>CM057454.1:1016385000-1026385000 GCA_016271365.2 Neoceratodus forsteri | reverse complement strand
AGACTGAAGTTTCCCACCACCAGCACTTCACCTTTGGCTGTCATTTTGTGGATGACTTCCGCTAGTACCCTATCCATCTCCCTGCTTGTGCTGGAGGTCTGTAGATCATGCCAATACAAGTGGCGGTACAATTTCCTGTCTCCAGGGTGAACCACAGTGCTTCAACTCCCTCCTACATTCCCTGAACTTCAGTTGCTTTAATTCTCTCCCTGACGTAAGTAACCACTCCTCCACCCTTTTTTTCCAACCTGTCTTTTCTAAATAGAGTGTAATCTGGTATGTCTATATCCCATTCAGGGTTCCCTGTGTAGCATGTCTCGGTAACAGTGACAATGTACAGGTCCACCTCTACCATCAAGACCACTAGATCTGGGATTTTATTTACCAGGCAGTGAGCATTCATACACATGGCTTTCCAAGTTCTTCAAACTTCCCTTCTAGTAGCTCCCCTCCTATCCCCATGTCTTCCTTCCCTTCCCCTCCTGTTTTTACTCCCATTGTTCCTTATCTCTGCCATTCTACCTATCTCATTTTTAGGTTTAGTGTCAATGTCCTAACATTAGAGTCCTCCCAACTGACTGCTTCATCTTGTGGGGGAGGCACTTAGCTTCTTTCTGCCTACTTTTACCTTTCACCTTGACTAGCTTAACTGCTTGCTAGTGAAGCATTTAAACTTGTCATTTAGGATCATGGCTCCCCCCTTGATAGATGCAGTCCATCCCACTTATATAGGCCTGCATCCCTCCAGGTGGGATCCCAGTCCCAAATAGAGATGCGGTGAAATTTTATTTTGTTTTTGAAATTACAGCAAAATCACCAGTTTCACCCCTGGCAAAACATTTCACATAATTATTGCCTTTCAGTGAAATTTCACCACCCAGTTTTGCCATGAATTTGGCTTGTGCTTCTATAAGGTGCAATTAGGTAAAATTGAGCTTTTCTCTGTGCTGGTGGTCACATGGTTGAGTCTAAACAGGCAGGAAGTGAGTGGTTCATTTCCTGTGCTACATGTCTCTAGAGAAAACAGGCAGCATCTACAGTACAAGTCACATTAAACTGTTCCATCAACTCACTAGTGTAGAATTGTTTTTTTGTGATGCTACTGGATTGGCAACTCAAACTCTAGAAGCTTTCAACTCTTTTCCAACCATCCTTCACTGCCTATTCAGCTCACATGTAACTGTTTAGTGAAATGGCAGTAGCTGCATGTTCATGGCATTGTTTATAAATATCACAGCATTCCTTAAGAGCATTGTTTATAAATATCACAGCATTCCTTAAGAGTTGTTTAATCTGCCTTCTGAAATGAAACTCATAAGCACTCAGTTGAAAACAAAGCTTATAGCTCATAGCAGCTGGATGCAAACCAAGAATAAACTTTTACTAATTCATTGAATTAAACCCTGCACAGATTAGGAAACTCATTGAACAATGCTACACCAGTGAGTTGAGGGAACAGTTTAATGTGACTTGTACTGTAGACTTGGAGTCAGAGCCCACTTCACAGACCTCAAAATGAAGCTTCTGCCACTGTTTGCTAAGTATTACAGGCTTAATCTTGGTGCTGCCACTGCCAAACATGCCCCAGAAGTCCAGAAATGTTTCCCAACAAATGCTCAAGTAAATTGGCACCAAAAGCTGGTGTCAATCATGCTGTTATATGGTTCACATCCATGACCAGGACCAAAATCTGCTGTTTTTCTGTAACGCTTACAATGATTTTCAGGCCTAATCTTGATGCTGCCACTGCCGAACATGCCTCAGTGGTTCAGAAATGTTTCCCCAAAAAAATTTCAAGTAAATTGAGACAGAAATCTGGTGTCATTTATGCTGCTATATTGTGTCCCCCCACCTCATAGACCTCAACTCCAAGGAGTGGCAGCTCCACTGCTACTATGTCCATTGCTCAAGAGAGAAAAGGATTCCTTACACTCATTCTCCACTGACCCACTCAGCTCTCCCTCTTCCTGCTTTTTTGCACTGCTATCACTAAACTTTATGCTTGACAAGGGAAGTCCCACCAACAGCTCTGGTGTCTTTCTGGTGTTGGTGCTAGTGCAATGGGTGCTTGTTTTTCAAGTGAGCATGCTGGCCACCGGTGCCTATGTGTCTGCCCTTTTTTCCATGACTGATATGTGCTTAACACAGTTGACAAATTGCCTACGGTGTCATCAGCTGCATCAAACACAAAAAAATCCCAAACTAGGGACTTTGTACCTCTAGATTTGACATGGCACTGTGACTTGGACAGCAGAGCCAAAGATGTGGAAGTTTTTGCTTTTTGGGCCACTTGCATGACTTCCACCATGCTACATTTGGGTGGGGGGTTACTGGACTGCTTGTTGTAGGCTTGCTGATAGCCTCACCTTCAGGCTTGGCATCTAAACGGGCTACATCAACACCCTTCAGCTTTTTCACTTCTGGCTCCCACAGGGGATCCAAGACCTCGTCATCATCTGTACCGCAACATATTATATCCTCCTTCACCTCCTCCTCACTATCACTGTCTACTTCCAGAGAAACTTTTCCCTTCTCTGACATCTCCTCACTGTGGGGGGGGGGGGGGCTGACTTTCCTTATCTCCTTCTCCAGGAGAAACAGACTGAAGCTGGGCAGTATCACTCTCACCACCATCAGCTCCATCTTGAACAGGAACAACAGTCACATCAACAATTTTGTACACCTTCATCTGGACATCTGTGCCTCCACTGGTGTGTGTGTGTCTCCCTTAATCCCAGTATCATCCCCAGGAAGCATGCTAGCTACAGATTGGGCTATACAAAAAATGAGTCACAGACTTGAAGCCACTTCTAACTTTGACTTTGCTGGCACTGGATGCCACAGCAGCACCAGAGCCCACAGAAGGCATTGATTCAGAAATAGGTTTGATCACTGGAAGTGGAACTGTATTTCTACTTTTTCCAGCAGACTTCTTTGAGTCACCTCCCACCCAGTCACCTTTCCATGAACTGGAAAGTCTATTGGCAGGCATATTTATGTGCCTATTTATATATTTACATATTTTACATATTTATATGCTTGTTCCGTTTGCCTTCCTTCGGAAGTATGTGATTTTGTATTTCTATTGCATAAGTGTGATTTAACACCTGCAGTACTATCTGCAAAGGGCAAACAGAAATCAGAACAGGAAGCAGCACTGTAGTCTATACAACTACCTACAACTGCTAGTGTAGCCTATTGGAGTGATAAAACACTATTTTCTATTTTCAATTACAAAAACACTAATTAAATAACATGGGGTAACAGAAGGACAGAAGTAAGAGACTTTAAATACCAAACCAACAGAGAACACCACCACAACAAGGATGTGTAGTAACTCTGAACAAATACTTAAGGAGTTCTTAAAAAAATATCAGTTATTACACAACTTGATAATAATAAGGTAGGTACAGGTAGGTTCAAGCAAACTAATTTGTAAACCAACCACACAGAACACCTCACAGTCACAATACAATCTACGGTCTAGATAAGTAGTGTCTGGAGAAGGCAAGTACTGCAATGTGTTAGTACTTATTAAATACAGTTTTATCTTGTGGATATATCAGATAGTAGGACAACAAGATTTAAATTGAACAAACAAAGTCACCTCCAACAATTTTGCAGGGACCACCACTCTCTTGAAAACTATGTCATTTTTTATATAGTAGTAAACACCAGTGATGTAATAGGGAGGAAATGGTTAATATGGTAAGCAAACTAAACAGAAAAACAGGAATGCTGCAATGCAGAGGCTAGATCACAATATTAAAATATGTGAGCAATTCAACAATGCAGTGTACCTGGATATGGACAAGCGTTCAATGTCCAAGAATAATTCCAATATAAAAATAAAGCACAAAAGTGATTAAACAAACGGAAACAGGAACAGAACTACTGAGAATGAGTAACTGTTCATATAAAGTTACCCCAAAAAAGGTCAATATGGAAGAAAAATATTGCAAATAAGTAGCACGCCAACAAAAATATTAAGACTTAAAAGAACTAACAGAAACTTTCTCACAACTTGTGAGAAATCTGTCAAATATTAGGAACTAGCCTGCTCTGCTTTCACACACACACACACACACACACACACACACACACACACCACACGGTCGACCCTCCCCCACTGAACTCCCTCACAGACACAGAGAAAACTGAAAACACTACCTAAGTTTAATCAAGTATTATCCAAAGACACGAAAACAAAAAAATATTTTCACTAGCAGCACTAGGAACAAAATTTAGATTTTGGAGCAATTAGCTCTCAAAAATAACAAATAAAGAGGTATTTTGAAGGGTTCATTGGATGTGATGCATCACACTGAACTGCTCTCCAACTCAGCAGACAATATACTGTGCAGGAAACAGGCTGCACATGATATTTCAGCTATTTACCCACAATGCATTGCAAATTTGCAGGTGAAATTGAAAAGCATTGGCGAAATTTGGTGAAATTTCGCATTACATGAAATTGCCATCCCAGATGAAATTACATTTTGCCTAGATGAAACATTTTGCATAATGCGAAAATTACGCAAAATATTTTGCTAGGCAAAATTTTCCAGTTTCGCACGACTCTAGTCCCCAATGAAGATCTTTGAAAAACATAATATTTGGACACAAGTCTGCTTATTTCTTACATTAGCTCTGTATTTCTTCTCCCTGTTTTTTGTTACTGAGGTTATATGGATGAAAACAGGATCTTTGCTTACAGAGGATTCATCATCTCCTATCACTTATTCACTTGCTGATGGCATGATACTCTGCTTATGACATCATAGTTAATCCTATGGCAACAGATTGTGATGTCACAACAGAGAACTATGGCTTCAGGTTGGGAATATGCTGTATAGGAAGATCAACTCTAAGATATAAAGATCCTGGTTTTGTGTCAATGTTCTCAGTAATAAAAAGGGAAGGAAAAATCTGTGAAAGAAATACGAAATATATGCTGAATTGTGTCTAAATATTAGGCTTTCCACATTTTTCCCAGTGGTGCCAGTGGCTCTTTATAAAAAGGTTTTAAAAAACAAAAAACACCCCACCAATATTTTATTTATTTATTTAGGAAATCAGAATTACAACTCTTTGAGTCATAGACTCAGTTCTGTCACTTCCTCTCCCACCTACCCCACCCCTCACCCTTAACAAGTGTTTCTCCACACATCACTACTCTCTTGCACCCACCCACACCTCCCTATGCTTCCCTTGTCCAGATGAATTTGTGTTAGAAAGTCACTCAGTATAGTATAGTTTATCTTAAACTTACAGTATTGCACAGTCAGTTTGCAACCCATTAAACCAATCCTTCAGTTACAGCAGCCTATACAGTACTCCCAATTATTGCAGATTATCATTACAGTTACATTGGTGTCTCATCCATGTTATATTAGTGTTCAATAACAGTTACATCAGTGTCTTAGTCTTCTTCTGGTTCTATGTGATAATGGCAAGCACTGAACGGCGACCCACATTATAGAGAAGTTAGGGCAGTGAAAATTTTGCCACCCTGACAACCTTGGTGCATGGAGGAATGGTTCTGGAGACCCAATACATTTGCTTTCTGTGGGGGAGCTGCATCCCCCCACATCCCCCCACATGGGGGCTTCACCCCTTGTACCCCCCTACTTAAGGATTCTTAACTCCAGGGGGGGTGCATGTCGGGGTGTGGTTTAAGCTAAAATAAAACAAGTTTTGGGCCAGGAACAACAAAAATGCAGTAGCGTTGAGACCCGGACCCGAACCCAGAACCCCATGCACCACAAGCGAAGGCCAACCCCTGACACCATGGTGCAGCTCTGCAGCTGACTGCAGTGCCACCCCCTTCATCCCCTCCACCCCCTCCCAGGCCACGCTTGCCATGCTCACCCCCCCATGCGCATGTACATACAGTGACATCCTGTTGCTAGGGTCGCCCACCCCACCACATCCGGTCTCCCTCCCTGCCTCCTTGCTCTTCAGGCTTTCACCCACATCGCATCGCCGTTTTGGACATCACCTTGATTTAGGCGCCCACATCACAGGCTACCCTTCTTCCAGTTTAGAGATGCAGGTTATTTAAACTTCACCAGCAAAGTTGCTCTGACACTGGGAAGCATCTCACTTTGTAAAGTGTATGACATTTTCCCAACTTCAGCTAACCTCAACCAATGAAGCAAAAAAAAAAAATTTAAACATGAAAAACACCCCACCCATGTTGTCAAGTCCCACCTGGCTGCTCAAACCCTGACTATTAACAAGCACGTATCCCCCCACCACAACCCTTTTGCAGCCATGCTCTCTGCTCTCCCTTGTACAGATGCATTTGCATTAGAAAGTCAGTCAGTACAATACAGCATAGTTTCGCTGGAGGAGCAGCAGAAGCAAGAGAGCTGTCAGGGAAGTTTATTTATTTATTTATTTATTTATTTAAGCGTTTTACCAGGAAGGCATACTGAGCAGAGTACTGCTCGATTACAGATGTGTCCTGGGGGAGGGGAGAACATAGGAGAACAGTTTACACAGTACAGACAGGAAAATACATAGAGGGAGAAATATTAACATTAGGATCTGTTTACATGTCAGTAGCAGTTTGAGAGAGACAAATTGGTAACCACAGTATGTACGGTATGAGAAACCATTTGAAGTTAGGATAGACAAGTGAATACACTGTGGAAGATCACTAACATTTGGTTCAGAAATCACTACATACAGGATTGAGGTGGCAGTTGGTAGCACAGTTACATACAGCAAGTGTACAACAAAATTAAGTTTTGAGCCATACGAGATACAGTATAAGGCGAGTGGACAATAGTTAGATACTGATGAATTACAAATTTGCTAAGTGTCAACATTCCCAGAGAGTTGCCTAGTAGTTGGTAGGCTCCTAGACACAAGCACAGATAGGGACAAAATGATCTTGGAGCATGGAGTTTAGGTGCTACAGGGAGGTGAAGTGACGAATGTTAGCTGGGAGGGAGTTCCATAGCGAGGGAATGCGGTAGCTGAACCCTGATTTCCCAGTGGAGGTAGAAACATAGAAACATAGAATTTGACGGCAGATAAGGACCGCTTGGCCCGCCCAGTCTACCCATTTCCCTACCTAATGGATAAGCTGCAGATCCTAGTTAACCAGCAGCCTACTTCTTTCTACCCCCCCCCTAGAATTGCCTTATGACTGTCCCATGCATGCTTGAATTCAGCCACTGTTTTTGACTCCACAACCTCCTCCGGAAGGTCGTTCCATGCATCCACAACCCTCTCTGTGAAAAAATACTTCCTTACATTACCTCTGAGCTTCCCTCTATCTTCAAATTGTGCCCCTTGTTCTTGCACACCTCTTTTTTTGAAAGATGCTACCCTCTTGGACTTTGTTGATTCCCTTGAGGTACTTGAAAGTTTCTATCATGTCCCCCCTCTCCCTCCTTTCCTCGAGGGTATACATATTAATCTCCTTTAGTCTCTCTTCATATGTCTTCTGGTGCAGACACTGCACCATTTTAGTTGCCCTCCTCTGGACAGCTTCCATCTTGTCTATGTCCTTGTGGAGATTGGGTCTCCAGAACTGCACACAGTTCTCCAGATGGGGTCTTACCAGCTGTCTGTACAGAGGGATAACAACTTTTTGTTTTCTACTGGTGATGCCTCTCCTTATGCATCCTAGTATCCCTCCAGCCCTCCTTACTGCTATCTCACATTGCTTGCCCACCTTTAAGTCATCTAATATGACTACCCCAGGTCCCTTTCCATTTTTGTTGTTGTTAGTATCTCACCCCCCATTGTGTACTCTTCCCCTGGGTTTTTGTTTCCAAGGTGCATTACCTTGCACTTCTTAGCATTAAATCTAAGCTGCCATACATTTGACCATTCCTCTAACCTTGACAAGTCCCTTCTCATCCTTTCCACCCCACCTTGTGCATCAACTCTGTTGCAGATCTTTGTGTCATCTGCAAAGAGACATACTTTTCCTTCCAGTCCCTCTGCAATGTCACTTATAAAGACATTGAAGAGGACCGGTCCTAATACTGAACCCTGCAGCACCCCACTAGTAACCCCCCTTTCTTCAGAGTGGACTCCATTTACTATTACCTTCTGTGTCCTATTCTCCAGCCAATTCTTTACCCAGGCTATCATCTTGGGACCAACTCCCAGGCTGGCTAACTTGTATATTAATCTTTTGTGTGGGACTGAGTCAAATGCCTTGCTAAAGTCTAGGTAGGCCATGTCCACAGTCCCTCCCTGACCTACTATTTTGGTCACCCAGTCAAAGAAATCTATTAGATTCATCTGGCATGACCTTCCTGTTGTGAATCCATGCTGCCTTTGGTCCTTTGCCCCCCTGGCCTCTAGGTACTCGACAATTCTTTCCTTCAGAAGTGATTCCATCATTTTCCCTATCACTGAGGTTAAACTAACAGGTCTGTAATTTCCTGTTTCTGCCCTGCTCCCACTTTTGTGAAGGGGAATCACATCTGCCCTCCTCCAGTCCTCAGGTACCACCCCATCCTCCCAAGATTTGTTAAAGAGGGTAGTCAGTGGCATCACTAGTTCTACCCTTAGTTCTTTTAGAACTCTGGGATGAATCCCATCAGGCGCCATTGCTTTGTCCACCTTCAGTTTTAAGAGTTCTTTCAGAACCCTTTCTTCTGTAAATGGGCTGGTATCAACTTCTGTATCCAGAGTGTTTCTATTGTTTGTTTTAGGTACCTCCCCCTCTTCATTTGTAAATACTGAGCAAAAATATTTGTTTGGTATCTCTGCCTTTTCACAGTCACCCTCTGCCCACCCCATCCCCTTTATTAAGCCTCACTATCCCTCCCTTAGTCTTCCTTTGCTCCCTGATGTACCTAAAAAAGGTTTTAACCCCATTCTTAACTGAGTTGGCTATCTTTTCCTCAGTTCGGGCCTTTGCTGTTCTGACTGCCTTCCCCAGCTTCCTTTTGCTTTAACTGATACAATTCTCTGTCCTGTTCCTTCTGTGATTCCTTGTACTTTCTGAATGCTTTCTTTTTCTCTTGAACCTTCACTGCCACCTTCTTTGAGAACCATAGTGGTTTCTTACATCGTTTTGTTTTGTTTATTTGCTTCACACAAAGGCTTGTTACCTCTGTGATGGCAGTTTTTATTATTCTCCATTGTTCTTCCACCCCTCCTTCCTGCCCATTTGCTAGTGCATTCCTTAGGCACTCACCCATTTTGGCAAAGTCAGCCCTCCTGAAGTCCAGGTAGATTGGTATGGAACAGCTAGGGACCTGGAGTCTGAGTTTCTGAGTGTGTATGATTGTGCGCTAGGGTTCGTTAAGATGTCATAGAGGTAGGAAGGGAGCTGCTGAGACCAATGCTTGGCCGTAATTTTTGTGCAGTGAGTTAGTCTGCGATAGTCAAGTGAGGTGAGGTTCATTGCTTGATATAGGGCACAGTGGTGTGTGGAGTAGGGGCTGTTTAGGGTGAAGTGGCAAAAAGAGTGGAAGAGAGGGTCCAGCCTAGCTAATGTGGTCTTTGGGCCGGCACTGTAGACTATGTCCCCATAGTCGAGGACTGGGAGGATCATTTTATTTATAATGACCTTCCTGGCTGGAAGGGGTATGTTGTCACGATTTCAGTAAAGTGCACCAAGTCTTGGGTGCAGCTTCTTAAGTAAGGAGTCAATATGTGCAGAAAAGTTGAGGTGCTGGTCAAGCCAGACACCGAGGTATCTGAAGGTGGTGCAGGACTCCAGTGAGGACCCTTCCAGGGTGTGAAACACTAATAGTGAAGGGAGCCTAGAAATTTTCTGCCTCATCCCAAAGGTTAAGGAGACCATTTTGCTAGCATTTAGGAGGAGGTTATTTGAGCAGAGCCAGTGCTGGACTGTGATGAAGTTGTGCTGAAGTCAGGACGCAACTTCAGAGGGCGAGGGGCCGGATGCGTATAGCACAGTGTCATCTGCGTACATATGGATGGCGGAGTCTGTGCAGGTGGAGGGCAGATCATTTAGAAAGACCAAGAATAGGAGGGGGCCTAGGACAGATCCTTGAGGCACTCCTGGGAAGTGATGGTTTATATCTTTTTTTTCTGTTTAATTTTGATATTGGAATTGTTTGTGTTGTGAGGGTATAAGGTAGAGGGGATTTGAATCAGTTACAGCTGTTACTGAGTGAAACTCTGGGCTGTGATATTTAATCTATGCTGTCTGAATTTTTGGAGCTGTTAGTGTGTGAGATTCACTCAGGTGTGGAACTCAGACAGGAAGCTGCAGTTTGGCATCGTGAGGGGGAGGGGTAAATAGCAGGCTCCATCTTGACTAACAGTTTCACTGGGGGAGCAATAGAAGCAAAAGAGCTGTCAGGGAAGTGCTGGCTTATTTATTTTTTTCTGTTTAATTTCGATATTGGAATTGTTTGTGCTGTGAGGGAATAAAGGGGTAGGGATTTGAATCAGTTACAACTGTTACTGCGTGAAATTCTGGGCTGTGATATTTAATTTGTGCTGTTTGAATTTTTGCAGCTGTTAAAGTGTGAGATACACTCAGGTGTGGAACTCAGGCAGGAAGCTGCAGTTTGGCCTTGTTGGGTGGGGGGAGGCAAGTAGCAGGCTTCATGTCGGCTAACAGTGTCACTGGGGAGTACCAGAAGTAAGAGAGCTGTCAGAAAAGTGCTGGCTTATTTCTTTTTCTCTGTTTAATTTTGATATTGGAATTGTTTATACTGGGGGGGATAAGGTGGTAGGGATTTATTTTCAACACTTTCACTTGCCCCTGCAATAGTATTAAGTGTATCTTAAACTGATTTATTTATATGGTCTAAAATTCACTGTGCCACCTCTACCATTAAATGTTCATATGTGCATTTTATACTGCTCAAAGAGCTTGACTAACCCCTTATCTTAGCCAGAAGTTACTTTTAAAGCTTCATCTTAGGTTCACTTCACAAATTTGTCCCAGCTTTCAATATTCCACCATTTCCTAGAGACATGGCAATATACTGTAAAGCTTTAACAATTTCAAATAGTCTAACTGCCAAGCCCCTTATTGCTGATTGACTACATCTCGGTAGTATTCACATATTTCTTGTGGATTTTTAACAAAGGCTAACATCTCACTTAAAATGCCATTTTCACAACATATTACTTAGAAAGGCAGCATTCATCTATTATCTCTAATAAGCTTGAACCTGTTTTTGTAGCTTTGTCCGTTATATGCATTACTGCTTAATTTTTTCCCCTCACATCTGCTGTCCTAAAAACAGTGAAAACTCAATATAATACATGCATTTTGTTCATTCTTATGATTGCTATAAATGACTCAGTTTCTCACATATAATATAATTTCAAGCAACATTATCTTTAAACCTTTAAACATTCACCTCATTACTTGTAGAAGACTTGTTTGTGCTTTGCTGCTTGTTCTCTAAGTGTGTCACAATTTTGCTTGCATCACATGTCCTAAAAACATAAAAATGCATTTGGATTGGTTTTCTTATTTACCATTCTTCCTTTATGTTAACTTTACAACTTATGCAGCCCCTGTCCATATCTTAAACTTGCCACTCTACATATTACCTTGTATTTATGTCTTATAAGATACTATGGCACTTAGTAGTGCATTCCTGCGTCTCGTACATGGTGATATTCTAAAAGACATTTAATTGTGCTTTAGTCCTGCACTCTGTGTATAAACAAATAACAACAATGCTTCTTGAATGTTACACAGTAATTGATTGCCTCTCTCAATGTACGAGGAAGTTCCTTGTCAACTACATGATCTTGGCTTAGGGGATGTAATCTATGTCCCTGCCACAAAATGGCACCTTCAAAACTGGATACTGGGCTCAATGTCCACTGCTCATTTATCATTCAATGCCATACCCAGATAAGGATTTTTTTCATAACTTAGGCCACTACCTGTTTAAACTTATTTTGTTTATACTAAATGAATAAAAAAATGTAACTGCAAACAGGCAGTAGTATAACTAGGAGGAGACACTGGTATAATTAGATGGAGACTCTACTATAACTGTGAAACTACAATAACTGGTATCATATAAAACTTTGATAGAACTGTGAAGAGACACAGGTATACCTGGGAGTAGGTGCTTCTATTACTGACATACTGAGAAACTGGTGTAACTGGCAATAGACTCTAGTAAAACTGGTATGCCTCTGTTGTAACTTGAAGGAGATACAGGCATAACTGGTGAGAAGACACTGGCAGAATGTGATGAGACTTCTGTAGTAATGAAGAGGAGACACTGGTGTAACTGGTAAAATGGGAGAAGATTTCCTTCCCCTCAAGGATTTCTGGAACAACCTGCAACTAGCAGTACAATCGATGCTGCACTCTGCAGTACACCCTTTCAGATCACACTCTCATCATCAAAACTGTTGTGCTTGTGGCTCACAGTCGGCAAAGGGAAAGTAGGGAGCATGTACAACACCATTGTAGATAACATCAAGGATTCAATGGCCAAAGCTAGACATACATAGGAACATGCTCTGAGTATTACTATCACAGAAGACTGATGGGCCCAGATTGGTATGGCTGCACCCTGATGCCCACATTATCAGTAGTCTGTCCATTCCCATAGCCCCATATCCCCATCAAATTAATAATCTGACTTAAACTAAACTTGCCAGTTTACAGAAAACACCAGTCTAGCTCAGTACAATGCCTGCCCACCTTCTCAGGGGATGCTGGGCGTTGTAGTTGTCATAATAGTCAGCAGGTGCCTACATTACCCCATTGAACTATGAATCCCAGTCAAGAGACCCAGAACACTGTCACATATGGCACATCCATCACTGATTATCTCAATTTCATAAATGCATGTGTAATGAGCTCTGGGCACTCTTTGAGAGCTTACCACTGAACTATAACTCCCGTGATCCTCAGATCCTGCTGTCATGTGTGAAAACAACAGGTAAGAGTGATACCAGTGAGAACATTTGCATAAGTGAAGTTTGGGGGAGATGATAGTCTTCTAGTTACAATGAAACTTTTTTCAGTGGATGAGGTCTGTTCGGTCCATTAGATTTAATATAGTAATATTCATCCTGTAAATGATCTGGGCTTGCAAGATCTGTCATGACCAGGGGTCCCACTCCCATACATAGAGAGATCCTATACAAAGGGGACTTTTAAACAGCCCATGCCTCTCGTAATTCCTTGTCTCCTTGACTGCCTCAGATTCTTAGTGAGGTACCTGATTTTGGATTTAAAATGTCTTCCATTCATCCTAGATGTGGCATTTATGTCACTGAAGTGGTGGGATTTGAAGAATATATATATAAAATATTACCGTTACAGGACACGGTGGAACAAGGCAATGTCCACTGTGTCCAAAATGGTCACTGGAGTCTCTCACATGTACAGATAACTCCAGTGGCCATCTTGGACACATTGGACAGTGTCGAGTCACACTGGTACCAACAGACAAAATGGTGCAAGGTGAACGTGCAGTGATTGCCGTTCACCTCCACTATTAAAAAGTCCTTTCAGTATTTAGTAAGCTTCCTTTTCTCTACAGGACTCGAAAGACATCTACAGGGCTGCACCCACTGCAGCCGTAAAAAGGTAAAAAACTATTTGTTTTGCAACAATCCTTTTTGATTGAGAGATTGAAAGACAGTTGCCGCTGTGATGGCAGAGTGTAAGTGTTTTGAATGCCACTTTGGGCGGAGGGTGGACTCACAATATCACAGAATCACAGATAGTAAGGACAACAGTGATGACCAGAAATTATGTAAAATAAAGAATGGGGTGGTGTAGTTATTAAAATTTAATGCACACATTCAGTATGTGATACTAGAATAAATCTCTTGAGCTGCACTCAAGGGGCTTATGCAACATCACATACCTCAGATGCTTATTAAACTCTGTTAGGGCACACCACCTATGCCTTTCTACCTTGCCTCTGATTTTTTTCATGTAGAGAGAGACCCAGCTTTAATTCACCATTTTTTTAAATGTATTTATTTATTTATGACTTTGATAACCGGGTAGGTGCACTGATCCCAGGGACCATTTTCAGACATGTCCTGGGCCACATACAATGGCACAGGAGTAACTTTAAGCCAAGTACATTGAAAAGTTGGGCATTTTAACAATGATGTCAAACAAAAATACAACAGTTTTCAAAATACAAGGTAGTAAAATCCATAAAGTAGATGTACAGCAAGACAAGATGTCAGTTTCCATGGCAGACAAAACAAGCAAGCAATATACAATAAGAGTAATTGGACTAACCAGATAAGCGCAGGTGGAGAAACCCCTAGACAGGGGAAGGGCACCCATAAGTGCAGGGGAGTGGGAGGGGGAGGTGCAGGAGAGGGAGTGATCAGAGAATATAACACCAAAGGGAAACTCAAGGAGGTTAGGTGGGGCTACCCAGTAAAGCAATGTCAGTGAGATTCAACCAGGATCCAGTCTTTGAGGTGGGATTTGAACAGGCGGTGGATGTCCAGGAAGCAGAGCTCAGCAGGCAGCCTATTCCACAGTGAGAGGGCCTCAGCCTACAAGGCTCTCTTGCCCATATTGGCAGATACCCTGGGAACTTT
This sequence comes from Neoceratodus forsteri, assembly GCA_016271365.2. NCBI lineage: Eukaryota > Metazoa > Chordata > Ceratodontiformes > Ceratodontidae > Neoceratodus > Neoceratodus forsteri. Next base: position 1,026,370,486 of record CM057454.1, on the reverse strand, counting down.
AAGAGGGAGGATGTAGTTGGAGCAGAGACAATGGTGTAGTGTTCAGACTTTGAGGAGTGCTGCAAGGGGTGATTCCTGGCCAGTTTGAATGGCATTATCAACCATGCAGCAAAGGGTGAAGTCAAAGCTGCCTTGTAGTTGGAGCCAGCTGAGTGACTGGTAGAGGACACAGTGGTGGGTGGAGAAAGGGGCCAATAAGGCAAAGCAACAGGAACTATTGTAGGCAGTAGAGAGTCTGGCCATGAGGGCTGTGGATGGCCTAACATAGAAGGAGGAGCAGTAGTCGAGTATAGGGAGTAGGTTCCCCTGGACAATGGCATGTCAGGCATTAGGGTTGAGGTAGTGCCTGAATCTGTAGGCAGCAGCCAACGTTTGGTGTATCCTGTGAACCACTGAGTTGATGTCCTCAGAGAAGGAGAGGGAGGGATCAAGCAAGACACCTAGGTATTTGAAGGTATCGACATTTTCAAGAACCTGACCATCCAGAGAGGCAATGTTGAGAGAGGAGGGGGATTTGGACTTGGCTAGGAAGGGCTTGAATCCAAACAGCATGGATTTTGTTTTTTTGGCATTTACCAAGAGGAGGATGGCTGCAAGCCATTTGTAGGCAGCAGCAAATTATGGGTGAGAGCTGAGGAAATGCAGGTGAGGAATTTATCACTGAAGAAGAGGACAAGGTCATTAGCAAAGAGGAGAGAGTTGCAGCCGACACTGTCTGAGGGAAGGGAGTTTATAAATTAAGAGACTAGAAGGAGCACAGAATGGAGCCCTATGGGATACTGGTTGAGACAGGTAAGGTAAGGGAGCAAGCAGAGCCTACACACACATATTGGGAGTAATCAGTGAGGTAGCTCCTGAACCAGTTAGATACCTAATGCGAACAGCCCAGGAGACATAGCTTGGAGAGGAGGAGGGCATGGTTAACCATATCAAAGGCCTTGAATAAGTCAACAAAAACAGCACTGGTGGCATTTCCAAGGTCCATGTTCATAAAGATGTGGTCAGTTAACATTGTAAGGGCAGTAGAGGTACTATGGGTTTTGCAAAAGCCATATTGCTGGCTGCACAAGGGGTTATACTTGTCTATCTATTCGGCAAGCTGATGGTGGAAAACTTTCTTGAGTAGCTTGCTAACGTGGTGGAGGATGGAGATAGGCTGATAGTTGTCCGTGGATTGGGGGTCATCAGCTTTGAAAAAGGGAATCACTTTGGCAGTCTTCCAGAGTTCAGGCATGGAGGAGGAGGAGGAAAGGGCAAGGTTAAAAGTAAAAGCAAGGGGTTTGATGATGGCAGGGGAGATGAGCCTGAAGAAGACTGGGGAGAGGTCATTGGACCCAGGGAAGCCATGATTTGGGAGGCATTTGAGGAGCTTAGAGGTATCAGTAACAAAGATAGATTGCTTTAAAGTAGAAAGGGGGATTGGGGAAGGGGGATGGCTGGGAGAGGTCATCAGGGGGTTTGGGTACTGGGCAGAGCTGCTGGACTGGCCACCCAGGAGCTTGCTTAGATATACAGATAGGTCAGTGAACTTATTGTTGAAGGCCTGGGCCACCTCCAAAGGGTTCGTGATGAGGCCAGCGGGGGAGTTCAGTTGCATGGCTGTCTTACTGGAGTGGGTGTTGAGAAGGGAGCAGATGGATTTCCAGAATTTCCTAGGGTCTCCAAGGTTTGCCTTTTGGAGGTTATGGAAATAGGACTGTCTCAGGGATTTGGCCAAAATGCTTGCATAGGTTCATCGGCACCTGTAGGCATCCCAGAGGGCAGGAGAGGGGATGCTTTGTAGGTGGACAAAGCACAATCTCTGTCCTTCATGAGTATAAGGAGATCTTTAGTGATCCAGCGAGAGCAACCACCTCTGACACATCTTGTAGTAAGAGGAAAATGCTGATCCTGTAGGGCTAGCAGGGCCTGTGTGAAGAGGGTTACTGCTGGGGTCATGTCAGTGAGTGAGTAGAGAGTGGACCAGTCCAGTGACCATGCCTCTCCAAGGAGGACGGAGGTGCTGGGGCTGTGGAAGTTTTGAAAGGACTTATTTGGGGGGATGTTTGAATTTGGATGCTCAGAGGAGAAATGTAGGGGAGTGGTCACTGATGGAGTCAGCCATGGTACTGGCTTGCAATACATAATCATCCCTATTTGTGATAATTCCATCCAAAAGGGCTTGTGTGGCAGTGCATGGGTTTTGTCTGGAGGGAAGTGTAATAGTCTGGACTAGGTTATGTTGTTTTAGAAGGCAAGCATAGTCCAACTGGTGGCACTCAAACAGTTTAAACTGAAGTTGCCAAGGAGAATGGAGTCTCTATGGGGTGATCGTGAGCTGAAGCCTGATAGAAAGCTGTTTAGACCTTCAGATCCTGTGATTGGAGGGTTGTAGCAGCAACCAATAAAGAGTTCTCTGTGGAGCCCAGGGTAAGTTCGGAGAGGAGCCATTCACTGGGGGAGGCTGAATCAGAGCAGAGGGCAATGGTGGTGGAGGGGGGTTCTCTGAAGAACAGTGCTGCACCTCCACCTTTCTTTTTGCCTGGCCTATCAAGGTGTAGGGAGAAGTACCCAGGTAGCTGGTACGTGGTGTCCAATAGGTGAGGCTGTAGCCAGGTTTCAGAAAGTCTCAGCACATGGGGCTTGTGTAGTGACACCCATGCCTCCAGTCAGGGAGCTTGGAGGGAAGGCTACAGATGTTGATATGTACAATTTTCAAACCTGTGACATTTGCCCAGGTGCTGGAGGAGGAGGTAATATGGGAGTTGGCAGGGCCAGGGTTACACTCGGCATCTCCAGCTAGGAGAAGGAGTGAGAGTAGGCGTGTGTATCAGCAAGTGGGGACAATAGGTGACCATGAGAGACAGAGAGGAGAGCAGGTAGTGGCCAAGTAAACAGCATTCCATGTTGGAGAAAAGAGAGGTGACAGGTCCAAGAAGGGATAGTTCCCATCTAGAGAAAGGGGAAGGGTGTTGCTGGTAGAATGGGTGGCTATGAAGAAGACAACGTATTCTTGATCACAGGCTAACACAGTAGCACACAAGTCCATAAGCAACAGGATGGATGGCAAGGAAACAGCAAGTAGCATGAGGCATAGCAGATTCATCATGTCAGGAACAGCAGATAACATGAAAAAACACAAGGAGGTGAGAAAGGGTTAAAACAGAAGTAGCTGGTGGCATGTTGGTTAATACAGGCAAGACACTAGCAATCTAAAAGGGAGTTAAGGATAAACAAATTGCAGTTGAGGAAGGGATTGTATTCAAAATAAAAGGAGAGAAAAGCAGGCTGCAAAAGACTAATGAAACAAAAACAGAGGCTAGGGAAAAGTGTGCTGGATAGAGGGAAAGGGACAGTGTCTTAGGTGTGGTAGTTGAATGGGAGGAGTAGGTCTATAACTTTAAGTTTATTCTGTGAGGTAGTGGCCAATGGAGAAAGATTTAACAGGAAAGGGAGGAGTTTAGATGGATTTAATGAGTGCCTGGGGTGGGGTGGTGGGCAGGAGAAAATTCAAGTTGCAGGTGCAGTCTGCTTCTGGAGCTGGGTCCGGGGCTGTAGCTGTCAGCAGTGGCTTGAGGGTGGGTGGCAGGCAGAGGCTTCTTCTTGCCATGCAGGCAGGCAGGCAACTTCAAGGATGAGACTGCAGTTGCAATGTTAGCCTCATTGGGGTGAATAGGATGCCTGAGGAGCAAGGACAAAAAGGTGATCAGTTAAGCACACAGAGATCGGGGGGGGGGGGAATTGGGTGAAACAGAGCAATTTATTAAAACAATGAAAAAAGAAAAAGGATAAATTGGGTGGTGGGTCACAAACTGAAGGCAAGGTGCCAGCAGTGTCTGGAAAGCAGGGAGAAAACAAAAGGGGACTAAATCGGGGGTGGGCAACTCCTGAAAATAGAGACAGGGCAAAAGCAGAAACAAGTAGAGAGGAAGCTAAAAAATAATCACTTTATCAATTCAGTGGAAAGATTTTCCAGCAACTTGAACTTTAGGATCAACATTACATTAGCACATTAATACAGCATTGCACTATGAAATTCAGGTACACTAGTGCACTTACAGAAGGCTAAAACCTTGGAACAGAAAATAGCGAGAGACAGAAGTTAATACAGGTAGAAAATAGCGTAAGAATAACATTTGCCAAAAATGCAGGGTTCCACTATTAAAAATAAAAATGCAGGGTCAGTTTAGTAGCAGCTGAAAGTGCCAGGCAGAAGTAGCCAATAGGAAGGCACCTGCATCGGCAATGTTCAATAAAGGCTGTTCAGGGAAAAGGTGCTGAATATCTTAAAAATGATGAAAAATTCAAGTTGCAGATGCAGTCTGCTTTCTGGAGCAGGGTCCAGGACAATACCTGTCAGCAGTGGCTTGAGGGCTGGTGGCAGGCTGCTTCTTCTCACCGTGGAGTTGGGCAGGCAGCTTCAAGGAGGAGACCATGGTTGTGGTGTTAGCCCAGTTGGGCTAAATAGGATGCCTGTCAGCAGTGGCTTGAGGGTGGGTAGCAGGCTGCTTCTTTTCACCATGGATGTGGGCAGATGGCTTCAAGGAAGAGACCGCAGTTGCGGTGTTAGCCCCATGGGGCTGGAGAGAAGGATTAGTTAATTCTACTTGATGTGCAGAGAGTTGGTGTGGTGAGGATTTTGTAAGTTTTGCTATTGTTGTATATATTTTTTTAATCTAGCTTAAAGTAGAATTTAGCTTAAAGGTTTCCGTGGCTGGAGGGATTGAACAGGACAGTCCCATACTTGCCCACCCATAAAGCCTTTAAATTCTGACAGAGCCATGAAACTGCAGGAGAGAAGGATTAGTTAATTCTACTTGCTGTGGAGAGAGTTAGTGTGGAGAGGATTTTTGTAAGTTTTGCTATTGTTTTTTTTTTTTTTTAATTTACCTTAAAGATTTCTGTGGCTGTGTTTTTTGAATTAAGCTTAAAGGTTTCTGTGGCAATTTTTTTTTTAAATTTAACTTAAAGGTTTCTGTGGCTGTGTTTTTTGAATTAAGCTCAATGGGGGGGGAGCACAACGGCCCCACTTAAAGCAGGGGGAAGAGCCTAAAGAGGACATGGGGCAAATGTCTAATTTCTGGACTGTATGTATTTGTGAGACTTGGGAATGCTATTGGTGGGTTTGTAATTGTGTTCATAAACAACTGCAATCACTGTAGAGAGACTTATTTCACTGTCCTGTATAGGTAGTGTGAACCATGGATGGGATTGTGGGGTGCAATGGTTGTGGGGCTGTAGTGTGGATGAACATACTGTGGAAGCTGGGAGGGTACCCAATATGCCACAGGCTAAGGAGGCTCAAGGAAGAGGTTCAGTGGCTTGGCAGGGAGCTGGGGAGGTTGAGGGGTGAGGGGAGGGTTGCTTTGGTAGAAGGCCTGACATCTGAGAGTATTGGGGGCACCACAGAGAAGGAACAGTGGATCAAGGGAGGGGCCAGGGGGAGGGGGGAAACTAGACAGGAAGCCAGCTGATGAAGGGTGAACTCTAGCAGGGCCTAGCAAAAGAGGAGCAGTAGTAGGCATGAGGGAGGAGAAAACACATAGTAATGCAAAGAGGGTAGGGAGCATGTTTTCTGTATTAGCAACACATGGGGAAGAGGACGCAGGAGGTGATTGCATAAGGGATAGTACTCACAAAGAGGAGGGAGTGAGGGGCATTACTAGTGGAGAGATTGAGCACAGCTTCGCAGGGGGAAGGATAATATTCGGAGAGGTGAGGAGGGAGAGGGAAGTTGGACTTCAAACAGGAGGAGGGAGAGGGGCCACAATTGAGAGGGGCAGGGGGAAGACACTGGGGCAAATGGTAAAGCACCACCTTCAGTGGCCCTGGGACTGAGAACCTGGGTGGGGGTGTGGCGATGGGCACAAGGAAAGTGGAGGGGTATACTGGTGTTGGAGGACTCAATACTCAAGGGGATCAGATGGGGCAGCATGGGGAGGCACAGTTGGATATGAGTGGAGTCCATACCGGGATTAAAGGCAGACAAAGCAGGACAGGCAATCCTAAGGTGCGCATGGAGGGATAGGAAGAAACTGCACATTGTGGTACATGTGAGGACAAATGACCTAGTGGAGGAAATGGTGGAGGTAACAAGGGAGAGGTTTGAGGAAGTGGGAAGGTTGTGCAAGGAGACTGAGGAGTCTGGTCTTCTCTGAGGTGCTCCCAGTACCCTGCACAAGCACAGTGAGAAAAGAGAGGATTGGGGAATTGAACACATGGTTGGTAAAATGGTGTCAAACTAAGGAGAACGGGGTTGTGAGTGGCGGGGGCAGTATATGGGATAATAATCTGTTTGCAAGGGATAGGCTGCACCTGAGCGGGGAGGGGAAGGAGGTATTAAAGCAAAGACTGGGGAGGTATATTGCAACAAAGGCAGATTTAAACTAGATAGGGGATGGCAAGTGGACAGCAGGTAGACAGGGAATAGATAGAGTGGGGTCAAAGCATACCCCACAGGCTAGCAGGAAAGGACTTGGGGAGGCCGAAAAGAGAGGGAGTAGAAGGAAGGAGATGGAGGGTGATGAAGCAAAGGGGACAGGATGGAGGGTGGTCTCATTGAATGCGAGAAGCTTAGGCAGCAAATCAGCTGAGCTACAGGCACTGTTGGCAGTGAGAAGGATGGATATTGCAGCTGTCACAGAAACATGGGCAACTGAGTGCCAGGACTGGGATCTGGCAATCCCAGGGTACAAATTATACTGGATGGACCTTAATGGGGGAGGGTGGCAGTCTATGTGAGGGACAGGATCAAATGCACAAGGGACGAGGGGGAAGAAAGGAGAACAGAGGCAATCTGGCTGTAGCTCCTAGACTCAAGGGGTAGGAAACTAAGGTTTGGGGTGATATACAGGCCGCCATCCCAGTCTGAGGAGCTTGACAGAGAATTAGCAGGACAAATCAGAAAGGTATGTAGAAAAGGGAAGGTGGTCATCATGGGGGATTTCAACTTGCTGGGGTTGACTGCGGTCACATCCAGTGCTAGAGAGCAAGTGCTCCTGGACGCAATCCAGGAGGGTCTTCTGATACAGTTGGTCAGTGTACCTACTAGGCTAAAGAACACTTTAGATCTGGTATTGTCAAATGGGAAGGCAGTAAGGGAAATAAGGGTGGAGGGCCGACTAGCTGACAGTGATCACCAAACGGTGTGGTTTAATATCACAATATGTGGGGAGTCAGAGAAATCAGTAACCCGGGTGGTAAATTTCAGGGGGGGCAGACTTTAGGAGGATGCAGGAAGTACTGAAAGGGAAACTGGAGGGCATAAGGCAGGACATGGACATGGAGCAAAAATGGGATATTACTAAACAGGGGATTACAGAGGCAATGGAAGCCTGCACCAAAACAGAGTAAGAGGAGCAGAGCAAGGAAACCATGCTGGTTGAACAGCAAGGTAGTGGTGGTAGTGAGGGCAAAACAAGAGGCACATGCAAGATGGTCCAGGGAGGTGACCAGAAAAGTGAGAGAAGCCAAGGCCCAGAGGGAGCTGAGATTAGTGCAGGGCCGTAACGGGGGGGGGCAGACTTTTTCAGATACATCAGGGAGAAAAGGAAGTGCAAGGAGACAATAGTGAGGATAAAGAAGGGTGAGGAGTGGACAGAAAAGGGGGAGGAACAGGCAGAAGAACTGAGTTAATACTTTTGCTCAGTGTTCATGGAAGAAAAGGGGGGACTGCTACCACCATGGGCTGGAAGGGTGGGGACAGGGGAGAGGAGGGGACAGATGGAAGAAATGAGGGAGATAGATTCCTAGAGGGACTGAGGGCACTGAGGGTAGACAAGGCACCAGGGCCAGATGGGATCCACCCCAGGGTGCTGAAGGAGATGGCAGAGGTGTTGGCGGAGCCACTGGCAGATCTGTATAGCACCTCACTGGAGTCAGGATGTGTGCCACTGGACTGGAGGATGGCACATGTAGTACCGTTGCACAAGAGTGGACCAAGGGATAAACCGGGTAATTATCATCCGGTAAATTAAACCTCCATAGTGTGCAAACTCATGGAAATTATACTAAAGAAAAGACTGGTGTCGTACCTGGAGGACAATGGCCTCCAGGATGTGAGGCAGCATGGGTTCATTTCAGAGAAGTCTTGTCAAACCAACCTGATACAATATTATGACTGGGTGACAGGTTAACTGGATAAGGGTCATGCGGTGGATGTTCTTTACTTGGACTTCAGCAAGGCCTTTGATTCGATGCCTTATGGGTGGCTTGTGGGGAAGCTAACTGGTGTAGAGATGGGGTAAAAATGATGTACTGGATTACAAGTTGGCTGAGTGGGAGGCTGCAACAGTTGGTGGTGGGAGGGGAGCTGTCAAGTCTGAAGCCAGTGATGAGTGGGGTGCCACAGGGCTCTGTACTGGGACCAGTATTATTTGTGTTCTTCATATCAGACATTGCGCATGGGGTGGTGAGCAAGGTAAGTCTGTTCTCAGATGATGCCAAAATCAGTGCAGTGGTGCATGGAGTGGAGGGATGGAAGCAGCTGTAGGGGGACCTAAGCAAGCTAGAGGAGTGGTCAGAGAGGTGGCAGCTGGGGTTCAATGCAAGGAAGTGTAATGTTATGCACTTCTAGGTGAAGAACCCAAGGAGAGAATACTGGCTGTGGGGGTTAAGCTGGGGATCACTGAGGAGGAGAAGGACCTAGAGGTAATAGTAACTGGGACCATGAACAACACTGCCCAGTGCAGAAGAGTGGCTGCAAAAGTGAACAAAATGCTGGGGTGCCTAGCAAGGGGGGTTTTCATCCAGGTGAAGAGAGGTGATCTTGCCCCTGTACAGGTCACTGGTAAGGCCACACGTGGAATATTGTGTGCAGTTTTGAAGGCTATACCTGAAGTGTGATATCAGGCTACTGGAGGGGGTGCAGAAGAGGGCAACAAAGATAATATGTGGAATGGAGGGAAGAGACTATGAGAACAGGCTGGGAGACATGAATATGTACACCCTGGAGGATAGGAGGGACAGGGGGGACATGATAGAGACATTCAAGTATCTGAGGGGAATCAATAAGGATGGGGCAGACAGGGTCTTTAAGCTAAGGAGGGGGAGGGACACCAGGGGGCATGGGCAAAGAATAGAGGGGGGAAGATTTTTGAGGGAAATGAGGAGACACTATTTCACGGAGAGGGTGGTAGCAAAATGGAACACACTACTGGAATGGGTGGTATCATGTAAATCTGTGAAGAGTTTTAAAAGGGTTTGGGACAGAGAACAGGGGAGAGTGAGGGTGGGGGAGGCGGGGGAAGCAGTGGGATGACAAAAGGGAGGGGAAGTGGGGCAGCTGCAAACTAGGGGTGCTAGCTGCACACTCAAGCAGACTTAGATAGACCGGGGTGGTCTGTTTCTGCTGGCACATTCATATATCCAAATGGTTATATTGGCGAATACATGTTGTGTTTCTCTAATGTGGAATCCATGAGCTACAAATTTACTCATACACATTATCACAGCTTCATGCTAAATAACCACAAAAGCACATCTTTTTAAAGCTGCATGGCAAAGCCATGCTGTCTTTTTGCTATGAAGTAGATTAGAAAAGGGACTTGCTGGACAGCTATTGTGTGTACTTGCTTGGTGCTGCAATCATGTCTATAGCATTGGCTTTCCACTGCCTCCCCCTCCATGGACCTCACAACCCCCTCTCCCTCCCCCTCTTGCAGGGGCACTGAAGAAATAGTTCTGTAAAGTTTTTAAAAATGCAGGATATGATCACCAGTTTCTAAGTTTGTTCTGCTGAAAGCTGATGAGCTGACTGACACTAGGACCCTGGGGATCTCTAAGTCAAAGGCAGATGTTGACTGAATTTCCTGTCATGCTTCAGCTGAAATGCAGGCGTAATAGGGAAAAGCAAAAAGATGAGGGGACATCCAGAAGCACAAACAGGTACATTTTGTGGGAGGGATATATCTTAAAAGTGGGACTGTAAATGAGATTGGTTTATTGGAGCAGTCTTGTGTAGTTGGTAGGCATGCTGTGAGTGCACATGCTTCTTTGTGTTGTCTGGAATGTGAGTCTGTCACAAAGGACAGGAGATTTGAAAGAAAATAATGCCATACAGAAGCTGCAATACAATCTAAGTCTCCTTCAGAAAGTGATTTTCTCCCTAAGCAGAAATGTTGCGGTTTGTTTTAGCTAAAAACTACTTTAACAATTTGTTCCTGATTTTGATCATCTGTCCCTCAGATTTTAAGCCTGCAGTCCCTGATTTGTGAGGCAGGGCTAGAAATGTCTGGCATGGGTGGGGAAGGGGCTTAAGTGGTGGGTAACTTCTGCTGGTGTTAAGGGGCACTTTCTGTGCTACATATTGGATGGTGGATGTGGGTGCTGGTGCTTCTTTGTGCCTGTAGGAGTGTGTTAGGGCTACTTTCCATGCTGTGTGTTGTGGATGCAGCAAGTGCTTGGTTACTGGGTGATGACTAGTTGAGGGGGGCTGATGGAAAGTTTGTGAGTAACTCATGTGCTGATGTTGTGGGAACACTTTCAGGTACTCTAGATTCTGACACATGGGTACTACCCACCATGTACTGTCTGGATTTAATAATTGTGTAAACAGTAATAGGACAATGCTGGAGGGTGGTGATGGTGATCCAGGGATGATATACTTTTCATGGAATGCAGAGGGGAAAGGATGAGTTGGTGGGATTAGAAAGAAAAAAGACTGAGGGTTCCAGCAGTGGCCTGTAGGCTGGAACAGACCTTGGGGGAACAGGCTGCAAAATGAGGTATTGGTACTTGAAAGCAAATATATAGGGGTGGTCAGTACCAGTGGATCCAGCTATGTATCCAAGTAGCACTCACTACCTCATTAGTCCAGCAAAAATCTATTTAAACCTAATCTTAGCTTCAAATGTTAATATTTTACATTTTGTGGAAGAGTTGCCCCCTTGGAAAAATTCTAGATACGCCCCTGGTGATCAGCAGTGCAGAAAAGTACCACAATTCTGTGTGCAAAATCTACTTTACATGATGCAGAACAATTCACAACTGCCCACAACTCAGGTAAGACACCTCTACTGGTTTCGCAGGACTACTGCCTCATCACCCTCCTGATGATGCAGTAGTCCTGTAAAACTGGTTGAGGTATCTTACCATAGCTGCAGGTGGTTGTAAATTGTTTTGCTTCTAATAAAGTTGATTTTGCACACAGAGTTGTGATGCCTAAGGCTTAATATTTTACACTGGGCACGTTGTGTGGTGAAGCTGAGATTGCTGTCCTTTTGAGTGCATAAAAGTAGCCTAGCACCTAGATACTCAATTAGGAAACCTACTGTAGCTGAGTTTTTGAATGCACATTCAGAGAGCACCCCTCCCCCCCCAGCACCCACAACAGGATGTCTCCCAGCTACTGTGCAGTGACAAGTGGGGCTAATAGCAGATGGTCAATTCCACCATTGGGGTTAGCCTTAAAGCCAGAGGACTGGGCATGCAACACCAGAGGGGGAAAAAAGCTGTATTAAAAAAAGAAAGTGTCTTCAAGTAACCCTGACTCTTCAGTACACCATTTACATTTCTGTGGTTCTCCCCTGATTCAGATTTAGGGAAATCACCTTCTGGCTAACTTGATTGCTGTGTCTCACAGCTTGCCAACTTCTTTAAAGTACTACAGGCTATAGTGTGGAACAAGCATGTGCAGAATCTGGAAGGGGGGGTGTAATCTTTCTCACAGTGTCATCAGTGTGCAAACTGCTCTGCTCTCCCCTGTCAGGTGATCCATATCACTACTACTATGCCTTAATGGAGCAAGTGACCACAGGAGAGATAGCTGTACACAAAAGAAAGGAAGAAAAGCTGTGCAGAAAAGCACGATGTAGTAACCTACTGAAAATGCCAAGTTGCAAAAATCCAAATACTTTCATTAATTCAAGGTAGGTTAGACCACAGGCACACACCACTGTGTGCAGTGTCTTTGAACTTTAATGGAGCAGGTGCACTGTGGGAGGGTGAAGACTTCAGGTTAGACCACAGGCACACACTGCTGTGCGCAGGGTCTTTGAACTTTAATGGAGCAGGTGCACTGTGGGAGGGTGAAGACTTCAGGTTAGACCACAGGCACACACTGCTGTGTGCAGGGTCTTTGAACTTTAATGGAGCAGATGCACTGTGGGAGGGTGAAGACTTAAGGTAACCAGGATTTATATAGAATTGCTTCCTCCCTAAAATTATGGATCAGAGGTCATGAGGGGTGGGGGCCCACCATTAACATATCCGTCTCAAAACTATGGGTCTTAGGTGGGTTTGAAGGTGTCCTTGACTTCTGCCATGCAGTGCCAGAGAACCAAACCTATTTGACAAAAAAAAATTAAGATTGTGGTGGAGGGTGAGAAATGATTGCATTGGGAAGAGAGTGGATGACTTAAGGACTTACCTTAGGCTACCTGGGGGACGTTTTGGGCATTTACTTTTTTTCAGGCCCAAACATGTAGTCCTGGGTACTGTATCTAAAGGGGCTCACCAACCCTCCCAGTTCTCTTGTGGTGCTGTGCTGCTGGGGATGTCTGATGTCTCTGCATTTTCAGCATTCCCCTCTCCTAGCAGCTGTAGTCACCATCAGAGATACTGATATTTCATGATGCATTCATGCACTGATGTAGTGACTAGCTGATCAAGTGTCTGTATTTTTCTGGGTGGTGGTGGTGGTGATTGCTGAGGACAATAAAACATTGTAATGAGGCCTCTCCATCACTTCTATGTAGCAGCAGAGTTCAGAGGTGTTGAGACCTAAGCATTTGGTCAAATCACAGCCATCTGTTTGGGGGTAGGTGGGATATCATGAACCAGCATTGAACTGCTGGTAGATGGGAAGCAGTGACCACCAGGACCTCAGTCTATCACATGGTCTCTGCTTAGAGCAGGGTTGAGGGGAGTGAAGCGTTGCATGCCATAGTGCAGAGTTGTTACCTCTCACATAGGGATACCCACAATAGGGTAAAAACAAATTAGACAAAGGCGCTCCGTGCATGGGAAAACAGGCAACAGCAAGATGTGTGCCCAGCAATTGCATTGTGCACCTTGTTGGTTGAACTGGATGTTGGCCCCATTGTAGGGGGGCTTCATCCCCGCACCCCCGCCTTTAAATAAATGTAAACATCCCCCAGCCTGCACTTAAGGGGGTGGACCTCTGTTGAGGCCCCACTTTCCTGTCCACTCACAATTGCTACTGCATTGAAGTCCCAACCACCCAGATTGCAGTCTCCCATAGTGCCTCACCTACATTCCTTTCTCCCTAAGTCCTGTGTCCACCTGATGGTATATGCCTTCCAAGCAGGATCTGGCTCCGTTCATACCTACCCTTAAAAAGCTTCTTTTTTATCATTTAAGGCTTCTTTTCTTTCCCATTTTAACGGCTGCACCAGTGAGTGGCAGACACAAAGATTAAGCCTCCCTTTGCCACAGCATGAATGTGAAAGGAATGACAACAGTAGAACTTTACAGATATGTAGATTTGTCTGTTATTGCTCATTACTTTAATTCTTTTAATGGTAAATTGAAAATGTTTAAATGGATTAGTTACAGGCTGCCTCGATAGCCCAGAGGCACTGCACCATGAGATCAACCTGAATATGAGAGTAAGCCTGAGTTTCCAATTGCTGGCAGCCTGGGGAGGGAGGATTTGCCTTCCGACTCCCATAGCATCCCTAATAGTGGCCCCTACAGAGATCATCAGATGCAAGGGGGAATTGAAGGTTGCAGGGAGGTAGGTGAAGGGGAGGTTGCAGTGAGTGCAGTTGGTGTAGCTCAGGCTAGGAGGGAGAGGATTTTGTGTTGGCAGTGTTGAAAATAAGGGGTGGGTGCTTGATCATCTGATTGGGGTCTGTGCTGTACTGAGACACTTAGGCCAGTCCTCCTGCAGGGCAGCTTTCAGTCAGTCTCTCTGTCATTAATGGAGTGTGTGTCAGTAAGGATATTACATTTTTGGGATGGGATGGTTTGATCAGCTTACTGGGTCACAGAACATGACGGGGGGCTATGGGTGGGGGGGGCAAAGATTACTGCAGGAAGGTGCTGCTTTTTTTGTTTGTTTTTGTTTTATTTTATCCTCTATCACTATATCTCTGTTGCTCTTACCTTGATGTTAAAGAGAGCAACTCTGCACTTCAGTACATGATTTATCATAAATAAGATCCAGCGGTTTACAGTTTACTAGAAAATAGATTTTTTGTCAATGTTCCTTTCCAAAATTTACAGTACATCTTGACAGTCCATCTGAAAAGTCTGTATAGAAAACATTTGCCTCTCCCCTTTTAACCTCACAGTGCCTTGAGTTTTTAGTGTTCATCATGACAGACTGTGATATCACAAACAGCAATGGTGTGGTCAGCAGGGGAGAGTAAGATACATTTTGAAAGACTTAGTGAAAAAAGTGCTGCATTACCTACAGTATTTGGTAGTCCAATGGCATGGGGGAAAAGTAACTAGAAAACAAAGTTAAAACACAATTGGTATAAATCTAGTGTTTTTAAGTTTTTTATTATAATAGAGACATGGGCCCGGATATTCAGACTGCGCCAGGCTGTGGTGCAAGTCTGGGCGCAGCGCAACTTAGCTGCACAGGGGCATTGACTGGGCGATATTCAACGGAGCTGCACCATGGCACAGCATCATTGAATATTGCACCCTGGCCACACGCAGAGCGCATGGTGCAGTGGCACTGTGCCAGCGTAAGTGGCCAGAGTGGAGCAGGGGGATGTGCTAGCGCAAGTTCCATTGCGCTATGTGCAACAACCGTAATATTCAAAAGTGCACATGCAAATGGGGCCATAATGTATGCAAGGCACAAATGGGGCCATTTGCATGTCATTATGGCCCCATTTGCATGCAGGTGCGCCGATCCCCGGTGACTTGTGCCTGGTGCCCTGCCAGTCAGCAGCCATCAGGGACCGATGCCCCCTGCACAGTGCGGCAATGTGCCCCCTGCCTGATCGCGGGCATATGTAGATTTAAAAAATGTCCAATATCCCTGGTGGTCCAGTGGACCACTTGCAGCCTTATCGAGGGCATCTGTGTAATAAATAAGTCCAATATACCGTACACTGTCAGTCGGGCGGTGGCGGGTGGGCAGACAGGTGGTGCTGCTGCCCACCACTGACGGGGAGCGGGGTGGGGCCCAGTGGGCGGGTGGGGAGGGCGTTACCACTGGACCACCAGGGATATTGGACTTATATTTTTACACAGATGCCCCCAATCAGGCTGTGAGCGGTCCACTGGACCACCAGGGATATTGGATGTATTATTTCATACTGAAGCCCGCGATTGGGCAGCAAGCAGTCCACTGGACCACCAGGGATATAGAACTGCTTTTCTTTCAACAGATGCCCATGATCGGGCATGGGGGGCACCGCCACTAAGGTGCAGCCAGAGCTCAGGTGACCACCCACAGGTGGCAGCTGCTGTGTTGCACCTTGCAATACAGAAGCTCACCTGTGGGTGGCCAGCTGTTCCTTTTGGGGCTCACCTGTGTGCAGTGCAAGTAGAGGCTGTGCATGATGGACTCAGCACATCCCAGGCTGAATATCGGGATGTGAGGGAGTATATAGGGCACGCCTACCCGCGCCGATATACATTTGATGCGCCTCCAGCGCGATCGGGATTTGTGCCAGGCACAATCCCCATTTGAATATCACACCAGGACACGTCAGTGGGTTGCACATGGTGCAATACTGTTGCGCCATGTGCAACCCTTCTGAATATCTGGGTCATGCTCTTTAACTATCTTTTCAACTTACTCCTGTGCTGTATAGTACCCTTTGTATCTCTCTGCTCCCTACCTCTATTCAGGCTACTAAAAGTATCTCATACTTAAGTAGTTTTACCTTTATTTCAATAGATCTGGCCAGATGTTGGCTGTCTGCCTTTCAGATAACTAACTTGTTTAATTCTGACTCTCATAATCTCTCCTCTAGGACCGCAGATCCTTTGCGTCTCTGCAACCTTCTCTGTGCTTTCCATTTAGGTTCTACCAGATTACCCCAAACCCAAAAGAACCAAATTATGAGCACTGTAACTTGGACAGAGCAGGTAATTCATATTAAATTCTGGGGTCAAAACTGAGTTTTGCAGCCCCTAGCCAGCAGGGCTACTGTCCGGGGAAAATCCCCACAGAATTTCCACTGTCCTAGTTGATGTACTTACCAAAGTGTTTCCCTCTCCAGCACATGACTGCAGGGCTACCTAAAGGAAACTCTTAGAAGCTGTATACAAAATCTACCAGCATTTGCTATTGGGATGGTGCCAGTTTTGACCCCAGCAAAGAAGGTGGGGTTAGTGTCAGGGACTGGGGGGCTAGTGTCTGGGGAAGGGAGGTGCTAGTGTTCGGGGCTTTGAAAGGTGGGTCAGCTGCAGTCAGGGGCTTTGGAGGGAGGGGGGGCTAGTGTTATGGCATGTGGAGGGAGTGTATAAAAGGACGGGTGTATGCATGCCTCTGGTTTCTGAGTAGGTGGTGTCCAGGAGGACCTTGCAGAGAAGATGTGCAATAAGGGTATTGGTGATTCTTGAATATCTAAAGAAGAAGTGGTGTGGCTTCTGGGAGTCAAGGTACAGCAGGGAGATGATATCCACAGAGATTAGAAAGTGGGGTGCTTAGAGAGGGAAGGGTATTCAGAAGAACTGTGGTGAAAGGGGGAAGATTGGTGTGGCTGGGTTGTGTCAGGAAGTGGAGGGAAGGGGTTATTGTCTGGGGTGATAGGGGGAGCTGTAGAAGTGTTGGTAACAGTGGAGAGTGTATATTCAAGAGGGCTACTGTTATGGGGCTGTAAGGGAAACGTGCTAGTGTCAGGTGCTGTGGAGGAAAGGGGATAGTGTCAGAGGGATCTGTGGAGGGATGGAAGGCTAGTGTCTTGGTTAGAGAAAGGAGGTGTGACTAGTGTCTGAGCTGCAGGCTAGTTAACTATACAGATTTGGGGCACACAAAGTTCCATTTATTCTCAAAAAAAATTGTTTTATTGATAAAGTATTTTAAGTGTTTTCCCAGGTTTTTTTTTATTATTTATTTATCGAAGTGTATCTGTTTAACAGGCTTTGATACAACAAACTGTCCAGTGAGAGATAGATATATATATATATAGATATATATATATATATATATATAACATTATGAAAATTGGGGTGGGGACCTGAATATTGGTGCAGTACAATACTCACAGTATTTACTTCATGCTAGGGCACTGTGAATGATCCCCCTGTGCAGAGAAAATACAGCTGATCTAACCCTCATCTTAATCTGACACAGCCCTAGCAGTTGCTGGAGGTAGTGTGTCAGTGCTGTCCCATCCCAAGACAGTACTCCCTGGTGACAAGTGATACCCCCTTCCTCTGAACCCAGTCGTGTTAATGAAATATATATCCCTGCTATCCAGTGATCCCTTCCCCCCACCTGACTCCCATTCTGGTTACAGAAAGATATATCCCTGTTGTTCAGTGGTGCCCCTGTCACTCCAAACCTAGTCCCATTAATGGAGAATATATCCCTGGCATCCAGTGGTCACTCCCCAACATAATCCAAGTCCAGTTACAGAAAGATATATCCCTGGCATTCAGTGGACGCTCCCACAACCCGATCTCAGTCAGTGTAGGAACACAGTTACCCTGATGTCCAGTGGTCCCTCCGCACAGCTTATCCCCATCCTGGGAAAGAGTCTCAGTTTGCCAATGCCCCCTGACAGTGGCACTGCCCTTGGCATGGCAATAGTAAAGAAGTCCTGCCTCCCTCAATAAAGTCCCATTCTGAACCATGAGCAGTCCCCCCCAGCCCATACTCAGTTAGTAGCTAGTGGCCCCCCTCTTATCTAAAGCACTTTCACCCACCCTCCAGTCCCCCTACCAGTCTGTCACTATGGCAATACAATGATGACAAGTGGCACAGCCCACCTCACATGACCATTGCCACCCAGCATCTGCCTGTAGCAGAGAGCTCAGCTTATTTATTGTATGTGGCACAGTGATGTATTTTGCCTTATTCATAGGCTGCACTCCCTGGTATAGATAGATGGAAGGTGGCCATGGTTGTGCAAGGTGGGCTACTCTGTTCACTGTCACTAAACTGTGGCACCGACAGACAGGTAGGGGGACCGGGGGTCGGTGTCAGTGCAGAGGGTGGGAGGGAGGCCACTAGCCACCAACTGGGTATGGGTTGGCGGGGCACTGCTCAAGGTTCAGGACAGGGGTTTGTTGGGGGGAAGGACTTCTTTGCTCCTAATGCAGTCCCAGATGAAGGTGCTGTGATCAGCATTAGCAAGTCGGTGCAGTAGCTAGAAGGGCAGCCTGCCCAATACACAAGAGCACAAAGAACGAACTGCTACTGCACTCAGGACTATAACAAAAGTAAGCAGTCAGGTTGTAGCAATCAAAGTGAATTTATTCCATATATGAAAGAAAGACCTCACCAAACAGTCAATTACTTTGATTGCTACAACCCGACTGCTTACTTTTGTTATGTTCCTCAGTGCAGTAGCAGTTCATTCTTTGTGCTTTTTCCCCTGCCATGCAAGGACAGTGTGACTGTCGGGGGGCATTTGGATACTGGGTGGGATGGTGTTCCCAGGATGGGGATTGGGTGTGGGGAGAAACCACTGGACACCAGGGATATTGTTTTTCTTCATGGACTGGGACTGGGTATGGGGAGGGACTACTAGATGCCAGGATATAACTTTCTTGACTAGGACTGCAATTGGGTGGAGGGAGAGACTGCTATATGCCAAAGATAAATCTTTTATTACAGGACTGGGTATGAGGTGGGGCACCACTGGATGCCAGGGATATATCTGTCTTTCATGAGACTGGGTTTGGAGGGTGGAGAGACGCTACTAGCACCAGAGACAACTTATTGGGTTGGGGCAGTTTGGGGGTGCTGGGCAAAGCAGTCTCACTCCCATGCAAATAAGCCCATACTGGGCATGTAAATGACCCTTGGTGCCTTGTATGCCCAATGGGTTAATTTGCATGGGGACTTTTGAATGCTGCAGATTTTGCCCACACACAAGCCATTGTGGGGCCTATTTTTCGGTGTACTATCAGGTGGTGCTAAGTAGCTTAATGCCTCAACACAATGTCACTATATTCAAAGGGATAGTGCCATGTGCTATCCATCTGAATATAGCAGTTTTGCACACATGTGGTATCACAAAGCACAGCACTAATTATTGCTCTCCACTTTGGACATTTTTGAATATTGGGCCCCTGGTGTCTTCATCCTGTCTTGTGTTGGTTGATGGGTGGAGCAACATGGCCCCCACCTCCAAAAGAGATCAGTCCTAGGGACACTGAATCCTCTCCACCATGATGGGCCCTGAGTTACCAGTCTATTCTAACACCAAAATAATTGGTTTGGTACTGGTGCAGTATCTCCCCATCCACCCACACACATACAACCCACTTTATTTTTCAACCTCTACTGGTACTTCCCAACTGACCTACAGTAACTGATCAATATTTTTATTCTTTATACTGACCCATTTTCCCTTTTATAACTACAGGTCTGACAAGACGTTGACCATGTGTAGGAAGACACTGACCATATGTATCAGATAAGTATTGTTTTTTGTTTACCCTACCTTGTTTGCAATAGTTCATGAAGAACTGTAGATCCTTTGTGACCCCATTGCAGTTTTTGTTTTACGGGTACCATGTTCTCTTGAGACATCCTTATCCCAGGCTCCATAGGAACCAGATAAGAGATCTCTTATCTGTGCTAAGATGTTAACCTTTAACAGTGCAACCCCAAGTATTATGACACTAGGCTTTCACTTGTTAAGTGGTTGGTGATGTAGCATTTGAAATGGCTTCACTATGCTGTTAAGATTCCACTATCACAAAAGGAAGGTGTTTTACTGCAGAAAAATTACGTTAATGCAGACATTAGAATGGCAGAATGCAAAGCGTACAAAGTACACAAATAAAAACATTAGGGGTTTGAGTCCTAGGAGTCTGATCTTGTTGGATGTGCCTTAATTATTTTTTTTGGATTACTCTGTCAGCAAGTTTTCCTCTACAATGTGGTCCGTGTGCTACCAGTGACCCACGCAGGCTATTGTGATACCATGCTGCATGATCATTGTGCTACCACCAGCATAAGGCATGGAATGAGACCATTGTATTTCCACTGTAGGTGCACTCACTGTGCTACCGCTGACACATGGTACCACAGTGGTCACAATAATAGCACAATGGAATTAAAACAAATCCATTGTGATATCAAGTGCAGTGGTATCACACTAGTATTCACCACTGTGCTACCGTTGCACAAGAGTTTGCCACTGTGCTACCATTGGGTGTTGATGGTATCACAGTTGACACAGTAGTACTGTGGAACTGGAACAAAACCATTGTAATACGACAAACAGTGGTATCACAATGGTGCACATTGTTACCACTGTGGTACCAGCAGAGGTGGAGTTACCAGTGAACTACTACTGTCTGCATGGTATCATAATAGTTACAATGGTATCATAATGGAATTGGAACAAATCCACTGTGATACCATTTATGAAACCCACAATGGTAATACACTGGAAATCACAGTGGTAGTATAATGGTAAATAACAGGTATTACAATGGTATTCCAAAGAAATCTTTGTAACGGATGACATGTAGTATAGCAAGGAGTAAACAGAACTGCAGGATCCACAAATATAGGTAAGCAAAGCCATTTACAGATAGCAGTTGCTATTAGTTGTCCTGCTATTCAGTATGATCAGAGAATGACTATGCCTCTGTGTTACAAATGTGACAGCAGGACTTGCTAGGAAATATTCTGGCCTGGGACTAAGAAAGTCAGGCTTTTTCCTGGATGCCAGCATCATGCTGTACACATGTCTAAATCCCTTACTTAAGCAGCTATGAATTTATACATTCCAGAAGCCTGTTTAACAAGCCAAGCAATGTAAAGTTTAATATACAGAGCTTGTTGTCCATGTGTTGTACTGCTTGGTGTCTGTTTAGAACCATTATGTATTATGTGTCTCTTATACAACATAACTGTGAAGTACTTGCAGCTGTATCTTTTTTCTTTTGTTGGTTATCTAGTATTTGCAGTACATTCAAGAGTCCCCATACTGCAGAACTAAAATAAGTATGACATACCACATATACAGTATGGGCAGTCTGATTATTAGGATATTTACTGTCATACTGTAGGCACTGGCACCCCAATATAGAATATGGACTAATGCTGTACTGTCATGGTGTGCTGTCCTTTGCATGAGGGATTAAACTGAGGTCTCTTCTACCCATCTCTGTTGCTGTCATTTTGGGTGTCCAGGTAAAAGTATAAGAACCCAAGGAACTGGTACTGAAAGAGTGGTCCAGTTGTGTGGTTGTGTGGGGGGGGGGACTGGGATGTGGGTTTTCTGACTCCTAGCAGAATGCTCAGCTTTAGGGCTGGACAGTGGGCAAGAATGTCTAGAGAAACATAGAAGCATAGCATTTGACATCAGATAAGGAAAGCTTGGCCCACCTAGTCTGCCAATTTCCTTACCTAACGGATAAGCTGCAGATCCTAGTTAACCAATAGCCTACTTCCTCCTATCCCCCACTAGAGTTGCCTTATGTCTGTCCCGTGCATTCTTGAATTCCCCCACTGTTTTTTGACTCTACGACCTCCTCAGGAAGGCTGTTCCATGTATCCACAACCCTCTCTGTGAAGAAATACTTCCTCACATTACCTCTGAGCCGTCCCCCCTCTATCTTTAAATTGTGCCCCCTTGTTTTTACACATCTCTTTTTCTGAAAGATACTACCCTCTTGGTCTTTGTTGATTCCCTTGAGGTATTTGAAAGTTTCTATCATGTCCTCCCTCTCCCTCCTTTCCTCTAGGCTATACATCTTTAGTTCCTTTAGAGGGCCATCTTGTGGATGGCATGACCCATTCCAGGGGTCTAAGTTAAGTTTTGCAGCCACCAGCCAGCAGGACTAGTGACTGGGAAAATTCACTAACTCCACAGACTCTTCCACTAGCCCAGCTGATGTACCTATTGGTTACACTCTCCAGTACAAGTCTGCAGGGCTAGTTAAAGGAAATCTTACTAGTGTAACACAATATCTACCAGAATTTGGCTAGCAGGCCAGTGCCAGTTTTGGCCCCTGTACTCTCTGCAATGGTTTGCCAGCACTTAAACAATTTTTTAAAAGATTTTATGACTGAGGTGTGGTCAGCGCTGGGACTGCCAGTGGTTGGTGGTCAGTGCTGAGACCGTCGGGTGCATTGCTGTAAGCAGGTGAGTAATTCTTCCACTAGCCCAGCTGATGTACTTATTGATTACATGCTCCAGTACAAACCTGCAGGGCTACTTAAAGTAAAATGTTAGTAACCTAGCACAAAATCTACCATAATTTGGCTAGTGGGCCAGTGCTAGTTTTGACCCCTACACTCTCTGTGATGGGTTGCCAGTACTTAAACAATTTTTTTTTTTTAATTTATGACTGGGCTGTGGTCAATGCTGGGACTGCCAGTGGTTGGTGATCAGCTCTGTGACTGTCAGGTGCATTGCTGTAAAGGGGTGGGTAAGTCCTATGACTGTTGAGGGAGGTTCAGAGGCAGTGCTATGTTAATGGTGCGGTCACTACTGTGATTTTTGTGGTTGGGGGTGTCGGTGCTGTAACAGTCAAGCATGGGGAGCCAGTGTGGTTATTGTCAGGGGGTGGGTGACCAGTGTTGTGACTGACAGATAGGGGGCAGGGCTGTTACTTTTGGGAGTGGGGGGCAGTGTGGTGACTGTTGGGGGTGTGGATCACTGTTGTGACTGTCTGTGGAGGGTATGAGCCCTGTGACTGTTGCCGATGTATGGGGACTGTGCTTTGATGGTGGTGGTGGGTAGTGCTGTGACCATTGTGGGAAGAGGTTAGTGCTGTCACTGTTGGGGGAAGAGGATCAGCACTATGACTGTTGATTAGGTGGCCACTGTGACTGACAGTGGAAGGTGTTCGTTTTGTGACTATTAAAGGAGTGGTTCAGATCTGTGACTGTCAAGGTAGGGGGTCAGTCCCCAGGGGGGGACAGTGCTGTGGCTGTTGTGGATGGTTGGTCAGTGCATTGACCATTAGGAGTCATGGCTCAGTGCTGTTGTCAGAGGATAGGAATTACTGCTGTGACTGATGGTAGAGGGTATCAGTCCTGTGACTTTTGGGGTGAAGTGGCTGTGCTGTGACTGTTGGGCATGGATAATCAGTGCTGTATGATGGGGATGGGGTGTAGTGCTGTGACCAGTTCTGCTACTATGGGGGGATGAGGATCAGTGCTTTGACTCTTAGGTGTTTATGGTCATTGCTGTGACAATAAGGTTGGGGGGCAGTTCTGTGACTGTTGGAAATAGTAAGAAAGTGTTGTGACTCTCAGGGGTGTGAAACAGTGCTGTGACTGCCAGAGGTCAGTGGTCATTGTCATGACTGTCGGTGGAGGGTGTCAGTCTGGTGACTGTCAGTGGGGTGGTACAGTCCTGTGAGTGTGGGGGGAAGGTGGTACAGTCCTGTGACTGTGGGGGGGGTGGTGGTACAATCTTATGACTGTGAAGGAAGGGGTGTTACAGTCTTGTGCCTGTGGGGGGGTATTGGTACAGTTCTGAGACTGTGGGGGTTGGGGTGGTGATACAGTCCTGGGACTGAGGATGGCTGGTGCAGTCCTCTGACTGTGGGAGAGGAATGGTACAGTCCTATGACTGTTGAGGGGTGGTCATTGCTGTGGCTGATGGTGGAGGGTGTCAGTACTGTGACTGTAAAAGCAGTGGTACAGCCTTTTGATTGTCGGGAAGAGGGTCAGATATGTAACTGCCAGGGATAGGGTATCATTTATGTGACTGTCAGAGTGAGGGTCATTCCTGTGACTTTTGAGAGGTCTGCTTCTGCACAATTCTACAGCTTTGAGGGACTGAAGTATTTGCAGGAAATTGTACATGTGGCAGGAAGGTTGTATAAGGTGCCAAACTAAGTGACTGTTCGGGGGGGGGGTCTGTCCCAACCGTGTGGAGTGGTCTTCAGTGCTGTGACTGAGGTACAGTGTTGTGGTTGTTAGGGGTGGGGATTACTGTGGTAATTGTCTGTGGTGTGTCATCCATGTGACTTTAGGGGGTATGGGGGCAGTTCTCTCATGGTGGTGGGGTATAGTGCTGTGACCATGGGAATAAAGATCAGTTCTGTGACTGTCAGGGGAGGGTGCCCAGTGCTGTGATTGACAGTGGAGGTTTCAGTCATGTGACTCTCAGAGAGTGGGTACAGTTCTGTACTGTAGGGGGTGGAAGGGTCAGTCCTGTGATGGTCAGTGCTGTGGCTATTGTGTAAGTAATGTAGAGTGGTGTGAAGTGGAAAACGTGGTGCATGAGCAAAATAGCCACCTTGTAGTAAGAAAAGAAATCTCAGCACTCATAAATTCAATGCAAGATTTAGTTTCTGGCAATATGCCGGTGTGCACCCACTAGCCCAAGTGCATCAACCCTTCGATGGGCCTTCCTCAGGGGTGGGTCTGAGGAATACAAATGGGCATCTCATTTATACAGATCTCTTAAAGTGATATACACCACACACTGAAAACAATGTGCAAGTCAAGCTGAAAACACATGAATAACTTGGTTACAAACATTTCATTATACTGTTTTTTTTGTGTTTTGTTTTTGACGCTCATGGTAAACGGTTAATGATATTAGTATACTACTTAAATTAAACATGCTTTTATATCTTTTACTTCATTTAATTCTGTAACTTTCTATCTAAAGCAATATTTTTTTTACCTTTTACACTATACTATACTCTTTTCTACCGCTGTCCTCGCTACTGCTCCTACTTTTTTTTTTTCAATTGTTTAACCAGGTGAGACACACTAAGCTGAAAGCTTGTTTACAGGTGCAACCAGGGAGCACAGGGAAGATAAGTGACTTGCTCAGGGTTACACCGTATGCAAGGGATTCAAACCTAGGTCTCCAGATTTGCAGCTCAGAGCCTTAAACCACTGCGCTATACTGCCTCCCTGTACTACTACTGTCCCTACTACTGTATTTACTCCATATTAACCCTTTTCTCTTTATTTTCACTGGTCTGACAGGATGTGAACTTCTTCCCCATCAGATAAGGATAACTACCTAAGAGCTATTGATCCTTATTCTACAGGTCTAAGAAACCTCATCCCTTTAAGACTCCGCTTTCTGGCTCCATAGTACCCTGGTAGGAGATCCTGTACATATTATCTATACTTGGTAGGTTTACTGTAACCCCCATTTTGGAAGGGGTGTGTATATGTGTTAAGATCATACATACTGAAGCATTTTCTCCCTCCATAAACATGTGATCCCACTCCACAAGAGTGGTAGCAGGGAGGAGGCGGGGAACTACAGACCGGTCAGTCTTACCTCAGTAGTGGGCAAGATTATGGAGGCACTCCTTAAGGAAAGGATAGTGCAACACCTGGAATCCATAGGGGCACAGGATCCAAGACAGCATGGGTTTACAAAAGGAAGGTCCTGTCAAACTAATCTCATAGATTTCTTTGACTGGGCAACCAGAGTGGTGGACCAAGGGGAGCAGCGATGCTGCCGCCACCTTGACTTCAGCAAAGCTTTTGACACTGTTCCACATAGAAGATTGATAAATAAGCTAGGTAGGCTCGGGTGGGTCAGAGTTGGTCAACTGGGTGGCAAACTGGTTGACTGGCAGAAACAGAGAGAGTGGTGGTAAATGGTATACAGTCAGAAGAGATGCAAGTCACAAGTGGGGTACCTCAGGGATCAGTCCTGGGGCCAGTCCTATTCAACATCTTCATTAGTGACCTCGCAGATGGACTAGAGGTAAGGCTTGTCTGTTTGCAGATGACACCAAGATCTGCAACAGAGTAGATAATCCAGATGGGGTGGGCAGAATGAGAAGAGATCTGGATAAACTAGCAGAATGGTCAGAAGAGTGGCAACTGGGATTTAATGCAAAGAAGTGCAAAATCATGCACATAGGGAAGAGAAACCCTGAAGCCACTTATAGGCTGGGAGGGGAGTTGCTAGCAGTCACAAAGGAAGAAAGAGACTTGGGCATCATCATCACTGATGACCTAAAATCATCCAAGCAGACCTCTAAAGCAGTAGGTAAGGCTAGGGGTGTTAGGGTGTATTAGTAGGGTATCCACAAGTCGTAAGAGGGAGGTAATAATCCCTCTGTACAAGACATTGGTTAGGCCCCATCTGGAGTACTGCGTGCAGTATTGGAGGCCACACCTTCACAAGGACATTAACCAAATTGAGGCAGTCCAGAAGGGCAACCAAAATGGTGCAGGGACTGCACTGTGAAGACATATAAGGACAGATTAACGGAGCTCAATATGTATACCCTTGAGCAAAGGGGAGAGAGGTGATATGATCGAGACATTTAAACACCTTAAGGGCATAAACAAGGTGAAAGAGTCTAACATGTTTAAATATAAGAAAAATAGCAGGACAAGAGGACACAGCATGAGATTAGAGGAGGCTCGATTAAGGGGAATGTGAGGAAATTCTTTTCACAGAAAGGGTGGTAGATGCATGGAATGGCTTACCACAAGAAGTGGTGGCTATGAATACAGTGCAGGGCTTCAAACAGGCATGGGATAGGCATAAGGGAGCAATACAAATGACTATGAATAGATAGGTCACTGACAGAGCAAAGGCCGATGGCACATTTATAAGGTAGAAAAAGAAATGGGCAGACTGGATGGGCCTTGAGGTCCTTATCTGCCGTCAACTTCTATGTTTCTATGTTTCTATGTTTCTATGTTTGCCTTGCTAGTTGACTCAGGCAGGCTCTGAGCCCTGTCCCCACCTCCCCTGTCTGCCACTTCCCTGTCCCAGACCACTGAGTCCAATTTTCCCCATGGATTGCCCTCCCCCCATGATAGGGCCAGAAAGAGGAAAGTCATCCTCCCCCCAACCAGTTACTCACATCTAGAATGGAGCCAGTCATCCAAGTGGTAGTGTGTGACTGAGATAGGTGGGTAGTCTGTGCTAGCCATTTCTGCATTCCACCCCCCCCAGATTCCTGTCTTCACCTGGGGGAAGCAAAGATCAAGTCAGCATACCTTCCCACCCAGGGACAGGACAACTATCTGAACACTCAATCTTCTGTCCAACCCTCGGCAACCTGAGCATGTTCTTGAACTCGGGTCACTGATGTAGTGAGAGTCAAGACACACAGTGCCTCGTCCCTCCATACCACTGGACCAGACCAGCATTATACTGCAGCAAGGGTATTATTTGTTATTAACATGGCAGGTGATCAGACAATGATGGAGCCATTGCATACCAGGGAATGATTTTTTATTAACTGGCCCAGCAGTCAGAGGGTGGGATGTACCCAAGGACACCAGAGAATGTGTTAACTTTAACAGGGCTGGAAATCACAGGGAATATTGTTACTGGCAGGCAGTTCAAAAGAAATATTGAGCTGCTTGAGATTTCATATAAAAGCAATTTCCCTGTAGATGGCTCCTAATCCCCATAAAATAACAGTATGCCACCTTGTTGGCTCTGACCAGAGTTTGTTTATTGGTTGGTGTGGCAAAAAAACAGTGTCCAGCAATTATATGAAACAAAGCATGGGGTAGTGTGTAAAACTCAAATTTTATGACCCAAGTTACATGCAGGATATGCTGTCTGGTGAATGGAGATGAATGATAAACTGAATGCCAGACAGATAATGTTTTGTAGCAGTATAACCAAACTTCTTTTTAAAATGATAGCAGATTCCAAAAGCAAGCAATAATGTCATGAAAGGAGGTGTTGCAGGCCTAGCCTGCAAAGTGCAAAAAGTAGATGACTGTTTCCAAAGAGAAGCATATAGGACTGTGCTGGGATGACCACACACAGTTATTTGCTCATAAAATATAGAATACTACATCCTTCTTAGAGCATAGAAGTGAGCAGGTTGAGTCATCAAAATCTTGGCCTTAGGTTGTAAAAGGTCTGATATGTAAAACAAGATAATACATCAGGTGCCATATTAGCATCTCCTGTAGTGTATAAAACATATACTTAGAAATGATTAATCAAGAAAGTCCAAGTCTGGTGCCTAGGAGAGCACATTATAGATGGACAAGACAATCTGCTTGTGTTGACAGTAAAGGAGCTTAATATGTATAGCCTTGAGGAAAGGAGGGAGTGGGGGGACATGATAGAAACTTTCAAGTACCTCAAGGGAATCAACAAAGTCCAAGAGGGTAGCATCTTTCAAAAAAAGAGGTGTACAAGAACAAGCGGGCACAATTTGAAGATGGGGGGGGCAGCTCAGAGGTAATGTAAGGAAGTATTTTTCCACAGAGAGGGTTGTGGATGCATGGAACGACCTTCCGGAGGAGGTTGTGGAGTCAAAAACAGTGGTTGAATTCAAGCATGCATGGGACAGTCATAAGGCAATTCTAGGGGGTTGGGGTAGAAAGAAGTAGGCTGCTGGTTAACTAGGATCTGCAGCTTATCCATTAGTTAGGGAAATGGGCAGACTGGGTGGGCCAAGTGGTCCTCATCAAATTCTATGTTTCTATGAATGTACTTGATTGTTGTAGTACAAATTGACTATGGATGAATTCCAGTGATGACCCAGATTACTGATGCAGGGATAACTGGATACAGTTCAGAAAGGGCTGAAGGTGAAAAATAAATGAGGCAGTTAGGTTAATTCAGGAGGGCACACAACTGAAAATGAAAACACTGTACAGTGCATAGCAAAAGCAGAACAAACAATGGGCAAAACATGCCAGAGTGTAACGGCAAGCAAAAGTGTACTCAAAGCATACACTACATTGACTAGCACATGAGAAAAAAATGCTATACTAACCCCAGTGCTTCTTGTCTACACAACAACATTTCATCCAGGGGGAGGGTCTTACAATAGTCAATGCTGTTTTATGCAGTTTATTTAAAGAGACGGGTGCAAATGCAGTATCACACTATGCCTGCATTTGTGGCTAAAGACTGTAAAATGAAAGTACTAGTATGAAGGTGACAAAAGTATGAGATAGGTAAGAAATAGCATGCACCAGACAATGACCAAAACAAACACACACTGTAAAAATTAGTTAATAAGAAGATGAAAAAATAAATGGAACGTGACACACATATATGGTGAGTAATTATAAAAAGAAAATGTGAAAGAGTGAAAGAAAATCTATACATAGATAAAATCCGACAAATCCAGAACAAATTACAAAATATAAGCATTACTTCAGGCCTGGACATCCATGTCCCTCTCCAGCTTTTCCATGACTCCAATCTAGTTTCTGTGGATCTTTCGGATGTGGCAAATGCAGTGTCTGGAAAACACTACAGACAAGACAAAACTGGTATACACTCCTGGATAACCAAAGCTGGAGATCAGACAGTTCATTAACTGCATTACCACTTTTGTGCACCTGGCCAAACACTTATATTGGTAGAACTATACTCCCCCTCAAAGACAAAAAAACAAACAAAAAAACAAATCAAGGAACACATCAGTTTAATTTTGCAAGCACAACCTGACAGTCCAATTGAGTCACTCTTTTAAACACACCATCATTGTGACCCAAATCATTTATTTTTCATGGACATCGATCATGTTATCGTAACAAGGGGGTGACAGAATAAGAATAACATTACTCCAGTCTATGTCCCATTGGATCTTCAATTTGAAAGCTTTACCCTCCAATAGGCTAAATGATAATATTGATATATGCCAGTTTTGTGAAATGCGTAGGGTATGATGCTTGACCAATCTTTCATCATAGCTTCTCTTGTTTCTCTTTTAGGTTTTGCAATTCCAGTATCCACTACCGGCATGATTTCAGCTTTCACTGTTCTATGATTCTTAATGCCAGTGCTAATGGGTTTGTACCTGTGCTATCTGGATTTGTGCTTTTCTTTGGGGGTAGGGTCAATAGTCAGTGGCCCTCTAGCATGGGCTAAACATGATAGTGCCCAGGCATTAACATAATGCTGCACCCAGTCAAATGAGGGGTCCCCTTTTGCATATGAGTGTAGCAGCAATTTCAAAGGTTTGTAATGGTGGTTGAATGGCACCCAAAGCTACGCTATTTACGCCTCTGCAAACCTTGTCCTTTGCTGACTTTGGGACTAGGTGAAATTTACCAACAACAGAAAATTTTAGCATACGAAGTTATGATTATATTATAATGTTGTGAGTCTGTATATGGTAGTTTATTTTTGTGTAAAATGTATTATTTGTATATTTGTAACTGTAACTTAAGTAATTCTTTTTAATGTATATGGTACCCACTGTAAATGAGTTTACCGCTCAGTTGGGTTTCTATGACCATGTTCATGTCTTTCAAACATGTTATTAACATGAATAACATTTTATTGATTGATTGATGGTCCTAAACAGGTTTTAAACCAATGCCCCACCCCACCGACAGCTGTACAACTGTACTGCAGCTGCAAGCCCCTGACTGTCATCACATCAATGAGGATGCAGGTGCTGGGGTCCAATGGCACCCCACACCCCTGATCACCCAGTCTCTGATATTATATATCACCCTTGTGTCTAGTGTCTACCCCAACCCCCTGATCACCAGTCCTGTTTATGATAACCTTATCCCTGGGGTGTCTAGTGGCAAACCCCCCCAATCACCTGTCCCATATATGATTAGCTTATCGCTGGTGTCTTGTGGCACCCCCAGTCTTCCAGCCCAAATACTCTATAATATCCTGGTGTCCAGTGGTATCCCTGCCCTGATTCCTGAATGCCAGTCAACAAATGGACTGGCAAACATTGGCAGTCCAGTGGCCCCCTGACCTGCCCCACCCACATCTAGAACACCACCTATCCAAGCTCCTGCACCAGAGCCACCAGGGATGTTCCTTACATTCTGATATAATGACTAGCACAGCCCACTGTTCATCTGAACAGCTTGCCGCTATATGAGCTGACAGTGCATGTGTGTACAATATACTGTACATTCACTCTTTCACATTTTCTTTTAATAATTACATGCCATTCACTTTTCACTTTTTGTTTATTTTTCAACTTTTTAGTTTAATTCATTTTTATGTTTGCTTATGTGCATGCACAAGAAAAATATGTGGCAACCTACAGTGGCGTGAAAAAGTATTTGCCCCCTTCCTGATTTTCTCTATTATTGCATATTTGTCACACTGGATGTTTTCAGGTCTTTAGACAAAATATAATATTAGATAAAGGTAACCTGAGTGAACAAATAACACTTTTTTTTTTACTTATTTCATTTATTTAATGAAAAAAGTTAACCAACACCAACTGGCACTGTGTGAAAAAGTAATTGCCCCTTAGTTAAATCAACCCAATTAAAGAGATAATTAGAGTCAGCTGATTGAACACAGCCAGGCTTGATTACAGCCAGCCCTGCTCAATATAAACCTCACTTATTTTGGCCCTTACCATCAGAGTCACGTTGCCAGCACAAAGATTCAACAAGCACATTATGCCATGATCAAAGAAGTTCCTGAAAAGATCAGAAAAAATTTGTTGCCCTCTATCAGTCTGGAAAGGGGTTACAAAGCTATTTCTAAGGCTCTGGGACTCCATCGAACCACCAGTGAGAGCCATAATCTCAAATGGAGAACACTTGGAACAGTAGTGAACCTTCCCAGGAGGGCGGCCTGCCAAAATTACTCCAAGGGCGCAGTGTAAAATCATCCAAGAAGTCTCAAAGGATCCTAAAACAACATCCAAAGAACTGCAGGCTTCTCTTGCCTCAGCTAAGGTCAGTGTTCATGACTCCACAATCATAAAGAGACTGGGCAAAATGGGCTTCATGAGAGTAGCAAGGCGGAAACCACTGCTAACCAAGAAGAACATAAATGCTCATCTCTCATTTGCCAAGAAGCACCTGGATGATCCACAAGCCTTTTGGGAAAATGTTCTATGGACAGATGAGTCCAAAGCGGAACTTTTGGACAACATGGATCCCATAATGTCTCGCAGAAAGCAAACACAGCATTCCACAGTAAGAACACCATACCAACAGTCAAACATGGTGGTGGTAGTGTGATGGTGTGGGATGCTTTGCTGCCTAAGGACCTGAATGACTTGCCATAATTAAGGAACCATGAATTCTGCTCTGTACCAGAAAATTCTAAGGAGAATGTCCAGTCATCCTTCTCAGCTGAAGCTGAAGCTGTAAGTTGGGTCATGCAGCAAGACAATGATCCAAAACACAAAAGCAAGTCCACATCAGAATGGCTAAAAAGAAGTAAAATTAAAGTTTTGGAGTGGCCTAGTCAAAGTCCAGACTTAAACCCAATAGAGATGCTGGTAGGATCGAAACGGCAGTTCATGCTCGAAACCTATCAAATGTTACTGAATTAAAGCAGTTCTATGAGGAAGAGTGGGTTAATATTCCTCCACAGCGATGTGAAAGACTGATATTGAATTATAGGAAGTGTTTGGTTGCAGTCATTGCAGCTAAATGTGGCATAACCAGTTATTAAGTGTAAGGGGCAATTATTTTTCACACAGTGCCAGTTGGTGTTGGTTAACTTTTTTCATTAAATAAGTGAAATTAAAAAAAACAAGTGTTATTTGTTCACCAGGTTCCCTTTATCTAATATTACATTTCTCTAAAGACCTGAAAACATCCAGTGTGACAAATATGCAATAATAGAGAAAATCAGGAAGGGGGCAAACACTTTTTCACGCCACTGTAGGAGAGAAGCGGGATATGGAGGTGCGGCACTGTGGCAGCCAATGCCGGCACTGCATCTGTGGGCTTGGCACTGTTCACCCAATGCAGGCCCAGTGTCCTGATGACACTGGTTCTGCAAAAGTGCCACCAACTTGAAACAATTTTGCCACTGCAATGAGGGGCTGCCTCGTCATTGCAGTATCAGCCATTCCGCTGCAATGAGGGAGTGACCAGTCAATGCAGGGTTGTGCCTTGCCTGGTGTAGCATTTCTAGTCACATGGCAGCAGCTGTCGCCACCTCAGAGTCCCCATAAAAGCCAATGGGGGTGTCCAATCCCCCTGTCAGCATGCCCTCTCCACAGATCATATTGTGACAGGGGAGCCCACACCTGTCGGCATAATACCCCCCCATATTTTGTTTGCTGAGGGGGGGTGTCCAATCCCCTCAGCATCATGTGTGCCCCCAAATCACAGATCCTTCTTACTTTGCTGATGGGGGGCCCCAATCCCCATCAGTTTCAGTCTTCCCCCCAAAAAAAAATACTCAGGTGGCATGCTGGGAGCCCACCCCAGGGTGCCAAATCTACCTGCAAGAAAGGAAAACCTTTCCCATATGGTTTCCATTTATTTTTAATTGAAAAGTAGAAAATGGTCCTGTGTTGTGTCCAGTGCTCTCTCCCCCAACCCACGCTCACCCTCTGCATACCCCACCTCCCCACACAAACCCTCACCCCATACTTACCTCCAGAGCCTGGCACGATGATCTTCAGTGGACCAGGAACATGTCTACACTCTTCAAAGCCGACCGCGAACTGAAGAAATGCTGGTAAGCTGTATAATGGCATAAATAGGTTTTTTCAACTTATGACTATATCTTGGCCATTTTCCAGACTTTTGACACCACATTTTCAACATGAGGTTATTGGGACCCCTCCTGATGAATTCAGTCACTGTCATGGTGTTATTCGGTCCCAAAAGGTGATTTCACGGTCACTGCACAGAATCACCTTTCATGACTGATTAATGAAATGACAGTGCCACTGTTCATAAGGTGGGCTCTCTAAAAGCCTATGTTGCAAATTTGGTGAAAAATCCAAAAAAATGACTGTTTCACAAGCGTGCATTGCACAGTTTCCACACACCCTTGTAACTTCACGAATTTGTAATATTTTCACTCCAGATTTTCAACATTGGCATTTTTCCACACAGCTGTCATTTTTCGCATCCTGGCCAAAATGCGTTTTCACACTTCCAGCACAGAATAGTACGGTTGCTGTGGGAAATCAGTTTTTGGGACAGATTAAGAAAATCACAGTGACTCTCTTCATGAGCAGAGGTCCTAAAATGCCTATGTTGAAAATTTGGTGACAAACGTCCATAAAATGACTGTGTTACAAGCGTGTGTTGTGCAGTTTCCACGAACCCTCATAACTTCGCAAATTTGTAGTATTTTCACTCCAGATGTTCAATGCTGGCATTTTTTTAGACCTCCTTATGAACAGTACAGCTGTCATTTTCACATCCTAGCCAAAATGTGTTTTTGCACTTCAGGCACACAATTGCACAGTCGCTGTGGGAAGTCAGTGTTCAGGGCAGATTAAAAAAATCACAGTGACACTGTTCATGAGCAGAGGTGCTAAAATGCCTGTGTTGAAGATTTAGTGATAACAGTCCATAAAATTACTGTATTATGAGTGTACATTGTGCAGTTTCCATGCACCTTCATAATTTTGTGCATTTGTAATATTTTCATTATCAATTTTCAACACTGGCATTTTTTCACACCTTCTTATGAACAGTACAGCTGTAATTTTTCATATCCTGCCCGAAATATGCATTTACACATCTGGTGCAGAGTAGTGTGATTGCTGTGGGAAATCAATGTTCAGGACAGATTAATAAAATCATAGTGACAGTGTTCATGAGCAGAGGTCACAAAATGCCTATGTTGAAAATTTGGTGAAATAATTCCACTAAATGACTCTGTTACGCACATGTGTTGAGCAGTTTTCACGTATGCTCGGATGTTCGAGCATTTTTAATATTTTCACTACAGATTTTCAACTTTGCCATCTCTTCACACCTCCCTATGAATGGTACAGCTGTCATTCTTCACATCCTGCCCAATCTGTTTTCATACATCTGGCGATGAATGTCACGGTCGCTGTGGGAACTCAAATCCCGGGACACATTAACAACATCACAGTGCCACTGTTCATGAGAAGAGGTCCCAAATTCTTTCATGAGGTGGGGTCACAAAAAGGCCATGTTGGTAATTTGTAGTGCAAATACCAACTTACGCCTGGGGCATTAGGGTTTCTAATCATAACGTCCCACCGCCCTGTACAGAGTGACAGGCATCAGGGGTGTGCCTTTGGATTGCCAACTGTAATGCTCGTACCATTCCACCCCCCCCGACCCTGCAGCCAGTGACAAGCATCGAGGTGTGCCTTGAACTCTTCTGCCCCAGAGTTCATCCCATTCTCCTACACTGCACCCATTTCAGCATATGTCCTTATGGAATGCGGTGACTGTAATGCCGAACACCCCAAGGCACACCTCAACACATGTCGGTGTCTGCAGGATAGGGTGAGGCAAAATGGCATGAACGTTATGGACTATGACCCAAACGCGTACCCCAATGCCTGTCTGTCTCTGCAGGGCGGAGGTGGGCTTGGCGTGAAGTTCAATACTTCACTGCCATTCCTATTCTGCATCTGTCTAACTCCTGCATTTCCAATGTTAATACCAGCAAGCAAACATTCAGCATTGACAAATGCTTGTTGAAGTTTGTGCTTATTTGGTGCATTTTGTGCTGTGGGTCTTTAACTTTTCTCATACTCTGTCACCTTCATACCAGTAGTTTTGTGTTGTAGACTGATGCTGTATTTGCACGTCTCTTCAAATAAACTGCATAAAAGAACACAGACAGTCCCAAGATCCCTTCCTCCCATTGAAGTGTCTCTATTTAGACACTAAACACTAGGGTTAGTGAGGCACTTTCTGTTTCATGCATTATTCTGCGAACATTTTGAATGAAGTTTTGCTTGTCTTTGCACTCTAGTGTTTTTACCCTTTGTTTTTCCACCTTTGCTGTGTGCTTCATTGTGGTTTCAGTGTGTGTCTTTTGCTTTGGCACCAATCTGTTATGTGAGTCTATTGTTCTGGGTATGTGTTATAGTACTGAAAAACATTTGGTTCAAAATATGGCTACAAAGTCACAAAGTCATGCATTGGTGACGAATCCATGAAGGCTTGAAGTGACCTGGCTGGTGGATCATCATGGTAAAACACAAGAATGCCATTCCATTGGTCAGGGAATGATGTTCACAAGGCTTAATTAGCAAATGACCAAAGAGGTGAGGAGAATCTGCTGATCTAGGCCGGTGGTGGGCATAATGAGTTGAAGGAGGTAATCTATGAATTATCTTCCCTAAGGAATGACTTGTATAGTGAGGTTAAGGTAGTCAAGTAGAGTGAGAAGCCCTTTTTTCATACATGTTTGTTTACCTTTAAAGGAAGAGATTATAGAGGTGATACAGAGCAGCTTGTTCTGAGTAAATCTGGATTCCATTCAAATGGTGTCGAAAGTGATGCAAAGAACTTGATTTCAAGTCATTTGCCTGGCTGTTCTTTCAGGAGAAAGGGAGATGCCCAGGAAAGTAAAAAGATCAGACAGAGTGGAAGTACAGTACTCAATACTGATGATTAGTTGCATAATCAATGATCAAGAAATCATCCCTTAGACAGACAATGACAGGGCTATGGGAAATGTTCAGGAGTTTCCAACACACATTATTTCTAATAACAGATAATTTGGGGCTACTCTTACAGCCAAATGTTAGACAAACTGTATAGTAGAAGAGACCAGTCCAGGAGACTCTGAATACACAATGAGAAGTGGAGAGAGAGTAGTTTAAAAGCATTAATAATGTCTGCTTTAGTAAGCCAGGCAGCTTTGTCTGCTTGCTTAGTGAGGGAGATGGTATTGTCTATATGTATATAACTGAGGGAGAATTCTTTAGAAGTAATTAAAGCATAGATGTTGGTGAGCTGTGGAGTTCTGTGGTACAGAGAGACTGATGATAAGTCTTTTCAAAAGGGAATTCGCATGTAGTGATGCTGAGTAAGCTTATATAATAGCAGGAAATGGTGGCTACAGCACGTCTCCACAAAAGTTGCCCTATTCTCCATTGAGTCATGGCAAGAGGTGAGTAATTTGCAACTGATAATACCTCTTCAGAGTTGAGCTGGAATTAGATGAATGGGACTAGACATGTTAGGACCCTTTGAAGATACAGAGGGTGGTGCATTATCTGATGGTTGCTGTAGGATAGAAAGGGATTTGAAAGTTGATTGGAGTACTGGGATGGTAGATTCCTAAGGAGCATTGCTAGAACCAGTAGCTGGAATAGCCTGAGGTACTTTAGTACTGGTTTGTTGAAGGATCATAGCAATATAGAAGCTGTCAGCTGATAAGGATCTGATGGCTCACATAGTCTGCCCTATTTACTCTACCTTTAGTGCTGCTACAGACCCTACTCAGCCTCTGGTATCCCCCCCCCCGCACTGCTAAGATCCCTCTGTGTCTATCCCATGCATTCTTGAACTCTGTCATTGTTTCCACCCCACCATCTCCATTGGTAAGCTGTTCCATGTGTCCACCACTCTCTCCATGAAGAAGTACTTTTTTAAAATGTCCTCTGAGTCTCCCCCTTTTAACTTGATAGCATGACCACTTATTCTTGAGCATCTTTTTTTGTTGAAAATGCTTCCCTCCTGTACCTTTTTTATGCTTGTGAAGTATTTGACTGTTTCTATAATAGCCCCCACTTTCCTCCAGGGAGTATGTGTTGAGGTCCTTGAGTCTTACCTAACAGGGCTTTTGATGTGGGCCATGGACCATTTTGGTTGTCCTGTTTTGTACTGCCTCCACCCTGTCTATGTCTTTATGGAGGTGTGGCCTTCTGAACTGTACACAGTACTTAAGGTGCAGACTAACCAGTGACCTGTACAGGGTCATTATTACCTCCCTCCTTCTGCTGGTGATTCCCCTTCCTAATTAGACCAGCATCCTTCCAGCCTTCCCCACTGTTTTTTCACACAACTTTGCTACTTTCAGGTCATCAGAAAGGATCACCCCCAGATCCCTCCTCTGCTTTGTAACTGTTTATTCTGCTCCTCCCTGTTGTTATGTTGCCCCTGGGTTCTTATGTCCCAAGTGCATTATTTTGTATTAAAACCCAGTTGCCAAGCCCTTGTACATTCTTCCAAGTTTTCTACATCACTTCTTATTTTTTCCACTCCTACTGGTGTGTCTACTGTTTAGCAGAGTTTTGTGTCATCTGTGAACAGACATACTTCCCCTTCCAGCCCTTCTGCAATTTCACTGATGAAGATGTTGAAGAGGACCGGCCCTAGTACTGATTCCTGTGGTATGCCACTGGTCACTTTGCCTGCTCTGGAGTGACTGCCATTTACCACCACCCTCTGAATCCTATTGCCCAACCAATATTCCACCCATTTTACTACCTTAGAACCCGTATACCATTGAAACAGTGAAAAAAGTACCATGAAGACCATTACAGTGACAAAATTGGCAGTTCACTGTAATGGTCTTTCAGTACCTCTACACTACTTCTCCCATTGTTGCGCCCCCTCCCCTAAACAACTCCGATCTGGAGTTGATTATTTTTAAATCCTGGAGGTGCACAGCCCCACCAAAAAGCACTGTTTTTCCTGATGGCACAATGCTGACTGTCGGCATTGTGCCATGGCTGTAATGCCATTGTGACAGGGTGTCCCTGTCATGGGTGAGGTGCCCTGGTAAAGAAATGAGGGTCTCACCTTGCACCCCCCATTAGGAACCCATCAGCAGGCACTGGAATAAATAAAAAGGGTGACAAGAGGGTTTTGGTACTAGCACTTCATAAAAGTGCTCCTTCTCATTCTCCTGTTCAGATTCTGCTAACTGCACTCTAGGTAAATGAAAAAGGCAGATCATAGGAGCTAGGGTTGAGCTGCATTTATAAAATGTGGCTTGCTATAAAATAACGTTGTTGACTCACTCAGTTCTCTGTTACCGAGACCCATTGGAGAAATTGTGGTGACTGTTAGCCCCCCCACCAGGAAACAGAGAAAATACTCCGATGTATGGGTTGGAAAGGAGAGAAGAGGAGGCATTGCTCTTATGTCAGGAAGCATGCCACTCTCTCTCTCTCTGCCCAATTCTGTCCAGAGTTTCAGCAGCTTGGCAGGAAAAATTAAAATAGTGAAGCCAGACTGCCCGGCATTAAAAAGGCTGCTCCTCAGCCTCGCTGGATACAAGTCGCTCCCTAGTGAGATGCCAGAAGGGTTCCCTGTGTTTGCTAGAAACTGACCTTGCCAAAGGGCCAAAATGAAAGCAAAAGCTGATGGCTGCACTTTGCAGCTGTAGGCAAAAGTCAAGAACTGTTCTCTACAGCTCTAAATAACAGCAGCTAATTGAGCAGCTTGTTACTGTTATTACTTTATTACTTTCATTATTTGTTATTAGTTTATTACTTTAAAAAATACACCATTCTGTGTGGTATAGTGTTTGCATCTGCTCTAATGAAAGTTTAAAAAGCAGACAAATACCTCAACAATAAAAACACAGTTACAATTGCAGTAGGACTCTGGGGCCCCATTAAGATTATCTATGGTGTTTAGCTGAACTCTTAGGCCCCGTCCACACTACACTGCTCAGAGCCCCCAACGGACAGAAACCGTTACAGCCGGGGAGCGGTGCAGTGTGTCCACACTGCAGCAGTGACCGGTACGAGACCGGTACCAACAGTCCACACCTCGGGAACCGGGCGACCGTTACCGTGGTGTCCAGTCCCACAATGCAGCTCGCAGCGCACAGCGGGCCCTGCAGGAGACTATTACTCAGTCTACTACTGCCGGTAACGTTTCGTAGGCGACCAGCCTATAATCGCTGTTGAAACCACCTCATATGTGGTTTCAACAGCGATAACTAAAACACCTTATATAATGTTACAGGTGTAAACCCAAACCATTGTGGTAACGGTTTGGGCACTCTGTAACGCTTAGTAAGGTACATATTGCTTTAAGTAGAAGCAAATAAAATACACATTTGGGCCTTGTTTACCAAAGGAAATGTACAAGGTGCTTACCTGAATTTAGTCCAGGAGGAGTGCCAGTTTGGAAGTCAGAAAACACAACAAGGCTAGATAAAGATCTAAGGATAACTTTTATGAAACAGTTGTTCTTTACCTGTGGGGAGCCCCTTTGTTTGCTGTATGTGGTGCTGCTATAGGGCTGGTAGCCCACAGACTGTCTGATTCTATAAGAATTCTACATAGTGAGGTCACTACCTAGAGGAGGAGCTAGTGGCAATTAAAGCTCCAAAGAATAATAAATCTGTCTAGCATGAATATAAAGATGTTATTATGTTACAGTTGTGACCCCTCATTGTCTTGGCTTAGAAATAGCCCTTTTGTTTTTGTGTAGGACGGGTCATGAGCCACTGAGGGATAATTATTTAGTTAATAGGCAATTATGGGCAATTCTTAGATCCATTATGTCACAGTATAAAACTAGGACACAGTATAAAAGATTGCCATTGGGGCTTAAAGTTAGATAAGGTGTCAGTGGAAAGCTGACTGTGCAAGGTGTAAGACCTCTGAGGCAAGAGCATGTGTTTGCACTTAATGATGCTGTATTGTGCCACTGGGCACAACAGTGACTTTTGACTTTGAAACTGCTGAACTAACTAATATTTTCTTGAATTCCGTGTAACTGCTGACCATTTTATGCAAGAAAAATAAAATGATAAATGCCACCTGGCATTTTTTATGAACTTGAGTTGTTGTCTGCCTGCAATTTGTCTCCTGAACATCTACCCCGCTACAGCCATTCAACAAATTTCCTGTCAAACAGGCATGGTGGAACCCCTTAGGACCTACTCCTAGGCTTCCCAGCTTGTTTAACAGCCTTCTATGTGAAATGGTGTTGAAAGCCATGCTGAAATCAAGATAGGTCACTTCCAATGCTCCCCTTTGATCCACTTCCCTGGTCACCAAATCAAAGAACTTGATCAGGTTTGTCTGGCAGGACCTCCCCCCTGTGAATCCATACTTCCTCTGATCCTGCAGGTTGTTGGTAACTAGGTATTGCCTAATTCTTTCCTTTAATAATGTTTCCATTACAGCTGGCCCAGTGGCACTGAGGGTTGAGGTGCTGGAAGCCACACCTCGCGCTACGCCGGCGACCCGGGTTCGGGAACAGACTCGGGTGGCCGGGGGTCAGCAGGGGAGAGGGAGGATTGAGCATCCCAATGGATGCTTTCCTCTCTCAGAGGTGGGAGACCAAGAACACATCTGCGTCCTGTATCCCTTCCACATCTGGTGGAAGCACCGGCATCAGGAAGGGATGGAGGTGGCTCCGCTTGTCGGAGCTGGGGAGGGGGGACGTCGCAGCGCATGAGAGGCTCAGCGTGCGTCAGAACGCCACCACTCAGAATGTACGTCCCAAGCACCAGACGTCTCAGAGGGTAGGGGATCTAGGGGAGAAAAAAATGGAAAACACCTCTCGGCAGCCCTGGATGAAAGCCGCTCTGGTTCCATCCAGACCACCAAGAAGGGACAGACCCCACTGTGCAAGGAGAGGGGGAAGAGGCACTCTAGGGGCATATCCCATGTAAGGTGGATAGGAGGACATGAGTGGATGGAAGGAGTGGGCACTGAGAGTAGATAGGAGGGATAAAGAGATAAAATGAAAAAAATAAATAAAATAATGTTTCCATTACTTTGCCTACCACCAACGTCAGGCTGACTGGCCTGTAATTTCCTGCCTCCTCCCTATTTCAACTTTTGTGGAGTGGGACTACATCTGCCCTCTTCCAGTCCCCCTGTACCACCCCTGTTTTTAATAACATGTTGAAAAGGGATGTCACAAGTGCAACTAGCTCCTCTTTCAGTTCCCTCAGTATCCTGGGGTGCACCCTGTCTGGCTCCATTGCTTTGTTTGATTTTATCTTTGATAGTTCCCTAAGCCCTCTTTCTTCTGTAAATGGTTTTGTGTCCACTTCCCATCCCTTTATTCCCTTTCCCTTTACCCATGGCCCATTCCTTCCCCCTCCTCTGTAAATACTGAACAGAAATAGTTGTTTAATGAATTCACTTTTTGGTGGTCCTCTTCCACACTGCACCTCTTACTATCCCTCCCGTGTCCTTCTTTTTTATTTATTTTTATTTCTTTATTTGGTAATTTGGATACAACCTTTGAGTAGACACTCTTTTACAAAGGTTCCACGTCAGGATGTAAAACAGCAGAGACATAACAAAAACTTGACAGTTAACACAAAATATAAGATTGCTATGTTATACAGAAAATAGATAAATAATACATTTGAGTAACCTAGACAATTGAAATTAAACAGCGGGAGGAAATTCCCAGTTAGCAATGTATAGCATAGGGCCCCAGTGGGGGCCTGTCAAGGCAGAGTATCAGAAAGGGTAGGAAAAAGAAAGGGGGGAGAGTGCAAATGAGGTTTCCCAGTTAGCAACGTATGGCATAGCTGCCTCGGGGGGG
The DNA here is from genome assembly GCA_016271365.2 of Neoceratodus forsteri. NCBI lineage: Eukaryota > Metazoa > Chordata > Ceratodontiformes > Ceratodontidae > Neoceratodus > Neoceratodus forsteri. The sequence goes on along the minus strand of CM057454.1, from coordinate 1,026,328,344 downwards.
GCCTGTCAGAGTAGGGTATCAGAAAGGGTAGGAGAAAGAAAGGGCAGAGAGTGCGAATGAGATGTAGATTAGAAAGAGAGAGAGAGAGAGAGAGAGATAAGAGAGAGAGGAGAGAGAGAGATAGAGAGAGAAAGGGATTGGGAGAAGGAGACTATTTGGGGAGGGTGGGTGGAAAGGGGAGGTGCTGGAGGAATATGTAGGGGAGGGAGTTGGAAGGAGCTGGAAGGGTGGCAAGGGATGGCAGGTGGGGGTCCAGGGTAGGTAAAACAGGAGGAAAGCTCAGACAGATGAGGGGGATATCCAGGTTGAGGATATGGACTCAGGCAAGGGAGTCAGAGGTGTTTAAGGGGGAGTATCCAGGTTGAAGATATGGATTCAGGTAAGACAGTCGCAGGCGTTTGAGTTCAGTAGGTATTGCTTCAGTTCTCTTTTAAAGGACCAAACATTTGTTGTATTAAGAGCTGCAGCAGGGATCTCATTTGGCCATAGTGGAGCTCGGTACATGAATGATCTTTGTCCTAGGTAAGTTCTACGAAATGGGACATCAAGCTGTGTTTTCACTGTTCTTCATGTGTTGTATTTGGAGCTTGCTTCCTTTACCAGGTCTGCAATGCAGGTAGCGGTTAGGGAGAGCATGGTCTCTCTCCCTAGCAGGCAAGTTTGGTATCTGATTCTGGATTGAAGCGGCAGTATGTGGGCCAGACCATACAAGGTACAAGTGTGTGTGAAGCAGTCAGCATTTAGCAATTGTCTGTAAACCTTGTTAAGGGCAGTGGCAACCCTTTTGAGGGCCATATCAGTGGCAGCGCTGTAAACCACTAGCCCATAGTCGACCAGGGAGAGGACAAAGCTGGAGACTGAGAGCCAGAGAGCTTCAGCAGTTAGGCTTTTCTTGTGCCTAAACAGGATCCCTAATTTAGTGTTCACAGCTTTCACCACCATGACAATGTGCTGAACATACGAGAGGGTATCATCCCCAATGACACCCAGGTACTTGAAGGAGTGAACCTGTTCCAGTGGGGCAGTCAGGTGATTTGTGATTGTTAGTTCTGGGCACTTCCTTTTTAGTTGGGGGATAGAGAGGAGCATCATCTTGGTTTTTTTGTAGTTTAGTAGCAACCTTTGGGAGTAGAACCAGGTTTCCAGTTGCTGGAAAGATGGTTGTAGCTCGGCCTGTAGGTGCCCTATGTTACAATGACAGCTAAGTAGGACAGCATCATCAGCGTATAGAATGACTTTGCTAGTGCAGGCATCGGGTAGGTCATTCAGGAACATGCTGAAGAGCAGTGGACCCAGGATGGACCCTTGAGACACCCCTTGCCAGACTTCCTTGGATGCAGATACAGAATAACTTTTCTTGATCCTTTGAGATTGGGAGGTTAGCTGGTCCTGGAACCATAGAGTGGCATTTGGGGAAACACTAAGGGTATGCAGCTGAGACAAGTGGAATGGGTGGCAGACTGTGTTGAATGCCTTTGTTATGTCAATGAAGATGGACCCAACCAGTTTTCCCTCATCCAGTACCTTGTGGACATACTGAAATCCACCAGTGCAGTGTCCATGCTGTGGAGTTTTTTGAAGCCGTGTTGCTGGGGACATTGCAGCTGGTATTTGTGAATATTGTCAGTAAACTGGTCTGCCACAATCCTTTCCAGTGCTTTAGAGAGGGGGGAGAGGATAGAGATGGGCCTGTAGTTTGCGGTCAGTGACCCTTACGCACCGGGATCACAAGCGCTTGTTTCCAAGGGGAAGGGAATTTGACTAGCTGGAGGGATTTATTGAAAATTGTAGTGATGGGAGCAATGACTTCACTGATTGCCAGCACCAGAAGTTTAGTGTCAATGTTGTCAGACCCCATTCTGGTTTTCCCCAGGACCTTTTTAACATAATCCAGTGCTTCTTTGAAAGTGACTTTTTCACTTATGTATCGAAAAAATGTTTTATCTCCCTTTGACACTGTCTTGGCAGTCCTTTCCTCTGTTGGTGCCTTTGCACTTTGAACTGCATTCCCTGCCTCCCTTTGTTTCTTTTGGTAAGCCTCCCTATCCCCCTCCTTCTGTGTTTTTTTGTACGTTCTAAATGCCCTTTTTTTACTCATACATTTTCTGCTAATTTCTTAGATAAAACAATAGTGGTCTCCTTTTTCTCTTACCCTTGCTCACTTGCCTTACACAGAGGTTTGCAGCTTTCTTAATTCCCTCTTTTAATGTTGTCCACCTTTCTTTGACTACCCCAGTATTCCTATCCCTTAGGCATTCTCACATTTTCTTAAAATCTGCTCTTCTGTAGTCTAGGACCCTCACCCTTGTGTAATTTAATTCTGACCTGGTCCTTACCTCAAGTTACACTGTACAGTGGTCACTGTTTCCCAGGTGGTCTCCAACTCTGACAACAGTCACACTGTCCCTGTTTGACAGTACTAAGTCCAGAAGTGCTCCCTCGTGAGTGGGTTCCAACACTAATTGCCTGAGGAACTCCCCTTGCATGGAGTCCTGGATGTACCTACTCCTCATTGTAGCTGCAGGATGGAGACTCCAGTCCTTGTCCAGTACAGTAGATTGATGTCTCTCACTATCAGTACCTCCCCTTTGTGAGCCATCTTCTGGATTACTTCCACCATTTCCTTATCAACCTCTTACCCTTGTGTTGGAAGTCTCTAGATCACTTCTGTTCTAATAGCAGACCCTTTCCTTCTTTCCAGAGTGACCCACAGTATCTCATCACTTCCTACTCCTTCTGTATTTCTGAGGCTTTTATGTTATCCCTTACATACAGTATAGAGTCACTTCTCCCCCCTTTCTACCTACTCTGTCCCTTCTGAACACCATATATCCTGGAATGGCTTCTTCCCAGTTCGGGATTGCATTGCACCAGGTCTTCATGATGGTGACCAGGACCAGGACCAGGTCCACTTCCGCCATGGCAGCCTCCAGTTCTGCAACCTTGTTCTTCATACTTCTCACATTTTTACACATGGCTTTCCAGGCCACCCTCTATCCCTTTTCCATTTACCCTTTCTTTTCCTGTCCACTATGTTTTTTAGTGTTATTCTTGCCTTGTATCCCCTGACCTTCATTGTTGTCGGGTATTCTCTCACTCCTTGCATTCTGTGCTTGTCTCTTGAACTTGTGGGGGAGGGTAATGTTTGTTCTTTTGCCTCCATGTTTGGGTACCACACTATTGGTTATTGTATTGGGTGAAAACAGTCTAGCTTCTATTACTAAAATCTTCGTTGCCAAGTGGGAAACCCATCACTGGATCTTGAGCATCAAGTCCTCAAGGTTTGATTTTGGGTTTAGAGTTTGAGAGGACCTTGTAGAAGTGTGCTTGGTATTAACTTGCTTAGCAATGTGATACAAGTCAAATATAATGATAGCCATTCTAAATTTCCCTCTTACTGCAGTGCCTCATTAGCTTAATCATTACCTTATTCCGTTAAAGGAAGCAGATGCAGGTTTTCTAATTGTCTGTGACAGGAAGGTACCAAAGTTTGGATACTGTTTTGCTGTACCTTAATGTGGTACCATGAGTTTTGAGATAAGAGGGAAGTTTAGAATGCTACCACTTTAGCTGTCATTTCTTTTTTTTTTTTTTAATTCTCTATTTTTTCCGGGCAGGACCCAGTTTTAACTCGGCCCTGGTCACAGTACCCTGGAGACCTCCACCACCGCCTATGGCTGCCGAGATCCCTCGGTCACCCCCGGCTTGCCCCTCAAAGGGCAGGGCCATGGCCACCTTTTGCCGGCCACCCACGGGACTTATGGCTGGTCGGGGATCTGCAGCGACGGTGGTGTCTCGAGGCCCTCCAGGGAGGGCGTCATGTGTACATTGCCCTTGCCTCGGCTTTTTCCTCCTTACAGAGGTGGGGACATGCAATGACGCAAGCATCTGCCCCGACTCCCAGAACTGCCTCCGTCGGTTGCCTGAGGCCCCCCACAGGCTCCACTAGGAGCCCTCAGTGTGCCGAACACTTCCCTTGCCCTCCCCCCAGAGAAGGAGAGCAGTCCTTGGGATGCTCTATCCTTCTCCCCCCGGCCGGCCCTCCGGACGATCTGCTAGCCCATTCCAACCTGGTCACCGGCGTCGCAAGCGGAAATCCCACTGCTGCGCCAATGGGCCGGCTTAGCTGTCTTTTCTTGACAGAGACTGCAAAGTGGATTCCATAAAATGAAGTTTCACTTGGAGATAAGTTTAAATGCTACATGGACAAGCATTTAAACTAGCCAAGGGGGTGACAGGCCAGCAAGGATTGTACCTAATTGCCCACCCCCCACAGCTAGCAGTCTTACCAGTGAACAGGAGGAGTGGATATCTCTACAAAGCAGTGTGCAAAAGATGGAGATAAGCACCCAAGAGTGGATAAGCAGAAAGGGGGCAAAATTCAACAGAAGGGCAGACAGCAGTGAGAACCAGGGATAAATGACAGCCAGGGAAGGGGCTGGAGTAGAATGGCTAAACAGTCCAGGGAGTTCAAATCATGGAAAGCCATGTGTGCCAATGCCAGGAGCCTTAGCAACAAGATGGAGGATCTGGAGGCTGTCATGGCGCAGTTGGACCTGGACACTGTGGCAATCACAGAGACCTGGTGTAATGATAATCAGAACTGGGAGATGGCCATACCTGGCTACATTATATTCAGAAGAGACAGGGCAGGTAGGAAGGGAGGAGGAGGAGTGGCACTTTATGTGAAAGATGGTATAAAGGCCACAGAGATCCAGGAGGAACAAAATGAGTGAGATATACTGTGGGTTAAGCTGGAAAGGAACATGGGGCCAGACATCTGCACAGTAGTGATCTATAGACCACCAGCCCAGGAGAAAGAAACAGATAGGGAGCTGATGCTAGCCATCCAAAGGACAGGAGACATGGGTGAGGTGGTGCTGGTTGGAGACCTCAATATTCCAGACGTGGACTGGAGCCTCCCAGTAGCAGCATCAACCAGGAGCAGCTTTATCCTGGACTCCCTTCAAGGTGCCTTCCTCAATCAACTGGTCATGGAACCAACTCGGCAGAAGGCAATACTGGACTTTGTGCTCGCAAATGGGGACAGTGTGATGGGGTAACAGTGGAGAAGCACCTGGGAAACAGTGACCACCAGTCACTGTGGTTTGAAATCACAGAAGGAACAGAACCATACTGCATAAAAACACATATCCTGGATTTTTTGGGGGGAAGACTTTGGGAAAATGGGGAGATATCTGAAAGAGACATTAATGGGAATGGGGCAGGAATCAGGGGTTAAGGAAAAGTGGACAGTATTTATAATGGGGATTACAAGAGCAACAGACTATGCATTAAGCAGGTTAGCAAGGGAAAAAGGAAGAGGAGGCCATTATGGTTTTCCAAGGAGGTAGCAGAAAAAGTGAAAGTCAAAAAGATTGCATTCATGCAATACAAAAAGACATAGGCAGAAGGGGATAGGGAGAAGTACCAGGAGAAGCAAAGGGAGGCAGGGAGGTCAGTAAGGGAAGCCAAAGCTCAGACAGAAGAGAGCATTGCAAAATCAGTGGGTAGAGGGGACAAAACATTTTACAGGTATATAAGTGAAAAAAGAAAGTCAAAGGGAGGGATAGTGAGACTGAAGGGGGAGGATGGGTAGCCACGTGGAGGATGACAACAATAAAGCTGATGTATTGATCAGGTATTTCTGCTCAGTCTTTACTGAGAAAGAGGAGGGTAATGGGCCTAAAGGGAGTACATGGGGTGGGAATGGTGCAGAAATGGACACAAGTCCCTTTACATGAAAAAGCATCCTAAAGGAACTGGAAGGAATAAGAGTTGATAAACCGATGGGACCAGATGGGGTTCACCCCAGGGTATTCTAAAAGAACTAAGAGGGGTGGTGGCTTAACTTCTGGAAATCCTGTTTAGCCAATTACTGGAAACAGGGGAGGTACCCAAAGACTGGAGTACAGCAGATGTAGTCCCCTTATACAAAAGCGGGAACAAAGAGGAAGTGGGGAACTACAGACCAGTCAGTCTCACCTCGGTAGTGGGGAGGATCATGGAAGCATTACTGAAGGGGAGATTGGTGGAACATCTGGTTGCCAACAGACTACAGGACCCAAGACAGCATGGTTTCACCAAAGGGAGGTCATGTCAGACCAACCTCATTGAATTTTTCGACTGGGTGACAAGGGAGGTGGATAAGAGGAGGGCAGTGGACATGGCCTATCTGAACTTCAGCAAGGCCTTTGGCACTGTGCCACATAGAAGACTGTTAAACAAACTGGGGAATATGGGAGTGCACAGGACAGTAGTGCAGTGGGTAGGTAACTGGCTGGGCAGCAGGACACAGAGGGTGGTGGTAAATGGCTGTTGCTCCACAGAGGGAAAAGTGACCAGTGGAGTACCAAAGGGATCAGTGCTGGGACTGGTCCAATTCAACGTCTTCATCAGTGACATTGCGCAGGATCTAGAAGGCAGAATTTCCCTGTTTGCTGACAATACAAAGCTCTGTAACAGAGTGGACAAACCAAAGGGTATAGACAGAATGAGGAGGGACTGCAGAAACTTGAAGAATGGTCGGGGGTTTGGCAGTGGAAATTCAATGCAAAGAAGTGCAAGATAATGCACATGGGGCACAAAAACCCTGGAACAATGTATCAGTTGGGGGGTGAGGATATAGCATGCACCAAGCAGGAAAGGGACATTGGGGTTATCATTTCTGATTACCGCAAGGTAGGCAAACAGTATGACAAGGCAGCAGGTAATGCAAATAGGGTACTGGGATGCATAGACAGGGGCATAACCAGCAGGAAAAGTGAGGTCATAATTCCACTATACAAGACGCTAGTGAGACCCCACCTGGAGCACAGTGTACAGTTCTGGAGACCTTACCTATGTAAGGACGGAGACAGGGTAGAGAAGGTTCAGAGGAGAGCAACAAAGATGGTACATGGATTACATCACAAATCCTATGAGGACAGGTTGAAGGACTTGAATATGTACTCCCTGGAGGAGAGGAGGGAGAGAGGGGATATGATAGAGACATACAAGTACCTTACAGGGAGGAACACGGTGCAGGATTATACTGTTTTTCAGCAAAAAAACATGTTCTAGGACTAGAGGGCATGGGATGAAGTTGTAGGGAGGGCAATTCAGAGAAAACGTGAGAAAGAATTTCTTCACAGAACAGGTGATGGACAAGTGGAACACCCTGCCACAGGAAGTAGTGGGGGCTGAAATAATCATGGGATTTAACAATGCATGGGACAGACATATAAGGGAATTCTAGAGGTCAGAGGTAAGGGGCAACAGACTTCTAGGAAAACATGAAGTGAACTTACAAGCTCAAATGAGCAGATTGGGTGGGTCATAGGCCCTTATCTGCCAACAGTGTCTATGTCTATGTAGATTAAAGGAGCTTCATTCTTTTTATCCCACAGAAAGAATGAAGCTGGGCACACACCTACAATTAGAGATGAAATGACTACTTGATTGAAAATAAACACAAAAGTGCAAAAATACAAGCATTGCTAAAAACAGGGGTAGCACCCATACATATCGACTCTGGCTAATGTGTCTTCCTCGGGGCAGAGTTAGCCAACAAATCAATTGCCCTTAAATACCCCCTTATTGCATTCACTCACATCTGAACTTCATTGAGAATTTTGAAATGATCTGTTAGGAAAAATGTGCTTACTAAAAACCCATCCATCTATTAAAAGAGAACGAGCAAATGTGGTGATCCCAGTGCCCTGAGGAGAGGATGATCCAAAATGTATGCAACATTTTATATGTGTAAACGCCTCCAAATATAATTTTTTTTAATGAAGCAGGCTAAAAATCCAGAATTGATTCACCAATTATATAATACTTTTAAATAAATAAATTATTAATTCCACCAAAGGGATCTAGTACCAGAACTAGCCTACTCAGAAAATGGGGTGCATTGAAATTGCCTCCAATGCTAAGAGCACGAGGACCTAAAATAAAACTAAATAACAATGAAGGAGAGACTACAATGCATGCAGTAAGATTATATGCAATAACTAAACTTGAGATCACAAATAGAAAACTTCGCAGGTAAGATTTAAAATCAATTTTATTACGGCTTTGTTGGCGGATCTCCGCAAACGTTATGCCATCGTCAGTTAAGAGTAGCACTGTGGAAGCATGTGACTGGACCACTATCCTGTGTGTTTCCACAGTGCTATGGCAGAGTTGCAGTGATTGTGTTTATATGGCATTTCTCCTCCGCCAGCAGCATAAACACACATACTTTGCACTTCTTTTTCTTCCACAACTGTGGAAGTGATGGGTGCTGATCACCGCTATCTTCTGGATGGCATACTCCAGACATTATATTAAAAGATAAGTAACAGAAGTGAACAAAGCATTCTTGAACAGCAAGAAAGAGGCAAGCACACACTGTGAGTCAGTTCCAATCAGCTAATAAATATTCATGTCACATCCTAATCTTAACACAGCACCACGGCAATACTACTCAAAATCCTTGTTGAGCTAAAAAAAAAACTCAACAATCCCCCAAAGTACTTTTGAAAGCACAAATTCTACTGTGGCATATCTTGCAAAGAATTAACAGACATCGATCCTGGTGAACAGATAATGCACTGATTTTGTAACAATACACTGCTTTCACATTTGATCCCATCAGATCTTGCCCCCCCCCCCCATTCGATCAAAAACCAGGCAGGATATACAGAGCATCTTTTTAACCTAATGGCAGTGGTTTTTCATTTTCAACACCTACAGTAAACTCTGTAGTTCTATGCATTGAGTTGCATAGAACTTTTCTCGCACTTTCTGGGCGATTGCGACCAAGTTGGCCCCAAAAGAAAAATGCTGACAAAAACAATTGCAAGAACAATCACTCAGTCTGCAAAACAAGTTCTTGCCTTTGCTGGAGACAAGACTCATCACTCACCTTTTGCCTTGAACACAAACTCCAAATACACTGCTTTTTCACATTTGATCCTATTAGATTTTGCTCTCTCTCTTTCTTGCTCTCATTCGCTTAAAAACCATGCAGGATATAAACAGATTCCTGCCCATGCAGGGCTACTTCATTCCTTCCTCTTTCACTCTGCCTGGTCAAAGAATTAACAAATATTGATCTGTAGTGAACAGATAATGCACTGGTTTTGTTAACAATACACTTCTTTCACATTCGATCCCATCAGATCATGCCCTCGCCCCCATTCGCTCAAAAACCGGGCAGAATATAGAGAACATCTTTTTTTCTTCTCCTACTTATGCCCTATATAGTGCCCAAGCCCACCCGTTCGGCTACTAGGGGAGACTATATTCCTCCAGCGGGCTGTCATGCACATCGTTTCTCTTCATATAATTCTCTTTATGCCCTAAGGCTTCCCTACTTGCAGCCTCTTATTAGAACTGTTCACAGAGGTGGGACTGATGTAGAACTGACACTACAGACTATGCTCACCATTTCACCAAGCAAACACCCCTCCTTATATCTCCCAATCTGGGTATTGGTGTCCAGGGTGCTAGGACGGTCCAGGCCCAATTATGGGTACCTTTTTACCCAGCCTAACACATGTAGCAGACTCCCATGGACTAGAATTTTTAAAATATCTTTTGCAACCCTAAGGAAGCTTCTCCTTCTCCTTCTACTATGTTCTGGAGATGTTGAGCTTAATCCTGGCCCAGCAAAAACTCTCACCTCACCCTCAGACCTAGCAAACCTGAAAGGTATGTAATTCCTCAACATGAATGTATGCAGCCTGTTAAAAAAGTTCACATTTATCCAGGCCTGGGTATGTCATACCAAACCAGTTGTATTAGTGATCTCTGAATCTTGGCTCAGACCCTCTATGCTTGATAGGGAAATTAACATCCCTGAATACTCCTTATTCAGAGCCGACAGGCCAACTGGGGGGGGGGGGGAGTGTGGCCATATATGTTAAGAACAAATACATGGTTACATGCCTAGAATCATCCTCTGTTGCTAACCAATTCGAATGCCTGGTGTTAAAGTTGGAGATATCCCCATCCTCTACGTTATGTGTCATAGGTTGCTACAGGCCTCCCTCTGCTGGTTCTCAAATCCTTACCTACCTAATTAACATCATTGAGCCTGACCCCCTGAAGCAATTATCCTTGGGGACTTAAACTTCAACTGGTTGTCCCATGCCGCTGCACCCTTTAAGGAGTTTTTGCGATGCCCATGGCCTATCTCAACTTATTGGAGAACCTACGCACCCTAACAAAAAGTCCCCTGTCAACAGTACGCTGCTGGATGTCATTCTAGTAAACAAACCGCACCTATTCTCCCATGCAGGAGTTTTCTTCACAGACATTAGTGACCATTGTGTTATTGCTAGCATAAGCTCAGTTCAGAAACCACCTTCCATGTTAAGGTTCACCACTAAGAGGGCCAGGTGCCACTTTGATCTGCCTGCCTACCTCGATGAGCTAAAATTCTCAGTGCGCTGGCAGGATTTTTACCTTGCCAACTAGGTACATTTGGCCTATGAGATTTTCTCCGAAATTATGACTGTGGCTTTAAATAAGCATGTTCTGCTCATAAAAACTAGAGTAAGAGGAAGAACCTGTTACTGGTTCACACCTGAACTTAAATCAGTTTTACAGAATAGAGACAAGCTTTGGAAAAAAGCATGAACCACTAAATATCTGATGGACTGGTGTAACCCCAGGAAAGCTAGGAATGAGTGCATCAAGTTGATAAGAGATGTTAAGGCTTCCTACTTCCTCATGGAACTGGACTCTGCTTCCATTAGCTCCTCCAAATTTTGGAAATCCATTAAGGATATGTCTGGTCACACCCCAGCTAATTCATTACCTGCAAAGATAATTTCTGGCAGTGTCACCATCTGCGACAAAATGGAAATCCTGGATGCTTTTAACAACTACTTTGCCACTGCAGGCCTTGCTTTTGACAACTCACCTGCAAGTTCCTTTCATTCCCAACTGGATGCCCAAAGCCAGGAACCTCCTCTAACTAATTCAGTCTTCTCCCTCTAGCATACTTCCTTGAAGGAGGTTGAAGAACTCCTACTAAAGTTGGACGTTAAGAAAAGCGCAGGTGCCTACTCTCTGGATCCTTACTTTCTAAAAGTCACCTTCCACATCCTGTCCGCACCTATTACCCACCTATTTAATCTTTCTCTGTCCCACGGTTAAAGAAATCTGTAATTGCTTTCACCGCCCCTAATAAAACCTGCACGCTGGCTGGCCTGGGTTTATATGTCCACCCGCTATGCTACGCCTCCTGGAGTTCTTCTGCCTTGAGCTACCTCATCTACACTTGTTCTCTTATGTTGAAACCCCTATCCCAGACCTTATTGCTCTTTACCACCCTACCCTCCCCTGTATCTCCTGCCCACCTGGCCCTCCTCCAGTGGACAGGCTTGACTCTCTGAAACACCAATAGTATATATCTCCCTCAAATTCACAGAAAGGCCATTACTTCCTTGTACCTGAGATGGTCCCTTAGTCAAACCATCCTGTATACATTCACCCACTAATGCCTTATTTATTCCTTGTACTGTACCACTGTGTTCCTTGTATTGTTTGTATTGCACATATTGTACATTGTCTGGATTGTACTGTTATAATTTGTATACCTATGTATTAGGTCCATCTTGTAAATGAGCTTGCTCAACGGTGATCGCCTGAATAAATAAAGATTTTGATTGATTGAGTGACCTGATGGCACTGGTTTTCCATTTTCAACACCTCCTGTAAGCTGTATAGTTCTATGTTTTGAGTTGCATTGAACTTTTCTCGCACTTTCTGGGCGATCACAACCAATTTGTCCCCAAAAGGAAAAAGCCGACACAAACAATCGCAAGAACAACCACTCAGTCTGCAAAGCAAGTTCTTGCCTTTGCTAGAGATGACTCATCACTCATTTTTTGCCTTGAACACAAACTCCAAATACACTGCTTTTTCACATTTGATCCTATTAGATCTCTCTTTCACTCTTTCTCAAAATCCAGGCAGGGTATAAACAGATTCCTATCCATGCAGGGCTGCTTCATTCCTTCCTCCCTCACTCCACCTGGTCATCTCTTTTTTTTATAGTTTTTAAAATATGTTACATATTTTAAATGTTAATAAACAGGACAGGAAATTAATAGAATACTTCAAACCTACGTTATATTTACTGACTTTATTTGTAATAAAACTTATATGTTTTTATGGTATCTGTAGTGAAATTGTGATATCTTGAATCTTAAATTTGCCAAATAGCTGAAAATATAAATGCGACTGTTGCTGGAGCAGTCCATTTTATCTTTCTGGCTTTCACATCGAGAATGTGAGCGTGCCAGCTATATGCTGATGTTAACATTCATGCATCCCAAGACATCACCCAGACTGCTGCATGGTGTGACACATTTTCCTGAAGCTGTCAGAAACTGACAGCAACCAGGAAGTAAAGTACTCCAGTGTTATAGGTAGTTTAATTGTTTTTAAATCATTTTACTTATACAGATATAAAGATTACCTGTTCCAACAATGACAAAATTACTGTCAAATGTACAGCATTGAAGTGCTTTTAACCTTCTTTCACTCATCTGAAGGATATTGGAAACATTCACCCCCTACCCCCCCATGCTGTTTTTATCTGGTGTATGTTAATTTAATCTAAACCGTTATAAACAGTTGTAGGGGATGATTGGCAGCATTACTTATCCCTTATACGGTGCCTATGTAGACTTACAGAAAACAACAGCAGTAAGGTGTCAGCACACTGTAAGCATAAGTCTTCATAAACAGGTGGTGGCAATGACATGCTGCAGTCTTTCATGATTTAGCAATTCCTTACTGATGAGAGCAGTTGGAAACATTAGAGGTGGACAGAGTCTATGGCTCCCACTTTTGCTGCAGCTTTTGTGTGTGGTATTAGATGAGAAAGTCTCAGCATTATTATGGTTCAGGTTTACAGGGTGGCTACCTTAGTACAGTTTAATGATCCCAAGTATGTGCATGGTGAGAACTCAATGCTGCAGAATTTGAAGGAGTTTGAGTGTGATGATTTGGGTTTTGAGACCCTGGTCAGCTACTCAAAATCTCGAGATCCACTATGAGAGTTGGGAAATGTGTTGCTGTCATGTCCGTTGACTAAAGTTTGGGACTACTAATTTTTTTTGTTAAACATTAAAAAAATCCATGGTTCATTTATCCGCAGACATAATATACATTGACTGCAAAATAAATGCTGACATGCAAATGTAAAAATAATGAAAACAAAAGATGTCTAAATGAAGTGTAGTGTACTGTACTCATAAATAACACAGCCGCTAACCATGCAACTATAAGTTTCCAATTTAGATGGGTATAGTACAGAATTTTATACCTTTTCAAGTATTTGGCAAGAGTGAACCATGGTTGTTGTATAGTTCTGAAGTTAACAAAACCAGTATGTATCTAATGTGTGACTCGATGCTTAGTAGCATTAATGAAATTACCCGGGCTGCTATTAGAATTTTACAACATTGTGAATTTCCCATAGTGGTGGCAACCACAACTACTGTACATATAATTGAATGGTGTTAAATAAAAACTGAGCATAACACTTTCTTTTCAGTTAAATGTGTTTATTGTTTTTAAACACAAAAATTTGAGAAACACAACAATATTTTGATTTATGACAGCATGCAGTACAGATGCATATAGGTGGCCTAGTAGTCTAAACAGATACTTGTTAAGTAACTATACATAAAGAAAGTCATAAGTGCATCTCTTGGGCCATAGAAGGTGGAGATATCTGGGTATAAAAGCTAGTAATTTGTTCTTATAGTGGAAGCACCTACCTTGGTTCTTGCCAAGAATCCAAAACCATAAGGAGGTACTCCTGCTGATTACACAAGGCTTCATGTCCTTCAGTAGATATGCCTTCTGATGGCCAGTTCAGAGGGAGCACCTGAAAGATAGGTAGATAGGGTACCACAGAGTAACTAAGTGCAATTAGTATTATATCTAAGTGTGAGGAATGCAGGTCTATGTCTCTGTACTGTACCTTCTGTAAACAGAGCAGAGTAAAAGTAACATAACAGAAATAACAATAATAACTTTGGTTATTACTAGGATAGGGTAGGCTGGAGCCGAACATATAATGGCACCTGGAGTATGTTTTATCAAATAACTATTTACATTACTGTCATCCTTAAATGGGATAGAATTATGACCGCACATCCTTATTACAGTTTTAAGCTAGTAGTCTAGTTATGCAGTTCATTCATAGAAGGGAAGTCCAAAAGTGCATATTGGAATAATTCAACTGACACCTGCTCTGGGAGCCAGATATATCATGTAGGGGGCCCAACAGAGGTAGAAAAGTGATAGTTGCCCTTGAATCAAATGAGAATGTCTATCTAATTCAGATATGTTGGCAAATTCTGATAATATCTCTGTTACATTGGGTGTAGTGGGGTTTCTCCAGTTTTTAAGGAGAGAATGTTTCACTTGCATGCTAAGCAGCATTAACCATCTGAATTCATGGGGACTGAGGTTTAGGGCTTCAGATTTAAGGCCAAGTCGCATAAGGGGAGCACTGGGAGGGACATTGCATTGCTAGATTGTGCTGGCTGCTTAGAGGACTGACTCCCAGATGTCTGTGATTAGAGGGCAAAGCCACAGGACATGATAGAGGTCTCCTCCAGGTCGGTGACACCTCCAGAAGTTGTCATATGGGAGCACCTTCATTTTCTTAAGCATTGTGGGAGTTCTGTACCATGAATGCATTATTTTATTGTGGATAAGTCTGCTCCTGGCATCTGTGTGAACAGTGTGTCCCACCTGCCAGCATTGTTTCCATTGAAGGTCAGTAAGTGATATTTGTAGAACCTTTTCCCATTTGGCCTTCGAGGACTGGTTAGGGGTGGGCAGGATATCTCTGATTAGGGCATATATAGTCCCAGCTGTCCCTTTTTTAAGGTAAGCCATGTGTGTATTGGGGGTGTGAGGTCAGTTTGTATATTCCCCTTGTGAAGCAAGTGTTTTAGGGCATCTCTGATTTGGAGAAATTTCCAGAAATCAGAGATATGCAGATTCCACTTACACTGCAGTTGTTGGAATGTATCCACCAGTAGAGAGCCTTCGACCAAAAGGTCTTTTATGAATAACATACCTTTTTCTTGCCATGTAGGCCATGATACTGGCAGATCACCTATGGTAATATTGGAGTTATTCCCCACCGTGGTGTATAAAAGGGGGAAAGCAGAAATATTTAGTTTTTTGTGTAGGGTTCACCAATACTTAATTGAGAGTCCTATAGTTGGATGTGATAGGAGATCCTGAAGTGCCACAGGCCATAGCAAAGTAACTATAATAGGAGAGCCGCTTAAGGTTTCCTCTATTATTAACCATTGAGAGGAGCCCTTAGAGCGTGGCTGAAACCACTTCACAGTCTGTGAGCACTGGTATGCTATCTTGTAGCCCTCTATCCAAGGGAGAACCCATCCTCCATGTCTCCAATGTGCTCGAGTGTGTTATTACCAAATCAGGGTTTGGTTTTACCCCATAGAAAAGAGGCAATAGTTTTATCAAGTTTGTGGAGCCATGGCATAGGAAGGGAAAGGGGAATGTGCGATAGCAGATTGAAGAATCTAGGTGCGACAGACATCTTATAGGCTGCAATTTTGCCAGCTAGTGTGAGGTTGAGATGAGTCCATTGGTCTATTTCGGCTTTACAGGTAGTTATTAGGGGGCCTAGGTTATTGTCCCACCACTTCCCAACATTGGCTCCCACTTTGATTCCCAGATATGTAATAGTATGCTGGGAACATGTCAAACCATGGTGGGACATGGTGTGAGAGAAACACTTAGAGTTGAGTGGTAGGATCTCTGTTTTGGCTTGATTGATTTTGAGCCCAGAAATATGGGAAACAATGGTCTAACAGAATAAGGTGGGAGGGAATAGATTTTGGGGCATCTCCTAGGATAACCAATAAGTCACCTGCATACATTAAGGTTGAGGGCTGTGGCTGTCCTGTACCAATACCTGTTATGAGGGGGTGTTGTCATATTGTGGCAGCCATAGGTTCCACCATTAGGAGAAACAGAAGGGGGGATGGAGGGCATCCCTGTCTGGTGCCTCTGTAGAGTTGGAATGGCTCTGACATTATAGAATTGGTGAGTACCTTGGCAAGGGGGGATGTGTATAGAGTTGTTACAGCTGTTTTAAAGCAAGGCCCAAATCCAAAATGTTGAAGGATGGTCTGAAGGTAGTCCCATTACACAGAGTCGAACGCCTTCTCGAAATCAATTGCCAGTGCGGCTACAGGTGTTGGAGCATTTTTTGCTAGGTGAATAAGGTTGAGAAGGGTTCGAAGATGATCTGAACTATACCTGCCTTTCACAAATCCCACTTGGGAAGGCTGTATAAGGTATGAGAGTATAGGGTTTAAGCTATTAGCCAACACCCTGGCATACACTTTGCTGTTGGCATTAATCAGGGATATGGGGCGATAGCTCTTCATGGGCTTTTCCTTTTTTTGGGAGAACAGTGACAGCAGCATCTCAGAGAGTTTGGGGTAACAGGCCCCTGGCCTCAGCTTCTGTAAAGACTTGGCATAGCAGGGAGGAGATCATGGGGACATTGCCTGGAGATATTCCATTGGTTATCCGTCTCCTCTGGGTGTCGTCCCTGTTTTGAGAGCCATCAGGGCTGTGGAGACTTCCTGTGGTGTAAGGGGGGCTTCTAGAGTAACATTGTGGGGAAAGGAAAGTTTGGGTAGATTGATAGAGTGAAGAAAGACCTGTGTTTCAAAGCTAGTTTCAGGTCTGGAGGAGGAATATAGGTGAGAATAAAATGCTACCATAATGTTATTCACACTTTGGGGGTTAGTTTGAACAATTCCAGTGTTTGGGGTTTTCAGCCCAGCTATATATCTGTGTTATTGCTGTTTATGGAGTTGGTCTGCTAGAACCTTCCTGTTTTTATCCCCTTCCCTTCCCAGTATGTATGACAGATTTTGAGGAGAGCGAGGTCTGCTTTCCTGGATAGTAATTCATTAATTTTAATACATATTTGCAGGACTTTTCTCCCACACTTGGAGTGAGGGGAGGGGAAGGGTGGGGTAGAGCCTTAAACTCTTGCTCTGAAGTGAGGAGCTGACTTTTGAGCAGGGTAAGTTATTTTTCTTTGCATTTCCTTCTGTAAGCAGCATATCCAATGATTTTGCCTCACATAGTAGCTTTATATGCCTCCCCAGTGTTTTGGGCTGAAGTCTCAGATATGGGGGTTTCTTGTAGGAAAAGCTGGGTTTGAGATTTAGCCCAGTAGATGAAATTTGGGTTGTGCATAAGGCAGGGATCTAGTCTCCAGGATGGGGAGTGTGGGGTGGGAGGTGGGCCCCAGAGCAGGGTCAGCTGTACTGGGGCATGATTTGATATGACCGTTGGAAGAATACTAGTTCCTTGGACATGTTGTGTGATAGATTGGGATATTAACCAGAAATCAAGTCTCCTAAAGGAGCCATGTACCCCGGATTGAAAGGTGTAGTCTCGATCTGAGGGATGGACTAGGTGCCAGATATCAACCAGCTGAAATTCAAAGCTGAGATTTAGTGTGGCCTGTACTCCTTGAGTGTGGGATTCTTTCCCCGGCCACTTCTGTCCAGGGTAGAGACAAGGATTAGATTAAAGTCCCCCCCCCCCACCAACATAGGTATACTGGGTTTTGTCATTGTCCCCAGTTTAGCATTGAGATCCAGCAAGAAAGAGGGATTATCCTCATTGGGAGCATATATGTTGGCTACCAGGAGTTGGCCATGTGGTGTGTCCAATACAGCAATCACCCACCTGCCTTGGGGGTCAGCTTTGCTGTGCAGGATTGACCAGGGGAGAGGTTTATGAATTAAAATAGCCACACCTTTCTTTTTTTCTGGGAGCACTAGCATGGATTTCTGACCCCATCCAGTCCTTCACCAGGTACCTGTGATCCTGCTTGGTCAGTTTGGTTTCTTGTAGGAAGGCGATCTGGGTTTTTAGCCTGTTTAGATGAGTTAGGACTTGTTTCCTTTTTGAAGGAGAATTGAGACCCCTGACATTCCACATTATAAAGGAGGTTTCATCCTTGCTCAGGCCTGTAATGGAACATGGCAGCTGAAATAGTATGCCAGGGAGAAGTGTCATCAGGGGAATGGTACTGCAACAGGTCGTGCATTATTTTAAATTGCAGGATCATAGAGATGTCAGTTGATGAGGCAAACACATAGGTAAACAGACTTCTAGACATGCATTTTGTAAGAAATAGCAAGGTAAGTAAGAATGACAGTGATACCATAAAAATATACAAATTGTCTAAACTATTTACATTTAATGCGCAACCTTGCGCGGTGACCCAGGTGGATAACACAAGCCGAGGTCTCAGCATCTTCTGCGGCCTACCCACCTAGCCATTCAGGGAGGGGTGGAAAACCTGTAGTTCCAAATGCTTGGGCAATCCCATGGTGAATAACACTCTCCCTCAGGAATAGATGGGAGCAGGAATGGCTGCCTGTAACTCATGATGCATTCAGGTGTAGCCTAAGGTAGGTGGGGGCAGCCAGCATGCCTTGTAGGGACTGTTTAGACTAGGAAGATAGTGCACTTAACATTCAACTACAATTAATGCACTAATTTGTACTGTTTAGATTAGAAAGGTACTACATCTTAAGTACAGTTGCAATTAAGTCAGACAAATTGGTGGGGACTGTTTAGGAAGAAATTGCTGTCAACATATAATTGCAGTAGTAGTAATTCACTAAACTGTAGTGTATAGTGTGGTTAAAGGATTAAGTAATTTCAGAACTACAGTAGTATTTATAGCCAGAACAACAGTGTGTAAAATGTGTGTGTAATTCGCAACACATAGGGAATGAGGGTGAGAGTAAAAGGGCATTAGCTGTTTGAGCAAGCATGCAGTACAGAGTGGTTAAGTAGATCACACATTTTGGCAGTGGATATATAGCCTCTGAGGGTCTCAAGGATAAACCACAGGACCAAGAGTTTCTAACCCTCAATGACCGAGATGCAGTCCTTGTCAGATATCTCTCTCACCTCCCCCCCACCCCAGTTCAGTTAAAAGCAAAAAAAAAAGAAAAGGAAACAAGCATCATAAAGAGTTTGTAAATGAGTTGCTCCATCTAAGCTGGTGGTAGACATAATGACTCCTTGTGTTAGAAGCTAGTACTAGATATGATGTTAGTAAGTAGTAGTGCCCTGAATTCTTTCTGTGACATGCTCAGCTCTGGTACGGGGACCATTGTGGGTAATGCCTCAGGCTCCTTCAAACAGAGAGAAAGGCTAGTTGAACTATTTAGCCTCATTCCATAAATTGTTGCCAACTGGGAGTCACCTCCCCAGGGTCCCTACCAAGCCATGCATGTTAAAAGAGAAAAACAGAAAGGAAACATGGACACTTGTCTATGTCAGATTCTGTTGGTCTGTGGAGTGAAGTAATTCCACATCTGAGGGTGCTTGCTGTGACCATTCATTGGCAGAGTTCTCGATTGTTTGAGCTGTATGGGGCAATGTCCAGCAGGTCAGAGGGGAGACTGTACTTGGAGATGCGGATATATTCGGGTCCTGAGTATAGGCCTCAGTCCTGGCAGCCTCCTGTACCATCTCCTCCTCTGGGTAGTCAGGAAAAACAGTGGTGTCATCCAAGTCTAGAGGTGTTAGCAGGGCAAAGCGGTTCGGCATAGAGAGTTGATAAAGTATGTCAACGGGGAGACCTGATGGTGGCAGGGATATGTCTACGGTCCATTCTGGGGGTGGTCCCACTTTAGGTGTCTTCCAGATTGCTGCCATTTGTGTATTCTAGCAGGGAGGGCAGGTTGTCTACCTTGAAATTGGAAGCTGGGTGGTGGAGGTACCGCAGTGAAGTTTGTATGGCCAATAGAAGCTGATTCGTTGTTCAATTTCTGTTCTGTTACTGTCTGTCGGCTGCTTTTTGGTTCCAGTCTGGATTGGGGTGGCCAGTTGGTGTGTAAGTATTGCATAAGGCTATCTGGTGTGGAAAAAGATATATATGTACCATTTACTGCCAGACGCATGATTGCTGGTTATAACCCAGGGAAAATTTAATGTTGAGAAAGTGCATCATTCTGCGGGCTTCTGTGTACTCCTTCCATCTGGCAGCCAACTCGCGGGAGTAGACCTGAAAAATTAAACTTTTGTGGCCCTGTCAGGAGAGAGCTCTGAGTTCTCAGGCTCTCACAGAGATCCATTCTTTATCTGCAAAGTTCAGTATGCGAGTCATGATGGGTCTGGGTCTTTCCCTGGCCTTTGGCATTTGGTTGTGTGTTTTGTGTGCCCTTTCAATTGTAAGCCCTGGCGGAACTTCATGCCATAAAAGTTCAGGTAGAATATTGTAGAGAAAATCTAAAGTATTACCACCTTCCACACCCTCAGGGAAGCCTAGGAGCTGGAGATTATTTCAACGGCTCCTATTTTCCATGTCGTCTATTTTGCTTTGTAGGGATTGAATTGCCCTGTCTTGCTCTCTTATTTTGACTGTGAGCTTTTCTGTTGCAGCTGTATTTTTATTCACCTTTGCTTCTGTTTGACTGATCCTGGAGTCTAGCTGCTGAATGGCAGTTGTGGTTTTGTTAGCGGCTAAGGTAACTGCTGCCATTTGTTTTAGCAGGGCCACAAACATTTCATTTGTTTGCTGCGTGGTTGGTCCTGTGGAATCCTCGGGCTGTCTGTGCTGCGCCATTCTGCTGTTTCAAATGTTGCGGCTTAGTCTGTGCCACCATATGTGAGGGTGAATCAGACTAGGAGATAATATTCCCGGTAAGTCCTGTTGTATGTCCTCTGCTACACCATTGCATTAAGCTGTGTTAGGCAGTGTAAATAGCGGAGAAGGACCCAGGGTATCAGAAAGCGCTTGTTCTAGGCAGCCATTGCTTTTGGACCAAGCCACGCCCCCACTGGGCATAACACTTGTATACAGAGCTACTGAGTAAAATTTTTAGCTGCAATAAAATTACCTTTTATGATTGAATTATATCTGACCATATACTTTTTTATTTTCCCATTCACATTAGTGTATATTACTTACTTGAAAACAACAAAAGGAAATAAAAAATAAACATTATTTACTATATGTAAGGAAAATAGAAGGGAAAGGAGCAACTGTTTAACCAGTGAAGGCACACTAAGACAGAGCTTGTTTACAGGTTTGACATGGGGGCACAATGAACTGAAATGACTTGCTCTGGTTCACACAGTATACAAGCGGGGGCTAATGGGAATTGAACCCAGGTCTTCAGGTTTACAACTAAGTGCCCTTAACTACTACATTATACGTTCCCCAATGGGGGAGATGGGGGTGGTGGCTGAAGAGGAGAACAAAATATTTTTTGTTCTGCTGACTGTAGAATGGCAGCAAGAGTGTCATTTAGGGGTAGCCAGAGGTTGAGACTGAGACCTCTATGATTTCCTTTTTTTTTTGTCAACCACTATGATATTGACTGCAGCCGCTAGAAACCACTGAAACAAACTATCCACATAATTTATTTATATAACATGTGGATACTAGGGAATGTTGCACCCCTTATGGTTTTATAGAAAATTAACTTTGATACACATAAAATTTAGGTGAAATCATATTGCATGGCAGTGTTTAACTCTATCCTCTGCATTTATGATGTGCAGCTTGATGTACTCATTTTGTCACCGCTGACATGTTTAGAATGAGCGGCTAGTGCAGCAAGAGACAGCGGTCGTTTTTTGAATATATGAACACGTCTGCTAATTTGTGAAAAGCAGTCTTGTGACCACATGCACCAGGCCATTTACATAGTGATCCCTGGAATAACAAGCAGCACAAATGTGATGAGCACTCCATACTCTGCTTACAGTAGGATTTTGGACTGTGTTCCAACCTATGCCAGAACAAAAACCAACCATTTCAACTTGAAATAAGAGGCTAGTCACATCGTCAGCAAACCCTGGCAAACACATACTGATAAATACAGATTACTTTTTTTATCAGGCTGCCTTCCCATTAGTACTTCATAAGAAAGGGTATTATTGAGAGAAGGGGAAGCTCAAATGCTCACCCTTGCACTTATATAACAAAAAACAAAAAATAAATAAATAAGTAACCGTATAATATGATCAAGACTTAGAACATGACAGAACTTTCTCTCTCTTTCTTTTTTTGTTCTTGTTTGTGGATCTGTGTGTAACATCGTACTGGGCTTTTCCATTGCAGTCAGGCACACTAGCAGCACATAGGCAAACTCTGTCACATCAGGAAAGCATAAATCTGAGGGATAGTGTGTTAACAGAAGGAACTAGCACAAGATGAAACAGTCAGTCAAGGCAGAGGGAAGACAAATTATAATGTGTTCAAGGGACAAATCAAACACAGACAAAGGAACATACCACAGCTCCCAACGTTTCACTCTCCCATAGGACTTGCATTGCAGTGTAACACTGCAGCCATGATCTGGGTATGTGTAAAATAATTAAAAAAGGTTTTTTTGGCTGCTACAACCCTCCCTTCCAACGTATTTGATATGAACCATTTTTTGGCATTGCGTCTGACTGCACACAGATCAATAATACCACCAGTTTGGGTGCCATTCAGATTTGCTCTTTTGAGCTTCTAACACCCAACTACCCCATTACACATCACAGCCAAACACAATGTTACATTAGTTTCCATTAACATATAGTCAATGGCCACCAACTGCTTGATCACAGCACTATACATGTTAGTTACTTCCCACTGACCTCCCCACCAAACACTGCAAACCCGATCACTTGATTTGCGGTTGCTCCCTATAGGTGACTACTATACACTCATGCTGTTGTTTGTTAGTGTGATAGCCTCCCTGCAATCCCCCAGACATGAAAAGTATATCTTTTTTTATTTCACACAGAAATGTAGTAAATGCCATACACATGAAAAAAAGAAGGAAGCTTCATTTTTTAATGAACATGAAGCACTGCAAAACACCTCGCATATACCATTCTACATCCCAATATTTGAAAATGTACAAAAATCAAGACAGCAACTGACACATTGCCAATGTAGCAACAAACACAACAGTAGCACTGCATTTACCATGCCACTCATGTTACTTATCAACACAAGTATACAGATCAGATGTATGTAGCACAGTTTTTACCGTGATTTTCACCTTTAGTCTGCAATCACACAGAATGCATAAAGGGAGATGTATAAATTATCTCCACATCTGTTCAGTGTCTCTCATGCTTGCACAGAAAGTTAGTTATCGCAACAGTAGCATCTATGAAAAATATGCCCATAATTATAATAAATTGAATAAATGACACAGATTTTGATTGAAAACATGTTTATTTCTATGGTCCATGACTGAAACCCTCAAAAATGTAACAATACCTAATTCCTGTCGCTTTTAAGGTAGTACTTCACACTGGTGGGCTCTATGTTGAGGAATATGTTAAATGTTAAGGCAGCAGTTCAAGCTGGTGGTCTATATGTTGGGGAATGGGGGGTGACCACATCAGTTGGGCAATTTCACCCATCCAGACATTGACTGGATAGGTAAAATTGTCAATCGGACGTGTCCGCCCCCTTCCCCAACATGTTACCTGCCCGCTCAAACTGCTGCCTTAACATTTAAAATATGTAAGATGTTCTGCAAAGTAAAAAAAAATAAATCTTCTGGGCTTCTCTTGCCAGCTATGACTATGTTCCTCTCCTGTACTCTCTACTGATGCCCAGCACCATAATCACTTAAGCTCCCCTCATTCAAAAGCAGGGAAAACATGTGCTCCCAAAGCAGTGGAGAGTACCATAACTGCACATTGGTGCATCAGAGCAAACTCGATGGAATTGGATTTGGGCAAGTTGAGGGATGGTGAGCTGTTATGAAATGTGCTGGACATGGACACTGCCAGAACTGTAGGAAGGCCCGGGTGAGTGGGGCAGCCCCTCCTCACCCCCACCATTGTACTCTCCTATAGTCTGAGAGAGTCTGTGCCTGCAGATTCCTGTTCATGCAAGGCTGCTCCATTCCTCACTTACTCGCCCCATTTGCCCTTTCTGTAATTTTTTTATAGATTACAAAACATGTTAAATATTTTACATGTTAGGAAAGCAATTGGACCTCATAGTCTATACATTGGGGAAGGGGGCCAGCCATGTCTGATGGTCAATTTCACCCATCTATTAATTGGATTGGTAAAGCTGCCTATGGGGGCGCAAGTGTACTCATCCCGTGTGTTGACTGCCAGCTCAAATAGCTGCATGAACATTTAAAATATTTAAAAGATGTTTTGCAAAGTACAAAAAAAAATCCTTTTAGCCTTGTCTGCCCAACTATGGCTATATGAGTCTCCTGTGCTCTCTGCTGGTATCCACCACCATACTCCCTCAAAATTCCCTTGTGGAAAAGCCATGGAAACCCGCATCCCAAAAGCTGTGCAGAATACTGTAATTGCAGATGGGTGCGTGAAAGCAAACTCAATGGAGCTGCTGACTTGTGCAGTGACATGTAGCAAGAGACTGCCATGCCCCTACCAGGGTGCACTGCTAGCTGCATGACCTAGCATCATATTGGGGTACATCTTTCCCATGACCTAGTACACCGTTTAGCTCTTGAACCTTGCTGGTCTTCCTGGCCTCCCACCTGCCCAGGACATGGGTGGTGCGCAACAATCTTAGATCAGCTCTGACTGGTTTAACCCCAGGCAGGTCCTGTAGACTGGGTGTCTTTAAAAATCCCTCTTTAGGGGATATGGCATCACTGTTGTGGCGGAATTGTGCTTCACTGGTGGAATTGTGCCTCATCTGTGGAAGTCATGGCCAACTGTGGAACTCCCACGGTACTCTCAGAAAATGATAGAATGCAAATGCAACCTGTAACTTGAAAGTTTGGTGCTACCAGAAACCTTTTTTCAAAGCTAGTTCTCCAGATTTATAGCTCAGTGCTTTTAACTACTACAGTAGTTAAAAAGTGTCCATTCTTTCATTCTCTGTTCTGGTGCAAGATGTTTAATTATAGCAATTAAGTTTACAGAAAGCTTCATAAGCCTTGCAAAGTGCAGACCAAATGCACTATATACATGATAGTACAAAAGTGCTGGTAGTGCAGCAACAGATTAAGTCTCAACAATCCACTGGGAAATTAGCTCAGTAAAGGCAAATTTCCTTAGGCATGCTACCACAGATGCCCCAGTGTGTTGTCCTTTCTCAGGACTTCCTCAGGGGCGAGGTCTGTGTACCCAGGAAGCCCCTTCCTAGTTTCAGAAAGCCACCATGTCATAAGCTGGATACAATTGTAATCCTGGAGCAAATGTAGATTGCTGCTCACAGGGCATCCCAGCATTATGGCATACGTTTGTTCTGCTCTAGGGGTGGGACCCTACTCAAAATGGATTCCTTTGCCACATAACTAAGTTCGATGGTACCTTGAAAAGGGAGCTAAGCCCCCCCAGGATAGAGAGGGGAATGGCCAATGTTTACATTCCCTAAGCATTCATAGCCAGTTGTACATTTAATTAAGTTTCCCACCAGACTTTTGAACTAAAGA
The DNA here is from genome assembly GCA_016271365.2 of Neoceratodus forsteri. Classification (NCBI taxonomy): domain Eukaryota; kingdom Metazoa; phylum Chordata; order Ceratodontiformes; family Ceratodontidae; genus Neoceratodus; species Neoceratodus forsteri. The sequence continues at coordinate 1,026,302,869 of CM057454.1, read as the reverse complement.
CAGATTTAAACATCTATCTTAGTTTGTCTTTAAGCTGGGTGGGGGTTGCCTTTCAGTAATCACATCCTTATACTGACTGTGACACTCATGGCTTGATTTGGGAGTTATCTGCTTCAGCAGTGTTATCTTATGTCAATTAAATTTATGTGCAGTAGGATTCTTTATATTTGTTGCACCAAGCACATCTTAACCCAAGGTTCATTCGGACTGAGGGCAGTATTGTACTGTTTAACTTCTCTGACATCATCTTTTTTTTTTTTTTTTTTTTAAATGAGTATTTTAAACCAATGGGGATTTTTTTCTGTTTTTCTCTGCATTATCTAGCTGTTATAAGTATTGTATTTTCTAAACAACTGCCATGAGCTTCTGAAGAAGGACTGGTTGGTCCAGAACTAGAGCACTTTGTTCTTGTTGTTACATCTATGTTGGTCCATTAAAAGGTATCAAATCATTTGCTTCTGGATCTATTCTTGCAAGGACCAATACGGCAACTACTAAATCAAGATTTCAACATGGAAGATACCGAATTCGCCGTAGAATATGGCAGTTACATAACATCAAGAAGAAATTGGCACGGCTAGACAGTGACATCTATTTTCTAACCCAGTGCAAGAGGAGAAACATTATCCCTAAAGGTCTTACTATTTGGAATCCATTAAAATACAAACAATTCTACTTATGCAGAACAACTTTGTCATAGGACCTCTGAAAACTGAGAAATCACAGGATTCGCATGTCATATGCCCAAAAGTTGTTCTTAACAAAGTTTGCTGAAATTGTAACCACTCTGGAAAGGGTGTCTGGGAACCTATTCAAGACATCTTGTGAGAGATACATTAACTACCAAAGGACCTTAAGAAAAGCCATGCTTGTGAAAAATAGGAAATTAGATGCCTTCAACATACCATACTTCCTAGCAACCATGAAGCACATAATGGAGTCACTGAACAACAACACAATACTGATGGGCACCTTTCAGTTGTTAATTTGTCCAACCACACACTGACTACTGGAGAACTGAATGTACTTTCAAAGGGCCTCACTTTCTGCCCAACAAAACCACTGGATAACATACTGTTTTGTGGTGAACTAGAGGAGTACTTCCGTAGATTGAGACTTAAAGAATTCTTTCATGGCAAGGAAGAAATCACTGGTAGTGAAGACAGTGCAAACAGCAATAATGTAATGGATAAGAAAAAGGAATCTGATTTTACCCCCTCAAGTGGGCGTAACAAAAAACTAGACAATTATATTAATTGTTTCCGCCAACAAGTCAGTGGTCAGATCCTTACCAGGCAAAAACAAACCCATTATAACCTCTCTCCACTGGAACGGAGAGCTATAGGGACACTGAAATCAAACCACAACATTGTCATCAAAAAAGCTGATAAAGGTTCTGCAGTGGTGATTTTAAACAGAGAAGACTATATTACTGAAGCTAATAGACAGCTAACAGATCTTACATACTACAGACAACTGGAGTGACCCCACTACAAGATATAAAGATGAACTGTGACTTAACTAAAACTTTTCCTGACCATGTCCGAAAGAAACTAGCTCACCTCATTCCTGCTGAACCAAAGCCAGGGACATTCTACATGCTGCCTAAAATACATAAACCTGGCAATCCAGGGAGACCCATAGTCTCTTGTAATGGTACCTTGACTGAAGGGATCTCAGGGTTTGTAGAGACCATTTTGAAACCGCTGGTTATGGAAAGAGACAGTTATATCCAGGACACTACGCACTTGTTGCGTGTACTTTCTGGTTATAAGGATTTACCACCTGATACCATTTTAGTGACAATGGATGTAACATCCCTCTACACTAATATTCCACACACAGATGGCATTGCAGCATGCCTTAAATACATACGTGAGAAAGGACCTGACCAAAACATCAACCCTGGAGTGGTGGGGAACTTATGGAATTCATTTTGACACCTATAACTTCATTCAATGGTAAACATTATGTTCAAACTATGGGAACAGCAATGGGCACCAAAATGGCTCCACAGTATGCTAACCTCTTTATGGCTGACTTGGAGGAGGATTTTTTAAGGCAGTATCCCCACAAACCACTGGCTTATTTCCGTTACATTGATGATTTGTTTTTCTTCTGGACGGAATGCACAGATGCACTCAAAGATTTTCATCACAAACTTAACAATCTCCACCCTACTATAAAACTTAACTTGGAGTACTCTACCACCAAGGTTAACTTTCTGGACACCACAGTCATCATTAAGGATGGAACCTTACATACATGTATTTACAGGAAGCCAACAGACAGACAGAGATACCTGCACAGGAAAAGTAACCACCCTAATCATACAAAAAAATCTGTCATATACAGTCAAGCACTTCGTTGTCAACGTATTTGTTCAAATGAGGATGACAGAGATACACATTTGGCTATGTTGAAAAACACCTTTATGGAGCAGGGACACTCTTCCAGGGAAATTGACAGGATAACAGAACGGGCAACGCAAGTACCAAGACAACAACTACTTCAATATAAAGAAAAGACAGCTACAGAAATAATACCCTTGGTAGTCACATATCATCCAGACCTTGAACGTCTGCATAAGATTATTAAAGATCTCCACCCAATATTTAGTGAGGATGACACCCTTAATTGTATTTTAAGGAACTCCACTACTATCTTTTAAACAACCGCCAAATTTATCCAGCCTAATTATTAGGAGCAAACTTTCACGAACAGAATACCATGTCACACAATGGCACGACCCTGCAATCAACGCCCCGCAAGACTTGTGGGCTAATTTCTACCTCAGACTGTGTGGTTACATCACAAAACAGACAATTCAGGTGCATGGGAGTTATACATGGCATGTCACGATATGTTGTTTATTTCATTCAGTGCAAGAGATGTCCACAAACAGGTTATGTAGGAGAGACGCTAACAGCTCCGCACTAGGATGAACTCACACAGGCATACTATTACAGCAAGGAAGACTGAAAAACCAGTGGGCATCACTTCTCCCAGCCTGACCACTCAGTCTCAGATATATCAGTAATGGTCTTAAAAGGAAATCTCAAAACACACAACAGAGACGAGCTTTTGAGATTAAACTTATTTTACATCTCAATATGGTAGCAGATGGGATGAACTTGGATATTGGCTTTATGGACACTACAGAAATTAACATCCACAGACCTTTTCTTCTTCAAGCTGACATATTATAGGACTTCAGCATGTGTGAGATGTGGAGTGTGTGTATGTATGTGTGTGGGTATGTGCTGTGGGTATGTGATATAATAGATGTGGGGCTTGCTGTCACATTGAGGTAAGTCTCTATTTAGCTATATGGAGGTATAATGTGTTACTATTTTCATTTCACACACAACAAATTTCTCCTTACTTTTATCTTTGCCTGTGTGGGGGATTGATTCCATTGCACCATATTCAGTTTACCCAGCCTGCTAGTGTACATACAGAGTGTTATCTTATACTGTTATATATAATTTTTGTAACTCTGTATATATTGGGATGTGTGATCTCATTTGCTTGGGGTCCTGCACATATCTTTTTACATTAGGCTAATATTGTAGTAATTTACTCAGAATTTCATTACAAATTGTATTCTTTGGGGAACAATTACAGTGACTGAAGTTAATATAGGTTCACTAGAGAGAGATTGAGAGTGTGTGTGTGTGTGTGTGCTGTGGGGGCAGAGAGAGAGAGAAAAGGAGGGGAGAAAGAGAGACAACATCTCGTTTAGCTATGTATCTCCCCACCCACATTATTGTGATGTGGGTGGGTTAGGTTGTACTGTTTGTATGAGCAGGAGGAGATAAATTACTTTTTATCTCTTTTCAGATTCCCTAGACACTTGTGGTACATTCTCAGTATATATTGACATCAGTACATATCAGGATGCATGGTCTGAATTCCTTGAGGTTCCTCTACTAGAGTTTTTGTTTAACACTAATATTATCAATTTATATTTATATTATCATTTATATAGTCCTGAGGTTTTTGTAATTTCTTGGGCCTTTTATTTAGCTTGAGAATACAGCTGGGTGACATGTCTAGCTAGGTTTACACATCACACAGTGTGCACTGATGTTTTTTAGAAACTTTACTGGTATTCTTGTCTTTAATGCATACATTGTAATTTCATGAGCCCTATAACTATCTTAGTTTGTCTTTAAGCTGGGTGGGGGTTGTCTTTCAGTAATCACATCCTTATACTGACTGTGACACTCATGGCTTGATTTGGGAGTTATCTGCTTCAGCAGTGTTATCTTATGTCAATTAAATTTATGTGCAGTAGGATTCTTTATGTTTGTTGCACCAAGCACATCTTAACCCAAGGTTCATTCGGACTGAGGGCAGTATTGTACTGTTTAACTTCTCTGACATCATCTTCTTTTTTTTTGTTTTTGTTTTTTTAAATGAGTATTTTAAACCAATGGGGATTTTTTTCTGTTTTTCTCTGCATTATCTAGCTGTTATAAGTATTGTATTTTCTAAACAACTGCCATGAGCTTCTGAAGAAGGACTGGTTGGTCCGAAAGCTAGAGCACTTTGTTCTTGTTGTTACATCTATGTTGGTCCATTAAAAGGTATCAAATCATTTGCTTCTGGATCTAGATTTAAACAGGGTATTTTTCCCCTAAGACTTGATCTGTTCAGATTTCTTATTCCTGTTGCAAAGTAATAAATTCTGATGTGCCAAGTAGAAGATTTATGGCTTAAGGCCAAGAGAAGAAGCTGGAGTAGTGGAAGTCCAAGGGACAAACAGCCAGATGCAACTGTCTATTAATTATAGTGAATAGAATGTCCTGAAATTAAATTATTTTGGAATGTTATGATATTTGGGACATGTCAGCAACAACTGTATTTGTTCTGCTGGAAACTGGAAAATCACTTGATGTCTTACAGGTAGAGGAGAGGCTCCCCGTATACCCATTAGAGTCTGCATTGGTACAATTGGCAGGGATCCCTTTGGCAGACTAGGTGGGCATATTTATCCTTTTCAGTTTTGCCACAGAGCTTTTTCTCGCCAGTGAGGAAATGGTAACTGAATTTAAATGGTAGCTTCATTGATTTAAAAAAAATGCACAGCAGAAAGCTCTGCCATTAGAATGTGAAGCAAATGAAATATAACACAGATAATTTTTTTTTGACTGGAATACTGTACATACCTTAGTGCAGAAGGCATTCTCTTGATTACTATTATTATCTGGTCAGACCTGCCCTTTGGTGCCCTGATAGCTGCAGGTACAGCTCTTGCTCGGTCCCACTACCGTTCTGTCTCCCTGCTACAGCATCACAATCTGAACCTTTCATTTTCTAGGAATGAGGAGGGGTAAACTAAAGAACCAGGCTGGATCATCCAATATGCTGTATCATTTGCACATTAAATAGATGCACATTAATGTAGCCATCCTTCATCAGAGTGAGAAATTTAATTAAGATGTTGCCTGTGTTTTTCTTTTCTTTCTGGTCACCTGTGCTACTGCAGAGATTATGTGCTGTGCAATTATGTTGGTTGGTGGACAGGAGTGAATGAGGTGCTGAATTCTAAGCATTGCTTTGCCATCTCTAATAAAGTATATTGAATGATTTATTCTGAAGATTAAGATGACAGGGAGCGGTCTGCTTTCTCTTGTAAGGTATATTGCTTGTACAGCCTGTTTCATTTGACATGATGGCATTATATAATCCATGCTTTTCTTTTTAATTCCTCATTTTACATGCCAGCTAATTATGATGGTGAGAGGATACCAGGGGTGGGGGTACCAGTATGAGATGGAGGTGTGAGGGTATCTTGTTTATAATAGGACAATAACTCAAGGTAGTGTGTTGCAGGCAATTGGGTTACAGATCTTGTTTTAAAAGATCACCCACGGCAGCATTTGAACAGACCAGCATTTTGTAATCAAGAAAACAGAGGAGGGAAAAAACAGTAGCACCAATGTTCCTTGGTCATGCCTCTTGCATATCCTCCAGGTTAGCATGACTGAGGAACGTTGATGCTACATTTTTTTTTCTCAATTTTCTTGTCTGTAAAATGCTATTAAATGCTACACATGCCGGCACCAGCTTCGATAAGAAGCAATTTGTCTAAAGAATTTACTGAGCTATGAATAAGGTAGCTGAGTACCCTGAATATACTTGTGAGCTGCTGGTCTGTTCAAATGCCAATGTTGGTAAGCTTAGGTAACTGCTGACATATATATATATATATATACATCAAAAATCTGTATATATTCAAAAATACTCAGCACTCAAAGCAATACACTAAAGTATTTGTTCTATTTTAAGGCTATTTATGGGCAGACTAAATGGGCCACTCAATCCTCATCTGCCATCAAATTCTTATGTTCTTATTTGAAGACTGTAGTCTGTTCTTTTCCTTGTGGTGCTGACACCTTTCTATGTAAAATATGAGACAGCACTGTATACTTGTAGTTTCAAACAGATGAGATACACACATAAAGGTTACATATTAGTTGAAATATAGACAAAACAGACAGTCAACTAAGATTTGAATCAGTCAATAGACAACAACGAAGCTTTGCTTCAAGGGGAAATGACAGGCTGTAACCATGCAGCTACTAGCTGTCAAAGCAGCTTGCACACTAAATGTCACCATCAGTTGCTACACGGAGGGGCACAAACTAAGCTAAACAAATTAAAACATAAAACTGTGGTAAATAAAGACAGTAAACAAACTTTTAATGTTAAGTAATCAGATTTTATTGAACCTGGCTAGGAAAACACATGGAATAAGTGTTGCAAATAAATTTTAAGAAGACCCTTATCACCCTCGGTGACTCTCGGCCCTTCAGTTTTTGTCCATGTTTATCTGGCTTTTTCAAGGGTATAGTTTCACTGTACAGTATCTGCAATATATATAGAAAACAATCTTCATAATTTTTGTTACATGGCATTTTTTATAACTGCAATTCTTTTTAAATCACTATAACTTTAAGATACTTGTCCTTTTCATAAAGGTACTAAAACCGTCTTTTCAGGTTTTTTAATTATTTCTAAAACCAGATGAACATGGTTTAAATTCATATTCAATCCCAAAGTTTCAGAGCATTACTTTAATTCATTAAATGTATGAATATAAATCACTGTTCCTATATTGCACTTGATATATAAAATTCATCTCACTCCCCATGACTCAATGACTTGGACCAGTGTGTTCTTTGAAATTCACTATTACTGCTTCTGTTTATTTTATTCATCTTTTATTTAAAATTTAAATGAATTTTATACCAGCAGTAGCTTAATGTTAAACAAATAAGCTCTGCATTATGCTAAATACTTTCAAATGCTATTTTTCTTATTTTTCTTCTGTTCTTTTAATAAACCCTGTGAAATGGTACTTCTCCAATCTTGTGATGTTATACTGATATCTTAAAATGAGGTTTTACAGAACTTAAATTGTTTCTAAGCAAATTTCACAGGGCAGTGAGTTAAATAGCAAGAACAGGACTTGAAAGTATTCCATAAAGGGCACTCATTATGCAGTGTAGGAATTAATGTTTTTAGATATTATCAAATTTTAGCGGGTGTTAGTGTTTTAAGCACATTGCCTCCTGTTCTGTTTACTGAAGGCATTTGTGGAACCAACCATCCCTGCTGGTGATACCATTTGCAAATGTATTTCATCACAGTGCCCTCTGGTGCAGAATTATTTTAAAAACAGTAGTTCCATCCTGCCCAGAGACCCGCTACTAGTGGGAATTATTTACTTAATATTAGCCCCTCCATGGCTCTCCATGGTTCGATCCAGTTGTTGAAAGGATGGATCCACTCCTCACATATTTAATTTGAAGGCTCTCCCAGGGTATAATTAATTATGAGTGCCTAGCTTCAATGCATTACATATAACATATACTAATAAAGAATAAAATGGCCAGTTTTACAGTGATGAGACTGGCTCTGCCCCCCCACCCATGCTGAGACCCCAAGGAGCCATGGAGGGCCTTACACTGAGTTAATAATTCCTACTTGTAGGGTATCTCTGGCCAGGAGGGCATTAGTATTTTTAAATTTCTAGGAGGCAGTATAGCGCAGTGGTTTAAGGCTCTGAGCTTCAAACCTGGAGACCTGGGTTTGAATCCCACAGCTCCCACTTGCACACTGTGTGACCCTGAGCAAGTCACTTAATTTCCTTGTGCTCTGAGGTCACACCTGTAAACAAGCTTTCAGCTTAGTGTGTCTCTCCTGGTTAAACAAACAAAACAAAAAACAAAACAATTCAGCCCAGGAGGGCATTATTATTCAATTATACAATGGTAAGGAAATTTCCTTTAATGTGATTGGCTACCACCAGCTAGACACAGTGATGATATTGAGCAATAACATCACTTTATCTAGGTCTGGCATGCTTATGACCTCATCATCTCTCAATGTAAACATCTAGATCACTGAGCACACCACTTACCTCAGATCTATGATGAGCTCCAAAGTGACGTTCAACATGCTCTGTGACAGAAATCTTGAAGAAATGTTCAGCATTCCTGATGGAAAAAATCAGCCAGAAACAATGACAACAGTGAGTACTGAAAAAAAAATGAAAAAACAAGGCATGTAAATCTAGAAGCAGACAGACTAGATAAAATAGAAACTGACCACAATGAAGTGAACACCTGATGTCAAACAGCCTGGTCAGTATGAGTACTACAAGACTGACTGACAGAGAAACAGGTAGAGTGCAACTTCAAAACAATAACACCACAAAATTTGAACAACATTCTGTGTGAGTTTTATGCTAGTGTTAGAAATACACATGGAGATGAATACAGCATTTCTAGTTATGTTGGTCTGAGAGCGGGAATAAACCGCTACATGAATGAACCCCTTAACAGCCATGCAATGAATATCATAACTGGCACTGATTTTCAAGCAGCAAACAACGTTTTTGTGGGGCACCTTAAAAACATCAGGTGGCAGGGCAAAGATCTAGCTACCCATCATCCTCTGATCACTCAAATAGACCTTGAAAAAATACGAAACTCTGAAGCCCTGAATCCTGAAACCACTGCAGGTTTAGTCCATCAAGTGTGGTTCGAACTATTGATACACTTCGCTCGTCGAGGATGCGAGGGCCAGAGACAGTTGAAGGCAGACTCATTTAACGTAAAGCACAGTGAAGACGGACTCACTTATGGCACCATGGCATTCAATGAGAAAACTAAAAATCACTCTAAAGTGCAAGAGCATGACAGAGAGAACCTCCGCGGGGCCATGTTTGAAAACCCCAGGAGCCAGTTCTGCCCAGTCAAATGCTTCAAACAATATCTGGCAAAGCTACCACTGAACCCACCCTGCCTGTTCCTTCACCCACAAAGAAAGCCACAAATCGAACTGCAAAATGAAGAAATCTGGTTTACCTTAGAACCAATGGGAGTCAACTACTTAAGCAGCATGTTCCCAAGAATTTGCAAGCTCACAGGCTTAACAACAAAATATACGAATCACAATCTATGAGCAACCACCGTTCAGCTTCTTTCCGATGCTGGACTCCAGACCAGGGAAATTATGTCCATCACTGGACATAAAAATGAAATGTCCCTCAAATCCTACTGGAGTGAAAAACTGCAACAGAGACAAACCTGGAATGAAATTCTAGCCCACGCCTTGAAACAAAGCACCACCAAGCAATCAAATGCATCACTGATCCAACCAGGAAACCTTCAACCCGATGCAGGAAATGAACCTGGGATGTCTGAACCCGGGACGTCTGCAACCACACCACAACCAAGCACCAACAGTAACAGTTCCTCCTCATCAACACAAAACAAGGACTGCTTCAACATATAGGGTAACAGTAATTGTGTCTTCAACTTCTACAAATAAGCCTAGAAATAAGTTTAAAAATCACAATGATCAATTGCTTCTTAAACCACAGTGCTCAGTTCCTTATTTAAAAAAATAAGTTTTGTTGATTTTAAAATGAAATAATTAACATATCTAATGCTAAAGTATTATATTTAAGCTAATTTCAAGTCAGTCCTATTCACTGTTAAGGGATTTTAAAATATTATATTTAAGCTAATTTCAAGTCCTTTTCACTGTTAAGGGACTATTTTCTGTCAAACTGCTAATTAATAACATTTTACAAAGTAAACTAAATTTTAAAAGCAAACTGCCTGTCTGAATTTTTTAAAACACACCTACAATACACAACGAACCATTGTATAATAGCAATAAGGCACTCCAGGGTGTGTGTTATTGTGTAATAACGTCACTCCTGGGGTGGTGGAAGCACTTGGCTTTGCCTCGCGCTTCGACCCACCTCAGGAGTGACATTATTACACAATAACACACACCCCCTGGCATGCCTTATTGCTTAATTATTATATTTACAAAACATATCCCCAGCAGAAATGGTGTCAGCTATGAGCAGATGTGATTTCTTAATGTCATTTTCTGCAGGTATGCAGGCTGGTTTGCTGCAGAGCATGGAAGACTTCAGTTACATTTTAAATCTCAGCTAGGAGTTGTGCTCAGTCCTGGAGGGCATTGCTATTGTGAAAAACCCCCTCTCCAAGGAGGATTCAGTTCAGCACAGTGTGTGGGGGGAAGGGCAGTTTAATCTGGCCAAATGGCAGCCAAGTCAGGGACACAAGGAATCTGCACAATGTCTGTGTAACCAAAATAACTTCAAAAAGCCAAGTTTAAAAATAAAATCATAACAACATTTATACAGCTCAGAACTGTTGGAGTGATGGAAACCATATCCACGTCCTCATACAATTTTCAACTCATATAAACTCCTTCATGAGTTTCAAAAACTTGCGTTTCCTGAATTAATTTCAGTTATACAGACAGTGTGAAGATTTTTTGTGTCCCTGTCTTGGCTGACATTTGGCCACAGTAAACTGCTCCCCTCCCACCCAGTTGCTATTGTAAAGAGTTTTAGTGATGAAAATTGAGGCATCAATGTCTCCTGTCTTTGTGTAATATGTGCTCAAACAATTTAAAGTGTGTGCTCCATTGTAAACTGTATCCAAGCAAAATCATATTTTTTCTTAGATGAAACCTAGTTCATTTACAGTATATGGTCCTTTTTCCTGGTAAGCGCCATAACCTGAATAACAATCAGTTGTTATGAAGTAGCAAATCTACGGAGCTACTGAGCTTTTAAATTCTAACATTGTTCGCTGGCTGTACTTATTGACATTCCACACTTTTTAAATGCCATGAAAACAACTAAATGGATATGCAGGAGGAGTGCTTGGAACTTTACTGCAGTCAGGGAAAGAAATAAAGCTAACATTTCTTCCATAGGTAGCATTATGTTTTTCACTGGAATCACAGTAATTTCTTACGTGGAATCATTAAGTTACTTTGCATGTGGAATAGTTATGCATTCCCGAATTTTACATATGGAAGTAAATCCATCAAGTGAGTTTTGGACATTTAAGTCAATGTTAATGTTTCAAGGGACAAACTGTACACCCTACATACAGCATACCACATTGACACCAATCCTCATAAACTGTAAGTGTAATCTGACAATCTGGATAGTCCTGCAATATAAATTCCTGTTTCATTTTTGGATGTACACATTTTTCACCTGTTTCAGCATAACAACAGATATTACAATGTCTGCATGATAGAAATCCCTTCGGTTAGATACTCCCTTTCTTTTATTAGCATTCTGATGGTGACTTGTGGTCAAAATATCTCTCAAATTAGTCTCTCAATGAAAAGAGACCAGTGGGGTCTCTCCCATGACTGGTCCTAAATTTTCATCAGCTAATAAAACTGGCCACTTATTTTTAATAATATTTATAATTTCATTTGCTCTACTACGGTAGTCAGTAATAAAAAAACATGTCCCATAGAATCTGCCTTTGAGATGTTCAGAAACTGAGATGAACCAGAAATGTTGGGTATCACGCTGATAACAATTGGACAGGGCATGTCTAGTGAGAATTCAGATGATGGCTGACGAAGTTCGATCACCGGAACAGAATCATCAAATAACAGAATCATAGAATAGGGGACCAAGTCATTTGGCATTAACCTTTTGCAACTTGTCACATATCGCTAGTAGAGTGAGACCCTGTCTTTACCACGTATTCATCAAGTGCCATTTTAAACTGATCTACAGTATGGTATTACTATGGACAACTGATTCTGGCAAAGCATTCCACTGTGTCACTACTCTGTGAGAAAACCATCTACTTCTTTTAGTTGTTCTATAGTTTTCACCTCTTGGCTGTGACCTTGTAGTTCTTTCAACATTATTTTTACACAATCCTGTTGTTTTGCATAATGCCACATTATGAAATGATTTATTTACATAACACAGAGCACCTCTCCATTTTCTGTAATGTAATAAATAAAGGCCTAAGTTATTTTATCTTTCTTTGTATGCCTTGTCTTTAAAATGTTCAATTATTTTTGTTATAGTTCTTTGGACTGTCTCTGTCATTTTAATGCTACCAACACTTTGTGGCACACTAATTGGAGCACAATATTCAAAATGGTATCTAACAAGAGAGGTGTATAATTAAGCAACAAGGCATGACAGGTTGTGGTATATCATGGGATATCATCACACCTCAGGTGGTTGGGCATGAGGCCACAGGCCGAGTGCGTCCAACCACCTGAGAAGCGACAATATTCCATGATATACCACACCTTGGAGTGACTGATTGCTATTATGAACTAAGTTTGATGTTTTATAAAAAAATAAAATAAAACTAACTGGTTTTAAAACATTTTATGAATGAGCTTTTGGGTGGTGTAGGAGTACATTTTGGAAAAAATAGTTCTTAGACAGTAGCGAGCAAAGAGGCTGGTGGTGCTGGAACTTTTTTGAAGCCGTGATGATGTAGCCCGATATCATCACGGCTTCAAAGAGCTCTTGACCAATCAGATTCCTCTATTTATGATCCTCAGTTCATAATAGGGTGATTACTTCTGCCTTCCTACTTTTAACAAGCTTAAAAATACACCCACAAAGTTTACTTTTTTTGCCATCTTTTTTGTATGTGTCAAAGATCAATGAATCTGTGATAAAAACACCCAGATCCTTTCCATTAGTTGCTGTTGCTATAGTCCTATTAGTTAAGGTTTAATTAGCTATGATGTTACTGGCTCCTAAATGCATAACCTTACATTTATTGTTATAACATTTAAGTCCATGGTTATTTGTCAATACTTACAACTGTTCCAGATCTTTCTGAAACTGTTATGCTGCTTCCATACTATTGACAACTGCTCCGATCTTAGTGTCATCAGCATATTTGCATGAACATGACCCTGGCAATGTTTGCATGCTGGAGACAAAGACATTGAAAAGTGTAGGTCTCAACACAGATTCCCGGGAGTCCCTACTAGTCACTATGCCTCTACCAGAAAAATAACCCCGTAAGCACACCCTCTGGTATCTGTTATTCAGCCATGAGTACACCTGCTGTATAATTCTAGGTACAGTTTCAATCAAATAAGTTGATTTATGAGTTCTTTGTGCTTGACTGAATCAAATGCTTTGGCATAATCCAGATAGATTATATTGACAAGTAGCCCTTTATCCAGGTCACAGTTAACTGGTTGAAAAAACTGCATTAGGTTTGTCAGGCAAGATCTTCCAGAACAGAACCCATGTTGTGAAGCATCAGTTAACCCCATATCTATCATATACTTTTCAATAATATCTCTCATGAGACCTTCCATTAACTCACCAACAACAGCTGTCAGGCTACTTGATCTATACTTCCTGATATCTAATATGTCCTCCTTCTTCACGTTTGCCTCCCACCACTCCTGAATTGTTTTCCTCTTTCTCAGTGAGTTGTTAAACAACATGGCAAGGGGACTAGCTAGTACATCAGACAACTCTCTAGGGAATCTAGGATGTATTCCATCAGGCCTTGCTGATTTATGCACCTTAAGCTGTTTCAATTGTTCATTAACTTCTTTTTCTGATATTATTTTGATTTCTGTTTCATTGCCTGAAACTGTACCAATGAGAATAGCACTGCTTTCTTTAGGTTTGAAAACACTTCAAAAAACATTCATTGAAAATGTTAGTTATTGTTGTTCATTATTTATAATGAAACCCTTGTCTCTTAGTTCTCCAATACTTTTTTGTCCCCCCTTTAAACTTCTGTTATAATTAAAAAACAGTTGTTTTATTGTCTAATGTAGCCTTTGCCATATTTAGTTCCATTTCAACTTTAAATGGTTTGATCATTATTTTTGCATTTATTAGCTTTTAACTTATACTTAGTCCATCTTGTGGGTGTTGGATTTTTTATATTTCTTGTATGCTCTCCTTTTTGCTCTCCTTTTTCTTTTGAAACTTCTGTTAATACTGTTGGAGAACCATTTGGGAATCTTCCCTGACCCTGTATATTTCTTAATCACTGGAACATATGTATCTATGCAGAATTTAACTTTGGTGTTTATCTGCTCCCATATGGATTCTAAAGTCTCTCCTTCTTGAGTTTTCTAATTCCATGCTTGAAGATATAATCTCATATTCTCAGGTTTTGCTCTATTATAAAATTTTAGATATCCTACACATTAGAAGCTGCTTAACCGGGACACCCTGGTGTCTGACTTTTTGTCCCAGTTAAGCAGCCATCCCATTTATCAGAAGCTATTGAAAATTACGTTTGCTGCACTACTCCTGGCTCTTCAGTATGTCTTCTTTATAAAAAGAGTATATGTTCTGATCCAGCAGCTGATGTTAGTGGTCTCATGGTGAGAGGCTTGGTAGCTGTGCCACAAGAAAGTTCAAGGAGCTGTTAGGTCCTGGCATATTGAGTTTAACCATAAGCTGCAGTGTGAGATGTGGGGATCAGCTCAGTTGGCCCCTATCGATCTTCTAGGAGGCAGGCTACTGGCTGCTGATATTGAAGGAGCTGATTTTGGTCAGAGACTGGGATCTGTGATGACAGTGGGAATCAGTGTTTCAGTCTGTCTCTGTGGTGCCAGGAGTCATCATGGGGGAGAATAGCCTTGAATCCATTATGACAGTGGGAGTGGCTGTTTCAGTCTGTCTCTTCAGAGCCAGAAGTCACCATGGGGGGGTAGGGCAACCAGCAAATGGGAGATTCTAATATGTTACTTCCTATAGTCAGTGACTGTACTTTCTCTTAAGTTGTTTTGAACAGTAATGTTAATGAACCTGTTCTCCAGCAGTGACATCCCTATAACCTTAGACCAATTAAGTTTTGGAATATTAAAGTCTCCTAAAAGTATGTAGTTATCTTCTATTTCCAAATTCTTAATTATATCAATAAATTTCATGTTTTCTTCCGTATTCAGATTTGGGAGTCTACAACATACACCTATTGTCAGTTTCTTGTAGTTTATATGTAACAGAACCCACAAACTCTCCCCATATTCCATATTCTGGCTAACTACAATTTTATTGTCTCATATAGTATCAGATACATAGACTGCTAATCCTCCACCACATCTGCTATTTTTTTTCTTATGAAATAATTGATACCCTTGTTATCCTTGCCCCATTTATCTTCATTAAACCAGGTCTCAGTAACTGCACAGATTTTGATATTGTCCACATATAATATCTGTTTTAATTGGTCAACTTTATCTTGTAAACTTCTAACATTTACTAACAATATTCCAATGCCATTTTCTTTGTCCCTTAACCTCGTGTCAGTCTTATCTCATTTGGTTGAGTTAAAATTCTCATTTAGTCTGATGCAAGCAGTTATATCTGTGTCCCCTCTCTCCTAACCATCTAGTTTAAATATTCACTGATAAGTTTGTCAAATACATTTCCTAGAAGCTGACTACCCTTTCTATAAAACCCATCTTGACAATAAAGATTTCTATTTCCACTAAACATTTCCCATGTCCATATGCCCTTAACATCCTGAAATAAACACAGTTGTCTAAGCCAGTTATTTATTTTTACAGTTTTCTTGTTCAGCCATATTTTAGCACTAGGTATTGGCAGAATTTCTAATAGAATCACATCATACCTCATTTATTTGAGATATGTAGGTGTTTTCTTTAAATTGTTAAATATATCTTCTTCAGGTAATTTTTTCCTGCATGTATTAAGACCACAAGTTTACCAAGTTTTTCATTTTTCTTCACAATGTTTGGTAGTAATGAGTAAATATCTTGAACACCTGCCCCAGGAAGTGACATACTTGAGACTTTTTTTTATTTAGTGTAGTAAATGAATTAGTGTACTGGACTATGCAGTCACCATTAAAATAGGTAGGCATACTTTTCTTGTATTTGTTTTATTTGACATATTTTTCTGAACAGTGTCACTCACAGTTTTTATATTACAGTCATTTATTATTTCTGGGTTTTTTTCTGTGAGTCACTGGAAATTCACATCTGTGACTATATCCTTCAGTTCCCATGACTCTTTAGCTATAGTCTCACTGAGAGTCATCAGTGGTGTGAACTGATTTTAGGTTGAGATTGAGAACTCCATTGCTAGTCTGATTTTTTTTTTACTTGTTTTGGGCTTTCGTTACTGCAGCTATCTTTTAGTCCCTCATTTTCTCTAATCTTTGTACTTGTACCCTCAGTGTTGTTTTCTACTACTCTCCCATTTCCTAGATTTTCTTCTGAGTCATGTGAAGACAGACTTTTTAGGCACTTAATTTGCAGTTCTAATCTTATTATTTTGATTCTCAATTCTTTTAACTATATACTGTACACTGTTCACAAGTGAACTGTGTGAATTCAGTAAACTCCAGTGTGCTAAATTTACTACAAGTATTACCTTTGAATCAATTTCCCACTGGGAAGAATTACATGAGAATTATCAATTTTGCTTTTCTTTTTGCACTGGACCTGTAGTTAAACAGCTGTTTAACAACTTTTGCTCTTTTACTTATGTGATTCCTAACATCAGGGTTAGGGTTTCATATTTCTTTCAATGCAATCTGTAATAAACTTCTATTTACTGTTATTAATGGGAGCTAAAATGTACTTTGTCTTTTTAAATGTCTTTTTAACTATGAAATCTGGCCCTGTTTCCCATCTTCCTTGGCTGATACAGGTAGACACTGCTTGCCTTTGCCACATTGCCTCTGCTGCATGCTCACTTCCACTCACACCAGGCAGAGCTTTATGGAATGCTTGGTAATGTCTCATGTTGCTATGGTAATGCCTTTCATAAGCCTCCTGAGATGGGCAGACTATGATATTAATACTGCCTTTAAGAAGGCAGTTTACAAATCTATAAGGGAGCACAAAATGGCTTCCCTATCCACCAAGGTAGATGA
This sequence comes from Neoceratodus forsteri, assembly GCA_016271365.2. Lineage (NCBI taxonomy): Eukaryota > Metazoa > Chordata > Ceratodontiformes > Ceratodontidae > Neoceratodus > Neoceratodus forsteri. Next base: position 1,026,285,632 of record CM057454.1, on the reverse strand, counting down.
CAATCTGTACCCTGAACCCTTAGAACTCAGGGGTCACATGGCATGCTCATTTATACCTTCTGTATGCAGCCCTCTGTTAAAACACCAAGTAGACACACTTTTTTAAAAAGAACTGCTCCTGCAGCTTAAACTCTATTGAGCTGGACCCTCTTAGTCCAGTTCTGAATGTAGAGAACATTATTTATGCTTGTTACTCAGTGGGTGTTAAACCACTGTGGGTTGGTGTCAGACCCACAACTTTAGAATTCAGTGGGTGTTAGAACCACTATGGCAGTAGGTGCCTGAACCATGGCTGCTAGTACCCTAACAGACATTTGAACTGCTATGCATAGGTGCTACAACTAAGACTTTAGAAAGCCATGTGCATTAGAACTGCTACAGCTGAGAGCATTATTTATTTATTTATTTGTTTTATCAGAAACACCATTGAGCAGAGCTCATTTACAAGAGTTCTACATCACAAATATTGCACTACTACTGAAAGATGTGTTCAGCATTACCACCATGGCTGTTATCTAGCAGGTGTTAGAAGTGCTGTGCATGGGCATTAGCACTATAACTTTAGGAATGGGCAGGAATTAGAACTGCTACATTTGTAGGCATTAGAACCATGGCTTTTAGTTAGCTAAAGGGCAAAGAATCACTATGCGCATGTTGGAACCACAACTTTAGGAAGTAGTGGGCATTAGAACCACTATAGCTAGGGAATTAGGGACATGGCTAATAGTTGTCTAGTGGGAATTAGAATAAGTGTTTGTGGACAATAGAACCATGACTTTAGAAATGAGTGTATAGTTAAACCACTTCTGTTGTGGGCATGAGGACCACAAGAATCAGTTACTTAGCTGGCTTTAGAATTGCTATGTATGAGGGTTACAACCACAATATTAGAGAATGAGTGGCCAGTAGGACAACTATGTATGGACCTTAAAACCATGACTGCATATATATTGAGATGCAGTGAATTTAAATTCCACTGGTGAAGTGAATGCGAAGTGGGCACTTTGCATTGCAGCAGAGTGGGCAATGCAAAGTGCTCACTCTGCCTTGTCATTATCACTTCACGTTAAGGTGGAATGGCAATGCAAAGTAAGGCAAAGTCATTGTTTTTAATGGACTTTGCGTTCCTCATTATGATTCTAAGTGATCCACTTGGTGTTTCAGATTTGGCAGCCCCCCCCACACATCACATGGCTTACAGTACTTTAAGTCACATGCTCTTTAGTTAGGCAGGAAGAAAGTGAGTCATACAAGCAGACACTTTTACTTTCTCCTGTGCAGATGGAGAGAGAGTAGTGTGTTTTGTGACTGCTGATACTTTTAGATCAGAGCGATTTAATCAGATTTAAACAGATTTAAACTTTGATTTAGACCCAACAGCTTTTTCAAAAGCTACATTTTTTTGTCTTTTCTGTACTCTTTTTTACTTAATTTGTTCTTTCTGTCAATTTTATTTTTCTTACCATTATAAGTAGTCAGTTGTTTGTCTGTATCTGTGTGACTGTGTGTGTGTGTGTGTGTGTGTGTGTGTGTGTTGTGTGACAGTGTGAGTAGTGATTGCTCAGACTGAGGGAGCTCAGTAGGAGAGATGGACCAGGGTGAGGGAATGTCTGGGGCTGGGGCAGCTCTGGGAGAGCGTGGTAGTGGTAAGCATCATACCACGTGGATGTGTGGAGGGCATGGGCACTCATTCCTGTTGAAACGCTCAAAACTTGTGAGTGCCCCCCCCAGAAGCAGGACCAGAACAAAGAGAGGGTGAGTGCTGTGGAGCAGCATCTGGATCACATAGAGGGACATCAGTTGCAAATGATGTCTATGCTGGAACTGCTGCTGGATCACCATGGGATCCCACATTATTTTTTTTTCTCACACCATGTGCCACCCCACACCTTCCTTGCTGTGTTATAAAATGTATTCCTCCACCATCCCTGACCCTTGTATGTAATTATGCCATTTTTTGTTGTCTTCCGTATGCATGACACTTTGTATTCTGAGCAGTGCAAGTATACTGTGCTAAACTGCACATGTGCAGTCAGTCTTCTTTCCAGTCTGTGTATCTACTGCAGACACTGTCCAACTCCCTGACTTAAAAACAAATATTAATGAGTACAATGGTGGGGTGGTGAAGCATGGAGAGATACTACAAAACGGGCTTACAATACATCCAAGTAACTATTAAAAAAAAATGAATGTTGTGATTCATGACGTGATCATAAATCATGATTTGTGACTGCATTTGTGACTGTGATGATGAAGAAACGTGAATGCCTATGGCTGTACTTCCCTGGGCCCCGATGAGCTGTAGCTTAAAACTCCCAGACTTTAAAACACGTGTCAATGAGTACAATGGTGGGGTGGTGAAGCCTGGAGAGATACTACAAAACAGGCTTACAATAATTCCAAGTAACTAGTAAAAAATTAATGCTGTGATTCGTAACATGAATGATCGTGAATCGTGAATTGTGACTGCATTTGTGACCGTGAAAATGAAGAACATGATTTGTATCAAGAGTGACTCATGATGATGGTCCTGATTTAAAAATGCATATTAATGAGTACAATTTTCATGCAGAATTAAGCATCGCACCTATCCAGTACTCTGAAGGGAAGCCAAATAAACAACTGTGACTTAAATTATAGATGGAGATTGGGCCCTAAAGAGATGCAAATGCACAGACATATTAAGATTGTGCTGTGCACTGAAGAGAGGGCAGACACAAATGCACAACACCTAACCAGTGCTCGCCATCAGAAATTCAAATCTGGAAAAGAATACCTTTGCTGGTTGGGGCGGGCCACGGAGAGAGGGGCAGTGAACTGTACTGCTGCAGTAAGAGTCACTAGTACTAGTACCAGTAAAGATACTACAGAAAAGTACAAAAATCACACAGCTGCAGTGGATAGCAGCTTCACATTGCTGAAATTATTATGTGGCACAACAAAAGGTGTCTGATTTGATGACATGCGTCACACACATACTCAAACACACATTAGTTAAACTAAAATTATGCACTGCGGCAGTAGTTAAGTTTATTGTTAATAAACACCGTTGTCATCACAATTAAAAAACATTAATAAAAAAGAAAAAAACACACATTATTCAAATATTATCAATAAAAGTACAAATAAATATCATACAAAGACACACTTTGTCTTATATTGCACTTAAGTCAAGTTTTTCATTCTTTTGAATATGTCTTTTTCTATTTTCCAACAGTCTAGCAAACCTTGCTTCTTTCTCCAAAATGATCTTTTCCTCTGAGTTCAATAAATAATTAATTTGGTAGAGTGAATCCATTTCCAGGGTGGCAAGAATGTCCCCTAGTATTTGTGACCTTTCCTTATTATATAGTGGACAAAATAAAAGGAGGTGAGCTAAATCATCCTTACTTTTGTGACAAGCACACAAATCTGAGTTTGATTTTCCATATAATCTTCTTAAAGTCTGGCTATCTATATATCCAAATCTAAGTTTGGTTACTATCTTTCTTAAAGTGGTATTTTGTATTGTATATAAGTATTTCTTTATCCCCTACACTCTCGCATTATTAGTTGATAGCCAGGCACTTACTTTATAATTCTTGCTTAAGGCCATTTCTCTCTGGGCATGAATATCCCTAATTCTGGTTTTAACTTCTTGCTTAATTTCTATAGCTGGTTTTACCAAGCTATCAGCTATACTCTGAAGGAGCCCATATGGTTTAAGGAGTTTCTGTAATGCATATAAACCAGGGCACTTATATCCTAATTGGCAATAGTATAGTACTTCCTCCATGCATGCCCTGGGTAATCTTTTACTTGGCATGTTGTATACGTTTAACCAGTGTGTACATAATCTTTGTTTGTTTTCTTTCCTTATTGGAAGCTGTCCAATTTCAAGTCTAGCTAGCACAGATGCTGCACTATTTGGCAATCCTAATAATTTTTTATTAAATTTATTCATGCCAGGTTCAAGTCTATCAATATCATATTGTCCCCATATTTCAGACCCATAAAGAATTTGTGACTTGATCTTTGCATTAAACACCTTTAGTGAGCCCTTGATAGACTGGCCTCCATATTTATAAAAAAAGGGTTTGATTGATGGAGTTAATCATTTGATTTCCTGAGTCAAAGTGGATATGTGTTCTTGCCACCCCAGATTATATTTAAATACTAAACCCAGGTAGCAGAATTTCTCTACATGTTCAATTTTGTTATTTAAACAATATAAATCTGGTATGTTATTTGATCTCAAATAGTTACTATTAAATATCATAAATTTTGTTTTGCCATAGTTAATTGTTAAGTCAACTTTAACAGATTTTTCATAAAATTGCATCAAGCTTCTTTTAATCTCCAGGAAGCCAGTTGCCATTAAAACAACATCATCAGCATATGCTAGGTAGGGACACCGCCTGGAGCCCAACCTGGGCATGTGCAGCCCTGGGTCATCCAAAACCTCCAATGCTTCATTTAAAAATAAGTTAAAGAGTACAGGTGACAAAACACAACCTTGTCTCAGGCCAATATTTGATGGGAGTTTAGGGGGTAGTATCACCTAACTTGTTATATTTTACAGTAGTATGATTATTACTGTATAACCGCGTAAGCAAACAGATAATTGACTCATCTAACTTATATTTTCTCAAGGTTTCTCATCATTTTTCCCTGTTAACTCTATCAAATGCTGATTTAAAGTCGATAAACACACAGAAGAATTTTTGTTTCTTAATATAAAAATATTTGTGGATGAAGTGTGATAATACAAAGCATTGATCTAATGTGGAATGATCCTGTTAAAAACCTGCCTGTCCTTCATTCAGGATTTCTTTTTTTGGCCAACCATGTCAGTATTCTGCCATGAATTATCTTAGTAAATAATTTTTGTGTTGTGTCTAAAAGACTTATGGGTCTACAATTACTTGGATTAGATTTTTCACCCTTTTTATAAATTGGAATAATAATATTTTCTTGCCATGTTAATGGAATCCTTCCTGTTTCATTTATAAGATTAAACAGTCTCTTGAGGATTGGAATCCAAAGTTCTGGATCATCTTTTATAATGTTAATGGGAATTCCGTCTGGTCCTGGAGCTTTATATCTTTTAGCTGTATCAATAGCTAAAATAATTTCTTCTTCAGATATTTTATCTTCCAGTGGTCTCCATTTTCCCCTCATATATTGACTCATTCCAAACATCCAAATTATAAAAAAGGTTTTTATAATAACTATACCACAAAGTAGGCTCTATATGATTCTTTATTGTTAACGGTATATTGTCCCAACCATAGGTTACCGTTTGCCAATATTTTCTATTATCTTTTGCCCAAGCAGCCTTCTCGAATTGTTCCCATAATCTTTTTCTGAAGAGGTGTTTCTTTTTTTCCAAAAGTTTATTGTATTCTTTTCTTAATCTATTTAAGGTATATTTATTGATTTTTGTCAGATTTTTAACAGTATACCTTACATGTTGATTTGCCTTCTTTTTTTGGCCTTGCACTCCCCATCATACCATTTGCTGCCTCTTTTTTTCCTTAAATGTCATGGCTTTAATTATAATCTTGGAGATCTTTACCATAGTCATTATATATAAATATAAAAATTGATCACAGGGCACATACTGTAAATTAACTATAATATCATTCCTTATCCTATTATCTTTTAATAATGATATTGATTTGTAGTTTTCTATCAAATCCCATTTTATCCCTTTCTTAACTCTTCGGATATTTAGATTTTGATTGTTTCTATCTTTTCCCCCTTGTTTAATTTTAATTTTGATCTCTAATGGGTTATGCTCGCTCCCTGAGCATTTACCTAGGGAGAAATCCACAAAATATTTCACTAAATTCAAAGTTATCCAACAGAGATCAATTGTAGAGACACCCCTCATCCATAAATATATGAAGTCTCTGAGGAAATTTCCATTAGAATGTCCATTGATCAGAAGCATATTATTGTATTCTGAACCTAGTACAACTTGTTTTCCTCTTTTGCAGCTCTTCTTGTCTTTTGTCACCCTACTCATTTTTAGTTTCTGTGATCCTAGGACTGCACAGGCCTCCCAAATTTCTCTAGTGGGCTCCAGGCTGTGTCCCACCCTGGCATTGAAATCCCCGTAATAATTATTCTTGCATCAGTCTCACATGATTTCCATTGTTCTATTACAGAGCTGAGTTTATCAACAATATTGTTATCAACATATTTAGATCCCACTGGGGGGATTACACATTGAGGATGAGAGTTCTCTTGTGTTTTATTACAAGAGTAGTTGCTAATATGAGATTAGAATTTACTGTATATTCATCATACTTTATTTGATTTGCAATCTTTTCCCAAGTTAAAAGACCACCTGATAATCTACCAAATTTACTTGTACTGCTTGCCCCTTTATTGAACATCTTGTATCCATCAATGTGTATTTCCTTGTTAGTCCATGTTTCTTGCAAATAATATTAAACTGCTTTAAATAATTTATGAATGTTGGCTCTGCTAATCTTTCCCCTAGTCCAGTGACATTCCAAGCTAGGATGTTAAAATCTATATTTATAATATTTTTTGAATCATCTCTTTCCATCTGTCAGTCATCATCTATGTCTTGTGGGATCTGAAACCTGTTGGTCACTTTCATTAAATTTAACCACTGCAGGTTATCTTTACTTTCCTAACTATCCCACATATTCTTATTTTCACCTTTCAAGTTTATATCTATCCTGTCCAGCCTTTCTGAGTTAGAGAGGAAGGACTGGTACTCTTGCTCACTCTTTGGCGAAATCACTATTTGCCCTTGATCTTTCCATCATTTTACTTTGACAATTTGTCCATATAATTTATTATCTTTTAGCCAGTTTTGTAAATAATCTATAATCTTAAATCGCAAATTGTAGGATGATTTGTTTAAGAAATTACCAATCCCAAAAATTGAGATTGGGTATTCCTTTTCCAACAGTTCTTTATTCTCTGCAAAATACTCAGGATACGTGGCCTTCATAGTCACCACTCTATCTAGTTCAAAGCCTATGTCTTTCATTCTTTTCTTCTGGTTTTCTATTACTTTAAGTACAAAGTATTGGTTAGAGATAAGGAAAATCAATTCTGTATTGGGGAGGGGGTCTGATGACACTGATCTTGTTTGTTACATCCACATATTTTTCATTCCCCTCTAGGATTACCTCTATTACTTTTTTCAAGTGAATGTCTAATTTGCATTCCATTTCTTCTGGCATAATTGAAACTTTATAAATAAGTAACATGTGGTCTGTTTCCAATGTCCTTTTCAAAAAAATTAAATGTTGCTCTACTTCAGTGTTTTCCTTTCTATCATTTGCAACCTCTTCTGTCAGACTCCTAATTTCTGTATTATCTGTAAAATCCATTATAGTGTTTCCATTTAACTCCTTATTTGTACTTAGGGCTTTGTCTTCCTTTTCTTTCTTATTTTTATTTATTGACACTTTCTTTATTTTTGTCTTTACATTGCATTTCTTACCCATAGTTCTAGCCCCAAGTTTCTGTATAAACTTTTTATTGTGTTGTCTCTTAATATTTTTCCCACCTTAATTTGTTTCCCCTTCTTGTTCTTCATTATATCATCATCAACAATTTCTACCATTCTATTACTTTGTTCTGTAATCGATCTTCCTGAAAGGTTCCAATCCTGATCCCCCCTTTTTAATTTTATAGTCACCTCCTTTTCTTGAGATATGCCCTTATCCCATAATTCTGGATTTCCTGCCTTTATTTCTTCCATTATGCTATTCAGGTTTTCATATCCCTCTGGTAACATAATTAATTCCTGTTCTAGAGTGTCTTCATTTATTTTGAAAACAGAGTGTGATTCATCACTCATACTTATGTTAAAAATATCAGAGTTTGGGGGTAGATCAGAAACTGATTGCCTCATTTCAGCATTGTTGTCCTGTTTTTCCAAATATTCTGTCTGTTGTTTGACATCCCTGGTAAAACTTTCAAAAATAAAGTCTATCTTTTTTTTGTTTTCCATACATATTCCCTTAATAAATGATAATTATTGTTTTGACATGATCAATTGTTCATAAATCATTGCATTTGCTGCCAGAGGATTTTGCAGTGCAATGATACAATCCCTATGTCTCCATTTCAATCAATGTCTCCATTTCAGGGAAATTTTCTTCTTCTGGGCTCATATACAAAGTTTAATTCTCCCCTCCATACTCTATACCCAACTATATACTACTGTCGTTATTGGCCTTTGTAATATATGTAAACTCCTCCTTCCTGTTGTAATCAGGAAAAGACCCCCCAATTACTTTTTATAGCTGGATTATAAAATCCATCTAAATCCAGCCTAAAGTTTTTTTTAAAATCACTAATTTTCTGTTCAATCCTACGGTTAGTTCTAATAGTTTCCATTATATCTTCAACTGTTTTAGTTACTTCACTGTTTACCAGCTCAATTAGATATGGATTCTGTCTGAGACAGCTGCTCTTTTGTCCCCATTCCCATTCCTCACTCTGTTTTTTGATTGGACTTCCATAAATCAGAAATTAAGGGTTGGAACTTAGTTCTCCGGTTTTCAGTAACTAGTTTTGCAGCATTGTCTATATCTTCTGTTTTATCTTTCTCATTTACCTCCTCTGGGTTTTCCTTATTTTCCTTAACATTGTTTTTTTCCTTAAGCTTTATCTTGTTTTTGTAAAACCTGTTTTTAGCATTAGAGTTCATATTTCCCCTAAGTGTTCTCAATTCAGGGATTAATTTGCTCTTCTTTGTTTTCATTTTAATTTCAAGAGTAGGTGATTTCCTGCTTCTTGTTTCCATGGGCATCTTTATTTCACAGCTCAAATCCCTCTAAGTAAATAGGGAACACCTGAGGGGTGCCCAAATGCTCAAAATATTCCAAGCAGAAACCCAGAAATAGATATCAGATATTATCAATTATTGTAGGTACACAAAATTAATCTTAGAAGTAATCAAGCATTCAATATTACCATGTTAAAAGAAAAAAAGGAAAATGTCTCTCAAATTCTTATTAGGCTCAATTGAGTTCCGATTAACACCTCACAGCGAGTTCCTCGCATTCCACAATTCTTTGTAGAAGTCCCATATGGTTACCAGAAATCTTGAGAGATCTTGACCATGCTCAGAGATTTAAGTCTTGGTCCAATCTTGAGTCCTAACTCAGATAGAATGTCAATACTGGTAATATTACTTCTGTCATTAAATCAGCTCAGTCCAGTCAGGTTCTCAATACTCTTTCAATGATAACTTCTTCCCTTTCTTTTTCAATCAAGTCCAGGTGATAAGAACTTTGAAATGTCACTAGGGGGAGTGTAATGAGGAAATGGGAAGAAAAGCAAAAAGATAAACTGGAAGTAAAATAGTATCCCAACAGTATGCCAAAAATCATAAAAGATCCAAACTTGCTGAACTGCCAGATTAATAATGTATCTCTAGACTATTGTGCAAATGTGCTGTAATGTTACAGTGCAAATATAGTGCTAAATATACTTTTTTGCAATAATACACTAGCAACTAACATCTAATTATCAGATATTTCTACAAAAAATTCAGTAAAAAACTTCACCAATTACACCTTGTAAATACAACTGCTAAGAGTTATACTTAATAAACTTACTTCTGGAGATAGAATCGTTATCAACAAGAACAAGGGTGCGCTTGGCAATTTCACCAATCACCGTTTCAACGAGCTACACAGAGCACCACAAAGCGTAGTTGAACGGCATATCTCAGTAAAAGAAAAATAGAACTAATAACAAGATATCAGTGCTGAATCAATAAACGCTAAATCACAACAATAAAATAATATTGCCAAATACCAGCACACGCTTGCATCTATATTATTGAACCAGAAACCACAGTAACTTCGCCTGCTGTACCTCATTCCCAGTGACCGAATGAACAAGTGCACAAGTTGTTCTTCAGCAACTGAGTTTACGCTTCTATGTGGACCTAATCACATGTCACCCCACCCGCCAATGAGGTGAGCTAGGTCCACTTCCTGATTTTTTACTCCGAATCAAATATCACATTTCTTCTTATTATTATTATTCTCATTTTTAACCACTTTTTGGCCAGCAGGTAAAACACATCTCTAGCTCCATCTATTTTATACCATAAAACAGTCTAGTGAAGTGAAGTAAAAAGCACAGAGAAAGAAAAGAGGTTTAACCACTCTCACAATTTAAAACCTCACAAGGTGTGAGTCAAGACACAAGAACACCGTAAATATATAAAAACATAAGTACACTATCATAAAAGTTATAAACTATAAGCATGGGAGTACAAATAAAAATGTTCACTCAAAAAATATATATAAAGAAGGCTCCTTCTGAGTGTACTCCTTCTGTAGCCTCCTGTTTTATTTATTTTTTATTTATTAGCTTATAATGATCAAATCTGATCAAGGCTATGCACAAGCAGAGTAGTTAAAAATTACAAGCAGAGTTTCAGTGAATCGAGCATATCGTGTGGAATGGAAGGTGGAGAACAAGTAGGCCCTTAAATCTCTGCAGGTCTTACTGATACTTTCACCCCTGGTAGTGCGGCTGGGCCACCGCATCTGATTCCACACCACTGTGGGGGACAACCAGAGGCCTACAGTGTCACCTCCCCCTCTCAACACTCTAACATTCTTTTCCTGAGAGTGAAACCAAAGCTGGACTGGAAAGGTCAGCAAAAAATCCTTGCTAAAGAGGCAATGATGGCATACCTGCCATAAGCAAAAAGCATGTTTTTGCTGACTCCTGCCTCAAGTGTTCCTCCTCAGTGCTTCAGCGTGTTCCACCCTCGTCTCACAATCCGCTCGCCAGGTTTCTCCACTAGGATGACGTAAATCCGGCATATCTGGCTCTATATCCACAGCCTGTCAGAACATCACCCTGTGGCAGTAACAGTCACTCGTACTAGTACCAGTAAAGATACCGCAAAGAAGTACAAAAATCACACAGCTGCAGAGGATAGCAGCTTCACAATGCTGAAATTATTATGTGGCACAATAGAAGGTGTCTGATTTGATGACATGCGTCACACACATACTCACACACATACACTAAGTAATGCATAGCAAATCGCAAGCTTCAGTAATATAACCACATATTTTAAAAAAACTAAAATTATGCACTGCTGCACCACAACAATCAGCAAAACTATGACAAGAAATATTGAAAATATTACTGTGTGTACATTAACACAGTTATACAAGAAAAATATCACCAAAACAGAAAGCACTGTCTTTTTCTCCAAGTTACTCTACCTACACCTTAGATACGCCCCTCCCCCAAAGCTCACTTCCACTGTATCTCAGTACACAGACTGAATGTTGTACATTAACATTCAAAATCCATACACAAACAATAAACGCTCGATGATAAGAGCACAGGAGGGTTTCCTATAATCGATTAACTAAAGTTTCAGCAAATAAAATGACTCAAAAAAGGCTTTTTTAACAGCTTTTTGAAGGTCTGAATCTCAGAGAGCTCTCAGAGCAGATTGTCTCCTACAGCTTCCTACACACACTACCCCAAACTGAGGCTGTGCAGAACAATCTAGAACCCATGTGATCTGAAGTCCCATGAATCACTGCAAAATTGGCCTTTGGAGCTTAAAAACAAGGCTAAGTGAGGCAAAGTGGAAGGCAGAGTAATGCAAAGACATTGTTTTCAATGGACTTCATGTTACCCATTATAAGGTGAAGTACTCCGCTTTGTGTTGTGGAGCAGTCCGCGAATTCGCCTTCACTCTGCGAATCACTTCGTGGAGCGAATTGGGACCACTTCTCCCATCACTAACATATATAAGCAGATCTTAGAACCATTACAACTGTAGGTGCTTAGAACTATGTCTTGGGCATTTCCAGCACCTGCACTTCTTGTCATGGGTGTTGAAACCGCATGTTTCTGGAGTAATAAGCTGGCTACTAAGAATGAAGAGAGGAGAAGGCAGCCACTGTTCTAGGTAAACCTCCTGACTCATGGAATAATGTGTTCCACTTTAAGGGCCCTAAGTGACCAGGGAGCCTAGCTGTTAGAGTGCATGCAGCTACAGCTTAATGTAGAGGTTAGTGTGTAGGGTAGAAGACTGCTCTATTTTACAAGCGCAGGCAGCAGGAGACAAAGCCAGTGCTGCTGCTAGAAACTCAGAAATGAAGCAGCAACATGACTGTAGGACCATCCAAAGGGAAGGGGGTCCTGGTAGACTGCAGAGCAGAGTCTGGCAGAATGGGCAGGAAGGAGCAACAGTATATAGCACAGGAATAATGCTGGAAAAACAAAATAATAAGGAGCAAACTAGCAGTGGTTAAAGTAAATGAACCCCCCCCCCAAAAAAAATGCAAGCATGCAGAGATGTCCCTTAAGTAATGATCTCAATGTGTGGGGGCTCATCATGGGCTGCTCCACCAAACCACAGGCCTTTGCCATCCCATGATAATATATTACAATAGATAGGGTGGGCATTTATATTAAGCTGCATTATTTAGTTATGCTTTCAGATTTGTCTTATTCACAGACTACCTATGAATGTTTACCCTCAACTATTTTGCTGGTTAACACCAAACCTTTAACCACTGGTATTATATACATCCTACCAGGCATGACAGAGAATTGTATCCAAAGTCTTGATAAACTTTAGACTGACTTTATGTAAACAATGTGTATGGATTGCCTTGGGGAGTTTTAATTTGAATTTCTAGGATAGGAGCTCTTTAAGATTCAGTAATCAAATAATTGATCTGAATTGAAATCAAATAATTTGCTTTTCCACTAGGATTAATTATAAAACAGTACAAACAGACTTAGCGCACTCTGCAGCACAAATATAACTCAAATGCAATTACTGTAAATTTCTCCACAGAAAATTAATTTGAGCTAATAATGACTTCATTACTAGTCACCTTAGGGAGGAACAGTGCACCAGTGCTTCACCACCAAGGCTTCATTAGTTCTGTTTGTGCTGCAGAGTGTGGGAAACCTGTTTGTGCTGTTGATAGTTGAGAATGTAGCCGCTCCCTTACTTGCACCACCCAGGATCCACTGGAGCATCCAGACCAAATAATCATAAAACAGGCTACTCCTCAATGATAGACTGCATTCTGGTGTCTCAGCCAGCTACATTTGGTGTTTTACTGGATGAGCTGAGTGACCACCATCCAGTCTATTGCCACTGGGCCATTGGAGTGCCAGATCTCCTTGAGTTTCTCCTGTCACTATTACAAATATAATTTGGATTTTTTTTTTCAATCAGAAATTGCTGCAGCTGACTACTATGTTATAGATAAAACTGGTAAATATTGATTCTACTCATACTAAACTTGAGATAACCTTTGAACAATTGTGCAATAGAGTTATGCCTTTTGTGTCTATTAGGAAAGTTAGAATAGAGGGGAAGAAAAGGCTTGTCCCACCTGACATGCTAAAAACCATAAAGGATAGAGATATGCAGCAGAGAAAAATGTAGGAAAACAGGCACTGAGGAAAATGTATTACATTACAAACAATTGAGAAACAAAAAAAGGCCATTTCCACAAACAAAATGTGACTTTTTTTAGGAAGCAACAGCAGCATGTTTATCATAACCCTTCTAATGCACAGAATGTCTTAAATAGTCTCTTGAGCAGACATTACTGTATAAGGGGAATTATTTCATTATCAACAGAAAAGATGTTTTAACTTATCCTCTAAAAATGACTAAATTTCAAGAATTTTGAGGCTCATACTCCTAAGGATAATTCACTTAATACATATCTACAATCTTCTTGTGACAAACAACTTAAAGAACATAGCATTCTTTACCTACATTTTATTTGAAATGCCTGGCATGCAAAAATTGCCTGGACTAAATAGCCAGCCATAGTCAGAAGGAATAGCATGGTGCTAAACCCTCTGAATATAGCATGCTAAGGAAGCCGGGCAAACTGGACTGGGAGTGCAGTGCAGATATAGCCCAGAAATAAGACCGCACTGAATATAGCACTCAGGAAGGCAGTGCAAACACCCACAGGAACACAGTGCAGATGGACCTGACATGCCTTGGATCACAGGTAAAGGTCACAGGCTGGAAAGGGATCCCAAGGGCAGACAGCAGTGCAGAACCCAGACACTGATACACACCCAGCCAGGGGAATGGCCAGAGGGCACCAGGATCCATGAATAGAACCAAAGAACAGAACAACCCTGCTGTAAAAGTCAAGCACCCAATAATGACACAGGACACAGTGCAAATATGAGAAAGATAAGTATAATGTGACAAACGCAAAGTAAAGGAAACAGGTAAACAACAAGTGAACAACAACACAAATCATAACAAACAGCAATGTAATGAAAATACAAAATGCAAACACTAAAAGGAAACTTACAGCAAACACCACTGCGATTACAACCACTATAAACACTGTAACAGGAACTACTACTATGACTACTACTACTACTACGACAAATAATACTACTTCTACAAATGCTAACACTACCACTACAAACTATGCTACAAAAGTGACTATACTACAACTAACTATGACTACGATAACTACATCAACTAAGGTATGAAAAATGCAAAACACATGTACAGAGGCAGAAAACAAACTGAAAAGCAATGTAACAGGAGAGGACAGGGATGAGGACACAAACAATGAGGTAAAAGGGCAGCAACAGAAACCTCAGTCCAGTAAGGGGGGCAAGGCAAATAAAGGTGTGATGAAGGCTATTATGGCTGGGAGCTTGCTGGTTCTGGCAAATGTGCCTCCAGTATGGTGGCCACCCTCCATGTTTCTGATATGAGCACCACCTGCTGCTCGATGATGGTGCGCTGCTGGTGCACAAGTCACCTCAGGAGGTCCTCACTGCCTTCTGACTCCTCCAGCTGCATTGCCCACAAAGAGGATTGGAGTGGACCTACAAGAGGAAGAGGGGAGCATGTGAGGATAGGAAACCAGCCAAGAGGCAAACTGCAGCCACAGGTGTCCAAACAGGGATGGACAGCATGCCCCAACAGCTATGCCCATGTGGTGCTGAGGTATGTAATGGTAGACACAACTGACAGGTGCCCACAGCCCAGACCTGGAAGACACAGGCAACAACCCAATACCCAATAGACATGGATATGTCAGGCCTCAACAACACCATGGTACTGTTGACACCAACCAACCCAGCACTGCACACAGTGAGACAGTGCAGACACACAGCCAGTCCCCAGGAAGGCGGTGGGGGTGGGCCATGCCACGACACACACATGGGAGAACACACATCGGGACAAGCTGCCCATAGTCAGATAGCAATGTACCAGAAAGCAGAGTGCAACAACAACCCATGGGGCGCAGGAGCATCACAATGCAGGCACGGTGTCTGGCCAATAGCCATCTCATGCAAGGGCCAAACCATTCCACAGCAGATGCAAGACCACAGGGCGCATACACCAGCAGGGGTGGGCCATCAGATGCTGCCACACATGGGCCATGTACTGCAATGTGTGCGGTGCCCTGAAGCTAGAACCCGCACAAGCCAAGTGAACAGCCAAACAGTGGCAATTGTGTACTGCACGGCAATGCCAGCCGTGCATGCCAACACTGGACCATACTGACCCCCCCAGCTACAGGGTACAGCAGCCAGACAGCTGTACGCTGGAAGCACTTTGCAATACTGGTGCACAACCCAGCACAATGCTGCACCAGCAATGGCATGATGCCCATGGCTGTTAACCCACCAGCACAGTCAATGGCAGACCAGTGAAGGAACCACATGACACAGAGGTACAGCACAAATGAAAACAATGAAAACAGACATGTACTCATGCAATAGGCCCCTGGCCTCAGGGCTGCTCTCCTGCACCCGCTGCAGCATGGATAGCACCCTCGGGCTGCTCAGTGTCGAGTCCCAGGACACCTCCTGGCTCCCTCTCCCTGGGGTGTGCTGCTCGGTCCATTCTACAGTGGACAGAGGTAACAGCAGCATTATCGCAACACACAGCATGTACCTCAATAGCTACAGCAAGATGCACCTCCACCCTCAAAACACTGGACACACAGGGCAGCCCATGGACAGTGTCTAAACACAGAATACACCCATGCAGAGGCCCCCATGTCCCACAGAGTGTGCACCAGTCGTACAGGACATGTAGGCATGGTGGCACTGCACTGCAACAGTGCCAGATGCAGGTGCAAAGTGACTGGATGCAAGCACAGCTGTGTAGGCAGCCAGAGCCCCAGGATATAGCACCCCCACACCACACTGGTGTTGGCTGCAGGGCGGTCCTGTAGCAGGTCTCCCCACCTGCAATGTCCAGACCCGCCACCCATGCCATGGTCAAGTGTCACAGCTGCGCATGGCACTACTGCAGTGTATCCCCCATGGACACAGTGTGCACCATGCAAGTACCCCTACTATCATAGGTGGCACCTGGCAACAGTAGCAACTGTGCCCCCCCAGACAGCCTATACTATAGTGCCACCCAAGTGCCCCAGAACCAGTACCACATGCGTCCAACCCCCTAGCATGTCAGCACACCTGAGCACAGACAGGGACACACACACACACACACACACACACACACACACACACAGACACACGTACACAAGCACACACACACTGGCAGACAGAGAGACATGTGACATATGTGTGTGACGTGTGATGGCACCTACCTGGCACAGTGCTATCATGCATCATTTGTTTGAACCTCTCCAGCTGTTGGCGCTGCTGGTGGTGCAGGTCTGTGTGTAACGGTGCTGACACTTCTTGGCATCCCTCGTGATGCCTGTCTGTTCTGTGAGGCAGCGTGCAATGGATGCCCACACCTGGCGTCGTGGGAAGTCATCCTCCCTGACCTCCCCAAACAAGTGTCTGTGCCATTGTTGCACAAGCTACACCAAATTAGCCAACTCAACATCCCCCTTGCGCCTGTCCCTGTGCACAACTGCACACTGCCTATGCCTCCCAGACATTCTTTGGAATAGCTGGTACCCCTGCTACATGAACAACTGTACAGCCTGTGTCACACTCTGGGCCCTCCAGCGACATGTGCATTAGTGCCATGCAGTCACATGGTATAGCACGGCGCTACCCAGAGGTGGTCTCAGTGTGCATGCCAACCTCTCCATGACCCTGGAGCATCATGGGCATGCACTTGTGTAGTGCCACACTGTATGACTTAGTGTGCCACTATGGCGTGCTACGCTGGGGTGCTAGTGCAGCACAAGGGTCACACAGGCTTGTGTGGATGTTGCACTATGCTGCATAGCGCTGTGCTAATGGGACAGCATGGTACTGGACACCATTTAGCCTGGCACTACCATTAGCAAGACACTAAACTGATTGCCCTGCACTAACAAGGCCCAAATTCAAACAGCCTATGCAAATGAGGTCACTCGTGTATGCAAGGGGAAAACAGTGCAATAAGCATATCATTATGGGCTCATTTGAATGCCTAACAGACAGGATTGGCCAGCAGGACTATTTAAGGGCATACAGTGCTCGTCCAGTGTTGTGTTGAGGGACTACAAGACTCAGCATGTGCAACAGCTGAATAAGCCCAAAACAGAGGAGAATGTCACAGGAGGAAGAGCAGCAACAGGCTGGTCTGTATAGCAGCCTGGGGCTTGTCTGTATGGTAGTGGGACATGAGTAGGCCCTGGATTACACAGTGCATACATGTGTATGGCCACGGAACATGCATGGGACAGAGCATATGCCTGCAGGCCTACATGTCAGCATGGTACTGCATAGTGGTGGTGTACATGGCCACTGTACCTGTTGGCTAGCCAACCAGGGTGTGTGTTATGCCTGTGTCAACAGCAGCAGTCACCACTGTGAGTGGACTACCTGCACAGTGTTGTTGCCAGGCACCATGCTGGCCCATACACAGTGGCCTGCAGGCAACCCAGACTGTGTGGTGCCCATGTGGGGGCTGGTGCATGCAGTATAGCTGCAGTATCCATTGTGGCACATGCACATGGATTGTGCACACAGGGGTGGCCATGTCACACAGTTGCAGTGTGTGCTGTACCCTCTCATGCTGAACAGGGCCTGCACTATGCCACTACAGGATGTTCATTGTAGGCATCGAGGGTGGCATGCACATAGTGTTCTACCTGTGCCATGCATTGTAGTCACACCACAGTTTGTGACCTGTGTCCCTCTACATATCACCCATAGGTTCTGCAGAATGGCAGGACAGGATACGTGCCTATAAGTTCTCCCAGGATGAACCGATGGGTCTGTTCCATGGTGTCAAGGAGCGGGAGCAGATGCTATGTTGCCACAAGGCCACTGATGCTGTCGTGAGACAGATGTGGGATGAGGTCATGGCACAGGTCAATGCCATTGGTGGCCGGGAACGTACCACTGACATTGTGAGGAAGAGGTGGAGTGACCTGCTGTGACAGGCAAAGGAAGAGGCAGAACAGCTCCATGATCGGCTATGGACCGTAGGAGGGCCACAGACCATGCAACAGAGGCAGGGGGACCTGCTGATGACCCTGGTGGCCCCCACACTGCATCCTGTGTCCATTGGCAGTGTCATTGGTGGGGGTGTGAGACACCACTCACACCACCTAGAACAGGTCAGTATCTGTGTGTGTGCACCCTACATGGCATGCCTGCACTGGTGCTGGGGGGGTCAGTGTTGGCCCAATGTGTGGTGTGCAGTATGGGGTGCTATGCTGTGCACACTGTACACATGGGGCAGTATTGCATGCATCCACTGCCTGTGCAGGGCTGTCACCACAGCTGTCAGTATGATGCTTGTGCACCATAGTCAGGGGTGTGTGCATGTGGCCATGGTCTGTGTCAATGGGACTGCAATGTGTGGTGTGCATGTCTGTGGAGTGTGGCACTCATCCTAGGGTGTTCATGTACAGGTGGTGGTTGTAGCACACTGTGCAAGTACCAGTCAGTGACACTGTCCTTTCTTATTTCACAGTAGTGGGTGCACACCATGCAGTGCACCAGGACATGGTTAGGATGGCTGACGTGGAGCAGGAGGCAGTGGATGTCGACACTATGCCATCAACCTCAGAACTGGGTGTCAGTTGTGGAGCCTCAGCAGCAGCACATGTGTTGCAGGCCGAAGGACTTGGGTTGCACTTGCCTGTTGGGGGGGAGACTCTGGTGTTGGCAAGGACCTGGACACCAGTGACATCCTAGAGGATGCTCTGGTGGAGGATCTGAGTGGTGGCCAGGTGGTCTTTCTGACAATCACTAGTGACCTTGGATTATATGGCTTAGACCAGAGTTATTACATGCCTGTGGAGGGGACTGTGGTTGGTGGCACAGGAATGGGACATGCTGAGGTCCGCAACATGGGTGCCTTGGGGGTGGAATGTCATAGGCGGCCCAGTACAGCAGGTGGTGGGCTATGTCAGTGCCATGTGTGCACCTCTGGACATCCGGTGCCATCCATGGGGAGGGGTGCGGGGTCCACAGGGGACACATCACACCACAAGGACTGTGCAGCAGCAGGAACTACAGCAGCCACCACAGCTTCCCCACCATGTGCAACAGCAGGCAGAGCCCCTGGCTGGCAGTGGCATTGCCATGGCTGTGGTGCTGGATGGCCAGGGAACCTTCCCTCTGCTCCAGGCCTCCATGACATCTCAGCAGAAGGCCCAGGTAGACCTGCATGCCCTTCGGCATGAGCTGTTGCATGAGCTCTTGCAGCTGTGGGAGACTGTGGCCTTAGGCTTTGCATGTGCTGAACAGTGGGCGGAGGACAGGATGGGGCACATGGTAGCCATGCTTGACCATGGCTTTGCAGGTCTCATGGCCACTGTGGTTGATCTCACCACAGTGCTGCATGGGGTGCATGGTGATCAGTGGGCTGTGCTAGGAGGACAGTGTGCCTGTGGCACAGGGGCCCACAGGCAGGCATCACATGGCCACATGGCAGGCACGGGCTCCAGCACCACTGCATCAGGTGCATCAGCCAGCATCCAGCAGCACTGTGGCCTACCATCCACCCTGTCTGGATTTGCTGGTTGGCCAGGGCACTGGTGCACCACTCTCCCAGCCTCACCGTGGTCCTCCCCAACTATATCCTCAGCACAGAGCACCCCTGGCTCAGTGTCTCATGCACATGGTGTGTGCCATGTACATGGTGGTAATCACCTCAGGCACAGCTGCCATGCACAGGCACACAGACAACATCCACATCTGTACACATGCATGCACATGCACACAGACACACACATACACATGCACACACATAGTCACACACAGTCACTGGCATGGTCACCCACGCACAGCCATGGTAGCCCTTCCCAACCTGTCACTTTGTATCAGGCACCTCAAGCATCACCTGCTTCACCATGCCATGGCTATCTACCATGGTCACATGCTTGTCCTGCACGGCTCACAGTACACATTGCCATCCAACACACATTCACTCCCACTGTGTTGTGCACATGCTTTGTTGGTGGTCATCACTATTGTGGCTGTCTGCATGTAATAAAGTCATTGTCACTGTACTGTTCTGTGTTTACTCACTGTTCTGCCTCTGACAGTGTCCTGATGATGCCAGCCCTGTGCTGCAGGGCCCTGTGGGCCATTTGAAGATCTCTCCCCTTTTGAGTTGCTTCACTGTCCCCCTGACCTCTGGCTCTGGCTCACTGTCAGCCTGTTCCTCAGGTTCAGGTGCCTGAATCCCATGGTTCACTGCCATGTTGTGGAGCATACAACAGGCTAGAATGATATGGCATACCTTCTGAGGCCTATACTGTAGGACACCACCTGACATGTCTAGGCAGCGGAAGTCCATCTTAGCTTGGCAGAAGACACCAGGAGGAAGGACTGCTGTGTGACTGGACTTCTCTACTGGGACCATATTGCCCTTCTTCCCTCCCCTCCACCCACCCACCCAAAGCTAATTCTACTTTTATAGGCACAGGATTTGACTGACAACAGCAACTTCCTGTTTGGGAGCAGGAAGTGAGTAATCACAGAGCCACCAAAGACCCACCATCCTAGAAGGGCAAGAGTAGCTATCCAGCCCCCTCTAGCTGCTGGAGGTCTGCCTCTGAGCAAGTAAGGGGTCTACTAAGAAATATAGGATATTCTTGTCTCAGAACAGGACAATAAGGAGATTAAAGGGCACACAGGCAGAAAGTAAGTAGAGCGAGAAGAGGGAAAAAAAACAGAGGAAAGAATAAGGATTCCAAACAGTTAAGGGGCCAGAAATAAGACATGATGGGAGTGGTGTAGTGCAGTGGCTATGGAGCAGCAGTCTTCCGGGAGATATTCTGGAGGATGCGGTGTTGTCCCATCTGCAGGCACCTCTCTGGGCTGAGGGAGGAGGTTGCTCATCTCCAGGCTGAGTTGGCCAGGATTTGTGGGACCTCTTCTTCCATCCAGGGACCACCAGTGCCACTGCCATTGCCTCAGAGGTTGCCAAGAAAGAGAAGCGGTTGGACCACAGTGGGCTCAGGGAAGGGGAGGGTGGTGGAACAGAGCTGCATCCCTCCAGTGGTACCTCTCTACAATTTCTATGCCATTCTGCACCCGCAGTGGAGACCAAGAGGGATGCTGGGAACCTCCACAAAGAAGATGCACAGGATGGTGGTAAGGGACCCCATAGGGGAAGGAAACAACTCCTGGGGGGGATTCCATTGTTAGGAGGGTAGAACTGGGGGAGGAAGGGGAGAGGGAGGTAAGGTGCCTGCCTGTTGCCATGGCTTGGAGGGATAGGGAGCGAATCCTCAGGATGGCCAGAGCAGCTGCATAGGGGAGGGAGCTGGATGTCATTGTCCACCTAGGGACAAATGACCTGGCTAAGAAAGGGATTAGAGAAGTGCAAGAAGAGTTTATGGAATTGGGGAAGGGCCTTAGACAAGTAGCACGCATGGTAACCTTCTCAGAGGTGCTGCCCATCTATGGCGTAGGAGAGGCTAGGGTGTTCTGCACCACGGGATTCAATCAGTGGTTGAAAAACTGGTGCAGAACTCAGGGATTTGGCTTAATTGGAGACTGGGGGTTCACCTGGAGTGAAGCAAGCCTATACTGGCATGATGGGCTGCATCTGTCCAGGAGGGGAACCAGGATCCTAGGTGACAGGTTTAAATGCTTCATTGGCAAGCATTTAAACTAGCCAAGGGGGAGAGGCACTGGAAAGGATCAGTGAAATCCTAGCCCCCCCAAAAAAATCATGGTAGTAAGTGCGGTAAACAACAACATAGAGGTATCGATAGGGAGAAGGGAAGGGGTAAATGGGAAAAGTGACAAAGGAAAGAAGGACAGGGATTGGGCAATGAGGAGTAAGGCCATCAGGAAATGGAGGGTAATGAGTACCAATGTCCGTAGTCTGGGCAAAAAGCTTCCTGAGCTGGTGGCCTTGATGGAAGAGGGATGCCTGGATATCGTAGCAGTCACTGAAACATGGTACACAGAGAACCATGACTGGCATGTTAACATACCAGGGTACATAACCTACAGGAGAGACAGACAGGGGAGAAGAGGGGGAGGACTAGCTCTCTATGTAAAGGAAGGGATAAAAGTAACTGAACAAAAGAGTAAACAGGGAGGAGAGGAGGCACTGTGGGTCACCTTGGAGACTGGAAATGGCACCACAATCCACACAGGGGTTGTGTACAGACCCCCATGTTAGGGGGAGGGAATGGACAAGAATAATATAGAAGGCATTCTTAGGATGACAGAGAAAGGGGAGATACTGTTGATCGGAGACCTGAATATGCCAGATGTTAACTGGAGCACATTTGCTGCAGCCACATCCAAGAGCAGGGCCATTCTCGATTCCCTACAGGTGGCAGGCCTCAGACAGCTAGTTTTGGAACCCACTCATGAGGGAGCAATCTTAGACCTCGTGCTCTCAAATGGGGACAGTGAGAGAATCTCAGATCTAGAAGTGGGTTGCCATCTGGGAACAAGTGACCATCAAACAGTATGGTTCACATTAAACTCAGCTACAGAGCCAAACCATACAAAAGTGAGGGTACTGGATTTCAGGAGGGCTGACTTTGGCAAGATGGGAGAGTGCCTCAGAAAAGCACTAGCAAACAGGCTAGAAAGAGGGGTGGAGCAACAATGGGGAATCATCAAAACTGCCATCACAGAGGCAACAAGCCTTTGTGTGAAGCAAATAAACAAATTAAAATGAAAGAAAAAAACACTATGGTTCTCAAAAGAGGTGGCTGGGAAAGTCAGGGAGAAAAACATAGCATTCTGGAAGTATAAGGAAACACAGAAGGAGCAGGACAGACAGCTGTACCAGTTAAGGCAGAAGGAAGCAGGGAAGAAAGTCAGAATAGCAAAGGCCCAAACTGAGGAAAAGATAGCCAACTTGGTTAAGAAGGGGGATAAAACATTTATAGGTACATCAGAGAGCGTAGAAAGACAAAGGGGGGGATAGTGAGGCTGAATAGAATGAACGGTGGGTGGGCACAGGGGGGCAGTGAAAAAGCAGGGATACTGAACAAATATTTCTGCTCAGTATTCACAAAAGAAGAGGGAGAAGTGCCTAATCCAATTAACAAAAGCATTCTTGATGGGGGGAAGGTCAATCCCAGTCCTTTCACAGAAGAAAGGGTTCTGCAAGAACTCCTAAAACTGAAGGTGAACAAAGCAATGAGGCCTGATGGAATTCACCCCAGAATTCTAAATGAATTAAGGGGGGAACTAGTGAAACCACTGGCTACTCTTTTTAATAAATCATGGGAGGATGGTGTGGTACCCGAGGACTGGAGGAAGGCAGATGTGATTCCCCTTCACAAAAGCGGGACCAAGATAGAGGCAGGAAACTACAGACCTGTCAGTTTGACCTCTGTGGTAGGGAAAGTGATGGAGTCACTTCTGAAGGAATTGTTGAGTACCTAGAGGCCAGTGGGCCACAGGGCCCAAGGCAGCATGGGTTCACAGCGGGAAGGTCATGTCAAGACAAATCTAATAGATTTCTTTGACTGGGTGACCAAAGTAGTAGACATGGGAGGGGCTGTGGACATGGCCTACCTAGACTTTAGCAAGGCATTTGACACAGTCCCACACAAAAGATTAATAGTCAAATTAACCAGCCTGGGAGTGGGTCCCAAGGTGGTAGCCTGATTAAAACATTGGCTAGACAACAGAACACAGAAGGTAATTGTAAATGGATTCCACTCTGAACAAAGAGGGGTTACTAATGGGGTACCGCAGGGTTCCGTACTGGGTCCAGTCCTTTTTAATATCTTTATAAGTGACATTGCAGAGGGACTGGAAGGAAAAGTATGCATGTTTCCAGATGACACAAAGATCTGCAACAGGGTTGATACACAAGGAGGCATGGAAAGGATGAGAAGGGACTTGGCAAGGTTGGAGGAATGGTCAGAAGTATGGTAGCTAGGATTCAATTCAAAGAAATGCAAAATAATGCACCTGGGAAACAAGAACCTAGGGGAAGATTACACAATGGGGGGGTAGGTAGTAACAACAACAAAAAAGGAAAAGAACCTGGGGATAATCATATCAGATGACCTTAAGGTTAGCAAGCAATGTGAGAAGGCAGTAGGGAGGGCTGGGGGTATACTGGGATGCATAAGGAGAGGCATCACCAGCAGAAAGCAGGAAGTTGTTATCCCTCTATACAGACAGTTGGTGATACCCCATCTGGAGTACTGTGTACAATTCTGGAGACCCCATCTCTGCAAGGACATAGACAGGATAGAGGCAGTCCAGAGGAGGGCAACTAAAATGGTGCAGGGACTGCAAGAGAAGCCATATGAGGAGAGACTAAAGGAGCTTAATATGTATACCCTTGAGGAAAGAAGGGAGAGGGGGAACATGGTAGAAACTTTTAAGTACCTCATTGGAATCAACAAAGTCCAAGAGGGTAGCATCTTTCAGAAAAAGAGACATGCAAGACCAAGGAGACACAATTTAAAGATGGGGGGGCAGTTCAGGGGCAATGTGAGGAAGTATTTTTTCACAGATAGGGTAGTGGATGCATGGAACAGCCTTCCTGAAGAGGCTGTGCGGTCTAAAGCTGTGGGAGAATTCAAGAATGCATGAGAAAGACATAAGGCAATTCTAGTGGGGGGGTAGGAAGAAATAGGCTCTTGGTTAACTAGGATCTGCGGCCTATCCTGTAGGTAGGGAAATGAGCAGACTAGATGGGCCAAGCGGTCCTTATCTGCCGTCAAGGTCTATGTTTCTTTGTTTCGTAGTGGCGGGGTGTGCCTCATTGTACCGCTCCTCAGCCACTGTGGCAGGTGAGGTACTGGTGTCAGCAGCCAGGGTTGCAGGGGATAGGCGCTGTCCTCTGTTGAGAAATGTGCTCCTGTTAATGTTGCTGTTCTGCTGTCTGCCCCTTGCTGTGGTGCACCACCTGTGTTGCTGTCCCGACCCCCTTCCTTACATACCCCTGCCTTTCCCCACCCACACTGTGATGTGTGCATGCCTTGCATGCTGATACTCACTGACTAGGTGCTCACTGGGTATCCTGCCCTCCCCAAAGGCCTGACACAACCAGGACTGGTGCCAGATGAAGGTGCCATGAGCACTACCGGGGTACTGCACAAATACATTGCTGAAGTGCACAGTCACATTGCAAACCACCTGGCAATTGATGGAGTGGTACCCCTTCCTGTTCACATACACCTCACTGCCATCACCAGGTGGTGCATGGATGGGGACATGAGTGCAGTTAATGGCACCAAGTACTGCTGGTAGGTGCGCAACTCATTGGAATTGCTGCATGGTTTCTCTGCACTCTGCTGCTGTGCAGGGGAATACTAAGAATTCACCAGCATGTGGCTGGAAAGCATTGAGGAACTGGGTCAGGAGGCATGAGGTGGCAGACTGTGATACCCCTATGGTGTCCCCCATTGGTCATTAAAATGTCCCTGTGGCTAGAAAGCACATCGCTGCTGTCACTTTCTGCGTCTGGTGTTGGGCTGCAGCTGTTCATGCAGGAGTTCACTTAGCTGCCTCAACATTCCCCTGTTTATCCTGTACCAGCCAGTGATGTGCTCATCTGGCAGGGTCCCAAAGGAGACTCTGGGCCGGTACCACCTGTGTGCAGCATATCATCTCCTAGGTCTGCATTGTGGGCCATGTTGGCCCTGTTCCCTCTCATCCTCCTCCACTACTGCTGCCATCAGGTGCAGCAACACTGCATTCGGCACTACTGCCATAGTCACTTCCTGTTTTGATCCCTCCCACTCTGTGTTTTGCCCTGGGATAAGACCAGCCTTTTATAGGCAGTAACTAGCTCCACACTATGTGTCAAGCTATGTGGCCTTGAGTGGCGCTATCACTCTGAATATCACATAGTGCATGTATGCTGGTTCCCGCCCCCTCACTTTGCCACTTGCATACATTATAGGTTTGCCGAGTGCTATTGCGGTTAGCACATGCTATCCGGCCCTTAGAATATTGCAGCTCTGTGCTCAGCCTGTGCTATTCCTGCACTACTGGTTTGTGCTCTGCGCTACATTTTGAATATCTGGGCCTGGATCCTTCATTGACTTATAATTACTACCCAATCTCTCTACTCTTCCTTCTGGCAAAGATATTTGAAAAGACTAGTTTTGATCAAGTTATTGATTAGCTTAATAATTACGCAGCCAAACAAAATGTAGAAACATAAAATTTGTCAGCAGAAAATGACAAATTGGCCCACCCTTTCTGCCCAGTTGTTCCTTGCCTACTCTGTCTTGGCAAACCCTAACTGTTCTCTGGTGACCCTCCCACATCCCTTCCTATTTTCTAGCATACCCCCTATGTTTATCCCATGCATGCTTGAAGCTCCTGTTTTTTCCTCCACCAGCTTCATTAGCAGTCTGTTCCAGACACCTACCAGCCTTTCAGTGAAGAAGTATTTTCTCACATCTCTATTAACCCCCCCCCTTTCAGTTTCATCTTGTGCTCCCTCATTCTGGTACTGTTACTCATTTGAAAGAGACTCCACTCCTGAACACTGTTCATCTCTGTGATATACTTGCAGATCTCTATCATGTCACCACTCACTCGCCTCTCTTCCAGGGTGTACATATTAAGACCCTCAGCTTCTCCTTGTAAGGATTCCCATGCAACCCCTGCACCATTTTAGTTACCTTCTTTTTCTTCTGAACTGCCTCCACCCTGTCTGTGTTCTTTTTGAGGAGCTGCCTCAAAAACTGTACACAGTGCTCCAGGTGGGGTATCACTTGAGAGCAGCACAGTTTCAACAACACCTCCCCTACTCCTGCTGGAGATACTCCTCATTATGCACCCCAGCATCCCACTAGCCCCACTCACTGCTTTGTCACATTGCCCTGACACTTTGAGTCATCATCTGTGATAACCCCAAGGTCTCTTTCCTGTCTAGCTACTGTCAATTCCACCCAATCCAATTTCCAGCTGCTAGATTCCTATCCCTAGATGCATGTTTTTTTCATGTTTTGGCATTGAACCCCAACTGCCATGCTCATGTCTACTCCTCAAGTTTGCCAAAATCCCTATGCATTCTCTTTACCCCATGCTGAGTGCCCACCTTCTTTCAGATTATTATCTGTGAACAGGCATACCTTTCCACCCAGGTCTTCTGCAACATCAGTTATGAATACATTGAAGGTGCCAGTCCCAGCACTGAGTCCTGTGGCATCCCACTTGTCACTGTCTTATCATTAGAGTGAGTACCATTAACCACCACACTCTGTCACCTATCAGTTAACCAGCCTATAAGCCAATTCACCACTTTGGATCCCACCCTAAGCTGCTCAGTTTCTTTATCAGCCTCTTGTGCTGCATAGTGTTGAAAGCCTTGCTCAAGTCTAGATAGGCTACATTCACTGCCCTCCCATAATCTAGTTCCCTGTTACTTTATCAAAGAAATCTATTAGATTGTTTGGCATGCACTTCTCCCATAAATCCATGCTGCCAGTAGTCTTGCATCTCATTGCCTTCAATATACTCTATCAGTCTTTCTTTCAGTAGGGTTTACATTAATTTCTCCCCAAAACTGAAGTAAGACTGACTGGCCTATAGCTGATAGCTGTGGTTCACAAGCTTTTTGCATCAGGCATTAGTTGTAGGTAAATGGCCACTGCTGCTTTTTCAGACCTCACCAAGACATTTCATCTTGTTAGACAAAATTTTTTTCTTAATGCACTCACAGACCTTTGCTTTGTCCTCCAGTGTTGTCTGAGGGTTATTTAACAGGTAGAGTTCAATGTATTACAATTAATAACATCCAGTGCCTATTTGTCTGGATGTCACCCAGAGTTCGATACTTGGCTTTCTTGTATTCAACATTTGTTTTATTCCATTACCCACAGTTTGTTCTAACACTCAGATTTTGAGGTATGTGGCTGACACTGTACTTTTTACAAAGGATAGGCATGTAGATTTTATTAGATGATTGATACAAAAGGACTTTGACAACTTACAGCATAGTCTCTGTTTCAATGAAAAGGAAACAAAGTCAAGCTGTTTCAAAATGTGGACAGAAATGTGGGCCCTAGTATGTATTTGGTCAGCAAAATAATTGGTGCTGCTGCAACTGAGCATGTTTTTTTTTTAATGCCTAGGTCTCCCGCTTATGATGCCAGTGACCTGGGTTTGGAAGTAAGTGAGCTGGAGTAAGTGGTGGGTGGCAGGGGGAGGGGCAGCAAGCTCCACCACAATTTAATCACATAGGTGATCATAGTGGGTGACATGAGCATGAGCAGCAGATGGAGAGGGGGATGTTCAACAAAGGAAGCAGGCTCAGTGTGCACAAGTCAAGATGTCAGCTCTGCAGAGTGTCCATGGGTTGGGGAGAAATGAAAGAAATACTGACAGCTTAGTAGGATGATGCCTGCAGTCCCCCACAGACCCCACACCACCTACTGGGCCAGGACTCTCCAATCGAGTGAGCCATCCAGAGAGGGCTTGGGGTACCCCTGACAGCCTTGCTACAAGAGGCAAGCTGTAGAGGAACAGATGTGTCCCCCAGGTAAGTTCCAGAGATAGCAGGTGATGGGGTTGGGGAGACCACAGGTAGAAGGGGACCAGCCTAGGGAGGGGGGAAGCCTGATTCTTCATCTTGATAAAACACTGTCCTTTGAATTTCATGTTGCTACTATTAGTAAATCAAAGTACCAGTTGTACTGTGTGGTGCCATGGTTTGAACACAGTACATCTATAAACACACACACACACACACTTACAAATGTGTACACTACAGCTTGGAATGGGAGTGCTTTGCACTAAATGGGCTTTATTGATGTTACAATATGCATTATTATAAGAGTCTCAGGAATGGTGAAATCTGATTGGCTTTCAGCATTCTGACAGCCTTGTGTTAACCTACTTATTAATATTCTTGGGTAGCCTAAGCACAGAAACATGGATTTTAAAAAATGAAGGTCCTAATTTCTTTGCAGTGTTCCATTCATGGAATTTAAGGACACCATTACTTTTACCACATCAGTGCTTTCATAGAAACATAGAAACATAGATTTTGACAGAGGATAAGGACTGCTTGGCCCACCCAGTCTGCCCATTTCCCTACCTATTGTATAGGCTGCACAGCCTAGTTAACCAACAGCCTACTTCCTCCTGCGCTCCATTAGAATTGCCTTATGTCTGTCCCATGCATTCTTAAATTCCCCCACTGTTTTTGACCTCACAACCTCCTCAGGAAGGCCATTCCATGCATCCACCACCCTCTCCATGAAAACATACTTCCTCATGTTGCTCCTGAGCTGTACCTCCATCTTCAAATTGTGCCCCCTTGTTCTTGCACATCTATTTTTCTGAAAGATGCTACCCTCTTGGACTTTTTTGATTCCCTTGAGGTACCTGAAAGTTTCTATCATGTACCTCCTCACCCTCCTTTCCTGGAGGGTATACATATTAAGCTCCCTCTGAATTTCTGTCACTCTGTCACTGCTAAACCAACAAACCAGTAAGTCATCCAAGTCTATGTGAGAGCCTTGTGACAGACTTGGGAGTGCCACTCCCAAGAAGAGAGTGCTCATTGTGGGAAGCATCGAGCCAGCGGTATCATTTAAAAGCCATGATGCAGCTCATTGGGAGGCATTGTGTAAGTGGCTGTCAACAGCAGTGTGTCATAAATTGTAATTATGCCCTGTCTTTTAGTTTCCCTTGTTTATGTGTGCTCGGGTCTCCCTAGGATTTGTTTATTTTTGTTTTTTGTAGCAATGCCCTTTGTTGTAGTCTCCATGTTTGTGGCTGAAAAAAGACAATCAATTCAGTAGTGTAATACAGTATGTAACAAGAAACAAAAGAATAAAAGTCAAATTCCTGGGGGTGTACAGCATTTCAAGGGCAAGAGATTGTTTCTCCTCTGCTATCACTCAATCTCCTTTGGAACTGACCTCTCGGGACTCAGACTCTGCTGCTGTTCCTGTTTTTTAACCAGACTAGACAGGGCAGACTGAGACCTCTGCTGATTGTCTGAAATGCAGGCAACATTTAAGTGACCCTCTCTGGCTGTTACATGGCAAGACCAAGGATCATCAAAATGTCCATAGTTTGACCCCAGCTGTGCCCAGTGCAGACATTTAGCAAGGACTAATAGTCCAGCATCACAGTGCATCCTGAAATAATGTGTGGAGTTTCAATGCAGCACAGAATACATAGAAGACACCCATATGGCTATTAGAACAAATCATATGAAAGTAGTTTGTATGCAACAAAACATAGAAAAGTAGATTGTATGAAGCAGCCCTCAGTCAAACCAATGAAAGACAGAATATGGTTGCAAGGGAGTGGGACTTTCATTCATGTAGCATCTATATGTCTGTATGACAGTCAGCAGCCAGAGAGGCCATGAATGAAAGTCAGCATCCCCCACATTGTTTTTTCTTTCAATGATCTAGTCAGTTTATTTATCACACAATTAACAGATCATAATGCCCACAAACCCCTTCTCCCTCCACCCCCACTCAAACACAGCTTGGCCGCAGTCAGACACACCACGGTCACTCATTTGTTGTGCACACATTCTGGAGTTGCTTGGGTGCCATGTCAATACGGGGACTCATATTAGGTGCTGTACTCATGGGCTACCCTGCAAGGGTAGCGACTGTACACGACTGCTAAGGTAGTGTATGGTGACAGGAAGGGGAGGATAGCGAGGAGAAGGGAAGGCACAGGGAACAGGTTAAGAGGGATGGGTGTACCTGCTGCCGCTGAGCTAGTCATGTGGTGTGGTGGTGTGGGTGGCTAGCTCAGGTGCAGCAGGTACAGGGTTCAGGACTAGGTGAGGGAAAATTTGCCACTGCCTGCAGCTGTGGCCCTTAATTTTTGTTTGGGTATAGGGATTTTGCCCTCTCCCCAACATGAAACCTCCTGGAGTTGAGAATCCTTATTCGGGGGTGTGGGGAGCAAAGCCCTCCAGGAGGGGTGGTACAGGGGGGCACATCCCCCCACAGAAACAATTTTTTCAATTCTGGATGTTGGGTCACCTAAAAGTATATATTGCCAATTTGCTTTTCAGTGATATACACTTGCCATAATAGTGATCGCTATTCTGCAATCGCTATTATAATATGGAACCAGCATAAGTCTGTGCAAACCGACACATATCTGAGCTACATCTTCCCTTTGGCAAAATGAAAAATTTACAAGTATATCTTTTTCTTCTCTAGTCCATAACAGTGGTGTCAGATTATATAGAATAGATCATAAATTAACTTCTTCATCTTGTTATGTTGGCAGTGACATTGCAGATTCAGTAGTAACATTCTCTCCCTGTACCATGCTCTGCAGAACTGCCTCACAAATGGTAGTTCAGACACCTGTTACATTCTGTCAAAGTACAGAAAAAGAACAGAAACGCAACCAAGAAGTGTGATATTTATTTCTTTTGAGAAAAAAAGTCTAACCCAGCTATTAGTTTTTTACATTATTTGTTATTTTTTTGTCCCTTTGTATTTCTTGTCATACTACTGATGTAAGCCTTTGGTGAAGGGACTATATTATGTCAAGTGTTAAGAATAACTAAAATAAATACAGTGTGCCATTAGAAAACTGCAAGACAAATTTAACCCAATTATAATAATAGCAAATAAGGTACTCCCAGGGGTTATGTTAATGTTCAAGTTAATCACCCCCTGGGGCAATATGGTACTCAGCTGTGCCTCTTGCCACATTATG
This sequence comes from Neoceratodus forsteri, assembly GCA_016271365.2. NCBI lineage: Eukaryota > Metazoa > Chordata > Ceratodontiformes > Ceratodontidae > Neoceratodus > Neoceratodus forsteri. Next base: position 1,026,253,601 of record CM057454.1, on the reverse strand, counting down.
CCCCCAGTGGTGATTAACTAGAGCATTAATATAGCCCATGGGAGTACCTTATTGCTTAAGTGGTGTCTCTTGCTCTTGGAGAGCTTTCTTGATGTTGCCACCGGCAGCAACCTCCCTCACCCACAGAGGGTCTTTATTAATGTTGCCACCAGCTCAAGTGAGTACCCTGTCTGACAGTTACTGAAATTATCCCCTCCTTCCAAAAATGTATGGCATGGTTCCAGTTGTCAGTACATTATCCTGGTGGGCAAAACACTCCCCTGACAATTCCTGCAACAGCAGGAGCAATGGAGAAATAGAGTGTGAGCAGCATGGGAAGTAACTGAGAGTGAGATGGAGATATTCCTGTCAGGGGATTTCCAGGTGTGTGTTGGACATGTTTCTGGTACCCTGTGTGCAACTGTATAGGAAATGTTACAACCAGTACTACAGTCCATTGACTGCACAACTACACAGATCTCACAACTGATGCAGAATGGACTTATTCACAGAAAAACGTAACATTTAATTTTAAACACTTATCATTAATCTCAAAAAGTTAACATTTAAGTGCCAAAGGTAACGAGCAGCATCAAAGGAAGTGATTTTTGTTATAAAAAATAAAGCATAACTGATTTGCTTTGTAATTATAAAGCAAGTCAGATGTACTTTATATAATACTGTACAAATCTCCTGAACCCCAGTTACTTATATTATAAATTATAATATAAGTAACTGGGGCTCAGGAGATGTCTCATGGCTAGTCAAGAATGTCTGCTTGTGATTTCTTAGGGTTCAGGACTCTTGAAGTTAAGCTGAGTAATTCTGGAACTCTAGAATGCACTTAACTAGCCAAGAGACATTCTCGGAGCCCCAATTACAGCACTTTCTTAAAGTATTTTTTTTTTCCAATTTAAAGTTGGTTCCAATGGGAAACATAATCTCTTTAATTGACTGATTGATTGATTTACTTTTTACCAGGTAGGTGCACTATACAAAACAGTGCCTCTTTCCAGGCACAACCAGGGAGAATTACAACATCAGAACAGTGACAAAAGGCAACAACCAGCATAGTTTTACGCATAACGGCCCCTATGCACTAATGGGCAGGAAGTATGTGCCTGAGGCATGTATCCTGCCTAGAGATATTGCAAACTGTAATTTTGCTGTTGAAATTGCCACGAAACTGGCAATTTCACCATGTGAAAAATTTTGTGGAATTACACCATTCTGCAAAATTGCCAAATTTCACCCATGGAACATAACATTTCAGCATGAAATGCACGAATTCACCAAATTTCACCTGAATATCATCATTTTGTGGGTGACAATTTAGCATTTCACAGGTGAAATTTCAGATCTTGCAAGTGAAATTTTGCATTTCATGGGTGAAATGTCACATTTTACCAACGGAATTTCACATTTTGCATCTGTTAAATATTTTGTGAAATATGTGCATTTCACAAAATATTTCATGGAGTGAAATTTTTAAATATCGCACATCTCTAATCCCACCTGCAAAGCTCTGTATCTGTGGACAAGTGCACACTGGCAGCATGCACAACTGCTGGCCACCTGTCTGTGGTCCCTCACCCCCAGCATGCAGAATTCCACAGTGTAGCTAGGGGTGGAGTTGTGTGTCCAGCTGGACATCCAGTTGGATGTCCAGACCATGCAGCTCAGTAGATTCCCTATGTGGTGAAGTGCACATTGGCAGCATGCCCGGTGGATGTTCAACAGCCAGCGACTGTGGAGATGTGTGGTGGGTAATGCTGCTGGCCTACCCATGAAGTGTCACAGAGTGATGTGCTGGAATGGGGTTGGGGAGTCATACAGAACACCAGGATGAGGAACCCTGTTTCTGTGGGGTGGTGAGGGGCACCAATGTCTATGGGGTAGGGGGCACAGCTGTGTTGTGGGGTGAAACAGCACACAGTGGGGGACGGGCAGCCATCCATGTGGTGGGGTGCAGCATATGGTGCAGGGCAGGATTCCTGTCCTGTGGGGTCCACAATGTCTTGCTGGTTCTGGGGCAGGTTGCTGGTTCTGGGGCAGGTATCTGTGTGTGTGGGAAGAGATTCTCATTGGTTGCCAAGGCCAGAATGTGTGGTGCATGGTGCAGAGGTCACTTATGGCTGGATTCTCCCTGGCATACCTTGAGCCCTCCTCTGTACCCCTGTGGCCAGCATTACATACCTTGTTGCATGGCACATAGTGCTGGCATGCCCCCTGCCTGCCCCTGTGCAGTGCTGTCAATGCGGCCAGAGGATCAGGTGAAAAGCAGCTGCACACCCCATGGCAGTGCATCCCATGTGTGGGGCACAATGGGTGCTGAGTGGCTACATGCCCAAGATATGTAGCGCGTAGCCACTCCGACCATTGGTGCATAGGGCCCAACAGCAGTAAAGTCAGACAACTCAGTAGTACAAAACAGATGGGCAGAATACATCACTGGTACAAAATAAAAATATGCCAAAAAGGCAAATTATAGTAAGAATACAGTGCATCAAGTACACGAGCATTTATCATTGGACTGTAGTAATGTGAAGTTCACTCTTGAAGTAAAAAAAAAAAAAAAGAATGCCAAGTTAGTTAACTGACACAGCTGAAGAGCATAGAGCTGCGCAGAATGGGAAAATTCTGAATCCAAAGAATTTCAATGAAAGTTCACAAAATTACATGTAATTTAGCTGAATTTCATTGGAATTTCATGGAATTTTTAAAATTTAGTAATTTGGTTATAACTCAACAACCATTGAAGCTAGAGCTCTGAAATGTGGGGTATATACTCTTTGGGTCAATTGCCACAAACTTTCAAAATATCATATGGTGGGATAGTTTCAAAATTATAGGTGCTCAAATGTTGTCATATTATTGTTTGTGCCAAATTTCATGGACATTTTTTTTATTTGCATATACCTTTGCAATCTATTGGGTCAGGGATCTTAAATTTGGCATGATTTCTTGGTGATAGGTGTTCTAAAAATGTCCCAGATTTCATGACAATATGATGCATTGTCTTAAAATTATATGTGCTCAAAATCTGTCATTTTATTTTTTTCAGGAAATGTCATGAAAAAAGTTCATCTGCATATACAGTAACTCTGAAACCTTTGGAGCTAGATATGTGTAAATTAGTATGCATAACATTTATATACTGCTTCTAGAATGAGCTAAATATGGAGATAATTAGATACGAGATTTGTAAGCTATAGGGGGTTCAAAACTTCACTATACAAATATTTGCAAAATGTGAAAACTATCAAAAATGTGGATGTTTATAACTTCTCTTCTCTTGCATCCACAGAGTTAACATTTGACATGCATATCCATAGTACATGTATCCTGGTGTCTAACATAACTGGATAAATTGGTTAAGCAGTTTTAATTTTGCAGAAGAAAAACAAATGATTAGTAACATTTTCTCACATATTTATGAGAGCATATTCTGTAGATGAAGCGTCCAGAGTGTTTTTTTCCTGTGAAATTTAACATTAACAATGCATATATCACTTCTTCATTTGATAAGCTGGGCTGAGCTTTTTGCAGTCATGCTGTTCCTCACTGGGTGACTATCGCCCCCTTCTCTTTTGGCATAGCCAGATTGACTTAGTAGAACTACCACTGATATCCTCCTTTTTCCTTACAATGATAAACTCCCTTAAAACAGGAGTCACCTACTCCTTTTCCTATCGACCTACCCTGTTGAAATAGACAGCATTCTTTCTTCCTGCTGCCCAAGACATTGTCTTCCCCCTCTACATCTTTTTGAGTACCTCTAAGTCCTAGACTTGCATATACATTAGGCTCCCTGGATCACACACTTACTGAATGTGATCCTTAAATATCCTACATTCAGGTTGGAATTGTTGACACTATGGCCCGAATATTCAGAAGGGTTGCACATGGTGCAACAGTGTTGCACCATGCGCAACCCACTGATGCACCCCGGCATGATATTCAAATGGGGATTGTGCCTGGCACAAATTCCGATGCGCTGGGCGCATCAGTAATGTATGCGGTGCAGTTTGGGGAGCGTGCCCATGCATACTCCACACATCCCAATATTCAGCCCAGGATGTGCTGAGTCCATGCATGTGCAACCCCTACTTGCACTGCACACAGATGAGCCAAAAAAAAGGAACAATGGCTGGCCATCCACAGGTGAGCTGCCATGTTGCAGAGTGCAACACGGCAGCTTCCACCTGTGGGTGGCCACCTAAGCTCCGGCTGCACCTTTGTGGTGGTGCCCCCCCATGCCCGATTGTAGGCATACCTAGAAGAAGTTAAATGTCCCATATCCCTGGTGTTCCAGTGGACCACTTGCAGCGTGATCACAGGCATAAGATGAAATATAAATCAATCTTATATCCCTGGTGGTCCAGTGGACCACTTGCAGCCTGATCATGGGAATAAGAGGAAATTTAAATCTGTCCTATATCCCTGGTGGTCCAGTGGACCACTTGCAGCCTGATTGTGGGCATAAGATAAAATTTAAACTCATCCTATATCCCTGGTGGTCCAGTGGACTGCTTGCAGCCCAATCGTGGGCATAAGATGAAATATAAATCCGTCCTATATCCCTGATGGTCCAGTGGACCACTTGCAGCCCGATCATGGAAATAAGAGGAAATTTAAATCTGTCCTATATCCCTGGTGATCCAGTGGACCACTTGCAGCCTGTTTGCGGGCATAAGATGAAATTTAAACTCATCCTATATCCCTGGTGGTCCAGTGGACCGCTAGCAGCCCAATCACGGGCATATGTAACAATAAGGAGCTCCACGGTACCCCCTCACCCGCCCACTGAACCCAACCCACACTCCCCTGGTCAGTGGCAGGTTGAAACACCACCCACCTGCCACCCGCGCCTGCTGACTGACAGTGTACGGTAGGGCTGTCGCCCGGTGGTCCACAGCGTGAGCCAGGTGGTGTGCAGCCCATACTATACTACACAGTCAGATATGTGAATGGATCCATTCATATCTGGACCGTGTAATCCCAGCACGAACTACACGCCCATTGGCTCACGCTGTGGACCAATGGGTGTACCAGCCCACCGCACACTGTCAGTCAGCGGGCGGCAGGGAGGCAGGGGGGAAGGCCACCGCCACTGACCAGGAGGAGGGGCGGGGTTGGGCGGTGGGATGGGGTACCGTGGAGCTCTCCTTTATTACATATGCCCGTGATCGGCTGTGAGCGTCCACTGGACCACCAGGGATATAGGACGAATTTAAATTTCATCTTATTCCCGGGATCGGGCTGCAAGAGGTCCACTGGACCACCAGGGATATAGAACAAGTTTAAATGACATATTATGCCTGCGATCGGGCTGCAAGTGGTCCACTGGACCACCAGGCATATAGGGCGGTTAAATATGATACTTAAGCCCATGATCGGGCATGAAGTGGTCCACTGGACCACCAGGGATATTGGAAGATTTATTAAATCTACATATGCCCATGATTGGGCAGAGGGGCGCATTGTCACGCTGTGCAGGGTGCGTCGGTCCCCGATGGCTGCTGCCTGACAGGGCGCCAGGCACAAGTCACCAGGGATCGGTGCACCTACATGCAAATGAGGCCATAATTACATGCAAATTACCCCATTTGTGCCTTGCATACATTATGGCCCCATTTGCATGTGCACTTTTGAATATCACAGTTGTTGCTCATAGCACAATGGGACTTGTGCTAGCGCATCCCCCTGATCCACTCTGGCCACTTGCACTGGCACAGTGCCACTGTGCCATGTGCACTGCGAGTGGCCAGGGTGCGATATTCAGTGATGCTGTGCCATGGCACAGCTCCATTGAATATCACCCAGTCAACACCCCCGCACAGTCAAGTTGCACTGTGCCCAGGCTTGCGCCACAGCCAGATGCAGTCTGAATATCCAGGCCTATGTGTTTTCTTGCTCCAACCTGGGGATCTACCGCTGTTGTGTTACCCAGCTCAACTATCCATTTCTTGGTGAAACTGTGCATCTAACTCCAGAACCTGGTGACCTCTTGCACTACCTGCCTTTTATACCCCTATCCTTTAAATAGAACCCACAAGATAAGGCTAAGTAAAATTAGAAAATTCCAGTTTTATCAAAATGTTCATGAAATTCTGCAATTTTCGCAAGGCTCATGAGATTTGACTTTAAGTACAGATATTATTTTGCAATTTCTTGTAGCAAGCAATTAATAAAATTGACACACACAGTCTCCTTGTAAGGTCCAAGAACCTGCCAAATTTAATGGTATTGCATTTACTAGTTTTAAGGTTTCAGGGGTTTATAAATTTGTATTTTACATTCTTGCAAAATTACATTTTTCAATTTTTAAACAGGCTTTGGGGTGTGCATTGGGGTTGTCAGCCCTAACTCTCACCCCATCCCATGCGTAAACAAGTGGAGGTAAAGCAATATAGGAGAATGGGGTGAGAGTTAGGACCGATGACCCCAACGCACACCCCAAATCCTGTTAGTGGGGGTGGTGGGGGGCTGCAAGAGGGGGTGGAAACCCTAACATGAATTTCCTCACTTTTGTCACTGTGGAACAACCCTAACTGATGCATTAAATGGAGTTTTTTGCCATGAATTTCTCTTCTTTTTGAGAATGTGCAGTATAAATAACGAAGTAAAGGCATCACAAACACAAGCGCAAATGATAACGCACATGGTGACACTAACATAAACAATAATGCAAATGGAAATGCAGACAGAAATGCAAATGGTTAAGGGAATGGTGCCGCAGAAGGAAACAGTAACGTAATCAACAATGAAAATGCAACCGAAAACCGTCAAAAGCGTCAAATTCTAAGGGCAACAGAAACACGAAAGGTGCCTAAGATGCAAACAGTAATGGTAATGCAATTGAAAATGCAAACAGTTACAGTAACAGCAAAAATGATGTCAAAGTGAACAGTAACACAAACGGAAACGCAAACACGTATGGAAATGCAAATGGTAACTTGCAAGGTCACAGTACCGCAATTGGAAATGCAAATGCTAACTGTAACAGCAACGATGATGCCAAAGAAAACAGAACTGGAAACACAAACGCAAGCACATACAGAAATGCAAACCGTCATGCGCACAGTCAAGGTAACGCAATTGGAAATGCAAATGGTAACAGTAACAGCAATGATGACGCCAAAGTAAAGACAATTGCAAATGCAAACGGAAGTGTGTACGCAAACACAAATGGTAATGCACACGGGTACGCAAAATGAAACACAAACAGAAATCAGTAATAGAAATGCAAATGGTAACAGTAATGCAAATGCAAGTGCAAAGGATAACACAAAGCAAAATGCACACGGTGGCATAGACGGTAATGGTAATGCAAATGGTTATGAAAACGCAAGCGGAAACGCTAACTGTAACAGTAACGAAACCACACACCCTATTTTTCCCCAAAAGCTGCATTGAAAAACACAGTGAAAATAAAGAATGTATGCATAATAGTGGGCCTCTGAGCAAAAAAATGTGGACTTGAAATACTAAATTGCTTATATCTCAGAAACCATACTATGTAGAAAAAAAAATTTAATTTCATGTGATTTATGACTTTCCTGGCTAGTATTGCATAAGTATTTTTCTGACAAAAAGTCCATATCTCGAAGAGTTTCCAAGATACGGGACCCAAAAGGCGCAGTGGACACCGTAATGTTATCCTATGGGAAAAAGCATCAACTTTGGAGTGCCATAACTTTGCAGCTGTGTAATATTTTGTCACCAAATGGCAGATCTGTGGGATGTTAGCTGTCTTCCCTCCAAATTTCAACCCAAATGACCAAACTGTAATTTTGCAGCAGGGTGGCAAAGGATTCCTGTTATTTTGGGCATAGTGTCGCAAAGCAGTGTCGCAAATAACTACACTTTCGAAAAAAAAATCACGGGTGTGACACTACTTTTTAAAAAATTTCAGAAGCATATTTCTGGGGTGTTTAACCCCAAAATAAAGATATGGCTAGCATCCTCAGGGTCCAATTAGGTGAACCCAAAAATAATTGTGTTCCTAGAAGGTCCCATTTTTAAATGCCAAGCATTTCTGTGATCAGTAACTGAAAACAAAATGGCAGATAAGCGACACTACAAGGGTCATTTGCGACACTAAAATCCACATTTGCGACACTGTCAAACTTTTTGTTAACTTTTCCCAATGATTATAATGGGAAACTAATTTTTTAAATAACTTTTGAACCGTTTAATATTTTTCACAAAATCTTTGCAAGGCACATCGGGGACCTTGACCACATGTTCCCTGAAGATTTCGGACTGGTCGCACAAACCATGCGACCTGTAGGCATGAGCAAAGAATGCACAAAAAAAATGTAAATACAATACGGAATATAGCTTTATAACTCTGGAACTGTATATCCGACTGGTACAAAACTTGACAGATCCAGAGATCTATGATACCACTTCATGCCAGGCAAATCCATCATAGAGTGGCAAAGTTATTAAGATGCAAAATCTCACACTTTAACCTTAAATGGGGTACTCAACCCTATCTATAGTGGCACTACCGTGCCACTATAATATACATGAAACAGTAATGTATACATTTCTGATAGTCTAGTGGCATCCACCATCCTTCCTAATCCTAGGGAAATTAAATTACCCTGATAGTCTAGTGGTACTCCTTGCCCAGCCTGATCCCTGTTGTGTAATGAATTTACAATGGTTGTCCAGTGGTTCTCCCCTTCTTCCCCTACTCCCACTGTGAAAAGAAATTACACTAGTAGTCCAGTTGTACCCCCCACCCCAATCCCAGTTGTGAACAGAAATTATGCTAGTAGTCACTTGGCTCCCCTCTCACCCCAAACCTCATTTTGATAAGAAATGACTCTGTTAGTCCAGTGGTACCCCTCTTATCCTGATTCCCATTGTGTGAAAAAGTACCTTGGTAGTTCAGTGGTACGACCTCTCATCCCAACACTTGTTATAAAATGTTGCACCCCAACCCACTCAGTCTACCCATTCAGCACCCACAAATCTCCACCCCATCAGGCATCAACTCACCCAAACAGCCTGTGGATGTAGCAGGCAGAATGGTGGATGGTGACTGGCATACTCTCCTCTCTCCAGCTGGCTGACTGTTGCCTAAATGACAGGGGCTAAGCACACATGTACTGTGATTCCACACAGTGCAAGAGCTCAGACCCAGTCATTCAGACTGTGGCTGACTGAAGAAGTGAGAGGAGGTTCTGCCAGTAGTCATTCACTACTCTAACTGCCATGCCACTCAACTTTTTAGGTTGAGTACTGGATGGGCAGGGAGAGTGTTGGGTGCTGAGTGAATGAACTGGGGGGGGCACATCATTTTACATGAGGATACAGTGTGGGGGTATTATTGGATCAACATGGTGCTTTCATTTCATGAAGGAGTCTGGAGTAGGAGAGGGTACCACTGGACTACCAGGGTTATTTTATTTCACAAGATGGATAAGCGCAAGAGCAAGATACAAAATGCTTGATGTTAACAATAAGCCACAATAAGGGATGAGTGTATGCTAAATTAATGCACAATTCAGTTGTGTAGTTAAGTACGAGACCTGTGGTTTCATGCCTTATACAACTAGGGCATGCAATAATACAGCATACACCTATGCTATAGAGTGGCTTATTGTATTAATAAAATGGAAATCTGTTTGAGAAATAAAGACAAACACATTTTAAACCATTGAAAACCTGAAGAAACTAATTTAAGTTCATCCGCTTGCTGAAGAAGTTTTTCCTGTGTTGATATTTTTTTACATTTTTAAACTACTGAACTGTTAAATTAATAAAAAGCAAATATATTTATTTTAAATTATTATTTTTTAATTTTTATTATTTTTATACTTGTAGGCAAAATGAGCATGTCTGTCTATTTTCATTTGTGATAATTGTACACAAAAACATAGGAAAACATCATAAAAACATACTATACATACAATCAAATATACAATAAAAACACATTCAAATAAATATAATAAACTATATCACAAAACAATTGCATTCATCCTTGTCAAAAAAACACTTCTGCATAGATTTTTAAAAGCAACTAAGGAAGTGCAGTTGCTAATATGTGGAGAAGTGAGTTAAAATGGAAAGAAGCAATAAATAAAGGGGACCTCTGACCAATGGATTTCCTATATAATGGGACTGAAAAAGTTAATCTACTCTGGGACAAAGTTCTATATTCGTTGGATGCTCTCAGAAAAAGAGTAATAACTGAGGGTGGCAACTAACCCAGGATACCTTTAAATAAAAAAAGAACTGACTTAAAACGAACCCTATTTTGAAAGGAAATACATCATGAGAGCTTAAGTAAGTCATAGGAATGAGGGCGTATCCATGGTAGTAGAAAGATTGGACTGGGTCACTGTGACAGAAAAGTGGTTCATGGAAAATCATGAATGGGACACAGCTATACCTGGATACAATCTGTTCAGAAAGGATAGGCAGGGGCAAAGAGGGGAGGAGTGGCCATTTACATTCAAGAATACATAAAAGCCATAGAGGAGCAGAGTCACCCCGGGGATACAGAGTCACTGTGGCTTACTATAGATACAGGAAATGTAAAAACCTTCAAGATCAGCATCATTTACAGACCTCCAAATCAAGGACAGAAAGGGAACAAAGACCTGATAGAAGAAATACACAAAATGACTCAGAAAGAAGAGGTGATACTGGTGGAGGACATCAATCTTCCAGATATAAACTGGAGTACACTAATGGCAGCAACAAGAAGAAGCAGGGATGTTCTTATTGGCACTACAGGGAGCAGGAATAAGTCAACTGATTAAAACATCAACAAGAGGAAATGCCATACTTGATCTGGTCCTCACAAACACTGAGAGGGTTATGGAACTCGACGTGGGATGCCATAAATGTAACAGTGACCACCGCATGGTTAGCTTCAAGGTGAACATAACTGAGGACACCTGCCACTCAAAAATAAAAGTATTAGATTTTAAAAAGATGAACTTCAACCAAATGAGGACCAACATTAGAAACAACCTAATTGATCTACAAGTGGATGACGTCAGTGTCATGTGGGGGAAACTTAAGAAAGCAATCCAGCCAGTCACTGATCAATGTACCAGAAGGGTTACCAGAGCGAAAAGAAAATGAAACCCCTTATGGTTTTCAAAGCAAGTGGCTAAAATAGTGAAAGAAAAACAGAAGGCATTCAAGCTATGCCAGGGAACAAACAAGGAAGAAGGCTGGGTGTCATACAAGGAGAAAATGAAAGAAGCCAGCAATAAAATAAGGCAGGCAAAAGTGCAGACAGACGCCAGTATAGTAGAGAGGGCAAAGAGAGGAGACATCCTTCTTTAGATACATCCAGGAAAGAAGGAAGGCAAAAGGGGGTATAGTCAAGATTACAACTCAGAAAGAGAAAACAACAGAAGATTACCCAGGAAAAGCAGAAATCCTGAACAAGTACTTCTACTCTTTATTTACTGAGGAGGACCTAGATGATTGCCCAGAAATGGTAAAATGCAACACCCCTGTATAGGGGGTTGATACTAGACCCTTCACAGAGACTGATGTACTGCAGGCACTAAATAAATTACAAGTTGATAAGATCATGAGGCCAGATGAAACGCACCCCAGAATCTTAAAATAACTGAGATTAGAGCTGGCTGCCTCACTGTCTAAACTATTGACTAAATCCCTAAAGAGTGGGGAGGACCCCTATCTGCTGGTTGTTCTTGATATATCTCTTAATTAAATATTTGCTCCCTATTACTAACAGATGATATCACTTGTCTGACATGGAACGTCAGAGGGCTTAACACCCCAAACAAGAGGAAGCAAGTTTTGGGCCACCTTAAGAGACTGGGAGTGAGGGTCGCCTTCCTACAGGAGACCAAACTTACCAGGGAGATTCTGAGAGACTGAAGAGGGAGTGGGTAGGTCAGGTCATTCATGCCTCAGCCTCCTCTAGAAAGAGAGAGGTGGCGATTCTGCTTCACAGGCAACCACGATGGAAATTGCAGAGACAAGTGCGAGACACTGAGGGTAGATGGGTGGTGGTACTCATGGATACTGGGGAGGTCCCTCTGATCCTGGGTAATGTATATGCTCCAAATGAGGACTTGCCCTCCTTCTTTTACAAGTTGGCCCAGGTGCTGGGATCCATAGCTCTGGAAGACACCCCCATTTCATTAGGGGGCGATTTTAATCTTACTCTGGACCCTTTTCTGGATAGATCCACTTTCAATACTGAGCCCCACTCCAGGGCTGTAATGGCAGTGGCTCAATTATGAGATTTGGCCCTTACGGACATCTGGAGAATATTTCACCCCTCCCAGTGGGACTACACCTTTCATTCCCCAGTACCTAGTTCTCTTAGTAGAAAAGACTTCTGGCTCACCTCTCCTACTATTACTGGTAACACTGTTAATACCCTTATTCATGCCTTAGTTATCTCGGATCATGCCCCTGTGCATCTTGCATTCACATGGGGCCCCCCTCTCCCTAAGTGTCCGGCATGGAGGCTGGACCCATTGCTACTTTGTGACCCAGACTTTCCCCCTTGGCTTCAAAAGGAAGCAGCGGAATATTTTCGGCATAACCTCATAGCAGATACCTCTGCAGGTACCACATGGGAGGCATTCAAAGCTACTCTAAGAGGGGCGATAATAGGGTATGCGAGCTGGAGCCAAAAGAGGAGGGAACAACATTTGAGGGGGCTTGAACGACAACTCTGAGAAGTGGAGCTTGCTTTTAAGGCCCTTCATGTCCCTTCCTTTAGGTCAGAGGCAGGTCGTAAGGTCACATCTCTGAAGATACAAGTGAATGAGCTGGTCTCTAGAAAGGCAGAGATTTTGATCATTAGACTCAAGCATAAATATTGGGAAGGGTGAGAAAAGGGGTGTAAGTTGCTGCCATACCGTCTCAAAAAGCAGCAAGCTGAAAGGCATATAGCACCTTTAGAGGATGCAGGGGTAGGACCCAGACCTCGGTGTAAGGTATTAATCAAATAATGATGGATTGGTAGGACCCAGACCTCGGTGCAAGGTACTAATCAAATAATGATGGATTTTTACTCCTCGTTATATAAATCCTCCATAGTCCCAGACCCCCAAGGGGTCTGCCTATTTCTGGAGTCCCTACATCTCCTCAAAATCTCGGAAGCCCAACCTAATGCCCTAGATACCCCAATCTCAACCCAGGAGGTGGCAGACACCATCCTCTCCCTTCAAAAGGGAAAGTCCCCAGGAGGGGACGGTTTCCCTATTGAAGTGTGGCAGCTGTTGCATCTCATAATCTCTCCAGTATTGCAACAAGTATTTAATGAGTCATGGCAAACAGGGTCTCTCCCTTCATCTCTTAGGGAGGCGACTATTACTATCCTACCTAAAAAAGGTAAAGACCCTCTTAAAGCATCCAGCTACCACCCTATTTCATTATTGAATGCTGATAGCAAGGTGCTAGCTAAGATACTAGCTAATAGACTTAATCGTCTCCTTCCCAGTTTGATTCATCCATCCCAAGTAGGCTTTTTTAAGGGCGACTTTAACGAGAGCCATATTAGATCATTGGTAAATTTAATCCATATGGCCCAAACATTATCTTCCCCCACTGCTGCCATTGAAATAGATTTCAAAAAGGCCTTTGATTCCCTGGAGTGGGACTATGTCCAACAAGTACTTTGCACTATGGACTTGGGGGCAGGGTTTTGGGCCTGAATTGGGGCAACATATTCATCCCCAGCTGCAAGGATACTCACCAATACGATGCTGTCTCCCAAATTCACACTGGGTAGGGGTACCCATCAGGACTGCCCACTTTCCCCACTACTTTTTGTATTGGCAGTAGAACCCCTGGCGGCTGTGATTAGGCAAAATCCTCTAATTTCCGGGGTCCAGGTGGGAACAAGGGCATACCCTACTCTTATGTATGCAGATGACCTGTTGCTTCCTATAGCCAATATCGTCACCTCCCTCCATCCCCAACTGTCCACATTGTCAGATTTCTCTACATTTTCAGGGCTCAAGATTAACCAGACCAAGACAGAGGTCCTCCCTTTAAACTCTAAGTGTACCTCTCAAATGGTTACTCGGCATGGGCTCCAATAGGCCACGGAGGGGATTATCTACTTGGGTATTATCTCTCCTAATCTGCATAAAATCTGGGACCTGAATATGAAACCACTTTTTGCATCCATTCGTACAGAACTGGACAGATGGACATCTCTTCGACTGTTGCTTGTAGGTAAAATATCCGCAATTAAACTGGTCACAGCACCAAAAATTATGTATCTTCTCTCCCACATTCCTTTGAAAATACCTCATTATTGGTTTACTAAATTAGACTCCCAGCTGGGATCCTTTTTGTGGGAGGGTAAGAAACCTAGGTACAGTAGAAATAAGCTCCAAGCTCATTGATTGGAAGGGGGCTGGGGTCTTCCATAGAAACATAGAAACATAGATTTTGACGGCAGATAAGGACCACTTGGCCCACCCAGTCTGCCCATTTCCCTACCTATTGGATAAGCTGCAGATCCTAGTTAACCAGCAGCCTACTTCTTCCTACCCCCACCCCTAGAATTGCCCTTGCCACTGTCCCATGCATGCTTGAATTCCACCACTGCTTTTGACTCCACAACCTCCTCCGGAAGGCGGTTCCATGCATCCACAACCTCTCTGTGAAAAATACTTCCTTAAATTACCTCTGAGCCGCCCCTTCTATCTTCAAATTGTGCCTCCTTGTTCTTGCACACTCTTTTTTGAAAGATGCTACCCTCTTGGACTTTGTTGATTCCTTGAGATACTTGAAAGTTTCTATCATGTCCCCTCTCTCTCCTTTCCTCGAGGCTATACATATTAAGCTCCTTAAGTCTCTCTTCATATGTCTTCCGGTGCAGACCCTGCACCATTTTAGTTGCCCTCCTCTGGACAGCCTCCATCCTGTCTATGTCCTTGCGGAGATTGGGTCTCCAGAACTGCACGCAGTACTCCAAATGGGGTCTCACCAACTGTCTGTACAGAGGGATAATAACTTCCTGTTTTCTGCAGGTGATGCCTCTCCCTATGCATCCCAGTATCCCCCCAGCCCTCCTTACTGCCCTCTCACATTGCTTGCCCACCTTTAGGTCATCTGATATGACTACCCCCAGGTCCCTTTCCATTTTTGTTGTTGTTAGTATCTTACTCCCCATTGTGTACTCTTCCCCTGGGTTTTTGTTTCCCAGGTGCATTACCTTACACTTCTTAGCATTGAATCTAAGCTGCCATACATTTGACCATTCCTCTAACCTTGCCAAGTCCCTTCTCATCCTTTCCACCCCACCTTGTGCATCCACTCTGTTGCAGATCTTTGTGTCATCTGCAGAGAGACATACTTTTCCTTCCAGTCCCTCTGCAATATCGCTTATAAAGACATTGAAAAGGACCGGTCCTAATACTGAACCCTGAGGTACCCCACTAGTAACCCCCCTTTCTTCAGAGTGGACTCCATTTACTATTACTCTCTGTGTCCTATTCTCCAGCCAATTCTTTACCCAGGCTGTCATCTTGGGACCCACTCCCAGGCTGGCTAACTTGTATATTAATCTTTTGTGTGGGACTGCGTCAAATGCCTTGCTAAAGTCTAGGTAGGCCATGTCCACAGCCCCTCCCTGATCTACTACTTTGGTCACCCAGTCAAAGAAATCTATCAGATTTGTCTGGCATGACCTTCCCACTGTGAATCCATGCTGCCTTGGGTTCTGAGCCCTTTGGCCTCTAGATACTCAACAATCCTTTCCTTCAAGTGATTCCATCATTTTACCTACCACTGAGGTTAAACTAACAGGTCTGTAGTTTTCTGCTTCTGCCTTGCTCCTACTTTTGTGAAGGGAATCACATTTGCCTTATCCAGTCCTCGGTACCACCCCATCCTCCCATGATTTGTTAAAGAGGGTAGTCAGTGGTGTCACTAGTTCTACCCTTAGTTCTTTAAATTCTGGGATGAATCCATCAGGCCCCATTGCTTTGTCCACCTTCAGTTTTAAGAGTTCTTTCAGAACCCTTTCATCTGTAAATGGGCTGGTATCAACTTCTGTATCCAGAGTGTTTCTACTGTTTGTTTTAGGTACCTCCCACTTCCTTTGTAAATATTGAGCAAAAATATTTGTTTAGTATCTCTGCCTTTTCACAGTCACCCTCTGCCCACCCTCCCTCCTCTTTATTAAGCCTCACTAGCCCTCCCTTGGTCTTCCTTCGCTCCCTGATGTACCTATAAAAGGTTTTATCCCCCTTCTTAACAGAGTTGGCTATCTTTTTCTCGGTTTGGGCCTTTGCTGTTCTGACTGCCTTCCCAGCTTCCTTTTGCTTTAACTGACACAGTTCCCTGTCCTGCTCCTTCTGTGATTCCTTGTACTTCCTGAATGCTTTCTTTTTCTCTTGAATCTTCACTGCCACTTCCTTTGAGAACCATGGTGGTTTCTTACATCGTTTTGTTTTGTTAATTTACTTCACCCAAAGGCTTGTTACCTCTGTGATGGCAGTTTTTATTATTCCCCATTGTTCTTCCACCCCTCCTTCCTGCCCATTTGCTAGTGCATTCCTTAGGCACTCACCCATTTAGCAAAGTCAGCCCTCCTAAGTCCAGTACTTTTGCCTTTGTATGGCTTGACTCTATTTCTGTGTTTATTGTGAACCATACTGTTCGGATGGTCGCTAGTTCCCAGATGGCTACCCACTTCTACATCTGTGATACTCTCTTCATCTCCATTTGAGAGAACCAGGTCTAAGATTGCTCCTCTCGAGTGGGCTCCAATACTAGTTGTCTAAGGCATGCCTCTTGTAGGGCATCTAGAATAACCCACTCTTTGAAGTGGCTGCTGCAACTGCATTCCAGTTAACATCTGGCATATTCAGATCATCCATCAGCAATATCTCCCTTTTTCTGCCATTCTAAGTATTCTTTCTATCATTTCCTTGTCCATTTCCTCCCCTGAGAGAAGTCTGTATCTAACCCCTGTGCGGATTGTGGTGCCATTGCCGGTCTCCAAATTTACCCACAGTGCTTCTTCTCCTCCCTGTTTTCCCTTTTGTTCTGTTGCCTTGATTCCTTCCCTTATGTAAAGAGCTACTCCTCCTCCTCTTTTACCCTCCCTGTCTCTACTGTAGATAGTGTATCCTGGTATGTTTATGTCCCAGTCATGGTTTTGTGTGTACCATGTGTTCCATGGTTAGAGGGGTATAAATGGGCCTTTCAGCTGGCTCAGATGTTAAAATGGTTCCTTTTCCCTGAACACAATGCTCCCCAGTGGCTGGATATGGAGATAGAGGTATGTCAGTGTACTCACTTGGTACTATTGTTATTTAACCATCCCCCTAAGGGCACTTGCTCTCATCCTACTGTAGGTCCCTCTCTGGAATATTGGGCAAAGGTGCATAAGAAGTTGGGCACCTCCCCATCTCCCCTAAAACTTAACCCACTATGGGGTAATAATGAGATTATCATCAATAAACAACCAATTTCATGGCCTGCAAGGGAACGTGGTGGTATCTCATTGCTTCGAGATATGCTCATTCCTGGTACAGATACCCTTAATTCCTTTGAGGGCCTGCAGAGCTCTTATGGGATCTCTCCCAAAGACTTCTGGTGATTCCTTCAAATAAGAAGCACCATCCTTATGTACAGGCATAAGCAGCACCAAGAGCAACAAATCTCCCAGGTTGAGTCATGGCTGGCCCTAGAAAGAGGACAGTCAAGCCAGGTATATGCGGCCATTCAGAGAACCATCCCGTCCCAAGCAGAGGAATCCAAGCATAAACGGGAGAAAACATTGCATGCCCCTATTACAAACCTGGAGTGGAAGTCTTGTCTAAAACTAGCTTACAGGGCATATCCTGACACCAGTAGTCAATTAATACAGAACAAGATAATTCACTCCTGGTATAGGACTCCTGTAGTCGTCACCAAGGCAAAGCTGGCTCAGTCTGACCTGTGTTGGAGGTGTCAGGAACTCCCAGGTGACCTGTTCCATATACTTTGATCCTGCAGGCTGATCCAGCCCCTATGGCAGGCTACCTGTGAGATGGGGTCCAAAATACTTAGGAAGCCTGTACCTCAGTCCCCTGAGTTGCTGTTATTAGGACTCTGGACCCCGGCCCCTCACCTTCGTCTCTCTGAGCTGAAACTCCTTCTGACACTCAGCATGCAGGTTAAAAGACTCCTACTGTGGAAACAGTGGTCCCAGATAATCCTCTCCCCGGGGGGAGGTACTTACCTCCATGGCTCAAGTTGCCAACTGGGCCAGAATATCATATACTGTGACCAATACCCTCTTTAAATATACAGCCCTCTGGACTCCATTCCTTCTATTTTTGAAACCTAGGGAGGGAATCGGCACAACCATGCTACTATAATGGTCTCCTCTCATGGTGCATTTAGGGGCAAGTGCTGGAGAGATTGTTACTGAGGTATAGGGGACCCTGCTCTATGAATGACATGGTATAATATCAGTAAAGGATAGTATCTTCTCTGACAATGAAGACCTGTTTGCTTTGTGTGTGTGTGATCTCTTGCATTTTGTAGGCGTAAAGTAGAGGACAGTGGCCCCGGATCTCTCATAATTTCTAATGCTTAGTCAAATACTGCAGAAACTAGCAGGATGGGGCCAGGTAAGATATGTTTGTATGAGTTAGCCATAATGCAATGCACCAGCTGCTAATACTTTCAAAGTTAATCTCCAGCTGGATAGGTGTTGTACATCCAGGGACAGAGCATTATCCTACTGCTTACCTGGCTAGTATATTCAGTTTGTTACTATTTGGTCAGCATGTTCTGTTCTCTGCCTCTACAGACTTATGTAACAGTCTGTAAGATCTTTGCAATGTATCCGACTGTTTTAATGTTTGTATCATCTTAATAAGTCGAATCAATAAAACTTATTAACCACAAAGAGTGGGAAGGTATATGAAGATTAGAAAAGGCAATCGTGGTCTCGCTCCATAAATTAGGCAGCAGGGAGGACTCCAGAAATTACAGGCCCATTAGCCTCACATCCATAGTGGGGAAGTTAATGGAGGCACTTCTCAAACAAAGGTTCATGGCATTCCTGGAGGCTAGCAGCCATCAGGACCCAAAGCAGCATGGTTTCATAGTGGGTAGGTTATGCCAGACAAAGCTGGCTGAGTTTTTTGACTGTGTTACAAAGGTTATAGATGATGGCAGGGCAGTAGATGTGGTCTACTTAGACTTTAGCAAGGCCTTCAGCTTGTTTTCACAAAGAAGGCTGGTAAAGAAGCTACACCACATGGGAGTTGGATCAGAAGTAGTTAGATGGGTTAAAAACTGGTTACAGGGCAGAACCCAGAAAGTGCAAGTAAACAGAGCACTGTCATAAGAAGGTAGAGTAACCAGCAGTGTACCCCAGGGTGCAGTACTGGTGCTCCTGCTCTTCAATATTTTCATATCAGACATAGCTAATGGACTACAGAGAAAGGTGTGTCTCTTCGCAGATGACACCAAAATATGCAACAGGGTTGACACCCAGCAGGGAGTGGACAAGATGGAAGCTCACCTCAAGAAACTGGAAGAATGATCTGGAGCATGGCAGTTGAGATTCAATGCCAAATAGTGTAAAGTCATGCACATAGAAAAAAGAAATCCAAATAAGGCATATTACCTTGGAGGGGAAAGGCTAGCTGCCTCCACCCAAGAGCACAATTTGGGAACCATTATCTCAGACAACTTGAAGGTAGGTAAACAGTGTGAGAAGGCAGCATTAAAGACCAGCGGTATGCTGGGATGCATTGGGAGGGGACTCACAAGCAGGAAGAGGGAAGTGATCCTTTTGCTGTACAGATCATCGGTTAGGCCTAAACTTGAGTACAGCATCCAGTTCAGGAGGTCTTACCTCAAAAAGGACATTGATCGAGTGGCGACAGTGCAGAGAAGGGCAACAAAAATGATTCAGGGACTGCATGAGATGGCCTATGGAGATAGACTGAAAGAAATGAACAGGTATTCCCTAGGATAGAGAGGAGAGAGGGGTGACATGATCGAAACATTCATGTACATAAAAGGCATAAACCAGGTGCAGAGATATGATCTCTTCCAAGTTAAGAAGGGCAGCAGAATCAGGGGACATGATCTAAAGCTGCAAGGAGGGCAGTTCTCCACCAACACCATAAATTTTTCTTCACAGAAAGAATGGTGGATGCCTGGAACAGCCTGCCTTTAGAGGTGGTGGGGGGAAAGCACAGTGATAGGTTTCAAGAATGCTTGGGACAGATACAAGGGAGTCCTCAAACCCAAGGGCAGTTAGAAGGCTAGGCTAAAAGACAATGGGCAGACTAAATGGCCCTGGTGGTCTCCGTCTGCCATCAATGTCTATATTTCTATGTTTCTAGTGTGAGGAGCAGTCCCTGTCAGAAATCTGAGAATAGAATGATATGTTACTTTTAATTTATCCAGGATACTGACTGTGGTGGCAGTGTAGACATTAATACCATAGTCTAATAAACTAAAGAGAAAACTATGGGTCAGTAGTTTCTTAAACTCTTTGGTTAAGAAGGGGCATATCCTATACAGCATCCCTAATCTTTGATGAAGGGACTTACGTAAGTGGTTAACATGTGTTCAAAAGTTATATGTGAATCTAGGTAAATACCTAGATATTTAAATGTATCAATCCTTTCAATAGTAACACCCTTAGAATCCACTAAAGATAACAGGTGGGAGGGTTCCACCCTGGGCCCAGCAAAAATCATCAACTTAGTCTTCTTTGAGTTAAGCACCATACTCCTAGATGTGAGCCATTTCTGAAAATGAATGAAATCCTCCTGGACATTTTTTAATACCAGAGCGTGATCATTGGCAATGCAGTATAAAACTGCATCATTCACATAAAGAGACATAAAATAATAAGTACAGCTGTTGGGTGCGGAATTCACGAAGAGAGGGAAGATCACTGGGCCCAGGATGGAACCCTGTGGAACCCCACAGCAACTATTATGGGAGCTAGAAGATACACCATCAATTACAGTAATTGAATGAAAGATGGCTTACATTAGTTTTATCCTTACTTGTACAGGCTTTTGCTCTCTGTCTATTCCTAGGTTGACTGTTCTCTCATAGCTCATGTATCTACAGTTCTGGCAGATCATTTGTTTTTTATTGTTTCCTTTGAGGTGATCTTGTTTAAGCTGTCGTTTTCTTTGCTGTGCATCAGCCTGTAGTGTTGTCAGCTTCCCTTTGCTATTTCAGAGCCCCAGTTTAAATATTAGTTCTTGGTGCAGACTCTCTCCCTCTCTTTGCTCTAGAATGCCTCATTAGCATATCTATACAGATGGTATGGAGCTCAATAGTTAGCAAACCAGCAGTCTGAGTGCCTCATACACAGGCTGTATTAAAACCTATACACAAACCAAAACCAGAACTAATTTGGGTTGACTGACTGCATCCTTACAGCAGTTCTTTCACTGATATCAGCAAAACTGAATCACTCAGAGGGAATGTAACCCTAATCTTTGGTGCTGTAAATGCAGAAAAGAGTATGCATGACTACTGGAGATGCCACAAGCTATGCTTGTTGGCACCTAAAATGTTCACCAGAGAATTGGCCTATTATATAGGATTACTGAATTATTAATGTATAGTCCCAGGAGAATGATGGTGCACCTCTTCTTTTCCCCAGTACACCACAGATATTCACTAATAGTGAAAAAAAAAAAACAGGTCAGCACTGTTACGGGGGTATAGCAAAGAACATTCTTAGCCAGATTTGTGATTCAGTCATCTTTAATGTGTTCTTTTCTTCTCTTAACACTCTTACAGTTGCAATTGACTATGGTATTACTAGACCCACCAATCAGCAGATGCTGGCAATGTTCCAAAATTCAGCACAGGCCAGCTTGGTCGATAGTGTGGGGGTACTTGTTAAACTTTGCTATTTTGGTGGCAGATTGAAATTCTTTCAGTCTGGAATATAAGCATGAGGTACAGTATAAGTAATAGCAGAAAGCAAATTTAGGAGCTTTGCTCCAGTTGACCTCTAAGTGCTACTCTCTACTGCTTTACCAAATTGTCACTACAAGCTGTTAGCTGTATGTAGAAACCCTCCCTCCAAGAGAGAAATCAGAATTTGCTGCTTGAGGTTATTGTGATATTGTAGTTGATTGCATTTGAAAGAGTGTTACAAGAGGAAAGAAGCACATTAAAGATGACTGAATCACAAATCTGGCCAGGATGTTTTGTTTCACCTCCATAACAGTGCTGACCTTTTTTTTCACTGTTACCGAAAGATCAGATCTGCTGTGTATTGGCATAGATACGACTCTGGGGTATGTGCACTGAGTTCATTTCAGCTATTGGCTTACAGAGGTTTTTCTCGCACTCTTCTTTTGCCACTTCTTGACTATGGCCTTCCAATATATTTTTTGGCCATGGATATTGAACTATCATGATTAAGAACCCTATATTATTTATGTTCTATGAGATTAACTCTTCAAGGACCACAAAAATCAATCAATGTAATCATTTGGAAGGCCTTGAAATAATGTTTGCTTGAACATATGTTTAAATTTCAGGTACATTTACAAAAAAAAGTTTCATTTGGTTCACCCAAGTATTGTGGCATCTTTCCCTTTAATCATGCCTATACTGTATATCATTTAAGATCACAACAGTTTGGATATTTCATTGACCTTTTTATGAGAACCTCACAAGGTCAGCATTCTTTACTTATAGGTCTACTAGCTTTTGTAATACCATACCACACCTTTTGTCTACATAGTCTACCTTTTCAGTGTTCAAATGTTTGTTTAAACAGTATTTGTTTTTTGAATCCAGATGCAGCTGTTATAATCAATTCTGTAATTTGTATTGTGCAACTTTTTGGTTGTCGATTGCCCTAGTCACCCATGAATATTGGCAGATTGTTGTTACCAGGTCATCAAACAGAAAGACATTAAATAAAGGGATTATTGCCCAGCCCCCTAGGGTATTTATCTCTTACCCTTTTCTCAAAGTCCTATGTGGTTAATTTCCTCCCGGAAAAATAAAAGGATAAGTCTAAGGTTTGATGGGCAATAGCAACCAGCCACTCCCCCTTCCTGGGCTATATAAAGGAGCTTCCTATAGCTTCATTTGGATGCTCCCTTTCTTTGCAGCAGCCAGAGGCTTTGCTACCCTCCCCCCCAACTGCTGCTTTTCTATTGGATGTTTTGGGCCTTTCTGTTTGTTTTTTGCCTTGAACTTCTGGTTGATCTGTGCCTTCAGCAACTCTCTGAGTTTGTATGGCTCGCCTTTTCTGGCTGTGGCATTGTGCTTCCTGCTTTTCTCTAGTACAGCCACTTCTGCTGCTCTCTTGTCCTCAATAAACTTCTGTGCTTACCTGCAGTGTGTTTTTAGTGCACTGACTTGATTCTATGGTACAGTATGTCATGCCTCTGTCATGCTGCTATATTTTGTTTCCATTTTCTCAGTCTGTTTTACTGGCTGTTAATAGCACAGCACTAGCAACCTTTTCACTGCAGCCTCTCTGTATGCATTGCATTTCAGGAAGCAGCTACAACTACTTGAATACTAGTCATTTCATGCATCCTTTCTCAGTCATTCAGCCACAACTTAATAAGTCTGTATCAGTATTTTCACTACAGTCATGTTTGTACTACAACTTCCCACAATGCCTGCTCATGGCTGAGTATTCACTATGATAATGGCTTTTGATATGTGACCATATTTTCAGTATCTTGTCATTCACTTCATTTTCTATCATATCAGTTTTTCTTAGTAGTTCTTATTCAGTGCAAAAAAAATAATCAATCATTCTAGTGAGCGAGGTGACTTGAACAATCTGTTCACATACTGTGGGACTGTGCATGCGCAGTGAGGCAGGTCTGACAGATTAGGCACTTTGCCTCTGTCTCTGATACTGTGCTTTTACGCTATTCTTAGCTACTATATTTCTGGGAGGGGTGGTGTCTCACACAGGAAGTAGTCTAGGTAGTGTAGTCCCCAGCTCCGAAACAGAGGACTACAGCACTAGGCAGGAACTCTACTCTGCAGTTCATTTTTCATTTACTGGGCTTCAATGCTAATTGCTGCAGTTTAGAAGTACTTTTTAGGACTGTTTGAACATTTTTGGAGCAGGATTTGGTTTTTAGTACCAGCGCTCACTCCAGAGATGTCACGTGACCAGACAACACTTCCTGGTCTGGGCCTTTATACTCGGACCCCTTAGTGAGCAGGGCACTTTCAGGCTGGGCAAGCTCATGATTACCATGTGCAAAGACGCATGCTGAGACACACACAGGGCATCTGCGTGTGTCTGCAGAAGACACTGGAGAAACAGGGCATCATTCTATGCCTAGAGGTAAGGGCCTATATAGTGAACACTCATTTGTGTTTAGCATATAAAATTTGTGTTAAGGTGCACTAGGTTTATCTCCCTAGGATACAATCAAAAGTTCATGCTCCCAGTATTAATTACACCCCTGAAATCTGTTGGTACTAACTACTACTGTCTGTCCTGGGGTACCCCTTGGCTACCTAACATTCAACTGGATATTGTACTGCATTAATCATGGCTGATAGAATCAGAACCTTGGAAGCTGATTGGGCCAATAAATGCCAGCTATGTGCAATGTATACTCTCGTAGATGAGGGATTGACTGATTGGGGCCCATATGTAATAAATGTTTGTACATAAATTCTCTAGAGCATGAGGTTAGTAAATTCTGCACCAAATTTAAGTTGGTTGTAGTGAATCAGAGGGAAATCCAACAAATGATTAAAACTATTAATAATCAGCCTGTCCCCTTGACATCAGGTACATCCATAATCCCTGCGGACAGTCGTTCCTTTGGGGCAAATTCGAGATCATCAGCAAATATCTTACAATCTGCAGCTGGAAATGGAGCTCACGAAAGAAGAGAAAGGAATATCGAGCCACTGAGACTGAAAATGGGGATTGGACCATAGTTACAAGGGACACCATAAAAAAGGGCAGAAGAGCAATGGATTTCAGTCTTCCCCTCAGTAATCGCTTCACAGCCTTACATCCACATTCTGATAGTGAGCCAAATAATGATAATGTGACCCAACATACTTCACCTGCAAACACTCAACAAGATCCAGGTCTAGTATCATCTACTGGCCAGGTGACAGATGTTATTTTATTTTTTTTATCATGACTTTATTTACTCCCTGTATCTCGGTCTGCCATTGTCTGGCTGCCATCCTCTGCACTTCATGCAATCCTCAATGGCTCATTCGCACAGGGCTAACATGTACAGTGCCCGCAGTGGGGACCTCGAATCCCAGCCACCAGGCCCAGGTACAATTCCATACAGGACCAAGGGTGCGCAGAGGTATGGCCATCTAGCTGCCACGACTGGCTGCCATTTTCTGCCATGATTTTTTTCATCCCCTAGGAGTACAGATGTGCAATGATGTCTGGGCACTCCATGCCAACGTCCACTATACTCCTCCCTCTAGATGCACCATGACTGTGGAACCCCCAATCTCCATTGAGGACTCCTGCAGTATGGTGCAAACCCTGAATCCTCCCAAGAGAGAGGAGAACACCAATCCGATGCTCAATCCACTCCCTCTCCAGCCAACCCCCAATGACCCAGGCTCATTCCCAAACCCAGGTCACTGGCATAGCGTGAGGTGTGGCATACAGTGCCTCAACCCTCGGCACCACCGGGCTGGCTAGCTGACAGATGTTATTAACATAGGCATGGACATTTAACCATCTGATATTGCTCAGTTACAAGAAGCCCAAAATTGCCCACTCACAAATGTAGTCCAA
The DNA here is from genome assembly GCA_016271365.2 of Neoceratodus forsteri. Taxonomy (NCBI): domain Eukaryota; kingdom Metazoa; phylum Chordata; order Ceratodontiformes; family Ceratodontidae; genus Neoceratodus; species Neoceratodus forsteri. Next base: position 1,026,227,875 of record CM057454.1, on the reverse strand, counting down.
AGTACCTCTGTGAGTGTGATAGTTAACCAACAACCTATGAACCTGTCACAGATACAAATGAACTTAGTGAGGCTACCCCCCCCCAACACCACCAACACAGATGGAATACTTCCTGAACCAGTTCCTACCCACCAGATCTATGTACTGGGAGATTCAATAATTAAACACATAGACAGGATTGTATGTAATCCTGATAAGGCTAACAGGACTTGCAGTAGCTAAAGGGGTGCTGTTATTTCAGATATAACGATGATGCTAAATACAATTTTAAACAACTGTGGTAATAACCCATTGGTAATAATTCACTTAGGGACAAATGATATTTACATGTCTCGGTTGGAGAATATCAAAAGGGATTTTTGTATCTTAGTCAAAATTCTAGTTGCCAAAAACTGTGAGGTCTGTTTTCTGAGATCTTACCAGTACCCAGAGCCACTGAGACAATGACCTCCAAAATAAAATACACAAATAATTGGTTATGTCTCTGGTGTTTAAAAAAGGGTTGTGGATGCATTACACACTAGACAAACCTCATCTCTTCTCCTGGGATGGATTGCATCTTAGTGGGGTAGTAAGCTACTGGGCAGGAGAATTGAAGGTTATATTACACATCATTTAAACTAATTACAGGGTGGAGGGTGTAACCTCCGATGACTTAAACATCAATTTCAGGATCACCTCACCATTTCACCATAAGCAAATACAGGGATGTAATATTTTAATAGCTAATGCTAGAAGTTTAAATATTCACAGTAAACTTGAACTTGAAGCTGTGATGATCCAGGAAAATATCCATAAAGCAGCTATTACAGAAACCTGGTGGGACACCATGTTGGATTGGATGAGAGAAATCCCAGAGTACAAGCTCTACTGTCAGGACAGACAGTATCAGTTGAGGGGGGTATGTTTATACATTCATAATTCTATCACATCACATGTAGTCCAGCACCTGCAAGAGGCATGAATTATGCTGAAAACCATTTGGGTTAAATTAATATTTAACGAATGGTCATCAGTAGTAATTAGCAACTGTTATCAACCTAAATAATTGACTATACAATATAACCAATCCTTAATGGATGAAATAACAGCTATAGCCAGTACCGGGGATGTAATTATACTGGGAAACTTTAATCTCCCAGGCATTACCTGGACTGACTATTAGGGCAAAAGTCAGTTAGAGAAACAATTTATTGAAACGTGTACAGAATGGCCTGGAACAACTGGTGGCAGTACCTACTAGGTAAAACAATGTTCTCAACTTGATTTTAACTAACATGGATGATGAGATCTTAAACATTAACACCTTAGGTCCTCTAGGCAATAGTGATCATAATGTGGTCATATGTCAGTTATCCAAAGGGTGACAAAAAGTTCAATGCAATACCAAACTTAAAAACAACCAAAGGGCAGATTTCGATGGTATGCAGCAGCACATCTCCACAGGCAACTGGGACACTATATTCTTGAATAAAACAGATGTTTGTGCTTGGATAGCCTTTAAGGAAATTCTGTTAGAGCTTGAAAACAGTTATGTCCCCATGAGAATAAAGTATAATAACAAGGGAAGACTGCCCAACTGGCTTAACTCCAAGGTCTAAAAACAAATAAATACTAAGCAGAGCGCCTATGCAAGGTTCAAAAATAACAGAAAGGACAAGAATAAAAAGGCTTATTTGCAAGCACAAAGGGATTTAAGAAAACCTTATAAGGAAGTCTAAATCAGGTATAGAATTTAGGATTGCCCATTCAAAGAACGATAAACTTCTACACTCATATATTAACTCCAACTATAGGAATTCAATAAAAATTGTGGGGCCAATAACTGATAACGATAGCATATTATGTAATGATAAACTGGTGGCAGATAAATTTAATGCCTATTTCGGTTTGGTGTTCTTTCCTAAACACCATGGCCCTACCTTACATCATATTGATTATTCAGATGAGGCTTTCTTTTTTCCCCCAGGAAGTCTATACAGTACTTACCAAAATAAAAGGTACAACAAGTCTTGGGCTAGATAATATAAACTCCTTACTTCTAAAAAACTGCCTCTGTGCTAGCATATCCCCTGTAGGTGATTTTTAACCTGACCCTTAGGGAGGGAACCATACGTGAGGACTGGAGGCATGCAGCAGTTGTACCAATTTACAAAAAGGGAAATTGAAAGAATGTGGAAAATTACAGGCCTATAAGTCTAACTTCTCACTGCTGTAAGCTTATGGAATGTTTAATTAAAACTAGACTTGAGTCCTATTTAGAGCGTTCAGGTCTTAGTAACCATAATCAGCATGGCTTTAAAAATGGTAGGTCATATTCTACAAATCTTATAGTTTTTTACAACTGTATTAGTAAGAACCTTGACAAAGGAATGCCAACTGTTGTCATCTTGCTAAATTTTTCAAGAGCCTTTGATAAAGTACCCCATGATAAACTGATAAACAAATTATTAAATCTTGGTATTGACACATTATTGGTTAGAAGGATTAATAATTGGTTGGAAAATAGAGTACAATGCTTCCGGATTAATAACACCAGGTCCAGCGATGGTACTTTGAATAGTGGGGTCCCCCAGGGCTCAGTGTTGGGACCAATACTCTTCAGTAGTTATGTAAGTGACATGGATTCCAACATAAATAATATGATAATCAAATCTGCAGATGACACTAAATTAGGGGGTGAGGTCAACAATTACAGTGAACACCTTTCCTTAAATAGTGACTTAGGTAAAGTAGAACATTGGGCTAACAATAATGGTATGATGTTAAACACTAGCAAATGTGTCATGTTGCATTTTGGTAAGAACAATCCTAATTATTCCTATATTTTAAATCAAACTTTACTAAAACGCTCAAATAAAGAAAAAGATCTTGGTGTAATGATGAACAATACATTATCATCCTCCGATCACTATATGATGGCACAGAGATCAGCCAGAAATATGGTAACCATAATTAAACGCTCTTTCATGAGTATATCTGAAAAAAATAATTGTACCCATCTATAAAAGTTATGTTCACCCTTTATTGGACTACAGTGTGTCCCAAGTGTGGTCACCCTCATTTATTAAGGACATCAAATTTGTTGAAGGAGTACAGAGGGAATTTACAGACACTATACCTAGGCTCAAAAATAAAACCTATCAGGACAGATTACTAGAAACTGGTCTACACTCACTAGAAGTTAGGAGACAGAGGGGTGATCTACTGTTCCTTTTTAAACTATTGCAGTCTGATGAACTAATGGCCAGCTGTGAGTTAAACTATAGAAATGCCAGAAGTAATCTAGGATTACACAACAGAAAACTTGAGGTCCCAAGGACTCATACCTCCAAAAGAGATACTTTTTAAACTCTTAGAACTATTAGGGCATGGAATAGACTCCCACAGTTTGTGGTGGACATTACTTGTTTTAACAAGTTTAAAACAACATTAGACAGGCTTTTATTACTCTAAACAACTGTTGGTCTAAATAGCCCACATATGTGGGGGACATTGTCGGTGGATCAATGGCCTCCTTATGTCCTAATCCTCCTAGTAATCCTAGCAATTTCTTCTGCAGCCATCATCATTTAGTTAGTCCATTTCTGTATAATGCTATTAGGCTCTATGAACACACTCCATCTGTCCATTATTGTGTACCCAGAATCCTCCTCACTCGCTCCTCTTGAAGTCCACATTTTGAGGGCGAATCACTCATCAAGTAGGGGTCCTTCTCAGGCCACATGTCTCCTGTGGCATCTCCCAGCAGAGCCGTTAAGTAGTCAGTAGGTCCAAAGCTTTGAGAAAAGCTTCATCTGTGCATACCCATGGTCAATAGCACCTCACGGTGTAGTACTTAAGACTTTTCCTGTTGGAGGTTGGGGTTCTAAGCCCATTTGGGTCCCTTTAGCTGTGCAGGCCATATCAGCAGCACCTTCAAAAGCTATTCTCCATGGGTCTACCTCAGGTCCTCCTAATCTCATTCTATAGCCCCTTTTCCTTTAGTTTTCAGTCAAGATTAGGCCTCCTGATGGCCTTGAGGCTAGGTGATAGTCTTTTAGCAGTCACTACTCTCTTCATTCCACATTTTGGGGGCTGGGCATACTTCACAGGGGATCTTCCTTTTGCTGTGAGGTTAACTTGTGATACTCCACAACATTATAGTATTACAGGGTTAGAATTAGAGTTATCCCTACATTTTTTCCCCCTGAATTGGAATTCCAAATTAGAAAAGTGAGCCATAATAATAGTACCATTGGCAGGAGAAATGGCAGCCAAGGCCATGGATCCCTGAAGAAATTTCCTCCATGTTTTTTTCTCACCTGAGTGCCAAAGGCCATAATGTAGTTTTCTATTTTAGCTTTTACCTAGTAGTAGGATTTCTGCTGTGAGTTGGGGTTGGATGGTGGCTCTCCTTATCCTACAATCCTACTATTCTCTCTTTCTTCTCTGGAAGTCATGCCTCTGTCTGCAATCAGTCCTCACCAGCTATCAACTGTCTTTGTCATCACTTCACTTATGTGTGTTTTCAACTCCTGCTTTGCAATCCTTTGGTCTCCTTCTTTAGGTACCTTTAGACTAAATGAATTATGTTCCCATGGCACCTCTAGGATTGGATCCATCATAAAGTTGGTTCCTTTGCCTTATGGTACCCCAACAGGGAGGTAGCCTCTTATGGTATAGAGCATGAATGGCCAAAATAACTACATATGGCAGTCAAACAATCTAGTTATACAACTAGCTTTCAGTTGTCAACATGTTACATAAGCATTACTTCCCACTGTGCTACTGTACACCCATTAAAATACAAAGGGTAAATCTGAGGTTTGATATTTTTCTTTAGGTTCAGGTACATTGGTGGTTCATTCAAAATAAGTTTTGAACACTAAGCATCATCATTGCCACTAATCTGTACTACTCTATACCATCCATAGTGTGCTGTTTTGGATTGCTGCTATTTAATTTTATCTCACAAAAAAGATTCTTGATACATATGTAACAATACCATAAAGACTGGCCTAGAGATATATTTCCTTGTATGGCAGAGGGTCTTTATACACTCAGTTCTGTACAAAATTGATGAACAGAGTCCAGATAGTATTGGATAGGTAATAGTGTCCTTCCATTTTATAGAAGCATTTTCTACCTTGCATCATATGAACATACGAAATTTGCCAGCAGATAAAGACCTAGAGGTCTATCAAGTCTGCTCGAATGTGCAGCTAGCACCCCTTATTCTGCAGCTGCCCCTCCCTTCCACCCTTCCCCTTCATTGACCCTCCCCCTTGTCCTGTCCCATCCTCGTTTGAAGCAGTCCACTGTTCTACTCATCATCATCATCATGAGCCACATGGCACAATTTGGTGGATTTAGGTCCTTACAGTTTATCAATACATTTTAGCTATTACAATTCCCAGATTAATAAAATCATACTCTTTTTTCCATTCCAGTTAGATCTATTCTGAATTCTTAAAATTGTAATCCCTGTATCAAAAGGGAAATCTCTGCCAATAATCTTGAAAATGTACCAAATATCCTGATCCAGAACTCCTTTATTTCTAAATAACAAATTTACATACAGCATGTAATAATGACCTGTTGCTATCCTGGCATCTTTGACGTTTATCTGATGCAGACAGATCAAATTTATGGATTCTCGAAGGAGTAAGATTTGTCCTATGCACAGTAATGATATTAATTTGCTTTATTCAATTGTTTTTGTGTATATTTTAATGAAATGTATTTCCATTCAGTCTCCACAATAGTATACCAAAGTCCATTTCCCAGGCTTCCTCAAAACCCTGCAGTTCTAACTCTTTTTAATTTTTATTAACATGTATATTTTCAATATTAATTTTTGGCTGGATGTCAGGTTGATATAAAGATCTTCTAAAGATGTTATAGGAGGTTTATTGAGATGTCTCTTTTTTTAATACAAATTTCTTTACAGGTACCTGAAGGTACTGGAACATATGGTTATCCAAAAAACTGAATACTGTCTTAAGCTGCTCAAACCATAAAAAGTGTTTCATAATTAAAATGTTTGAATTGCAATGATCCTTTGCTTTCCAAGCATGAAAATGTATTGTCAAAATAGGAAGGGGTGATGTTGGGGTTCCCAGTTATAGGTATGAAGTTCGATAATGAGGACATCTCCCTTAATAATTTTTGTACAGTACTTTTTGCCATACCACATTCATGGCTTTGGTTGAATTTAGACATGTATTTGATTTTTTGGAGTGGTGAAGATTTATTATTAACATATTACTAAGACTACAAAAGGGGGGGCAGCGATAATTCAGGCTGGAAGCAAGGATTTTTTAAATCTTCCTTGAACCATTCAAAAGCTGGTTCAATTTGAGCAGTCAAGTAGTATCAGCAAAGGTTAGGCAATTCAATCCATCTTTGCTCTATTCAGTATATAGTTTATCTAGGGTTATCCTTGGTGAGAGGATTTCCATGAAAATGTATTAGTTAGTTTCCTTAAATTTGAAAAAAATTATTGATAGAGACTTAAATAAAAAAATAATAATCTTGAAAGAATATTCCTCTTTAGGATACTTACCCTACATATTAAAGCTGATGGTAGTGATTTCCAACTTTCTAAAACAGCAGTTTTTTTTTTCAGAATTGGCCCATAGTTTAGATAATTGGTAAGTGTTAGATTGTTAGGACTAATCATTCCTAAGTATTTTATGGATTGCTTCTTGGGTGGTAATAACATTGTGATTGAATGATAGAATATTGCCCTAAGTAATTCATTTTTATCCCAGTTTATTTAATACTCTGAGAAATGTCTAGATTTTGGCAATAGGTTCAAAATATGCAAGAAAGGGGTTTGTAAATCTGAGATGAACAGCACAATGTCATCTGCATACGTACAGTACCTGTAGACATCATATGACAGCAATATTTTATTTTAACACCCTTCATCCCTGGATGGCTTTTGACTGCAGCAGCTAAGGGTTCAATGGAAAAAGCAAATGATAAAGAAAAAGACAACAACCCAGCCTGGTCCCCATGGACAAAACAAAGACATCTGAGAGTTCCTGATTAGTCTTAACACTTCCTGAAGGTTTTGAATATATAAATTAAACTCAGTTAAGAAATGTAATACTCATATTACATTTGTTTATGACCTCAAAAGAAAAACTCAAGCAGACATGGTTAAAAGCCTTCTCTGTATCCAATGATAGGATTAGAGAGGCAGCTCTTGGAACACTGTTGACTGTATTTAATGTTCTAATATTATGGTGCATCCTGCTTCCCTCAATGAAGCCATCTGTTCACTATGTATAATTGGTGGAGCTATTTTGCCAATCTATTTACTCAAATATTTGTAAAAGATCTTTAATCTATATTTAACAGTGAAATAGGTCTGTATGAGGTTTTTTTGTAATGGTGCTTTATTGTTTGTCAGCATCAGAGAGATTATGGCTTCATTAATGGAAGACAGAAGCATTGCTGGGCAGTCTGCTTTAGAGAATACCTCTGTTAATGATGGGAGGAGCTGGCTGGATGGTACAGTGGTAGCACTATGGCTTGCAGCACTGATGACCCACATTTGGGAATGAGCACAATGTATCAGAGGGTTAGCCGGGGGTAGGGAGAATGAGCATTCCACAAACAGCTTTCCACCTCCGGGGGGATGGTCATGGCTTCCTGGCATATCAATGACTCCCAGTGGAGGATGGGTGTACATCTGCTAGGTCCATTCTCATAGGGGGAGGTGACAGCAGATATCTGTAGGTTGTATGTTGGTGTGCACCTGATCTGTGCTGACATCATTATACATCCAGGAAACTCACAAGGGAAAAAACCCTGGGTTGGTTGCAACATGAAGCCCCAGACCTCCACCTGAATGATGCACCAGCTGCTAGTCTTGGCTGGTATCTCATGTTGATTTTAGTCCTTCCCCTAGTGGAGCCTGCCACAGGGGTAAGATGCTGACCCCCAGTCAGGACAGCCTGGGGTATGCCAGGTGCAAAGTTTGGGCATGAAAAAGGGGGTACATCCCCCACACCAAGCCAGGGCACATAAACAGAGCTAAAAAATAATAGAAGGAGACTTTGTGTCAGTTTTTTTGTAAAACTCAGATGTAAAACCACCTGGTCCCTGTGATTTTCCTTTTTGATAATTCTTTAATAACTATCACAACTGCTTCTGAAGAGAAGTGCATTTAAAACCTCTCTATTTTGTATTAAGATCTCTGGAAGGGTAATGTTATTTTGAAAATCTGCTGATGTGTCAAGGTCAGGAATTTGATCTAAGGGTGTTTAGCTATGAGTAAATACTCTCAAAATCTGTACTGATTTCCCTAGGGTTAGTTAAGTACTATATTTATTTCTTTATTTAGTTTTTGTTGACTGGGTAAATGCACTAAACAACAACATTGTCTATTTTCAGGCATAACCTGGGAGATTTACAGACAAAGCCAGCATATTATAAAAGGGGAGTTCCAGACAGAATACAGCACAGAAAACAGTGAGCTACATGATAAACACATGGGCCTGGATATTCAAACTGTGCCAGGCTGTGGCGCAAGCCTGGGCGCAGCTCAACTTTGTTCAGCACGGGTGTGGCCAGGGCGATATTCAACGGAGCTGTGCTATGGTGCAACTGCTTTGAATATCGCACCCTGGCCACCCCCACTGTGCATTGTGCAGTGGCACTGCACCAGTGCAAGTGGTCAGAGTGGAGCATTGAGATGCGGTGGCGCAAGTGCCATTGCGCCATGCACAGCACCTGTGATATTCAGACGGGGACATGAAAATGGGGCCATAATTTATGCAAGGCACACAGGGGGCCATGTGCATCTCATTATGGCCCCATTTGCATGCCATTAGCATGCAGGTGCACCATTTCCCGATGACTTGTGCCTGGCGCCCTGCCAGGCAGCAGCTGTCGGGGACCGACGCCCCCTGTAGCCTGATCGCAGGAAGTCCCGTAATTAAAAAAAATGGCCACTATCCCTGGTGGTCCAGTGGACCCCTATGTGCCCCGATCGCGGGCATCATTCATCCCCCCAAGTCCGATATCTCTAATGAATTCATTCACATATCTGGACTGACTAGTACGGTATGGGCTGCATGGCCATTGGCTCATGCTCTGAACCAATGGGCGTGCAGCCCTACTGAGCCTGTCAGTCGGTGGGTGGTGGGTGGCAGGTGGGTGGGTGCTGCCGCCCACTGGCTGATGAGGGGAACGGGGTGGTGGGGCTCAGTGGATGGGTGGGGTGGGGTGCACTAGACCACCAGGATATCAGAATTTTGGGAGGGATGAATGATGCCCGCGATTTGGCTCAGCATGGTCCACTGGACCACCAGGGATATTGGACTTGGGGGATGAATGATGCCCGTGATCGAGGCAGGGGGGTGCTGCCAGTGCGGCAGGAACAAATGGCCACCCACAGGTGGCTGCTGCTGTGTTGCACCTGCAGTACACAGCAGCTCACCTGTAGGTGGCCATCACTTGTTCCTTTTTTAGGCATAACCTTGTGCAGGCGCAGGTAGGGGTTGTGCATGCATGACTCTGCACAGCCCGGGCTGAATATCAGGCTGTGCAGGTTATGCATGGGCACGCCCCCACCTGTGCCTGCATACATTACTGATGCGCTCCAGCACATCGGGATTTGTGCAGCGCACTTTTCCCTTTTAAATATTGCACAGGGGCGCATCAGTGGGTTGTGCATGGTGCAACACTGTTGCGCCATGTGCAACCCTTTTGAATATCTGGGCCATGGTATACAATGAATATACACAGATAGTAAAAGGAATTCAACAGAAATTTCTGGCCCTTTAACATACTTGTTTAATCTGTCCATTTCTAGGGGCATTCTGCCCCTAATATAGAAGCCATCCACAGTTGTCTCAATTTTTAAATCTGGGGACAGGACACATGTTGCTAATTATAGACCAATATCTCTATTGCCTATACTAGGAAAGCTATTGGAAAAATGTGTCTTTAACCAACTGGTGTGATACCAAGATTCAAAGGAGCTAATGGTTGAGCAACAGCATGGATTCAGATGGGATTATGGCACAGCGATGGCTTTGGTCAGGTTATTGAGCACTGTATTTGACACTTGTGACAGGGGCTTGATGACAGGTGCAGTGTTCATTGACCTGACCAGGGCCTTAGAAGTAGTCAATCATAGAATAATACTGTGGAAATTATATTCTTATGGAATAACAGGGACCAGTCTGGATTGATTTATGAGTTACCTGAGCATTAGAGTGCAGAAGATAAGGATCGGAAATTCCCTGTCTGAACCACTGCAAATGAGATCAGGTGTTCTGCAGGGATCCCTGTTGTTTTCTGTCTTCATGAATTACCTACTGGGGTACTCACTGAGACAGAATGTATACTGTACACAGATGACATGGTCTCATTCAGCTTGGGCCATTCCATTACAGAGATCCAAAGGTTATTGCAAGATGATTACAACAAATTGACAAAGTGTAAAACTCAAAAAAAGTTGAAACTGAATGAGAAAAAAAACTAATTTGATGCTGTTTGGGACATCACAGAAGCTGGCCTGGGCTGGAGAAAGCCTGTCTATTAGCAGTAGTGAAGGAGCTGAAATTTCAAGGGTACAGTCGGGCAAATATTTAGGTATCTATTTGGATCCAACATTAAGTCTTATGGGCCACTTGGAAAATACTGGGAAAAATATACATCAGAACCTAGGCTTCCTTTACAGGAATTAACAGTGCATTAACAGATGAGGCCCACATGGTCATAGCAAAATAAATAGTGTTGCCTATTTTAGAGTATGGAGCAGTATTGTTTAAAAATCAGGGAAATTTATTTATTAACAGTATTTGTAGATTTGGTTTGAAGGTTCCCACACAGACTCATCACTGCATCCTGTATGATATGATGAATATTCTACTGCCTTTACAATGTATTGATTATATAGCAGCTGTTTTTGCATTCTCCATTTAACGAAGTTCCACACCTTCTTGTCTCTTTAAGAAATGTATCCAGTCTAAAGGTTTACACCTAACGAGGAACAAACTGAATTCTCTTTTATATCCACCCTTGCCAAAATTAGTTACAAGTAATTGCTCTATCACTTGATACACTCTTACACTTTTAAATAGTCTGTCATTCATAACTAAAACTGCAAAGAATGTCAAGCAATTTAAACATCCACTGAGTGAGCTATCACAAGAACAACTTATGCAATAGTTATGGCTGAAGTACTACTGATGTGTTTTATTATGTAAACATGTCTGTTAATTATCTGTCAGTCTTTATATTCTGTATTGCAATTATTGTCAAGCATGACTGAAAAAGGGCTGGGCCCAGTCACCTCCTGGTAAAATGTAAAAAAAAAAAAAAAAAAAAACAGGCAATCATCACTGTAAGAAAATAAAAATAACATGTAAGTACACAGGGCACCATGAAACAGAGGGTAGGAAGAACTACCCAGTTGGCTAATTGGAGAGTCAAAGGTAAGTGGCCAGCAGCTTAGTTCTAAGAGCAGTGAGCTGGGATAGGGAAGTCCCAGAAGTGCAAGTGGGGCCTTTTGGAGAGACAAGAACCAGGTCAGTACTCCATATAGTATAGGGGAAAGAGCATTTGCCCCTGATTTGTAGGGGACTTTTGAGGCTTTTTTTAAAGATATGGTGAAACTGCATGTGTTTCAGTTCCTTAACAAGAGAATTCCAGACTTTTGGTCCAGGCACAGCAAAGGCATACTTGCCCATCCTACTACTTCATTTGGGGATATCCAGTAGATAGTTGTCCATCAAGCACCGGGAGTAGGTTGGTAAGGAAGGTTTGAACCAGCAAGTTATAGACTCAGTAAGGTCTTCTCTGATTATTTTGTATATGGCACAACCAGTGGCATATGTCCGGTATAAGGGAGGAAAGAGCCAGCCAAAGTCAGCATAGAGCACACAGCAGTGAGTGCACCTTGGCATAGATAGAGCAAAACAACAGATGCTGTTTTAACAGGTCTCCCATTTGCTTAGAACAGCTTTATTTGCATCCATGTACAATAAGAGGCTGTATGTGAGGCCAGGCCTTAGTTCACCCTGAGCAATGGCGAGTCACACAGCAGAGGCAAGGCTGTCGTGAGTCTTATAAGTGCTGCCAAGCTTAATGTGAACAGATTTGCATACTGTTGAAATATGAAGGCTGAAGTCAAGAGATGGCTCATATTGTTCTCCAATATACTTATGGTACCATGATTCTGTTCACACCTTTGCTGTAATGCTAGAAGCTTTTCTGACAAATCAAAAAAGAAGTATTACTTTGCTCTTGACCTATGTATCTCTCTTTCTGCATCCAGATTAATTACTATGTATTGTTGTAGTTATTGTTGATTTTTAGCACTTTCTTCAGAGCTTGTTCTGCTTCAGATAGGTTATGGTGGTGCCTGACCACCAATAATTCCTGCTCCGGAGTTTGCAACTGTCTGCTGTTCTTTCTTTTCTTAAAACTTGGAGGAGATTCTCTACCCTCTCAAGTATGCTTTTAGAGCTTCCCAAAGAGAAGCAGATGGTGTATCTCTATTGGTATTCCAAGAAAGGAAGTAATCTCTCTCTCTTTTCAAATCAAATCAAATCAACTTTATTTTTATAGAGCCTTTCAGAGCCAAGGTGCTGTACATAAAACATATACATAAAAATTTAAAACAACATTAAAATATATCAACCATAGCTAAATAAAAGCTAAACTAAATAAATATGTCTTCAAACCAACTTTAAAACTATCGATGGTTGGGCATTCTCTCAATCAATGAGGTAGAGAATTCCACAGGGTAGGTGGTGAAAAAGCAAAAGCACGAGATCCTGATGTCTTTAATCGAACCCTGGGAATCTCCAGCAATCCCTCATTGGCAGAATGTAGAGGATGGAGGGGGCAATAGGGAATTATGAGATCTTTCAGGTAACTGGGTCCCTGATCATGTAGGGCTTTAAAGGTTAGTAAACCAACCTTAAAGGTGACCCACCATGTAACAGGCAGCCAGTGCAGTTCGCGGAGTACAAGTGTAATATGACTGGCTCTAGAAGTCCCAGTCAAAAGCCTGGCCACCACATCCTGCACCAGCTGCAGGTGGTGGATATCAACCCCAGGTAGCCCTAGGTAGAGGGAATTGCAGTAATCAAGATGGGTAGTGACAAAGGCATGGACCAATGTTGGAAGATCACCCGGAGGAACCAGGTGTTTCACCTGGGCGATATTCATCAGGTGGTAAAAAGAGGATTTGACCACAGCTGACACCTGAGATTTTAGGGTAAGACCATCATCAAAAATAATGCCCAGATTACGCACCTGATCAGAGATAGGGAGCAGCATACCACCAAGTGACAAACCTGATGGTTGTCCAGCTCCCAAACCCACCCCCGGATGACCTGGGTCCATTACCAATACCTCAGTCTTATCCAGATTCAGTCTCAGCCAGCTGGAACTCATCCAAAGTCTGATCTCAGCAAGGCAGTTATTCAGCATGGAGAGTGCATCATCCTAGCCAGGCAGAAAGGACAGATACAGCTGGGTATCATCTGCATAGCAGTAAAAACCCAAACTGTATCGCCTGATGATTTCTCCCAATGGCAGCATATACACTGCAAACAACATGGGAGCTAAGATGGAGCCCTGCGATACCCCACAAGGCAGGGAGTGAGCACCAGAGGAATAAATTCTAGTGGCAACTCTCTGAGACCTGTCTGTGAGGTAAGAATGAAACCATTTGAGGACTGTACCAGATAGCCCACAATAAACCCGCAGGTGTTCCAATAGCACACCATGGTCTACAGTGTCAAATGCAGCAGAGAGATTGAGAAGGACCAGAATGGTACATGCCTTTCGATCTCTAGCCATTAGGAGGTCACTCAATACCCGGACAAGGGCAGTCTCCATGCTATGCTTCTTCCTAAACCAGACTGGAGAGTATCATAGACAGTGTGAGTTATAAGATGATCATCCAGTTGGAACGCAACCGCCTTTTCGATAACCTTACCAACAAATGGCAGGTTAGAGATAGGCCGGTAGTTAGCTAGACAATCTTGATCCAAGAAGGGTTTTTTAAGGAGTGGTTGAATGACCGCCTCCTTGAGGGGGTCAGGAAAGACCCCTCCTCTCCAAAGACTTCCAGACAATGTCAGCAAGGATTGGGCAGATAACTTCTACACATCCTACTAAGAGAAGTGTAGGGCCCAGATCCAAACTACAACTAGTTGGTTGCAATGTTTGGATGATCTTCACTATGTCACTGAACTCCAGCCGGCGAAAATCTGACCAGACAGACCTAGTACAAGCCACTTCCCTTCGACCACTGCAGTCCCCCATAGGGGAGGTCGGACTGATGCCAGACCTGATGTTGGCAACCTTATCTGCAAAAAAACGGACAAACTCCTCACATCTTAGCTGAGAAAAAGCTTCTCTGGGCTGGAGACAGATTGGATTGCACAATCTGTCCACAGTCCGGAAAAGCTGAGCCTGTCAGTTCTGTGCAGCAGAAATCTCCCTGGACAGGAACTCTGCCTTCTTACGGGTGATTTCTGATTGATAGCCATCATACTGTGCCATCAACCTAAGCCTGCCAGCATCATTGCCGGACTTCTGCCAGACTCTCTCCAACCTTCAGCCAATTCACCTTAACTCCTTCAAGGAGCCATCAAACCAAGGGCTCCTTGGACGGAGGGCAAGAGGCTGAACATGAACAGGAGCAATTTTGTCTAGAGCATCTCCCACAGCCTTGTTATAGGCTAGTACGAGATCATCTGGGCTCATGCATTCACCCGACAAGCCTGATAGATCCAGTACCACCATCAGGTCACTGGGGTTAATACCCCTTAAAGGGCAGTACTGAACCATCTCTGTAGGGGTAGACCTATTAGGGGGAGCCCTGAAACTGAACCTTATGGTGTGATGGTCAGGCCAATGGACTGGTTCCACCCGCAAATCAGCGATCTCCATACCCAAAAGAAAGATCAGATCCAATGAATGACCCCCTACATGGGCCAAGGAGGTAACCACCTGTGTTAGCCCCACCTGTGTAATCCACAAAAATATTTATCAAACTGTGATGAGTTATGTAGCTTCCATCTTCTTGATTTTGCTATGGAAGCATCTAAAGAAAGATATATTAAACATGGACTGCGATCTGAAATTTTAATGCTACCATATTCAGCATCAGCAATTTTAAACAGACTAGATTCTTTTACAAGCTTGAGATCAATTCTGAAATATGTTTTGAGAACCAGTATGAATATTTCTTTAAAGATGGATTTTCAAATCTAATACAGTCTCCCAGTTTAGTGTTCTTGAGATAGCCCTTGATGACTCTGCCTTTACTTTAGTCTCCACTGAAGGATGAGTACTGTCCAGGGGGGCCAGACTCAGATTGAAATCACCTCTAAAAATGTATGGGGCTTGAAATGTGGAGAATTTTAGAAAAAAGTTTGAGAAAAAATAATATCCTCCTCATTAGGGGCGTTCATGCTGACTAATGTGAACTTTGAGAAGGACATGTTTTTAAAATAGTGTATCTACCTATTAAATCTATATGGGATTTCAATATTTATGGCTTTCTTTCTTAATAAACATACTAGACCCCAAGCATTCCCAGAATAACTAGTGCATATTATGGTTGCATGAAAGAGACTTGCTAAGTGTGTGGATTCTTTGCTTTCAAAATGTGTCTCCTGAAGAAACCTGATATTGTTATTGTTTGCATATTTTACTATTCTCATTTTTTTTCCAATCCCATACAAAAATCAAATTCTATAATGAGTTCTAAATGTCTGCCATCTTTACCATATGTGATAGCTAGAAGTTATTCAAAGTTTGCTAGATGTGGAAGGTATCTGTTTGCTAAGAACAAAAAGCCAGGTGAAATGTCTGCATCTACCAACTCCTTGGTCTGCCATATGCATCCAGAATAAGAAAATGAAATGAGATAATAAAAAATAACTACGAAAAGCACTGGCAACCAAATATAACTGTCCTGTTTTTATAATGTTCTTCCTTTCTTTTTGTTTATTTTACATGACCAGCCACCTTTTTAAGCTGAGTTCTGTTTTTCCCATTAGACCTCCTCTATACCCTGTGAGCCTACCCTTATCTTTAAGTGAGAAAAGGAATGAAGAAAGAAGAAGCAATGAAGGATGAAGATAAAGAAGAGCAGTCTGTACCCCCCCAACACACACTTCACTTGTGGCTTTTCTCTTCAATGTCTGGAGAGCTGCCTCCTCTCCCTCCAGTCATCGTCTGAAATGGACAAGTGAAGCACTGTGTGATCATATCTCCACAAGCTAGAGCAGCTGCAGTCATATTGTTTACCTTCCCTGTTGGCTTATAGCATCTTAATTTTAAACTTTAAAGATGACAAAAGGAAATAAAACGAGTTTATTATTTTTGCTGTATCTTTCAGGAAATATATTACTAATCTAGCCATCTTTTATACCCCATACATAAATGTTTTTTCTTCCATGTGTATGCAGAGTGCATAACTTTAATCCAAAATAAACTTGTACATTCTAATACCATATCTACAACAATCAAATAGTCGAATACCTTTGATTAACAATTTATCACTTGATAGTAAATTTGCTAGGATTCTTCAGGTTCTTCACTAGCATTTGCCTCTACTTGCTCTTCTGGTTCTACTGGATCCTTTTCCATAGTGTATTTTGTAGTGTTACTGTTTGCATTATTGTTAGCTGAGGCAGTAGAGGCAGTAGGAGCTGGAATGTTGTCTGAAGTTGGACTGGCATGGTATCCTGTGATTATGGTGAAACAACAATAGTGAGGACAAGAAAGGCAAATGCAATACAGCACAGCCATATATGGCGAGAGGCACATGACAGTGATCACCGAAATGGTGATCTACAGTATGCCTTTTCCCCCTCCTGGAATTGTGTCCCCCCCATCCCCAGGGTTGGTTATTTTTAGTAAAGGGGGTGCAGGGGGCAATGCCCTGTGAAGAAATCCACTGTGCACTTTTTTGCCTCTTTGGCGATCACTGTCATGTGCCTGTCACCGTATGTGGCTGTGCTGTTTTGCATTCACCTTTCTTGGCCTCAGTATTATTGTTTTGCCATTATCACAAACAGCCAACTGGCACTACACTGTTTCTTGTTATTCAGAGTTTATCCCCCCATAGTGTATTGAAGAATAACAGTTTTGCAACTAAATTTCTCATTCTCACAGGCCTACATTCAGGTTGTCTCTCCTAGAGTGCCTTTCTAGGGCATTCACTTTAAGTCTTAGCTCTGTCAGTTACTCATTATTTTTATCCAGGTCACTTTCCATTTTAAGAAGTGCATCTTCTACTGTGCTTATCCTGTGTTCTGCTTCAGTCATTCTATATGTTAAGGAGGACATATTTTCTGTCAGGCCTGTGAAAGTTTTTTATAGTAGACTCAGTTTTGCTTAAAGAATCAAACCATTGCCATAACTCATTGAGAAGTAGTTGCTGCTCATCCTCTATGCTGCTATCTTTTCCATTAGCAGTAGTGTTTGTAGCCCCATTCTGATCCAAATCTGTATTTATCTCTTTCATGTCTTTTTTACAACTTCTCAGACCTCTCTGACTTATATTCAGATGTCTCCTGGTATCTGTTAGCCTTCATTACCTTAGGTTTTTTTCCTCTTTACCATGAGTGTTTGTTCCTAAGTGTTAGTATGTAAAGCTTCTGAGTTAAAGGTTTGTAGCTGCCACTTTTGATAATCATGAAACATTCATTTCCAGTAGCAAAGGGAAGATATTCACTTTATGCTTGGAAGGATTCACCTGTAATCCCATTTATGAAGAGTGTGCTGCTTCTAAAACTGGCTCAGGATTTATCGTGACCACCGGTAACAAGGTTGCTGAAGAAACTGCCTGGATCTTTGTTTGAGACAAGAGTCCATCAATGCCTTCTGCTTCATTATCCACTAATATTGCTGCAATATCTGAACTCCCTTCCAGATTCAGTTCCAGTAATATCAGTGGGGATAGTGGAAGCACCCATCTGCATACCAGAGAGAGAGGACTAGGGTGAGTGAATTAGCAGCAGAGGCAGCAATAAAGTTGGCAGCAGAATGTAGAGATTTTTCCCCAATGAGCCATCTGGTGCCTCACTACATTTTGACGATGCTGGTTTGATCTGCTTGGGCCATTTGAACTACCAGGCAGTCTGTTTTTAATTTGCTTTCCCTGTATTTCCTGTTTAATAAAAGTCAGATATCTCTTTTACAGTTTATGCTTTTTAGGCATTGAGAGATCACTGAATGGAATGTGTGTAGGAGAAGGCCAATATTTACCCTTAATGTTTACTCACGATTAACAGCGAAACCAAGCCATTGTGTCTGGCAAGCCCTTTTAACATTTCTTTATCACCAACAAAGTCTTTCATCTGTCATATTAAACTCACATATTCATGTGATGTATGAAGACATTTTCCACTGCTATCACTCTGACTATCTCCTCAAACACACAGCAATATGTTCAGTCAGCCATCTTTGTCCAACCAAGCCTGAGGTTTGATGGCTGAGAGCAACCATTCACAACCTCTTCATGGGTTATATAAACCAGCCTCCTTCAGCCTAATTTAAATTCACAGTTTCTTTACTACCACCATGCACCCCTCCTCCTCCAGTGGCTCGCTTCTTTCCTTGGGCTCCTTACAAAAGTACCTTTAGCCTAAAGGACTTATGTTCCCATGACACCTGTAAGTGAGGATCCATCCTCAAGATGGCTGATCTGCCTTCAAGGTACTCTTTTAAGGTATAGAAGTTCTTCAGGGGATAAAGAATGTGAGTGGCCCAAGTAACTAAATATGACAGTCAGACAGTCCAATCATACAACTAGCTTTTGACTAGCAATATGTTGCATAAGCATTATTCCACAGTGTGGTTGCATATGCCCATTAAACCATTAAAAATAATCAGAAAATATTTTTGTTTATTGTTTCATCTATAGGATGGCATCAGACTGCAGTACCAGCAATGGTTATAGGTCCAAGTCCTACTGTTGAACTCTGATCGATTAAACTTTTACCATCTGACCAATACTGACATTGAGTCAGATTGCTTACATTGTATCACTGCTTAGTTCACCATGAAAGGGAACTGCACCAAACCAAGTTTCAAGTTTAAGTTTTATTAGCGATAAGTCATTGTGTCGAGGCTCATTTTAGATGACACCCCTACACACATGCATACCCCAGTTACTTCATAAAAATACAGTATAATAGTAAAATGTAAGCAATAAATTATACAAACATTGTCATATGACAAGCAATTGATAACCATCTAAGATACTTCATTTAAAGTGATTTGGGGGTACTTCATCAATAATGTAAGGATAGGATTACATCATTCCTTCACTAAACCAATAAGTCATTTTCCCCTGTAGAGACAGCTTTTTAAATACTGGTTCCAATTCTGTTACTATCCCATCTATACAGGCTTTTTAATTATCTTAGTGTGTGATTAAGGATTATACACAGGTAGTAAACTGTGTCATGTAATTTATGTCCTTGATCAGCCCTTTCATTGTTGGCACAATACATCAATGTTGTACTAAAAAATGTTGTATTTGGGAGGGACAGAAGCTACATCTTGCAGGTCTAAAATGAAACTTACTATATTGTATACATCAGAAACACCCTCTAAGGTTACTAATAAGCCCATATACAGTAGATGGAACAGTAATAGAAGTGGAACCAGTATTTAAAACAAACACACAAAAAAAAGCTTTGACTAGGAAAAATGACTTTTGGAATGAGCAAAGTAATCCTTTAATTTTTGTTTTAAACTGGGAAAAGTCTTATTTTGTATTTACACCAATCCATGGAGAACTCCTGCTGGATGCTTTATGGCAAAATTAATGCACATTCATTCAACTGTGAATTTGACATTTTTGTAGTTAAGACCAGTATAGAAATATTGTGACAAGTGTAATAAAAGATATACTGTGCCTCTACAGATCTTCAAAGCAGTATTAGATTGGGGGGCTTTGCCTCTGTAGCACTGCAAAATGCTCTAAACGCTCATTATTCTATAATTGTTAAAGATTATGGAGAGATAAATTCACCATGAAAGAGTTTAGACCAGTTCTGCTCTAAGCAAGAGAATGTGCTGCCCCTCACACACACTGCAATCTTGCTTAAAGCAAAATCAGTCTAAATTATTTCATGGTGATTTGCATATACTTCCCAGGATGCTCTGCATTATGGGGATATGTGTAATTTTATGTTTCTATGCGGCCTGGCTTTATTGCCAATGCCATTTCTGGATAACCCTTGCCTCAGTGCTTTTATGATGAGGTATTTTGACTTCAAAGTTCAACACTGTCTTTTACTTAGAATCAGATGGAGTTTCATTCAAACACTAGTACACCATACAGTGCTGTATTTCCTAACCCTCACAGAATATAATTCCAGTCCTGCTTTAAAGTTTGCTTACTACAGAAATTGGACTGGTTGCCTTGAAACAATTACAGTACCATCTCTGTATATTGTAGTAACTATTTCCAAAATTAACAACAAGCAGCAATGTTTAAAGTGGTTTGCTAATTGCTAATGTGGCTGTATATCTGCAGCTGAGAGTGTACATCACTGGCATTATTCACAATAAGGATGGACTGGAAAGCCTTGAACAGCTACTGAAGTCTCAAAGAAATCTTTAAAAATCATAATATTTAGATACAATTCAGCTTGCATTCCAAGTGTATTCTTTAGATTTATCCTCCCTATTATTTCTTACTGAGTAAATTTACATGATTGCATGATCTTTAACACAAAGAGTTCATCTGCCTCTATCACTTTATTTTGTATTTCAAGTCATTCATCACAATCTGTTGCCTGACAGTAACTGTGAAATCAGAAGTAGTGCATTATAATCTCAGGTGGGTAAAATGCCATGGGAATAGAAGATCAACTACTTTGGAGCACATATCCCATTTCCATGCAAATGACCTCAGTGATAAATAATAGGGATGAGAAATACAGAACTAGTGTAAAATACAAGCTAACTGTATCAACATATTATGTTTTGTTTAGGTTTTCCTGAAAGCATCAGATGCCCATTAAAGGGAACATACATTGATCAACAACTGTACTTTATGTGCTATTACAATGAATGTATTGGTGTATTGTTAACTTAGAGAATTATAGAGTTGTATTTCCAAGGGAAGTACAGTAGTGCCTTCCCTGGCTAGGAATTACTTTATCTACTGTAATTGTATTTCACTCCTCTTTCTGTTCAAAATACAAACTTGATAAAAACTTTGATTACAAAAGAAATTAAAGGGAACATGAACAATGCTGTTTACATTCTTAATATATTTGTAAATTTGGACGTCCGAAGCATGTTTTATCCTCCCAGTGTATTGTTTTGTGTTTTTGTTTTGAAATAGTCTTTCCCCCTTATTTGTGACCTGTATAATTGCATAACTTTTCTCACCCAATATTCATGTTCTTATAACTTAGCAGTTCAACAACTCAATGACATTAGTCGAGTTGGACTCTACGGTGATATAGAGGTCAGAGGTATAAGTTCAACAAATGTCACTGTATTCTGTTTTATTATAGTCTTCCACTCAACTGATATCACTGGATTGTGGAATTGCTAAGTACTTAAAATGTATATTGTTTGGGGAAAAGACTGCATTAATATTGTGCCCTACTTAAGGAAACAATAGAGCTATTTAAAAAAAAGCACAAAACAATACTCTGAGGGATAAAACAGACCTTGCACATGCCCACATTAGCAATTATACTAAAAAAATGTAAACAATACTGTTCATGTTCCCTTTAAAGATTTCTGGAGCTGCTGTGGGATAACCTAGTATTCCAAGATATGCATGTTTGTGTCTCACTCCTCCTATATATGGCTAGAAAGAGCTTATTGAGTCCTTATTCTAGACAGAATTCGATTTTATAAATATAAAGACAATTCCTCCAATAACTGTAGAATACATTATGTTCACTCTACCTCTCATAAAAGTTTGATGTCACCTGTTGGACCCTTAAGGACAGGGCCCCTAACCTGACTTGTGTAATTGCAGTTGCTTCTTACAAATGAGTACCACTTCAAATATATTATCAACTATCGTGCACATCATTGTTTCATCTGAGTGTTCACTGCGCTTACAGTAAATTATTTATTTCCCGGGTTATAGGTCTTAAAATACAAACAGCATGATGCCGACCCAGTTTTATGTCTAACATTGTTTTAGTACAACTAAAAGTAAGTTTGTAAAAGAGGAGATTATTAACATTTTAGAGGCCCAAATGCATGCTGGGATTTTTTTTAGGTGAGGATAACAGCTGGTCAGCTATACTGGTATGGTCTGTGGTTCGTTTGATTTGAGAGGTTCATTTGACATGCAGTTTTCTCTAAATCAAGCATTCAAGCAGACTTGCTGATCAGTCAGTTTTATTTAATTGTGGTTTGACTATATCGCATAGAAACGGTTCTAACGGCTCATTCCTCGCCAGTACCCTGTGGCACATGCAGTGCAGTATAAGAAAGATGGAAATAGCACAGAATGGTTCCATTTTTTTCACACATGCATTCATGGTCATCTGAAAGGCTCAGAGCCCTTTACCATTATTGAAATGCATTTACCCTGCAACCTTAAGGTGCTTGGATTTTGCTAATTATAGAAATTAGAAAAAAAAGTTTTCCCTTAATTGAAGCCTCATTTTCGCTGTACGCTCCAACAAAACTCTGAATGCTAAGACTATTCAATTTGCTACAGCCAAGCCCCTCTTGGTATACAACCGTAAGCAAGTACTGTAGAATCTACTATTAGCTGGCAGAAAGTCACAGTAAATCCTGTTTTCTTAATAACTACAACGGAACCATTAGTATTCGTGTTCTGCTTCTTCACATGAGTGGATGTAATTGTGTAAAATTCTTGGGATTTTTGTTTCTTTTTCAGCAGAACAAATAATCCCCAGACTAATACACGGATAACCCCCAACGACAGATCTACATATAGCACCAGTGACGTTTATTGAATTTGACAGTTCGTTTGAATGACGAGTTTCTGCTAGTGCATTGACCGAATCTGTGGAAGTAGGCAGTCATTTGCAGCATTATCTACGTATAGATGAAATGCTGAAGTAATTTCCCTCAATAATTTGAGCAGTGCACTTTTTCTGACACAATGATCAAGTCCTCTGTCTTCTACTGGCTGAATACTAAAGTGTCCTTCCTTTACTATCATCCATACCCTACTGCCTCTTGTTACTCTGCGGTCAGATCTGTGAGGATTGGAAAAGCTGTTCCCAGGGTAATTCTCCGGATTAGTGCGCTGTCAGTTGTAGTGGGGACCTTCTCTGAGTCAATAAGGAAGCTTCGATTCGGGATGTACTTAAAAGTTTTGTTCCAGTTCTCTCTCTCTCTCTCTCTCTCTCTCTCTCTCTCTCTCTATATATATATATATATATATAATTGCTCAGTTAAAGTATTTTTCTTTGACTTCCTCCTTGACTTCAGTTTTCTAACATGGTGTTCCCACAAAGAATTTGTTTTCGACTGTAGATACGTGTAAGATTGCTGAAGCACCACAGAAAAAGTTCGCAATAAGTAACTTGTGATATATTTTTCTGCCGACAGCAAGGCACTTTGTTTTAAAAAATGTGGTAACCCACATAAGTATTCTCTAGAAACATCAGTTTATTTAACTTACATTTAAAACTGGAATTCAAATCTATAAAAAACATTATTTTATTTTTGGCGTATAGAATGCACATAGCGCATCACCACAAAGCAAAGAAACCTTAGACATGCCAACGCATTACAAATAACCAGGGAACCTTAAGGTGAAGTCCTCATTGAAAACAATCCAGTAGTGTGCACCAGGTTTTAGCATCCACTATATGCTGAAAAAAAAAAGATCCCACCAGGAAGAGAAAAAACATAGTTTAGAAGTTTTAAATGGGCAACAAAAACAGAGGACATTATAGCCCAACCTGAAACATCACTGTGTATAAGGCTCTTTTCAGGCTTTTCCTCAGGAATGTGCACATTTTCGTATAATCAGTCAAGAAGCAAAGACAGTTTGTACTGTACCTGGGGCACCTTTCACTACCCAGTTAAACCACGACTGCAAGTACTGTTCAGTATCTGGGTGATGAACCTTTAATGGCCATTGTCACATAATGAGAAGCATTTGAATCGCTTCCACTGAAGTCAAAAAGGATACCGTGGGCAGACATGTCTGGTATGTAAACATAAGCAAATCAGATCCTTAGCCCCCATCTCTTTTTCTTGAAACTCTTGACACAGCCACCCCGAAGGCAAAGAACAACCTGTCCTAGTCTAGTGTGTGATTAGAGTTGAAAGCCGTTACCTGCAGGTGGCGGCAAATATCCTTGAAGCATAGAACTGTCCAAAGTGCTGAAAGCAACCGACTATGACTTTTGGTTTGTGTGAAAAGGCTGATTTATCAACCGATGAAGAATTACACTCAACCCCTCTGACTGATTATAATTTTGTTTAATAATCATCCAACTATATTAGCATTTTCAAGCAGTTTTGTGATGTTAAAACCCTTGTATTCGAAAATATTCAGTATTTTATAAGCTAACGTTGTCACTCGTTTTTAACAAAATAGAAAATGATCCTTAATACAGAATGGAAATGAATTTGTGCAGCAGGTGCTGGGCAATGACTGATATGGAATACGACCCTAATTGTAAAGAGATAGAAAACCATGTCGGTGCAACCGGGCTTAATTGTGTTCAAGTGAAGAATTTTCCCTGAAAAACTAACTTTCCTGAAATAGAGCCACGGAGCCCAACAGAATAAACTACGCCCGCTATAAATATTGCGATAAAAACGGTAAAGAAGAGCACATGTCACTGGGAGGGTGTTCTATTTTGTATAAGATTAGACTTATTTTATGAATTGCATATGTGTATTGTTTCTACACTTTGAAATGCACATTGCTTTAAAACCCACATACTTACATTACGTAAAAGAAGGACAGCATTTTCTTCTAGCTGAAGAATCAAATGGACAGCTGTAAAGGGCAGTACTATGTAGGATTTGGAAGAGCTCCGCCCGGTGTACTGATAAGCACAAGAGACGCGCGGTTACAGTGAAGACAGTTCTCGATCTGACAAACACTCAAACATACGCAGTAACCCCCTCCCCCCTCGTGAAAAATCCCAATTAGTTGCTCGCCAAACGAAAGTGCAAGAGCTTGGGATCACACTTCTGAAGCTGGTCTTGAAAGAAAAATCAGAATGGACAGACACACTCTAGCGACCTCTTAACCATCTGACGTACCTTGAGCCGCTGGTATATATTAATTCAGTTCGTCACTAGTCCCTAACATTCACGGAACTACAGTACAGAACTGCAATGTTGTGTGTGTAGCTGTGCGCTTCGGTTGATATTATGACTCTTTCAAATAATGGAACGCTGTTTCAGATTTTGACTGCAAAGAACTGAGTTGCAAACGTCTGTGGTGTTTTTTTCTCGGAATGGAAATGTTCAACAATACTACATTTTCAGACTATCGTTATGACAAAGAAAACAAAACCAACTTTTCAGAGGTAACACTCAGCTATCAGATCATCACTTCTTTATTTTTGGCAGCTCTAATTCTCTGTGCTATCATCGGGAATGCCTGTGTGATCGCAGCAATAGCACTGGAGAGATCTCTTCAAAATGTAGCCAACTACTTAATAGGGTCATTGGCTGTCACAGACCTCATGGTCTCGGTGTTGGTGCTCCCAATGGCTGCTCTCTACCAAGTCTTGAACAAGTGGACTCTAGGACAGGTAACATGTGATATTTTTATTTCTTTAGATGTTTTGTGTTGTACGTCTTCTATCCTTCATTTGTGCGCTATTGCATTGGACAGATACTGGGCTATAACAGATCCAATTGACTATGTAAACAAGCGGACTCCAAGGAGAGCTGCTATTTTGATTAGCTTAACGTGGCTAATAGGATTTTTAATATCCATCCCACCAATGTTGGGCTGGAGAACTCCGGAAGACCGAGCTAATCCGGACGCCTGCACAATAAGCCAAGACCGTGGCTACACAATTTATTCAACCTTTGGCGCGTTCTATATTCCACTAATATTGATGTTAGTCCTATATGGTAGGATATTCAAAGCAGCCCGGTTCAGAATCAGAAAAACCGTAAAGAAAGCTGAAAAGAAAAAGGTCGCAGATACGTGCCTAACAGTTTCACCTGCAACCCTACAAAAGAAGAGTAATGGGGAGCCAAGTAAGAACTGGAAACGGAGTGTGGAACCCAAACCTACTACTTGTGCAAACGGGGCAGTGAGACACGGTGAGGATGGAACTGCTTTAGAGATCATTGAAGTGCATCACAACAATTCCAAAAATCACATCCCTCTGCCCAACAACGCCAATACCCCAACCATTCCTTGTTTTGAGAACAAGAACGAGAAGAGTACAGAAGCCAAGAGAAAGATGGCCTTGGCAAGAGAAAGAAAAACTGTAAAAACTCTGGGCATAATTATGGGGACATTTATCCTCTGCTGGCTTCCTTTCTTTATTGTGGCTCTGGTGTTGCCATTTTGTGAGGAAAATTGCTATATGCCAGACTGGCTGTCTGATGTCATTAACTGGCTTGGGTATTCAAACTCGCTCCTCAACCCCATCATCTATGCTTATTTCAATAAAGACTTTCAAAGTGCTTTTAAGAAAATTATCAAGTGCAAATTCTGTAGACAGTAAAGCTATCCTTGTAGCCTTCACATGGGTGAACACTTTCATTAGTTCCTTTATTTCATTGGTATGTTTTCTCTTTCCTGCTGTTGCACCCGTGTCTGAGCATTCACTTGAGAGATGCCAAAGGTTACTTCTGCTGTACATAAAGAAGACTGCAGTAGTCAACTTTTCTGAGATTTGGAAGAGCATAATGTTCAAGCAGCCCAACTTACTAAACAAACAGATGTGTAGGTTAATCCAGTATCAGAGATGTATGGGTTAAATCCATCCTTTTATCTGGTCATCCGTGGTTACTGTAGTAGACCTTTAAGAAGAGTTAAACTGACCTCTGAATCTTAGTGTGGAATCATCCAGGTTCATTGACAACCACGCAAATTAATGAATTGTTGCTGTGTAATGGTTTTGAACATGTGCAGGATTTTTGTTTTACTGTAGTTGAGTTCTTAAAGACTTACTCCACAGTAGTTCTCAACCACCAAGGATACTAAGTTATTATGGACAAAATAAACAGTTCATTGAATCATACTTGTCTTATTTACCAGGAAAGACTGCAACAAAAAACTTTTAAAGACCTGTTAGGTAATTATATGCCAGTGCAGGTTCTCAGGCAGCATTCATAATGAACCCCTGACAGAGCCTCTGATATTCATATAATTATTTGCAATGATGGTAGCTATCGTACTTGGTGCAGGCCAGTTATTACATAAAGGCTGTCTATTAGGTGGCCCCTAAAAAAGAATGTGGTGGAGCCTAACTTGAAAAGAGACACCCTCCAACTTTTCTTGACTGTGTCCCAAATGAAACACCTTGTTTGAGTACTTAAAGTATAAGTATGCACGTGATATGAAATGTCAACCATGAAATTAAAGCTGCTGTACAACACTCTACTGTACATAGTTCATTGTGCAGTATTCATTGGATTTGTTGATGCAGCCAATCTCAGAATGGAATGCTTAGAGTTAGGAGAACATACAGGCACTTCTCAACATGTAACATTGCATAATCAAGAGGGAACCTATATACAAATGCGTGGGAGATAACAAGTGAAGCCATTAGTACATGGCTTGAAGTAAATTATTTGAAACTTTTTTTTATAGAAAATAAACATGAAAATGTGAGTGCATTCTGTGTTCATGCTCTTTATTGGTAAACAAGTGTCCCTATCTCCAAAGGATTGGTTGCTTTAATGTATTATTTCAATGGAGCAGATATACAGAACAAGCCATGACATGATGCAGTCGATAAATGGTTGGTGTTCAAAATGCAAATTAAACCATGTATATATATAGAGAGAGAGACAGAGGGAGGAGGGAGGAGGAGGAGAGGAGAGGAGGGAGGGGAAAGAGAGAGAGAGATGTTCTAATAAACTATTCAAAGGAGCATTGATAGACTTTGAACAGAAACTTATTTAAATATAGTTGAAAGTATCACTGATGGACTTGTTGCCATTGCTTAAGGAGTAGTGCTATCTTCTATCAATATACCCATGGCAAGTTTAAAAATGAAAACCAAGCTGCCCACTAGTATTTTAGTCTCTAATATGTTAACATAAAGACAAGGTTATTGAGAGGCTTTACACACCAGCATATAATGTCTGCATATACCACAACAGACAAGGTGTGGCTTGAGACCATACTTCACGTTCAGAGCAGTTCCCTGCAAGCTGTGAAACTTCACTGCATGTGATCAAGAGGACAAGTGTGACACCTAGACAACACAGACTCCGTTTGTTGCATCGGGTGAGTACCTTCAGAAGTGGGCCCCCACTCTTAATATGAACTAGTGCCATTGGGAGTTTTACTAAACAAAACAAACAAAAAAACTTGTTTCAAAAATAAGTATGTTGCTAAGAACTGACTAAATGAAAGACGCACTAAAAATTCTTTAGTACTGTTTTCTTATATGATTAGAGTAACCTCCTGGGCACAGTAAGGAATCAAGCTACATAATCAGGTATCAGTTTAACTTTTTTGTTCTGTCTCATCCATGCAGCAGAAAGATGAATAAAAAATAAATTTAAATTTAGTAAATTAATATTACTATAATCAAGTATTTAAGTAAATCATCTATGTCTATCAAATCAGGTTTCACTCCTGGCTTTTAGTTAGCTGTCCCGGGACTCATACTAATAATATAGACTGAATACCATTTAAAATGCAAACAGCTTTTCATGCTGTTCCCAACTGTATGGGATATCAGATAGAAAGTGCCAAGCAGTATCATGGGATGACTGGAGAATTTTAGATGCTACATGTGTATGTGCTGGATTTTGCTACTGTAGATCTTATTCAAAAAGAAACACACAGTCCAAAACATTTCACTGAGATGCAAAGTACAAATAAATAATGCCTGTGATAGTCTTGTGTTCCATAAGTGGAGTTCAGTGTGTTACTTTATGAAATAACTTAACAATTTGTCTTACATTGTGGTATATACAGTACAGTGCTTATATTATATGTTTTAAGTTGAAATGCCTCTACTGTAGATTAGCTTAGGTTTGGTATGCAGCTAGTTGGTGCTTACTCTATAATCCTGTTAAATAATACAGTATATCTCCGATATTACTGGTATATTCTTATATAATTAGCCTGCTCATATTCTTGGCAAAAACATGTGGATTAGTAAAAGACGTTAACACCGAACAGTTGCTTGCAAGTTGGGTATTCTTATAGACAGCATTGCCTTTAGGAGTGTTATTGCTATTTGGAAAGGGGAGCTGTTTTTGCATGGCATTGATGCTGTAGAAGAGATGCATGAACTGTTTCCATGGAGTATTAGCATCTTTAACCAACAGATTAACCAGCATCTGGGAATCTAAAACTCACACTGCAGCAGCTCTGCTGTATACTGTTTCTGTTTTTGCCTCAGTTTCCATAGTTCTTCATTAAATTAACATGTCAGAGGCTTTCAAAAACTGAAAACCTTTATATTGACACCACTCAAGCAACCTTTATGCAAATAGGTTAGCTTATTGAAATAATCAATATGTGTGTGTGTGTGTGTGTGTGTGTATGCACGCATGTGTGCATGCAGGTGTGTGTGTGTATGCACACATGTGTGCATGCGTGTGTGAATGTGTGCATGCATATGTGTGTGTGTGTGTGTTGGATGGGGGCTCAGACTGATTTCTTGAAAAAATACTTACATCCAGTTCAAGAGATGCATGTTAGTACAAGTCCATCTTTAACAGTTCAGTGTTCAGTTTATAGTGTATATGTGTGTGTGTGTGTGTGGTCCGATGTCAAACTAATTGGACATCTTCTTGGCAAAACTTTTTTTTCATGTTACTACTTTTCATAATATGTTGCTAGTGCAGTATGTTTGCAGACATAAGCATGGCCAGTTAATCAGGAGTGATCCAGATGTGTGGTGCAGTGTTCAGAGTACAATGTGTACTGTATGTTAATATGGTAGCTCCTAGTTCCTGCTTGCTCACTGTATAAGCAATAACACACAAAATATGCATAAAACTATATATCTGTGCACCCCATGTGTGTATTGAGGTACATGGACAACTGACTCAGTGCCTTAAAACACCTAGGGTGTGTGGTGATTATATCCTAATGTGCACACTGCATATAACATTAAAAAGAAAACCAAACTTGTAAGTGTGCATTAAGCAATATCTATGCATAGTCATGTGATGGGTTCCAGCCAGTCATAGTTCTCATTTTTTGGCTATCTGTTTTATAAGTAACTGTGAAGGAGTCACTTAACGTCCCAATGCTTTGTGCCACCAAGATGTAAAATTGGGTTTATGCAGGACAACACTAAAATGAGAAGTTGACTCATGGCCTATTCTGGCTCAATAAATTGTGAAAAAAAAAAGACTTTAACGTCCATATTATTACTAGAATTTTGTCAAATTCTGATTTTCTGCAGAGACTGCCTTTGTTTTGGGAACCCGAGGAGTGTTTGCAGGGTGGTGTGCATGTTATTTTACCATATTCACCCCTGACAGGGCATATGAATCAGAAGAAATGTTAAAGGAGTATGGTGGATGGACAACCATGAATACTATACTTGTTGGGCACAGTTATTATTTAACAAAGGTCAAGTTAGCCTCCAGTTTTCTTTCCAAATGTTAAAACAGTGTTTTACACAAATAAGTGACTTACAATAATTTTTCTGTTCAGGAACCATTGCTGTCCAATTATGTGATAGATGTCTTCAGTGTTTAAGAAACAGCATTTTGTAGACCTCTCATCTAGTTAAGTGAGTAGTGAAACCAACCCCTTAGTGTCATCTTGTTTCTATAAGGTGTTGTTGTCATTTCTGGCTATTAAAATTGACTCATGTAGATGATATTAGCAGTGAACGGCCACAAGGTGATGCTTTAAGGAGAGTGGTCAGTGTATAATGTTCAATGGGGATTACACACATCTCACTGACTGCAGCTGAGAAAAAATAAGTATCTCAGATCTTACCATACAATTTTTAAAAATAAAGCCTCAATATTTTTTTATGGCTTAGTTTCTATAACTGATACTAAAAGGGAACCTATAACACAGGCTCTGATGTGTAGTCATGACAACATCTGTTTTGCAGAGTATCTTGTCTTCTTGGTTTAATAACTGACTCCCCCACATCATATTCCTATATCTTATCACCCTACCTTTTTATTGCAGAAGCTTTTACCTTGTTGGATATCAATTACAGTACAGTTCAAAGACAACAGTCAAGTTGAAAGA
The DNA here is from genome assembly GCA_016271365.2 of Neoceratodus forsteri. Lineage (NCBI taxonomy): Eukaryota > Metazoa > Chordata > Ceratodontiformes > Ceratodontidae > Neoceratodus > Neoceratodus forsteri. Next base: position 1,026,196,530 of record CM057454.1, on the reverse strand, counting down.
ATCAATTTAATAAGTCCACATACAACTGTGGACTTTAGCAACCCTAAAAGCAATCCAATGAGGTTCAATATAATGATTTTTTTAAAGGAACATAAGCTATGTTTTTCATGTTTTTTAAAGAGAAACTGTCAGCACTAAGAGCCTCACACCCAAGTGTGGGTCTGGTCCCAATTTGCACTTTGTAGGCAGACATTTTTCTTTTTAACTATTGTTTTCTGCAGCACAGTAGATTGTATCAGGCTGATTATGCTGGCTTCCAAGCTGACATCTGTTTTTACCAAAAATGTCCAGATCCCCTGCAGCTGACATCAAAGCAAAGCCAGAGCACTGGGAGATTCAATAGCCTGCAGTGCATGTTAAAACCTTTATAATTTCAGATCAGGTATTTGCCAGTTCCGCTCTTCTCCCATGGCTAGGTATCATTATGTTTGACTGCACTTAGCCCTGGGAGGACAGTAGACCCAGCAATGAAAAGATCAAAGCTTATAAAAGTTCTAACATGTACTCCAGGCTATTGAATCTCATACTACTGCAGTTCTCCTCTGATGTCAGCTGCAGGGGATTCTGTGATTTCTGGTTACAGCAAATGTCAGCTTGGAAGCCAACAAATCGTATTGCTACAATCTACTATACTGCAATAAACAGTAAGTAAAAAAAATGTGTTTTGCACACTAAGTACAAATTGGGACCAGTCCTACAATTGTGTGTGGGACTCCTAGTACTGACTGTCCCCCTTTAATATAATTTGAAATATAGATATTTGTGTATCTTTAAGAATCTACCAAGTGTGATTTTTTTATGTATTCATCTTGAAATAGTCTTATGTGGAAACTTACATCATCAGTATCAATGTAAGACCTCCTCTCAACTGATACAACAGGGTTCCAGAACTGATCATTAGTTATAAAAACGACTCATCAGGCAGGAAAAAAGCAACATAAACAAGAGACTCTAAAAAGAGGAAAAACATACCTAAATTATCTAAAAGCAAACAAATGATTGAGCACACTAGGAAGGTTAAGGAGGTTTTTCCACTTTATCTGGTGTATGCTCCTTTTAGGTTCTGCATACAAGTAGTAGCAACTCTTCAGCTGTAATTGTAAAACTTTGTGGTTTAATCCTTGAAACTGGATTACATAACTTCTAGGCTCGTGCCAGCAGACTGAGTGATATCTGGAACACTGTGAGTGTTTAGATGTCCAGTTGAAATGTATTTTAAGATTATTCTTGATATTCAACACTGCCTAAAACTGAGAGGAGGAGACAAGTACCACTGCACATGAGTGAGAATCAATGGATTAATATTGCCTAAGCAAGATATGACATCCTTATGTACTGTATCTCTTCAGTTAGAATGGGTAAAAATATCCATCCCGTATTTTGATGGGGAGACAAAATCATTTGACTTGGAAGTTTTTTAAATATTGGCATTTGGGGAATGTACATAGTGACTTTTTAATCTTCCAAATTCTGCATGTTCCTTGTACTCTTTAAGACTTTATCTTATTTTTCATTTTGTAAGGCAATGGTCTCAGATATTTTTCCCAGAAAAAGAGATCAGTCAGAAAAATTATTACCAAAGACTTGTACTGTTTATTAAAAGAAAACAGAGCAGTTTAGGTTACATAGGATATACAGTAAAGTAAGTTGTAGGAAAATACAGGAACAGTCACTCAGGGGTTACAAAAAATATACTAAACAGATCATGGAACCCTGATAAGGTCTCCTGGTTTTGTTGTTTATCTCATCTACAGTGTGCTATTCATTTTGTCCCCAGTCTGTTCCACATTATGTGAAAAGGCAATATCAAGAAGGGATTCATAATAAGGAAAAATGATACTTTTTTCCAAAATTAGCATACACACAAAAAAACATAAAAGAAAGAAAAAAAAACAAAAACAAAAAAGAAACAGTAGACAGATAAAACTGTCATGGTGATGTACATAGGACCAAAAAGTACTAACACTGAATCTAGTATGGGGAAGAAAGTACTGCAGTAGAAAACACTACAGAGGGAAAGGACTTGAGAGTAAAAATCCCAGACCATCTGAAGGCATCGGCACAATACAGTAGGGTGGTTGGTAGGGAAAATAGGATGTCGAGGTGCATAGGGATGGAGATTGCGAGCAGAAGAAATGAGGTGCTGATACCACCGTGTAGGTCACTGGTTAATCTTCATGTGGAGTACTGTGTGCAGTTTTGATATCTGGATCTAAAGAAAGACAGGAACAGAGTGGACACAGTGCAGAGGAGTCTAGTCAAGATGTTCCAGAAACAGCTGGGAAGGAAGTAAAGTTAGATGAGAGGCTGGCAGTTATTAACATTTGAGGTATGAAGGAAGAAAGGACACATAATTAAAAGAAATACCTTCACAGGGAAAGTAAGTAGATAGTGGGGAATTGTTCAGGCTGAGTGGGAACACAAACACCAGAGGCAACACATGAAGCTGGCTGGTGGCAAGTTTAAGAGAGATACAGTGCAAGGAAGTGCTTTTTCATGGAGAGAGTGGTGGAGGTGTAGAATAGGCTGCTGGAGGATGTGGTCTGCATGACATAAGTTGGCTGGATTCAAACAAAGTTGGGACAGATGCAAGGGCTTGGTAAGGCACACCAGAAAGAGAGCTGGCCAGGAGAATGAAGAACCTCTCTGGCTCTCTCATTCAACAGTAGTTACAGTAGGTAGGAATGGGCAGATGTGATGGGTCAAAAGGTATTTTTCTGCTGATGTATTGAATATTTCTGTTTCTGTGCTTGCACCCATGCCTACATTTTCAAGTATATTAAAAAGGAATTGCCACTGACTGTATATGGTACTCTTAAACTCTTGAGGAAAAGAAATGATTGTTAACTTTCACTTCACTGTCAAAGATTTAGAATTCATTATTCCATTATCCTGCATCAGTAACATTTCACATGAAATCAGTGTTAAGTTGGCAGTCAAGCCTAGTTAAATAAAAGCACACAACAAATCTGTGTAAAAGTTAATTTTGCTTTTAGTAAGATGGAAGCTGTTTAAGATTATAGAAATGAAAACTTTCAACCCATTTTGTTTTTTGAAAATGAACTCAGTGATTTATTAAAGATGTGAAGCAAAGTATGTGGGGGGTTATACAAGTCTGATGTGTCTCACAAACCAGGATACTGGAAATCTGATGCATTTCTAAGGCTACACTTCCTCTATATTGTATTTTTTGGCACATTGCTGTTGTTACTTTTAATGAAACTGCTGCTGAGTTTTCCTTTTTAAGTATTGTTGGGTACATCCATATTTGATACTTATGCACATTTCAGAGTTAAGTATTGTGATACATAATGATTTGCAGCGTGCTACCACATTTTCCTACACATGTGAGAATTATAGACCCATAAGCATAACACAGGAATGATGAAGCCACACATGTGTTACAAGATTGTTTCCTCCTTAGTGGGGCCAAAAGTAATCAGCACAATGCAAACCGTTATGTGTGTAGTTCAGGCAGCAATATGTTGCATGTTTTTTTCCTTCTAAATGCATGATATTTGAAACTGTAGCACTTTTTTGTTAAGTTTAACTGCTGAAGTTTCAAAGCAGCAAAGGGCTATTGTGATGTCATCAAGCACTGTCAAAGCTATGCTTCCACTGGTTAACTATGCCATTATAACACTAATCAATCCATTTTGTGAATGTTTTCTAAAAGCTGTTCTGTATATAGAACTGTGCAGAATGACTTCTCTAGAACTTAAAACCATGTAGAACAACTTGGAACATTCAGAACAGATTTCCATCGTGACCATGGAAACCATTTCAAAATCAAGTGTTTTTTTTTTTTATAAACTTTACCAGAGCAGCACTGATTGAAGGAGAGATTGCCAGGTGCAGTAGTGTGAGAGGGATGTTTTAACTTGGTTTGTCTGTTTGCCAGGGAAAACAAAGTACTGGGACAGTTAGTTTTTATGCGGTTTAGGTAATTGGATCACACAGTGGAAAAGTTATATATTATAAAAAGTGAGGGACATTTTAACTTGGTTTGTCTGTTTGACAAGGAAACATTACTGGGACAGTTAGTTTTCATGTGGATAGTGTAGTTGAATCATATAATGGAAAAGTAACATATTATAATATGTAAAAAAAAAGATAACTGTGAATGAAGAACAAGGTGGCAAGGACACCTTTAGTTTCTGAATATATCATAGTACCACTCAAGCTTTTCTTTTATAGCTTTGTGATGTTACAAGAACCCCTCAGTGCAGTTAACAGTCCAACTCTTCACAGTTACAGATTAATTATATAATACATAAGAAACATACTATATATTCAGATAACATGCGGCTTATACACAAAATGCAATCTGTACTTAATGATGTTATTACATTAAACTGTATTACACCTGACTTATTAGTACTTTATATACCACACCAGTGGTAAATACATTGTGTAAATATATCCTGTTATGTTTCAAACAGAAAAAAAAAATACCCACTTAAACTATGTAATTTTCATGTAGAACATTTTATTTCCACTTTAAATCTAGGAAGAGAATCAAGAGAACAATGGAACCGATAGAGTTTAGAATATAAATTAAGCCAGTATTAAACTAAAACTAGTAAAGCACTAATACAAATATTAAAAATAGTGTGATATTGATGAAATACATCATCAGTTGCAGTGGAATGTCACATCTACAGTACCATATTTCTACAGGAGAGGTAACACATTTATTTAACTTGTGGCTTACCCATGTATGAGTTATGGGTCTTACATGCAAAAATAGAATTTCTCAGCATTCTCCCTTCCTGTACCTTATTCACCCCCATGAGGTATTTGAAGGTCATTATAATGTCCCCCTCTCCCTCCTCACTTCCAGTATATACATGTTTAGATCCCTCAGCCTCTCCTTATAGGATATTTGGTGCAGCCCCTACACCATTGTGTTGCCCTTCTTTGGATGGCCTTCATCCTGTCTATGTCCTTTCTGAGGTGTGGTTTCCAGAACTGGACACGGTACTCCAGGTGTGGTCTCACCAATGAACAATACAGTGGCAACACCACCACCCTCTTTTTTCTGATGATACCCCTCCGAATGCATCCCAACATCCCACTGGCTTTCCCTACTGTTTTGTCACATTGTCTTGCCACCTTAAGGTTATCCATTATGATTCTTACACAAGAAAGGGTCCTGAAGGAACTGGAAGCAATAAGAGTTGATAAAGCAATGGGGCCAGATGGGGTGCACCCCAAGGTCCTTAAAGAACTAAGAGATGTGGTGGCTGAACTTCTGGCTATCCTGTTTAGCCGATCACTGGAAACAGGGAGGTACCCAAAGACTGGAGGACAGCAGATGTAGTCCCCTTATACAAAAGTGGGAACAAAGAGGAAGCAGGGAACTACAGACCAGTCAGCCTCATCTCGGTAGTGGGAAGATCATGGAAGCACTACTGAAAGAGAGATTGGTGGAACATCTGGTTGTCAATGGACTACAGGACCCAAGGCAGCATGGTTTCCTGAGGGGTCATGTCAGACCAACCTCATTGAATTTTTGGCTGGGTGACTAGGGAGGTGAATCAGGGAGGGCAGTGGACATGGCCTATCTGGACTTCAGCAAGGCCTTTGACACTGTGCCACATAGAAGACTATTACACAAACTGGGGAATATGGGTGTGGGCAGACAGTAGTGTGGTGGATAGGTAACTGGCTGGGTGGCAGGACACAGAGGGTGGTAGTAAATGGCTGTCCCCCACAGAGGAAGAATGATCAGTGGGGTACCACAGGGATCAGTGCTGGGACCGGTCCTATTCAACATTTTCATCAGTGACATTACGCGAGGATCTAGAAGGCAGAATTTCACTGTTCGCTGATGACACAAAGCTCTGTAACAGAGTAGACACACCAGAGGGTGTAGACAGAATGAGAAGCGACCTGCAGAAACTTGAAGAATGGTCAAGGGTTTGGCAGTTGAAATTCAATGCAAAGAAGATCAAGATAATGCATATGGGGCACAAAAACCCTGGCACAATATATCAGTTGGGGGGTGAGGATATAGCATGCACCAAGCAGGAAAGGGATCTTGGGGTTGTCATCTCTGATGACCTCAAGGTAGGGAAACAGTGTGACAAGGCAGCAGGTAAAGCAAATAGGATGCTGGGATGTATAGGCAGGGGCATCACCAGCAGGAAAAGGGAGGTCATAATTCCGCTATACAAGACACTAGTGAGGCCCCACCTGGAGTACAGTGTACAGTTCTGGAGACCATACCTACGTAAGGACATAGACAGGTAGAGAAGGTTCAGAGGAGGGCAACAAAGATGGTGCATGGATTGCATCACAAGTCCTATGAAGACAGGTTGAAGGAACTGAACATGTACTCCTGGAGGAGAGGAGGGAGAGAGGATATGATAGAGACATACGAGTATCTTACAGGGAGGAACAGGGTGCAGGAAAACACTATTTTTAGCGAAAAAGAAGTTCCAGGACTAGAGGGCATGGGATGAAGTTGGAGGGAGGACGATTCAGAGGAAACATGAGAAAGAATTTCTTCACAGAACGGGTGGTGGACAAGTGGAACACCCTGTCAGAGGAAGTGGTGGGGGCTGAAACAATCACAGGATTTAAGAATGCATGGGATAGACATAAAGGAATTCTAGAGGTCAGGAGTAACAGACTTCTAGGAAAACAAACTGAACTTACAAGCTCAAATGGGCAGACTGGGTGGGCCATAGGCCCTTATCTGCCGACACTGTCTATATATCTATGTATCTATGATTACTCCTAGGTCTCTTTCCTGTATAGTGACTGTCAATACCTCCCACCATTCTATACTTTGCCTCTAGATTTCTTCTCCCAAGGTGCATTATTTGACACTTTTTTACACTGAAACCCAGCTGCTATATACTTGACCATTCCTCAAGTTTTTTCAGGTCTCTATTCATTCTCTCTACCCCCTTTGGAGTGTCCAATCTATTGCAGATCTTGGTGTCATCTATAAAGAGGAAAATCTTTCCTTCCAGTTCTTCTGCAGTGTATTTATAAAGACATGAAAGTGGGCTGGACCCAGTACTGAGCCCTGAGGAACCTCACTGGCTACTCTTCCTTCTCCCAAGTGAGTTTCATTAACCACCACCCTCTGTCACCTATCCATCAGCCAATCATATGCCCAGGGTGCTCAGGGTACCACCTTGCTCCAATGCCAAGCTTCCCAGATGTTTTGTGAGCCTCCTGTTTGGTATGGTGTCAAAGGCCTTTCTGAAGTCTTAGTAGGCCATGTTCACCACTTCATAATGATCTATCGCTCAGGTCACCCAGTCAAAGAAATCTATGAGGTTTGTATGACAGGATCTCCCTCCCATAATCTGTGTGGTTATGGGTCTTGTAACCTGCTGGATGCAACGTAATATACTAATCTTTCCATTAGAAGTGACTCAATTAGTTTTCCCTCTACTGGTGTCAGATTGACTGGCCTATAGTTGTTAGCCCTCTTCCCTCTGCTGCTCTTATGGAGTGGGACTACATCTGCTCTTCTCCAGTCCTCTGGGACCACCTTTGTATCCAGTAAGTTAGTAAAAAGGGCTGCCAGCGGTATACCCAGTACTACCTCCCTGAGCTCTTTCAATACCCTTGGATGTATCCCATCTGGCCCCATAGCCTGCCCAGTCTCAAATTCACAAGTCTCTTCAGGACTCGTTCCTCCAATGCACAACCTGGTGCTGCACAAATAATTACTTCATTTTCAATCACATGGGTGCAGTGTGCATATTTACAGAACACATACAAACAGAGGAGAGAAAGAAGCACCTCAGCTGGGATTTGAACTGAGTGTGCCCAGAATACCATTCTGGCCATGCTAACCAGCTGCGCCACCAAGGCAATTGGAACCTGGACCATCTTGGAGGACACAAAATGAATTAATTATTTGTGGAACACCAGGTTGTACATTGGAGAAAGAGTAAGGCCCAGGTTCCAGTTTCCATGGTGGTGCAGCTGGTTAGCATGACCAGAACAGTATTCTGGGTGGCCTGGGTTCAAGTCCTAGTTGAGGCATGTACTTCTTTCTCTTCACTGTTTGTATGTGCTCCATAAATATGCACACCGCACCCATGTGATTGAAAATGAAGTCATTATTTGTGCAGCACCATGTTGTGCACTGGAGGTAGACTAATGTGTCCTCTGGGATGTCCCAGGTTCCAGTTGCCTTGGTGGTGGTGCATGTGGTTAACATGACCAGAACAGTATTCCGGTGGCCTGGGTTCAAGTCCCAGTGGAGGCACTTCTCTGTTTGTTTTTGCCGGTACACATTTCTATCCTCTTCCCTCTGCATCTCCTTGTATCTTCTGAATGCTGTCCTTTTTGCCCTTACCCTTACCACCACCTCCCTTGAGAACCATATTGGTCTCCTTTTCCTCCTGCTTTATGCTGACCTCTTTTCTACAGAGTTTTTTTGCCTTCACTATTATATCCCTTAATCTGGCCCACTGTTCCTCCACCTCATCAAGGTAATCCCCCCACCAGAACGTCCTCAAGGCATTCACCCCGTCTTTTTAAAATCTGCCCTTCTGACATCCATAACCCTTGTCTCTCTGTGGTTCATCAGCACTGCTTTCCTAATGTTAAACCACACTGTCCGGTGCTCATTGGTCACAGGTGGAATCCAACTCTGACATCTGTAACACTGTAGAGAGAAAAGCAGGTTCCATCTCCCTCCAAAGAGCCTGCAGATATACCAGCACTTTGTCAAATATAAGGCAGGTTCAAAAATAATATAAGAATGTATAAATGATTATGTTCATACAATCCAGACACATAAGAACATGTCTCACTTCTAGCTTTCAGAACATTTTTTGTATAGTCATATTATATTTATATTTAAAACTTGAAATTGCTCATTTTCTCAAATAATATTGACTGTATACTCCTTTGATTTTCTGCATACATTATTTTCTTCCGTACTTATATTCAGACTTCAATATCAATGTATTTTTTTTATTTGAGAGTTGGTAAATAACATTCTTTAATGTCTTCAAAATGCTAACATATTTCACAGGCAAAAGGCTAAGAGTGCAATGAATTCTTTCTAGTAGATAATAGTGTATCACTCAGTGCAAAAAGATCTGATGATTTTTGAAAGGCTATGCCAGTATTTCAATGGGTGAGCAACCAGCCACGACCCCTTTCTGAGCTATATAAGCAGTTCCTTCCAGCCTCCATCTGAAGCACTTTTTCTGTGCCATCCACAGGCTCTATTGGTCTGTCTTCTCCCCTTGAGCCTGCTGGGGCCTTGCCTCCCCCAAGTGTTGCTGTACTTTGAGCTTTGCTTGGTTTGTGCTGGACTTCTATTTATTGTGTTCTCCTGCATTTGGTTTGTATTGCTTTGCCTCCAGCTTCTACATGCTTCCCTGTGTCCTTGTTTCCTTCCTGCTCCTATACTTGTGTTTGCTTTGTTTTCTTTTGGGCTTCTGGTTTTCTAGCACCCTGTGTTTCCATTGTTTAATTGTGCTTCAGATTACATATTGTTGTTTCTTGCTTTACGCTGCACTGTGTTTTTCCTTTCAGGCTCCCATTTTCTCCCCAGATTTTGCAAAACCTCAGTCAACTACATTATTATTACACAATCACACATGTCCCCACAATGCAAAGCATCATGGGCTATATATGCAAATCACCACAGAATATTGTGCTGGTTCAACTTGAAGCATTATTATTATTATTATGTGTTTCAGCTCCTACTGCTGGCTTCCTGCCTGCTGTCTTGTACATTTGACCTTAATAGTTTTCACCTGGTCCAGGCTTCCCGCTGCCACTCCCTGTGAGCTCTGTGTGTTTAATGGCTCTGATGTTCCTTATTTGGTATTACTTGGTTCGATAGAACAGAAGAAGGCCGAAGCCCATCGAGACTGTTCCCCACACAGTGTGGGACAAATGTTAATAATTTTCCCAAATCCAGGCATCAAGTTTATTTTTAAAACTAAGAATACTAGAGGTCTCAATTAGATCCTGAGGAACAGAATTCCATACACGTGGGGCCCTTACTGTGAAAAAGTTATCTCTTCTAGAAGTTTTATAAGGTTTATCCTCCAACTGTTTATTGTGTAGTCTTGAAACTAGTCTCCTATTGGAAAATAGCAATCCACATTGTTTCATAAGATCTGGTGAATCGAGTAAATTAAAGACTATATATATTGCCTCTCAGTCTTCTGTTTTGAAGTGAAAACAGGCCAGTGGCTTGGAGCCTGGCCTGATAGTCCAGCTGTGCTAGTCTGGCTACCATTTTGTTGCTCTCCTTTGGACCTGCTCCAGTATAGCAATAACACCTTTTAGGCTGGGGTTCCAAAAGGGGATCCATAATCAAGATACGGTCTCAACATAGGCCCTAAAGAGTAGAATAAGGCATTGCTCGAATGGTTAATAAATGCTCTCTTGATTTGCCTCAGGAGCATATTAGCCATGTGAGCAATTTTGGTGCAGTGATCCCTAGACGTAAGTTTATTGTTGATGTAGATACCCAAATCTTTCTCACAATTACAGGAGTGATGTAATAAACCATTAATATGATATTCATAGTTTGGATTATTTTTGCCAGAATGAATGACCATGCATTTATCTAGATTGAAGTGCATGTCATTTTGTTTTGCCCAGAGCACAGATCTTTCCAGATCAGCCTTTAATGATGCCATGTTGCCATAATTATTAACTTTGCCCCCTAATTTAGAGTCATCTGCAAATTTAGCCATGTTATTGTTAGGCCCAGGTTGTAGATCATTAATAAAGAAGTTGAATAATGTAGGACCCAATACTGATCCCTGAGGGACAACACTCAACACCTTTCCCAAAACAAAAAGTGCATCATTAATTCTAACCCTCTGGGTCCTATTAGTCAGCCAATCCGATATCCAGTTGACAATATCAGGAGAAAAGCCCAAATTGTGCATTTTAATTATAAATTTATTGTGAAGCACTTTATCAAAAACTCTATTAAAGTCAAGTAGTATAATATCAGAAGGAATACTGCATACAGTAAAGCACTTATATATTATTATAGAAAGATATCAAATTCATGGTACCTGAGTGTTTAGGATGGAACCCATGCTGAAGAGAGTCACGGGTACCTAGTTTTTCACATTCTTGTTCAATTAGTGTCTTCATGATCCTTTCCATTACTTTACCAACCACGGAAGTCAACCTGATAGGACGATAATTCTGAACACAGCCCCTATTGCCCTTTTAAATATTGGGGTAACTGTAGCTGTGCACCAATCTTCCGGTATTGAGTTTCTTCCAGAGGTTTATTGAAAATGAGTGACAAAGGAATCGAGATGTTAGTGGAAGTTTCAATCAGAAACCATGAATGGATATTATCTGTTCCAGGACTTGTAGTTCTTTTAATTTCTTTAAAGCCTGCAAAATTTCAGTTGTAGTAAATTTATGGAAACCAGTTTGATGAGAGAAAATAGGGGTGGCAGATGTTTGATGAGAAATACAGAACAAAAATAATTATTAAAAAGATTAGATGTGTCGACATCAGTTAGTCGAGAACCATTTTGAATAATGGGACCAATAGACCTAACATTACCATTTTTTTATTAATATAGGAAACAAGTGATGTGTGACAATCCTTAGTATGAGCTAATTTAAATTCAAGTTTACTTTTAACCATTTTGATTGAATATTTTGATTTTTTAACAGATATCCTCTATTTATGTAAAAAAGTGTTATTGAGTGGATGAAAGCTTTTTAAGTTTTCTAAAAAGTTTAATTTTATGATTTATCTGTTTTTTAATAGAATTATTAAACCATGGGGGTATTTTACCCTTGCTGTTATATTTTCTTTTATTAGGAATATTTAGGTTTACTAAGTAATGGATAATATTTTTGAAGATATTCCATGCTTGTTGTGTTGTAAGGTTGAAAAAAAGGGAGTCCCAGTTAACATTAGCTAAATATTAATAAATTTTAGAAAAATTGGCCTTATTATAATTTTTAATATTAGATGTTTGTCTTGGTGTAATAGTATCATATTGGATTTCAAACAATATAGAAGAATGATCACTGGCTCAAAGTGGGTCCCATATATGGAGGTTACTAATATGGGCCTCAATATTGGTAAGTAACAAGTCCAAGGTATAAGAACCCCTGGTTGGTTCCATAATTAGTTGTTGTAGTCCAGTTTTGGTTATCACTTCTATTAATCCCTTCTCCGCACCAGAATGACCCATGAGAGAATCCTAGTTAATATGAGGCATGTTAAAATCTCCAATAATAGCAGTGTCTTCTACTTCAGAGAAACTCTGTATCTCCTTGAACATATTAGTTGTATAATCTGAGTCAGCAGATGGGGGTCTTTACATATTCCCAATGGTAACATAAGAGTGCCCCTTTAACTGGATTTTAACCCAGATGCTTTCTGAAGAGGGAGGAGAGTGAACTTCATATGAGGGAATATCACTTTGTATATGCATACAAACCCCACCACCTTGTTTGTTGAGTCTGTTTTTATAGTAGAGTTTGTAGTTGGGGATTTCTGTAGACCAAGCTGAAGATGAATCCTACTAGGTTTCAGTAACTCCCACCATTCCCAGATTTAAAGTTTTACATTTCACCTCCAATTCTGCCAGTTTAACCTGATGTAATGATCTTGCATTTAAAGCAATAAATTTACACTTATTTGTGGTAGTTTGTTGCTGGTGTTTTAGAGACTTCGTAAGATCTCATTCTCCCCAAAGATTTTAGTTTAAATATTGATTGATTATAGCAGTAATACTTTTTCCCAAGAGTGTGCTGCCTCTATGACTGAGATGTAAACTGTCCCAGCAAAACAAGGAATTCCGATCCAGGAATGTTTCCCAGTGAGTAATACAAGGAACATCTTGTTTCCAGCACTCATTTCTCAGCCATTCATTAATGGCTTTGATCTGTTGTGTCATGTTAGGTGTCACCCTTGGAACCAGTAAAATCTCTGATATGCAAACGGAGCAGCCCTTTTCAATATGAATGTTACATAAGACAACATAGTCTTGTTGTAATTGATTAAAAATGTGTGATTAATATCATTAATGCCAGCATGAATAACAACAAGGGGATTATCTCCAGCCTTATGTAGAATGTTTGGTGCCATAGTTGTAATATCAGATACCTTGGCTCCGTGAAAGCTGGAGCAGGTACAACTACCTTTATTCCCATTACAAACTGCTCTGTCAATGTGTTTAATTATGGAGTCATCCAAAACAAACACTTGCCTGGAAAAAACAGGACTATGGAGACTGCATCAAGGGACATAGGTAATACGGTATGGTTGGGGTCAAGTAGTTTACTAAGTAATGGGTTAGTATGAGGGGACTTACTAGAAGAGGTGTTTGTGGGGATAAGAATGGTTTATGCTTGAATAACCTCATAGAATCTATATTATCAGAGGAGAGTGATAATATGTGTATCATCAGAAGGGGTGATATAGTGAGAATATTATGGACTATATCACTCCCTAGTTCTGTCAGGAGTTCAAATCTATTATGCGTTTCAACAGGCGCACTATTATAGATCTGTTTAGCCCTCCTCTTTCTACTGGGTTTGGTAACATAGGCCCAATCATTATTTTCATAGTGGAAGGATGGTTGATCTATTTTCTCATTAGATGGGACATGAGTGGGGACTGAAAGCTCCATGATGTTGTGAGTTTGGACTAACCCACCACTGTGTCCATGTATACTTAATTGTGTGCACTTGCTTACACTTGGTGTCTTGCTTCACACAGCTACTACAACTCTCATCCTGTAATTCACTGCTTGCTTTTCTAGCAGTGCAGTGTGGCCCTGCTACATTTCCTTTGCTTTCTTAAGCAGTTCATTGTTATACTACTACTGCCTCAGCTGTCTGTTATCATTCATCTTGCTTCACACAGCTACTACAACTCTCATCCTGTAATTCACTGCTTGCTTTTCTAGCAGTGCAGTGTGGTCCTGCTACATTTCCTTTGCTTTCTTAAGCAGTTCATTGTTATACTACTACTGCCTCAGCTGTCTGTTATCATTCATCTTTCATTCAGTGTTCCTCCCTGAACCCTTCCTGCATCTCACTAGCTCCTGCTATTGCTGTTACATACTTACATATGCTGCCTCTATATTTTTAGTGGGAGGGTACTACCCTATCAACTTTATGATTGATGTTTGGTCTTGTGGTGCTGAGCTTGTGGATTCCCTGTTATTCTCATGGTGGGGGACTGTTTTGTCACAGTGAGGCATCATGGTTTCAGGCAGCAGGAGCATGCTTTATGTACAATATAAATTTAGCCAGCTCCTTTGCCTACATGTCTTTTCGGTCATCCAGGCATATATACTTTAACTTTGCAGTCTACATGGTTTCCAGATATCTATTGCATTCCATTACAGCATTGCAAATACTTCTTACTGGGATAACCTCACTCTGCCTTATTGGCATTTCTGGTATTCGTGACAATCCTATCAATTCATTATTCATGTTGAAACCATACCAGTCAACTGCTTTTGTGTAAAACTGCCAATCAACCTCAGTTTTCCTGCAATTGTTGTATGTTTTAGCTCTATTCTGACTTCTCTACTGCTGCTGCTTCTATTTAATTCACTATACCCGGCCTAGGCTTCTACTGTCAGCTAGCTGTCACTCGCTATTGCAGTGGTTATCAGTGCTAGCTCCACTCAGACAGTGCTGCATTGCTATATTAAATCATTGGTCCTTCTGTTTAGCCACCTGGCTTTGGTGTTCTGCTCCTGACACCCTGGTATTCCTACAGCACAGGACTGTGGTGTCTCAGCCGTCGATCATGGCCCAGGTAGTAGGAGCATTCATACATATGTTTTGAACCCTGTTTATGTACTGCTCCTTGCCTTCCTGGCATTTTGGCTATCCAAGACAAGCAATGTATGTACCTTGTAGTCTTCTTGGCTTTCTCAAATCATATTTATTTTATTTCTGCTTTGTCTAATTGCTATGTTGGCTAATGCTGGATAATATGATAATTCTGATGCTCACAATAATTCCTACTGGACTTGGTTGACTTGCCTTCTCTGCAAGTGATATGAAGTGCTGCTGTGCTCTGTTTCACAGTTGTATGTACAGGTCTGATCATTGATGACACTTCCCTAGGGGATTCAGTTTACTTTGTGCTAGCTATAACACATGTATGACCTATGTTAGGGTCTACAGCGCTCACACTTCCTCTAGCTTTCCTTATATATTGTCTCAAAAACAAACAAAAAAAAATCATAGTGCTTCATTTTGTGCAAGGCCTACTTTCCCTCAACATCCTTGCTTTCCCATGTGGTTTCATTCCTGCTTCCTTACCTCAGAATTTCATTTTTTACTTTGATTTCTTTCCGTAAGCCCTCAGTTTTCATTCTGCCCTTTTGTTGATTTAACTCTGCTCAGACATGCTTTATTCACACTCAGTGGGACTCAAACCTGAGTCTACTGCAATTCTATATTACATTCTCCATGGAATTTAAACCTGCTTGCATGCAATTGTACCACGCAAGTATTGCTGTTGTTTTCAGTGCATTATTGCCTCTCCTTACAATTCCTATGCTTGTTCAATTGTTCACCTTAGCTACTGCTGGAAGCTGTAACTAATTACTTCTGGAAGCTGTTAAGCTGCTTTTGTACAATGCTTCATAACACTCTGGAGGTCGGCTCAGTTCCAGCTGTTGCTGTATACTAGTTGTTAAATCTGCTTGTGGGCCAATGGCGCTTTACTGTGGCTTCTTTGCTTTTCCCATGGTGGAGGACATGGGGGTTATAGTGGAAAGTCATGGCTCCTGTGGTTCAAATACCTCATGTTTGAATACTGCCTTCGCCGTTAAAATCCTCTGAGCAATTCTGTCACCTTTATTTGGTATGAGCAGCTGTAGTTACCCTCCAGGAACAGCCCAAGCATAGACAGCTGTATTTAACCTCTCAGGAACAGCCCAAGCATGGGCAGCTATATTTAATCTCCCAGGAACAGCCCAAGCTTGGGCAGCTGTATTTTTTTAATTCTATTTACACACTATTTTTTCTCTGAGGCATCCTTCAGAGGTGTCTACACAATCCTACCCCTTCTTCTCCCCACCGAGGTCAGCCACACCAGTTCACCCTTCCCCGAGGGATTTCCCTGTGCTCCAGATCACCCCCCAGAACAGGGCCTGCCCTCCCTCAGTGGCTCTGTCTGAAATTAGAGGGTCCATCCCTTTTTGAAGTCAGCTATGGATCCCTGGTGTGGCCTGACCTGGCATTGGAGATAAGAGGGAGATCTCTGGGGCCCCTGTCATCTCCTCATCAAGCTGGGAATTTTTTTGCTTTGTTGGTGACTGTCCCTCACCGAGCCCAGCCAGCAAGGTGACGGAATGCCATGGCTCCACCCCCCAGGCATACGCCATGCTGCTACAATCGGTGACCTTCTGCCCACTGCCAGAGGTCACTCCAAGAGTGAGCGCACCCAAAGCCCTCCCTCTGGAAGAGAGAGTAGTCCATCGGGATGCTCAATCTCTTCCCTCTCCAGTGAACGCCCGGCAGTCTGGGCTCATTCCCAAACCCAGGTTGCCAGCATGGCACAAGGTGTGGTGTCCAGTGCCTCAACCCTCAGTGCCACCAGGCTGGCAATGGGCAGCTATATTTAATCTCTCAGGAACAGCCCAAGCATGAGCAGCTATATTTAACCTCTCAGGAACAGCCCAAGTGTGGACAACTATATTAACCTCTCAGGAACAGCCCAAGCATGGGCAGCTGTATTTAATCTCTCAAGAACTGCCCAAGCATAGACAAACATCCCAAGCATGGGTAGCTGTATTTAACCTCTCAGTAACAGCCCAAGGATGGGCAGCTCTGTATTTAACCTCTCAGGAACAGCCCAAGGATGGGCAGCTCTGTATTTAACCTCTCAGGAACAGCCCAAGTATGGGCAGCTCTGTATTTAACCTCTCAGGAACAGCCCAAGCACTGGCAGCTGTATTTAACCTCTCAGGAACAGCCCAGTCATTGGCAGCTGTATTTAATCTCCTAGGAACTACCCAGGCATGGGCAGCTGTATTTAACCTCTCAGGAACAGCCCAGTCATTGGCAGCTGTATTTAATCTCCTAGGAACTACCCAGGCATGGGCAGCTGTAGTTAACCTCTCAGTAATGAGCAGTCACCAAATACAAATACCGCAAGCCTGGTGGGAAAGCGACCTAGGCCTTGGATTCCCAGAAATTTCCTCCTAAAAGTATTTTTTCTCCTCTGTGTTGAAGGTCATAATATTTAGTTTTAGTAGTATTCCTAGTTTACTTAAGTAGGTCCTGCTGTTAGATGGAGATGGATGGTGACTCTACCTGCTGTTCCTCTCTTCCTAGGGAAGTCCTTCTGTCATCATCACAATCTATTTTATCCATGCTATTTGGCTCACCTGTGCATCTCATTTATGTTTCATCAAGCTGCCAGTTGCTTCAGTCTGCTTCTCTATCTCATAGTCAACAATTACTGTTAACATCCTTTTTGGGATTTCTTCCTAAGGTACTTTTAGCCAAGGGAACCTTCCCACAACACCTGTAAGAGTGGAACCCTCTTTGATGGTTCCTTGCCTTTGGTACCCCTACAGGGTGGAAATTCCCCATGGAATAGAGAGTGTAAACAGCCACAACAGAGTAACACAGTTGCACAAGCATAACACTATACTGGCTGCATAGTCCATTGAATTGAAAGGCTATGCCTCTAGTTCAGTTGGTGAGCAACCAGCCATGCCCCCTTTCTGAGCTATATAAGCAGTTCCTCCCAGCCTCCCTCTGAAGCACTTTTCTTTGCCCCACCATCCTCCCTTCCTTCTCCAGCAGCTCGCCTCTCCCGGGGGTTCCTAAGGCACCTTTAGCCAAGAAAATCTTCCAGCTACACCTCTAGGAGTGGAACCCTCTTTGAGGGTTCCTTACCTTTGATATCCCTACAGGGAGGAAATTCCTCATGGAATAGAGAGTGCAAACAGCCACAAAAGAGTAACACAGTTGCACAAGCATAATACTATACTTGTTCTGTAAGCCACTGAATTAAAGTGCTACATGCAGCTAATAGTATTAAAAATGATTCATTCCCAGATAGTGTAGCCTGCAAAATGTCTTTTAGAAAGCCATGGAACATGACTCGAAACTTAATGTTCCACCAGAAAACTTTTAATCAAATCCATAAATATTTCACTTAAAACATATTTTGAAAAGTTCAGTATGCAATTTTAGGGAGACTTAACAGGGGTTCTGGTAATTCATTCAGCCACAAATATGCCCTTCAGCAAAGGACCACTTACCCAAGTTCTTTCTCTGGAATTATATTTCTAGGGCATTCCTGATCATAAAAGCACAAATGCAAGTGCTTGCAGACCATGACAAGTGACAGCTGCTAAACTGGCAACATATGCTAAACAACTCTGAAAAGCAGTGACTCTCTGTGAGGAGAATTGTAGTTTGAATAATTTATTGTGAGGACAAAAAAGACATACCCCGGCACTTCGAGGGATTCAATCCCTCTTCATCACCTGAGACATTACATGCCATTTGAAGTGCAAGAAAGTCAATTGACATAAAGTGCATACATAATTAATGTACAAACACAAGATACCTTAACATTATATAGAAAATATTGACAAAATGCCTCTAACAATAGTGTGCAATACATCATATTCAAATTCAGATCCCAACAAAAGAAAAACTGATGTTGGTTTGCTGTTTACGTTATATTGCTTCCCAACAGCATTTAATTTTAGCAACCCACATCCATTACAGAGTTGTTTTATTAAAAAGTCTCTTGCTGTTTTATTTTATTTTATGGATCTGCTGCAAGTGATCTCATATATTATACTGTATTGATTTTTATTTATTCTTTGTTCCTGATCATACTCCTGGTATTGTATTGGTTGTTAACAGGTGAAAACAATTTTGAATAGGCTGGGGGGGGGGGTTAAGGCCCAACAGTAATTTTTTTTTGACAGCAGACAGATCTGGCACTTTAATCTGCCCTAGAGGGGAAGCCAGTTGTTGGAGGTATAAAGGGAGCAGCTATGGGCAAGAGTGTCAGCCCCTAATACAAACCATCAGGCCTTGTTTTACACCATGCTGATTCAGTTTAGTACAGACTAACTCACCACTGCATTAAACGTGAAGGCCATAGTCAAGCAATGAAATTACCTTTCTGGACACAATATGCCTGGCTTCAGTGGTGATGTTGAGATGATTCCTACACAGTGCACCTGCATTTCTGTTAGTATTGCTAACAATATTATCCTCATGAGGGAAGAATGATAGAGTATCATCCAGGGTAACACCTAAAGATTATACCTGTTCTAATTTATGCACCTTGTCATTGAGGAAGACTGGCAGGGAACCTTTTTTTCATTTGTGGACCCGAGAACAACATATTTTTAGTTTTCTTGCAATTTAAGACAATTTGTTGTGTATGAATCATTTCCCTAATGACTCAAAGCTGCTTTGCAGGTCAAAACAGATTTTACTTTGATGTACACTGCAGGTGTAGACAGTAGCATCATCGGTGTAAAGGATCACCTTGGATTACCGGCAGGCATCTGGAAGGCTGTTTATGAACAGATCAAATAGGAGGAGACCAACTACTGAACCCTGTGGCACACCTAGTGAGACACTTTCTTCACCTGAAGACAGTCATCAATCTTTGCACATTGTGAGTGGTTGGTGAGGTAGATAAAAGCAAGTTACTGTGTCATGTGACAGGCCAAGTGAGAGAGGCTTTGCCAAGCAGCAGATTGTGATTAGAAGGTTAAATCTTTAGTCATGTCAATATAGATGACTTCCACCAGCAGACCACCATTGAGGGTCTCATACAAGTAGTTGGAATACTCTACAAGGGCAGTGCTAGTACAGTAGAGCTGCCTGAATCCATGCTGTTATGTGCATTGTATATTGCATTTTCCCTTATACAGTAGGTGACTAGCTGGTCAAATATGATTTGCTCACGGGCCTTGGATGGAAGAGATGATTGATACTGGTCTGTAAATAGCCAGGCTGGAATGGTGAATTCCAGGGAACTGGGAATACTGCAGAGAAAAGATTAATAATTTAGATATGGGGAAGGAAATTTCCTTGAGAGCCTAGGCCAACAGCTTCATATCTATCATATCACCCTCTACCCTGGTTTTACCTAGGACTCTGTTTCCATATTTTAGGGTATATTTTGCTGAAATAAAATTTGAGGTACCCTGGGTATTGGTCAGTATTGCCTGATAGTTCAGTGCCATCACTGTCATGTGACCCCAGCACATGACTGGGACGAAGGACAGAGCTGAGGTCTATGAAGGCTGTGTTAAATTTGTTTGCTATCTCAGCTGGGTCCAGAATGTCTTCCCCATCAACTTTGAGCATTTTGGGGGGCATGTTTTCACCTTTTTCCAGAAGATCTGATGTTATCCCCCAAGTGTTTCCCATTACTCCACTTCCTAGTTTGCTGGTCATTGTAGTATGCCAATTTTGCCTTCCTTAGCCTACTGGTGCACCTATTATGAGCTTCCTTGAACCTTTGTAGGTCCACAGGCGAACCTTTCTCTCAACCAAATGCCACAGTTTACCCCTTTCTCACATGTGGGCTGTGAGCTATGAGTGACTTATCCAGCAGTGGTACCTCATACCAAGTGTTTTTTGAGAGGAGAAAATTTGTTGTATCCTGCATTGCATTAATTTACAAAATAAAACAGGGTAGCTTTAATATCAGGGTTGATGTCCAGGTAGCTTCAGTCTTGAAGTCTACAACCTTATCTTTGTGAAGGACCTGGCTGGTGGAAAATTGGTGGTGGGTGGAGGGCTTGGAATGTTTATCAGTTTATGAGTACTGAACTGGGGAGTGATCACTGATTGAGTGTGGTAGCACAGGAACATCAATTATCTTATCTGAGTGGGTAGCCAGGATCCAGTCAGTTAAGGTTTTGGCGCCCATTTTTATTTGGCTCTTTTGCATTCAGTAACTAATTTGGAGAGAAACAAACTGGTCACTATGTCACTATGGGCAATACTTGATTTGGCAGACTAATTAATGTTAATATCTCTGGTGACTCTAGTTTCCCAGTTTCATCTAGTTTGTTTAAAGTGTCTAGCAAATGACTCAAGGCCAGATTGATGCTTACCTGGAGGTATGTACATTGTCATGATAACAAGGGATTCATGTCCCCTCCTTAGGAGGAGTTTAACTGGCAGGCATTCACAATCTCTAGTAAGCTGTCAATTTCTAGTTTAGACCCCTGCAGATCAGACCTTAGGTAGATTAAGCCTAACACACACTTATCCCACCAGTCCTCTCTAAATAGATTAAAGACAGGCAGAGTGAGGGCAGCATCAGAGATTTTAGGGATGAGTCACGTTTCCATCAGGGATATTACATCAAGTTGCACAAGTGCTACCAGGCTTCAAACACAGCAAGTTTAGGGAGTAGGCATCCAGTGTTAAGGGAGACTATATTTATTTTCCCTTTACAATTCATTCCTGACCCATTGTTGCTTAAAGGACCAAGGTTAGGGTGGGTATTTCCAGACAAGAGGAGTAACACTAGTAGAAGTTTTCAAAGATCCCTCAGGCCTGGGGTTAGCCTCAGGGATCTTTTTCTTGCAGGAGTGGTATTTATTGTTGACCTTGTAGCCAGGGGTGACACATGTACAGTATGGCTGTAGCAATCTCCTGTTGTTGCTAAGATATGTTGCTCCACCGGTGGGATCTGATATAGGTTGATGTCCTTGGGCATTTATAGGTTGAATAGGGGATCCTGTTGCCCAGGGGCACTGCATTAAGGTGTAAGAAGGGTTACCTTCAACCATGTTTTGCTTGGTGCCCTCCCAGTGCCTTACAGTTGTAAGTTTACCCAGGAGTAGTACTGTGGCAAACAGCAATTTAATCTGTGTGTTGGGGGGGGGTTCTGTCTAGATGGAGGAGTGCATGGCACCAGCTATCTAAACTGAGTTGGCTTACACAGACACCAGATTTGTAGAACCAATAAGAACCCTGGGTTCAAAACCTGTATGCTGACATAAGATAATTCCAGGTGGTTAATTCTAGTGCTTTAATACCACAGTCATGCTCGCAATGATGGCAGGAGCATAGAGTGTTACCAGACTAGGGAGATGGACAGACTCACCTCCTAGAGTGGGATAGGCAGTGGGATAGAGGAATGCAAGGAGTCTGATACACTGTGCACACATACCCAAGCTAGTCATAATTTACAACAGAATCAATACAGGTAGCAGCAACAGTCTTTGAGCACCTTACCAAGTTCAAACTCAAACCCCTTACCAACACAGCTTTAGGGCGAGGCACAGTACCACCACTGCTCTGAACCAACTAACCAGCGATGTCAAAGGTAATATGGACAAGGGCTTACTCACTGGTGCAGTTTCCATCGACCTTTCAAAGGCATTTGATATGGTCTACCACCCACTTCTGCTGACAAAGCTACGTACCATAGGAGCAACTGACTCTACCCTATCCTGGTTCCGCAGTTACTTGGATAATCGAACCCAGGCTGTTGCCTTTCATAAAGCTCTATCCTCCTCCATACCTATCACCCATGGTGTTCCACAGGGGTCCATACTTGGTCCTCTCCTCTTCTCTATATTCATTAATGATATTCCCAGTCCTTCTCATAACAGTAGCCTGCTCATGTATGCCAATGACCTGGCTCTTTATTCCTCATCTAAATCAATGGATGTAATCAACCACAACCTTTCACATAACTTCCAGTCCCTGCAGTTATGGCTCTGGGACAACCACCAAATCCTAAACATAGACAAAACGCAGGCTATGCTTTTTGGATCCTCAAAGAAATTTCCCTCTGAGGCTCCTAAGCTCTGGGTTTGCTGCAGTGATGGAACCTTGATCTCCAACACCTCTTCTGTCAAATATCTCAGGGTTACACTCGACCCTGCTCTTGACTTCACCGCCCATGTTAACAAGGTCTGTTGAGCTGTTAATGCGAAAATTGGAGCTGCCTACTGTGTTCGTCACTCCCTGACTCCTTCAGCTAGACTATCAGTAGCTAGAGGAGTACTTCTTCCACAGCTCCTATATGCAATCCCAGTTCTTTTCCCCACCTCTGCCAGTGTGCTCGGTAAATGGAACACTTCCTACAACAATATCTGTAGGTTTGCCTTATCTGCCCCTCGCCAACTCATCATTGCCTCTTTTACTCCAGCCTAAACTGGCTTTCACCTCAGGAACTCAGGGCTTACTCCCTCTGGTGTCTTATTGACTCACTCACTAGACCATGATGTCCAGACTCTCTGGCTGACCTTCTTATCCCAGTCTCCACTCCTGCACCCTTAGGTCCTCCTCCATCCCAATGCTCTCTCTTAGACCCTGTGCTACAAAAAATGGGTGAACAGGTGTTCTCCAATTTTGCTCTAAGTTCTGGAATTCGTTACCCTTGCAGGTTAAAATTCTGCCTCCTACAGTGTCTTTAAGAGCTCACTGTTCTCTCACCTTACACCCTTGGTAACTGCAAATGCACCTAGACTTAATCACCACTAGGTCCCTGGCTGGAATTGTCCTAGTGGTAAAATGTACTCTTACCTGTATTATATTGTTTGCACTATGTTGTTGTTTATGTATGAACTTGTACAATTGTGCTTATTTTGTATTCCATCTTGTACTCTCCCGGGTCATGCCTGAAAATAGGCAGGATTGTTGCCTAGTGCACTTACCTGGTTACCCAAAGCTAATAAATAAATAAATAGCATAGAACAGTCTTTGAAAAGTCACAGTATGCAGCATGAAAGTATTATTTAAGGTCACTATTCAGGCAGTAGCAAATAGGCCAAGTCAAATCATAAGACAAACTATAAAGCACTATCGCAGAGCTTATCATGTGGGAGGCACTACCTTGCCTTGCCTTGCAGTCAGCAACCACTCTTAGCTTTAAGGGTGTTGTGGCACCTAAAAGTGAAATGAAATTAGTCCCTTTCAGGTGCAACCCCTCATGCTTTTAGAAACTAACCTACAGCTAATAAACAGATTTGTGGTAAAGATGGCAAGGCAAGGAGCTATGACTTATACTCGTAACACAGAACTACTACATTAATACATTTCAGTAGTTGCTGGGCTAATACTGAGAAGCTTCAACTCAGCATCAAGCAACTTCTGAATAGGTACAGGAACCACTCAGTACAGTTACCCTAACACAGAACAGCTTTATGTTGAGATTGCTTACATTAGCACATTGGAACTTAGCTGGATCCTTAACTAGCGAGGGAGACAACAAACAGCATTATGTAAATGAACTCTGCTACCATGTACAATTATTACAATGTCATTAATACACCTCGCAATAATACTATCATGGACTGTGTAAGCAGGCCATTGCAGTTTTAAGTACCTTTGACAGCATTATTTGGGCAGCATTTCCTGCATTCGGCAGCAACTCCTGGCAGACTCTCTCATTGTCCATTGTGTAGTAAAACTATCTTTGTCTAAAAGGGAAAAGGGAAATTCTTTAACCAGGAAAAGCACACTAAGCCAGAGCTTGTTTGCAGGTGCGACCTAGGAGCACAAGGAAGTTAAGTGACTTGCTTAGTGTCACACAGTATGCATGTGGGGGCTGATGGGATTCAAACCCAGATCTCCAGGTTTGCAGTTCAGTGCCCTTTACCACTATGCTATACCGTCTCCTAAAAGGAATAACAACTTCATCAGGCTAGCATATTATTAATTCATTATGTCACATAACATGCTAAAAAGAGAAAGAACCACTTCTGGGGTTGACACTGCCATGACAAAGATGATACAGGCAGAAAACAATGTGCCAGTACTCACTGAACACTATAGCCACACTGTGAAATTAACCACTAGGAAAAATGTCTCTTCTTGTGCAAGAAGGCATTTGTGCAATGCGGATGTTCTCACAGCAATTTCATTCAGTTGCAGTCTGGCAGCCCTGTGCACTCTGATCGTTTCACACTACATGAAGCACTTTATCAAATTATATGCCCTTAATAATGTACTGCCTATATAATCAAGTTCTTAAAGATGCAGTAACCATATACTATATATTGATGGGCTGTTGTTGAACATAAACTCAGTATACCTATATAGTGACAGTACAGTTATGAACATAAATTGAGTTCTCATAAGTATCAGTATACTACAGTATGCAGTTAAAATGTTAAGTACCATCAGGTTAGAGGAATTATAGACAGACATTTCACAGTAATTTCCGATTCCCTATTCCTGTCTGATCCACCATGCCATGATCTGCATTTAGATCACACTTATTTTATAATTTAGTATTGATGGTTTCCTTATCTGAAGGCATTATACTGAAACATAAACTATTAATTACAAAGTGCTACTACTGTATATGTGCAAAATGCAGGAGTAAAAGCATACAGAGTACAGTTAGTATTACATTTTAAAACAACTTCATTGATACTGAGTTGATAACCCAGTCTTACTATCAATCAGGTGGAACCATGAAGGTCAGTAATTATCTAGCCTAGCAGCAAGTGAATTGTCAGACTGTTTGCATCACATTCTTTGCAATATTTTAAATATGTAAACATGCATTAATCGCATTAAGTTACAGACTGAACCCTTGAAAACACATATTTAAAATGTACATCAACTAAAAAACAATTTTTTTAAACAATGAGTTAGCACTTCTTTGAAGTTTGATTCTGATTGTACTGTACTTGGAAACAACATTTCTGAAAGTCACAAGCAAGCACATCTTATATTGTGTCTCAGAATCAGTTCTCCTCTTGACTCCATATTAAGGAAAGGGGAAATTGTTTAACCAGGTAAGGCACACTAATCCAGAGCTTGTTTCCTGGTGTGACCTGGGAGCATGAGGAAGTTAAGTGACTTGCTCAGGGTCACACAGTGTGCAAGTGAGAGCTGATGGGATTTAAACCCAGGTCTCCAGGTTTGCAACTTAGTGCCTTTAACCACTATGCTAAACTGCCTTCACATATTACCCTTCATTACACTGAAAAGTATCTATCCCCTAAATAGACCTCTTCCACGCAGACCTCGCTAAGTTCTCTGTCTCTCTTTGCCTCCGGGATATACATGTTGAGATCTCTGACTTTTCTCCCAAAGCCCCTGGGTCATTTTGGCCATCCTCCTCTGCACTGCATCTAACCTATCACAGTCCTTCAGCAGGAGTGGGCCCAAAACCTTGCACAGTACTCCAGCTGGCAGCAAACAAGTGACCTAAACAGGGGAGGACCACTCTGCTTCTATTACTGATACAGTATATCTTCCTAATGACACCATCATATTGTTAGCTCAACCCACTGCTCTGTTACATAGTACTGACTCTTTTAGGCTTTCACAAATTATCACCCCCAGGTCTCTTTCCTCAGATGATCTCTCTATTGTCCCCCCCCCCACACACACACAAGTATAACACTTCTAGGATTTTACTCACTATGTATTTTAATTTGTATTTTTTGGTGTTGAATTTCAACTGCTGAATTCTGTATCATTTTTAGTTTTCAGATGCTCACTAGACAATGCTAACAAGGTGAAGGCCATTACAAAATCAAATTTCAAACATGATAGAACTGATTATGATGAAGGATATATTTTTAATTGGAACAAGTGAAGCACAAATCAAAGTGAAAACTGAATGCAACAGCAATGAATCAATAAACTGAGATTTAGTCTAAAAATAGGTTGTAGATAAATGATTTTGGACTATGGCACTATGGTGAGAGACCACAGTAGTTGCAGAAAGCCTACTGTCAGGCTTCTCTTTTGTAGAGGAGCTAGAGCAGTCTCACAGTGATTGAAACTGAGTGGAGAACCACATGATTCTGTGGCCACACAGAAGGACCAGATGGGGATGATAAGAGGAAGAGGAGGTAAAGGGTATGGCAACAACTTAGAAACATTGAAAGTGATGTAACAAAATGCAGAGTTGTCCATCCAGTGTGCCAACCCCATGTATTAGTTGTGTTATGGCCCTATTGCTCATCTATCAGGAACAGTATGAGGTAACACCACTGAGAAGGTACTAAATGTTATATTATACAATGTCAGGAAATTTCCTTCCTCTGATTGGTCAGTGGGTGCCTGAAACCATGATGTTATTTCACATTATCATAAGGGTCTCAGGAATGCTAAAATCTGATTGGTTGTCAGCATTCCGAGATCCTTATGTTAATCTCCTTATTAATGAATTTGTGCAGCTTAATCACAAGTGTTAATTTGCCTGGCACTAGTTTTTGTAGAAATTCTATTATTAGAATTCAGAGCTGCCATTATGCTTACCAGTTGTAAGCCTGAAAACAACAAAATATAAAACTGGCAGCAGTGGTAGTCACCCTTCTAACTGATTTTAAAGATGTGGCACTGTCAGTTGAGGGCTTGCCTGCTAATCTAATGTCTTCAGAAGTGGCTTTCCTTGTTCAGGCAAGTCTTGTAAAAATGCTGTTAACTCTGTCACACTGAATCGCACCAGCAGAAACACAGTATGGCAACACAAGCTGAAAAAGTAAATAAAAAATAAAAACCACACACAACTAACTGGAACTGCTTGGTCAAAGTTCTGACTGGTTTGCATTTTAGGCACTGTTCATTTCAATTTGCCTCAACGCTGCCACCCTGTGTGTGTGTCAACTTGGGCACTAATAAACTACCAAACATTTTAACCACAGATGCCCTGTGTGTGGCAACTTGGAGCTAAATTACCCAACATTTTAACAACAGAAATCTAAGCACTTTCTGTTCACCTGTTACCTGCTGCCTGGTTTCTACAGGTTTCTCTTAAGAGGTTTTAGTAATGCAGCCCTATGTCTGGCATCTGTATGCATGGTGGCTGTTTGGTGGCACCAGTGGCAGTAGTTAAAGCAAGTTGGTTTAATTAATTTTATTTGTAAAATCCTCTGAGTCTCAGGGACCAATTTCAAATTGATCCCAGTAAGTGCATTAAGGGCTGTTTCGCACCATTCCTAGCTCAAATAAGTTGCTCTTTCCCACGCTGCCCAACAACAGTATTTCTGTAAAAAAATAAATCATCACTGTTTCTGTTGCTAGCAAAGCCAGGTTCTTTTACTGCATGCTGCTGTTTTAATTCTATGTATTTCGGAGTCACGTGATGCCCTCGAGGGAGTAAGTAGCTCGCTGTGCAGCTCCACGAGTATATGCAAAAAGATTCCACTTTTCCACCCAAATAAAATATTTTAAGGTGCTCCAACATAAAGAGAATACTGTAGGGAGTGTTAGAATTAACTATTATGGAATTGCAAAGAACGAAACCGAAGAGACACCGATGAAGAAAATGAAAAGGCACGGGAGGCCTGGAAGCAAAAGACCCCGTAGAAGTGAGTCTCAGCTGAAATTCTAGAATCCTCGGCATGGAACAGTTACAGGAGGATGTCTTGGTGATCAAGTCTGCATTGTTCTCCCTCATCGTGGATTTTAGAGAATGGAAAGTATCTATAAATAGCCTGATTACGAGAGTTACTGATGCTGAAGCGTGCTTTTCCTCTATAGAGATAAGCTGGAAAAAGTTCTAATGGAAAATACAGCCTTAAAAGAACAGTTAAAGAGATGGAGGATAAAGTAAATGACCTCGAAGGCAAGTCCAGACGCAACAATTTAGTGCTTCTGGGCCTCCCAGAAGGAGAAGAAGGCACAAATACAGTGAATTTTATCCAAAAGCTGTGCACTCGTGTGGCAGGTCCTTCCCCCAACGGCCCCACTTATGTGGTAGAACGGGCTCACAGGTCAATCAGGCCAAAACCTATGGCAGAGCAACCTCGTCCTATTATATTTAAGGTCCTAAACTATCTAGACAGGGACCATATTTTGAAAGCGGCGAGAAGTGCTAAGAAGATACTCTGGGAAGGTAAACAGTTGTATCTGGTTCCAGACCTCACATACTAGTGCGCCAAGAAAGGGCAGCATACAGAGCAGTTCAATACAAGTTGTGGGCAATGAAGACTAAACACAGAATGCTGTTTCCAGCTCGGCTGGAAGTTACACTACCTAATGGAAACCAGAGGTATGAATCAGCGGCAAGCTTTGGAAGATTTAAAACGGAGAGTTCCCAATTTATTTGGCAAAGAAGAGTGAGCGTTTCTTAGAAAACTCAAGAAGAAGCACAAGCCTATGGAGAACCAGCTGATCTCTCAGTGATGCCTCGCTGCATTGCTTTCCAATTTGTATGACGTT
This sequence comes from Neoceratodus forsteri, assembly GCA_016271365.2. Lineage (NCBI taxonomy): Eukaryota > Metazoa > Chordata > Ceratodontiformes > Ceratodontidae > Neoceratodus > Neoceratodus forsteri. The sequence goes on along the minus strand of CM057454.1, from coordinate 1,026,167,418 downwards.
CAGAGGTGTTGGAAACTGTCTTCTGAGTTAATAAGACTGAATATGGAGAACTTTTAGCCTTTATTTTAGTTAAAAGCAGGAATGATGCTACATATTTAATTTTAGGAAATAGTTTGGATCCAATACAAATATGACATGTATGGACTCTATGCGCTCTCTAGTGTCTTATTTGGGTAATACAGGGCAACTTGGGAAGCTCACGGAATTTTAGTTTATATTTGCTACTGAATCAAGATATTCATTACAGTGTTTGCTTTCTGGATCTGTGTATAAACAAATTTCAAAGAGGTGCTGAATTTCACCATTATGTTAATGGGATTGGGGCATGACTGCAAGGCATTTAATTACTGTACATTGTATAGCATTACGATACGATCTGACTCAGAGTTTCAGGAAGAAGTCGATAGATAATGAGGTGTATTATTTTTGTGTTAGATATGGGGAATCAAATAATAAGAGCGATAAGAAGATATAAAGGTATTCAAACATATATCAAGGGCAATATTAACTCAGGGTCAGATAGGGGACTACCCTTTATTTTCTTTTTGACAGTATTGGGGTAACAAAGTAAAGGTTTAATAACATACCAAGTGGTGGAAAGGAACATTTCATACTTCTTTCTCTTGACATTTTGCATAATGCTGCAGATGCAGCTCCCAGAGGATATGGCAGCCAAAATGTTTTGGAGCAGGTGTTTGGCCTGGGAAGAGGGGGGATGGCGATACAGAGAAAAGGGGGGCATTTGTTAAGGATAGGGATAGAAGAGGGTGGAGGGTGGGACTGCGTGCAATATTGAATGAGAGGCAAAAGGGACAAACTGGGATTGTTTGGACATTAGAAAAGAAGATTACTGTCATAGTAAATTTATGGGAAGCTGGAACATAATGTCATGGAATATTAAAGGAGGTAAGGACAACAGCTAAGAAATACAATGTCCTAAGACATCTTAGTAGATATCAACCACTTTTAGTTATGTTGCAAAAACACATATTATTACAGAACGTCTGTCAACTCTACGGAAACTTTGGGTGGGTCAGGTTTTTGGAGTAGGTAACAGCCCTAGACAGGGAGGGATAGTTATTCTTATTAATAAGAACATGCCCTTTCAGGGAACGACAACCTGGAAAGATCCAGAGGGAGATTCATAGTAATCAAGGGTTATTAGCAGGGTGGAGGTTATGTTGGGATCAATATATAGGCAAAATGTAGATTCCTCCTTTTTTTCTTCTTCCTTTAGAGCTATTATTGCTTCTGCCCCTAATGTCCCATGCTTGCTGGGAGGGACTGGAATCTAGTTTATTTTAATGATCTGGAAAGGTCATTTAGCAAGAGGGTTGCTCTATCGCCTGCTCAGAGGGCAATTAGGGAATTTTTGGAGGACTCAGGTTTAATTGACCCCTGGAGAGCCTTTCATCCCCAGGAAATAGATTACACATATTATTCCCCACCTCATAAAGTCTATTCCTGAATAGACTATTTTCTCATAAGCAAAATGGCTTTACAGGGTATAGAAGACATAGGTGTACATCCCAGAGTATTACCAGATCATTCTCTAATCTGGGTGAAACTGAGATTCCAAAATTATCAAAAAGTCTCGAAATCATGGTTTCTTAATAACCAACTCTTAGGGGAGGAGGAAATAGTGAATCACATGCGATCATTTATTAAAGACTCCTGGAATAACAATTGGGAATTGATGGGGAATAAAGATACTCTTTGGGGGGCGATGAAAACGGTATGGCGAGGAGAATTTATTAGATTAGCCTCCACAAGGAAGTGTAAGAATTCTGCACAGGTGGAAGAATGGCTAGCCAGAATAAAGTTTATAGAATCCCATTTGCATTAGGCAACAGATGAGCTCATGTGGGAGGAACGTCATGCCTTAAGAGCCAAATACGCAGCGTATTTACTTAATCATACATTTAAAGCAGCAGCAAAATGGAAGGCTACATATATAGGACAAGGAGAAAAATCAGGGAAATTGCAAGCCCAAAGGATTAAAAACAGAAGGAAGCTAACTGGGTAGTCAACCTAAAGACAGTGTTACAGGAAACTAAATTCAAACCTGGTGAATATAGCAAATGATTTTAGGAAATATTATTTAAATCTATACAGCCCCTCCCTTAGAGACAGATTATCACTCACACTTAGAGAACTTCTTGCAAGATAAGATCTTCCTCAGCTCACATTAACACAGCAATTAGAGTTCAAAGGAGAAATAACCATACAAGAAATCAACAAAGCTATAGATAGATAGATTACCTTTGGACAAGGCTCCGGCCTGAGGTTATTCGACCTTATTTTATAAGACTTTTAAAGAAGAACTTGGCTCATTTTGAGATAGTTATATATCCACCTATATTCCTCTCCTATCAGGGAGTTATTATTGTTGGAGGCAAGAATTGTGGTGCTTCCAAAACCAGGGAAAGATTTAACTAGACCCGAGAATTATAGACCAATTTTACTATTAAATATAGACATAAAGATATTGTCAGGCGTATTAGCATTCTGGCTTAAAAAGGTTTGGGCAAGCCTTATAGGACCAGATCAAGTTGGATTTGTCTCCGGTAGACACTCAAGTGATCATTTCAGAAAAATATGGCATTTGCTTTCCACTTCAGGGGACACCAAAACCGACATGGTCTTGGTGTTCCTCAATGTGGAAAAAGCATTTGACAGGTGAGTCAGAAATTCCTATTTGACTTATTACCTGAATATGGATTACTCCTGAGTATATAACATGGGTCAAGATTTTATATACATTCCCTTCAGCGAGAATCTTTTGTAATGTGGTCACCTGAGACAGTTTTAGGCTAACAAGGGGTACTAGGCAGGGTTGTCCCTTGTCCCCTATGCTATTCAATTTGTATATTGAACCCTTGGCTAGGAAAATTAATAGTGTAAAGGAGATAAGGGGCATAACCATAGGGGAGGAAGACTATAAAATGTCCATGTTTGTGGACGACATTCTTCTACATCTCTCAAATTGGCAAGTGTCTCTAATAGAAGTATTGAAAATAATAGAGCAGTTCAGTGCTTTATCCATATATAAACTGAACCGTAATAAAACATTGGTTCTTTCATTGAATTCAACTTGTTCCAGGAGGGATGTAGAAGAATTGGGACTGGGGTGGGTATCTAAAACAATCACATTCTTGGGCACAGATATTGCTTCAGATATCAATACATTGAAATCATTAAATATCGATCCAGTTATTAAACAGATGCAACAAGATCTAAAAAGGTGGCAAGGACTACCACTTTCTTTGTGGGGGAGAGCAAACATAATCAAAATGGTGATACTTCCCAGACTTATGTATCCCCTTACTATGTTGAACATATTTCTCCTAAGGCATGGTTTAAAAGGATAGATTCTATTTGGTCAGCCTTTTATGGAAAGGTAAAGACCTAGAAGAGCAATCTGTAAATTAACAATGGAGAAAAAGGGAGGTTGAGTATGCCACATTTATTTTTATATTATTAAGCCCTCCATGGCAGCAAATATTTTCAGTGGCTGATGCCCCAAGAGAATTTGGAATCACAGTCGGCATGGCTTAAAATAGAAAGCACTAGGTCCTGGGAGCATCATCTATCGACTAAGACATTACTGTATATCCCTCAGAAAAAATTACCCAAGTCTTGGCATCACAACTCCATTGTATGGTCAGTGAGGGTACATACCCAGTGGTGTGCATTATTTAATTTGGATAAGAGACGGGATTTGGGGCAGCCAGTTTGTCATAACAGGAACCTGCAAATAGGGAAGAAACCTATTTCTCCTTCCTTCTGGAGGGAACTAAAAGATGCATCTCTGTTTGACCTAATATCAGATAACAAATTCGAGTCCCCCTGACAAGTACAGCAAAGGTTGGGTGTAGGATCTTTACCTGGCTTCAAATATTTGCAGCTTAAAAATTGTATTCAGTCAAATTTAGGATCCTCACCTTGGTCCTCTAAGATGACGGAAATATTAGGACAAATGTTCCAAGTAGCAATTCAACCTAGACCTATCTCCAAAATCTATAAATTTTTATTGGTAAAATATTGGCAGAAGTACCCCTCAACTGCATTTTATTGGAAGCATTCTGCAGACATCTCTTATGATTCGGATACATGGGAACAGGTCTGGGTGAGTAATTATAGATGGTTAAAACAGGATAGATTAAGGCTTCTTCATTTCAATATATTACATAACTTATTTTATACACCCACAAAACTGGGTAAGAATCAAGAGGGCACATGTCCCAAATGTTTACAAGAACAGGGTACTCTAAAACATATGCTATGGTCTTGCCCTATAATTCAAATGTTTTGGCAACAGGTAATAAAATTTGCAGATCCATTATTTAAAGGATCATGCCACTTTGATATAGAGACCTGTATATTGGGTAACCTTTCAGCCATATCATCCCAGACATATAAATATTATTTTGCTCTTATTTCAGCAGTAGCATTGCTTCTCATTCTTAGATACTGGATTAAAGATTATGCACCACCACTCAGAGAGGTTCAAGAAATCTGTATAGCCTTTTATGCAGAAAAACTGATAGCAGCACAATTTAATAAGGCATCTAAATTTAATGAGGATGGAAGCAATTTACAGAATTTATGGCTAGGAGGTTTAAGTGACCTGATAGATAGTAATATTTCAGTCTTCCTGGAAAGTAGGACAGCGATATGGGAAAGTGGTCATTCTTCATTTGCATAAGTGTCCAGGTAATACCATACAATGAAATTGGATAGCAGTCCCACAAATAAGGGAGGGAGATTAGGGAGGAGGGGGAGTGAATAGTGGCATATTATTGGAAATGTTATGAGAAGGGGAGGAGGGAGGGTGTAGGGGATAGAATGAGGGGTGGGGGTTGGGGAACCATCTAATGTAAAGGGTCAGATGCCATCTGGAAAGTTTTGATATGTATGCGACTGTATTGTTTTTTCTTTGTTTACTTTTTTTTCCTGTATATGTATTTTCTGGAAAATCTTAATAAAGCATATTATATAAAAAAAAAAATTCTATGTATTTCACATAGGCTTAGCCTGAGCTGGAATCTGCCTCAGTTTTACTCCAAATAGCCATCTTAATGTTGCAGCAGTAGGAAATAAATAAAGCAAGTTGAGTTAATTCTAAAACAGTAGACTGTTCAAATCTCAGATTTTTACAACTGTAAATAAGGAAAATCCCTTTGTAATTCGGAATTCAACCCCTTGCCCCTCCCCTACCTGCATCTCTGCAATTCTCACAGTTTATAACTCCATCCTCTGTTTTTCCTACAGCACTTCAAGGATTCCTTCATGGGTGCAGGTCATGAGGGTATGACACCTTCCCCCGAGCTTTAAGAGCCCCCGCAGTATTTTACCAGGTAATGTGTGCTCCTCAAACAGCCTTCCAGCATGCAGCACTGCAGAAACACAGCCCTAAATTTCTCCAAACTCAGAGGAAGGGCTATTACCTTTTAATTTAAAGTTTTCTCTGTCTTAAAGGTTTTAATGACCCCACACATGTGAAGATAGTTTTATTCTGTGTAATTTTCTGCATCTCAGTGATCAATTGACCTGATCCCAATATATGCCTTAAGAGCGTTTTTGGCGCCATTTCTAAGTTTGAATAAGTGACCCTCACCTTCACGCTGCCTAGCAAATTGTATTTCTGTGAAAAAAAAAAGAAAATTAGTGCTTTCTGTTGCTAGCAAGGCCAGATTCTATTATTACATGCTGCTTTTTGAAATCAATATATTCTGAAATGAAGAGCCCTGGGGGGTCACGTGATGGCTGCCTAAGAGTTTGGACATGTCTGAGTTGGCTCCTGCACCCCTGTCTCAACTCAGTCGATTTAGCCACCCTTGATCAGTTCCAGACTGATTCGCACGCTGGTATCTACACTTATGGTGTCGGGGTACAAGTAAAATCGGTAAAAAGCACCTGTATGGAGTCGGAAATGAGGCTCCCATGATGCCATATGCCGCTGACTACCCGACAAGATACAAGCAGGCCAAGCGGGTGAAGACACACCCGAGCTACTGCCTCGTCCCAATCGATATCTCGGGCTGCACTGACGAAGACAAATTCCAGGAGGGTCTTGATTCACTAAAGAGATGCTGATTAATCTGTCGCTCGACCTCTGCACCATGAATACTATGGTGGAACAATTTGCAATCCACACAGGAGACAATGAGGCCAGGATTTCATCACTTGATGACTGGTTCAACCAGACAGACCCAGAGCTGACTATTTTGCACCAAAGGATCAAAAGTTGAGAGAAAATGGAAGACCTAGAGGTAGGTCCAGAAAGAACAACTTAGTAATTCTTGGTTTACCAAGAGGAAGAGGACCATGATGCCATCTTTTTGTCCAAAAGTTATGTGAGGAGCTCACAGGCCCTCTTCTAATGGGCCTACCTACATTGTAGAATGAGCTCATAAGGCCCTCTGTGCAGCCCCCTCACCAGGAACCCCCCCAGACCACTGATTTTTCGTTTGTAAAATATTTTAGACAAACAGCATATTCTGAGTGCAATCAAGGATATCAAGGAGGTTCAGTGGGAGGGCAAGACCCTTAGGATAGCTCAGGATCTACCCTATATGGTCTGGCAGAAGAGGTCTGCACTACATCCAGTTATTGCCAAAATCATAGCTGCTGGCATAAAATTCAGAGTCCGATATCCTGCTGTTCTCCAAGTCTACCTTAAAAACCAGTGGTACTCTTATGACATGCTCGAGCAAGCAAGAGTGGGCCTCCGGGAGTTATTGCCAGAGCTATTCAAGTGAGGTATACATCATAAACATGGCTCTCTGGTCTTTCAATTGGTGAGACAGCGGTTATTTTGCAGTAAGATTGCTAGTTTCATACTCTGTTGTTAGTGAAAAGACAATTGGCGGTGCATTTTGTATTTACTTATTTGATCCTTGGAGGAAAAGTACTTTAATTTGGCACTCTCTTCTAACTCGGAAAATGTCAGTACCGGCTACTAAAGAGTGTCCTCCTCCCACAGAATTGTATTTGATCACACCCGACTTGGAACTGCTGTGGTTACATTTTCTTGTTTTGATCACAGACTTCCCAAAGAAGGAACCTTTACTCTGTTCTATTTTATTTCATCTCATTGAGTGGCTCTGTTCACCAATATGAAGCAAGGATGTATGGACTATGACTTTTGTTGGATAACAAGAAACTCGGCGACATCTAGTGGATGTTTAATATTACCACTCCATGACTAAATATGCTGTTTGGATATTTTGTCAATGTAACTCCCATAACCCCTACAACTAATAGGTCTGAGCTAAGCATGAATGGGCATGATCACTAGACTCACAATCATTCAGGTTGAACTCTCAGAATCCCTTTTGAACTAATATGACTTTTTTTTTTTTTTTTTAGGGAATAGTTATAACTTCCAAGCATTTTGTCATAGTATTTTAGGAAACTCTACAGTCTCCAGTCGGGACTTTGTATAACAAGATTACTTGGACTGTTTTTCCTTATTGTACAACTGCATTTTATTTATTGATCATTTACCTTAAGATAGTTGCTTCTCCATTATATTAGTACTTACAGCTTAATTTATTGAAGGAGTGCCTTCAGGGAGAAGTGGTCCCTTTATTCCTTAACCTGTACCCCCGCCTTTTTATTTTTTTATTTTATTTTAGTCATTTATTATTGACAGCACTGCCTAAGGCTTCTTGATACTATGTTGGGTTGGGGAGGATGGAGCACATGCTCTGGGCAGTTATTTTGGAGTCATGTCCCAGTTTATATGGTGTGTCAGTTGTTAGGACTGAGGTTGTAGTTAGTGGGATAGGAGGTGTTACATGAGAATGTATCTTTGTTTGATTATATGTTTAGCATTGTTGTTGTGGATGTTTATGGTTAGAGGATCGTACTTGGGGTGTGGGAGGGTGGGATATTACCACTTTTTGAAAAATTATTGTGCAGAACATTTCTTTATATGTTAGTAATATGGGGGTGGATCGTCCAAAATCCACCTATCCAGCCTGGACCCACTCTTCAATCTTTCTGCCGATTTGCCCTAGATGCCCCCCACGTACACCCACTGTGAGCTCTGTCACTCACTGGCCCTCCCATCCCTGAGCAACCCGTCAGCAAATTCACAGTATCAATTTGTGTCCAATTTCTGGCTTGGTGCTCTCCCTTCATACCTCATCTCCACCCTCTCCTCCCTACCAACCCGTCCCTATGCCCTCATGTGTCTTCTGATTCCTGGCTATTGACAATCCTCTCCGGTGGACCACTGCAGGCCAATCAGCCTTCTCCTACCACCTCCCAAAGCTATGGAATGCCCAACCAGCCCAAATCTGCCACTCCTCCTCTAGACATTCAATATCCTCTGCCCTACTTAACTACTACGCAAGCTGTTCCTGCTCTTGACCCCTCCCACATCATCATATCCCCCTTCGATCCCCTCCTTCTTATGCGGCCTGACCAGTGGCCCAAGCATTTCTCCTCATGCTGGCATATATGCTCATCTAACCCTGCACTTGCCCTCCAGCACTTCTGCTCAGCCCCCAGTAACTCATTTATCCCACTGACTATGTCTGTCTGCTATGGGCGATTCTAATTCCTGCACTTTCCTACCCACCCTGATCTCAACCTCTCCATAGACAACAAGTCCTAGTCACCAGCAGTACAAATTCTCAGTATCACTCTATGGCTATATTCTATGCATGATATTCCACCTTCTCCTGTATGTATCTGCACTCTGTAATCCTGTATGTAGCAATGTACCAAGATCCTAATGTAATCTCAATGTTATATATTCCTGTACACTCTGTATCATGTACCATGGTCTCCTATGTATAACTCTATGAAATGTATATGTACACTCTGCATCATGTACCATGGTCTCCTATGTATAACTCTATGAAATGCATATGCTATCTCACATGTATCCCTCCCCCCACCGGTCGCACTGGGAGTTGAGCACCTTTTTGCTCAGTGTGCCCTACCTGGTGAAACTGTTCAATAAATAAATATACCTGCTATGTTGGGGAGTTATAGTTCAGTTTTCTATTTTATCTGGGAAAGCCACAAAGGGAAAGCTAGGAGTAGTTTCGGACCCTCCTTGCAGCACATTACTTAATAGGTGATATGGGTGGTCAATATAACTTTATTAGCTGGAACATTAAAGGGGCCCAAGACAGACGTAGTGTGGTCGCAGATTTTTATTACTGTATATATTTTACCTTAAATTTTATATATTTAATAACCACACCCAATGGTTATTTCAATAAACTCAGTTTATTGTCTGTACACACATGTGTGGGAGCCTCGGCTAAAGGCAAGAGCTCCTCGAACAAAGGTTTACACAGTATTTTATAACACTCTCTCATTTTGGAAAAACATCAACATTTCAGTATTAGCCAATCAAAGTTCTCAGCAATGTAACAGAAGAAAACACATTGAAGCATTAGGTATTTTTTCACTGGCTTATTTCATTACTGCTTGATACTTATGCCTGGGTCAAGCTGACCTAATAGAAACAATGAGCTTCACTCACTCCATGGTACCGTACAGCTTGGCTTCAATGCAACTACATGTTCTTATCTCTGCTTTTTGCCCAACCCTGCCCAAGCTTGCTATCCAGGCTGGTACCATCAGTTCTGTTCAGCATTATCTAAACTGCTATTTTTCACAACTTTAAGTAACTGGTTTCAGCCAGCATGAGCTATTGCCTTTTGCTTGCCTTGCAATTCTTACAAACTTATAATGACCCTTAGCTTCTACTCAGACCTGGCTATATTCAACTGCACTAGCAGCTTATATGTTATAATCATAATATATATATATATGTTGTAACACACTTTACTTTTTATGTATGCATGAATCCACTTCATATGTATGCATAAAAGAAAGATATATAAAAAGAAATTCCTCCACACTCCCCCCTTTTGATACTCTGTATCAACTAACCACCCCCCTTTTTATTTATATGATTTAAAACTGGTTTTCAGCATACAGATAGTTAAGGCATGGAGTTACAGATGGAACACAATGGTGAGTTTGTAAAACATAATACAGAATTGAGGGATGTCAACACCACAATTGAAATATGTGAAAAAAATGCTAACATGTGACACCACATATAACACAATATAACATAACAATTTTGTTGATGAAAAAGAGTTTATGGAATTCACTTTGAGAGTGAATAAGGTAGATGCTACTTTGTGTTGAGGTGTGGCACACCCTTGGAGCTTGATTGAAGAATTTATTGATAATGTCTTTGACAAATAAGTCCTTATAAAACATAACAGTCTATAAAGTTAACAGTCCATAAAGTTTATATAAGTATTCACAGGTTGATGTAGTTACAGTACAGATGAAATGTCATTTGCAGAATGGTAACCCCACAAAGCATATGGGGCAATGCAGACAGTAATTTAAAAACAAAACGCCAGCATAGTAGAAAAGTCAGTGTTCATTTTGCTGGCTGGCTGATTAGTAGACACACTGGCCAGGGGTGCATTAAGTCCTTTTAATGGAGTAGTACACACACACACACACTGGCATGGCATTTGTTTTGTCGTAGTTGATTACACCCCAGCATAAAGATTAACAGTCCATAAAAGGTAACAATTGACAATAAACTATTAAGAACACAGTCCATAACAGAGCAATAGGGTTGTAGAAAGTACCAGCCATGTTTGGAACAAGCAGCAGCAAGAAAATGGATGTATTGCTTGAAGGTCAATTGAAGCAGAATTTTTTGCTGGAGTTGGGGAGTGCCCTTTCCCAGACTTAACTTTATAGTAAGCAGAAACAATAAGCTTGATTGCAGAGTCTGAACTGACTGGACCTTCTTCAGTTGATTTAAAGTTTTACAAATAGGTGTAATTTTGCTGAAAACATTACACTTGCAGAGTTACTGCTGTTGAACGTGGAGATTTTGTGTGCCACACCGTGGAAACCTTGCAACTTGCAAAGTGTGTTAGACACTGAGTTAAAAACACATAAATAACAATTTTTAAACCATTTACTTTTTGTTTTGTAAAGTGGTGTGACAGAGCCTAAATTTTGGCAATTAGAAAATAAAAATAAAAATGGGACATTAACCGCACACCTGGGGGTGCAGGCCGAGGTTTAATTATACCATTTGACCATTTGTAAATTATGATAATGTTATGGTTACCTCCTGCTTTTAAATTACAGCAGTTATGACAGTGATGAACATTATTTCCCTGTCTGTTGCAAGCAGGCCTGACGGAGACCTGAGTTATAAAATTCTGTAATGTTACAATACATAGATACATAGACAGTGTCAGCAGATAAGGGCCTATGGCCCACCCAGTCTGCCCATTTGAGCTTGTAAGTTTAGTTTGTTTTCCCTTACCCCTGACCTCTAGAATTCCTTTATGTCTATTCCATGCATTCTTAAATTCCGTGATTGTTTTGCCTCCACCACTTCCTCTGGCAGGGTGTTCCACTTGTCCACCACCTGTTTTGTGAAGAAATTTTTTTATGTTTCCTCTGAATTGTCCTTCCTCCAACTTCATCCCATGCCCTCTAGTCCTGGAACATTTTTTTGCTTAAAAATAGTGTTTTCCTGCACTCTGTTTTTCCCTGTAAGATACTTGTATGTCTCTTATTATATTCTCTCTCTCTCTCTCCTCCAGGAGTGCATGTTTAGTTCCTTTAACTTGTCTTTATAGGACTTGTGATGCAATTCATTTTGCACCATTCTCACCCTTGTACTCCTTAGACCCATTACCCCCTCTTCCTCAGTAAAGACTGAGCAGAAATACCTGTTTAATATGTCAGCTTTACTGTTGTCATTTTCCACGCACTCCCATCCTCCCCTTTAGTCTCACTATCCCTCTCTTTGTCTTTTTTTTTTTTTGCTACCTCTTTGGAAAACCATAATGGTCTCCTCTTTCTTTTTTTGCTAACCTGCTTAATGCAGTTACATGCTTCAAACATACTGTTTATAACAATATGCCTTTTACACAATGCAATTAGTGGGACAAATACATATGTTGTTGGCCTATGTCAATTTAATAACAGTGCCTATTGCACCTGTGACACGTGAAAAGGTCTACCTTTTTTTTTTTTTTTTTACCCTGTATAGTGACATACTTTAAAGTACTGAGTGAGATAAGGCTTGAAGCATAGGTTTGGAGTACAATGTAAATTGTGCATATTATAATTGTTAAAATTTAAAATGACAAAACCTGCATAGAGTGCACTTATTTTTAGGGGTACCTGTGAGTAATAAGACAAATGGAGCATTCATTTTACTTTTGGTTTTGCTTTGGAACATATTGTAGGGTGGGTCAGCAATGCTGGCCCCAGTATTTAGGCTTGGTTATGAGCATTAAAACATTATACATGTGGAGCACTTTTTGAACACACACATGATACAAGTGTAGCAAGATGTATATTAAAACATTATAACATAAACATGAAACATAAGCATGTTTGTAATAGAACAATTTCAGTATTGAGCATAATGCATAATGCATAAAATACATTTTAAACAACATATAGACTGTAAACTTAGCTTAAAATTCAGAAATGTTAGAGTACTGTGAATTTACTGGTTGAAAAAATGCATTCATTAATTGCTGTAAGGCAGTGACAAAAGTTGCTTTGCATTTGTTTTAATGAGGATAAGAATGCTGAAAAGACATTAAAGGAATGAATATGTGTGGCATACATACACAACTCTACCCTCCAGCGTAACTGATTATTTGCTGAGGGCAGAAACCCTTGTACCAATAATAGGTGTGAGATTTAACTGTTTGCACTAGAAAAAACAGAAGGGCTTGGGCTGGGTTATGCTGTTAAAATACCTTGGGTCTTTTAAAACCTGTAAATAAGAAACAATTATTGGCAAATACATATTTTCCTTATTTACCTCTCTAGGAACAGTGATGTACCTTGCAACCTTTGTGGGTATTACACTGGAAGGGATAGAGGAAGGGTAACACCCCTCCCCAAGCTCCTACTGGTGGAAGAGACAGCTCAGTGAAAAGAGACAGCTCGAATACTGTAGCAATAAAAGGTTAGCTGTGGATGGTGACATGATCCCCACCTACTACACTTTAAATTATAACAAGATAATATTACAATTAGTTTAGTAAGTTTCATACCTTACTATAAAGATGGGAACTTATTTTTTTTAGAAGAAAGAAGAAACACAGACAAACAACAAAAACAAACACACCAGTTTAAAAATAAAACAAGATTATTTCCATAGGATAAAAGAAGCCAAGCGTCCCTGGGTTCCTTATCCTAAGCGTGACAAAATGTCAGCTGAGTTTATAAAAATTCAGATTGATGGTAATACTGTCGTCGTATTTCTTAGAATGCATTTCAAAAGACAAAAAAAAAAAATAGTTACACTATGGTCACACATAAAAGCAAAACCATTGTTTTTAACTGTAGATGGTAAACTCTCAAAACAGCTGTAATAGTCCTTTTTCAAAAGCGTACTGTAAGCATACATATAATAAAATATGGGAGATGATGAATAATTCTCCTTCCAGCTGGAGTATTGCCTGTGTTGGCTGCAAGTCAGAAGCCATGAGAGGAGAAGAAAAGTTTGTTCCTCTTCACTTAGAATACTAGTTTGCAATAAAAAGTCAAATTACATGGTTCACTCTTGGTGTGCTTTATGAAAACATACATTTTGTGTGAAAAGTTGTGCTTTAGGTATGGAATACACATTAAGTTTGAACTGGTAGTAACATAAAATGTTGAAACACAAGAAGGTCAAATAACGTGCAAAGGTCACACAGTGTGCATGCAAGGGTCGTTCAAACCCGTTATTTATTTTTTTTAGTGTCCTTGAACACTGCTAATATTAAATATTTTTACAATAAAACTGCTGGCCAAGACAGTACACACACATACACATACACAAAAGAAATACTTAACACAAAATAAGACTGACATTGTTTTACACCAATTTGCTAAGGTAATGCCCATAGTTCCATTAGAAAACTGTACGTGTTTTAGATATATGTGCTGCTCCTGCCTGTCTTGTAACACTGACAATTTTAAACCAACACATTTATACATATTACCATGCCATATCTTTCCAGAACAAAACACTTTTAAACACATTCTAATAACTCCTTTCAACACCTTTAAAACACAACACAACGTACCATTTGTAAGTGAACACATTTTGTATAACATGGTTACACCTTTTATGCATAGCCAAAATATGCACTTTGCCATTTTGCAAAAGTTTCTGGTTTTAACTAGAAGTATGATAAAGCCATTTATAGTTGTTAACATTACATTTTTACCTAGCAGTGGCTTGGCACGTTGCTTGCAAACTACAAATCTTTTTGCACATTGCAATCTATGACGTCATATCTCTTCACCTTCAACACTACCTGCTTCACCCAACAACCATACAAAAGTTCTTCACTGACCCTATTTAGGCAGCTAAATGTTCCATTAAAAATAAAGCCAATTAAAACAGTCAGCTATGAGGCAAAGAAACTTTTTTTTTCACTGTAACATGTTGTACATTGAAGGCAGTCAATTCTATTTCATGAACCTTGACAACAGAACATAATTACAGAACACAGATATAAGCTACAAAATATGTACAAGAAAGACTGAGCATTACCTTGTTTAGTATACGTATTACGGAAATAAAACAGACAGACATAAAACAACTTTGAATAAAAATTCAGACTTACCGATGCCAAGGTTTTTTTTTTTCTTCTTTTCAGATACACAAGTCTGAGTAAGAAAACTGACTGCAGGACCTTTATGATAATTTCCAAACACTGCAGCTATTAACTCTTTTCAAATGTTTTCTTTTGGCCATTTTAGTAACCTGCCAAACCAAGTCTTTTCCAGAGCTCTGGGTTGCAGTTTAAAAACAAAAACAAAATCTCTTAACAGTACTAGCTTGAGATCCATTTGGTAGAGGTCCCCATATTTCCCATTTTGGTCCGTTTACTGGCCTATCTCTTATGCAGTGCCCACCTAACACTTCTCTTATTTGGGCGTCCCCTGACGTCAAGTGCCAACCTAGCACTTTGAACACTACCCCACTTAAGACAGTAAATGATGGCTGTCACCAACTCTGTATGCCACACACAAGTGATGGGACTAAACACGGGGCACCCTTCCCTGTGCCAGGACTAGGTAGTCCGTACACGGCAAGAACACGGAGAGGCGGTTTATCCTGCCGACTCACGCCCAAAAAACTGTGGTCGCAGATTCTCATTACTGTATATACTTTTACCTTAAATTTTATATATTCAATAACCACACCCAATGGTTATTCCAATAAACTCAGTTTATTGTCTGTACACACATTGTGTGGGAGCCTCGGCTAAAGCAAGAGCTCCTCAACAAAGGTTTACACAGTATTTTATAACACTCTCTCATTTTGGAAAAACATCAACATTTCAGTATTAGCCAATCAAAGTTCTCAGCAATGTAACAGAAGAAACACATTGAAGCATTAGGTATTTTTCCACTGGCTTATTTCATCACTGCTTGATACTTATGCCTGGGTCAAGCTGACCTAATAGAAACAATGAGCTTCACTCACTCCATGGTACCGCACAGCTTGGCTTCAATGCAACTACATGTTCTTATCTCTGCTTTTGCCCAACCCTGCCCAAGCTTGCTATCCAGGCTGGTACCATCAGTTCTGTTCAGCATTATCTAAACTGCTATTTTTCGCAATTTTAGTAACTGGTTTCAGCCAGCATGAGCTATTGCCTTTTGCTTGCCTTTGCAATTCTACAAACTTATAATGACCCTTAGCTTCTACTCAGACCTGGCTATATTCAACTGCACTAGCAGCTTATATGTTATAATCATAATATATATATATATGTTGTAACACACTTTACTTTTATGTATGCATAAATCCACTTCATATGTATGCATAAAAGAAAAATATATAAAAAATTCTCCACAGTAGACATCTAACCATCCTAAGACATCTCCAACATCTGAAAGCTCACATTGTTTGTCTGCAGGAGACACATCTTAAAAAGAGAGGATGTTTCGCTATTACGGAGGCTCTGGGTGGGACAAGCCTGTGGTGCTGGAGCCTCCTCTAGATGGGGGGGGCACAGCAATTCTTGTGGCCAGAGCAGTCCCATGTATAATGACACAAGAAAGTTGAGACCCACTTGGAAGATATGTTATCCTCCAGGGCACTCTCGAATTCTTCCCCATAGTAATAGGCTCTGTATACAGCCCAAATGTAGAGACGACACAGTTTTTTGTTGATTTGATCTCAGTGGTAGTAACCAACCCCCCTATGCTAACTATCTTAGGAGGAGACTGGAATGTCATTCCACAGTCTGAAATTGATAGTTCAGACAGTAGAAGAGTGGGTCTTTCCCCAGCCCAGAGAGCACTAAGGGACCTCATGACAGCTACAGGGACACTCAATGTGTGGAGAGTTCTTAGCCCCAGAGACCGAAAATATACATACTTTTCCCCTCCACATAAAACTTTATCCCACATAGACTACTTTTTATTAAGCGCTACCTCCTATCCAGGAGTGATAGCTGTAGTTATCCACCCTAAGGTTCTATCAGACCACTCTCCAGTTAGGGTTTCCTTTCTCCTGGGACCAGGGCTAAAAAGGGACACCCTTTGGTGCCTTAACATACAGTTACTACAGAAAGCCTCCCTAGTGGAACATACTCAAAACTTTATCTCCACTTTTCTTGAGACAAATGTAGGAACTGTGACCAGGGTGGATCTCGTTTGGGCAGCTCTTAAATGTGCACTTCGGGGAGATTTCATTCGTTTAGCATCTACACAGGCAAGACAGGGTAAAGCTCAGTTGGACTCGATACTTCTACCAAGACATAAAGGCGGCAGAACTCTTCCCGTGGCACCTCTCCTGGGTCCAATTGGGCATGTTGTGGCTCCTCCAGTCTCAATATGCAGACATTATGGCTCAAAAACTGAACTCTCCTTACGCCGCACTAAAATGAGGTATCTGGAGTCAGGGAATGAGCTGGGAAGCTTCTGGCCTCAGATTCAGGCAGGCGAAACTGCCAAATTCATGCCTAGTCTGTGCCCCTCCTGAGAGATATTATTTCTGACCGAAGGAAATTACAGCAATCTTTGGTAGTTACTATCAATCACTCCATTTATCTGATAACTCTATTACCTCTGGAGGCAGCTGCTATGGCGGAATATCTAGATTCGATATCCCTTCCCAGTCTCTCACCCCACCAGACAATTGACCTAGGCTCCCAATTATGATGAGCAGAGATAGAACATGCTATTAAACTGCTTCCCCAGATAAGGCCCCTGGGCCAGATGGTCTCCCAAATAACCTCTACAAGATTTGTTGTGCCCAGTTGGCACCATTTTTAACAAAGGTATACAATTTCTGGTTTGACAAAGGATGAGTGAACAATCCTTCCTTGAAGCCTTGATAACTTTGATTCCCAAACCCGGTAAAGACCACTTACACCCCAGCAACTATCGACCAACCTCCCTTCTCAACTCTGATGTTAAAATATTAGCAAAAATTTTGGCCACCCATCTTGCACCTCTTATGGGAGAAGTCATCGGGCATGAACAGGTTGGCTTCATGTTGGGCCGCTCCTCAGGGGACCATGTGAGGAAACTCATGCATCTAATCTCGGCATCAAGAGATTCTGATGTACCTGCTGCATTGGTCTCCCTCGATGCTGAGAAAGCATTCAACAGAGTTTCCTGTGACTTTCTATTTGCCTCCCTTTATAAGTTCAGGGTCCCCGAAACTTTGTTCAATGGGTCAAGATTCTGTACTGCAGCCCTCACAGCAAAATTTGGTGCAATGATTACTCTGACCTCATTTCCCTACATCGTGGAACCCATCAGGGCTGCCTGTCACCACTTTCTTTAATTTCTATTTAGATCCACTTATCCGCAGATTAATTAATTTGGTTATCCTAAGAGGTATCCAACTGAAGCAGTAGGTACTCCTCTCAGCTTATGCAGATGACTTACTCTTGCACTTGGAAACCCTGTTCCACTGTGCCCACCTTACTTGAAGAACTGAGCACTTTCTCATGTGTCTCCTCTTATAAGTTCAACGTTGCCAAATCCCAAAATTTCCCCCTCAATCACCACCTTACTAAGTCCGAATTTTCGGACTTTGGCTTGACATGGACTCCTCAAACTCTAACTTATTTAGGATTAAGGTAACCATAGATGTGCCTTCCATGATAAAAGAGAGCCTTAGTAAGTTGATCTCTACACTTAGAGCTGACCTAACAGGTGGGGTGCTCTCACCGATGACTCTCTGCAATGCATAAATGTCCTTAAATGAGCGTGCTCCCCACGGATCTTATATCTGATGGGAATGTTGGCCTTTTCTTCCTAAATCCTGGTTCGTCCAATTGTGGGGTATGTTTACTAAGTTTCTATGGAGAAACAAGAGAGTTCAAAGGCTGCGTTAAACTTACCGCCTCAAAATCGAGACATGCCCCTTTGATTTTTCACATACTATGGGCCCAGCATCTTTGTAAGATGGCTAGATGGATGGATGAGCCTACTAGGCCTCTGGCCAACTCCTATACTTCTACACGGGTTGAAATCAGGAGAGCCTTAGCAAAATGATTCTGCTGCTCCCTTCTGGCAATAGTATACTAATCCTTCATGTCTCCCATGTCCTTTAAAAAATTCTTTTTGTGGGCTGGTCGCGCCCGTGCACCATGCGATGCAGATACACTTATCTCTTAACTAGGCGACCTTGCTAAGTCAGCCTCTTTTCAACAACCCCATTTTTGATAAACAAGTTTACCATCATACCCTCCTTCTGCCTCAGTTACAACATAGTGTGCTAGGGGATTTCTGTAATGAGGGCTTTATACTGCCATTTTCCTCTTGAAGAGAAATTTCAGCTGACCAATTATGACGTTTTAAGTACTGGTAAATTAGACATGCTATTCTAGCCTTCTTAGGACCCAAACCTTGGACCTTTCCACCGTTGGATGATTTACCTGCAGTACTTAATATAGTGAAACAACAGCACTCTGTTTCTGTCACATATAAACTCTTGCAAAGTCTCGACTCTGAACTCCTGCCGGGACTTGTTACTACTGGACTCATACACTCTTCCTCCCAGATACCCCTGACTATTGGAATACAATTTGAAAACCATATACAAATTCATCAAACAGGATAGATTGAGATTTACTCAATTTAATATTATCCACAATTTGTATTATAGCGCCTATGAGATTGCATACCATTGGAAAATTGGCATCCCCAATTTGCCAATGGTGTGGGAGACCTGGCTGTCTATTCCACTTGCTGTGGGAATGTCCGAAAGCTAAGAAATTCTGGTGTTCTATTAAAGATATTTTGGACACAATTTGGGCCTAGGAATCTCTTTTACTCCAGTGTCTTGCCTTCGGCTTCTTTCACACAGGCACACCCAACACTCGGAAAGCCTATATGACCCTAGTGGCAGCAATAGCTAAGTTGATTATACTTAGGCATTGGAAGGACGATTCCTGCCTTTGGTCATAGAATGGTACCGTGAGATGTTAATGGCTATCCAACTTGAAAACACATCGCTGCCATGCAACATAGGATGGATGCTTATCAGTCACTATGGCAACCTCTCCTGGCTTTATTATCACTCCGGAAACCTAGTTGGACGCCTTTGTATCCCCCTTTTTGTGCTCCTGACATGCAGGCTTTGAGGGGGAAGGTAGGAGATTATAAGGAGGGTGTGGGAATTATTTGATAGGTGTGTATTAGGTATTGTAATTATTAGTTTGATGCTTGTTGCATTGCTTTATTTTCCTTTGCAGCTATACTGGTCTCACAGTGCTTTCTTATGTATTTTGCTGCCAAAAATCAATAAAGTATATTGAATTAAAAAAAAAATCAATATTTTCTAACGTTCTAACTCACCATTTAAAACTTAACTGAGGGGTCTAAGGCAAGACCGAGCCAGACTCTGCCTCGATTTACTTAAAACTCACCCTCTTAATGTTGTAGCATAAGGCAGTAGTTAAAGCAAGTTGGTTTAATTAATTTTATTTGTAAAATCCTCTGAGTCTCAGTGGCCAATTTCAAACTGATCTCAGTAAGTGCATTAAGGGCTGTTTCAGCGCCATTCCTAGCTCGAATAAGTTGCTCTCTCCCCACGCTGCCCAACAACAGTATTTTTGTTAAAAAAAAAATCATCACTGTTTCCCTTGCTAGCAAAGCCAGGCTCTATTACTGCATGCTACTGTTTTTAATTCTATGTATTTCACATAGGCCTAGCCTGAGCTGGAATCTGCCTCGGTTTTTCTCCAAATAGCCATCTTAATGTTGCAGCAGGAGAAAATAGATAAAGCAAGTTGAGTTAATTCTAAAACAGTAGACTGTTCAAATCTCAGCCTTTTACAACTCTAAATAAGGAAAATCCCTTTGTAATTCAGATTTCAACCCCTTACCCCTCTCCCTACCTGTGTCTCTGCAATTCTCACAGTTTATAACTCCATCCTCTGTTTCTCCTACAGCACATCAAGGCTCCCCTCATAGGTGCAGGTCGTGAGGGTACAACACCCTCCCCCGAGCTTTAAGGACCCCAGCAGCATTTCGTCAGGTAATGTGTGCTCCTCAAACAGCGTTCCAGCGTGCAGTACTGCAGAAACACAGCCCTGAATTTCTCCAGACTTGGAGCAGAAGCCCCACTGATTCTGTGCGTTAGCTGCCCCACTGCCCCCTCAACCACCCTTGGTCGACTTGGTGTTTTATAGTGGGATCCAAGTGACCTGCGAAAACCAATCAGGCAACTTTCCCATTTGCAGGCTATCAGCACCTGCCACTAGTGGCTGCTATTTCTGCCAATCTTCTTACACGCTGCCTGGTGTGTGAAACTTAAGAATATTCATAATTTCCCAATCAGTCTGCTAGCCTTATAACTCCTCTCCTTTCACAGCAACCATAGCTCATCGTCTTTCTGTACTCATAGCATATACAACTATATAACCTACATGTAATACCATCCCATATACTGCTAAACAACATTACTATCTCTCTCTCTCTCAGAATGATGACATGGCCTATTTTCCTCTCTATGACTCTCCACCTCAGTGTACCACCCCTGCCCATTTCCTGCTCTACCTCATGCTGCCCTCCTCCTTCCCCCAAACACCCTTTCTGCTGCCCGCCCTGTGATTGCTCCTCCTTCAGTAACCATGTCCTATCCACCCTACCTCCCACTTGCTCCTAGTCACCTGCCCCCAGCAGCCGCAGTTACTCCCTTTTATATAGCCAGAAATACGCATTTTGCCTGCTCTCATCTCGTCAACAAGCTACCTCTACATGCAGGCCCAGCACTGCATAATCACAAGTTGACCCTAAGGTGTCCTATTCAGGATCTTCCATTATCTTACTACTACTTATGGGCAATATACACCCCAATCCTGGCCCCTACCCCACCCCCTGCCTATCAACACAATACAAAGGATTACAGCTAGCTGCCATAAATATAAGTAGCCTCCTAAAGAATCTCACCCCACTCCAAGCATGGGTCTGCCTCCACAACCCTGATGCACTAGCTGTAACTGAAACATGGCTATCTCAGAGTATCCCAGACTCGGCTGTTCACATACCGGGCTATATATTGTTCAGATTGGATAGTCTGGAAAGGTGGGGTGGAGGGTGTGCGCTATACCTTCAGGACCACCTACAAGGTTTTAAAATTCCTGCATTGAACCCCGGGGCGGGTGCCCAGTCCCTCACCCTTAAGACAGCAGTTGGCAACTCAGGTAAATCTTTCTACTTAATGTCAGTCTACATACCCCCTTGCAACCAAAAGGAGGCTTTCTCAACTATCCTAAACATCATCACCCAACTACCAAAAAACTCGGAAATCATTGCCCTAGGTGATTTCAACACAAACTGGCTTGCCCTTCATACATCCTCCCTCAGGGATGCTGCCACAGCCCAAAATCTCTCACAAATGGTCCTACCCCACTACAGTAAACCAACACAGGGCACTAGTTCCCTCATTGATCTCATCTTCATGAACCATCCTGAGTGCTTACAGAATGTACAGGTCCTCCCAGACTCACTTAGTGATCACTCCCCTGTTACTTGCCACTGGTCAAATAGCTGGAAGCCACCCCCCCGAGAATCTCCATGTATCACCAGCTCAGGAAGGGGTCCCTGGCACATCTCTGAAACCATCTCCTCAACCTAGACTGGTCTTCATTAGATCACCAGTCATCGGTGGATGCCACCCTGTCCTTCTTCATTAGCTCCTTCCAAGATGCCTGTGATATCTTTGCCCCTTTGTTAAATGGATGGAAAAAACTAAATCCTCCCCATGGGTAAATTGGTCCTTGCTCGACCAAATGAAGGCCTGTGATAACCTAGGGCACCATGCCCTTCAGTCTGGTCACCCTTCTGATCACCAATTGTAACATGCTGCCCGTAACTCATGCACCTGGGCTATCCGCCAGGCTAAGGCAGCCTTCTATCAGTCCAACCTTACTGCCACCTGGGGAAATGGGAAGAGTTTCTGGGAAAATATGAAAGAACTTAGTGGCAAGTCTCCTCCCTCCCCCATGCTTATCATCAACGGTGTCTCGACCAAGACCCTAGAAAGATAGCTAATGACTTCAATGCATCTTTCTCTGACCTCAGCTCTACCCTCCCTCCCAATTTCTTTACTGCATCTACTGGACAGTTCCCACCACCCCCAGCACTCCACCATTTTACTTCAAAATGATCTCCCTAGAGTTGCTTGCACATATCTCGCCAAGTTCCTTGAGAAAGGCAAGCAGAGACTCTCTCGATGTAAAACTGCTCTCCTTAACCCTGGATGCAGTCCTAGTACCCCTAACAAAAATTCTCAACATGTCCCTGTGCCTAGGGCAGTTCTCTCACTATGGAAAGGGCAGTTATCACTCCAGTTCATAAAAATGGTGACCATTCCTCTAGTAGTAATTATAGGCCCATTTCCATACCTCCTCCCCTCTCTAAAGCACTGGAAAGAATAGCTGCAGATCAACTTACTGACTGTTTAGACTTGCACCTTCTACTGTGCCAGAAGCAGCATGGATTCATGAAAGGGCACAACACTACTAGTGCCCTGTTTGAGTTTATCTGCTTTAACCATGATGCCCTGGACCAGGAGCCCTGGCTGGATCTGTCTATATTGATCTGTCCAAGGCTTTTGACACTGTCAATCACAGTATGCTGATAAACTCCTCCTCTTTGTTGGTGTATCCCAAGAGACAGCTGACTGGTTCTCAAACTATCTCCATGGCCATACCCAGCAAGTAAAAATAAATAGCACCCTTTCTACTAGCCTCTCAGTCCAGTCAGGTGTCCCACAAGGGTCCATCCTTGGCCTGCTCCTTTTCTCCCTGTACCTAAACTCCCTCCCTCTGGCCTTCCCTGGGCGTCTGATCCTTTATGCAGATGATGCTGTGATTTTCAGACTGCACCCAGACCCTACCCAGCTCCAACAATCCCTGCAGGGCTCCTTCACAGAAATAGAATCATGGCTCACCTCCCACAAACTTGTCCTCAACTACAAAAAAATGAAGGTCATGCTATTCGCTCACCCCCAACATAAACACAACATGACCAAACTAGCTATATTAAATTCCCAGGGTACCACGCTGAAATCAGTAGCCAGTTTTAAATATCTAGGGGGTCACCCTAGACTCAGCCCTTACCTTCCGTGAGCATTTAGCATCGACTTGTTCTGCAATAAACATTAGAATCAGTCTCCTGTATGAATATAGGCCCTGTCTTCCTCTGGATGCCCTCTGTTTAGCCATCTCTAGCTCCATCCTTTCCCTGGTAGACTATGACATAGTCATATATGGCACTGCCTCTGACACTGCCCTGACCAGCATTAAACGTGCCCTCAACACTTCAACAATGCATGCTGACTGGCCACTGGCTGTGACTGCCTCTCACATACCTGTGACCTCTACCAACAGTCATCATGGCTAAACTTTCAGGGGCACCTACTTTATCAGACCTGGTTATTGGCCAAAAAAATACAACTAGGGCTAGCTCTCCTGGCTGTCTCTTGCTCCTCCATATGTGCTTGCCGACGTGGACCACAAGACACTCTAACACTACCACCTTTCGGATCCCTTTTTCAAGGACCACTGCCAGCCAAAGGTCCTTTCGCTACAGGGCTCCACTCTGGATGAACTCCCTCCCTGATTCTGCCCTATCTATTCCCAGGCTGGGGCCTTTTAAATCTGAGCTACGTACCCACAATATGTCCAGCTGTAACTGTGATTGCAGACGAACTCCTCTACAAGGGCAAAGTTCCAATTCTAAATTGTACTCTGATTTTAATATATGATTCACAATTACACACCTTTGGTGTTGCTCTGTATATGTATTATCCATTTTCATCTCTGTACTTAGTCACTGTACTTTATTATACTCTGTATTTGTCCTCATTCAATGTATGACGTAGAGCCATTGTAAATGAGTCCCTGACTCAAGAAGAATCAGCATTTATATATTGCTTTTCATACATCCAAAGCACTTTACAAGCAATGCTAGACTGGTAGTGAAGTGACTGAATGTGTGGTGGCGGCCATATCGCACATCATCACCCACACACAGCCTGGATAATTGCATGAACTGGTTTTATGGGAAGGGGAATGAAGGCCAGGACACCGGGAATGTTCCCTACTCTTTGTGAAGAGTGCCCTGAGTTCTTTTACTTCCACCTGGACACCCACCAGGACAACACCAGGATGGGCAGAAGGGACCTCGGTTTAACATCTCATCCGAAGGATGGCACACCCCAGCAGTACAGCACCCCCCAATACTGCACTCAAATGCCAGTGATGTTTAGGTGCAAGTCCCATCCCAGTGTGGGACGAGAACCCACGATCTTCTGGTCCAGAGGCGGATGTGCTACCAACTGAGCCACGCTGACACCTGGTTGTAATTCCTAGACTTTATATAAATAAATAAAAAATAAATATGCTCCTGTAATGTTCTTGTTTGCAATTCCAACTCAGACACTCCTAAAATCCTTTCCAGCCCATGCTTCAAGTTGCACTCCCAGCTGGACAGGTCCGACACTCACCCACCAGTCTCAATAAACTCAGCACAAACAACCTGTGCTGCTGGCTCCCTGATCATCCAAACCAGAGGCCAAACACCAGCTTTTTAAAAAAGAATTCTCTCACTGGCAGCAGCAAAAAAAATACATGACAGCTGGCCACTTACCTGAAACAGAAAATGGAAAACAACGCTGACCTGAAAGGGAAGAGAGATCCGCTTAGTAACTGCTCTGATTTTCTTCCCATGCAGGCTCACTTCATTGCTACACTCCTCTCCCACTTACCAGCCAAACACTGAAGCAAAATAAAACAAACATGTCTATGTTGTTAATTAAATCCATAGCAATTAGTGAACCACTGAACATTGGTATATAATTTTCTTTACTTGGCCCTACTCACTAAACAGAGCTGCATATTGCCCTGGGATAAATAGACCAGTGTCAGAGACAAAACCAGGCTAATTTTACAGGTAGGCATGTTTTACTATGAATGTGCCATGAAATAAGCAATTTTTTCTGTGAAAAAAATACAGCCGTAAGAGGAAGGGTCTCAGGAATGATGAAATCGGATTGGCTGTCAGCATTCTGAGAGCCTTATGTCAATCTCCTACGTTCCAAATCCTATGCAAGGATGCATGGCAGAGGGAATATTTTATGTTAATTTCACACACAAATAAGAAGAAAATACTAAAAAGTATTATTTAATCTAAAGTAACTTATAACCCAATTATAATAATATCAATAATGAACTCCGGGGTGGGGATTTTTAATGTTACAAGTGGAATAACCCCCTTGGGGTATATGCACATAGCTGCGCTTAGTGCAACATTACACCACCAGGGGTGATTCACTAGAACATTAATATAACCCCAGTACTATTATTGCTTAAATAACATCACTGTATAAATTTCAGGCACACAGATGACCACATAACACACATGAAATCCCTCCCTCACATTGCAGCACAGAAATGAGTATACACCCAATGTCATTGCACAGAACCCTCTGTGCTCACTCCACAGAGAAGCCTCAACTCCCACCAGCCACATGAACACTCATGTCAGTCACAGATTAATGTACCCCAGTTCCTCACTCCGTCCCTTAAGTAGGCAGCCACATAAAAAAAAAGAAATAATTTTTTTTCTCCAGACCGCTGCTGCCTGTCTGTAAATGACTGTCAGGAAGTGTGCACTCAGCTGTCTCTTTCGTTAGAAAGACATAGACGGTGGCAGACTGCAAAACATAAATACTTTATTTTACACAGCTAGTTTGCTCACATGAAAGTTAACTACAGGAACTAAAGTGTTATCCTCCACTTCTATCCCCCACTCCACACCGTGATCTTGTGAGCATGTGCGCACATCAAAAACGCCTCACTCACTCCACATGCCACTCTGCTCCAGAAAGTAAGGGTACAATGCATCCTCTGGTCCATGTCTTCACTCACCTTCTGTCCACTAACAAGCCATGATACCAACAGTCAGATCCTTTTCTTCCAGTCCCAGTCCTGGTTGTCTTCTGTGTAAATGCAGCACCAACCAAAAAGAAAAGAACACCTGCAACAGCAAACAGGAAACAAAGTAGACAGAAAGCAAAATGTACACAGATGCAGGAGGCTGGTGGGGGGATAAACAGGTGAACAGAACACAGAGTAAGAGAGCTGTGGGGCACAGCTTAATATAACAGCTCCACCTAGTGGAAAAATGAGACAACACTGAAAAATCAGGTTAAAACTATCTAGAAATGTTTGTTTCTTCTACATAAAATTGAGCCATTGTATAATAGCACTAAAGCACTCCAGGAATGTGTGTTACTGTGTAATGTCACTTCTTGGGCATTGAATGCACTCGGCCTGTGGCCTCATGCATTCACCACCCAAGGCGTGATGTTATTACATAGTAACACACCCTGTTGTGCCTTATTGCTAAAGTATTTCATCTTACAGTTTAAGACAGGCTGAAATATGAGTCTTGAACCATTTTGTCAAAGTGGCTACTTTTACAGCGGCTATAGTGTTTGATGAATGCTGGCTATTTCTAGTTAGATTTTTCACCTTATGTGCACATTTCAAATTATGTTTTTCTCATTATAATTTGTGCTTCAAAGGCTTAGCACTTGTTACAGTACCCCAAGAATGAATTGCCAGGTTACAATAGTAACATAGTAATATGGTAGTGGAGAGGATTTAGGGCCAACCCACAAAGGGGTCGGAACCCTTCTACATGTGTAGAGGGATGGCAAAGTTGCTAAGTGCTCCCTCTGCACAAGCAGATTACCCCAGGCCACCACAGCATGAGTTATACCCACCCTCCACATCTGATCCTGCACCACATGTGCATTGGTTGAGACTCCCACACTGGGGCATGGATCCCTTCCACACAACTCCAAGAAGATATCTGTGTTGTGGAATGGGTGTACAGGGTTGCACCATTAAATGAGGAGAGATGCTGCCAAAATGCTTTAACACCCTCTGCACCTGCCTTCCTTAAGGAAGCCTTTTTTTAAGAGACAATACATAGAGGCATTAGCTCTGTGTTCCTGTCATACAAATACATTTTGAAAGTCACCCTTAATGTTTGTGTATGTGTGTTGTTTTATTATTTTCTACTTAGCCATCCATGGACAGGCAGCACTTTCAGGGATGTAGATGTGCATTCCTTCTTCCTGCCTTTCCCTCTAAACTTTTGTTGGTATCAATAAGCCCCTCCATCTGTTGCACAGGCCCTCTGAGATGGCATAACAGGCTCAGGCCATAACTTTAACAGTATTTTATTTCCCTTTAAAACATTATTTCTTACAGGCATATAGAAGTCCTTGGAGAACTGCCATATCTCACAGTTTCTTGCTTTTCACAGAGCAGGGGATTCACTCAAGAGCCAACTCAAGCACCCAGTTAGGTTCTTAGTGCCCAGCCTCACTCTTTGCATCTGAATTCCCATGCCCCCTCCTGGCTTCTCTCCAAGTGTATATTGCAGAGGCTGGAGGCAGTGGATTCTGCCATGTGTGGCACCAGTAAGCATATACTACTATATGTGTTGGATGTGCACAATTCTTGCATATATGGCCTCTTCTTTGTGGATCTGACCCATAGGATCTCTCTTTTCCACCTGTCTAGCCACTCAGCAGTGACCATACTCCAAACCTGAGTACTGACACACATCCAACCATAACTGATAGCATGTTAACCCTACTATGTTATTCCTTTGGTAACCATATACTTTGTTAACTGGGTGAGGCCCACTAGCACAAGTGCTTTTTTCCCCAGGGGCAGCATGGAAGCACTGGGGAATGACTTGCTCAGAGTCACACAGCATGTAAGTGGAGGTTGTGGGAATCAAACCCAGCTCTGCTGGATGTTCTGGGCTTATTCACAGTTTGTTACTCAAACCTCTAGAATATACTGCCAGTCCATGCTATAAAACATATGTCTGTAACACTCAATAATATTCTTTCTAACAAACAAAAATCAAAAGTCTTGCCTGCTTTGAAAGACTAAAGAATACTAGCTCCCATTACCTCACTAGGTAGGCTATTCCACATTCTGATCAATCTGTATATGAACTAATATTTTCTGATGTTTCCCATTATCTTGCTGACCCCTCAGTTCAAGTGGATGCCCTCTAGTTCTTTTTTTACTCACTAGTTCAAACTTATGCATATTTTCTATCCTGTCTATTCCTTTCAGAATCCAGAGCAGCGTGTTTATGTCCCTACTCAGCTTTCTCTTCTCTTGGCAAAATAATTTGAGTATATCCATTCATGTATCTATTGCCATCAAAAGCAGTTAGATCAGTAGCAGAAAGCAATCTAGCGAGATCATTATTTGATCATGTGTTACTGCGGACAAACTCACTACCCAAAAGTACCTGGTGGTCTCTACCTCTATATACACATGAATATGTGGGTAACATTTTAATCTTTCTTGCACTGTAGAGTTTTAGATTTTTCTGTGTCAGGAGTTTGTGATGGGGCAATAGGCCATGAAAATGTGACATTCCTTTATTTAGCAGATTTTTTTTTAAGTTTTCTGGTGGCTTGAGTTGGGGGGGGGGGTGGTAACATTTGCTACTGAATGTTTAAGAGCTGTTGTAACCAAGATAATAAAAACAGTTTGTATTTAAAACATCAAAATTGGTACATTAGGCATTAACTTTATGTTCAATATTTTATTGTTTTCAAAAATAAAAGTAAGGCTTTGTAGTGTTACATTTTGTATATTCATGGCAAAATCCTGAAGTACCATAAGGCTTATTACTCACATGTACACTGTAGTTATGTACCCATTTTGAAATTGGTGTTCATGATCATGGTGACCATTGTGTTGTTACCATTTAATATTGCAGTTATCATTCAGCTTTGCAATTAACATTTGAACCATGCCTCAGACTGTTTCTGTCTTAGGAAACGTGATTAGTGCTGGACATTTTGGAGCTTTAGGATTTAGTTCAGAACCTAAGTTATCAAAATAATATCAAGTTACTGTATGGTATTCAGATAGTTGGTTACACTTGTATAAATATTCAAGCTAACTTCAAGTCAGGCCTGAGACTAACACTTCCTCAGGATAGCATAGCTTTGCCTTTCCTTGTTGTTTTTTTTTTGTTGACTTACATCTGAGCTGATAACAGCACTAACCAATGTTTTAAATTCTGAATGCATGGTAACTCCACAGTGCTTACTGCTAGTATCAACTCCCAATGTGACCTTGGAACAAGTCTTAACCTCACAGTGCTCATGTCCACCCAGGTATAGAAATGGGCCAAAGCAGGAAACCATTAAAACAAGATGTTGCATCTTAGCTACTGTAGGATATCTTCAGTAAATAAGCTGTAAAATATAATAAAACAATAAATTACCACAACAACACTAGACTCCAACTGCAATTCAGTTTCACAGCATAGTCCACGTGATTGGTGAATATTCATTTGAAAGAGGGACTACCGCAACATATACAACAGCAGTTGTCATCTGAACTCCCATGAAATCAATAGACCCCACACCAGCTTAAATAGTTCAACCACTTTAATTTTATTTACAGATTTCCATTTCCTTCACATTCTCATTTGACAGTACCTTCACCATTTTTATCAATACACCATACATTTGGGGTTGCCCCTTTATTAATCAGGTTTTACCATATTTACAGATTTATTGCTGAACCAAATGTCTTCTTGGCCCGGGTGTGGCTAGCCCAGAGCCTCTTCACACATTCTTGCAGTTTCTGGGTTCAGGTGTCCCACCTGATCCCCAGCTCTGTCCCCCCTGAGGTGACTACTGCATGAGGGGCCCTCCCATGCCCAGTTAGCTGGCAGTGTAGCTTACAGGTTAGAGGAAATGAGGTGTGAACAAGCTTGGTATACCCAGTAGACCAGACCTGAGTTTGATTCTCACAACCTCCACTTGCATACTGTGTGACCTTGAGCAAGTCACTTAACTGCCCAGTGCTCCCAGGTCATCCCTGAAAACAGGCACTTGTGCCTAGTGGGCCTTACCTGGTTACCAAAGACTAAAATAAAATAAATAAAATAAATTCCTCCTTCCAGCTGGGCACCCCCATTTTTTCCCTTCAATCAATGAAGACAAAAACCTCAGTGTTGTTCTCATCCAGCAACCCCGAGATGACAAACCATCATGTCCCCATTGCCGTCACTTGGCAACCCGTGTTCTTCCCTTGAGCATGTTAAACAGGTGGGTGAGAGGGAAGTCAGGATCAGCTGCAGGTGAGAGAGGGGCTTACTTGACCTGCACCTCCATTTCTACCCCCCAAGTCCTGCCCCTTCCTCAAACCCCCCCCGGCCAATGCCATCCGGCCAGCCTGCCTCACCTCATAGCTCCACATCTTTTCATGACATCAGGACCTGTTATGTCATTAAACCCCCACTTCCTCTTCCAGGTCCCATCCTCTGCAGGTGCCAGGTGACAATTCTGAGCCTCCTGCAATTCCCCTGTCTAACATTCCCACCCCTCTGCGAGATCCTAGGGGCCAATGATAATTTAGCTTGCCCTTTTGGGGCAAGCCTTCTTGTCATCTGAATTCCCCTGAAATCAATGGACCCTACACCAGCTTAAATGGTTCAACCACTTGAATTTAATTTGCAGATTTCCATTTACATCACATTCTTATTTGACAATACCTTCACCATTTTTATCAATACACCATGCATGTGGGTTTCCCTTTATTAAACAGGTTTTACCATATTTACAGAGTTATTGCTAAACCAAATGTCTTCTTGGCCCAGGTGTGGCTAGCCCAGTGCCTCTTCACACATCCTTGCAGTTTCTGGGTTCAGGTGTCCCACCTGATTCCCCAGTCCTGTCCCCCCTGGGGTGACTACCCCATGAGGGGCCCTCCCCTGTCCAGTCATACCTCCTTCCAGCTGGGCCCCCCAATTTTTCCACTAGCCCATAGGTGACCTAACTGATGCCTACTGGGCTTCCCCATCAAAAACTAGCAAAACAATCCCTCTAACCTCTCCAACACTCAATAGTTTCCCTAACCACCCCATTCCAGACTGAATTGCCCATGGTGGACAAGTTAACCCCATCTGACCTGTACATCCCTGAGGTGTCATACGTGATCAATTTGTCCCTGATGTACAGGCCACCACCATTCAGTAGCCACTCTGCTATTTTTTTGTTCAACCTTTTTTGAGTCCATTCTATTGCCAGGGTGTTCCTGGCCTGCCTCCAGCATTTCCTGAGTATGATTCCAGACTATACAATTTTTACCTGCGGCCACCTTGACTGCACCGCTGCCAAGTCCTTAAAGATACGATGTGCCAAAACCCTTCGGGACATGTTGCCCAGGTCATTCTCCCCAGCATGGATAACTATCAGATCTGGTGCCAGCCATAATCTACTTCTCTCCTCCAGCAGTTGCAACATGTTTCTCCATCATAAACCCCTGCACCCTTGTCACATGATCTGAGTCTGGTTGGGGTCCTTCCCCAGCTGCTGGCCCCCTGCTGCATCTTTTGCCAAATGTTCTGCCCAATATCGTAGGAATGGCCCATGATCCAAACCACCCACTGCCGTCCATTCCCTGTAACAACAGAAAAAACTTGTTATCAATAACATTTTCTGACATATCTTTTATAGGCCTGGGAGGACCATCTGCCCACCTGTTGCACCATCTCTGGCATGCCCCCAGGAGTGCCACCTCTCAGGCTGATCCAATATGGAATGAGTGTGACACAAACCTACTTGGGTCCTCACCGATGAAACCCATGCCTTTTTTCAGGACCCCCGTGACCTGGTCTGCGGTGTCAGGTACACCGTTGCCGTGTCTATAAATTCACTCCAGCCCCTAAGGCTTGCTGTCTGCATATGCCCCCATGGCTGCCACCATATACTCTCCTGAATGGGCCAACTGCTTCAGCTCTCTCTGCAGCCCCTTCCCGTCCTGGTCCATTTTGGATCTCCTTAACCAAATTGTGATCCCCGCCACTGTCCAAGAACGCCATGATCTTGGAGGCCACCCCTTTGTCCCCAACCTATAGCTACCACTCACTTACTCGGAATGCCACCATGTGCATGACCCAAAAATTGCCATGAACAGTCTTGCTTTATATGCTGAAGTGCACACATTCTGCAGGCTGGCCACCAATTTGTGAAGGAGCTCTTCACAAACTGTCCGATGCCTGTCTGACCTCGGCCTCGTAAACTGACTGAACCTTGCTGCATGAGCCAGATGGCCAGGGCCTTAGTTGGGGCACCCCATTCCCTTAGGTGAGTCATCCTACTAAGTGCAGCCCCATAGTGTATGCAGCCATCCCTGCCTCACATTTTACTGTCATGTACCTGATGACTTGTGAGTCACAAACCAGACCACTTACTTCTAGCCCTCCCCACTCCCAGAACTCCTGGAAACTCATTCATAACATATCATAGGCCCTTAGCATATTGGGAGCCCAGGCACACCAAAAGAGAAGTTGGGATGGCTCCATCCAATCTCCCACAGGGATGGTGGCACCTGCGTCCTGAGTGCATCCACCCCGGGGCCATGGACCAGAACCTGTGCAACTGAAAATGTGAGAGTCTGTCAGCAATGCTGTTCTTAACTCCCATCTTTATGCTTTACTTTAAAATGACAAATTTAGCTTCAGTCCTTTCCATACCATCATATGTGCCACCTCAGAACCACATCGGAAGATGCAGATTGTTTATTTATTACAGAGACCACTGCCATATTGTCACAGTGAAATACAACCTTCTTGTCCTGGAGTGAATCCCCACATTACCATGGCCACCCAGATGGGGAATGCAACAAAATAATAATGTCCTTTTGAGGCCTAAGCTCTACCCAATGCCTTGGCCACTGCTCTGACACCCACTCCCCTGGAAATATGCCCCCATGCCCACTCCCCCGCTGCATCTGTGAACAGATCTATGTCCATATTCGATTCCCACTGGTCTTGCCAAAAAGTCACCCCATTGTAGCCCCCCAGGAACACCTCCTATGTGCTGATATCCTCCCTAATGCCTTTGCTGATGTCCCCCCAATGGTGTGGCAGCTTGGCCTTACCAGAAGCCCTTGCTAATCTACTAGTGAACACTCTGCCTGGAGCAATTTCCTGCATGCGAAATTTATATGCCCCAAACCCTGCTGTACCAGTCTGAATTGTACTCCCACGGCTTTCCCTTTCGATACCTGTAACAGCCTCTCTCCACCTTGGTCTGAGGAAGTCTGAAACATTGTTCCTCCAAATCCAACTCTATGCCTAAAATTTCCAAACCTCCTGCTGGGGCCTTCAGTCTTATCACTGGCTAGGGTACCCTGTCTCTGTCCACACCACTTGAAACTCACTTAATATAGCCATGGTTGCCACCTTCCCTTCCCTATAAACAAAAAGTCATCTAGGTAGTGGATCACTGCCCCACCATGCTCCTCTCAATACCCATTGGAGCCAGGTGATGAAAGCCTCAATGTGGCTCAGGCTGCTGAGCAGCCCATGGGTACGCCTTGTCAAAGTAAAATTTGCCCTGAACTGAAACCCAACAGCTCCCTGTCCTGGGCTTGACTGGGAGCAGTGGAAAGCCGCTTTGATATCCATCTTAGCCAACCACACCTCCTCCTTGGCCTTTATAAGCTCAACTGCTTTGTCCAGGGTGGCATATGACACTGCACATTGCTCCGGGGCAATCGCATCATTCACTGAATCCCCATCTGGGTGTGAAAGGTGGTGTGTAAGCCTGTATTCCCCTGGAGATTTTTGGGGGATAATACCCAGAGGGGATTCCCTGAAGCGGGTGAATGGGGGAGTTCTCAGATGGACCTTCTATCAGCCCCACTGCCAATTCCTTCTTAATCTTCCTTTCTACTGTGTCTTCTTTACCTCTGATGGAGCCCAAGTTCTTGGCTGACATGCTTTTCCTAATCCCCATGAAATATAAGTTAAATCCCTCCAAAAAATCTTCCTGTAGCATATTCCCCCTCCAAGTCCGGGTAGTCCCGAGCCCAAGTCAGAACCTTCTCCAGGCAAATAGGTGACCAGGCCATGGATGACTGGCACAGCCCCCGCCCCATCTTCCAGGTTGACCTATCTACCTCCATACAGTACCTCTCCCATTGGATTGACACCTGAAATTGCTTTGGCCTGTCAGTCCCCCCCTGCCACCACCTTGCCCCACACAGCTGGGCTGGCCCTGTGGAAGAGAGGTTTGATGGTCACTAAGCATTCTGCACCTGCTGGCTCGGTGCAGTCCCTGCATCCAGAGCAGACATGCTTGAACTTGCAGCTAGTCCACATGCAGTTTGCCTTGTTGGTGTGCCCAGCAGGTCTTAGCACTGCTAGTGCCTGTGCTTTTCCCTCCACTCCCCTGGTGCTGACAGTCATTCTAATCCACAGCTCCAGACAATGTGACATCCCATGTTGGAACTTCTCATTATAAATGAGCCACCCATACCCGCTCGTTAACTCTGTAAGCATCCCTGATTATGGCCAAGTATGTTAACAATGGGATGGCCACCTCAGGCTTCTTTTGCATTATGATGGCACTGAAGTGCATGAAACCCTCCATCCATGCTCCAAAAGTTTTTCCTTTAAAACTGACATCCTCACTTGTTTTGCCCACAATTGCTAATGCCACCACCATCCCTCTGTTCCCCACTGACTCCTTCTGCTCATATTTCTTGGCTGTGTCTTTATCAATCAGAGCAAACATGTCTACAAACTCTACCTTCCATATCTTCTCCCTAAGGGCCTGGGATACGTGGTCCCCCAGGGTCATGCCTGGAGGCAACCCAGAACAAGCCTTATTTGACCCCCACCCCCACCTGATCCTTGCTCCTTCTTCTCTGCCTTCTTTTCATCAGACAGCTCCTTCCAAACCTTATCTACCTCATCCCACCCTTTTAGCCTTGTTTCTCCATTATCCTGAAAGGTAATCCCTCAAACTGACCTCGACCAACAGGTCCACTTTCTCATCCTTACCCATGTCAGACAGAGGATCACCCTCCTTGCCTAGGTTGCTCCTGGTGGGTCTCTTCTTGGGGCACTCCTTCTGGGGAGGTGGGACCTTCCATTTGCTGGCCTTCTCTCTTTATCCTCCTTCATTCTGGATTCCTGGATGATCACCTGCACCTGCTCCAACAGCTCTGCAGCCTTCTGCACCAGCGTCTCACTGGTCTTCTGTTTGGTGACTTTCTTGGGTGCCATCTTGTAACTAGTAAATTAACCAATGAGCCTGCATTCTCTTTCCATTGGCTTTTTTGTTTTTTTTTGTTGCCCCCCACTATTGCCCCCTGTGGCCCCAGCCCCACTTCAGTAAAGAGGCAGCTGGGGCACTGGGAGCCCCCCAAACAAAGTTTTGGTCCTTGGGGCCATCAGTGTCTGGGTGGGTGCAAGGACATGTGCCTAGCACCAATGATATCCTTCCCTATACAGCCAAGCCCCTAAGAACTTGGGTTCTCTCGGCTGTTGGCAGGGGTTTGGGGCCTATGGTAGCAGGAAGCCCCCCCATGCAAATTAAACAAACTGTGCCTGACTAAAGCACATGCCATGCTAGAGCAAAACATCTGCTGGCCATGGGGGAACCCATGGATGGAAGGCTGCCTAACATGGGTGCCACCCAGCACCCTGGAGAACACAGCTCTAATACTGCAAGCCATGCTGCCCACCCCTCATGGCACCCACAGAACAGCCCTTCCCAAAAAACTGCTGACAGCCCTAGCCCAGAGAAATGATCAAATGCTAGTTGGGAACCCCCGGTCAAAATCTGTTATATAAGGTGGTTTCCATACGGAGTACTGCAGTACAGCGAATGTGGGGGGAGGAGCACCCCCCCAGCCACCACTTGGATATATGGCCCCGCCTAGGCTTGTTCCACCCGAAGGCCTGCTCTGTTTGGTCCCCCCACCCCCCATCCGCTGGCCCACCATGCGGCAGGTTTCCCAAAAGCACCCACAGCTTGTAGGGGTGCTACCGCCTCTTCCCCAGCTGGGGAGGTGAAAACGCTCACAGCTCCGGGTGGAAAGAAGATCGGGGCACCTATTCTTCACAGGTCTGCTACCTACCATACCCTGGGGGTGATATAACCACTGGTACTGCCTCAATAGGTATAAAACCGAAAATAAGAGGAGGAGCCAAGGACAAACAAGAAGCAGAGCCTGGGAGGCCCCACCCTGTCCCCACACAGGCCATCAGCACCCACTGAAAAGTCACCAGAAAAAAGACGCAGCAAAACAGAGCAAGATGGTGGCACAACATGGCCAGGTGCCACCAGATTTCTGGCCTCCTAGCTCCTGCAGTGGGAGGAAAATGCTTCTCTCCTGCTGGCCAACAAAAGCACAAAGTACGGCAGCAGCCAGAAAATGGGAAATGGGAATCCCACAGGCCCGCCAGTGGGCGCCACCAGGCTGGAACTGGTGGGAAACCCAGGGGACCCCACCATGGCTGGCCTCCAGTGCCACGTGGGCCAGTGGGTCACCTGAAGCATCTGCCATCACCATTAAAAACACACAGCAAGGCCCCATTAAAACAAAATACTAATGATCCTTCTTATCTTTTCTTTTAGTGCCTAGCCTAGTGGCCATGTGGCATAGTGCCCCTGCGGCTCACCTTCCCCCAGCGCCCTGATACTGCTCACAATAAAAAAACAGGTACAGGCATTAGCAAAACCCTGATAATTTATACAAGACAAGCTGAAAACATACCAACCTAACCTTACCATGTGCTCACCGTCAGCGTGGCTTACTGTGGAAGGCCTCAAAATCACAAAACTCTGAATGCAATTTGTTATTCCCCTTAACACAATAAATACCAAAAAACATAACATTAAATTAGATACAATGAAAGAAATATCCTATTTCTTCTCATCTAAATGCACATATTTACCTGTTATATTATTATTTTTTTGTTTTGCTTTTGCTTACCAAATCTCTCCTCCTTGCTAGGCCCTACTGATCTAGCAGGGTATGGCCTACCAACCTTACCAAAAACTAAAAATCTGTCCTCAATTCAAGGGTCTGTGCAGCAATCTCAGGAGTCAGGATCAGCTGCTGGTGAGAGAGGGGCTTACTTGGCCTGCAGCTCCTTTTCTACCCCCAAGCCCTGCCCTTCCTCAAACCCCAGCCAATGCCCACCCTGCCAGCTTGCCTCCCTCATAGCACCGCCCCTTTTTTATGACATCAGGAACTTTGATCTCACTAACTCCCCTTCCCTTTCCAGGGCCCCCCTTTGCAGGTGCCAGGTGGCCAGTTCTGAGCCACCTGCAATTCCCTGTCTAACATTCCCCACCCTCCTCTGCAGATCCTAAGGAACCAATGACAATCTAGCTTGCCCCTTATGGGGCAAGCCCTCTTACATTGGTACATTATTTAAATTTCTAAGTTATTTTGTTTAAACTTTTCAAGCCTTTTAATAACCCTGGTTTATCTGTCTGTTTAAGCCATGTAATATGCTACTGTTAATGTACAATATTGTGATGCCAGCTCAGAAATGCACAACCTAGTAATATTTGCTAGCATGACTGTATGGCTTATGCTTCATATAAGCCACATCTCCACTTGTGCCCTGATCACATCCAGATGTATTCCTCCTCTGTGCTCCAAATAAAATCATATCAATTTTTTTGAAATATTCATACTCACTGCCTTCCAAAATCCCAGTCACATTCAAAATTTCTGTGCCCTTCCCTTCCACACATTGACATTCCTGTAGTGTTCAGAAATTATCTACAGTTTCTATGGCACAGTACAAAGCTGCATCCTTGTCACACTCAAAAGCCACGCCTCAAACATATTCTGAAGCAGCATCCCCACAAAATTCTGAAGTTGCATCTCTTCACTTTCTGAAGTCATTTTCTCCACCACATTCTGAAGTTGCATCTCCACTGCATTCCAAAGTCATGCCCCCATCACATTCCAAACTCATAGTTACACTGCATTTGAAAGCTGTGTCTCTGCTGCATTCCGAAGCCATGGTTGTACTGGATTCACAAGGTGTTTCACTGCTGCATTCCAAATGTGTTCCTGCCCCATTCTGTAGTTACATCCCCATCACATTCTTAAACCTCATGTCTGCCACAGTAAGAAAGTATGCATCTCTACTACATTCCAAACTTGATTTTCCCATGCAAAATCTGAAACTGTGTCCCCCACTGCATCCTAAAATTGTGAATTTCTTAGCACAATCAGAAATTGTGTGCTCCACCTACTTCTGAAATTTCATGTCCTGAACTACATTCTGAGGCTGTATATTCCTGCTGTATTGTAAAGGTGTTTCCCTGCCTGTTCCAAAACTGTATGTCCCTGCTATGTTCTGAACTTTCTCTTCCCTGCTACATTCAGAACCACTGCCACATTCCAAACTTGCATACACCCATGGCGTTCTAAAGCAAACATCTCCACTGTTTTTCAAAATTCTGTCTCCTGTCATATTCTGCAATACCATGCACCTGCACATTCTGGAAATGCACATTTGACCCAGCGAAAGTTTTTTCTCAAATGTTTACTGGCAGTCGTAAGCTGTGTAATTCATTAAGAATTGTTGGGTGTGTAGAGTATGGCTGTGAGTTTCTTAGCTGACGTGCTCAACATCAGAAGCAGCTGCTCCCTTAAAACAGCTTTTTTGACAAGCAGAAAATCAGAGTTAAAAAAAGAATTGTAACTTTCAAATGAAGAAACTCCAAAATCTGAATTCTGGCATGATTCTTACTGGCAAACCAGTAACTTCGCTTTCTATTTCTGAAGTTACAGTAGTGCACTTGGTATATGCCCTCTTTAGTCATGATTGCTGACTAATGTTGTAAAGAATAATGCATGTTAATGAAAAGAGCCTCTATTAAAGGTAAGATTAACTGTCCATTTCTTCTTTTTATCATAACTGGGAATTTGGGCATGTGCAGAGTCTCCTTAGTCACCTTACTTTATTTTAACTGCTGTTTGCATTGAAATAATCTTGCTTTGTTCCCAGTCTACTGGCTTCCTTTTTGAGTGTGCCTTTTGCCAGCTGTTCTTCATTTTGATGTCTACATGCTAATGCAGATCGTGTTGCTGTGGGGTTTCAGGAGGGGAAAATGTCTGACTGGTGGGGGGGGGGGTAGTGGGCCACAGCCAACCTTAGTTTGGCTTCAAGTTGGGGCCTGAAAATTCAATTCAGCTTTGGTTCTGAAAGCAATAACTGGCATTGGGCAAAGCAGACAACAAACTGAGTGGGGGAAGCCTGAGAGTCAGCAATGAATATGAATTAATATAGCTTACATTTGGCATATGCTGTTGGCATGCATCAGCTGTGGATTGTTGTTTCTTGTATTGTGGCAGAGTCTGCAAAACTCTCAAAGCCTGTCATAGACTAGTGTGAGCTGAGTCATTACTGACCAGAATGTATATAAATCACTATAGTATTTGACCATGTGCTTTCTCTTATGCTAATTACTATAAATTCCCTTGCTTCACTATAGAGTTTAAAATGATATTTTTATATTAGGATTATTTTATATGATATGTTCTATTATTTTTATCTTATGTGTTTTATATACAATATTAGATACTAAATAGTTATATGATAATAGTAATATACATTTGTAATATATGGATCATGAAAATAATATAGTAGAAATGCATACAGAAAATTATCCATAGTAGTGTCACTTCCAAAGTGATAATACTGTACTACACTTCAGGAGTGATAATACCATTGTTCAGGTGCCGTATTACTATTGTTCAGGACCTGAACGATAGTATTATCACCAAAACACAACAGCGCATATACTAGTCTAGCTCTCAACATCTTTCAAAATGTGCATTCCAATTGGCCGCTTTTCCTGTTAGGGTAGGCAGAACAGTTCAAAAAACATGGCGGCCACTGTCTCACTTACCGAGAGTGTTTCTGAACTCGAACATTTTGGAGCTTTGTTGTTTTAAAAGTGCAAAAAGTAAAGAGGTCCAGTTGATCCTGCATTCCCCAGACATGGAAAAGGTAGGCTGTCCATAGTAAAACAAACAAAAAAAACACAGAGCAGTGAGACAGTGTGGCGCGCGGCCAGGACAGAGAGACTTGTTCACTGCAGCGGCCAACCGCCTGAGAAAAAGAACAAAAATCAGAAAATAGCATCCATATATTAAAAAATAGGGAAGAAATTTTGTAGAGTCATAGTAGGTAATTCCATCTCGAGGTTCTGAGTACGACATGGAACCTCTCAATGGAATTACTACCTTGTAATGCACAGGAACCTATCTATTATTCTATTTATTTTTAATACTTTCAGTATTTTTTATTTATACAACAAGAAAAGATTATATCTGAATCCACAAATGATGAATCGTGAAGAGGATTATAAAAAGCACTATTTATAGTAATTCAAGGCAGACAGGAAACTGTCAATGTCCGAGGTGCAAAGGTGGCTGTTGTGGTACTGACATTGTATTGTACTATTGGCTGTGCAGTGTGCAAACAGGGAACAATATGCAGTGATACTGTTACCCATGTGCTGCAGCTAGTGATGCATGGTGAGGAAAATGTGATTCAGGATGTAAGGTGTAGGAGAATAATGACAAAATAGATATATATATATATATATATATATATATATATATATATTTCTAAAGGAACACATGATGAGTCATGAAGATGACAATAAAAAACACCAACTATGGTGCTGCAAGATAAGCAGGCAATTGCCAGTGCCCAAGGTGTGCTGGTGGCTAAGGTGGCACTGGCAATTGTATCGCACTATGTGCAGTACAGTGTAAGGCAAGGAAAATGGTGATGCCACACACATGCTGTAGTGAAGTGTTATGAGGAAAATGTGATTCTTGATGGATGGAGGGAGGAGGTGAATACTGGCGAGGATGTGTTCTTTTTGGAAACTACAGTTGTTCTATGGGTTTTTTTCTGCTGTAATTATTATTCATTATTATTATTAAATTAGATTTTATTGATATGCTGGAAAAAAATGATTTCAGTTGCTCTGCAGTGTCATCTGTAAAATACTCCCGTGATGTAGAGGATATGTTTGGATTTTTAGGTACAGTGGACTTATGATGGTGATGAGTGGCAGCTAGGGTTACTGATGGAGAGTGACTGAGTGGCAAGGCACAAATAGGAAGATAATTCTTTCTGTCACAGTGGAATAATGTGACTGGCTGGATGTTCAAGCAAGGTAGCACAGAGAGCAGCAGCACTAAATTACAATGGGACTGATAATCTGGGGCTGGAGGTGTGCCTGGTCTATAGGTTTCATTGTCTGACTAATTTGCTTTCATGCTTTTTTCTTATGCATAATTCCTTTTAATGTTGCCATCTCCTCCTATGATGACCTCCATTCCTCTGCATCACAATAATCATCAGAACTTGCTGGTATAATGGACAGCACATTTTCAACCTCCTCTGTTTCATTCTTCTCCTCCACATTTGCTTCATTCTCTCCTGCATCCTCCTGTCCTGTCTCATCCCCCTGCTTCCCATTCTCTTTGACTTCTTTCCTTTCCTATTCTCTCTCTCTCTCTCTCTCTCTCCCCTCTTGGTCTTGCATAATTCTTCAACTTTCTCCTGCCCTTCTGCTCTCCTCATGTGCTTCTGCATCCCCCTCCTCTAACAGATCACCCTCATGCCCCCTCACTCCAACAGTTTCCCTTTCACAGCCTCCTCACTGGCATGCTCCTCCACTACAAGCTGATTTGGTGGTGGTGCTACTAACTTGTATTTATATAATTGTGGTGCTGGTACACCTTGCCATAACACAAACAATTTCACTGTTTCCTTAGGTAACAAGAAAATAGTAGTATCTCATCCAGGACCAGAATCACTCTCACTGCCCTTATACAACTGCTCACCAGAACTGGGCTCAGTGATGCTCAGTGATGCTACTGCTACGATGGCTGTTCTGGGAGCTGAGGACAGGGAGGATAATAAAGTGCCTCAAGGTGGACAGGCAGTCATCCATTCCCACAGTGCAGTGGTGGTTGTGGTGTTGCTGGTGCCACTGGTACTGACAGCTGTTGTTGTGTTTAAGAAAAGTGAGTGCTTGCCTTTACAGAATGGGATGGATCTGTTATGTCACCATGAATAGGGGACCTCATCAAGGCCTTTGATCTTGTGAACCATTAGCTTTCGATAAAGGCTCTGGGTGGCATGGACAGTTTGGAGGGCTTGCTGGGTTGGTGCAAGAATTACCTTGGTGGGCAATGTCAGAAGACCAAGATTGATAATTCTTTTTCATTGACACCCTTAATTCTAGGGGTTTCCCAGAGTTCCATCTCGAGCCCTCTATTTTTCTTTAACTATCTTCCTATGGTCTGTACAAAAACCAGTATCTTACTATATGCAAATGACATGGTGATTTTCACAAGTGGGGATAGTCTAATAGCACTGATGAACACAGTTCAACATGATTGTGATTTAATATAGCAATGTTTTTTATTAAGGACACCTGTACTGAATGAAACAAAAAACAAATTTATGGTTTTTCATAATTCAAACAGAAAACTGCTTGCAAACATTGATCTTGATATAAAAACACCAAGGGGGAGATATTCAAACTGCACCAGGCAATGGTGCAAGAGGAGGCGCAGCACATAAGAGATGCACTGGGCCCAAGACAGGAAGATATTCAAAGGTGATGTGCCATGGCGCATCTCCTTTGAATATGGCACAGAATGTGCATGGTGCATCGACAATGTGCCGGCACATTCCCTGGACAGGGAGGACTGGGAATGCTCCAGCACAACTGTAGTTGTGCTGGGCACATCACCACAATATTCAGACTTGGGCATGCAAATGAGGCCATAATGTATGCATAGGTGCAGATGGGGCCATTTGCATGTCATTATGACTTCATTTGCATGTGTTCGCATGAGGCAGCCTGTCAAAATGCACCTGGTGCCCTGCACAGAATGAAGTGTGGACCAAGGGGTCCTGGGGCACCTCCTGTCCTGTAACTGTGATCATGATAAATGATGAAACATACCCTGGTGATCCAGTGGTACCCCACCCTCCCGTTAGCCTCGATTGTGGGCAGCAAGATATACATATGGTCCTTTTGAGAAAGTCCAGGTGGAACCCTTCACCTGTTATGATCATGGGTAGAGGCAGAGCCTTGGGCAGTTCTGTGGTCTCACTTCTGCAGCATTTACGTTAATGAATGTGTCGGTAGTTCAGTAGTATCCTCTCTCCCAACCTTCGACGCCGTTGCATTCGGAATATCTCGATGGACCAGTGAACTCCTCCTCACCTGAAACACCAAAATGCCAGTGAGGCGGTGCCTAAACCTCCATGTGGTCCAGTGGTACTCTCAAC
This sequence comes from Neoceratodus forsteri, assembly GCA_016271365.2. Taxonomy (NCBI): domain Eukaryota; kingdom Metazoa; phylum Chordata; order Ceratodontiformes; family Ceratodontidae; genus Neoceratodus; species Neoceratodus forsteri. The sequence continues at coordinate 1,026,123,675 of CM057454.1, read as the reverse complement.
CCCACTCCACACAGGACCTGAGCCCACCCAACTCCCCTGTCATCGCGGAGTGGCTGTCACCCACCTGCATACTACTTTAGCACCATCAATGAGCTAGTTATAGTATGCGCCAAGCCCATTGGTCCACCAATAGGCTTCCCAGCGCATACCGTAAGCTGTCATTTGGAAGGCAGCTGAGCAGCATGTGGGTGGAGGGTAGCCACCCACCAATGACATGGGGGAGGTGGGTGGGCTTGGGTCCTGTGTGGGTGGGGGGATTGGGGGTACCTCTGGACCACCATGGAGGTTTAGGGTACTGCCTCACTGGTGTTTGGTGTTTTGGGTGGGGAGGGGTCCACTGGTCCACCAGGGATATTTCAGATGCAAGGAAGATGGAGATCAGAGGGTTGGGATAGGGAGGGGTACCACTAGACTACCAGAGCAGCTGTTGCATTGGCATTTTCAGGATTGGTGCTACAGGAGGGTTGGGGGGGACCACTAGACTGCCAAGGGGTCTATCTGCTACACTGTACCCATGATCATGGCAACGGCCAGGTGGGGGGTTCCACTGGACTACCAGGGACAGGATGGGTGCTTGTGGATGGTATCCCTGCTTGGCGGGTGGTCACCCATGGCTTGCGGCCACTGTGCTGCACCCTTCAATACAGCAGCCCACCAGTGGGTGGCCAGCATTTGAGCCAAGTTTTTGTGACTCAACTTTGTGCCCCAGTATGTGGCGCATCTGGGGGTTGATGCCAGCAGATCGCTTGCACATCCCGGCTGAATATTGGGAAGTGTCAGTATGCATGGGCACTCATTCATATGCACCAGATACATTACCAATGCATGCCCCAGCACATTGGGATTCTGAGCTGCATAAGTCACCCATTGGAATATTATGCCAGGGTGCATTGCAGGTTGGCAAGCAGTAACTTAGTTGTGCTAGGTGCAACCCCTTTGAATATATGACATTAGTATAGTAAGTTTCAGTTTTTAAATATCTTAGTTTATTGATTGACAGTTCACTTACATATAATTTTAATATTTCACATAATACTAAGATTCCTTATCAGAGATTGGGCACTCTTTATACACTTGATTCATTCTTGTTATCATCCACAAGGCTCTTTTGTCACAATGTTTCTTGCTTCAAATTATAGACTACAGAATGATTCTGTAGTTTGCTGCTAGTGAGGTTGAACTTTTTAGAGGAAAGATTTTGTATAAAATTGCAAGATTTGTCACTCAAATCCCTCCCTGCACACATCATTGTGTTCTTCTAAATTCACTGCAGTGGCATATTTTAAATCTCGGTTTAGAATGCACCTTAGTCTTTTTCCTTAAAAGGTGACATTAAGGATGGTCCCAAAAGCCCTGCTATAATTTTATCAACCAGAAAATTTCATTAACACATACTAGAGCTTGTCTGTCCTCCTACTTTGCTGTACCTAATGTTAAAACTACTGTAGTTTAGAGCAGCGATCGTTGTCGTATCAGATAGTTAAATTTTACAACTCTTTACCTCAAAGTCTGACTGCTGATATTACCAATTTAACTGTTTTTAAATCTAGTCTTAAAAAATTGTTACTTGCCTATGATTGTTGTAAATGCTGTTGATTTTCTTTGCATTCTGTAGTTTTATGACTGGAGTGTGTATGTAATAAGTAATGTCTGACAGCATTGTTTGATTGAACTTTGTTTTTTTTATCCATGTTCTTTGCATCTGGTCACTCATGAAAACAGGCATTTTTCTCATGATCTTAACAGATTTTAAATAAACATTCCAAACCTCAGTGAACTCAAAGTGGGAATGATGGGACACCTCTGTTTCTGATTTGCTCTTATTGCTTTCGTCTCCAGATGTACTTGATTACTGGGAGTGGCTGGGAAAGCTACTGCTTGCAGAGGGCATGGAACCAGTTAATTTCTGGGAACAGAGGGGACATGACTGAAACCTACAAGTATCTCACAGGATGGAACAAGGTGCAAGTGGAGGGACTACTGTATATCAGAAAAGGAAAGGCACTAGAACAAGGTGCATGCAATAAAGCTAAGGTGGGAAGTTTAGGAGAAATGTGTGGAAATACTTCTTCATAGAAAGAGTGGTGGATGACTGAAATAGCGTGCCAAAGGAGGTAGTGGGGAAAAAAACTGTGGGGAGCTTCAGGCATCTGTGGGATAGGCACAGAGGCATATTAAGTTGAGGAATGGGGGAAAGAGTGACATGTATGACCAACTAGAGTCAGTGGTGACAGAAGAGGCAGGAACAAGAAGCATACTGGATGGACCTAAAGGTGCTTTTCTGCTGACATAATCAGTGTTTCTATGTAACTAATGAACCATGGGTTATTTGGATGGACTATCACATGTCCATCCATAGTCTTTTTCTCTTGCTTAGCCCCTACTCCACTGCTATAACTTCCCAGTCCCTGTCCTGACACCTCTCCCACCACCTCCACCACATACAGAACTGGTAGTTGAGGAAACTGGCAACGTACAGTATAACCTTTTCTTGATCCTTTTCTCCCTCCTACATCCCTTTCTCCTTCATTTCTTTGCCTAATGCTTTCTTCACCAACTGCAGATGAGCACACATGGCCATCATATTAGTTACTGACACCTTCTAGAGTTCTGTTCACCTTTATCGAAAGGCCTGCAGCAGCCTATTTCACTTAGTTTTCATACAGACAAAAACCAAAAGAACAAGAAAGATGGATTTCAGTGTCCCACAGCCCACACCACAAATGTTCAAATTATTTGTCAAATACATCAAACGACCTAGTCTACTAAATTTACTTTGCTCTGCTCCTGCTACCCGGGGGTAAGTAAAGATGGATTTTTGTGCCTCTACACCACAAGCACTCAATAAAAATAGTTATTAAAAACATTTTACAAGTCCCCTTCCTGCACCTTTCCCAGTATACTAACTTCACTCTGCCTGCTTTTGCAGCAGGGCCTACAACTGTTATTGCAAGTTCATACTGTACACTCTCGCCTCTCCTCTGCATGTTTTGCTAGCCTGACTATCTGAAACTACAGTTTAAAGTAGTTTATTAGCTTATCTGGAAGGATGATGCATAATTCCCTGATGATTTCTATTGTTTTCTGATGAAATGTTCCCTTTTTCACATAAAAGAAATTCCTGTCACTACCCATATCCTTCCACTGTGTGAGAGAGCTGGAAATAGCACTGCGGTATACACAGATTGAGGAGCTCTCAGTTTCTAGCATTGTGATTGGCTGCTACAGATCATGTGGCTTTGTAACAACACTGATATGCTCAGTGTGCACTCTCATTAGACAGTGCTGCTTCATGACACTGAAGTGCCTGACTGCCAAAGGGAACTCAGGTTCCTTTGGACATGCTTCACCACTGGCCAAGTCAAAAAATGTTGGCACATTCTCTGAAAGCCAGTTGGGCAGTGGATCATCATTACTGGCATTTTTCTGAGGCAATAAAAATTCACTACTGAAGGTCAGCTTTGTGACATGGAGGACTGTGGTGCTGGATGCTTACCTCTACCCATGCTGGTACCCATGACCTGGGTTCAAAGAATGCAACAGGGTCACTTGGGACCAGCCTAGTGAGGGGCTAGAGCATCCCAATGACAGATCCTCCTCCCTCAGGGAAGGGGTAGTTACATGCAAAATGTCATTTGCTGAAAGACTGTAACCCACATGGCACATTGTTTCATACCCTTTAAATGGATGGATTCTGTATCTATAGAATAAGGCTTTGATTAGTGACTACACAATATTGTCCTTCAGAACTGCAAGTGACTAAAACTTTAGGTACAAGCCATTTGGCCAGACTGATGGGGCACAAAATTGAAGAGTTAGGGATTTCAGTAGAAAACTGAATTTTAGCAGTCTTGATAAAGGCGTTGCTGCTGTGCTTGATTGAAGCTTGATTGAAGAAACATCTGAAGAAGCATTTTCTTTGCTGAAGTCAGGGATTGCCCCTCCCTCAGGCTTGACTTCATTGTATGGTATCCCAAGTATTAGCATTGTTGTGGGTACCAGTGCTGGTTGGCGAGGACAGAGTGTGCTGGTTTCTATCAGTTGCATCAAAGTTCATATCGATTTGGTCATCTTGGGAATGGGATGACCTTTTTCCATAGTCTGGTTCATATTCACACACAGGTGTGACCATGGTAAAGACATCTCTCCTGCAGAGGCACTGATAGCCCTTTTCTGGTACAGCAGCCCATATGAGGGGCTACCCAGGCATTGAAATGATGATGATGGGTGAGAAGATCTAGCAGCTTTATCCGTTCTTGATAGCTATCATCTTCCAAGTGTGTGACCCTGCTACTGCGTCTTCAGTATGTATCTGGTATGCTTCAAGGAGGTCTAGTAACATGGCACTATGAAACCTAGAAGTGTTGGTACAGTAGCAGAGTCTACATTCTGCCATATTGTAGTATGTGAGATTTAAAATCTCCAGGACATGCATAAACTACACATTGTGTACAAGGGTACCTGGGAGTGATGAGGCAACTAGACTACTAGTTGGTCTTCGCTTTTGCATAGAACATTGGGTAGGTTTTTCCTCTGTTGGAGGAACAGCAGTTGGAAACAGGGCAGTGCTAGCAATGGAATGAAGTGCACAATACTGTCTAGGTAGGTACAACAAAACAGCTCAAACCATGCAAGGGGCATGCTCGAGTAATGGAAGTTCAAAGTGATGGCTACATACAAGCAGGAGACACATACCTCTAGCAGTTTCACTCTAGCATGAGGACTTCCTGATGATGCTCATGCTGAGGCGAAACTGGCATCCTTTGAATGTATCTGTGGCATCCTATGCATTTTTCTTTTGATTAAAAGCTGAATCTTTATGCAAGTTGCCTGGGCTGTGCTGAGGTTTGCAGCCATCACAATACTGTCCAGTAGTATTATTTGGAAACTGAGCACAAAATTTGGGTTTATGAGTGCAGTGCGATTGCATAAATCTGTGTGCTGTGTTGCGCCTGGCTTATATACAGGGTACTATTGGACAAAATTCTGGTGTTGGGCCAACCTTGGAAGGTGCCTTTGGCTAGGTGGGCCATGTGGATTTGTTTTTTGTTGCTATCAGTCTGCCACTTAAATTGTAATGAAGATCAGTCAGGTGCCACCACCATGCTGCTAGGTATGTATGTTTTACCTTGCTGTAATTAATCGGGATGATACAGCCAAGCTGATCCTTTGTCTGAGTTTGGTGAAGGCACACAACCTGGAAGAAAGAAATAGTTATTATGGGGTGCATGACATGGAAGCCTCTTTAGATTTCGGTTTTGTTCGGAGACTTTGGAAATTTTAGCTTGTGAAAACAACACATTTGTTTTCCTAGTTGTGTATCTCCTCCCCCATGTCAGATTGACAGATTTACCCCAACTAGGGCTAATACACTCCCCACCAGGTCTGTTGCACCCAAATCCCACAGGAAGCATATTGAGTGAAACGCCCCTAGATGTGGAGCAGTTTTCCTGAGCTTATACATCATAAGCTGCAATTATATATAAAAACATAATAGCATGAAACCTAAACATATTTGTAATGACACAATGACCATATTGGGCATAGTGCACCACAATATCGCTAAGTTTACAGAGCCATAAATGAAATGAACATTCCAAATTGCAGTCAGGCCCCTGAATGGGCCTGTCATTAAAGTGCCCTTTGAAGGCTGTGGTTGAAGCGTGTGTGCATGCAGTTTATTGTGCACATTATGGACTGAGTTGCAGACAGCGGGTATACCATTACGTTTGTGGAACCATATGATGTTGCATGTTTTTTTATAAAAGGAGTATCAGTTTGGTATTCCACCACTCTGTGTTTGTGGGTTTGAAAAGAAAGGGAGCCTGACTGCATATATGTTTTGCCAGGCATGTGATTCAGGATACGCCATCTGGAACCATGGATTAATTGTGTGGCGATCCTCTATGTCTGGAAAGGCTGATATTTCTTGTTATCCAGTTGAAGTATTTTCTATTCTCCTGTGAAGATGAGAAAGGTAAGGTGAAGGTACAACTCCCACCCACTGCAGGTCAGCTGATTACTTATTAAGGGCTTAGGGCCCTTGCACCAGGCCAGTGCTAGATGACATGACGCCACCTGTGAATAGGTTTTATGTAGTTTGGTCACAGAACTTTACAAACAGCGGGACTGAGCTGGTTTACAGTGTTAAAGTACATTGGACCATTTCCAAACTTTGAGCAAAAAATTGATTATTTGCAGACATTTTCTTCTTCTGCAACTTTGGACGGATATAGACATACCTACTTGATTTCTGGATCTGCCAGCAGTAGCTCCATGAGGTACAAAGGGACTTTTTTTTTTATTGTGTGCAGCCACCATAGGTGTAATGCTGGAAGGGGGCATGGTGCACAAGCTCCTTTTTTTTTTTTTTTTTTTTGAAAGTGTCAGCCTCGGCCATTGTAGTAATGGAAGGGTTGTGCTAGGGTTGGCCAATGCTGGAGCAGAGGCCAGGCAACATATTTGTAAATTCCACTAAATTCACCTGTAACAGTTTTGTGTAGAGGTCAGATGACACTCCATTTACAATAGGAGTGTGGACATTTAACCACAAATGTTTTGGCTATCTGATTTGCCAATCATTCACCACCTTAAAAGGTATACAGTATGCTAAATAAATATTGATGGGGTAACTCTAATTTTCCACTGGGAATAAGGCAATAGAGTATCCCAATATTGTTTAAACTTTTAACAGCATTATAGTTAAAATTAGCCTACTTCATATATTACCAGAGCTAGTTTGTAGGTTATTGAGTGATGTTGCCCCCCTTCGGGAAGGGTAAATCTTTGTGCTTTTGGTGATTCAGTCCCTGGCCATAGGGATCCTCTTCTTCCTGAGAGAGAGAGAGAGAGAGAGAGAGAGAACACACACAAAGGAACATCCTTTCAGAGCGTTCTCTCTGTGAGAGGTTAGCATTGATTTTAAAAATGCTGCAATACATTAGCTTTATACAGATGTATGCCATTGGCACTCCTGGTTGGGTAGGTTGTTCTTAGAGATTCAGAAAATTTAATTTTGCCGGCAAAGTGCCCACATAGTGGGCACTTTGCCTGTCACTCGCTACGCTGGAGTGGCCAATGCAAAAGGCTCACTTTGCCTTGTGATTATTACTTTGGTGTTGTCATTCCGCCTTAATGCGAAGGGCAAGTGACAAATATTGGCAGCCCTTCACACACACAGTCACCAGAATTAATGTGCATCCCCAAATGCTCATGTCTTGTGTCCAGAAAACTCCCAGTGCTGACAGTGATGAAGTGAAATGAGAGCACAGGAAATGCAAAGTCTCCCAGAATTAATGGCACACTCAGACATCATGTGTGCAGTAGTCACACACAGACACCAGAATTAATGTGCATCCCCAAAATGCTACTGTCTTGTGTCCATAAAATTCCCCAGTGCTGATGAAGTGAAATGAGAGTATAATAAGAAATGCGAAGTCTCCCAGAATTAATGGCGCATTCAGTCATGTGTGCAGTGGTCACATGCAGTCACCAGAATTAATATGCATCCCCAAAATGCTACTGTCTCATGTCCAGAAAATTCCCCACTGCTGATGAAATGAAATGAGAGGGTAACAAAAAATGCAAAGTCTCCCAGAATTAATGGTGTACTGCAAATGCACAGACAGATTAAGTCTGTGCTGCGCTGCGCACTCAAGAGATGCAGATGCAAAGGCACAACAACACCTAACCAGTGCTCACAAGTCATAAATCCAAATCTGGAAAATAATACCTTTTGCCAGTTTGGGGGGTACTGCATGGCAGTAACAGTCCACTGCCAGTAAAGGTACCACAAAGCAGTATAAAAAATTAATGCAGGTGCAGTGGATAGCAGGTTTACACTGCTGCAATTACTCTGTGGAACAATAAAAGGTGTCTGATTTAATGGCACACATCACACACAGACTCACACACACACACACACACACTACAAGTAATGCATAGCAAACTGAAAGCCTTTAGTAATATAACCAAATGTTTTAAACAAACTGAAATTATACACTGCTGCACCACAACAATCAGCAAACAAATTTCAAGAATTACTGAAAATATTACTGTGTGTACATTGTTTGTTTGTTTGTTGAATTTTGTTGACCCAGTAAGCCCACTGGGCCTAGAAGTCCCTTTTTCAGGGGCAACCAGGGGGAGGGGGAATACAGATGGTAAGCAACTGAAATTGAACCAGATTAAGCTGTTGGTGGTATTTTTAATGAATGAGGGAAATTTGGCCAGGACACCGGGGAAATTCCCCTACCCTGACAGTAGTGGAGCTGCTGTCATGGAAGTTGATGTGATAGAGATTCATTCTGGTGGTGTACCTAAGGGAGAGCAGGTCTCCCCTCTCTCAGGTCCAGCTCAGGTGACCACTGAAGATTATAAGGTAAAGGACCAGAATATACCTGATCTTGGTGATGCTACAGTTCATGATAATACTGGATTATTTGGATCGGATTCTGTATGGCTAAACAATATTTTAAAATAAGAATAAAAATTTACATTGCAAGAATTTGAAGATTCTGTGGGAAGTAACTTGCCTAGTGAGGCAATTTCCACTGCAATTGAGGTGAACAGCATGGATGCAGTTCTAATGAGGAGATGCAGTCAAAATGATTCAGGCCAAGCTTGTGCAAGAGACAGCAGCTGTAATCCACACAGAGCATTGTCTGAGTCAGCATGATAACGTACGCTCATCAAAGAGCGGCATTTTGACAGAAACTTTCACTAGAATGCCACGTCTAACAACTAACTCTAGGCCTGACGAAATGGAAAGTAATGAATCTTCTTCTCAGCAATTACTGGACATTGTGAGTACCCCTGAACTTACTTCTCATGTACCCAACTAACTAGCAGACTTAAACTTAGGAATGCAAAGAGGAAGACCTGATGACACCCTCCCTGCTTGCTGCTCTGAAAACTCTCGTGCCTTCATTGGAGTGCCCTAGTAGTAGGGTGGAAACTGGGAGAAAAGGGTGTTTGGGTACCAACCCTGCACATAGCCCATACCTGGTATTCAATCAGCTTCACAGGATAATCAGACAGAAGCAAAAGCAGTGGATTCTCAGCAGGAGACTGTAACAGAGCAAATGTCAGCAGTTCACTCTTGTAAACCAGGACATGATTCAGCCCAACTTGCTGTTTCCTCCTCGGATTCAGATGTTTTGACCCACAAAGAGTGGGGAGATATTGATGACCAAACATTATTAATGGCAGACCCAAAACCAGATTTCACTAAACAAGCAAAAGCAGCGTGGGAATCCTTTTGTTGGAAAGATCCTTTCTCAGGCCCCCCCCGCAGTGAAGAAATGCAGTAAGGTTGGAGTATCAAGGGGGATTAGACATTGCTCCAGATCATGTTTACGTAGGAAAAACACTATTAAAAAGCTCCATGGGTTTTTTTTTCAGTGAAATACATGCTCTTATACATGTATCAGGCTCTGTAATATATGATGTTAGCTTTTCCACGCCACAGGAGTTGGATTGTTTCTGGTCTAAATTGGACTCGCTTAAGTACACAGAACTATGGATGCCTTTTAAAGTAATTCCCCTAACTAAGCCATCTATTAAACATGTAACCATTCTGTTTAGAAATTAATCAGTTTCAGTACATGACATAATATACTGGTTGCAAAAAAAATGTGAAGTGTTGAATTTTCCCTCCCCCATTTTTGATGAGGAGTGTATATGGAATGGGGGCTGGTTGTTTAAAGTATGTCTGAGGAATAACAGTCTTGCCCCAGTTCATTTGCCAAACAGTGAATTTTTAGGGAATGAAAGGGGACACTGCTTTTAACCAGGACAACCAAGAGCATGTTTTAAGTGTGGTGCAGTCACACACTTAGGCATAACATGTGATAGATTGAGGTGCAACCACTGTTTGGAGTTTGGACACCATAGCATAGACTGTCAAGCTGAATTGAAGTGTAACTTGTGTTTAGATTCAGGCCATATATATATATATATAGAGCATGTCCCTGGGCCACACATAATTGAACAGACATAAAATGTTAGGATGTTATTATTCAGGAGGCACAGAAGCGGGAAATGTCTAAAAGAAAAATGCAGCCTAGACAACCTCCCTCTGAGCCCCCTGAGAATCAACCACCCCTCCTTCTCCCCCATCACCTATAGTGGTTGAGAATTCAGAGGAGCCAGTAAATATCAACATCACTGATTCTGTTGGTATAGGGCACCAGCCTTTACAGTTACCAACAGAAATACTTCCTGTTTCTGACCAGAATTTGAATGATATGCCCCCTCCCCCAAGAAGTGAAAAGTGTAGCAAAAAAGCAAAGTCTAAAACAAACCAAACATAGGTCAAAGGTGGCCAAGGGGAATGTGGTAGAGCCTGAAAATGTGGAATTTTCTAATAAATATTAGCTATTGTTGCTCCACTCCCAAAAATCAAAACCAGTTGGGGATTCAGAAGCCTCATCCTTTGCTCCTCCCTCTTCAGACACAGATGGTGAATCACAAGACAAATGTACAAAGGTGATTAGTGAGCCAAGGGTCAAATCAAGGGTGCATCAAAGTACAAGGTTTAAGAAACCACCCTGAGTTAAACTGTCCAACTATAAATGACGTACACTAATATCCCTTGGTTGAGGATAGCCACAATAACTGTAAATAGCATTAAAAATGCTAAAAGACGGTTGGTAGCTCTTTCTGTATTAAAAGATTTAGATTGTGATATATGTCTTTTACAAGACACAAGGTTGAATACTTCTCATTTAGTTAGATCTGCCCAGCAATTGTAGATTAGGACCATCCATCTCTCCTTCGGTACAGATGTATGTGAAGGGTCAGTGTATTGTTTAAAGGAGACAAATTCAGAATTTCAAAACTAGTGGAGATTTCATTAGGGAGAGCATTGATAATAGACTTTTTATATGAGAGCGTTGGGTGGACACTGATTAATGTGTATGCTCCTCTTACCAAGAAGGGACAAATTTATTTTATTTAATTAAGCCCTACTTGTTGACTACAAAAAGGATAATTTGGGAGGGGGGGATTTCAATTGTATAGTTGACGTGAGTGATAAAAGTGGAAAAACAACAAAGCTTTATTGTGACTCAAATTATCTTAACTCCTTGTTGTTATTAGGACATTTACAAGATTCCTACAGACAATTCATAAAGAGGGAGGGAATACTTATTTTTGAGGTTCTTTATCCACAAGGATAGACTTCATTTTTACTAACTCTAATATTGGAATAGAAAAAACTATGTTACATCCCATGGAGATTTCTGACCATATTATTTTACAGATTAACTTAGGTAATATTAAGGGTCCTATGTATGGGAGTGGATATTGGAAATTGAAAACTTTAGTGTTAGCAGAAAAGAAATTTCAAGATCAAGTTACTGAATTCCTTAAATCCTGTATGTTTATGGCTGATCTGGTAAATAATATGAGTAGTTGATGGGAGATTTCAAAATCAGGATTAAAGAACCTCTTCCAAAAGTATGCTATTAAAGGGCAACAGGATAACTATAAGAAATATTTAGGGTTGAGACTGCAATTGAATAAGCTTTATTCTAGCATTAATCAATATCACATACCTTTAACTGAGCAGGCCTTAAATGTTAAAAGAGAGATGTTCACCTTGCAATATAATAGGGGGGCAACAATGCTGCATGAACACAAAATTAGTTCCCCTGGGAAGAAAGGCTTAGGAGACCCTTTTAAAATCTGTTCCCAGAGGATAGAAAATTGATTTATGTTATCAGTTTTGACAGGTGCTGGTGAAATAGTTCAGGATGGCCCTAGTATATTGGACACAGTGTCAAAATATTTGAAAGAAATGTATGCTGCCCCTCCAAGTGTAATGGGAGCAGCTATGGAAGTTTTATCACCTATAGCTATCCCTACTGTATAGACAGATTTAATGAGGACTCTTATGAGGCCTATAATTGTGGACGAGATTAAACAATCTATTGGCAGTCTCAGAAGAAGTATGGCTCCAGGCATCAATGGCCTATCAGCTGAATTTTATCATATGTTTATAGATTTGATAGTCCAAATATTAGAAGTGGTATTTAATTGGGTATTGACTTTACAGGTGGATTTTCATTTTGCATAGCTATACAAATCATGGTCCATAGACATGGTGATAAGACAAATCTAGATAATTGAAGATCTCTCAGTCTCCTAAATACAGACTACAAAATACTGATGAAGATAATGCATACCAGGTTATTACTTATTACACCATATCTCATTTTAGAAGCCCAAACTTGTACAGTCCCTAACCGTTCTATACAACATAACTTATTGCTGATAAGAGAATTTTTTATTTATTTTTTTATTTTATAATTAGTAGAGCAAGGAAAGGAGTCACAGCTTACAGGATATATAATGTCTCTGGATCAGGAGAAAGCCTTCGATAGAGTGCCACATAGGTTTATCGTTCAAGATTTAAGGGCTTATGGAATTCCAGAGATTTTTCTCAAATGGATAACTACCTTATATAATCATGCTAAAGGAATTCCATTAGTAAATGGACATCTTGGTACATATATTACTGTCTCTAAGGGGGTGAGACGAGGGTGTCCAGTCAGCCTGTTATCATATGTATTTTTTTTAGACCCAATGCTGCATTTAATACAGTAAGATAATAATATCAGGGGTATACGACCACAGGGTGGGGGGGGAGGTGCGTGTTACAGCCTATGGATGATCTATGTCATTGTAGTAGATACACAGTCAGGAGAACGAGTATTCTATCTAATCAATAGCATCTCCCAAGTTACAGGAGCATGCTGAAATAAAAAGAAGAGGGTGATGTACCCTTTGGGTAGGTCAATACCTGTACCACAGAATTGGCAGGATATAGCAGTATCATGTGATCTATTTAAATATTTAGGAGTTCAGTTTGGGACTGGAGATAATAGCCAGTTAAATTGGAGAAGATTGCTGGACTATGCTTCCACAAAGGTGACAAATTAGAAGTCATGGACTCAAACGAAAAAAAGTCATGATAATTAAAACTTACTTATTGCCTCTATTTGTGTATATATATGCAGCATACCCTTGACTGGGGCACTGGAACCAACCCTTCTAGGTCTAGTATTTCAAATGATATGCAGTAGTAGGCTTAATCCTGTTAAGAGAGATATTTTGTATCTATCAATGGATGAAGGGGGTTTAAACTTACTAAATCCTACTGTGTTGTTTTTTTTTTTTGCAAATTTCTTTTGAAACAATTTAATAGATCTGACAAAGCCTCAAAAAGCACTTTGGCTTCCATTTGCTGAACACTGGCTAAGACCCTTATATTAAGTATGTGGTAAACAGGGAGTGCTGTTAGCCCAAGTGAAAACAAAATGTGTCTTTTTCGGCCTGCTTTAGGGAAACTAAAACTATGGAAATTGGATATGAGTTTTTTGGCATCTTCCTCTAATAAAATAATGTATAGAACAATACAGCAAAGGATTGCAATATCCCAGATAGCATTTGAAGGGGTAGAAATGATAGACACCCCTAAGTATTGGAAACTTTGAAAGATACAAATATCCCTCCCAGACTGTGGGATATAACATGGCTCAACACACATGGCTGTTTAAATGTTAAAGAAAATGCAAAGCACAAAAAAAGGGAAGAGAGAATGTGTCCAAGACAGTGTTGTATGGAACAGGAAGAATCTATGATGCATTTTTATATTCTCTGTCCATTTGTAAAATAAATATGGGGACTATTGGCAACAGAATGGAAGCACACCCATTGGGGAACAATTTCATATGCTAAAGTGGTGGGTGGTTTTAGTAATACAGATATGAGAATACCAGTATCAATGATATGACTAATATTGCCTTTTATTAAGTTTATATTATGGCAAGTACGGTGTAAATTGATACTACAACAGACAGACCAAGATCCAAAGACTGTTGTTAGAATCATTGAATCAGAAATTAATAAACAATGCTAGTTTGAGCAACAACATCTGTTATATCCAGTGTGGAAAATTAGATGGTTAGTTGTTCCTTTCTTAAAGGACAAAATTGGATGAGGGGAGTGTCTAGTTTCAAATATGAATTCACTGATTTTTTTTAGTACAAGTTTGTCTTTATATAACCCTGTTGTTTACATTCTCAATGTATGAATTGTTCAGTTTTCTTTCAATAAAATTTTCGATAAGTGCCATGGGATCTTTAACATCCACCTGAACTACCACCAATCCAGGTAGATGGGACCTCAGTTTAACATCTCTTCCAAAAGATGGATTAAGACATTAACACAGTTATACAAGAAAAATATAACCAAAGCAGAAAGACTGCTTTTCTTCCAGTTAATCTACTACACCACAGATACGCCTCCCCAAAGCTCACTTCACAGTACACAGACTGACTGTTCTAAATTAACATTCAAATCCACATACAAACAATAAACACTCAATGATATAAGCACAGGAGGGTTTCCTACAATTGATGTACTTAATTGTGATGAAAAAATAGCTCAAAAGGCTTTTTAACAGCTTTTAGAGGATTTGAATCACAGAGCTCTGAGAGGAAACTGTCTCCATCTTCCATTACACACACACTACACAGAACTGAGGCTGTACAGAATAATCTAGAGCCCATGTGACCTGCAATCCCATGAAGCACTGCAAAATTTGCCTTTGAGCTCAAAAACACAGTAGTGAGGTGAAGTACATTGATTTCAATGTACTTCACCTTAAAATTGGCAGAGAAGTGGTTTGGGAAGGGGAATAATGTGAAGTAATTGTTCTCAATGGACTTTGCATTCCCATTATAACGCAGTACTGTCAGTTGTGGAATACTCTGTGATTCCACATTACTCCATGAATCACTTTGCAGTGCGTAATTTCAGTCATCACCTACCACTAGTTTGTTCTGTGGCTACTAGCCACACACTAATTGACTCCTGAAAATTAAATAGCATTACAAAAAAAGCTAGAGAAAGAGGCATCCCAAGTTCTCTTGCTTTAAGATTACAAAACAATCTCAGTTGAGCTCATACAAAATCTGGATTAATGCCAATAGTTGTATTTTATGGCATAATGTACATATGTATCTATTTACATGTAAAATTGATAACGTTCAGGCCTGAAAACAAAGAAAAGTTAGAATTAGTATACATAATTGGAAAAATTCCAAAGTTATCTGCCCCCTGGTGGTGCCACATAGGGACAGTAAGTATTGCAGAAATGAATTGTGAAGAATAGAGTTACAATATTTTATTTCTTTAGCAGTTTGAACTGCTTTAGCAAGTGACCTTGCTTTGTTTTTCCTGTGAGTGGAAAATAAATGGCTTGTTGTAGATACTGGGGGTGTTTTGGGAGATTTGAGCCCTCCCCCCTTGCTGATTGCCTTGCTTGGCAGGGGAATCACGTGGTATTGGAATGAACAAAAGAGCCATGGTGACAGTGAAGCTTTGTGAGAGAAGAGCATACATAAGGCTGGGAGACGTTAAGAGATAAGCCAGAAGATTCTGGCTGCAAGCCTAGAAGAAAAAGGATTTCCTATTCCTCAGACAGAGTGCAAGCACTGTCATAATAAAAAAAGTAACATTCCAGGGATCACATTTGGTGTGTGTCCCTGAAAACATGCATTTCAAGTGAAAAATAATTGTTTAAGTAGAGAAACACTTCAAGTATGAACTGGTTGTCAGGTTTAACTTGGAAAGGACAAGGAGGTCAAGTGACTTGCCAAAGGTTATACAATGCGCAAGTATTGTTTGCTGGGATTCAAACCCAGCTGTATGTACAGTGCACTTAAGCACTATGCGAGCTGATGGCTGAGGCTGTGGAGAGTTGCTTAACACACAGTGTGTGATTACAATTGCACATCATAGAGTGCTGACATAGTGCCAGTTTGTATTATGGGAAACTTTAAAAGTATTTGAAATATATGTTGCCTGTCTTCCTTTCTCAACAAACCAATCACATTAATGAAAGAATTCCAAATCTTTCTAGAATTCAACTTTTGAAACACGTTCCAACATAAAAAATGAATCATCATATCCATTCCTTTCAGCTAGCAATGTGATCTGTAATACTTTTGGCTGCACAACAGATTAGCCAATGTCCTTGGGTTGATGTCAAATGTGCATCAGCCATTATGAGCATACTTTTTCTTTGTTAAAACACTAAATTCCTTGTCTTTCTTACACTGTGGTTGCAATTTCAGATTTTTCCCCAAAATGTTTACTGGCAATATAGCTACACCTTCGATAAATTAAACAATAGCATATACAATTCTGTACAAACATAGACTTATCTCTTGTCAATATTCTGAGGAAGAAAATAATTTGGGGGTAATAGTCACAAAGAATACGAACCACTCATCTCAGTGTAGGAGAGCAGCACAAAAGCCAATAGAATGCTGTTGTGCATTGCTAGAGGAATCACCTCTAGGAGGGAGGAAGTCATTCTGCCACTGTACAGGTCACTGGAGAGGCCACACTTGAAATACTGTCTACAGTTCTGGAACCCATACTTAAAGAAGAACATCAGGTTACTGGAGGGGTACAGTGGAGGGTGACTTAAATGATCAGAGGTATGGAGGAAAGCCTTACAAGGATAGATTGAGGGACCTCAACATGTACTCATTGGAGATGAGAAGAGAAGGTGATATGATTGAAGCCTTCAAGTACTTAAAGGGCATCAACAGGGTTAGTACAGAGGGCATGTTTTGATTAAGGGAGAAGGGATTACTAGGGGGCACAGCCTGAAGTTGGTAGGGGGTAGAGTCAGGAGGGAGGTGAGGAAGCATTACTTCATGGAGAGGGTGGTAGGATGATAGAATTCACTTCCTGAAGAAGTGTAATCTCTTAAAATAGTGGGGCGCTTTAAAAAGGGGGTGGAACTGGGTTATGGGCAAGATACTAGTTAGTGTGAAGATGAGGGGGAGAAAGGGGCAAGGATTTGGGAGAAGCAGAAGTCTAACCTCTGTGTGTACAATCAAACAGACACGATAGTTTGTTTGGCCTGTATCTGCTGGCAGTTTTGCATGTTCATATGTTCATATTCCTAGTCAGGCAAGCACAATTCTTTTCTCATAAAATAATTTACTACATGACGTAACCAATCTTGAAGACAAGCTGGACCTTCCATGCCTTATACTAATAAGCAACATATTTTTCTTTTATCTCAGTTAGCTCAGGATAACCTTGGTGCTTTGATAATCACAAAAGCCCTTTTATTGTTCAGTTTAACTAAGGAAATGAAAACTTTTAAAGCTTTAAACACTACTGATATCTACAAGGCAATTCAGAAAACTGTAAAGGATCACAGCATGTACTTTCTTTTCTTTTCAGTACAAATTCCCTGAAGTGCACATTTTACCATGGCCGACAACAAGCTTCCCATTGTAATCCTCATATTTCTAGGCCTCCTTAGGGTCACTTCTAAATCCCAAGGAAAACAAGCAAATTTCTCAACTCTCATACTCCTTGTCTCTGATCTGGTTATGATTGCAGATACCTTCAATAAAATGTTCATTGACCTTTTCTATTACCTCAGTAAGCTGCTTCCAAGCCTTCCCCCAACCCAAAGAAGCAACCACACCAAGTCCCCAATGCTTTAAATGACACCTTGCCACCCCCTTTCTACTTCAGGCCCATTGGGCAAAGAGTCACTACTAAGCTCCTAAAGAGTTTACCAGCCAGAGGCAACCCTGGCAGTGATGGACTTTACCCTATTTTTCTCAAGATTATCTCCCCAGCCATTGTTAAACCACTTACCTTCATATTTAACCTGGCCCTCTTATCATCCACTGCGCCTGATGCATGGAAAGTTGCACACGTGGTAGCTGTCTTCAAGGCAGGTGATCTCTTCTCCTCCAAAACTATAGATCCATTTCACTTCTCCCACATCTCAGCAAATTATTGGAAAAAAATTGTCCACCACCAGCTATTGGAACATCTACAGAAGTATAATCTCCTATGTCCCCTCCAGCATGGTTTCCGGAAGCATCACAGTACCTCCTTTGCACTAGTCCTCTTCGCTGATCATATTCTAACAAATATGGATAAAAGCAAGGCTACTGGAGTGATGTTTGTGGACCTATCTAAAGCCTTTGACCTTGTTGACCACCATCTTCTACATTCCACAATACTTATGTTTGACTGCTCCCCTGATTCTATGGAGTGGTTCCACAGTTATCGCTCCAGCAGATCTCAGGCTGTCCAAATAGGTAAAGACTTTTCTACTACCCTACCTATCCCTATGGGAGTCCCCCAGGGTTCTATACTTGACCGACTACTTTTTTCCATGTTCATCAATGCTGTCCCTACTGACAGCCTAAACTGTCATGCTCTTCTTTATGCAGATGACTTAGTCCTCTATTACAGTGATAAGTCACTTGATTCCATCTCATCCTCCCTCTCACATAACTATGTCTCTGCACACCATTGGTTCCTCTTTAGTAGGCTCCTAGTCAATGAAAAAAAGACAAAGGCTATTCTCTTTGGCTCAGAACCTTTCCTTGCCAAGGTCACTAAAACCACTTCCTCCCTCCCTCCCTCCTGGTATGTACCCCAGTCGGCCCCCCTCGAAAATGTCCCCTCTTTGAAGTACCTAGGTGTTACCCTTGACCCCTCACTAACCTTTTCTGACCACTTAGACAACACTGTGGGGAAAACATACCCCAAACTAGGTGCTGCTTACCTTATTAAGTAGCTTCTGTCACCTGAAGCTTGTCTTGCTATCGCGTAAGGAAACCTATTGCCCCTTCTTGACTACTGCTCCCCTATCTATTCATCTGTGTCCTCTGCCCTACATTCTTGACTAATCACAACTTACAACTCCGTCTGTTGCTTTTTTCTTCAAGACCCCTACTCCACCTACCATTGTTCACTCTATCAGTCTCTAGGATGGCTCCTCTGCAAGGTCACTTTGAGTATGCTATGGGCTGAGTTGTGGACAATGTGCTCAGCTGCAACCAGATGCCCCACTGTTCCCCATTACTTGCTCACAGGACTGCCTCCAGGTGCCTGAGGATATTCTCAGTCCCTACGCTGGAAGTACCACATATTTCCACTTTAATGGTAACTAAAGCTTTCTCAGTCTCTGCCCCCACATCATGGAACAGTCCACTGCTGCTTATTCACTTGTACCCCTCCCATCTGTCCTTCAAAACAAACCTAAGAGCCTGGCTTCTATCTGAATCCACATGCAATTATGTCCTGGACAAGTAGTGCCCACTAACCACCCCAGGTGCTATGTATATCTGACCTCTCCATCTTGACCTCCTAGCTGTCTCTGGTTTCCTTTCTCCTTGACCTACAAGGTCTTCTTATCAAGTCTGTTAGTCTGCCAACCAGTTCAGGAGAAATGGATGTTTTGCTTCTAATTATTAAAGTTACTGCTTGTTATTTTTGTACCATTTATCCTCTGTAATCTGAGATGTTACCGCTGCCTCAGCTCAATTTACATTGTACCCCTACTGACCTCATATTGAGGTTTCTGTACAGACATGTTTGACTCATGTTTTGACCTTTGTCTATTGTTCATCACTGTGCAATAGCTACTGTCTATATAAATTTATGGCTTATGAACTACTGTATAGCAGGAAATATTATCTTTCAGTTTATTTTCGCCATATTAGCTCAACTGACAAAAGTGCTAAAATAAGCTGATCGCTAATTTTACAGGGAACATAGTGCTGTAATTGGACATGAAGCTGATGTGCTAATTTAACAGGGCGCTAAATAGTACTGCATCCCACTTTGCGCTAAATAAAGAGGGCGCTAATATAAGCTGCTATACAGTATGTTGGTGCCACCTTGTGGCCCAGGTCATGTCTGAAAATGGTCCATTGGATCAGCACACTTACCCAGTTAACAAAGACATAAAAATAAAATAAAGTGTGCACTAAGGCAAACACAAAAAGTAACAATTTAATGTAGTGTGTGTGTGTGTGTCTGTGTCTGTGTTATGTGTTTTTGTAAAACAAAACACCTTGGACTGATCTGGTCCTCAGTTTTAATCATTATTTAGACAAAGACAGACAGTAGCAGATTCTGCATTGTAATAATTGACAAAGACAGTGGCCAGCCAACATTCAACATAAAAGACAGTTTATTTCTTAGACACTATAGCTGAAACCTTTACTTTAGGGTGCCTAATTCCACCACCCCCGATCAAATTACTGTGCCAAACTCTCCAGTTACTTGGAGACTAGCTATTGGAAATTGGACACAAGCTGTACCATGTAGGAGAGAACTGCAGAAATTAACCTTGTAGGTCATGCTTCTCCACTACATTTTTCGATTTCAGATACAGTTTGTACACATTCTGTATCAAATAATTTTGTGATTCTACATTCAGCATGAAATCACTGTTGCCTCCATGGAAGGTAACAAGTTTGAGACGTTTAGTCTCAGTTCTGTACAGATTAGCCATTGTTTCTGAGGTTTCCCTCAGATGGCCATTTTTAGTGATCTGTAAGTTTTTGTTTCTGCACTAACTATGGGCACTCAGTGTATCAATTCACATAGTACTCAGCCAATTAGGCAGGTTGTCTTAGGGAATCTGAACTCCCCACAGGACAATGCCAAGAGCCATTCCTCTAATCACTTGCATTTTTACTGGTTCAGTTCAGTCCAATTAGTCACTGGCACTGTCACCAGAATGATGAGACCCTCGGTCTCTTCAGTGTTCTGACCAAATGGTGAATCACGACCAGAGACAATTGATAGAGTAATTAGTAATAACATATTTTACTGGTTTCCATAAGACAACAGTAAATTACAGCTTACAGACTGGGAATCCATAGAGAACCCAGTAGTACAGACAAAGGAAGAGTTCAGAGTAATTAATACTTACATCAAACAGGCATGGGATAGGCATAAGGGAGCAATACAAATGACTATGAATAGATAGGTCACTGACAGAGCAAAGGCCGATGGCACATTTATGAGGTAGAAAAAGGAATGGGCAGACTGGATGGGCCTTGCGGTCCTTATCTGCCGTCAACTTCTATGTTTCTATGTTTCATTCTATCTACTGTAGATAACAAGAAGGTATATAGTAAATACCTCTCTCCTATTGGTATGTAGCTGGTTGAAAGACAATTAGCTCCTCCTTAGTTTTGCATGTAGACACAGATAAGACTGACTAGCTAGAGCTGGCTTTTCCCATGTTACAGCACAAAGTAAATGCTTAGCTTACATAAAAGAAGTACAGATGTGTCAGCTATATACTTGGAATTGCATCATGTAGCCTGTACAAAGCAGCACTACTGTCATACACAGTCAATTCCACTTGTATGACATTTGGATGTATGCCTTTTTTGGTTGTATACCCATTTTTACCAGGTCCTGATTCCTTTCCTATATTTACAATGATAATTGTTCCGTTTGTATACCTGTGTAATT
This sequence comes from Neoceratodus forsteri, assembly GCA_016271365.2. NCBI lineage: Eukaryota > Metazoa > Chordata > Ceratodontiformes > Ceratodontidae > Neoceratodus > Neoceratodus forsteri. Next base: position 1,026,102,339 of record CM057454.1, on the reverse strand, counting down.
TCGCTTGTATGCCTTTTATTTTGGCAACAAGATGACTGAATTGCTGCTCCTGATTACCTAGCTAGGTGTTAATTGCCCATTAATTGCTATTTAGCTGTTGGAATTTGCAATTAATAGTAGAGGTTAACACCTTTCCGCAGATTTCTAGTGTCTGCTGAGCACCTCAGTTCAGTTCGGTTCAGCTCTTCCTATGGAAAAAAGTAAACAAAACATGCTGGACTATGCCCCACCCAGGAAGAAATATGTGAGGACATTGAAAACATGACTGGAATTGATTATGATAAGGTTGAGGAAAGGGGACTAAAGCCTGTTGCTACCTGTAGAACTAACAATGAATGGTTACAGACATGTCGCGTTGCACTTTAAACTGTTATAGATCATTATTTTATGCTTTTGCTGAAATACAGTCAAGGAATTTTTTTTGTATAAATAAAGTGTATTTATGGCATTCTTTCACATGGAGCATTTGTTGTGGGACTTACTGATTAGTGTAGAGTAAAGTATTGTTCTCACTTGTATGCCCATTTTATCATTGTCTGGAGTACAGGCATATAAGCAGAATTGACTGTTTAGTGAAAGCACATAATACAATCCACCAATCTACCTTACTAAATACATTACAACCTTAGCTATGATATCATGGCTGTCATGTGCCATACCAGAAGGGGTGGCAAGCAAACAGGGAGCCTGAGTCCTGCAACTTGCCAGCCACCCAGTGAAAGGGACCAGCAGACAAAAGTGGGAGGGGTGATGCTGCAACCCTCATGTGCATCATTACACACATTTGGGTTGCATCATACACAGATCTTGGGGGGAACAAAAATGGAGGAAACCTCCCTGGCTTACTAGGCATCCCCTCAGGCTCTAGACAACCCTATCGAGCAGGCCACCTGACAATATATGGCTCTAGATAACTGGTGATTTACCAGTAAGTTCACAAGATGGGTCAGTTGTGGGTGTGAGGTGATGCTGCCTAGACCAGGGATGACCAGGCGATAAACAAGAATAATAATAATAATAATAATATTAATAATAATAATTGAAAAAAACACTACTGATAGTGCCACATGAACAGTAAGACCCATGCTTAATGATCTATTTTAATCTTTATATTATGACTGTGATATGCAAGAAATATTTTATAATACTATTTTTATGTCTGTTTTCTCTTGCTAAATATTATTTGAAAAAAACATATTTTTAAAATGTGCCATAATATCACTAAAACTGTATGCAAACTATCTCATACATATGCATGTTGTAAGATCAGAGAACAATACATGGGGCAAGTAAGTGCAATTTTTTATTCTTTGAAACATGGCATTATTGACTTTTGCTGCATTGGGTAACACTTCATTGCCTTTGCAGGTTGGTACTTATCATTTAGTTACTCTGTGCTTCTTCTTTCACTAACTACAACCATAGCAATAGTTATAGTGTACCTTTTTCTATGTTCCCAGTAAGCTGAGACAGTAGAGTTTACACTTCCTGGATGTGATTCAAGTATGGTAGAAATGGTTGTCAGCAATCTGGGAGTTGTGCTTGACAAATGTCAGACCCTGGACTCTTAAGTGTCATCTGTGGTTAGGGGCTGCTTTTACTATCATTAGGTTGTATTCCTTCATAAACCTAATTGCCTGAAAGCACTGGTATAGGTGTTTGTTGTCTTGGGCCTTGATTGTTGTAGTACACTCTACAAGGGCCTACTCTGAAGCTATAGATGATTTCTGTAGCTGGGGCAGAATGCTGCAGCTCACCTCTGGATGTCCTTGTTGAAGTCAAACCATGTAACTCCAACACTTCACATTGTATTGCTCTCTGTTTCAGGCAGAGAAAAGGAGAAGTTTGGGACAAAGAACTGTCAGGCCCTCAAGACAAACTCATACCTTACAATTAAGATAGCTTCATTGAAATTAAATTTCTCCATTGATGAGTTCATTTAATCTGTATATGATGCTTGTTAAAGCAGTAGTATTTGTTAATCACCATATACTTTATCAACAATTACGTTTTTTTCAGGGACACTGGTTTACCGTGATTGAGAAAGGGCAAATTCCGTTTTGCACATTGTAAAAACCGGTATTGTCACCGGTGTCTGCCAAGCCAAAATCCATTTTTACTGGTGTTTGGTTTTGTGTACTTTATTTAACAATTTTAACTGCATTACCACTCATTTTAGCAATTTTGACATCCACTATTGTACATCCATCCATCCTAGTACCAAATAAGTTATTTTAGGTTCAGGATGTGACTGCAGCAGCAGCAGCACTACAGCCTCCCCATCCCTCAGGTGCAATAGTAGCAACAGCAATGCAGCCCCTATCCCCTAGGTGTGAGAAGGCAGCAGCAACAGCACTATGGCCCCCCTCCCTCAGGTGTGACAGAAGCAGCAACACTGCATCCCCCCGTCCCTCAGACACACATCCTTGAAAGCACTGTGCAGTGACTTCAACTTCCAACTCCAGGCAAGATAGCAACAGTGGTATTCCCTCAATTCTGAAAGTTTGACAGCAGCAGCACAGCAGTTCCAATCCTCAGGTGCAATGGTGATGGCAGCAGGTGCAGCGTTCACCCCTCAAGTGTGATGGCAGCAAGTGCAACACTGCAGCCCCATTCTTCAGGTGTGATGGCAGCAGTGCATCACTGCAGCCCCCATTCTTCAGGTGTGATGGCAGCAGGTGCAACACTGTAGCCCCCACCCTTCAGGTGTGATGGCAGCAGGTGCATCACTGCAGCTTGAAGCCCACACCCTCAGGCATGACGGTAGCAGGTGCAACACTAGCCCCCACCCCTAAGGTGTGACGGCAGTAGGTGCAACACTGCAGCCCCACCGCCTCAGGTGTGACGGCAGCAGGTACAACACTGAAGCCCCTCAGGTGTGACAGCAGCAGGTGCAACACTGAAGTCCCCATCCTCAGGTGTGATGGCAGGCAGTGAACCACTGAGGCCACCACCTCAGGTGTGACAGCAGGTGGTGCATCACTGAAACCCCACCCACCCCTCAGATGTGATGGCCACAGAGGCATCATTACAGTACTCATCCAACAATGCCATGTACCAAAGCTTATCTGTCAGAGCTCAGGCATGAATTAAGCCAAACCACCAGACGCCAAGGTGGACTCCCATCGGTTCAGTCCCTAACTAACATTTAAGCTGCTTGAATTGGTTTACTTGTACACAAAGTGCATCCAATTAAAAAAAATCCACAAGTGATTGAGGATGCTAATGGAGTGATACACAATCTCTCCCAACTAATAAACAAATTCAGAATTACACCCACAGTAAATTGGGCACTTTCTGACTTGGTCTTCATGAAAATGGAGCCTTAGTTTTCATGTCAAAGCTCAAACTCATGGAAGGAGTTCTACTGCAGAGGTGAAGCCACGGCCACTGTACAGATCGGGGCTTCGTCTCTATCCCCCCCGCAGTCAACATAATAAATTAATCTTGTGCCTGATTACTAGTCCAGAACACCTGGCATTTTAATTTAAGGCACTATTGGACATGATGCGCTCTTCTCACAGCACTGCAAGCTGATGATGTTTCCATGCCTTTTCCTCAATAGGAAGAGTAATAGTGCCCTAGGCACACCCATGGGATTTATAAAAGGGCACTGGATATATAAACCAATCTCCATGCATAAGTGCACTATTGAGGAAGGGCAAGGTCATGTCAACAGTTCATGAGAGCGGATGCTCACAGAGTGCCAAAATTAAAATGCAGCATGCACTGGAAAATTTACCAATTTGAGTGTCAGGTACAAAGATTATTTATTTAATCTAGTGCCTACAGAGGGGACCAGAGAGGTGAAGCCCCAATCTTGTACAGCAGTTATGGCTTCACCTCTGTTGATGGTTCTCCTCTTAAGAACTCAATCGCCACTGCCGGCCTGGTGGCGCTGAGAGTTGAGGCACTGGATGCCATACCTAGCACTATGCCCAGTTCGGAAATGACTTGGGACATTGGAGGATCAGCAAGGGAGGGAAGGAATTGAGCATCTGGAGGACTGCTCTCACCTCTTGGGGTGGGGTGGGTTCTGGGGTATGCCTGCTCCATAGTGGCTCCGGGTGGAGACCATGGGCCCTACAGACAGCAGAGCTTGATGTTACATCAGGGTGGAGTGGTGGCAGCCAGGCTGCACAATGCAGTGCTGGCATTGCACATCTCTGCTGCAGGGGAAACTGTGCGGAAAACCCTGGTGGCCTACCAGAGGCAAAGAGAGCCTGGAGACCTGCCCACATTCCAACGCCGGACCTGCTTGCCTGGGGCCCTGCTCTACTGGCTTCAATGGCTGTCCCTCTAATCACAGATAGCCCAGTGGGGGGTGATCAGGGGGGTTGGTCAAGCCAAGAAGCTGAGTGGAGTCAGCCCAGCAGAGGAGGTTTCAGGCAGGGATTAGAGATAGAAAAGTCAGTGGTACCCTGGAGAGATGCCTAGGTCCCAGTGAATAAAGAAAGAAAAACTCATCATCTCTGTAGTTCCTCAACCCAAGCAAACATGGACTGCACTGGCAACAAGGCGTCCCACCACACCACCTAAGAGAACATACACCACAGGAAGTCTGAGGGAATGACACCTCCAGATATCCATGCACAGCCATGCAGGACCCAGCCTGAAAGGTAAGTACTTGGTTGGTGATTTTATCAGCATCACCTGTGACAGTGGGTGGTGGGCTGGCTGGAGTGCGCAGGGTGCTGCGATGCGCCCTCACCACCAGCTACTTAAAATTGTCTCATCCGACAGTTTTGAAGGCGCGATGAAACATGGTTGAGTGATGTGGTTTAATAAAGTTTTTGTTCTAGTGTGTGTTTCTATTCTTCTACACACAGACACAAACACAGACCAACCAAAAGTGACTTTTTAAAATCATATTTACATTCAGAATAGAGACAGGGTGAAGCAGGTCCCAGAAGTAGAATACAGTAAATGAAATACATTTTACAATTAAGATGACGATGCGAGCAACTGCCCCAAGACCAAGAAACAACATACCTTTCCTCTGCCCCGGGGACTGGCTGGGTCACAGGCCAGGCCACAAAACATCTTGTTGAACCACACAATAATATGAAACTGCTGCATAAACACACATGTTGAAAAAATGGCTGTGCCAGTATGCCTGTCCACCCACCCCTCCCTCCCCCATCCATCACCAGAGGCCAGAACCATTTTTTTCATGCATGTGTACCAGTCGGCCAAGCTCATCCCTCCACCGACCATCAACATACATGTGGGAAAAATGGTTCTGTGCCACTCTACCCATCCACCCTCCCTCCTCCCTCCATCAGCAGATGCCAGGACCATTTTTGTCAGCATGTGTACCAGTCTGCCCAGCCCGTCCTCCATCGACCATAAATTACCAACCACTGGAGCATGGCATGGACATAGCAGACTGGCATACATGTGGAAAAATGGTTCTGGTCCACTGTCCATCTACCCCTCCTCCTCCATCACAAGAGGCCAGATTTTGAAAAATTGCTATTATTTTTATAATTAAGCATGCCAGCTCATTCCCTGCCCCTTCCCCATCTTCCCTCCCATGCTTTCCCATTCAAACAGCAGCATGAGTATCAAAATAAAATGAAAAATAAATAAATACAAATGTACCAGACAATGGCAGGTCCAGTCAGCAGTAGAAAGGGCAGGTTAGCAGCTCAAAGCTGGCAGGGTAGGTCAGCACAGCACCACACCAGAACCAAACTAAAGTGAAGGACACTCCCCACTCCACCCCACCAGCATGGCCACTCGCCTCACACCAAACCCACAGGCACTCTGCCCACCCCAGACCATCACAGGCCTTCTCCCACCAGACAGACCTGCACAGCCTTTCCACACCCCATTGACCAGCATGGCCACTTTCCCACCTCGGCCCACCATCACTGCCACTCCCCATTCCAGCCCACCAGAACAGCCACTGTCACCACCCAACTCCACCATCATCATGGCAACTCAGCCCCCCACTGCCACTCTGTCCACCCAACGAACCTGCATATCCCTCTCCACCCAGACGGATCTGCACAGCCGCCTCTATACAGATGGACCTGCACAGCCCCTCTCTCAACCCCACTGAGCAGTTTGTTAAGGATAAAACCTAAGATGGCCACCAAGATATACACCCCAGCTAAAATGGCCAGCAAGCCTCTCTCCCCACACACACAAAAAAAAAGATACCAAAAACATTATTTTTTTTTAATACATTTCAGCTCATGTACATACACCCTCCCCTTCCCTCCCTTGCATTTTCCCATTCAAACAGAAGTAGGGTTACCCCCCAAAAAAAAAAAACTTGGCAGGCCCTTAGAAAGGCAGTAGTTTTCCTGTGACAGCAGATGTCAAGGTAAGTTAGTCCAACAGAGCCAATCCCCTGTACCAGCATGGTGGTCAGTGAGCCCCACACCCAAGCATCCAGCTCAAAGTGACACAGCCAGCCAGCTAACCCCCCAACACACACACACACACCAGTGCCCCAGCCATCCCTGGTCCTGGTATTGAGACAACCCCCAACACACACACACACACACACACACGCATCAGTGCTCTGTCCCCATTCCTAGCAGTGAGCACTCCCCACAACACTGCTCCATCCACTGGCCACAAGTCAATGTCCAGCCCCCACCACAGCACTCCTACCCCTCACAGCACCAACACCACCACCCCTGACCCCATACCTGCAAGTCAGTGCTGCAGTGATGTACGGCAAGCAGCACATCCTCCTCAGTCGCCCGCTGTCCAACAGATGCTGGGAGTGCACTGCCTATTTATAGGCAGCATGCTCCCAGTATCAGTCCAGCTCATGGACGCGGGCCTAATATTTCAGTTGGGTCCCCTGAAATATATTTTTTACATAATAATTTGTGTTTTATATCGCTCTAGCCTGCTCCAGGTGCACACATTGCCTACACCAATAAAATGGACACCGAGGTTGACAGAGACCCTTTAAATCACTTTATTCCAGTGAACAAGGCCAGCTTCCTGAAAATAATAGTGAGCACCTCTTCCCTAGCACAGGGGTAAGCACTGGCACACTAGGCAAATGCTGGCAGATTTTGTATTGGGCTAGTAAATGTTCCTTTAACTTGCCCTGCAGGCAGTAGCCAGTCTCCACCCTAACCCACCAACACAGCTACACTCCCATCAGACCCACCAGCAAGGCCACTCTTCCCAACCCACCTGCACAGCCAGTCTCCCAACCCCACGCCATCTGCATGGCCACTCTCCCAACCACGCCTCCTGCACAACCACTCTCCCAACCCCACACCACCAGCACGCCACTCTCCCAATACCACACCCCATGCCACCTGCATGCCCCTCCACACCGACCCAACAGTATGGCTCATCTCTCCACCCAGACGAACCAGCAAGGCCCATCTCCCACTCCCATGGACCAGCATAAACCCTCTCCCACCCCGACAGATCTGCAGGGCCCTTCCCCACCCAGACGGACCAGCATAGCCCTCTCCCATCTAGATGGACCAGCGCAGCCCTTCTACCCACCCAGATGGACCAGCATGGCCCCTCTCCTCACCCAGATAGACCAATGTAGCCCTTCTCACTCCCATAGACCAGCGCAGCCCCCTCCCCACTCAGACCCACCAGCATGGCCCCTCTTCCCACCCAGACCCACCAGCATGGCCCCTCTCCCCACCCAGACCCAACAGCATGGCCCCTCTCCCCACCCAGATGAACCAGCATGGCCCCACTCCCCACACTGATGGACCTGCATGGCCCCTCTCCCCACACAGATGAACCAGCACAGCCCCTCTCCCCACTCAGACCCACCAGCACCCAGATGAACCATTGCATGTATCCTCATCTCTACACCACCACAACCAGTGTCCCCATGCACTGCCAGTATCCACATCCGACCTCACCACAACCAGTGTCCCCATCCGACCTCACCACAGCCAGTGTCCCCATCCACTGCCAGTATCCCCATCCGACCTCACCACAACCAGTGTCCCCATCCACTGCCAGTATCCCCATCCGACCTCACCACAACCAGTGTTGCTACAACAGGGCCAGTGTCCCTCCCATACCACTATGACCAGTGTCCCACCCCACCAACACAGCTTGCCTCTACACCATTCCCCAAATAGACACAGCCTCCCATGAGGTACACACAAAAAGTTTATCTCGGGAGAGAATCTAGAGGAATGGAGAGGAGCTAGAGGAGGGAGAGGGACTCCCCGATCGTCAACACAAACATTTTATTTCTCTGCAGGGTGGATGGAAAGGAAACCCTGTAGGAGAATAAAATACTCAGAATGGAGCAGAATAGAACCGAATGGCCTTGCATCCCCCGGAAAAGGAGAGAGACAGAGAGAGAGGATTGCAGCACAAAAGGTCGCCTGCATTCGGGTCCACTTGCTGATACTTCTCCCCCGCGGTGTTGGGTCCAGCTGCCGCCACCGCCCCCGACCTCAACTAGCACTACCACCACACCGAACTTTAGGACTAAAATGTCACTTAGAAAGGGACACACTTTACCATAGTTGGTCGCAGTCTCGTGCTCAGTCTTCACACCAATCGGACAGTAGAAATAAATCCAGACAGACATAACATTCAAAATATAATTTAACAGCTTAGGGACTTAAAAAGAACTTAGGAGGAGCAGAGGAACCTTTTTAACAGAGCTCGACCGTCCCATTCACAGGCCCCACCCCACCTTACCGCCTAATAGTTTCACAAGACAAGAATCACAGTATAGCAGTTTTATTTTTATGCAAACGCAGACTTACTTGAAGGCATCCCACCAGTTTTACGAAGCAGCAACGGTCCATAGCAGGAAAATTTTGGCAGCAAAACAGGAATCAAAGGGCAAAGAGAACGCATAGTCGCTACCCAGCAATTTATAGCACTGTGCTCACGGAGACAACGAGAACAAGCTACTGTTTCTGTTTTTGCGCCTGCTCGCCAGCCAATGAGATTTCCGCTTCCGTCCGTGTCAACAAGATATGCGAAACCAGTGTCCCTGTTTTTTCTAACAAAATATTATGTCACATATTTATTTTGTTTTCTTTCATTCGTGAAGCAAGATACACGATCTTGAAGTTTTTAAAAGTTCCAGCTCTGTGCCATACTCACGAAAAAAAATATCTTGGTACAATGCTGTACTGTTTACCATCAGAAACATGTGGTGACACCATCCAAATACATCTACACTGTGACTCCAGCATGTGCACTCAACAGGCAACCACAATGGAAAAGATTTTTAAAAATTGCCAGTGGTGGCCATCTTTAATGACTTGAGCAATTAATTACAAAATTAACTGTAAAAGCTGCTTTAACAGTATCTGAAAAAACTGAAAATGAACTGCGTATATAATTAAGAATGTCAGGAATAAATATTTGTCAAAAAAACTATATGGCAAAATATTGTGCTGACTAACAAATACTGTTGCTTTAAATACAGTAAATATTTTTATTAGACTATTTGACATCTGTTGTTTTTCTAATTAAATATGATTTCAGAACATGTATTTGCAAAATGTGAAGCAATATTACTGAAATCATATGCAAATTAGCTCATACATTTAGAGGTTCCTGCCAGGATACAATGCAAAATACTTTAGGATTCTGCAGTGTTACTGCAGGAAACAATGCAATTTCAATGGTAGTTAATTCCGTTTGTCATTGAGGAATATGTGCACTATTTTACATCCTAGTGGGCTTCATTTTATGCAGTCTTTTAGCTCACACAGCATTAAATGAGTTGGAATATAAAATGCTGTAGTTCACTAAAACATGGCTTTACTGATTTGGGCCTCATTGAGTAACCCTTATGTCATTGCTTTTGAAGGGGTTATTTTATCATTTAAATTGGTATACTTGTTTGGTCTCACTTTGACCGTAACAATAGATATAGTTTGTCTGGGCCAATGCTCCCAATAAATTAAGCCAGTTAAGATTATTCATTCTGGATGGCTTTTAAGCTGTGGCAGAAAGGATTGTCAGCAGCCTGGAAGTAGACTATGACAAAGTCTGACACTGGAATCCCAGATGTCATCTGAAGTTAAAGGTTGCTTTTACCATTGTCAGGTTATGCCACTTTCTTGAACCTCTTGTACTAAAAACAGTGGTGCTGATCTACATTGCCTCATGCTTTGAGTACTGTAGTTCACTCTACAAGGGAATGTCCTTTTTGGGCAAAGGTCAGACAGGTGGCTGGGACATATAATCAGAGCACTGAATAAATCAGACACTCACACAGATTTATAATGTTTAATACATGCTCAGTAAATGTTCAATCATGAAAAGATGCATAAACCCCTCAAGACCACTAATGGTTTGTGGAATTGCTCCTTCCTCAGGGTGGACATATTGATCTTTATACTCCTATGGTCCTCTTTTAAACTGTTTGTTGTTAACTTGCTACAGCTTCATTCATATCCTTATGATAATTTTTAATATGCTCACTAGCATGGCTGTTGCTTTCTCCAGCACTCAGAGCCCTAAGTATCCAAATTGTTTTTTTTTTGTTTTTTTTTGCCTCTCTCCAAACTGCTTTTCTCATATGCTATTATGACTGCAGTACACTGAGGAATCTGAAAGAGGGCAAAACACATGTCTGTACCTTGCCATTCTCGGCCTAATTTGGATCAGTTGAATAAGTATGTTTAAAAGGTGACCTCAGTTTTGGCGATGCCTTGTTAGTTCACCTTGCATGAGGAATTGCATAGCTACAATGCCTTGCTCTGAGAATGAGGCTTAAAAGTTTGTGTATAGGTTGGAGAGGTGAACAAAAAACAAACAAATAGATATTTCTTCTCTCCTATCATCCTTTTAAGGATCCCATATACTGCTTTCCCAGCAAACTTTCTCTTTAGTACTAAACAAATAAGTGGAACTACACAGTGGAAGTTACTGGTAGGTCAGTACCTCAACTTTCAGAATTAGTCAAATCTTCAAAGCAGTTTAAATCACAATTTCTACTTTATTAAATATAGGTATACTGTATTTAAAGCCAGAAATGGACACCAGATGGTATATTTATCAGGAATGGTTAGACAAATTTCCATAACAACCTCTTCATATTTACTTTTCCTTATGTGGCTTCAAAGAACCTCCATAAAGTGCCATCAGGATAAACTGCTCAGTTTAATGTCCCTCTTGACTGCTGGAGCAGCTAAAGCTGCAAGCCTCCATTAGCATCTACGGTTGTTAGCAGCATTCAAACCAACAACAAACAGACTTCCATATTGCCTGTATACAAGCAGCTCTGCCCAGCCATGTACTGACATTTCAGTATCACAATGATGTCTTTGTAACATTGAAACATCAGTACATTTATCTAGATGGCACTTTATACGAGTTCCTTGAAGCACAAAACAATAGAGAGTCCCCTCAAATGCTCTAAAAAGATAGACCGCCAAACATATATTGTTTGTATCGGTAAAACAACTTCTTTAATTATATTCACATATTAAAATACAGGCACACTACCCCTTCAATGCTTACGAAGAACACCTGACCCCAGTCGAGTGTTCTTATGTAACCCTGAAGGGGTGGTGTGCCTGTATATTAATATGGTGAATATCATTAAATAAGTTTTTGTTTTTAAATATACAAATAATACCGGGCTGGTGGCATGCAGGGTTGAGGTGCTGGATGCCACACCTCTCTCCACGCTGGTGACCCAGGTTCGGGAATGAGCCAGGGCCGTCAGGGGTCAGCAGGGGAGGAGAAGGATTGAACATCCGTTGGACTGCTCTCCTTCTCCAGGGAGGGGGGTGTACTGCTGCTGGTGCTCATGGTGACTCCTGACGATGGCTGGGGATCACTGGAGCACAGGCAGGATCTGAGGGGATATCCTGTGGCAGGATGCCAGGATCAGGGAGTGCGGACGCGTGCACTCTTGGGTCCTTGGGCATCATTACATGCCATAGACGCCGGAAAGGGGAGAAAACAGGAAAATAAGGGCACCAGACATGGCAGCTTGATGGCCATCTCTAGCAGGGAGACCAGTTGGCTCTGTGGGTACACAGCACTGGATCCTGTCTCTGGGGGGCTGAGCTAAGGGGAGAGCTCCCCTCCACCCTGCCTTGGTGGGAAAGCCTCTGGGGTAACTGCAGGAACCACATCAGAGCGATGGATTCCCTGGAGATGGTGGCTGAAGACCTTAGGGGATGCCTGAAGTGATACAGGTAGGCAGTCTGGTGGCTCAAAAGGAGGAAAAAAAAATATATACAAACAATATATGTTTGGCAGCCTATCTTCTTAGAGCATTTGAGCGGAATCCCTATTGTTTTATGCTGAGATTGAATTTGGGTTCTACACTCTAAATTAATCCAGGAGCAGTTCTTTTTGTGTGTCTATAGAGTTCCTTAAAGGCACATAAGCAAGAGCAAATACATAAGAGTTGAATTACTACCACAAAACACACTATCTATATCCACTCCTGGTTTTTAAATATGGTATGCCTATATCTATATAAGAAAGAGGAAATGATGACTTAAACTTCTTTGAAGCTTCTGCTAATTCTGAGAGTTGAGCTGCTGACCAGCCAGTAACTGCCGCTGTACATTTCCACTTGTTTATTCTTAATTACACTAGCCCAAGGTATTTATGCATTCACTAAAGCATTGAGCTGCACTATCCTCTTTCTTTTGTTCCTCATTAGTACCGTATGCTTACTCCGAGTGTCCTAAAGCAACATTGCCTATGTGTCTTGTAAGCTGCCTGGTTTTGGTATTGGTTTGATTTTCAAAGCCCAAGAATGTCACAAGCCCCCAGTGCACCGATTATATGTCACTCGGGCTTGCAGCATTCTGCTGGTGCCAGTCGGGATATTCATTCCGTGCACTGCATACTGCAAGCTAGACCAGCCCCCTTGTCCAACTTTTGGCATGCTGTGGACCACTTTTACAGTGCTTGCACCAAATATCTGGTGCAAGCCACCATAAAGTGTAGAAAGTTTCACAACTGTGACTGATGTACTAAAATCAAGAGCAGTTACATCAAAGGCGTTTGGCCCAGCTATACCAGGGAAGAGGGTTGATGCAGAACTTGATGTAAGCTGTGCATCATCCTTTGAAAATCAAGTCCTATGACTGCAGTACACAGAACAACCACAACTAGGATGAAACAGATGTCTGTACTTTATCATTCTCAGCCTTAGCTGGATTTAATGTACATGACTGGTTAAAAGGCAACATCTGTTCTGGTTATGCCACGTCAGCCCAACTTTCATAAGGAACTGAATACCAGTGATGCCTTTCTGTAGAAATGAGGCATGACAGTATGTGTATGGTTTATAGAGCTGTGAAAACAATTTGGATAGTTGTCTCATAACACCCTTTCATGGATCCCACATACTGTTTTTCCTGAAAACTGCCACTCTAGTACAGTATTCTCACTCTGAGTGTTTTAAACCAACACTGCCTAGGGGTTTGTTAAGGTGCCTGGTTAAAATTAGGACTGCTGTACACTAATGAGCCCCAAAGATGATGCAACCAGTGTCTGTACTTTGTCATTCTCAGACTAAGCTGGATCAGATGTACTTGCCTGTTTAAAAGGAGTAAGGCTTGAGAGAATGTGTAGGGTTTGGGGGGATGCACAGAAAACAATTTAGACATTTTTCTCTACTAGCATCCTTTTATGGATCCTATATAATGGTTTCCCCTATAAACTGCCTCTCTAGTATGCTCATTCTGAGTGTTCCAAACCAACATTGCTTAGGGTCTGACAAGGGGTCTGGTTGAAATGATGATTTCAGTACACTAAGGAGTCTCAAAGAGGACGAACAAAGGTGTCTGTACTTTGGTATTCTCAACCTCAGCTTGTCAGGTGTACAAACATGTCTAAGAGGCAACATCTGTTCTGGTGATGCTTTGTCAGCTCAACTTGCACAAGATTTGTATACCCATGATGCCTCGCTCTGAGAAGGAGGCTTGAGAGCATGTGTATGGTTGGACAGATGCACAAAAACCGAACAGTCAGTACTTTTGCAAAGTGTATGTTTTACATTTAAATTGTTTTTTTGTTGTGTGCTTACTGGTAGCCTGTGAATAGAGTGACTCTTTTTGAGTGACTCTTTTTGAGCGAAGTCAAAATAGTGAAGGTGAAGTGGGTAATGTGTTCTTAATAGCTATGGTTATTAAGACCACATTGTAATGTGAGCGCATACATTCTGAGAAGAGTGTGAAGAGTTTTTAAGGGTTTGTTGATCAGCTAATTTCTGAGCTGGCCATCTGGTCTACTGGTTAAAGTCACCGACTTTGAGTCTGGTGACCTGATTTCAGGGCTACCTGTGGTAATGTTTTTTTTTAATTTTCTGTTAATGATACTTGGGGTGGGATATTCAAAGGGGTTGCACTTGGCACAACAGTGTTGCACCATGCGCAACCCACTGATGTGCCTCAGCACGATATTCAAAAGGGGATGTTGCGCTGCACAATTCCCGATGCGCTGGGGGTGCACCAGTAATGTATGCGGCACAAGTGCGGGGGGCATGCCCATGCATATGCAGCACATACTGATATTCAGCTGGGATGTGCGGTGCATATGCAGGCACAAATCTGCCTTGCACCACACAGGGAGGTGCAGAGATGTGCCCCTGGAAATCAGGAGCATGTCGGGAGCAACCACAGGCCAGCTGCCATATTGCTGGGTGCAACACGGGAGCCGTCTGCTGTGGGTGGCCACCTGACCTCCCAAGACTCACTACAGGCATCTTGCCCTCGCCCGATCATGGGCATAATAACAATAAATCCCTGGTGGTCCAGTGGTCCCTACCCCATGGCCCGATCATGGGCTTATTATAAATAAAACCCTGGTGGTCCAGTGGACCCACTCCCTGCCCAGTTGAGGGCTGTAGTAATAATTACTTTCCCTGGTGGTCCAGTGGACCCAATCCCCAGTCCGATCATGGGAAAATGAATAGAATAATTCCCTGGTGGTCCAGTGGACTTGATTCCCAGCCCAACCACGGGTGAATGAATAAACGAATTCCCTGGTGGTCCGGTGGACCCGATCCCCAGCCCAATCATGGGCTTCAGTGGTAATGACATTCCCTGGTGGGCCAGTGGTACTGCCCTCCCCACCTGCCCACTCAGGCCCACCACCTCACTCCACCAGTCAGTGGCGGGCAGCAGCTTCCCACCCGCAAGCCGCCTGGCCACCCACCGACTGACAGTGTACCATATGACTGTACTCATTGGTCCCCTGCATGGGTCAATGGGCATGCAAACTGTACTGTACTGCATAGTCCTAAAATGTGAATGGTTCATTCATTTTTGATCAGTGGCTAGTACCGTTTGTACACCCATTGGCCCATGCAGGGGATCAATGGGCATACAGCCGCATTTAGCCTGTCAATAAGTGAGTAGCCGGGTGGCTTGCAGGTGGGAAGCTGCCACCCGCCATTGACTGGGGGGATCGGGGTAGTGGGTCTGAGTGAGTGGGTGGGGAGGGGGGTACCGCTGGACCACCAAGGAATGTCATTACCAGTAAAGCCCGTGATCGGGCTGGGGATCAGGTCCACTGGACCACCAGGGAATGTAATTATAACTACAGCCCATGCTCAGGCTGGGGAGCAGGTCCACTGGACCACCAGGGTATTTACGATTCACAAAAGCCCACAATCGA
Source organism: Neoceratodus forsteri (assembly GCA_016271365.2). Taxonomy (NCBI): domain Eukaryota; kingdom Metazoa; phylum Chordata; order Ceratodontiformes; family Ceratodontidae; genus Neoceratodus; species Neoceratodus forsteri. Next base: position 1,026,086,757 of record CM057454.1, on the reverse strand, counting down.
GCAATGGGGTAGGGTCCACTGGACCACCAGGGATATGAATATAGTGCACCCATGATCGGGTGATGGTGTAGGGTCCACTGGACCACCAGGGATATGAATATATTATGCCCATGATCGGGCAATGGGGTAGGGTCCACTGGACCACCAGGGACTTGAAATCTACCTAAAGCCTGTGACTGAGCATTAGCACGCTGCCCACCGAGGGGCAGGGGCATCAGTCCTCGACAGCTGCGCCTGGCAGGGCACCCGCGCAAGTCACCGGGATTGGTGCACTGCATGCAAATGGGGCCATAATGACATGCAAAAGGTCCCATTTGCACCTTTCATACATGTTGGCATCATTTGCATGCTCACATCTGAATATCACTCTTGCTGCACCTAGCGCAACTGCACTTGTGCTGGTGCAGCCCTTTGCTCCTCAACTGCCACTTGCGCTGGCACAGTGCCACTGCACTGTGCACAGTGCGGGTGCCCCCAGTGCCATATTCAATGGTGCTGGGCCATTGTGCAGCACAGTTGAATATCACCCAGCCCATGCCATGGTGCATCCCAGTTGTACTGCACCCAGGCTTGCACCCCTGCCTGGTGCAGTCTGAATATCCCACCCTTGGTGTTTTTTTTCCTTATTTTGTATCCCGTACCACCACCCTCCTGACTTTGTTCCCCGGTAGGTTGAACCCCCATTGATTTCACCTTTCTGATTTCAGGCCCTCCATGTAGCCCCCCTCCTGAGTTTTCCCATCTCCCCCATTATCATGCCACCTTGGAGTTGATTTAAAAAGTTTGGGGAGTGTGGGGAGCTTGCCCCACAAAGGGGTGCAGGGAAGTTTTAAACAAGAGTTGGTGATTATATCCGAGCAACTGAGTTTTAAAACAAGTGTTGTGAACATATCCAAGCAATTGAGAGAGGTATATCACAAACACCACAGAATTACATCTTCTATACATAAAGAATGGGAGGTATCATCGTTTTAAATTTCAATCTATTGATAAAGTGAACCGCACACCTTGGGGAGGTAATTTTAACAATCTGGTTCTACAGTGGGAGTCTTTCTGGATCATCAGCCTTGAAGCAAACAAAAAAACAGGACTCAATATGGGTTTCGATATAAAAACATTTTTTAAAACCTAGATAAAGGATAGTAAAAGTTCCACTAAAGTTTTTCATCTTCATAAATATCCCCCTATTTGGTGGAAATGGCAATCGATATCATTTATGTTTTGGAATAATGTTTTTATGAATATGTTAAGACAATCATATTTTTATGACCTATGTGTATACACACACATGTATATATCTATGTATATATATATATATATATATATATATATATATATATATTATGGCAGCACAGTAGTGCTACCACAGTTAGGGTTGAGGAGCCATTTCTATGTTAAACCCCCAAACTTTGCACCTTAATAACTTTGCAACTGTTTGAGGGATTTGGCTTAAATTTGGAATGCACAATCAAGAACCATAGGCCTTGGGATCTGCCAAGTTTCGTACTGGTTAGATATACGGCTGCAGAGTTATTAAGCGTGATCTGTGCGCGCATTTACGCTTTTTCTGGAATTCTATGGTTGTGCCTACAGGTTGTACGGTTTGCGCGACCAGCCCGAAATCTTCAGGGAACATGCGGCTGGGGTCCCCGATGTGCCTTTTGCAGATTTCATGAAAAAATATTAAACGGTTCAAAAGTTATTCAAAAAACAGTTTCCCATTATAAGTCAATGGGAAAAGTTAACAAAAAGTTCAACAGTGTCGCAAATGCATTTTTACTTTCGCAAATGGGCCTGATACGTTCGCAAATCGGCCATTTTGTTTTCAGTTGGTGATCAGAAAAATGGTTGGCATTTAAATTTGGGACCCTCTAGCAACCTAATTCTTTTTGTATTCACCTAGTCGGACCCTGAGGATGCTTGCCATGTCTTTATTTTGTGTACAACACCCCAGAAATATGTTTTCAAATTTCTGGAAAAAGTAAAGCTTTCACAAATTGCGACAGTAGTTTTCCATCTGTGGGAAAGTGACAGCGATTCTTTGGCACTGCGCTGCAAAAGAACCGTTGGGAGTTTTGGGCTGAAATTTGGAGGAAACGGAGCCGACATCTCACAGATGTGCCTTTCAGTGTTGTATTGAAAAAATATTACATGGTGGCAAAGTTACGGCACTCCAAAGTTGACAGTTTTTCCCATAGGATAACATTACGGCGCCCGACGCATTACAGAAATCCTTTGGATCCCTGCTGCAAAATAACGGTTTGGTCTTTTTCCTGAAATTTGAGGAAGACAGCCAACAGCCCACAGATGTGTCTTTCAGTGGTTTGGTGAAAAAATATTACAGGGAGGCAAAGTTATGGTGCTCCGAACTTCTCTTTTTTTCCCATAGGATAACATTACGGCGTTCGACGCGCCTTTCAGGGCCCGTATCTCGGAAATGGTGCGAGATACGGACTTTTCATCGGAAAGATTCTTGGCCCCCTAGCAGAGGTTAAGTACAAAACTAGCCAGGACAGTCATAAATCATACGACTTTAAACATTTTTTTCTACGTCGTATGGTTCGTGAGATATAACTTATTTAGTATTCCAAGTCCTCATTTTCTGCTCCGATACCCATTATTATGCATACATTCTTTGTACTCACTGTCTTTCTCTATTCAGCTTTTGGGGAAAACCAGCCTGTGCACTTACATTACTGTTACCATTGCTCTTTCCATGTTCCATGCCCGTTTCACTTACTCTTGACGCCTATGCCACCACGCATCATCCATTATGCTTCATTTGCGCTATGCTTCTGTAATTTTTGCCATTTGTGTCTACAGTACTGTTTCTCTTCTGTTTCACTTTGCGTCCACCATGCCCATTGACATTTCCGTTTGCAGGCACCATGTTACTATGTGACAACACATCACGTGGCAGACTGTTCCCTTCTACGCCACCGTGTGCGTTACCCTTTCTGTTCTCATTCGCACTTGTGGTACCATGTGTGCCACTGTTAGCATTCTGTTTGCGTTGCTGCTCCTGTTACTATGCCACAAGATATATAGAGGGAGCAACGGCCCTTTGCCCGCTACCGCAGCATTATATTCACTATTTCTCATTATCATTCTCAAAAGAAGGGAAATTAGAGGCATCTAATCAGGATGTGTACGCTTGGTGTACATGGCCTCAGTTTTGCTGTTGATCTCCACTGAGCATGCAGTACCTGGTCAGGTGGGTGGGGATGTCTCGTAGTACATTTAGACAATTGTTTGTTATTTCTGTCACCTGCTGCTGGATGTCTGTCATTGGTTGTGTTGACTTGGTCCTCCCCATACTTGAATGTGTGTGTCTGTGTGTGTGTGGTGCTGGGGGACTGATTAGGTTTTCAACTCAATAGCTAATTTCTCACTTTTGTCGCTAGAACAACCCTAACTAATGCATTAAATAGAGTTTTTTGCCTCTATATATATAGATAGATATATACTATATTGAGGATATATGATGAGCAGGAGTGTGATATAGAAAGTTTCTGATTCCTGCAGAGTGAGCTCTGGATACTCACGCGTAGGCATGGCTAAGATTATCTCAGAGCTCACTCTGCAGGAGGAGAATATTTTCCATAGCACATGATCTGCCCATCATGTGTGCTATTTATACAAGGGGTGGGAGCGTTTGAATTTTTTTTTTCTGTGTGCTTTCTGCTCTTCCTGTGTATGGTGTTAGTGTGTGTGAGTTTTCTGAATGGACTGGGAGTCTTAGAAACACCACAGCACACAGCTGAGTGTGCTTTGCAATGCTAATTGAGTTACTTGCAGGCTTCACTGAGACAGAGAACCTGAGCAATTTCATTTAGAATGTAGGCTGTGAAGCTTATAGCAGGACATTAATGGGCTTGGAGTTTGAGAGACACCACAGTGGGCAGCTGAGTGTACCTTGCAATGCTAATTGAGTTAGTTGCAGGTTTCAGTGAGACAGAACCTAAGCAGTTTCATTTAGATTGCAGGTTGTAGTGAGTGAGTGGTGACATCAGCACAGTATGGATAAACACCATTTATTATCACAGTAGCGATGGCATCATCATTTATCACACTCCAGTGAAGATATTTCCATTTATCACACTCTAGAAGCTCTCACCCCATTGTATGTGTATATGTGTGTGTGTGTATATATATAAATATATATCATGCATTATTTAAGCAATAAGGCATGACAGGGTGTGTGTTATTGTGTAATAATGTCACTCCTGGGGTGGGTTGAAGCACAAGGTGAAGCTGAGTGCTTCCACCACCCCAGGAGTGATGTTATCACACAATAACACACACCCTGGAGTGCCTTATTGCTATTATACAATGACTCATTTGTTAATAAAAGAAGAAAAATGAAAAATATATTTTTTTTTAAGCATTTTACACTTGATTTTTGTGTGTGGAGGTATATCATTTTAAAAAAATCCAGAATGTTATCCAGCAGTAGGTGGTACAGCAGACTGAATGATCTAACTGTCCAGTTGTCCGTGTGCTGTGCCCTGCCTTGTGTGATCTTTGTTGTGCCCCCTGTGATGCAGTCTTGGCACTGAAAGTCAGAATGAAAAGCTGATTTTTTTTTAGCACTGGTGGGTTTTCTTTTAGTTTGTATGTTTTTTCATTTAAGTAGGAATGGTGCTTTGCGAGTGGGTGGCTGGTTGACCGTGAGCGTCCATCTACTGCCATATGCAAAACACCGAGCTAGAGATAAAAGTCATTAGAGGTACGACTTATTGTTTTAAAAAGTTGCAGCCAGGAGAGAAATACATTTGCAGTTTGGTGGCAGTTTCTTTCTGGTTACGGCTGAGCAGGCACATGCGCACAGTGAATGGCTTTAGCTGCAGTGGGAGCCATAGACTGCAACGCTTGGGAGAAAACCTTTTTTTCTCAAAATAAAAAAAATCACTGTGGGCTGTTTATTTAGTTGTGGAGAGATGGATTAGGATGAGGAACAGAATGGATGAGGGGTGGCGTAAGTGTGTCTGTGTGAGTTTGGGGAAGGGAGGCACATTAGGATGAATTGGTGTGTGTGGAGGTAAAGCTGTGAAGGGTCATGTTTGGTCATGTGGGCATTAAGTAGGCAGTGATTCTGGTTTGGCTATGCGGTTGTTTTGCTGCCCGTCCTCGATACAGTGACATTATTGTGTAATAACCTCACTGTGTCTAGGACTCAATAGCCAATCAGCATCTTTGATTTTTTTCTTGCCATTGTATAATTGTTTTTAATGACCTAGACATTTTAGTAGTTCCCTGGCCCTATGTCCCTTGGCCATACCCATACCTGCCCCTATTTTTTCCTACCCCCTTCCCATTCTTTGTTCATTTTTCCTCATGCACTTTCAAACAAGTAGTTCCCTGGCTAGTGATACCTTGAGGCAGGACAACTGAATTCAGTGTTTACATTTAACAATTGTTCAATGAATTTGAAATGTTCTTTATACAGTTATTGTAACTCACCTGTTTTATGTGCGTATGTACTAGTCGTTTTAGCCTTTAGTAGGGAATGGTGATTCCAAAATATATCAGGCAAGCATCCTGTGTATGCTGGTGTTTTGTTTGATGTTGGATTGCCATTAATAAAATGACAACAAAGTATATTTTGTTTGGAGCCTGAGTCCTTTCACTGTGAGATATCGAGCCCCAAAATGAGTATGCTGTGCTGAGGAAGTCAAACCTGGCTCTCCAGGTTCACACAGCTGACATGCTAACCCCCAGAAGATATTCTTAGGGTCACAAAGTATGAAACTGATAGTGGATGAGCCTAATCTGGTCCTCCAGGTTCATATCTGATCGCTCTACCCCTTCCCTTAATAGACTTACTGAGGCTCACATAGTGCATAAAGGGTGTGGGTTTATCAATGCTTGGTCTCCAGGTTCACAATTCGGCACATTAACATGTCTCTCTTTAAGTGACTTGTTCAGGGTCAGATAGTAAATATATGGTGATGAGGAGTTAAACCTGGGTTGCAAAGTTCAGCTTAGTACACTGACATTTCCCAAGTGACTTGTTCAGGATCCCAAAGTGAGTGAATGGCAGTGGGGTAGTCAGGTTCTAAGTTCACAGCTTGCGATTCCAACACAACTCCAAAGTGACTTGCTCATGGTCACATTGTGAGTGAGTGGTTGTGAAACTACATGTTTTTGTGGCTATGCACAGAGCCTACAGCCATGTTGCTTTAGCTTGAAAAGGGGTTTCTGTGGAACACATTTTTTAGTAGAGTTCGGTGTATCCTTCCATAACACTGCAAATCCATATGGCAGTTAAAATAAATGCTCCATTCTTTCTGTTTAGAATGATGGACACAGAACTCAAAGCTAATTTTCTCTGAGAGCAAATGTGCACACCTTCTAAACAAATATCAGTATCTTTAAAACTATTCAAGGTGTGCAAAAGCAACCAGTGTGAACGTTGTTCAGGGCAAAAAGACCTTTCACATGAGGGTAGTCATTAATCTGAATTCTTTATATTTTGTAAAACATGGTTGTCCAAACAACCTCATTTTACACAATGGGACTCATGCCAAACAAATGTAAATATCTCAGAAATTATACAAGTTAACAATATAACAACATTAAAGTTGTTCAGAATAAAATTACCTTTCAATAGAGGGTAGTCACTAATCTGAATTCATTAGAGTTTTTTTAATATATCCATCCAAAAGGTGAAAATTGTGAAGAAAAATGAAAATTCAGGTAATCAGATGGCCATAGTTTAAAAAATATAATTAGTGCAGTTTAATGAATCTATAGGATAGTGTATGATCACTTTTACATATCTTATGTTAACTCTGCCAACAGCCCTTGCTTTACAACTGCCACCGGTCAGCACACCCTCATGCTCGCCACTTTCCCACAGCAAGTGACAAATCATATTGCAGCTGGAGTCCTTGTATTATGATGTCCTCACTAATGCAGAATGAAAAGGCAGTCTGTGTTAGTGAGGATGTCACTACTGCAGCAGAACAACTGTTTGCAGTGTATGGATTTTCATATGCAACCACATTCCACCATACACTATAGGCTCATTTGAAAGGTAATTTTGTCCTGAACAACTTTCATACTGATGGTTTATGTGTAATTCATATACTTTTAGATAGATTTACATTTGTTTGCAATAACTCCTATTGAACTTATAACAGCCTCATTTCCTAAAGCATTACACCACTTTAAGTGAAATGAGACCAGACCATCTTGTCATGCCTAATTTAAGAGTAGATCACCATGACTTACTAGTACTTCAATGGAATTCTTTAGTGCTTACTAGCTTGAAACAAAATGATCTACTTATTGTGGTCACATTAGATCTTTTCAGGATGGAATCATGTTAAATCTTTTCAGAACAAAAGCAGCAAATTAATTTTAGTAATTATTACCCAACACTATCTATATGTGAAGCTGACACTGAACAGAAAGGGGGAAGAAGGGAAACACAGAAAAAAACAATGCTCACACACATAAAGAAAACTTGGCTATCTGCGAAACTTTTAGAAGCAAATGGTTTTATACCTTTTAGGCATCTATGCTGCACTACCCATTTTGTTTTCTATTGTTATGTCCTCTTGGCAACTTCTACTATTAAAATGCATTAACTGTACAGTTTACTAAATCTTGACCTTGGAATAACTCTTGAATGACTCCTAAATCATTTTTAAACCATTACCTTTACAAGTGGTCAAGACCAGAGCAAAAGGTCAAGTGTTATTGTTTCATATTTTTTTACAAATTTCCAAAGTAAAAGTTTGGAGAAATAGAAAAGTATGTACAACTACTGTAATCTTCTATGCATTTTCAACTCAGAGAGAAGTTAATATTTGTGCAAAATAAAAACCAATGTTTATACGTGTTTTGTTCTAAAGTTATTTTATTCTAAATCTTATTGGACTATTGAGTGTTACATTTTCATATTTTTTTTTTACCAATTTCTGAAGTAAAAGTGTGAGAAATACAAAAGTATGTACAACTAATCTCCTATGCATTTTCAACTCAGAGAGAAGTTAATATTTGCACAAAATCAAACCCAAAGTTTATACAGTTTTTGTTCTAAAGTAATTTTGTTCTAAATCTTATTAGACTATTGATGAACTGAGCAAAGAAATGTTTAGATAAAACAAATTGATGACTCCATGATTGGGACGTCATTAAAATTGCAAAAGGTCAAATAATGAAACCTTAAATGCACCCATTAAGATCAAATGACTTCCTATTTCTTTCTCTCCTTGTAGTTAATTAGCCACAGTGAGGCAATTTTGAAAATCCAATTGTAGAAATGAAAGGAAAAGTGTGACTCCTACCTGAGTTTATGTCCTGGTAGTAGTTACACTTTTCTTTTCATTTCTACAATTGACTCATTAAAACCGTTCTTCTTAGAGTGTAATTATAATGAATTAAAGACATTTGAATATAGACCTACAATTATACAACCATTGTGACACATATTTTTATGAGCAGAGGAATGGTGCAAGGCTGCCAAAATTATGATGATCCCACTGCTTCAATGCTTCAATATGCATGGATCGAACCAAAAAGAGTCATAATAAAATCATCTATCTTCTCAAAAAACAATTATATTTTATTATATTTGATTTAACCTGAAAATACAAAATAGCAATATGGAAGTAAAATAATCAAGATGAGATTTCAGTGTTCCCCAACCATACATTGAAGCTGAACCATAATAAAGGCTTCTATATTCTTCAAAGCAATTATTTTTTATTTTGATATATTTAATATTCTGTATCTAAGTAGATACTAGAAAAAAAAGTTTATTAGGTGTTGGTAAACAGGCAAATACAACCAGACATGGAAGGAAGTCAAAAGAGTATATCGGTTGTGGGGCCTAGTAATAAGTTGAGGAGCTTGCTTGATCACTTCAAGGGGGGCCATCCACTGACACTACTGACTGCTGGTGGGCACTGGTAGCAGAGGAGGAGCTAGGCAAATGCTGCAAGCAGTCAGCGGTAGGAGGAGGAAGAGGTGGATGGCAGGCGCCAGCCATAATCCAGGTCTTGTTTTAAATCCCTGGTGGTGCCTGAGTGGCTGTAGCAATCATCTGTGCAGCAGCCCTCCATCTGTAGGGATTAAAGTGACTCAGTTTAGCTGTCCTGTTGTAGTCAAGCAGGCTTGAGCTCCATTACAACAACAGGTCTGACTGCAGCCCTGGACCCCCAACTCTGCTGCTTGTACAGGACTGACCACTTGAGAGTGAGGGAACCTTGCTGCTTGCAAAGGAAGTGGGAGGGGTAGCAGCTGGTGTTCATTTTGTGCCAAGGCAGGCAGTGGGCTAGCTGGGCTGGGAGGAGTTCCTTTAAGTGTAATGACTGCATGTATCTGAACTGTTGTGGATTGCATGGGTGTAGGCAGGGGGTGTTCAGGGTGTTCAACCCCCCAAAAAAAATTATCTCAGAAATTTTCAAATTCCTGTATTTTGTTTTTGGGTTGTCTCAGGCTCAATTGCCAAAATACTCAGTGTCTCAGCAGTCTCCATAGTGGCTGAAGCTAGCTGCAGCACAATGTGCATGCATAGGACCGTTGATGGCTAGGGGAGATAGAGACATCATCAACAGAGAGCATGGAAGAAGCTTGGTGAGACAGACTAATGAACATGCTGCTGTGCTGTGTCATCTGTACAGCACTGAGCAAGTTGTGGTGTCCTGTTGACTGTTGTAGTGGTAGAGTAGGACTGTGTGCTGCTCTCCTCTAGCCTCACTTGAACTGTGGGAGAGCTTGAAGTATGGTCTACCACAGAAAGAACAGACCCATCCATGGCTGAGCTGTGAGTAACATGCGGTGTATCTTTTTGACTGTGTTGGATGCTGGCTGGACTGGTGGTGTGGTCTGAAGAGAAGACAGGAAAGGTCAAGGAAATATCTGCCCTGGCCTAGTGGTCTGTAGTTCTGTCTTAGAAGGGGAGCGACTGTTAATGCAAGCCAACAGGAGGATAATCAGCAGAAAAGTGGTGAGTGGAGAAAAGCATAGAGATTGATTCAGGGATGGGGACTTCTCTCATTCAGAGAGTTGGTGAGGGGTATTGGCACCATCTCCCAGTTCAACCCACTCATTACAACTCAACCCCATCAATGTTCTGCTCAACTTGGAGCTTATCATGTGGAGTGGGAATAGGTGTGGAAAGGCAGATGACTGACTGACATCTTTGTCTCTGGCTGTTACAGAGTGCTCCCATGTGCAAAGGTGGAATGGGGTTAGGAGTACTCTCTATATGCAGAGGTGGGATGGTGGTAGAGGAGGAGTAATGCAACTGTGTGGAGGTGTCCCCATGTGTAGGAGTGGGATGGATGGGGAACAGTGCTCCCCATGCAGAGGCAATGTGATGAAGGGGTGGATTGCTCCCCATGTACAGAGCTGATATGAAGTGGGAGGAAAGCTCCCCATGTGTCAAGGTTGAATGGAGGAGGAGGAAGAGTGCTCCCTATGTGCTGGGATGCAGTGGGAAAAGTGCTCTCCATGTGGTGGAGGTTAAATGTAGTGGGAGAAGCACTGGGGGTCAGGGGATCAGTGCTCACAATGTATGGAGGTAGGATGGAGGTGGAGCAATGATACCTATGTGTGGAGATGGAATGGAGGAACAGTGCTCTCCATATTCAAGTTTATTGTGAAGGATAACATCCATTGAGCAAGCTCATTTGCAAGAAGGTCCCTGTACAAGCAATGAGAAAGACAATACATGGTGTGAGATACAGAAAGTAAGGACACATAATATAAATTAAAATAAAGCAATTTTCTTTTTGGTAGTATATACGATAGATAGATAGATAGATAGATAGATAGATAGATAGATAGATAGATAGATAGATAGATAGATAGATAGATATTGATTTATAAAAGTGCCCATTTCCTGGGACTCTGGGCGCTGTACAATACAAACAGCAAACAACAGTGTAAAATCATACGCCAAAAATGTATGTAAAATTCAACTAGGAGGAGATTTAAAATGCATCTATCTATCCCACTAACATCAAAGAATTAATCAATAAAAGTTTGCTGGACAGGTATGTTTTAGGATCTTCTTACAGGCTTCTACCATGGGAACCTCCTTTAAATAGACAGGAAAGGAATTCTTCATGTAGGCATGGCCACCGAGAATGCCCTGTCCCCAGAATGCCACAACCTTACCCTGAGAACTCCAAGGAGGCCTCCCCCAGCAGATTATGTAGAGTATTGAATTCAACAAAGATTGAGGCCAAATATGATTACATGATACATTATGTCCACCATGTGGAAGAGGGCTGGAGAAGGAGAACTGCTCCCCATATGCAAAGAAGGCATGGAGGGGCAGGAGTGCTGTCTATGTGAAAATGTGTAATGGAGGGGGATGAGTGTTCCCCATGTGTGGAGGTGGGATGGAGGGGGGGGACATACACTTAGGGGCCACCATCCTAAACCCCACTCCAGCCTGTGTGTGAAACTGTTTGAAATGGGGACAGTTTATGATTGTGCAGATGTGCAACCCACATCTCTTCTCTGGCTGCTATAAAGTATTGGGTTTATAGATGGAGGTGCAAGAGGGGGCACCAGTCATGCAGGAGTGCCAGCTGTATCCTGCCCCCCACCCACCCAGCAGAGTGGGAACAGTTGTGGAGGGGCAGATAAAGATCCACATTTTTATATCTCAGTACCTCAGAGTACACTCCAAGAGCAGAGCATGTTAGATGGGAGAGCCTCTGCCTGTAGCAAAGTGTTCTGCAAGTGTAGAGATGTGGCATAGGATGAGGAAGTGCCAGCCACTGTAAAACCTTCTTCAACCTTCATGCTAGCCCTGGTACAGCAGGGATGGATGTGAAGGGGCAGATGTGCAACTTGCATCTCTATCCATGGCTTCTGCAGGGTGCTACCCTTGTGTGGGGGTGGGATAGGGGAACGGGGCATCATTCTCCTAGAGCCACCTCCCTGGAGCCCACCCAATGCTAGTTCTAGCTTTCTTGGAATTCTGATGGGTGAAGATGGACAGTTGTGTGAACCACATCTATCATTAGCTCCTGCAGAGTGCTTCTCACGTGCAGGATCTGGAATAGAAGGAGAAAATGTTTCACATGTGCAGAGATGCGGAATTGTGTGTTAGATGCCAATGACCTTGGGCCACCCAGTGGATCTGGACCGCAGCCCCATTTCCACCCACCTGGAGCCTACCAGGCTAGATAGAAACAGGTGTGGTGTGGCAAATGTGCAACTCACATTTCTGTCTCTGGATGGGGCAGCCAATGTGCAGTGGTGGGATGGTTGTGGAGGGGGCATCAGTCACCAACTTCTGCCAGGCCACAGTCCTCCATTTGCCTTGGACTTCCCACCTGGAAGTCACCTTGTCACTGTACCAACCTGTGATGGGTGGGATGGTGTGGAGGGAAAGATGAATGATCTGTGATTTTGCTTTGCCAATTTTTTCATGTGTCTGCATTTCTGTTGTTTTGATGTCTTGAATTAACTCTGTTCCTTAGCTATTGTATATTGTTATGTAATATGCTCTTGCCACATTATGTGGCCCAGGTTGTGCCTGAAAATGGTCCCTTGGATCAGCGCACCTACCCAGTTACCAAAGCAAATAAATAAATAAACACATCTTCTCAGGCTACTGCAGATTGTTTCATATGTGCTGATGTGAGCTGGACATGTAGGGACAGCAACTGCCCAGGGTTGTCCATCCAGTGCCCACCCTAAACTGTGCTAGTCAGTGTGATGGGGCAGATATGTGACCCACATATTTGTCTCTGTCTCTGTTTGGGTGCTCCTCTGGTGCAGTGGTGGAATAGATGCACCAAGTTTGTTTTACACTGCGTCTCTCCTGGTCCTTCTCTCTCTCTGGCCTCTGCTCCCCCACAGTGAAAGGGAAACTCTCCAGTACTGCTCTCTGTCCCAGTCATGGCATTCTTGCTGACACTTTCTCTGCCTCTCTGTATTTGCTGTCCACTTCCATTGGGCTTCAGAATGACAAACAGAGAGTCAGGCCAACAGCAAGGTGCCAGAAGAGTGAGTGGCAATAAAATGGATGGCAACCATGCTTGGGAGCACACTGTACTCCACTCTCTGTTTTAAGGGGGTTGACACTGTGTCTGACTGGAATGGATTGACTTGCACATATATGCTGCACTGAAAGTGACTGTCGCTGTTGCTGTGTCTGTTTCAGGGGATGGGGGTGTGGGAAGTAGACACTGCTAGGGAAGGGCCTTCCATTGAAATGAACATTTGTTCAGTTGCAGGTCTGGAAACCACTGGTCATCATGGTTATGGTCAGTACATTGCACTGCCCCAGTTTCACACTGCCAAGGTAGTGCTGCAATAGTGACAGCCTGTCACTCGTGATCACTCTCATTTCACTTATTTACCACATCTCAGCATGTTGCTGTCACTGTTTGGGACTCTCTCCTCTGTCCCTGACACTGGTGCCACTCACCACCTCATTTGATCCTGCACTCTCTTTTGGGGAGGGCCACTGTCTCTCCTTCTCAGTGTTTGTCCCTGCAGCTCATGTCTCTCTTTCACCACAGTACAGGGTTGAACTACAGCTCTGCAGGCAATGATGCCCCACTTCTCAACACTCTCGCTCCGATCCATAGAGTAGGTCAGTGGTACCATCACAGAGACCAGTGCTCATGCTGTGCATTGTGGCACAGATGAAACACTGGAGAGACAGGAGCTCAGGGACAAAACACACTCTCTTTCACAGAGTCACAAACAAGTTCAACGCAGATGTCTGTCGGGGGAAGGATAAATTATATTTATTTGTTCTTTACTGCTAGGACTGTTTACTGCTTATGGCACAGAGAGAGGGGGATGCAGTGTATGGCTGGGTACCGGACATCTGCAGGGTGGGTGGGTGGGAGACAAATGGTAAGATCAGTATGGGATGAATGAAACAAATGAAGAACTCTCATTGAAGCGCTTCATTTTTTCAACAAGAGAATGGCTTCCTGCTGTGAAACTGTGACTAGTGTCACAGTCTGGTTAGTATGCTCATTGGTCTGTCAGGGACAAGACCACTGTAGATTGCTGTGCATTGACTCATCCCCGACACACCTCTGAAATGTTGTTCTAACACAAGATGTTTCTTAGCATGCAGAAAGAAACATAAAAACTATGAAGAATTTAGATTACTGACTATCCTCATCTGAAAGGCCTTTTGTCCTAAACACAAAAATGTAAAATAATGCACTTTGATCACAGAAATCCATGGGCAGAATACAAATGAGTGGAGTGGTATTGACAACATTAAGAAAGCACACATTAAAAAAAAAAGCTTTTACATACAGTTGATTACTGTTTAACAATATTATGCATATATCGCTGCCACTGTACATCTGATGCAAACCCAAAATCATGTTCCTCACTTGAAGAGAAAAGGGGTGGGGGGGTAGAGGCCATGACTGACTTCTTGTTTTGTGTTAAAGGGGTCAGTTTCTTTACAGCAAAAACAAGGAAAGACATCATTTCTAAAATGTGCAGACGAGCATGGGGACCACTTTTTTCCAAGAGCATGCCACCACCAGCATCTACCACTTCAAGACTGTTACTACTCCCAACTAATACAATCAGGGGAAAACAAGAAGTAGTCTACCAACACTGAGATAAATATGGTTAAGGCACATTTCCCAGAAATTACTGCTTAGAAAACAATGAGAAAGTGATTGTGATGATGAGCAAGTCCCAGACCAGATCTCTGGTTTGTTAATAGACTCCTCCTGAGTCTGTCTTGTATGGCTGCATGGACCAGGCTCCACAGATGTTATGCCATCATCAGATTTGTATAACAGCTCTGTGGAAGCACGTAACCGGACCACTGTCTGATGTGCTGCAACAATGCTCTGACATAGTTTCCAATGATTCAGTTTATGCAGCCCTTCCCCTCCAAGGGCTGCATAAACATACCCACTTCCTGGCGCGCTATGTTTCCATTCCACAACTGCAGCAGTGACGGCCACTGTGTGCAACATGGTGATGTTGACTTAAACTGTGCATGCATGACTATTGTGTATAGTTATGTCAGCACTGCCATGATGAGAAGGGCTGACCATAAGACAAACTGCACACGTGTGAGTATCACACATGTGCAGTACTGTAATTACTACAGTATTACAACTGCAGCAAAAGGACCACATATTCTTTTCCATGCTCTTGCCACTCCTAAAAGCTCTCCACAGCCATATCGGCTCTGACAAGAGTTTGTTAGATCTGCCTTCTATCACCCCCAAGTGACATGTTTAGGATCACAAAGTGAGAATGTGGTAGAAAGAGAGTCAAAGCTGTGTCTGAGTTCACAGCTTGGTACTCTAACACCTCCTCACCAAAACTGACTTGCTCAGGGTCACACAGTGAGTGAGTGGTAGAAGGGAGTCAAACCTGGGTCTCCAGATTCACAGCATTGTACTCTAGCAGATTCCCTCCT
The DNA here is from genome assembly GCA_016271365.2 of Neoceratodus forsteri. Lineage (NCBI taxonomy): Eukaryota > Metazoa > Chordata > Ceratodontiformes > Ceratodontidae > Neoceratodus > Neoceratodus forsteri. Next base: position 1,026,071,360 of record CM057454.1, on the reverse strand, counting down.
CCAAAACTGACTAGTTCAGAGTCATATAGTGATTAAGTGGCTGCAGTGTGGGCAATCAAACATGGGTCTCCACTGGATTCACCATTTGGCATTCTCACATTCCTTCAAAGGCACTCACTCAGGGTGAAACAATAAGTCAGTGTCTTTGGGGGAGTCAAACCTGAACCTCCCATAGGTGCACACCTAGCAGTCTAGGAGTCAAACCATGGTTTCCAGGTTCACAGTTCTGCACTTTAACCCCAAATTAACTTAGTCATTGTCACATGCAGAGTACATGGTGGGGGATTCTAACATGGGTATTTAGTTTCACTGTACAGCACTCTAAAACCTTCCCCAGAGTGATTTACTCAAGGTCAGAAAGGGAATATGAGGTGATGAAGATGAGATCAAACATATTTGCCAAGGTTCACAGCTTGGAACCTTAACACCCCCTCCAAAAAGACTTTCACAGGGTCACATAGTGAGTGACTAACAATGGGGAAAGTCAAGTCTGGGTCTTCAGGTTCATAGGTCAGCATCCTAACAACATTTTCCCAGATTTATTTTCTCATCATCACATAGTAAGAAGGTAGGTATTGGGGAATCAGATCTGAGTCAGCTTGAGCAGAGTATGGGGTGTAGTTTTGGGAACCATACACAAAAAAGAACATCAGTAGACTGGAGGGTGTAAAAAGATGCTGCACAAAAAAGGGACTAAAGGATAAGCGATATGAAGAGAGGCTTTGAGAGTTGAATATGTTCTCCTTGGAGTGAAGAAGGAAGAAGGGCAACATGATTCTGGCATACAGGGTAGCATGGGATCCTTCACATTTGGAAAACTTAAATATTAAGGAAAACTATACAAGAGATGGCATGATAAGGCAGTTGCTGAAGTTTGCTGGAGAAAAATACATAACAAAATAATTGTCAGACATGAGCAGCATACCCCTTCATAATTACACATCAATCTGATTACTTACTTTATTTTTATTTTATTATTAGTATTAAAATAGTTGCTGCTTCCAGAAAGTTTTACTGCTTTCACACCCTCCAGTGCTTCAATTTTCTGTTGAAGCACCGGATGGTGCGAAATGCAAGAACTGTGCTGGAAGCAGCAACTGTTTGAAGTTGGAGCTGATGCTATAAAATAAAAATTAAGAAGTAAGAAGCAATCAGTTTTGTGTGTAATTCATGAAGGGTGAAAGCCATGATGTCTGAAGCTATTTAGGTTTTTTAGCTGCACCACCATCCTTGTGCTAGTCTCTATGTTTTAAAACAAAATAATTGGTTTATACAAAGAATAATTTCTAGATGTAGCATCCTACTTGAAGATATTGTATACAGCAGAACAACTGACATATTATTGGGTCATGGTAGTACCCTATAGTTAGGTTGGATCAGCAGTTAATGTTAAACCCAATTTTTGCACCTTGAAAACTTTGCCATTGTTTAATGAAATAGCACAAAATTTGGCATGCATGGTCAGGCTGTCAGAGTCTCAAGATGTGAACAGTTTCATGATGGCATCTTGTACAGTTTTCAAAATGCGGAGGGTCACAAAAGTGAAAAAATATTTTTGTTTCCCTTGTACTTAATATCGGGGCCCGGTTCTCAAAATGGGTTAGGATCAGTGTAAGCTGAAGCCCAGTGTGCCAGGGACCCTACACCAGATTCTGGTACAGGAGGGGTCCCAGCATCTGGGTCCCCACACTTATGGCAACCCTCCCCATGTGGCAAACACCTGGTGCACAGGAAAGGTCTGTTGCAGGCCCCTTAGAGCAAGCACAAGTGTGCTCCCATCCCTGATCCCCAGGTACATGAAATAAAACCCCAGCCCTAGTGGTCAGGTGCCCCCCAACCCCAATGCTGCCCATAGGATTTATTTGTAATAAAATTACCCCCAATCCCGATACTGCCCTGACATTTATTTAATAAACAGTTCCCCCTCTTGATCCCAAAGTTGCCCAAGTATTTAAGGTATAAAATGCCTCCCCATCCATGATGCAGCCTTTAATCTTCAATTAATTATATACTCCCCAACCCCTATCCTCCATGCTGCCCATATTAATTAATACATTCTAAGATCCCACATACAACACGACACTTGAATACCTGGTGGTCTAGTGGACCTCCCCACATCACCCATCCAGCTGGCAACTGGCTCAGCCCACAGCTCACCTCCATGGCCAGCTGCTGACTGAGCACTGCATCAGTGCATACTGTATGTAGTATGAGCTCAGTGAATGACAGGGTCAATGACAATGAGAGGGGCAATAAATTAATTATATAACATGGCAGCATCAGGGATTGGGGAAGGGGGCACTATACCACCAGGGATGAGGATTGCTCTATTTTTACAGGGCATCAGGGAGGGGAGACCACGGCACATTGAGCACATTGCACAACTGTCCCAGAAAGACATATTCTAAGTACCCTCAGACCAGCTCTGGCTTGTGTAAAGGTACTTAAAAATCCATCTGCTGGGTGATATTCTTGAATCCCATTTAAGGGGATGTGGCAGCTTGCATCTGCCACATGCCCCCTTGTGCCATGCCACAGACACTTTTGTGGCCCACAGGTGGCACAAGCCCAATTTAGGGCAGGCAGCCTGCAGTTGATGCAGGCTGCCTTTGAGAATCACTTCCGGCACATCACTTGGCACACGGGGCATTGTGCACCTTTCTTTTTTACATAGACCCCTTGTGCCATGCCAGAAGCTTTGAAAATCGGGCCCTGTGTATGTTTGCTCTCACCAACAGCCTAGACAATATGGAATTTATTCATGAAATGTTCAAGTATGATGGGGGTGTGTACCAAGGGTGTGCCTTTGGATGGTTTGGAGAAAAAAATATTATACAGTTTTTGAGTGATAACATTTATTTGGATAATGCTCAACTTCGATAGATAAGAAAAGTTCAGTCCATAAAAAAAATTTGCAAGGGTTAACAAATCATGCTTTACTGTTCATGAGCAGAGAAATATTGATCGAGAAAGGTAAAAAAACACACATTGTAAGTGGTTATTTGCATGATTTACTTGCTGTGGGGAAAAAGGACACTTGTGATGCCCGCCATTTTATTTTTACTGTTGTAAACTTACAAACAGCTGTAGCTGAGAAAATAAATTCTTAGGCAGGTTCTTGTTAGAAATAATCAAGCAGGAGAGAGACTATGAACAAGTGGTAAATCATGTAATAAACAAGTTTATTACACTAACAATTCCAAACCTACAGTACAAAGCACTGGGAGAAACACAAGTTTCCATACATCTAGACACAGCAGTTCTCAACAAACCTTTCCAGAACAGTGCTTCTTACAGTGAGATAAGGCAAAAGTTGTGACAGTTAACATTGGCTGAAGCAAGTGGTACCACTACATTGCTGGATAGGAAGTGTAGAGCCAGCAGAAAGAAAAGCATTACATTATACAGAAGACAGTAAGGTTAGTTAGAACAAAGAAGTCACAGAATTTGTAGCAGGTGTAAGGCCATGGTGCAAAAGCAGTATCAGCAGAAACATGTGAAAAAGAATACTCTGGTAAAAAGATATGGTTAGCCCAAAGCACATATGCCTCATGTAAGCAAATGCATAATAGTAAAATATAAGCAAAATAAACATTACATATATCAGAAAACTAAGAAATAATGCTGTAAAATGAATGTGTACTATACAGTGCATACAATTATCAAGACGATCCTTAGTACCCACGGTTATACAGTGGATACCCATTACTACATGTTAGTGTAATACAGCAGCATCACAGCAATGATAAAACATTTGTCATTGGCATGTGCATGAGGGTACAAGAGGTGTGGGACCCAGGGACAACATTCCCCTCCTTGTTGCCTCAAAAGGGGCAACACAACCATACAGAAGTGGTTGGAATCATTTACAAACCTGAGGCATGAGTCTTGTAAAGGAATACATTGATCATAATGTTGCATGATAGTACATCACAGACAGTAAAACGTTAGTATTAATAATATATGGTAAAAATGAAACAGGGTTAAATGTGTGATGGATTATCACAGATTGAAACCTAAACAGAGACAAAAATATACGCAGTTCATAAAAAGCAGACAGATAGGCAGGGTTACTATCAGAAATGGGCATGTTCAGGAGTTGGTATGGGGTGATCACAGATGGAGCACAAATGATGTATTTGTAAAACATAGTGCAGAACTCAGGGATGTCAACACCACGATTGAGATATGTGAAAAGATTAACATGTGATACCACATAGAATATAATATGACATAAGTGTCTGTTGATGAAGAAGAGTTCATTGGATCCATTTTGAGAGTGGATAAGGTAGATGCTACCTGGTGTTGAGGTGTGGCACACCATTGGAACCTGATTGAAGAATCTGTTGATAATGTCTCTTGACAGATAGGTCCTTATAAAATATATATGACCAGTTTAGAAAGTTCATATGAATAACAATCCATAAAGTTAATCATTTGTAGAAAGGTGGTAACCCCACAAGGCACATGGGGCTATGCAGATGGTAACTGAGAGATGAAACACCATCATAGCAAGAAAGTGAATGTTCACGTTGCTGTCTGCTGGACGGTTGGATTGGCAGAGGCCTTGACAGGGGGTGCATTAGATTGTGCATTGAGTCCTTCAATGGAATATCCACACACACTTGGGTAGCGTTTGTGCTGAGATAGTTGAACACACCATGGCACAAAGATTAACAGTTTATAAGTGACATTCCATAAAAAAATGATCAGTTTGTATGAGGTGCCAGCCAGGCTTGGAAAGAGCAGCAGTGAAGAAAATGGATGTCTTGCTTGAAGATCAATTCAATAAGAATCTTCTTGCTGATGTCAGGGGATTGCCCCTACCCTAGGCTTAGCTTAATAGTAAGCAGAAACTATGGACTTGATTGTAGAGCTTGAATTGATTGGACTTTGTTGGACCTTGTTCAGTTGATTTAAAGATGTACAAATAGTTGTAATTTTTCTGAAAACATTACACTTGCTGAGGTAATAATAACTGATCTCATGTAGTAGTCCTTATTTGGAGCCAGTCAGGCACAAAGATGGAGATGACATTGAAGCTGTGGCAGCTGTTTTCAGGAAAAAGATGAATGTTTTTGCAGCTTAGATAAAAGTATTACTGCTGCTGTATGTGGAGATTTTATGTGTGTCACACCGTGGAAACCTGCAAACTTTTAAAGTATGTTAGAAACTCAGTAAAGAACACATGAAGAACAATCTTTTATACCAATGACCTTTTTGTTTTGTAAAGAGTGGTGTGAAAGAGCCTAAATTTCTGACAATTGTGGAAAGAGAAAAATAAAAATGGGGCATCGACCACACACCTGGGGGTACAGGCTGAGGTCCAATAATACCATTTGACCATCTGTGAATCCATGACAATGTCATGTTTACACCCTGCTTTCAGATTGCAGAAGAGGCTATGACAGTGATTAACATGATTTCCATGTCTATGTGTTGCTGACAGGCCTAACTGAGGCCTGTATTATAAAATAACAAACTTCAAATATGTAGCTTATGGCAATATGCCTGTTACACTATGCAATAGTGGGACAAATATATATATATTGGCCTATACCAACTGATGATAGTGCCTATTGCACCTGTGACAAGTGAAAGGGTTTACCTTATTTACATTATATAGTGAAATACTCCAAAGTGTCACAACCCCATTCAGCAGGTCAGACCTCTGCTCCCACAGTGCCACACTCGAGCACAGTATTGTGAACAATTAACAGAACAGGGTAACCCTTCTGTCTGTTTTGTGGGTTTGAATCAACCTTTGGTCTCAAGTTCTTGGAGGGATTCAAACAGTGAACCTCTTGCTAGCGTACCCAATGTATAGGCTCAGATAATTCTGCTCTTGGGGGATATCTTTCACCTATGGGCACCTAACCATGTGTACAAAATGAACCCTTAAAACTCTATGAAAGACCTCAGAATAAACTCTTACCTTTCCAGTTTGATATTACCATTAAGCTATGCAAAGTGTCACTGTAACCATATATGCTTCACTTGTCAAAGGAAGAATTTCAAAGGCACACCAAGTAGTCTCTAAAATAAGATGCTTACTTTAAAACAGATAAAATGTAAAATGTAAATACAGAACAATATATGACAAAACCATACAATCTTTTAAAAGAATAAGGTTAAAGTGCAATTCCACCAATAATACACTTAGGCCTGTCTACCTAATGTATTCTTATCTTCTTATAGTGCTGTAGATGTTTCTTCCTCAGAGTCCAAACATGTATATTTCTAAATGGAATACAGACTACAGTTTGAAACTGGCTTTGCCAACCTCTTTGCATGAGGTCACCTAGCTCTTCCCTGTCAGAATGTAAAAAAATGATACAAAACAGGATGTCTCATCCTTCAGAAGGTGACATCAGCAAAAACGTGTTTCCCTATGACCTTTTGATCTAGAGTGTCTTCCTGTCTCAAGGACATCAAAGGACTTTTCATGACTCTACCACAATAGTTCTTAGACTTTGTCACAGTGAGCCTCCCAAATCCATGGAAAAGATTTTGAGCCTCCCCAAAACTGAAATAATCTTGGGCCTCAAGAAAAAATAATATACTATACTTATAGTACACCATGAATAAATTGAAACCCTCTGAGTACTTGGCTCACATTCAGTTCTTTCATTCATTTCTTTGTCTTATCCTGAGGTGGAACCTTTGAAAGAGAGCTCCTGTGCTCAAAGGTGCTGTCTGAATAACAAATAAATAAAATAAACAAATATTATTATTCATCTTATGGTAACCAATCACCCCCAACAGACCAGCCTACTTGCTCTTCTATTTTCATTCTTGAACAATTGTTACCCCTTGTTTTAGTACCTTCATGGGTCAGACTACTTTCTGTTCCTCTCTATATGAAATAACCTTCCTACATTCTTTGCCTCTCCCTCCTTCCCTGCTCCTAAGCAACTCTCTAGGATTACTTTGCTTCTTCCTGCTATTGCTCTTAACACTTCTATACTCAACCCTTGTATTTGGGCTGTTCTGCCATCAGTCTACAAATTGATCAATTACCAGCACTCATTATTAGTTTATTGTTCATATTTGTTTGCACTATTGTTCATTGTGTATTTCTTGATTGGTTTGCAGTTACCTTTTGAAAAGTATTCACTACCTACCCTTCCCCGGTTACACCTGAAATGTGCCTTGGCTCATTCACCTTCCCTTGTCACCTATCAGTAAATAAATACATAAAATGAACCTACTATTATCCTCTTCCAGTTTGCTTCATCTCTTCACACAAATACATAAAACTCAAAATTTAAATATAATACTTTTTCAGACTTGATGGAGCCTCCCTGAACAGGTTGGGCCTCCCCAAGGAGGCTGGCCTCACCATTTGAGAACCCCTGCTCTACCAGATTTCACTGAGGTGTCATATGCTTTGTAACACCAGTCAATTAACTGGGTTTTCTTGAGGGTGTCATAAAAAAGATGTTCCACTTCCTAGCTTTCAAAGCAAACTGAGAAGTTAATTACATACAGAGATCTGCTGTTTAACATATATCCTGTCTTTTGAACTGATACCTTGGGGGGGGGAGGTTATCCCACAGGCTGTCTCCAGCACGCCTCATGAGACGCCAATAACACATTTTTTATATTACAAAAAAAATAGAGTAATCAGAACCAGCTGTACAAGCATCACAATCCTCCCTACCTAGACAGAATTTGGGGTCTCTAGCCCTCAGATGGGATAAGCTTCCCAAATCAGTTCACCTCATAGATGTGAGACAACACATCTGAGTTCTGATTGGTCGCTCCAGTCTAATGTAGAATTATCATGTCATAGCCTTGAAAAGCAAAACTCCATCTTAGCAATCTACCATTGTTTTTTTCCCATCTACGTCAGCCAAACCAGGGGGTTGTGGTCAGTCTGTACCACAAAATGCTGCTCATACAAGTATGGCTTCAACTTCTTTAGGGCCAACACTATGGCAAGACACTTTTCCACAGTGGAGTATGCCTGCTTCCTGAGAAGTAACTTTTTACTCAGGTATGCTACAGGGTGATCTTTCCTTTGGCTGGATGTCTGACTCAGTACTGCCCCAATACCCACGTCTGAGGCATCAGTCTGAATTATAAAGGGCCTGCTATAGTCAGGACTTGTCAAAACAGGAGCACTGTACAGTGCCTCCTCCAATCTAGTAAAGGCTTCTTCACAGGCTTGTCCCCAGGTAATTTTGTATGGCATCCTTTTCTTTACCAGATCAGATAGGGGAGCAACCAGGACAGTGTAATTGGGTACTGATTTTCTATACTACCTTGCTGTCACAAGAAAACTCCTGACCTGCCTCTGCATTTCTGGTCTTGGCCATGCCTGGATTACCTCTATTTTTATTTGTTTAGGACGGAGCTGTCCTTGGCCTACCACATTCCCGAGGTATGCCACTTCTCCCATGGCCACCTGGCACTTCTTTGCTTTGACAGTGAGCCGGGCCTTCTGTATCCTGCCCAGCACTTCCCTAAGGTGGGACAGATGTTCCTCCCAGCTGGCACTAAAGATGGCAATGTCATCCAGATATGCCATGATGTACCTCAGCACCATTTAACACCTGGTTCATTAACCTTGGAAAGTGGCCAGGCATTCTACTTTCTGAAAGGCATTACTTTAAATTCAAATAAACCTATCAGAGTGATGAAGACCACCTCCCTAGCTCTGTCTGTCAACTCTACCTGCCAATACCCCTTTGGTCAGGCTGTAGTGGTCGAAGGTAGGTCGCCCTCCCAATTCTGTCCAGGGGCTCATCCATCTGGGCACTGGGTGGGTGTCTGACTTTGTGACTGCATTCAGTCCACGATAGTCTGCACAGAAATGAGTAGAGCCATCTGACTTGGGCACAAGGACTACAGGTGAGGCCTAGGGGCTGTGGGATCTCTGGATTACTACTAAATCCATCATCTCCTCTACTTCCCTCCTAATGTCCTTTTGAACAGCTTGTGACACCTGATATGCTGTTTGCCGTATGGGTGTCTGTGTCCCTGTCTCCACATTGTGCATCGCTAAGGGGGTTAGTCCAGGCTTGGCGCTAAACAATGGGGCAAAGTCTGCTAAAATCTCTCTTACCTCCTGGATCTTGTCCGGGGTCAGCTGGGGACCAATTTAACTGTCTCCACAGAGTACTCCCACTTACTTTCTTCCAGCAAGTCCAGAAGGGGGTCTTCTTCATCCGTCTCCTCCCCAGGACTACACACTGCAAACACCATGTCAGTCCTATTTGCATATGGCTTCATCATGTTGACATAGTACATCCTTTCTGTCTGTCTTCTGTCAGGTAACTCTATAATATAGTTCACATCATTTACCTTCCTAACCACTTTGTACGGTCCTGCCCACTCAGCCTGCAGCTTGTCTTTCCAGACCAAAATAAGGACCATGACTTCCTGACCCACCATGTATGAGTGAGCTCTGGCTCTGCGGTATTACCACACTTTTTGTTTCTGTTGGGCAGCTGCCAGGTTGCTCTAGGCTGTCCTCATAAGCTCCTTTAGCCTTTCCTTAAACCTAAGGACATAATCCACTATTCGAGTTCCCTGGGTGGCGTGCTTGCCTTCTCAGTCCTCCCTGATCAAGTCTAGGGTCCCACTTACCCGGTGTCCATATAAGAGTTTGAAGGGGAAAATTCTGTTGGCTTTTGGGAAACTTCCCTGTATGCAAACAACAGGTGGGGAAGGTATTTCTCCCAGTCCCTCCCATGCTGTTCAGTAAACGCCCGGAGTATAGACTTCAGGGTACCATTGAATCTTTCCACAAGCCCACTGGCTTGTAGGTGATATGGTGTTGTGCATCTCTGCACCACCCCACACTTCTCCCATAAACATTTTATCATGTCTGACATGAAGGAACCCCCTCGATCGGCGATAACTTCCTGTGGAAACCCAACATGGGACAAAATCCCAAGTAAGGCATCTGCCACTTTGTCTGTCCTCAGTGAGGATAGGTTGACTGCCTCCAGGTACCGGGTGGCATAATCCACCATGGTCAGGATGAATCTCTTCCCTGAGGAGCTGGGGGTAGTTAAAGACCCCACAATATCCATTCCCACCCTCTGGAATGGCTCCTTCACTATGGGCAATGGAATCAGGGTGGCTTGGGTTTTCTTACTCACCTTCCCTATTTCTTGGCACCAGTGACAAGACCTGCAATACTCCTTCACCACCTGCTGGGTGAAGTTTGGCCAATAGAAATTCTGGGCCAACCACTGCATAGTGCGCATGATTCCCAGATGACCAGACAAGGGAATATAATGTGCAGTCTTGAGCAACTGCTCACGATACCCCTGGGGAACGACAAGCTGCCTGCCTAGCACCCCCTCCCTCTGTCTGCACAGCCTGAGTATACATCAGTCCATTTTCCCAATAAACCTTATGTCTGCCGTCACCTCCCTGTGCTCCATCAGAGTCTGCCCAAGCCCTCAGCTTCTTTAGACTAGGGTCACTTCTCTGAGCTGCAGCAAACTCCTCACTCATTCCCAAGGCATGAGACAGGTTCCCTTCAGTCACTAAATTAGTGTCCCTAGCACTAGCATCAGGGCACTGAGGATCACTGTCAATCCCAAGCCTCTGACAATGGGTCACCCCTCCCTCCTCGGAGCAACCCTCTGTAGCTGTGTGATTAAATGCTACTGGGGAAATTTCTATCCCATTTTTGTTAGTCTGTATATCAGGAGACACAGGGCTGGGGAACCAGCCTCCCAGTGGTTTCCACAATGACTTCTGTGGGGTCCAGGGAACTAGTGTTCCCTTGCCGCTTAGCTATGGGTAACTGCATGCACCATCCCTTGTTTGAGACTGTTGTCCAGGATCACATCCACTGTTAAGGTTTTGGCTACAGCCACCTGTTGCACAGTTCCTCCTGTTTCACCCCAGTCAAGGAGAACACTAGCAAGGGGCAATGTTTTCTCTTCACCAGTAAAGTCCTGTACAGCGACATATTTATTGGGTATAAGCTGACCTGGCTCTACTAGATCCACCTTTACCAAGGTTAAGAATGCCCCTGTGTCCCTTAACCCTTGTGTCTGTACACCATTCACCATGACTAGGTGCATGTGTTCCCTCATGTTCACAGGCATGCTTCCAGGGACACACAAACAACCCATTTCTTTCCTAGCCCCCTGTTATGTATTGCTCACCTTTTTGGGACACTGTCTGGCAATATGCCCAGTTTCTTTACACAACCAACATTCATTTGTTTTCTCAGAGAAATAATTCTCTGAAACCTGGGGATAACTGGTTTTGGTGGAGGCAGTGAGGGTTTCAGCTGCCCTGAAGGCATGCTTTTCCCTTTCTGCACTGTCATGCCCACCCCATTTGCTCTCATGGCAGGTCTGCTCTTGGCATAGAGGTCCAAGAGTTCAGCAGCCTCTTGCACTGTTTTGGGATCTCGGTCCTCCAGCCAGGTTTTCAACTCTGCTGGGCATGCCCAGAAAAACTATTCTGACAAAATCACATTTTCAATTCTATCAACAGAGTATGCTTCAATTCCTTCCCACCAAAGTATTAAAAACTAACGTTATTTTCTGGCTAGCTCCTCGTAGTTCATGTCAGGGTTTCTCCTGAGCTTATGGAATTTAGCTCTGTATGATTCAGCAGTTAATTCAAATTTCTTTAACAGTGCAGCTTTAAGTTTGCTGTAATCATCACTGTCCTTATTGTCCATTTGACCCAATGTATCCCAAGCTTTCCCAGTAAGTAGTGGGGATAACTGGAAGCTCCAGGACTCTCTAGAAATTTTAGCCTGAATACAAACTTTTTCAAAAGAATTTAAAAAGCCATCCATATCCTCCCCCTCCTTAAATCTGGCTATCAATTTGGAATTAAATTTGTAACCCAGTCCTGTAGTCCCAGTTAAACCCAAGCCAATTACCCACTCTGGTGCTGGTGGTTGGAGTCATAGCTACTCCAGTTTGTGTCACCTCTGGTGCTCACACTCCTCATGGTCTGCCTCTCACCATTCTTGCTCCCTCTTCTCCTCTGCAGCTTTCTTTTCTTGCTCTGCCTCTCTGCGTTCTCGCTCTACCTCCATCTGGAACTCCAGCTCCATTCTGCGTAACTCAATCTGTAGCCTGAGTACTTCTGGATCCAGAATTCTGGTGGCCTTCCCCTGCTGCTGTGGCCCTTTGCTGACTATGGCCCTGCTGCCCTCCCCATCGGATGTGGGCACCGCACTGGCTGCTAGCCCTTCCACATTCAAGGTTTGATCCCTTACAGTCACTGTCTGTGACTCAGTGCTCTGGGTATCTGCTACCACCAGGGCATCCATGAGGTTCTGCTTGGTGGCTTTCACCTCAAACGGGACTTCTCTGTTCCTGCACAACTGCTTTAAGTAGTCTACAGTGTGCCCACTGTAGTTGGAAGCCATCTTCTTCATTCACTATGGCTACTCTGACTTGCACTTTAGAAAAAAAAAATAAAATAGGTAGGAACTTGACTGTAAGCCAAGTGATATGGTTCTGTTTCCTTTTAAAAATAAATCACTGCCTTTTTCTTTCTTTGCAAGTGAGTTGACAGTCTCAAGCTGACACACTGAACAATAAAAGCTTGTAATACCAAACTTATGCACACCACTGCCAAAAAATCTGTCACAATCCCTCTCAGCAGGTCAGGCCCTCTGCTCCCACAGTGCCAACCTCTGAGCACAGTATTGTGAACAGTTAACAGAACAGGGTAACCCTCCTGTCTGTTTTGTGGGTTTGAATCAACCTTTGGTCTCAAGTTCTTGGAGGGATTCAAACTGTGAACCTCTTGCTAGCGTACCCATTGTATAGGTTGAGATAATTCTGCTCTTCATAGGGGCCAGATATCTTTTGCCTATGGGCACCTAACCAGGTGTACAAAATGAACCCTTAAAAACTCTATGAAAGACCTCAGAATAAACTCTTACCTTTCCAGTTTGGTATTACCATTAAGCTATGCAAAGTGTCACTGTAACCATATATGCTTTCACTTGTCAAAGAAAGAATTTCAAAGGTATACCAAGTAGTCTCTAAAATGAAATGTTTACTTAACAATAGATACAAATGTAAAATGTAAAATGTAAATACAGAACAATATATCACAAAACCATGCAATCTTTTAATAGAATAAGTTTAAAAGTTCAAATTCCTACCAATAATACACTTAAGCCTGTCTACCTAAAGTATTCTTATCTTTTTATAGTGCTGTAGGTGTTTCTTCCTCAGAGTCTGAACATGTATATTTCTAAATGGAATACAGACTACAATTTAAAACTGGCTTTGCCAACCTCTTTGCATGAGGTCACCTAGTTCCTCCCTGTCAGAATATAAACAAATTATACAAAACAGTATGCCTCTTCCTTCAGAAGGTGACATCAGCAAAAACTCGTTTCCCCATGTCCTTTTGATCTAGAGTGTCTTCTTGTCTCCAGGACATCAAAAGACTTTTATGACTCTGCCAGATCTCACTGAGGTGTCATATGCTTTGTAACACCAGTCAATTAACAGGGTTTTCCTGAGAACACCATAAAAAATATTTTCCACTTCCTAGCTTTCAAAGCAAACTGAGAAGTTAATTGCATACAGAGATCTTCTGTTTAACATATATCCTGTCTTTTAAACTGATACCTGGGGGGGGGTATCCCACAGGCTGTCTCAGCATGTCTCATGAGAGACACTTAATAACACATTTTTTTATATTACAAAAAAAAATAGAGTAATCAGAACCAGCTGTACAAGCGTCACACAAAGTATTGAGTGAGGTAGGGCCTGCTATGGAACCTTGAAGTATAGGTTCTGAAGCAGAATTTATATTCTGCCATGTTACAGTTGTTAAGATTTAAAATCACAAATCGTGCATACAGTGCACTTTATTTTCCAGGGGTACCTGGGACTGATGAGACAGAGCATTAATTTGTCTGGGGTTTTGCTTGGAACATAGTGAAGGGGTGGGTCAGCAATGCTGGCACTTGGGCTGCCACCTTTAGATGAGATGAAAACCAAATACTAAACCACACCCCCAAACTCCATCCCTAACCCTGCCCCTTTTATGACTAATGAGGGCATCGCTTAGACTCTGATTTGCTTGCTTTATTCAGAATTGCTGCTGATATAACATTGTGTACAACTTCTTTAAATTACATCATGAATATTATTTTTGGTTTGCTTGATTTAGATTTAAATATTTTAAATTTCAGTGTGTGTTAACATTTGGTGGGGTTAGAGAGGGGGATCAGGGGACTTTCCATCCTGTGTACACAGCTTAGCTGACAAATCGAGTGATTACAAGGACACCTCTGACAACTGGCTATGTTGAATCAGGCGGCCTTTTCAGGTAAAACTCTTTCAATAAATAAATAAATAAACTACACCAGTAATGGTGGATGAGATGTAATTACAAATGTCATCTGCCATTTTAAGGTGTGCTACTGTCCTTCCCACTGCTCCTACTCTAAAGTTATTTGTAATGTTAGAGAAGTTTTTAAAAATGGTAGGAATTATTCAATGCTGTTAAATACCCTATTTTTTCCATGTCAGTCATACATAGCAGATAGCATGATATGTGATATGTAGTGTGGAGGCAGTATAGTGCAGCGATTTAAAGCTCTGAGCTGCAATTCTGGAGACCAGTGTTTGAATCCTACAGCCCAAACTCACATACTGTGTGACCCTACACAAATCACTTAATTTCTTGTGCTCCCAGGTTGCACCTGTAAACAAGTTTTAGCTTAGTGTGTCTCTTCTGGTTAAAAAAATAAAATAATAATGTTTTGAGAAATTTTTGATAAATTGCCTAAATTTGCAGTGCCATCAAATCTAGATTGTGTTCCTGTTACCTCATCAGCTAATGCTCTCTCTCTCTCTCTCTCTCTCTTCCTTTTCTAATTTCTGTGGCTTAGCATGACATTAGCCACATTATTCTGTGCCATTCATATGAGAGGTCTTCAATGGCCTTCCTGGAATATCCAGGTAGTATGAAAACTGACAGCAATAACTACTGAGGAGAGAGAGGTGTAGTATTGCTAGAAATGAAATAAAATATTGGATTATTAATTTAACAACAAAAGGGGTAACAAATCAGGGTTTTATTTAACTCTAAAAATTGATTAGCGTTTTGCTCATAAAAGTTCTAAAACATTGTGAAAATGCATAGCACTTGCCTCACTGTGTTTAGCAAACATAACACTTCTAGAAAACCTATATAAATGTTTTCTATACAGTTAGTATTGTCCCAAGAAAAAAAGTGCTAAGCAATTATTTAAAACCCTGCAAATATTAATATATAGAACAGACCCTAAAAGAAAAAATGGTGAACATTTAAAGGTACAAAAGTATTCCTTATCACAGCAGTCAAAGACCATACTCACAATGCAGCCTGGAAAGGATTAGGTTGATTTGCTGCTAATGGTCTTAATAGCCCTACCTCACACCTCTCAGACTGACTGGTATACAAATAAATGTCGGCATGTCATCAGAATGTGTTTGTAATCTAAAAATGCAAGTAAAATGGTGAAGGATTTAACAGAATTTGTTTTACAAGTATGTGAGCATTCAAAATGACTGAAAAAGTACTACCTCTGAATAAAACTGGATTAGCAGGTAAAGTTTCTGAAACACATTGTACAGTCCATACTGGGGCAGAAAGCTACCCTAATGTGGTGCCTGTCTGGTTTCAGAAAAATGAAGGTGTTAACTAAGTTGTTATTGTTTACCCTTCCCATGAATAATCTTCCAATTTTCTGGTGTGAAGTTAGAGGTGACAAATGAGCAGACAGGGACACATTTAGCTCTTTAAGTGCCCTGCTCTTAAAGGCACTTCCTGATTAGCATGCGCTGCAAGCAAGCAAGCACACTAAAATGTCAGACACTTGCTTAGAGTTAGATGAGAAGAAAATGAAACATTTATTGGGGAATCTCACAGGTGCTGCTTGACCCACCATAAAAACTGAATTTGCAATGGTGAAAACAGGAGAACCAAATCTGGACCTAGAAATTCAAATCCATTCGGTCAAAAACTGAGTAGATGGTAACCTTAGCTGGCCCCAGTATCTAAGTTTGGTTATGGGCATTAAAAACATTCATAAATGTGGAGCAGTTTTCTGAATGCATACTTGATAAAGCGTAGCAAGATGTATATCAAATCAAAATAGCATAAACATAAAACATAAACTTTTTTTGCAATAGAACAATGTCAGTATTGATCATAATGCATAAAATACATTTTAAACATCAGAAGAAATGTAGACTGCAAGTTTGGTTTAGAGTCCATGAATACTAGAGTATTGTGAATCCAGTTGTGTTGAGCAGAACCATGGAATAAGTTGCAGAGGGTGGGGTACATTTTAAGTTTGTGAGTTTCAGTCCTTGGTAAAAATTATTTAGTTTTAGTTGAAAGAATTATTTGAGCAATCCACCACTTTGTTTTTTGTTAACTTGAAAATAAGGCCTAGCTGTTGCTTTGTTTGCCAGTCATGGCACTTATAACTTGTAAGACTTTTTCAGGATATGCAATGCTTTAGAATTTTGAAATTATAGAAACTTTGTTGTACTTATGGGAGGCAGATGATTGCATCCAGTAATGTAAGGCTATGGAAAGTTGTTTTGTAGTTGTCTGAACAGGATAAGAAAGCTGAAAAGACAGTCAAAAGATAAGAATATGTGGAAATACACACACAATCCCTCCCCAGCTTGGCTGATTACTTATTGAGGGTAGTAGCCCATGCACCAGTGATACATTTGTGCGGTTTAGCCATTTGAACTAGAAAAACAGAGGGACTGAGCTGGGTTATACTGTTAGAATACATTGGGTCTTTTTCAAGCCTGTAAAGAACAAATAGTTATTAGCAAATACACATTTTCTTTTATTTACCCCTATGGAGAGACAGGGATGTACCTTGCAACCTCTGTGAGAATTGCACTGGAAGGAAGGGTATGCCCCTCCAAGCTCCTACTGTGGTGAAAGAGGCAGCTTGAGCACTGAAGCAATAAAAGGGTGGAGTTGTTGGTGATGACATGGATGCAGAAACAGAAATGGTCTGGCAATAGTAGTAGCCAGTTAGTCAGCACCTTAAAAAGGTGTACACTGGATAAATGGTAATAGGGTGGCCCCATTGCTGTCCCCAATAAATATACTTATACTAAACAAATATTTTTGCTCAGTATTTACAAACGAAGAGGGGGAAGTACCTAAAACAAACAACAGAAACACTCTGGATACAGAAGTTGATACCAGCCCATTTACAGAAGAAAGGGTCTTGAAAGAACTCTTAAAACTGAAGATGGACAAAGCCATGGGGCCTGATGGGATTCATCCCAGAATTCTAAAAGAACTAAGGGTAGAACTAGTGACACCACTGACTACCCTCTTTAACAAATCATGGGAGGATGGGGTGGTACCTGAGGACTGGAGGAGGGCTGATATGATTCCCCTTCACAAAAGTGGGAGCAGGGCAGAAGCGGGAAACTACAGACCAGTTAGTTTTACCTCAGTGATAGGGAAAATGATGGAATCACTTCTGAAGGAAAGAATTGTCGAGTACCTAGAGGCCAGAGGGGCACAGGACCCAAGGCAGCATGGATTCACAGTGGAAAGGTCATGCCAGACAAATCTAATAGATTTCTTTGACTGGGTGACCAAAGTAGTAGATCAGGGAGGGCTGTGGACATGGCCTACCTAGACTTTAGCAAGGCATTTGACTCAGTCCCACACAAAGATTAATATACAAGTTAGCCAGCCTGGGTGGGTCCCAAGATGATAGCCTGGGTAAAGAATTGGCTGGAGAATAGGACACAGGGGTAATGGTAATAGTAAATGGAGTCCACTCTGAAGAAAGGGGGGTTACTAGTGGGGTGCTGCAGGGTTCAGTATTAGGACCGGTCCTCTTCAATGTCTTTGTAAGTGACATTGCAGAGGGACTGGAAGGAAAAGTATGTCTCTTTGCAGATGACACAAAGATCTGCAACAGAGTTGATGCACAAGGTGGGGTGGAAAGGATGAGAAGGGACTTGTCAAGGTTAGAGGAATGGTCAAATGTATGGCAGCTTAGATTTAATGCTAAGAAGTGCAAGGTAATGCACCTGGGAAACAAAAACCCAGGGGAAGAGTACACAATGGGGGGTGAGATACTAACAACAACAAAAATGGAAAGGGACCTGGGGTAGTCATATCAGATGACTTAAAGGTGGGCAAGCAATGTGAGAGGGCAGTAAGAAGGGCTGGGGGGATACTGGGATGCATAGGGAGAGGCATCACCAGTAGAAAACAGGAAGTTGTTATCCCTCTGTACAGACAGCTGGTGAGACCCCATCTGGAGTACTGTGTGCAGTTCTGGAGACCCAATCTCTGCAAGGACATAGACAAGATGGAAGCTGTCCAGAGGAGGGCAACTAAAATGGTGCAGGGTCTGCACTGGAAGACATATGAAGAGAGACTAAAGGAGCTTAATATGTATAGCCTCGAGGAAAGGAGGGAGAGGGGGGACATGATAGAAACTTTCAAGTACCTCAAGGGAATCAACAAAGTCCAAGAGGGTAGCATCTTTCAAAAAAAGAGGTGTGCAAGAACAAGGGGGCACAATTTGAAGATAGAGGGGCAGCTCAGAGGTAATGTAAGGAAGTGTTTTTCACACAGAGGGTTGTGGATGCATGGAATGGCCTTCTGGAGGAGGTTGTGAAGTCAAAAACAGTGACTGAATTCAAGCATGCATGGGACAGCCATAAGGCAATTCTAGGGGGTTGGGGTAGAAAGAAGTAGGCTGCTGATTAACTGCATCTGATCTGCAGCTTATCCAGTAGGTAGGGAAATGGGCAGACTGGGTGGGCCAATCAGTCCTTATCTGCCATCAAATTCTATGTTTCAAATTCTATGTTCTACTTTTCAAATTATAACAAAATTGGATTGCAATTATTTTAGGTAAGGTGGCTTCATATGTTACCAGAAGATGGGGAACTTTCTTTTTCCTAGGTGGAGAAAGAAAAAACAACACAAACTACCCAACCTGAAAATAAAACAAGATTATTTTGATAGGACAAGAGAAGCCAAGTGTCCTTGGGCTCCCTTATCCTAAACATTACAAAATGTCAGCTGAGTTCATAAGAGATCTGGATTGATGGTAATCTCATATGTACATATATCTTAGAATGCATTTAAAAAAATGTTTTTAACTGTGGATGGCAAACTCTCTAAAGAAACCCAGCTGTAATATTTATTTTTAACAGTATGCTGTACATAATAAAAAAAACTGGGGGTGGTGAGTAACCCCCCTTGAGTGCATGGTGTTGTATGGGAATCATGTGATATTGTTCAGGAACAAAGAAGCTGTGTTATAACTAAACCTTAGTGAAGGAAGGTATTGGGCTTGATGTTAGATCAGCCAGTAAGTTTTGGCTGCAAGCCCAGAAGAATATGTCTGTCCTTTTTGCTGGGACAGAGTGCAAGTACTGTAAAAAAAAAGTAAAATTGCAGGGTTCACCCTTGGGGTTTTCCATGAAAACATACATTTTGTGTGAAAATTGGTGATTTAGGTAGAGACACACATCAACTTTGAACTGGTAGTGACACAGAATTTTGAAACACAAGAAGGTCAAGTTATTTGCTAAAGGTCACATAGTATGAAAATGGCTGTTGGGAATCAAACACAGTCATTTAAGTTTGAAACAAACAGTAGTGTAGTCAAGCACTGAGCTGCAGTAAGGTATATATATTTTGTGAGAGAATAAAAATTAATACATAGGATGTATATTAACACAGTTATAGTACTGCATCATGGAACAAGTGGCCATTAAATGCAATGCATTATAAAATGGCTCATGATGGAAGTGGCTGATAGGAACTACCTATGCCTTGAAATACATTGCAATGGTGACATTGCAATGACACCAGGAGCAAAAAAAATTGGATATACATGTGTTTATAGCTCACAAAGTTTGACTGCATAAGTTTGAATCCAGTCACAAATAGGTTAAATAATTTGGCTGTCAGCCCAGAGGAGCTGGCATGAGTTGTAGGACAACACGTGGGTGTGTGAGCAACAGTTTTTCTTTGCAAGGAAAATTTCAATATGAGACACATTTTCTTTTGTTGAAATGAAATGTTAAAATAACCATTGTCCACTGATTTCAAACCAAAACATTGACCAGTTATAATAAACACACTTGAGACACAGTGCAGTACACATTCTAGTAAACTCTTATTTAACTTCAGTAATCATTCTAAACAAAGGATTCTCATTACCATCACTTCTCTTAAACACCGTCCATCTTTTCCTACATGAACAATCAACACATGCGATATCCAGCTTAGAATATATGCCTTTTGAATCAGCTGAAACAACAGGATCCTAACCATAATGAAAAATCTTGTACAAAAAAACCCTATATCATAGAATCATAGATAGTGAAAACAACTGGCTAGCAATGACCCTGAAGCATGGATAGCCACACCAATAAGTACAAAACAACCGTAGTATATACAATTGAGCTTGAATGTATCCTAAAGTGAATAGCAATAACAATTGAATAAACACATATACAGTATATCACACCCAAACTGTTGCAGATGACATTAGAACAGCTTTAAACATTTACCCAAGGTAAGCAGTGGTTCTTGAACCATAAAAAGTCACAGACAAAAATAGGGAGTGAACTGTAAGAACACTTACCAGATATCAAGTTGAGAAGAGATGGCTGCTTGCCTTCCAGGATCAAATCGGACAGTTATCCATTTCAAAATCTCTGATTGTTTGGCCACAATTTGAACAACAGGCAGAACATCTAATTACAATATCTTGGGTGTCTGAATATCTAGCATAACTAAGATGTTGCTTGTTCTGCATGAGTGGAGGTCTGTCAGCATTTCATATTCACTATGAGGCATCCCACATGCCTGCAGGTCCAGTCCTTTTGTTACAAAGGATCTTTGCAATGCAAGCAAATGCTGACTTACCTCCAATGCTGGTAGAGCAACATATGTAGAGCAATGGGCAGAAATGCCGAGTACAGAATTTCCTATGAACCAAGTACAGAATTTCCTATGAACCAAGTACATAATTTCTGTTAACCAAGCATAAGGCTGTATGAACTTCTGTAGGGATTAGATAAACTGACAAACAACATGAAAGCAAGCACTTGTGGGAAACCTTAAAAATTAGCCCTGCGCCGTCACCTACCGCTTTCCTGTCTGCCATAGGCAATAATTCATTATAGGGGATTTGCTGTGACTTGTGTGGGTCCAACACTGCAGAGAACATGAGCGGTGTGGGTCTGCCATGCCCGTGACCACTGTAAGAGGAGTAGGTCCAAGTAGGCGATAAGATCAAACTACACTACTCAACATTCAAAATAAAATTGAATGTCACTAACCCCCATGCCTAATCTCTACCTTCTGTGGTCGCCATTTTGTAGTTGAGAAAATAAATCCTTAGGCAGGTTCTTGTTAGAGATAAACAAGCAGGACAGAGACAATGAACAAGTGGTAAATCATGTAATAAACAAGTTTATTACACTAACAATTGCAAACCTACAGTGCAAAGCACTGGGAGAAACACAAGTTTCCCTACATCTAGATGCAGCAGTTTTCAACAAATCTTTCCAGAATAGTGCTTCTTATAGTGAGATAAGGCAGAAGGTGTGACATTTCTTATTGACTGAAGCAAGTGGTACCACTACATTGCTGGATAGGAAGTGTAGAGTCAGCAGAAAGAAAAGCATTACATTATACAGAAGACAGTAATGTTAGTTAGAACAAAGAAGGCACAGAAGTGGTAGCAGGTGCAAGGTCATTATGGTGCAAAAGCAATGTCAACAGAAATACATGTGAAAAAGAATACTTTGGTAAAAAGATATGGTTAGGCATAAAGCACGTATGCTTCATGTAAGCAGTTGCATAATAGTAAAATATAAGCAAAATGAACGTTAGATAAAACAAAAAATAAGAAATAATGCTATAAAATGAATTTATACTATATAGTGTATACAATTAGCAAGCATGATCCCTAGTACCCATGCTTATACAGTGGATACCCATTACTACATGTTAGTGCAATACAGCAATATCACAGTAATGATAACACATTTGTCACTGGTGTGTGCTTGAGGATGCAAGGGGTGTGGGACCCAGGGACAACACAGCAATCATATTATGTACTTTTTAAAAAAAAAAAAAAAAACAGAACCTAGCTAAACTGGCCCTGTTTAGAAGGTTCTGGTGTTTGTTTTTTATTACAGTTGCTAGAAATACCTTTTCTGGGCACCAAAAATCCAGTGTGCCCACCTTAGCAAGAGAAGCTGTTGACCTATGTTCTGTGTATGAGAACAGCGGGACTGTCTTGACTTCTGCAGCTGTAGTTGTAACTCATGCTGTGGGCTGTAGTGAGAGCAATGAACACTGTTTCTCTGGTGTCTAGTGGTGCCCCCCATTGCCATCCCTTTATGTGTATAATCTTGCCTTGGCGTGTAGTGGCACCCCTCACCATCTGATTGCTGTCCCTCTTATGTTACCACTGCAGTGTCACTTTCAGTTCAGTGCAGATACAAAAAACTATTTCTTTGGAGCTAAAACTCTCAGCTAAAATTATTTTGTATAATGAGAAGGAAAATTAATTGAATTGCAACTCCCTTAAAGTTCCATTGATTCTCCACCCACTACCAACTGCAAATAGCCTCTGCTCATCCAACAGAGCCTCCACTATGCTCACCCAACTGAGCCTCCACTCTGTTCACCCAATTGAGCCTTCATTTTCCCAACTGAGTCTCTGTTGCCTAACTGAGCTTCCACTCACCCAACTCACTACACATTTCACTCCCTTCATTTACAGGGTCAAACTGACTTCCATAATTACTGCTAACTGATCAAGCTGACGCCACCAAACTGGTTGCATTTTCCCTTCTCTTCCTGTATAGTGCCTGCAATGTGTAAAAGGTGGGAGCACTAGCAATGTAGTTAGCATGCCATGTCTGGAAGTAAAAGCCATTCTTGTCTGTAACATCAAAAATGACTGTGAGCATGGGTTTAGGCAGCCTGATTATTCAGATCTTCATTAAAAAAAGTCTTAAATTCCATGGAGAGTGCTTGAACCCAGGGACAAGCCAAAATAACTACTACTTCAAGAAGAGTATGAAGACAGTGGGTCAGCATATTAATGTATTTGCTTTACCGGGAAAAAAACTTAAGCAAAGCTCATTTGCAAGGAAGCCTGGGTAGGACAGTCAAAAAACAAACAAACAATACATACAGATTGGGAAATACAAATTTGGAGCACAATGTCAATTGATAGTACAAAATACATTATTTAATTTGTATTTATTTATTTATTTAAAATTGATGACCAGGAAAGGCACACTGAGACGAAGCTCGTTTCCAGGCGTGACCCGGGTACAAGGTGTACACTAAGAGCTAAACAGAGAAATACAAGAAGTTCTAATTACAGACGTAAAGTACAACAGTAGTGTTCGTGACAATGTAGTTAATTTCTCAGTAGACAAGGGATGCATCATCTGGAATTTTCATATCTAGAGAATTTGTAATCAGCATAACTCAGTATACTGTAAGTAATCAGTATAAGTCAGTAGTTTGTATATACAGCTTGAAACTGGAAACTTGAATAGAAAGGCAGTATACAAAAACAGGAGATAAAGAAATAGATACTGAGAAATAGTATCAGATACTAGGCACAATATCAACTGGTGGTACATAATACTTGAAAATAGCTTAGGATTAACAAACAGTAAGGAATAGTGGAGGCTATCTATAGGTATAGTGTATAAATGTGGGAAGTATACACTGAGTCACAGGTTGAGTCAACAAATGACAGCAATGTGGGTGAAAAAGAAGATAAAGAGACTGCAACAAAAAGAACTGATCATGAAACAACAGGCAAGTGACATACAGAACAAATGTTCAAATACATATTCAAACAGCCAGATACATTAAAATAATTACAGTGTCATAATACAGCTGAGGGACATCATGCTCAGTCTGCACTTGCAGTGACAGAGGCTATAACACTGTCCAGACTTCCTTTTCCTACCTGCAGACACCACCCGCTACAAGGTACAGAATAGATGAAAGTGTTTGACAAGAGAACAATGGATCTATATGATAACGGTGATCGCAGAATAGTGATCGCTGTTACGGCGCAATGCATATCACCGAAAAAAGTTTTGCTGATGTACTTCCCGGAGTACAGCAAAAGGGTACCAAGGACTTACATTTTACATTTAAATGTGTGGGACTTTACCCCCTGCACCGCCCTACATAAGGATTCCCAACTTCAGGGGGATGCATGTTGGAGGGTGAAAAAGAAAAAAAAAAAAAAAACATTTTAGGCTGGGTGCATCAAAAGGAACCTGTGCCCAGCCCCAAACCCGGTACCCTATGCAGCCCAGCCCTGTGCCCACCCACCACACCATGGGAGCAGCTCAGCAGCTCACTATTGCACCACCTCTCACAATCCCTCCCTCCCATCCCACCCTCACTCAAGCGTGCTCGCTCCCTCGTGCATAGACATGCCAGCAACAGAATGTCGCTATTTTTGCAAACCCCCATCCAGTTGCCCTCCCCTAGCAGCCCCAATGACAGGTGCTGTGATTGAGTCACCATTTTGTAGGTGCCCAATCACAGTCACCTAAATCCACGGATACAAAACAGCCTCTCCCCAGTCAAGGAACAGACTGGAGATTTGCAATGCCTTGCTGTGCTGCTTGTCCTGCAAATGTATTGCCCTACCCCCAACAGTGTTAGGAAAAGAAACACATGGGACAGTCAAGACTGGCCAGCATGAACATCAGGACGCTGGGGTAATCCTTTTCTTGTTTAAAGAAAAAGTAGCCCTCCATCCTAAATGATCACTGAGTGACAGCCAAGAAAAGCATGCCAATACTTGGACATTTGCAGCAATGTGTTTCATAGGATGGGATCAGTTTTATATTGGTAAGATGCATAATCAGATTTTCAGGATCTAAATGTAGAAACTGCTTTCATTTATTGCATCATATTTTTGTGAGTATGGAGAGCAGGGCAGCATGATCTGCTGTTGGCTGGGGATGGGATTTTTTTTTAATCTAGCACCTTTGTAAACTAGTAATTGTTGCCACAAGAACCCCTGAGTTACAGTTTACCCCGTCCGGATAAAAGCATCCCATTGTCTTTGCCTTAGTATTCCTTATATTTTTGCCCACTTTCTTCTTATGCCTCTCCATCCATCTCACCACTCTTCCTTAAAAATTGTGAATGCATATTTCCCTAATAGTCTGTTTTACTTGTATATTTATCTGTACTGTTACAGCACCCATGACTGTTACACTAACCATGTCTTTTTGACTATTGTAAATGCAGCCATTGTATATAGATTCATACACATGTGATTGCATAAAAGGACCTCCCTTGACCATTTTGTCTGCCCCTTCCCCCCTTTACTAGTCCCCTTCCTCCAAGATTCCCCCTTCCTCCCTTTGACAACACCTTGTGTTTGTCCCAGGCCTTCTTGAAACCCTCCACTGAACTGTCCCACACCACCTCTTCTTGCTGTCTGTTCCTGGGCTCAACCACTCTCTCCATGAAGTAATACTTCCTAATGTTTCCACTAAACCTTGCCCCTTCCACCTTCAGTCCATGTCCTCTAGTTATTGTATCTACCTTCCCTGAAAATAAGCTCTCCCCCACTTTATTGATCCCCTTCCCATACTTGAATGTTTCAATCATTTCCCCTCTCTGCCTTCTTGTCTACAGAGGATACAAATGCAGCTCCTTCAGCCTCTCCTCATATGTCATCCACTTAACCCATGAACAATTTACTGGCCTTTCTCTGTGCCCTTTCCATGTCATCTATGTCTTTTTCATAGATGGGGCCTCCAGAACTGTACCTCATACTCTAGGTGTGGCCTCACCATGGAACAGTAGAGTGGCATCAGCACCTCCTCCTTCTGCTGGTTGTCCCTTTCCCTATGCACGCCAGCATCCTGTTAGCTTTGCCCACTGCCTTGCTATTCTGGGTCCCCACCCTGAGGTGATCAGTGATTATGACTCCTAGATCCTTCTCCTGCCTGGTTGCAGCCATTATCTCCACCTAGTGCATCGCTGTGCATTTCCTGGCATTAAACTTCAGCTGCCATGTTTCTGACCACTGTTCCAGTAACATTAGATCATTCTTCATTGCCTCCACCCCCTTCCCCGGGGTGACCAATCAGTTGCTGAGTTTTGTGTCATCCACGAAAAGGCAGACCTTCACCTGAAGCTCATCTGCTATGTCATTGATGTAGATGTTAAACATAATGGGTCCCAGCACTGACCCCAGGGGGACTCCACTCATCACCCCGGTCTCCCCAGAGTGCAACCCATTGACCACCACCCTTTGACTTCTACCCATCAGCCAGCTCTCCAACCATCTTGTTATTTTCTGCCCCATCCCTAGACTCCCCAACTTATTAACCAGTCTTCTGTGGGGCACTGTGTTGAAGGCCTTCTCCAAGTCCAGGTAGGCCATGTCCATTGCCCCACCCTGATCAACTGCCCTCAGCACCTCATCAAAGAATTCAATCAGATTCATCTGACATGACCATCCACTAGTGAAGCCATGGTGCCAAATGTCTAGCAGTCCCCCCCTTCCAAATAGCTAACCACCCTTTGTTTCAATATTGCCTCCATTACCTTACCCACCACCAATGTGAGACTGACCAGGTGATAATTGCCTGCCTCCTCTCTGCTGCCACTTTTATGAAATGGCACCACATATGCCATCTTCCAGTCCTCTGGTACCCACCCCATACCCAGGGACAAGTTAAATAATCCTGTCAATGGATGTGTCAGTACCCTCTTAATGCCCTGAGCACCATAGGGTACAGGCCATCTGGGCTGATGGCATTGTCCACCCTCAATTTATCTAATTCCTCCCTTCCTTCTTCCACACTGACTGGGTCAGGATCCTCCCCCTTCCCCTTTTCCTTCTCACTTAGTGCTGGTCCTCTTTCTTCCCCCTCTGTCATGAAAACTGGGCTGAAGTATCTATTCAGCACTTCAGCTTTCTCAAAATCCCCTTCCACATGTGATCCCCCCTCTCTCTTAATCCTTACTATCCCCTGCCTTCAGCCTTACCATCCTCCTTTCCCCTGTGTACTGAAAGAACATCTTGTCCCCCCCGCCATTTGGCCTGCCTAGCAATTTTCTCCTCTGTTTCTGCTTTGGCCTTCCTAATCCTCTGCCCTCCCACCCTCATCTTCTCTTTGTAACTTCCCCTATCTTCCTACCACTGCATCCTCTTATAATCCCTGAATGCCCTCTTCTTCTTCCCATTGCCCCCTCATTCACCTATTGAACCACAGTTGCATCTGCCTTCTTGTGTTCTTCCTCAGCCTTCTTATACATCCCTCTGTCACTTTAAGGAGCTCCCCTTGACCTTTTTCCATAGATCCTCTGCCCCTTCCTCCATCCCCTCCCAGCCCCTCACTTCCTCTCGGAATATCTCCTTCATCCTGGGAAAATCTGTCTGCCTGAAGTCAAGGACCTTCATGGTGGTTTGACTAGCCTCATATCCTGCTCTGACCTGAAAGACCACTGTGCTGTGGTCACTATCTCCCAGGCTGGCCCCCACCTCCTCTCCCTCCATGCTGTCTCCATTAGTTAGGACCATGTCAAATATGTTTTCCTCCCTTGTGGCTCCTTGCTGCAGGAAGGCACCCTGGAGTGTCCCTAGGATCTTTCCACTCCTAGCCAACCTTGCCGATGGGATATCCCAGTCTGTATCTGGGAGATTTAGGTCTCCCACCAGCAGAATCTCCCCCTTCAGAGCCATTCTTTGAACCTCCCACAGCATCTGCATGTCCATTTCCTCACTCTGTGTAGGGGGTCTGTATACCAGCCATAGTCTTAATGCTGTCCCAGCCTTCCTCTCCACCATGACCCATATGCTTTACACTTCTCCCTGCTCTTCCATCCCTTTTGTGACCTTAATTCCCTCCCTGATGTATAACACTACTCCTCCCCCCTTCCTACCAGTCCTATCCCTACCCCTACTGAAAAACCTGTGCCTTGGGACCCCCACTTCCTAGTCATGGTGTATATGAATTGCAGTGTACAGTAACTTGCACCCTGGTATGTATGTATCAAGGTTAGGTATAAGGTTCCTTGTCTTTTCAACTGTTTTATTGTTTTTGTACATGTTCCCCCCATAAATGGACTTTGTCCCACTGGGTGCCACCCATCACTAAAGTCTAACTAACTACATAATTAACTAACTCACTCACTCGCTGACTCAATAATTCATTAATTAATCAGATTTGGGTAAGGGACCTGGGTTTATTGTATAATTCACAGATAGCCTACATCTCCAACAAGGCAGCTTCACTGCTGTATCAGCAGAGGCCATAATCCCGGTGGGACATGGTGATGTGATACATTGATGGGCCGCTAGGCAGCATGGAGTAGCTGATTCTCTCCTAACCTCCCCACCCGATGGCAAGTGAATGGCATTTGGATGTTAGCTTGGTGTCTTTTTGGAGTTTCCCACAACACCTGTGTTGACCAAAAATCAATAAACAAAAAGTAGAGTTCAGGTACACGCAATGCTAAAAAGACAGCTTTGTAAATTATAATTATCAGGCTGATCAGTGGACTCACAGGAAGCTGTCAGGTTACTGGCGGATAGTGGAATGTCTAGTTCCAAGCCCACTTCAGTCGGTGGGACTGCTATGGACACCATCATTTTTTTATTGGGCGGTCAGCTCATTCATCTGATGAAGTCCAATTAAGGCTGGTAAATGACTTGTGGCCAGGGACACAGTAAAAAGGAATTCTTTACATGTGCTGGCCCTGAGGGAAATGCATTTTGGCTTCTAGTGGCAGTTTGAGTTTTACTCAGAATTGGTCTCAAAGACAGGTATTTCACTTTTTTCATCACTTAATTTAGAAGCCATAAGAAACTATTTGATGCCTGGTTGGACGCTGAGCTCAAATGAGTGTTGACCTCACGCCATTGCCTATTTCCTTTACCAGATTAAAAAAAGACCACATTACATTTGTGTTGTTGAATTTTAAGGAACTGAGCTATAAATCATGGTTCTAGACAAGTATATTGAAAAAGAATTAAATTTGTTTAGGCATCTGAACTGGAACTTAAATATACACCTTCTCTTCACTGATGATTGACTTTGCATAGAAGTAATTTACAAGGTGAGGATGAGCACAGGTGGCAGGAGTTGATTTTACCCACTAATTAAAACCCATGCTAACAATACAAGCCTGCATATTACCTATGTGGGATTGTCAAGAACACCCTGGGATTAAGGAAAAAAGACTTGCAAAGTTATTTCAAACTACACATTCAAAAAATACACCTCAGTTTCAGTTCTTTAAAACCTTGCCTGAATCTGAGAAAACAAAAGAACCTAAAATTAAGAAATTTATCCAGGCAAAACTTCTCTTTAAAAACTGCTGTGTAGCTGCAGCTCAAAAAAACAAATAAAAATGTCACCAAAAGCAAATCTAGAATCTAAAATGGATAGAAAAGCAAAAGGCACTGCTGCAACAGCCAAATCCACTTCTGCACCTTCTAAAAATGAAGGACATTCAAAGAAAAAAGATGAAAACATTGGCCTGGAAACACAGAACAATCTTCAGTTAGGCTTGAAGCTAGAACAGTTAGTAGAAGATGGGGCAGAAAATTCTATACCAGGGAGTAGTAAAGGGACAGAGCAAGATCCAGCTACAAATAAAGAAAACAAAGATGATAGAAACATAGAATTTGATGGCAGATAAGGACCGCTTGGCCCACCTAGTCTGCCCATTTCCCTACCTGATGGATAAGCTGCAGGTCCTAGTTAACCAGCAGCCTACTTCTTCCTACCCCCACCCCCTAGAATTGCCTTATGACTGTCCCATGCATGCTTGAATTCCACCACTGTTTTTGACTCCACAACCTCCTCTGGAAGGCTGTTCCATACATCCACAACCCTCTCTGTGAAAAAATACTTCCTTAAATTACCTCTGAGCCGCCCCCTTCTATCTTCAAATTGTGCCCCCTTGTTCTTGCACACCTCTTTTTTTGAAAGATGCTACCCTCTTGGACTTTGTTGATTCCCTTGAGGTACTTGAAAGTTTCTATCATGTCCCCCTCTCCCTCCTTTCCTCGAGGCTATACATATTAAGCTCCTTAAGTCTCTCTTCATATGTCTTCGGTGCAGACCCTGCACCATTTTAGTTGCCCTCCTCTGGACAGCTTCCATCCTGTCCATGTCTTTGTGGAGATTGGGTCTCCAGAACTGCATGCAGTACTCCAGATGTGGTCTCACCAGCTGTCTGTACAGAGGGATAATAACTTCTTGTTTTCTACTGGTGATACCTCTCCCTATGCATCCCAGTATCCCCCCAGCCCTCCTTGCTGCCCTCTCACATTGCTTGCCCACCTTTAGGTCATCTGATATGACTACCCCCAGGTCCCTTTCCCCTCAAATGGGCCCAGGAACTGATGGAGAAGGTTAACATCTTACAAGACTCTATGGAAAAACTCCACCAGCTACCAGATTCTTAAAGACTCTGTCTGAGAATATTCAAAAGCTGGATGTTAACTCAAATCTTAAATAAAACTGAATAGCTGAAATGGAAAAAAAGACAATCTGAAACAAAGGATAAAATAACCCTGCTAGTTACTCAAGTTAAGAATACTGTGAAACAGCAAGAAGCTCTCAGATGGAAGCTGGATGACCAAGAGAATAGAGACAGAAGGAACAACATTCTAATTTTTGGAATTCTTCCTGTTTGGGAAATAGGACAATCTCTTGCAGATATATTGTCTGACATTTTTTCAGTCATTTTAGGTCCTGAAAATGAGGTACCTCTTCTAGATAGAGTCCACTGGTTGGGGGGGTAGGAAAGAAGATGACCAACAAAAACCAAGGCCTTGATTGCTAGAATGTAAACTAAAATAGGAAAAGATGCCATTATGAAAGCTTATTATGCCAAAGCCAAAATTATATATAAAGAACAGAACATCTATTTAAAATATGATTATTCTAAGGCTCTTTGGGGTCAAAGAAAACAATTTAGCAGGGTACAGCAGAGGTTTTGGAAGGGGGCATCAAGGGTTATGTAATCTTTCCTTATAAACTTAAAGTGCTGCTAAATAACCAAGTGCTGTACTACAACTCAGCGTCTGAAGTAATTGCAGACCTAAATTTGGGTTACCTACTGTCTTTACAAATTATAAAGATGGTTATTTTTTCTAAATTGATCTTATGTTGGATATATTACATAGTTACACTAAGCAGTAGGAAGACAAGAAGAATTATTAAGGGAAAACGTCAGTTAAACTGGGCGGAGGGGACTAGTAGGTCTACAGCAAACACCCCAAGCTGTTTGGTACAGTGCCAACATTTTTCTTAGTGCAACTGGGGGGAAGGGGAAGAGGGTCTATAAGTATTAATAAAAATGAGGATGGTTCCATAAAGAACTTAAGAGACAGGAAAATGCAAATAAAAAGGAAAGATGATGTTGTTTAATGGATGTACTTGGAACATAAACGGGATAAACTCCCCCATTAAGAGAACTTGAACTTTATCAAGATTAAAAAATTAAAGTCTGATGTTTTGATGTGACAGGAGATTTTTTTGAATGAGACGGAAATAGGAAAACTATAAAGGAGATGGAAAGGGACTGTAGATTTCTCCATAGGAGATAGCAAAAGGAGTGCGGGAGTTGCTATTTTATTTGGAAAAAATGTTGGGGGTAAGATATTAGATACAGTAACTGATAATAAAGGAAGAATGGTTTTGGTCAGTACAGAAGTTATTGGATATAACATTGTTTTTGGTTCCATTTATGCACCCTTCAAGGGATTGGGGAAATTCCTAACCAAATTAAATAAAATGCTGTTTACTTGGGGGACACTATATTCTGGCTGGAGATTTTAATTGCACCCTGGCTAGCTCTCTAGACAAATCCTCTAAAAGCAGTAAATGGGATAGATATAAAGCCAAACTGTTAAGTAACTTTCTTGAATCTAATAATCTAGTATACTGGTAGAGAGTGATGAATGGCAGTTCTAAAGATTATACCTACTTCTCAGCCAGACACAATATGTACTCAAGATTAGATTACATTTTCATTTTTGTGGACCTGCTGGACAACTGTCTGGGGTGCAAGGCTGAAATAGAATCTAGATTGCTGCCGGACCTAAGCCAGTTACTTGCTTTGTTTCTTTTCCACTTACATGTTCTAGGGGAAAAAAGACCTTGGAATTTGATAATTATTTACTGGAAGGCAAAAATTCCCACTCTAAAATAAGCAAAGCCATACAATTTTTCATGGCCAATAACAAGGTCTTGGAGACAAATATGGTTGAATGTCGGGATGTCTTCATGGCTACATTGAAAGGGGCTATTATTCCCGAGACATCATGGATGAATAAACAAAAATTAAAACTGAAACAGTATGTTCAAACTCTATATAGCTCAATATTTATTATTACACCTATGTTTTGATGTACCTGTCTCTGTATAAATTTTCTTATGTATGAATTGGTTTCCTTCTCCTTAACTGTTATTGTTCTTGATCAGAGGGATTTCAATAAAATATGTTAATAATAAAAAAGCAGTGGCTATAGTCCATGTCCTGCCTGCCAAGAGTGGAACCTGAACACGATAATTAGCAAAGCTAACAGCAGGCCTTCCAGTGCAGGGGTTGGATTTCTGCTTGAGGCGCCGACAACCGGGTTGAGGAATGGACCCGAGGAGTTGGAGGGCTAGCCAGGAAGAAGGATCGAACATCCCATGGACTGCTCTCCTTCTCTGGGGGGAGGGAGGGGTAGAGTATCCTGTGCCTGAGGGACCCCTGGTGGAGGCTGGAGGAACCACAGGTGACCGGTGCCAACACATCAAGGGGGCAGGGCAGAAGCTAGACATCACTGCAAGTCCCTGCCCTTCGGGGACAACTCATAAAATGTCCACTGGCCACCATTAATGAAGCCACCTGAAACCTGGCCTCTATAGCTCCTCATCTCCCTTCCAACCAATTATGGCCCCACAACACCACCAAGTCCAAAACCCCACCCTGGTGGGGAGCCAGGGAGGCAATGTTGGTTCACCGACACCTTCTCCCATTGTAGAGAGGCTTGCTTGGTGCCATGGTCCCACCCTGGGGATAAGCCAGGAGTATCTGTAGGGGTACAGTTACCAGGGAGTGAGACAGGTGTTCCAGGACTGGCAGATGGTAAGGACAGCTGGAAACAAAAAGCATACTAAATTTGAAAAAAAAGCAAAGCTGATATGGTGAAGATGCAGAGTGATATTTTTTACAAATCAGAGTCTCCTTTTTCAATGCTAATCAATATATGTGTTTACACTCCTAGGGACATGTTTTGTGAGAAAATATATATATTTTTCTCAAGACCCATGTTTGGCCATTTTGAACTATTTTTTTAAGTTTTTTTTATGCACATCAAATGACTAGCAATTCTGATTCAGATGAAGAACAATGTAAAACAACTACCAGTTCCCAATGAATTCCCCCATTACGAATTGCAGCTAATATGGAAAACAATGATGCTGTAGTATATCATGTTATAACATGGGTTAGGAAAAACTGTAAAGCCAATTGGCTAAAGAGCATCACATGGCCATTGATTAATCTCTGTTAACTGCACGGTTGCTAAGAAGCACCATGGAGAGAGATCCATGGGCAAACCTGCACTTGTTATATGTGGGGCAAATGATTTTTAAATGGCAACCACTGAAATGCATAGTAAAGAGGGTGATAGTTTTATAAAAGCAGCCCTTACACAGCTACTGACAGGCTGTCCTATGTTACCATTCCCCCCCAAGGCAATTTTACCTCCCCCTGCTGTGGCGTCACTCCATTTGCATCTTCTCCTCCATGTCCAGTCACAGAGTGGAGCACCATTGCCATTCAGGCTACCCGCAGTGTTACCAGTCAGCAGCAGAGGGAATGTGAGTGACAGAGAGTATGACTGAGCAGCAGGTAGCATGGGTGGGACACACAGAATCAGAGCATAACGTTAGTGTCCCTCCCCTTGCTCCATTGTTGCCAAATACTGTATGCTGTATTTGCCCCCCCATCTGTGACACCATGAATGAGAAACCAGAATCTCTGCACACTTGTCATCTGCAGTGTCTCCATTCACGTTGCTGTGCAGCCAGGAAGAGTGACTCTCCCATATGTGTGTGTATCTCCCAAATGTAAGCTGCTCATCTGCATCCTGGAGTGTACTGCACGGGCAGCTCAGCAGCAGTAGACAGAGAGTCAGAGAGATGGGACAGAGAGAGAGACAGGTGAAGCTCCTTGGCTGTTTCTCCCCACCCGTTCATCATTCCTGAGTGGGTAGGTCCCTGGATACCTGTAAGTGACAAGGTCTGCTTCTTTGTCTGGTGCTTTCAGTGTCTCTCCCCACTGCATAGTCTCACTACTGTAAGGACCACTGTGCTGGTAAGCAGTCGCTTACTTGTGCCACTTGATCCCTTCAGCAAGTGTCTCCACTGAGCACAGGTTATACATCGATGAAAAAAAATTGTTATGTTACTTCATGGCATGTAAGAGTGCGAGAGACTGAGTGAGAGAGAGACACAGTGCAGTGCGAGGACAGAGATGACAAATAACTATTGTAATGTGTGTGTATTAAATTATATTTTATTTAGTGTCATCTTGTGCTTGTGTGAAGCATGTCCTGGCAAATGTTATGTCCTGATCTGTTTTGCAGCACCACAGTGCTACCTGTTTTCTCTCTCTGCAGCTGCAACTGAAGTTCCTGGCAATTGTTGCAGCAGTGCATCAGCCAGATAATACAGGAGCACAAGTTGCAAATTTGGGAAAAGGAATACAGTGCCTGGTCCCCATCCTGTCAGGGATTATGTCCATAAATCAGCCCCAGAGGAATGGGTTCTATGCAGATTCCCACCCTGTGTGCAGAGAGAAAGCAGGTCCCAGCATGCTGTAGAAAGAGAGAGAGAGAAAGAGTCAGAGTGAGCAGATTAGAGCATGGTGTACAGCGAGTGAAAGCAAGAGAGACAGTCACAGAGAGACTTTCCCAGGGCTCCAGTTGTGTTTCCGATCCTACTGGTGGTGTACACAGCAGCAGATGCTATGAATTGAAAGACATATGAATGTGTATAAAAGCAAGTTCAGAGGCTCTTCTCCTGTGTCCTGACAGTTTGATGATGTGCTGCGAGACACATGTGTGTCTGGGTTAGGAGGACTGAGCTGAACACATATTTTTACATGTTTCACTGTATGCTAGGAACCACAAATGTCAGAAATCATGAGAATACTATATTTCTTGCATTTGTGTGTTCATAACATAATTGACACATGTATTAGTTGTTGTTGCAGACTACTTTTTATTGCGGCAGAATAGAGTAAAATGTTTTGTATTTGAAAAGAAATAATTGACTCTCTTTGCGTTTTGTTATAGCAAATAACCCATGTTATAGGCAAAATAACTCACTCCAGGGTATGGTGTTATTTAAGCAATAATGCCCAACAGGGTGTGTGTCGTGCTGGGATAACGTCACGCCTCAGGTGATTGGGCACGAGGCCGCAGGCTGAGTGCGTCCAACAACTGAGGCGTGGCCGTTATCACACGACTACACACCCTGAAGAACTATTACTAATATATAATGGCTCGTAAATAAATAATTTTAAAGAATGTTTTTATTAGTGTGGGAAAAATATTTTTGTTTCTTAAGAGGAGATGCAAAAAAAGAGACTGGAATCCAAACAATAATCAAGAGATTCACATTGCTGAGACTAGAGCTGTGATGTTGTGCTGGAATAACATCACAGGTCCAGCCCAAGACTGACCAATCAGAGTCCAGGATTTTTTCTTGCCATTGTATAATGGAGATTAATGAACACCCCTGGTGCTGTGAGGAAACTCTGCATGTGGCCCCATGCCTCACAACACAACTGAGGTGTTGATTAATCCTCAATCACACCATTCACTGTTGTGGGTTAGTGCTTACTTCCCATATTTAAGCTCTTTGGAATTATACCGAAATGTTTTGGTATTACTTTTATGAATGAATATGACAATATCATTGCACAGAAGTGCAGTGTGGAGGCATCAGAGAGGGGGAGACTGCAATACAACAGGAGGAGAGAGCAAGATAAATGCAATTTGTCTGAATGAATCAGATTAGACCAGACACCAGCTGGAGCTGTGGACCCCTTTTTGACTGTCTCACTTGTCGTGTTTACATGGTAGTAGTGCTACAAGATTCTGACCGCAACAGTACGGCCCCAACCACCTGTGACACATGGTCTGCCTATCTACACAGCTTCTCTCTGTACAACTACAATCTATGCTGGTGAGGGCCATACATCTGATGCTGGGAGGCTGTTTTCTTATGTAAGCAGTGACGAGCTTAATGATGCGCTTGCTGTCGTCATCACTTCTCGTCTTTGTCATGCCTTCCATACATACAGAAAATGTTGTTAACTGCAGCCCTGTTTACATGGCCACTGAGAATAGGGCAATCATTAACTCCACTGTGTTCTGCACCTCTTGATACCCTGTTCATTCACATACAGATGGCTCCTCTCAGCAGCGATGCAAGACATCTTGGTGAGGGTCCATCACTTGGGAGGAGGGGACTGACCTCTGCTGCTGCAAAGATCACAACTGTTTTTATTTATTTGTTCTTTTTATATTTTCATAATTATAAATAAAGGCTTCCACAGGGACAGACTATCTGTGCCCTCACTTCCTGTTGAGGGAATGCTTCTGCATCATGAGAGGCACATGAATTATGGGAAAGGACAAGTTAGTGTGGAGTGAGTGGCACAGACAGTCCACACTGCAGCTTAAGCTGCTCACTCCGTTTGGTAGCCCTAGCTTGCCAGAGAATCAGGGAACACTATAATGAGTGGTTTACTCCAATTGGGTAAGAGTCTACACAGAAGCCATTGCACTGGAGCAACATGAGTCCTTGGGTTGCATCAGTGCAAATGTAACCATGTAAACAGAGTAACTTTCTCTGTCCCTGGTGTCCCCATGTAAACCAGCCCCCCATGCATACCATGCTGTAGAGGGACAGACCAGCAGTAACGGGGCCTCCAAGGTGTTACTGCATGGTAAGTTTGTTGAGCAGCAGCCGGCAGCAGTGGCAGGAAGAGGCAGAGGAGCAGTCAGTAGGGGCTGAGCCTGAGCCACATGGAGCTGCACCTGCAGAAGGTGAGCCCAGATTCCAGCGACACTGGTGTCACCCAGTTGTGGCAAAGGCTGCAACTCAACATTTATCTATACTGTGCATATGTAACGACCACATTTATCACCTGTGCTTACGTCACTCGCTTCTCACCCCCTGTTCATTCAACCTATGCACTGTAGTCAAAACAATGTTGGAACTACTTTTAAAAACAGCAGCAGCAGCAGTACTGAAACTCACCTGAGAATGCACCTGCTGTTCAACAACACAACACAAGTTTTCTGTGCTGACACAGAAGCGCCAAAGCAGCCGAGGAACAGGAGTATCGGAATGCACCCTGCAAAACAAGAGAACAGAAAAAAAATTTAAAACCATGAATTAAACTCACCATCAAAAAATGTCTTCTAACAACAGACAGACTGTTGTCCTCTGACAGCAATACTGACTGACAAATAAAACACTAGCAAAAAGGTCCTGAACTCTACCTTGAAGCATACCAAACATAAAAAAGTGACTACCCCAAATACCCAAAGGAAAATAAATAACCCCTGCAATATACTGGTGACAGTAACTGGCTGACACCCCGAACTTAACAGTGACAAAATCCTCCTGTGAAGATAACCGCTTCAAAGTCCAAAAGCAAAAAAAAAAAGTGCACACATAAATAAAACCAAACCATGTAAAATAAAAATAAATCAACACAAAACCCATAAATAAAACTAAAAACACACTGATTAAACTTATCGCCGATAACACAGAACTGCTATGCCCGACTCCTCGATTAAGCCCCGCCCACAACCACAAAGCAGCCAACAGCAACAAGTTTCATCACATGCAAAGCAACTTGACCAATCAAAATAACAGCACACCCAACCAATCACAATCATTCCTACTACAGCCACAACTAATACAAAACCACTATCAGGCGACCATTCAGAAAACAAACCAATGCCATT
Source organism: Neoceratodus forsteri (assembly GCA_016271365.2). Classification (NCBI taxonomy): domain Eukaryota; kingdom Metazoa; phylum Chordata; order Ceratodontiformes; family Ceratodontidae; genus Neoceratodus; species Neoceratodus forsteri. Next base: position 1,026,033,304 of record CM057454.1, on the reverse strand, counting down.
CAGAAACACTGTAGCACTGCACATAGAGACTGAAGAAATAAAGAACACCAGATAAAATGCATCTGACTCTACTACTCAAATGTATAAATCTAACACATGATGGGCAGGAGTGTGATATGGGAAATATCTCCATTCGAGTCTAGTGACTTTAGGATACCTCCACACATGGCTCCGCTATGCTCCACCACTAGTGAGTATCCTAAGGTCACTAGCCACTCATGGAGATATTTCCCATATCACACTCCCCTGCCCATCATGTATCCCCTATATATTGATATGTGGTACATTTTTTTGAAATTCAATATAATTTATTGGTTATCAGAAAAAGACATAACAATACAATAAACAAACAACAAACTTCAGATTACCCCCTCCCATCCACCCATCCCAGAAGGCAGAGTGAAAAAATAGCCAAGCCCAAGCAGAATTCAGACAGGTACCAGGGTAACTAAGGACACACTACATATGTATAGTGACACAAATTCAGACATAAGAAAAAAAGCCTACTAATAAGAAAAAAAAAAAAGAAAAAACACGATCTTGTTTTAACTGGGCTGCACCTGGGCAAACTAAATCATGCACAAGGTATTCAGCTTGCTCCACCTCCTATTATATAATGAAAAACTATTGTGTACACTCGCTATCATTTTTTCTAAATGAAGACTGAATAGGAATTCCTGCAACCATTCTTGACATGTGATCAGAGTCTATTCATACCAATGATGAAGAACAACCCTCTCAACTGAAAGGGAGATCAAGGCCAGGTAATTCCTGCTTTCCCTCATGGCAATCCAACTATAATCCTCAACTATGCATAGTTCAGGAGTGAAGGCACCTTCAAGACCAAGGAGAGGATCAGCCGTAGATCTAATCAGTTCCCATAGGGGCGACATTTTAGAACAGTCCCAAAAAAGTGTGTAGCAGTGTACTATCTGCCTGTCCATATCTTGTGCAAAGGGAATAATTTAATCTACTCATCTGAACCATCTTGGTGGGGGGGGGGTATGAAAGAAATATTATACAAGATTTGGAATTGTATAAATTGAAGTTTACCATGAGAAATATAAGTATGTAGATCTTTCCAGATTTTACTCCACCTAAAAACATGTTGTGGAAAAACTTAATTCCAATATAGGGATTCTCCCATAATATCAGGGAATATAATGAGAAAAAAGAGGGAGTATAAACAAGATATAGCATGTGGCTGCAATGCAATGTCAGTGGCAGATTACCAGAACTCATTAAAGTTGACATCACAAGGCAGAGATCCAAACCAGTGAAGCAGAACATGCCTAAGTTGAAATATCTTAAATATACATTTTATCTAACTGGAAAGAAGCAAGGATATCCTGACATGATGTTAAGAAACCATTGTGGAGCAAGTCACAAACCTTAATTGCAGCAGGCTGGGGGAACTTGGTTTCTGACAGCATGAGGCCTCCATTTTAAAGTTGAGATTATGAAAAATGGACTGAGAGAAATCTTTAAAATATTTATAGTGCATAAGAGAACTTAACTGCATATGGGCTCGTATGGCGGTACCAATAACAGAGTCTTGAAGATGCAGAGGGAGAGAATTAGGGGGAACACAAAGCATAGTTAAAGGGGAATGGCCTGCATCATTAATTTATTTCTCTAGTTCAAGCCAGATGGGTGTGTGGGAGGTTTCAGCATCTTCAGGATTCTGAACCAGCCACCTTAAATATTTACTAGTGTGCTTAGCCAGGTAGTAAACTGTAAAATGTGGGAAGTGAAGGCCTTCAGATGTCTTGGGAGCTGATAGACGATTAAATGCCTGTCTTGGCACCTTACCCAACCAAATAAAGTTATGAGTTGGAGATCATCCTGTGAACCTTTTTGAACCATGATAAGAGGAGCAGGACATTGAACATATTGAGTGGATAAAAGACATGGGGGAAAACATTCATTTTAATAATATTTATTCTGCCCCATAGAGTCAATGATAAAGATTCCCATCTCTTAAGATCCTGTTGTATTTTAATCAGCAAATTATCCAGATGAAGCTTTTTGAGTTACCCCATTGCAAGTCTGATTCTCCAGTACATCACAGGACTTCTTGAAATTTAAATAAAAGAACAAATAAGTATCCACAGCAGAACTCCATAATAAGCCAAAGTAAACCAGTTCAATAATCCCTTAATAGAAACATAGACTTTGACTGCAGATAAGGACCACTTGGCCCACCCAGTCTGCCCATTAATAGGTCAAGGAATAGTATCTTTACCTCAGCCTCTGCCCTGCCCACTGTCTCATATGTCTTCCATGATCTTTCATGTTGGATCTGAAGCTGGGCAGGAAACATTTTGAATCAGATACCAGCTGTGATGAGCTTTGTCTCTATGGGGTGGTATGCAACCCTTCTCTTCCTCACAGTACTAGGCAAATCCTGCATGATCCTTAACTGAGCCCCTTCCTAAGATACATCCTGGAGGTCTTTAATTTTTATTAAGGATATGTTGTTGGTCCAGATAATTGAGAAATTTAAGGATGAGAGGTCAGGGCGGGGAACCTTCTGGAAGCACGGGCTTTAAGGAATGGTTGGCTCACTCGATAATGTATGGTGGCCCATTAAGAGATGAGCCCACCAGCACTGACTTGTATCCCTCAACTTGTTCCAGGATACTGATGACAAGAACATTGTTCCTGTTGCTCCTGCTCTCCAAATCTTCAAGGCGAGCTTCGAGGCGGGCCACTTTTCATCTAAGTGCAACCATGCTGGGTCCACACTCATGTGACAGTTATCCAGAGAACTTATTCGTTGTCTCCAACCCAACAATTCAGTTCTTAAACAGACACCTGAAGAGCCCTGATTTCACTAGTAAGCTCCTGCAAAGTTTCTTTCAGTGGGGCAAAAAATGCTATACCGGAGTTTGGAAGATAAGAACAGGAACTAAATATAGCTATCAAGGAAGCTTCTTCCAAGAAAAGGTAATTTAAACAGTAAATTTAAGCAGGGCTAGCAGGAGCAAACCAGGAGAGCAGCTACCTAGGGCTGGGCATCACGCAACTCCCCATATGTGGTATATTTAAATGTGATGTAGACTCTGCTACAGGACCACCATTAATTGTAATATTTTTTTTTTCTTACTAAGACTTGGTTCAATTCTCTTTTCCATGACTACAACTAAATACATTTGATTTTCGTCTGTCTTTTGTAATCATAGTACTTTGGATGTAATTTGTGATGAACTGATGATTCTTTTTTTGTTAGTCCTTGATAATATATTTTAAAGTGCCTATTTATTTCACCCCCATTTGCACATGCATGTGTCTACGTAAGCCATAAGGCACAACAGGTGTGTTATTGTTGGCTTAACATCACTCCTGGGGTGGATTTGAAGCACTAGGTGAAGCTGAGTGCTTCCACCAACCCAGGAGTGATGTTATTACAATAACACACACACCCTGGAAAGTACCTTATTGCTAATATACAATAGCTCATTTAAATAATATTAAAAAGTAAAAAAAAAGAAACTATATTTGTATTCTTTTTTTTCTATGAAAGGCATGTTTGCAAATAAATGAAAAAGCAGTCCAGTAGGTGGTGCTGCTGCTAATGCTGTGGGTTTCTTGTGCATGGTTCCCCGCTATGTAACACATCCCCAAAATACTCATCATTATATGATAACTTTTAATCAGTGTGCTCTCGCTGCTTGTGATGGAAGCACCTGAAGATTTTATTTTGTTTTGTTTTCCCTGTGCAAGACAGATGGACAGTAAAAAGATGAGAGTGGACCCGAGCTGTAACTTACGGTTTCTTGCTCCATTGGGTGATTGTACATCAGTCGGAACCTGTAAGTAACAGGTTTTTATTTTTATTTTGGGAAAATGGAAACTGTGTGGGTTTGGTCAGAAAGAGAGGAGTTTAAATGTGAATGCCAGTTTGTTTCTGTTTCCTGGAAATGGCTGCAAGCATGCGCGGTTCCATTGACTGAGGCAGCCATGGTGAAGTAAAAAATAGACAGCTGCCATTTCTTTTGAATTTTGTGGTTTTGTTTACTTTGGCTGAAGGAGCGAGGTAGTCAGGCAGGGAAAGTGTTTTTATTGGAGGGGGCGGGAGCGAGTGGGGCTAAGCTGTGATGACTTCAGGGATTGTCGGTTTCCCAGTGGCTTGCATGGGTAGGAAGGGATTTGTTTCACTGTTCTCCGGTCACTTGTGTGCCTGTACTTTATACAGTGATGTTATAGTTTAATGACATCACTGTGCCAGGCACACAGTGACTGATCAGAATAGGGGAAATTTTCTTGCCATTGTATAATTTTAGGTAAACATTCTGCACATATCAAAATAAGTTATCTTAGTAAAATATACATATTACATGCAATTTGGCAAAGATTCTGGGCATATAAAATATTATCTGTTTAGCTAATGCTTGTCTCTGTATCAGTGTGTGCATATATGCAATCAAATATTTGATTTGTAATAGGAAGCATGTGCAGATGGATTGATTTGAAGTATGAGGATAATACTGACATTCCATTTGATGCTTGTACTGTATATGTGCAAATGGATTGATGTGTGTGTGTGTGTGTGTGTGTGTGTGTGTGTGTGTGTGCGTGCGTGCATGCATGCATACAGATAATTTATAATAAGTAACACTTGCAGGTAATTTTGTAGGTGAATAAAGACTGACAGTTACTTTTATGTTTGTATATTTGTGTATGTATTGATGTGAGTATAGGGGCATAGAGACAACTGATAATAGGTAATAAATACAGGCTGAATAATTGTGTGGCTAAATACTGATATTTAATTTGATGCCTGCATGAGTGCATGTATCAGTGTGTGTATATAAGCATGGAAATAATTGATAATGTGTATACTGATTGTTTTTTGTGGGTAAATATTGACATTTCTAGCATGTGTGTGTTTTGCACACAGTTTAAAATAAAGTACTATACTTGCTCTACATTGCTTTTGTCATTCTTAGGTGAAGTCAGAAGAAAGGGCAATGTATATGCTCTCAAGAAATGCTATAAATCTTTTTTTGTTAAAGTTAATGCAACTGAAATGTTTTGTGTGACTGCAGTATTCATTATGATATTTATTTATTTGTCATCTCAGAGTTACACCTTTGAACTAATACCTCTTTTACAAATGTTCCATGTCAAGGTAAGATTTATACAATAGTTACACTTGGGTACAGAGTAAAAGGAACATAGATAAAGACATAGGCAAGTACAACACATAATTTACAATCATTGGTGAAATCCTTGGCTTACAAAGAGGCAAAACTGTACAATAAGAAACTGTACTATATACAAGTAGCAAGTGCAATAGAGTCATACGATAAAGTGTAGATGAGATTAATGCCAGTTTTGATAAACAATGAGCACAGAGGCCACAGGTTTAGTGTGGTGAGGAGAGGTGCAGTGGGTAGATAGTAGAGCAGTTAGAGCTGATTATGTCAAGGGGTAAGGAGTGAGAGGGCTAGGGTTGGGGGTAGAAAAAAATGGCTCAGGCAGAGGTGTCCATGCCAGTGTTATAGGGAAGGGTGAACAAGAGGTGTTGGAAGGGGAAGTGAGAGAGGGGACAATTACAGGTGTAGTGGAAATGAGTAGTGACAGAGGGGTGAGGATTGGGTGGAATGAGCAGTGACAGAGGGTGAGGATTGGGTAGGGTGGGAAAGTGAGGGGTAGAGTATATGGGAGGGGATGACAGTGAAGAGAAAATAGTTGAATGGGGTGGAGGGGAGAAGTATGGTAGGGGAGTGGAGCGACACAAAGGGGGAGGTGGGAGGATGGAACCTGCAGTTACTGGAGCTTAGGGTTGTCAGGTGTTTTAGTAAGCATTCATTTGTTGAAAGTTCAGAGCTAAGGCATATTTATTACTTCTGGGGGTAGTGCATTGAGCCAGAGGGTGCCTTGTAAGTGTAGGATCTCTGTGCAAGTTCAGTGTGAGATATGTAGAGCATTTTGTGTTTTTCCTCTAGTCTGGTGTGAGTTAGACACCGGTTTAATGAGCTTTGTACTGGGTTGAGGCGTTAGAATGAAGAGAGCTTTTTTTCTGAGTAGGCAGGTCTGGTATTTAATCCTCCCATGAAGATTAAGCCACTTGGACTAGAAGTAAAGTTTGCACATGTGAGTGAGCCTGGGTGCCCCCAGTGCAAGCCTACAAGACTTGCTGAGGGCAGTTCTGACCCTTTTTAGGGCTGTGTCAGTTGCCACACTGTACACAATTAGTTCATAGACTATAATAGAGATTATACAACTATTGATAGCCAGAGACAAGGCTGCAGGGGTCAGATGGTGTATTTGTGTCTATGTCTGTAAAGGAGACCAGTTCTGGTTTGGCTGTCTTTGTAACATTGTCTATGTGATGGGCGAAAGAGAAGGAGCTATCCAGTGTGATGCCTAAATATTTAAAGGTATTAACCTGATTGAGTGGCTCCTGCTTGCTGTTCTGGATGGTCAGCTGATTCGCTCTGTATTTGCTCTGGCTGTTAGCAAACAACATTACCTTTTTTTTTGTAATTTAGGAGAAGCTTGTTTTGAGTAAACCGGTTCTGTATTGCCGCAAATATATTTTGGAGTTTGGGTTCTAGTGGTTGTGGGTGTGGGCTACTGGTGAAGATAGCCGTATCATCTGCATAAAGCAGAATGTTATCCAGGCAGGCCAGGGGGAGGGAATTAAGGAACAGGCTGAATAGGAGTTGGCCCAGAATATAACCTTGCAGGACACTGGTTGTCACCTGCCTACTATCTGAGAGGGTCCCATTGATTTTCACTTGTTGGGCTCTACTTCCGAGGTAACTTTTAAACCACCCAACTGTGCTGGGTGATAACCTGGAAGCATGGTGTTTGCAGCTTAGGATACTGTGGTTGACAGTATCAAAAGCTTTAGTGAGGTCGATGTATACTGACCCCACTAGCAGACTGCTGTCCAGCGCCGTATGGATGAAGTCTGTGTATTCCAGTAGTGCTGTATTGGTGCTGTGGGCCTTCTAGCAACCATGCTGTCGTGAACACTGGGTGTTATATTTGTTTAGGAAGTCCACCAATTGGTCTGATACTATTCGTTCAAGGGCTTTGTGGAGTGGGGGGACTATGGAGATGGGCCTATAGTTGGCATGACTCATCCGATCTCCACTTTAGTGAACTGGCTTGACAACCACACATTTTAATTTCTTAGGGAATTACCCTTATCTTAGAGATAAATTCAGAATAATAATAAGTGTTTTTATTAATTAGTCAAGGGTGAGGGCTACTAATCTAAGATCGAGGGAGTCGCTGCTGCATCTGGATTTGCCCAGAGAATGATGGAGATATTTTTTGGCTTCCACATGGGAGATTTGCTTGAAATAAAATTGTGATATACCATGGGGGTGGGGGGGGCTGAGTATGGTTAGCTTGTGTATCTTCTGAGCTAGCCTTTTCAGTGTTAAAGAAGTATGGAAGGAGTATGTGACTGAGGTCTGAGAATGCAACACTGAATGCATCAGCTATTTCTTTTGAATCCTGACTGCTCTTCCCTTTTACAAGGAGCATGGAGGGGAGGACTTGTCCTTTCCCATCAGCTCTTTTATGTTACTTCAGAATTTCTTACCATCCCCCCATGTGCTGTTTAGTCTGTCTTTAAAATTCTTAGCTTTAGCAAGTCTGCTCTCCTGGGTACAATCATTTCTTACTGCTCTGTAACCCTGGATATTAGCTATCATGCCTGTGGCTTCTACTGTGTTCCAGAGGTGGTCCATATTCTTCATGAGGTCAAGAAGAGCTTGTGTGATCCCAGAGTTGTTTACGCCCTTTATTTTATGCTTTCTAACTGGTGCATAGGTATCAACTTATTTTATCAGAACATTAACTTTGCATGTGAGCAAGAAATACTAGGTCCATGCCTTCGGGGTTTTGATTTAGTGGAGGGGGTGGTGGGGGCACATATTTTGCCTACTCTTGAGTTGAAAGTGGAAATTTATAGCCTCTGACAAGCTAACACACCATGCTTTCAGTTGCTTTAATTAGAATTTTCTGTAGGTGGTGCTCCTCAGTTTCATTTGTCTTAGAGCTTACAGCTTGACCAACATGGAAAGAATTAGAGAAAGCTTAAGATTTGAGTTTTAACGTAGTCCACCGCAGTTGAGAATGGGAGCTTTTATAGTTTTTTTTCCATATTAAAAAATAATAGTCTGATAAGTGATAACATTTCAATAAATGCTGCCTTTTGAAAACATAAAGAGCAGCTCTTCACTTCAATGTATACTTTCAGAAATACAGTGTTTTACATCCTTACAATTCTCTAGGGAATACATTTTTTAATGTTCAGTTTTTTTCACTATGGTTTATACTATATGTTGGTAGACTTTCTACCAAGTGTCTATAAGAGTCATTTGTATGTTTCCAACTGATGTTATAGGGCCTTTAGTTATAACAATATAGTACTTACTATGACAAGTTGTGATATTAAAAAACAGCAGTTGTGGGTCAGTTGAGAACAGTAGTAGACTTTTAGAAAAGCAGTTAATATAGCACTGCATGACCTGATATATTTATTAGGCTAACAGGAGCTATTAAATATATTAAAACACACAAACATAATTGTTTTAAATGTCAACATTTTTAGCCTTTCATTTTGGTAACTGCTTGCTCTAAAAATACCTGACAGTGAGACATACACATACATTACATACTGTATGTGTGGTGATACATGAGTGAGGATAAAAATGAATCACCATCTTAAAATCCAAGTCACCTGACACTCTCCCAAGCGATGTCTGGTTCACACCACTTTATTTGTTTGAACTAAAAGTTTTCTGGCTCACGAACCAGAAAAAGTGGTTCTAACATGGTATTCTTGTTCGTGACACAGAAAATGTGGTTCCAACTGGTACCTTTGGTTCTCGAGGCTGAAAATCTGCTCCAAAGTACTGCATTTGGTTCATAAACCAAAAAATGTAGTTCAAACTACTACTGGTTTGTGAAGCACATGTGGTTCAAATTTCAACTTTTGGTTGGTAAAGTAGACAAATATGAAAATATGAAGAAGCTGAGAGAAGAAGGCAATTTGGTCTATGTAGTCTGCTTCTGTTGCAGTGTTCAGAGGTTGATGTACTTGGTCTGCTCCACCTCCTCACTCCATCCATGCTTCCCATCTTTACTACTCATGGAAAATACTTTCTCCATGGCTATTCAAGCCTCTCTTGAAGCACAGCAAATTGCAAGTGTCCATCACCCTGTGAATAACTGCATAGTCAGTCTGCTCCTACCCCTCACTGACTGCATCTTAACACTGTGGCCTCTCATGTTATGGTTGCAACTTAAGTTAAAGAGAGCTTCTGTATCCATGTTTTTTATCTGTTTCTAGTACAGTACTTGAAGGTCTCAGTCATGTCCCCTCTGTGTCCTGTTCTGTACTGAGTAGATATTCAGTGCCCTAAACATATCTTACTATGCCTTACCATTCTGATCCATTATCATCTTTGTATCCATCCTCTGGAACTTCACCAGTAGGTTAATGTGCTTGTTGAGGTGTGGGCACCGATAACAAACTCCATATTGTAGACGTGGCTTCACTCAAGAGTTATTCAACAGCTGTATAAGTTGACCTGTCATCTAACAAGCCATACAACTAAGCAAATGAATTCCTGTTTTTCCAGAAATAGAAGTGCACAGGGCCCTCTTTCACACCAACATAGATGTATGCATCTATGAATGGATGAAGGCGCAGGGCCAGAGAGTCCTGCATTCCCACAGGCAAATGAATATATAATTATATATCTCAAAAGTAAGGAATGTCATTGCAAAAAACTGTGTTAATGCACCAGTTAGGGTTCAACTCAATGCCACAAAAGCAAGGAAATGTGGCATTAGGGTTTTCAGCCCTAAGTCACCATTCCCCTCTCACGCCCCACACTAGCAGCCAAAGGGACCAGACAACAGAAGCAACCACAGACTGCCATCATCAGGAAAGACATATAACATACAACTCTTTCCAGATGACATGACAGCTCCATCATCATGGTCCATTGGTGCTCTAGCCATTGATACACATGTATACATGTACACATACTCGACAACTTCAGACTGCAGAATTGTAGCAACATTACATACTGTAGCTATAACTATATTTGCATGCACTTTTTAACTCAGTGCAAGTATGAAAGTAATTGACATGTCTCAATGCAGTATTACCATTTTATAGTAATTCAAAGCATTGAAATAACCATGCTATCATGATTCCATGCAAATATACAAACATATGAACATACAAAATTTTCCAGCAGATAAAGGCCTAGTGGTTTATCAAGTCTGCTTGAATGTGCAGCTAGCACCCCTTATTCTTCAGCTGCCCCTTCCTCCCTCACATCCTCCCCCTCCCTTGACCCTCCCCTTTGCCCTGTGCCAGCCCCTTTTGAAGCAGCCCATTGTTCTATTGGATACCACTTCTGCCGTTAATGCATTCCACCCAGCTACCACCCTCTCCATAAAAAAGTGTCTCCTCATCTCTTTCCTGACCCTTCCTGCCTCCAGTCTCATATCATGGCCCTGGGTGTTCCTTCCCTTCCTTACTTTGAACAGCCCCTCCGTACCTGTCTTCTTTTTTCCTTTCATGTACTTTAAAGTTTTATTCATATCCCCCCCATCCTGCCTCTCCTCCAGTGAGTACATGTTCAACTCCCATAGCTTCCTCTCATATGGCAAGTCCCCCAGCCCCTGGATCATCTTTGTCACCCTTCGCTGCACCCCCTGCAGTAACATAATGTCTCTCTTCAGATACGGGTGCCAGTACTGCATGCAGTGCTCTAGGTGCAGTCTAACTAATCAAAATAAATAAATAATGAATAAATAAATCTGTAACATGGCGGAATCACCTTCCCCCTCCTCAGGGATATACAGCTTGCAATGCAAGCCATCATTTTGGAGGCCTTTGCTGCTGCTTCCTACATCATGACAAGTTGTTCATTGACCCAGTAATGAGCACCCCCAGATAATTCTCCTCCTCCTTCTCCTCCTCCTCTGTCTCGTCTAATTGCACTCCTCCAGCTGGTAACTCCTTCTTGGGTTTTTCATCCCAAAATGCAGCACCTTGCACTTTTTGGCATTGAACCCCAGTTGCCAGGTGTCTGACCAGATTTCCAGCTTTGCCAGATTATCCTGCAACCCCTTCCATGCCCCCAGATCATCTACCACTGCTCCAACCTTGGTGTCATCAGCAAACAGACTGGTCTTGTTCTTTGATGCCCAATGATTGGTCTGCAATGAATCTCCCAAACAACACTGGTCCCAACACTGATCCCTATGGAACACCGCTCATCACTACCCTTGGGTGAATGAGAGCTCCCCACCCACCACCAACCTCTGTTGCCTTCCCTGAAGCCAGTCCCGTAGCCATCTCACCAGCTTTGCACCCACCCCGGTGCCTTCTAACTTACTTCTCAGCCTCCCATGCAGCACCGAGCTGAATGCATTACTGAAGTCCAGGTACAGGGCATCCACTGCATGGCCCCCATCCAATTGCCTAGTTACCCAGTCATAGAACTTCACCAGGTTAGTTTGGCAGGATCTGCCACTTATGAAGCCATGCTGTCTGCTGTACTGTAGCCCTTTGGCCTCCAGGAGAGCCACCAGCCTCTCCTTCAGGATAGTCTCCATCAGCTTATCCTAGATTGATGTGAGGCTCACTGGTCTGTAATTCCCTAGTTCATCCTTGGGGCTGATCTTGTGGAGTGGAGGCACATGAACCATTCTCCAGTCCTGAGATACACACCCTGAGTGTAGGGAGGCATTGAATAGGTCTGCCAAAGGTTCCACCAGGACATCTGCCAGCTCTTTCAGTACCCTGGGGTGGATGTCATCTTGGCCTGGAGCCTTGTCTACCCTCAGTGCCCTCAAACCCTCTAGAATCCTGCCCTCTGTGATTTTCCCATCCATCACCCCTCCCCCTCCATTGCTTCCCTCTCTCCCTCCTTCTCCTTAGTAAATACCAAGCAGAAGTAATCATTTAGCACTTCTACCTTATCGCACCCTGCTTCCACCCAGCCACCCTCCTCCCAATCCTTACTATATGGTCCTCACAGCTCCTTTTCTCCCTGATGTACCTGAAGAAGCCCTTCTAATGCCCTGCACCAGCCTGAGCTCCTTAGATGCCTTGGCTGCTCTTACTACCCTTCTCACCTCCTTCAATTCCTTAAGGTACTCCTCCTTGTCCTCCCCCCCTCCCTGTTATTTTGTACCTCCTAAAGGTACAAAGGTAGGAGACTTGGTTTGCTGGTCAACGCACCTAGCTTCACCTGAGCTCTTTCCTTCTAAGACTGCTTGAAAGGCAGAGTAGAGAAACTTACCAGAGCAAGGGAAAAGGATTAAGACTTATTTTGGCTAAGCAGATTTACTGTGTGGTGTTGTTTTTATTTTTTACTCACAGAGATTGCTACTGTTTGTTGCTAACATTTCATTGCTTTATTTTTCTCTGTAGCAAAGTGTTTCTTACAGTGAATATCGTCTCTGAAAGTATTACAGGTGGTTCTTTACAGGTTTTACAGTTTTATCTAACATTAGGATAAGCTTTCAGGGTTACTGCATTTGTTGTTGACTGATTGTTTCTGCTCTTACCTCCTTGTTCTTTCATCCGTGGTTCTTCTTTTTTGGCAGGGGAAGGGCCCAGCCACCCACCCCCATCCCCAACCACCCCACACTACACCCCTTTTATAGGGTACCACAGTTGTGACATTTCCTGTGGCAGAGCAGGAAGTGGTGGATCAGTGGGGCCTCCACAAGAGTGAGCTCATTTACAGGGCACTAGTAATTTAACTTGTTATAACAAGTTAAACAAAACACAATCAAACCATTACTTGCATTTTTTTTTCCCTTTTTTCCTTCTAATTACTCTGACTAGGTTACAAACCCAGCAACTTATCTGGAATGGATATCATTGACTGCAGGAACTGTGGAACAATTTTCAGAAGGACAGTCTTACAGGATTTACGACACTGTCCTACATGCTGGGCCTTTGGAGATCTTAGGACTCAGCTCCGGGCAGCATGGGCAGAGATTGCACGCCTCAAATTTCATATTGAAGAGAATCGTTATAAGAACCACTGCCATTTCCCCAGCATCCAACAGAAAAACCTCGACTGCAGAGGGTAGTTGGTCCAGGAGGTTGGCAGGTGGTTGGGAAGAACAAATCAGGTGCCCCATCACTCTCTGCTCTCCTACACATTACCTCCAAAAACCATATAAACACTACAAACAGGTATCTGCCTCTATCTCTGAAATCAAAGAGGCAGAAGACACTGCAGAGCAGAACACTGCGGCACAGGAGCTAGCACAACAAAACTCACCCAGATCAGGAACCAAAACAAAACAAGCAAAGAAATCAAAAACTTCTGATCATAGGAGACTCCATGATTTGGGGAGTTGATACCCATCTCCAGCCAGGGTAATGGTCAGATGTCTCCCAGGTACATCAGCATGGAGAGACACTGACCGCATTATAAAATTGTTCACAAAGCAGGAGAAAACATTGATGTCCTAGTACACATAGGGACTAATGATCTTGCCAGCCAGTCAGTTGGAGACCAAGGAACACCTGACCAGGCTGGGTGACAAACTATCATCTATTTCGTCTGCATCTCCTTCTCTGAGATCCTGCCAGTCTGGAACAGGGAGCAGATGGACAGAAGGTCAGAGAAGAGGAGATAGGGAGCTAAACATGTTGCTCAAGGGCTGGTGCCAGGAAAAGGACACAGATTTGTAGGGAACTGGCAACAGTTCTGGGCAAAGTTCTTTAAATTTGATGGACTGCATCTGACTAAGGAGGAGTCAGTGCATTGGGGCAGAAGTTTGGCGTCTTTGCAGAATATTTAAACTAGCAAATGGGAGGGTGCAGCACCCCATCGTCGAATTGGAAGAACACCCTCCCCTCAGCTAGTGATCAAACAGGGATTCAGCATGTTTGCAGTTCATTTGCATCACCAGGTAGAGAAAAAGGTTTGTCTCCCCATATGGCGCACAGAGGGGTGATGCCAAATCTCACCCAACAACTAACACACAAATCTGGCCAATGGAAAATCATGCACAAATGCTCACAGCCTGGGAAATAAGATCCCAGACCTGCAGGCAATAATGTCAGAGGCTAAACTGGACATAGTAGCAATTAGTGAGACGTGGTTTACCAGTAACCACACTTGGGAGACTTCAGTACCTGGCTATGTATTGTTCAGAAGAGACCGAGGTGCAAAAGGGGAGGAGTGGCCTTGTATGTCAATGAAAATATCAAAGCTACAGAAATTCAGAATACACATAAGGAGCCAGAAGAACTGTGGGTTACCCTGGAAACAGGAAATGGGACAGCCATAAGAACTGGGGTTGTCTACAGGCCCCCAGACCAGGGGGAGGACATAGACACATTACTGTTAGAAGATATACAAAACATGACAGGTAAAGGGGAGGTTCTGATAATGGGAGACTTCAACATGCCGGATACAGATTGGTCAATACCAGCAGGAACATCTGCCAGAACTAGACACATAGTGGATTACCTGCAGGGGAAGGGCCTCAAACAACTGGTACAGCAACCCACAAGAGACAGGGTTATCCTAGATCTAGTACTGAATAACAAGGAAGGGATCACAGATCTCCAGGTAGGTCACCTGGGGGCCAGTGACCATCATATGGTATGGTTCAATTTGGCTACTACATCTAAATCATCCCATTCCAAGGCAAAAATATGGGACTTCAGAGGAGCTGACTTTGATAAGATGGCCAACAGAGTTAAGCTAGCCCTGGCAAAAAGAAACACAGGTGAGGGGGTACAGGCAAAGTGGGCAAGCATTAAGGATGCAATACTTGAAGCAACATCCCATTGTGTTAGACAGAAAATGAAGTGCAAAGAAGAAGGAAACCACTTTGGTTCTCAAATACAGTAGCAGAAAGGTCAGAGCCAAAGGCTGGCCTTCAGGAAATATAAGGGAACACAGCAGGATGAAGATAGGAGGCATACCAAACTGCCCTAAGGGAAGCAGGTAAGGCAGTAAGGCAGGCAAAGTCCCAAACTGAGGAAACACTAGCACGAACAGTAAAGAAGATGACAAGACTTTCTATAGATACATTAGTGAAAGGAGAAAGTCCAGAGGCGGTATGCTAAGCAATGGAGAAAAGGAGCATGTGAGGAGGAGGACCCTGTAAAGGCATCTATCCTAAATAGATACTTTTGCTCAGTATTTACTGAAGAGAAGGTAGGGCAAGGCCACAGCTCAGCATCATGGACATAGGGAGGAGGTGAGCACTACTCCTTCACAAAAGAAAGGTCCTACAGAGCTTGCTAAGCTCAGAGGTGGATAAGGCAATGGGACCTGATGGCATACATCCCAGGGTACCTAGGAGCTAAAGGAGGAACTAGCAGAGCCATTAGCAGAATTGTTTAGTGAGTCTCTGAGCACAGGAGAGTCCCAGAAGACTGGAGAAGGGCTCATGTGATCCCACTCCACAAGAGTGGTAGCAGGGAGGAGGCGGGGAACCTACAGACCAGTCAGTCTTACCTCCAGTACTGGGCAAGATTATGGAGGCACTCCTTAAGGAAAGGATAGTGCAACACCTGGAATCCATAGGGCACAAGATTCAAGACAGCATGGGTTTACAAAGGAAGGTCCTGTCAAACTAATCTCATAGATTTCTTTGACTGGGTAACCAGAGTGGTGGACCAAGGGGGAGCAGTTGATGTCGCCTACCTTGACTTCAGCAAAGCTTTTGACACTGTTCCACATAGAAGATTGATAAATAAGCTGGGTGGCTCAGGTGGGTCAGAAGTTGGTCAACTGGGTGACAAACTGGTTGATGGGCAGAAAACAGAGAGTGGTGGTAAATGGTATACAGTCAGAAGAGATGCAAGTCACAAGTGAGGTACCTCAGGGATCAGTCCTGGGGCCAGTTCTTCATTAGTGACCTTGCAGATGGACTAGAGGGTAAGGCTTGTCTGTTTGCAGATGACACCAAGATCTGCAACAGAGTAGATGATCCAGATGGGGTGGGCAGAATGATAAGAGATCTGGATAAACTAGCAGAATGGTCAGAAGAGTGGCAACTGGGATTTAATGCAAAGAAGTGCAAAATCATGCACATAGGGAAGAGAAACCTGAAGCCACCTATAGGCTGGGAGGAGTTGCTAGCAGTCACAAAGGAAGAAAGAGACTTGGGCATCATCATCACTGATGACCTAAAATCATCAAACAGACCTCTAAAGCAGTAGGTAAGGCTAGGGGGTGTTAGGGTGTATTAGTAGGGTATCACAAGTCGTAAGAGGGAGGTAATAATCCTCTGTACAAGACACTGGTTAGGCCCCATCTGGAGTACTGCGTGTGTATTGGAGGCCACACCTTCACAAGAACATTAACCAAATTGAGGCAGTCCAGAGAAGGAAACCAAAATGGTGCAGGGACTGCATCAGAAGACATATGAGGACAGATTAACAGAGCTCAATATGTATACCCTTGAGCAAAGGAGGAGAGAGGTGATATGATCGAGGTATTCAAACACCTTAAGGGCATAAACAAGGTGAAAGAGTCTAACATGTTTAAATATAAGAAAATAGCAGGACAAGAGGACACAGCATGAGATTAGAGGAGGCCGATTAAGGGGAACGTGAGAAATTCTTTTTCACAGAAAGGGTGGTGGATGCATGGAATGGCTACCACAAAAGTGGTGGCTATGAATACAGTGCAGGGCTTCAAACAGGCATGGGATAGGCATAAGGGAGCAATACAAATGACTATGAATAGATAGGCCACTGACAGAGCAAAGGCCAATGGCACATTTATAAGGTAGAAAAAGAAATGGGCAGACTGGATGGGCCTTGCAGTCCTTATCTGCCGTCAACTTCTATGTTTCTATGTAAAGGCAGCTCTTTTCCTCCTAACATTTTCCATGACCTCCTTGCTCACCCGTCTAGGTTTCTTTGCTCTAGCCTTCTTGCTCTGGGCCTTGCTGCAGGTTCTGGTTGCCTCCACTATCTACAGCTTTATGAGCTCCCACCTCTGGTTAGTGCCCATACTAGGTTGAATTCTGGACAGGTACCATTTTTTCTCTTCCCCATCCTCCTAAAGTTGTCCCTCCTGAAGTTCAACACCCTTGTGCCAGATTCCACTCCTTCCTTACCCATATCCAACTTGAAACATACTTAGTGGTGGTCACTCCCCACCAGCGGTTCTTTCTTCCTCAGTTCCCTCACAAATTCCTCATTTGCCAGTACAAGGTCAAGGGTATTCCCTAACTTGGTTGATTCATTGACTATTTGCATCAGGAAGTTGTCCTGGAAGACATCCAGCAGTACCTGCTTCCTTCTATTCCTGGTTGTTGGGGTACTCCAATCCACACCTGGCATGTTGACTTCCCCCATGATCACCACACTACCCTTCTCACAGGTCCTCCTGATCTGTCCTGCTAGTTCCCTAACTCCTCTGTCAGAGAGGGTGGCCTGTACACCACTCCCATCCTGAGAGTTCTATTCTTGGAATCCTGCATTTGCATCCATAGTGACTCCATACTACCTTCCTCCCATTCCTCCCATACACACTTCAGTCCTTCCCTCACATATAGTGCCACCCCCCTCCATTGTGTCACGATTTTCCTGAAATCTTGCATCAGAAAGGTGATCTATGTTTCACAACAATCTGAGAACCATACATATTTACCATTCTGTTTATAGCATGATAACTCAGTACAAAATTCATTAATGTTTTCCCCAAATAGTAGAGTCACTTACATTTCATTAAATGCCATCATGATGCCCATCTGCCTCTTTCTCCAAGGTGAAAACTGAGTAAATGAACATATTCAGAATGCCTCCTTTTCCTGGCCCTATTGTGTGTGATCTGTCTGTCTCTGCTATATTCCTTATACCTACTATTGGTCCCCTTGCCTTCCACTTGATGATTACATACCTCCATAAACTCTTGTTAGCTGTTCCTACCCCCTTTCCTGTCTTATCTAGTTTCCACCTTTGCTCCCATCACTGCCTTACATGCTTCCATCTGTTTTACAATGGACAACTCTGTACCCTTTTCCACTCTTTATTTCTTTTTGCCTCCTGAATGCCAACATTCTTCCTTCACCTTCATGATCGCTTCCTCAGCTCATCATAAGGGTGTTTTTTTACCTGTTGCCTTTTCTCATTTACTTCAGTATGAGTGTGGTTGTAATTATTATGCATTCACTTAATTTTCTACAATGTTCCTGTACCCCTCTCTGGCAATGATCCCCTGCTAGGTTCCTGGTACAGCAATCTGCCATTTTTTTATAATCTGCCCTCCTGAAGTTCAGGAGAGTTGTCTGAGATTTTTTTTCCTGTATCCATCTTCACAGAGAACCACACTATACAGTGATCAGTGATCTACAGTGGTGTGTAATAATGTGTGAGTTAGTAAGCACCAGCTTCTGTATTACCATTCCTAGTAGGCATGGTCATTGCATAACTGAGATATGCCATCTGCAGAGACTGGAGTATAGCTGTGCTTATAGGTGCAGCTGCAATTGGATGTTCCAATGTGCATTGGATGGAAGTCCCCAACCAGCAACTCCTTCACCTGTTATTCACTGTCCTGCTGATGGTTTTCTCTACTGCCTTATCCAACTGGTGATCTAGTGCCTTGTCCAACTCCTCTTCACAGTTTCGGTGAAACTGTGACAAAATGATTTTATATTTGCATGGAATCATGATAGCATGGTTATTTCAATACTTTGAAATGCTAGAAAACAGTATACTTTAATATTTGCATTGAGATTAAAAGTGCATGCAAATATAGTTTGTTTTTGTAAAGTTGCTACAGTTCTGTAGCCTGAACAGGGAATGTATGTGTTGAAGTGTACATGTGTATCCATGATTACAGCACTGGTGGACGATGATGATGGATGGGTCTTGTGTCATCTGAAAAGACTTGTATGTTCTATGTCTTACCTGATGGTGGCAATCTGTGGTTCCTTGTGTTGTCTGGTCCCTTTGGCTGCTCGTACGGTGGGGGGGGGGGATGGCGTGTTGTTGTTGTTGAAAACCCCGATGCCACATTTCCTTATTTTTGTGGCATTGAGTTGAACCCTAACAAGTGAATTAACACAGTTTTTTGCAATTAATATTATAGGTGTATGGTAGTGTCCCTATAGTTAGGGTTGAGTTGGCTGTTTCATATTTTTCTTTTCAACTTTCTTTATCCGCCGATCTCTGATCCCTTAGATCCCTCTCCAGTGGGACACTCGGACTGACCATATCCTGCCCAGCCTGAGGTCCCCTGACAGGTTCTCCACAGCCAGCACTCTCCACCAGCTCCACTGACCATCCTACCCACCCCGGCTTTGAGCTCCCCAAGGTGGGACCACCTTTGTCTCTTCTGGCACTCTATCTAGAATCCAGAAGAGCCACCAGGGAGTGGTGGAGAGTCAGAGACAAGTCAGATTGGACCCAGCACAGGGTGTGTGGGTTATCCACTGTCCCCACCTTCACCTATCTGGGTGCCGGGGTATTTTCTTTGTTCCGGTCCCAGAGGTGTAGGCATGCAATGTTGCCCAGAGCGCAGCAGGTACACTCCTGCACCCACCCACAGGACTTCTGCCATTGCCTCCATACCCCTGTGCATGGCTCCTGCAAGTGGCGATACCCCCAGTCTCCACTGGGAATCATGGAACAGTGGGAAGCTCAACCCACCCACTCCCAGGAGAGGAGAGCCATCCTCTGGATGCTCAATCTTCTTCTGCCCCTGCCGACCCCTGATGACCCAAGATCATTCCCAAACCTAGATTGCCAGCATGGGATGAGGTGTGGCGTCCAGTGTCTCAACCCTCAGAGCCACTGGGCTGGCCGGCTGCTCTATGTTAAACCCCAATTTTTACAGCTTAATAACTTTGCCATCATTTAAAGAAATTGCCCAGAGTTTAGCTTGCACAGTCAGTCTGTCAGTCTGAAGACATTTAAAGTTTTGTGATGGTATCTTGTACAGTTTTCAAGAAACAGAGTGCCAAAAAAACATAACAAACAAAAAGGCTTTACTTAACATTGCATATTTTTTTTATCTCAACTACAGCCTAGATGCTATGGATTTTTTTTTCATAAAATTTTCAGGTTTGAAGGGGCCTGTGCCAAGGGTATACCTTTCAAAGGTTTGGTGAAAAAAATATTATACCCTTTTAAAGTTATAATGGTCTAAGGCTCTGAGCTGCAAATCTGGTGGCATCCAGCAGGCCAGACCTAGATTTGAATCCCACAGCTTCCACTTGCATACTGTGTGACCCTGAGCAAGTCACTTAACCTCCTTGTGCTCCCAGGTCGCTCCTGTAAAAAAGCTTTCAGTTTAGTGTGCTATACCTGGTTAAACAACTAAAAAAAAAAAGTTATAACAATTTTGTTTTCCAAATCGATTTTTATCCCCCGTGTGTCTCAGGTGGCTTCTTCAGCCTATCCCTGTCTCCTCTACCTGGCTACTGTTGCTCTGGTTCACTGAGCCACATCCACCCATGGATTTCCCCTGGGGCATAACTAGGAAGGGTGAGAGCTGTCCTCTCCCTACCTGGAGGTCCTGCATTCATATTGGGGGTCCAGCGAACCAGTGGCAGAGCAGAGCAGAGGCAGACAGGCAGGGCTTCATGTAGCTTGAGACCACCATTTTCCTCTGAGATTTGTCCCCTTGCACCAGCAGCCATATGCACATGCACATGGAGGCACACACACCCTAAATAACAGTGGCCCCACCCCTGCTCTGCTCTAAACTCTGCCACTGCCACCTGACCTCTACCAGAATGGCAGCCAAGGAGCAATGCAGCGTGTTCCCCCAGCCTGGGAGAGGAAAGCAGTCCATTGGATACTCAGTCTTCACCATCATCACTGACCCCTAGCAACCTCCACTTGTTCCCAAAAACAGGTCACCAGCATGGCAGGAGGTAAGGTATTAAATGCCTCTGCCCTCCTCGCCACTTGGCTGACTAGAGATCTAACAATTTTTTAGGTAACATTCAAGTTTAACCAGTAAAAATACAATCCTTTCCCAACTGCTTAGTTTCATACAACATACAAAGAAGACAGCAGAAGAAGGCCATGTGGTCTATCAAGTCTGCTCGTATTGCGGGGTCCACAGCTTGAGCTAATTTCCCTGCCCTGCCTCCCCACTCCTCCCATCCTCCCTACCCATGATCCTTACCTTCCTCCTATGCCTATCCCAGCCTCTCTTAAAGCTGCCCACTGTTTTCAATGAGATGACTTCTTCCAGCAGAGCATTCCAAGTGTCCACCACCCTCTCTGTGAAGAAGTGCTTCCTGACATCCCTCCTAAACCTCCCGCCCTCCAGCTTAAGACTGTGCCCCCTCATGTTATGGTTGCCACTCAGCTTAAAGAGTCTCCCCTTATCAACCTTATTTATTCCTTTCAAGTGCTCGAAGATCCCAATCATATCCCCTCTCTCTCCTGTCTTCTGGAGAGCACGTGTTCAGTGCCCTCACTATTTCCTCATATGCCTTAACCTGCTGACCAGCTATCATCTTTGTAGCCCTCATCTGGACCTTCTCCTGCAAGTTAATGTCCTTTTTGAGGTGTGGGCACCAGTACTGAACTCCATACTCTAGATGCGGCCTTACCAGTGACCTGTACAAGGGCAGTATAACCTCCTCTCTCCTACTAGTGATCCCCTTAGATATGCATCCCAGCATCTTGTTTACCTTTGCTCCTGCTTTCTTGCACTGCATGTAGTGCTTCAGGTCACTAGTGATCATCACTCCCAGGTCCTTCTCCTCCTCCTCTGATGCAGATACTCGGACTCCACACAGGTAGTACTCTGTTCTGGGAGTCTTGGCTCCAATATGCATAACTTTGCATTTGTTGACATTGATGCCAAGCTGCCAGATCCCAGACCACCTCCCTAGCAATTCTAGATCTTCCTGTAGGTCCTGTATCCCTTCAGCTGTATCCACTCTCCCACAGAGCTTGGTGCCATCTCTGAATAGACACATTTTGCCCTTAATGCCAACTCCAATGTCATTGATGAAGACATTGGTAGGTAGGTAAAATTTGTTTATTTTTATACAGGCTAGCAATGTCATTAGGGCTAATTCCCTGTTTACAAGACAAGCCCTGTAGGTGACACCAGAGCAGAAGTTCATTAGTTTTATAAATACAACTAATATTACAAAAATTGTTTAGACACACTAATGCACACCTCACACTATTCAAAATGCATAGCAACATACAATCAAATACAGTGAACAACCAATAAGAAAATATCACAAATGTAAACAGACCCAGGTGCATTAATTTATATAAATTTCAATAAAAACAAACAACATTAAAATTAAAATAAAATGCATTACATTGAATGATCCAGAATGACTACTAAATGTAGCAATGGAACAGAATTTTAACAGTTACACAAAACCTGAAACATTGATTTCAAACCTATTCTAAATTTATTTGAACAACACAAGCCCCAGCACCGAACCCTGTGGGACCCCACTGGTTACCTATCTGGTGCCAGATAACTCTCCCCCAACAACCACCTTCTGGGTTCCATCCCTCATCCAGTTTTCCACCCATCTGGCCATCTTTTCCCAAACCCCAAGATCCACCAACTTCCTGACCAACCTTTTGTGGGACACAGAGTCCAAGGCCTTGCTGAAATGAAGATAGAGGATGTCTTCCACTTGGCCCCTGGCTACTGTCTTAGTGACACAGTCAAAGAAGTCAATCAGATTTGTTTGACACAATCTCCCCTCCATGAACCCATGCTGCCTCTCATCCTGGAGACCATGCATCTCTAGATATTCCACCAGCCTTTCCTTTAGTATGAGCTCCATGAGCTTGCCCACAATGGAGGTCAGACTAACTGGTCTGTAATTACTTGGGACACCCTTGGGGCCACTTTTGTGGAGGGGCACTACATGCCTCACATCCATCATGGGAAAACTGATGGAGACAATCCTGAAAGAGATGCTGGTGTCCCTTCTGGAGAACAATGGGATGCAGGACATCAGGCAGCATGGGTTTGTCGTGGACAGATCCTGTCAGACCAACCTGGTGGATTACTATGACTGGGTAACTAGATAGTTGGACAAGGTCCATACAGTGGATGTACTGTTTCTGGACATCAGTACAGCTTTTGACTCAGAGCCTAATGGCAGACTGGGTAGTAAGCTGGCAGGCACAGGTGCAGAGGTGAAAATGGTGCGATGGGTAGTAAACTGGTTACAGGGAAGGCAGCAGAAGGTAGTGGTGGGAGGAGAGCTCTCACCTCCGAGGGCAGTGACAAGCAGAGTACCACAGGGCTCAGTGCTGGGACTGGTGTTGTTTGGGTTGTTCATATAAGATATCTCAATGGGCATCAACACCAAGATGGGAGCAGTAGTGGATGACCTAGGAGGGTGGCATGGGTTGCAGGATGATCCGTCAAAATTGGAGACCTGGTCGGACACCTGGTGGTTGGGGTTCAGTGCCAAAAAGTGCAAGTTGTTACATTTGGGGGGGTCAAGAATGAGCTACCAGCTGGGGGAAGGGGTTCAGCTTGCCATGACAGAGCAGGAGAAGGTTCTGGGGGTCATTATAATGGGCTCAAAGAGCAACTCAGCACAATGCAGGAAGGCAGCTACAAAGGCCAACAAATTGTTGGGTTGTATTGCTGGGGCATATTTTCAAGGAGAGGGGAGGTGATCCTGGCATTGCATAAGTCACTGGTTAGACCACACCTGGAGTACTGCATGCAGTACTGGTGCCCATACTTGAAGATGGACATTAAGTTACTGGAGGGGGTGCAGTGCAAGGCAATATAGATGATCCAGGGACTAGGAAACATACCCTACGTGAGCAGGCTGAGGGAGTTGAACATGTACTCCCTGGAGGAGAAGAGAGATGGGGGGATATGACTGAAACCTTCAAGTACATGAAGGGAATAAACAAGACAGGCACAGAGGGACTATTCAAGTTAAGGGGGTAGGGACACTCATGGTTATGATCTCAGATTGGAGGGGGGAAGGTTCAGGAGGGAAATGAGAAGACACTTTTTTACTGAGAGAGTGGTGTCTGGGTGGAACGTGTTGCCTCTGGAAGTGATATCCTGTATAACAGTGGACTGCTTCAAAAGAGGATGGGATAGGGTAAGAGGGAGGGGCAGGTGAGGGGAGGGGCAGGTGAGGGGAGGGAGGGTCAGCTGCATTATAAGGGTTGCTAGCTGCACACTCGAGCAGACTCGATAGACCATGAGGCCTTTATCTGCTGGCAAATTTGTATGTTTCAATGTTTGTATGTGCTGTTCTCCAGTCCTGTGGTACCACGCCTGACTCTAGTGAACTATTATTTAGGTCTGCCAGTGGCCCTGCCAGCTCCCTAGCCAGTTCCTTCAGTACACTTGGATGTACTCTGTCCAGGCCTGGTGATTTGTCCACCTTCAATGCCAGCAGCCCCTCCCTCACTCACTCTAGCCTCCTGTATCATTACATCTGTGTTCCCCACCCCCCAGCTCCTCTTTTTCCTCCTGAAGACACTGGTCCCATCCTTCTCCCTGATGAAGATGGAACAGAAGTATTCATTTAGTACTGTATCTCTGCTTTTTCCCCATTATTCTTCACCTACTCCACCCCTTTCTTAAGCCTAACAATACCTTCCTTCTTGTTCCTTTTCTCATGTATATATCAAAAGAAAGCCTTCTCCACCTTCTTAATTCCTTCAGCTATCTGCAGCTCCTTCTGTGCTTTTGCTCCCCTGAATTTCTTACTTGCCTCAGTAGCCAACTATTGGTAATCTTCCCTATCCACTTCTCTCTTGGTCTTCCTGAATTTTCTATAGGCCAACATCTTTTCCCTTAGTGCCTGGGCAACCCCAGAACTGAACCAGCTGGGAGTTTTGGCCCTTATGTTCTTCCCCTGAGCCTAATGCACTCATCTGTGGCAACCAGTATTCTTTCCTTAATGATGGAACACCTTTGGTCCACCCCATATCTGCTCTGATGCCTGCCAGATGGCTCCTTAGCACTTCACCCATTTTCCTGAAATCTGCCCTCCTGAAATCCAAGATTTTGGTCTTAGTCGGGATGCTTTCCCTGCCCATTTCCAGCTGGAATCACACTGTGCAATGGTCACTTCCACCCAGTGGCACCCTGACCATTATCTCCTGTACATGCTCCCTATTTGTGAGCACCAGATCAAGAATTGCCTCAGCTCTTGTTGGTTTAGTGATGCCCTGAGTCAGGAACTCACTCTGCAGTCCTTCCAGGATCACCTGACTCCTAGCACATGTTGTAGATGGTATGCTCCAGTCCACCTTGGGCAGGTTGAAGTCCCCTACAATTACCACCTCTCCTTCCAGTATTTGTGAGCTCTGTTCCCTGTCCCTCTCCTCATTCTAACTAAGTGATCTGTAAACCACCCCGACCTCATCTTTCTCCCTCTATTGGATCTTAACTGAACCCATAATGCCTCCACCTCCCCCTCCTCCAACTCCTCCCTCAAGCAAGTTATTCTATCCCTGATATAAACTGCCACCCCTTCCCCCTTCCAGACTACCCTGTCCCTCCTGTATACTTTGTATCCAGGAATTGCAAGGTCCCAGTCATGGTGTGATGTTGCCCAAGTCTCGGTTACTGCAGCTATGTCCACCCTCCTGTTTCATGATTTACCTCTCATGCTTAAAAAATTCCAATCAAATTACCTGCCAGTTTTTACCTCTTTTTAAACTTAGAAACACTGAAAATACATAAAAGTGCTTTCTTTAAAAAACAAACACCTGAACCAAACTAAACTTCACCCGTTTACCTAGATGTTGGTGTTTGTTCTTTTAAAAAGTTGTCAGAATTACCTTTTCTGAGCACCCCAAAA
Organism: Neoceratodus forsteri; assembly: GCA_016271365.2. Taxonomy (NCBI): domain Eukaryota; kingdom Metazoa; phylum Chordata; order Ceratodontiformes; family Ceratodontidae; genus Neoceratodus; species Neoceratodus forsteri. The sequence continues at coordinate 1,026,007,519 of CM057454.1, read as the reverse complement.
TCCCTGGTGCCTAGCTTAGTAAGAGGAGCCATTGACCTGTGTTCTCTGTATGAGAACAGCAGGCCTTTCTTGACTTCTGCAGCCGCATCTGGAATCTGTCTTGTCTGTCTGTATGTCTGTCTGTCTTTTTAATTGTCTGTCTGTCTGTCTATCTATCTATTTATTATTTTTTATTTCATTTTTTTCTTAAAGAGCCAGGGTGCCCACCCCTGTACTGCTTTTTTCATACCCCTCACCTCCAGGTGGCCTGCATTTCCCAATGTTTATTAGAATTATTATTTTTTAATATCTAAGCATACTGGGGTGTCCACTCCTGATACTGCTTCTGTGGAACCCCTCCCCTCCAGGTCATCTATCCCATGTTGGCCCAGCACAATGGAGTGTCAGAAAGAAAACCATTCCTCCATTATCTTTTTTGACTGCAAGAAAGAAAAGGTCCCTCTCTGACTGTACGCCCCACCCCAACCTCCCACTCAGCACACACCACCCTGCTCACACACCCCACACACCCTCATTCACCGGAACATGTCCCACAGTGAAGATCCACTCTCTGATTGAAGACACAACTTGCGGCTGGAAATGCTGACTACAGTATGAGAAACTAAGGTAAGTGCAGTTCAATGGGTTTTCAACTTAGTTTTCAGCATGGCCTTTTGGGGACCCCACCTCATGACCAGTGGCAGAGAAAATTACCTCTTGGACAGGATCTGAAAATTGTTACCACCCTTGTTCCTGAGATGGGTTCAGAAGAAGGCTATGTTGAAAATCTGAGGTACAAAATGTAAAGGTGGCAAAGTTATGCTCTTATGTTGGCATTTTTCCACACTCACTTCAAGCTTTGATAATTTTAAATTTTTTAACCTCAAATTTTCAACACAGCCATTTTTTCAGACCACCTCACAAGCATGAGAGCTGTCATTTTTCAAATCCTGGCCAAAATGTGCTTTTGCTCTTGTTGTTTCACCTGCCGGGTTCACAAGGTGGAATAATAAGAAGGATATGCAAAAATTTGATGTGCAAATATGATGAAATGCCCAGGTTATGAGTGAATATTGCAGTATTTCAATGTTCATTTGTAACTTCACAAATTTTCAATATTTTGACTTCAAACTTTCAACATAGCCAGTTTTCCAAACCACCTCTTAAACATGACAGGTGTAGTTTTTTTAAATCCTTGATGAGATATCTTTATTTATTTATTTATTAGATCATCAGTTTACAGACCTCTGAGTCAAAGACTTATTTACAAAGGCACCTTGTCAAGAGAGCAATACATCACAGCAAACAAAATAGTACAATACATAATGCTTAGATTAAAAAAGCAATCAGTGTTACAGGAATCCACTGGTGGTACAAGCTTGGTAATAGGTAGATCACAGTAGTCATAATATAGGTACACGAGTACCACATCAGGTAGCAAGCAGAATTATTTTATTACATTAGTCAGCAGATGTTGCCTGAGACCCCAGACATATACAGCAAAAGTAGACAGGGCAAACCCAGCCTAGGGTTGAGGGTAAGGGGCAAGTGGGGGATTATGTGCAGTTGCAGCAGTGAGTGCTTGTCAGATGGCTTCTGAGGGAGACCTTGAAAGAACCAAGCCTAGTGGAGTCAGCTGTGTTGACTGGGAGGGAATTTAATCAGGAGGGAGCCCGATAGCAAAAGGATCTCTGGCCTATAGAGGTCCGTACACTGGGGACAATAAGGGAGATTTTAACAGTGCTGTGGGTGGAGACTGAAGGGGAGGCACACTGCAGGAAGGTGGTGACCCCAGGGGTAAGAGTCCTAGCAGGGTCTTTTTTACATGAAGGCAGGTTTGGAAGCAGAGTCTTTCTTCAAGGTTGAGCAAGTTGGTGGTTGAGTACAGCAGGCATGTATGGGTGCACTTAAGGGCTCCCAGCATTAGCCTGCAGGCCTTGTATATAGAGAGCTGGATTCTTGCAAGCACAGAGTTGTCAGCTGCAGCATAGATGGGCAGCCAATAGTTGATTAGCGACAGGACAGAGGAGGTGATTGCCAATCCAAGAGGCTCCTGTGGTAGGCAGTCCCTATGGTGGTATAACAGTCCAATCCTGACATTGGTGGCAGTAAGAAAGAGCATTGATATGGGAATGCAAGGAGAGTGCTGAATCAAAGGTAATGTCCACATACTTGTAGCAGGAAACCTGCTCAATGGGGTTTAGTGTGCTGGGCAGTATCACAAGAGGGGCACCACTGGCTTTGCTTTGTTGATGTGAGAAGAGCATAGCTTTGGTCTTTTTTAGGTTCAGGACTAGCCTTCGTGATGTGAGCCAATGCTCAGCTCTATCAAAAGCTTGTTGGAGGGTGGCCTGGAGTCTGTTGGGGTTGGATCAGAGGCGAAGAGCACAACATCATCCGCATAGAGGAGGATCTTACTTTAGCAGGCTGAGCGGAGGGAGTTGAGGTAGAGAGTGAAGAGGAGAGGGCCTAAAATGGATCCCTGGAGCACACCTGAGCAGACAGGTCATGTGTCTGATAAGATGATAATGATTTTTACACACTGAGTTCTTGCAGAGAGGTAGCTGGTGAACCATGCAAGGGGGCTGGGGGAGAAACCAAGGCATCTGAGGGAGTCAAGCAGGAGTGGATGGCAAACTGTGTCAAAGACCTTGGAGAGGTCAATGAACACGGCACCAGCAGGACTTCCGGCATCAAGAGCAGAGATCAGGAAGTTGGAGAATTCAAGTAGAGCGGTTGTGGTGCTATGACCTGCATGAAAACCATGCTGTTCAGGGCACAGGATATTGATCATGGCCAGGTATTTGGCAAACTGGTTGGCAACTACTTTTTCAAGGGCCTTAGAGAGTGGGGGGAGGATGGAGATAGGTTGATAGTTACCTGGGGTCACGCAATCGCTACTTTTTAGGATGGGAGTGGCAGTTTTCCATTTGCTGGAGAACCGTCTCAGGCACAGAGAGCAGTTGAGCAGCTTGGTAAGTGGGACTAGGATAGCATCCAACATCAGACAAAGTAGCTTAGTGTCCAGTAGGTCAGTGCCGGGGTTGTTACTACTAATGGCTTTTTGCAGAAGGGGTCTAGCCTCCAGTGGGGAGATGGTATGCAGATAGAAAGGAGGTCCCTGAAGAGTGGGTAGGGGTGCTACTGGGATGGGGTCAAAGAAGTTACTGGGCAGAACTGAACTCAGGTCTGAGAAAGTGTGGTTTAGGCATTAAAGGAGAGTTGAGAGGCGGGTGGGTAGTGGGATTTCCCATTCTGCTCTTTAACATTATCCCAAAAGTTCCTATCTGACTCCCAGGAGGAGACAAGAGTGGATTGGTAGTACTGGGCTTTGGCCTGTTGAATGGCCCAGGTACACTTATTGCACTCAGCATTGTGCGCTTGCCTTTCAGCTGGCTTGCCAGATTCCATGGCAATGTGCCATAAGTTGTCTCTCATTTTAAGTTTGTGAAGGAGGGAGGGGGTAACCCAAGGTGTGCTTTGCTTTTTGGTGCGATTTCTAGCAAAGGAGGCATAGAGGTCACAGGCAGTGTTAAAAGTATGAGTGAAAAAAATCCAATGCCTCATCTATGGACAGTGCAAGCCTGATTGGGGACCAATCCAGTTGTGAGAGGTACAGTTTAAGGTGATGCAGGCTGCCCGGGAGTAGGCGACATCACTGGGTGGTTTGTGGTGCAGGTTTGCTGTTAGGTGTGGACCAAGAGAATATGACCGGGGAGTGGTAAAGTACACTGATATCGAGCACTCTGTGGGGTGATTGGTAATGGTGCTGTCCAGGAGGGTGCTGGTGCCAGCAGAGGGGCTGAATCTAGTTAGGGCAGTGACAAGCTGAGACATGTCAAGGGCGGCAAAGATAGGTCTGGTTTAGGAGGCCGTGGCAGAGAGCCAGTTGATATTCAGGTCACCAACAATTATCTCAGCTGTTTTGGGTGGTAGGCCAGAGAGGTAGTCAGCAAGTGCCTGAATGGCAAGGTCTTACTTTCTGGGGGGAATATAGGCAACAGTGAGAAAGAGTGGGCTCTTACCAGGGTTGGGGGAGATTTTTAGCGTGAGGGATTGCACTGTGTTATCAAGCTTGGTTGGTGGAAGTGCATGTCCAAGGAGGGAGTCACACATGTAGACAGCACAACCACCTCCACGCTTACCCACCCGATCTTCCCTGAAAAGGGTGTAACCAGGGAAGGAGACGAAGGAGTCAGAGGTGGATTTGTGTAACCAGGTTTCGACAAGTGCGATAATGCCCTGTTGGTGCTGAGTTACCCAGCATTGGAATGCAGCAGCCTTCTTAAGCAGGCTGCAGATATTCATGGAAGCTATGCGGAGTCCTTGAGCCTGGGCAGACTTGTTCATAAGGTTGGACACAGGGCCAGGGTTTGGATGAATGCTACCAGATTGAAGCAACAGGAGGGTGATTAGGCACACCAAAGTGTGGTAGTGATTGTGGCATCTCCCCTTGCAGTTGGACATGGGGCTGGGTGCTTGGGTGCAAGTGGTGGGTAGAGTATGAAGGGTGGGAAAGGCATGGAGGAGAAGAGACCAAGGTATGCCTGGGAAGTAAGAGGTAGCAGGGGTGGAAGTGTGTGGGGGTACCGAGGGGGGGAGGTGGTCAGGCATCGGTGGGGGTCTGGTAGAGGTGTTGTAGATAAGAGGGGAGTACTATGGGTAGAGGGTGATGGTCCTAAGTGAGCTGGGGCTGGTGTGGGAAGTAGAATGAGGACCATAGTCATTGTCAATGCGCTTGATCCCGGATGCATTGATGACAATAAGTTAAATTTGAGCATAAGAGAGGATCACCCCTGTAAGAAGTTACAGGAAGGAGAGCCCCTTTAAGGAGTTGCTGTAATTGACTGGTGTGAGACTCAGGGGGTGGGGATCACTGAGGAAGTGTATTTAATAAAGGAGGGAGGAGGGGGTTGGGGTGAGTGAAAAAACTGTCCAGAGAGCAGTACAGCAAGGCAGTGGCCGAGCTGTGTTTTGAAAAGGTGTCTTGGGTGCTTTCCTTCTCAATGGGGATCTGCAGCATGGTAGAGAAGACTCAGGGTAGTCTGGAATGGGTAGAGAAGATGGCCAAAATGCCAGGCAATATTTACAGAATGTGCTGGTTCAAGGGATTGTCAGGAGAGGGAATCAAGGGTCCAGTAGATGACAGAGAAACAGTGTGGGAATAGAAAGAAAGAAATGCAAAAGGGAAAAAGCAAGAGAAAGTGGGAAACAAAGACAGCAGTCCGAGGAGGATTGAGAGGAACCGTGATGGGAAAAGAGTGTGGCAAAAAACAGCAGACAGTAGTCAGTTCTAGCTATTCTACAATATTGGGCAATTAGCTCAGCAGAAAAAATTCAGTAGTGCAAGCAGTAAGCTATATAGACATCAGGCAGTCAGTTAAAGTTTGCTACAACTCAGCTATACTCTGGAAGGTAATTCCTACATATACAGTGCAATAGTTTAAAGGTAAAATGTTTAAGCAGTAAAAATATTCAGCAGTGCAAGCCATAAGCTATATAGAAGTCAGGCCTAGCTAGTACAGCAGGCTAGACAGCAGACAATTCCAAGAACCGAAAAAAAACAAACATTTCCACATGAGCAGAAAATTCAGCAGAAAAAATTGTCCAGAGAGCAATACAGCAAGGCAGTGGCCAAGCTGTGCTTTGAAAAAGGTGCCTTGGGTGCTTGCTTTCTCAATGGGGATCTGTAGCATCCAATCGGGAAGTGGCCATAGTCCCTAGGAGCCAGTCTAGTTATGGGGATTGAAGCCTGACAGCTCCGAGCTAGGAGCTGACCAATCATACCTGCTTTCCTTGGTCAGGGGGTGGCGGGCTGGATGCAGAGGCCCGGCTGCCTGCAGGTATCAGCCCCAGAGCCTCTCAGCTTAAGTGGAGAGCCTGGTTTGGGCTTTTGGCTGCTTTACTTGGAAATGGGGTGGCAGGCTGGATGCAAAGGTCCGGCTGATGGCAGGTAGCAGTGCCAGGGCCACTCGGCTGAAGTGGAGACCCTGGTTTGGGCTTGTGGCTGCTTTCCTTGATAAATGGGTAGCTGGCTGGTTGCAGAGGTCTGGCTGCTGGCAGGTAGCAGCGCCACACTTCTGATGTGAAATGTCATTTCCTTCAATATACTATAAATGGTACATGTCATGTTTATAAGATGAATCATTAAAAATTAGTATCTTGAAAATGTAGGGTCAAAATAAAAAAAAAATATGGTTAACAAACTTTGTGTGTGGTGCCAGTCTTGAACCCAGCAGGTGTGCTTTGGGATCCTATGCCTGTGAACTGAGTTTGTCAGTGAGCTGAGTGACCCAGCCTGGTAGGGTGAGGATGGGAAGATAGTGTTGTTATGTGACACTCCCCCCCACCCAGCAAATGGATAAAATGGGCAGACTGGATGGGCCTTGCCATCCTTTTTTGCTGTCAACTTCTATGTTTCTATGAAAGGTACGGGGTTGTCCGTATGTTCCCTGATATCATATAGTGCTGACAACTGTCCTTTTGACATAGGATCCTGCACCTCTCCACCCATGGGTGGCAGAGGGCCCTGTGCTTTGGCTGATAAATGCACACTTTATTCTGTACATCTAATCTGTATCTGTATCTGTATCTGCAGCCACATAGAATAAGAGGGACCACAAGTCCCTGTTCTTCAGCAGCCCAACAAACAGCCCCATGAATTCTTCACATCACTCACTGCATAGTAGTGGCCCTGCACTTCAATAGGTGGATGGAGTCTTCCTTTGGTGCAGCGTATCGGCATCTGTTCACGCAGGTCCCAAAGGGGCCTGCATGAATGAGAATACAATTGCGCTATCTTAAAAAGCACATTCTTTGCAAAAAAACTTGGTTAATACACCAGTTAGGGTAACCGAATGCCACAAAAGTAAGGAAATGTAGCATTAGAATTTCCAACCATAATTCACCACCCCACTCCCTATACTCACCAGGGAAAAAAAGATTTGGGTTTTGGGTCTCTGGAGTTTTGGTGAATCAGTGGTGGGGTCTTTCTTGGGGTTGTCAACACTAATGTCCACCTCATTCTCTGAGCAAACATCACACACATCATCTCCTTTCTTCATGCAGAGCCCTGCAGGCCCTGCGTAAAGAAGCCTACAACAAACAGTGTTGGTAACATGTGGCAAGACATATTTCTCTGCCTTTGAAGAGTGCATCACTATGAGGCACTGGTTTCAAGCTGTTTCTTGTGCTTTAGACAATAGGGTATGGGTGTTGGGGGAAGGGGGGAGCATTAGAGTTGACATCCCAAAGGAAGACTGCACCATTGATTCACTTAGACTACAGAGGCCCAATACCCTAATGTTTTTTTCCTTTTGCTGCTTGGGGGAGGGGGTGTGGGGAGTGAGGGCTGGAAACCCTAATGCCACATTTCCCTACATTTGTGGCATTAAGTTGTTAAGTTTTCCTAACTGGTGCATTCACAAAGTTTTTTTGCGAAGAATACATATATTAGGGTTGCGTAAGTACTTCTGTGTTAAAATATTAAACCCAAATGTTTGCACCTTAATAACATTGCCCCTGTTCAACCAAGTTAGATGAAAGTTGGTAATCACAGCATCTGTGCTAGGAACTTTTGATCCTGTAAATTTCATGTAAATCGGTTAAGGAGAGCCAAAGTTACAGAGGTACAAACAAAACACAAAAATCCAGTTTTTTGAAAATTGTAAGATTTTTTTTTTAGCACCTGATAACTTGAAAAATATGATGCTTTGAAACATGAACTTCTCAGCTTTGAAAGAGGTTGGACCAAGGTGTGTGCTTTTGTGGTTTTTTAGGTTCCTCACTTCCGTAGTTTTTGAAATATTTAATAAAAATGTTCCATTTCTGAGCATGTGCAGTTCAAATTATGAACGTTCTATACATAACTGAATTTTTGTGAAAGCAGCAGTTTGCACTATACGACACAGCTGTCTTCTATATACGACAGCTCTGTTGTATAGTGCAACCACTGCTGCTTTTGCCACTCATAGGTCAGGGAAGGGGCTACTGTCATTCTAACCCCACCAGCCTGACTGTGCTGTGCCTTAAACTGTGTCTGCACAGCAGGAGGCCACAATCCCCGGTGGCAGTGTGTTTATTCATTTATTTTTATATTTTTTCATTATTTTTTTTGTTTGTTTATTTTTTTTTTTTCACAGCTGACTTTGAGGGGGCCCAATCCCTGTGTAGTCATTCCCCCAGCAGTGTTTAATAGTCACTGCAAAGAAAAAACTGTCCCCCCGATGTCTATTATTTTTTAATCTAAAAGAAAAGAAAACCATCCCTCATCTTCCCACCCACCCCTGTCATGATCCTCCCCCTTGCACTGCACTATATGGCACAGCTGTCATTTAATAAAGACAGCTGTGTCATAAAGTACTTGCACTATATGACACAGCTGTCTTAAATAAATGACAACTTGTCATATACTGCAAGTACTATACGACACAGCTGTCTTTAATAAATAACTGTGTCGTATAGTACTTGCATTATATGACACAGCTGTCATTCATTAAAGACAGCTGTGCCATATAGTGTGGGTGGGTGCTTGTGGGTAGTGCCATTGGCACATTAGATCAGGGATGGGGCTACTGTCACTGTAGCTCCACCAGCCTTATGGCTAGTAACCAGTTTTCTGTACACCTAGGAACCCACCCAGTGTGCCAAATTGCTTTTTAATTTTTTTCTGACACCAGGATGCCCACTCCTGGTGTCAGATGCCCCCCCAAGCTTGTATCCAATTTCTGACATCGGAGTGCCCAATCCCCTTGTTGGCATGCAGCCCCCCCATACCCATGTGGCACATTGGGAACCTACCCCAGTGTGCCCATATATATTTTTAAAAGAAAACCTGTTAAAATAAAGGAAACTATCCCCAACATCTTTTTTCTTTTTCTTTTTTTACCTGAAAATAAGAACACAGTCCCTCATTGTCTCCGGCACCCTCTTCCCCCATTCTGACCCAGCCTCTGTGCACCTAACTCCCCACACACCCTCTTGCCTCATACTTACTACCGGAGGTCTGACGCTTTCATTTTCTGTGGACCGAGACACATCTGCGCTCTTCAAAGCCAAACCGCAAACTGAGGAATACAGGTAATTGCTGTACAATGGTGCTCAACGGGGTTTTCAACTTATGTTGATATCTCAGCCATTTCTTGGAAGTCTAACCCCAAATTTTCAACATGGGGTTCTTGGCACCGCACCTCATGAACACTGTCACTGTCATCTCATTTCTCTGTCCTAAAAGGTAATTTTGCTGTTGTTGTGTGGAATCACCTTTCAGGACTGATTAATGAAATGACACTGCCACTGTTCAGGAGGTGAAGTCCCAAAAAACCCATGTTGCAAATTTGGTGAAAAAATTCCTAATAATGGCTGCGTTAAGAGCATGCGTTGCACAGTTTCTACGCATGCTCATAACTTCACCTAGTTTTAATATTTTTACTAGAGATTTTTGACATTGCCATTTTTTAACACCCCCTTATGAACAGTACAGCTGTCAATGTTCACATCCTGGCCAAAATTTATTTTCACACCTGTGGTGCAGAATGGCATGGTCGATGCACAAAATCAACTTTTGGGACAGATTAACAAAATGACAGTGCCACTGTTAATGAGGGGAAGACCCATAAAGCCCATGTTGAAAATTTGGTTAAAAAATTCTGAAAAATTGCTATGTGAAAGGCGAGCATTGCGCACTTTCTACTCGCGCTCGTAACTTTGCCACTTTTTCATATTTTCACTCCAGATTTTCAACATTGCAATTTTCTTACACCTCCTTATGAAGAGAACAGCTGTCATTTCTCATATGCTGCCCAAAATGTGTTTTCACACCTGTGATGTGGAATGGCGCAGTCATTGCATGGAATCACCTTTTGGGACTAGTGGTGGGCAAAGTGGCCCCAATTCGCTCCTCAAAGTGTGATTCGCGGAGTGAAGGTGAATTCATGGAGTGCTCCACAATGCAAAGTGGAGTACTTCGCGTTATAATGGGTAACACGAAGTCCATTGAAAACAATGACTTCACCTTACTCCACCTTCCCAAACTACTACTCCACCAATTCTTAAGGCAAAGTACATTGAAAACAATGTACTCTGCCTCACTTCGCCTTGTTTTTAAGCTCCAAAGGTGAATTTTGCAGTGATTCATGGGATTTCAGGTCACATGGGCTCTAGATTGTTCTCCACAGCCTCAGTTTGGGATAGTGTGTGTATGAAACTGTAGGAGACAATCTGCTCTGAGAGCTCTCTGCAATTCAAACCTTCTAAAAGCTGTTAAAAAAGCCTTTTTGGGTCATTTGTTTTGCTGAAACTTTAGTTCATCGATTATAGGAAACCCTCCTGTGCTCATATCATCGAGCGTTTATTGTTTGTTTGTGGATTTTGAATGTTAATGTACAATATTCAGTCTGTGTACTGAGAGACAGTGGAAGTGTGCTTTGGGGGAGGGGCGAATTTGTGGTGTAGGTAGATTAACTTGGAGAAAAAGACAGTGCTTTCTTTTTTGGTGATCATTTTCTTGTATAACTGTGTTAATGTACACACAGTAATATTTTCAGTAATTCTTGACTTTTTTTTGCTGATTGTTGTGGTGCAGCAATGCGCAATTTTAGTTTGTTTAAAATATGTGGTTATATTACTGAAGTTTTCAATTTGCTACGCATTACTTAGTGTGTGTGTGAGTATGTGTGTAACTCGTGTCATCAAATCCCACACCTTTTATTGTGCCACATAATTTCAGCAATGTGAGCCTGCTATGCTATCCACTGCAGCTGTGTAATTTTTGTACTTCTTTGTGGTATCTTTACTGGTACTAGTACTAGTGACTGTTACTGCAGCAGTGCAGTACACTGCCCCCCCAAGGCCCTCCCCAACTGGCAAAGGAATTATTTTCCAGATTTGAATTTCTGATGGTGAGCACTGGTTAGGAGTTGTGCCTTTGCATCTGCATCTCTTCAGTATGCAGCACAATCTTAATCTGTTTGTGCATTTGCATCTCTTTAGGACCCAATCTCTATCTCTAACTTAAGTCACAGTTGTTTCTTTGGCTTCCCATCAGAGTACTGGACAGCTGTGGTGCATAATTGTGCATGAACATTGCACTCATTAATATGCATTTTTAAGTCAGGACCATCATTATGAGTCACTCGTGATACAAATCACGTTCATCATCACAGTCACAAATGCAGTCACAAGTCACGATTTACGCTCAAGTCACGAATGACAACATTACTCTTTTTTAATAGTTACTTGGATGCATTGTAAGCCTGTTTTGTAGTATTTCTCCAGGCTTCACCACCCCACCCTTGTACTCCTTAATGAGTGTTTTTAAGTCAGGGAGTTTTGTGCAGCACCTCTTCGGGGCATGGGGAAGTACAGCCATAGGCTTTCACGTTTCTTCCTCATCACAGTCACAAATACAGTCACAAATAATGATTTATGATTATGACACGAATCACAACATTCATTTTTTTACTAGTTACTTGGATGTATTGTAAGCCTGTTTTGTAGTATCTCTCCAGGCTTCACTATCCCACCATTGTACTCACTAATAAGTGTTTTTCAGTCAGGGATTTGGACAGTATCTGCAGTACATACACAGACTGGAAAGATGACTGACTGTGCACATGCAGTTTAGCACAATATACTTGCACTGCTCAGAATACAAAGTGTCACACATACAGAAGACAACAACAAAGGACATAATTACATACAAGGGTCAGGGATGGTGGAAGAAAACATTTTATAACACAGCAAGGAAGGTGTGGGGGGCACATGGTGTGAGGAAAAAAACACTAATATGTGATCCCATGGTGATCCAGCAGCAGTTCCAGCATGGACATAATTTGCAACTGATGTCCCTCTATGCAATCCTGGTAAAGCAGCAGGTGCTGCTGTGGCCCTCCTCTTCTTAGGGATGCTGCCATGCACAGCTGCACCCTCTGCCACAGAACAGCTGGCAGGTGCAGGCATGGTCTGTTCTGTGGCAGCCTGCCACTCCAACTGGTGGTGATTGAGCATATGGGTGTGCTGGTCCCCAGTCCCAGGTGAGTCCCCTGGTGGCCACGGTGTACCTCCACCTCACATAGGTGGCACTTGACCACACTGCTGTCCCCCCAACACAGTCAAAAAACTGCCAAACAATGGAGATGTGGGGAGGACCAGGCACAGGTGGGGAGGGCCAGATGAACTGGCAGCCAACTGGTCATGGTGCTGAAAAGGGATTGGATCCACACCTGGCCTGGGGGAACAGGCACATCCTGCTCCAGAGGACCTGGTGCTGGACTTGGTGGTGGTGGTGGTTCAACTGCCTCAGAGTCAGGACCGGAAGTCGTACTGGTCCTGCTTCTGGGGGGAGAGATAAACAACTACCTACTTATAAAGGTAAGAAAAATAAAATTTACAGAAAGAACAAATTAAGTAAAAAAGAGTACAGAAAAGACAAAAAAATGTAGCTTTTAAAAAAGCTGTTGTGTCTAAATCAAAGTTTAAATCTTCTCCTCAATCTGATCTCAAAGTATCAGCAGTCGCAAAACACACTCCTCTCTCTCATTTGGACAGGAGAGAGTAAAAAGTGTCTGCTTGTATGACTCACTTACTTCATGCCTAGCTAAAGAGCATGTGACTTACAATACTGTAAGCCATGTGATGTGTGGGGAGGGCTGCCAAATCTGAAACACCAAGTGGATCATTTAGAGTCATAATGAGGAATGTGAAATCCATTAAAAACAATGACTTCGCCTTACTTCGCATTGCCATTCCACCTTAATGTGAAGTGATAATGACAAGGCAGAGTGAGCACTTTGCATTGTCCACTCCGCATAGCAGAGTGGCAATGTGAAGTGCCCACTTTGCATTCACTTCGCTGTTGGAATTTAAATTTGCTGCATCTCTATTTGGGACTGATTAAGGAAATGACAGTGGCAGTGTTCATGAGATGAGGTCCCTTAAAGTCTATGTTGAAGATTTGGTGAAAATATTCTAAAACAAGGTCAGGTTATGGAGTGTGCATTGCATGGTATGACTGTCTCCAATACTGTGTTTAGCTCGGGACCTGCACAAAATGAGCATATAATTCCAGGACTTTCTCCAGTATTGTAGTTACCTCATTTGGACCTGTGCAAATGAGGATACAGTTTCTCTATCACGAAAAGAAGGAAAGTTAGTTGCAAAAAACATTGTTAATGCTTATATTAGAGTTGAACCACACAAACCAGGGGAATCAAAAATAAATCATTAGGAGTTAGGTATATATATGAAACAGGATATCAGTCCTGTGAGGCCCTTGCTTCTGATAAATCTCAACCTTAATCCCTGCCCACCCCTAGAACCAACAGAACCACTCCACCCACACAAAAAATACCCTTGTGATCCAAGTATAACATGCAGATGTTCAGCATGCCACACACAGTCTGACCTTGCTGAAATGTAGATAAAGCAACAGTTATGTGTTGTAGCATATGATCTGTAAAATATTCAGAACTGGAAGCTGATGGCATGGTGAAAGAACACTGTAGGGTAGGCACATTAGTTTTTTTTCCTGGTTACAGTGCGGCTGTGTGTACAGGGCAAGGGCAGTATGGTGTCTACATTATTTCTTAGTGACATCCAGATGGAAGGGAGAGAGAGAGAGAGAGAGAGAGAGCACAGAATGGCCCACAATACATGTTACAGTCCCAGAAATACCAAATAAAATGTTTCTTTCTGGCTTCAGTGTGGCTGTGTGTACAGGGCAAGGCAGCAGAGTGTCTAAATTATTTTTTTTTGTGATATCCAGATGGGAGAGAGAGAGAGAGACACCACAGGATGGCCCACAATACATGTTACAGTCCCAGAAATACCAAATAACATGTTTTTTCCTGGCTTCAGTGTGGCTTTATATACAGCGCATGGGCAGCAGGATGGCCAAATAAATCTTTGACTTGTTATGACATGCATAGGGGAGAGGGAGAGACTGCAGGGTGGCCCATAATAAATTTAACGGTCCCAGAAATCCAAGATAAAAAAATGTTTTTACTGGCTTTAGTGCGGCTATGACATCCAGAGGGGAGAGAGACTGCAGCGTGGGCCACGATAAATGTGACAGTTCCAGAAATCCCAAATCTGGATGTCACAAAAAAATACTGTAGACAACCTGTTGCCCTTGCCCTGTACACACAGCACCACTGAAGGTGGAGTGGTTCTGTTGGTGGCTAGGGGTGGGCGTGGATTAGGGCTGAGATTTACTAGAAGCAAGGGCCTCACAGGACTGATATCCTATTTCATATATACCTATCCCCTAATGATTTATGTCTGATTTCCCTGCTTTGTGTGGTTCAACCTTAATATAAGCAATGACAAAGTTTTTTGCAACTGATAGATAGATAGATAGATAGATAAGATAGATAGATAGATAGATAGATAGATAGATAGATAGAGAGATCTTACTGGCAATGTAGCACCACTTTAGTTAGAGTTGAGTAGGCTGTTTAAGCAATAAGGCATGATAGGGTATGTGTTATTGTGCAATAACTTCACTCCTCAGGTGGTTGAAGCATGAGGCTACAGGCTGAGTGCATTCAACACACAAGGAGTGATATTATTACACAATAACACAGATCCCTGGAGTGCCTTATTGCTATTATACAGTGGATTATTAATACAGAGTAAAAACTATGAAAACAATGTTTTAAAATAATTTTTTATTTAACTTTTCAGTGTGGAAGTATACAAGTAAACAAAAAAGTTCCTGTTTTCACATTGCCCACCAGATGGTACTGTTGTGTGTCTGCTGTCTCCCTCCATGCCCATCTTTGTAATAATTTTTATGGCTGTATCCTGTCCTGTCTCCCCCTTCCCCCACTGCAGTTTTCTAGGAAGTTCTCCCAGTGTACAGGGCTGTATTTTGTTTTTTGTTTTCTTTGAAAGAAAATGAAGCAAGTTAATAAAGAAATGTTTGCAGTGATTGGGAACTGCAGAAAGAGTTTTGTTTTGACTGAGGGTTGTTGGAGTGGTCATGGCTTCTCCACAGTTGTGGCAAACTCATTTGGTAAGCCTATATGCCACTCACAGTATCCATATAACAACTGTATTTCTCTGGTTTGGGATCAAGAAAATGGGAGTAAAAGACATTTGCAATGGGGCTGTGCACTGTGAAATGAGCAGTCAGTAGAAGAAGCGGGTTCTGCCCGCAGTTTGAAAAAAAAAGTCATTTGCGGTTTGGTGGCTGGTTTAAATTAATGTTGCACAGTGCCTGTTCACAGTCTGGATTTTATTTCCTTCTCTTTATGGTTTGCTTTTCTTGGTTAGGTATGCAAATGAGGCCATTTCCCCCCCGAGGAGCTGCGCCGTGTGAGATGGGAGGGTGGCACTTTTTAGCTCTGCTCAGGCTCACATGATCTCGGTAGCAACTGGGAAAAGAGAGAGTCATTTGTTACTGTTGCTGTTTTTTAATTTAAAATTATATTTTAAAGTTCAAAATCATGTTTGGTGAATTAGCGGCCCTGG
The DNA here is from genome assembly GCA_016271365.2 of Neoceratodus forsteri. NCBI lineage: Eukaryota > Metazoa > Chordata > Ceratodontiformes > Ceratodontidae > Neoceratodus > Neoceratodus forsteri. Next base: position 1,025,992,069 of record CM057454.1, on the reverse strand, counting down.
ATGAGCTTCCCTGAAGTGTGCTAGAGTAATGAAAGATGGAGCCGAATGGAGCGGCACCTGCAGGTACAACTTGATGTTTTACACAGCTGTAGCCAGTCTGTTAAAACAAAGAAAGAAACAAAAAAAGACAGTTGTTTTCTTTCAGTGTGTGATGTGATAGGGTTTGTGTTAATAGACATATGTGGTGGGGGGAGGTAAATTCCTTTACAATGGTGATTCGGAATGGTGGTAACTTCTGGAGGGAAGGCATGATTTCACAGCCTGTCTTGAGGTCATCTATGTGCCTGAACTTCATACAGTGATGTTATTGTGTAATAATATCACCTTTCCAGGCACATACTGACCAATCAGAAGACAGAAAATGTCTTTGCCATTGTATAATTAATGTTAACCCCCTAAATTTGCACTTTAATAGCTTTACCCCATTCAACATATTTGCACAAAATGTTGTATGCACAGTCTCAGAGGCAAGGTCTCTTCACGTGACAAGTTTCAGTGTGAATTCCGAGATCCATATAGTGAAAAAAGTGAAAACATTTCTTGAGTGGGGGGGTGGTGTCATCACCTAATGCTCAGAAAGTTTGGAATTTTGGTCTGTAATTTTCAGGGTAGAAAGGGCTTGAGCAAGAGTGGTGTCTTTCATTGGTATAGTTAAAGAAATATTAATCCATTCCAGAGTTATAAGGATTTGAAATTTTGATTCTGAGCATGCTGAGTAAGATCTTTTTGATACTTATTTCATACAAGAAAATAATTTTGCTGTATAAAAAAGGATTTTGTTTCATATGGGGTGTAATGCTACTTTGTGAGAAAAAAATATTTTTTGTATGGCCACCATTTTGTTTCCTCTAAAAAAATTTTTTTTAAAGCCCATACAAATCATATTATGGAAAAATATCAAGACAAGTATCTTCCTAATCGGGACCACATTAGCTGGATTCTGTAATTAGTTGTGGAAGCATGACCTAGAAATGTGTTTTTAACATATTTAAAAAATCTTTTTTGTGAGACGATTTTCTTTTTTTGTATGGCCATATGACACAGGAACAGGGTCATATGAAACAAGATTACTCTCATATGAAAAAGAATTTGGACTTAGTTTTTTCACATTCTTTTTCCAAATGAAGGAATCTTTATTTTGTGAGAATGACACACTCTTATGGAAAAAGATTCCTTCATATGAAAAAAGAATTTGGACTTAATTTTTTTCACATTCTTTTTTCATATGAAGAAATCCTGTTTCATGGGAACAACTGTTTACCTATAGCAATGCGACATCTGCATCACCGACATCCCCAAGAGTGACAGACACAATGCCGAGTGTCAGCGTTGTACTGTCAGGGATGTGTATGTTTTTGCTTCAGGGGCTGTGCCCCCCAAACCCCCATGTGGGGGGCTCTGTCCCCAACAACTCTGGTTTTTAAATATACAACTCTGAGTCGGTGTTGTCTCGGGGGGGTATGCCTCCAGAACGTCTGTAGTTTGTGGACTTTGGAGGTCATCTAGTAAATTACAAGAAGACCTTAAAGCACAAAGTGATGGCCTTGACCATTTTCAGTAGTTCTTAATATACTGATTGATATGACTAGAGAATACTTGAAAGCAGATGCATCATGCTATGTTGTCATGGGACTGTGTTATTACAGTTGTACAGTAGTAGCCAGAGACATTACCAGCTATTTCCAGATATTTCGCAAAATTTCTGAAGAGTTTCTCTCTGCTGCCCCTACTGTGGAAATGCAAAAAGCAGGAGATATTTCTGGAAATATCACAGAAATTTGGGGAAATATCTGGCAGTGTCTGTGGCTGCTACTGTAGCCAGTGAGAAAGATGCACTACAGTGCCATCCACCAGGGACATAATACAAGTTTTTATAGTGATATCTTGCAGGTACTGCAGGAGCTAAATGTAATCCAATGGCAATTACTGCAATCCATCATGCAGTAAAGTGTGAACTCTCACATGGAGTACCTGATTCTGGTGGACAGCACTATCTATATCTAGATATATCAGTCAATACTTGTCAAAGAAATCCAATTTTTAAATGAATAGGGATTTCCTGCCACCTAAAATTATATAGCTGGACATGCTGCATCATGTCACCAGCTACCACTGTATGCCATACATGCACTGGCACTTTTTATGTTTTTCACTATGAAAGTCTCCTGTACTATTAGGATAGATTGATGATTTTTTCTTGCCTTTTGCAAGGAAACATGAACATGAATATCAGGAAGAAAAAATGCAGCATCAACAAAGGACACTAAAAAGATAAAAAAAAGTTTAGTTTGACAAGAATACAAGAAAAAATATGGTAGGAGGATTAAGGAGATGAAACATGGCACAATTTCCAATTATATGGAAAAGATCCCTTCAATAACATTGTTGCTTTAGATTTGCTAGTTGTGAGTTATTTGGACTCTTAACTTTAAACTGCTTTTGTCTTTCTATTTATTATTATCTACTGGTTAGTTCTGAGTACCTATGGTTCCTTCTTTTGTTGTTCTGTGTTCATGCCCATTGTGGTAGGAAGTTATAAAAATCTGCCAGACTGGTAGGTAGCCATTCTGGGGGCAGTAGTGGAAACATGTAGCAGATATGATTATTCCCTGTTATAAGACAAAACATATCACCAATCATGAGTAATTGTCTTCTTCAGTAATTAGCACCTCATATCCCAGAAAAACAGACCCACAATGGCAAGATATCAGCAGAGTGAAAATATGAGGGCCTCTTAACTTTGTAACGAAGAGTGGAACTTCACTGAACAAGCTGAAGAAAACCCTGTGTACTGTAATAAGACAAAAGGTCCAGACAAAAGAAGCTCAGTGAACTGAAAAAAGACAACTAGATAATATTGAACCACCTTTGTAAATGTAGAAATAGTTAATACAATACTGCAAGTTAGGGTTGCATTAGTGTTTGTGTCAAAAATAGAGATGCTGTGAAATAAAATTTCATCAGTGAAACTGGCGCAACATTTTTTGTGAAATTGTGGTGAAATGGCAAAATTTTGCTGCAGTTTCACCCACCACAAATGGACATCATCCAGTGGTGTCCGTAGGGGTCCCCACCCCCACTGGCTGCTCACTGGCCCAAATTTTATAAATCTTCTTCTTGGTATCTAGTGGTCCTTCCCAGCCCTAACATGGCTGAAATTGAATAAAGCCCTCTCCCCCATGAGTTACACTGAGTAATTTCCCTCTCAAATGAGTTCCCTCCTGAATCCTACCTTGTGTTAAAAAAATGCTTAATTAAATCTGCAACTCCCTGGTGTCTAGTGGACCCCTCACCCCCTACCCTAGCATCAGATAGCACCCACCCCACTCCGTCCAGTACCCCCATTGGGCCACCGGCATAGCCCTCCTCTCACCTCCACAACCCACCCTGGCATCAGATTGTACCCAACCAGCTCCCCCCCAATACCTCAATCAGGCCACCGGCGCAACCCTCCACTCATCTCCATGGCTGGCAGCCCAACTGAATGCTTCAATGAATGAGCATCTGACAATGAATGAGTGCATGCTTATATAAGCACGTGCTCATTCACTGAAGCACTCAGTCGGGCTGCTGGCTATGGAGATGAGTGGAGAGCTGTGCTGGTGGCCTGATCGAGGTACTGGGGAGAGCGAGGTGGGCACAATCTGATGCCAGGGTGGGGGGTCCACTAGACACCAGGGAGTTGGGGATCTAATTTTTTTTTTTTTGAACACAAGGTTGAATTCAGGAGGGTACTCAGTCAGGTAGGAGGGCAATGACTCAGTGTAAGTCGGTGGAGGAGAGGGGCTTTATTCAATTTCAGCCATGATCGGGCTGGGGTGGCCCACTAGACACAAGAGAGATTTTTTTTAAGATTTGGGTAGCGAGCGGCCAGGGGGTGGGGACCACTAGACACCAAGGAAGAAAGCTGATGTGGAGAAATGACAGAATTTCACCTGCAGGTGGTAAAATTTTACCCATGACCAGTGAATTTCGCCAGTTGGCAGGTGAAGTTTTGCTCTTTCCATGGCAAACTTTTGCATTTCACTTAGCAAAATATTTCACGAAATACGTGAATTCTGTGAAATATTTCACTGTGCTAAATTTTTCAGTTTCGCACAACCCTAGTCAAAAATAGGGTTTTTGACAGCTTATATCTCATTGATCTTTGCCCTATGACTGCAACATGTGGTGTGCACAGTTTCAGTCCTAGGGACAAGTTTTGTGTCAAGTCTGATGTAAATTAGTTTGGTGATTCAAGTGGTACTATTTAGTGAAATTACTGTACATAAAAAATCCCAAATTAAGACTTTTTTGTCATCAGATTCAATACAACTTTATTTAGGCTAGAATCCATCTAGCCGAGCTAATTTACAATGAAAAGCCATTTATCACATAGGGTCAGTGGCCACATACAATGTATAGGGCCTACGAGTAGACTTGATGGGCCTGGCGGTCCTTCTCTGTAGACAATTTCCGTGCTTCTATGTTTCTATTACAATTGTGTCCTCTTAGGGAAAAACTTTTGAGAGTGATGACAAACAAACATGTTACTGGCATAAATAGTGCTAGATACAGTTCACAACTTATAAGGCATTGTGGGACTGATATTCAAAGTTAGTGCCCATTCTGACATGATTATCACAGGCACTAACCCATGTTAACTGTAGCACTTTAGGTGGGCCAGATTCAGAGGCCCCAAGAATGCCCCCAACTCAGTTGCATCAAGGCACTAAAATACCACTGCACCCATGCAAATAAGGGTGTCCCCTCATGCATGCTGGCACAACAGTATATTCAAAGGTTGAACTAGTTATCGCCATCAAAAACCTGATCTTTACTGGGTGCCAAGCCTGTTCCCCAATGCCCCAAAAGCAGTGCAGCTGTACTGCAGCCATCATGCCCTGTGCTGAGCTGCCCCATCACTGGGTATATCATAGTGCAGAACTTCCTGCTGTCCAATCAATCAAAGCTTTATTTGTATAAGGCACCCTTCCTATGCTCAGGGTGCCTTTACAATACACATTAAAAAGAGAAACTCACAATATTACAGTTTAAAACAAATAAAACATATTAGTACACAGTCAATAGATTCCTGAAAATGCCTGGTTAAACAAGTGGTTCCAGTAGTTTCTCCAGTCTGACCACCCATTTTCTGTATTTTAAGTATTCTCTGGTGGTCCAGTGGTTCCCTCTACCCCCAATCCCACAGTATATAATAGTACAGGATTTACTGGTATTCAGTTATTCCCCCAACCCCCGATCCCTCAGTATATCATAGTACACAACTCCCTGGTGGTCCACTGGGTTCCTCCTGATCCCACAGCATATCATAGTACAGAACTTCCTGGTAGTCCAGTGATCCCCCTTGAACAGCCCCCCATGTGACCCAGCAGCTCACATCCCACCTCTCCTTATCCCCTTTACCTGGTTTCCCGTGATCCTCACAGCTACATTCAGAACCTGGCACAGCCCTCCTCTTACCTCTACTGCTGGTGGCTATATAAGCAGTCCTGAGCCTGTGTACTGTAGAAACAGCTGTTTCTACAGTATACACACTCACTCACAGCTCATACAGTGGCTGGCTGTGGATATGAGAAGGGGGCTGTTCTGGTAATTGTACATAGCTGTGCAGAGTGCTGGACACCCAGCTAAGGGGGGGTGCAGGTAGGTGGGATGTGAGTGGTTGGGTCAGGTGGGGCCTGTTCTGGAGGATCCTGGACCACCAGGTAGTGCTGTACTACATTTTACTGGGGATCGGAGATGTGGGAAGAAACAATGGACTACCAGGGTTGCCCTTTCATGTAGGAAGTGGCACTAAGGGGCCACTGTGCCCCATGCAAATGAGCCTGCTATGGCATATAAATGGCCCTTAGCTCTTCTCATACTCAATGGGTTCATCTGCATGCTCAGGCGGAATATAGTCCACAGGGGAATTGTTGCTATTTGTTGTGGGCCTTATGCCACCTGGTCCATGTCAGGGCTGCACAGATTCATTTAGCGCTGCACTGACATGGACCAATATTCATTTGGATAGCAGTGATCTGCCAGTGAGCTCTAGCTGTCTGAATATCACAGGAGCTGGGAGTGCACAGGGCAAGTGCAGCTCAGGCAGCTGCGCTTTGCTTGCCCTGTTTTTTGAATATCAGGTCCAATAGGTTTACAGATGTATAACAAAGTTTAAAGTTCAATTTAAAGCTCAGTGCAGGGGTTATAGGGATGGAAGCCAGACTTTCTTGTGGTATCTGAGACATGGCTCAAACCCACCACAGCAGACAGGGATGTTAACCTATCTAACTACCAGCTATTCATAGCTGATCGCCAAACAAGGGGAGGTGGAGTAGCCATATATGCAAAATCCGGTATAGCTGTATCCTGTATTACTGCAACATCTATGCCCAAGGAGTTTGAATGCCTATCCCTAAAATTCTCTCTCCCCAATACAGCAGCTTTTCAGCTAGTTGGTTGCTACAGACCCCCCTCTGCTGAACACAAGCTCTTATCCCATCTGGGGAACCTGCTCAAACCCGGCACTGAAGAAGTCATTATTCTAGATGACCTGAATTTCAACTGGCTTACCCAGGGAGCTGCACCTCTGGTATCATTCTGTGATACATATGGGTTCACACAGCTAATTAATGAACCAACAAGAATTAATGCAAGGAATAGTAATAACAGCACACTACTTGATATCGTGCTAGTGAATAAACCACATCTATTCACACACGCTGGAGTGCTTCTCTGTGATATAAGTGATCACTGCCCCATCATGAGGTAAGATCCACCAGCATAACAACAAACCCTGCAAAATTCCTCATGAGGAGATCCAAGAAAAACATCAATATTGAAGGATATTTGCATGATCTAGCTTACTCTCCACACTGGCAAGAGTTTTATCTTGCCCATTCTGTTGAAAAAGCTCAGCAGGTGCTAAATAACATTATAATAAATGCCCTTAACACCCATGCCCCAATCTCTAGTATCCGAATAAAAAAAAAATCCTGTCGTTGGTTTACAGCTGACCTCAAAGCTGCACTGCTGGAGAGAGACAAACTCTGGAAAATGGCAAGAAAAACCAAGAATGCAAATGACTGGATGATCTTTAGGAAAGCCAGGAATAGATGCACCAAGAAAGTTAGGGATGCAAAGGCTGCCTTCTGCTTGGCCGAACTCGACTCTTCCTACCATAATCCTGCTAGGTTTTGGGGCACCATCAAGGGTATGGTGGGGCAGGACACTAACACCCCCCTTCCAACTCAATTACACAACAGTTATGGCCCTATCACTGGTAAAATGGAAATTCACAATGGCTGGTCTTGCCTTTGACACCTCTCCAGTTAACCTGCTGAGGGAACAATTAAGCTCCCATTACACTGGTGATCAGAGAGAGTTGACTCTTCCTTCAGCTTCAAATCTATACTGTTGAAACAAGTAGAGGATCTATTATGGCAACTGGATACCAAAAAAAGTGCAGGGGCAGACTCTCTGGACCCCTACTTTCTAAAGATTGCATGCCATGTACTTGCAGTCCCCCTAACACACCTCTTTAACCTGTCCCTAAACTCTGGCTCTATTCCCACACTGTGGAAAACAGCCCAAGTGGTTCTCCTTCTAAAATCAGGGGACCCTATGGATCTTAATAATTACAGGCCCATTTCCATTCTACCAGTGCTATCCAAGATGCTGGAGAAATTAGTGAATAATTAGTTAAGGGAGTATCTTGACAATGCTAACCTCCTAAACCCAGCTCAATCTGGATTCAGGGCCAAGCATAGCACTATCACTGCACTAGCCAAGGTCACAAATGACTGGCAATCCGAATTAGATAAGAAGAATAATGTCTGTGCAGTATTCCTGGACCTGAGCAAAGCATTTGATATTGTGGACCATGAGCTACTACTTTCATCCCTGTACTCCATTGGCCTAGATTCATCCTCCCTTAAGTGGTTCAGATGCTATCTCACTGGTAGGTCACAGCAGGTAAAAGCTGAAGGTTGACCTATCCCCATTAAAACCACTGTCAAGAGGAGTCCCCCAAGGTTCTATTCTGGGTCCTATCCTTTTTGCCATTTATATAAATAACATCGATTCAACCCTTACCAATTCCTCTGTACACCTCTTTGCTGATGACAGTGTTCTGTATGTCAGCAACCCTTCGCCTGCAGCTGCTCGTGAAATCCTACAAACAGAATTCTCCTTGCTACAATACCAGCTACTCGAGAAAAGCTTCTGTTAAATGCAAAGAAAACTAAAGCAATGATGTTCACAAATCAAAGCTCCACCAGCACATCCTCTCCAATCATTCTTCCCCAGCTATGCACTATACTTGGAGAAAATCTGGAGTATGTAGAAAACTTCAAATACCTAGGTGTGTGGATTGACAACAGACTTGACTTCACTCATCATTTAGAAGAACTGTTAAAAAAGCTTCGCCAAAGGCTTGGCCTTCTCTATAGATTAAAACCCTTCCTAAACAGAGACTCAAAGATGAGGTTAGTCCAGGCCATTTTTCTATCAGTTCTTGACTATGCAGACTTCCTTTATAGTCACTGCCCCATCTCCTACCATCACAAGTTGGATACCTTATATCATAGAGCAATAAGGTTCATTACAGATCTGCCATCTAATACTCATCATTGCTCTCTTTATGTTGCAGTTGGGTGGGTTTCCCTTCACCTCAGAAGGAACAGAAATGCAGCACTATGGATTTACAGAGCATTGACAACAAAACTTCCAAACTATATTCTGGACTGCTTCACCCAGACCTCTCCTAGCTCCTATGCCCTAAGAAGCAACAACATCATCCTGCTCAAATTGCCCAAATTCAACACCAGGTTAGGGAGGGCAGCAATCAGCTATTCTTTAGCTATAGCATAGAACACCCTACAAAAATCCCTAAAACTGTCCAATATCATTCCATTTTCATCCTTTAAACAGCATTGTACAGTCTTCTTCAAAGAGAAATGCAATTGCTACCACTAGAGCTAGCATTGTCATCTCACAAATCTCCCTTCCAAACCATATATGGCATATTCCTTCCAGACAGACACCCCATCTTATGGCACCCAGTAATACCTTCACCATCCTAGTATTACATTATGTTGAGTGTCTGCCATGCCCCCCCACTGGGATATGTATATACTGTACATACTGTAAATATTAGCTTAACTTTCCTGTAACCGTTTTTTATCATGTGAATTTACTGTACATCACTGTATTTATAAACGTTATTTTCCCCTGTATGTATAACTGTCTTATATAAGTGTATGATGTATCTGTTGTGTATCAATTATTGAACCTTGACCTTATCAGGTCCGTCTTGTAAATGAGCCTTGCTCAATGATGTTCGCCTGAATAAATAAAGATTTGATGATGATGATGGTTGTTGCTATCTATATTATGCCCTTAGAATGATGGCAGCAAGATTTAGCCCAGAGGAGACTAGAAAGAACCAATCCAATATGTTCATACTTGAGGGCAAGGGGCAGTTTACTAGGCATTTGGATTCTGACAGGGTGTTCCCTGCAGTTGGTACCTGTGACTGAAGGCAAGGAACCAAGAAGTCACACCTATGTACAGGACTAGCAGCTTGAGTGATCCAGTGGAGTGCAAGGATCTAGGACAGGACTTGCAGGTAAGCCTTAAGTACAAATAAGAGGGGGCAATGTATTTGACACACATCAGGGAAAACAGGATAAAGTGAATAGTGAAAAAACTAGATTGATTTCAATTATTAAACTTAAATGTTAATTACCTCTCATACCAGAATAGGGCCATTTCACGGTTTTAAAACAAAATCTTTTTTTTTCATTGTTTGTTATAAGGTTTTACAGTTTTAGAATCTCACCCATGCAAAGACTGTTTGAAAAAATAGCTGAAAGAATATAAATATTTTGTCAAGGTTAAAATTGGGCATCAACAAAAACTTTAAAAGCTAAAAACAGGAAAAATACTTAGTAACTCTAAAGGTTAACACTTGTTTGATTCATCAGATGATATCACATCTGACAAGATATCTGAGCTGACTTTTAAAAAATTAGTTAACATTGGTATTTTAATTTAAAACATTAGTCACAATTCAGTCAAAAAAATTGTCAGAATGGACTTAGACAAACTTAGCAGATGTGCATATCTTATAATGCATGTGATTAGTAACACACAACCAAATGATAAAAATTGAGAAAAATGTTCTAAGTGCAACAGAAGCAAAACATTTGAAGCACGATAATCATTGTGAAAAATGTTCTTCATGAATGAAAACATGTGACATGCATTTTATACTATAATGAATGACATACACAAACAAAATAGGAGGAAAGTTATGACTAATCTTTAGCTTTGTACAAGGTCCACAGGGCCCTGTGCAAAAAAGTTAGGACTCACATGAAGGACTAAAAGGTCCATGCGTGTCCCACTTCTTGCAGGGCTTTATGGACCTGCAAAGCAAATTAGGACTCACATTTTGCTTTGTTCGAAACCTTAAAGGAGATCAGAACTGATTTTTTACATTAACTGACCTTCCATCTTCCTTTCCATGCCAGTCATGTATTCTAATATGCATTGACCAATTTTTAATAAATAAATATTCTAGATTTGGGGTGCCTTCAGATCTACACATAGTTCCACTCTACTCACCAGCTACTGCTCATTCTTTTTATATTTATAAAACACTCTATGACATCAATAACACCATTCCATGCTATTTATCTGAATGACTTTGAGTGTTTGAGTGGTGTTACTTATGTGATAGAATGTTCAGGCAGTTTGAAAAGAGAGGACAACAACTGGTGAGGACATATGGATTCAGAGTAGTTACAAAGGCAGCAAAATGAGATTGTTAATTTAGCAAAAAAAGAAGGAAAAACATATCAGAATCTTTGGTTGACACTAAAAGGACAACTGGAGGCAAGTTAGCCAGCCTGGGAGTGGGTCCCAAGATGCTAGCCTGGATAAAGAATTGGCTGGAGAACAGGATACAGAGGGTAATAGTAAATGTAGTCCACTCTGAAGAAAGAGGGGTTACTAGTGGGGTACTGTAGGGTTCAGTACTAGGACTGATCCTCTTCAATGTCTTTATAAGCGACATTGCAGAGGGAATGGAAGGAAAAGTATGTCTCTTTGCAGACGACACAAAGATCTGCAACAGAGTTGATACACAGGGTGGGGTGGAAAGGATGAGAAGGGACTTGGCAAGGTTGGAGGAATGGTCAAACGTATGGCAGCTTAGATTCAATGCTAAGAAGTGCAAGGTAATGCACCTGGGAAAGAAAAAGCCAGGGGAAGAGTTCACAATGTGGCGTGAGATACTAACAACAACAAAAATGGAAAGGAACTAGGGGGTAGTCATATCAGATGACCTAAAGGTGGACAAGCAATGTGAGAGGGCAGTAAGGAAGGCTGGCTGGATACTGGGATACATAGGGAGAGGCATCACCAGTAAAAAACAGGAAGTTGTTATCCCTGTGTACAGACAGATGGTGAGACCACATCTGGAGTACTGCATGCAGTTCTGGAGACCCAATCTCCACAAAGACATAAACAGGATGGAGGCAGTCCAAAGAGGGAAACTAAAATGGTGCAAGGTCTGCATCAGAAGACAAATGAAGAAAGACTTAAGGAGATTAATATGTATAGCTTTGAGGAAAGGAGAGAGATGGGGGACATGATAGAAACTTTCAAGTACCTCAAGGAATCAACAAAGTCCAAGAGGGTAGCCTTTTTCAGAAAAAGAGGTATGCAAGAACAAGGGGGCACAATTTGAAGATGGGGGCGGCTCAGAGGTAATGTAAGGAAGTATTTTTTCACAGAGAGGGTTGTGGATGCATGGAAAGGCTTTTCAGAGGAGGCTGTGGAGTCAAAAATAGTGGTGGAATTCAAGCATGCATGGGACAGTCATAAGGCAATTCTAGGGGGTGGGAGTAGGAAGAAGTAGGCTGTTGGTTAACTAGGATCTGCAGCTTATCCATTAGGTAGGGAAATGGGCAGACTGGGTGGGCCAAGTGGTCCTTATCTGCCATCAAATTCTATGTTCCATGTTTCTATGGAGGGCATCTATAAGTACAAAAAATGTTTCCAATGACCTTTAAGGGCCAAGCACAAAGTATAACATGCTGGGACCTTCAGGCGCTGAGTGAAACAGGGTGCGACTCACCTTCTGGTTTATGCAGGGCCTGAAACAAGTAAGGAATGTCATGCAAAAAATGGTGTTAATGCATTTTTAGGGTTCCAAAGCCACAAGAGGAGGGCAATGTGGTGTGAGTTTTTTTAACCCTATTGCCCACCCCTGGCTCCAGACCGTGGCCTCATGACCTAAGGCAAAGCTACAGGTCAGGGTCCATACTTATGTGTCTGCTGCATCAAGCTGATGTCTAAAGCTTTTGCAAAGAATGACATGACTCATCTTATGCTTCAAGAAGGGTTCATAGAGCATTCTGTTTGCAGTAAGAAACCTCACACTCACATCCCCAAATAAAACCCCATACCACAAATGGATGAAATATCAAAATTATATTTTACTTTCATTGGGAGTGCAAATATAGGTTGGGAATGCAACTCCACATAGCTCAGGTTCTCAAACATGCTTCATACCTCTTATGGCTTATTTCTCAAGGGGAATAACAAAAGTTGAAATGACATGCTTTTATGTAGTGCAAATACTGATGATGTCATAAGTAGAAATGATGCAAAGTTTTACTTCACCAACAAAGTTCCAGCAAAGTTGTGAAATTTGCCTTCACAAATAACTGTGAATTTCCCACTTCACCACTTTGCCACTTCACATTGAGTTTTGCTGAAAAAATTGCACTTTTTCCAGGCAAAGTCTGGTGAATTTATGATGAAATTTCAACTTCTCACTGACTTTGTATAATATCTAATGAAAAAAGTGCAACATTGCCTGCCAAAAAATGTTGCAAAGTTATATTTGTATTTTGCAACGGCAAACTTCACAAATTACTTTACAAGGTGAAGTTAGCCAACTTTGCACATCTCTAATCATAAGTTATTTTTCATCTTCCAGTCAAAATGACAAAAAGTGCAAAAGCAATACAACCACTATAAATAAACTAACATAAAGTGCTAAACTACTGCTAAACATAAAGATTAAAAACAAGTATTAGGCTAGCACAGACATGCCTTCTGTATCACCAAACTAGAAATCTAAAATATAATGGAAGTTAATATTTACTATATAGGGATAGGGATTTTATATGAATTTCCTATCTTCCATTCACAATTAATCACTTCCATTGGATGGTGTTAATAATTCCCATGCTGATTTAAAAAAAAGTATGGGCAATATCTTCTTTGGTAGTGGAGACTGGCACTATCCTAGAGTGATTAATTTTGAATGGGATTATTTTTCGGGGATTTAAGTAAAATAAACGTAACATTGAGATTTCATCTATTTGTGGTATGGTGTTTTACTTGGGATTGTGAGAGTGAGGCTTCTTACTGCAATTATAGTTCTGATACTGCCTTTCACATCACTCTGTCAATGAGTGGCCCTTCCCTGTTTGGTTCTTGGCCCATAGAGCCCTACCCGAAGAAAGTTATGGCTGATCTTGTGCTTTGTGCAGGGACCAAGGCACCCATAATGTAGAATGTTATGAATGATTCCTGTTTCACATAGGGCTCACTGTGCCCTGCACAAAGAAAGTTGTGCCTGCTCTCCGGCATGGGGAAAGTTATGACTGATCTGTTGCTTCAACCTGGGCCCTATGCAATGAATGTTATGACTGGTCTGGTGTTTTATACAGGGCTCTGCATGAAGAAAATTATAACTGGTGCTGCAGACCCTATGTGGAGGACCAGCCATGTGTAGCAAAGTCCCTGACCTTAGATTTGACACTGCAGAAAAATAGGGCATGGCCCCCAACCTTAGCTTAGTTTGGGTTATGAAGTTAGGGGGGCTGGTAGACTTTATTCTTGAAAAAAACACCAATGTCACAGTTCCTTCCTTTTTTGGCTCCATAACAATGAATTAATGTAGTGTTTTGCAATATGTATGTGTAGCTATATATATACATTATATATATATATATATATATATATATATATATATATATGTGTGTGTGTGTGTGTGTGTGATGCATAGTGGGCAGGAGTGGAATATGGAAAATGTTTTCACTCCTGCAGAGTGAGGTCTAGATATATCACAATGCATGAGTGAAAATATTTTCCATATTCTATGATCTGCAAATCATGTGTGCTATTTATACCATGAGGTGGGAGCTCTTCTATTACATTTTGTTTTATCTTTGTTTGGTGTCTTCATTTCTATTGTTTGTGTGAGTGAATGGGTATGAATGGTGTGTCTGTTAAATCTTTATTGGTCATTTGCTGTTTGTGTGATTGCTGATTGGATGGTGTTCTCTGTAGTGTGCTGTATGATTGGGTCATTTGTTTGTGAGGGTGGGAATTTCTTTTAGGCTTGAGAACAGCAGGAATGTGAGCTTCATTACTCAGGTATAGTTTTCATTTGTTTAGTGACTTCTTTTGGTGTTTTCTGGTGATTTCGAATTGTTTGTGTGCAGTTTTTATATGGTCTGCTTCGGTTTTATTGTGTCTGTTGAGAGAGACCACTTTGGTTTTGTTTATGGCTGTGGCTACTCGATGATTTACATTTTTTGTAATAGGTTTCACTTTCCTGTCCTTGGTGTGGAATGGTGACTGATGGAAAAAGAGAAAAGTTAAGTAAAGAACATTGTTTGCAGTGATGACAGGTAGAGGAGATCATTAGTAGTGTTGCATTTTGTGGCAGCAGTTTTGAAGGCTTGTTCTTCAATTCTGATTCAGAGAAGAGTTGTTGTGCACACTTTCAAGACCGCTTGTGCGAGTTCTGTCAGAATGTTTGTAAAATGTACTTGGATGAAAATGTTGGGTTTTATGTTTGGGATAGGTTGTTTTAATTGATATTTGTCATGTGTAGTATGGCAGTTTTGCATTTTTTTGTATTGCAGGCAGTAAGAAAAGAGAGATATTTAGTGGCAGGAATGGGTATAGAAAGAGGGAGGAAGTTGACTTCAGCAGAGTATGTATAAACAGCATTTATTTTAACTCTGCTGACATCAGCTTTATTAATTTCACTGTAGTGAAAATAACTGAATTTATTGTCATCTTGGAGCTCCCACCCCTGTGGTATATGTGTATATGTGTATCTATATATATATATATATATATATATATATATATATATACACATACACACACACAAATTGCACATTCTCCAATAATGCAAAGCATCATGGGAAGCATTTGCAAATGCCCATGAATTAATTTGGACTGGCTCAACTTTAAGCAGAACTATATAGTACCAAAAGGCCTCACAATTTAATCAGCAAAGGCCAAGAACAGCAGACACAGACACATGTTTCATCCTTATTTGAACTCATCAGTGTCCCATATCTGTAGATAGCCAGCCACCCTACAGGGGATCTTATTGGTTGGGTCATGGGCAGCCCAACGTTGAGAGAGAAGATTGCTTTTGAGCAAACGGTTTAAATGCTTCATTGGCAAGCTTTTAAACTAGTCAAAGGGGGAGGCACTGATAAGTAGCAGGAAAATCCCAGCATCCCCCTACAAAACAGGGTACTAAATGAGAAAAAGACTGAGGTAGAAAGGTCAGTGGGGAATGCTGCAACAGAAGGTAAGCCATCAAAAATGGAGAGCAATGAGTACCAATGCCTCGTAGTCTGGGTAACAAGCTTCCTGAATTAGTGGTCTTGATGGAGGAGGAACATCTGGATATCATGGCAGTCACAGAAACATGGTACACACAAAACCATGACTAGGACGTAAACATACCAGGATACACTATCTACAGGAGGGACAGGGAGGGTAAAGAGGAGGAGGAGGATTAGCTCTTTACATAGGGAAGGAATAAAAGCAACAGAACAAAAGGGTAAACAGGGAGGAGAAAGAAGCACTGTGGGTAAATTTGAGGCAGGCAATGGCACCACAATCTGCACAGGGTTAGATACAGATCCCCTTCTCAGGGGAGGAAATGGACAAGGAAATGATAGAAAGTATACTTAGAATGGCAGAAAAGGGGAGATATTGCTGATGGGTGATCTGAATATGCCAGATGTTAACTGAAGTGCAGTTGCAGCAGCCACTTCGAAGAGTGGGGTTATTCTAGATGCCCTACAGGGGGCATGTCTTAGACAACTAGTATTGGAGCCCACTCAAGAGGGAGCAATCTTAGACCTGGTTCTCTCAAATGGAGATGGAGAGAGGATCACAGATGTAGAAGTGGGTAGCCATCTGGGAACTAGCGACCATCGAACAGCATGGTTCACAATAAACACAGCAATAGAGTCAAGCCATACAACGGCAAAAGTACTGGACTTTAGGAGGGTTGACTTTGCCAAAATGGGTGAGTGCCTAAGGAATGCACTGGTAAATGGGCAGGAAGGAGGGGTGGAAGAACAATGGGGAATAATAAAAACTGCCATCACAGAGGTAATGAGCCTTGTGCAAGCAAATAAACAAAACAAAACGATGTAAGAAACCACTATGGTTCTCAAAGGAAGTGGCAGTGAAGGTTCAAGAGAAAAGAAAGCATTCAGGAAGTACAAGGAATCGCAGAAGGAGCAGGACAGAGAACTGCATCAGTTAAAGCAAAAGGAGGCTGGGAAGGCAGTC
The DNA here is from genome assembly GCA_016271365.2 of Neoceratodus forsteri. Taxonomy (NCBI): domain Eukaryota; kingdom Metazoa; phylum Chordata; order Ceratodontiformes; family Ceratodontidae; genus Neoceratodus; species Neoceratodus forsteri. The sequence continues at coordinate 1,025,975,446 of CM057454.1, read as the reverse complement.
AGAACAGCAAAGGCCCAAACCGAGGAAAAGATAGCCAACTCAGTTAAGAAGGAGGATAAAACCTTTTATAGGTACATCAGGGAGTGAAGGAAGACCAAGGGAGGGATAGTGAGGCTTATTAAAGGGGAGGGGGGTGGGCAGAGGGAGACTGTGAAAAGGCAGAGGTACTAAACAAATATTTTTGCTCAGTATTTACAAATGAAGAGGGGGAGGTACCTAAAACAAACAGTAGAAACAACTCTGGATGCAGAAGTTGATACCAGCCCATTTACAGAAGAAAGGGTTCTGAAAGAACTCTTAAAACTGAAGGTGGACAAAGCAATGGGCCTGATGGGATTCATCCAGATTCTAAAAAACTAAGGGTAGAACTAGTGACACCGCAGACTACCCTTTTAACAAATCATGGGAGGATGGGTGGTACCTGAGGACTGGAGGAGGGCAGATGTGATTCCTTCACAAAAGTGGGGGCAAGGCAGAAGCAGGAACTACAGACCTGTTAGTTTAACCTCAGTGATAGGAAATGATGGAATCACTTCTGAAGGACAGAATTCTTGAGTATCTAGAGGCCAGAGGGCACAGGACCCTAGGCAGCATGGATTCCTTAGAGGAAGGTCATGCCAGATGAATCTGATAGATTTCTTTGACTGGGTGACCAAAGTAGTAGATCAGGAGGGCTGTGGACATGGCCTACCTAGACTTTAGCAAGACATTGACACAGTCCCACAAAGATTAATATACAAGTTAGCCAGCCTGGGGGTGGGTCCCAAGATGACAGCCTGGGTAAAGAATTGACTGGAGAATAGGACACAGAGAGTAATAGTAAATGGAGTCACTCAGAAAAAGGAGGATTACTAGTGGGGTGCAGGAGTTCAGTATTAGGACGGTCCCTTCAATGTCTTTATAAGTGACATTGCAGAGGGACTGGAAGGAAAGTATGTCTCTTTGCAGATGACACAAAGATCTGCAACAGATTTGATGCACAGGAGGGTGGAAAGGATGAGAAGGACTTGGCAAGGTTAGAGGAATGGTCAAATGTATGGCAGCTTAGATTCAATGCTAAGAAGTGCAAGGTAATGCACCTGGGAAACAAAAACCCAGGGGAAGAGTACACAATGGGGGGTGAGATACTAACAACAACAAAAATGGAAAGGGACCTGGGGTTAGTCATATCAGATGACCTAAAGGTGGGCAAGCAATGTGAGAGGGCAGCAAGAAGCCTGGGGGGATACTGGGATGCATAGGGAGAGGCATCACCAGTAGAAAACAGGAAGTTATTATCCCTCTGTACAGACAGCTGGTGAGACCCCATCTGGAATACTGTATGCAGTTCTGGAGACCCAATCTCCGCAAAGACTTAGACAGGATGGAAGCTGTCCAGAGGAGGGCAACTAAAATGGTGCACGGTCTGCACTGGAAGACATATGAAGAGAGCGAAAAGAAGCTTAATATGTATAGCCTCGAGGAAAGGAGGAGGGACATGATAGAAATGTTCAAATACCTCAAGGGAATCAACAAAAGTCCAAGAAGGTAGCATCTTTCAAAAAAGAGGTGTGCAAGAACAAGAGGCACAATTTGAAGATAGAGGGGCAGCTCAGAGGTAATTTAAGAGTATTTTTCACAGAGAGGGTTGTAGATGCATGGAACGGCCTTCCGGAGGAGGTTGTGGAGTCAAAATCAGTGGTGGAATTCAAGCATGCATGGGACAGTCATAAAGCCATTCTAGGGGGTGGGGGTAGGAAGAAGTAGGCTGCTGGTTAACTAGGATCTGCAGCTTATCCAGTAGGTAGGGAAATGGGCAGACTTGGTGGGCCAAGCGATCCTTATCTGCCGTCAAATTCTATGTTTCTATGTAAGAGAACAACAAAAGAAAACCAGAGAAAATGCACCAGGGCAAGGGTTATCCAGGAGGATATTGGCCATGCAGCCAAATTGTAAAGAGAACACAAATTGCACATACCCCAATAATGCAAAGCATCATGGGAAGCATATGCATATATATATATATATATATATATATATATATATATATATATAATAATCAAGAAAAGGAAATATCATGCACTCATGGGAATTGGTGGTGTTCTAGTAGAGTTTTGCCAACTCAAATATAAATATAAAAGAAAAATCTAGGCACACAATTACTGAAAATGCACCAGTGCAAAATTTATTTTCAGCAAGCCGCCTGAACAGACCAAGCCCTGCACTTCAACCCTGAAGTGGGTCTTCCTTAGGGGCTGATCTGAATCACCCACAAATGTGAACTCTTTTATACAATTTAAACCCTAATTAATTAAATGAACAATGACACTTAAAGAAATACATATATATAAACATATAAAAAGGAAAGAAAAGAAATAACTAGAAAAGTTTAAAATAACTATCATTATATATTATATTATAAACACTTTGTATCTTTATACAAGGCATATTATCCATTTATTTTGATTTTACTTTTACAATACCAACTAACTTCCAATAGGAAAATAATTTCTAGATAAACTTCAAACTTTTTATCTTTAGTTACAATAGAAAATCACCTAAAGAAAAAAAACAGAAGCAGACTTTCATAGTACCTAAATTCAATAATAAACATGGAAGGTCACTCTAAATTGCAAAAGGTCAGGTTTCAGAAAGTTAACTTAAATGGCAGTCCCTTGTCAAAACAAGGGACCATTATAAGAGCAGAAGCAATAATATACATCTATAATACTTAAATTTGATGATATACACAGAAGGTCAATCCTAACTGCAACATGTCAAATCTGTAGAAATAATGTATATAACAGTTCCTTTAGATGCATCAAAACCACTACAATAAATACAAAATAAACAATAGAAATAACAAGAGGGGGGAAGCATTATTTTAAATTTTTGCATAGGAAGGTCAATCCCATTTGATAAAGGTCAAATAACTGAAAGGTTTTAAATTAAGTTATTTTATTATATGTTAAAGCTCCCTATCTTTAGAAAACAAAGGAGTTTAATTTCTCAAAGTATTATGTTGACCTAAGTTGCAAAATTTGTGTTTTATAACTACAAGAGATTTAAATGAACTATAAGGAATCCCATATAGTAAAGAATATCCATAGTGTCATGTACACATAATTATTATTCTAAGTTCAAAAATATTTCGAAGTTTAAACAACAAAATGAAAAAATGCTTTCCTCTTAAAAGATAAAATAAAGTGAGAGATCAGAGTAAAGAAAATCTGGGAAAGTTACCTTGAAATTACTATAGTTCAGATATACTTATATCACATCTGAAAATAATATTCCATCAAACAAAAAGGGGAAGTACAATTACAGAAAGACTGTGGACAGTTCACTTCGAATCCATGTAAGTAAATAATTCAGGTTCCCTACATAATTCACAATTTGTTTAAAGAAAAGGTGTAAAAATCCACTTCTTCATTCAATCCAAATGGAACTGCTGTATTTAAATCTCCAATCCACTTCATTTCTTTTTGCAACAGAGTAAGGACTCTATTTCCCCCTTGCTGAAAATAAATTTTGCAGTGGTGCATTTTCAGTAATTGTGTTATATATATATGTTCTTTGCCAAAACTATGTTAATGCATCAGTTAGGGTTACAGCAACAAAAGCTTGGAGATGTGGTGTTAGGGTTTCCAACCCTAACACACTCCACTGACATCCTGCATGCACCAACAGGCATTGGGGGTATACCTTGGGGTTATCAGCCCTAACACTCCATCTCATTCCATGAGTAAATAAGCTGAAATGGGTACAGTATAGGAGAATCGGGTAAGCATTAGGGCTAACAACCTCAAGGCACACATTGACACTTGTTGGTGCATGCAGGGTGGGGGTTGGGTGGTGTGTAAGGATTGCAAACCCTAACAACACATTTACAAACTTTGTTGCTGTAAGCCTAACTGATGCATCAACAAAGTCTTTGCAAAGAATATATCTATATATATATATATATATATATATATATATATATATATGCATATGCATCCCATGGTGTTTTGCATTATTGGGGTACATGCAATTTGTGTTTTCTTTACAATTTGGCTGTATGGCCAATATCCTCCAGGATAACCCTTGCCCTCGTGCATTTACTCTGGGGTTCTTTTGTTGTTTCACCTACTGCTGGCTTTATCAAAGGTCAGATAAAGCCAACAATTAGTGAAACTTCAGGTGCTGCCCCCCATATCCAATATCCATGGTTGTTTGAACTTTGAACTTGTTTGCACTAGCACTCTGCACATTATGTCTGTAATGGATGATAAACTGAGTAAATAAAACACTTTGTTTTTTGGATGTCTTCCTGACTGGACAGTGTATTTTGAACATTTAGGAGGGTGAGTGCCATGATTTGCATAATCCAGAGGGAGGAATCACTGGACTACCAGGGAAAATATTTTCTTTATACTGGGATGGCAGTCAGACATCGACGGAGGAAGGGGGACCACTAGGGGGATCACTAGACTACAAGGCCCAAAAAAATTGCAGCAAGGCCAGGCCACCCACAGGTGAGCTGCCATATTGCAGGGTGCAACACGGCAGCCACCAGCTGTTGGTGGCCACCCGAACTCCAGAGCCATGGTCCATCATCATCACACCCCCCTGCTTGCTTGTAGTCTTCAGTAAAAGGAAATCTCCCTGCTGGTCTGGTGGACCTGCTTCCCAGCCCAATCGCGGGCTCTGTAAATTTAAATGCTGTGCTATACCTGGTTAAACAACTAAATAATAAAAAAAAATGTATCCCTGGTGGTCCAGTGGACCTGCTCCCAAGCCCGATCAGGCTTTGTAAAGATAAAACCTGGTGGTCCAGCTGCAATCCTCCCCACCCACCCACGCAGATCCACCACCCCACCCCCCAGTCAGCAGCAGGTGGCAGCTTCCCACCTGCAAGCCACCCAGATGCCCACCAACTGACAGCATACAGTACGGCTGAACGCCCATTGGTCCACAGCATGGGCCAATGGGTGTGCAGACCGTACTGTACTACACAGTCCTGATATATGATAGTGGAAAGATATGTAATAGTTTGACTCAAAATACACAATTCATCTTTCATGTGAGTGGGCACGATCATAACTCATGAGTAACAGTGCCACAAGTGAGTTATGAAAGTCCTTCCTCCACGCAAGTGATGATAAACTGTGCCAGAACATTGTATATTTGATTGGTATATCAGTTTGCTAGTTACAATGTACCTTTTAAATTTGCTCTTTGAATGTAGATAAATCTGTTTCTGTTTGAATTCAACTGCTGGCTTCAGTGCTGTACTTGGCAACTGTGCCCACCCCACCCTCTTGGGCAAACTATAAGCAACTGGGCCCTCCTCTTCTGTTGAGTGGTTTCACCAATACCTGGAGGGTAGAACCCAAGCTGTCCATATTGATGATGCCATACATAGAAACATAGTAGTTGAGGGCAGAAAAGGACTGCAAGGCCCATCCAATCTGCCAGTTTTACTAATTTGCTCCCACTGCCTCTACTAGGTCAATGGCCTCAGCTATGCCCTCCTCATAAGTATGATTCCCTTGTGCCTATCCCATGCCCTCTTGAATTCCTCCACTGTATGTGCTCCCACTGCCTCCTGAGGCAGAGTGTTCCATGCATCCACCATCATCTCTGTAAAAAATAACTTTTTCACATTAATCCTTATCCGACTCTCCTCCAGAGTCATGTCATGCCCTCTAGTTCTATTGTACTTTTTATATTGGAAGATGCTATCCCCTTCTATCTTATTTATGTCCTTAAGATATTTGAAAGCCTCAATCATGCCCCCCTCCCATCTCTGTTCCAATGTGTACATATTAAGGTCCCTAAGTCTATCCCCATATGCCTTGTTGTGCAGCCCCTGCACCATCTTAGTTGCACTTCTCTCCACTTTTTCCACCCTGTCAATATCCTTATGTAGGTGCAGCCTCCAGAACTGCACACAGTAATCTAGGTGAGGCCTAACCAGTGTCTTGTACAGTGGGATCACCACCTCCCTACTATGGCTTGTAATACCTCTCCCTATACACCCTAACATCTCACTAACCCTCCAACTTCTTCTCCTAACATCCCACTAGCTCTCCCAACTGCTTTTCCCCTCCTGTCCATATATGCTCTGATATCCCCAAAGAATCCAACTTTGGCCTCATCCTTTTATTATTTTCCTAAATGACCTCCCTCTAGCTTGCTTCTCTGTGCCCATTCATATGTACACAGATGACACAGTTCTCTTTGTCTCTGATTTCTCTGCTTCTGATCTCATGATCTGTCTCTAACAGGATTTCAACAGCATCCAACACTGGTTTCAGGACAACCAGCTGTCCTTCAATTAAAAAAAAATGGTCTCCATTGCCTCTTTCCAGATCGATTTTTTTAAAATGTATTTATTTAAAAATGTAGTAACTGGGAAAGGCACACTGAGCTAAGGCTCATTTCCAGGTGCGACTCAGGGAAAGAGAACGATGTGGGAGTAAATTACAAGCACAGCAAAAAAATAACATTGTTTACATAACATATAACAAGATAATACATCATATAGATATAAAAATTGCATACTTAAATTACATACAGACATAAAGCCTTGCTAAACAGTCTTTGGTGCATACATAATTACATATGGTGTGATACATACAGTATGATACAAAGCAACAGGACTAACAGTGTGGGCAGGAAGAACAAGAAATAAAAAAAATAGATTACATATTTCAGCCTGGAGTAGAAGCATGTGAAAATGGGGGGGGGAGGGGCAGCAGGAGTGAGAGCATTATAATGTGCATTTTACAGGTGAGGATGGAGAACAGGTGGGGAAGTACAGTGTGTAAGAAGAGGAGAGATTCAGAAAGAGGGTGTCAAGTGCAAGAGGTAGGGAGGGATTGGGAAAGTACATGTTTTAGGGTGAGTAGTGATGGAGGAAGACAGACAGAGGGACCTTGGAAGAGAGTTCCAAATATTGGGGAGGTAGTATGAGAAGGCAGCCTGCCTTGAGTTGGAGTAAGGATGGGGAGAGTGAAGGTGTGAGGGTCTCTGGAGTGAAGCTGGTAAGAGGAGGGGAAGATGGAGAAAAAAGAGAGAGGAAGGGGGTGAGAGTCCCGAAACAGTGATGGTGTTGTGATTGAACATATCTCCTCCTTTAAATACCTTGGTGTTAGATATTCAAATTGATTACACTGGAAGTGAGGGATTGCACACCACAAAGCAAAGTTTATTGTACTAATGCAATAGACAGCAATAGCTCCGGCAGACCAGCTTTCAAGATACCAGTAATGGCCAATTATGTTCCCTTGGGAGATGAACCAGACAGGTGTGAAAGTTTCAGCACTTCATTTCAGGGCTTGTCACTTCTCACTCTGTGCCTCTCACAATCTAGGTTATATACACTTTCAACTGGCTGCTATCTACAAGGTAATATCTATGTTACTTTTTACTCCTTGTGGCCTCTGTTCGGCTCCTTCTCCTCTCCTTTCTCCTACTCTAGCTGCAATCTGCCCACTCCAAACTTCCAGACCACCATCTTGTACTACCTCACAGCTTACCCCCCAATGGTGGAAGGTGAGGGAGCCCCCAGCTCCCACACCAGGCATGGATCTGGATCAGGTGGTACTCATTGAGATGCCGCATGCTGACGCATGGCCATAAAGTCACATGATCTGGCTGCCACTTTTTCTATTTTTTCCCCTTACAGGAGCACAGCATGCAATGACTCCTTTGATGGGGGTCACACATGCTCCCATGCACACCCATGTCAAGTATCTGCCATGCTCTGCCCTACATTCTTGCAATGTTATGCCATCGAGCCCCAACCTCCACTAGAGATCAAGCATGCACCAGCCCACAGGTCTCCCCCTTCCCCAGAGATGGAGAGCAGTCCACTGGACACTCAATCTATCACATCCACCAACCCACAGAGGCCTGTGCTTGTTCCCAAACATGAGTCACCAGTGTGAGGAGTGGTGTGCAGTACCTCAACCCTCAGCACCACCAGGCCAGCTTCGAGGTAATCTTTCACTGGGTACATTACAGTATTTTTTCAAGTAGGAGACTGCACATTTTAGACATGTAGTCCTTGCTATCTCTAATTTTGTTTATGCTCAGCATTTTGTACAATGTGTGCTGTGCACTAGCTGCCAATTCTATTTTTGAAATAGCAAGGACATTAGCACAGAAAAGCAGAAAGCCTTAGAACAGGAAATAATTCTCATTTTTAGCTTTTCCTGCCAGCAATTTACAATATTTTTCATTATACCAAATTGTCATATTCTTACAGTCCCCCACTTGATGCATGCAAAGCACATGCATCACCATCCAAATATGATCTAGTGTGTGTTTCAAATGGTCCAATGGCCCAGTACTGTTCTGCCAATCAGTCCAAAAGCTTCAGGGTAAATATAAATTGTCATCTTAAATATTATATGTATATTGTCTATATCCTTCACTTGCTGGCATAGCTGGCCTATAAAAACAGTTCGATCTTTTGCACAGTGTGTGCAATGTATAACTGTTGGTGGTGTTGAGCTGAAACTTGCTGCAAGCAGCAAATAACTTTAATCATAATAAAATTCATTAAGACAGCTTGAAATATTAGTAACACCTTAAAAGAAAGTTCCAGATATGTGTTGGAGAGAACCAAGTCCTAGTCACCATCATTTAGTAACCCATCTAGTACCTGCCTTGCTTCGCACATACTATTACTGATCATAATCATGTGGTGGTCCTTGCAATCAAGAAGGAATTTTAAATTTAAAGACAGCTTAGCTATGGGGACCTCAAAGATAGGTACATATGTTTTCAAGATTAGTAAAGGATGGGGCACTGCAAAAATGGTTTACTTGTACAGGGTCACAGGAGTGACGACAGTGATACTTAAAAAGGTATTTTTGGGTAGAGTAAAACACAAGTTAAGCATTTGGATTATACACTGTTGAGAGCCATGTAGGAAAAAGTTGTGATTAGTAACCATGCAATGCTGCCCTCCTAAGTTATATGTGACCCTTGCTTGTGGTGCCATCCATTTGATGAGGCACACTGGGAAAGTGAAGCTGTTGGGTGTCCTTGGACCCTTAGTTGCTGGTATTGTCTGACCAGTAGTACTGGAGTATCTACATACGGGTGTGATAATATCAAACATATGAAGGCATTGATAACCTCTGACTTCACAGTAGGCTGTATAAGGGACTACCAATTGATCTAACTTTGGGTGGTACACCACCATGCTTGGAAGGTTGAACTTTTACTTATAAATGTCTCCTTCTAAGTGACCAACTGAATGAATAGAGGAGCATGTCAAATATAGCTATATCTTTATCAAATAGAGGAAGAGATAAAGTGAAGCTAAACATTGTCTCAAGCAGTGTACAACTTCCTGCTTGTAAACATATTCCATTGATTACTGCAGAGTGGGGTGTCACTGATCCCAAATTCCCAACAGCACTCAAGGGTAAATGGGCACATATCTCCAACACTCTTGGCTTCCTGACAGTTTGGACAATACCACCTTAGCAGGTTATTGTCTTGTAGAAGGTTAAGCACCCTTTCCTTATTAATATCTCCCAATATCTTGGTAATAACAGATAGGGCATATGTTCCATAAGCATAAAAAATAATTTAACTTCCTGACATTTTGGACTTGACTTTCTTGTGATTGACTTTTACCAGTTTATTGATTTTAGCTTGAGTTTCTTGAAACAGTTTACCAATACCATATATACTGTAAAAAGTAGGCCTTTCTTCTTTTTTTTGCTAGGCAGATGATCCCATATATAGGTTTAGTAACCTTATCTGCATTTTGATGCTCAAAATAATGCACATGCCTCTTTATGGTCTCCATGTTAGCCCTATTTCATAAGGACACATTAGATGCAAATAGGCCTGTGATGGTACTAATAAGCCCTTCCAGGTCTCGACTCTGTCTGGTATGGAAGGCTCCATCTTGAAGTCTCTTTTCTTGTGTAGCTATGGGATATTGGGATCTAGCATGATATGAAACTCACATATCCAAAAACAAAGCATTGCATTATAAATAAGGTTGCCAGTAACAGGCAGCCACAGTTGACAGATGGCCCACTCTCCCGAGAAAAGAAGAAAGATAGGAGGAGGAGGATGGGGAAGAGGTGGGGGGATGAGGTCACAAAAGGGAAGAGGTGACAGCAAGGTCAGTGATGATTAATATGACTAGTGGACAGGGGAGAGGCCTATTGGACAGGGGCAGGGCTTAAAGCAGTGTGGGGGTGGTATTTATGGGGGTATAAAACCTTCTGTAACCCTCCAGCATCACTGTTCTGCTGGAAATTTTTACTTGGTGAGGATTTTCAGTACATTGTTTGGCAAACAAGGTAAGGCACTAGCTATGGTTTCTAAGGGGCCTAAAGGCCATGTGGAGCCACAACAATGCAGAATTCAGGCAATGTAGTTAATGTATAAAGTGGTTTAAACAGCATTTGTTGGTGTGAGACAAGGTAGCACTCATACTGGTCAGGCAGTGAATGTAGTTATGTGATTGGTAAGCAGGTTTTCTGCTATGGAGTACAGAGAGAGGTAATGTGTAGGATAGTGGGAGTTACACAGCAATGGAGCTTGTATGGGACAGGCAGCACTCAGCATCCCGAGGCCACATAGGAAAGCAACAGGAGCATGTGTTTGGGCTGTGGCTGTGAGAGTTTTTATGGTGGTGGTACAGAACAGGAGTCCACACTGTGAGGCCTGGTCAGGGAGAAGCCTTGGGGCCAACTGCATGGAGCTGCACCATGGAGAGCTGCAGTTTGGTGTTTAGTTGGTGTAGTTGGTTTGCTGGAGTGAGGAATGACAGCTGAGGTATTCAGTAGGGCCGCAAGGCGTGGGGATGACTAGCCAGCATCCTGCAGAGTGTCCATGGACTGCATAGAAAGAGGGGGGCACCCGATTCAGCAGACACACTTGGCTGGCCACGTGGCATGGTGGCTTTCACCTGGAAGGGCCAGGGCACCAGGGAGGCTGGGATACGAATCTGTATTGATGGCCATGAGGAGTGGCGTGGGTCTCTTCGACCAGTGGGGTGGGGTATAAATCCAGAACTGTGTGTAATTAGGAGTATTTTTCATTGTAATCTAAGCAGACATTTCTGCAAAAAACAGAGGGGGTGGAAAATACATTCCACTTATTCTTTAAATAGCACAGGCACTGATGTAGAAAATAAAACAACAAAACTAGTAGTAACCTGTTTTTACGCACCCTAAGAGGGTGATGCATGTATTCATTTATTTAAGATTCACTCCTGTGGTGATGTGTGCATCACACACCTCAGGCATAAAGAGATCACTTTTGGGTACTGGGCTGTGAATTGTTTCAGTGACTGGACATCCATCGGTGGTCACAAGGAGGGGCGCAGAGTACTAGGCCAGTGCAAATCCAGCTGAGGTGCAGGTATGAGTTCAAGAGGTGCATTGGAGTTGTTCATGGACAGGGGTCTACTGGCAGAGAGGGCCAAGAAGTTGGGTGAAGGCGGATAGGCCTGAAGCCTCCGGTGGGGGTGGGTAAGGCAAAGGACCAAGGCAGGGACTGCAGTGAATGGGCAAAGCGGGTTGACATGTAAAAAAAAAAGAAAAGAAAAAAGCTACAAGAAGAAGAGAGAGTAAACTAGGGTGCATGATGCAGAAGGGGAGTTAGATCTGGCGCACCGAAGTGCGGATGGTCGGGGCATACCTCGGGAGAAAGCAGGCAGGCCATGTGGTGGGGTAGAGTGAGGGGACCTGGAAATGCTGCTGGGGCTGAAGAAGCCAGGAGTCTGAGCAGCATGGATGAGCCAGCCATGGGAAGGCCCAGGCACCCCAGGAAGCAGGGGGTCAATGGATTTAAAAATGAGTCAAGGGTTTTGGAGGATAGTGGGGGGGATTTATGGCATGAGAAGGAGGGTCTCTACAGTGAACAAAGGCCTGGTACTGTGGTAGGCTGCAAAAGGCTTCCCTTGTCTAGCAAGGGTCATGGTCTGGGCTGGGCCTGAGATAGGCTTGGGATAGGCCTGATCCCATGGGGAGGGATACTCGAGGGGGGGCAGGCAGAGGGCCTCACATGACCAGAAGGGGTTGGGGATGGCTCACACTGGTTGGGGCCAGTTATTGTGCTGACAAATTTGTTAAATTTTAAATTTGGACATGAAGTCCAGTAGATTAAAAAAATGTCAAAACCAGTTTTTAGTGCCCATGATGTAATAACCATTTTCTGTAGAGTTAGAACAGTGCTGTTGTTTTCAAGAAACTTAATAAATTATTGTCCTTGTTAAAGTCTGCAATGCATAATACAGGTGTAAAACATGGTGACTCCTGCCTGCATGATGGGGCCTTATGGCAGGCGGTCTGGGGCGATGGGTGCCCTGGTGAGAAGGCACTCAGAGGGTGCCAGGGAGCACAACAAGTGCAGGGTGGGGGTGGAGTGAAACAGAGAACCCAACTAGGAGTGGGCAGGTTGCACTCATGGTTTCTTTTCCACCTCCCCCTGATCTGGTATTGCAGCAGAGGTAAGATGGCACCCAAGAAGGCCCAAGTCTTCAGCACCAAGATGATGGAGGAGGCAACCAGACTGATGGGAAAAATGATAGTACTAGTGAAGGCTGCGAAATAGAGGGAAGAGGAGTAGGAGACATCCAGGAAGAGGAAAGAGATGGATGAATGGGTGGGGGGGCAGAGAGGGAAAAAGGCCTTAGGGAGCCAGGAGCACCCCCCCAACCCAGCCACCAGAGCCCGCACAGGAGCCCACAGGACCAGGCTTGAATGGGGGTTAGTGAAACGTGGATGTCACAAATGAGGGTGACTTGAAGGAATATTTGGAAGGGTTGACTGGGGACATAGGCAATGAAGGACTTGAGAAGATGGAGTGGGCAATACATACAATTGAGGATGGGAATAAGAAAGGAGGGGGCTGAAGGCAACCCCCCCAGTGAAGACAAAAAGGTTTCACTCTGGGTGACCACGTGCCATCTTCAATGAAAGAAAAGATTTGGAAATGGAAATGCGTGGACATTTTTTGGCTGGTGAACGAGGACACAGCCAAAAAATATGAGCAGAAGGAGTCGGTGGGGAAGCTGAAGATGGCAGTGGCACTAGTGGTAGTGGGACACAAAGAGAAAGAGGCGAAATACAAGGGCAAAAACAAAGACACATGGCAGGCAGGGTTCCTCATCTGTAGTGGACTGGGTTCCTCATCTATAGTGCACTGGTTCTGGAGAAGCAACCGGAGTTGGCGATCCACTTATTAACCTACACAGCAATCATCAGGGACACCTATAAGGCCAAATTGGGGTGGGGTGGCTAAAGTATGATGAGGCATTTAGGAAGCAGATGGCAGAAAAAGATGACCTGAGGTGGGACTGTACACACTCAGAGTTACAGGTAAGAATCCTGTCAGGACCGATGGGAGAGACAGGGGGGATCACCATAAAAAAGGCCCCACCCCTGCTACAGCGAAGACATGTTGGGGTGTCATTAAGGCATTGTGCATGTGGGAGAACTGTAAGTTCTGGCACATGTGCTCTTGTTGCACAGGCCCACACCCAGTATCAAACTGCTGGTGGGGGGGAGAAGGGGGGGAATAAAGGGGACAATACCAAGAGCAGTCCTTTCGGGGAGGAAGGGGTGGAGGTGACAGGGACAGAGGAGAACAGCTGAGGAGGGTACAATTTCAACTATGGTTGGAACTAGTGGTCAGGGCAAAATTGGGTGTCGGAGATTTGCTTTGACAAGCACCCCCATAAAAGTGGGCATAGTAGAGGAGTGGATGCAGGAATATCCAGACACAAAGAAAGCAAACTTCCTGCAGGCAGTTTTTAAAACAAGTTTCCAGCTAGGTTTTGTAGGGAAATGCAGGGCAATGAGGGTGAAGAATTTAGGATCAGTAAAGGGGAAAAAGGACATAGTCCAGGAGAAAATTTGCAGGGAGATGGCAGTGGGTAGGGTGGCAGGTCCCTTTCCCTAACCCCCTTGTACACATTTCTGGGTGTCTCCACTATTGGTGATACCAAAGAAGAAGGAAGGGGAGGTTCGACTGATACACAACCTTTCTTATCCAGAGGGAGCCTCGATGAATGAGGGGATTCCAAACAAACTACGGACAGTTTTGTATGCATCTCTGGACCAGGTGGTAGTGTTAATAAGGGTGGTATGGGGGTGGCATGGATAGCTAAGATGGATATCGAATCTGCATTTAGATTGTTACCATTGAGGCTGGAGACCTGGGATCTATTGGGTTTCCAACTCAAGGGGGGTGCTGTACTTTGACAAAGCCATGCCAATGGAGTGCTCGGTGGCCTGTTACATGTTTGAAACTTTTAGCTTATGGGTCCAATGGGTTTTTTGTTGAAGATATGGGCACAGAAGGGTGGTACATGATTTGGATGACTTCCTGCTGATAGGGGGGAGTCAGACAGAAGCAGCAGGGAAGCTAGGGGATTTTAAGGAGACATGTTCACACATAGGGATTCTGCTGGTGGAAGAGAAGATGGAGGGCCCAAGCTGGCAACCAGAATTCCTGGGGATTGAAGTAGACACAGCGGGGAATACTTTCACCTGCCAGAGGACAAAGTGGCTTGGCTAAGGGGCTTGCTATCTCAAGTAAAAGGGAGGAGGGGGTGCCACTGGTATTAGAGCAACAGCTGCTGGGGAACCTTAACTTTGCTTGTAAAGCTATCAGCCTGAGCAGAGTGTTCACTAGCAGGTTGGCAAGGGTCACTGGAAAGGCAAAATGCCTAATCACTAGCTGGATGTTACAAAAGGTGTCAGGGAGGATCTAGGGGTTTAGGAGGAGTTCCCTTTTTCCATCTTCTTTTTATTACAGGATATATATTTTAATACAGTAAATTGTAAGGAATAAACAGCTGAAATTGAAATACAAATTCATAGTGAAATGTCCATGTGAAAAGGTATATACAGAATTTCAATTTGATTTAGTCATTATATCCTATTTTTCTCCCCCACCCCCTCCCTCAGTATAAATCCCTCTAATATCTTGGAGGTATTGGCAAAAAGTGTATCCCATTTCTTTCTTTTTTTTTAATAACTCTAATAATGGAGGCAGGACTTTAAAGTTTTCTTGCCAGGCCATTTTTTCCCCACCATGGTCTATATAGAAATCGTCCATCAATTTCTCACAGTATAGAGTATTTTTAAAAATGCAACTCCATTTATTAAAACCAAATCTAGGTAGCCTGGGGGAGTTCCAATTTGCCAGAAGTAATCTTTAGGTGCCTACTGTGGATAAGGCTAGTATCTTCTTTTCTTTTTGCCTAATTTCTAAAGAATCAAAGTGATTATGAATAAACATTTTTGCTTGCAGTGGTAAATGTATATCCAACATTTTCCCAAGTTCTATTTTTGTTAAAAATGTCACTACATTCCCACAATTAATGAACATGATCCATTTTCTTTTTGCTTTCTTTGCAGTTGTGCCAGCATACTGAGTCAATGTGATTAAGTCTATTTGGAGTTATGTAAGCTCTATCAATGATTTTATGTTGGATTAATTTATTTTTGCATCAATATATATTCTGTTTTCTTTTATATACAGATGTTTCCATTGCTTAATTTCCCACCTATTTGATGTTTCTTCTTTACTTTTGTATAAATTTTTTTCACATTTAGCATGTTTTTATGAACAATATTTTCGTAAAAACAAAAGCAATAATACTAATCTTTTTTTGTACTATTTGTGGTGGGAAGCATACTCTTGATTATGTGCAATTGTTCAGATCCATTTCCTGTTATCTTTTTTCCTGTGTATTAGACAAATTCATTTTTAAGCAAATTATATTTAATCCAGGGTTGGGTGATAGCATTTTCTTGACACTTCTTTATAAGTGTCTCTGACTGTATATGTCCCCTGTTGTAGGCAATCTAACCAATAAACATTTTTTTAATTTATACAAGTCCAGATAGGTATTAAATTGTCATTATGATAATTCTAAAATTATGGGTTACCATTTATGCTGACAGATAGTGGAAAATCATTATGTGGAAACAGTTTATTGCAATATTGGGTTGCCTTTTGTATAGACTTGAGAATTGGATGTTTACATGTGTCAAATAAGGAAGGTAATGCCAGGATATCCTGAAAGTTTAATTTGGTTTGATAATATTGTGACATTTTGGCTGTTGTTAATTGGTTAAGGCTTAAGAAACGCCATTCCTTTTTAGTTAGATTAATACATGTAATTGTTTGTTTCATTTTTGGCTACCCAATAATAACTGTTGGGGTCCGGACACCCCATTCCTCCTTCCTTCCTTCTTCAATAAGATTAATTTACTCCAGGCAATTCTTGGAACTCCTACTTGCCATATATATTTTCTAAATGTGCATCTCATTTGTTTTAACCAGGTTATGGATATTTTACCTTGTATAGCTTGGTACAGATACATAAGGTGGGGCATGACAATCATCTTCAAAGTTTCATTTTTTCCACATAGGGAGAGAGCTTTACTTTGCCACTTCATCAACATATCAGCAATTTTTTCCGGTGTACACCTTTAGGTTCATTTGTATTATACTATTTTATTTGTTAGTTGACTCCCTAGGTATTTTACTGATTCCTGTATTTGCATTTCAGAAATAACTAGTTTAGTCTTTATTTTATTTTGCTTAAACCTAGAATCGAAGATTTTGATTTGTTTAAAGTATAATTTGAATATCTAGAATATTTGTTTCTTTCTTGGATTAGATCAGAATAGGTTTCTTTGGGATTAGAAATAATAATCATAGTATCAGCTGTGTAAGCATTAAGTCTGAAATGATAGCCTTCCTTCCCTTTATTTGTTATTTTAGCATTTTGTCTAATATGATTTAGTAATGGTTCTAACATTAAGAAAAATAAAAGAGGGAATAAAGGACAGCCTTGCCTTATTCCATTAGACACTGGGATGGAGTCAGATTTATACTGATTAATTTTAAAGGTGGCTGTAAGGGATTTATATAGTGTTTGAATAGATTTAATGATATAATTTGGAAATCCCATATTTTCAGTGTCTGAAACATAAAATCCCAGTTTACCAAATCAAATGCCTTGGTTGCATCCAAGGCTATTGCAATGGTTTCCTAATCTATCTCTGATACTATGGAAAAAGTGGCTGATATTTCCCCTAAATCTCCAAATATATTTCTGTCTTTAATAAGTCCTTTTTGGTCATTATGTATAATGAGCAGAGTCTGATTTTGTATTTTTAAAGTTATTAATTTCACCATGATTTTATAATCAGACTTTAGTTGGGCAAGGGGGCAATAATTTTCCAGAAATAATATTTTTTTTATTTTCTTTTAGTAATAGTATGACATCAGACTGGTAGAAAGTTTGGGGGAGAACTCCAGTTGTTGACATCTTGGTAGCTAATCTAAAAAAAATCAACCTTTTATAAATCTTTGATAGAATTCATGGGTAAAACCATCTGGACCAGGAGCTGAATTTGTTTTCATTGATTTGATGGCTTCTATCACTTCCGTTTTTGTGAAGTCTTCTGTTGGTATCTGTACTTTGGGCAATTTACTATTTTTGAGATATAACTCTCTGAATGGACTTTGAGGGATGTCTTTGTTATTAAAAAGTGCCCAATTGTAAATTGTTTTATAATATGTCAAAACAGCTTGAGCAATATTAACATCTGTAGTTACTATTTCATGAGTCTCTGTAGTAATCTGAGTAATTGTGTTTCTTTCTTTCTTTCTTTCTTTCTGTTTTTTTAAAGTGTGAGCTAATAATGTGCATGATTTATTGGCAAAAAGATATAAACTGTTTTTAATTGAGTAAGTTTTTCCTCTACTTTTTTTCCAAACTCAATTTTTTTTGTTTATTTTTTGTTCTAATAAACACTGATATTTTGTAGGGGCGGATAATTCTTTTTCTTGTAATTCTTTTATTTCCTTATCTAATTTGTGCAAATGTCCTTTGTTATTTCGTATTTGTGTGTATTTGATAGGTTATAATGTGGCCCCTTAATATTGTTTTAAAAGCATCCCAAATCTCTGAAACTCTCTGTCCACTATAATTTATTATTCCAATATTTCCTTATGTTTTTTGATAAATATTAAGAAGTTGGGGCCTTGTAATAGTGTGTTTTTAAAACAACATTGAAGCAATCTTTTTCTTTTTTTTGTTGGATACATGTGATGGGTGCTAGTGCATGATCAGAAATGGATATTTCATGTATTTCTGTTTTGGAAATATCTTGGGTAAAGTCTTTATTACAAAAATGTTATCCAATCTGGAATGTACCTTTATGTGTTTAGCTTTAAATGTATATTTGACTGTATTGGGGGTTTTATTTATCCATGTATCACACAAATTATGGTAATTTATGAAGTTATTAAAAGTGTTAGATGTTCTTTTATCAGATTCAATAGGAGGGGAAGATTTATCTATTTTGGGATTTAGAAGGGCATTGAAATCCTCTCCAATTAAAATTTTATTTGAATCTAACTCTATAATTGCTTGAGAAATGTGATTAATAAAAGTTTCACAGCCCATAAAAGGTGCATATATGGAACCTAGAATAATTTCAATACCCTACAGTTTTCCTTTTACAAGGATGATTCTTCCATCTTTAGTCTGCCATTGCTGAATGTATTTAAAATCAGTATATTTGGACAATAGAATTGCTGCTCCCCTACTATTTGTGGTTCCTTGAAAAAAATATACTTTGTCAACCCATAATTTTTTCAGTTTTTTATTGATTGTATCCAAATGTGTTTTGTGAAAGGTTACTACTCTACATTGACTTTTTTATCTTGTAGGTATTGAAAAAATATATTTTTTCTTTTTATGATTATTTAATCCATTAATATTTAATGAGGCAAAGGTCAGCTCTTCATTTCTTAGATGTTCACCTGATATGACAAGAAAGATAGCATATCTTACAGTGTCCTTGCTCTCCTTTATTATTTCCCACTTTTTTCTTTAATTATTTTATTCATACCAATACCAAAAGTATAATCCTGATTCCCAACTGTATCCAGGATTTTATCACTTGGATTAAGCTTAAAAACTGAAAATATGTTCATTTTAAGTACAAAGCTTTTGAGACAGGTAATAGACCTGTCAAATGCTGGTATCACGTATCCTTCACTATCCCTACAAGATTTCCTGGCACATCCTACAGCAGGTGAAGTAAAATCTCTGCCCTGAAAGAGAAGGAAAGAAAAAGAAAGAAAAAAAGAGAAAGTAAGTAAAAGCACAAAGGGGTATGGACTGGTGAAAGGGAACAAACACAAAGAAAAAACATTCTGAAAATGTCAAAAATGTCAAAAGGTCAAAATATAGTTCAACATGTTCTTCCCCTTTCCATTTCCAGACACACCATCATAAATCTAAAGAGTTTATACTAAGCTAGATTCCCCCATCATAACACAGAAATAGTAAGATTAATATGGAAAAAAGTCCCTTAAGAGCAAATCTAAAATTAGTTTTCCCCCTTTTCCTTTCCCTTCCTTCCTTTCTTTCTCCTTACTTTGTAGTATATCAGCTGAAAAGATAAAAGAAACAATCTAACAGTAACAAGGTGATGTACAACATTTTCTTCTTCTTCTTCTTCTTCTTCCTGTATCAGGGCCCTTCTCCTTATACCATAGTATTTATGCATAGCTTAAACACCCCCCCCCCCAATTATAGCAATAGAGATACAGCAGTAGATTCTCCTGGATCAACCCCCCCCCAAAAAAAAAGCTTATGTAAAGTACAGCATTTCTAAACCTTCATATTGAAATTAATGCCCCCTCTTCCCTCAGACCCAAAATCATACAGTTCAACCTAGAGTCTTTTAAGGTTGCTCAAAACATTTATGTACATTTTGATTTTAAGTCTTGTTCTGCTTCTGCCACTGTTTCATATATAAGTTGATAACATTTTATAAACACTTTTAGTTTAAAAGGAAGAAAAAATATGGCTCTAGACCCAAATTTCCATATTGTAGTTCTTAACTGGGAATATTTCTTTCTTTCAATAACAACCTCATTAGGAAGGTCCTGATAAATGTTTATTTTGGCCTCTTGTATCGACAAACATTTCTTTTGAAAAACCTGGTTCATAATTCTGTCTCTGTCTTCAGATCTTTGCATTTTCACAATTATTGCTCGGGGGCATCATCTGAGGTTGTTGTCTGAGTGCCCCATGAGCTCTATCATGCTCCATTTTAAAGTCTTATATAGGGGCATCTAAAAGGTTGGCAAATATTTTATTTAGAGTCTGAAATAGAGTAGATTGTTGATCCCACTTCTCCTGAACCCCTAAAATCCATAGTTTTCCTTCTGGCTCTTGTTTCTGCATTGATAACTTTTGAGTATAGTTGCTTTACGTCAAGATTTTGCTGAGTAAGTTATTTTTTCAGTGAAGATACAGTATCTTTGGTGTCGCTGATGCATTTTTCTGCATTCTGTATCTTGTCCAAGTTCAACTTATTTGAGGTTTCAAGGTTTTTTAATATAGATTTGATAGTATCAGTTTCTGTTATAAGTATATCAAGAGGGTCTATCCTACTTTTAACAGCCAAAATTTCAGTTAGCATGGTTTTAGCCCATTAGGGGGTGTCTGAATCATTGGGATTTGCTCCTAGGGTCTCAGATCTGTTTTAATTTTTTTGTTTGCCCCTTTCCTTTTCTTCTTGTTCTCCCGACTTCACACCTTGTGGTTCTTTATTTTGCGCAGGGATAGTGTTAACTTCTTGAAAGAGTTCCGTGTCTGAATCTGATTTATCTTGTTCTGCCATATTTTTTGGCTCAATTTTTTTATTAAACTTCCTGAGTATTTATGGGGAGCTAATGGGGGAGATTGTTTTAGATAAAGGAGTAAATTCAAATTCAGATGAGGGACTGCAAAAGAAAAAATTGATCCGAGGTTGATTTCACCTCGTGCTTATGTTAGGCCCATCTTCTATTTGTTTATTAAGATTCTAGGCTTGGCCTGTTAATTTACCTCTTTTAGAAATGTTGGACCTTTTGTATTTATGTCTGGGGCTGTCCTTTTCCTCTGGTTTAGAATCTCTCTTTTTCAACTCTGGCCCTTTACTTCTGGTAAACATTTGATGTACCAGTAATTGACTGTAATATACCAATCAGGAGAAGAAGGAAGCAAAACAGTTCCCTGTAATGAGATATATTTTAGCTGGCCACTCAGTTTTACTTTGAACCAAGTGTTATTGTTATTTGATTCTCTTTGTGCTACTAATTGCTGAAGTGTAAAGCTAGGGACTCACGGGCTTTTCTAGAGTTGCCTTGCTGATTTCATCTTAAAGCCAGATATGCCAAGCAGCTAATATAGATCAGACTTGTTTAATATGGTGGTATTTGGAGCTAATTGCTGATTTCTTCTTAAAGCCAGATATACCAAGCAGCTAATATAGATCAGACTTGTTTAATATGGTGGTATTGAGCTAATTGTGCTTGTTACTGAAGGCATTAGGTTAGCTGGGTCCTAGTGTGACCTCATTTTGGAATAGCCCTGTTTGCTTAGAGTGGAGCTCCTTTGTGTAAGTCACAACATATTCTCCCGCTGCATAGTAATGAGAGGCTTTGTTTTCTCCACAACATAGGCAGCTCCCCCAAGCTAGGCACTCGGGACAATCAAGCAACTGAAGCACAAGCAGCTCACCTGAGTAGCTGAGGAAGCCAAATCTCCAGCCTGATAACTTTCGAGGTAAAGAGAGCCTCTTCTCTTCGTCTGGACGCCTGCAGAGAGGTGCCAGCCCGACGGCACTTCGCACTGCCTGCCCCGCCTACCTAACCACCTCCCACCCAGGGGCGGTTGTCAATTTATGATCCACCCCGTGACATCACATCCAGTGATATCACGTCCTGTTGCCCAGAACCTATCTCCCCACTTTCCCATTTGCAGGTTATACCTGCTGGCCACTAGAGGGACCTATGCTCCCTCACTACTTCCTACTCCTACCTGTACAGCACTACTTCCCTGGGATCTTGCTCACCACAATGTATTGGCTCTGCCTCATGCTCTGCCTATGCCTATCCCCACTAGCAGTGCACTTACCCACTTACCCATCTGCTAGTCCACACTGTGCCCTGGCACCCCTCCCTCCCCTTGCTCCTGAACCTCCTCTTCTGCCCCTTGGGACCTCTGTGTGTCCCTGTCCCCCCTGCCCTCCCCCTAGCTTTCTCTTCACCTCAGGCACATCTGGGTGTCTTTTTATTCTTGCTTTCCCCTCCTGTACCTCCCTGCCCACCCCTGCTCCCTTAGCCTCCACTCCCCTCCCTCTCATGTCAATCATAGGAAAACCTCTCACCATCTCCTAGCCAGAGTGTTAGTCATGCTACTACTCCTGTCAGGGAACATTCATCCAAACCCTGGCCTGGTTCCCAGGAGCTCCCCAACTCACACCACAGGCCTATGCATGGTCTCCATGAATATCTGTAGCCTCCTAAAAAAGTTTGACTCACTACAATGCCTGGTCACATCAATTAACCCTGATGTCATCACCCTGGTTGAGACTTGGCTGTCAAAATCCTCCCCTGACTCCCTAGTCTCCCTTCCTGGTTTCACCCTTTTCTGGTCCGACCGTGTTGGGAGACAGGTGGCAGCTGCGCTATTTATGTCAAGGAATCTCTCCCTGTACTAGCCCTGCCCACTCCCATCCTTGACTCCAGGGCCCAGGTGCTTATGCTGAAACTAACCCCTGACCCTTTAAAGGGACCTCTTTATCTGACTACTGCATACGTGCCCCCCAGGGACCAAACGCAGGCCATTGCCTCTCTTACAGAATACCTACCCTCTACCTCCTTCCGCTGATCAAATTCTGGTGGGTGACTTAAATGTCAACTGGCTCAGCCCCTCCTCCTCCTCTACGAGACTCCTTTCTGCAATAGACCTAACGCAACTAGTTACCCACCCTACCAGGACTAACCCCAAGAGAGGCCCAGTACCCTGCTTGATGTGGTACTCACCAACTGCCCTAATCGGATCCCCAATGTACAAGTCCTCCCAGACCTCTCAGCGATCACTCCCTATTCTATTCCACTGGTCAACCTCAGTCCCCAAACCCATAGCACAGTCCACATGCCGGGCATCTAATACCTGGTGGACTGATAAAACTTAAGGAACTTCTGTCCCAAATTGACTGGTCTCCTATACAGGCAACTCCTGACATTGACACAGCTCTCTCCTTCTTTACCCAAACTTTTAATAATGCCTGTGATATCTTTGCCCCAGTGTTGACCCGCTGTTCTAAAAGGAAGAATGCCCCCTGGGTTACCCCAGCTTTGATCCACCAGCTCAAACATAGGGACAACCTATGGCACCGTGCCATTGAGACTGGCCAGCCCAATGACAGGCGGTGTTATATGCTGCCCAAACAAGTGCACCGGGCCATCAGAAAGGCCAAGTCTGAGCGCTATCGGTCCTCACTCACTGCCTCATGGGGAATCCCAGAACCTTCTGGGATAACATTAAACAGTTAAATGGGAGTGCACACTCCCCCACCCACCCAGATCAACATTAATGGTGTGATCTCCCAGACCCAGCCCTCATAGCCAACCACCTCAACACCTCATTCACTGACCTTAGCCCTATCCTCCCTACAATTTTTTTTGACCCTCCTCCCCAGCACCTGCCGTAAATCTTTCTC
Source organism: Neoceratodus forsteri (assembly GCA_016271365.2). NCBI lineage: Eukaryota > Metazoa > Chordata > Ceratodontiformes > Ceratodontidae > Neoceratodus > Neoceratodus forsteri. Next base: position 1,025,951,903 of record CM057454.1, on the reverse strand, counting down.
ACCCTTATTTTCTCCTCCACCGTGTTTCTGCCCAAGAACTTAGGCCGCACCTTGTCACTGCCCTCAAGAGTAATAGTACAGGCAGTGACACCCTGGACCCGTGTATCCTATGGCTGGTCTTAGACACAGTCCTTACCCCAATCACATGCCTCGTCAACCACTGTCTTTGCCTGGAGAAGGTTCCAACTGCCTGGAAAGTCACCACTGTCACCCCTATCTTTAAAGGTGGTGATAGGACTGTGGCTGGAAACTATCGACCAATCTCCATTCTCTCTCCTCTCTCCAAGGTCTTGGAAAAAGTGGTGGCCTCTCAAATCTCTGACTACCTCTCCACCTACAATGTCCTTTGTCCTGAGCAGCATGGCTTCCAGGCGGCCACAGTACCAACACAGCCCTCCTAGAGTTCTCCAACTTTCTCCACTCCTCCTTAGACACTGGTTCTCTGGCTGGTGCTGTCTTCATTGACCTCTTGAAAGCTTTTGACACTGTCTCCCACCCTCCTTCTTGATGCCCTTAGTCTCTCTGGTTTGCTGCTGGGCCTATCTCCTGGTGCACCAGTTATCTGTCTGACCGCTCACAGCGTGTAAAATTAATGGGACCTACTCAGACATCTGTCCCATCTTTTCTGGGGTTCCCCAAGGCTCGATTCTGGGCCCTTACTATTCTCCCTTTACCTTAACACCCTTCCATGCTCTTGCTCAGGGAACATTCTATTGTACGCTGATGATGCAGTCATCTTTTCCTCAAGTCGTAACCCTACTGCCCTCCAGGACTCGCTGCAGAAGTCCTTCACTGAAGCCGAGGGCTGGTTCAAGGAACATAGATTGGTGATAAATCTTAAAAAAACAAAAATCATGTTCTTCACTCATCCCCAAAACAAGTCCTGCAACTTCAAACTCCTCATTCACTCTGGGTCCTCATTCCCACTCGAACAAGTTTGCTCCTATAAATACCTAGGGATCCATTTTGACCCCTCCTTCCATGGACACATCGCTGCCCTAGCCACTGCCACTAATATCCGATTGGGCATCTTACATCGGTTTAAACACTGCCTCCCCCTGGAGGCTCTTCAACTCACAGTCACCTCCTCTATCCTGTCCCTAGTGGACTATGGACTGCTGGTGTATGGTGCTGCTGATCAGACCGCACTCCATAAAATTCGCACTACTCTGAATGAGGCCTGCAGGTTAATTACTGGAGCACCTAGGATGACACACACCTGTCTACTGTATGCTAAAGCACTGGTACTTGATCTCGACGAGCGCCTCAAATATCTTACCTGTACCCTTACAAAAAAGACCCTCCTTGGGCTTTCCCCACCAGGATTGACCACCACCATACGTCGCTCTGTCCCACTAGTTCATACTCGGACCTCTGGGAAAACCTCTCTTGTTATCCCTAGAGCTAGGACCTCTCACGGCCAAAGAGCCTTCAGCTTTAGGGCTCCCTCCTGGTTCAACACACTGCCCCTCCATCTCCAAGCTCCAACTATATTGTGCTTCAAAACTTCCTTACGTAACCACCTTATTAACACCGATGCTGTAACTGCCACTAGTCAAAGCCAGACTAATACTTATGACAAAGCTTATTACTAAGCTGCTAAGGATGACATAACTCTGGTATTGTTTGCATCCATCCTACCTGTACCAGCTTGTTTGTATCTATGTCTTAATTTTACTGTTATACTTATGTGTTGTACTGCTATACTGTGTATTTTGGTTTGTCTTACTGTGACAAGGTACCTTTGTAAATGAGCCTATGGCTCAAAGGTTTTCCAAACTGCTGTTTAAATAAAATAAAATAAAATAAATAAAATAAAGTTCTTTCTGTTTTACTGGTCTTCTTTCTTTGTGTTAGTATCCATTAAACAAGTAACATTATTATCATGGACAGTCTCATTTCATTACAATTGGATAAATGTAGTCTGAAAAGGTATAATCACATTTACTCACGATGAAATCAGAAACAAAGTTTTCATTACTTTCCTGGAAGTGGTAATATTTGTTGGCCCATTTTCTGGTTACCCTGGTCCATTACAAAATCTGTTTTTCTATTTGTAGACTGTAGCATTGCCCTTCTTGACAGGATGGAAAATAGTAGGCCAACACCAAGCATTTTTTGTGGTAAAACAGACTTGCTCACTGGCTTTGTTACTGCTCCATCTGAATTCTTCTTGGTATCCCAACTTCTTGTCTGGTCTTCCCACCTTCTCCAAGATGCACTGTTTTTAATGCTTTGGTTAAAAATGGAGGGGAAAATTTGACCATGGGAAACTTTTATTGCTGGTGCCACAGTTACTGTGTACCTCATAGCAAAAATTGAAAAGAAAGTGTCAGTGGAGCGGGGCACTTAGTTGTTACTTACTTTAAATTATTTTAAGATTATTTTAGCTCTCCAGTATGGAAACGGGCAGATTCATGTAAAGAGACAGAGACAGTGTATTAGCTCCTGCATCGAGGGTCATGGCCAGGGAATCTGTCGGGCTGCACAAAACTCTACCCTCCTATCCCAGCATTCCCCTCCCAGTTTGGGAGGAGTTCCTGGAAGGATATAATGGGTCCCATTCTCACAGGGTGACTGGGAATACAAAACAGAACTGGAGTTATATATGGACGCAGTGGGAGCTTTAGGATGGGGCCTATTTTCAAGGGGACTGGATCTCTGGAGCATGGCTGGATGGCTGTCAGGAAGCAGGTACACTGAAGGACATTACTTTCTTAGAAATTATCTCCATCCTGGTGGCATTAGTAGTCTGGGGAGACAGGATGAGAGGGAAGTGGATCCTGTTTTGGTGTGACAATAAAGGGGTAGTGGAAGTTATAAACAGGCAAGAAGGCATGGCTGACTCAGTGGGGAGGGTGATGAGCCATCTGGTGCTACCAAGGCCACAGCTGAATGTGTCATTTAAAACACAACACATTGCAGGGATTCAGAATGAAGTGGCTGACAGTCTTTCCTGATTACAGTTGGATAGATTTTGGAAGTTGGCACCACATGCAGTGACACCCCAGACCAGGGACCTGAACCGTCTATGAGAAATTGGAAATACAGAACCAGGTGGTTGTACCAGAAATCTTGGGCACCTTACATGCTGAGGGCATATGAGGGAGTGTGGGAGGCATTTCCAGTGTTCCAGGCTAGGGAAGGCTGGGACATGAAGCGACAGGTGACCGGTGACCAGGTACAGCAGTATGTGGTAGAGAAGTGGGAGGAAGGTGTAGCCCATACCACATTGGGGGTGCAGCTGGCTGGCATAAGTTGGGCATGTAAGGAGAGGAAATGGCTGGATCCAACAGCTGGGAGGAATGTGAAGCAGATGTTCATGGGCTGGCCAAGAGGGGAAGGAACAAGGAAGGACAGAAGGAGGCCAATCAGGCGGCAGCTCCTGAAGAGACAGTGGTAGGTGCATTGCAGCACATGTGCACCACAGTGAAGGAAGCCTGCCTATTTAAGGCAGTTTTCACAGTCATGACAAGAGGAGCATTCGGGGTCAGGGAAATGGTTGCACCAAGGAAATCGGGGATGGGGAGACTACAGCAGGTGACATCGAGGTGGGACAGTACAGGGTGGTCATCCATTTGGCACAATCAAAGATGGACCAAAAGGGCAAGGGGTAAGCAGTGGTTTTGATCAGGCAAAGGCCAGGGGAAGTATGGTCAGTGGAGGAGCTATAGGAATATATGAGGATGTGGGGCACAGGGGTGTGGGGCATGGTTCCAACAGGACAGGATGGGAACACAGTGGCAGGTTTTCATGTCGGGGGCATCCTTAAGAAGGCTCTAATTTTCCTGGGAGAGGACCCCCAAGCTTTTGCCCCACACTCCTTCTGCATAGAAGCAGCATCAGAGGTGGCAGCCCAAGGGGAGAGTCAGAGGAGGTGAAGCAGATAGGAATATGGAGATCCAGCTGCTATAAGAAATATGTAAGATAACGACATGATGGCCTCTCACCCTGTTGTTTCTTCCTTCTGCAGAGAAATGACAAGTCTGGCTGGTGGGGCACTCATTCATCTACTAAGCAGAGGAGAAATGCAGTGTCAAGGAGTGGTGGTACCCAGCTGCAGATGGACATGCAACACATGATGGTACAATGGAAAGAGGTGAAGGGCATGAGGTGGGAACAGCTGTTGCCACTGTTGGATGAGCTGCGGGTACTGTGGAGCAAGCCAGACCTGCTCATTATCCACCTTGGGGGGAGCAACCTGGGCAACATACCATGGGGGGTTTTAGCATGGGACATAACCGCAGATTTGGAGAAGATAAAGGGATGGTGGCTGGGAGTGGTCATCGGCTGGTCGAAGATCACATCTCACAGGGTGTGGAGGGGTGCAAAGGAGGCAAAGCAGTGGAAAAGGGGAGAAAAAGGCTTAATAGGAAGGCGGCCAGGGTAGTAATCAAGATGGAGGGGAGTACACATTAAACATAGAGACATATCTTTTGAGAGGACAGAAGTGTACCGGTCAGACAGGGTACACTTATTGGAGTTTGGGATGTGCCTCTTTCTGCGGCAGATGATAGTGCTAGTGGGGAGGGTTGATAGGAGGGGATCTAGATACTAGCCCACAAGGGGGGCCCCATCTTCCATCATGAGCAGGAAACAGGGCAGTGGAAAAAGGAGGGCTGGGAGAGCTAGAAGGGGGAAGAGGGGGAGCAGCCAGAAAGGGGGAGGAGGGTAGATCAGCACATGCTGGGGGCAAGGTGGCACCCAGGTGTGGGATAAAGGGGGTAGGGGAAGAAGTAGTCATTAGAGGTTGGATCAGAGTGTCTGGACCTGATGGGGGGAGGTCCTGGCAGGATGGTACCTGGTACTGGTGTTGGTGTGGGGGGGTTGGATCAGAGTGTCCAGACACTGAAGGCACAGCATGCAAGGTGAAGAGGGCCAGGAAGGAAGAAGTTGTGGAAGAAGGATGGACACTTGTTAATATACTGTATAATGGTTAATAGATTATGTTAGAAACTATCTTGAATATAAACAATAAGTGGTGCCTCAATAAATTGTTTGCCAGTGAGCATCCAAGCTAGCAGCAGTGGTGTGAGTTTATTTCCAGTAAAGGGGGGGTCAGTTGACAAATAAGGTTGCCAATAAAATGCAGCCACAGTTGTCAGATGGCCCCCTCCCCCAAAGAAAGAAGAAAGATAGGGGAGGAGGATAGGAAGGGAGGGAAGGGGGGAGAGGTGGGAGGATGAGGTCACAAAAGGGGAGGGGTGACTGTGAGGTCAGTGATGACTAATATGACTAGTGGACAGGGGAGAGGGCCTATTGGACAGGAGGCATGGCTTAAAGCAGCCTGGGGTGGGATTTATAGGGATAGAAAACCTTCTGTAACCTTCCAGCAGCCCTCTTCTGCTGGAAATCTTTGCCCATCCTCCCGCTCAAGGGCAGCCATCAGTAGGAAAGAGGGGAACCTGGTAAATGGAGGCACACCAGTGGTAGCTGCAAGGGGCTTCACTATGGGTGACCCGTGGGGGCAGTAGTGGCTGCAGGAGGGCAGCGGTCATATCAGGGGGCTGACAGAGCCCGGCTTGTTGGGGCAGCAAGTGCCTGGCCCTTTTTGCTGAGAGAGCAAGGAAAAGGGAAATGAGAAAAAGGGGGGAAGGGAGCTATAATAGGAGGAAAGGGGCAGCCAGAGAGGGGGAGTAGGGCAGGTCAGCATGTGCTGGAGGCAAGGTGGCACCCAGGTGTGGGATAAAATGGGGTGGGGAGAGGAAGTAGTCATTAGGGGTTGAATCAGAGTGTCCGGACCTGATGGGAGGAGGTCCTGGCAGGACAGTACCTGGCACCAACGTTAATGTGGGGGGTGTATTAGAGTGTCCTGACCCTGAAGGTGAAGCACACAAGAGGAAGAGGGCCAGGAAGGATGAAGTTCAGGAAGAAGGATGGACATTTGCTAATATACTGTGTAATGATTAAAAGATTATATTAGAAACCATTTTGAATGTAAATAATACGTGGTGCCTCAATAAATTGCCAGCGAGTATCCAAGCTAACAGTAGTGGTGTGAGTTTATTTCCTGTAAGGGGGGGGGATCAGATAGCAAAAAACCGTTAGTAGAAACACATGAATGACTATATTCAGATATGTCCCAAATAAGAAAAAAATCACAGGAATATGCATAAACTTTCCCAATACAGAACATCAGCAGCTTTTGCATGATAAGTAGCAATCACATCTAAAAGTAAACACATTTAAAAAACAATGATACGTATGTTCCCACATAAGGACCATAGTACATCATATCCCAAAGTAAAAGCAGATTCACAGATTAAAACAACACGTTTATGTATAAATTGTATATTATTCAATAAAGTCCCCATGATAGAAGTAGCAGTCAAACCACTGACTGAGGAGGGCTTTGGACCCCCATATCTGGTGACCACTCAACTGTCCGTATTTGCAAAATGGTTTTGTCTGCCACCTACTGCCTCCCATGGGCACATCAGGTACTGCAGAAATACATCCCTGGACCTGCATACAGCAGAATTTCAGTCTCTGGATGACAACTGCAATTTCTTTTAAACTTTAAAAAAAAAAGCAGTGAACCTACAGGAATCAACCACTGCTGTACAGCAGTTAGTTACTTGTCTTGCTTCTGTACATTGTTCAGGTAATGGGCTAGGTTTGTTTTTCGGTGAAGTTTGCCACAGGTTGGGGGGTGTATGGAAGGCCCATGCCTCCCATACTGTAGCCCTTGTTTTGCAAGAAGATCAGCTTGAGATTTGCTGCTGCTAAAGAGAGCAGCTTTTGAAGTTGGCACTAACCATATAATCCCATTTACATAAATCTGACAGACTGCAGACGTGGATAGAAAAAACAATGTACTGTAATAAAATAGCATAGACAAGGGGCATGCCATCTGAAGCAATGAAACTGGTACACTGGCAGACATGAAAAAATTCTGGTATGGAGTAACTAATCAAAGGTTGGGGTGTCAGACCCCCTTCGAGACATCATGTAATTTCCATACTACAGACCATGTATGCATAATAACACAGGAGAATCCTGTTCATGATGAAATGTTAAAAATTCTAAACCTCTTATGGTTAACAAGCAGTATATTTCAAGAAGAAAAACCTATTGCTTACACAATAGAGGTATACCAAGAGTTGGGAGTTCCTTTGCAAATGAGATGACACAGATGTGCCAAATGATGGAAAAGCTACAAATATCTTCAAATGTGCAAACGTTAACACCTGTAGGAGAACCTTCTTTCATTGTGAGGTATGTGACCCCCTTTTCACTAGGTTCAAACCAGTGAAAGTGGTGGCAGCTGCCTGGACTCTGCCTCTTAAGGAATGAGTTCAGTAGGTAGATAGGGTAGAGGTTTAATCACATTAGTTCATACCGCATTCTACTTTTGCATTAAAACAACCTCTTTGTACTTTCATAAGACACATGCATACAAGTAAACCTGCATCAACAAATTCCTTGACTTCAGCCTGCATTTTCATGAAACAATTCCAAGATCTCCATCATTGAAAAGACTCCAAATAATCCTCACTCACTGTGCTTTGTGTACACAAGCCCTTTATCACATACAAACACAATCTTGCCATCAGTTTTATCCAGTCTAACATAACATTTTTTCTTGCCCAATTTTCTGAAAATACTTGTGCATGTGTGTGTTTGTGTGTGTGTGTGTGGGGCTGGCAATGAGTTCACTACCTGGACCCTCCTTACTGTATTTGAAAGAAACTACATTTTTTCTTTAAACATTTCACACCTATCAGCCACTTTGCCTTGAATTCAATTTAATTCAGGTGTAAAGAGTAAATAGGTGACTCCATAATATCTGTAAAGGAAACACTTCTGTGTTTGTTTCTTTTTTTCTTTCAAGCTGCAAAAGCTAAACAGTAGAAACAATTTAATCCTTTCCCCACTTGCTGCTTCTGACCTCCAGACAATAGGTTGCCAGTGAAAGTCAGACTCATGTGTATGTGTGGGGGGCAATGATTAGCCTGATTTGAGGGACTAGATGGTACCAGGTACAAAGTAGAATATGGCAGAAATATTCAAACCAAAATATCACATAGTGCTATTATCAAAATCATTAATTTCATCACAAAGTTATTCTTACTATAAAGCACACATATAAAGAAGGGTGATAAACATTTCTGTCTCTTTGTCCCCTGTGCTGATTGGGCTATTTTTTTTCCAGTAACTGACAAAGATAATTTTTTAAAAACATACAACTCTTTAACCTTGAACATTATGCTTGCTATTCAGAATAGAAAAATCCCAGTTCAAATTCACATGTTGTATAATACCTGAGCATTTGTAAAGCAGAAAATGACATAACATAAAATTCATAGTATTTATTTAACTTCTATCACATAACACTACAAGCCAAAACTTTTCCAAACAGCTGCACTTCTGAAGCAGTGTATACTAGTGTGTGTGTGTGTGTGTGTGTGTGTGTGTGAGAGTGCGTGTTACTGTATATGTAGAGAGAGAAAAGTCAGAGCAGTAGGAGGTTACTAAACTTTGGGTGATCAAATCCAAGTTTAGATGAAATATATAATCAAGAACATAAAGGACAGAAAGGATAGTATCAGAGAAATGTGGACTGTAGCCCATCATAGAGGAAGTTAAAGTGAAAGGTTACGGTTATTTGGTATGCTTGTTATCTTTCACAGATGCATAGCCTTTGTCATTTAAAGCTTGCCCTTGCAATCTCTTATACTTTGGTGACATTTGGCGAGATCAGGCTCAGTCTCCCTAACTAGTGCTTGCAACTGCTCATGTTGCACATGCATTCCTCCTTTAGGATCCATGCACTGTTGCTCAAGATCATATTTGTCACAGGGTACACATTTCAAGTACACTTGCAGAACATCCCCTCATTTCTCATTTTCCATTTGCACGTTATAGTAAAATTTGTCAACTCTGACACATTTCCTAATGCTTTTAATGTTGTCCTGCAAAGTCAGATCTTGCATACAACAGCCATATTTCTGTTTATCCTTAAGTTTCTTATCTGATTATAAACAAAACTGTTGCATAATATATTTCCAGGGGTCTCCTTTGTGTCTAGCTTCTTTACAAAACTTCTGAACCCTGTTGGCAGACACAAAACCAACAATACATTCCTCCATGTTATGTAACCTGTCTTTTTATAGCCAGACCAGGTTTCAGAAAACAAAACATTCCACTCACAGTCTCAATCCTAGTATCAGCTCCCAGTGACAGATGTGTGTAGGTTGTAATCCTTTTATACCTCTATTCCTTGATTTTTGGTTATAAATTTACCTATACAAACTAGGGGTGCCAAGATGTTAGTAATTGAGCCAATGATTACAAGTGAGGGATTGCACACCACAAAAATCAAGGTTTATTGTACTAATGCAAGAGAGTGCATTAGCCTTACAGCCCAGCTTACAGGGTACCAGCAATGGCCAATTGCCTTCTCTTAGAGATGAATCAGACAGCTGTGAAAGCTTCAGTACTCCATTTTTGGGTTCATACCATCCCCCTCTATGCCTCTCACAATCTAGTTTATATAAACTTTCCACTAGCTGTTATCTATAAGGTAATCTTTTTCTGGGTATATTACTGTATTTTTCCAGTCTGAGATTTCACATTTTATGCATGTAGTCCTTGCTATCTTTAATTTTGTTGATGCTCAGCATTTTGTACATGCTGTTCTGTGTACTAGCTGTCAACCCTGTTTTTGCAACAGCAGGGGAATTAGCACAGAAAAGCAGAAAGCTTTTAAACAGGAAATACTTCTCATTAGCCCTTTTGCTTTCTCCTACCAGCATTTTGCAATATTTTTAATTATATCAAATTGTGATATTCCTACATTGGGGTATGGTTGTATTGTCATTTGGGCTTCTCAACTGATGTGGGTACTATCCACAAGAAGTTGCACTCTAAACCTGGGCACTTTACAGGAGCAAAGCAAGCATCCCACCTGCTGCTCATAGATTGTCACAAATATGATTTTACATATCTTCTGTTGAGGCTTCATTGTATATAGTGCTGCTTCCAATTCCACCCTTGCCAGACTGGATCCCCTCTTTCAATCCTTTGCCCTGGATTGTCTCACCAGAACCCACCACTATTCCCTATAGTCCTCTGTCCCTTGATGCCAGGCACCTAGCTAATTGTTCCACCTTTGTCTCAAAATTCTGATTGGGCTCTCTTCCACCTACCTTTCCTCCCTCCTGTCTTTCACTCAGTACCAGGAGAATAAAGCACAGACAAAACTGTGCATGCAATACTGCACTGTAAGAAGCTAATGGCTGTACAGTGACAGGGGTTGTTTCAGCATGCATTAAGAACTGCTACCCCCATTGCTGTAGGCTGCTACGAGGAGGCATGAAGGATTCTGCTGGGGCAATGCCTGGCTGAGCCACTCCAGTGGAAGAGTGGCTAGAGCACCTGCCTCCAGCAGCATCAGGTACCTGGGGCTGCAGTTCAGTTCTCCCCAGGTCACACTGTAATGCGGCTTTTATTTTTTGTATAAAAACAAAATTTCCCCACTCTGACCATTCCTGTTTCCCCGAAGTCCACGACCCCCCGGAGTTGATCGGGGGGTTGGGAGTGAAGACCCCCACAAAAAGAAATACAGTTGACATTTTTTCAATGGCATGCACTGTTGTTGTTATAGTTGGGATTTTGTCCTGATGCTGTTACAGCACATGCTGTTGTGTCTGTACCATTGTGGTTATCGGTGTTTTTCTCCATGGCATTATGACTCAGTGCCCTTCCACTCCTACCACCTCCTATGTTTTTTGCAGCTCTGACACACACACACACTCTCTCATTCTCCTACTTGTAAAATCCTCTGCTGGTCAAGCTGCTTTTTCCTTCTGCTTCCCCAATCTTTGGAGCACCCTTCTCCTTGCTATTTGCTATGCACCCTCTTTCTTTTACTAAAATTCCTTCTCTGTGACTTCACTGCTCACTTCTGCAGTTGCCGCTGATCCTAGACTAATCTCATTGCTTCTCCATCCATACTACTTCCTCCCCTACTAACATGGTTAATTGGTCCATTTCTCCCTCGACTAGTTCCCAGCTGTACTTGCAATCTGCCTTCCCCCCTCAATTTGCTGCCAGTTGCACTTTGCCACACTGTTGCAATTGATATGCTATGTTTTGCACAACTTACTGTGCACTTCCTCTCAATTGTCTACTGCATAATTTTAACTTTTTATATTTATTATTATTGTGTTATAATTGTGACATTACTGATGTAACTTATTACTGTACCCTTCACGTTCCTTTCCTCAGGACACATCTGGAAATGAGCTGTTAGTTTAGTATGTTTTTCCTGGTGAAACTGTTGAAATAAATAATGAATAAAAATATTATGATGTTGTCAGCATTGTTAAACCGGCACTCTTACTGTTTTTACATGTGTATTGTGACATCCTCTACTTTGCAAGATAATGTTATCTTGCTAAGTTAAGGTGTTTTTTTTATTCTTTGGAAACTTGGTTAGGCCCACTAGGCACGAGTGCCTGTTTTCATTGGTGACCCAGGAGAACTGGGGAGGTTAAATGACTTGCTCAGAGTCACACAGTATGCAAGCGGAGGTTATGGGTATGAAACCCAGGTCTGCTGGATGTACCAAGCTTATTCACAATCTCTAGGCTATACTGTCAGCCCACGATAATACTGCTTATCTTGTTATTCATCAGTACACACATTATTGATGCAGATATAGATATATATACTGTATTATAAGGGTGTGGTAGCACCTCTATAGTTTAGGTTGAGTGAGAGGTTTCATGTTAAATCTTTAACTTTGTATCGCAATAGCTTTGGCAGCATTTGACAAAATTAACAGAAATTTTGCATGTGTTGTCTAGGGGGAAGGGTCTAAATTTGTGCAAAGTTTTGTGATGGCAGTGTGACATCCAATTCTTTTTCCTATACTTAACATGAGATTTGGGGTTGCTGTCACATACAGACTACACAGAATGGAATATTTTCCTGAAACTTTTAGAGTAGAAGCATGCTGTACCATGGCAGTGCCATTGGGAGGTTTCATGAAAAAAAATATTAAATGATTCCAGAGTTATAAGGATTTAAAGTTTTGTCTTTTTCTGTCCTGAGCAGTAAGGTATTTGGGATAACATTCAGATACTGATATGACACCAAAATTCTGTGTTGCAGGACCATTTTTGATTTCTCATCACTTGCTTCTCACAACACGAACAATGCTTTTTTAGGCTGTGAGAGATACCATCTACTTTTTTCCCCAACACTCTAAAAAATACAGATAAACATAAAAATGCTGTAATTTAAAAAACAAACACCAGTGTATAGCTGAAATTGGACCTTCTGATGTTTGTTTTTTAAAATAATGGCTAAAAATACCTTTTCTGGGAACTGCAAAATCCAGGGTGCTCTGCTTAGTGAGAGGAGATGTTCACCCATGTTCTCTGTATGAGAACAGTGGGACTTTCTTGAATGTGGATACTGCAGCTGGAAGGCATGCTTCTTGCGTCAGCTAAAGCAGTGAACTGGTGATCCCTTGTTCCCTATTTCTCTGTGTCTCTGTCAGTTTGTCTATCTGTCTGTCAGTCAGTCTGTATCTATGTTACTATGTATGTTTGTATCTATCTTTATCTATATCTATCTACCTATCTATCTACCTATCTATCTATCTATCTATCTATCTATCTATCTATCTCTTTATTTATTTAGTAAGAGGACTGAGGTTCCCATCACTGGTAGCACTTCTTTCTCTTTCTCCCCCCCCCCCCCCCCAGGTCATCTGCTTACCCTTCCCTATGTTTATTTACTTTTATTTCATAAATAAGTGGACTGGGGTGCCTACCACTAGAATTGCTTCCCCCTCCCCTGCTTTTCAGGTCACCCACCTGCCCTTCCTAATGTTTACTTTTTCTTTTATATATAAGTGGACCAGTGTGCACACAACTGGCACAACATTCAGTACATGAGCGCATACAGTTAATAGTACATGATCATTGGTTGTGAGACAACCAATGAGCATGTACTGTTTACCGTATGTGCTTCTGTAATGATCAGTCAGTGGCTAGCCATGGCAGGGTGAGGAGAGTCATGCCAGTCACCAGCACTGGTTGGGATAGGGAGAGTTGGGGTGGGTCAATACCTAATGGGGTTGGGGATGGGGGAACACTAGCCACCAGGGAATGGGGATCAGGGGTTTGATTGTTGGGCCACAGATTGGGGCTGGGGAGGGGTGGCCACAGCACTATGGAAAAGGGGGATCAGCTAGTGTTTTAATTTAACAGAGTATGGGGCAGTGGAGGGGGGTCACTACACTATGGAAAAGGGGAATTGGCTAGTGTTTTAATTTAACAGATATTGGGGCTGGGAAGTGGGGCCACTGCACTATGGAAAAGGGGGATTGGCTACTGTTTTGGTTTAACAGAGATTGAGGCTGAGGAGGGCTGGCCCATGCACAACACAGTGGTGCAACCATGCAGATGCGCCCATAATGGGCATGCAAATGGCCCCACTGCATCATACAAACACGAACATACAAAGAAGCCAGCAGAAGAAGGCCATCTGGTCTATCAAGTCTGCTCATATTTCAGGGTCCACAGCTTGAACTAATGTCCCTGCCCTCCTTCCCCACTTCTTACATCCTCTCTACCCATGATCCTTACCTTCCCCCATGCTTATCCCAGCTTCTCTTAATGCTGCCCACTGTCTTCAATGAGATGACCTCTTCTGGCAGTGCATTCCAAGTGTCCACCACCCTCTCTATGAAGAAGTACTTCCTGACATCCCTCCTAAACCTCCCACCCTCCAGCTTAAGGCTGTGCCCCCTCGTGTTATGGTTGCCATTCAGCTTAAAGAGTTTCTCCTTATCAACCTTATTTATTCCTTTCAAATGCTTGAAAGTCCCAATCATTTCCCCTCTCTCTCTCTCTCCTGTCTTCCAGGGAGAACATGTTCAGTTCCCTCAATCTCTGCTTGTATGTCTTACCCTGCTGACCTGCTATTATCTTTGTAGCCCTCCTCTGGCTACTTCTGTAGCAGGTTAATGTCCTTTTTGAGGTTTGGGCCCCAGTACTGAACTCCATACTCTAGCTGCGGCCTTACCAGTGACCTGTACAAAGGCAGTATAACCTCATATCTCCTAATACTGATCCCCCTTGATATGCATGCCCAATGGGCACATCTGCATATTTGGGCTAAATATCATCCATGGGGGTTGTATTGCATACAGTTATGGGCCATGCATTCCCCTATGGGCGGTCTTCAGCCCTGCAAATTGGAAAGGCCACACCATAAATGGCACACACTTGCTGTGCGCTGCGTATCCACGGTCCGATATTCAAACAGATTGTGCTGTCTGTTCTGATCATGCATTCTATTTGAATATCATGCCAGTGCTTGCCTGCCCAGCTTATTTTTGTAGAACACCACTATTTGCTCACATCAGGCAGGCTCTGAATATGTGCCCCTTATAGGTATAATTGTTAAGAAACTTTGGGAAGGACTTTCAAAGTGTGGTGCAGGACTTGTGCCAAGCCATGCACCACAACACTTAGGTTCCAGATGGTTACCAACCCGATTGCCACAACTGCACCCGATTCTACAATCTTTGGTGCAGTTACAGCAGTTTTCATGATTTACAGCAGCTTGCCACAAGTTAGACCAGAAAAAGTTGGTCTAACTTGTGGCTGTTGCCATATGGTACAGAAACTCCAATTAGATTGCCACAAGCCCCATGCACTGTATCATCAGTGCATCTGGGGCTTGCAGTGATCTAAACCTTTTGAAAATCCTGCCTTCATGTGTAGTGCTTGTTTTGATCACACCGGGTATGCTTTGTGATTCTGTGCTGCGTTCAGGCATGAGCTCAGTGATCCAGCTGGATGGCATCATGGTGGGGGGGGTGCAATGTTATGGGACACCCCTCTCATCCAGGGAATGAAAACTGCAGAGTTGTCCACCAGATAGTTAAGACAAATATCCTCTTGGCATATGACCCTGCACCTTTGCACCCATGGGTGGCAGAGGGCCTTGTGCATTGGCTGACAGATGGACATCTTGCCCTGCATATCTGTATCTGTGGCCACCTGAAAGTGCAGATACCAGAGGGCAATGCTCTTCCACAACCCAACAGACAGCCCCATGAATTCTTGACATCTGTCACTGCATGGAAGTGAAGAGCCTGCAAGAGCCCTGCACTTCAGTAGATAGATGGAGTCTTCCAATGGCACAGAGCCCATTGGACCCTGCACATTGGCACAAGTATGAATGAGGATACAATACCACTACCTCAAAAACAAAGTAAATTATTTTTAAAAAAAAATTAACTATTGCACCAGTTAGGGTAACTTAATGCCACAAAAATAGGGAAATGTGTCGATAGGGTCTCTAACACTAACTCCCCACCCCATGCATCGAGCAGCAAAAGGAAAAAAATATTAGGGGCCTGATTCACAAAGTGTTTTGGAGCAGCACAAGGGACTTGCAGCAAAAGGTTTGACATAAGGGGTGACTTATGTCAATTTTTCTGGCAAGTGGGATTCAGGTACAATGCCTGCTGCAAACTGCTGCCACAAGTCCCTTGAACCAAACACAACAAGTTAGACCAGCTCCCCCCAGTCTAACTTTGCACCATTGGGGGACCCATATTATAGGGCTTGCACCAAGGGTTTGGCACAAGTTGCCATAAAGTGGGGAAACTGTCACAACTGCACCAGTCCTTCATGAATCAGGCTGTGTTGAGCCAAAGGGCTTTGACACAGCTGCACTAAACCCTGTGGATGGTGCAGGGCTTGGAAAAAGCCCTGTGTCCACCTTCATGAATAGTGTCTTAGGTTTTCGGTCTCCAAAGTCTTGGCAAATCAGTGGTGGGGTCTCCCTTGAGGATGTCAGCCCTAAAGTCCACCCTGTTCACTGAGCAAACACTATCACACATGATCTCCTTTCTTCATGCAGGGCCTGCAGGTCTCTGTGTGAAGAAAGCTAAAACAAATTATGTTGGCAACATATGGTGGGACATCATTCTCTACCTTTGAAGAGTGTATCACTATGAGGCACTGGCAGTGGCATCATGCCCATAGGGCCCGAGGGGGCATGTGCCTCCCCAACATTATTGTGAGGACTTTAAAAAAAAATAATTTACGTATTTCATATTTTAATGGTACCATGGGCTGCAAAAAAATATGGTGTTTTTCAATGTCTTTTTGGTGGGTGCTGGGGGGTGGGGGTCACGATTCTTCCGAACCGATTGCTGTGGATGACTGACTGAGAACTTCAGAACAGTTTAAAAAAAATGCTTTTGCTCATGCTGTGTTGGCGACTGGCTTTGGGACTGAGTGGGGAGAGAGAGAGAGAGAGAGAGAGAGAGAGAGAGAGAACAGGTGCTGTGATTGGTTGCTGCCTGGCAGTTATCACCAGTCAAGTGTCTGCACATCGGAGGTGCGAAGAAATAGCTTGCTCAGCAAATTGGTTCGACCGTGATCCTCCCTCCGCTGTGCAGCAAGCATCATTTTCAGTCTGACTTCCCTCACCTGACAATTGGACTCGAGAGACACACGCAAACCCATTATCAGTCGGCTGTCA
This sequence comes from Neoceratodus forsteri, assembly GCA_016271365.2. Lineage (NCBI taxonomy): Eukaryota > Metazoa > Chordata > Ceratodontiformes > Ceratodontidae > Neoceratodus > Neoceratodus forsteri. The sequence continues at coordinate 1,025,935,382 of CM057454.1, read as the reverse complement.
GCAGTAAGACAGCCCGGTCGGTGACTGTGTGTCCCTCTGAGACCACAATGAAGTTTCTGGCTGCCTGCTTCCTAGTTTAAAAAGGTCAGTAGAATGCTCTCGAATGAAACCTACCAAAATCGCTTTCTTCTCAGCCTTTTGTTTTTGTTTTGCCATTTGTTGCCAGCTCCTGGTATATTTGCTGGAATTGTCCTAACTAGTGAGGACTAGGATTCACTAATGTGGTGCAGTGCTGAGGTCCCCCAAAACATTGCCACTTTCTTTTTTTTTAGTACAATACATTTATTTATTTTGATTTCTTTTTTTGATAACCTTTCCATTAGAAAACAGTGGTTGCTACTACAAAAGTCTAGCAGCAGCTGCTAAGGATAAGTCAAACAAACAAGAAAACAAAGAAAAAAGATCAGCTAAAAGACATATGTGGTGATTCACGTTATGCCCGTTCTGACTGTATGTGCAGTATTTGGTACTGCACATCCGTCTTCATTCATTCCCGAAAAGTTAGCTTGTTTTGCGATTTAAATGTAATCGGTCTTTGCAAAACGCTAAAATTGATGTAACTAAAACACACACGCACAGTCTGTCTACCTACATACCTACTTCTATCTATCTAGGCATTGCTTTTAGGGCTCCAGGTTGGTCCGTTTTAATGATATTTTAGTAAGTGGATGAAGTCTACTTAATCTTGTGGAAGAAACTGTCTCCGGACTGAGGCTATCGTTTTTGCTCAGTCTTGCTGAACCGCGGAATGAATAGGATCAGTATTTATCAGTCTTTATTCTTTGCTGCAGATGCACCCTTAGTGACACCTCTGCACATCTATCCACTTTCATAAGGAAGTCAGACAAAAGAAACTATGAGGTGACAAAGAACAGTTGGGTTCTGAATCTTTTATTTTCTGGTACTATTTAGGCAGTGCATTTTTTTTGTAACTTCCTTCTGTCTTGAGTCATGCACATCAGATATTTTCCAACAACAGGTTGTTTTTTTTGCCTATAAAATAATGTATTACTGTGGGATATTTAGGGATACACTATGGCCTGACTCAGAATGTGTAACTTATTTAGTTAGGTGACAGGGCCATAACTCACAAGTGGCAGAGCCAGCAGAGAGTTATGAAAGTCCTGCCCCCACGCAAATGGAGATAAAGTGTATACTTTGACTCACTCAACCTATTGTGTACTCCATCTGTACAACATCAATTTAAAAGTTATATGTTTTAATTTATCTAGTAATGTAAAGACCAAACTGGTTCTCTTTGAATTCAGCAGCTGGCTTAATGACAAAGCAAGGCTATTGGGATGCCACCAGCATTGTGAAAGTTGCCCTCCTCTGAACTGCTTCCATCCTGTCTATGTCCTTGCAGAGATGGGGTCTCCAGAACTGGACACAGTACTCCAGATGGGGTCTCACCAACTGTCTGTACAGGGGGATAACAGCTTCCTGTTTTCTGCTGGTGATGCCTCTCCCTATAATCCCAGTATCCCCCAGCCCTCCCTACTGCCTTTTCATATTGCTTGCCAACCTTAAGGTCATCTGATATGATTACCCCCAGGTCCATTTCCATTTTTGTTGTTGTTACCACCCCCAATTGTGTAATCTTCCCCTGGGTTTTTGTTTCCTAGGTGCATTATTTTGCACTTCTTTGCATTGAATCCAAGCTGCCGTACTGTGAAAGGACTGGGATCGACCCCCCCCATCCAGAGTGCTTCTGTTAATTGGATCAGCTGTGATGTCTCAAGCAGGGTATTGTGACGTCATGTGGGGAATAAGCAATTGTAGCTGATGAATGCTTGAGGAGCAGAGATTCCGTTTTCATGCTAATGACCTCAGTAGTGAATAACAGAGGGAAACAATACAAAGCTAATGTGAAATTTAAGCTAAACTGTCCAAATATTAGGTTTCCCAAAGTTCTCCTGGAGGTGTCAACTGGTCTATTAATGAATCTGATCTAAGTTGTGTGGTGTGGTGCATTAATTGTTGAAAGGTATTGGATCGAGAGCTCTTCCCACTCTGATGTTCACAGTTAGTCAAGATAACAAGCAAAGCAATGCTAATTTTTAATACTATGCATTCATTAACTTAAATTATAACTCTGGAAAGCAAATTTTTCTTTAGCAAATTTTTGTTAGGGCAGTACTAGACATCAGTCCACCAATAACTTGGTTTTTTACTACATTTCATGCTTTGAAAAAAGGAGCTTAAAGAGCTGACTGCAATATCAGTATTTGCTATGGAATATATATAGACAATAAACAAATATTGACCAGTGAAACCAGTATGATGCATTAGTGACCATAGACGTACAATACTGACAGAGGCTAACTGAATTAACTGTTTACATTTAAGATCACGTGGGCCAGATAATCAAAGATTCCTGGATGTGCTCTGGAAAAAGTTTGCTTCAAAGACAAATTAGTGCCTGGAGCAAATCACTGGTATATTTGAACATGCCTGAAGCTCATAGCGAGCACTAATGGGTGGTCCCAATACACCCCTGCAACTGAGCCAGGCTGTATCCTGACTGCTCCTGCAAACCACAACCCCTACTGGCCACAGGAGGAATGTTGCCAGTAGGGGCTATGCCACTTGCAGTGGTAAATGTGTGGTTAGGGCTTGCAAATGGGGATTGCTTCTGTGAAGCTGTCAACCATATTCATACATCCCCATGCAAATGACCCCATGACACTGGCAAGGTGCTATGGGGTTATTGGTTTCCTGTTAAGGCCTCATTGCAGGCCTGGAGCAAATGTGGATTGCAGACCCACCTGCCATCACCCATTCTTTATGAGTTATTATAATCCCTGTGGTCTAGTGATCCCCCGATTGCTCATCATGTATGATTTATTTAATTCCCTGGTGTCTAGTGACCCCTCACCCCTGTTTGCTCATCCTGTTAGAAATATTATATTGTCTAGCATCCCATTGTCTGCTCACCCCCAACTGTTACTATTTCTGATGGTCATATATGCCCCACCCCAGATCACCTATCCATGCCAGCAACCTACCTCTGGTAATCCTGATGCCTTCTGACTCCCAGCCAGCATGTCAACACTCCTTTTCCCTCCAATTGTGACTAGTAATCACCCACTGCTCACTGCTCACCACCTCTGGCAGCATTTTGCCTTGCACATCCAGTGTTTATAATAAATCTTACAGGACGGGTGATCAGGGAGGAGGTGGGACCACTAAATGGTAGGGAATGTAATAAATCATACAGGATAGGTAACAGGGACCATTAGATGCCAGGGAATGTAATAAATCATACAGGATGGGTGACTGGGAATATGAGATGCCAGGGAATGTATTAAATCATACAGGATGGGCAACAGGGGGACATTAGATACCAGAGAATGTAATAAATCATACAGGGTGGATAACAGGGGGACCATTAGATACTGGGGAATGTAATAAATCATACAGAGTGGATGATAGGGGGACCATTAGGTACTGGGGAATGTAATAAATCATACAGGGTGGGTGACAGGGGGGCCATTACATGCCAGGTAATGTAATAAATCATACAGAATGAGCCATCAGGAGAGTGGGGGGACCAGTGGATGCCAGGAAATTTACTAAATCATATAGGACACACAATGGGGGGATGAGGAAGGTGCACCAACCATAAGACCAGGTATGGTGAGGCGGTAAATAGTCTGGTACTAATTGTTATTTTCCACCTCTCCAGACCTTTGAATATGCAGTGCACCTGTATGCTAGCATAGTCAGCTGCATTACATAGGCACACTATCATGAGCTAGTGCCACTTGCAACTGGGTTAATGCCTCACTAAGTGTGCTTTCCAATATGTCACATTTAGGGAGCCCCTGCTTTTGAGGTGTTGATCACAGTTTGCAAGACACTAATCCATTTTGTATGCTCAGAATGGCATTCAATATTCTGGCCTTTGGCTACTAAAAATAAAGACTTAACACTTTTATATTTACAAAGTTATGTTTATTATTTTTTTTATTTACAGTTTTTTCCCCCAAAAGTCAGTAGTGTGCCACATTTGGGTTAAGAAAGGTTGAGCGGTATGACATGTTGCTGAGTGCATAAAGATAGCTTCATTTATCGCCACACATTCAATGCACTACCAGTTTAAAACTTGTTGCTTCGTAAAACCTTTGGAGATAATTTTTTGGTATTAGATACTAAATAAAACTGGGTTCTGTTTTATCCTGTCCTATCCTATCCTGTTCTGTCCTGACCAATCCTATCTGCTAGTACAGTTACTCTGAGGGCTGATCATCTGACCACTTGTTTTGGTATATAGTCTTGTTTGTATAAGCGGTATGTTTACTTGCTGCCTTATCTAATTGAGCAAACAGTAGCCATGGCCTAAAGTCTGTAATTAAAGTCCTATTTTCCAAAAACATTTCTTTGTACAAAAGTTTATCAGTGCCATGAGATTATTTTGAATTATGGTGGCATAGTTTACAGTACTGCTACAAGTAGACTAAGTAGTTGTGTGATTTATATATGGTGAAACTGAACTTGTGCATTTTGTGAGTCTTTTACGATAAGACTCACAACATGCACAAGTTCTTACTAATTCTTTAAAAAAATTTATACAAAAGGTAACACTGTAAGTAGAATGATCAAAGGACAAAAACAAAATGTTCATTCATCTAACCTACATCAGTATTATGGCACTTACAGTAGCTTGTTGGGGAATTGCTTTCTGGACTGCTAAAAGTCACCAAAATGCACCATTTGGCCTCCATTTTTCAAACTTTTCCTGGGGAAGGCATGCCCCCAGACCCCCCTAGAGAGGTTGAGATTTTGTGCCCCTCCAGAATTTCTGACTGCATGACACCTCTGGGCACTGGCTTGGATCTGTACCTTATCCTTTGGACTGGAGGCTACTGGCTGGGGGGAAGGGTTGAGCATTATGGTTGACAACCCCAAGAAGACCCCACCACTGATTCGCTAAGACTCTGGAGATGCAAAATTGTAATGATTTTTCCTTTTGCTGTTAGGGCAAAGGTGGTGAGTTAGGGTTAGAAACACTAATTCCACAATTCCCTACTTTTTTTAAACTTTTATTTCTTCACCCCTACCCAGAGGAAATCTCTCCAGCATCCTCCGTGCCTGATCTCTACCTCCCACTGTGGTGCTACAGCTGCTTTCCTCACTCTGACCAATGAAACCACCGGATCCAAACCCTCATGGGGAAGGGGCTCCATCCTCACTCTATCTAGAATGTAGAGTGCTGGCTAGAGTCACTGGCCATGGATAGAGAGAGGAGCACCCAGCATTGGGAGTGTTGAACAGGAGGTGGTGCCTTTGCCTATCCCCCAGGTGGGATTCTACTTACTGTTGCCCCCGGAGCTTGGTCATGCCATGGCATCTGGGCACAGAGTGCTGATGCCCGTCTTATCTCCACCTCTCGCTATTGCATAGCATTGCAATCCTGGCCATCTTCTGACTGCTGCCAGAGGCTGCTCCTGTGTTATGCATCCCCAGAGCCCTCCCCAGGGAAGACAGATCAGTCCTCTAGATGCTAGATCTCTTCCCTGCCCTGCCAACCCCTGGTGGCCTGAGTCTGTTCCCGAAGCCAGGTCGCTGGCGTGGCGTGAGGTGTGGCATCCAGTGCCTCAGCCCTCAGCACTACCGGGCTGGCCCACATTTCCCTGCTTTTGTTGTGTTAAATTACCCTAACTAGTGAATTAACAAAGTTTTTTGCAAAGAATGTGTATTATTCCTGGACAGTATTGCCTGTATATTAGGGTTGCAATGAGGTTTCACTAAAAAGATCAATTTTCAAATGCTTATATAATGGCCGTCTTAGACCCTATGACTATACAATTTGACATGCATCATCTCAGTCCAACAGGTAATTAATATGAACAATTTTACAGGAATCTCTTTGCTCTGCTTAGGTTTGTAGAGTGTTGAAAATATGTCTTTTTTGCTTTGTAGTTAGTAACAGTACTGTATTTGTTCACACCTGCTCAGTTCACTGAAACGATAGCTTGAAATGTCTATGAAGAGTTACATTTTGAAATTTATGGGATTTTTAGATGTTATGTAGCTATAGTTCATTTTAAAGAAATACAAAATCACACATGCCCCCACAATGCAAAGTATAATGGGCTGCATATGCAAATCACCACAGAATATTATGCTGGTTCAACTTTAAGCAGAAATGCCTGGTGCCGTAAGGCCTCTCACACAGTTTGCAAAGGGTGCCAACAGAAGACATTTTGTTGTTTTGTTAATGATTCGTTGTTTGCACATGCTCAGTTCACTAGTAGAAAAAAATAGCTAAATATTATATTTCATCGAATAGAAACCACCCCCAATAAAAGCAACCCTCAAATACAAGCTACAGATCAAAATAAATACTTTTAATAAAAGCCACACTTAAATATAAGCTGTGGCTTCTAGTCAGCTTTGAACTCATGTCAGATAAAACACTTTGGGTGGGACTGATTTTGTCTCTATAAATATGACCATTATTGTAGTTTTTTTAAACTACTATCTTAGTTGATGTATGATTTACTTATTTTTATATGAAGCAAACTGTTCACAATAAACTTGGTCAAATCAAGGATGTGTAATATTTTTAGCGTTTAAAACTTTGATTTTGCCGGCCTGCTGACACAGTGATTGAATTTCTGCCTGTGGCGCTGACAACTCAGGTTTGGGTATGAACTCTGGTGTTGGAGGGCCAGCTGGGGGGAGATGGCTTGAGTGTCCAATGACCATTTGCCTTCTCCTGGGAGGGAGGGGGGTTCATGGCTCATTGTTTTCTGGCTCCTGGCAGAGGTCAGGAGCATGGCAACATGTCAGGCCTTGCTGCAGAAGGGAGCATGGTGAACATTGACTTGCACCTTGACATCATGTAACACATCACGCTCCCCAGAAAAACTGGAAAAGCTACCTGCCTGGCCAACAGGATGATGGCTGCTGGTCCCTCCACACACTCAAAGCCCAGACAAGAGCATCCATGCTGACCCATGCCATACCCAGGATACACTGGAAGCCCTCCAGGGTGATTCTTCTCCCCTGGCAGCCTCCCACAGGGGTTGAGGCCCACCCGATGAACGGTTACATTGGGTTAACTGGGGACTTGGTGATTAGGGGCAGTGAATGGTGTTCGGGATTTGCAGCAGTGCTATGGGCCTTGGAGCAGATGGCCAGGGGATGAGAGGAGCAAAAAAAAAAAAACACTGATTTTGCAAAACAGGCTACCCTCAAATACAAGCCACTGGTAAAAATAGTAAACTTTTATAAAAGCTGCACAACATAGAATTTAGAGGTTTTTTGTCTATGAAGGTATTTGTTCTCCTTAGCTGGGTCTGGCTGGCTCCCTTTGGCTCTGTCCACACTGGAGATGTTGTAAAGTTTGTGCAAATTCTGAAAATTCACAATTCAAAAATTCCCAGTGGCCGGACAAACTTTTTTGGTGAATTTATTACTTAAAGAACAGCTGACACCTTCGGGAGAGCTTTAACAAAATGTTACATTTATTTTTTTTTTCAGTTCAAAGTTTATTCACCACATTTTCCACATTACAGGAGGCAGTAATGAACAATTTGACATGAGATGAGATTTGTAAGACAAGTCATATTGCCCCCAACCCTTCCCTTCCCTCCCTCTCTGGCACAGCAGTTCATTCTAATACTGTTATCACCCACTAACTACCTTTACCAAGAATAAGTAGGTTGGTAACCTCGACCACACATTACTTCATAGCCACCATAATTAGAGTGTGAAGGGGATCCCAGATAACCTTATACCTATGTACTCTGTTTTGAAGGCTAGCAATAGCCTTCTCTGTACGTATATTTGCTAAAATCTCATTGAGCCACTCCTGATATGTTGGACAGGTCCCTTCTTTCCAACACCTAAGAATGATTTTTTTTGTCCAAAAGCGCAACCATGGATTTATGAAATCTCCGGATTTTAACCTTTATGGAAGACAAATCCCCCAACAGGCTAATATCCAGTGTAAAATAGTCCTGTAAACCCAATAAAGGATCCAGGTTGGCTTTTATATGCTCCCATAACAAAGCTATCTGGGGACACAACCAGAATAGATGAAAAAGTGACCCTGTGTCCTGGGAACACTTACTGCACCTATTGGTATTGAGAAGCCCCCATTTCACCAGTTTAGTTGGGGTATAGTACAAATTATGTAGGATGTGAAACTGCGTGAGACGTAATCTATCTTGGGATACATATTTATGACAATATATCCAGAGGACAGACCAGTTAAAAGTATATTGGGGAAAAAATGAAACCCAAAAGTTAGTGGGGCCACTACCACATCCAAACCACCATCGGAACAACACTTGATAAATCTTAGAGATCACTCCTGAGGAGGCGAGAAAAGGAGAAAGTTCAGAAACCAATGCAAAGGAAAACATTACATTTAGACACAGTTTAGCCTGTATTTCATATTAGTTTTGTATTCTTCCTCCCCATTATTTATTACTGAGGTTATTTGCATGAAAACAGGACCTTTGCTCCTGAAGACTTCATCTATTCCTGTTGCTTTCTCCCTACCTAAAGTCATAATGCCCTGCTTGTGACATCACAGTTATTCCCACAACAACAGCTGGTGATGTCACAACACAGCAATATGATTTGAAGTAGGGAGTAAGCTATAGAGGCAGATAAGGTAAGGGAAATCTAAGTGATAAAAATCATGTCCTCTTGCAAATTTACTGAGTAATAAATAACTATGAAGAGAAATATATAGAATACATATGGAATGCAAGCTGAATTGTACATAATTATTATGTTTTTCAAAGTTTTCTTTTTGGTGACAGTAGTTCTTTAAAAGAAAAACTCCCAAACCGCATAAAATACCTCCCCACACCCACTGTGGTATAATTCTCTTCACTTCCCAGACATCTTATAATCCCTCCCATCCCCTGCTAGCACCCTCCTCCCTCAATCCATCCATCTGCCTCAACAAATTAATGCATAATAATAAGTAACATGAAATAATTTCCAATTCCTCAGTTACTGCATGTATTAATATACCCTACCATCCCACCTGTGTGCCACAAACACTTTCCCCACCTCCAGTCACCCAACCAGACCCAATTTTACAAGTAGCCCCCACCCTTGCCCCAACCACCTATTCCATCACCTGCACCCTGAAAATATTGTTCTATGTTATGCTGTAATAAAGAAAATAGTCCCCCAGGGCAGAGTGTCTGCTGTGTCAGTGTCCCTCTCAGTAATGGTGCAGTTGCATGCATAAATCTTAACTTCTTTGTTCTAAGTAAATCCTAATTGACTGAATTTTTAACTAGTCAGGTTTTACTAGACGCAAAGACATCATCACATAACATTAATTCATGCAACCACATCATTAGGTATTGGGACCCTGAACAGAGCAGATGCTGCTCACTGGGGGACAGTTTTCCTATTAAAGCATTACATTAAAATATATTTTCTGGGTACTGGTGTGGGACAGGAGGGTAGCAGGGGTCAATGGTTGTTTGGTTGGGGGCTACTTTCAACATAGTATTTAGTTGGAGGTGGAGGTGGGGGAGTGTGTTTGGTGCAGGGGTGGGGGGATGGTATATCTATATATAACTGGGGAACAAAGGGTGATAAAATGTTTGTTATTAGGATACATAAATTTGCCAGAACAGTGGGGTGTAGGGTGCTGGGTGCTAGCAGGGGATTGGGAGGGGGGTTAAAAGATTTTAAAGTGTTTGGGTGGTGGTGGGGAATTACTCCACACTGGGTATGGGAGGGATTTTATGTAAAATGACCATCATTTGCTTGTTTTTTGCTAGCAAAGTATACAAATTTACTTGGCAGAACCACAAAAATTGGAAATTTGCATAGTTTCTCCATGCAAATTTAGACAATTCATCAGGTGAATAAGTATGCAAATTGTGGACATCATCAAAATGAATTTGCCAAAATTTATGAATTTTTTTGTGAAGTGAATTTCAGTAACTTAACACTTATATTGACACCATTTCTTGCCACCAGCAACCCCCCCCCCCAGAACTCACTTGCCAGTCATGTTATGCCATGGATTGCTCCCCATTGGGAGGCAGGCATGGGAAGGCCATCCTCTTCCCCAGGAAACTCTCATCTAGTTGCTATCAACAGGGATCCTGGTGGTAGCCCGGGTGAGGGGTTGATTGCAGTGCATCATGTATGCCTGCCCCACCATCCATTTACTCTAATTGATTCTCCCCTCCCCATTGTTGGGTTACCCATGTCAGTGCATGCATGTAAAAGCATGCATGTGTTACATACAAAGGGGATCCTGTAGATGAGACAGCCAACATTTACTACCAAAAGATTCCAAAAGGGCTGGCAGCTCTAACGACTGATTAGGCCCCAGGACAGATAGGTTCCATGCAAGGATACTCAGAGAACTGGCAGCAGAACTGGCTGATCCCCTGGTAGGTTTATTCAACAGCTCTTTTAGTACAAGGACAGTTCTGAAAGATTGGAGGGTGGTGGATGTAGTTCTGCTCCATAAGATAGGGGGACAAGGAACATGCAGAGAACTGCAGACCTGTCAGTCTTACCTCTATTGTAGGGAAACTGATGGAATCACTGGCCAAAGAGGACCTCATGGACTACTTAGAGAATAATGGTCTCCAAGACAGTAAACAGCATCAGTTCATAGCAGGATGTCTTGTTAGACTAATCTGATAGTTTTCTTTGGGTTAAGAGGGAATTGGATAGAGGCCACACTATGGATTTGCTCTACTTCAGCTTAAACCAGGCTTTCAGCTTGGTTCCTCATACATGATTGCTGAAGAAGATGGAAGATCTAGATGCAGCTAACATAATAGTAAACTGGGTAGGTAACTGGCTAAAAGGGAGGCAGAAGAGAGTAGTCATTAGTGGTGTTAAATCATAAGACAGGGAAGTCATGAGAGGGTGCCACAGGGATCTGTTCTGGGTCCAGTCTTGTTCTACATGTTCATCAGTGACATTAAAGAGGGAATGCAGAGCAGGTTGTATCTCTTGGCAGATGACACTAAACTTTATGGGAGGGTGGATAGTGATGAGGGAAAAAAGGAAATGCAGAGAGACCTGCAAAAGCTGGAGGGGTGGTCAAGGGTTTGGCAGTTGAAATTCAACACCAAAAAGTGCAAGATTATGCACCATGGGAACAAGAACCCCAGGACAGAGTACTGGCTGTGAAGGGTGAGACTTAGTACTATGGCTCAGGAATGAGACCTTTCAATTATCATCAGTGACTGCCTAAAGCAACTGAGTCAGTACAGCAAAGCTTATAACAAGGCAAGTAGGATGCTTGGATGTATCTGGAGGGATACTGATAGCAGAAAAAGAAAGGTAATATTTCCCCTGTAGCACTTCTTGGTGAAGCCACATCTAGAGTATTGTGCCCAGTTCTGGAGTCCTCACCTCAGAAAGGAAAGGTATAGGCTACAGATGGTGTGGTGCAGGATAACAAAAATGATTCAAGGCCAGCAGTGCATGTCATACTGTATGATGAACACCTCAAGTCACTGAGCATGAACTAGCTGGAGACCAGAAGGGAGAGGGGGAATATGACACAGATCTTCAAACTCCTAAAAGGAATTAACCGTGAACTACGGGGGACTATTTAACTTGAATACTAGCTCACAGTCATGTGGTCATGAGTGGAAGCTAACAAGAGGGAGATTCAAAAGGGAAATGAAGATGTACTGTTTCACAGAAAGTGTGGTGGAGTCATGGAACAGGCTGCCAAATGAGTTGGTGGATGCAAAAACTGTCTTTTTTTATCATAGAATAATTTTTATTGTTTTTTTCCAGTTCAAAAAGCATACAATACTTTGCACATTATATTCCAAACAGGAAAACTAATGCAACATTAAGGCACTAAAATATTATTCACATATACAGGTATACGTCGCAAAAGAAAGGACGGCTTAGGTCCAAAGCTATACAGAATGACTGATACTTTAACCTTTTCCTAACCATATATCTATCTGATATAACCAACACAGCTTAATAGTTCACCTTATCTCACATATAACTTATACTCACACATAGGTCATATAAACACATTGCCCTCAGTGACCAGTTTTCTAGCTAAACTTAAAGGCCGATCACATAACTAGAGCCAGGAATAGTGAATGGGGGAAGAAGAAGATAAAATGAGTTGAGCCTTAGTATAGCAGCAGTCAATAGCTCATCTGAGTGTGTACAGTGAAATCAGGTCCTAGAGCTCATACTAACATACTAAAATGCCAGCAGAATAGGCCTAATGGTCTTTCATGTCTGCTCGTTTGGTCAGCCCTCACCGTGGGTGCTGACCTTGCTGCCCCCCTCGCCTTCTCTGGCTTCTCCCTTCCCAGTTCCGGATATTCTTGCTGCATTGAATTTTGCTTCCAGAACCCTTCCCCTGTACCTGTCCCACCCCCTCTTGAACCCCTCCACTGTCTCTGCCTCCACCAGCCCCCTAGGCAGCGCATTCCATGGCTCCACCCATCTCTAGTGAAGTAGCACCTCCTCCTTTCTCCCCTGAATCTTCCTCCTCCAGCTTCCACCCATGCCCCTAGTGGCCCCTCCTCCTTCCTTCAAAGCACCCTGTCTGTTCCTCCCTATTTACCTTCTTCATGTACCTGAAGAACTCTATCATGTCCCCCGTCCCTTCTTCTTCCAATGTGTGATATTTAGCTCTTCAAGCCTCTCCTCATAGGTCCTGTCCTCCAAGCCCCAAATCATTTTGTTGCCCTCCTGGACCATCTCCAGGAGTTTAATGTCCCTCTTTAAGTGTGGCCTCCAAAACTGCACGCAGTATTCAAGGTGCGGCCTCACCAAGCAGTTATACAGAGGGAGTATCACTTCCTCCTCTGGAGGTGATCCTAGCGATGCATCCCAGCATCCTGTTGGCCTTGGCTGCTGCCTCCCACAAGTCTCCGAGTTGTTCATCTTGACATCCACCACCACCCCCAGGTCCCTCTCAGCCATGAGACTTGTAGCATTTCCCCGAGTGTACACTTGGCCCGGTTTCTGGCCCCAGGTGGAGTACCTTGCATTCCCTGCATTAAACCTCAGCTTCCACTTTCTAGACAATCTTCCAGAGCTCTAGGTCCCCTGTAGGGCCACCCTCCCTCCTCCCCATCCACCACTGCCCCCAGTTTTGAGTCATCTGCAAAGAGACTCATCTCACTCCTGATTCCTGTCCTTATGTCAGAGACATAGGTGTTGAACAGGAGGGGCCCAAAGACTGATCCCTGTGGGACCCCACTAATGACCCTCCTTGGGGATGAGACTATCCCGCCAACTACGACCCTCTGGATCCAGTCCTGGAGCCAGTTGCTATCCATCTGATCATCTGGTTCCCCATCCCCATTTCTCCCAGCTTATCCAACAGGCCCATGTGAGGAACAGAGTCAAATGCCTTGCTGAAGTCTAGAAAGAGGACGTCCACTGGTCTACCCAGGTCCAAGGCACTGTCACCCAGTCATAGAACTCCACAAGGTTTGTCTGACATGATTTCCTGGATGAATCCACATGTTGTCTATCGTCCAGGCACCCTGACTTTTCCAGGTCCCCCCCTAGTCTCTCCTTGACAATGTCCTCCATCACCTTGCCCACCACCGATGTCAGGCTGACAGACCTGTGGTTTCCTGCCACCTCCCTTGATTCCTCCTTGTGGATAGGCACTATTTATGCCATCTTCCAGTCCTGGGGCACCCACCCTGTCCTCAGAGAGATGGCGAAAATCTCCACCAGGGGTTTCGCCAGGACATCCGCAAGTTCCTTCAGCACTCTGGGATGTAATTTATCTGGCCCTGGTGCTTTCTCCATCTTAAGGGAGCTGAGGACTTCCCTCACTCTCTCTGCTATGATTACCACTTCTGGTACCTCTTCTCCCTGCTTAGCCCTCCCCCCTCCTGCCAGTGATGCCTCCCCCTCTCGCCAGACCCGCCGATCGGTAAGGGTCCCCCCCTCCTCAGTATCTCTGTCTCCTCCCATGTACGATGCAGCACCCCCATTTTTCTTGGTGAAAACTGAGGTGAAGTACTCATTTAGTACCTCAGTCTGCTCCCCTGGGTTTTGTGCCCATCTCTCCCCTGATTTAATCCTGCTAATCTGCCCCTTCACCCTTCGTTTTTCCCCAATGTATCTAAAGAACTCCTTGTTCCCTCTCCTAATTTCCCTGGCCAGGTTCTGCTCCTTCCTTGCTTTAGCCACCCTCACCACACTAGTGGCCCTTCTAGCCATCAGCTCATACTCCCCTCGATCCCTTTCACTCCTTGAGCTCTTGAATTGTCTATAGGCTGCCTTCTTTCCCCGCACCACCTCCTGGACCTCCCTGGTCCACCAGCAGGGTTTTCGGGCCCTACCGCATTTTCATCTTACTCTTGCACAGGTGCTGGTAGCATCCTGCACCCCTCTCCTGATGATTTCCCACCTACTGTCAGTGTCCATGTCTGACCCAATCACATCCAAATGCTCCTTAAGGATCCTTCCCATTTCCTTAAAATCCACCCCCTGAAGTCAGTTACCTCCATCTTTGTGCAGCCTTCTAGCCTCCTAGGTCCAGGCAGAACCAGACCGTGGCATGGTCACTCCCTCTAACGGGTCCCTTACCTCCAGGCCCCTAATCTGGTCACTGTCTGCCAGGACCACATCCAGTACCTGTGCCTCCCTGGTTGGTTCCCCCACCTGCTGAGTTAGGAATGCGTCTTGAAAGACATCCAACAACCTCTGTTCCCTGGTCACAGAGGATGTCATAGTCTCCCAGTCTGTTCCTGGCATGTTTGAGTCCCCCAACACCACCACCATTCCTCTGCCCAGTCTGCAGTGTCTCCAAACATCTGCCACCAGACTCTCCTCCAGCTCCTCCGCCAGGGCAGGGGGTCTATACATCACTCCTATTTTTACTCTCTTGCCCCCCCTTGTTATCAAGGTGACCCAAATCACCTCCATGGTTCCCTCTGCCTCCTCTACTCCCTCTATGCCAATGCAGTTTTTTACTATCATTGCTACCCCTGAGGTATGGTAGGATAGGTTATTCAACAGGTGAGAGACCAGGAAGATTTGCAAGACAACAAACAGCACAAATGACCTAGTGGTGAGAGTGGAAAGAAAAACACAGATATAGGTAAATATTCTATACTCTTAAACCAACAAATTTTGTGTAATTTTTAAAGGTACCCACTAATCTGTAGGTCAAACAGTGATATAAATGATTTCCTATTAACTGCAAATATCAGGTACGGTATATATAAAAAGAACAAGCAATAAGCTAATGAGGTTTGGAGTATGCACAATGGTGCTGTTCCCTTGCCAAACACAGGGGTAAACACTCCACCGTGCTAACCAAGCACTCAAGTAAGGGAGAGAGGAGTCGAGCCATTCAACTTCTTGTAGCTCGCACCCCAACCTTACCTAATCAGTTCTGAATCATACATACCGCCCCAAAAAAATTGGGTGGGGCATCCTGGTCTAAAGGGGGTTGGGGAGGACAAAGGTTGTGACCGTCTGCTTTCAGCATCCAATCTGTACGAGGCCTTGACATGCCTGCTGCCCTGAATCCCCCTCTATTAACAATGTAGGCTGGTACGTCTTGAGGGGATCCCATAGATCAAAGCCAGTGGCAATTGGGGGGGGAGACCCCTGGGCAGAGAGTTTTTCCTCTCCTCATCAATGGTAGAACTAGGGAACCCAGGCAAGACTAGAGTACCTAAATGTGGAGCCTCTCAAGCAAAGTGATTATACAGTAAGTTAAGCAATGAGGAAGAAGGGAAAAGAGAGTAGCTCCTAAAACCCCTATTTCCTGTTCTCATTTCTACAGGAACATATCCCAACCCCCAGTTGTGTTACACCCAGAAAAAATGTTGGAGGGTAGAAGCTAGTTCCCAGCAACATGTTAGAATAGTAACAAAAAGATCACTTTTAATATTCAGTCCAGTGGGGAAACTCTGTTATTCAGGAGAGATTCTGTGGTTGTGTTCTGCAGATCCTTTGTCAGAGCCTCTGCAAAAGACATTGTTCCTGGTTTGATGGGAAGTGTAGCAGTGTCTATGAGTTCTTCTGTTTCTGGCAGGGAGTTAGTCCAGGATCCCATTTCTACTGCTTCCATTAGAGTCTCATCAGGTATCTCTTCTGGGTCAGGCTGCTGTGTGTAGAGAGATTCATCTTTTGTTAACATGGCAGGAGGTGCCATTTCCTGTCCCCCAACAAAATCTAGATCACTGCTGGACCGATGCATTTTATCCTAGTTGCAGATCTGGTATCCCGTGGCAGCTTTATGGAGAAGGAGACACCAGGTACTCTTGGATGGGCGTCTACCTTTCCAAAACTCTCTGTTTCAGCTTGTAGAGGTTGAGAAAGACTGGGGGATCCATTTACTGAGGGAGTCGTCCGATCTTTATTGTGATCTCTCTGGATGCTGCTGCTAGTAGATTGGTTCCTTCTGTCTTTGTCAGGGAACCAAAGTTTCCTGGGAGATGGAGTTTTTGGGGACAGTCATGGCCAGTGCCTGGAGATCCAGATTTCCACCTCTCGGGGAGATTCTGCAACCGTTTCCTTCCCCTCTTTGGATACTGATAGGTAGGCGAGCTGATGAAACCCATATTTGAAGCTGTGCTGGGCCAAGAACTTTTAATAGAAGTGAAGGCCTTCCTCCGAGACACCACTTCAGCCGAGAAATTCCGGAAAAAAGAAATTCTTAAGCCCCTCCATGTCACCTCTCCCAGATCCCTGGCAGCTCTCAATACTCACTCTTTCATGAAGTATTTAAGGAGGTAGGCAATTATGCATTGAGTTCATCAGTTGGGGGCCTCCAAGAACCCAATGTGCCCTTTCAACATCTAGTGAACCATGCCACCGATCCCCCAGCATCTTAGTGATTTCATCATTTAGAAAGCGTTCAGTGTTAGCTCCTTCTAATCCCTCAGGAATACTCAATATTCTTATGTTGTTCCACCTATGTTTTCTTGATCCTCAGCCCTCTGCCACAAGGTAGCTAACTTGCTTTCATGGTCCTGAAGACGTTGCAGGATTTTGGCCTGACTTAATTCTAAACTCTCAGTCACGTTAACCTCAGTTACAGAGTCAAGCCATACAAAAGTGAGGGTACTGGACTTCAGGAGGGTTGACTTTGGCAAGATGGGAGAGTGCCTCAGAAAAGCACTAGCAAACAGGCTAGAAGGACGTGTGGAGCAACAATGGGGAATCATCATAACTGCCATCACAGAGGCAACAAGCCTTTGTGTGAAGCAAATAAACAAATCAAAACTAAAGAAAAAGCCACTATGGTTCTCAAAAGAGGTGGCTGTGAAAGTCAGGAAGAAAAAGATAGCATTCCGGAAGTGTAAAGAAACACAGAAGGAGCAGGACAGAGAGCTGTACCAGTTAAGGCAGAAGGAAGCAGGGAGGGAAGTCAGAATAGCAAAGGCCCAAACTGAGGAAAAGATAGCCAACTCGGTTAAGAAGGGGGATAAAACCTTTTATATGTACATCAGTGAGCATAGAAAGACAAAGGGAGGGATAGTGAGGCTGAATAGAATGAATGGTGGGTGGGCAGGGGGGACAGTGAAAAAGCAGGGATACTGAATGAATATTTCTGCTCAGTATTCACAAAAGAGGAGGGGAAGTGCCTAATCCAGTTAACAGAAGCACTCTTGATAGGGGGTCGATCCCAGTCCTTTCACAGAAGAAAGGGTTCTGCAAGAACTCCTAAAACTGAAGGTGGACAAAGCAATGGGGCCTGATGGAATTCACCCCAGAATTCTAAAAGAATTAAGGGGGGAACTAGTGAAACCACTGACTACTCTTTTAATAAATCATGGGAGGATGGTGTGGTATCCGAGGACTGGAGGAAGGCGGATGTGATTCCCCTTCACAAAAGTGGGACCAAGACAGAGGCAGGAAACTACAGACCTGTCAGTCTGACCTCTGTGGTAGGGAAAGTGATGGAGTCACTTCTGAAGGAAAGAATAGTTGAGTGCCTAGAGGCCAGTGGGGCACAGGACCCAAGGCAGCATGGGTTCACAGGGAAGGTCATGTCAGATGAATCTAATAGATTTCTTTGACTGGGTGACCAAAGTAGTAGACCAGGGAGGGGCTGTGGACATGGCCTACCTAGACTTTAGCAAGGCATTTGACACAGTCCCACACAAAAGATTAATAGTCAATTAACCAGCCTGGGAGTGGGTCCCAGGGTGGTAGCCTGGGTAAAACATTGGCTGGACAACAGGACACAGAAGGTAATTGTAAATGGAGTCCACGCTGAAGAAAGAGGGGTTACTAGTGGGGTACCTCAGGGTTCAGTATTGGGTCCAGTCCTTTTTAATGCCTTCATAAGTGACATTGCAGAGGGACTGTAAAGAAAAGTATGCCTCTTTGTAGATGACACAAAGATCTGCAACAGGGTTGATACACAAGGAGGCATGGAAAGGATGAGAAGGGACTTGGCAAGGTTGGAGGAATGGTCAGAAGTATGGCAGCTAGAATTCAATGCAAAGAAGTGCAAAATAATGCACCTGGGAAACAAGAACCCAGGGGAAGAATACACATTGGGGGGTAGTAACAACAACAAAAAAGGAAAGGGACCTGGGTGTAATCATATCAGATGACCTTAAGGTTAGCAAGCAATGTGAGAAGGCAGTAGGGAGGGCTGGGGGTATACTGGGATGCATAGGGAGAGGCATCAGCAGCAGAAAACAAGAAGTTGTTATCCCTTTGTACAGACAGTTGGTGAGATCCCATCTGGAGTACTGTGTCCAGTTCTGGAGACCCCACCTCCGCAAGGACATAGACAGGATAGAGGCAGTCCAGAGGAGGACAACTAAAATGGTGCAGTGTCTGCAAGAGAAGCCATATGAGGAGAGACTAAAGGAGCTTAATATGTATACCCTTGAGGAAAGAAGGGAGTGGGGGGGCCTTAATAGAAACTTTTACGTACCTCAGTGGAATCAACTAAGTCCAAGAGGGTAGCATCTTTCAGAAAAACAGACGTGCAAGAACAAGGGGACACAATTTAAAGATTGGGGGGTGGTTCAGGGGCAATGTGAGCAAGTATTATTTCACAGAGAGGGTAGTAGATGCATGGAACAGCCTTCCTGAGCAGGTTGTGGGGTCTAAAGCTGTGGGAGAATTCAAGAATGCATGGGACAGACATAAGGCAATTCTTGTGGGGGGTAGGAAGAAATAGGCTGTTGGTTAACTAGGATCTGCGGCCTATCCTGTAGGTAGGGAAATGGGCAGACTAGATGGCCAAGCGGTCCTTATCTGCCATCAAAGTCTATGTTTCTATGTTTCTGCTTCACCACGTTCACTTTATTGTTTAAAACATGCACCTCAGCAACAGTGCCAGCTAGGGTAGTCGATGAGAGTCGACTCTTGAAAGCAGTGTTCCCAACAAGGTCGTTATATGTTGCAAGGAGGTATGGACATCAGGCAGGTGCGCAGAGGGATTTAAGGCCATGGTGGGCAAGACTCTTGAAGGCTATGGTAGTGAAGTCATCAGGAAGAATTGTGCAGGTAAGGCTTGGCTCAGCCTGCGTCTTGGCCCTGCCGGGAAGCAGTACCTCGTAGTTTGTAAAGGGAGGAGGTATCGAACTGGACTCTGACCTGTACTTCGCATTAGCACTGGTTCCCCCGAGAGTAAGGGTTCATGGCCTACATGAAGCCTGATCGAGTCACGTGTAGGACCGGCGTTACTAGACAATTAGCCGGATACCTCGTCATGCAGACCTTTGTGGCTTCGGAAGTGTATTGGGGCCTTTTTGGGGGGGAGAATTGTCCCTGGATACCGATTTTATTTCACGAATTGGTTTAGCTGGGGTTTGAGCTGCAATTTCAGGTGGCCATCTCCTTTGGCGTCCAAGCCATGCCCCCGGATGCAAAAACTGTTAACGGTTTCAAACATGGCTGGGTCAGAATGAATGGTATAGTGGTTGCTCATGGTGTCAGAATCTGGGAGAATAATGGGGGGGGGGTGATGGGAAGGGATAGGCCCTGGAAGAACAGTAGGTCCCATTGCTAAATAGAGAACTCAGACAGACTGGATGGACCTTTGGTCTTTTTCCGCTATCATTGTTAATGTTTCTATACTCTTGAAGCTCTCTCCCCCTCATACCATTTTAGGCCCACACTATCACCAAGCCACCACCTGGTGGCAGTCTTGTGGTAGATGTAATTCCACTTCACAAAAGCAGTAGCAGAGAGGAGACTGGCAAATACAGCAAAGTCAGCCTGACATCAGTGGTGGAGTAGCTAATGGTGTCACTTCTATAGGAAAGGATTGTGGAGTATCTTGAATTCAGCAGGTTACAAGACCTGAGGAACATGGATTTATGGGGAAGAGGTCATGTCAGACAAATCAGATTTCTTTGACTGGGTGATATGGGACATAGATCAGAGTGGAGTGATGGCCGTGGTCTACTTACGTTTCAATAAGGTTGTTGACCCTGTTCTACATAAGAGGTTCAAAATGAAACTATGCAGCTTAGTGATGAGTGCACTATTTATATTTGTAAAATGTGTCTCAGTTTGAGATGAACAATTCATTAGCCTATCTAGACATTATGTTGACTCAGAACCAAACAGCTTTTTTTTACATAAAAGGCACATACACACAAGACTCAGTATCTGTCTTGACACTTTATTAATTCTTGGATTAACAACACTAATTAAATTAAAAGCATTTACATTAAAGTCTCATAATTTTCCATCTCCATCTTTTTCCATAAATGAAGACACTTTCCGAAGTCCCATCTGCTTGGATTGGTGGAAGTTCAGGTGGATGTTAAAGATCCCATGGCACTTATGGAAAAGAGTAGGGGAATTTCCCTGGTGTCCTGGCCAAATTTCCCTCATTCACTAAAAGTACCACCAACAGCTTAATCTGGTTCAAGATCAGTTGGCATTCATCTGTATCCCCCTCCCCCAGGTCGTGCCTGAAAATAGGCAGGATTTGTTTAGTGCACTTACCCGGTCAACAAAAACTAAACTAAACTAACTAACTTTATTTCACTCTGTGTCGTTTGCATTCTGTGTCATATATCATCCTTAGTGGACCATACGTTTTTTTTCCCATTTTCAGTGCCAGTTGGTCTCTAATATGTAGAAAACTACTTTCAGTTGTGCATGAGGTATAGTTCAGGTTGTTAATGTTTGCCTTTTTAGTGCTTTGGTCCTTGAATCAAGTCCTGATTGTGTTGTATTACTTTGATTATTTTAACGTCACTCCCTCATCCTCATTTTATGTCTGCTTTATTTAAGGAATTAAAAACAAACTTTTTGAATATTATTTCTTATTTCAGTAGTTATCACTAATGCATTATCAGTAAAGTCCCTTACTGTGAGAAAGCTTATCGCCCAGTCATCTCACTTTGAGAGGTAACACTACCCATTGCCCAGCAATCTCAGAGGAGCTTAGACAAGGGCAAGTGACTCATCATTATGCTGTCTTCATGTACAGATGACTGACATGCTCCGTCATTGGTGCTCACTCAAGTAAAACCCTCCCACTACAGATACAAAAGGAGAAACATTTTGAAAATGGCGCACATAGGGATAACCTGCCACTGGGTGAAATGTTGCCAGACTGAATGTTGAGTACATTTTGAAGCACCTAAGTAGCCATGATCTTTAAACAATACAGAGAATTACTGTTATCAAAAGAAAATACCATGACTATGGACACTAATTGATATACATTTAAATAAATAGTGTGTGAGTACTTCAAAATATATAAAAATAAGTAAAAAGGCAAGCAAATAACTGAATGTAAATTCTCTACAGATATGTAGTAACTACACTGAAACAGCAATGGAGTAAGATACTTATAAGAAATGCTTACATGTAATAGCTATATTTTTGGGGAAACAGAAATGATAAAACAGTGAGCAAAAAGAATATGAGATGTCTCTGAAGACAAATGGTGCTCAGTCATGAAAACACATTCAAGTATACACTAAGGCCTGGATATTCAAAGCAGTTGTGCATGGCGCAACTGAGTTGCAACGGCGCACGTGCGGACTTGCACCAAGGAGCCATGTTCAGCGAAGCCGTTGTGCAGTGCAAATTCCACTGTGCCAATGTGCAACTATAATGAATGCAGGTGCAAGTGCAGGGGGTGTTCCCATGAATATCCAGCACAATGGTATATTTAACCGTGAAACCATGGTGCAAGTGTGGAGCAAATCAAAGTTGCTCTGAGCAGACTTGTTCCTATAAATACAGGGCACAAGCACACAGACAGAACTTGCGCCAGAAGAGAGGGAGTCAGAAAGAAAGAAAGGAAGGAAGGAAGGAAGGAAGGAAGGAAGAAAGAAAGAAAGAAAGAAAGAAAGAAAGAAAGAAAGAAAGAAAAAGACACAGAGGGAGAGGGACAGAGGTGGCATTGGAGAGGGAGAGAGGGGCAGAGGGAGTGAGACAGATAGACAGACACACTGCCAGGCAGTGCACCAGGGTGGAACACAGCCAGCAGCAGCCAACCACCCAGGGGGATATTGGACAGCAAGGGCCATGGATAGTGTGCCCTTCATGATGGAGGCCATAATGAGGGGTGTGAAGGGGCAGGAGGAACAGCGATGTGGCTGAGGAAGGGCCCAGCAACAGTATGCCTGACACAGGTGGCACTGTGCCTGCATCACCTTCAAGACTTACAGTGACATGGAGATTATGGGCCACTACTGCCTGAACAGGGCCATTCTGAGGCAGCTCTGTGAGCTGTGCAGTGAGGAGATTCAGGCACCCACCAGACGGAGCCATGCCATGTCCATGGAGATGAAAGTGACAGCCGTCATGAGCCTGCCCACCACAGGCACCTTCCAAAAACTAATAGTGGGCACCACAGGCATAACCCAGTCAGCCACGTCCCACCTCCTCACCACAGTTCCTCAATGCTCTTCTGAAACATGCGTCGGAATTCATCCATTTTCCTAGCACACAGATGGAGCATACAGCAACCATGCAGGACTTCCACAGGGTTGTACATATGCCTGGCATGATTGAGACCACTGACTGCACCCACATGGGCATCTGCATGCCACCTGGCCCCAAGGGTGTGGCATACATAAACAGGAAGGGGTGCCCAAGTGTCAACTGCCAGGTGGTGTGCAATGCCATGGGACACATTGTCATTGTCTGTGCCACACACCCTGGGTGTGTACATGATTCATTCATCTGGCACAGATCTGTGCTGTACACAGGTTTGAACATGCGGTCATCCCCATGGGCCACGTAGCAGGTGAGTATGACATGGGCAAGGGTCGATGAGCAGGGCAGACATTGGGATGGGGAAGGAAGGGTGTGCAGGTTGGCATGGGTACTAGGGACAGGCAAGGGGCACAGCAGAGAATAGCAGAAGGCTAACCATGTTATTATCCACACAGGAGACAGCGCATATCCACTGAGGCCCTGGCTGCTCACCCCCTACCAGTGCCAGTCATCCCCAGCAGAGGAACGCTACAATGAGGAACATGCCCACATACGCAACATCATTGAGCATGTCTTTGGCATGCTGAAAGCATGTTTCCATTGCCTAGACAGGTCAGGTGGTGCCTTACAGTACAGCCCCTCGAAATACTGTGGCCTATTCCTGGCCTGCTGCATACTGCACAACATAGCCATTGACCATGGGATAGCTGTTGAGGCTGAGGAGGGCGATAGTAGTGGGGACGATGGAGGCAATGGGCCAGAGGGTAGTGGACAGCCACCCCCTGGGTGGAGGCATCCCCGACTGCAACAGCAGGCGTCATGACACTGGAACACCATCGCACAGGAGCACTGTGGTGCACACAGCTAGATGGTGCAATACACATGCATCGGCCCCACAAACGGGTACAGCACACATGCGGGGATGTGCATGGCAATGGGCATGCACACACAGAGGTGTGATGCAGCGGTAGGGGAGTCAGGGGCACACAGCCACACAGAACCACACACAGCAACACACACACACACACACACACACACACACACACACCCAGGCAGTGGTATGTGGCATGGATCAGATGCATTGCATTGGTGCACAGGTGCAACCAGTGCTATTCTGGCTTCATCACACCCACACCACATGGTCCAGTGGCCAGGCAAGCATGCACACAGGCAGCGTGTGGCATGACACACAGGCACCACACCAGTGGTAGGCACACACACTGCCCATGTGTGCACAGGGCAGCAGCTGCAGACTGCAGGCAGGGTGGCCCACACATCAGCTCTACTGCATGGAACCATGGCCACCACAGCCACGTGGGCTTCTGCTGCTAGTGCCCCATCAACCATACGGAGGTGTGCTGGTGCTGCAAGAGAAAGACAGGAATGTCAGTGATGCATTGCCCATATGTATCCCCCACACTGCCACTGCTTGTGTCCTGTAGCATGGCATGTGTGTGGGTGCACAAATATGCATATGACATGCATGCTGGCTATATGCTCGCCAACATGCCCATGTATGCACCCTCCATGCCACCAGCTGTGCTTGGCTGACATGCTTACCATGCAGGTATGGACTGCCACCCATCTGGAAACCACCTCCAGGCACACCCTCCACCATGCTGCGGCACATGGAGGCTGCCACCAACTCCTCCTGCACCATGAGTGCTGGCACATCCATAGGCCCCCCTCTGGTGGCATTCTGGGATATATGGCTGGCTGCCAAATTCTCATTAAAGCACCTCTTTTCCATGCCCACCTTCTTCCAGTGCTCCTGTGCCAACTGCTGGTGGCTGCCATGCTGGTTGACGTATATCACCACCTCCTCTCAGGCCCCAGCCCTGACCTGTGGTGTGCCCGTGCCACCACTCAACATGGGACCCCTGTCCAGGTATGCATTGAAAAGATCCTCTGTCTCCACTTTAATGTAATTGGGCCTGCACTTCTGAGTAGGCCCACACTCCTCACCCACCTCACATTCTGACATGTCACATCCTGTGAACACAGACAGCACAGTGTGTCAGTGGCAGCATCTCCCTGGTTCATCCTACCCTGCTGTGCTGTCTGCTCCCAGTGAGCAGCAGCAGCATGCGCAACCTTCCTCAATGGGATGCAATACCAGTCCATGGCCTGTGCTGTTCTGTGGCACTTATGAGGCGCAATGCATGTAAATGAGATTTGGCCCAAAAGGCATCATGGTGGCAATCACGCACCATGCATGGACAGTGCGATGCCATGGCATTGCACATGTTGTGCATGGACCGGCTACGTGCATGGCTGCACATGGGGTGCCATGCCATATCGCACACATGAGCAATGTTGGTTGACCCCTGACCCCTGGGTCTGACCTCTGACCCTGTGACCCTATATGGCAATGCCCATTCCGTGCATCTCCAGCACTGTGCAATGTGCATGCACTGCACATGCACCAGTGCATTGTGTAGCGGGCACATGGTGTGGACACGTGCAGCTTGGCCACCATTTTCACCACCCAACACAGTTAATGGAATATGGTGCTGGCACGGCAAATGAGGGCCCAGAACTGGTCTCCTATCAAGTTGGCCAACCTAGTGGCATGTGTGGAGACCCACGGCCCTCAGCTCTTTGGGCAGACGCCCCTGCAGCCGGCCAGGGGCACTGTGTGGCAGGCAATTTCCACAAGCCTGAGGCTCAGGACAGGGGTTCCCAGGACTGGGGAGCAGTGTCACCACTGCTATGGTGACCTCATGCGGCAGGACCTGCAGCACCTTAGGAGACTACAGGCATGCACCAGGCAAGGGCCATGCCACAGCCAGGTAAGGCATCCTATGTTGCATGTCTGCCCTGGTGGTGTCCTGTGGTGTTGGCTTTGCTGCCTGCCATGCCCTGCAGAGGGGTACACTGTCATCATGTGCATCGCAGGGTGGCATTGCCAGCTTCTGCTTGCATTGTGATGCTGCCATGTGGCAGTGCAGGATGTGTTAGGCAGGGGCACACACTGTGCACAGGGGTGGGGGCAGCTGCTGTGGTCAGTTCCTGATGTGCACCTGTCTTCTTTCCATTCCCAGGACCTGAATACCATCAGAGGGCCAAGGCTGTTGCAGCAGCACAGCAGGACACAGCCAGATAAACCGGAGTGCGACTAGCACCAGCAGGGCTGCCGAGGGCAGGTAGGCACTCTCATGGTCCTTCACACTGTGCATGGGGTCAGGGGCTGTGGGTGAGGGCATGGCTGCCTGTGACATGTGCCATGGCAGCTGTGTGTGTCACACTGTTCATGGTGCATGCTACTGTGGTGCATTCATTGGACACATGTGCCAGCTTTTGGTGGGGTGGGCATGTGCCCGGCTGCCACTGGTGTTGCTGTGGTGCTGCCAGTGCAATGTACAATGTGACTGTCATTGCGCAGTTGGGTGGCCATTGTGTGGTGTGGTCCACCTCTGTGGTATGTCGTGGTGTGCCAAGTTGCTGGCAGGCATTGGCCCACCCCTCTGTGGGTGGCCGGTATGGGCCCTCCAAGGGTGTGTGTTCCCACTGCCCATTGTGCACTGTGGGTGGGCATGGTTCCTTGGGACATTGCACTGATCTCCTGTCCGGTCCATTGTCATAGGTATCCAGCAGAGGTGTAGGCAGCTAATTTTTATAATTGCTGCTGGTGGACCAGGGAGGTCCAGGAGGTGGTGCGGGGAAAGAAGGCAGCCTATAGGCAATTCAAGTGCTCAAGGAGTGAAAGGGATCGAGGGGAGTAAGAGCTGATGGCTAGAAGGGCCACTAGGGTGGTGAGGCTGGCTAAGGCAAGGAAGGAGCAGAACCTGGCCAGGGAAATTAGGAGAGGGAACAAGGGGTTCTTTAGATACATT
Source organism: Neoceratodus forsteri (assembly GCA_016271365.2). NCBI lineage: Eukaryota > Metazoa > Chordata > Ceratodontiformes > Ceratodontidae > Neoceratodus > Neoceratodus forsteri. The sequence continues at coordinate 1,025,908,689 of CM057454.1, read as the reverse complement.
GGGGAAAAACGAAGGGTGAAGGGGCAGATAAGCAGGATTAAAACGGGGGATAGATGGGCACAAGACCCAGGGGAGCAGGCTGAGGTACTAAATGAGTACTTCACCTCAGTTTTCACCAAGGAAAATGGGGGTGCTGCATCATACATGGGAGGAGACAGTGATACTGAGGAACGGAGAACCCTTACCGATCAGTGGGTCTGGGGAGAGGGGGAGGCATCACTGGCAGGAGGGGGGAAGGCTAAGCAAGGAGAAGAGGTAGCAGAAGTGGAAATCACAGCACAGAGAGTGAGGGAAGCCCTCAGGTCCCTTAAGACAGAGAAAGCACCGGGGCCGTATAAATTACATCCCAGAGTGCTGAAGGAACTTGCGGATGTCCTGGCGAAACCCCTGGCGGAGCTTTTCACCATCTCTCTGATGACAGGGTGGGTGCCCCAGGACTGGAAGGTGGCGCACATAGTGCCTATCCACAAGGGGGGATCAAGGGGGTGGCAGGAAACTACAGGCCTGTCAGCCTGACATCGGTGGTGGGCAAGGTGATGGAGGGCATTGTCAAGGAGAGACTGGGGGGGACCTGGAAAAGTCAGGGTGCCTGGATGATAGACAGCATGGATTAATCCAGGGGAAATCATGTCGGACAAACCTTGTGGAGTTCTATGACTGGGTGACGAGTGCCTTGGACCTGGGTAGACCAGTGGACGTCCTCTTTCTAGACTTCAGCAAGACATTTGACTCTATTCCTCATGTGGCCCTGTTGGATAAGCTGGGAGAAATAGGGGTGGGGAACCAGATGATCAGATGAATAGGCAATTGGCTCCAGGACCGGACCCAGAGGGTCATAGTTGGCGGGATAGTCTCATCCCCAAGGAGGGTCATTAGTGGGGTCCCACAAGGATCAGTCCTTGGGCCCCTCCTGTTCAATGCCTACATCTCTGACATAAGGACAGGAATCAGGAGTGAGATGAGTCTCTTTGCAGATGACTCAAAACTGGGGGCGGTGGTGGATGGGGTGGAGGGGAAGGTGGCCCTACAGGGGGACCTGGCGGCTCTGGAAAGATGGTCTAGAAAGTGGAGGCTGAGGTTCAATGCAGGGAAATGCAAGGTACTGCACCTGGGGGCCAGAAACCTGGGCCAAGTGTACACCCTCGGGGGCAAATGCTACAAGTCTCAATGGCTGAGAGGGACCAGGGGGTGGTGGTGGTGGATGTCAAGATGAACAACTCAGAGACTTGTAGGAGGGCAGCTGCCAGGGCCAACAGGATGCTGGGATGCATCGCTAGGGGGATCACCTCCAGAAGGAGGGAAGTGATACTCCCTCTGTATAACTGCTTGGTGAGGCCACACCTTGAGTACTGCATGCAGTTTTGGAGGCCACACTTAAAGAGGGCCATTAAACTCCTGGAGAGGGTCCTGAGGAGGGCAACTGAAATGATTTGGGGCTTGGAGGACAGGACCTATAAGGAGAGTCTCAAAGAGCTAAATATGTACACATTGGAAGACAGAAGGGACCAGAGGGACATGATAGAGGTCTTCGGGTACATGAAGGGGGTAAATAGGGGAGGAACAGACAGGGTGCTTTGAAGGAAGGAGGAGGGGGCCACTAGAGGGCATGGGTGGAAGCTGGAGGGAGGAAGATTCAGGGGAGAAAGGAGGAGGTGCTACTTCACTGAGAGGGTGGTGGAGCCATGGAATGTGCTGCCTAGGGGGCTGGTGGAGGCAGAGACAGTGGAGGGGTTCAAGAGGGGGTGGGACAGGTACAGGGGAAGGGTTCTGGAAGCAAAATCCAATGCAGCGAGAATATCCAGAACTGGGAAGGGAGAAGCCAGAGAAGGCGAGGGGGGCAGCAAGGTCAGCTCCCATGGTGGGGGCTGACCAAACGAGCAGACGCAAAAGACCGTTAGGCCTATTCTGCTGGCATTTTAGTATGTTAGTATGTTATAACCACGACCACCATGGAGGCAGTCCCACAGGTTCAACACCTGCTGCTGGCAGACTGGAGGCAGCAAGGACACCAAAGGGTGGCAGTTCATGGCCACTGTTAGTTTGACCCCAGCTTTTCCCTGTTTTCCCTGCTGTACCTCCCCCTACACTCCCCCTTCCCACTGTACAGTCCCTGTTCCCTGTCCCCTTCCCTTGCTTTCCTAGTCTCTCCCACCCCCTTGTTATTGTAAATAGTTTACATTGTAAACATATATTTTTTGACTCACCTGTCTGTGTCAGAGTCTGCTTTGCAGGTGGTGTGAGGAGCCATGCTGCAGTGGCCCAGTGTCTGTCCGTGTGGTATGTATGTGTCGGGGTGAGTGTTGTGCTTCTGTGGTTCACAGTTGTGTGCTGTGGTGTGTCCCACTGTGGTGGTGTCCTTCCCCTCGGTCAGTGGCTGTGTTTTGGGGTGCCCATGGGGTTGCTGTCAGGAGTGTGTGGTGGGTGTGTGCATGATGGTTGCACACGGCCATGGTTATTGGTCAGGTACTGGCCACACACTGTTTTGGGGCCCCTGCTTGGCATTGTGCAACCTGTCCCCTGTTGTCTGCCATACTATCTGCCTCCTGACATGTTCAGTGCCTCCTGTGTGCCTGTGTGATGTGTGTGTGTATGTGTGTGTGTGAGTGTGCTTGATTGCGTGGTCCTGAGTGTAGCCTGCTCTGGTCTGGGAGGGTGGGGGCATGGCCAGCAGCCTGCGGGGACTCCTTCATGTCCCTCCATTGGCCATTGGCACCTTCCGTTGCCTGCTATCTGTGCCACTGTTGTGTTCTGGGGAGGTGTGGCTGGGTGCCTTTGCGTGCCCTACTGTGCCCTGCTGGTGGAGGCCTCCTGTGGCCTGTCACTGTGCTTCCCTGGCTCTGTCCCTGGTGCTCTTCTCTGTGCCATGCCACCCTCTGTTGCTCTGCTTCTCTGCTCCCAAAGTTACAGTGGAACATCTCTTTCTGCACCATGGTGCAACTATGTTTGCACCATGGCACAACTCTGGTTGCACCATGGTGCAACTGTGCCATATTCATCCAGGTTGTGCTGGCGCAGTTTGGCCAGTGCAGCCTCTGAATATGGCTCCTGTTGCACCATGGTGCATAGGATTTGTGCTGCGCCAGACTTGTGCTGGCCTTTGGCGCATTTCTGAATATCTGGGCCTAAATGCCTAAATGAATAAGAAATGAATTATTTGGAATAATTTAGGCTAATAGTGGGTATAATACAAATTCAATAATAAAATGCTGGACCATCTATAAATTGTTCAATTTTTTAATATGGGAAATCACTAAAGAATTTTATACAAGGCAAACATAAGATAAGCATGGCTATTCATAGGATTCATAGGATTTCTACAGAGCTAAAGACTTAGTCCATTATGCTTGCTATTTCTGCTTATGTCATTGACCCATGATAAAAGTTGTTCAGTCTATGTTTGAAAGTCTGAATGTTAGTACACCCTACTACCTCTATGGGTAGTCTATTCCATTCATGGACCACCCTCCAGTTAAACCACTTACTGGTTCTGGCAAGGTGCGTAAACCTTGCCCCCAATTGCATTGTGTGAGAGCGAGTGTTGTATCTATTATGGCTTCATTCAAGGCCTAAGCTCTCTCAGAGGTCATTTTTGGACCATGCTTTATGTACCAAGCATAGGTCCCCCCTCTTTCTCCTATATTCCAGAGAATATAGGTTCAGTTCCCTAAGCCTTGTGTTGTAATCCAAACCTGCCATATTTTGTATCCCTCATGTGACCCTTCTTTGGACCCTCCCCTGCATTGCCACATCACCCTTTTTGTAGGGTGCCCAAACCTGTGCCCCATATTCCAGAATGGGTCTTACCAGGGTTGTGTACACAGGCAAAATCACTTTTCTATTTCTGGCTGTTATATGGCTAAAAATACAGTTCAAAACACTGTTCCCTTTATGAGTAATATTTTTGCAAAGTGATGAAAATTTAAAATCTTGGGAAACAGTGACCCCCAGGTCCTTTTCTTCCATTGTTACTCTTAGTGGTTGGTTATGTAGAGTGTATTAGTGGCATGGATTGTATTTCCATATGTGCATTATAGTGCATTTACCAGAGTCTAGGGGTAACTTTGACTTGGTGGTCCATTCTGAGATTGTGTTCAGTACATTTTGGAGGGGGGCAGCTCCTCTGATATTATCCACCTCTGCCCCTAACCTGCAATCATCAGCAAATTTAGTTATTCAGATACCATTGGACTCATATTGCAGTGATGCTATTTATGTATTAAAGAGGCAAGGCCCCAGCGCCAATCCCTGAGGGACTCTACTTGACAAGTGTGCCCAGTCAGAATATGCACCCATGATACAAACTCTCTGATTCCTATCCTTTAGCCATTCCCCTACCCAAGTAGTTATAGGGTGAATTAATCTCAACCCCTGTAATGCTGTTAATAGTTCGTTATGTGGAAGTTTGTCAAAGGCTTTGGCAAAAACTAAAACCAATATGTTGACTGATTTACCTTCATCCAGATTTCTTAACCCTTTGAGAACTGAATATGTGTGAACGTATATAGATTTTGGACGTATATATACGTCCACAGTCTTCTAAGGGTACCCTGTTGTAAATGTTGAGCATGTTGGTCTGACATGACCTCCCCTGAGTGAATCCATGTTAGGACTTCACTTCTAGTTCATTCTCCATTATAAACATTATGATTGAATCTTTCAGAATGCCCTCCAGTATCTTGGATGGTATTGAAGTTAATCTCACTGAACAATAGTTATCAGGGTGTGACTTGGCCCCTTTTTTGAATAATGGAATAACTGTAGTGTTCTTCCAATCAGCCACTACCTCCCCACTGTCTAATAATTCTTGGAAAATGTATGCTAACGGTAGAGTGGTGGTGGTATTTAAATAATTATTTAAATTTATATATTTCCTCAAGTCACATAAAAATTACATAAGTACAGAATAACAGGTTGAGTACCATGTGAACCAGAAATAATTCAGTAATGAGAAATATGCTGTATTTTTATTCAGCATTTTTATTAACTTTTTTTAAAAATTTAAGTTAAGCACTAAAACTGACTGAGAATACAAGTATGGAAATAAAGAAACAGATGACCATAGTTTAATATGAATGAAAGACATGTGTATGCGAGATAAGACTAGTTCTTATATATTTAGATTATAAACAAAAGAATGGTTTAATATGCATATAGAAATATTTCTTAATGAATGTATTACAACTTTTTATATGTCCTAACTCCCCTACATGGGTGAGATGTTGGACTCTGATGTTGTGAGGTCTTCATAAGAGAAAAGAAAAATGAAAAAAATTAAGACTTTTTGAATCCTAGTTTATGGATTGCATGGTTAGTACTTGACTTTTTTGGGATGTTTAATGAATGAAATTGATAGTGAATTACTGTACATATACAGTGTAGGAAAGAGGCAAAGGGCCTGCCTAGAAAACAGTTTCAGTATCTTTGGAAAAATGTTACCTGGATCTAAAATAATTTTTTGTGGGACTGATGGAACTTTCCTTGTTCTGGTAAAACCTTTTAAGAATAATTCAGTTACTTTTAATTTTGTTACTAATATACTAGTAAGGACTTTTTTCTTTAGTTTTTAGTAAGTTAGTTTTTAGGAGTGTTTGATTTAATGTATAAGTTTAGTTCTTGATTGTTTTGTCATTGTTTGATTTTGCTTCAATAAACACTTCCCTACTCCTTTTGAGAAGTATCATGGGATTGTTTATGTCCACCTAAACAACCACCAGAACAGGCAAATGGGACTTCTGTTAAATATCTCATCCAATTAGGTGCTATTGTTGGTAGGTGTAATAATACTTTTATCGAGCTTAATTCTGAGGTCATTAGAGAGTGATGCTTGGCATGCATCATTTCAGACCTAGAGTGTACTAATGTGGAATGTTTTATACAAATGTGTTTGTTATTAAGATTTGAGTGTGGAACATATGTATAGTGTATAGTAAAGCATCATTCTGTATAGAATTAGAAATCCATCCTTTTCAAAATGCTGTTGTACTACAGTTCAAAGGTCATGGAATGTGATTGTACCCTTCTGTGGTAGAACAGCATTCTAGAACCTCTAGAGACTGCACAGTCAGTTTAATTGTGAAAGAGAAAAAAGCATAATGCACACATTTTACATAATACTATACACTATAAAAATACAGAATGAGCAACGTTATGTATAATCAGTGTGTTCTGCCACCTTGGGGTTCTGATTCCCATGGACCTCTCAAGTTTCGCTCTCTAGGTCAGCAGGAATAAGAACCGCTCTGTGGCAGAACACGCAATGGTTATGCATAGTTGACCATCCAGTATTCTCTATATTTTTGCCTATTTTGGAGCCAAATGTTTTCCAGTGGACAGAAAGAAAACTACAATGAGTTAAATTGTAAAAATTACAGTTTTTTTAGATGTTATGGAGCGATAGATCCCTTCTGTGGCTTGGTGAAAAAAAATGTTTATTTTTGAAGTTATTAATGATTTCACACATGCTCAGTTTACTGAAAAAATAGCTAAACAACTAGTTGTGTTTTGAAATTTGCAGGCCTGTTAGCTGTTATGGAGCAGCAGGTCCTTTTTGTAATTTGGCAAAAAATAAAAGTTTATTCATTTTGAGTTTATTAATAATTTATTGTTGGCAGATGCTCAATTCTAAAAAAAAAAAAACTAAATACTATCTTTAATTGAATAGAAGTCACCCTAAAATACAAGCCATTGGGCATAATAAAGGTGTTTAATAAAAGCCACCCTCAAATACAAGTTATGGTTTCAAGTCAGAGATTAAGTCTTGTCAGATACCCTATCAGATAAAATGCAGGTGGGATTCTCTGTGATTTTTATCTTTGCAAATACAATCAATATTATGTTCTTTTATCTTATTATCATAGTTGTTTGCAATGCTTATTTTGATATGAAATGGACCAAAACAATAAACATGCTGAAATCCATGATGTGTAATATTTTATTGTTAGCACCTAAAAACTTAATTTTGCAATAGAAGCTGCCTTGAAATGCAAACTACCCTTGAATATAAGCCAGAGGTAGAAATACAGAATTTTAATAGAAGCTGTGAATGTAAAATTTAGATATCTTTAATTACAAACCAAAACCTTTGCACAGGAAGCTCTCACAAATTATTTTGAAATTCTATGTGCTGTATGAATATTTTTAACATGAACACAATGGTTTTCAAAATATTTGTGCTACTCTATGGTTTTCAAAACCGACATGCTGCATGATGGTTTCAAAATGTGTGTGGTACACAACCATTTTCAAAATTTACACACTGTGTTATGGTGTTCACAAAACATTGCCACAGAAATCCTTCATTAAGGTTTTGAAAATCTATTCTCTGCTAGATGGTTTACAAAATCTTCACACTGCAGAATGGTTTTAAAATCTACATGTTTACCTCTGAATATGGCTGTCAGGAATGACAGCACAATCCTGTTTGGGACATGCTACCTCCCCTGGTTCCAGGGTGCCTGTTGCAGGTAGCCAGCTGTGGCAGAGATGCACATAAACACGGTGCTTGTAACGGTTATGAGTTGACTAAATAAAGTACCTCCTGCTCCAATATTTTACAGTTTGATAACTCTGCTCAGCAAGGGAGAATCTTCTGGTGATTCCCCATGACAGTTGAAATACTCAGGTGAAAGGGCCTTTTCTCTGTCTGTATCATGCATGTGGACTGCTTTACCATATCATCTCTCATAAGATCTCCTCTGCTGAAGTTGTTAAAGGGCTCCACACACCCTCTTTGTTTCTCTGGTATTTGAGGTCTCATTTAAAATATGTTATATGCTGGAGGGATTCTGCTTTGCTTGTAATTTAATTTTATATATATATTTTTTTGCTATATAGATGTTTATCTTCCTTTGGCTGGTAAGGGTGGCTACATCAGCCCCATCCCCATCAGCACCAGTGATTCAGAATCTTTTCCACTGTCTGGGACCATTTCCCTCTGGATTTCCCCCTGTGGCAGAGCAGGGAAGGAGGCCATCCTCCCCAACCCAGAACACAAGTCCAGACTTTCCCAGTCCAAGGCAGATCAGGTGGGCCAACAACATGAGAGGCAAGGCTTCATGGAGCATATCCTCCACGTTTTACTGCTGGGATCCACAGATGTGCAATAAGCACAATGTGTGAGCTCCACCTCTGTGGAGATGCCCCCCATCTGTGACTTACACACACCACCACTTTGATTCCTCCAGGTGGCAGTCAAGCACTGAATCATGAAATTTCCCCCTTCCTGAGGAAGGAGAGCAGTCCTATGGACACTCAATCCTCCTCCTCTTGGCTGACTCTTGAGCGACCCACATTCATTCTCAAAACTGGGTCACCAGTGTGGGAAAAGGTAAAGTGCCCATGGTGCCTCACCCCTCTTCACCACTGGGCCAGCAATGTTTTAAATGTTTTTGGTTGGCTAAATGAAATTGAATGTACAACACTTCAAGCCCTTGGAATGAAGCTCTATATAAATTCTTTTTTTCCCTATGTAACCAGGTAAGGCTCACTAGGCTCAAGGCTTGCTTTCTTGTTTTCAAGGGAGACCTGGGAGCACTGGGGAGGATAAGTGACTTGCTCGGGGTAATAAAGTATGCAAATAGAGGCTGAGGGAATAAACCCCAGGTTTGCTGATTGTACCAAGCTCATTCACAGCATGTTACTCTAATCTCTAGGCTCACTGTTAGCAATGCAATTTGCTTGCTTGCTATCATATCCCAATATTCAGACAGGCATTGCAAGACAAGCACAGCATGCTCTCTATCTGAATATCACTCTCTGGCAGCCGAGTGCTATTTTCAGTGCAGAATTGTGTTTGTATAGCATAAATGCCCATGAATGAATATGGGCCAATGTGTGTTCCTTTTTTAATTAATTAGTGCATAGGAACCTAGGAAAGTTGCAGACAAAAGTAAGTGATGTACCCATGTAAATTGTCTAATTGGTCTCATTAATTGTATCCAGATAAAAATGACTTACCATACTATAGGTTCATCTAGTCTATTCTAACATATGGTTAAGCTGTTTCTATTTGCAACCTCCCCTGGGAAACCGTACCTTCCTAAAACCACCCTCTAAGAGTGAACCTGTTTTTCCTGTGGTCTGTCCTGAAGAAGTCCCCAGCAAGCAGGAGGCATGGCCTCACAAGCCCTTTTTAGAAATGTTATTTTTGAGCTTTAGCATTTCAAAGAGAGAATGATTCCTTGATGCTTTCAAAATCATGACCATAGTCTCCTTTGCTTCTCCTCTCCAAACTGAACATTTCCAGATCATCCTGTCTTTTCTCATATAGCAAGTTCTGTATCCCCCTGACCATTTTTGTATGCCTGCACTGGACTTCCTCAAGTAATATCACATCTTTCCTTGTATGATGGTTCTAAAATTGAACATCATACTTAAAAAGTGGTCAAACCAGTGATCTATACAGTAGCACCATCACCTCCCTGTTTCTGCTAGCAATATTTCTAGCAATGCACCCCATTACTTGGCTGCATTTTTTTATCACTGTTTCACAGTGTCTTTCCCATTTAAGGTTATCAGAAACTATTATTCCCAAATATTTTTATTTACTTGAGCTCCATACATAGCGCCCATTTGGATTGTATTCAGCTTAATGATTTTCTTTTCCAAAATGGAGGACAATACACTTATCAATATTAAAATTGATTTTTGATTTCTCAGCCCAGATCACATGTTTATCTAAATCAGTTAGACATCTTTAATTAAACACAAAAATGTTCACTCAGGAATTCTTCACAAATTTTCTAAAACTCTACATTCTGCACAAATATTTTCAGGTGTCATCATTGAGCAGTAGGTAGTACTTCCACCTCTGGACCAGAAAGTCACAGGTGCTAGTCCCACATCAGGACCGGACTCATGTTTTAAACACAGGCACCCAAGTGCAGCACAATGGGGATGCTATACTGTTGAGGTGGGCCATCCTTTGGATGACATGTAAATCTGAGGTCTCATCTGCTTTCTATGGTGGCTGTTTAGGTAGACACTAAAGATCCCATGGTATTTCTCAAGAAGAAAAGTGGAATTTCCCCAGTGTCCTGGCCAAATTTCCCCCATTCAATACAAAAACCTCCAATAACTTCATTTGGTTCAATTTCTGTTGGCTTGCACCTGTATTCTCCACCCCCCCCGACTGATGATGCAGAAAATTAATAAATGTTAAATAAATAAGTACAAGCATTAGGGGATATTCATGATGCAGCACTGGGTATGTGTGAGAGGCAAGTAGTTGGACCATGCAGCTCTACACCCATGGACAGGCACATTGAGTGTGGCATGCACTAATGTTTACCTCTGCTGGCTGCCTATCCATGGTTCTACCCCCCTCCCCAGTATGCTGGTCCTGTGGAAGTGGATCGGAAGACATAGGCAGGCATCCATTTGGGGTGCCTTCTGGCACATCCTGCACCCTCTAACCCAGCACTCTGTTCTATTGTGAATAGTGTGATATGCATGCAGACCCTGTACCATCCACATACATACAGCTATGTGACTGGCTAGGGATCACCTGCAGAAGGGGTGCTCGTTCCTTCTGTTCATGCCTTCATTGGCCTGTGGGACCATGGTGTGTTTCAGTCTATCTTTGGGTTGCTTACAAACCACAGATCTGCAGGTTGTAGGCAAACCACCCTTACATGCATAGAGGCCATAGTGAATAAAAGACTAAGCCCTATGTTCATGAACATTACCTTGAGTGATAGCACCACTTTACTTAACCATTCCTACCTCAGTTCAGCAATGTGCCATTGAATAACATGTGATATTGCTGAATCAGGGTAGTAAAGGCAAAGTAAAGTGGCGCTAACAGTGGAGTAAGTGTTTGAGAATATAGCCGCCAGTCTGGTACAGTCTGTTAAAGCACAGCAAATTACCAAAGTACCAAATGGCTCTGTTTATATTCTTTGAGACAGGCTGCTGAAGCTAGAGTTACACTTGCTGCTTAATGCAGTAATTTTTAAACCCTAGAAACAGTATGCAACACAATATCTTTTAAAAATCCAAAATACATCTGTCCCATCAGCACAGCAGTAGCACTGCTGCTCGCAGTGCTGGTGACCTGGGTTTGGGAGTGAGCCTGGGTCATTGGGGGACTGGCTGGATAGTGAAGGATTGATGCACTCCTCCTCCTCTGAAGAGGGTGGGCAGACAGCTCTGCTTCTAGACTACCACCTGGGTGACAACAGTTAACTGTGCAGTCAGAGCTCCATCGGGGATAGGAAGATGCTGGTTGGTGCCATGCAGCACACTTTAGCATGCATACTGGTGCCTGTACACCCTCATCAGCCAGTGTCCAATGGGACAAGGGGAGCCAGAACTGTAAAAATCATCCCAGCTGGCAGGACAATGACTGACCCCTCACAGGTCCCACATCAGCAACCCAAACGCTGCCCATCTGGATCCTGTAAGAGGGAAAAAAGAGATATACTGAGTGACAGAGCTGTGGGGATTAGTGTGAATGTAGGCAGCCAGGTTGGGGAAGAATAAAAAACATATGTGCTTCATACATTGGGATTCTGTCTTGTGCACAAATTTTCTGTGACATGTCTGGGTTTGCAAATGAGAGGGCATTACTGGATATACATGTGCTACTATTTATAACATGCTGAAATTCACCTCTTTGCCTGACACAAATGGAATTGTTAAGCATGTCCCGGGAAGAATTTACAAAATACAACTGTAAACATATTGCAAATGACAACCTTTAAGAATATCATCCCCCTTTAATCTTATGAGACCCTACACATAGGACACACTAATATAAATAGAAAGACCAAGACAGTAACATACCTTTTATAACTCACTTTACGCCTCTGGTTTCTTTCCTGTTACAGTGTCTCACTGATTACATATCACATTTAAGTTGCCTCTTGTGCCAACAAAACCTTGGAATGGAGTGAGTTAATACAACAATACAAGTTTATGCATCCCACACATAAGACCATAGCAACAAACTTGGCAGTCATAGCTTGATAAGGACATCATCCCACTTTGAACCTTTTCTAAAACACATTCCAAAAAGAGACATATCCTCACAAGTTCTAATGACCTAGACCTGCCATGACTCTCTTCTAAATTTATTTTACAAAGGTATGTGGGATACTTATGCCATGACCATACATGCAATATGCAGCACCCTTAATGGTGTGTGCATCCTTATTGGGGATCTCAGCTATTACAAAGCTTACTGCAAATGATGAAGCACTGAGTCTGTGAACAAGGACAGCAATATCACAGGGGTTATATTGATGAAGAGTATGTTTCTAGGTCCACCATTACTAGATACACACTTTGCAGTGACTAGTCAAGGGGCATTAGAAAATAGGCACTCTTCTTTATCAGACAATTCTAGGTTCCACCATTCCTATTGACAGCATTTCCCCAAATGGTCAAAGTCAAATACACACTGCTTAATGTCTTATGCATAGCATAAACTAAGATTGTATCCTGTTGTCATTGTTATCAAGAGATTCCCCAAGTGAAACAGACATGCAGATTTCTCCTGTCTGGTAACATTTAAGAATCTGTTACTCCTCCCAAGTTCACTTCTGGAAAGCTACAAGCAACATGTGCATTTTGTTTTTTTATGCAGGGTTAGGCAGTTAAGTTAGACAAAGGCAAAGTCTCAAAATTATGTTACATTAATTTTTTTCTGGAAGTAACGTAAACCTAGTTAAGACCAGGGCTGCAATGTGACACCAAAATTGACTGCAGTTTCTTATTGTATGTGTTGGGCTTAGGACAGAGACTGATGTTCTTCATAAGGCATGCATTACAGTGTTTTGTGCTTGTGTTCAAGGTATTCAAAACTATTGTTAGTCTAAGCACAAACTGCATTTTGCAAATATCCATGTGACCACATACCTGATAGAGGAGGTTGCCACACTAAACATTGTGCCAGTTCCATGTCATGTGTGTAGAAGCAATAAAATACAGTAAGTTATAAATCATGAAAACCTACATACTGTAGCAGCACAGTGAAATGTGTTTGTTTAGTATATGAGAGCAGTCAAATGTGCTCTTTCTAAGCAGTGCTGAGTGGGAAATAAGGGTTGTTTTCAAAGGAAACTACAGTATGTCCATGAACCACATTTGTAAGCCCCCCTGCACTCACTGCTCTGTCATTTGTATAGATTTGTATTAACATCCACTTAAGAGTACAATATGTCCTCTTAACATAAACAAATAAACCTAAGTTAACCAGTTGTAGTAAACACCAAGTTAGGCATAGTGCAGGTAGGGAAACTCAAGTCTTTACCTAAGCCAGGTGGCAAAACCTACATTTGCATACAATCTGGACAAAAAAATAAAAGTTTATATCAAGTCTGGGTAGCAAAGTTCAAGTTTGCATCCAATATACAACCAATATGGATAGCAAATCCTGAGTTTGAATCTAGCATGAATGTAGCAGAACCATAGTTTGCATCCAGTATGGGTAGCAAAGTCTATAACAGCATGAAGCATGAGAAACAAAACTTGATTTAGCATCCCGTATAGATAGTAAAATCCAAGCCTGCAACTAGTGTGGCTAGCAAAACCCAATATTGTATTCCATGTGGTAGTAAATCCTTATTTTAAATCTTGTTTGGGTAACAAAACCTTACTTTGACTCCAATACGGTTAGCAAAACTTGAAATTGCATTCAGTGTGGGTAGCAAAGACTTAGCATGCAGTGTGTGTCACAAAATCTTAACTTTACTCCTTATTGTTAAAAGCTGATGCTGTTAAACAATAGTCTGTTAGTACAGTTATGTGCTGCACACTAGGCAAGATTCATATAATCCCATTTAGCTACAATCAATCTGTACAAGTGACTGCAATAAAGAACTAGGAATGACTCCAAGGAGGGGCTATGATTTCTGACCAGGAAATAACAGTCAACAATCAGGGATAACAAAGGTGACACAATTATGTGTAAAGCAGGTTAGCAAGGGCAAAAGGAAGAGGAGACCTTTATGGTATTCCAAGGAGGTAGCTGAGAAAGTGAAAGCAAAGACAATCACATGCAAACAGTACAAAAAGACACAGGCAGAAGGGGACAGGGAGAGGTACCAAGAGAAACAAAGGGAGGCAGGGAGGGAAGTAAGAGAAGCCAAGGCGCAAATGGAGGAACACATTGCAAAAGCAGTTGTAAGAGGGGGACAAATCCTTTTACAGGTACATCAATGAAAAAAGGAAGGTAAAGGGAGAGATAGTGAGGCTAAAAGGGGAGGACTGGTAAAGTGGAGGATGACAACCATAAAGCAGACGTGGTTTTTTTTCGTACATTCTCTATTCACCCCGGGTCCATGGAACTCTCTCCAGCAACCACCCATGCTGGCCTCTACCTCCCAGTCTGAAACTCAAATTCAGCCTCTCTAGTCCAGGGAATCCCTCTGCTCTGAGTCCCCCAAGGTAGTCCCTCCTGGTGCTCCATCTATAATCCAATGCCCCAGAGTTAGGAGAGGGACAGTTCCCAGAGGTGATTCCAATGGCAGGAGTGTGGGCCAGGCATGAGGGGCACCTTCGCCTATCCACGGTTGGGTGGTTTTCTCCTTGGGTGTTGCTGCCCCAGAGCTCGGACATGCAATGACATCCTGCTAAGTGTGCATGCATTCCTGAGCGCACCCAAAGGACATCCACCACTGCTCAATCCCCAATGTTTGCCTGCCAAGTATTGCAGTCCCCCAGTCACCACCAGGGGCTGCTGCTGCTGCTGCATCAGGATGAACCCCCCTTCCCAAGGAAGGAGAGCAGTCCATAGGATGCTTGATCCTTCCTCATCCCCACTGACCCCCGATGACCTGTGCTTATTCCCGAATATGGGACACCAGCGTGGCGTGACATGTGGCATCCAGTGCCTCAACCCTCAGCACCAACAGGCTGGCTTAAAGCAGACATACAGTACCTAACAGATTCTTCTGCTCAGTCTTTACAGAAGAGGGGACAGGAAATGGGCCAGAATGGAGCAGAAGTGTGGGAAGGGCACAGCAATGGATGCAAGTCCTTTTACATGGGAAAGGGTCCTAAAGGAATTGGAGGAATAAGAGTCAATAAGGCTTTGGGGCCAGATGGGGTATACCCAAGGGTGCTGAGGGACCTAAGAGAGGTGGTGGCTGAACCTCTGGCAACCCTGTTCAGCCAGTCACTGGAAACAGGGGAGGTACCCAAATACTGGAGAACAGCTGATGTAGTCCCTCTATACAAAAGCAGGAACAGAGAGGAAGCAGGAAACTACAGATCAGTCAGCCTGACCTCAGTAGTGGGGAAAATCATGGAAACACTACTAAAGGAAAGAATAGTGGAACACCTTGTTGCCAATGGTCTACAGGACCCAAGGCAACATGGTTTTACTGGAGGAAGGTCATGACAAACTAATCTCATTGAATTTTTTGACTGGGTGACAAGGGAGGTGGATTGAGGGGCATTGGATGTGGTTTACCTGGACTTCAGCAAGGCCTTTGACAGTGTGCTGCATAGGAGGCTGTTAGAAAGCTGGAGAATATGGGAGTGGGTAGGATGGCATTGTGGTGGGTGGAGAACTGGCTGGATTTCAGGACACAGAGTGTGGTGGTAAATGGCTCTCACTCTGCAGAAGTAAAGGTGACCAGTGGGGCCTCACAGGGATCAATGTTGGATCCAGTCCACTTTAACATCTTTATCAATGGCATTACAGAGAACCTAGAAGGGAGAATTTTCTTGTTTGCTGATGACACAAAGCTCTGCAACAGGGTGGACATGCTGGAGGGTGTGGATATAATGAGAAGAGATCTGCAGAAGCTTGAGGACTGCTCAAAGGAGTGGCAGTTGAGATTTAATGCAAACAAATGCAAGATAATGCACAAAGGAAACACAAAAACCCAGGAACAACATAACAGCTGGGGGGATATAGAATGCTCCAAGCTTGAAAGGGACCAAGGGGTTATCATCTCTTATGACCTCAAGGTAAGGAGTCAGTGCAACAAGGTGGCAGGAAAAGCAAACAGGATGCTGGGATGCATATGAAGGGGTATCACCAGCAGAAAAAGGGAGATCATAATTCTACTATACAGGACACCTCGAGTACAGTGTCCAGTTCTAGAGATCTTACCTACGTAAGGACATAGACAGGATGGAGGCAGTTCAGAGAAGGGCAACCTAGATGGTGCAATGATTGCATCACAAATCCTACGAGGACAGGCTGAAAGACTTAAATGCAGTATGTACTCCCTAGAAGAGAGAAGGGAGTTCAGGGATATGATTAAGACATATAAGTACCTTATGGGGAGAAACAAGGTTCAGGAAAACACAATTTTTCATTGAAAAAGATATTCCAGGACTAGGTGACATGGGATGAAACTGGAGGAAGAGAGGTTCAGAGTGAACATGAGGAAGTATTTCTTCACAGAGAGTATGGTTGACAAATGGAACAGCCTGCTGGAAGAGGTGGTGGAGGCAGAAATGATTACAGGATTTAAGAATGCATGGGATAGGCATAAGGGGATGCTGGTACTCGGGGGAAGAGAACAACCTACAGTAGTTCTAGGGAAGCTAGAAGAACCACAGTTTTGTGCTAAATGGGCAGACTGGGTATTCTGAAGGCCCTTATCTGCCATCAACATCTATGTATATATGTAGGAGGTAGGTGTCTCTATGGAAGGGTCATTATTTAGGGTCATTTGAGCCAAGATACACTAAGTTGTTTAACCATTTCTGCAGATAAATATGTGGTCCCAAGATCACAAGAAATGTAAGGATGGGGTACAGGTGGTGACCAGGTGCCCTCTGTCACAAGCAAGGCTAATCCTGACTATACTGACATTATTTGTAAGAGTATGATGGAATATTTACCTACTGGGCCAGTCTGTGTAGAGTAGATGTGACTGCTTGACCTTTATGACTGTGTATTATAGTCATATCACCCACAAACTCTCATAAAGGCTTGTGTGCTGGTTGACATTCAAGATGGCTGTATTCAAAGGAAGAGGTCACCTAAAGTGTGTCTGGACCTTTATTTATTTTTTATTTATTTGTAACATATTTTTCAAGGTAAGCAGATTGAGTCTAGAGGGCTCATTTCTGGCTGAGACTGAGGGAAAGAGGCTGGGAATAACAAGGAGAACATAATGCAAGCAATTCTAAAGCAGACAAAAACAGATAATGAGACAAATGGAATATGCAAAACTACAATAAATGAAGGATATTTACATAACTGCCATGGAAGGTACATAGGAATTTACAAGCACAGATAATTTCACACCTCCTATACAGCACAATACAGGCAGAGCAGTTCAAGTAGACTGCACAGAAACAGCTGAGAGTAAAAAAGAAAGAATGTTACCAGGGCAGAAGAACAAACTACACAGCACAGCAAGTTCTGTGAATAGTGAGTGGCACCAGTTTACAAATCAGAGAATGTAAATAGTGCAAAAATAGTAGAATGAACTTCAGCTTCGTTCAGATCAGTAGAGCACCCAGGACCATGATAAGACACTATGCACCCACTAATGGAAGCTATTATGCACCTCTTCTAGTGAAATTATGACAGGTCAGTGGGCCTTGAGCTCCTTGAACTTCACCTTTGTAGACTGGAGACTGGAGATGGATAAGAGTGAGGTAGAGAGACTATTCCATATGTAGGCAAATTTATACCTGATATCGTTGCCAAAAACTTCATTAATGCCCAAGTTAGGGTAACTTAATGCCACAAAAGTGGAGAAATGTGGCATTAGGATGTCTGTCCCTAACTTCACAGCCCAAGCAGCAGAAGGAAAAAAAGATTACTGTTTTGGGTCTCCAGAGTCTTGGTGAATCACTGGTGGTATCTCTGGTCATCAACCCAAATGTACACCTGAAGCATAAGGTACAAGCAGTTCCAAGCCAATGCATCAAAGTAATACACTCTTCAAAGGTAAAAAAAGTATGTCCTGCCACATGCTGCCAACACATTTTGTTGTAGCTTTCTTCATGCAGGGCCCTGAATAATGGTGGGTGAAGTGGCCTCAATTCGTTCCGCGAAGTGATTCGAGGAGCCAAGGCAAATTTGTGGAGTACTCCACAATGCGAAGTGGAGTAATTTGCGTTATAATGGGTAATGTGAAGTCAATTGAAAACACTGACTTCACGTTACTTCGCCTTCCCAGACCACTACTCCACCAATCTTAAAGGCGGAGTGCATTGAAAACAATGTACTTCACCTCACTTCACATTGTTTTTAAGCTCCAGAGGCAAATTATGCAGTGATTCATGGGATTTCAGGTCACATGGGCTCTATATTGATCTGCACAGCCTTAGTTTGTGGTAGTGTGTGTAGGAAGCTATAGGAGACAGTGTGCTCTGAGAGCTGTCAGTGATTCAAACCTTCTAAAAGCTGTTAAAATAGCCTTTTGAGTAATTTATTTTGCTCAAACTTTAGTTCATCAATTGTAGGAAACCCTCATGTGCTCATATCATTGAGTGTTTTTGTTTGTGTGTGGATTTTGAATGTTAATGTACAACATTGAGTCTGTGTGGTAAGAGACAGTGAAAGTGTTCTTTGGGGAAGAGCATATCTGTGGTGTAGGTAGATTTAAGTTGGAGAAATAGGAAGCTCTTGGTTTTTTGGTTATATTTTGTTACATAACTGACTGTGTTAATGTACACACAGTATTATTATCATTAATTGTTGACTTTTTTTGCTGATTGTTGTGTGGATCTGGTGCAGCAGTTCATAATTTCAGGTTGTTTACAATATGTGGTATATTACAGAACTTTTCAATTTGCTATGCATTACTTGTAGAAACAATTGTGTGTGTGTGTGTGTGTGTGTGTGTGTGTGGTGCATGACATCAAATAATACACCTGTTATTGTGCCACAGTGTAATTGCAGGTGCAGCAGTGTGAACCTATCTGCTGCAGCTGTGTGATTTTGTACTTCCATTGTGGTATTTTTCTTTGTTTTGCTGCTTGCAGTGCTGTAATAATCTGCAGTCAGTACCCCCCACCCCACTGGCAAATGGTATTGTTTTCCAGATCGGATTGTTTGTGACTTCAGCACCACTGGTTAGTCAAGGTGTTGTTTTCACTTGTGAATTTGCATCTGTATCTGTTGCCGAAGCCACGGTTGTTTTTTTGACTTCACATCCAGCATCCCCCCGCCCAGAGTGAATGTTCCAAAATCTAAATTTATTTAGAATATTGTTGTTGATCCCCCAAATGCCCACAAAGAGATGTGCAAGCAAAGCTGGTTCTAGCCATGGCACTGCTGCCAATGGTAAGATTGTTTGTGGGCGTGGTAGTAAGCAGATGCAGAATTGCATTGCTGATGTGAGGAAAGGTATTTCTCCTGCATTGTTTTTTACAGCCCAATCAGTAGCTTCACTCATAATTGGAGGAGATGATGTTGTCCCAGCCGGTGGTGTTAGTGCAGTTGCTGGTGGTGGTATGAGTATTGCTGCCTCAAGTTCCACTTCTGACCAGTGTACCATGTCCAAATATATAGTGGAGTGTGAAGCAGTACGAGTAAGTGGCAGTGTAGATGATGTCATACTTCCCAGTAACATACCAGTAACTGAACATGAGGATTCTGATAATCATGTCAATGATAGCATACAATATGATATTTTTTCCACCATAGTTCAGGTCACGCATTTTCCATGCAGTGATTCATAATGTGGTGAAAAAATATCAGGTGATGGTGGTGTTGATGAATCTGATGATGATGATGTTGCTGTGGTTGCACATGCAGTCCACATGCCAGCATCCAAGCAGAAGATGTGGATGTGGGTGATGTTGATGAATATGATGATGATGTAATTGACCCTAGTTGGGAGCTGGAGAAAAAGAAATTCAAGGTGGCTGTGTCTGGGTCCATTTGCATTAATCCCCGCCCTGTAAAAACTTGTGATTTACCAGTTTCAGTTGATGGTGATGATGATGATCCAGTAATAATGACAGCTAGTCATGGTAGTCAGTTGCAGATCAAGTGTGTTCTGCCTGAAAAATCAAGTAGCACACCCCCTACTTCATGGTTTCAAAGAACGGAGTCCAATAAGCAGCATCAGGGACATGTTTAAAGTAAAGCATCGCAATCCCTGGTTTGGGATTTTTTGTGCAAGATGCAAATGATGAGTCAGTTGCAATCTGCCAAGTTTGCCATGTGCGTGTGAGTTGAGTTAAAAAGGGGAGCCGTCTGGGCACAGGAAGACAGCATACACATCTTAAGAATAGGCACATGGCACTGTGGGCCCAGCACAAGATGGCAACTAGTACCACAGTGGGGCGTTCACCCTCATCATCAACCCTAATGAGCATGTTATCCCCTTCCATGACTGTTAAATCCAAGAGGAAATTATATGTGTGCAGTAGTGAGGAAATAAGAGCAGAGGATTACTACAGGCATGATGAGGTGGAGGAGCATAATGATTTTGAAATGTTGTCCAGTGCTGGTGAGAGTAGCAGTTTTGGTGGTGGTGGTGGTGAATGCAGTATGTCTAGTGCAAGTGGTACATCAACCCCGGTTGGTAAATGTGGCAAAATAACTGCATTTGCAGGTTTGTCATCATCACCTGAGCAACCGTCTTCATCAAACGTCCACACTCCACCCCCTGCCATTGGTAAAGCAGAACCATTTGTCATCATACCCCATGTAAAATGTTTAAGTCAGCCCATGTTACAGATTGTTTTTGCGCATAAGCTGAAGTACCCACCCAGTCATACAGTGTCACGTGAACTTTATTTTATTTAGCTTTTGTTAACTGGGTAGGTACACTAGACAAGTTATATGCCTATTTTTAGGAACGACCCGGGAGAGTACAGCAGGTATAATAGGTACATCAGTACAGCAAACTTAATGCTGCTGTAGCTGAAATGCTGGCAATTGATCTTTTACCCTTCTCCTTTGTGGATAATTCTGGGTTCTGGCAGTTTGCTGCATGTGCCTGCCCAAAATGGAAAGTCCCATCCAGGACATACTTTTTGACCCATGCTGTCCCAGAGTTGTACCGTACTGTATCCGACTCAGTAAGACATGCCCTTCAACATTCCTCCTCTCCATTCATCCATGTAAGTATGGATATGTGAACAAGTGGCAAAACAGCGGGGAGTTCATATCTGTGTATTACTGCACACTGGGCACAGGTGCCGGGAGTTATTTGTGATGTTAGTTGTGTGAATAATCAGTGCAGTAAGGTGGAGTGTCGTAGTAGCAATCTTCCAGGAATTCGACAGCATGCAACGATTGCTATGCACAATATGACCTGTTCACACACTGGTGAAAACATGTTGGATGTGGTACTGACTGAAATGGACAAGTGGCTAAACCCCCTGTCCCTGAGAGCTGGGTTCATAGCAAGTAACAATGGGTCAAATGTGGTGAAACACATCATGGATGGTGGCTTTTTTTGTGTCCCATGCATGGCCCGTTGTTTAAATCTTGTGGTGCAGGAGTTTCTGCAGTACCCTGACATAAAGGAAATGCTGACAGTTGCATGCCATATTTGTTCTCACTTTTCATGATCTGCAAAGGCCCGTGACCAACTTCGGTAGTTGCAGATGCGAAACACCTCCCTCAGCACCGCTTGAAGCTGAAAGTTGTCACCCTGTGGAACTCCACTTTATACATGGCAGAGAGGTTGAATGAACAATACAAAGCCATTTCAGAATATCTTGTGATGTACACTAGCCATGACAGTTCCAGGGCCTCCATGTCTATGATGACTGAACAGTGGTGCCCCATGGACTCTGTAATAACAATTTTGTGGCCTTTTGAACATGCCACACAGGCAGTGAGTGGCAAGTCTTCCTCCATTAGCCAATCAATTCTGCTGCTGCAGGTGCTGAGGCAGACATTGGTGAATGTACAGCATGGCCTTGATGTTGCTGGAGACAGTGCTAGCAGTGCGTTGCTGCAACACATGCTGACAGTATTTGACCAGAATTGTCAAATTTTGAGCATTCAGCGTAGTGACAACTTTGCCATAGCAACAATGCTGAACCCACAATACAAACGTGGAATTGCCTCAGTACTGGAGGGAGGGCCTGAACAGGTAAAAAATGTCAGTGGGCAACTGGTGCATTTGGTTCATGGGGCGCAGAAGTCACGTGCCAAGGTCAACAAACCTCAGCAGCATAATCAGGCTGAAGGTGCACCTGGAGGAGTATCAAGCATATCCTGTAAGGGGAAAGGGACTGCAGTTCCAGGTGGTCTGTCATCCAATGCAGTTGGCATCAACCCACTTTGGGAGGCTTTGTCCCAAGTGGGGATTTATGAAATAAGTGAATCCAGAGTGCAGGATGATGCATCATCCACTGGACTTAGTGCGGCACAGAGAATGGTTGAGTCATATTTGTCTGAAAACAGGCATCTGTCAAAAACTGATGATCCTCTTTTGTACTGGAGTGGAAAAATCAGTGAATGGCCAGAGCTGACTGCAGTGGTACTGAAGTACCTCACATGCCCACCCTCCAGTGTAAGTGTCGAGAGGGTATTCAGCTCAGCAGGTGCAATATTCAGGGATCGTCAGATAAACCTCTCTCCTGCAAATGTTAGTTTGCTAACATTCATAAAAATGAATGAGAGGCACATACCAGCACAGACTTCAACCTCAGTATTCATACCCTGGCCTAGTCATGGTGGTTTTGGTGATGTAGAAATGGACCATCCTGGTGGCACTGGCAGTGGCAGTATGAAACGGCCTACCACTGACATAGACGATGACACAATGGAGAAAGAATTTCCCAGTGATCAGACTTCAGACATAGATGACTGTAAGGGCAGTTTTCTTTATGAGGATGATGATTAGGTTAATGTTGGCAGGTTTTAACTGAAGTTGTTAAACGGTGGTGACATTTGCTGCATGATACATGTTTTCTTTTTCATCACTTTGTGTGCCCCCCTGGACCACCATCACCAGGACCACTGTTAGCCACTGCCACCACAGAGAATGACTTTGTGTGCCCCCAGACCACCACCAGGACCATTGTTAGCCACAGCCACCACAGAGAATGACTTTGTGTGCCCCTTTGGACCACCACCACCACCAGGACCACTGTTAGCCACTGCCACCACAGAGAATGACTTTGTGTGCCCCTCTGGACCACCACCACCAGGACCACAATTAGCCACTGCCACCACAGAGAATGACTTTGTGTGCCCCCTGGACCACCACCAGGATGGCTGCTAGCCACTGCCACCACAGATAATGACTTTGTGTGTCCTTCTGGACCACCACCACCAGGACCATTGTTAGCCACTGCCACCACAAAGAATGACTTTATGTGTCCCCCAGACCACCACCAGGACCACTGTTAGCCACTGCCACCACAGAGAATGACTTTGTGTGCCCCCCCCAGACCACCACCACCAGGACTGCTGTTAGCCACTGCCACCACAGAGAATGACTTTGTGTGCCCCGAGACCACTACCAGGACCGCTGTTAGCCACTGCCACCACAGAGAACGACTTTGTGTTCCCCCAGACCACCACCACCACCGCTATTGCTGTTAGCCACTGCCACCACCAGCAGATGCAGGAAATGTCACAGGGAATGTCATCATGTGCCACAGCTATCACCACCAGCACCCATCACCAGTGTCATTCTGACCATGTTTTCCCATTACATTGACCATGCCAAGATAGAGGGAGTCAAACAGGAGACCACATCCATCAGCCACAGGCATAAGGCTTCCTAATATTAAAACTATAAAGTGAGTATGTGTACTAATGTGTTTTATGTTATTCAACTTCCTTTAGCTGTGTGTTTTGTTTTCTGTTGCTTTTCTGAGCTGCAATGGTCAAACATATACATTAAACTTATTGTTTTTTTACAGGTTAACAAAAACGACTCTCCTTCCCTGAAAGTTGATATCAATGGTGCTGCAGCAGTACCATACACATGAACCTATGTAATATCCATTTCAAATCCATACTGGTAAGTATATACATTTTATTTAATCTGTTAATTTTTTTTTTAAAGAGTGCAACAAATCCGACTGAGGAGGATTCATGAACTAGGTGATACACAAAAAATATTTCTGCAAAATATCATGCACTGCATTCCGAACTTGCAGCTGTGCAACCACGACAGTGTTGAAAAAGTTGCACACTTGTTGAGATTGAGAACCAGGGACACTGGCACAGTGTATTTGTTACACAGCCTGATACTAAATTAAGTTGTGATTGATCTGCTGATTGCAGTGTGACAGCTTAGTATCTGTGTTAATAATCCAGATACCCATGGAGCAGCTACGGCTTAAACATAATGTGTTACTACTGCAATCAAGTTGTAATAAGTCTTTCATTTCTTTTTTTAGGAAACTTCCAGATGCTTTGTTGTGGCATAGTTGCCTTATCCAAAGAAGTTCTTCAACATCAGGAACCCCCCCCCCCCCGGGCTGAGGCAGACATGCAACATGCAGAAGTTGTTTCAATCGATGACCATGACCATCATTGTCAACCAGACTTGAGAAGGATGCATATGAAATCTGTGAAGAAGTAACCAAATGAGGAACCATTAATGAGACCTACCTGCAAATAAAAAAAAATACTTACCTTCATCGGCTTCAGCGTTATCCATTTTCAATTTCAACACAAAAACTTCTCATCAATTACTGGAATGTGCACACCAACAGGGTTTGTGACCTGTGATACAAAACAATACAATGAGTACGTCTATATATGTCAACCCCCCACCTACAAAAATATATTTATAGATTTATATATATCAACTCACCGAGGCTACTATTAGTGTACAGAAAAGGGCACCCTTCCATCCGGTTGAGATGATCGCATCACATTTGCGGGAATCGCAGCACACTTTGGACCAGCAACAGTTCGCTCACGGTCATCATTTCTGACAGGACTTTGTTGTCTTGAGTACTGCAATGCCCTCTATCTAGGACTGTCTGGGGTTGATATCTGCAGCTTGCAGCTGGTGCAGAACACTGCGGCCAGGCTGTTGACCAGTACTTCGAGGACCAGTCACATTACGCCTGTGCTGCATGAACTGCACTGGCTGCCAGTTCAGTGGTGGATCATCTATAAGGTAGGCTTTCTTACCCTACACGAACAGGGACCTGACTATCTGAAAGATCTCCTGACTCCTTACTCCCCCAATTGCCCTCTCCAATCCGTCAATGAGAGATTGCTAGAGATTCTCAGGGTTCGTCTTAAAATATCTGGAGCTTGTGCTTTCTCATTTGCAGCACCAACCCTGTGGAATTCTTTGCCTCTTCGGTTAAGAGAATGCCTGACCATTACTAGTTTTAAATCCATGTTAAAAATGTATTTATTTTATTTGGCCTTCCCTGTTTAACTGCTTGATTACTTGACTGTTTTAAATAATTTGTGCTATTATTTGTTTTATTGTGGTTTTATTATGTAAAGCGTCTTGATTTCAAAAAGGCGCTATATAAATAAAGATTGATTGATTGATTGATTGATGTGGTGTAATGCTCCCATTTCACTTTGTTACCACTTGTCAATTTTCTGGACACAAGACAGATGCATTTTGGGGGTGCATAAAAAATCTAGGGACTCTGTGAGTACTGTATGCATGACTGAGTGCACCATTAATTCTGGGACACTTTGCATTTCATGTTACGCTCTCATTTCACTTTGTTACCACTTGTGAATTTTCTGGACACAAGACAGTTACGAACATATGAACATACGAAATATGCCAGCAGATAAAGGCCTAGAGGTCTATCAAGTCTGCTTGAATGTGCAGCTAGCACCCCTTATTCTGCAGCTGCCCCTCCCTTCCACCCTTCCTCTTCATTAACACTCCCCTTGTCCTGTCCCATCCTCGTTTGAAGCAGTCCACCGTTCAACTGCATACCACTTCAGCAGGTAACGCATTCCACCCAGCCACCACCCTCTCTGTAAAAAAGTGTCTCTTCATCTCCCTCCTGAACCTTCCTCACTCCAGTCTCATATCATGGCCCCTGGTGTCCCTCCCCTCCCTTACTTTGAACAGCCCCTCTGTACCTGTCTTGTTTATTCCTTTCATGTACTTAAAGGTTTCAATCATGTCACCCCTGTCTCTCCACTCCTCCAGTGAGTACATGTTCAACTCCTTCAACCTCCTCTCGTATGATAAGTCCCCCAGACCCTTGATCATCTTTGTCACTCTGCGCTGCACCCCTCCAGTAACTTAATGTCCCTCTTCAGATATGGATGCCAGTATCTGCGCAGTACCCAGGGTGGTCTAACTAATGACCTATACAGTGGCAGAATCACCTCCTCCCTCCTCGAGGATATACCCCTTGCAATACAACCCAGCATTTTGTTGGCCTTTGCAGCTGCCTTGCTACATTGTGCCGAGTTGTTCATTGACCCTGTAATGAGCACACCCAGATCCTTCTCCTCCTCCTCTGTCTGAGCTAGCTGCACTCCCCCTTGCTGGTAACTCCTCCTTGGGTTCTTCATCCCAAAATGTAGCACCTTGCACTTTTTGGCATTAAAGCCCAGTTGCCAGGTGTCTGACCAGGTTTCAAGCTTTGCCAGATCATCCTGCAACCCTGCCATCCCCTAGGTCATCCACCACGCGCCTACCTTGGTATCATCAGCAAACAGACTGATCTTGCTCTTGATGTCCCATGATATGTCTGCAATGAATATCCCAAACAACACTGGTCCCGACACCAAGCCCTGTGGAACACCACTCGTCACTGCCCTTGGGTGTGAGAGCTCCCCACCCACCACCACCCTCTGTTGCCTTCTCTGCAGACAGTTTCCTACCCATCTCACCAGCTTTGCACCTGCCCCTGTGCCTACTAAGTTCCTTCCCAGCCTTCCATGTGGCACTGAGTTGAATGCCTTACTGAAGTCCAGATACAGGACATCCACTGCATGGCCCCTGTCCAGTGCCTAGTTACCCAGTCATAGAACTCTACTACGTTGGTTTGGCAGGATCTGCCACATATGAAGCCATGCTGTCTGCTGTCCTGTAGTCCTTTGGCCTCTAGGAGGGCCACCAGCCTCTCCTTCAGGATAGTCTCCATTTACTTACCCACAATGGATGTGAGGCTCACTGGTCTGTAGTTTCCCGGTTCATCCTTGGGGGCACTCTTGTGGAGGGGCACCACAAGAGCCATCTTCCAGTCCTGAGGTACACACCCCGAATGTAGTGAGGCATTAAATAGGTCTGCCAAAGGTCCTGCAAGGACCTCTGCCAGCTCCTTCAGTACCCTGCAGTGGATGCCATCTGGGCCTGGTGCCTTGTCCACCCTCAGTGCCTTCAAACCCTCTCGAACTCTGCTCTCCATGATTTCCCCATCTGTCACCACTTCCCACCCTGCTTCTGCCATTTCTCCCACCTTGGGTGTCACCCCCCTCTTCTCTTTAGTAAATACTGAGCAGAAGTACTCATTTAGTGCTTCCGACTTATCGCACCCTGCTTCCACCCAACCCCCCTCCTTCCTAATCTGTACTATGTGGTCCTTACAGCTCCTTTTCTCCCTGACGTACTTAAATAAGTCCTTCTCCCCCTTCTTAATGCCTTGTGCCAGCCTGATTTCAGTAGATGCTTTGGCTCCCCTTACTGCCCTTGTCACCTCCTTCGATTCTGTCAAGTACTCCTCCCTGTCCTCCCCCCTCCCTGTTTTTTTGTACTTCCTAAAGGCAGCTCTTTTCCTCCTTACCTTTTCCATGACCTCCTTGCTCAACCAGATTGGTTTCTTAGCCCTAGCCTTCTTGCTCTGGGCTTTGCAGCAGGTTTTGGTTGCCTCCACTATCCCCAGCTTTATAAGCTCCCACCTCTGGTTAGTGTCCATACTAGATTGAATTCTGGCCAGGTACCCTTTTACCACTTCCCCATCCTCCCAAAGTCATCCCTCCTGAAGTCCAGCACTATTGTGCCAGATTCCACTCCTTCCTTGCCCATATCCAGTGTGAGCCATACTGAGTGGTGGTCACTCCTGACAGCGTTCCTCCACTGTAAGTTCTCTCACAAAGTCCCCATTTGCCAGCACAAGGTCAAGGGTATTCCCTAACCTGGTTGGTTCACTGACCATTTGCAGCAGGAAGCTGTCCTGGAAGGCATCCAGCAGTACCTGCTCCCTTCCGTTCCTGGTTGTCGGGGTGCTCCAGTCCACTCCTGGCATGCTGAAGTCCCCCACAATCACCACACTACCCTTCTTGCAGGTCCTCCTGATCTGTCCCGCTAGTTCCCTGTATAACTCCTCCGTCTGAGATGGTGGCCTGTACACCACTCCCATTCTAAGAATCCTATTCTTGGAATCCTGGATTTTCATCCAAAGTGACTCCGTACTACCCTCCTCCTCTTCCTCCCTTACACACTTCAGTCCTTCCTTCACATATAGTGCCCCCCCTCCTTTCCCAATCACCCTGTTCCTACGAAATAACCTGTACCCTGGTACAGACAGGTCCCAGTCATTGTATTGTGTGGCCCATGTTTCCGTGATGGCTGCAATGTCCACCTCTCCCTCTGCCATGACAACCTGTAACTCTGCAGTTTTCCTCCCAAGGCTCCTAGCATTAAGGGTAACCACCTTCCACCCTTCCCCCATCCTGCCCTCCTTCCTACCATCACCAACAGTACTTGCCATTTGTCCTTTGTCACTGTTATGGGGGGTAAGCTCATATGGTTTCCCAACCTGTGGTCTCTGCATATCTCTTCACCAACTGCCACCCCCCACTCCTAGTTTAAATTCCCAACTTCCTCTATGTACTCCTCCATCCTCTGTTTCAACACTTTCTTTCCCTCCTCACTCAAGTGTAGTCTGTCCTTGGCATAGAGACTACTGTCCTCCCAGGTCCTTCCCACCCCCCAACAGCCCATACCCTTTAGCACAACACCAGGTTCTTAGCCATCCATTAAATTCCTCTATTCTCAGCTTTCTTGTTGTGCTTGCCTTTGGCACAGGAAGTATCTCTGAAAAAGTTACTGATCTTCCTGCCCCCTCACATAATTGTGCTAGTTCCTCAAACCTCCTCTGGACTGTATCTACTGTCTTGTCAGCCAGGTAGTTTGTCCCAAGATGTATAATTAAATGAGGCTTGTCCCTATCCTTCTAGCATATTTCAGAACAGACTGTCCCACCCTTTCCGCTGTCATTCCTGGCATGGCCTCCACCCAAATGCGACTTTGCCGCTCCCCCTTGCTACCCCACCTAACTCCTCTTAGTATTGAGTCCCCCAGCACTAAGATTCCACCCCTCTTACTCCCTGCTTGCTTCCATTCATCTCCCTCTCTCATTTCCAGCTCCCCTTCTTCCTCCTGTACATTATTTCCCCCTTTTACCCCTGTTGCAATTCTACCAGCAGAACTTCCCCCTGCTCCAGTTTGGTCCAGGCATTTATCAATTACTCCTCTAATTTCATCATTTCCCTCCTCCACCTTCTTCCTCTCTAGCAGTTCACAACTATTTTCTGAAGGCCCTTCACAAATGCCCGCTCCCTCTCTCTTCATAGTAACCTGTTCTCTCCTTTTCACTCCATGACTTTTGCCACTTCTTCGCCTCCCCTCACAAGTCCCTATCTCCGCCTTCCGTTTGTCTTTTGTCTCCTGACCTGGTTTCCCCAGCAATCGTTCTTCCTGGCCTGGGCCCCTTTGTCTCTGCTTCCCTTCTTCTGACCCTCTCCTCAGCACTGTTGGCTTAAATCGCCCTCCTTCATCTCCCCTTCTTCCTCCCT
Source organism: Neoceratodus forsteri (assembly GCA_016271365.2). NCBI lineage: Eukaryota > Metazoa > Chordata > Ceratodontiformes > Ceratodontidae > Neoceratodus > Neoceratodus forsteri. The sequence goes on along the minus strand of CM057454.1, from coordinate 1,025,879,102 downwards.
CCAGTATTGGGCTAAACCCACCCCCAATCTGCCTTGCCTGTCTTAGTTCCTCCTGCAGACCCTTGGTCTCCTAAGTTTTTCTATGTGGTTGCACACTAAACATCCTCCCACACTCCAGGCAATTTTTAGAAAGATTGGTGCACCGCAGTTGTTGCAGCCTACCACCCTACCCATTGCTGTTGTTGCCCACCAGCAACCCCCCACCCTTCCAGATGCAGGATACCAAACACTCCCCCAAGTCTCCTCTCCTCTCCTCCTCTATCAGTGCAAAACATTGTCTTTATTTCCCTTACCTCCTTTGTTGCACACATTTAGATATATTGAGCAACTGCTTTTTATATTCCTATCCTTCCTATCCACACTCAAAAACAGACTTTAAGTAGCCATTGCACAACCTTCTTCAAACTCTACTCCTCCTTTCCCCAATGCAATATCAATGCAAAGAATAATAAAAGCTCCTAGATTTGCATTTTCTTCCCTTCCACTGAGAGAGCAGTCACCTCTTCACTTGCTGCTGTTCCTTTCCTGGTATGCCCTCCTACTCCACACTTACTATACCCAGTGTTTAGCTCCTGTCAATCAGATTTAACAGGGCATATAATCAAGAGTTGGGGGAAGGGGGGCCAAAATTTGCAGCAACCAAAGACAGCAAAGAATACACCACCACTATGTTTTAAATCCTCAACAGCCCAAAAACAATTCTAAGTAAAGACAACAAAGAAAGTACAGTGTCACCAAAAACCCACAATCCAAGTCTAAAAGAAAAACAGCAATTACCAGTTAGTGTAAAGCATGGAATTGAATATGCGTCCTTCCCCTTCTGGCTTCTATAACATTAAAAATACACACATTTATATCTCAGCTCTTTACCCTTACCATCAAAAGGTAACTACAATCACAATAATCTACCTTCTACTCAGTTGCATTGTGGGGATGCACAATAATTCTGGGGATTGTGTGTGAGTACTGTGCACATGACTGAGTGCGCCATTAATTCCGGGACACTCTGCATTTCATATTACACTCTCATTTCACTTTGTCAGCACTGGGGAATTTTCTGGACACAAGACAGTTGCATTTTGGGAATGGGAATTCTGGTGAGTCTGGTAAATATTTTTGGAGCCTCAGTAATGTTTACTTTCTGTCATGCTATCATGAAGTATTTGTCAAAAAGCGGGACTGAGCACTGCAATTATACTGTGCTAAACTACATGTGTGCAGTCCATCTTCTTTCTGTGTGTGCAGACACTGTCCAGTGTCAAGTTGCAAACACACACACACACATATATATATATATATATATATATATATATATATATATATATATATATATATATATATATATATATATATATATATGCTGACTTGATGCACTGTTCATGGTGATGGTATAAAGAATAAAGTTAAGAAAAAATATTGTATATTTTATTTGTACCATCAATGACTGCAGACAAAGTCATATGACATGTTTTCAGAGGTCTTGGGCCAGTGTGCACCTCAATAACTTGTCACTCAGACACAGTGCACACATGACTTTGCGAAGATAATAGCGCAAAAAAATCATGTTTTTAAACAAAGCATGCCCAACAGACATAAAATATTGCTGAGGCACCCTAAATATTTTATGGTTTACAGACATGTTCAAGTCAGAGTATATAACAGGTCCTGCAGTCCACTGTCACCATGCTGTGCTACCACTGGTGCTGTGTTGTGTTATGGTGTACATCAACTTGCTGAAAAACTGACACTGTCAGTGTAAACTAGAAAGACATATTCCAGAACAAATAATGAAAAGAAAGAATGTGATAGTACAATGTGGTGGCAGTGAACTGAACCTTATATATTTTCTGATTTTATAATGTCTGTACACCGTGATATATTTTGGGTGCATCAGCAATGCTTCATGTATGTCAGATACGGTTTATTGAAATGCAGGATTTTTGGTTGCTATGATCTCCTAGCAAAATATATGTTACATATTCTTATCTTTATTCTTTATACCATTAACACAGCAACAAGTCAGACCGTGATCAGCATATATATGTTTGCAAGAAGCTGGACAGTGTCTGCAGTACATACACATACAGGAAAGAAGACTGACTACACATATGCAGTTTAGCACAGTATACTTGCACTGCTCAATCCTGCTTTTACACAAACACTCTGTGACAGAAAGTAAACATTAATGATGTACCAAAGGAGTACACACACACACACACACACACTTAACAGAAGAAAGGGGGGCCAGAATACAAAGTACTACGCATATGAAAGACAACAAAAAAAGGGCATAATTTCATACAAGGGTCAGGGATGGTGGAGAAATACATTTTTATAACACAGCAAGGAAGTTGTGGGGGGGCACATGGTGTGAGGAAAAAAAAAATAATGTAGGATCCCATGGTGATCCAGCAGCAGTTACAGCATGGACATAATTTGCAACTGATGTCTCTCTATGCGATCCAGCTGCTGCTCGGCAGCACTCACCCTCTCATTGTTCTCCTTGACAGCACTCTAGAGAACTGCCAGGTTAGCCTGCATTACATGCAGTTCTCTGTGGTCCACACATTCTACAGGCTAACCTGCTGGTGGTGGTGGTGGGGGTGCTGGTGGAGCAGCAGCTGCTGCTCTGACTCTTCTCTTCTTAGGGCCACTGCTATGCACAGCTGCACCCTCTGCCACAGAAGGGCTAGCAGGTGCAGGCCTGACCCATTCTGTGACAGTCTGCCACTCCAAATGGTGGTGATTGAGCATATGGGTGTGCTGGCCCCCAGTCCCCAGGTGAGTCCCCCCGGGGGCCATAGTGCACCTCTACCTCACATAGGTAGCACCTGACCATGCTGCTGTCCCCCCGACACAGTCAAAAAACTGCCAAACAATGGAGCAGCTGGGAGGACCAGGCACCGGCAGAGGAGGGCCAGATGAAATGGCAGCCAGCTGGCCATGGTGCTCAACAGGGATGGGATCCACACCTGGGCCATGGGGCACAGGCACATCCTGCTTTAGAGGACCTGGTGCTGGATCCGGTGCTGAACATGGTGGTGGTGGTGGTGGTTCAACAGCCTCAGAGTCAGGAGCTGGTGCTGGTCCTGCTTCCGGGGGGGGGACACTCAGAATTTTCAATTGGTCCAACAGGAACCGGTGGCCATGCCCCCCACATGTGCACATGGTACAATGCCTACCAGTACCATGCTCTCCCAGAGCTGCCCCTACCCCAGACATTCTCTCACCCTGGTCCATCTCTCCTACTGCACTCCCTCAGTCTGAGCAATGACTACTCACACTGTCACACAACACACACACAGTCACACAGACAAACAACTAACTACTTATAAAGATAAGAAAAATAAATTTACAGAAAGAACAAATTAAATAAAAAACAGTACAGAAAAGACAAAAAATGTAGCTTTTAAAAAAGCTATTGGGTCTAAATCAAAGTTTAAATCTCCTCCTCCTCGCTCTGATCTCCAGGTTTCAGCAGTGACAAAACAACACACTCCTCTCTCTCCATCTACACAGGAGAAAGTGGAAGTGTCTGCTTGTATCACTCACTTCCTTCCTGCCTGGCTAAAGAACATGTGACTTACAGTACTGTAAGCCATGTGATGTGTGGGGGGCTGCCAAATCTGAAACATGAAGTGGATCACTTAGAATCATAATGAGGAATGCAAAGTCCATTGAAAATAACGACTTCACCTTACTTCGCATTGCCATTCTGCCTTAACGCAAAGTGGTAATGACAAGGTGGAGTGAGCACTTTACATTGCCTACTCCACATAGCGAAGTGGCAACACGAAGTGCCCACTTTGCATTCACTTCATTGGCAGAATTTAAATTCACTGCATCTCTAGCCCTGAAGACAGGAGGTTGTGTGTGGTATTGTTTGCTGAGGGAACAGGATGGGCATTAGGGTTAACAACCTCAAGGAAGACCACATCACTGATTTGCCAAGACTCTGAAGACCTAAAACCCTAATATTTTTCCCTTTCCTGCTTGGTAGGGGTGGAAGTTAAGGTTGGAAATTCTAACACCACATTTCCCTGTTTTTGTGGTGTTAACATACCTTAACTGGTGCATTAACAATGTTTTTTCAAAGAGTTCCCTTTCTTTTTGCTATAGTGGCATTGTATCCTCATTCGCGCTGGTCCCTTTGGGATCTGCGTGAGCAGGTGCAGATGTGCAGGGCCCTTTGGGCTCTGCACCATACAAACACTCCTTCTGCCTACAGATGGTTTGGGGCTGGCTCATTTCCCCCTCCAGTCAAGTAATACAAGCTGCAGGGTTGTCTGCACATTCCTGGGTACCATACAGTGAAGACAACTGTCCTCATTCACTCTTTACACATTCACTCTTTACACATTCACTTTTTACATATTCACTCTTTACACATTCACTCTTCATGCATTCACTCTTTATTCTATAAGATCTAAAGAGGCAAAGAGATCTAAAGGAAAAAAGAGTGGATGTATGAAGAGAGAATGTGTAAAATGTATATATGTAAAAAGTGAATGAGGACAGTTGTCTTCACTATATGGCACCCTGGTCCATGCAGATAACTCTGCAGCATGCATTCACTGGTGGAGGTTGGGGTGTTAAATAACATCGGAATCCCCCCACCCTCATCCCATACAGCTGGGTCACTGAGCTTGCCTCTGACCTCAGCTCATCAGTGTGGGATCACAAAGCATACCTGCTGGGGACAAGACTCGCACACACACTAAGTTTATTATGAATTATATTTAAACTTTGACCCCCAAATTTCAATATAGTCATTTTATGACTCCCTTTATAAACATGATGTGTATCATTTAAAGTATACTGGCCAAAATGTCATTTTGCATCAGAAGTGCAAAAACAGACCTTGTCCGAGATTTCAAGAATGACACCTGTCATGTTTATGAGGTGGTGTGGAAAAATGGTTATTTTGAAAGTTTGGAGTAAAAAAATATTGAAAATGAGCAAAGTTTTGATTGAACTTTGAAATACTGCAACATTCACTCATAACCTGGGTGTGTTACCATATTTGTATACCAAAATTTCAGCATAGCCTTCTTATTACCACACCTCATGAACCAGTAGGTGAAAATTTTCACATCCCTGCTGAAACATCATTCTGCACCACCGAAATATCATTTCACACCATTGGTGCTAAAATACATTTTGTTAAGAATTTTAAAAATGACAGCCATCACATTCATGAGGTGGTGCGAAAAAATGGCTATGTTGAAAATGTGGGGTCAAATTATTTTAAATTATCAAAGTTATGGGTGAGCATAGAAAAATTTCAATGTACGCTCATAACTCCGCTATTTTTATGTTGACTCACACTTGCACAGCCAACATCTTGTGCTAGTAGCAGATTTGGAGGCACGCCCACTGTTGGGTGAATGCATGGCAAGCATTAGTAGGTGTGGCCCTCATTCCACAATTAGCCAGCAGCAAGCGCTGACCTCACACATCTCTAATGTAGCCACCAGAACAAAGAAAAGGTCTGCTGCAATAAGAGAGAAGCTGTCATACAGCAGGACCACAACACACCTCCCGACATGTAGGCAACATGGCAGCATTGACTGCCACTGCCCACCTGTCACAATGCCGATGGGGGAGCCCACTCCCCATTGGCAGACCCCCTTCCATTCAGCAGACCCCCCTCCCATTTAAAATGTATGCCGGTACCCAATCCCCCTCAGCATCATGCACCCCCAACAGTTTTCTTTGCCAGACAGGGGCCCAATCCCTGTAAGCTTTAATCCATTCATTTTGCCAATGGGAGCCACTCCCCATCAGCATAATGTCACCCCCCTCACTTTTGTTATGTGCCGACAGAGGTACCCAATCCCCTGTCAGCTATAGCATCCCCTCAAAAAAAACACTTAGGTGGCATTCTGGGAGCCCACCCCAGCATGCCAAATCCCCTGAAAAAGGAAAACCATTTTGCAATTTTTTTTTATTTTTAACCCTGTGAAAGAACAAATTGTCTCTAGTCTCCCTGCCTCGTCCCACAACCCACGCCTACCCACTGCGCACCCTGCCTCCCCACACACCCCCTCACCCCATACTTACCTCCGGAGTCTGGTGGGACAATTTTCAGTGGACCAGGAACACGTCTGCACTCTTCAAAGCTGACCGCGAACTGAGGAAATGCCGGTAAGCTGTATAAAGGCATAAATAGGTTTTTTTCAACTTTGGTGCATATCTCAGCCATTGTTTGGAATTTTTGCACCAAATTTTCAAAATGGGGTTTTTGGGACCCCTCCTCATGAATTCAGTCATCATCATGGCATTATTCTGTCCCAAAAGGTGATTTTCTGGTTACTGCACAGAATCACCTTTCGGGGCTGTGTAACAAAATGACAGTGCCATGCCACTGTTCATGAGGGGGGCTCTCAAAAAGCATATGTTGCAAATTTGGTGAAAAAAATCGAAAAAATGGCTGTTTTAAAAGCGTGCGTTGTGCTGTTTCCATGCACGCTTGTAACTTCGTGAATTTGTAATAACTTCACTCCAGATTTTCAAAACTGGCATTTTGCCACACCTCCTTATAAAGAGTATGGCTGTCATTTTACATATCCTGGCCGAAATGTGTTTTTGCACGTCCGGCACAGAATAGTGTGGTCACTGTGCGAAATCAGTTTTTGGGACAGTTTGAGGAAATGATGCTGACATTGTTCATGAGCAGAGGTCCTAAAATGCCTGTGTTGAACATTTGGTGCCAAAAGTCCTTAAAATGACTGCATTACAAGCATGCATTATACAGTTTACATGCACCCTTGTAACTTCACAAATTTGTAATATTTTCAGACCAGATTTTCAACACTGGCATTTTTTCACACCTCCTTATCAACAATACAGCTGTTATTTTTCACAGCCTGCCCAAAATGTTTTTCCTCACCTGTGGCGCACAATGAGTCACTGTGGGAAATCAACTTTTAGGACTGATTAACAAAATCACAGCGCCACTGTTCATGAGGGGAGGTCCCAAAATGCCTATATTGAAAATATGGCTAAAAAACTCCCAAAAATAATTGGGTTACGGACATGTGTTTTGCAGTTACTATGCATACTCATGACTTCACCAATTTTTCATATTTTCACTCCAGATTTTCAACGTTGCCATTTTTTTACACCTCCTCCGGAACAATACAGATGTCATTTTCCACATCCTGCCCAAAATGTGTTTTCATCCCTGTGTCACCAAATGGCATAGCTGCTGTGTAAAACCACATTTCAGCTAACAAACTGATAGTGCCGCTTTTCATGAGGTGGGCTCACAAACAGCCCATGTTGAAAATTTGGAGTGAAAATATCAACACACACCTATTGTGTTAGGGTTTCCAACTGTAGCACCCCACCCTGTAGAGAATGAAAGGTGTCAAAGGTGTGAGTTGGCATCATCGGCTGTAATGCTTATGCCATTCTACCCCCCCACCCTGCAGCCAGTGACAGGTATCGTGGTGTGCCTTGCACTGTTCAGCTTCAAAGTTCACCCCATTCTTCTATACTGCACCCACTTCAGTGTATTTCCTTATAGAATGGGGTAAGTATAATGCCCAAAGACCCCAAAGCACACCATGACACTTGTCAGTGTCTACAGGGTAGGGTGAGGTACAATGGCATGAGTGTTATAGCTGACGACCCAAACGCACACCCCAATGCCTGTCGGTCTCTACTGGGTGGGGGTGGGGTTGGCGTCACTTCAATACTTCACTGCTATTCCTATTATGCATCTCTAGCTCTGGCACTACCAATGCCAGTGAGACAACATTCAGCATTGACAAATGCTTGCTATATATTTTGATGGCAAATTTTCAACATAGCCTTCTTATAACCCCACCTCATTAACAGGGTGGTTTAAATGTTCAAATCCCACCTGAATGGTGGTTTTGCAAAGCAACCACAAACTCACCTTTCAGGCTAGATTTATATAATTCCACCACAAGTGGTCATGAGTGGGGTCCCAAAAAGGCTAGGTTGAAAATGTGGGGTCAAAAGATGCAAAAATTATTAAGTTATGAATCAAAGTTCAAAACCCCATTGAAGTATACTGAACCACACTTACCTAAGTTTCTCATATCCCAGTTGTCAGTTCCAGCAGTAAGACATGCCTTGACTGGAGAGTGGGTCTACACTGAGTGGCATATTCAGGAGAGTGAGAGTGTGTTGGGGTGAGAGGGTAGTCGGTGCTGAGTGGGAGATCAGGGTGCGATGGATGTGTGTGTGTGGGGTCTGATCAGTGTGGGACTGTTTTCTTTGTTACTGGTTTACCACAAGAAAAACACTGAGAGATAGTGTTCTTTATTACAGGGGACTTGCAGGGGACATTCCAACACTGGGGATCGGGCAGCTTAGTGCCAGGCCATTATTCAGTGGCACTAGGGGTCAGCATCCCCATGCCTCCAGGTATTAAGTAGAAATGAGGAGATGACCTGGAGAGGAGGGGAGGGGGGTGAAGATGAAAAGAGGTACTGGGGATGGGCACACAGTCACTCAAATGATAATTATGTAAAGATTGGGAAGGGTGGATAGGCGACTGAGGGGGGGAGATGTAGTACCAGGGGTGAACACCCTGGTCTGCTTAAAAAAAAGTGAGAGATAGATAGATAGATAGATAGATAGATAGATAGATAGATAGATAGATAGATAGATACATAGATACATAGATACATAGATACATAGATACATACATACATAGATTGGGGCAGACACACAGAGAAAAGAGCAGGGGATTAGTAAATCACTGCTCTTACTGCAGTCCACATTGCAACTTCCAGCTGTGGCTGCAGAGAACAGGAGATCCCACTGTTCTCATAGAGAGAACACAGGTGTGTGGCTTCTCTTACTATGTTGTGTACCCAGGATTTCGGAGGGGCCCAGAAAAGGTATTTCTTGCAAGTTTAAAGAAAACAAACAAATAGTGGAATCTATCTAAATGGGTCTTGTTTAACTACATTTAGGTGTTTGTTTCTTGAAACTCTATCCTTTTTATGTATTTTCATTATTTATGAGTTTAAAAGAAAAAAAACAAGATGACAAATGGCATGCTCAATATTATTTTTCCACACAGTCAGCAACTTTCAGCACGACAGGTGAATCATGAAAATAAGCACACAATCTTTTTTTTTTTACTATTCTAATTTTTTGTTAACTTGAAAATCATTACAACTCTGGAACTGTATAATATTTTTTCATGAAACCTTCTAAATGCACACCATCAGCATAAGTGTGCCTATGTCACAGGCAACCTCATAGGCAATGTAGTCAGATCTGCCACCCTTTCAGTCCTAGCTGAATCCCTCGTGCCGGCTGCCTCCTCCTACCATGTGAGATCCAGCGACTCTCTTGCCTTCTTGGTTCCCAAGAACCGCACTCAAATGGGTGACCGGGTTTTCACTGTGTATGCTCCCAGGTTGTGGAACTCCCTTCCATCAAGCACTCACTCCTCCCCCTCCCACCACAGCTTTAAAACCTCCCTCTGGGGCTTTCTCAAACTGGCTAGGCTGCACCGACTGGTTGAGTCACTACCTAGCTTACCTGTCAAAAGGCAGTTGGACCTCAGCACTATCCACTACTGAGTCTGCAATCTTCGTCTAGTGTGAGTAGTCCACTTCGACCAAACTGCTTAAGCAGTGTGTGCACAGTTACTGCTCTATCTCTGTTTTTTGCTCTGGGCCTCCTGTATCCCAATTGTGTTTCTTCTCTGTCTACCGGCTTGCTAAACAGCGATACTGCCCGGCATGACGATCAAATGTTCAGCTTGAGTGTACTGTACTTGTTTATTCATGAAAATACCATACTGCTATTTCTATCATACTGCCGGCTATGTAAGGCCCTGTTGTTTTCCTGTCTTGACCTTGTTGCTTGATGCACTTAAATGTAACCTGTATCTGTTTCTGTCTGATGTTCATGAATGTACCTTGTAATCTCCCGGGTCGCACCTGAAAATAGGCACTTGGCTGTCTAGCGTGCTCACCCGGTTAACAAAAGCAAATAAATAAATAAGTAAATAAATAGGTCCCTTCAACCCTGAAAATGTCATAAAAAAATCCACACCACCGAGGCTGCAGGTGAAAGCAAAATAATACAACATTAAGTATAGGGAAACCATAGCAAGCTTTTTTTTTCTGTTTTTTTTGGTGCTCCATATATTGGAACCCAAACATGATACCACCACAAAATGTTTCACATCTTGAGACTCTCAGACCATGACTGTGCATTCCACATTTTGGTCTATTTCATCAAATGATGCCAAATTTATTAATGTGCAAAAATTGGAGTTTAAAATTAAACAGCCTACTTAACCCTAACTACCATAGGCTTTGCCTGTGTTGTGTTTGTGTGGTGGATTTGGAATATATTACCTTCCTCTGACTGGAAGAGGTAGGATGAATTGAAGGCAGGGATGAATACCTCACTGGTGTAATCAGGGAGTTTGCCCAAACAATAGTTAGTGCCTATCAGAGGATTACAGAGAGAGTGCCTCGAAGAAGGAGGGGCCCAATCAAGCTCCTTGTACATAGTACAATAGTGAGTTGGGGAGGTGCTAGGACAAATCTGCAAAGGGCACTGAAAAGAGGGAGAGCTTAGATGATGTTGCATTGGAAATTTCAGGGAAAAAAAACATCTTTGTAGCTGAGTAAGGGGAAAATGAAATGTTCATCTGCAGTTTTCTTAGTGGTATGAGAAAGACAATTTGTTTTTGTTTTGTATAAGGTCCTAAGTTTGGTGACACATTTTCCCACAGTGTAATTTATGTGGTGGGACTAGATGAGGTGTTTGCCAAGTATCACACCCAGGTATATATAGGAAGTTACTCTACACCCTCTGATCCCCAGCCCTGTTAATAAGAGATCAGTTCCTGCTGTCTAGTGGAACTCCCCCTTCCCTCACTCACCAATCCCCAGTCCAATACAAAAAACATAGTACTTGGTGTCCAGTGGAACCCATCTCTTCTGATTACTGGCCCTGGTAGAAATAAAACCATCCCTGGTATCTAGTGGCACCCACACACTCTGATCAATTGATGCAGCTTTGTTCAAGAAGTCGCTGGCACCTAGAGGCCCCCCATACTGCCCACACTGGGTTCACCACCCTGCCACCCCCTTACCTTACTTGCTGGCACTGCAGGGAGCCCATCTGTTGACAGTCACAGCCTTCCTCTCACCACCTTAGCCAGTTGCTGTATGCAATGAAAGGGAGTTTACATCCTGCATCCTCTAAAGGGAGCATTCATATTGCCTAGTGTTGACAGTACGTGAACTCCCTTCCCATATAATAACAGCACATTGCTGTGCTTAAAGTATACTTAGCAGATTATTTTTAAACTCAAGGCATACCAAACAGTGTATTGCTAGTTTGCACTCTGTGCAATATTGAAATGTTTAAAGTATACTAAGTGATGCATTTTTAGCATGCTATCAATGTACTTCAAGATTTGCAGTGTCAGTGGCTCAGCAGGTAGCATGTTCACCTCTGAGGCCAGAATATTGGAAGGTTGTGGGTTCTAGCCCCACACTGGAAACTTGGGATAAATCCCAACACTGACACTGTAGTGCATCATGGGGGGTGCTGCACTTCTGAGGTGCCGTCTTTCAGATGAGTCATTAAATCTGAGGTCCCATCTGCCTGTTCTGGTGGTTGTTCAAGTGGATGTTAAAGATCCCATGGCACTTCTCAAAAAGTGTAGGGGAATTTTTTATTAACATATTCAAAAACAAATATATACAAATCCAAATCATTAAAGGAAAAATACATAATAAATAAAACACAAAATACATATAACAACAAAAATATATCACACTTCATAACTCCTTGTCATTTTACTCATGACAGAAAAGAAAACCAAATAAGTATATTGAACCACAGTGTGTTATTCTATAATTGCTAAGGAGTCCAAATAAATCCTACCTTACCTAACTGTGGATCCCCAACCATCTATAGTGATATATCACCTTAAAAGTATTTCCCCAGAAAAAAAGAAAAATTCTAAACCTTTATAAACCTTTTATAAAGGCAAAAGGGTGTATTAGAGAGGACCATTACACAAATGGTCATACCTCTGAAACTCTAAATTCACTTAAGCCAACTCAGAGTATCCCATTTCTCATTCCATGCTGATTAACCCAACAGTTTTAATTCCATAGTTCGTACAGCATTTGACGTAAGTCTTCCAAAATTGCATACAGTAATACAGAGGAAGTAGTCTGCTGCTGCTGCAGTACAAATTTGCAGCATATTTGGCAAATCCAATATAGGAAACTTGACATTGGTACTATTAAACTACTAAAATTATAAGAGTTCCATGTTGGTGGAAAACATTCCCAGTACAATATTGCAGGAGTCATATATCTGTTTTATATTTCTTTTTTTTATGCCTCTCCAGTCAGCCCCCATCTGACCAACATCCCCCCAGCCCAGTCACCTGGAATAGCCAGCACTTACCTTATGCCTGGCCCGGGAGCAGAGCCTGTGGGGGAGTCAGTCATCATCCTGCTGCTGGCATTTTCTTCCTCCATTGTTTCTCCAAGGGGGCCCCAGGAGTAGGAGCACATATGCATGGAGGACGCATGCACCTAAAGCCCCAGTCATGACCCCTTTCCCTCACCCCATGGCCTAGCGTCCGGCACCCTCATGCCCATGCCACCCCTAGCCTCCACTAGGGGCCACCATTGGCCAAGGGATGCCACATCACCTCCCTGGAGAGGACAGGAGAGGAGAGCCTTCCTGCCAGCAGCTCTATACAGCTCTGATCTGCCCCCCATTGCTGACCTCTGACAACCCGGGGTCATTCCAGAACCCGGTTTGCCGGCATGCCATGAGGTAAGGCATCCAGCACCTCAACTCTCAGTGCCACCAGGCCATATTTAAAAATAAATTATTCTTCCCTCTAGTAGCCAATTAATTCCAAAAATTAAAAATAAAAGTCATAATAGATATAAATGGTTCATAGTTTCAATTACATTAGGACAAATCATATGCAGACAATGCCTATCCTTAAGTTCTTTGACTTTATTGTTTCCCTTAACATTAACCTTATCATGGACCCCCAACTATACAATGTCCCACATTTTTTAATTGAAATTCTGTAATCCATTAGTAAAGAACCTATGTTCTCCTGTTCTGTACCAGAAAAGTGCATAAAAGGGAATTCAATAACTGAACTTTGTAATGCAACAGTATACAGGTGTTTCCTAGGTGATGTAACTACTTCATTGAAAGTAACCTTCCATTTTTTTATATAATCAAAACAGTAAAACCAAGCTGGAATAAGTTTTTGTACCCTTTTGTTTTTGTGTACAAAAATATTTGATGTCCAGTCTCTTAGTATCTCAGTTAGGAAAGGGTAGCCCACTGTACCTGTATCTTCCCTTCTTTCTTTAGAATCAGAGTCAAATTTGCATATAAAAAAATATTCCAAAAGAAAACTATTGGATTGAGCATTCCCACTCCTCTTTTTTTGATTTCTAAATAAGTCACACTTCTCTTTATGGGATTTAATCTACTTCCCCATAAACCGGTGACAAAACAATAAGATAAAGCCATTTCCAAATGTTTAGGTACTGGAAAGATGTAACTTAAACATAAAAAAGACAGGAACTAAGGTTTTAATAAGATATATTCTTTTCAATTTGCTCATGTGCCAGTGATTCCATCTGGCCACTTTTTGCTTCCCTTTCACAATTTGTATTTCCCAAATATAGGTAACTTTGCTTCCAGGACCCCAAAACATGCCTAGAATTGTGCAGGGCTAAACATCAATATTAATGTTGGCAGTTTTCTGATTTAGTGATTAGTAATACTGCATCCTCCAGAGCTATGCTATGACTTTTCTGTATGTTAATACTAGATTCAATGATAGTAGAAACAGCCTGAACCAAATTACTAGCAATCCCTCCAGATTCTTTATCTTTCACTAATAAAACTAAATCATCTGCATATACAATTGCCTTGGAAATAGGTGTGAACCCAGAACTAATGCCTAAGATCTTAAGAGAATGATGTGAAAGTCTTATTAATGGGTCCATTGTAAGAATATATAAAATCAGACTAAGTGGGCATCCTCGCCTGACTTCTACTCAAATATCACATTTATCCCACAGTCATTTATTGTCTTGAGGTTGTGCATATGCTTTAGCATAACAAACTTTTAATAATTGCCATAATTAATTAATAAATTAATTGCAATGTTACAACAGTTTGTGTATGATGTTTTCCTTTTACAGGATACCAGATTGTATTTCCTACAATTAATTAATAAACTGAAGTGTGAACCCATAAGCGTGCATGCAAAGCCATAAAAAATCATGAGGCACTTTGTCAAAAGCTTTGGCCTGGTCCAAACTTATAATATATCCCTCAGACTTCCCTTGTTTCCATTTGTTCAATATTTCCCTGAAGGCTGACCTGAAGAAGGGAGTATTATCTCTGGAAAGCTAGTCTCAGAAATAATTTTGTTAGTCCAATAAAAGGTATCACCTGCAACATATTTGTGTTGTTTTTTTCTCTACATTAATTACTGAACCCAACTCTTGTGGGGTAATACCGGTTAGTAACTGGCTGGTATAATCTGGCTGAATATATGAGAGATTTGCTGCCTGCAAAAGTATAGACATATATTCAGTCTGTATAACAAGTGTCATACTGGTCTAATATGTGTCATCCCATGACATGAAAAATTCCCAATTGTCTGAAATCATATTCCCCAATTTATCTTTTAAATCTGCAGTATTTCTTTTATGTAGACGAGTTCTGCGATCTTCAAGGGATTGGTTTGATGCTTCATACCCTGAGTCCCAAAACACTTCTCTAATTCAAGTGTATGATGTCTATCATACTGAAAAAGGAACATTTATTTTTTGACTTCCTCAATTTGTAAACAAAAATCCCCAAACTGCATAGATTGAAGAGAGATTAAGGAATAAAGTCTTTGACGCAAGGCTAAGTGTTTTATGTATTTATTAGCTTCTTTTTGGTTGGCTGTTTCTTTAAGGAAAGCAGAAAAACAATTTTTACTATCTTCCCACTATGATACTGGCAAGTCATATAGAAAACAAACTGATTTCCTATCACAATAATAAAGCCAGTTCTTGTTTAATCTTTGGTCCTTGTAATAGACTAGTATTAAGTCTCCAAATTCCTCAGCTTCCTGACCTGGGCAAGGAGGTAGAAACATTTATGCCTATTAAGGCATGATCAATTGTTTCCACTGGCCTAGTATCAATATATGAAATAGGGAGAGACTGTGAAACAAACTGAAAATCAATATGGGTAGATAGTTTACCCTTAAAAACATGTGTGAGCCGGTGTCTGAATTAAAGTCACATGTGTATCTTTTAATCTGGTTTGTTTTATTAGGGAATTTAAAATGGCAGCATCATATTAAGTCTTGGTACACTTTGCTCTTTTATCTGTTCATAATTGACATATTAAAATCTCCTCCAAAACAAAATGTGTTTATTTGTATATAGATACGGTTGAATTAACTTCAACAAATCAATCCTAAGAGCCTTCATTTGGGGAGCGTAGAGATTAGAGTCAGTAGGCCAAACCCTCAAAAGTAATGTCCAGGATCAAAGCTCTACCTGGGCTAACACCTATTAGTTTGTGTACTACTACACCAGGGTTAGTGAATCATTCCCCTAAACCATTACACTGATCCTCACCTATCAACCAATGAGAGTCACCCCCAAGCTACCCAGTACATGCAGTATGGATTTCTTGTAGGGAATACAATCTGGTATCCTGTAAAACAAAAATATCATACACAAACTGTTGTAACATTGCAAATGTGGTAGTCCTCTTTATGTTTGACTTAATGCTATTCACATTTAAACTAGCAAGCTTTAAGGCAGATACATGTTGATGTTTAAGATTTCAACAATTTTCTTCTACTGGCATGTGTAACCCTTCTTTTGGCTTGGAGTGACAACAGAAGCACTTTGTACAATGGCCTCAGCCAGAGGTTCACTCTGTGAAGCTTGAACTGAGAGGTCCAAATCTGTGTCATCCATTATGTCATTCCCATTCTGCAAAGTGTCATATCTGTTATCCAAAGGAATAGATTCTGTAGATAAAGTGAAAGACTTAGAAGTAGATTTTTTTTGACCTAGTATTAATGCTCCTAACTACCTCATCTCTCCCCTCTCTCAGACATCCTCTGAACTGCTCTTCCCATGTCTCGCCATGAACTTCCCCTAGAGTACCACGGATCTGCACAGTAATCAAGGCACCCGGATGACCCCCTGGGTGGGGTGAGGAGGTACTCCCCCATACTCACCTCCCCAAGTCCAACATGCTGAGATGCAGATCCTGTGCAGCGGAGTCTGCCACTGTGGGCCTGAGACGAGCAGGGAGGTGGCATCGCCTGGTACAGACCAAGGTTTTTTTCCCTTGTTCTCCCTAGACTTCGGCGTGTAATGGGGGTCAATGAGCTGGAAGGCTCCACCCGCCGCCGAAGTCTGCCCAATGCCCATGCTGCTGCTCCAACTACTGCACCTACCAACCAGGCTTCCCTAGATGGCGGTATTACTATGGAAGCATGCAGTGAACCACCCCCTGGAGAAGAAGAGCAGCCATCGGGCACATCATTCTTCTCCTCTCTGGCCGACCCCCAGTGCCCCGGGCTCATTCCCGAACCCAGGTCACCAGCGTGGTGCGAGGTGTGGCATCCAGCACCTCAACCCTCAGCACCACTAGGCCGGCCAGGTAGTTTTTGGTTTTGAACCTTTTGTGACCACTTGAAAGTGTTCTGGTACTAATGCAGTTGATGGTTACGGTGGGGGTGGAGGGAGGGCGGCATGTCTGGAATAACCTCTTTCGAGGTTTGTGGTACATTATGCAACCTAGAAGCATCTTGTACTTGGCATGATTCAGTTGTGGTATTATTAGGTATCTGACTAAGACCTTGATTTACTGGGGTAGGGACCTCCTTAGGTAAAGGCCTAGTCATCTGAGCAAAGGAGGGGGGGTAGTACAACTTGATGCAATTTTGTCACTTGATTAATGTAATAGTTTTGTTCCACACAGTCTGTGGAATTGTGGGAAGCCCATGGACAGGATTTAAATAGTTTATCTTCCTCCCCACAAAGTTTACATTTGGGAGGCACTGTGTGCAAGTTACCTGTATGCCCAAATTCCCCACACTGAAAATATTTTAGAAAGACAGAGAGTCACAGCAGTAGCAGGGCTTTGGCTGCCCTGGATAAAAGAGGATACCACAATCTTGTCCCACATAAAAGCAATTTTGTAAATGGTGTATCCCTTGTTCTGTCCATCTCAGTTAGTTTGATCCTGCACTTCCACCCCCAGTCCAGAACCCATTGTCATTAATAATGTGGTCTGGGATCCCTTGTAAATCACATCTTTTCTCAAGCCAGTAAACTATATAATTTACATTGAAACTCTAATTTCTAAGCAACACTGTAATAGTTTTGATAGTAGGTTTTGTAATCAGAATTGCTATAAATGGCCCCCAAAGTAGAGTGTCTTTTATTGTATAGTAGGAACTCCAAAATGTGTTCAGCAAAGCAGTTTTGTGAAAGCTTACACCAAGTTGTAATCTCCAGGAGCATGAATAAATGCATATACAACTGCTGGGGTAAAATGCAAAAAATCATTAATTAAAGCTTTCCCTACATAGTTCCTGTCTGCCCATCTTTATATCTTAAACTAAGAACATATCTGCATTTAGCAGCCTCAGCTGGCTACCGAAATAAACTTGCATAGCCGGCTGGTTTGGTCAGTGGGGCTGTATTATGCTGGTGTGCAGGAGTTATGTCTAAAACTGAATCAACAATGTCATTTAACTGAGTACATAAAGGTTCAGTACCTACTATTTTAGAAAAGTCTGTAGGAGCATTTGAGTTAGGTTTTGCAGCCGTCTCTTCCCTGGCATCTGATGCAGCAACTACTGGCTCTGACTCTTCCAGAGTGTGCACAGCTGCAGCAGCTGGCTGCTGAATCCTGTGCATCTCTTTGGTTTCAAAACTATCTGAAACCATCATTGTAGAGGTCTGTGTTGGCTCTCCCTCACTAGGTAGCAGAATATTAGAATCTGGAATCCATTTGACATTGACAAAGGTCCATCCAGCTTGCTGCAATGCTTTTTCAGGTGCCCAGTTGTCCGAAGCAAGATCTGGGGTAACTTCTGCAGAATGACTCAGACCTTCCAAGGGATCCATTGCACTCATTGCATCTCTTGGGGTGTCTTCCTTTTTAAATGCTGAAATTTCCAACCCGGCAAACCCATTCTGCTGATAGACAGCCTCTTTCTTTTTTTCTCTTCCTCCAATTTTGATTTATTTTTGGCGTAGAACTTTTCAGCTTCATTCATCATTTGCAATAGTTGTTTTCTTTTAGTCTCCATAACATCTTGTAATTTATGTTCAGTCTCCAAGATATCCATATCGGTAGTTTTTAAAAACGTGGCAGCCAGGCTTTTGGCTGGGACCTCTAGGTCCAGTCATATTATGCCTGTGCTCCACGAGGTGCACTGGCTGCCTGTTCAGTGGCAGATCACCTTTGAGGTTGGCTTGCTAACCTTTAAAGCCCTACATGATCAGTGACCCGGTTACCTTCAAGACCTCCTGGTACCCTACTGCCCCCTCTGTTCTCTCCGATCCGCCGACAAGGGATTGATAGAAATTCCCAGGGTGCGATGAAAGAGATTTCTCATGCCCGTGGTTTTTCAGCACCAACCCTGTGGAATTCTCTACCTCGTCAGTTAAGGGAATGCCTGATCGTCGATCATCGATAGGTTCAAAACTGAGTTAAAAATGTATCTATTTAGCTTAGCCTTCCCAAATTATGGCTAATCTGTTATTTATTGTTGTTGTTTTAATTCATATTCATATTTGTTGTATTTAATTTTATGTGCAGCGCCTTGGTTTTGAAAGGAGCTATAAAAATAAAGTTTGATTGATTGATTGAAAAATCCTGAAGCCAGTGGCAATTTAATTTAAACATCCAAAATGTCTGCCCTGTAGATACACCTCCTACTCTGTCTCTGTTCTCCTGTGCACTGGATCCCTCCATTCTACCAGCAGATAGTGTAGCACGCCCTGCAGCATAGTAGGAGAGTTTCCCCGGTATCCTGGCCAGACTTCCCCCCATTCACTTAAGTACCACCAACTGCTTAATCTGGTTCTGTATGTCAGTTTGCATCAGTATCTTCCCCCTCTCCCCTGGGACAAGGCTGAAAATCGGCTAAATGGCCTAGTCATCCTTACCCGGTCAACAGAATCCGAAAAAAGAAATTATACTTCTTAAATTAAATGTACTCTAAGTAGTCTGTATGAGTTACATGCTGAAACTATCTTATGTAGTATATGACTTCCACTCTGCAAGTATACCATTACTGTACTCCATGTATGATCATCTAATTGGCATTAAGCCAAATATTTTTGTGTACAAAGATTTCTATGCACACATATATGCAATATGTATTGGCACTTTTCAAGTTCTTAAAAATCTCCATCCTTGCGTGGGGTTGCATTAAATGTTCAAACATATAGATTTTCAGCTTTGTAATACAGTAACCCCTCACTATAAGGAACCCCATTATAACGAAAACTCAGCTATAACGAACGCGTTTTATGGCTCCCATCTTGACACTGACAGTCAGCTGTTTCTATGATTGACACTGACGCTGACACTGACAGTCAGCTGTTTCTGTGATTGACACTGATGCTGACACTGACAGTTAGCTGTTTCTGTGAGGTGTACTATGCGCCATGCATTGTCCAATTGGTGCCACTAGTTAATTAAAAAAATTTTTAGCACTTGTTATAAGAATGTGCGCCAAGTAATGAGTTACAGTTTACAGCCATTTCCCTAAACGAGCTGCTACGATGAAGAGGTCCGGTTACTCTGTTCAAACTAAGCTGTCCATACTCGACCGCCTCAAAGCTGGAGAAACTTTAAGCAAGTTGTCAGTTGAAACTGGGTACTCCAAATCGACCACATGCACTTGGTGAAAACAAGAACAGTCCCTACATCATTCTTCCAAGCTGCAGACTAAACTAAACTTTTTAACTATCCATTAAATTTGTTGTATAAACAGTTGTAATAAAATGTGCTACTATTAGAAAATGTGTCATTTCATTTTGTAGACTCACAGTGCATCGTAACACCATACATTTTAATGCGCCCTCATTATAACGAATTTACAGCTATAATGAATGCAACCTGTGGCTCCCATTGCAATCGTTATAGTGAGGGGTTACTGTACTTGAATTCTATGCTATTCAAATAAACATAGCAAGGTACTTTAATTATACATTTCTTTATTTTTTTAACCAATGAGGTCATGTTTCTTATGTAAGTAGCGTTGTATACAGTATTTATGGATCTAAGTGCTTTATTAGAAAACTACAATAGTCATGAAGCACAGTAACTTCAACATGCTACTTGTAAGCATGTATTAACTGTACACCACACTATTGTGTACCCTTTCTGCAAGTGCATATTCTGAATGCTAGATCTGAGGTCATAAGCCTCTCCAAAGCTCTAGAAAAAATGGTGGCCATTCAAATCACTGAATATCTGACTAAGCATAACATCTTATGCCCAAAGCAGTATGGTTTCTGTGCAGGTCGCAGTAACGGCACTGCACTAGTTGAGTTCTCCAATTTCCTACACTTCTCCCTGGACGCCAGCTCCCTAGCTGGTGCAGTGTTCGTTGACCTCTCAAAGGCTTTCAACACTGTCTCCCACCCTCTTCTGCTGGATGCCCTCTGCCACACTGGTTTCTCAGCTGGTCCTCTCGCCTGGTGCACAGGTTAACTATCCACTCAGTCCCAATGTATAAAAATCAATGGGGCACTCTCTGAAACTTGTCCCATCCACTCAGGGGTACCCCAGGGCTCCATCCTGGGCCCCCTACTCTTTTCACTTTATCTAAACACCCTGCCCAGCACATGCTCTGGCAAAATTCTTATGTATGCAGACAATGCTGTCATTTTTGCCACCAATCGCAATCCCATCTCCCTCCAGGACACCCTGAAACAATCCTTCAATGATGCCGAAACCTGGTTTAAAGAGCACAGACTCATCATTAATCTAAAAAAAAAACCAAAACAATGCTTTTTGCCCACCCCCAAAATAAAGCCTGCAACTTCCCACTCCCTATCCTCCCTAGTACCAAAAAACCGCTTGAACAAGTCTGCTCCTACAAATACCTTGGGGTTACTTTCAATTCAGCCCTCACCTACCACACCCACATTGATGCGCTTGCATCCGCCACTAATACACAGCTTGGCATCCTCTACTGCTATAAAAACTGCCTCCCCCTGATGCTCTCCGACTTGTGGTTACATCTTCAGTACTGTCCCTTGTTGACTATGGCCTGCCAGTCTATGGTGCTGCTGACAGTATGGCCCTCAACAAAATTCACCTCACCCTAAATAAGGCCTGCAGGCTGATTACTGGTGCCCCCAGGCTCACACATACTTGTCAACTCTATGACGAGGCAAAACTGCTTAACCTAAATGAATGGCTACATTATCAAACCTGCCTCCTCACAAAAAAAGCTCTACTCAGGCTATACCCTCCCGGGGTGACAGCCTCCATCTGCCACACCCAACCCAGTATCGCAACCCGAACCTCCAACAAGACCACTCTACTGGTGCCCAGATCCAGGACCGCCCATGGTCAGTGGTCCTTCTGCTACAGAGCTCCATCCTGGTTTAACTCTCTCCCTGCTCCCATCTCCAATGCCCCCACAATCTTCAACTTCAAAACTGCCCTTCAGAGCCAATTGTTTAACACTCGCAGCTGCTCCTGTCTCTAAATGTGGCTTTGAAGGCATTTAAAATCTGCTGCCTTGTTGACAGCTGCATTAGCATAGCCTCTCTATCTAAAATGTGCTCCAGTATTTGTGTTTGCTTATGTATGTCATAATCCCTTCTATCAGTACTATTCCTTAATGTGTTAATTAGTTGCCCCTTTGGAATATTATTTACTACATGCCTTGGATGGCAATTACTAGCCAGAAAGAGGCTATTATGATCCTTTGACTTAGAAAATAAAGATGTAGCCACATTACCATTACCAGTCTTAAATATTTTTAATCAAGAAAGGTGATTTCACTGAGGTTAATGTGGGCTTTAAAATGCAGATTGAGGGCCAGATATTCAAAATTTAGCACTGCGCACAAACCATTTGCACCAGGCTAGCACAGGATTAATGGAGGAGTGCAATATTCAAAAGGCCTATTAGCACGCGCAAACTGCATTAGTGCTGGCAAACTGATAATGTATGCAAGACGCAAACAGAGGGGGTGGGCCAATGCTAGGCACCATTGCAAGGCTTAGCATTGCATGTTGCATGGCGGAAAATATCTCCAGGAAAAGGTGGTCTTAACCCAAGGCAAATGCATTGTGCTGCTTGTGCACCATTAGCACGGCTTTGCACAGCCCCAGCCAATATGTAGGCAACACAGGAGGGCAGTAGTGGGGTCACAGACTGAGGGGGCCTGCAGAACAGCATGGGGCAGGCATGCTGCACTCTAGGGGTGTGGTAGGAGGCCATAGGTTGGTAGGAAACTGGACCCAGCAGCCACTCCAGTAAGTAGGGACTGGGCAGAGTAGGTGGGCCAGGTGGTCCCCAGTCACCATCTAATGCACTGTCAATGGTGCTGTGTTTGTTCTGTACGCTGCATTGTACGGTGCAGCTGCCTCCTGACACGACTGACCAGCACTGCACATGTCACTGTGGGCATCCCATGCCTGTTGTGCAGCATCTGCGAGTCACACAATAGCAATATGGTACAGTCCACTGTCGGTACACACCAGCATGATAGGACTGTCACTCTGAATGGTGCTTCAGGCAATGCTGCCCAGCATGCCATAGGCAGTGCTGTGTCCCACACCCCACTGGCCCCCATGCCACTGTTTGTGTCATGACCTACAGTTGGATTATTGTAGCCAGCATCACCACCAGTGCCTGTGAACTGCAGTCCCCTGGAGCACAGTATACCATGCAGTTCTAAACATCTGGAGCTTGCAGCTCCAACCATGCTGTTCCTGACTGACCTACAGGCAGAGCTTCGGCAGACACTGCTGTCACCTGCACTTCTAGACTGAC
Organism: Neoceratodus forsteri; assembly: GCA_016271365.2. Classification (NCBI taxonomy): domain Eukaryota; kingdom Metazoa; phylum Chordata; order Ceratodontiformes; family Ceratodontidae; genus Neoceratodus; species Neoceratodus forsteri. Next base: position 1,025,856,023 of record CM057454.1, on the reverse strand, counting down.
CTACAGAAGGAGCTGTGGGGCCCTGCAGTAACGCTGGGCAAACTGCATGAAAATAAGGGCATAATGAGATGCAAATGTGGCTGTTTGCCCACTGACTGGATAATAAGGCTCATTTGCATGTCACTTTTGAATATGGCAGATTTTAGCCCCAGGCAAATGTGTTAGCACTGGGCAAACAGCTTAGCACTACACTAGACCTGCACAAACTGCTGTGTGCCATTCAACTGTTGTGGCATCATTTTTCATTTATGTTGACTGTACATGCACATGCACTGCTGCCTGCAGCTCTACTTCTGCCACTCTGTTGCTAGCACACACTTGGCCACATATTTCAACTCTACAGACTTTCTTCAGTCCTTCTCATCACTGTGCCCTGTGTTGCTGTTGTGGTTCGCACTTCCTGGTTACTATATTCAGTGCTATCTTATTCCAGGGATAAGTTAGCTCTGCACTCCCAGCCCAGTCTGCCCGTTTTCATTTCCCTGCTATATTCAGAGGCTGTTTGACCCGGGCTATTCCTTTTGAATATAGCTTGCTTTGTGCTCCAGGCTAAGTTTGCCCAACAGGCAGTGCTAATTTAGCCCTGGGGCAAAGCTTTGACTATCTGGCCCTTAGATTTGTACTATGCATCCATTCTACAAATGCATGGAAAGTTTCCATGGTTCCTTTCCATATAATCAAGATGTCTTCTATAAAACAATGCAACAAATCCAAATATTGAGTATAAGGATTTGTGGCTTCATCATGAATAACATCCAGTTCCCACTTGCCTATATATAAATTGGCATAGCTAGGTGCTATCATGGCCCTACACACTGTCCCTTTAATTTGTTTGAAGTATACCTTCTGGAACAGACAAATATTAGAGTCAAGCACCAATTCTGCCAACCTCACTAAGTAGTCAGTGGGTACTTGTTGTGGTCTCTGTCTTTTATCAAGAAAGAAAGTCAAAGCATCCAACCCTCCATCATGTGGAACATTGATATACAGTGAGTCCACATCTAATGTAGGAAAAAAACAGTTATCCCGCAGGTCAAGATCTTCAATGATATTTATTACCTGCATTGAATCTCTTATATAAAATCTTAAAGACTATACAAAGAAGATTGACTGAGTGATTCTGACCAAATTTTTGGAATGGTTTTTGTTGGTCTCCTGGAACATCTTGGGTTTAACAAATAAATTAGTAGATAAAGAATGGAAGGATTTCATAACTAAGTTTGGCATAATATGCCTGCAAGAAACTTGGCACTGTAAAGAATTGGATCTTTCTCTAAATGGTTATAGTATGTTTCAGTCATATGGGGTAAAAGAAGTTATAAAAGGTAGATTGGCTGGAGGCTTAATAACATGGATTAAAATAGAGGAAGAAACCAAAGTAGATCTTTTATGCTGTAATAATAATATATTAATAGTACAGGTTCAGCAGAGAGGAATGACATTATGTTTAGCAAATGTTTATGTCCCTCTGACAAATTCTAAATTTTATAATCAAACCATCTGGGATCAATTTGATGCTATGCTTCATAAAAGCTGGATTGTTTCTGCTTGTGATGAAGTTTTGCTTTGTGGGGATTTTAATGCAAGAATTGGCAACTATGATGGTTATGCTGATAGTGAGTATCTTAATTGGGTGCATAGGGATGCCGCTAATTCCCTGAGGATATTAAAGGATACAAGGACAAATAGCACAGGATGAAAATTAATTGAGACACTAAATATATTTAATTTAGCACCATTAAATGGTCAACTCTAGGGTGATAAACCAGGATATTTCACCCATTTTTCACCCAGAGGTCCCTCCTTAATAGAGTATCTGTTCTGGAACGGAGATGTTTTGATATGGGAAACTTTAGCAGTCCCTGTAAAAGCGGATAGTGATCATTTTCCCTTGATATTAAAAACCAGACAGCTAGACCACAGTACTGCTGGTATTTTTCCTTTACCCCATTATTGAGATTCACAATAATAACATTAAATGGAACAATGTGGTTGCTGGCCAGATAAAAAATTTAGTAAATCTATTATTGAAGATAGATTGAATAATATACATTATAGTGCAGTTTTAAAACTGGATGTGACCTTATATTTGGAAAAAATGTAATCTCTATTAATCAAGCCATATGTAAAAAGACAGAGGTTAGATACTTTGGTAATATCATGATTTGATATGGAGTGTTGTAGAGAAAAAAATAAACTTAATAGGATTTTAAGACTGGTGAAGGCCCAAAGAGATAGTTTTACTTATAAAGATTTAAATAAACACAGAGAGCAATACAAGGCCTTTTTAATGAAGAAGAGTGACTTTCAACAGAAACAATGGCAGGATATGTTGAGAGTCATAAACAACAAGCATTTGCCAATGCCGAATGTTTGCTTGCTGGCATTGGCATTGGTAGTGTAGAAGTTACAGAGCTGCATAATAGGAATGGCAGCGAAGTACTGAACAGAAGCCAACCCCACCACCACCCTGCAGAGAGTGACAGGCATTGGGGTGTGTCTTTGGGTCATCAGGCATAACGACCATGCCATTTCACCACACCCTACCCTGCAGACACTAACAAGTGTCATGGTGTGCCTTGGGGTCTTTGGCCCTTATGCGCACCCCATTCCATCAGGAAATACAGTGAGATGGGTGCAGTATAGGAGAATGGGGTGAAGTCTGGGCCCAAAGAGTCCGAGGCACACCTTGATGCCTCTCACTGGCTGCAGGGTGTGGGTGGGGGTGGAATGGTATGAGCATTACAGGCAAGAATCCCAAGTCACACCCCTGATGCCTGTCATTCTCTACAGGGTGGGGCATTATGGTCGGAAACCCTAACGCCTCAGGCATTCGTTGGTATTTTCACTCCAAATTTTCAACATGGTTTTTTTGTGACCCCCACCTCATGAACAGTGGCAATATCAGTTTGTTAGCCGAAAACTGCTTTTGCACAGCAACTATGGCATGTGGCACCACAGGTGCAAAAACACATTCCAAATAGGATGTGAAAAATGACAGCGGTACTGTTCATGGGGAGGTGTAAAAAATGGCAATGTTGAAAACCTGCTGTGAAAATCTTAAAAAAAACTGGTGAAGTCACGAGCGTGCATAGAAACTGTGCAACACACACCCGTAATGTAATTAGTTTAGGGATATTTTTTACAGCAGATTGCTAACAAATGCATTTTGGGACCTCCGATCATGAACAGTGTCAGTGTGATTTTCCTTATCTGTCCCGAACAATGATTTCCCACAGTGACCACGCATTTCTGCGCTGAAAGTGTGAAAACACATTTCGGCCATGTTGTGGAAAATGAAAATGTACTGTTCATAAGGAGGTGTGGAAAAATGCCACTGGTGAAAATCTGGACTGAAAATATTACAAATTCATGAACTTACGAGGGTGCATGGAAACTGCACAATGTTCACTCATAACACAGTCATTTTATGGAGTTTTGTCACCAAATTTTCAACATAGCCATTTTAAGACCTCTGCTCATGATCAGTGTCACTGTGATTTTCTTAATCTGTCCCAAACATTGTTTCACACACCAATTGTACCATTGTAGCTACATGTGTGGAAACACATTTTAGGTGAGATATGAAAATGGTAGCTGTACTGCTCATAAGGAAGTGCGGTAAAATGGCACTGTTGAAAATCTGGATGAAAAAATATTAATTCACAAACTTACAGTGTGCATAGGAACTGCGCCAGCACACTCGTAAAACAGTAATTTTAGGAACTTTTTCACCAAATTTTCCAACATAGCCATTTTGAATACTCTGCTCATGAACAGTGTCACTGTGATTTTCTTAATGTTCCCGTACATTGATTTCGCACACCGACTGCGCCGTAGTGCGCTACATGGGCGGAAACATGTTTTGGGTGAGATGTGAAAAATGACAGCTGTACTGCTCATAAGAAGGTGTGGTAAAATGGCAATGTTGAAAATCTGGAGTGAAAATATTGAAAATTTGCGAACTTATGAGCGTGCTTAGGAATTGTGCAATGCAAGCTCGTAAAACAGTCATTTTTAGGAATTTGTCCACCAAATTTTCAAAATAGGCTTTTTGAGAGCCCATCTTATGAACACTGGCAGTGTCATTTCATTAATCAGTCCCAAAAGGTGATTTCGCACAGTGACTGCGAAATCACCCTTCGGGCCCAAGTAATGCCATGACAGTGACAGCATTCATGAGAAGGGGTCCCAAAAATCCCATGTTGAAAATTTGGTGCAAAATTAAAAAATGCCTGAGATATGGCAAAGTTGAAAAACCTATCTATTACATTATACAGCATTTCCTCATTTGCGGTTGGCTTTGAAGAGTGCAGATGTGTTCCCGGTCCACCGAAGATCATCATGCCGGACTCCAGAGGTAAGTATGAGGTGAGGGGGGGTGTGGAGAGGCAGGGTGCACAGTGGGTGGGTGCAGGTGGGGGCAGGGAGACTGCGAGGGACCATTTTTTAATTTACAGGTTTTTTTTTTTACTATTAAGATGACGCGGGACGTTTGCCACGCTGGGGTGGGCTCCCAGCATGGCAGCTGGAAAGGCAGTTTGGGGGTCGCTGGAGCTGATGGTGTATTTGGCACCCCCATCGGCCATATGGGTTTGTGCCATGCTGGGGTGGGCTCCCAGCGTGGCAGCTGTAAGGCTGTTTGGGGGGGCTGAAGCCAATGGGGGATTGGGCACCCCCGACGGCCATATGGATGTGTGCCACGCTGGGGTGGGCTCCCAGCATGGCACCAGGAATGCTTTTTTTGGGGGGGTGGCATGGAGCCAACAGGGCATTGGCCACCCCCGTCAGCTAATACAGTATGTGCGTGGGGGGCGCGTCAGCATGCAATATGCATGCGTGCATGTTGAGGGGGGGAGCTCTGCTCACTGAAGCGGAGCTCTTCCTTTCAACTGTATGCCACTGCATTTTCAACTGCTGTCATAGACAGCTGGAGCAGTGATTGGCGCACTGTGACCATGCCTGCAAACACACTGACTGAATTGGAAGAGGCTGACACACCTCTAGAAAACTCGGATGATGGCACTATGTTTCTTGCACATGTGTGCAAGCAAACATAAAAATGATTATAGCACATATTGGCATTTAGTGGCAAAAGACACGAATAAGACCGGGTTTGAAATTGACACATATATTACACTGGATGCCTGGATCTCATATTATGCAAATAAGTTTATAGCAAAGAATCTGAGGATACACAGGTGTATTTGGATTCTGATATGAGCCAGTTTGTTCCATTTTTGCATGCAGAAGTTTATCAAGCAGTTGCCTCGTTAAAGTTGCAAAAAGCCCCAGGCCAGATCAGATCCCCTCGGAGGTCTATTTAAACTCCCCTGCAGTCTGGGCTAAGCTTCTTACTATATTCTTTAATGTTTGCTGTAAGGATCTGGATTTGCCACCATCATGGAAAGGTGCTATAATTATTTCAAGTGATACAGGCGATTCGTAAGAACCCAGTCCAGAAGGGTGGTAGTACCTGTTCTGTAGTTCACCCTTGTGGGTAATGGGACCATTTGTGAGAAGCTAGCAGCAGTCAGCGCATCCTTTTATTTGTTCACACTGGGGGAGGACCAGTTCACATTGCAGTCACCAAGCAGAATTGTTTCTGTGTTTTGATTACATGAGTGTATGAAGTCTAGTATGGGGTTTAGCCCTTGGTTGGTCAGCTTGGGGGGGATATAGATTGATGCCACTGTCAGGTTTTTGTTTTGTGCTCCAGCAGTATCTTCATGGCAAGGACCTGGATGTCATTCTCAGGGAGAGGCACACTGAAAACATTACCCTTAAGAGATTCTTTTAGGTAAAGGGCACAGCCTCCACCTCTCTTGGACAGCCTGTCTTGCCTGAAAACTGTATACCCTGGGTTCAATATTGCTGAGTCTAGGATCTTTGAGGAAAGCCACGTCTCAATTATGGACAGAATAGAATGTCAGGGTTGTGATGTGCTGTCCAGGTTGTGAGGGAGTCGAGTTTATTGAGGAGGCTACAGATGTTGATGTTTGCCAAGGAGAGTGTCCCAGCCTTGACTTATTCTTTGCAACCAACTCATGGGGGAAGGCCAGGGTTAGAGTGTACATTTCCTGACAAAAGTAGTAGCAGCAGTATTAGACATTTTATGAAGGTCAGCTTTGGTTGTTGGATAGATAGCCCTTAAAGACAAGTACATTAAAAGTTTATTTCAATTGAAAATGTTAATACCTGGTGGCTAAGTCAAAAGCCAAAAGAAATGATCACCTGGTGAGGTCCAGAGTCACAGAATGTGTTAAAATTCCTGAAGGTGATGAAGGTGATGAACTGTGCCTGTGCCTATGCAGGATGTGAAATCCTTTTGTTTGTATGCTTCCTGTGTCATTCAAAGAGGTTGTTGAAAAGCCCACACACATATCCTTTAGGACAAGGTCAGATGAAAATATGGATTCAAGCAGGACCCAGAGTCACTGAGTTTGTCAGACTTGGTTGATTGATTTATGTTTTGCTTGGGATAGATTACAAAAAGTTGCTTTTAAAATGAAAATGCAGATACCTGGTGATGATGTTTTGCAGATATCAAGACCAGGAGACTTTCACAGATGTAGTGAGCAAGAATAGTGTAGTTACTCCAAGCAGAAAACCATGTAAATCCACAAAAACTAAGCTACAGCCACAGACAAACACAATCAGCCACCACACAGACCCATGTCTCCCACTTGCACCTTGTTTATGCCTTTTAGATATTTGAAGGTTTCTATCATCAACTGAAAGAGGAAGATGATGAAACACAGATGAATAATTGATTTCTGATTTTGTTTTCAAGTCATTTTTTATTACAATCCTTTAGTCAGGAGTATAACAAATGAGCCTGAGATCCTTGTGCCACCGAATGAATGTTGGAATTGAGGGAGGTTCTGTCCCCCTGTCCTCCATGTAGCCCTTAGTGCAGGAGGTATAATAGTAACACAGGTTGCTTTCCTTCTCTGTTGATGGTTGTTATCCTGCTATGCTGTAAGTCTTCCTCCAGTGTGACCATAACTGTCAGTGCAGATGGAGCAGCTAGGAGATAATGAAGGGTGCTTGGTTCCAGGCACATACACTCAATTGCATGCACATATGTACATGGTGTAGTCAAACAGTGATCAGTGATCGTAGGATCAAAGCATGAACTTCCATGAGTGAACTGTGATGCAACAGACTCAGTGGTTAAGACCCTAACCACAGCATTTGTGGACTGTAGTGGGGGATACACATACCCCCAATTAAATCCACTGCATCAGCAGTCACAAGGTGCATGTTGTTCCCTGCTCCTATGATGATGTATGCACCATGGACAGTGATTTCAGTGGTGTCCTGCCACAGTAGATAGCACATAAATCATAATTAAAAAGAATCTAATCCATCCATAGCCACACTGTGGTTGCAGTTTTAAATAGTATGTACACATATGTTCATGTTGCAATCCTGTTATGTTGATAGTATTCTTGATTTACATTGTTTGAGTTTCCTAGCTTGTGTATTTATGTTTAAGCTTCTTCACTTGATTGATGTGCATTGTATTGTCTAAGGCATTGTCATGCACTGTACTGTTTAAATTAATTGTCATGCACTGTACTGTTTAAATTAATTGGCATGCACCGCACTGTTTAACTGATCATCATACACTGTGTTGTTTATTGGTTTGTACTCTCCCAGGATGTGCCTGAAAATAGGCAAATGTTAGTCTAGCACACCTTACAGTAGCTGGTAAACAAAAAACTAAATAAATAAATATGCCTATACTGATTTTGAAAGACCTAACTTGGCGTCTATAACAAGAAGAATTACTTCTACCAATACACAGCTTGGGTTGTCAAGTGGTGGGCACTGGAACCAGTGAGCGCAGATGTCATTGACCTGAGTGTCTACAATCTAGCCTAGTCAGTGGATGCCACTGAGTCACCATACAAAGCTTAGGTATTCTGCTCCTAAGCTGCTGGTAGAAGCCGTGCATCACTAGGATACTAAGTCCCTTGTTTAGCAAGTGACTCAGGACTTGCCTTTCACTTATTCTGGTTTCCTAGTCTCTCTCAGATACTCCTCCAATGTGACATGCACATAAGGTCTACCTGAGTTGTGCTTTGCTCTAATAGTGATAGATCCAATTACTGGAGGGCTCAGCAGAACTTAGACTAGATATGGAGGTATGGTCAGATGTCACTCATGGGCCTGGCCTGTGGTGACACTTCCTAGGAAACCAGTTGCTGGGGTCTAACCATGTATACATAAGCCTTAGAGAAGAATGTGCGCAGTTGTAATATGAACTTAAATAAAGCCAGCAGGGACTGATGAATTTAGGAACTTTAAAGAATCAGCAGGTGAATGGTCATACAGGACTCTGGGGATGTTTTTTAAACTTCATTTTTCAACAGCTTAGAATTTGATTCATGACAAATCAAGGCCACTGCTCGACCAACAAGGCCCTTGGTAGCTGTGCAGTGAGCTTGTTTGTCTGAATCAGAAGTATAAAATATTGAAAAATGAAATTTAAAGCATCCCTATAGCAGTGTATATAGTACCCCCACACTATAAATATTTGTACATCATCAAATGTGCTAACGTGGCGGTTGTTCTCAGAACCAGGAAGTGGAAGGTATGAGGCTCTCAGCTCAACAGAGCAAAATATGATCCCTTACATTCAAAATTACAGGCTAAGAATTGGACTTGGTGGCATGTAAGGTTGCTATTGTGATTACGGGTGACAATTGTTGAAAGAGAAGGAAAGGTGCTCTTTATGATTCGATGGCCTTTCAGCACAGTGATATTTTTTTTTAATCTGAGTTTATTTTATAATTTAAGCACACAGAAGAAAACACAAAACTAAACAAACAACAGATATCCCTAATTGTATACATGGATTGAGCATCAATGTCAGATCAATACATAAATGAGCACAATGGTACAACAGAGAACAATATCATGATCGTGGTACTAAACATGACAATGGAGGTTTACAGTAAGGACATAATAAAGTAAAGCATAGTATGGAAAAAATGGACAAAGCCTTAAAGTCAACAATTATTCAATAGTGAGGAGCTTGATCCATCTTTTTTCATAGAGAAATATCTTATTATGGATATTTGCAATCATTTTTTTCCAAATCTAAGATTGAACAGTAGTTTATTTAGCCATTTATTGAAGGAAAGAATATCTTGGTCCTGCTAGTCATGAAGGACCAGCCATTTCATAGTCATTGATAAGTAGTGACATTGTACTTTCTTCCTTTCCTTCACTGCGATGCCATAAAAATCACCAATTAAACAAATTTCTGTTGTAAACATTTCACCAAGACCAAGAAGAGGGTCCACCCGGTCCTTAATCATTTGTCATAAGCTTTGAACTTTCCTACAATGCCAAAATATATGTAATAAAGTACCTTTGACCCACAGCAGATACAAATATTGGTTTGTAGGTTTCACCATTTTATCTTGCTTATGAAGGGTATAATAAAGATTGTGGAGGATTTGAAACTGTATAAGGTGAAGTTTATCATGGGTGATAAAGGTACGGAGATCTGACCAGATTTTTTTTATTTGCAGGTAATCTTTTTATTATTTTCATTGTTATACATCCAACAACAGGTTAAACATACATGTAATTTCATTTGCACTACATAGAATTCAGATTGACTGGAATAACATATGTTACAGTAACAGTGGCACCCAAGGGGTGCCCTAACAATGACCATATAACACTCACATACTCAGCCACGGTTCATTATAAGACTATATACCTTTGCAGCCTATCTTGCTGGTCATCCATAAGTGGGTTCAGGGTGTCTGGGTTTAGTTGCTGGGGACCTTTTACAAAGAGTCCTATCAAATGCATGGAGAGAAGAAAAATAACCTGGCATACTGGAAGTGAGATGTGGCTGGCGGATATACATGCCCATGGGCCTTTACAGGGGTTTAAGCAGATCCTTGCCCCTTGGGGCCCTGCATGCCTTGTTCTGTATGTATTGTATGAAATAGGACCACCTTTCTATGTAGGCCCTGTTGTTGCCAGTAGCAAAGTGAGACATTTTCATAAAGGTAGCCAGCTTTTCAATAGCCATTAGCTATTCCCAAAATGGTGGGACCTCGGTGGTCCACCACCTTCTTAAAATCAGCCTCTTAACCTCTACTGTGGCCTGCATTAACCAAAGTCTCTGCTGAGCTCATAAGGGGAGTTCCCTCGGGGCTATCCCAAGAATCAGTAAAGCCTAGTCCTTAGGGATTTGGCATCCCAGTACCTCTGAGCAACACTGAGTTACTTCGAAACATAGAAACATAGAATTTGATGGCAGATAAGGACAGCTTGGCCCACTCAGTCTGCCCATTTCCCTACTTAATGGATAAGCTGCAGATCCTAGTTAACCAACAGCCTACTTTCTCCTACCTCTACCCCTTAGAATTGCCTTATGTCTGTCCCACGCATTCCACACTTTGTTCCAAATTGGCCAAATAAAGGGACACTGCCATAGTATATGTAAGAGCTCTGCTCCTTTTGCATTGCACCTCCAGCACTCATCTCCCATAATCAGGCCCAGCTGTTGGAGTTGTGCAGGCATGAGGTACCATAGGTGCAATATTTTGTTCTGTATCAGCAGGCTTCTCAGGTCCCTGCAGCCTTTGTGGGCTGTGGTCTAGCTGGCCTTCCATTCATCAGATGATATTGGAACTCCTAACAGCATTTGCCATTTTGCCTTGGCAGTAAGTGAGGGGTCTGGGGTTGCTTTCCTCATCTGTCCATGTATTACTCCTGCAAGGTCCTTAGTTTTCTTTTCTTTTTTTATTTAGTATGCTTTATCTGTGGTTCACCCTGAGCTCAGCCCCCATTCTCCCAGGCCCACATCTCGCCCCTGGGACTTACCTCTGCTCAGCAATCACCCTGGTTTACCCCCCAGGGTGGGGCTTTCTTACCAGCGCAATCCCTCATGACAAAGGTACAAGGATACTGGCAGGGGACACCTACTGGCATTGCCTCCCTGGTTTTCCCCCTAAGGCAGGGCATGGAGTCGGGCTGGGGACAATGGACACTGGAAGTAGGTCTACAGGCAGGAGCCCGGTGGATGATCAGGGCCAGAGATGCAGGGCGTCATTGAGGTGGCCACCAGTTTTTTGCTGGCTCCCTGGGGGTGGGGATGCACAAGGACATCCAGCATCTGCCTCGTCCCACTAATGTAACAGTGCCAGCTGCAATGGCACCCTAAGCCTCTTTCCGGGGTCTGGAAAGCACCGAACACTCTCTTCCCCCTCTCCCCAGACAAGGAGAGCAGTCCCCAGGAATCGTAATCCTTCTCCCGCAGCTAGTCTTCCAACTCTGGGGCCCATTCCTGAACCCAGGTCATCGGCGTTGCAATCAGAAATCCAACTGCTGCGCTGGTGGGCCGGCATGGCCCTTAGTTTTCTTGATCCGACTTCCTATGGGCATTCTCTGACCTACTGTGTCTCATTTATTTTTACAACCTACACATGGCACCCTTTCTTTATACCCTCCTGATAAATGTGTCTAAGCTTGAGATATTTCCAGAACTCCTTTTTATGTAGAAGGTGTTTGTCTTGTAATGATGTAAAAGAGTCCATTGTGTGACCATCTGTCATTAGGAGATCTCTAAGCCTATGTATGTGTTTTGCCCTCTAGTCAACCTAGTTCATTGTTTTCTTTTCTATGGTCCACTTTGGATTGTTCTAAAGGGGGGAGTAACTCCCCATGCTAAGGTATATACATATGGTGTGTCTCACTATGTGCCATGCCATGTGCGATGCCTTGACTGTGAGTCATTTCTTTAGTATTGATGATAAGGGGTGGTCTAGGTATGATGTTAACTCTGTACCTTTAAGAGCAGCTGTCTCTATTTCAGTCCAGGCTGGCATATTTGGACCCTGGTCCTGGAGCATTCTGCAAGTTCTAGCCACAGAAAAAGCATGTGCATAATGTTGGAATTGAGGAAGTTTCCATCCTCCTCTCCTCCATGTGGCCCTTAGTTTAGCCCTGCTGTATCTTGGGATTGAGCTACCCCAAAGGAAGCTGTCTATCACAGAGTCCAGCTTCTGATACTACTTCCTAGGGATCTCTACTGGCAGGTGGACCAGCAGATAAGACTTCGGGAGCTAACATCATTGTTATCGCTGCTATTTTCCCCCTGGCATTGCTAGGTTCAAGTAACGCCATCTGTTAATCTCGGCCTGCAATTTGTTAACCAGTGGGGTAATGTTCTTGTCTATGAGGGAGTGTACTTTGGGTGTTCTACATGCTCCTAAATATTTAATTTTCCCCTTGGCCCATGCCAGCTTAATCTTGGAGTCTATCTCAGGTGTAATTAGATCGTTAAGGAGAAGTACCTCCATTTTGCCCTTATTAATTCATAGTCCAGAGATGTCTGCAAAGGAATTTAGAAAATCTAAAAAGTGTGGGGTGCATGTCTGTATGTCCTTTATTCGAATGAGACAGTCATCTGTGAAAAGTAGGGCATGGTACAGGAGACCTCCCATTTGCAAGCTTTGTATATTTGTGTGGTTCCTTAGGGTGCTTGCCAAATCTCCTATGGCCAGTACAAACAGCACAGGGGAGAGAGAGCACCCCTGCCTGGTTCCTGTGTGTGGGATGAAAGGGTCAGAAAGGGTGTTGTTTATGAGGATCCTAGCGGTGGGGGTTTTGTACAATGTTTTGATCCACCCCCCAAACTGAGGCACAAAGTTGCATTTTTGGAGGACAGCATGAAGGAAATCCCATTCCAGAGAATCAAATGCTTTCTCAAAGTGGACTGAGATGGCTGCTGCTGGTGTGTGTAGAGTGGAAGCTCCCTGCATGAGTATAACCAGAGCCCTTAGATGGTCAGCACTGGCTCGGCCTTTGACAGATCCCACCTGTGATGGATGTATTAGGGAGGAGAGGACCTGTTCTAAATGGGTAACTAATACTTTTACTAATATTTTAGTGTCAGCATTAATAAGTAAGAGGGGCCTATAGCTTGCAGGACGAGAGTGGTCCTTCCCTTCTTTGTGGAGAACAGTTATGATAGCCTCTCTTAGGGACCCTGACAGATTTCCTTAACCTAATGCTTTTGGTAAGCATTTCCAGCATTGAGCTGGTAATTTTATCCTGCACAACCTTGTAAAAGTCTGCCGAGAAGCCATCCCCCCCCAGGTGCTTTGCATTAGGGCATATTTGTAATAGCAGCCCCTAGCTCCTGTTTGCTAAATGGGGCATCCAACTTTTCCCTCTGACTGTCAGATAGCTTCAGGATTTTAAGGCCCTCAAGAAAAGCTGAGCATTTTTTTGTTTCAGCATGCACATGTGAGCTGCACAAGGTCCTGTGGAATTCAAGCAGCATTTTATTAATTGCTTCAAGTAAAAGCTGTTGCTTCCCTCTATTACCTCGGAGCTGAGCAATGTGCCTTTCAGCCTGCTGCTTCCTGAGTCTTTAGACCAATAATTTCCCTGTTTTTTCCCCGGTGCCCAATATTTATGTTGTGATCTTTGTATCTGGAGTGCGGCTTTTGTGGTGGCTAACACATTGAGTTGTAATCTGAGGGCTATGATCTTGTAAACCAACTCTTTATGTTGCAGCATTTTTGGATTTCCTTTATATTGATTTTCTTTCAGCCCTGGTTCTTTTTCTAGGCTAGCTGCCTCTTTATCGATCTGTTTCCTACAATAAGTGGCATAGCCATTTATTTCCCCCTGTTTGTTGCCTTGAAGGCTCCCCATATGGCTTCTGGGGGTGCTGAACCTGGAAGACTGTCTAGGAAATAATTTTCTGTTTCTAAGGCCAGCTAGTCTTTGAAGTCAAGATCATGTAACAGGAGGGGGTCTAGCCTCCAGTTTACTGACCTATGGGATGATGGACCTAGGGATAGGGTCAAGGTCAGCGGGGCGCGATCTGACAAATAAAGTGGGGCTATCATGGTATCCATCACCTGTGTAGTGATTCTTGGTGATGTAAACCTATAGTCCAGCCTACAGGCTACCTGTTTGGCATCCAATAAGTATGCATAATCCCTCTCTGTGGGATGCTGCAGATGCCAGGCATCCTGCATTCTATGCAGGGATAACAGCTGTTTCAAGGCCCGAGTAGATCTAACATGAGGGTCTGTTCTAGAATTAGATCAGTCTATGAAATGGTCCAGAGCCAAGTTGCAATCCCACCAGCAGCATGTCTATGTCGTCTGCTGCCATGTCCAACATTGCTTGTGAGATATGGTTAAAAAACTCAGGGGATTCTTCATTTGGTGCATAAATGTTGGCTAGTAGCATCAGTCCCTTTGGGGTTGCCACTTTTGTCAATACTCTGCACCCTTCTGGGTCCACTCTTTGGTCCAGGAGGCTCCATTTCAGTTGTTTGTGGCAGAATATAGACACCCGTCTCTTTGTCCTTCCAGCTGATCTGAGAGCTTCCCAGGCCACCCATTCACTAGCTAACTTTTTTGCTTCTACCTTTGTTAGTTTGGTTTCCTACACAAAGGTTTATTGTGTTTTCAGTTGTTTTTATCTAGTGAAAACCTTTTTCCTTTTTATAGGCAAGTTCATGCCCCTCACAATCCATGAGGTGGCCATTAGAATGTCTACTCTAGCCATTTAATAATTTCCTTTCTTTCACCAATCTTGCAATTACACTTCAAGCTGTCGTGTCTAGGTTGTAGCCTTTGTGCAGGAACCATGTCATCAGTTTCTTTCCACCTCCCTTTTATCCATCACCCACACCCCATCCACTGGTATACTGAGGCTTGGTATAGTCATTGCTCATTGTGTAACACAGGCATAGTTTCTCTGTAGCTCTAACTTCAAACATATCAGACCTCTTGTCTCTTTGGCAAGGACCACCAACTCCATGCATCTCCATTTGAACTTGGAAATTAAGTGGTGGCCCCAGGCCCTTGAATTCCAACATTGCAATACTTAATGTTCTTATCAACTGTACTCAACATATACACTCTGTAACAAGTATAACACATTTCTGAACACTGTAAGGAAGGAGCAGGGTGGCTCAGTGAGATGCTGACTGGAGCCTTGCAAAGAAACCGGCACACGACTACTGGGAACAGCCGACTCAAACAGTCATGAAAAAACAAAAGTCCATACTGTTGGACACTATAAAAAATGGTTCTTTATTACAAACTTAGAAAAAAAGAACATAGATGTCCTAAGTACCTAAAATGGTAGCACCCCCGCCACTGTTATACTGTCAGTATTTCATGTCTGACTAGACGCTTTTTCAAGACAAAGGTCCTTTTTACTGAGTTTGTAATAAAGAACCAGTTTTTATAGTGTAAAACAGTGTGGATGTTTGTTTCTCATGACCATTCGAGCTGCTGTTCCCAGTAGTCATATGCACATTCCTGAACACAACTTTCAAAACTTTCTTCATCTTTTGAAGGGGCACTCCCCTTTCAACCCAGTTAGTACCCCAACTTACAGCCAAGGGTTAGGAGAACCCTTCTGGGACAGTAACAAAGTTCACATAAAAACAATGTAGAATATCATTCCCACTGGTATTGTTCCTTTCCTGGCCTACCCTCTCAGGGATCCTTCTATGTGTGGTATCTAAAGGTCTATCAATAGCCACTTCCTGACATTCACATCATTGGCTAACTATTTAATCAGGACCTTCATCAGGTTATCCCCCACGTGAAGGTTACAGCCAGTTACTAACACCTGGATGTCCCTCCATATTGATATAGTAGTCCTCTCCATTCCGGTGAATGAAGAAGGGTATCCCCTCCTCCTGCTCCACTTTGTAGCTTTAAATCCCGCCCCCCAGACCTCCAAGATGCCAGCATCCTTGTGCTTCATGTTACCAGGAGAAACGTGCAAACATCAGCTTCTTTTCCCCTGGGTTCCATAACTGCTCCCACCCTCCCTCCAGGAAGCCTCTGAGTAGGATATACTGTTGCCTGAGGGAATACCTCTGTGGACTGTCAGGTAAAAAGAGAAAAAAAAGCAAACAAGAAAAGCCTGAAAAACAACAAAAGAACACCCTCCGTATCCCTCCCCATCCTACCTCACCTGAGTTAAGTAAGGAGTAAACTTCCTCCTGTGAATTGTTCAGTGCAACTTAAGTTTAGGTGAGGGTTTGGGGCTTCTATATCACTGTGAGTGAGTTCCTCCCATTGTTTACCAGGTACTCATGGTTCTGGACATGGGGCTGCCCTTTAGTTTTGCACCCGCAACCCACCAAGGTCGATGTACTCCCTCTCAGGGGTTTAGCCGTTATTTACATTGAGCACTAGTCCACCTGGACAGTGGTAGTCACAATACCCACATAAAGTCCGTTGCAGCTCAAGTTTGGAAGCAGACGCTGTATTCTTCATTCTCTTTGTATGCATATTTGTACCAGGCAGCAGCCACCAGCAGTGACTGGCAGTGGGGACAGTGCTGGGAGTTGCCGCCACACTCCCGTGTCATCAAATGATGCAGCATCAGACTGGACGGTGGGGGATATTGCCATCTAACTGTTCCCCCTCTTCTACCCTACCAGACAGTGAGGTGACAGGCTGTGCAGCAGAGCAGAGAGAAATAAGAAAAAAGAGGAATCCTCTGTGCATCATTCCATCTGATCACAATGACATTTTGACAGTCTATTCTCAACATTACAACCCCAGAGTGCATGAAGGGGCTACCAAAGGCAAGGCAAGGCAAATTGTATTTATTTATAATGCCCTATCCAGGGGCTCACACCACTTAACAAACATAATAATAAAGTGCAGTAAAACGTCCCAATTAATAAAGGTAATCACAGAAGAGTAAAAGCTTTTTCAAATAAACATGCTTTTAAAGAGGCTTTAAAGGCCTCCACTGTGCTAGCAGCCTTAATGTGTGGTGGAAGAGAATTCCACAATAATGGTGCAACTACCCCAAAGGCTCTATCTCCCAATCTTTTTAGATGGGATGGTGGCACAACTAATAGGTCAGCCTCGGCAGAGCATAGGAAGTGGTTAGCAGAGTACAGAATCAGGAGCTCTTTTAAGTAGTCAGGTCCCAGACCATGTAGGGCCTTGTATGTTAGCAAACCTATCTTGAAGGGGATGTGCACACTCACAGGCAGCCAGTGCAGAGCGCACAGAACAGGAGTGACATGATCCCTCATACAGGTACCCGTTAACATCCTGGCTGCAGCATTCTGCATGAGCTGCAATTGCCGAATCAAACCTCCAGACAGCCCTAGGTAAAGGGTGTTGCAGTAATCGAGTTGGCTAGTAACAAAGGCATGGATAACCGTAGCCAGGTCAGTAGGAGTCAAAAATGGGTGGATTCTGGCAATATTCCAGAGATGGAAAAAATGGCCCTAATGACCGATGAGACCTGTTTTTCAAGGTCAGGATGATCATCAAGAATAACTCCAAAATCCTTAACCACACTAATCACCAACAGGGGGCGACCATCAACCATTAAGGCAGGCAGTACCCCGTCAGCGAAAATACCTCTATGACCCAGCTCAATCACCATAAACTCTGTCTTGCTGAGGTTAAGACATAGCCAAAGGAATCAGTACTCCAATAGCACAGGCAAAAAAAGAACCATGTTCACCTGTATGCTGCCAAATGAAATCCCTTAGATCTGTCAGCCATAAGCTGCTATTCTCAGGCTGGGTTTGGTGAATCCAGTAGATCCTGGGGCTGTACTTCCTTGGTTAGTTCTCCCACACAGTCTGCCCATTCCTGACATAGGGGAGTCCAGTCTATCAGTTGTTCAATACAGGGGGCAGGATTTTCAGATGGGGCACTTCTTTGGCAGACAGGTCTAGGATAGTAGGCATCAGCTTTCCCAGTGCAACTGTACATATCGGTTGGAAACCTTCATGGGAGTGTCCCCTGGAGAGCTGATTCAGGCATCTGATAAGTTTGCCATCTACATCTGCTTCTCAGTCTTGCTTTCTGGGGGGAGGGACATGTTCTTGGTCACATTGGGTTTGTTTGCTTGTTTTCTTTGCCGCCCCTATTGAACCTTATGCCAGGGTTCTTCTTTATCCAGCTTCTCCCCTCTGCTGCCCTCTCTCCTGCCTCTTACACATTCATTTCTTGCCATGCAGCAACTCGTGGTTCTTGTCAGGGCTGACACGACGCCTTCCCCCCAGCTTCAATGTCATGTAAGAACTGTTCTACTTCCTCAGGTGCATTAAACATCACATAATACCCATTGAAGTGTACCCTTAACATTGAGGGTACTGTAGGGATGCAGGAATGTTTGTCTGATACAGCTGCTGTTTATCACTTGCATATGCCTGTCTTCTTCTTGATAGGTCTGCGGAATAATCCTGGAAGATTTTGATCAAGTGTCCTTGCCAGATAGTGCCCCTCTGCTCTCTTGCTGCCCTCAGAAACAGTTCTTTGACTAGATATCATAAAAAGTTACACAGTATAGGTCTGGGCAATCCCTCGGCTTGGGTTTGGGGGCTAGGCACCAAGGATTCCTCTCCAGCTCTGGGGGCTGTTCATTATTTACTTTTAACATGCTGGGTAGTGTGAGCCTTAAGAAAGCCACCATGTCCCTCCCCACCATACATTCTGGAACACCAATAATACTCTGTTTTTTTGCAGTGGGCACTGTTCTTCATATCATCTACTTTTGCTAGGAGGAACCGTACTTATCCCTGGTGTTCTCTAAGTTATCCCTCATGCCAAAAGAGCTGAGTGCCATGTTGTGTGACTTGATTTTCCATTCCTGCTACCCACATTGCAGGCCCCCATAAATCCTCGTTAGTTCTTGTAGTGGTAATTTTTAATTCAGCATTGTCTTGAAGCACCTTGCTTAACATCAAGGTTATTCTTTCCAGTTCGGTAGGCATTTGAAGTTGATCCACTCATTCTGCCATAGTTATGTTATTTCTTACCCCTTACTGCCTTGCATTGTTGGAGCTTTCTGCAGGGTTTACACCAACCTGAGAACTGGGGCTGGGATGGTCTGCCAGGTGGGAGACACATGATGGTGCCAGGAGAGCTTCACTTCAGTGTTTTACTGTGATGCCAGGACCAATTTTGGATCAGAAATGCTCTTATAGATCACCTTATTTTTTGGCTTCAGCAGCATTGGTTTAAAAATTGGATGATGCAGTTGTACTTAACAGATGGACATTAGAAGGTTTATCCCGTGTCTCCAAAGAAATTAGCTAGTGGCCATTTTAGATGCCAGGCTCTACCCTGAGATCTGATGAGATTTAACCCAGTTAAAAATGTTTGTCAGGGAAAGTGTCCAATAAGAGCAGGACCCATCCAATGCTGGGGAAAGCTTGGGAAAAAACAGATTTCACCACAGCGGTTCGACAGGAAACTTGTTGGCTGCTTTTACTGTGATGGCACAATTCCAACAGTTGGCATTGTGCCATCAGGAAAATAATGTCTCCCACACCCCCACTGGACTTTAAAATAATCAACTCCAGGTCAGAGTTGTTTTGGTGAGGGAGCACAAGACCGGGAGAATCCGTTTCAATGTGTTCCACACGACCATTACAGCAAACTGACAATTTTGTTGCTGTAATGGTCTTTGCAGATTTAGTTTTGCCATGGCATTAGTATACCTCAAAAAGGGCCTGACATAGTTGAGATATGGAATGGGGTTGGGCAGTTGTATCTACAAGGGAGAGGAAGAAGAACCACTGTGCTTCTAGCCATGGCACAGGCCCCATATGGCAAGTAATGGCCTGGAAAAGTTGTAAATACTTGAAGATATGCTAATCTCTAAGGCAACTGTATACAGAGTTTCAACAGTGGCAAATGGAGGCAAGCAGCCATTGAGAAGTAGATTAGAGATGGAGATAGTGGTCAAAGTCAGTAGCCAGTCACTATATATCATTTTGCCATCAATTTCGAAGTGTGGGTTTCCATAAATAGGTTGACGAATGTCTTTCATTAAGTTCATAGAGAGTGCTGTACCAAGCTGTACATGCACTTTGAGGGAAGTACCAAAGACAGTTGACCTGAGGCTCTGCGGAAGGGAAGTGTGGTTTACAAATACTAAAGAGCCCTGATTCGTTCTCGTTCAATAGTCAGCTAAAGGGATGTGAATGGGGGGAGGTTGAATCTGGGCTTTCTAGTGTAACCCGTTATAGATTTTTACAGCAGTGGCATGCCCAGCGATAGAAACAGAAATGTGGGACACCGAGTCCACCCAACGTTTTAGGTGCTGCTAACTTAGTACATGCTCTTCATGATGATTTACTGGCCCAAAAAAATGTAGAGCGCAAGGAATGAAGATTTCAAAATAAGGAAAGGGGGAGGAAACTATTAATCATATGTAGGGGTAGAAGAGTCAAGGGAAGACATTCATTGTTATAATGTTAATCCTACCAGATAAGGTTAGGGGTAAGAAGCTCCAACTGTCCAGGTCAGATTTTATAGTCATTATAAGATCATCAAAGTTAAGTTTCTTTGAGTAATTGGGGATCCTTCATAAGTTCAATGCCAAGGTAACATAACTCAGTCAGGGCTCAGTCGAGACCCATTTCAAGAATGTCTTCCTTGTAGACCCCACCATTAAGAGGCTTAACTACAGTTTTGTTACTATTTAATTTGTTGTTAAGAGTGTTCAGTATTCCCTTATTGTGTTCAGAGCAGCTGGAATGGAGCTGTTGGGTTGGGTCACATGCAGAAGAATGTCATCTGCATATATCGATAGTGGAAACTTGAGTTTCTACAGGAATGCTAGTAATACGGTAGTTAAACTTTAACTTTATGAATCAGGGGTTTGAGATGAAGATTAAAAGTGAGGATAGGGGACATTCTTGATGTGTGCCACTAGGTAAAGAGAAAGCAGGGGAACAACACTGCTACAATAAATGTTGGCACTAAGTCAGGAGTTTAGAGTCTGAATCCAAGAATGCAACTGTGTGGGAAAGCCAAACCATTCTACAACAGCAAACAAAAATGGCCAGGAAACTCTGTCAAAGGTTTTCTTCTAGAACTGTGCGGAATGGGAAAATTCTGAATCTATGGACTTTCGATGAAATTTCACAAAATTCCACAAAATGTCATGGAATTTTGTCAGAATTTCATGGAAGTTTTAAAATTTAGTAATCTGGTTATAATTCAGCTGCCTTTCAAGCTAGAGTTCTGAGGTTTGGAATGTGTACTCTTTGGATCAATGGCCACTACTGTGCCAAATATTGTGAAATTTTGATGAATTGTTTCAACATTATAGGTGCTCAAATGTTAGTTTATTGTTTGTGCAAAATGTCCTGAACATTTTTATCTGCATATACCTTAACCATCTATTGGGTCAGGGGTCATACATTTTGCTTGATTTTTTTCATGATAGTTGTTCTAACAATGTGCCAGATTTCATTACAATATGATGCATTATCTCAAAATTATATGTGCTCAAAATCTGTCATTTTATTTTTTCTGAAAATGTTATGAAAAACATTTCATCTGCATATAACTCAGGCACCTTTGGAGCTACGCATGTGTAACCTACTATGGATAAGCTTTTTGTAATGCTTATAGAATTTTCTAAATATGGACAGAATTAGATAAGAGGTTTTTAAGTTACAGGGGTTCAAAGCTTTACTATGTAAATATTTGCAAAACTTTGAGAAAACTATCAAAAAAGTGGATGTTTGTAACTTCTCTGCTCTTGCATGCATAGAGTAAACATTTGACATGCATATCCATAGTCAGTGTATCCTGGGGCCAGATATTCAAAACTTTGCGTTGGATGCCAACTGTTTGTACAGGGTTAGTGCCAGGTTTGTGTGGCTCTGCTATATTCAAAAGGTCAAATAGCACAGGCAAACTGCATTAGTACTGGGCAAAAGTGTAATGTATGCAAGGGACAAACCAAGGGGGCATGTACATGAATACAGGTAAAATGCTATATTCAGCGCATTAGCACGATGCAAAGTATTTTTACATGACTTAGCGTGACACTTTGTGCAGTGCAAATTACTGCCCAGGAAAAGGTAGTCTTAACTCTGGGTAAACCAGCTTTGCATAACTTTGTGGCTTTGTGTGACTTTTGCACAACGTTGTACAACCCTAACCAGTAAATATTAAACATAGAACGAAACCATAGAAAAAACATGCTGCACACGAATGGCACCTCTTATGATGCCACCATCTGCTACTGGTCCCAACCATGCCAGGCAGTAAGTGGTGACCCGGCACCCAGTGAACACCGTGGCAGTGTGTCATTACAGCACACACCTGCATTCCCCCTTCAGTGGACACCAACAGAAGCCAGTACACACATGCAACACTGGGAGTGTGGATGGTGTGGAGGGGAGAGTGCACAGGTGGCCAGTCTGCACCACATACTGTGTGCTACCACAAGGCTGGGACAAGGCACGCAGTGCAAATGGTCCAGTGTTAGGAATACCCCAACACCTGTGTGCCTGTCTGATGGTATGTGCCCCCTCAGCCACATACTGTACATCTGTACAGACACCACAGCATACACAGCCAGCCATGTATATGTCACTGTGAATATCCCATTAAAGTGGAACAGCATCTGTGGGTCACACAATAGCATAACGGTAATGTCCACTGTCAGTACACACCTGCAAGACTGGCCTGTCACTGTGTACAGCACAGCAGTAATTGATGCCCTACACACCATGAACATTGCTGTGTCCCTCACACTACTGGCCCCCTTGTTACTGTAGTGTCTGCTGTGCACTAGAGTAGGAGCTACAGTTTGACTATTGCATGCAGCACCACCACCTGTGCCTGTGCTGTGTATTCCCCCGGGGCACAATATTCTATGTGGTTCTGTACAAATATAGTGTGCAGCTACCACCATGCACTTCCAGACTGACCTACAGGTGGAGCTGTGGGCAGACCCAGCCATCCCCTGTACTTCCAGACTGACCCACAGGTGGAGCTGTGGGACTATGCAATAGAGCTGGACAAACTGCATGCAAATCAGAAGATAATGAGATGCTAATCTGGATGTTTGCCCACAGACTGCCTAAGTAGGCTCATTTTCATGTTACTTTTGAATATAGAAAATTTTTGCCCCTGGCAAACGTGATAGCACTGGGCAAACGGCTCAGATCCGTGAGAAACCTGTGTTAAACCTGAGCAAAACCTTCACAAAATCTGTGCTAAACCTGTGCAAAACCTGCGCAAATGTGTCTGCTCCATGCAAATGTTTCTGAAACCTTGTACATTTCTGCAGATTTTCATATGCTCTGATGCTTACAGCTTTAATGAATCCACTCCTTTGCTAGCACACATGTTGGCCTCATGGTTCACCTTTACCTTCCTTCACATCACTGTGCACTGGGCTACTGTTGTGGTTTGCACTTCCTGGTTGCTATATTCAGAGCTGTCCTATTTCTCTGGCTATTTTAGCACTGCACTCCCAGCCCAGTTTTCCCGGCTTCCTTAGCACACTATATTCAGCAGGTTTAGCACTGGGGCTATCCCTTTTGAATATAGTGGGCTATTTAAAACATAGAAACATAGACTTTGAAGGCAGATAAGGACCGCTAGGCCCATCTAGTCTGCCCATTTCCCTACCTACAGGATAGGCCACAGATCCTAGTTAACCAACAGCCTATTTCTTCCTACCCCCCACAAGAATTGCCTTATGTCTGTCCCATGCATTCTTGAAATCTCCCACAGTTTTAGACCCCACAACCTCCTCAGGAAGGCTGTTCCATGCATCCACTACCTCTCTGTGAAATAATACTTCCTCACATTGCCCCTGAACCGTCCTCCTTCTATCTTTAAATTGTGTCCCCTTGTTCTTGTAAGTCTCTTTTTCTGAAAGATGCTACCCTCTTGGACTTTGTTGATTCCACTGAGGTACTTAAAAGTTTCTATCATGTCCCCCCTCTCCTTCTTTCCTCAGGGTATACATATTAAGCTCCTTTAGTCTCTCCTCATACTGGCTTCTCTTGCAGACCCTGCACCATTTTAGTTGCCCTCCTCTGGACTACCTCTATCCTGTCTATGTCCTTGCTGAGATGAGGTCTCCAGAACTGGACACAGTACTCCAGATGGGGTCTCACCAACTGTCTGTACAGAGGATAACAACTTCCTGTTTTCTGCTGCTGATGCCTCTCCCTATACATCCCAGTATACCCCAGCCCCTACTGCCTTTTCATATTGCTTCCAACCTTAAGGTCATCTGATATGATTACCCCAGGTCCCCTTCCATTTTTGTTGTTGTTACTACCTCCCCCCCATTGTGTATTCTTCCCCTGGGTTCTTGTTTCCCAGGTGCATTATTTTGCACTTCTTTGCATTGAATCCTAGCTGCCATACTTCTGACCATTCCTCCAACCTTGCCAAGTCCCTTCTCATCCTTTCCATGCCTCCTTGTGTATCAACCCTGTTGCAGATCTTTGTGTCATCTGCAAAGAGGCATAATTTTCCTTCCAGTCCTCTGCAATGTCCTTATGAAGACATTAAAAGGGACTGGACCCAATCTGAACCTCTGGTACCCCACTAGTAGCCCCTCTTTCTTCAGAGTGGACTCCATTTACAATTACCTTCTGTGTCCTGTTGTCCAGCCAATGTTTTACCCAGGCTACCACCCTGGGACCCACTCCCAGGCTGGTTAATTTGACTATTAATCTTTTGTGTGGGACTGTGTCAAATGCCTTGCTAAAGTCTAGGTAGGCCATGTCCACAGCCCCTCCCTGGTCTACTACTTTGTTCACCCAGTCAAAGAAATCTATTAGATTTGTCTGACATGACCTTCCCACTGTGAACCCATGCTGCCAGGCAGTGCTAATTTAGCCCCGGGGCAAAGTTTTGAATACCAGACCCTTGGTGTCTAACACAACTGGATAAATTGGTTAAGCAGTTTTAATTTTGCTGAAGAAAAAGAAATGATTAGTAACATTTTCTCACGTATTTATGATAGCATATACTGTAGATGAAGCATCCAGAATTTTTGTGTGTGGAATTTAACATTAACAATGCACATATCACTACTTCATTTGATAAGCTGGGCTGAGCTTTTTGCAGTCATGCTGTTCCTCTCTGGGTGACTATTCCCCTCCCCCCTTCTCTTTTGGCATAGCCAGATTGACTAAGTAGAACTACTGATCCCACTGATATCCTCTGTGTTCCTTACAGTGACAAACTCCCTTAAAACATGAGTCACCTCCTCTTTTTCTTATCGACCTCCCCTGTTGGAATACCCATAATTCTTTCTTCTTGCTGCCCAAGACATTGTCTTTCCCCACTACATCTTTCTGAGTACCTCCAAGTCCTAGACTTGCATGTACACCAGGCTTCCTGGATAATAAATTTACTTGATGTGATCCTTAAATATCCTGCATTCAGGTTGAAATTGTTGACAATCTGTGCTTTCTTGCTACAACCTGGTGGTCTACCACTATTGTGCTACCCAGCTAAGCTGTCCATTTCTTGGAGCAACTGTGCATCTAACTCCAGAACCTGGTGACTTATTCTGCTACCTGCCTCTCATACCACTATCCATTTATTAGAATCCTCCAGATAAGGCTGATTGAAATTAGAAAATTCCAGTTTTGTGGAATTTTTCATGAAATTCTACATTTTTTACAAAGACTAGTGGGATTTGATTTTAAGTACAGATGTTATTGTGCAATTTCTCACAGCAAGCAATTAATAAAATTGGCACACACAGTCTCCTTGTAAGGTCTAAGAACCTGCCAAATTTAATTGCATTGCATTCTTTAGTTTTAATGTTCGTGGGGTTTATAAATTTGTAGTTTACAGTTCTTGCAAAATATTTTTTTTTAATGTTGTGAAAGTTTGACTACTTTTAATTCAATCCAGTTTAAAGCTGAAAATATGAACTTTTTCAGAAATTACCATTTGGTATAGTAGTTTAAATGTTTCAACTCTGGTTAAATTTGGATATGTAGTTTTAAAATTAGAGGGAACAAAGCAAAATTTTAATTTTGGTAATGTGTTTGGCAGGCTATAACTCAGTCCCATTTAAGGCTAGAAATCTGAAACTGTGCATATACAAATGTAGTGATAACCTGTATATCTGCTAATTTTTGTAACATTTCAATGAATGCTATCAAAATTATACTAAAAGTACAGAAATTCAAATTTTGGCAAAATATTTGGCTACCTATAACTCAGTTACCACTGATGCTTGAAACTTAAAACATGTGAATATACACATTATAGGTGCGTCTCTAAATCTTGATATTGCAGAGAAATTTGGATAACAATTTTTTAAAATATCTAAAAATAACTGAAAATTAAATTTTGATTAAATGTTTGGCCACCCATACCTCAGCCCCCTTTTAAGCTAGAGAGCAGAAATTTAGTATACTTATGTAAGCCATAGGGTACATTTTAGATTCCAAAGTTGTTGTTATTTGATTGTGTAGTTTTAAACATGTAGCAAAATAACTGAAATTTAAATTTTAGCAAAATTCTGCAGATTTTTCTAAAGTATTCCATGGAATGCTGTGGAATCAGGCATTCCATGGAATGCTGTGGAATCAGGATGGTCATTCCATGGACATTATGTGGGAAAAATGTTATATTCTGCACAGCTCTACTTTCTTCACATTTAGAGAGACCAGGGCCACGGGGCAATCTGGGTCTTCAGATGCAGAGAAGCTATCAGTTAACTTCTGAAGAAGATCCTTGTATGTTCTAGAAGGCATAAAGCCAACTTGCTCAGGACTTAGCAGGTTGCTCCATACTTTATAAACTCTAGTGGCCAAGACTGTAGTTCCAATTTCAAAATCTTAATTCATTAAAGAAATAAGCCTGTAATTGGTCACTTGTTCTAGGCTTTTCCAGGTTTAGGGAGTAGTATAATCATGGCTTCAGCTAAGGTGGGTCTGAAATCCCATGCTGAAATATATCCATAAAAACTTGGGTCAGGATAGGGGTAAGTTCCTTTGCATACAATTTGTAAAAATTAGAAGTGAAGCCATCGGGGCCTGGGGTTTTGTCTAAGGTTAGGGATTTGATGGCTTCCCCAACATTCCTGGCCATGAGAGGTTTGGATGGTAGCACATGGTTAGTCTCTGTTAGGGTGGGCTGGGTAACCATATCTAAGAAAGCATAATGTGTCTGCGCTGAGCAGGCAGTGGGTGGAGGGCCATATAGAGATATGTAAAATGTGTAGAATTCATTAGTAATGTCTCTCAGGGAGGTTTCAAGTATATGATCGATGTCAGACTGTATAAGGGGAATGATCCTAGAGGCTTCTTGTTTTTGGAATCAGAGGGACATTAAATTTCCCTACCTCCTCTTGGTCTACTTATGTAGTGTGGGTTTTGAATATAGCATAGTCTGCCTTCCCCTCATGATTTCAGCATATTTATCTCACAGCACATTCAGGGAATGCTGAAGAGAATCTGGAGAGCAGGGATTAAGGCTACTTTCTTTGGACTGAATATCCTGAAGAAGAGTTGTGGTGTGCGCTTGCTGTTCTGTGTTCCTTTTAGATGCTATTCTAATAAATTCTCCCCAAAAAAGTACACTTGCAGGCAACACTTTAGTTGGGTTCAATGTCCCCCTAATAAAGATATATAGAATTTGACGGCAGATAAGGACCGCTTGGCCCACCCAGTCTGCCCATTTCCCTACCTAATGGATAAGCTGCACATCCTAGCTAACCAGCAGCCTACTTCTTCCTACCCCCTCCCCCTAGAATTGCCTTATGACTGTCCCATGCATGCTTGAATTACACCACTGTTTTTGACTCCACAACCTCCTCCAGAAGGCTGTTCCTCTACCCCAAGGACCTCAATATTTTGGATAAAAGTGAATTTTGTGGAACGGGTAATCAGTATGGATACTTCTTTTTGGCAAGTTCAATCCCCCACCCCAAATGTCTGGCCAATATGTCCTCATCTGAAGAGGGTGTATTCAGATGATAATTAGTGTGTTTCTTGTAAGAAAGAAATGTGCGTACCCATTTGGAATAAATGCTTATGAATTTGTTGTTGCTTAATTTTAGAGTGTGCCTCTTTAAGATTCCAACAAACATACTTTATAGTGTTACTTATTGCTGCTAAATAGGATGCTAGCAGTATGTCCTCTGCCTAAATAGAGAGGTGCTATATGAACCCATTTTAGGTTAGAGCTCACTCCTGTCCTCCTCTTCCCCAGATAATCATAAGAACCCACTAGTGATCAACAAGGAACAATGATCTTACCCAGTGAAGTAAGGCTATCCATGATCCCAAGAGCATACTCTTGCTGTCAGGTCCAATCTGGATCTGTCAGAGAGCTCTCTGTGGGTCCCCAGGCATATATTGAAAGCAGTCATTAACCGACCATTGAGCACCGACAATGGCAGCATTGAAAAGCAGCAAAGGGGGGGACAATAATACCCTATGTCCTTGTTGTGACAACATCAGCAACTATATTAAAAGGAAACCTGTACTGAAACTCAGTGTTAGACAGCAAAATGAACTGTCAAATAGGAACTGTAACAGTGGTGAAAACAGGTACCATTCCAGGAACGAGTCCCAGCTGTGGCTTCGAATGAAAGTGCTGTCACTGTAGCTCCCACCACACAAATTTATGAGACGCTGTGGTGACCTCCTCAAATGAAAACATCAGTACTAACTATCAGGCTTTATCTTGAGTCATACGGATAGTGCCTATACAACTTATAGTAACTCTGCTGGATTGCTGTAGGTAGAATAAGAAAAAGCCCAGTTTGTACAATGTTGAGTAGTTAAGGAAAATTAAAGCATGATGCCATTGGCTTGGCCTGGCCAGCAGTCTATAGCCCTATCATGGAAAAAAGGGAACATTGCCATAGTTTATGGCTAAGTCCTAAACTCCTTTACGGTAAGTATACCCAAAGTGCACCCCCACCCCTAACCCTGTGGATACATTGAAAAGGAGGAAAACACAAGTAGTAGTCCAAAAGAGGATTAGGTAGAGACATAAAAAGGTGTCTATTAGGGGAGTGAAAAGTAGAGTCAAGTTGATAGCTTGAGAGAAGGATGAAAAAATTGCCCTGCCTCTCACCCGAGAGCACTTATGTGGTCCCACACCAGCTGCAGCCAACTGAAGATTGAAGATTGATACAGGGTGATGAATGGGAGCTGTTCTCACAATCAAACTCAGCAAGAGAACAAGATGCACTGTAGTGCTCCCTGCAATAATGAGAAGGAAGGCAGAAGAAGTCCATATAGCTCCAGTATGTCCAAAATGTTTACCACAGCATGGGGAAAGCAGAAAAGGTAATGAGAAATGAAGCTGGGTTCTAAGTGGCCAGAAGGTAGGACCTAGAGAGAAAAGGAAGGTGCCTCTGATTTAAAGTGGTCCCCATGGGTGATCTGCGATCAGCCCAGTAAGAGAAAGCAGCATCAATGTGCTGGAATATGAGGTGCTAAGAAAATGTTGGGGAAATATTTTGGCAGTGCTTGTTTGGCTTCCAAAGCTATAGTAAATGTTTTCTCTCCTTCTGTAGTAACCACCTGGAGACAAGCCGGTTACTTCATATAAAATTTTATTCCAGCTTCATAGAGCTTGAGTTTAATAACGTGGTACTCCTGTTGTTTCACCTGTACACTGGGACAGATGTCATTAAAGAGAAAAATTATATTGCCTTCCAGTTAGAGCTCTTTTGAGGCATGCAATTTGGTTTGATTATGTGTTTTGTTGAGGAAGTTTAAAAACCAAACGATAATAGGCAGTGGTTTGTCCCAGGGGTTAGATATGGGCCTACAGTAAGTGATCTGTGCGCCCACTATGTTATATGTTGGGCTCCACGTGGGAAGGGACCAGCAAGATTTTCCAGGAGCTTCTGGATAAATGTGATGGTATCTGACCCCTCTGCACATTATAGGAGGACAACAATTATCAGGTTGTTACATCTACTATGACTGTCTTGATCTTCAGTTCTCTCTTCTGGCTTGTTTAGCATGCATCGTAGGTCTGCCAGCTTGGGTTCCACAGTAGCTACTTTGTTCTCCAGGGACAAAATATGGGCCTCTGAATTGGTAACTCATTTTACCAGTATTTCCAAGGCTGACTTTACAAGTCTGAAGTCTGCCACCAAGTCAAAGAGGACATCCTTAATTGTGTTATGCTCCTGAAAGAATCACTCCAAGGTGGTAAGCTCAGCCTCTGGGTCCAGGGAGGAGAATGGAGAGTTATCCTCCTTATGCCATTTAATGGTTCCGGGATGAGCTGGCAGAGGTGGTGGGACAGGAATGATGTCCATTGCTTGTTGGTTTAATGCTATATCCAGGCAAAGGTGGTATTAGACAGTAGCAGATATAGAAAGCTGTCGAATGCTGTAAAATAAATTAAGTAGTGTGAGGTATAAAGCAGGGAAATGTCTTAATACATGGCTATGCCAGGAGGAGCTATCATGAGAGTGTCCGCTCTTCAGCCTGCCATCACATGACCCCCCCAGCACAGTGATATTATTTAATCTAGCACATTACCTGAAGTGTTACCTTATTGTGCAGACAATAAGCACAAGTTAAAGCTTCAGTTGATATGGTACTTTGAATAATACTGGTTACATGTGACATATCTTCAGTGGAAAACCATGTGGCTATCACAATTTTTACCTCATTCAGAAATGCACACTGCATAAAATGATTCATAAATACCTTCTCTTAAAAAAGAATGTCTGTTCCAGATGATCCATCTGATTATTCTTCACTGTTCTGTCTCATAGTGTTTATCATGTCACTTTCAGCTACCTTCTCAAGATGAGAGTAGTCAGTGTCTGTTTCCTGATGTCTGGTCTCACTATCTCCTTCACCATTAATGTTTTCTGTTCTGTTTTCTGAATAATAAGCTCCTTTTTCAACTCTCCAATTATCTAGCTTGTTGCTGTTCTCTGTGCCTGATCTTCTCTTGTTTCTTTATACAGTTTCTGTAAAGAGATACAGCACAACTCTTAACACATGTAGTAGGTAGAGTGGTGTCCCTGATTCTTGGCATTAGCTACCACCCACAATACTGCCAGCCCAAGTTTGTGAGCATACTCATCTGTAATGGCATTTGGGTTGGGGGGGTTGAGAGGATTGTGTATCCTGCTGTCCTTTGTCTAGTGTGTAGTTGGTACAATGCTCCTACACTGCCAGCAGTTTATGCTTTATGACATGGTATCATGTGGCATGACAGTCAACATCCATGGGTAGATTTGTCATGCATGCATGCCTCCACACACATGCATGATCACATCCTTGCATTTAGGTTGACGGTGGAGAAATTCCAGGTTAATAGCTCACCCATAAGGATGAAACACACTTGCAGCACAGGAGATGCACCACCTATGTAAGCTTGGTTCCACATGTGGATGTTCTCCTGGGAGTGGGAGTATCACAACCCTCCCAGGAGATTAAATGTTTCTTAACCCACATGTGAGCAATGGAGTTATTAAGTCTCAGTGATGATGGGTGACTGTGCAGGATTGACATGTATCTAAAGGTGGTCTGAGAGCAATGCTTGGAGGAAGAAAGTGTTTATGTAAAGTAACAACCCTTACAGTAGGTAAATAACTTTCCCAGTATGGTGTCTGACATTAAATAGTGGCCAGATTTAAATGACATTCAGGTATGATTATGGATAATACAATTAAACTTTAGATAGCTATCGGAATATTCTTTCCTTATGTCATGCACACTTGCAACATGGTGCCAAGTAGTGATTTTACAGGACCAATTGCAGCTTACAGTATCACTTTGGAGGACCAGTTTGCTTCCTGTCCAACAAGAGGTGTTGCTGGATATGCTGGAGAGGAGCATCATCCACTGATGGCACTGCTCAATGCATTCATAGCAGCCCTTAAGCATCTGATGTGCTAACAAATCCTGCTAACAAAAGTGTCCCCATTGTGGCAAGACAATGCAAATAAGATTTGTGAATGTACTACAGTTTGTGTGTTCACTTGGGGTGGATCGAATCACAAGGATGATTCAACTCCCTGTTGGAGGCTGTATGTGTTTAGTGGGGGTGGGGATTTCACAATCCATCCATCTTGCCTGAAGTATGTGGAAGCTTGGTGTCAGCCCCCTGATGGATGCACCAGCAATTTCCTTGACAAACCAGCTTACAATTCCCTGCATGCATTGATGCAACCTTGCAGGCATTGCTCCACCATGGCTGCCATTGTCCAGAAGTTCACATCAAGATAGTCTGTATGTTATTGTGTCCCATCTCCCGAGGTGTGCTGCCACATCAGTGGTGCACTTAGACATCCTCATGCCACCGTCACTAGTCTTCTTGACACCCATTGCTGTTCCTGCTTACTACAACCTGTGGCCACCGAGGTGGTGGTATTACAGTGTAGCATACCTTCATGCACAGAGGAGGAGGAGTTCATCCTATGGGAAACTGTGAAAAAGATGCTATAGTATGTATGTTGATCGCAGTTCCCACATCAGTTTCTGCCAAAGGACCCAGCACTGCAGTCTCAAAGGATAAGAAATTTACTCTTGTGTGAGTTGCTTGGCAAACAGATTTATTCCTAAATGTTACAATGGTAAATAAACACAAAGCACAGCTTTGTTGGATAAAGTAAATAGGAGTGCAGATCTGCAATGTTCATGGCTCAAGCTGTTCCAACGTGTTGTTACCAGCGCTGCACATTTAAATACCATCGTAAGCTTGCAAGAATAAATCTTTGTCAAGCAAATCACACAGGAGCATAGTTCCTATCCTTTAAGACTTCACTGTGGGAAGAAATCTCTGAGGCACTCCAGACCTTACCCACTGGGTCTCCAAACCACCTGATAGGCTCCGATGCACATGTGACTTCTAAATGAAGTCCAGCCCCTACTATATCCCTCCTCTGCCATTCTGTCATCAGTTATTCATGTGCATCTGACCAGGCTACATACACAGGACCAAGTTCCTGAGCAAATTCAGCAAACAACACTTTCTTTAAGGTAAGACTCCACTATTCATAATTAACCCCCAAAACAAGTTACAGGCTGAACTAACATACTTGGCTATCTATACAATATTGAGCAAGCCTTCTATTTAGCTCAGATTCACATTGTTGGAAGAATTGCATAGGAGAAGAAAGCAAGGGCTAATGGTTTTGAACAATAACAGGCACCATCACCTCTCCTCCCCCACCCCCGACCCAAGTAGAGCAGCCAGCCTTGAAAATTAGGATCAGATCCCACGGTGGTCCGGAGGTCACGAGGGCCTGAGTGCAGACGCCTCCCCCAAACCAAGTAGAGTAGCCAGCCTTGAGAATTAGGATCAGATCCACGGTGGTCACGAGGGCCTGAGTGCAGACGCTCCCGAGCCAAGTAGAGCAGCCAGTCTTGAAAATTAGGATCGGATCCCATGGCGGTCATGAGGCCTGAGTGCAGATGCCCCCCATCGAACCAAGTAGGGCAGGTACGGAGCATGGGCACAGCAAGGAAACACAGGACTGTGGTGCAGTTGGAACCAGTGTGTGCTTTGGCGCCTTTTTTCTCAGTTTAAAATTTTATGTTGGCCTAGCAGTGGAGATAGTTTTATTTCAGTAGAATCTCCACTGCCTTATATGCTCCTACACTGTACCTTAAGAAGTTCAGGAACTGTTCAAGCTTACAAATAAGTAACATAGAATCTCCACTGCCTTTACATGTATGCTCCTACACTGTGCCTTAAGGAGTTCAGGAACTGTTCAAGCTTGCTTTATTTAAAAAAAAAAAAAAATAACATTACTGTAATTACTACAGCCATTTCAGGTTTAACTTTAATTACTGCAGCTAGGTTTAGCTTAATTACTAGAGCCATGGCATGTTTAAATTACTACAGCTATTTCTTGTGCATGTCCCGATAGAGCTCTTCTACCTCTGCATGGAAATTAAGTCTCCTCCCCATTTGGTCAGCATAAATAACGCTCACCTTCTTCCTCTCCACAGCCAGCCTTGAAAATTAGGATCAGATCTCACAGCGGTCCAGCAGTCTTGAGGGCCTGAGTGCAGATGCCCCCCCCCCAAACCAAATAGAGCAGGTACGGAACGTGGGCACAGCAAGAAAACACAGGACTGTGGTGCAGTTGGAACCAGTGTGCTGCCCCAACGATGCTGCGTGTCGGTTCCCCACCACACCCACCACCACCCTTGGTCTACACGGATTTATATAGGGTGGATAAGAACCAGTAAGAGTGCAGCTGTGTTTTAACCAATCAGCCCACTTCTCCACCTGCAGATTATATGCATTGGCCACTAGGGGGATTCAGCCTGCCACCCCTTATCTCTCACTGGCCCTCCTTTGGTCCTACTCCCATCTCATACTCCAGCATTTCCCTGATAGTTAGCCCTATACTCGCTCTGCTCTTCCCTGTGCTGACTCCCCCACCACCACTATCCCTCTGGTGAATCTCCCCAACTATGTTGAAAACATACATCTGCCTGATTGTCAGCCTCCACTCACCAATCCGCCCATTACGCCTAGTATCCCCAACTGTAAACCACTTGTGCTGTGCTGCACTGGTAAGCTAGTATTGTCAATATCAACACTTGCACCCTCCCAAAATAATGGGACTCTTACCAGGGAAGGTACAGCAATCTCAGCCTGTAATCACTTCTACTCCCAACCTTTATCCCACTTCCCCTTTCCCACCACTAACACACCTCGCACACTGGACCACCTTATCATCCCACCGCACCCTCCACCAACACCCACTCCCATACCCCCTGTCCCCGGAGCAGGGTGGGCTCACTCCATCCTAGCCATACCTGCCCTTAGCTCCCTACCCATCCCCTGCACCTCCGCCCCCAGATCCTCGCATCAGCACAAGCACATCAACCCCAACTGCCGTAGCCCACTTCTCCAAGTTATCACCTTACTTCTTCTGCTCTCTGGGAATGTTATACGAACATATAAACATATGAAATTTGCCAGCAGATAGAGGCCTAGAGGTCTATCAAGTCTGCTCGAATGTGCAGCTAGCATCCTTATTCTGCAGCTGCCCCTCCCTTCCACCCTTCCACTTCATTAACCCTCCCCTTGTCCTGTTCCATCCCCTTTTGAAGCAGTCCACTGTTCTACTGGATACCACTTCTGTAGGTAACGCATTCCACCCAGTCACCACCCTCTCTGTAAAAAGTGTCTCCTCATCTCCCTCCTGAACCTTCCTCCCTCCAGTCTCATCCCATGGCCAATGGTGTCCCTCCCTTCCCTTACTTTGAACAGCCCCTCTGTAACTGTCTTGTTTATTCCTTTCATGTACTTAAAGGTTTCAATCATGTCCTCCCTGTCCCTCCTCTCCTCCAGTGAGTACATGTTCAACTCCCTCAGCCTCCTCTCATATGATAAGTCCCCCAACCCCTTGATCATCTTTGTCACCCTGCGCTGCACTCCCTTCAGTAACTTAATGTCCCTCTGCAGATACGGGCACCAGTACTGCACGCAGTACTCCAGGTGCGGTCTAACTAATGACCTATACAGTGGCAGAATCACCTCCTCCTCCCTCCTCGAGGATATACTCCTTGCACTACAACCCAGCATTTTGTTGGCTTTTGCAGCTGCCTTCCTACATTATGCTGAGTTGTTCATTGACCCTGTAATGAGCAACCCCAGATCCTTCTCCTCCTCTGTCTGGGCTAGCTGCACTCCCCCCAGCTGGTAACTCCTCCTTGGGTTCTTCATCCCAAAATGCAGCACCTTGCACTTTTTTGCATTAAACCCCAGTTGCCAGGTGTCTGACCAGGTTTCAAGCTTTGCCAGATCATCCTGCAACCCCTGCCACCTGCCTAGGTCATCCAGCACCACTCCTACCTTGTTATCATCAGCAAACAGACTGATCTTGCTTTTGATGTCCAATGATATGTCTGCAATGAATATCCCAAACAACACTGGTCCCAACACCGAGCCCTGTGGGACACCATTCATCACTACCCTTGGGTGTGAGAGGTCCCCACCCAACACCACCCTCAATTGCCTTCACTGAAGCCAGTTCCCTACACATCTCACCAGCTTTGCACCTGTCCCTGTGCCTAATAACTTACTTCTCCCAGCCTTTCCATGCGGCATCGAAGTCAATGCCTTACTGAAGTCCAGATACAGGACATCCACTGCATGACCCTGTCCAGTTGCCTAGTTCCCAGTCATAGAACTCCACCAGGTTGGTTTGGCAGGATCTGCCCTGTGAAGCCATGCTGTCTGCTGTCCTGTAGTCCTTTGGCTCTAGGGAGGCCACCAGCCTCTCCTTCAGGATAGTCTCCATTACCTTACCTACGATGGATGTGAGGCTCACAGGTCTGTAATTTCCCGGTTCATCCTTGGGGCCACTCTTGTGAAGGAGCACCACATGTACCATCCTCCAGTCCTGAGGTACACACCCGAATGTAGTGAGGCATTAAATAGGTCTGCCAAAGGTCCAAAGGACTTCTGCCAGCTCCTTCAGTAACCTGGGGTGGATGCCATCTGGGCCTGGCGCCTTGTCTACCATCAGTGCCTTCAAACCCTCCTGAACTCTGCCCTCCATGATTTCCCCATCTGTCACTCCCTCCTCCCCTGTTTCTGCCATTTCTCCCCCCCTTGGGTGTCACCCCCCTCTTCTCTTTAGTAAATACTGAGCAGAAGTACTCATTTAGTGCTTCTGCCTTATACTTTCTCTTCTACCCCAACCCCCCTCCTTCCTAATCCTTATTATGTGGTCCTTACAGCTCCTTTTCTCCCTGATGTACCTAAAGAAGTCCTTCTCCCTCTTCTTAATGCCTTGTGCCAGCCTGAGTTCCGTAGATGCCTTGGCTCCCCTTACTGCCCTTGTCCCCTCCTTCGATTCTGTCAAGTACTCCTCCCTGTTCTCCCCCTCACTGTTTTCTTGTACTTCCTAAAGGCAGCTCTTTCCCTCCTTACCTTTTCCATAACCTCCTTGCTCAATCAGCTCAGTTTCTTAGCCCTAGCCTTCTTGCTCTGGGCCTTGTAGCAGGTTTTGGTTTCCTCCACTATCCCCAGCTTTATGAGCTCCCACCTCTGGTTAGTGTCCATACTAGATTTAATTCTGGCCAGGTACCCTTTTACCACTTCCACCATCCTCCCAAAGTTGGCCGTCCTGAAGTCCAGCACTCTTGTGCCAGATTCCACTTCTTCCTTGCCCATATCCAATGTGAGCCATACTGAGAGGTGGTCACTCCCTGACAGTGGTTCCTCCACTGTAAGTTCTCTCACAAAGTCCCCATTTGCCAGCACAAGGTCAAGGGTATTCCCTAACCTAGTTGGTTCACTGACCTTTTGCAGCAGGAAGCTGTCCTGGAAGGCATCCAGCAGTACCTGCTCCCTTCTGTTCCTGGTTGTTGGGGTACTCCAGTCCACCCTGGCATGTTGAAGTCCCCACAATCACCACTACTCTTCTCACAGGTCCTCCTGATCTGTCCCACTAGTTCCCTGTCTAACTCCTCCATCTGAGATGGTGGCCTGTACACCTCTCCCATTCTAAGAATCCACTCTTGGAATCCTGGATTTGCATCCAAAGTGACTCATACTACCTCCTCCTTCCCTTCCTCCCTTACACACTTCAGTCCTTCCTTCGCATATAATGACACACTCCCCCTTTCCCAATCACCCTGTCCCCATAAAATAACCTGTACCCTGGTACAGACAGGTCCCAGTCATTGTATTGGTGGCCCATGTTCTGTGATGGCTGCAATGTCTACCTCTCCCTCTGCCATGAGCACCTGTAACTCTGCAATTTTCCTCCCAAGGCTCCTAGCATTAAGGGTAACCACCTTCCACCCCCCCATTCTACCCTCCTTTGCTAGCATCACCAATAGTACTTGCCATTTGTCCTTTGTCACTGTTATGGGGAAGCTCATATGGTTTCCCAACCTGTGGTCTCTGCATGTCTCTTGCCCAATTGCCACCCCCCGCTCCTAGTTTAAATTCCCAACTTCCTCTATGTACTCCTCCATCCTCTGTTTCAACACTTTATTTCCCTCCTCACTCAAGTGTAGTCTGTCTTGGCATAGAGACTACTGTCCTCCCAGGTCCCTCCCACCCCGCAGCAACACCATACCCTTTAGCACAACACCAGGTTCTTAGTCATCCGTTAAATTCCTTCTATTCTCAGCTTTCTTGTTGTGCTTGTCTTGGGCACTGGAAGTATCTCTGAAAAAGTTACTGATCTTCCTGCCCCCTCACATAATTGTCCTAGTTCCTCAAACCTCCTCTGGATTATATCTACTGTCTTGTCAGCCAGGTTGTTCGTCCCAAGATGCATAATTAAATGAGGCTTGTCCCTACCCCTTCTAGCATATTTCAGAACAGATTGTCCCACCCTTTCTGCTGTCATTCCTGGCATGGCCTCCACCCAAATGCAACTATGTGTCTCCCCCTTGCTACCCCACCTGATTCCTGTTACTATTAAGTCCCCCAGCACTAAGATTCCACCACTCTTGCTCCCTGCTTGCTTCCATTCATCTCCCTCTCTCATTTCCGGCTCCTCTTCTTCCTCCTGCATATTATTTCCCCTTTTTGTCCCTGTTGCAATTCTCCCAGCAGAACTTCCTCCCGCTCCGGTTTTGTCCAGGCATTTATCAATTACTCCTCTAATTTCATCATTTCCCTCCTCCACCTTCTTCCTCTCTGGCAGTGCAAAACTATTTTCTGAAGACCCTTCACAAATGCCCACTCTTCTCTCTTCATAGTAACCTGTTCTCTGCTTTCCTCCCATGACTTTTGCTACTTCTTACCTCCCCTCACAAGTCCCTATCTCCTCCTTCCATTTGTCTTTTGTCTCCTGACTCGGTTTCCCCCGGCAATCATTCTTCCTGGCCTGGGTCCCTTTGTCTCTGCTTCCCTTCTTCTGTCCCTCTTCTCACCACTGTTGGCTTAAATCGCCCTTTGTCATCTCTCCTTCTTCCTCCCTCCAGTATTGGGCTAAACCCACCCCCAATCTGCCTTGCCTGTCTTAGTTCCTCTTGCAGACCATCAATCTCCTTTCTAAGTTTCTCTATGTGGTTGCACACTAAACATCCTCCCACACTCCAGGCAATTTTTAGAAAGATCGGTGCACTGCAGTTGTTGCAGCCTACCACCCTACCCATTGCTGTCATTGCCCACCAGCGACCCCCACCCTTCCAGATGCAGGATACCAAACACTCCCCCAAGTTCCCTCTCCCCCCTCTATCAGTGCAAAACATTATTTTCTTAATTTCCTTTACCCCCTTTGTTGTACACATTTAGATAGCTTGAGCAACTGCTTTTTATATTCCTATCCTTCCTATCCACACTCAAAAAGAGACTTTAAGTAGCTATTGCACAATCTTCTTCAAACTCCTACTCCTCCTTTCCCCAATGCAATAGCAATGCAAAGAAGTAACAATGAAAACTCCTAGATTTGCAGTTACTTCCTTTCTACTGAGATAGCAGTCACCTCCTCACTCGCTGCTGTTCCTTTCCGGGATGTCTGCTTCTGCTATGACAGCTGCATATCCTTTGCCCATTTGAGGAAGTGATGTCAGAACCCCTGGTATAAGGAAATCATGGACCATGGGTGGGTGAGGTAGAGGGGTGGGGGTGGGACCAACCAAGTCTTCCAGAAACAATCAGGTAACTGAGGCCCTGGTCAGACCATTAGCACCCTTCCCCCACTATGCACTAAACTTTGCAGCTAGTGAAGCCAGCAACAATGAATCACAATTCTACTCAAAGCCCCCAAAATAGGTTTGCTATGAAAAGAAGCAGGTCTCCAATTCAAACAGCTTCATCAACAAACATATCAAAATAGGCTTAAAATTAGAAGATATAGGTATCCAATTCAAAGAAACAGCCCCAGTTAAATCACACCAAATAGGTTTTAAATCAGAAGAAATAGGCCTCTACAAATGCAGCCTGCTACACAATGAAACATCAAACAAATGAGCCCACTTATAGCCACCAAAACAGGTTTCAAAATTCCAGCAGCCCCCAAACAATACCCTGCTAGCCCCTTAGAAGTAGTCAGAAAGAAAATAAATAACCTTCTACCAAGTAGAATCCACAAGAAACAATGTAATAACAAGAAGAAGAAGCTACTGTACTGTAACAGATATGATCCTGTCCCCTTCTAGTTCCACCCAAACCCTGATCCTGGACATTCTACCCCTCCCTCGCCCCATGCTGGGCACAGCCTCCACATTGCCTTTATGAATATCTGCAGTCTCCCAAAGAAAACTACTGCACTCCAGTGCTGGGTCACCCAACACAGGCCTGACATCCTTGCCATAGTGGAGACCTGGCTCTCCGCATTAACCCCCAACTCTGCTGTCTCCCTTCCTGGTTTCACCCTTTTCAGAGAGGATTGTGTGGGTAAGCATGGTGGCGGATGTGCAGTCTACTTGCGTGAATCCCTCCTGGGCCACACACTCCCTGCCCCCAAGCTCGATCATGCTGCCCAAGCTATCACCTTAAAAATCTCCCCTGACCCAGGCAGGGGCCCTCTCTATCTTACAACCACATACATACCCCCATGGGCCCATGGTCCAGCTATCCACTCCCTCACTGACTATCTCTCTACCCTGCCCCACAAAGCTGAACAGCTCATCCTAGGTGACCTCAGTATCAACTGGCTTGGCTCCACTGCAGCACACATAAAGGACTCCTTCACTGCCCTTGACTTAACTCAACTAGTCACCCTATTTAACCAGTCAAGTGGAACCAGCTCCCTCCTTGACATAATACTCTCCAATCGCCCCCACAAAATCAAGTCTGTTAGCATCCTAGCCAACTCCCTTAGCAACCACTCCCCTATCCTCTGTTTCTGGTCCTCCCCCATGCTCACACCCACATGCAAAGTCACCTACCACTGCCGCTTTCATCCCAGGGGCCTTAATAAGCTAAAGCAGTACTTAGCCCAGCTTGACTGGTCCCCGATCTCCCTTGCGACTGATATAGATACCGCACTAGCCTACCTCACCAGAGCCTTCTGCAAGGCCTGTGACATCTTTGCCCCTGTCACCAGCACTCACTCCAAAACACACAATGCTGCCTGGATTTCTCCCTTCCTGATCCAGCAACTGAAGCACCAAGGCAACCTATGGTGGATCACAGTCGAGTCAGGCAGGACTGTATACAGACAAGCCTATAATGCTGCTCGCAACCAATGCACCTGGGCAATAAGGCAAGCCAAGGCCAGATACTACCAAACCACCCTGGCCTCATCCTGGGGCTCTGCATGAGCTTTCTGGGATAATATTAAGGAGCTTAATGGGAAAACTCACTCTCCCCTCTCCAGATGCTTGTTAATGGTACTATTACCACTGACCGCCCACTTGTTGCCGACTGCCTCAACACGGCCTTTTCTGACCTTAGTGCAGTCCTTCCTGTCCACTTCTTTGACCCTATTCAACCCCCTCACCATGACTCACCCCCGTTTCTCCTCTGCACCATATCTTCCCACAACGCCAAACCACTCCTACTAAAAGGCCTCTCCAGCCACAACCCCAGTTGTGACCCCCTTGATTCCAGGATTCTCCACCTAACTCTTGATATCATGCTAGCCCCTCTCATTGACCTTTTTAACTGGTCTCTATGTATCTGCCAATTCCTGAGCACATGGAAATCAGCTGAAATTACCCCAATTCATAAGACTGGAGACTGCACATTACCAGACAACTACAGACCGATCTCCTTCCTCCCCCCACTCTCTAAAGCCCTGGAAAAAATAGTATCCACCCAACTCATGGATTATCTATCCAAGCACAACATATTATGCCCAGAACAGCATGGCTTCCATCCTGAACACAGCCCCACTTCAGCCCTACTGGAGTTCTCTCAACAAATACACTCTGCACTTGACTCTGGGGATATCACCGGGGCAGTGTTCATTGACCTATCTAAGGCCTTTGACACTGTGTGTCACCCTCTATTGCTTGACTCCTTTATCAACTTGGTTTTTCATCTGGCCCCCTGGCCTGGTTCTCGAGCTACCTCCATGCCAGATCCCAATGGGTCAAAATCAACAGTACCCTATCAACTGCCCTACCTGTATGCTCTGGTGTCCCTCAGGGTTCCATCCTGGGCCCCACATTGTTCAGTCTCTTTCTAAACACCCTCCCCAGTTCCTGCTTGGGCAGAATGCTCCTATACGCCAATGATGCGGTCCTCATCACCTCCCACCTTGACCCACTCACCCTCCAGAGCTCTCTGCAACTCACCTTCAGCCAACCTGAAAAATGGTTCCTCGACCATCGTCTGGTTCTGAACCACAAGAAGACAGAATCTATGATTTTTGCCCACCACCAAAGTAACTCCAGAAATTCCACCCTTCTCATCCTCCCCCACACCCTACACCCCCTTGAACAGGTATCAGCATACAAATACCTGGGCATCACCTTCGACTCGGCTCTCTCCTTCCACTTCCATCTTAACTCCCTGTCCTCTGCCATGAACGCCTGGATTGGACTCCTCTACCGCCACAAAGACTGCCTTCCTGAGTATGCCCTCTGGCTAGCTATCATCTCCTCCATCCTGTCTTTGGTTGATTATAGGCTCCCAATCTATGCAGCTGCTGACCCCACTGCCCTCTCCAAAGTCCAGACCTCAATCAACAAGGCTTGCAGGCTCCTGACCGGTGCCTCCAGCAGAATGCACACATGCCAGCTTTACTCCACCTCAAACCTACTCACCTTTGAAGAGTGCCTGTGGTA
This sequence comes from Neoceratodus forsteri, assembly GCA_016271365.2. Taxonomy (NCBI): domain Eukaryota; kingdom Metazoa; phylum Chordata; order Ceratodontiformes; family Ceratodontidae; genus Neoceratodus; species Neoceratodus forsteri. The sequence continues at coordinate 1,025,813,569 of CM057454.1, read as the reverse complement.
CCACACCTGTATACTGGACAAAAAAACACTACTTGGGCTCTCCCCACTGGGGGTTACTACATCCTTAAAACGGGCCACCCACTCGGTCACCACCTGAAATGCAACCAAAGCCACCTTCCAGGTGCCAAGAGCCAGGACCTTACTCACCCAAGATCTTTCCACTCCAGAGTCCCCTCCTGGTATAACTCCCTCCCCTCTCATATCACACACATCTCCAAAATCAGCTCCTTCAAAAATCATCCTCCGTAAACACCTCACTGACACTCGGAGCTGCAAATGCCCATGACTGGGCCATACCTAGAGCTCTACCTGACCCAATTCACAGACAAAGTCTTCCCAGTCTGCCACTGTCCCCAGCAACTACCCCTCCACCCCCTCAGGTATTCACTACCCAGTATCTCTAAGGATCCCATAGCATTATATGCATATTAGTTTAATTAGATTAGCTTAATTGAAGCCTGTACACCACAAATTGAAACCTGTGTGCGCCACTGTATCACTGGAATTGCTTTTAATGTCCTTTTGCTTTGCTTTGTTTGCTGTTTTTATTGTATCTCACCTGTAATGTTCTCCATTGTTGTACTCCACCAAAATGTTGTCTCCTCTCCCTGGGATGAGGTGCCTTTGTAAATGAGTCTTTGACTCAAAGGTTGTAAATCCAAATTGTGACTAAAATAAACAACTGATTTTACTCACAGACAAGAACAGCCCCAGGATATCCCTGTTATAGTGATCCCCTGTGGTCCAGAGCACCAAAAATAGAATAAGGAGCTAATGTGTGGATAAGATACCACCAATCAACTGGTTAGTCCTCTAGAAGCATTTCCAGGAGATCCCTCTCTTAGTGAGCCCCTGCAGACACCGGTGCCTAGCACAGAAACAAAATGGAGCACACTCCTGCTAGTGGGGTGCTCTCGGGTACAATGGCACCAGAGGCAGCACTTTATAGTCCTTCCTAGCAACTGTAAGAAAGACTGCCTGCCAGCAGCAGACCCAATAGCTGCAGAGTAGAATAAATAGAACAGAAACTAACCTGAAGAGTAAGAAGGTCATGACTAGGAATGGAGATGCTACGATTGCTGCAGGAGGCCAATGATGGGAAGGGACAAAAGAAAGACTCTTTGAGTGCTGGGAACCCCACTGTGTCTTCTCCATCCATTAGTGAGGATTTTTGAGTATGGATGGAGCATGTGCAGGACATCCCAACATGTCTGCACATGCACACCTGATCCATCTTGATAATGGAAATCCCAAGTTAGGCAAACAAAATGGAGGTGAGTCACTGATTTTAAAAGATAGACAAGGCACTCGCTGGGAAAAAAAAGACACCAATAGTCCTTTGCCCACCTGTTCAAAAAAGAACTTTCTCAGAGATATAAATAAGAGAGACATAACTTTTAATGACTTCCTAGTGACTGCGGCAGACATTTTGGTAGTCCATGTGGTAGATCGCCATGTTTGTAGTCCTGAAGTAGTACTACAGAGCGGCCTTTTTTGTAGTTTTCTAAGGCATTTCTGGAAAAAATCCAATGATTCTTCTCAATAAAAAAACTTCCTCAACAAGAGACAGGGAGACAGCATGGGAGGCTAAGCTAGGTAGGGCTATATTCTATGTAGAATACTAAGGGCTCGTTATTTCTTATGTCTCCCCAGGATAGAGAATGGTCAAGACTCGAATCTGTAAGACCTGCAAGATACCCCTGCTACCACCAAACATGAGTCAGTTGTGCCCAGACTGCTTGGATGGAGAGTTGTCAGAACACTCTGACCAATATGAGCTGAAACAGGGTTCATCGTCTCAAGGAGTGGCTCCAATTAGCACCCTGCCAGAGATAACTCACAGACTGACACAGCAGTGCTACTCACACAAAATCAACAGACTGACAGATTCCAAATGAGGATGGTACTGGTTGTAGTACTTAGAATGGGCAAGGAATGAGTGAAGCCTTGCAGGTCAGTCGACTCTCAGTCGGAGCAATGAGTATTGCTGCACACTGCTGTGCTGTGGAGCAAGCACCGATAGAAGGATCAGCTCCTGTATAAGCTTAAACTTATCTTATAAAAGGTATGCCACTGAGGAAAAATAACTGACCTTTCCTGAAAATCTTGTGCGGTGCATTGCTGGCATTCATTTTTCAGGTGTTCTCATTTCCTCGCAGGAGGAGAGCCAATGGTGGGACTGGACTGTGGTGAGAAGGGGGCCCTTCAGGAAGGTCCAAACATTGAAACATGACTGCCAAGAAGGAGACTGGAGAGTGAGCTCCAGTGCTTCCCAGAGGATTTTTAAAGCTCCAGCGGTGGAAGCAAAAAGTAGAGATAAGCCAGCAGAAAGGAAAAAGAAGACGGCGAAGAGAGTATAAAGTTTGCATAGACTGTTTAAAGAGCATAGAGGGACCTCTGAAGAGAGATTCCTCCATGTGTGCTGCTCGGCTGACTCTGTCAAAGACCTTCCTCTACCTTGCCTTGCATTATGAAATCTTTATTTTATTTTGTTACTTTGGTACCTGTGTAGATTGTGTGGTAGAAACTAGTTAGAATTCTGTGGTGAGATTGTCTGGCTTGAACTCATAACTTATATTGCTGCCATGATAAGTATGTTCTTACTGGGAATTTTTTTCTAAATGCTTTTTAATATTGGTAAAATGTTTAGGAGAGTATAATACAGCTAACCCCCCCCCCCCCCATCACAGAGAGCTAGAAAAAAAAGGGGTTTTGATAAAATTATTACCTTTTAAAAGTTTGTGCACTAAGCTGTGTGCTTCTCCCTGATTGGTCCTGCAGGGTCACATGTTCTAACAGGTTAAAGAGCATCCGTGGCATGGTGAGGATAGATGTGCCATTCCAGACTGAGGGAGCAGGTAGAGAGGTCGTGAGTGGGAAGTGAGGAGAGCCAGAGTTCCTGCGCACAGGTAGTTAAATTAAGCAGCCGATTCTTAAAAATTTAGTTATGTGGACATTTTGCATAGAGTGCGTCCACAAAGAAGTTATAAAAATAGTGGCATTGCTTCTCACAAAGTTAACTAAGTTAAGCAAAAGCTACTGACTACTAATACTTGGTGCGAAAAGGAAAAGGGCTTTCATACCAAGAAAATGCTAGTATATTACAGCTGAATAAACCTCTTCATTGCTGAAACTGCTGAGATTTGTCTTAAGGATGCAGATGCAAGTTATTATGTTCCAAAAGTAATAAATGAATAAATTAATGTTCCATCAATTAGTACCAACATACCACTAATTAGCAAAGGTTTGGCATCATTTTGTGTTGTATTTCTAGTTCCCTGTTTTGTTGTTGTTGTTGATGCTGTTGTTGTTGTTTTAATAGTTGTTACCATTGCTCCATTGCTCTGATACCCAGCCTTCATCTGTGTTCAGATCTTGGCCTTGTACAGTGTCCATTTCCAAATTAGCCACATCACACTCATCCTTGCTATTCCAACTTTAACAGATGCATCTTTAAAATAGTACAATGCAAAGTCCATGTTTACTGGAACCTAAACGAAGATGAGTGTGTGTGTGTGTGTGTGTGTCCGCGAACAAATTACACTCAGTTACATGTTGTGTCTCTGCATTTTCCCATCGGCAAAACATGCAGTCAGGTATATTTTTTAGAGGCACCTATTCATACAAATAAAATGCAGATCCTTGTGGGACTGTAGGGCTATGTGCATAACATTGAGCAGCCGTGCTGCTAACCCTGACAAAACAAAAGTGTGGACTGGGAAATATGAAGTGCAGTGTTGTTGCTAATGCCCCATGTGCAAAACGTGCAAAGGTAGTATGCATAGAGGCTTTCTGCCTCTTCTTTATAGAGTTACCAACCACGCTTCTTGAGCAAACTGGATAAATATCTGTGCATCCCCATGATTGCTTGCATCATCTGCATATCCCTGGTGTTCCAGTTGAGTCTTGAGGTTGATAACCTCATTACTGATCAGGTCATTTGGTCTGATCATGATACAGTGGAGTTCACGTTTGGGGCCTCCACTGAAAGTCCCTCCCCTGCAGAGATGGTCAGCTTTTGTCCTTTAAGGGGCTTGCACACAGATGGACTGTTGGCAGTAGCTGATCTATCTAAGGTAGATGCGCCATTTGCAATCGGCACTAGAGAGGAGGTGCAACCTATAATAGTGTGGTCTCCAAAGCTCTGAATGTCATTGCACCAGTTTGTGTATGACACAGATCTTCTTACTTGAGATCCCCGTGGTTTGATAGGGATCTCAAGGCAATGACAGAAGTTGGAGCACTGCTGGTGGAAGACCCAGTTGGAGTCTGACAAGCTGGCCCTGCGTGTTCACTATGCTGAGTGACAGGGGTAATTTCCCAGAAGAAGGCAGAATTCCTGTCCAGGGAAATTGCTGCGGGGAGGAACAGACCATCTCAGCTGTTTCGGACTGTAGACAGGCTTTTACATCCTGCCTGTCTGCAACTGAAAAAAACCTTTTCATCCACTGCATTTGAAGTGTTTGCTTTGTTCTTCTCCAACAGAATGTCAGCCATCCAATCAGGGATTCTGCCAGGTAGGCTATTGCCTAGCAGTGGTCGGGCTGGGAGGAAAAGAGGCATTCCATCTGTCTGGGAGGAGTTAAGGCCAGTGGAAGTGTCTGAAGTGACTAAGGTGAACTGGACCCGGCCCGACACATTTCTTAATGGGATGTGTTGAGGCTGCTGACCCGGTGTTTGCTGGGATTGCCAAGTGCTTGATGGCAAAGGGGGTTTTCCCAGCTGCTTTGAAAGAAGCGCTGGTGAGGCCCCTCCTTAAGAAACCTTCCCTCGACCCTGATGTACTGGCAAATTACCATCCTATCTACAAACTGCCTTTCTTGAGCAAGGTTGTTGAGAAGTTAGTGGCACAATAGCTCGAGGACTGCCTGGTGTCCTCAGACATTTATGTGCCATTTCAGTCAGGTTTTCGAGCTAGACACAGCACTGAAACAACTCTAGTGAGGGTGCATAATGATCTGCTCAGAGCCAGAGATAGAGTAGACAGGTCAGTTCTTGTATTCCTTGATCTCTCAGCCATCAACACTGTGGATCATGTCATTCTATTGGATCAGCTCTGTGAGTTCTGTGGACTTGCCAGTACTGTCATCAGGTGATTTGAGTCCTATGTCTTTGGCTGCAGCAGGTGGTGACTGGGAATTTCTCCTCCTCCCCAAAGCCTCTGTCTTGTGGAGTACTACAGACCTCGATCCTGTTGCCTATGTTATTCGCAGTGTATATGAAGACCCTGGGCAAGATCATTTGACAATACAATGTGTAGTTTCACTGCTATGCAGATGACACCCAGTTGTATTTGTCATTTGCTCTCAGAACATCAGGAGCTGTTGATGTGCTTAACAATTGTCTGGCTACAATCAATGACTGGATGGCTTCCAGCCGGCTGTGACTCAACACAGCTAAGTGCTGGTGAGCAAGCCTGGTCAAAGGTGTGATGAGCTGCCTCCCAAGGCTGACTCTGGTCTTGTACTGGGTTGGACCCCATTGGTGGCTTCCCCAAGGGTGAAAAATCTAGGCGTGATCCTTGATAACAGATTGACCTTTGAAGATCATGTGTCATCTGTAGTCAGCAGTGGTTTTTGCCATCAGTGGATCATCGCCCAGATTAAGCCCCTCATTCCACCCGAGGACCTGCCGACACTAGTACACGCCTTTGTTTCCTCCAGGCTCGACTTCTGCAATGTTCTGTACTTCGGGATCATGAGAGGGACCCTTTGCCAACCACAGCTGGTGCAGAACACAGCAGCCCAGTTGCTGATGGGTCTTTCAAGGTCCAGTCATGTAACCCCAGTTCTGCATGCCCTGCATTGGCTGCTAGTCAGGTGGAGGGTCCTTTTTAAGGTGGGTCTTCTCACCTTTAGGGCCCTATATGGACTGGGCCCTGGCTATCTGTAAGAGCTCCCAATATCAGTGACCTCTGCTCACTCCCGCCGCTCCTCCTTGAGGGACCTCCTGGATGTTCCCAGGGTTTGGCTCAGGACCTCGGGAGATCATACTTTCAGCATCTCTGGGCAGACCCTGTGGAACTCACTCCCATCTGCAGTCCAAGAGGCCCCCTCCCTAGAGGTGTTTAAGTGGAGGCTGAAGGTCCACCTCTTTAGCCTGGCATTTAATGACTACTGAAGTACATCTTGTTTTTGTTCAGTCCCTGATTATGGCATCCTGAAAGCTTTTCAATCTGGTTTATATATATAGATATATATATATATCTATATATATAGATACATATATATACTGTATATTTTTTTTATAATCCTATTAACGTAATCTTATTTTGATTGTTTTGTTTCTTGTCTCATTGTATTTTTCTGTAAGGCACCCAGATCTTCCATGATTGGATGCCATATAAATGAAATTTGCCTTGCTTTGCCTGTGGGTACTGGTGTCCTCTGCATGCAAATGGATGGATGCAGAGGAACAGGCAGCATGGTGGTCTTGCTGCTAGCTATGCATATGGGCCCCTGAATGTTGAAATTTCACCACCTTTACTATGTGCAATAGCACTTGTGTGAGTAGTAACAAGAGAAACACCCCTACGTCCTCCAGTGATGGACACAGCATATGCCACCACCCACCAGCATGTTTCTCTACACCCCATTCCCAAAAAGTACTAATGTAAACCCACTTTCTTTGGGTGCCCAAGTCCTTGCAGCTCAGTGTTCCCCACTGTCTGAGAATATAGGGTAGTGGAGGATGGGATTGGGACAAAGGGTACATTATACTTTGGACCCACAATATAGAAACATAGAAACATAGCATTTCACTGCAGAAGGATCACTTGACCCACCCAATCTGCCCATTTTCTCCCTTACTACAGTGTTACCATAGGTCATACCTCTCTCTCTTATCCCCACTTACTTTCCACTAAGATTTCTTTATTCTTATCCCATGCATTCTTGATCCCCGCCACTGTTTTTTCCCCAATCACCTCTGATGGAATACTGTTCCAGACATCCACCACTCATTCTGTGAAGCAGTATGTCCTTACATGTCTCCTGAATTTACCCCCTCCAGCTTCATTGCATGTCCCCTCATTTTTTTCTGAAAAATACTCCTCTCCTGTGCCTTGTTTTCTACTATGAGGTATTTAAAGTAGAGGCATGCAAGATATAAAATTCCACTGCCATTCTATTTCCACAGAATTTCATGGAATTGGCATGAAAATCCCATCGAATTTTGCCACATTTTAAATTTCAGTTGGTTTGGTCTACTTTTAAAACTATGTATCCAAATGAAACCAAATGTGGCAGTTATACAAGAACCAATAGCTTTCAGAAAGTTACCAACAATCAGAGACTTAGGCTGAAAAGGAGCTGAGTTATGGTGGCCAAAGCTGTCATTAAAATTTAATTTAAGTTTTTCCAATCCCCAATTTTTTTCAATCTAATTTTAAAATGCCTTGTCCAAATTTCTCCACAGTTTCAGGATTTAGAGAAACATGCAACATGGTTATGTACACCAAGATTTAAGTCTCATGCTTTCACATGGGCTGTGCTAAAAGCAGCCAAACATTTTGCCAACATTTTGATTTCATTTTAGTATAATTTTGAAAGCATTAATTGAAATGTTATAAATGTTGCAGATAGATGGGTTATTACTACATTTATATATTTTCTCAGTTTCAGATTTGTCGATCCAAAGGTGTCTGAGTTATATGCAGAATAAAATGGTCATGAAATTTCCCACAAAAAAATAAATGACAAACTTTGAGCACCTATCGTTTTGAGACAATGCGGCCTAATGTCATGATATTGGCACACCATTAGAACTCCTATTAACAAGTAATCATGCAGATCTTAAATTTCTAGCTCAACAGATGGCTGAGTTACGACCAAATTAATAACTTCAAAACCTCCATTGGATTTCGTCACATTTTAAATTTCAGTTATTTTTGGTCTAGTTTTCAAAGTATGCATCCAGATGATGCCAAGTTTGGCAGGTACACAGGTACTAATGGCTTTCATAAGTGTAACACATTTCAGTGTCCTAGTTTGGAAGGGGGTCAGTTGTGGGTGGCCAAACATTCAATCAAAATTTAATTTTAAGTTTTTTTTCTGCATGACATCCAGAAGACTAAAAGGTGTTTTTGAGTGTGGGAGGAGTTGTGCCCTGCACTCCTCATGGACACTCCACAGCCCCCCTGAATTAAGATTCTCAACTCCAGAGGAGTGCATGTCAGGGAGGGAGCAAATTCGGGATTCAGCAAAGAAATTAAGTCTCGCAGCCTCAGGCAGCATCAAATTTTCCATGATCCTTGCCCCAGCCCTGAACCCAGTATCTGCTGCACCAGAGGTAGCCACCCACACCACCACACCACATGGCTAGCTCAGCAGCCGCAAGCATACCAATCCCCAAACCCTTCCCTGTCCCTCCCCTTCCCCTTGCTATTCCCCCCCTTCTGGTCATCCTTCCCTACGTTCACTTTTCTGTAGGGTCTCTACCCTTGCAGGGTAGCCTATGGGGAATGTGCTGAATATGAGTCACTGTTTTGATGGTTGCCCATATTCAGTTGCTATCCTTACTGGACACCTAAAAAACCCTGTCTTTGCAGCTTTTTAGAGCTATCAAAATCTTCTAAAAATACCACTGCACCCTGTATGCATAGGGTTTCCTCGTTTGCATGGGGCAGTCATGGTTCTATTGCATTTGTGTTATCCACTGAGTCCCATACCAGAGGGACCTTTAAATATGGGCCACACTATGTTATATCTGGTTAGCCTGGCACCATACAGTACCTGTTAGTTCTGTGCTAACCTTCTGAATATGGGGGCAGAGCTTTTACTACCTTAACTCCTAAATTTCATGGCAGGGTGGAGTCATATTAGTGGGGCAGCTTGGAAAGAGGAAAGCCCATACTGTGAATGCCCATGTGATGCTAGTGATTTGGAGAGAAAGAAGAATTCTGTCTCTAGTGCCATCAGTCTGGAATCATAGCAATAAAATATTAGCTGAAACTGAAAAACAATGAAAATCTCTATGATACTGAAGTTCCAGGTCTCATTCTCAGTTCCAAAACTGTGGCTAAAAGTTCTTGTTGCAATAGCGACATAAGTTCAAATGTATTGTACCTCTAAACACTATGGATGTGCCTCTGCAAAGTGTTTGTGTACGATCAAAAACAGAACACCCACAAAAAGCAGGAAGTAACCAGTCCTAAATCAACACAGGGATGCAAAACACCTGTGCGGGAAACTACAATAAGCAGGCAAGCTGGTGTGTGACACATTCACAGACATACCATGCCCCTGCGTCAGTTGCTGCTGGAGCTCACCTGGCATCTGGATGAGGCCAAGGCCTATATGAGCCCCTGACACAGATGTGTCCCACAGATATATGCCCACAACAGGGTCCATAGACCCTGCCACACCTACTTGGAGCTGTTCAACCAGGAGATAGTGGACTGGCACCAGATACACTGCAACACCATCCGTGAACTGTGTAAAATACTCTAGGAGGACCTCCAGGGCAGCTCAGTGTGGAGCCAGGCATTGTCAGTGGAACTGATGGTAATAGCTATGCTGTGCTTTCTTTTCTCTGGCACATTTTAGATGCTCTGTAGGTACACCCTGGGGATCATACAGTCAGCAATGCCCTGTCTACTAACCCAGTTCCTAGATGCTCTAACTAAGAGGTATGAGGTCTGTATTACATTCCCTATGTCTCAGGAGCAGAGATCAACAACTATACAGGCATTTTTCCAGGTTGTATGCATGCCCAGTGTGCTAGGAGCAGTGGATTGCACCAATATTGGTATCACGGTACCACCTGGGAGGGAGGTGGAGGCATTTTTCAACAGAAAGGATAACAAACATGTTAATGGAGTACCCTGGTGGTACACACAATGCCTTCATCTGGCACAATTCCTCCCTGTGTTGGATGTTCAAGACCTGGCAGATGATAGATGGCTGATTTTTAAGTATAGCCCCCCCACACTAAAAGGCATACAAACAACATATGACATTTACCTTCCTCTGAAGGTGACAGTAGATATCCCTTGTGTCCCTGGCTGATGACACCAGTGCTGTAGCAGGCATCTGGCAGTGAAGAACACTACAACGAAGCACATTCGGCCACATGTGACATAATCATAGAGGTCTTCAAAATACTCAAGATGAGGTTTCAATGCCTGGACCAGTTTGTTGGGTCTCTGCAGTACAGCCCTGAAAAGGTGTGCAAAATATTCCTGGCCTTTTGCAACCTCTCCAACATAGCAGTCCATGATGGAATAGCAATGCACTGCCCTGAGGGTGACACCATGGATGGTTATGGCAGGTCAACCATTGCACAACAGCCACTGGTCCACTGTGGTAGGCATGGCCACAGACTGTCCAGATGCCCCATGGAGGTCAGGGAATGCCTAATTAAACAGAGCTTTACAAAGACAAAGTAAGACACAACACAACAGTGTACATCTTAAAATACCTTTACCATTACATCAGCAAAAATGTATGTTATCTAACAAAAAAAAGTTACTCAAATATAGATAAAAAATAATAGGGTGAGGGACAAACAGAAATAAAGTGCACCTGGTTTGGGGGGGGCAGCATTGCATATGGACAGTCAGCTTAGGGAAGGAACAAACAGAAAAAAGTGCACCATGCACTAGGGGGCATTGCATGGGGATAGGCAGTACAGGGGAAGGAATAAACAGAGATAAAGTATACCTAGCATGGGGAGGCATTGCAAGAGGATAGGCAGCACAGGTGAAAGAACAAACATAACAAAAAATTGCAGCTTGCATGGGAGGTGAGGCATTGCATGGGGATATGAAGCACAGCAGAAGGGGTAAGCAGAAATAAAGTGCACCTGGCATGGGGAGGCATTGCTTGGTGATAGGCAGAACAGAGGAAGGAACACACAGAAATAAAGAGAACTGTGCAGTGTTGTTCTATATGAAATAAAGAGCTTTAAATACATTAATATGAAGTGAGTGAGCACTGCCTTTTTCAAGTACTGTTTCAGAAATAAAGTGTACCTGGTACAATGGGGAGCATAGCATGGAGAAAAGATACACTAAAAGAAAATGTAGTCTGTGCTGCCTATAGGTTCAGTTCAGGGGGTTGCTGCACAGGGGTCCTGGCAATGGTGTTTACTTGCCAATGCACTGATGGGCTCCCTGCCATGTGTGGGCTGCTCCTGAGGAGCACTGTCCTTTATGGACCCCTCACCAACAGGGACCACAGGTAGACTTGCACTGCACTCATGACCACCCACAGCTGTGTGGACTGATGGCTATGAGGCAGAAGATGGCCACAACACAGACTGCATTGCTATGCCAGGATGCAGTGGGGACTCAATCTCACCGCTGTGTGGTATCCCCCAGTATCCTGACCCTCTGGCACATGCTGCAGAGGGTTCCACTGGGACATCACCATGGCTTCACCAAGCAGGCCAGGGATACCTCCAGTGATTCTGCAGCCATGGCATGGAAGGCCAAAAGATCTGACTGATCCTCCATTGCCACAGCAATGCATAATACCAGACCAGCATTGTGGTGCTTGGTGGACAGCATGGCCTGCACTGAATCAATGCAGTCTGATACAGCCTGTACATGTCTGTTGCCCTGCTCACACACCTTGTCCATCAATGCCTGCAGCTGATATGCCACAGACTCATGGGCTGCCACAGTGACCCTTTACATATCCTTGTAAGTGTTGTCCATAATGTGGGACCCAAATGGTGGAGGTGAGTGATGTTTTCATGATGCCCCTCAGTGGCTGTGTGGAGGTGATTGTGGGTCTCACCTGGGCAATGTGTCCCACTCCCCTGCTGCATGGGTTGCCTGGATAAGTGACTTGTATTGAGTGCTTTCTTTCCCCTCCTCCTCCAGCCCCTCCTCTTCCTTGAGCACCTCACCTTGATCTCCTCACAGGGAGCCCCCCTACCCCGCTATCTCTGTGCCCAAAAAGAGGAATATTGTGCAGTCCTCCTCTTGTTCCACCTCTCAGTTCCCCTCCTTGTCCTCCCCAGTCATTGTCTTCTCCCCAGGCTGGTTGTCACTCCCATCTGAGGAGGCATCTGACCTGCTGTCATCACCATAATACTGATATGGTAGACCTGGAAGAAAGGGAACACAGGGCCATGTGTCACAAACTCGCCCACAGCACAGCTGTGTTACACACTGCCACCCAGTCTGATCAATGTTACAGGCAAAAATCAAACCACAGGCATAATTTGCAATGCAGACCCCCATGCACACCCTGAACAGCAGCAATCCCTGATATGTGGTGGAAGAACGACACCTGCATCATTATGTGCACTGTGAATGCCCATGCCACCCATATGCAACCCTGACCCCTACCACATGGTGATATTAGAGGTAGTTAATTGTAGACTGAAGTGTCACAGTGGCACACAGCACTACTCTTAATAATATAGGTTGTAATACTAAATACAACTACATAGGTGCTATACAGTCATGTGCATGTACTCACCATGGTGGCTGCTTGTGGACATGGTGCCAGTGCCTCCCTCCACACCTTCCACCTGATGGCATCCCACGGTGCCAGCCATGAGCTCCTCCCCTGGTGTGAGGGTGCTCTGCACTGGCACTCCATAGCCAGTGGCCTGAAGGTCTGTCTTGCCCAGATTAGTTTCTCCTTGGTGCATATCCTCATGTCATAGTAATGCTATTTCACCTCCTCAAAAATGTATCCCCCCACACTCAATATTGACTGACTTTGTCACCTCTTTCCATGCTGCCATCCTTCATCATGAGGGGACACCCATACAGAACTGGTCCTCCATGGTAAGGTATTCCTGAGCAAGAATCTGTGTGGAAAAGACAGTTCTAAGTACATTGCACACCACAAATGACCTCATCAGACACAGAACAATATGAAATCCTCCCCCCAGGCAGCTGCCAGGTGCAGTTGTTGTTCTATCCAGTGAACAAGATTGGTTCTGTATGGAGCTGTCCACCTGTAGTGACTGTCTGAAAATGTTCATTTACATGTTGCCCCAGGCAGGGGTGCATATATTGTGGGTCCTGTTGTCAAATATGCCACGGTGCTTGGACTGTGCAGGGAGTGTGTATCTCTCTAACAAACCCATGGCCACCAGCTGTCTTGCGTACACGCAGACCATGGAATATACTGTATATTGGTGATTACATCATCACCACACTTTGCTATGCATGGTATCTGTCCCCAGTGGATGCCTGCTGCTGTGCAGCATGTACACATGCAGCATGGACAGATGCCATGCACAGGGAGGTGTGATGATGATGCCGTCACCAATAAACATTCCATGGTCCATACTGTATGTGTGCAAGATGGTTGGTGGCCATGGGTTCGATAGAGGCATACATCCTCCCTGCACTGTCCAAGCAACATGGTGTGTAGGCCAACAGACTCCACCATACATGCACCCCTGTCTGGGGCCACATTGCAATATACAATCTGTCAAACAGTCACTACTGGTGGCAGCTGTGTATGTGCTCATGACAAATCTGTGTGTTTTATGTAAGTAATAATACCCAACAGGGTGGGCATTACTGGGATATAATGGACCACTCATGGGTGTATTGAGGCCTGACGCCACAGATGGAGGGCCTTATAGCCCCTGGGAGGTCCATTATATCCCATAACAGCCAACCTGGAGGGTATTATTGCACTTAGAAAATGAGCTTACATTACTATTTTTTTAAATAATGATTTAATTAAAAATGGAGTGCAAATTATTAATAATAATGGACAGAAACCTTGAGTTCAGTAAAATAGTCCCTTTCATAGTTTAGTGGCACTAGAGGGTGCTGCTGTTTGAGAGATCTTTTTTTGGTATTAGTTTGCAGTGTGAGTTTTTCACAGCATTAACCAGGAGATTGTTTGTGTTAATACCAACCCCTCCATTACCCAGTAAAGTTTTGGTTAACAGACTGTGAGTGGGGAGTGAGCAGCTCAGCTGCAGAGCAGCAATGTGCTGTGTCCTGTGACATGCAATCGGGGGACACAGAAGTTCACTGAGGAATTGTGAAGAAAAAAAGGAGGTACTTTGATTTGTTTCAAAACTGTGAAAGTTGCTGTTCTGGGGCCAATTGGGTGGTAGGACTGAAGAGAACTGAGCCGAACTGTAGGAAGCACAGCACTAGCAGCCCTCAGCAATCAGGTATGGGTGCAGAAAATAGGTTGCGACTTGAGCAGGATTTTCCTGTGAACTGTGTCAGAGACAGAGTTGCACTGTTGGTAGCAGAAGTTACAAGAGCTGGCAGAGGATCGAAGAACCTGTGTCTTGTTACTGTCTGAGACAGGAGCGGCTTAGTAGGGAAAAAAAAAAGATTTTTCAGTTGTTTTTTGTTTTGCAATACTGATTGCATTGTTTGTATTATTGTTGGTATGGACTGGTTTGAGGACAGACTGTAGGTGCCTATGGCTTGATTTTTCAGAAAGCCCAGGGTACAAAATGGTGGCTATCAGAGTGTGGGCACAGGGATACCAGGAGGTGATGGGTACTGTCAGGGGGAACTTGTTATTTAGCAGGCGTTGTTAAAAATAACAACATAGGTGTCAGGCTGTTTCAGCCAATCAGATTTGAGCTTTTGTGGTGTCCATTTTCTAAGTAGCGATAGGCTGTATAATGTGGTCTGGCAGTATAGATAAGGGTATAGATTACAGAGCTGTGGTTACTGATCATGTTACATCTAACGACTGACAGATGGTCAGCTTGTTCGACAAAAGGGAAACACTATTGAAACACTGGTAAACCTTTTTTAAAAGGTATGCTATGGTTGCCTCAACCTAAGAAATTTTGATGTTATTGCTTTTTATTTACCTTTGCCATGTTGCTGCCTCTGAGTTTGTTTTAAAGGGACATTCAAGTACCTTGGGAGGCCAGGTCCTGGACTGGAGTAGCAGAGCCCCGAGAAGGAGTAAGAGTACAAAGGAAGGAAGTACCAGGGCTCAGCTGAGAAAGAAGACACACTTGGAAGTCTGATAGGACTCTGACATGGAAATCATTCACGTGCTTAGTTAAAGTCTTGTGAAAGGAATGTGCAAAGCAGATTTTTGCTTGATTTTATTGATTTTAATGTTTAATCTGTAGACTGGCTTTAAACATTTTAAAATTACTGTTTATTCTGGCTTTGGGTACTATGAGGGGAGGTATTTTTTGGTGTGATATTTTTTGTGACCTTAGAGTGATACATTTGACATGTTTTGTCCACTACAAACTTTCTCACAGTGTAGTAAACTTTTTTGCTAATTTTATTTCATTTTAGTTTGTTTATTTAACTTTTAATGTTGAGTTTCATGCCATTCCACATCACATGGGAGGGGGACTATAAAGTGTAAGTGTCGAACTTAGTGTGTAGACACAAAAGCCAGATCATTCTCCATGCATGCTGTTTTGAATGTGGAAGCTCAGAAGTTACCAACAATTTGCCACTTGCTTTTTGGGAAAGAACTCCTTTTGTACTTTTGTGACAAAGTAAGAAATTATAATAGCTTGTTGGTTATTTGGCCTTGAACAGAAGTTAGGAAGAGGAAGAGCTAAAAGCCCAGACATGCCAGTTTTATGAAACAGGCAGCTATAGAGCAGTTTCTTTTCTACACTCTCGCAAGGATTTTTTTCCCTCCCTGATAAGAGTTTTTGTTGGACTAGTAAGAGTAAACTGTTCTCTTAATTTATTGTGTCAGCAGTTTATTCAGAGATTAAGTTTGCTAATACAATGAAATATAATATAATAAATGCACTCACACATGGTCTTTTGAATAAGCACAGTATTGAACTAAATTTATTAGGGAATGGCTAGGTAGTTATAAGTATAACACTTTAAAGTTAGCTAAATACATTTTATGATTAAGTAATTTAAATAATACTTTAAATACTTAAAAGTATGAATACTAGCCCAAGATTGTAAGTTTCATATTTTGCCTTGATAGTGTCTGGGCGAGTGCTTCCTGAGCTACAGATTGGTAATTCAAGTGTTGGGCCAAAGCTGAAGCTGAACAGGCCTCACCTTTCTAAAGGTCTGGGGAAGAGAAAGCAGACAGGAGGGACACTGGAATCTAAGTGCCCAGAAATATCTGAGAATATCTGAGAAGTTGGAAGTCTAGAGTTTATGGAACTGTAAGATCAACCTTACTGGGAAATAGACTTGTGAGTTACGGTGAAGACAAGAAAATAGAACAGAAAAGAAGGACAAGAAGAGAAGGTTGCAGCAAAGTAGAGAAGAAATAAAAGTTTCATAAAAGGCTCTAATTTTTAACCAATGAATCAACCAACTTGAATTTTGGTATGAGACCTTTTAAGAATATTGTCTAAAAGGTGTTTAGTTTGCTGAGAATTTGTCATTGCTAAACTTCTGTCTTATTCAGTTTATCTTATATATTTTGTATATTCTGATTCTTCTTTACAGAAAGTATTGGAAGTGAAATATTATGGTGAGCACAAGACTCCAAATTAAATTTCACAGAGAATGCTCTCCACTATTAGATGAATTGGTTTTAGAGCAAGCTAAGAAAAAGAATCCAATTAAAATAAAACAAACTAAAATAACTAATCACTTACTTATGTGTGGTTTAACTGAAGGGGATAAATCTTTGACCCCTAAGCTGAGTGCAGGAATATCCTGCCCAGTGATTGTGCTTAGTGCAACTCCATCTTTAGAAAAGTCCCCTAGATTAGTTTATAACAGTAATGAGGACATTTCAAATATTTCATTTAATATCTCTCTTATAATTCAGTAGAGTGTAAAGAATCTTCAAGGGTCCACTTAGAACCTTTAGTGGGTACACAATTAGAGGGCTCAAGTAACATAGAAAGGAACTCTTTTTGATCTTCCTATGAAAGGAACCCTCAAAACATAAGTGACTTAGGAACAACAGACTCTAGAAAGGAATATTTATTGATATCTGATACTGAATTGAGAAATGTCACAGTGGACTTACACAAGACTATCCTTGGTATAAAAAAAATATCTGAGAAAGAGGAGAATTTTAGAATAAATGAGGAAAAACTAAAAAGTAATCATCTAATGGAACAAGAGGGAGGGACTGGCTTAAACCAGAACACATATCCTAGGATACCACAGTGTGTTCCAATTTCTTGGAGTGAAGATCTAGTGGCTCTTTTAAGCCATCAGTACACACCTAATTTGCTGGTAATGGAACAACTAATAGTTCTAAAGAACAAGATTGAAAATACTTGTTATGATGTCACAGTGACAGATGCTAAGTTGGTGACCATTTTAAGTAAATTAGATGAAGTTCTTCCCTCAAAACAATCTGATTCAATACCTCTGGAAAACTTCAAAGGTGAGTTAAAGTATCAGAGACCAGACTTCTCAGAAGTGATGGCTCCAAAATCCTCTGATTTAAAAAGAGAGAACACTAAAGATAGAAAAGCAAAAAAGAAGTGTGTAGCTGAAACAGAAATAAAAATAACAAAAATGGGGAAACATGTAGTATGGTACACAGTGGCTGTTGAACTCTAATGTGGAAAAGGGACCTTCTACCCCTCGATCGGATAACACTGAATGCTATGATTTAAAGTTGATGTTCTCTGGACATTCTGAACTAGGTGACAATTTGAAGAAACTTGAGAGAGAGATTGCTCTTTTTAATAAACAATGTATGCAGGACTTGTATCAAACTGTGGGGGCTGGGGGTGTTGACTGAAGGCTGAGCATTTGCCTAGCTCCCTGGAACTACCGTGTGCTGCCTGTCTTAGGTCAGGCAGAGCTGGTGGTTTAGGTGGAGGTGTCTCCTTCTTGACTATTCATCTGCCTCGGGGTAGGTTGGGGTTGACAGAAATACCTTTGTTTTGTTCCCTCAGGACTGATCCTGATCTGTTATGAAGATAGCAGTATGTGAACTGCGGCAAGCCTTTTCCATTTTTTCTTCCATATTTCTGACTATTTTGCAACTTGGACTGGGTAGTGAGAGTACCCTGGATTTCTCAACCTGCATTATTGGATTGTGGTTGGAGAAAGCATTCATGATTGGGTTCATGACTTTGGAGTGTGAGAGACTCTAAGGCCAAAAAGTATTTTTTGGACTAAAGAATTGAATCAAGTGAGAGTTGATTCTGTTCTCATTTAAGACTCAAAAAGGAAGAGACTCTGGGGACCAGTTTTTTGGACTTTTGAAACTTCTATTCTATTACTATTTGTTAGATGATTTTGTTTTAAGTTTTTTAGTCTGGATTTGTTAATTTTAAATTGTTAGTTATTATTGAACTAGTTTTATTGTTATTTTGGGGTTATTTTGGGCTGGATGTTAATTTGTTTTTCTTTTTATATATAATATTGTTTTGTTTTGACTCCTTCCTTTGTGAGAGAGAGTGAAGGAGTGATTTCTTTGGTATTTATAGGTTTATTCTTGTTTATTATTTTGTGTTTTTTTCTTTTCTTTTTGTAGTATTAACATGTGTTGGGGAGGTTTAAAGATGATTGGGTGTTATTCCCCCACCAGGCTCAGGGAATTGCGTCCCTTTGAATGCCCTCCATTGCCATCTGACATCTATTTTAGGTGTCGTAAGTTGGGCATTCTTAGAAAAAATAGGCAAAGGTGGAGAGCTGGGCCTGTTGGAGGATTGGAAAGGGGTGGGCGGATTGGGGTTTTGGGGTCCAGGAGACACCCTGGGGTGAAATGAGGTCAGGATAGGGCTTACTTCTGTCTTGTTCCCATACCCAAGGGTTCCGATGTTGATGGACAGGTGCCGAGGTCTTCCTCGACAACTCATCCTGCCTTGGCGGTGTTGTGCAATGCCAGATCTATAAAAAAACAAGACATCCTATTATAGCTGATCTTGTTGGGTCATCTGATCTGGCCTGCATCACTGAGACCTGGCTGGATGAAAATCCAGGCCCTATATTGGCCTCGGCAGTTTCCAGACTGGTTCTCGGTGATACACTGTCTAAGGTTGGATCGTAGGGGTGGGAGTGTGGCCATTATGTTTTAGACTGGAGCTGGGCATTGTGGATGTGCCATTAGGAATTACCAGATCCTTTGAATATATCCTGGGAGAGGGTGTAGGCTGCGGGATTCTCCTCATTTACCGTCCACCAGGTGACGGTGGTGATTTCTTGCAGGAGATAGCAGACTTCATCGTCGACTTAGTTTTGAGGTTCCCCAGACTGATTGTTCTGGGTGACTTCAATGCTTGGGTCGATGATGAACTCTCACATTTTGGTCAAAATCTCCTAAAGCTAATGGTAATGCTGGGCCTAACACAGGTGGTTACCTCCTCGACCCTTGTAGGGGGTCATTCCTTGGATCTGATATTTCTTTTGGATATGGAGATCACTGATTTGGGGGTGGAACCAGTCAGTTGGTCTGACCATCACACCATAAGGTTCAATTTCAGGGCCCCCCCAATTAGGTCTGCCCCTACAGAGATGGTTCGGTACTGCCCTTTAAGGGGTGTTAACCCCAGTAACCTAATGGTGGTACTGGATCTGTCGGGTTTGTCAGGTGAATGCATGAGTCCAGATGATCTCATACAAGCCTATAATAAGGCTGTGGGAGATGCTCTGGACAAAATTGCTCCTGTTTGTGTTTGGCCTCTCACCCTTCATCCAAGGAGCCCCTGGTTTGATGGCTCCTTGAAGGAGTTGAGGCGAGTTGGCTGAAGGTTGGCGACAGTTTGGCGAAAGTCCGGCAATGATGCTGACAGGTTTAGGTTGATGGCACATTATGATTGCTATCAATCAGAAATCACCTGTAAGAAGGCAGAATGCCTGTCCAGGGAGATTTCTGCTGCACAGAACCGACTGGCTCAGCTTTTTCAGACTGTGGACAGACTGTGCAATCCAGTCTGTCTCCAGCCTAAAGAAGCTTTTTCTCAGCTAAGATGTGAGGAGTTTGCTCAGTTCTTTGCAGATAAGGTTGCCAGCATCAGATCTGGTATCGGTCTAACCTCTCCTTTGGGGGACTGTAGTGATCGGCAGGAAGTGGCATGTGCTCAGTCTGTCTGGTCAGACTTTTGCCGACTGGAGGTCAGTGACATTGTAAAGATCATCCAGACATTATGCCCAACTAGTTGTAGATTGGATTTGGGCCCTACACCCCTTTTAGTAGGATGTGTAGAAGCTATCTGCCCAATCGTTGCTGACATTGTCTGGAAGTCCTTGGAGAGGGGGGTCTTTCCCAACACCCTCAAGGAGGCGGTCGTTCGATCACTCCTTAAAAAATCTTCCTTGGATCCAGATTGTCTAGCTAACTACCAGCCTATCTCTAACCTGCCATTTGTTGGTAAGGTTATTGAAAAGGCAGTTGAGTTGCAACTGGATGATCATCTTACAACTCACAATGTCTATGATACTCTCCAGTCTGGTTTTAGGAAGAAGCATAGCACAGAGACTGCCCTTGTCCGGGTATTGAGCGATCTCCTAATGGCTAGAGATTGAAAGGCATGTACCATTCTGGTCCTTCTCGATCTCTCTGCTGCATTTGACACTGTAGACCATGGTGTGCTATTGGACCGCCTGTGGGTTTATTGTGGGCTGTCTGGTACAGTCCTCAAGTGGTTTCATTCTTACCTTACAGGCAGGTCTCAGAGAGTTGCCACTGGAATATATTCCTCTGGTGCTCACTCCCTGCCTTGTGGGGTACCGCAGGATTCCATTTTGGCTCCCATGTTGTTTGCAGTGTATATGCTACCATTGGGAGAAATCATTAGGTGATACAATCTGGGTTTTCACTGCTATGCAGATGATACCCAGTTGTATCTGTCCTTTCTCCCCAGCCAGGGCGATACACTCTCTGTGCTAAACAACTGCCTTGCTGAGATCAGACTTTGGATGAGTTTCAGCTGGCTAAGACTGAATCTGGATAAGACTGAGGTACTGGTAGTGGACCCAGGTCACCCGGGGGCGGGTTTGGGAGTTGGGCAACCCTCAGGTTTGTTACTTGGTGGTATGCTGCTCCCTACCTCCGATCAGGTGCGAAATCTGGGTGTTATTTTTGATGAGGGGCTAACCTTAAAATCTCAGGTATCAGCTATCATCAAAACCTCTTTTTTCCATCTGAGGAATATCGCCTGGGTGAAACACCTGGTTCCGTCGAACGATCTTCCAACATTGGTCCATGCCTTTGTCACTACCCGCCTTGACTACTGCAATTCCCTTTACCTAGGGCTACCTGGGGTTGATATCTGCTGCCTGCAGCTAGTGCAGAACGCGATGGCTAGGCTTTTGACTGGGACATTTAGGACCAGTCATATTACACCCATGCTCCGCAAACTGCACTGGCTGCCAGTTAGGTGGCAGATCACCTTTAAGGTTGGTTTACTAACCTTTAAAGACCTACATGACCAGGGACCTGGCTACCTGAAAGATTCCCAGGGTTCGATTGAAAACATCAGGATCACGTGCTTTTGCTTTTTCAGCACCAACCCTATGGAATTCTCTACCTCGTTGGTTGAGAGAATGCCCAACCTTCAATAGTTTTAAAGCTGGTTTAAAAACATATTTATTTAACTTAGCTTTTATTTAAACACAGTTGAGGCACTATAATGCTGTTTTAATCTATTTATGTTTATGTTTTATGTGCAGCACCTTGGTTGTGAAAGGCGCTATATAAATAAAGCTGATTTGATTTGATTTGAAACTGAAGTTGGGGTAAATTCAAACAAGCAAGTCATGTGGGAGATAACTGGAGATTAATTACCATTTGGTAAATCCATAAATTGTATTAACACTGGAGCAGAGGGTAGCAATCATAATGACATACAGTTAAATAAGCAGCTTAATCAATTTCCTTTTTTAAGATTAATGGCTAGAAGAGAATGGCCTAACATTCTTGAGACTGTACTAAAACACTATATTATTAAGAATATTTTCAAGAGGGCAGACTTAGATGTTCATGAGAATGGCATAGTTGAGGTTAAGAAAAGTCAGGATGGGAGAGTTAGGAATATTGACGTGTACTTTCACTCTCTTAAAGTGGCTAATTATGCATGGCATAATGAAAGGTTATTAAGAAAAATGGGAATAAATGTGTCCTTTCCAAATAGAGAGATAAATTCAATATTCTGAGAATTATGAAGCTCCGGAAGCTCCAGTGACATTATTATTGCATGGTATGCCCAAATTCACTAAAGAAAATAATTATAGGTTAAGAGGCTCTATTTGTAACCTGTTTAGTAATTTCCTGGAGGTGAAATTGGGATATCAAGGTGTCATGCAGCTGCGTAGAAATACTCTTTCCTCCCAGATAGACATAATAATAAGAAATGAGTTAATAGCACTACAGTTTTTACAAAAAACAGGGCATTGGATTCCATGGGCCTACACTTAATAGACCCAAATGAAATTTTCTCTCAGGATATAATCAATAGTGTGAACAAACCCTTGACTTTGCCTAATTTTTATGGTCAATCTGGGTATATAGGAACTGAAAACAATCCCTGACTTAGTGTGGATAACTCTGAACTTAATGAGTCTAATATGAACATGGGAAATTACTCTCAGTTCTTATGGATGATTTCATGGAATGTGGCAGGCATCAAAAATAAATTCACAGATAATGATTGGTAGGATTTTTTAAGGAGTGCGGATATCATCTGCTGCTAAGAAATGTGGCATAAAAATGATGAGAGCATATTATTAAATGGGTATGACATACTCCATATCAGTGCATTTAGGAATAAGATTCAAGGGAGGCCCTCGGGGGGGAATAATAATGTACGCTCAAGTGGGAACTGTTGAGGTGAATCAGAAAATACTTGTGGAAGAACATTATATTGTGTCCCTAATTAAGTGTATGGGAAACATTTTTATCTTGGTAAATGTCTATATCCCTCCAACAAGTTCAAAATATTGCCATGATGATATTGGGGAGGGTTTGGATGCAACTATTTTGGACTTACAAACTATGTTTGCAACTCTAGACATATTAGTAGTGGGTGACCTAAACACAAGGATTGGTACCTATGATGAATTGCTTGACAACTCCTTTTTTGGACATTTACATTTTAAAGGAGTATATGAAAGAAAGAAGATGGATAGGAAAAGAAATAAATCTGGACAAAAACTATTAGACATGTATAATATTTATCCACTTAATGGAAGATTGGACAGAGATCTTCAGGGTAGCTGTACCTATATAAAAGTGAAAGGTGCTACACTACCAGACTTAATATTATGGTCAGGGGACCCTCAGCAATGGGCAAAATTCCTGCAAGAACAGAGAGTGACCACTTATCACTTGTCTTGCAGGGCCCACTAGGTAATAAATAAAGAGTTGAACATGAAAACATTGGTGAGACATATATCACAGAGATAGACAATAAAAGGCTAAAGTGGGATGATCAAAGGGAAAAACTAGTGGCTGAAATGACTGAAGATCTCCTTGATACAGTTACTATTTGTAATATGGTAGCAAGGACCAGTACGGAGATTATTGAATTTCTTAAAAATATTTTTAAAACATTAAAACAGAAATTGTACAAACATCAGATTAATAATTCATCTGGTAAAAATAGCGAATCCTGGTTTGATAAAGAATGTAAACTTCAAAAAGCTTGGTTAATGATACAAATTACTATAGGAAAACAATGAGATCAAAAGATAAACAAGATTTCATCTTATTAAAGGATGAGAGAGTTAAGTATAGATCACTATTAAGAACAAAGAAACTACAATTACATCATGGTAGATGGCTAAAAAAATTGGAAGTAATTTCTGCAGGGGATTCCAAAACTTTGGGCCCTTGTCACAGCTAGGACTAATAGAAATAAGATGGATCAGGACACATACATTTTAGAACCAGTATGGGTAGATTATTTTACACAGATGTTTTCAGATTAACCTTTTAGTGAAAATGTATTAAATAGTAAGAAAAAGGGTACTGGTGTGTGTATTTCTAGACAGGAGATTTACTTGTCTATAACATCTTTGAAACTAAATAAGGCACCTGGCCCATATCAAATGACTGCAGAGGTTTTTCTAGCTAATTTTGCCGTGAGGGCTGATATAGTTACCATATTGTTTAATAAATGCATACGGATGATATATACACAGATTCATGGAAAGGGTCAATTATTGTCCCTATTCATAAGAAGGGAAATATTATGGACCCACTGATGTACAGACCTATCAATTTACTCAACATTAGCCTGAAGACATTCTCAAAAATTATTTTAGAGAGATTAAAAATTGAAATACGAAAAACTGGAGGGCTGCACAAGTCTCAGGCTGGGGTTAGAGCAGAATATAACAGCCTGGATAATTGTTTAGTTCTAATTCATTTACTGAAAAAATACACTGTATTAAGAAAACAAAAAGTATATTCTATATGTAGATTATAAAGCAGCTTTTGATACCATGAATAGGGATATTCTTTGGGGAATTATGAAAATAAGAGGAATTGACCTCCAATTTGTTAACATCATCAGTACACTATATGAAAATACATGGGCCAAAGTCCATGTCGGCCCTAATGGAAAACTGTCTTAAACCATCCATACTTGCAGAGGTGTAAGGCAAGGCTGTGTAATGGCCCCATGATTTTTCTTTATACATAGATGGTTGATTAGCTAAGTTGGAAATGTTGGAATCTGAAGTGAGGTAAACCATCTGCAGGGCTTTGGCCTATGCAGGTGACATTATTCTCCTATCCCTTACAAAATCTGGGCTACAAAAAAAGATTAACCTCTTGGAGAAGGAATCTAGGGTTTTAAAATTACAAATACTTTTATAAAGATGCATGTTTTTGTATCTGGTAAGGGTACAATGTCAGGAAATTGGTACTTGGGAGATAAAAGACTTGATGTGGTCCACGAATATGTTTACTTAGAGATGTCATTTACCTCAAAAGGAAACTGGAATAAGCACATTGCTAAAATAGTGTAGAAACTTAAAAAGACTGCTCTCAGGTTAGAAAAATGTAATCTTATGTATGCCGGATTAACAATTAAAGCCATTGCTAGAATAAAAATGAAATATCTGGCACAGGCAACACACAGTGCCGAGATCTGGGATAGTAAACATATTGAGATTTTAATGGTTCCAATCCAGAAAGTATTGAGGAGAAGTTTGGGGTGGGCCATTCTTTTTCTTCGGCCTACCTGAGAGAAGAACTGGGGTTGGACAACATAAATATTTTATGTGACACAAAAAAGATACATTTCTGGATCAGACTAAGTAATCTAACTGAGGAAAGACTGGCAAAAAAGTGTCTTTTGGAAAAAGAAGACTGGCTAAAAAGGAATTGTTTTAGATCACCCTGATATAATGCAATATTAAATTTATTAGAACAATATGAATTATTCTATCTGCTCAGATATTATAATGTGAAAGTTGTGATCAGCAGACAATATGTTCACTTTGTCAACAGAAAAGTTAAAAATTACTAAAAGAAAATAGACCTACAAGCAATAACAGATTCCAAGTACTCAAACTGGTAAGCAAACAGTGATGTTATACATGAGTTTAAGTCTTACAGTATCTGCAAGTACTGACTGACAGGAAACTCAGATGTGTTTACACCAGATATAGATTTGAGATTTTTGATACCAATATTTTAAGGGCTAGATATAATAAATCTCAAAATCATACTATCAGTTGTTACTGTCTAGAAGGGGGACAAGAGGACTTGTTTCATGTTTTGTGGAATTGCAAATGGTATGAGATGAATCATAAGTATTTACTGAAAACTCTTGGTATGGATATACACGTAGATGGAGTGGAAATAGACATGGAGTGGTTGACTAATATGTTAGTTACAGCAGAGGATGTTTATACAATCAAGTGTTTGACAAACTATTTTTTAGCTGTGTCAAAGGTTAAAAAGAAGAGGATGTGTAATATAGAGTGAGAGTAACTTATTGTATAAATGTCTTCTTAATTCAGATAGATTGTAGGTCAGTAGATTATTATCTGCTATTAATTTTAGTAGCCTTTATTTTTAACTGATTAGTATATGATAATATTTGTAGAGATATAAATTATGGAATTAATTTGATAGAATTGTAATAGAATGCATATATGAAATGTTTGAAAACTTTTATGTAATAATTCATGCAATATTCTTATGTAATAATCTTGTGTTGAACAATAAAAAACTTTACTTACTTACATCCAGCATATCTGGGTTGGTTTGTCTTAATATTAATTTGAGTACAGTGTGATCCTGAGCAGAGTACTTAACCTCCCCAGTGCCCCCATGCTGCCACTGACTACAGATTACTTAGTCTGCCTTACATATATGTAATGCCCCAAAGTAAGAGGTTAAAAGTCAGGGGGCATCATAGAAATAGTTTGGGGTTTGCTTTGCCCCAGGGGTCCCCATGATGTACTGTGGTGTTTAGGGCTTCAGGGTGAGAGTCCTCTATAGTGCCCCTAGAAAAGCATTAGGCAGGGCTGGAAATAATAAAAAAAAGGACATTTTTTCTCTCTCTCTCTCCCTGCTGCTGCCTGCTCCATTCCATCCCCCTCCCAGAGCAGGCAGCAGGAGAATAGTCACCCACGCACTAGGACCGCTGTCCCTGGCCAGCACGTGGTACCATGTTCTAGTCCCCTGGCATTTGTGTGGCACGAGCTCGGGGTTCCAGAATCCATACCTCGAGCGCTTTTTCAAATGGGCTTTTAACAGTTTTAGGTAATGTCATGCTGGGCTGTGGAGTGTGAGGACCTGTGGAGTGCAACAGAGACCGGGCTTACCTGAGTCTGGTTGAAGTGGTCCCTTTGACTCTGCCTGGTGCCTCCTCCAGCCAGTGAAGATCTCTGCTGCTGTTCCTGGTGCTGTGCTGTCGAGTCCGGTGGTCCGACCCGGAAAAAAAAGATTTCGGCCTCCTGCTGCGGTTTGGGCTGGGAGCTCTGTCCTTTTCTTATTTTAGCCCCTTAGTTTTAATTTTTAAAAGTATTTTGGTCCCCTGTCAGTGGCATAGAAGAGCTGCATCACGACACAAAAGCCGACAGCCTTAGGAAGCTCCCTGCCGTCTCTCTCAGTGCCTGCATTCCAGCTGCTCTTTTGCCCTCCCTCTGCCAGCAAGACCTCCCACCTCCCGTTCGCTCCCTCAACTCCCAGGTGGTGCGGTGAGTTGGCGGCAGCACGCTGATTCATGCTGTCTGCCTAGAACATAAATAAAAGACTGTTTCTGTTTTTATGTTAGCACACTAGGTGCTTGAAGAAAGCTGCTGAGTGCCACAGGTCGGGGAGCAAGGACCCCTTACTTAACATTCAGGAGGGCAGGGAGATAGTGACACCTATGGGGAGGGGCCAGGACAGCAAGGCCAGTGCAGAGGCCTATTAATATTCATTTGGAGGGGCGGGACTAGGCGGTGACTTTGCCACTGGAGTGACAGCATGCTCAAAGAGCCTTAGGGATTTAAAGGGGCCCATCGAGTTAAAAGGGCAACAGGCCCAAAGTAAAGTAGGGCACCAGGCCCACAGTTAAAAAGGGGGCACCAGGCCCATTTCAGAGGGCACCAGGCCTGCAGTATTTCGGGTGCCAGGCCCACAGTGCAAAGGGCACCAGGCCCACAATTTATAGAAGGGCACCAGGCCCAAAGTAACAAGGGCACCAGGCCCAAAGTAAAGAAGAGCACCAGGCCCAATGTAAAGTAGTGGGCACCAGGCCCAAAATAAAGTGGGCTACCGGGCCCAATGTAAAGCAGGGCGCCAGGCCCATGGTACTAGAGGGCCCCAGCCCAGTGTGTTAGGGCAAGCCAGCCCAGTGGTAGTAAGGGCAGTGCCAACCTAGTGAGTTAGGGCAAGCCAGCCCAGTGGTATTAAGGGTAGCCCCAGCCCAGTGTGTTAGGGCAAGCCAGGCTAGTGGTAGTAAGGGCAAGCCAGCACAGTGGTAGTAAGGGCAGTCCAGGCCTAGCCAGTGAAGGCAAGCCAGCCTAGTAGTAAGTAGGGCATATAGGCCCCATAGCAAATAAGGCATTTAGGCCTCAAGTGTTCCGGGCAACTAGTATAGTGGCAAGTGGTACACCCTAGTGTAGTGATTAGGGCAATCATAGCAAATGCTCAGGGGTAGCCAGATCCTTTCCAGGGAGGCCCTAAAGTCAGAAAAGGGTCCATTCAAGGGTGCTTGGCTCACAATATGCTGCAAAGTAACTGTAACAACTTTACTATTTATGCCACTGTTTATTGCTCAAGCATCTGAATGATTATGTATTGGCTAAAAGCACCAAGACTGCATTGTGACATTAGGACTGTGGTTATTTACCCCTGGTTGTATGAACAATTGCCCCATGCATCTGAACAATTGCCCGTGCATCTAAAAGATTGCCCCAAAATTGATAATTTGCCCCTTCTCCTGGCAAATTATCTGGTCATCACGCAGCTCTCTTGGTATTATGAGAAGGTATATCTAATAGCTATATTGTTGCCAGATTATGGGAACAGTCTCAACCTTTCACTACATTGATGTTCCATGGTGTGGTCTGCTGTTCTACTTATCCAGAATCAGTTTCTACCCGGAGGAAGAAGTCTTCATCATCATTCTTCACCAGAAAGTGTCCGACCATCAGATCATCTACTCCGTCCATGTCGTTCTCTGAAGTCAAGTTCGTCGCTGTTTGTACAAGTCACACCCACCGTTTCTTCTGTCCTGCAGTTCGAAGTTACGTTCACCGAAGTTCAAGTGCATCACAACTGCCGTGCCAGTGTCGTTTCATTTGGTTCCTGATCCAGATGTCCTGAAGTTGGTCACCCTCCGCAGAAGAGTGTGCACATCCTGGAAGAACCTGGTCTGCGTCCCCTGGTCATTCGCCGCAAGTCGAGTCTGTCAAAGCCCAATGCGGGACATGTCCGCCATTTCATTGTTTTGTTCTCATTCCTTGTGACAAGACCTCAGAATCAACCATCTTCACTTCAGATCCATCTGGTTCCTGTTTGCATTGGAGATCCATCTTCACCTCAGATCCTTCAAAGTCTTGCTCTCCCTTGGAGTGCTGCAGCATCATCCAGGTCGTGGTAGTCCTCTAGTGGATTCATTGCCACGCATCTCCTGGTTTCTCTTCATCCTTGGCAGCCCTAGAAGTGGGTTTTAGCTGAGGAATCCTTTGCATCCAGTATTGAATCTGACAGCCCGTAAATGGGTTCATTCCAGGAACCAGCTTCTCTTGTTCTTTCTTTCTGGCAGCCTTGGAGAGAGTGGGTTTTGCAGAGAAACCTATGGTCTGTTTACAAAACCTCTCACCACCCCAGTGGCCTTAACTAGGTCCATGCTGGGAATTGTGTCTAAGCATTCTAAAGTTCTGTTTCACTTCTCTTGTAGCTACCAACGGAGAACGATGGTGCGCACAAAGACTTCAGACATTTGGACTTTGTTATATTTCTGTGGCCATTGTAAAATTAGATTCTGTGGTCATTGTAAAACCAGATACTGTGGGTAGTGAATAGAACCTGATTTCTGTCTAAGTACTAGTTTTACATACAGCTTACTGCTAGGAAACCTTAGAGTATAGTGGCAATAGGCCAAGGTGCATCTCAAAATACTTTTGGTAATTATTTTAGCATTGTGAGATAAAAGTAGTTCTGTTATCTCTATCGCCCTGTTGCTGTGTTGCCTACCCCTCTTGTGACTGTGTCTCCCTACCCACTGGTTCTGAATAAATGCCCTGCGGGCACTGAATCTCTTGGATGACTCCTGCCTCTCCTTGTCTGGGTAACTTTTATCTTATCCACAATAATTCGGACCTTGGTGTTCCACTTACTCATTCTATCTTCATTCAGAGCACCACATATAATACAGATAGTGACATGTCAGGAGAAACATATGTTGTCCACACAATGCACTGCAAGCTAACATAGGACCCCCTTTCAATGAGAATCATGCAATTGTGCATTTTCTGGTTTAAGCAAGGTAGTGCTGCTGCAACTAGATGAAAAGTGCTATGCTGTGCATTACTGTATGGGTTGTATTAGCCACCTAAAAATTATCAAAAGGGAAAAGCCAGTGCTACACTGTGGTTGTGGGAAGGTGCACACTAGGCTTACCAGCCAACAATAACCAAAGGACAGTTAGCAGCACACCTCAAAACAGGAGTCAAGTGATTTTCAGTGCAAAACATTTTAATCCATGAAAGAAGTTCACAGTTAAATTGATCTTCCTGAGGAGGCCTCCTCAGCAAGACCGAAGGGTCGAAGCACAGGGGTACTGGTTGTTTTTTCACTGTCCTGGCTACCTTTGAACTGGATATAACTGTGAACTTCTTTCATGGATTAAAATGTTTTGCATTGAAAATAACTTGACTCCTGTTTTGAGGTGTGCTACTCACTGTCCTTTGCAATAGCCACTTACCTGTAGTTACCATGGACTAAACTATCTGCATGGCCTGTCGCTGTTCTTTGATTTTCATTTTTTTGGTGCCCTTCTGCAATGTGTAAGCATACAACAGAATAGTAGAAACTGTGCTCTGGGCCCGTGGTAGAGGATTATAAATTTTTATTTATTTATTTTTATTTATTTGTGTCCTTGGTGACTGGGTAGGTGCACTGATCCAAGGGACTGTTTTCAGGCATGACCCGGGCCATAAACAATGGCACATTTAGCAAAACAGAATACAAGAGGAGTAACATGGCCACAATGCAAGCCATTAACAATGAGGTGCAGGGAATTACAGTACAAAGGGTATTAACAAAAATGAGAATACAATAAGATACAAGGTGAAATTGTAGGCTAGTGACAAGTTCAAATACACCATCACAGGAACATGGAGAACAATACAGTGAGGTGAGACATTACCAGGTAAACCGTATAAAATGCAGTTTTAAAAAGGCATGCCAATAACAAAATCAGGTAACAACCAGGTGGATATTCAAAATTCAGTGTGACTGTCCACAATAAGCAAAGTGCAGTAGAATAGACAATGGGGAGGGAAGACAGGGCCAGGTGGGGTGGAAAAGAAGCTTGAGAGAAAGGGGTGTAGCAAGGGTGGGGAGACCCCACAAAAGGTTTGGAGTGGGGATCATCCTAGCTTGCAACAATGGACAGCGGCATTTGGCTTCCACTAGTAGCTAGTCTTCAAAGTGGCTTTTAGTATATCAGTTGTAGTTGTGTTGTTGCACTTGACCTTCTGCAAATGGATATTTTCCTCTCAAAATTCTACAACTGCTGATTCTCCATATTGCTATGTTAATAGTGTGTATTTTAACCCTTGGAAGCAGTATAGCGCAGTGGTTTAAGGCTCTGAGCTGCAAATGTGGTGACATCCAGCAGACCAGACCAGATCTGGGTTTAAATCCTTCAGCTTCCACTTACATACTGTGTGACCCTGAGCAAGTCATGTAACTACCCTGTGCTCCTAGGTCGTACCTGTAAAAAAGCTTTCAGCTTAGTGTGCTACTCCTGGTTAAACAACTAAAAAGAAACCCTTGGGGGAGGTTCACTTTTATAATGAGTCAATAAAGAGTGCATAATGCACCACTACATATGGTTGCTTGTACCTGCTGTTAAAATATTAGTGTCACAAACAATGTTTATGACAAAGTCTCTGCAGCTGCACAACTGGATGACATCAGGGCCATTGCTGATGATGACATAAGGTAGTTTCCGGAAACATACATTATTGCAATCACACGCAACTGATAGTGATCACAAAGGACACAAAAGTGCCTGTTACTACAGTGCATGCTTGGAGTGGCATACAAGTGGCAACAGCATCAGGTAACATTCTGTGGACATTATGCATGTACACTCATGATTTGCAGAAGTTACGACTGCAAATGGAATTCTGTCCAAAACACTGGTGTGGAGAAGGACAGCAACACTGACATCCAGACACAGCAGGGTACTTGAGGATAAGTGGGTGAGAGACAGGCACTTCACCCCTCATGAGGTGGTTATTCTTGTATGGGAGGTCCTCATCCAGGAGACCCCTCTGTTTGGGGAAACATCCAAGGATGTTTCCAGGGTGGAGACTGCCTGTATTTGGGAGGCTGTGGCCAGTAAGGTCTTCTGGGTTCAGGTCCTGGACCAAACACCAGCCAGTGCTGTCACCACTGGGATGACATGACCCAATGTGAGGGGGAGCACCTGCAACAGCTGTGGGCACAGCATGATGCTGAAGGGTTATGGCCAGGTAAGGCAATGTAATCCATTACACTGTGCATGAACCATATGGCTGCAACTGTTTGGGAGTGTAACCCACCATCATGGGCCTTAGCCACTGATAGAAGCTATAGGGCAGCAACTGATTGCTGTGATTGTATTTGACAGTGTGATGTATGCATGATTTGCAGTGTGTGTATATATATATATGTATTCATATTCTGTACAGAATCATAGTTCTGTACATTTCATGTGGCTGGTACTGTAGCTGGAGTGCTACATGGACATGTCTCAGCCCTTTCTGGGCTTCCCCATCATAAAGCATGCTTAGTCAGACCACTGGACTTGTGCTCAAGGGCAACTGCACATTCCCTCCTCAGTGGGTTGGTTATACAGTATGCTATATATTGGTTATTTGGACAGATTTTCTATCTTAAACAACATGAATTTTCTGAGTGTTCTAGGTACTCCATTTGGATATGAAAACTCTGCAAATTGATTATACAATCAATGAGTGGTGGACAGGTGTATTTAGGCCCATTAACTATGGGCTGCTATCAGCTCTGCCTTGCAGAATAACAGATCAGGACCTAGCTGGAGTCAGCGCAGTGTGTGTACACAATGGTATTCTGCATATTATGGTACAGTGTAGTGCAGTGTCCTCCCCATGAACAGAGCTCAGGTACCATCATACATACATACCACTGGAAACAGTGAGGGTGACCCTGCACCTGCATCCATGTGCAGCTACTACATAGAAACATAGGATGTGTCTGCAGATAAGGGCTGCTAGACCGACAGTCTGCCCATTTAACTTTCATTTTTTGCTACAGGACCCAACTTGCTTTATGGTGCCATCTCATACCCTCCCTTCTTTACCCCTACAATTCCCTTATGCCTGTCTCAGGCATTTCTGAACCCAAAGGCTGTTCCAGGCATCCACCATACTTTCCATGAAAAAGTATGCCCTCACATCCTCCTGAGTTTAGCCCCTCCGGCATCATGGAATGCCCCCTTGTTTTAGAGCACTTTTTTCTCTGAAAAATACCCCTCCTGAAACTTATTTATCCAATGAGGTATTTAAAGGTCTCAGTCATATCCACCCTTTTCCTTATGTCCTCCAAGGCGTATATATTTAGCACCTTAGGCCTCTCATCATAGGACTTTTGATGCAAACCCTGCTGAATTTTGGTAGCCCTCCTCTGGACTGCCTCCACTCTGTCAATGTTCTTCCTGACGTGGTCTCCAGAACTGGACACAGTAATCAAGGTGAGCTCTTACAAGTGATCTATATAGGTCAACACCACCTCCCTCTTTCTGCTGGCTATACTCCTTCCTATGCACCCCAGCTCCCACTAGCCCTTCTGACCTGTCACACTACCTGGCCACCTTTAGGTCATCTGGTGCGATTACCCCTATGACTCTTTCTTGCTTGTTCTTTACCAGAATCACTCTGCCCATTTTGTACTCCACTTCTAGGTTTCTATGGCCCAGTGCATTATTTTGCAATTTTTTGCACTAAACCCCAGCTGCCATACAGTTGACCACTCCTCTTGTCTTTTTAGATCCCTACCCATCCTTTACACACACACACATTCCCAGCACTGATTCCTGAGGCTCCCCGCCAGTCACCCTTCCTTCCTCAGAGTAAACTCTGTTTACCACTACCCTCTGTGTATTATCCCCAACCAGTTTTTTCACACAGGTTACCACCTTATTACCCACCCTCAAGTTCCAAAAGTTGCCTACCAGTCTCATATGTGGAACAGTGTTGAAAGACTTGCTGAAATCCAGGTAGGCCACGTCCTGTGCATCAACAGCTACAATTTATATGGGCCACACATAGCAATGTGCATGCCCTACATATACCTCAGTGGGTAGTTTGTGGGTAGTATGATGTGTGAACCGTGTCTAATGTCTGTCTGTGGGGCTTCCTGGTGATGAGATGCAATGTGAGTCGCCAGGCATGCATGCAGCATGTTCATACCCACACTACCATATGTACACTAGTGCCAGTGTTGTCAAACCACATACTAGTCAGCCCTGTACCTGTGCATGACTTTGCAGTGCTGTGTTACAGGCCATCTGTGCAACATCAGTGTTCATGGCACATCTCCTGTTTACCCCCAGTGTCCTGTCATTCACTTACATACTGTTTCTATGTTTTATACTTCCACAACTCCAGACATAGATGTACAGAGACCTAGGGGCCAGGAAAACAAGGATGAGGAATAGGTGCACCCATGTTCCAGGCACCTGCAGCTCAATTGGCCCAAGGAGGAGGGCTGACAATAGGCATGGACACATGGAGAGGTACCACGGCCACATGCACAGCAACAACAGCCGACTGTGACTAGGAGGAGGATCCGGGACATCAGAGGACTGATCCCAGGTGGGGACCCACCAATAGTGCCATGCAATGCAGTCCACTCAGGTATGTCTCTATTTAATGCCGGGCTGACTGCACAATGGTAGCACAACCGCTCACAATGCCAATGGCCTCTTCTCAGTATCCTACAGGGGCTGGGACAGAAAAAGGGAAGAAAATGCCAGACATTGCAGGGGGAAATCTACCCCTCACCACAGCTTCCACCACCAACTGAGGCACTCCCCTCTGAAGGAGCAACCAAGTCTCTGTCAGGGTACAGCCCATTCCCAGCAGCCCCACCTGGGGGGGTATGCCATGGTCTCAATAGGAGGAGATATAAGTCTCAAGCAAGATAGGTGATGGGGTTGTATTAGTGGGTAGGACAGATAGGGACCGGCTGGCAAGAGGAGGTAAAAATACACTGAATAAAGGAATGGCTTCATTTGCACCATATGGTTGCTGCCTACTGTACATTTCTTATGCATGTGGCATACAGAGATCTGGGCTATGCATGTCTACTGCCACTATGCACTGTTGTGCATTGTCTACCCATGGGCTGTGCGGGGTCATCGGTTTGAGAGGGTGTGCCATGCATACATGCTGGTAGACTGCACTGTGGAACCCCAATGCAGCTCTGTGTACATCATGGCGCAGACACTGCACCATCTGCACAGTGTCCCAGGGGGGTACATTTACAATGACATTCATGTGTGATCATTGGTTATGTACCACTGGCCCACAGATCCTTGTGGTATGCCTGACTGTCATCATTGGCAAGTCAGGGCAACAGTGTTGCCACTGGTGTTGGCACAGCCTGCTACTGATTGTTTCAGGATGCACAGGTGGGGTAGGAATGCATCACAGTAGATAGTGTGACAACCGTGCAGTCACTATAGCAACATTCATCATAATGCCACATGTTGTGTACACACATGTGGCCCAGCCTTAGCTAAAACATTCCTATCGTGTGTAGTCCAGTGTGCAACACAACAGAACTGTTGCATGTCCAGGACGTGTATGGTAGCTGTATAATCTAGTTCCATTCTGCCCACAGGCAATGTAAGACTGCATACCCGGTAAAGAACCATATCCCACACATGTACACACATAATATCCATACATTGGGGGTGGGGTTGTAGGGAGAGGGAACACACGTTACCATCATTGCCAAAACTCCCACATTGCTGGTATGGATTACCTGGGTCTGTGCAGAATACAGGTGAGGTGTAGCTGTATGTTGGCCCTGGTGTGGTGCTGTATGCTTTGACCAATGTCAAGCATCCAGCATCATTGTTTCTTTATACATATTATGCCCATTGTGTTCCATACAACATCCATTTCTAAAGGCTATGTCCCATGGTCAGTCAAGCTTCTCCTGCATGATGCACTACGCACCATATTGGTGTTTGCACTGTGTCTGTGTTGCTCAATTGGCCATGTCCACAGGAAGGGGGGGACACAGGGGGGAGGCCCACATTGTTGTGGAACACATCAGTTCTTCCTAGCTGCACCACCATGTGAGTGTGCAGTATGGTGTTGTCTTTACCATGGTCCCCCTGCTGCACTTGCTACATCTGTGCAGTGGTGTTTTGTGCCACTGTACACATTACACAGAGATCATATGCATCCTGATGATTGGGTCACACTTTACTATGGTGTTCCATTACCATGTTTCTGATGTGCCCATGTGTCCTGCACATGTATGTGTACCACATGATGTTGTCCTGTAGTTGTGTCTAGTGTTCCCCTAGTGGTGTGTATGTTCCTGTGGTAGTCTTACAATTATTGATTGTTACCGTGGTGATGCTGGATCAGGATCACATTACAGCCATTGCACAGTTTATGTCAAGTGCAGCAATGTACCTTGTAATTTCATTGTTAGAGTCAAGATATAACTAACAACCACTGTGCACTGTGTACTGTCTGTGTGCCCCTGTTGTGTCTGGTGTTTTTTTCACCAGTATGCAGTGTTCCCTGTGTATATTACTGTACAGTGGTGCATCCCAGTGTGGCAACACTCTGCAATATGCTCTAGCTGTTGTCTCCTTACATGTCTATCAGTCTGCTGATTGTGTTCACAGTACACTATGGGTGACGCACTCTGGTAGGTGCATGTCATAGTTACCTATCACCCCATGCCTCACCAATGTCACCTATGTCACACAATATACTATTGGCAGATTCACTCATAACACTCTTTCACATGACCTCTGGACATGTGTGTGCCACCTTTGGAAACCCTACATGGGGTGTATGCTGATGTTGTCACACACAGCACTGCCCACAACACCACAGACATATTACCAGCCTTGTGGGTGGCCATGTATTTAGTCCACACATAGTTATTACCAAGGCCTGCAAGGTACATGTGTTGCACTAGCAACATTCATATGCCCTACTCTGCCCTACAAAGGTGGGTTGCTCAGGTGTATGTATTGTGTGCTGCACCACAGAATGCGATGTCCATTGCATACATACTTAGTGTACCTTGTAGATTGTAGGCAAGGAGAATTCATGTTGCATCTGGATAATGGCTGTGCAAGGCTCCATAGGTAAAAGTCAGCTTGTATGTGGGTGGGCCAGAACCAACCTAACCCCAAAACACTGTTCAAATGGACATTCAGTGGACTTGAAAGGCTTAAATCAGCATACAGGTACCTTGCAGAAGGTGTCAGAATCCACCTTACTAGCAGCCATTAGAGGAACTGGCTAGTAGGTAAGGTAGATTTAGATGCCTTTAAAATGTGTTGTTTACCCATATTGTGTTGTTTTACCCATATTCATAAAGATGTTTACTAGATAGTATTATTTATGTATCTTTGTTTGTGAATTTTGTGATGTGTTTTTTGTTTTGATAATGGTAACTATTGTTTTAAATAATGACTTCCAAACAGGTACACCTTGTAAAGAGGGCTCATGCGGCCGTAATGGTGTTTGAAGCTGGTTATCTTTCCTGTATAAATAAACATTTTACTACTACTACTACTATTACTACTACTACCTCGAAGCTGCAATACCCTGGGCTGAAGAATAGGAACTCCTTCAACTGTTTGGCATGGGCTTAATAAAGAACTTTGAGCAACTTATACAAGGTATGCTGATTTAATCCTCTGAGCAACTTCTACAAGATACGTTGATTTAATCATCTGACTAACTTCTACAAGGTATGTTGATTTTACCTTTTTGCTGTTTTCTCCTATTTTGTTTTAGGTGCATCATTTTTTTACAATATGAGTGCTTGAAATATTGCTTTGCCTTGGTTACTTTTTTCTGAACTGCTCGTCTTCACCATCAGTTAATACTTTCCTGACAGTAATTCAGTGTTGGATGCCACATACTTTGGTGGTTTGCTCATATTGTGGTTTTACTTTTTATGATAATAGTGTGCCTGTTAAACTTCACTTTTTATGTCTTTATGTTTTACACAAATGCTTTTTCCAGATAGTTTTTCATTTTATTAACTATCTGGTGGTCTGTTTGGGAGCTTTAACAACCATGAGTGTGGATGACTCAGAGACTGAAATGATTAATGATTAATTAGCTGGAGATAATGATGATCCCCCACGGAGCTTTCTAATGACCTCTGAACAAGTGCAAAAATGGAAACAAGCAGGTGATATATTTTCAGATGAGTATGAAACTTTACCAGAACTTAATGATAATTGTGACAATCAATTCAACAAATTAGAGAGACTGAAATTCAGTGAAATTAATTTGTATTACACAGTACACAGCTTATCCAAATATGACAGTACCAAAAACATTCCAAGAGGGCTTAGAATTAATATGGGTCCCTCGAGAGGATTTTATAGAGATACTTATTAACAAGGTTGGGAAACAGCACTGAATATTTGCTCAGGAACCCTCATTCAAATACTCATTGATCAGGAAACTGAATGCCATACAGACACATTGCAGAACATTGGGGATGTCAAGACAGACCTCACCCAATTTGAAACAGGCAGCCATTTTTTGACCTAAATACCAGATTGAGTAATAAACTAATCAATCACGAAAAACAGATTATTTCTCGCAAACAATATAAATTTACTAGAGACTCTAATGACATTAAGAACAATCAAATTTATCAGTGGGGCAATATTCAGCAACCAAGAGGACAATCAAGGTCCCGTAATAGAAATAGTTTTAGATCCTGTTCCAAAAGTAATAATCAGCAACATAGGAATCAGGGAATTAACGGAAAAACAAACCACAACAGCAATAAATACAAAGTGATTTTTTTTAACAAGAGAGACAGCTCAGCAGACCCCACATGATACAGCACAAATGGGGACAGTTCCAAAACAAATAATTACCAACGTAAAAATCAGACGGGGCTGTAGAAGGGGCAAATGGAAAAACAGACACAAACAAATCACAAAAGAAAAGAGGGAGGCAGCACAATGTATGAGCCAAAGAGAAGTTGTAAATGTATCCAATGTCAGTTTATCTGGGGCGCAAGTCAGAGTTCTCTCAAGGGATTTAAATGTTGTCACCTCTCCTGCTGTGAATAGGTTCGATAACCAGTCGGACCTTGAGAAAACATTTCAAAAATTGAAATTAAAGAATTTTTTTCTCAAAAACAAAGAATGAGTTTTGTATCAAGTCTGGATTCGGGGACGGCCCTTGCTTTTGGACATCCTCAGTCATGTGTTACTTTTCATACAGGATCAGGAAGTACTGTGACTGTGTCTACACTACATTCTGTAGCTGCCAGTACGAATTTAGGTGAGTCTATGCAGGACACTATTAATCATGATTTTTTATCTGCTTCCTGGGATCCAGACTGGGCATTAAACCAGATTGACACTGTTGACTGTGGATGGGATCGAAGTAGGTTCAAACTGATTTCTCTGTTTTGCCCTTCAAAAAATATCTCTCCTGAAATTACAACATTTGAGAGACTTGTGAATGTGGAAGTGAACAGGATTTTCCAAAAGAACATGTTTCCTGTGCATAATGTTAGTAAGGAGGAATCTAGGGCACTTAAAGAGTTGTCTGATACAAAGGATATCACCATGAAAGGCTCTGATAAAGGTGGACTTGTAATGATGAACACAGTTATGTAGCTGAAGCAAGTCAGCAGCTACAAAATGTGAATAACTATAAACTGCTGCAACAAAACCCTACAGAGATTTATCAAGCTAAACGTAAAGATTTTCTACATGCGGTGAAATATTTTATGGAATTATTTGACACTCATGATATTGTTGATACTACTTTTGTTTTGGAAGCTTTAGAAATTGTTATGACCAGTAATTTTTTTCACATTTGACTCTAGGTATTTCCTAGAGGTTTGTGGCACTGCAATTGGGTGGGTGATGGTGCCTTCCTATGCTAACCTATTTTTGGGTTGGTGGGAGGAGGTTGCTATCTTCGACCCCATGCCAATAAGTTCTCTGACAAGATACTTTATTGGGGCCACAGTATTGATGATATACTGTGCGTCTGGGGGAGACACAGAGTCTGAGGCCACTGAATTTTGGGATATTATTAACACTAGTGATTTTAATCTTCATTTTATGTATACAATGGATCACACAACAGTGACATTTTTGGATCTCCAACTCCGTGCATCCCCAGATGGGAGTATAATTACAGAGAACTTTCATAAACCCACAGCTGGAAACTCACTTTTGAGAAATTATAGTTGCCATCCACCTCATTTGTTGAGAAGGATTCCAAAGGGGCAGTATCTGAGTTTGAGGCACAATTGTTCGAACATGGAAGATTTTGAGAAACATGCTAACGATTTAACTCTTAGGTTCCAGGATAGAGGCTATGATTCAGATCTGTTGGAAACTGCATACAGACATGCTAAATCTCAAGAACATTGGGATCTGTTGGAACTACAGGCCAGACCTCCTGATTTGCCCAAAGTTGTTAATTTTATTGCTGAGTACAATAATATTTCTCCTAAAGTTGTGGGGGCATTGAGGAGATTTTGGCGTGTGCTTGATACACATCCTGACCTCAAGAACAAGTTGGGTGAACAACCAAAAGAGGTATACAGAAAAGGAATGAGTATTAAAAATAAGGTAGCAAAGTCATTTTACTGCAACCGTCTCTAACATAGAAACATAGAAACATAGACTTTGATGGCAGATAAGGACCGCTTGGCCCATCTAGTCTGCCCATTCCCCTACCTACAGGATAGGCCGCAGATCCTAGTTATCCAACAGCCTATTTCTTCCTACCCTGCACAAGAATTTCCTTATGTCTGTTCCATGCATTCTTGAATTCTCCCACAGTTTTAGACCCCACAACCTCCTCAGGAAGGCTGTTCCATGCATCCACTACCCTCTCTGTGAAAAAATACTTCCTCACATTGCCCCTGAACCGCTCCCCATCTTTAAATTGTGTCCCCTTGTTCTTGCATGTCTCTTTTTCTGAAAGATGCTACCCTCTTGGACTTTGTTGATTCCACTGAGGTACTTAAAAGTTTCTATCATGTCCCCCCCTCCCTTCTTTTCTGAAGGGTATACATATTAAGCTCCTTTAGTGTCTCCTCATACGGCTTCTCTTGCAGACCCTGCACCATTTTAGTTGCCCTCCTTTGGACTGTCTCTGTCCTATCTATGTCCTTGCTGAGATGGGGTCTACAGAACTGGATGCAGTACTCCAGATAGGGTCTCACCAACTGTCTGTACAGAGGGATAACAACTTCCTGTTTTCTGCTGGTGATGCCTCTCCCTATGCATCCCAGTATACCCCCAGCCCTCCCTACTGCCTTCTCACATTGCTTGCTAATCTTAAGGTCATCTGATATGATTACCCTCAGGTACCTTTCCTTTTTTGTTGTTGTTACTACCTCCCCCCATTGTGTAATCTTCCCCTGGGTTCTTGTTTTCCAGGTGCATTATTTTGCACTTCTTTGCATTGAATCCTAGCTGCCGTACTTCTGACCATTCCTCCAAACTTGCCAAGTCCCTTCTCATCCTTTCCACACCTCCTTGTGTATCAACCTTGTTGTAGATCTTTGTGTCATTTGCAAAGAGGCATACTTTTCCTTCCAGTCCCTCTGCAATGTCACTTATAAAGAGATTAAAAAGGACTGGACCCAGTACTGAACCCTGCGGTACCCCACTAGTAACCCCTCTTTCTTCAGAGTGGACTCCATTTACAATTACCTTCTGTGTCCTGTTGTCCAGTCAATGTTTTACCCAGGCTACCACCCTGGGACCCACTCCCAGGCTGGTTAATTTGACTATTAATCTTTTGTGTGGGACTGTGTCAAATGCCTTGCTAAAGTCTAGGCAGGTCATGTCCGCAGCCCCTCCCTGGTCTACTACTTTGGTAACCCAGTCAAAAAAATCTATTAGATTTGTCTGACATGACCTTACCGCTGTGAACCCATGCTGCCTTGTGTCCTGTGCACCACTGGCCTCTAGGTACTCAACAATTCTTTCCTTCAGAAGTGACTCCATCACTCCCCTTACCACAGAGGTGAAACTGACAAGTCTGTAGTTTCCTGCCTCTGTCTTGGTCCCACTTTTGTGAAGGGGAATCACATCTGCCTTCCTCCAGTCCTCAGGTACCACACCATCCTCCCATGATTTATTAAAAAGAGTAGCCAGTGGTTTCACTAGTTCCCCCGTTAATTCTTTTAGAATTCTGGGGTGAATTCCATCAGGCCCCATTGCTTTGTCCACCTTCAGTTTTGAGAGTTCTTGCAGAACCCTTTCTTCTGTGAAAGGACTGGGATCAACCCCCATCAAGAGTGCTTCTGTTAATTGGATTAGGCACTTCCCCCTCCTCTTCTGTGAATACTGAGCAGAAATATTCGTTCAGTATCCCTGCTTTTTCACTGTCCCCCTCTACCCACCCACTGTTCATTCTATTCAACCTCACTATCCCTCCCTTTGTGTTTCTATGCTCTCTGATGTACCTATAAAAGGTTTTATTCCCTTTCTTATCTGAGTTGGCTATCTTTTCCTCAGTTTGGGCCTTTGCTATTCTGACTTCCCTTCCTGCTTCCTTCTGCCTTAACTGGTACAGCTCTCTGTCCTGCTCTTTCTGTGTTTCCTTATACTTCCAGAATGCTATCTTTTTCTCCCTGACTTTCCCAGCCACCTCTTTTGAGAACCATAGTGGCTTTTTCTTTCATTTTGATTTGTTTATTTGCTTCACACAAAGGCTTGTTGCCTCTGTGATGGCAGTTTTAATGATTCCCCATTGTTGCTCCACCCCTCCTTCTAGCCTGTTTGCTAGTGCTTTTCTGAGGCACTCTCCCATCTTGCCAAAGTCAGCCCTCCTGAAGTCCAGTACCCTCACTTTTGTATGGCTTGACTCTGTAGCTGAGTTTAACGTGAACCAAACTGTTTGATGGCTCTTGTTCCCAAATGACAACCCACTTCTAGATCTGAGATCCTCTCACTGCCCCCATTTGAAAGTATGAGGTCTAAGATTGCTCCCTCATGAGTGGGTTCTGAAACTAGCTGTCTGAGGCCTGCCACTTGTAGGGCATCGAGAATGGCCCTGCTCCTGGATGTGGCTGCAGCAAATGTGCTCCAGTTAACATCTGGCATATTCAGGTCTCCCATCAACAGTATCTCCCCTTTCTCTGCCATCCTAAGAATGCCTTCTATCATATCCTTGTCCATTCCCTCCCCCTGACATGGGGGTCTGTACACAACCCCTGTGTGGATTGTGGTGCCCTTTCCAGTCTCCAAGGTGACCCAATGTGCCTCCTCTCCTCCCTGTTTACTCTTTTGTTCAGTTACTTTTATCCTTTCCTTTACATAGAGAGCTACTCCTCCCCCTCTTCTCCCCTGCCTGTCTCTCCTGTAGGTTATGTACCCTGGTATGTTAACATCCCAGTCATGGTTCTCTGTGTACCATGTTTCTGTGACTGCTATGATATCCAGGCATCCCTCTTCCATCAAGGCCACCAGCCCAGGGAGCTTGTTGCCCAGACTACGGGCATTGGTACTCATTACCCTCCATTTCCTGATGGCCTTACTCCTTTTTGCCCCATCCCTGTCCTTCTTGCCTTTGTCACTTTTCCCATTTACCCCTGCCCTTCTCCCTATTGACACCTCTATGTTGGTATTTACCATACTTGCTACCGTGATTTTTTTGGAGCGGCTAGGATTTCCCTGATCCTTTCCAGTGCTTCCCCCCTTGGATAGTTTAAATGCTTGCCAATGAAGCATTTAAACCTATCACCTTGGATCCTGGTTCCCCTCCTGGACAGATGCAGCCCATCATGCCAGTATAGGCTTGCATCACTCCAGGTGGACCCCCAGTCACCAATGAAGCCAAATCCCTGAGCTCTGCACCAGTTTTTCAACCACTGATTGAATCCCATGGTGTGGAACACCCTAGCCTCTCCTACACCATAGATGGACAGCACCTCCGAGAAGGTTACTGTGAGTGCTACTTGTCTAAGGCCCCTACCCAATTCCACAAACTCTTCCTGCACTTCTCTAATCCCTTTCTTAGCCAGGTCATTTGTCCCTAGGTGGACAATGACATCCAGCTCCCTCCCCTGTGCAGGTGCTCTAGCAATCCTGAGGATTTGTTCCCTGTCCCTCCAAGCCATGGTATCAGGCAGGCACCTTACCTCCCTCTCCCCTACCTCCCACAGTTCTACCTTCCTAACAATGGAGTCCCCCACCAGGAGTTGCTTCCTTCCCCTGTGGGGTCCCCTGCCACCCTCCTGTGGGTCTCCTTTGTGGAGGTTCCCAGCATCCTCTTTGGCCTCCACTGTGGGTGCCTCCATAGAGGAACCACACTTTGCCAGATTGGCATAGAAATTGTGGAGAGGTACAACTGGAGGGATGCACCTCTGTTCCACCACCCTCACCCTCCCTGAGCCCACTGTGGTCCAACCACTCCTCTTTCTTGGCAACCTCTGAGGCAACGGCAGTGGCACTGGTGGGCCCTGGATGGAAGAGGAGGTCCCACAAATCTGGCCAACTCAGCCTGGAGATGAGCAACCTCCTTCCTCAGCCC
Source organism: Neoceratodus forsteri (assembly GCA_016271365.2). NCBI lineage: Eukaryota > Metazoa > Chordata > Ceratodontiformes > Ceratodontidae > Neoceratodus > Neoceratodus forsteri. The sequence goes on along the minus strand of CM057454.1, from coordinate 1,025,769,303 downwards.
AGAGAGGTGTCTGCAGATGGGACAACACTGCATCATCCAGAACGTCGTCCGGAAGACTGCTGCTCCAGAGCCATTGCACTGCACCACTCCCATCATGTATTATTTCTGGCCCCTTAACTGTTTGGAATCCTTACTCTTTCCTCTTTTTTTTTTCTCTTCTCTCTCTACTTACTTTCTGCCTGTGTGCCCTTTAAGCTCCTGATTGTCCTGTTCTGAGACAAGAATATCCTATATTTCTTAGTAGACCCCTTACTTGCTAGAGACAGACCTCCAGCAGCTAGAGGGGCCAGAGAGCTACTCTTGCCCTTCTAGGATGGTGGGTCTTTGGTGGCTCTGTGATCACTCACTTCCTGCTCCCAAACAGGAAGTTCCTGTTGTCAGTCAAATCCTGTGCCTATAAAAGTAGAACTAGCTTTGGGTGGGTGGGTGGAAGGGAGGGTAGGAGGGCAATATAGTCCCAGTACAGAAATCCAGTCACACAGCAGTCCTTCCTCCTGGTATCTTCTGCCAGGCTACTAGCTGAATCTTTCTAAGGCAGTCTTTAAATTTAGCTTCCTTCTAGCTAAGCCACTCCCCCTACTTACTAGATCTTTCTACAAGTAATTTAAACTGCACAGCTATCAAGTCCTTTCAATCACTTGAGATTTACACCTAGATAACTGTTCAGATAACCATTCAGTTCAGTTAACTCAGACAAACACACACTTTTTTGTTTTGTTTGTTAGTTTGTTTTTTTACCCTAAATTAAAGGTTCAAGTACAAGAGTTCTACTTCTTTAGTCCCAGTAGAGAAGTCCAGTCACACAGCAGTCATTCCTCCTGGTGTCTTCTGCCAAGCTACTAGCAGAATCTCTCTAAGGCAGTCTTTAAATTTAGCTTCCTTCTAGCTAAGCCACTCCCCCTATTTACTAGATCTTTCTACAAGTAATTTAAACTGCACAGCGATCAAGTCCTTTCAATCACTTGAGATTTACACCCAGATAACTGTTCAGATAACCATTCAGTTCAGTTAACTCAGACAAACACACACTTTTTTTGTTTTGTTTGTTAGTTTGTTTTTTTACCCTAAATTAAAGGTCCAAGTACAAGAGTTCTACTTCTTTGATCCCAGTAGAGAAATCCAGTCACACAGCAGTCCTTCCTCCTGGTGTCTTCTGCCAAGCTACTAGCAGACTCTTTCTAAGGCAGTCTTTAAATTTAGCTTCCTTCTAGCTAAGCCACTCCCCCTACTTACTAGATCTTTCTACAAGTAATTTAAACTGCACAGCGATCAAGTCCTTTCAATCACTTGAGATTTACACCCAGATAACTGTTCAGATAACCATTCAGTTCAGTTAACTCAGACAAACACTCACTTTCTTTTTGTTTTGTTTGTTAGTTTGTTTTTTACCCTAAATTAAAGGTCCAAGTACAAGAGTTCTACTTCTTTGATCCCAGTAGAGAAGTCCAGTCACACAGCAGTCCTTCCTCCTGGTGTCTTCTGCCAAGCCAATGGGCTTGCAGATTCGACCTGGATGCAACATATGTGGAGCATGTAACATATGTAAATTTATGACTACAGGCTAGGTATTTCAGAGCCCTACTAATGCTTATACCCATCATATCCAATGTTTTTTGACTTGTAAAACAACTTTTGTTATTTATACACTTTGGAGTGATTGTCCATCTCTATATGTAGGAATGACCACCCGTAACCTCAAGTAAATAATCCAGGAACATGTCCATTCTATTAGTATTAAACGGTGTGACACTCCAGTAGGGAGCCATTGGGGTTTCCACCATAATTTTGATTTAAAATGTTTTCACTTTATGGGTATCGGCCATGTAAAGGCATTACCAAGAGGCAGTGATAAACATCAAAATTTGAGACAAAAAGAAAGCAGATCTATCTTCCTGTTAAATGCCTCCCGCTTGAGCAGGAATTAATGACGGCTGAGATCTACAGCATTTCCTCTAATTCTGCAGGATCCCTCCTGTATCCTCACTATATTTAATAGTGTCACATCTGTATCTTTACTGTATTCAATTGCTGTTTTTTTTAACTGTTGTAGACCTCGGGTAATTCTGTATTTCACTAGTTTTCCTTGGCCATTATGTTTTCTTTCCCCACCCCCTTTTTCACTGTTTCACCTTATTTTCATCTTTGGCCTTGGATTGTTACTGTGTACTGTTTGTTATGCATTATTAATTTTTCTTTATATTTTTTCTAGGTTTAAATACATTCAGAAGTCACTGGTTTTGTCATCCATTGGTTATAGACGTCACCTCTATTCTAAACGAAATGAAAGAAATCAATTAGATATAAAACTTTATATTTAAAATATATGTTATTGGATAAAGGATATGTATTATGTATTTTTTTCATGCTCTATCTGGAAATTGTTGTACTTTGAAAATTGTTTATGCTCATTTTTATGACTATCACTTTGCACTTTATGATATTGTCACTTTAAGATATGGCTTTAAAAGCATTATTGCTGCTTTCTTGTTCACTCCCCCTTTGAAGAACCCACAGGGGTTCGAGGCACTAGGGGCTTTTGCTGCACTTGTTCTGTGGAGTTTGGAATATTAAAACCACTTGAGCTTTATTCGTGAGTACTGATCTTGTTTTTGCATACCTTTTTGCTGTTTTGTCTTATGTTGTTTTAGGTGCAACATTATTTTTACAATACAAGGGCTTGAAATATTGCTTTGCCCATGTTGATTTTATCCTCTGAGCAACTTCAACAAGGTATGCTGATTGAGTCCTCTGAGCAATTTCTACAAAGTATGCTGATTTCATCCTCTGCAAGTTCACAGAATGTCTATCAGAACTGTGTTTTGGGGTTGTGTTGGTGCTGGCCCACCCACATACACAGTTCCTTGCAATCACTTGCAACAGTCTGGCCTATGTCATGAGTGGCACACATGTTGATTTTATTTCCTTTTTTGTTCCAGGTGTTTGTCCACAATGAGCCAGAAGGTTGCATGAAGAGGCACTAAGGCCCATGTTGTGAAGGACATTGCCCCATGTCCAGGGGATGCACGCCCTGCTGGGGCAGGCAATGAATCTCCTACATGACTTGGTCAGCATGTAGCAGGCGAAGGCTTTGTTACAAGGACAGCAGCAGCAACAACAATAGTCCAGCTGTGGGTCTATAGTATGATATTGGGGTGACATTGTGGTAGAGTTGCTCCCCCCACAGAATGGGTGGAATGTTTGAGAGGGGCTGTCTTCTATTTTCTTCTTTTCATACCTAAAGCCTGTTGCAACAGCATTTGTACTACTATCCTTTTATATTCTGTTCTGTAGGCTGGCCACCTACATCCCTCTTCTTCTTTTCTGTTTTCCTTTCTGCCCCTCTAACGTTGTCTCCTGCTAGTGGGATGCTCTCTGCATACTCCCAAACCTGGCTGTTATTATTAAAGCTAGTGAAAGCTGTGATGCTAGCCTGATGTAATGCTAGCAATCTCTGCATGAAAGTGCGAGTGGGCGTAGCTCCTCGGCACTGTCGTTTGTTTAATTTCATTCTGTGTCTGCAAAACTTCCCTGTTGAAGAATTTAGAGTCCCTCATGTATGTGGACTCAGTAAAAAAGGGATAGTTCTACTTCTTAAACCCCTACCATGGCCCTATGTAAAGGTAAAAGCAGCCATTTATGTATAAAGTGCTCTGGGTTTGAATTTCGGCACTTTTAAGAAAACAGGTGACACGGAGCAAGCTCACAAATGCAGGAATTTTGTCATGTATGCTCTTGCCCTGTGTCTACCCTGCTTTCTTATGGGAAATTCAGTATTGTTTGTGCAGTAGAAAAGAGCTACTTTAAAATGTGTAGCCTGGAAAATAAATTTTGTTTTCTTGACATATTGCAGCAAGCTTGAGAAGTGGGTGACTCCAAGGAGCTACTTTTGCCATTAGAAAAGCTGTTTATTCCCACTCCATGATCTCCCCGCTATCCTAAGTGCTGCAATATGGTGAAATACATTATTGTGATAACAGAACTCAGTCTGGGTCTAAATAAAAAGAAGTGTATTCTTTTCCTAAAGTGGAGAAATGTTTTACCTTTAAGTTAGGAGCTTGGAGCACTCCAGTTTCAGTAGGGCCCCACCCACTTGTACCGCAGCTGTTTTCGTGCAATTTCTTTCAGTCCCCAAACCTTTCAGCATTCAAAATTAAGAGCTACATATGGTCTTTTTTTGTACCTTACATGCATGATTGTGTGCAGACCTTGCATGGAGGCTGAAGTAAGACCTTAAAATGATTTGAATATAAGCATTTCTTCACTCTCTTTCCTGAGATTTAGCCTTCTAAAAACTCTTTTGAAAATAAAACTCTTTGGGCCGGATAGTCAGAAGGGTTGCACATGGTGCAACACAGTTGCACCATCCGCAACCCACTGATGTGCCCCGGTGCGATATTCAAACGGGGATTGAGCATGGCACAAATCATGATGTGCTGGAGTGCATCAGTAATGTATGAGGCGCAGGTGGGGGGGCGTGCCCATGCATACTCCGCACATCCCGATATTCAGCCCGGGATGTGCTGAGCCCATGCATGCGCAACCCCTACTTCCACTGCACACAGGTGAGCCAAAAAAAAAGGAGCAACAGCTGACCACCCACAGGTGAGCTGCCATATTGCAGGGTGCAACACGGCAGCTGCCACCTGTGGGTGGCCACCCAAGCTCCAGCTGCACCTTCTGGTGGTGCCCTCCCATGCCCGATCGAGGGCGTACATATACAAACAATAGTCTTAAATCCCTGGTGGTCCAGTGGACTGCTCGCAGCACAGTCATGGGCATATGTCAGTTTCCAACTGTTAACACAATTCCTGGTGGTCCAGTGGACCGCTTGCAGCCTGATCGCAGGCATATGTTGTAATGATATCAGTCCTATATCCCTGGTGGTCCAGTGGACCGCTTGCAGCCCGATCACGGGCATATGTTGTAATAATATCAGTCCTATATCCCTGGTGGTCTAGTGGACCGCTCGCAGCCCAATTGTGGGCATCAGTAAATAATAATGCAACACCACTCTAACCCTGGTGATCTAGCAGTATCCCCCTCCCCACCTGCCCACTGAGCCCCACTGCCCTGCTCCCCCCTGGTCAGCAGCAGGTGGCAGCTCCCCACCCATTTGCTGCCCCCCCTCTCGCTGACTGACACTGTACAGTAGGGCTGTATGCCCATTGGTCCACATTGTGAGCCAATGGGCGTGCAGCCCATACCGTACTACACAGTCCAGATATGTGAATGGATCCATTGCATACATTATGGCCCAATTTGCATGCGCACTTTTGAATATCGTGGTTGTTGCACCTAGCGCAATGGAATTTGCACTAGCGCATCCCCCTGCTCCACTCCGGCCACTTGCGCTGGTGCAGTGCCACTGTGCCATGCACACTGCAGGTGGCCTGGGTGTGCTATTCAATGATGCTGTGCCATGGTGCAGCTCTGTTGAATATCACCCTGTCAATGCCCCTGCACAGCCCTGTTGCGCTGCACCCAGGCTTGCACCACAGCCTGGCGCAGTCTGAATATCCAAGCCTTTGCATCTATTTTGGTAGCAAGAACCTTATTAATTGTCTCTGTATATCCAAAAGCTGTTTTCTACAATAAAGCTACTACCTGACTATGAGAAGCTTACCTTAGCAACAAGCTGCAGTCCCTGTTCCTAAGGACCAGTGCCCCAAATGGTTGCTAATCTTATAGTGAAGTTTCTGTCAGTCATAGCTGAATGGGCGGAGCTTCCAAACCCATTATGAGGAAGATAGGTTTATTTAAATTGTTAAATTCCATTTCTTATTAAATATAGTGTGATTTTGAAATTATTTGCTTCCTAAAGTCTGTGAATGCATTTTTGATAATGATTAAGTGTAGGAAAATTCATTGTATAAGTTTAGGAGGCGGAGCTTACAATCATGTGACCATATGGTGTATAAATACATGAAGGTTGATTCAGTAAACAGATCAGTTCAGCCTGAGAGCAGGTTGAGGACCCAGAGGGTGGGACTGATGTTGTAAAGTCCTAGCTATGTACCATTGTTTTCCTCTTTTATTTTGATTTATTGCAAGTTATTCTTTTCATTTTTAATAAATACACACTAAAGTGTGTTTTGTACCTTACTTTGTAGTCAAGTGTCTCTTTCTCCCACACTCCACCATGGAGACATAGCCCTGGATCTTTTTTTTTTTTTTTCTCTTCCTGGCCATTTACTGTGTTTTTATTTTGGGCTTTTTGCCACAATTTTTTTCTCAGCAGTTTACCTTTTCTTTTGATATATGTTGGTTTCCTATCTTTTTTAGGGCTATTTGCCATGTGTTTCTTTTAGGGCAGTTTGACACTAATTTTACATTTTAATGGCTGTTAACTGCTGTATTGCTGCTACTTGCTGTGTGCTGCCTTATCTTTGTTTAGGTCTGTTTGCCACTGTTTGTTTTAGTTCAGTTTGAAACATTTATTTACTGGCTGCATGCCACTTGTGTTTTGTTTGGTGGTGTGCCTCATTAGTTTTGGATATGACTTTTTATGCCCTATTTCATGTTTAGATGTAAATATTCTACTGTTCATACATGAGCCTTATGTCACATGTTTCATTGTTTTGTGTATGCATTTCTGTGATGTGGGAGCGGATTTCTGGTATACCAGTCATGCTGTCATTTATTTATGTGACCTCCCTTTGCGATCACAAAAGGGTGTTTGCAGTGTGCATTGTGGCTGACTTTGTGGTCCCATTTCTGCCAGTTGCTCTCACCTGCTATATTGATACACATATCATGATCACTGTGTCAGTTTGCAGTTATTCCAATGTACCATTATTTAGCAACTGACACAGATTAGAATTTGCAAAGGACAGTTTGCACCACAAGTAATGACAGTTTTGAATATCTCTGCCTCAGTTTAGCAGCCCAGAATTTCCAGTAGTGAACTATAGCAGTTAAGAACTTTACACACATCATGATCACTGGACAGTGTACTTTAATATAAGGGAATGAGTGATCAATAAGGGACTCACTGAAGTTTTTTCAGTACCACAGGACTAATACCCCTGTCCAACTAAAGAACTATCTAAATTTAACTGGGATGATTTACTTGGGAACGGCTCAGTGGATAATGCTAGGAACACCTTCAAAGGCAATGCATTGGAGTTCTGCAGTAGACATATACCAAAAGAAATAAATATGTATAATAACAGAGGTCATAGATCTAGTTGCTTAACAAGAAAATCAAACATCTAATAAATGCAAAATAGATCAGAAACTGAAGACCAATGGATTGCATGAATTAGGACTACAAACATAAATTGAGAGTCTGTAGGTCAAACATAAGAAAAGAGAGAAAAAGAAAATGTAAATATCCCTCACACAAACTGAAAATCAATCAAACTGGAAACTATTTTTGGTTACATTAATTTTAAAAAAATAGAAACATTCGACTGGGACCACTGACATGACAAAAGGTTAATAAGTAAATCTGGGGACATGGCCAAGGTTTTTTATACTGTTTTCTGTTCTTTTTTTTCCTAAAACATCATCTTCAATACAGCAGTAGCAGTAGATGTTACTTCTTAAGCACCCAATCACAGGGTCTCTGAGCATCGTGCGATAAGTATAAAACACACAAACATATTTAACAATATTACATGCATATATTAAAATAAAATTATAAATAATTTGTATACAAAACAGAGATTCAAGTCAAAAACAACAATATAACACACATTAAAGTAAGCAGGTTTCATAAATCAAAAGTTTGAAACAGAATAGCTTAACAGAGTCCAACAATATCTCTCCTCAAATGTTAAGCAATTAAGCAAAGCAAACTTTACTTTTGAAGCACTCATTCCTATCAACTCTGAACATTATACAATATATATGAGAGCAATAGAAAAATCACACTCCATACGCATCACCAAAATTAGTTAAATCAACAATTAAAACAGTCATACTATCTAAAAAGGGCTAAAGTTGATGAAAAAAAAACCCAGAATAAATACAATAAAATAAGACTAGAATTACAGTATAAACAGAATGCTAGGATAAATTAAAACTAATGGGTAGTGATTGGTAGTGATATCCCATATCCATTAAAGGTCATATTTTACAGATCCTTCAATGAATCTGAAATACCATCTAATTGTAAATGAGTACATGTTCCCATCTTTAAAACAAACTCTGACCTGAACCAATTGGGCCGCACCTGCAGAACTGGGGTAAAAATATTGAAAATTGGCCGGCCTGGTGGCACTGAGGGCTGAGGCACTGGACACCTTACCTTGCGCTGTGCCGGTGACCCATGTTCAGGAATGAGCATGGGTCACTGGGGGTTGGTGGGAAGGAGAAGGAAAGAGTGTCCATTGGACTGCTCTCCTTCTCTGGGGAGGGAGGTTCACTTCCCAATGCCTGAGTGCCCCCTGGCAGAGGCTGGTGGTCAGGGCATGGGGTGACAGCAATGGGAGGAGTCTTGGCAGATGCCTTGGAGAGAGGCACGTGGATGCATGTGCCTCTGCCCCCAAACCAGCATCATTGCACACCCATGGCTCCAGCAAGGGAAGGGGGGAAAAATGTGACATCTCTCTCGTGGCTTGATGGCTGTCCATGAGTGTTCATCGGGAGCTGGCACCCGAACTGGATCCATGAGGGTTGGGAGTGAGGGGGCTCCCTGCCGCCCCGCTGCAGGGGGCAAACTGCAGGGGTTTCAGGGTGCCAGCAGTCCCGGTTGAGATGGATGGTGGCCAGATCCCCTGCAAGGATGTGAGGTCTAACAGGAGCAGAGAGGTGGCCCAGGAGGATAAATCACACACACACACAAAAAAAATATTGAAAATTGATAATTTTATATTTTTACATCGAAGTTTCAACATAGCCTTAATATGATCCTGCCTCATGAAAAAGGGCAGAGTAAATGTTCAACTCCTGGCCTAAAGGTGATTTTTGCACAGGGACTTATGAAATCAACTTTCAGGATGCAGAAACATTTTGGGCAAGAGCTGAAAAATGACTGCTGTTACATTCATGAGGTGCTGTAAACATATGGCTATGTTGTAAATTTGGGTTAAAAATATTGAAAATTTACAAAGTTATGAGCCTGCATTTGCAAAATTCAACATAGGCTCATAACTTTATTGGTTTTTAATATTTCTACACCAAATTTTGAACATAGACTTCTTATGACCCCACCTCATGAACAAGGGTAGAGAACATTTTCAACTCCTGTCCAAAAGGTGATTTCAGCAGTGACGGCAGAATCCCCTTTTGGGATGTAAAAAACATTTTGGCCAGGATTTGGAAAATGACAGCTGTCACATTCATGAGGTGCTATACAGATATGGCTATATTGTAAACTTTGGCTAAAATATTGAAAATTACCAAAGTTACGAGCCTGTGTTCACAAAATTCATCATAGGCTCTTTTTTGTTTTTCAATATTTTTACACCAAATTTTCAGCATAGCCATCTTATTACCCCCACCTTATGAACAATGGTGGATAAAATTGTCAGCTCCTTCCCAAAAGGTGATTTTGTGGAGCAATCATGAAATTACCTTTTGGGACAGATTTACCTAATGTCACTTGTATTGTTCATGAGGTGGTGTTCCAAAAAAAGACTGTTGAAAACGTGGGGCATAAATATTGAAAAATGGTCATGTTATGCTACTAATTTCAAGATACCACTGAAATACATTGAACCGCATACCTGATTTCCTGAGTTCGCGGTCCAGCATTGAAGAATAAAGGTGTGTCTGTGGTCCAGAGAAGATTATGGAATTGGACCCCCAATGGGTAAGTAAGTAAGTAGGTGCTTTGGTAGGGCAGGGTGGTAGGTGATGAGTGGGAGAGTCAGGTGGGGGGGACAAAATTGGCTGCTAAAGACATTGATCGATGGTTTTGTTTTTATAGGATTTAAAAAATAAATGAGGCTCTGGATCGTGACACTGGGGGATTGGGCACCCTTCAGTGTCATTCTTATTTTTCTTGGGGGAGTGAAGTGGTGAACGCTGAGAGGGAGGGTCAGGTGGGGGAATATTTAAAAAAAAAACACAGAGGAGTACTGATGGTGACATTGGTGGGATTGGGCACCCCATGTCACTCTAATGTCTCTGGGGGGTGCTGAGAGGGACAATTGGGTTGTGACATTAAAAAAATATGTATAAAAAAGGGGGCGTGGAACACAGTCATGGCACTGCGGGATTGGGCACCCCCAGTGTCACTGTTATGTTTTGGGGGGCTGCTGAGAGAGAAGGTCAGGTGGGGAGTTCAAAGTGAAAATCAATAAATTCATCAGAGAAATAGGGAATTTCAGGTACTGTATTACCATTGAACTAATGGGAGAGCTGTTAATATTGACACTCAAGTCTCTTTCAGCTCTTAAAATCCATAGTACAGTATGATCCATAGTATGGCGGGTTGCTTAAGTAAAATGTATCTTCATTTTGATTAATCTATGTAAGTTCTGTGAGATTTGTTATGCATTTTGGCCATTTCTGTAAATAAGACTTGCCATTGTCTCAATTAACCTTCCAGCATAAACAGGATTTTCAATGAATAAATAAGTAAAAAAAAAAGATAGAAATACATAACTTTTTTATGTAAATTGGTAACCAGGAAAAGTAAACTGAGCAAAGGCTTATTTCAGTGTGTGATGGAGGGAGAATGAAATTAGGGAAGTGCAAGGCAGTATAAAAATAACAAATTATACCGAGTAATTTCAAAGAAAAAGTAAAATAATAATAATAGAACAGGTAACAGACAGTCCAAGGTGCAGAACAATGCAGTCACCTGTGTGTGTGTGTGTGTGTGTGTGTGTGTGTGTGTCGGGGTACAGGCTGTAACTTCAGTTACACAGAAACATATGCTGTATGAAAAATGATAGAGTCCATCATGCTTATCACCTGCAATCCAGACAGCCACAACATAATGCAGAAACAGTAAGCAATAAAGCCAGCAAAGAAAATTATAAAATGGGTCTCAGAAATGCCACATTCTCATATGCTGCCAGCATTGCAACAGCCTACATTAATCTCTGTTACACTGTCATGTAGAGCTTGATCACCACTGCACATGTGTTATTTCTGTTAGAATTCTATTCTTTAGTGCTGCTGCATGAATGGAATGATGGATTCTGGGTCTGAACCAGCATTCTTAAACTATTGGCAGATGAATTATTTTATAAAAAAAAAATCCCTCTTAATGAGGAAAACATTCAAAAGGTACAGTTCTAAACTTTCATTTTGGAATAAGATTTTTATAATAACAATAAAAGCATGGCCAGAATTAGAGTAACAGTCAGTTAATCACCCCCTAGTGTGGCAATTGGCTGCACCCCGTACCACCTTATGCCTCCTAGGAGGTGATTAACAGATTGTTTGATCTAATCCCTGCCCATATCTTATTGTATAAATATTTTCAGAATGTGCCCTATGATATAATCTCTGTCCATGTCCTATTACTTAAATAATTTCAGAATGTGCCCATTGATAGGTAAAGCAATCTTTATAGTCAGAAAACACTTTTTGTCATGCAGTCATTTAACAGTAATGTTGTCCTGGCATCCTTTAATTCATCAGTAGTAGATTTGTATTCCTCATGAAATATTTAAAATCTAGTTTAGTACTAGTTTTGGAATTAATGGCTATAGTCAGTAATTATGGCAGCTAACAGCTGTGTTTGACTCTCTTCCTCTGAGTATTGTTTGTTCAGTTCTGGCCATCGGGGTGCCAGCAGCAGTGCGCCTGTCAATAGGGCACCAAATAACAAAATTCTCCACCCCCTTCCTAAGGTTTGCCCCTCCCCCAGAGTCAGAATATTTAGAAAGGGGGGTGAGGGGCATGGGATCACAGCCCCCCACAAAAAGAGGGGTTGGCAACTTGAAACCATGGCACCCTAATGATCGGGCACACTGCCGCAGGTGCCCTGAATGGGTGGAACCTTGTTTGTTACTATGCATACCAAAATATTTTACTTTGCATTTGGGTTGTGCAGACTTTTAGAATTCCAGTGGAATGGAATTCTATGGAATTTCAGAAAATCCAGCCTCATTCCATGGAATTCAGACAGTAGCAGAAATCTGAAATTTTGAAAGCAGAATGTTTTTCGCAGATTGGCAATCTGCACTTTACTGAAACTGTGGATTCCTTTTCTACAATCTGCAAAATATTATTCCATGGCTTATGTGATCTGCAGAACATTATTGCATGGACTACATAAAAATGCTTTTCAGAGTTCCACAGAATTCAGAATGAAATTTGGAAAAGCATTTTGAAAACAGAATTAACATTTTTTTTATAAAGCTGTTTATCCCCCTTTGGGGGCCCACAGATGACTACAGCACTACATGGAGAGCTCAGCTCGGCCCCTCAGGGCTTCATCTAGCCTGCAGCGCCCCTCTCCATTTTCCTGTTTTTTTTCTCCCACCTATCCCGGGGCCCCTGGTAAACCTGAAATAGCATGTGCATGGAGGCACACATGCATGCCAAGAACCTGGTGACAAGCCCTTTCCCTCATCAGGCCTGACACCACTTCTCCTGCTTGGCTTGGCACTGCTGCCAAGCCTCCACCTGATGCCAGCCAAGAGCCAAGGAGAAGTTGTCTCCCTTCCTGGGAAAGGAGAGCTACTTGATGGCTGCTCATCCAACTCCCTCCCACCCCCGAGCCAGCCCCTGGTGACCTAAACCCATTCCCAAACATAGGTTGCTGGCATGGTGCAAAGTGTGGTGTCTGGCACCTCATCCGTCAGCGCCCCCGGGCCGGCAGCAGAATTGCTATTTTGCATGAATTCCATGAGCAGAATTTTGCACTCTGCACAGGTGTAGTTTGTATTCAGTTCCGAGTTCTCATATCCTCTCCACTTTTCCATAACCCTATATTCCCAAACATGGATTGCCGGTGTGGCGCAAAGTGTGGTGTCTGGCTCCTCGACCCTCAATGCCACCGGGCCAGCAACAGAATGGCCATTTTGTATGAATTCCACCAGCAGAATTTTGCATTCTGCACAGCCATACTTTGTATTCAGATCTGAGTTCTCGTATCCTCTCTGTTTTTCCATAACCAAACATTGATAAATAAATATATGACCAGAGTTTCCCCAGGTTCTTAAACACAAATCTTTTTTAAAAGTCTTCACTTCTTACCCTGCTATAATTCCCTCTGTAGCAGAGCCTTTGACAGAAACTCATGTATCTTTCCTGCTGTAAAGCCAAAGTTAGCTTGTGAACTGTGGGGAGGGGATGAATTATTGCTGTAATAGCATCCTACAGACAAGCAATACCATACTAATGTATCCCAAATAGATGGTAATGAAGTCTTAAGACAATGCAAATTGCAGATGACCCTCTTGGCATTTATCATGAGGAGCAGTGCAAACAGTGTCCTACTTCTACTGATGCTTTGCATTTGTTAGCATTCTGCATTTCTGGCTTTTTTTGCACTCTGTATGCACACTGTTTTGTATACCATGGCCAGGATATTTAAAGCAGTTGCACATGGTGCAACTGAGTTGCACCAGTGCAAGTGCAGACATGCGCCAAGGAGCGATATTCAGTGGGAGCCATTGTGCAGCACAAATCCCATTGCACCAATGCACAACTATAATGAATGCAGGAGCAAGAGCAGGGGGCATGCTCATGAAAATCTGGTGCAGTGCGATATTCATCTGTGGAACCATGGTGCAAGTGCGGAGCAAAACCTGGATGTGCCAAGCAGACTTAAGCCTATAAATACATGGTGCAAGCACACAGACAGCACTTGTGCCAGGTGAGAGGGAGGGAGAGAGAGAGAGAGAGGCCAAACACAGCAAGGAAGGACAGACAGACAGAAAGACAGACCAAGGGAGATGGAGCGAGTGAGAGACAGAGACACTGACCCAGGCAGTCCCAGGGGGAGAGGGACAGAGGTGGCAGTGGAGAGGGAGCCTGGGGCAGAGACAGCGAGAGGGACAGGCAGTCACAGTGCCAGGCAATGCACCAGGGTGGCAAAAAACCCACAGCAGTCCACCACCCAGGGGGAGACAGGACATCAGGGGCCATGGATAGTGCGCCCTTCCTGATAGAGGCCATAATGAGGGGTGTGAGGAGGCAGGAGGAACAGCGACATGGCTGAGGATGGGACCATCAGTGGTATGCCCAGAACAGGTGGTACCGTACCCATACAACCTTCAAGAACTACATCGAGATGGAGATTGTGGGATGGTACCACCTGAACAGGGCCATTCTGAGGCAGCTCTGTGAGCTGTGCAATGAGGAGATGCAGGCGCCCACAAGACGGAGCCACACAATGTCTGTGGAGACAAAAGTGACAGCTGTCATGTGCCTGCTTGCCACAGACACCTTCCAGAGACCAACAGGGGACACCACAGGCATAACCCAGTCATCCATGTCATGCCTCCTCACACAGTTCCTCAACACTCTGCTGCTACGTGCTTCAGAATACATCCATTTCCCCAGCACACAGGCAGAGCGTACAGCAATCAGGCAGGACTTCCACAGGGTAGCACATATGCCTGACATGCTTGGGACCATTGACTGCACCCACATGGGCATCTGCACACCACCTGGCCCTGAGGGTGTGTCCTATACCAATAGGAAGGGGTTTCCAAGCATGAACTGATAGGTGGTGTGTGTGATGTCAAGGGCCGCATCATCAATGTCTGTGCCACACAACCTGGGAGTGCACATGATAAATTCATCTGGCACAGCTCTGCACTGTGCCACAGGTTCGAGCATGGGGACATACCCACGGGCCACCTAGTGGGTGAGTATGGGCCGGGCAGGGAGGCTGGGCAGAGCAGGCCATGGGATGTGGAGGTCAGGGTGGGTGTGCTGGTGAGGGCACCAGGGACAGGCAAGGGGCACAGCAGAGGATGTCACAGGGCTAACCAAGTCATTATTCACAAAGGAGACAGCACCTATCCACTGAGGCTCTGGCTGCTCACCCCCTATCACCACCCATCATTCCCGGCAGAGGAATGCTACAATGAGACACATGCCAGCATGCAAAACATCATTGAGCATGTTTTCAACATGTTGACAGCTTGATTCTGTTGTCTAGACAGGTCTGGTAGTGCCCTACAGTACAGCCCCCTCGAAGCCTGTGGCCTATTCCTGGCCTACTGCATGGTGCACAACATGGCCATCAACCATGGGATAGCTGCCAAGGCTGATGAGAGCGACAGTAGTGGGGATGACGGAGGCAATGGACCAGTGGGTGGGCAGTTCCCTCGCCGGGCAGAGGGATCCCCGGCTGCAAAGGATGGCATGGCATCATCGAGACATCATCACACAGGAGCACTATGGTGCATGCAGGTAGGTGGTGCCAAACCCATGCAAAGGCCAAACACACAGGTACAGCATACAGGCAGGGGTGTGCATGGCAATGGGCATGCACACACAAAGGTGTGGTGCAGGAGTAAGGGAGTCAGTGGCACTCATCCACACACAACTGCACACAGCATCACACAGCAACACACGCACCCACATGCCCAGGCGCTGGCAAGTGGTGGGGATCAGATGCATTGCACCGGTGCACAGGTGCAACCAGTGCAGAACTGCCCTCATCATGTCCATGCCACATGGGCCAGCAGCCAGGCAGGTGCACACACACAGGCAGCATACAGTGCAACACACAGGCACCACACCAGTGGTATGCACACACACATGCTGCCTATGCATGCACAGGGCAACTGCTGCAGACTGCAGTCAGGGCAGCATGCACATCAGGACAGCTGTGCAGAACCATGGCCACTGTGGCCATGGGGGTGACAGCACCAGGGCCAATTGTCAGCTACAGGCTGGTCATCGGCCACAGGGGGTGTTTGCAACAGCCCACCAGGGGTTGAACTCCGGGACCATGACAGAGTCCGTGCAGGGGTTTGTAGGCACCCAAACAGGTCAACCCCAGGCATGCCTGGGATGCCAACAGCATAGCCCAGCATTGACAGTGAGGGTGTCACACGATGCCGCGATTGTGGGGTGAATAGTGTACTGAGTATGGTCCATGGTGGCTGGCCATGCCCCGTGGCAGCCAGCAGTGCAAGGCCATCCATGATCACATTGGCAATGCGATCCTGGGATGCGGTCATGTCCTCCCTCAAGCACTGTATAGCCATCAGGAGCTGCACAGTGCCCTTCTCATGGTGCTTGGCCACCTGGCACACCTCCGTGTGCAGTGCATGCACACACCCCAGCGGCAAGCAGCATGTGTTGCTCCACGGAGGCCTGCAGCATATGGGTGTGCTCTGCTAATGGGTTGGTGCCCTGGGGAACCTGGGTGTGGTGCCAACCCTCCTGTGGTGACCAATCATGCTGCACAGCATCCTGCTCAGGTGGACACTGCACAGTGGAGTCCTCATGGGGTAAGTCCCTACCAGGTGCCCCAGCAGTGGACCCCATGTCCAGTTGCCCTGTGGCACCTGCAGCCTGCTGCTGTTGCCCATCCAGCAGCTGAACACTGCCCAACACCTGTGGTGTTGCACCACCACCACCATATGGCACAGCTGTGGCAGTGCACACAGCAGCACCCACAGTGGCAGCGGGGCAGTTGTTCCACTGCTGTCAGGCTGCTGGACACACTGCCTGTGTTGGTGTCTGGTATGGGTGTCTCCCCCACAACACCACCCATGCTGTCCAGGATTATGATTTGGTCATCATCGGTGTCGGACGCTGCCCCGATCTGTGTCTCCATGCAGAGGACACCGAGACTGGCATCCTGTAGAAAAACATCCAGGGCCTCGTCCAACCCCATGCCCAGGACATCCGGCTGGACAGTGGTAGTGTGCTGCAGCCTATCAGGCCCCTGGATGCCCATGGAGGTGGTTGGCTGGTCCTCCAGGGCTGGTCCTGCATCCATGGCTGTTGCTGGTGCCCCATCCTCCACATGCAGGTGTGCTGGTGCTGAAAGAGAAAACGGGTGTGTCGGTGATACAAGGTCCATGAGTGCCCACCTTCCCCCAACACAGCCACTGCATGCTGTGCATGCCCGACATATGTACCATGCAGTGATGGGCTGCCACCCATCTGGAATCCTCCACCTGGCACACCCACCACAGTGCTGTATCACATGGTGGCTGCCACCAACTCCTCCTGTGCAGTGAGCTGTGGTGCATCAGCAGGCCCCCCTCTGGTGTCTTTCTTGGCCACATGGATGACCTCCACCTTCTCTTTAATGCACTGCTTATCTGTGCCCACCTTCTTGTGGCACTCCTACACTGACCGCTGGTGGCTGCCCTGCTGGTTCACACATGCCACCACCTCCTCCCAGGCCCCAGCCCTCACCTGTGGTGTGCCCATGGCGCCACTCAACAGTAGCTCCCTGTCAAGGTAGGCCTCCAACAGGGCCTCTGCCTTCATGAAATTGGCCCTGCTCTTGGGAGCAGGCACATGCTCCTCACCCTCCTCACATTCCAACATTTTGCTACCTGTGGACATGGACAGCAGAGTGTGACAGAGTCAGCAGCACCCTATTCCATCCCCCCCCCCACTGTGCTGGCTGGGCTCAGTGTACTCCAGCAGCATGCACAACTTACCTCAGATGGCTGCAGTACTGGTCCATGGCCTGTGCTGGTCCGTGGTGCTTTTATGGCACAATGCATGTAAATGAGGATTGGCACAACGGTAATGACATGCTAATTCCCCCAGTGCACCACACATTGGTTGATGAGCTCATTTGCATGTGGTGGCTGAATATCATGAATTTGCTCTTTGTGCAGTGAGATTACTCTGGAGCAAGTCGCGGCACAATGTACACGCATGTGCACTGTGCAGCAGGACCGCAGTGCGCATGTGCTGGTCAGTGTGCTGCCACCTATTGTGCACCCACTGCGCAATAGATACTGTGGTGCATGGTGCACCATGCCTGCTATTGTGCATGTGCGCACTGTGCAGCGGTCGACCTCTGACCCCTGCTGTGACCTCTGCCCTAGGGTGACCCCCATACCCATGACCCTACCAAGCCATGCCCATGCCATACATCTCTATGACTGCATGATGGGTTAGACACAGTGCATGTCCCCATGGCCCACGCATCTGGCGCATGCACTGGCCACATGTGCCTCTTGCCACCATTTTGCTCCGCGACTCACACCACAGTGATGATGCAGCAGCAGTGATGTGGACGGGAGGCCAACTGGATGCAGATGGAACTGGCCAACCTCATGGCCTGCATCCAGCCACATGCACCCCAGCTCTTCGGGCAGGTGCCACTGTAGCAGCCCCAGGTGTCTGTGTGGCAGGCAATCCCTGCCTCACTCACTCAGCACATGGGGTGGCCAGAATCAGTGAGCAGTGTTACCACCGATACAGGGACCTGGTGCAGAGGGACCCAAAGTGCCTCAGGAGTATGGAGGAGCATGTCAGACATGGGGCTGTGTCACAGCCAGGTGACTAGGCCTATCATGCATGTGTGCCCTGGTGCTGTACTGTGGTGTTGGCTAGGCTGCCTGGCATGTCCTGCTGGGTGGAGTACTACCATTGTGTGCATTGCAGGGTGGCATCACCCTCCACCACTTGTGTTGTGCTACCACTCTGTGGGATGTGTTGGACAGGGGCTCACCCTGTGCACATGGGTGGGGGTGGTGGGCAGATGATGTGGTTGGTTACTGATGTGTACCTGTTTCTGTTCCATTCCCAGGACCTGAGGACAGATGTTGTGTGGCACTGGCAGGATGCCAGGCTGCAGCAGCTCAGGAAGGAGGAGTGAATCCAGCACCAGTGGGGCCCCAGGGGGCCGGTAGGCACTGACTTTGTTCTGCGCACCATCAGTGGAGGGTAACGGGGGCATGGGTCCTGGCATGTGCTGTGGTCCTGGGTGTGGCCTGGCCTGGTCTGGATATGCAGGGGGGCATGGCCTGCTGCCTGCAGGGGGGCCCCCTTGGTGGCCCTCCATCTACCATTGGCGTCCCTGTTGCCTACTGTCTGTGCCACTGTTGTGTTCTGGGGTGGGGGTCTGGGTGCCTATGTGTGACCTGCTGTGCCCTGCTGGTGGTGGCCTCCTGTGGCCTGTCACTCTGCTTCCCTGGCTCCCCCTCTCTGTGCCATGCCCCCTTTCAGTTGCTCTGCTCCCACGGTTGCCCAGGGGCTTCTGTGTCTGCCCATGATGCACCTGTGGTTGCGCCATGGTGCATTCACGGTTGCGCCATGGCACATCCACAGTTGCGCAATGGCTAACTGTACCCTATTCAGCCATGTTGCGCTGGCACAGTGTGGCCAGTGCAACCTCTGAATATGGGCTTGTGTTGCACCATGGTGCATCGGATTTGCACTGCTCCAGACTTGCACCGGCCTTTGGCGCATTTCTGAATATCGGGCCCCATGACTACTGTATGTCTCAAATAGCTGAGCTTAGCATTCCAGATTCTTGGTTCACATTTGCACCTGCAGTCTCCACTTTACACTTATCATGTAGTGAGTGCAACTGAAGACTGGGAACAACATTTTGATCTTGTTCATATACACAGTAATACCAGAATTTTTTTTCACTATTTTCCATGTGCAGTGATACAGATTTCCAGATAAGCACCAGCAACATACATTCAGTGTGATTCAATAAATCAAACTGCAGTAAATGTAAAAACACTTTTCATTAAAAGAAGGGATCCTCGTTTCCATATATTCATGCTATTGCTTCCTTAAGCTGCTAGTAGTGTCTTTTATTAAGTACAGCTGCTACCAATCTCATCCATATAACTCTTCCATAGAAAGAGCAACCCTTATCTTCCTCTGACTGCTGATATCCCTCCCATACATACAAGGATGACAGTATCTTCACATCTGTAGAACTATAGATGTATACACTTTCTGCATTAAAACACATAAATAATTGTATAAAAATGCCATTCTTTATCTGCAGACCCATCTCATGAATGTAAAAATATTCCAAGCATTCCCATCTGTGTGAACCCTCACTTTGTGAACTACTGGGCTACTTAACAGGCTTGTATCACCTAAATCTCCACAATGGTGCTGTTATAAGTGGTGCTGTAGTATGGAGCTAGAGATCAGATAACATGGACAGCCTTCTCAATAGACTTCAGGGCACATCGGTCAGACACTGAACATCTATGAGTATATTATTACATCTGGGACCAGATTTTCAAAAGGGTCACTAGACCAACACAAACTGTGGCAAAAAACACCTGTGTCACTTCTAAGTGCATCAGCTCTGGTGCACCAATTGTTTGAACAAACTCTGGTCAGAGCCAACATGGCTGCATAGAGCCGTTGGTTGACCCCCGATCCAGAGCGCATGGCACATAAGTGAGCCATGTCCAACATGACCAACGTGCTCTGCACATGCACACTGTTTCATGCATGAGCACTAAGACACGGTGGCCATCTTGGGTAAGGCAGTATGTTCCCCAGTGGTGCAACAGACATCCCTACGAACAACGTTATTCAATAAATTATTTTTTTTTATATTTTGACCCTAAACTTTCAACATAGTTTTCTTATAAACCCACCTCATAAACCCCACAGATTAAATTTTTCGAATCCGTGCTGAAATGCCATTCCATGCCACAGGTGTGAAAACACATTTAGGACAGGATGTGAAAAATGACAGCTTGTTAATGAGGTGGTGTGAAAAAATGGCTATGTTGAAAACTTCAGGGTCAAAGTATTGAAAATTACCAAAGTTGTGTGTGTGTGTGTGTGTAAAAAAAAAATTCAATGAACACACATAACTTTGACATTTTTAGGAATGTTTTCACCAAATTTTCAACATGGCCTTTTTGGGGCCTCACCTCATGAGCACCCATGGTGTCATTTTTTTATTTAGTCTTGAAAGATCATTTTGTGCAGCAATAGTGAAATCACCTTCCAGGCCTGATTAATGAAATGACAGTTGCAGTATTCATGAGGTGGGGTCCCAAAACGAACACGTTAAAAAGTTGGTGAAAAAAATCCAAAAAATGTCAGTTATCAACACAAGTTCAAAACACCATTGAAATACATTATACGGCACTTACTTTTATTCCTCAGTTCACAGTTTGCCTTTGAAGAGTGCAGACATATCTCCATCCACAGAAGATGACAGCATACAGCCTCTGGAGGTAAGTACTGTATAGGGTAAGGGGGGTGGTGGGTGCTAAGTGGGAATGCGGGGATGGGGAAGGGGATGGCGGGCACGATGAGGGACAGTTTTTTTTTTCCAATTGTTTAACCAAGTGAAACACACTAAGCTGAAAGCTTGGTTACAGGTACAACCTGGGAGCACAGGGAAGTGAAGTGACTTGCTCAGGGTCACACAGTATGCAAGTGGGGGCTGTGGGATTCAAACCCAGGTCTCCAGATTTGCAGCTCAGAGCCTTAATCCACTGCGCTATACTGCCTCCCGTTTTCTTTTTTTCAGGTTTAAAAAAAGACATTGAGGGACTTTTTTTTCAAGAAATTTATAAAAGCTATTTAGGGAAACTGGGGGTGGGCTCCCCAGTGTCCCACGCTGCAGGGAGAGAATGTCTGAATGTTGACATGGGGATTGAGCCCCCCAATGTTGGCACCTAATACAAAAACAACTGGCTTGGGGGGGTATGCGACACTGGGCGTGGGCATCATTTCTCTGACAGTTGCTGGCTTCAGTTAGTTTTGTGAATAGGCTCCAGGATGTCAGTGACATCACCTTATAACATAAAAGTAAAAGAAAAGTTTGTAGTTAGCTGTTCAAATAGCCCATTTCTCAGTAAATGCAGTAAAAGTCAGCAGCCACACTGTAAAGTCAGACTTGCATGGTGACATCACTAACTGCCTGGCACCCATTCAAAAAAGCTGCAGTTGAAGCCAGTAGCTGTCACACAAAAGATTGAAACATAGAAACATAGAAACATAGAAGTTGATGGCAGATAAGGACCGCAAGGCCTATCCAGTCTGCCCATTTCTTTTTCTACCGTATGAATGTGCCATTGGCCTTTGCTCTGTCAATGGCCTATTTATTCATACTTATCTGTATTGCTCGCTTATGCCTATCCCATGCCTGTTTGAAGCCCTGCACTGTATTTATAGCCACCACTTTCTGAGGTAGGCCGTTCCATGCATTCACCACCCTTTCTGTGAAAACGAACTTCCTCACATTACATCTTAATCGGCCTCCCTCTAATCTCATGCTGTGTCCTCTTGTCCTGCTATTTTTCATATATTGAAACAGTAGTCAGTAGCTCAGTAAGTAGCACACTCGCCTCTGCGGCTGGGAGATCAGAGGGCTGTGGGTTCAGTTCCCACATCTGGCACTTGGGTTAATATCCCAGTACTGACACTGTAGTGCAGCATGAGAGGGGTGCTGCACTTCTGAGGTGCCGTCTTTCGGATGAGATGTCAAACAGAGGTCCCATCTGCCTGGACTGGTGGTAGTTCAGGTGGATGTTAAAGATCACATGTTACTTATCATAAAGAGTAGGGGAATTTCCCCGGTGTCCTGGACAAATTTCCCTCATTCACTAAAAATACCACCAACAGCTTAATCTGGTTTAGGGTCAGTTGGCATTCATCTGTATCCCCCTTCCCCAGGTCATGCCTGAAAATAGGCAGGATTTGTCTAGTGCACTTACCCGGTCAACAAAAACTAAATAAATAATAAATAAATAAATGTTAGACTCTTTCACCTTGTTAATGCCCTTAGGGTGTTTGAATGTTTCAATCATATCACCTCTCTCCCTCCTTTGCTCTAGGGCATACATATTGAGCTCAGTTAATCTGTCCTCATATGTTTTCTGATGCAGTTCCTGCACCATTTTGGTTGTCCTTCTCTGGACTGCCTCAATTTGGTTAATGTCCTTGTGAAGGTATGGCCTCCAGTACTGGATGAAGTACTCCAGATGGGGCCTAACCAGTGTATTGTAAAAAGGGATTATTCCTTCCCTCTTCTGACTTGTGATACCCCTACTAATACACCCCAACATCCCTCTAGCCTTACCTACTGCTTTAGTGGTCTGCTTGGATGATTTCAGGTCATCGGTGATGATGACGCCCAAGTCTCTTTCTTCCCTTGTGCCTGCCAGCAACTCCCCTGCCAGACTATAGGTGGCTTCAGGGTTTCTCTTCCCTATGTGCATGATCTTGCACTTCTTTGCATTAAACCCCAGTTGCCACTCTTCTGACCATTTTACCAGATTATCCAGATCTCTTCTCATTCTGCCCAGCCCATCTGGATCATCTACTCTGTTGCAGATCTTGGTGTCATCTGCAAACAGACAAACCTTACCCTCCAGTCCATCTGCAATGTCACTGATGAATATATTGAAGAGGACTGGCCCCAGGACTGATCCCTGCGGTACCCCACTTGTGACTTGCATCTCTTCTGATTGCATACCATTTATCACCACTCTCTGTTTTCTGACCATCAACTAGTTTGCCACCCAGTTGACCAATGTCTGACCCACTCCAAGCATACCCAGCTTATTAATCAGTCTTCTATGTGGAACAGTATCGAAAGCTTTGCTGAAGTCAAGGTAGGCAACATCAACTGCTCCCCCTTGGTCCACCACTCTTTTTACCCAGTCAAAGAAATCTATGTGGACAACTATCCCCATCACAGTAGGAGAGGATTGGGACCATATCCAGTCATGGTCCATTCTCTTTTCTACAGTGATAGAAAAATGCTTGCAGGTCTCTGCCCATGCAGCCATTAAAAGCCAAGACAGCATGGGTTTACAGAACCTTCATTTTATAAACCCATGCTGTCTTGGATCCTGTTGTCGGTGGATTGGTCTGAAACTATAGGTTTCCTACTTGACTCATGATCTCAGCTCAGTTTCTTTTTCATTTCCCAAAATACCACCATTCACAGTCCACCTGAGTGAGCTGCCAACTGATGCACATGCTTGGGATCTCGGCTCATTTTATTTTCTCCAAACATCTTTTGTTAGCAATTTCAGTGCTAATTTCCATTAAATGATATGTCCACATTCAGAAGCTCATCTGATAGTAATGACAGCACCATGAGAAAAGTAACAAGTTCTGGTTAGAGCCATTAAAGTAATGCATGGTGGGGGGGAGCTGAGCGTGCCATGAAGGGGTGCTCTAGCCATAGATGGGAGTGGCAGAGGAGACACCATACACCACCAACAAAGACAGGGCTGTGGACAACTACCCCCATCGCTGTAGGAGAGGACTGGGACCATATCCAGTCACGGTCCATTTTCTTTTCTACAATGATAGCAAAACACCTGCAGGTCTCTGCCCATGCAGCCATAAAAAGCCATCACTGCAACACAGTAACTGGCAATGATACTGGAGGACTGCTGCAGCATAAATACAGCACATTGGCAAGGAATGAAGTGTGCCTCAACACAATGTGTGTCAAAAGCAATCATGGAAGCAAGAACTGAAGCAAGTGTAGACAAACACAGCCAAATAAAGAAGTTCGTGGAGGGAGAAACCAGCATACTGATACAGGAGGTCGATGCCCAGCATTCCTTTCTGCTGGAGAGAGTAGAGGACAGGAGCTGAAGGACTGCAGAAAACAGGTCTAGGATGAAGTGGCCACAAACGTAAGTATGCCCTGCAAGGTGATCAATAAGGGCACTCCAGAAAAGGTACAATTATCTCAAACAGAGGTCAGAGGAGAAGACGGCCCACAGCAGACATAGTTCTACTGGAACTGGAGGAGAACCAAGCCAGGCTATCCCATTGAACAGCAGGAACATCATGTGATGGCATACTTCAGTAGCCACGCTATGAAGGGGGACATTAACCTGGATGTCTTCTGGCTACACAGCACTGCAAATGGTATGTATCAGGGGTCCCCACCCACCCCATCTAAGAAGCCTGACATAGCGACCTGCATGGTAACACTGACCAGTGCATATCACAGGCATACCCAAAGTCAGAGTGACTGTGTGGAGTACACACAACCACATTCATTCAGTGTTCAGGCACCATCAGCACAACCCAGCCACTTGTGCTAGCGTACTTGCTATATGACTGTGAAGACTGTTTGGGCCCCTCCTCCTACACTGTGTTGTCTCCTGCTCCAGTGTTCAAGCACCATCAGCACAATCCAGCCTCATGCATCAGCACAGAGGCCATATGGTGCCAAGACTGTTTGGGTCCCCCCTTTCAATATCTTCTGCTCCAGTGTTCAGTCATTATTAGCACAACCCAGTCTCTTGTGCCAGCATACAGGCCACATGGCTGCAAAGACTGTCTGGGCCCCCTTCTCCACTCTGTTGTCTCCTGCTCCAGTGTTCAAACACCACCAGCACAACCCAGCCTCTTAAGTCAGCATACAGGCCACATGTACTTCACTGAAAATCTGAGGAACATACTGCAGGTGACAGTGCCTAGAACATACTGTTGTGTCATCAGTGACAATCTATGATGCCTGGAAATGACTGCACATGTGTCAGTGCTGCAGGCCCCACTGCTATCAAGATAACCAATGTATGGGATAGAGAAGTAATCATGATTATTCTCCATTATTCACTGATAGCCTTGATGACAGTATTGTCACTTACAATGATACAGACTTCATTAAGGCACCATCAGGTGAGTGAGGGTACATCAGGTAAGTGATGTGGTGAATATAGGGTACTGCATGTGTAACTATTGTTGTATGAGACAAAGACAGGGTTTATACCTGTACCTTGATGGCAGCATGTCATGGAATGTTGCCTGTATCTTTGTATGGGACATTACTGTTTATAAACTAGTTGTACAGTGCTCTACAGTCATATCGCATGTCAGATCCAAATATCATGGCACAGATGTCTGGATCCAACATCAGATATCTGGATCCCTCTAAAAGATGTTATCCACATTGGATCCTTGACTATTCACAACTGAATGCTGTATCATACATTGATTGGTGTTATTTCAGATCGCAGGTCAGATACAAACAATATCCAATGGGGGTTATTTGGATTCCTCAAAGTGCTATCCAAGTACCATGAATTGTATTACGTGTAGGAGTGGGCATCAGACAATAAGAGTGTAAAACATCAATGGTCAGGGCCTGTGAAGCAGCTCCCTCTACAATGACTGTGTATGCCATGGAATACTTTGACTAAGGGTTCACACATCCATGCCTATATCAGGGAGAATCCATGCTGCATTGCTGTCCTACACAGTTGAACAGTAAAGTGCTGTAGGCTGCTGCAGAGAACAGTTCACTGCAGTGGCATGTAACCTCCCCCCCACAGCATGCAGTAATGTGTGACATAACATATACTGCATGTCACTGTGTTGTGTCCAGCCATATCACTTCTTCAGCAGAATAACCACTGTACAGTATATCACAGTATCATAAAAGTCATTAGGGGATGCGTAGGTGAGTAACTTGGCAAATATACAGTACCAGTCCAGTGGAAAAGTGACACATACACCATGTTTATCATGAACAATGGTATATTAACATCCAAACACCAAGTAACACAAAATCTACTAACATTTAACTATTGTACACATCCTAAAACATAAAACAGAAATCAAGGTAAAAAACTATTTATATAATGGGAAGCACCACACAATGTATCTTACCATCAGGAGGAACATACCTACAGGTCCTCAAAGGAGTTAAATGTGTCTATAACCACTTGTGAGGACTGTTGTAGTGTATAACATATCAGTGACCACAGTCTGCAGCTGGATGTGTGCAGCCTGTCCTACTATGCAGGTTGAACATCATCTGCTCCACTACCCATTGACTCCATATTCTCCCCCTCAGTACTTCCACTATCTTTCACCCCTTAAGATTGGCATTATTGCACTCCACCTGTGGCACAGCAGGGTGTGCCACCACCAGAGGTGCAGCACCCATGCCAGGTGGCCAATCAGCAGTCATATCTATCCTGTCCCCCACTTCATCCTTCCCATTGCTGTCCTCCTTTATGGTTGGTTGTACAGTCTGTGTTTCAGCCTGCCATCTTGCAGTGGTGTCCACTGCATGTGTGGACATGACAGGCTGTGGCCCCAGATGGCAAGGCCCTGTGCCCCTTTACTATCCCTCTGGACCACCTGCATCCTCTTATTCTGGCCTCACAGGCCCTGGATTTCTCCCATTTCTGCCACTACGTGGCCAGTTCCAGCACCCTCATCATGAGGATTGTCTAACCTCAACCAGCAGCATCCTGCTGTCCAGCACATAGAGCTTCATATCATGGACATCAGTGATGGATGTATGGCTGGCCTGTACATACATTTATGCTGTTAGAGCACTGGTCAAGTCACTGCCATGCATATATCCCTAGTCCAGGTTGTACCTTGCACAGGTACACATACAGGCAGTACAGGGCTCCCATATCTGCAGGTATTCCTGTTTTGTTTCAGGAAAATTGAATCATCTACAGGAAAATTGTTCCCATGAGCTTGCATTGGTTGTAGGGGAAAACAGAGCAAATTGTCTTACATGGAAATAATATACTTATCAGGAAACACAGATATAAAGCCCTGGAGTTACAAGGAAAATGACAAATAAATCTGGGATCATTGGCACTGTAGGTGATGGTGCATCCACACTACTGAGACACACTCCATTTATACACAACCTGCATCCTACAGAACATGACATGATGCAACATGGCATGGTATGTGGTTTACATTGATAATAGACATGCACTATTTCACTACACTGTACATGACACTTAGTTGATGACTTGGAACAAGCCCATATCTTCTGCTGTCTTCCCCTCTGTCTGCTTGCTGTTCAACATCACTCTGCAACTCCTCAGTACAGTTCAGAGCAGGGATGGTAGGAGGGTAGAAAAAGACAGTGAAAAGGCAGAAGTCTTAAATGAGTACTTCTGCTAAGTCTTTTCTAAGTAGGCACCTGGTAATGGACCCACCCCAAAGTGGGTCAGAAGTCACCTGGGGGAATGGACACAAGTCCATTCACAATAAAGAGGGTAAGGACAGAATTACGAAAAACAAAGGTAGATAAAGCCATGGGGCTGGACAGAGTCCACCCACACATATCGAGGGAGCTTAGTGATCAATTGGCAGCACCACTAGCGGATCTCTTTTAGCAGATCCTTGAGAGAAGGGGCAGTTCCTCAGGACTGGAAAAGAGCAACAGTGGTCCCCATACACAGGAGTGGTAGCAGTGAGGAGACAGGAAACTACCACCCAGTCAGCCTCACCTCAGTGGTGGGTAAGATAATGGCGTCACTGCTCAAAGAAAGGATTCTAGCTTTCCTGGAGGAATCTAGACAACTGGACACCAAGCAGCATGGCTTCACAATGGGAAGGTCCTGCCATACTAACCTGATCGAGTTCTTTGACTCAGTTACTAGGGCTGTGGACCAGGGGGAGCCGTTGATGTTATCTACCTTGACTTTAGCAAGGCCTTCAACTCTATACCACACAGAAGGCTGCTAAACAAACTCGACCATACAGGAGTGGGGCAGCAAATGGTAGTATGGGTGAGTAGCTGGCTTAAATAGAGAATTCAATCCGTGACAGAAAATTGGGCAGCATCAGGAAATAGGCAGGTGACAAGTGGGGTGCCACAGGGGTCTGTCCTGGGGCCATTACTCTTTAATATCTTCATCAGAGATATCACAGAGGAGTTGAGCAGGAAGGTGTGCCTGTTTGCAGATGACACAAAGCTCTGCAACAGGGTGGACACTGCACAGGGGGTAGAGAAAATGAAAAGTGATCTATTCAGGCTGGAACATTGGTCCAGCTTGAGGCAGTTAAAATTCAATGCGAAAAAGTGCACAGTTATGCATATGGGCAGAAGCAACCCAGAGACAGACTACTACCTGGGAGGGGAGAAACTAGCAACCACCTATCGGGAGAGGGATCTAGAGGTTATCATATCAGACAATTTGAAGGTAGGCGGACAATGAGAAAAGGCAGCAAAGAAGGCCAGCAGGATGCATCACAAGTAGAAGAAAGGAGCCGATCTTGCTGCTGTACAGGTCCCTGGTGAGATCCCACCTTCAATACTGCATCCAGTTCTGGAGACCTTATCTCAGGAAGGACACAGATAGATTGGAGATGATATAGAGGAGGGCATCACAAATGATACACAGTCTCCATAAGTTGCCATACTAAAGCAGGTTACAGGAACTCAACATGTAATCCCTGGAACAATGCAGGGATAGTGTGGACATGAATGAGACATTCAAGTTTCTGAAGGGTATAAACAGCCTCCACCCAGGAGCTCTTTATGGTCAATAGCACCAGTAGGACAAGAGGACATGAGGTGAAATTGAGGGGAGGAAAATTCAGGGGCAATATGCAAAGGTTTTTCTTCACAGAGAGGGTGATTGACCTATGAAATTATCTACCTGCTGGAGTCATTGACTCCAAAATAGTAGGGAAATTCAAAGCAGCTTGTGACAGACACAAAGGGGTTGTCTCACAGAAATCCTAAAGGGGGGGGGAGGGCTCAGGGCAGACTAGATGGATCTTTGGTCCCCATCTGCTGTTAATTTCTATGTTTCTATGTTTCTAGAGAAAGATCATGGAACTCGCACTCCTCCAGAAGAATGAACTGAAGTCCAGTCAGAAATGTGCTCACTTCTTAGTTTATTGTGAGGCAGTGCACACAGCACATAGTGGTTAAAAAAAAAACAAAAAACTGACGTTTCACCTGTTGCAGGCTTTGTCAAGAGTTTGGAGGAGGGTGAGTTCCATGATCTTTCTCTGGACTGTCTGTGTGATCTCAGAGAACCTTCCTCCAGTGAGCGGCTCTGCTTTGAACTCCTCAGTACATTTGTTTGGCCATGCACTGGCCTGCACATTTTTGGAAACAGTGATAATACAGATGCATATTGGTACACATGTCATACAATATACATAGCAATAGTAGCATGATGTGCATCGAATGCATATATTGGATGTAAACATAGAAACATGAAAGTTGTCAGCAGATAAGGACCTCTTGGCCCACCTAGTCTGCACTATTTTCCCTACCTACAGTGCCACAGCAGACCCTACTAGATCTCCAGGCCTTCCAACCCTTGCCTTATTTCTAAGGTCACCTTGTGCCTATCCTAAGCGTGCTTGAATCCCGTTACCATTTTAGCACCCACCACCTCTGCTGGGAGGCTCTTCCAGGTGTCCACCACCCTTTCCATGAAGAAGTATTTCCTCACATCTCCTCTGAGTGTCCCCACCCCCAGCTTCATAGTGTGACCCCCTTTTCCTCGAGCAGCTTTTTCTTTGTAAAATGCTACCCGCATACCTTTTTAATACCTGTGAAGTATCTGAACGTTTCTATCATGTCCACCCTTTCCCTCCTTTCCTCTACAGAGTACATATTTAATTCCTTGAGTGTTTCCTCATAGGGTTTGTGATGCAGGCCCTGCACCATTTTGGTTGCCCTCTTCTGTACCGCCTCCATCCTATCTATGTCCTTCCGGAGATGGGACCTCTAGAACTGGATACAGTACTCAAGGTGAGGCCTCATCATCAATCTATACAAGGGCAACATTACCTCCCTCTT
The DNA here is from genome assembly GCA_016271365.2 of Neoceratodus forsteri. Taxonomy (NCBI): domain Eukaryota; kingdom Metazoa; phylum Chordata; order Ceratodontiformes; family Ceratodontidae; genus Neoceratodus; species Neoceratodus forsteri. Next base: position 1,025,738,960 of record CM057454.1, on the reverse strand, counting down.
TCTGCTGGTGATACCCCTCTATATACACCTGAGCATCCTGCTAGCTCTCCCCAGTGCCTTATCACACTGCTTTGTTACCTTCAGGTCATCAGAAATGATTACCACTAGATATCCTTCCTGTTTTGTGGTTGCCATTACCTTCCTGCCCAATTGGTATGTTGCCCCTGGGTTTCTGTTCTCAAAGTGCATCATTTTGTACTTGTTTGCATTGAAACCCTGTTGCCAAACCATTGAGCAGTCTTCCAGCTTTTTCAGATCATCCCTCAGTTTTTCCATCCCCCCAAGTGTGTCCATCCTGTTGCAGATTTTTGTGTCATCTGCGAACAGACATACTTTCCCATCCAGCTCCTGCAGTGATGCTAATAAAGGCGTTGAATAAAACTGGGCTTAATACTGACCCCTGTGGCACCCTGTTGGTCACCTTACCTTCTTCAGACTGAGCATCATTTACCACCACTCTCTAAGTCCTTTTGCTTAGCCAACTTCTTATCCATTTTACTGTTTTTGGAAACACTCCTGGGCTGCCGTGCTTATTCACCAGTCTTCTGTGTGGAATGGAGTCAAAGGCCTTACTGAAGTCCAGGCAGGTCACATCCACCACCCTGCCCTGATCCACATCCTTGGTCACCCAGTCAACAAACTTGATCAGGTTTGTCTGGCAAGATTTCCCACCTGTGAAACCATGCTGCCTTCGATCCTGTAATCCACTGGTCACAAGGTATTCTGCAGTCCTTTCCTTCAGTAGTGATTCCATTAGTTTACCCACTACTGAAATCAGGCTGACAGGTCTGTAATTTCCTGCCTCCTCCCTGTTACCACTTTTGTGAAGTGGGATTACATCTGCCCTCCTCCAGTCCCCCGGAACATCTCCCGTATCTAATGATAGGTTGAACAGGGCTGTCAGAGGTGCAGCCAGCACCTTCTTGAGCTCCCTCAGTATCCTAGGGTGTACCTCGTCAGGCCCCATTGCCTTGCTCACTTTTCGTTGTGCTAGTTCCTTGAGTACTCTCTCCTCTGTAAAAGGACTAGTGTCTGCCTCCCTTCCTTTAATACCCTTGTCCTTTATCTGTGGCCCATCACCTACCCCTTCCACCAAAAAATACAATTTCAATCTGTCTGCTTTTTTTCGGTCTTCCTCCACACAAGCCCCTCCTTCCCCTTTTACCCTTACTATGCCACCTTTGGTCTTCCACTTTTCACTTATATACCTAAAGAATGTTTTAGCCCCCCCATTTTTGCTGACTCTGCAATATTCTCCTCTGTTTGAGTCTTTGCGCTCCTGCTTTCCCTGCCTCCCTTTGTCTTCTACCTTCTAAATGCTAGCTTTTTTGCCCTTACTTTCTCCACTACTTTTTTAGAAAACCATAGCAGTCTCTTTTTTCTTTTGCTCTCGTTAACCTGTCTGACACAGAGGTTTGTTGCCTTCTCCATGCCCTCCTTTATTTTTGTCCACTGTTCCTGTACTCCACCCAGTTTCCCTCTCCCTGCTACAGCATCCCCTGAGGCATTCTCCCATTTTCTTAAAATCAACTATTCTGATGTCCAGGACCCTATTTGTGTGTGGTTTGATTCTGGGCTAGTTCTTATATTGAACCACACAGTACAATGATCACTGGTCCCCAGGTGGCTACCCACCATGATGTCAGCAACACTGTCCCTGTTTGTCAGTACCAGGTCCAGTATTATCTCCCCACAAGTGGGTTCCTTGACTAGATGCCTGAGGAACTCCCCTTGCAGGGAGTCTTGGATATCCATACTTTTAACTGTTGCCACAGCTGGGAGGCTCCAATCCATGTCCAATAGACTGAAGTCCCCCAACAGCAATACCTCCTTGTTGCTTGCCATCCTTGAGATTGCTTCTAACATATCCTTATGCAGTATAGCCTAGTGGTTAGAGTAATGAGCTGTGAATGACCTTGGTATATCCAACAGACCTGGGCTTGATTCCCACAACCTCCACTTGCATACTGTGTGACTCTGAGCAAGTCACTTAAGCAGCTCAAAGCTCCCGGATCGCCACTGAAAACAGGGATTTGTGCCTAGTGGGTCTTACCCAGTTAACAAATAATAAATAAATAAAAAATAAAATAAATAAATACATTACCCCCCCCCCCGCCATGCTGGAGGCCTGTAAATTACTCCTGTGTGAATACCAGCCCCCTTCCATGTCGCCAGAGTGACCCACAGTACCTCTGCTCCTCCCTGCTCCTCCTGTATTTCCATAACTTTTATGTTTTCCCTTACATAAAGAGCCTCTCCAACCCCTGTTTTACCCACCCTGTCCCTTGTGAATTGAGCATAACCTGGTATAGCTACATCCCAGTCCTGGTTTTCATTGCACCATGACTCAATAATTGCAACTATGCCAAGGTCTGCTTCTGCCGTGGTGGCCTCTAGGTCTGCAGTCTTATTGCCAAGACTTTGAGCATTTGCACACATAGTTCTCCAGATTGTGCTGCCACCCCTCTCATTTTACCCATTTCCAATTCACCCCTGAATGTCTCTGCAGCTTGGCTGAAATAAAGGTGTGCAGAAAAAAGCTTCTACTGGTGGAATTTCCATGAAAGTTGGATTTTTGCTTTCACAGAAGTGCAGAAATCAAATTAGCAACTTTCATGGAAATTCTGACTTAGAACAGCAGAATAAATGTTTAAATTGCTAATTATTTTATTAAACTGCAGAGAAAAAATCTGCAAAACTGATCACTGAACTGCAGAATAATTACATGTATTGTGGAATAATTCATTAAACTGTGTAAAAAAATTCCTCAGAACTGTAATTCCACAGTTCATGTGTATATTTCCACAATTCAGCCAAAAAATTCCATGGAACATGGTGAAAATCCACCAAATACATTCTGAAGATTCTGATCTCACTAATGGTGGAAAATCGGAAAACTCTGTGAAATTTCTAAATTTTCACAGAAGTTCCGTGAAAGTGGAATTCATAACTTTTGCCCACCTCTAGGCTGCAATGGAGTGCCACACCTTGCCACTCTCCTTGGGGAGTGTGGGTGCTGCCAGGTGGAAGTGGTGCTCTGGATCACCCCTCTACTTGGCTGATGAGCGTTGCTTTCTCAGCCTCACTAAAGTTGGAGAGTCTTGTCCACCCTGCTGCCATTGTTGACTGACTATGAAACAATAACAACAGCTCCTTGCAGTTGGCACTTTGTGGCAGGAACAAGTTGTTTGTTTAGTGTGGTTGCATCAGACTTAATGTCAGAATGACGCAGCATACTTTCTGTGTCAGGTGTGCTATATTTTTGTGCAGCTTGCTCTAATTCTGTGAGTGCGCGGTCCATGTCAACACATCATGTGTCAAAAAATGTGCCATGCCACAAAGCTTCTTGTTTAGTCCCTTGTTTAGAAAAATAGAATTAGATGGCACATAAAGACCACTTGACCCACCTAGTGTGCCCATTTTTATCTACCTACAGTATCACCGCAGACCTTACTTGATCTCCAGCTCTTTCTTCTCCCCACTTCCTTTCCATTAAGATTCCTTTATGCCTCTGTCATGCATTCTTGAACCCCTAACACTGGGTTTGCCCCCACCACCTCTGCTGGAAGACTGTTCCAGCCATCCACTAGTCTTTCTGTGAAGAAGTACTTCCTCACATCTCTCCTGAATCTACCCCCCTCAACTGTTTTGCATGGCCCCTTGCTCATGCGTATCCCTTTTTCTAAAAAATATTTCTCTCCTGTACATTATTAACTCCTGTGAGCTATTTAAAAGTCTTGCTCATATCCCCTCTCTCAAGCCTCTCTTCCAGTGTGTACATATTGAGGTCATTAGTATCTTCTCATGGGGCTTTTGATGCAGACCCTTCACCATTTTAGTTGCCCTCCTCTGATCAGCCTGTACTCTGTCTATCTCCTTCTGTAGATGTGGACTGTAGAACTGAACACGGTACTCCAGGTGGGGACTTATCAGCAATCTATACAGAGACAACACCAGCTCCCTCTTTCTGCCTGTGATACCCCTCCTTATGAACTCCAGCATCCTACTAGCCCTCCTAACTGCCTTGTTAAGCTGCCTGGCCACCTTTAATCATCAGAAATGATTACCTCCAGTATCTTTCCTGTTTGGTGGTCGTCAGTAAATTCTCACCCATTTTATACTCTGCCCCTGGATTTCTGTGTCCTAAGTGCATGATTTTACACTTTTTCACATTGTAACCCAGCTGTCATACTCTTGACTATGCCTCGAATTTTCACAGGTCTCTGGAGCATCCACTCCATTGCACATTTTGGTGTCATTTGCAAAGTGGCAGACCTTCCCTTCAAGCTCCTCTGCAATGTCACTTATAAAGACATTAAAGAGGACTGGTCCTAGTAGTAATCACTGAGGCAGCCTGATGGTCACTCTTCCTTCTCCAGAGTGAATTCTTTTTAACACCACCCTCTGCTACCTATCCCCTAACCAACTTCTTACACAGTTTACTGCTTTTCAACCACCCCATAGCTGCTCAGCTTCATTATGAGTCTCCTATGTAGAACAATGTAAAAAGCCTTACTGAAATCTAGGTAGGCTACATCCACCACTTCACCCTGATAAAATTCCCTGGTCACCCAGTAACAGAAATCTATCAGATTTGTTTGACATTACCCCCGGAATCCATGTTGCCTTGGGTCTTGTAACCCACTGGACTCAATCCACTGTCCTTTCCTTCAGCAATGATTTCATTAACTTTCCCACCACTGGTATTAAGCTGACTGGCCTATAGTTGCCAGCCTCCTCCCTGCTACCTCTTCTGTAAAGTGTGACTACAGCTGAGCTCTTCCAGTCCTCCGGAACCACACCTGTTTCCCATGAGTTATTAAATGACTGACTAAGAGCTTGTGTCAAAAATTCCCTTGCTCCTTGGCAGAGGTAAAAATCATGACAATACTATTGTTTGAGTATAGTGTACTTCTCAAAGCCCATTAAACTCATTTAAATGGGAGGATTGCTAGTGGCCCTTACTGTTGAACTACTTACTATCTGAGTTACTGTATCTTTATTTAGTAATTCTTTGCAAAATCTTCATTAAAGCACTAGTTAGGGCTGATGCAACAAAAGTAGGGCAATGTGGCATTAGGGTTTCCAACACTAACACCCCACTCCCACCCTGCAGGCAGCAACAGGTGTGGTGTGTGCCTTGGGGTTCTCAACCCTGACGTTCACCCATTCTCATACTCTGTACCCATCTCAGCTTATTTACTCATAGAATGGAGTGTGCATCGGGCTGACAACCCCAAGGCACGCAGCACACCTGTTACTGCCTGAGGGTGAGGATGGCTGTTAGAGTTGGAAACCCTATCTCCCACATTTCCTACTTGTGTCACTTCAGCCCTAACTAGTGCATTAACAAAGTTTTTTGCAAAGAATTTTCTTACTTTTTGAGACAGTATAATTGAATCCTCATTTGTCTGTGGACAGCAGGGTCCTCTGGGCCCTGTGCTCCCATCCCTCCTTAGATGCGTACATACATTATATGTTGCTGTGGAAGCACAGGGCCCAGAGGCCCCTACACTTGCATTTGTAGTAAAACAGGAATTAAACTGTCAGCCTAGCCTTATTACTACCCCACGTCATTAACGCAGTAATGAAAAGTTTGAAATCCCTGCCAAAACATGATTCTGTGCCACCGTCACACCACTGCTCACCAGAGGTGTGAAAACACATTTTTGCCAGGGTTTAAAAAATGACAGCTGTCACGTTCATGAGGTGGTGTAAAAAGATGTTTATGTTGAAAATTTCAAGTCAAAATATTTAAAATTGCCAGAGTTATGAGGGAGCATAGCAAAATTTCAACATATGTGCATAACATTGGCATTTTTACATATTTTGACCCTAAACTTTCAACATAGCCTTCTTATGACCCCACCTGATGAACAAGGGTGGTGAAAATTTTCACATCCTGGCTGAAAGGTGATTTTGCCAAGTGATGGCCAAATCCCCTTTCTGGACAGATTTGCATATTCTCACCAACATTGTTCCTGAGGTAGAGTACCCAAAAGGCCATGTTGAAAATTTGAGCTCGAAGTACGCAACGATGGCAAAGTTAGGTTACAAAGTTGAAAACCCCATTGAAATACATTGAAGCTTTATACGAAAAAGGATTTTCCCTTCCCGAAAAAGGATGATGTCAATACAAAAAAATAATTATTTTTTTTTGTGCCATACAGCTATTTTTTTGGTGCTTACTAAGTATGCTCAGAACCAGTTTTTCAAAATTTCAAAATTAAATAACTTTGGAACAGAATAATATTTTTTCACCAAACAAGCACAAGGCACATCTGTTGGTCATGCCCTTTCTATCCAGAAAATGTCAGAGCAAAATTCTGGGCACTAGTCAAATTGACAGAAAACCCATTCAAACCAATGGGAAACATCCCCCAAAATTCTGTATCTCGGAATCCACATGTCTGACTGGAACAAAACCTGGTACATCCAGAGATCTACGATGCGAGACCGCACTTGCAAAATGTAGTGCAAATCTGATAAACAGCTGCAAAGTTGTTAAAGTGTAAAAACTGGAGTTTAACATTGAAGTGCCCATATAGCCCTAAATATAGGGGCGCAACCGTGCTCCTATAATAGGTTTTCATAATTATGGTTTTGTCATAAGAACATAATAATTTGATGGCAGATGGGGACCGAGTGGCCCATCTAGTTTACCCATGAACCTAACCCCCTCCACTATATTTTGATGTTTTGTTTATACCATAGTACCAGTCCCATACATGTTTAAATGCATTCACCATCTTTGCTGCAACCACCTCTGGTGCAGGCTATTCCATGTGTCTATTACCCTCTCCATAAAAAAGTATTTCCTGATGTTGCCTCTGAGTCTTCCCCTCTCAGGTGTAGGTTGTTCCCTCTTGTACACGCCTCTTCGTTTGTATGGAAGAGTTTGTCTACTTGAACAGTGTTTATACTCTTGATGAATTTCAACATTTCTATCATATCCCCTCTGTCCCTTCTCTGTTCCAGGTAGTACAAGTTTAGGTCTTGGAGTTTAGACTCATATGGCTTGTGATGGAGGCCCTGCACAATCTTTGTGGCCCTTCTCTGAATTGATTCCAAGTGCTCTACGTCCTTCTTCAAATGGGGCCTCCAGAACTGGACGCCGTCTTTGCACATGTGTGTATGTATGTACCACAGATGGCTGTTATATGAAAACAGAGCTGTCAACAAACTAAAAGTATACCAAGCTGTCATATTGACTGTGCTTCTACATGACTGTGAGTTCTGAACACTCTATAGATGTCATGTAAAGGAGCTCTAGTCTTTACACACACTGCACTTAAGAAAAATTCTGCACATTAAATGGCAGGACAGAATCACTAACATTGAAGTCCTGCAGTGAGCTCAATTAGTCTTGAAGTGCAACTTATCAAGGTTCAACTTTAGATGGACAGGTCATCTACTCCATGTGGATGACACAAGCCTCTGAAACTTATCCTTTATGGAGAGTTAAAGTTGAGTAAATGCTCCATGGTCAGACAGAGGAAGCACTACTGGGACACACTGAAACACTCACTGACCAAATGTAACATCAGTGTCAATGAATGGGAGGTAATGGCTCAAGACAGATAACTGTGGAGATCCACTGTTTACGTCAGAGTCATAATATTTGAAAGCCAACCTGTGATGGCAACTGAAGAGAACAGAAAAGCAAGGAAAGCTGCTTCTCAGCATGAAGCAGCTGCTGCAAGCTGCATTGGGTCTCATGTGCCCTGTATGTGGACGTATATGTGCAGCACGCATTGGACTCATCAGCCACATGTGAACACACAACTTAACCCACTAACTCAACCTCCTACTGGGCAGTCATTGTCAACCCTAATGCAACAACCAACAGCCCAGATGGCCACTGTATGAAAGCTGAGTTAAGCAACAGCCTAGGATGCCTCATGTGTGTATGTATGTGCATATATATATATATATATATATATATATATATATATATATATATATAATATTCCTGGACATGACTCTCAAGTTGGTTTGTTTGCAATGATCTGATTGCTTGTAAGTCACAGGCATTTGCCTTTTGTGTATTTGTAGCCCTTGTGCTGACAGGATGGTCTAGTGGGTGGCTGGGCTGGCTGATGGTCTGCCTAACTGTCTGGAGAAATGGTTGACCATCTGGCTGGATGTCCAACTGGATGGTGGTCACTATCATTAGCTTGTGTTTATTGATGTGCTGCCTAGGGGTCTCGGTTGCTTGTAGAGCATTTGTCTGGTGTCACTGATGGTATACGTCCATGGGACTGGACAGGTAAAGTGCTTGTTGGCCAGTTGTGACCTGCCATGCCATCCAGATGCTGCAGTCCATGCCATTGTGCTAACCTGTACAATGATGGCAGCCAGATTGTGATGATCATCATCATCTCTGTCATCATCATCACCACCACCACCATCATCATCATCATGGCTAGCATCCACCTCAGGCATGTGTATCCCGTGTTCAATGGCAATGTTATGCAGGATGCAGTGAGCCAGGAATATATTACATGCCAATGTGGGTATGTATTGCAGTGCCCCTTGATCTGTCAAGGCATCAGAAATGCATCTTCAGGAGTCCAAATGTCTTCTCAGTCACAGAGCATGTTGTGGCACATGCGTAATTATACCTCTTGTAACCCTCTGTCTGTGGCTGTCCCATTGGTGTCATCAGTCATGGCTGCAGTGTGTACTCATTCACACCAGTGGGAATGGAATGGAATGGAATATGTTGGTTAGCTGTGGTGGCATCTATGCATACAGTCAACCATGTACTGTAGTCCCTGACTAGTCTGTGCTCTACTGCCAACCAATGCAGCTCTGAATGTGGTTCCCTCATCACTGACGCTATCAACCATCTCCTCCCTTTTGCCACATCCACAATCACCACATGGTATACTTGTTGTAACAATAATGGTGACTATGAACATGCAAACATATGAAAGGTACCAACAGAATAAAGCATTGCAGTCTGCTTGTATTGCAGAGTCACAAGTGGCAGCTCCATCCCTACCTTCCCAACTGATACTCTCTCATTCTCAGACATTCCCCTTTCAGCCCGGACTTTGTCTTTTACCTGGTCTCATCCTATTTTGAAGCCCTCCACTGTTTCAAGAGATACTGCTTCCTCAGGAGCCCATTCCATCCTGCTACCACCCATTCCATGAAGAAATGCCTCCTAGTCTCCCTCTTGAACCTTCCCCTCCAGCATAAGGCAATGACCCCCTGTGTTTTCATTTCCACTGAGCCTGAAGAGGCACTCTTTGTCTACTTTGTTTATGCCCTTCAGGTAGTTAAAGGTCTCAATCATATCCACTCTTTCCCTCCTCTACTCAAGGCAGTAAATGATCAAGGCTTCCAGCCTCTCCTCAAATGTCTTGCCTGTCACTGGACCTCCTCCAACAAGTTAATGTCCTTCTTTAGGTAGGGACACCAGTACTGCACACTGTACTCCAGGTGCAGTTGCACAAGCAACCTGTATAATGGCAGTATGATGTCCTCCCACCTGCTGTTGATCCCCCTGTCAATGCAGCTGAGCATTCTGTTGGCTTTTGCTGCTGCCTTCCTGCATTGTGAGGAGTGCTTTAGATTGCTGGTGATCAGCACCCTCAGGTCTTTTACTTCCTTGGATTTTGGTTATCCAGATCCCTCCCAGGCTATACTCTGTCACTGGGTGTTTGCCTCCAATGTGCATAACTTTATATGTTTTCACATTAAAGTCAAGTTGCCAAATTTCTGACCACCTCTCCAGCTTGGCCAGATCTTTTAGGTCCTGCGCCCCTTCCACTGCATTCACCTTCCCACAGAACTTGGTGACATCTTAAAACAAGCAAATCTTGCCCTTTATGTCTTCCCCTGTGTCATTGATGAAGACACTGAATAGCACTGGCCCAGACACCAAGTCCTGTGGGATCCTGCTGGTAAAAGTTCCAGCTCCCAAGAGACACTTCCACCACTATCCACTAGGTCCTACCTTTCAGCCAGCAAGCTACTCATCCAGTCAGTTTCTATCCTGCTCCCAGATCCTCCAGCTTTTTGATCAGTGTCTTACTTGGTATAGAATTAAAGGCCTTGCTGAAGTCCAAGTACAATATAGCCACTGTGTGACCCTTGTCTACTATTTTAGTGACCCAGTCAAAGAAATCAATCACATTTGTCTGGCATGATCTCCCAGCCATGAACTGGTGTTTCTGCTTATCCTGGAGGCCTTTTTCTTCCATGAATCCTACCAGTCTCTCTTTAATTATGGCCTTCATGATCTTGCATATGACTGAGGATACAGCGGGCTGGTCTGTAGTTGCTGAGGTCATCCCTGGGTCCCCTCTTATGGAGTGGCACAACATGTGCTGTTCTCTAGCCCAGAGTTACCACCCTCGACTCAAGCAAACTATTGAACAGGTCAATTGGGGGCTTCATGGTTTCTCCACCATTTCCTCAGCACTTTTGGATGGATACCATCTGTCCCCATGGATTTTCTACCCTCAGGGCCATCAAATCTTTCTTCACCCTGTCTTCTCCTATTCTTCTGTCTGTGCCCTCTCTCATCTCCTCCTCCTTTGTTGTACCAGGCCATCCCTCTCTTTTGTGAAGACCAAGCAGAGGTACTCATTCAGTACCTCTGACTTGTCTCTATTATCTTCCAGCCACACCTCCCCCTTCTTGATCCTTAATATTCCATCTTTTTCATCTCTGTTCTCACTGATGTATATAAAAAAAGTCATTTTTTCCTTTTCTAATCTCATCTACAAGCTGTAGTTCTTTCTGAGCTTTAACCTGCTGGACAATTTTTCTTGCTTCCCTAACCATCCTCCAGAACTCTTCCCTGCCCTCCTCCCTTTAGGTCCTCCTGAACATTCTGTAGGCTATCCTCTTTTCTCTGACTACCTGGGCTACCTCACAACTAAACCAGCTGGGTGCTTTGGCCCTTGAGGTTTTCCCCTATATCTTAACACACTCTATTATGGCTGCTGCTAGACCCTTCTTAATGATGGACCTCATTGTGATCTATCTCCATCTCTTTATTGATGTCATCCAGGTGACTCCTTAGCAGCTCCCCATCCTTCTGAAGTATATCTTTCTGAATTCCAGGACCTTGACCTTCTCCTTGCCCATGTCCAACCTGGACCACACTTGTACTATTGTCAGTTTCACCCAAGGGCTCTTCCACCTGGATATCCTAGACATGGTCCCCATTTGTCCTTACCAGATTGAGGATTTCCCTCTCCCTAGTTGGTACTGTGACACGCTGGATGAGTAATCTATTCTGCACTTCATTCAGGATTACCCAACTCCTGGCACAGGTCATGGCAGGGATCTTCTAATCCAATTTAGGCAGGTTAAAGTCCCCACAGCTACCACCTCTCCCTTTCTCACAGCCAGCATTATCACAGAAGCCAGTTCCCTGTTCCTTTCCTTTCCTCCTCCTTGATAGATAGTCTGAACACCACCCCCAGTTTTACATTCCCCCAGTGGATTGTAACTGCACCCACAGCACTTTTGCTTTCCCTTCTTATGACTCCTACCTCATACACATTATTACTTTCCTTATATACAGTGTTACTCCCCTTTTCCTATTCCCCTATTTCTTCTATACAGTTTATATCAAGGGACTGAGAGGTCTCAATCATGGTTAGGAGTAGCCCAAGTTTCAGTGACTGCTGCAATGTTCACCCATTTCTTTGCCAACAATGCCTGCAGGTCATCCATCTTGTTACCAAGGCTTGGTGTATTAAGGGACTCCACCCTCCAAAATGAGTCTGAGTCCCCTCAACCTGACCTCACTCTTGCTCTCCTTTGTCTGCTCCTTCCTCTTGCTCTTTGCCCACACTTTACTCCTTTAGGTTCCCTGTTAAAATTTATTCTGTGAGCAGTGCTCTTCTGCAGTGCTTGCATTAGATTTCAGCATTTTGTCTGACCAGCAGGCAATGGATTTGGCAGACGCAAACAGTTTTTTTGGACTCAAGATTTCATCTGTCTTACTAAAGGATTTAGAGCTTGCTTTTAATTTTGTTTCACGGGATGGGTGCTTGCTTTGTGTTTTTTTTTTTTTGGCAGGGGCAATCAGAGGAATGAGGGGCTGGCAGGCCAAGCAACCACTGAATGCAGCTACTGGCCTTACAGTACTACCTTCCCACCCACCTTACCTTCTGCAAACCCAGGAGCTGCCCAATACATCAGCAACGGGGGCTGAGTGACAGCAGTAGGCTCCTGTGGTAACAGGAGGAGGTAGTCAGCTAAATCCTACCTGAAGGAAGAGGATGTAGAAGAGGATATAGAGGTGAGAGAGTGAGGAAGAAGAAGGGGAAAATATATATCAGTTAAAGTTTCATCCTGGATCCAAAGGATAAGGAAACAGACAAAACTCCATTAAGAATCCAAAAGCAGAGGTAGTGCAAAGAAAATCAAAATGGACATCGTAGACTGCCATGAGTGCGGGGCACTTATCTGCAAGGGAACTCCCTGGAGAATGGAGCACTGCCACTTATGTAGAACTCTAAACATGCTCAGAGGACAACTGAATATAGCATGGAAGAAAATAGCATAGCTGCAGTACCTGAAGTACAGGAGCAAGACAATGCACCCCCAAATTCCACACCCATAGACTCAGCCTAGAAGTCCTCTACCACAGAGGCAGACCAGTGCTGAGGAATGGAAGGTGGTTCAAAGAGGAGAAGAAGGAAAGACAGGGAGAAAGGTCCAGATGCAACCAAATCATGAAAATTCCATTCCCACTACAAACTGCTTTGCTCCATTCATGAAGGAAAAGGATCACAGCAGAAAGAGGAAAGACAACAAAGCAGTGGAAGTTACAAAACAGGACCCAGTGAGAGTAAACAGAGACAAGAGTGCCAAGGTTAAAGGAGTACTCATAGTGGAAGATGCCATGATAAGAAGAGTAGAGTCCCACCTGAATGACTGGGCACAAACAAAGGTGGTAGTCAGATGCCTCTTGAGAGCTTCAGCAAAGCACAACTCTGATCAGCTTGAGAGGATTGCAAAGAAAGAAGGTAACAGTCTGAAGATCTTGGTACACCTGAGGACAAATGATCTGGCAGGGCAGTTGGTAAAGGAAGCCAAATAAAACCTAATTATTCTAGACGACTGGTTGGCCACTCAAATTACCTCCCTGGCCTTCTCCGAGGTCCTACCAGTGTGGAGGAAAAGTAATAGCACAGAGAGGTCCAGAAGCTAAGACATTGGAGAGTTCAATGAGTAATTACAGAGCTGGTGTCAAGCAAGAGGCTACCTCTTCGTTGATGAGTGGTGGGACTTCAGGGAAAGGACATTCTTCGAATATGATGAACTGCACCTAATGAAGGAAGGAGTATGTGCACGGGGTCAAAACTTCAACGTGAGTATTGGGCATTTAAACAAGGTGTGGGGGAGCTGGAGGCTAATGACACTATCATTAACATCTTGGAAGATAGGAACTTACCATAACTCCCCCAGAAACAGGAACCCAAAGAAGGCCTAACAGGAACGCACTGAGAGGTCAACAAATGAAATCGGACACATCACACAGAAGTATGCTTACTGAGAAAGAGCCACAGGAACTACTCAGGGGAGAAGAATAATAAAGAGTAGAGAAAGACATGGAAAGCCATGTGCACAAACTCTTGCAGCCTGGCAAATAAAATCCTGGATCTAATGGGCTTGATGTCAGAGGCAGACCTGGACATTGTCAATGTTACTGAGACATGGTACACGGGGGACCGTGACTAAGACATAGTCATACCAGGATATGCTCTATTCAGAAAGGATAGTGTAGGAAGAAAGGGGGAGAAGTGGCTATCTATGTTAAGGAGGAAAAAGCAACAGAGGTACAGAGCATAAGGGAGGAAGCAGAGGCACTATGGGTCATGCTGGAAACAGGGAATGGGGTTGCCATTTGAGTAAGCATGATCTACAGACCTCCAGCACAGGGGGAGGAATTAGACAGAGCACTAGTGGAAATCATCCATGAAATGGCAGCAAAATGGGAAGTACTGCTGATAGGGAAGTTCAATTTACCAGATGTCAATTGAAGGACCAACACTGCATCCACAGCAAAGAGCAGGGACATCCTGGAAGCTCTCCAGGGGCTGGGTCTGAGACAGCTTCTGGAGGATCACACATGTAAGGGGACAATATTAGACCTGGTGCTCACCAGTAGGGACTGAGTGATGGGTGTGGAAGTGGAGGGTCACCTGGGGATCCAGCGATCATTGTACAGTGTGGTTTAACAAGAAGACAACAGAAGAATCCAGCCACACAAAGACAAGAGTCATGGACTTCAGAAGGGTCAGTTTTGCTAAGATGGAGATATCTCTGAAGAAATCCCAAGGGGGCAGCTTGGGTAAGAATAATGTAGAAGAGCAATGGGCACAACTTAATGGAGCAATAACGAAAGCCACAAGCTTATGTGTAAGGCAAATAAGTAGAACAAAGAGGAAGAAACAGATGCTCTTTTTCTCAAGGGAGGTGGCAGTAAGGTTGAAGAATAAATGGTTAGCATTCAGAAAATACAAAGAAACACAGAGCGAGGAAGACAGAGGATTGTATCCAGAAAAGCTGAAGGAGATGGGGGAAGCAGTCAGAAAAGCCAAAGCACAGACAGAGGAAAGAATAGCCAATGCAACAAAGAAAGGGGACAACACCTTTTATAGACACATAAGGGAAAAGAGAAAGGCCAGGATTGTGATACTAGAAAGGGAAGGGGGAGCAGAAGGAGAGCAGGAAAATGCAGAAATCCTGAGCAAATATTTTTGTTCTATGTTTACAGTGAAAGGGGAAGGAGAAGAACCTCAGCTAGGTGACGGGACTACCAAGGGAGAGGGTGTGGATACAGGTCCATTTACTGAGGACAGGGTCCTAAAAGAATTGGAAAAACTGAAAATAGATAAGGCAATAGGGCCAGACAGAACACACCCCAGAATCCTATAGGAACTTGGAAAATTGCTGGCAGCACCACTGACTACCTTATTCATTAAATCTCTAGAAAAGGGGTTAGTCCCAGCAGACTGGAAGAGGGTGAATGTTGCCCCTCTCCATAATAATGGGAGCAGGGAGGAAGCTGGTAACTTCAGACCAGTCAGCCTAACCTCTGTGGTGGGGAAGGTGGTGGAATCATTACTCAAGGAAAAGATTGTGACATACCTTGAAACCAGCAGACAACAAGAGCCGAGATAATGTGGTTTCACAGCAGGCAGGTGTTGCCCAACAAACCTGGTAGATTTCTTCAACTGAGTAACAAAGGAGATAGATCAGGGAAGGGTGGTGGATGTGGCTTAATTGGATTTTAGCAAGGCCTTTGACTCCATCCCACACAAATGACTAATAAATAATCTGAGCAGCATGGGGGTTGGCTCCAGTGTAGGGTAGTATACTGGGTTAGAAGATGGCTGGGGACTGGAGGGAAAGGTGTGCCTCTTTGAAGACTACACAAAGATCTGCAATAGGGTAGACACACAGGGGAGGGGTTGATAGAATGAGAAGAGAGCTGGGCAAACTGGAGGAGTGGTCAAAGGCATAACAGCTGAAATTTAATGCAAAAAAGTGCAAGGTTATGCGCTTAAGACACAGGAACCCAATGGCGGAGTACTCATGAGTGGGAGGTGCTATCAGTAGCCAAGCAGGAGAGGGATCTAGGGGTAATTATATCTGAAGACCTGAAGGTGGCTGGTTAGTGTGAAAATGCAGTTAGAATGGCCGATATAATGCTGGGATGCATAGGGAGAGGCATCACCAGCATACAAAGTTGAGTAGTAATGCCACTATGCAGATCAATAGTGAGGCCCCACCCCAAGTACTGCATTCAGTTCTGAAGGCCATATCTCAGGAAGGATGTTGACAGGGTGGAGGCAGTCCAAAGATGGGCTACAAAAGTAGTACAGGGGCTGCACCAGACGCCATAAAAGGAGAGGTTGAAATAACTGAATATGTACTCTGGAGATGGGGGGACATGATAGATATGTTTAAATACCATAAAGGTATAAATAAGGTGCTGGGATATAGCATCTTTCAGAACAAAAGGGTGAACAAGAACTAGGGGACATGATATGAAGTTGGAGGGGAGTAGATTTAGAGGTAATAAGAGAAAGTACTTCTTTACAGAAAGTGTGGTGGATGCTTGGAACAGACTCCCCGCAGGGCTGGTGGGGGCAAAAATGGTGGAGGAATTTAAGAATGCATGGGACAGACACAAGGGAACCCTAGAGTAAAAACTGGAAACATGGGCAGACGAGATGGGCATGGCAGTCCTTTTCTGATGATAAATTATATGTATCTATGTACCCATATCATTTGACCAGTTACCCTTTATCTGTACAATACAAATCACATTAAACTGTTCCTCCAATTCATTGTTTTAGCATTTCCGATTGAGTTGCATAACTGTTGCCAGATCCAGCACAAAGCCCTGCCCAGTTTCTTTAAATTTTAAACTCAGTTTTGCATTCTGTTGTGACTGGACTGCCGATACACTCAAATTGAGTGGCAAAAACATTTTATGAACATGGCTCTTGAGCTGGTTAAACATTGAAAAGCAATGCAATATGAGTTGCCAGTACATTGCCAACTGTTAAAAACAATGCTAAACTAACTCATTGGTGGAACAGTTTAATGTAACTTGTACAGTACTATACCCTCAAACCCACTACTCACTCCTGGTTTCTGCTCCACCTTTTTCCCAGACCTTGCTCCCAGTTCAATCCGCTCAGATCTGGGGAAGGCCAGTCTGTCTCCTCCTTTTTCTGGAGACTCTGGACCTGAAGACGCATTCTGCTTCCCCTGTCAGTGTAAGCTGTGGGTTCTGAAATTGGAAAAGCTAGCATCTCCTTGACTGGCGAAAACCTTATGAGAGGGGGATGTTTACTCAGGTATGTATATTACTAATGTTGCAAAGTGGGGACATTTGCCCAAATCCTGGCCCCTTTTTTACCAATTTAAAAAAACAGAAAGGTTTATTATTTTTTCATTCCAACGTAAGAAATATTATCCCTAAATTAGATTTAATTAAGGAATTTTCAGTAGATCATGAGACAGATTTTATGATTTTCTCTGAGACTTGGTTGAGTAAAAGACACGAAGACTGCTTATTAACTATCCAGCGGTATAATTTGATGTGAATGGACCGGAACAAAAGAGGAGGTGGTGTTTTAATTTATTATTTGGAAAAATTTGTTCAGACCCACTTCTCATTGAATATAGATCCCTCTTGCTGTGAACATTTGGCATTGGAATTTAGATTCCATAAAGGGAAATCCTTTCTTTTGTTTGGCAGTTATAGGCCACCTCAATCTTCCATGGAAACCCTGGGTGTTATTTATGAAGCCTTGCTTCCTTATTTCCATTCTCATGAAATGCTTATAGCAGGCTATTGTAATGCAGATTGGTTATTTCCTGAAAAATCTAAGATATAAAAACAATTGCCCTTGGACTAGGCCTGGTACAATTGTTATCTGAGCTTACCCATATAAATATAAATAGACCTGAAGAATCATCCCTGATTGATCTGACTTTAATTAATTGTCCCCATCATTACAATGCTTTTGGGGTTTCCTTCAATCTCTTTAGTGATCATAATGTTGTGTTTTGCATTAAGGGGCAGGATAGAAAAAGGGGTCCTTGTAGAATATTATTATTTATTTATTTATTTATTTAGTTAGTTAAACATCAGTTTAGAAACCTTTGAGCCAGAGGCTCATTTACAAAGGTACCTCGTCACAAAGAGGACATCAGAACAGTAGTACAAGGGACACAGTACTTACAAACAAAAAAGTTACAGTTCAATTACAACTTTGTTACAATAGAATACAATCTCCAATGAGCAAAATGTAACAAAAGGTGCAAAACTTATGGTCGGGGAGAGCTGGTGGGGTAGAAGGGAGGGAAATAGGGAGGAGGAATTAGTAGGGAAAGGAAGGGGGGGGGCCGCTCAGTGAGCATTGTCAAACAGAGAATATATATATATATATATTTTTTTTTTTACACTAGGCTAGCGGCAGTTGCATTTGCGAGAGCTAAGCAGGAAGTTTCTGAGCCTGGGCTTAAAGCAAGCTAAGGTTAGCGAGTTTGAGACACTGGCAGGGAGGGAGTTATACCAGTGGGGTATAAGGTTAAGGTTTAGATCATTCAAAAATGTTGATTATTTTGATTTCATTGCTGATCTTGAAAGGCTAAATTGGGATCAGCTTGAACTGATTCCAGATATGGATCTGGCTTGGGAATACTTCCCAGGGGAACTGTTACAAGTATGTAATAAACACATTACAATTAGATCAAGCAAAGTAAAAACTAACTTAGCAGTACTTCTACATTAAAGAAAATGAAACATTAAAAATAATGCATGGGAGAAAGCAAGACATTCAGGGAAAACAGAGGATTGACAAGCTTATAGAAAAACTAGAGACGCTTATGTAGCAGGTGTAAGAGATACTAAAAGCAAATACATTTTTAAGCTAAAACTTCAGAATCTATTGGGGATCCTAAGAAATTCTGGGGTATAACTAAGGATTTAAATGGACACTCAAAAAATAGTTTATTCAATTTTCAAATGAGGAAACCTTTAACAAAGATAGTTCATTACCAGACAGATTTAACAGATTTTTTGTAGAGTCACGTAACTTTTTTGTGACCTCCCCTAAACCTATTTCAAATTTATGGGATTTTATCAAAGGGGGACAATGATTTTTCTCTTTTAAGGAAATTAAAAAGCATGAGGTTCTAGAATATCTCTTGAGCCTAAAAGTAAGTGGGAGTTGTGGACCCGACAGTTTAACATTATTATTTTTTTTTTCTGAAAAGGTTTTTTGTCTCAGAGGTGTTGCAGTCTCCTTCTCACATTGAAAGAGCTAATTGCTTTCCTCCCCATCTCTTCCAGGGGATTAGGTGTGTATCTGGGGGTGGAGCTGGCAAACTGTCAGTAACTTCCAACAGAAAGAAGGCTTAAAAGGTCAGGTTAGTTGCTATCTTGGAGGTGGAAGACTGGGTTTGCTGGCCAAGGCACCTAGCTTCACCTGAGCTTTTTCCTTCTAGGTTGCTTGAAAGAACAGAGCAAAGAACCTTACCAGAGCAAGGGAAAGGATTAGGACTTTTTTTGGCTAGGCAGATTTACTGTGTGTTGTTATTTTTATTTTGTACTCACAGGGATTGTTAGTGTTTGTTGCTAACATTTTATTGCTTTATTTTTCTCTGATTCAAATTGTTGTTGCTGGGTATACCGTCTGCTGCATTATTACAAGGTGTGCCTACAGGTGCGTGCTAACAGATTACTGCTGTAATCTTCAGATTAAAATTGTCTTTTGCAAGGTATAACTTCTGTTACTGCTTTATTTTTCTCTGTAGCAAAGTGTTTCTTACAGGGTATATCTTCTGTGAAATTATTACAGGTGGTAATTTATAGGTTTTACAGTTTGATCTATCATTAGGATAAGCTTTCAGGGTTACTGCATTTGTTGCTGACTGATTGTTTCTGCTCTTACCTCCTTGTTTCTTTCATCTGTGGTTCTTCTTTTTTGGCAGGGGAAGGGCCCAGCCACCCACTCTAATCCCCAACTCAGCTCCAACTCTCTCTTCAATCCTCCTTCAGCGATGCCGGAAAATGGTTCACCTCACAACACCTCATACTAAATTATAAAAACACCAAGGTTATGTATTACTCTCACCCACTCAGCTCCAAGAAGGATGGCTGTCCTCCACTTCTAACAACCAACCAGGCCCCCTTTGAGCAAGTGGACTCCTTTAAATACCTGGAGGTCAATCTTGACCCAGCTCTCAATTTCCACCACCACACTCACCTACTATCTACAGCCCTCAACATCCACCTGGGCATCCTTTACAGGTTTAAACACTGTTTCATCCCTGATGCTCTTCACCTGGTAGTCTCCTCCTCAGTCCTCTCCCTCCCAGACTATGGCATTCTTATCTATAGCGCTGCCAGCTCCTTGGCCTTATCCAGACAATGGCTCTCCTTCAATAAAACCTGCAGCCTGTGATCATCGAACCCACACATGTTCCCTTTACAAAGCCACAAGTTGGCGTAACCTCAATAACCATATTAGGTTTCACACTTGCCTCGTGGCCAAAAAGATTTCACTCGGCCTCACCCCTGCTGGACTCTCCCTCCAATACAATGAACCATGACACAGCAACACTCCCGTAGTTCTAGCAGGCAACTCCTCGAGGTCCCCTGATGCCGCACCTCCCAATTCCAAAGGTCCTTCAGCTATTGAGCCCCAACCTGGGTAAATAGCCTACCAAATGCCCTCACAAACTTGAATAGTCTAGGCCCCTAGAAAACCCACCTTAGGAAACACCTACTGTCCACGAATCTCTGTGACTGCAACCGAACCTATCCTCCACTCTATATCAATTGACCATGGCCTCTGAATGGATGTCCCCCACATCACTCCAGAGCCCCTCTTAGTTAGCCCAATGCACGAGTTTACATATGTTCCCCGGACTTATGCTTTGCTCCAAGTTAAAACCTGCATCGAACATGCTAGTCGCTTTAATGCACTAGTGTAGCTGAATTCTTACTTGCTTGTGCTACTGTTTCTGTATTTGCACTGTTCTGTCCTCCTACTGTATGTAATCTATACTGATGTGGAACCTTTGAAAAAGAGTCTTTGACTCAAAGGTATTATTCTGAACCCTCAATAAATAAATAAATAAATAAATATCAAAGCTACAGAAATTCAGAATACACATAAGGAGCCAGAAGAACTGTGGGTCACCCTGGAAACAGGAAATGGGACAGCCATAAGAACTTGGGTTGTCTACAGGCCCCCAGACCAGGGGGAGGATATAGACACATTACTGTTAGAAGATATACAAAACATGACAGCTAAAGAAGAGGTTCTGATAATGGGAGACTTCAACATGCCAGATACAGATTGGTCAATATCAGCAGGAACATCTACCAGAACTAGACATATGGTGGATTCCTTGCAGGGGGAGGGCCTCAAACAACTGGTAAAACAACCCACAAGAGACAGGGCTATCTTAGATCTAGTGCTGACTAACAGGGAAAGGATCATAGATCTCCAGGTAGAAGGTCACCTGGGGCCAGTGACCATCACATGGTATGGTTCAATTTGGTCACTACAACTAAATCATCCCATTCCAAGGCAAAAATATGGGACTTCAGAGGAGCTGACTTTGATAAGATGGCCAACATAGTTAAGCTAGCCCTGGCAAAATGAAATACAGGTGAGGGAGTACAGGCAAAGTGGGCAAGCATTAAGGATGCAATACTTGAAGCAGCATCCCATTGTGTTATAGAGAAAAAGAAGTGCAAAAAAAGAAGGAAACCACTTTGGTTCTCAAAAACATTAGCAGAAAAGGTCAGAGCCAAAAGGCTGGCCTTCAGGAAATATAAGGGAACGCAGTGGGATGAAGATAGAGAGACACACCAAACTTCCCTAAGGGAAGCAAGGAAAGCAGCAAAGGCCCAAACTGAGGAAACACTAACACAAATAATAAAAGAAGGTGACAAGACTTTCTATAGATTTTGGTAAACTCGGTTACTGGAGGAGAGGGGGTTTCTGTGAGTAAGATAATCAGGGTACAGCTGCAGCTGATTTGGCTGATTAGCTGCAGCAGCACAGATAGAAGAACTTTAAAAACAGGAAGGAAAAGCCAGCAGGCAGTTGCTGCAGAGGCAGAGGGCTGACAAGCTACTTGGATATGTTCCAGAACAGGAGTCCCTTAAGCAACCCTCAGGAGATTGGTCTCCTGAATTAGGCCAAAAAGAAAAAAATGTTATTTCCATTGTAAGTTTTCAGTTTTACTGTTTGTGTTCTTCCAGAAGGTCTAGCCTTCTGGAAAAGGGGGGTTTCTAGTTAGGGTCAGGGATTGCTTAGTCAGCGCTCCCACCCAGAGCTAGGCCTCTTTATTTCTGTTTTTGTTTCATTTTCCCTGGTGGGGCTGAAAAAGGGAAAGGGCAGAAGCCCAAAGTTCTGTGTCACCAACCATATTAAGAAAATAAAAATATACCTGGTTGGTTTGATGTTAACAAATTGGTCTTCCTGAGACTCCTTAACCACCGCAAAGCTGATCCTGAATCCCATGTTGAGGTTATGCCTTGTCACACATGGTGTTAGCAGTGGGATCAGGTCGGCATAGAATTTGGCTGGAATCTGAACCACTCTGGAGTAAAGGAGACCAGGCATGGAGGACATGGTAAAAGTCTTGATCCAGGCTACGGCAGCCCAGCAGGAAGCTACCTGGGCTCAACAAGAGACGAACCAGTTGCTGCTCACACGGATGGCCCAGGACCGTCCTGTCCTCCAGGAAATGGTAAAGTGTCTTATCGAGATCATGCTGGGAGAAGGTCGCCCGGGAGGACCTACCCCAGAGGGTTACCGGACTATATGGGCTTCCCACTGTCTGCAGAAAATGATGATCGCTGATGACATTGAAGCATATTTGCTCACTTTTGAAAGGATGGCTACTCAAGAATCATGGCCTCAGGAACAGTGGGCCAGCATTTTAGCTCCATTTTTGTGCGGCGAGACCCAGAAGGCATATTATGATCTGGATGAGGGAGTCACCACTGACTATCCAAGGATGAAGGAAGAGATCTTGGCCTGTGCTGTCGTGACTCTAGCCCTTCGAGCCCAGAGGTACCACAGCTGGATATTCCGGGAGTCAGCAAAGCCACGGTCGCAGATGTACAACCTCCTCCACTTGGCCAAGAAGTGGTTGCGACCAAGCTCCATAGCGCTGCCAAAATCGTGGAGCTCCTGGTAATGGACCAGTTCTTAAGAGGACTACCGCCTAGCCTATGGCAGTGGGTTGGACTGGCCGACCCTGCTTCCTGTGATGGACTTGTCACCTTGGTGGAGTGGCATTATGCCATAAAGGAACTTTTCCCAGACGTTGGGTTCGGCTACCCCCGGGACTTGGTCTCCTGAATTAGGCCAAAAAAGAAAAAAGTTGTGAGTTTTCCGTTTTACTGTCTGTGTTCTTCCAGAAGGTCTAGCCTTCTGGAAAAGGGGGTTTCTAGTTAGGGTCAGGGATTGTTTAGTCAGCGCTCCCACCCAGAGCTAGGCCTCCTTATTTCAGTTTTTGTTTCATTTTCCCCAGTGGGGCTTAAAAAGGAAAAGGGCAGAAGCCCAAAGTTCTGTGTCACCAACCATATTAAGAAAATAAAAATGTACCTGGTTGGTTTGATGTTAACAAACTGGTCTTCCTGAGACTCCTTAACCACCGAAAAGCTGATCCTGAATCCTGTGTCGAAGTTGCACCTTGTCACAAGACACATTAGTGAAAGGAGAAAGTCCAGAGGGGGTATTGAAGGATCAAAGGAGATAAGGGTGTGTGAGGAGGAGGACCATGTAAAAGCATATATCCTAAATAGGTACTTCTGCTCAGTATTTACTGAAGAGAAGGTAGGGCAGGGCTCACAGCTCAGCTCCATGGACATGGGGGGAGGGGGAAGGGCAGTGAGCACTAGTCCCTTCACAAAAGAAAGGGTCCTACAAGAGCTCGATAAGCTCAGGGTAGACAAGGCAAGGGGACCTGATGGCATGTATCCCAGGGTACTAAAGGAGCTAAGGGTGGAACTAGCAGAACCATTATCAAAATTGTTTCGTGAGTCTCTGAGCACAGGAGAAGTCCCAGAAGACTGGAGAAGGGTTCATCTGATCCCGCTCTACAAGAGTGGTAGCAAGGAGGAGGCAGGGAACTACAGACTAGTCAGTCTTACCTCAGTAGTGGGCAAGATTATGGAGACACTCCTTAAGAAAAGGATAGTGGAACATCTGGAATCCATAGGATCACAGGATCCAAGACATCATGGGTTTACAAAAGGAAGGTCCTGTCAAACTAATCTCATAGATTTCTTTGACTGGGTAACCAGAGTGGTGGACCAAGGGGGAGCAGTTGATGTCGCCTACCTTGACTTCAGCAAAGCTTTCGATACTGTTCCATATAGAAGATTGATTAATAAGCTAGGCAGGCTTGGGGTGGGTCAGAAGTTGGTCAACTGGGTGGCAAACTGGTTGGCAGGCAGAAAACAGAGAGTGGTGGTAAATGGTATACAGTCAGAAGAGATGCAAGTCACAAGTGGGGTACCTCAGGGATCAGTCCTGGGGATAGTCCTCTTTAATAACTTCATCAGTGACATTGCAGAAGGACTGGGCGGTAAGGTTTGTCTGTTTGTAGATGACACCAAGATCTGCAACAGAGTAGATGATCCAGATGGGGTGGGCAGAATGATAAGAGATCTGGATAAACTAGCAACATGGTCGGAAGAGTGGCAACTGGGGTTTAATGCAAAGAAGTGCAAGATCATGCACATAGGGAAGAGAAACCCTGAAGCCACCTGTAGTTTGGCAGGGCAGTTGCTGGCAGTCACAAGGGAAGAAAGAGAGTTGGGCATCATCATCACCAATGACCTGAAATCATCCAAGCAGACCACTAAAGCCATAGGTAAGGCTAGGGGGATGTTAGGGTGTATTAGTAGGGGTATCACAAGTCAGAAGAGGGAGGTAATAATCCCTCTTTACAAGACACTGGTTAGGCCCCATCTGGAGTACTGCGTGCAGTACTGGAGGCCACACCTTCACAAGGACATTAACCAAATTGAGGCAGTCTAGAGAAAGGCAACCAAAATGGTGCAGGGACTGCATCAGAAAACATATGAGGACAGATTAACGGAGCTCAATATGTATACCCTAGAGCAAAGGAGGGAGAGAGGTGATATGATCAAAACATTCAAACACCTTCAGGGCATTAACAAGGTGAAAGAGTCTAATGTGTTTCAATATCACAGTCTCCTGCAGGTGGGCTGCGTATTGCCACCCTTAATGTCTGCAGCTTACTAAAAAAATGGGTCTCATTCCAGGGATGGGCATTGCAGCATCAGCCCAACATCATTGCCGTGGGTGAGACCTGGCTCTCCTCCCATATCCCTTACTCGTTGGTGTCCCTCTCAGGGTATAACATATTTCATGCTGACTGACAGGGAAAACGTGGCGGAGGGTATGCCATTTACATCAAGGACACTCTCCAGGTACAGCTGCTTCCCCCTCCCCATCTCATTCCCGGTCCACAGGCCCTCACACTCAAACTTACCTTTGGTCATTCCCATACCCCCCTTCTCATCACCGCTATTTACATTCCCCCCAGGGACCAAAAGGCGGCTTTCCACTCTATGATGTCCTACCTGGCCACATTACCATCTCATAATGAAAAAATTGTTCTGGGGGACTTCAATATCAATTAGCTATCTAAGTCCGCCACCACTTTCATCGACGAAGCCACCGCTCATGACCTTACACAAATAGTCCCCTCCCCCACCCACCTGGACCATTGCACAGGATCCTCCTCCCTACTGGACCTAGTTTTCACTAACTGCCCTCACAAAATCACTAGCACCATTATCTTCCCAGATGCGATTAGTGACCACTCCCCTGTCCTCTGTTCCTGGTCTTGTAAGACCCCCAAGTCCCCTCCGAAAATGGTCCTACGATGTAAACTTGGCCCTGGTAAACTCACTCTCCTGAAAGCTCACCTTAGTAAGTTGGTCTCATCTTTCATAACAAACACCCTTGACTCTGACAGAGCCCTTGACCTCTTCTTTCATTCCCTCAATGCTATCTGTGACATGTTCGCCCCTCTTGCCAGAAGGATGGTCAAAGGCAACTCGGTGCCCTGGATTTCTGACCACCTACTGGCCTTGATGTGAGCTAGGGATTCTCTGTGGCACCTCTCCATTGAGTCTGGCCTACCAGCTGACAGACAGAAGTACAAAGAAGCCCGAAACCACTGCACTTGGTCCCTGTGGAAAGCCAAGGCCGAGTACTATAACTCTACCCTAACCTCCACCTAGGGCCAAGGGCGTAAATTTTGGAGCAATATTAAGGAAATCTGTGGCACTGCCCCAAACCCTGCCCCCATGCAAATCCTAGTCGAAGGGGCCTGTCCACTGACCCCTTTCAGACAGCCACCACACTTAACCACGCTTTCTACAACCTCAGCCACGTCTTTCCTTCCCATTTCTTTGACCCTCTCCCTCTCTCCAATGCCCCCTCCCTCTCAGCACACCTCCATTTCACCTACGTTGCATCCCCCCCAGAGCTGCTGAACCCTACCTCCAAAATGCCATAAAGCACTCCCAATACAGCAGTGACTCCTTAGACGTCAGACTTCTCCAGCTCGCTCTCCACGAGGTGCTAATCCCCCTCACCCACATTATCAGCCAGTCTTTATGTCTTGGGAAAATCCTGACATGCTGGAAATCCACTTCTATTACCCCTATATTTAAGAGTAGGGACTGTACCTCCCCTCACAACTATCACCCCATTTGTATTCTCCCCCCCATCTAAGGCACTAGAACGTATCGTCTCTGACCAGCTCACTGACCATCTTAACAAACACAACATACTTTGCAACCAGCAACATGGTTTCCACAAAGGACATAGCATAACGACTGCCCTTCTCAAGTTCACCTCGCACCTTCATACTGCCCTAGATAGTGGTCATCTCTCTGGTATGGACTTCATCGTCCTCACCAAGGCATTTGACACGGTCAACTACTCCCTTCTGCTAACTACCCTATCCAAGCTTGGCATATACCCTATGCTGGTTCACGGACTACTTGTCAGATCATTTCCAGCAGGTCAAAATTGGTACCATCTTTTCCAGCAGGTTGCCAGTACACTCCAGTGTCCCACAGGGGTCCATCCTTGGACCTTTATTATTTAGTCTCTTCCTCAACTCCTTCCCCCAGTCAAGTTCCAGAAATATCCTACTGTATGCGGATGACGCTGTCCTGTACTCCTCCAATCCTGAGCCCACCCAGCTCCACCTCACCCTTCAATCCTCCTTCAATGATGCAGAAAAGTTGTTCACCGCACAACGCCTTATTCTAAACTACAAGAAAACCAAAGTTATGTACTTCTTACACCCACGTAACTCCAGGAAAGACCACTGCCCACAAATCCTGACTACCAAACAGATCCCTCTTGAACAGGTGGTCTCCATCAAATACTTGGGCGTCACATTAGACCCAGCCCTACACTTCCACCTGCACATTCATCAACTATCTACAGCCCTCAATATCCAGCTTGGCATCCTCTATTGGTTTAAGCATTGCCTCACTCCTGATGCCCTCCACCTAGCAGTCTCTTCCTCGGTCCTCTCCCT
The DNA here is from genome assembly GCA_016271365.2 of Neoceratodus forsteri. NCBI lineage: Eukaryota > Metazoa > Chordata > Ceratodontiformes > Ceratodontidae > Neoceratodus > Neoceratodus forsteri. The sequence continues at coordinate 1,025,711,834 of CM057454.1, read as the reverse complement.
CCTCGACTATGGCATACTTATCTATGGTGCTGCCAGTTCCACGGCCTTATCTAGACTCCGACTCTCCCTCAACCAAGTCTACCACCTTATCCTGTGCTGTGATCATCTAACCCACACATGCTCCCTCTATAAGTCTGCAAACTGGCTTAACCTGGATAACAGAATTAGGTTTCATACCTGCCTCATGACCAAAAAGATTACTCTCGGTCTCGCCCCCACCAGTCTCTCACCTCTAATACAACCGACCCCATCACTCCAACACACTCGTAGTTCAAGAAAGTAAATCCTTAAGGTTCCCTGATGCTGAACCTCCCAATTCCAAAGATCCTTCAGCTACCGAGCCCCTTCCTGGATAAAAAACCCGCCTAATGGTCTCATGAACTTGAATAGAATCGGCCCTTTCAAAGCCTACCTTAGGAACCACCTACAGTCCTCCAATCCCTGCGATTGCCACTCAACCCAGCCCTGACACTCCCCTTCCCCTGACTAAGGCCCTTGGCCGGCTAACCCCCAATCTGAAAACTCTCTGTACTAGCTCCTAAGGGAGCTTATAAATGTATCCATGCACTGTGACTAATACCATGCATCTCTAGTATCAAAATGTTAGTCTATAACTGGAGCTCTTGTATCATGCCTATTTGTTTCGTTCCATTTCTGTATTGTTCTCTCACAGTATGCCTGTAATGACGTGGAACCTTTGAAAAGGAGTCTCTGACTCAAAGGTATTTTCTGAATCCTCAATAAAATAAAATAAAAAAAATATACAGTATAAGAAAAATAGCAGGACAAGAGGACACAGCATGAGATTAGAGGGAGGTCGATTAATAATAATTATACTTTTATTTGTTATGCGCTTTTCAAATATCAAGGCGCAATACAATAAGATAAAATACAAAAATCAGCATTATAAAACCAAACAGAAACAGATCAATGAACAGTAAAACCATAAGCTTTTTCCCACAGGAAGGATTTCAAAGCCTGTTTAAAACTCCCCACAGTCATGTACTCCCTAATCCGATGGGGTAGAGAATTCCAAAGGGAAGGGGCCGCAAACATAAAAGCATGAGCCCCAGCAGATTTTAAAATCACCCTTGGAATCTCTAGCAACCCCTCGTCGGCTGAGAGGAGCAATCTCACAAGTTGGTAAGGGAACAGGAGTTCTTTCAGGTAATCAGGGCCTAGATCATGCAGGGCTTTAAAAGTCAGTAATCCGACTTTGAAGGTGGTCCGCCACTGAACTGGCAGCCAGTGCAGTTCCCGCAGCACCGGTGTAATATGGGAAGATCTAGGAGTACCCATCAACACCCGAGCTGCGGAATTCTGCACCAGCTGCAAGCGGTGGATATCAACCCCCAGAAGCCCAAAGTAAAGCGAGTTGCAATAGTCTAGGTGCAAGGTCACAAAGGCATGGATCTCCATCTCCAAGTTCAAAACCACCCTTTGAAACCAACTCCTCAACACCCGTAGCTGCTCCTGTCTCTGAAAGTAGCCTCTACCTCGACTTCTCATGACAACGCCCACTGGGCGGCTCTCCACCTAGCCAACCCCACCACCGCTTCCCGGAACACTGTGCCTATGTCTAACCTGGCCAGTGCCAGCTGTTTCATTGTATACCTATTAGATTGCTCAATTGTTGATACCAACTTGTGTAACACCTGTTCTCAATTACATGTACCCTGTAACCTAAATGTATTTTATCTGACCTCAGTGTGACGTGGCGCCTCTGTTGTACGCCTATTGTTTTGCAAACCTATGGTATGTAACCTAAAACCTATGCTATGTAACCTAAAACTCTATGTATGTCTTTAATGTGATGAGGTACCTTTGGAAACGAGCCTCTGGCTCAAAGGTTGTAAACTGATTTCACAAATAAAAAAAAAAAATAAAGGTTGGCAGATCACAGGATGGAACAAGATGCTTGATCCTAGAGATGTTTCTTAGATGGTAGAAAGAAGACTTAACCACCGCTTACACCTGGGACTGAAGAGTCAGCCCCGCATCTAATATCACCCCCAGGTCTTGCACCCATTCAGAGACCTGTAGCTCGACATTCCCAAAAAGCAGTCCAGATGGGGAGCCGGCCCCAGGTCCCCCTACCCTATGATTAAGGGGTAATGTGAGGAAGTTCTTTTTCACAGAAAGGGTGAAAGATGTATGGAACGGCCTGTCTCAGTAAGTGGTGGATATGAATACAGTGCAGGGCTTCAGACAGGCATGGGATAGGCATAAGGGAGCAATACAGATGAGTATGAATAAATAGGCCATTAACAGAGCAAAGGCTGATGGCACATTTATAAGGTAGAAAAAGAAATGGGCAGGCTGGATGGGCCTTGTGGTCCTTATCTGCCGTCAACTTCTATGTTTCTAGGTTTCTATATAACATCTACTATGTTAAGGTACTCTGCAATACAAATAGTTGCTCCTCTATCTTACTTATTTAATAGGTTCATAGCATTGGGCTATTTGCCCAGGGGTTGGAAGCTGGCCAGGATTTTCCCAATTTTTAAGGGGGTGACACTGGCTATTTAACTAATTACAGACTAATTTAGTTGTTGCCACTAGTTAGTAAGATACTAGAAAAACTATTAGCACAACAACTGACAGATTACTTGGAAAATCATGATTTGCCGGATCAATATCAGTCTAAGTTTCGAAAACAACATGGGACTGTGGTTGCTGACCCATTCTTAGTTTCTGTCCCTTACACTTCGTTTTTACATCCAGCTGTTGGGACAGCTGGTAAACCATGTAGAATCATTAACAATACAAACTCTATCTAACAGCAATATATCAAATAACATTGATAGAGCAATATACTGTAAACCTTGTTCCCCAAATTGGAACTTTCTGGGGCAATTGAGTTGTTCTAAGCAAGGTTGCACACTTAGTATCAGCCCCCTTGGTCCCTGAACATGCACAATCCATCTTAGTGAGACAGTGGGTGCGTGAAGCCACTAAGTGATGCCTTCCAGACATAAGAGGGAGGAGCGGTGACTGGGTAAGCCCAGTTGAGACATTCCTCTGGGGATTAGTAGTCTGGGGGTGCTGTGGATAACAGTCGAATTGTTCCCATGGGGCTGTGACTTAGTCCTCTGTTTTGGTGGTATTATGATTTGGTAATATTAAGTGGTACTACGGGGTGGGGAGGAGTTGCGGTAAGTGGGGGAAGGAAAGTATTCCAAGGTATTCTTGCTGGTATTGTTCTGGCATGGGGGCGATAACACACAATATGGTATGACGGGGGGGGGTTGCATTGTTTTAATGGATATGAGTCTTCCTTTCATGGTATATGGAAATGAAGGACTGCCTTTGGTGGGAGATTGTATTTGAGTTGCATGAGCCAGGAGAAGCTGCAATTCCTTTGTCATTGTGGTTCCTCCCAATATCAGTGGCCATGGTGGGCTTTGCACATTGGAACCACTGGAGACAGCAGGATCAGCTTACATAGGATCTGATGGAGCAGTTTGAGTCCTCCTTTTTGCCACCATTGTTCTTCTGCTCCTAGGCCCTTATCATACTGCACTCCAGAATGGAATAGGTCAGTATGCAGTGAGGAGGTTCGATATCCAGTATCGCAGAGAAGCGATTCCCTGTCAGGTATGTGGGTCATTGTGTGTTTATGGGCTGAAGTTTGGGGGGTCTCCAGAAGACGTCTATTGCTTGTGGGTAAGAGACACACCTTCTACCAAACCTCAAGTAGGATGGGACAGTAGGGGATAGCCACGACCAGTAGCTTAACCTTCTCTGGGGTAAGGCACATGTTTAACTGCTACCCATTTGCCTAGTTGGTAGCTGGGCAGTGAGAGCCACCTGTCTCTTAAGAGGCTCTTTAAATGTGATCATCCTCCTCCTCCTCTGAGCTGGGGTGGGGAGTTAGGGTGGTTGTGGGCTTTAGGAGGTCACAAGTATCAGTAATAAAATTGTCTATTTAGTACAGTAAAGAATGTATATGAAAGGGGTGAGTTCAGTGGCAGGTGCCCCTGGTTGCTGGATCACAAATTGGCCACCATTTCAGAGCCATACCTAGGGAGAAATAAGATGGCGGTGGCACTATCTGGGTACAGCACAGAGAGCTGCTTCAGTTATGGTTAAGTGAAACTCTAAGGAATGCATGAAGCCCATTTGCCCAGTGGTGGCATTGCAACATTGTGACAGAGAGTGGATGGTCAGTCTGTTCTCTCAAACTGCTGATCTGCTGCAGTTGCAGGTGGAGTCTGCATAGGACTGCCTGTGCGCACCATCGAGAAGCTTGCCTGTTAGTCAGAAAGGCAAATAGTTATACTGTAGCTGTCTTCTATGATGAAGGGGCGAAGGGGGTGATGCGCATCCTTGCCACCCCAGAAGACAGTTCACAAGCTGTCTCCCCTCTACTTGACTGTGATTACAGGTGGACCATAGGGTGCTGCTTGGGGGAGAGCCCCCCTTCTTCTTCAATCTTTGTTGCTTTAATGACCCACCTGAACATTATGAGGCATGAGAGAGGGTGACAGCTGACCCTTCCAAGGAATTATAGGCTGATCATTGGGTAATCCAGGGTGTATGATTGCTACCTATTAATCCGGGCCACCCTGACCTAATGAGGACCTGTTTCCCTGCCAGATTTAGATGGCAGTCATCCTGAAGGTGTTCTCTAACTACTAGGTGCTGTCTATAGGATGATGATTCCTCTGGGTACCCTTGGTTCTGGCAGTTCAAATCTCCTGCAGGGAGCTGTCACCCTCTTTGTATTAACATTTCTTTTCACCTGTATTCACTACTATATTGCATCCGTAATCTGTTCATATTGTATACCTCTGTCTGCTGATTAAATAAATAATTATTACAAGCATCAAGAACAGATTGTTATGGGAAAGTGGGGGGGGGGAGGGAGGAAGGTAAGGAGAAAGAAGGAAAGGGTTGTCTAGGGGAGCGGAGAAGCCAAATTTGGAGACTCCCACTTTATCAACAGAGCATACTTAAGTCAACAGAAACACTAAATGACATAACTATAATTGTGAGGACCAAATCTGCTGAGTCAGCTTCAAGTGTTCCCTCACTCACTCTGTTGCAGCTGTGCAGGGGGCTGGGTGTCCCCAGTTGGAGGATAGTCTTTGAGTCGATTTTCATTACTGGTGTCATCTAAAAAAGTTCCTGCCACCTCTGCCAATGAGCTGACTATCACATTCTGGAGATTGCCAGTGTCTGTTTCCAGCTGTTGGGCATTGGGATGCTGTTGCAGTTGTGGATTCAAGTAATTTTGGAGCTGGCTCTCCTACAGACTCTGAATTTGTGATTGACGAGTTTCTACTGTGGTCTCTTGTGTTGGGCCCTGCTGGTTCTTCAGTTTACCAACTTAGTTTTCCCTCTTTGCTCCTTTTGGACTTTGATAGTTGCCACTCCATGCCCTTCATTGAACTAAATGGATGCCAAGGTTCCTGGGGCTTTAAGTAGCTTAGCTCATGTTGTTTGCATGGTCTCAGGGTTGCTGGTGAAGGTTTCAGGTCTTGGGAGGGCAGACTCGCTCCAGCCAGTTTCTTTCTAAGTAGTCCATTGCCTCATCAGGTGAATCAAATGTGTTGTAGATGCCATTCCGGACAATTTGCAGCTTGGCTGAATACAACAGTCTATATTGGAGCTGCAACTCCTGGAAAACGTTTCTTGCTTCAGTAATGTTTTTTTTTCCACTTGTTGGCAAGTAGAGTAGAAGAGTAGTCACCGAAGATGTAGATCCTATGCCCCTGCCAAGACAGAGATCCCTGTTCCCATGCCAGGCTTAAGATTCTTTTCTTTTCTTAGCTTAGTGGCTAAGAGGAGCTGGATGGTATTCTGGGGGCCTGGGTTCAAATCCCAGTGTATCACATTATTTCTTTCTCACTTCAATTTGTGATTTTAAAATTGCTTAGCAGTGGCTAATACTACACTAAGAAAAAACATCTGGTTGTCATCATTGCTCCTAGTTGCAGGATTGTACAACATCACAGAAAGCAAGTGTGTCCAAGGGAAAGCACAGGCCCAGCCATGTGAGCCATAGGTTAGAGGTTAAAAGCACCGTGACAGTATTCCAGGGGCCTGGGTTCAAATCCCAGTGGGTCACATTATTTATTTCTCACTTCAATTTGTGATTTAAAATTGCTTAGCAGAGCTACCCCGGTGGTGCTGAGGGTTGAGGCGTTGGATGCCACACCTCGCATCATGCCAGTGACCCAGGGTCAGGAGTGACCTCAGGTTACCAGGGGTCAGCAGGGGAGGGAGAGGATTGAGCATCCGAAGGATTGCTCTCCTTTCCTGGGGAGGGGAGAGTTGTCATCCTGCTCCTTGGCTACCCCCTAGGGGAGGCCAGAGGATAGCACTGGATGGTGAGAGATACAAGAGCAAGGTTACATGACGTGTGCGTGCCTCCATATATGCACGCTCACACTGCAAGAGAGAGGGGGTGTACGGGGAAGAAAAAAATGGAAACGACAGAAAAAAGTATTATGCAAAAATAAATTGCTTAGCAGTGGCTAATACTGCATTAAGAAAAAACATTTAGTTGTCATCACTGTTTTCTTTTCTGGGAATCGCAAGAACTTTGCAATTATTGGCCTTGGTTTGCCTCCCTCTGTTGGTGGCAGTGCCAGTGTGTGATGTGCCCACTCTATTTCTAAGCATGGCTGCCACTTATATTTTAACAGCTTGGGAAGTTTGTTTTTGCAAGAAGGCAGACTGGTCTCGTTTTTCTTCTCCTTCAGGGAAACCCACAAAATGAAGATTGTTTCTCCTGCTCCTTTTCTCAGAATTCTCACCACGGGTCCACAGGAAATGTACCAGTCTCTCCAGTTCCTGTATCCTCGCCTCATGGCCAGAGTCCTTCTCATCTATGTAAGACAAATATGTCTCAGCATCCGAGGTCCTGTGGTGTAGGGCTTGCATCTTTTCTTCTTGGGTGGCAACCAAAGATTTGAAGGAGATGATTGCTCTGAGTACTTGCTGTAGCATTACTTTTATTTCAGACAAATCTGCTAGGTTGTCAGTAGCAGACTTTACAGTTGGAGAGGCCCCCACCATTTTTCTTTATTTCTTCGCAGTGCCAGGCCAGTGTGATTTTTGGTTGATTTTTCTTGCTATGCAAGTGGGATCACCCCCAGATTTCAATTGTTCATTAGGGTGGTGTGAGCGGGCACAGGTCTCTTTGTGGACTAATTGGTAGCGAGACACAGTTGCAGTTGTAAATGAATGAAATTTATTCAGTTCTATCTCACAATTCTTCATAGCAGGACAAATATAACATCAGCGGACTGGTACGACAACAAAGTAAAATAATCAGAATGGCAAATAAACTTCATCCCATAACTTTTACATGGCTCGAAAGGTGTTCTTCTCCTCCTAACACCTGCTGGAACAATTCACAGAGCTCCCTGGAGTTCACCTCCAGACCCAGGAGCACAATCTAAACTAACAATCTCAAATGACAGTCCTTTTATACAGGGAAATGATCATGTGTTCTCCCTAACTCCGCCCACATCATTAATCCTAAAGTAAAACTTCTTATTTAAACATAATTATTTTGTTTTAACTATCTAACTAAACAGTTTATAATTCACATACATATATACACATATGCAGTCTATTTTATTTCAATTCCTGGCTCTTTTACAAACAGCTCTGACCATCAGGCACCGCCCCCAACAAGAGACAGCATAAAACAAAGGGCTGGTCAGCACTATAGCTGTCCTGGAAGGGAGTGGTGCAAGGAGAGTCAGAAGCAGAAGCAGAAGCTGAAAACCCAAAGACACACAAACAGGTGCCCTTTCTGTAAGTGAGAACTGAACCACACAATTTATATAGTTATTCTCTGAGGTGTACAATCTCCCATATAGTTTCATAACCTGCTTAAACACAACTGCCAGGCTGTTACCAACATGTGCCTTAACTGGTTGTTTCAAACAGGGAGCTTAGAGCAGGAAGTAATTCAAACTAACCAGCCTTTTACAAATGGTTTTACAGCTCACTGCAAGTACCTTGTCCCTAGTCTTTATTTTATCAAAGATAGGAAGAGACATGTGTATGAATTAACATTGCACTGACCTTCTGCGGGAAGTTAAATGTGCAATAAGCTCATGTTGCATTTCAGTACTTTTGCTATTGTTAATATTTACAACCACCGGAGAAGAATGACTTCCAAATAATACAGTCTCTTAAAGACTGAAACTTAAACAGAACAGTGACTTAAATGGCTTTATTTTATTTCCCCTCACTTGCAACCCATTCTTCCTCTTAGTCAAGCAGCGCCTGTATTCTGGTGTGCTACCAAACACCTCTAAAAAGAAGGACTAAAAGTGTTCTTTCAACCCAAGTAGAAACAGATTGCTGGTGCTGCTTATTTAAGCTCCAAATTAACTCAATTACCATTTAAAGAATCCCAACTACCTTTACACAAGGGATTCAGTTCTCCCTCTCTCTTTAACTGAATTACCTGGGGGTATTTACTAAATGACTCACTCTTACTTCTGTCCTTCCCTTTGCTTTATTTTTTCTATCTTGCTAGTCTCCACTACACTATCTCTTAACTTAGTCTCAACTTTTAAAGCTTACATTTATTTATTTAATTTCTGATTTTACGTAGTTATTGTATCAAAAGACTTTAATTAAAGCACCAAGCCCACAAGTTCCAGGGCCCCTAATCCATCACAGAGTCACTCTGACAGGTGGATTTTTCTTTCATAGATGCACCGGATTTTGGTCAGTTCAGGTTGCTGGGGTCGTTTTTTTCGTATGATAAATCATGGGACTCAATGGAGCTCCTTTTCAGGCTTCCATCTCGGTGAGCTACTCATGCATGTGACATTTTTGCTCAGTTCTATGATCAAAATAAAATTTATTGACTCTATAAGTTCAAGGGTACAGCTTTAGGGACTGGATGGTTAGTAACTAGCTGGGTGTGAGGTGAAAGAGGAATGTAACATTTTGTGGCTTTTGGACTGCTCTGACCAACTGTAGGGAATCTGCACAACTCCACTCTGGAAAGTGCACAACAGGTTAGAATGTGTACAAGGATTTGGGGCAAACTGATATTTATACAGAACAAATGCTACCTAGCCTCCCAAGACAAAACTGATAATACTGTAGGAGCAGTTGCCTAGCCCACACTTTCCAGCTAACAAAACTAAATGTTATTAAATAAATAAACTATGCAGGTGTATGAGTAATGCACTTACCTATTAGCCATCTATCCTGTATGTCTCCATGCTCAAATGCCTTCCACTGCCCACTGTGCCAGTACTGTATATGTATGCATCACGACATGATCCAGGGCACTGGGCAACTACATCCTGGATGTAATATTAACTGTCACATCCCCCTTTCAAATTCACAGAATGGTACCCTTTCCTGTTCATTTATACATCCTCATAAGTTGTCAGTGCTTTTATGATAATAGGCACACAGTCTCTTGCACCCAATACAGATGGGAGGTGTGCAGTTCTGCAGAACCCCAGCTTCACTGCCTGTTGCTTCTGTGCATCCTATGGGAATTTGATGTACCTCTATGTTCTGCATAGCAGTGCTATGACAAAAATTCAAGATGGCCGCCAGGCTGGGCGCGTTGCTGTTGCCTACATTTTGAGTCCGTTTTTATTTTTCAGTTTCTTTCAGTACGTTGTTAGTTTAATTTTGTCGATTTTGTGTTTTATTATATTTTTCCGAGCTCCACAGTTTTGGTGGTGGTTTTGTCGTCAAGGCAGGACTTATTCTGTGGAGGGATGCCGGCCGGGCTCCCTGTTCTTTGCTCATTCTCCTTCAGATTTCAGTGCAGAGCCCTGGTGGGGGGACGAGGAGTTTTATTGATCCTTGTGGACGGCGAGTATACGTAGCCCTGAGGCTACTTTGGCATAGCGGAGAGAACGAGGAGTTTTACCTTGTCTCGTGGACGTTGGGATTACATAGTCCCAAGACAGTCTTGGCTGAGTCTTTGCAATAGAGGAGAGCTTAATATTTTGGATAGAACAGGGCTTGAAGAGCCCCGCTGTTTCAACGGTACGCAGAACACTGTGGTGGGCTCATTCCGGAAAGCGACGTTGGTTGGGTTTTTCCCCTCTCCTTCCTCTCAAAATACTGGACTCTGGGGTTTTAGTGTTTCAGCTCTTGCTCTCTACTTTTGGGAGGAATTTCTCTGTCTGGATCTGCAGAGGACAAGGAATTAAACCATTAGACAGCTCTTAAGGCTTAGAGTTCTGAGGTTCTCCGTTTTTTGATCGGTGACTTTACCGAAGACTGTCTACTATTAATTTGTCTGTGGAATTTCTGGTGACAGCCTCCATTGCTAAATTGCCCTGGTAGGTGTCCTCCTGGAGTTTTGCTATGCTGCAGGGGGTCTGGGGTATTTTTCTAGTCAGGGAGCTGGCTGGAGTACCTCACTCCCTTGGACCATGAAGACTGCTACACTAGTGGTACTTTTCATGGTTCTTTGGTAAGGGTGGCTTAGACTCTTTTGAGAGGATACTCTATTAGGGAGCAAAGGGACACGAGAGTGGCTGATCTCCTTTGGACTAAGTTTTTATGGATCTCTGAACTACCTCGGTGGTCGTCTTCTCCCTCTGTGCCTTATTTAACTGTTTCCTGCCTGATTTGGATTCATTTAATTTCTGTGGAACTCTGGACTTTTTGGACTTCATTTAACTAGGTTAAATTTTAGACCTGCATCAAGTGATTGCTGCCTATTGCTCTTGGACACTAGGTAGTGAGAGGACTTTGTGTCCATAAGTTTTATGTGCTTATTTATTTATTTTATTTCTATTTTCATTTTTTTTTTTTATTTATAATATGTGTCTTCTTCCTGGCTGTGAGAAAGAACAAAATATCACCACCCCCTAGTTGTGAGAGAACTTGGGAGGAGTTTAGTTCTTTGTCCTCTGTTTATATTTCCCATGATGGTTAGGCAGTGAGAGTGCCTTACCCTCTTCTTCCTGGTGGTGAGAGTAACCGGGAGGCAGGGAATAGTTCAGGTGAAGATTTTTTCTTAAATGTTATACTCACTGTGTTTTATTTGTTGGTTGATTGTTAATTTAGTTTGTTGTTCTGGGTTTTGGTGTGTATCATAGTCAATTAGCGACATGTGCTGGCCTCTAGTCCCCATGGCGGTGTGCTATTCATCCTCCTCCCTTCGCGCCCTCCACCCCTTCATTACTCCTCCACTTCAATTTGATACCTACCAGCGCTGTAGAGTGCTGGGCATTGTTCGTGGGAGAGTGGGGGGGGTTGGCGAACAGAGGAGGATGAACGAGCGGGATCATCGTATCGGGGTAGTCAGGTCCAGAAGGCGCCCTGAGTGAAATGGAATCCAGATCAAGGTTTACCTTGCCTGGTATCCAACCCAAGGCACTACTGATTACAGTAGGCAGACAGGCTCGACAACCCCAGAAGTTCGTCCGACTCGGACAGTGCTATGCAATGCCGGGTCTGTTAGGAATAAGACCGCAATTATTGCCGATCTTGTTGGTTCGACTGACCTGGCTTGCATCACCGAGACCTGGCTGGATGAAAACTCAGGCCCTATATTGGAGGCCATGATTCCGGCCGGGTACTCTGTGATACACCGCCCGAGATTGGACTGCAGGGGCGGTGGGGTTGCAGTCTGTTTTAAGACTGAATTGGGTCTCACGAATGTAGTAGTAGGTGAGGCTGGGTCCTTTGAGTGCACAGTCGTAGCAGGTGTAGGTGTTCGAATCGTGCTCATCTACCGTTCACCCGGAGATGGGAAACGTTTCTTACAGGAAGTAGCAGACTTCCTCGTCGACATGTCGTTTGAGTCACCCAGATTGATGGTTCTGGGTGATTTCAGCGCCTGGGTCGACGATGAACTCTCTAATTTTGGTAATCACTTCCTCCAATTGATGTCTTCTTTGGGCCTCACACAGGTGGTCTCCACTGCTACGCATAAATCTGGACACTCCTTAGACTTAGTCTTCCTTCTAGGGATCGACGCATCCGACATGGGGGTGGAACCAGTCGCCTGGTCTGATCACTACACTGTGAGGTTCAATTTTTGCACCCCCCTGAGAAGACCAGCCCCTGTGGAGATGGTCAGGTACTGCCCATTATGGAATGTTACTCCACAAGGTCTAGCCGCGGTCCTTGACCTATCATCCTTCATGTCGGTGAGCAATAGTCCAGAAGCAATGGTGTTGGCCTATAATAAGGCCATCACGGCGACCTGAATTCTATTGCTCCTGTTCGTCAGTGCCCCTATCCCTTAAGCTCCAGTTCCGTGGTTTGGCCAGGACCTGGAGAATCTCTTGGAGACAGGGCAAGGTTAGGCTGTCGCTGGCGCAGGTCCACCCTTGATGCCGACCACTCTAGATTGATAGAACATTATGTTAGCTATCAATCTGCAATCTCCATAAGAAGGCAGAATTCCTGTCCAGGGAGATTGCAGTTGCTCAGAATCGACCGGTTCAGCTGTTTTGAAATGTAGACAGACTGTGCAACCCAGCCTGTCTGCAAGTTCAGAAAGCTTTTTCGCAAGTAGAGTGCGATGAGCTCGCTCTATACTTTGCAACTAAAGTGGCTGACATAAGGGCGAACCTGTGCCCGGTAACCTCTAAGGGTGATACTGTTGGACAGTGTGGGATCACAGTGCCCCAGTTCTCCTGGAGTTCCTTTCGTCGACTTGAGTTCGTGGACATTATGCGGATCATCCCTATTATGTGTCCCACAAGTTTTGGTTTGGATCCCAGACTGACTCCCCTCATTTTGGGCTGTTCTGATATCATCAGTCCGGTCCTGGCGCAAATAGTCTGGTGCTCCCTGGAGTCAGGTGAGTTTCCTTGCTCCCTGAAAGAGGCAGTGGTGACTCCTCTTTTGAAGAAAGCTTCCTTGGACCCAGACTGTTTTTCAAACTACCGGCCTATATCTAACCTCCCCTTTATCGGCAAGGTTATTGAGAAGGTTGTAGCTGTTCAATTGGATGACCATTTAACCATCCATAATGTCTATGAATCCTTCCAATCTGGCTTCCGGAAAAGACACAGCACCGAGACTGTGCTGGTTCGGGTGTTAAATGATCTTCTGATGGTGAGGGATCAGAAGAGATGTTCCATTCTTGTTCTTCTTGATCTCTCTGCAGCTTTTAACACTGTGAACCACATGGTGTTATTAGCTCGCCTGAGGCAAATTTGTGGAATGTCTGGAACCGTTCTTCAATGGTTCACGTCATTCCTCACCGGGAGATCACAAAGAGTTGTGTCCGGGATTTTTTCCTCTGACCCAATTTCTTTGTTGTGTGGAGTGCCTCAGGGATCTGTGCTGTGACCCATGTTGTTTGCAGTGTATATGCTGCCCCTCGGAAGTATCATAAGACGATATGGGCTGAGGTTTCACTGCTATGCAGATGATACCCAGCTATATCTGTCCTTTGCACCCGACCAGGATGGAGCTCTCTCGGCGTTTAACAACTGTCTGGGGGAGATCCAAGACTGGATGGATTCTAGTTGGCTAAAGTTGAACTTGGAGAAAACAGAGGTTCTGGTAGTGGACCCAGGTGGTCGGATTGAGAGGCGGGTACTGGCGCACCATCCGAATTTTCCTTGGTGGTGTGTCTCTCCCATCCTCAGAACGGGTACGTAACCTTGGGTTTATTCTTGATGACAGGCTGACTCTTAAGTCCCAGGTGTCAGCCATTGTCAAGACTTCCTTTTATCATCTTAGGAATATTGCCAGGGTTAGGCACCTTGTTCCATCTGACTCCTTGCCAACGTTGGTCCACGCTTTGTATCTTTGCACCTGGACTACTGCAATGCCCTTTACTTTGGGCTTTCTGGGGTTGAAATCCGTCGCCTACAGCTGGTGCAGAACGCTGCAGCCCGGGTGTTGACTGGGACAAGTAGTTCCTGTCATATCACTCCCATGCTGCGCGAACTGCACTGGCTTCCTATATGGTGGCGAATCACCTTCAAAGTCATTTTATTGACTTTCAAAGCCCTTCACGATCAGGGTCCAGCCTATATGAAAGACCTCCTGGTCCCTTACTGCCCTGACCGATCACTCCGCTTGGCCGACATGGGGTTGTTAGAGATTCCAAGAGTGAGTTTAAAATCCTCTGGCAGCAGAGCATTTTCGCATGCTGCACCCACTCTTTGGAATTCTCTACCATGCCAGTTATGGCAGTGCACCTCCGTGGAGTTATTCAAGAAAGATCTGAGAACGTATTTATGGAATATGGCCTTCTCAGTTAATTAAGTTATTTTATTATGTTTGGATTTTATTATAAATTTGTTATTATGATGATATGCTGATCTTTTTATGGATGTTTTTATGACTTTTATTTAGAGTTTTGAACTTGTTTTTAAAACTGTTCTGCACCTTGATATACTGAAAGGTGCTATACAAATAAAATTATTATTATTATTATTATTTATTATTTGAGGGAAGCACTTGGACTCAGAGGACTGAGATTTCCAGGGTCTCATCAGTTGCTGTTTGAAAGGTTGCAGTAGTCAGGATAGGAAATATAGTGCAGCACTGACCTTCACCCCCACTGGTTTGGGATGGCCTCTGTGTGTTCTGCTCTGAAGGTCCTCATGGAGCTCATTGCTCAGCTCTGTGATTGCTTCCATGTTGAGCCAGTATTATACAGAAGAAGGGCAGCACCAGCAACCAGAAAGCTTAAATAAGCTATTTATTTATCACATAACAAAAACAGCCTTGCAGTCAGGCTGAATGTGGATAGATAACCCCTTTGATGCACTGACCAGTTTCACGCATGTGCACTTTCTCATGGAGGCTGGTCCATTGTGATTCAATCAATTTTATAATCCCACATACAGGTGTATACAATCTATTTCCATTAGTGCATCACAGCAAAAACAGAAAAGAATAGTACTTAAATCAAATAAAAATTGCACATTAAAAACAATTCTTAAATTGCACATGGACCATTCCAACAACAACTTACATTGTGTAGACAATGTCATGCTATTTAGACCTGACAAATGTCTAGCTGTTCATGTATAAAAATTGCTTTAAGGACTCCTGTAGTGAAAACTATCATTAACAATACCAGCTATTAATGTACTGTGTATAATTATGTAGGGGGTTAAAATACTAAGATTTCAGTTCACTATTTCTGTCTATCTTGGGAATTTGAAAAAAACATAACATTTTAACCAACTTATAGCAGGGAGGTCACCAGGGTAAATTAGTGACTTGCTTTAGTTAATAACAAGAAATAAATCATGGTTAATAATTGACCTACTATGCCGTGTCCTAAAATAATAAAACTACATAAAAAGTAAAAAAATACATAACCCTGAAAAGTCATTTCCAAAAAATAACATCACTTGCTTTTTTGCTCCAAAAGGTTAAGCAGGTGAAAAAACTATTTCAGCATAACATATTTCTGACGTCAACAGATAATAATATTCTGAGGATCCATACTTTAGTGTGATTTCATACCTGATAATATCCAACATTGAAAGGAGGTCATAGGGTCAAATCAATGATATGCTCATGCATATCCTGATTTGGGTTATAGTTCCTAATAGTAGGAGTATTACACCCGTGGAGCACATGTGTATAGGAAACCACCAATTAATTGTACAAAATTAGCTATGAGTCTCATTTGCAAAGAATACTTTTAACTCAGCTAGCATGTTCACATTTCCCTTATAACATGTCAATATTCATTCACATTTCATTTGTGGATACCCACACTGTAAAACCTCATTGTAGTTCATTTTTCATTCATTTCTTTTTAAAGAAGGGTGCAATTGATATGCCATCATTGAGTCCAGGCTTGTCCAATCCCCCTAGGGAATAAGTCCAGAAGGCCGCTCTCCAACAATAAATCATCAACACTGCCATCTCTCTCACCTACAGATGCTTTTTCTATGTCTCTGAATGAGAATTCATGTTCATTTCTGTTTCTGCTGAGATGTAAATGTTTGGCTAGGGCATTTTTCAAATCATTATTCCTAATAGCCTCCAGGTGTTCTTCTATTCTGACCTTAAATGCTGGGCTAGTTTTGCCAATGTAAAAAGCATGACACTTGCAAGTTGCCAGGTATACCACAGCACTAGTTGTGCAGTTAGTAAACTGTTCTATCTGAAAGCTCCTAGTAGTATTCCTTGAACCAAACTGAGAAATTTTTTCAGCTACATTACTTAACTTGCAATGTCCACACCTAAATGTTCCTTTAGGTGATTGTGGAAACCACATTTCTCTCTTTGGGGTGGGTTGTAAACTATTAACTAATTTGTCCCTTAGGTTAGGTGCACATCTGAATACCATTCTTGGTGGCTTTTTCACATAACCTGCCAGTAGTGGATCCCTCTGTAGGATGTTCAAATGTTTTCAAATTATACTGCTCACTTGTGCCGATTTCTTGGTGCATGTTGAAATAAAATTTATGGTAACACTTAAAGTGTTACTTTGGTTTTTAATTTTGTAGATAAATAGGTCATCTCTGTTTTTACTGAAAGCTGCACTTCTAGCTTTCTGCACATTCTTTTGTTTGTACCCCCTATCCATGAATCTTGCCTCCATTTCATTTGCTCTAATGTTGTAGGCCTCATCTGTTGAACAATTTCTACATACTCTAAGGAACTGTGCCCCTGGTATGTTATCCACAGTATGTTTTGGATGGCAGCTTGAGGGTAACAAAACAGTGTTCCGGTCTGTGCTTTTTCTGTAAAGATCTATATGTACTGTCCCACCTGGTGCTTTAATGATAACCAAATTTAAGAAATGTATTTTCTTTTTACTCATTTCTAGCTTATATTTAAGGTTATGATTTGACTCTTTCGAGAATGAAACAAATTCCAATAGTTCTGTTTCATTGCCCTTCCACACTTAAAGAATGTTGTCATTAAAGTGTCTCCACAGTGTGATTTTTATGAAGAAATGGATTAACTTGAGAAGACTGGATGACATTCCTTTCCCATCTGCCCAAGTAGATGTTCGCATAGTTGGTAGCCCCCATTGCAGTGTCTTTTACTTGTTGGTAAAAACACTTCTGAAATACAAATGCATTACATTCTAGTACTTTCCTAGCCAGTGGTGTAGCCAGAAATTTCCACTTTATACTTACTCCATCCAGCTGCTGCCCCTGTTTAAAACAAATTCTAGCCAGAGCTGTTAGGGATGGGAAAAGTTACCAAATGACCAAAGTTATTTTCTTGTTGGTGCCATATAGTGCTGTTTAGTCACAATCATCAAAAATGGCCATGCTGCTAAATCAGTCCTCTTGAATTTATTTAGTCAGAGTAAATGGTGCTGCTGTTATATGTGTGTGTGCTTGCGTGCAACCTGTCCTGCCCTAGGAATGTGAAAGCTAACAGACTGCAATTGCTCAGTCTGTAGTCTGACACTGTAGTCTGACTTTCAGTTTCAGGAAATGTCAGAAAACATATAATGAATTAAACTCTTGGTTGATGAAAGAAATAGAATAAATATATTAGATTGAGCTGGACAGATGATAGAAACAGCAGATTAAAAAGTTGTTTTTTGTTAGTATCCTGAGAAGTTTTGAGGTATAATACAGTAGCATCCCCCTCCCTTCATATGTCTTTAACATAGAGCAATAAATAGCAAAAATCAGAGGGGGAGTGCACTGTTTTGCAGCTGTGGAGAAATACTTTCAAATGTTCAAAAAGGGAGTTCCATGATCAGCTGTTTTAGAGTTTAACTTGGTATAAAAAGACAAAGTAGGCGGAGTGCCCATTGAATTGTCTCCCACTCTTAGTGGGCCTATATATTGAGGTATTTACTGATTAAATAATCATCTAATCTTTTTCTAAAGGTATCTATTGTTGGTGATTCCACTATATTTCCTGGTAGTTTATTCAATAGATTAGCAGATCATATGTTGTAAAAAATCTGATGCCTAACCATTTGTACTTTATTGATAAAAATTTGTGTATCATGTGATCTTAAATTTGCTTTTTTCTGAACTCTATTTATATTACATTGTTCCATTAATGCTGGGTTTTTCATAATTCAATACATTAATAATAAATCACCCCCGATCCTTCTATTCTCCAAGGAGAAAAGATTTAGACTCTTCAATCTCTGATTATAATCCATTGTATTTAAACCTTTGATAGACTTAGTAAATCTTCTTTGGATTCTTTCAAGTTGATTTATATCCTTTTTTAAGAAATGGACTCCAAATTGGTGATCCATAATCCAGATTAGGTAGAACATAAGTCCTGTATAGTTTTATTACACATGCTTTATTTTTAGAGATGAAAGCTTTCTTAATTGAGTGAATAATACTATTATATTTCTGAACAGTTTTAAGTACGTGTGAACATGATGATAACTGAGAGTTTATCCAAACTCTTAAATCTTTTTCATAATTGCTATGCTTGATGATATTTCCATTTATGTGATATTGATAGTTTGGGTTTTTTCTGTCAAAATGAATTTCTGGACATTTTGCTTCATTGAATTTCATTTTATTAGTGCCTCCCCATTGAACAATTTTCTTTAAGTTATCAAGATTGTACTTTGTCAATGAAGAGACGTCACCACCAATTTTGGTGTCGTCTGCAAATTTGGTAATAACTGAATCCAGACTCTTTCCCATGTCGCTAATATACAGGCCAAATTGGACCAGACCCATTACCGACCCCTGCGGGACTCTGCTACATGCTAAGCCCTCTTCTGATAGTATTGAATTTACAATCTGATCGATCCAAAAAGGGTTGTAGGCTTCACCTACAGCCCTAAAAATTTACACACGCCCTCCGATAGCTCCCCCAGTAGATAACAAAACAGATTGTTGTCATATGTCTCATCTGATCTCGTAACAGGCTGTATACACATCTATGTTCTAAACTGCAGATGTTTAAATCAGGGACAGATCAAGCTTTCAGGGGGCCTGGGGCACTCAAACTCTGGGGGCCCATATAAGTCAACAACCAGCTTTTCATACAAGCAATGCTTGTTATTTTGGCTCAAAATGCTTAAATTGATGGGTTTTTCTATTTTTCTTTCTTTCTTTCAACTGAATAGGCAGTTTCAAGCAACAAGAAATTTAACAGTGCCCAATATCAAAAAAGTGCAAAAAGGATTTTAGTGCAAATTTTCAAAAACAGCAACAAAGTGCCTAAGTGCAGAAAGTACCCTGTATCAAAAAAGTGCAAAATTGCAAAAGTGCAAAACATGCAGATATAATAAATTAGAATAAATAGATGCATACCAAATTATTTTTCAAGAATAACAGATTAAATATAATACATATTAAAGAGAATGCATAGTTATATTAGCATTGCGACTTCTAATTGCCATGCATATTTTATTTAAAATGCTTAAAATAAATGTGAAGGCTGTTGCTACATAACAAATGCACAAACTTTATTTCACAAAACCACAGCAAACAGCATCTCCACTCCTGCTAGCTGGGTATGTATGTGCAAGAGGCAGGACAGGATAGCTCAAAACAAGTCTGCTGTCACAATATGAAAAAATCATAATAAACATAAATAGCAAGGTTTGTGAAGGCGGTCAGAGGGAATCCCTTCCCAGCTGCAGACTACTCAGTTCAGGAGCTGGGGAGGGGGTGACGGGTCAGGGTAAATAATATTCTTTTTCAATATCATTACTGTTTATCCATCATTTGGCTCATTGTCTGAGCCCATAAGAGTACGCAGTATTATAAAGTCTGTGAAACTAAGTGGTTAAACAGTTAATATTCTGGGGAATTATGTGAAAAAAACCTCACAGATCTACTGTACCGCATAAATGTTACAGCTGCATGAAAAATGTCTTGATCTATTTATTATCTATACAATTTTGCAGGCCTTATTTATGTATTTATTTATTTATTGAAGTCTTGGATTAATACCTTTGAGCAGAAGCTCTTTACATAGGTTCCACATCAGAAGACAACAGTACAGAACAAACAATTTTGTTGCACAGATACCACAATATTACAAATCAGTAGAGAGAAGGATGTGATGTACAAGATGTAATAGAGTTCCATCACCAAGCAAAACAATAAGTATCAAGGTCAAACTTAACTAGGCTAAGCAAAGGACAGGAGGTAGTGCTAAAGAGAAAGGGAAATGCTTGGTAGGTAAAGCAAGGGATAAGAGGAGAGGGAAAGGGAGTAGGGAAGAAGTAGGGGGAGAGTGAGGTGGATTAACTGAAGGGCAAGGAGGTTTAAGGGGAGGTGGAAAAGAAGTACAAAGGGCCTGCTGCCTCACAGGACTGCTAAGGAGAACTGACCAAGTGCATGATGTTATAGAAATCTCCAAGAGCTTAGTTGAAGCAGTCACAGGTACTGCAGGATGCCAGATGTTGCTACAATTTGTGTTTGAGGGAACCTATTGTAGCAGTCATAGTTAAGTCATGTTGGAGAGAGTTGCTCCAGAGCAGAGCTCAATAGAAAAAAGCACATTGAGCTAGGGCCATACGGCATCTAGGAACATTAAGAATTTGATTATGTGAACTTCTGGTATTTCAAGATGGTCTGATGATGGGTGAGAAGGTTCTGAACCCCTAAAGGGGTAATTTCTAGACAGATCTTTTTTGCTATCAGGCAAGTTTGGTAACGGACCAGTGTGAACTTTATAGGAAACACATCAATGTGTGCTTAGATTTTTATGAGCTTGTAAATAAATCAGGCTGCATACTGATAGGGGGCTGGAACAACTTTGTTTGTGTGTTATTATGTAGGCTTCATCAAATAAATATTGCTAAATACTGAATCCTGTGTTTTGTGTTGTAAGCACACACAGATCATGGAAGAAACATATAGTTTCTTGATAGAGAGAGTAAATTGCATATAAAACTTGATGCTTTGCTATCTATCCTATACAGCACATTTCTGATTACCAAAAAGAATGTCCAACCTATAATGAAAAAAAAAGGATTTGATTCTAGAAGGTTGTAAAAATAATTTAACATTATAACTGTGTCTCCTGATGAGGGAACAGATACACAGAGAAAGAGAACCAAAATGCAGCTAATGCCCTAAGGTCATCATAATTTGTATTGTAGCCCTCAAAGTTATTTCACATTGTCAGGGACCAACATTTTTCTCAGAAAACTTTTTAATCATGTAGTGACAAAACTAAGTTGAGTGTTTTTTTATCACATTTTGTGTCTGTCTGGCTATTGAAGTCACGAAGTAAAAAAAGAAACCATATAAATACATTATACTGTAATACTGAAGACCTGTAACATGTAATTACACAGATAGCACTCTAATGATTGATATCTTTTGCCTGAAGGGCAGCAGGCAACTGATCAAGAATTTTCTCAATGAATTCAATTATCAATCACTGGACTGGGCTGGCTGAATCGATGATAAAAAATTACAAACTAAAGGCAAGGGGGCAGCCGGGCAGCAGCAGGGGCAGAGCGGTCACCGCTCCCCCTCCCATTAGGAATGGACTTGAGACCCCAGGCTCATCTGCACACCATGACCCATCTAGCCGGCAGCAGCCTGCTCCACCTGAGTCTCCCTCTCTCTCTCTCTCTCTCTCTCAACTCTCTCAGTCTCAGACATTAGTCTTTTGCACTCTTGCCATGGTCAGGTTTCACCTGCCTAGCTAGCCTATTATTCATCCCATTCCCTAACATTTTCAGTAACTTGAATTTTTTTTGCAAAAACCAGTTTTCTTTCCTCTTCGGCCGACTAAGCCAAGAAACGTGTCTGAGACCTGTGTCTCTGATACTTTCCTCCTCACATGGTGACAGCATGTGCCTGATTTCCCCTGCCTACACATGAACACTTCACATCTATGAACCACAAGACTCCATTACTGGCTGCTGCAGTACGCCATGTAAGTGCCCCCTTCCCCGCTTGCAGAGGCTGAGTCTGAGAGGCTCAGGTGCATGCAAGGCACATGGACTGCTGGTAAGTGAGCCAAGGGGAAAACATTTTTTTCAAGAGCACATGCTGCGTTCACTTAGCATTATGTGTTGTGCATGTGCGGTGGTTTCATGGGGGGGCCCCTCCATGGCAGGGAGCCCGGGGCATTTGACCCCCTCTTAATCCGGCCCTGGTTTAAATAGATACAGAAACTACTCAGCTGTCTACACTGATGCAGATACTTCAGATAAGAATGACAAAGGTAATACAAAGGCATATGATTGGGACAGGTACTCAAACAACTGTACACAAAAATGTGTGCAGTGAGCATGCCTCCCTACACCCCTGATCCTAGCACATTCAACAACAAATTCTCTTTGTCCCAAAGTCAGTTCTTTAATACTTCCCAGGCATACCTTTAAGGCATCCAGCCCCTCTATATGGGGGATATTGGTATAGATTAACTCTATGTCCATAGTGCATATAATCCACTCTTCCTCCATATGCAAGTTCTTCAAGATGTTAATAATATAATAATTAATGGGCTTCCCTTTTTCCCATAGTGAAACATTGGCTTAATCTGACATAATAAAGGAGTTTTTATTATGACAAATGTGCACAGTTTCCCTCACACTGTGCATGCGGCCACTGGACTTTGCCCCTTCCCAACCGGGTGGTCGCTCACCTCTTGCCTTCCAATGCTAATGTCAACCACCAGAGGAACTCGGCAGTAAGTTATTTAAACAAAAAAAGCTAATTTATATCACAAGGGGGCCAAAACAATATTTTAAAAATGTGGTCATGAAAAATGTAACCAGCGGCCGAAAATGAAACCAGAGCGCTGCCGCAACAGAACCTAGCACATTTTATATAATTGCTGTGGTGAAAAAGGTGAACCCAGCAATTATATAAAATAAAATATGGGTTGGTGTGTGTAAACTTGAAGTTTACACACACCCTCGGGATTAGATGCTATTCACACACCCCTCAAGCTTTGCTCTTGGGGATTATGTAGCTTCTAACCCCTCGGATGTGTGTTAACTTCTCGTTACAAACACTGATCCATACTTTATTCTATTTATAAGAATCTTTATTTATTAAGCACAATTCAGAATATCAAAGTATTTTACAAGAAATAAATATAAAAATTATTAAAACCAGTAATATCTAAAAATACTGACATACTGTATCATGCCAACTGATCAATTTCAAGTAATAGAAAAAGCAAGATTAAATAGGTGAGTTTTCAGAGACATTTTTGAAGCTCTCCACAGTCTGGCACTCTCAAACCCAACGAGGTGGATAATTCCATAGGGTGGGCACTGCAAATGCAAATGTTTGCTCCTCAGATGTCTTCATTTGAACCGTGGGAATCTCTAGCAATCCTTCATTGGTGCTTTTTGACCTGGATCCACAACCAAAACCTCAGTCTTGTCAGGGTTCAGTTTCAGCCAATTGGCACTTATCCATTCTTGTATCTCAGATAGGCAGTTGTTGCATACTGAAACTGCAACATCCTGACAGGGTACAAAGGACATGTACAGCTGAGTATCATCTGCATAGCAATGAAAATTCAGTCCGTACAATGTCCCCCAGTGGCAACATGTACACTGTGAACAACATGGGGAGAGCACTGAGCCCTGCTGAACCCCACGTGGCAGGGAGAAAGCATCAGAAGAATGAATCCCCAACACTACTCTCTGAGACCTGCCAGTGTGAAAAGAATGTAATCATCTGAGGACTGTACCATATAGTCCACAGACCAACCACAGGTGCTCTAGCAATACCACATGATCCATGGTGTCAAATGCCGCTGAGAGATCAAGGAGGACCAAGATGGTACAGCTCCTCTGATCTCTTGCAACAAGGAGATCACTGAGCACCTGAACAAGGGCAGTCTCAGTACTGTGCCTTTTCCTAAAATATGCTGCAGAAAACATTAAAAGATTTATTGTGAAGGACTCAGGATCTATAGTAGAACTCCTGCAATTTCCCCGTAATTCTTGCAAACAGTTCCGTAATTTTGGGTAACTTTTCTCGCAATTTTCCAGTGGCCCTGCTCGTGGGAAACATGCTACTCACACAGAGGATGTCCTGTAAATTTAGACTTTATTGGCACCATTTGATATTTCAGCATTTTTTTTTTTAATTTTTATTTATCTAGTTTTTGTTAACCAGGTAAGTGCACTAGCCAACACAATTAGATTTACAGGCACGACCTGGGAGAGTACAACCTAATGAACAGGTACAAGAACATTCTGAACAGGAAGAGAAGCAAACAATACATTATACAAGGAAATGAGCAAATGTACACAATGTAAGAACCTTTAGGGAACTAATTCAACATAACAGAGGTAGTAGGTAGCATTACAGGTTCTCATGTGGTGAAAACAGATTTAACATGGTACTAGTAGAGGGAAACAGAAAGCATAACAGTAAACCATGGTAGGCAAGGCAAGTAGCAATTGTTGATGGGATAAACAAAGGATAATTCAAGCAAACACTGTTTGTATATAATCGGGTATCAGGTCTAACTCTGAAAAATAAAGTCTATAGGATTAAAGTGGAGGAGGAAGGCAGGAGGAGACAGTAAGGTAATATAATGAGAAGAGGGTAAGGAAAGGAAGGCAGAGTAGTAGGAGTAAGGGAGGACAAGTATAGGAGGGGGGTGAAAAGGTGGAGGACCAGGCAAGAGAGAGACAGGACAGAGGGATCAAAGCAGGAAGTGGGTAAGGAAAAGAAGGAAGAGTAGCAGGAGTAGGGAAGGACATGTATAGGAGGGAGGTGAAAAGGTAGAGGACCAGGCAAAAAAGAGACAAGGCAGAGGGATCATGGCATGAAAGAGTTAGAGCGGAGATACAGGAGTAGGAAGATAGAGTTTTGAGAAATAGGAGAAACATCATGGACAGGCAAGCCTATAGGACTTGGGGAAACGAGGTCAAGACATATACAGAGAGGAATAGAAGAGGAATGAGAGAGCACTGGGGCATGTGATATAATCAGGACTATCAGGTGGGATCAAAACAAGTGCAGGGGCCAGTACGCGATAGATAACGGTGTGTGGAAGCCAACAACCAGTGAAGGCTAGGTGCTAGTTAGCCTCTAGGTGGCAAGCTCTAGAATGTCTGGAAAATCTTTAAAAGGTAAAACTCATTTGTTGCTCCTGAAAAGTGATGTGCAAATCAGAAAAAATTCAAATGTGTAAGATTCATCTGTCTATACCCTGGAGCAGTGCATCAGATAAAGTAGTAATAAAAAAGTACCCCATTCAATTCAATAGTGCATGCCCCTGCAGTCTCCCTTGCTCTATGTCATAATGTGCCTGAGTGTGGTGATGTGGAGGTCAACTTCACGGGGCATAAGCTTGACAATAGTGGGGCTCCAATAGTTTGTCCATACCATACTGCTAAACTATCCCTGAATGCTAGGGACAGTCCTCATTTTACCACTGAAAATTGCTCTGCTCCTCATCCATCGCTCATGGGAAACATGCTGCTCACACAGAGGATGTCCTTTTACATTTAGACTTTATGGCATGGGCACCATTTTAGATTTCAGCATGTGGGAGCCAACAACCAATGGAGGGCAGGTGCCAGTTAGCCCCTAGGTGGCAAGCTCTAGAATGTCTGGAATGTCTCTAAAAGGTAAAACTCTGTTGTTGTTACTGAAAAGTGATGTGCAAATCAGGGAAAAATTCAAATGTGTAAGATTCATCTGTCTATACCCAGAGCAGTGCATCAGATTTGGGATTAAACCCACCTAGTTATTAACCTTTTTTTTCCTGGCTGATGTTCTGGCCCCCCCCCCTCCAAAAGAAACTTTGTCCTGATTTCTCTCCCTGACTCCATTCCATTTAATATCCATCCTATATGGGTCATGAAGCTGCCCAAAGGCTCAGAGAAGTGAAAAACACATCAATATTTCAGTCGTTCCTCCATCTCCAGTCCCCCTTTAAAAAATTATTTACTTTTACTTACCTGGCCATCAGACCAGAACCTGCAGCCTGGCCCAGTGTGCCACCAACTGAGTTTTCAGTCTGTTCCTCCTCCATCCTTCTGCCAGAAGCTGGATGCTGGAACCAACCATCCCAGGTTCCCAACGTGGTCCGCACGCAACCAATTCACCTCTCTAACCAAATGTACCCAACATATGTTGCTTGCTTCTTGCTTGGCTGCTGCTGCACTGCATTGATCAAGGCCTATGAAGGTCACCCACACCACTGTCACCACTGCTGCTGGCCTAGCTTGCTGCCGAGGGGGACTGTGCTGTTTTTTCTAATTTTGTGAGGTGAGCCTAGTAGAGTAAGTAGGTAGCCTAGTCATGAGTTAGCTTCCAGCTCACCCCTGTTCCTTCAGCCACTAGATGAGATGGAGACTCACTAAGAGTAGGCCAACAAAAATATGCCACCACAACACTGCTATTCAGAGTTCAGTGCTCACCGACTCCTTCAATCTGTAGTGTGCATCCTGTCTACTCTGTGGCAGGAAAGACAGTGTCGCACCTGTGTGACTCATGTGCTCTTGCTTGGCTGGAGCTCCTGCACATCATGTGTGATGGTGCCACTGCTAATAGGTGGAGAGAGTGGGCAACACAATACAGACATACTCAAGTCAGGAGTGCACCTGCAGCATGAGTGGACACAGGCCTGGGGGCCACTTCTTGTGCAAAAGATTAAATCCAAATTTAATGTCATTATTGCCACACCATAAGAACCACCTAGGCACAAATGTGGAGAGGGGGCACGGCCCCCCTGCCCTTCTTAAATGGCACCCCTGCTTTATAATAGAACTTCATTCTCAGGTATCGGTACAAGTAAATATAACAGTTTCCACTGTGTTCTGAGGTACTGTAGCTTCATGTTTCAGGATGTGTCTCGATCATCATGAGGGCTAGTGTCCCTCATTATACCTCATTTTGAGTGTCCATGTCCCCCATTTCAGTGACAAAATGTAAGGTATGGTACATGCTTCCAAAACCCTACTCAGCACAAAGAGTGCTTAGCATGGCCATAGCGTATATACTCCATACAGAATGATAAATGGAAAGTATGTGAGCAGAATCAGTCATAGAGAACCATATTTGTAGCACTTAACATGCATACGGGGATTTGCATGGCCCACAACAAAAAGGTCAGGCTTCACAACAAAGAGGCCCCTCTTCACACATCTGGAATGGGGGATGTTGGGTGACTATATCCTAGGCATTTAATGCATTAAGCAAACAATACTTTACAAATTAATGGTGATTTAATGACAAAAATCAAAAGCTATTAAACAACTTGCAAAAGGAGGGTTACTAGTGGGGTACCGAAGGGTTCAGTATTAGGACCGGTCCTCTTCAGTGTCTTTATAAGCGACATTGCAGAGGGACTGGAAGGAAAAGTATGTCTCTTTGCAGATGACACAAAGATCTGCAATAGAGATGATGCACAAGGTGGGGTGGAAAGGATGAGAAGGGACTTGGCAAGGTTAGAGGAATGGTCAAATGTATGGCAGCTTAGATTCAATGCTAAGAAGTGCAAGGTAATGCACCTGGGAAACAAAAACCCAGGGGAAGAGTACACAATGGGGGGTGAGATACTAACAACAACAAACATGGAAAGGGACCTGGGGGTGGTCATATCAGATGACCTAAAGGTGGGCAAGCAATGTGAGAGGGCAGCAAGGAGGGCTGGGGGGATACTGGGATGCATAGGGAGAGGCATCACCAGTAGAAAACAGGAAGTTATTATCCCTCTGTACAGACAGTTGGTGAGACCCCATCTGGAGTACTGCGTGCAGTTCTGGAGACCCAGTCTCTGCAAGGACATAGAACAGGATAGAGGCTGTCAGAGGAGGGCAACTAAAATGGTGCAGGGTCTGCACGGAAGACATATGAAGAGAGACTTAAGGAGCTGAATATGTATAGCCTTGAGGAAAGGAGGAGAGAGGGGGACATGATAGAAACTTTCAAGTATCTCAAGGGAATAAAAAGTCCAAGAGGTAGCATCTTTCAAAAAAGAGGTGTGCAAGAACAAGGGGCACAATTTGAAGATAGAAGGGTGGCAGCTCAGAGGTAATTTAAGAGTATTTTTCACAGAGAGGGTTGTGGATGCATGGAGCAGCCTTCAGAGGGAGGTTGTAGAGTCAAAACAGTGGTGGAATTCAAGCATGCATGGGACAGTCATAAGGCAATTCTAGGGGGTTGGGGTAGGAAGAAGTAGGCTGCTGGTTAACTAGGATCCGCAGCTTATCCAATAGGTAGGGAAATGGGCAGACTGGATGGGCCAAGCGGTCCTTATCTGCCGTCAAAATCTATGTTTCTATGTTTCTATCAGAAATAATGAGTTTACCTAATTTTAATGGGAAATCAATGAAAAATATATTTTAATGGCTTTAGTTGCTAGCAGTAGTATGAGAAATAGAAACTGATGTGTTTTTTAGATGAGATTTGCACCAGCTTAGTTGCTGCACACATGGCAAGCATGTAGCATGTGAACCTAATTTGATTTTAAAATGATGTTCACATCAGCTTAACTGATGCACTCATGTCAAACATACAATACACCAACCTGATGTGATTTTTAGATGTTCACTCCAGCTTATCTGCTGCACACATGTCAAGCTTGCAGCATGCGAACCTGATTTGCATTTTAGACCTGGTTTACTTAGGTTCACTTTGTGTATGTTAACTGCATGCAAACATTGCACAATTAAGCATGTGGCATGCATTCTGCATGTATACAGCACATACATTTTTCTGTAAGTGATACGCCTACCATCCGCTGCTCCTGGACCTGGTTGTAATCGCAAAGGTTCATTAGGTAACTCGGGCACCTCTTCCACCAGATACATCTTCATGCCTGGGTGGAACCAATCTAATTGTTGCTACTAAGTAAAATGTATGTCATATATGCATCTTGTTGACAATATCCCAAAAGTGTATGTGCACTGTTATAAAGTGAGCAAAGAACTATACACACTGAACCAAGCCTAAAGGCGCATTCCCACCACCATAATGCTGACGAGACACATAATAAGCTGTCTGTAGGACATCCAGCTCTAGTACAACTGCAGAAAAGCCAGGATGTAATGTGATGCAGTCGACTTCAGCATCTTCTCTACGATATGTCATGCTCTCTATCTCCATGCAGCAGGTACACTCCAGCACTTCTGTCATAATGGGCAGTTAGCACATCTGCACCTGTGAAGAACAAAAGAAAAGGCAGAAACTGCGAGCAGTAAAACTTGTAGTAAGATCGATGCTTGCAAATGTAGAGGAAAATAAAGACTGAGGTTAGAATGTCAGTGACATACTTACCGGCACAGGACACTGTATGTTCACATCACAGCACAGTGACACTGTGCTTAGAGAGCATGCAACCAACAAAGCAGCAGTGTAGAACAAAAACGGGTTGGCCCACTGGGCCCCGAAGGTCCCTTTTTCAGGGGCGACCCGGGGAACAGAAAACATATACATATACACACATATATAGATATAAATGAATATATACATATACATGAAGCAATGCAAATGGATAATGGAATGAGAAAGAGGTGAAGATAATTTTCTAATGCTTAAAAAGTACTGTACTAATACCAGGAGAGACACACAAAGCTGAAAGTTTGTTTCAGATGTGATGTGGGAGCACAAGGAATTTAAGTGACTTGCTTAGGGTCACACAGTATGCAAGTGGGGGCTGGGGGATTCAAACCCAGATCTCCAGGTTTGCAGTTGAGAGCCTTAAACCACTGCCTCCAGCAGTAAAAGCAGAATACACCAACAGCATTGCTTGCCCTGTAACAGCTGTTGGAAACATCTGATGATGGAACAGTTATACTGCAAGCTTGTGAAGTACATATAAGTTCAATTCCTTCCTGTTCACATATAGCCCAAACAACCATAGAAAACCTTGTCTTGCAATTAAAATCCTTTATATCAGATGTGATTCATGAAGCTTGGACCATCTACTCACCATGCAGTGAATTGTGCATGTTTGACATTATGTCTGCACAGTAAGTTAGGTGGGCAGGTTGTTGAAAATGACAGCAGGATGGCCCAATGAGATACAATGGCCCCATGAAATACAGTATCTCATTTCTGTGGGGGTTAGTCTGTAAAGCAGGGTACAATGACATGGACAAAACAAAACAAAAAAAACTTTTAAATGAATTAGCTCCTGCAGGTAACGATGGGATCCCTAACCAGGTTACTAATTCCAGCTGTCATCTTTGGGTACCCACCAGAATGGGATGGTATCCCCCAACTCATTTGACAAGAGCGAATGAATTCCAAAACTTCATCTTTCACCCTTCACCACACCCTGCTGTATTTCTCCAATGTCCTTCACATGCACATTACATGCCTCTAATTTGAGACCTCTACAGAGACAGGTTTTTAGACAGTGGCACGTTGGTGACCCCAGTTCCTCAGTTACCCCAGCAAAAGACCATAAATCTGTGGCAATTTTGTGGCCGAGGGTGCGATACAGATCAGATATGTGAATAATGTTGGGGGCATGTGACAGGTACTACTCAGGGGCAGGCAATAAGGCAATCAATATTTTCGGGATGGATGAAAGGGACAGGAGAGTTGCAGCACTGGCCAGTACAAACCGACTGCAATGAAATGTTTTGGTGGGGTTGGGTTGGCACTATGGCTATTTACATCACAGTGCTTTTTAAAGTGGACTACCATTCTGGGGCTTGGACATGGTGCACTGAGAGCTATACAAAGAAATACACTGTGGCATTCCCAGTTATTATGCAGCAATCGACCTTCACCACTGTATGCTTCAAGGTCAGGCGTGGTCCCAGAGTACCCATCGCCGCTGCTGATACTGCGGTCTGAGATATCCCTACAGTAAGGGTCATCCCTGAATTGATCCAGAAGCCCAATGTGGATATGAGCTAAAACAAAGTCCGGATCACTGTCAGAGGCAAACAAATTACTGTCGGCACCAGTGGTACTACTACTGCTGAAACTCGAGTCAGCCATAGTAGTGCAGAAGTGTTCACCTGGTATCACGTCACTACCAAGGACTGGTGATGCAGAGCGAGGTTTTATGCATAGCCGCCTGACTTTAACTAGCTTCCAGGTTCACAGACAAAGTTAAAAAAAGGCATGTTACTCACTTTGTTTTAAAAGTTACACTACTCAGAAAGACTACTTTGATAATTCTGCACAAGAAGATGGTTTACTGTGGTAAATGTAAGCAAATTCTTTTAAGAATTATTTTTAATGTACATTTTTTATTTTATTTAGGCACTATTTTCTGTTTTTGCCATTTCTGTTGTGAAGCTACTAATAAAAGTAGATTATATACACCTGTATGTGGGATTATAAAATTGATTGAATCACAATGGACCGCCTCCCTGATGAAGAGCACATGCGCAAAACTGGTTGAGGCATCTGAGGGTTTGTCTATCCACTTTCAGCCTGACCCCCAGGCTGTTTTTGTTATATGACAAATAAATAGATAATTTAAGCTTTCTGGTTGTCAGTGCTGCCCTTCTTCTATGTACTTTACTTTTAATATTGGGCATTGCACATCATGGAGGTGAGCTGTTTTTTGGGATTGCTCTTGAGCCAATATTATGCCATGCACTGCTCATCCATCAGGTCATTGTATGATATACACCTATGGTTAGTCTTCTATGAGGTCTCAACTGAACATGTGGCCTTCTCTGTCCCTGTGCTCTGCCAGCATCCTTTGCCTGTTGCATGGGCTCATATCTGCCTCCTTCCAGCATTGGCCACCATGAGAACAATTAGGGCCACTGCTCCTGGCATTTTATCGTAATGTTTGACAGCTATGTGGCTTGTGCTCCTGAGGTCATGCCTTTGGAGTTCAGACTCAACTCTTCCTCTGTTATATAGCAAAATGCCACTATGAGTAGTCTTTACCATGTGAAGTGGGAACTTCACCAGTCAAAGAACTATGTGAAGAGTCACTTCATGCTAGACAAAGTAGGAAAACTTCACAAATAATTTCCCTTAGTGAAGCTTCACAACTTTGCCTATCACTAGTCTTAATAAGGGACGTTGGGTAATCAGCTAATCATTACCTGAGCTGTCCAGATATCCTATCTTAAGTCACATCAGAACCAAGTAATGGCAGATAATCCTAGTATATGTCACAGTTTTGTCAGATCGGATAATGCAGTATCCAAGCTTCTCTACTATTTAGTTACACTGATATAGATAGATATGTGTATATTTAAGAATGGATCTTAGTATTGTTACATACTGTAACATAATTCACTGTGTGCAGTTTCCATTGCAAAATGGTTTAGAGAGCTTTGCTGAAATCCAACCTATTAACTGAGGAGCAATGTTTGAATGAACTCAACCAATTTTTATTTGCTGAAATAACTGGCTGGTTATTTCGGCAGACATGCACTGTCCTTTACAGACTGAAAGCACGAGCTCCATTCTCACAGCTGCACAGCTGCTGTCACTTTGACTGCCTACTGCGTCTGTGAGAACAGATATGCTTGAAAACTAAATGCCAGTAAACTGAGAGCGCAGAGAAAACAGTAGCAACTTGCAATAAAATTAAAAAAGGAAAAAGCAATTTCTGAACAAAAGATACTTTCTGAGTGGCAGAAACAACATCTTGTCAAGTAGCACTCTGTGACCTAATCCAAAGAGAATCTCCATGGAAACAGACCTCATGACGCTGGAGTTCAAGCAAGCTCTGTGAAACAGAATAAAAAGCCCTGTTCTTTCACGTTTCCAACTTTTCAACTGTTTATTCAATTTTTTTCCACAAATATTAAAATGTTTACATAGTTGAGGCACAAGCAGTCCCTATGTCTAAGTTTAAAAACAATTTTTATTTTAAAACTAGCATTCTCGGCTGTTTCTTGTATTGCCAGTTTGCAGTTTTACTAATTACTTCTTCATAACCTGCTACCAAAACATTTTCATCTACAGGTAATTAAATAAATTTATTTCAGAATACTTATTCATCTTGCCTTCAGTTCTGTTTTTAATTCTTAAATGTCCAATAATGCAACCTGTAAAAACCATGCTTTAGAAACACAGAAACATAGAAACTGTCAGCAGATAAGGATCGCTAGGCCCATCCTGTCTGCCCGTAGACCCTATACATGGTATGTGACCACTGACCTTATGTGATCAATGGCTTTTCATCACTCCCTCTCCTCTCAAGCTTCCTCTGTGCCTGTTCCAGGCATTCTTAAACCCCTCCACATTGCTTGCCCCCACTATCTCCTGTGGCAGACTAGTCCAAGGGTCGACTACCCTTTCTGTGTAGAAAAACATCCTCACATTACCTCTTAATCTACCCCCTTCCAATTTCATATTATGCCCCCTTGTTCTAGTACTTTTTCTACACTGGAAAAGGTCCCCCAACTGCACCTTGTTTATGCTCTTGAGGTACTTGAAAGTTTCAATCATGTCCCCCTGCTGTCTCTGCTCCCCCAGTGAACACATATTGAGGTCCCTTAGTCTCTCCTCATATGTTTTGTGGTGCAAGACCTGCACCATCTTTGTTGCCCTTCTCTGGAAAGTTTCCACCTTATCTATGTCATTGCACAGGTGTGGCCTTCAGAACTGCGTGCAATACTTCAGGTGAGGCCTTACCAATGTTTTATACAGTGGCATCACTACCTCCCACCTCCTGCTAGTGATACCCCTGCCTATGCACCCCAGCATGCCACTGGCCCTCCCTGCCGCCTTTGTGCACTGCTTTGATACCTTAAGGTCATCAGAGATGATAACCCCTAGGTCCCTTTCCCTTTTGGTGAGTCAGCTCCTCCAAGCAACCTGTAGCTCTCTCCAGGGTTCCCTCTACCCAGATGCATTATTTTGTACTTTTTTGCATTGAACCTTAGTTGCCACATCTCTGACCATCTTTTAAGCTTCTCCAGGTTCCTCTTCACTTTCTGCACCCCTTCTGGAGTATCCACCCCGTTGCAGATCTTGGTGTCATCTGCAAACAGGCAGACCTTTCCTTCCAGCCACTCTGCAATGTCACTAACAAAAACATTTAACAGTACTGGTCCTAGTACTGATCCCTGTGGTACCCCATTGGTCACCCACCTCTCCCCAGATTGTACCCCATTTACCACCACCCTTTGTCTCTTGTATGTTAACCAGTTCCTAACCCAGTTTTCCACTTTGTCTCCCATGCCCAGACTACCCATCTTTTTAATCAACCTTCTATGTGGGATGGTGTTGAAGGCTTCACAGAAATCTAGATAGGCGACTGCTACCGCCCCTCCCTGATTTATTTCCCTAGTCACCCAATCAAAGAAATCTATTAGATTTGTTTGACATTATCTTTCCATTGTCAATCTGTGTTGCCTCAGATCCTGAGCACCACTGTATTCCATATGTGCCACTGTCCTTTCTTTCAGCAGTGTCTCCATGATCTTACTTACTGAGGTGAGACTGACTGGCCTGTAGTTCCCCGCCTCCTCCCTACTGCCGCTTTTGCGCAGTGGGACTACATGTGCCATCCTCCCGTCCTCTGGAATGACAACTGCGTTGAGTGACTCTGTGAACAGGGCTGCCAGAGGCACTGCTAGTTCCCTTCACAGCTCCTTTAATATCCTCGGGTGGATGCCATCTAGCCCCATGGCCTTATCCACTTTCAGCTTTGTGAGTTCTTCCAGAACTCTCTCCACTATGAATGGACTGGTGTCCACTCCCGCCCCCCGTTGCCTCTGCAATCCAACTGTGGTCCTTGACCCTTCCCTTCCTTAGTGAATACTGAGCAGAAGCATTTGTTTAGTATTTCTGCCTTGTCCAGATTCCCCTCTTTACACTCTCCCTTCTCTCCTTTGAGTCTTACAATCCCCCCAATTTTTCTGCTTTCACTGATGTACCTATAAAATGCATTATCCCCTTTGTTTACAGACCGCGCCAAGCTCTCTTCTGTCTGCACCTTCACCCTCCTAAAAGCCTTCCCTGCTTCCCTTAGACATTCAAGGTACACCTCCTTGTCCTCCTCCCTTTGGCTCCCCTTATATTTCTTGAAACTCAGCCTTTTGGCCCTGACTTTGTCCCCCACCTCTTTGGAGAACCATAGTGGTTTCCTTCTTCTTTTCCCTTTGGCCACTATCCTAATACATTGGTTTGTTATATCTACTATGGTTCCTTTCAGTTTCTCCCATTGTTCTTCCACTCCCTCTATTACCTCTCCCTTCCCCAGGAGTGTTTGTATACATATACCAATTTCAGTGAAATCCATCCTCCTGAAATCTAATAAACTTGCCCTTGTGTGGCTTAACTGAGTCCATGTCTCCATGTTGAACCACATCATGTGGTGGTCATTGGATCCTAGCTGCCCTTCCACCTGTATTTCTTTGACTGTTCCCATTGGTCCACACCATGTCCAGAATCAACTTGTTCCTGCTTGGCTCATGCACCAGCTGCCTGAGTCCAACCCCCTGCAGGTTTTCCAGGATGACTGTGTTTCTGGCTGAAGCAGCCACCTGGGTGGTCCAGTCCATGTCTGGCATAGTGAAATCCCCCCTTAGCAGGATTTCACCTTTAGCTGCCATGTCGTGTATGTTCTCCACTAGTTCCCTGTCTACTTGCTCCCTCTGTGCCAGAGGTCTGTAGATCACCCCTGTGTGTAGTGCTGTTACATTCCCTGGTTCCAGGGTGATACACATTATCTCAGCCTCCCACTGTCTTCCAGCCTATATATTTTCTTTATCTTTGATTGTATATTTGGTTTTATATTATATATGCATTTTGGTTTTTAGAAAAGCACTTTATAAATAAAGTCTGATTTTATTTTATTTGATTCCCTGAACTTCTGTAGCCGTTATATCATCTCTGATGTACAGGGCCACTCCCCCACCCTTTTTACCCTTCCTGATTCTCCTGAACAGTGTATAGCACAGTACATTGACTTCCCAGCCATGATTAGCAGAGTACCACGTCTCTGTTATTGCTGCTATGTCTAGGTCTGCATCTGCCAACAAGGCTTCCAGGTCTGGAACCTTATTTCCTAGGCTACATTCATTTGTTAGCATGACCTTCCATGTTTTACAGTCTTCCCTCCCTCTGCTCTTGTTCTCCCTCTCCAGTGTCTTTCCCCCACCCCGGTTTCCTTTCCTATGTGCTCTTGCCCCCTCCTGTAACAATCATTATACATTCTTCACCTGCCTCTCCCTGCCTGCTTTACCTGTTCCTGTAGTCAACTTATATTCCTGCATGTTCCCATGGGGGGTGTTCCTAAGCATCCTGACCCTCCTGGCTCTCCCCCCTTGGCCAGTTTAAATGATCACAACTGAAGCATTTAAACTTCTCACCAAGAACCAAGGTCCTCTTCTCGGATAGATGCAGGCCATCCTCCTTATATAAGCTCACATCTGCCCAGGTCAGGCCCCAGTCCCATATGAAGCCAAAACCCTCCCTTCCACACCAATCCTTCAAATACAAGTTGAAGGTATGGATGTGGAGTGCCCTAGTTTCCCCTGTGCCCTGGACAGGTAACACCTCAGAGAATGAGATGGAGCATGTTATCTGTTTCAGGTTTTCCCCAGCTTCCTGAAATCCTCCTGGAGTCTGGCTAACTCCACCCTTCTCCAGGCTAGGTCACTGGTCCCCAGGTGGACAATGATGTCTACCTGCTGTCCCCTAGCTTTTGCCATAGCTATCCTATGGATCCGCTTCACATCCCTATCAATGTTGTTTTTCTATTTTCTGGTTGGAAAAATTACTCCCCAGTAATCATAAAAAATTACCATGGGGTGGTGTGTGCACTCAAATTTCATGCACACTCTTGGCATGGCATGCCTTTATAAATGCCTTGAGCTTCACTCTTGGGGATTATGTAGCATCCTACACCTTGGGTGTTCATTATATTAAATGGTGAAGGCAGGATTTTTGGGGGCAGTGTGTTTGGATATGATATTTGTGAAGTGGGACACATAAAAGTCAGGGGTCTGGGGCCACTTGACCCTCAGAAGCTCAAGGGTTTACATACTCTGTGGTGAGTTTTAGGGCATTCTTCAACAAAAACACACTTTTGTTACATGTTCCCTACCCCTGATTTCAGGGGAAATTTTTCCTCATGGAATCAAGGATGCGGGAGACTCTGGCTGGCATTAGAGTCTGCAGCTGCAATTGTTGTGGACAACTGGCTGACCTACAGTGTTATCAACCACCCACCCCATACACATTTTTGTAATATACTGTGAAAGATTTCTATATAAAGTCTGGGGGTCTGGGGGACACTGGGCCTCCAGAAGCTCTGGGGGGTTTACATGCTCTGTGATGAGTTTTGGGGCTTTTATTGAACCAAAAACACACGTGTGTTGCATATTCTTTCCCTACCCCTGATTTCAGGGGATATTTTTCCCTCCATGGAATCAGGGGTGTGGGAGACTCTGGCTGGAATTAGAGTCTGCAGCTGCAATTCTTGTGGACAACTCGATTGGTTAAGTCTGCTTGCTGGCTGTGGAGAAGATTTCTGAAAGTTTTGTTATTGTTTTTTTAAACTACAGGAGAGAAGGATTAGTTAATTCTACTTGCTGTTGAGGGAGTTATTGTATACAGGATTTTTGTAAGTTTTGATATTGTTTTATTTTCTTTTTAATTTAGCTTAAAGTGTAATTTAGCTTAAAGATTTCTGTGGCTGGAGGGACTGTAAAAACTCTTCCACTCACCCTTCCACCGGCCTTTCTTAAATACTGAAATACCACTGGAGTTGGGTTTTAAGGCTGTGAGGGAGGAGCTTGGGGAACTGCAAACTGATCTTAGCCATCAGAACAGGCCAGAAAGGGGAAACAAGGAACAGCCATATGAGTTATGTCTTAAAGACATATAAATATATAAAATATATGAGTAGATCTATAGTCCTTATGAGTAGGATTGTGATTTCCAGTTAGTACTATAGTTGGCAGTCTTATGCTGCATGCAAGGGCATTTAGGATAACAATTTCTGTTAGAGGCTGGGCTAGGATTAGTTAATTCTACTTGCTGTAGGGATAGTTGGTGTGGAGAGGCTGTATAGGTAGTGTGGACCATGAGTAGGATTGTAGGGTGCGATGGTTGAGGGGCAGCAATGCAGATGAACATACTGTAGAGGCTGGGAGGGTGCCCAATATGCCACAGGCTAAGGAGGCTTGAGGAAGAGGTTCAGTGGCTTGGCAGGGAGCTGGGGAGGTTGAGAGAGGAGAGGAGAGGAGAGGAGGATTGCGTAGGTAGGAGGGCTTGGCATCTAAGAGTATTGTGGGGGCACCACATAGAAGGAACAGTGGGGCAAGGGAGAGGTCAGGGGTGGTCAGGGGTGGGGGTACAGTAAACAGGAAGACAGTTGATGAATGGTGGATTCCAGTAGGACCTAGGAAAAGAGGAGCAGCAGTAGGCAGGAGGGAGGAGGAAACACACAATAAGGCAAAGGGGTAGGGAACATATTTGCTGTACTAGCAACACATGGGAAAGAGGAAGCAGGAGGAGACTGCACAAGGGACAGTACTCACAAAGAGAAGGGAGAGAGGGGCATTACTAGTGGAGAGATTGAGCAAGACATGGCAGGGAGAGAGATAATACTTGGAGAGGTGAGGAGAGAGCGGATGGTTGGCAGTCAAAGAGGAGGAGGTGGAGAGTCTCAAATGAGAAGGGCAGGGAGGAAGACACTGGGACACATTGTAAAAGCACCATCTTGAGTGGCCCCAGAAATGAGAACCTGGGTGTGGAGGTGGCGACAGGCACAAGGAAAGAGAAGGGAGGTGTACTGGTGTTGGGGAACTCCATACTCAAGAGGGGCAGCAAGGGGGAGAGGCAAAGTCAGAAATGGGTGGAGTCCATACCAGGATTAAAGGCAGGCAAGGCAGGACAGACAATCCTAAGGTGCATAAGGAGTGGTAGGAGGAAACCACACACTGTGGTACATGTGGGGACAAATGACCTAGTGGGGGAAATGGTGGAGGTAACAAAGGAGAGGATTGAGGAAGTGGGAAATTTGTGTGAGGAGACTGGGGAGTCTGTGGCATTCTCCGAGGTGCTCCCAGTACCCTGCGCAAGCACAGTGAGAAAGGAGAGGATTAGGGAGTTGAACACATGTCTGGTAGAATGGTGTCAAACTAAGGGATATGGGGTTTTGGGTGGCTGGGGCAGTACCTGGGATAATAACAATCTGTTTGCAAGGGATAGGCTGCACCTGAGTGGGGAGAGAAAGGAGGTATAAAATCAAAGACTGTGGAGGTACATTGCAACAAAGGTGGATTTAAACTAGATGGGGGGTGGCAAGTGGACAGCAGGTAGGCAGGGATCCAATAGAGTGGAGTCACAGCCTATCCCCCAGGCTAGCAGGGAAGGACTTGGGGTGGCCAGAAAAGGAGGGAGGAGAAGGAAGGAAATGGAGGCCAATGAAGGGAAAGGGGAAGGATGGAGGGTGGTCTCGCTGAATACAAGAAGCTTAAGCAACAAATCAGCTGAGCTACAGGTACTCTTAGCAGTGTGGAGGGTGGATATTGCAGCTGTCACAGAAATGTGGGCAACTGAACACCGGGACTGGGATCTGGCAATCCCAGGATACAAAGTATACAGAAAGGACCATAAGGAAGGGAGGTGAGGGGCGGTGGGGTGGCAGTCTGTGTGAGGGACGGGATCAAATGCACAAGGGAAGAGAAGGAAGAAATGAGAACAGAGGCAATCTGGCTGCAGCTCCTAGACTCAAGGAGTAGGAAACTGAGGTTTTGGGTGGCATACAAGCCACCATCCCAGTCTGAGGAGCTTGACAGGGAATTAACAGGACAAATCAGAAAGGTATGTAGAAAAGGGAAGGTGGTCATCATGGGGGATTTCAACTTGCCGGGGGTTGACTGGAGCATTCTGGTCATCTCCAGTGCTTGGGAGCAACTGCTCCTGGATGCGATCCAGGAGGGTCTCCTGACACAGTTGGTTAGTGTTCCTACTAGGCTAAAGAACACTTTAGATCTGGTGTTGTTGAATGGGGAGGCAGTAAGGGAAATAAAGATGGAGGACACACTAGCTGACAGTGATCGCCAAATGGTGTGGTTTAATATCACGATGTGTGGGGAGCCAGAGAAATCAGTCACTCAGGTGGTAAACTTCAGGGGGTCAGACTTTGGGAGGATGCAGGAAGTACTGAAAGGGAAACTAGAGGGCATAAGGCAGGAGATGGATGCAGAGAAGAAATGGGATGTTATTAAATGTGGATTACAGAGGCAACAGAAGCCTGCACCAAGACACAGAGTAAGAGGAGCAGAGCAAGAAAACCATGCTGGTTGAACAGCAAGGTAGTGGAGGTGGTGAGAGCAAAATGAGAGGTGCACCAGAGGTATAGGAGGATGGGGAAGGAAGTGGACATGGAGGAGTATGCAAGATTGTCCAGAGAGGTGACAAGAAACGTGAGAGAAGCCAAGGCCCAGAGGGAGCTGAAATTAGCGCAGGGAATTAACGGGGGGGGGCAAAGACTTTTTCAAATACACCAGGGAGAAAAGGAAGTGCAAGGAGACAATAGTCAGGATAAAAAGGGGTGGGGAGTGGACAGAAATGGGTGAGGAGCAGGCAGAAGTACTGAATGAATACTTTTGCTCAGTGTGCACAGAAGAAAAGGGGGGACCCCTACCACCATGTGCTGGGAGGGTGGGGACTGGGGGAGAAAAGACAACAGATGGAAGAATTGATGCAAGTAGAGTCCTAGAGAGACTGAGGGCACTGAAGGTATACAAGGCACCAGGGCCAGATGGTAACCACCCCAGGGTGCTGAGGGAGATGACGGAGGTGTTGGTGAAGCCACTGGCAGATCTGTACAGCACCTCACTGGAGTCAGGATGTGTGCCACTGGACTGGAGGATGGCACATGTAATACCATTACACAAGAGCGGACCAAGGGATGAACCGGGTAATTATCACCTGGTAAGTCTCACCTCCATAGTGTGCAAACTCATGGAAACAATACTAAAGGAAAGTCTGGTGTCGTACCTGGAGGACAATGGCCTCCAGGATGTGAGGCAGCATGGGCTCATTTCAGGGAAGTCTTGTCAAACCAACCTGATACAATATTATAACTGGATGACAGGTGAGCAGGATAAGGGCCATGCAGTGGATGTTCTTTACTTGGACTTCAGCAAGGCCTATGATTTTGAGCCTCATGGGTGGCTTTGGGGGAAGCTAACTGGGGTAGGGGCAAAAATGATAAACTGGATTACAAGCTGGCTGAGTGGGAGGCTAAAACAGGTGTTGGTGAGAGGGGAGCTCTCAACTCCAAGGCTGGTGATGAGTGGTGTACCACAGGGCTCTGTGTTGGGGTCAGTATTGTTTGGGTTCTTCATATCAGACATTGCACACAGGGTGGTGAGCAAGATAAGTCTGTTCGCTGATGACACCAAAATCGGAGCAGTGGTGGGTGGAGAGGAGGGATGGAAGCAGCTGCAGGGGGACCTAAGCAAGCTAGAGGAGTGGTCAGAGAGGTGGCAGCTAGGGTTCAATGCAAAGAAGTGGAAGACTATGCACTTTGGGGTGAAGAACCCAAGGAAAGAAAACTGGCTGGGAGGGATTAAGCTGGGGATCACTAAGGAAGAGAAGGACCTAGGGGTAATGATAACAGGGACCATGAACAACATTGCCCAGTGCAGGAGAGTGGCTGCAAAAGTGAACAAAATAATGGGGTGCATAGTGAGTTTTTTTTTGTCCAGGCAAAGAGAGGTGATCTTGCCCCTCTACAGGTCACTGGTTATGCCGCACTTAGAGTATTGCGTGCAGTTTTGGAGGCCATACCTAAAGCATGATATCAGGCTACTGGTGGGGGTGCAGAGGAGGGCAACAAAGATATGTGGAATGGAGGGGAAAGACCATGACAGTAGGCTGGGAGACCTGAATATGTGCACCCTGGAGGATAGAAGGCACAGGGGGACATGATAGAGACATTCAAGTATCTGAGGGGAATCAATAAGGATGGGGCAGATGGGGTCTTTAAGTTAAAGGGGGGAGGGTCACCATGGGGCATGGGCAAATAATAGAGGGGGGAAGATTTAGGAAGGAAATGAGGAGACACTATTTCACAGAGAGGGTGGTAGCAAAATGGAATGCCCTACCAGAATGAACGGTATCATGCAAATCTGTGAACAACTTCAAAAGGACATGGGACAGGGAACAGGGGAGAGTGAGGGTGGGGGTGGCAGTGGGCTGACAAAGGGGAGGGTGGGGCAGCTGCAAACTAGGGGTGCTAGCTGTACACTCAAACAGACTTAGATAGACCGAGTGGTCTGTTTCTGATAGCACATTTGTATGTTCATATGTTCGTATGTTCATATGTAATATACTGTGGAAGATTTTTATGTAAAGGCTGGGAGACTGGGGGGGGGGGTGCTAGGCCCCTGGAAACTCTGGGTGGTTTACATGCTCTGTGGTGATTTGGGGAGCTTTTAGTGAAGATAAAGCATACTTTTGTTACATCATTCCAGACCATAATCTTGTAACTCTGATGCAAAACAAAAGACAGACACTGGTGTACTGGTGAGGAGCATGCTCAGTGGAACAGTCAAATAAAAGTCAAAACTAAAAAAAATTAGCAGGTCATTACCACACAAATTTTTAAACATTTCTGTCTTTGTTGGGTAGCTATTTCAGGGTCCAGTCATTCACATATCACTTGGCACTTTAGTAAGGTGAGTGGTTGTATAAACATAAATGTAACCCCCCCCCCCCAAAATCTAATGCCTTATCAATAAAGTTTGCCTTGCCTTGCCAATGTGTTGGGCTTACTTTAGCACTGCAAAACCACTGACTTCCACCCTGCCACCAGCATTATTTTTACTTCCCGCCCCCAAAGACTTGGAATGTGCTGCAGAATGGGATCATAAGTGGAGAGCAGACAGAAATGTCTAACACCTCCTTCACCTTTGTAAAGCAGCTCCAACCTCACTTTGAATGGCCTTTCTATGCCTCTGACAGATTGCAGTGCATTGCTGCTTTCTGTGGATACCTCTGAGTACATATACAGCATAAAACTAGATACCTGCTTCTGGCCAAAATATGAGACTCACACTGATTGTGCACTGCTGATGATCTGGTGAGCCACTCAAGTCCCAACTCTCACTCTCGACACTTCCGTCTGTCACTTCCCACAGTTGCACACTTGTCTTGCTCTCTACCATCCACACCTGGCATTCTGCATGACTTTCACTGAACAAATGGTGGCAAAAAAAAAACTCACTCAGACACACCAGTGCAAATCGCCTGTGGTTGCTACCATGATGCTGGGATGGGTTATGACCTCAGCAGGTACAGGTCAGAGAATGGTCACAGGCTTACTCTTTTCCTCTGGCTGACATCCCAGTCTTATTGCTGTTGCACTATGGGGGATTAGAGAACGGCACTGTGTGCCACGCAGCTATAGACCCCACAGTGTGAGTTAAAGGCAAAACCCATAGCTGGACAATGCTTTAAACTCTACTTCAAATTCAGAACTGTAAAACCCTGAAAATACTATAACTTGTACCTTGCAAGACAGAGATGGAAAATACCTAAACTGCTGTAACTAACAGCTTAATCTGGTTCAAAGTCAGTTGGTATTCATCTGTATCCCCCTCCCTCCGGTCATGTCTGAAAATAGGCAGGATTTGTCTAGTGCACTTACCCAGTCAACAAAAAACTAAATAAAATAATAAATAAAATAAACCTGTACATCAAAAATAGACTGGAAAATGTTGCAGTTCCTGACTTAAAGCAAGAGTTGTCCCCCGAAAATATCACCTACCAGGAAACCTTCCCCTGAAAAATGCTCCAATACAATGTTCTGTTTTTTCAAATGAAACATTCTCTCTTTATTGATATAAAAAAAAGTTTTAAAATGTTGTTAACACACAAGCTGTGCAGAGTAGGGAATTAATGCATTCTGAAGGACTGAATGCACATTCAAGGGTGGAAAGGCACTCAACTAATGCCTCATAACTTCTTAATACCAGGAATAACATTCAGTCCCAGGATCATTCATTATCCCCTTTACATTGCACCATCTGTTATGTGTTAACCCCACAATACATTTACTGTACTATACAAAAAGATTGGTTGCAGTTTGAATGCTATGGTATTTCCTGGGCTAACTTAAACTACATTGAGTAGTCCTAGTGTATATTGGTTACAGAAGTTTAAATACAGTACATGTATTACAGAACCCATAACATATGAATGAACATGCATCTAGGCAATATACTGAAGTTAGGGTTAGCCTGCTTGCAGAGTTAATACTGTGGTCTGAACCCTTCATGTCCTATAATATTGTAACTCAGGTATGTACTGTACAGCATGTTATTTTACCCACAAGTTTGAATTTCCTTCCCTATTGGGGTTACAACTGGCAACCCTAACCCTACTGGCATATAGTTATTTTGTAATTAATACACACATGCTCACACAGACATTTTTTCTGGAAAGCCTAGTAAAAAGGGGGTATTTGGGTAGTCACCATGGTATCATCCATATACCCCTCAATTGTCCATTTGGGATGTTCCTAATGTTTCATTAACACATCTCCATCTCTTCTGAAATTGATATTCTTAAGGGAACACAAGATAATGCCAGTCATTAAAGTTACAGTGTTGCTCTTCTGTTTACATTAAATTAGTTTATTTTAACAGATGTCAAAATTAATATTGCCATTGTCCAACATGGTGTCCCTGACACTGGTTAATTATCCTGATTTTATTCAGCCTCATCAATGACTTGTGAACCAAGGGTTCAGTATGGCTGTCCCAGTTAGCATGATTCTACAGTAGTATTTTTATTTTGGTTTCTTTTGCACAACAAAATGCTTTAAACATCAAAGTGAAACGATTTCAGCTGCAATAGTAGATCCTTAAAAAAAATTCTATACAACTCCTGACAGGCATTGTCAATGACTACTCAAATAAGATGTTTTCATTTCTCACTCAGTGATAAATCATCTTCCTGCAGGGTAATACTAATGATGCATTCCTAGCCTTTTTTCAATGAATCCAGTAGCTATTTGAGTTTTCAGAATAATAAAGCACAAGGCTAGATTAAAATATGCCAAGAGAACTATGGAGTGAAATACACGGTCTATATGC
This sequence comes from Neoceratodus forsteri, assembly GCA_016271365.2. NCBI lineage: Eukaryota > Metazoa > Chordata > Ceratodontiformes > Ceratodontidae > Neoceratodus > Neoceratodus forsteri. The sequence continues at coordinate 1,025,667,034 of CM057454.1, read as the reverse complement.
AGAGTGATCTCATTGAAAAAAAACAACCTCATTTCTGATCTGCTCTCCTGGTGATTAGCTGTAATTGGTGTCTGATTGGGTTCGAGAAGCCTTTCATACTTTTCCACTAAATCTGACACAGCAACCCTGGTCATTTCCTTCCAGAGCCTTAAATAAGTCTTTTTCAGTTTGCTGGAAATGCATTATGTGTGCTAATGAAAGTACTTGAGATGTGCCTAAAAAATTCTTCTTACTTGGTAAATAAAATAGAATGCACTAGGATGAAAGCTTCTGAAAAAAACAGAAATGAGACGTTTTGAATTGTGATTGCTTTCACTGAGAGAAACAAAATGGTCATAATTACCCAAGTATTTCAATAAGTCTGATGCACCAGTCCATGGCTGCCCCTGAAAAGGCCATGTAGTTTTAGAGTTTAGCTATAACAAAGACAGATTCTGAAGGAATTATTTTACCAGCTGACAGCACCAAGGGACCTGTTTTCTAGTTGCATTTGTGCACAGCATCAAACTTATGTTTATTGTTATTTTTAGATCTCAATGCCAGTTTTAGGCAGCAACACATACAATTCACACAACTTCAATGTCAAAACCACTAATGATTTCTCAAATGGCCATCAGTGGGAGAAATCTGAAATTGCACCCTGTTGTGTGCCATTGGACTGTATAAATCATTGTCAGCAAAACTGCATGATCTGTCAAAAGAAACCCACATTGCTAATACAGTATTACAATAACAGTACTAAGTAAAGTGTGATAGGTTGGCTCACTTAATAGGGTGTGCTGTACCGTTTTCAGGGCAGAAAGATACTGTCAATTTCTTGAAGTAAGAATAGTTTTGATTTTCAAGCTAAGTCTTGAGTCTCTAGCCAAGCTAGCCTGCTGTATATTCAAGAAAGGTGGGGGAGACAGAGACAGAGAAAATGGCTCAAGATACTCCGTGATGAGACCTACCCACAATTCAGAAGGCAAAAATAATAGTTCCAGTGACACTGACCAGCACACTTTAACCACAGTTAAAAGGGGAGGAGAGGTTCCTTATAGTAACTACTTGGCCACTCAATAAATGATCAAGCTGTAAGTTTAGTAACAACTTTTCATAAAAAAAAAACAAAAAAAAAAACAGATATCACATTGTGATTCTACAGTACATATGGACATACAAAAGGCCAAAAGAATAAGGCCAGAAAGTCTACCAAGTCTGCTTGAGGTGGAGCTCATGTGTGTATGCTGCATGTTGCTCCAGCCCCTCACCTGTCACCGTAAACATCCCTTTGGATCAATCCTACCCTCTTTTAAACCCCCAACTGTACTATGATTTAGTACCTACGCTGGCAGTTCATTCCATCCTGTCACTACCGTTTCACTGAAAAAATGCCTTCTGGACTCCTTCCTGTACCCCCACACTAATTTCTAGTTGTGCCTTCTATTTCTGTTCTCACTTTTGCAAATAAGATCCCCTATGTCAACTTTGTTAATGCATTAAGGTATTTGAAGGTCTTGATCATGTTCCTCTCTCTCTCTCTCTCTCTCTCTCTCTCTCTCTTTCTCCCTCTCCCCTCTCCTCCAGTGAGTACATGATCAGGTTCAACAGCCTCCATTCAGATGATATATACTGCTATCCCTGAATAATCATGGTAGCCCTCCTCTGTACTGTCTCCATCTGGTTTATGTCTTTCCTAAGGAAGGGGCTCCAGTACTGCACACAGTACTCCAGATGTGGCTGCACCATAGACCCTTACAGGAACAGAATGACCTCTTTCCACTTGCTGGCAACCCCTTGATAAACAACACAGCATCCTGTTTGCCTTCCATGCCTCCTTTTTGCACTACATGATGTTTTCAGGTCACTTGTAATTTCTATTCCCAGGTCTTTCTCCTCCTGCTAGACTGTGACATTCACCCTACCCCCAGAGACTTCACTTGACCCTGGGGTTCTTATGCCATATATGCATTACCTTGCACTTTTTAGGGCCACAGTGGACAGAGCCCTGCAGACCTCTTGCATTGACTAAAAAAGCACTCCCATGTTCCTTGTGAACCAACAACTTGATAGAGTGTCAAAAAGTCAGCCTCCACATTAGAAACATTCTGCCACTTGCACTATTTCTTTTTTTCCACATATATTTATCCTTTGTTTGCATTTCCTCTCTCCACCCAACCCTCCCTCTTAGCACCCACCACCCCACTCCCTCCACAAACGTAATAGTGGCACTGGGGGTGCCCAATCCCCCAGTGCAGGAATCCTCTCCCCCCACACACACACACACACACTACTGCACATATGTGGTTATTTTTTCTGACCATAAACTGAAGAAAGAGGTATTCCAAATGCATTTCAATGGGGTTTTGAACTTATAGGAATAACATGGGCATTTTTTCCACATGTAGCTCAAAGGATCTGCCCACTGACCATGCTTTCTGAACCTGTCCATGTGGCAGCAGCCAATGTCAGTGCTGACAGCTGAGGGGTTGTGCTCCACCATGGGGGGTAGACAACGGGTGAGTTAGCGGTGGTGTGGAAAAGGGGGCGGCAGGTGAGAGGCAGTTGACATTTCATTGGATTTGCCTTCTGTGTGTAGTGGTGGAAGCATGTTTGGGGCAGTAGCAATTCTCTCCAACAAGATTGTGTGAGCCAGGTCAATCTTGCCATGGCAAAGCATCCTGGTTCTTACAGCTGTGCCACTGCATCTCCTCCCCCCACTTCTCCTGACTGCATCCCACTCAAAAACGAATGAAGTTTAGTAGCATTCTAGCATCATTTTCATTTTGTACCAATGTTTTCCTTTTGTTCAGTGCTGCCTGCTACTGAGGAGTGAGGACAGAGTTGCGGTGCAGTTGTTTGAGTGCAAGTCAGGTAAAAATGTGGGTTCTCAAAATGGCTGATCAGCTCCAGTACAATATGGAAGTGGTGCCATGAGTGTTATTTAAAAAGTTCTGTAACTCAAAAACAGATCTTTCCTATGCAGTCATGTGGGGGTAAGTGCTGTATTAAGCACTAATTATTCTTCTTAGACTGTCAGCACTACATTATAGAAAAGAGTGCTGTAGTAAAAGACAAAACACATCACAACTTGTGGGTTACAGGTAAATAATAAAACAATGTTTAAAATTTTAATCACAGCCATGACTTCAGGTTTGTTGAAAAAGTCATTTACAGATGCCAAAACATTTGTAGAGCAACAGACAACACAGTCTGAAAACAAACAATTTTTCAACAAGATCATACACTGGGTCCATGGTGCCACTGCAAAGCATCCTTGTACTTATAGCTGTGCTACTTCATCTCCTCTCCCTGCTTCTCCCAGCTGCATCCCACTCAAAAGCAAATGAAGTTTAGTAGAATTCTAGCAACAATTTCATTTTGTACCATTGTTTTCCTTTTGTTCAGGGCTGCCTGCTACTGGGGCATAAAGATAGAGTTATGGTGCAGTTGTTTGAGTGCAAGTCAGGCAAAAACATAGGTTCTCAAAATGGCAGATCAGCTCCAGTACAATATGGAAGTGATGCCATGAGTGTTATTTAGAATGCTCTCTAACTCAAAAAAAGATATTTCATGTGCAGTCATGGAGGTGATTGTGCTGTACTAAGCATTAATTATTCTTCTTAGACTGTTAGCAATACGTTATAGAAAATAATGTTCCTTTAAACAAACTGTAGTAAAATGCAAAACACATGCATATGAAAGCATGCACAAGTTTGTCATGGAAAGTTTTTTTTTTTTCATTAAGAAACATTTCTCAATACAACATCTGCATATGTCTATATTATTTGCCAGTTAAATGTTAGGCACATCAAATAGCTGTTAAATAAATCATTTATTCAATGACTTTACCATGATCTTTGGTTTCTGTTATCTCTAAAAAATATCATGTATGTATGCATTTTACATACAGCACTGTTTGCAAGTTCATGTTCTACCTTCATTAGAACATGGAAAAAGAAGTGAAATCATCTAAGAAAATATACATATAAATTAACTTAGTTTAATAGCCATATTTGTTTTCATTTTTGCAAAGGACAGTGAATAAGTGATGTGAACAAGAGTAACTAGCAATTGAAACAGCTGTTTTCTTTTGTTTGTTTGTTTTACAAAATATAGTAAATCAGGATAATGGCTGTTTATCTGGAGCATGAGCTTTATGAGTGGAGCTGAAAAGAGGGGTTATATTTTTATTAAGTTTGAAAGACCAGCTGACTGTTATTTTTAACATAAACTGTGGTGAATGGATTCTTGTGGGTTACAAGTAAAATTATTTATTTATTTATTTATTAGCAAATCGGTTTACAACCTTTGAGCCAGGGGCTCATTTTCAAAGGTACCTCGTCACAAAGAGGACAATACAGTACAGAACATTCATGTTACAGGATATAGGATTACATGGAGTTAACATACATGTTTGTAAAGAACATGATAGATACAGCAGCAACTACAGTATACAATAGCTCACTTATGGCTGCAGGATATGGGAACATCAAATCAATCGGTGATTGGACCGATATTACCGAGAGGCCAGATTGGTTATTGTGGCAACATATAGACTGGAAATACAGCAGTATATTATGGTAAGAGCAGTCAGGAGCAGTGACAAAATTAACCAGGTTACAGCAGCACATTGTAAATTAACCAGGTTATAGCAGCACATAGTAACACTGCCGGAGGTTAGGTCAACAGAGCAATTTAAGCCAGGTACAGTAAATATAATAAACTAAAGTTTTACATTTTGTTCACAGCCATGACTACAGGTATGTTGAAAAAGCCTTTTACAGATGCTAACAATTTTGTAGAGCAAGCGAATACACAGTTTGAAAATGAAGAAGTTGTTTTGTGGTTGTAAAAAGTATTTTAAATTCAACTCATTTATGTTTTTTTGTAATGCCTGATTTGTTTATATAGCTGTGTGCTGCATGCCAATCACTGTTGGTTGGAGAGGGGAGCAGTCAGCATACATCACAAGTCAGCAAGTTTGGGAAACGGCATTCAGGTAGTCTGCGGGAGTGGCATTTGAAAAAATCTTAAAAGCCAGCCAGCCGGTGACAGTGTCTGTGTGGGGACTGTTCTCTTTGTCTAAAATTTTGGGCATACAATATATATCTAGGACCCCTGGTGAGCATAGTTGTGTAGTAGTGACATGATAGGAAAACAAAAAGACAAAGTGTAAATGTTGGTAATTGAGGAGCATAGTAGTGACATTGCAGGAAAACAAAGAGACAAAGTGTAAATGTTGGCAACCTGACTCTTCTGATTCACTCACCTCTGCATCCCTGTAATTTAGGAGTGTGTGTGTGTAGGGGGGGGGGTGCTGGTGCTGGAAAGAGAACAAGTGTGGGGCTTAGTATGGGTTCAGTGCTTTTATTGATTTGTCATTACACTTGTCATTGGTCAGTGTAACATTGTTTGGTGGCGGACATTTCAAAAGATCCAGAAGTAAATGGTTTGATATTTTTATTGGACCAACTTAGATGTTACAAAAATAACAAAGTGCCAAAGCTTTTGGACCAACCAAGTTCTTCCTTGGAAGCTTATGAAAGTTATTTAGAAAATGCCATACTATGAACACCCAGATCATACATAAAAAAACAGAAATAATTCTCATTGGTTTAAAATACTTACTTAAACCATAACAGCAGTTTAAATCAGAATAATCACATTTGAAACAAATGAAACCAAAATGAGATAAGGACTCCAAGCAGAAAGCTCCACTAACATAAACTTATGAATGTCTTAGTGTGCTTTATGAATACAGTCAAATAAAAAGCAAGTACTTTAGATTCAATACTAACTTAAGTACATGTTAAAATGTGATATTAATGTATGTTAAAACAAGCAAAAAAATATATAACAGAAATGTTCTATGTATGGCATAAAGAGGGTTTATAGTAGAGTTTCCCTAGTGTGAGCAACTGTTTCACATATTTATTCAATATACAACCTATCTGGAGACATTTTCCAATTTATACACTAAACTAGTTACTCTATTCCATAAACCTTAAGATCCTCAGTGCTGCAACATGATGTTATACAAGATAGTATCATTTGTCAGTATAAGAGCCAAATTAAAAAAAAAAAAGTCAAGGACCCCAAGAAAATGAGACTATGCATCCTAATATGTTAAGGGTTCAATATGTACCAGTTACTATAATATAACCCAAAGGAATTCAACCTGTTAGAGATCCCCAAGTAAATGGAATCATGCATCCTAATATATACAGAGTTCAAAAATGTGACAGTATACAATCAAACTACTGTATGCACAGTAACAGTCTAAGGAATCTGCATAAAAACCCAATGGAATTACACCCCCCCAGAATAAACTAGTTAGAAGAAAGTAAATATTCACTATGGGCCCTATGCATGAATGGGCAGGAACTATGCAACAGAGGTGCATATCCCACCTGCATAGATCTGCACCTGCGGACAAGTGCACACCTGGGGGTATGCAACACGGAAGCACACCTGTCCAGGGCCTGCTCCCTGGCATGCAGGACTCTGCAGGGTGGCCAGGAGTGGGGTTGTGGTCCCAGATGGGCATCCAATTGGATGCCTATCGTGGGCCAAAAGTGAATCCCCTTGCACTGAGAGGCATTGGTCCAGGTACATGAATGCCCACCATAGGCACCCAGACCCACATGCACATGCTGCCATGATGGTCTATTAGTTGGTAGCCCCCCACCCACCAGACTGCAGGGCCACTATCAGAGACAGCAGCTCGAACCCCCCCTCCCATGCCCATGCCCACAGTGGGCCAACTCCATGATGGTACAACATCCGCTGGTGACTGCACTCTCTGCTGTCACCCCAACTGAGAAGTTGGCCAGATGATGAACCCCCCCTTTGGCACCAACCCCCCATGGCACCATCACCCCATCCCCATACCTCTTCACTGGTGCTGCACCTGAGATGGCCAGTGGCACAGCCCTCCTCTCACCATCATGGCTGCTGGCCATCTGACATATGTGGGTGCGCTTCTGCTGCATGTTCCTGCATATGTCAGATGCCCAGCAGCCATGGTGGTGAGAGGAGGGCTGTGCTGCTGGCTGTCTCAGGGGCAGCACCGGAGAAAAAGTATGGGGGCCGGGGGTGATGGTGCCGGGGGTAACCACTGGATGCCAATGTGGGGCAGGGGTGCTGGGTTCGGGGTGGGAGGCATACACTGTGCAGTGCTGGGGCAGTGCTTTGTGGCACAGGGGGGGTTGCTGCACATATACGGGGTAAGGGCACAGAAGGGTCTGCGTGTGTGTGTGTGAGGGGGGCACCTCAGTCACCGGGACCAGAGCATTGGTGGGTGTTGTGTGAGTAGCCCCGGGTATGGGGCTGTCATGTGGGGGTGGGGGGAACAAAGGGGCTACTGCCATGTCTTCCTCAGCACTCACCTGTTCAGGAGCCCAGCCCTTCCCATCAGCTAGTGGGCTGTGGCAACAGGGGGGGTCCATTACCAGTCCCCCAGTGACAGATGATGTAGTACCTGTGGGTGTGCAGTGGGTTACGGCAGGGTCCCAGCTGCTGTAACCAACACCTAGCTCCACAGCCATGTGGCCATCACTATGCAGTTCTGTGCATACTGTGTAGTACTGGCACACCCCTGGAATGCCTCTAGCACATTGTGGTCCATGCAGCTAGGAGGGCAGCCACATACTTGCCTTGTGCCCCATTCCTGAATGCCACGAAGAGCCCACAGCACCCCACTCCTTGGCATTCCTGTGTATTAATGCCAATGTGCCCAGTTTGTGCAGCATGTTGGCATCATGCCTAGAGCCCAATGTGTGTAAACTAAGAGTCCTAACATACTGCAACACCATTGTCTCATGTATCTAAATATAAGCCTACCTAAATATAACCACAACCCCACCACCATACTCTCCTTTCATATTTATTTATTTAGCTTTTGTTTACCGGGTAGGTACACTAGACAAGTAATATGCCTATTTTCAGGAACGACCCGGAAGTACAAACATACAGGATACATACAAGGCAACTTAGGAGGAACAACTTATTACAGGAAATAATAACAATTGTAGAAAAGCAGATGCACAAGCAGCAATTACACCACATAATAAGAATACATAGATTGACATTAGTGATAGCAGAATTCATCTGAAAATATTTCACTATGGAGGCATGAAGCAGTCACACACTGATGATAGTTTTAAGTGCGACCACAGGGAGGAGCAAAAGATCCCATGGGAGGGGGCCAAGCGGACATGATCAGGAAGGGAGTTCCAGAGTCTGGGCATGTAAGCAGCAAAGTCTCGGTTCCCCATAAGAGTCCAGGTGGGGGGGACTTTGAGCAGTCCAGCAGACTGGGACCTAAGCTTGTAGGGCATGGTGTCCATTTTTGGGAGGATATGCACCAGTCCCTGTGGAGAGCCAGTAGCGAGCACTTTCTTGGAGAAACTTCCAACACCGAAATCCAAGTATTCAGCTGGGGGTAGCCAGTGGGTTTGTCATACAGCTCACAATGATGGTATGAGTTTGGAGGCAGCTAGTGCAAACTGACAGATATTATATACCGTGTTCCACGGATCAAAGGTGAGTTTAGAGACCAAGGCAAATAGGTGGAATCCATAGCTGAGGAGGAAGAAGCACTCCCTCATGAGTGCAAGTCTGTCCCCGGGGTTAGAGTTGTATTTGGCCCTATAGGCCAAGCCAAACTTACAATGCATGGTTCTACAGATGTTGAGATATGACTCCCCATGTCAAGTTGGGGTCAAGAGTAACCCAAGATATTTGATTGTATTCACTGTTGGCAAGGGACCACCATCACAAGTTATGTTGAGCAAGGCTGATGAGGCTTTGATCTTGGCGTGGAACCAAAGAGCATGGCCTGTGTTTTATTAAGATTCAACACCAGCCTATGGTTAGTACCAGGCCAGGACTCTACTGAAATCATCAGTCAGGCTCTGGTTTAGGGCTGCGACATTGTGGGAATGGGCCACTAGCACCAGATCATCTGCATATAGGTAACAGCAATGAGAGATCACCAGTGGCAGTTGATTAATAAAAGAGAATAGAAGAGGGCCAGCTGATCCCTGGAACACTCCATAGTCACCGCCCTAGGCTCCGAGAGGGCCTTGTTGAAGCAGGTATGCTGCTTTCTGCCCTTCAGGTAGCCCATCAACCAGCTCATGGCATGGGAAGAGACCAACAGCCCATAGCTGCTCCCCAAGAAGGTCATGGTTAACAAGGTCAAAAGCTTTTGACAAGTCTATAAATATAGCACCAGACAGTTTACCTTGGTCCATGGCAGATCTTATGCTTGAGGTTACAGTAATCAGGGCAGTTGCGGTGCTGTGTCCCTTTCGAAAGCCGTGCTGTGCCCTGGATAGCAGATCATGAGTGTGCAAATACTCCAAAAGTTGCTCAGCAACCACTTTTTCTAGAAGTTTGCCAAGGGATGGGAAAATAGCAATTGGGCGATAGTTGTCAGGAAGTTTGGGATTGCCCTGCTTCAGAACAGGTACTATCCTTGCTTCCTTCCAGATATCAGGGATTATCCCCAAGCTGAGGGATAGATTAAAGATATGGGCAACCGGGGAGGCAATGTAGGCCGCTCCTAGCTTGAGAAGCCGAGGTTCCAGGAAGTCGAGACCTGGGCTGGAATACTGGGCGAGGGCAGCAAGATGTTTCTGGACATCGAGGACTAATACTGCCCTGAGATTAAACTCTCTTCGATGAGGTTGATCAGCCTGACTCGAGAGGGACGGGATAGTGAACGAGCTCCCTCCATCAGTCGTAAGACGAGAGGTGACGGCCGAGAGGTCAGAGAAGTGACAATTAAGGGAGTCAGCTATAGTATGGGGATTATTACATGAGACTCCATCAATGACCATATCCGTGACACCCGAATGGGAGGACCCACTAACTAGGGATTTAATGTTCCTCCAAAACCTCCTGGGGTCTCTGGCAGAGCTAAGTAGCGCAGACTTACAGAAGTCACTTTTTGCTACCCTAATAGCCTTCTTACACTGGTTCCTGAGGTGCCGATATCTCAGGAGATTAGAAGGATCACTGGATCCCCTGGCACGAGCCCAGCATCTGTCTCTCTCACGCATCTTGGCTAGAAGATTTTCATTCAACCAGAAGGTAGCAGTTCCTCTCACCCTCCGAGTAATCATAGGTGCATGTCTGTCCTGGAGGTCACCAAAGGTATCAATGAAGCAGGAGGTTGCCACTGAGGGGTCAGAGGCTTCCAGTACCCTGGTCCAGTCAGTACACCTTAAGTCATCCAGGAATCCCACTGAGCCAAACCTGGAATAGTTTCTGACTTGAATAATTTTATGTGGGATTTTAGGGGAAGGAATTTTCCAGACACAGTACACCGGGGAGTGGTCTGAGATGGAGTCAGATAGTGTGCCTGATGATGCTATTCTCTCCGGGCGGTTAGACAGGATCTAATCCAGCAGGGTACTCGAGGAACCACTAGCGGTCTGCCTAGTCGGGTCATTAATTAGTTGAGTAAGGGATAGGCTGGCAAGTTGAGGTTCACATTTCTTAATATTGCCACTCTCCCAGTTTAGGTTGATATCACCCATGATAATAAGCTCGTTGTCTCCTATACTGGACCTGACTGCATCCAGGAGATAAATGAGTCCTGTTAGACCTCCCCTGGGAGGGATATAGGCACACACCAGATGCAGCTTCTTTGTTTCCCCTAGCAGCAGGAGCCCATGCAAAAGCTCACAAGGGGGATGTTCAGGTTGACAATGAGTCACCAGGGAGATTTTCAGATGGACTCTACAGTAGATAAGGATGCGCCCCCCACCCCTGGTCTGTCAAGGCGGATGAACTCATATCCTTTTAAGGAACAGGTGGGGTCGGGATAGAGGTTTGAGCCAAGTCTCAGTTACCCCTAGAATGTCTGGTTTGTAAAGTTCAACCCCTTAAAAAGCTCATCACGATTAGGTAGCAAGCTTCTGATATTCAGATGAGCTATTTTAGCCCCTACTCATACTCCAAGTAGCGGGAATATTAGAGGGCAGCTTAGGGGGTCCAGGGTTGAGCTCTATATCCCCTGCCCTAAGTAAAGCAAGGAGGAAAAGCCAAGGGAGATACCGCCTAAAGAGCGGATGCCCACCAGGACAATTAGCGGGTCGGTTTTTCTTGACCCTGGCCGTGTACATAACGCAACTAATGACTGAGGATAGTACAGTAGTGCATTACTTTGGTTGAAAGCAGGTTGGAAAAGGAGAAGTCAGTGTCATCATAGGGGGAGTGCAACTTCCAAGTCACTCCCAGGGATATTGGGGGAGAGGTAGCACATTATAGGAGGACCAGCCCTAGGGCCAACACTACAAGCGGAAAGGCCATATGGACGACCGACGGCCAACCCCTGAACACTGCATAGGGAGCTTCCCTACCATCCATAGTGAAGGACAGGGGGAACCACACCCTTGTCATAGTTGGAGGCACAAAGAGGCCAGCATGGGATGACATGTCAGGACACTCAGCCAGGGATAACCCGGAGAGAAGGAGGTCCACACACCCCGTAACTTTACCAGGCAGCAAGACTACCAGTAGGCAGGGGCCAAAGTGTATCCGATTGACCTGCACTGTGCCCGCGGGTACAAGAGGGCAGGTCCAGGCACAGCTGTCCCGGTAGTCCACACAACCAGTGGAACAGGGGTGGAATAACCCTGATCCCTGGAGGCAGTCCCAGGCACCACAAACAAAGCAGTTGGGGCAACCACAGGCGCCGATATGACCCTATGCCGACCCTCTGCTCTAGAAGCTGTAGGCAATAGACATCAACAGACATAGACTACAGCAATTTCCGTAGCACAAAAGAGGTAGGACAACTCCTAGACAGAGCTATGCAACATAATCATTAGGTATAGGTAACAGCATAAACATTAGTTTAAGGTAATAGTATCAACAGGAAAATGATCTCATGGTAGTCCCTTACACAGGTAAGCAATAGTGATTGTCCAGCAGAAAAAATAGAAAAATCATCCAAGGCTCAGATAATGCACAGGAAATAGACTAATACTAGTCCATTGATCAGGTAAGACAGCAGTGATTGATCAGCAGAAAATAGAATACCCAAAGAGCACATAGCATGTCAATCCCGATTAAAGGAGAAGTACACCCAAGAATCACATAACATGCCCAATCCAGAACACAGGAGGAGATTTGTGGGGGAGAAGCACCCCTCGTTAGACAGGGAAGAACCTCCCCTCACAACTGATACGGTAGAGTGTCAGTAGGCGAGGCCAGCAGCACACATTAAAATTCACCCTCACCAAAGGGAGGGCAGGTGGGCCAACAAAAAGTTGTTTCTGAGATTTCTCTCCTGCACCTGGGCAGGGGCCACGAGCTACTGAGTGCCACTGAATTCAAGCCGAGGAGGCCCGCCGGAGCTCACCGTGGCCCACGGCACCTCCATTCGGCGATACGGCTACCTTCTTGGTGGCGCTGGGAGGGGGACCCTCAGAGTAGGTCACCCTCACCTCCCCATCTCTCGGTGACTGTTTCTGGATCTGTAGGTGTTTGGACAGTGCTCCTACTTAAGGAGCAGAGGGAGAGTGTCACCGCTGGCAGGACCCAATGGGAGGCAACAAGTTTCGGTGGCAAAGGTAGCCCAGGAACAAAGGACAGGTTAGAGAAACCACAGGAATCCAATTTTTGCAGCGGGAAACAAAACGAGAGTCCACCTCTATGCCTTCCAAGTGAGCACTGATGAAGCAGCCCTCCAGGTACGATGCGGTGTGAGTACGGTCGGGAAAAAGTTGTTTCTGAGATTTCTCTCCTGCACCTTGGCAGTGGTACGAGCTTCTGAGTGCCACTGAATTCAAGCCAAGGAGGCCCGCTGAGCGCACTGCAGCCCACGCACTCCACTCGGTGACATACGCCGCCCCTGGTGGCGCTGGGGACCCTCAGAGTAGGTCACCCTCATCTCCCCCTTCTCTCGCGACTGTTTCTGGATCTGTCATACATGACCTCCTTCATAAAAAATAACACTGTACGCCCCACCCACCCACAAACACACACACACACGCACACACAGTTATTTGGTGAGAAGCCAACATGATGATAACCTGTCAAAATGGACTCTATACATATTACAAAAAAAATCAATTAATAAAGACATGCTGAAGTCCTATTATATGTCCATCCTTTGAAGTAAAGCTCTGTGGATGTTTAAGTAGAATAATGTGACGTAAACCCCAAATCTATATTCATGCCATCTTCCACCACATTGAGATGTAAAATAAGCCTGATCTCGGAAGCCTGTCTCTGTTGTGTACTTTTGAAATGTCATTTTAAGACCATTACTGACATATCTGAGATTGAGTGGTCATTCTGAGAGAAGTGTTGTCCCACTGGTTTTTCAGTCATCTTAAAATTAATAGCATGTCTGTGCACATTAATTCTAGTGCAGAGTGCTTGCTTTGTCTTACCTACTTACCCTGTGTGAGGACATCTCTTGCATTGATCGAAATAAACAACATTCTTTGATGTACATGTAGTATAATTCCCCTGTATTCTGAATTGTCAGTTTTGTGATGTAATGACAAATTTTGATGTGGAAATGAGCACACATGTCTTACATCTGAGTTGATTAAAGGGACGTATACCATTTAGTGTCATGGTATTCTGTTCCGGTCCACGTTTACTCCTAATAATCAGGTTGGCTAAATTAGGTGATTGTTTAAAACATAGTGGTGGTAGTTCTTGAAAAGTATAATTTAGGTTCTCATTCTCACTAAATACTGGGTGGAGGTCCTTAATAAACTTATGTAGAAGTTCAAGGTTGGGATGATATGTGACAACTAAGGATATTCTGTTGGTAGTGGTAATTTCCTTACACTGAAGTAGTTGTTCTCTTGGTACCTGTGTTGCACGTTCTACTGCTCTGTCAATTTCCTTGGAAGATTGGGTGATTACTATTCCTATGTAAGCATTCTTGTCTGTTGGATTCCTACAAATACATGTATGTAAGAGTCCACCCTTGATGGTGACAATAGCATGCAGTATGGTGCAGTGGTTTAAGGCTCTGAGCTGCAAACCTGGAGACCTGGATTTGAATCCCACAGCCCCCACTTGTGTACTGTGTGGCCCTGAGCAAGTCACTTAACTTCCTTGTGCTCCCAGGTTGCACCTGTAAACAAGCTTTCACCTTAGTGTGTCTCTTCTGGTAAAAGATAGTGGTGGTAGGTCTTGAAAAGTACAATTTAGGGTCTCATCCTCACTAAATACTGGGTGGAGGTCCTAAATAAACTTATGTAGAAGTTCAAGGTCAGGGTGATACATGACAACTAAGGATATTCTGTTGGTAGTGGTTCTTTCCTTATACTGAAGTAGTTGTTCTCTTGGTACGTGTGTTGCACATTCTACTGCTCTGACAATTTCCCTGGAAGAGTGTCCTTGCTCAATAAAGGTGTTTTTCAGCATAGCCAATTGTGTATCTCTGTCTTCCTCATTAGAACAGGTACGGTAATACCGTAGTGCTTGACTGTACATGACAGATTCTTTTGTGTGGCTCAGGTGATTACTATTCCTATGTAAGTGTCTCTGTCTGTTGGCTTCCTATAAATACATGTATATAAGATTCCATCCTTGATGGTAACAATAGGAGGCAGTATGGTGCAGTGGTTTAAGCCTCTGAGCTGCAAACCTGGAGACCTGGATTTGAATCCCACAGCCCCCACTTGTATACTGTGTGGCCCTGAGCAAGTCACTTAACTTCCTTGTGCTTCCAGGTCGCACCTGTAAACAAGCTTTCACCTTAGTGTGTCTCTCCTGGTAAAAAAATAATAATAATAAAAAAAATGGTGTCCAGAAAATGAACACTGGTAGTAGAATTTTCTAGGGAAGCTTTATGGTTGGGTGGAGGTTACTCAGTTCTTGGTGGAAATCTTTAGGTGTGTCAGTGCCCTCTGTCCAAATTATAAACAAATCATCAATGTAATGGGAATAAACGAGTGGATTGTGTGTACAGTGCCATAGAAAGTCCTCCTCCAAATTCACCATAAAGAGGTTAGCATACTGTGGAGCCATCCTGGTACCCATTGATGTTCCCATAGTTTGAACATACTGTAATGTTTACCATTGAAGCTAAAATTATGTGTCAGAATGAAGTCCTCAAGTTTCCCCACCACTTCAGGATTAATGTTTTGGTCTAATCCTTTCTCATGTAGGTATTTAAGGCAGGCTGTAATGCCATCAGTGTGTGGAATATTAGTGTAGCGAGATGTTACATCCATCGTGGCTAAAATGGTATTAGGTGGTAAGTCCTTATAACCACAAAGCTTACACAGGAAATGTGTAGTGTCCTGGATGTAACTAACCCTTTATATAACCTGTGGTTTTAAAATGGTTTCTACAAACCCTGAGATCCCCTCAGTCAGGGTACCATTGCCAGAGACTATGGGTCTTCCTGGATTGACAGGTTTATGTATTTTAGGCAGCATGTAGAATGTCTCTGGCTTTGGTTCAACAGGAATGAGGTCATTTCGTTTGTCTTGGACATGGCTTGGAAAGGATCTAATTAATTCCTGTAGTTCACTTTTATAGTATTCCTTTGTATCAGAGATCTGCTACTTGCTGCTATTAGCCTTGTGAAGCCAGAAAAGGAGGAAGACAGGCGGGGAGCGGATAAGATGCTCATCATGATGAAAGCAAGCCTGTGAGTCAGTTTGTTTGCTTGCTTTAAGTTTTAAATTGCAACTTTTTTATTAGTTTTTAGACAAGGAAATGCACAGATATACATGCAAGTGGCCGAGGCCTATGACAGTAAGCAGGATACATGTACATAAACATTAGACACACCTATCTTATGGGGAAGGAGTAGGAAAAAAGGGGGGGTAAGGGTAAAAATTAAATCTCTAGGGGGGGAGTAGGGAAAGAGAAAGGTATCAGTAGGTTACCTACAATCGTCATACAGAAAGTTACAGCTAGGATCCCTGTCCATTTTGATCTACCCACTAAAGCGGAAATAGAGCTTGTGTTCCATCTGTTGTAAATGGAAAGCAAAGGATGAGGGTAAAGTATAAGGTATTAGCGTGGAAAAATCAGAGGACATAAGCGAGACCTATACATATCAATTTAACAGTATGTTATCATTATTTATAACAGTGTGCATTTATTAAGTTAAGAACTGTACTCACCAGAGGGATGAGCTGCAAGACAGGATTTGCTGGACATAGGCACATGGGTCAGTTCTACTGGATCTGTGCAAGTCTCTCTAATAATTTTCATGGCATCAAGAGAGGAATCAAGCTATAAGTGTGTATATGTTCTGCAATCTCCAGCTATTACCTAGAGGCAGAACAGAGGAACACAAGCAATCCCAAAGACTCAGTTTCATAACAAAAGTGGCAGCCATATAACAATACCATCAAAAAATCATTCTGACAGTCTAAGGCCAATAAATGCATACTATAAGACCTTCAAAGACTTTAATTTAGTGTCTCTGTAAGAAGAAGCTAGGAGGCACCTTAAAGTATGAGGAAAATATTTAAGGGGAACAGAAACCTCAGTTCACGATCATTCCATACTTAGTTAGCATGGTATTGTATTGAGTATTGAGCCAGCTATAACCTCCAGGGTAAAAAGGGATAATCATCCTATACCCATTTTGGGGTGAACATAAGTTAAATAGGGGGCCCGACAGAGTCTAAATTTGGAAAGCTGGTATTTTTGCAGGTGCGAGATTCTATCCAACTTAACCACTGCTGAGAGCAATGCCAATACTTCCATCAATGTGGGAATTATGGGGGACCTCCATTTATAAAGCAAGGTTCTCTTGGTTTGCATAGTTAAAAGAGCTAACCATTTGTATTCCAGGTAGGTAAGCTTAGGAAGGGCAGCGGTAATACCCAAGAGATAAAAAAGAGGGCAGAGAGAGACTTGGAGTTTTAATACTTTAGAGGCCACATCTCATACTGAGTGCCATAAGGGCTGAATTAAGGTCAGGACCACAGTATATGCATCAAGTCTCCTGACATGGTCTGACATCTCCAGCATTTGTCGGAATCCAGGAGCTTAGCTTTGTAAAGATTCACAGAGGTCTTGTACCACGAGTGGGATATTTTATTTTGTATTAAATGAGATCTGGCGTCTCCCAACCATTTGTGCATATCTCTCCAAGCCTGGTCCCAGGCATCAGAGGAGATTGTAAGGTGCAACATTTTTTCCCACTTCCTTTTAGTGCCTTCAGACTGAGAGGCAGAGATTCCCTAATGTTGGCATAGATACGTCCTGCTAGGTCTTTCAGGTTTTTAATCCATGTTTGTAAAACAGAAGGATTGTCTTGTGTAATGGAAAGGGACCTGGGGGTAGTCATATCAGATGACCTAAAGGTGGGCAAGCAATGTGAGAGGGCAGTAAGGAGGGCTGGGGGGATACTGGGATGCATAGGGAGAGGCATCACCAGTTGAAAACAGGAAGTTATTATCCCTCTGTACAGACAGCTAGTGAGACCCCATCTGGAGTACTGCATGCAGTTCTGGAGACCCAATCTCCGCAAAGACATAGACAGGATGGAAGCTGTCCAGAGGAGAGCACTAAAATGGTGCAGGATCTGCACTGGAAGACATATGAAGAGACTTAAGGAGCTAAATATGTATAGCCTCGAGGAAAGGAGGAGAAGGGGACATGAGTAGAAACTTTCAAGTACCTCAAGGGAATCAACAAAGTCCAAGAGGTAGCATCTTTCAAAAAGAGGTGTGCAAGAACAAGGGGCACAATTTGAAGATAGAAGAGGGCAGCTCAGAGGTAATTTAAGGAGTATTTTTCACACAGAGGTGGTGGATGTATGGAATGGCCTTCTAGAGGAGGTTGTGGAGTCACAAACAGTGGTGGAATTCAAGCATGCATGGGACAGTCATAAGGCAATTCTAGGGGGTTGGGGTAGGAAGAAGTAGGCTGCTGGTTAACTAGGATCTGCAGCTTATCCATCAGGTAGGGAAATGGGCAGACTGGGTGGGCCAAGCGGTCCTTATCTGCCGTCAAATTCTACGTTTCTATGTTTCTATGTTTAGGGGAAATTCAGGATAGGTCTTAAGGCTTCTCTAAGTTGTAGGTACCTCCAGAATTCGGTCTGGGTGATATCCCATTTCTGCTGAAAGTAGTGAAATGAATGTATTGTATTATACCTAGGATCCACAACATCTCCAATAGTGGAGATCCCCTTCTTAGCCCAATTTTTCCACCAGATCCAATAACCCCCAATACGAATGGTGGGATTCTGCCAAAGGGGGAGGTGCAAAGTCGGAACAGGGTCCATCTTCAACCTCCAATGAACAGCATATCAGTTGGCTATTGAAGCCTCTATTGTTGGGGAGGTGAGGGAGGATTTTAAACTGCTGGGAGGTCTGGCTTTGCTATTGGGGCATGCGAGTAAAAGAGAGGAGGGCAGAACAATTCCCGAGCTATCTAACTCAATTTGGAGCCACTGTGGGTAAGTGGGTAGATGAGAGATCAGCCATTTGGTCAGCTAAGCCAAAAGAAAGGCCTGATGGTAGCCCTCTAGCCAAGGGAGGTTCCAGACACCATGCTTCCAGTGTGTCCAGAGTTTGGTTCAGCTGTATCTAGGTTTGGTGCCTTCCCATAGAAAGTGTCCAATTACTTCATCAATGGCTAAGTCCCAGTTTTTTGGGAGGAAGATAGGGATGTGCATCAATAAATAAAAGAGTTTTGGAGCCGCGACCATATTAATCGCAGCAACTTTACCTGCTAAAGTCAGTTTGAGGAGCTTCCATCTATCGAACTCTGTTTTGATGGAGAAAAGCAAAGGGAGAATATTAATTTGCCAAATTGTATCCAATGAAGGAGACAATATTATCCCCAAATATGTTATCCTATCCGGGGCCCAAAGGAGGTCTGATCTTTTGGCCAACTGTTGGGTAGAGTTTATTTAAAGGCATTAACTCGGTCTTGTTCTGATTTAATTTGAGACCTGAATATGCATGAAAAGATTCCAGAAGAGTCAATAAAGGAGGGATAGACCGATGGGCATCTGCTAACAGGAGAAGGAGGTCATCCGCGTACATAAGGCTTTTATACGGTGTGTTACCCACCGTAAGACCAATTATTTCAGGATGGTTCCGAATTCCACAGGCCAGGGGTTCAACAGCTAGGACAAATAGGAGGGGGGAGAGAAGACAGCCTTGTCTTGTCCCATGTTCTAATAAAAAGGGTGGGGAGAGCATTGAGTTTGTATTAACTCTAGCTGTGGGTAAATTATAAATAGCTTGTATTCTTGATAGAAAAATATCACCCAGACGTGCAAGGACTAGATATAAGTAGTCCCACTCTACGGAGTTGAAGGCCTTTTCAAAGTCCACAGCAAGAACTGCGGCTGGAGAGGAAAGAGATCTAGTGGAGTGTATAAGATTTAGAAGGGTTCTCAGATGATCAGAACTATGCCTACAAGGAATGAAACCTGCTTGCAAGGGATGTAAAAGACAAGGAAGGAGTGGGGAGAGCCTAGCTGCTAAAATCTTGGCGTATAGCTTACTATCGAGGCTAAAGAGAGAAACTGGGCAGTAATTTTCTGGATTAGTGAAGTCCTTACCTTTCTTGGGGATAAGAACAATGGTAGCCTCTCTCATTGAAGGAGGGAGAGCACCTTTAAGTTCTATGTCTTGAAATACCTCGGTCAGAAGGGGAGAGATAATAGGGGCCATTGCTTGGTAGAAGTCGGCCTTATAGCTGTCTGCTCCAGGAGACTTGCCCAACTTCATAGTTTGAATAGCTGAATATACTTTCATCTAGGAAATAGGGAGTTCCAGAAGTTGTGACTCTTGCACCGTAAAAGTGAGTAACGGAAGAGAGCCTAGGAAGGGACGTGTATCCAAATTCATACAACTATGTGAAGAGGTGTAAAGAGATCTAAAAAAGGATGACCTAATGGAGTTAATGGTTTCTGGGGTGTTACTCATTATTCCCTGCTTGTCTTTTAGTCCATATATGAATCTACTGGCCTGTTGCTTATAGAGTTGGTAATCAAGGACTTTGCCTCCCTTTGTCTCCTCCCTCCCAAAAGGGGTGTCAGAGATGAAGGATGGCTACTTTGGCTTTCCTGTTAAGCAGCTGGTTAATTTCAAAACAAAGTCCCAAAATGGTCTTACCTAAGCTGGAATGAGTGGAGGGGTGAGGGAGGGCCTTCAGCTTGGTTTCAGCTATTGCCAGCTCCTGCTCAAGCTGATGTAGCTGGTGTTTGCGTTCTTTTTTTTTTTTTTTTTTTTTACACTTTTTGCGCCCTCCTCCTCTCTCCGCTGGTCTTCCGCCCGGTCATGGACCCCTCGGCTGCGGCATCCCCACATGAGCCGTAATCCTGGGACCCCATGGATTACCCCCCAGGGCAGAGACGTGGCACCCATCCCCCCTTTTGGGTGCCACGAACAATGGGATAGGGCCGGAGTCAGCCTGGGAAGCCGATAGCAGCTCAAGGGGCGGGCATCATCTAGGCGGCGAGAGGCAGGCTGTTTTCTCTCCCTTAGAGGGACGGGAACATGCAATGATGCCAGCGTCTGTCCCACCCCTTGGAGCCTTTCTGTCCCGTATGCTGAGGTACTCCTGGCCTCCACCAGGTGTCCCCATGCATCGGTGACATCACGCCCTCCCCGGAGAAGGAGAGCAGTTGTGGGATGCTCGATCCTTCTCCCCGCGACCTGAGTTAGTTCCGAACCCAGGTCGCCGGCATCCGGAAATCCAACCACTGCGCCGGTGGGCCGGCTGTGTTCGCGTTCTTTACGCTTGGCTGCTGCAAACCCTATAATGCTCCCTTGCATTGTGGCCTTGAAGGCCTCCCATGTATATCCCAGTGAGGTATCTGTAACAGGGTTCTCCTCAATAAATAGAGAGGCCTTGGTTTGAGCCCAAGGAATAAAGTTTGGATCTCGCATAAGGAGAGGGTCTAGTTTCCACTTTCGAGTTGGAGGGGTTACCGGCTCTCATACAACCAGAAGCTGGACTGGAGCATGGTCTGAAATAATACAAAGAAGAAGGTTTACATCCAGAGTTTTAGCTGTCAGTAAAGGGGAGCCTAGCCAGAAGTCTAACCTGCTATTTGAGTTCTTTGGGAATGAGTGAAAGGTGTAGTCCCTCTCTCTGGGGTTAAAAAGCCTTCAAATGTCTGTAAGACTCTGATCCTGAATAATTTGATTCAGTGCTTTCCCACTTCTGAGATGAGATGCCTTACTCCTATAATTCCTGTCTATTGATGGAATTAACATCAGGTTAAAATCACTTCTCAAAAGAAGAGGGTTATCTGGGGATGAAATTCCAAAACCACCTCTGCAAGAGCATGGAAAAAACTCAGGGTGTCTTCATTGAGGGAGTATACATTACAGAGACAGACCGGTCCAGAAGGGGTCTCATAATTCACCATCACCCATCTACCCTCCAAATCCGAAGTCATTTTAGTCGGGGTCCATGGGAGAGATTTGTGCAGGAGGATGATTACTCCGCGCTTTCTGGAGGGGGCATTAGAGTGGACTTGTTGCCCTACCCAGTCCTTTAGCATGTATTTATAATCTTCCCCTGTTAATTTAGTCTCTTGTAGGAATGCTATTTTAGAGTGAATGCATTTCAGGTATGTCAGTACCCTTTTGCGTTTCATTGGAGAGTTTAACCCTCGCACGTTCCAAGTGTGGAATGGAATTTCTGACATCTTGCCGTACTAATAAGCTAAATGACTGGAGAAAACTGCTGCTGAACCAAATTACCCCAGTGAGATTTCCCCTACTGTTCTGTTGGATTTGTATTGATGTCCACCAGCCACTGAAATTGGCTTAACTGAATGTTATGAACTCTAATATGTTGGAACACACAAATCTATATCCTTGTGTTAAATCAAAATCAATATACAAATCGGACTATTGTCCTGTAATTCTAATCCAACATTTTTGTTCAAAGTAACCTTTGAAATTAAATAAGAATCTCAGAATTGAGGAAGGACTTAACCAGTTGGAGTACTAACAAATGGTATGTCCAAACCCTTCTGTGGGGTGTAGATAAATGGTAGAAGGTCAAATATCAGGTGGGCAATACAAGGTTGATTTGCAGTATTACACTGATTCTCCAAGTAACAACACAACACTTTAATTCAGCAATAACAAACTGCACCCCGCCTAGAGCAAAAAGGGTTTTTAATAGCCTTCGATCCCTCTGAATAAACCAAGGGAGCCCTGTAAGTCTAGAATGTAAACCTGAGACCTGCTTAACTTAGGCCACACAACGGAGAACATCCATTGAACCTGGGGGGTAGGGAACACTATTAACCTCATCTTAAGAAGCTCTCTGAAAAAGAAACTTTTCGGCTGAAAAGGGAGAGATCTCATTATTCTACCAAAATCAGTGGTACTGTCCGAGATAGCCCAATATATGTTTTAAATTCCCAAAAGTGATCATTGGGGGTGGTGAAGGCCTGTTGCCGGTCTACCCAGCAAAAGGATAAGAACACGGACCCAGGGACTCAAAGCCCTCTTTTTTTACCAAATTGCCCCGTTACCCTCCAAGCATCCACAATTTGCCCCAGGCTAATGACTATATAACTTATCTGAAACTTGGCATCTGATCAAATTGGATTATTGTCCTGCGGAGGCATCAGCTACACGATTCAGTAGCCATGAGGCTGCAGGGGAACCAAGAGCCACGGTGTGCCAGTCTGCTTCCTGCACAGACAGGGCATTTTCAGACATTGAGGCCCATGAGTTGTTGCCCTCAGGCAGTATTCTGGAATTGGGGTCAGGCACAACCTCCATTTCCTCTCAACAATCAGTATCAGGGCTGTCCAGGAGGGGAGAGACTCTATTATTAGCAAAATATGGACTTGTGTATTGTATTTCATTGGAGGCCTTGTCTCGGTCTTGGTGATGATCTTGCTTAGTGTGCGGTGATTTAGAAGGTCTCTTCTGGATATTTGAACTGCGAGGGTCCTGTTCAGGTATCCCAGCTACCGGGGGGAGAAACTTGTAGATCAGGTTGATCTTCTTGGGGCACTTCAGGGTTTGGCTGTTTTGTAGGTCTGTTATCTGATGGGCATGTTCTTTCAATAAAAGCCATAGCGGCCTCCGGGCAGTCAAATTGTTGAAATGTACCACTAAAGGATAATTTTAGAGAAGCAGGGTAGCGCAGGAAAACAGAATCCTTAGCTTGTGTAGTTTCTGACAAGCTTCCGTAAAAGCCTTTCTTCTGTTCGCTAGCTCTATAGAGTAGTGTTGAAAAATCATAATCTGGTATTGACCCCACCATAGCTGACCCAGTTCCCTAGCCCTGGCCTTTATAGCTTCTTTTTCAGTGAAATTGAGGATCCGTGCAATCATAGGCCTTGGTCTGCCCCCTCGTGTCGGTCTGGGTTGTAGCGAGCGATGAGCACGCTTAATCGTTATTGTGGTAGATGGTGGCAATTTTAGGATTCCTGGCAGAACCAAAGATCCACCATCCTAGAAGGGCAAGAGAAGCTCTCCGGCCCCCTCTAGCTGCTGGAGGTCTGCCTCTGAGCAAGTAAGGGGTCTGATGAGAAATATAGGATATTCTTGTCTCAGAACAGGACAATCAGGAGCTTAAAGGGCACTCAGGCAGAAAGTAAGGAGAGAGAGAAAAAAAAAAACAGAGGAAAGAGTAAGGATTGCAAACAGTTAAGGGGCCAAAAATAAGACATGATTGGAGTGGTGCAGTGCAGTGGCTGTGGAGCAGCAGTCTTCCGGGAGACATTCTGGAGGATGCGGTGTTGTCCCATCTGCAGACACCTCTCTGGGCTGAGGGAGGAGGTTGCTCATCTCCAGGCTGAGTTGGCCAGGATTTGTGGGACCTCCTCTTCCATCCAGGGACCACCAGTGCCACTGCCGTTGCCTCAGAGGTTGCCAAGAAAGAGGAGCGGTTGGACAGCAGTGGGCTCAGGGAGGATGAGTGGTGGAACAGAGGTGCATCCCTCAGTTGTACCTCTCCACAATTCGATGCCATTCTGGCAAAGTGTGGTTCCTCTATGGAGGCACCGCAGTGGAGACCAAGGAGGATGCTGGGAACCTCCACAAGGAGACCCACAGGAGGGTGGCAGGGGACCCCGCAGAGGAAACAACTCCTGGTGGGGACTCCATTGTTAGGAAGGTTGAACTGGGGAGGAAGGGGAGAGGGAGGTAAGGTGCCTGCCTGGTGCCGTGGCTTGCAGGGACAGGGAGTGAATCCTCAGGATTGCCGGAGCAGCTGCACAGGGGAGGGAGCTGGATGTCATTGTCCACCTAGGGACAAGTGACCTGGCTAAGAAAGGGATTAGAGAAGTGCAGGAAGAGTTTGTGGAATTGGGGAGGGGCCTTAGACAAGTAGCACGCACGGTAACCTTCTCGGAGGTGCTGCCCATCTATGGCATAGGAGAGGCTAGGGTGTTCCACACCATGGGATTCAATCAGTGGTTGAAAAACTGGTGTGGAGCTCAGGGATTTGGCTTCATTGGAGACTGGGGGTCCACCTGGAGTGATGCAAGCCTATACTGGCATGATGGGCTGCATCTGTCCAGGAGGGGCACCCGGATCCTAGGTTATAGGTTTAAATGCTTCATTGGCAAGCATTTAAACTAGCCAAGGGGGGAGGCACTGGAAAGGAGCAGGGAAACCCTAGCCCCCCCAAAAAAATCACGGTAGTAAGTGCGGCAAACACAAACATAGAGGTGTCGATAGGGAGAAGGGCAGGGGTAAATGGAGGAAGTGACAAAGGCAAGAAGGACAGGGATGGGGAAAAAAGGAGTAAGGCCATCAGGCAATGGAGGGTAATGAGTACCAATGCCATAGTCTGGGCAACAAGCTCCCTGAGCTGGTGGCCTTGATGGAAGAGGATGCCTGGATATCATAGCAGTCACAGAAACATGGTACACAGAGAACCATGACTGGGATGTTAACATACCAGGGTACATAACCTACAGGAGAGACAGGCAGGGAGAAGAGGGGAGGAGTAGCTCTCTGTAAAGGAAGGATAAAGCAACTGAACAAAAGAGTAAACAGGGAGGAGAGAGGCACTGTGGGTCACCTTGAGACTGGAAAGGGCACCACAATCCGCACAGGGGTTGTGTACAGACCCCCCATGTCAGGGAGAATGGACAAGGATATGATAGAAGCATTCTTAGAATGGCAGAAAGGGGTGATACTGTTGATGGAGTCCTGAATATGCCAGATGTTAACTGGGCATTTGCTGCAGCCACATCCAAGAGCAGGGCCATTCTTGATGCCCTACAGGTGACAGGCCTCAGACAGCTAGTTTTGTAACCCACTCGTGAGGAGCAATCTTAGACCTCATACTCTCAAATGGGGGCAGTGAGAGGATCTCAGATCTAGAAGTGGGTTGCCATCTGGGAACAAGTGACCATCAAACAGTGTGGTTCACGTTAAACTCAGCTACAGAGTCAAGCCATACAAAAGTGAGGGTACTGGACTTTAGGAGGGCTGACTTTGGCAAGATGGGAGAGTGCCTCAGAAAAGCACTAGCAAACAGGCTAGAAGGAGGTGTGGAGCAACTATGGGGAATCATCAAAACTGCCATCACAGAGGCAACAAGCCTTTGTGTGAAGCAAATAAACAAATCAAAATGAAAGGAAAAGCCACTATGGTTCTCAAAAGAGGTGGCTGTGAAAGTCAGGAAGAAAAAGATAGCATTCCGGAAGTATAAGGAAACACAGAAGGAGCAGGACAGAGAGCTTTACCAGTTAAGGCAGAAGGAAGCAGGGAGGGAAGTCAGAATAGCAAGGCCCAAACTGAGGAAAAGATAGCCAACTCAGTTAAGAAGGGGGATAAAACCTTTTATAGGTACATCAGCAGTGAAAGACAAAGGGAGGGATAGTGAGGCTGAATAGAATGAATGGTGGGTGGGCAGAGGGGGACAGTGAAAAAGCAGGGATACTGAATGAATATTTCTGCTCAGCATTCACAAAAGAGGAGGGGGAAGTGCCTAATCCAATTAACAGAAGCACTCTTGATGGGGGGGGGTCGATCCCAGTCCTTTCACAGAAGAAAGGGTTCTGCAAGAACTCCTAAAACTGAAGGTGGACAAAGCATTGGGTCTCAATGGAATCCACCCAGGAATTCTAAAAGAATTAAGGGAGGAACTAGTGAAACCACTGGCCACTCTTTTTAATAAATCATGGGAGGATGGTGTGGTACCCGAGGACTGGAGGAAGGCGGATGTGATTCCCCTTCACAAAAGTGGGACCAAGACAGAGGCAGGAAACTACAGACCTGTCAGTCTGACCTCTGTGGTAGAGAAAGTGATGGAGTCACTTCTGAAGGAAAGAATAGTTGAGTACCTAGAGGCCAGTGGGGCACAGGACCTAAGGCAGCATGGGTTCTGGCGGAAGGTCATGTCAGACAAATCTAATAGATTTCTTTGACTGGGTGAACAAAGTAGTAGACCAGGGAGTGGCTGTGGACATGGCCTACCTAGACTTTAGCAAGGCATTTGACACAGTCCCACACAAAAGATTAATAGTCAAATTAACCAGCCTGGTGGGTCTAGGGTGGTAGCCTGGATAAAACACTGGCTGCACAACAGGACACAGAAGGTAATTGTAAATGGAGTCCACTCTGAAGAAAGAGGGGTTACTAGTGGGGTACCGCAGGGTTCAGTATTGGATCAGTCCTTTTAATGTCTTCATCAGTGACATTGCAGAGACTGGAAGGAAAAGTATGCCTTTTTGCAGATGACACAAAGATCTGCAACAGGGTTGATACACAAGGAGGCGTGGAAAGGATGAGAAGGGGCTTGGCAAGGTTGGAGGAATGGTCAGAAGTATGGCAGCTAGGATTCAATGCAAAGAAGTGCAAAATAATGCACCTGGGAAACAAGAACCCAGGGGAAGAATACACAATGGGAGGGAGGTAGTAACAACAACAAAAAAGGAAAGGGACCTGGGGGTAATCATATCAGATGACCTTAAGGTTAGCAAGCAATGTGAGAAGGCAGTAGGGAGGGCTGAGCGTATACTGGATGCATAGAGAGGCATCAGCAGCAGAAAACAGGAAGTTGTTATCCCTCTGTACAGACAGTTGATGAGACCCCATCTGGAGTACTGCGTCCAGTTCTGGAGACCCCATCTCTGCAAGGACATAGACAGGATAGAGGCAGTCCAGAGGAGGGCAACTAAAATGGTGCAGGGTCTGCAAGAGAAGCTGTGTATGAGGAGAGACTAAAGGAGCTTAATATGTATACCCTTGAGGAAAGAAGGAGAGGGGGACATGATAGAAACTTTTAAGTACCTCAGTGGAATCAACAAAGTCCAAGAGGTAGCATCTTTCAGAAAAGAGCGTTGCAAGAACAAGGGACACAATTTAAAGATAGGGGGAGGTTCAGGGGCAATGTGAGGAAGTATTATTTCACAGAGAGGCAGTGGATGCATGGAACAGCCTTCCAGGAGGTTGTGGGGTCTAAAATTGTGGGAGAATTCAAGAATGCATGGGACAGACATAAGGCAATTCTTGTGGGGGGGTAGGAAGAAATAGGATGTTGGTTAACTAGGATCTGCGGCCTATCCTGTAGGTAGGGAAATGGGCAGACTAGATGGGCCAAGCAGTCCTTATCTGCCATCAAAGTCTATGTTTCTATGTTTCTATGTAGGAAGGGGAGAGCTTTCCCTCCTTCAGTGCCTTCAGGGAATCTGAGAAGCTGTATATTATTACAGCGCCTTCTGTTTTCAAGATCATCAATTTTTTCTTGCATTTGCCTGATTTATGCCACTTGATTTCGTATTGTAGCACAGTGCCCCTGTTCAACATCCTCTTGACTGGTCACTTTCTGCTCTGTCCTCTCAATTCTGGTGTCTAGTATCTGGATCAAATTTGCTGAAGTGTTCGCTGCCAAAGTTAAAGCGTCAATACTTGTGATAATGGATGAAAACATTTCCCTAATGGAGGGTTCATCCTCGCCTTTAACTGCCTGAGTCATGTTGTCTAAAATGCCCGGTCAGCCCAACTCTCCAAACTGAATAACTTAGCAATTCTGCCATGGATTTCTCCCAAATTTTAATTTTGTATAGAGGGAGACTTCTGATTGTAGTTGATAGAAAAAGGGCTCAATGGGGATCCAGCCAAAAGCGAAAAAAACAGGTACTTAGCTCTAGGTTTACAGTGCTTGGAAATTATGCCTCCATCTTGAACGGTGGTTAGCCATGCCCCCCTGCTTTAAGTTTTATTTTTATTTTGACAATTTCTCACAACTCCTGAGTCAGGAGCTCCTGAGTTGAATGAGGTCAGCCGTAAATCTTCATCTCACTCCTTAGCGTCTACTGTGACCCTGTAGACTCCAATCTGAGTAAGCAGAAAGTAAAAAAAGAAAACAGATTCTACTCCTGTTTTGTTCTTTCAAGAAATTCCCTGATCAATCATTAACAACTACTATGCAGTGTGCAGGGGTGTGTGTGTGTGTGGGTGTGTTGGGGGGGTAGTAGGCTTCTCCCAACTGCATCCCACTCAGAAGTGAATGAAGTTTAGTAGCATTCTAGCAACATTTTCATTTTGGACTGTTGTTTTCCTTTTGTTCAGGGCTGCCTGCTACTGAGGAGTGAGGATAGAGTTGCAGTGTAGTTCTTTGAGTGCAAGTCAGGCAATAATGTGGGTTCTCAAAATGGCTGATCAGCTCTAGCACAATATGGAAGTGGTGCCATGAGTGTTATTTAGAATGCTCTCTAACTCAAAAGAGATATTTCCTTTGCAGTCATGTTTGGGGGGGGGGGGGTAGATGTGGTACTAACCACTAATTATTTTTCATAGACTGTTATCAATACATGATAGAAAATAGTGCTCCTTTTAACAAACTGTAGTAAAATGCAAAACACATGCATATGAAAGCATGCACAAGTATGTCATGGAAAGTTGTTTTTTTTTTTCATTAAGAAAAATTCCTCAATACAGCATCTGTGTTTGTCTATTATTTTCCAGTTAAATATTAGGCACATCAAATGGCTGTTAAATAAATCATTTATTCAATGATTTTACCATGATCCTTGGTTTCTGTTATCTCTAAAGAATATCATGTATGTATGCATTTTACATATGGCACTGTTCCCAAGGTCAGAGTTCTACCTTTATTAGAACATGGAAAGAGAAGTGAAATTATTTAAGAAAATATGCATATAATTTAGCTCAGTTTAATAGCTATCTTGGTTTGTGCTGTGAAAATACCTTTCTTTTTTTGCAAAAGACAGTGAATAATTGCTGTGAACAAGAGTAACTAGCATTTGAAACTGCTGTTTGTTTGTTTTTTTATGAAATATAGTAAATCAGAACAAAGGTTGTTTATCTGGAGCCTGAGTTTTATGAGCAGAGCTGAAAAGGGAAGTTATATTTTTATGGAAAAGAATAGTTACCTGCACTAGATCCATTCGTCTTCTGTTAACAACATGTAACAAAAGGTTCCTCAGAAGCACCAGAATTTTTTCCCTTACCTGGAACATAGCTTATTCACAGAGCTTTGTAGTGGAATACAAATCTGATGTCCAGGTGCCAATGCGTGTCATAGACCTCCTGTTAGAAAACAGTTCTTATATTAAAATCTCCTAAAACCATTAACATTGTGCCCTTATAGTTTTGCTTTAGATTTGTTATGTATATTATGTTGGACAATTCCTTTAAGAAAGTGTTGGGTTGGCAAAGGCATAGCTGCCCAAAGTTAAGTAAATGTTTTCTATTGATGTTACTGGTCTAATCTGTTTGAGAGTCCTATACTGTTTCTTGTCCTTTCTGAGTTGGTAGTCCAATTGCTGTCCCTAAAACAGCCAGAACCCCAGTCCTAGTCTTTACAACCTGGGGCTCCCCAAGGTGGTACACAGCTGTAAATTGCTGTTTTGTAATGGTGGGATCTGGCAGGCAATCGACTACCCCCGCCATGTGTCACTGATACCTGGATACTCTTTAACTCTTTATTCCCCTGTGTTCTGCTGAAAATGTCAGTGTGGTCCAGTCCCCAGGGTCCAGCCTGAAGAGTTGGAAATGGACATACAGTCGGCATCCTGTGATCCAGTACACTCATCCGTATCCTCAACATCCAATATGCCCATCTGTGTCCCCATAAAACAGTGCCCTTATCTGTGTCCCCAATACATAATGGCCTGTCCTTGTCCCCAAAACCCAGATTGCCCATTTGTGCCCATTAAATCCAGTGCACTTATCCTGTCCCCAACACCCAATGGCCCGTCCATATCCTTTGACATTCAATTCATCAGTATGTGTCCCTGACAACAGGTGGTGTTTACAGCTGCTCATGCTCCCAGCTTTGGACTCACATGAACTGATGTCTGCATTGACCCTGAAGAGCTGCTGGGTGCAGCCAGAGCTGATTGATAGAAGGAGAGCCAAGTCTGGGGGAATGATGTAACACAGCTGGAGATGTAAAGACATCTTCGGGGATCCCCATCCTAGATATAACACTGAATTCACTTGCTTGAAGAACTCTACTGAAGTCAGAGGTGCCATGAGATAAACAAGTTTTCTGTTCTCAGTGCAGAGTGCTGGTTAAAGCCTTGGGTTCACGAGAGCTCCTTTTGACGTTATATATATATAATATGTGTGTATAGATGGATAGATATAATATTTTTCCCTCCTGCCCATCCAGCCCTCCCACTCAGCACCCACCTCTCCACCCCACCCCTAGAAACATAACAGTGACACTTGGGGTGCCCAATCTCCCAGTGTCGTAATAATAATAATAACAATAATTTTATTTATATAGCGTCTTTCACTGTATCAAGGCGCTGAACAAATTAATTAAAACTTCAACATTCAATGCAAAGCATCAAAGACCATAAACATTATAAAATATATCATAAAAACATAATAAATTACAATAAAATTTCAAACATTTTACAGTACACATTAACTTTCCAAGAAGGCCATTCTCCATAAATGTGTTTTCAATTCCTTCTTAAATATCTCCACGGAGGTGCATTCCAGTAACTGGCATGGTAGAGAATTCCAAAGAGAGGGTGCAGCATGAGAAAATGCTCTGCTGCCAGAGGATTTCAAACTCACTCTTGGAATCTCTAACAACCCCATGTTGGCCGAGCGGAGTGATCGGCTGGGGCAGTAAGGAACCAGTAGGTCTTTCAGATAGGACGGACCCTGATCGCGAAGGGCTTTAAAAGTCAATAAAATGATTTTAAAGGTGATCCGCCACCGTATTGGGAGCCAGTGCAGTTCGCGCAGCACTGGGGTAATATGACAGGACCTACTTGTCCCAGTCAAAACCCAGGCTGCCGCATTCTGCACAAGCTGTAGGCGACGGATTTCAACCCCAGAGAGCCCAAAGTAAAGGGCGTTGCAGTAGTCTAGGCATGAGGACACAAAGGCATGGACCAATGTTGACAAAGAGTCAGACGGAACAAGGTGCTTAACCCAGGCAATATTCCTAAAGTGGTAAAAGGAAGTCCTCACGATGGCTGACACCTGAGATTGAAAAGTCAGCCTATCGTCAAGAATCACCCCAAGGTTACGCACCCATTCAGAGGCCGGTAGTGACATGCTGCCAAGAAAAATTCCAGACGGCACGCCAGCACACGACCTCTCAATCTGACCACCCGGGTCCACAACCAAAACCTCAGTTTTCTCCGAGTTCAACTTTAACCAACTAGAATCCATCCAGTCTTGGATTTCCCCCAGACAGTTATTAAACACTGAGAGAGCTCCATCCTGGTCGGGTGCAAAAGACAGGTATAGCTGGGTATCATCTGCATAGCAGTGAAACCTCAGCCCATACCGTCTTATAATGTTTCCGAGGGGCAGCATATACACTACAAATAACATGGGCGACAGCACAGAGCCCTGAGGCACTCCACACAACAAAGAGACTGGGCCGGAGGAAAAAATTCCCGACACAACTCTTTGTGATCTCCCAGTAAGGAATGAATTGAACCATTTAAAAACAGTTCCAGACATTCCACAGATTTGCCCCAGGCGTGCTAGCAACACCATGTGATCCACAGTGTCAAAAGCTGAAGAGAGATCAAAGAGAACCAAGATGGAACGTCTCCTTTGATCCCTCGCCCTCAGAAGATCATTTAACACCCGAACCAGTGTAGTCTCAGTGCTGTGTCTTTTACGGAAACCAGACTGGAAGGATTCGTAGATACTATGGATGGTTAAATAGTCATCCAGTTGAGCAGCTACGACCTTTTCAATAACCTTCCCAATAAAGGGAAGGTTAGAGATGGGTCTATAGTTAGAAAAACAGTCTGGGTCCAAAGAAGCTTTCTTCAAGAGAGGTGTCACCACCGCCTCTTTCAGGGAGCTAGAAAACCCACCCGACTCCAAGGAGCACCAGACTATTTGCGCTAAAACTGGACTAATGATGTCTACACAACCCAAAATTAGGGTAGTCAGTCCAGTATCCAAGCCGCAGCTTGTAGGGTGCACACTATGGATGATCCTCATAATATCCACGAACTCAGGTTGACAAGAGGAACTCCAGGAGAAATGAGGCCCTGTGCTCTCACACACTCCTACCACGTCACCCTTAGAGGTTGTCGGACACAAGTCCGCCCTGATGTCAGCCACCTTAGTTGCAAAGTATCGAGCGAGCTCATCGCACTCAATTTGCAAAAATGCTTTCCAAACTTGCAGACAGGCTGGGCTGCACAGTCTATCTACAGTTCGAAACAGCTGAACCGGTCGATTTTGAGCAACTGCAATCTCCCTGGACAAGAATTATGCCTTCTTATGGGTGATTGCAGATTGATAGCTGGTATAATGTTCAATCAATCTAAGACAATCGGCATTAAGGGCGGACTTGCGCCAGCAACACTCTAACCTTCGCCCTTGTCTCCGCATCTCCCTCAGAGTCCCATCAAACCAAGGGGCTCTGGGGTGACGGGAAAGAGGGCGCTTGCAAACAGGAGCAATAGAATCCAGGGCAACCGTGATGGCCTCATTATAGGCCAGCACCAGTGCCTCTGGGCTACTGCCCACCAACATGAGGGATGATAGGTCAAGGACCACTGCTAGGCCTTGTGAAGTAACATTCCGTAATGGGCGGTACCTGACCATCTCCACAGGGGATGGCCTTCTCGGCTTCTCGGGGGGGGTGCAAAAATTGAACCTCACGATGTAGTGGTCAGACCAAATGACTGGTTCCACCCCCATGTCGGATGCATCAATCCCAAGAAGGAAGACCAAGTTGAGAGAGTGTCCAGATTTGTGTGTAGCAGTGGAAACTACCTGTGTGAGGCCCAAAGAAGACATTAGTTGGAAGAAGTGTTTACCAAATTGTGAGAGTTCATCATCAACCCAGGCGTTGAAGTCACCCAGCACCATCAATCTGGGTGACTCAAATGACATGTCGACGAGGAAGTCTGCCACTTCCTGTAAGAAACGTTTCCCATCTCCGGGTGGACGGTAGATGAGAACGATTTGAATGCCTACACCTGCTACAACTGTGCACTCAAAGGACTCAGCCTCACCCACTACCACATTCGAGAGGCCCAATTCAGTCTTAAAACAGACTGCAACCCCCCCTGCCCCTGCGGTCCAATCTCGGGCGGTGTATCACCGAGTACCCGGCCGGAGTCATGGCCTCCACTATAGGGCCAAAATTTTCATCCAGCCAGGTCTCGGTGATGCAAGCCAGATCAACCGAACCAATAAGGTTGGCAATAATAGCAGTTTTATTCTTAACAGACATGGCATTGCATAACACCGCCCGAGTTGGACAAACCTCGGAGGTTGTCGGGCCTATCTGCCTACTGAAATCAGTAGTGCCCATGGGTATGGAAACCAGACAAGGCGGACCCCGATCTGGATTCTATTTCACCCCAGGGCACCTTCTGGACTTAATATCCCCAACACGATGATCCCGCTCGTTTCTCCTCCCCTGTTCGTGCACCCCCGCCCCCCACACCCTCCCATGAGCAATCCCCAACGCCCTACAACACTGGTAAACCTCGAACTGTAAGGGAGGAGTACAAAAGGGGTGGAGGGCATGAAGAGAGGAGGAGGAATAACGCACCACCATGGAGGAAAAAGGCCAGCACATGACGCTGCTTACCAAATTAAACAATGAGAACAAACCCACCACCCAAAATATTCAGATTAACCTACACTAACTATCCAGACTAACTAATAAACAAAATTAAATCAACAAATTATAATAAAATACACAAAAAATGAATTTAAATAAACCCCTCCCACCCCAGTCCTCTCACCACCGGGGAGCTGGGGTACAAAGGCACTCTCACTGCCACATTAATAAAAAACATACAATTATTTAAGTCCCCCCCCCCAGTTGTCTCACAACAGGGGAGAAATAAAATTAGTCTATCTCCAAACCAGGAAAAAGACACACACTATCAAATCAAACAAATAAAATAAATAATTAAATAAACAAAAAATTTTGGACCCAGGGTCCTCTCACCACCCCAAGGTCCAAAACAGAGTCAGCAGGAGACAAAAATTAGCAGCTTCTCAAATACGACATAGGTCCAAAACAGTCCAAGTCCAGGGAAGAGGCAGCCACACAAATCCGAAAAGAAAAATTAGTTCAGAAGAGATCCAGCAACTTCAAGAGTCCAGCAAGTTTATATCCACGGAGGATCAAACAGACTCCAATCCCATTTACTCCCAGCTGAAAGCCCCACTGGGCAATTATTGCCACTCACACTAAAGGGCCATGAGAAGAGCCACTACTACAGCTCCTTCCATGGTCCAAGGTGGCGAGGTACCCCACCCAACTCCCGACTGAAAATACTCCAACCCCTGTGGGTAGCAACACCCAGGAGAGCGCTGGCCAGAGCAAACAAAAGGCAGAAATATCCACCTACAGATTTCAAAACTCAAAGGGCTCACAGTCTCAAGCAGAGCCCCGGTCCAAAGATCCTCTGTCTCCTCTTGTCAACAATCACAGTATCCAGAGCTCCTCCAAACGCTTCAGGGCCAGCTCCTCACTTTCCCCATGACCGAGAATGCTTCTCCAAAGAGCCAGGAGACAAAATCACAGAATCCCCACCTTAAACTGTGGGGGAGAGTACTAACAACTCACAAATAAAAAAAACAACTTGAAATTTCAGAGCCCCTCCAGTACCCGAACCAAGGGGAGTAAAACAGAAAAATATCAGTGTCAAACAGCCATGAATATCCATCCAGTCTCCCAAATTTCTCCCCAGGACGCTATTCCCACACACAGCGTCACGCAAAGCGTCCCACGGAGCTTGTAGCCCACGAAATATACTCTTTCCACAGGAATCACACTTGCCTCTTGAAGTTTTCAGCAAAAATCAAGGCAGGGCCGCTGAAGACTCTAAAAGAAAGCCAGCTGGCATCTTTCACGGAACTGCAATGGCGAACCGGTACACTAGGTAACCAACACGCTCGGATGATAACGTTTAGCGCAAAAGCGCCGAAACCGGGACCAAACCAAAAACAAAATAAACATAAACCAAATCTTAAACACAAGTAAAAAGTAGAATAAAACTTCTTCTTCAAAGAAGCAGCGATGGCGCGCCCAGCCTGGCAGCTATCTATTGGAAGTCACGCCATGATGAGCAGTCCACGGTTCATTTTTCTTTTTTGTTTAAAAACCTGTAAAAATAAAACAGTCCATCAATGTATTTTGTGACAGTAACTGCCCTTACCTGACCCTCCTACTCAGCACCCACCATCCCAGTCCCCCATGCCCTCACTTACCCATCGGGGGGGTCAAATGCCATAATCCTCTCTGGACTGCAGGCCCATCTTCACTCTTCAAAGCAGGATTGCAAACTAAAGAAACAGGCATGTGGGTCAATGTATTTCAATGGTGTTTTTAACTTAGTGACGTAACTTGGGCATTTTTGCATACTTTCTCCCAAATTTTCTACATGCCATTTTTGGGGCACCGCCTCATGAACAATTGTACTTATCTGTCTCGAAAGATGATTTTGTGGTCCCTGCACAAAATCACCTTTTGGCAGGAGTTCTCTGCCGTTATTCATAAAGTGGGGCCATAAGGCAGAGTTATGTTGAAAATTTGGTATAAAAATATTTTAAAAACAAGAGAGTCGTGAACCTATATTTAATTTTGTGAATGCAGGCTCATAACTTTTGAAATTTTCAATATTTTTACCCCAAATTTACAATATAGCCATATCTTTACTGCACCTCATGAATGTGACAGTTGTCGGTTTTCAACTGCTGCCCAAATTGTGTTTTTGCATCTAGAAAGGAGATTTCACAGTCCCTGTGCCAAATCGCCTTTGAGTCAGGAGAAGAAAATTTTTTCTGCCCTTCTTCATGAGACAGGGTCATAAAAAGGCTACAGTAAGTTGAAAATTTGGTGTAAAACTATAAAAACCAAAACAGAATTATGAACCTACATTACATTTTGTTAACACAGGCTAACTTTGGTAATTTTTAGTCTTTTTAACCCAAATTCCTCACCAACAGCCCTATAGGCTCTGGACAGAGTTTGTTAGCATTGAAACCCATTTGCCAAATTCCAGACCATGTTTCCAACCTTAATAAGTTCTTCTTTAGATGCCTTGTGCCCACTTCAGTGTCCAGTCTCCTACAGAGCTTAATATAATCTGCAAAACATATCTTGCTTTTAATGCTGTCCCCAATGTCTTTGATAAATACATTGACTAGGACTGGACCCAGCACTGATCATTGTGGGACTCCACTAGGAACTTCTGTCAATCTGCAGTGCTCCATGCCTACCACCACCTGCTGCATTCTACCTCCTGGCCCATTTGCCACCCACCTGTTTTATCTCCTGTCCCCATATCTCCCAGTTCTTTGAGTAATCTTTTATGGGACACTGAGTCAAAGGCCTTGCTGAAGTCCAGGTATAATATGTCCACTGTTTGTCCTTGTCTACTGCCCTAGTGACCCAATCAAAGAAGCTGATCAAATTTGTTTGAAAGGACTACTTACCATGAGCCCATGCTGTCTGCTATCTTGGAGCCTGTTTGACTCGAGAAACTCAACAAACCTTTCCTTGAGAATGGTTTCCATCAGTTTGCAAACAATTGATGTCAAGCTGACTGCTCTATAGTTTACCTATTCAATCCTAGGTCCACTCTTGTGCAGGGCACCACATCAGCTATCCTACACTCATGCAGAGATATCCCTGTGTAGAGCAAGCAGTTGACCAGGTTTGCCAGGGTCACCGCCAAGACTGCTGCTAGCTCACTCAGCACCCTCAAGTGCATGCCATCCAGCGTTGTGAACTTATTCACCCTAAGGACTTTGAGCCCTTTGAAGACTCTGTCCTCTTTTACCACCTCTTTTATCACTTCCTCCCTTATCCCCATTGCCTGTGTCCCTATTTTCCCCAGTGTTAGTGGTCCATCCTTCTTTTTAGTGAAGACTGAGCAGAAGTATTCATTCATTGCCTCCACATTCTTCCTGCTTTTTCTCCAACCACTCAGTTTCCCTTCTTCACTTATTCCCTCTTTTGTTGTTGTTTTCTCCCAGATATCTTGGGTTAAGGTCTTATCTCCCTCTTTTACCCCTCACCTATTCATAGTTCCATCTCTGCCTTGGTTTCCCTTACCATCCTGCAAGTCGATTACATCTGCCTTGCATATTCTGCCATGTCCTTTTCCCTTGTGGATCTTCTTATATATCCTGTAAGAAGCCCTTTTCTCCCTCGTTGCTCTACCCAGCCTTTTTGTAAACCACAGTGACTTCCTACTTTTGCCCTGTTTATCCTTCTACTTAAAGCAAGTTTGGTGACTGCCTGGACTCCCTGTCTAATTACTGCCCATTTATCCTCCGCACCTATGTCCTACATTAGTTCTTTCAGTCTATCTCCTAACATCTTCTCCATGTATACAAAATCTGCCTCTTTGATATCAAGAACAGATATTTATGTGTTCAACACTTTATGTCCCATGTCCACCTGTAACCACACGGACTGGTGGTCATTCCCTTCCAGGGGTCAGTGAACCTGGTGCTTTTGGCATGATCAATATTCATCAACTAAGTCCAGGATGGACCCATCTCTTGTTGGCTCCATCACCCCCTGTGCTAGAAAAACATCCTGTACTACATCTAGGATTTTTTGGCTCCTGGTGGCCTGATGGCTGCTCCAATCCACATTAGAAATAGTTGCCATATTGGTTCTTGTAAGAACAGATCCAGAAACAAATGGTCTGATACCTTTTATTGGACCAACATAGATGTAGCAAAAGAAAACTGTGTTTAAGCTTGCATGTCAACAAAATCCTTCCTCGGAGCTTATGACAGTTGTTTGGTAAATCACATACTATTTACACCCAGATGATACTTAAAAAAAAACAGAAGGCATTTTCATTGGTTTAAAATGCCTTTTTTTAAAAGTTAATGACTGAGGTTTAAATGCAAGAAACTAGTTTTAATCAGCTGGCAACTATGAAGCACTCCAAGGTCAAATGTCAACAGAGGCAGATAAGAGGAATACTTTGGAGGGCCAGGCAGTTTCATTAACTGACATCATGAGTGCGTCAGTAAATAATTTATCTACAATTAGTACAGAAACAGTCTTAGGAATGGAAATCAAAAACTAATGGATTTACCTCCCTTCCCCAAGTAACATCATAATATAGACAACTAGTTGGAAGGAAGTATAAATACGTAATGTACAGTATGTGAACCAAGAGTCCTAACACACTGTAACATCACAATGTCATGTACCCCCAACCCAAACCTCCCCCACCCACACACAACCCACCACACACACCAAACACACTATCCCTAGCCCCCATAAATAGTTTGGGGAGAGATATCAAAATATAGATAACCAGTTAAACGGACCTATAACCTTGACTTGGTTGGTCTGAAAGCTTAAGCACTGTTTTCTTTTGTTACATCAATGTTGGTCCAATAAAAGATATCAAACCATTGGTTTCTGACCCAATCCACATTAGGTACATTAAAATCTCCCTTATTACTATTTCTGCCCCATCTGCATCCTTTCTCATCTCAACCCCATTTCCCTGTGATTTTTTTTTTTATTTAGTTGTTTAACCAGGTATAGCACACTAAGCTGAAAGCTTTTTTACAGGAGCGACCTGGGAGCACAAGGAGGTTAAGTGACTTGCTCAGGGTCACACAGTACGCAAGTGGAAGCTGCAGGATTCAAACCCAGGTCTGGTCTGCTGGATGTCACCAGATTTGCAGCTCAGAGCCTTAGACCACTGCGCTATACTGCCTCACTGCCTTTTGTTCAGACTTTGTGGCCAGTATACTACCCCAACCTTATTTTCATCTGCATCCCTGACTGCAGCTGTACCCATAGCATCTCTGTACCCTTCCCCCTTATGTTCTCCCTTGTGACCTTTATTCCCCTCCTGACATAGATTACCACTCCTTCACCCCATCATATGTTCTGTCTACAAGCTGAAGTAACCTAGAAACTTAGAAGTTGTTGGCCCACCTAGTTTGTCTTATATTCCCTACCTACTGTACCACCTCAGACCCTACTAAATCTCCAGTCTTCTTCCTCCCTTGCCTTACATCTAAGTTCCCCTTTTGTCTATCCCATACATGTTTGAATCCTGTTACCATTTTAGTATACACCACTTCTGCTAGGAGGCTGTTCCAGGTGTCCACAACACTCTCTGTAAAGAAGTATTTCCTCACATCTCCTCTGAGCCTCCCTCTCCAGCTTCATAGGGTGACCCCTTGCCCTGGAGCATCTTTTTCTATGGAAAATGGTACCTTCCTGTACCTTATTAATACCTCTGAGGTATTTAAACTTTTCTAACATATCCCTTCAATGCTGTTGGTTCGGTGTTTGCCAGGACTGCCAAGTGTTCAATGGCAGAGGGGATCGTCCCAGTTGCTTTGAAAGAAACACTGGTGAAGCCCCTCCTACAGAAATCTTCCCTCGACCCAGATGTCCTGGCAAATTACTGTCCGATCTCCAACCTGCCGTTTTTGAGCAAGGTTGTTGAGAAACTGGTGGCACATCACCTAGAGGATCACCTGGTGTCCTTGGATATCTCTGAGTCTTTCCAGTCAGGTTTTTGGGCTAGACATAGCACTGAAACTGCTCTAGTGAGAGTGCATGATGATCTGCTCATGGCTAGAGATGGAGGAGACAGGTCAGTTCTTGTGCTCCTCAGTCTCTCTTCAGCTTTTGACACTGTGGATCATGTTGTGCTTCTGGATCAGCTTTGTGAGTTTTGTGGACTCGCTGGTACTGTCATTAAATGGTTTGAGTCCTATCTCTCGGACAGTGCAGCAGGTGGTGATGGGGAATTTTTCTTCTTCCCCAATGCCTCTGTCTTGTGGAGTATCTCAGGGATCAATCTTGTCACCCATGTTGTTCGCAGTGTACATACTGCCACTGGGTGAGCTCATTTGACAATAAGTGTGGCATTTCACTGCTATGCAGACAATACCCAACTGTATTTGTGTTTTGCACCTGGAACATCGGGTGTGGTCGATGTGCTTAATAGCTGTCTGGCTAAAATCAATGATTGAATGGATTCCAGCTGGCTGAGACTCAGCCTAGCTAAAACTTGAGGTACTGGTGATCGAGCTGGGTCGCAGGCATCATGGGTTGCCAACAGGGGCTGACCCTGGACTTGTTCTGGGGTCTGCTCCATTGGTGGTTTCTCCGAGGGTACGAAATCTGGGTGTGATTCTTGATTACAGATTAACCTTTGAAGATCAGGTGTCAGCTGTAGTCAGCAGTGGCTTTTACCACTTGTGGAACTCTGCCTAGATTAAAACCCTCATTCTGCCCCAGGACCTGCCGACATTGGGTATGCCATTGTGACTTCTAGGCTTGACTACTGCAACCCTTTGTACTTCAGAGTCACTGGAGGGACCTCCACAGGCTGCAGCTAGTGCAGAATGCAGTGACCCAGTTGCTGACGGGCCTTTAGAGGTCCTGTCATGTGACTCCGGTCCTGCATGCTCTGCACTGGCTGCCAGTCAGGTGGAGGGCCCATTTCAATGTGGGTCTCCTCTCCTTTAAGGACCTATACAGGCTGGGTGATGGTTATTTAGAAACATAGAACTTGACATCAGATAAGGACCGCTTGGCCCACCTAGTCTGCCCATTTTCCTACCAAATGGATAGGCTGCAGATCCTAGTTAACCAACAGCCTACTTCCTCCTACCCCCCCGAACTGCCTTACATCTGTCCCATGTATTCTTGAATTCTCCCACTGTTTTTGACTCCACTACCTCCTCAGGAAGGCTGTTCCATGTATCCATGCTCTCCATGAGAAAATACTTCCTCACATTACCTCTGAGCCGCCCCCCCATCTTCAAATTGTGCCCCCTTGTTCTTGCACATCTCTTTTTCTGAAAGATGCTGCCCTCTTGGACTCTGTTGATTCCCTTGATGTACTTGAAAGTTTCTATCATGTCCCCCCACTCCCTTCTCTATCCTCGACTGTATACATATTGAGCTTCTTTAATCTCGCTCTCTCTCTTTGTATGTCTTCTGGTGCAGACCCCACACCATTTTAATTGCCCTCCTCTGGACATCCTCCATCCTGTCTATGTCCTTGAGGAGAGGGGTCTCCAGAACTGGATGCAGTACTCCAGATGGGGTCTCACCATCTATCTGTACAGAGGGATAACAACTTCCTGTTTTCTACTGGAGATGCTTCTCCCTATGCAACCCAGTATCCCACTAGCCCTCTTTACTGCCTTCTCACATTGCTTGCCCACCTTAAGGTTATCTGATTTGACTACCCCAGGTCCCTTTTCATTTTTGTTGTTGTTATTATCTCACCCCCCATTGTGTTTTCTTCTCCTGGGTTTTTGTTTCCCAGGTGCATTACTTTGCACTTATTTGCACTGAATCTAAGCTGCCATACATTTGACCATTCCTCCAACCTTGCCAAGTCCCTTTGTATCCTTTCCACCCCACCTTCTATATCAACTCTGTTGCAGATCTTTGTGTCATCTGCAAAGAGACATAGTTTTCCTTCCAGTCCCTCTGCAATGTCACTTATAAAGACATTAAAGAGGACTGGTCCCAGTACTGACCCTGCCGTGCCCCACTAGTAACCCCCTTTCTTCAGAGTGAACTCCGTTTACTATTACCTTCTGTATCCTGTTGTCCAGCCAATTTTTGACCCAGGCTACTACTTTGGGACCCACTCCAAGGCTGGTTAACTTGTACATGAATCTTTTGTGTGGGACTGTGTCAAATGCCTTGCTAAAGTCTAGATAGGTCATGTCCACAGCCCCTCCCTGGTCTTCTACAATGGTCACCCAGTCAAAGACATCTACTAGTTTCATCTGACACGACCTTCCTGCTGTGAATCCATGCTGCCTTTGGTCATGTGACCCACTGGCCTCTAGGAACTCAACAGTTCTTTCCATTAGAAGTGATTCCATCATTCTCCCTACCACTGAGGTCAAACTAACAGGTCTGTAGTTTCCTGCCTCTGTCTTGCTCCCACTTTTGTGAAGGGGAATCACATCTGCCCTCCTGCAGTCCTCCATTACCACAACATCCTCCCATGGTTTGTTAAAAAGGGTAGTCAGTGGTGTCACTAGTTCTACCCTTAGTTATTTTAGAATTCTTGGGTGAATCCCGTCAGCCCCCATTGCTTTGCCCACCTTCAGTTTTAACAGTTCTTTCAGAACCCTTTCTTCTGTGAATGGACTGGTATCGACCTCCCTATCAAGAGTGCTTATAGTCTTTGATTTAGGCACCTCCCCCTCCTCTTCTTTTGTGAATACTGAGCAGAAGTATTCATTCAGTATCCCTGCTTTTTCACTGTCATCCTCTGCCCACCCTTCCTTCCCTTTATTAAGCCTCACTATCCCTCCTTTCATCTTTCTTCACTCCTTAATGTACCTATAAAAGGTTTTATCCCCTTCTTAACTGAGTTGGCTATCTTTTCCTCAGTTTGGGCTTTTGTTATTCTGACTGCCTTCCCCGCTTTCTTATGCTTTAACTGGTACAGTTCTCTGTCCTGGTCCTTCTGTGTTGTCTTATACTTCCTGAATGCTACCTTTTTCTTCTTAAACTTCCCTGTCACCTCTTTTGAGAACCATAGTGTTTTTTCCTTCGTTTTGCTTTGTTGATTTGCTTCACACAAAGGCTTGTTGCCTCTGTGATGGCTGTTTTGATTTTTCCCCATTGTTGCTCCACGCCTCCTTCTTGCCAGTTTGCTAGTGCTTTTCTGAGGCACTCTCCCTTTTTCCCAAAGTCAGCCGTCCTAAAGTCCAACACTCTTGCTTTTGTATGGCTTGACTCTATGGCTGTGTTTATCATGAACCACACTGTTTGGTGGTCACTTGTTCCCAGATGCTATGCACTTCTAAATCCGAGATCCTTTCTCCATCCCTATTTGACAGCACCAGGTCTAAGACTGCTCTCTCCCCAGTGAGTTCCACCACTAACTGTATGAGGAATGCCCCCTGTAAGGCATCAAGAATAACCCTGCTTTTTGATGTGGCTGCAGCCAGGGTGCTCCAGCTAACATCTGGCATATTCAGGTCCCCCATCAACAATATCTCCCCTTTATCTGAAATCCTGACACCAGTGTCCTCTGCATGCTTCCTCCGCTCCTCTTCGAGGGACCTCCTGGACATTCCCAGGGTTCGGCTGAAGACCTCACATGATTGGACATTTAGTTTCTCTGGGCTGACCCTGTGGAGCTCGTTTCCACCTGCAGTCTGGGAAGCTCCCTTGATTGAGGTATTTGAGGGGATGCTAAAGGCCCACCTCTTCACCCTGGCATTTGACTGTTAATATCTTTGTTTTAGTTTTGGCCAGTTCCCCAAAGACTGATTTCTGAAACCCTATTTTATTTTACATGTTGTATTCTAATTTTGTAATGGTTTTAATGAGCTTTTATTATGTCTTAATTAACTGCTGTTTGTTCTTGCTTGTGTATGATGCCCAGAGCCTCCAGGAGTGGGCACCTTATAAATAAAATTGTCTTGCCTTACCTTGCCCCCTTTCTTTCCTTTCCTCTAGGGAATACATATTTAGTTTTGTGAGTCTTTCCTTGTAGGGCTTTTGATGCAGGATGTGCACCATTTTGGTAGTCCTCCTTTGTACCACCTCTGCCC
The DNA here is from genome assembly GCA_016271365.2 of Neoceratodus forsteri. NCBI lineage: Eukaryota > Metazoa > Chordata > Ceratodontiformes > Ceratodontidae > Neoceratodus > Neoceratodus forsteri. Next base: position 1,025,623,115 of record CM057454.1, on the reverse strand, counting down.
TATGTCCTTCTGGAGGTGGACCTCTAGAACTGAACACATTGCTCAAGGTAGGGTCTTACCAGTGATTTATACAGAGGTAATATTGCCTCCCTCTTTCTGCTGGTGATGCCCTTCCATATGCACCCGAGCATCTTGCTAGCCTGCTTCTTACCCATTTTACTGCTTTTGGACCTACTCCTAGGTTGCACTGCTTGCTCACCACTCTTCTTTGTGGAACAGTGTTGAAGGCCTTACTGAAAACCAGGTAGGTCACATCTAGCACTCCTCTCTGATCTAGTAGAGAGTAAGGAGAACCCGAGGGGAAAGGAATCCCCTGGGTGTACATTAATAAAGGAAGCTGGGTGGCAGAGATAAAGGAGGAAAAGAAAAGGAGCATTAAAATGAGAAGTGGGAAGGAGGGAGGGCAAGTAAGAAAAGGGGGGGCAACAAGCAGAGCAGAAACAAAGTCAGGAAGGCCACGTGTGCAAATGCCTGAAGTCTAGAAAATACGATTCTGGACCTAGAAGCCATCATGGCAGAGGCTGACCAGGATATTATGGTCATTACAGAGTCATGGTACACTAAAAGCCATGACTGGGACATGGCCATACCCATACAAGGCTTTACTCTGTTGAGGAACGACAGGGTTGGAAAAAAAGGAGGGGGTGTGATGCTTTCTGTGAGGTAAAGCATTAAAGTGATGGAGATACAGGAAATTTAGGGGAGGCACAGGTACTGTGAGCCACCTTGGGGACAGGGAATGAAACCACTATTTGCACCTGAGTGATCTAAAGACCTCCAGCACAGGGGAAGGAATTAGATAAGGTGCTGATGGAAGCTATTGGCAAGATGGCAGAAAAGGGGGAGGAGCTGCTGGTGGGGGCTTCCACCTGCTGCCAGATGTAGATTGGAGCCTCCCTTCAGCAGCTTCAGCTAGAAGTCGGGGCATCCTAGACTCTCAGCAGGGGGCATTTCACAGGCAACTAGTCAGTGAACCCACTCATGATGGAGCAATACTGGACCTGGTACTCACTAACAGGGACAGTGTTGCAGACAACAAAGTGGGAGGTCAGTTGGGGACCAGTGATCAGAGTACAGTGTGGTTCAATATAAGGAAACTGTAGAACTGAACCACACAAAGGTGAGGATCCTGGACTTCAGAGAATGCATATTATAAAAAGATGGATGAATGCCTCAGGGATGACCTAGCGGGGGGGGGGGTGACCTAGTTGGGGTAGAGGAATTGTGGGTGAAGATAAAAGGGAGCATAGTAAAGGCAACAAACCTCTGCATCAAACATGTGAGCTAAACCAAGAGAAGAAAGAAATCACTATGCCTCATGAAAGACGTGGCTGTAAAGGTAAATGCTAAAACTATGTAACCTCACTGACTGTTATTTGTAATTGTACTGTAATCTGTATTCCAAGATCTGTCCATGTATCCTTTTATGTATGACATGGAACCTTTGTAAATGAGTCGCTGACTCAAAGGTCTTTCTGAATATTTCAATAAATAAAAAAAAATTAAAGGGTAGCATTAAGTAGGTATAAGGAGATGCAGAAGGAGGAGGATAAGGAGGTGTAGCAGGGGAAACAGAATAAAGCAGGGAGAGCAGTGAGGAGTGCAAAGGTGTAAACTGAAGTGAGAATAGTTCAGGAGTTAATGAGGGATAAGACATTTTTAGGCATGTGTGTGAAAAGAGGGAGACTGGGGCTGGGATTGTAAGGTTAAGAAGGGAAGGTGGGACTGTGCAGAGGGTGAACCAGGAAAAGCCAAACATTCTGAACAAATGCTTTGTTCAGTGTTCACAAAGAAAGGAGAAGGGGGCACATAAAAGTAACAAAAGCTTTGGAGGGAGGGAGGGAGGTGGACATTAGTCCTTGTTTTGGAGGCGAGCCCTGATAGAACTTGCTAATCTCAAGGTGGACAAAGCTAGGGAGTCAGATGGGGTGCATCCAAGGGTATTGAGGGAGCTCAGAGAAATACTGGGTGCACCTCTGACAGTTCTATTTAACAGCAGTGATTCTGGAGGACTGGTGGAGGGCAGATGTCCCACTGCACAAAAGTGGTAGCAGGAAGGAAACTGGCAATTATAGGTCAGTCAGCCTGACATCAGTGGTGGGAAAGTTAATGGAATCACTGCTGAAGGAAAGGATTGTGGAATATCTTGAATCCAGTGGATTACAATACCCAAGGCAGCATGGTTTCACGTGGGGGGGCATGTCAAACAAATTTGATAGATTTTTTTGACTGGGTGACAAAGCATTTAGATCAAGGCGGAGAGGTGGACATGGTCTTCCTAGATTTCAGTAATGTTTTCAGCACCGTTCCACGTAAGAAACTATTAAGCAAGTTGGGTTGCTAAGGAGTGGGTCCAAAGGTGGTAAATTGGATAAGAAATTGATTAGCAGATAGGTCACAGAGGGTGGTAGGAAATGGAGTTCACTCCAAGGATGGGAGCGTGACCAGTCGGGTTCCTTAGGGATCAGAGCTGGGACTGGTCTTCTTTAATGTCTTTATAAGTGACATTGCATTGGTGCTGGAAGGGAAGGTCTGCCTCTTTTCAGATAACACCAAAATCTGCAATAGGGTGGACACCACAGCGGGTGGAAAGGATGAGCAGAGACCTGAGAAAACTAGAGGAATGGTCAGAGGTACAGTAGCTGGGTTTCAGTGTATAAAATTGCAAAATAATGCAGTTAGAGCACAGAAACCCAGGGGCAGAGTACAGAATGGGTGGAGTGGCATTGATGAATACCAAGCAAGAAAGACCTGGGGATAATCATAGTGGATGACCTAAAGGTGGCCAGGTAGTGCAAAAAGGCAGTAGGGACTGCTAGCAGGATGCTGGTGTGCATAGTGAGTGGTATCACCAGAGAAAGAGGGAAGTGGTGCATAGATCACTAGTAAAATGAAACCTAGAGAACTGTGTCAAGTTCTGGAGACCACAGGCTCGATATTCAAAGGGTCAGAAGGGATGCAAGGTGCTTGTGTCAGAGACATGATACAAGGGGCACACTGTACTGGCACACCAGTGCAGCGGTAGAGTTACTGTTTGTGGCACTGATGACCTGGGCTCATGAATGAGCCCAGAACATCAGACAGTCAACTAGAGAGTGGTTGTCCAAGCATCCATTGGAAACTCTCCACTTTCAGGGGGAACAGGGTGATGTGCCTTTGGTGCTATGCCAACCCCCTATGTGACCATGGGCAATGGCCTAGCACCACAGCCAGGAATGGGAGGGTTGACATTAGCATGGAGGGGCATGTGGATGCACGTGCCCCTGTCATACCATTGATATCACAGGAGTTGGGGACAAAAAAAGAAAAAGGCCTCAGCCTGCAGGATGATGTTGCCTCTCTTCACAGGCCATGCTGATTGGCAGCCTAGCTAAAGATCATCTGAGGGTTACAGGGGAGTACCCCAGGAGCCCCGCCTGGGGGGTAAGCCATAGGGCACTGCAAATGTTGGTCTGGTAAGTCCCAGAACAGTGTGGTGATGGGGCTGGGGGAGAGAGGGTAGATGAGGGCAGGTTGGGTGATTCGGGGGGCATAAATTATACTTAGTAGAAAAAAAAAACAAGGGGCACACTGTGCCACACCTTGCATCATTCACAATTTTCAGATGGTGCTTGCAACACCCCCAGGACCCTGTGCACCCAGTAGCCTTGTGCTGTGCTTGCAATGATCTGCAAACTGCACCATAGCACTGAGGGGCCATGTGCCACAGGTCATCTACAATATCCCCAGCCATGGGATTTTCAAATCTCTGCACTGGCCACAAGCCTCATGCATGGTTAGTCCAGCCGGAGGTGGTCTAATGGTCCCGTGTACCACTGCTGTACATAGCAGCTGAATGATTGGAAGACCCTGCTGCACAGGATGTCCTGATGTGGCATACAGGGACAACGACATTGGAATAGGCTATGGCCAACATTAGTTGCACACTTTAAATGACCCCCTACCAGCAGACTGCACATAGCCCGCACTGTAATGGCAGTGAGTGGTGGTGGGGCTGACATAATGCTACTGTTCCCCCTCCAAGAGCCATCCTCCTGCTGGGAGCCAGTGGTGGTACAGGTTGATGGCCTTGGGTGGCAGACCTGCCTGTGAAATACATACCCCAGACAGCAGCACACATTGCTAACTGAGTGGATCAGCCATAATAGTACTCCAGTCCTTGCTGTGGTGCCAGGCTGCGTTGCCCATACACACACCCATCCCACACTGTGGCATGACTGGACATGGCCATTGTGGCAACATCATATGGAGCTGCTGTCCAGGACAATACATGAAGCGAGGGTCACAAGGGGCTGACTGCTGTGGGTGGGTGGTTGTCCAGAAAGTGTGCCATGACTGTGCACCTGCACTGTGGAATGATGCATGCCACAGCCATGAATCCCTGGTGCTTGCATCAGGCTATGACTGGGCAGTTGGTGTGGCAGTGGCTATGGACAACTGGTATGGGTGGGTCCTGTAGAGGCTGGGTTAACTTTAGCAGGCACTGTGTGGCATATCTACACTACTGAGGCAGTTTCACGGGAATGTCCTGGGGTCATTCAACGGTGACGTGGTATTTCTAGTGTGTTACATCCTCATGTCAATGCTCCTCCAGGTGTCTGCTGGGCACTACTCATCAGATTGCCCTGCCATTTGATCAGTGACATGCAGGTGGACACTCTATTGTCAGACAATTCAATGGTGTCTGCAGATGGGTGGTCAGCAATGGCAGCTGCCAGGGTATCATAGTCTGCAGCCGACATATGCCTCGGAATGAGATCTGCAGTTAGCACCCCACCTGGCCATCACCCACTAGCATAACCTTTTGCAAGGTAACCCCTGAAGGGTGTATTCAGGAACAGTTGGTGGTTGTTCACAGTTATGTCCTGTACGCAGCATGCGTCTGGTCTACATGCTACTAGCATGACAGTGAAATGCTCCATTGCTTAACTCATGCCAGTGTGAAATCCTGTTTGAAGGTTGTTCTGCACTCGGTATGGGACACAACAGGACCTGACATGGCATACCTAGATGAAAACAGGGACTACAACACTTAACAGTTGTCCTCAGGTAAATCAGCAGCATTATTACTGGATCAATGGACATCTTACATATCAATATGCCCAAAGGATGTCTATGTGTCTGTTAAGGAGAATTATGTAAATCTTTGGAACGCAACCCATCTTTCCATTCCAGTGGCTTTGATCACCCACAGCAACATGTACTGATATGAGGGTAACTCTGTCACTGATACAGTTGGCGAGATTCACATGGTAGGCAATGCAAGAAGGCACTCATGGTACTTGCCCATGTTGGTATGGGACAGCTGACAAGGTGCATATGCTGCGCTGGAGGGCACTTCCACACAACATTCATGTCCCATCCACCTACATTCCACTTTGTCCACTAAAACTGCACTGCAATCACGGCAATAACTGCTTTGTTCCAGCATTGCCAGTCAGAGACTATGAGACAATCCTTGACTATCATGCCCTCAGACATGGCAACATTGATGGGGTGTCCCTTGCTATCCATGATGCTGGTGTCTGACTTCTTAAAAGCTGCATAGGGAGATAGATTTCCACAAGCCAGAGAGTGTCGCCTGCCTTCACCAAACCCCTCCTGTGTGCCATCTGGTTGATGCACTGGACCGCTTGCTGTATTCTTGGAGACTTTGACACCAACACCTCACTTCTACCAAAATCCAGTGAAGGGTCCCCAGTGCACCATCTTGTGTCAGTCCAGCGGGGCATTGAAAATCAAGCCCCGCATCTCCAGAAGGACATATGCAGAGTGGAGGCAGTCCAGAAGAGGGCAACTAAAATGGTGCCGGGTCTGCATCAACAGTCCTATGAGGAGAGACTAAAGGATCTCAATATGTACAGTACACCTTGGAACAGAGGAAGGAGAGGGGGGATATGATAGAAATTTTTAAATACCTCATGTGGGTAAATAAGCTACAGGAGGGAAGCATTTTTCAGAAGAAAAGGTGCTCAAGAACAAGGGGACATGCTGTGAAGCTGGAGGTGGGTAGATCAGGAGAGAGATGTGAGGAAGTACTTATTCACAGAAAGAGGGGTGGATTCCTGGAACAGTGTTCCAGAGGAGGTGGTGGGGTAAAAACCATGATAGGGTTCACGTATGCATGGGATAAGCACAAGGGAATCATGATGGAAAGGAAGGGGGAGGGCGAAAGAGCTGTAAACTGGGCATGGTTTACACTAATAGTGTAGGCAGGTAGGTAGGGAGAAATGAGCTTGCTGTATGGGCAAACCTGTCCTTATCTGCTGTCAGATTGTATGCTTATATGCTCTTGTTCTGCTTGCACTCCTGTCTGTGTATACTTTAGCCCGTCCATTGCCTTCGGTATTTAACAAACCCTGATCAGCTGAATAATTTGAATATGTTCCATCCAGATCGGGCAAGGTCTGTGGTTTTAGAGTAGGCAGGGAGAAATGGACAGACTGGATGGGCCAAGTGGTCATTACCTGCCGACAAATTCTTTGTTTCTGTGTCCGTCCTACAGAAGGTGAATTCAGGAACAGACAGATCCCAGTCATGGCTCAGGGTTGTCCTGGTCTAGGTGGCCACCACCAGATCTGCTTGGCCCTCTGTTATTACGGCCTGGATATTGTATATTATGTTTCCCAGACTTCTGACATTTGTGAGTATAACTCTCCACATGCCATGAGTCCCCCCTTCTCGGCCCCCCTCCTTTCTCTGGTTGCCCTACTAGCTTGCCCCTGCTTCTTGTCTTTTTCTTCCTTTTCCCTCCTATTCCTCCTCCACTGTGTTTACCCTTCCTCTCATCTTTCCCATTCCCTGTTATACTTTATGTCTCCTCCACTTGCAGGGAGGCCTTCTGGCTTTCTACCTCCAAAACAGCAAATTACTTACTAATAGTATTTTACTCATAGGTCCTAGGATGTCATAATTTCACTGTACAGATCTTATGTTTGGCTATTAACTGACTATTGTTCACAATATTAGAGTGGGATGAATATGACAGAGAGTTAACCAAAACTGAAAAAAAATTACAAAAGAATGTTACAAAAATGATTAAGGGTATGGAAACCATTGATTTTGAGGACAGACTCTGCAATTTTTATATTTGTGCCAGTCTCTACCTGGCCCCTGTCTCCTGTGCCTCCCTTCACTCATGTGCCTGACTCTGGGTCAGTGCCTTTTGGGCTTCAAGCTACCCTCTCTCTTTCCATTCCCCTACACCATGCTCCTCTTGCTACCTATATATACCTCCCCATTCCCCTTCCACTCCACCTCCCCTTCCCCGTCCCTCCCTCTATCCAACTGCCCTCTTCCCCTCCCTCCACTTCCTCTCCTCTCCTCTTGTCCCTCCCCTTGCCCTGCACCCCGTTCTCCTCTTCCTCCTCCCCCCATCTTGCCTCATCTCCCATCACCCTCTATATTCACTGTGGTCTCCTGCACTCTCCCTCTTTAAACCTTGAACTCCTCCACTCTCCCTCCTACCCCTACCTCCACACCCCTCCACTCTCCTTCCCCCATTTCACAGGAAACAGAACATCCTCTCCTTTCACCTCTCCTACTCCTCCTCCTTTTGGCTGGTGATGTTGAACCACATCCTGGTCACCACACACACCGCCCATCTGTACCCAAAGGCCTCAGTATCTACACCTCAATATTAGAAGCCTCCTCCCTAAGCTCGACTTGCTCAAAGTCTGGATCTCTCTGAACTTTCCCAACATCCTATACATTTCTGAATCCTGGCTCTCCTCTAGAGTCCCTAATCTCAGCTTGCCCTCCCTGACTTTCACCAAGATAAAGAAAACTGTGGTGGTGGCATTGCTTTACATGACTGCCAAACCCTCTCCTGTTCCTTCTCCTTCAAGGAAGTCCACTCTGCCTCTCATGAACTCCTGTTAGTAAAATTGTCCCTGCCTTCCTCCCTTTCCATCTTTGTAGGCAACCTTTATGCCTCCCCAAAAGTCTTTCCATTCTCCCTCCTCAACTGTCCCTCCTCTCTTGTCTCCTTCTCCTCCTCTGGTGAGTTCATCTTCCTTGGTGACTTCAATATCAACTGGCTCTCTCCTGCTACAAAGTCCCTTCTCCACTCTGTCCAGTCCTTAAACCTAACTCAGTTAATCATCCAACCTACCAGGCTCAATCCTCACTCATCTAACCACTCCCTCCTGGACTGGGTGTTATACTCCCACCCCATCACATCTTGGCTGCTGATGTTCTCTCCAATGCTCTCAATGACCACTGCTTCACCTACTGCTTAAGAAAAGTTTGATCTCCCCAGTCAAACCTCAAGTACATCTGACACAGGCCTCTCTGATCACTCAACACTGATGCCCTCATTCTGGACCTGGCCTCCTTAGATTGGTCCCCTTTTTACTCTGCACATGGTAGAGACTCATCCCTGTCTTCTGTCCCCACCATCCTATTCAACACCTGGAACAGTCATTCCCCCCTCCGTAAGACCTGCATGAAATGCTCCCACCATCCTGGGTTATGCCTGACCTAATAGATATGTGCAAGTCTTGGGATCATGCATGGACCCATTTTAAGGCCTCCTATTCCCTGTCCAACCACCAATGTTACAACCCCATACAGAATGCCTGTACTAAGCTGATTTGCTCTGCCAAAGGCCCATTTTTTCAAGTCCAACCTTCATTCCAACAAAAATTCCCTATCCAACTTCTGGAGCGTGATCCACTCCTTGTTTGTCCATCTGGCACAATCTGTCCCCCTTCCTCCTAACCGATGACTCACTGGTCTCTGATCATGCTGTCACTACCCTCTTTAACAAACTCTTCAACACCTGTGCTGTTCCCTTCCCATCAACCTCAGCTCCCCCCACTCACCAAACACTGCTGACAGTTTTAGCTTTCCCCGTCTCTCCCCAGGAAGTCTTCCATGCCCTTCTGTCCTTTAACCCCTGCAAACATAACCCTGATGATCTGAACCCCAAACTTCTTTACATATCTGCTCCTGCCATCATCCATCATTTCACTCATCTCCTGAACCTATCCTTCTCCCTCAGTATCACCCCTCATGCATGGAATGTTGCCAACATACAACCTCTACAAAAAGGCGATGACCCCTCCGCCTCTGGTAACTTGTAAAGGCAAGGCAAATTTTATTTATATAGCACCCTATCCAGGACCTCAGAGTGCTTTACAATAAAAACATCAACAACAAGTATAATCAAATAAATTCACATAAAACTAAAGGCTTTCTCAAACAAAAATATTTTTAAAGAGGCATTAAAGGCCTCAACGGAGCTGGCTGTATGAATGTAGGGTAGAAGAGAAGTTCACATAGATGGTGCAGCTGTGCCAAACACTCTATCACCAGATGTCTTAAGGTAAGAGGAGGATACAACAAACAAGCCAGCCTCAGTGGAGTATAGGGGGTGGATAGGCCTATATGGAACCAGGAGCTCTTTAAGGTAATGGTTTTATGTCATAACGGAGAAAGCCTAAAGGCAATTGCTGTTATGCAGAAGTCCAAGTGCAAAAATTTATTTCACCACTCTGACACCCAGTACAACAAAGGGTGCCGGGACTTCATTTTAATGTTTCTGTGGGGGTTCAGACCTCCCCTCACCCCCTACTAAAGGATTCTCAACTCCAGGGGTGCGTGTTGGGGTGAAAATATTAAAAAAAAGGTTCGGGCTGGGCGCAACAAAAACTCACCAGTGCCTGGACCCAAACCCAGTACCCTGCTGACCGACATCGGCAACCCACCCACCACACCACGGGGTTGGCACCACAACCCACCATGGCACCACACCTCATATCCCTCACTGTGTGTGCCTGCTCCCAGCCCCTTGCACACATACATATAGTGACATCCTGTCACTACAGTCGCCCACCCCTCCATCCGGCTGCCCTACCCTCCCATAGCTGTCCCAGAAATGCGCTGCGGAGTGCATCACCATTATTGTAGATGTCCATTCCCCAGCACTTTTATCACAAGATACCAAGGTAGTCAGATCCCAAATCACATAGGGCCTTGTAAGTTAGCAAACATATCTTGAAGGTGATGCATGAACTCAGACAGCCAGTGCAGATAGTGCAGAACAGGAGTAACATGATCCCTCATAGAGGCACCCTTCAACATCATGGCCATGGCATTCTCCACTATCTGCAGTTGATGCATCAAGAAAAACGCTGAGGTCTCTAACCGCATTAACCACTGACAAGGGGTGCCGATCAACTACTGGGGCAAGCAGCCTCCTATCAGTGGAGACACCTCCATGACCTGTCCCAATCACCATAACCTCTGTCTTGGTAGGGTTGAAGCATAGCCAGTTTTCAGACATCCAGTTGTTGATCTCAGCCAAACACCAGCTCAGCATACCTGAGGCAGAGAGGTCACCTGGTGCACAAGACAGGTACAACTGGGTATTATCCACATTGCAGTTAAACCCCAGATTGTACCACCTAATGATCTCTCCCAGTGGCAGCCTGTACATGGAGAACAATAGGAGGCCAAAATGGAACCCTGCGGAACACTACAAGGCAATGTGAAAAGTCCAGAGGAAAAATTCCCAAGGACTATGCCCTTTGCTCTTCTGGATAAATATGAGCTAAACTAGCACAAAACTATGCTGGTAGCACCCACATAGTTCCTGAGATGATCCAATAGCACCTCATGATCCACCGTGTCAAATGCTGAGGATATTAGGTCCAAGAGCACCAAGACGGTAGCGTGCCCTCAGTCCCTCACCATGAAGAGACAATGTGCCACCCTGACCAAAGCTGTCTCAGTGCTATGCCGGGGCTGAAAAACTGATTGAAGAGGTTCATAGATGGACAAACTCTCCAAGCACTCAACCAGCTGGTCAACCACCAACTTCTCAATAACCTTCCCCAAAAAGAGACGATTAGAGATAGGACTATAGTTCAAGAGAACATCAGGGTCTAAAGCTGACTTTTTAAGGAGGGATCTTACCACAGCCTCTTTTAAGTCCATAGGAAAGACATCCTCACTTAAGGGTCCATTAACGATCTCCACAAACACTGGACCCAGGAAATCCAGGCAACTGATGACAAACCACATTGGACACAGGTCCAGGGCACAGCTTGTGAGACACATGCTGGTAAGCACATGGAGGACCTCAGCTGCCAAAACCAGCCAGAACTGCATCTGTCCAGGAGAGGAACCAGGATCCTAGGTGATAGGTTTAAATGCTTCATTGGAGAGCATTTAAACTAGCTGGGGGGGGCATTGGAAAGGAGCAGAGAAATCCTAGCCCCCCCGGAAAAATCAGGGTAGTAAGTGACGTGAGCACCAAGATAGAGATCTCAATAGGGAGAAGGGCAGAGGTAAATGGAGAAAATGATAAAGACAGTAAGGACAGGGATGGGGCTAAAAGGGGTAAGACTATCAAGAAATGGAGGGTAAGGAGTACCAATGCCCGTTGTCTGGGCAACAAGCTCCCTGAACTGGTGGCCTTGATGGAAGAGGGATGCTTGAATATCGTAGCAGTCACAGAAACATGGTGCACAGAGAACCATGACTGGGATCTTAACATACCAGGGTACACAACCTACAGGAGAGACAGAGAGGGTAGAAGAGGGGGAGGAGTAGCTCTCTATGTAAGGGAAGGGATAAAAGCAATGGAACAAAAGAGTAAACATGGAGGCAGGAGGCACTGTGGGTCACCTTTAAGACTGGAAATGGCACCACAATCCGCACAGGGGTTGTATACAGACCCCCATGTCAGGGGGAGGGAATGGACGAGGATATGATAGAAGGCATCCTTAGAATGGCAGAGAAAGGGGAGATACTGTTGATGGGGGACCTGAATATGCCAGATATTAACTGGAGCACCTTTGCTGCAGTCAAATCCAAGAGCAGGGCCATTCTCGATGCCCTACAGGTGGCATGCCTCAAACAGCTAGTTTTGGAACCCACTTGTGAGGGAGCAATCTTAGACCTTGTACTCTCAAATGGGGACAGTGAGAGGATCTCAGATCTAGAAGTGGGTAGCCATCTGGGAAAAACTGACCACCAAACAGTGTGGTTCATGATAAACTCAGCTACAGAGTCAAGCCATACAAAAGTGTGGGTACTGGACTTCAGGAGGGCTGACTTTGGCAAGATGGGAGAGTGCCTTAGAAAGGCACTAGCAAACAGACTAGAAGGAGGGGTGGAGCAACAATGGGGAAACATCAAAATTGCCATCACAGAGGGGGCGCTAGAGAGCCAGCTTCAAGGCAGCACATTTTTTCCAGCTGCTCTACACATCGTACTCACTTTCGACAATCCAACTACAAGTTTTTTTTTGGAAATTCATCATAAAAATAATCTCAACATATTCAGCTCACTGTGGGCTTTCAGAGGATACTAAATTTGACATGGGTCACACAAAACAAATGCAACCCCAATCCTCTGCTGAGTAGTAGCCTACACCACCACACCAACAGGTGACATAGGGATCAGCTACAGCCGGAGATGCAGTGCAGTCTGTGAGGTCAACTTCCACCAAAGAACCTCCATGGCAGACCATCTTAGAGTTGGTAAGGGCGATGGACTCTAAAATCAAAAAAACCCTGTCTAAATTGGAGAACCACGATGTGGCCCATGCCTCGCTAACCTCAATGGTGCAGGATGCTGACAAAAGATCTCTTGCGACTCAGAATACCTCCACTACCCTAGTCAAAGAAAATCAGCAGTTAAAAAGCAGATTGGAGGGAGTGGAGAATGCCATGAGGGCAGGGAATGTCCAAATACTTGGAATACCTGAGGGTGCTGAAGGAGTGAACCTACTGGTCTACTTAAAGAACTGACTGGCAGAGAACTTAAGCATTCCTGAGGAGTCTGAGTGGGCAGACCTCAGGCAGGTGTACAGAATTTCATCGAGGGTGTGACTTGTGGATGCCTCCCAGCCCAGGACAGTCGTTCTAAGGACTATCGGTCCTGAAGTTAGGGATATACTCATCAACGTTGCTCGTGCGACCTACCCTTTGGATACACAAGGCAGTGACATAAAGTTCTTTCCTGATCTCTCTCCTACCAGACCCGCTCCAGACACAAGCAGTTTGATGTGGTTAGGCTGAGAATGCGATCACTGGGGATCATACACACCTTCCTCCTTCCTGCAAGGCTCCGAATAATGTACAGAGGTAAAAGTTGGCAATTTACTGACCACAAGGATGTGGGTTGCTGGACTGAGAAAGTGGAGGCTGAATTTTTGAACAAATATGTGAGGGTTCCAAGTGCTGACAACTCAGATTCAGAGGGATGAGTACCAGAATTACTACAACATTCTTTAGTGACTCATTTCAATTATTGACCATTTTAAGCTGTACTTGAATATTTGAATGCTTTTTGGCTATTATGGGGGGGGTTGCCATTTAAAAGTGGTGAGGTCTACTATTAGAAAATATAAAGGTTATAAAATAATGAGGGCAAAAACGACCTTGATGCTTATGTTTTTTTATTGTTAACAGCACCTCACCTAAAGCTCTTTTACTGTTGAATTACTTTAGATACAGCATGATGATGTGAGGTTCCTCAAGCCTACGGTGAAATGTTCTTTTATAAAACTAATGTTCCTTGTAAAATTAATAATTGAGATATTTTCTGTGGGAGGTTGGTGAAGGAAGGGAGTGTCAGGGGAATAACTGGTTTCAACAAAGTTTTCCTATTAACTTTCTAAGTCTTAGGGTTATAACACTACTGGTTAGCGTGGTATAAAATTTCTGGATATTCTACCTATGGTATGGTCAACAACTCAGACCACTGAAGTGGCTGGCATAATGGATTTTTCTTTGGGACAATTGGTATATCATATACCATGTAATGTTGCTTTTCTCTCCAACTCCTAATGTACCAGAATGTAAGAGCTAACTTGTTGTTATTAATGTACTGGAAACTATCATTTCCTTGTTCCTCTTGCATGAGGATCTTGAATTTATTGTTAAAAAAAAAAAAACAATAAACAGAAATTTCAAAAAACAAAACTGCCATCACAGAGGCAACAAGCCTTTGTGTGAAGCAAATAAACAAATCAAAATGAAAGAAAAAGCCACTATGGTTTTTAAAAGAGGTGGCGGGGAAGGTTAGGGAGAAAAAGATAGCATTTAGGAAGTATAAGGAAACACAGAAGGAGCAGGACAGAGAAAGCAGAAGGAATCAGGGAGGAAAGTGAGAATAGCAAAGGCCCAAACTGAGGAAACAATAGCCAACTCAGTTAAGAAGGGGGAAAAAACCTTTTTATAGGTAAATTAGGGAGCATAGAAAGACAAAGGGAGGGATAGTGAGGCTGAATAGAATGGACGGTGGGTGGGCAGAGAGGGACAGTGAAAAAGCAGGGATACTGAACAAATACTTTTGCTCAGTATTCACAAAAGGTGCCTAATTCAATTAACAGAAGCACTCTGGGGGTGGGGGGGTCGATCCCAGTTCTTTCACAGAAGAAAGGGTTCTGAAAGAACTTCTAAAACTGAAGGTGGACAAAGCAATGGGGCCTGACGGAATTCACCACAGAATTCTAAAAGAATTAGGGAGACAACTAGTGACACCACTGACTACCCTTTTTAACAAATCGTGGGAGGATGGTGTGGTACCCGAGGACTGGAGGAAGGCAGATGTGATTCCCCTTCACAAAAGTGGGAGCAAGACAGAGGCAGGACACTACAGACCTGTCAGTTTGACTCTGTGGTAGGGAAAGTAATGGGATCACTTCTGAAGGAAAGAATTGTTGAGTACCTAGAGGCCAATAGGGTACAGGACCCAAGGCAGCATGGGTTCACAGTGGGAAGGTCATGTCAGATGAATCTCATTGATTTTTTTGACTGGGTGACCAAAGTAGTAGACCAGGGAGGGGCTGTGGACATGGCCTACCTAGACTTTAGCAAGGCATTTGACACAGTCCCACACAAAAGATTAATAATCAAATTAACCTGCCTGGGAGTGGGTCCCAGGGTGGTAGCCTGGGTAAAACATTGGCTGGACAACAATACACAGAAGATAATTGTAAATGGAGTCCACTCTGAAGAAAGAGGGGTTACTAGTGGGGTACCGCAGGGTTTAGTATTGGATCCAGTCCTTTTTAATGTCTTTAAAATTGACAGTGCAGAGGGACTGGAAGGAAAAGTATGCCTCTTTGCAGATGACACAAAGATCTGCAACAGGGCTTTATTTTTTTTAATTTTTTATTTTATTAAACTCTAGGATTACAAATACTTTTGAGCAGGAAATGCTCATTTACAAAGATTCCTCGTCAAAGGATGTAGGGTAACATACATACAAAGGTCAACAATGGTTACAGTCTTAAAAACACAAAGATGTCTAAGCATTTATTATACAGCCAAAAATGGAGAAAGACAACATAAGCCAGCTTCAGACAAGTTTCAGGGTGAACAGTATATAGTTAGTATAGGGCAGGAGGGAGTCAGGAAGAAGTAGGCAGGTTAAAGGGCCATTGTCGGCGGGTAGAGGTGGGTAGCAGAAGTGTGAGGTGGATGGGCTGGAGGGCCCCATATCTGAAAGTGCCATTAGAGAGGGGAGGGGGTGGGTGAGGCAGTGTGGTGTGGGGGGGAAGGGTGAGAGTGGAGGAAACTGGTGCCAAAAAAGTGGAGCTCTAGGGGAGGTTACAGGTCACCTATGACTAGGGTAAAATGAGGTGGCAGTTACTTAGGAGAGGCAGTCACATTGAGTGGTAGAGACCAGGAATAGTAGGAGTTGCCTTTTAAAGGGACCAAGCGTCGCAGTTGTAAGTGTTTCTTTTTTAAGGTTATTGTACCACTGAGGAGCCCTGTGTGTGAACGACCTCTGACCCATTGTGGTCCGGCATTTGGGGACCTGGAAGGTTTGATATAGAGCACTGTGTGTAAGCAAAAGTACTGCTGTTGGCAGTAAGGAGCTTTGACACTCCTGATGGCATGAGCCTGAGGAGAACTTTTTTGGTTAACAAGCAGGTCTGGTATTGTATTTTACTAAGAAGTGGTAGCCATCCAGCCTGGACATACATGTCACAGGTGTGTGTTAGGTGAGCAGCACTCATTAGAAGCCTACAGGCCTTGTTGAGTGTCACTGATATCCTCCGGAGGGCAGTAGAGGAAGCAGAGTCATAGATGACTAAACCGTAGTTGACGATGGAGGTGACAGAGCTGTAGATGGCAAGTCTAAGGGCATCAGTGGTCATGCAGTGTCTGTGCTTGTGGAGCAGGCCAATCCACATGTTAGCAGCCTTAGCTACATTGCCAATATGCCATGTGGAAGAAAGGGAACTGTTCAAGGTGATGCCAAGATATTTAAACTCAGGAACATGTTCAAGTGAAGTTCCCACGTGGTTCTTGATGGTGAGGGACAGATGTTTATACTTGCTCCATGCGTTGCAGAATGTCATGATCTTAGTTTTGCTGTTGTTCAAGATGAGTTTATTTGAACTAAACCACTCTTCAACATGCCTGAAATCACACTGCAACTGACTCTCAAGTTGTTTAGAGTCATGGTTGCTAGTAAACAGTACTGCATCATTCGCATAGAGTAATATTCTCTGTTGGCAGTCGCTAGGAAGACTGTTCAGGAAGAGAGAAAAAAGTAATGGCCCCAGTATAGATCCCTGCAGGACAACTGAGAGGACTGGATTTTCATCAAAGGTGATGCCAGCAATCCTTCCACATTGCACCCTTCCCCCGAGGTAGCAAGCAAACCAGGGCAGTGCATCCTTGGAGATCCCAAGAGTGGTCAGTTGCCTGAGTAGGAGTGGGTTGTTAACAGTATCAAAGGCCTTTGTCAGGTCAATGAATACTGCCCCCCCCCACACAGATTCCTTGTTCGAGAGTGTCATGGATGAATCTGGTAAATTCCAACAGTGCTGTGGTGGTACTATGCCCTTTTTGGAAGCCATGCTGTTCTGGGCACTGGATTTCATATTTGTCAATGAACTCGACAAGCTGGTCTGAGACTATTCATTCCAGAGCTTTAGATAAGGTGGGGAGGAAGGAGATGTGCCTGTAGTTGGTGTGCAGTGACTTGTCTCCACTTTCGTGCACAGGTGTGATAGTCACCTGTTTCCAGAGTGATGGGAATTGACCCAATCTTAGGGAATGGTTGAAGATCTTTGTCAGGGGTTCAAGGATTTCATCTAGGACTAGTACAAGCAACTTCAGGTCGAGTGAGTCACCCCTCTAGACAGTTTTGCGGATGGCCTTGCATATATAGGTTCTGGTTAAGTGCATTGGGATCTCTTTGAAAAAGAACTGCAGAGCTGTGTGTACTTGGGATGCAGTGTCAAAGGGGGAATTGGTGCTGGGGGCATTGAAAAAATCAGGTGGAAAGACACTGCCAAGGTTGGAGAACGCATTGTTGAACCTACTGGAGATGGTACCTAGGTCTAGCGTAGGTGTTCCATCAATGTTGAGCATGGTGGGTGGTGCCTTAGTATCCTTGGCTGTGAGGTCCTTCAAGTTATTCCAAATTGTTTTCCCATCACCCCAGGAGTTGGAGAGTGCCTCCCTAAATTATTTGCTTTTAGCCTTCCGTATAGCTCGGGTACAGCCATTTCTTACAGATTTGTATTTTTGAATGTCCCCTTCTGCTGATGTGGCTTGAGCACAGTGCCAGAGGTGGTCCCTTTGTTTAAGCTGAGCTACAAGTTCGGAGTTTATCCATGGGTTAGACCTGCCTTTAACCTTCATCTTTTTAAGTGGCACATGGATATCACAGGCCGCCGGAAAGTGGCTGATGAACAGTTCCAAGGCTTTGTTTGCATCATTGAATGATTGTGTTGATACACAAGGAGGCATGGAAAGGATGAGAAGGGACTTGACAAGGTTGGAGGAATGGTCAGAAGAATGGCAGCTTGGATTCAGTGCAAAGAAGTGCAAAATAATGCACCTGGGAAACAAAAACTCAGGGGAAGATTACACAATGGGGGGAGTTAGTAACAACAACAAAAATGGAAAGGGACCTGGGGGTAATCATAACAGATGACCTTAAGGTTAGCAAGCAATATGAGAAGGCAGTAGGGAGGGCCGGGGGGATACTGAGATGTTTAGGGAGAGGCATCACTAGCAGAAAACAGGAAGTTGTTATCCCTCTGTACAGACAGTTGGTGAGACCCCATCTGGAGTACTGCATCCAGTTCTGGAGATCCCATCTCCACAAGGACATAGACAGGATGGAGGCAGTCCAGAGGAGGGCAACTAAAATGGTACAGGGTACACAAGAGAAGCCATACGAGGAGAGACTAAAGGAGCTTAACATGTATACCCTTGAGGAAAGGAAGGAGCGGGGGGATATGATATAAACTTTTAAGTACCTCAGTGGAATCAACAAAGTCCAAGAGGGTAGCATCTTTCAAAAAAGAGATGTGCAAGAACAAGGGGACACAATTTGAAGACTGGGGGGATGGCTCAGGGGCAATGTGAGGAAGTATTTTTTCACAGAGAGGTTGGTGGATGCATGAAACAGCCTTCCTGACAAGATTGTGGGGTCCAATACTGTGGGAGAATTCAAGAATGCAATGGACAGGCATAAGGCAGTTCTTGTGGGGGTAGGAAGAAATAGGCTGTTGATTAATTTGGATCTGTAGCTTATCCTGTAGGTAGGTAAATAGGCAGACTAGGTGGGTCAAGCAGTCCTTATCTGCCGTCTAAGTCTATGTTTCTATGTTTCTATGTCCTTTTGCCTTCTGGAAGCAGAAAGAGAGACCTGTAGTTTGTGTGCCTAGAATGAACTACAGTGTCTATTTTGCCACCCAAATTTGTATTGTCCAAAACACTGGGGACTTTTACTGCTTGCCAGGGCTCCACATGAGTGGCTTTCACAAATTTTGAATTTAATACACACTTTTATTTGGGGGGGGGGGCTCAGACTGAAGCTGGGAGCCCTTCCAGGTCACATACGTGAATTTAAGCAGCCACTTGGTGAGCAGGGTGGTAATTTTACTGTGTGGAGGCCAGTGCTGATGGTGCATGAGCTGTGGGCATAATTTAGCCTTTCCAACACTTTTAAATCATTAATGCTGTTATTTTTACTTGTGGAGCACCTGTGACTTTTTGCCTTCAGGAAGCAGAAAGACAGACCTTTAGTTCATGTACCTAGAATGAACTACAGTGTCTATTTTTCCACCCAAATTCATATTGTCCAAGGCATTGGGGACTTTTACTGCTTGCCAGGGCTGTGCATGAGGGGCTTTCACAAGTTTTTAATTTAATACACACTTTTTTACTTTTGGGAGCTCAGAGTGAAGCTGGGAGCCCTTCTGGGTCATGGACATGAACTTAAACAGCCACTTGGCAAGCAGGTTGAGCTTAGTAGGGTGCATGCCACACATGGAGGCATATGCCAAGACATGCATGTAGTGTGTCGGGTGTATCAGGCAGGGAAAGTGGGGAATTTAGCCAGGTATATTATCATTTAACCTTTGTATATGTGTGGGTTAAGCATTTTGTCTCCAGTTATATTTAGCAGTTCAGTACAGGCCTTAGTAGGTTGGCTTGGATGTGACTTATTTTGAGTTGAGTTATCAAGTACAAAGCAAGTGTAGCCTAATTGTTGTCGTGGCAACAGCTTTTAGTGTGCTAGACACACTGGTTATTTACACTCCCTACTTAGCTATGTTTAAAACTGAAATTAATTTAAACCATGGCTGATATTATCATAACTTTAGAAGGTGAAGTGGGGATCAAGTGTACTGGCTATCTGGTGTATATTATTATGACTGAATTAAATCCCAAGCAAACTTGTATGTGTGAGAAATGCAAACAACATTCTGATATGCTGAAGGAGATTAACTACTTTAATACCAGATTGACAATTTTAGAAATAAGCCAGAAGGAAATGGCTAATTGATTGAAACTTTGGAATGGTACACCTAGAGAGAATAAACAATTGTTGGCCTCTAGTCATAACCAGTCAGGTGTTGATATTTCCATCACTAATGGGTCTGCTCCAAGTCATTCTGCCCCTGCCCAAGGATTTCATTCTGTACTTTTACTTATTTCCCAAAACAAAGATCTCCCTGATTCTTTATGTAGAAAGAGAAATAGGGAAGATGATGTTAATGACGGGATGGATGAAAACTGGTATTTGGTACAGAATTCTGGGGTGATTAAGAAAGGTCAAAAGGCTCAGCATTTTAGCTTAACCACCTGTAATAGGTTTGACCCTATCTCCCCCTTTCCAGACTATACTATTGCTTCTAATAGTTCAGATATAGAAGCCAGTGTCTCAAATTCCCCCACTCCTCCAAATAGAAACATAGACTTTGACAGCAGATAAGGACCGCTAGGCCCATCTAGTCTGCCCATTTCCCTACCTACAGGATAGGCCACAGATCCTAGTTAACCAACAGCCTATATCTTCCTGCCCCCCACAAGAATTGCCTTATGTCTGTCCCATGCATTCTTGAATTCTCCCACAGTTTTAGACCCCACAACTTCCTCAGGAAGGCTGTTCCATGCATCCACTACCCTCTCTGAAATAATACTTCCTCACATTGCCCCTGAACCGCACTCCTTCTATTTTTAAATTGTGTCTCTTGTTCTTGCAAGTCTCTTTTCTGAAAGATGCTACCCTCTTGACTTTGTTGATTCCCTTGAGGTACTTGAAAGTTTCTATCATGTCCCCCTCTCCCTTCTTTCCTCAAGGGTATACATATTAAGCTCCTTTAGTCTCTCCTCATACGGCTTCTCTTGCAGACCCTGCACCATTTTAGTTGCCCTCCTCTGGACTGCCTCTATCCTGTCTATGTCCTTGCGGAGATGGGGTCTCCAGAACTGGACACAGTATTCCAGATGGGGTCTCACCAACTGTCTGTACAGAGGGATAACAACTTCCTGTTTTCTGCTGCTGATGCCTCTCCCTATACATCCCAGTATACCCCCGGCCCTCCCTACTGCCTTCTCACATTGCTTGCTAACCTTAAGGTCATCTGATATGATTACCCCAGGTCCTTTTCTTGTTTTGTTGTTGTTACTACCTCCCCACCCATTGTGTATTCTTCCCTGGGTTCTTGTTTCCCAGGTGCATTATTTTGCACTTTTTGCATTGAATCCTAGCTGCCATCGTCTGACCATTCCTCCAACCTTGCCAAGTCCCTTTTCATCCTTTCCACGCCTCCTTGTGTATCAACCCTGTTGCAGATCTTTGTGTCATCTGCAAAAGGCATACTTTTTCCTTCCAGTCCCTCTGCGGTGTCACTGATGAAGACATTAAAAAGGACTGGACCCAATACTGAACCCTGCGGTACCCCACTAGTAACCACCCTTTCTTCAGAGTGGACTCCATTTACAATTACCTTCTGTGTCCTGTTGTCCAGCCAATGTTTTACCCAGGCTACCACCCTGGGACCCACTCCCAGGCTGGTTAATTTGACTATCAATCTTTTGTGTGAGACTGTATCAAATGCCTTGCTAAAGTCTAGGTAGGCCATGTCCACAGCCCCTCCCTGGTCTACTACTTTGGTCACCCAGTCAAAGAAATCTATTAGATTCATCTGACATGACCTTCCCGCTGTGAACCCATGCTGCCTTGGATCCTGTGCTCCACTGACCTCTAGGTACTCAACTATTCTTTCCTTCGAAGTGACTCCATCACTTTCCCTACCACAGAGGGTCAGACTGACAGGTCTGTAGTTTCCTGCCTCTGTCTTGGTCCCACTTTTGTGAAGGGAATCACATCCGCCTTCCTCCAGTCCTCAGGTACCACACCATCCTCCCATGATTTATTAAAAGAGTAGCCAGTGGTTTCACTAGTTCCTTCCTAATTCTTTTAGAATTCTGGGGTGAATTCCATCAGGACCCATTGCTTTGTCCACCTTCAGTTTTAGGAGTTCTTGCAGAACCCTTTCTTCTGTGAAAGGACTGGGATCGACCCCCCTATCAAGAGTGCTTCTGTTAATTGGATTAGGCACTTCCCCCTCCTCTTTTGTGAATACTGAGTAGAAATATTCTTTCAGTATTCCTGCTTTTTCACTGTCCCCCTCTGCCCACCCACCGTTCATTCTATTCAGCCTCACTATCCCTCCCTTTGTCTTTCTACACTCGCTGATGTACCTATAAAAGGTTTTATCCCCCTTCTTAACTGAGTTGGCTATCTTTTCCTCAGTTTGGGCCTTTGCTATTCTGACTTCCCTCCCTGCTTCTTTCTGCCTTAACTGGTACAGCTGTCTGTCCTGCTCCTTCTGTGTTTCCTTATACTTACGGAATGCTATCTTTTTCTTCCTGACTTTCACAGCCACCTCTCTTGAGAACCATAGTGGCTTTTCTTTCGATTTGATTTGTTTATTTGCTTCACACAAAGGCTTGTTGCCTCTGTGATGGCAGTTTTGATAATTCCCATTGTTGCTCCACACCTCCTTCTAGCCTGTTTGCTAGTGCTTTTCTGAGGCACTCTCCCATCTACAAAGTCAGCCTCCTAAAGTCCAGTACCTTCACTTTGTATGGCTTGACTCTGTAGCTGAGTTTAACGTGAACCACATTGTTTGATGGTCACTTGTCCCCAGATGGCAACCTACTTCTAGATCTGAGATCCTCTCACTGCCCCCGTTTGAAGTCATGGGTCTAGATTGCTCCCTCACAGAGTGGGTTCAAACCAGCTGTCTAATGCCTGCCACCTGTAGGGCATCAAGAATGGCCCTGCTCTTGGATGTGGCTGCAGCAAATGTGCTCCAGTTAACATCTGTCATATTCAGGTCTCCCATCAACAGTATCTCCCCTTTCTCTGCCATTCTAAGAATGCCTTCCATCATATCCTTGTCCATTCCTTCCCCCTGACATGGGGTCCTGTACACAACCCCTGTGCGGATTGTGGTGCCCTTTCCAGTCTCCAAGGTGACCCACAGTGCCTCCTCTCCTCCCTGTTTACTCTTTTGTTCAGTTGCTTTTATCCCTTCCTTTACATGAGAGCTACTCTCCCCTCTCTCCCCTGCCTGTCTCTCCTGTAAGTTATGTACCCTGGTATGTTAACATCCCAGTCATGGTTCTCTGTGTACCATGTTTCTGTGATCTCCTTGATATCCAGGCATCCTCTTCCATTAAGACCACCAGCTCAGGGAGCTTGTTGCCCAGACTACGGGCATTGGTACTCATTACCCTCCATTTCCTGATGGCCTTACCCCCTTTTGCCCCATCCCTGTCCTTCTTGCTTTTGTCACTTTCTCCATTTACCCCTGCCCTTCTCCCTATCGACACCTCCATGTTGGTGTTTGCCACACTTACTACCATGATTGTTTTGGGGGCTAGGATTTTCCTGCTCCTTTCCAGTGCCTCCCCCCTTGGCTAGTTTAAAAGCTTGCCAATGAAGCATTTAAACCTATCACCTAGGATCCTGGTTCCCCTCCCAGACAGATGCAGCCCATCATGCCAGTATAGGCTTGCATCACTCCAGGTGGACCCCCAGTCCCCAATGAAGCCAAATCCCAGAGCTCCACACCAGTTTTTCAACCACTTATTGAATCCCATGGTACTGAACACCCTAGCCTCTCCTATGCCATAGATGGGTAGCACCTCTGAGAAGGTTACCGTGCGTGCTACTTGACTAAGGCCCATCCCCAATTCCACAAACTCTTCCTGCACTTCTCTAATCCCTTTCTTAGCCAGGTCATTTGTCCCTAGGTGGACAATGACATCCAGCTCCCTCCCCTGTGCAGCTGCTCTGGCAATCCTGAGGATTCGCTCCCTGTCCCTCCAAGCCATGGCGCCAGGCAGGCACCTTACCTCCCTCTCCCCTTCCTTGCCCAGTTCTACCTTCCTAACAATGGAGTCCCCCACCAGAGTTGTTTCCTTCCCTGGGGTCCCCTGCCACCCTCCTGTGGGTCTCCTTTGTGGAGGTTCCCAACATCCTCCTTGGTCTCCACTGTAGGTGCCTCCATAGAGGAACCACCACTTTGCCAGAATGGCATAGGAATTGTGGAGGTACAACTGGAGGGATGTGCCTCTGTTCCACCACCCTCACCCTCCCTGAGCCCACTGTGGTCCAACCGCTCCTCTTTCTTGGCAACCTCTGAGGCAGCGGCCGTGGCACTGGTGGTCCCTGGATGGAAGAGGTCCCACAAATCCTGGCCAACTCAGCCTGGAGATGAGCAACCTCCTCCCTCAGCCGAGAGGGTGCCTGCAGATGGGACAACACTGCATCCTCCAGAATATCTCCCGGAAGACTGCTGCTCCACAGCCACTGCACTGCACCACTCCAATCATGTCTTATTTCTGACCCCTTAACTGTTTGCAATCCTTACTCTTTCGTCTGTTTTTTTTCTCTCTCTCCTTACTTTCTGCCTGTGTGCCCTTTAAGCTCCTGATTGTCCTGTTCTGAGACAAGAATATCCTATATTTCTCAGTAGACCACTTACTTGTTCAGAGGCATCTGAAATCTACATGGATCAATCTCTACAAATGTTACTGTAGTTAATGATAAAAATTATCACAACCAAGCAGGGATTATTTGTATTGACAGCGAGCCCTTGCTCCCTTGTAGTGGCTCTGCAAGTCATTCTTCTGAGACTGCCACCAGGGTTCTTACTGGATGCTGTACATACAACAATGGCCCAGTTATAAATGATGTTACCTCAGATCAGTCTCCTCTATCTAGCAGCATGACCCTGCTTGTTATCACCCTTGCAGATGTGAGACATATTACCCTTAATACTTCAACTGATATGGAGGGTATTATGGATCCTGTTAATTCCCCCAAATTTTTGTCTTGGGGAACTCAATTATAAAACATATGGATAGGGCAATCTGCAACATAAATAAATCCAGTAGAACCTGCTCAACCTTTCGAGGAGCTAGAATTTCTGACATTACCTTTAAGGTTTGGGATATCTTACATGACTATGGTGACAGACCTTTGGCAGTTATACATGAAGGTACCAACAAAATCACTCATGGCTCAATTCATTAAATTTAGCAAGATTTTGTTGCCCCCACTAATAAGCTGGTGGATTTAGGGTGTGACATATGCTTTTCTGAAATACTCCTGGTCCCAAGAGCTTCTGAATATCAAACTCACAAAATTAAAACCATTAACGAATGGCTAAGAAAATGATGCCTGAGACAGGATTTAACATGCATTACCCATTGAGAAGATTTTACTGACAGATACAAACTCTACTGTTGAGATGGGCTGCATTTAAGCAGAAGGGGTAGTACCTTATTAGGCAAAGACATTGTGAAATCTGTTATGCATCATTTAAACTAAGTAAACGGGGAAAAGAGGGTATTCCTACTTACATACTAACATACTAACATTCTATTTGCCAGCAGATTAGGCCTTACGGTCTATCGAGTCTGCTCGAACCTCAGATCCCTATTTTGGTGCCGAGGTCCTCCCCTCCCTTGTGTTCCAGAAACCCCTATCATCCATCCCCACCCCCCTGGGACAGGCTATCATCTGATACATCCACTTTCTGTGTCTGTCCCACCCTCTCTTGAAGCCCTCCACTGTGCATCTCCAAACCAGCTCGACAGGCAGTGCATTCCAAGGGTCCACCACCCTCTCAGTGAAAAACCTCCTCCTCTTTTCCCCCCTCACCCTTCCTCCTTCCAACTTCAAACCATGCCCTCTGGTAATACCTCTCTGCTTTAGTCTAAAGATCCCCTCCATGTTTACCCTATTTATTCCCTTGAGGTACTTGAAGACCTCAATCATGTCCCCACTGTCTCTCCTCTCCTCCAAGGAAAACAGGCAGAGCTCCTCAAGTCTGTCCTCATACGTCAAATCCCCTAGCCCTCGTATCATCTTAGTTGCCCTCCTCTGTACCCTCTCCAGGAGCTGTATGTCCCTCTTCAAGTGTAGTCTCCAGTACTGCACACAGTACTCAAGGTGTGGTCTATCCAGTCCATTGTACAGTGGCAAAATCACTTCCTTGCTCCTACAGGTGATCCCCTTACGATGCATCCCAACATCCTGTTTGCCTTGCTAGCCCCTCTTCTGCACTGCTCAGAGTTATTCATACATGCATCCACCATGACCTCTCTAAATACCAAAAATGGCTGTAACTACCCACTTGTGAGCAGTCACTTAAACTTTATGGCCCAGATATTCAAACTGCGCCAGAAAGTAGCGCAATAGCAGGAGCAGGTGCAAGTCCACTGCGCCCATGCGCGATATTCAATCACTGTGCAGGTCAAGATGCGCCTGCAGCACATGACTGAATATTGCACCAACTGAGCCATAGTGCAACAAGGGATGTGCAGTGGTGCAGGTCAGATGCACAATAGCACAACCAGGGATGCTCAGTGGAGCAGGGCAGCAGTGCAACAGCACAACCAGGGATGCTCAGGGACAGGATGCAAGGGCTCACCACCCATGGTAGGGATGGGCAGAGGAGCACATAGCAGAACAGACATCACCCCCCACACCCCATGCACTGCACAACTGGAGGAGAACTGGAAGAACCACCAGCCCAGGGACACTAGCAACAAACCCACCGCCGGGGCATGGTGCCCAAGTAAACCCCTTTGCAAGCTGTGACCGTCAAACATGGATGCCTGGCCACCCTGTGCCACACCATCCCACCAATGCAGAGCACGCCCTGCACCATGCTCCCCATACACCCTGCCCAGGAGTAGCACCCAACAGTGCAGGACACCCCATGCATGCCACCACCCCCACTGTGACAATGCAACCCTGTGCACCACAGAACCATGCAAGGCAGCCCCACCACGAGCACCCTTCAGTGGGTGGCAGCAGACAGTGATGCAATGACTGCATACACAGTGCCACCATGCACATCCCCCCCGAGGTACAGCTGAGAGACCAACCATGCATTGGCACACGAGGTACCCCACATGTGACAGGGCATGCCCTGGACCCCACCACCAGTGGTATAGCACCCTGCACACCCTCCCAAGGACACACCCCATCCCAGCACTGACCACAACAGCCAGCACAGACACCCACAGTGATGCATGGAAGCATGCGCCACACAGGATACAACAAAGTGAACGGACAAACAACCACCCATACCCAAGGGCACACCAACACAAGGACACAGTAGCGGGTCAACCAAGCCCCCGGTGTATGGCCACGGCAGCTGTGTACACATGACCAGAACCCCTCCATGGCACAGGTGTGCCAGCAACCCTGTGCAGGCACCACAATGACATATGCCACCAGCATGCGGCCGGAGCACAAGTGACAGACAGTGGAGCACATCCCCTGCAACAGACACAAGGGACAGCATCGAGGTGGGACAACAACAGTGGAGGCAACAGTGCCATCTGAGGCAGACGTGCACCACACCAGTGACAGGAGGCAACCTGGCATCATGCTGGGTACTGTGGCTGTCCAGCATTGGCAGCCACCACTGACATGCCAGTGGACTGTGCAGATCACAGACATGCAAGGGTGTCAGCTGCACAGGCCATGGATGGTCTGACAGGGGTGCCATGGACACAGTGCATGCACCATGTACCACTGCACACAGTCATCCAGTGCACAGGGAACAACACACAAACCACAGACAGTGACTGAGCTATGGACATACCAAAGTCACCTCCCCTACGGACACACACACACACACACACACACACACACACACACACACACCCATGATATCACCACCTCTGATGCCATGCACACCACTGCAGCTGAGCACCTTTAGCCCACTGCAAATCAGAGATCACCACAGTAGGCATAACAAAGCAAATGTATTTGAACAGTAATAACAAAACTATTTACAGCTATTTACAATAATTATGGGGTGAGGGCCACAAACCAGGTGGGGTTGGGTAAGAGGCAGGGGTGAACATATGGGAGTGGGAAGGAGGGGTGTGAGGGTGGGTTCAGGGGGGTAGGTGTCATCCTGGGGCACATGCAATTCAGTGGGAGCCCCGCTCCCCACTCCAATGGTGACTCCTGCAGTGCCTCCTGTGGACTCCAAGCTGCTCCACCCTCTGAAGTATCTCCAAGGAGGACCTTCCCACCTGCAGAAGCTCCTGCAGCACCCTCTCGATTCTCATCATCCGCCGTCCACCTAGGACAAGGGAGCAGAGTCAATAGGTGTGAATGCGCAGCCCCCTGCTGCCCACCCATTGTGCATGGCATACAGCCGTGGGACACGCTCCTGTGATGGTGTACGACTACCCACAGTGATTGTGTCCACAAGACCTGCCCACCCAGGCGCACACAGCCATGTGGATCGCTGCACACACCCACCACCCAAGTCCTGCACAGTACCACCGTGGCTGTACAGTGACATGGCTATGCGGTGCGAAGGCAGTGGCACAGCCATGTAGCCGGTGCACCCATGGACCACCAGCCCTGCATACCCAGACATGCAGTGCCACTGGACAGTGCTGACTGTACCATGTGGCGTACATGGCAGTGGTGTCAATGGATGGTGGCCATGCCCCACCATCTGCCCTGCTACACAGCATACACAGAATATCCTGGATGGAAGGCACTCACCATCATCGGGCTGACCCACTATGGGACCTCCGGCATGAGGATGTAGTTCCCCTTCCCTCAGCTCGCATTTCTGCCTGTCCTCCTGAGCATGGCGATGCTCTTCAGGGCCTAGGGTGCAAACATGGAGAGTGGAATATCAGTACAATCCAGTAGCAAAGGCCCCCCACACCCGGGTGTATGCAATCCCACACAGCAAAACCATTCGGCCCCTCACCCCTACACCATCACCACCACCACCACTGCCCACACTGGACGGCCCACCCCCTGAGTGGTGGACACATGCCCACCGTGATACCCGTACGGAAGCAACCAGTGTATGGATGGGGCACCTACCTGGCAGTGGAACAGTGCCTTTCCTGGTGCATGCCTGCAGGTGGGCAAGCCTGTCCAGGTCCCTCCGCTGGAGGTCCCTGTACCGGTGTCGACACTGCTCTGCAGTCCTCTCCATCCCTGTGGCCTCCTCCAGTGCCACCGCCACCTCCTCCCACATGGCACTCCTGGCCCTGTCCAGTGGTGCTTCACCAAATAGAGCACCAGCATGGGGCTCCACCAGTACCACCAAATTGGCCAGTTCTATCTGGCTCCATATTGCAGCCCTCTGACATGCCATCTTTGGATCATCTCTGATTCAAAATGGCGCTCCCTCGTGCACATCCGCCATGTACAAATGCTGTTTGGTACTGCACTGCCATTCCCCATCGTGCTGTCACCGAACAGCACGATAGGGGTGCACTCATGTGGATGCATGACACCTAGGGGGCAAAGGTTGGGCACAGGGTCAAGGGTCTCTCGCGCATGGACTGCCAGAGTGTAATTGGTACTCCCCACATGTAGTGCAGTAGGGCACCTGTGTGGGACTTCCTGCAGTGGCCTACCATGCTGTGGCACCACAGCACCTACAGCACCCCAGGGCAAGGGTGCCATACATTTGAGCAGTGCACTAGTGCCACTGGCACAGTGGTGGACATGCTCTGCACTGCGTCCCATGCTCAGCACATCAGCAGCACAGCAGGCGTCGGCGTCAGCACCCTGGACATGCATCGTGCAGTGCCTACTGTGCACATCGCAGAGCTGCGCCTCTGCCTGAGTATGTTCAACACAATTGCGCAAGGCGCAACAGCGCGATAGTCAGCCAGCATATGCAAATCAGCTCATCAGCAATTCCATGGTGCAGCTACTGCATTAACATCCACTTAAAATTGAGTCTCACCTCATTTGCATGTGTTGCGCTACATAAATGCGACATGGGGGGTGCAGAAGCCATAGTCTGCTATTGCAGTCTATTGTGGTGGGTTGCATGCTGTTTGCCAGTGTGGACTGTGGTGTGTGGGAGATGCATGGGACTGCACATTGAGAGGTAACACCTGCCATTCCCACAGGATCAATAATGACCGAACGTGAGGAGGAGGAGGAGGAACAGAGACATGGGAGACGGAGGAGGCCCAACTTCACCCGGGCAGAATCAGATGTCAGATGCCCTGTTTGAGGCCTACCTTGACCAGGAACCGCTGCTCAGCAGACAGCGGGGAACACCACAGGCCCATGCTGCGGCATGGGATGAGGTGGCGTGTGCCGTCAACCAGCATGGCAGCCACCAGTGGTCCATGCAGGAGTGCAAGAAGAAGGTGGGCACAGACAAGAGGAGGATAAAAGATAAGGTGGCTGCCATCAGGGCAGCACGTGCTGCAACTGGTGGTGGACAGATGGATGTGCCACACCTGACGCCACAGGACAAGCGGGTGGCTGGCAGCATGCAGCGTTGTGCCCTAGAGGGCGTTCCAGGTGGTGGCTTCCAGATGGGTGGCAGCCCGTCACTGCATGGTAGGTCCTGATCTGTCACTATGTGGGGGGTGGGGGGAATGCCACAGGGTAGGGCAGAGACATTACTGCTACTGTGTTCCCTTACAGCTCCTGAGCATCTACATGGGTCAGCGGTGGTGGGTTCATCCACTGAGGGTGATACCCTGGAAACAGAGAAGCGCCCATCCACCTCCACAGGTGTCCGAGGGTCAGGACAATAGTGTACCCGCCTGTCTGTCTGGACTGAAGTTGGTGGTGCTGGTGCGGAGGAGGCCCTGCCCATGTTCCAGCGTGACAGCGTCCATGGATGCCAGCATGTTGAGACTCAGACTGGTGCCGGATCCGTCACCGATGATGATGGAGCTCACATCATGGACAGTGATATGTGTGGGCTGCAGGATGGCCCCACAGCAGGTAATAGCATGGGCATAGCCGTAGGTGGTGCCTCCGTGGAGGCCTGCGTATCATCACAGCTGCAGCCTGTGCCTGTCTGCACCAGTGGGGCAGGACTGGAGTGCATCCAGGCTGGTGGGGCTGTTGTGGCTGCTGCGGTGGCACCGTTGAGCCCTGGCAAGTGGTGGCTGGAGGGGCAATGTCAGCAGTTGGCCAATGGTGATGAGGGGACAGTGTTGGGGGCAGCGTCAGTGCACCATGTGTGGCCATTTCCCTGAATAGCTCTGGTGTGCAGTGCCCATCATCAAGGGGTGCTGCCCAGCAGGGCCAGGAACACCATGAGGAACATCATGCCGATCTGGCGGATGACCTCTTTGATGAACACAGCTGACTGCTCCAGGCTTCCATGGATCAGCAGTCAAAGCTTGTCAGGGCGGTGGACGCACTCAGTGCGGTTCTGTGCCAGGTAGAGGAGTGGCACAGGAGAGACCATGCTCTGCTGCTGGCAGAGATGGCCCGTCAGCGGAAGGATGTGACTGCTACCATTGACAGGCAGACACATGCATTCACAGCTGTCATGGCCACATTGGGCACACAGTTTGTTGCCCATGCACCACAGACACCACGCAGTGTCATGTCCACCCCTGTTCCCGGCATTGTGCGACACCCTCCATGTAGACACCAGGTTCAGCTGTGGGCATCCCGAGCATGCCTGGTGCAGGCATGTTCGGTGAGCTGCAGACCTCTGCTCAAATGCGGTCGCGTTCCCATGTTGTCATCCCTGGGGGACCGTCGGTGCCATCCCATGAGGCCAGTGGTCAGCCTGTCATGGCTGGCAGGTCTCGTCGGGGTGGCCCATGCATCCTTGGTGGCCGTGGCACTGTGCCACATGACTGACCTGTCTCCCACCCTGGCTACTGTCTGACGCTGCCCTGTGTGCAGTGTGTTGTTCAGCGTGCGATGCACGGGTGGGGTACCCGAACCTGCACACACACACAGTCCATGTGCACACCATCCTGGCTGCTGGCCGCTGTGGCGTGTGCATGATGATGCCTGCGTTGTGCTGTTCACCACTGTGCAATGGTGCCCAGCGTCTGAGACACACACAATGACGGGCACTGGGTGTGGTCATCTGTGGACCTGCGTATGGCTCGGGGTAGCGGTTGGGGTTGGCATGCCTCCTACCCCTTGTGCATGTCTTGTGGGTGTGTGTGTGTGTGCGTGACCATGTGTCGTGTTAGGCCTTGCCCATCCCTAATGGCATGTGCAGTTCCATGCTTAGCCAATTCCCTTGCCACCATGCACCCCTGAGGTTTGTCCATGCGAGTTTGTGGGTTGTGCCCTTGCCATTGGTGGTTGCACATGGTTCCATTACTTACCTGGGTTGGTGGAAGTGCTCCTCTGTGATGGTGTCCTGGTGCAGCTGCGACATCCGGATCAGGCGGGGGTCCCTTTGCCAAAGGGAGGGCTGCCCATCACCGTCTGCACTGGTGTCCTCATCGTCCCCATTGCTGTCCCTCTCTTAGACCTCTACAGCTATCTCACAGTCATTGGCCACGTTGTGCAGGATGCAACAGGCCAGGAATAGCCTGCAGGCCTTCGAGGGGCTGTACTGTACGGCACCGCCAGATGTGTCCAGGCAAAGGAAACATGCCTTAAGCATCCCAAACACCCGCTCTATGACATTGCTTGTGGTGGCATGTGCATCATTGTACCTTTGCTGTGATGGGGTCGCGGGCTGCCGGTATGGTGTGAGCAGCCAGGGATGGAGTAGGTAGCCACTGTCACCTGTGCATAGAGGGTGGACATTAGTATGGTGGTCAGCATCGGTCTGCCATGGGCCGTCAAGGCCAGTACCCATGGCACCTCTGACTATGCCGCACCCCAGAATCCATGTCATCCTGCGTGATTTGCATACTCACCCACTAGGTGGCCAGTGGGGATGTCCCCACTCTTGAACCTGTGGCACAGTGCAGACTGTTGCCAGATGAAGTCATCATGTGCTCCCCCAGGGTGCGTGGCACAGACATTGGTTATGTGCCTCCTAGCATTGCACACCACCTGGCAGTTGATGCTGGCATAACCCTTTCGATTGATGTAAGTGGCACCTTCCGGGGCCAGGTGGCGTGCGGATGGCCACATGGGTGCAGTCAATGGCCCCGAGCACACCAGACATACGTGCTACCCTGTGGAACTCTTGTATGTGTGCTGTGCATTCCGCCAGTGTGCTGGGGAAATGGATGTACTCCGCAGCAAGTGGCAGCAGTGCGC
This sequence comes from Neoceratodus forsteri, assembly GCA_016271365.2. NCBI lineage: Eukaryota > Metazoa > Chordata > Ceratodontiformes > Ceratodontidae > Neoceratodus > Neoceratodus forsteri. Next base: position 1,025,590,313 of record CM057454.1, on the reverse strand, counting down.
TGAGGAATTGTGTGAGTAGGCATGATGCAGCCGACTGGGTTATGCCTGTTGTGTCCCCTGTTGGTCTCTGGAAAGTGCCCGTGGTGAGCAGGCTAATGACAGCTGTTACCTTTGGCTCCGTTATGTGGGTGCCTGCATCTCATCACTGCACAGCTCACAGAGCCACCTCATGATCACCCGGTTCAGGTGGTACCGGCCCACAATCTCTGTGTCACTGTAGTGCTCGAAGCTGGTGCGGGCTCGGTACCACCTGTTGGGGGCATACCACCGACAGGTCCTTCCATGGCCATGCCCCCCTGCTGCCTGCCTTCTCACACCCCTCATTACCACCTCCATCTGAAAGGTGGCACTGGCCATGTCCCTGGCTGGTGTCCCCCCTGGCAGCTGTTATCCCGTTCCCCCCACTGTCCTTTGTGATGCTCCCCCCTGCACTGAGTATACCTCCAACCTTTGGCTGTCCTGCCCACTGCCACTGCCCTCAGTCCACTGTGGCACTTCCCCTGTCTCTCCTGCACAGTGTCACAGGCTCCCAATTCCTGTCCTGTTGTTGTTTGTTCCCTGGTGTGCCCTGTCCTGCTCCTTTCCCGTCCCACTCACTGCTACCCTCTTTTCTGTTGCTGTCAGCTTGCTCCCACCTTTAGCTTCCCTATAGCGTTCTTGCACCTCTCTCTTGTTCCTTTTTATTTTGGATGATTTCTGCTATCGTGCAACTTCCGCTTGCTCCCCTATTGCGCATGGCGCATGCTATTGAATATCGCACTGTGTCATTTATTCATGGTTCCTCCCCCACGGTTGCGCATGCATTCATTACCATTGCTCTCTTGCGCATTGCAATTTGAGTGGTGCAGCTGCCTCCCGCTGAATATCACAGAATGGCACATTTTCGGACTTGTGCAGGTGCATCTCTGTTGCGCATGGTGCAACCCTTTTGAATATCTGGGCCTATGTATTTAATGCCAGATGCCTTAATAATAAAATCAATGAATTAAATTGAGGATCTGTCAAGAAAATGTTGACATCGTATCTCTCTTGGATGCCTGGTGGGACAATAAAGCCTCATGGGTCTTTAGCTTATCATGTTACAATGTGCACAAACATAACCGCCTTTCTAGGAAACAAAGGGGGAGTAGCACTGTTTGTCAACAGTAGCATAAAATCTATTGATATAACAGATAAAGTTAGAACCCATGGCATAGATACCATGACCTTATGGGTTAAGTTGATTTTTGAATCCCCAGAACCACTCATCTTGGGAACATGTTATCAACCTCCCAATTCCTCCCCTGAGACTTTTGATGCAATTTTGATGGAACCTGAACAGGCAGGAGAAATGGGAGATATCTTGGTAATGAGTGACTTTAATCAAGGTGACAAAAATTAGAATAACAATACTGCCAATTCTTGTAGAGGAAATAAGCTCTTGTCCACTTGTGGCCAGCTCCAGCTTAAACAATGTATTTTAACACCTACTAGGGGGATAGGATCCTGGAACTCGTGCTTTGCAATGAACATCTGGACCTCAATAATGTCACTGTTACATCTCCAGTAGTGGTGGGTGAAGTAATAAAAATTTGCTATGCGGCGTAATCCGCTAATTCCATCCATTTCATGGAGCAAAATGTGAAATTTCGCCCAGTGGAGCAGCTATATTATGCCCACAGAATGATGAAATTTTGCCCGTGAAATGGTGAAATCTCACCTTCTGTGGTGAAATTTCACCTTCCACAGTGAAAGTTCACCCACAGAAGGTGGCATTTTGCCGTGGAAGGTGAAATTTCATCCATTGAAGGTAAAATGTTTCTGTGGAAGGTGGAATTTCACCCATGGGAGATGAAATTCCACCTTGGTGAAATTCTGCCTAAGGGATGGAAATTTCGCCGATTACTCCACGTGGAAAATGCGGCTACTTCATCAGCGGAATATAAATTCACTGCATCTCTAATCTCCAGTAGGTAACAGTGATCATAATACTAGATACATAGATACATACTATTTACACTACAAAAAGACTATGGCCCAGATATTCAAACTGCGCCAGGCTGTGGCGCAAGCTTTGGCGCAGCTCAACTTCGCTGTGCAGGGGTGTGGACTGGGCGATATTCAATGGAGCTGTGCCATGGCGACCCGCAGTGTGCATGGTGCAGTGGCACTGCGCCAGCACAAGTGGCCAGAGTGGAGCATGGGGATGCGCTAGCGCAAGTTCCATTGCGCTATGCACAGCAACAGCGATATTCAAAACTTGACATGCAAATGGGGTCATAATGTATACAAGGCGCACATGGGGCCATTTGCATGTCATTATAGCCCCATTTGCATGCAGGTGCGCCGATCCCCAACGACTTGCGCCCGGCGCCCTGCCAGGCACCAGCCGGCAATGTGCTCCACAGCCTGATTGCAGGCATTTGTATAAATAAAAGAATATGTCCAATATCCCTGGTGGACCGCTGTCTGTCCGATCATGGGCATTTGTAAAAAAAAAAAGAATTAATTCCCCAATAGCTGTCCTATATCCCTGGTGGTCCAGTGGATCACTATCTGCCCGATCACGGGCATTAGTAATGAAAAAGTGAAATATAAGTTCTATATCCCTCAATGGAAGCAGCGGTACCCCCATCCCACTCCGGCCCATTGTGCCCCACTACCATGCTCCCCACCGGCCGCCGAGGAATGATAGCACCCCACCCGCCTGCAGCCTTGCTACTGCCGACCGACACCATCAGTAGCATTACCCATTGGGTTCACAGCATGAGCCAATGGGCAACAGCCTGCACTTACTACATATTCCAGATATGTGAATGAACTATTCACATATCTGAATGTGATAAGTGCTTGCACTGCCCATTGATCACGCCAGAACCAATGGGCATACAGCCCCACTCGACGTGTCAGTCTGTGCCTGGCAGGGCAGCAGGTGGGTGGTGCTGCCACCCGCTGGCTTGACCGACAGAAGCAGGGCGGTACAGGAGGGGGGTACCGCATACCACCAGGGATATAGGACATATTTTGTTTTTTCATTGCTAATGCCCGCGATCGGGCTGATAGCGGTCCACTGGACCATCAGGGATATAGGACAGCTTACTTTTGTACTAATGCCCACGATCAGGCAGATAGCAGTCCACTGGACCACCAGGGATATAGGACAGCTTACTTTTGTACTAATGCCTGCGATCGGGCAGATAGTGGTCCACTGGACCACCAGGGATATAGGACAGCTTACTTTTGTACTAATGCCTGCGATCGGGCAGATAGCGGTCCACTGGACCACCAGGGATATAGGACAGCTTACTTTTGTACTAATGCCCGCGATCAGGCAGATAGCAGTCCACGGGACCACCAGGGATATAGGACAGCTTACTTTTGTACTAATGCCTGCGATCGGGCAGATAGCGGTCCACTGGACCACCAGGGATATAGGACAGCTTACTTTTGTACTAATGCCCGCGATCAGGCAGATAGCATTCCACTGGACCACCAGCAATATAGGACGGAATTATTTTATTTTATTACAAATGCCCGTGATCGGGCATGGGGGGGTGCCGCCAGGTGCTGCTGGAGCTCAGGTGGCAGCTGCCGTGTTGCGCCCTGCAATGCTGCAGCTCACCTGTGGGTGGTCATCAGTTGTTCCTTATTTTTTTGGATCAACTTTGTGCTGGCGCAGGTAGGGGTTTTGCATGCATGGCTCTGCATCCGGCTGAATATTGGGCTGTGCAGAGTATGCATGGACATGCCCCCACCCGCTCCTGCATACATTACTGATGCGCTCCGGCGCATTGGGATTTGTGCCGAGCACTTTGCCCTTTTGAATATTGTGCCAGGGCGCATCAGTGGGTTGCGCATGGTGCAACACTGTTGTGCCATGTGCAACCTTTTTGAATATCTGGGCCTATATATATAAAATATTGGTGCAACAAAGATTTATCTTTATGATAAAGCTAATATAACAGAAATGACAAATGTATTAAATAACATTAACTAGGTTAGGGCCTTTAAAAGTCACTCTATCTCAGAATGCTTGTTTTTTTTCAGAAATATTATAACTGACCTAAGGGACAAATATTTACCATCTAGGCAAAAATATACAGACATAAAACATTGCCTGAAGTGGTTTGACAAATTGATTAAAAGACTACTAAAACAGAAAAATAAAATATACCACACCTGTCCTAAAGCTAGAACAAATGACAACTGGTCTGCCTTTCTCAAAATACAAAAGCAATGTAAAGGCAAAAATCAAGAAGGCAAAAAGTAAGTGAGAAGTAAGCAAACAACACTAATGGTAAATATTTATTTTCCTAAGTCAACTCTTTAAGAAAACCAATATGTCAGGTTGGGCCTTTACATCTTGATGACATATTAATTCATGATCCTAAGGACATGGCAAATATTTTTAATGAAAAATGTTGTGAAGTCTTTAGTATTCAACAATAAATTATCCAGTCTACCAGTCAGGAAGAGGCTAGCCATATTATCCTGGCAGTGGATCTATTAAATTAAAAACTTGTTATCTCAAAAGGGTACAGCCTCTCCTGGCCAAGATAACATTGTCAGCCACTTACTGTATTTACTGGCTGATTGTCTTGTCTATCTATTGAAATTAACATTTGAAGGTTGTCTATCTAATAATTTTGTTCCAGGCAAATGGAAAAATGCTCATGTAATTCCAGTTCATTGAAAAAAGGCCCAGAAACTATCTGGGAGAATTAAAGACCTATTAGTCTCAAATCTTCCATTTGTAAGATACTGAAAAGCCTTATTAAAGATATGATTGCACCTGTTATTGATAGACATGACCCTGAGCTGCATGGATTCAAACAGGGTAGAGGCTGTTTGACCAACCTGGTGTCTTTTTATGAACTTATTAGCTCTCAGTTAGACAAAAGAATGCCTTATGATGTGATATTCATCAATTTCAGTAAGGCGTTTGCTGTAGTGTCTCACTGGGCCTTGAAAGATAAATTACAGTATATAACTTTCAAATTAACAAAAGTATTATTAACTGGATATGTAACTGGCTCTCTGGTAGAGCACAGAGAGTATTGATTAATGGTCAACTTTCTGAATTGGGTCATGTTACTAGCAGGGTCTCACAGGGCTCTGTTTTGGGTCCCTGCCTTTTTCAGGCCTTTATATCTGACATGACTAGGAATTGTATTTCTGCATCTATTAAATATGCTGATGAGGTTAAAATTGGCAGTCCTTGTGCCAATATAGACCAAGCAGTAACTATTCAATGAGATCTGGATAAAATCTCTGTATGGGTTACCAAATGGGGCATGAAGTTAAACAAAAGCAAGTGTAAAGTTATGCATTTGAGAGTACATAATCCCAATGTTTCATATGATTTAGGAGATTCCACTCTGGATACAACCTGTGATGAAAGGTTCAACTTCTGCACCCCCCATTGTAGGTCTGTCCCTGTGGAGATGGTCAGTTACCACCCTTTACGTGATATGAGCCCTGAAGACCTGGCGGGCGGTGATTGATCTCTCAAAGTTTCCTGATGCCAGCTCAGGTCCAGAGCCATTGGTCTTGGCCTATAATAAGGCCATCTCCTCGGCCCTCAACCTAATTGCTACTGTCTGTGTTTGTCCTCTCTCACTTCACCCTCAGGCCCCTTGGTTTTATGGGTCTTTGAGGGAGCTGTGGTGATTAGGATGAAGGTTAGAATGTCGTTGGCAGAAATCCACCCTGGAGGCTGACCATCTTAGTTTGGTGGAGCATTATCAGACCTACTAATCAGTGATCTCCCATAAGAAGACAGAGTTCCTGTCCAGGGAGATTGCTGTTGCTCAGAATCGACCAGCTCAGTTCTTCCGAACTGTGGACAGGTTGTGCAACCCAGCCTGTCTGCAGCCCCGTCGAGCTTTTTCACAAACGGAGTGTGATGAGCTTGCTGAATTCTTTGTCAATAAGGTGGCTGACATCAGGTCAGAGATCCTCTTGACTCATTCTCTGGGGGATGCTATTGGTCGGTGCTCGGTCACTATACCTTGTACTTCCTGGAGTACCTTACCTGCTGGAGTTCAGGGATATTATGCAGATTGTCCAGGGGATGCGCCCTATGTGCTGTGGTTTAGATTCCGGCCCAACTTCCCTGATTTTGGGTTGTTACAATATCATTTGCCCGGTTCTGGCTCAGATAGTCCAGTGCTCCTTGGAATCAGGTGAGTTTCCAAGCTCCCTGAAGGAGGCAGTGGTGACACCCCTCTTGAAGAAAACTTCTTTGGACCCGGATGCTCTAGCTAACTACAGACCTATCTCGAACCTTCCCTTTATAGGGAAGGTTATTGAGAAAGTAGTGGCAACTCAACTGGAGAACCACTTGACCATCCATAATGTCTACGAACCTCTCCAGTCCAGTTTCTGAAAGAGGCATAGCACTGAGACTGCTCTGGTTCAGGTGTTCAGTGATCTCCTGATGGTGAGAGATCGGAGAAACCATTCCATTCTGGTACTCCTTGATCTCTCTTTTCAGCTTTTGACACTGTAGACCATGGGGTGCTGCTTGAGTGCCTGAGGTTCATCTGTGGCCTGACAAGTACGGTCCTCAGGTGGTTTATATCTTTCCTAATGGGCAGAACACAGAGAGTTGTGTTGGGAATTTTTCCTTCTGACTCACTCCCTCTGTCCTGTGGGGTCTCTCAGGGCTCGGTGCTGTCCCCCATGTTGTTTGCAGGGTATATGTTACCCCTAGGAGACATTGTAAAATGGTATGGGCTGAGGTTTCACTGCTATGCTGATGATACCCAGCTCTACCTGTCTTTTTCTGCCAATCAGGTTAGTGCTCTCTCAGTATTTAATAACTGCCTCACCGAAATCCAGGACTGGATGAATTCGAGCTGGCTAAAGTTGAACACGGGAAAGACTGAGGTTATGGTTGTGGACCATACCTCTCAACCTCCTGCCTCATAAATCAGGGACAAGGCTTAAAAAATCAGGGACAAAGGACCAATATCAGGGACACTTCTTCAATATTGGAGATATCCACTCAGGAAGCTGGTAGAACAAAGGGCTTGGTATAAAATGCATTATCTGAGGAAGAACAAGTCTGTAACTTTAATGTTTGACATTATTTTGTGCTTATAATGCCCACAGTTTGGTCACGGAAAGACAATTTTTAGGAGGGACAGAGTAAAATTTTGAGGCAAAATCAGGGACATCCCTGAAAATCAGGGACAGTTGAGAGGTATGTTGTGGACCCAGGTCACAGGATAGAGGGGTTGAGGACTGGTCAGCCCTCTGGATTATTTCTGGGAGGCTCCCAGATTCTTACCTCAGAACGGATGCGCAATCCTTCATTATCAGGTGTCAGCAGTCATCAAGTCTGCCTTTTATCATCTTAGGAACATTGCCAGGGTCAAACACCTTGTTCCATCCAGTGATCTGCCTGTGTTGGTCCACACCTTTGTGACCTCGTGCCTTGACTATTGCAACTCCCTTTACTTAGGACTTCTTGAGGTTGATATCCGGTGCTAGCAGCTAGTGCAGAACACTGCTGCTTGACTATTGACTGGGGTGTCTCAGAGGTCGCATATCACTCCTGTGAGGCGTGATCTGCACTGGCAGCTGATTCAGTGGTGGATCATCTTTAAAGTAGGTTTACTGACTTACAAAGCCTTACATGGACTTGGTCCCAACTACTTGAAAGAGCTTCTGATTCTCTACTCCCCTGTGCAACAGCTCCATTCGGCTGACAAGGGGTTGCTGGAGATTCCAAGGGTAACTTTGAAATCTTCTGAGGCCCGTGCATTTACAGTATGTTTGTGGCCCCTACCCTCTGGAAATCTCTTCCCCATCAGCTTTGGGAATGCGTAAACGTGGGGGGTTTTAAACAGGCACTTAAAACTTTTCTGTAGGGTCAGGCTTACCAGTGAACTGTTGGCATCTGTAACTGTCGTAATATAGATTAATGTAATAGTTTTTATGGAATTATGTTTTATTATTGTAAAGCGCTTTGGTATTTGAAAGGCACTTAAAAATAAAGTTTATTATTATTATTAAAGGAATTTAGGGATTATTGCCTCAAATGGCTTGGAGCATTCTAAAAAAATCAATGAAGCAATTAATAAAACTAATAGGGTGATCTGGTTTATAAGATTTAACATTAAATACCGGGATCCTAAGGTTATGATGCCCTTATTCAGAGCATACACTAGACCTCATCTCGAGTAAACTTCCCAGATGTGGTTCCCTTTTAAAAAATCTAACTGTAGTCTATTAGAGAAAGTCCAGCATAATTAAACTAAATACATATATAGCTTATACAATCTGCCATATGAAAATAGACTAGCTTTCTTGAATTTAGTGACATCGGAGACACACTGTTTAAGGATAGTGGTGGGTGAAGTGGCTAAAATTCACTCCACGAAGTGATTCACAGAGTAATGCAGAATCTGTGAAGTAATCTGCAATGCGAAGCGGAGTACTTTGCATCATAATGAGGAACTCGAAGTCCATTCAAACCAATGACTTTGCGTTATTCCGCCTTCCCCAAACCACTTCTCCACCAATTTTAAGGCAAAGTACATTGAAATCAATGTACTTCACATCACTTCGCCTTGTAATTGAGCTCCAAGGTGAATTCTGCAGTGATTCATGGGATTGCAGGTCACATGGGCTCTAGATTGTTCTGCACAACCTCAGTTCTGGGTAGTGTGTGTGTAGTGGCAGCAGGAGGCAGTTTGATCTCAGAGCTCTGTGATTCAAAACCTCTAAAAGCTGTTAACAATGCCTTGTTGAATCATTTTTTTGCTCATATTTTAGTACATCAATTGTAGGAAACCCTTCTTTGCTCATATCATCGAGTGTTTATTGTTTGTATGTGGATTTTGAATGTTAATTTTGAACAGAGTCTGTGTACTGTGAAGTGTGCTTTGGGGAGGGGCATATCTGTGGTGTAGGTAGATTAATAGGGTAAAAAAGGTAATCTTTCTGTTTTGGTTATATTTTTCTTGTATAACTGTGTTAATGTACACACAGTAATATTTTCAGTAATTCTTGAAATTTTTTTGCTGATTGTTGTGGTGCAGCAGTGTATAATTTCAGTTTGTTTCAAATATTTGGTTATATTACTAAAGGTTTTCAATTTGCTATGCATTACTTGTAGTGTGTGTGTGAGTGTGTGTGCAAAGCCTGCCATTAAATCAGACACCTTTTATTGTGCCACAGAGTAATTGCAGCAGTGTGAACCTGCTACAATATCCCCCGCACCTGCATGAATTTTTTGTACTGCTTTGTGGTATCTTTACTGGTAGTGGACTGTTACTCCCATGCACTAGCCCCCCACCCACCCAGCAAAAGGTATTCTTTCCAGATTTGGATTTGTGACTTGTGAGCATTGGTTAGGTGTTATGTGCCTTTGTGACTGCATCTCTTGAGTGCGCAGTGCAATCTTAATCTGTCTGTGCATTTGCAGTGCACCATTAATTCTGGAACACTTTGCATTTCTTGTTATGCTCTCATTTCACATTGTCAGCACTGTGGGATTTTCTGGACACAAGACAGTAGCATTTTGGGTATGCACATTAATTCTGGTGACTGTGTGTGACCACTGCTTGCATGACTGAGTGTGTGCCATTAATTCTGGGAGACTTTGCATTTCTTGTTACACTCTCATTTCACTTCGTCAGCACTGGGGAATTTTCTGGTCACAAGACAGTAGCATTTTGGGATGCACATTAATTCTGGTGACTGTGTGTGACCACTGCATGCATGACTGAGTGCGCCATTAATTCTGGGAGACTGCATTTTTTGTTGTGCTCTCATTTCACTTCGTAGCACTGGGAGTTTTCTGGACTCAAGACAGTAGCATTTTGGGTACGCACATTAATTCTAGTGACTGTGTGTGTGTGTGGGGGGGGCTGCCAACATTGTTGTCACTTCACCTTACTTCACGTTAAGGCAGAATAACAACATGAAGTAATAATTACAAGGTGAAGTGAGCCTTTCATATTGGCCATTCCACGTAGCAGAGTGACAATGCAAAGTGCTCACTTCGTGAGCACTTCACTGGCAAAATTTAAATTCACTGCATCTCTATTTAAGGGGAGATCTGCTTTTCCTGTTTGACATTGTTCATGACCCTTACCTAATGACTGGACTTGGGCTTGGGTTTAAAAACAATGCTTATGATACTAGAGGTCATCCTCTTCAACTTCCAGGCAAACATTTTAACTATATAAGCAGACAATTCTTCTTTACCCTCAGAGCTGTAAATCCTTGGAATAAGTTACCTTTAGATATAATTACCAGTAAAACCAAGGCTGAATTTAAGAAACGACTAGATATCTTTTTGCTATCTGGGCAGATTTAAACTATTATTCATTATAATAGAATAGGAGCATTCATGGGCTATATCCACCTCCTAGCTCCTTATCCTCATTAGTATGAACCTTAATATGTGTGAACCTTAGTATCCTGCCATTGACTCCTGAAGCACACTTAGTGACCACACACTTGAAAGACACCAGTGTCCTCACTGGAAATGCAGTGAGGCCCAGAGCGGATTTAAAACAGATGGCCACCCACCCCCACCCACTGTCCCTCCTTCTACAAGCTGATCTCACTCCTTCCCTCCCTGGCTAAACTCCAAGAGTCCCTAGTGTATTCCAGACTTTCAGACTTTCTAGACTCCATCTCCTTTCTTTCACCTTTCCAATCTGGCTTTAGAAAAAAACACTCCACCATCTTCTCCCTGTTGCATATCACTGACTCTATTCTCTCTGGAATGGAACAGGGATACATCACCACTGCCTTATTCATTGACCTTGCAAAACCCTCCGACTCAGTCTCCCACCCATCCTTCTGAGTAAAATACCCTCAGCAGGCCTCTCTGCCCCAACAGTTGCATGGTTCTGCTCCTACTTCAAGGGCCAATAGTCTGTCCTGGTGGATGATGAACTGTCGCACCTCCATCCTAGCAGGCATCCCCAGGGCTCCTTCCTGGACCCCCATACTCTTTTCCAGTTTTCTCAATGATCTCCCCTTTGCTTGTGTCTCATTAGTACTCATTGGGATCATCAGGTGAAACAAGTAAATTCCTTGAAAGATGGCACCTACAGATGTGGTAATGGCTCTTTTTGTCAATATTTAAAGCCAGGCCCCCACTTTATGCATCCAATAATAAAAATGATTTACTGAACAAGTGGTTTTATTTCTGGTTCCACACAGAATATCAATTATTTGGCTACCTGTAACAATTGTCCAGCATTATATGTGTGGAAAATGAAGAGGAAATTTAAAGAAAGAATAAGTCAACATTTAAGAAGTATACAAAAAAGGGATAGAATCTGTGCACTGGCCGTACACCAGCAGCAGGCAGGCAAGAATCACAACTTTCAGTTTCAAGATATTAAACTAGTGCACCAATCCATCAGAGGGGCTGATTTGATAACAAGACATTACAAAGGAGGCAGTATGGCACAGTGGTTTAAGGCTCTGAGCTGCAAATCTGGAGACCTGGGTTTGAATCCCGCAGCCCCCACTTGCATACTGTGTGACCCTGAGCAAGTCACTTAACTTCCTCGTGCTCCCAGGTTGCACCTGCAAACAAGCTTTCAGCTTAGTGTGTTTCACCTGGTAAAATAATTGGTAAAAAAAAGGGAAATGGTTTGGCAGTTCATGTTGAAAAGTACAGAGCGACTGGGACTTAATGAACACTTTCAACTGGCTCCCTACTTATCATAGACATGATGAACCCCTTTCTATGGTTCCTGTGAATCATTCTTTGGCTTAGCCTTTTCTGCAGCTGGTTTTGTAGCTGATTTATTTCTTCATTATGCCTGTTAATTAATTGAAATGTACAACTCTAGAGAAAAAATAATACAGTACATAGAAAAATGAATGCTTTCTCAATTGCAGAGTTGCCCTTACATACATGAGACATATTCATTTAGTATATTTTCCCAAACATTTCTAAATAAGTGTTAGATCATTACTTGCTTTATCTTCTTAAAAAATAATATCTAGTGGTTTTGCGTTTAGATCTAAATTCAAATTTGAGTTTATATTGGGATATTTATAGCAAAATATGTTTAGCCTTTAATATATAAATATAATAATAAAAACATACTAGAATAAGAATAAAAACTAAGGTAGTTTAGCCTTTTTTAGGAAATAATAACATGGCATCTTATACTTTAGACAGATGTAAGCTTTTCAAGTTTGATGTAAATGTAAGTAATACTTGCACACATCAAAATCTAATTTCTTTTGCACAGATAGCACCTTGCCCTTTAACTACCATCAGTGTTTTAAAAACATGGCTAGCATTAGTTTGTCATTTTATAATGTGATGCATTATGGATTGTATGTAATCATTTTTAACATAGAATCAAGCTATCCTGGTTTTTTTTTTTATCACACATACAAAATCATGCACCAAATAGTTCTTAGTCGCCTGACTATCTCTGTTATTAAGCACTTGTTCTGCGCACAGTACACTTTTGCACAAAGCACCTTTTTAGACATACTGTCACTTTAAGGAACCCTCTTTTAAAAAATGTCGGTAATGCATAATCTCACCAGTCTTGAGAAAGTGCAGTAGTGAGTGCGAAAACGTTTGACTAAGTGAGATTTTGGTTTTCCAAGGGAAGGGGGGAGCCATCTTTTTGTGGCATCCTCAACTGTTTCATTTGTTGTACTTGCAAGTTACCTTTTTTTGCACTTGGATTAATAAAGCCTGGATTTTTACTGAACCTGGAGAATCTGGACTTGATCCTTTACATCACAATTAGTTGCTGCAGCATGCCAAATTCCTTTCAGTAAACACTCAGTAACCACACACTCGAAAGACACCGGTGTCCTCACTGGAAATGCAGTGAGGCCCAAGGCAGATCTAAAACAGATGCCCCCTCCCCCCCAGTGGTCCCTCCTCTGGCAATACAAAACTGAGTAACCAGGGGGAACAGAAGTCACAAGTACAGGGCCAGTGTTGTCACCCACCCAGGTCTCAGTGATGCAAACAAAGTCAGCTGGGGAATAGGCAATGAAACACTCTATCACCTCAGGCATATTCCTCAGTGATCTCACATTACAAAGAATGGCCCAAAGGGGATGTGCTGAGCAGGCTGGACAAACTACCTGCTGCCACAGGACACTTGGCAGAGCCCTATGGAGGGATCCCAGGTATGATGGTCCTCTGTCCTGGGTCCTTCTACAGGCTGATCTCACTCCTTCCCTCCCTTGTTAAACTCCAAGAATCCCTAATGTATTCCAGACTCGCAGACTTTCTAGACTTTATGTCCTTTCTCTCACCTTTCCAGTCTGGTTTAGAAAAAAACACTTCACCATCTCCTCCCTGTTGCATGTCACTGACTCTGTTCTCTCTGGAATGGATCAGGGATACATCACCGCTGCCTTATTCGGTGACCTTGCAAAACCCTTCGACTCAGTCTCCCACCCCCTCCTTCTGAGTAAAATATCCTCAGCTGGCCTCTCTGTCCTGACAGTTGCATGGTTCTGCTGCTACTTCAAGGGCCAACAACAGTCTGTCCAGGTGGATGGTGAACTGTTGCACCTCCATCCTAGCAGGCATCCCCAGGGCTCCATCCTGGGCCCTATACTCTTTTCCATTTTTCTCAATGATCTTCCCTTTGCCTGTGTCTCATCCCATGTATACATATATGCTGATGACATAGTAATTTACTTATCATGTCCCTCTTCTTCTGCAGCTGAAGCCTCACTCCAAAGTGATTTCCACAATGTGCTATGCTGGTTTCAAGATAACCAACCCAAAGTCAACACCAAAATGACCATGACCATTACCTTGGGCACCTCCCAGAGGTTAGCTAGGCTGTCACCTCCCCCAGCCTTCTCCACCTTGGATGGCACCCTCCTGGAGTCTGTACCTGCCTTCAAATACCTCAGCATCTGGCTGGACAGCAAACTTATTTGTTCTGTCCACACTGATGCCATTCATGCAAAACTCCACCCCAAGTTCATTGTCCTTTATAGAAATAAGGACTACCTTCCCATCCACATCTGCCAAGATCTGTTAACCAAAATGATCCTCCCAATATTTGATTATGCTGATGTGATATACATCTCTGACCCTTCCTCCTTTCTTGCCAGACTGAATACTTTCTACAATGCCTTCTGTCACTTTACTTCTAACTCTCCTCCCCACACCCACCATTGCTCCCTATACTTATCTCTTTCCATCCCCCCTACTGCTTTATAGCCAGTACCACTGCACCTCTTTCATTGCCAAATACTGCCTTGGTTATCTTCTCTTCTACTTATCTTCCATCCTTTCCCCTCCCCCTCCTATGCTTTACATCCCAGAGACCCTCACACATTCTTCTTACCTCACCCCCATTCATTCTCTGGCCAAGCTGCCTTCTTCTATTGGCTCCCCTTCCTGTGGAATATTCTCCGATATCCTCTTCACCTTCCCCCTCTCTCCATCTCTCTTCTTCCTCCACGTTCCTGTCACCCCCTCATGATTCCTCATTTCCATTTCTCTCTGCAGCTTCCTCTCACTTCGGTCCATATGCTGCTACTACTGGAGTCCTCCTAGCCCCTGCCTCATATTTCTCATGTGTGTACATTACTTCACTCAAATCCAACCTTCATCCCCTTTGCTCTTGGCCTTTTCACCCTCTCTCCATCCAACAAAACATCTATTCAGGCTCTCTTCTCCTCCTCCCTGTTCCTGTCCCCACTCCTGATTCCTATTTTGCTCTGTCTCGCAGCATCCTATCAACTCGGGTTAATACCCTCAAATATTTTACTGATGCCTCTCAGCTTGTATTTCCTGCATACCTGATGCTCTTTATTGTTGCCAATTGTGCACTGCACTGCACTTATACTTTGACATCAATTGCTCCTCTGATGTTTGTACCTGCCTGTATGCCTAATTCCTTCTCCCCTTTTCCCTCCAGATTGCACCCGGAAATGAACCTCAGCTCAGTGTGCCTTTCCCAGGTATCAAACTTTCAATTGAATAAATGGAAGTCGGCGTGGACATGCTGTTTGTTTTTTTTTCCAACTGTTTCTGAGCCTTGCATAGTGCACTGTTGAAGCCCTTTTTTACCTGTTACCTTAATGTGCCTTAACTTAATTGGTAGTTAGATGCTATTTAAGTTACATGAATTGCAGCATTATCTATTATGACCTAGCACAGTGCTGTGTTCTAACTCCGTTTACCTGTTGCCTTAAACTAACAGCTCTGTGAGTTAGAAGTAGTTAGAAGTAGCTCAGTATTGCCCTGCTATATCAAATTGTCTGTAATCGGCCCCAAAAGTGTCAGATTGCATCTGCTGGGTCCTGCAAATTAAATTACCTGCCTGTGTCAGTCGCTCCTCCCTCCCTCTCTGATACTTAATCCCCTCTTCTCCTCTCCTCCATAGTCGGGTCATGAGGGCTGCAAAGGAAGCCTCCCGAAGCAAAGGCGCTAGGTGTGAGCTCGAGCCCCTAACGGTAACTGGCAACTGGCTCGCTGCTCACAGCGTGGTGTTGGCCTGCCGCGCCTCTGCGCTGGCTCCCACCACCCCACCACCGCCTCTTGGTGAGCTCTCTTGTTTTATAGGTTTTGTCACGTGATGTGAAAAACTATCAGCCATTCTCCATCTGCAGCTTATCAGTTGCAACGCTAGTGGCCGCCTACCAGACTCTGCCTGTTACTCTGCTGCTAGTTATCAAGCATCAGAGAGAGAGAGAAAGAACAAAAAATAAAACAAAAGATATTCTGATCACTGCCTTCGTCTCAGTGCACAAACTCACCAAACGGGCCCTGCTTTATAGCCTAAATCACTCAGACTAACTACCCCTGATCACCTAGAAAGTTACCTGCAAGCACACTACTCCCAGAGTCCTGAGACTTCCTCAGATCTATACCATGGATTATTTATTGACATGGGTGGGTCCTGAACACTCAGCTTATTTATCCTACACTGTCCTCCCCCTCCCCTATGACTGCTCCCCCTCTGAGAAGGGCCCCTACCCTATACACCCCCCTGGACCTCCTGTGCAGAGGGCGAACGGATCAAATAAGCCTTGCCAAGGCACACATAGGCCTCTTCCGAATGGGCCTACCAACCTACCTTCCTCCTTCCACTCCACATATGCCCAACGGAGACTCCACCTCATGGCATTGATCACCCCTGCCTGTCCCTCCCTGAAAGGACACCACACCTACTTGTCTCCCTTCCTCCACATCCCCGACCACTGGAGCCATCCACTCAGCCCCTTGAAGGACTTGGGCTTTTATGCCAGGCTCAAGCGGGCGCTAGGGGGGGACATTGAACCCAACCCAGGCCCCTACTCCCCCAGTCTTACCCTGACCGACCCTACTAACCCCCTCTGGGCAAACTCTAGGGGATCAAGTTGGTGCATATGAACATCAGCAACCTAAGGCACAAAATCCACGACCTGGAGGCCTGGACAACGCTGTACAAACCTGATATACTTGCGGTCACTGAAACATGGCTCAAACCCCAGATCCTCCCACATGAAGTGGACTTAGCCGGCTATCAAATTTTCCGAAAGGACAGAGAGGGAAAAAAAAGAGGAGGTGGGGTTCTCATTTACCTCAACTCCTCCTTGAATGCCTTGCAGGTCGACCACCCTGCCTCCCACAACCCGTACAGTGAAATCCTAATCCTTAAAGTGCTCCTTGGTGACACTAAGCCCCACTACATAGGCTGCGCCTATCTCCCTCCTCACTCAGCTGTCACTTCCCTTGAACCCCTAATCAACTCCTTTGAGGAGCATCCTTTGGGGGAGGTCATCCTCCTTGGTGACTTCAACCTAAACTGGTTGGCCCTTGGGTCTCCTGCACCAAGAACCTAGTACTCGACTCTCTCACCCAAGTCATTGACCTCCCCACCAGACACAATGCCAAAACTGGCAACCACTCCTTGATTCACTGGGCTCTAGTCTCCTGCCCTGACCGCATACTTACTGCCAGGATCATGTCTGATTCTCTTAGCGACCACTCTCCAACTTTCTGTATATGGTCCAATAAACCCTGCAAAACCCCTGCTAGCATCATAGAAGCTAAGGAATTTTAGCAGGTTTGTCCCTGCTGACTTCTGCTCTGCCCTGGGGACTATTGACTGGAACCCCATCATCTTTCTCCCTCACTTGATGAGGCACTCGACTACTTCACCAACTCATTTCTGTCCTTGGCTAACCTACACGCGCTCGGAAGCAGCTAAGGGTTCAGGAAAAGCACAAATGGCTGAGCCCTAACCTTAAGCAAACTATGATACTCCGTGACAGGGCCTGGGGACTCTACAAGTCTTCTGGTGGTACACCTGAATGGGAGAAGTATAGGGAACTGAGGAATCTTTGCAAGAAAACCTCTAAACAGGCTAAATCACAGTACCTAAGGGACCTTCAAACAGGTCATCTCAGTAACCCCAAGAAATTCTGGGGTCACATTAACTCCCTCATCAAGGGTACCCCAAACTCACCTAATGACACACTTCTGGTCGGTAACTCCCTTCCAGCGATCCCTTGTCTGCTGCCGAAGCCTTCTCCGACTACTTTGCTAACCCCTTAGGTTCCTCCCCAACAACTTCCCTGGGTCCCCTCCCTTCATCCCTTGGGACCGAGCCCTCCCACAGCCCCAATTCCACCTGAAACTAGTAGAACCGTCCACTGTACTCCCACTGCTCCTCAAAATAAACCCCAACTCCTCCCCTGGGCATGACCTCTTAGAACCTAGACTGCTGAGAGCAGCTGCCACAGCTATTGCCTATCCCGTCACCCTATTGATTAATAGGTCACTCCTCGAAGGAACCATCCCTACCAAATGGAAGGTCTTGACTATTGTCCCTATCCATAAAAAAGGTCCCCGCGACCTCGCAGGAAACTACAGGCCAATCTCCCTTCTCAGCTCTCTTGGAAAAGTACAGGAGAGGCTCGTGTATAACCAACTACAGGACTACCTAGAACAGCATCTACTACTCTCCGATGTTCAACATGGGTTCAGAAAAGGCCATGGCACTGACACTGCCCTTATCCAACTCACATCTGACATTCTTAAGGCCATGGACCAGGCTTCCCAACAGGCGCCTATTCATCGACCTATCCAAGGCCTTGACATGGTCAACCATGAACTCCTCCTCTCAAGCTCTGGCAACTAGGTCTGTTTTGCACACGCCCCTCATGGTGCAAGAACTACCTGACTAACAGAACACAGAAAGTCCAAGCTGGAGGGCCTCAATCCGGCAAAGCCCATGGTCTCAGGGGTACCCCAGGGCTCGATCTTGGCCCCCACTATTTTCACTGTTCTTAAATGACATCGAGGGAGGCTGTGGGCCAAGTAACCTCATTCTTTACGTTAGATGACACCAGTAGTTCACTTCAGCGACCCCCACCCCAATGTCATCTCTACTAAGCTGCAGGCCTGTCTCTCTGACCTTGAGGCATGGTTCTCAGCAAATTCTCTAAAAATGAATAATGACAAAACCAAGCCGTCCTGTTCGTGACAAGACGGTTCGGGGCTAACAGAAGTGACCTACTCAAGCTCATGTCAGCCCTAGGGAGTAGGGTTGAGGTCTTGGATCAGTTCAAGTACCTAGGTGTCCTCCTCGATCAGGAGCTGACATATAAACACCACATCACCTCCCTAACCCGAACCATCCACCAGAAGATGGTGCTCCTCTATCGTCTGGGAAACTCCTTCACTAGCGAGCGCCGCTGCATTCGCCAACCCAATTCCTCCCAACAATCCTCTATGGTGCCCCACTACTGCAGTCACTCCGAGTGTCTGAGCTCAATAAGCTCTCCACACTCTACCATAAAGTGGCTCGCTTCGCTACTAACTCTCTCCCTAGGAGGCATCACTGCGAGGCCTTAGCAGATCTAAACTGGCCCTCCCTCCGGCACAAGCTGGCCTACTCCTCTGCCTGCCTTGCTTTCAAATTCACCTCCCTTGGTCCTCCTCCTCACCTGCGTGATCTACTCATCCCAAAGACCCAGCACCATTCCCTTCGATCCTCGGCTAGATGTCCCCTTGCCACCCCCCGGGTTCGTACCAATCAAAGCAAACGCTCCTTCCACTACGCTGCCCCCCTATTATGGAATGCCCTTCCTACGACTCTAGTCAACAAGCCTTCTCTCCTAGGGTTCAAATCTGGCCTCAAAGCATATCTTCTCGAACTTAGCCTCTGTGGGTGCAACCGTTAGCCCCTTATCATGATCACCCCTCTGTGACCTTTGGTGCCAACTTCAACTGCTTTCCTATAACATCCCCTTTGTAAACTGCTAAGGTACTATGAAACCATTTATTAGACCAGTGGAACCCTCTGCTCCCTGGGCCAATGATGTTACCCAATGTGTACCATGTACAAACCATAAACTTATCTATGTTAATACTCACAACTATGTACCCCAGACCTCCTATGTACTCAGCTAACGCTGTCCCACAGTTACTCATGTGTATCCCTCTCCTTGTTATGTTTCTTACCCAATGTCATCCGATACAATTCTGCTATGTATGTACACTCTGGATCTATAAATGTATACCTAAGAATACTGTTTAATGTTGCCAAGATATGTACTCTCTGTCACTAATCCTGGGTCGCCCCTGAAAAAGGGATCTCTGGTCTCAGTGGGCTTACACAGTTACCAAAATCTAAATAAATAAATAAATAAATACATACATACATACATACATGAATACATACATGAATGAATTAATGAATTAATACCTAAGTATAAGGATAAAGGGGTACTAAGTGATTGTTATAAATAATATAGAGACAACTTCATATGGGCGGCTTGTCTTCTGCTGTGCTTTTCTACCTAGCAGTATGATATACAGTATCTGCAGTCCACTTACAATACTGTATTTTTTTTTCAGGGTTTCAGGTCAGGTTGGATGGGTGAAGTTAAAATAACCTGCTTTGCTCAGTTTTACACAGTTTCACAACTACTTTTAAAGTCTGTCATTTTGAATTCCTAAAATGCAAAAATTAGCAACTAACATTTGTAGTCATATACAAAAAATAACTCTTTCAAAAACCTGTTTCTTTTTAAAGCACAGTTTATACCAAAGAAGAGCACTTTCATGTATTTTAAAAATGCAATTCCAAACTATACTTTAAAAAAATGTTTTTGATTAAGGAAAAATTTGGACAATAATTAGCACTTTCACATTATTTATTTATTTGTTTTTTGTTTACCGGGTAAGTACACTAGACAACAATGTTGCCTATATTCAGGTACGACCCGGGAGAGTACAGACAGGGGAGACCAGAGTCAACATTAAAGAGTATTTCATGACGCAGCATGAGGTGAGAACAAACATTTGAACAGTAGACAGCCAGGTACAGTCATTATCAGTAACGACAAAGAGAAACAGATAACATTACATTAATTATTTTCATCTGATGATACATCAATGACTAAATTGAAACGACAAACAGCAAACAAAACTTAAATGAAGTAGCATTATAACAATAGGATTTCTGCTGGATGTGGGAAACTTTCAGATTTTGGAGACCAGTAGGAAATCAGTAAGTGCCATAGGGAGGAGAAAATGCTAGGAGAGAAGCTCAAGTTACAGCACAAGAGCAGCAGTCGGATTCTAATAGGTGTGCCCGAAGACTCAGTTTAAAGGCCTTGTGGGATTTGGAGAGTTTGATGTGGGAGGGAATGGAGTTCCAGAAGCAGGGGCAGATATGGCAAAGGATCGTTCTCCTTTTTGTGTGAGATATCTGGGAATTTTCAAGTTGGGTTTGAGCAGATGCCCTGAGGAGGTATGCTTGGGAGGGCTGAGTTAATAGTTCGGCAAGGTATTTAGGGGACCCCATTCTGATCATATTATCAATTGTACAGCCTGCAGAATAATGTCTGAGCGAATATTTTACAAATAAATGTTTCACACTGCACATTAAAAAAGAAATATGAGTGTAGGAATGTTAATACAGGGGCTCCCACCCACAAGTGACCCCAAGTCCTCCCTGAGTGAAACAAGATTTAGTCAGAGCTGCTAGGGCTGTGAGGAGCTACCAAATGACCAAAGTTATTTTCTTGTTAGTGCCATATAGCGCTGTTTAGTCACAATCACAGTGCTCCAGATCCAAATAACAATTTTCCTGTAACAATCCCTCATTTTTCCTGTATTTTCCCCATATAGGCAGCATTAAATCCCTGTAGATTTTTAAGCCACTAGTTCCTTACTTGTACCTTTGTTGTTTATTTAAATTTAATATGTTGGCAGCCTTTTATCAGGAAAAGGGATCTGACTTGCTATTAGGTATTAAAATTACAGTATATGTCAAGATGACCTTGGAATGATTTGGATTTATATGGAATCTGTAATGCGTAACGGGGGAATTTATTTATTTGTTGAATTTTGTTGACCGGGTAAGTCCACTAAGATTAGAAGTCCCTTTTTCAGGGGTGATGGGGGGGGGTGTACAGATGGTAAACAACTGAAATTGTAACATGGCATAAATCTTTACTTGAACCAGAATAAGCTGTTGGTGGTCTTTTTAGTGAATGGGGGAAATTTGGTCAGGACACTGGGGAAATTCCCCATCTCTAACAGTAGGGGGACTCTTGTCGGCCATTTTCCAAGATGGCTGACATGGATTGTGGAAGAGCGAACTGTCCTGGAGCTGGGGAAGCCTCTGAGCCCGTTCCAGGCTCTTCTTTGTCTACTTCGTCTTCTTTGGCTACTGACTCTGATCCTACTCAAACTGCAATGGAAGATATTGTGGATTTTTTGTTGGATACAGATATGGATGATGGTACTACTACTACTGTTGCCCAGACCTCTGGAGGTGCTTTTTCTGAGGGTGCTATGCCAGCTATTAGGTTAGAGAACTCTACTGTCTCTGGAATGAACCTGCTGACACCAGCACAAGAAGAACAGTTACTACAGTCTGCAATTCTGAATAATAAGGCTTTCCTTTTGCAACTTCTTGTCAAAACGGCTGAACAACCTAAATGGGCTACTCCCAGAGTCGACCCTATGGTTCCCATGGAGTCTGCTGTGCTCCTTGGTATGCCTAATGCTCAGTCATTTTTCCAAACATCTCAAGATGCTCCCTCCTCACTTACTCCGACTATTGGTGCTTCACAATTGCAAATGCAGGATACCTGTAATTCCCCTGCACCTGCTGCTCAATCTATTTTTGATGCTAGTGACTAACTTACAGCTCCAGTCTGGGACCCAGCTTTGGTTCTGCAGGCTGCTGATTGGATTCTGTCAGCTGGGCGTGAAGGGTGGACTTCCCCGTGGCCTGTCACTGCTGCTGAGATCGTTCAGCTCTCACCAATGACTTCTCACTCTACCATTGCAACTGATGATTTGCTTGTCCAACCCCAACAGCTGAACGCCATCTCTTCTGTGGTAGCCGGTGAGGTACCAGTTTTACATATCGACTCTCAGCCAGTTGAACGGCATAAGACGGGACCTGAACTGCCTGTTGTTACTGATTGTGCTATGGTTTCCCAGGTTGCTACGGATCAGGTTGCTACCAAGGACTTGGCTCATTCTGGAGTGACTCCTTCCTCTGAGCCGCCTTTTTCACATTTAGACTCTGCTACTCCGGCATCCCTCTCGCACGCAGTATGTCAGGATTCTTCTACCTCCCTGCCTGCTCCTTCCTTTTGCATGGATGACTTATTTAAACAGATTGGAGAATCTGCTCAAAGATGCAATGCTGTCCGCCTGAAATACGCAGGCACCCAATAGACCTTTCCCAATAGGAAGTTTGTGTTACATCATTTGCTGCAGCAATCCATGGGGATACCTGTTCAGGACTTGTTTGCGTTTATTCATATTAAAGGGGAGAATATTTATGACATTAGTTTTCATAATGCAAGTACTTTGGAAAGTTTTTGGCAAAAGCTGGAATTGGTTAAGCATCAGTCTATCTGGCAAGATTTTTTTCCTATTCCATTGACTAAACCATCTGTTAAGACTATTACTTTACTGTTCCATAATGAAGGGGTTAATATTGAGGATGTGCAATACTGGCTTTGACAAAAATGTGAAATTTTACAGAATCCTGTCCCTATTCTAGATGATGACTTTGTGTAGAAGTTAAACTCTTCCACACTGATTTAGGGGTGCAACATCTTCCCAGTAGTTTTCATATCAGTCACGATCGGGGTATTTGCTTTTATCCCAATCAGCCACAAGTGTGGTGCTAGAACCCATCTTAGTTCCTCATGATGCCCCCACCTTCTGATGTTCCAATGGAAGTTGTGCAGTCCACTAAATTAAAAAAGTCCAGAAAGAAATCAGATACCCGGGTATGTGGCTCTCCTATAGTGACCAGGAATAGATTTTCTTTATTGTATAAAAGGAAGCAATGGGGAGATTGTGGGGAGGATGATGAAGACTCTGATGCTTCTTCTGTTACCTCTGGGATAGAGGACGTTGCTTCTGAGCTACCTTTGGAATCATCTTTGGTTAAGAAGGTCAGGGAAAAGGGAAAACCTAAACAGAAACCTGATGGCTGACCCTTGGTTTTCCCCCTTTCTACTCTGACTTTGAATGTTAGCAGTATTAAGTCTTTTCAGAAGGGAAGTGCTACATTTCAAATTTTGTGTGGCTTGATGAATAACATTTTTCTCTTACAGGATACTCAAATAAAAACTGAGTATGAGCTTTCACAAGCTAAACAATTCTGGTTGGATGGCTTATCCTTTTGATCCCAGGAGCCAGACCTCTGTGATGGGGTGGCTATTTTGCTCAAGGGACCAGATTTCCATGTTCAGAAACTTATAGACATTGACCCAGGCTCTTCTGGTTGATGTCTCTTTTCATAACTTGGATTTAGGTTTGGTGAGTGTTTATGCTCCACAAAGTATTGCAGCTAGGGTGGCATTATTTCACTTGATACACCCTTATTTACATACCCGAAGAATTGTGATCTTAGGTGGAGACTTTAACTGTGATCTCTCTCCTGATGACAGGGGCTGCAAAATCTGAAAAGTTTTTAGTGATATGGCTTGTTTACAGAGCATGATTTCTACTGCTAATTTATAGGATGTGTTCTCTGCAGTTAATATGGCAGGACAGAAAACTTTTATTAAGGGATGTTTAATGGCTAGGATTGATTACATCTTTACTTCTAAATCTTTAACGACACATAATGCATCTACTGTGCTGATTGAAACTTTGGATTATCTAGCTGTATCGTGTATGGGTAATACTGGGGGCACTCCTGCCACTAGGCTACCACATAGATGGTGCCTTAATAATAGTTTGCTGATGGATCCAGATCTTGTCCCCAAATGGAAGGAATTGTTACAGGCTCAGGTGTCTACCCTTGAGTCATATGATAATCTTCTTGACTGGTGGTTGGCTTCTAAAGCTGATTTTCGGTCTTTGTTTATTAGTCATGCTTCTGGGAAAAGTCAGTGGCTTTATGCAAAGTATTTGATGCTGAGGCATCAATTACAGAATCTCATCTCCATGGCTTTTACATATAAACTATATTTATCAGCACAAATAGTGCAGATGAAATCGGATATGGCTAGGTTTCAGTATAATAGGTTTCTTAGCTTGAAACTGGAGGCTCAGTTTGGCACTCAGGGATGACAACCCACTTTGGACACCTTCCGGAGTTGTGCTGACCGTGTTAAGCACACTGTTATAGATTCTTTGTGGAAGGAGACAGACTCTACTATAACCACGGATATGGACCAAATTAAGTCTGAAGTAGAAAATTATTTATTTACTCAATTTGGAGTTCCCATTGATACTCCTGACCCTGTGGGTTTCTTACAAGACTTACAGGTCACCTTGCTTTCTAGTGACCTCTGTGCTTCTGTCATTCAGGACATTTCTTTGGATGAAGTGAAGCAGGGAATTGATGGTCTGACAGCCGAGTTTTATAAAACTTTCTCAGATCAGTTGAGTCCTATTTTACTTCTGGTGTTCAACACCTCGTTGCATCTGCCCTCTATCCCAGTTGCATTTTCTCAGGTGTTGGTTATCCTGTTATATAAATCTGGGGACAGGATGAGCCTTTGTAATTGGAGACCTATTAGTCTTCTGAATGTCGATTATAAAATCTTTACCAACATATTGACTAGGCGGTTGGGTACCATTGCACAGGTTGTCATCTCTAAGGTCCAGACCTGTGGGAGTGCCGATAGATCTATATTTCCTAATCTGTAGTTTTTAAGGGACTTGATGACTTTAGGCTCGACGGGCAAATGTTCTGGTTGGCTCTTCTCCCTGGATTAGCAAAAAGCTTTTGACCGGTTAGTCATGGTTATTTTCTTGCAGTTTTACGATGTTATGGGGTTCCTCCTGAATTTATACATTGGCTTCGTCTGATCTATGCCTCGGCAACTGTACAACTTTTTGTTAATAAATGTTTTGGAACGTCCTTTTGTATTCACCAAGGTGTGCGACAGGGTTGTCCTCTAAGCCCCGTTCTCTATTTGTTTTCCATTGACCCCCTTATTAGGACTATCCAGTGTCACCCTGATATTCCTGGTGTTCTGGTGCCCAATTATTTGGATGTTACTAATATCAGCGCATATGCTGATGATTTATGTCTTAGTGTACAGTCTCTCACTGCTTTCCCATTTATTGAAAGTGCTCTCTCTGCTTATGAAACTGTCTCTGGAGCTAAACTGAATTACAACAAAAGCATTTGCTTCTCTATTAACCTCAAATTCAGGCTTTCATACCCTCAGGCTTGTAGTACTATACCTATGATGACCTCACCTATTCGCATTTTAGGTATCACATTTGGAACGGAGGACAATGCTTGTTATAATTGGAAGCTAGCGATAGCTAGGGGTCAACATATCATGCAGGGCTGGACGTTTAAGACTATTTCCAAGGAGAAGAAGGTTTACTTGATTAAAACTCTCATTACTCCACAATTTTTTATATTTGACCAATATCTTTCAGATCCCATTTTTACTGGAACCTCAACCTTTGAATGTTATTTTCAGGGTTTTTGGGGCAGTAGATTGAATCCAATTAGATGTATGTTTACTTATTATGATTATGATCATGGTGGGGTATGGATGTTACATCCTGTTGTTTTTTTTCATAGCATTTTTCTGTATAGAACTCTTTTGGAACTTCTCACAAATAGGACATTGTCTTGGCTTAATATCTTCTTTGATTGTTTTTTTTACCCTTCAGGACAAATGGGGTTCTGGTTTACTTACTGTGTGCATGATAACTACCACAAAGAATATCCCCATCTATATGAAGCCCTGTTTGACTAAGTTGCATCAATGGAGTATGACGCATGATTTTGTTGTTTCCCATAGTAGGAAGAAAGCCTTTTGCGGTTTTGTTTTAAGTGAAGTTTTGTATATCCTACCAACTCTCCCTGCTTGCCCTGATAATTGGGTCCCCAAGGCTTGCCTTCAGTTGCTTGATAAATGACTCCCAAAGCAAATGTGGGATGTGGTTTGGCTGTCCTGTCATGGCTGTCTTGGGGTTAGAGGTACGCTCAAACATAAAGCTGTTGAAGATAGGATGTGTCCCAGGCTGACTTGTATGAACATAGAAACATAGAATTTGATGGCAGATAAGGACCGCTTGGCCCACCCAGTCTGCCCATTTCCCTACCTAATGGATAGGCTGCAGATCCTAGTTAACCAGCAGCCTACTTCTTTCAACCCCCAACCCCTAGAATTGCCTTATGGCTGTCCCATGCATGTTTGAATTCAACCGCTGTTTTTGACTCCACACTCTGGAAACTCTTGAACATTTTTTGATTTTCTGTCCTTTTGCACATACCTTTTGGCAAGCATTACAGGATGTTTGAGGAGACCCACATCTGCTCCCTATGTCATATGATGTGATGGTCCTGGGTTTGTACCCCCAGTTTTTCCATCATTATCATCATGATACATTGAGGGTTACTTTTGTGGCTTGCAAGTATTATTTGTGGCAGGTGAGATGCATACTTTTGCTACAACAAAAAGATGTTACCCCTGTGGGAATACTTCAATGAGTTCTTCTTTTTTTGCAAACACTTTATAAGACTGAAAGCAGGTCTTTAACCTCTAAGAAGCTCCTTTTATATTGGGGTTCCTTTGCATGGATACTTTGTTCTTCTTGATGGTTTTCTTTGTTCGTTGAATATTGCTGTATGTTTAGACTATCTTCTTTGGGTTTGTTTATTTTTGCAATTCATTTTATTGCTTTATGACTTATATATATATCTCTTTGCATGTACCTAGGAATTGTCTGCCTTTTTTTTTCCTAAGACAATTCACACTGTTTGCTGTTCATTTTTGCTGTCATTTTTATTTGTATATTTGTTTTTTATTGTTTTTTTATATACGCTACAATGCTTCCTTTCTGTTGTATTCTCTATCCCTTCTATGATTTTGTATGATGTCCTATTGTTTATTCTTTGCTCCTAAAAAAGGAAATTACCCTTCTCTTTTAGTAGGAGATGGGGGGGTTCAGTTTAGGATTTCAATTTTGGGGTTGAGTACTAGTTGACAGTAACTCAGTCATTGTATGAATGTAATACTTGTTTGATTTCTCTTATTCTATGTTTTTTGAATTGTTTTGTGTGACTTTTAACACAGTTTGTTATTTTCTGTTGTTGAAGATTTTATAAATGATTCCCTTCTCTTTCAGTGGGGATGGGATGGAGGTTATGTACAATTATGGATTCTATATGTTTGTAGTCCATGTATGCTGTCATACTTATTTATTTATTTTTATTATATTTTTGTATGAAGTAATACAATTTTGTATATTTTGTTTTAAGTTTTAAATAAAAAAAATTCCCCTACTGGACTGTAGGGGGACTTGCCATCCATTTACAGGATGGCCACTCGGGCTGAAGCACCAGAGGGTGAAGATGTGATGGAGATGGGAGAGCTGGCCTCCTCTCCTTTCTTGGTTGCATCAGAGGCTGAAAATGCAGTAAATACTTATAATGAGATGTTATCAGATGAAGACATCATGGATG
This sequence comes from Neoceratodus forsteri, assembly GCA_016271365.2. Taxonomy (NCBI): domain Eukaryota; kingdom Metazoa; phylum Chordata; order Ceratodontiformes; family Ceratodontidae; genus Neoceratodus; species Neoceratodus forsteri. The sequence continues at coordinate 1,025,562,432 of CM057454.1, read as the reverse complement.
TTTATATTTCGACTGAAGGTTTAACCTCTCAGTCTCCTATTGCTAAGGAGACAGATATGGAATGCAATTTGGAAAAAAAACAGGAAATAGTAGAGCTGGTAAGATCTGAGGAAGAATGACACAAAGAGGAGAAAGAATGCTTGGCTGCATGACTCACCTCACTGTCTACTAATATTCCCCCTGTCAATTCGGACGCCCATCCTGTCAAACTCGGGGATGGTGTCACAACTTCTAATGCCCCGCTGGGGCTGGGTGAGTCTGACTCAGGGTTTGTTTCTAGAGAAAAATTGCAGGCTGGAAGTCCTAACACGAATGCTTGCGTGTGCCTAAAGCCTGAGGTTTCTAATACAATCTCTACTGTGCATACCGATGTTGATTTCAGATGCGCTGATGAGCATGATTCACTATTAAACCCGCTGGATGGTTTCACTAAAGCTACATCTCCCCCAGTTGTTACCTTGTCAAAGTCGGAGGGGTTTATTTTTAAGCAGCCACAGGTCGGGGGAGAATCACCTGCAGTAGTTTTTCAAACCAATTCAACAGATCAACATGGCCTTACTGAATTTGTATTTTCTGGAGCAGGGCTTAAGCATGGGAAGACAAGCGAAGTAAGGACTAAAAGGGATGCAGTTCTCGCTAATAGGAGTATCATAGACTGTTCTAGTACAACCTTCACAACAACACCATCTACTGTTTGTTCGATGATATCTCTCCCCAGTGACCAGTGTTCTCCAATAAAGGCCTTGTCAGAAGCAGGATGGAAACAGGCCCCCGAGGGAATTTGGATCCCTGACCCAGCATGGGATTCACCCTTTCCCATTTCACAAGCTTACCCAGAGTGGAAGCTACATGGAACTGTTAAGGCTACGCAAGATGGCATTTCATCTAAATCTTTAGTTGAACCTGCTCCACCTCCCCCCTTGGAAGCTGCTAAAAGCCTACCTGCAGAGACTGCTAAAGGACAGGACTTATAGTCTTTTCCTCCTTTAACGCTTCTTCATACTACTGGAACTGGACCTCCATCTGCACCTAATATTGAAACACATATTGATTCTTAGCATAAACCTTTGTTGTCTGAACTGTTTTCTAAAACAAAAAAGGAACTCTATCAGAATCAGATACAAAGGGGGTTTGCCAGATAGACCTGATAGGTACCATTTTGGAAAAGTTCTTCTAAAAGATACCCTTCATTTCTCGCCCAGAGAGGTATATGCCTTCATTAATATTTCTGGGGAGGATAATTTTGACGTCACTTTTCACACAGCCTATGCCCTAGATCTTTTCTGGGAAAGATATGGGCAGGTTAAGTCCTCCCCTACATGGACTCCCTTTGTTATGATACCTTTAACTAAACCACTTATTAATTATGTCATGGTTATTTTTCACAACAAAGGGGTCCATGTAGAGGACATCACCTATTGGCTATCTCAAAAATGTGAGGTGATGGGAGAACATGAAGCTATTTTGGATAGTGAGCTGTTTTGGACTTGGGGGTGGAAATACAAGGTTAAGCTTCACCAGAACGACTCTGGTATAGAATATATCCCTAACTCTTTTTTGCTGGGCAGAGATTGAGGGGTATGTTTTTATGCAGGCAGCCATGGGCATGCTACAAATGTGGCTCCCAGACACATCTAACTAGGACATGTGACAAACCCAGGTGCAATAATTGTGGGGAGGTGGGCCATATTAATATGCAATGTGCAAATCACACTCGGTGTGATCTTTGTGAAGAATTTGGACATGTTTTTGGGGAGTGCCCTTGTGCTGCCCATAACAAAGCATCTTGTATCAGCCCAGAGCTACTTATTCATCAGGCACAGGATTCTGCTAGCACTGCTTCTATGGCTCCAAAGGCCCCTCCTCAGGACCCCACTCCTTCCTCAGGACCATTAGTTGCAGCTCCCATACTGCTTCCTGATCAATCTAATTTGGCTCCAGATCCCTTAAAGGACTCTTTGGATCAGACTTTCCAATCTGTTACAATGACCCTGTTACTTTGCCTGTTAGTGAACCAGGCCCTCCTATGCAGGATCCTTTGCCTCGGAGAAGATCCTCTCGATTTACCAAACCTGCCTCCTCTGACCCCCGTGGAATCGAAAAATTATTATGCTGCCCTATTTACATCTTGGGGGAATTCTGAGATGGAAATTGAAGACTCTGACTCTGACTCTCTGAAATCAGTTATAGAACAGGGCCCACAGGCTATGGATCACAGAACATATAAAGGGAAAAAGGAAAAGAAAAGAAACAAAATTAGCCAATTCTAGATTGGATTACCTTTTTTTCCTGATGATCATGGCTTTTGGCACTTTAGGTTTGCTCCATATACATAGTCTATTAAATGCAGATAAGAGACAAACTGTTTTTCAGTACCTACATGACATGGCTTTGGATGTTATTGTACTACAGGAAACTTGGATGCATATAGAGGACCATATTTGGAGGTTAAAAGAGAATGGGGTTGGGGCCCCTCATATTGGTCATTTGGCCAAGATAAGGCAGATGGGGTGGGGATACTATTTCACTTCTATTCTTTTACTCTACGTAAATTAATTGATTTGGTTCCAGGTTGAGTTTTAATTTTAGATGGCCTCTGGAAAGGTATGGATTGTAGGTTTATTGTGGTTTATAATTCCCAAGTAAAGGCAGAGAAAGTTAATCACATGAAGGCTATCCAGCCATTTCTAGTCACTACCTATAAAACATTTTTATGTGGGTATTTTAATTGTAGTCTTATAAAGGAAAAGAAATGGAAATGGGATGAGGGAAAGAAAATATATTGTGACTCTTAACACATTGGCTCAACTAGTGACTACTGCAGGTTTAATTGACAGTCATATCTATCATAATAAAGTCCCTAACTTCACTTATATGAGGAATTCTTATACATCCATTATTGATTATGTTTTTCTCTCCCCTAATTTGCCTAAAGGGACTTTAGATATCAACCCAGTAGAATTTTTGGATCATTTACTACTGGTATTGACTTTGGATCAAGAGGTAATGAGGCCTATCTTGCCAGGGAAGTGGAAGCTTAACACCTCACTTTTGACTAACCCTGTTGTTATTCAGACTATGGGTGATTTGTTTACTGCTAGACTATCGGTTCAATGTTTATACCAGAATAAAGATGAATGGTGGCTGGATACAAAAAATGACATAAGAACTTGGTTTATGAAATTTGGCAAATCACAGGGTAATTATAAGTTTTTGAAATATTTATCTTTGAGAAGACAGTTATAAAAATTATATTTTCTAGCTAATCTCTCCACATATGATTATTCAACACAGATTGATTTAGTAAAAAATGGCATGAAGGAGTTTCAATGTGGTAGGGCATGGACAATACAGAGTATGTTATATAATGGTACCCATAACACTCCTGTGGGAGACCCTTTTGAGGCTTGCAAAAATATTAAGGAAAGTATGACTATGGAATTTTTGATCTCCTCAGACAGTCGAATGAGGGTCTGGATGAGTTAATACAACAGCATTTTAAAACACTGTTATCAAATTCCCCAATTAAGAAACAGGACATACTAAATTTCTTTAAAACCAATTTCAGTTCCTGAATTTTTGGATGAAATTTTACAATTACAGACCCCTATTACTAAAGCAGAAATTTTGAGGGCCATTAAGAATCTTAATAATAATACTTCACCAGGTCTAGATGGTATTCCACAAGTATGTTACAAAACTTTCAGTCAACAGATTGCTGATAGTCTGGTTTTGGTTTATGCATACTGGTTTAATTCTGACACAATACACCCCTCCTTCAAGGAAAGTTTACTAGTACATCTTTCTAAAAAAGGGGATAGATCTTGCATTAGTAATTGGAGACCTATTGTTTTGTTAAACACCGATTATAAAATTCTGGCACATATTTTGAATGATCATTTAAAAAATGTATGCTTCCCTTGTGATTTCGCTACAACAATATTGTGGGCTCTTCAATAGGAGAATACAGCATGCTTTAATGATTGTCAGGGATGTGATAGATCATTGTAATGTATTAGGTTTGTCAGCATGTATGGTTGCAGCAGATCAGGAAAAGGCTTTTGACAGGGTTTATCATCCCTATTTGTTTGCAGTTTTAGAAACATATAAGGTACCTTTGATCTTTCTGAAACAACTTAAGATATTGTACTCTTTTTTTCTGATTGGACATCTCTAAATGGATTTATTGAGCAGGGCTTTGATATTAGGCTTGGGGTATGTCAGGGATGTCTCTTAAGCCCACTTTTAAATATTTTTCCATTGGATCCTTTGTTGAGGCATATTGAGTTGCACTCTCTATCGAAAGATTTGTCAGGGATGGGGATTCTACAAAATCCTTGTGTTTAGGTGTATGTGGATGATAGTTGTGGTTTCTTTTGACATAAAAATCAGATTAGGTTTTCTTTACAAGAACTACATAGATATCAGTTAGTGTCAAATGCTAAACTTAATGTTACTAAAAGCAAAGGGCTTTTTATAGGGATTGCTTTGGATTCTCCTGGTGAGACGGAGGGAATAACTGTAGCCTATGAGCCATTAATGATTCTAGGAATAGTTTTTGGGCCCCCAAACCTTCCTGAAGCCAACTGGGAATTGCCTTTGCATAAAGCTGAATTGAAGGTACATAGATGGAAGCAGTGGAGATTTACTAAACATAAGGGGATTTTGATTCTTAAGAAATGTATTTTACCACTTTTACATTATGTGGCACTGATATACCCTGTTCCAGCCCAATTTGAAATTAGACTGTATAACCTTTATTTTCAGATGTTGTGGGGTAATAAACTTAATCCGATTAAATGGTGGTATACCTACTTAGGGGTTAAGGAGGGGGGTTTAGGGATGATTGAACCTGTGGTATTTCTACATGCGTTATTCTTTAAACATACAGTTTGCAGTGCTCTTGTCCAGTCTGAGATGGTGCATAATGTCTGGTTGAGAAACTCTTTAAATAAATATCTTACGGTTTGGACCTCTGTAGCTCCTAAATTACATCCTCACATTCATATCCCCCATATTTTAAATCAGCTGCTCAGAAACTGTACAAATGGAGGGTTATGAAAATTGACATTCAAGCTCAGTCCACTAAACTATTATACCAGACTATCTTAGCCAGACTATACCCATTGGAACCCTGTTTTAAGAACTGTCCCTCTGTGGATAATGGTCTGATTATCAGACAACTCACCCTTCCTAGGATTCCTCGCAAAATGTGGGAGAATCTTTGGCTTACCATATATGGTCAACCGAATTTAAGAGGAAATGTCAAGAATAAAGTAGTTGAGGAAAGAAATTGCCCGTATATGGATTGTATTGCAGTAACAGAAACCATGGAACATTTTTCATTAGAGTGCTTTTATGTCACAGCTCTATGGGATTTTTTGGCTCTTAAATGGAAGATGGATTGGCTATGACATCTAACTTATGATATTCTGGTCATAGGAAAATATGGTGCGGGTTTGGCACATTATCGTTATGATACTTCATTGGTTTTTCTTTGTTGCATTAGATTTTATATATGGCAAGCAAGATGTCAATGGGTACTGCACCAAAGAAAGATGTCTTATGACTGTCTTAGCCTTCTAGTTTCAAATAAATTAATGAATGTATATAGGATGGATTGCTCATTATAGTCTTCACAACAGGTTTCACATTGGTGGAAGGGTTTTACTTATTTTATTAAATATAAATGAAGGAAGCTAGGTCCTTCCTGGGGCATGATTAGTTGACCTATTTTTATTTTTTCTTTAACAATATTGTTTATCCTAGTGAGCCACTTTGATTTTTCAATTTCATGCTTTTGATTTCTATATTCTCAATGTATTTGTTTGAAATGTGTGTTTCAATAAAATCTCCCCTACTCTTTTTGAGAAGTGCCATAGGATCTTTAACATCCACCTGAACAGGCAGACAGAAAAGACAGAAAAGACGGCAACTCCGGAGTGCAGTACCCCCCTCCCCATGCTGCACTGCAGTGTCAGTATTGGGATTATTTTTTTATTTTAGGCTCTGGTAACCGGGTAAGGCCCACTAGGCACAAGTGCCTGTTTTCAGGGGTGACCTGAGAGCACTGGGTGGTTAAGTGACTTGCTCAGAGTCACAAAGCATGCAAGAGGAGGTTGTGAGAATCAAACTTGGGTCTGGTCTGCTGGATGTACCAAGCTTGTTCACACCTTGTTCCTCTAACCTCTAGGCTATCCAAACCAAGCAGACAGGAAAATAATATAAATATAAATAATATAAATTTTAAGAAGTAGTCAGTTATAACATTTTATTTCTGAAGTACCTTTCTTTTTCCTTTTGTACATCAGAGAGTCTTCTATGTCATAATGTTGTGGTGGATATGTGGAACAGCTCTTAGCATAGCAGCTGACATATCTAGCTCTACTGTCCCCCCACTACATCATCAGCATTGTGATTTCACTGACAGTGAAACCACAGGTGAATAACCTGTCAGTCACTGAATTGCTGTTCCTAAGTAGCAGTGATGTCACAGTCAGTGAGGTCACAATGCTGGTGATGCAGTGGGGGCAGTATAACTAGCTATGTCAGCTGCCACACAGAGTGCTGTTCCACACATCATACATATTAACATCAGGTAAACAATCTTTTAATTAAACAAAGGGAAAATAAAAAGTACCTTAATATAAAAGGTAATGGTTGACTGCTTTTAAAATCTAATATTAGTTTTAGGCAGTACACTGGCTCTTTAACGCACATGCCTAGTGTGGGGATAGAACCCACAGCCTTCTTATCTTCCAATCTGAGTCCAATGTTCATGTTATTTTTTGTATCTTTCATTTGTTAGTTTTTACACAAATTCTCTCAGACTTGTTTTGGACCACCTCATGGGATCTTGAATGAGTTACATAAATGTTACAGTATTATTTTCTTCAAGGCCCTGACCCTGCAACTAAATACGCTCTCAGTACATCATATTATAAAATGAGAAAAAAAACAGTATTCTGTTTCCAGTGCTTGCCTGTAACCTATCCTGCTCAAGGAATTACAGCTAACAGGCTGCAATCCCACTATCTGTAATCTGACACTGAGTCTGACTTTCACTTCACAAAAGCCAAGAGTAAATGAGTTAACCCCTAGGTTGCTGAAAGAAATAGACAAATCTGTTAGACTGAGCTGGACAGATGACAGAAACAGCAGTTTAAAAAGGTTTTTTTTTTTAATATCCTGAGAAGTTCTGAGGTACAGTACAGTAACATCCCCCTCCCCCCTTCAGATGCCTTTAAGATAGAGCAGCAAATAGCAAAAATCAGTGGGGGAGTGCACTACTTTGTAGCTGTGGAAGAATACATACAAATGTCTAAAAAGGAAGTTCCATGAAAAGCCATTTTTAGAGCTACAATCTGATCGATGACAGAAGGGCTGTAGGCTCTGCCCACAGACCTAAAAACAGGCACACCTGGCTGAACCCACACATCAAGGCCACTACTCTGTGGCCCTGGTCCAACTCCCTACATACCGTTGATCCATGGTTTGGGTTGGGATCAGCCTTTCATAAGAGGGCTCAGTGATGAACAGAGGCCTACATACTCCAGAAGCTGCAGTAAGCATCCATGTAAGTTTTCACAGTGTACTACGGATTGGGCCCCTTATATTGGCAGGCCCATGTGACAGTCTGTGCAGCTCCGTCTGTCTTCTCCCACAGCCACCTGTATCCCCAATAATGGAATTCCACAAGGGTACATGAGAGATCTTGAGAGGCAGACCTGAATCAGACATTGTGCTTCTAATAGGAATTCCAGCCAAGCTGGCTAGTGGATCCCCTGCACTGCAAAAGTAGGGTGTAGTAGGATACAATACTCCACTTTGGATTGCCATATCCCCTTACAAAGAAAAACAAAATATTGAGAAAAAAAGGAGCTAGTGGCCCTCCCAACTCTTTGTGCTGGGCTGGTAAACACTTTGGGCCTGATTCCAAGTCACATGGTGCAACTCGTGGGCATATGTGAGAGTTGCACCATGTGGCACTATGCCAGGGACCCTGTACCATATTCCAAGACCAGAAGGGTCCCCAGCACCTATGTCCCATGACTTGTGGCAGCTGCAGGCTAGTGCCAGAGGAATGGCACACTGGACCTGGGTGCCGCAAGTCACTGTCCACAATCTACTGCCCCCATGGAGCTCCCCTACCCTGAAATGCACCCGCAACTACCTGGGGGCATTGGGGGGGCTGGCTGGGTGGCACAGGTGTTTGGGGGGGACAGTGCAGGAAACAGACCCTGGGGGTTCCTGACATTCGGGGGTGGGGGTATGACCTTGCTGGGGGGGACATGGAGCAGGAATATGTTCTTCCCCTGGTGCTGTGGAGTGGGCATCCATCAGTTGGCAAGGACAGATGCCCATTAGACCACCTCCATGCTGGTCTAAGTCTGCAGTGCCATAGTGGGTCTTGGAATGGCGTTAGTGGGTTACGGCAGCCACCCTTCCAGAACTGGGTGCAGTTGCTGCCATAACCCACCTTGCACCATGCCACCACAGGTTGCAGGCATAGTGGGTGGCATAGCCCACCTTTGGTGCAACCCGCATGTAACATGGTACAAGCCGCAACTTGGAATACCAACTTGCAGAACACATGGCGCAAGGTGCGATTTACACCATTGGGTCTGGCGTAACGTGCCTTGCACCACTCATAGGTAATTTTGGAATCAGGCCCTTTATGTGGACCCAGTTAGGGCCGCAAACATTGTGCAGGCCCACAACAAGGGATGCAGGGACATTACTACAGGGGCCCCCTGTGTACAATCTGTGACCATTCTGAGCCTAAAGTCAGCCACCAGAAAAAGAAATGCATGCCGAAAGGTTGTGGCAGGTTTGCATGAAAGGTCACAGATGTGCCACTATGAAATGTGAATATATATATATATATATATATATATATATATATATATATATATATATATACATACAGTAAATATATATATATATATATATATATACATTAAATTAGAAATTGACAGACACATTTTAAAGATCATATATTGCTGTATACACCAAGTATTCAAAATGCCAAATGTGCTCATTATTCAAATCTCATTTCTGAAAATGCTGAAAATATGAAATTTCTCTTTCAAGTCATAAATAGGTTGTCTATCCAAGCTAATGGCAATCAAAGTCTTCACCTTCTTAAGACAGATTTGAGCTTTTAAGAAATAGATCTAGTATTGTGCAAATTCCTAACAGCAAATCAATAGGGTAAGTCCACTGCTGTTTAAGAGGGGCTAGGTTTCAGTTTATCTAAAGTTTCCTATGATACTGTGTTGAAGTTTGTAACTTCACTGAAGAGGGTTACCTGTGCTTTTGATACCCTGCCTACCTGTTTGTTTTTTTCTTCTTTGTCTTCTGGCTTTGATGGACAGCATAGTGGGTACAACATATGAATCTTCTGTCGGGCATTGTCCCTTTCATAGCAAAAATCCTTGAAAAAGTTGTTGTGGAGCAATTGCTGAATTTTTTTTCTTAAAATGAATGTTGGGAACACTTTCAGTTGAGTTTCAGAACAAAGTATTCGTCAGAATCTGCATTAATAAAAGTTACTAATGATATGCTCATGGCAAGAGATGGGGTGATGTACTTTTTTGATTATGCTTGCTCTCATGGAGGCTTTTGATATCATTGATCATCAGATAATGTTAGATCACCTTTTTCCTGTGGGGTGTCTAGGACTGCAGTGAGCTGGTTAAGGTCTTATTTGTCTTCTTATATTTTTACTTTACAAATGGGCAGTTTTAAGTCCTCTTCAAAAGTTGTGTCATCTGGGGCCAGATTCACAAAACTCTGCCCCGGGCGAAAACCCAATTTGTGCAATGCAAACTCCCAGTTTGTGCCATTAAGTCCGGGTCGCCCCTGAAAAAGGGACCTTAAGGGCTCAGTGGGCCTACCTGGTCACCAAAATTTAATAAATAAATAAATAAATAAATAAATAAGTCGGGTGTGCACCACGGCAAAGTCTGGAGGGGGACCACAATGCAAATTAGGGGGAGGTGACCTGCATATTGGTGCAGTCCCCTCCACAAAGCATTGTCTCCTTGCAAGGGCCATTTGTGAGGTTCCCTTGTGTGGAGAAAATACCACAGAGGAAAACCTCCTCTTAACTAAGTGCAACCCTAGTGGTTGGTGGAGGTACTGTGACCCCCTCCCCCCTGCCAACCACCGACCCACTGGTAAAAAACAAACAGCTCCCTGGAAGACTAGTGATCCATCCCTGTCCCCAATCACTGATTGCCATCCCTTTAATAAAAATATTGTCCATGGTGGTGTAGTGGTGCCCCCCCGTGATCGCCGATTGCCACTCCAGAAACAAAAGTATTTTCCCTGGTGGTAGTGGTCAACCCCAATATGTTAAACATAAGTTTTCACTGGTGTCCAGTGGTCCCTCCCCCAACCAATCATCCACCTGAAATATAACAACCATTTCCTCGATGTCCAGTGGTCCCACCTTCCTTCCACACACATGCCCATGCATTAGTGATATGTCCCTGGTGTCCAGTGGTCCCTCCCCCACCCACCAATCACCGATTATTGGCCCACTGTGAAAATATAAGGTATCCCTTGTGCTAGTGCCCCCCCACAAATGGCCATCGCCATCCCGATATAAAAAATGAATGATCCTTGCTGGTCTAGTGGCCCCCCCCCCCATTGCTGATCCCCAGCCCGATCCAGCAGACCAATAGTAGGACAAACTTCCCGGTTGTCGGTGGTGCCTCCCCTCACTGATTGCCGCCCAACCAAAAGACATATAGAACCTGGTGGTCTAGTGTTCCACTAATTCACCGATCACCGCACCATGTAAATAAATATATATCCTGGTGGTCTAGTGGTTCCCTCCTTCACTGATTGCCAGCCCGGCAGTACAAATATAATCCTTTTCCTGGTGCGGTGATGTCCCCTCCCCCACCAAATGCTGATTGCCGGCCCAAGAAGGAACTATAGTAATATAGAAACTTTTTCCCTGGTGGAAATGGTGCTCCCCCCCCCATGATCTCTGACCAATGGCCTGTAATAAACTGAATAGTTTCCCTGGTAGCTATTGGTCCCTCCCACCACCTGATCACCCTCTCAATATATGTAAAATATTGTCCCTGGTGTCCAGTGTACCACCCATCCCAATCCCTTGCATCCTGAAGTTAATCATTTCCCTGGTGGTCTAGTGAACCCCCACCCTGGCAGGTGTGACCCGCCACCCTGCTCCCCTCCATCCTGATCCCCTAGCTGGAGATCAGCACAGCCCTTATCTTTTCACCATGGCTGGCTGCTGACTGAGCTCTCAATGTTCACATACTGAATACAGTACATGGTCACTGAATGACAGCTGTATTGTATACAGTACATGCTCATTGAAAGCTCAGTCCATGGCCAGCCATAGGGGAGAGAGAAAGACTGTGCTGGTTGCCAGATAGAGAGTCAGGATATAGGGGTGGTGGGTTGCTACCTGCCATGCTGGGGAGGTGGGGGTTCACTAGACCACCAGGGAAATGAGTAACTTCAGGCTACAATGGATTGGGGAGGGGGGTACACTGGACACCATGGACAATATTTTACATATATTGGATGGGTGATCAGGTAGGGGGAGGGCCCACTAGCTACCAGGGAAACTATTCAGTTTATTACAGGCCGGCGATCAGAGATCATGGGTGGGGTGGGGGCAACCACTACCACCAGGGAATATGTTTCTATATTGCTATATTTTCTCCTTGTGTCAGTGATTGACATTGGGTGTGGGAGGTGGGAGACACCACTAGCACCAGGGAATAGGTTTACAGTTGAACTCCTCAGGCTGGCTATAGGCGAGGAAGGGGGCCACTAGACCACCAGGATATATATTTATTTATATGGGACCAGCGATCGGTGAGGAAGTGGAACACTAGACCACCAGGGTATGTATTTATTTATATGGGGCTGGTGATCAGCAAGGGAGCAGAACACTAGACCAACACGTTTTATATTTCTTTATGTCAGGGTGGCAATTGGCGGGAGAGGGTCAACTGGACCACTGGAGAAGTTTGTCATACTATTGCTGTCTTGGATTGGGCTGGTAGTTGGCAAGGGGGGTACCACCAGACCACCAGGGATCATTCATTTTTTATATCGGGCTGGCGATCAGTGATGGGCCTTTGGGGGGCCACTAGCAACAGGGATAGCTTATATTTTTCACAGAGGGCTGGCGATTAGTGAGTGGGGGGGAAGGACCAATCAATCAATCTTTATTTAACCAGGAGAAGCACCATTGAGATAAATTGATTTACAAAGTGGTCCTGAGTAGACAAAGCACATAAAATTGACACTTGAAAAGAACAAACTTAGGAAAATGATATACAATAAATAGATACAAGGAAGCCAGAATACAAAATATACAATAAACGATATGTAAGTAAGCAATAATACCCGACAGGGTGGGCTTTATTGGGAAATACCAGACCTCCCTGGGGTGTAAAGAGGCCCATCACCACAGGCAGAGGGCCTCATCGCCCCTGGAAGGTCCAGTATTTCCCAATAATACCCACCCTGGAGGGTATTATTGCACTTAGAAAATGGGCATTGTAACAAAAAGAAATAAATGCAAATTGTTAATAATAGAAAAAATAGTTTAAAATAAGTTTTGAAATAAAATAGTTCCTCCACCTGCTTTAGAATGAAGAATTTTTGTCCTAGTGGAGATTCTGAAGTTACAAAAAAAAAAAGGCTGGTTGAATGTAGTTTGTGCCCCCACAGCAGGCTACCCACCGACTTGCAACATTTTTGTTTAGTCCCTCCACGTTTGTTTTGTTTTTCAGTCATGTTTCTTTTAATACTGGTGCCAGGAGAGGTTGCATTTGATACCGGGAGAAGAAATTGCAGTCTCTGCGGAACTTAGCATGGCTAGAGGGTGATCGAGGTCATACAAAAAATACAGGCTGTACTTGTAATCTGAGGTACCTTTCTGTCCTTCGTGCTTTTGCTGGTCTTATCTGTGATTTTTATGCAGGGGTAAACTGTTAATTCTTCATGGATAGGGATCAGGTGAATCTGGTCAGGGCAGTTTCAGAACCTCCAATTCACGTACATGGAAATGCACTGCAGGCTTTGCGCAGCTAATAGATCATGAGGTCTTTACGAGAAGTGTGGCTGGGACAAGAAATTGTATAATACATTGCTCAAATGAGAGCTATTACTTTTGTGTATTTGTTTTTTTAACATGAGTAAATAGTGGTGAAAGTTGGGTTTACAGCACCATGTGTTTGGGGGGGGCACCATCTGCTTCGATCGACTGCTTAGCGAGTGGGGAGAAAATGGTGGTTGGTAAGTTTGAAAATTCAGGGTGCACAATGCTATACCAAGTAATGCGTCACCCCGAATTTGAACTTGTTTTTTAACGGGCTCTATTGGAAAATAAATGAACCTGTACTTGGTGTATCAGCCAATCAGATTAATTTATTTTCCGAGACCATTTTCTAACATGAGATATTCAATAAATAATATGTACAATGCATACAGCCTATAGTGGTGGAAAAACAGAAGAAAGAAAAGAAAGTATGGGAGTAACAATTTAATATGGGAGGAGAAAGGAGGAGAGGAGGCAGAAGAATACACCAACGAATAAGTGGTGCTTGGGAGAGGGGAAGCCAGGAAGGGAGGGATGAGGTACGGGGAAGGGGGTGAAGAGGGTATAAGATTAGATGAGGGTCACTGGGGACTCGAGTCCTACCTAGAAAAGTAAGAGAAGAGGGTAAGAGGAGATAAAGCTCACAAAGGACTCCAGTCTAACCTAGAAGGATAGGGAGGTGGATGGCCTTAGCCAATTAGCATGCTAGAGTTCTATGGCTTGCAGAAACAGTTGCAAGTTTCTTTCAACAGATGGCAAAGCAGTGTTTCGAAGGTAGACATACTAAGAACGTGTGGGAGTTTAAGGGATTTTTGGATACAATTCCAGATGGAAGGAAGCGAATAACTTAAAGAAGAGATACCATGCCGAGTTCTGACTCTGGGGATGTCGAAAGAGAGGCAAGACCACTGGACACCAGGGTCATATCACTACTGCATGGGCATGAGTGCAGGTGGGAGGTGAAACCAGTGAATAACAGTTAAATGGTTGTTATATTCTGGGTGGGTGATTGGGTCAGGGGAGGGACTAATGGATACCAGGGAAAACTTATGTTTAGCATATCATACGAACATACGAAATTTGCCGCCAGATAAATGCCTAGAGGTCTATCAAGTCTGCTCGAATGTGCAGCTAGCACCCCTTATTCTGCAGCTGCCCCTCCCTTCCACCCTTCCCCTTCATTAACACTCCCTCTTGTCCTGTCCCATCCTCGTTTGAAGCAGTCCACTGTTCTACTGCATACCACTTCTGCAGGTAATGCATTCCACCCAGCCACCACCCTCTCTGTAAAAAAGTGTCTCCTCATCTCCTCCTGAACCTTCCTCGCTCCAGTCTCATATCATGGCCCCTGGTGGCCCTCCCTCCTTACTTTGAACAGCCCCTCTGTACCCGTCTTGTTTATTCCTTTCATGTATTTAAAGGTTTCAATCATGTCAGCCCTGTCTCTCCTCTCCTCCAGTGAGTACATGTTCAACTCCTTCAACCTTCTCCAGTATGATAAGTCCCCCAGCCCCTTGATCATCTTTGTCGCCCCGCTGCACCCTCCAGTAACAATGTCCCTCTTCAGATAGGACGCCAGTACTGCACCAGTACTCAGGTGTGGCTAACTAATGACCTATACAGTGGCAGAATCACCTCCTCCTCCTCGAGGATATACCCCTTGCAATACAACCCAGCATTTTGTTGGCCTTTGCAGCTGCCTTCCTACATTGTGCCGAGTTGTTCATTGACCCTGTAATGAGCACACCCAGATCCTTCTCCTCCTCTGTCTGGGCTAGCTGCACTCCCCCTAGCTGGTAACTCCTCCTCGGGTTCTTCATCCCAAAATGCAGCACCTTGCACTCTTTGGCATTAAACCACAGTTGCCAGGTGTCTGACCAGGTTTCAAGCTTTGCCAGATCATCCTGCAACCCCTGCCATCCCCCAAGGTCATCCACCACCACCACACCTACCTTGGTATCATCAGCAAACAGACTGATCTTGCTCTTGATGTCCCATGATATGTCTGCAATGAATATCCCAAACAACACTGGTCCCAACACCGAGCCCTGTGGGACACCACTCGTCACTGCTCTTGGGTGTGAGAGCTCCCCACCCACCACCACCCTCTGTTGCCTTCCCTGCAGCCAGTTTCCTACCCATCTCACCAGCTTTGCACCCGCCCCTGTGCCTACTAACTTCCTTCCCAGCCTTCCATGTGGCACCGAGTCAAATGCCTTACTGAAGTCCAGATACAGGACATCCACTGCATGGCCCCTGTCCAGCTGCCTAGTTACCCAGTCATAGAACTCGACCAGGTTGGTTTGGCAGGATCTGCCACATATGAAGCCATGCTGTCTGCTGTCCTGTAGTCCTTTGTCCTCTAGGAGGGCCACCAGCCTCTCCTTCAGGATAGTCTCCATTAGCTTACCCACGATGGATGTGAGGCTCACTGGACTGTAGTTTCCCGGTTCTTCCTTGGGGTCACTCTTGTGGAGGGGCACCACATGAGCCATCCTCATCAGGTGGTGATCGGCGATTGAAGGGACCGCTACCACCAGAGAAAGTACTTTTGTTTCTGAGGTGGTGATTGGGGGGGCACCACTATACCACCACAGACATCAATATTTTTATTAAGGGAATGGTGATCGGTTAGTCATGGTGGGGGCACCAGACCACCAGGGACTACAGCTGCATGTCAGGCAGGGGCTGGGGGGGTCTGCACTAATGCACCCACAGGCTATGTAAAATGAGGCCATAATGGACATGCAAATGGCCCCATTGCACCTTGCATGCCCAATGGGCTAATTTACATGGCTGCTTTTGTGAATAAGAAATAGCAAACCTGCGCTATTCCTTGTGGGGCCATTCTCCTAGCTCAGTGTCAGGGCAGCACTAGTGGGGTTACTGGTGGCTTCACTGGGTTAGTCTTGCTCCCTCCAGGCCCTGTTCACAGCTGGATAGCTCGGTATCTTGGGGGGTGCTACTTTTGTTTGTAATGTAAGGTAACTCTCTGTGGCTTTTAAAGTTATTTAAACAATAAAACACTTTTTTATCAGAACCTAACATTGGTTTAACTAATATTCTGGACGTAGCAGCCAAGGTTTCTGCTTCTTTACCTGAAAGGCCTTTTTCTTTTCTTGACTCCATCACAGTTATGTTCTGAGCTGCCCCCCCACCTTCACTTGAGTAGTAGCTTGTTAGCATTGCTCCCTCCAGGCCCCTATTCATAGAATAGAATAGCAAGATTTCATACCTGTGCAACAGCAAAGCACAGCACAAATGTTTGCACTGTGCTTTGAGAGTTTTTGTGAATCCTGCCCATGGTGTTCTACACAAGGATCCTTATTAGGACCTATCTTGTTCAATATTTACATTAGGAAATATTATTTGGAATCACAATCTTAATTTTCATATCTTTGCTGATGACACACACGTATACTTCTCTGTTACAACATAGTCAATGACTGTTATCATTAATTTAGAAGCCTGCCTTCATGAGTTAAATATGTGGTGATTTATTTATTATTTATTTATTGAATTTTGTTGACCAGGTAAGCCTACTGAGAATAGAAGTCCCTTTTTCAAGGGCGATCCAGGGGTAGGGATACAGATGGTAACCAACTGAAACTGAACCAGACTAAGCTGTTGGTGGTATTTATAGTGACTGGAGGAAATTTAGCCAGGACACGGTAAATTTGTCCATCTCTTTTTGAGAAGTGCCATGGGATCTTTAACTTCCACCTGAACAACCACCAGAACAGGCAGATGGGACATTAGTTTAACTTCTCATCCAAATGATGACACCTCAGAAGTGGAGCACCCCCCTCATGCTGCACTACAGTGTCAGTATTGGGATATTAACCCAAGTGCCTGGTGTGGGGATAGAACCCACAGCCTTCTGATCTCCTGGCCTCAGAAGTGAGTGTGCTACCTGCTGAGCCACTGACACTGACAAACAATCGAGTCAGGTAAGAGTTGAAACTACAATCTTGTTCTGATCCATAGTCAGATGCGTTATCCATTGTGCCACTGGCCCTGCTGGCTGAACATTTTTTGCAGTTGAATCTTAACAAAACTGAAGCAATCTGTTTTGGTACAAAATGTCATTTGAACTGTTTAGAAATAGGCCAGCTAGAATTTATATACATAGGATGTAATCTGGAAGCAGAAACAGTTGCTAAAATGTTGGGTTCAGCTGTATTCAAATCTATCTTTTGACACGCATATAAATTGTGTTCGAAGAGTAGATTTTTTTACCTTAGCAGAATCTCTAAAGCTAAAAAACATGTGAGTGATTCTCATTTGAAAACATTGATAAATGTAGTTGATACCTCCAGAATAAAACTATTGTAATGCTATGTTATCAGGTCTTCCAAACTGTAAAATCAATAATTTGCAATATGTTCTTAAAGCAGCAGTGAGATGTATTTCAAGGGTGGGATTTTAAGATCATCTCACTCCGGTGCTCAGAGACCTTCATTGGTTACCAATTAAATTTAGGATTGACTAAAAGGTATTTCTTATTACGTACAAATGTCTTCATGATTGTGACCCAAGTTACCTCTCTGATTCATCTGTAGAATATTACCCTGCACAAGCTCTGTGCTCTACAGATCTGGAATTGGTTGCTGTTCTGAAATTCAATCTTAAAACAGCTGAGGTTCAACTTTTGGGATTAGGACTCCTCAACTGTGGAAAGCCCTTCTGATAAGCTTAAGGCAAACAGACTTATTGTTTAGTTTTAAATCTTCCGAGAAAACCTTGTTTTCAGAAGCATTTCAATGTTTTGATGTTAAATTAAGTCTGTAGTTAATATTTGTTTTTAGCGTACAGTTTGCTCATTGTACTATATGTGCCACACGTTATATTTATGACATACTTACACTTCATATATTTAAAATGTATGTATACTGTTTTAATTCTGTACAGTGATTAGAGCTATTTTGGATGGGTGCATTATAAATAAAAATGGACTGGATTGGATCAAATGATCTCTATAAATAAATCTAAGTGTCAGTTGTGAAACTCTGTTGGAAGGTGCTGTATAAAATCTTTGTTGCTGCTGCAGAGTGGAGCAATGAGTTTCTTCCATTTATTCCAAAGTTATGCATACCTGGGTTTGGGAATGCCAGCGTAGTGTATCACATCCACTGCTGGTAGTCTCCTACTCAATTGCTCCCTTAGTTCTGCAGATTAAAGAAATGGTATCAGATTCATTTTACGCCAGTTGTGATGCTTTTTCAAAGCCCCCATACTGTACATCTGCTGGAGTCTTTTTAAAATATTTCCGTATTTTTTTTTTATCTTTTGTTGTTTGGGAGTGCAAGCATCTTAATTTTTCCCTAAGCAGGCAGCCAGATGATCCTTTTCGTGTCCCATTGTGCCATCCATGATCCCTCACTCAGGCCTTGTGTGATATCTGACAAGGGACTAAGTTGGGCCACACTCCATAGAAGTATATGAGTCCAGTTTTATTTACTTTCTTAAATGTTAGACCATATTATGGCTTGAATCAGAGCCACCACTCAACTAACACAAGCCTTTTCAATTGAGTGGTGGCTTTTGTTTAAACCAATAGATGGCCTAATATTTAAAAAAAAATACAAAAAAATGGAGCCATAGATTTCTATATAGTGTTCTCCAGTGCTGTCCCTGGTTGATGTCAAAAATGTTTGAGAGCGGGGTGGGGCCAGCATATGGATAAGGGGAAAGGATCAGCTGGCAACTTCCTTGGGGCCCAGTTATGATTTCTTCCTTCCCAAAGGACACTAGATTAAAACTTATGAAAATTTGACCAGTGGACAACTGCCGACGTAAAGGAAATTTACGTGTACCTGAAAAAGAACCAGCATTCATGCACATATATATTATATAATTCCTTTAATCAGTAGCAGTCTTCGGTTGGAGGTGGGAAGGTAAAGTCCAGGAAACGTATTGAGTCCTCCATATATGTGGAGAGGGGTCTCTGCACTATAAGGGACACTTTATGCATAGAACAGTGTGGAGTAGCTAGGACCCTAAAGCTCTAACATGCTGTATGAAACATAAAATATAGCACTCTAAAACTGATTAGGAAAACAAATAGCAGTGATCAACATTGGGGGGTAGGGCTGCAAGTGAGAAAATTAAAATTAATTCCTGAATACCATGAATAATGAAGCATTTTTTACTCCATGTACTGCACCATGTACTATGAATTATACATTACTCTGAATATCATGAATAAAGAATGGACTATTCATTACTCAGTGTCACACAATGATTGGTATTTGGAGCAATGTATTCAGGAATTAACAACAGCATAAAAGTCAAAGCAAAGTTTAAAAAACCCTCTCGAGGTGATGAGAGCTTGTCCCTTGCTAACCCCATGCACCCCATTCATCTATAGTTATCCAGCCCCTGTCCACCCATACATAAAATACTAGGTGTGGTCTGCTGGACACTTTGCTGTCAGCTTGACAGCCCCACAACACCATCTTTTCTCACTGTAGCTCAACTTCCCACAACCCCAGTGAGCCATAAGAGTAATGTAAGATCCTCAATCCATATTCCATGATGGTGGTGATTAGCTGAAGACCCTTTCCCAGCTGTTCAGTGGTCCTCTCTTTAAATGACCAGCCTGCCCTCTTACTCTCTCAGTTAGCTGTCAGTTGAGTAGCTTCAGAGTATTGGGGACACAGTTTGCCTGGCATCATTGAATGAGGCTATGCAAGCTATAGAAATGACCAAACTCAAGCTCATCTATGTATTATGTTGATAAACGTGATTGTGGTTCTCTAGCACAGTGTACCAGTATCACTTAATGATGTTAAGCAGACCATGCCCCCCACATCCTACTACTAAAGGTTATCAAGTGGCAGCTTGCTCAGACAGTGGTAGGTAGGTAACAGTTTATTGTGAGGTCATAATAAAAGATCATAATGAAGAATACCGAAGCACATAAAATATATTAAAAATATGATTACAGGCAGGTCGCCTTTTGGCACTCAGGGTTAAACAAATGGAATCATCTCGTTATGTGACCTCAGTATCTTCAGTATCTTCATTACAAGATGGTTCCCTTAAAACACATCCTGAAGAAATTATAAAAGAATTCACAGCATACTATGAGGAACTTTATGGCTCTATGCACACGCCCCCAACGGTGCAACGGTGCAACAATTGCTAGCCTATTTACAGGAGGCCAAATTACCTCAGCTTTTCCTGGAGCAGTAGAATAGACTTTTGGCTCCCATAAATAGTGTGGAAATTTCAGAGGTTATCAGAAATTTGCCAACGAATAAAACCCTGGGGATAGATGGATATAAGGCTCTATTTTACAAAACATTTCAGACCCAAATAATCCCAATGCTTCTTCCCCATATCAGCATATTTTATTGGGTATGGACACAGATCCCTCATTATTCGAAGCACTGATTGTCCTGATTCCCAAGCCGGATAAATCCCCTGACTGTGTAACTAACTACCATCCTATTTCATTAATAAATCAGGATATAAAAATCCTAACCAAATTGTTGGCTAATCAGCTTAATAAAGTATTGGACACCCTGATAGGACCAGAACAAGTTGGATTTATGAAGGGTAGGTCTTCTGCTGATTGCTTAAGAACCCTTTCGCATGTCTTCTCGACATCCAAGGATGCACCTTTTCCCGCAGCTTTAGTTTCCCTGGATGCCGAGAAGGCATTCGATAGGGTTCATTTGGAGTATCTCTTTTAAGTCTTGGAGGCTTTCGGTTTTCCATATGGTTTTGTGGGGTGGATCTGGGCACTGTATAAATTTCCCTCTGCATGGGTGGCAGGAAATGAAGCGATCTAGGAAAAATTCACCCTTCATTCAGGCACCAAGCAAGGATGTCCTCTATCCCCATTATTATTTAATCTTTACCTGGAACAGCTCATCAGAAATTTACAAAATTGCCCAAATATCCAAGGGATCCCCATCCATCCTTGTGAAATAAAGGTATTGGCCTACGTGGATGATCTCCTCCTCCAACTTTCCAATCCTGGTCCGTCCATACCATATATGTGTGACATCATTGCTACCTTCGGTAGAATGTCCAATTATAAACTAAACATTGGTAAAACAATGGTATTTCCAGTTAATCATAAACTCTTTAAATCTGATATAGATACTTTGGAACCTAATTGGAAGCAAGACTCCCTTCAATATTTAGGTATAGAATTATTTCGAAATCCCAAGCAAATTATAAAGCTAAATTTGGACTCTCTGGTAAGCACTATCGCTCAGACCTGAAGAGATGGGCCTTCCTTCCTATCTCATTATGGGGTAGAATAAATTTAATTAAAAAGAATGTTTTCCCATGGCTACTGTACCCCCTATCTATGCTTAATATCTGACTCCCTTTATCTTGGTTCAGGAAATTACAATCCCTGTTCACCAAATTCCTTTGGTGTAACAAAACTTCCCAAATAGCCTATCATACTTTGATGGCCCCCCAAAACAAGGGGGGCTTACGACTCTCCATTCTGGGTCTTTATTTTTGGGTGTCACATATCAATAAATACATGAGATGGCTATCCAAGGAAAATCTATATATGGCTCCGGCCTGGCTCAGAATTGAATTATCCCTTATACGGGCATCTGGTTTAAGCCATGAAAGATTGCTACATATTAGGGAAAGTCTCTTCCCTCTAAAGCTTAAAAACTCGATAATTTCTACATCCTTAAAAATTCACGCATAGATTTGTCGATGCCTTAGGTACGATCATATTAATGATCTCAGTCAACCTATAGTAGGAAACCTACAACTCAAAATGGAGGGAAAACTGATTCCCCCGTCCTGGCTTCCCATATTACAGGATTTGGATGTCACCTATTTTCTTAAAGGTAACGACACATGGCTTTCAGTAAAGGAAATTATAGCCAAATTAGGTGTCTCTAGCAGGTATACCTTCAGGATTATTCAACTCTGACATATTCTAACACGATCCTTTTGCCAAAAACCCAAGATAGTTCAAGCCATTCCGTTCCGCAAGGAACTAGGAGTACTTAGTGGAGGCCCTAATGCAATCTCCAGAATTTATAACACATTATATTTAGAAAAAAGAATCATCCAGTACAGCCATGTTCCTCAAAAAAATGTGAAAACTAGTGTTAATGATTTTGTTCTTGGGGAGAGACCTCTCAACACCAGTATGAAGCTGACGCTTAACAGACAAAAACTGATACTGGGCAATAAGGCCCACTCACCCAACTTAAAAAATAAGAGTATTCTTAAATTCAGTCAAAATGTTTTAATTAGATATCTTCCAGTTCAATAATAATTGACTTTTAGGGAAAACCCTTCATCAGGACACTGGTCTTATTCTAAAAAGTATTTTTTCAAAAAATACACAAGCTATAAAACAAAAATATTGATTTTGAATACATAGAAAACATTTTAAATGAATTCTAAAAATAAAATATTGAATAAAGAAACAAGATTGTCCTTTCATATCAATTTCCAATTCATAATGTCTATCTTCTTACAAAAAACTAGGTTTCAGGTTTGACTCCTGCTTGCAGCCACTGATAACAAAAACCAGAAAAAACTTTAACTTCTGCATCAAATGACTTTCATTTAGTTTCCAAGTATATCTTATTCTGTTCTCAAAACAAATATATAAATACATCATTTTAATTCTGTAAACCTCAAATAAATGTTTTAATATGATATGTTGATTACTTGTGAAACAAATGAAACATACTCCTTAGAACTTCTGTGTAAACACGGTAACAGGAAAAAGGTGCCCTTTCAAATACTCTACGTAAGCAATAACACACGATGAGGTGTGGGTTATGTGCTGATAAGAGCACGCCTAGGGGTGTACTAAGGCACGAGGCGCTTGCGCCAAGTGCCTTATGCCCCTAGGCGTGCTCTTATCAGCACATAACCCACACCTCGGAGTGTGTTATTGCGCTTATAAAATGGGCAACAGTAAAGTGAATAGACATTTGTAGTTTTTTAAAGTTTTTTTTATTGATATTTTAATAAATAGAAGAACAGATTGTAGGGAAAAAAATCGTCCCTTTTTTGCATTGTATTATTGCCATTAGGATAGTAATATGCTTAGTTGGTTAAAATGAGTAGTTGAAGCTTTTCAAATGTATTATTTGTTATTCAATTTTAAACATTTTGAATTAAGGAAAATTTGGGGGATTACACAGGAAAGAGTGTGTTATTGTAAATATTGCAGTTCATTTTATTGTAGATGTCAGGTGCAGAGAAGTTCAGTTGATTTCTTTCTTGCGATTGCTGTTGATTTAATTGCAGATGTCAGGTGCAAAGAAGTTCTTTGTTTGGAAAATACACCTACAGAAAGAGCGAAAATACTTCAGAATGATAAAAAAAATACTAAGAAAAGAAAACCTGTCACTGATGGCAAACGACGCTATTTAAACATAAATCGGAAGTGTCATGCTGTTTAAAAGCGAACGAAAGAAATCAACTGCAGAGGACCTGTTGCATCATGGCTTATGCCAGTCCAGCTATTTTACACATGGATTTCAAAGAAATAATTATCAGTTTTGAAGAATATGAGGAACAGCGCAGTCCTGAAGTTACAGCGCCACAGACCGTTATTTAAACATAAATCGGAAGTGTCATGCTGTTTAAAAGCGAATGAAAGAAATCAACTGCAGAGGACCTGTCGCATCATGGCTTATGCCAGTCCAGCTATTTTACACATGGATTTCGAAGAAATAATTATCAGTTTTGAAGAATATGAGAAACAGCGCAGTCCTGAAGTTACAGCGCCACAGATCGTAGCAGTCTGTGCTGCGGGGGTGACGGAATCTGCAGCTGTGCCAGTCATCGAGGTGGATGCTTCGAGTGGAGCGGTCTGTGGCGCTGTAACTTCGGGACTGCGCTTGTTGCTGATATTCTTCAAAACTGATAATTATTTCTTCAAATCGATGTGGAAAATAGCTGACTGCTGTAAGCTATCATGTGACGGGTGCTGTGTAGGATTTCTTTGGTTCGCTTTTAAACAGGATGACAGTTCTGATGTGTTTTAATAGCGCGCTTGCCGCAGTGACAGGTTTTCTTTTCTTAGTATTTTTTTATGATTTTGTACTATTTTGGTTCTTTGTGTAGGTGTATTTAGTTTTTTTATGGTGTGTTACATTTCTCAGACCTCCGATAGTGGTATTCAGTGCGCGGTCTGAGGCGAATACGTTTCCCGCTGTGCCATCAGTGAGCTCTGCCAGTCAGCGTTCTTGTTTTCAGTTGGCAGAGCTCACTGATTTGCTGTTGTCATGTAGCATGTTTCTGGGTGGTAGTGCCGGTTGGCTACAATATCATCTGATAAGGACACGGCTCAGATGATGTTGTAGCCAATCAGTGCCTTGGGATTTTTTAGCCCATTTTATAAATACATATATTGTGTCAAGCCAACATGCATAAATATTTTACCACATTAAGTGGAACATATTAGTAGCGAATGACTTTATTTTCAATATCATTGTTCCCTAAGTCTCACTGTACAAAAATAAACAGCTTACTAGATCAATGAAATCAAAAATGAATGCACTTTCAATAGTGATGTCACTTAGTTTTCCATAGTAATACTCTCCAAGTTTCACTAGAGTGAAATCTCTACATGCTAACTGGCCAAACAAAATTCTATGTTAGAAAAGTCACATTTTCAGCAATATTGCATTCCAAATGTCACATCGCTACTTCGCATTGTTAAAAATATGTATCTGTATACTTAACAAATTTGCAGCTCTCAACAGAGGTAATTTCAAATCGACTAAAGATAAATTATGGCGCTAACCTGTTTCCTATCTTTAAACTGTCCACTATTTTCCTGTTTTTCGAATTTATATGCCGATACTTTCCAGCTTTGTTTGCTAAAAAGAAATAAGAGTACTATCAGTGCCTTTATCATAAAACAGAGTATTTTCCATTAAACTTCCACACAAACTTACTCAAAAAGTTCTTTTGGCATCTGGTGTCTGCTGTCAGTGGGAGTAACGTGTGAGGGCTATGTTACCTGGATTTTAAAGGAAGCAGAGCTCCACCCCCGAATCCAGCAACCAACACCAAGCATTAACGTAAGCACAGACGTGCTCACCTATGTGCTGGACCCGCCTCTGATGACACCGAGTACCATATTCCTCTGTGTCAAGGGCACTTGATCTTTAATGAATATCGCTGGGTTAAACAATTTTACAGAATACTATCATGTTTTTAAATTAGGTTATTTCAGATGATCTTACTGTCAAGGCAACAGTTCACTCTGTTGCGGCTCTTTACCTATCTGTATATATTGCTCTCATATAGAATACTAATTCCATTATAGTTACACTGGATAGGCTTTATGAATACTAAACCCATCAATTACTGCATGTTGATCCGTACCATAATTCTGAATACAGATTCACAATGTTGATCTTTGTCTTACAAGATTGGCTGCCAATCTATCGTTTCATTTAACCCAAACTTAGGATTATTTGTTTGAAAATAATTTATGAACCTTGCTTCTCTTAATAATAATTTTGTATTATAATTTCCTCCTCTATTCCCTTTATGCACTTTTTCAATACCAAAAAATCTTAATGTAGCTATAGAATGTCCTCTTTCCCAAAAAATGTTGTGCTATTGGTGATGTCAAATCTTTATTTCTAATATATCCCTTATGTTCCCCTACTTGTTGTTTTAAGGACCTTTTCATTTTTCCTATATACATTAGATCGCATGGACATTTTATGCCATAGATTACCCCTTCTGTCTGACAATTAATAAAATTATTTTATCTTGAAGTCCTCACCCCTACTACTATTTCTGATAGTTTTAATTCTATAGGTATTATGGCAATAGACACATCTACTGCAGCTATAATTGCATCTTAGTTCTTCACTTGTAAAAAATATATTTTTCTTTATTTCTGGTATTTTATGTTCTGTATGTACTATACGGGTAGATAATGATTTTACTTTTTTGGCTACTACTTCTACCCCTTTATTGAAAGCTTTATTTCCCATTGGTGTGGACTCCAAAACTTTCCAATTTCTGTACACTGATTTCTTGATTTCATAAAATATGTCACTATATTTGAGAGAACAAATTATCTTTTGTCTAATAAATTATCTGCTGCTTTTTCTTTCTTTGCCAATAAATCATTTCTATCATTTGAATGAGCCTTATTGCATGCCTCCTGTAAATTTTCACCATTATATCCTCTCTCTATAAACCTTCCTGTCATCTTATTAGTAGACGCTACCATGTCTTCTATTTCTGTACAGTTCCTTTTAACTCTTATGAACTCATTATAAGGTATTGAATCTATTAATTTTTTAGGATGGAAACTATCTGCATGAAGTATAGTGTTCTATCTGTGGGTTTTCTGAAGATCTTAGTTTGTAATTTATCAAAAAGGAAATTTCGCTGTTATTATAGTCAATCATGAATTTCAAATAATCTGTTTGTTTATTAAGATCCAGATAGAAATCCAAAAGTTATTTTTCCGTTCCTTCCCATACTACAACTATATAATCAATAAAGCATTTCCAAATAAGTATATTATTGAAAAATGGGTTATTTTCATAAATATACTTTGTTTCAAACCAGCTCATAAACAAATTCACATGGGAAGGGGCCATGCTAGATCCCATTGCAGTGCCTTTCACTTGAACATAAAATGTTTTTTCAAATCTAAAGTAGTTTTGTGTCAAAACTAAATGTGCTAACTGTAATAAGAATTCATTTGGTGGCTTTATTTCTTTTCTAAAATGTTCTAATATTTCTTTTAAGACTTCACAACCTTTCAAATGTGGTATGGCAGTATAAAGATCTTTAATGTCAAAACTCACAAGATAAAGCAATTTGCCTGACATATCATGACTATTATTAAATTCTTCTAATAAGTGAATCAAATGAGTAGAATCTTTTAAGTATGATTTTGTTTGTTCTACAAGGTCCTTAATATAGAAATCCATAAAAACTGACAAAGGCTCTGAAATAGAACCAATTTCTGCCACTATTGGTCTACCTGATGGGTGGAGGGGATCTTTCTGTATTTTGGGGAGGGTATAAAAAAATTGGAATAATTGCATATTCTTTTTTTATAGCCTTAAATTCCCATTCATCTATCCAATTGTTTTCACATGCCCTTTTTAGAATTTCTTCTACCAATGAGCCTTCTTTTTGCATTGGGTCTTCTGACAATTTTAAATAGTTGTCCTGAATATTTAAAAGTTGTAAACATTTCAATTTATATGTTCCATAATTCTCAATTACAATCCCTCCCCCCTTATCAGCTTTCTTTGTGATAATATTTGGATCATTTTCAAGGTTTCTTAATGCAGCACATTCTTTCGATGTTAAGTTAAAACGTGTTCTGTCCATATTTTTTTCTTTTTTAATTAATCTTTCTACATCCTTGCTATCCAAACAAATATATGTTTCAATAATATGTGGTATTGGTCCATACGGGCATCTGGTTTAAGCCCTGAAGGATTGCACATATTAGGGAAAGTCTCCTCTCTCTAAAGCTTAAAAACTCGATAATTTCTACATCCTTAAAAATTCATGCATAGATTTGTCGATGCCTTAGGTAAGGTCATATAAATGATCTCAGTCAACCAATAGTAGGAAACCTACAACTCAAAATGGAGGGAAAATCGGTTTCCCCATCCTGGCTTCCCATAGTACAGGATTTGGATGTCATCTATTTTCTTAAAGGTAATGACACATGGCTTTCAGTAAAGGAAATTATAGCCAAATTAGGCGTCTCTAGCAGGTATACCCTCAGGATTATTCAACTCCAACATATTCTAACATGATCCTTTTGCCAAAAACCCCAGATAGTTCAAGCCATTCCATTCTGCAAGGAATTAGGAGTACTTAGTGGAGGCCCTAATGCAATCTCCAGAATTTATAACACATTATATTTCTGGAAATTCCCAGATAGTTTTGGACCAACTGGTCTTTGGGAGTCCTTTTTTCCAGGTCACAACATTGACTGGGTGACAATCTGGTACACCTGTCATAAACTAATTACAGAAGATAGACTAAGACTAAAGCAACTATATATCCTACATGATGCTTACTATACACCCTGTAGGTTGGCCAAGTTGGGCTTAAAGGCTACCTCATTATGTGTTAGATGTCAACAACAGGAGGTGACATTATACCATATTTTCTGGGCATGCCCGAAAGTCTCCTCATTATAGCACAATATTATGCAACTTATGGATCCCCTTCTAGGTCTCAAGGACCTATTTACCCCCGAAATTTGTCTCCTGGGAGACCTCTCTGGCATCAGGATCCATAATTGGGAGTATCCTATGACACTTTTTGCCATGTCTGTCAAGAAGTTAGTATTACAACATTGGCTTGATCAACAAGAAATTTCTTATGATGAATGGTTAACAGAAATCCTGGCTAATTTTTGTACTGAGAAAGCCATTGCTAATTTGAGTAATACAATGAACAGGTTTAAAAAGATATGGGACCCCCTTTATGCTCTTTATTCACTATAAGGTTGTTGATATATTAAGCATGTATTAGTTGGTCATGAAGTTAACCCAGATAGAATAAGATCTTAATATTTATTGTCATATTACCTGTTGCTCTAGTAGGTATGGGAAGGGGAAGAGGGTGGGAGGGGAGGCAGGGGAGTAAGGGAGGGAGGGACGGATTCAAGGGTAACCTTTGACCAATGCAAACTGCTTTATGTATGAATATCTGCCTTGTTTGTAAAATGGAAAATAAGGTCAATAAACTTTAAACTGCAAAAAAAAAATATGATTACAGTGAGCATATACATACTAAGAGTCATTATTAGTTCTCCAGTTTACAAAAATAACAACAGTTAATAAGATGTGCTCAAGACCCCAAAGAGGCTTTATGTTCAGTAATGCTCATTATGAACTGGGTGCCGAGAATCAAAGAAGCTGATTGGCTGAGACGTCTTGAAGCCATGATGATATCGGGCTACATCATCACAGCTTCAAAAAACCTCCAGTCACCAGCCTCCTCACTTACCGCATAGTGTTCCTCATCTCCCACAGTCAGAGTCAGACCTCTAGTTCACCACTGTTTTAAAAAAAATCACAATTGTGACCATAACAGAATGCAGCACAACACTAGCTGCTAGGATGAACGGTGGTCAAGCTGCCCACAACATCCTCCGCATCCTGCTCTTGTATTCCCCACACAAACATTAGCCAATAGCCTGCACTTGCAGACCACGTCGTATCTATCTACAAGGCAGAATGGTGCAAGTCATGCCTTGAGCGAGTATTTAAAAAAAAAAACAGTAAAGGATCCCTAACCGGCCTATGATTGTTTTTTTAAAACACTACTAACAGCTGGACAAGTGGCAGTTTCAAATTTCCAGGTGACTTACTAGGAGATGTTCTTCCCAATTACATCATTGCTTCCTGCTTGCCACAGATAACGTTTTCAGAAAAAACACACACACACACACACACACACATCTTCAGTAAACCAACACCAGGTCAAAGGCAAGAAACACAAAACAGAGTTCACTTCCTGGTCCTGAGAGAGACTCACAATACACCCCTCCTCCATGAACTCGACTTACAACAGTGCCACCTGCTGTCCAGAGCTCTCCAGGAACTATTTTATTAAAAAGTACTCCTCCAACACTTCACAAGACACATTTTCAGGAGGATTTAAATTATTTTTTTTATTTTATTTACTGCTAAAACTTGTATTCTAGTTCATAATAGCAACAAGGCACTGCAGGGTGTGGTATATCATGGGATATCATCACTTCTCGGGCAGTTGGATGCACTTGGCCTGCGGCCTCATGCCCAACCACCTGAGGCTTGATGATATCTCATGATGTACCACACCCTCTCATGCCTTATTGCTTAATCATTCTCCTTCTTACTTTCTGGATATTCACTATGTAATGACTAACTCTGTTGATAATGTAGTCATCTTTAACTGGCTGAGACAGTGAGATAGCACACTCCAAAGATGGGAGGGGTGACCACTGATCAGCTGGTAAATATTCTTCTATTTAAACCCTATCACATATCAGGAGTGGTGGTGGGGGTTATTTTATTGTCATCTTCCTTGGGATAGTGGCTGTTGGGCAAAAGATTGGTGGGGGGGACAGTGTTGAGTTAGGCTGGTAGGATGCCAGCACAGTGCCTGGCAGCCTGAATCTAAATTTTCTATAGAGAAGGGTTAGGTTAGGTGGGAGATGACTGAGAGATTCTGGAGGTTACCATAAGATTAGTCCTGATCATCTAGGGAGGTCTAAAGTGTCTTATTAACTTCCTATCATCTATTACTGGCCAAACAATAAATATTGAACATTTGGCTGTGCGAGTATTGCAAGAAGGTACTTGCACAGCCCTCATTAGAGGTGGAAAAGGAATACTGTACAAAATGTAGTACATAAAATGTTTTAAAATGATTTGTTGCTTTAAACTGAGAATACAGACTGTATTAATCTGAACTATCTCAGTAGTGAGATATCATGGATGAGAAGGATGTGGACAGCTGCACTGAGCTTACCTGCAGGGTGCATGATCTCGTGCTAAATAAAATGATTCAGCTACAGCTCCAGGTGACAATAATCCTTCTTCCATCAGAAACAATGTCTTCACTGAAATAGAACAGAAAAAAAGTAATGGCACAAGATTTGTCAGAGGAAAGAAGAATTTCTGTTATGAAACATGACTGAAGGACATGCTGCTAGCAGAAAGGAGAACTTCAGATTCAGGCTTTCATTTGCAACCACATTCCAGTGATGCATAAAGTAACATTAATTATCAGTGTGAAAGGGAAGAGGGGATACTTAAACGTTTTTGAAGGACTAGTACATCAATCAACAAAGCAAGGTGACAAACTGCGTTAAGACTGCACCTATGATAAAATTCAGACAATATACTATATGCATCACTCCGAGCATCAGCACTAGTGCTTTGTAGTAGGCTGACACTCAGGGGAACAAGCACTGTATGCTGTTTGCAACAGAAAATCTCATATTGAAAGTATACAATGCAATGTCAATTTAAGATTATACTTCTGATATCTTGGTGTAAAGATTGTTTAGTCAGCTAAATACCATTTACTGAGGATGAACTGCAGCAATCTCCTAATGCAAGGTGGGAGTGGGCATAAAATGTAAGCAGAATTCCACCTTACCTAAATTACACTGTATGTTTTTCATTAGAAGCCAACTACTTGATTTAGTAAGACAGCAGGCAAACATAGCAGAAACACTGCATCACTCTTACCCAAAAAAGTAGATTGCCAGGTCATTTCATGAGCCTTTTTTTCCCATAAATTTAAAGTGAATCAAATAGTAAATCCCAGCCAGCACTCCACCCAGGCAGGTCCCTTAACTGAGCATGGGTTGGAACTGAATCCAGTGGTCATGCTGAACATCAAATCAGGGCAACTTACAAGCTAGATAAGACAAAAGGTAAAAGAAATTCATTCCTGCTACTATTAGTAAACAGTGTTATTACTACCCTGTAACAAATTCAGAACATGGGACTCACAAAAGCTCTGTACTGTACAATAAATATTTGCTTACTTGTGCTACTTGAGTCATCCTGACCATTTTCTACTTTTTGCTGTGCAGTATTATGAGAGTCTTTGATGGCCAAAAGGTTCTAGTATAGGGTCAGTACTGTGTGTCTCTTCTAGGTTTGATTTCTAAAGTCAATGCTAAAATACTGAGGTGAGTTTAAAGGTTTTTATGGACTTGGCATATTATCAATCATTTGGACAGGAAGAACACAGCATCTTCTTTTTCATTACGTTCAGTAGCCAATAATGTTTCGGGTGCTTGGTACAAATATAGCAGCATAGACATTTGTAACCTCATCGCAAGAAGTAAGCATGACCTGCATGTCACATTAGGTAGTTCCTGATGGATGTCATCTCAGTTTGTTGCACTGACTTTTAATGCTAGTTCAATAACTGCTTGTATAATGTATGCATGCCTGGTACTAATTTGGGGCCACAGTGCTGTTAGCTGTCTTACATGAACTGCTGAAACAAACAGAGAAAAACAGTCAATGTTAGCATAAAAAGACTAGTGGTCCATCCAATCTGCCCTGTTATATCCTATCCTGCCCAAGACCAGTTGTCTATGTATGGTTTTTGACCCCCACTCCCCCTTTACCTCCTGCCTTACCACTATCCCCTCAGAAACTATCAAACCCTTAATGGGGAACAGTCTGTGCTAAAAGCTCCACACTCAGGTGAAGGGCTAGTTTCAATTTGCACTTTGTGTGCAAAAACTTTTTTTTACTTGCTGTTTACTGCAGCATAGTAGATTGTATCACACTGATTCTGCTAAGTTGCAAGTTGACATTCTCTGTAACTACACATCCCAGAACTCCCTGCAGATGACATTAGAGAGGTGCTGCAGCAGTGGGAGATTCATTAGCTTGCAGTGCATATTAATGGTTTTTAAATGCTTGGTTCTCTTGTTTGCTTGTTCCTTTGTCCTCTCTAGGCTAGGAACAGTCACAGAGGACTGTACGTAGCCCTACGAGAACAGCAAGGTCAGCAAACATCTGACTGAAGCTTATAAAAGCTCTAACATGCACTGCAGGCTATTAAATCTCCCACTGCTGCAGCCTATCTCTCATGCTAGCCACAGGGGATTCAAGGACTTGTAGTACAGAAAATGTCTACGTGCAACTCGACAGAATCAGTTTGATAAATCTACTATACTGCACTAAAACTGTAGAATCAAATAGGACAGGAACTTTATTTATTTAGCACCTTTCCAGCTCTCAAAGCACTTTACAGTGCAGCTACTGTATAAATAAAAACTGCAAATAATCCATAACAAAAGGCAGTAAATCGGAATACAGGAATATAAATTGAGTTTAAACATAATTCCACAGAGTTAGCAGAGCTTATCAGTCTCCTGAGAAGGTCTGTCTTAACAGTCAGGTCTTTAATTGTGATTTGAAACTTTCCAAAGAGGAGGCAGAATTGATGAATTTTGGGGCAGTTTTCCAGAGTCTTGGTGCAGCTATGGAAAATGCTTGGTCCCCATTACATTTTAATCTTGCTGCTGGGACTAACAAAATCCCCATGGTCTCTGAAAGGAGAACTGTGGTGTCCTGACAATCCTCCTAATGGGTTGTTAGTAATTTACAAATGTAGAGGGGTCCTAGTCCATTTACAGCCCTATAAACCAGCAAAATAATTTTAAATTGAGAGCACCCTCTAATTGGCAGCAGGTGTAAGTCCTGCAAAGTGGGAGTAATGTGATTGAATCTGGATATACCAGTTAACATTCTGGCTGCTGAATTCTGCAGTAACTGCAGGAGGTGAAACTGAGTGGCTGGGAGGGCATAGTAGAGTGCCTTACAGTAGTCAATTCACAAGGTAATGAAAGCTTGCACTAGTGTGAACAGATCTCTATGATCAAGGAAAGGATGCAATCTGGCTATGTTTTTCAAGTGGTAGAAAACTCTTTTAATGACAGTAGTAATTTGAGATGTAGGATCCCATTGACTGTCAAAGATTACCCCAGATTGAACTTCCCCTCAGTCTGCAGTATCTCTCCATCATATACTGTGAGAACATGATTTCCCTTAACTCCAGACACCAAGCAGTCTGAACACACCAGAAGCCACTCGGTTTTGGTGGGAATGAGTCAGCTTGCACCAATCCAGTGCTTGATTTCTGTGATGGCCTTCTCAACCACATGCATTTGATCCCACTGAATGGGTCTAATGAAAGATAAAGCGGAGTGTCATTAGTGTACTAGTGAAAACTCAAGCCATATCTTTGGATCACTTCTCCTAGTGGAAGTATATACTGTATACTGCAAATAACAACAGGGAGAGTATGGTGCCGTGAGAGAAATCACACATGACCAGTGAAGGGACAGACTGACAACTGCCCAACACCACAGTCTGGTGGCGATTTTCCAAGAAAAAGCTGAGCCAGTGTAAAACTGTGCTAGCCAATTCAGAGAAATATATAAGATGCTCAACTAACTCTATGTCATCCACAGGATTAAATGCTGATGACAGGTCAAGGAGAACTACAGACAGCTATCCTCGATCCTTCACCAGGAGCAGATAATTCAGGATGCGAACCAAGGTGGTATCTGAGCTTGGCGAAAATGGAAACCACACTGGAAAGGCTCATAGAGTTTGAATTTCTACAGGTGTTCCATCAGGTGACTTGCCACCACTTTCCCTATAAGAGTCCATATAAAAGGAAGGTTAGAGATATAGCAGGCCTGTAGTTTGTGAGAACTCAGAGATCTAGATTCGGCTTCTTGAAGAGGGGCTTAACATCGACCCCTTTGAGGGGGTCAGGAAAATACCTTATCTCAAAGAAAAATTCACAATCTTTACAAACACAGGTGGGAGGGGGCAGGGTCTAAGATTCAAATGGATTGGCACATCGCTGACAGCACCTGGCAGATTTCTACATAATCAGCTTGCTGAAACTCCATCGACAGCACTTAACATTCAGTTACCTCAGCTCCCCAAGCACTTCCTTAGTGACCAGCACCCTTGGCCACACAGAAATCATAAAACCACTTGCATCTCTTGACTGAACTTGGATCAGACCGAAAGTCAAGACAGGCTGAATTAAGATTCTTATCAACCAGTCTGAAAAGAGAAGTGGGTCTGCTTTTCCCAGCTGAAATGAGTGAGGAACAAAACTGTTTCTTCACACAAGTCACTGCTCCTGATACAGTAACTCTGATAATGAGAGATCAAGATAAGTTTGTAGGAAAACAAGCCAGATCTCCAATGCTTCTAGAGCCTCTATCCAATTCTTATTAGTCTCCTTATCTCATCATTGTGTTAAGGAAAGCTGCAACTTACAGATGTGGATTGAGGCAGACTGGTGCCAGGAAGTCAGCTGCAGCAAGGATGGCTACGTTATAAGCTTCAACCACTGCACTGCATTCCCTTAAGGAGGTAGTCAGTATCCCTGAAATGTCCACATTAGCCAAGAAATGTCAGGTTCAATACTCCTCCAACTACAACTGTGGATCATTTCAGCTGGGAGGGGGGGGTAATTTCCTCAGTTACCGTCTTAAATTACAGAATGGAATGGTCAAACCAAACAACTGGTTCAGCAGATATTTTACCAATCCACATGCCAACAGTAAAAATCAAATTAAGAGTGTGTCTTGCAGCTCTCCAAAACATAATGATGAGATAAGGGGATTTATAATACATTTTGGTAGAAATCCATCAGTTCCATTAAACTAAGAAAATCTCCCCCTAATATGGATGAGGAGGAGGAAGAGGCTGCCCTGGTATTGGAGTCCCCCAGGATAAGTCTCCAAGACCAGGACTGACACCAACTCAGAGAAATCCATAGAAAAATCACCATCCATACCTGGTGGATGGTAAACCAACAAAAACCTACAGATCACAACCTCCAAACAAGTAAAAGACACCATTTCAAATGAGTGACATGACAGCAAGAGTAACTTGACACATTTTGTAGGTGGTCCTGAGATGACAGTCTCTCCTCCAGTAAAGAAATAAAATGTTTTTGAACACAAAGAGCAAATTGGGACCAGCCCCACAGCTGGGTATGGGGCTTTTAGTGTTGACTGTTCCCCCTTTAACTCTCTCCCAGCAGTGCTTGAAACCATTAATTGTTTGTGCTTACCACCTCTGTCAGCAGGCTGTCCCATGGATCAACCACTCTCTATGTAATAAGAAACTTTCTAACATCCCTCCTGAATCCCCCAATAGCTTCCATTCATGTCCCTTTGTTTCTGACTTGGTATTAGAGCTGAATAATTCCTCTCAGTTTACCCTGTTCATTCCTTTTAGAAACTTGAAGGTCTCTAGCATATTGCTCCTCTCCCTTCTGGCTTCCAGTAGGTGCATGTTCAGTGCCCCAAGCTGATCCTCGTAGGATCTGCCCTGCTGGCCCTGAATAATGTTGGTTACCCTACACTGCATCTTCTCTAGCCTGTCTTTGTCTTTCCTTTTGTGTAGACTCCAGAAATGGGCACAGTATTCCAGGCAGGGTGTCACCAGTGATATATAGAGTGGTAGTATTACCACCTTCCTTCTGCTATCAATACTCCTCCCAATATATACCCCACATCCTTCTGCTATCAACGGTCCTCTCAGTATACCTCAGCTTCTTGGTTGCCTCGCTGTAGACCTTGTTAGATTGGCTAGATTGTTTAAGAGAGATGCTTCTGATGACTCCCAGGTCCTTCTCCTTGGAAGTGGTGCCCAGCATAACTCCTCCAATCTAATATTCTGTTCTGGGGTTCTTGTTCCCTATGTGTATCACCTTGCACATTTTGGCATTGAATTCTACCTTCAAACCATGGGCCTCCTCTCCAATCTTTGCAGGTCCCTCTGAAACTCCCTTAACCCCTCCTTGTTGTCTATGGTTCCATGTGATAAGGGCAACTACAAAATATTGTCTGACAGAAGGGTGTGGACACAACACAAAATGATGGGATGCGGAGATCACGCGATGCCTCAAGCTGTGTAGACGCTTCTCTCGAGCGCTCCCGCTATCCCTCTTTGAACCATCCATATAAACTTTCTAATGTAGTTCAAACTACTTGATTTTGCAATTTACTGGAGTGCTGCAACCCTAGAGTATGATAATCTGAAGAATTTTTTTTTTTCACTAGTTATGGAGGCAAAAATGCAAGCCGCCCCACCGCATCACACGCCACCGGTTACACCTGAGAAAACTGCCAAAAAGGTGATGGCCCAATCTACTTCGGCAAATAAGAGACTCAATACAGCCACTGAACTGACTCCTCTATCTCTGGAGTGGTTCTGAGAAGAATTCTGACCCTTTCAAGATGAGGTCTGATCCTTAACCAAGGAAGTCAAAGCAATAACTGGCAAACTAGAGGACTTAGCCCAACACATAGGAGATTGAGAGGCACGGCTAACTTCTGTGGAAAAAAAGCTGGAGAAAGTCAACCCGGCCATGGCGATTTCCTGACAATGAGTGATAAAGCTGGAACCCAGGGTCGAAGACCTCAAAGGGAGGCATCGCCAAAAAATTGTTATGGTCATCGGGCTGCTGGAGAGGGAAGAGGGCTCTAATGCGGTAGTATTTGCACAAAAACTGGTGCAGAAAATAGCAGGCCCCTCTCCCTTCAGCTCAGAGTACATCATGGAGCAGGTTCATCAAGTCCTAAGCCCATGCCACCACCAGGAGCCCCATCCAGGACATTTATCTTCAAGTTTTTAAATTATCAAGAGTGCCAGAAGTACTCTGGGAGGGCTCCCCAATCTGTATTACTCAAGATCTCCCCCCAACAGTGAGGCAGAAGAGACACGAACATCACAATGTGGTGACAAAGCTGCTCACAGCAAACATCCATTTTTGGATATTATACCAAGCTAATCTGCAAGTATCCATCGACGGGAAATGACTCCTTTTAGAAGACCCAAAATCAGTGAAGCTCGAGCTGAGGAAATTGCTCCCAAACCTCTCCAAGGATGGGTGAGAGGCTAACAGCGTCTGGAGGGGGATTACAGTTAAAAGTGCCCTGTTAAATTATACAGCATGTTTGAGCAATCCTGTAATAGAATCTCAAGGAAATTGCCATATGGCATTTCGTCTCCATACTGTTAATGCAGGATTTAACTGACAGCATTAACTATTTGGGACAATATGCATCAATCATGGATGTTTTCACCTGTTTCAATTCAGGGGCTGTGTTTATATTTTGGGACTAAATAATAAAAGGCCCTTTTTCCTCTTCTCATGGGCAGGAAGCACCTAGCTGCAGGATGAAAATAGTCTCTGCAGACAGGCTGAAACTAGTTTATTATTTCCGTTGCTTTTCTGGACATGAACACTCGTGGAGAGCCTAGCCCACTAGTATGAAAGCAATACTGTAGGGTTTAGGACATTTTTTGTTAAAAATCTGATATTTTGCACAGCAAGCCTAATTTCGCAGTATGGCTGGGACTTTATTAATTTTGCTCTGCAAGGTGTTAGTGAGAGAACCGGGTGATGTGATGGTGCAGCAGAGCATTATGGGGATAGAAAGGGCTTACTCTCTAGATTGTCCTGGCCATTTTAATTATATCTTTAATATTATGTTTAATTCTGTCTAAAAGAAAGATAGGAATTGGTTAAGTCACAGACTATCCTCACATATCTGAGGCCCACTAGAAGGGAAGTGATTTTATGTTAAAAAATTCAGAGACCTTCACCATTTTACAACCTGTACTAATACTGGGGAAGCTACTTCTCTTTTTTGTATTTTGAAAGTGCAGCATTTATAACATTGTTCACTTAGGGGAGAATGGGGGGGATGGTGGGAAGAGGCGAAGCTGTCCAGTGGTAGGTACTGCGTATTGTAGAGCATTTGGGTGGAGGGAGGGAGGTCCTCCTGATGGAGCTTTATTAAGTTACTGGTCTGACAGGGAGATTGCAACTGTTGATGGATTCATGGAGAGAACAGGGGTATTTGGGATGGTAAGAAAAAGTCTGGAGTACTGGAGGGGGAGAGCACTTCACACAGGGGATGGGGGAGGGGGTTGGGTCAGCTTGGAACAAGGGATAGTTGGTTTGTTACCCAAGGGGGCATATGGTGTCAATTGGTTTTAATGGTTTCTCAAATAGAGCATGGCAGGAATTAAAAAACTTGTATCCTGGAATGTACTTGGGCTCCATACTAAACTAAAATGGTATCAGGTGTTGAAGCACATCAGTTTGCTTAGAGGTGGCCTTATGTTTCTTCAAGAGACCCACCTGTTGGAAGCGGTAGGTGCCCTCCTCCACAGACAATATGTTGGACAGGTTTTTAATGCAGGGGAAAGTTCACAGAGTCGGGGGGTAGCTATTTTAGAGGCCAGGAACATACCCTATAAATCCAAACAGGTTATTCACTACCCACAGGGCCAATTTTTATTTGTAAAAGGAACTTTAGCGAGAACCTCCTTAGTGTTGGGATGTGTATATGGTCCCAATCAAGACTCTCCCCTATTTTCACTGACCTGTAAAAGATACTGGTGCCTTATACTACCTGCCCTTATATTATAAGGGGGGACTGAAATTTAACCTTTTCACTGGAAATAGACAAATCAAATCCCAAGAGACAAGGCCTCTCCCCAGCACAACGTGCTCTTAGGGAAATTATGGACCTCCTGGTGTTGGTACATCCCTGGAGAATGCTATATCCCACCTTAAAGGAATTCACCTTCTGCTCCAGTGTTCATGGGACCTCTTCATGGATTGATTATTTTTTAATTAGCCAATCACTTCTGCAGGGGGTAGTGTCAACAGGGATAACTTCAGAGTTAATTTCAGATCACTCAGTAGTAAACTGCAATCTAGTATTAACACCGGATACATCGACGGATTTACTATGGAAGCTAAATAACCAACTTCTTAAAGAACCTAAAATTATAGAGGTTATCACTCAGGAAATAGAAGAGTACAGCAGAGTCAATTGGAACTCCACATCCAGACAAGATCTTCAATGGGGAGCTCTGAAATATGTACTATGAGGGGTATTCATTAGAGTGGCCTCCTGCTGGAAGAGGGAACCAGAACAAAAAGCCCTCTTCTTATTATCTAGAATACATACCTTGGAGGCTTCACTGTCTCCCACTACTTCTACAGCTGACAGACAGTTACTGCTAGGGTTAAGGGATCAATACAGCTTGCTCCTTCAGGAAAAAGACAAATATGCCATTTTAAAGACTGGAATAAAATATATTGAGCAGGGGGAGAAGATAGGACATCTCCTGGCATTAAGGCTGAAACAAGTAGAATCCTCCAGAATTGTCCTGAGTATTAGATCTCAACATACCGATGATCTTTGCCTAGCCCCCTGCTGAATTTGTGGCATAGTACAAGGATCTATATAAGCCCATGACTAATAGACCCACTCCTGTGGCAGTGGAACAATATCTCTGCCCAGTAGGTCTCCCGTCTCTCACACAGTCCCAACAAGAATCATTAGTTCTCCCTATCTCAGAGGGAGAAATCCAATTGGCCATCTCCTCATTAGCAGCTGACAAGGCTCCTGGACCGGACGGGTATTCCCCTAATTTTTATAAAGCCTTCAGTAAACAACTCATTCCTTCATTGTCCCATCTCTTTGAATGGATGTTAGGATAGCTCTTAGATAGCTCTCTGCTGGAAGCTATTATCATAGCGTTGCATAAACAAGATAAAGATCCCGAATTGACAAGTAGTTACTGTCCAATATCACTATTAAATTGTGATGCTAAAATATTAGCAAAACTTCTTGCTGATAGACTCAAAAGGGTACTTTCTGACATCATTCATACAGACCAAGTGAGTTTCATGCAGGGGTGCCAGTCATCAGATCTTTTTAGGAAGTTAGTGCACGTTTTCTCCGCATCCGGAGATGTGGATGTACCAGCTGGCCAGTTGTCTCTGGAAGCAAAGAAGGCATTTGACCATGTAGATTGGCAATTTTTATTTTTAACTATGCATAGCTTTGGTTTCCCATCTAAATTTATACATTGGATTGCTTCTTTTTATCAGTGGCCCCAGGCTAGCATATATTGCAGTGGCTTCCTCTCCAATATATTTTCTCTATGCACAGGCATGAGATAGGGGTGTTCCCTCTCTCCCCTACTGTTTAATATTTACCTAAAACCATTATTGGTCAAGCTGAGGGTAAATGAAGGTGTACAGGGGATTTCCATAGGCGCCCACACATTTAAGTTATCTGCCTATGCTGATGATGTGCTTCTTCATCTGACTCACCCTGCTAAATCCTTTCCTACAGCTTTAAATATCATCACCGAGTTCGGTGCATCTCCAACTATAAAATTAACCTAAATAAGTCGGTTGTCTTCTCCCTGAACCACATATTTTTGAAGCAGGATATTTCTTCACTGGAGGTAAAGTGGAACTGCTAAGTATCTAAAATATTTGGGATTAATTCTCTCTAGAAATGATACCTTAATGAAGATGAACTTTGACACCCTTCTGGATACTATCCAGCAGAATTTCAAAAGATGCAATCTCTTCCAATCTCTCTGTGAGGGAGGATTAGTATAATTAAAATGAATGTATTGTCAAGGATATTTTATCCCCTTAACATGTTAAATTTATGGTTACCCCAAAAGTGGTTTAAGACATTACACACCCATATCTCCTTTTTTATTTGGGGAAGGAAAACACCCCCAATGAGCTTATTTTAAATTAGCAGCATCCACACAAGCTGGCGGCCTTAAACTACCACATTTTGGTATGTATTATTGGGCAAGTCAGGCGGCTCCATATTTAAGACGGTTTATACCCCCGGAAGAGATTGCCTCTGTGCTATACATACCGAAATGGTGACAGTTGAAAAGAGAGATAATTGATATTCTGAACATAAACAAGCAGGACCTCCTGTATGTTCCCATCAGAAGTCTCCCCTCTGGTTTAAATAATTCTCTTATGCTAGTAACCCTTTGAGCACACAACCAACTATGTGCCTTCTTTAAATACCGGAATACTAAAGATCCCAGACAGCCAATAGTTGGAAATCTGAATCTCCAACTTAGAGGTGAAATTATCTCCTCACACTGGTTACCCCACTTCAACAATGCACTGGTTAGAGACTTGTTTACTGAGGGTTCATGTATGGACTTCAGCACCATACTGGCTCTGTATTCTATAGACTAGAGACAGATTTTCAAGGTATGGCAACTTAGACATCTTTTGATAAAGATGTTTCCAGCCAATGGGAACCTCGAAGGAAGCTGTGCCTGGTTGGAGTCTTTAATTTTGCTATGTGGGAAGCCCCATGCAGTATCACAAATATACTCCAGCCTATGTACAAATATACTTGATATGGGCAGTGGGGTGCCCAGATACTGGAATTTATTTTTCCAAACTCTCCAGAGAGATGTGATTCAATTTGCTTAGACTCTTT
The DNA here is from genome assembly GCA_016271365.2 of Neoceratodus forsteri. Taxonomy (NCBI): domain Eukaryota; kingdom Metazoa; phylum Chordata; order Ceratodontiformes; family Ceratodontidae; genus Neoceratodus; species Neoceratodus forsteri. The sequence goes on along the minus strand of CM057454.1, from coordinate 1,025,520,505 downwards.
TAGATATGGCTCCCAAGATAGGCTGAAACTCACACAGTATAGAATACTGCATGATATGTACTGGACCCCAGTTAAACTTAAAAAAATTGTTAGATCATCAGATGCTCTGTGTTTTAGATGCAGAACAGCTGTAGGAGACTTGCTCCATATATTCTGGGAATGTCCCTGGATCAAGAAGTTAAGGGAATTAATTAAGACCAGATCTGACCCCCTGTTAGGAACAGGAGAATTGTTCACACCAGAGATATGTCTTTTGGGGGACTTCTTCACAATCCCAGTCAGAAACCAAAGATATTATATAGCCATGGATAACACTTACTTTAAAAAAATTAATTCTACATCATTGGCTAGATGCTCACACTATTATGTATGAGGAATGACTGCGAGATCTGTTATTTAATCTCTGCACTGAATAAATGAAAGCTAGTCTGAGTGGATCTCTTTCCTCTTATAGAAAAATATGGTAAAGTCTCCATACCATAAATCTTCTCCAGACTGGGGCCTCACAATAATGGCATATATATTTTCAGGATGGCTATGGTTACTTTATAATCATTCAATGCCTGTATAAAATATGTATTCATATTTTGTTTTTGTCAAGATATCTGGTTTCATAAATGGTAGTGCCAAGCTAAGGGTGGTGGTATGAGGGGTTGTGGGGGGGGTGCTTTAGCATGGAAATGACTGTTACATGATACTATCCTGTAAATAACAAGTGCACTCGGGCCATCAGAAAGGCCAAGTCTGAGCACTATCAGTCCTCACTCACTGCCTCATGGGGGAATCCCAGAACCTTCTGGGATAACATTAAACAGTTAAATGGGAGTGCACACTCCCCCCACCCACCCAGATCAACATTAATGGTGTGATCTCCTCAGACCCAGCCCTCATAGCCAACCACCTCAACACCTCATTCACTGACCTTAGCCCTATCCTCCCTACAAATTTTTTTGACCCTCCTCCCCCAGCACCTGCCGTAAATCTTTCTCGCCCTTATTTTCTCCTCCGCCGTGTTTCTGCCCAAGAACTTAGGCCGCACCTTGTCACTGCCCTCAAGAGTAATAGTACAGGCAGTGACACCCTGGATCCGTGTATCCTACGGCTGGTCTTAGACACAGTCCTTACCCCGATCACATGCCTCATCAACCACTCTCTTTGCCTGGGGAAGGTTCCAACTGCCTGGAAAGTCACCACTGTCACCCCTATCTTTAAAGATGGTGATAGGACTGTGGCTGGAAACTATCGACCGATCTCCATTCTCTCTCCTCTCCTCTCTCCAAGGCCTTGGAAAAAGTGGTGGCCTCTCAAATCTCTGACTACCTCTCCACCTACAATGTCCTTTTTCCTGAGCAGCATGGCTTCCGAGCGGGCCACAGTACCAACACAGCCCTCCTAGAGTTCTCCAACTTTCTCCGCTCCTCCTTAGACACTGGTTCTCTGGCTGGTGCTGTCTTCATTGACCTCTCGAAAGCTTTCGACGCTGTCTCCCACCCCCTCCTTCTTGATGCCCTTAGTCTCTCTGGTTTTGCTGCTGGGTCTATCTCCTGGTGCACCAGTTATCTGTCTGACCGCTCACAGCATGTAAAAATTAATGGGACCTACTCAGACATCTGTCCCATCTTTCCTGGGGTTCCCCAGGGCTCCATTCTGGGCCCCTTACTATTCTCCCTTTACCTTAACACCCTTCCACGCTCTTGCTCGGGGAACATTCTATTGTACGCTGATGATGCAGTCATCTTTGCCTCAAGTCGTAACCCTACTGCCCTCCAGGACTCGCTGCAGAAGTCCTTCACTGAAGCCGAGGGCTGGTTCAAGGAACATAGATTGGTGATAAATCTTAAAAAAACCAAAAACATGTTCTTCACTCATCCCCAAAACAAGTCCTGCAACTTCAAACTCCTCATTCACTCTGGGTCCTCATTCCCACTCGAACAAGTTTGCTCCTATAAATACCCAAGGGATCCATTTGACCCCTCCTCTCCTTCCATGGACACGTCAGCTGCCCTAGCCACTGCCACTAATATCCGATTGGGCATCTTACATCGGTATAAACACTGCCTCCCCCCGGAGGCTCTTCGACTCACAGTCACCTCCTCTATCCTGTCCCTAGTGGACTATGGACTGCTGGTGTATGGTGCTGCTGATCAGACCGCACTCCATAAAATTCGCACTACTCTGAATAAGGCCTGCAGGTTAATTACTGGAGCACCTAGGATGACACACACCTGTCTACTGTATGCTAAAGCGCTGGTACTTGATCTCGACGAGCGCCTCAAATATCTTACCTGTACCCTTACAAAAAAGACCCTCCTTGGGCTTTCCCCACCAGGATTGACCACCACCATCACGCCTCTGTCCCACTAGTTCATACTGGACCTCTGGGAAAACCTCTCTTGTTATCCCTAGGCTAGGACCTCTCACGGCCAAAGAGCCTTCAGCTTTAGGGCCCCCTCCTGGTTCAACACACTGCCCCCCTCCATCTCTGAAGCTCCAACTATATCGTGCTTCAAAACTTCCTTACGTAACCACCTTATTAACACCCAATGCTGTAACTGCCACTAGTCAAAGCCGTACTCAATACTTATGACAAAGCTTATTACTAAGCTGCTAAGGATGACATAACTCTGGTATTGTTTGCATCCATCCTACCTGTACCAGCTTGTTTGTATCTATGTCTTAATTTTACTGTTATACTTATGTGTTGTACTGCTATACTGTATATTTTGGTTTGTCTTACTGTGACAAGGTACCTTTGTAAATGAGCCTATGGCTCAAAGGTTTTCCAAACTGCTGTTTAAATAAAATAAATACAATAAAAAAATATTGTTGGCTCTTTCATGTTAAAGCCTGTATGGAAAAGTTAATAAGCTGAACTAAAAAAAGAACAATAAATGATGGAATGGTGGCCTGGCTCTGGTGCAAATGTCAAAATAGTGAACAGATCATGTTTTAAAAAAACACTGCCACCACCTCAACGAAACATGGACACCAAATGCAGGACATATAACAAAGGACAGCACCATGTGGGGAGGATGGGGAGAAGCAAAAATAGGGAGACACAACCCGACTGGACAAACAACCACTCCTGGGACCATGGCCAATGAGGCACAGGGTGTCGTGTGCGATGCCACATGGTCCACAACGCACGGGCAGCCAGAAAAGTCAGGTGTGAGAGTGAGTGGGACAGCCACAGTGGGGAGCATTGTGGAAGGAGGTGCCATGGGAGAGCAGAGGCATGAAGGTCGTCTGGGGGGTTGGCACACAGTGCAACATGGTGGGGGGTATAGCACCAACGGCAGTATGGGATGGGAACAAACGCCATACTGCAGAACAGGGATGGCATCACCACCACTGGCACACCTGACTACACCTGCAGCTGGAAGTTGTACAAAAGCCCTCACAGGTAGTTGGATGTGCTGCACTTACCATATTCGGCCATGATGGTCTCTATGTACCAGGTCAGATCCTGGTAGGTCTTCTTCTGTATGGTGACCCCTGACCCAGAGAGCAGCTGCTCCATATGAAGGTCTCTGAGCCTCTGCTCCTCCTAGAGGCAGTCAAGGAACTTCCAGATGCTCGAGTGGCTGGCACTGAGCCTGGTGCTGAATCCTCAGTGCCAGCCCTTCACCACGTTGTTCATCCTTGCCAGGCCTGCCAATGTCAGCTCATACATGTTCCATGATGACACCCTGAACAGTGGCAATCTTCAAGCCGACATGCCAATGGGCCATCCAACCCATGTCTCCTCCACGTATTTGAGGATGGGATGCATGAGGTCTTCATGGTCCCTGTAGAAGGGCTGGTCCAGTAGCTTCCCACACACTGCCTCGATGGCACACAGACATGAATGCCAGGGTGAGAAGCATGCACAGCTGAAGTGCAAACTCTTCATCCCTGCAGTATCAGGCATGCATCTCAGGTGTGCTGGGCCTTGTGCCAGATGGCCTGTAAGAAATGGAAGAAGCAGCCCCTGAGGGCAACATCCCCTGAAACATGGATGAGAAGGCATGCCAGGCAGCCTGCTCAAAGTTGAGGAGCGCCATCTTTGGCTGGCCACTCCCGTCTAGCTGGTGCACCTCTGTGAAGACCTGCATTTATGCTCTCTCTGTGTGGGATGACATGAGGATGCACACAGCCAGTATTATGGCACTGGAGTGCATCCCGTGCACTGTAAAGAGCTGCCTGAAGAGTGGTGGTGAGCAGCAGAAGGTCCCATCCAGGAACCAGTCCTCACAATCAGCAAGGTACAGCAAGGATCATTGGGTGCCATAGATCTGGACATGATCCCCTGCCAGCCTGCTATCATACTGTAGGAAGGTGTCTCCCCCCATGACGGTGTACACCGGGTATATACGGAGCTCCACGAGGGACACTGGTGTGGTAGTGAACCCCCTCTCTACCTGCCGCATATGCTGCATAGTATGTTTTAGTAGAGGCAGTGCTGGCAGCCTGGCAGCCACTGTGTCAGGCACCTGGGAGGTGCTCTCCATACTGGTGCATGCCCATTCGCGGACCTGTGCAAGCACACCCTGCACATCAATGTCGCTCACATAGGGGACATGATTGAGCAGTGACTGGTATACATCAAATGGTTGGCCTCCATGTGTATACATGCAGGACATCTATATTTGTGGTCCTCTATGCATCTCTAGTAAACCTTTGCCTTTATCTCCCTGTCCCTTGCCATAGACATAGCCGTGGTGGACAAAGAGCTGTTTCCCCTTTTGGCTTTGCAAGAATTGGATTTCCTCAATCATCCCTTTTTCCCTATAGAGTGGAATGCAGTTTCTTCCGCATGGTGTCCCTTTGAAGTGATGGGGGGGTCAGGTGGTCCCGCACCTATGTGACTTTCATGTGGGAGTGCTGCCCCCCCCCGTGGCACTGGTAAATAAAAAGATGTTGCATACCTGGGCTGGATCCCAAAGTAGGGCAGTGTCTGCTGCATGAGTCTGGATCCTCTGTCTATGACCACCTGCGAGCAAGGTGATCAGCGACTGTACATTGTGACTGTGGAGGCTGTGCCTGACCATCACAGTGAGCAATTTAAATTGCTGTATGATGACTGCCCCATGTATGGTGCTCCCTGTCCTGCCTTCTGACCAGCTGTGCAGCACATTCTTCAGATGGGGGGCACTTGTGGTGGCATGTGGGATTTGATCCCCCAGCATGCGGACCCCTGCCCCACTGTTTTGTTGTTTGCTGACACCCATTGAGGCTTGCCACGATAGTGGCATGATGGCTCTTTTTCAGCCAACAACCTTGGCCTCCATGGGATACTGCCCAGGCACAGGGGTGGTTCGTACTGTGGTGGTAGGTGGGTGTGTTGCCCTGGGAGGGTGCGTCTGCTGTAGTGGGTATGTGGGTTGGTGCTCTAGGAGTGTCCTCCACAGTGTGCCCATGTTCCTGCACTGGGAGGGTGGCTCTGTGGCAGTGGGAAGGGGGTGGTTGGGTGCTGTGCATGGGTGGCTGTGAGGCAGGGGGAGTTTGCACTGGGCAGAGGGGGGCTCTGTGGCAGTGGGCAGGAGTTGTCTTCTATGTGGTGTGTGCACCATGCACCAGTGGGGGAGGGGGTGTGTGTGTAGCCACTGTCCATGGGCTTCCAGGTGTTGTGTGTATTTGTGCATGTGCATGATTTCAGTATTTGCCATTTTTCAGGGCTGCCCTTCTTTGTTGTTCTCATTCATGTTGCCCCCTGTGATGGTCACTGTAAATCCCAGTCATGATATTGATACACGCCAATATGCTGCCATAGACCTTCCTCCAATTGCTATCTTACATTTGCCTTTCCTACATTAGCCCTTTCTCAGTAGCCATCATCATTGGGTGCCATTGTCTATTCTACTGCATAACTTTGTGTCATCTGCAAAGAGACCCATCTTACCCTATATTCCTTCTCCTGTGTCACAGAGGAACATTTTAATACAAAAGCAGAAAAAGAGGCAAACCACATAAGGAGGAGGTTCCTGGACATTAGGACAGCTTATTTCAAGGAAATGGAAGACTGTATCAAAAACTGTCTCATGGGGATATTACCAAGGATGCATAGAGGCACAATGGTGAACAATAAGTGAGTTCATAATTAAGGCAACCAGCCTCTGTGTGAAGGTAGTGAGTAACAGGAGAAGGAAAAAGAGAACATTATGGCTCTCTGGGGAAGTGTCCCTGGTAGTGAAGGAAAAAAAGGGTTCGTTTTCATGAGGCAGGTATAAGGAAATACAGAAGAAGTAGAATGGGGAGTAGGAAGGTAAGGTTGTGAGGGGAGCAAAGGCACAGACTGAGGAAAGGATAGCTAAAGTGGTAGCTAAAAGGGATAAGACTTTCTTCAGATACATAAGTGAGAACAGAAAAGCAAGTGGAAGGACAATGAGGATTAGGAGGGTGAGACTACAGAGAAGAGGACCAAGAAAAAACTGTCATCCTAAACAGGTACTTCTATTCATTCTTCACAGTGGAGGGGGAGGATCTCAAGGGAGTAGGAGGAACAAGGGGGTGGGGTGAGGAGGACACAAGTTCATTTTCAGAGTCTAGAATCCTAAAGGGACTAGTAGCTATAAAGATGGACAAAGCTATGGAATCAGATGTTACAGTATACTGTACATCCAAAGGTACTAAAGGAACTTGGGGAGGTGCTGTCTTTACCACTGACAGCCTTATTTAATAGTTCACTGAAAACAGACATGATTCAGAAGGCTAGAAGAGGAGCAGATGTGATCCCTGCACATTAGATTGGCAGCAGGTTAGTCTTACTTCACTGCTGGGGAAATTTTTTAAGAAAAGGCAGGTAGACTATCTTGAATCCAGTGGGCTGCAAGACCACAGGCAGCATGGAATCATGGGTTGGGGGAGATCATGCCAGATGAATCTGATGGATTTATTTGATTGTGATCAGAGAATTAGAGTAGATCAGGTAAAGGTAGTGGATGTGGCCTATCTGGACTTCGGCAAGGCCTTTCATACTGTGTCATAAAGGAGACTAATAAAAAGAAAATTGAGCAGCCCAGCACTAGTATCCAAAGTTGTGAATTAGGTTTGAACCTGGTTAATGGATAGGAGGCTGGTAGTGGCAGTAAATGGCACTTACTCTAAAGATGGGAAAGCAACAGTGGGGTGCCCCTTAACTCAGTACTGGGACTGGTACCCTTCAATGATAAGTAACATTGCAGAAGAACCGAAGTGAAGATATGTTTTTTGTAGATGAGACCAAGAGGGTGTACAGAAAATGAGCAGGGATTTTATGAAACTTGAGGACTGATCAAGAGCATGGTAGCTGGGGTTCAATGCTAGAAAGTGCAAAATCATGCACCTTGGGCATAGGAACCCAGGAGCAGAGTATAGCATGGGGGAGGTACTGACAGTCAGTAAGCAGGGAAGGAACTTTGGGTTATCATAACTGACAACCTCAAAGTTGCAGGGCAGTGTGACAAAGCAGTTGGTAGGACTAGTGGAATGCTGGGTTGCATATGGAGAGGTATCTCCAGCTAGAGGAAGGAAGTGGTGATGCCACTGTATCACTCATGGGTGAGTCCCCATTTGGAGTGCTGTGTCTAGTTTGGAAGGCCCCACCTCAGAAAGGTCATAGACAGGGTGGAGGCAATCCAGAGGTGAGCAACAAAAGTTGTGCAGGGGTTGCACAAGAAGCCCTATGCGCAGAGACTGAAGGATCTCAACACATACAACCTGGAGAAGACAAGAGTGAGAGGACATGATAGAGACTTAAAAGTAACTCACAGGGTGAATGAACAAGGTGCAAGAGAGGAGTCTATTTCAAATGAGAAAAAAACACCAGGACTTGTGATGAGGCTGGAGGTTGGGAGTTTAAAAGGGATGTAAAGAAGTGTTACTTCACTGAAAGTGTGGTAGAAGCCTGAAACAAACTGCCAACAGATGCAGTCGAGGAGAAAACAATGAGGGTCTTCAAGCATGCATAGGATAAACAGTATGGCTGGGCAAAATGTATCTTCTGTCAGTGGAATTCTAGTGAAATGCTGATTTCACTTCCATGAAATTTAGTGAAATTTCCATGAAAATTCTTTGAAATGTTGCCAAAATTGTGACTTTGGTTATTTCCATCTGTTATAAAATGTGGTTGTCCAAATTGCACCTAAGTTGGTATGATGACATTGCCATTGCCCGTACATCAATGTATGAAGTTTCAGATCTCTATCTTTAAAGATGAAGGAATTATAAGCCTCCAAATATTCAGAGATTTTAAAATGACAGTAAAAAACCTAGGTAAACTAAGTGTTTGGTCAAACTGTACCACACTGTGTATGGTGACTTTACCAAGGCCTACACATATGTGTGCCAAGTTTCAGATCTCTAGTTTTTAAGGTGACTGAGTTATATGCCTCCACACATTTGGAAATTTTAAAATTACATTTCACAATTATGTTAACTGATGAATTTTAAGCCCTATAACTTTAAAACTAGAGAATAGAATATCGCCAATGCTGTTAGGTTCATGGACCCTAAATATTAAGCTTTAAGGCAATCCTGATGGCCCAGCATCAGACCGTCATGCTGCCATGCTGACTACCCAGGTTCGGAAGTGAGCTGAGGAAGTCATGTTGGGAGGCAGGCCATCCATCATTAAACCTACAATTGTTATAGCCATTGTCAGTGGCTCAGTAGGTAGCACACTCGGCTCTGAGGTCAGGAGATCAGAGGGCTGTGATTTCAGTTCTCACATCTGGCACTTGGGTTAATATCCCACTACTAACAATGTAGTGCAGTATGAGGAGGGTGCTGCACTTCTGAGGTACAGTTTTTCCGATGAGACGTTAAACCGAGGTCCCATCTGCCTGGACTGGTGATAGTTCAGGTGGATGTTAAAGATCCATTGGCACTTATTGAAAAGAGTGGGGGAAGGTTTTATTAATGTAACAGAACAATAATAAAAACAACGTATAGATTACAACATAAGGAACAAAGAAAAGGAATAAAATGCATTAGGAAACAAAAAAAAGAAACTGCCATGAAATACATGAAGGGGAAACTAAAAAAAAAAATAACTCTTAGAAGTGCAATATCAATAACAGACATAATGTGCCTTAACCAGGGAGAAATACATAAAATCATCCTATTTTATCCTTCAAAAAAGGAACTGTTTTCCAGCGAGCAATACACACATTAGAAATCAAATGTTTTTGTTCAAAAAAGCAGTGGTGAGATAAATCATGTTCAATCTTTTCAATCACACATAAAGGCAGCTGATACACCTGCTGTAAAACAAATTTACATCTGGCTTACCATAAATGAAATTTAATCATAGCAAAAAAAGGTCTCACCACCCCATCATCAAAAGTAGTATGGCATAGCAAGAAACCACCCACCACCTCAGCATAAGTAACAACTTGCCAACAACAATTGTTCCATTGTACAGATAGATCATGCCAAAAAGCTTGTACTTAAGGACACTGTATGAAAAAATGATCCATGGTTTCTTCCTGAGCCATACAAGCCTGCCAAGGACACTTCCTTTCTGAGACCATTTTATGTTTGGCATTACCTTTAACATTAAGCCTACCATGGCTACTAAGCCACAGAACATCACACAATCTAGGCGGGATGAGCTGATCAGTTAAACATTTAAGTATTCGGCCATGAAGATGGTCAGGTACTGTCTACCTTTAATAATAGGAGACATGGAATGAGCTTGAGACTGCGAAAACAAATAAATATATTTACTAGGATTAGACAAAATCTGTTCAGAGTATATTTTCCATTTATTTAACTTTTTAATAGCAGGCCTCAAGTATGCAGGAAAGGAAGAAACCAGTAAAGGTTTGCCCACTGGCAAATGCCACAGCCTATGTAAAGATCCAAGCCAATGATCCACATAAATGACCCATACAGCAGGGCGGCGGCCTAGTCAAGTCAACCAAATTCCCATGAAAGAAAATACTGTAATAAAACTTAATGGGATTAATACAGTTTAAGCCACCCTTTGCAAGAGGGAGATATAACACATCCCTTTTAATCGGGTTCAACTTACTTCCCCATATAACCTGAAAAAAGAGACTGAGAAGAACAGCCTCCAAATGTTGGGGTAAATGGTATACAACACTGAGGTATAAAAATATAGGAAGTAGAAATGTCTTAACAAGAGCAACCTTAGTCTTTTTTGACTGTTGCCAGGATTTCCATACAGCAACACAGTGTTTAGCAATCTCAAGTTTCTCAGTCCAGTTCAGAGCAGCATTATCTCCTTTTCCAAACTGAATTCCCAAGACCTTAATGGGACCCTGTAGAACAGCAATAACCTGCAAGTCCGTAATGTCAGGAGGTGTGGCACCTAAAGAATACAAAAAAACTCTTCGATTTGTTAAAAGAAGCCCCAGCCACAACTGAATAGGTACCAAAATGTTGCAATACTCTGTGTCCTGAGGTAGTATCAGAAACAAAAACACACACATCATCAACATATGCTGAAATTTTAGCACACACTGAGCCACATTTAGGATGAATCCGAGAAATGAGAGCATCTTGATCAATGGTTCTCAGCAAGGGGTCCAAACAAAAAAACACAAAGAAGGGGGCTCATGGGGCATCCTTGCCGGACTCCCTATGAATAGGGATATAAGAACCCAAATAACCATTTACTTAGGGTAATGCAGAGGCATGCCTATATAACAAAGCAATCCAGGACACAAATGTAGCAGGTATGCCATAAGAGCGCAACACCTGAAATATAAATTGATGAGGGACCCAATCAAATGCCTTCTCCTGATCAAAGGACACGAGAAACCCAAGAGAAAGCAGGGTAGGAACCACTTGCAGTAATCTAGCATTCAAAATCGTCATTAAGATTTTCAAATCAGTATTTAAGAGACTCAATGGCCTCCAATTACGGAGGTCATGATGTGCACCCTTCTTACATTTAGAATTTGTATGGAAATACATAAATGAAACTCTATTTCCTGATGCTGTAAACACCAGTTAAAGACAGCTGCAAGTATCTCACAAAGAAGGGAACTGCAAGATTTATAAAATTCAGAAGGCAAACCATCAATACCAGGTGCAGTGTCATTCTTTAAGTGAGAGATTTCCCGGGCCACCTCTTCACTACTTATTGGGGAGAGCAAGGGTAGGAGAGGTGTATCAGCACAATCCGGAAGGGAAAGGGACATAAGGAAGTGCCTTATGCTTTTTGGTCATCCAATGAAGGAGCAGTGTACATGTCTGTAAAATAGTCAGTAATCATCTGCAAGATGTCAGGCACAGTAGTACGTATAGTACCATCACAGCCCATGGCCTCAGTCAAAATCTGATCAGAAGCCCTCTTACTACTACAGTCGAAAGCACCCCCAAACCCCTTTTCACCAGGGGAACAAACCCTATGTTCGTGCAACAGTGAAGCTGCTCTAGAATACTGCAGAGCCTCCATTTCTTTTTCATGACTTGTACTTGGGAAGTTAAATTAATACATTGTGTGTTAATAGTGGAATACAATGTTTCTAAATGGGTCCTCAAGGCCAAATATTTTTTATACTGGGTAACTGTAGCCGACTTGGAAAAGGACGTAGCAAGGGACTGCAGGTCTCTCTTTGTGTCCACCCACCACTTGCTTAAATCATCCATAAGCCGAGCCACTGTCATACGTGCTTTCAAGAGGTCATGAACCTGCTGAACAAAATGGGCACTATCTAGCAAGGTAATATTAAACTTCCAATAACCCCTCCCAGTAGAAGTAGGGGGATCCACTTCTAAAGTAACCATCAGCACATCATGATCTGAAGTCTCAGCAGGAATGGTTCTGGCATGAACAACCCGTACAACCGTATCAGCAGAAAGAAAGTCTATTCTAGTGGAGAGATGACCTTTAAAGAAAGTATGCCCAGTCTGTGAGTGACACACCCTATAGGTATCCTGAAGACCACTAAGAGTGAGAATACGATTAAGACAGGTGGCAACACAGAAGTCCTTCTCAGTAAGGGCCCCCTGTCTTGCCTGGCCACCACACAATTAAAGTAGCCCCCCCCCCCGAATGATATGTTTGGATGTAAATAAATAAGGTTTGATAGTAGGGAAGAGGTCAACCATGCCATTTTTAGTGACTGGAGCATATATATTGAACAATTTCCATGAAGTGTGCAAATAAGCAAAATCTAAAAGGAGGGCCCTCCCAGAAACAATCTCCACTAATTTAGTAATGTGGAATCCATCCCCTCGAAATAGAACCCCAACCCCATCACAGGTGTCCACCCCAAAAGATAAAAAAGAAGGGCCCCAATGCCAAAGCTTTTTAGCCAAGGACACCAAAGAAAGGGTATTTAATCAGGTATCCTGGATAAGACAAATATCACATGAGAGGTCCTGTAATAAATTAAAAGTCACCAGTCTATGTCTAGCATTCTTTACACTATTAGCATTATGTGTATCAATGTTCAGTTGAACAGCAGGAGCCAGGACCAAAAGTTAAAGTACACAAAAATAGGGTAAAGGGAGCAATCAAGTAATCTTCCCAGACCTAGTGCTTCGTCGAAGGCAAACACCAAGTCGTTGAGACCTGACCGTGTGATCAGCGTCCCGAGATTTGTCACCCTCGGAATCAGAGGAAAGGAGAGTCTGAGAGAGGAAATATCAGAATCACCCCCAAATCTGAAGATTAAGATTTACTAGTAAGGACAGCACATTTATTACTAAGGGGCACCCCAGCACCAGGGGAAGAAGCCTTAGCCAGCTTAGACCTGGTTTTAGTCTGTTTCTGTGCCCTCTTCTTAGTCTGCATACCAGATTCTGGTGGCGGCATGACCATTTTGTCCACAGTCACTGCAGGAGCCCCAGTTGCAGCTACATCAACAGTAGCAGGTACCGGGGGGAGGAAGACCTGAATCAAATTCCATAGGAGCTTCTGGTGTGATGTCCAAAACAGGTACCACAGGGGGTGAGGAAGGCCCAGGAGGCTCATCAACCACCTTAGCAGGAGCAGTGGTGGGGGGTCAGGGACAACCACAACAGGATCAGTGGAAGGTTTAGCAGCAGCAATATCTTTCTTTTGGCCTCAGTATGGTTAGAATCCAGATTAGGACAATCTTTCCTTTTGTGTGTGTCCCAAGGGCACGAGCGAAAACCATGTCCAGGCTCATCACACAAATTACATTTCAGCTGATTCGTACAATCCATACTAGCATGCCCATAGGAAAGACATAGTGAGCAACACAACCTGTCACATGCAGCACTTAAATGCAAATTAGACCTGCATTTAAAGCAGGTCCTAGGTTGGCCACATAAAAACAATGACCCTGCTCCCGGTCCAAATACAGGCTATTTGGCAAATGAATGAGGCCTACATTGTTTTGCCGCAGCCTCAGCCTGAACTTCCAACCACCTGTCCAGAAATGCTCAGTCAAAGATAGGTTGCGGTGCCCCCAAAATCTCACACCGCTGCTGTAACCAATGAGAAATATCATGAACAGCCACATTCTCATTCCTAAATAAAGGGGAAATTGTTCAACCAGGAAAGGCACACTAAGCCGGAGCTTGTTTCCAGGTGCGACCTGGGAGCACAAGGAAGTTAAGTGACTTGCTCAGGGTCACACAGTATGCAAGTGGAATCTGTGGGATTCAAACCCAGGTCTGGTCTGCTGGATGTCACCAAATTTGCAGTTCAGAGCCTTAGACCACTACACTATACTGCCTCCAAATAGTAACTACTTTAATAGCAGGACATGTAAGGGAGATAGCCTGAAAGGGTAACCAGACAGCAGTGTATCGCAATGTCTCATACTTAGTCCAAAACCGATCCAGGCCCTGGGGAGTCTTAAAGCTAATGCCAAATAGGCTGTTTCCTGAAACATGAATAAGGGCATAGATTTTGTTAGTAAAAAACACTGAAGAACCCTTTATAAGGGTTTTTCCTACATAAATGCGATCGGGAGCAAGGGTCAAGCTGCCAAAATACTGCTGGTGGACAGCATTTCTCCTCTGCAGTGGAGGAGGTTGTCCACTGAAGTGTCCTTTTTCTGAAATTCCTGCCAGTGGGTCTAAGCATTATCTCTGGGGTCAGGAGGCTGTTCTGGAAGTGGAGACGCAGTCTTCATACGGTCCCCCCATGTAGGTAGCTTATTACTAGTACCCTCATCCGCCAAAGAAGAGGCAGACAGAAGCAACACCTTGTCTGACAAATTCAATTCCAAAACAGGAGGCTGCACATCAGCAGTATGTAAATCGAAGTCAGAAGCAGTAGTGAAGACAATGAGTGGTGAGGTAGTCTCCCCATTAGTATGACCCATAGAAGACACAGATTGGTGTTGTAGGCCAGGGATCGGGCTATGATCAGGATCCGGTACCCACTGTCCCTCTGTTCCAGACTTCCAACCGGCACCCCGAAGTGAATCCTCCAGAGAACAAAAGAGGCCATCTACCAGGTGAGAAGCTGGTGAAGAAACCTCCGTTCTCTCTAGGGGTAATGCAGGCTATACTGCAGGCTGAACCAAGCAGGAAGACAAAGGTAGGGAAACCGTATGTATAGTTTCCAAGGCACAGCAGCAGCACTTAAACATGTAAGCTGGGGAATGTCAGAGAGAAAATTCTGTGACTCGATAGCTGCTGAGTCATGAGGGTGGCATTCATTTGATGCAAGTGTGTCATGGGGGAGAACAGCAGGTGTTTGACTCACCACTGAAGGAGTTGTCAAATCAGTAGCAGACACAGAGGAAGCTGCAGGCTGACTGCACGAGTCAGGTACAGGATCAAAATGGGGCCCATCACAATCAGGAGTAGTAGCAGTCGACAGTCGACTTGAACCAGTAGCCTCTGCAATTACAGCTATAACATTCTGTCAATTTGTAGCAAGCAATGTCCTGAGCCATAATTCATCCGCAGGCAAAAATCCAGAATCTGAACTTTCCAGCGTGAGATCAGGAGACAATTCTGTGTCCATAGCTTCTGAAAATGCAGACATACCAGACAAGATAGGCTCCACAGCTGGACCTGCAGGAGCGAAGCTCTGTTCTCCTGCAGGTACACCAGCACACTGAACAATCTCCGAGGTCGAGACCATGGTCCAGCAGCTCCCCCTACAGCAGAGTAGGGGAATTATTTATTGAAAAAACAAAACATCAGGTGCATAATATACAAAAAAGGAAAAGTAACAATATAAGCAAACACTTCAAAGAAAGCATACAAACCAAAGAAAATAATTCATACAAGTAAGACAAACAAGCCTAAATATTCATAGCACAAAATCATGTTATCCAATGCACATATCTCCAATACCTATTGAAAGTTTGCATCCCCAATAATCTCTTGTCATTTTCCTTCTGTAAACTAATAACAGATTCAATTTGTTGCATCAAAATCGAAGTTGGCATGACAGTATGTTGCAGGGAAAATTGACATCTGGCCTGCCACAGGTAATATTTAATGCTAAAAAAAATCACATTCAAAGTACTGGGATTATACCAAGAAAAGAACCCTGAATAATATTCTAAAATTAAACATTTATAAGTGATATGTTGTAAAGGACCCAGTCTCCATCTTAAACTTAAGTCCACCCAAAATGCCCATGCATTAGAACAGGTTAGAAAAAATTTTTCCATGGTTTCTTCAAGACCCACACACTCATGTCTAATGCATTGTCGCTCCGCCAAAGGCTTATGTTTTAAGTTGCCTTTAACCCCCAATCTCCCATGGCAACCAATCCAAAGCACATCCCACATAAATACAGGAATACATTTATCATTCAACATTTTCAAAGAAAAAAGTAACCTAGAAGGCACACACTTCGGAAACTCTACCCAAACTAAAAAGTTATGTCCCATAATATCCAAATAAAGGGCCTTCCTTCCCAACTGACACACATGTGTCTTAGTAATACTACCAGACTCAACTTTTTTATTGCTGATAATGCAAATTCAGGAACTTCCAGAGGGGCTCGAATCCTAGGCATCTCCATCCCCCAGCACTGCATAAAAGGCTGAAACAGAGCAATAGTCCATGATTCCCACACATGATCAATCACCATAGTATCCTTCCCAAAACCAGGTTTTAGAAAAAAAGAAAGATAAAAAAAACAATGGGTGAATCATCCCCAATTCCCCTTGATGCTGTTTCAAATATATAAAATCTCACTTAATAGGGTTTAAATGGCTACCCCACAACATTTGGAAGAAAACACTGAGCACCCTAGTTTCCAAATGCATGAGGATTGGATATATGGCACTCAAATAAAGAAAAAGAGGGAGCAAAAACTGTTTAATGACCATTACCCTTTTTTGGGGGGAAAAAGACCAAGCCTTCCAAACTTGTACCTCCCGTTCCCCAATCACTAGCTTCTCTTCCCAATTCAAATCTGCTAAATTACCTTTGCCAAAATGACAGCCCAAAATCTTAATTATTACATCAGTGATAGCAATTTCTGAAATAGAGGAATCAAAGGGTCTCACTCCCACATGAACCCCCATGCTTTTATTTTCATTTACTGCCGTACCAGCCAAAGCTGCATACTGCCCTAGAAGCTGTAAGGCTTTTAATCCAGAATCCGAATCCTGAACCAACAGACACAAATCATCTACATAAACTGCTATTTTTTGAGATGCTAACCACAAAGATGGAGTTAACCCAAAAATATCCTGGGTCTAGACAATTTCTCGAATCACAGGGTCCAAAATGAAAGTATATAACAGGGGACTAATGGGACACCCCTGCCTAAACCCCCTACCTCAGACAAATCTCCTCAGCAAGAACTCCATTCACAGTAGGATACAAAACTGCAGTGTTATAAAGTGTCTGAATCCAACCCCTAAAAGTCAGAGGAAAAAACATATTTCTTCAGTACCTGATACAAAAAATCATGTGAAACATTGTCAAATGTCTTAGTCTGATCCAAGACTAAAACATAACCATGCAATCTAGTCAACCTCCCATATTCACAAACATCATGAAGAAAATCAAGATTCAGCTGTATACTTCTACCCGGTATAGAGCACATCTGTGCCATGTGAATCAATGTGGGGGCTACATTCTGTAATCTATGACATAAAATTGCAGATAAAATATTATGATCAGTATTAAGAAGACTGATTGACCTCCAATTCCCTATATCGTGACGATCCCCTTTCTTACACAGAAGAATTACTAAAGCAGTAGAAAAATCCCGAGGTGGCACTCCAGTGTCCAAAAACTCATTAAAAACATTCTGCAAAATCTCACTAACATCATATTGCAAAGATTTATACAACTCATTAGTAAGACCATCCATCTCAGGGGATGCTCCCAATTTTAACTGTGAAAGTTCTGCCAGAACTTCTTTAGAAATAGGTTTTACTAATTCATTATTTTGTTATAACGTTACACTAGGAGGCATAAAAGTTAAAAGGTCGGGCCCCTTCTTTTGAGGCTGAAAAGCTCTGCCATACTGAGCGTCCAGAGCCCTCTGTGCAATATTCAACATCTCAACAGACTTATGTTTTAGCATGCCTGTTTCATCCAGGAGACCGTCCATCAATTTAGTATCTAAAACCTGTTTACAGGCTGAATAAGGATTATCAGATGTTTTCTTTAAACCATATTTCATTTCAGCCTGGAGTGAACTAGCCCTGTTATATTGAAAATGTTTCATTTTAATTTTAACATGTTCAATCTGTTCCTTAATACAAACATCACTAACATTAGGTAAGGACATTAATTTATAAAATTGATTCCTATAGCCCAAATAAGCAAGATAATCCCTATTACTATTATCTTTTCCCAAGGAGATGAAAAAATTCTTCAACTCCAATTTAGTATCCCCCCACCACTCAGCCCAGGAGTCATACATGCTAGTTAAAGTATGCAACAAGCCAAAGGGCATGCAGCCCATACCCCAAAGGACCAAAAGGAAGGTCCCCCAGACCATAATTTTTGTTAGTCTGAGCTATGTCCTTCAAATAATTAAATCTAGTTTCCTGTAGTAAAATGATATCTGCCAGTAAAGTCCAGCAAAAATGAAAAAAATCCAATCTTTTTTTATAATTCATGAATGATTCATTCACATATCTGGACTATGTAGTACGGTATGGGCTGCACGCCCATTTGCTCGTGCTGTGAAGCAATGGGCGTGCAGCCCTACCGAGCTGTCAGTCGGTGGGCGGCAGGGCTGGCAGGGGTGGTGGCCCGCCCCGCCTGCTGACTGGGGGAGCAGGGCGGTGGGGCTCAGTGGGGGTGGGAGGGGGTATACCAGACCACCAAGGTAATAGGACTTTGTTATGTTTTACAGATGCCCGCAATCGGGCAGAGTGTGGTCCACTGGACCACCAGGGATATTGATGGGGGGGTGATTTAAAAAGATGCCTGGCAGCGATCGGTCCACTGGACCACCAGGGATATTGGATGGGGATGTGTTTTGGAGACAAATGCCCGTGATCGGGCACATAGCGGTCCACTGGAACACCAGGGATATTGACGGGGATGTGTTTTGGAGACAAATGCTCATGATCGGCACATAGCGTCCAGTGGACCACCAGGGACATTGGAGGGGGGGTTTATTGACATGGATGCCATGATGGGGCATGGGGGGGAGCTGCCAGGTGCGGCAGGAACTCGGGTGGCCACCCACAGGTGGCAGCTGTCGTGTTGTGCCCTGCAATGCGGCAGCTCACCTGTGGGTGGCCATCATTTGTTCCTTTTTTGGCTTAACTTTGTGCAGGCGCAGGTAGGGGTTGCTCATGCATGACTCTGCACATCCCGGGCTGAATATCGGGCTGTGCAGGTTATGCATGGTGCGCCCCACCTGTGCCTGCATACATTACTGATGCGCTCTGGCGCATCGGGATTTGTGCGGCGCACTTTTCCCTTTTGAATATCATGCCGGGACGCATCAGTGGGTTGTGCATGGTGCAACACTGTTGCACCATGCGCAATCCTTTTGAATATCAGGGCCCAGGTGTTTATGGAAACTAGATTTAAAAAAGCCATATATCACCATAAGAAATAGTACCCAATCACAATTTCTCACTTTTCCTTTTTTTACCTTTCTTTTTCTTAGTTTCCAATACTTGTGAAGTACCCTCATCCTCAATATCCATCTCAGAAAAGGCCCCAGATATAACAGACACATCAGATTCTGAACCTCCATCCTGGTTCTGTAGAACCTGAAAAGAGTTCTGCTTGATAATCCCCACTGACCCCGTAAACTGCTTACTAGTTGCTCTAGTAACCCTTCTCGGGTGAGGGGCCTGAAAATCAGACACACCAGAAAGTGGGAGGCAGGGTGAGGCATACTATCCTTCTCTAAATCCTCAGAAGCTAAATGTGTGCAGTCCTCCTGATCCTCAGCAGGGGCCTTAACAGACTGCGTGGCTCCTTCAGGGATTGTATGCAGGGGAGGAAAGTTAGTGGAGGGCCCTTCTTCCGGAGAACCACTTTCAGCAGTGTATGGTCTATACCTATCCTGGGCCTGATTAATCAGGGTGTCTTTTTCAGGACCTCCTTGTCTATTCTGTCCAGCCCAGGGACACAGATGATAAGCACGTCCCCTTTCCTCACATAAATTGCGAGTAAAAACATTCCTGCAGGTCCCACTGTCATGGTCCAAATCCCCACACAAAGCACATTTGATTTTATCACAGGCACTACTTAAGTGCCGTCTGCTGCCACTTTGTAACAAGCTTTAGGCTGACCAGGATAAAAACACCCCCCTGTCTTTCCCTAAGAAAAAACTATTAGTAATGTGTTGAACATCATTGCCCAAACTTTGGAGTTTGACCTTAAACCACCAACCCCCAGTCCAGATACCCTCTTCATCTATTATAGCTTCAGGAGGCCCCAATATCACACATTTTTTTTCGAGCCAGTATCGAATATCCACCACATTAACTCCCTCATTTCTAAACATAACATTGATTGATTTAAATAAAGATTTTGTAATGGGTATAGCCCAGAATGGAGTCCACAATGGCAAAGTTTTACAAGAGTCATATTTATGCCAAAATGTGTTAAGCCCAGAAAATGTTTTGAAACTGATATCAAATATATCCCCCCCCACAACATTAATCAAAGCAAAAATTTCACTTGCATGAAACTGCATCAATTCCTTCAACAATTTACTGGTGACATAAAACCTATCAGGGTGGTCAGATAACCCCCCGACATACTGCAAGTGAACAGCGTTGTGTCAGGGGGCCTGCTCAAGCTTATTGTCCTTGAAAAGGTCTGAAAAGCTAGGACCAGTCTGTAGCTATCACTTCGTGAAGAAGGAGAAGGAGAAGCACGTGGAAAACTAGCATCAGAATCTTTCCTCCCAGCCCAAGCCCTATACCAGAAGCACAAGTATTGTCATGCCCCACAGGCTCTGTAGACAATAAATCAGAAACAAGTCGCCGACCTGTGTTTAAGTCCTCTGTAGCCACAATAGACATCTTCCGTGAAGCAGGTGGACTTTCCTGGGAAAAGGAGATCCAGGCTGGGTTAGGCACCCATTTACCTTCACTAAAGATCCAGCCAGCATTTGCCAAGGCATCCTCTTTTGACCAGTCCGTGTTAGAAGGAGCCGCATCCACACTCACCGAGTTCCGCATTCCTTTTCATTCGGCGTCATAGGGCTGACTCACCCCTTGTTGACAGGTCCTACCACCACTTTTACAGCCAGGCAATAGAGGCAAGTCACTATCTAACACTGCAGCGTTAGCTTCCAAATCCATCTGGGTACTCTCCGTTGCAGCTGAAATAGTGGTTGAGAAGACATCAGTAATGTCCATCAAAATTAATTCTCCGGCTGCATGAACCGTTTCATGCACAACATTTCCAACATCACCAACAGACATCGAGCAAACCTGTACATCCCCCACACAGGTGGAGGAATGGGTTAGGATGGAGAGGCAAGGGTGTCGGGTAGTAGCATGCTTTGCATTTCCTGGGGTCAAAGCAGTGAGAGCAAACATTTACGCTCCCAACCATGATGAGCTGGACTTCTTCCCACAAATTAGCCAGGTGCCGGCCGAGGTGAAAGGGAAAGATGGCAACATACCTGTAATGATGGCAGGAGATTTTAATCTGGTAATGGACATCTTTTTGGACAAATTCCACCCCACCCCCGATACCCACACTAAAGATAAGGTAGCCTTATTGGCACTGAGAGAAGAATGGGGCTTGGTAGGCCCCTGGTGGAGAGATAACCCCTCCGAGAGGGACTATAGCTTTTTCTCCACAATCCATGGGTCTCATAGCCATATCTATTATTGGCTGACAGATGGAGTGCTGGCTCAGGGTGCCTACGATACCAGTATAGAACCAATGGTCATATCTGACCATGCTTCTATAGCCATATCATACCTACCTACAGGACATTGACCATCCTCACCGAGATGGCAATGTAACCCACTCCATCTGAAAGGTAAGGGGTTCTGTGTGTGGTTGCATGTGGAAGCTCAGGCCTTCTTCAAGATTAATGCAATCGGAGAGGTCAAAGCTGGACAGTGTGGGAGGCATTTAAAGGTTTCCAAAAAGGCTGAATAATATCTTACACTGCTTCTCAAAACAGGAAATATAGGGAGGAGATGAGTGTGCTGCAACAAGAGTGGAACACTCTGGAGACCAAGTTCAAGCCAAAAACATTTCCCCCCTAATGCCCTGGTCTCTGCAATCACTGGCCTGAAATACAGGATAAATATCCTGATGCAGCAGAAAGCCGAGTGACAGCTCCTCAGGGTGAAACATAAGTTTTGGGAAATGGGGGACAAAGGCAGCAAGCTGTTAGCTTTTCACCTAAGGAAACAAAAAACAAACTCCCAGATACATGCCCTCAGATCCCTTGGATTGTATGTTGTTTGCCACAACCTAGCAGCACCCCTTAGAAGAAATGTGAATTCCAGTGTGGCGTAACATAAAAGGTTTGAGCATGCTATTTTTGGATTTGTTTGAATTTGGGGGGTTTGTGGTGCTCCTCCTTAGCATGCTCCCTTTAAAACACCTGTGTAATATCCTTGTTGAGAGCACAGTATAAAGTGAGTTAATTAGTAACCGCTGAGGCACTGGAAAGTTAATCACCTGTGTAAAATCCTTGCTGGGAGCACAGTATAAAGGGAGTGAGTTAGTAGCGATTGAGGCACTAGAAAGTTAGGGACTAAATCGAAGGGTCCCACCTTGACGTTGGTGATTTAGCTTGCTCAAATTGGAATTCCAATCTGAAACTAAGAGGACCCTCTCCTCATATGAAGCTTGAAGTAAATATAGCCAACTTTGGCAGTGGAAAGTTTAAATGTTATGTTATGCTATGTGGGTGGGGATGTGTGTGTACGCGTTAGTATCTTTGGATTGTATGCCCTTAGATCCCCACTGGGGAGGATGGTAATGACGCCCTTAGAGATCAACAAAGTTATGCAACAGTTCTACCAGGTACTTTATACCTCCAAAACCCCACCCAGGGGCCCTTCCCCGAACCTGGACATTGTTGCTTTCTTTGACTCCCTGACTCTTCCGCACTTACAGCTGGAGGAAGCATGTAAACTGGATGAGCCCATATCCCTACTGGAACTTAAGGAAACTCTCCACCAGTTGCCCAAAGGGAAAGCCCTTGAGGTGGATGGCATGTCAGCAGAGCTCTACCAAATGCTGTTAGAAGAGATCTACCCACCTATCTTAGCCATGCTGCAGGAGGCCGATACACAGGGAGCCCTTCCCCTGACACTTAAGGAGGCTATCATTACTCAGATACCAAAAATGTCCTCTGATCCATTGGACTGCATTAACTTTCACCCCATTTCACTGATCTCGGTAGATACTAAGGTCATGGCAAAGGTACTGGCCAATAGGCTGGAGGCAATACTCTACTCCCTGATACATCCCTCACAAGCTGGCTTCAGTAAGGGCAAGATGATGGCCGACAACATTAGAACCATCCTTAACCTTAAATGGTTTGCCTAACACTCCACCATGCATATGGCAGCAATGGCAGTCAATTTCTCCAAGGCCTTTGACTCAGTGGAGTGGAAGTATTTACACCATACTCTGGGGGTCTGTGGTTTTGATCCCTATTTTTGGACCTGGGTAACCACACTATGTAACTCCCCAACAGCCAAGGTCCTGACCAAACACAACGTTTCTGCCTCCTTTGAACTGCACAGAGGCACTAGACATGGGTGCCCCCTGTCACCAATGTTGTTTCTCCTTGCCCTTGATTTCCTGATTCGAAAGCTGTTATTGCCAGAAGTCCAGGTTATACAAGTGCAGGAGAAGCAATACCACGCAAACATATATGCTGATAACCTCTTGATTACTTTGACCAACCCAGTTATAATGCTGTCACATGTTTTTCAAATCCTTTAGGAGCTTTCCAGCTTTTCAGGCCTTAGGAAGAACCAGAAAAAAACTACCCCATCACCACTAAATGTCACCTGTATGAAAGACTGCCTACAAGGATCCCAGGGACTACAGTGTGAATGATCTTTTTGTCTGTGTCCTTCACCAGGGCTTCTGGGACTCTTATCTTAGAAAAAAAACATGGAAACCAAGCTGATCATCTGCCTTGGCTCCCAGCAGCCCTCTGGTTTAAATGATAAACTTTTTTTCTACTAACATCTTTCAGCCACCTCTTGTTTTTCCTACGGTCTGTTTGTATCCGAACACATCTGTTTTCATTTTCACCAGATGTCTCCATCTCTGTCTCTTTCCCCCACATTTGTCACCTTTCAGCCTTCTTACTAGGCCTTGTTAATTAGTCCCCACCTGGGGACATGTGTTGCTCATTCATTACTATTATGCCTTGTCATTCCAGTCATCACCTTTTTGTTTTCCAGAATCTTTCTTTGTCTTGCCATTTATCATTTCTTCTCCCAGAGACTCCCCCCTTTTCTTTCCCCACGTATATAGCCCTTATTTTACCTTACCTCTAAGCTAACTTTGCTTTTTTCTCTTTTAGATATTTCCTGAAAAAACCCTAAGGTCGAAACATAGCTACATAGATACATAGACAGTGTCGGCAGATAAGGGTCTATGGCCCACCCAGTCTGCCCATTTGAGCTTGTAAGTTCAGTTTATGTTTTCCTAGAAGTCTGTTGCCCCTTACCCCTGACCTCCAGAATTCCTTTATGTCTATTCCATGCATTCTTAAATCCCATGATTGTTTCAGCCCCCACCACTTCCTCTGGCAGGGTGTTCCACTTGTCCACCACCCGTTCTGTGAAGAAATTCTTCCTCTCGTTTCCTCTGAGTCGTCCTCCCTCCAACTTCATCCCATGCCCTCTAGTCCTGGAACATCTTTTTGCTTAAAAATAGTGTATTCCTGCACCCTGTTCCTCCCTGTAAGATACTTGTATGTCTCTATCATATCCCCTCTCTCCCTCCTCTCCTCCAGGGAGTACATATTCAGTTCCTTCAACCTGTCCTCATAGGACTTGTGATGCAATCCATGTACCATCTTTGTTGCCCCTCTGAACCTTCTCTACCCTGTCTATGTCCTTACGTGGGTAAGGTCTCCAGAACTGTACACTGTACCCAGGTGGGGCCTCACTAGTGTCTTGTATAGTGGAATTATGACCTCCCTTTTCCTGCTAGTGATGCCCCTGCCTATGCATCCTAGCATCCTATTTGCTTTACCTGCTGCCTTGTCACACTGTTTCCTACCTTGAGGTCATCAGAGATGATAACCCCAAGATCCCTTTCCTGCTTGGTGCATGCTATATCCTCACCCCCAACTGATATATTGTGCCAGGGTTTTTGTGCCCATATGCATTATCTTGCATTTCTTTGCATAATTTCAACTGCCAAACCCCTGACCATTCTTCAAGTTTCTGCAGGTCCCTTCTCATTCTGTCTACACCCTCTGGTGTGTCTACTCTGTTACAGAGCTTTGTGTCATCAGCGAACAGTGAAATTCTGCCTTCTAGGTCCTGCACAATGTCACTGATGAAGATGTTGAATAGGACCTGTCCCAGCACTGATCCCTGTGGTACCCCACTGGTCACTCTTCCCTCTGTGGAGTGAACATCAATTTTTAACTCTATTTTCTATTTTCAGTATGCATTTAATATTACCATTTTGTTTAGCTCCTGAAAGGGTGCTTACAGTACCATAACTTTTAAGAAAACAGTCAGGTATTTACCTGCCATAGTGTAAAAGATTTATTTTGTATATCCTGTTTATATTTACTGACTTAATGAATTATGAGTGATATTTTGTATGTGCCACTTGTTATTGTTATTCTAGCTAACTAGTGTTTAGTAATAAATTAGATATTTTTCTGTAATGACTTGATTACTTGGTTTGTGTGACTGCATCCCTTGTGGGTACCTGGATATAATGTGTGTATGGTAAAACATCTCTGTGAGAGCAAAGCAGGAGGAGGTGTGTTATGGAGGCAGTATAGCGCAGTGGTTTAAGGCTCTAAGCTGCAAATCTGGTGACATCCAGTAGACCAGACCTAGGTTTGAATCCCATAGCATCCACTTGCATACTGTGTGACCCTGAGCAAGTCAGTTAACTTCCCTGTGCTCTCAGGTTGCTCCTGTTAAAAAAAACTTTCAGCTCAGTGTGCTGCTCCTGGTTAAACAACCAAAAGCCTGCCTACACACTGCAAGAGAACCTCATTACAGAGATTCTACAGGAAGAGCACCAGGTTCTGCTCTCCTGTTAATCAGGGGACATTGATGTTGGGAATGCTGACTCAGATAATCTGGTGGCATGGCATGGGCTGTGAGTGAGAAACAGGCTCGCTGGTTACTGCAGAGTGCACTGACCATGATACGGTGAGAGTCTTGAGGAAAAGTGACTGATTTATGTAATACCTTAGGTAACTAACACGATTCCGGCTCAGGTTCTTGTCCTAAATACATTTTTAGAAATAGTTGTCTTTTGTAACAGCTGAATTGCAAAATATAAAATGACTGTACTTCTGTAAAGCACTATGAGAAATTAGATGTGAGAGATGTTTTTACTCAATCAATGGCTATAGGAATTCTGATGATGTATTTCTGTATATTTTACCAGTACTACCTAAGAACCATGGAAGACTTTCACTACTGCCTGATGGACCTAATTTACTTGGTTATATATACTCTTTTTATTTATTTATTTATTTTATATAATTTTACCAGGATAGGGCTCCACTGCGCAAGTTCATTTTCAAGGAGGTCCTGGGTAGCACAGCATACAGAAATCTACAAACGAAATATGAAAAGATTTGGTACAGTAAATAGAAACATAGAAGTTGATGGCAGATAAGTGCAACAGGCCCACCATGTCTGCTCTATTTTATATCTAGTGAATCCTAGATTAGCCTAATGGTTACTCACTTGATGTCCTCAGGCTTCCCATGTGCCTGCCCCATGCTTTCTTGAAGCCAGTAACTGTTTCTGCCTCCACCACCTCAGCTGGCAGACTGTTCCATCTGTCCACTACCCTCTCCATGTAAATGTACTTTCTCACATTTCCTCAAAGCCTCCCCTATCTAGTTTCATGTCGTGGCCTCTAGTTCTTGAGCACTTTTTTCTTTGGAAAATGTTATCCACTTGCATTGTTTCTTCCTGTGCAGGATTTTTTCCATCATGTTCCCCCTCTCTGTCCTCTCCTCCAGTGAGGTTACATGTTCAGCTCCTTCAACCTGTCTCCATAGGGTTAATTGTGTAGGCCTCCCACCACCTTGGTTGCCCTCCTCTTCACTGCCTCCACTCTGTTTATGTCCCCCTGGAGATGGGGTCTCCAGAACTGGACGCAATACTCATGGTGAGGACTCACTGATGATCTATACAGTGGGAGTATAACCTCTCTCCTTTTGCTTGTTATACCGCTACCTATGCAACCTAGCATCCCGCTGGCTCTTGCTACTGCCTTGTTGCATTGTTTGGTCTTTTTCAGGTCATCTGAGATGATGACACCCAGATCCCGCTCCTGTTTGGAACTTGTGGTGTCCTCTCCCACTAGGTTGTACACTGCCCTTGGGTTATTGTTACCTATATGCATAATCTTGCATTTTTTAGCACTGAACCCCAGCTGCCACTCCCTAGACCGGTCATCTAGACTTTTTAGGTCCCTTTGCATTTTATTCACCCCATCTGGAGTTTCCACCTGTTGCAAAAGTTTGTGTCATCTGCAAACAGGCAAACCTTCCCATGCAGCCCTTAAGCAATGTCCCCGATGAAGACATTGAAGAGGACTGGGCTCAACACTGATCCCTGTGGTACTCCACCAGTCACCCTTCCCTATGCAGAACATGTGCCATTTACCACCACCCTCTGAGTTCTGGTGCCTAGCCAGTTCCCATCTATCTCAGTATCTTGCACCCTACCCCAAGGCTCTCTAGTTTATTTAGCAGCCTTCTGTGTGGTACCATATTGAAAGCCTTGCTAAAATCCAAATATGCCACATCCACTGCTTTGCCCTGGTCCACCTCCCTGGTTACTCAGTTAAAGAATTCTATAAGGTTTGTTTGGCATGATTTGACCTCAGTGAAACCGTGTTGTCTTGGGTCCTGTAGACTGATTGCTGCCAGGTGGTCGCTATCCTTTCCTTCAGCAGCTTTGCCGTTAGTTTACATGCCATTGAGGTTAGGCTTACTGGCCTGTAGTTTCCTGCCTCCTCCTTGCTGCCACTCTTATGTAGTGGTACCACAATAAACATATGGTAAATACAGTTCTGGGCAGAGTACTACAAAAATAATTTGACAATAGGTGATGTAGCAAAAGCAGTGATGAAGATGATAGAGGAGAGACTATAATAGTAAATTATAAGGTTATCATACAGAAACAAAGTGAGGAGAGCTTAATTACAAATGTTTTATATCATTTCTTACACTAGTATTGAAAGCTTTCATGCAACAGCACTTTCACAGATACATGGTTTGTGCATAAACTTTCAATCATTATTTTAACTTCAATGTGACTAACTAGGCCAGTGAGTTTGAGGGATTTTTGTAACATATTCCATGTTATTGGAACAATACAACTTAGTGCCAATTTGCTAAACTGGGAAGAAACCTTAGGAATATCATGTAATAAATAAATGTTTTTCCTTAATGAATAAACGCTATGAAACAAAGTAAATAAATCTGTAATGTACCCTGGAACCGCCTTAGTAACCACTTTAAGTAAAGGCCCATCCATATGGGTTTAATCCCCAGTATGGGTCATGTTTCAGTTTGCGCATGCACTGCAAACTCCTTGGGACAGTGACTTCTGAGGGGTGTGACACTGTCCAATACAGAGTGCTCTGCAAAGGGCTTAGCAGTATCATATCAATCATCAGCCAGGCTGGTCCTGATGCTGTTTTGCCTGAAGTGGTCTGCACATTAAAAGAAAAAGCTGCACCAATCATGTTATAGCGTTTTCCTTTCATCTGCAGGTCACCACACAACAAACAGCTGTTTGCATCGCAATCAGCCTGGCTGACGTCTCCACCCTCCCCTCATCACCCCTCCAGTCCCTTCCTGGAAGGTTGCAGGAGGCGCTTTCCTCATCTGCCTCCTCTGCGTCCCACTCTCTCTGTTTGTTTATTTTTTCCCACCCATGCAGAGTAAGACACAGTCTAAGCTCCATATGGGCTGAGAGTATTAAGTGCCCAAATGTGCTTTTGCTCTAAGTGTGACCATGCTTGCAGATCCCCCCACCTGCTGACATTAGGGTGCTCAATCCCTGTGTCAGCATATATCCTCCCTTCCCTTTAATGTGGCACACTGGCAGCCCACCCCCAGTATGCCAAAAACTACCTCTGTGTTTCTGACACCGGGATGCCCACTTCTGATGCTGTATGCACCTCCCATGCCCCTATATTCTCAGCCGACCTCAGATGGCCCAATCCCCAGGTCAGCATTGATCCCCCAGTACTCTGGTACACTGGGCACCCACTGCAGTGTGCCAAAATTCATGAATATTTTACCTGGAATAAAGAAAACAGACTAACATACTACTAACATACTAAAATGCCAGCAGAATAGGCCTAACGGTCTTTCGTGTCTGCTTGTTTGGTCAGGCCCCACCCTGGGAGCTGACCTTGCTGCCCCCCTCACCTTCACTGGCTTCTCCCTTCCCAGTTCCGGATATTCTCGCTGCACTGGATTTTGCTTCCAGAACCCTTCCCCTGTACCTGTCCCACCCCCTCTTGAACCCCTCCACCATCTCTGCCTCCACCAGCCCCCTGGGCAGTGCATTCCATGGCTCCAGATCCCCAATGTTTTTTTTTTATTTGAAAAAAAAAAGAAGCAGTCCCTCGCTGCTCCCGCCAGCCCCCTCCCCCAACCTGCACTCTCCCTCTGTGCACCCTACCTTTCTCCTTGCACCCCCCCACCCATACTTACCTCCAGGGGGTGACAGCAGCCATCTTATGTGGACTTGGAACATGTCTGTACTCTTCAAAAGCCAACTGCAAACTGAAGAAAATCATGGTAAGCCCTATAATGGCAATCAATGGGGGGTTTCAACTTAGGTTGATATCTCAGCCACTCTGTGGAGTTTTGGACCCAAATTTTCAACATGGGGTTCTTGGGACCCCACCTTGTGAACAAAGTCACTGTCATTTCGTTTCTCAGTCCCAAAAGGTGATTTTGTGGTTGCTGCATGGAATCACCTTTTGGGACCAATTAATGAAATGACAGTGCCACTGTTGATGAGGTGGGGGTCCCAAAAATTCCTTGTTGCAAATTTGGTGAAAAAAATCTGAAAAATGACTGTGCTGTGAGTGTTTGTTGCACAGTTTCTACACACACTCATAACGTCACTAATTTTTAAGATTCTCATTCCAAATTTCCAACATTGCCATTTTGTTACAACCCCTTATGAACAGTACAACTATCATTTGTTTGCATCCTTCCCAAAATGTGTTTTCGCACCTGTGGTGCAGAATGGCATGGTCACTGTGCAAAATCAACATTCAGGACAGATTAACAAAATATCAAGTGCCGCTGTTCATGAAGGGAGGCCCCAGAAAGGCCATGTTGAAAATCTGGTGAAACATTCCATAAAAAGACTATGTTAGGAGCATGCATTGAACAGTTTTTACTCAGTCGTAATTTCGCCACTTTTTCATATTTGCACTCCAGATTTTTAACATTGCATTTCTTCACACCTCCTCATGAACAGTACAGCTGTCATTTTTCACATCCTGTCCAAAATGTGTTTTCACACCTGTGGTACCAAACAGCACACTCGCTGTGTAAAACCACCTTTTGGGATTGAGTAACAAAATGATACTGCTACTGTTCATGAGGTGGGGTCCCAAAAAGCCCATTTTGGAAATCTGGAGCAAAAATCCCAACAAATGCCCAGGGCATTAGGGTTTCCAACCATAACGCTCACCCTGTGCCAACTAACAGTCAGCGGGGGGTGACTTGGGGTCAGTGGACATAATGCTTACCCCATTCCACCCCTACCCCCACATTGCAGCCATTGACAGGCATCGAGGAGTGCCATGGGGTCTTCATCCCTAACATTCACTCCATTCTTCTATACTGCACCCATCTCAGTTTATTTCTTCATGGAATGTGGTGAGTGTAAGGGCAGAAGACCTCAAGGCACACTGTGACACCGGTCAGTGTCTGCAGGGTGGGGTGATGTGGAATGGCATGCATGTGAGTGTTATGGCTGATGACCCAAAGGTACACTCTCAACACTTGTCAGTCTCTGCTGGGAGGGGGTGGGGGTTAGCGCTACTTCAGTACTTCACTGCCATTCCTATTATGCATCTCTCTAACTCCTGTACTACCAATGCCAATACTAGTGGAGGGCGAAGTGGACTCAATCCGCTCCATGAAGCGTTTCGCGGAACAAAGGTGAATTTGTGGAGTGCTCCACAATGTGAAGTGGAGTACTTCGTGTCATAATTGGGAACGTAAAGTCTATCGCAAACAATGACTTTGCATTACTCCGCCTTCCCTGGTCACTACTTTTTCAATTTTTAATGCGAAGTGCACTGGTGGAAGTTCACTTTGCCTCACTTCGCCTTGTTTTTGAGCTCCAAAGGTGGATTTTGCAGTGATTCATGGGAGTTCAGGTCACATGGGCTCTATATTGATCTGCACATCCTCTGTTTGGGGTAGTATGAGTAGGAAGGAGTAGGAGACAGTGTGCTCTGATAGCTGTCTGTAGGAATCTTGTAAAGCTGTTCAAAAAGCATCTTTGCATTTTTTTTGGATCCAACTGTAGTTCACTGATTGTAGGAAACCCTTCTGCGCTCACATCATCGAGTGTTTTTTTTTTGTATGTGGATTTTGAATGTTAATTTACAACATTGAGTGTATGTGGTGAAAGACAGTGAAAGTGTGCTGTGTGGGAGAGAGGCGTATCTGTGGGTAGGTAGATTTAAGTTGGAGAACTAGTGATTTCTTTGTTTTTTGGTCATATTTTTGTTATATAACTGACTGTGTTAATGTACACATAGATACATAGATACATAGACAGTGTCGGCAGATAAGGGCCTATGGCCCACCCAGTCTGCCCATTTGAGCTTGTAAGTTCAGTTTGTTTTCCTAGAAGTCTGTTGCCCCTTACCCCTGACCTCCACAATTCCTTTATGTCTATCCCATGCATTCTTAAATCCCGTGATTGTTTCAGCCCCCACCACTTCCTCTGGCAGGGTGTTCCACTTGTTCACCACCCGTTCTGTGAAGAAATTCTTTCTCATGTTTCCTCTGAATTGTCCTCCCTCCAACTTCATCCCATGCCCTCTAGTCCTGGAACATCTTTTTCACTTAAAAATAGTGTTTTCCTGCACCCTGTTCCTCCCTGTAAGATACTTGTATGTCTCTGTCATATCCCCTCTCTCCCTCCTCTCCTCCAGGAGTACATGTTCAGTTCCTTCAACCTGTCTTCATAGGACTTGTGATGCAATCCATGCACCATCTTTGTTGCCATCCTCTGAACCTTCTCTACCCTGTCTATGTCCTACGTAGGTATGGTCTCCAGAACTGTACACTGTACTCCAGGTGGGACCTCACTAGTGTCTTGTATAGAGGAATTATGACCCCCTTTCCTGCTGGTGATGCCCTGCCTATACATCCCAGCATCCATTTGCTTTACCTGCTGCCTTGTCACACTGTTTCCTACCTTGAGGTCATCAGAGATGATAACCCAAGATCCCTTTCCTGCCTGGTGCATGCTATATCCTCACCCCCCAACTGATATATTGTGCCAGGGTTTTTGTGCCCCATATGCATTATCTTGCACCTCTTTGCATTGAATTTCAACTGCCAAACCCCTGACCATTCTTCAAGTTTCTGCAGGTCGCTTCTCATTCTGTCTACACCCTCTGGTGTGTCTACTCTGTTACAGAGCTTTGTGTCATCAGCAAACAGTGAAATTCTGCCTTCTAGGTCCTGCGCCATGTCACTGATAAAGATGTTGAATAGGACCGGTCCCAGCACTGATCCCTGTGGTACCCCACTGGTCACTCTTCCCTCTGTGGAGTGACAGCCATTTACCACCACCCTCTGTGTCCTGCCACCCAGCCAGTTACCTACCCACCACACTACTGTCCTGCCCACACCCATATTCCCCAGTTTGTGTAATAGTCTTCTATGTGGCACAGTGTCAAAGGCCTTGCTGAAGTCCAGATAGGCCATGTCTCACTGCCCTCCCCGATCCACCTCCCTAGTCACCCAGTCAAAAAATTCAATGAGGTTGGTCTGACATGACCTCCCCCTGGTGAAACCATGCTGCCTTGGGTCCTGTAGTCCATTGACAACCAGATGTTCCACCAATCTCTCCTTCAGTAGTGCTTCCATGATCTTCCCTACTACCGAGGTGAGGCTGACTGGTCTGTAGTTCCCTGCTTCCTCTTTGTTCCCACTTTTGTATAAGGGGACTACATCTGCAGGCATTACACATAGTACAATTGTCAGTAATAGTAGAAATCTTCTTGCTGTTTGTTGTGTGTATGTGGTGCAGCATTTCATAAGGTCAGGTTGTTTAAATTAGAAATTTACATTACATGGCAGTACACTGAACTTTTGCATTTGTGTCGCATTCCTCGTTGAGCATTGTACACAAATTGTTCTGTGTTGTGTGTGCAGTGTTGCATGCATCAAATATAATACACCTTTTAAAATTTGTGACACAGACTAGTGTAAGTGCAACTAAGCGCAGCAGTGTGAACCTGTTATCCACTTCAGCTGCCCGATTTTGTACTGCAATAGTGTTCTATGTTGTTAGTTTTGCTGTTTGTATTGTAGTGCTGTAAAAATCAGCACCGCCTGTATTCGGTGCTCCCCCACATTCAAATGTTTTTTTTTACCAAACTGGATTGTTTTGGTGAGTTTGTGACCCCATCAGCATCACTGGTTACTGAAGTTGCTTTAATTCTGTGACAGTGTCACAGTAGTCTCTTATCTGTTGCTGAAGCCACAGTTCTTCATTTTGCCTCACATCCAGCCAGCGTCCCTCCAGTAAGAAAGAGAATGTATCAAAATCTGAATTTGGTAATAATATTTGCGGTTGATCCCCCAAAATGCCTGCAAAGAGATGTGCTAGCAAAGCTGTTTCTGGCCATGGCAATGTTGGCAGTAAGAGGGTCTGTGGGCATGGTAGTAGTACGCGGACGGAGAAGTGCATTGCTGATGTGAGAAAGGTATTTCTCCTGCAATGTTTTTTACAGCCCACTCAGTAGCTTCACTCAGAGTTGGAGGAGATGATGTTTTCCCAGCCGGTGGTGTTAGTGTTACTGGTGTTAGTGGTGGTGGAGATAGTATTAGCATTGTTGCATCAAGTTCTAATTCTGACCAGTGTACCATATCCAAACATATTGAGTGTGAAGCAGTGCAAGTGAGTGATGACAGTGTAGCTGATGTCATACTTCCCAGTAACATCCCATTAACTGAACCTGAGGATTCTGATGATCATGTCAACGATAGCAAATGTGATATTCTGTCCACCGTGGCAGTTAACGTCACTCATTTTCCATGCAGTGATTCACAGTGTGGTGAAAAAATATCAGGTGATGGTGGTGTAGATGCTGATGATGAATGTGATGATGCTGATGATGATGATGTTGCTGTTGTTGCAACATGCAGTCCACATGCTAGCATCCAAGCAGAAGATGTGGATGTGTGAGAGAGTGACGTTGATGAATATGATGATGATTTAATTGACCCCAGTTGAGAACTGGAGAAAAAGAAATTAAAAGTGGTTGTGTCTGAGTCTGTTTGCAGGAATCCACCCCCCCCATAAAAACTTGTGATATACCGGTTTTAGTTGATGATGGTGATGATGACCCAGTAATCAGTATGATAGGTAGTCGTGGTGTTCATTTGCAGTCCAGGTGTGCAGTGCCCGAATCATCACGTGCCCCTTCCCCCACTTCAATGCTTAAAATAACAGACTTAAATAAGCCACATCATCATGGACATGTTAAAAGCAGAGCATCACACTCCCTTGTTTGGGATTTTTTTGTTCAAGATGCAAATGATGATTCAATTGCAGTCTGCCAGGTTTGCCATGTGCGTGTGAGTCGGTGTAAAAAGGGGAGCCATCTTGGGACAGGAGGACAGCATACGCATCTTAAGAATAGGCACTTGGCTCTGTGCACCCAGCACAAGCTGGCAGCTAATACCACAGTGGGGCATTCACCTGTGTCACCGGCAACCATAGCCAGCATGTTATCCCCTTCCATGACTGTTAAGCCCATCAGGAAATTAAACATGTGCAGTAGTGTGGTAATAACAGCAGAGGATTACTACAGGCATGATGAAGTGGAGGACCATAATGACTTTGAAATGTTGTCCAGTGCTGGTGAGAGTAGCAGTTTTTGTGGTGGTGGTGGTGAATGCAGTATGTCTAGTGCAAGTGGTACATCAACCCCGGTTGGCAAATCTGGCAAAATAACATAATTTCTGGGTTTGTCATCATCGCCTGTGCAACCATCTTTATCAAATGTCCACACTCCACCCCCTGCCAATGCTATTCATCACAGAGCACAACCATTTGTAACCAACAACACACCCCGTGTAAAATGTTTAAGTCAGCCCACATTACAGAGTATTTTTGCACATAAGCTGAAGTACCCCCCCCCCAATCATACAGTGTCATGTAAACTTAATGCTGCTGTTGTGGAAATGCTGGCAATTGATCTTTTGCCCTTCTCCTTTGTGGAGAATTCTGGGTTCCAGTGATTTGCTGCACGTGCCAGTCCAAAATGGAAAGTCCATTCCAGGACATACTTTTCTACTCGTACTGTTCCTGAGTTGTTCCACACTGTCTCCAACTCAGTAAGACATGCCCTTCAACATTCCTCCTCTCCATTCATCCATTTAAGTATGGATATGTGGACAAGTGGCAAAACAGTGGGGAGTTCATATCTGTGTATAACTGCACACTGGGCGCAGGTGCCAGGGGTTGTTTGTGATGTTGGTAGTGTGAATAATCAGTGCAGTAAGGTGGATTGTCGTGGTAGCAATCTTCCTGGAATTCGCCAGCATGCAACAATTGCTATGCACAGTGTGACCTGTTCGCACACTGGTGAGAACATGTTGGACATGGTACTGGCTGAAACTGACAGATGGCTAAACCCTCTGTCCCTGAGAGCTGGGTTCATAGCAACTGACAATGGGTTAAATGCATCACGAATGGTGTTTTTTTTGTGTTCCATGCATGGCCCACTGTTGAAATCTTGTGGTTCAGGACTTTCTGCAGCACCCTGACATAAAGGAAATGCTGATCATTGCACGACATTCCTGCTCTCACTTTTCAAGATCTGGAAAGGCCCGTGACCAACTGGGGCAGCTGCAGATACAAAACAGCCTGCCTCAGCACCACTTGAAGCTGGAAGTTGTCACCCGATGGAACTCCATGTTATACATGGCAGAGCGGTTGTACGAACAATACAAAGCCATCTCAGAATATCTTGTTATGCACACTAGCCATGACAGTTCCGGGGCCTCCGTGTCTATGACAACTGAAAAGTGGCACCTCATGGACTCTGTAATAATTTTGTGGCCTTTTGAACATGCCACACAGGTAGTGAGTGGCGAGTCTGCCTCCATTAGCCAATCAATTCCACTGCTGTGGGTGCTGAGGCAGACATTGGTGAATGTACAGTATAGCATAGCCTTGATGTTGCCGGAGACGGTGGTAGCAGTATGTTGCTGCAACACATGATGACAGTATTCAACCAGAATCATCACGTCGTGAGCATTCAGCATAGTGACAACTTTGCCATGGCAACAATGCTGGATCCATGATACAAATGTGGAATTGCATCAGTACTGGAGGGAGGGCTGAACAGGTAAAAAATATCAGTAGTCAACTGGTGCGCTTGGTTCATGGGGCACAGAAGTCACGTGCCAAGGTAAGCAAACCTCAGCAGTATAATCCAGCTGAAGGTGTAGCTGGAGGACCATCAAGCATATCATGCAAGGGTAAGGGCGCTGTAGTTCCAGGTGGTCTGTCATCTAAAGTTGGTGGCGTCAACCTGCTTTGGGAGGCTTTGTCCCAAGTGGGTATTTGTGAAATAAATGATTCTGGAGAACAGGCTGATGCATCAACAATTGGACTTAGTGCGGCACAGAGAATAGTTGAGTCATATTTGTCTGAAAACAGGCATCTGACAATAAGTGAAGATCCTCTTTTGTACTGGAGTGGAAAGGTCAGTGAATGGCCAGAGCTGACTGCAGTGGCACTGAAGTACCTCACATGCCCACCCTCCAGTGTAAGTGTTGAGAGGGTATTCAGCTCAGCAGGTGAAATAGTCAGGGATTGTTGGAAAAACCTGTCTCCTGCAAATGTTAGTTTGCTAACATTCGTTCAAATGAATGAGAGGCACATACCAGCACAGACTGAAGCCTTGGTATTCATACCCCGGACTAATCATGGTGGTCTTGCTGATGTGGAAATGGAGCATCCTGGTGGCACTGGCAGTGGCTGCCTGAAACAGCCCACCACTGATGTAGATGATGACACAATGGAGAAAGAATTTCCCAGTGGTCAGACTTCCGACATCGATGACTGTGAGGGCAGTTTTCTTTATGAGGATGATGATGTGGTTAATGTTGGCAGGTTTTAAGTGCAGTATTTAAAGGCGGTGTGCAACCCCTCCCAAGCCCGGACCACCACCACCACCGGGACTGATGTAATCCTAGTCTGCCACCACGAGTCTGTATGCCCCCCATGGACCACCACCACCACCACCGGGACTGATGTTATCCAAGTCTGCGATCATGAGTCTGTATGCCCCCCACAGACCACCACCACCACCGCCACCAGGAGTGATGTTATCCTAGTCTGCCACAATGAGTCTGTATGCCCCCCACAGACCACCACTCCACCAGTGCACCACCACCAGCTTCTTAATATTTAAACCATGAAGTGTGTATGTGCACTCATGTTTGTTATGCTGCCTCACTTTCTTAAGTTGTATGTTTTGTTTTTGGTAGCGTTTCAGAGCCGCAGTGGCAAAACACATACAGTATACTTCTATAGTTTATTTTACAGGGGAACAAAAACAGGCTCCATCGCTAATACTCATTGGGAAAGATGCTGTAGCTGTACCGTACAGAGATAAACCGATGTAATATCCACGTGAAATCCATTCTGGTAAGTTTGAAGATTTTATTTCATCCATTTCATTGTTTTGTAAAGACTGCTTCAAATATTGCACACAGCAGGTTATGTTAGTTGAAAAGATATGTCTCTGAAATGTAACTTGACAATAGGGATTGAGATTTGAGAACCAGGGAGGGACACATAACAATGAAGTGGTAACTTGTAAGAAGTCATTCATTTCTTTTTTTAAGAAAGTTCGAGATGCTTTGTTGTTCTGTCAAAGTGGCATTATCCAAAAAAATTCTTCAACATCAGGCACACCCCTCACCCGAGCTTGGGCACACATGTAACACGCAGAAGTCATTTCATTAGATGACCATGACCATCATTAACAACAAGACTCCAGAAGGATGCTGATGAAATCTGTGAAGAAGTAAAAAAATAAGAAACCATTACAGCCAAACCTGAAAATATGACCCCCCCAAAAAAAATACTTACCTTCATGGTCTTGAGAGTTATCCATTTCCAATTTCAGTGCAAAAAATTCTCATTGAGCACTGGAATGTGCACAACAGTTTCTGTGTCACCTGTATGATGAAGAACAATAGCATGAGTACATGTCCATGTCAAGTTCAACCCCCCTCCTCATCACCTACAAAATACACAACCATATACCTATATATATATATATATATATCTACTCACCAAGGCTACTATTAGTGTACAGCCAAAGGGCATCTTTCAATCCAGCTGAGATGATCACATTTCATTTGGTATAATCGTCTTCACAAAACAGTCTCAATTCACTTTCTTACCACTTGTTAATTTTTTGCACACAAGAAGGATGCTTTCTAGGCCTGCAGAAAAAAATCTGGGGACTCTCTACCACTTTTATGCACATGACTGAGTGCACCATTAATTCTGGGGGACTTTGTATGTGCTGAAACGGTCTCATTTCACTTCATTATCACTTGTCAATTTTCTGCTTACAAGGAGGATGCATTCTGGGCCTGCAGAAAAAATCTGGGGACTCCGTGCCACTTTTGTGTGTTCTGTGAGTGTTGCTGTGAGGTCATAGTCATGATGTCACACTGACATTTTTACAATTTAAGCAGCATTGCAAGAATGTCCTCACAGTTCTGAACTGTACTTTTTTATGCTACTTTACTTTGCCACAGCAACCACTACTTACGTCCGAGTCGTCAGTGACTTGAATGATATGATTCTTCTCACAATTTATGTCTGCTTCTCTTACTCCTACTTTTTTTCATGTATGAAAAGAAAATGAGCACATCTTCCAATATTGTTCTGACCAGCTTTGTATTTATTTGCAGCTGCATTTCAATAACTATTGTTCCATGGTGGTATATAAAACACTGACTGATGCATAACTGTTAATTAACAACAGAAGTGATATATGACAACTACTTGATGTGATGGAGAAAAGCAGAGGAAAACAATGACGAAGACCTGGTCACTGTCAGCAGCACCAATTTAAAAGGAATGCTTCTTTCATTATTTCACACATGAAAAAAGGTAGTACAGCAGCACATTCATCTACTTCAAATTATCATATCATTCCGGTCAGTCAGGATGTAAGTAAAGGAAGTTATAACATAGCATTAAAAAATATAGGTCAGAGTTACCAACAGATTGTTGCACTGCTGCTTTATAGACAGTCACCACATTACATAGTTATGGTGATGCACATAAACTAATATGTGGGGGCATTACTACCACTGGAATATTTCTTGCTTCACAGAATGCAATATATGTCTGTGAAATCCACCCATAATTTCTTTACAGTGAGTCACATGACAGAAGAATTAACAATCTGAAAAGCAACCCAAATTGTGCCACACTTTCTTAGCAACGTTAAGACGTGATGCTATGGGGAGCGCAGGTGCATTCTCCACTATACTGAATGTCCAGCAGCTCTCCCAAGCAATGCTTCCTAATGTTATAAGGTTCACTTTGTGGTGCAATGTGGGATGTTTCCACTAACAAGGCTCTTCTGAATGGAAATGTGGCCACACATTTCACCACAAACTGACCATTATAACATAAAGAAACATTCGTAAACCTGCCGGACAATCGGATATTCACTGTAAGGAGCACGCACACGTGCTCTCCCTGCCATCACGTCCTAACATTGCTGAGAAGGGAGGCAGAGTGTGGGCAGATTTTCAGAATGGGATTGCCTCCGTCACGTGACTCACCATGATGCATTTATGCCTGGTTTTCAAAAAAATGTATTGCACTATGTGGTGCAAGAAAGATTCCCCTGGAAGGGAAAATGTGTATGATTTAATAATAACAAACAAAAAGCACACAAAAAAAGTACAACACAGTAGTGGGGTGGGGTCAGGGGTGGGTGTGGGTGTGGGGGGGTGAAAACAATACCCTGAGTTACTATGGCCGTGGGATGCTGTGGTGATTCAGCAGCAGGTGCATCACTGAAAGTATTTGCTGCTGCTGTGCTTCCACTCTGGTTACCTGTTGCTCCAAAGCACTGAAAAGCGTATTGTTTTCCTCCAGCACTGCCCACACCAGGCCGAGGTCAGACTGGCTTGCAGGGACTGTGCTGGGGTCCACTGCAGTGAGTAATCCAGGTAGCGGGGCTGGTGGTGGACAGGATGGTGCTGGTGGCT
The DNA here is from genome assembly GCA_016271365.2 of Neoceratodus forsteri. NCBI lineage: Eukaryota > Metazoa > Chordata > Ceratodontiformes > Ceratodontidae > Neoceratodus > Neoceratodus forsteri. The sequence goes on along the minus strand of CM057454.1, from coordinate 1,025,480,481 downwards.
GAGATGGCAGTGGTGGTGGTGGTGGAGCAGCTGATGTAGTAGCCCTCCTCTTCCTGCTGAACCAGTGACTGCTGCAAGGCACATCTCCCACCCCAGCAACACCCTCGGACTCTGCCACGGAAGGGCCAGCAGGTGGACACCTGGCCCCTTCTGTGGCAGCCTGCCACTCTGCTCTGTGATGATTCAGCATGTGGGAGCACTGGTTACCGGTCCCCAAATGTGTCCCGCGGTGTCATGGTGCACCCACCAGCACACTACACACACGGCACTCCACCACTGTGCTGTCACCCCCACACAATTAAAAAACTCCCACACTGGGGAGATGCAGGGGGGGACCAGACACAGTACGCACATGTTGGGCATGAGTCCCACCACCACCCACAATTGCTGGGGCCACCTCCTGTGGCTGTGGAGGTGGTGGAGGGGGTGCTGCTGGAGCCCCAACAGCTGTTGCTAGTGGTGGTGGTGGTAGTGATGCTAGTGATGGAGAAGGTGGACATGCAACAGCCACCGGTGGCATTGGTGCTGCTGCTCCTGTTTCTTCTGCAGGGGAAGCAACACTGGCCAGGAGTCTGGAGCGGTCCAACATCATATGACCACTCTGCCCCCCATGGGTCCACACTCCTCCCCTCCAAATGTGCCCACAGGCCAGCAACTCGCCTTCTCCACCAACATGACCCTCCATCCTCCTGAGTCCACGGGACAACACACACACACACAGACAGTGGACACACACACATACACAGTCAGTCAGTCACACACACAAAACAAAACAAAAATAAAACTTATACAAAAAAATTCACTAAAAAAACACTGACAATACAAACACTAAATAAAATAGCTTTTAAAAAAGCTGTTTGATTGTTGGTTCTGGCAGTAAGAAACGAAAGCCAGGCAAACTCCTCTCCACTCACAATTTTGCTTTCTCCCTCTACAAATGCAAAGGAGAAAGTGAAACTGCTTCTCTGACTCACTTCCTTCCTGCCTGGCTAAAGCATGTGACTTACAGTACTGCAGGCCATGTGATGTGCCTATTTTCTTCTCACTTCCATGCTTACTTGGCGTTAAAGGCATAATGAGAACACGAAGTGGCAACAATAATGTGAAGTGAGCATTTTACATGTCCCACTCCGCATTGTGATCTGCAGATGCAAAGTGGGCACTTTGCGTCCACTTCGCAGGTGAATTAATAATTCGGAGCATCTCTAGCCAATGTCAGCATGCAAACATTCGGCATTGACAAATGCTTGTTTTTCTAATGAAGTAAACCAATGCTGGAACAACATAAGAAATTTTATTGAGAAGGATGTCTTAAAATGCAAGGTAGAGGAATATACACAGAAAAATATGGGAGGCATGTACAACAGCAATACCAACAGCAAATTTTTGGCATTGACAAATACTTGTTTTTCTTTCTTACTCAGGTAGTGTAGTATGACAGAAATTGTTTGATGTCATTTCCGATGTCAAGTCATAGAGTTTCAGCAAGATGTGAAGTTTTATATTGTTGATAACATGAAAATTCCCAGTTGAGATCGTGAGGTTTGAATGCAGCTTGGAAACATTACTTCACATTGACTGGCATGTTCATTACTAAATCCAGTGCAGCTGTCTCTGTGTGAGAGTGTGTGTGTGTTGGGGGGGGGTGCTGTACTCAGTGCTGAATGTTCTTTACCACACCATGCATCTCCTGTCACAAAGTGTTTGTACAGTGGTAGAACTACTGGCTACCAAACAGTAGTGGGTAGGGTGCTTGGGTTTGATCCCAGTGTCTGAAATGTTTTTCTTTCTCACTACAACTCCTGTATTATGAGAGTAATTGTTAAGTGCCTTGCTAATGTTAGTGATAGAGTTGAAGCAAAGTTTGAAGTTTTATAGTGCCGATAACTTGAAAAGTTCCTGCTGAGACATTCAGGTTTGAATGCAGCTTGTAAAACATTACTTCTAATTGACAGACTAGTGCATTACTAAATCCACTGTAGCTGTTGGGGGGGGGCACTCAGTGTTGGATGTCCTTTGCCAATGTGTGCATTGTCTGTCAATGAGTTTTGTACAGTGGTAAAGCTACAGACTACCAAGCAATAGTGGGTAAGGTACCTGGGTTTGATCCTCAATGTGGGTCATTACTTTCTTTCTTACTCAGTTACTGTAGTATGAGAGAAATGGTTTGATTTAATTGCTGATGTTAGTAATAGAGTTTCAGCAAGATGTGAAGTGCTATATTGCTGATAATGTGAACATTTCCAGCTGAGACTCTGAGGTTTGAATTAAACTAGGGAACATTACTTCAAACTGAGTGACAGGTTAATTACTTAAGCCAATGCAGTTGTGTGTGTGTGTGTGTGTGTGTGTGTGTGTGTGTGTGTGTGTGTGTTTGGGGGACTTCACTTAGTGCAAAATGTCCCTTTCCATAGGATGCATTTCCTGTCACAGAGCCTTTGTGCAGCGGTAGAGCAACAAGCATCCATGTGGTAGTGGGGTAGCAGGCCTGGGTTTGATCACAGTGTGGGACATTTTTTAAGTTCTCACTACAATTTCTGTAGTATGACAGAAATTGTTAGATGCCCTTGCTGATGTTAGTGATAGCAAGTCACAAAGGAGTAGGACTAACTGAAAGGAATGCTGGCAACCAAAAAACATTTGTAAAGATAAAAACTTCATTAGTGAAAACACTGATGCACCCTCCAAACTGTAAGATTTGGCAGGTTCTACACCTCATGGCAAACACAACACTGGAAGCAGGTACTTACAGAGTAAAGGTTTATTCCCATATACAAGACACATGCATGCAGAAAGGTCAGCTTATTGTCAGCTGGGAGTTTGGAACCCCCACCATAGGGATGTCATCATAGGAAAACTCAGTGAGCTTACAGCAAACAATCATACTTATACTAAGATAAGATCAAGTCCCATTGCTATGGCAATGTGCTCACATATGCATAGAGTGCGTATTCTATATTATCCTGATTGGCTAATTTGGTGGGCAGTATAGCTGTTATCTAAATTGCCCATTCTGATTCAATGTCTAAAATGTTGCAGGTTTAGTCTTTCCTTACATGTTGCAACTAGGACTATGACCTACTCACAAATACGCCGACTTACCACTATAAAAGTGTTGGCTCAGACAATGTGCACTTAGTCAGTAGAGTGCACTCCAGAATTACAAATATATTCCAGGCAATATATAGCATTATACACTTTTGCAGAAATGTACTAATAATTATGATAATATTCTTACAGCAGCAGGTGGTGCTGTAGCCTACAAATGTATTGCATAAAGCGTGTTCACTTCTCTTAGGTTTTGCTATACAGACAGTAATTACCTTAGCTAAATGGTTTCACTTAGAATATAGCATATCTTAGCATAATCACAGTAAGTAATAGGGAAAGAAGATACGCATAATACAGTAACCTAACTAAACTAACTAGACGTACAATACAACAATGGCTAACTAATGACATCACAATAGTCCATGTGAGGGACTGTAGGTCAGGCAGGTCTACGTGTATAGCATATGCTGACTAAGTTTAGGATTATGGGGTGGCCTGGTCCAACAAAACCGCTGCCAATGTTTTGCACCAATCTTGCACTTTATCAAGGCATAATGAGAACAATGATAGCCATCCTTTTATACTGAATCAATTTAAAAGGATATAACCCAATAAATATGCAACACCAACACATAATCAAATAAAATGATCAATAAAATATTTGATCAAGAACTTACATAGAAATATAGAATTTGAATGCAGATAAGGACCACTTAGCCCACCTAGTCTGCCCATTTCCCTATCTAATGGATAAGGTGCAGAACCTAGTTAACCAACGACCTACTTCCTCCTACCCCCCACTAGAATTGCCTTATGTTGGTGTCATGCATTCTTGAATTCCCCTACTGTTTTTGACTCCATGACCTCCTCAGAAAAGCTGTTCCATGCATCCACAACCCTGTCCATGAAAAAATACTTCCTCACATTACCTCTAAGCCATCCCCCACTCTATCTTCAAACTGTGCCGCCTTGTTCTTGCACATCTCTTTTTATGAAAGATGCTACCCTCTTAGACTTTGTTGATTCCCTTGAAGTACTTGAAAGTTTCTATCATGCCCCCCTTTCCTCGAGGGCATACATATTAATAACTATTAAAATAATGTTGTCAAGGTAAAGAAGGAGACTGGCACCTGCTTGTAGGTGTGTCTGTGCTAAACGTATTTCCCAGTATAAATAAGTTGTGGACCTGGTGACTTGCAATAAAACTTCTTGTTTATTCAATCATATTTAAAATGTTTTTTTCATAAATACGTGCAAAATGAAGTGCAAATAAAGTCCATCAGTAGTGCTCAATACACAAGGTCCAAACCATAAAAACACAGTGCTCCAGTAAGTCACATGAGGGAACTGCTTCCTGACATATTTCACTTAGTAATGAGCTTTTTCAAAGTATCCTTGTGTACTGAGAACTACCGATGGACTTTATTTGCACTTTAATTTGTATGTATTTATGAAAAATAATTTAAAATATGATTGAATAAAAAAGAAGTTTAATTACAAGTCATGTGGTCCACAACTTTATACTGGGAAATATGTTTAGCACAAACACACCTACAGGCAGGTTCCAGTCTCCGTCTTTACCCTATCTGCATATCTGTTTGACCGAGGCACTGTACACCCCTGGTTGTGGTCTGTACACTCCCTTTCAGTGACTATTAAAATAATACCCAATATTATACTACAATGTGTACAAAATTGAGAAATGAAGAAAAAAATTAAGGGTGGAAGGGAGAAGGGATGGGGAAGATGGGGGAAGACAGATGTGCACTACAATATCTAAAACAAGAACTAGATTATTCATCATAATAAAAACACATCACTAAGTAGACACATAAAACATATATAAATATTGTGCATATTTTCAATATATACACATGTACACATAGCAGGTATAGGAAAGCAAATGAGACTCTACTAAAACCAATAAATGTACAGTATATTAACTATGGGGGGTATTAACCCAGAAAAAGTCCCAACTGGAAATGGCCATTTAAACCAGGAAGTATATAAGACTTTATTTTAAATTGCCAGAATGCCTCTCTTTGTAATAATAACTTCTCAAAACCCCCTCCAGACCTACCACAACCCTTTCAACCCCTATTAAATCAAAGTTATGATTACCACTAGATGTCATAATATGAAAAGCTAATGCATTTGTTGAACCTCCCTTACCAATACATCTCAAATGTTCACATATCTGCACTTTTAATCTATGAGATGTCTTGGCAATATAAAAACTACCACACAAACAAAATGCTAAATATACAACAGAGGACATATTCAAATCAGTGTAATCCATGGATTTAAACACTTTTGCCACATTAAGGACCTGAAAAGTGTCCCCCTCCTTAATCTACTGACAAAACGTACAGTTTCTGAATTTGAAATTGCCACAGGGTAATCTTCGTTCATTTCTCTGTAAGTTAATTCAACACAAACTATGTATGACTCTATCTACTAAGTTGCCACCTCATTTAAATATCACTCTAGGGGCCAGATATTCAAAACTTTGCACTGGGCTCTAACTGATTACACTGTGATTGTACCACATTTGTGCCAGATTGCTAGATTCAAAGGCCAAATAGCGCCGGCACAACATATTAGTGATGACGCTAAAAGATAATGTATGCACAGTGCAAAATGAGGGATTGGGACATGCATACAGCTGCAACGGCATATTCAAAACTATAGCTCTGTGCAATGTGCATTAGCATGATGTGTAGCAGGGCACAAATTACCACCTATGAAAAGGTAGTCTTAACTCCAGGCAAACCAAGGATGGGGGGCGTTGACACAGCAGCAACAGAGAACAAGGCTGTGTGCAGCCAGTGAGGAGGCTGTTAGGGCAGATGGTCACCCTGAGCCATTAGAGATGCACAGGCACCCAAACTATGGAATACGATGCCTCAACATTGCTTAGCAGATAACAATCATTTAAATAATAAAACTGAGTCAAAACTCCACTTGTAGCAGCAAACTATTTGTAATTGTGTTTAATGTGTCACTAAGTTGATATCTGTGAATTATGTGTTGTTGTTCATTGTATGTATGTATTGTACACTGTATCATCTCAACTGCACATCTAGTGGTTTCTGGAAATGGGCCTTGGCCCAGTGTGCTTACACGGTCAACAAAGTGATAAATAAAAATAAAAATAACAAAAGAATGGTAGCGATATGCTGCATACTGATGGCACCACCCATGTCACCATCATCTGGCACTGGTCCCAAACCTACCAGGTATTAGTGAGTGCCCCAGCACCCAGTGGACACCATGGCAGTGCATTAATACAGTGCACACCTCTGGTTCCCTCATTGGGGTACACCAACTCAATCCAACACACACATGCAGCAATGGGGGAATGAGGTTGTTGAGGAGAGGGTTCACAGGTGGGCAGGCTGCACCAAATAGTAGGTACTGCCACAACCCTTACAGAAATAATTATATGAAATGTTTTCATGTTGCACACATAAAACTACCAAAGTGATATGTATGCTGCATGCATGATTTAAATGTTAAACTGGAAATGACTGCATGCATATGGCATGCATGCAGCAAGCAAGTGTGGAAACCATGATTTTTTATGTTAAATTGGGAAAGTCTGCATGCATGTGGCATGTTTGCAAAAAGCAAGTGGTCACTGATAACTGCACATGTAAAAGTTAAGTGACTTGCTCAGGATCACACTATATACATGTGGGGGTTGATAAGATTCAAACCTATGTCTTCATACATCCAAGTCTCCTGGTTTGCAGTTCAGTGCCTTTAACCACTAGGCCATACTGTCTGCACACATATGTCTTGCTTGTACTTCAATACATACTGTATCTGAATACATCTGCACACATGTGGCATGCTTGTAGCCACTGTTATGCTTTTCAATTTTCTTCTCTTCCTCATCTGATTTTCACAGTTGAACTGTAGCACATGTACCAATGGAAACACATGTGATTTTTCCCACCCCAGTATACAAACTTACCCACCAAACCACTTAATTACTTCTATGTGGCATGTACTTCTACTATTCTCTCTCCATAGTTTTGAATGCTTCCATGCAGACAGATTTTAAGGTGCAAAAACCAAAGTAGCACAAACTCAACACACATACCAACATGGCCAGCCCCCCCCCAAGCACACACACTGTAGCTGGTATGGCCATGCTGCTACAGACAATCCACCAAGTATAGATATAAGTAAAAACTCTTTTACTTGAGTAATAGGGAGCTAGAGGCAGGAGTCTTTAAGAGATGATGTCTATGGGTCAGAGTGCTGAGGCGTACCCCCTTGAAATAAATGGAGTTATTTTCTAGTACTATTTTATACGTTATGATGGTGAGTTGAAGAATAAAGAAGGCCACAGTTCTACTAACAAGGCCCTTGTTAGTCGAGCAGTGTCCTTCATTAATCTCCAACTGTCCATCAATAATGTATAAAATATAAAAAAAATACACCCCCCATTCATTTCAGTGGTGCACACCCCTGCAGTCTCCTTTGCCCTTTGTCGTAATGTGCCTGATTGTGGGAGTGTGGAGGCCAGCTTCACTGGGGGGGGGGGCATAAGCCTACTGCCATGGGGGTTGAAAACTTCTGGTGCTTGGTCGGTTGTATTTATTCCCCCCACCTTGTGGAATTCTCTACCTCTTCAGATACGAGAGTGCCTGACAGTGGAAAGTTTTAAAGCCACTTTAAAAACACATCTCTATGGGCTTGCATTTTCTGAATGTATTTAAATTGGCTGTGTAATAAGTTATGATTTTAATTAGATTGGAGTGTCCTTATATTTTAGAGTTTTATTGATTTTAAATGTTTTTTTTTCATTTTTGTACGGCACTTTGATACATTGTAAATTGTACTTAGTAAATAAAGAATTATTATTATTATTATTATTATTTTAGTGGTGCTCAAATAGTCTGTGCATACCATACCTCTCAACTGCAAGGGACAGCTCTAGAATGTCTATAACATCTCCAAAAGGTACAACTTATTTGTTTTGACTGAAAAGTGAAACGTGAATCAGGAAAAATTCAAATGTATCAGCTTCATCTGTATATACCCCAGAGCAGTGCATCAGATTTGGGCTTAAACCCACCCAGTTACTAACTAACTTTTTTCCTGGCTGAAGTTCTGCTCCCCCCCCCAAAAAAAAGAACGTTGTCCCGATTTTTCTCCCTGACTCCATTCCATTCAATATCCATCCCCTATGTGTCATGAATTCACCCAAAGGTGAAGAAATTAGAAAAACTCATCAACATTTTAGTCCTTCCTCCTTCACCAATCCTTCTATAAAAATAAATTATTTACTTTTACTTACCCAGTCAAATGGCCAGAATCTGCAGCCTGGCATAGTGTGCCACCAGCCCAGTTTTCAGTCTGCTCCCCCTCTCTCCTCCACCAGAAGCTGGATGCCAGAACCAACCATCACAAGTCCCCAGCATGGTCGGTGACCAAGTCACGTTCACCAACCGAACCCACCCAACCTGGGTTGCTTGCTTCTTTCTTGGTTGCTGCTGTGCTGCTGCTGCACTGTACTGATCAAGGCCTATGAAGGCTACCCACACTGCTGTCACCACTGCTGCTAAGCATAGCTTGCTGCTGTGGGGGTCTGTGCTGTTTTTTGCAAGGCAAGCCTAGTAGAGTAAGTACGTAGCCTAGTCTTGAGTTAACTTCTAGATCACTCTCTGGCCCTTCAGCCACCAGGGGAGATGGAGACTCACTAAGAGTTGAACAACCAAATTATGCTGCCAGAACACTGCTATTAAGAGTTCAGTGCTCACTGACTCCTCCAAGCTGTAGAGTGCAGTCTGTCTACTCTGTGGAGGGAAAGATAGTGTCACTCTTGCCAGGCTCTTGTGCTCTTTCTTGGCTGGAGCTCACCCACATCACATGTGATTGTGCCACCACGAATAGGTGGAGAGAGTGGACAACACAATACAGATGCAGTCAAGTCTGGAGAGTACCAGGCCAGGTTGGCACTTATTGTGCAAAAGATTAAATCCAAATTTAAAGCCATTATTTCCACACCATAAGAACAGCCTAAGCACAAATACGGGGTGGGGGGCAAATGCCCCTCTCTGCCCTACCTAAATGGCACCCCTGCTGAATGGTAGAAATTCATTAGGTACTAATGCAATGGTTTCCACTGTGTTCTGAGGTACTGTATCTCCATGTTTCATGATGTGTCCTGATCATCATGTGAGTTAGTGTCACTCATTGTCCCTCATTTTGAGTGTCCATGTCTATCATTTTAGTGACAAAATGTGATGTATGGTACATGCTTCCAAAATCCTACTCAGCACAAAGAGTGCTGACCATGGCCATAGTGTATATGCTCAATACAGAATGATAAAGGGAAAGTAATCCAATAATAGAAATGAAAAGAAAAGTGTGACTCTCGCTGGGATTTGAACCCAGGTATTAATAGTCCATGCTTTAGCTCTTAACCAGCTGAGCTATGAGAGTTCAGCCAATTAAGGCCCCTGAGGTTCCCCATGGGAAAGTAATTGAGATAAAACAGTTATGGAGAAACACATTTGTAGCACAAAATATACATTACAGATTTGCATGGTTGAAAACAAAAAGGATAGGCTTCCCAACACAGGGGCCCCTCTTCATACATCTAGAATGGAGGATGTTGACTGGCTATATCCTAGGCATTTAATGCAGTAAGCAAACAATACTTTAGCAATTAATGGTGATTTAATGACACAAATCAAAAGCCATTAAACAACTTGCAAAAGGATCAGAATTAATGAGTTTACCCAATTTTTATGGGAATTCAAATAAAAATGAATTTTAATGACTCTAATTGCTAGCAGTAGTATAAGAAATAGAAACTGATGTGTTATTTTAGATGAGATTTGCAACAGCTTAGCTGCTGCACATATGGCAAGCTTGCAGCATGTGGATCTGATGTGATGTTTAAATGATGTTCACATCAGCTTAACTGCTGCACTCATGTCAAGCATGCAACATGCGAACCTGATGTCATTTTTAGAAGATGTTCACGCCAGCTTACCTGCTGCGTATGCATCCAGCTTGCAGCATGTAAATCTGATTTGCTTTTTAGACCTAGTTCACTTACGTTCACTTTGTGTATGCGAACTGTGTGTAAACATTGCACAATTAAGCATGTGACATGCATTCTGCATGTATACAGCACAGCACACCTACATTTCTGTAAGGGAAGGCTGGAGTAATCCACACAGTGCAGATCTTCCAGTGTTGGGAATACCCAAATACCAGTGTGCCTGTCTGATGGCACAGTATGCATCACCCCACCAGGGCACATACTGCACATCTGTAGAGACACCATGGCACAGACAGCCAGCCATGCGTATGTTACTGTGAGCATCCTATGCCAGTGGCACAGCATATGTGGGTCACAGGACCACATGACAGTGGTGTCCACAGTCAGAACACACCTGCCAACTGGGCCTGTCACTGTGTGGAGTGCAGCAGTCATTGATGCCTGACACACCATAGGAATTGTTGTGTCCCTTGCAATACTGGTCACTATATTGCTATAATGTCTACTATGCACTGTAGCAGGGATTACAGGATGTCCATGGCAAGCAGCACCACCACCGGTGCATGTGTTTCTAGTCCCCTGGGGCACAATAGTCTCTGCTGCTGTGTACAAATGCAGCCTTCAGCTACCGACATGTTGATCTTGTCTGACATACAGGTGGTGCTGTGAGCAAACCTAGCCTACAGCTACTGACCTGTAGTTACAGTCTGACCTACAGGTGGAGTTGTGTGCACCCTGCAATAGCTTGGGCAATCCACATGGTAATGCATGCAAATTAGGCCATAATGACATGCTAATGTGGCTGTTTGCCCATGGACTACCTAAGTGGGCTCATTTGCATTTCACTTTTGAATATAGCAAAATTTTGCCCTGGGCAAACGTGTTAGCACCAGGCAAATAATTTTGCCCCACACAAACCTGTCAGAACCATAGCACAGTTCTTCAATATCTGACCTGCACTGTTTGCAGTTTTTGTGAATCCACTTCTTTGCTAGCACACACATTGGCCATGTAGTTCACCTTTGCCTTACTCCACATCTGTGTGCACTGGGTTGCTGTTGTGGTTTGCACTGCACGCTTGCTATATTCAGGCTTTCTTATTTGCTGGGCTATTTTTGTACTGCACTCAAAGCCCTATTTGCACGTCATCATTTGAAGCAACTGATTTAGCCCCTTGGCTATTCCTTTGAATACAGCATGCAAATAGTTCTAGGCTACGTTTGCATGATGGGCAGTGCTAATTTTGCCCCGGGGCTAAATTTTGAATATTTGGCCCCAGGTCTCTTTTGAGTAATCTGGTTTAATCTCGACTCCGCATATAATATATGCCAGTTATCCAGAATTACCATTTTAACCAGGTGTGACTGTACATGAATTCCTGCAATAAACTAACAGTATCCTGCTCCCTGTTAGTATCTTGACTTCTTGTAATTCTATTTTATGACTTCCCATTTATGTTGCCTAACATATGCGTCCTATGCATCTGAGCCACAGATTGTATAGTCTTTTCAGTACAGGACGTATTACAACCGCTGTCTAAAAAATGTTTCTCTAGCATATGATGCCACCACTCATATGCTTGCAGGTCACTGCAGTTATGTTTTAACCTAACAATATTGTCCTTTTGGGATGTTCTCTAAAGCACTCTTAGGATGTTGGCTTATGAAGTGTAACAACAAATTTTTATCTGTGCTTTCGTGATATAAATTATTCTTAATTCCCCCTGTGCCATCCTTTGAGATCTTCAAATCTAAAAAAAAATACTGTTTACTGATGACAAGTTTAAGTTAATTTTAAATTAGTTTTACTACTTTCCAAATACTCCACAAATTCATACATTTTCACCTCTGTGTCCTTCCAAACCAAAAAAAAAGCATCAATATATCACTTAAAATATCCAAACAGTGATAATAAGGATTATTTTCTTGTTTAAAAAACCCTTAATGTTCCACCATGTCTAAATAAATATTTGCACAATTGGTGGCAATAGCCACCCCATCGAAGAATCCTTAATTTGAATGTAGTGTATCTCCTGAAAAGTAAAATTATTACATTTTAAAACCATTTCTGTCATACTTAATAAACATTCAACAAAACCACCAGAAAAATCAGTCAACTCATAAAGTTGATGCCCCGCATCATGTGGGATGTTGGTATATCAAGACTGTACATCTAAAGTCACCAGCAACTAATTCTTCTTGAGATATAAATTCTATAAAAGACACAACATATCTCCAGTATTTTCTATATGTTCTCCTAGAACTAGCCACCATTTGAATACGTGCATTCAATAGATTTTGCTAGTGGCTATGTCAGAGACCCAATACTTGCAATAATAGGGCATCCTGGAGGGTCTTGCGGGTTTCTGTGTACTTTCGGAAGACAATACATTATGGCTTTAATTGGATGTTCCACAGTGAGAAAATCCAAAGTTTCCCGACATAAAATTCATAAGAAATTCATTTAAAAAACTGTCCACTTTCTTTTTAAAATCCAAGGTAGGGCCATAAGAAAATCTATAAAAGGATTCATCACTCAATTGTCTGTTTACTTCCCAGATATAGTGTTCAGAGTCCCTTATAATAATAGCACCTTCTCTATCTGCCTATTTAATAACAATAGCTGGATTCCTCTTCAAGTTTTCAAGTGTGTCAGTTTCTTCCACTGTGCAATTAAAATACCCTGGACAAGGTTTATTGTCAAATATTTTTTGCAGATCCTTCTTGCAAGGTTTCTCAGAAACAGTTATAATAGCGTGTATATGTGTGTGTGTGTGTGTGTGCGTGCGTGTGTGTGTGTGTGTGTGTGTGTGTGTGTGGAGGGGGGTATGAAGGAGGATTTTTTTCCTTAACATACCACACAGAAAAGCATCACTCTAAATGGTACCTTGAGTACTTGCAGAGCTATTTGAATCAGTCACAAAGTGCTGATCTTGGCATGCTATTGTATCTATTAGTTCAAGGTACATGGTTTAAAATGATTTGTTGTTTGACTATTTTTCAGTACTTACAAGCACAATTCATGTACAGAATTATAAATTAACATCCATATTTGTTTTAAAAATATACAGATTTTCAATGAGAAAACAGTGTAATAACTTTGGATTGTTTCTTAAATCTCAGCTAATAATGCAATTGTGAGGATATTAGAAAAGAAGTTTGCTCAAGTTAATTTGTTCATAGAGCTAAGTTAATTTCTTTATAAGGTCCCAGAAAAAACAAATACTCAATAAGTTACAGAAAGCAAAGTAAGCAGAATACAAATTACCCATATAATGCACAATTTATAAACCCTGTAATGCTAGTAATACTGATTGTCTGTAGCAAATTACTTGGATTTGGCCGTGCAGGGTTATTTCTCACTTATGAATCGAATTTATGCACATCAATTCCACAGTAATACGTAGAATAAGTAATTTCCTAGTAAACTGTTTTGTACAAAAAACAGTGTGCCATTACCACTAAAATCTGTGGAAGGGTTCATCAGGATTCCAAAAATCTTCTCCCTATGTATACTAAGATTAATTAACTAACAACAACAAAAATGGAAAGGGACCTGGGGGTAGTCATATCAGATGACCTAAAGGTGGGCAAGCAATGTGAGAGGGCAGCAAGGAGGGCTGGGGGGATACTGGGATCCATAGGGAGAGGCATCACCAGTAGAAAACAGGAAGTTATTATCCCTCTGTACAGACAGCTAGTGAGACCCCATCTGGAGTACTGCGTGCAGTTCTAGAGACCCAATCTCCGCAAAGACATAGACAGGATGGAAGCTGTCCAGAGGAGGGCAACTAAAATGGTGCAGGGTCTGCACCCGAAGACATATGAAGAGAGACTTAAGGAGCTTAATATGTATAGCCTCGAGGAAAGGAGGAGAGGGGACATGATAGAAACTTTCAAGTACCTCAAGGGAATCAACAAAGTCCAAGAGGGTAGCATCTTTCAAAAGAGGTGTGCAAGAACAAGGGGCAATTTGAAGATAGAAGGAGGCAGCTCAGAGGTAATTTAAGGAAGTATTTTTTCACAGAGAGGGTGGTGGATGTATGGAGCGGCCTTCCAGAGGAGGTTGTGGAGTCACAAACAGTGGTGGAATTCAAGCATGCATGGGACAGTCATAAGGCAATTCTGGGGGGGGGGGGTAGGAAGAAGTAGGCTGCTGGTTAACTAGGATCTGCAGCGTATCCATCAGGTAGGGAAATGGGCAGACTGGGTCAGCCAAGCGGTCCTTATCTGCCGTCAAATTCTATGTTTCTATGTTCTATGTTTCTATGTTAAATATAACTAAAAATCCAAAACATTTAATCCATTTACACAGTGGGGATCTTGATTTAGCAATTTCTTTTTTTAAATGAATATAATTCCGTGCCTTTGAGAGGTATAATTATAATCTAAGTTAGGTAGATACCTATTCATCTCTCTTATTTCATGAGGAAAGAAGATAAAATTCAAGTATGTGCAGTTGGAAAACAGTTTTATATATTTATAATGTGTACTAATGAGTGGAATGAGTCATTTTCCAATAAATATTTTTTAGTAAAACCAGCATATCTTCAGCTATAAAATCTGTGGTATGATTCATTAGTATTCTAAGGATCTCTTCCTTCGATATACTAAACTTTATAAAGTATTGGGTTAACGGATTCTGCCGCAACTGTTCATATTTAGGACAATACATAATAACATAGTAATTGACGGCAGATAAGGACCGCTAGGCCCACCTAGTCTGCTATTATTCCCTGCCTGCATCAAAGGCCACTGTCTCTACTTGGCCACTGGCTTTCACCTCTCTTTCCCCTCAAGCATGCCACTATGCCTATCCCATGCATGCTTGAATCCCCCCCCCCCACTGTGCTAGCTCCCACTACTTCGGGGGGTAGGTTATTCCATGCATCTACCACCCTTTCCATGAAAAAAAAACCTTCTCACATTCCCCTTTATCCTGACCCTTTCCAATCTTATATCATGCCCCCTCATCCTTGTACAACACCTATACTGAAAGATGTCATCAACCTGCACTTTGTTCAAGGCCTTAACATACTTGAAGGTTTCAAACATATCTCAGTTTCCACCTTTCTTCCAGTGTATACATAATCTCTCCTCATATGTTTTCTGGTGCAAGCCCCAAACCATCTTAGTTGCCCTTCTCTGGACTGCCTCCACCCTATCTGTCCTTACAAAGATGCAGCATCCAGAACTGTACACTACGCTCCAAATGAGGCCTCACTAGTGTTTTGTACAGTGGCATCACCTCCTCCCTTCTTCTACTAGTGATACCCATTCCTATGCCCCCAACATCCCACTGGCCATCCCCATAGCCTTGTTACATTATTTGGCCACTTTAGGTAATCTGAGACGATTATCCGTGAATTCCTTTCTTCCCTGGTGACTATCAGCAACACCCCCCCCCCACATCATGTAACTCCCTGCAGGGTTCCTGTGCCCCAGGTGCATGATTTTGCACTTTTTTGTGTTAAATTTTAACTGCCACACTTTGGACCATTTTTCCAGCTTTCCTCTGTCCCTCCTCACTCTTTCAACTCCCTCTGGAGTGTCTACCATGTTGCAGATCTTAGTGTTATCTGCAAATAGGCAAACTTTCCCCTTCAGCCCTTTAGCAATGTCACTGATGAAGACATTATAAAGGACTGGCCCCATTACTGATCCTTGAGGTACCCCACTGGACACCCCCCCTTTCCTCAGATTTGATCCTATTTACTACCACTCTCTGCTTTGTGTCCCTCAACCAGTTTCTAACCTGGTTCTCCATTTTGTGGACCACTCCCAGGCTACCCAACTTGTTAACCAGTCTTCTGTGTGAAGTAGTGTCAAAGGCTTTGCTGAAATAAAGGTATGCAACATCCACCACTCCCCCGGTCCACCTTCTCCATCACTAGCCTGTAGTTACCTGCTTCCTCCCTGCTTACACTCTTATGGAAAGGGACTACATGTGCCCACTTCCAGTCCTCTGGAACCACCACTGTATTGAGTGCCTCACTAATCAGGGTTGCCAATGGTGCTGCTAGCTCCCTCCGAAGTTTCTTTAGTATCCTGGGGTGTATACCATCTGGTCCCATTGCATTGTCCACCCTCAGTTTTGTGAGTTCCTCTAGGACTCTCACTTCTGTAAATGGACTGGTGTTTACCTGCCTTCCCCCTTGTTTCTGTTGTCTAATTATGGTCCCTGTCCCTCCTCTTCAGAGAATGCCAAACAGAAGTATTCATTCAGTATTGATGCTTTATGTAGGTCTCCCTCCACACACACGCCTTCCTGTCCTTGAGCTTTACAACCCCTCCACAGGCCTTCCTTCATTCACTAATGTATCCATAGAAAGTCTTGTCCCTGTTCTTTATCGTCTACACTGATCTTTTCTTTGTTTGCACCTTTGTGCTCCCAACTGCTTTCCCTGCCTCCCTCTGTCTCTCTAGATACACCACTCCTCATCCTTCTGCATCTCCTTGTATTTTCTGAAGGCCACCTTTTTGTTCCTTACTTTCCCTTTCACCTCCCTTGAGAACCATAGTGGTTTGTTCCTTCTTTTGCCCTTCCTTCTCAGCCTATGCACTGATTTTTCGCCTCCACTATAACTCCATTTAGGTGTGCTCACTGCTTCTCAATCCCCCTCCCCACTTCCTTTCTAGCCAGGGCTTCTTTCATTCCTCTCCCTATCCTCATGAAGTCTGCCATCCTGAAATCCAGGACCCTTGCCTTTGTGTGGCTATCCTGTGACACTGTACCAATATTAAACCACACAGTATGGTGGTCACTGGATCCTAGATGATCCATAGCCCCCACTTGCATACTGTGTAACCCTGAGCAAGTCACTTAACTTCCTTGTGCTCAGAGGTTGCACCTGGAAACAAGCTTTGGCTTAGTGTGCCTTTCCTGGTCAAACAATTTCCCCTTTCCCTTTCCATCCACTTTGGACTTCCATGATCCTGTCTTCACTGGTCAGTACCGGGTCCAGAACTGTCTTGTCCCTGGTGGGCTACTGCACCAACTGCCTGAAGCCTGCCCCCTGCAAAGAATATGTGATGTCTCAGCTCCTGGCTGAGACTGCCACTGGGATTGACCAGTCCATGTATGGCATGTTAAAATTGCCCAGCAGTTGTACCTCCCCCTTTGCTGCCAGCCATGGTATTTCCCTCACAGTTGCCCTATTTATCTTCTCCCCCAGTGCTGGAGACCTGTAGGTCACTTCTGTGTACATTGCTGTGTCATTGCCTTACTCAAGGTGACCTACAGTGCCTCAGCCTCCCCCTGTTTACCCTGTACCACTGTTGCTTTAATACCTTCCCTGGTGTTAAGGGACAGTGTAATATGAACTAATGCTTCAGTCATCCAAGCCACAGTCACATTTGTGTGCTTTCATGTTGTGATGCCTGTATTAGGAAGATGACTGCCATGTATATGCTCACATATCTGTAATGTTTTGTGTTTGAATACTTACTTTTGAAAATAAAAATGTAAGCCCAAAACATAAATCTGGGTTTGTTGGCTTCTTTTTAGAATAAATATAATTGAGAGCTTTCGAGCAGTATAATTCAATCTGAAATTGAGTCAATATTTGTCTCTCTTTCTTATCTTGTATAAAGAGAAGGTAAGGGTCAAGTAGGTGGTCTATTTTATCTGAGAGAACAGCTTATGTAATCTTAGGATCCTTATTTTATTAATGTGTTCATTGAATGACAATATCTTTAGTTTATTTTTTATTATCGTTATATAATCATGGGAGATTGTAATGTTTTTAAAGGAATCCCCTCCATAAATGTTCCATTTCCTTATGCTATCTAGGATGTCTGTTAACCACAAAGATATATAACCTTTGAGTTTCCATTCTACCTTCTCCTTCATTACCTTTTTGACCAGCCTTGAAGGTTCTAGAGTTATAGTTTTAATCCAGTATCAGATTTTTGTTGCCTTAGCAAGATATTTAGGTCTTATTCTCCCCAAGTCTGCTCTTACCTCTTCAACAGGCATTGTTCTTGATACTTGTAATAATGATCTATACAAACAAGTAAAATGAGTTTCTAAGGTATCTGTTTATTTAAACAGACTTTGACTACATAGAGTGCTATTGGGTTCATCTTCATTTTGGCAGCTCTTAATATTGATATAACTGAGTCCCCTCCATATTTCATATTAAATCATAGGAGGGCATTCTAAGACTGGGTCAATTTATTTGATATTCTGTATGGGTTATATGTTTATTAGTTTTTAAGTTGTTTGAAAAATAATATCCTAGATAGCAAAAGGTTTTTATATCTTCAAGAGACTTCTTATCTAGGAACCATATTGATTTCGATGGAAGTTTACCAACCAACAGTATTTTGTTTTTTTGTGTATTTATTGTTAATTGGTTTTGCATACAATATTCCTGTAAAAATTTTGAATACTTTCTTAAACCCAATGGGGAAATGGCTATAATGGTGAAATCGTCAGCATGCATTAAGGTCAGTTTTGCAATATCCTTTAATGTTGGAGAATGGTAAATCTCTTTCAAAAATTAGAGTGATAAATCATTAATGAACAAATTCTAAACTAAAGGGGTCAGAATACATCCTTGTTTGACTCCTTGATTGGATTTGAAAATCTGTGTTAAATTCCCCTGAAGAATATATATTACCATTGTTCAGCTTTGTGAATATAAATTTATAATCAAAGTATAGTATGACTCATATTCATATTGTACTATTTCCCACACATAATATTTCTGTTTACCCCATCAAAATGACTTTTAAAATCCACAAATGCTAGGTAAACAGTATATTCTTCTTTGTATAATATTTTTCTAAGATGTGTTGTAATATACAAATTCAGTCCACCATGGAATGACCTTTTCTAAATCCTGCTTGGTATATATTTAATATGATTTCCTTACTTACTCAGTCATTTAATCTCTGTGATATTCTTGTGAATGTTTACTCAGGCAATCAGTAAGGCTTATGGGCCTGTAATTTTCTAGTGAGTTTGGGTCACCTTTTTATGAATTGGTATTATTATGTCTATTTTCCATTTATCTGGAATATAGTGTTCTGCGATTATTTTATTAAAAAGAATTGCCAATAAATTGCTCCACCATTCGACTTGGGTTTTGTACAAGTGTGACGTCAACATATCAGGACCAGGCACCTTATCTGATCTTGGATTTTTGATTACCATAGACACTTCATATGTGGTTATGTTAAGGGGTGGGAAGAATTCTCTATTTTTTCAATAATTCCAATTATTGGCAGATCTTGTGAATCATTATACAAATGTTTTTGATAATTTAGAACCCATGTCATTGGGGTTATATGAACTGCAATGTTGGAGGAAAAACTTCCCAATTCCTTCATCACCATCTGCCAGAGACTTTTACTATCCTTGGATTGAATGACCTTTAATGTTTGTTTCCAGCTTTTCCTCTGGAGCATTTGTTGTTTATAATTCAGGAGATTTTGTAATATTCTTCCTTCATTTTGTTAAGTTTTGTATAGTTTTCTTTCATAGGGTGAAGCCTTACAAACCTGATGAACCCAGCTAAGTGAGATTTAAAATGTCTGCAATCTGCATCAAACCATGATTTTTGTAAATTTCTTTACAAGGAGCATATACTGTAGATATGGCAGAATACTGTTACATAAATCCTGGATATTCTTGTAAATATCACATGATGAATAATGCTGGGTCACTATATTAAAATTGTTTTGAATTTCTGGACTTGTTAGGCACTCACTTACAAACTTCTCCATTCTACTGAGAATAAAATTATTTTCTGACTTCTAATTTTAGTGCTTCACATATGAATCTTTTCCCTTTTATCATCATATTATTGGGATAGTTCAGTTTCAGGGCTAATGGAAAATAGTCACTTGGAGGTCTCAAAATGATACTGAGTTCCTGGAAAAAGAAAAATTGCCAAGGTAATGCACATATATAGTCAACCAATTCTGCCCCCCTATGAACCTATATGTAAAATAATTGGAGTTGTTACCCTTAATTGTTCCATTCAGGATAATTACACCCAGTTTTTCTAAAAAAATGCATTAGTTTCCTGCCATGTCCATTAACAATTTTATCCTTTGATTTTCTAATTGGGAGTGTCAATTCTTTATTATTTGGAGTCATAGAGCCCCGTCTAGTGTTAAAGTCCCCCCATAATCAATAATCCTACATTTGGTCACTCTGTTACAGTATTGTATAATTGAAATGCAATTTATTCCCAGATGGCAGGGCCATAATTGATTGTATTTAAAGGGGGATATTAGAATTATACAAAGTAATGATTCTTCATTCCATTTTAATAATATTAATATTAAATTTAGTGATACAACTGTTTGATTTTTATTTCAATATTCTTCCTTACCCTTATAAATATTGCTGGCCCTCTATAAGCCTACCCCATTTAGAATTATTTTTGGCTTTAGCAGAAACACTTAGATAGCCCTCTAAATATCTAAGTTTTTTGTAGCCCATGTCTCCTGGAGGCAATTTATCGTAAATTGTGTGAGAAAAATCTTAGTTTGATGATCTGTAATATTCTTTAAATACCCTGCAATATTCCTTGACACTATCCTATTTGCGTTTTCATCATACTGAATAAATGTATCAACCTTGTTTGGGATCAATAATGAGTCAGCTTAAGGTCAGTCAGATTCTAAATTAGTTAGACACTGATAACGGTTGTGAGAGGGCACTTTTAACTGGTAAATTGAACCGCCACTACCTCTTGGATCAATTTCTATGTGATCAGAGAAAGTTTGAAATTGTACATTTAGCTATGGTTGTAAGGGCCAGTCACATAATAGAATGGCTAACATGTCTAACTTATGTGGTTTGGTTTTGGAAAGGCGCTTCTTAAAAATAAAGTATTCATTCATTCATTCATTCATTCATTCATGTGCTTCTGTTGGTATTAATTTGTATAGCACAGCATCTTGTACTGAAAATGTTATGTTTGTAATGCCTGGTTCTCTATATACTCATTTTACTCCCTTAAATCCTAACTTTATTCTGAGTAGGTTTCTTAAAGATCAATTGCAGTGTTTTTGAAATGCTTTGACCATATTGTATTTGCTCACCATGAGATCAACCACTCTGTATATATTGCAAGTAATTTGCAGGAACAGTAATTTCTCATGTTCAGATGCTGTTTTACTGCCTGTCTATTTTGAAGATTTTACAGAAAATTCCTTAGACATTTTTGGACCAGCTGGTGGAATCTTGGGTGAGTGCTGATTCAATTCAAGCAACAATGACATCATTTTCCTCAAGGCTCTTGCAGCTCAGTGCATCATATTATGACATTCAAAAATCAGTCTTTGCTTTCAAATTTTCTAGTGGTGGCCTGTAGTAATCAAATTATTCCAGTAAAACACCTTGAGTAAATATCTGTCAATTTCCCTTAGCTGATCAGCACTTGATGCACAATATTACCCCCTGCCCCCCCCAAAAAAAACCCTCACGATCATGACAGGCTCTTAAAATTAACATTTTTGTTTCCTTTGTTCTCTTCCTGCCCCAAATGAAGCCCCAACAGCTTCCTCCTTATTTTAAAGTATTGTTTCCTAAAAAATACTGATTAATCCATGAAAGTACTGTAAGTAAATATTTATCTGCAATACTATGCAAAAAATTCAAGTGGCAAATATTTTCAGACACTTGAAAGTAAACATGAGTTGTTGCCATTTTGCAATCTGTTGTACATTAGTGTGTGTGTGTGTGTGTGTGTGTGTGTGTGTGTGTGTGTGGTACTGAGCTGCCAGAATCTTGAGGAAAATGATGTCATTGTTGCCTTAATGGAATGAACACTCACCCAAGAGTCAGCCAGCTGGTTTAAAAATGTCTGAGGGATTTTCTGTGAACCCATCAAATAGGATAGCATTAAAATAGTATCTGTACATGACAAATGGCAATTTCTTCATTTCATATGTAATAAATAAGGCCTGGCTGTCCTTATGTTAGGGAAATGGAGTAACGTTTATAATATGTTTGTAAGATATCTGCAGTTGATCTTTAAGATTTACCTCATCAGTGATTGTTGGGTCTCATCACCAGGTTTCTTAATCCCATGAATAGCAAACAAATATTGGTTGTCCATTTTTTGTGAGGGGTTACTATCTGTCCCACTCCTAAGTAGATAGGTTTTGAAATCTATTTTTAGGAAAAATGTACCTTGATAAAAGTTTTCTTTTGGTTCTTGAATGAAGGTTGGTAAATTAATTGGTGGGTCAACAGTAAGGACCAGGTGTGTCATAATAAGTATCTGCTTCCATATCCACTTAGTGATTTCCATGTTTGATAGTACCAAATGGACAGGAGTGCTATTGGCCGTATTGTCCCTCAGGGCATAAATTGATTTGTTTTTCCCATCTGAGATTAATAATTCCTTTTCTAACAGTTATAACACCAGTTGTAACAGTGATTCATGTGATTCATTCATACATTGATAAATTTCATAAATTGATAAGATAGCTTCATTTTTTGATGTCCACAATCCTTGGACTACTTCCCTATCATTCACTTCCCTTTGGGGGTGTATCTGGGTAAGGGAACCAATTTTTTCTTTTCAAAATATTGATTTTTTGGCTGTTCTATGAGATCTTGCTTGCTGTAACTCCTTTCTTAGTATCTTAAATAATGATCACTGAGGTCTGATTCATCTCACCTCACTTGTAACAGGTTTACATCCTTTTGATGTTAGTTTAGCTTTACTATTCATTCCCTTTTGTGCTGAGTTTTCTCCCTTTTCATTTGGTTTTCCAACTGGATAAGTGAATTTCTTTGTATTTATCTGTATAGTTTTTTTTAGATTTTTTTTAATTTTTATGGCTTTTTGATTTTTCTTTCTTTTCCTATTTTCCTTTACTATTTCCCCCGAGAAGGTAACATAGGGATTTGATTTAAGGAATTTATTAAAATGGGGGTTGTGTCATTTTCAGTGACATTTAAGGGAGATGATTAAATTGACTCAGCTTCTGATCCCAGTTCTGCCTTAACTAATTATTTAATGAGATTCCTAATTAAGCTTTCATGGTGGGCTAATGTGGATTTCACCACAGCAAATTCATCCCTCAGAATACATAGTAGTTCAAATATTAAAATGTCAACCATATGTTGCTCTTTTAATGCTTCAGTTAGGTGAGTGGTAAATGGAGTGGGATTCTTCTTCACCAGCTCTGACCAGCATTTATATTCCATCTGTGGGAAAGAGGATTCTTTATCTACCAGTGACTGAACTTCACTTAAGTCTGGGGACTTTTCAAGAGAGGATTGCAAATATTCAGTTTTTGTAGCTGACTCAGGAAATGGCTCCCATTCAAATTACATTGGGGTTGGAGGAGACATATTTAAAATTTTTGTTACTGCTTTATCAGAAGACACAGATAGTGGCTTTGCCTTTCTCTTCTAATCTTGAATACTTACTATTTAAAGTTATTGGTAGTGAAACTGAGGCCCCTTCCCTTCCTTTCATTTATTCATATAATTAAATGTTTCATTATTTCTGGTATTCTGTAAATTTCTTTGAAAAATTGTGGTGTTGATATACAAATTAATTTAATAGTACTAATCTGGTTTACACTGCTTTTCACAGAGGTGGAGGGAGGATTTATGTCATTCCCACTTATTAATTCTTCCACTGGTTTTGATTTCTTTTTTCTCTTTCCCTTTTTATTAGACTCTGCTTGTGAACCTTTATTAACCGTCTTTGGTTTTAGTAAGTTTGCCATATCAGTTGATTTTTTTTTTACTCCTTGTAGTTACCACCATGCTTTAAACACAGCTATTAAATTGTAAAAACTGTAACACAAACTGTACTTGAAGTAATATGATATATTTAACTGCACTGCAGATTGTAGTTGTTTTATGTCTCTTTTTTAGAGACTTTCAAAGAGATTTTAAATATTTTATGGCTACACACCCTCATGTTTTTGAATTCTTCAATCAGACTATTGGTCAGGCACCAAAATCTGCAAGGTTATTACCAAATAGGAATTGCACAATATACCATATAACACATTTTAACTAAAACAATGCTCCTAAAGTACCTGTAAAATCTTGGGCACAGTATTAAATACAGCATATACATAAGGAAATCTATCTCAATGCTAATATATGTTATTTCATAGAAACATAGAATTTGATGGCAGATAAGGACCACTTGGCCCACCTAGTCTGCCCATTTCCCTACCTAATGGATAAGCTGCAGATCCTAGTTAACCAACAGCCTACAGTAGCAGCCACAGACACTGCCAGCTATTTCCTGAAATTTCTGTGATATTTCCAGAAATGTCTCTTGTTTTCTGCATTTCCACAGTAGGGGCAGCAGAGAGAAACTCTTCAGAAATTTTGCTAAATATCTGGAAATAGCTGCCAATGTCTGTGGCTATTACTGTACTTCCTCCTACCCCCACTAGAATTGCCTTATGTCTGTCCCATGCATTCTTGAATTCCTCCACTGTTTTTGACTCTATGACCTCCTCAGGAAGGCTGTTCCTCTCTGTGAAGAAATACTTCCTCACATTACCTCTGAGCCATCCCCCCTCTATCTTTAAATTGTACCCCCTTGTTCTTGCACATCTCTTTTTTTGAAAGATGCTATGCTCTTGGACTTTGTTGATTCCCTTGAAGTATTTGAAAGTTTCTATCATGTCCCCCCTCTCCCTCCTTTCCTTGAGGCTATACATCTTAAGCTCCTTTAGTCTTTCCTCATATGTCTTATGGTGCAGACCCTGCACCATTTTGGTTGCCCTCCTCTGGACAGCCTCCACTCTGTCTATGTCTTTGTGGAGATGGGGTCTCCAGAACTGTACACACAATCTTCAAAAAACACTTTCTAGAAACACTTTCTAAAATACTTTCTGGAATACTTTCTAAAATACTCTATACAATACAATATATTACATTTCTTTTGATATTATTTAAACATCTAGAGCTACTAAAGGATCTATATTTATAACATTACCTAATAACCTCTCAATAAACTCTTAGCAAGTTTCCCAGACTTTCCCAGTTCAAAGAAGTAAAGTTCTATGTAACTAAATTTGTAGGACAGTTTAGTGAATTGATTAAATAGTTATGCTGTATAATACTTATCGGTTCAAAAAAAATTTATTTCATAAGAACCTTGACTTTCTTCTCTGAGTTCCTCTGAATTTGTGGTTGTTCTGGGTTTTCTTGCTTTTTCAGTTTTCAAATTGTAGCATCTGTAATATCTTTTTAGTTCACCTTCCTGTCTGTTGTTCACCACTTCTGTGGAAAAAAGAATGTCCCAATGATGGTAGTTACCACTGCTATGTGGCTTAAGGAGAGCTTCCCAGTCTGTGTAGTGTTTGGTTCCTCTCCTCCATCCAATTTGGTTACACCATAGTAAATGTGCTGACCAGGTATTTCTAATTATAGATAAAAAGGAGAGGTATTTCTAACTAGGTCTATCTCATAAAAATAATTTGACTATAGGACCAAATGAAAAAAGGAAAAACACTTCCTTAAAATGCCCTCAACTTGTTTAAAAATACAATATTCTGCTACCACACTATGCCCTTAATCTAAACATAGGTGGGGAGTGAAAGCCTCCAAATACAGGAAAGTAGTTAAAACATTAAAAGTTTTAATATGTTTGAAATAACTCACATGGCTCTATCTCAACCTTCCCATAGCTTTTGGATGGTCCCCCAATTTGTAAAAAGTAATTTTTTTTTCCCAAAAAAGGGTCGGAAGATTGGACACAGCAAAAGGACCTAGCAGCAGCAGTTTACAGGCATGATCTCTAATGGCATCTGAATAAGCAGAGCGCTGGCACCTGCACTTTTATCTCCATGCCTTATGAGTTGTTTGGTGCAGCGCAAAGGGGCCTCTATTTATACTGTATGAGGATCCTCCTACAGATCCTTTTTTAAATAGATTTTGTAAGTACTTATACAGATACTGTATGTATAAACAATAAAGAAAAAAGTCGTAATGGCTGTGAGGATGGTCAAAATAAAAAAAACTGAGGAGGGCCTTCATTTTATTTATATATATATATATATATATGGCAAAAAAATCCATTTAATGCATCAGTTAGGGTTGTTTCACAGCGACAAAAGTGAGGAAATTTGATGTTGGTTGAAAACCCTTTGCACTTCAGCTCACCCCAAACCAGAATCGGGTGCATTGGGGTCGTCAGCCCAACTCTCACCCCATCACATGTGGGAAAGAAGATGAGGAATAGGAGAATGGGGTGAGCATTAGGACCAATGACCCCAATACGCACCCCATTTCTGGTTCGGGGGTTGGCTGGAGGGGTGCAAAGGGGGTTTCAACCCTAACATTGAATTTCCTCACTTTTGTCACTGTGGAACAACCCTAACTGATGCATTAAATGGAGTTTTTTTGCCTCTAATTTCCCTTCTTTTTGAGAATGATAATGAGAAATAGTGAATGTAATGAGGCAGCGGGAGCGCGGGGCCCCGTGGGCCCCGCGCGCCTGACACGTGATGTCTTGTCACATAGTAACATTGTGCCCGCAAACGCAAATCGTAATGTGCATGCTGATGCAAAGTGAAACAGAAAGAGAAACAGTACTGTAGAAAGAAATGTTAAGAACAACGCAAATGCAACCGCAAATGAAAATGCAAAGGGTAACGCACATGGTGACGTAGACGTGAACGGTAAGTGAAACGGGTACGGAACTGCAAGCAGAAATGATAATGGTAACAGTAATGTAAGCACACAGGCTGGTTTCCCCCAAAAGCTGCATAGAAAAAGACAGTGAGTACAAAGAATGTATGCAAAATAATGACTCTCGGAACAGAAAATGAGGACTTGGAATAGTAAATTGCTTATATCTCAGGAACCTTACAACATAGAAAAAAATTTAAAAGTCATATGAATTATCACTTTCCTGGCTAGTATTGTACTTACTAAGCATTTTGAGATGAAAGTCACCAACATCTCCACCGTTTCCGGATCGTACGGACAAGCCTTGGCGAATGCATAATATTATCTATGGGGAAAAACAGAAGTTCGGAGTGCCATAACTTTTCCTCCCTGTAATATTTTTTCACCAAACCACTGAAAGGCACATCTGTGGGATGTTGGCTGTCATTCCTGCAAATTTCAGCCCAAAAGACTGAACCCTTATTTTGCAGCAGGGCGCCAAACTATTGTTGCAATGTGTCGTATGCCATAATGTTATCCTATGGGAAAAAGTGTCAACTTTGGAGTACTGTAACTTTGCCGCCGTGTAATATTTTTTCAACACAACACTGAAAGGCACATCTGTGGGATGTTGGCTGCTTTCCCTTCAAATTGCAGCCCAAAACTTCAAACTGTTCTTTTGCAGCGGGGTGCCAAAAATTGCTGTAATTTTCCCGCAGCCTAGAAAGTCCTGTCGCAATTTGTGGAAGCTTTCGCAAATTCATTCAACAGTGTCACAAGTGTGAAAGTACTTTGCGAAAGTACTTTTTCCAGAAATGTGAAAAACATATTTCTGGGGTGTTTTACCCCAAAATAAAGACATGGCTAGCATCCTCAGGGCCCGACTAGGTGAATACAAAAAGAATTAGGTTGCTAGAGGGTCCCAAATTTAAATGCCAAGCATTTTTCTGATCACCAACTGGAAACAAAATGGTGGATTTGCAACAGTAAAAGGTCCATTTGCGAAAGTAAAAACTGCATTTGCGACATTGTCGAACTTTTTGTTAACTTTTCCCATTGACTTATAATGGGAACTTGTTTATTGAATAATTTTTGAACCGTTTAATATTTTTTCATGAAATCTTTGAAAGACACATTGGGGACCCCAGCCGCATGTTCCCTGAAGATTTCGGACCGGTCGCACAAACCGTGAGACCTGTATGTGCAACCGTAGAATTCCAAAAAAGCGTAACACACGCGCAGATCACACTTAATAACTCTGCAGCCGTATATCCGACCGGTATGAAACTTAGTGATTCCAAGGTGTATGGGTCTTGATCGTGTATTCCAAATTTCAGGCAAATCCATTAAACGGTTGCAAAGTTATTAAGGTGCAAAGTTTTGTGTTTAACATGTAAATGGCTCCTCAACCCTAACTATGGTAGCACTACTGTGCTACCATTATATATATATATATATATATACACACACACACATATACACTCACAATATACAAAATGTACTCTCCTCAAATCTGTTTTCCCCACATGTAGTTTCATATGACCCAGTTAATTCCAGGTCATTTTAACTCTACTCTGTCCTTATTTCCAGCTTTGTTCAGTTTCATTTGCAATACCAGAGTTCCCTTTCATTTGTATCTCAGCTGGTATGGCAGTTTTCAGCCCTCCCGAAGGGCTCTTTGTCCTCCCACTAGTCCTACTCCACCATTTGTCTTCCCCCTTGCAAGAAACAGAACACAACTGGCCAGCATAAAAACAATCTGGAGGTGACTGCACAAGTTTGACTGGAAAGGTTGCTGAACAGTAAAATAAAACAAAGGCTATGGTGGTATACCTGTTTTTTATTTTAAAAAATCCTTTCAGCAACCCTGCTTTTACCATTTCTCCACAATGGCTGGTGTGCACAACAGCACCTTCAGCATCCAGGAGCTTTGGACCTCTACTGCATCTATCTATTAGTTGTTGTTTATAATTGGAGTACTCAGCCTACAATTCAAATCTTTTAACTTGTTCATCTAATTTAATAATTTTAGATTTAACCTTGTTCTCAATTTCTATATCATTCTTTAAGATTACTTTAATAAAGCCTGCTGAAGATTTCAAATAATGTTTTTGCCAATCTCTTAAAAAATTATCCCTCTTCAATCCAAAAGCAGGCTGTTTAATAATCCAAAGGCCCCTTGGCATCCGGTTAACACTTAAATAGGCTTCAATTGTAACTCTCTGCCATTATAAACATTGTGGTGTTTTTTATTGTTTGTTTGTTTATTTGGGATGATTTCATTGAGTAAACTCATTTACAATGATGTCCCATTGTACAAATAAAAAAAAAAGTGTTTCTAAAAAAAATATACAAAATATCAAAGGTACACAATACATCAACATTTAACACATACTAAATTTCACAATACAAATTTACATAAAACACTTATCACAAAAGTATTGCACAAATCAATTATATGTAACCCCTTCTGTAGAATGTTTACAACTTTCAAAAACTGTTTCAGTAGTTATAAACCATGGGCCAGATATTCAAACTGCGCCATTCTGTGGCGCAAGCCCTTGCACTGCTCAACAAAAGTTGCGCAGGGGTGTGGCCAGGGCGATATTCAATGGAGTTGCGCTATTGAGCAACTTCTTTGAATATCACCCCCTGGCCACAGCCACTGTGCATGGTGCAGTGGAACTTGCACCACCACAAGTGGTCAGAGTGGAGCATTCAGATGCGGTGGCGCAGGTTTCATTGCGCCATACGCAAACCTGCGATATTCAAAAGGTGACATACAAATGGGGCCATAATTTATGCAAGGCGCATGGGGGGCCATTTGCATCTAATTACGACCCCATTTGCATGCCATTAGCATGGAGGTGGGCCGATCCCAGACGACTTGCGCCTGGCACCCTGCCAGACAGCAGCCGTCAGGGACCAACGCCCCCTGTAGCCCGATCGCGGGCAGGACAGTATTCCGCCCCCCCAGCAGCCCAATCGGGCATAATGTAAACTCCACCTAATTCCCACTAGCCCGATCACAAGGGCATAAAGTAATTCTTCCTCTGACTAGCCCGACGCTGGCATAAAGTAATTCTTCCCCACCCCCAACTAGCCCCGATTATGGGCATATAATAAATTCTTCCCCCACCCCTGACTAGCCCGATCTGAGGTATAAAGTAAATTCTTCCCCACTCCCAACTAGCTCGATCATGGGCATAACGCCAACTCCCCAAAGACCAATATCCCTGGTGGTCCAGTGGACCGTGAAGCCCGATCGCAGGCATAAGGTCAAACCCACCCCCAAAGTCCAATATCCCTGGTGATCTAGTGGTCCCCACCCACCCACCCACGGAGCCCCACCACCCCACTCCCTCAGTCAGCCGGGCGGGCGGCAGCACCTCACCCGCCTGCTGCCCCGCCGCCCGCTGACTGACAGCTCTGTAGGGCTGCATGCCCATTGGTTCAGAGCAAGAGCCAATGGGCATGCAGCCCATACCGTACAAGACAGTCCAGATATGTGAATGAATGAATTCATTCACATATCTGGACTGCCTTGCAAGAAGATGCCCTGTGAAGAGCTGTATTGTTGATAACTGGCAAAGTTCCAGCTGAGACTTTGAGATTTGCATGCAACTTTGAAACATCACTTTAAACTGAGGAATGATCGTGTTAACTCCAAAGGCCTTAGTGCAGGAACTGAGAAGGTTAAAAGTTCCCAGTTTGTGTATAGTGTGGACTATGCTTATGTTTTGAAGTTTATACGTGTACTTGCTTGCATATCTGTGTCTGTATTGCGCAGCATCTGTATGTACATTATTTAGCACATACAGTATAGATGTCTTTTACTATACAAAAATGGCAGTTTCATACCTTGGTGCTGCTCAGTACTGTTAGTTATCTTTTTTTCCATATAACTTTTTTTCTCTCGGGGCTCTGGGTAGCAGTCATGCTGTGGTCCTCCCTTGGTGGATCTCAATCCATCCTGTGCGTGGGGCTTCATTAAGCCTCCCTAGGTGCCCTCTTTTCCAGTTTTATCTCCTTTATCCTGGGACCTCAGAACAAGGTCGCACAAGCGCATGGAGGTACGCTCCCTGTGACTCCAGTGATGGCCCCTTCTTCCCACCAAGCTTGATGCCTGGCTCCCTATGGCTCTGTGCTGCCACCTAGCCTCCACTGGGTGGCAGCCAAGAGCTGAGGAAACCCACGTCTAGGAGATCTGCCTTGTAGCTGCTCAGTCCAGCTCCTTGCCCTTCCCCCAGGTGACCCCTGGCACCCCAGGCTTGTTCCTGAATCCAGGTCATCAGCATGGGAGGACATAAGGCATCCAGTGCCCCAGACCTCCATGCCACTGAGCCAGCCCAACTACTGCTGGTTCTCTAATTATATTTGTCACCACTGTCATTACAATATAAATTGTAATTTATCAGTGCTGGCATTGATATGATTTATAAGCTACAGTATGTGTCCCAAACCTTGCAGCAACTCTTTCAAAAACAACACTAATACTAAGAGTACAATGAAGTTTAGTTTGCTAGTCATCAATTCAGAGGATTCTGGGCAATTTGACTAGAAACATAGAATTTGATGACAGATAAGGATCGCTTGGCCCACCTAGTCTGCCCATTTCACTGCCTAATGGATAAGCTGCAGATTCTAATTAAACAACAGTCTACTTCCTCCTACCCCCCCACTAGAATTGCCTTATGTCTGTCCCATGCGTTCTTGAATTCCCCCACTGTTTTTCACCCTACGCTCTCCTCAGGAAGGCTGTTCCATGCATCCGCAACCCACTCCTTAAAAAAATACTTCCTCACATTACTTCTGAATCGTGCCCCGTCTACCTTCAAATTGTGTCCCCTTGTTCTTGCACATCTTTTTTTCTGAGAGATGGTACCTTCTTGGACTTTGTTGATTCCCCTGAGGTACCTGAAAGTTGCTATCATATCCCCCCTCTCCCTCCTTTCCTCGAGGATATACATATTAAGCTCCTTTAGTCTCTCTTCATATGTCTTCTGGTGCAGACCCTGCACCATTTTGGTTGCCCTCCTCTGGACAGGCTCCACCCTGCCTATGTCTTTGCAGAGAAGGGGTCTCCAGAACTGCATGCAGTACTCCAGATGGGATCTCACCAACTGTCTGTGCAGAGGGATAACAGCTTCCTATTTTCCACTGGTGATGCCTCTCCCTAAGCATCCCAGAATCCCCCAAGCCCTCCTCACTGCCTTCTCACATTACTAGCCCACCTTTAGGTCATTTGATATAACTACCCCCAGGTCCCTTTCCATTTTTGTTGTTGTCAGTATCTCACCCCCATTGTGTACTCTTCCTCTGTGTTTTTGTTTCCCAGGTGCATTACTTTGCACTTCTTTGCATTTAATCTAAGTTGCCGTACATTTGACCATTTCTCCAACCTTGCCAAGTCCCTTCTTATCCTTTCCGCCCCACCTAGTGCATCAGCCCTGTTGCAGATCTTTGTGTCATCTGCAAAGAGACATACTTTTCCTTCCAGTCCCTCTGCATTGTCACTTATAAAGACATTAAAAAGGACTGGACCCAGTACTGAACCCTGAGGTACCCCACTAGTAACCCCCCTTTCTACAGAGTGAACTCCGTTTACTATTACCCTTTGTGTCCTGTTGTTCAGCCAATGTTTTGCCCAGGCTATCACCCTGGGACTCTCTCCCATGCTGGCTAGTTTGTTTATTAATCTTTTGTGTGAGACGGTGTCAAATGCCTTGCTAAAGTCTAGGTAGGCCATATCCACAGCTCCTCCCTGGTCTACTTCTTTGGTCACCCAGTCAAAGAAATCAATTAGATTCATCTGACATGACCTTCCTGCTATGAATCCATGCTGCCTTGGGTCCTGTGCCCCACTGACCTCTAGGTACATAACAGTTCCTTCCTTCAGAAGTGATTCCATCATTTTCCCTACTACTGAAGTCACACTGACAGGTCTGTAGCTTCCTGCCTCTGTCTTGATCCCACTTTTGTGAAGGGGAATCACATCCACCCTCCTCCAGTCCTCAGGTACTGCACCATCCTCCTATGATT
Source organism: Neoceratodus forsteri (assembly GCA_016271365.2). NCBI lineage: Eukaryota > Metazoa > Chordata > Ceratodontiformes > Ceratodontidae > Neoceratodus > Neoceratodus forsteri. The sequence goes on along the minus strand of CM057454.1, from coordinate 1,025,447,741 downwards.
TATTACAAAGGGAATTCAGTGGTGTTACTAATTCTCCCCTTAGTTCATTTAGAATTCGGTGGTGAATCCCATCAGGCCCCATTGCTTTGTCCACCTTCAGTTTTAGGAGTTCCTTCAGAACCCTTTCTTCTGTGAAAGCACTGATATCGACCCCCAAATCCAGAGTGCTTCTATTGTCTGGATTGGGTACCTCCCCCTCCTCTTTTTTTGTGAATACTGAGCAGAAGTATTCAGTCATTATCCCTGCTTTTTCACTGTCTCTCTCTGCCCACCCACCTTCTTCTTTATTCAGCCTCAGTATCCCTCACTTTGTCTTTCTTCACTCCCTAATGTGCCTATAAAAGGTTTTATCCCCCTTCTTAACTGAGTTGGCTATCTTTCCCTTAGTTTGGTCCTTTGCTATTCTGACTGCCTTCCCCGCTTCCTTCTGCTTTAACTGGTACAGTTCTCTGTCCTGCTCCTTCTGTGCTTCCTTTTACTTCCTGAATGCTGTCTTTTTCTCCCTAACCTTCCCCGCCACCTCTTTTGAGAACCATAGTGGATTTTTCTTTTATTTTGATTTGTTTATTTGCTTCACACAAAGGCTTGTTGCCTCAGTGATGTCAGTTTTGATGTTTCCCCATTGTTGTTCCACCCCTCCTTGCTGCCTGCCTGTTTGCTAGTGCTTTTCTGAGGCACTCTTCTATTTTGACAAAATCAGCCCTCCTGAAGTCCAGTACCTTCACTTTTGTGTGGCTTGACTCTACAGCTGCATTTACCACGAACCACAATGTTTGGTGGTCATTTGTTCCCAGATGGCTACCCACTTCTAGATCTGAGATCCTCTCTCCATCCCCATTTAAGAGTACCATGTCTAAGATTGCTCCCTTCTGAGTGTGATCCAACACTAGCTGTCTGAGGCATGCCCCCTGTAGGACATGAAGAATGGCTCTGCTCTTTGATGAGGCTGCAGCAAAGGTGCTCCAGTTAACATCTGGCATATTCAGGTCCCCCATCAGCAATATCTCCCCTTTCTCTGCCATCCTAATGATGCCTTCTAACATTTCCTCATCCATTTCCTCCCCTTGAGATGAGGGTCTGTATACAACCCCTCTGTGAATTGTGGTGCCTTTTCCAGTCTCCAGGGTGACCCACAGTGCCTCTTCTCCTCCCTGTTTACCCTTTAGTTCCATTGCTTTGATCCCTTCCCTTATATAGAGAGCTACTCTTCCTCCTCTTCTACCCTCCCTGTCCTTCTTGTAGATTGTGTACCCTGGTATGTTGACACCCCAGTCATGGTTCTCTGTGTTCCATGTTTCTGTGACTGCACTGATATTCAGGCATCCCTCTTCCATCAAGGCTACCAATTTAGGGAGCTTGTTACCAAGACTATGGGCATTGGTACTCATTACCCTCCATTTTTTAATGGCCTTACCCCTTTTTGCCCCATCCATGTCCTTACTGCCTTTGTCTTTTTTCCCCATTTCCTCATGCCCTTCTCCCTATTGACTTCTTTATCTTGGTGTTTATCTCACTAACTATCCTGATTTTTTTGTGTGGGGAGGTTGGATTTCCCTTCTCCTTTCAGTGCTTCGCCCCCCTTGGCTAGTTTAATTGCTTGCCAATGAAGCTGCATGCTATTCACCTGTGAAGCAGGAGAAGGAATAGGAGTGCTGAAAACACTTACCTATTGCTTACTACAGGTATGCCACCAGAGCTGGCGATAGTGGCTTAAAATTTCAGCACCCTTTCCAGTCTTTCTTGAGCTGTTTTGTCTTCAGTCACCTTTTAGTTCCCTGACTATGGTTACCGAAACTTGGAGTCCCCGATGCTGGAGGAGCCCGCCCTGGTGGTAGAATTTGGGGGGCTGACCTCATGGGGGCTGGGCACTTAAAGTCTGGATTGAAGAAAATTCCCTCAATCTTTAAGCATAATTTTTTAGGAAAGTTCTCCTATATGTTGTTACTTACTACTGTGCTCTGTTGTATATGCCCTTTTATAATTTGTATTTATCTTAGTCTGACTTGTTTAGTATTTTTATCTGGACATCATTTCTTATGAAAGAAAATATTATAACGTGGCCAGTATAATCAAAGTTTTTAACTAGAACCCTAAATTTGGGGTTTGCTGCTTCGTGTTCACCCCTTGTATCCAATAGGTTGCTACCCTGTTGTTTCAACTTTATTTTAACTTAATTTCAACTTTGTGGTTATTTCACTGCTGGGGATTGTATTATAGATGGTATGTAAGAGTATACAGACATGCAGCATAGCACTGCAGGTTTTATATAACAGGACTACCTGTGTTTCAAATGCTTAAATTGTTTTAAAATATTGGCTCACTGTGCCTTCTGAAGTGAATGATTTAAACTAATTCAGGTACCTACCTTGAGCAATTTCATTATAATCATTTATATTCATCTTATAACCCTTTCTATAACCCTAGTAGTTTTAATATTTAAAATGTTTGGTGCAATATAAGCAAACTCATGCATTTCAATTTAGCCCATTAATTAACTGAGTAGCACAATTCTGCTTGGTTCAGTATACTACTGAAATTTTTCAGGATCACTGGTCCATTTGTTCATCGAACTATCGGTTCATTGATTTATTAACCAATTCCACCCAGGCACATTTAACAAACTGAGCACAGAGCCCTTGTGGGGGATTTAATTGATTTAATTGATCAAACAGATTTACAGCTAATTGATTTACCATCCTCTAATCTTCAGAGCCACTAGCCATTCGCCATTAGCTCTAGATAATCATGCGTGGAATTTACGAGCAGTGAAACAGTCTACACTTTGCAGTTTACACAGAGGACAAAAGAGAACACAGCTGATTCAAGAGCTTGCTGAAAAGCTTTTTGGAAAGTGAGCTTCTTGCAAATAAATCAAACCAGCTTTTGCAGTCATTGCAAGAGCTCACTTATTAAAGCGGTGAAATGTAATCTTTAGTAATTTCTCAGCAGAAAGCCAGCCACCTCCATGCCACTTATGTAGGAAGGCAATGTTTTAAGCTAGCTGGACATAATTTAGCTTAACTTCCTGAAGCGACTTCAAAAGATATTAGCCGGGCATCTGATGTGTATCATTTCAGAAAGTAAGTACTAGTTATAACTATTATTATAACAATAACCTAAACAAATCTATAAACTGTCACCTATGAATGCATTCATTTTAGCTTTGACTAGGTTTTAGAAATGGAATTATTTTGGATAAGTAAAATCCTTGAACATTAGGCATGCTTTTAATGGCTGGTTATTAACAGGGTAATCAGCTGAGCAAGTATATTTTGTGTTACCATTGGTGGTGCTATATTTGCAGCAGATTATCATTGCCTAGATAATAATATTCACTATTAGATTAACTTTACTTTTATTTAATTTGAACTAGCCAGGGAGATATTTCTTTTCACAATTACTATCCCTTTGAATTGTTTGCCCCCCCCCGCACACACACACACACACACACACACACACTATACTGCCACTGGATTTGTCCCAGAAGCAAGTGCAATATTTGAGAACTATGCAAGTAAGAGCTGCACCACGGGGAGGAGGTTGGTTGAAAGCCATGAAACTCAGTCTAGAATATTACTAGAGTCACAACTGGAAGACAGCTTGATGGATAACTCACTTTCAGCCTCACTAATGTTCTCCCCAGTGCCCACATATGATACCTCAAGGGATAAACAAAAAATGGTGAATCCACTGAGGACAAACACAGAAGGGAAAATTGTATAAACCCAGAGCATTTTTTGGTTGCAGAAGATTTTACTTCAAATTCACCTCTTTCCCCACAGATATTGGAAATTATAAAAAAAAAACAATGTTATTCTAATGTGATTGTACTGGAAAATATCTGAGCTCTAAAGGAAGAACTTACTTATTTAAGAGGTGATATGGCATATACCAGGGCCATTTTGGATTAACTTAATAGCCAGTGAACTAATAGAACTTTAGATTCAATAGTCCTGGGGAAATTGATATCTCTCAAGGTCAATTGGTTGAGATAAAACAACACATAAATTTAAACGGTTAAATGTACCGCCTCCTTTTGACAAAGAAATGGAGGGGATCTGGGAACTAGACCTCCAGACCATGGTTAAAAATTAAAAGCAATTGTCAATGCCGAATGTTGGCTTGCTGTCATTGGGAGTGCAGGAGTTAGAGAGATACAGCATAGGAATGGCAGTCAAGTACTGAACTGATGTCAACCCACCCCCACCCCGCAGAGAGTGACAGGCATTAGGGTGTCCCTTTGGGTGTTTGGTAGTGCTGTGCGGGAAAACATGCTGGGCAGGGTGTAAAAAATGACAGCTGTACAGTTCATAAGTAGGTGTAAAAAAATGCCAGTGTTGAAAATGTGGCATGCAAATATATGAAATTTGTGGAGTTACAAGGGTGCGTGGGAAATATACAACGCACGCTTGCAACACTGCCATTTTATGGATGTTCGGTACCAAATTTTCAACATAGGCATTTTAGCACCTCTGCTCATGTACAGTGTCACTGTCATTTCCTCAAAGTGTCCCAAGAAGTGATTTCGCACAGCGAACATGCTATTCTGAGCCGGAAGTGCGAAAACACATTTTGAGCAGGAAATGTGAAATGACGGCTGTACTGTTCATCAAGAGGTGTGGAAAATGGCAATGGTGATAATCCAGAGTGAAAATATTACAAATGCATGATGGTATGAGCGTGCATGCAATCTGCCAACGCATGCTCATAACTCAGTCATTTTATGGAGTATCAGCACCACATTTTCAAAATAGGCATTTTAGGACCTCTGCCCATGAACTGTGTCACTGTCATTTTCCTAATCTGGCCCAAACACTGATAGCAACTGCACAACGCACGCTTGTAAAACAGGCATTTGTTGGATTTTCCTACCAAATTTGGAACACAGGCTTTTTGAGAGGCCACCTCATGAACACTGGCACTGTCATTTCATTAATGGGTCTCGAAAGGTGATTTCATGCAGTGACTGTGAAATCACCTTTTGAGGCCAATTAACACCATGACAGTGATAGAATTCATGAGGAGTGGCCCCAAAAACCCCATGTTGAAAATTTGGTGCCAAAATTCCAAGAAATGCCTGAGATATGCAGCAAAGTTGAAAAAACCCTATTCACTCCATTATACAGCTTACCGGCATTTCCTCAGTTTGCGGTCGGCTTTGAAGAGTGCAGACATGTTTCCGGTCCACAGAAGATCATCGTGCCAGACTCCGGAGGTAAGTATGGGGTGAGGGGGGGTGAGGGGAGGCAGGGTGCACAGTGGGTGGGTGCGGTGTGGGGAGGGGGGCATCGAGACTACAAGGGACAGTTTTTGTTTTACAGGGAAAAAAAGGAAAACCATTGCGGGACAGTTTTCGTGTTGCAGGGCATTTGGCACGCTGGGGTGGGCTCCCAGCGTGCCACCTAACTATTTTTTGGTGGGGTTGTCAGTAGCCAATGGGGATTGGGCACCCTTGTCAGCATACAACACGGGGTACGTCGAGGATTGGGCACCCCCGTCGGCAAACAAAGAAAGTGGGGGGGCGTGAGCCAAGGGGGATTGGGCACCCACCTCGGCATTCTGTCAGCAGGCCTGAGCCACTCACCGACCATGCTCATAATGGCAGCGAGCACGGCAAGCAAAGGACCGCTGCATATGATGAGCTTTGCTTGGATTGCAGCGGACCTTTGCTTAGATGTGCTCACCCCATTATATATGCATGGTGTGGCACCGGCATGCAGGCTGATTGGGGAATGAGGGATGCACCTACTGATGCATGCCCTGCATTCCCCCAACAGTGGCCATTCCCCCCAAACCCGTACTACCAGAAGATGTTGCTTGCGCAAGTGCACAAGCCAACATAAAAAGGAAGGTAAAAACATGGGGATAGGAAAAAGGAGTAAGAAAAAAAAAAGAACAAGCAGGGAAAAGGTACAAAGGGAGGAAAGCAGCATAATATAGATAATAGTGACAGTAAAAAGAGTAAAAAGAAGATAGCTTTTAATGATAATGTATGCATTTTGAATCATAGTAATGAACATGTTTCTTGTATAAATATAGAAGGGGAAAATTCTAAGATGCCTGATTATGACATGGTGACAACTGTTGTGTCTGAGAAGGAATTTACTGATCTTAGTAACTGCATAGACAAATCTGGTATGACAGATATGGGGTGACCAAGGGTGTCTGCAATGGGACCAGATCTGAGAGGCCTAGCACAATATCCAGTGTTATTAATATTAAACAAAAAGAAAATACATGATTGAAATCTATGGGATCAAAGGATTGGCTAAGGAATCCAATCAAAAATTAAAGACTTGGATAGTACAAATAATGAGACCTCCAAATTTACAATATAAAAATTGTGTATTATTTTATTGCCAGAAACAGTCAATGGCTGATCAAATCTAGCAGATGGAAAAGGAGTTACAACAAAAAGGCATATATATTTTGCCACCACAACTGGTACCCATTATAGGGAATGTTGATTTAACACAAGATACAGAAAGGCAAAGGTTAAAGGAACAGAAACAAAAGGAGGTTATGGATCAGGAGACTACTGCTGAAAACTCATGGCTGGCTAAGGTTTCAGAGGTAATCAATAACTATAACAGTAATCTGGTTACAGAGTGGGAAAACAAAACTTTTGTTTTATTCTCATGGGGATATGTTCCAGGATAGTCAATTGGGAAATGTAAAGGTGATATTACATCATTTGCATCATGTGCACTAAACATGAACATCAATAGGAGTACAATACAATACATTAAGATCCACCCAGGAATTTCTAATTTTCCACAAATGGATATAACTTTTAGATCAAGCAAGCTGATAAAATTGATCTCTCAATCTGCTACAAAATTGGATCAATATATGATTTATTTAACAAACATAGAATCACTGCCTAGAAAAGATACAGGAGCAGCGAATCAGACTACATAGCTTGAAATTTCAAATACTTTTCAAGCTCTAGAATCACAGGATGATACCTGACACATAAAGGTTCCTTATTTTTCCACAATAAGTCAAGTTAAAATAATATATATGATCTCCTGGAATGTAGAACGTTTAGTATTGAGAATGGCAGACTCAGAATTTAAACAGTTTCTCACAGAGTTTGATTTAATATGTTTACAAGAAACATGGAAACAGGAAGAAACAGCCCCATTGCTCCCAGGATATATAGGGTATGTTATACTAGCAATAAAAGAGAAACAATATGGCAGACCCAAAATGGGACTGGCCTTATTTGTAAATACAGCTTTGAATTTTATTGTGGCTCAATTAGATATAAGTTCTTACAACTTTCAGGTCATTAGACTAACTAAAAACAATATAGATCTGATATTGATAAATTCTTACATTCCACCAGGAAACAAAATAAAAGGTAAGGTAGATGATTTATGGGTTACATTTAAACAAACATTAGATTGGGTGATAGATAATTAAAAAAAAGCAAATAGGCCTACGGTGAATACATGGTTTAATAACAAATGAAAATCAGCCAAAAGGGAATAAAATGGATTAATAAGAAAGCACAAAAAAATAGTCAAAACAGCAATAATAGAATAATCAGTCAAGCTAGGAAACATTATAAGAAAATATTAACAACAGAAAAAAGGAAATAGAGTAAGATGTGGGACAAACTGAGAGATGGCATGATACAAAAAGATACTAAGCCCTTTAGTGTATTGGTGAGTCAAGAATATAATTCACATAGTAACATTATAGAAGCAACAATTACACCTTCTATATGGCAACAACATTTTTTTCAATTTATATTATTCTCCAGAACAGGATAATTTAAATATCATTTCTCTTGTACAAGATGACTTGATAAAAAAGTTTTCAAAAACTTCATATATTAATAAAGCTCCAGATAAAGATGACATCCTGACTGACATTTTCAAAACATTTAAAGATTGGTGGATTCCTATATTACATGTATTGTTTAATCACTGCATCCAATCAGATTCTTTTCCTAATAGTTTGAAAAGCAGTATTGTCTGCCCAATATCTAAAAAGTGCAATGTAAATAATCCTATTATGTATCACCCCACTAGTTTATTGGATAGATTGCAAAACAATTTCAGCAGGATACTCTTATCAAAAATACAAGAATGGGTGGAGGAAAGAAACCTATTGTCCCGGATTCCCCCCTTTTCCCTCACAAAAGACAGAGACCATTGTTTGTTGTTGTGCTCAAATTGGCAATTAATTTATTTATATTCATAATTCCATATTCTGTTTCCATTTATTATCATATTTTCAAAATTTCTTTTATTTGCATCCATATATCAATCTCTGATTATCCTTCCCCCAGGTGAAAACCTGGGTGCCTTCTTCTTCTCCTTTTCCATTAGGTAACGGTGAAAACCGAGACCGCTTTCTCCTTCATCTTCTTCCTCTTCTTGTGTTATTCCTTTTTTCTTCCCCCCTCCTCCCCCTTCCCCCCTTTTTCCTCCTGCCATCCACCTTTGGCAGTCCATAACCATATTATCATATGCCATCCACCTTTGGCAGTCCAAACTGTCCGACCGGACGCGTCTGTCATCCACCCTGACAGACCCACCATACAGTCCCATCTTGACTGTCTTCCTCTCTTGCTCTGCCTAGTAGGGTGGGTGGGAGGATCAAAACTCCAGCAAAAAGTGTCTGAAGCCCCCTTATGCTGTCCCTTATGTACCTCCCTTTGCCCCTCCCCTTCCTGCTACCTGCCCATTGTTCTAGCCCTTAGCCCCTCCCCTTGCTTCCCCCCTTCCCTTCTGAGCACAACCATTCTATGCAGGAGGGAAGGGGTGCACCAGGACAACCTAGTCTGCCCCTTAAAGGGCAAACTGCATTGTCCTGGATTCCCCCTTTTCCCTCACAAAAGACAGAGACCATTGTTTGTTGTTGTGCTCAGATTGGCAATTAATTTATTTATATTGATAATTCCATATTCCATTTCCATTTCTTTATTATCATATTTTCAAAATTTCTTTTTATTTGCATCCATATATCAATCTCTGATTATCCTTCCCCCAGGTGAAAACCTGGGTGCCTTCTTCTTCTCCCTTTCCGTTAGGTAATGGTGAAAACCGAGACCGCTTTCTCCTTCTTCTTCTTCCTCTTCTTGTGTTATTCCTTTTTTCTTCCCCCCCTCCTCCCCTCCTTTTTCCCCACTAGCCAGTCTCCAGCTTGCATTGGATGGCTGGCTTCCTCCATACTTAGGGTACCATTCTCCCTTACCTCAGGGAATATCCTTTTTATTCCTTCTTTCTTTCCTCCCTTTTTTTATATTCCAATTTTTGCATGTTTTCTCTATGCTTCAATAAAGCCCATTGTTTCTGTATTGAACATATCTATGGCTAGGTCCGACAGGTGCACACCGTCTGCCCTGTAGAAATCTTCTACCCATTCTTCTACCCTTCTCAGTATCACCTGTCCTCCCATCTGCCGTACCAATGTCCCAACCCTCCTATTCATCTTCCTCCTGGCCCTCTCTTCCACTCTGTGGCTGTGCTCCTGCCTCCACACCCTCCATGGTATCATATCTGACCAGGCAATGCACACCTGTGGCCACCACTGTCGTATTGCCCCTAAATCCCTTTTTATTTGTAAGTATGCATCTACCCAAGGTCTACTTGCCAGGTCATTGCCCCCTAGATGTATAATAATGAGGTCTGGACTGGGTCACCATCCCTTGAGTTCTTTTAAGGTTGGAAGCAGGCTGTGCCCATCTCATCCCCCATATGCCATGCCAGACCAACCTACACTGTCTTCATCCTGGTACAGTTGCCTTCCCCCAGCCTTCTTCTCTGCTCTTTTTCCAGCCCAATAAATATAGGAATGGCCGCAGATCCAAACTTCCGTGATCCTCCCTCTACCTATGGGGTTCAAGCAAAATTCATTATTTTACACATGCTCATAGTGTCATACCTGTATTCTCCCCCCATTATTCTTTTTTTTGTGTGTGTGTCCTCCCATCACCTTTTTCCCTGTCTTGCCACCCCCCCAGTTCTGCAGCTCCAACCAGGAGCACCACCTTCAAACAAAAATATTATTTTTTTTTTACTTCAATGCTCTAATGTATCTCTTATAACTGGCCGATCACCAGCATCCCTTTTCCAATATCCCATTCACCATCTCTCCCACTGCTGCCCACTGTGAGGCAGCCCCAATCCACAAGGAATGGGATAAGTAATTAGCTGGGTCTTTCCCCATGAATTGCATGCCCTTTTTTGAGTAATGCTGTGACTTGGTAGGCAGTGACTCTTTTTCCATCACCATGCACAAATAATTTCCCTGTCCTGTTCCTATGGCCTGCGGCGAAAGCCCACAGAGCCTGTACTGGGCATATTGCACCCTCTGCTTGCCCTTTCAGCATCACTATGCAACCATGCCCCCTTTGATCCATTTTTGACCTCCTTATCTTGATCCGTATCTCTGTTACCCCCCCAGTTTACTTCCTCCCATTCTAACCCCCCTTCTTTGTCTTTTCTCCCATGGCCTACCACCTCACTCACTCTCATAGCCCCTGCGAACATTACCATGTAAATTGTGTGAAATAGTTGGGCCTCTGCCTTTGATCTGCATATTGCCTGGAGCACATCCTGCAGCCTTATTAACCACTGCTCCCCTATCGGCCTTCTATTATCTTCTAGCCCTTGTTTCAACCTGCTCCATCCTTGTATCATTCTCCTGATGAGTAATGATTTTGTCAGGTCCTTCCACCCATTTAGACTGCAGATAACACTAATCCCTGCCAATAGACTCCCATAGTGGTGTGGGCTGTACCTTTTTTTCCACTGTTCCACGGTGAACATGCCCAGCTGCTCCTCTGTGAGTGGCCTACTTACCTCCATCTGGTGCTCTGCCCTGAATGTTTGAAACACTCACCAGGCCCCATCATAGGCCCTCAGAGTCCGAGGCGTCCATGAACTGCGAAACAGCAGTTCTGCTCCTTCTTGCCAACGTCCCAGATGTTCGTTGGTATGGGTGTTTTTAGTTCTTCTGCTGTCGGTGCCAGCCTCCAAAAATGGTCCAGCTGCAGATGGGAAAGGCTGTCAGCCAGGGTATTGTGTACCCCTTCTATGTGTTGTGCTCTAAATGACATGTTAAGCTGCAACGCCCTTAAAACTAAAAGTCATAATACCTGCATGACTGTGCCTGACCTGGCTCCCCTGTTGTTCAGCACATCCACCACTGCTCTATTATCACACCAAAATGTCACTTTCTGATCCTGTAATTCCTCCCCCCAGACCAAGGTACACGCCCATATGGGCTTGATCTCTAGTAATGTTATATCTTTTACTTTTCCCTCCTTCACCCAACTGGTAGGCCAGGGTTCTGCAAACCATCTACCCCCAGGTACCCCCACATGCCTAGCCCCCCAGCAGCGTCTGTGTAGAGGTCGAGGTCTGTGTTGTATAGTCACTCCTCTTGCCAGAAAGAGCACCCATTGTGCTCCCTGAGGAATTCTTCCCAGATTTTAAAATCCTCCCTGACACCTCGCGTCAAGTCTACCAAGTGATGTGGTCTGGTGACCCCTGCTGTAGCCCTGGCTAACCTCTTTGTGAATGCCGTTCCTGGTCTGATGGCTCTGCATGTGAAGTTCACGTGCCCCAGTACCTGCTGTACCAACTTTAGTTGTACCCGTCTCCTGCTGGTATGTACCTGGATTAGTTCCTTCAACTTCTTTACTTTTTTGTCCGGTAGTCTAAATACTTTGCTCGGGGCATCTATTTCAATCCCCAGAAATTCCATAACCCTGCTGGGCCCCTCTGTTTTTTCTGGTGCCAATGGGACCCCCAGCTCCCGGCACAATTCCTGAAACTTACCAGCATCCTGTGTGTCTCCCTTTCACCCTTTCCAATGAAAAGAAAGTCATCCAGATAATGGATGACCATCCTATAACCCATTTTTTCTTGGAATATCCACTGCAAAAATGTGCTGAACGCCTCAAATGTAGCACATGCTGTGGAACAACCCATTGGCATTGCTTTGTCAAAATAGTACTGTCCCCCACTTTTAAAACCCAATAGATCCCAGTCCTCCCTCCTGACTGGAAGCAGTCTGAAAGCGGACTCAATGTCCGTTTTTGCCATCCACACATCCTCTGTGGCCCAGATTATCCGGACTGCATCCTCTAGTGTCGCATATGTCACCTTACTATGTTCCTCACTGATGAAATCATTCACCGACTCCCCCTCCGGATAGGACAGGTGGTGGATCACCCTGTACTCCCCTTCTTGTTTCTTGGGTACCAAACCCAATGGCGAGATCCACATGTTTGGCAATGGGGGGTGTTAAATGGGCCCTCTACCCTACCTGCTGCCTTTTCTTCCTCAATCTTCTGTCTTAGCATTTCCTCCTTTCCTTTTACTGACCCAAGGTTGCTTGCCTCCCTCGCTTGCCTGGGTCCCCTACACTGCAATGAAAAACCTGTGTTAAAACCCCTTAAAATCATATCCCGCACGCTTGTGTCTGGATTTCTGTCCAGGCAAACTGTCCATGCCTTCAAGTTGATGGGGGTTCTGGCCATCCCAAAATGTTCCTGTTGTGCCCCCGCCACTCCTCCCTCTCATTTTGTCTGACCTTCCTTCTCTCAGTGGTTCTGACCCCTTCTATTCCCATTCCCCCTACCCCACCCTCCCCTGTTCCATGTTTGCCCTTTAAACCCCTGGCCATCTCAGAAAAACTGTTAACCTGATCCTTGCCACCCATGACCTTGTGCTCCTTGGGTCCATGTCATTCTGCATTTGCTTGCTGGGTGCCCTCCTCTGCATTTTGAGCAGACATGCTGGAAACAACATTGAGGCCACGAGCAAAAAGCCCTGTTATAAGCCCAGCAGCATCTCTGGGGCGTAAACCCCTTTTTGCCCCACTCACCTTCGGGTGTAGACTGATCTGTTATGTAATCCATCCACAAATCTATCTGCTTGGTGTCCCATCTCACGTCCCCAAATGTTGCCATTCTCTGCCGAATACATTCATCGTAGTATAACCACCCCACCCCACCCTTTGCTTTTGCTGTCCGTATTATCAATGAATAGGTAATGAGTGGGATGCCTAGCTCCAGCCTTTTTTCCAGAATGATGGCTGAAAAAGTGGCAAAACCTAGGAACCACCCATCCCAAATCTTCCCTTTCGTGAACTTGTCATCCTCTTTTTTTCCTAAAAACACTATGGCTGCTGCCATCTCACTCTTACCTATGCCCTCAGTTTCCTCATACTTGGCTGCCACCTCCCGGCTCTCCAAAGCAAATATATCCACATATTCCCCATTCCATATTTTTTCCTTTGTGGCCAGTGGCACATGCTCACCTGTCCTCATCCCAGGTGCACCTATCTCTCTTGTACCTTTCCCTTCTCTTTCCGCTCCCTTTTCATTATTTTCTGGCACCTCTTTCTCCATTCTACTCTCTGCCAGAGCCGATTTCATCTTCCCCAGCCCTCCTGTCCCAAGAGCCACCACAATTTGCTCTATATATTCTTTTACACTGTCACCCACTGCACTGGATGTGTTACCTGTAACCTTGTCCGGGCCAAGCTGCCTGGAGTCCTCCAAAGTTCCCTTTGCTTCTCCCTGTGGTTGAGGTGGAAGGTGAGTTACTGGGGTCTAAGGAGGGAACACCTCGTTCTGGTCATCGTGTCTGGGTTCAGTCGGGGAGATCCCCCCTTGATCTGGAGTGGGTTCTGGCATCACCAGGTCCACAGGCCACAGAGGTACTGGATCAACCACCCTTGCGGGCCCCGCTATCACCGGTGGTACCCTAGATGGACTATATAGCCCTTCTGCTGGTCGTTTCCTCCTGTTAACTTTTCCCGGGCCTGCTTTTCTCTTCTCCCTGGTTCCTCCCCTCCACCAGTTCCCACATTCTGTTTGCCTTTTCTGCCAATTCAATTATAGCCCTGTAAGCATCTTCCTTTGATGGCCTGCTCTTCTTTGGTGCCATGTCCATCTTATTTTTGCTCTGTGAAGACAACTACAGGAAAAGAAAAACAGGGTTATTTGTATATCTGTACCTCCTTGTATGCCTTCCTCCTGTCCTTCACACCACCCGCCCCCTTAAAACAGACTGGACCACCAGTGACAGCCCCCATCCTTCTTGACAGATCGCCGGGTCCCATGGCTGTTCTCAGCCATGCCCTACCAAGACCACATTGTGAATGACCTGGAACCCCTCCCTGTCCTCCACTCAAGTGCCTCCTCTTATTTATAATTGGGTCTTGAGCCTCTAGCAGCATTCTGCCATCCCTCAGCCAGGCTGCACTGTGCTGGCCTCCACAGGAGCTTCCTCTTTCTGAAAGCTGCCATTTTACAGCCTCCCCACCTGCCTGGGCTGACCAAGGCATCCCCAGTCAGTATCCCTACTATAGGAAGCGGACGCACCGCGTGGTCCAATAATTGGCCCCTTCCCTCCTATTCCTGCCTGTGCCAGCCTCTTTTCACTTGTGGTACCCAAAAAGGAGGAGGAGAAAGGCCAAAACAGCAAGCAGCCCCCAAAAAGTGAGGGCACCGCTTCCAATGCGACCCACTCCCAGCGTGGGACATCGCCCGCGAGGTCCCGGGTCATGATCCCCCTAGTTCTGCCCTTGGCCTCTCCCAGGCCCCTTATTTCCCCCCCAGCATGCCTCACCAAAAGGGAAGGGACCCCCAGAGCCATGGAAATTGCCCTATTGCATGGGCATGCTTCTATCCCACCCCCCAGCGGTGTGTGATGTCACGCCACATGGTCCCCTGTTGTACTCACTCTCCCTTGTTCAAGGGCCTTTTCCCAGGCCTGCTGCCCTTATTTGCCCCAAAAATGCCTCACTCCACCCCAGTAGCCACCCAAAGAAACCAGGCGAGTGCTCTCCTATGCAGCCCCACATGGCGTGTGCCACACGCCATGTGGTCCATGCGTTGGGGCCTCTTCCAGGCCTACCATCCATTCTGGGCAACTGAGCTGCCCCCAAACCACCACCAGTGTACAAGAGCAAGACACCAGGATGCTCGCCACGTGGTCCCAGAATCGCGCTTGCCCTTCCCGGCTTCACAGCTTCTTCAAGGCCTCCTGATCTTAAAACATCCAACAAAACATCCTCCCAGTGCCACCTTAAGCCAAGAAAACCAAAGGCAAGTACCTGTCTAGTAACACCCCACGTGGCGTGTGACGCACGCCACACTGACCATAGGCTCAGGGCCTCTTCTAGGCCTCCCATTCCTCCTCAGGCCCAGAAAGGCCACCAAACAGCTACCAGAGCTCCAGGAAGGCCAAAAAAGGGGGTTTCTACAGCCCCACATGCAGCGTGTGACATCACGCCACGTGGTCTCTACTCATGCTCACGCTCCCCATCTCAATGGCCTCTTACAGGCTGACTATTCATACCAGGCAGCCACACAAAGGGATAAACTGCCACCAAATGCAAATTCACAGAAATGCTTTGCTACCACATCCTAAGAACTGCGCGTGGCGCCATGCCCTGTGTTCCCCTGCTCACACACCCTCTCCCCTACTCAAGGGCTCTTTTAAGTATACACATTCTAAGCTGCCAGCAAAAAAAAAACAGTCCTCAAAGTACCACACAGCATCACAATAATCAACACTGTAACATGTATTATCTTAATACTGTATATATTCTTCCTCTCCTTCTCTCTTTCTTTTTTTTTAAAAACTTCACATATCTTCCTGCAATATCAACTGTTTGTTTCCTTACCTCTCTCTCCTGGTGCACAAACCTTAAAGAATTTGCCAATCTGATGTGCTGCAGTTGATGTAGAACAAAACTCCAGCAAAAAGTGGCTGAGGCCCCATTGTGCTGCCCCTTATGTACCTCCTTTCGCCCCTCCCCTTCCTGCTACCTGCCCATTGTTCTAGCCCTTTGCCCCTCCCCTTTCTTCCCCCCTCCCCTTCTGAGCACAACCATTCTATGCAGGAAGGAAGGGGTGCACCAGGACAACCTGGTCCGCCACTTAAAGGGCAAACTCCATTATCGGAATTTCAGAATGGCTTTAGAAATGATCATTCAACTACTCAGCACTGTTATGTGCTGTGACATTTAATATGGAAATATATAAAAATTAAAGAAAGCCAAACTACAGTATATGGGTCTATGTGATAATGGCAAACACCTAAAGATATTCACCGTTATCGCTCAGTCAGAGTGCTGAACACATTTTCAGCACTCTGACAACCCTAGCATACCAGCACAATGGTGCCAGGACATATTTTTACTACTTTCTGTGGGGGGGGCTGTGCCTCCCCACACCACCCCCCTACTTAAGGATTCTCAACTCCAGGGGGGTGCATGTCGGGGGTGGTGAAAGTAGTAAAAATATAAAAGTTCGGGCCGGGTGCAGTAAAAATCACACCAGTGCCCGGATCCGAACCCAGTACCTCAGACACCCCAGCCATTGCCCAATCCCTGACGCCACACCACAGTTTGACCGCTGACTACAGCACCACCCCTACAGCCTTTCCATCCCCCCAGCCCACGCTCACTGTGCTCACTCACCCCCCAACACATACATATAGCAACATCCTGTTGCCTAGTTCAGCCAGCCCCTCATCCGGTCGCCCTACCCGTCGGTCGCCGTGAGTGGATTGCATGAGGAAGGTGTCACCGTCATGGACGGTGCCCTTTCTCATGCACCCACTTCACCGGTTACCACAGTATATTACTGTTTCATAGATTTAAAGGCAGCATTTGATTCTATAAGCAGAAAATTACTTTGGTCCATATTAGCAGACTATGGGATGGGCAATGCGACATTAAATATTTTAATAAGATTGCACAGTGAAACCAGGTTACAAGTAAACTATGATCAAAAAGGTAACTTAAGGCAACAGTACTAGATAAAAAAATCATATATTTTGCAACAGTTTGTTTCCTGCGGTCTGTTGAGCATTTAGCTGATAATCATTCTTGTTTTTGTTGTACTATCACCCCATGATTTGCTCAGTTTTTCTTTGGTTTTGTTTGCATTTCTCCCACCTGCCATGTTGAATTGGAACCCTCTGCTGCCAACTGCACATGTGCATGACTTGCAGCACTACACAGGAACAGTGGAAACATGCAGCACAGGGTCCCACAGAAGTAAACAAATGACATGATATGACGTGAGGGGGGAGTTTAGCTGCAAATTAGGCAGCAGCATATTTACTGTGAATCCACAAAAATGGAACTAAATTTTAAGTATCTAAAGAAGTAAAGATCGCTACAAAAAATATTTACAGATAATGAAGCCAAAACTATGGCTGCATTCTTCCAGCCAAAAGTAGAATATTGATAATCACTTCCTGATTATCTAGTACTGCTGCTTTAACTAAAAGGATAAAGATTAAGTTAGGTGTTCACCAAGGATGTCTATTGGCCCTGTTACTTTTCAGTTTATACATAAACAAAATAGTACAGCACTTAGGCAATCCTGATTTTCATTCACCTTCACTTAAAAGTGTCATGTCTTGTGTATGCAAAAGATATAGTCCTAATATCTACCTCACTATTAGGTTTACAGTGTAAACTAACATATTTTTCAAAATTATGTAAACAATATGGTTTAACAATCAATAGAAGCAAAATGAATTTAGTGACTTTTGGAAACAAAATTAAAAAAATTCCAGTTCTATTTCTAGATAATAACAAGATATCCTCAGCCACATATTATGACTATTTGGGATTACAATTCTCACAGAATTGCCTTTGGTCCTTACATGTTATAATTATGAAACAAAAATTAAAAACAGCTTTTAATGCTTTCAGAAGGTTTAATGTTAGGATAGGACAACACTCAATGAAAGGCCTACTTAATGTGCTTAATGCAAAAATAAAGACTAGCATAATGTATGCAGCAGAAATTTGGACTCCTACAGATGTTAAATCATTGGAAATTTAATTAAATAAAATACATAGATATATACAGTACATAAAGTCCAAAACTCTGCACCCACAGAAATAGTAAGGAGAGAACTTGGTCAATATTCTATAGACACACTGGTAACAGAAAAGAGGATAATATTTACATTACATTTATTCAAATTTCCAGAGGATAGGATGCCAAAGATGTGTTTAGAATAAGAGTTAATTTATCATCACAAAGGTTTCACCTCTGAAACAATTAAAACAATAAAGGATGTTCTCTTCTCTTTGGGTTTAGGACATCTTCTTTATGAGATATTCTATACCCCTATGAATGATATAGTGGCCCATGTAAAGACAAGGGTATGAGATACATCAATAGCACAAGATGCAAATAAGATATCTAAACTGAAACATTTTAGATGGTATAAACAGATTAAGACAACTCATAGTTTAGAACCATATCTGGCAATTATGTTAGACGCTGAGGATTGCCAAATTATGACTAGATTTCAAATGGAATTATATGTAGTGAACTATATCTATTTCGATCAAAAACATCCAGATTTTGTAGATTATCTGTGTAAATGTAACAAAGGAATGGAAGATGATCTCAAACATTTTCTTCTTCATTGTCCATTTTATGAATCGCTATGGACAAAATGGCTGAGATCCACGCTAGCTACCCTTGGTCTTCCCTCTGAAGATTTGGTTATGTCCTTAATGAGAAATACTGAAAGAGAAATATTATAGAAATTATGTAAATTTCTGAAAGCAACTAGGCTATAGAACATCATTTATTACTGAATGATATCTATGTAATCTGGATCCATCTTGTAAGAATGTGAATTGTAGGCTTCCCCTGATGATTGTGCAATATCTGATGTGTAATATTTAAATTTGTATGTAATGAGGTTTGCCTTGTTAAAAAGGCAGACAGAGTTGTCCCAGTGCCCCCTCCTCCTTCTCCCCCCCACATGGGTAAATGTAAGGAGATGGGGGTGGAGGAGAAGGAGAGTAGTGTCCAGGGGAGGGGTTGAGGGAGGTTTTTCAGGTGAAAGGAAGAGAGGGGAGGGTTTTTTCAAGATAGACAGGCTGGAGGTGGGGCTCAGAAATACAATGGGGGTGTGACATCACAAGATGGTTGGGCTGCAAGGAGACAAAAGAAGAAATGACAGGTTGAAGGGCAAAAGGGGAGGACCCTAAATAGGGGGTATTTAAGAGGCTGCACGAGGGTCTCAACCTCTTTTACTGCTACTTACAGTTTTTAAATCTTACACTGCTGTAAGCAGCACTTCAGATCGGTGTTTGATTTTTGTATTTATTTAGAACTTTTATGCAGTGGTTAAATTTGAAAGCAGTGACTTAAAAAAAAAACAACTAAAACACTTTATTAAAAAGAAGTTGAGATGCTGTTTCAGAAGGCCTGGACTGCATGGAGACATATGAGCAGAGTATGAGGTGAACAAAGATGGGCAAGAGGGTCCGCAGTTTAATATATAGCTTCTGCTTTTCTTTGTCCATAGGTTGAACTGCAAGAAGGATTGCTGGAGATACAGCTGTTTTTTGTGTGAAGAAATGAGATATTGAGGGGGGGGCATGAGGCCACATCCACGTGTATATATAAAAAACCCCCATAAAAACCCAGTAACTGTAGTCAATGATGTTAGCAGGTAGCAAGAGGCATTGTAGTGGTATAGCATTATTTTGTCACTGGTCTCAGAATGCCCTGGGAATCAGAGTGAGGTTGTGAATATCAGAGGAAGTGCACCAGTTTTGAAAAAATCATGGGAGCGAGGCAGCAAGGGCTGAGAATTCTTAGAATAGCCTTGCATTGTGGTTCCCTAGCTTCTCTGGTTGATTGTATTGTAGTGGACTGCCACCAGAAACACGACCGGAGTGCAGCCTTGTTTGGAAGGAGTCAAGGGAGTGAGGCAGCAAGAGCCAAGAACACCGAGAGGGGCCTTGCAGTGTGGTTCCCTGGCTCCTCCAGATTGACCAGGGGAGGTTCACGCTGGAATGGGTTGCTGGCAGTAGAGAAGTTGGTTGGTTTTGCAGTTTTTACAGAAGCGGAGGCATGGGCATTTGATGGGTCAGGAGTCATAGACCACCCGCAAGCAGGCACGGTGGAGTTGCAGGGTGGTGTTATAGTTGTGGTGGTCAATTGGTTCACGGGTGGGTTTACTTGGAAAGTGAGCAAGCAACTTTGTTGTGTTTTAAAAAAAATATATAAAAAGAGAACAAGCAAGGGGCACGGGAGGGAGGCCCTAGGCAACCTCCGGTCATGGCATATAGGCAGCTGGGGCATGAGCAAGTTTCATTCAAGCCTATAAGGTGGCGGAGAGGCTTTTGCAAAAAGTGAGCTATGGTGCAAAGAAGCAGGGAAGGGGAGGTAGTTTTTAAATTAAAGTAGCAGCTTGAATAGTGAACAGCAACAAAAAAATGTGGGGAGAGAGAGGTGCTCTGGCCTATGCTTGGCCCAGCCCACATGGGAGAGATACTGGGGAGTATATGTTAGCGTATGGGGGGGGGGTATGCATAAGGTGGAGCTGGTGGCTTCATGGGGTAGCCACCAGAACTCAAACAAACAATGCACAGGGCTGAGTTTGATCACCAGAGAGGGTAAATTCTTGGCAAAAAAATAAACAAACAAAAAAACAGTCCTGGTCAGAGGAAGGCGTACGTTAGTTGATCAGTTGAGGAAGGGTCTTCAAGAAGGGGGCCAGGATTAAGCATGGAGTTACGGGCTCTGAAATGAAAGCCTGGGCATAACTGAAGGGGGGACAAGGGCCTAGGGGGTCAGTGCGGCAACAAACGGACAGAGTTACATAAGACTGGGTGAACCAAGGAAGCTTACTATTTTGGGATACAAAGACAAATAAGAGAAGTCTCACCACAGAAGAGGGTGATGTACAATACCAAGTAGTGTGACATGCTCATGAGTCAGATTTTTCTATAACTGTTTGACAGCCCAGGTGCAAGAGGTCATCCAGGAAGGAGAAAGGTGAATAAGGGTTCGGAGGCCTGGACATATGGTTCCACAGGCTTCGGGGCATAAGAACACCTCCAGTGGGGTCAGAGGCAGAACAGGCCACCGGAGGCCAGTAACTGGGTGACGGCTAATGGTGGGGGTAGGCAGGCATATAGAACATCACCTGAGGAGGCAATAAAGAGAAAGGGGGAGACACAGGGACTATTACTCAAAAAACGGGCACGAATGTGGTTCTACTGAACAAGAGATGAGAATGAGCATGGGGGGGATAATACACCAATCAGGGGAGGAAGCTGGGCAAAAAAAAAGGGGGATTCGGAAGCACGTAACCCCAAGTGGCTCAAAGACGAGGTGATTGTAACAGAGAGAAGCACGAGGGAACTGGAAAGGCTAATCATGTTTATTTATGTTTTTGCAGCACAATTTTGTTTCAGGGCAGATAATGGCCATGGCACGTGGCACCCAGGAAAAGCAGACCAATCCAAGGAGGAGGCCTATCACGCCATATTGGATTTGGTGGCAAAAGTCATCAATGTATGAGAGATGGTGGAGGGTTTGGAGCCAGACAGACAAGGGGAAAAATGGAAGGTGAATGGGTGGGGAAAAGGAAAAGCCAGTAAAAGACCGCCAATATGGCCCACGTGCCCCAGGCGGCCCACCAGGCCAGCCAGCCCTGTCAGGGTGGGTACTGCTCCATTGCCCCCCAATGCCCAATCCACAGCCAAAACCTCTGCCAGTCCCAGCTCCAGCACCTGACATACCACCAGCTCCCATGCCACTGCCCTTGCTGAGCCTAGCAATGCCCATCTACCCACCACCCGGTGAGCCGGAGGTGCCCGTGCCAGGACCAGCTCCTGACCTGGAGCCCCAAACAGGTAAAAATGGTATAAATGGGGTGGCAGCATTAAGGAATACATTGAACAAATGATTGTAACTACAGTATTGGATTGATTGGGTCATTTCGAGAAGGTGTTAATCAACATAAAAACAGGAAAGGGGGGGTCAGGGAGAAGAAATACAAAAAGACACCAATGCTGCGAGGGGAGTGGGAACACAAGAAATAGGGTCCCCTGGAATGAGGATAGGGGAACACATCCTGTTAGCTACAAAGGAAAACATTTGGAAAGGGGAATATGTCCACTCTGAAGAAAAGGGGGTTACTAGTGGGGTACTGCAGGGCTCAGTACTGGGTCCAGTCATTTTTAATGTCTTTATAAGTGACATTGCAGAGGGACTGGAAGGAAAAGTATGCTTTTTTGCAGATAACACAAAGATCTGCAACAGGGTTGATACACAAGGGGGGTGGAAAGGATGAGAAGGGACTTGGCAAGGTTGAAGGAATGGTCAGAAGTATGGCAGCCTGGATTCAGTGCAAAGAAGTGCAAAATAATGCACCAGGGAAACAAAAACCCAGGGGAAGAGTACACAATGTAGTGGGGGTAGTAACAACAACAAAAATGGAAAGGGACCTGGGGGTAATCATATCAGATGACCTTAAGGTTAGCAAGCAATGTAAGAAGGCAGAAGGGAGGGCTGGGGGGATACTGGGATGTATAGGGAGAGGCATCAGCAGCAGAAAACAGGAAGTTGTTATCCCTCTGTACAGACAGTTGGTGAGACCCCATCTGGAGTACTGCTTCCAGTTCTGGAGACCCCATCTCTGCAAGGACATAGACAGGATGGAGAAAGTCCCAAGGAAGGCAACTAAAATGATGCATGGTCTGCAAGAGAAGCCATACGAGGATAGACTAAAGGAGCTTAACATGAATACCCTTGAAGAAAAAAGGGAGAGGGGAGACATGATTGAAACTTTTAAGTACCTCAGTGGAATCAACAAAGTCCAAGAGGATAGCACCTTTCAAAAAAAGAGATGTGCAAGAACAAGGGGACACAATCTGAAGATAGAGGGGGACAGCTCAGGGGCAATAAGAGGAAGTATTATTTCACAGAGATGGTGGTGGATGCATGGAACCACCTTCCTCAGGAGATTTTGGGGTCTAAAACTGTGGGAGAATTCAAGAATACAATGGACAGACATAAGGCAATTCTTGTGGGGGGGTAGGAAGAAATAGGCTGTTGGTTAACTAGTATCTGCAGCTTATCCAGTAGGTAGGGAAATGGCAGACTAGGTAGGCCAAGCGGTCCTTATCGACTGTCAAAGTCTATGTTTTTATGTGGATATAGTCACCCTAGTGAGCAGGGAAGTGGTCATGAAATACAATGAGAAAGACAGTATAGGAAAGAGTGAGATGGCAGTGGCAGTAGTGCTACTGGGGAAAAAGAGGAGGACAAATTCACTAAGGGTAAGACATGGGAGTCTTGGTTTGTTGGGTTTGCCACATATTCAGTGACAGCAATGCCAAGAAAACTGGAGTTAGGGATGCCACTAATTACCTATTCACTGATCATCCACAGGGCGAAGGCCAAGGAGGGTTTCAGATGGTTATATTATGATGAGTATTTTAGACAATGGATGACGATATACGGGGCTGAGCGGTGGGATACAAAGCAATTAGATCAATGGATTGATCATGTTATGGACCAATCTACTCCAGACTGGAAAGGGGGAAGGAAACCAACCCTAACACAAAAATGTTGCTGGGCATACAACAGGGCATTTTGTACTTGGCTGCAATGCAGGTTTTGGCACACCTGTTCAAAATGCGGGGGCACACACATGGCCGCAAAGTTACAGACCATTTGGACAAATGGGGGACAGGCAGGTGGGGGGGTCAAGGTTTTTCAGGGCAGAATTTTCGAGGGAGCCAGATGAGTTTCAGGGGACAGACATGGACCAGGGGGTACAGGGGAGGGGTTTTAATGTGAGAGGGGTCAGGCCTTTTAAAGGGGAGAATGGGGGCTCTTGGGTATGGGAGGGAGGGACTGGCCAGGATCCCTATAAGGGTGGAACTTTCTGAACGCATGTTACAGGCATACCCAGACAAGAGAGCAAGGAATAGATTAGTGAAGGGTTTTAGACAAGGTTTCAGTTTACAATTTCATGGCCCCAGGATAAACAAAGAAGCAAAGAACATAAAGTCCATAAAGGGAAAGAAAGACATTCTCCGGAAGAAAATTCAGAAAGAGAAGGCTGACAGGAGGGTAGCAGGCCCATTCAGTGTCCCACCATTACACAATTTAAGGGTTTCCCCTCTGGGTTTAGTACCAGAAAAGCAGCTAGGGGAATATAGGGTTATCCACCACGTCTTTTCCTGATGGAGACTCAGTGAATGATCATGAAGAAGACAGCAAGGTGCATTATGCGACCCTCAAGGAGGTAGTACAGATCATCAGAGCAACCCCAGTGGCATGGATGGCAAAAACCGGCATTGAATCTGCATTCAGGTTACTGCCAGTCAGGCCAGCAGATTGGGACCTTTTGGGTTTTAGGATGTATGACCACTATTATTTTGATAAAGCTATGCCGATGGGGTGCTTGACGGCCTATGCCACCTTTGAGCTGTTCAGTACCTGCCTTCAATAGGTTTTTCAACAGAAAACAGGCTACAGGGTGATCATACATTACTTGGATGACTTCTTACTGATAGCAGCGGATGAGTCGAGACATTGAAGATGTTGGTGGAAATCCAGCGGTTATGCCAGGACCTAGGGGTATCACTGGCACTGGACAAAACTGAAGGCCTAGTAGGGTTATTGAGTTCCTGGGCATTGAGATAGACATGTGTCAGGAGCTTTTCCACTTACCAGATAAAAAAGTGCAGAAACTGAAACAGCTGTTAATGGATAGGAGGGGGAAGGGGTGGGTGCAGTTGAGGCATGTACAGCAGTTAATCGGTCACCTCAGCTTTGCCTGTTGGGCAACTGGGCCAGGCAGAGCCTTTACAAGAAGGTTATCAGTGGTCACACTGGGCACTTCCCGGCCACAACATTGGGTGGATCTAGACAAAGATACACAAGGGCAGACCTGGGTATTTGGAAAGAGTTCATTAGCAGTTTTAATGGAGTATCCCTTTGGCAGGAAGACTGGGTTTACAACACAGACCTTGAGTTATACATAGATGCAGCAGGGAGGTTCAGCATGGGGGGGTACTTTAGGGGTCGATGGTTCTCGGAAGCATGGCCAGCAGAGTGGGGCCATAAAAGGCTGATGAAGAATATCACTTTATTAGAAATACTGCCGATATGGGTAAACACACTAATTTGGGGGGAAGAGCTTTGAAATCAAAAGGTGACATTCTGGTGTGACAACAGAGCAGTGGTGAATGTGCTGAACAATAGGGATGCATCTTCCAATACAGTGCTGAGAGTTTTGAGATAGCTAGTACTACAGGGCTTGAAGTTAACCATGCCCTTTAGGGCTAAACACATAGAAGGGTTACAGAACACGGTACCTGACAGCTTCTCCTGTCTGCAGCTGGACAGGTTCTGAGCCATTGCACCTAGGGTGGAAGAACAAAAAACACCTATACTGAAGTATGTATGGGAGACTGGCTGGAAGGAACTGAGTTCTGTTTCAGAACTCCTAGTCACCTCAGACCCTGAGGGCATATGAGGGGGCATGGCAAGCTTTCCAAGCTTTTAGAAAAACACACCATATGCAGGTAAGTGGGTCAGTCATGGATGACCAACTTGGCAAATATATCATCCAACAATGGGAGAAAGGGTCAGTGCACTCCACAATGGGAATACAGTTAGCAGCTATCCGCTTTATGTGCAACCAGAAAGGGTGGAGGGACCCCACTTAGGACAATGATGCAAGGGTGTGGGAGATTGAGAGCTAAAGATTCAGATGATAGAAAGCTGGTGACAGAACAGCTTTTAACAAGATTAGGAGAAGCACTCCCAAAGATATGCAAATCAGGGGAGGAGTTTACTTTATTTCAGGCTGTTTTCATGGTCATGTACTGTACCATAGTGCCGTATGGGTGAGTGAGGCAGTGGGGCAAAGGAGATGTGGGGGTTCAAGGGGGATAGGGTGGGATAATGTGACCTGGACATCGGAAGGGGTGATGATACATTTACAATTTTCCAAAACAGACCAAATGGGGAAAGATTGTAGTATCAAACTAGAGAAACAGGAAAAACAGATAATATGTCCAATCCAGTCACTGTGAGCTTATGCTGCAGTACAACAGAATAAAAATGGACAAATGTTGTTTACCCATGGTGACGGGAAGCCGGTAACCAGCTATCAGATCATAGCATTACTGAAGAAGGGCATGAGGTTTTTGGGAGAGGACCCAATGGATTTCTCATTGCATTCCTTTAGGATTGGAGCAGCATCTCAGTTAGCAGTGTCAGGGGGCACAGGGGGGCCGATACAGGAAAAAGGCAGATGAAAATCAGAATGTTACAAAAGATACATAAGGCCCTTGGCTGGCAACACATGCTAACTGTTTTGTGTTTGTTCTGCAGATATAAGAAGGGGGGAAGAAAAGGTTAAAAGGGAGACAGAGAGTTGAAGACTTCATCCAAAAACACACTCATAGGTTGTTTTTATTTCATTTATTCAGGGCCTGGACACCATGTGGAGGTATGGATATGCGGGCACTCATACATTTATTGGGCAGAAAGGAGTGCATCTCAGAAGGCAGGGGAAAACAACTCTACCAGGACCTCAGACATTGTAGACTGTCCTGGAAAGGGATCAGGGGCATGAAGTGGGCACAATTATTACCGACCCTGAGGAAAAAGCGGCAGAGGATACCGGTGCCGGACTTGTTAATCATCCATTTGGGGGGTAATGACATAGGGTCCAGGCCCTGGTTAGACATATATTTACAGATCAAGCACAACATTGAAATGATAAAGCAGTGGTGGCCGTATGTGATCTGGTATGGTCAGATATGGTACCCACGTGGCGGGGGGGAAATGAACCATGTGGCCATAGACAGAGCAAAAATGAAGATCACTGTTCATCTCTATGGGAGGGAGAGTGGTTAGATGGGGCATACAGGAGGCCATTGATGCTTTTTGTAGATCAGATAGCGTTCATCTGTCAGAGCTAGAAATCGCCATGTTTGTCACTGAAACGATGGGAGCTATTGAGGAATGGCAGAGACAGGTAAAACATTTGTAAGGAAGGGAAAGCCTGACTTCCAATGCAAGCTGGAGTCAGGCTGTGGGAAAATAACGTAGGAGGGCACAAAAGGGCAGGGGGGAGTTGTGGGTGGAAAGAATTAAGAACAACAGCTATAAGATGAGAAAAGCGGTTTCAGTTTACACCGCTACCTCCAGAGAGAAGAGACGAAGCAGACTCCCAGGTCTACACATGGGAGAAAGAAGAAGAGCACAAGAAAGAGAAATGAAAATAATGTGGATTAACAGATGTAAATTGTGTAAACATGATCAAGAAATGAGGGTGATTAAGAAATGGAATGGATATGTAATAATGTAAAGAAATAATATTGGTTGTATGGAAATCATGCAATAATTAAATTAATTGCTGATCTGAGCACCCACAACATTAGGTGTTTTTGTCTTCTCTGGGGATGGGGAAAATCTGGGACAATGAGGTTTGCCTTGCTAAACAGGCAGACACAGTTGTCCAAGTGCCTCCTTTCCTTCTCCCCCTATATGGGTAAAAGTAAGGAGATGGGGGGAAGGGGAGGAGTTTAGGTTTTTGGTAAAAGGAAGAGAGGGGAGGGCTTTTTCAAGGTAGATCGGCTGGAGGTGGGGCTCAGAAATACAATGGGGGTATGATATCACAAGTTGAGTGGGGCTACAAGGAGAGAAGGGAAGAAATGACAGGTTGAGGGGCAAAAGGGGAGGACCCCAAATAGGGGGTATTTAAGAGGCTGCACAGAGGGTCTCGACCTCCTTACAGCTACTTGCAGTTTTTTTATCTTCCCTCCCACCCACCCACTATATATATATGTATATATATATATATATATATATATATATATATATATATATACAAGGACTGCCAAAGGTGGATTGCAGTTTGTGCTAGATACCAAAGAAATAAGAAGGGAGCCCCTGTTAAGGGGAGGCTAGCCAAGGTGGATGGCTGAGAGACGATGGGAAAATAACATAGGAGGGGCACAAAAGGGTGGTGGGGGGAGTTAGGGGGGAAATGAATTAAGAACAACAACAGCTATAATAAGATGAGAAAAGCGGTTTCAGTTTTCACTGTTACCTCCAGAGAGAAGAGACAACGCAGACTCCCAGGTCTACACCTGGGAGGAAGAAGAACACACAAGAAAGAGAAATTAAAATAATGTGGATTAACAGATGTAAATTGTGTAAATATGATCAAGAAAAGAGGGCGATTAAGAAATGGAATGGATATGTAATAATGTAAAGAAATAATGTTGGTTATATGGAAATAATGCAACAATTAAATTAACTGCTGATCTGAGCACCCACAACATCAGGCGTTTTTGTCTTCCTAAGGGATGGGTGAAATCTGGGACAAAGTGATTTATATTTATTGGAAATTTTTATCTGATTGTAATGACTTATGTCAACCAATAAAATCTAACTACCTACCTAGTTTGCTAGTCATGATGACAAAAAGTTAAAAATGAAGCAGAAATAGCACAAGAAGTAGCAAATAAGGCCTGTGGAATCAGCCTTTGATGGAAGCACACATGTACTGCAACATATGAGTCCAATGAATTACGACACACTAATGTTTTTGTTTGTATCTACTGTAGCTACTTTAATAATTGCTTCAGTCTTAGGAAACCTTAAAATGTATTATTTATACACAATTCAGCTTGTACAGTATTTCATCAAAATTTAATATTAATTCTTTATTGCAAGGGATAGCTATATAAAAACAGGAACTTTACCTTTAGACTTAGGGCCTGATACATAATGATCTAGAAATATTTATTTATTTATTTAAACGTTTCACCCGGAAGGCACACTGAGCAGACAACTGCTCGTTTCCAGATGCATCTTGGGGGGCTGGAAGAGAAGGAGAATGGTACATTACATACAATAGTTGAACAGTAGTAAAAGTTACCAATCTGAAATACCTGAAAAATATGCATACATTGGGTGCTTATTTCCATGCCATGTAAGTCCTGCACATATTCTGTGATTACCAACGGTGGTGAGTTGTATGATCAGGTGCAAAAGGGCATGTGCAGAGAAATGGGGAGTGAGTTGGGGCTGATTCTGCAGAAACACAGACAAGCCTATAAAACACCCTTGCCTTCAGCATATATGGCTGTTGAGAGCCCCAAACAGAGCTAACTGGACATGTCCACTGGGGATAGCCTGGTAGTAAGGCCCCTGCTTATGTGACTGACCAGGACAGGCAACACTCCTGCCTTCTGTATATGGATGATACCCGGAATTAAGTCAGAACTAGAATGCACCCAGAACAGGAACAATTTTCATAGTACCAATCATCAACAGCTGAACAGCCATCCAGAATATCCACCCCATGTGGAAAATCTGCCCCAAACCCTGGAATACCCACCCCAATCCACCAGAATAGAATGGTGCTCATTCTGACAGGTTGGGGTAGCTGCTCCTGGGTTCAGTGTGGATGGTTAGGGAGGAGGCACTCCAGCTGGCAAGCCTGGTGGTGGTAATTGGAATACTGGAATTGTTCTGGTCCCAGGTGCATTATGGTTCTGGCTTGATTCCAGGGCCCATATATTTAAAACTTTGTGGTGGGTGCAAAGGGATTGTGCTCACATTGCACATGGGTTTGTGCTGAATTCCTATATTCAAAGGGTACCTTTTCATGTGCTAAAATCATTTGTGCCCCTGCAGAGATAATATATGCAGTGCGCAAAGGTTGGAGCGGGACCATGCATATCAGCACTGCACAATATTCAGCATGCTAGCACTGCTCAAATGGGTTTGCACAGGTCACATAGCGCTGCACACTTACCACCTATAAAAAGGCCATCTTAAGCCAAGGAAAAACCTAGATGGGGTGGAGACAGTGCAGACCACAGTCCAAGCTGGTGCTTGGGGGAGCACACATAGTGTACCTCATGCAGCAGATCCTACAGGATGAGGAGAGGGCCAGTGCCCACTCTGGGCCCAGATGTAAGCCATGGATGTGCTATGCTGCACACAGACAGTACCGTCCACAAGTCACATATGAAGTCCTCAATGGCAACCAGATCATGGGCTGGTACAGGCTCAACAGGCCCAAGCTCAGGCAGCTGTGTGAGCTGCTGCATGACCAGCTCCAGACAGACACAAAGTGCAGCATGCATTGTCTGCAGAGCTCAAGGTGATGGCTACAGTGTGTTTTCTGGCCACTGGAACATTCCAGGCATCAGTAGAGGACACCACTGGTATCTCACATTCAGCCCCCCCCCACACACACACACCTGTTGGGCCAGTTCCTAGACTCCCTGTTGGCCCATGCTGGGGAATTCATCATATTCCACAGCACACCAGCCAAACTAACAGCAATAATGCAGCAGTTCCATCAGGTTGTACACCTAGCTTCTGTATTTGGTACCACTAACTGCATCATGTTGCCATTTGGGCATCGACCAGTGGGGGAGTGGAGGCCCATTTCGATAAGAAGAAATAACACTCCATCAATTGCCAGGTGGTATGTGATGCAACAGGGCACATTTGGCATAGTACCCCAGCAGTGCCCACAATGTTTTCATGTGGTACAACTCCATCCTGTGCCAGAGGTTTGAAAGTGGGGACATCCCTAGTGGCCACCTTGTCAGTGAGTATACCCCACAGACCCCCCCCCCCCCATACTATACAAGATGACACCAACGTATGACCTATGACAGAGCCTGACTTCGGTAGCAAGTAAAGTAATGGAATCACTACTGAAGAAAAGGATTTGGGAATAACTTCCAACCAGTGGATCATAGGATCTGAGGCAACATGGGTGCCACTGGGGTCAGTACTAGGCCAGTCCTCTTCAGTGTCTTTATTAGTGACATTGTAGAAGGGCTAGAGGGGAAAGTATGCCTGTTCATGGATGATGTGAAAATCTGCAACGCAGTGGACACACCAGAGTGGTGGAAAGAATGAGGGATGATCTGAAAAAGATGGAAGATTGGCAAAGGGAATGGCAGCTGAGTTTAAATGCAAAAAAGTGAAAAATCATCCACTTGGGGCACAGAAACCCAAGGGCAATGTACCAATTGAGTGGGGAGATATTAGCCACCACAAAACAGGAACGTGACCTAGGGGAAATCATTTCCGATGACCTGAAAGTACCCAAGCAGTGTGATAAGGCAGTGGGGAAGGCTAGCAGGATGCTCGGGTGCATAGGTGCATTTACCAAAATACATTTACACACTCGGCAGACTACTGCATTAGTATTTGGTGCTCCTGAACCTATAAATCTCCCTGCCCAAGTGGCAGTTTATGCTTCCCTCTCCTCTCACTGGAGTGCCTACCCTCATGAATTTCCTACTGCCTCCTTAACACCCAAGTTGCATCATCCATTATCTGTTAAAGCGATAACTTTCAGATTAAAAAAACTAATACTTATATTACTACTATGTTCTGGGAATGTGGAGTTAAATCCTGGCTCTCCTCTCCCTATCAATGCATCTTCAGAACTAACTCATCTAAAAGGTCTAAAAATGTTGCACTTCAGTTTGTGTAGTCTACTCAAAAGGTCTGACACAATGCAGGCTTGGGTCTGCCATACAAGACAAGATCTACTAGTATTATCAGAGACATGGTTAAGAAGTTCCATTCCAAATCAAAAAATATACATCCTGTCATATAACGTCTTCAGGATAGACTTGCCCACCAGGGTGGGGGACAATATACATCCTTGTTAAATATGCAGTTTCTATTATTGACTCATCAGCAGCAACAAGAGAGTTTGAATGCTTAATGCTAAAGCTCTCTTTCTCCTCCAATGAGTCAATACTCATTATAGGTTGCTATAGACCCCCCGCTGGGGGATTCGAATTGTTGCCTCACCTCTGCACCCTCATGGATGCTTATACCTTAGAAACCATTATCTTGGGTGACTTTAATCTCAACTGGTACAACCCGATTTCAAAAACCAATAAAAGAGCTATGTGATGCATTAGGCCTCACCGCAGCTCATTCCTGAACCCACTCAACCAGACCTCAAAAACCCTGCAAATAGCAGTTTCCTAGGCCTAACGCTCATAAAGAAACATCACAAAATCTGTCATATCATGTTTTTTTTTTATAATGACATCAGCGACCATAGGATCATTATATGTGTGAGGGCCTCACCAAAACCTATATTAGCCTGTAGCTTTAGATACAAAAGCAACCCCCACAGTTTTAATTGCACTGACTTCTCGTCCAAGCTGAACCTCATACAATGACAAGAATTCTACCTCACCCCTACAGCTACTGAGACCTGTATTCTCTTTTTAAAAAAACATTCTGGATGTGGTGAATAAACACGTCCCTTTAGCGAAGACGCGAACAAGGAAAAAGACCTGAACTTGGTTTATCAAAGATCTAAAGACAGCATTTCAGGTGTTACATGAGGTCCCTGCACCCTTATTGGTACCCTCAGAGGTACACCGTAGACAGCTAGTGTTTAGGCATATGTTATACTAACATATAGGGCTAAGGGCATCTACCGTATAAGAGTAGATGTCAGGATATGTACGCATGTTATTGTAATACACTTTGCTTGCTAATACATATATATTCTTCTATGTATTTTCTGTGCATTTCTTACTTAAAAGATGTCAGGACACCTGTGTCCTTGGAATAATTATGATACATAAGTCGGAATTGCCACCTTTTGGTGATTTGTACTACTACGCTGAGTTATGTAAGACTCTGTATAAGAACTCTTTTGTTTCACAAACTGATGACTACTACAAAATTGTATAATGTTATCTTGGACCGTGGAGCCTCCTCTAATTTAGCCAATAGGGTTTATCTAACTAGAAATGTTTCTATCTTACAGTAACCATAGTAATTATCATAGGTATATAATATGAGACACTAAGTCTTGTACCTCGGAGATCCCAAGAGACACAAAGAAACCTCCAGGTATAGGGAATGCTTAGCACTGGCTCCCGGTTCATATTGGTAAGAACTGCTTAGGGCAACTGTGATTTTATCCTTTTTGGTCGTAATAAACAAGTTTATTATGCTAATCCAAAGTGTCTGTGATTACTTGCATTCCCAATATTGCCAAGAACCTGAAAGTGAGGTTTAGACCTCCTAACAATTGGTGACCGTGTGCAGGCAATGTTTGGTGTTTGTAAGCCTTCACTGGTTGCTACAACTTTTCCCTTTCCAACGGGGACAGTAGATGTACATTTCCATATCACCTCTCCCACTTTTAAACCAGTCTGTAGTCACTTACAAAGTCTGGCTACTTTTCTCGGGTGTGGTCGATGCCGACACGACTCACTCCACAGCAGCTTTGAATTGTAAGCCTACAAATTCTACAGTAGCTCGACTGTGTATAACGTGCTCCTGCTGTGGATCGATACATAGCATGGTGCCTTTTTCACAATTTGATTTTTTGTTCCCTCCCACACAATGGCCACCATATCAAATATCTGCGCAGAACTGAGACTTGATGTCTCTAACTTCCTTGCCTCCCATGGAGGATGGGCTGACTTCGAGCGGTATGAAAGTCAATCCAACAACCCTATACTGGGGATTTCACCCCGTACACAGAGACAAGACAATCAACCAATAAGCGAATAAGCGTCATGCCAAAGGGCTGATGGTCATGGCTCGCTACGCTGCTCTGGAAGCCTCCAAAGCGAGGTTTCGAACCCTTGATCTACACATTTCATCTCTTAAGCAAGAGATGGGTCTGCAGGAAATAGAATGCATTAGACTGCAGCAGAATTTGGAGTCTGAACTTCAAACTCTGTGAAATGAAAAGGATTCACTTTTGCATCATTCAGCTCAAGCTGGAGAACAGGAACTTTGTATGTTGAAGCAGGAGTGTGAAAGTTTGAGACAAGGATAAGGGACAGGCATTGCATATGAATGTCTTGCTAAGTATAGTGAATGCACAGTTGAGTGAGGAGATGGGAGAGCTACAGGATAAGATAAACCAGGTATGTAATGACTTAGAAGTGGCTACTAGGGACAATCGCGAATTGAGCGCCGCGTATAGAGTGTTGCAAAAGCCCCATAACATCTTCATTCCCTACGTTGCTTCTGACCTTATAGGTGTCAGTTTCTGACCTCTCTTCTTGCACTTACCTGTCCAATGCAACTTCTAATGCACTTGCCCTGTGTTTGTCCTGACAAGGCCCCTCGGCTGCCTCACCCTCACCCTCACCCTCTACACCTATGCCTTCCCCTACCCTCAGCCCTCTCCCCTTTTTGCCCTCTTCCTCCTATTGTTTCTTGAGTTACTCATCGCTCAGTCTGATTTTGTCAAGCAAAGTTACTGTCTAAAACCATGTACCTGTAGCTGTTTTATGTTTTAGTGTCTGTTACCCTGTAACCAGCCTGACGTGAAACCTTTGTAAAAGAGCCTTGGCTCAAAGGTACGTTTTAATCCTAGACACAAATAAATAAAATAAATAAATGCAGGATGAGGTTGATATGGATGTTGCAACTATGAGTCATGCTGAATGTAAAACTAAGATGGCGAAACTGCGCCATCAGTGGGAGGTTCTGGCTGGACATGTTAAGGCTATGGGAGGCGTAGCCCCTGCCTTACACATGTCATCTGAGGGGAGGTATCAGATGATGACATCTCTCAGTACAATGCCCAGTCATACCCCTACTATGGCCCAGAAACCCCACCCAGCCATTCACAACATGGCGGTCCCCTCCACCCACACCATGACTCATTAAGTGAAGCTGATGCGTGGCCCATCATGGGAGATGCCAACATGGTGGGCCCCATGATGGGGGGGATCAGGCCTAGGCCTGGTCCCGACGGCACCACCGATAGCCGTTATTAATGTGGAAGACAGGCAGGAGATAGAAACAATGATTGAAAATGCAATACGTAATGTACCTCTTCCTGACAGAAGTAAACGGGCCATTAAAACCCAAATCAGACAGCTTTCACAGGAAGTTGGCACTCAGGATGGTATTGTCCATACTGTGGCCGAGGCTGCAGCTCGTGCTGCCCTAGACGGCGCCCGAGATAATCCACCTCCACCTGATTGGCCCAATAATCCCCTACAAATGGCCTACTCTGTTCAGCAAATAGTTGACAGTATCTGTCGGAGGAACACTTCTGACAACCTCAGCTGCCACTTAGAAAAGGTGCATTCCAAATGCAAGATGCTTAGCCTCGCTGCAGAATATTAGATCCAGATACAATGCCAGACCATCGACCCTAGTTTGTGGGCCAAACTCCCCAATGTCATCTGCCAGGATGGCAACTCCACCTTTGATGAGGTTGCAGCCGAGCTCATTTCTGCACACAGCCCAGGTGTAGTCAAAGTGATGCTTGCATACCCTGTAAAATAGCATGCAAAGGAAAGTCCAGTGACTTATCACCAAAGACTCAGGATGGCCTACCGAGCAGGAAAGCACCTGGAACAAGAAGCTGCGGATGTAGATCTTATTGAATATAAGACCCTGTTCCTTAGGAACATGATTCCTGCAGTACGAGGAAAAGGTAGAGCCAACCACTTACCCCAACATGGACAGGTTTGCCGACATCCTTCGGTAACCTGAGAGAGTTTACCATCTTTACATCTGTGATCTGGGCACTGGTTCCAAGAAAGTAACCACTGTGGAGCCTATTCAAGAGGCCATGACGCACTACACGGTGGAAGGGCAGGCCCAACACAAACAGCCCCTCCCTGCAGACAACCAACACCCCCAACAGGCCCAACAACAACAACCAATACAGCAACAACAGCAATAGGGTGGGAACTGGAACTATCATAAGAATAAAAAACATAAGAATAAGGGCAAACAACAACAGCAAAGAATGGGTCCTTCGTATAGAGAGAGAGCCAAAGACAATCGGAAATTCTGAGAGCTCCTGGGGTAAGTGCGCTCTGTGGCGGATGCTATTCCAGCTCAATCCCTTGCGGCTGTACAACCAGCGATCCAAGCACCGATGGGCCATGGTGACACCGGAAGTACAGGCCTTCAGGCCCATACAGGCCTGAACCCAGAAGCTCCTCCCTATATAGCATCAGTGCAGCATGGTGAAGTGGTTCAAAGGAGCCAGGCCCAACCTCTCCATGCCCCCAGCAGTAAGGATTGACAATTACAGGCCCCAGTCTGGATTGTAAACAAGCTGGTCTTGGATACAAATGGAAGGCCCTGCACTGAGGCCGAGGTCTGGGGCCACCTACTTGTAGTCTTACTAGATACAGGAGCGGCTGTGTCTGTATTACATGATGACCACCCGGACACATCCCCTTGGTCCACCGGATGGAGGACCAACATGTCAGGAGTGGATGGTACTAGATTACCTGCATACCAGTCTCTACCCTTGCCGGTAGAGTTAGGCCACTTAAAGGCCTCACACACCTTCCATCTGATAGTAATGCATGATCACCCTTATATCATAGGAATTGACTTCCTTGCACCACACCGCTGTGTGGTAGATTTAGCTAACATGCTATTGATACAAATTCAGGGTCAATACCACACTATTTTGATCCCTGATTCACATGTTGTGGCAACAATATCTGCTAACAACAAACAGTATGACATCATAGATTTGTTCAAAGACCATGAGCTTTTCCCAAAGCTTCTCCCCATTTTTCAATGGCATCCGGAAGCATTTGCAATCAACAAACATGACTGTGGCAGAATGCACACTGTCATCGAAGTGCCAGGGCCAGCACATGAGAGGCAAAGGCAATATCCTTTCCCAACTGAGGCCTTGCCTTCTCTCAGAGAAACAATCAAGTCACTTCTTAACCAAGGGGTAATCAGAACATGTGTTTCTACTGCTAATTCCCCAGTGTGGCCCATGAAAAAACTCACAGGTGCCAGGACACTTATTATTGACTACAGGAAACTAAACCAGGTCACCCCCAGTTGTTCACCAACTATAGCATCCGCACCTGATGTGCTATGACTTTTGACCCCTGACCTAAAATGGTTCAGTGCCCTGGATATCTCCAATGGTTTTTGGTCATTCCCATTGGCCCCTAAGAGTCAATATAAGTTTGCTTTCACCTTTGAAGGAAGACAGTATACGTGGACTTGCTTACCACAGGGATTCCATAACAGCCCGTCCGTGTTCCATCTACATATGATGGATGCCCCTGAGGGTTTCTCTACTCCCCAATGTCTCTTGCAGTATGTGAATGACCTGTTGCTGGCAACTGCCACACAGGAACAACACTTGGATCTCTTGGACTAACTATTGACCCTCATTCAGAGAGCAGGCCTAAAATGCAATCCAGCAAAAGCACAACTATGTCAGAAAGCAGTACTCTTTCTGGGTCTAAAAATAACTGACCAAGGTTGAAGCCCTACCTGGAAGAAGATACATGGATCGCAAGACTTGCCATTGCCTACCAGCGTGGCAACTCTTAGACGGTTTCTAGGTATGGCGAATTATTCTAGAGATTTTATCTGTGATTTTGCTCAGAAAGCTGCTCCTCTGTATGAGCTATTGAAAAAGGACATTCCATGGACTTGTGGGCCCTATACATACCCAGGCTGTGATGTCACTGAAGCAGGCCTTGGCCTCTGCCCCAGCTCTGGTCAACCCCAATCCATCACTACCGTTCCATCTGGAATGTGCCACCTCTGACATTGCCATGTCAGCATTGCTGGCTCAGAAGGTTCACGGCACCCTGAGACCTAGTTCATATGCATCACAGCTCTTGACCCCAGTGGAACAGAAGTACAGTCTTTGTGAAAGGAACCTTCTGGCCACCTACTGGGCTGTCAAGCACTTTCTGTATATCATTGGGTACTCTCCACTGATTATCAACACCAACCACACCCCAACTACCTTTCTGCTCTCAGATAGAGTCAATTATGGGTCAGTCTCTAATACTAGGCCGACACACTGGTCACTTCTTCTCCAGGACAGAGACATACAGGTGAACCCAACTAAAATTCCATCTATGCTGGCTCATGGACTCCTTTTCCAAGGAGAACCCCATGACTGTACACTGCAGTCACCTGATCTTCCAGATCCAGGTCCTTTCCTCCCTGCCACATCACAAATACTTGACAACACCTCTGTTTGTCATATCTTTACTGATGGTTCAACATCTTACAATCAGGGAGAACAAATTGCAGGGATGGGCATTCTAGTGATTTACCCTTATGAAAAAATGATTAAAATGTATAAGCATTGCAGTGTAGCATCATCACAGTATGCAGAGATGGCAGTGGTGGCCTATGCCCTCGAGTTCATCCAGCATGGGACCGAGGATACCATCATTTTTTCAGACTCTAAGTGGGTTTGTTGTTCTCTTACAGAATTCCTTCCTTTCTGGCAGAAGAACTCCTTCCTCTCCTCTGACAGCAGCCTAGTGAAGTACAAGGAATTGGTAATATACATACATTCACTGGCACAAAAATTTGCACACAAACTCTATGTACACAGAGTTAAAGCTCACTCTCTCCATGATCCCTATCATGCCTTCAATGATATAGCAGACACCCTTGCCAAGAAAGGGGCCCGAGGGGGGACACATGGATGATGGACCATCCAGGGGCCAATGCAGCCGTACATACTGCAGCACTCAGGAAAAACCTGAACCCTTTTCCCCTTTGGACCTCTCAGCAGCCCAACAAACTAATACTGAACTTAAAGAGGTGTTCAGATTCCTTGACAAGAGTACCAAAGAGAAACTTCCCACACATAACCCCTATCGGAGGCATGAAGGTAAGTTACACTTGTCACCAGATGACAAGCTCATCTGGTACCAGCCAGATGATCCCACTACCAAGTTGTGGGTGGTCCCCAGACACCTTAGGTCTGAATTTTTGCACCAAGTGCATGATACACCCACTGGTGGACACCTGGGAGTGGAAAACACCCTCCAGAGGCTTAAGACCACTGCCTGGTGGCTTGGTGTCACCAAAGATGTCAAACAGTACATAGATAATTGCCTTGTTTGTGCACTAAACAACCCCATTCCCACCAAACAAAATGCCAAACTTTCACCACAATGATGCTCTGGCCCATGGCATGCCATACAGATTGATTTTATTGGTCCCTTAACCAATACCAGCAGAAATAACTAGTATGCTCTTGTGGTAACTGACCTCTTCTCCAAGTGGGTTGAAGCTTTCCCCACTAAAACATGTACTGCTTAAACCACTGCACAAATCCTGGTGGAACAGATTTTCTCCAGGTGGGGCCTACTTCTTAAGGTGGACTCTGACAAAGGAATCAGTTTTACAGGTGAGTTAATGAAAGAATCTCTTGAACTCCTTGGAGTTCAACAAAAGTTCCACATACCCTACCACCCCCAATCTTCAGGTCAAGTAGAGAGAGCCAACAGACGGATTAAGCAAATGCTTTCCAAATTTATCGAGGACAATCTCAAAACTTGGGATTCCCTACTGCTGTTACTCCTTATGGCAATTAGGGGCACACCCTCAGCCACCACCCAGCTGACACCCTTTGAAGTAATGACTGGAAGACAGATGAGATTACCTGAACACCTGTTATTTGACTTGCACACTCCCACTGCAGACCATGTGTCTGTAGATCAATATGTGGAAAAACTCAGAAAAGACCTCATACACACACATTTGTATGCTGCCAACTGCATGGGTAAGACCCAGCAACAATCCAAAATACAGTTTGACAAGTATGCACAAGAAGTGGATTGGCAGGTTGGAGATCGGGTAATGGTCCTTCGATTTGCACATCCCACCCATTCCTTCTCCAATAAATAGGAAGGCCCATACCCCATTGTCAACAAAAAAGCTCAGTCTGGCAGTCTATCAAGTTAGACTCCTGCACAATAATAAACGGACTGACAAATGGTTATATGCAAACCAATTGAAACTGTATAAAGGAGTTTAATTACTTTTCCTCACTCCACTGGGTTTACTAATGTTTGATTTTCCTTTTCAGATACACTGACAAGAAGGCTATCTTGTTCCATTATCTCCTCATCTTAGGAGTTATCCCCTGCATCCAAGGCACAGTACCGAACATCTTACCACACCTTGATCATCCAGCATCTCCTTCAGAGGGAGTATACATCAATATACCCGATAGTCTGATTACTGTCCAGGAAGGTTCCGATGCTTACCTCACTGCCTCGGTTGTCACTCCTGATAAATCTACCCTACAAATTGAGTGGCAAACCACATTGCAAGGACAAATTCTCCCTGTGGCCGAACTCTCCAAATGAACTTTCCAGGGTTGGCTCAATGCTAAATTATCCCCAAATGGTTCTCCGTCCTTGTTACAAACTGCTCTTAGACATTCTGGTTTATACAATATTAATGCCTTAATTGATCCTTCGTATTGTAATTCTCTGTCTAAGGATACTGCTCAAAAATTTTGTGCTATACACCACATGGCTTCTGCTGCCATGTATCTCTCTGTGTTACCACCCACTGACAAACAGCTTTTGGAATGTCCAAAGCACACCCCTGGTCCCCGCAGTGGTCTAACAGCCACTGCCCTTCCTGGTTCATTGATTGATAATCTACAATTTATGCATACACCTGTGTTGTTTAATTCACTTACTGGAATATGAAAGAATTTGGTATGTGTCACAATACTAACACGTCAGCATTTTATAGTATGTTATTGCTTGATAGTTTAGCTGCATTTCAGATACGCACTCAAGACCCTATTGCTGGGGTCCATACCACTGAACATAGAGGCAACTTCAAGAGAAAATTCAATCCTGATGATCAAAGTCATAAACGTAATACACGTGAAGTTGACAGTTCTGATGTCACAGGTGCAACAGGTACTGTGACAGGTCTCTTTGGTACAGCTATGTCTATTGGGAATAAGACAGACATTGCTGCTATCAAATCTCATTCTGCCAAATTTCAGACTGGTTTGGTTAATAATATTCTACCCCCATTATTGCATGGTGTGGATGACCTTAGTCAGGAAGAAAGATACGCTGTATACAATATGCACGACATTGCTAAGGCATTCACAGACTCTAAAGACAAGATTAATGCACTTATTGCACAGAATAACAAAGAAGCAGATAATACATTGCTAGAGAGATTCTCTGCTCTGCCTATGGCTCACACATTATCACTACCATCAACAATCTCTTCTGTGATCTAAAATCTGGAAGAATCACTGATATCATACATGATAGATGCATTTCCAAATGGTATTGTCCACGATGTAAAACCCCTAGCTGCATCGCTATGTGTATGCAACAATCTTTAACCATTCCTCTTTCTACAGCTAGAAACCTGGGTTTTGTGACCAGACACCCTAACACTGGTCCTTGTTTCACTGCTAAGAAATGTTCCATAAGAGATACAATGTTTGTTTCTTTTACTGTTTCTTTACCACGCTTTGTTCCCTCTACAGCTTTGTTTGACAAGATCGCACTGGTACATTCCATTGGGAACCAGGATGAAGACATCTATAGAGAACGCCTGGATCTACCACCTCTACTGGTTTTCCATCCTTTCCTGGATGCCAGGATTGCTCTGCACATGGACTTTTGTGCAAAGAAACAATACATTTACTTGTGTTGGTGTGATGTATTTGATGTTATTACACCTGTCTGTGGTTATTCTCCAGATAGCACTTATTGGACTTTTACCATGGATGATGACATCAGCACTAAAGGCACAGATTTTGCAGACTCAGCATTGGCTCTGGATAAACTTTATCGATCTTATCATGAGGAGGTTCATCGCCTGTCAACATGGATTTCCAAGATGGCCTACACTTGCCCAGTACAGTTGCAAAAGTGGACCCTCCCTACTGATCACTCTCAGTATAATTCTGATGGGGAGTATTGCGTGGTAACTAATTTCAAAAGCTATACTTATGGATCTGAAACTTGTTATTGATTCCCCCAATTTCTGTTTTGTCCCACACCAGAAAACTGTTATTGGACATACCGTTATAACCCCTGCCCCTCTTGTCGATGCAGACATCATTGATGGTAACCCTGATTATCTGTTCACACTTTCAGAATACTTACCATATTTTAATGTACACATAGATCCACTCACACTTACATTAAAATCACTTTTAGACAGAAAAGATTTACACCTCATCCACATCAGCAATAATATGACCAAGGCCAATGACGCTATTCTTTCATTAATTAATGATGGTGATATGAATGATGCATTGACTAACACCTAGTTAGAAATTACTTTTAAAGGTTTTGTTATTATACAAGCATTTTTGACATTTTTCTTGATTATTATGCTATGGTGCCTACAGTGCACACTGCGCCAACACTGTGAGCAGTTTGAGTTCCTTTACAAAGCTCGCGTGTCAGCTTTGTAAACCACCACTGCTCCCTGACCTTTCCGTAGATTTGCCTGTGTTGCCCTTGGAGGTGTCAAGAGGGGGAATGTTACACGAGGTCTCTGCACCCTTATTGGCACCCTCAGAGGTACACCGTAGACAGCCAGTGTTTAGACATATGTTAAACTAACATATAGGGCTAAGGGCATCTACTGTGTAAGAGTAGATGTCAGGATATGTACGCATGTTATTGTGATACACTTTGCTTGCTAATACATATATATTCTTCTATGTATTTTCTGTGTATTTCATACTTATAAGATGTCAGGACACCTGTGTCCTTGGAATAATTATGATATCGAAGTCGGAATTGCCACCTTTTGGTGATTTGTACTACTATGCTGAACTATGTAAGACTCTGTATAAGAACTCTTTTGTTTCACAAACTGATGACTACTACAAAATTGTATAATGCTATCTTGGGCCGTGGAGCCTCCTCTAATTTAGCCAATAGGGCTCATCTCTGTAACTAGAAATGTTTCTGTCTTACAGTAACTATAGTAATTATCATAGGTATATAATATGAGACACTAAGTCTTGTACCTCGGAGATCCCAAGAGACACAAAGAAACCTCGAGGAATAGGGAACACTTAGCACTGGCTCCCAGTTCGTATTGGTAAGAACTGCTTAGGGCAACTGTGATTTTATCCTTTTTGGTAGTAATAAACAAGTTTATTACTCTAATGCAACGTGTCTGTGATTACTTGCATTCCCAATATTGTCAAGAACCTGAAAGTGAGGTTTAGACCTCCTGACACAAGCCACAGACGAACTTTGGAATAAGGCACAGAAGTCTAAGCTTGCTTTGCAAGGAATTATTGCACCAAGCTTACAAGGTCTGCCAAAGCGGAGTACTTCCAAAACACATTAGACTCCTCCAAAAATAATGCTACAAAATTCTGGCAAATTCTAAAAGAAATTGAAGGGCAAAACTCATCTCCCTCCCTGCCCACCAAGATTGTTTCTCATGGAGACACCTTCACAAATAAGCACCACATTTTAGAGAAATGAAATAACCATTTCTCTACTGCAGGGCTTGCATTTGATATGTCCCGAGCTAATCACTTTCATATGCCCCCCCCCCTTACTGACCCTCCTCCAACTGTCACCTAGAATATTCAGCCACATTCCAAGTTTAGCTTCAACCCTATTTCATTTAAACATGTAGAGAACCTTTTGATCTCTCTAGATATCAAGAAATGTTCTGGTGCTGACCAGCTCAAACCCCTTTTCTTCAAACTGGGCTATCCTTACCTTACTGCGCCCATCAGTCATCTCTTCAATTTATTGCTTGCTCAAGGGATCCTTCCCACTCCTTGGAAAACAGCACATATAATCCTCTTCAAGTCAGGTGACCCCAGCAACCTCAACAATTACCATCCCATATCACTTCTACCTATATTATCTAAATTACTCAAAAGATTAGTTAATATGCAGCTAAGGCAGTACCTGGATTCCTCCGACCTCCTCAGTCCTTTACAGTCTGGCT
This sequence comes from Neoceratodus forsteri, assembly GCA_016271365.2. Lineage (NCBI taxonomy): Eukaryota > Metazoa > Chordata > Ceratodontiformes > Ceratodontidae > Neoceratodus > Neoceratodus forsteri. The sequence continues at coordinate 1,025,404,174 of CM057454.1, read as the reverse complement.
TCAGGCCCAGACACAGTATTGTATCTACCTTGGGAAAAGTCACCAGCAATTGGCAATCCACTCTGGATATTAAACATCCTGTTAGTGCAGTCTTCCTTGACCTGAGCAAGTCCTATGATACTGTGAGTCATAACATACGCCTCCATAAATTAAGACATTTGTCTAGAAACTACCTCTATGCATTGGTTCTCCTGTTACCTTACAGACAGACAGCAACAAGTCAAAGCACAAGGTAACTACTTCCCACTCAGAACTATGCACAGAGGAGTGCCCCAGAGGTCCATACTTGGGCCCTTGCTATTTGAAATTTATGTAAATAACATTAACACTAATGTTAGTTAGACTTATGTGCATCTCTTTGCCGATGACACAGTTTTATGTCTCCAGGTTCTCCCTCGATCTTGCCTGTGCAGACCTGCAAAACTATTTCAACCAGCTCCAACACAACACAACACTAAAGTTGTTGTTAAATGCAAAAAAAAACAAAGGTTATACTTCTTCCCCCCATGCCCAAGCCATAAGGATCTCTACTTCCTGCCCCCCTCCACATAGTGACCCTCCTAGGTGAATTGCTTGAGGTGGTGGACAAGTATAAATATCTGGGTTTCTGGTTAGATTGCTGGCTATCATTCGCAATACATATCGAGGAACTCTCAAAGAAGCTAAAAAAGAGGCTAAGCCTCTTATTTAGAATTCAAGCACCATCTTATTTAGGAAGCAAAGATGAGGCTGGTCCAGACTACCTTTCTTTCCCTCATTTACTATGCAGACTTCATTTACAGCCAGTGCTCCAAATAAGCCCTTATTAAATTGGACATACTCTATCACAGAGATCTAAGGTTTATTACTAATGCCCCATTCAGAACACGCCATTGTGCTCTATACACAAAGCCCCTAGAATTCTGCTGATACAGAATTTTTGCAGAACTTATAATCATACATTGTTTTCGAGCTTTACTGAAAACTGTAAAATTCGGAATTAGGGCTGCCTGAAAACTGTAAAACGTAAGATTTCATGGAATCTGGCATTTTCCATCAGATCAGTAAATCTATAAAAAAGTCTGTTTTTCTTTTAATTCCTTCCTGTACTATTTTCAGTTTGCTTTATTTAATGCTCTGTATATTAAGCCTTCTTTAATTCTGGTTATTTATGCACATACTAAAAGAATGATAATAGAATCCCGGTAAAATCTGGAAATTAGAGTAACAATCACCGGTGAAATTCCGGAATCTTAAGTCTTGAAAACGGAATTTAATTGTTTTAATCACCGTAAATCAGTGGCCTTGCTTATAACCTACCACAGAATATCTGCAATGCTGCAGAATTCACTGTTCTTTGTGATTCTTTACTAATATTTCCAGTTTAATCCATAGCACCTGGTTCCCTTCCCCTTCCCTCCTTTTATATCCAAAACTCCTCTATGGTCAGCATGTGATATTATCAGTGCTAATACATCATACATTAGCTAATGATAGGGCTGCATTCTGCCACAGAAATGAATAGTCACTTATCTACCACAGCTCCCACTCCCAGAGGAAGTGGCACAGCACATCGGGTACTGTGATATTTGTTCAACCTGTACTACAGCCTAATAAAATGTGCAGTCTTAAGTTATTACATTATTGCCAACTTTAATAAATACTTGATAATAGCATATACTTGTTAACTCTATACCTTACTTTGTACATATTTATTTGTGCCTTTAAGGTATAGAGATGCCATCTGAAATGAATAACTGGTAAAATGAATTAACCCATTATTTTTAAGAAAAATAATTATGCCCAGAAAGGTGGGAATGTAATAATGTGTAGACCTGTTAAAAGAACAGATCTACTAAATGAATATTTGCACTGTACACATTTTTGCCAGGATTATTGATTAAATAGGTTGTCATGAGTTGACAGAATTACATAAAAGCTATGGAGAAACATTGTGTGCAGGGCCAGCCATTGGACCAGAGGGTAGCATGTTGTGTTCTTGTGCTGGCGACTCAGGCACGGGGATGAGCTCTGGGAGTTGTCAGGGCAGCACAGGGATGGGGAAGGGGCAGCCCTATCGCACACCACCTTTCTGAGCTTGGGAAGGTATGGCACAGTGTTCTGTCACCTGGGTGACACCTTGTGACAGGCTTGGAAGCCTTCTTGCACAGTGAGTCACATATGCATGTCATGGCCTGATGGGGTTACATAGTGTCACGAGAAGTGGGTTGCCATGAAAAATGAGTCTTACAATATCTTCTGTATTCTGTTTATTCCACTTCCAAAGGGACCTGCATGAATGAGGATACAATTTCACGGACACAAAAAGGGACATTTTTTATTTAAAACTATGTTACAGATTGCATATAAATATATAAGTGATCCACAGTGGGGACTTCATGAGTGGTGTAAACAACATGCGTTTATAGATAACTTATTATTCACATAAGGTCCTCTCCGCATATTTCATTTATGCAATAGAATAGAACATTAAATGATAGATTTTTGTTTAGTTTTTTTTAAAAATAAAATTATTTCTATAAGTCTTTTTTTTTTTTTAAACTAGTGTTACTGTGCGTTTCCCCATGCCGAGTGGCATAGCCGCAGCCATGGACATGAAGTCAGGTTGACAAGCTGATGCTGTGATGTGGCAGTTCTTTGGTGCCACAGAACTTCTGCAGGAACTGCAAACCATGGCTGCAGAAGTTCTGTGGCAAATGGTAATCCTGCCGCAGAACTTGGTCCCAAAGTGTCTCAGAAAAGTAAGGGGCTTATCTAAAAGCTCAACTTGGCTGGCCCTCGCTTGCGAATAGAAGGTTAAAAAATACCACACTGCCTCCCTGGTGGTGCAGAGGGTTGAGGCGCTGGGCACCTTACCTCATGCTATCCTGGCGACCCAGGTTCGGGAATGACCTCAGGTCATCGGGTTGCCGGTCGGGGGGGGGCAGAGCAGGATTGAGCATGCTGGCAAGCAGCTCTCCACTCCTGAAGGTGGTGAGTGTGGGTTGGCACCTCCCCCCATAGTTCTGCTCCCACTGGGTGGCAGTCTGGTAGGTAGCGTAGGTGGAGAAGGGGCAGCAAAAGAATTGTTAGGTGGAAGTGGATGAACTGGCACCACGGGGGTGTGAAGCATGCCTCCACAGGCTCGCACAACCATGTGCCGGGAGGGGGTCAGGGGAGAATATCAGTAAAAATGTTTTGTGTCCCATAGCCAGTTGGTGGGAGGAAGCAATGGGGAAAACAAGCTCAATAAAAAAACAAAGCCATACTATGACCCTACACAGAAATCCTGAATAAACTCCCTCCATACATTACAGACCTCTTTAAGTATACATCCTGCTCCTACTCTTTGAGGAGACATTCTTACATACTATTAGATATACCTAGGATAGTGTCCCACTATGGTGAATCAGCGATTAGCCATTATATTCCTGCCTTATGGAATAATCTCCAACACCCCTTAAAACTAACACCATCTGCCTAGAGGTCTTCAAAACCCTATTAGACCCCATTATCCAGAAGGATTCTATTTTTTATCCTTAACATGTTTATCTTATAGTTCTCCACAGCTCTCCTTGTTATGCCTGTTTTGTGTATCAATGCCTACATAACACTTACATTTTTGCCCCCATTTGGCTGCAGTCCTTTCTCTATTACTATTTCAATAAGTAGACATGCTACATTGTATTTCCCTCTATATTCATCCAGTGTTCTGCATCAATTATGTTTTCTGCCTATGACCTTATCTGGATGCACAGAGTACTTTTTACATTGTATGTATTGTAAATCTTTGTGTCCATCCAGGACCACTTTGAAAATGAGCTTGCTCAATTGTGTCATTCTTGGTAAAAAAAAATTGATTGAATAGGGAGGTGCATCTTTAGCAGAAGGAGGGAAGTAGTATTATCCCTGTATATATCACTGGTAAGACCCCACTTCGAGTACTGTGTCCAGTTCTGGAGGCCCTACCTCTGGAAGGACATAGACAAGGTGGAGGTGGTACAAAGGAGGGCAACCAGAATGGTGCAGAGCCTGCATCAAAAGCCCAATGAGAAAAAGACTCAGGGAACTAAATGTGTACTCTTCAAAAGAAAGGAGGGAAAGGAGGGATAGGATACAAATGTTCAAATACCTCACAGGTATTAATAAGGTACAGGAAGGTAGCATTTTCCATAGAAAAACATACTCCAGGACAAGAGGTCATGCTATGAAACTGGAGGGGGAGAGGCTGAGAGGAGATGTGAGGAAATACAGTACTTCTTCAAGGAGGGGTGGTGGACACCTGGAACAGCCTCCCAGCAGAGCTGGTGGGTGCTAAAACAATATCAGGATTCAAGCGTGCATAAAATATACTCAAGGAGACCTTAGAAGTAAGGCAATGGGGGGGGGATAAGACCAGAGACTGAGTATGGTCTGAGGTGGTACAGTAGGTAAAGAATACAGGGCAGACTATGTGGGCCAAGAGGTCCTTATCTGCTGACAACTTCTATGTTTCTATGCCCTTTACCTACATAGGGGACAGTGCCTATCCCCTGCGTCCCTGACTCTTCACACCTGTCCTATGCCCTGCATCCATTGCAGAGGACAGACACAATGCAGCACAAACTGCCACATGCATCATCATTGAGTGTGCATTTGAAATGCTCAAGAAGTGGCTCCAGTGCCTTCATTGTTCCAGTGGTGCCCTACAGTACACCCCTCAGAAAGCCTGTGCCATGCCATATTCTTTGCCTGCTGTATACTACACAACATGGTACTCAACTATGTGATATGCATGATGACCATAGAGGAGCAACCTGCATCAGATTCTGAGCCAGAGGACAAGTGGATACCAGAGTAGCTCAGCAAGCATGACCCAAAATGACCAGGAGTGCCCAGGAATACAGAGCCTGACTCATGAGAGAAATGTTCAACATGGCTGATAAGTACACACCATGCAAGAGACTGTAATATGTGTAATCAATATATTATCAAGCAACAAGAATAATATTTCAGAGCATCATGCCAAGCAGAGGGGGGGAACAAAAAGGGGGATACAGAAATTAATTGCAATCGGGAGGTAGCAAATAGAGTGCACACACAAATATGTCCATGTTAGCGGGTGGGATCATAAAGGGGTGTCATCAGAGATACATGCTATCTGGGTTGGGATGATGGGGAGTTGCATGGATTTACAGAGCCACCAGGTAGGGGGTAGCAAATGAGGTGCACATGAAGACAGGCCATTTTGGGGGGGGGGCCAAGGGCTTTATAGATAAGATATCCACCAGCCAGGCAGGGGGGCTCTGGTACAGGCCATCCATCCTGGGGTTAGGACTGCCTGGGCTAGGTCAGAGGGGCAGATGGTGGTGTGATAGAGGTACTGCGGGATAGGGATGGGGAACTTGTTGATTAGGGGTGGCCCTATGCAGTCTACATGCATGACCTACCACCTCCTTGGGTGCAGACAGTATGTCTGCACTGTACCTGGTATGGTTGGGGAGACCTCATCCACAGTATGGGGGATGAGTGCGGGGACAGTGTTCCCCACCCCAGCCATGGCCACGTGGGGTACTGCACCCAGGGAGGAGCAGGTTGCAAGCTCATGTGCACAGTGTCCTCAGTGGCCTTGGATACCAGGATGTGCTGGATGCTCTCATCCCAGTGCTGCATGGTATGGGCAAATGTCATGATGTCAGTTGTGGGTGGCACTACTCCTGCTGGAGACGCCAGGTCTTTGTCTGGCCCTCACAGTGCCAGCCACCATGGCTGCAGCCTCCATCACAGTGGCACACAGAAAATCCATGCTGGTGGTCGTGCTTGCAGACAGATTTTTGTGCAGGTCATGTAGGACTGACACGAGCTACATCTGACATGCCTCCACCCACTCCTTGGCATGTTGCATGTCTTCATGCAGCAAGTGGTGAAGGCATGTCAGTTTCTGCTGTAAGACACTCTCTGCCTTCATGGCAGACTGCAGCAGTTGCCCATTGTAAGCTCCATCCTGCTGTTGCTGGGGACTGTCCACTGAGACAGGGTCAGGCAGCACCCTTGACCATTGTATGGGCCAGTGCAGCAATGTGGTAAGTGCTGCAGTTGTGGGCACTGCAGGCTGGCTGTGGCTGGTCTGGTTGGATGGCCCTGTTTTGGCAGGGCTGTGGCCATGCCGGAGGATGCATTATGAGGAGGCGCAGTGGTGACTAGCCCTTTGGTATCAGCTGGGGTAGTACGGCAATGGCTGTGCCATGGATGGGGTCCTGGGGTAGCACAGCAGTGGTTGTGCCAGGGGGCTGTAGTAGCCTGCACCCCTGTGACTGCAGGGTCAGATGGGAACATCTGGATCCCACTGGTACTGGGGATGGAAGGGAGGGCAACCTCTCTTGTTCTAGGATGGACCACCCCTGTTTACAGCTCCCAGTGTAGATCTCATTGATATCTTCTTGCATGTCCTCCTCATTGCATGTGTGCTAGCTGACACAGACGGGTGGGTGGCAAGGCAGCTGCCACAAGGATGGTCCTGGGGCATCCTCCAACATGTCCAGTATGACATGGTTTGCTGTTGGGAAAGGGGAGGGAAGTTATATAGCACTATACTGTAAAGAGCAGTGTGCCAGAAGGGGTAGTATGCATGCTTGGCATACAGTGACACTTCACCCATGCTCCTGGGTATCTATGAAGCCCAGATTCCTACACTGGTGCGCACACACCTTGTCATGATGGGAGAACACAACTCAGAACCAGTGAACACATGTCCCAGCACCAGTGAGCACATATTCAGCACTAATGAGTACATACTCCAACCCCAGTGAACACACACCCAGCACCATTGGGCACACACTCCATCACCAGGGAACTCACACTCAGTACAAGTGGACACCCTCCCCAGCAGCAGGGAGCACATACCCTATTCCGAGGGATCACACATCCTAGAACTGGTGAGCACATATTCAACACTATATGGGCCACAGTGTGGATCTGCACACTGATGACTTCGATACTGAGTGACAGGGAAACAGCGGTGTGGTATATACCTAATGTGTCACCCAGCACTGGAGTATGCATTCACCCATACCTATGTACACCCACATATACACAAGTGGCCAATGGGATGACACATTGGCAGTCATTCACATGGCTGGGAAGGTCCCACTAGGCTCTTGTAGCCATCTCCCAGCACTCCTGTAACCAGCACGGGCTGTAGGGTGGATGCTATGGCCTCCTCTGTAGGATCCAGGGTATATGCAGCCACCAATAGCTGTGGACCCCACCTATGGCATGCAGCTCCTTGAGCTGTGTTGCCATGACCTGCTTCGTCACCTCATGTCCCTGAGGTGCTTTCATACTGCTTCAAGGGGGCCTGTTGCAGCTGCTGATGGCATTGACCTCATTGGTTATCTCCTCCCGGGCCCACCATACCTGGGTGTTCATGCTCTTATTCTGGAACAAGACCTTCTTCCTGGCCTTGGGCAGGAGCAGGGACTGTTTGCAGGGCCTTGTAAGCATGTACCAATGCTTGTCACTCCTCTGTGGTGAAGTGGTGGGCCTGAATATGGTTGGTATTATCCATGGTACCCATTGGACAGGGAGTGCAATACAGGTGATGGTTGGGTACACACAGTGGCACACAGCTGAGCAGGATAGTGGTATACCCCCCCACCCCTGACCATATAGGTGTCCCAGCAATGCCTGTCATACAACAGCCCTCGGCTGCCCAACAGCAGGCTGCTCATGTGCAGCCACAGCCATTGTGATGGTCACAGACAGGCAGGGCTGGACATGGGCAGGGGCCCACAGGACCCAGGTCCACCACCATGTAAGCATGTATATGAGGGGGCAACTTTGCTGACAGTGAGCACCATGGACTATGGGAGGGGGGTGCCTCCACCCAGAAATGGTAATACCACCACTACTAGATGTGAACACCATCAGCCACCACAGCCATATGTTCAGGGTACCACTGCACACAGCACATGCACAGGAGTTATATTGGGCAGGAGTCACAAGAACTCCATTCAAGCACCTCTCTGACACATGTATAACAGGCCCTACAGTGCTATCATCCTGCCACACCGAGTGCTATAGGCGACTACCACCACCTACAAATTACACGCCCACCACATAGAAATCTGAATGTGACAGGTCACCCACATAAGCACTGCCAATAAAACAGGGTCCCCAAATGTATGGAGCTTCCAGTAGTATACAGAGTAATGGTGACTTGTACATGTGAAATGTTTCCATGGAGTTACATTCGATACACAGGCAACTAACTACATTGTCCTCCTTATAACGTAATTGAAGGTTCCGGAACACTAAGGAACCAGCATTGGAGGGACATTGAACATGTCATGTGAATCTTGGAGCCATGCTGTAATCACTACATGCACACAGTCTAGTGTTCAGCTGTCCCTTTCTAGGCCATTCTACAAGTCATCTACCTCCATTTGCCTGCATTTCAGTTGTGGAATCTAGGTTGTCCACCGTGTACCTTTATATACTCCAAGCGCAATCAGGCATGCTATTGTATGCATCCTAGCTGGTAATGACATGCAAATGTGTTGTTTGCCCACCAACTATGAAATTACCTTATTTGTATAAACTGGCTAAATATTGCAGTTTTGCCCACCACACATCCCCTGTTTGTGATTGCGCTCCTGCACTGCGCTGTGCCTGTGTCTGCACATAATAGGGCAATAGCATAGGCATGATTTTTGTTGCCACCTACAATGTCATCAATCTGTACAGCTATACACAACAGACCAGTGCGTAAGTACGGTGCACAGCACTGTGCAGTGCAGCACATGCTCAACATGTACATGTGCATCCTGGAAATTTTCCACCCCATGTCAGTCGCATGCCTCTGACTGAGCTCCCACCCCTAGACCTGCATGCTGTACAGCACAAGCCAACAGAGCATGGCAGTAGCACAGCAATGTGCTGCACAATGCCTAGATAGGCCATAACCAGGAAGCAAATGGGTGCTAGAGATAGGCCCAGAAGTAGGGAAAGCATGGCAGAGAGATGATGCAAACCATTTAGCAGCTGGACAATAGGTGGTCCACCACCAGGCTAGTGAATCTGGTCAACCTGGTGGTGGTGAAAGATGAACAGCTAATGGGGAGGCAGCAGGGGCAGAAAGGCACCACAGAGAAGTGTGGGCACCTGTGGTGTGGTGCCTCACAAGAAGAACTGGGGTCACCTGCACCAGTGACCAGTGCAGAGATCAGTACAATGACCTCCAGAGAATGTAGGCATGCCACCTGCGGAAACTGGGAGTGGTGGTTGTTGGTTTACACTGTGCTCAGGCCAGGTGAGTGCAGATGGTTGTATGTATGGTGTGTGAACTGGCTTGTGTGCAGTCTGTGTCATGGTAGTCTGCGATATGGTTAGTGTCCCGAAGGCACTGTGCACATCACCTGTGTGCCCCCATTGTTCTCCTGTGGGCTATGAGACATGCCCCACTGCATGCCCTGCCAGGACATATGTGGGTGTCTGGGCCCCCTGACCCATGGGATGTCCTTGTGCCTTCTGCATGACAGGACCCACCATGTTTGCCTGAGGTGTGCACCTGCCTGGGCTGCATGCTTGTGAGCCACCTCTGAGACATGGTAGCAGCGTCAAGGTGCATGACAGACCTATGTATACTGTCATGGCATGTCATGCAGGGACTGTTTACCAGGTTCAGTGATCTCGACACGTCATATGTATCCTATATGTAGCAGTGCTTGTAGGCATCTCCATCTGGATGTGGATGGGGGCACCATCTGTGTCATGTGCACTGTCTGTACCATGCCACATGGCCTCTGGTATGCATCTGCCAGGTAAAGCAGTGGATACTATGCTACTGCACAGGGGGTTATGGACATGTACTGGACATTTTGTGACCCCACACCTACTGCAGCCTGGCAACCCAGCCATTGCACCAGTGTGCCTTGCTTGCCCTTGTCATCTATCACCTGGTATACCCCACATACCATGCATGCTATGCCTGGAAAAAGTCAAGGGTGACATGTATGATTCTGTTTTACAGGAGCTGGGGGACTGTGGGACTGGCTGGATGCGGACACTACATGGAACAACATACCTGGTGTAAGGCCCTACCTATCATGGGGGGATGGATCATACCTTCTGTGCCTGGACAATGGCACACATGTGTGTGGTGCCACAGGTGGTCCTATGGGTATGTTTCCGACCTGCTTGGCCTGTCCATCCACATCATGCATATGCAATAGCTGGTGCACAGTACAGGCATGTGGGTGTTTACACTGTGTAGTATATCCGAAAAGTACACTGTGTTCCACTGCAGGATACTGATTATACCTCCCTTTTCCTCCTCTACAGACATCAGCATACAGTCAGTCCCAGACAAGGGTGCAGCACACTGAGACCAGCTGCACTGCAGGGAGGAATGGACTGGCTGTTATGTGGCCCAGAGCATTCGCTAATGGTAGGGTAGTCCACATAAGAACCCTGCATTGTGTTTCACACCTGGTGTTGCGTATACACACGTATAGGTGCCGGAAGAGATGGGGCTGTTGTGGCCATGGCCCTACCGCATTCACAGGTTTAGGGCCTGACTCTATCCTTTGTTGCAGTCATGGCTATATATGACACTGGTGAAATGTGTCTTGACACCATAGCGTGTGCTGTTCATAGTGGTACTTACACTGCACCATCTGTATAGTATGCAGGTGTCAGCAGAACTGGGAGCAGTGAAGGAACTGGTTTTGTTGACAGGGGTCATAGCCTGCTATGTTATGGCACAGTGTAAATGAGGTGCCTGGTCTGGGGCAACAAGGTACAGGATGTAGTTGCCAGTGGGTGGAGGGAGTTACACCAATATTCTAAAACTGCTCACAGTAGCAATATGGGTGTTGGTGACTTCAAGCAAGGAGGGGGTTATTCACCTGTTACATGCCTGGCCCTGCCACTGTTTAGACTCAGCAGCCACCCATATTTATACTATGCTGCATGTCTCTGTCACCAGCAATAGATGTCCCTATGTGGGCCATCATGTAGGGCCCATGCCTCTCGGGGCATCATCTCAGGTGTTGTCATGGTGGACATCCTACACATGGACCATTGGCTCACCATTGCTACTGTGGTATGTCATGGTCTGTGCATTTTACTGCTGTGCTCCTACGTGCTGCTGGCATGGTGCCCTGTGTCTGTTTTCCATGCCATAGCATGCCCTCCACTGTGAGGTGGCAAGCCCTGTGCCACTGATCAGTGGCCACAGGGAGCTGATGGTAGTGCTCACATCCCAACTGTAACTCTGTCAGTGTTGCTCAAGTCTGTTCTGCCATATGCTCAGGACTCTTTATGCATAGCAGTCAGCAGGTGGTTGGCATTTGCCACTGTAGTACACCATTGTGTCCACCGATGTGCGTCACACAGCCACTGTGGTAATTCACCTGCACTGGTGCCATATCCAGTGCCATATTCACTGTGTGTCACACCTTTGCATCTCAACAGGGTCCTGCATATGTATCATGAAATTGGTGGATGGTGAGGCCATTGGTGTGTGGTGCACATAGGGTTCTATATGTGATTGACATTGTTATGCAGCTGCGGTGGTGACTAACTGACACAGTGATGACTATTGTATGGTTACACCATTATACACAGGTGGGGCCAGCCATACAGTTGGACATGATGGGGATGTTAAGGGTCAATGACCTGCCCAGGCTCTGTATTGGAGAACACATCTACTTAGGGTGGCACCAGAGTCCATTGGAATGGCCGGTGCCTCCAGGCTGTACTACAATGTACACTAGTGATGTGGTAACTGGGGCACAGTGTGTTGGGCATCCAACCACATACACCACCACTGCACTTGCATGTTGCTATGCCTACTGAATAGTGTTGCATGATGGTCACAGGCATATACAGCTGTTTTGTGTGCACCACGTGTGTGTACCTGGGTCCTGCACTTGCTGCCACCCAGGAAGGCTCCTGGATGCCTGTGTTCTGCATGCTAGTGTTGGTCTGTGTGCTGGATGCCTGGTCAGTGGCCATGGGATATGTGCAACTCCTTGCCACTCAGGCCAAGACACTGTCTATCAAATTCAGGCTTGATGCTGCTGTTGCATGTGCTGAGTTCATACCTCTGACATGCCTATCGATGGACTATGTCCATTCCATGGCTCAGCATGCTGTGGTGCAGCATTGTATAGTCATTGCATGTGTAAGCCTCCACTGTATGGGTCCACTTTGCTGTCTCTGGTGTTCAGTAGGTTGTGTACAGTAGGCCATACATGCATTTCTCATCCTGCATGCACAGCTGGCTGAGTTCATTGCCTTTCTGTCCATAGGTACCTGGAGCACTGCCAGTCATCTGGGATGAGTAGAGGATAGTGGGGGATGGGATGATTTATTACACAGGTTGGTCAGCCTAAAGCTACTGATTTAGCAGGTGGAGGATAACAACCTGGCCATCCTGTACATCGCCATGGCACTCCAGCAGCACCATCAGCCACCACCACCAACAGCGGCAGAGGATCAGTGATGTAGGCCATGTATTGGCAGGGGAACAGATGCCCCCATGGGTTTTCTTCTCCCCATTTATGGGAGTTGACCCAGTTTTGTTTTCCCAACCTCCTGTTATTTATGATGTTGTTGTTCTATTTTTGGTTTTGTCTGAGCTGTTGCCTATTTATTATGTTGAAGTTTATTTCAGATGCATATACTGCTATGTTGGGTGTTTGTCACTGGTGTCCTCTTATCCCACCCATGGCCACCCCTAGTGTGCAGCTCTGTACCCAGTTCTCTGGTCAGGGGCTGTGCCACCACTTGCCCCCTAAGTGTAATCCTCAGTGCTATATTCACAGCTATGCTGATGCATTGCACTGTTTACACACCAGTCATTTGTGCAGCAGGCAATAGCCTGTCATTCACTCAGTGCACAATTGTCTGTCATTTACACTGTGCAGAATCTGCTCTATATTAATAGGGTTTAGAGTCAGCATGATGCCTCTGAATATGGCACGCTATGGGACCGGGTGCAAGCACAGGTGTTTGTACAGGTGCAGCACAAACATTGCGCTTGCTCACACTTCTGAATATCTGGGTCCAGGTGTCATCTATGCATGCAAGGCTGAAGTGTTGCCTGTATGACTTGTGTAAGAGCAGGAGTAATAAGAATGTATTGGGATGCATTTGAACAAAGTATGCTGCACACCTTGTGGTTGCATTGTTGTAGTGCAAATAGTTATGTGCACTGGTGACCTTCGTGATCTTCCCATAGTGTTGTACACCACCATTTGACACATAGCACAGTACACCAGGCACACATGACCTTGACAGGTGCACTGGAAGTTGGCACTTGTCACATCCAACTACAGCTGTTTGGAAGATGGCATTTGTCACTCCTGTGCTAAAAAGTGGGGACTGATCCATCACATCCAACTACAGACTGATCTCAATCCTCTCCCCCCTCTCTAAGGCACTTGAAAGGATTGTGGCTGACCAGCTATTTGAGTACCTCTTGAAGTATGGTCTTCAGTGCCCACAGCAGTACGGTTTCTGTAAGTGCCATAGCACTGCGACAGCCCTAGTCAAATTCATGGGCTTCGTCCACAAGGCTTTGGATGGTGATAATTTAGTGGGATCTATTTTCATAGATTTCACTAAAGCCTTTATTTATTTATTAGCTTTTGGTAACCGGGTAAGTGCGATAGGCCACAAACCTGCCTATTTTCAGGCACGACCCGGGAGAGTACAGGACATAGGTATAGAAATGACAGAATTACAAATTACAATAAAAGTAAACATAATACAGGAATAATAAGTATCAACATACAATGCAGATAGAGTGACAGAACTGTTTCAATGTACAGTGCATGATACAACAACATGAGATTAGATCCTAGCCACAGGCCAGCAGGCAGGGGTAGTTAAATCATGAACATTTACAATGACCAAGAGCATGGAGGTGAGTAGATAGCAGGCCTTTAAAGATTTGGTGGAAGGCGGAGTTTTTAACCTGTAGGGGAAGTGAGTTCCAGAACTTGGGAGCATAGTGAGAGAATGCCTGTTCACCCATTTTAGTAGTGCATGGTCTGGTAGAGAGCATAGGGACAGAGGAGGACCTAAGGATGCGGGTTTGGGAGACAGGAGTCAACATGTTGGCCAGGTAATCAGGCCTAGGGATCCTGGTCAGAGAGTCAATAAAGCATCCCAGGGAGTAGGCCCGAAGATCCTTAGGTGACAACCAGTTTAAGCCCGAGTAGAGGAGGCAGTGATGCGTAAGTTGAGGGGCAGTTAAGGCAAATCTGCAGACATTGTTATAGACAGTCTCCCATTTACTGGGTACACCAGAGTTAACAGTGTAGAGGAGAGGGATAGCGTATTGGAGCTGCGGTAAGAGGACTCCCCTGGCTACAGAAAATCTGGCAGAAGGTGTGAGGGAGTGACGCACATGATAGGCACCCCCAATTTTAGCATTCACAGCCCGACATACCGCGTTAACATGTAATGACAAGTCGAGAGAGGGATCAAGTGTGACCCCCGGGTATTTGAAGGACACAGTGTTGGTGATAGGGGACCCATCCAGGCAGTGAACCAAGAGCTTGGGGGCAGTGGAGGGCAGTTTTTTAGAGGACCCAAATAGCATGGCACATGTTTTGTCATGGTTAATATGTTGATGGCAGTTCAAGAGCCAAAGTTGAAGGACTTGGAAATCTTTTGAGAGTGTGAAGTTAATGTTATCAATCGATTTAGAACCAGAATAGAGAACCAGGTTGTCAGCATACACAAGAGTGCAGCTATGTCTGGAAAGTAAGGGAATATCATTTAGGAAAAGGGAGAAAAGGAGAAGCCCAAGTGTGGACACCTGTGGGACTCCACGTGTGATATTTAAGGGGGAAGGAAGGGCTTTGTGAAAAGCTACTGCCTGGGTGCGATTGTCAAGGTAGCTGCAGAACCAGGAAAGAGTTGGGTCTGTAGCTCCAACAGATTGGAGCTTCTTCAGCAGGAGAGGGTGATGAACCATGTTAAAAGCTTTGGACAAGTCAATGAAGACAGCTCCAGTGAGTTGGCCATGGTCCATATTGCATTTGATGTCACTGGTAAGTTGAGTTAGGACCGTAGTGGTGCTGTGACCAGACCTAAATCCATGTTGGCAGGGGGTTTGAAGATTGAACTGAGAGAGGTGTTCAGCGAGCTGGCGGTGGACTATTTTTTCAAGAAGCCTTGCTGAAAGTGGGAAGGAGGGAGATGGGACGGTAGTTGAACATTAGTTTGACATCACCCTTTTGCGAATAGGGATAGTTCTGTCAGTTTTCCAGGTTGCGGGAACAGTGGAAGTGCAGATCGAGAGATTAAGAAGCCTAGTGACAGGATTGGCCAGTCATGGAGCAAACTGCTTGAGTATGGCAGGATGAATGCCGTCTGGCCCAGGGCCCCCCCACGCCGGAAGGGAGTTAAGGAGCTTGCGAACTTCACAGTACATGGTAGGAGCCAGCATCATTGTGGGTGGAGTGTGGGTTAATAAGGGGGCAGGAGGACAGCAGTCTTTGAGCATGGTTAGATCCACAGCAGGTAGCATGGAAAAGAGGGAATTAAAGGCATTGGCAATTGTACTCAGGTTGTTACAATGAACGCCTTGAATATTCATGTCAGTTGGAGCCTGCTGCTTATCATTGCCGAGAATTTCCTTGATTTGGGCCCAATACTTTTGAGGTTTATCGGAGGAGGATTTTAGGAGGTTTCTGTAGTAGTAAGTTTTGGCAAGGCATATTTCCCTTTTGCAATTGTTCCTGGAGGCTCGATAGGCTTCGGAGTCGGTGCGAAGATGTGAGACCTTCCACACTGACCAAAGTTTGTCCCTGCATTTCAGAAGCTGAAGCAGGGGGCGCGTGAGCCACTTAGTTACCTTCCCTGCCACCCTACGTGTGGTGACTGGGATATGATGGTTTTGTAGAGTGAGGAGAAGAGAGTTGAAGTAGCCAGTTGCATAATTAATGTCCTCTGTTAGGTAGAGAAGAGACCAGTCATCCAGGCTAAGATCAGTTTTGAAGGCATCAATGCTTAGGTGGGAGAGGTTAGGGAATGTAACTACTTTAGATGGGAAAGAAGGGGTGATGGTGTCCCATACGCAGTAGATTGGATAGTGATCACTGATTGTGTCAGGGAGCACCCCGGCCGAGGTGACATATTGCTTCCTGTTTGTGAGTATCCAGTCGAGCAGGGTGGCACAGTCACCCCCCCCGGAAACCCTGGTGGGTTCCTGTATGAGCTGAGATAGGTTAGCCTTACTAACAATAGTGGATAGGTTGGCTGTGTTATTCTCAGACCAGTTGAGGTTAAAAATCCCCAAGGCAGTTACTGTCAGGTTTGCCAGTTACAGTTGGCAGGTTATCAATGAAATCTACGAGCCCCTGTTTTGAATATTTTGGAGGGACATAAATGCAGAAGATATGAAGTTTCTTAACTCCGCCCAGAAGGAGGAGGGAATGGAGAACTTCACAGTTAGGTAGAGTGGGATCCTGTAAGAGAGTGATGTTCAGATGCATTTTGTAGTAGAGAGCCAGGCCACCCCCTCTTTTGGCCCCGCTGCGATCCGCACATAGCATGTTGTAGCCTGGAAAGGAGCACTGAGAGTCAGTAATTGAAGGCTTTAGCCAAGTTTCAGTAATGGCTAGGATGTCCGGAATGTTCACACTCACCCAGACCAGAAGGTCTGGGAGGTTGGCAGAAAGGCTCCTGGAGTTGATGTGGGCCATGGTAAGACCTTTGGATATAGGGAGGGAGGTAACCGGGGGAGGCATAGATATGATGGGATCCTGGGGAGGACCAGGATTAGCCTCAATGTCCCTGGCTAGCATAAGAGACAGGATAAATATCCAAAGCAAGATAAAGAAGAAGGTCTTGAATGAGGCTTGAAGTGAGCGCTTCAATTTAAAGTGTAGGTATCTGGCTAGGGGCCATAGGCGCTTGCTGATGAGAGTGTTAGGGGGAGTAGGTGTAGGTGCGGTAGTAGCTAGGAGGCTGGAGAAGTAAAAATTGTCAGGTGGGTGAACTTTGGTAGATGAGGAAGGAGTGTAGGGACAGGATAGCACAGAGAGAGTATGAAGGCAGAGAGCCCCCATAAGGAGAGCCACCAGGGGTGGGGGAGACATACTATAGAGTAGATAGGGAGTGATATGGGGGGCAGAGCAGAAGGCTAGGCAGAGAGAGGGCAGAAGGCAAGAAGTTAAGTACCTAAGAACCAACCTTGAGTGGAAGAATTAGCAGCAGAGAGTGTTTAGTGAGATAAAACAGAAACAGCTCCCTCTAGTGCCTAAATGATATAAGGAGCTAATGGAAAAGTAGGCTGATAGAAAAAACATGCAATAGTGTCAATGTATTGTGAGGATAACGTCTATATAAGTAACATCAGCCAAGGGTGGGAGGGTATTGGGGGCGAGCGGGGAGCAGTCACGAGCGACTCACGGGCAGAACTGGTGCGGATAACTGCTTTAACTGATAAGGGGACAAAAATGAGCTATGTATGAAAGCCAAAGAAAAAGCAAAAAAGGGGCGAATCCAAGATCAGCTCCCTTTGTCAAAGGGGGCCAGGTCCTTTGGCTACCTTGTGTATCGGAGTAGGTATTCTGTTTTGGGGGGTTGGGGAGAGCCTCCGGTTCCTGGAAACGGCCCTCAGTTTATTGGGAGCACAGAGCTCCAATTGGGGATGGGGAGAGCTCCTGTGCCTCGATGGCGCTGCGACCTCCTGGAGCGCTGAGCCCGCTCGGGTGGGGAGAGCCCCTGTGTGATGCTCCCGCTACCAGATGACTGCCTTGTGTATTGGAGCAGGTATTCTGTGTCAGGGGGTGGGGGAGAGCCTCCGGTTCCTGGAAATGGCCCTCGGTTTGTTGGGAGCACAGAGCTCCGATTCGGGGGATGAGGAGAGCCCCATGTGCCTCGATGGCCCTCGCAACCTCCTGGAGCACCGAGCTCCATTTGGGGGGTGGAGGGAGAGCCCCTGTGTGATGCTCCCGCTACCAGATGACTGACACTGTCAACCTCCCCATCTTGGTATATCAGCTTCTTGATATGGGTCTTGCCCCCGAAGCCCTCTGGTTTAAGGACTATCTATCCGGCAGAGTCCAGAGCGTAAAAATCGGGACAGCAATTTCTTCTTCTAGGGAAATTAAGCTTGGGATCCCACAAGGGTCCATATTGGGCCCGCTCCTTTTCAGTCTATTTATTAACCATCTCCCTGAAGCTTGCAATAGCAAAGTCATTCTTTGCACCGATGATGCGGTTATCCTTAGTAGTAGCATTTGGTGTCATTTTCTGCAGGATGAGCTACAGTGCTCCCTCCACCACCTGGAGGACTGATTCAGCTCCCAGAAACTGTTACTTAATTATAAAAAGATGAAAATGATGCTGTTATCCAGTCATCAGCTAAAGAAATCCATCCCGGTCTTGACCATCACCTATAAAATGGGTGACACACTAGAGCAGGTTCAATCATTCAAGTACCTTGGGGTCATCATTGATGACATCCTCTCATTTGTGCAGCATGTTGACCTGGTCATAAAGGTGGTTCACACTAAGCTGGGAGTCTTCTATAGGCATAGGCATTATCTCACACCTGCTGCCCTATGACTCTGTTTCCTCCTCCATCCTGTCAGTTATAAACTACAGCCTTGTAGTGTACAGAGCGGCCTTGGAGATGGCGCTCAAACGTGTAGTCACAGCCCTCAGTAAGGCCTGTAGGCTGGCTCTTGGAGCTGACCAACTCACCCACTCCTGCTTCCTTTAGGAGCAAACCAACTGGCACACGCTCGCCAATAGGATTAAATTCCAGACATGCCTGTTAGGCAAGAAATCACTAATCGGCAATGCTCCTTCGTGTCTCAATGAATTGCTCCATACCTGTTCTTCAGGATACCAGACCAAGGGCTGGACTCAGGGCTCATTGGCTGTCCTATTCAGGAAAATGTCCCTTGGAGAGTGGTCATTTGCCTACAGGGCTCCCTTGTGGCTAAACGAGATCCCTGCTCACCTATTATTTACTGACAGCCTCCCCACATTTAAGTCGGAGCTGAAACGGCACCTTAATGCATCTGGGACCTGTTGTTGCAGATAGATGGTGTACTACCAGTCCTTCTCTACCCATCTCCTAATATGTGTGAGTGTTGATACTCCACCCCCCCTCACCTGTCCCACATCGTAATTGTCACAGTTGGCCTTAGCAGTAGACAGAGTTTCCTCACCTACCCTCCACACTAACTGCCCCTGCAATTAGGTGGGCCTGGCTTGGATCTCTCCTCTATAGGCATGCACTTTGCTCTGTTTTAGCACTTATTGTCCTACTGGAGGGCATGCCTGGTACTAACTGACTCCTAGCCCCCCCTTATAGCCCTCCTCCTCCTCCCCCAAGTTGGCTTTTTTGAATCCTCATCCCTGTTACCAGGACAAAGCCTGTACTAAGGGCTGCTGAGGTCCTTGTCTCTGTGTTCTTCCGTAAGCTCATATCGTACTCTGTTTAAGGTTTTTGGCAGTAGCTTTAGTAGTTGGTTACTTGTTATTCTGTACTTATATTCCGCATTATGTCTCTCTGTTTGCATTACCATTGCACTGTTTGTTTAAATGTTCCCTGAGTTGTTCTTATTGTGTACATGCCTTCCCATGAAGTGTGAACTGCAGAGGGGGCAATTCCCTTTCTGTTGAACTGTATGTGCCATGTACTTGACTTGGAACCTTTGCAAAAGAGCTTTCCCTCAAAGGTTTTTTTTTTCCAACAGTGAAATAAATAAATAAAATAAACAAAGTGCCTAACACATGTCACTTGGTACAGTCTTCCAACATGACTGGTCACTTCATGATACCATCTCCCATGGTGTAATATTAACAGAATGTAGTACTGCATACTGTGCAAGGGACCATAAGCACCACTAGCAGCCATCTTATAACAAAAATGTGTTTAATATAAAGGGGTACTGAAAGGGAAAGAAAGGAGTAACAAACAGCAGGAACATGTAATCAAATCAAATCACTTTTATTTGTCAAAAGATGCCTTTCCAATGATTAAGGCTCCTGTACATAAAAATAAATAACCATCCACACAAATTAAAATACAATACATAAAATCACAAGCACATTTAAAATACAATACAAACAAACATACTAATAAATCAAAAGACACTGTGCTCAAAATATGTCCAGTATCTAAAATTCATTTGGAAATGGCAGGTTAAACAGATGGGTCTTTAATGCAATTTTGAAACTCTGGACAGTCAGGCACTCTCTTACCTAATGAGTTAAAGAATTCCACAGGGTAGGGGTCACAAATGCAAAAGGGCTGGCTCCTGATGTCTTCAGTCGCACCCTGGGAATCTCTAGCAATCCCTCGGCAGCAGATTGGAGTTGTCGGGAGCCACAGGGAATGATTTGATGTACAGGAAATAGACAGTTCAGCTTTTATTCTTCAGTCACAATTTTGGCGAACTACACACAGTGTCTTGTTGCTGTCCACCTATAAGACACAAATGAACACAGCACATGCAGGTACATGCAAATGCACATCATAATACACAATGGATTCAGGCAACAGTAGTGTAACTAGAACATGGAAAGTACGTACAGAGATGCCAGCAATGGCCCATAGGCATCCATATGGATCTCTTTAGCTGTCCCCATCAGAGATGATGGTCAAGGAGGGTTGGATCGATGTGCTGTTTTGTAAATATGATCAGTGTCTCCCAGACATAGCCTGCCCTTCTTCTGGCACCTCACATAACCCCATCATAAGGCCCCATTCTCACCCTGCAAACAGAAGAACAGTGAGTGTGTTAAGACTATTTAATGACAACATGACATACCATAATGAAGAGCTGAACAAGGTATTGTATTCCATATATGGGTTCTCCATACTGTATGATGTAGAAGACTGTCCTCCAGTGGAATGGGGAGTTTGCCTCATACACCCAGGAGGTATTGTCTGACTTCACACTTGGGGTCATCAAAACAGATACACCATCATCCTGTACAGTGACTGTGGTACATATTGGTGACAAGTGTATCATACAGTGAGGCACAGACCACCCTGTAGCTTATGTAAACAATAATACCTGACAAAAGTGGGCGTTAGTTGGAAATACAGGACCACCAAGGGGTGTAATGAGACCTGACACTGTTGGCGGAGGGCATTATAGCCCCTGGAAGGTCTGGTATTTCCCAATAATGCCCATCCTGGAGGGTATTATTGCTCTTAGAAAATGGGCATCTGAGTAAATTTTAATTAAGTGGTAAAATAAGAAAGTAAATGATTTTAAAATGGATAGAAGTGGTAGGAAAAAACATTTTATTGGAAAAGTAGTCCATCTGTTTGTAGGCTGTTCTATCTCCTGTTGCTCCTTCCACAGAGCAATTCTCATCTACTGATTCCCCCACCTACATTGCCACCTCCAGAGGAAAAGGAATTTCTAGAAAACGTTACCCCCACAACAGTTGCTGGGCATCATTTCTGAACTTAAAAAATAGCTCTGTTCCCTTTCTGAAAAACTTTTTTTTAATTTGGTTGTAGTTGGAAGATGCATCTGTTAAGCATGTGACCTTGCATGACCCCAACTGGTAAAAACAGGAAGTGGATACCTGCAACTATGATGTGGGACAGCTGTGATCTAAATTATTTATTTATTTTAAATTTTAAGCAGCAGCATTGTTACGATTTTACATCTGCGGCAAACAAACATCTGCTTGGAGGGCAAGTGGCATCAAAGCATATGTGTGACAGAAATGGAGTTGCTGTGGTGATACTGTAGCAGTCTAAAAGAGAACGAAGGACTGGTAAGCTGCGTATGGAACAAAAGTCAGGTTTTTTTTGTGTGTTTTTTTGTAATTTAGTGAATGGAACTGAGACAAACTGTGGGAGCCTTGTGTTATTTGAGTACACAGTGCTGGAGAGCTGGTAACTCACTAAGCGAGTGAAAACAAAATGTTGGCTGGCCACTGTGAAGATTCACGGTGGCCCCAGGATATCTCAAGAAATGGGGCACCCTGAAGTGACACTCATTTTTTTGCAGGCATTATTGAAAAATAAATGCATGCCTGACATAGGCTTTTAGCAAATCAGGATACTTTATTTTTCAAGCCCATTTTCTAACCCAGACATACTGCAATGAATAGAACAGGCAGTTGCCCCACTTGCTGCTGGGCTGTATTGGGGAACCATTACAACAGTACATGGTAACATGTACTTACTGTACTTGGTACTGCACTATTTATCACGGCACACATAAAGTATATCTCATAGCAATGCCACATCGCATCAGACTATGGGTATATTGTAGTACAGATGTACTCTCATGCCAGATTGCACATGTTCAGTACACTGCAGGCAAGCCCCATGGCATTCCATCAGATACAGAACCACCACATGTGTCATTGATCATCCATCCTGGCCCCATTAGTAATGTCAGTAAAAAAGCACAGATTGCACTCCAGTGGGACATATAACTGTTTAGGTCATCATGTTTGCCCTTTACATGCAGAGTTAAAATTGATTACAGAGTAATCAGTTACTTTGTGATTGATTCTAATTGTACATGCAAATGGTGCTTTCGATGCAGCTGAAATTGATCTTGGGATTGATCCAAGTGCATTGAACAAGTGCATCGATTACCTGGACATTGGTTCTGAAAATACATGTAGATGTGATAGGAGGTGGAACCGATCCAGTGCATACCCTCAGTAAACTTGTACGCTGTTTATATGCAAACTAAAATTGATTATATGGTAATCAATTACCTTATAATCGAATATTACCCTACATGTAAATCCATTCCCTTCTGGGTGCATCAATTGCTGCCATTCTTGTAAACACAAATGGAGTTGGTAATCGATTACCTAGACTAGGTCATGGATCACCAACTCATGAAAACATAGTAATGGTTACACAATCATGCACACATAGCTCATGGAGTTATTTACAGACTCCTTAATGGAAGTCCACATGACTTGCATGGGCATCATCTGGTGTGTAGAGTGCTGAACTACTGCACTGGGGCTATAGCCACATCCTGTGCCTTGCTATGGAAGAGATGGGGATGCACCAAAGTGAGACGTCAAAGCCACTACCACCAATCTAGTTATTCTAGATACTTTCACTCGTGTGGGAAATAGGTACTGGGATGAGAAAAATGGATAGTAGTATATTGCAATGCCACTGAGTGTGTGTTATATTGTGATAGTGTTTGTAGGCAATGCTGTTACTTGCAATGTCAATACTGGTCACCTCCATATGTCATTGCAGACCAGTTTCCATCATGTGGGAGACCTGCTCCTCAAGAGGAGCACGCTTATATGCTGGCAGGATAGAGTGGAAGAGGACTGTAAGGCAATAAAAGATAGGTGATGCTGGTAAGAGGACATCACTGTGAATGCCATTGGTTCCCTCTGTTGGACCACCTGGAGTCATTTGCCTCACACAAGGAAAACCCACTTAGAGGGCTAATTGCATTTTCTGGAGCACTGACGAATGCTGATGGGCAAAGGGTCTGCAGGGCCAACCATGAAATTTAGTCCAGGGAACCATGCAGGTACTGTTATGCCTGGATTAAGCCCCCTATCATCCCACATACACTTCACATACACCTCACACTGTATTTCTGGTCTGTTGTACTGTGATACTGCTATTTTGCAGTAACATATAGATATAGGCATCCATCATATAAGCATGAGTGCTAGGAATGTGCGTTGCTGCTAATATTTGCTAATGTTTACATTCTTCATAAGATTAGATCATGCATGACAATTATACCTCACTATAATGCATTATGTTTGTCTTTTACATGTATTCCATATATAATCTACCTAATCACTGGTAAGATGACTCTGAGGGATCATCAGTGATTATTGTATACCTATATTCTCATACAATTATATGTAGTGTGTGTTTTACACTCAGGCAGATATGCCACATGTAATAGAGCCCTGTCAGCACTTCTCTTTGTCTCATTAGAGAGAAAACCTTTGTTATGTCTTATATTATACATAAGCAAGAAATGCCACATGTAATAGAGCCCAGTCAGCATTTCTTTTGTCCAAGCTATAATGCTAATGGAAGCATATTCTGTCTCATATGATACTCATTAGTAATTCTGTCTCATAAGTCATTATTCAATGCATAATGTTTCTCATAGTCGTAACTAGGCTTGGCAGTTTTCGATTTTTAATTTTAACAAATTTCGACAGCTAAAATCGATGTTTACTTTAAGGTCTTTATTTCGATTAAAATCGACCTTTATGGTAAAAAAACATACGGAGACACACAGAGTTTTACAAAGACACTACAACATACACAGAGACACTACAACATACGGAGACACACAGAGTTATACAAAGACAATACCACATGCTTCCCCCCCCAAAGTGTAAATCTGTGCTGGATTCAGTTGTGGAATTTTTTTTTATCTGTCTCGCTAAATGCATCAAAACTTCCTGTTATATCCTTGTTGTGGTACAAAATGTTTAGCATCCCCAGTCTCTCTTCTGAAAGGCGCATTCGGAGTTTATCTTGAACTTTTCTGTACAGACTAAATGAACACTCTACAGCAGTAGATGTAACTGGCATAGCCAGTGCCCGCAACGCAACATTGGAAAGTACAGGTAGGTTTAGCTTCTCACTCTCCCAGTACTCCATCGGAGAGATCGTGTGGTCTGAAGGAACCTCAAGTTTCATATATAAACTAAAGTCCCACTCAAAGTCTTCTTTCTTGCAGTGGAAGGTGTTGCTTATGGAAACATATTTAGAGACATCAGCAGAAAGCTGTTTCTTTATAAAGGGATCAAACATCCTACGATTGTCAAACAATGACCCAGAACCATAAAGTCCTTCAGGCACATTTCGTGCAAGTGTTGTGCTTAGCTTTGGATGAAAATTTCTTGAGAAAGAATGCATTGCTGCAGACAGGGACTGTCGTTTGGATCCCATTGACTTTAAATCAACATCTTTTAGTGAACTTTTGACATCGCTTGCCACACTCAGATCGAAGTTTAGTAGGCTGTCAAATTTGTGAATTAGTGGTGCTTTGGTTTCCATCTGTACATGTATAACATGGATTTTTCCTAGAAAACTGCACAGAAATGTAAGCTTGCAGTAAAGATCTCTTTGACTGGAATCATCCATTACTAGTCTCTGTAATTTGGAGGCTTTTTTAGACTGATGCTCTACCTCCTCATTTATTAAAAAGTCACACACACTATCCCAATGCGCATGAAAGTATTGTGCTGCTTCTAACCAGGAAAACCAACTACAACGGACAACTCTCGGGGGGAGTTTCGTACTGGTTAGTGGAACACCATTGTTTGCACACACTTTAAAAAATGCTCTCCTCAGTTTATTAGCACTCTTAAATAGAACTGGAAAATGTACCACAATTTCATTTACATCACAAAATTTGTCTGTTTTAATAGCATGTTCGATAGCTATGTGCAATAAATGTGCGATGCAGGGTATGTGCAGCAAATGTGGGTAAATGTTTCTAAGGTCTTTAATCATTCTCTGCATGTACATTGCTGAATCAGTGTTTATTGAGACACAATCAGACCAAGACAAGCAATAGTCTTTCATCATGTCATGGAGTAAGTTAGAGATTACACCAGCATTTCACTGCATAACAACTGTTGATTTCAGTAGCAGACAGTTTATGGATCTATTTTTAGATGAGTAAAAAACTCCCAGAACATTAATAGCAGGTAGACCTGCCAACTCAGGTGTTTCATCAACAACAATAGAGAATTGCTCACCAGATAGCAGCTCATTTATTCTTGCTTTGTGATGCATGAATACCTCTGGAATACATTTATCCTCCAGCTGACGTCTTTTTGGACATGTTCTCCCAGCTGGTGCATATTTTCTTAGAACACACATCAGATAGCTGGAGCCCCGGGCTGCGTTCATCGGAACTGCTTCAAAACACAAAGCCCTAACAAGATCATGTGGGAAGTCGGCAGCTTCTTCTTTTTTCTGCTTCATGCGCCCCATAAACGATTCCATTGAGGGCTGTGAGATAATGTCCAGACTTTGCTTTAGCCTCAGGTGTGTCTTGCTGTTAAAATGCTCAGAAATGCGATTTGCCTGACCAGATACTTCTGTTTTACAAATCTTGCATCGTAAAATGTCAATACTGTCCCCATCACCAGTCTTTTTGACAGTTTTTAATTTCAGTTCAGGGAATTCAGAGCAATACTCGTCTGCACATTTTCTTTTTTGACCCATGCTGTTTGGATGTGTTGCTTGATCTGAAATCTAAGGTCTGATTAAAACACTTCTTATTTATTTTATTATCAGCTCAGAGGGCACGGGAAACCACAGAACTATACAGCAACTAGTAATTAGGTGTTAATGGAATTAAATACATCATTGCCTGGTGCTTTAGATGGGGATTCAGCAAGTGAAAACGTTCTGATTAAAGTTTTAATTGCCTGGTGCTTTAGATGGGGATTCAGCAAGTGAAAACATTCTGATTAAAGTTTTAATTGCCTGTTGATTTAGATCGTAAACTGCCCTTTCTCTCAGTACTTTACTTTAGCTTGTGATTCGGAATAGGGAAGCACAAGCTAAAATAAGAGATTATGAGGGCAATTCTGATCGAAAATCTCAAACTTTATAATTT
Source organism: Neoceratodus forsteri (assembly GCA_016271365.2). Classification (NCBI taxonomy): domain Eukaryota; kingdom Metazoa; phylum Chordata; order Ceratodontiformes; family Ceratodontidae; genus Neoceratodus; species Neoceratodus forsteri. The sequence goes on along the minus strand of CM057454.1, from coordinate 1,025,377,607 downwards.
TAATCAGAACGTTTTCAAGTGATGCACGAAGTAATAGCATTTCGATTGAAATCGATGAAAACAGATTTTCGTCGAAATTGACAAAATAGTGCTTCTCGATGTAAATCGACGGAAATCGATATTAATCACAAACTGCCAAGCCTAGTCATAACTATGTTGTAATCTCTGTTGCTATACTGTTATCTGTAGTATTTAACCTTCTGTAACTTAGTTTCACACTCAGAGAGAACAAGATCGAAGAAAGAATGAGATCTTGCAGAGTCTGAGATCTTTAGCAATTCTGGAGATTATTTACATTCTTCAGGAGAGTGGTGAGAAACCCATCTTTCTTGTGATTTTCTCTGTCACATGCTTGGCGTAAGTAGTATAATAAACTTTATTGGTACTCCCTGCTTGTTTATGAATGTTTCTTGGCAGACTCCAAAGACACAAGAATCTGTATTATTAGTATCATTATTATTATTTACTCTACTATCTGAGATTGTTTACATAACAGTACCGGTGTGATGCAACCCCACTAACTGGGACAAATACCACTGGGTCACCTCAGTAAGCCCAGGGAGTCATACAGGTCAAGTCCAGTTGTGGCATTTCCTAGTTACTGGTTTAAACCCCTCTGGGCACAGAAGCAGTACAATTCAGAATAAACACTTCATTGCTGATGCCATTATTGTCTCTGTGTATTGTGATTGTGTTGGAGTGTGCATGGCCTGCTTGGGATATTGGAGTGGGATGCAGACAAGGGCCATGCTGGCCCCTGTACATATGTGTGTGCTTATTGGACTTAAACCCCTTCCTTCTGTATGCATGTAAATGTGGATTTAAAATGAGGAATGCCTGATGTTTATGCCTATGATTTAATTGTCTTAGTGTATAAGACATTGTCCAATTATGCTATATCTGTGGGAATGGTGTTCAGATCTGGGACTGCACAAACACTCCTATCTAGCTTGTGATATATTTGTATGATCTGGGATGTTGGCCTGTTGTGTAGGCATAGTGTCCATTAGGGCATCCATGTGATAAATACATTTGTGTTCGGGGCTTTGCATCACTACTGCTGCTCATGTGGTGTAGTTTCAGGGCCTCATGCTGTGGATCTGCATCCACATGTGCATGCGATGAGTACGTTCAAGAATTCCTACAGTATGTGCAGAGACACACTGGCACACAGAACAAATATATTCACACTCCCTTTCAGCTAGTGCATACTATGCTTGTGGTTGTGAGTCTGTATGACACATGCAACTTTGGAACATAAGTGTCTACGCAGTTCTGTTATGCAGCTGCATAAGCCTCTTAGAGCAAATAAATCAAGCCCATCTTAGTCCTCTTACTTAGTTTCCTCTCTGCTGTAGTCAGAATTCTCTGTCCGTCGTATCACAGTTGGTTACTGTGTGAAATATGATGACATAAACAGAGGATTATGAGTTAATCAGAAGGAACTGTGGGGGGGGGGTAGATTAAATGTGAGACAAAGATACAGTTTTCAGTGCAATTGTGCTGTGTAAAAAATGAATGAGGGGAGATAAACAGAGACAGTATTTAACTCCTGCAGTGCTAGTTTGCTGTACACACCACTACAATGAATTAAGAATATACTCTGCTTCTATATTGAAAGGATTAAATAAAAGATGCACTATGTCCAAATATGTTTTTTAAATTTTTTCTAATTATCTCTTCAAGCTGAAAACCATGGAATAAAATTATCTTAATTGTAGCTTTTGTTTATTTCACTTCAGATACCACTCTGAGACAAAATTTGGTATCAATAAACCTTAAGGTAATGTTGTCTATAAAATGGTGATTACCTGTGGTCAAAATGTCTCTCCGTCATTACCCCCATGCACACTAATTTGAGAGAAAAATGGGTCAGAGCCATCTTACCATTTGGGACATAAAAAGTAAGTTTGGTTTTGTCAGTTCGGTTTAACAACTTCTGCTCCACATGCAGTGTCTGGAATAGGGTTAACAGATTAAAATTATGGGGAAGGAAAGCCTTGAGGTCACAAATGAATAGTAATTACTATAGCTTACATGTGAGAGGTGGTGTTTGCAGGCCAATGCTGGGGATTGGTGTGTTTATGGTGGAATGATACTGTCTGCAAGAAGTATGACTGCTATGATCCAGTTCAGTGCTAAAGTAATTGTTAGTATTCATTGCTAAACTCAAGGCTTACTCCCCTGTAGTCTCTGTTTTATCTCCATGCCAATTACTACCATTGCACTGGCCCCATATATTTTCAAAATGTATACTGTAATACAACAACCCCCCCAAAAAAATGTTATTCATTCAAGAACATAAACACAAATTAAAGGGCAACAAATTCAAGGTATTACATTTGCCTTTCCAATGTTTCTCCATGCTTGAATGTGGAAGTTTTTCCTTTTATTAATATTTAAAATGTGGTTTTACACTTTTTAAGTACTTATTTAACAGAAGTAACAACTCAGACAGCTGCTGCCTGCTGGCAGACACACATACTGTAGTTAACAGACTACATGAGGTCATGAGTTGCACTGTGCTGCACAGAAGGCTGATTAGTAAGTTAACTAGTTTAGAAGAGGGGTCCAGATTGGTAAAGTGAGTTCAGAACTGTGTTAACGGACAGGAGACAGGGTGTGGCAGTTATCAGCACACATTCTAAGGATGGTGATTGACCAGTGGGGTACCACGGGGTTTAGCACTGGGGTCGGTCATCTTCAATATCTTTATAAGGGACATTGCGGAAGAAATGGAGGGGATGGAATGCCTTTTCTCAGATGACACTAAAATCTACAATTTAGTGGGCACTCAGCAGGGGGCAGATAACATGTGCAGGGATCTAGGGAAACTTGAGTAGTCAAAGACATGGCAATTGGGGTTCAATGACAAAAAATTCAAAATCATGCATCTAGGACATAGGACCCCTGGTGTTGTGTATAGGATGGGGAGAATTGACAGTCACTAGCCAGGAAAGGGATCTTGGGGTTATTATAACAGAGGACCTCAAGGTGGCAGAAAAGTGCAGCAAGGCTGTGGGCAGGGCTAGTTGGGTGCTGGGGTGCAAAGGGAGAGGCATCACCAGCAGGAGGGGGTGGTGTTGCAATGCTGTCTGGTATGTCCCCATCTGAACTGCTGTGTCCAGCTGTGGAGACCACATCTCAGAAGGGACATAGACAGAGTGAAGGAAGTCCAGAGGAGGTCAACTAAACTAGTGCAGTGGTTGTAAGAGAAGCCCTATAGGGAGAGACTGAGGGATCTCATTATGCTCACCATTGAGGAGAGGTGAGCAAGAGGTGACATAATTGAGACCTACAAGTGCCTCATAGTGGTGAACAGGGTATAAGAGGGGAGACTTTTCCAAATGAGGAGGAGTTCCAGTACTTGGAGGCACATGATGAAGCTGGAGAGGGAAATTTCAACAGTGATGTGAGAAAATATGTTTTCAGTGAAAGGATGGCAAACATATGGAACAATCACCAGCTGAAGAGGTGGAGGCAAGAACAACGGAGGGTTTCAAGCATATATGCCATAAACACAGGGATATATTAGGAGACAGGCAAGGAAAGACACCAGAGACCAGACAGGATCTGTGGAGGCAGAATAGACAAGGAACTCTAGGATAGATTGGTCGGTCAATGGTCCTTTTCTGCTGACAGATTCTATGTTTCTATGATAAAGAACCTCTACATCTGTATGTGGCTATCACTGATAACTCATTTGGTGTTGGGATTGCTGCTGCCATCCCTTGATTATGGTTGGGTGATATGATATGAGTCTTATTTAACTGAAAATGACTCTCTCTCTCTCTCTCTCTGATCTGTGCATCACATGTCATGACATCGAGCTTACTAATAATGACATTGTAAAAGATGTACTGTCTTCAGCCATGAGGTGGTGGTGTGTACATAGTCCTTGGGGTTCCAGTGCTGCTGGAAAAGGTGAAAAGGAATATGGTGCTACCATTGCCAGTGAAAGTCTGGAGAGACATGCCAACAGGAGGCATAGGAGTGGCACCACAGTAGAAATGTCGTATTGGGCATGCTGTAGGATTGTTGATCCATGGTAAGTAGAGTTTGAGAAAGACTAAGAATTTGATATTCTCAGTATCTAGCCTGGAGTGATGTGGTGAGGTAATATAACCAGTTCTGCTCAAACAACTTTCTGAAGTGACTGATGTTGGAAGCGTCCAAGAAAATACAACACCAGTTTAGCCAGTGCAGGCTAAAAGTCAACCAAGGAGGAGGAGGAGGAAGAGCGTGAGCAGGAAAAGAGTGATTCTTGATTGTTTCTTTACTTTGTTGGTGCTGATCCATTTTAAATATTTAGTTTCTGTTTGATATGGTCAATGCATTTAGGGGAATGCACTTATATTTATATCTGGGTTCAAGTAATGTTGCCATGCTAAATTGTGTGCCTGAGCTAATCTTTCAAATATGTCTGAAATTTTTGTCAGAAACATCTTCTACCAGAAACATCTCTGTCACTTCCTTAATAAGTATTGCATCCTGCTTATGCTGTTGCTAAAATAACTCCAATGAACCAGTGGTGTCACCACCACCTCTTCCACCATTATCATGATTGCTGTCATTTTAGCCACTGCCACCAGTGCCACTGCTTCAGCAACCACCCCCGGCAGCATTGATTTGTTGGGTTGCTGTAGAAGGACTCAAATAACAGCATGTGTGTCTGTCAGTGAGATTCACCGAGAGAAGAAAATACAAACAACAGGTAAAGAAAACTAAAAGTCTTGTTAAGAAAGCTAAACAAAATCTAGACTTTAACCTAGCATCTTCAATCAAGGATAACAAAAAACACTTTTATAACTATGTGTGCGCTATGAGAGGAAACAACAGCAGTGTTGGCTCACTACAGGCTGAAAAATGAATAATAAGAAATGAAACTGAAATGGCTCCTGTGTTAAATACTTATTTCCTCAGTGTTTTCAAGCTAGAAACATAAATTATACTAACTGTTTACCAAGCACTAAGGAGTTTGAAATGTTTACAATAAAAGAAGTGATTAATGTCATTCGACTAACTAAAATTAATAGTTCTGCTGGTCCAGACAGTATTCTACCAAAATTAACAAAAGAACTAGAGGAACAACTCGCAGTCCTACTCACTTTATTATTTAACAAATCCATAATAGAAGGCAAAATATTACTTGAGTGGAATGAAGCTGAGATTACTCCTATTCACAAGGTGATAGAAAAACAGATTTTAAAAATTACAGGCCTATCAGCTTAATGTCAGTAACTGGCAAAATGCTAGAATGACTTATACAGCTGCGTATGAATAATCATCTATACAAAAAAGGTCTTATTGATAGTACACAGCATGGCTTCTCCCCAGGTAGATCCTGCCTCACAGATTTGCTGAATTTCTTTGAACCAGTAAGTGCAACACTAGATAGGCAGTATAGCACAGTGGTTTAAAGATCATGTGCAATGGTTTTTACATATTTTTTATAAAAGTTTGAAAAGCTGACATTCAAGTCCCTGTGTCATGATTAGTGTTTCCTGAAAATTTCATGCTGTTTAATGTTGTGGTTTTCTTTAAATCAGCATTTTTTAACTTGCTCTACAGTGACTGAAAACAGTGAAGTTATTTCTGTCCTCTCAGTCAAACTTATAGCGCGATGACATCATTTTGGAGTAGCTTGCTGTTTCAGATTCCCAATCAGAGCAGTACTTTGTAGAGTTAATGGTATGCTGCACTCTCCAAGTTTCTTACAAACCCAGTCTCTGGTTTGCATTTACATAGATCCACTTAAAACTTATTATCTTCTGGTTAAAAGCTGATCATTTCAGTTTCAAGGCAGAACTGAAGTAGTGGGAATCTTTATCTGTGAGAAATCAGCTTGTCTGTATCACAGCTTTCAGTTCTTTCTAATCAAAAATCTGATTTTTTTTTTCCTAATTATATAGCACAGGGTTGTTTAATGAAAATAAAATTAATCTAAATTTTGTACATTCACAGAAACAGTTTATCTTTGATGTAGCCTTTGTAGATATGTTCATGCAAGAACATTTTTTTATGCCAGATTGACAAACAGTACATGTGCTTGAAATACTGCAGCAGAGTGTGACAGGCACCTATCTGAACTCAAAAAATGTCAGTTCTTTGGTGGTTTCTGTGTGAAAATATATCATGTACATGTACAACTAGAAGCATTATATGGCATCCCGATGCACTGTGTCTCTGCCCCACAGTTGAGGCAGCTGCAGTCTACTGCCACCTGTCCCTGCCCCACAAACCCCCTGTCTTCTGCTCCGCATGCGAGACTGCTACATCCTGCTGCCCACTGTCTTCTCCCACACATTCAGGGATTGTGCACCCTGCTGCCTCCATCCCCTGCCTAAAGAATCAGGGCAGCTGCACCCTGCCACCCCCTGTCCAAACAGTTGGGGATGATTCACCCTGCTATCCTCTCTCCCTCACCCTCACAGTTAGGGAAGCTGCACCTGTTGACCCCTGTTCCTGTCTCCACAGTCACGGCTGCTGTGCCGTGCTAAGCCCTAGTATTCCAGGTCCCCTGCCTCCACAGCTGGGGCTGCTGTACCATGCTGCCCTAGCCACCAGAGGTGAGGCTTTTATTACACCCTGCTACCCACTTCCATTGCCCCAAATGGGCAGGCTGCTGCACCATCTGTACCCCATCTCATAGTCATGGCTGCTGTACCCTGATGCCCCCTGTGTTCTGCACCACAGTCAAGACTTCTGCATCATGTCCTCTATCCCTTGTCACCAGAGACAGGGCTGCTGCACCCTGCTCCTTTCTAGACAGTTGGGGTTGCCATGGCCTGCTGTGTTCTAGTTCCCCATGCTGCTGCAGTTTGGGCTGCTGCACCACGCTGCCACTTGCCACAAGATGCAGGGCATTTACTGCACCCTGTTGCATGCCTCCACATTTGAAGCAGTTGCACCCTGCTGTCCCCCTTCTACCAGAGTCAGATCCTTTGCTACACCCTGCTGTCCACATCCCTTGTCCCAAACAGGCATGGCTGCTACACCCTGTCCCACAGTTTAGGTTGCTGTATCCTGATGCCACCCCTATCTCCTGCCCGAACATTCAGGGCTGCTACACCCTGCTGCCCTCTGTCCCCACCCTCACAGTCAGGACCACAGCACCCTGTTGCCCCTGTCCCTGTCTCCAGTCAGGGCTGCTGTGCTGTGCTACACCCTAGAGTCTCATGCCACCTGCATCCACATTTGGGGCTGCTGCACAGTGTACTCCCTGTACCACTGTCAGGGCTGCTGTATCCTGATGCCCACCTGTGTTCTGTCCACAGTCAAGGCTTCTGCACCATGCTGTCCTTTGTCCTCTGCCACTGTTGTGTCCTACTACACCACACAGCCCCTTGTCTACACAGGCAGGGGACAGGGTGCAGCAAATGCCCTTACTCTTGTGCTGCACCCTTGCCAAATAGTTGGGGTTGCTGCACCCTGCTACTCTCTCTCTCTCTCTTTCTCACCTTCACAGTCAGGGACACTGCACATGTTGCCCCCTGTTCCTGTCTCAGTAGGGTGTAGCAAAGGATCTGACTCTGGTGGCAGAGGGATAGCAGGGTGCAACTGCATCAACTATGGAGGCATGCAACAGGGTGCAGCAAATGCCCTGAATCTTGTGGCAAGTGGCTGCATGGTGCAGCAGCCCTAACTGCAGAGACATGGGGCTCTAGGGCACAGCAGGCCACAGCAACCACAACTGTGTAGAAAGGAGCAGGGTGCAGCAGCCCTGTCTGTGGTGATAGGTGATAGAAAACAGCATGGTGCAGAAGCCTCAACTGTGGGGCAGGACACATGGGGCATCAGGGTACAGAAGCCCTGACTGTGAGATGGGGTACATGTGGTGCAGCAGCCTTGCCCATTTGGAGCAATGGAAGTGGGTAGCATGGTGCAGCAAAAGCCCCAACTCTGGTGGCTAGGGAAGCATGGTGCAGCAGCCCCAACTTTGGAGGCAGGGATCATAGCACTCTAGGGCCTAGAGCAGCACAGCAACCTTGACTGTGGAGACAGGAACAGGGGGCCACAGGTGCAGCTTCCCTAACTGTGAGGGTGGGGAAAATAGGGCAGCAGGGTGCAGCAACCCTAATTGTTTGGGCAGGGAGCAACAGGGTGCAGTAGTCCTGATTCTTTAGGCAGGGGATGGAGGCAGCAGGGTGCACAATCCATGACTGTGTGGGAGACGACAGTGGGCAGCAGGGTGCAGCAGCCTTGAATGTGGAGCAGAAGGCAGGGGGCTTGTGGGGCAGGGGACTGGTGGCAGTAGACTGCAGCTGCCTCAACTGTGGGACAGAAACACAGTGCATCAGGATGCCACATAGTGGTCCTAGTTGTACATGTACATGATGTATTTTTACACAGAAATTACCAAAGAGCTTAAATTTGTAAGTTCTGACAGTACATGTGCTTGAAATACTGTAGCAGAGTGTGACAAGCACCTGTTTGTCAATCTGACATGAACAAAAAATGTTCTTACGTGATTGTATTTATGAAGACTACTTCAAAGACAAACAGTTTCTGTGAATGAACAACATTTAGATTTATTTTATATTCATTAAACAGCCCTGTGTTATACAGTTAGAAAAAAATGATGTTTGATTAGAAAGAACAGAGCATACAGACAAGCTGATTTCTCACAGAAAAAGATTTCCACTACTTCAAATCGGCATTGGAACTAAAATGATCAGCTTTGTAAAGGAAGAGAATGATATATTTTAAGCTGATCTATCTAAACACAAACCAGAGACTGGGTTTGTAAGGAACCTGGAGAGCTCAGCAAACCATAAACTTTACAGAGTGCTGTTCTGATTGGGAATCTGAAACAGCAAGCTACTCCAAAAGGATGTCATCACACTCTAAGTTTGACTGAGAGGACAGCAATAACTCCACTGTTTTCAGCCATTGCAGAACAAGTTACCAAATGCTGATTTAAAGAAAACCACAAAACTAAACAGCACGAAATTTTCAGGAAACACTAATCATGACACAAGGACTTGAATTTCAGCTTTTAAAGCTCTTATTAAAAATATGCAAAAAAAACATTGCGCATGATCTTTAAGGCTCTGATCTGCACATCTGGAGACCTGGGTTTGAAGCACACAGTATGCAAGTGGGGTATGTGGGCTGAGCAAGTCACGTAACTTCCCTGTGCTCCCAGGTTGCACCTGTAAACAAGCTTTCAGCTTAGTTTGTCTCACCTGGTTAAACAATTGGAAAAAAATGATACACCTGTTGATATAATTTTTCTTGGATTTCTCCAAGGTTTTTGACAGTGTATCCCACAAAATAACAGTGGAACAACTAATTACAATGCAGTTTGGCCCAGACATAATCAAGTGGATATGTGCATGGCTCTCAAACAGACATCACAGAGAAGTTATTAGAGGAAATCAATCATCATGGGGGAACATCACAAGTGGAGTACCACAGGGCTCTGTCTTAGGACTAACTCTGTTTACTATCATTGTTTCCACTATGCAACTACCAAACAGTGTCTAGGTTTGGCAAATATGCAGACGACTGCAAAATCTGAGGAACTGTGAACAACAAAAAAGTCAGCAAAAAATATACAAAATATCTTAGAATACCTTGAATCTTGGGCATCAAAAAACAAAATGGTTTTCAATGAGAGCAAATGCAAGGTTATGATAACCTTTGTACTACTTACATATTGAATGGTATTAGTCTACATAAGATGGATAAGGAAAAGGACTTGGGAGTCAACATTAACAACAATTTATACTTTGATTATCATACTGAAAAGGTAGTAAAGAAATGCCATAGCATCTTGGGATGCATTTTCAGGAACATCAAAAGTAGAGAACCAAGTGTTATTATACCACTTTATTCTAACCTTGTTAGGACTCACATAGATTATTGCTCCCTCTTTTACACTTCTTACACAAGGAGAGGGATAAATATGATAGAAAAAGTCCAAAGGAAAACTACAAAACGAATTATGAATTTGCATAATTTGGGTTACAAATAAAGGTTACAGAACCTTGGTCTGTACTCAGTAGAGTACAGAAGGCTAAGAGGTGATCTCTGTTTTACATATAAGACCCTACAAGATGATCTTACACTGGAAACAATTGGACAAGTCAGACAAAACTCAATTTGTTCAACAAGGCTTCATAAACTAAGGTTAAAAGGTGAAGTATGTAAAACAACTACACGCAGCAATTGGTTCACTCAATGGGTGATTATAGCTTGGAACACCCTTCCAAAACATGTAGTCGAGAGTACCAACATAAATATTTTTGAAAATAGACTGGATGCCTACATGAGTAATAAGAAATTTCTTTTCCACCATTAAATAGGAAATGATGGCGAGTTCACAAAGGGTCTACGGCTTCATGAACTTGTATTTTACTATGAACCTAAGAAGAGCCATGTTAAGGATTGCTAACTCAACATGAACATCTTTTATGGCCTGTTCATAAGATCTCATAAGCATACCAGTCTTTTGCTGCACATATCACTGCAGCCAGGAGAGATATCCTCCATAGGTATCAATGTCAAATTCCATACCTCAGAACACCATTTTTGGTTCGCCATTCTCACCGTTGTATAAAAGATGGAATTCAACTTTGTCACCATGGGCACAATCTTGCAAGGGTGACACATGGCTTGCATCAAGCCCTGCATCAACCCGATTGTGTGGCTTAGCTGTGCCAAACTCCTTTGAGGCAACTGCACCCGATTATAATACATTGGGCACAGTTGCAACACTTTCCACACATTATGGCAGCTTGCGCTAAAGATTTGGTCCAAGCCCTGTACAAGGGGTCCACCAAATGACACAAGTTAGACCAGGAAAAAGCTGGTCTAGCTTGTGACATTTGGCACTTGGGATTGAAAATCCTGATTGTGGTCAGGAAGAATGCCATAAGCCCTGTGCACCAAACGATCAGTGCACCAGGGGCTTCAGGCATTCTTGCAGCTCTGAAAATCAAGTCCCATGTCTTTAATTGAGCAATACTACAGAACATTGGTTTTCTGCTAGTACTAACAGAGGAGTTAAGTGTGTTTGGGGAAACAATAGAACTATCAAGTGATGACTCACACAAGGTCGAGCATTATAATTTAGCTGTACATGTTTGTCAAGCACATGACTCACCACCAGATTTGGTGCATGTGCAAAACAAGGTGCATGGCTGAAATTCCTATCATTCATGGCCATGGGTATAGAGTTAAGTTTTCCTGGGGGGGCTCAGGCTCCAAATTACTGGCCTAAACAGTTAACCTAGACTACCCTATTCTTCAGAAGGTTTTAACAATATATGCTACATCTACGAAAGTATTCAAAATTAGCTAGTTACATTTCAGACACAGAACCAACTATATTTTTTTTTACCAGTATGAGTGTACAACAACTTACAGCTTCACAAGGTTTCTCCCTAGTAAACCCAGTCCCCTCCTCTGTTATGGGTTAACTGTTAATGCTTACACATATCCATGGGTACCAGCCTAGCCCAACAGCTGCATTACTGAAACAAAATCCCTCTCCCATGTAGCCCACAAATTCATAGATACATAGACAGTGTCTGCAGATAAGGGCCTTTGGCCCACCCAGTCTGCCCATTTGAGCTTGTAAGTTCAGTTTATGTTTTCCTAGAAGTCTGTTGCCCCTTACCCCTGAACTCCAGAATTCCTTTATGTCTATCCCATGCATTCTTAAATCCCGTGATTGTTTCAGCCCCCACCACTTCCTCTGGCAGGGTGTTCCACTTGTCTACCACCCGTTCTGTGAAGAAATTCTTCCTCATGTTTCCTCTGAATCGTCCTCCCTCCAACTTCATCCCATGCCCTCTAGTCCTGGAACATCTTTTTGGCTTAAAAATAGTGTATTCCTGCACCCTGTCCCTCCCTGTAAGATACTTGTATGTCTCTATTATATCCCCTCTTTCCCTCCTCTCCTCCAGGGAGTACACTGTTACCCCCCCATTGGCTTTGTTGACCCTCATCTAAAATTGACATGACATCCACTGCCTCCATCCATTTGATTGCTGGACAACAAGGAGAAGCCCGCCAATTGCACAAAGCCATTACTCTACTCCGCTGCCTCCAGACGTTTGATCGGCAGATGACAAAGGAGAAGCCCACCAAAAGCCATTTCTCTACAGCAGTCATGGCTGCTGGGAAACAGAATCCAGTGCCAAGCCAGTCCAAGTGGCAACTCTGAGCATGTGCATCAGTGTCGCAGATGTGCATGCTTCACAGTTGTGGCTTAAGTTTTTAATAGCCATTTTCTGTTAACAAAGTGCTCCAACCAAGCAAGCCAGCTGTTTACAAGAATAAACAAAAACAATTTATTTGCATTATCCAAATTCTGGTGTGGGCGGGGCTCAGCTTTCTTGAAAACTCTACACCTATGTTCATGGCCTTTCAGAATGTTTTTCCCATCATCCATCTCAAACAATCCCACCTTCAGATTGTGAGGATCGATCCAGATTTCCTGCAGTGACTGGATGAACTGCAACATGTTTTCCCCAGTTTCCCCTCCATGGATGAATCATTAAGAAAGACACTTCCTCTACTGGTATGTCTTAGTGAGGATGTACACTTCAGTGTAACTTCTACGAAAGCTGGTAGTGCTCGGAGTGGGGTGGCAATGGTGGGGGAACAACTTAGCGTGGACAAAACACAATGGGCAATGAGACTTAGGAATCTTCTGTTTGTACAACTGTTTCAGATATCACTAGTGAAATACACATCCCCCTTGCCTCCTTCAGAAATGTCATATCTGCTTGCATGCTGACTCACATATGGCAGGAGATGCCCAGAAAACATGACCTCTAATAAAATATTTCATTTAGGCTTTAGTTTATGCAACAGTCTTTGAAAGCCTGGGTTCTCTACAATGAATAATAGAGGAATATTGAAGGCCATCATCCCCACAGTCAGTTGTGTGAAGCAGACAGAGGTTGGATGAGTTGATGGCAGTTTAGTGGTGACATTTAGTGATTCAGGCAGTGTAGATTTTTTTGTTACTGGTAGTTGGGGTGGTGCTTTTGAAGCAGTATCAGTAGCAAGGAATGCATCGGTTGGTCACTATGGCTGCCACGGAGGCTACATTCCCTAAACAACCACTCTTATCCCACCACTGATGCTCAGATGTCCCCACTGCTATTGCTGGCCTGTGTGATCTGAGTGGGGACTGAGTATTTTTCGGGCTCTTAGGAAGAAGCCATGTCCACGCTTTAGATATTCATCCAGCAAACTGTTTCCCGAAGTCCAAGTAGAGTGACTGTCAGCTGAACTTTCTGTCACACAGATTGTGCATGCTCTCAGTCAATCTGTTAGGTGACTGGCAAAATACTTACATATTGCAGAAGATCTCTTTGTTTTTTGGTTTTGTTTGTTTGTTTATTGTTAGCTATACAGATTTCTTTGGGAGCAATAGGGTGGCAACTGCGAGATGATTTTGTTTTGCTCTCTCATGGTGGAATGACATGGATGGGTTAGATGTCCTGGCAGGGCAGCACTGTCTACAGCAACACTAGGGTTACTATGAGGTTGATCATTTGGTAGAAGGACTTATTTAGATTTTCTTGTTTATTTACTTTCTTGCTTTTCTCTTTTGCATTAGTTTTTTTTATAATTTGGCTATCACTTTCCTTGATGACCTCCACTCCTCTGTATCACACTCATCATCAGAACATGTTGTTGTGACTGACAGTACACTTTCAATCTCCTGTCTTTCATGTGCTTCCTCCTGTCTTGTTTCTTACACTGCCTTTCCTCCTCTCACTTCTTTTTCTTCTTCTGCAACTTCCTGATGCCTCTCCATGTAAGTCTTGTGTGAAGCGCAAATACTACCACAACCTTCAAAGTGGCAACCTTAGCAACCCCTGATGCTTCTTGACCTCCATCAGCTCCCTGCTCAATCCATGCATGCTAATCTAATCAAATCAAATCTTTATACATATAACGCCTTTTCAAAACCAAGGTGCTGCACAATTATAATACATATACAACATAAAATTTACACTAAAACAATAAATATATTAATTAATTAAAATTTACCTGGGAAGGCTAGATTAAACAAATATGTTTTCAACTCAGTTTAGAATCTACTGATGGTTAGGCATTCTCTTAACAGATGAGGTAGAGAATCCCACAGGGTGGGTGCCACAAAAGAGAAAGCATGAGCACCAGATGTTTTTAAATGAACCCTGGGAATCTTTAGCAATCACTAAGCCCTGCTATTCAGCTCAACTCCCCATCCAGCCCTTTTACTGATACCTCTGAGGTAGTTCAAGCCCTCAACTTGATATTTACCAACCTCACTGCCTATCTTAGCAAACTTCCTACCCACCAGCCACCTAGTTCTGATGGGCAGACCGAGTCTGCCTCTGCTGGTGGACAGGCAGAGTTCTCTCCTTCTGAGATTCCTTCTCCCCCTCCCTTCTACTTTAGGGCCATCTGTACCAGGGACACTATCAAGCTTCTCAAAAGCCTCCCCAATAGGGGCAGCCCTAGCAGCGATGGTCTTTTCCTCTCATTTCTTACACTCATCTCCCACGCTATCTCTGAACCCCTCACCTTCATCTTCAGTTTGGCACTGTACACATCCAACATGCCAGACACCCAGAAATGTGCTAAGGTGGTGTAGATATTCATAGCTGGTGACCCCCTTTTCCTGAACAACTACAGGTCCATCTCCATTCTCCCCACCTGAGCAAACACCTGAAGAAAATTGTCCACTATCAGCTATCCAAGCACATTGGGAAATGTGACCTACTGTGTCCCCAACAGCATGGGTTTCATAAACACCACAGCACCTCATCAGCCTTGGCCCTCTTCACCAACCATGTCTTCAGAAACATGGACCAGGGAAGGCCACAGGAGCAGTATTTGTGAATCTTACTAAGGCCTTCGACCTTGGCGACCACTCCCTACTCCATGCTAATCTTCTTCTCCTTGGCTGTTCTACTAAGACCTCCTCTTGGTTCTAGAGCTACCTTATGGGTAGGTCTCAATCAATAAAAATTGGGACTGCTTCCTCTCCTGCCCTGCCTGTCTCCATGGGGTCATCCAAGGCTCCATCCTGGGCCTCCTGCTGCTTTCTATCTTTATCAACTACCTTCTAGCTGAAGGCATATCCTGCAAGGCTCTATTGTATGCTGATGACCTTATCCTCGTCCACAGAGACAAGTCCCTAGCTAACATATCCTCCATACTGACATGCAACTATAGTGCTGCTTACAAATGGTTTCTATCCAACAGGCTATTGGTAAATGAAAATAAAATAAAACCAATGATCCTCAGGTGCAATCCATACATTTCTAAATTCACCAAATCTAACTCATCCCTCATAGTGCTCTCACCTGAAGGTCCCCCACTGGAAAATGTTCCCAGACTCAAATACCTGGGAGTAAACCTTAACCCCTCTCTATTGTTCACAGATCACATCAACAATATAGTACACAGGGTTAACCAGAAATTAAGAGTTGCCTATCGACAGAACCAATACCTGACCTTGGAGGCACCTAGCCATCACCCAAGGCAATCTCCTCCCTCTTATAGATTACTGCTCCCTAATTTATTCTCATGTATCCTCTGCCCTGCTCTCCAGACTTAACTCAGCCTATCATAGCATCTGTCTGTTCATGCTCAAGGCTCCCTACTCTACACACCATTGTGATTTGTATCTGTCACTAGGTTGGCACCCACTCCAAGGCTGATATGACTATGCCCTTGGCTGCATAATTGACAACACCCTTGGAGGTGGCCAACTGTCCCCGTATGTCTTCCTCCTCAAGGGCAGATTAGTCCACAGATGTCTCTGTGAATCATTAGTCCCCCCTCTGGAAGTCCCTAGAGTCTCCACTGCCATAGGCAGTAAAGCCCTCCCCTTCTTGGCCCTCACCCTGTGAAACAAGCTACCAGTGTCCTGCCGCATGACTGAATCTCACCTCACCTTCAAAATCTATCTCAATTCCTGACTGCTGTTGGCAGCCAAATGCTTTTGCCCACCCAGGTAACATAATTCCTCCTCTACTTTTGGAATCCCCTTCTGTCCCCACCCCTACATATTGTTACTCCCAGTTCTGGGTGCCCTTTATCATTTGCACACTCCCCCTCCATGGTTATGCAACGCACTTTTTTTGTGTGGGGTTCAGCATGTTTAACTTCACTGTTTTGGTTACATAAACTGTTGTACCAACCTACTCATTGCACTGTATATGTAAACTGTGTACCAACTTACTCAGTGCACTGTAATTTTAATCTGTGTACCAACCTGCTCAATGTACTGCATACCTATGCTACTCTTGTTTACAATCATTGTGTGCAACACCTGTTACCATGTTGTTGAAACCTGTACTCCTTGCTGATGTGTTGTATTGTATGTACTTCTGTGCCATCTTCATGGCCCGGGTCATGCCTGAAAATGGTCCTTTGGATCAATGCACCTACCCGGTAACCAAAGACATACAAAAATAAAATAAATAAATAAATACATACATATCCAGCCCTTTTGCAACCTCCATCTCATGGGCTCCTGCTGCTCCCTCTTCTACTACCTCACTGTCACACACCAATGTTCTGACAGCTTCAGTTTCATATCTTCCTCACTGGCACTCTTCTTCAGCATACACTGCTTTGGTGGTGGTAGTACTGGCTTGCTTTCATAAAACTGCAGGGTTGGTATACCTTGCACTTCTCAAAACACTTCCACTTTTTCCTGCGGTGACAAGATAACAAAAGTATTAGTGCCAGTCCCAGACTCACTATCACCTTCCTTACACAATGACTGAGCAACAGCATTGGATTTGATGCTGCTACTGATATTGATGCCTGATTTAGGATCTGGAGGCAAAGGCTGGGACATTGTATGGTGCCTCAAAGCAGATAGGTAATCGTACATGCCCATGGTGCAGTGGTTGCAGTGGTGGTGGTAGTGCTGGTGCCACTTGTACTGGTAGCTGGTGTTGTGCTGCTTGTAAAAGACAAGGGGGAAGGGACTTACTCTTATAGATTGGGAAGGATCTCATATTCCCCTGGGTTGTGGATATCAATGTACTTTCGCTTGAGCACCTGTGTTTTTCTGTGGACTGAGGGGAGCAGTACACAGTTGCTTTTGATCTTTCCTTGAGGGCAGATCACAGAGAGTGGTGTCGGGGATTTATTCCTCAGCCCCTCACTAGCTGCCCTGTGGGGTTTCACAGGGCTCAGTGCTGTTCCCAATGTTATTCGCGGTGTATATGCTTCCATTAGGGGACATTATTAGATGGTATGGGCTGGGTTTTCACTGTTATGTGGATTACTCTCAGCTATACCTGTCTTTTCTGCCTGAACAGGAGTCTGATTCCATCATAGTGTTTAATAACAGCCTCCTGGAGATACAGGATTGGATGAGTACCAATTGGCTTTGGTTGAACTCAGGTAAAACAGAGGTATTATTGGTGGACCCTGGTTTTAGGACAACTGGGGTATGGGTAGGGAAACCCTCAGGTTTATACCTTGGGGGGCCCTGCTTATGGCCTCTGGCCAGGTGTGTAACCTGGGCATGGTGTTTGATGAGGGCCTGACCCAGAAGGCGCAGGTGTCGGCTGTAGTCAAGTCTTCCTTTTTTCATCTAAGGAATATAGCCAGGGTGAAACATCTGGTCTCACCTGAAGATCTTCCTATCCTGGTCAACACCTTTGTTACCAGTCATTTTGACTACTGCAATGCCCTCTGTCTAGGGCTGCTGGGGGTGGATATCCACCGCTTGCAGCTAGTGCAGAACACAGCGGCCAGTTTGTTGACTGTAATCTCTAGATCCAGTCATATAACACCTGTGCTGTGTGAACTACACTGGCTGCCCATACAGTGATGGATCACCTTCAAGGTCGCATTGCTGATCTATAAGGCCCTACACAATTTGGGACTTCACTACCTGAAAGAACTCTTGGTGTCTTACTGTCCCTCTCGCTTACTTCGATCCTCTAATGAGGGGTTGCTAGAGATTCCCAGGGTATCCTTAAAAACATCTGGAGGAAGAGCGTCTTTAATGGCACCTACCCTGTGGAATTCTCTACCCCACCAGATACGAGATAGCCTGACCACAGAAGACTTCAAAAAGTCATTGAAAGCCTTCCTATTTAACCAGACATTCTCAGAGATTTGGTGAATGATTGTATTGATTGATGTTATGGTCTTATTGGTTTTAAATTATATTGTATTTATGTTGTGTATGGAATACTGTAAAATTGTGTTATTGTAAGAGCACCCTGATCCCAGGAAGGGTGCTTTATATAAATAAATTTGTACTTAACTTTACTTACTATTTGAAGGAGGAACAAAGGGAGACCTGTGTGCTTCTTATTTGCTCAGTGTGCTTTCATCACCAGATGCAGTTGGCATCTGGGACTGGCTTAGAAAGCTGCTGTTTGCAGTGGGCCAGGAACCAGTTGACTTCTGGGAACTAATTATTCATGATTTCTTTGGACAAACTAATAAATTCTCAGCCCTAGTCCTCTTAGGCATAGCACATGCCCCACTAAGACTCTCAGTCCATCTCAACTCCTTCTTCTCCATCACCACTTACAGAACTGGTACTTGGAAAAACTGATGTGGCAGAACCTTTCCATGCCCTTTACTCCACCCACTATCCCTTTCTCTTCCAGTTGTTTTTGACACTGCTTTTGTACCACATTATGGCAGACACACACACACACACACACACACACACACGACAATCATGATGCTCACTGATGGAGAGTGGTGACGTCAGTTCCCGCTGAGAGAAGCTGAGCAAGACACTGAAGAGGATGCGGTTTGAGCGTTAGATGGTTGAATGCATTAGCTAACCAAGTAAACAATCCTTGTTCTTTGTTTTTCTTTCACTGCTTGAGAAAGGAATGACATAAAATATACTAGGTTTTCTTTACCAGATTTTATTTTCAGTCATCATTCTGTGATTCGTACTTCGGTAGCGAATAGTTAATCGAATGCTACTATGCTCTGATTCATAGATTTTGTTTTTCCTTCTTTCCCCATTCCCTTGTTGGATCCACAATCTACTTCCATATCGGCTTAAGTGATCCCTGCTAATAAAGACAGCGAAGAAAACAGAGGTTTCAGGCTAAGGAGTCAAGTTATAGAATCAGTTAACAAGATAGGGAACGGGTTGAGCCAGTGACCGAAGAAGCTGGTGACATGGCATGTCGAAATCAGTAAGGAACTTTAAAGAGATAACCAGGAACTACAAAGGTAAAAAAGGGGAGAAGGGTAAGAGAAATGCTGAAGAAGTAGAACAATCTGAAAAACAATTCCAACCAAGCAGAGAGAAAAAATGCAGAGCCTGGGTAAGTGAACCACTGCTGTCCCCATTACCAGACACCCCACCAAGGTATAACAGGAAAATGAATGTTAAAGAAAGTGGAAAAATCACACAGTATTGTAAAATTAAAATGTTGGACACTACAGAGGGCAGTGAAGAGATCTTGAATGATGGAATTCTGAATTTAAATGACCAGCTGGAAATGGAGGGGGAGAACAACAGGCAGGAAGATGAGGAACTGCAATTAAACAGTAGGTCAGTTGAAACAGATTCACAGGGGGAAGCTACTATACAGGAAACCTTACCACATCTCCAGAAACAGGGCCAAACAACACTTCCATTGAATAAGGAGGGGCATTGCTTTCAGAAAACATTGAGAAGATACAGAATCAAGTTCCCACTCCTACCCACTCTGTTCAAAACAATAGTAACTTCAATGTTGGGGTAATGAAGGTGGTAGCTGCATAAAGACAAGATATGTTGAATGCTATGGGGGAGTTGGGGCATTCAATAAAAGGGATCTCAGACATAATGAACTCTTTAACAGACAAAAAGGCCACACTGACGATGAGAACACAAGAATTAGAACAAAGAGTCTCCCAGGTAGAGGACATCAAGGGCCCCTTACTAAAGATCCAATCACAGCATGATATCCAAATTAAAAACTTAACAATGAAAATAGCGGACTTAGAGGATAGGTCCAGAAGAGAAAATATTAGGCTGAAAAATATTCCAGAAGGGGTAGAAGACACTGGGGATTCTCTTATATATTTTGAAAAAATGGTAATGGAGGCAGTATGGAGAAAATTTCCAGAACAAAAAGTGGCTCTAGATAGAGCACATTGAGTAGGATCAAGGTTCAATAATGCTTCCTATAACTACCCTCGCTCTGTGATGATAAAACCACATAGATTTCAAGACAGGTAAATGATTCTGCAGAAAGCAAGAACTGAAAGAGGTTTAACATTTGCAGTGTTTACATTTAATGCATAGCCTGATTTATCAACTGACACAATCATACCTCTCAACTGTCCCTGATTTTCAGGGATGTCCCTGATTTTGCCTCAAAAGTTTACTCTTTCCCTTCTAAAAAGTGTGTTTCTGTGACTAAACAGTGAGTGTTGGAAGCACAAAATAATGTCAAAAATTAAAGTTAAAGAGTTGTTCTTCCTTAGAAAATGCATTTTGCACTAAGCCCCATATTCTACCAGCTTCCTGAGTGGATATCATCAAGTTTGAAGTTGTGTCCCTGATTTTGGCCCTCCGTCCCTGATTTTTTTAAGCCTTGTCCCTAATTTATGAGGCAGGAGGTTGAGAGGTATGGATACAATGAATAAGCAGAAACTCTTTAACCAGGTGAAAAAAAGATGTATGACTGGGGAATACACTTTACGATGCAATATCTGGCAAAACTCCAGTTTGTTGTAAATGGGAAAATTACTACTTTTGATGACTATGAAGAGGCAGAAGAGGCTTACGACAAATGTTATGGTAGCTCAGCAGGAGCCAAGGGCTACTAGCCTCACCCTGGGAGAACACATCCATATAGATAAAGAAATCAGAATATTTACTTTTTCAACTAGGAGAGACAAAGAAAAGTAATGAAGGAAGTAAGAAACAGACCGAGGAGAGGAGAGGAGAGAAACAAAAAGAAAGCCGAGGTGAGGGGGAGGAAAAACTTGCATTCCCTATGTAAAGTACATGGTATATGTCTTTGGATAGAGTCCTATCACTTACCCATCCAACACAGTCCAGGGTTATGTTTACAGTGCATGAGCTGAGTACTTAACTAAAGATGTGCTAAAATAGAACCATCTCAGTTTGGGATCAAACCTCATTGCACTCAATACATACTATGGAGGGGAAGCACCCTGATTTTTGGCAAAAATTGGAATCATAAACAAAATTTGTCCATGACTTTTCTGATCGCATTTACTTAAGGGATGAGTGTTGGGAGCTATACATCGAGGTGCACAATTTTGAAACATGTCTGGACAAAAATCAAGGACAAGCTAGATATGTCAAAGAAATATTGTGTTGTACATAAATAAATTAGTAAATAACATACAAGATACACTATTAAATAATAAAAGTGATATTGAAAAGTGAAGAAAGCAGAATAGCAACAGAATGTTTAATAATTATAGTAGAAAGAATACTTTGACCTCATCACAGAGGTGCAAGGGATGCCCATTAGAGCATCTCTGCCAAGTAGTGGAGGGGTGGGGATCTTTTGGATCCCCAGGAGGGGGGGGGGGAGTTAGGACCATGTGGTGAAAAGGTAGGGGAAAAGAAAAAGAATAAAAAAGAGCGCATTTTAAAAGTAAAATGGAAAGGTTAAAGACAGAGGGGAAGAAAAAATGAAAATAAAGTGTTTAAAGGAAAAAAGAAAGCAAATAGATAATTTATTAAAAGGAATAATCCAGGCCAAAAAGATAAGAATAGTCCTTTTAAAATGGCTACATTAAAAATATGATCATGGCATGTTAAAGGGCTAAGATGTAGAACAAAAATGATTAAGATTATAAATTATATAAATAGTAAATATATCAATTGCCTGTTAATGCAAGAAACATGCTTTTTAGAATCAGGCTTTGCTTGGTTTCAAAAAAAATGGGGAAAGGGTTTGTTTTCAGCATATACTCCACAAGCCAGAGGGACTGCCATGTTGTTTCATAGACAGAACATACTTCGTAACATTCTGAAGGAATTTAGTGACCAAAATGGGAGATATGTTATCACAAAAAGTGAAAACAGAATTTAAAGTTATGACAATAGCAACAATTTATGGTCCAAATTACAATAATCCATCATTCTTCTCAGATTTTTTTTTTTTTGCAATTATCTAGATTTAGCTCACCATATATTGTAGGGGGAGAGTTCAATTTGGTATTGAACTAATTAGATAGGACCTCAGGTACCATACATAATTTCAAACCAGCAATAAAGATCATAAAATAATTTATGGGGGAATTGAAATTAGTGGACCCTTAGACTTACTTGAAGGAGGAAAAAAGACAATATTCTTATTACTCTAAAGTGCATTATTCATATTCTAGAACTGAATTTTTTTTAGTTTCAGAAACTATAATGTATATAGCTAAAGATGTACTATATTCAGGAATTGTGGTATTGGACCATTCTCCCTGTATATTGCAAAAACAATTGTCCCATCATACAATGATGTCTTTGCAGTGGAAAATGGATCCAGTAGTATTTAAGAATACAGCAATGGCTGGTAATATGGAAAAAGAAATGAAGGGATATTTTTAAAAGAGACTTAGGAGAAGATATAGATATAATGGTGTTATGGGACTCATTCAAAGCGTGGATAAGAGGGCTACTACAAGAATTAGGGGGGTAAGAGGAAAAAAAATGGTTTCAACAATATAGGACATTGGAAAATGAAATTAGCGTCTTGGAACAAATTCATTCCTTGACTCAAGATATGCAAATATTCAATCGGTTAACAAAAAAAAAAAAAAAAAAGCTGCATATGCTATATTGATCACAGAAAAAGCAGAGAGCCAAATATTAAAAACAAGAGCAAATTATTATATTAATGCGGGACAAACCTTTAAAGTTAATGGCCTGGCAGATAAAAAAAGATCAGGAGCGTAATAACATAATGCAAATAAAAGATAATAAGGGTATGGTGAAGAAAAATCCAATAGATATATTGAACATCTTTGTGGATTATTATAAAGCGCTATATACAGCTCAGAATGCATTAAATGAGGGAGGGCAGTACAGTATCCTGGAAAAAGTCAAATTAAGGAAATTAACTAATGAGGCAAAAAAAACACTGGATCAACCTTTTATATACTTGGAAGTAGCTGAAGCAGTGGAAGAAATGAAATTAGGAAAATCACCAGGACCATATGGCATACAGGTTGAACTCTATAAAAAATTTAAAGAAATAGTAATCCCTATTTTTGTAAAAATGTTTAATAAAATAATTGAATTAAAAAATATTCCAAAGACCTTTTATGAAGCTTATATACTTATTTGTCAAAAACAAGATAAAGATCGGAATTATGCAAGTTGTATAGACCAATATCATTGTTAAACTTGGACTATAAGGCTTTTGCCAAAGTTCTGGCAAAGACAATAGATAAGGTGCTGCCAGATCTCATCAGTCAAGATCAAAATGGATTTATCAAAGGAAGAAAAATAATGGAAAATATCAGACGTACCCTAAATATACTGGAAAATAGGGATAAGAAAGACTCTATACTAGTAACGGTTGATGCGGAAAAGGCATTTGATCGTGTCAAATGGGATTTCATTATACAAATAATGCAGAAAATGAACTTTGGTGATAACTATATGGAATGGGTAAAAATTATATACCATCGTCCCACATCAAAAATAAAAATTAATAATATGCTTTCCCCGGAGTTTAAATTATTGAGAGGAACATGACAGGGCTGCCCTATTTCCCGATTGATATTCGCAATTAGTATTGAACCATGAGCAAAATATATAAGACAAAAATATAACATCAAAGGTATTCAATATAGTGTAACATATCATAAAATTAGTTTATATGCAGATGATGCCCTTTTGTATCTGGATAATAATCAAAAGTCTATTATAGAGTTTATAAGGATATGAGAACAGTTTGGAAAAGAGTCAGGCTTTAAGATTAATTGTGAGAAAACCTTGATACTTAAAACTCAAGGTGCAGGGAGAAAAATCTTTAAAGACTATAACTACTGTCCAGAAGTTGAGTCATTTAAATACCTAGTGATTACACTTACTAAAAAGATGGATAAGTTAATATTAATGAATCATAAAAAGACACTGCAACTAATTAAGATAGAGCTAGAAAGATGGAAGAGCTTACCTCTTACTTTAATAGGAAGGGTTAACTTGGTAAAAATGAAAATTTAACCTAAAATATTAGGGCCTGGATATTCAAACTGCGCTGAAAACTGGCGCAACAGTAGGAGCAATCGCAAACCAGAAGCGCAAATGCGCAACAGGTGCGATATTCAAACATGGAGCAGAGCGAGTTGTGCAAGCAACCCGTCTCAATATTGCACATACTGCGCCATCGGCGCGACCAGGAAGAGGCTGAGCCAAAATGCTGCGCTATAGGCGCAGCCAGGAACTCAGCTGAGCATTCTGAAACTGCCATAGGGCAAGCACAGCCCCCAGAGCAATGGAACTGCACAGCCAGGGGAGGCAGGCTGGGGCCCACCACCAGCCATGCCACATGGGCACAGGAACTCACTGCAGAACCCACACACACTGGCACACCCCAGCACAGCATCACTGGGGTGGAACGGATGATCCACATGCCCATGGGGACAAGCCAACTAAAGCATAGAAGAGCCATGACACCCAGCACAACCACTGGCAGGCAGAGGTGCCACACCCAGGGGTTGACAACCACAGTGCACATCAGTCCCCCGTCGCACAGCACAGCGTGCACGTGCCCCAAGACACCGCTCATGTGCAGTGACAGGCACTGCAGGAAACACCATACACCCCGTGCCACCAGTCAACCCCATGCTGCAGAGAAGCATACCAGCCAGACCCACCCTGTGACCCAGCAGTGGGTGGCAGCAGATAACGAAACAACAGAAAGTGTGCTATGCTGCTGATACCTCCCCATGGACACACACACACACACACAGATACCCAGGACCATAGCAGCCCAGATGGCATGTACACCCGCAACGAGCACCCAGAGCCAGTTGCAAAGCAGACCTCAACACAGCAGTTGTACCAAAATAGAAATGTATATTTAAAAAAACAGTTAACAATAAGCGTAGAACTATGTACAAGTTGGGGGATGGGTAAATGGCAGGGGTGTTCAAGGGAGGAATAAAAACTTGGAGAGGAAGGCAGGGTGAAAGGGATGGGTGAAGTGAACTGAAATTTTGGCTACGCCCAGCTGGCTCCTGCTCCTCCCCCTGCTGGCGTCCCCTCCTGTGCCTGCCGCCGTTTCCCCCTGGCGCTGTAGGGCCTGCAGGAGCTCATGGTTGTCCACCACCACCACCTGGGTCAGTGCCTGAGATCTTGCACCATGCGTTGCAGCACACCGAGGCCTAGAAAATGGGAACACAGTCAATGGCTGAGACTGACCACAACCTGAACACCACCCAACCTGCAACCCATCTAACCCAATGTCCTGCACCTGTGATGGCATGCACCCACCCACAGTGAACATGCACATGGCCATCACAAACAGGCTGACCAGCCATACGCACCACTGCCCACACACACTGCCCCGTCAATCACAGTACAAACTAGGCTGTCGTGTGATGTGGCAGCGTGGTGCGATGCCAGTTACACAGCTATGTGCCCAGTGCATGCCGGGACCACCTGTGATGCATACACAGGCGTGTCGTGATGCTGCACTGTGATGCAGGTCACCTGTGTCATGCCTACATACATGGATACATAGACAGTGTCGGCAGATAAGGGCCTATGGGACACTCAGTCTGGCCATTTGGCCTTGTACGATCACCCTCTTGTCCTATAAGTCCGTTCCCCTCACCCTGACCTCCAGAAGTCCCTCATGGCTAACCACGCATACATATATCCGTGACCAAGTCAGCCCCACCACATCCTCTGGCAGGGTGTTCCTCATCCACCACCCATGATGTCCAAAACACTTTCTCATGTTCCTCTTAAGCAGGCCCTCCAACTGCATCCCATGCCCTCTAGTCCTGGAACATTCTTTACGCTTACAAATATTGTTTTCCTGCACTCTGTTCCCCTGTGCAACACTTGTATGTCCCCATCATATCCCACACCCTCCTCCTCCCCTCAGGAGTACATAGTTCAGTTCCGTCAACCTGTCTGCATAGGACTTGTGATGCAATCCATGCACCATCCATGTCGCCCTCCTGTGAACCCTCTCCACCCAGTCCCTGTCCATACACAGGTATGGTCTCTGGAACTGTACACTGTACTCCAGTGTGTGGACTCACTAGTGTTTTGTATAGTGGAACTATGGCCTCCCCTTTGGTTGTGTCCAGCATGGTTTGTGGTCCTGCCCCCCCAGCATGCAATAGCATCCATGACGTAATGATACTCACACTCCTCCAGCAGCTCCGTCTGCTGCTGCTGCTGCTGTGGCCTGACAGCCTGTGGTAATGGGGCCCTGGCATGGCCCACATCACTGTTGTCCGGTGTCCTCACCAGCCGGCCTGTGGGAGACATATGGTGAGACAAACATCAGTGTGACTCAAAAGCAGAGTGCCCCCTGCCCAGTGAGACTGCCTGCCCACACAGCCATAACCATCCATCGCACAGCTGCACACACTCACACACCAATGCACAGCCACCCAGGCACACACACACCCTACAGAGAATATAGGTGAATAGATGGGTACACTCATGTGGCCTAGGCACCAGGCCCCACCTGGCATGGGAACACAGCCGCGTCAATAGGTTCGGGTCCCTCCGGCGGAGATCACTGTACCGGTGCCGGCACTGCTCAGCAGACCGGCCCTGGCCAGTGACCCCCACCAGGTCAGTGGCCACTTGCTGCCACACATGAGTCCGAGGTCCGGTCAGGGGGGCCTCACCATATAGTGCCTCACAGTGGGGCTCCACTAGGGCCACCAGGTTGGCCACTTCAACTGGGCTCCAGGACACGCCCTCCTCCTGGCCATGGCACCAACTTTACAGCAGGCAATATGGCGCCCAGCTGCGCTGTGACCCCAGTGGAGTTGTTGCGCCAATAGACCAGCACAGTCCAATCGCTGTTCGCTGGCGCGTCACTGCATGGCGCTGTAACCAGACAGCGCGGCAGGGCATGACACATGGCATGCCCACAGCGGCAGGGGTCAGAGGGCATACACAAGGTCACGGCAATGGCGCGAGGCTACGCTGGCGCCATGGGATGTATGGGCATCCTGCATGACTGCTAAGCAGGCACCAGTGCCACAGTGGACTATCGGCGCAGAAGTGCCAGAGCGCCATATAGTGCCCAGTGCTGTAGCGCCACTGGCACAATGGTGGCCATGGCCAGAATACCTGTCGCGCTCAGCAGGTCTGCAGCGCGATGCGACACATCTATTAACCTGTCTGTGCATCGCGCAATGCAGTGTAGCACACAGCAACAAACATACGCCATCGGCTCAGCGGATCTTCCCTATTGCGCTAAGCGCCGTAACGCGATATTCAGCCGACATATGCAAATCAGTCGATCAGCCATGCAAAAGGCGCGTGGCATGATTAGCATGTCATTACAGTTGCGCCACACCTCATTTGCATGTATTGCGCTATAAAAATGCGACACTGGGTTGTGGCGGCCAGATTTGGTTGTTGCAGGTGAGAGGTGAGTTACATGCTGTGTGATGCTCAGGACAATGCTCATGGGCAGGGGTGCTGGAGGATGTCATAGGTTGAAGGGGCTGAGCATGATGAGGGCACTTAGGAAGGGCAGAGGGCACCCTTTCCATCAGTATCTGCCATGTGGAGAGGAAGGGGGCTTCTGCCCCCGACTACAACTATGCTCTAGGAAATGCTGTGGACTGCACAGTGACAGGTGTCCACTTCCACCCATACAGATCACCATGACTGGCGAGAACCAGGCTGAGGCTGTGGCGGGCGGGCGTGGAGGAGGCTGAACTTCATCACAGCAGAGACTGAGGCCCTCTTCCAGGCCTACCTGGAGGATGAGCGCTTTGAGTGGGTGGAGGCACCCCTCAGCAGCGTGCAGCTGCATGGGAGGGGTAGCTCTGGCCATCAACCTGCGGAAGCCACCAGCGCTCCGTGCGGAATGCCAAAAGATGGGGACTGACACGCAGAAGGCTGAGGAGAGGTGGCAGCCTTCAGGGTGGCCGTGCTGCCACTGGTGGGGACCACCAGTGGTGTTGCAGCTGACCCAGGCAGGAGACACTGGTGGGTAGCCATGCACCGAGTGCCATTGCGGGTGTTCCAGGCGGAGGATTCAGACAGGTGAAGCCCATCACTGCGGTATGACATGGTGATGTTGTGGGGGCTGTTGTTCACATGCACTCACATGTACTCTCTTTCTGTTTCAGATCCTGTTAGTCTGCAGGAGATGGTGGTGGTGGATGCTGACAGTGAGGCAGACCTGCTGGACCAGGAGGAGGGACCATCCACCTCCGCCAGCAGCCTGCAGGCACTGCAGCAGCTGGCTGGCCCAACAACTCCGCCCGGCAGTGATCTGGTGCAGGGGTGCACAGCCTGTGTCACAGCAGTCTGGCATGCAGGTGTGCCAGCATGCTATGCCTATGGCAGTACGCACCGGCACTATTGATAGCAGGCCTGCAATGGCCAGTGATAGTGTGTGTCCCATGAGGACACATGGCAGGCCAACCGCGTGCCCTGGCCCATCCTGTCCACACATGTGTGCACAGCATGCTGGCACAGTCACAGGCTGGGCCTGTCAGCACCAGTGGGCAGCATCGGTGGCTGAGCAGGTGTCTGGCACTGTTGACAGCACAGGGGTGGAACAGGTGGACCTGGGGGCTCAGCAGTTGGAGGGGCGGCAGCAGCAGTTGCACACCAGGCCTAGGGGGACAGCGTCAAGCAGTGGCACTTGTCCACCGCCTTAGATCCGCCCATACCTGGTCCTGGCGAACAGCGGCCACCCTCAAGGGTGCTGCACCAGGACCATCCCCACCCTGGAGGTCACGATGCCATTGGGGCTGGTACCCCCTGGCCGCGCACCCGCCTGCTGCAGGAGTCGGTACAGCTGCAGGGGCGGGTTGCAAAGATCCGTGGAGGCACTGACTGTGTCCGTGGGGCGGCATAGCAGGATGTGCTCGGGACCGGGCCGAGATGGTCCATATGCGGACGGATGTGACTGCTGCCATCGACAGGCTGACCCAGGCAGTGCTCTCTGTGGCGACGCTTGACCACACTGTCTGGTGACCCTGTACCACGCACCCCACACAGTGCGCACTCCACTCCCCGTTCCTGGCATCATGCGACACCAGGCCTGTCGATGCTGGGTTGTGCTGTGGGCATCCCGAGCACCCCTGGTGCAAGTTTGTTTGGCGGGATGCAGACCCTGTGCGGGAAAGGTCGCGGTCGCGCACTGGGACCCCTGGTGGTGCACTAGCGCCACCCGATGTGGCCTCTGCGGCCTGCCAGTGCTGCTGAGCCATGGGCGGGGCATGCGCGCATCCGTGGTGGCCGTGGGACAGTGCTCCTGCATGAGCTGTCTCCCAATGCAGGCCCTGTCTGGTGCTGCCCTGTGTGCAATGTGTGTCATGGTGGGCAGTGCACTGCTGGGTGCTCTGCTCACCAAGCTGACACACGGACCACCACACTCTCCCAACTGCTGTCCACAGGTGCGTGTGGATGATGATGCCTGCATTGCACTGTACACCAAGGTGCAAGGTTGCCCAGGTCCTGACACACGTACGTGGACAGTCCAGGTGGTGAGGGTGGTTGGTGGTGCTGTGTGTTGGTGTGTCATTTCCTCAGTGCTGTGCTGCTGCCCCTGTATGCTGCCTGGTGTGTGTGTGTGTGTCCATATGAGTGCTCACCCCTCTCTGATGGTGTGTTGGTATGCCTGGACCCTTCAACTCCCCTGACCTTCATGCACGGTGTGTTCCCCTGTGTGCCTGTGGTTTGCGCAGAACAGTGTTGCCTGCATGTCCCTTGACTTACCTGTGTTGTGCATAGTGCTCTTCTGCAATGGTGTTCGGTGCAGCTGGGCCTGCCGTGTCAGTCGGGGGTCCCTCCATCCTGGGGGCGGCTCATCACCCACATCACCGGCGCCACTGGCGTCCCCATCGCTGTCCCCTCTTTGGACCTGTACGGCTATCCCATGGTCTTTGGCCATGTTGTGCAGGATGCAACAGGCCAGGAATATCCCACAGGCCTTCTGGGGGCTGTACTGTAGGGCTCCGGAAGGGTGTCCAGGCATCGGGCGTGCCTGGAGTATCCCAAACACCTGCTCTATGATGTTCCGTGTTGGCGTGTGCCTCATTGAAACTGTGCTGCGCTGGGGTGCGTGGGCGCGGTATGGTGTGAGCAGCCAGGGGCCGGAGTGGGTATCCACAGTCACCTGTGTGGAGATAGTGGAGATCAGTGTCAGGTCAGGTCCATATTGCCCATATCCTTGGTGCCACTACCATGGCACCTGTGTCATTCCACCCTTGCACAGAGTTTGCATTCCATACATGTGTACTCACCCACTAGATGACCCGTGGGGATGTTCCCTCTCGAATTGATGGCACAGTGCAGATTGGTGCCATATAGAAGGCATCATGTGCTCCGCCAGGTGTGGCTGACAGACATTGATGATGCCCAGTGGCATCACACACCACCTGGCAGTTGACACTTGGAAGCCCCTTCGGTTGCGATAAACGGCGCGTCGGGGCCAGGTGGCATCGCAGAATGGCCACATGGGTGCAGTCTATGGCCCTAGCACGCAGGCATATGTGCTACCCTGTGGAACTCCTGCATGTTTGCTGTCGCTCTGCAGCGGTGCTGGGAAATGGATGTACTCCACAGCATGAGGCAGCAGTGCGCTGAGGTGGGTGAGGATCGTGGCGTGGCCGACTGCGTAATGCCTGTGGTGTCACCTGTCGGCCTCTGGAAGGTGCCCGTGGCAAGCAGGCACATGCAGGCTGTCACCTTGGTCTCCACGGATAGAGCATGACTCCGTCGTGAGAGAGCCTGCATCACATCACTGCACAGCTCACTGAGCCGTCTCAGTATTGCCCTGTTCAGGTGGTACCGGGCCACAATCTTGACATCTGTGTACAGCTCGTAGCTGATGCGGGCACGATACCGCCTGTCAGGGGCGTACAGCCGACGGGCCCCTCCGCGGCCACATCCCCCTGCAGCATGCTGTCTCACCCCCCTCATTACAGCTTCCATGTGGAAGCTGACACTATCCATCTCCTGGCTCCTGCCCCCAGCTGCTGTTCCTGTGTTACCCCCACTGCCCCCCTGCTGCTTCCACTGCAGGGCAACCCCACTGGCCTCTCTGTCCTCCAGGACCCACTGTCCCTCTCTGCCCTTCCTGCTCCTGTCTCTGTCTCTCTCTCTCTCTGTCTCTCTCTCTCTCCCCGGTTTGCGGCCTGCTAGAGTTCTTGCGCCACTCCCTTGAGCCTTTTTATTTTGGCTCACATCCGGTACTGCGCATCCTCCGGCTGAGCCACTCTTGCGCATTGCGCAAGTGTTCAGATATCGCATTGCGCACTTTATGCATGGACCCGCCCCCTTCGGTTGCGCATGCCTTCATTTCCATTGCGCTGTTGCTCAGCGTGTTTTCGGTGGCGCAACTGGCCCCTTCTGAATATCGCAGAATGGCGCATTTTTGGAGTTGTGCACGCGTAACCCTGTTGCGCATGGCGCAACCCTTTTGAATATCTGGGCCCATATGTTTTTCAAGTTCTTCTAATAGAAGTTCCAATGTCCTTTTTCAAACCAATAAAAAAAAATAGTAACTAACTTTGTATGGTTGAACAAAAAACCGAGAATAGCATACAACAAATTGGTTCTTCCAGTGGAACAGGGAGGATTAGCAATGCCAGATTTCTATAAATATTACTTAGTATCACAGGTTACTATAATATGGAGTTGGATAAACTATCAGACAAAAAAGAGAAACTCAATTGTAATGGGGAAATCAACAGTGCAATATCCATCTTTATAAAATGGGCTAAATAAATCCAACTATCTGATTGGCAACTACATCATCTGAGCCATGTCCTTATCAGATGATATAGTAGCCAACCGGCACTACCCTTCACTCCTCAGCCCCACAACAGCATGGAATCACTGAGCTGTGCCAGCTGAAAACAGAAACACAAGCTGGCACAGCTCACAACACCAAACAGCACTTCTTCACTAGCACCGAGGTACCAACAAAAAAAATAACAATATTAAAAAAATACTTCCACAGCCCCCTTCCTGCACAAGTGTGACACCAAACTAGTACTCATAGGCCCAGATATTCAAAAGGGTTGCCCCATGCGCAACAGGGTTCATCGCAACTCAAAAATGTAGCCATTCGCGATATTCAGAAGGGGCCAGTTGCGCCACAAATCGCGCTGAGCACACAGCGCAATGGAAATGAAGGCATGCGCAACCGAAGGGGCGGGTCCATGCATAAAGTGCTACAATGCGATATCTGAAGACTTGCGCACGCGCAAGAGTGAGCTCAGCCGGAGGATGCGAGTACGGATGTGAGCCAAAATAAAAGGCTCAAGGGTAGCGCAATAACTCTAGCAGGCCGCAAACCGGGGAGAGACACAGAGACAGAGAGAGACAGAGACAGGAGCAGGAAGGGCAGAGAGGGACAGTGGGTCCTGGAGGACAGAGAGGCCAGTGGGGGTGCCGGTGCAGTGGAAGCAGCAGTGGGGGCAGTGGGGTAACACAGGAACAGCAGCTGGGGGCAGGAGCCAGGAGATGGACAGTGTCAGCTTCCACATGGAAGCTGTAATGAGGGTGAGACAGCATGCTGCAGGGGATGTGGCCTAGGAGGGGCCCGTCGGTGACGCTGACAGGCGGTGATCGTGCCCGCATCAGCTACGAGCTGTACACAGATGTCGAGATTGTGGCCTGTACCGCCTGAACAGGGCACAATACTGAGACGGCTCAGTGAGCTGTGCAGTGATGTGATGCAGGCACCCTCACAGAACGGTTCTCAGCGTGCTTCTCCGTGGGAGACCAAGGTGACAGCCTGCATGTGCCGCACGCAAACATGCAGGAGTTCACAGGGCACATATGCCTGGCATGCTAGGGGCCATAGACTGCACCCATGTGGCCATTGCGACGCCACCTGGCCCCGACGCAAAGCTTATCGCAACCGAAAGGGCTTTCGAGTCAACTGCCAGGTGGTGTGTGATGCCACTGGGCGCATCATCAATGTCTGTGCCACACACCTGGCGGAGCACATGATGCCTTCATATGGCACCAATCTGCACTGTGCCATCGATTCAAGAGTGGGAACATCCCCACGGGTCATCTAGTGGGTGAGTACATGTATGGAATGCAAACTCTGTGCAAGGTGGGAATGACACAGGTGCCATAGTGGCACACAAGGATATGGGCAATATGGACCTGACCTGACACTGATCTCCACTATCTCCACATAGGTGACTGTGGATACCTACTCTGTCCCTGGCTACTCACACCATACCGGCGCCCCACGACCCCAGCGCAGCACGGTTTCAATGAGGCACACGCCGCAACACGGAACATCATAGAGCGGGTGTTTGGGATACTCAAGGCACGCTTCCGATGCCTGGACACCTCCGGCGGAGCCCTACAGTACAGCCCCCAGAAGGCCTGTGGGATATTCCTGGCCTGTTGCATCCTGCACAACATGGCCAAAGACCATGGGATAGCCGTACAGGTCCAAGAGGGGGACAGCGATGGGGACGCCAGTGGCGCCGGTGATGTGGGTGATGAGCCACCCCCCCTAGGATGGAGGGACCCCCGACTGACACGGCAGGCCCAGCTGCACCGGGACACCATTGCAGAAGAGCACTATGCACAACACAGGTAAGTCAAGGGGACATGTGCAGGCAACACTGTCTATGCGCAAACCACAGGCACACAGGGGAACACACCGTGCATGAAGATCAGGGGAGTTGAAGGGTCCAGGCATACCAACACACCATCAGAGAGGGGTGAGCACTCATATGGACACACACACACACACACCAGGCAGCATACAGGGGCAGCAGCACAGCACTGCGGAAATGACACGCCAACACACAACACCACCAACCACCCTCACCACCTGGACTGTCCACGTATGTGTGTCAGGACCTGGGCAACCTTGCACCTTGGTGTACAGTGCAATGCAGGCATCATCTTCCACACGCACCTGTGGACAGCAGTTGGAAGAGTGTGCAGGTGGTCCGTGTGTCAGCTTGGTGAGCAGAGCACCCAGCAGTGCACTGTCCACCATGACACACATTGCACACAGGGCAGCACCAGACAGGGCCTGCATTGGGAGACAGCTCATGCAGGGAGCACTGTCCCACGGCCACCACGGATGTGTGGGCAGCCCCGCCGTGGCCAAGCAGCACTGGCAGGCTGCGCAGGGGCCACATCGGGTGGTGCTAGTGCACCAACAGGGGTCCCAGTGCGTGACCGCGACCTTGCCCGCACAGGGGTCTGCATCCCGCCAAACAAACTTGCACCAGGGGTGCTCGGGATGCCCACAGCAGAACCCAGCGTCGACAGGCCTGGTGTCGCATGATGCCGGGAACGGGGAGTGGAGTGCGCACTGTGTGGGGTGCGTGGTACAGGGTCACCAGACAGTGTGGTCATGCGTGCCACAGAGACACTGCCTGGGTCAGCCTGTCGATGGCAGCGGTCACATCCGTCCGCATATGGACCATCTCAGCCCGGTCCCGAGCACACTCCCTGCTATGCCGCTCCACGGACACACAGTCAGTGCCTCCACGACCTTGCAACCCACCCCTGCAGCTGTACCGACTCCTGCAGCAGGCGGGTGTGCACGTCAAAGGGTACTGTGCCCCAATGGCATCGTGACCCCAGGGTGTGGATGGTCCTGGTGCACAGCACCCTTGAGGTGGCCGCTGTTCGCCAGGACCAGGTATGGGTGGATCTAAGGCGGTGGACAAGTGCCACTGCTTGGACGCTGTCCCCAGGCCTGGTGTGCAGCTACTGCTGCCGCCCTCCAACTGCTGAGCCCCAGGTCCACCTGTTCCACCCTGTGCTGTCAACAGTGCCAGACACCTGCTCAGCCCCCGATGCTGCCCCGGTGCTGACAGGCCCAGCCTGTGACTGTGCCAGCATGCTGGTACACAGGTGTGGAGCAGGGCGGAGCCGGGCACGTGCTGGCCTGCCATGTGTCCCTCGTGGGACACACACTATCACTGGCCATTGCAGGCCTGCTATCATCAATAGTGCGGTGGTGCCACTGCCATAGGCACAGCATGCTGGCACACCTGCATGCCAGACTGCTGTGACACAGGCTGTGCAACCCCTGCACCCGTATCACTGCCGGTGGAGTTGTTGGGCCAGCCGGCCTGCTGCTGCAGTGCCTGCAGGCTGCTGGCGGAGGTGGATGGTCCCTCCTCCTAGTCCAGCAGGTCTGCCTCACTGTCAGCACCCACCACCACCGTCTCCTGCAGATGAACAGGATCTGAAACAGAAAGAGAGTACATGTGAGTGCATGTGAACAACAGCCCCCCCCACAACCACAACATCACCATGTCATACCGTGCAGTGATGGGCTTCCACCTGTCTGGAATCCTCCACCTGGAACACCCGCAATGGCACTCAGCTGCATGGCCGCGACCAGTGTCTCCTCGGTCGGGGTCAGCTGCAACACCACTGGTGGTCCCCCACCAGTGGCAGCATGTGCCACCCTGAAGGCTGCCACCTTCTCCTTCAGCCTCCTGCGGTCAGTCCCCATCTTTTTGCGGCATTCCTGCACGGAGCGCTGGTGGCTTCCGTGCAGGTTGACGGCCAGAGCTACCCCCTCCCATGCAGCTGCACGCTGCTGAGGGGTGCCCCTCCGCCCACTCAAAAGCGGCTCATCCTCCAGGTAGGCCTGGAAGAGGGCCTCAGTCTCTGCTGTGGTGAAGTTCGGCCTCCTCCTACGCCCGCCGTCCACAGCCTCAGCCTGGTTCTCGTCAGTCATGGTGATCTGTATGGGTGGAAGTGGACACCTGTCACTGTGCAGTCCACAGCATTTCCCCATGAGCATAGCTGCAGGCCGGGGCAGAAGCCCCTTTCCTCTCCGCATGGCAGATACTGATGGAAAGGGTGCCCTCTGCCCCTTCCTAAGTGCCCTCATCATGCTCAGCCCCCTCAACCTATGACATCCTCCAGCACCCCTGCCCATGAGCATTGTCCTGAGCATCACACAGCATGTAACTCACCTCTCACCTGCAACAACCAAATCTGGCCGCCACAACCCAGTGTCGCATTTTTATAGCGTAACACATGCAAATGAGGTGTGGCGCAACTGTAATGACATGCTAATCACGCCACTGCGCCTTTGCATGGCTGATCGACTGATTTGCATATGTCGGCTGAATATCGCGTATTTGCGCTTAGCGCAATAGGGAAGGTCCGGCTGAGCCCATGGCGCATGTTTGTGGCTGTGTGCTACTCTGCATTGCGCATGCCCAGACAGGTTACGCATGCGTCGATCGTGCTGCAGACCTGCTGAGCGCGATAGGCGATTCTGGCCATGGCCACCATTGTGCCAGTGGCGCTACAGCACTGGGCACTATATGGCGCTGTGGCACTTCTGCTCGATAGTCCACTGTGGCACTGGTGCTCTGCTTAGCAGTCGTGCAGGATGCCCATACATCCTATGGCGCTGTGCGTAGCCTTGCGTCATTGCCGTGACCTTGTGTATGCCCTCTGACCCCTGCCGCTGTGGGCATGCCATGTGTACGTCCCTATTGCGCTGTCTGGTTACAGTGCCATGTAAAGTGATGGCGCTGTGCGAACAGCGCGATTGGAGCCTGTGCTGGTCTATTGCGCAACAACTCCACGTGGGGTCACAGCGCAGCGGGGCGCCATATTGCCTGCTGTAAAGTTGGTGCCATGGCCAGGAGGAGGGTGGTGTCCTGGAGCCCAGTTGAAGTGGCCAACCTGGTGGCCCTAGTGGAGCCCCACTGTGAGGCACTATATGGTGAGGCCCCCCTGACCGAACCTCGGACTCATGTGTGGCAGCAAGTGGCCACTGACCTGGTGGGGGTCACTGGCCGGGGCCGGTCTGCTGAGCAGTGCCAGCACTGGTACAGTGATCTCTGCCGGAGGGACCCGGACCTATTGACGCGGCTGCGTTCCCATGCCAGGTGGGGCCTGGTGCCTAGGCCACGTGAGTGTACCATCTATTCACCTATATTCTCTGTAGGTGTGTGTGTGCCTGGGTGGCTGTGCATCGGTGTGTCAGTGTGTGCAGCTGTGCGATGGATGGTTATGGCTGTGTGGGCAGGCAGTCTCACTGGGGCAGGGGCACTCTGCTTTTGAGTCACACTGATGTTTGTCTCACCATATGTCTCCCACAGGCCGGCTGGTGAGGACACCGGACAACAGTGATGTGGGCCATGCCAGGGCCCCATTACCACAGGCTGTCGGGCCACAGCAGCAGCAGCAGCAGCAGCAGCGGCAGACGGAGCTGCTGGAGGAGTGTGAGTATCATTATGTCATGGATGCTATTGCATGCTGGGGGGGCAGGA
Source organism: Neoceratodus forsteri (assembly GCA_016271365.2). Classification (NCBI taxonomy): domain Eukaryota; kingdom Metazoa; phylum Chordata; order Ceratodontiformes; family Ceratodontidae; genus Neoceratodus; species Neoceratodus forsteri. The sequence goes on along the minus strand of CM057454.1, from coordinate 1,025,340,206 downwards.
CCACAAACCATGCTGGACACAACCAAAGGGGAGGTCATAGTTCCACTATACGAAACACTAGTGAGTCCACACACTGGAGTACAGTGTACAGTTCGGAGACCATACCTGTGTATGGACAGGGACTGGGTGGAAGGGTTCACAGGAGGGCGACATGGATGGTGCATGGATTGCATCACAAGTCCTATGCAGACAGGTTGATGGAACTGAACATGTACTCCCTGGAGGGGAGGAGGGTGTGGGATTATGATGGGGACATACAAGTATTGTACAGGGGGGAACAGAGTGCAGGAAAACAATATTTGTAAGAGTAAAGAATGTTCCAGGACTAGAGGGCATGGGATGCAGTTGGAGGGGGCTCGTTTAAGAGGAACATGAGAAAGTGTTTCTTCACATCATGGGTGGTGGACGAGTGGAACACCCTGTCAGAGGATGTGGTGGGGGCTGACTTGATCACGGGATATATGTATGCGTGGGTTAGCCATGAGGGACTTCTGGAGGTCAGGGGTGAGGGGGAACGGACTTATAGGACAAGAGGGTGATTGTACAAGGCCAAATGGCCAGACTGGGTGTCCCATAGGCCCTTATCTGCCGACACTGTCTATGTATCCATGTATGTAGGCATGACACAGGTGACCTGCATCACAGTGCAGCATCACGACACGTCTGTGTATGCATCACAGGTGGTCCCGGCATGCACTGGGCACAAAGCTGTGTAACTGGCATCGCACCACGTTGCCACATCACATGACAGCCTAGTTTGTACTGTGATTGACGTGGGCAGTGTGTGTGGGCGGTGGTGCCCATGGCTGGTGCCGCCTGTTTGTGATGGCCATGTGCATGTTCACTGTGGGTGGGTGCATGCCATCACAGGTGCAGGACATTGGGTTAGATGGGTTGCAGGTTGGGTGGTGTTCAGGGTTGTGGTCAGTCTCAGCCATTGACTGTGTTCCCATTTTCCTAGGCCTCGGTGTGCTGCAACGCATGGCGCAAGATCTGCGGCGCCTGACCCAGGTGGTGGTGGACAACCGTGAGCTCCTGCAGGCCCTACAGTGCCAGGGGGAACAGCGGTGCAGGCACAGGAGGGGACGCCAGCAGGGGGAGGAGCAGGAGCCAGCTGGGCCGTAGCCCAAATTTCAGTTCTACTTCACCCATCCCTTTCACCCTGCCTTCCCTCTCCAAGTTTTTATTTCCCCCTTGAACACCCCTGCCTTTACCCGTCTCCCCAACTTGTACATAGTTCTCGTTTATTGTTAACTGTTTTTTTGAAATATACATTTCTATTTTGGTACAACTGCTGTGTTGGTGCCTGCTTTGCAACTGGCTCTGGGTGCTCCGTTGCAGGGTGTACATGCCATCTGGGCTGCTATGGTCCTGAGTATCTGTGTGTGTGTGTGTGTGTGTCCATGGGGAGGTATCAGCAGCATAGCATTGCCTTTCTGTTGCTCTTGCCATCTGCTGCCACCCACTGCTGGTGCACAGGGTGGGTCTGGCTGGTATGCTTCTCTGCAGCATGGGGTTGACGTGTGGCACGGGGGGTGCATGGTGTTTCCTGCAGTGCCTGTCACTGCACATGAGCGGTGTCTTGGGGGCACGGTGCACGCTGTGCTGTGCGTACAGGGGGGACTGATGTGCACTGTGGTTGTCAACCCTCTGGGTGTGGCACTCTCTGCCTGCCAGTGGTTGTGCTGGGGTGTCATGGCTCTGCTATGCTTTAGTTGGCTTGTCCCCATGGGCACGTGGATCATCCGTCCCACCCCAGTGATGCTGTGCAGGGTGTGCCAGTGTGGTGTGGGTTCTGCAGTGAGTTCCTGTGCCCATGTGTGGCATGGCTGGTGGTTGGCCCCAGCCTGCCTCCCTGGCTGTGCAGTTCCATTGCTCCGTGGGGGGGGCTGTGCTTGCGCTATGGCAGCTCTGCAATGCTCAGCTGAGCTTCCATGGTTGTGCCATAGCGCAGCATTTTGGCTCAGCCTCTCCTTTCTGGTTGCGCGATGGCGCAGTATGTGCGATATTGAGATGTTGGTTGCTTGCGCAATTCGCTCTGCTCCATGTTTGAATATCGCACCTGTTGCGCATTTGCGCAACTGGTTTGCGATTGCTCCTACTGTTGCGCCAGTTTTCAGTGCAGTTTGAATATCCAGGCCCTAGTATTTAACTTCATTTTTATTTCCTCCCAGTCCATCTCTTCCCAATAGCTGCAGCTCCAGCAGTCTCATTCCTCAAGCCCCTGCCCATTACACATGCCTCTCCGATCTCTGTACACAATTCAGGAATTTCCCCTTTCATTTCAAAAACCAAAGTCCAGCCCATGCTGTACAATACAGATTAAATAGAAGGAGCTCATTTTAATTACCCCGATACTGAAACTTCATTTTCGCAGCACAAGCATTCCGGTTTGAAAACCGCAAACCAGGAAATCCTCATGTACAGCATGCATCAAGGGACACGCTCGCTCCTACTACATGCAGATCTCATCAAAAAAAACCTCCCAAGGCAAAAAATAAATAAAAAACTCTAATAACCCAATTCCAAAACTTCTTTATTTTCTCACCATTACTGTCAGTTTTTCACCACGACCGCTGCTGTTTCAAAACTGCAAAACAGGAAATACTCACGTACAGCAGCCGCTAACAGACATGCTCGCTCCACCTAGATGCATATTTTCCTAACAAAAGCCCCCAGCCAAAGAAAAAATAATAAAAAGTCCACAGAAAAAAACATATTGCCTTAGGGAAACAAAGGCACACACCAACTTCCTTTACTTCCTTAATCAAACACTTCCATTTAAACTCATTGACAAGCACTACTTTTTCTAGTTTTCTGCTAAGCACATTTTTTCCTCTTTTTTTATATACAATTTCTACCTCCATTTTTTAAATTAATTACTTTACCAAACAGCCCATTTCATAAGCGCAATAACACACTCCGAGGTGTGGTTTATCGCCTGATAAGAGCACACCCAGTGGCATAAGGCACTCGGCGCAAGCGCCTCGTGCCTTAGTACACCCCTTGGTGTGCTCTTATCAGGCGACAAACCACACCTCGTCGTGTGTTATTGCTTGCTTAATGAATCTAATTTTTTCAGTGCAAAAACTGGATAAAATCAAACAAAAAGATGATCCAATATCATTATTTACAACAATTAAATGTTGGAATCAACTTCATAAAGTCTTAAAATTTGACATAGGAGTTACAAAATATCCTCCGATGCACAATAACTGGAATTGTCCCTCATCAATTGATGATCAGATTACACAACTATGGATATCTTATGGCTTAATAGAATGTGGCCAATTGTTTGATAAGGATGAAATTTTGTCATTTGAAAGGTTAAAAGAATAATTTTCCATACCAGCTGTGCATATTCTTAAATATATACAAATTAAACAGTATATAAAAAAAGACAAATGGGCCCAGATATTCAAAAGGGTTGCACATGGCGCAATAGTGTTGCACCATGCACAACCCACTGATGCGCCCCAGCACAATATTTAAAAGGGAAAAATGCACCTGCACAAATCCCGATGTGCCGGGGTGCATCAGTAATGTATGCAGGCACAGGTGGGGGGGGCGTGCCCATGCATAAACTGCACAGACCGATATTCAGCTCGGGCCATGCAGAGTTATGCAGGCACAACCTCTATCTGTGCCTGCACAAAGTTGCGCTGAACAAAAAAGGAACAAATCGAGGGCCACCCACAGGTGAGCTGCCGCATTGCAGGGCACAACACAGCAGCTGCCACCTGTGGGTGGTCCTGAACTTGTTCCCGCCGCACCTGGCGGTGCCCCCCCATGCCCCAATCGCGGGCTGAAGTGTCACCCCCCCGAGTAGCCCGATCACGTGCATAACGGTATTCTCCCCATTAGCCCGATCGCGGGCATAATCAAACGTCCCCCACCCCTGAGTAGCCCGATCACGGGCATAGGGATTCTTCCCCACCCCTGAGTAGCCTGATCATGGGCATCAGACCTCCCCCAACAAAGTCTAATATCCCTGGTGGTCAGTGGACGCGGTAGCCTGATCGTGGGCGGCATCCTCACCCCCCGTCCGAAAATCCCTGGTGATCTGGTGGCCCCACCCCAGCCACCTACAGAGCCCCACCACCCCGCTTCCCCATCAGCGGTGGGCGACAGCACTCCACCCATCTGCCGCCCCACTGCCCGCCGACTGACAGCTCAGTAGGGCTGCACGCCCATTGGTTCAGAGCATGAGCCAATGGGCGTGCAGCCCATACCGTCCAAGTCAGTCCAGATATGTGAATATCAGATGACGGGGGGAGTGGGGTGGGGGGCCACTAGATCACCAGGGATTTCGGACATGGGGGGTGAGGATGCCTTCCGCGATTAGGCTACTCGCAGTCCACTGGACCACCAGGGATATTGGACTTTGGTGAGGGGAAGGTCTGATGCCCACCATCGGGCTACCTCGGGTGGGGGGAAGAATACCATTATGCCCGCGATTGGGCTACCGGGGTGGGGGATGAATACCGCTATGCTCGCTGCATCGCTACTCAGGGGTGGGGGACGCCTTTATGCCCGCGGCTGCTCGGGGAAGAATACTGTTCTGCCCACGATCGGGCTGCAGGGTATCGGTCCCCAACGGCTGCTGCCTGGCAGGGCGCCAGGCGCAAGTCGTCGGGGATCGGTGCACCTGCATGCTAATGGCATGCAAATGGGGCCATAATCAGATGCAAATGGCCCCCCATGCACCTTGCATAAATTATGGCCCCATTTGCATGTCACCCTTTGAATATCGCAGGTGCTGTGCATGGTGCAATGGAACTTGCACCACCATATCTCAATGCTCCACTCTGACCATTTGTGCTGGTGCAGTTCCACTGGGCCATGCACAGTAGGTGTGGCCAGGGGGTGATATTCAAAGAAGTTGCACCATAGTGCAACTCCGTTGAAAATTGCCCTGGCCACACCCCAGCGCAACTATTTTGAGCAGTGCAGGCTTGCGCCACAAAATGGAGCAGTTTGAATATCTGGGCCTTGGAGTATTAAAACTATTTTCAACACCAGTCTTGGACAAGGTAGAGGAACAAAAGGAAAATAAAAAATTGATTCAGTAATATATACATGACTTTTTGAGGCTGTTACAAAAGAAATGGAGAAATTAAAACAGAAATGGCAAATGGAATTGGGAAAAGAACTTACAGAAGAAATATCAAAGGAATTCTGGAATAGTATTATGGGCACTGCTTTTCTGAATATAAAATCAACTAAATTAAGGCAAATCCAATATAACATTTTACACAGGACATATCTCACCACATACAAATTACATAAAATCAATGTAGGATTGAATGATAAATGCCCTAGCTGTACAAATACATTGGGTACATTAATACATCTAATTCATGACTGCCCCACCTGACTAATTTCTGGTCCAAAATATATAATCTTATTAATAAGGCTATAAATAAACACATTTCATTTAAGATCCTTTTTACCATGTTTGGATTAATGGAACATGGAAGTGTGATGGATCAGGTTCAACAAGCATTTATTTCAATAGCGTTGACAATTGCAAAAAAATGCATATTAATAAAATGGAAAGATCCCAAACCACCTGACTTTAAAACATGGATAAATTATATGGTGGATGCAATGAATCTTTAAAGGGTCTAGTATGTAAAGGAGCTACAGGAGGAGACTTTTGGGAAGATATGGCAACCCTTTAATACTTCATTATCTGAAGGCTGTACAAATTAAGGGAAGAATCTGAATTAATGATAAAAATACATAATAAGGGGGAAAGGGTTAGGAAATGTATATAATGGAGAAGATACATAAACAAAAAAATAAATGCAGGAATAAAAAGCATGCCTGGATCATATCCTTAGGATAAAGAAGAGTAGGAGGTAATGATGAAATAAAGATATTAGTTAACAGTCTGATGTAAGGTGATTATCAGATAAAGTATATTCCCCATTATGTTATAACTGAGCCTCAAAAAAAAAAAAAAAAAACGATGCTCACTGACACACCTCCATCCTTATTCTTAGTGAGAGACCTAGGACAGGAAGCAACACAGTCAATGTAAAGCGGCCTGTGTAAGTGGTCTCTGATGCAAGGCAATGCTGCATCAATGAACCATGATGGAAGGGCCACTTGTGTCAAACCTTGCGTCAAATCTCATTTTCCAACCATGGTAGCATCACAACCCCTGCAGCCTGCATCACCCAAGCCTGCATCACCCCTGCATCAACAAAAGCCTTGCAACAAGGTGCAGGCATGGCTGTGCCATCCACAGGCCCCAACAGCAAAGGGACTGTAAATATCAAATGTGATTGGCGGAGCAGCCGATCACAAAGTGGCCCCACCAGCTAGACCAGCCACGGCTGGTCCAAGGTGCTTAGAGCATATAAAGCAACACATAGCACAGGCAGGCCTCAGTCAGGTGAAAAACACAGTGGTGTGCAGAAAACACAGTGGGACCTGAATGAGAGGAAAATGCCAGGTGCAGCAGCCAGACTCATGATCATGATGATCATGGAAATACAAAAGCAGCGCCATGCCCAACGGCAACACCATCTAGCAGTAAGGCAGTGACAAGCTGCACAACAACAGCAGACAGTAGCCCACAGGTGCTACAAACTCTGGGTGTACCGCACAAGAACCTCATACCTGAACCTCAGTGAGGAACAGTGCCTGGCTCAATACCGCCAGTCAAATGTGGTCATGTCTACATTCTGTGATGTCCTCAGGTCGCAGGTGACAAGTCGGACCTGGAGAAGCAACCCCATAGCAGTTGAGGTGAAGATCAAAATAGCACTATGGTTTCTAGCCACCAGAACTTTCCAAACATGAACCAGAGACAAACTAGGCATCTGCCAGTCATCTGTATCAAACTGCATATGGCAGGTGGTGGGGGCACTCGTACACCACACAAGGGACTACATATGCTACCCGCGGGATGCCCATGAACAGCATGCTGTGTAGCAGGGCTTCTACAACATAGCACTGCTGCTCCATGTGCTTGGTGCAATGGACTGCACTCACATTGGCATCAAGGCATCCACAGTAGATGAGGTGTACATCAACCGCAAGGGCTTTTACAGCATGAACATGCAGGTGATATGTGACAGCAAAAACAGAATACCCAATGTAGTGGCGAAGTACCCTGGATCATCATGTGATGCATACATCTTCAGGAACTGTTGAAACTCAGAGGCCCTTGAACATGGAGACATAACAGATGGCTGGCTGATAGGTGGGTGCAGGTACAACGCAAATGCACACGTGCCACACCACACCCACAACACAAACCCTGCACTGCAACATGACAGCCGAGTCCTGCACAGTAGCCATGGGACAAGGTCATGGCAGTGCTTAAGGAACACAGCATGGTCATTGGTGACAAAGGGGTACAAATTAGGACACATACAGCAGCCAATGTCACAGATGTACTGGCAGTAATGGTCACGATTAGAGGTGGACGAAGTGGGCTCAATCCACTCCGTGAAGCAATTTGCGGAGCAAAGGTGGATTCATGGAGTGCTCCGCAATGCGAAGCAGTGTACTTGGCATTATAATGAGGAAAGCAAAGTCCATTAGGAAGCAATGACTTTGCATTACTCTGCCTCCCCAGGCCACTACTCTGCCAAATTTAAGGCGAAGTGCATTGCAGGCAGTGCACTTCACCTCACTTCACCTTGTTTTTGAGCTCCAAAGGAGAATTTTGCAGTGATTCATGGGATTTCAGGTCACATGGGCTCTATACTGATCTGCACAGCCTTAGTTCAGGGAAGTATGAGTAGGAAGGAGCAGGAGACGGTGTGCTCTGATAGCTGTCTGTGATAGGAATCTTGTAAACGCTGTTCGAAAAGCATTTTTGCTTTTGTTTGGGATCCAACTTTAGTTCATCAATTATAGGAAACCCTCCTGTGCTCATATCATTGAGCGTTTTTGGTTTTGTGTGGATTTTGAATGTTCATTTACAACAGTGAGTGTGTGTGGTGAAAGACAGTGGAAGTGTGCTTTGGAGGAGGGGTGTATCTGTGGTGTAGGTAGATTTAAGTTTGAGAAATAGTGATTTCTTTGTGTTTTGGTTATATTTTTGTTACATAACTGACTGTGTTAATGTACACACAGTAATATAATCAGTAATAGTAGACATTTTCTTGCTGTTTGTTGTGTGGATGTGGTGCAACAGTTCATAAGTTCAGGTTGTTTACATTACAAATTTACAATACGTAACGTGGCATGGTACTGAACTTTTTCATTTGTGACGCATTCCTCGTTCAGCATTGTACACAAACTGTTTGGTGTGTGAGTGTGTGTGCAGTGTTGCGTGCATCAAATAATACACCTTTTATTGTGCCACAGACTAGTGTAATTGCAAGCGCAGCAGTGTGAACCAGCTATCCACTACAGCTGCCTGATTTTGTACTGCGATCGTGGTATCTGTTCTTAGTTTTGCTGCTTGTAGTGCCGTAAAAATCAGCACTGTCTGCATTCAGTGATCCCCCCCACCCCCAAGTTCAAAAGGTATTTTTTACCAGATTGGATTGTTTTTGTGACCTCATCAGCACCACTGGTTACTGAAGTTGTTTTAATTCCATGACAGTCTCAGAGAAGTCTCTTATCTGTTGCTGAAGCCATAGTTGTTTATTTGGCTTCACATCCAGCATCCCTTCAATCAGAGAGTGAAGTATCAAAATCTGAATTTGGTTATAATATTTGTGGTTGATCCCCCAAAATGCCTGCAAAGAGACGTGCAAGCAAAGCTGTTTCTTGGCATGGCAATGTTGGCAGTAAGATGGTCTGTAGGAATGGTAGTAGTACGCAGATGCAGAAGTGCATTGCTGATGTGAGGAAAGGTATTTTTTCCTGCAATGTTTTTTATAGCCCAATCAGTAGCTTCATTCATAGTTGGAGGAGATGATGTTTTCCCAGCTGGTGGTGTTAGTGTTACTGGTGTTAGTGGTGGGGGAGGTACAGTAGTATTAGTATTGTTGCGTCAAGTTCTAATTCTGACCAGTGTACCGTATCCAAAAATATTGAGTGTGAAGCAGTGCAAGTGAGTGGCAGCGTAGATGATGTCATACTTCCCAGTAACATCCCAGTAACTGAACCTGAGGATTCTGATGATCATGTCAACAATAGCATACAATGTGATATTCTGTCCACCGTGGCACTTAACGTCACACATTTTCCCTGCAGTGATTCACAGTGTGGTGAAAAAAATATCAGGTGATGGTGGTGTAGATGCTGATAATGAATGTGATGATGATGATGATGATGATGTTGCTGTTGTTGCAACATGCAGTCCACATGCTAGCATCCAAGCAGAAGATGTGGATGCGTGTGATGTTAATGAACATGATGATGATGTAATGACCCCAGTTGGGAACTGGAGAAAAAGAAATTAAAAGTGGCTGTGCCTGAGTCTGTTTGCAGGAATCCCGGCCTGTAAAATCTTGTGATCTACCAGTTTTTATTTGATGATGACGATGACCCAGTAATCAATTTGATAGGTAGTCCTGGCGGTCAGTTGCAGTCCAGGTGTGCAGTGCCCGAAACATCATGTGCCCCTCCCCCACTTCAGTGCTTAAAATAACGGACTTAAATAAACCACATCATGGACATGTTAAAAGCAGAGCATCACAATCCCTTGTTTGGGATTTTTTTTGTTCAAGATTCAAATGATGATTCAGTTGCAATCTGCCAGGTTTGCTATGTGCGTGTGAGTCAAGGTAAAAAGGGGAGCCATCTGGGCACAGGAGGACAGCATACGCATCTTAGAAATAGACACTTGGCACTGTGGACCCAGCACAAGCTGGCAGCTAATACCACAGTGGGGTGTTCACCCACGTCACCGGCAATCATAGCCAGCATGTTATCTCCTTCCATGACTGTTAAGCCCAGTAGGGTACATCAACCCCGGTTGGCAAATATGGCAAAATAACAGCATTTCTGGGTTTGTCATCATCACCTGTGCAACCGTCTTAATCAAATTTCCACACTTCACGCCCTGCTGATGTCATTCATCACAGAGCACAACCATTTGTGATCAACACACCCTGTGTAAAACGTTTAAGTCAGCCCACGTTACAGAGTGTTTTTGTGCATAAGCTGAACCACCCCCCCGAATCATACAGTGTCACGTGAACTCAGTGCTGCTGTAGCAGAAATGCTGGCAATTGATCTTTTGCCCTTCTCCTTTGTGGAGAATTTTGGGTTCTGGTGGTTTGCTGCATGTGCCTGTCCAAAATGGAAAGTCCTATCCAGGACATACTTTTCTACCCGTGCTGTCCCCGAGTTGTTCCACACTGTGTCCGACTCAGTAAGACATGCCCTTCAACATTCCTCCTCTCCATTCATCCATTTAAGTATGGATATGTGGACAAGTGGCAAAACAGTGGGGAGTTCATATTTGTGTATAACTGCACACTGGGCGCAGGTGCTGGGGGTTGTTTGTGATGTTGGTAGTGTGAATAATCAGTGCAGTAAGGTGGATTGTCGAGGTAGCAATCTTCCAGGAATTCAACAGTATGCAGCAATTGCTATGCACAGTGTGACCTGTTCACACACTGGTGAGAACATGTTGGACATGGTACTAACTGAAATTGACAGATGGCTAAACCCTCTGTTCCTGAGAGCTGGGTTCATAGCAAGTGACAATGGGTCAAATGTGGTAAAATGCATCACGAATGGTGTTTTTTTTCGTGTCACATGCATGGCCCACTGTTTAAATCTTGTGGTTCAGGAGTTTATGCATATAAAAGAAATGCTGACCATTGCACGACATATCTGCTCTCACTTTTCAAGATCTGGAAAGGCCCATGACCAACTGCAGCAGTTGCAGATACAAAACAGCCTGCCTCAGCACCACTTGAAGCTGGAAGTTATCACCCAATGGAACTCCACTTTATACATGGCAGAGAGGTTGTATGAACAATACAAAGCCATCTCAGAATATCTTAATATGCACACTAGCTGTGACAGTTCTGGGCCCTCCATGTCTATGATGACTTAACAGTAGCACCTCATGGACTTTGTAATAACAATTTTGCAGCCTTTTGAACATGCCACACAGGCAGTGAGTGGTGAGTCTGCCTCCATTAGCCAATCAATTCCACTGCTGCGGGTGTTGAGACAGACATGGGTGAATGTATAGCATATCCTTGATGTTGCCAGAGATGGTGGAAGCAGTATGTTGCTGCAACACATGCTGACAGTATTCGACCAGAGTCATCACGTTGTGAGCATTCAGCGTAGTGACAACTTTGCCATAGTAACAATGCTGGACCCATGATACAAACGTGGAATTGCATCAGTACTGGAGGGAGGGCTGAACAGGTAAAAAATATCAGTGGTCAACTGGTGCACTTGGTTCATGGTGCACAGAAGTCACGTGCCAAGGTAAGCAAACCTCAGCAGCATAATCCAGCTGAAGGTGTAGCTGGAGGACCATCAAGCATATCCTGCAAGAGGAAGGGGACTGCAGTTCCAGGTGGTCTGTCATCCAAAGTGGCTTGTGTCAACCCACTTTGGGAGGCTTTGTTCTAAGTGGGTATTTGTGAAATAAATGATTCGGGAGACCAGGATGATGCATAAACAATTGGACTTAGTGCGGCACAGAGAATGGTTGAGTCATATTTGTCTGAAAACAAGCATCTGACAATAAATGAAGATCCTCTTTTGTACTGGAGTGGAAAGGTCAGTGAATGGCCAGAGCTGACTGCAGTGGCACTGAAGTACCTCACATGCCCACCCTCCAGTGTAAGTGTTGAGAGGGTATTCAGCTCAGCAGGTGCAATAGTCAGGGATTGTCGGACAAACCTGTCTCCTGCAAATGTTAGTTTGCTAACATTCATTAAAATGAATGAGAGGCACATACCAGTAGAGACTGCAACCTCGGTATTCGTACCTCGGCATAGTCATGGTGGTCTTGCTGATGTGGAAATGGAGCATCCTGGTGGCACTGGCAGTGGCTGCCTGAAACGGCCCACTACTGATGCAGATGAATAGACAATGGAGAAAGAATTTCCCAGTGGTCAGAATTCAGACATCGATGACTGTGAGGGCAGCTTTCTTTATTAGGATGATGATGTGGTTAATGTTGGCAGGTTTTAACTGAAGTTTTTAAAAGGCCGTGTGCCACCCCAGACCACCACCACCGGGATCGATGTTAGCCACTACCACCACTGCCACCATGAGTCTGTCTGCCCACCCCCCAGACCACCACCACTGGGACTGATGTTAGCCACTGCCACCATGAGTCTGTCTGCCCCCTGGACCACCACCAGTGGGACTGATGTTAGCCACTCCCACCATGAGTCTGTCTGCCCCCCCGGACCACCACTACTGGGACTGATGTTAGCCACTGCCACCACTGCCACAATGAGTCTGTCTGCCCCAGACCACCACCACCACCAGGACTGATGTTAGCCACTGCCACCATGAGTCTGTCTGCCCCCCAAACTACCACCACCACCACCGGGACTGATGTTAGCCACTCCCACCATGAGTCTGTCTGACCTACAGACCACCACCACCGGGACTGATGTTAGCCACTGCCAGCATAAGTCTGTCTGACTCCTGGACCACCACCACCAGGACTGATGTTAGCCACTGCCACCATGAGTCTGTCTGACCCCTGGACCACCACCACTGGGACGGACGTTAACCACTGCCACCACTGCCTCCATGAGTCAGTCTGCCCCCTGAACCACCACCACCACCACCGAGACTGATGTTAGCCACTGCCACCATGAGTCTGTTTGCCTCCCGGATCACCACCACTGGGACTGATGCTGGCCACTGCCACCATGAGTCTGTCCAGACCTCCACATCCATCAGCCAGAAACAGAAAACTTCTTAATATTTAAACCATAAGGTGAGTATGTGTGCTCATGTTTGTTATGCTGCTTCACTTCCTTTAGTTGTATGCTTTGTTTTCTGTATCTTTTCAGAGCCGCAATGGTAAAACACATACAGTACACTTCTTTTGTTTCTTTTACAGGGTAACAAAAAAATGCTCCATCACTAAAACTCATTGAGAGTGGTACTGTAGCTATACTGTACAGAGAGGAAGTGATGTAATATCCATGTGAAATCCATTCTGGTAAGTATGAAGATTTTATTTTGTCCATTTCATTGTTTTGTAAAGACTGCAGCAAATATTGCACACAGGTTGTGTTAGTTGACAAGATGTGGGTTTGAAATGTAACTTGACTGTAGAGATTGAGATTTGAGAACCAGGGAGGGACACATAACAATTACGTTGTAAGAAGTCATTCATTTCTTGTTTTAGGAAACTTCCAGATGCTTTGTTGTTCTGACAAAGTGGCCTTATCCAAGCAAGTTCTTCAACATCAGCCCCCCCCCAGGCTGGGGTGCACATGCAACATGCAGAAGTTGTTTCTTTAGATGACCATGACCATCATTAACAACCAGACTCGAGAAGGATGCAGATGAAATCTGTGAAGAAGTAACAAAAAAGAAACCATTACAGACAAACCTGCAAATATGATTCCCCCCCCCAAAAAAATAAATACTTACCTTCATTTGCTTGAGAGTTGTCCATTGCAAATTTCTACACTAAAGTTCTCATCGAGCACTTGAATGTGCACACCAACAGTATCTGTGACCTGTGATACAGAACAATACCATGAGTACATGTCCATGTCCACTCCTCTCACCTACAAAATGCAGAAATATATATCTACTTATATCAACTCATCAAGGCTACTATTAGTGTACAGACAAAGAGCACCCTTCCATCCAGTTGAGATGATCACATTGCATTTACTTTCGGTGTACTTTTCACATTGGACCAACAACAGTTAGCCACAGTCATTTTATTCTGGGGCACTACTGCGCATGAGTGACTGCATAATAAATTCTGGGGACTTTGCATGTGGCGTGACAATCCCATTTCACTTCCTTAGCACTTGTCAATTTTATGGACACGAGGTGGATGCATTTTGGGCATGCAGAAAAAATCTGGGGACTCTGTGTGACCACTGCATACATGACTGACTGCGTAATAAATTCTGGGGGACTTTGCATGTGGCGTGACAATCCCATTTCACTTCCTTAGCACTTGTCAATTTTCTGGACACAAGGCGGATGCATTTTGGGCATGCAGAAAAAATCTGGGGACTCTGTGGGACCACTGCGCCCATGAGTGACTGTGCAATAAATTTTGGGGGACTTTGTATGTGCTGAAACACTCCCATTTCACTGTGTTACCACTTGTCAATTTTCTGCACACAAGGAGGATGCATTTTGGGCCTGTAGAAAAATCTGGGACTCTGTGCCACCACTGCGTGCATGACTGAGTGCGCCATTAATTCTGGGGGACTTTGTATGTGCTGAAACACTCCCATTTCACTGTGTCACCACTTGTCAATTTTCTGCACACAAGGAGGATACATTTGGGGCATGCAGAAAAAATCTGGGGACTCTGTGTGACCACTGTGCGCATGAGTGACTGTGCAATAAATTCTGGGGGACTTTGCATGTGGTGTGACGATCCCATTTCACTTCCTTAGCACTTGTCAATTTTCTGGACTGAAGACAGATGCATTTTGTGTGTTGTGATTGTGAGCACATAATGTCATACTTAAATTATAAATTAAAGCAGCATTGCAACAATGTGCTGACAATTTTGACCTATACTTTTTTATGCTATTTTACATTGCAGAAGTTGCCTCCACTAGTTACCTCATGACTTGTATGATACCCTTGTTTTCACAATTTGTGTCTGCTTTACTACTTTTTCTCATGTCTGAAAATAAAAAAGGAGCACACCATTTAATATTGTTCTGACCGGGTTCTTATCACTACTTGCAGCTGTTTTTGAACAACTATTGTTCTGTGGGGCCATAAAACACTGTCTGCTGCATAATTGTTAATTTGACAACAGAAGTAATATATAACAACTGATGGAGAAAAACAGTGCAAAATACTGACGGACCTGGTCTGCACCATATTAAAAGGAGTGCTCCTTTTATTATCTCAGACATGAAAAAATATACTAAAGCAGACTCAAGTACTGGAAAGAATAGTATCATACAAGTCATGATGTAAGTAAAGTGGCAATGTAAAATAGCATAAAAAAGTATAGGTCAAAATTTTCAACAGATTGTTGCACTGCTGCTTTAAAGAAATTCACCAAGTTACATAGTTATGGATGGTATTGCACCCAATATATTGGTGCCTAACCTCCAGGGGAATCTTTGTTGCTCCACATGTCCTTAAATAGTGCAATTCTTTTCTGGCAAAAACATTCGTAATTTCGGTAAACCAGGTCCCGGAGGACTTCCCATTCTGAAGAGCCACCCAAGTTCCGTCCCCACGCTCAGCAACGTTGTGGTGAAATGTGGACACGTTTCAACTAACAAGAGCCTTGTTACTGGAAATGTGCCCACATTTCACCACAAACTGACCATTATAACATAAAGAAACATTTGGAAAGCTGCCAGCCATTCACTATAATAAAGCACGCCCCCGTGCTCTCCCTGGCATTACGTCATAACATTGCTGAGCATGGTGGTGGAACTTGGGTGGCTCTTCAGAACGGGAAGTCCTCCGGGACCCAGTTTACCGAAATTAAGAGTGTTTTTGCCAGAAAAGTATTACACTATGGAATGTAAGGACATGTGGAGCAAGAAAGATTACCCTGGAGGTAAGGCACCCATATAAGGAACATGTATGACTGTATGTGCATGTATATATTTAAAGGGAAGCAGTCAGCAACAGGCAGCTCCTGTGTCCTGCCTAGTGCAAGGCTTACCCTCTAGTTAAGCCTTTTAAGTATGTTGCAGCATTTTTCTCATGCCGCAACATACTTTATTTTAATAAAGAAAGGTCAGCGACCCAGAAGGATGGCAGATGCTATGGGGGCCCCATTATGTGTAAAGGAAAGGTGCAGCGGAGATGCACCATGCACTTCAAATACTTTTGTATTGAAGTGCATGGTGCATTGCCATTGCACCTTTACACATAATGGAGCCCCTATAGCATCTGCCATACTTCCGGGTCGCAGATGTTTCTTTAGTACAATAAAGTATGTTGCGGCATGAGAAAAATGCCACAACATACTTAAAAGGCTTAACTAGAGGATAAGCCTAGCAGGGGGAAGGATGCAGGTGCTCCTGTTGCTGACTACTTCCCTTTAAACTAATACTGTGGCCTTCCCTCTGTCTGGTATTAAACAAACAAAAAAAAAACAGTACAGCAGTTTGGGGTGCGCAGAAAACAAAACCTAATGCTCGATCCCATGATGTTCCAGCAGCAGATGAAGCATCAACACTATTTGCAACTGCTCTTGCTCAATCCACTCCATCTGCTACTGGACAGCACCCATCCTCTGATTGCTTTGCTCCATCGCAGCCCACAGCAGTGCTATTTCTGACTGCGTTGCAGGCATTGTGGCGGGGTCCACTGCTGCGGGAGGAAAGCCAGGTAGTGGTGGTGGTGAGGATGGTGCTGGTGGCAGTGGTGGTGGTAGTGGTGGAGCAGCAGCTGCTGCTGTGGCCCTCCTTCTGCTCTGGTGATGCACAGCAGCAGCAGCCATTGCCACTGCCAGAGAAGGGCCAGCAAGTGGAGGCCTGGCCCGTTCTGTGGCAGCCTGCCACTCCACCTTGTGGTGTTAAGCATGTGCGTCCTCTGGCCCCCAGTCCCCAGATGTGTCCCCCGGGGGCCACAGCGCACCTGCACACCACAAAGCAGGCATACCACAATGCTCCGGTCCCCCAACACAGTTGAAAAACTGCCAGACAATAGAGCTGCGGGAGGGACCAGGCACAACAGGGGCAGATGTATTGCCGGCAGCACTGTCACACACCTGGGGGAGGCTTCATCTGCTACTGGGGAGTGGGAGGTGGTGTTGCTGGAGTTCCTGCAGCTGGTACTGGTGATGGTGGTGGCGGCAGCAGACTTACTGGATGTGGCGGTGTCACTGGTGGTGCTGCTGCTTCCAGAGGGGGGAAGGACCAAATAATTGGGAGCGGTCCAGCGACACCCACCCACGCTGACCCCCAAATGTCTGCACTCCCCTCTGGCCACCACGGGCCACAGACTGTCCTTGGTCCATAACCCAACAAAACTCTCCTTCCCTCTCCACTCCGGAGCGTCACGCGATGATGACGACAGACTTCACACACAGACACAGACAGTCTCACACACGCACACACACAGACACACACACACACTTACACCAAACAAAACTTATAAAACGAATAAATCAGTCACAAAAAAAAAACTCACAAAACAGTACAACAAAAACTAAAGAATTAGCTTTTAAAAAAGCTGTTGTTTTTTATGAAGTTTAAGAAAGCAACAAATAAACACTCCTCTCCTACACTATCCTTCCTCCTTCTACCTCTGCAAGGAGAAAGTGAAAGTATCTGCTGGTATGACTCACTTTCTTCCTGCCTGGCTAAAGCATGTGACTTACAGTACTGTAAGCCATGTGATGTGTGTCGGGGGGGCCTGCCTAAAGTGCCTATTGTTGTCATTCTGCCTTACTTCGTGTTAAGGCGGAATAACAATGTGAAGTCACGTCATAATCACAAGGCGAAGTGAGCACTCCTCAATGGCCACTTCACGTAGCATTGCACTAACGCGAAGTGGCAACTTCACGTTTACTTCGCCTGCGGATTTTAAATTCGCTGCATCTCTAGTCATGATACACACACACGCATGCACACACACAGACAGTGGCCAAGGGAGTACGCACACAGGTCCACATGCTCCACAATGACCAGCATATGGGCAGTGGGCAGATCAACACATATAGTGTCCGTCACAGGCACACACTGCACTGCTGAGGGGCCCACCATGACTGAATCGCACAGCACCACACATATTGTATGAGTGCAGATGCTGAGCTGCCTGTCTGACACAGACACAGCAGACACATATACACACACTGTGGCATACACCATGTGGGAGCGTACCACACATGGCACAGGACACATGCCATGGAAAACATGAGGCACATAGCTATGTAGGTGTGAACAGTCCAATGCGCAGCAAACCACATCACAGGTACATCCACATGCACTGTAGTGCAATGGCTGTGTGTGACCATGCTGCCATGTGGTGCAAGAATACCGCACCGGAAGCATACTGCACACCACAGAAGAGCCATAGTTAGCGTAAGGCACAGGGGCACAGACACATGGGTGGGCCTGCAGGCAGATGGAACTCAGGGGACATACAACAGAAACACAGGCCAGCACACATGTAAATGTGTGGCACACATGTGCAGCAGCACATTAAACCACCATGCATGCATTGCTGGAACACACAAACCATGCAGAGACACATATGTCATCTAACCAACATACTCCACGCACGCTAACTGTTACATATGTCTCCGCAGGTGACAGTGGATATCCACTCCTGCCCTGGCTGATGACACTTTACAGGGCACCTGCCACAGAAGGTGAGAGAAGATACAATGAGGCCCATGCCGTAATGTGCTTAGTGATAGAGCACACATTCGGACTATTGAAGATGCCCTTCCATTGCCTTGACCGTTCAGGCAGTTCACTGCAGTACTGCCCATCCATGGTGTGCAAGATATTCATATCATGCTGCATAGTACACAACAAAGCCATTGAGCAGCGCATTCAGCTGCCTGAGGAGGACAGTGACATGGATGGCAGCAGCAATGCAGGTATGGCACCAGATGACAATGCAGATGATGATGTTGATGGCAACACTGCAGCAGTGCGTGGCAATGCAGCAACATGAGCAGCAGCCATATGCTAGACATGGGCAATGCTTGTCAGAAAGCACTTTGAGTGAACCAGTGCCATATATCTACACGTGTGTTCAAGCAAGTGTATGTAATACTATGTATCTCAGTTCATGCAACCTATGTAATACTATGTTGACTCTGTATGTCTGTATTCTGTAAACATGTAAAAATCTGTTAGTCTGTCTTGACTGTAATCTGTAATCTATGTTAACTATGTGTGTCCTTTCTGTGAAGAGGTACCTTTGTAAATGAGCTGCTGGCTCAAAGGTTGTACATCCAATTGTACAATAAATAAATAAAATAAAATATAGTGACACCAGTATGCATCCTGTTTGTGACATCTGTAGAATGGCTATAACACATTGAACAGTGTCACTGTTGTACTCGTGCAATGTCTGCATGGACAGGAGAAACAGCACAGACCGAGGTGGAGGACAACAACCCAATGCCCATCCCAGAGGCATCACAGAGTGACAAGCTGCTACCTGGGATGGTGGCTACACTGCAGCCCTGTGCATATCTATCACCATGTCTGCAGTGTCACAGCTGTGCCCAGGTTCAGCATGACACATCATGGACATGAAATGCCGACTCCACTGGGATGCGCAGAGGGACATAGCCCATGGGCATATATTGTAACAGTAATGCATGATATGTACCAGCAATCCAATGCCCCTCCACTGCCCATCACCGCAGTGATGACCTCTGTATCACACACAAGATACACCGTGACAGCGCTGCAGTGCAGCAGTTGGCCTGGCCCATCCATGCCACTAGTACAGCAGCCAACATCACAACTGACAATTGCCACTGTACATGGAGGCCAAAATGCCCTAGGAGAAACAGTTGGACTGCGGGGATACGTTCTGGCCATCCAGCGGCAATGTGGGGCACCATCCGATACTAATGTGGCACAGTCCCACCGTCAGCGTGTCAACAGTCGCAGGGTGATGCTGAACACCACACAGTGATGCACATGCGGAATTTACCCCACTCCATTGAGGCAAATGTGGCAGGGTCCAGACCCATTTGCATCAGGGGTGCGGTAATAGCAGCAAGGTGATGCAGAAGCTGGCACAGTGATGCAGCTGCAGCAGAACTGATGGGATGGGCATGACATTTGACACAGTTGTGGACCAACATGCATTAGTGCGTCATCCCCATGGGTGTACTCACTGCTGGACAATACCCCCTAGTTCACAGCATCAGTGCCCACACCACTGTGAGTGAAGCACTACCCTGCTCTGTATCCAGCCCCATTCTTGAACACAGTTGCCATGTGCTTCTCACCCTGTAGTGTTGTGAAAGGTACTCCATGGAAGTGTGGCATGTACACTGTGATGTGCATCAAAGCCCCAAAGTGATGCTGAGGATACACAATAGCCAACAGTGTGCATCAGTACCCACCACAGGCAGCGAGAATTTTCTGCAACAGTGTCAGTGTAAGCTCACAGCAATGTAGGGGTGCTACTTTGGCCTGTGGTCAATTAAGCCCTGTGTGACTGAGCAACAGAACACCACCACGTGCCAGACATGAGCCCCAACTAAGCCCACATTGGTCTGTGTCACTGTCTGACCACACTCCTGTCATACCACTGGCTGTCTACTATAGCAGAGGGGAATTGCTTCTACAGAGCTGCTGGGTGTTATACACTGCACAGCGCACATCCCAGTTGCAGCAGATGTGCAGCTACACCACAGGATGTCAGCAAAACATACAAGATGGTCAAACTTCACAGATGCTGAGACTGTGCTTCTGTTCAGCTGTGTCCAGAAATGGGGACGGGTGATTATACCCCAGGTGCCTCACACCATACACCGAAGGAGTGAGACAGGGTGTGGCGTGTCATTGCCAGTTGGCTATAGGCCCTGTCAGGTGTTTCATGCACAATACGCCAGCTGAAGCAGAAGATGAATGATATGCCACTGTGAGAGCCCAAACTCCTGCAGTGCCTATGAGACCAGGTAAAGGAGGTGGACATTGCCATGAGTGGTGGACACCACAGACAGATGGGCGAGTAAAGCAAGGGTGGCATGCATGCATGCACAGCCCCCACTGCATGTGCATACAGAATTTACTGTGTGTAGAGGCATGTAGTGACCAATAAACTATTAATGTTCCCACAGATGCAGCAAAAGGAGTGTCTACCGAGGGTGGAAGACTGGACGTCGCCAGCAACAGGGACAGCGATGGAGGCCATGATGCACCAGATGATGCAGCACAAGTTGGTGTATACTTTGCACATGTACTACATAGGACTGCAGCCACACATACAGACTGCCATGTGTGTGACATGGTGTGGGCATGGTCTCGCATGCTGTGGCACATAGCATGCATCCCTGCATGTCCCCTGTGCTTGCACATGGCAGCACTGGGCATGCATGCCCTTGTACCACTACATACATGTGTGCAGGACACCTGTATTACATAGGGGACTGCCGTAGCATGCATAACTGTATGTGTCTGTGCCATGCATGCAGTACTGGTGCCATGGTACCGGTAATGCCTGCGGCCAACACAGACACAACATCACGGTGAGTCATGGTGGACACACCATACTGCTGTGCTGGCCAACATCTACATTGAACACATTGAGCTGTGTCCCATTATGTAATTTCAGGGGATGACACAGAGGAAGACACAGAGGACCATGCATGTCAGGACCTGAGACCAGCAACAGGCCATGGCCTAGCTCAAGCGCAAGGAGGCACACCAGTATGCAGAGTGGACCCTACAGATGCAGCGAAACAGGGACAATAATAACTCTGGGGACACGGTAGCACAAGGGGGACCTGGTGCAAGTATGGCTACAGGCAATCAGGGGGCTGCTCAGACAACACAGTGGGAAGTGGGGGTGCATGCACAAGCACCATCCCGTGCTGGAGCACCACCACCAGCACCGCCAATGTTAGTGTCAGTAGCTCAGTAGGTAGCACACTCACCTCTGAGGCCAAGAGATCAGAGGGCTGTGGGTTCAGTTCCCACATCTGGCACTTGGATTAATATCCCAGTACTGACACTGTAGTGCAGCATGAGAGGGGTGCTGCACTTCTGAGGTGCCGTCTTTTGGATGAGACATTAAACCAAAGTCCCATCTGCCTGGATTGGTGGTAGTTCAGGTGGATGTTAAAGATCCCATGGCACTTATGGAAAAGAGTAGGGGAGTTTTTATTGAATTCAAACAAAGTAAATAATGAACAGTATAAGAAAGAAAAGAAAGAAACACAAAAAAAAATTCTTCAACCAGTTGGAAAAAAAATATGATTACTTACTAATACATAACTGCACTCTATCTCTCAATCATCTTATAAATTGGAAAAAAAAAATGAAAAATAAGTTTATGTTCCCCATCCTATTTGAATTTGATAAAGGAGTTAAAGCCTTTCCACCATCTAGTAACCATTTGAGATGAATAAATCTGAGAGTCATGCAAGTAAATGTTTTTCATTTCTTTAACAATTATATTGCCAAAACAGTCATAAGACATCCTGTTTTGATGAATAACCCATTGGCACCTTGCTTGCCATAGGTAAAAATGAAAACAACAAAACAAAAGGGATAAAGTATCTGCATGAAAATGGGAGAGCCCCTTAGGATATTCCCCCACTACCAAAATCTCATAGTTTAATTTCCTCAACCACTGCAATAACCATTTCACTGCCAGAAATCCCCACACGGACTTGGAAAAGGAACATTGTAGCAAAAATGTTCCATAGTTTCTTCTTGAGCAATACACTCTGAGTATGGGCAATTCCTTTCCTCCTTAACTTTATATTTTGCATTCCCTCTAACATTAACTCTACCATACATGAATCAATTAATCAAATGGTTTCCCACATATGATGTGGAAATCTGGAACTATTAAGTTGGGCCAAAGCCAACTGATTGTCTGCAGCTGGGCAGTTCTTAAATGCTGGTTCTATAGGATGAATATGTCTAAGAAGTATGCTATATAATTTTTTTTCCCAGAGAATTGTTGTATCATGTTTTTGGAGACTTTCCACTTATAAAGTTTCTGTACTGCAGGTAAAAAATAGGACAGCAAACTAATAGATTTATTTAATTTTGGGGCCAAATCATGCCAAGCTTCCAAATATGATCTTAAAGTAAGTCTTATCCATATATTACCTTCACCACCTCTCGACAACAGCCCATACTTAACTGTATGAGAAAAAAATAAAGAGTAGCAAGATACAATTGGATTGACCATACCTATCCCTCCCACTTTTTTCTCTAAATACATATAGTGTCTTTTAATTGGATTTTATCTATTTCCCCACAACATCTGGAAAAATAAGCTATAAAGTCTAGTTTCTGAAGTTTGTGGTAAAGGAAAGATAACTGCGACATACTGTAAACAGGGTATTATAAACTGTTTCAGAATACAAATTTGTTTATGTTTAGTAAGTTTCCAGTGTTTCCATCGAAAAACTTTAGCTTCAATTTTTTTAAGAGCCACTTCCCAATTATCCAATGGTAAATTCTGAGTTCCAAATAGAATACCTAAAATTGAAAGGGATATAGTAGAAATGTTAATCCCTGCCTGATGTCTTACCTCTGGTGTATTCACCCCTATCAATAATCCCCTAGTTTTAGCCACATTCAATTTTGCATTGGAAACCTTGGCATATTATTTAAAGATTGACCTAAACACAGAAACCTGACTAGGTTGTGCAAAAAACCCACATACATCATCTGCATATGCTTGTACCATCAAATCATGTCGAATCCCAGGTCCAGCTATCCCGGTCCATGTGGGATGATCAGTAGTTAATTTTAAAAAAGGATCTAAAGAAAAGACATGCAGCAGGGGGCTTAAGGGACAGGTCTATCGTACTCCATTATGAAGCTTAAACCCATTCACCACCTGTCCATGTATGAAAGGGTAGATCCAAAAAAAGGAATATGAGAGTTTGACCAAATTAATCATTTCTTTAGGAACATGATAAGTTTCCAAAACCTGAAACAAG
Organism: Neoceratodus forsteri; assembly: GCA_016271365.2. NCBI lineage: Eukaryota > Metazoa > Chordata > Ceratodontiformes > Ceratodontidae > Neoceratodus > Neoceratodus forsteri. Next base: position 1,025,316,508 of record CM057454.1, on the reverse strand, counting down.
AAGGGGTGATATACCCTATCGAAGGCTTTTTCTAAATCTGGAGCTACTATACATCCTGAATTACCTGAAAGCATCAAGTGCTCTATAACATCTCTAATAACCATTAGAGCTGTTTGAATTTTCCTATCTGGTAAACCCCAAAATTGCTGTAGAGAAATTACTAATGCAGCATACTGTTTAAATCGAGTATTAATGAGTGTGGCAAAAATGTTGTAATCTGAATTAAGCAGGGTAATTGGTCTCCAATTTTTTATGTAATTTTTATTACCTGATTTAAACAAATGTATCATCAGACCATCTGAGAAGGAGGGGTACATTGTGTGCATTGTAATAAAATACTGAGAAACTAGTTTTAAAAAAAGTACTAGTTCATTTGCAAAGGCCTTGTAAAAGGCATTTGGCAAACCGTCCAAACCTGGGGAAGTATTATTATTTAAATGTTTAATAGCAGATTCTATCTCTATATCTAGAAAGGGAACCTGTAAGTCACCTACAGCATCTGGTACAAGGGGAATCTTTATATGCCGCAAAAAATCATTGATCTCATCCTGTAAGATAGGTTTATTAGGAGTCAATGAAGAAAAGTGTCGCCACATAATTTGCTCTATTCCCTCAGTTGTTCTTATTTTAACACCATACTGGTCTTGTAATGAAATTAAACTAGTAGAATCATGTAAAGATCTACATGATTCAAAAGGGTCTCCAACTGGTGATTTTTGAGTACCATTACTCAACATAGCCTGTATTGTATATGCTCTGTCATATTGAAATAATTTCATATGGGCCTTAATAGTCTCTATTTGTTCTGAATAATCATATCGTGTTACATAAATCAAGGAATAAAGTCATTGTAATTGTTTCCTAAGTGTTAAATATGTTAAAAATTTCCTATTGCCGATATGCTTCCTAAATTTAATAAACCAAGTCTTAATATCCATCTTAGTGTCTAACCACCATTCTCCTAAATCAGGGTATAAAAAAGCCACTGAAAATCGGGCAATAAGCAATGAGGAAACACTAGATTGAACAAAACTATCTGTTAAAATAGAAGTATTCAGTCTCCATCTGATACAATGTTTTGAATAATAAGGCCCAGGCTCAATATAATAAATAAAAAAAAATGAACTGAAAATTCTACTGGTTGTACCTTATATCTCCCCTCCAGGACATTAGCTGAGACAAATAAGTGATCGATAGTAGTTTTAAATTTACTGTGCTAATATGTGAACTGTGGTCCACCATTTTGCAATTTTGCACAAATAACCAGGCCTGCTATTTTAATCAACTGTGTAAGAGCATTAGTATCACAGTATACTTTCTTCTTATTTCCTTGGTCAGAGGCTGACATATTGTGGGCAATATTACAATTAAAATCTCCCCCAAACAAGATATGGTATGAGGTAACCAGATAGGCATGTACAGATTTTAATACAGCCACTCTTTCAGCTTTATCCTGGGGATTATAAATGGTAATAAGTCTGCAAGCCATGGTATCCCATTTGCCATCCAAGATCAGCACATGACCTGGACATAAATCAATTAGTTTATATAGGGTAAATTTATATAATTAAAAAGAATACCAACTCCGTCTGCCCTTTCAGGGCCAAATGACCAATAAGATGGTCCCCAAGGCAAATCTCTTTGAAATGTAGAAATTTGTTCTACTGAGAACATCCAGGTTTCCTGTAGGAAACAAATATCAATCTTTTTTTTTCATGAATATATTGAAAAACCGCTTGTCATTTCACAGTATTCAGGATACTATGGGTGTTAAAGGATCCCCATGTATAACCTGTCATTAATATGGTTTATTTTTTATTTTTTCTTCCCTTTATAATCCTCCATAGTCAGGTTAAAAGGATCCACATTTGATTTTTGTGAACCCGAGTCTCCCTGATCCATTTCTGAGTCTCCCCAAAACAAGGCAGCATAGGAATTATTGGATTCAAAAGTAGGTGGGGGATTTAAGCAGGGGGGGGGGACTTGGGTTTGTTAGATCTTGTGGACCTTGTACAAGGCAATGTAGTGACCCCCTGGAAGGTAGAGGCCTCCTTCTTTTTTTCCCTCAGGATCCTTATAGCACACTGGAGGAAAAGTTACTGGATTACTGATGGCTACTAGATCAAGGGGTTCAGAGGGGGAGCTTTGGGAGGGTAAAGGGAAGGCAAGGGAAGGAACAATTATCAAAGGTTTACTAATCTCTATAGTCATCAGAGAAGTAGTACAACTTACTTCAGTTTCAGCTTGTTTTGGAGATGTGTTCTGCAGAATGAGGAGGGAGGGGTGGGGAAGGAGGAAAGGGGTGGAGGGGAAGAAGGAGGAACTTCAGCACTATCTTGTGCTTTCTGTATGAGTAACTCTGGACTCATACAAGAGGCCTTGTTCTTGGCAGCCCTGGGGCATTCACCAAAAACGTGGCCATATTCTTCACAAAGATCACAATGAGTGTTATTGCAGCACTGCATAGCTATATGACCAATTTCCCCACAATTATCACATCAGGGTTTATCGCATGAACTTGATAAATGTATCTGTGAGCCACATTTATAGCATGCTCTAGGCTGTCCCCCGTAAAAACACCCCCTCCCCGTCCCTTCCCAACATAAAGGAATTGGGAATATGTTCCACTCCCGTATCAGTTTGCCTCAGTTTTACTTTATATTTCCAGCTGCAAGTCCAGAACATTTCTGTGTCCAAGATTGCCTCAGGCTCACTAAGCACCTCACATTTCTGAGACAGCCAATACATAATGTACTACACATGTACCCCATCGATGCGAAACATGATAGTAACATGTTTTATTAAAGGTTTAGAAAGTGGAATCACTGAAAAAGGGGTCCATGTGGGGGAAAACTTAACCTGCCCACAACATTCCCAGAATAAATCCAGAGCATGTTTGGTTCGAAAGTTGACATCAAAGTTGTCCTCTCCAGAAATATTTATGAAGGCGAAAACTTCTTTAGGTATAAAATGCAGAGAATCCTTCAATAAGTATTTCCCTACATAGTATCTATCAAGCCTATCAACTAGTCCTCCTTTATATCTAATACGGACGGTATTCCTTCTGGGGGCCACTTCCTTTTTAATTTTAGTAAACAAATCTGATAATAGTGGCTTTTGGTTAGATTATCATTTACTTCAGGATGATCTCTATCAATTCCTTGTTTATGTCCTACAGGAAATGAGATCTGAGGCCTAGCAGTGTCAGTAGGTAGTCCTGTGCCATAATCCAAAGTTGCATCCTGCTTTCCAGGCCTTGCCTTCTGTGAATCTTCTGAAAATAGAGGGGCCATAGGAGACTGCAATGTTTTAGGTTTATCCCCATGCACTGGTTGCCAAATGGGGAGTGCTTGTGAAAAATTAAATGTTGAATCCCAAGTGGGGTCTGGGAGCCAGGTACCTCCTGTCTGCTGTTTCCAACCAGCTGCCAACAATGATTTTTTGGGGGACCAAGATTCTCCCAATTTCTGTTCTTGAGATGTAGCCAACTCAGATTGTCCACACTGTTTAACATTCATTGCACTATCTGACAATATCACAGAGTCTTTCTTTGATTTGATGCCCTCTATATTTGTCATTGGCATTTCACTTCCCTCTTGTTTGGGAAAGGAAAAGGAGCTGATGTCCTTTTGATCATTATATTTAGTCTGGAATTTAGAAATATTTCCCTCATCATCTGCGCTAGGGACACAAGACCCTGGATGCTTAAATATAAAACCTACCGATTTTGTCAATCAGGATCCAGCAAGTGAAACTTCCTGCCCTGACATCTCAGCTTTGTTTTGTGTCATTTGTTTACTGGGCAAACCAAGGGAATTCTCCGAGTGTTCCACAGTAAAATATGTTGCAGGAGATAAAGGCTCAGGCTGTTGGCACACATTCTGTTTAAAACTGCCAGCCTGCATATCATTCATGTCATTTAGCGCAATAGGAAACAATCCATCAGCTGATGGTGACTCGCCCGACTTCAGTGGGGCCTTTGATGTTGTTCCAGCTGGTCGGCTGCTTACAGGCCGCTCCGAGATGCTGTCAGAATGAAAAGTCTGCAAATCTTCATTACCGCTTGTCTGCGGCAGCTGAGCAGTACACTCACATAGCTCCATACTTCCTTCTCGAGCCAGCCTTAATTTTGCAGCCTGTTAACAAGTTTGCGGCGGGACATTTGTAGAGCCCGATTCATTAGATTCCTTAGTCAAAGATATCTCCTCTTTCTACAAAACTATTGCCATACTTAAATCTTTAGCAGAATGAAAAATCTCTGAGATTTCTTCTTTTAAAGTCGCTTGCATTGTCATATTTTCTTCAGCATTAACAGCCTGTGCCAAAATACAGGTGGGAGAGGAGGCCTGCTGTCCCACCAGTCCTGCATCCACACTCGCCGAGTGCTCCCTCCGAGTGGTCATCTGCAAGTTCAGATGGCAGCTCCCCCTACTGTCAGCAAGAGAGTAGGGAAATTTCCCTCATGTCCTGGTCAAATTTCCCTCATTCACTAAAAATGCCACCAACAGCTTAATCTGGTTCAAGGTCATTTGGCATTCATCTGTATCCCCCTTCCCCAGGTCGTGCCTGAAAATAGGCAGGATTTGTCTAGTGCACTTACCCAGTCAACAAAAATGAAATAAATGAATAAATAAACCAATGGAACTGATGCGCCTTCCACACATGTGCAGTCAGATGTGTTGCAGCCCTCAGAGGATAAGGGCATCAGTGCCCATGCATGAACCATGCCAGGGGATGCAGGGATGGATGTTTCCATGGGTATGCCACAGGACGATGGGTACATGCAGGACTTTTTTGGGACACTCCACAGGCAGATGAGGGATGTTGCCATGAAGCTGGCTGTCCTACAGGACTCAGTACAGGCTGCACTGGGGACCCTAGACAGGTATGGTGCATAGTAATAGGCTGGTCCTCTGCGCTGTAGGGTACCATAGTTGTTGACTACCACTGAATGTGTACTACAGCCTGATGTAGAAGTGTAGTTAGCACACACAGGTACTGTGTGATTGGATAACTGCCTGTTTTATGCGTTGACAGTTACCCTTGTTTCATACAGTATGAATATATCCATGTAGGTATTGTGTTCCTGATGTGTGTGATCTTGTTATGCTTGTGTGATGTATGATATTTCAATAAACATTAACATTTGCTGTTATGTGACGGTGTGCTGTGTGATCTGTGATCAAACAGGTATATGCTATGCTGCATGCTCAGTATGCAGAGCCGCTGTGTTGATTGTGAGTTGGTGAGACGGGTACATAGGCTGTATGCCCCTTTGGTCATATATATGTCTTATTGTGCTATCTGTAGTGACATTGGGCTGTTCAGGGTAGGGTAGTCAGTGGTGTGCATTGTGGTCCACCCATGCACAGGATATGTGGTCAGTGGCATGCAGGAGAGGAAAAACCCCCGGTGGAGGAAACCTCTAGGATCCATGGCCACTGCGCCACCCTTCCTCCAGGCTCCCTCTGCCAGCATGATGCAAAGCATGGATGTCCATGTGCTGCAAAGTTGAGGGATGAGCATGGCATGAATGCCATCATGGTGGGATGGTGGCCCCTCATGTACATACATGCTGAGCATGTACGCATTGTGCAGCAGCGCATGCCATCCATGTGTTCCAGTGTTGTGCTTCACACACATCCTGCACACTGCATGGGGAGGGTGTACTGTGTAGTGTAATGGATGCTGCCTCTGTGTATGGATGGTGAAGTGCCATTTAATGTGGTTCAGATGTACCTAAGAAGAACCACCTGTGCTATGGCAAACAGTACATGCCAATATGTGTGACTGTGTGTGTGCCAGGGTGATTTTGTGTGTGCCTGGGTGACTGTGTGTCTCAGTGTGTGTGGGTCCAGTGTGCAGGTCATGGCTTGACATGTCCTGATGTGTATCCACCATATTTGTGACAGTTACTTAGATGCCCCACTGCATCCATTGTCTGAGACCGCCAGATGTAGCGATCGTCAAGGTGTCCTCTTGCTGGGGTCTGCTTGCTGTTGGTCATTAGGTCCATAGCCTACAGCAACTTGTTGTACATGTCCCCTGCTTGCTCTGACTCCACTAACATTGGTGGTAGTGTCCTCCAGCTTCTTCTTCCTCTTCCTTCCATGGTGTGTGTGTGCCTGTTGAACAGGCACAGTGGTGGAGGCATGGGACATGTCCTGTGTCCGCTGTCCCCGATGTGTGGGGTACCATCGTCAGCTGCAGCTGTGCTGGCATGGCCCCTTGTGCAGTGTGCCATGTGTGCAATAGGGTCCAGTGATTCCAGGCTCCAACTATCTGTCCACTCAGTGGTGGACTGCTCACCATCTAGTGTGTGTTCTTCTGCTGGTGCAGCTGTGCAGGCTTTGTCCACTGGTGTGTGTTCACACAATGGGCTTTGTCTCCCTGGTGATGTTTGCAGTTGTGAGGTGTCACCCCATGCACCTGTGAATGCACCACCTACAGTATAATGGCATCCACTGGATCTGCCTTGTGTAGGGTTCCCAGTAAGTGTCTTGTGATTAGCATCACCACATGTGCTTGTCGTGCACAGTGCAGCCTACTGAATATTGCCCATCCCCTGTAGCATGTCCATATGGTGCTCAGGCATCTGTACCATGCCCCTTGACATGTTGCTCACTGCCTGTTCCACCTCCCTTGGTGTGGCACTGCATGTCAGCTGTTGCTGCGTGACAGTTTCCTGCAATGGCATTTGGATCTTTAATGGATGTTGTTGTGTCACTGTGTGCTCCATCGTGCGTGCGTTGTCCTGTTTGCCCATATCCATTGCAATGGGCCTTGGCATGCATGCTGTGGCTGTCCCATATGTGTCATTAAACCATGCAGTGTCTGAGTCCTGCATGACTGCAGGTGGGACTGTGTATACTGGCATGTTGTACATAGGCATACTGTGTACAGGTGTGGCCTGTGCATCAGGTCTGCTGTGCATGTCTGTGCTGCTGTGGCTGTATGGATGTTCATACATGCCATGGGCAGTGACTGTTGTGGACATCTGTGTCTTTGCTTCCTTCGTCGGTTGACTGTGTGCATGCATGTGCACATGTTGCTATGCTTCATGGACAGATCATGTGCCACTGACATAGTGGCATACATTGCCTATACTGCTGCATGCTCCTGTATGGCTGGCAGGTCCCGTCGGGGCAGGGATAGTGTTTGTTCAGTATTGGGTGTCCCTGTGCCACTGGTTGCTGTGTATGCCATGGTCTTGGCTGCAGCATGGTCCATGTGCGCCACTGGTGTAAGTGTTGGCCTATGTGCCTGTTACCATGTCCATCCCACTGTGTGTCTGCCTGTCATGCATTGCCCAGGCTATGTCCTGTAGGGCATTGGCCATGGTTGTTGTGGCCTGTGCCTGTGTCCACTGCAACTCTACCAGTTCCCATTGCTGATCAGTGCTGCGCTCCTTCATTGAGGACATGTGCTCCAGTGTGGACGCCTGCCGCTGAATACAGGACAATACACCATTCAGCGTGGAGAGTAGCTCCAAGTAGTGCTCCTGTGTATTCCAGCTGATATCCATCATGATGGCCTGCATGGTCCCAACACCCTCCATGATGGTAGCCAGGTGTTTGTCTGCTTGGGTGTTCTGTACCTCCACTGCATTTTGTAGATCCAGAAGGACTAATGTGATTGAGGCCTCTGCATGTATGACCTCCTGGCAGTACTGGCTGAGGTCAGAGTCCAGTGGTGGTAATGTTACTTCTGTCCCATCTGGTAGCTGTGGTGTGGCACACTTTGCAAGGGTGACATGGGGCTGCTACTGTGTCTTGCACCTCGTCTACTGCTCGCTGACTCACTGTTGTTGTCGTGCAGCTCAGCATTGCTGTGCATGTCCTGTGCAGTGCTGTGCACACTGGCAGTGGGGCTTGCTGCAGCATCCATGCATGTTGAATCCCTGTATATCCCTGTGTAGTCCTGTACACCATCCCCTGCTGTGCCAGTGGACAGTTTCAATGTTGCTTTGGGCTGCCACATCATGCTGCTCCTGCCATTCCTGTTGCAGCTGGTGGTCTGAAGTGTGTGAGCTGCTCCTGCTCCTGCTGCTGCTGGTGCTGTTGTCATCACTGCTTTCACTACTGCTACTGCTGGTGCTGGTGCTGTCGATGTCTGTGTTGCTGTCATCTGCATGCTCATCTGCAGGTGAGGAGTACAGCATTACATGTCTGTGTGTTCACAGGTGCACACATTTGTGCCCCTGTGAATTGTGTCCAGCATACCCACCCATACTATTCTGTACATGTCTGAACAATGCTATTGTTTGCCACAGCCTTGTTCAGTCGTTATGTGTGCATTGGACCAGTGGCATGCCATATTGTTTCATGGGTGTGTCCGCAGTGGTGCCTGTGTCTGCCATGCAGCCCATGGACAGACACAGGTGGCACACATCCGGCTATGTGTGTGAGGTTGTCACATGCATTGTCATGCAGTCATGTTGCCCCACTGTACATTGTGCCCCTTCGCATGCATGTGGTTGTGGTCCATGATGCCCTTCACTGCCATTTGCACAGCCCATCGTGTTGTGTGTCCACCAGTGTGATGCACTTGACACCCATGCACACATATGTGATGTTGTGGCTGGTGGGGCCTGTCCCATGCTCCTTGTGTCTGTTACTACATATGGCATCCCATTCCTGCATGACTTGCACTGTATTCTGCAACCTATACAGGTCTAGATTGGTGTCCCCCTGTATTGTGCTCGGTCTCAGGTGTGCTGCCACCAGCGGTTCAGGGCCAGTCAGGGTCAGCAGCTTTGTTGGTTCTCCACCTGTGCCACTGGTACACCGCCTGCTGTGTGCCAGTTTCTCCTTGCTGTCATGCCTGTACACTGTGTCTCACAGGCCCCACAGCATTCACATGGGTGGTTGCCTCCTCCCACGTCAGTCTTCACCTGCCCCTATTATCCTTGTCACCACCCCGGGACAGCAGCAGCATACAATGTTCCTCCACCTCCTCCACAATTACCTGTGTTTCAGATCTAGTAAAGTTCTGCTTCCTGCTGTGGGCAGGTGGATGGCAGGGCCATGCCCATCTTCCTGCATCCCCTGTGTTGCTCTCTGCCACTCCTGCTCTGCTTTCCACATCTGACCCACTGCTAACATCTGTGGACCTTCTCCTGGACTGCCCTGCTCCACTGCCACCACCTGCCACCTGTGCGTCCCTCTCTTGGCTTCCCCTTGACCTGTCACACTCCATTCCCACTCTGACCTGTGCTGTTTGTCTAGTCTTGCTGCCTGCTGTATGGGCATCTCCACCGTATTCTTCTGTAGTACTGTCCTCCTGTGCCCTCTGTAGCCTGCGATCTGTGGGCACCTGTTGGGCATCCGACTGTGTTCTCCATCTCCTGGACACCGAATGGCCAGCCCTGACATCATCTTTTGTGGCTGCAGTGTTCTTTGTCCTCTGTGCCCTGTGCTCTGTGGGACCCCTACCTGGGATGGCCCATCTTCTCTGTATCACAACTGGGGATTCTGCTTCACTGTCCACATCTGTGGCTGCAGCATTGTCTGCCCTCTGTGCCCCGCTCTGTGTTGTAACCTTACCTGGCACCACATGTCTTCTCTGTCTGGTGGTTGGAGAGTCAGCCTCACTGTCTTCATCTGTGCCTGAAGCTTCCTGTGCCCTCTGTGCACTGCTCTCAGCTTGAGCCATTTCAAATGCCCTGTGCCCTCTGTGTCTCCTACCCACTGCCTGGGCAGTACCATGATGTCCACCATTGGTACTGTGCTCCTGTGTGGGTTGTGCACTGTGGTCTGCATCAACCACATGTGCCCCAGTTGACCTTGTCTGTCACCCACTTTCTCAGGATTGTACCCCTCCTCCATCCTGCTATCTTCCTCCACTCTCCTTCTCCTGCCACCCTCTGTGGCCTGGGATCCTTCCCTTCCTTGCTCTGGCCCTTTGCTGCATGGCTTCCACCCTGCTGCAACATTGTCAAAGACTGACTTCCTGGTTGACGCAGCCAATGGCCGTCATAGCCCCATGCATCATTCTTATGGGGCAGGCTGCTGGCTGCGTCCTTGCATGGGACTTTGCTATTTTATTGCTGCTTCTTGGAAATTCTGACACAGCATTCTTTGACACAAGCATCACCTTTGCCACACATAGTGACATTTCTGACCTTGGATGGAAAATCCTGCCCCTAGTGTTCAACTGTAGCAGCCGACTTCACTTAGTTTTCACTCACAATCAGGTAAAAACAATAAAACGTTAAGACAGATTTAAGTACCCAGGACACATAAGTCAAATAATTTTTCATATAAATTCTTTAGGAGAACAAAAGCTCTGCACTTTCCAGTATTGTTACTGCTTACCTGCACAAACAATAGGAATCACAAAACAGCAATGCACAAAAGCACTCTGAAAGAAAGGTGGAAAGCAAGTGCAAAACAGTGTGTTATTAAAATAGGGACTCACACATTACAGAAACTATCTGCCCAGCATGTGAGAGTCTCTGTTTTAATAATTAATTATTTTGCACTTGCTTTCTACTTTTGTTTCACAGTGCTCTTGTACACTGTTATTTTGTGGTTCAATATAAATCTTTTAACCTCCACCCCATCGTTCACCTTTCCAAGTCTACAAAATCCACTCAGCTCTGCTCATGCTACAGAGGGCAGTGCATTAAAATTAGGAAATACATATGAATTTCTGTTCCCAACACCAACATCATGCAGTAAAAATAAATAAATAATGTAGAATAAATCTTTCACAACCCCTGGCCCCCATACTTTTTTTTTTAACCCTGTATTTATGCTCCTACCTTCCCCACGTCGGCCTCTCTCTTCGGGGTCTCAGTGATGACCAGCCCCGAAGCCCTTCCAGGAGATGCCCGCACATATCAGTGACCCGCTCTTTAAGACCCTAAACCCACCAGATAACCCCCCCCGGCTGGAGTGGAGGAGTCCCCTTAACTCCCCCAAACACTTGATGGAGTGTGCAGCTTGTGAGTGGAGCCCCCGGAATCCCCAAGCACCATCCTCCAAAGCCCATCTACTAGCACCAACATGGGGAGCATTTTCCTCTTTTTCTCATCCCGCCCCCCTGAGCATTGGCATGCAACAAGAGCCAAGGAGTCAGGGACATGCTGAGACATGTCCTCCAATCCAGCTCTCGGCTGATGCCCAACCCTCCCATTCACGCTGCTTCCTCCTGCACCTACCACCTGGGCACCCCCAGGTGGTAGTATTGCATCGAGGCCTGCAGATCCTCCCTCCCCAGAGAAGGAGAGCAGCCGTCGGGCACTCAATCCTTCTCCTCCCCTGCTAACCCCCGGAGGCTTGTGCTTGTTTCGGGACCCGGGTTGCCGGTGTGGCGCGAGGTGTGGTGTCCAGGTCCTCAACCCTCAATGCCACCAGGCCGGCCTCCCACATACTTTTTGAAGGCTGTTAAATTCACTCAGCCTGCTTCTCCTACAAGACCTGCAGCTGTCAATGCAGGCTTACACTGTGCCTTTGTTCTGTCCTCTCCTCTGTACTGCGACACAGTGTCACTAGCCTGCTTGCCTGAAACTACAGGTCAGTGGGCTATGGGGTTCCTTATGTAGAAATGCTTAGGGAGCTGAGGGAAGGCTTGTCAGGGTTAAATTTGTTTACAATCTGTTTACATTTACTAACATGAGATAAGCTCATTTCCAATAGCATGCTACTTAAGCAAAGCACAATTACAGACACATTTCATTGTATCAGAATACAATATGAATGTACACATGAAATGAATAATGTAACCATACCATGCATGTGCGAAAAATGTATCAAAAGCAGATAATCAATTAACAATACTCATACTTTATATCCTTTATAATAACTGGTGACCCCCGTTATCAACCCATTTTTGAGTGTTATAAAAAGTCGTATCAACCCACAGGTTGATACGAAAAAACTCATATCAACCTGACTTTTACAGTCTCGCGCCGAGAAGCCTGCAGCGGTTCAAACAAATGAAACAGGCGGTTCTCTGACCACAGATTCTAACTCACAGCATGACCTCCATTTTATCAGAAACAAACAGGGCAAAGTAACAAAGCGTAATCATTTTTTTTTCTTGAAATTTAGTATTTAACCAGCAGGAAGACTTTCCACTTAGCGTACTTTCCCGACTACCCATATTGTGTCCACAGGCGGCATGAATGTTCACCTCGGTTCCACAGCAACTGTAAAGACCCGACCCATCTAGATGACGAAACAACACAAACTAAAGCGAAAGGACTTAGCAAACAATATAAATAAAAATAAAAAAAAATTTTGAGTTACGTTTTTTTTTACTTCATTCCTGAGATCATAATTTACTTTACCCGACTTGAACCGATGACCATAATGTAAGGTAGTCTTTTTTGGACCAGTTATTATAAAACATAAAACTTATGTCGGCGGTTGACATTCAGTTTTTTACGTCATCGGTGTGTGATCATAGTGAAACCTCTCGTGCTTTGCTCTTGAGGTTTCTCTATGATCACACACACCGTGGGTGTGTAAAGAAACTAAATATCAACTGTCTACATATGCATTATTCTATATATAGTAAGTCATTCTTTCAGGAGGAAAAGTGAGATTAATGTGGTAGGAAGCATGATTTTATTGGTTTATTTATTTCGTTTTTGTTGACTGGGTAAGTGCACTAGACAAAACACTGCCTATTTTTAGGCACAACATGGGGGGTTACAGAACAATGGTAAAACAGCAGAGACAATCAGACAGTAGTAAACATTGCAGTACACATAACATTACTTTTTTGAGCAATACAGTGGATACAGTACAACACATGACACTATGAGCTTAGACATAGAGAATAAGTAAGATGATTACAGTGCAGGGGAAAACTGAGTGTAATTACTCAGTCATTTGAAGATGGGGGGGCACTAGGAAGAAAGCAGTTCAAAGGCATGTAGGGTGAGAAAGACAGCTATGTACTATCGACAGAGGGAAACTGTGGGTTAGTTGCAGGTGCAGACATTGGAGTCGCTTAGGAACTTGTAAAGTGCTTGCTTGAAACAGAAGTGGAACTACGCAGTTCTGAGGTGGGATGGATTTGGAGGCAGTACTGCATTTGTCTGGTAGTAGTATATAGAATGTTTGTGCAACATGACTGTACCTTTAGCTTACACTCTCTGCCCCTGATTAAGGGGCTACCACCCCACTGGGATGCAATAAAGATACATGAGCCATATTGATAAGCATTCCACCCTTAAAGGGATCATAGAGATAAGTTCAGTTACCCTAGACTAAAGAGAAAAAGGGGCAACCCCAAAGAAAGATAGGCATCACTGTAGGAGAAGTAGAGGGTGAAATGGTACATCCAAAGGATGCTTAGGCATGTGCAGTTTCAGTACCATGTCATGTGAAAATCGCACATTATCATCCACTGCCACACCAAACCACAGGTAAAGCCTGTCAGTTAAATGTAGTGAAAATCAGCTAGCTGGAATGATAATACGTGATTCGGTGATCATTTTGAAAATTTTCTGATCAAAAGTCACTCTTTTTGACATAACAACTTCAATGACCACATCTTCACGTGTGAGAGAAGGATGAAAATTACCAGAAATATGTGCAGCTCAAGGAGCTTTTAGTCTCAATCATCACTGATCTGCCAACAACATGGACATGATCAATGTGTGCTACCTGTAAAAAGTGTTCTGTTATAACGTGCCAAAATGCAAAAGGGAAACTGTATTCCTTTGGACCCTCTTCATCAGTGTCCAAAACACCAGCTTTTGTCAAATTCATTGACTGCAAATTCGACATCTATTCATCCCTAATACACACTTGGATTATATTATTTAATAAAAATCAGTAGCACTGACTGCCCACTGCACATGCATTGTAGTAGTGCTTGGTGAGCAACACGTTTAACTTATGTCCATTCTGTAGCATGCTAAATCTGTTCCAATGGGATCATGAGGCAAGTGTATAGTTTAGTGTGACTCCAGTCATTCCCATTAGCAACCTTGTTTGCTACATTTCCTCTGTAATTTCAAAAAATGTTTAAATTTATTTAATGAGGGGGGTTGCAATTAATGCATGAGTCTTCTTTCAAGAGTTGTACTCTGAAGACTGATGACAGGGAGGTACTGTAAAGTGGCTCACTGAATGTCACATATAAAACAAGTGGATATGCAGGATTTGAACCAATGACCCTCTGCTGTACTTTACAACTTTGTACTTCAGTAACTTTTTTTTTTTATTTAAACGTTTAATAATTTACCTGATGGGTTCCATGAAAAACTAGTCTTGTTTACAGAGTGTCCCAAGTCATAAATACAACTTACAAAGACTTAGACAAGTCAATACATAAAAGTTAAATACACAAACAAAATGACATAAGCAACATAAATTACAATACAGATTTGGTAAATCTTTGTCATGTACAATTAGTAAAAACAAGTGCAGATGAGTTGTTCTTGTAGAAGAAACTTCTTCAAATTTTGCTTAAAAACATTCAAGGAGCAAGAGTTCCACAACAAAGTGGGGGGCTTGTTCCAGGAGAGATGGAAACCACTTGAATATGCCTTTTCCCTGTTATGTTTCAAGTTAACGAATTTATGATTCACTGTTTTGGGGAAATGCATAAGGTTTCTAATCATATCTATATGTTAATGCACTAGATAGGGTTGAAGCCACAAAAGTAGGGAAATATGGCATTATGATTTCCAATCCAAACACCCCACCCCATCCTACAGGTAGCAACAGGCATGGGGTGCCTTGGGGTTGTTAACCCTAATTCTCACCCCATTCCATGAGTAAATAAGCTGAGATGGGTACAGGTTGGAATGTGGGCTTCCCCCCTATTTCACTTATGGATTTCATTTTCCCCATCTCCATTTTTCTATCACCTCTCCCAGATCTACGTTAGAAATATCCACCCCTATTTCAGATAGATGTACCCCATCTGCTCTATAAAGTCCCAGGCAATTCTCCCGTATCTGTTTATGGTTTATCACTATTCCCCCAATTGATTGTATATAGGCCCCACCTGCTTATTCATCTGCTTCCGTGCATTGTCCAGTGCTTTATGATCCCTGGTCTGTCTCCATACTCACCAGGGCAACATGTCCGACCATGCCACCACCACTCCTGGCCACCATTTTATTATTCTTGCAATCTCCCCTCCCTCGAAGGCCTAATGGCCATGTAACCCTGTAGTGCCTGAATTGGGCATATCCCCCCCTTTTCCTGGCACTGTAACGTTATCATTGCCCCTTTTCCTGCTTTGATCTGTTTTGGATTTTTGCAGCCATAATCCTAACCTGTCCCCCTGCCATTGCACTTGATCCCAGAGGAAACTTTTCTCCCCCCACACCCAGCCTCTCCTAAAGCTTCACTTATCCTACACACCCCATAAAACATGGTCATGAAAATATTGCCATGAACAGACACACCTTGGCCACTCAATAACAGTCCCTAGGCAGTGCCCTCAATAACTTAGCCAGGAGTGCTCTGATATGGGGTGCCTGCCATTAGCTTCTTTTCCTCTGTGCTTCAACCAGCCCTGCATCATTCTCTTCACTAACTGTCCCTTTCCTGAGTCCCCCCTCACCCCTCAGGCTATATACTAGGCCTATGGCCAATAGGGATGTACATCCATGGTCGCATGTGCCATGCCTTCCCTCCATTTGTTCACCACAAACTTGGCTACCTGCTCTTTCGTAACTGCCCCACTTACCTCCATGTCTTGTCCTGTTCTGAAAGCTTGTAAAATTCTCCATGAACCTTTGTATGTCCTCAGTGTCCTGGCTGACCATGAGCTATAAAAAAGCAGCTCGGCTCCATCCAATCAGTCTCCCACATGTGCTGAGGCACTGCTGTTTTCTTGCTTTCTACCTCTGGGGCTATGGCCTGGAACCTATCCAATTGGAGATGGGAGAGGCTGTCAGCCACAGTATTCCATACCCCTTCAATGTGCTTTGCCCTAAATGACATGTTCAGTCATAAACTCTGCAAAACTAACTGCCTCATCATTCTCATTACTGTGTCTGATACCGCTCCCCTCCTATTGAGCGCATCCACTACTGCCCTATTTTCACACCAGAAAGTTACTTTCTGGTTATGTAACTCCTCCCCCTATACCTCTGACTCTACCCATATCAGGAAAATCTCCAAAAAATGTGATATCTCAGGTCAGTCCTTTTTTTACCCATTCCCTCAGCCATTGCTTGGAGGCCTACATCCCTTTAAAGTAACCCTCATCCCATGACCTCATGCCATATCTGTATAGAGCTCCAAGTCCATATTTAAAACCCAGTCATCTTGTCAGAATGTCACCCTGTTATATGCATTATATGACTGCAGTAACTCCTCCCATATCCAAAGCTCCTCTCTCACGCCTTTTATAATATCCACCCTATGGTGAGGCCAGGTGGGCCCTCTCATTGCCCTGGCCAATAACTGTGTGAAAACTCATCCTGGTGCTATAGCTCGGCAAGCAAAGTTCAAGTGCCCCAGTAGCTGCTACACCATGTTCAGCAGCACCTGCCTTTCCCTCTTACTGCCCCCAGAAAACCTTTCAGTTTTTGAATCTTCTGAGCTCCGAGTCTGAACACTCCTTCCTCACTGTCTGTCTAGATCCCTAAAAACTCCAAAGACTGGCTGGGCCTCTCCATTTTATCCTCTACCAATGGGACCCCAAGCTGCTCACACATCTCCCAAAATTGCCTGAGTTTATCTCCAGCGCCCTTCTTCACCCTGCCTATCATGAGAAAATCATCCAGGAAATGGACTACCATCCACTACTCATACCTGGCCCTGAATACCCACTACAGCCAGGTGCTGAACAAGGTGGTGCAAGCTACTGAGCATCCCATGGGCATGGCTTTGTCAAAATAGAACTTTCCCTCCACTCTAAAGCCTAATAAATCCTAGTCATCTGGCCGTACCAGGAGTAACCGGAAGACTACTTTATTGTCTGTTTTTGCCAGCCATGCCCCTTTTACTGCCTGTGTTATCTGTACCACTTCTTCCAATGTTGTGTATGTTATCCTGTTGTGTATATTACCCTTATCTTCCTCTCCTACACAATCATTCACAATCCCCACTTTCTGGGTATGACAGGTGATGAATCACCTTGTATTCACCTGGTTGTTTCTTGGGGACCAAATCCAATGGGGACACTCTGCAATTGTCTAATGGTGAATCTGCAAATGGCCCCTCTACCCTGCCTGCCTTGATTTCCTTCTGTTTCTTTTGTACCAGAATGGCTTCCTTGCCCTTAACTGATCCCACATTTTTGGCCTTAGTGCCTTTTTTTGCCCCTAAAGTGTAAGCTAAAACCTCTGGTGAACCCGTCCCTCAATGTTCTACTTGCCTCCCTATCCGGGTAATCCCTTACCCAATCCTGCAAAACTTCCAATTTTACTGGTGACCATGCTAGCTGGTACTTTTTTCTCCTGGCCTGCCTATCCCATGTATCATGTCTTCCTGACTAACAACCCCAATGCACACCCTATACCTGATTAGCAAAGGCACAGGAGAGGTGAAACAGTAATGTTTTTCCTGTTTTTGTCTGGTGGGTGAGTAACACCACATTTCCCTACTTTTGTTGCTTCAACCCTAACTATTGCATTAACAAAGTTTTTGTAATATATGTATATGTGTGTATATATATATATATATATATATATACACAATAGGGGTGAATGGTAAATGAGTGAGATAAAACAGCGTATCATCCACTGCAGTGTGATATTTTTACCCTCTGCTCTACTGTGATGATATGAGACATTTACACACACAGGTCACAAAAGGTCACTGATATCATCACCCTAGGCAGCTTTCCCCTCAGCATGAAAGAAACACCTGTGCTGTTACCATAGACACAAATGCAGAACTACCTGAGAGGTCTCACTGCTGCCTACAGCTACACAATTGAGCATTACAAAACACACCTATCCCCCCCAACTTCCAGCTCATTACTGTGATGCTCTCAACTTGATGCAGTCAGAATTCCAAACAGCACAGCTTCACAGAACAATCTAAACTACTGCCTGCAGCTAACTCAACTACCACTGAAACACACTCTCACTTGTTCCTCAAACTCTGATTCTTACCCATTACAATTACTATGACAATTTCAACTTCACTGCAGCCAGAATCCTAAAGAGCACTGTTTCACAGAACACTCTGCACTCTGCCTGCAGCTAACTTAATTAACACTGAAAACAGTATCAGCTGTTCTGACACTCTGCCTCTCAGTTCATTACAATTACTGTGATGCTTCTAACTTTACTGCAGCCAGACTGCTAAACAATACAGCTTCACAAAAATATGTTTCTCATTCCTATCTAAAACTAACTCATTTAGCATTGCAAAACACACTCATGTGTCTCTCAGAGTTTATAACACTGCCAGCCCATTCAGAAAAGCTCACACACAGAATGAGCAAACACATTAACAGGAACAGAACACAAGACAGCATAACAAAACTTCTGAAACTCTTTGCCCTATTGTATATCGAATACATGATGGGCAGATCGTGTGTTATGGAAAATATTTGTCACTCCTGCATCGTGAGCTTGGATATCTCACTCTGCAGGAGTGACAATATTTGCCATATATATATATATAGAGAGAGAGAGAGAGAGAGAGAGAGAGAGAGAGAGAGAATGTATAATGAATTTTATGTAGTATGGAAAGTATTCATAATGAATTTCTATATGATAGGAAAAAATATTCCACTACTAAGGAGCAGAAGTACATAATTATTTTTTCCCCCTCTGGCATTCTTGAATGTATAGCGCAGTGGCCTAAGGCTCTGAGCTGATGACATCCAACAGTCCACACCTGGGTTTGAATCCCACAACTTCCACTTGCATACTGTGTGACCCTGAGCAAGTCACTTAACTTCCTTGTGCTCCCAGGTGGCACCTGAAACAAACTCTGGCTTAGTGTGCCTTTCCGTTAAATAATTTCCCTTCCCCCCCATTTAAAGAATATTTATTATTATCTCAAAGGAATCCATTATATACAGTACAGCTATGGAAAACAAAAAAAATGAAAATGAAATTATTGGTTACTTCTATGTTTCATCCACCATAATCTGTTTAAAAATGTCTGTGCAAATAAAATGTATTCCATCCTCCGATGGCTGCATGTTCCTCTAATAAATAAAAGGTAAACAGGTACTGTAATCCTTCAAAATTGGAGGCATCCTTTATCCACAATTCTAAAATTGTATACAATAAACTGTAAGAAGAAGGCTTTAGGATTATATAGCAGCATCATGTGGCAAACTACTAAGTGAAATATCTGAAAAAAAGTGCTTAGATTTGAATGAAGTTATAAATATGTAGGGAAAAATGTCTGTTTTTATTAAAGATGTACCATACATAAAGGCATCACACACTTAAATATGCACTATCTTGGTGTGGATATTACATAGAAAAGTAGACAAAATGTGTGTTTAAAATACATGCATTGCAAATCTCTGCAGATGTAGCTCTTTTTGGTCTAAAGTGCCTAGCAGTAGAGAAACAGATGTTTACTGTACAGTTGTTAATGCAAGTCACCAGTTTTGACTGAAAAGAACCTCTCAGTGAGATAAGGAAACTACATGTGAACTCAATTTCATTTACAAACTGAGTCAGTTGTTCCAGAGCCCTCTCCCTTTTGTAAGAAAAACACACCACAGCTCGTATTCTCTTTGATTGCTCAGTCGGCACACCTTTTATTAATTTTCACATCTACTTATTTACAATATGAGTTCCATTATATCACTTATTTTCATCATACAATCTTTTATATTGTCTATTATATACAACCTTCCATCATATTTTCCAAACTTCCTCTGTTCCCCGGGTGTAAACCACAGGGCTCTTCTATTGCCTTCTTCTACTTTTTCACCCCCAGGTGTAAACCTGGGGTGGTCTCTATCTTCCGTCTGGGGCAGATCCATTTCCCCCCTTTTCCCTTCTGAATGTGTCCATACCCCCTTTTCCTTTTTCCCCCTTTGTATCTTGCTTCTTTTCCCCTCCTACCCTCCCATCCCCCACAACAGGCTTTTTCCTCTTGCATTTTCATCATTCCTCCCTTATTGGGTGGTGGGTGGGAAATGAAATCATGCCTTAGCAAATAAAAGTGAGGGAGAGCTCACAGGGGCAGCCCCTTAAAAAAAAACTAATTTTTCCCACCCCTTCTGTCTCTCATCCTCTCTCTCTACCTCCCTCCCTCCTTTGACCTATCCCCTGCCTCTTTGGCCCAAGCCCATCCTTCTCCTTCTATGATGTCATTCCTTCCTGCCTTATCCATCATTTTGGGACTCCTCCCCTCTTTCTTCCTCCCCCCCTTCCCCCACTTGCCTCTTGCTATGTCCTCATGCCTGGAACAATGTGGCTGTCCTTCAGAGACAAACCTACTTGTTCCAGAGCCCTCTCCCCTTTGCAAGAAAAATACACCACAGCTCATATTCTCTTTGGTTGCTCAGTCAGCACACCTTTTATTAATTTTCACATCCAGTTATTTACAATATGAGTTTCATTATATCACTTATTTTCATCATACAATCTTTTAAATTGTCTGTTATATACAACGTTCTGTCATATTTTCCAAACTTCCTCTGTTTACCAGGTGTAAACTGCAGGGCTCTTCTCTTGTGTTTTTCTTCTCTTTCACCCCCAGGTGTGACCCTGGGGTGGTCTTTGTCTTCCCAGCTGGGAAAGGTCCATTTCTTGCCCCCCCTTTTTCCTTCTGGGGTGTCCATACCCCCTTTTCCTTTTTCCCCTTTTGTATCTTGCTCCTTTTTCCCCCCTACCATCCCCCCCACCGGCTTTTTCCATTCCTTTTCCACTAGCCTGCCTCAGTCTGCATTTGGATGACAGACTTCCCCCTTCCAATTTCCTTCAAACTAGGGACTTGCACCAGATGTCTATGCCTCTCCCCAGTTCCGTAATAAAAATATGGTTCCCCGTGTCTGCTAAATGTACCCCATCAGATCTGTACAGCCCTGCTATCTTCTCCACTATCTCCTCAAGCTGTATAACCCCACCCCCTATGTCCCTCATACTTCTTTCTATACTCCCATTCATTCTCTTCCTTGCCCTTTCAATGGCTCTCAGGTTCTCTGTATATCTCCATACCCTTCTTGCCACCATGTCCGACCATAGCACTTTTACCCCAAGCCACCATTTTTTTAATCTTCCCAAATCCTCCCAGATATGGTTGACTATCTCCAACCATGGGCGAGTACCCAAATCATTGCCCCCTAAATGTATAATTATCAAGTGTGGCTCTGGGTGACTTCTCCTCATCTCTTCCAACAACGGCATGAATTGCCCCCATCTCATTCCTTGAATTCCTTTCCAGTGCACTCTTATTTTACGATGGTCCAACCCCAACTGCCTTCCCCTGGGCTTCCACTCGGCTTGTCTTTCTGCCCAGTATACATAGGAGTGCCCGATGATCCAGATGTGCTTTTGCCTGCCGTGACTATAAAAGACAAAGAAACACCCAGATGAGTTACTGCCAATCTCTGCCACCCTTTGCTTCCCCCTCCTTTCTAGCATACCCTCTTCTGTTAGCCTTCCTGTGGAGAGAAAAATAGAGACACATCATTGGCACTTGTCACTTTTCATATATTTCTTGTAGCAGCTTGACATCCACTGGTCCAAAACTTTTAGCCCTGCCTCGGGTACCCCCCCCCTTGCTGCTGTCCCTGAGGCCGCCCCAATCCTAAAGGAATGTGAGGAATATCCCTTGGGGTCCTCACCCATGGCCAAGATGTCTTCTTGAGCATCCCCGAGATTTGAATGCAATTCACCCTGTTTCCATCCTTATGGATGAAGAATGCCCCCCTCTCCCAGGGCCTGGTGGCTTGGTACTGTTGCACCATTTGGATTGGGCAAATGGCCCCTGTTGGGTGTAGGCTTATCAGCACCCTGGTGCCCTTGCCTATCTGGTCTGTCTTTGACTTCCTCAGGTAGACCCACAGGTCTCCCCCCTTCCCATTATATATCCGTCTCTTGAAAACCCTGCCCGTCCATTAACTTCTTTGACCCCACCAACTCACTGACCATAAAACTCACCCTAAACAGCAATGTGAAAATTGCTGTGAACAAACTGACTTCATAGCCTGAATTACATACTCTCGATAGGGTCCCTACAAGCCCCATCAACATCTGTTCCATGGTGGGCTGTGTTTTGTCTTGTACTCTACCCCTTACCCTCTGCCAGCCCATCATAATAATAATAATAATAATAGTAATCATCTGTATTTATTAGGCACCTTTCAAGTATCAAGGCACCTTACAGAATTTAAAACGAAGCATCAAATCATCATTCTTCTAACCAAAACCCCCTCTCGTGGGATCTCCCCAGCCTTTCATGGTGCATACCTATCCAATGGCCGCCAGGTGCCCCCTCATCGAGGCATGCACTCCCCTGTGTCCACCATCCCTGCACCACAAAACTAGCCACCTGCTTCTCCATGACCTTCCCACTTACCTCCATGCTGTGTAATGCTCTGAAGGTTTGGAACACCCTCCATGAACTCTCATAAGCCTTTATTGTGCTGTCTGCCTAAGAGTTCTGGAAAAGATATTCTGCGTCTTCCAACTAATCTCCCACAATACTTCCGGTATCTTGGTCCCTGTAGGGTCTGCCTCCACTGCTACTGCTCGAAATCGGTCCATCTGCAGATGGGAGCCGCTGTCAGCCACTGTACTCTGAACCCCTGCTATGTGCCCAGCCCTAAAGCTCATGTTGAGCTTCAAACTCTGCAGTACTAGTTGTCACAGCACCCTCAAAACCATGTCAGACCTGGCCCCCCTTGCTGTTCAAGACCTCCACCACTGCTCTATTATCACACCAGAAAGTTACCTTCTTATTCCTTAATGCTTCTCCCTATAGTACTGCCGCCACACCCATATTGGGAATAACTCCAACATGGTAATGTCGCACGTGAGTCCCCACCTTACCCATTCCACTGGCCAGGGTTCCATGAACCATTTTCCTTTAAAATAAGTGCCTACCCCATACCACCTGCTGCATCCTACCAGATCCAAGTCAGTATTGAACAACAAGTCCTCCTGCCAGAATGCAACTCCATTATGCATTGCAAGGAGTTATTCCCACATCTTCATGTTCTCCCTAACCTCGGCTCTTAAATCCACCCAATGGTGCAGCCTCCATAACCCCGCTGTGGCTCTGGCCAGGTGACGTGTAAATGTGAGTCCTGGCCCTATGGCTCTGCAGGCGAAATTCAAATGACCCAGCATCTGTTGAATCTTTTTTAAGGTTGCCTTCCTTGTCTGAGTCAATTCCCCCAGTAGCTTTCTTATCTTCACTATCATCTGTTCCAGCAGTCTGAACAAACCTTGTGCGGCATCTACCTCTATCCCCCAAAACTTGAGGCATCTACTCGGCTCTTCTGTTTTTCCCTTGGCTAGTGGTACTCCCAACTCCCCGCACATCAATTTAAACTCCACCAACTTGCGTTCTACCCCTGCCTTTCCTTCCCCAATGAATAGGAAATCGTCCAAGTAATGGACTACTGCCCTGTGCCCATATTTCTCCTGCAAGACCCACTGTAACCAAGTACTGAACAATTCAAACATGGCATATGCCACCAAACAGCCCATTGGCATGGCTTTGTTGAAGTAGTACTTCCCATCTATCTGGAAACTCAATAAGTCCCAATCTTCCTTCCTGACTGGCAAAAGCCTGAAAGCTGACTCAATATCCATTTTTGCCAGCCATGCCTCCTTTTTTGTCCCGATCAAACTGACCGCATCCTCCAGGGACCTATAGGACACCCTGCTGTCCTCCTCCCCAATAAAATCATTGACAGAATCCCTGTCCTGATAGGACAGGTGGTGAATTCCCTTTCTTGTTTTTTATGCACCAGGTCCAACAGTGACACCCTAAGGGGCCTAAATGATGGTGTCATGAAGGGACCTTCCACCCACCCAGCCATTCTTTCTTTCCATATCTTCCACATCAGTAAGTGCTCCTTCCCTTTTATAGACTTGAGATTCTCCACCAACATCCCTTTTCTTGGCCGCCAGTATTGCAGGTTAAACCTGTGTTTGAACCCTTGTACCAATGTGACTTTGGCTCCCGCATCTGGGTACTCCTTGGTCCATTTCTCCACTATCTCCAGTCTTATGGAGGTCTGGGCCATTGGGAAGGTTTGACATCCCTCTTTATTGCCTTCCTCCTTGCTGGAACCCCCGGCCCCATCCCCCATATCCCTTACCCCTCCCATTATTATTCCAGTGCCCATCTCTTTGTCCTCCCGGGGCCCCCCGGAAGGAACGGCCCGACTGTGAGCCCTCCCTGCTACCTTCATATGATCTGCACTTTGCAGCCAGATAGGCTCCACTACATTTTAAGCAAGCATGCCTAAACCTGCATTTGGGGAATTAAAAATATGCCCTATTGTACCCCCAACAACATTTCTGGTATCTCTCGGTCCCCCTCAACCACTCCCCTTCTCCCTCCCAGCTACCGTCATGGTCTCCCACCACAGGTCATTATGCCGAGAATCCCACTGACAATCCAGTCCATAATTTGCCATCCTGGTCCTAAATTTCTCATTATATTATAGCCAATTCATGCCCCCATCATCTTATTTGCATTCCTGATGATAAATGAGTATGCCAACAGCTGAATTCCCATTTCTGTTTTTTTCTCCTGTACTATTGCACTATACTATAGAATGTAAAACCCAGCAACCAGGTGTCCCATGTTTTTCCTTTATAAGTAGCCCCTTTTGGCTCTTCCCCTTTTTTAACCAAGACTACCACCATGGCTAGCTCTTTTTTCCCCAAACCCTCCTTTTTTTCATACCACTCTGCTGTTTTCTTGTCAATCAAAGCAAAAATGTCCACAAATTCGCCCTTCCAGATCTTATCCTTCGTGGCTAGTGGTACATGGTCACCTATTCTCACCCCTTGGGCCCCCTCCCTTTCCATTCCCCCTTTCTCCAAGCTCCTCTCTCCCTGTGCCTTTTCTGCTGCCTTCCCTTCTTCCAGTTCCCCCAGCACTTTTTGCAGCCTGTTAATCCCATCTCCCCCCATGCCTAACAACAACTGTTCCACATACTCTTTCATAGTGCTTTCAACTGTTGTACCATTATTATTACCTGAGACATTTGCTGGCATGGGTACGGGCTCTGGGACCGGATCCAGTGGGGTCAGCATTGGCCACGGATTCAGCATTGGGACTAGCTGCGGGCTCATCAGGGTTGGCACTGGGGATGTTACGACTGGGGTTCTGGGTCGACATGGGCACTGGCCCCGGGGCTGGGCTCGGTACCAGAAGTAGTATGCCATCTGGAAAGGGGGCTGATGTCAGGACTGGGTTCGGGCCTGGGCACTTTAGGGTTGGGAGCCCTTGGGACTCCCACCTTCTTCTTACCCGTTCCCTTCCCACTGGACCCAGGCCTGTCCTTCCTCTTCAAGCCTGTTCCAGACTGTGCCTCCACCCCCGAGTCATCCACAGCATCCAGCACCTTGTGCACCCTGTCCACCAAATCCATAATCAGTTTCATTGCATCTACCTTCATAGCTCTTGAACCCCTGGTATTCATCTCTGTAATGATAAACTCAGGTCAGCCTTTTGCCCCATTCAAGTGCACTCATGAGTTCTTTCAACCCTCCGTTGTCACCAAGGCACAAAAACAGCCATCTGTGTTTCTTATTCCCCTTCCTTCCACCCCATTTTCATTTCCCCCTGGGCCCCAGTTCTGTCTGGCATCCAACATGTTGTTGCCTTTCTTCTTCTTCTCTTTTTTTGGGGGGTTCTTAGCCTCTGATACTTCCTCATTTAGGCCTTGCCCTCCATATGCCCACTTCACTGCTGTCCTTTTCATTCTCCCTGTATTATTTATGTTTTCTTCCGTTTGCATTAGCCGCATCTTCCCCTTCACCCACAGAGGTAGCAGTGTGGGGCTTTTGCCTCTGCTACCCCCTTGGATTATCTTCCCCACTAATGGTGACCACCACATGGTCGCTCTCAAAATGGTGGCCACTATGTGGCCGATTTTCAAAATGGCGGCCACCACGCGGTCACTCTACAAAATGGCAGCCACCATGTGGTCGCCTTACCACACTGGTGGCCTTCTGCAGCCTAAAATAACTAGGCTCCTGGTCCTAGGGCTCTCATTGTGTGCCCTAACTGGCTTCCCACTGGAAAAAGGGAGTGTCCCCCACATGCTGGCATCACTCAGAAATTTCCTTTCAGGCCTCATGGCCTCACAGGTAATTCCAACCACACACTGTCCTCCAAACCAGTGTTCTTCACCCTGAAGGGCATTCTTGTTGCCTGGTGATGTGCTTCCTCTTGCACATGCCAATGCTACTCTCCCCTTGTGCTCCTCCCCCCCCAGCAAGCTGTGATGGTGCTGCTCACTCTGTTCATCTGTCTCCCATGACAGCCACACAACTCCCCTCCAGTTCTGCCCCCCCCAGCACCAGCTTAAACTTAAAACAAACCTCTGACTTGGGATTTGAACCCCTACTCTGTTGGATGCAAGACTTCCTTCGAACACCCCCGTTGAGCCTCTACCCCATATACCACAGTATTGCAATGCACCATAATTCACCCCTTCCCCCTTTTTCCCCTGGAGCACCACGGCTCCCCTGACCAACTCTCATGCTGCAGCTGCCACACTCTGTGCCTTATCCCCCCTGCCGCTCACCGGCCAGTCGCTTCTCAACATCTCAGGCGCCTCCCGCCTGCTTGCTCCTGTCTCCACAGGAGTCCTTTTTTAACCACGCTCACTCTGATCACCCAAACAGGCTTACCAACTGCCCAGCTGCTTGGATCCTCGCAAGCCTGTTGGCCCCACACCCTGGCTCCAGACACTCCCTACAAGTGCCACCCATGGTTAGCCTTCTGGGACCTCTGCCCAGCATCTCTGCAACACCAAACATAGCCCAGGCACTCAAAAAAATACCACTTAGTGACTCTGTCCCACCGTAATTCCACCACTCACTACAGCAACCAGCAATATATCAGTGTCAGTGGCTCAGTAGGTAGCACACTCGCCTGTGAGGCTGGGAGATCAAAGGGCTGTGGGTTCAGTTCCCACATCTGGCACTTGGGTTAATACCCTAGTACTGACACTGTAGTGCAGCATGAGACAGGTGCTGCACTTCTGAGGTGCCATCTTTCGGATGACACGCTAAAAACCGAGGTCCCATCTGCCTGGATTGGTGGTAGTTCAGGTGGATGTTAAGGATCCCATGGCACTTATCGAAAAGAGTATGGGAATTTCCCCAGTGTCCTAACCAAATTTCCCTCATTCACTAAAAAAAAATACCACCAACAGCTTAATCTGGTTCAAGGTCAGTTGGCATTCATCTGTATCCCCCTCCCCCGGGTCATGCCTGAAAATAGGCAGGATTTGTCTAGTGCACTTACCCGGTCAACAAAAACTAAATAAATAAATAAAAAAAATATGCACAAACCAGTGGTCTCTCTGCCCCCTTTCTCTATGTACCATGCGCCTGGAATTATAACCTCTCTGCTATCACAATAAACTGTCCCAGATAACTTTCCACTAGCTGTACACAATTCCTTCTGCTTTCTGCTCAGCTTATAGCTCCCATACCTAACCAGGGGTACTGCTGACCCCTTCAAACATAAAGTCATTCACCTGGCATTTAAATATCTCTGCTATTACAATAATACACACCCCAAATCACGTGTCCCCAGCTTTACCACAATTTCTTAGGCTTCCTAAAGGATGTCAGCATGGCCCAGTTGGTAGCACATCCGCCTCTGGACCAGAAGGTTGTGGATTCTCGTCCCACACCGGGATTGGACTTGCACCTAAAAATCGCTGGCATCCGAGTGCAGTATTGGGGGGTGCTGTACTGCTGGGGTGTGCCGTCCTTTGGATGAGACATTAAACTGAGGTCCCTTCTGCCCATCCTGGTGTTGTCCTGGTGGGTGTCCAGGTGGAAGTAAAAGAACCCAGGGTACTCTTCGCAAAGAGTAGGGAACATTCCCGGTGTCCTGGCCAACATTCGCCTTCCCATAAAC
Source organism: Neoceratodus forsteri (assembly GCA_016271365.2). Classification (NCBI taxonomy): domain Eukaryota; kingdom Metazoa; phylum Chordata; order Ceratodontiformes; family Ceratodontidae; genus Neoceratodus; species Neoceratodus forsteri. Next base: position 1,025,288,531 of record CM057454.1, on the reverse strand, counting down.
CGGTTCATGCAATTATCCAGGCTGTGTGTGGGTGATGATGCGCGATATGGCCGCTACCACACATTCAGTCACTTCACTACCAGTCTAGCATTGCTTGTAAAGCGCTTTGGATGTATGAAAAGCCCTATATAAATGCTGATTCTTCTTCTTCCTCTTAACATTCAATCACAGACTAATAACAATGCAGCTAAGCTCTTATATTTGAGATATATATATATATATTCATTTTCTGTAATCACTAACCACATTGCTTCAACTAAATAATCTGTAAAAACCTTTCAAACAAAAAAACTGCTACCTTACCAGTTCCTAGGAACTCTCCAACTGATGTGCAAAGACCTGAAAAATGAAATCCTGTCCTAGCAAATAAAAGTGAGGGAGAGCTCTCCTGGGCTGTCCCTTAAAAAACCCTTATTTTCCCCACCCATTATGTCTCTTGCTCTCTCTCTCTCTCTCTCTCTCTCCCTCCTTTGACCTATCCCCTGCCTCTTTGGCCCAAGCCCATCCTGCCCCTTCTATGGTGTCATTCCTTCCTGCCTTATCCATCATCTTGGGACTCTTCCCCTCTTTCTGCACCCCCCTTGCCTCTTGCTGGGTCCTCAGGCCTGGAACAATGGGGCCTGTCCTTCAGAGGCAAACCTGCTTACATCCTAGCCTTTCTTGTGGAAGGGCTATTTGGCAAGTTGCTAAACATTTTAAGGTCTTACTTGGACCACATTATTTCTGATTGACTTTTATAACCTGCCAATAATGGTGAAAAGCAGTTCTGGATGCCTATAAATTAAGTTTAAAAATGTTTGCTGCTTACTGGTTTTATTTCTTTGTCTCACATAAATGTATACTAGATAGATGTTTTTCTTGAAACAAGAATGCTTAGTCATTGGTGTTTTTTTGGGTCCTGAACAAGCTAAATGAAAATTAATCTGGGCATGCAGACATGCTGATGGATTAGCAAAATATGACCCTGCTCCTGTTGTATAAGGTATTGTCTGTTTGTTCTATGTGTGGTTTATTTATGACGAGTTCACTGTGACATCTATAGAGTTTAGAGTGAAGTACTATGAGATTGCAAGAAATGAAAGCAGGATGTCTTCCAGACAATGAATAATAATTAGCAAAAGAAGACCCCTTTTGTTGTGTGTGAAACTGCAGATGCTTTTAATTAGTGTTACAGTTGAGACTAGTTGCAAGGTATTGCAATCCGGAAAGAAAATTTTATTTAAGTTTGTATTCTCATGAATGCTCTTGTGATCACATTTAGATATTTTTGTTGTTTACTCTGTGTTTCCTATTCCACTTAGTGGAAAGCAATTAGTTATTGCTGATGCCATCCTTTCAAGAAATAATCAGATGAAGGTTAGATTAAGTAAATGCTTCCAAATGTAGATGCTTTAAATGTAGAATACTAAATCTGTGTTTGTCATGAAGAAGCTGCTTGAGAAAGCCACTCATACACAATGGAAATTGTCCAATTCTAGTAAATATCCGATTGATTAGTATTTACCATTAATTATATCGGGGTATCTCTCATACCAACATTTATAGGATAAGACAAAGAGTACTTTTTGGTTTGCTTGTATTTAAAACAAGTTTGTTTAGAATAAAAACATAGTTTGAGGATTTAATTTTCTCAAAATACTTTTGCCATAAACACGTAACAGAAAACTTGCATTTAATGCCTAGTGGGAACCTTAAGTGGTTGTTAAAACTTTCACAACCCAATACACATGCTTAGCAAATCTGAAAAACATTCATCCTGTAACAGAAAAAAGAAAACATTCTATCAGACATATCATCATTTTTTTTCTGTTAGTTCCAACATTGTCAATGGGTATTATTTACACATAAGTATATATGCACTCTGATCGTGGGTCACTGGTAAAGCTACAGCTTTAAAAATTTGTGCCAAGTACCTTGGAACATTGCAGTGCTCAGTCAACACATATTGCAACACAGTAGCAACAAGCTACCTGGAACACTTCTAAACTACCTGGAACACTTCTAACTGCAAATGACACCCAACAGCTCTCTAATGTACTTTACATGATATAAATATCTTGGCATTTGGTTAGACAGCAAGCTCTCTTTCAATGACCATCTGTCACCACTAATCTTGAACCCCTCCTTCTTAATTAACTACTATCTCCTGTTACTGTACACTGTTCACATTTATTGCTTCTCACCAGTTTATGCTTATAATCCCTACCTTGTCTTGTCTTAATTGAGCACTATGTATTATATGAACCTTAACTGTACTTTGTTTTAATATGATGTATTCTTCTATGTAATGGTGCACATGAACCTTATTTGTACTTTTCAGAAATAGGTCTCTATTCCCGCTTGAGATTAGAAGCAGACTTGTTCAGGCCACATTCCTTCCCCTACTTGATTATGGGCATCTAATTTACACCTCCTCTGCAATCTCAAGCCTAAGTAAGTAGGACATCCTCTACCACCATGCCCTGCAGTTCATTACCAACTCCCCATACTGAACCCGCCACTGTGATCTTTACACAGCTGTTGGCTGGACATCACTTACCACTAGATGTTTGCTCAGTGCTGGTATTTGGACTCTTAGGTTACTGCTGAACAAACTCCCAAGCTACCTAACATCTCTCATCTGCTTTTTCCCACTGTGCATTTTCACTTAGGAAATCTGACTTTATCTTCCTTGTCGTACCTAGGACTTGCACCACCTTTAGCAAATGTACCATTTCACATGCTCTTCCAACAATCTGGAATCGAATCCAATCCACACTGAATTATCCAGCATTGTCTCTGTTAACTTCTACAAAGAGTTAGCCACATCTAACATAAAATATATTTGTAGCTATTTTTAAGCCTCTTCCCTACCCTTATGTCCTTGCAACACCCTCCCATCCACCAGGAACTAGCTCTAGTCAAGACGCGAAATTATCTAAACGATCTCACCAGTTGTTCTCAAGACCTTCTCCTACCCTTGCCTTCTTTATCTATATCTTACTCCCCCTTACTCTCTCTAGCCCCCTTTCTCCTCCGCTCACCACTAATCTTGAACCCCTCCTTCTTAATTAACTACTCTCTCCTGTTACTGTACACTGTCCAACATTTATTGCTTCTCACCAGCTTATGCTTATAGTCCCTACCTTGTCTTGTCTTAATTGAGCACTATGTATTATATGAACCTTAACTGTACTTTGTTTTACTATGATGTATTCTTCTATGTAATGGTGCACATGAACCTTATTTGTACTTTGTTTTATGCAGCCAGCACTAGCAGGTTAGTGAATCCCGCATAGTGCTGGCATGCCTCTGGAATGCCCCCTGTGCAGAGCTGTCCATGGATGAGGGGGATCGGGTGTTGTGGGTCTGTGTGCACCCCATTCTGAATGCTGCACAGGGGGGTGCTGTGGGAGCAGAGTGGCTACGCATCCCAGATGCACGCGCATAGCCACTCCACCAGAATAGTGCATAGTGCCCAATGTTTGCCTTACCTTGATGAAGGCCATGTCCCCCTGTCCCTTCATAGTTAGTGTTGTGCGAAATTGAAATATTTCGCCTGATGAAATATTTCACATAATTCTGCAATTATGCTAAATTTTTTGCCTATGTGAAACAAAATTTCACCTGTTTTCTTGATTTCATGTAACAGCAAAATTTCACTTAACATGGCTTTGTGAAAGTTTTCACCTATGCAAAGCGAAATTTCGCATGGTTTCACAATTTTGCATAAATGCCGAAATTTCACTGAAATGCGTTGGTCTGCCAATTTCACCCATTGATGCTCCAAATTTCTCCTTTTGGCATAATTTTGCTGGCATAACTTTTGATTTCATCAGTGAAATTTTGATCCAAAGGTGACATTTGCAATGTATTGTGGGTAAATAGGTCAAAAGTCATGTGTATCTTGTTTACAGCTCATCCTGCTGTGTGTTGAGTTGGAGAGCAGACTGTTGAGGTGCATCAGAGCCAATAAAGCCTTTAAAAACATAGCTAAAACTTGTTTTTGAGAGCTAATTGCTGCAAAATTTAAAGTTTTTTCCTAGCGCTACTGTGTTGCTAGGGAACATTTTCTAATTTTGTAAGTTTTTGTATAATATGTAGTTTAAATTAAGTTTTACTTTTCTCTCTGTCTTTGAAAGAGATGTGTGGGGTAGGGTAGGAGTGTAAAGCAGTGCAGGCAATTTCTAACCAAGCAGATTGGTATAGTTACTCACAACTGTGGGCTATTTATTTACTGTTATTTCTTATTAATTACGTTATATCTTGCCATTTATTTTTCTCTGAAAAGTTTCTCTGTCCATTGTGTTACAGAGAAACTGAAATGCAAAAGAAGAAGGAAACCACTTTGGTTCTCAAAAACAGTAGCAGAAAAGGTCAGGGTCAAAAGGCTGGCCTTCAGGAAATATAAGGGAACGCAGCAGGATGAAGATAGGGAGGCATATCAAAGTTCCGTAAGGGAAGCAGGAAAGGCAGTAAGGCAGGCAAAGGCCCAAACCGAGGAAACACTAGCACAAACAGTAAAAGAAGGTGACAATACTTTCTATAGATATATTAGAGAAAGGAGAAAGTCCAGAGGGGGTATTGCTAGGATCAAAGGGGATAAGGGGGCATGTGAGGAGGAGGACCATGTAAAAGCATTTATCCTAAAGAGATACTTCTGCTCAGTATTTACTGAAGAGAAGCTAGGGCAGGGCCCACAGCTCAGTTCCATGGACATGGGGGGAGGGAGGTGTGCACTAGTCCCTTCACAAAAGAAAGGGTCATACTACAGCTCGATAAGCTCAGGGTGGACAAGGCAATAGGACCTAATGGCATACATCCTGGGGTACTAAAGGAGCTAAGGGTGGAACTAGCAGAGCCATTATCAAACTGTTTAATGAGTCTCTGAGCACAGGAGAGGTCTCAGAAGACTGGAGAAGGGCTCATGTGATCCCGCTCCACAAGAGTGGTAGCAGGGAGGAGGCAGGAAACCACAGACCAGTCAGTCTTACCTCAGTGGTGGGCAAGATTATGGAGTCACTCATTAAGGAAAGGATAGTACAACACCTGGATTCCATAGGAGCACAGGATAAAAGACAGCATGGATTTACAAAAGGAAGGTTCTGTCAAACTGCTTTCATAGATTTCTTTGACTGGGTAACCAGAATGGTGGACCAAGGGGGAGTAGTTGATGTCGCCTACCTTGACTTCAGCAAAGCTTTCTATGCTGTTCCACATAGAAGGCTGATTAATAAGCTGGGCAGGCTCGGGGTGGGCTAGAAGTTGGTGAACTGGGTGGCAAACTGGTTGACGGGCAGAACACAGAGAGTGGTGGTAAATCGTATACAGTCTAGATATGCAAGTCACAAGTGGGGCACCTCAGGAATCAGTCCTGGGGCCAGTCCTCTTCAATGTTTTCATCAGCGACATTGCAGATGGAGTGGAGGGTAAGGTTTGTCTGTTTGCAGATGACACCAAGATCTGCAACAGAGTAGATGATCCAGATGGGGTGGGCAGAATGAGAAGAGATCTGGATAAACTAGCAAAATGGTCAGAAGAGTGGAAACTGAAGTTTAACGCAAAGAAGTGCAAGATCATGCACATAAGGAAGAGAAACCCAGAAGCCACCTATAGGCTAGGAGAAGAGTTGCTGGCAGTCACAAAGGAATAAACAGACTTGGGTGTTATCATCACCGATGACCTGAAATCATCCAAGTAGACCACTAAAGCAGTAGGTAAGGCTAGAAGGATGTTGGGGTGTATTAGTAGGGGTATCACAAGTCAGAAGAGGGAGGTAATAATCCCTCTTTACAAGACACTGGTTAACCCCCATCTGGAGTACTGGAGGCCACACCTTCACAAGGACATTAACCAAATTGAGGCAGTCCAGAGAAGGGCAACCAAAATAGTGCAGGGACTGTGTCAGAAAATATATGAGGACAGATTAATGGAGCTCAATATGTATACCCTAGAGCAAAAGAGGGAGAGAGGTGATATGATCGAAACATTCAAACACCTTAAGGGCATTAACAAGGTGAAAGAGTCTAACATGTTTCAATATAAGAAAAATAGCAGGACAAAATGGCACAGCATGAGATTAGAGGGAGGCCGATTAAGGGGTAATGTGAGGAAGTTATTTTTCACAGAAAGGGTGGTGGATGCATGGAACAGCCTACCTCAGGAAGTGGTGGATAAGAATACAGTGCAGGGCTTCAAAAAGGCATGGGATAGGCATAAGGGAGCAATATAGATACGTATGAATAGATAGGCTATTGACAGAGAAAAGGCCGATGGCACATTCACAAGGCAGAAAAAGAAATGGGCAGACTGGACGGGCCTTGAGGTCCTTATCTGCCGTCAACTTCCATATTTCTATGTTTCTATGTTTGAGAGAGTTTCTGCTGCTAACTGTGTTATATATACCATTCTTCTGCTTTTAGTTATGAATTGATTGTGAATTCTGAAGTTTTAAACACACAGAGCTGATCCTTTGTTTTATTTGTTTTGTGGTTAGTTCTGTTTGCTGGAGTGTTAACCTGTGTTACTAAAACTATGAAAATCAACAGTTGTATTAAGTACTTCTACTTGATCACTTGAACTTGTCCATTTACAGTCGCACTGCCTTGTTGAATTGTTCCCCTGTATGTTATTGCTGGAGCTTGACTCTGCACACTGCACAGTGTTCCTGTTTTAGTTAACTTGCGTTACCCTTTCTCTGTTATGGCATTGTTTGAGTAACACCTGATGCGTGCATTATAAAACAGTCTATATTAAAATAGTCATTTTCAAGAGATGTCTTGGTGATCCCTCCCATCCAGACCACTACCACATTGTGTGTTACTACTTGCCTTTGTTGTGGTTTTGTGGTTGTCTCTCTCCGTATATAAAAAAAAAAATTGTGATACTGGGTGATAACACCTTACAGTACTTTATTTGTCCAGAGACACAGGTGATCTGTATTTAAAGTAGGCCACTTTTGCCCTTTTTTCTTGTGTCTGTTTGTTTAATTCTTTCCTGTTTGGTGAAAAAAAGTTACCTTTTTGGTTTTTACTAGAATAGGCTGCCTAACATATATGGTATTAGTGGTAATCTAAGTGCTGGTACCTGTCCTTATTGTGTTTGGACTTGTAAGGAAGCCAGTACTGTAGGTGTGTGACGTCATTATTCATGTGTGAGGTGTTATTCACACAGTTAGTAGTAATACATCCTTTCTTCATATACTCCTAGAGAAAGACAAAGCTTTGAAGCAGCAGTCAGCAAAAATGCCTTCTAAGAAGCGGCCAAGTACAGGGGGAAACGTGGCAGGGGGGATGAGGGAGCTAAGAAATCTACCAAACAAAGTACTGTTTCAGTTCCAGTTCCCAATAGCAGTGAAAGCACATGTATGTCTGCATCAGTGTCTTCTGATGTGGGCCCTGGTGGTGCGGCAGGAACCACCAAAGGAGTTGATGGTTGAAATTTATTTTATTTATTTATTTAGTTTTTGTTAACCGGGTAAGTGCACTAGCCAGCAAGTGACTGTTTTCAGGCACGACCCGGGAGGTAAAATTACAGAACATAATGATACAGTAAGGATAACGAAAATACATGATGCACAGAAATACAGGAAGATACATATGGCAGGATACAATGCATGACAAAGGAAAATACAAGGCAAAATACATTTCAAGGACATTTTCCATTGGCGCATACATAAAGTGCATTGAAGGACCTAGGAAAGGGAGAGGATAGGTGTAGGGTTAAGCCAGAAACAAGATGGAAATGACAAAAGGGGGAAGGTGAGGAGGTGAGGAAAGGATAGAGGGAAGGATAGAGGGCAAGGGGCCAAAACAGGGGGCTAAAGAAATGACTAAGAATATAAGGACAGAGAGGTGGTGGCAGGAATAGGGAGGTAGGAGGAGTAGAGGAGGATGGCTGGGAGAGGGGAGGAGGGGGAGTGAGGTTAAAAAGCCGGCAAATATGGCAGCGGCGATACAAGGTTCCAACCTGCGGCCGAGTCGTTGGGCAGGACAGCAAGCGGAGAAAGGGTGACAGGTGGTTACGGCAAAAGACGCAAAGCGGCAAAAGGTAGCAGAATAAGCGGCTGGGCTGGTGGAACCGATAGACGGCAGGGCAAGGGTGATGATGCCGGTAAGAGGAGGAGAGAAGCGAAAGAGTTACGGAGGTAGCGGAAAAGGTAACAACGCCAAGCCGAGCCAGTGGAACCGAGAGATGGCAGGGCAGGGAAGAAGAGGTCGGTAGGAGGAGGTAAGTTTACGGCAAGTGGAGGTAATAGGAACAATGCTCAGCTGGGAGGGTGGGACGGCGAACGGGCAGGGGTGACTCAGGAGGAGGTAAAGGTGAGGCAAGCAAGCAGAGAAAGGAAGGGAGGCAGAGGAGGGGAAAGGAGAGTGCAGGAGATGTGGTCGGGAAGAGAGGAGCAGGGAGTTGAGTGAAGGAAGGCTGAGAGGTGAGGGAAGAGAACAAGGATCAAGGGAAGCCAAGTGGTGGCGAAGTAAACAACAACTTGTAAATGGCAAAAGCTAATATTTGGCATACAGTCAAACAGATTCAAGCAGCAATTATAGTAAAACACCACATAAAACAACCATTGGGAAAGGCACAAGTGCTAGCAATAAGGAAGTGGGAAAACAGGTTAAGAGCAAGGGATCAGGTAGGATCAAAGCAAACACATTTGTCCAAAGCAGTAAGAAAAGTCCTGAGTTTGCCCTTAAAAGTTGCATGAGTAGGACATCCCTTAGTTCCTGAGGCAACAGGTTCCACAGGTGAGAGCAGCATAATGGAAGGAGCCCATGCCCTTTTTGTCCGACAGAGGGGATGGATAATAAGGTCTGATCTGCAGATCTAAGGTTCCGTGTGGGAATAGCTGGTCTAAGGAGTTCTGATAGGATAGCAGGTTTGGATGTCCTTATGATGGTATCTGATAGATTGTACAGGTAGTATTGTCTGGTAGAGGAGGAGAGAGTCAGCCAAGGTCTTGATATAGTTGGCAGTGATGCTGCAGTTGAGGTGCTTTGGTTGCATACCTGCATACATTATTGAAAGTAGTGTCCCACAGATGCAGTGCAGATTTATTGGCCAAAGACAGAATGGGACAACCATATGTAAGGGTTGGCAACAGTATACCTCTAGCTACTGCCAGTTTAGCAGCAGGGGTAAGGAGGTAGTTGGTTCTGTAAGCAGCCCCTAACTTGCAATTGACTGACTTGCAAGTATCCTGGATGTGTGTTTTTGGTCCAAGGTTTGGTCGAGGTGGATGCCCAGGTAACGGAAAGAAGTGACAGGTTCTAGTGGGTTCCCATCAATGTCAGGAACAGAGATAGTCGAAGGACATGATCTGAGCTTGTGAGTGGAGCCAAATAGCATGACTTTGGTTTTGTTTGTATTTAAAACAAGGCGTTGAGAGTTCAGCCAGTGTTGTACCGAGTGAAAATCAGCAGTGAGGGCAGCATTCAGTTCCAGAACGTTGTCAGAGTGAGCATAAATGACCAGGTCATCCGCATACAGCAGTGAGTGACCAGTGGTTACCATCTCTGGGAGATTATTCTGAATAATGAAAATAGAAGAGGGCCAAGTATGGACCCCTGAGGGACACCAATGTTGATGACAGCACTGTCTGAAATCGCTGAATTAAACTTCACAGCCTGGGTTCTGTTGGTGAGGTAGCTTTTAAACCAGGTAGTTGCTGGAAGGGAGAAGCCCAAGGTACTGAGGGTAGAAAGTAGTAATGTATGATCAACCAGGTCGAAAGCTTTGGTTAAGTCAATGAAGACTGCCCCTGTTATGGTCAGGCATACCTGTGTTTTACCTTTTTAAAGCTCAAACTGTTGCAGCCATGCTAGTGGGGGATGCTGACAGTGAGAAGAAGGGAGGCACTGACACCTACACAGGAACAGTGGTCCAGGACTCGGAGGAGGGTGATAATAGGTCTGTCAGTGTGACAGTCCATGTTCCTGCAGGAGATGGTGATAATAGTGTTCAACAAGAGTCTGACAGTCCTGGAGATAAGGATAGTCAGCATCCTGAGATGGTTGTAGAGAAAGAAAAAGGTGCCGTCCTCCAAGAAAACAGTGAAAGGGAAGAGGAGGAGGAGGAAGACAAGGACATCATTGCCATTGGTGGTGATGATGATGATGACTGGAATGATCCAACATAGGAGCCTGAGTTAAAAGAGGTCAAGGGTGATGTAGGCCATTTACATGTAGAGCCTGTGGGTCAGTCTGAGATTGTCACCAAGCCTATAAGCAAACCTCCAAGCAGTCAAGTAACTCCCCCTCCAAAATGTAGTTTTACTGAAGTGATGAGAGCAGCCCAAAAATACACACACTTCCACACCTGTTTCAGAACTATCCCAGTCCCAGAAGCATCTGAAGTCCAGAGGTCAAAAGTCCCTAGTTTAGGAATTTTATGTGCTAGATACTGCTGATGAGACCACAGCAATAGGCCAACTTTGTCAAGCCTGTGTTAGTCGGGGGAAAAAAGGAAGTCACATAGGCACAGGTGGCCAACAAGTCCACCAGAAAAACAAGCACCTGCTGAGATGGAAGCAACACCAGAAGGATGCCAAAGCTATTGGTAGCAAGTTACATGTAGTAGAGCAAGAACAGGAGGAGGGAGGGCAGAGTGGGTGGCTTGCGGAGGAGGGGTGAGCAAGCCTTTGATCGCTCGAGTAGTGGGCATAGCAGTGGTGGTGAGAGTCCCAGTCCCATGAATCTGAAAAGTACACCACCACACACACAAGCAACCAAAATAACTACTTTCATGCAGTCTACACAGCTCCAAGAGTCAAGAGTTACCCCTAAAAGAAAATCATTGCTTCCACAAGTACAGCGTTCTGGTCGGACAACCCCAAAGATGCAGCCCACTCTGAAGACCATCCTTAAGTGGCAGACAAAGTACCCCCCCAATCATGCTGCTGCATGAGAGTTAAATGCTGCCATTGCTGAATTGCTGGCCGTCAATCTGTTGCCATTCTCATTCATAGAGAATGTTGATTTCTGCAGGTTGATGGCCTGTGCCTCTCCCAAATGGCAAGTTCCATCGCGAACCTATTTGAGTAAGCGTGCCATGCCAGAGCTGAACAGTAGAGTTGCTGATTACATCAAACATGCATTGAAGCATAGTGCATCACACTATATCCATCTTAGCATGGATATGTGGACCAGTGGACAAACAGCAGCAAGCTGGTACCTATGTGTAAAAACCACTGGGCACAGTCGCCTGATGTGGTACTTGATTTTGGGCCTGGCAAAACATGTGTGAAGCAAAATTGTGGTGGTAGCAACACACCTGGTATTTGGCAGCATGCAACCCTGAGTATGACAAGTTTCACAGGTTCTCACACAGCTGCAAAAATGCTTAATGTTCTGCTGGACGAGATTGATGGGTGGCTACACACACAGTCACTCATAGCAGGATTCATTGCAAGTGATAATGGCTCCAATGTAGTGAAGTGCATTAGCGATGGTGGTTTTTTTCAGAGTGCCCTGCCTGGCACACTGCCTTAATCTTGCTGTTCAGCAGTTTCTCAACCATGAGGACAATAAGGAAATGGTTACTGTTGCCCATTGCATCTCTGTCCACTTCACCCATTCTGCAAAGGCCCGTGGCTGTCTATGTGAGCTACAGCGCAATAACCATCTGTCTCAGCAATGGATGAAGCTTGATGTTGTCACCAGGTGGAACTCCACACTGGACATGCTTGAACAGCTGTATAAACAGTATAAGGCTTTGTCAGAATACCTGCTGCTGCACACCACCCGTAGTAGTAGTGGAGTGTCCATCTCTTTAACAACAGAGCAGTGGCGCCAAATCGATGGGTTAATATGCATTCTCCATCCATTTGAGCATGCTACACGGGCAGTGAGTGGAGACATTGCTTATATAAGTCAGTCCATACCCCTCATATGTGTGCTGAGGCAGACACTAATGAATGTGCGACACCAGACAGAGGCAAGTGGGGATCATGGCACTTGTGATCTACTGGAGCACATGCTCCATGTTCTGGACACAAATACCCATGTATCTGGCTATTTACAATCAGCTGACTTTGCAGTCACCTCCATGCTGGATCCACGCTACAAGCATGGCCTACACTCTATAATTGAAGGAGGTCGTCAGCGAGTACAACAGTTGACAGAGAACCTCATTAGATTGGTACATGCTGCACAAATGAAAAATGTACACACTTCATCAAAAACGGGTGTTGTTACAAACACCAGTGGCTCACAGGCAACCCAATCAGAGAAAATAAGCAAGGCACAGCAGAAAACAGCAAGCAATCCCATTTGGAATGTTCCCTTTCAGGTGGGAGTGGAAGATATGGAGGAAAAGGAGGAGGAGGAGACAGATAAGGCAGCTGGCCTCCAGGCAGCAGAACGAATCATGGAGGCCTACATGGGGGACCCAAAGCACCTTGCCATTAATGATGAGCCACTGCTGTACTGGAGCAGTAAAATGACTGACTGGCCAGCACTAACATCGGTTGCTGTGAAATACCTGAGAGGCCAACCATTCAATGTCACTGTGGAATGAGTGTTTAGTATGGCTGGGGTAATTGTGAGTGACCATAGGACCAATTTGTCACCCAAGAATGTGTCCATGCTAACATTCATCAAAATGAATGAAAAGCATATTTCACACAACACAGTGATGTCAGTGGTGTTGCCACAAGAACTGTGTCTTGGTGACGAGGAGGATGACAATCCCTCGACTAAGGCATCCACCTGCAGCAAGGTGAATAAGGCAGCAATGTTGAGAGAATTCCCACCTGGTGAGAACTCCAGTCTTGAAAAGTGTGATGGGTGCTTCTTGGATGATGTGTAATTGGAAGTTGAAAAAGGCTGAGTTTACTCCAAGGACCCCCCCCCCCAACAACTTTCAACTCAGTATGGTGGCTGGGGTGTGTATGTTTTACCTTATGTTTAGCTATGTACCATTGGATTGGTTATGGAAATATGCTGTTATGTGCTGCAGTGTGTATAAGTTTCATTTGATCAAACTTTGCCATAACCCGTTGATTGGACACCTCACCACCAGTCCCCCAAGCCTATATAAAGCAGGAGCAATATAATTACCATAACCGTAATGATTTTGCAATTGCATGATTACAGTTATAATGTTTTTCTTCCAAAAAAAACTTACTTTTCATGTTGACTATATCAATCCCATCTTACAGCAAGATATGTTGTCTGGATGTCCTTAAAAATGCCCATGATGGCAAATTCCACACTGCCCTACCGCCCCCTCTCATCACCTGATCTGACCTGACACAGCCATGCAATCCATGCGACTGAAAAAAATGTTTCTGCCACTTAGTATAGGTGACATGTACAAGAACTGTGGCTTCTAGACTAGTACAAGTAGCATATGAATGTAACATGCTAATTTAACAGTTAACACCACAAGTTGAACACATTTTGAGAAATGGTGAACGGTGGTCATCTTTAATGATATGAGTTATTAATTACAAAAGTAATCATGAAGAGGCTTAACAACTTACACTATCAAATCCCCCCAAAAAGGTTACTTATACTACAGTAATACCAGGTTAAGGTACACCGAAACTGCAAAGGTTCGGGGGTCAGAGGAGCAAGGGGAGTCCTGCTGTCCTCACTTTGAAATGGATTCAAAATGTTCATGATTAATGCAGCTTCGCAATCTCCATTGATTAGACAAGACATTAACCCTCTCCACCTAATTATTTACTAAACACCATTGCAACCATCTGTTTTCACATATAATTCCTCCCTGTATGTGGGTGGCAGTGGTGATTACTCATTAATGGTAATGGTATGGACACCAGTTCAGTGGCCAACATCACAGTTCAAGCAACACCCCTGTCTTTCACAGACACAGCAAGGCTTCTGCAGGGCCTGGATTGATGTAATCATCAAGATATAACATACGATGAAACCTCAACAGAGCAAAATGACCTAAGCAAGACCAAAGATAAGAAAAAATGATGGATACTCATCAATCTGCATACCTCATTTTACCTAACAAATTGGAAGAAGAAGCAGAGAAAAAAATGTATACTTACCATACCCCGTGATGTCATTAAACTGCGGACATTCCCCACAGGAACATGCTGTGTGGTGCACATGATTCCAGACCAAGGTCCACGATGAAGCACAGTAGCACTAGTAGGCATTCCCCATACTCTATCACCTCTGTGTGCCTTGAAATAAGAAAAAAATAAGAACACATTTTGAAGATTGTTAAAAAGTTTCCCCCACCACCCGCGACAATCTCTCCCCACACCCCCACCACAGAAGACAATAAAAAATGAAGAAATACTTACCTCAAGGACTGTGAAAGTGGAACCATCTCACAATTAAATAAATCCCCCAGATCTGGTTGAGCAGCCAGCAGCAGTGGCAGCAGGATGGAATGAGACTTCACTTCGTCAGAATTCCTGATGTTGACAAAAGCAAAAAATAACACAATTACTATCAAGCTCAGACAACCAGATGGTAGTAACTGACATACCACACTAGTATGAAAATTCCAATATTTACCATCTGCGTTGGGAAATTGGGAAATGTGGTACATTTCAAAGATCCATAGATCTTCCTCCCTTCGTCCTGGCCTGACATGATGATGTTATCCACAGCACACTGAAAAGCAATATCAGAGCAGTACAAGCATATTAGAACTCATGATGCCATAATACCAACCCACCAACACCCTTACCTTGCACAAGAAAAAAATGAAGACAGATACTTACGTGTTCAGCAGCAGCAGTGTGGACTGTGTGAAGATAATCCACCAGGCATCAATCATCCAGAACAGTAGTTCTTGTGCCAACTTGGCAAGTAGTAGTCATAAACAACAGCAGGCAGCAAGCTACAGTGCCCCAAAATGTCATTCATTCCCCACTGCCAGGCAAGCTACTACCACAGAGTCAGTCAGTCAACACAGCTAGACAATCAGTACAGCAGCATGGGGATAGAATATAAATGTACATTTCTATCTCAATCAATTGAAACAGCATCAGCAGGAGGAAAGAATCGCAAGTAGCAGCAGCATTTTGCAGGAGGAATTCATTTTCTCTGCAGGTGCTGGCACCCCTTTTCAGGTCCCTGAGGTGGTGGCACACCATAAAACATCAGGACTGATGCCACAGTTCAGTCTCAGTTTGATGTAACATTTTTCCTGTAACATTTCTGGACTTGTAGGCCCAGTTTGGCACCAGCAGCAGTGAGTTTCAGGTAGAAATATTTGGCAAACAGACCCTAAAATAGCTATTTAATGTCTGGGTGCTGGTGGGGCACCCTAAACCATCATGGCTGAGACCAGAGTTCTGTCTGAATTTAATGTACCATTTTTCTGCAACATATCTGGACATTTACTGCCTGTGCTGCACTGGCAGAAACAAGATGTGCCCTAAAAACAATTTTTGGGAAGACATGTCTGGACTTGTAGGCCCAGTTTGACACTAGAAGCAGTGAATTTCAGGCAGAAATATTTGGCAAACAGGCCCTAAACTAGCTATGTATGAGGGGCACCCTAAAACATCATGACTGAGATCAGATTTCTGTCTGAATTTAATGTACCATTTTTCCTAGTTTCTGGACATTTACTGCCTGCACTGCACTGGCAGAAACAAGATGTGGCTGAAAAACAATTGTAAACAGTGGACCAAAGACCGTCATTTGGTCCGGGTAGTGGCTTCGGTGCCATAAAACATCATGGCTGAGACCAGATTTCTGTCTCAATTTAATTAACCATTTTTCCTGCAATTTTTCTGGACATTTACTGTCTGTGCTGCACTGGCAGAAACAAGATGTGGCCGAAAAACAATTGTAAACAGTGGCCAAAACAGCATTCTAATGTCTGGGTGCTTGGAGGCACACTAAAAAATCAGGACTGATGCCACATTTTCAGTCTCAATTTGATGTAACATTTTTTTGGTAAACATTTATGGACTTGTAGGCCCTGTTTGGCACCAGCAGCAGTGAGTTTCGGGCAGAGATATTTGGCAAACAGGCCCTAATACATCTATTTAATGTCTGGGTGGTGGTGGTGGGGGCAATCTAAAATATTATGGCTGAGACCTGATTTCAGTCTTGGTTTACTGTAACATTTTTGGGGAAATGTTTCTGGAATTATGGGCCATGTTAGACAATGGCAACACTCTGACTCGCGCTACATTCTCAATGTCATCCTAATTTTTTCCGATCATACTATATTTCTCATCTTATCATGCCTACTCTGCATAGCATGGCTTCAAGAGGCTGTGTTAAACTGTAGCCCTACTAGAGCACATTTTGGACCAGGTGGTGGGGGTGTGGTTGGGCACTATAACACCAAGTTAACATTGTGGCAAGCCATGGAGACACGTGTGTTAAGCACAAAAAAAAAATGACATTAACTTTAACTTCACAATAAAAGTGCTTATGTTTCTATGATTGTTGCGTACATATTCATTCAGACTGATCCTGCACACAGCCAAAACAACTGCTAGCCCTCACATCACCATAGCTTTGGGGAAAAATGTTATTATAGGAACAATTTACAAATTACAATACTTGACATTTGTGGATAGGAGAAGGAAATACATACAGAGGGACTAACATAAACCAAGTAGAAAAGTACAGTGATTATGTGTAAAAAAGACTATAAGTGACTGACAGACAGTAACACATAACAGGGGCGCATCATAAAGGTCAGGTCAGGGACAGGGTATACATATGAAAGAGGAAAGGGAGTGAACATAAACATTGCATAACACACAAAAAACTGGATGAAAAGAAAAAAGGATATGGAAGAAGAAGAGGACAGAGAAAAGAAAATATACATATATATATATATATTGCTTTTTGTTATTTTTAGAGGGTGCTGCCAGTGCTGGGCTGACAGTTTTTCCTGTCTGGATCATTACACTGCACCGGTGCCAGGTACCAATTCTGCCCTGCCACCACCACCACCAAGCAGCTCCGTCAGGAGTTCAAACATTTTCTGTTGCTCCTCAAGGAGTTTCCTGAGGTCCCCCTGATGTCCTAGTGGAAATCATTGAACTCACTGCACAGAGCTCCCACCTCTCTGTGCACCACTGTCAGGTCTTCTTGGCTCACTGCTGCTGGTGCTGGAACATGAGTGGCTGGGGTGGCTGCAGGCTGTGATAGGTCACCACCATGAACCTGGTGACACCTGTGTCTATGGGGTGGGGGTGATGGGGTCTCTGTAGCTGCCTCCTACTACTGCTGCCACTGCCTACTCATGCAGTGCCTCTGCTGACCACTGGCACCTTCCTCCTGGTGGCCCCCTTCCCTTTTAACTGCTCAGCACTCCGGGCCCCTCTACCTGCTGCCAACTCTTTTTGTTTTTTTCAGCCAATCTGCAGGTGGTGGTGCTGCAGATGGCTCCTTTGGCCACCAGTGCCAAAATGATCCCCTGAGTCTTGCCTCTTCGAACAGATGTTCCACACAAGTTGCAGATCACCACTGTGCTGTCATTGGTGTTTTTGGTGAAAAAACACCACACAGCTGATGTCGCTTTCTGTAGGGGGGGATCAACAGCTGATGTCCCAGGGCCAGTGACCACATCATGCTCCTACTCAGAAGAGGCAGTGGATGCAGGCTCCAGCTGGGGGGGATGGTATCTGGAGGTTCCTGCTATTGTTGCCTGGGGGTGGGGTCCACATGCTGCTGCTGGACAACAGGAGGATCCTCATCCTGCTGGGTATCACGCTGCTGCTGCTGCTACTGGGAGGGGTGCGGGGCTCATGCTGCTCCTGGGGAGTGGTGGCTACATTCTCCTGCTGTGGGCTGGGGGGGCACATGCTCCTGCTGTTGCGGGGGGCACAGACATAAAGGCCCACCAGTTAATGCGAAAACTGAGTGGGGGTGGTACAGCTGCCTTCTTCCCATTCTTCACCTTGGCCCTACCTTTCCCATCCATTATCCTAGGCTACAACTCCTTACTGCAAAAAAAAGAGAAAAAGAAAGGGGAGAGAGTGAAGGAGTTTTACACACACACACACACACATGCAAAATCTCAGTCACACAAAGGAAATAATAAACACACACACCAGATAGAGTAAAAGATAAAGAAAAGAGAACAAATCTTATTATATGTTTAAAGACTGTGTATCAACAGTACCACACAGAACAATTTCTCTGCTGCTGCCTGCTTCTGCAAACTCTCCAGCAACGTAGCAAAGGAACTGCATCTGTCACTTCCTGGCTGTTTACATTCACCCATGTGACTTGCAAAGAGTAAATCATGTGACAAACCCAATTTCACCTAATTTCACCTAATATTAACACAAGATGAAATTTACGGCGAAATTAGGCCATAACAATTGGAGAAATTTCATCATAAGCACTAAATTATGCAAAATATTTCACTGGGCAAAATTAGTGACTGTCCCTGGATCCCCACCCAAAAAGAACTCAGGCTACTACTTTGTCACTTTTGGATGCTCACTGGCAATATTTATTAAAAGGCATAATTATATATTTACATCCTAATTTCATTTCTAGCAATCAATATCTACAATTTAGACATATCAGTCCAATATCATGTTATATGATATAGCAGTCCTGTCTTTCCCCTTGTGGTTCTTCCTTCTTGTTCCCTAACTCACTCAAGGTTGCTTCCTGGTGTCCAGACACTGTGATCTGCCCCTTCCTTTCCATCACCATAGCTGGGTTACCACACTTACCCGGACATCTCCTCCCCCACTAGGTGCGGACACAGTCATCCATCCCCTAGCTCCATATCCACCCCTCCCCCATTTCTCTCATACCTGGGTTCCTTTGTCCCCAGCCCATGGTGCCTACCCCCTCACCCTCTACCTGCCCCTTTCCCCTTGCTCCCAACCCTTTCTCCCCACTTTTCTTTCATTTTCTTTCACCTTATGACCACTAGCGAGGTTCCACCTAGCTCCACGACCACCAGCCACCCATCTGTGGCACCCTCTGGCCCATGCCAGGCCTCCTTGGAGGCCACCAACCTTCCTTATGACTCCCCTTATCTAGTGCCTATTTCACGTTCCCACCTCTTTCTTGCAGGGAGGGTGGGTGGGAAATTACACCAAGAAGAGGGCTCTCTGAGGGTTGCAGGCCTTGTGAAGCTCCTAAGGACCCCATGTGGCCCCTCCACTTGGCCAATAGCCAGCAAGCCCCAGCACCTGGTTAAATGACACCCCTGTGAAGTCATAGCCCCTCCCCCATTTCTCCTTGTTTCCTTCCTCTCCCTACCCCCTCCCTTTCTTATTCTTTTCTGGCTGGGTCCCAGGACAACTTGCCTTGCCTTTTAGTGGGAAGCTTAATTTCACCGAGATTTTGCTGGTGAAATTACATTTCGTAACATCTCTGTTCATAGTATCTGTAGTGAAATGAGAATCTCTATGGAGTGTCATATTGTGCTTTCATGCTTCTTATTCCAAATCTGGAAAAGGAAATCACTTGAATACCTTTAGAAATGATAGTTCTAACTGGAAATAAAACTGAATGATTCCACAGGACAAGGAAAAACCTGTCATAAGTCTGTTGGTAGACATTATGAAAATGACATAATATGACAGAGTTGTATAAGACCCTATCCTATCTGTTATACAGAGAGAGTTAAAAGCAAGGATATATTTTCTGTCCTCTCCAATTCTGTCACGTGTCTGTCTCTTGCCTGTCTGATTGTGCAGTTAGTTTTCCTTGAGGCTCCTGGGAGTTGGCCACGCTGATGATCTCACAGTTCCCCCATTTCTCACATCCATCACTTGCTGTTTCTGTTCCTTCTTTCTGTCTTTGCTTCTCTAGGGCTAAAAAATATATGTGAAAGTTTTTGTGAAACTGAGATCCTTTGGCTTACAAATATATATAGTTATACTGTTGAAAAGAGTTTAAGAAAGCTGTTTGGGGCTTGTTAGAAAAGATAGCAACCTGGAACATAGGGGGTTGACCTTCAGAAACCTTTTGACCTTCCACCAGCTTGTATGCAGAATTGTCAACAGGAAAACCAGCTCTGATCAGAATGTCTTAATTGACTGCACCTGATGAAGGCTGGATGTTTGGTCACAGGAAAGAAATTGACAAAATATGGTACATTGTGTTTAAACAGGAGTTATAGCTTACTGAGAACAGGATGCAGAATTTAATTCCCTGGTAAAAACATCTTATAGAAAGAAAGAAATATTTGTTTAGAGTCAGAGATAGTGAGAGATACTGAGATTTAGATTTAGAGATAGTCTCAAATGAAGGACTTTGTTTTATTTGATCTGCTTGTATTAAAGTTATTTTGCATAATTTTATTTTATTTTATTGTTATTGATAATTACTATTCCTGGTTTGCCCTTGCTTCATGACCTGTGACTGGATGACAGATAAGAACTACAGAAACCTGATAGGTCAATTAGCCGGTTGACCAGGGCCATTATTGCAGCATAATGGCATACTGGGACGTACTAATGTGGCCTTAGTAAAATCACTCCTCCCTGACAATAATTAATATTGTCAGTCATCACTGGATTCTACAGTGACAGAAAATGCTGACCAATTTTGATCTATTTGCTGACATGGTGAATGAATATCAACAGCAAAATGATATGGACACAGCAGAGGGGACAGATACTTCTGACCAAATGAGTGAATCAACAAGTATAGAGTCAAATAATGACAGTTTGGTGAAATATAATTTGACAGCTACTGAAATGGAGCTGTTAGACTTAGAGTTGGGCTACAATGAAGCCAATACTGTATGCCAAACCAATTGGGCTGTTAATTTCAGGACTGACTGAGAGAAAAAAAAAATTTTAAACATTGAAACGCTAGAGAATACTGAGCTGAGCAACATCCTCTGGCAGCTTTATGGCATTGTGAGAAATAGTGCCAGAGATGTACAGTGTCATCATATGCTTCTCTCAGAGTTGGCATCAATTGGCATTTCAGTATTCTTTCCTTAAGCTAGAGTTTTACCTCATGCAGAATACCAAGTTCAACTTGTCTTAAAACGTTTCCTGCTTGAGTGCAACAGGTAACTCCACCCTCCATTCACCTGTTGAAATACCAGCACCTAAATGGAAGTAGCAACTCACTAAAGAGGAAGGGACTCCATAGTTATTTGTTACATCTAATAGATAGAAACATAGAAACATAGACTTTGACGGCAGATAAGGACCACTTGGCTCACCCAGTCTGCCCATTTCCCTACCTACTGGATAAGCTGCAGATTTTAGTTAACCAACTGCCTACTTTCTGCCACCCCCCACTATAATTCCCTTATGTCTGTCCCATGCATGTTTGAATTCCTCCACTGTTTTAGACCTCACAGCCCCTCCAGGAAGGTGGTTCCATGCGTCCACCACTCTCTCCGTGAAAAAAAAATTCCTCACATTACCCCTGAACCGTCCCCCATCTATCTTTAAATTGTGCCCCCTTGTTCTTACACATCTCTTTTTCTGAAAGATGCTACCCTCCTGGACTTTGTTGATTCCCTTGAGGTACTTGAACGTTTCTATCATGTCGCCCCTGTCCCTCCTTTCATCAAGGGTATACATATTAAGCTCTCTCAGTCTCTCTCTTCATATGGTTTCTGATGCAGACCCTGCACCATTTAGTTGCCCTCCTCTGGACTGCTTCCATCCTGTCTATGTCCTTGCATAGATGAGGTCTCCAAAACTGCACACAGTACTCCAGATGGGGTCTCACCAACTGTCTGTGCAGAGGGATAACCACTTCCCTTTTTCTACTTGTGATGCCCCGTCCTATGCATCTCAGTATCCCCCTGGCTCTCCTTACTGACTTCTCACATTGCTTACCCACCTTTAGATCATCTGATATGACTACCCTCAGATCCCTTTCCATTTTTCTTGTTGTTAGTACCTCCCCTGCTATTGTGTACTCTTCTACTGGGTTTTTGTTTCCCAGGTGCATTACTTTGCACTTCTTTGCGTTGAATCTAAGTTTCGATATGTCTGACCATTACTCCAACCTTGCCAAGTCCCTTCTCATCCTTTCTACCCCCACTTGTGTATCAACTCTTTTACAGATCTTTGTGTCATCTGCAAAGAGGCATACCTTTCCCTCCAAACCCTCTGCAATGTCACCTATAAAGATGTTAAAGAGGACTGGACCTAGTACTGAGCCCTGAGGTACTCCACTAGTGACCCCTCTTTCTTTGGAATGTGTTCCATTCACTAGTACCTTCTGTGTCCTGTTGTACAGCCAGTTTGCTACCCAGGCTACCACCCTAGGATCCACTCCCAGGCTGGCTAACTTGATTATCAATCTTTTGTGTGGGACTGTGTCAAATGCCTTGCTAAAGTCTAGGTAGGCCATATCCACAGCCCCTCCCTGGTCTATTACTTTGGTCACCCAGTCAAAGAAATCTATTAGATTCGTCTGACATGACCTTCCTGCTGTAAATCCATACATCCTGTTCTTCCATCTTGTCCTCCTCCAAGATCCATTCACATTTCCAAGTACTGATTTCTATTTTGTACTACAATTCCCCAACCTTTTTAATGATAATATTTTTGTCCATACTTAAGTTGTTCAATGCATTTCTCTGTTCTAGGGTCATGTTATTATATTTTGGTATTAACTCTTTTTTGTCTTTGAACAAGTTAATGATATCCTTTTCTATAGTTTTACTAAAAGCTTCCAATTCGTGGCTCATTCCAACGGGGGGTTATAATATGAGTTTATTTTAACTGCTTGCTTAATTTTTTGTTGATACCCCATCTCTTGCATGTCTGAGCCTGCAAACATATTTTTGAATCCGATTTTTCTGAAAAAACTCTGAAGGTCAAATTCTAACTTGAACATATCAACTGCTTTAGTTTAGGTGCAAACGTGAGCCCTAAACTTGGTACTTCTGTTTTTCCTTTACTCAGTTCTCTGTTACCTAGATTACAAATTGGAATTTGTTTCTCACTTAAGTGGTTTTGTTCCTGGATCCTGTTATTTTGCCTGTTCTTCCATCTTGTCCTCCTCCAAGATCCCCCCCAACCTCTGCCCATTATTTCTCATGGCCCTCCTACCTCCTCCGTTTGCCTGAATATCATTGTTTTGTTCAAGCTGTAGCAGTCCTCCTGTTCTGGGTCACCCGTATACTGTCTTACATTCTGTGATTTATCTAAAAAAGGCTGTTGTGCTGAGCTTGGTTATTTTGTGTTTCTACTGTAGTGACTTTTGCTATCTGTTTATGTATCTCTACTATGTCCCCCTCTTGTACCTGTTCATTTAGATGCAAATTTTTTATAAGTGTAGACTCTGTCATCTCTGTAATGATTAGTGTCTCTCTGAAACTGTTTGATTTTAGTTTATTTTATTCTCACTTCAAATTTTATCAGCTTCTCTTTAATGTGATCTAAATTGTTTTGAAATTCTTCAGCTCGTATTGAAATTACTGTTGACATACAGGAGACTGCTGATTCTGAAAGGGAAAGTGTCAACAATCCTGCTCAAAAGATGACTCCTACAGCTTCTTTTAACTCCACAGCATCAGAGCACATTGTTGAATCCACCATAAAAGACAGATACAAATTCACACTCTCCTCAGCCAAATCAGCACAATAGTGTTTCCCAATGCAGATACTGCCTCACAAAGCAGCACTACCCAGACTACCATGAAACCATGCTAACATAGAAAATTGCCAGCAGAAAAGACTCATGGTCTCTCGAGTCTGCTCGATTATGCGGCTAGCAGCCCTTATTCTGCAGCTGCCCCAACCCCCTCCCACCAGACTTCCCACTTGACAAGTAATTCCACATTGAGGCAACTAAATTAGTAAAACTATACCACTAGTTCATGTTCAAATTCAAGTTCATGTTTCTTGTTCTGCTAGTGCCTTTACATAAAATGGTTTTAAAATACAATAGATACAATATGTACCAGTGTAATTATAAACATCAACAGAATTACTAGATATTTATAATAATTTAATACAGAATATCATAAGTGTAGCAATAAATTAGATTTGTAAAATATATTAAACTTAAGGACCACTCTCAATACAATATTAATTGGGATACATCATTAATAAGAGTATTTAAAAGATACATGATATCTATAAATGCAGCCAAAGTATACTTTAATTTTGCACAAAATCCTTATTAATTTGAACTCAGTACAAAAGCATCCAGCAAGCTAGTCAAGGAACATTACTCTATTAGTAGAACAACTCCCAAAATGTTTGAACATTTCCCAGATATAACACATCAACAATTTGAGAGTCAGGCTTAATGCAGATAATACAGTACTGCATACAAATAAGGAAAAACTAAAAGTAATAAAAAGGGGTTAAGGGGACAGAGGAGACATTAATCTTTAGCAATCATGCAACAGGAGTAAATGGGCCTTGGATGGGTTTGGGTCTGGTTACCTACACCTCTAAGCCAACTATCTTGCCTGTAATCTAAAAAGTGAAAATCAAAAAATCTTGATGAATATTGGAAATAAGGCCAATTTAAGGCATAAAAAGAAATAATTATCAATGTCCCCTGTACATATAAATAATCATAACATTAATGTTTTTTTTAAATTCAAAGATGACAAAAAGGCTATCAATCTATGTAAAGTTGGAATATCTTGAGAATTGTACAATGCTGGAATTATTTGGTCCAAAGGGAAACTAAGGAATTATTTGGTCCAAGTGGAGACTGAGGTCAGCATGTATAGAGCCTAACCAACAGCCTCTCTTCTTTGAATATAAAGGGCATAGAAATGTGATATGCTTACTGTCATCTTCAGCCTTCATCCCACATTTACAATAGGGAGTTTTAACACTGGGTCATTTCTGTTTGAAATGGACATAATTGGCATCATAACGTTCCATTCTTCTAACCTGGTAAATGCCTTCTGATCTGAAGGGTTAGATAGATTAATCAAACAGAATTCAAGATTATGTGTTATCTTAATCTGTTTATACCATTTAACATTTTTAATAGAAGAGACCCTTTCAAGGTCCATAGTCTTAGCTGTATCTCTGGCCCTTTTCTTGATTTGTGAAATAATTTCATAGTTTGGTGTGTAGTAGGTCTCATACAATAAATGTCCCACACATAACGGGAATAAATTTGTCTTAATAGCTTCAATCATTGAACAGGAAAATACTTTCCTCATATGTTCAAGTTTCTTCTTCCAGACATTGTCCAGGTAGCCTCTCCTCAGGTAGTTGAAATAAATTCAGAAGAAAAATTAGATGGCTTTCTATAACAAGAGCAGAAATTGAAAATTGTCGTAATTATAATCTCAGAACCTCAGCTGGAACCAATTATGGGACTGACAATACCTAGAGGAATATCTTGTTTAATGCTATCTCTAATGAGTTTAATTTGGAAGAAGCTCAAATTTCAGCCGCATATAACATGCTAGCTTTTGTTTTAGCATTGAACACTGTGAGTATACCCGAGACAGCGCCTTTTCCCAGCTCGCAATTAAATTTCTTAAATGCATTGAATGCTGTTTTAGCTTAGTCTCAATCAATGATAGATGCATATTCCAGTGGAAATTGTCAGAGACTCTTACCCCAGATAATCATAATAGTTTTCAATTTCTATCCTTAAATTTTCCATGAAAAGTCTTGAAGTTCTGCTTGTTCTAGCACCAAAAACTACTAATTTGGTTGTATCTACATTTGCAACCAAACTGCTATTTTTGCATAATGTGAGAGCATGATTCATTTTCCATTGAAGACCAAGCAATGATGTAAAAATCATGTGAACATATGAACATATTAATCTGCCAGCAGAAACAGGCCTCATGGTCTATCAAGTCTACTTGACTATGCAGCTAGCCCCCTACATTGCAGCTGCCCTCCCTCCCCTCCCTCCCTCTCACATTACCCCACCTATCACCTTGTCCCATCCCCTTTTAAAACTGCCCACCATCCGACAGGATACCACCTCCTTGAGCAGAGTGTTCCAATTAGCCACCACCCTCTCCATGAAAAAAATGTCTCCTCTTCCTCCTCCAATCTGAGACTATGCCCTCTCATTTTCCTCCCCTCCTTAAGTTAAATATCCCTTCTGCACCTGTCTTGTTTAACCCCATCATGTATTTAAAGGTCTCAATCATATCCCAACAATTTCTTCTCTCCTCCAGTGAGTACATATTCATCTCCCTCAGCCTGTCCTTGTAAGTCTGTCCTCCAAACCCTGGATCATCTTTGTTGCTCTGAGCTGCACCCTCTCCAGTAATCTGACATCCTTCTCAGTAACAGGCACGAGAACTGTACACAGTACTCCAGGTGTGGTCTGACCAGTGACCTGTACAGAGGCAGGATCATCTCTTTCCTTCTGGAGGAGATTCCTCTCGTAATACACCCCAACATCCTTTTAGCTTTAGCTGCCATCTTCCTGCACTGAGCTGAGTTGTTCATATTCCTATTTATAACCACCTCTAGATCCTTTTCTTCCTCAGTGGTACCTAACTGAACCCCTCCCAACTGGTAGCTCCTCCCAGAGTTCCTTGCTCTGAAATGCAGTACCTTGCACTTCTTAGCATTGAACCCCAACTGCCACTTTTCTGACCACTCCTCCAGTTTAGTTAGGTCATCCTGTAGCCCTTGCCACCCTACTGTGTCATCCACTCCTGCCTCCATCTTCTTGTCATCAGTGAATAGATTAATCTTACTCTTGATGCCATGTGAGATATCTGATATGAAAATCTCAAACAGCGCTGGGCCCAGTACCAAGCCCTGTGGAACCTCACTCATCACAGCCCTTGGGGATGAGAGTCCCCCCACCACCACTACCCTTAGCTGTCTCCCCTTCAGCCAGTTCACAATCTAGTTCACCCCCTGTGTCCCCTCCCACACACTCTACAACTTTCCCCCCAACTGACCATGAAGCACTGAATCAAAGGCCTTGCTGAAGTCCAAATACAGGATATCCACAGCATGGCCCTTGTCTAGTTCCCTCATCACTCAGTCATAATACTCAATTAGGTTGGTCTGGCAGGGTCTACCTAAGATGAACCCATGTTGCTGACTGTCCTGGAGTCCATATTTTCAATAGTATATCAGCTGCATAAGCTAAATGGCTTACTTTCTTATTTATCACACTAGGGGAGTGAAATTCAGGCAGGTGTAACTGCTCTGTTATAGTATTAATATACAAATATTATAGTATCAATATACAAATTAAATAAAGTAGGGACAAGGATACATCCTTGTCTGACACCAAGATTTGTTTTAATGTGAGATGTCAAACCACCAAACTAATTATACTGTACATTAACTCAAGCATTTTGATGTAGCCTTATTATGATGTCCAACAAAAAAGGATCAATATTGTATGTCTGTAGCTTCTGCCATAACCAGGTATTTTGATGTAGCCTTATTATGATGTCCAACAAAAAAGGATCAATAGTATATGTCTGTAGCTTCTGCCATAATAATTTACGACTGATACTATGAAAAGCAGACCTGAGATCCATGAAACAACAGTTTTGATGTCTATTTATGTCTATTTATATGATGTGACAAAACATAGC
Organism: Neoceratodus forsteri; assembly: GCA_016271365.2. Lineage (NCBI taxonomy): Eukaryota > Metazoa > Chordata > Ceratodontiformes > Ceratodontidae > Neoceratodus > Neoceratodus forsteri. Next base: position 1,025,261,129 of record CM057454.1, on the reverse strand, counting down.
AATGCTGAATAGTAGATCTACCACTTCTGAAACCATTTTGCATCTCATTCAATATATGATTTTCATGGATCTAGGACTGAAGCCTCTGTAATATTATTTTGGAGAATATGTTCTGAGAAGTATCAATAAGGCTGATAGGTCTATACATACCTGGGCCAGAGGCATGATCCTTTTTGTATATAGGAAAAATAATACTTCCCTTCCAACTATCTGGGAGGCTTTCTCCTTGAACAAATTTATTAAATATTACTGTAAAAATAGGGAGCCGCCAATCAGAGAAAGTCTTATACATATCAGGTAAAACTTGGTCAGGGCCTGGAGCTTTATTAGATGATAACTATGCCACTAGATTATAGAGAGAGACAAAATCACGGTTTTAAACAGGGTTTTCTGTTAATTAATTCAGTCTACAGCTTCATACGGTTTCCCCCACCCAAAAAAAGTTAAATGCCTCATTTTTAACAGTTCTTAAGTATTGTTAGACCCATTATATTCTACCAACTATTTCTGAAAGAGATGTTTACTTATTCACTAAACATATTTTTAAACAAATGTTTCCATATTTATTGAAGTTAGTCACTGACATGTGCTACACAGACAGCATTTTATCTCAGTTCATATTCAACATGTGTTTCATGCATTTTGTCTTTATGCAACTGGTTTTAAAAACTCAAAAAGAGACTCTGCCTCTTTTTTCAGTTGTCTTGGTATCGTGTCCATTTCATTGTTCCAGTAAGGCACTCAGGGAGAGTGTTGGGATAACTGTCATTCTCAGGTGATGGAAACACTCAGCCTTCAGCCATGTGCTTTAACCTACCCAAGGCAGACCGTTATCCCACCACAGAAACCCTGTTGTGCTTTATTGCTTAAATAGTCACAATTTAAAACTGCAAATCTTTTGTATCAACTTTCTGAAATTTCTGAATTTTAGAGATATATATATATATATATATATATATATATATATATAGGTAGATTAGATACTGTAGATAGACAGACAGACAGACAGATAGATACGATAGATAGATAGATAGATAGATAGATAGATAGATAGATAGATAGATAGATAGATATTTTGAACAATATTCTCCAGATGAGTAACAACAACTCTTGGGAGTGGTTCCATTCACAGTGTTGCTGGTATTAGAAAAAATAATTATGATACATCTGATAGAATCACTTCTTTCTGTGTCACTCCACATTGTTGATGATTATTCTTTATACATAGTTTCTAAAAAGGAGTACTCATCTGAAATTTGGAAGCGGGAGAATTTTGATCAATATGCAACGCTGTAGAGGCAAATGTCTTTACAATTACATTTTCACATCTGCATGAAGCATCTTGTGCCTCAATAATTGCATTAGCAGAAATTTGTAAATCAAACCTGTAGTACTTTGAGACAGAAAACAGGAAGGATCATAGCCAACCTTCAGTGTTCTGGTACCAAGGTGTTTCCACCCATGATGCTGGGACCTGGCGGAAAGTGCTTATATTCATAGCTGCTGTTTCATGTTTGCCCACCACATATGCCTTTGGTAAGCATGATCAAATCTACCTTGCCAAGTAGGCTTTGGAAGCCTGAGTCCTTTCTTGTTGTCCCATGGAGAACCAATAAGTTGTCTGATCACAGGATCCTGTCAATCTCTTGAAATAGGTTCTAACCATTCTAAGCATATAACTATGATCAACACCCATTGCAATACAGTAAAAAACATAGGTATGGTTGACATGGAAAGCAAGGAGGAGGCTTACACAGACCATAGATCACTATTGTCTGATCCAGGTAGGAACTTGTAAAAAAATAGAACTCATTTCTGTAGTGGCCAACTGCTCAGCACAGCCTAATAACCTCTGACTGAGAACCAGGATAAAAATGTCTAGGGAACCCTTGACTGCCCATACAGCTAATATATGACCAAGAAGAGGTTGAAAACCAAGCCAGTGTCTGTTCCTGAACATGGAAAAGACCTAGATATGTTGTACCAATGTATTTGTGAGCTTGGAAATTTCCTCTTGAACCCAGGAGGTAATTAGAGACCCAGTCCTGTTGTATGACAAGACTGCCAAGGACTTTCTGAATGACATGATAGCTGTTGAGGAGTCCAGCTGAATAGCATGCATTGACGTCTTACACGTATTTCACCCCACCCATTGTGGGAGTGACCTCCACCTGGGAGAAAAGACTGAAGAATGAGAAGATCATAGTCCCCTCAGGTTCCCTGAAAAAGGGAAAAAAGCAGACAACAGGTACTGAAAGCTGAAAGGAAAATGTGTACCACACTGGACTGGTCAGACACTGTATCTAGTCTTCACCTCAAGCACCCTCTGACTGGTTTGGAGGGAGTAGTCATCATGAATAAGGATGGAGTTACAATTAACAGAAGACTGGCCAATACACAGTACATAGCATGAAAACCAAATCTAAAGCATGGTACTATCTAAAAGAGGAAAAAAGTGGAAATCAATCTTATAGGATAGTGTTATCATGATAGAGAGATTCAGGTGCTCTTCCCTAGGCTCTGAACCAAACTGATTCAAACTGAGAGATTGGTGTATGCTACAAGAAAACATTTTTGGGACAAGCATCTTAGTATCTGCTTAATAGCTTTTCCCTCAGGGAATGAAGGCTTGGAAGAAACCACACCCTAGGAGATAGGAAGTTGAAAATGGAAGGTGCCTCATAGGCTATTTATAGGGTGTTTCCATCTTAGTTTCCACAAGTACCCCTGATCTGAAAATCAGCTGGACTTGGTGCTACATTGAAGTACAGAAAGGATAGGACTGCCATAGCATACACCCTCCACAAATGAGGATGAAGGGTGTAAGACACTCATTACCCCTTTGATATTGAATAAGTCAGGCTCTAAGAGAACCATCCCTAGAATGAGACAAGGGACTCTATGCTTATGAAAAGCATTCCTGAAGCAGCCCAGAGCTGGCATTCTTTCTGACTATTGTCCATTTCTTAGAAGATTATGACCAGTATACAGCATGCATCCTTTATGGCCTAACACCTCTAGGGAACATTAAGAGAATAATTCTTCAGAGCTGAAGCTAGACCTCAAAGAGCTGGGTAAGGCAGTAGATCTTAAAGTGCTAATTTCGGGAATAATTTTTATAAGTCAGCTGTACCCTAAGCCAACACATAGAAACATAGAATTTGACAGCAGATAAGGGCCACTTGGCCCACCTAGTCTGCCCATTTCCCTACCTAATGGATAAGCTGCAGATCCTAGTTAACCAACAGCCTACTTCCTCCTACCCCCCACTAGAATTGCTTTATGTCAATCCCATGCATTCTTGAATTTCCCCACTGTTTTTGACTCTACGACCTCCTCAGGAAGGCTGTTCCTTGTATCCACAACCCTCACTGTGAAGAAATACTTCCTTACATTATCTCTGAGCCATCCCCCCTCTATCTTTAAATTGTGACCCCTTGTTTTTGCACATCTCTTTTTCTGAATGATGCTACCCTCTTGGACTTTGTTGATTCCCTTGAGGTATTTAAAAGTTTCTATCATGTCCCCCCTCTCCCTCCTTTCCTTGAGACTATACATCTTTAGTTCCTTTAGTCTTTCTTCATGTGTCTTCTGATGTAGACCCTGCATCATTGTGGTTCCCCTCCTCTGGACAGCCTCCACCATGTCTATGTCTTTGCGAAGATGGGGTCTCCAGAACTGTACACAGTACTCTAGATGTGGTCTTACCAACTGTCTGTACAGAGGGCCAACAACTTCCTGTTTTCTACTGGTGATGCCTCTCCCTATGCATCCCAGTATCCCCCCAGCCCTCCTTACTGCCTTCTCACATTGCTGGCCCACCTGTAGGTCATCTGATATGACTACCCCCAGGTCCCTTTCAATGTTTGTTGTTGTCAGTATCTCACCCCAGTGTGCACTCTTCCCCTGGGTTTTTGTTTCCCAGGTGCATTATTTTGCACTTCTTTGCATTGAATCTAAGCTGCCATACATTTGACCATTCCTCCAACCTTACCAAGTCCCTTTAAATCCTTTCCACCCCACCTTGTGTATCAACCCTGTTGCAGATCTTTGTGTTATCTGCAAAGAGACATGCTTTCCCTTCCAGTCCCTCTGCAATGTCACTTATAAAGACATTAAAAAGGACCGGCCCCGATAAGTACGTGATGGCAGCTTAGCGAAAGTCGCTTTCATGGGGCTCCCGATTGATTTACTCGCTTTTGCACTTCGAGCGTCTTTACTGGTAAACAGCGTTTGTTTCTTGTTCGCACACACTCCACAATGCGATGAAGTATTCACGGTAGCCATATGGAAACGTACATAAAAAAATTGCACCCGAAACCGTCGCCTCCACAGACGTTGGAGAAACTACAGGCCGTAAAGAGGGCCAAGCAGCAGGCTGCTAGCCTGTCCCAGCTCCCCATTATGGATTCCCCACTCACGGAAGCCAAGTTCTTAGAGACGATGAAGCCCCTCCAAGCCTCCATCTCAGTCTTAGCTGGAGATATTCAGGACATCAAGCAGGCAGTGGATTTGCTTTCCAGGAGGATTGGGGATGCCGAGAGCAACATCTCCTCTATAGAAAGCAGGCAAAACGGAGCAGACATGGAGATTGTACTGGCAAAGAGAAGAATTAAAAAACTGGAAGATAAATTAGAAGATCTGGAGGGGCTCAGTAGAAGGAACAATATAGTAATTATTGGGATACCAGAAAAAGAAGAAGGTAGTGCCCCTATTACATTTATGCAGAAACTCTGCCTTAAAATCACAGGTTCTCCTCCTGGAGGGGGAGATTATATAATAGAAAGGGCGCATCGAGCTCTACGCCCTCCCCCCTTACAAGGGCAACCCCCAGACCACTGATTCTCCATTTTCTCAGTTATTTGGATAAACAACATGTCCTGGAGAAAGTTAGAGGAATGAAGGAGCTTCTATGGGAGGGCAAGAAAATCCAAATTGTACAGGATTTGCCTCATTCTGTAAGGATTAGAGACAAGAACTTCATCCACTAGTCTCCAAACTCATTGCTGCATCAAAACCCTTTAGGGTGAAATACCCTGCCATTCTAATGGTGTCTCATGAGGGGAAATGGCTGTCCTTCGAGTCACAACAGCAGGCCCAACAGGAGTTGCAGCGGATACTCCCGGATCTGTTCAAGTGAATCTTCGTCTCTTTCAACTGTTTGAGCGAGACTTTCATCCACTCAATTATGAAGGATTTATGACGGGAGGAATGTTGGACATCTGAAGGAAAAGGACAGAACAATGATTTTTTTTTCTCTCCCTCTCCTCGCCGGAAGGAACTTCTTTTGAACTTTTAGACTTTGTACATTTATATTGCAACACGGTGGATTTACCAACTGTAATATTAGCAGGATTCGAACTGATTCATGGGGTTATCATCCCTCTGGTTATTTACCCTGAGCAGTGTCAGTATAAGAGCCATAGGAAGAAGAACAAGGCGTGAAGAGAAGAAGGATGGTCATTCAAAAGGAATGAAGTCCCAGGGGGTTTTATCCCCCCTTTTTTTTTTTCTGGGGGTCTATCTTTGATCTTATGGTTTCTACGGGTCTATTATGGGATTGTATATCAGTAATCGGGGTAGGCGGGCTCTGGGTGGGGAATGGGGTGATAATTAGCTCTAGGCTGTTTCTGGAGGTATATTATGTGGCAGTATAATTTTAGGAGTGCAGTTGTTAGGAACTGGGGGTTTTGTGCGTTCAAGGGGTGGGGTGGCTTTAGGGAAATTTGTTATAAGGGGATGAGAGAGGGAGGGAGGGGAGAGGAGCTGAGGAAATTTCAGGGGCTTGAATACCTAAATAGGGGGAGGGCTTTTGTACGTTGGGGTGCTAGCATTATGTTACCGGGGGCCGATAGTGTAATTTCCTGCTCGATTTGTCAGAGATTTTCACCTTATTCCATTTACCAGGTATATGACATTACCATATAATATTGTTAGTTGGAACATAAAAGGAGCCAGGGATAGGGTCAAGAGGCAGGTTGTCCTTAAACACCTTTCTCATTTAGGAACACAAATTGCTTTCCTTCAAGAAATGCACCTAAAGAGAGCTGACCTGCAATATTTTAAAAGACTGTGGGTTGCTCAGATTTTTGGTGCCGGGACGTCATCCAAGAGAGCTGGAGTGGCCATCCTGATTGCTAGAGGGATGCCTTTCAAATTAGTACAGGAGTGCTGGGACCCAGAAGGACGCTTTGTATTTGTGAAAGCAATGTTAGCATCTCATACTGTAGTGTTAGGCTCAGTATATGGTCCCAATTGTGAATCGCCTTCATTCTTTAGGGACCTTCCCCTTAAAATGGGCCTAGATGCACACAATATCACTATTCTTGGAGGAGACTGGAACTTAGTACTCTCTAATGATCTAGATAGATCTCACTATAGGCATAGAGGCCTTTCCCCATCACAAAGGGCCTTGAAGGGATTTATTAATAAAACAGCATTAGTTGACATTTGGCGTCTATTTTTCCCAGAAAGGAGACAGTATTCCTTTTTCTCCCCAGTTCACCATACTTATTCGAGAATAGATTATATCTTAGTTAGCTCATTTATGGTCCCCAATATGTCCCATGCAGAGATTTCGGCAAGGGTAATCTCAGACCACGCTCCGGTGAGTGTAAGATATACGCCTTTCCCGGAGATGAGGAGAGTCACGCAATGGAGGTTAAATACCCAAATTATAAAAGAAGAAAGCACCTTAAAGAGCATTAGGGAGATTTTTGTACAATTTATGTTGGATAATAAAGATTCTATATTTTGAAAAGATCTAATATGGGCTACCTTAAAATGTTTTCTGAGAGGGGAGTTGATCAAGATTGCGTCCAGGAAGAAACGGGAGCAGGGTGAAAGACTGAGAACAGTCTTATCGGAAATTCAAACAATCAAGAACACTTTATCTCGGACCTCTCCTAAGTCAGATTGGGTCAAGTTACACCAATTACAAGCCCAATATTCGGATATAATGTTTCAACAAGCAGAACTCGCCCTTATTCAAACCAAAATGCAGTATTTAGATTTAGGTGAAAAAGCAAGCAAATTTCTGGCTTGGAGAGTGAAGCAAATGGACTCAATACAATATAAGTAGGGGTTCGTAGAGGTCAAGGAGATCAGATTTGCACTGATCCAAGGGAAATCCCCAAACTATTTAGAGAGTACTTCCAGAAGTTATATGCACAAGAACCTGGTCTAAGACCTTCCGGTCTTGAAATTTCGGAATATTTAAAAGAAGCGAATTTGCCAAAATTAACAGAAGCCGAGTCTAAAATCTTAGAAGCCCCAATCGCTATCTCTGAGATACATCAAGCTATCCGGCAGTTGCCCCTAGACAAATCTCCAGGCCCTGACGGTTTCCGAGTAATTTTATGAGGCTTTTCTCCCAGAGATCTCACCAATTCTGCTAGACTCTTTAATTACTGGTACAATCAAGGATTTCTGATCCAGCCTTCCTAGAGGCCACTATCTCTTTAATTCTAAAACCCGGTAAAGATCCAAACAGTCTGGATAGTTATCGGCCAATATCTCTGCTCAATACCGATATTAAAATACTTGCAAAAATTCTAGCTAGTAGACTAGCCGAAGTTATGGACCGATTAATATGCAGGGAACAAATGGGCTTTATGAGAGGGAGATTATCCCATGACCACATGAGGAAACTTATGCATCTTATTGCAATAGCCAAAGATTCTAAAATCCCAGTGGCACTCCTATCACTTGACGCTGAAAAGGCCTTTGATCGGGTCTCATGGCCCTTCCTTTTTGCTGCACTTTCAGCCTTCGGCATACCCCACAATTTTTTATGTTGGGTTAGATTTTTTTTTTTTTATTGAAAATAATCAGTTTTACAACCTTTGAGTCAGGGACTCGTTTACAAAGGTACCTCGTCATTGGAGGGGGGAGACAACAATTAAGTGAGGTTTAAGACAGAGGTTACATACAGGTGAGATACATAAATACACCATAGAGTTGCAGGCAACAATTATACAGGTACAAGCATATGTTGATTATTATACTCTTGCCCATCAGCCAGGGTGAAATGTAATGGATTCCTATCGCAAATCTTCAGGTTGGAGTGGGGTACTAGGCAGGGCTGTCCTTTGTCCCCTTTATTGTTCAATTTATATTTGGAACCACTATTGCGTAGAATCATAAAGAATTCAGCTATCAAAGGTATAAAAATAGGGGATTTTAGTTATGCCTGCTCTGCATATGCAGACGACGTGCTTCTACATATAGAAAACCCAGAGACTTCGATCCCAGCTATACTTACGGAGATTAATAAATTTTCCGCCATATCCTCCTACAAATTAAACTGTGCTAAAACTAAAGTTTCCCACTAAACCATTTTACGAGAAAAGCAGATGTGCAGGGTCTAGGTCGCTGGGAAACCAAATCCATCACTTTTCTGGGTATAAACATAAATACGAAGTTTCGTTCAGATGATCAAGGAGAATTTAGATTCTATTGTGCAAGAGATCTCGGAAGATCTTAAGAGATGGGGTACAGTCTCCTTAACTTATGGGCAGACTGAACCTTATAAAAATGGTGGCTCTTCCTAGGCTTCTTTACCCGCTTGATATGTTAGGATCCTTCCTGCCAAAGAGCTGGTTTATTAAATTGCAGAAGCTATTCAATTCCTTTTTATGGCAAACTAAAACATCCCGTTGATCCTATTTTAAACTTTCGGCTCCCAAACTTAAGGGAGGCCTAGCAGCCCCCTCCTTATTTACTTATTACTTGGCCCAGCATGTAGGGAAACTGGCTTTCTGGGACAGTGATCACACTAAATCTACTTATATACCTCTCTGGACGGACATTGAACAGAGTCTTGCGAGGAGGACGAAATGCTCACTAAATGCACTCCTTTACATCCCTTTAGCCAATCTTCCCAAATCACTCAAAAATAATCCGATGGGATGGTCTATCAGAGCATTTCATCAGCTACAAAGCTATCTAGGGGTTCGGTGGTGGTTATCTGGCTCTCAACCCATTGTAGACAATCCACAAATTAAAATCGATGGCGCCCCCATTCCAGTGGTATTCTGGCCTCAGATAAATAATCTAACGGTTGCGGAATTTTGGAATTGGGACAGACCATGTACATTCGAGGCTCTGAAAAAAAATTTTTGGGGCCTCACGGACCTAGATTTTTACAAATGGTTGCAATTGAGTAAAGCGCTGATTCAGGTTTTCTCTCTGAATAAGATAGCGGATAAGGGTGGTAAAGATATACATACTCTTCTAAGGACTGCGCGGCAGCCACACGCAGTGGCCAGGGTTCGTAGTCTCCTCCAGGAATGGGATCATACACTTCCTTCTGGAATCTGCTATTATTGGGTCGAGGTGATGGAAGTTAGCACCTCCCCGAAAGTTTGGGCCACACTCTGGGCTACCGTGTATAGATACATTAAGCAAGATAGGCTAAGATTCATACAGTTTAAAATAATGCATCACTTGTACTTGACTCCTTCCCATCTCTTTAGAAGGGGAGTACTTACCTCACTGCTGTGTGGGAAATGTAAAAGGGAAGATGGAACCCTATACCATCTTTTATGGTTGTGCCCCCTGGTTCAGAGCTTTTGGAAATCTGTGGGCACCCTGCTTGCTTCTATCATGGCGTTCACAAAATGGATACCCCTGAGGTCTGTATCTTAGCGCTTTCCTCACGACCACCCCAAAGCCTGGAGAGCATGTATTATGTTAGCTGCCACAGTGACGAAGCTATTAATTCTTAGGTACTGGACATCAGACAAGGCCCCGACTTTGGTGGAGTGGCACAGGGAATGTACTCTAGCTATACAACTTGAAAAACATATTGCTGGTAGAAGAGGGAGAAGAGAGTCTTTTGTAAAGTTATGGGGTTCCTGGGAGTATTTTCTTTCTTCTTGGAGGCCACCAATTTAAAAAAGAAAAAGAAAAGAAAGAAGAAAGAAAGAAAAGAAAGAAAAAAGGAAAAGGGAAAAATAAAAACGGAAAAAATAAGAAAAATAAATTTTCTTGGTTTATCATGCTAGCACCTTTGAATTGTTAATCTACTATATTTTGACCTCCAACATAATTGTAGAGGGGGGGGGAATGGGAGGGGTTATAGTTTTTTAGGCTAGTTGCTATTGTCTGTAGTTATGCTCAGGGAAAGTGCATGATTCCAATTATTTCTTTTTTTCTCGGAAAGATAGCTGTAAGATCTCACTGCTTTCCCTGTAAAGATTATATAACTATGTACTGATAATTATGTCTGTTCTCTGAGAAAATAATAAACTTTAAATGATAAAAAAAAAAAAGGACCGGCCCCAATACTGAACCCTGCGGTACCCACTAATAAACCTCCTTTCTTCATTGTGGACTCCATTTACTATTACCCACTGTGTCCTGTTGTCCAACCAGTGTTTTACCCAGGATATCACCCTGGGACCCACTCCCAGGCTGGCTAATTTGTTTATTAATCTTTTGTGTGGGACTGTGTCAAATGCCTTGCTAAAGTCTAGGTAGGCCATGTCCACAGCCCCTCCCTGGTCTACTGCTGAGGTCACCCAGTCAAATAAATCAATCAGATTTGTCTGACATGACCTTCCTTCTGTGAATCCATGCTGCCTTGGGTCCTGTGCCCCACTGACCTCTAGGTACTCAACAATTCTTTCCTTCAGAAGTGATTCCACCTTTTTCCCTACCACTGAGGTCAAACTGATAGGTCTGTAGTTTCCTGCATCTGTCTTGCTCCCATTTTTGTGAAGGGGAATCACATCTGCCCTGCTCCAGTCCTCAGGTACCACACCATCCTCCCATGATTTATTAAAAAGGGTAGTTAGTGGTGTTACTAGTTCTTCCCTTAGTTCTTTTAGAATTCTGGGGTGAATCCCATCAGGCCCCATTGCTTTATCCACCTTCAGTTTTAAGAGTTCTTTCAGAACCCTTTCTTCTGTGAAAGGACTAATATCAACCCCCTATCCAGAGTGCTTCTATTGACTGGATTAGGTATTTCCCCCTGCTTTTCCATTGTGAATACTGAGCAGAAGTATTCATTCAGTATCCCTGCTTTTTCACTGTCACTCTCTGCCCAACCACCTTCCTCTTTGTTCAGACTCAGTATCCCTGCCTTAGTCTTTCTTTGCTCCCTAATGTACCTATAAAAGGTTTTATCCCCCTTCTTAACTGAGTTGGCTATCTTTTCCTCAGTTTGGGCCTTTGCTATTCTGACTGCCTTACCCGCTTCCTTCTGCTTTAACTGATACAGTTCTGTGTCCTGCTCCTTCTGTGTTTCCTTATACTTCCTGAATGGTATCCTTTTCTCCCTTACCTTCCCCACCACTTCTTTTGAGAACCATAGTGTTTTTTTCTTTCGTTTTGATTTGTTTAGTTGCTTCACACAAAGGCTTGTTGCCTCTGTGATGGCGGTTTTGATGTTTCCCCATTGTTGCTCCACCCCGTCTTCTTGCCTGTTTGCTAGTGCTTTTCTGAGGCACTCTCCCATTTTGACAAAATCAGCCCTCCTGAAGTCCAGTATCTTCACTTTTGTGTGGCTTGGCTCTACAGCTAAGTTTATTGTGAACCACACTGTTTGGTGGTTGCTTGTTCCCAGATGGCTACCCATGTCAAGATCAGAGATCCTCTCTCTGTCCCCATTTGAGAGTACCAGGTCTTAGATTGCTCTCTCCCGAGTGGGTTCCAAAACTAGCTGTCTGAGGCATGCCCCCTGTAGGGCATCAAGAATAGCCCTGCTCTTGGATGTGGCTGCAGCAAAGGTGCTCCAGTCAACATCTGGCATATTCAGGTCCACCATCAGCAATACCTCCCCTTTCTCTGCCATCCAAAGAATGCCTTCTATCATTTCCTTGTCCATTTCCTCCTCCTGAGATGGGGTCTGTATACATCCCCTGTGCAGATTGTGGAGCCATTTCCAGTCTCCAGGGTGACCCACAGTGCCTCCTCTCCTCCCTGTTTACCCTTTAGTTCTGTTGCTTTGATCCCTTCCCTTACATAGAGAGCTCTTCCTCCTCCTCCTCTTCTTCCCTCCCTGTCCCTCCTGTAGATTGTGTACCCTGGTATGCTGACATCCCAGTTATGGTTCTCTGTGTACCATGTTTCTGTGACTGCCACAATATCCAGGCGTCCCTCTTCCATCACATAATATTGCTGGAGTAACAAAAGAAAAATGGTTCCCTGAAAGGCATTTCAGGTATCATAACAATCTGCAAAATAGTAAACACTGGCATGGGTGTGGTTCTGAACTTGTGAAGTAGTAGTCAATGCCTTCCTATATGCTAAACATTTACACTGTCTCCTCAGGGAAGGTCAGTAATTAAATAAAAAAATAAATCTTTTTCCCCTTCATGATTGAAGGAGAGGGAATTATTTTCCCATCTGGAACCACACAAGAGAGACCATGCAAAATCCTATAACAACTGTCCATGACTTCTTAGACATAAGAAGAAAAATGCTAGATGTCTCCAACACTGCCCACCATAATACTGTAGTACACCTTTAGTTAATTCAGCATACAGTTTGGCCTGGATATTCAGACTGTGCCTGGCAGTGGCACAAGCCTGGGTGCAGTGCAACTAGGATGTACCCGGGTCAGGACCAGGTGATAGTCAACGGTGATGCACCGTGGTGCAGCACCATTGAATATGGCACAGACCGCGCACAGCACAGTGGCACTGCACCGGCACAAGCAAACAGATAGGGAGCACGGGGATGCATCAGTGCAAATGCAGTTGCACTGGGTGCATCACCCGTGATATTCAACAGAGGGCATGCAAATGAGCCCATAATAGAGTCAAGGTGCAAATGGGGTCATTTGCATGTCATTATGGCCCCATTTGCATGCTTTCTCAGGGCAGCCTGGTGAATTGTGCCTGGTGCCCTGCACAGCATGATGTGTGCACAGTGGGGGTCCCAGGGCATCCCCCACCCTGTAGTCATGATCGAGGTAGATGCCTTAAAACAATTCCATGGTAGTCTAGTTGTACTCCCCCCACCAGTTGCTGCAATTGTGGTAAAGCTCCATAAAACAATTCCCTGGTGATCCAGTGGCACCCCACCCCTCCCACCCCACAGAACCCCATGCCACCCCTCCCCTCCCCATCATTGGTGAGTGGCTGCATCCCACCCACAAACCCCTGGCCGCCAGCCGAGTGACAGGTACAGTATGGGCTGTAGCCCACTGGTCCCAGTGTGGACCATGGACTACAGGGCATTGTACTAATCCAACATGTGAATGAAGTCATTCACATATTTGGGACTGTCTAGTACAGTATGCCCTGCATGCTCATTGGTCCACCCTGTGTACCACAACGGGCTTACAGCCTATACTGTACCTATCATTTGGCGGGTGGCCAGGCAGTATGTGGTGGTTGTAACACCCCAATGACGGGCAAGCAGGATGGGCAAGGGGTTCTGTGTGGTGGGTGGGAGGTGTGGGTGCCAGTGGATCTCCAGGGAATTGTTTTATGGAGCTTTACCACAATCACGGCAATGGGCAGGGGGGTACCACTAGACTATCAGGGCTTAATATTACAGTAATGTACCAGTAATCGGGGACATGGGAGGGAGGAGGGTACCACTAGACTACTAGAGCATTATGGGTGCTTGTGGATGGTGTTCTGGGTGGCGGCTGCTGTGTTGCACCCTGCAATACAGCAGTCCACCTGTGGGTGGCCAGAGGTTGTTCCTCCAATTCATGGGCTCAACTTTGAGCCCCCTATGTGGTGTAATGCAGGGTTGTGCCAGCATATGTGCCGCACATCCTGGACTGAATATCGGGATGTGCCGGATATGCATGGGCACGCCCCCTGCATCTGTGCTGCATACAGTGACATTGCGCCCCAGTGCAACGGGATTTGCACTACACCTGGCAGCCTTTCCAATATCCCACTGGGGCACAATGTGGGGTTGCGCCAGTGCAACTCTGTTGCGCCAAGCGCAACCTCTTTGAATATCTGGTCCTATGAGTATTTGGATTAAAACCAACCTTGTATTGATGATTATTAAATAATATTATAGATATTTGAGGGCCTTCCTTTCCTGTAGAAAAGGGGGCAATGAACTCTTTACCTGCTAAACACAGGAACAGGGATGGAGACCAACCTAGTCGAGGGCTGAGTTGCTGTGTGCCTTTCCTGCTGTCTTGCCAGTGACCCCGGCTTGGGAATGATATCGGATTATTGGGAATTGGCCACAGAAAGGATGACTGAGCACCACAAAGGATGCTCTTCTCCTCCGGGAAGGAAGAGGGTTCCACTGCCATGTGACTAACACCTAAAAGATTATCTTGGCTGTGAAGACAGAATGAGTTCAGGGCAGAAGAGAGATGCCAGTTGGACTGGGAAGCTGCTGCTGGTCTGTGTTGTGCCACACAGCGAGGTTCTCTAAGGGGTTGGAGCAAAAAATGCTCAAGCCCACAGATATGGCAGTATGTCAGCCACCACTCCACACACAGACCTTGCACCTGCTGAGCTAGATAGCCTCCCAGTACCCAAGTGGGACCAAAGTTTGTAGCAGGGACCTGTTCTACCCTTGCTACCATCCATTGTGGGGAGGGATACCATGATCAACTACTGGAAAGTTAAGAAGCCCTGGGAGAAGATGGAGTGGTGGGGCTGGGGCAAGAATAGTGGACCTGAGTGTGGGCCTTGGGGCCAGCTGGTAAACTAGGAGGGCAAAAATGTAAATAAAAAAAACAACCTGGTAACTGTGAAAAAAATCACATAAGGTATATTCACCATCCTCCTTTCCCCCACCCTGGAGGCTGGAAGCTGGTCTTTATTATTTGCTGAAAGGACTGATGAAGCAAGAGAGTCTCTGTTAACATACAGCTTCTTGTAATTGTGCCAAATTCATTAACCAAGGCTCTTGTATATCTAGCCCCAACACCAGGGCTACAAACAGATGTAGTTTCTGGACGTATTACAAGGGAAAAATGACAACAAAGGCAAGAAAAGGTGGGTAGCAGCCAGGCTTGATATGTGACTTTTTGTGCCATGCATTCTGTAACCATTTTCCCTTCTGGAGCTGTGCATACAATTTGACTTCAAAAGAGATAACTTGTCAAAGGGAATCCTTCCGAAATGAATACTCTCAACCATCTTCTTTGGGTGCTTGATCAGCAAATGCTTATTGATCAACTTTATAATATAACATTACAGTTTCAAAATCATTCATCAACCACATAGCAATTTCCATCCTATTTACACATTCCATCATAAACATTTTGTCCAGTTTGCCTCTTGCAGCTTTCCTATCATTCCACCTTGTCTCCAGTCTTCTTTGGGCCCAGATGCATGACCCGACACCATCCTCCAGTTCCTAGCACCTGGCTATCTTTAAGAGTTGGGTGCCCACAGACCCGACCCCCAATCTTTCTTCCCCCTCTTTTTCCCCCACCCATCTGTCTCCATGGCCAGGAGCTACTGACCCTGGCCCATGCCTATTCTCCCCCTACTGAAAATGACCCTCCTTAATACCCCTCCCCAATGCCCCCTTTTTCTCCCTATTTCCCCCATGCATAGCTACTCCTTTCCTAGCCCTGTAGTCTCTATCTGACCACACCATTGCCCTCCTCTGGCAACCTGTCCAGGTGTAAAATCCTCAATACCCTCTTTCCGGGAGTCTGAACATCATCTGCTGCCCTATGTTGTCAGCCCTGATCTTACACATCAGTCATTTCTTGCTGACCTCTCCCAGCAGCCCTTTTATTATTTTGCCCATACAGGCCTTCCCCGGCTTACTGTCCTAAAATCCTACCTACTACTCCTGCTGGTATTTTTGGGCATGTGGGTGACTTCAGTAAATTCCCTTAGCAGGAAAGAAATACAGGTTACTCACCTGTAATAGGAGTTCTAGGAATGGTATATGTTGTTCATCCACACTCATTGGTAGGTATCCTTGCCGCTTTAAATCTTGCCGGAAGGTCTTCAAGCTTGCTCCTCCCACCCACCCGGGTGGTATAACTCTCGGCTCCGCCCCATGATGCCAGATCTGGCCCGCTGGAAGCTCAGGTTGTGCGTCGAAGCCGGGGAGGTCTGGTGGGTCGTGTGGATGAACAACATATACCATTCCTAGAACTCCTGTTACAGGTGAGTAACCTGTATTTCTAGGGACATGGATATGTTGTTCATCCACACTCATTGGCAGACTCCTAGCAGTTCTCCGGGAGGAGGGAGGCAAGACGACACCCCCAATACTTACTTGGGAAAGAGAGACTGAGAACCGAGGCCCCAAAACCAGCATCCCGGCGTGACTCAAGGTCGATGTGGTAATGGGTAATGAAGGTGTTTGCTGACTTCCAGGTAGCAGCCCTGCAGATTTCCTGGATAGGGCGTCCCTGGAAGCAGCCACGTTGCAGCAGTATGGCCGGGTAGAATGAGCTCTTATCCTCTGGAGGCTCCATGCCCGCCAACTTATAGCAGAGATCTATGCAGGAGGTGACCCACCTGCTTATCGTCCGCTTGGCTGCAGGTCTGCCAGATGCGGCTTCAGCGTAGGGTGACAAACAGCTGGCGAACCTCTCCCGAATTTCAGCCGGTGCGCTCTTTGTAATAGAGCGGCGCCCTTCTAGGGTCCAAAGTATGGAGCCTATATTCGGCCTCCGAGGTGTGATTGGGGTAGAACACCGCAGAGTCAACACCTGGTTAAGGTGAAACTCCACACCACCTTCGGAAGGAATTTCGGTGAGGCAGGACAACCTTGTCCCTGTGGAAGACCAGGTAAGGAGACTCGATGGAAAGCGCCTGGAGCTCCTCCCATCCTTCTGGCTGACGTGATAGCCACCAAGAAGGCGGCTTCCACGACAGGTGAGAGAGAGCACACCTGTGCATAGGTTCGAATGGCTTGCCCATGAGCTTTGCCAGTACCAGCAGTAGATCCCACGGAGGTGGGGTTCCCCGCTGGAGGGGAAATGTGATCAAGGCCTTTGAAAAAGCGCCAGACCACCTTCTCCTGCACCACCGACTGCTTCCCGGCCCACACCGGTAAGCAGAGATGGCTGCCAGGTGCACCCTTAGGGTCGTCGACCTAAGCCCTTGACTAGAAAGGGACCATAAATTGTCCAAGATGCTTGCCAAGGAACAGGAGGAAGGGTCCATGCCCTTGGCCTGACACCAAATGGAAAACCTTTTCCATTTGAAGGCATAGCATTTTCTGGTCGACTCCTTACGGGACGCCTCACCTACATTGAGGACCTCGTTGGAAAGACCCAAGGCCTGGAACTCTAGCCGCTCAGGAACCAGGCCGTCAGGTGCAGGGATTGAAGGTCCAGATGGAACACCTTCCCCTGATTGACTGAGAGCAGGTCCAGGCGAGCTGGAAGCTCGCGGAGTCCTGGAGCTGAGACTGAGGAGATCTGGGTACCAGAACTGGCGAGGCCAGTCTGGGGCTATCAGAATCACCTGCGCCTTGTCCCTCCTCGCCTTGAGAAGCACCTTGTGGATCAAGGGAAATGGGGGAAAGGCGTAAAGAGGCCTGGGGTCCACTGCCTCGAGAAGGCATCCCCCTGCAGCGAGCCCTGCTGAGGGGGCGGGCATGGAACAGACTCAGCCTGCGTTCTCCCTGAGGCAAACAGGTCCACCTGAGGGTGTGCCCCAATGGGAGAACAGATGCTGTACTACCTCGGCAGGAGAGACCACTCGTGGGATGCAGCCCCTATCGACTCAGGGCATCGGCCAGGGTGTTGGAGGCTCCTGCCACGTGAATAGCTGGAGATCCACCTCAGGCTGCGCACGAGTGACCAAATGTGGAGAGCTTCCTTGCATAGAAGCATGGAGCGCGTCCCGCCCTGGCGGTTTAGATAGTACATGGTCGTGGTATTGTCCGTCTGGACTCGGACCACTTGACCCCGGAGGAACGGAGCAAAGGCGGTGAGAGCTAGGCGGACCGCTCGGAGCTCCAGCAGGTTGATGTGGCATCGGGACTCCCGCGGGGACCAGAGGCCATGAGCCCGGTGTTCCCCCAGATGGGCACCCCAACCCATCAGAGAGGCATCGGTCGATAGAGAGACCGTCGGCTCGGGGCGGACGAATGGGATGCCCTCCTGCAAATGATCTGGAACGGTCCACCACTGGAGAGCGTTCCACATCCCCTGTGTCACCGAAACAAGCTGGTCCAAAGGATGCAGCGTTGTGACCACTGGCTGGCCAGTCCCCATTGAAGGGGACGCATGTTCCAGCAGGCCCAACGGACCACACTGGTGCAGGCCGCCATGAGACCCAGGAGGTGCAGGAAGTCCCGGGCAGGGCGCAATTGCCCAACCAGAAATGATCGGGCAAAGGAGGAAAGAACCTCGGCCCTGTCCGCGGGAGCCGGCGCCTGGCTCAAGAGAGTCGAGCTGCGCCCGATGAATAGAATCACCTGCTTCGGCTCGAGTTCTGACTTGGCCTCGTTGATAAGGAGGCCCAGTTGAGAGCAGACCTGGAGGGCCAGATCTCTGGACCACTCCGCCTCCTTCCTGGAGGGAGCTGCTATCAGCCAGTCGTCCAGGTAAGGGTACACCCGGACCCCTCGGCGCCGCAGGAATGCTGTCACCACTGCCATGCATTTGGTGAAGACCCTGGGAGCTGGAGACAAGCCGAAGAGCATGGCTTGGAACTCGAAGAAGGATCCTTCCGCTCGGAAGCGAAGGAATCTCTGGTGAGACGGACGGATAGGGCGTGAAAAATGCGCCCCTGCAAGTCCAGAGAGCAGAACCACACGCCGCGTTCCAAGGATGGTATTATCTGAGCCAGAGTGACCATCCTGAAGGTTCGAGACCTTAGGAACTTGTTTAGGTCGTGTAGGTCGAGAATGGGGCGCCAGCCCCCCGTCCGCTTCGGAACCAGGAAGTACCTGGACACAAACCCTGGGTCTGAAGGAGGGTCCACCACCTCTCTTATCACCTCCTTCTGGAGGAGGAGAGCGATGTCGGCTCGACGAGCTGCCAGTGAGGCTGGAGATCCCGAAGCCCCCCGAGGGGCGACGGCTCTGAAGGGTGGTGCCTGCTCGAATTCCAGAGGCAGGCCTCTTCCCACCACCTCCAAGACCCACCTGTCCTTGGTAACAGCGGACCAGGCGGGCAGGAAGTGCGGAGCCGTCCCCAGGGGGACCCAGGGTAGGTGGACGGGAATGGGGCGACACCCTTAGCCCGTCACTGGGCAGGCTTGAGGAGGGACCGCCGAGGGACCTCCTGGGCCTTTCCTCCCTGCCTCCTGTTAGAGGAGGCCGGCGGCTTGGGTTTGGGATGCCAAGGCCGAGCCTGCTGGCCCTGACGTTGCTGGGCCGGGCGCGCCGGGGGCGCAGAAGGACGAAAGGGCTTTGGCTGTGGTTTGCGGCCTTTGTCCTTCTGAGCGGAAGAGACCGAGTCCAAGGTAGCATTGGACTTCTCGATCCTCTGCAGGTGACCTTCCACCCCAAGGCCGAAGAGGTCAGTCCCCAAGAAGGGAACATCCGCCAACTGTGCTGGGTATCCGAAGTGAAGGTGGATATCCTCAGCCAAGCCCGCCGACGCATAGCCACTGCGGCCGCCACCGATCTGGCACATGAGTCCCCTATATCCAAAGCAGTCTGGAGCTGCTGTTTGGCCACTGCCCTGCCCTGGTCTCGCACCTGCTTAACCGTAGTCTGCAGATCGGCGGGGAGATGAGGGATGACCTCATCCAGGGAGCCCAACAGGGCATGAGAAAAATGTGCCATGAGGACGGCCGAACTGGCCTGACGAAGGCCGAGAGAGGACGCAGCATAGACTTTTCGCCCGACATAGTCCAATTTCTTGGACTCCTTGTCAGGAGGTTTGTTCACATCCCTGGCGTTGCCGGCGCGCCGGAAAACGCTGTCGGTAACCAATCCCTCAGTAGAGGGGTGTTCCGAAAAACCGGACAAGGAACCGGTAGGGACCGCATACTTCCTGGCCATCCTGGCAGGCGCAGGGCAGGAAGCGAGGCGCCCAGAGCTCCAGTGCGGACCCACTATGGCCTCGGCCACCGGAAAGCCTCCGTCCGGAGAATCTCGGTCCAGAATCTCCGTGAGGGATACCTGGCCTGTTTTGAACGGGTTCGAGCTCCATCCCGTGGACTCCGAGATGAGCGAAGCAGTCCTAGGAAGGACGATGGGCTATCATCCATTGACTGACCTCCTGAAGACTCCAAGTCCAGTCGCTTGGAAAAAAAGGAGGAATCATCTTCGGACTCGGAAGAGTCCTTGAAGAGCTGCCTCTGGCCTGAGCCACCCTTCACCTGCCGAGGTCGGTCGGGAGTGAGAGTAACTGACAGCCGATGGGGTAGACCCTTAGCCGACCGAGAATCCTTGGTCGGAGCCCCAAATGGTGGCTGTGGAGGCGGAGGTTCCACCGGAATCGGTGGAGCAGCCGGTTTTGGCCGAACAACCGGCCTGGGTATAGGATTCTCGGATAAGTCGAGGGGTTGTGTCGGCCGCTCCGGTGACAGCCATAATGGCGGGGAAGGCGGCGAAGTGCGGCTTACTCGGCCAGGAGGAGCTGTTGCAACATAAGGTCCTCGTATCATCGGCGTAATTTATGCGAAGCCTCCCTCGTCGAGGAGGAGGACGAGGATGAGCGGCGACGCCGCTTACCGCGGTGCCGAGACCGAGACCGCCTATGACGGTGGGATCGGCTGGACCGCGAAGAGGTCCGAGACCGAGAGTCCCGGAATTTCCGAGGTCGGTGTGGGGAGGTGTCGGCCGGAACCGGCACTCCCTTCGGCTCGGATGGTTCATCCGAGGGCTCCGGAACCGGAGGCACGGGCGAGCCCGCGTGATCCTCAACTCCTCCCGGGGGAACCGGGGAGAGGGGAATCTCGGCTGCTAAAGGCGACAGCCCATCCAACGGGTCGAGAAAAATCTCGACTTCGTCGGTGGGAGTCTTGGTCAACTGACCTGACGGGGACACCGTGAGGCCAGTGGCCAAAGCCCAGCGGTCGACCGAAGCCGACGGTCGACGACTCGGGGAGAGGGACCTTTCCCGCTCCCAAGAGCATCGACGGAGGGACTTACCCTTGTCCTTCTTTTTGGACTGAGAATAAGGTCCAGCAGACGTAGGCCCTTCTCCCTTAGTGGAGAGGGACAGACAAAGCTCCTTAAAAGAAGCCGTGTAGGAAGAACCCAGAGAGAGCGGGATAAATGCCGCGGCCGAGGAAGATACGGCCCGCGCCGCCTCCTCTTCAAGGGCGATCATCCGCTCGAGCTGATCCGCCGAGCCCGCCGCCGCGGACACCGCCAACTGGGCCTCCTTGGACTTCACCGGAGGGAAACGCTTCTCGGGACGGCCCAGATGTAATCGGGCAGCACGGTCTTCGAGGACGTAGGCCGAGAAAGATGAGCACAGGTCGCAAGCCTGCGGGTCGTGCTCAAGGCCTAGGCAGTAGACACACGTGGAGTGTGGATCCGACCGAGACATCTTCACCCGCATGGGCATCTCCAAACTGGAGTCGATGGTCCATCGTGAGTCACGAGGGATCAAGATAAAGTCTTTATTCGCAAAATTTATTTTTAAATCCGCTAAACGGAGAAATAGGAACCAGTCTCAAACGCAGAGCGTTAAGGAGGGAACCTGAGCTTCCAAGCGGTAAGGAAGATCTGGCGTCATGGGGCGGAGCCGAGAGTTATACCACCCGGGTGGGTGGGAGGAGCAAGCTTGAAGACCTTCCGGTAAGATTTAAAGCGGCAAGGATACCTGCCAATGAGTGTGGATGAACAACATATCCATGTCCCTAGAAAGGAGAATTTCTCCTTTGTCTCTCCTTTTGAAACCCTTTAGGACCCCTAAAGGACCCCTGTCTTGCTCCTCCCACTGACCAGTCCCAGCCCTCCCTTTTTCCCGCAACCCTCCTCCCTCTGACCTCATCTAAATCCACCCCTTTCCTTTCCCTTCACTATTCCACTGTCCCCTACCTCTCATTTCCCTCTCCCCCTTCCCCTTTCAATCCCTCTTGTCATTTCTTGTAGGAAAGCCTCTGACAATTTTGGTTGCCTGAAATTGGCAACCTTATATAAACTTGATAAACCATGGAGAATGAGGACTAGAAGTGCTCACACTCCATCATCTTCTACCATAGTAAAGTAAAAATCAGTCAGATTTTTGGTGGCTTAAAAGGAACACTGAGATTAAACCCTTGCCTGCCATATTTATTCATATAATCTACTCCTTTATATTATCTTGGATGCTTTAAGAAAAACAGGGAATGTCAACTGACATAGGTAATGCTCTGGTACATCTAGATATGCCTGTTGTTGACCCTTGGATTCTGAAGCCTTATTTATTTATTTATTTATTAACTTTCAGGGATGTCTTTTATTTATTTATTTGTTTATTTATTTATTAACTTTCAGGGACGTTCTGAAATTCTGCCATACTGGGGGCTTAGTAACTCTAACTTTGTGACGCCTGCCTTTCAGTTATTAGACGTACCTTTAAATATGACCTAATTGGCTTGGTAATATGAACCAAAAAGGATATATTTATTCAGTTACATGCAAACAAACAACAGAGTGAGTCATGTAGGTAATGACTCTAGCATCCTGTGGCAGGCTTTGCATTTTTTCTTAATAGTAAAATAAAGGTCTGTGTCAAGGGCCATTTTTTGACTCCAGATAAGTATTGTGCATTGAAGTTACAATAAATCCTACAGGGATACACTGAGCCCTTCCTATGAGCTCAAGTAGCCCTTCCTGCTACATGACAAATCAACTGGTATACAGAAAAATGGGAGACTAGAACACATCACCATTAGAAAGCGCTGCAGCTTCCCAAAATCGGCCATATCCTGTATGTACAGTATCTTAAATAATACCTTGATGCCATTAATCCTAATGAAAAGCTAGTAACTACCCTCCATGATAAGGAAATTATGGTCTGTGAGATACCATGGAGACAATTACAAAATAATTCTGCTGCCTTGACTGAAAATGCCTAGCATGAGCCAATAGGATGTCAATTCATGCCTCTATCACAACTTGAATAATAACATGCACCCTGAATGAGAAAACACACTCCAGATTACTTTTTTTGGCCCTTCAGAAAAAAATCTTTTAAAACCAAGGAACCCTAAGCAACTAACTGGCCAGAGATTCCTCACTGCACTGGAATTCAGAGTCTAGCTTTAGCTTTTATATCATGGGGAGCAGAGGTCTGCATGGTATTCTGGTGAAAAGTATTTCCTCTAAGTGGTGACAAAATGTTCAGAAACACACAATACAACAATATGCTGCTGCACACAGTCAAAAAGGCCTCCTATGCACAGATGGTGAAGAAGTGTGCCAATTCATACTCTCGCTCTCTGTCTCATATAGTAAGTCTAACAACATACACCAAACCAGGAAAAAAATTAATAAGACTCCAGTTTGTCTAATTGTGCTCTCATGTACAGAGGACCAATGTACAGTTGTACAATGATGCAATAACCTGAAGCTAATGATGCCAAGGCACCTGAAGGAAACTCCAGAAAAGTAGCAAAATAGCATTGTTGCACCCAAGTGCAGCTGTCATAGATACCCCCACTAACATAAGGTTCAAACGGAGCCATGACTAAACAGAGCTAAAGTGTCCTGTCTAACCTGAGTAGTCATGGATGCAGAACAGCAACTGCTGAATGACCTCACTGCTCCAAGACTGCCAAACTGCAGAGCTACCATATGGAGCTGTGGCCATTGCTCATAGTTACTCTAGCTGACTCCTAGTCTTCACGGTCATGGGTGGTTGCATGATGATGTCATGCAACTGCCATTGCATTCACTCCAGAAGGCCACACATGCCAAGATCATAAAGTGTACACACCCCAGCTGACCTGATATCACATGAGTGCAAACTTTTACCTAGAACCTCAGCCATTGGGGAAGAAAAGCACAAAACTGGACTTGAACTGCCAATAGCTGAAGGAACTGGGAACCATGTCAACTCAGAAACTCAAAGATAACTAGTACTCTGGCACACTCAAAAGAGCCTAATGAGGAACAAAGTTAGATGAACTAAAAGCAAAAGGTAACAATACCCAAACTGTCCTATGAAGGAAGGCCAGTTATGCACCAACAGCTACTGAAATGAATGTCTGGGGAATTATTTAAGCACCAAACAAATCTGTTATGTCCTAATACCACTACAAAAAACAATGGTCCTTAATCCAATCACTGCTGAATAACATCAGACACTAAACTGGAGCCTTCTTTGATAGTGGTGGTGGTGGTGTTGTGTGTGTGTGTAAGTGTGAGAGGGGTAACATAATTTCCAGAATAGTACATATCTAAACACACCAGGCAAACAGAAGGAAAGAATAATCAAAGTGGCAATGGTGAAACAGGTTCCTGTTAAGGTCTCTGAAGTGTGACATGATTATGTATTAAAATTCAGTATACTGTGTGCTTGCCTGGATTCAGACCACTGATCTTTTGCTTGCAAATAAAACAGTGGCAGTGTGCCACTGAGCTGCAGGTGAGTTGCAGTTGCTATGGTATAAAGGTATGTCACAGCCTGCAAAACAAGCAACTGAGGATCTAATCCAAGCAGGCGATATACCTTTACAAACTGGTTTTCTTAGCTAAATTTACTTCTCATATAATTTACTATTCCAACTCCACACCACCATGAATCTTCACTGTAGAGAGTTTCCATCTTACAAAAAAGTGAAATAAATGTATAAGTCCCTGACAGGATTTTAACCACTGATCCTTTGCCTACTAAGCAAACACACATTCAGTGTGCTGCCAAGCTGCAAGCAAGTGAGTTGCAGTTCCTATGGTGTAGAGATATGACACATCTTGCAAAAAAAATGACTGGGTATCTAATCCCAGCAGGCAATTTACCTTCACAAATTGTTGTTCTTAGCTAAATGAATCAACAATCAAGTGAGTTTCCATCTTACCAGAGGAATGCTTTTGTCACCACCCCAGGACAGTAGCAGTGTACATTGTTCTTCCACCACCTCCACAATTACCTGTGTTTCAGATCTAGTAAAGTTCTGCTTCCTGCTGTGGGCAGGTGGACAGTGGGACCATGCCCATCTACTTACATCCCCTGTGTTACCCTCTGCCACTCCTGCTCTGCTTTCCGCATCTGACCCACTACTAACATCTGCAGATCTTCTCCTGGCCTGCCTTGCTCCAGTGCCACCACCTGTCACCTGTGCATCCCTCTCTTGTCTTTCCCTTGACCTCACATGCTTCATTCCCACTATGACCTGTGCTGTGTGTCTAGTCCTGCTGCCTGCTGCATGGGCACCATATTTTTCTGTAGTACTGTCCTCCTTTGCCCTCCGTGGCCTGCACTCTGTGGGCACCCTCTGGGCATCCGACTGTGTTCTCCATCTCCTGGATGCCAAATGGCCAGCCCTGGCATCATCTTCTGTGGCTGCAGCATCCTTTGCTCTCTGTGCCCTGTGCTCTGTGGTAACCCTACCTGGCACCACATGTCTTCCCTGTCTGGCAGTTGGAGAGTCGGCCTCACTGTCTTCATCTGTGCCTGCAGCTTCCTGTGCCCTCTGTGCACTGCTTTCAGCTTGTGCCACTTCAAATGCCCTGTGCCCTCTGTGTTTCCTACCCACTGCCCAAGCAGTACCACAATGTCCATCAATGATACCGTGCTCCAGTGTGGATTGGCACTGTGGTCTGCATCGACCACATGTGCCCCCAGTCGACCTTGCCTGTGGCCCACTTTTGTGGGATTGTACCCCTCCTCCATCCTGCTGTCTTCCTCTAATCTCCTTCTCCTGCCACCCTCTGTGACCCTGGATCCTTCCCTCCCTTGCTCTGACCCTTTGCTGCATGGCTTCCACCCTGCTGCAACATTCTCAAAGACCAACTTCCTGGTTGATGCAGCCAATGGCCATCATAGCCCCATATGTCATTCTTATGGGGCAGGCTACTGGCTGCGTCCTTGTGTGGGACTTTGATATTTTATTGCCGCTTCTTGGAAATTCTGATGCAGGCACATTGACACAGCATTTTTTGACACAAGCATCACCTTTGCCGCACACAATGACATTTCCAACCTTGGATGGAAAATACTGCCCCTGGTGTCCAACTGCAGCAGCCTACTTCACTTAATTTTCACTCACAATCAGGTAAAAACAATAAAATGTTTAGACAGATTTAAGTACCCAGGACACATAAGTCAATTTTTCATATAAATCCTTAAGAGGAACAAAAGCCCTGCACTTTCTGGTATTGTTACTGCTTACCTGAATAGACAATAGGAATCACAAAACAGCAACGCACAAAAGCACTCTGAAAGAAAGGTGGAAAGCAAGTGCAAAACAGTGTGTTATTAAAATAGAGACTCACACATTACAGAAACTATCTGCCCAGCATGTGAGAGTCTCTGTTTTAATAATTAATTATTTTGCACTTGCCTTCTACTTTTGTTTCAAAGTGCTCTTGTGCACTGCTATTTTGTGGTTCAATAGAAATCCCTTAACCCCCACCCCATCTTTCGCCTTTCCAAGTCTACAAAATCCACTCAGCTCTGCTCATGCTGCAGGGGGCAGTACATTAAAATTTGGAAATACATATGGATTTCTGTTCCCAACACCAACATCGTGCAGTAAAAATAAATAACGAATGTCAAATAAATCTTTCACAACCCCTGGCCCCATACTTTTTAAAGGCTATTAAATTCACTCAGCCTGCTTCTGCTACAAGGCCTGCAGCTGTCAGTGCATGCTTACCCTGTGCCTTTGTTCTGTCCTCTCCTCTCCTCTGTACTGCAACAGAGTTTCACTAGCCTGCATGCCTAAAACTACAGTTCAGTGGGCTATGGGGTTCCTTATGTAGGAATGCTTAGGGAGCTGGGGGAAGGCTTGTCAGGGTTAAATTTGTTTACGTCTGTTTACATTTACTAACATGAGATAAGCTCATTTCCAATAGCATGCTACTAAAACAAAGTACAATTACAGACACATTTCATTGTATCAGAATATCAATATGAATGTACACATGAAATAAGTAAGCATTAATCCCCAACAGAGTCAGGAGGGCTCTACCAGTGGATTAATGCCTGGTGTGTGTGTGTGTGTGGGTGCACGAGGCCACAGGCCGAATGCTTCCAATTACCCACCGGGCATTAATCCACTGTTAGAGCCTGACTCTGGAGGGGATTAATGCGCTTGTAACATGGCAAGTCCAAGGGGAATATTGTACAACTTGTGCTTAATTGAAACAATAGAACACTTTCTGACAGTAATCATCATGCTTGCACAACTACCCATGATTTGATTGGTTCTAAGAGAGTGAGATAAGTTCAGAACATGCACGTTCACGGTTGACACTAGACATTGATTTATATAGTGGCCAGTATTTTTTAACAGACACCAGAACAGCTGTACTGTGTGAAATAGACAAACTACGGTGTACTTCTCTTATTCATACCGACCGTTTTTTATGGTCTGAAGTTTAGTGTTCTATGCCGTTCCTCCCGAACAGCAATGCACTATGGGACACATGTCTGCATGATCAGTGATGTTAACACATCTACATAGCCTGATTTCTGCTGCTCGTTCTCTCTCCCTGTTTGTGCTCCCCCTCTATATCCTCATCATTTCGAACACTTCTACTCTTGCACAGTCTCTCCTTCTCTAGCTGAATTGCTGTGTGGAATATATTTTCCTGACCCTATGGGTCGCTCCCCATCATAGCTATCGCCACTGTATTCTTTTCATTTAGGAATGCCATCTACAGGCACAGTCATATACAGAAAGACACATCATACCACACACTAATTCGTTTACTTGTACTGTTTATTTTGCATGATCCCGATACCGAGCGGGCTCTACTGCTGGATTAATGCCCGCTCGGTTTTCGTCAGCTGATGGCTTTGCATCAATCTCGTTCCTCCATTTCACCATGATCTGTTGTGCCATGTTACAATAACTTATAATGTTACCATACTGTAGTACATGTGTGCAAAATGTATCAAAAGCAGATAATCAATTAACAATACTCATATCTTATATCCTTTATAGCAAGCCATTATTCCAGGGGAGCAAACGAGATTAGTGAGGTAGGAAGCATGAATTTATTAGTTTATTTATTTAGTTTTTGTTGACTGGGTAAGTGCACTAGACAAAACACTGCCTATTTTCAAGCACAACATGGGAGGTTAAAGAACAATGGTACAACAGCAGAGACAATCAGACAGTAGTAAACATTGCAGTACACATAACATTACTTTTTTGAGCAATACAGTAAGTACAGTACAAAACATGACACTATGCATTTAGACATAGAGAATAAGTAAGATAACTACAGTGCAGGGGAAACATAAGTGTAATTACCCAATCAGTAGAAGATGGGGGGGGGGGGAGACACTAGGTAGGAAGTAGTTTGAAAGCATGTAGGGTGAGAAAGACAACTATGTACTATCAATAGAGGGAAACTGGGGGTTAGTTGCAGGCACAGACATTGAAGTCATTTAGGAACTTGTAAAGTGCTTGCTTGAAACAGAAGTGGGACTACGCAGTTCTGAGGTGGGATGGATTTGGAGGCAGTACTGCATTTGTCTGGTAGTAGTATGTAGAATATTTGTGCAACATGGCTGTACATTTGGCTTACACTCTCTGCCCCTGATTAAGGGGCTACCACCCCACTGGGGTGCAATAAAGATGCATGAACCATATTGATGAGCATTCCACCCTTAAAGGGATCACAGAGATAAGTTCAGTTACCCTAGACTAAAGAGAAAAAGGGGCAACCCCAAAGAAAGATAGGCATCACTGTAGGAGAAGTAGATGGTGAAATGGTACATCCAAAGGATGCTTAGGCACGTGCAGTTTCAGTACCATGTAATGTGAAAATTGCACATTATCATCCACTGCCCCAACAAATCACAGGTAAAGCCTGCCAGTTAAATATAGTGAAAATCAGCTAGCTGGAATGATGATACATGATTTGGTGATCATTTTGAAAGTTTTCTGATCAAGATTCATACATTTTGACAAAACAGCTTCAATGACCACATCTACACATGTGAGAGAAGGAGGAAAATGACCAGAAATATGTGCAGCTCAAGGAGCTTTTAGTCTCAATCATCACTGATTTGCCAACAACATGGACATGATCAATGTGTGCTACCTGTAAAAAGTATTGTGTTATAACGTGCCAAAATGCAAAAAGGAAACAGTATTCCTTCGGACCCACTTCATCAGTATCCAAAACACCAGCTTTTGTCACATTCACTGACTGCAGATTTGTCATCTGTTCATCCCTGATACACACTTGGATTATATTATTTAATAAAAATCAGTAGAACTGACTGCCCACTGCACATGCATTGTAGTACTACTTGGTGAGCAACATGTTTAACTTCTGTCCATTCTGTAGCATGCTAAATCTGTTCTGTATACCAAGAAAGAAAATGTTCACAATGGGATCATGAGGCAAGTGTATAGTTTAACATGACTCCAGTCATTCCCATTAGCAACCTTGTTTGCTGCGTTTCCTCAGTAATTTCAAAAATCGTTTACATTTATTTAACTAGGTGGGTTGCAATTAATGCATTCTTTCAAGAGTTGTACTCTGAAGACTGAGGACAGGGAGGTACTGTAAAGTGGCTTGCTGAATGTCACATATAAAACAAAAGGATATGCAGGATTTGAAATAATGACCCTCTGCTGTACTTTACAGCTTTGTACTTCAGCAACTTTATTTTTTAATTTTTATTTAACATTTTAATGATTTACCGGATGGGTTCCATGAGAAACTAGTCCTGTTTATAGAGTGTCCCATGTCATAAATACAACTTACAAAGAGTTTGACAAGCCAATACATAAAAGTTAAATACACTAACAAAATGACATAAGCAACACAAATTACAATAGAGTTTTAGTAAATCTTTGTCATGTACAATTACTTAAAACAAGTGCAGATGAGTTGTTCTTGTAGAAGTAACTTCTTCAAATTTTGCTTAGAAACATTCAAGGAGCAAGAGTTCTACAACAAAGTGGGGGGGGGGGTTGTTCCAGGAGAGATGGAAACCACTTGAATGTACTTCTTCCCTGTTATGTTTCAAGTCAATGAATTTATGATTCATTATTTTGGAGAAATGCATAAGGTTTATAATCATAAATATAGGTTAATGCACTAGCTAGGGCTGAAGCCTCAAAAGTACTGTAGGGAAATATGGCATTAGGGTTTCCAACCCAAACACCCCACCCCCACCCTGCAGGCAGCAACAGGAATGGGGGAGGGCCTTGGGGTTGTCAACCCTAATTCTCACCCCATTCCATGAGTAAATAAGCTGAGATGGGTACAGTTTGGAAGGTGGGCTTCCCCCCTATTTCACTTATGGATTTTCCCCATCTCCATTTTTCTATTACCTCTCCCAGATTTACGTTAGAAATGTCCACCCCTATTTTAAACAGATGTACCCCATCTGCTCTATAAAGCCCCAGGCAATTTTCCCATATCTGTTCATGCTTTATCACTATTCCGTCAGTTCATTGTATGTAGGCCCCCACCTGCTTATTCATCTGCTTTCATGTATTGTCCAATGCCTTATGATCCCTGGCCTGTCTCTGTACTTACCTGGGCAACATGTCCGACCATGCCACCACCACTCCTGGCCTCCATTTTATTATTCTTGCAATCTCCCCTTTCATCTGCCAGAAAATGTCCAGCCAGGGCCTGGATCCCAGATCATTGCCTCTCAAATGTAATATTATCAGGTGTGGCACTGGCCATGTTGCCCTCAATTCCTCCAACAACAGCAGAAGCTGTGATCATTGCATCCCTCTGATTCCCTTCCAGTGCAACCTGATGTTGTTCCAATCTTGATAAAGCCATCTCACCCAGCAGGGCCATCACTCATCGCTCTGCCCAATACACAAAGGAGTGTCTACAGATCCATACCTCCCACCATCCCATGGGGCCTGTGGTATTAAAGAAAAACAAAGATTAAGCCACTATTCTTTTTTGCCCCCCCTCCCCGTCTGGGTCTTTTTTTTCATGCCTCAGATTCTTCCAGCTTAAATAAAGCAGATGCAAAATTAGCAGGTCAGTTCTCTCACATAGTTCTTATAACAGACTGAGACCATCTTCCCACTTTTTTCACATCTTCTTTGGACCCCCCCCCCCAGCTGCCACCTCTGAGGTGGCGTTATTTTGAAAGGAGTGGGCTGTATGCCTCCTTGGATCCTCCTCAATTAACTCCAAGCTTTTTTTTAATATGGTGACCAGCTGCACCCCCATTACTGGCACTCCATTCCCATGGATAAACAATTTCCCCTCCATCGCAGGCCTAATGGCCACGTAATCCTGTAGTGCCCGAACAGGGCACATCCCCACCTTTTCCTGTCACTGTAACATTATTTTTGCCCCTTTTCCTGCTTTGATCTGTTTTGGATTTTTACAGCCATGGTCCCAACCTGTCCCCCTGCCATTGCACTTGCTCCCAGAGGAAACTTTTTCTCCCCCCACACCCAGCCTGTCCTAATGCTTAACTTATCCTATACACCGAAAGAAACATGGTCATAAATATTGTCGTCAACAGACACACCTTGGCCACTGAATAAAAGTCTCTAGGTAGTACCCCCAATAACTTAGCCAAGAGTGCCTCTGATATGGGGTGCCTGCCATCCACTTATTTTCCTCTGTGTTTCAATCAGCCCTACATCATTCGCTCCACTAACTGTCCCTTTCATGGGTCCCTCCACCCCTTCAGGCTAATTACTAGGCCTATGGCCAATAGGGGTGTACACCCATGGTCGCATGTGCCATGCCTTCCCTCCATTTGCTCACCACAAACTTGGCTACCTGCTCTTCCATAACTGCCCCACTTACCTCCATGCCTTGTCCTGCTATTAAAGTCTGTAAAATTCTCCATGAACCTTTGTATGTCCTCAGTGTCCTGGCTGGCCATGAGATGCAAAAAAGCAGCTCGGCTCCATCCAACCAGTCTCCCATATGTGCTGAGGCACTGCTGTTTTCTTGCTTTCTGCCTCTGGGGCTATGGCCTGGAACCTGTCCAATTGGAGATGGGAGAGGCTATCAGCCACAGTATTCCATACCCCTTCGATGTGCTCTGCCCTGAAAGACATGTTCAGTCATAAACTCTGCAAAACTAACTGCCTCATCACTGTCATCACTGAGTCTAATACCACTCCCCTTCTATTTAGCGCATCCGCTACTGCCCTATTTTCACACCAGAAGGTTACTTTCTGGTTGTGTAACTCCTCCCCCCACACCACTGACTCTACCCATATCAGGAAAATCTCCAAACAATGTGATATCCCAGGTCAGACTCTTTTTTACCCATTCCCTCAGCCATTGCTTGGTAACCTATATCCCTTTAAAGTAACCTCCATCCCATATCTGAATAGAGCTCCAAGTCCGTATTAAAAATCCAGTCATCTTGTCAGAATGTCACCCCATTACATGCATTATATGACTGCAGTAACTCCTCCCATATCCTCAGGTCCTCTCTCACCCCTTTTGTAATATCCACCCTATGGTGAGGCCAGGTGGCCCCTCTCATTACCCTGACCAATCACTGTGATAAAACTCATCCTGGTGCTATAGCTCAGCAAGCAAAGTTCAAGTGCCCCAGTAGCTGCTACACCATGTTCAACAGCACCTGCCTTTCCCTCTTACTTCCCCCAGAAAACCTTTCAGTTTTTGAATCATCTGAGCTCCGAGTCTGAACACCCCTGCCTCAGCATCTATCTTGATCCATAAAAACTCCAAACACTAGCTGGGCCTCTCCATTTTATCCTTTGCCAATGAGACCCCAAGCTGCTCACATATCTCCCCAAATTGCCTGAGTATATCTCTGGCACCCTTCTTCCCCCTGCCTATCATGAGAAAATCATCCAGGTAATGGACTACCATCCACTGCTCATACCTGGCCCTGAATAACAATTGCAGCCGGGTGCTGAACAAGGTGATGCAAGCTACTGAACATCCCATGGGCATGACTTTGTCAAAATAGAACTTTCCCTCCACTCTAAAGCCTAATACTGTAAATCCTAGTCATCTGGCCATACTGGGAACAACCGGAAGGCTACTTCAGTGTCTGTTTTAGCCAGACTTGCCCCTTTTACTGCCTGTTTTATCTGCACCACTTCTTCCAGTATTGTGTATGTTACCCTGCTATCTTTCTCTCCTATACAATCATTCACTACCCCCCCTTTCTGGGTATGATAGGTAATGAATTACCCTTTATTCACCTGGTTGTTTATTGGGGGCCAAATCCAATGGGAACACTTTGAAATTGTCCAATGGTGAATCTACAAATGGCCCCTCCACCCTCCCTGCCTTTATTTCCTTCTGTATCTTTTGTGCCAGAATGACTTCCTTGCCCTTAACTGAGCCCACATTTTTGGCCTTCATGCCTTTTTTTCCCCTAAAGTGTAACTTAAAACCTCTGGTGAATCTGTCCCTCAATGTTCTACTTGCCTACCTATCCAGGTAATCCCTTACCCAATCCTGCAAAACTTCCAGTTTTACTGGTGACCATGCTAGCTGGTACTTTTTTCTCCCAGCCTGTCTATCCCATGTCTCATTTCTTCCTGGCTAACAACCCCAATGCACACCCTATGCCTAGTTAGCAAAGGCACAGGAGAGGTGAAACAGTAATGTTTTTCCTGTTTTTGTCTGGTGGGTGGAGGTGGGGTGTTAGGGTTGGAAACTCTAACACCACGTTTCTCTACTTTTGTCGCTTCAACCCTAACTAGTGCACCAGCCCGGTGCCGCTGAGGGTTGAGGTGCTGGACGCCATGCCTCACGCCATGCTGGTGACCCAAGTTCAAGAACGAGTCATGGCCACTGGCGGTCGGCAGGGGAGGGAAGAGATGGAGTGTCTGGAGGACTGCTGTCTCTTCCTAGCAGTGGGTACAGAGTGCGCTCGCTCTTGGAGCGACCTCTGGCAGTGGCTAGAGGATCGCCGAATGTAGCGGCATGGTGTATTCGTGGGGGCAGAGCCCCAGAAATTCATTGTCTTGCTGACCAATCAATCAATCAATCAAAATCTTTATTTATTCAGGCGAACATCATTGAGCAGAGCTCATTTACAAGATGGACCTGAGTGGTCATAACAATATAAGGTTACAAATTTTACACAAAAACATGGTACTGAATGAACACAAATACAAAGATTTATGAATGACCAGGCTCTGCAGAGAGAGGGGGGAACTAAAAGGGAAAAATTCCCGATTCACCGAGGAGATGACGAGGGTCCAAGGGATCTCCCTCTCATCCCTAATGCCGTTCCAGGCCACACCGGGGATCCACGGCCAACCTCCCAGAGGGATGGACCCTCTAATTTCAGAAAGAGCCGCCAAGAGCGGGCAGGCCCTGTTCCGGGGGGTGATCTGGAGTGCTGGGAAGTTCCTCTGGGAGGGGTGAACTGGTGATGGCTGGCCACGGTAGGGAGAAGAAGGGGTAGGATTGAGGGGCACCTCTGAAGGATGCCACGGAGAGTACCAGTGCATAAATAAAGTTAAAGAAAAAACTAACTAGTGCATTAACAAAGTTTTTGTAATATGTGTATATATATCTATATATATAGATATATATATATATATATATGTGTATATATATATATATCTATATATATATATATATACACAGAGAGAGAGAGAAAGAGATAAAATGTATAATGAACTTTAAGTAGTATGAAAAGTATTCATAATGAGTTTCTATGTAATAAGACAAAAATATTCCACTACTGAGGAGCAGAAGTACATAATTATTTTTCCCCCCTCTGGCATTCTTGAATGTTTTTTTCCCCTTACTTAAAGAATATTTATTATTATTATTATCTCAAAGGAACCCTTTGTATACAGTACAGCTATGGAAAGCAAAAGAAAAGGAAAATGAAATTGCTGGTTACTTCTATCTGTTTCATCCACTATAATCTGTTTAAAAATGTCAGCAAATAAAATGTATTCCATCCTCTGATGGCTTCGTGTTACTCTAATAAATAAAAGGTAAACAGGTACTGCAGTCCTTCAAAATTGGAGGGCATCCTTTATCCACAATTCTAAAATTATATACAATATACTGTAAGAAGAAGAAGGCTTTAGGATTATACAACAGCATCATGTGACAAACTACTAGGTGAAATATCTGAAAAAAACATGTATTTAGATTTAAATGAAGTTATAAATATGTAGGCAAAAATATCCATTTTTATTAAAAATGTACAATACATGAAGGCATCACACACTTAAATATTCATTATCTTGGTGTGGATATTACATAGAAAAGTAGACAAAAATGTGGGTTTAAAATACATGCATTGCAAATCCCTGCAGATGTAACTCTTTTTGGTGTAAAGTGCCTAGCAGTAGAGAAATAAATGTTTACTGTACAGTTGCTAATGCAAGTCACCAGTTTTGACTGAAAAGAACCACTCAGTGAGATAAGGAAACTACATGTGAACTCAATTTCATTTACAAACTGAATCAGTTATATCCTAGCCTCTCTTGTGGAAGGGTTACATGGCAAGTTGCTAAACATTTTAAGGTCTTACTTGGACCACATTATTTCTGATTGACTTTTATAACCTGCCAATAATGGTGAAAAGGCAGTTCTGGATGCCTATAAATTAAGTTTAAAAATGTATGCTGTTTACTGGTTTCATCTCTCTGTCTCATCGAAATGTATGCTAGATAGATATATGCCTTTCTTAAAACAAGAATGCTTAGTCATTGATGTTTTTTGAGTTCTGAACAAGTTAAATGAAAATTAATCTGGGCATGCAGACATGCTGATTGATTAGCAAAATATGACCCTGCTCCTGTTGTATAAGGTATTGTCTGTTTCTTTCATGTGTGGTTTATTTGCGCCCAATTCACTGTGACATATATAGAGTTTAGAGTGAAGTACTGAGAGCTTGCAAGAAATGAAAGCAGGATATCTTCCAGACAGTGAATAATAGTTAGCAAATAAGATCCCTTTTATTGTGTGTGAAACTGCAGATGCTTTTAATTAGTGCTACAGTTGAGACTAGTTGCAAGGTATTGCATTCTGGAAAGAGAATTTTATTTAACAGTTTGTATTCTCATGAATGCACTTGTGATCACATTTAGATATTTATTTTTACTCTGCGCTTCCTATTCCACTTAGTGTAAAGCAATTATTTGTTCCTGATGCCATCCTTACAAGAAATAATCAGATGAAGGTTGGATTAAGTAAATACTTCCAAATGTAGATGCTTTAAATGTGGAACACTAAATCTGTGTTTGTCATGAAGAAACTGCTTGAGAAAGCCACTCATGCACAATGGAAATTGTCCGATTCTACTAAGTATCCGATTGATTAGTATTTACCATAAATTATATTGGGGTATCTTGTACCAACTTTTATGGGATCAGATAAAGAGTACTTTTTGGTTTGCTTGTATATAAAACCATTTTTTTTTTAGAATAAAAACATAGTTTGGGGATCTAATTTTTTCAAAATACTTTTGCCATAAACACAGAACAGAAAGTTGCATTTAATGCCTAGTGGTAACCTTAAGTGGTTGTTAACACTTCCACAACCCAATACACATGCTTACTGAAACTGGAAAACATTCCTCCTGTAACAGAAAAAGAAGATATTTTATTAGACATATCATAATTGTTTTTCTGTTAGCTCCAACATTGTCAATGGGTATTATTTACACATGCGTATATATGCACTCTGATCATAGGTCACTGGTACAGCTAGAGCTTTAAAAAGCTGTGTCAAGTACCTTGGAACATTGCAGTGCTCAGTCAACACATATTGCAATGCAGTAGAAACAAGCTACGTGGAACACTTCTAACTGCAAATGACACCCAACAGCTCTCTAATGTACTTTATATGAATAAAGAGAAAAACTGGTTTACTCTGATGCACTCATACAGTTGAAATAACAAACAATAGGCGCTATTCACTAAGTTGGTGGAGGAACGTGAAAAAGTCATGTACACCCCTTCTCCCTGTGGACAGGTGAGCACATGCCAGCATTCACCAATGCTCTCCATTTGTCCGGGACTCCTGCTCCCCGGCACACAGGGCGGCCAGGGAGGAGTCATCGTCCCAGGTGGAAATCCAATGGGATGCCCCCCAATGACCCATAGTGTATCCCACACTGTGGTTGGCGTGGGCCTGGGGCCATACATGCTGACTGCAGGCACCCAGACCCATGCATCAACATCACGTACTGCTGTTGCAGCACCTGGACTCACCAGGTGCTCACCCACCCAGCTACCTCTGCCATTTCCTGCTTCCCAGTGGTCAGGGGCAGCATGGAGTGTCTAGTCCCTGTCCTCTGGTGACCGACATCCTATGTCCATGGGTGCGTGCAGAGGGTTATGGCAGGATCAACCCTGGCGTACCCTACGCCACCCACCACACCCTTGCAGCCAACACTAGCAGGTTAGTGAATCCTGCATTGTCCTGACAAGCCCCTGGAATGTCCCCTGTGCAGAGCTGTGCATGGATGAGGGGGATCAGGTGCGGTGGGTCTGTGCACACACCATTCTGAATGCTGCATGGGTGGGGCATTGTGAGTGCGGAGTGGCTACGCATCCCAGATACGCACGTGTAGCCACTCCACCCCAATAGTGCACAGTCCCCAATGTTTGCCTTACCTTGCTGGAGGCCATGTCCCTCTGTTCCTTTATAGTTAATGTTGGCCGGAATTGAAATATTTTGACTGACAAAATATTTCGCGTAATTCCGCAATTAGGCTACATATTTCGCCTATGCGAAACAAAATTTCACCTGTTTTCTTGATTTCACATAATTGCAAAATTTCGCTTAACATGGCTTGGTGAACATTTTCCCCTATGCAAAGCAAAATTTTGCTTGGTTTCATGATTTCACATAAATGGCGACATTTCATCGAAATACGTTGGGTCTGCCAATTTCGCACATTGATGCTCCAAATTTCACTTTTTGGCATAACTTTGCAGGCATAACATTTGATTTCACCAGTGAAATTTTGATCCAAAGGCAAAATGTGCAATGCATTGTGGATAAATAGGTCAAAAGTCACGTGTAGCTTGTTTACAGCTCATTCTGCTGTGTGTTGAGTTGGAGAGAAGACTGTTGTGGTGCATCAGAGCCAATAAAGCATTTGAAAACATAGCTAAAACTTGTTTTTGAGAGCCAATTGCTGCAAAATATAAAGTTTTTTCCTAGTGCTACTGTGCTGCTAGGGAACATTTTCTAATTTTGTAAATTTTTGTATAATACATAATTTAAATTAGGTTTTATTTTTCTTTCTATTGTTGAAAGAGTTGTGTGGGGTAGGGTAGGCGTGTAAAGCAGTGCAGGCTATTTCTAGCCAAGCAGATTGGTATATTTATTACAACTGTGAGTCATTTTTTTACTGTTATTTCTTAGTAATTATGTTATATCTTGCCATTTATTTTTCTCTGAAAAGTTTCTCTGTCCTGTTTGAGAGAGTTCCTGCTGCTGTTAGCTGTGTTATTTATACCATTCTTCTGCTTTTAGTTGTGTATTGATTGTGAGTTCTGAAGTTTTAAACACACAGAGCTGATCCTTTGTTTTATTTGTTTTGTGGTTAGTTCTGTTTGCTGGAGTGTTAACTTGTGTTACTAAAATTGTGAAAATCAACAGTTGTACTAAGTACTTCTACTTGATCTTGTCCATTGACAGTCGCACTGCATTGTTGAATTGTCCCCCTGTATGTTATTGCTGGAGCGTGACTCTGCACACTGCGTGGTGTTTCTGTTTTAGTTAACTTACGTTACCCTTTCTCTGTTATAGCATTATTTGCGTAACATCTGACGTGCATTATAAAACAGTCTATATTAAAATAGTTATTTTCAAGAGATTTCTTGGTGATCCCTCCCATCCAGACCACTACCATATTTTGTGGTATTACTTGCCTTTGTTGCAGTTTTATGGTTGTCTCTGCCCGTATATATAAAAAAAAAATTGTGAAACTGAGTAATAATACATTACAGTACTTTATTTGTCCAGAGACACAGGTGATTTGTACTTAAAGTCGTCCACTTGTGCCCTTTTTCCTTGTGTGTGTTTCTTTAATTCCTTCCTGTTTGGTGGAAAAAGGTTACCTTTTTGGTTTTTTACTAGAATAGTCTGCCTACCATATACAGTATTAGTGGTACTCTAAGTGTTGGTTCCTGTCCTGATTGTGTTTGGACTTGTAAGGAAGCCAGTACTGTAGGTGTGTGACATCAACATTCATGTGCGAGGTGTTATTCACACAGTTAGTAGTAATACATCCTTTCTTCAAATACTCCTAGAGAAAGGCAAAGCTTTGAAGCAGCAGTCAGCAAAAATGCCTTCTAAGAAGCGACCAAGTAGAGGGGGGAAATGTGGCAGGGGGAATGAGGGAGCTAAGAAGTCTACCAAAAAAAGTACAATTTCAGTTCCAGTTCCCCATAGCAGTGAAAGCACATGTATGTCTGCATCACTGTCTTCTGATGTGGGCCCTAGTGGTGTGGCAGGAACCAGCAAAGGAATTGGTAGCTGAGCTGGGTCAGGCATACCTGTATTTTACTTTTTTAAAGCTCAGA
Source organism: Neoceratodus forsteri (assembly GCA_016271365.2). Taxonomy (NCBI): domain Eukaryota; kingdom Metazoa; phylum Chordata; order Ceratodontiformes; family Ceratodontidae; genus Neoceratodus; species Neoceratodus forsteri. The sequence continues at coordinate 1,025,221,698 of CM057454.1, read as the reverse complement.
CTGTTGCAGCCATGCTAGTGGGGGATGCTGACAGTGAGAAGAAGGGAGGCACTGACACCTGCACAGGAACAGTAGTCCAGGACTCAGAGGAGGGTGATAATAAGTGTCAGTGTGACTGTCCATGTTCCTGCAGGAGCTGGTGATGACAGTGTTCAACAAAAGTCTGATAGTCCTGGTGATAAGGATAGTCAACCCCTTGAGATGGTTGCAGAGAAAGAAAAAGGTGCCGTCCTCCAAGAAAACCATGATGGGGGAAGGAAGAGGAGGAAGACAAGGGCATCATCACTATTGGTGGTGGTGATAATGATGACTGGGATGATCTCACATGGGAGCCTGAGTTAAAAAAGGTCAAGGGTGATGAAGGCCATTTACATGTACGGCCCGTGGGTCAGTCTGAGACTGTCACCAAGCCTATAAGCACAACTCCAAACAGTCAAGAACCCCCCCTCCCAAATGTTGTTTTACTGAAGTGATAAGAGCAGCCCAAAAACACACACACTTCCACACCTGTTTCAGAACTATCCCAGTCCCAGAAGCATCTGAAGTCTAGAGGTCAAAAGTCCCTAGTTTGGGATTTTTATGTGCTAGATCCTGCTGATGAGACCACAGCAATAGGCCAACTTTGTCAAGCCTGTGTTAGTCAGGGGGAAAAAGGGAAGCCACATAGACACAGGTGGCCAACAAACCCACCTGAAAAACAAGCACCTGCTGAGATGGCAGCAACACCAGAAGGATGCCAAAGCTGTTGGAAGCAAGAAACATGTAGTATAGCAAGAGCAGGAGGAGGGAGGGCAGAGTGGGTAGGTGGTGGAGGAGGGTGAGCAATCATTTGATCTTTTGAGTAGTGGGCATAGCAGTGGTGGTGCGAGTTCCAGTTCCATGAGTCTCAAAAGTACACCACCACACCCACAAGCAACCAAAATATCTGGTTTCATGCAGTCTACACAGCCCCAAGAGTCAAGTGTTACCCCTAAGAGAAAATCATTGCTGCCACAAGTACAATGTTCTGGTCGGACAGCCCCAAAGATGCAGCCCACTCTGAAGACCATCCCTGAGCGGCAGACAAAGTACCCCCCCAATCATACTGCTGCACAAGAGTTAAATGCTGCCACTGCTGAAATGCTGGCCATTGATCTGTTGACCCTCTCATTCATAGAGAATGCTGGTTTCTGCAGGTTGATGGCCCGTGCCTGTCCCAAACGCAAGTTCCATCGTGAGTCTATATTAGTAAGAGCGCCATGCCAGAGCTGAACAGTAGAGTTGCTGATTACATCAGACATGCATTGAAGCATAGTGCATCACACTATATCCATCTTAGCATGGATATGTGGACCAGTGGACAGATAGCAGCAAGCTCATATCTGTGCATAACAGCATATATATAACAGCATACTGGGCACAGTTGCCTGATGCAGTACTTGATTTTGGGCCTGGCAAAACATGCATGAAGCAAAACTGTTGTGGTAGCAACACAACTGGTATTGGACAGCTTGCAATCCTGAGTATGAAAAGTGTCACATGTTCTCACACGGCAGCGAAAATGCTTAATGTTCTGTTGGACGTGATTGATGGATGGCTACACATACAGTCACTGATAGCAGGATTCATCGCAAGTGATAATGGCTCCAATGTAGTGAAGTGCATTAGCGATGGTGTTTTTTTCAGAGTGCCCTGAATGGCACACTACCTTAATCTTGTTGTTCAGTAGTTTCTAACCATGCGGACATTAAGGAAATGGTTACTGTTGCCCATCACATCTGTATCCACTTCACCCATTCTACAAAGGCCTGTGACTATCTGCGTGAGCTACAGTGCAGTGATCATCTTCCTCAGCACTGGATGAAGCTTAATGTTGTCACCAGGTGGAACTCCACACTGTACATGCTTGACTGGCTGTATGAATGGTATAAGGCTATGTCAGAATACCTGCTGTTGTACACCACCTGTGACAGTGATGGAGTGTCCATCGCTCTAACAACAGAGCAGTGGTGCCAAATTCATTGGCTAATACACATTCTACATCCATTTATGCATACTACACAGGCAGTGAGTGGGGACACTGCTTGTAAAGGTCAGTCCATACCCCTCATATGTGTGCTGAGGCAGACACTAGTGAATGTGCGACACCAGACAGAGACAAGTGAGGATCATGGCACTTGTGATCTACTGGAGCACATGCTCCATGTGCTGGACATAAATACCCATGTATCTGGCTATTTACAATCAGCTGATTTTGCAGTCACCACCATGCTGGATCCACACTACAAACATGGCCTACACTCTATAATTGAAGGAGGTCATCAGCGAGTACAACAGTTGACAGAGAACCTCATTAGATTGGTACATGCTGCACAAATGAAAAATGTACACACTGCATCAAAAATGGGTGTTGCTACAACCACCAGTGGCTCACAGGCAACCCAATCAGAGAAAATGGGCAAGGCAGAGCAGAAAACAGCAAGAAATCCTATTTGGGATGTTCCCTTTCAGATGGGAGTGGAAGATACGAAGGAAAATGAGAAGGAGGAGGAGCTGGATGAGGCAGCAGACCTCCGGGCAGCAGAACAAATGGTGGAGGCCCACATGGGGACCCAAAGCACCTTGCCATTAATGATGAGCCATTGCTGTACTGGAGCAATAAAATGATTGACTGTCCAGCACTAACATCGGTTGCTGTGAAATAGCTGAGTGGCCCACCATCTAGTGTCACTGTGGAATGAGTGTTTAGTGCAGCTGGGGCAATTGTGAGTCACCATAGGACCAATTTGTCACCCAAGAATGTGTCCATGCTAACATTCATCAAATTGAATGAAAAGCATATTTCACACAACATAGTGATGTCAGTGGTGTTGCCACAGGAACTGTGTCTCGGTGACGAGGATAATGATAATCCCTCAACTAAGGCATCCACCGGCAGCGAGGTGGATAAGGCAGCAAAGTTGAGAGAATTCCAACATGATGAGAACTCCAGTCTTGAAGAGTGTGAGGTGTGTTTCTTAGATGATGTGGAATTGGAAGTTGAATAAGGCTGAGTTTGCTCCAAGCCCCCCCCCCACACTTTCAACTCAGTATGGTGGCTGGGGTGTGTATGTTATACCTTATTTTTAGCTATGCACCATTGGATTGGTTATGGAAATATGGTGTTATGTGCTGCAGTGTGTATAAGTTTCATTTGATCACCCTTTGCCATAACCCGTTGATTGGTCACCTCATCACCAGTTCCCCAAGCCTATATGAAGCAGGAGCAATGTAATTATTATAACCGTAAAGATTTTGCAATTGGATGATTACATTTATAATGTTTTTCTTCCAAAAATATCTTACTTTTCATGTTGACTATATCAACCCCATCTTACAGCAAGATATGTTGTATGGATGTCCTTAAAAGTGCCCATGATGGCAAATTCCACACTGCCCCACCGCCCCCTCTCATTGCCTGATCTGACCTGACACAGCCATGCACTCCATGTGACTGAACATTTTTTTTCTGCCACTTAGTATTGGTGACATGTACAAGAATCCTGGCTCCTAGACTAGCACAAGCAGCATATGAATGTAACATGCTAATTCAACAATCAACATCACAAGTTGAAAACATTTTGAAAAATGGTGAATTGTGGCCATCTTTAATGATGTGAGTCATTAATTACAAAAATAATCATGAAGAGGCTTAAAAACTTACAACATCAAATCCCTCCAAAAAGGTTACTTGTGCTATAGCAGAACCAGGTTAAGGTACACCGAAACCACAATGGTTCCGTGGAGGCAGGGGAAGGAGGATCCTGCTGCCTCTCTTTGCAATGGATTCAAAATGTTTATGATTACTGCAGCTATGCAATCTCCATTGATTAGACAAGACATTAACCCCCTCCACTTAATTATTTACTAAACACCATCTCAACCATCTGTTTTCACATATAATTCCTTCCTGTATGTGGGTGGCAGTGGTGATTGCTTATTAATGGTAATGGTATGGACACCAGTCCAGTGACCAACATTGCAGTTTAAGCAACATCCCATCTTCCACAGACATAGCACAGCTCCTGCAGGGCCTGGATTGATGTAGTCATCAAAATACAACATACGATGAAACCTCAACAGAGGAAAATGACCTAAGCAAGACCAAAGATAAGAAAAAATGATAGATGCTCATTAATCTGCATACCTAGTTTTACCTAACAAGTTGGAAGTGGAAGCAGAGAAAAGATTTTTGCTTACCATACCCCATGATGTCATTAAACTGCAGACATTCCCCACAGGAACATGCTGTGTGGTGCACATGATTCCAGACCAAGGTCCACGATGAAGCACAGTAGCACTAGCAGACATTTCCCTTCTCCTATCAGCACTGCGTACCTTGCAATAAGAAAAATATAAGAACACATTTTGAGGATTGTTAAAAAGTTCCCCCACCATCACCTGGGACCATCTCCTCCCACCACAGAAGACCATAAAAAATGAAGAAATACTTACCTCAAGGACTGTGAAAGTGGAACCATCTCACAATTAAATAAAGCCAACAAATCTGGTTGAGCAGCCAGCAGCAACAGTGGTAGCAGGATGGAATGAGACTTAACTTTGCCGAAATTCCTGATGTTGACAAAAGCAAAAAATAGCACAATTACTATCAAGCTCAGACAACCAGATGGTAGTAACAGACATACCACACTAGTATGAAAATTCCAATACTTAACTGTCTGTGTTGGGAAACTGGGAAATGTGGTGCATTTCAAAGATCCAGAGATCTCCCTCCCTCCCGGCCTGGCATGATGATGTCATCCACAGCACACTGAAAAATAATATAAGAACAGTACAAGCATATTAGAACTCAAGATGCCATAATACCAACCCACCAACACCCTTACCTTGCAAAGGAAAAAAAATTAAGACAGATACTTACATGTTCAGCAGCGGCAGTATGGACTGTGTGAAGATAATCCACCAGGCATCAACCATCCAGAACAGTAGTTCTTGTGGCAACTTGGCAAGTAGTAGTCAGACAACAGCAGGCAGCAAGCTACAGAGCCCCAAAATGTTATTTACCCCCCACCGCCAGGCAAGCTACTACCACAGAGTCAATCAGTCAACACAGCTAGACAATCAGTACAGCAGCATAGGGATAGAATATGATAAATGTACATTTCTATCTCAATCAATTGAAACAGCATCAGCAGGAGGTAAGAATCGCAAGTAGCAGCAGCGTTTTGCAGGAGGAATTCATTTTCTCTGCATGGGCTGGCACCCCTTTCCAGGTTCCTGAGGTGGCGGCACACCATAAAACATCAGGACTGATGCCACAGTTCAGTCTCAGTTTGATGTAACAATTTTTCTGTACCATTTCTGGACTTGTAGGCCCAGTCTGGCACCAGCAGCAGTGAGTTTCAGGTAGAAATATTTGGCAAACAGACCCTAAAATAGCTATTTAATGTCTGGGTGCCAGTGGGGCACCCTAAACCATCATGGCTGTGACCAGATTTCTGCCTGAATTTAATGTACCATTTTTTCTGCAACATATCTGGACATTTACTGCCTGTGCTGCACTGGCAGAAACAAGATGTGGCCTAAAAACAATTATAAACAATGGCCAAAACAGCATTCTAATGTCTGGGTGCTTGGGGGCACCCTCTAACATCTGGACTGATTTCACATTTTAGCCTCAGTTTGATGTAGCATTTTTTGGTAGACATTTTTGGACTTGAAGGCCCAGTTTGGCACCCGCAGCAGTGAGTTTCAGGCAGAAATATTTGGCAAATAGGCCCTAAACCAGCTATTTAATGTCTGGGTGGTTGGGGGCACCCTAAAACATCATGGCTGGGTGGTGGTGGGGGACACCCTAAAACATCATGGATGAGACCAGATTTCTGTCTGAATTTAATGTACCATTTTTCCTGTAGCACATCTGGACATTTACTGCCTGTGCTGCACTGGCAGAAAAAAGGTGTGGCCTAAAAACTATTGTAAACAGTGGACCAAAGACCATTGTTTGGTCTGGGTGGTGATTTGGGCACCATAGAACATCATGGCTGAGACCAGATTGCTGTCTGAATTTAATGTGCCATTTTTTAGAAAACATTTCTGGGCATTTACTACCTGTGCTGCACTGGCAGAAATAAGATGTGGCCAAAAAACAATTGTAAACAGTGGCCAAAGCAGCATTTTAATGTCTGGTTGCTGGTGGGACACCCTAAAACATCAAGACTAACAGCAGATTTCAGTCTCAGTTTGATGTAACATTTTTTGGTAAACATTTTTAGACTTGTAGGCCCTCTTTGGCACCAGCAACAGTGAGTGTCAGGCAGACATATTTGGCAGCTATTTAATGTCTGAGTGGTGGGGGGCACCCTAAAACATGGCTGAGACCAGATTTCTGTCTCAATTTAATCTACCATTTTTACTGCAATGTTTCTTGACATTTATTGCCTGCACTGCACTGATGTGACTGAAAAACAATTGCAAACAGTGGACCAAAGACTATCATTTGATCCGGGTGGTGGTTTGGGCACCATAAAACATCATGGCTGAGACCATATTTCTGTCTCAATTAAATTAACCATTTTTCACACAACTTTTCTGGACATTTACTGCCTGTGCTGCACTGGCAGAAACAAGATGTTGCCGAAAAACAATTGCAACAGTGACCAAAACAGCAATCTAATGTCTGGGTGCTTAGGGGCACACTAAAACATCAGGACTAATGCCACATTTCAGTCTCAATTTGATATAACATTTTTTGGTAAACATTTATGGACTTGTGGGCCCTGTTTGGCACCAGCAGTAGTGAGTTTCGGGCAGAAATATTTGGCAAACAGGTCCTAAAACAGCTACTTAATGTCTGGGTGTTGGTGTTGGTGGTGGGTGGGGGCACTCTAAAACATTATGGCTGAGACCTAATTTTGGTCTTGATTTACTGTAGCATTTTTTGGGAAACATTTCTAGAACTATGGGCCATGTTAGACAGTGTCAACACTCTGTCTTACTCTACATTCTCAATGTCATCCTAATTTTTTCAAAACATGCTGTATTTCTCATCTTATCATGCCTACTCTGCACAGTATGGCTTCAAGAGGCTGTGTTAAACTGTAGCCCTATGAGAGGACATTTTGGACCTGGTGGTGGGGGTGTGGTTGGGTACTATAACACCAAGGTAACATTGTGGAAAGCCATGGAGACACGCGTGTTAAGCACACACAAAAAATTTACATTATGTTTAACTTCACAATAAAAATGACTACGTTTCTATGATTGTTGTGTACATATTCATTCAGACTGATCCTGAACATAGCCAAAACAACTGCTGCCAGCCCACAACATCACACATAGCTTTGGGAAAAAATTTTCTTATAAACAATTTACAAATTACAGTACTTGACATTTGTGGATAGGAGGAGGAAATACATGCAGAGTGACTAACATAAACCAAGTAGAAAGGTACAGTGATTATGGGTAAAAAAGACTAAAAGTGACTGACAGACAGTAGCACATGACATCATAAGGGTCAGGTCAGGGACAGGGTATACATATGAAAGAGGAAAGGGAGGGAGCATAAACATTGCATAACTCTCAAAAAACTGGACAAAAAGAAACAAAAGGATATAGAAGAAGAAGAGGACAGAAAATAGGTATGTATATATATTTTTTTGCTTTTTGTTATTTTTAGAGGGTGCAGATGAGGGAAAAGTGACAGTAAGAAAACAAGGGCAGGAGAAAGAAAAGAAAAAAATAAGGAACTCTTCTCCACATGTTTTGGTCCTGTCCTAAAATCTCCCCCTTATGGGATTCAATTAAAACTTTCCTGGACCCTCTGCTGGGCTTTCAGGAATACTTTACTCCCGAGATCTGTCTGTTAGGGGACTTATCATTTATTAGAGTTAAGGTATGAAAGTTTCACATTTCCATGATTGCCTTATCAGCTAATAAGCTTATTCTACGCCACTGGAAAGATAAGTCCTCTCCATCTGTCCAGGAATGGGTAAAATAAATCCTGTCCAATCTGCACACAGAAAAAGCGATTGCCAGTCTCCACAATAGAATGGCAACATATACCAAAATCTGGGATCCCCTTCACTCTCTAATTTCTCTGGTTCAAGTCTAAGTATATCTTAGACTATATTGTCATATAAGACCTTAAGTAAGGTGCTTGGCATTTGACGGGCATTAGGTTGGGTTACTGCAGTATGGGGAGGGAAGGGTGGGTCAGGCAGTTATTCCTTTATATTGTATTGGAATGTTAATGTCACTGTCATTTAAACTGCCTTTTATTGTGGAAAATGTATCAATAAACTTTAAATTGAAAAAAAAAAAAGAAAAGAAAAAAATTTGCTGCCAGTGCTGTGCTGACATTAGCTTTTCCTGTCTGGATCATTACCCTGCACCAGCGCCAGGCACCAATTCTGCCCTGCCACCACCACCACGCAGCTCTGTCAGGAGTTCAAACATTTTCTGTTGCTCCTCAAGGAGTTTCCTGAGGTCCCCCCCAACCTCCTGGCAGAAATCATTGAACTCACTGTGCAGAGCTACCACCTTTCTGCACACCACTGTCAGGTCTTCTTGACTCACTGCTGCTGGTGCTGGAACATGAGTGGCTGGGGTGGCTGCAGGCTGTGCTGGGTCACCACCATGAACCCAGTGACACCTGTGTCTGTGGGGTGAGGGTGATGGGGGCTTTGTAGCTGCCTCTTGCTGCTGCTGCCACCGATTTCTCATGTGGTGCCTTTGCTGACCACTGGTATGTTCCTCCTGCTGGCCCCCTTTCCCTTCTAACTGCTCAGCACCCCGGGCCCCTCTAGCTGCTGCCAATTCTTTTTGTTTTTTGAGCCAATCTGCAGGGTGGTGGTGCTGCAGATGGCTCCTTTGGACATCAGTGCCAAAATGACCCCCGGTCTTGCCTCTTCGAACAGATCTTCCACACAAGTTGCAGATCACCAATGTGTTGTCATTGGTGTTTTTGGTGAAAAAGCACCACACAGCTGATGATGCATTTTGTTGGGGGGGGACCAACAGCTGATGTCCCAGGGCCAGTGACCACATCATGGTCCTGCTCGGGGGATGTGGGGGATGCATGCTTCAGCTGGGGAGGATGGTATCTGGAGGTGTCTGCTGTTGCTGCCTGGAGGTGGGGCCACATGCTACTGCTGGACAACAGGAGGATCTTCATCCTGCTGGGTATTATGCTGCTGTTGCTGCTGGGAGGGGGCACGGGGCGAGGGGTGAGGGGCTCATGTTGCTCCTGGGGAGTGGGAGCTACATTCTACTGCTGGTGGGTGGGGGGCACATGCTCCTGCTGTTGAGGGGGGCACAGACATAAAGGCCCACCTGTTAATGCGAACACTGGGTGGAGGTGGTCCAGCTGCCTTCTTCCCAGTCTCCACCTTGTCCCTACTTTTCCCCATCCATTCTCCTAGGCTACAATTTCTTGCTACAAAAAAAAAGGAAAAGAAAGGGGAGAGAGTGAGGGAGTTTTACACACACACACACAAAAAAAAAATCTCAGTCACATAAGGAAATAATGAACACACACACCAGACAGACTAAAAGATAAAGAAAAGAGAACAACTCTTATTATTTGTTTAAAGACTGTGTACTAACAGTACCACACAGAACAATCTCTCTGCTGCTGCCTGCTTCTCCAAACTGTCCAGCAACGTAGCAAAAGAACTAAATCTGTCACTTCCAGCCTGTTTACAGTCACCCATGTGACCTGAAAAGAATAAATCATGTGACTCGCCTAAATTCGCCTCATATTAACACAAGCTGAAATTTACAGCAAAATTACACAATGGCAATTGGCAACATTTCACCATAAGCATGTAATTATGCAAAATATTTCACTGGCAAAATTGGCGATTGTCCCTGGAGCCCCAACCAGAAATAACTCAGGCTACTACTTTGTCACTTTTGGATGCTCACTGGCAATATTTATTAAAAGGCACAATTATATATTTACATTCCAATTTCATTTCTAACAATCAATATTTACAATTTAGACATATCAGTCCAATAGCATGTTATAGGACAAAGCAGTCCTGTCTTCCCTCTTTTCGTTCTTCCTGCTTGTTCTCTACCTCATTTGAGGCTGCTTTCTGCTGTCCGGACACTGTGATCTGGCCCCCCCTTTCCAACACCATAACCAGGTCACCACACTTGTCTGGACCTCTCTCCCCCCCCACTAGATGCCGACACAGTGATCTGCACTCAGCTCTGTATCCCTCCCTCCCCATTACTCCCACGCCTGTGTTCCTTTGTCCCCAGCCCGTGGTGCCTACCCCTCCCCTCTACCTGCCTCCCCTTTTCCCCTTGCTCCCAACCCTTTCTCCCCACTTTTGTTTCATTTCCTTTCACCTTACACCCACCAGCGAGGCTCCACCTAGCCCCTCGGCCACTGGCCCCCTATCTGCGGCACCCCCTGGACCATGCCAGGCCCCCTTGGAGGCCAACAACCTTCCTTATGCCTCCCCTTATCTAGTGCCTATTTCATGTTCCCACCTCTTTCTTGCAGGGAGGGTGGGTGAGGAAATTTACAGCAAAAAAGATAGCTCTCTGAGGGTTGCAGGCCCTTATGAAGCCCCAAAGGACCCCAATTAGTACCCCATGTGGCCCCTCCCCTTGGGCAATAGCCAGCGAGCCCCAAGACATGGTCAAATGACACCCCTGTAAGGTCATAGCCTCTCCCCCTTTTCTCCTTCTCTCCTCCCTCTCCCTACCCCCCTCCCTTTCTTATTCTTTTCTGGCTGGGTCCCCTGACAACCTGGCTTGCCTTTTAGTGGCAAGCTTAATTTCGTCAAGATTTTGCCGGTGAAATTATATTTCACAACATCTCTCTTCATAGTCTCTATAGTGAAATGAGACTCCGTAGAAGGTGTCATATTGTGCTTTCATGCTTCTTATTCCAAATCTGGAAAAGAAAATCACTGGAATACCTATAGAAATGAAGGTTCTAACTGGAAATTGAACTGAATAATTCCATAGGACAAAAAAAGACCTGTCATAAGTCTATTGGTAGACATCATGAAATGGACATAATATGACAAGGTTGTGTAAGACTCTATCCTATTTGTTATACAGAGACAGAATTAAAAGCAAGGATCTATGTTTCTGTCCTCTCCAATTCTGTCACATGTCTGTCTCCTGCCTATCTGATTGTGCAGTTAGTTTTCCTTGAGGCTCCTTGGAGTTGGCTACTCTGATGGTCTCACAGTTACCCCATCTCTCGCATCCATCACTTGCTGTTTTTGTTCATTCTTTCTCTCTTTGCTTCTCTTTGGCTAAAATATATTTGTCAATGTTTTTGTGAAACTGAGATCCCTTGGCTTACAAGTATATATAGTTATACTGTTGAAAAAAGTTTAAGAAAGCTGTTTGGGGTTTGTTAAAAAAGATAGCAAGCTGGAACACAGGGGGTTGACCTTCAGAAACCTTTTAACCTTCCACCAGCTTGTTTGCAGTGTTGTCAACAGGAAAGCCAGCTCTGGCCAGAATGTCTTAATTGACTGCACCTGATAAAGACTGGATGTTTGGTCACAGGAAAGAAACTAACAAAATGTGATACATTGTGTTAAAACAGGAGTTATAGCTTAATGAGAACAGGATGCAGAATTTAATTCCCTGGTAATAACATCTTATAAAAAGAGAGGAATATTTGTTTAGAGAGAGAGAGAGAGATAAAGAGAGAGGCTGAGATTTAGATTTAGATTTAGAGATTGTCTCAGATGAAGAACTTTGTTTTATTTGATCTGCTTGTATTTAAGCTATCTTGCATAATTTAATTTTTTTTGTTTTATTGTTATTGATAATTACTTCTCCTGGTTTGTCCTTGATTCCTGACCTGTGCCTGAATGACAGATAAGAAACATAGAAACCCGATTGGTCAATTAGCTGGCTGACCAGGCCCATTACAGCCTGCATAATGGCATACTGGTATGTAGTAATGTGACCTTAGTAAAATCACTCCTGTCTGACAACAATGAATATTATCAATTGTCAGCCATCACTGGATTCTACAGTGACAGAAAATGCTGACCAATTTTGATCTATTTGCTGAGATGGCGAATGAATATCAACAGCAAAATGACATGGACACAGCAGAGGAGACAGATACCTCTGACCAAATGAGTGAATCAACAAGTATAGAGTCAAATAGTGACAGTCTGGTGAAATATCATTTGACAGCTACTGAAATGGAGCTGTCAGATTTAGAGTTGAGCTACAATGAAGCCAATACTGTATGCCAAACCAACTGGGCTGTTAATTTTAGGATTGGCTGAGAGGAAAAAAAAATGTTAAACATTGAAACACTAGAGAAAACTAAGTTGAGCAACATCCTCTGACAGCTTTATGGCATTGTGAGAAATAGTGCCAGAGAGATGTACAGTGTCATCATATGTTTCTCTCAGAGTTGGCATCAATTGGCATTTCAGTAATCTTTCCTTAAGCTAGAGTTTTACCTCATGCAGAATACCGAGTTCAACTTGTCTTAAAACGTTTCCTGCGTGAGTGCAACTGGTAACTCCACCCTCCATTCACCTGTTGAAATACCAGCACCTAAATGGAAGTAGCAACTCATTAAAGAGGAAGGGACTCCATAGTTATTTATTACATCTAATAGATCCATTCACATTTCCAAGTACTGATTTCTATTTTGTACTACAATTCCCCTGCCCTTTGTAATGATAATATTTTTGTCCATACTTAAGTTATTCAATGCATTTCTCTGTTCTTAGGTCATGTTATTATATTTTGGTATTAACTCTTTTTTGTCTTTGAACAAGTTCATGATTTCCTTTTCTACAGTTTTACTAAAAGCTTCCATTCCAGGGCTCCTTCCAACAGGGTATTATAATGTGAGTTTACTTTATCTGCTTGCTTGTTTTTTTTGTTGATACCCCATCTCTTGCATGTCTGAGCCTGCAAACATATTTTTTTATCTGATTTTTCTACAAAAGCTCTGAAGGTCAACTATTAACTTGAACAAATCAACTGCTTTAGTTGGTGCAAACGTGAGCCCTAAACTTAGTACTTCTGTTTTTCCTTTACTCAGTTCTCTGTTACTTAGATTACAAATTGGAATTTGTTCCTCACTTAAGTGATTTTGTTCCTTATCCTGTTATGTTGCCTGTCTTCCATCTTGTCCTCCTCCAAGATGCCCCCGACCTCTGCACATTGTTCCTAATGGTCCTCCTACCTCCTCCGTTCCTCTGAATGTCACTGTCTTGTTCCTCATGTTGTAGCAGCCCTCCTGTTCTGGGTCACCTGTATTCTGTCCAACATTCTGTGATTTGTCTAAAAAGGCTGTTGTGTTGTATGTTTTTTTGTGTTTCTACTGTTGCTACTTTTTCTGTTTGTTGATGTATCTCTACTATGTCCCTCTCTTGCACCTGTTCGTTTAGGTGCACATTTTTTTGTAAGTGTAGACTCTGTCATCTCTGTAATCATTAGTGTCTGTCTGAAACTTTTTGATTTTAGTTTGTTTAATTCTCACTTCATATTCTATCAGCTTCTCTGTCTAAATTTTTTTGAAATTCTTCAGCTTGTGTTGAAATCACTGTTGACATACAGGAGATCGTCGATTCTGAAAGGTAAAGTGTCAACAATCCTGCTCAAAAGATGACTCCTACAGCTTCTTTTAACCTGACAGCATCAGAGCACATTACTGAATCCACCACAGAAGACACATACAAATTCACACTCTTCCTCAGCCAGATCCGAACACAAGTGTATCCCAATGCAGATACAACCTCACAAAGCAGCACTACTCAGCCTGCCATGAAACCATACAAACATACGAAATTGCCAGCAAATAAAGGCCTCATGGTCTCTCGAGTCTGCTCGATTGTGCAGCTAACAGCCCTTATTCTGCAGCTGCCCCTCCCCTCTTCCATCGGACTTCCCACTTGACAAGTAATTCCACATTGAGACAACTAAATTAGTAAAACTATACCACTAGTTCAGGTTCAAATTCAAGTTCATGTTTCTTGTTCTGCTATTGCCTTTACATAAAATGATTTTAAAATACAGTAGACACAATATGTGCCAGTGTAATTACAAACGTCAACAGTATTCCAAGATATTTATAATAATTTAATACAGAATATCATAAGTGTAGCAATAAATTAGATTTGTAAAGTATATTAAACTTAAGGACAACTCTCAATCCAGTATTACTTGGGATACATCATTAAGAGTTTTTAAAAGATACATGATATCTATAAATGCAGCCAAGTTATACTTTGATTTTGCTCAAAATCCTTATTAATTTGAACTCAGTACAATAGTATCCAGCAAGCTGCTCAGGGAACATCACTCTATTAGTACAAGAACTCCCAAAATGTTTGAACATTTGTCCAGATATAACACATCAACAATCTGAGAGTCAGGCTTAATACAGAGAATATAGTACTGCATACATATAAGGAAAAAATATAAATAATAAAAAGGGGTTAAGGGGACAGAGAAGACATCAATCTTTAGCAATCCTGCAACAGGAGTAAATGGGCCTTGGATGGGTTTGGGTCTGGTTACCTACAACCCCAAGCCAACTGTCTTGCCCATAATCTCAAAAGTCAAAATCAAAACATCTGATGAATATTGGAAATAAGGCCAATTTAAGGCATACAAAGAAATAATTACCAATGTCCCTTGTACATATAAATAATCATAATTTTTTTTTTTAATTTCAAAGATGACAAAAAGACTATCAATCTATGTGAAGTTAGAATATCTCAAGTATTGCACAATGCTGGAATTATTTGGTCCAAAGGGAAACTGAAGAATTATTTGGTCCAAGGGGAGACTGAGGTCAGCAAGTATAGAGCCTAACCAACACCTATCTTCTTTGAATATAAAGGGCATAAAAATGTGATATGCTTAATGTCATTCATCTTCAACCTTCATCCCACATTTACAATAGGGAGTTTTAACACTGGGCCATTTCTGTTTGAAATGGACATAATTGGCATCATAAAGTTCCATTCTTCTAACCTGGTAAATACCTTCTGATTTGAACGGTTAGATAGATTAGTCAGACAGAATTCAAGATTATGTGTTATCTTAATCTGTTTATACCATTTAAAATTTTCAATAGTGGAGACCTTTACAAGGTCCATGGTCTTAGCTGTATCTCTGACCCTTTTCTTGATTTGGGAAATAATTTCATAGTTGGGTGTGTAGTAAGTCTCGTACAATAAATATCCCACACATAATGGGAATAGATTTTTCTGAATAGTTGCAATCATTGAACAGGTAAATCCTTTCCTCATATGTTCAATTTCTTCTTCTAGACATTGTCTGGGTAACCTCTCCTCCGGTAGTTGAAATAAATTCAGAATAAAAATTAGATGGCTTTCTATAACAAGAGGAGAAATTAAAAATTGTCCTAATTATAATAGCAGAACCTCAGCTGGAACCAATGATGGGACTGACAATACCTAGAGGAATATCTTGTTTAATGCTATCTCTAATGAGTTTAATTTGGAAGAAGCTCAAATTTCAGCCGCATGTAACATGCTAGTTTTTATTTTAGTATTGAAAACTCTGAGTATACCCAAGATAGCACCTTTTCCCAGCTCACAATTAAATTTCTTAAATGCATTGTATGCTGTTTTTAGCTTAGTCTCAATCAATGATAGATGCCTATTCCAGTGGAAATTATCAGATAATCTTACCCCCAGATAATCATAATAATTTTCAATTTTTATCCTTAAATTTTCCTTGAAAAGTCTTGAAGTTCTTCTTGTTCTGTTACCAGAAACTACTAATTTGGTTTTATCCACATTTACAACCAAACTGCTATTTTTGCATAATGTGACAACATGATTCATTTTCCATTGAAGACCAAGCAATGATGTAGAAATCACATGAACATATGAACATATTAATATGCCAGCAGAAACAGGCCTCATGGTTTATCAAGTCTACTTGAATATGCAACTAGACCCCTATAGTGCAGCTGCCCCTCCCTCCCCCTCACATTTACTGCACCTATCACCCTTTCCCATCCCCTTTTAAAACTGCCCACCATTCTACAGGATACCACCTCCTTGAGCAGGGTGTTCCACTTAGCCACCACCCTCTCTGTGAATAAATGTCTCCTCATCTCTCCCCCCTCCAATCTGAGACCATGTTCTCTCAAGTCCCTCCCCTCCTCAAGTTCCTTCTGTACCTGTCTTGTTTATCCCTATCATGTATTTAAAGGACTGAATCATATCCCCCCAATCTCTTCTCTTCTCCAGTGAGTACATATTCAACTCCCTCAACCTGTCCTTGTAGGGTCTGTCCTCCAAACGCTGGATCATCTTTGTTGTCCTGAGCTGCACCCCCTCCAGTAATCTGACATCCTTCTTCAGAAATGGGCATCAGAACTGCATGCAGTACTCCAGGTGTGGTCTGACCAGTGACTTGTACAGAGGCAGGATCACCTCCCTCCTTCTGGAGGAGATTTCTCTCACAATACACCCCAGCATACTGTTGGCTTTAGCTGCCATCTTCCTGCACTGAGATGAGTTGTTCATATTCCTCATTATAACCACTGCTAGATCCTTTTCTTCCTCAGTGGTACCTAACTGAACCCCTCCCAACTGGTAGCTCCTCCCTGGGTTCCTTACTCTGAAATGCAGTACCTTGCACTTCTTAGCATTGAACCCCAAATGCCACATGTCTGACCACTCCTCCAGTTTAGTTAGGTCACCCTATAGCCCTTGCCACCCTATTATAACTTGCACCACCATCCCCATCTTGTTATCATCAGTGAATAGACTAATCTTACTACTGATGACATGTGAGATATCTGATATGAAAATCTCAAACAGCACTGGGCCCAGTACCAAGCACTATGGAACCTTGCTCACCACAGCCCTTGGGGATGACAGTCCCCCACCATCACCCCCTTTTCTGCCTCCCCTTCAGCCAGTTCACAATCCAGTTCACCATCTTTGTCCCCTTCCCCACATACTCCAACTTTCCCCCAACTGACCATGAGGCACTGAATCAAAGGCCTAGCTGAAGTCCAAATACAGGATACCCACTGCATGGCCCTTGTCTCGTTCCCTCATCACTCAGTCATAATACTCAATAAGGTTGGTCTGGCAGGATCTCCCTATGATGAACCTATGTTGCTGACTGTCCTGGAGTCCATATTATCAATATTATAACAGCTGTGTAAGCTAAACAGCTTACTTTCTTATTTATCACTCTAGGGGAGTGAAATTCAGGCAAGTATAACTTCTCTATTATAGTATCAATATACACATTAAATAAAGCAGAGGCAAGGATACATCCTTGTCTGACACTAAGATTTGTTTTAATGGGAGATATCAACCCACCAAACTAATTATATTGTACCTTAACTCAGGTATTTTGATGTAGCCTTATTATGATGTCCAACAAGAAAGGATCAGTATTGTATGTCTGTAGCTTCTGCAATAATGGAGTTTGCCCATTAAGGGGCAGACCAAGTTGTCCTGAGGCACCCCTTCCCTTTACCTGAAGATGGTGCACATGGCAGGGGAGGTAAGGGGAGGAACAGGTGAAGACAGAACAATAGGCAGGCAACAGGAAGGGGATGGGCTAAAGGAGGTACATGAGGGGCAGCACAGTGGTGGTTCTGCCACTTTTTGCTGAATTTTTATCTCTCTGAAACTGCAGCACATCAGATTGGCATCGACTGGAACAGAGGTTTGTGCAAAAATCAGGTAAGAAGCAAACAACTATAGTAACCAGGAATTAAGTAAAAGATATACATTGATTAATATAAACATTAGTTTAAAGGAGTTTGTTTAAGGAACCAGAAGGCAAGTAAAAATTAAAAAAAAAAAATGTTGGAGTGCTCATTGCAATTTCAGGATAGGTAGACATGTATAAAAGTTTTTTCATTTATACCAATGACCAGGAAGCAGAATGTGGTGGAAGTTGGCCAATGGGGTTTAGAATCAGGATGGAAGAGCTACTGTGTGAAGGGGTGAGAGCACCACATGGTTTAGTTTGTTTGGTCAGCTGGGCCTAGTGCACAGATTGCTAAGGGCCTTGCAGCTATGGGAGGCAAGTGACTGGAAAAGGAGAAGCCGTTAATCCTTGACATAATACTGTGTTTAGTTACCGTTAAATGTGGGGACAGAGTTTTTATGTTGCAACGACCTGGGGGGGGCTAGCATGGAGTCGACAGAAATGGCCACATAGCGCAATGGCACATGCCATTACCAGGGTTTGGAAATGAAGGAAGGGTTTGTAGCCCTAGGAGAATCATGGCAGGAGCATGAATAGTTGCCCTTGAATGCCAGACAGGGTGATGGTTTTGGAAGACTGGTCAGAAAAGCCTAGAGGGTAGACCGATGGAGACGGCCGCATGGCGTGACATTGCATACCTTTTTCCCCAAGGAATTGGGAAGTGAAAGGTGGAATTTGTGCAGGGGAGAAGTATGATCTGGGCCATGCAGGTGTACTCGGGGAATGTGGGACAAAGCATTGAGTTGGAGGCCGAGACAGAGATGGCCGCATGGCATGACATCACTCACCATGGGTAGACCGCACTGCACACTGATCTGGGGATATGTCTGAGCCTACGCATGGCTGGCTGTGCATAAATATTTAGAATTATTGGTTTTTATGTGCATTATTAGGTTTTGTACAGATCAAGTGGCAAGAGACCTCAGTGACACCACATATTTGGTGTCTGATAATGACTCCAGAAATGGGACGCTAAGCCATGGTTTGGGGGGAGGGCCAAGGGCAAGTATGGGGGAAAAGAAACAGAAGGAAAAGAAGGGAGGGAGGGTTGAGGCCTGGTCTGAAGGACTAGGTCCTAATTAAGAGGCGGCCATGAGGCGTGACATTGCATGCCCGAGGAGTAAGCGGGAAGATGGAGCCCTGACAAGGGGCATGCAGGGAACAGGAGCGGGTTTAAAAAAAAGGGGGGAACAGGGACCTGAGAAAGGGTGGTAGTGGCAAGCAGGTGGAGCAGATATCCCATGCACACCAAGTGATGGGGCCGAGAGGTCACGTGGCAAAAACCAGGCTAGATGAACCAGACAGTGCGGGGTGACACCAGTTGACACCAGTAGGGCATGATGGGTCACAGGCTGGGCTGAACGAGAAGCACAGGGCCAGAGCTACAAAAGAAAAAAAAGAAAAACAAGGGGGAGGCCCTAACAATATAAGGCCTAGTTTTGACAGACAATTAATTAAGATTTTGTTTTCTTTTCCTGTTTGGTCAGTGTCTCCACAGCTTTCACAGGCAAATAAGAGGAAATGGCACCAATAAAGAACAGGTCATCTAAAGAGGACACCTACAAGGCCATTGTGAAGCTCACAGAGAAGGCCAACAGAATGTGGCAGATGGTGGAAGGAGAGGAGTTGGGGAGATCTGGGGAGAAGCAGAAAGCGGGGAAGGGAAAAGGGAGTGGGGGAAAGTGGCCATCAGGGAGGCCACACAGCCGTCCCAGGGTGCAGCCACCAATGGTGGTACCTCCCTGAGCAGCTAGCCCAGTACCACCGCAGCCCTATGTCCCAGTCCCATCAGTACCCCCACAAGACCAGGTGGTGGTCCTGCTGGTGGAACCCAGACCGGATCCCCTGAACACAATGGTCCCACCACAGCCAATTGTGCAACAAGCCTTTCCGCCACAGGATGACAGGCCAGGGCAGCCTGAAGACAGCAGGCCGCAAGGAGCAAACAAAGTGCCAGGTAATGTATACATGGTGGTAGGCCAAAGCATAAAATAATACATAGGGCAAATTATTTCAGCACTCAGGACAGGGGGATTGGGGCAGATGGAGTCAGTGCTGGTGGAGATTAGGGTGGATAAAGTGGTGACAAAGGGAGGGAAGTGTTGGAGACTGTAGGAAAGGGAACAAGGGAGATAGAAGCCCCGAGAATGAGAATAGGGGAGCACATACCACTGGCCACAATTTGCGTTAGTGAGCCGGGAAGAGGCAGCAAAATACGAGGAAATGGAGAACATTGGAAAGAGTGAAATGGCAGCAGCAGTGATTTTGTTAGGCAAGAAGGAGGAGGACAAATTTACTAATGGAAAGACTTGGGATGGGTGGTTTGTAGGTTTCGCCACATACTCAGCTACAGTGCTGGAAAAGAAACCTGAGTTGGGCATTCCGCTGATCACTTACTTCCTGATAATAAGACGGGTGAAGGCGAAAGACAGAGTGGGTTGGATATGCTACGGCTAATTCTTCCGGCAAACGATGGCGACTTATGGGGATGTAAGATGGGATATGAAACAACTAGATCTGTGGACAGATTATGTAACTGACCAGTCCACTCCGGGAAGGTGAGATAGGAAAATGGGGTGGGGCACCCCAGAGGTGTTGCTAGGGTTACAGTAGGGCATTTTGCTCCTGGCCACAATGCCATTTTCAGCATGCTTGCTCAAAATGTAGGGGGAAAACACCCAGTGAGTAGATGCAGAACGACATGGGCACAAGGGACCAAAGGGACAGGAGGCAAGAAGCAGGTCAGCAGTTTTTTCAGGAAGGGCAAGGATATAGGGGTCAGTCGTGGAATGGGGGGGAGGCAGAGGGCACGCAATTAGGGGGGCCTAAGATAGGGACAGGGGAGTGGGGGTAGTAGAAGTGAGGGGAATGGTCAGGACATCAGTTCCAAGAAGCAAGAACACCCATCAAGATAGAAAGGTGAGACAAGTGGCTAGAAAGATACCCAGATAGGGAGGTGGTGGAGTCAATTAAAAAAGGGTTTAAGACTGGTTTTCCCATTGCAGTGGGAAGTCCCGAGGCGAGCGAGAGAGGTGAACAACCCAGTCTCAGTTAAAGGGAAGAAGGACATTTTAAGACAGAAAATAGAAAAGGAAAAGGCAGCTGGTAGAGTTGAAGGTCCATACACTAACCCACCATTACAGAACATGAGAATCTCTCCTTTGGGCTTGGTCCCCAAAAAACAGCAAATAGAATACAGGGTGATCCACCACTTGTCATTTCCAGAAGGGGACTCAGTGAATGATTTCATAAGCGTGGAGCATAGCAAAGTGACTTATGACACATTAGAAGAGGTGGTTCAGATTATGCAGTACAAGTGATTGACAATGCATGGTAGCCAAGATGGACATAGAGTCTGCTTTCAGGTTGCTTCTGGTTAGGAGGGAAGATTGGGACTTATTGGGTTTTAATATAGGGGACCAGTACTATTTTGACAAAGCAATGCCCATGGGATGCTCCATAGTCTGTGCTACATTTGAGGCATTCAGCACCAGCTTACAGTGGATATTTCAGAAAAAAAATGGATACAAGACTGTCATACACTACCTGGATGAATTCCTGTTAATGGGCAGCGGGAAGGGAGAGACAGAAAGAATGTTAGCCAGTTTCCAGGAACTGTGCAGAGAGTTAGGAGTTCCGTTAGCACCAGAAAAAAACAGAGAGCCCCAGTAAGGTTATAGAATTCCTGGGCATTGAAATAGATGCACAGGGAGAGGTATTTAGATCGCCAGAAAACAAAGTGTGGAAGCTGAAAGAGCTGATTCAGTTACATACAAGTAGGAGGAGAGTGCAATTAAAACAGGTACAACAGGTGTTAGGACATCTGAACTTAGCGTGCAGGGCGATTGGACCAGGAAGGGCTTTCACAAAGAGGTTAGCAAGGGCCACAGTGGGAGTTTCCAGACCACACCACTGGATGGACATGACAAAGGGAGTTAAGAATGACTTCAGGGTGTGGGAAGAGTTCCTCAACACCTATAATGGCTTTTCTTTTGGCAGGAGGACTGGGTGTACAACACAGATCTCGAACTCTATACAGATGCAGCAGGGGGCTTAGGTATTGGGGTTACATGAGGGGAAAGTGGTTCGAGGAACCATGGCCTACAAACTGGGTGAGGGATGGGAAAGTAAAAAACATCACACTGTTGGAGAGCATGCCCATTTGGGCCTGCACCCTCATATGGGGGAGGAACTACGGAATCAGAAGGTTGCATTTTGGTGTGATAACAAGACAGTGGTAGAAGTTTTAAAGAACAGGGGGGCCAGGTCAGAAACAGTCATGTGGGTTTTGAGACAATTGGTGTTAAGGGCTTTGCAATTGAATATGTCATTCAGGGCCAAGCACATAGAAGGGGTAAAAAATATCCTAGCTGACAGCCTTTCCTGTCTGCAGCTGGACCGTTTCTGGATGCTGGCACCATCAGCAGAGGATCGGAAAACGCCCATTCCAACAAACATCTGGGACATTGGCAAGAGGGAGCAGAACTGCTGTTTCGCAGCTCATGGGCACCACGGACTCTGAGGTCCTATGAAGGGGCTTGGCAGGTGTTCCAAACATTCAGGGCAGCACACAACATGGAGGTAAGTAGGCCACTCATGGAGGAGCAGCTAGGGAAGTTTACAGTAGATTAATGGCAGAAAGGAAGGGCCCACACCACAATGTGGGGTATACCTACTGGGGAATAGTTTAGTTTGCAGCCTAAAACACTGGAAGGACCCGACGAAGTCAATGTTGATCAGGAAAATGATGCAAGGATGGGGTAGGTTGAAACAGAGACCTACGGATAGCAGACGACCAGTAGGGGAGCAGTGGCTTGCAAAATTAAAGGGGGTACTACCGGCAATTTGCAGATCGAAAGATGAGGCACAGTTATTTCACATGATTTATCTAGTAATGTTTGCGGGGGCCCTGAGAGTGAGAGAGGCTGTGGGACATGGCAGGAAGGAAGAAGATGGGGGGTTGGAGTGGGAAAATATAAATTGGGGCATGGAGGAGATACAAATCATAATTAAGAAATCAAAAATGGATCAAGGGTGAAAGGTTGTACTGTAACCTTGAAGGCTCATGGGGACGACACAGTGTGCCCAGTAAAGGCTTTGTGGGCTTACGCCACAGATCATGGGTATAAGACAGGGAGATTATTTGTGCATGGGGACGGAAAAAAGATTACCAGTTATCAAGTCACGGCCATGCTCAATAAAGGCATACAATTCCTGGGTGAGGACTCAGGCAATTATTCATCTCACTCTTTTCGAATAGGGGCTGCATCACAGTGGGCAGCTGCAGGGGAGACAGTGACTAATATATTGGAAAAAGGGCGCTGGTGGTCTGGCAGTTGCAAGAGGTACATTCGGGCACTGCAGTATGGAGACTAACATATCACCTGGGTTTGTTTTTCAGGTACAGAACCACAGTGGGGGGGGAGGAGACCCAGGAGAGGGGGGCTATGAATATGAGCAAGAACATGTTTTAAGATATATATTCTGCTTAAATCTTATAGGAAGAGGGAGGATCATGGAAGTATGGATCTGCGATCACTCCTACATTTATTGGGCAGAAAAGAGAGCTGAGAGAAAGCCTGGGGGGAAAACAGCTGTACCAGGATGTGAGGAAATGTAGATTGGTTTGGCATGGCATACAAGGGATGAGATGGGCACAGCTGCTTCCTACCCTGAAGGAGATGAAGGAGTGGTGACACATTCCAGATTTAATCATTTTACATCTAGGGGGTAATGATATTGGGGGAAAGCCGTGGGTGGACACATATATCACTAAAGTTCAGGCGCCACAGAAACGCCGCTCTCTGGACCTATAGAGCAATCTCTAATAAGCTGCCTTACTATATCTCCTGCTGTCTTCCTCTGAGTATAATTGGGAAATACGCGTTAAGAAGTTACTCAGCTATTACACTTAAAGTACCCAAAGCAAAATCCCACTTCGGCAGGGCAGCCATAAGCTTCGTGCTACCTACCTTATGGAACGATCTACAAAAAACCCTCAAATTACACACTCTAATCGGTATAAATGCTTTCAAGATGCTTTATTTCCATACAATCAGAGAAGTATGTAACTGCTTCACCCACTCAGACCCAGTACCGGTGTCTGCACTGGTATATAGCCACGCCTAGACCCAATTTTAAGTACTGACCCCCCCAGCTTGCTCCTCACCAGCCTAATTGTTCTCTCTTCTTCCTGTCTTATCAACACTAGGCCCATCCATCCCTTATTCTTCCTTTCCCAACCTCGGATGGGAGCTCACTACCCTGGGTTTGAACATCCTACCATGCCCGTGCTTTATAGCATTCAATCCGGGGCTCACACATACCTCTTTTCTCCATCCACCTTCTCTACATCCAGCTTTACCAACTCCTTTCTGTGCACCATGCCTTCCTAGCCTTTCTCCCCTACTTCCTCCCTCTCTTCCCCTACCTTCACCTCTACCTGGTGTATATTTTTATTTTTATTTTTCTTCCATTACTTCCTCCTGCAACCTTAGATAACCTGCTTTATCTTCCTATAGACACTTCTATGTATGTAAATACCATGTAATCTGTACAATATCTGTATAATTCTATGTACATATGAACTTCTTTTTCTTCCTTTCTGTAAAGAGTATTATCTGTATTGCCTTGTAAATACCTGTGTTGACCTGTATATACAATTGTTCATGCTCCACCCAGGTCCATCTTGCAAATGAGCTTCTGCTCAACGATGAACGCCTGGTTAAATAAAGACTTGATTGATTGATTGATTGATTGATTGATTGATATATGCAGGTAAAAAGGGATTTAGAGAAAATACAGCAATGGTGGCCAGGAGTAAGCCTTGTTTGGTCAGACATAATTCCAAAGAGGGTATGAAGACATGAACACAGTCATGTAGCTTTAGACAGGGCCAGGAGGAAGATGAATAGGAGCGTGGGAACACTGATAAGAAAGATGGAGGGGCACATAATACTGCGAGGTGTGGAGGAATGGGTAGAAGAGTTCTACAGGTCAGATGGAGTACATCTCTCAGACTTAGCTATCAATATGTTTAATACCGAAATGATGGGTTTCATAGAAGCATGGAGGAGACAGACAGACAAAAAAAATGAAGTACCCTAGGAGGGGGGGTGAAGAATACCCTAATATGGGGGGGGGAGCCAGTTATCCAACACAAGCTGGAGACTGGCTAATGGGGAAAAGGGGGTCGGAGGAGGGGAAGGGGAAGGAAAAAGGAATATGATGAGAGGAAGAGTAAGCTGAAGGAGGAAAAGCTGTCTTGGTTCTCACCGTTACCTACCAGAAAAGAGATGAAGGCATCCAGGTTTTCACCTAGGGGGAGCGAGAAGAGGAAGAAAGAGGAATGATCAGAAATTGATATATGGATGTAATAAAACTACAATTGTGACAAAGACTATAATAAATGATGATGGGATTGTAAATGGAATGATAATATAATAAATTATTTGCCAATCTGAGCACAACAACATACAAATTTTTTTTGTCTTTTGTAAGGGAAAAGGGGGAATCCGGGACAACTAGGTATTTTGATGTAGCCTTATTATGATATCCAACAAAAAAGGATCAATATTATATGTCTGTAGCTTCTGCCATAATAATTTATGACTGATACTATCAAAAGCAAACCAGAGATCCATAAAACAACAGTTAAGTTTTGATGTCTATTTATATGATGTGACAAAACATAGCAATGTTGAATAGTAGATCTACCACTTCTGAAACCATTTTGCATCTCATTCAATATATGATTTTCATGAATCTAGGACTGAAGCCTCTGCAATATTATTTTGCAGAATATGTTCTGAGGAGCATCAATAAGGCTGAAAAGTCTATACATACCTGGGCCAGAGCCATGGCTCTTTTTGTGTATAGGGAAAATGATACTTCCCTTCCAACTATCTGGGAGGTTTTCTCCTTGAACAAATTTATGAAATATTACTGTAAAAATAGGGAGCCGCCTATCAGAGGAAGTCTTATACATATCAAACAAAACTTGGTCAGGGCCTGGAGCTTTATTAGATGATAACTATGCCACTAAATAACAGACAGACAAAATCATGGTTTTAAGCAGACTTTTCTGTTAATTAATTCAGTCTACAGCTTCATACAGTTCTCCCCACCCCAAAAAAGTCAAATGCCTCCTTTTTAACTGTTCTTAAGTATTGTAAGATCCATTGTATTGTACCAACTATTTATGAAAGAGATGTGTACTTATTCACTAAACATATTTTTAAACAAATGTTTCCATATTTATTGGTGAGTCACTGACATGTTCTACACAGAGAGCATTTTATCTCAGTTTATATTTGACATGTGTTTAATGTATTTTGTCTTTACACAACTAGTTTTAAAAATTAAAAAGTGACTCTGCCTCTTTTCTCAGTTGTCTTGGTATAGTGTCCATTTCATTGTTCCAGTAAGGCACTTGAGGGAGTGTTGTGAAAACTGTCATTCTCAGGTGATGGAAAGACTCAGCATTCAGCCATGTGCTTTAACCTACCCAAGGCAAACCGTTATGCCACCACAGCACCCCTGTTGTGCTTTATTGATTAAATAGTCACAATTTAGAACTGTACATCTTATTGTATCAACTTTCTAAAATTTTCTAAATTTTTAGATAGATATATAGGTAAATTAGATAGATAGATAGATAGATAGATAGATAGATAGATAGATAGATAGATAGATAGATAGATAGCTAGCTATTTTGAACAATACTCTCCAGACGAGTAACAACAAATCTTGGGTGTGGTTCCATTCACAATATTGCTGGTATTAGAAAAAATAATGATGATAAATTTGATAGAATTCCTTCTTTCTGTGTCACTCCACATTGTTAATGAATATTCTTTATACATGGGTTCTAAAAAGCAGTACTCATCTGACATTTGGAAGGGGGAGAATATTGATCAATATGCAATGCTGTAGAGGCAAATGTCTTTACAGTTACATTTTGACATCTGCATGAAGCATCTTGTGTCCCAAAAATTGCATCAGCAGACATTTGTAAATCAAATCTGTCGTACTTTGAGACAGAAAACAGGAAGGATCATAGCCAACCTTCAGTGTTCTGGCACCAAGGTGTGACCACCCATGATGCTAGGACCTGGTCGAAAGTGTTTATATTCATAGCTGCTGTTTCATGTTTGCCCACCACATATGTCTTTGGTAAGCATGATTAAACCCACCTTGCCAAGTAGGCTTTGGAAGCCTGTGTCCTTTCTTGTTGTCCCATGGGGAACCAATAAGTTGTCTGATCACAGTATCCTGCCAATCTCTTGAAACAGGTTCTAACCATTCTACCTGTATAACTATGATCAACACCCATTGCAATACAGTAAAAAATATAGGTATAGTTGACAAGGAAACCAAGGAGGTGGCTTGCACAGGCCATGGATCACTATTGTCTGATCCAGGTAGGAACTTGTAAAAAAAATAGAACTAATGTCTGGAGTGTCCAACTGCTTGGCAGAGTCTAATAACCTCTGGCTGAAAAACAGAACAGAAATGTCTAAGGAACCCATGACTGCCCCTCTAGCTGATACATGACCAAGAAGAGGTTGACAACCAAGCCAATACCTGTCCCCGAACATGGAAAAGACCTAGATATGCTGCACCAATGTATTTGCGAGCATGGAAATTTTCTCTTGAACCCAAGAGGTAATTAGAGACCCAGTCCTGTTATATGACAAGACTGCCAAGGGCTTTCTGAATGACATGATAGCTGTAGAGGATCCCTGCTGAAGAGCATGCACTGACTGCTTACAAGTATGTCACCCATTGTGGGAGTGACCTCCACCTGGGAGAAAAGGCTGAAGACTAAGAAGATCATAGACCTCTCAGGTTCCCTGAAAAAGGGAACAAAAGCAGACAACAGGTACTGAAAGCTGAAAGAAAAATGTGTACCACACTGGACTGGTCAGACACTGTATCTAGTCTTCACCTCAAGTACCCTCTGATTGGTTTGGAAGGAGTAGCCATCATGAATAAGGATGGAGTTGCAATTAACAGAAGACTGGCCAATATGCAATACATAGCATGAAAACTAAATCTAAAGCATGGTACTATGTACAAGAGGAAAAAAGTAGAAATCAATCTTATAGGTTAGTGTCATCATAATAGAAAGATTCAGGTGCCTTTCTCTAGTCTCTGAACCAAGCAGATTCAAACTGAGAGATTGGTGTATGCTACAAGAAAACATTTTTGGGAAAGGCATCTTAGTATCTGCTTATGAGCTTTTCCCTGAGGGAATGAAGGCTTGGAAGAAACCATACCCTAGGAGATAGGAAGTTGAAAATGGAAGGTGCCTCAGAGACTATCTATAGGGTGTTTCCATCTTAGTTTCCACAAGTACCCCGATCTGAAAATCAGCTGGACTTGGTGCTATATTGAAGTACAGAAAGGATAGGCCTGCCATAGCATACCCCCTCCACAAATGAGGATGAAGGGTGTAAGACACTCATTGCCCCTTTGATATTGAATAAGTCAGGCTCCAAGAGAACCATCCCTAGAATGAGAACAGGGACTCTACATTTTTGAAAAGCATGCCTCAAGCAGCCCAGAGCTGACATTCTATCTGATTATTGTCCATTTCTTAGAAGATTATGACCAGTATAAAGCATGCATATTTATGGCCTAAGACCTCTAGGGAACATTAAGAGAATTATCCAGGAATCAGGTGGTGACTTGTTTAAAAAGCGGGTGCCATCATAAACGTAGTTTCTGAACCTCCAAAAATAGGGCTAGTCAGCTTCAGCAAATATAAAGAGCAACCTTTAAGCTTGGTCATGTTAAAAAGCAATTTATTACATAATAAATAGCAGCTCTCACAGGATACAAAACCACAGCAGTACCCCACGTGCTCACGCACTATGACATGAAACGATGTCCGCGTGAGCAAGTGGGTGCTGCTGTGGTTTTGTATCCTGTGATAGCTGCTATTTATTATGTAATAAATTGCTTTTCAACATGACCTAGCTTGAAAGTTGTTCTTTATATTTGCTGAAGCTGAGTAGCCCTATTTTTGGAGGTTCAAACATTAAGAGAATAATTATTCAGAGCTGAAGCCAGACCTCAAAGAGCTAGGTAAGGCAGTAGATCTTAAAGTGCTAATTAAAGGAAATTTTCATAAGTCAGTTGTACCCTAAGCCAACACACAGTATTGCTGGAGTAACAAAAGCAAAATGGTTCCCCGAAACAGCATTTCTGGTAGCATAACA
This sequence comes from Neoceratodus forsteri, assembly GCA_016271365.2. Taxonomy (NCBI): domain Eukaryota; kingdom Metazoa; phylum Chordata; order Ceratodontiformes; family Ceratodontidae; genus Neoceratodus; species Neoceratodus forsteri. Next base: position 1,025,192,761 of record CM057454.1, on the reverse strand, counting down.
ATCTCCAAAATAGTAAACACTGGTATGGGTGTGGTTCTGAACTTGTGAAGTAGGAGTTAATGTTTTCCTATATGATAAACATTTACACTGTTTCCTCAGGGAAGGTCAGTAATTAAATTAAAAAGAAATATTTTTCCCCTTCAAGATTGAAGGAGAGGGAATTCTTTTCCCATCTGAAACCCCACGAGAAAGGCCATGCAAAATCCTATAACAACTGTCCATGACTTCTTAGACATAAGAAGAAAAATGATAGATGTCTCCAACACTGCAGACCATAACAGAACACCTTTAGTTTTTTATTCAATAAGCTTTATTCAACATGACATATACAGTAAAATCAGAATAAGAGCAAACAATGCAAAATAACAGATTACAAGATTATGTAACAAGTCTGCCCATTCCAGTCATTTTACAAAATAAATGCCAACTAAAATACAAGCAAAATTACACAACATTCATAAAAGTACTCAACTAAGCCAACACCCACCCACCCACCCCACTAGGTGCCAGTTATAATGTCTGCTGTCCATGCAAAGACCTGAGTTGATTGACTGGATCTATTCTCTAGAGTTTCCAGATTGTAAGTAAAGTATCCAAGGGGCCCCATTTAACTTGGTATCTAATGAGCCGATCAGCCACTGATGCAATGTGTCATTCCAATTGAAGGGCCAGTAAAACTTCTGTATGCCATTCTATCACAGATGACAAGGATTCGTCCTTCCAGTGTTTCATAATGGTTAACTTGGCTATGGCAGATATCATGGTTACATGAGCCATTCTTGTTCCAGGAATATTAGAGGGATAATGGTTGAGAAGACAGATCTCTGGCATGAACGGTGGGTCCAGCCCTAAGATTGGATCAATAGAGTTTCTAATTGATTGCCAAAAGTTGCATACTTTTGACATGTCCATCACATATGGTATAAATCTCCATCTACTGCTAAGCATCGTTGACATTGAGGGGAGGGGAAGGGAGCATACTCATTTTATATAAGCATATTAGAGTGAAATATAGATTATACATTATATTATATTATATTATATCAAGTGAAGTCTGTCCTGCTTAATGATTCTGTAGATATCACCCCAGATCTGCTTCCATATGCTGATGTCTTTGGAGATAGACAATTTTTGGGTCCAGTAGTAGTATATACCTTGTGGCAAGTGAGGATGTAGAGACTGTAGTGTTTTGTAAATCTTGGAAACAGAGTGTGGTTGGTCAGCTACTTGGAAAGGGTAGATGGTTCCATTTTCAAAGGGGCATATCTTCCCTGTCTCATTGGGAGTATTTAAAAAGATGCTTTTTATGAGCATGTAAATGCTGCTGAAATTGAAGGAAGGGGAGAATATCCCCTTCAGGGGCTATATCCTAGAGCTTAGCATGCTCTAAAAGTGCCCAATATAAGGAGGAGACAGGCCTGCTGTCCATTTTAAATTGAGGATTCCCCACTAATGGTTGCTGTAGGGACTTATGCCTATCTAAATCTAAGTATCTTTGCATTTGATGCAATAACCTGATGGACCATCCAATTGGGGTATCTTTTAGAGGTTTAGGAAGTGATTTCGGGGAAGAGTAAACTAGAGATGTTAAAATACAGTAGTTTTTGGAGGCCAGATATTTTTCAATATCTAGCCAAAGAGGTAAATATGTTTCTGTATCCTGCAAAGTTAGTGGGGAAAGCCAGTATCTTTACTTATGTGATGTTCACAATAGTAAGTGAAAAAGGATGGAAGAGCTAGACCTCCTTGTAATTTGGGTGGTGTGAGCTTAAAGTATGCTCGTCTAACTCCCTTCCCTTTCTACAAGTAAGAATTCAGTATCTTCTGTAAGTTTAGAAACCAGGACTTGGGAAGGAAGAACCCCAGCATGCCCATAGGGTACAAAATTCTAGGAAGCACATTCATTTTAATTGTGTGGATCCTTCCCCATAATGAGATGGGGAGGGAGCCCCACCTGTCAAGATCTAATTTCAATGTAGACAAAAGGCATTTAAGGTTCATGGTAGGTACATTTCTGGCAACCTTAATGCCCAGATACATTAAAGATTTTGACTCCCATTTCAGTCCAAAGTCTTTTACTACACCATATGCAAGACTTGCATTCATTGGGAAGATTCTGGTTTTTGAGAGATTCAATTTATAGAAGGAAACCTTGGAAAAAAGGTTTATTTCATGTAACAATACTGGGATATCTATTGCGGGGTCTTCTAGATGTAATAATAAATCATCAGCATATGCCGATAAGAGATGGTGCCATTCACCAACTTTGATGCCTTTAAGGTATGGGGAGGAGATCAGTCGACGTATAAAGGGCTCTAGGTATAAATTAAAAAGAAGCAGGGATAATGGGCAGCCCTGTCTGGTGCCATGACATAATGGGAATGGGTCTGAGAGCACGCTATTGCACCAAACCCGGGCAGATGAAGAGGAATATAGGATATGGGCCCATCTGATAAACTCCTTTGGGAGACCAAAACGTTCTAGTGTAAGAAAAAGAAAATTCCAAGAGACCTGATCAAAGGCCTTCTCGGTATCTAGGGATATTCGGGCCATTGGGAGATCTGATTTTTTGGCCATCGAGAGTAGATGCAGTAATCTATGCATATGATCACTAGAGGATCTACCTGCCATGAACCCCACTTGTTCTATACCAATCAGTTTCCCCATAACAAGCCCAAGTCTATTAGCTAATACGTTTGCAAATATTTTAACATCAGAATTAAGGAGAGAAATGGGGCAGTAGTTTTCTGGAAACTGTGGTTCTCTACCCGGTTTAGGGATAACTACAACAAGAGCTTCTAAGAAATGATGGTCAACTATCCCTTTCTCATACCAGGAATTAAAAACATCTCTTAAAAGGGGGGTTATCTCTGATACACAGCATTTATATAAGTTAAGAACACCTTTAGTTAATTCAGTATACCGTATGAGTATTTGGGTTAAAACCAACCTTGTATTGATGATTATTAAATGATATTACAGATATTCAAAGGCCTTCCTTTCCTGTAGAAAAGGGGGCAAATGAATGCTTTACCTGTTAAATGCAGGAACAGGGATGAAGACCAACCTAGTCAAGGGCTGAGTTGCTCTGTGACTTTCCTGTTGTCATGCCAGTAACCCCAGTCTGGGAATTATATTGGATCATTGGGAGTTGGCCAAAGAAAAGATGACTGAGCACCACAAAGGATTCTCTCCTTCTCTGGTAAGGAAGGGGGTTCCACTGCCATGTGACTACCACCTAAAAGATTATCTTGGCTGTGAAGACAGAATGAGTTTAGGGCAGAAGAGAGATGCCAGTTTGACTGGGCAGCTGCTGCTGATCTGTGTTGTGCCACACAGCAAGATTCTCTAAGGGGTTGGGGCAAAAAATGCTCAAGCCCCCAAATATAACAGAATGTCAGCCAGCACTCTACACCCAGACCTTGCACCCGCTGAGCTAGGTAGCCTCCCAGTACCCAAGTGGGACCAACATTTGCAGCAGGGACCTGTTCTACCCTTGCCACCATCCACTGTGTGGAGGATACCATGGACAACTACTGGAAAGTTAAGAAGCGCAGGGGAAGGTGGAGTGGTGGGGTTGGGGCAAGAATGGTGGACTTGAGTGTGGGTTTTGGGGCCAGCTGGTGAACCACAAGGGCAAAAATGTAAATAAAAAATACAACCTGGTAACTGTGAAAAAAAACACGTAAGGTATATTCACCATCCTCCTTTCCCCCACCCTGGAGGCTGGAAGCTGCTCTTTTTCATTTGCTGAAAGGACCGATGAAGCAAATGAGTCTCTGTTAACATACAGCTTCTTGTAACTATGCCAAATTCATTAAGCAAGGCTCTTGTACATCTAGCCCCAACACCAGGGCTACAAATAGATATAGTTCCTGGACCTATTACAAGGGAAAAATGACAACAAAGGCAAGAAAAGGTGGGCAGCAGCCAGGCTTGATATGTGACTTTTTGTGCCAATCATTCTGTAACCATTTTCCCTTTTAGAGCTGTGCATACAATTTAACTATAAAAGAGATATCTTGTCAAAGGGAATCCTTCCGAAATGAATACTCAAAACCATCTTCTTTGGGTGCTTGAACAACTTTATAATGTAACATTACAGTTTCAAAATCATTCATCAACCACTTAACAATTTCCATCCTATTTACACATTCCATCATCAACATTTTGTCCACTTTGCCTCTTGCAGTTTTTCTACAATTCCACTTGTCTCCAGTCTTTTTTGGGCCCCGATGCATGACCCAACACTATCTTCCAGTTCCTAACACCTGGCTATCTTTTACAGTCAGGTGCCCACAGAACCAAACCCCAATTTTTCTTCCACCTCTTTTTCCCCCACCCATCTGTCTCCATGGCCGGGTGCTACTGACCCCGGCTCATGCCTATTTCTTTCACCCTACTGAAAATGACCCTTCTTTATACCCATCCCCAATTCCCCCTTTTTCTCCTCTCTCTCCCCTGCATAGCTACTCCCTTCCTTGCCCAGTAGTCTCTATCCGACCACCACCATTGCCTCCTCTGGCAACCCATATGGGTGTAAAATCCTCTCTGCCCTCTTTCTGGCAGTCTGACCATGATCTGCTTCCCTATGTTGGCAGCCCTGATCTTGTACATCTGTCATTTCTTGCTGCCCTCTTACGGCAGCCCTTTTATTATTTTACCCATACAGGCCCCCCCCCCTCGCTTACTGTCCTAAAATCCTACTTATTCCTCATGCTGGCATTTTTGGGTGGTGGGTGGCTTCAGTAAATTCTCTTAGCAGGAAAGAAAGGCAAATTTCTTCCTTGCCTCTCCTTTTAAAACCCTTTAGGACCCCTTCAAAGATCCCTGTCTTGCTCCTCCCACTGACCAGTCCTAGCCCTCCCTTTTTTCTGCAACCCTCCTCTCTCTGATCTCATCTAATATCACTCCCTTCCTTTCCCTTCACCATTCCACTGTCCCCTCATCTCCCCCTTCCCCTTTCAATCCCTCTTGTCATTTCTTGTAGGAAAGCCCCTGACAATCTTGGTTACCTGAAATAGGCAACCTTATATAAACTTGCTAAACCATTGAGAAAGAGGACTAAAAGTGCTCACACTCCATCTGGAGACCCCATCTCCACAAAGACATAGACAGGGTGGAGGCTGTTCAGTGGAGGGCAACCAAAATGGTGCAGGATCTGCACCAGAAGACATATGAAGAAAGACTAAAGCAGCTTAAGATGTATAGCCTTGAGGAAAGGAGGGAGGGGGGGACATGATAGAAGCTTTCAAATACCTCAAGGGAATCAACAAAGTCCAAGAGCATAGCATCTTTCAGAAAAAGACATGTGCAACACCAGGGGGGCACAATTTGAAGATGGGGGGGATGGCTCAGAGATAATGTGAGGAAGCATCTCTTAACAGAAAGGGTTGTGCATATATGGAACAGCCTTCCTGAAGAGGTCATAGCATCAGAAACAGTGGGGGACTTCAAGAATGCATGGGACAGACACAAGACAATTCTAGTGGGGGGTAGGAGGAAGTAGGCTGTTGGTTAACTAAGATCTGAAGCTTATCCATTAGGTAGGGAAATGTGCAGACTAGGTGAGCCAAGCAGTCCTTATCTGCAGTCAAATTTTATGTTTCTATGTCTCTATCATCTTCTACCATAGTAAAGTAAAAATCAGTCAGATTTTTGGTGTCTTAAAAGGAATGCTGAGAGTGAACCTTTGCCTGCCATATTTATTCATATAATCTACTCCTTTACATTATCTTGGATGCTTTGAGAAAAACAGGGAATGTCAACTGACATAGATTATGCTATGGTACATTTAGATATGCCTATTGTTGACCCTTGGATTCTGGAGCCTTATTCTGGTGTTATTTATTTAATTATTAACTTTCAGGGATGTCTTTTATTTATTTGTTTGTTTATTTATTTACTAACTTTCAGGGATGTCTTGAAATTCTGCCATACTGGGGGCTTAGTAACTCCATCTTTGTGACTCCCGCCTTTCAGTTACTAGATGTACCTTTAAATATGACCTAATTGGCCTGATAATATGAACCAAAAAGGATATATTTCAGTCAGTTACATGCAAATAAACAACAGAATGGGTTATGTAGGTAATGACTCTAGCATCCTGTGGCAGGCCTTGAATTTGTTCTTAACAGTAAAATAAAAGGTCTGTGTCAAGGGCCATTTTTTGACTCCAGATAAGTATTGTGCATTGAAGTTACAATAAACAATCCTACAGGGATACACTGAGCCCTTCTTATGAGCTCAAGTAGCCCTCTCTGCCACATGACAAGTCAACTGGTATATAGATTAAAGGGAAGATGGAACACATCACCATTAGAAAGAGCTGCAACTTCCCAAAATCGGCCATATCCTGTATGTACAGTATCTTAAATAATACCTTGATGCCATTAATCCTAAAGAAAAGCTAGTAACTCCCCTCCATGATAAGGAAGTTATGGTCTGTGAGATATCATGGAGACAATTAGAAAATGATTCCGCTGCCTTGACTGAAAATGACTAGCATGAGCCAAGAGGGTGTCAATTCATGCCCTATCACAACTTGAATAATAACATGCACCCTGAATGAGAAAAAGCATTCCAGATTACTTTTTTTGCCCATTCAGAAAAAAAGCTTTTAAAACCAAAGAACCATAAGCAACTAACTGGCCAGAGTTTCCTCCCTGCACTGGAATTCAGAGTCTAGCTTTAGCTTTTATATCATGGGGGAGCAGAGGTCTACATGGTATCCTGGTGAAAAGTATTTCCTCCAAGTGGTGGCAACATGTTCAGAAACACACAATACAACAATATGCTACTACACACAGTCAAAAAGGCCTCCCATGCACAGATGTGGAAGAAGTGTGCCAGTTCAGACTCTCACTCTCTGTCTCATATAGTAAGTCTAACAACATACACCAAACTAGGAAAAAAAAAATTTAAAAGACTCCAGTTTGTCTAATTTTGCCCTGTCATGTACAGAGGACCAATGTATCATTGTACAATGATGTAATAACCTAAGGGGAATGATGCCAAGGTACCTGAAGGAAACTTCAGACAAGTAGCAAAATAGCATTGTTGCATCCAAGTGCAGCTGTCGTAGACACCCCCACCAACATAAGGCTCAAACAGAGCCAAGACTAAACAGATCTAAATTGCCCTGTCTAACTTGAGTAGTCATGGATGCAGAACAGCAACTGCTGAAGGACCTCACTGCTCCAAGACTGCCAAACTGTGGAGCTGCCATATGGAGTTGCGGCCATTGCTCATAGTTACCCTAGCTGACTCCTGGACTTCACAGGCATGGGTGGTTGCATGATGATGTCATGCAACTGTCACTGCACTCACACCAGAAGGTCACACATGCTAAGATCATAAAGAGTATACACCCCAGTTGAACTGATATCACATGAGTGCAAACCTTTACCAAGAACCTCAGGCATTGGGGAAACAAACAAAAAACACAAAGCTGGACTCGCTCTACCAATAGCTGAAGGAACTGGGAACCATGTCAGCTCAAAAACTCAAAGAGAATTAGCACTCTGCCACACTCAAAAGAGCCTAATGAGGAACAAAGTTAGCTGAATTGAAAGCAAAAGGTAACAATACCCAAACTGTCCTATGAAGGTAAGGACAGGTAAGCACCAACAGCTACTGAAATGAATATCTGGGAAATTATTTAAGTACCAAAAAAATCTGTTATGTCCTAATACCACCATAAAAAAACAATACTCCTGAATCCAGTCACTGCTGAATAACATCAGACACTAAACTGGAGCCTTCTTTGATAGTGGTGGTGGTGGTCTGTGTGTGGGGGGGTAACATAATTTCTAGCATAGTACATACCTAAACACACCAGGCAAACAGAAGGAAAGAATAATCAAAGCGGCAATGGTGAAACAGGTTCCTGTTAAGGTGTGTAAAGTGTGACATGATTATATATTCAAATTCAGTATACTGTGTGCTTGCCTGGACTCAGACCACCGATCCATTGCCTGCAAAGAAAACAATGGCAGTGTGCCACTGAGCTGCAGATAAGTGAGTTGCAGTTACTATGGTGTAAAGATCTGTCACAGCCTGCAAAACAAGCAACTGGCGATCCAATCCTAGCAGGTGATATACCTTCACAAATTGGTTTTCTTTGCTAAATTTACTTCTCATATAATTTACTATTCCAACTCCACATCACCATGAATCTTCACTGTAGTGAATTTCCATCTTACAAAACATTTGAAATAAATGTATAACTCCCTGACAGGATTCTAACCACTGATCTATTGCCTACTAATGTAATTTACTATTCCAACTCCATACCACCATGAATCACCACTCAGGTGAGTTTTCATCTTACCTGAGGACTTTATTTATTTATTTATTTGTTTGTTCTAGGATTACAAATACCTTTGAGCCAAGGCTCTTTTACAAAGGTTCCACGTCATTGGTATAATTGAGACAATCATAAGCAAAGATAACAATTATCTTATTTGCTTATGCTCCCTCCAGGATTTGAACTGCTGATTACTTTGCCTGCAAAGTGAACACACATTCAGTGTGCCACTGAGCTGCTAGCAAGTGAGTTGCAGGTCCTGTGATATAAAGGTTATGTCACAGTCTACAAAACAGGGTACTGGGGATCTAATCCCAGCAGGTGGCTTACCTTCACAACATTTTTTTAACTACATGTACTTATTATATAATTCAGTATTCCAACTCCACACCACCATGAATCTCCACTCAAGTGATTTTCCACCTTACAAACAAATCAAAAAAATGCTTAAATTCCTACCAGGATTTAAACCACTGATGTGTTGTCTGCTAAACAAGCACACATTCAGTGTGCCACTGAGCTGCAAGTCAGGGAAGTGTAGTCCCTGTGATAGAGTGGTTATGTGTTTACCTGAAAAGCAGGGGAAAGGGGTTCTAATCCCAGCAGGGGATGTACCTTCACAAGTCATTGTTCTTAGCTTAACTGACTTCTCATATAATCTACTATTCCAGCTCCTCACCACCATGAATCCCGACTCAAATGAGTTTCCAGCTTACAAAAAATATAAATGAACCAAAGTATAGGTCCCTGCCCAGATCTGAACCACTGATCTTTTGCCTGCAATGTGAACACACATTCTGTGTGCCACTGAGCTGTAGGTGAGTGAACATTTCCTATAGTGTATAGGTTATGTCTCAACCTGCAGAACAGGTGACTGGGGATCTAATCCCAGCAGGTGATTTATCTTCACAAAATGTTGTTCTTACCTGAATGTACTTATATAATTTACTATTCCAACTCTACACCACCATGGATCACAACACAAGTGAGTTTCCATCTTACAAAAAAGTTAAAAGATTTTCAAGTCCTGCCAGTATTCAGACTATGTCTTCCAGAATTGAAACTACTGATCCTTTGCCTGCTAAGTGAACACACATTCAGTGCACCATTAAGACACAGGTAAGTGAGCTGTATTTCCTATGATGTAGAGGTTATGTCACAACCTGCACAACAGATGACTGGGATTTAATCTCACCAGGTGGGTTACCTTCACAAATTGTTGTTCTTAACTAAATTTACTTCTTATTTATTGTTCCAACTCCACACTACCATGACTTGCCAGAAAATTCTAAAGTCTCTGCCAGGAGTTGATCCACTGATCCTTTGCCTGTTAAGCAAACACACATTTGCATTCAAATCTACCGAAGCCCCAGCTGAGACTAATTTAGCTGACTTCAACATACTTTAAAACTGAGTTCCATTATCTGAAAGTTTGCTATTTCACTCTGCTGAAACCCTTCTTTACAACAACGACATCTAATGGTTTCTCTCATGCAACAAAAACTGTATTGTAGTTAGAAAGAAAAAAAATGTGCAATATAGGGGATCAAACCCAGGCTTACGTAGGTCTGAAACCTTGAGTGAAGACCTAAAAGCCCTTTCACTGGAATCATTAATGACATCATCTAACTGAATCATGAGTGACATCATGTAGCTGAATCACTCACAGTGACCCCTGTGCACAAATGGGTGCAGGTTACATGCCAAAGGCATGCAACCCACCTGCAATGCTCCACACCTGTGGACAGGTGTGCACCCAGGGGTATGCACAATGGATGTCCACCTGTCTACATTGCCACCCTGCTGGTGCACAGGACTCCACAGGGCAGCCAGGGGTGGAGTTTCAGATCCAGTTGGGCATCCAATTGAATGCCCGTCCTGGACAGACAGTGGATTCCTTGTGTGATTGGCATGGGTCTGGATGCATGAATGCCTGCCACAGGCACCTAGACCTGTGTGCACATGCCCCCATGTTGGGCCATTGGAAGGTGGCCCCACCCACCACCACACTGCAGCTGGTAACATGGGCTACATCCCATTCTGGCAAACCTACCCCCATGCCATGGACCACAGCAGCCCATCACCCTCACAGACCACTCCTGTTGACAACAGCAACTGCCCACAGTTGCCCCAACTGGCATGTCAGTCAGCCATCATCTCCTGTGGCACCAACCCCCAAGGCACCACACACCTGCTCCCCATACCTGTGTGCCAGTGCCCCCCCTGAGCCAGCCAGTGGCACAGCCCTCCACTCACAACCACAGCCACCAGCCATCTGACATACATGGGTGCACATTGGCTGCATGCACCTGCGTATTTCAGATGATCGGCAGCCATGGCAGTGTCTGGAGGGCTGTGCCACTGGCCATCCCATGGAGCAGCAGTGGCATGCAGGTACAGGGCTGGAGGGGTGGTATTGGTGCCACAGGGGGGCCAGGGCACATCTCTGTTGGGGGGCATCAGGGCACACAGTGGTTCAGGAGCAGCCTTGCCAGTGGGAGTTGGGTGGTACTGCCATGCTGGCTGGGGCAGGGACACTGTCTGGTGGTAGGCTGCTGAGATGCTGCCAGGATGGGGTGGCTCAGTGTGCTGGGGGTGGTCAGCTGTCTTGCTGCTGATGCTGGGGGGGGCCCTGTGGATGTGTGGGCTTGGCCACGTACTGCAGTTATGGCAGGGTCCCCCATGGCATAGCTGACAGTCCACTACACCCCCTGTGGATACACTATGCACCACTGTGCATGGCCATAATGCCACCACACTCCATGCCCACCCCCCGGTATTGCAGTATGCATAGTCCATGGGTCAGATACATTGGAGGCTGTGCACCTCATTCCGTGCATCCCACGTGGTGGACACAATGGCTGCAGAGTGGCTACATGCTGCACTTGCATGGCGCAGAGCCACTCTGTGGGATAGTGCATAGGGTCCAGTGATTGTAACCTTAAACTTGACTAAATGCAAAAAAGAGTATTCATGACCACAATTACTGCTAACAGAAATGCTGTTGGCACCTAAAAATTAGCATAGATAACACAGCACACTTATAACCTATATATATTAGTGGCAATGTCCCATGCATTTATTTCTATTTATTTGTAATTGTTGCTCAGGAAAGGCACATTAAGCCAATATATATTGTTTCCACATGCAGCTGGGGTGTAGGTTACTGGGACCTGTTTTATTGACAGTGGCAACTTTGGCCATTACACTGGAGAAACTCCCCTACCTTTCTTTAGTAAGTGCCATAGGATCTTTTATTTCCTCCTAGAGGATGACTAGAAATGGGCAGAAGGGATCTTGGCTCAACATCTCATCTGAAGAACAGCACCTCACCAGTGTAGCCCCCCCCCCACACCTGTATTGCACTACAGTATCAGTCATAGGTTCTACTACAAGTACCAGCTGTGGGGCTAGAACCCACAACCTTCCAATTTTCCAGCCCCAGAGGCAAATATGCTACCTACTGAGTCACTGACAATGGAGTTGAAATGGAGAAAAAGAGGCTTGCTGATCAGAGTACTCCCCTCTTTGACTGAAACAGGTCTGGTTTAAATTTGGAGGAGCTACCTGATATCCAAGTAGTCTCTGCCTGCTGGGGTTATTATTGTTTTTGTTTTATAAAAGCATGAGAAAATGGCAAAGAAAATAATTGCTGTGGAGAGAGCGCTCTCAAGCTGCCTAACCCTGTCACTGGTACAGAAAGACTAAGAACACTAATGTATCAAGCTGCTAGGCGCAACTTCTTGAAGCTATAGATGCACCAGTGACCCCAGGTTGGGGTGCATATATACCCATGTTTAAAGAATACCCATTGACAACATGGAGTGACACGTAATGTAATTCTTTGCTCTGGTTGTTTAAAGGAGCTTTGATTTCTGAGTCACTCATACTCTCTTGTTGTCTCACACAATGGCTGAAACAGGATTGAACAGTTACAGTATTTAAAAGTTTTACCAAAAAGATCATACTGACTTGATATCAGCTAATTTTCAAATGCAATCTGGTGGGGGGGGGGGCAATACAAAGCAATACTTATTGCAATGAAGCATCACATTATAATGCAGGATAGTAACAAAAATAAAATAGAATAACATGCATAGTAGAGAAAATAATATATGATGGCACATGCAGTGCAACCATCTGTATTTACTAAATTATGCATGTGAATGCACAAAAATAGAGCCAGGGCCAGCCTAGAGGTGTAATAGCAGCTATATGTGCTTCTACCTGAGTGACCTGGGTTCTCATTGAAGCACAAGATTTCCAGCCCTAGGAATAGTGACTACTGAATGCATCAGTGAGTTGAACTGCTTGAGGAAAGGTGCAGGCTGTACAGTTCTTAATCATCCTACCAACTAGATATGGAGTGCCACTCATATCAGACATGAAGGTAATGCTTACCTTCCTTTCCAACCATAGAAAAATAGGGCCCAAACAGTACAAGTTTATATGTGGAGTTCAGCAACATCTATGATTTTTTTGGGAGAGAACTGAGAAGTGAAGCTGAGCAGCTCTGGCACACAAAGGACTTGCAAAAGTACTCTTATAACCATAACAGATGCCAGGACAGTACGCATTATAAATCATGTTAAAGACTTCTGTTTTTAAAAAGGGAACTTGAATTGAAAGTCATAATGCTGTGCTTTATTGAAAATTAGAGAAATTCCTGTACAAAAAATTAACTATGCCAACAAAGAATACAGTTTCAGAAATGTAAAACTATTTAGACGAGACTGCCTCTTATGGTTGTTGTATATTGAGGGGACACTCCCAATGAATCAGAGCACTCCTTTCCTTTGTGTGTGAGACACTGGTAATATCTGAAGAGTGTCTCACATACAGCTTCCCTAGAAACAGCCATTTTTGGAGAAGTTTTTTTTTTAAATAACATAATATTGCTCCAGATTAAGCAATAACATATCAATACTGCCACTGAGACCACACTTACAATTGTAAGGGTGGTCTCACTAACAGTCTTAGAGCATCAGAACCACTCACTTTTGATTCATGGTTTGCATACCCTAGGAATGCATGGCAGGCTACTGTTACAATGTAAGAGTGGTCTAAGTGACATTATTAACATATATGAGAGTGTGTGGAATGTTAAGAAGTAAACAATACCAATTAGCTAAAAATGATGGCATGATTTATATTCATTGACAGAGGAGGGCAAAGGAAATACATTTATGAAAAAATGTACACAAAGCCCTGTAAAAAGTGAGTGGGAGCTGGAAATTTCAATGTAGTAATTTTAGAATTACTACAGAATAGACAGGACATGAGAAGGGAGTTCAAAGTTTGGGTAAAAAGCTGTTATAGAGAATAAGGATTTTGGTTCCTGAGGTTCTGGCAAACCTCTGGGGATGTGGGAGGTCAATGCCAATAGGAAGCACTCGGCATCAACAAAAGAAAAGATTATGTGCTGGCAGAGAGAATCGACTGAGTGGTGGAAGCCACCCCATACATAATAGATTCTTACTTTGAGGACAATAGGTGAGCAATAATAAGGTATTAGAGATTGTAATGTCCCAAAAAGGGCATCCTACTAGCCCCACAGGAGCACAGGGTGGGTAAATTTGAGAACAGGCAATTGCAGGCCTCTGGAGTAACCTGAAAGCAAAGACAAGCTGGGGCTTTTCTGTCTTCCATATTGGAGCAGAATACAGGACAAGTTTCTAAACCCCAAGCATACTGTATTTAAATGTCTTGTATTCTGCAAGGGGCATGGAGCTCACAGTTCTAGCCAAGTCATTCTGTTGATCAATGTTTTGAATTCTGCCAATAACACTGTCTCTATGGCATCTAAAATGTGCTGATTCAGTCCGATTGAAAATGGCCCTTAGTTATAACCCCAGTCTCTTGATTTTATTTCAGATTTCCATGTGTCATCTGCCACTCAGAACACAACAGTTTCCCTGTCCTAATGCTTCTAATACAATTAGTTTGGGCATCCTAAAGTCTGGCATTTTTTAAAATGCAAAACAGATAACAGTTAGTGCTGTGCAGAATTTTCAAATTCCGGTGGAATGAAATTCCACATAATTTTCAAAATTCTGCTGAAATTCTGCTGAATTTCACTACAGATGGAATGGTGGAATTCTGCGGTAGAAAATAGTTGTGGAATGATTTTCCATTGAAAAAATGCTGTTCCGTGGAAAATTATTCTGCAGATCTCAATATTTTCCAGAGAAACTGTTGTGGAATAATTTTTCACAGAAAAATTGTTATTCTCCATGGATCATAGTAGGCAGAATTCCACTGAAGAACCAGTAAAATTCTAGCAGAAATTCCACTGATGGAATGACCATTCCACACTAATTCTGCCAGCAGAATTCCGCATTCCACACAGCACTAATAACAGGTAGACCTAATACAATTTAATGACTAAAGTGAACATCCACCAGTTTCTGCCTGATTTGAGTCCCATGGATATTTTTATTTATTTATTTTATTTATGACTTTGATAACTGGATGGGTGCACTGATCCCAGGGACCGTTTTCAGGCACGGCCCAGGCCGTAACACATGGCACAGGGTGACAGTGGAGTAAAAGATAACAGTAATACACATGAAACAGATTTTATACAAGCAACAATAGTAGACACAATACACAGGTTTGATGCATAGGTCCATTTGAGAACAGTGAATACAAGGTTTCAATATCAGTCATGAGAAGACTTGGTACAAACAAACAAATCATAGGCACAGTGCGCAATGTGAGACTGCATCGTCCAGTGAGCAAGTAATACACAGAATACTCAGTAAAAAAATGTATATACAATACGTACAGGCAAGGAAGTCAAATATTACTATGAAAAATGAAATATAACAGTTGTAGGCAAGAGAGTTGACTAGTGTGGGTAGGTGGGTAACCCCTGGGCTGGGGTGTTGACTAGTGTGGGTTGGTCTCAGACCCCATGGAGCAGCGGCAGGATGAGTTTTCCAGGAACCAGACTTTAAGGTGGGACTTGAAACTGGAGTGTGTGTCAATGGAATGGAGTTCAGCCGGTAGTTTGTTCCACTGCAAGGGGGCAGCTGCAGACCAAGCTCTTATACCCATGTTGGTGGATACCCTAGGAACAGCTAGAGGGGGAGTACCATTTGAGCGGAGGTTGCGGAGGAGTGTTCAGGTTTTCAGAAGGGCAGTTAGGGGGGATTCTGGAGCTGTGTGGATGACATTGTCCACCATGCAGCAGAGGGATAGGTCTAAGTGACCTTACAGCGGTAGCCATCCAAGGGTATTATAGAGGGTACAGTGGTGGGTGGAGAACGGGGCCAATAAATCAAAGTGGCAGGTGCTGTTGTAGGCAGAGGAGAGTTTAGCCATAACAGTAGCTGAGATCCTGGCATAAATAGGGGAGCAGTAGTCAAGAACAGGGAGAAGATTAATATAATATAATTCACAACCTCAAGATTCAACCCATGAAATGACTCTGTAAGGTTTCCAGGATCATGAATCTATTGTTAGTCCCCTAAATCATCATCCCCATAAAAAATCCTTGATTTGACATTTGCATTAAATATATTAAACATAGCTGTAAAAGAGTTATTGGCAAATTGACTGGAAAAGCTCAGAATATCATTCAATTCATTCATTTGGTATTTCTTATTTTTTCCTCTTGTATTTATCCCCTTTTTGTCACCAGCCCCATTTGGTCCACAGCCCATCTAGCCCCACAACCCATTATCAGCAGGAGTGACCTAGTACTAGCTAATGACTGGTTGTGGTGCATGGCCTGTGCTGAGCTGATAGGCATCATCCTACCGGTGTTTTTCCTTCTGATTTCTGCCCTATTCCCTGAGGTTGGCGCACATGCCATGGCACAGATATGTAGCATGAAGATACCACACACACTCAGTGCCAACAATTTGGACTCTGAGAGGAAGCTGCTGCTGTGCCACTATCCTCCCCTATGCAGAGCAGAAATATGTGGTGTCCCACCTACCTGAAGGAAGACAGCTGTTTATGGATGCTGAAGCCTCCTTCCCCCAGCCATCCCAAAGTGACAATAGCCTGTTTCTGAATTAAGGTAGTAGGATGGTGTGCCAGCTAGTGCCTTAACCCACCATGCAATTGGGCCAGCTTTATTTGATATTTCTTACAGGTTTCCCAATAAAGGTTCCTATGTTATTATAGTATTCTTAAAATTTATGTGTAAGTATTTGTAATTGTTAACAATCCCATGTCTGTTTGGAACCAAAATCTATAAGCTATTGCCCACGTTTCAGTTACCAAAGCCAGAATCTGTGACTTACTAGGATTTTTTTTTAGATTAAGTTCTTTTAACGTGACTGCTACAGAATTAAGAGCCCTCTGCAGACCGATCGCAGTTATAGACAGAAGTACTGCACTGTCCTCATAGAGCAGCAGTTGAATTGTTTAGTCATAAGTTAAGTTCTGTCAAGGAGTTTATATATGCATTGAAAAGAAAGGGTACAATGAGGGAGCCTTGCTTCATGTCCCTACCTATAGACAAACAGCTTCCCATCCTGTCTACCCTGATTCTTGCAATAGTATTATGGTGAAGCATTTTAATAATAGCAATATGCCTAATATCAAGGAAGTTTGTAGCTAGCTTGTCTTATAATGTTTTCCCACCTACTGAATCTAAAGCACTAGTAAGAGCAATGAAAGCTGCAAATAACCTTTTGTTGTATTCAAGAGTGTATCTATCTACAGTTCTGGCAAGATATTTTAACCCAATGATGCAATCAGTAGTTGAACACTCGGGCCTAAAGCCTGCCTGAAGCTCAGAGAAAGAGGCAATCTCCCTTTCCCATAATTCAAGGTAATACGAAATCCACCTTGTAAAAATTTTCAAAGGAACAGTTACTTATGTAATAGACCTGTAGCATGCAGGATCCAATCAATTAGCCTTTTTAAATAGGATGACAATTTTCCCAGTGTTTCAATTTTCCAGGTTAATAAGAAATACCTTAATAGCAAGGACCCTGTTTGGTTTTTCATGGAAAAACATGACAAAAATCATGGAATCCTGATTGGTTTATAGATTTTGAATTCTTCCACTGGTGTTAAACCAAAATCACATGTCACTGCTTGGAATCCCGAAGATTTCCACATCCTATAACAGAGGCTGCTCTGCTGCATATTCTTCTGCTCTGCTGCATACAGAATCAGTAAGGAACCCCCCCCCCCATGCTGCTTTATCGTAACCACCCATGATTCAGTTTAATGACCCATGCTTCCCTCTAGCCCATTGATCAGCTGAGAGCTGCTATGTGCCTAAACTTCTTTTATTATTTGTATTACAATGAATTAAATAAAAAAAAAAAAACAACAACCAAAATTCCAAGTATCAGCACTCTTGAGGAATCAGACTGGGCAGCGGGGGTGTGGGAATCAGGTTTAAAGATTACCTATTCCTGCATCTAACCTTTCATTCAATCAGCTGATGTGACTGCTCACCAACCTTAAAGTAATGTTTTTGTGTAGAAAAAGCAAATGTTTTTCACACTAGATGATTGAAAACAACCACAACCACAACAAAAAGCTAAGTAACAGCCCACTCAGGAGAGGGTCTGAACAGCAGGTGTGGTGTTGTCAGGTTTGTAGTTTAGAAACATAGAAACATAGAATTGGATGGCAGATAAGGACCGCTTGGCCCACCCAATCTGCCCATGTTCCTACCTAATAGATAAGCTGCAGATCCTAGTTAACCAACAGCTTACTTCCTCCTCCCCCCGCCACTAGGGCTGCCTTATGTCTGTCCCATGCATTCTTGAATTCCCTCACTGTTCTTGACTCCACGACCTCCTCAGCTGTGCATCTAACCTGTTGATCAGCTCATGCAATTGCTCTCCATTCAGACAGTTTTATTTATTTCTTTATTTATTAGATCATCGGTTTACAGACCTTTGAGTCATAGACTCATTTACAAAGGCACCTCGTCAAGACAGCAATACATCACAGCAAACAAACAGTACAGTACACAATGCTTAGATTAAAAAAGCAACCAGTGTTACAGGCATTCACTGGTGGTACACGCTTGGTAATAGGTAGATCACAGTAGTCACAATATAGGTACATGAGTACCATGTCAGGTAGCAACCAGAGATATTTTATTACATTAGTCAGCAGATGTTGCATGAGACCCCAGGTATGTACAGCAAAAGTAGACAGGGCAGACCCAGCTTAGGGGTAAGGGTAAGGGGCAGATGGGGGATTATGTGTAGTTGCAGCAGCGAGTGCTTGTCAGACGGCTTCTGAGGGAGACCTTGAAAGGACCAAGCTTAGTGGAGTCAGCTATATTGGCTGGGAGGGAATTGAACCATGAGGGAGCCCGATAGCAAAAGGATCTCTGGGTCATAGAGGTCCTTACTCTGGGGACAATAAGGGAGGTTCTGACAGTGCTGTGGGTGGAGACTGAGGAGGAGGCATGTGGCAGGGAGGTGGCAACCCCAGGTAATCTTTTTGTGTAGAAAAAGTATATACCTAAGCAGTTTTTACACAGCATGCTTAAACCCCCCAAAAGTCTTGGTATCAGCACACTTGGAGAATCAGATGGGGAGGGGGGATGGTCGGGTGTCCTGCACTTATTTAAATATTAACTGAATTTAACCAACTATAGTCACCTGCATTCTTTTTCCCCTGTCCTACTCTACAAATCCTGTCTATGTCTAAAGTGGGCTGTAAGGCACCCTAAGGACTCAACTGCTTTAACTAATTGTTTGATTTTTGTTGCTCTAGTCACTGTGTCCAATACTATTTTTCTTCTGAACTATCAGACCACAATTCTTGTTTGCATCCTTTCTCCCCTCCATGTCCTGTGTTTTTTTTTCCTGGCTTTGCCGCTAGCTACAGTAAACAAGCGTAACAGCTCTTTTGTGAAGGTGTTGTTCAGCTGCATCAATAATCTGTCTGCCCTGCCCTGAAAACCTCCCCCTGCCATTATCTCCTTTTCTGCTGGGGGCCGAGGTTTCCTAGTGCCCATTGTCCCTGTTGTCCTTAAATTAACAGACCCTTCTCCATTCCACAGGCATCCTGTCCAGTAAGGGTGACTGCCTCCTCATGCAAGCTGCAGGAGATGCTCTGAACCCAGTGGCTATTCTGCTCTGACTTGCCTGCTTCTCAGCCTACAACCAGGTACACATTTTGAAGAGCAGCCCATAGCTACCAATGGGATTGAACTTGGCGCTGTTTGCCTTTCAGGCCATTTGGCTGCACTACTACTGCTCCTGAGCTCTGATTAGGCATAATGCCATTCCTCCTTTTCTTATTGGCTCTTGACTCTACCCTTCCTGAGCTGTCTCTTTTTTTAATACAAGAACTGCTAATACTGAGTTTACCAGTACCAACTGTTTAGTGGAACAGGATTGTTAATTTTTCTAGCTTTTTTTGTCTGTTTTTCCATTTGCAAATTATACTGCAAAGCCACTAGAGGGCAACAACTCTTGGAGCTTGCATTCCACTTCCCACTGCTCTCCCCTAACACTTCTCATCCTGGGTCCTTCTTACCTAAAGAAAATTACTGCACCCTAACAAACCATAGTCCATCACACTACCGCTGTGCCATACAGACCACCACAATTATGGGTATTGGAGTGCCCCCTTTATACTGACACTGGGCCACTGCCCCCTTATCACCACTTGCTGGGAACCCATTGTCATGCAGACCACCCAGGCTCCTACTGATCACTCTTACTATCCTACTTCTTGGACCCCTCAGCCCTCCCCTCAAGGGCCTTCTTCCCACACCTCCTACCCCCACAAACCATCACTGACTGCCACCCACACTGCCACTGCCTGTCATGCATTCCCCATCCCTCCCCACATATCTCCCTGCAGTCATGTGCCACCATCAACCTCCATTCCGGATCACATTCCTATGCTTTCCAACCCTTATCACCCTGACCATCCCATGTACTACCCACACTATATCTAGGTGGCAGCTATCCTTGACAATAAGACAACGATCGTTTGCTCTCCTCAGAGTCTTTGCCATACTTCTACTAATTTCAGGAAAAGTTCATCCTAACCCGGGCCCCGTCTCACCCAGCCCTAGCCTCTTGCACCATGGGCTTAGAATAGCTGCAATGAACATTTACAGCTTACCCAAAAAGACGGCAGATCTCCATTGTTGGATACTTCAACTCAATCAGATGTGCTAGCCCTCACAGAAACCTGGTTCTCCAAAAAAACACCTGACTCCTTGGTCGCCCTCCCTGGCATCACCCTTCACAGAGCTGACAGAGTGGGCAAACGTGGTGGAGGGTGTGCTGTGTAGGTTCATGACTCCATGATATGCCATGCCCTTCCAACACCTCCACTAGACCATGGTGCCCAAGCCTTATCATTAAAACTTACTCCAGATCCCTCCAGAGCCTGTGTAACTCTTACTGTCGCATATGTTCCCCCAAGAAACCAAGCTCCTGCTATACAATCCCTTGCTAACTACATTTGAACTGGCTTGCCAGTTCGGCTTCCTATGCCAAGAACACCTTCGCTGCATTTGACCTGACCCAGCTGGTCAGCCAACCTACCAGGGTGAACCTCACTAATGACTCTAGCACCCTGATCGACCTTCTCCTCACCAACCATCCCCACAGAAACTTTGACCTGGTGGTCCTTCTGGACTCCCTAAGTGATCACTCACCCATCCTCTTTTTCTGGTCATGTCTTCAGCAGAAACCCAAACCAAACTATACTGCCTGGTATCGTCTCTGACCCGAAGGCCTCGCAAACCTAAGAAAATGCTTAACTCTATGGGATTGGTCCCCCATCGCCCGGGCCCCTACTATTGATGAAGCCCTTGATTATTTCACCTGTTCTTTTAATAAAGCATGTGACATCTATGCCCCACTAGCAAAAGTGCAATCCAAGAAGCGTAATGCCCCCTGGGTCACGCCTGCACTGCTCCAACAGCTAAAGCACAGAGATGATCTCTGGCATAAAGCAGTCACATCCGGCATGCAGGCGGACAGGCAAGCCTATAAAGCAGCTCATAACAGATGCACTTGGGCCATAAAACAGGCCAACTTGGACTATTACAAAATGACCCTTGCCTCCTCCTGGGGGCTTGGTTGTTCTGGGACAATATCAAGGAACTCAACAGCAAATCCTTCCCCCCACCAACTGTTAACAATGTCCCTACCACTGACCCGTTGGCCATCGCCAACTGTCTTAACTCATCATTCTCTGACCTTAGTGCAGCACTCCCTAATAACTTCTTTGACCCTACTCCTGCAACCCCGCCTCCTAACACCCAGCATCCCCCCTTCCATCTCAGGGTGATCTCTACAAATGAGGCAAGGCGTATCTCATTAAAGCACTCAGTGGCTCTTGCTATTGCTAAGATTCTTTTGATATGAAAATCCTACATCTAGTACTAGATACAGTCCTCTCCCCACTGACTGACCTCATTAACCACTCCCTAAGTCTGGGGCAGTTCCTGGCAGCCTGGAAGACTGTCACAGTCACCCCAATACCGAAGAGTGGTGACAGCACCTCCCACAATAATTACCATCCCAAACACATTCTCCCACCACTCTCGAAAGCCCTGGAAAAAATTTCAGCCACCCAACTCACTGAGTACCTGCTTGCTCATAACCTACTTTCCAGGGAGCAGCATGGCTTCAGATCTGGGCACAGTACAACTACAGCTCTCACTGAGTTCTCTAATTTTATTCACTCTGCCCTGGATAGAAAACACCTAGCTGGAGCTGTTTTCATTGACCTGTCAAAGGCCTTTGATACAGTCTCCCACCCCTTACTCTTAAGCACACTCCACTACCAAGGACCAGTCTACTGCTTTACCAGTTACCTCACAGCTAGATTACAATGTGTCAAAATAAACAACGCCCTCTCAACCACCCTGCCAGTCCACTCTGGGGTTCCCCAGGGCTCCATTCTCAGTCCTCTATTATTCAGCATCTATCTAAACATCTTGCTCAGTTCCTGCTCTGGCAACCTACTACTCTATGCAGACGATGCGCTTCCTTTTGACTCGCACCCAGACCCCACAATATTGCAGCCCTCCCTCCAATACGCATTTAACCAGACTGAAAACTGGTTCATAGACCAAAGACTTGTGGCTAATGTAAAAAAGACAAAGACCATGCTCTTTGCCCACCAACAGAATAAGGCCGAGAATGCGCAGCTAGCAATCCTCTCCCACTCTCTCCTTACTCTAGAACAGGTCCATACATATAAATACCTGGGCCTTACATTTGATTCGAGCCTCCCCTTCCTTTCACACATTGACACTCTATCATCTGTCATAAATGTCCGTATAGGCCTATTGTATTGGCACAAGGATTGCCTACCTCTGGAAGCCCTTAATCTGGCTTTCACCTCCTCAGTCTTCTCCCTAGTCGATTATGGGCTCACTATCTACTCAGCTGCTGACCACACAGCCCTTAACAAAATCCACCTGGCCATAAACAAAGTGTGCAGACTCCTCTCTTGGACAGACAAGCGTACCCATACTTGTACCCTATATGCCCTGACAATTCTCCTCACCCTGGATGCAAGGCTTTTTTATCAAACATGTCTCCTCACAAAAAAAAAAAAAACACCTGGAGCTTACCCCCTTGGGGGTTTCTGCCTCTCTCCTATCCTCCCACACCTTGGTGAACACCAGCACTGCTAACTGACAGGTGTGGTCCACCCCAAGGATTAGAACCTCCTTTGCGCAAAGGTCATTCCCACACAGGGCCCCAGTCTGGTACAATAAACTCCCCTCCGATGTCTCCTTTATCTCCAAATTAGGACTTTTCAAGTGTGCCCTCAAAGAGCACATTCTCACTTCACGGCGCTGCCAATGTACCAGCTAGTGCCGAGACATCTATCTATCATCTTACAGGACCATCCCGCCATTGAGCTCCTGCCAATAGGGCTACCAAACATTACCTACTAACAATGCCTCCCTTGGCTGCACTCACAAAATATCTGTCTAATTCTCTATTTCATTGTAAATATCAAACCTGTTACTACCTCCCTCTATCAGCAAACATATTGTTCTCTTGAAAACTGTAAAATACAGCTCTCAGTAACACGGTCAATGCGATGTATAGCTGATCTTGATTCTGCAATACTGTATAACTGAAAAAACTGTAACCTCTAGCTGCCATTCTATGTCTATATGTACTGTATTAAGTATTGCTATTTGTTTTTTCTGACATGGAGCCTTTGTAAATGAGTCCCTGACTCAAAGGTTGTAATTCTAAAGTCTGTTAAATAAATATTTAAATGTCTGTCCCAGGGAAGTTGAGCTGTTTGTCTTGCTGAGCTAGGACATTCAAGGGATGCTTGCTGACCCGAGTGTCTGTGCGGGATCAACCAACCTGGAGGAAGTCTTACAACACTGTGTGGTTACCCACAACATCGAGGCAGCCACTACTTTCCCCTGAGGTATGGCTCCTCCAGTTCAGCACTCAATGCTTCTGCATCATACTCTAAACTCCACCAGGTTCAGGCAGGGGAGTCTGGATTGGCTCAGCTCACAACCCTGTTCTCCCTCTTATGAGTGTTGTGCACCACCAACCTGCACCACTATTTTGTTTTTCACTTCAGAAATGTTTTTTTTTTTTTTTTATCTCCAGCTCCTGGAGAACTCCTTCCTGCATCCACTAGCTCCAAGTCTCTACCCTCCCCTGTGACTGCTCCTTTCCCCTCGCACCACCGAGCACCACCTAGAAACATAGAATTTGACGGCAGATAAGGACCACTTGGCCCACCTAGCCTGCCCATTATACTACCTAACAGATAAGCTGCAGATCCTAGTTAACCAACAGCTTACTTCCTCCTACCCCCCACTAGGACTGCCTTATGTCTGTCCCATGCATTCTTGAATTCCCCCACTGTTCTTGACTCCACGACCTCCTCAGGGAGGCTGTTCCATGCATCCACAACCCTCTCTGTAAAAAAATACTTCCTCACATTACCTCTGAGCTGATCCACCCTCTATCTTCAAATTGTGCCCCTTTGTTCTTGCACATCCCTTTTTCTGAAAGATGCCACCCTCTTGGACTTTGTTGATTCCCTTGAGGTACTTGAAAGTTTCTATCATGTCCCCTCTCTCCCTCCTTTCCTTAAGGGTATACATATTAAGCTCCTTTAGTCTTTCTTTGTATGTCTTCTGGTGCAGACTCTGCACCATTTTGGTTGCCCTCCTCTGGACAGCCTCCACTTTGTCTATGTCTTTGCGGAGATGGGGTCTCCAGAACTGCACACAGTACTCCAGATGGGGTCTCACCAACTGTTTGTACAGAGGGATAACAACTTCCTGTTTTCTACTATTGATGCCTCTCCCTATGCATCCCAATATCCCCCCAGCCTTCTTTCCTGCCTTCTCACATTGCTTGCACACCTTAAGGTCATCTGATATAATTACCCCCAGGTCCCTTTCCATTTTTACTGTTGTCAGTATCTCACCCCCATTGTGTACTCTTCCCCTGGGTTTTTGTTTCCCAGGTGCATTACCTTGCACTTCTTTGCATTGAATCTGAGCTGCCATACATTTGACCATTCCTCCAACCTTGCCAAGTCCCTTCTCATCCTTTCCACTCCATCTGGTGTATCAACCCTGTTGTAGATCTTTGTGTTGTCTGCAAAGAGACATACTTTTCCTTCCAGTTCCTCTGCAATGTCACTTATAAAGACATTAAAAAGGGACCGTTCCCAGTACTGAACCCTGCGGTACCCTGCTAGTAAACCTCCTTTTTCACTGTGGACTCCATTTACTACTACCCTTTGCGTCCTGTTGTCTAGCCAATTTTTGATCCAGGCTACCACCTCCAGACCCACTCCAAAGCTGGCTAACTTGTGTATTAGTCTTTTGTGTGGGACTGTATCAAATGCCTTGCTAAAATCTAGGTAGGCCGTGTCCACAGCCCCTCCCTGGTCTACTACTTTGGTCACCCAGTCAAAGAAATCTATTAGATTCGTCTGACATGACCTTCCCATTGTGAATCCATGCTGTCTTGGGTCCTGTACCCCACTGGCCCCTAGGTACTCAACAATTCTTTCCTTCAGAAGTGATTCCATCATTTTCCCTACCACTGAGGTCAAACTAACTGGTCTGTATTTTCCTGCCTCTGTCCTGCTCCCACTTTTGTGAAGAGGAATCACATCCGCCCTCTTCCAGTCCTCAGGTACCACCCCATCCTGCCATGATCTGTTAAAGAGAGTAGTCAGCAGTGTCACTAGTTCTACCCTTAGTTCTTTTAGAATTCTTGGGTGAATCCCATCAGGCCCCATTGCTTTGTCCACCTTTAGTTTTATTAGTTCTTTCAGAACACTTTCTTCTGTAAATGGACTGGTATCGACCCCCATCTTCAGAGAGTTTCTCTTGTTTGGTTTAGGTACCTCCTCCCCCTCCTCTTCCTTTGAGAATACTGTGCAGAAATATTCATTCAGTATCCCTGCTTTTTCACTGTCACCCTCTACCCACATTCTCTCCCCTTTATTAAGCCTCAGTATCCCTTCTTTGGTCTTTCTTCACTCCCTAATGTATCTATAAAAGGTCTTATCCCCCTTCTTAACAGAGTTGGCTATCCTTTCCTCGGTTTGGGCCTTTGCTATTCTGACTGCCTTCCCAGCCTCTTTCTGCATTAACTGATAAAGTTCTCTATCCTGCTCCTTCTGTATTTCCTTATATTTCCTGAATGCTATCCTTTTCTCCTTAACTTTCCCTGCCACCTCTTTTGAGAACCATAGCGTTTTTTTCCTTCGTTGTGTTTTGTTGATTTGCTTTACACAAAGGCTTGCTGCCTCTGTGATGGCTGTTTTGATTACTCCCCAATGTTCCTCCACCCCTCCTTCTTGCCTGTTTGCTAGTGCTTTTCTGAGGCACTCTCTCATTTTCCCAAGTCAGCCTCCTAAAGTCCAATACTCTTGCATTTGTATGGCTTGAGCAGTCGTATGGCTGTGTTTATTGTGAACCACACTGTTTGGTGGTACTTGTTCCCCAGATAGCTACCCACTTCTAAATCTGATTCTTTCTCTGTCCCCATTTGAGAGTACCAGGTCTAAGATTGCTCCTCTCAGTGGGTTCCAATACTAGCTGTCTGAGGCATGCCCCTGTAGGGCATCAAGAATGACCCTGCTCTTGGATGTGCCTGCAGCAAAGGTGCTCCAGTTAACATCTGGCATAGTCAGGTCCCCTATCAATAATATCTCCCCTTTTTCTGCCATTCTAAGGAAGCCTTCTATCATTTCCTTGTCCAGTCCCTCCCCCTGAGATGGGGGTCTGTATACAACCCCCATGCGGATTGTGGTGCCATTTCCCATCTCCAGGGTGACCCAGAGTATCTCATCTGCTCCCTGTTTACTCTTCAGTTCTGTTGCTTTGATCCTTTCTTTTGTATAGAGAGCTACTCCTCCTCCTTTTTTTACCCTCCCTGTCCCTCCTGTAGATTGTGTATCCTGGTATGTTGACATCCCAGTCATTGTTCTCTGTGTACCATGTTTTTGTGACTGCCACACTATCTAGGCAACCCTCTTCCATCAAGGCCACTAGTTCAGGGAGCTTGTTACACAGACCATGGGCATTGGTACTCATCACCCTCCATTGTTTGATGGCCTTACCCCTTTGAGCTCCATTCTTGTCCTTACTGCCTTTGCCTTTTTTTACATTTACCTCTGTCCTGCTCCCTAATGACTCCTCTGCCTTGGTGTTTACCTCACTAATTACCATGTTTTGTTGGGGGAGGCTGGGATTTCCTTGCTCCTTTTCAGTGCCCCCCCTTGGCTAGTTTAAATGCTTGCCAATGAAGCATTTAAACCTCTCACCTAGGATCCTGGTTCCCCCCTCTGGACAGATGCAGACCATCGGACCAGTATAGGTCTGCATCACTCCAGGTGGCTCCCCAGTCCCCAATGAAGCCAAAACCCTGAGCTTCACACTAGTTTTTCAACCATTCATTGAATTCCCTGGTGAGGAGTACCCTAGCATCACCCTTGCCATAGACAGGCAGCACCTCTGAGAAGGTTACCATATGCGCTACTTGTCTAAGGCCCATCCCCAACTCTACAAACTCCTCTTGCACTGCTCTGATCCCATTCCTAGCCAGGTCATTTGTCCCTAGGTGGACAATGACATCCAGCTCCCTCCCTTATGCAGCTGTTCCCATGATCCTGAGGATTCGCTTCCTGTCCCTCCAAGCCGTGGCGCCAGGCAGGCACCTTACCTCCCTATCCCCTTCCTCTCCATTTATACCCCCTAATGATTGAGTCCCCCACCAGGAGTTGTTTCCTTCCCCTATGGGGGTCCCATGCCACCCTCCTGTGGGTCTCCTTTGTGAAGGTTCCCAGCATCCTCCTTGGTCTCCAGTGCAGGTGCCTCTGTAGAGGAACCACTATCCACCAGAAGAATGAATTAATTGTGGAGAGGTACAGCTGGAGGGATGCAACTCTGTTCCACCACCCTCTCCCTCCTTGAGCCCACCCAGATCCAGCCTCTCCTCTTTCTTGGCAACCTCTGAGGTAGTGGATTGGCCCTGGTGGTCCCTTGGTGGGGGAGGAGGTTTCATGAATCCTAGCCAGGTCTGCCTGGAGACAGGCAACCTCCTCCCTCAGTCAAGAGAGGTGCCTGCAAATAGGGCAGCCTCCAGAATGTCTCCTGGAACACTGCCACCCCACAGCCATTGCACTGCACCACTCCTATCATGTCTTATTTTGTCTGAACCCTCCAGAGGGAGGGCCTCCCTATCCTACCAGGGTGCTCTATCTATAGGGAAAAGTGCCCAGTGCACGAGGTGGCTTGCAGAGAGGAAATCAGCCGAGGATTGGAGGTGTGGGCTTGGAAGGTCATGGTGCCTTCATCTATCTCCAGGAGATGGGGTTTTTCTTTCTTTGGTGTACAAGTCCCCACGAATTGCAGCTCATCATCAGGGCAATGTCATGCCATCACTCTGCCTCCCAACATGTACAGCATAGCTACATTGGGCACCTCTGATGGCCACCAGAGGCTGCTCCAAGAGTGATTGCATCCCTCACCCTCCCTGGGAAGAGAGAGAGCAGTCCTATGGACACTCAATCTCTTCCCCCCTGCCGACCCCCCATGACCTGGGCTCATTCCCAAACCCAGGTCACCAGCATGGAGAGAGGTGTGGCATCCAGTGCCTCAACCCTCAGTGCCACCGGGCCGGCTGTTCTTTTTTTTTTTTAAGCTGGGTGGGTGAACTGGGCTGCAGATGGTGGAAACACTGGCCATTCTCCATGCTGCTGTTGGTTGTGTGCCCCGGATTGGGGGGGTGCTTTTGCTTCTGTGTGCCAATGAATTTGCTGTATGACCTGGGTTCTGTTGTTGCCCTACCCACCACTGTATGATGACACCACTGGTTGGGGAGGATACTGCAATAGCATCCAAATCAGACCATGTAGTCTATGCACTATGCTGCCCATGCAACAAATTATACACAGGAAACACAAGAAGAAGATTAAAGACATGCATCAGCAAATCATAACAGTGATATCCAACCCAAGGATACAGAATCATCTGTAGTGAGGCATTTTAATGAGGTGGAACATTCTGTATCCTCAATCTGCTTCTGGAGACTGGAGCATGTGGAAAGACCAACACAGGGCAACATAGATTGGGATACAGTGCTAAGAAGAAGAGAGGTCTTTTGGATTTTTACCTTGAACTGCTTGAATCTATGAATAGGATTCAATGAGGACTGTGACTGGAACCTTTATTAGTGAGGTCCCAAAATGGCCACCTGTTTTCTCACTCTGGACATGTACATGATGGACTTCGAAACATTTGTACAAATAAATAATAATTGTGAATATAAATACATGACAGATAGGATGTAGTCTTAATGGAGAACAGGAGCTAAATGAAATGAATATATGTTGTATGTTACAAAAAAAGCAATGCATGTCTTATTAACAGGGAAATGTTAGAGGGGTAACTACTACACTGTCACTCACAAGAACTTGTGACCCAATAGTACTTTTAAACAACATAAGGAACTGTAAAGATACAAAAATGATGCACTAAGATGGAAGATATGTATTTATAATATAAAAATACAGAGTGTAAGATAACAAAATGAAACATAGGGAATTTCAGTCCCAGGTGGGGGGTGAACTGCTGGCAACTGTGAACCAGACTAGTGGATACTCCGGGGGTCAGCAGTCTATCTGCAGCTCCATGGAGTCATAGTGAGCTACCTCTTCATGGGTAGATAGAGTAACACTGTATCAGAGACAGTGTGAAGTCATACATGACGTCAGGTTCCCCCCACAAGAGGGTGATATTTAAGCACAATCTTGAGGCAGAGATTGCTCCTTCCAGAATATAGAAGTGGTATGCTGTGTCGCAGGAAGTAAACTGTGAGTACCCTGAAGAGAAAAGAATTAAACTAAACTAAACTAAACAATTGAGAATGGGAGTGAAATCAGAATTAAGGGAAAATCTTTTGACTCTTTGTAGGTATTGTGGATGTAACACAGGAAACACTTAGGAACGTATTTAAAATGATATAAAGCGACAAACAGGTTAGAGAAGTAACCATAGAGTTTTGAGGAGTAAGAGTAAAGTAAAACAGCAAACTATAACAAACAAACTTTTATTTTTATGATAGACATTGTCCAAGAATTTTGTAAACCTGAATCAACTCCATTACTAGACTGAGACGATGGGTAATGCCTGTCTATGACACTGCCTGGCCGATTCCTCAGACTGTCCTCTGCTGGCAGTGACTCTTCCCCTGGAGCTCAGGAAACACACAGACTTTTTCCCTCTGCTGGCTAGCAGATGTGGATACCTCCTGGAGTAGGTCTGGATTACCTCCCAGTGCTGGCAGTGGCAATCAGTCTCTCAGGTACTTGTGAACAGCAGGTTAGACCCATAAAGCAGCTTTCTCATGTCAAAACCAGCTTTCCAGATTGTAGAATGTCTCCGGCAAGTCTCCTAGAAGGTGGCTATGGAATCCTCAGGCTGACTTCCAAACTTTCACCAAACACAGTCAAAACCCTCCTCACTCATGGAGAGCTTCAGGTGGGCTGCCCTAAGCTGAATCTGCCCTCCGGGGTTTGAATAGAACATGGCAGCATCTGATTGGCTGACTCAGCTGTCCATCTGCAGAACTAATACGTATTAGATCCATTCAATGTATGATTGTCTGCTGCTAAAGGTGACAAGAGCATTGTCCTGTCCCTCTACCCAGGAGTCATTGCTAAGTCCTCCAAGGCTCCTTGAACTCTGATTGGCTGCAGGCAAGGTCAAGGGTAGCAAATATGGCTACTGAAGTCCTGCATAAACAAAGTCCCAACTTGAAAGTCTTTTGCAGGCAAACTGTATTATATTAATTTAATTTGCCCCCACAGGTTCATAGCTTGCCCTCTGCCCTATTGTCTGGTGGCAGAGTGGACACAAACAGGGGCTCCCCCTACATGTTGTGAGCACCGTAGTGCTGTTCCCCTAGGTGACAGGCAGAGCTATTCATTTACATAGCAGCCAGGCTGCTTCTTAAAGTGGTAGTGTTCTTTAATTTGATTTGATTTGTAAACTTTATTTTTATACAGGAAATACATTTGTTGGGACAACAGTCCCATTTTCAACAAAGTCCTTTCATAAAAAAATATCAAACAATACAAAAAATACAAAACATTTACAGTACACAATCACAATTACTTAAAACAGGTACAAGTTGATTTCAAATATTCTCTTATTTTGCACTTAAAAGTGGGTAAGTTTTCAATAACCTTCAACCTTTGAGGCATTTTATTCCAATAGTAAGCAATAGTATTCTGAAGCATAATATCACCATATTTATTATATGATCTAGATGTAGGGATTTCATTACCAGCAAATCTTGTATGGATAGCTAATGGTCTATCACCTTTAATTTTAATATGATCAAGTAAACAATGTTTTGGTTCACCTTTTATTATTTGGTGACAATGTGTATACCAAATATAAACCCTTTTCTCTTTGGGATTTAACCAATCTAACTTTTTATACAAATCACAATGATGCACCCCATGCTTACTTCTTGTTATAAATTTACTCATTTTATAATAAACCTGGTTTACTTTATTTAACACTGTGATGTTAGAATGCCTATATAGTATTGATCCGTATTCCAAAACTGGAACTAACAACTGTCCAATCACTTTTTCCCTTACTTTCCTAGACAAACTTCCAGCTACCCTTCTTAACATCCCTAATTTTTGAGTTACCTTTTTAACTTTTATAAGAACGTGTTCTGTATACATTAAACCACAGTCAACTTGTACACCTAAATATCTATAAGTATTGACAGTTTCAATCTGAATATTCCCAGCAAGTTTTATTTGTAATTTTGATTCCCCTTTATTTCTAAATCCCCTTAAAACCATACGTTGTGTTTTTTTTTAATTTAATAATAAACCTAAATTATTCAACCAAATCTGTAATGAACTTATATCTTGTTGGAGTTTATAAGTCAATTGTTCCATACTATCTGCAGATGCCACAACTACTGTGTCATCCGCATACATTCTAACATGACAGTATTTTATTTGCTTTGAAAGATTATTCACATAAACATTAAACATAAGGGGACCCAAATGGATCCTTGTGGGACTCCTCGAAAAACGTCTCCCTGGGCTGAAGTAATATCACCCAAAACCACACATTGTCTTCAATCAGATAGATATGATTTCTTCCACCTTAATGATTCATCCTGAAAACACAGTTCACATAATCTCTCTAACAGAGCTTCATGCTGAACGAGATCGAATGCCTTACTTAAATCAACAAACACCAACCCTGTACTTCTCCCTTGATTCAGCGATGTTGCTACTAGATTATTAAAATCCAATAAGGCAGTGCTTGTTGATTTACCTTTCTGGAATCCATATTGATATTTTGTCAGTAACTGGTTCTTTTCCAAATACTGACTTAATTGTACATGGAGTAACTCTGATTGATTAGCAGGGTATTTCTCTATCAAATTGTTGTGTAGGGCATCTTCCTGACAGGAAGGCACTCATTGCAGCAGTGGGTCAGAGCTTCTAGCTGATTGTTTTGCGAGGGCACAGTTTAGGCCCAACCCTTCCACCCTCACCCCACCCACCCCTGGAAATAGTTCCTTTATACCTGGGGTTCTGACATCATTCCTCAAGAGTGCAAGGTGCATGTCACTGTCATATCCTCTCTAGCACACTGCACTGACAATATAAGCATAAATATTGTATAATATAAATATATATTTCTACATTACAAACCAATCACACACACAAAAAATGTGGGGAGTAGTGCAATGTAATGGCTGTGGGGCAGCAGTCTTCGGAGTCTTTCTGGGCTGAGATGCTGCCCTATTTGCAACAACTGTCTGCCCTGAGGGAGGAAGTTGCCCGTCTTCAGGCCACACTGGACAGTAGTATGGGGACCTTCCCCCAGGCCACAATGGACAGTAGGAAGGGAACCTCCCCCATCCAGGGAGCACCAGAACCACCACCACCACTACCTCAGAGGTTGCAAAGAAAGCACAGCAGTTGGACCACAGTGGGCTCAGGGAGGATAAGGATGGTGAAACAGAGCACACCCAGTCACATGTTACACACCACAATCCATACGCTATTCTGGGGAGCATATCCCTATAGATACCCCGCAGAGGAGACTAAGGAGGCTGAGGACAACTGTCACAAGGAGGCCCACAGGAAGGAGGCAGAGGACACCACAAGGAAAGGAAGCAGCTCCTGGTGGGGACTCAATTATAGGGGATAGAACTGGGAGGAGCTGGGAAATCTGAGTAAGGTGCCTGCCTGGTGCCATGGCTTGGAGGGACAGGAGCGCATCCTCAGGATCACAACAACAGCTGCAAGGGATTCTGAGCTGGACGTAATTGTCCACCTAGGGACAAATGACTTGGCTCATCATGAGGTTAGAGCAGTGCAGGAGGACATTGCAGAGTTGGGGAGGGCCTAAGACAAGTAGCAAACACAGTATCCTTCTCAGAGGTGCTGCCTGTCAAAGGCATGGGGAGGCGAGGGTAATTGGCACCATGCAGTTTAATGAATGGTTGAAAAAATGGTGCGGAGCACAGGGGTTTAACCGTTGGGGACTGGGTTCCACCTGGAGGGACACCAGCCTATACTGGCAGGATGGTCTGCATCTGTCCAGGAAGGAACAAGTCTTTTGAGCAATCGGTTTAAATGCTTCATTGGAAGCTTTTAAACTAGTCAATGGGGAGGCACTGACAAGCAGCAGAAAATCCCAGCCTCTCCCTACAAAACAGGGTATTAAATGAGAAAAGACCAAGGTAGAATGGTCAGTGGGGATGCTGCAACAGAAGGTAAGGCCATCAAAAATGGAAAGCAATGAGTACCAATGCCCGTAGTCTAGGTAACAAGCTTCCTGAATTAGTGGCCTTGATGGAGGAGGAACATCTGGATATCGTGGCAGTCACAGAAACATGGTACACACAAAACCATGACTGGGACGTAAACATACCAGGATACACTATCTACAGGAGGGACAGGGAGGGTAAAAGAGGGGAGGAGTAGTTATTTACATAAGGGAAGGAATAAAAGCAACAGAACAAAAGGGTAAACAGGGAGGAGAAGAAGCACTGTGGGTAAATTTGGAGACAGGCAATGGCACCACAATCCGCACAGGGGTTGTATACAGACCCCCTTCTCAGGGGGAGGAAATGGACAAGGAAATGATAGAAAGTATACTTAGAATGGCAGAAAAAGGGGAGATATTGCTGATGGGTGATCTGAATATGCCAGATGTTAACTGGAGCGCAGTTGCAGCTGCCACTTCGAAGAGTGCAGTTATTCTAGATGCCCTACAGGGGGCATGCCTTAGACAACTATTACTGGAACCCACTCGAGAGGGAGCAATATTAGACTTGATACTCTCGAATGGAGATGGAGAGAGGATCACAGATGTAGAAGTGGGTAGCCATCTGGGAACTAGCGACCATCGAACAGTATGGTTCACAATAAACACAGCAATAGAGTCAAGCCATACAAAGACAAAAGTACTGGACTTTAGGAGGGCTGACTTTGCCAAAATGGGTGAGTGCCTAAGGAATGCACTACCAAATGGGCAGGAAGGAGGGGTGGAAGAACAATGGGGAATAATAAAAACTGCCATCACAGAGGTAACGAGCCTTTGTGTGAAGCAAATAAACAAAACAAGACTATGTAAGAAACCACTATGGTTCTCAAAGGAAGTGGCAGTGAAGGTTCAAGAGAAAAAGAAAGCATTCAGGAAGTACTAGGAATCGCAGCAGGAGCAGGACAGAGAACTGTATCAGTTAAAGCAAAAGGAGGCTGGGAAGGCAGTCAGAACAGCAAAGGCCCAAACTGAGGAAAAGATAGCCAACTCAGTTAAGAAGGGGAATAAAACCTTTATAGGTACATCAGGAGCAAAGGAAGACCAAGGGAGGGATAGTGAGGCTTAATAAAGGGAGGGAGGGTGGGCAGAGGAGAATGTGAAAAGGCAGAGATACTAAACAAATATTTTTGCTCAGTATTTACAAAGGAAGAGGGGGAGGTACATAAAACAAACAGTAGTAACACTCTGGATACAGAAGTTGATACCAGCCCATTTACAGAAGAAAGGGTTCTGAAAGAACTCTTAAAACTGAAGGTGGACAAAGCAATGGGGCCTGATGGGATTCATCCCAGAATTCTAAAAGAACTAAGGGTAGAACTAGTGACACCACTGACTACCCTCTTTAACAAATCATGGGAGGATGGGGTGGTACCCGAGGACTGGAGGAGGGCAGATGTGATTCCCCTTCACAAAAGTGGGAGCAAGGCAGAAGCAGGAAACTATAGACCTGTTTGTTTAACCTCAGTGATAGGGAAAATGATGGAATCACTTCTAAAGGAAAGAATTGTCGAGTATCTAGAGGCCAGAGGGGCACAAGACCCTAGGCAGCATGGATTCACAGTGGGAAGGTCATGCCAGATGAATCTGATAGATTTCTTTGACTGGGTGACCAAAGTAGTAGATCAGGGAGGGGCTGTGGACATGGCCTACCTAGACTTTAGCAAGGCATTTGACACAGTCCCACACAAAAGATTAATATATAAGTTAGCCAGCCTGGGAGTGGGTCCCAAGATGACAGCCTGGGTAAAGAATTGGCTGGAGAATAGGACACAGAGAGTAATAGTAAATGGAGTCCACTCAGAAGAAAGGAGGGTTACTAGCGGGGTACCGCAGGGTTCAATGTTAGGACCAGTCCTCTTCAATGTCTTTATAAGCGACATTGCAGAAGGACTGGAAGGAAAAGCATGTCTCTTTGCAGATGACACTAAGATCTGCAACAGAGTTGATGCACAGGTGGGGTGAAAAGGATGAGAAGGGACTTGGCAAGGTTAGAGGAATGGTCAAATGTGGCAGCTTAGATTCAATGCTAAGAAGTGCAAGGTAATGCACCTGGGAAACAAAACCAGGGGAAGAGTACACAATGGGGGTGAGATACTAACAACAACAAAATGGAAAGGGACCTGGGGTAGTCATATCAGATGACCTAAAGGTGGGCAAGCAATGTGAGAAGGCAGCAAGGAGGGCTGGGGGATACTGGGATGCATAGGAGAGGCATCACCAGTAGAAAACAGGAAGTTATTATCCCTCTGTACAGACAGCTGGTGAGACCCCATCTGGAGTACTGTGTGCAGTTCTGGAGACCCAATCTCCATAAAGACATAGACAGGATGGAAGCTGTCAGAGGAGGCAACTAAAATGGTGCAGGGTCTGCACCGGAAGACATATGAAGAGAGACTTAAGGAACTTAATATGTATAGCCTCGAGGAAAGGAGGGAGAGGGGGGACATGATAGAAACTTTCAAGTACCTCAAGGGAATCAACAAAGTCCAAGAGGGTAGCATCTTTCAAAAAAAGAGGTGTGCAAGAACAAGAGGGCACAATTTGAAGATAGAAGGGGCGTCCCAGAGTAATTTAAGGAAGTATTTTTCACAGAGAGGGTTGTGGATGCATGGAATGGCCTTCCGAGGAGGTTGTGGAGTCAAAATCAGTGGTGGAATTCAAGCATGCATGGGATAGTCATAAGGCAATTCTGGGGTGGGGGTAGAAAGAAGTAGGCTGCTGGTTAACTAGGATCTGCAGCTTATCCAGTAGGTAGGGAAATGGGCAGACTGGGTTGGCCAAGTGGTCCTTATCTGCCGTCAAATTCTATGTTTCTATGTTTCTATGTTTCTATGTTTCTATGTTCTATGTTTCTATGTTTCTATGTTTCTATGTTTCTATGTAACTTTTCCAATATTTTGGATACTATTGGTAATAGAGCTATTGGTCTATAATTCGAAACAGCTACACTATCACGTCCCTTAAAAATCGGTATAATTTTACTCACCTTCGAGACCCTTGGAACTGTGGAGCATTGTATGCTCCAATTAAAGAGATATGCTACAACAGAAGCAATAATCTCTGCCCCACATCTCAAAAATCTAGCTTCAATATCATCCAAACCTCCAGATTTTGAAACATTCAGATGTTTAAAATCCTTTTCAACTTCCTTTACCATTATATCTCTAATGTAGTAGCACTTAAGAGTGCTTTTTAAAAGTTTTTATTTCCTCCCTTCCCAGTGTGCCTCTGAACCCCCAGATAGTATTTCTGGAGTCCCGAGGGGTCAGAGCACATGGAGATAACCTAGCAGGAGCTGACAGAGCTGTTTTAGACCTTAAGCACCATAGTGCTAACAGAGTGAGCCAGCCGACCACTGCAGCTTTCATGTTTGAAAAAGCACCAGCTCGAAAGTGTGCACACTAGCTGCAGAGTGCTCCCTTGGGCTGCACAACAAATACAGCACTGTACCACTGAGCAGGCAGTTTAACTTTTAAACACACTATCCTTACGGTCCCCCCCACCATGATTATTGATGTTGGAGGCTGGCAGGAGCCTTAAAGGGCATTAAAACTGACCAAGACTAGCTGTACCAGGCAGCCTGGGGCAAATTAAGGTAATCCCCACCTGTGGGGGGGGGGGTTACATGAGTGAACCTGGACTGGGAACTAAAGGCTCTGCAGCAAAAGTAGGGCCAAGTAAATATAGCAGACTAGGAAAGATTCAGAAGGATTTTTGAATGATTTGTTAGACAGATACTTTCACTGAGTGATGGTGGTGTAGAGGGCATAGAAATCCATTTTGTTTTATTTTATGTTTTTTTGTCCTCTGTAGCAGCAGCAATGCAGAGTAAATTTAGTAGACTGAGAAAAGTGCTGGAGGAACTTTTGAAGAATTAATGCTACATTTAAAGCCTTTTACTGACTTCTGGTTAGTGATGTGTGAAATTGGAATAATTTGCTTCTTGAGTTCGCAACAGTTCACAAAATTAATTCACTCTACGAGGTGTCAATTCACAGTATGGGGATAACTTCAAGCCTAAACACTTGAAATCCAAGATCTGTCTAGGGACTGAAAACATGGCCATTAAACTGCTGCTGCGGCAATGTCAAAAATCTTTTGTTCACCTGATGGTCTATTGTATATCCCACCTGGTAAACAAGTGGATATGGAGCCCCTCTCTAACTATCTTAGACAACAAAACCAGAATTGGAAATTCATAGTAACGGGTGACTTTATCATTAACTGGACAACAAAGTCAAGTAGTAGGCACAGAGATAAGCTCACCAGTCTGTTTCTAACACAAATTGTCACTGAACACATCAGAACTAACTGTAAATTAGACACTATGACATTACGACACTACTTGATTTTGACAGGGTCAAAAAGGTCAAAATTCTGCCTGTTACCCTCATTGACCACTCCTGCAATGCTTGTGGGTAATAAAACAGCCAAGCCCTCCCCATCTTCTGGTTCATAAACAGCTGTGTCACATGCAAAATGAACATGACAAAATTCAAATCCTATGTGGCTCAACTAGACTGGAGCTTCCTTGATGCCATCCCTGATATTTATTCAGCCTTGGAATTCTTAGCCATGGAATTCACAACTTTCTCAATAAATTTACACCCTTCAAAAAGAGCAAAGTATGAGATATACCTGCTGATTGGATCACAATGGAACTCTTTGTGGATGATGGATAGGGAGACTTGGTCCCCAGTCCATCTGCAAAAATACAAGGAAGCAAGGAATAAATTCACTACTAGGATTCCATTGGCCAAATCACATGGTATGGTTCAATTTGGCTACTACATCTAAATCATCCCATTCCAAGGCAAAAATATGGGACTTCAGAGGAGCTGACTTTGATAAGATGGCCAACAGAGTTAAGCTAGCCCTGACAAAAAGAAACACAGGTGAGGAGGTACAGGCAAAGTGGGCAAGCATTAAGGATACAATACTTGAAGCAACATCCCATTGTGTTAGACAGAAAAGGAAGTGCAAAAAGAAGGAAACCACTTTGGTTCTCAAATACAGTAGCAGAAAAGGTCAGAGCCAAAGGCTGGCCTTCAGAAAATATAAGGAACACAGCGGATGAAGATAGGGGGCATACCAAACTGCCCTAAGGGAAGCAGGTAAGGCAGTAAGGCAGGCAAAGTCCCAAACTGAGGAAACACTAGCACAAACAGTAAAGAAGGTGACAAGACTTCTATAGATACATTAGTGAAAGGAGAAAGTCCAGAGGGGTGTGCTAAGCTTAATGGAGAAAAGGGAGCATGTGAGGAGGAGGACCCTGTAAAGGCATCTATCCTAAATAGATACTTTTGCTCAGTATTTACTGAAGAGAAGGTAGGGCAGGGCCCACAGCTCAGCATCATGGACACAGGGGGAGGGAGGAGGTGAGCACTACTCCCTTCACAAAAGAAAGGGTCCTACAAGAGCTTGCTAAGCTCAGGGTGGATAAGGCAATGGGACCTGATGGCATACATCCCAGGGTACTTAAGGAGCTAAAGGAGGAACTAGCAGAGCCATTAGCAGAATTGTTTAGTGAGTCTCTGAGCACAGGAGAGTCCCAGAAGACTGGAGAAGGGCTCATGTGATCCCACCACAAGAGTGGTAGCAGGGAGGAGGCGGGAACTACAGACGGTCAGTCTTACCTCAGTAGTGGGCAAGATTATGGAAGCACTCCTTAAGGAAAGGATAGTGCAACACCTGGAATCCATAGGGGCACAGGATCCAAGACAGCATGGGTTTACAAAGGAAGGTCCTGTCAAACTAATCTCATAGATTTCTTTGACTGGGTAACCAGAGTGGTGGACCAAGGGGAGCAGTTGATGTTGCCTACCTTGACTTCAAGCAAAGCTTTTGACACTGTTCCACATAGAAGATTGATAAATAAGCTAGGTAGGCTCGGGTGGGTCAGAAGTTGGTCAACTGGGTGGCAAACTGGTTGGCTGGCAGAAAACAGAGAGTGGTGGTAAATGGTATACAGTCAGAAGAGATGCAAGTCACAAGTGGGTACCTCAGGGATCAGTCCTGGGGCCAGTCCTATTCAACATCTTCATTAGTGACCTAGCAGATGGACTAGAGGGTAAGGCTTGTCTGTTTGCAGATGACACCAAGATCTGCAACAGAGTAGATGATCCAGATGGGGTGGGCAGAATGAGAAGAGATCTGGATAAACTAGCAGAATGGTCAGAAGAGTGGCATCTGGGTTTAATGCAAAGAAGTGCAAAATCATGCACATAGGGAAGAGAACCCTGAAGCCACTTATAGGCTGGGAGGGAGTTGCTAGCAGTCACAAAGGAAGAAAGAGACTTGGGCATCATCATCACTGATGACCTGAAATCATCAAGCAGACCTCTAAAGCAGTAGGTAAGGCTAGGGGGTGTTAGGGTGTATTAGTAGAGGTATCGAAGTCGTAAGAGGAGGTAATACCCTCTGTACAAGACATTGGTTAGGCCCCATCTGGAGTACTGCGTGCAGTATTGGAGGCCACACCTTCACAAGGACATTAACCAAATTGAGGCAGTCCAGAGAAGGGCAACCAAAATGGTGCAGGGACTGCATCAGAAGACATATGAGGACAGATTAACGGAGCTCAATATGTATACCCTTGAGCAAAGGAGGAGAGAGGTGATATGATCGAGACATTTAAACACCTTAAGGGCATAAACAAGGTGAAAGAGTCTAACATGTTTAAATATAAGAAAAATAGCAGGACAAGAGGACACAGCATGAGATTAGAGGAGGCCGATTAAGGGGAATGAGGAAATTCTTTTCACAGAAAGGGTGGTAGATGCATGGAATGGCTTACCACAAGAAGTAGTGGCTATGAATACAGTGCAGGGCTTCAAACAGGCATGGGATAGGCATAAGGGAGCAATACAAATGACTATGAATAGATAGGTCACTGACATAGCAAAGGCCGATGGCACATTTATAAGGTAGAAAAAGAAATGGGCAGACTGGATGGGCCTTGAGGTCCTTATCTGCCGACAACTTCTATGTTTCTATGTTTCTATGTTTCAAATCCAGTTACAGCAAAGCCCGGCAAACACAAAACTGGAGCAATGGTGAAAGATCTGGGAGGATGTGCCAGAACTGCTTGATAAGGGTGACAAAACCTCACCCAAAATGCTTATGGTTGATGGACATAAGGTACTTGATACCACTGAAATTGTCAGCAAATTATGTATTTATTTATTTGAAAAGCTTCGCCAGGAAAGGAATACTGAGCTACAATAGATTGTTTCCAGATTAATCTCTGGAGAGGGGGCAGGGAAATAAGAGCAATGAAATAATACAGAAAAAAGAGCAGCAAGATGGAAAACTGTACATGTACAGCATACATTTTAGCTGGAAGCATAACATTTTAGAGCGATAAGTGGACAGTACATGCATCTTATGTGTATAGTTAGAAATGTCCCAGTGACATAAATACAGTACATTCTTTTCTAAAAGCTTATAATACATTTTATGTACATATCCAATACTTATACATTTGCACAATGAAATAGTATACTATACATACACACATTTGTTTACAGCCATGCCATACAGCAATTACATTGGTTTATCACCCAGAAGGAGTTAAGCACATTTGGTGGAATTGATACCCTTGGTGTGTAATTTGAGAATGTGTGATGGTTAAAATACATTTGACATGGCAGCTGAGAGTAAACGGCACCAGAAACAGTGGAAGCAATAGGGCAGTGAGCCAGGTAGGCCTGCAT
The DNA here is from genome assembly GCA_016271365.2 of Neoceratodus forsteri. NCBI lineage: Eukaryota > Metazoa > Chordata > Ceratodontiformes > Ceratodontidae > Neoceratodus > Neoceratodus forsteri. The sequence goes on along the minus strand of CM057454.1, from coordinate 1,025,151,435 downwards.
ACCTTTGGCACATAGTAATCCTGCAAGGGGGTCAGCCTGGGAATAAACTGGGAGTAGTATAGCCAGTCAAAAAAATGCTGGTGCAGAAGGGCCTTGTGAAGAAGGCGTGAGTAACTAGAGAGTGGATGGGACTAAGGGCATCCCAAGAGTGAGGTAGAGGAGGCCTTTCAGGGAAGGGAGTAAAGTAGGGGAGGAGCGTAGGCAATAACAGATGAAGTAGGAACAGATGAAGTGTAGTTTAGGTGCAATTGCAGGAAGGGGATATGCATTGGTGGAGCAGATGAGAAAGTGAATGAAGAGATGAGGCAGAGTGGATGACTAAAGGGAGGAAGTTCCAAATGATGAGGAAGTGGTAAGCAAATGCAGCTCTTGACTGAATAGGAAAATCAGGAGGGGAGAGTGAGGGTCCTATGGGTGAAGTTGCAGAGAGGATAGGAGGGTGTAGGGTGGACAGAAAGAAGGGAGTGGAGATAGAGTGGCAAAGAGCCAAGCCAGAAATTACCAAATAAGGAAGCTCCATGTGCAAGGCATCTGGCACTAAGACAAGTTAAGGAGAGAGAGGTGTAGAGGTTACAGTGATGAGTAAGAGGGGGACAGCCAAGGGCAAAATGACACAAGGAGTTGAATAAATTGTCCAGTCATGAGAGGGTGGATTTGGGGGCAGACCTATAGACTGTGACTCCAAAGTCAAAGGTAGGGAGGATCATCTTCTGGACAATCTCTCTGCTAGCCTAAAGGGGAAGGCAGCAGGGGTGTCTGTACAGAACGAGTTTGGGAAGGAGCTTCTTGTGGATTGCGTCCAAGTGCTCAGCAAAGTTCCTGTTGAGCCAGAGCCCAAGGTATTTGAAAGAGGAGACATCTTCCAGTGGGGAACCATCAAGGGTGTGGAATAAGGGGGAAGGCAGCACGCCTGGCAAGCTTTTGCCTGGAGCCAAGAGTCATAGGGACTGTCTTTTTGGGATTAAGTGAGAGTTTATTACACGGAACCACTGCTGAACATTGCTGACTTCCAATTGGAGAGTGGCCATCACATCTGATGGGGAAGTACTGGAGATCTACAAATCAGTGTCATCCACATACATATAAATACTAGCAGTTAAGCAGGCATTAGGAAGATCATTAAGGAAAACTGAAAAATGTATTGGGTCAAGAACCAAGCCTTGAGGGATGCCAGTATGAATGGGAAGATGAAGATTCCGATCCTGACTGACTGGGTCTGATCCATGTGGTAGGAACAGAATCAGCAAGTGGCAAGCTGTGAGAGACCGGCTGCAGCAAGCTTGCTGAGGAGAAGGGGGTAGGCAACTGTGTTGAAGGCTTTGGCCAGGTCGACAAAAATGGCAGATATGATACATCCCTGAGCCATACCAGAAAGAATGGAGTCCAGAAGATGGAGAAGGGAGGTGGTGGTGGAGTGGACCTTGCAGAAAGCAGACTGGAAGGGGTGATGAAGGAGGAGGAATCAAGGAAGGATGAGAGTTAAGCCAGAGTCAGGTGTTCTTGTTGTTTAGCAAGAATAGAGAGTAAAGATATTGGGCAGAAGTTGCCAGAAGTAGATGAGTCACCACTCTTATGAATTGGGACTACAGTGGCAAACTTCCAGGTGTCAGGTACAGTTGCAAGTGAGAAGGATAGGCTCAAGAGAGTAGCTAGAGGGTGGGCTATAGTGTGTGCTGAGAGGTGCAGTTGTTTGGGGTCCAGTCCATCCAGGCTTTTACCCTTGTGTGGGTTGAGGGTTACAAAAGCTTGTAGGGTGTCAATGGGGGAGACTGGTTGGAAGGAAATGCATGAGAAGAAGATAGGTCCAAGAGATGCTGGAAAAGGAGGAACTGGAGAAGGAAGGGAGGCAAGGAGAGATGAAGTGCAGGTGGTGAAGAAGCTGTTGAATTTAGCAGCTACGAGGGGGTCTGAGATGGTGAGGTCTCCTACCTTGAGAAGAGGAGTGGTGGTTGGGTGGGGGGAGGAGAATAGGGCGTGGACAACCTTACAGAATTTGGAAGGGCTATTTAGGTTTTCCTGAAAGGTGGAGTTGAAGTATTCTGCTTTAGCCAGGCAGATAGCCCTGGTACAGGTGTTCTGGAGGGGAAGGATACTTAAACAAATCCTGTAGGGTGCCAGAAGCTTTGTAAGCTGACCAAACCTGATGGTGAGCTAGCTGGCAGGCCAACAACTTGGCTGATATCCAGGGGAAGTGGGAGCCATGGACCCTTGTCTTCCTAATAGGAGTGTGACAGTCCCAAGTAGTTAGAAACTGCAAGGTAAATTGGCTGAAGGCAGAGTCTATGGAGGAGGCATTGGCAATAGGAGACCAGCTGGCTAAAGTGAGTTCCTCGTGAAGGGAGGACAGATCTAAAGATAGAAAGGAGCAGACATGAAGAATGTTAGTGGGGGTTTTGAGCCGGTGGATTTTGCACATACAGTAGATCATGTGGTGATCACCGAGTGTGTCCTGGGAGGATTCCTGAAGCTACAACCTGGTGTGGGTGTGATACCGGCACCCAGTCTAGCAGGGTATGTTTGCCTGATTTGGGGTTTAGCTGTGTAGGTTCAGAGATGAGTTATTTCAGATTTAAGGAGGAAATGTGATTGCAGGTTTTAGATTGCTGGACAGCCAGTTGATGTTGAAGCCCCCAAGGATATTGAGTTCACCAGTAGAAAACAGGGTAATGAGACAAGAGAAGAGGTCAGTAACAGAAGAGGGGGAGGAGGTAGGAAGGCTGTGGCAACAGTAGATCCCACCCACAAAGATGGGAATGGAGCAGGGAAGGGAGAGTATTAGTAATAATAGTTCATAGGCAGAGGGGAAAGTGGAGGAGAGACAGATGGAATATTGGACGGAAGAGGAGATGTTCATGGTGACACCACCACCCCTGGATGATCGGTCTTGGTGGATAAGGGAGTAACCGCCAAATTGAATGTTGCATTCACTGACCTTAGCTCTGTCATCCCCATTGAGTCAATCCTGCCCTCCGGTGGAGGTCGTGGTCCAGTTGACCCATAAACCACTAGACCCAGAGTCAGGATATTTTAAATTCTATTTTGAACCAGTCTCAGTAAGAGACAAATCTAATTATGTAAGAATGTTTGGTGAAACCAGAATCGGGGGTGATTCAATTGATATGAGGTTATTTGCCCTGGTTGTTGAGGAACTCTCCTAACCATTTTCAAAATGTTCATTGTTTCTCTGCACTACTCACAGTTCCCCAAAAAGTGGAAATCCACACTTGTTACACCACTTTTTATAAGCAGCAGCCATTCTAACCTTTCCAATTACAGGTCAGTTTCCATACTCTCCCCCCATCCAAAGCCCTTGAGAGAGAAGTTTCCGATAGGCTTGTCTCATATCTTGAACAGTATGAAATACAGTGTCCCCAGTAGCATGGACTTCAGAAAAAACATAGCACCAATACAGCACTAACTGAGTATTCCAATTTCATCCTTCAGGCCCTTTACAATAGAGACAAGGCTGACACCATCTTTATCAACTTGACAAAAGCCTTTGACTTGGTCAATCATAAGCTACTTCTTTACAAACTCCATGGCCTAAGCCTGTCATTAGGCACAGTCATCTGGGTCCAGAGTTATCTCACTAATCATACTCAATGCATTAAGATAGATGGCTACTTATCAGGCTTTAGAAATGTATCCATTGGTGTTCCCCAGGGCCCAATTCTGGACCCCCTACTATTTTGCTTCTTCATAAACCACCTGACTGATGCCTCTCAGTTTGTAAATGTTTTTCCTGTATGCTGATGACACTGTTATCTATTTCTAGAACCCTGACCTTAGCAGCCTTACCTCTGTCATCCAGAGTAATTTTGTGGTCCTTGAAAAATGGTTCTCACAAAACAAATTGGTTCTAAATTACAAAAAATTAAGACAATGCCCTTCACAAGGGGGACCATTTTTCTTCATCTGTGGGTTTGTGAAGAGCATTGTCTTCATTTTTTGTTACTTTGTTCTTGGAGCTGAGTATTTCACCCATGGTTGCACCCTCTACACCCAAAGTGGTTGCCCCTACCTAGCAGAATTAAGTTACAAACATGTCTGCTAGCCAAGTAGGCACTATGGGCCTAACCCCCAGCCCTAACACACTGTTTCTGCCCTGTCACCAATCTCTACAACACCAAGAGAATGGTTTGGAATGCCCTTGAACTGCTTTTTCACAAAACTGTGCCAGGCAAGCATTCACTTGCTGTTATGGCCGCTGGCTGGTTAAGTGAACTGCCTGATACCTTGCTAAATCTGCATAAGTTTGGTCAATTTAAGAGAGCACTATGGCAACCCTAAAGGTTCAATGCAACTGTAACTGCTAATCATCCTAAGTAAGTCCCTCTTGGTCTACACTTTGAACTGTGTCACACTCTGGCTCTGTGGCCATATATACAATTACTAGACTTGTTTTACACAGTTTTTGTTTATCTGTATTATTGTAAATGTGTATGCAAGTCATCTAGCCTAAATATTTGTACATGTTCATCTATATTGTACTTGTTTGACTTCGTTTCACTGGCACTCATTTCATGTGTCTGTTTTGTTGGCTTGTAATCTCTGTTATTGACATGGGACCTTTGTAAAAGAGCACTAGTGCTCAAATATATTCTCTGAAATTTAAATAAATTCATTAATTAAACTTCACAAACTGAATTTGGAAACTTCACTCACAAAGTGGGCCCACCAGCAAAATTTGCAATGTACTGTGGGATTAGAGGTCACATGGTACTGAAATAAGATGTATGCCATGAAGAGGCTGTCTTCAGTGCAGTCTTCTGAAGCGAGAGCGAGAGAGAGAGAGAGAGACAGAGAGAGAGAGAGAGAGAGAGTGAGAGAGAAGTCCATCTGTGCTTCTCTGAGAAAAACAAACTTTAAAATGCATCTGAAAATATAGCCTTTTGAATCCAAATCACTTACACATTTGTTCTAGGAGAGCCTTCTGCTGCTAGATTTGTATTATTTGTTTCTGTTTTTGCTGATTATTTAGTTTAAAGTAATGGTTATGTTGTGTCTGAAGTGAAGCACTGCTGCAGAGGGAGGGGAAGTGCATTCAGTTAGCAAGGCAGCCCAGAAAGATGAGAAGCCATTTTGACTGAGCACTGTGAGCAGCAGGAGATGGCCATATTTTTCCTCAGTCTTTCTTGTTAATTATTTTTGCTTTGTAGTCTGTGATTTCTCATTTTATTTCTGTAGTTTGATGTTTTTAAATGAAGTATTTTGTCAGTCCCTTTCTATATTAGTTGTAGTTATTTTAGTCCTTAAAGTGATTTCTTCTATTTTGTTATATTAACTTGTTAAATACAGCTGTCCTGTGTGTCATGTTAATCCCTAATGAAAATAAAGGGGTCTCAAGGCTGGAGCGGTAATTTCAGAAAATGTACAAATCTATGGCCTCTAATTGGTTGTGCCTGAATCCATGTAAGACAAAGGTAATGATTCTTGAACCAGGTCCCCGTGGGTCAGCAATGAGAAGTGTTGATGCTGTGTTGCCATTTTGAAATGGCTGTACTCTTTGAGCTGTGAATGCAGAGAGGAATCTGGTTGTCACTCTGGATTGCAACATTGCACTCAAACATCAGGTGTCAGCTGTAGCCCAGAGTGGCTTTTCTCATCTGTGTAATCTTGCCCTGGCAAAACCACATCTTGTCTATGTCTTTGTCTCCTTGTGGTTGGTATATTACTGCAGGGTTGTCTGGAGGTCTGATGCATCACCTGAAGCTGGTCCAGAATACAGTAGACCAGCACCGTGCAGTCTGAACTGGCTGCTGATTCTGTGGCACATCAGTTTCAAGATTTGCTTGTTAACATACAAGACCCTACCTGAGTCATGATCCTGACTACCCAAAAGAGCTCCTGGCTCCTTACAACTTTGTGTATCTTTTCTGTTCCATCAATATAGATCTGTTAGTGTTCCCTCAGCTGTGTTTAAAGCTATCAGGGGACAGAACATTTGGGGATACTGTATTGATTTTGTGGAATTCCATTCCCCAAGCATTCATTTGGTCAGCTTGGTGGTGGCCTTTAAAGCACCTTTAAAACCCCATGTTTTTGGAATAACCTAGTTTTAGTTAGTCATTTAATCTTTGTCTGCATATCTATTGTATTCTCTATCAATACTGTTAGATTGTTTGTTTCCCTTGTTCTGTACCCTGAACCTTTGGGAAAGTATGCCTAAGAAACAAACTCTGCATTGCTTTGGCTTGAATAACGTGTTTCCTAGGGGTTGAGTTTTATTACATACAGCAATTTTAAAATCAATGGGGCCAGAGAGAATATAGTAATCAGCATAGAGGCAAAGCAGACACTAAAGGGGGTACATGCCTCGAGGCCTGCAATGAACAGTAACTATTATTGAAGCTCACAATGGGCCACAATGGTCTTAGGTGTTTTGAAGACTCTATCACAACACAAAAAAGAATCCACAGCAGATGCATGCCAGCATCACTTGCCACAATAAGCTATAGCAATTAATATTTATTGCTGACTGCAAGGCTTTTTTACCCACCTTTATGTAGCCTTTTTTACATCGTGCCACTACTGCACTGGAAGCCAATCTGACTCCATTGAATTTTCAAAGTTAAACCAATTTATGGGCCCTAACTTGAAGCTTAATCAAAGTAGCAACTGAATTCCTTTTCTCACTCTTCGGTTATCCTGGGTTCTCACAGTCACTTTTTTTTTACTTATACTATACATCCAGCAGTAGGAATATTTCTGATGGAAGGAACTGGTGTTGCAGTATTTATTAGGGCTGTGCATGGGCCGAATAGTATTTTCCAAATACCATGAATAGTAGGCTTCTCGAATATTCGGATGCATTTTCTGAATAGTTCACTATTCGGCCACTATTCAGGATCTACTATTTGGGTGAGATTTCCAAGTCTCACAGAGCTTTGTTGGCCAATCAAAAACTGTTTCTTGAGCTCAAAGGCAAGCACACCATGTGACTTCCTCACTCTGAGCTGATAGAAGACAATAGACAGTGGTTTCTGAGAGCTGCTCTGCAGTACCTTTGAGACCTTAAATTTGCTAAAAAAGAAATAGATTTTTGCTTCATAGGCTTTTTTGGGTAAGTATAGTTTTTTTTAATTAGTGTCAGAAAAGCTATGTTTGGCTTTCTGACAGGTATTTTGTCCTTATTGCTGTATACAGTTACAAGGACTAGGAGCGCTGTCTGCTAACAACCCTTCTCTGCTGCTGTCTGACATAGCTCCAGTGTGATTTTTTTGGGTGAAGCACATTTTATTTTAGGGTTTTGTTTTTTTGCTGTTGTCTGTTTCCAGGCTTGGTTCCCTGTATGACTGATGAGGGTGTCTTCTAACTCCCCCTCCTGAAGGTTACTGCTTATGATTTGCTGTATATGTGCATAATATTTGATTTTGTGAGGCTTCACTCTGCATGTGCATGCTTAATGAATTTTTTCATGAGGGCCGCACGTGTGCACAGCTGTGTGCACACAGATTTTGAAATAAACTTCTTCAGTTCTAAGCCAGTCAGCCTTGACTCACTGAATTATTATTTTTAATCCTCTGGTTCCGGTGATAGATCCCTGTACACATGAGAAGCATGTTGGCTGACCCCAACCCCACTTCTATAGCCCATTGCACACAATTAACCTGTGCTTGTGAAAAATATCCCCCCATGAGTCTGTGCCTTGTGTGTGCACAACTGTGCGCATGCATTTTTTTTTGTCTGTTGTTGTTTTGTTAATTAAACCATTGCACTTAGTGGGGCAGACCTGTCTCACTGAGTTGACTTTATGTCATCTGTCTGTTCCTTGCTCAGTTCCATGTTTGACTAAATAGGTTGTCCCTTTCTTCTTCCTTCTTAGTAGCAGTGTTTTTCTTTACTGCTACTTTTTTGTGGTGCAGTATAACTGGAAAGGTTGGTGTATTACTGTAGTTCCACAAGCGCTAAGTAAAGCATCACACATACAGGTACTACAGTACATAGTAATAATCTGTGTTTTACACAGTAACCATTAGTGTCCTGATCCATTATGTCTTTAACAATCTTGCAAACATGCTTGGTCCAGCCCCAACAAAGCTTCTGCACCGCTAGCCCCAAGTGGTGAGGGACAGGATGGTAGACCCACAAAGATACAGCACATCCAGGCAATCACTGCTAATGTTGTCCCTGGGCTGCCAAACCCCCAAACAATCTATGTAAAACAAAGTAAGCACGGGGGGGGGGGCAGTAACAAAATACAGTTAAGAGCCGTGGAGCATAAAGTTGCCAATATATTTGTTTGTGCTAAGGCTGAAGGATGCCAGTAGAGCCCTGGTGCTTTGACTAGAACCTGATCTTTGTCAGGGTGCATGTTAGGAATGTACAAACACACTATGAATATACAACCCTTAAAGAAACACACACCATAAATAAATGAAGTTAAAATGAATGCTACTGAGATGCCCTTGTATTAAAACAATCTACAACTAACATACCCAAGGATGAAACACTGCATCAAGATTATAAAACAGTTCATACAGTGGTGCCAGACAGTATGCAATGCGGTATCTTGCAAAATTACTTCAAAATGCTACAGTATACTGCAAGGAGCAATGTAATTTCATGCAATTAAGCCCTCTAGTCATCCAATATTTTGTGGCATATCATTTACTGCAAAGTATTGAATTGCATCTTGTCTTGCTCCACTGTATTTTATTGATACATAATACAATTCCAGAGAAGGTGGTGAGATAGACTGCATAGACAATAACATACAGGTGTCTTTCTTTATTCAGTGGGCTCACATATTTTTCTCCCCAAGCAAGCCTTTTAGTTCTTGCAGCATTGGTAATAGTACTACTGCTAATAATACCATTGGCAGTACTACTACTACAAGTGTCACCCCCTGTTCCATCTGTATGTTCACTGTCACATCATGTTGTGCAGTAGTGGGGGGGGCATTAGAGCATACATGCTTTGTGCAGGAAGTAGCAGACACCACCACCAGTGTCCCCACTGCTACCACTGTGGCTACTACATCCACAGCCAGTGTGCTTCCCACCAAAACCAGTGCCATTCTTGCAGCAGTCACTCTTTCAGTTGTCACCACTACTACAGCCACACTGCTTCCACTATTCCTATGCTCATGGACAAAGCACCTTCTACCCAGTGTCTGTGACCATGAACACCCTCTAGTGCTGATCCAATGCAATGCTTGATATAATTTTCAGAGTGCTATGTGTGAGGTGTGGTGGATCGAGTGTGCCACATGAAGCTTGTGTTGCATTAGTGAGAGCTCTATGTTGGTGGTTGAAGTGTCATTGAGGTGTATATGATATACCAGGTTCAATGGGTGATTAATGGTGTTGCTGAAGTGCTTTTTTAAAGTTTCCTTAAATAAACACCTTTTCTGGCTGAGTACTGAACACCAAATACCCAATACTTGGAACCTGAATACCGAATAGTCAGACGAATATTCAGGAAAAGGTATTCGCACATCCCTAGTATTTATCTTCTTTGAGGATATCTCTTTCATCAGACCACACTTATGGAATGAGTAGCAAGCAATATTGACCATAAACAGTGTGGGTGGCAGGAGCCTATACTATAGGCCTAAGAAAGTAGGCCTTGGAGCACAGCTAGGCTAAAGCCTATCCTTTTAGTGAAGCTACAGTATGTCCAGACTGCAGTGTTTAGTAAAGGTGTGGATAGTACTCCAGGTAACAGCTGCATAAATTACAGCAGCAGACACATTTTTAATTATGCAACAGATGTGGCCATGCCTCTAGTGGAATGACCACAAACAACCCCAGGAAGCTCCTTACAGTATTTCCTATAACAAAAAAGTAATGCAGTTTGTTAACCATTTGGGCAGGCACTGTTTGGAAATTAGAAGCCCTCTTTCCCAGGGGTAAATGAAACAAAAAGTTGTGAGGCCTTCCTATAGTCCTTTGTGTGGTATACAGTATACAGTACTTGAGTAGTCTACAGTATGTATGTCTTAAGTATGGAGCAATGCTTCTCCTGGATTCACATGCTCAGGAAAATAAACTGGCAAGTTGATGGTTTGATTTAAAGTAAACTCAGACACCACCTTTGGTAAAAACTTAGGATTAGCTTGCAAAGACACCCTGGGTGGGATATTCAGACTGCGCCAGGCTGTGGCTCAAGCCTGGGCACAGCACAACTGGGATGTGCCAGGGTGCTGACAGGGTGATATTCAACGGTGCTGCACCATGGCTCAGCACCCTTGAATGTCATGCTGTGGCCACCCACAATGTGCATGGCGCAGTGGCACCGCACCAGCTCAAGTGGCCAGAGAGGGGCAGGGGGATGCGCTAGTGCAAGTACCATTGCACTAGGCACATCACCCATGATATTCAAAAGTCCACATGAAAATGGGGCCATAATGCATGCAAGGCACAAATGGGGCCATTTGCACATCATTATGGCCCCATTTGCATGCAGGTGTGCCGATCCCCGGTGACTTGCGCCAGGTGCCCTGCCAGGCTGCAGCCATCGGGGACCGACATCTCCTGCACAAGCAGCAAAGTGCCCTACTGCCTGATCGCGGGCATATGTATTAAATTAAAGGTCCAATATCCCTGGTGATCCAGTGGACCACTCCTAGCCTGATCATGGGCATATGTATTAAATTAAAGGTCCAATATCCCTGGTGGTCCAGTGGACCTTGTCAAGCCCGATCGCGGGCATCAGTTATAAAATATTAAAAACCAATCCATCCCTGGTGGTCCAGTGGTACCCCCTCCCCACCCACACACTGAACCCCACCACCCCGCTCCCCCCGGTCAGCGGTGGGCAGCAGCTCTCCACCAGCAAGCCGCTCTACCACCTGCAGACTTACTGCATACAGTAGGGCTGTACATCCATTGGTCCACTGCATGGGCCAATGGGTGTGCAGCCCATACCAAACTACACAGTCCAGAAATGTGAATGGATCCCAAACGCAAATGGTAATGTGCATGGTGACACAAAGCAAAACACAAAGATAAACAGTACTGTAGACACAAATGGTTAAAATAATGCAAACACAAGTGCAAATGAAAACACAAAGGGTAACACACATGGTGGCGTAGATGGGAACAGTAAGTGAAACGAGTACAGAACCGCAAGCAGAAGTGGTAAGGGTAACAGTAATGTAAGCGCACAGGATGGTTTTTCCCCAAAAGCTGCATAGAGAAAGACAGTGAGTACAAAGAATGTATGCATAATAATGGGTCTCGGAGCAGAAACTGAGGAGTTGGAATACTAAATTGCTTATATCTCAGGAACCGTACAATGTAGAAAACATTTTTTAAAGTCATATGATTTTTGACTTTCCTGGCTAGTTTTGTACTTAGCCCCTAATAGGTGGCTAAGTATTTTTCTGACAGAAAGTCAGTATCTCGCACCGTTTCCGAGATAAGGGCCCTGAAAGGCACGGCGAACACCGTAATGTTATCCAATGGGAAAAAAAGAGAAGTCTGGAGTGCCATAACTTTGCCTCCCTGTAATATTTTTTCACCAAACCACCAAAACCCACATCTGTGGGATGTTTTCTTTTTTCCCTCCAAATTTCAGCCCAAAAGACCAGACTGTTATTTTGCAGCAGGGCGGCAAAGGATTCCTGTAATGTGGCAGATGCCGTAATGTTATCCTATGGGAAAAAGTGTCAACTTTGGAGTGCCGTAGCCATGCCACCCTGTAATATTTTTTCACCAAAATACTGAAAGACACATCTATGAGATGTTGGCTGTGTTCCCTCCAAATTTCAGCTCAAAGGACTAAACCATTCTTTTGCAGCATGGTGGCAAAGAATTGCTGTCATTTTGCCACAGCCTGGAAAAATACTGTCGAACTTTGCGAAAGCTTTTGCAAATTCATGTGATAGTGTTGCAAATGAGAAAGTACTTTGCGAAAGTACTTTTTCCAGAAATGTGAAAAACATATTTCTGTGGTGTTTTACCCCAAAATAAAGACATACCTAGCATCCTCAGGGTCCGACTAGGTAAATACAAAAAGAATTAGGTTGCTAGAGGGTCCCAAATTTAAATGCCAAGCATTTTTCTGATGACCAACTGAAAACAAAATGGTGGATTTGCAACAATAAAAGGGCCATTTGCGAAAGTAAAAACTGCATTTGCGACACTTTTGAAATTTTTGTTAACTTTTCCCATTGACTTATAATGGGAACTTGTTTTTTGAATAACTTTTGAACCGTTTAATATTTTTTTCATGAAATCTTCAAAAGGCACATCGGGCACCCCGGCTGCATGTTCTCTGAGGTTTTTGGACCAGTCGCGCAAACCGTGCAACCTGTAGGCGAGAGCAAAAAATTCACAAAAAAGCCTAAATGCACATTTTGTTGATGCTTAATAACTCCACAGCTGTATATCCAACTAGTACAAAACTTGGCAGATCCTACGACCTACCAGGCCCAATCATGCACACCAAATGTCAGGCAAACCTGTTGAACAGTGGTAAAATTATTAAGGTGCAAAGTTTGACCCTTTAACCTTAAAATGGCTCCTCAACCCTAACTATAGTGGCACTACCGTGCCACTACAATATATGTATTTATTTCTTTATTTTTGCATTTATTTAGTTTTGTTGGCCAGGAAAAGAAGGCTACACAATACTATTGTCACCTTCTTCCAGGGCTTTGGGGAGTATATAGAGACAAACCAACTGAAATTAAACTAGATTTTTATTTATTTATTTATTTAAAAGTTGCTTACCAGAAGAGACACACTTAGCCATGGCTAGTTTCCAGGTGCGACCCGTGGGAAGGGGCTATGAAGGCAAAATACATACAAAGTAGCAAGTCATTATTCAAGATACACTTACGTATAGAGGCAGAAATACATACAATGTAATAAGTCAGTTTATAATTGGTACATAGGCACAGAAGGTGAATGTAATAGTTAAGACAGACTGGTTATGGACTGCCTGTTTAGAATATCATATCAGAATAAAGCTGCAGGATACAACAAACAGTTCATGTACAAAGCATCCTTTAGAATAAGTATAAAGTATCCCTTGGAAACACCCTCACCAGAAATCTGACTTTGGGGCCCAGTGTACCATTTGCTCTTAATTCCCAAGTACTGGCTACTACATAACCAACTGACACATTTTTGACTCCATTGTTAAAATGTTGATTGCTATAGTGTAATCCCTTACGCACTGTGTAGTAAACCCTGGAATGGCTGAATAATGTCTTGATTTGCTATAAGTGTAAGTCCTAGTTCTCTGCAAGCAGAGAAGCATTGCTTTATTTGTCATGAAATTGTTTTTTATGTCCTTAACCACTATTTTAAGATATGATATTTATGTATCACTGTTTCTGAAACCACTGTACTCGCTGCATTATATGTGCCTACTGTATTATAACTTGTACCTATTATCTGTGCCACTGTACAGTCTGGGTCACAACTGAAAGTGGTCCTTTGGATTAGTTTGCTCACCCAGTTACCAAAAACATAAACAAATACATACATTAAAAATAAATGAATAAATATTTGAGTAAAAACAAAACTCTAGGTGAGGGTAGTGAACATTTACTGGTACTAGCAGTATGTTCTGTAAGTACACTGTGTTGGTAGACTTTAAGACTGAGAGCAAGTACATTGGCAATAGTGTGCAACAGAAAGAAGGGGAGTTAGCCTGGCAGGTAGCAGGAGCAGGTGAGAGGTTGGGGTGGGGAAAGGGATTAAAGAGATCTAGATTTGCGTGATGCTAGTGTTCTGAGCAGACGTGGGTGGATCGGTTCTGGCAATTGCAGCAAATAAATAATAGTTGTTTTTGCATTCATCTTGATTTTTTTTTCCTTTTCTTTGGATTGCCTACCTGTTGTAGAAACCAGCTGCATTTACCTGATGATGGTTTCAGATATGAATGCGGTGCAGATAGACACAGCTGAACAATCCCAACCATCGCAGCAGCTCCCACCACGGCCATTTCCAGTTAAGCAGAGACAGGTACCCAACTTGCCTGATGAGTCTGAGACTCTGGGGATTGAGTGCTTAGACTTGTTCTTTTCTGAATTGTCCTCCATAAAACTGACCCTTACAGAAGTGACTGATGATCTTTGGGTGTAACTGGTAGGTCTGGTGGGTGACGTGGAGGTCAGTATCTCTTTATTGGAGTACTTTCGTACCTGGGAGGAAAGAGAGATAATTGAACTGAGGAGGAAAATGGAGTGGCTGGAAGACAGGATCGAAGACCAAGAAAACTGTAGCTGCAGGAACAACTTGGTCTTCATTGGAATCCCTGAATGAGCTGAGGGCATGGACATGTTCAAATTTATGTAGGAGCTGCTAGTAGATATTGCCAGTCCTTCTCCTTTAGATTATCATTATTATATAGAGAGAATGCACAGATCCCTTAAACCACTGCCCCATCCTAATGGCAAACCAAGAGCTATCATTGTCAAGTGCCTTAATGTTCAACAAAAGTTGTATTTTCAATGGAAGGCAAGGGAGAAGGGCATGCTACTTTGTCCCAGATTTCCCCCTTTTCCCTTACAAAAAGACAGAGACCATTGTTTGTTGTGCTCAGATTGGCAATTAATTTATTTCTATATCACAATTCCATGTTTCATTTCATCATCTTATTATTATATCTCTCAGAATTTCATTTATTTTCATCCATATATCAATCTCTGATCATCCTTCTTTCTTTCTCTTTTTCTCCCCCCAGGTGAAAACCTGGGTGCCTTCTTCTCCTTTTCTGTTAGGTAACGGTGAAAACCAAGACTGCTTTTTCCTTCATCTTCTTCCTCTTTTGGTGTTATTCCTTATTCTTTCCCCCTTCCCTCCTTCCCCCCCTTTATTCCCCACTAGCCAGTCTTCAGCTTGCGTTGGATGACTGGCTTTCCCCTCACTTAGGGTATTACTGTCCCTTACCTCAGGGAAACCTTCTTAACCATTCTCTTTGCCCTTTTTTTTTTTTCCGTTTTTTGCACGTCTCATCCATGCTTCTATAAAGCCCATCGTTTCTGTGTTAAACATGTCTATGGCTAGATCTGACAGGTGCACCCCATCTGATCTGTAGAAATCTTCTACCCATTCTTCTATGCCCCGCAGTATTATCTGTCCTCCCATATTCCTTACCAATGTCCCTACCCTTCTGTTCATCTTTTTCCTGGCTCTATCCACAGCTCTATGGCTGTGCTCATGCCTCCAAACCCTCCTTTGTATCATATCCGACCAGGCCAGGCTTGCCTGTGGCCACCACTGCTGTATTGTTTCTAGGTCCCTTTTTATCTGCAAGTAGGTGTCTACCCATGGCTTGCCTGCAACATCATTGCCCCCCAAATGTATAATAAGTAAATCGAGACTGGGTCACCATTCCTTAAGTTTCTTCAAGGTGGGGAGCAGCTGTGCCCATCTCATCCCCCTGATGCCACGCCAAACCAACCTATATTGTTTCACATCCTGGTACAGCTGCTTTCCCTCAGCCTTCTTCTCTGCTCTCCTTTCTGCCCAATAAATATAGGAGTGGCCACAGATCCAGACTTCCGTGGTCCTCCCTCTTCCTATGAGGTTTAAGCAAAATTAATTATCTCATATATTGTCTTAATTTCATCACCACCGTATCCCCTTCCCTGTCCTCCCCCCTGCCCCAATCATCCCTATATTTGTTAACAAAACATAAGCAATACAGTACTATCTCACTTCAGTGGTTGGATATATCTCTTATAACTGGCAGATTGCCAGCGTCCTTTTCCAAAAATACTATCCACAGTTTTGCCTGCCGACGCCCACTGTGAGGCAGCCCCAATCCGCAAGGAGTGGGACGAGTACTTAACTGGGTCCTCTCCCAGGAATTGCATGCCTTTCTTGAGCAATGCTGTGACTTGATAACCGATGACCCCTCTTCCATCATCATGAACAAATAATCTCCCAGTTCTGGTACCATGCTCTGTGGTGAAAGCCCACAAAGTCTGCACTGGGCATACCATGCCCTCTACCTGTCTTTTTAGTGTCACCATGCAACCCTGCCCCTTTTGATCCATTTTGACCTCATAATTTTGATCTGTATCTCTTTCATCCCCCAGCTTATATCTTCCCATTCCAATCCCCCTTTCTTGTGTCTTTTGCCATGTCCTACCACCTCACTCACTGTCATAGCCCCTGCAAACTTTACGACATAAATCGTGTGAAATAGCTGGGCCTTGGTCTTTGATCTGCATATTGCCAGTAGTACATCCTTTAGTTTTGCTAGCCACTGTTCTCCTATTGGTCTTCAATTGTCTGCTGGCCCTTGCTTCAACCTACCCAATCCCTGCATCATCCTTCTAATAAACCACGATTTTGTTGGGTCCTTCCATCCCTTTAGGCTGCAGATAATGCTAATCCCTGCTAAATAGACCCCCATTGTGGTGTGGGCTATTTCTTTTTGCCATTGCTCCACGATGAACTTTCCTAATTGTTCTTCTGTGAGCGGCCTACTTACCTCCATATGGTGTGTTGCCCTGAATGTTTGAAACACTCACCAGGCCCCATCATAGGCCCTCAGAGTCCAAGGTGCCCATAAGCTGCGAAACAACAGTTCTGCTCCTTCTTGCCAACATCCCAGATGATCGTTGGTATGGGTGTTTTTTGCTCCTCCGCTGCTGGTGCCAGCCTCTGGAAATGATCCAGCTGCAGACGGGAAAGGCTGTCAGCTAGGCTGTTGTGTACCCCTTCTATGTGTTTTGCTCTGAATGACATGTTCAGCTGCAAGGCCCTTAACACTAAATGATGCATGACTGTTTCTGACCTGGCCCCCCTGTTGTTTAGAACCTCCACGACTGCTCTATTGTCACACCAGAATGTCAGTCTCTGATCCCGTAACTCTTCACCCCACACCAGGGTACATGCCGAGATGGGCATGATCTCTAGCAATGTTATATCTTTTACCTTGCCATCCCTTACCCAGTCAGACGGCCATGGTTCCACAAACCATCTGCCCTTCAGGTAGCCTCCCATGCCGATTTCCCCCGGCTGCATCTGTGTAAAGCTCGAGGTCTGTGTTATACACCCATTCT
This sequence comes from Neoceratodus forsteri, assembly GCA_016271365.2. Taxonomy (NCBI): domain Eukaryota; kingdom Metazoa; phylum Chordata; order Ceratodontiformes; family Ceratodontidae; genus Neoceratodus; species Neoceratodus forsteri. The sequence continues at coordinate 1,025,134,460 of CM057454.1, read as the reverse complement.
TCCTGCCAGAAAGAGCAGCCATTATATTCCCTGAAAAATTCCTCCCACACGCAAAAGTCCTCCCTAACACCTCTTGTCAGGTCTACCCAATGGTGTGGCTTGGTCACCCCGGCTGTAGCCCTTGCTAGCCTTTTTGTGAATGCCCTTCCTGGTTCAATAGCCCTGCAGGTGAAGTTCAGGTGCCCCAGTACCTGCTGTATTTGTTTTAGCTGTACCCTTCTCCTGCTGGTATGTACTAGGATCAATTCTTTTAGTTTCTCTACTTTAGGGCAGGCAGCCGGAATATTTCCCTTGGGGCATCTATTTCAATACCCAGGAATTCTAGCACCCTGCAGGGCCCCTCTGTTTTTTCTGGTGCCAGTGGCACCCCTAATTCCTTGCACTGCTCTTGAAATTTGACCATTTTTTGCGTCTCCTTTTTACCACTACCGATGAAAAGGAAATCATCCAAATAGTGAATAACTGTTCTCTGACCAGTTTCCTCTTGATATATCCACTGCAAACAGGTGCTAAACACTTCAAATGTTGCACATGCTACTGAACACCCCATGGGTATGGCTTTGTCAAAATAGTACTGACCCCCAACTTTAAAACCCAAGAGGTCCCAGTCTTCTCTCCTGACTGGCAGCAACCTAAATGCGGATTCGATATCCGTCTTTGCCATCCATGCATCCTTAGTAGCCCAGATTATCTGGACTGCATCTTCCAATGTTGAATATGTTACCCTACCATACTCTTCCCCGATAAAATCATTCACCGAATCCCCTTCTGAAAAGGATAGGTGGTGAATCACCCTATACTCTCCTTTCTGTTCCTTGGGTACCAAGCCTAATGGCAAGATCCTCATATTCTGTAATGGGGGGGTATCAAATGGGCTTTCTACTCTTCCCGCTACCTTTTCCTTCTCTATCTTTTGTCTTAACATCTTTTCCCTCCCTTTTACTGACCCCAGGTTGCGTGCCTCTCTTGCTTGTCTGGGCCCATCACACTGCAATGAAAAACCTATGCAAAAACCTTTTTTGATCATCCCTGCCACTTTTTTGTTCAGATATCTGTCCAACCAACCTCTCCATGCCTCTATCCTGATGGGGGTTCTGGCTATCCCAAAATGCCCCTGTCTCTCTCCCTTTTTCCTCCCAGGTCCCTGTCTCTCGCTCAGTGTCTGGTTTTTCCGATCAGTGATTCTGACCTCCTCTGCTTGAGTTCCCCCTACCCCTCCCTCCCCTGCTCCATGCCTGCCCTTTAAACCCCTGTCCTTCACGAAAAAACTGTTTACCTGAAACCTGACCCCCGCATCCTTGTGCTCCCTGGGCCCATGTCATTCTGCATCTGTTTGCTGGGTGCGTTCCCCCACATTTCGAACATGCGTGCCGAAAACGACATTGGGGCCATGAACAAAAGGCCCTATTGTAAGCCCAACAGTACCTCTGGGGCACAACACTTTTCCTCCCCCATTCCCCTTCCAGTGTGGACTGATCCTTTACGAAGTCTGTCCATAAGTCTAGCTGCTTTGTATCGCATCTCACATCCCCGTATGTTGCCATTCTCTGCCGAAAAAATTCATCTTAGTATATCCATCCCACCCCCCTTTTGCTTTTGCCCGCCTTATTATTAGGGAGCATGTGATGAGCGGGATGCCCAACTCTGGCCTTTTTTCTAATACAATGGCTGAGAAAGTGGCAAACCCTACATACCACCCATCCCAAGTCTTCCCTTTTGTGAATTTTTCTTCCTCCTTCTTCCCTAACAATACTAACGCTGCCGCCATTTCACTCTTCCCTATGTTCTCTGATTCCTCATACTTCGCTGCTGCTTCCTGGCTCACCAATTCAAATATATCCACATACTCTCCTTTCCATATCTTTTCCTTCATGGCCAGTGGAACAAGTTCACCTACCCTCATCCTGGGGGCACCTATCTCCCTTGTTCCTTTTCTTTCTTTCTCTATACCGCCCTCCTTCCCTTTCAGTACCTCTTTCTCCATCCTGATCTCTTCTAGGGCTGACTCCATTTGCCCTAGGCCTCCTGTCCCAAGTGCCGACGCAATTTGACTAATATACTCTTTAATACTGTCACCCACTGCACTGGGTACATTACCTGGGTCCTTGTCTGAGCTTTGTTGCCTGCCATCCTCCTGGTGCCCCGTTACGGCATCCAGTGGTTGAGGGGGTGGGTGCGCCACTAGCGGCTGAGGGGGAACCACCGTGTTCAGGAGATCCGGTCCGGGTTCCCCCGGGGGGATCCTGACTTGGTCTTGGAAAGGTACTGGCAGTACTGGTTGCTAGGGTGCAGAGGTACTGGATTGGCTACCCAGGGTCCCACTCAGTTGGTTGTACCCTGGTGGGACTACATGGCCCTTCGGCCGGCTGCTTCCCTCTACCCCCTTTTTCCTTTCCTGCTTTCCTCTTCTCCCTAGGTCTCCCTGGTTCCTCCCCTTCCACCAGCTCCCACAACCTGTTGGCTTTTTCCGTCAACTCGATTATAGCACTGTAAGCGTCTTCCTTCAAGGGACTGCTCTTCCTAGGTGCCATATCTTTTGTCCTCTCATACTGCAAAGACAACTGAAAAGAAGAAAACAAGATTCTGTTGTTAACATATGTTTACTTCATGCCCTTGTGTGGCCATCCTACATTGCACTCGTACCACAGGCCCCTTCCAGCTGACTGACCTCAGTCCCCTGCTCGCCCCCACCTTCATTCCCTTTCTCTCCCCCCCATTACCTGACAAGCCCCTTGTCTCATCACCAGTCCCACTCCTGTGGATCTCGAGCTGATTGCGCCCTCCACGCATCACCGGTGTCTTTTCCTGAGTACTCCCAGTCCACAGCCTTCCTTTTATATGTTTTTTTTTTTTGGTTGAGACCCCTTTGGTCCTGTCCATTCCCCTTGTCATGCCTGGCCCTACGGGCCTCGGCTGGCTACTGGCCAGCATGTGGTTCAAAAACCCTGTCTGCCTCCTTGTAATGCTCTTGCCCAGCCCCATGGGCCTCGGCTGGCTACCGGCCAGCACGTGGTTCAAAAATCCCTCGTGGTGCCCTTCCTGGCCTGTCTTTCAGTCTTTTCCCCCTCGGTCCATGCTCTTCTGGCTCATGAACTGATCCCAATCTCCGCTTTGCGGGTTCTGCCTCCTTGGCCTCCTTGCCTCTTGGCTGCTGGGCTGCAGTCTTCCCTGTTTTCACCTCCTTTCTTCTCCTGCAGCTCTGGTCGTCCCCCATTTTGCTGCGCCTTCTCCCGCAGTGCACATTGTCCAGGCTCTCCCCTTTTGTTTGGGCATCGACGCCTGCCTCCCGCTTCCCCAAGCAAACCTGTGTCCCGGACCGCGTGGATCAGTGGCATGTGACGTCATTCTGTACACCTCGCGGCCTACTCCTTGCAGGCCCCCTCTTTTTCTACACTCTCCCGGTCTCCCCCTACCATGCCTTCCTCTGCCTGCTGTCTTCTGGGCCCTCACCCTCTCCTGTAGCTCGCTCTCCTTCCCTCATGGCCTACATGCGGCGTGTGACATCACGCCCACATGGCAGCCCGTATCCGCCCTTGCTCCACATTCGCGCTAGGCCTCGCTGCTCTGGCCTCCTATGCGTGCCTTCTCCCTGCGGTGCTCCAAGCCCCATAAGACCACCAGCTGCATGCCCCAGGGTACCTTGCTTTCTGTGATCCCGCCGTTGCTTTTCCCCAGCCATTACCTCCCAGTTTTTCTTTTTTACAACCCCCCTTTCTTCTGAGGCCGTCCCGCCAGGCCCCTTAACATGTTTTCCTCTGTTCCCTGCTCCGAATCATCACCACTGTCCAAAACCAACTGCAAAATCCTCTGTACTTCAGCGCCTTGCACCCTCTTTTCGCCACAGAGCGCTTGCAACCCATCATTAAAGTTCACCTCTTTGCTTCTCCCTAATAAACCTTTACCGCGGCTATATGCCTCGCTCCATGAAACAACCACTGCTGCCTGTGCCAATAACCTCAAGTTCCTACTGTTACAAGCCTGCTTTTCCACCACTGCCGTCTGTACCTCACACTCAAAAATACAGCATAGATGCACACTATCCTGGAATATGCAGTCGTTTACCATGCTTTAAAACAAACTTTTCTTTTTACATTCTCCTGACTCCAACACTGTCTTTTTACCTCTGTACTGCCCTTCCAATGCTATGTTAATACAATGACTGAGATTTAACATTCTGCTATGTGCTTCAATCCCAAAATCTTACATCACAGTTAAATCCCCCTACCCTTCTGCCTTATCCTTCAGATTTTATATTCTCCTCCCTCTCATTCCTTCCTTTCTTTCTTGTGTCCCCCTTTTTTTAAACTCAAACACTTCTACCATACTGTTTGTTTCTCCTTACCTCTTTCCTTGTTGCACAAACCTTCCAATTAATCTGCCAATCCGACGTGCTGCAGTTCCAAAAGATCAAAACTCCAGCAAAAAGTGGCTGAAACCCCTCTGTGCTGTCCATTATGTATCTCCACTTGCCCCTCCCCTTCTTGTTGCCTGGCCATTGTTCTATCCCCTGTCCCCTCTCCTTCCTTCCCCCCTTCCCTTCTGAGCACAGCCATCCTAAAAAAGGGAAGGGGTGCACCAGGACAACCTGGTCTGCCCCTTAAAGGGCAAACTCCATTGTCAAATTCAGCCATTTTACATCTTTGGGAATGTCAAGTTCTGGACCATCAGATGACTTATTAGGAGATAAAGACACATTTTCATGTGGCCAAGATCAGATTTAGGATTCTATACCCTGTTCATCTGCTGGCATACACCCCATCTGGCACAACAGAATATCAATCTGCTGCTACAGCTTGACAAGGGCTTCTCCAACTCATTCCCGGGTTGCAAATATCTGCTAAATGGTGACTATATTCTCTTTGGCTTGCTTCTAAGCAGCATGGATGCTTTATTCTTTAGACTATATGATGACCTCAAAGTTATGTAGGTCATGTTTGATTTTTGTGGTTTAAGGAGCACCAGTTTTGATTTACTTTGGTTTACATTGTTTTGATTGCCTAGCTGAGGGCTCTGAGCTGCACCAGCTTTCTAGAAATTTCTGGGCTGTGTCTGCTGTGGTCCTTGCTCTCAGCTTGGTAAGCTACAGTGATAGTGTAACCCTGTGGATGATTGCTTCATAGACTTAAACAACTTTTGTGGCTTTCTTCCCTATGGTTAAATGGATACCCTATTTCTTCAAGATACTTGATCTTTTGGAAATTGAGACTGATATGAACACTTAATGGATCCCCGAGGAACATTTATTTGAACACTTTATAGCTTTATTGTATTATTTGACTAATTTATTTTCTGGTCTTAAGTTGATATTCTTGAATATTCAGGGAGGTCTATGCCTTGGCTGTAAATTCTAGTCCAACAGGTTGTTGCGCTGATAAGAACTTGTGTCTGCTTTTTCAAGATTGCACTAGTTTTTGACTCCTCAGCTTAAAACATTTTATTTAACATTTTCACTCTGTACATTGTGATCTTTGCTGTTCCCTCTTTCTTTAATTTTACCTGTTAGCTGCTTTGATGGCTTCTCATCAGTGTCTGCATTAAACTGTCTGCTATATATATATATATATATATATACTTTCTGCTAGATCTCATTGCTGTTACTCAGTCCCCCTTTTTTTATATACTCTCTTCCTCTTGCAGTCTTTCTCTCTATTATTTTGATTTAGAGGTGGGTGAAAGTTGCGAATTCCGCTTTTGTGGAACTTCTGCGAAAATTCAGAAATTTAGAGGAATTTTCTCAACTTTCACCATTGGAGAGATCGGAATCTTCTGAATGTGTTTGGCAGATTTTTGCCCTGTTCTGTGGAATCGTTTAGCTGAACTGCAGAACAGTACACATGAACTGTGGAATAATAGTTCTGAGGAATGTTTTTTTTTGCTGTTTAATGAATTATTCCACAATATATGTAATTATTCCGTAGTTCAGTTATCAGTACTACGGACTTTTATCTCTTTAGTTTAATATAATAATCTGCAATTTATACATTTAAAAACACCAAATGTCTGGGTGTTCCACTCTGAGTCTAAATTAGAGCAAGTTGTGCCACCAATATTCAAAACACACCTTCCCATTGCTGCAAAAGGGCACCAGCTTGTAGACTCTACATTAAAAGGTTTTTTGGAACCATACTATGTCTGTTTTATCCTGGACATATAAAGTGCACTTTAAATAATGGCACTCTGAAAAAGCTTTTTTCTTTGTTTAAAAACTTTGTTTTAATGTTCCATGTACAACAATTCCAAAAACGTTACTTACAGCAAGTAAACAACAAGTGGATAAACAGTCAGAGTGCAAACTAAACCATTAAAATCATGCTATGCACAACATAGCCAGAGCTAACAAACTATGGCTACCAAACCTTATGTATCACTCCATCTGCCATAATTTAAAGTGCACTTTATATATCCAGGATGAAAGAGACATAGTATGCTTCCAAAAAATGTTTTAATGCAGAGTCTACAAGTTGGTGCACCTTTGCACCAAACGGGAATTTATACATTTATTCTGCCATTCTAAGTTGGAATTTCCATCAAAGTTGCTAATTTAATTTCCACACTTTCACGGAAGCAAAATTCAGATTTTTGCAGAAATTCTGCTGGCGAAAGTCTTTTTTCACACACCTCTATTTTGATTCTTAGTTAATACAGCCATCTTTATGTCCTGTCTTAATTTTCACTAGAGAGGGTTGTGGATGCATGGAACAGCCTTCCGGAGGAGGTTGTGGAGTCAAAAACAGTGGGTGAATTCAAGCATGCATGGGACAGTCATAAGGCAATTCTAGGGGGTTGGGTAGAAAGAAGTAGGCTGCTGGTTAACTAGGATCTGCAGCTTCTCCATTAGGTAAGGAAATGGGCAGACTGGGTGTGTCAAGTGGTCCTTGTCTGCCGTCAAATTCTATGTTTCTATGTTATGTTATGTTTTTGTTTTATTTTCCTGCACCTGTTTTATTTTAATGGGTCTGTCTTTTTATTTGAGGTTCTTGAGATCAAGTCTTATAATTACTTTTTATTTTGCTTTGTGCTTGAATTTTAGGCTTTTGTTTGAAGATTATATTTCCTGCCTTGTGGAAGTTAATGCCCCTACTGGTCTCTTTCTTTTTTTTCAAATTGAATAAACTTTATTAAATAAATCACAACCTGAATAAACACTGATAAAGAAGAAAAAGTGAAGCAAAGCCGGGGCAATCTTTTTACAATAATCAAACAACAAACAATAACAAAAAACTCACCCCTCACATCCCGCCCTCTACCACCCACACCCTTCTTGTGCCCTCCTCTCACCACTGGAAGAGAGAAAGAAAAATTAAAGGAGGATTTAAAAGACATGACGTGAAAAGTGCCCAGCAGACAACAAAAACCAATGATGAAATCAAGGCCATATGGGGTTTTTGGTTGCCAATCAAAAGATCCTTATAGTCACCCAAAATACAAATTTCAGGAAGGAAAACATTTGCTAAGCCCAAGAGAGGATCAAGTTGAGATCTAATGGAGTCCCAAAATGGGGTGACTGTCTTGCAGGACCACAAAATATGGAGTAAGGTACCCAGTTCTTTACCACATCTGGAACAAAAATCTTAGATAAATGACCCATCTTGTGCAGTTGAACAGGGGTATAGTAGATATTATGTATAATCTGGAATTGCATAATGTGGAACTTATCCCATTTAATAAATTTATATAGATGTCTCCAGATAGCTGACCAGTCTTTAGAGGAATTAGAGACCAGAAGAGCCTGATCCCAGCAATAGAACCTAGGTCCCTCCTGAGCAGTTAAATATTCCTGTAGAGATCGGTAGACATTTGAGAGAAGATGGGAGGTAGGAGCTGTATAGCAAAAGAGGATAACTGAACTACCCAGGGGACTATTCCATGGACCAGAGCCAAAGAATTTAAGGAACATGTGTGACAATTGGAGATATCGGAAACTGGAAGAAGTGGGCCAGTTGTGAAGAATACAAGTGTCTTTGAAGGGAAGCAGTTTATATTGGGAAGTGAGATCTGTAACTGAGTCCATGCCCATGTCCACCCAAAACCCTTTAGTAAGTATCCGGCCAGCTATATGAAAGTTAGGATTCCCAAATAAAGGCTGTGAGATATCCTTATACAAGGAAATCTTAAGGAGTGAACACAGTTGTAAAGGACTATGGAGAGACGCATCTAAAGGTGTATCTCAAAGAGGACGGGAAAGGTTTTTTCTGGAAAGGTAGGGAATTAACTGAGTGTCCAGATCATTGGTGGAGCATATGGAGTGCTCTATATCCACCCAAACTGCTGTATATGATGCAGAGGCAGTTCCATGTGAATAGTCTGCCCAATTGGAAAATTTAGTGAAGTGTATGGTCAAATAGTACAAAAAAAATAGGGAGCTTGTAAGCCACCATCCTGTTTAACCCACATTAATTTAGACAGGGATTGATGGGCCATCCTGCCCAACCATAGAAAAGAGGTAAGAATCCTGTGAACTTCAGTGAACCACACCTGAGGGAAGGCAGAGTTATACATGTGAAGGAGATAGAGAAGGCAAGGCAAAATGTTCATTTTTATAATATTAAGTCAACCCCACAATGAGAGAGGCAATAAGATCCAGCAGTCCAGGTCCACCTTAATATGAGACACCAGGGAATCTAAGTTATATTGTTTCATCTTGATCAGGGAAGTACTAAAGAAAATCCCCAGATATTTCAGTTTATCTCTTCTCCAAGATAGGCCCAGATGTTCTATTTCTGTTTTAAAAATGTTATTATTAAGGGGCATGATCTCAGTTTTGGCAATATTCAATTTATAGTTGGAAAACAAACCGAATTGGGAGACAGTTTGTGGGGCAGTAGGCAGGGATGTAGCTGATGAAGAAATATGCAATAATATATCATCAGCATATACAAATAATTTATAATCTAAATCATCAATTGGAATACCATGAACCTGAGGAGAAAGTTTGAGTGTGCCAATCAAGGGTTCCAAAAAGAGATTAAACAGAAAGGGAGAGAGGGGACATCCCTACCTGAGGCCCTGATGAAGGGAAAATGAGGATGACAATACACCATTACAAAGTATACGAGCTGACGGCAAAGAGTAGAGTACTCTTATCCATTCTTTAACTTGTTGAAGGATGCAGTATTTAGGTAAGAGAGTAAATAGATAATCCCACAAAACCCTGTCAAAGGTTTTTTGGGCATCCAGGGACACCAGCACTGCAGGAGTGGGGGAGTCCCTGGATGCTAAGATAAGGTAAGAAAGTGTCCTGAGGTGATCAGCTGACAGTCTGCCTTCAACAAAATCAACCTGTTCCCTGCTTATAAGTAATTCCCACACTTGCCTCAGCCTGCAAGCCAGCACTTTAGCTAGAATTTTAAAATCCACATTGATGAGAGAAACAGGCCTGTAGTTGGAGACAAGCAAGGGATCATGACTGGGTTTGGGGAGGACCATGATAGCAGCTGCAGTAAGGGATGGTTCTGACAGGCCTTCTTGGAAAACAAAGTTAAACATGTTCAAGAGAATGGGAGCCACTTGAGATTTAAAGTCTTTATAAAAGCTGTGAAAGAACCTGTCTGGGCCTGTGGATTTATCTGGCATGAGCACATCAGTTGCCTGGGAAATTTCTGCCAGGGCCAGAGGGGCTTGCAAAAATTGTACTTGGGAGTCATCTAATTGGGGAAGAGGCATGCCCTGAAGAAAGGTCTCAAAATGATCAGGACAAAAAGGGGCAATAGGTTAGGCATATAGCTGTTGATAGAAATGTTTAAAGGCAGCAACTATGTCCCCGGGAGAGGTGAGAAGGCAACCTGAATCTGTATGAATTGAGGGGACAATCCTGTCCATGACCTGAGAACGTAAATGGAGAGCCAGTAATTTGCTGGATTTCTCCCCTTGATCAAAGTATCTAACTTTAGATTTCAAAAGAAGATGCTCCGCCTTCTCCCCTATTAAGGTATTGTACTGAAATCGGAGACCCTCTAGTGGCTTCCACTCTGAGGGAGGAGAATTTTGGGAAATGTGTCCCTCGAGGATTTTTATCTGGTTTAGTAAAAAAAGATAGGGTGGCTGATTGCCGTTTCTTTCTCTTAGTGGCCAAGTGAATCAGCTCCCCCCAAAGGTCACATTTCAAAGCCCACCATAACAAGTCAAGATGAGGTATTGAGGGCAAGTTAAGTTCCAGAAAAGTGGTAAAAAAAGATTGGAGATATTGAAAGAGCCCCTCTGATTTAAGTAACTGGTTAAGTGTCCAAACCTTGTCTCTTTTTGATGAAGGGGAAAGGTTTAGATGGAAATGGACAGGGTGGTGATCAGAGATGACTTTAGCTGAATAATAACATGAGGTGGTCCCAGGAGATGTTCAACCCCTATGAGGAAATAGATGAGTCTAGAAAGGGAACCATGAGGGAGGGACTAGAAGGAATATTCTCGGCTATGTGGAAACAATGCTTGCCATGGGTCTACCAGACCCACTGAGTTCATGAACTCCCGGAGGGCCAATTGTCCAGGTGGTGAAACTTGTCGGGTCTTATTGGATTTATCTAGATTATTGCAAAAAAACATATTCTAATCAACTCCGAGGATAATTGGTAAAAAGATCCAGTGAGCCAGAATGGACATACGAGTAGTGAAAAAAGCCAGATCATCAGTTTTGGACCATATATAGCTCCCAAGATCACTTCTAGGTGACCTAGGAGGGCATGGAGAATGACATAACAACCATGAGAGTCTTTTATTTCCTGAACAGGGCAGAAAGGGATTCTACTGGCAATGAGATTAGTCCCCCCCCTTTTGAGCATCAAGGCCTGCTCCAAAAACCTGCCCCACCCAGGAATGCCTAAAAAGGGGAACCAGGGATGGGGGCAAGTGGGTTTCTTGTAAGAAGGCCACATCAGTTTGTAATTTATGTAGGTGTAACAAAACTTTAGTTCTTTTAATGGGAGATTGGGCACTTTTTCTGTTCCATGTACAAAAATTATAGAGCGCCATAACCAAGCAATGTTTGGCAACAAAAGCCCGGTTTAGGATGGAAATATCTAAATGAAGAATAAATAATAATTAACCAAAGAGAAGTCCATTTTCCAGTGGCACCTCCCCCTCCAAGTGTGCCCTCCCCCAAAGAAAACAGTAAGACAGCAAATAGAGAAATCCCAGAAAAGGAACCAGTGATGAGAAAAATAATTGGGTATTATGGCAATAGGTTCAACCTCCCTGCACCCCCACTAACACTTTTTTGAACATCATGAGCGATAATGACCCAAACCCATTGGCATGACACTGTATGTCTAAATCCCCCTCCCTCCAAACAATAATCATCAAGGTCCATGATATCACAGTCTCACCATCTAGTGCCCATGTACCTCCCACATTCCCCCCCAAAAAAACCCAAGTGTTGAAAGGTGGTGGGGCTCCCAATTATTCACATGCCGCAGCCCATTATAAGCAAGTAAAGGTGGGGTGCTCACCTCAACCTACTAACCTTCCAAAACAGAGAAAAAAGGAACTATAGCTGTGTTTATGTCTCCAGGCTAACGCAGCACAATTAGGATTAATACCATAAAGGAAAAAAAAATATGTGACAAGATATCTAGTAATATCACAGTAAAATCAATATCAGCCTCACCTTGTGGACATTTATAGAAATTTGGAAATGCAGCTCAAATAGAATAGAATAATAATAAAAAGAAAAAAGAAAAAGGAAGAAGGAAAAAAGAAGGGTCCCTACAATATTTAACTTAAACTGTTCTTTATAGACTTTAAGTCCAAACAAAATGAAGGAATTAGCTGCTACTTGAGCAAAGAAAAAAAATAGAAACGAAAGATTCTGCTTGAAGATGGCAGGCAGGAGCTATCTTCTCATTGGACCCCTCATATAAGAAAAACAGTTCCCAAAAGTCTTTCACCAGTGACTAAACACTAGTAAGCAGATTTAGTTTTTTAGTCAAAGAGGAAAAGTCTACAGCAGGTGCAACAGTCTCCAAATAACTTTGCCAACCCCTTGAGATCTCAGTAGCAGTAAGAAGGCATGAATCTATGAGATCTCCACCAACACTGCACAGGGCAGCAGAAGTAGTAAAGCTAGGCCCAACTGTTCATTATTAGAAAACAGAACTTCAGGAAGGAATAGGGACTGGAAGTAAAACACAATACACTGTTGAGGTAGACAATGCAGATATAAGGTTTACCCATTTCTCATCCCACATTGTATAATCAGCAGTAAGTGAGGATTATTATTTCAACAGTCTCTGAACAAATCGGGGAGAGCAAACTTAAGATCCAAGATTGCTTTTTCAGGCTCCTTAAATGGATGCCACTTACCTGATAGCATAATTTGAAGATGGGAAGAGTACCCAATTCTAAATTTATTACTGGCTGCAATAAACTTGATCATTATAGGATGAAATGCTGTGCACCTCTGCCATCCTTATCCTGGCAAATCTTGAGCAATACATAGCTTGTGACCATTCCAAATCACCTCTTGCATCTCTTGTACTTTATTGAGAAAGGGCTGCCTTTCCAGGAAATTTAAGAATCTTAAAATAAATGGGTGAGGTAGGGCACCAGCTGATGGTATGGGGCATAGCATTCAGTGTGCCTGCTTTTTGGCATAGCTTGTGCCATATGGTGATGGGCCAGCAATCTTTTGAACCAATTTCTGAGTAAATAGAATAGTATCAGAGCCCTCTTCTTTTTTGGGGAGGCCAATAATAAGAGCATTGTTGCGTCGGCTCCATCACTCAAGGTCTTCAATTTTGGATTCAAGTCTGGTTGTTTTTTGCCTTAAAGCAGTAACTTCAGGGTCTATCCAGTCGAACATTTTTTCTAGGAAAGTAATTCGAACTTCACTGTCCCCCGTGTGCTTAGAAAGATCCTCAAGAGTGATAGTAACAGCTTTTAGCTCTGAAGTAAGAGTCTTTAATTCTTCACGAAAAGGCAGGAACTCAGATAGAAATTGTTCCTCTGTGAGTGGTGCCTGGCTCTGGGTAGCAGTAGAAGGGTAGCCGTTAGAGGTAGTCTGGGCCTTGGGGTGCTTACTCATCTTGTCTGGTGTGGAGGGTGGGGTATATTTCGGCAAAGTCGCTCTCATTTTGGTGTCCATCCTGATTAGAAATATGCAGTATTGATCCCTATGTAGTCTAGGAGTCTTCAAGGGCCAGCAGGTACTCAGTTCCAGCTATATAATTGGGAAAGAAAAGGTTTTAAAAGGGGGGGAGTCAGAGCTCCTCTATCGAGCTGCTAAGTGGCGGCTTGCATCATGTGACTCCTACTGGTCTCTTTCTAATTCTTCCCGACTCCTTACCCTCTCCTCCCCTTCCTCTCCCCCCTTTTTTTTTCTTGTGGCCTAGGTCTTCCTACATATTTCTTTTTTAACCAGGAGAGACACACTAAGCTGAAGCTTGTTTACAGGTGTGACCTGGAAGAACAAGAAAGTTAAGTGACTTGTTCAGTGTCACACAGTATGCAAGTGGGGGCTGTGGGATTCACACCTAGGTCTCCAGGTTTGCAGTTCAGAGCCTTAAACCACTGTGCTATACTGCCTCCTGGTAGCCTTGCTGGTAGTCTGAACCTGCAAATCCTGGATACATGCTTCACAGACTGATATATCTTCAGGATGTTCAGACACCCACTTTGGCAGGTGCCAGGCCAGCCTCCTGTTTTCATACAGGGAGCGAACTGTGCACACGGACTGTGGTTGATTATTTGGAAATGGTTATGTGTTTGTTACTCCATTTGTATATAGTTTAAGGTTTAAGATTTTTGCTGTTCTATTTTTGTGTTATAACCAGGAGACTACTCACTTTGCTGCTTGTATTTTTCATCACCGCCAGATCAAGTATAGCCCCTTAATTGTATCAGTGGTTGTTCAGTTGCTGATATTAGTTAATAATGTAATAGACATGGGGTATTTTCTTTCTTTTTTTTTCAGGTTTGTTACAAAGTTCATTGGTATAATGATTTATATATGTGATGACATCACCAGGTTTGTTACTATCCTCATTCAAATTTGTTAGTTAGAATGTTAAGGGTGCCCAACCCCAGAGAAAAGGCATATGGTGCTTAGCCACCTGCATCTCTTAGAGGCCCAGGTTGTTTTTATTCAAGAGACACACACCAGATCTCAGGACTCCTCCTTATGGAAACACTTCTGGGTGGACCAGGCCTATACAGCTGGCTCTAGTAAGCATTGGGCAGGGGTAGCCATTCTGGTAGCCAGGAGTATACCCTTCCTGATGAAGCACCAGCAATCAGACCTGGAGGGTAGGTACGGTATATCATCTTGCATGCTCCTATAGAGGGCTGTCCTATTACTATGGCTTAAATGTATGGTCCTAATGTAGATGACCCTTCATTTTTCACTTCCTTGATGACACTCATAATTTCAGTTGCTGGCAATTTATGTATTTTGGGGTGACTAGAACTTGGTGCAAGGTTCTCTTTTGGATAGATCTCCCCCTTGGTGCTGAGGGCCTTCCCCAGCTCAGTGGGTCTTATCTGAGCTTAGGTTTATCCTTGGGTGAGTAGACTCCTAGAAGGTGCTGTATCCCATGCTTAAACAATACATATTTTACTCCACCCCCCACTTATCCTTAGCATGTTTAGACAATTTTCTGGTTTCTCAATTGGGTTGCCACCTTTGGATGGGGCAAAAACTGGATCATAAGCTCCGCCCCTAGCCCCACCCCTTTTCATGACTCATCATGCATTGATCCTCCTAGAAAGCAATTTGTTATATCAATAAAAGACAACACAAAGCAGTAGTTCAACAAAAATGTTAAGATGCTGTACTGTACCTGTTAAAGTTACTTTCCTAGGTTCTTCCTAGTCATCCATTTACTTATGTATTTATTTATTGACATTGGTTTACCAAATAAACATACAGAGATAAAATAAATATCATTAACAGATATGATCTGGGGGGAGACAAGGGAAATATGGTAAACAGCATACAGCAGTATACATGGTCTATAATAATACATAAGAAATTGTTTCCTGTAATGTGTATGTTATATCTATTTCTGGCTCATTTCCCTGTTCATATCCACAGTACTATTTCAAAGCCAAAGAAGTGACCATACCATTTTCTTGAGGAAAAAAAATAATTTAAAACATTTAAAAATGTCTAAATTCTGTTAGAGATGAAAATGTTTACCAGCAAATTGAACTGGAAGACAACTGGCTCTGTTACTGTTACAAAATGTGGAGGCAGCTGTGCTGCTATGCCACTTTAAGGTGTAGAGGAAAAGATTAGGTTAAGTAAGTGCTAATGGTGTTAATGGTCATACTTTATACCTCTTAGGCTGACTGCTATCACAAGCAAAGGGCTATATTGACAAGTGAACTTGTCTGTAACCTGGATATATAGCTGAAAAAATTAATGATACGACATCTGTTTCAAAAATATGTGAGCACTCAAAATGGCTCAAAAACCTGACCAGCACAGAGCAAAACCGGATTACCTGATGGGGACCCTGAAAACCTGATCACCATGAAAAAAACCTGACAGGTGGCAACCCTATTCTCAATTGCTTTTCAGTGCTATTTCATTTTGCAATATTGAGGCCCAGGTTGATTCAGATCATGCCTCTATATCTCTAGATATTCTGGAATGGAGATGTTAGGATAGGTGGGAGGAGGGGGAAAGGAGGGCGAGAGATATGGAGTGAATGAAACAAAACAGTATTTAGCTGTGATTGTGGAGGTGTGGTACAGGTGGCTGGAGGACAAGGGGAGAGAGAGGGATGAGTAAAGGGTGCAGTGGTGTGTCCTTGAGGGAGCATCTATGGTGAAACAGCATAAGACATTGAACAGGGAGTCTAGTCTGGAGAGGGTGGTGGAGGGGCAGATGCATAGATGACATCAGCATATTAGATGTTCAGTAAGATTGTTTTTGTGAGCAGTATATGGTAGACTAGGAGGGGAAAGCATCTTTACTTCAGTACAGAGCCCCAAGCTTAGGAAGGAGCTTACAATGGATGTAGTTTATGTGAGTAGTGTAGTCTAGGTGGGTATCTAGCCAAATGCCTAGGTATTTGTTTGCAGAGACAGTATCCAGTGTGGTGCCATTGAGGGTAGTGAATGAGGGGAGGGTGGGAAGTCTTGATAGTCTTTGGGGGTGCTGAATGTCATGGATACTGTTTTCATATCATTTAGCTTAAGTTGATTTGCTTAGAACCATTTCAGTATGTGTGTGAAGTCATTTTGCAATTGTGTGTACACCATGGTGGAGGAGGGGCCTGAGGTGTACAGAATGATATCATCTGCATATAGGTGAATTTGGAAAGAAGAGCAGACAGAAGAGAGATTGTTAAGGAAAATAGAGAAGAGAATGGGGTCTAGAAATGAGCCTTGGGGTACACCAGCTAGAATTGGGAGGGGGTGGAAAAAGGGCATCCCCAGCCAGGACACTTTGAGTTTGGCCAGACAGGTAGGTTCAGAACCACTTGACTGTGGGAGGAAAAAAAACAGCAGTTTCAAGTTTAAAGAGGAGGAGAGGATGAGAGACTGAATACAAGGCCTTGGCTAGGTTGGTGAAGGTGGCTGAGGTTAGGTGCCCTTTGTCCATGCCTGTAAGAATGGTATCAGTGACATAGAGAAGGGAGGAGATTGTGGAGTGTTTTTTTCTGAATACCGGACCAGAAAGGGGCGAGGAAGTTGGTGGAGGAGAGAAAGTTGGTGCGCCTGGTTAGGACCAGGGACTCCTGGAGTTTGGCTAATATTGGGAAGAGGGAGATAGAGCAGTAATTTCCTGGTGTGGCATGATCATCACCTTTGTATGGGGGGATCTCTTCAGCAGATTTCCAAGCTTGTGGGACAGTTCTGAGAGAGAGGAGAAGTTTAATAGATGAGATAAAGGATGGGCAATGGCTGGGGCAGAGATTTGGAGGAGGAGAGGGTGAAGGCTGTCAGGGCTGGATTTGCAAGGATTCAGTGAATGAAGAACTTGAAAAACTTCCATGGCAGTGATGTGGGAGAAATGAAAGCTATTTTGTGGAGTATGGGAGTGACAGGAGGATGGAGGGTTGGCAAGGTTGGAGGGGAGGGCACAAGTTGTGAAGAAATTGTTTATGGTGGAAGTAACGGTGAGGGGGTCAGAGTCAAGCTTCTTGTCTATGTGTAGACAGGGACTGTAGGATTTAGACAGAGGGTTGAAAAGGGAAGCTAGAGTTAGCCTGAAATTGTAGGGTGAGTGAAGGTTTTCATTTAGGATGTTCCAGAAGTATTGGGCTTTTAGCAACTCTGATGGCTTTGGTGCATGAGTTCCTAAGCCTGTGGTAGATGGAGAGATCTATATGGGTAAGGGAAGCCTTGTAGCATGCCCTCGCATGGTTATGAGAGGTGCAGACGTTGATGATGTGAACTGATATCCAAAGGTGATGGAAATGTCTGACTCTGCGGCATCTAGTAGGGGCGTGAATATTCCATGTTATATTTAGAATGAGGCAGAAGAGGGAGAGTGCAGTGTTAACATCGGTGGAGGAGTAGAAGCGGGACCAATTGGAGGATGACAGGTCATGTAGGAGTGCTGTGGTATTTAAAAAGTGAAAGGACTTAGCCCAATGATAGGTAGGTGATGAGCATGGCCAGTGCAATTTGTGCACACAATATGCCATTATGAGGTGGTCACTGATTATGTCTGGGAGTGTACTGGCTGAAGAGATCCAATGAGGGTGGGAGGAAATGATCTAATCTCATATGGTGTGGTTATGGGAAAGAGGGTTGTGCCTGGTGGGTTCGCTAAAGAGCTGGTGGAGGTTTAGGGATTTCAATTCTTGTGTGGTGGGTCATAGTGTAGGGGAGGTCCGGTTCAGGTTGAAGTCGCCAAGTAGGATAAGTTTGCCTGAGGAGGTGAGGGATGACATGGAGGAGATTGTTTTGACAATAGATGAGGGGGTTGATATGGGGGAGGCCTAGAGCACAGCTGTGAAGATGGAGAGGAGCAGTTTTATAAGGAGGAGTTCATGGGTATTTGGGACCAATTCATGAGTTAAAAGTGAGCATGGTAGATTTTGCTTTGAGTAGATGGCTACACCTCTGCTGCACTTGGAGTGATCCTGCTGGTAGAGGAGGTAATCAAGTAAGGAGAGCTGGGAGTCAGGGATTCTATGAGAGAGCCATGATTCTGTGATACAGAGGATGTCTGGAGAGTGTTGGGACACCCAAACTCTAAGCCAGTTGATCATAGGGAATAGGCTCCTGAAATTGAGGTGATAAAAGGTGAGGCCCTTAGGGAGTGTGGAACAGTGAGATGTGGGACCAGGATTTGGTTGGATATCCCCAGCTAGTAGAAGGAGTAGCTAGAGAAAGAAAAGTTTGGTTGCACTTCTAAGGAGCTTTGACTGAATGTGGTGTTGGGGTTTGAAAGTGAACATGTAATCAAGGTGGAGCCTGTGGATAAGCTCCAGGTTGATAGAGGGGGAGACTAACAGGCTAGGTGGTAGAAGGGGGAAAGGGTGTGAGGGGAGGGTGGTTGTTGTGGGGGGAGGAGGCAGGTGGTGTGTGGTGGACAAGGAAAGATTGCCAGGACAGGGGAGGAAAGCAGTTGGGTGAGCATAGTGTAATGATTAGAGGTTTATAGTTTGCTTTTTCACTGTAATTTTGATGTATATATCATGTACTCATTATTTATACATGACACAGGTTACTGTACAACACACTCCCTTTGACTTTATAATTCATTTACCTGTTATTTTGTAATTCATGTACTTGTTATTTCAAACACTGAACATTTGTGAAAATGGGCATTTTTGCTCACATGCCCTCCAGTATACAAATAAAATTGATTGACTGATTGAAATAAATTGAGGTTTGGAAGGTGGACCTAGAGGTGGTGAGACACATGGAGTGAGGGAGAGATACCAGGTAGGGAAGGAGAGCTAGTGCAAGGAAATGAAAGATTGTGTTGTGCATAGCGAGGTATGTGAAGGGAGATACCCTAGTGGAGTTTGATATGGGGAATTGAAAGTGAGTTTAGAGAGAGATGGTTTGGATTTTAAAATAGAGGCAGTAGGGATAGGAAAAGTAAGGCAAAGAGACAAGTGTGCTCAGAAATATGAGGGAAGGGAAAAGTAAATAGGGAGTAAAACAGTCAATTTGGAAAAGAGGGAAGGTAGGAGTTATAAGGGAGTAAAGTAGACAACTTGGAGGCAGCACTTGGAAAGGAGGGTGTTTAGGGGTTGTGGGTTATGTTTACTTCTATTTTACTAGATGTGGTTACTTAGGGCAATTAATAGTAGGATATGTTAAGGTCTGAGCTATTTTTTTTTTTTTATCTTTTAGTGAATGTGTAAAATTTGGCCAGGGCACAATGGGAATGCCCCTACTTTTTTCGAGAAATGCCATTGGACTTTAAAGGACCACCTGAACATCCACCAGTAAAAGCAGACAGGACCTTGGCTTAAAGTCTTATCTGAAGGATGGCACACCTGACAGTACAACATATTCCCTTAGTACTACGCTTTGGTGCCAGCACTAATGGTATGAGCTCAAGCCCAGTGTCCCAATGTCCATTTTCATTAGCCATTAAGGTACAGTATCTATCAAACCTAGTCATGAAACTCCCAACACCACAGATATCTTCAACTCCAGACATTTGTTTCACAACCCTAATACTCTCTATATGAATAAAAAGGTTTTCCTTACTGTAAGTCTCTCCTGTCTCTGTCCCCTGAGCTTGCACTTGTCCCCCTGTTTCTGCTATCAAGAATTATGCTAGACAGTCTACCCTTGTCTATTTTTGTATAGCATTGTATGATCTTGAATAACTCACATCATATTACTCCTTAGTCTTCTTCCAGGGAGAACAACCCAGAAGACCCAGCCTCTTTTCAAATGGCATGTTTTCCAGTCCCATAATCATCTTTATAACTCTGTACTACTGTATGCTTTTGTCAACTGCTGTATGCCATTTTATAATGTAGCACTATGAACTGAACCCAGTGTTCTGGGAGAGGGCTAACTAATGCCTTGGGTAGCAGCATTATTGCCTTTTATTTTCCATTTATCACCTTTTAATGGAATATGACATTCTGTTGTCCCTTCTGATCACTGCCTTTTCTGAACATATTCAGAAATGAATATGTAATAATCCTTGAATCCCTTTTCTTTTCTGCTGTTTCCAATACTGTTCTGTCAAGCATGTCAGCTTATTTGTAAGTGATACAAATGACAGAGAAGTGTGGTAGGATTGAAGGAGGGCAGAAAATCAAAGGTGTATTATTATAACCATGACCTTCATTTTCCTGGAACTGAGTGGGAAATAGGTAGGGCCCATTCTGAGGTGGGTGCTCCTTTATAAATAAGTTATGTGCCTCTTTTAGGAAACAAATAGTAAGTGAGATGGAATGCAGAAGGAAGAAATATTTGATCTTTTAATGAGTACATAAACAGAGAAATATGTTAGCAAAAGGACATGATGGGGAGGTAGTTGCAACAGAATCAACACTCAACCAAGTGTCAGATAGTCAAAACTTTGCCCCGTAGCTAAATTGGCACTGGAACAAATAACCCACCATATTCAAAAGGAATAGCCCCGGTGCTAAACCTGCTGAATATAGCATGCTAAGGAAACCAGACAAACTGGGCTGGCAGTTCAGTGCTAAAATAGCCCGGGAAATAAAACAGCTCTGAATATAGCAACAGGGAAGTGCAAAATGCAATGGTAGCCCAATGGACACAAAGGCAGAGCAAGTCGGAGCTGCAGGTAGAGGACAATGTGTGTCATTGCAAAGAGGTGTTTCATACCAACTGCAAAAAAAAAACAAAGCAGGCCACACACTGTAGAACTGTGCTATGCTGTTGTGAGGTTTGCCCTGGGCTAACCCGATTGCACAGTGCTAAGACATTAGCCTGGTGCAAACAGGTTAGCCAAGGGCAAATGTTTGCTATATTAAAAGTACATATTCAAATGAGCCTAGTTAGGTAATCCATGGGCAAACAGTCACATTTGCATCTTATTATGTGCTGCTTAGCATACATGTCCATGTAGTTTGCCCGAAGCTACTGCATGGAGCACACAGCTCCACCCTTTAGTCGGAATAGAAGTACCAGCTGGATGCTGCAGGATGTGGTTGTAGGCAGGCACAAGCAGTGCATAGAACCCACCCATGCATCACTAAAGCTATATATATATATATATATATATATATATATATATATATATATATAGATAGCTAGATAAATATGTATATATATGTGTGTGTGTGTGTGTGTGTGTGTGTGTGTATATATATATATATATATATATATATATATGCTGCCTGTGTCCATATGTGCCCTGGAAGACAGCCCTCCCTGGGCCCCCAATACCAACCTAGACACCCCACAGCAGTTGTGGGTGCAATAACAGTGGGGGTGATTCAAGAATGCATGGGACAGGCATGAGGCAGTGCTGGTGGGGGGAGGACATAGGCTGTAGGCTAACTAGGATCTGCAGCATATCCATAATGTAGGGAACTGGGCAGACTGGGTGGGCCAAGCAGTCCATTTCTGCTGTCAAGGTCTCTGTTTCTATGTGTGTGTGTGTGTTTGTGTGTGATACAGTCCCTGGTAGTCTAGTGCCCCCCCAGCATACTCTCCAACTCCCATTCTGTTTCATGTATCTGGAAATCCCTAGTAGTCTACTGCTCCCCCAGCATTATTCCCGACCCCCATTCTTTTTTATTTTTTTATTTTCTTCTTTATCCTGTGGTTCCGCTGTCGCTTATCAGCCCTTGTCATGGCCCCTGGGACTTTCACTGCCATCCACTGCCGCCATCCCCAGTTATCCCAGGCTCACCCCCCGGAGAGCAGGACCACGGCATCGGTCCCCTTCATCCATGCCACGGAACTAGTATCTGGTCAGGGATGCAGTGATGGCAGCTAATTGAAGCCCCAGGGAGGGCTTCACATAGACAGCAAAGGATGTGCAATGATGCTAGCTTCCATCCCACCTCCTTGATACCAAGCGCCAGTAGCATGAGTGACTCCCATCCTATGCCAGGGGTCCTCATTGCACCGGACACTGCCGCACCCTCCCCCCAGAGAAGGAGAGCCACCCATGGGACTCTCAGTCTTTCTACCCCTGACCGGTCCTCCGATGACCCAGGTCCGTTCTTGAACCAGGGTCACCGGTGCCGCAAGCGGAAATCCAACCACTGCACCGGTGGGCTGGTCCCCTGACTCCCATTCTGTTATATCTGTTTGTAAATCCCTGGTGGTCTAGTGGCCCCCCCATCCCCCAGCATGATCCCTAACTCCTGTTCTGTGATAAAAATATGTACATCCCTAGTCGTCCCCCCACCTCTCAGCATGATCCCCAACCCCAAATCACTAATTCCTCAGGCATTCTAGTGGCCCCCCACCTGACAGTGATGACCCCTGCTCCCCCTCAAATTATTCTCCAAATGGAGTTGGCGGCTGGCTCTGCCCTCCTCTCACCACAATGGCCAGCCGCTGACTGAGGTATGAATAAGCGGTACTGTAATGAATGAGTGCGTCCTCATGCACCACTGCACCGGCATTCATGGCCATTCCCTTAACCCCCACCCCAAATACATTAACTTTTAGCATCGGCTCTATCACACAGTGCCGGTGCTCTTAGGACTTTTGAATATTGCAGCCTTGAGCAAATCCTGCGCTATTACAACGCTCATTCATTACAGTACCTCTCATTCATAACTCAGCCAGCTGTTGTGGTGAGAGGAGGGCTGAGCTGGTTACCGGCTCTGTTCGGGGAATGATTTGGGGGGGGAGTAGGGGTGGTCACTGATGGTAAATACTACACTACCAGGGAATTAAGTAATTTGGGGTTGAGAATTATGTTGGGGTGGGGGACCACTAGGAATGTACATATTTTTATCACAGAACAGGATTCAGGGATTGTGCTGAGGGGGTGGGGGGCACTAGACTACTAGGGATTTACAAACAGATATAGCAGAATGGGGGTTGGGGATCATGCTGGGGGGTGGGGGTTACTAGACTATCAGGGAATTTATTTATTTACTGCAGCTACAGGGGTTGGGATCATGCTGGGGGGGGGACCACTTGACTAACAGGGAATTTGTTTATTTACTGCAGCTACAAGGTCAGGATCATGATGGAGGGCCACTAGACTACCAGGGGTTTCCTTAGCAGTAACTCAGAGTGTATTGAAGTTACACTTCAAATTACTTTGAGTACCATGGCATGCTTTTCACAGGAGGTATTTAGTGCCACACTACAGGTGGTGTTAAATCCTGTAGCGCAGCGCTAAACCTTTGAATATGCCACTGCGCCGGCATTCATGGTAGCCCCCCCAACCCATACCCCTGAATACATTAACATTTAGTGTCAGTGCTATCACACAGCACCAGTGCTCTTAGGGCTTTTGAACATTGTAGGCTGGCACAAATCCAGTCCTATTCCAGTGCAACAGATTTGTGTCAGGCGCAAAACTTTGAATATCTGGCCCCAGGTGTATAGTGAAGCCTGAAGCACTTGTGCCAAGGACCTTCAGCACCTGAGAGGGTGCTTATCCCATGACAAACACTGACCTGGAATGATTTATTGCACATATAAAAGGGGCCCCACAACAAAAAAAAACTGAGAGAAAAAAATAAAAGAATGGGAAAAATCGAACCTCTCAAATCATATGGTTTAAAGCACCAATGGAAAACACAGTTCCTGTTTCAGTCCACTGTATGGCAGTTTTTTGTAGTGTCCACTACGTGAGACTGTTGCTTTACATTCTCTGTATTTTAACAAAGTCTCTTAATGGCTTCATTTAGTTTTTATTAATTTACTTTTTCTTTACTTTAGTTGTATTGTTTGCAGCACTTGTCTGCAGGCTAAAGTGAGGGAGATAGAAAGCACCAACCAAGGTACTGCACTGAGAGCAAAAGAAAAACACACACAATTACATAACTTACTATAGAATGTATACATTGATAAGTGGGAAGATTATATTTTTATAAATTTAAATCCATTGACTTTGTAATTGTATACTTCATCTGGTGCTTGCTGTGCTGATCTATAAACCATTTACTCAGCAGTTGTTTACTTGGTCTCCACCAAAGAGGAGAACAGAAGTTGTTTTTTTATTTTATTTTAAATGACCAACTCAACAGTTGTCTACAGTGTACCTAAAACAAGACCAGCACACTCAATGAGAAAGTAAATGAAATGCTGAATGCAGCAATCAGTGCAAATGAGTTATTTCATAACTTAGAGATGCAACTGCACATGCATGAACTGCTACTGTCAGTGTGATGCCCTGGCGCTTTAGTCGAGGACCTTCAGCAGGTTGGCACCAGTTGACACTGGGGAATGAGGACCACATTCTGGAATTTACAGTGTCTACACTGTAACTGAGTTACTGGTAGTTTAAATGAAAGCAATTGAGTAGGATAGAATGAATGTGCTCTATGATTGTAAAAGCAGTTTGCACTACTTAGACAAAAAATGATTTTTACATAGGGAGACCAATGTGATGGCTGGGCTTGCAATTGGGGTGGTGGAGTCTTACATGCTAGAGCATCAGAGCAATCAGGACTCAAGATTGAGGCCTATCAAGGGAACTGTAGAAACAGTAAAGAAAATAAGGTTGTTATAGGGGTTTCAATGTAGGGTTTGAAGTGTGTGTGTGGGGGGGGGTTCAGTGTGGGGCTTGACACAATGCATGTGTGTTTGTGCACACGCTATGGGGTACAGGTAGATAAATGTGTTTTTATTTAATGTTTTGAAGTGATGGAAACTGGGAAGAGGCTGGTTTACTTTACTAACATGGTCACAAGATTTTTTATGCTTTAAGTTTACGTAGGGTGGCGGAAAAGTGGAACGCCCTGCCAGAGGAGGTGGTAGGGGCTAAAATGATTATGGGATTCAAGAATGCATGGGATCGGCATCAGAGGATCCTAGCAGTTGGGAGAAGGAGACGGCCATCCAGTTTAAGAGAAGCTTGAAGAGGCAAAATTGCATGCACAACTGGACAGACTAGGAGGGCCAAAGGCCCTTATCTGCCATCAGTATCTATGTATCTATGTTTTCTGGGAGACATGAATGTGAAGTGTTCTGCAGCCTGGCTCCCATAAGTAGTCCCTGATAGGTGACTGTCATTCTGTAAACACTTGTCTTGTGAATCACTTCAGCCAGCTAGGTTGTAGCATTTCTCCTACCCATTTTATTATAGAGCCTAATGTGGTCATTGAAGTCAACATATTCATCTGTGTGAACACATATAACATTAGTAGGGGCTTGGGTAGAAATACAAGAGCTGCGTAGACTGTAAATGTCAGCATGTCTGACTTTTATAGAATAAAGGTGATAGTTCAGAGAAAACTAAGGCTGCTAGGTGAAAGGGAGGTTAAGATGATGGGGAAAGCTAAATCTAATAAAAGGTCATAGGGGAATTAATCCCTTGAGGGAGCAATATCTAGAGAGCAAAAGGAGACCAGCAAGATCAAGTTAGGCAGTATACCTGAAAGCAATGAAGGGAAAGCAACTGCAGAACACCATTCAGTTAGGAAGGCAAAACATGACTAGGGGAATGGAATTGCCAGGGATATAGAAAGGAATAGCAAGAAATGTTTAACTGTATTAATGGTAAGGAGGCTACAAATATCAGGGAATGCCCTATACCACTGGCGTGTGTGTGTGTGTGTGTGGGGGGGGGGAATACATTACTAACTATAAAGACAGACATACCAGAGAAGCAGAACAGCTAGTGTCTGTCTTCTTCAAGCAATCTCTGTTGAACTGCCTGTTGTAAAAAGTCAGTTTGTGGGTAAAGAATTGAGATTCATAATCACGTAGCAAAGAAACTGTAAGTAAGGCATCAGGGCAAGATAGAATACCAAACATATTCAGAAAAGAACTAGCAAAGCCACTGGCAGAGAGTGCTTTGGAAAATACTTCAAAACAGGCACAGTATATGGGAATTAAAGGATAGCTTGCAGGATCCTTTGTCAAAAAGGACACTACGAAGAATCTAGGAAACTACATGCCAGGTACTCTGCCTTCAGTTGCAGGCAAGATTATGAAGGCTATTATAAAGAATGGAATGGCTGCACATTTGGCAAAACATAGCATAATACTGTAGGTTATATGAGACATGGTTTTGTTGGAAAAGGGTCTTGTTAAACTAATCTACAGTAGTAACTGTTCTTGACATGGTAACTAAAGGGATGATGTGACATTCCTCTCTTGGGGTGGATTTTCACCACACTCTGCAGTTACCAACTGTATTTTTGCATATACCTCCATAGTAAGGCCAGGCATGTTTCTGAGTCTGTACTATATCAAAAATAGAACCGCTAGTAGTGAACACAATTAAATAATGTAGAATGTGTCTTCCAATGATTGATTACTGGAAGCAGACATTTCAATTCTCATACAAATGTTTACAAAATATTAGTTGTTCTGTAACTATTTATAGAAGAAAAACTTCAATACAACTAAAAGTTGAATGGTCTGTCTGTTTGGATTGCATACAGTATGCAATTTGTGTAAAATCCCACCCTCAAAACTGCCTCATCCCTTGAACAACATTGCTGATTCTTTAACTTCTTCTGCATTATGTATCTGAAAATACCTACTGCAGGCCACAAGGTTATGAGAGCAAATGATGAGGGATGATATGACTAAAATGACTGATTATCCTTTTGACAGTTGCAGAGCAATATCCAAGGACTTGTATATCTTTCTGAATGAGACCCTCATTGTATCCATTATAAATCATGACATTATTCTTAGCCAATCAACATTGTTTATTTCCAACCATTTCAGGTACTTTAATAACCACAATAGTGTGTCTCATGTAAAAAATTCTTAAATTCTGAAGTTCTATTGTATGTTCGGTTGGCATAGTTAATTTCCCAATTAGAGGTTTCTCTAATCATCTGCCATGTAAAAATGTTGATTTAAAATTGAAGTTCCATTTTTTTAAAGCAGAAATCTTGAATATGGTTTGTAATATATTTATATGTACAGGAAGGACCTGTGTCACTGATGGTTATGAGCTTCTTCACACATTCTTTGTGTGTCACAACTGCTCAGTTTTGCTCACAGTTCTCCCACCCAAAGAGCTCAAGACTATGCACAGGGATGGAGGGATAGACAGTGAAGAGGAGAGGAATGAAGGGAAGAGTTAAACCAGAATTTGGAGGTAAATTTAGTCATGTGGAACAGGCGATGGTTTGTGAGGGAAGGGAAGGCCAGGGTGTGGTAAAGATCACAGTGGTGAGAGAGGGGTGGAGAGTCCAGAGTGAAGCAACAGAATGCTTTATAAAGGGGTCCAATCTGGTTAGAGTGGACATTAGAGCAGCACTGTAAACTACATCACAGTAGTCAAAAAATGGGGAGAATCATTTTCTGGACTAGTTTGCACCTGGCCATTAGCAGTAGACATTATCAGTTCCTGAAAGAGCTAGCCTGGGGCGCAGTTTTTTCAGGCTGGTGTCCATGTTCACGGAAAAGTTGAGGTACTGGTCTAGCCAGACTCCAAGGTATCTGAAGGAGGTGGTGACATTCAGTAAAGTCCCATCTAGGGTATGGAAGAAAAGGAGGAAGGTGAACCTAGAGAGTCTTTGCCTGATGCCAAAAGTCATAAAGTCAGTCTTTTTGGTGTTTAAGGAAAGCAGATGAGCAATAAGCCAGTGTTGGAGCTTGTCAAAATCCAACTGGAGTCTGATTTTGACATTAGAGAGAATGTGGCTGGAGGTGTACAGGCCATATCATCAGTGTACATGGGAATCGAAGATGTAGTACAAACTGATGGGAGGTCATTTAGGAACACAGAGACAGAGAACTGGACCAAGAAGTGATCCTTGAGGGACACCAGTGCCAATAGGAAGGGGAGGCAATAATGTGTCAGTGATTCTGACTGATTGTGTCCTACCAAACAGGTAGGCTCTGAACAAGTTTGTAGCAGAGTCAGACAGAACAACTGAGGAGAGATTATCTAGGAGCAGGGAGTGCAAGACTGTATCAAAAGCCTTTGCAAGGTCGACAAAGATGGCAGATGTGATTAGACCACTATCCATCCCCGAGAAGATGGAGTCAGAGAGCCTAAGTAGGGAAGTAGTTGTGGAGTGATGTTTCCTGAAGCCAGATTGGAAAGATGTGAAAAAGTTAGTATCTGAGAGGTGGTTAGAAAGTTGAGAAAAGATAAGGTGTTCCTGAAGTTTGGCTAGGATCGGGAGAAGAGAAATAGGACAGTAATTACTGGGTGAGGATGGGTCACCACTCTTGGGAAGGGGTAGGACTGCAGCATGTTTCCAGATTTTTGGTACAGTAGCAGTGGCAAAGGAAAGGTATAGGAGGTTGGCAGAGGGAAGGCAATAGCAGGTGCAGCGAGGTATAAGAGCTTTGGATCCAGTCCATCAGGAGAGTTTTCTTCAGTGGGCTTTAGTGCAAAGAGGGCGGATAGGGTGTCTTCTGGTGTGAATTTAGTGAAAGTGAACTCTAGATTACTTTGTATATGGTTATGAAGACCATGGGCAAGCGCTAGGGAGGGAAGTGGTAATGGTAAGGAGTCAAGGAGAGATGTATCACAGGAGGTGAAATAAGAGTTAAATCCCATAGCGACTGCAGAGTGGTCGGAGATTAATGGGTTATTTATCTCGGGGGGGGTATTTTGAGGGGAGAACAGGGAAAGGATTACCTTCCAGAATTTGGAATGGTTGGCTATGTCTGTTTGGAAGGTGTTTTTGAAATATTCATCCTTAGCTAGTCTAGTTACTTTCGTACATTTATTGCAGAGGGTGCAATAGAGTAGATAGTCATTTTGACACTTAGATGCTTTGTGTTGTTTCCAGGCTTAGTTCCATGCATGTAGACAGGCTAGTAACTCAGGGGTGATCCACTGGATGTGGTTGCCATGGACCCTGTAGTGCCTAACAAGAGTGTGTATGTTCCAGGTGGAGATGAGCTTGTCATTAAACTAGTCTAAGTCCTCGTCAGTCAAATTAGCTGAAGAGATGGGAGACCAGTCCGTTAGGGCAAGTTGGCAGAGAAACAGGTCAAGATTAAGTGACTTAAAAGATGTAGAAAGTATTATTTTGCAAGGCACTTTAGTTCCCTGAATTTTCCGAACCAAAAGATCATGTGGTGATCACCGAGTGAGTCAGGCTGCAAGCTGGATTTTATAACTCTGTGCATATGTGAGGTGAGGGCCCAGTATATCAGTGAGTGATTTTGTGATTTGTGGTTTAGCTGGGTTGGTTCAAGTATTAATTGTGTGAGGTTTTGAGCCATAGTGTCATTCCGCAGCTTGATTGAGGACGGGGCAGTCCAGTCATGGTTTAAATCCCCTATTATGTACAACTCACCCACATGGGAATGGGAGACAATAGTAGTGATAAGCTCAGTGACAGTAGTTGGGGATAGGCTGGATCTACAATAGACCCCAGTGACATAGATTGGAACAGAGAAAGGCAGGGACAGTCTGACTAGAAGTGCTGTACCTCATAGGACTGAGGGATGGAGGAGGATAGAATGGTATCTATGTTGAGGTTGGTGGAAATATACATTGCCACACCACCACACCTACTTGCACAGTCTTGCCTGTGGACCAAGTAGCCAGGCATGGCAATATCGTTGTTAGAAATCTTGCTATTTAGCCAGGATTCTGAGAGTTTAAGAATGTCAGGGTGTAAGGAGATGGCCAGGGGTTGTAACTGGTCTAAATTAGGCAGAAAACTACACATGTTTATGAAGAGTAATTTAAGGCCACGGGGAGGGGATAAGAGAGGGTGACAACAGAGACAATATTTGCATGAGTAAGGGGGGAGGGTGGTGGTGGGGGGGAAGGGTTTGGATTGAGGTTACCTGACAATAAGAGAAGATAGGTTATGATTCAGAAGAGTAGTTTATCTCCTTTGTACCATGGCAGTGCTAAAAGCGAGTGTGGGATATAGGAATGGATTAAGGATGGAAGGCATTGAAGCTTCAGCAGTAATAGTAATGAACAGGAGTTAAGGGCTGAAAAAAATGGAAGCAATGGGCTGAGATGGGGAGTGGGATCAGTCAACTCGGTCATATGGCAGAGTGGATGTAGGAGGGATATCTAAGATCGGCATGGTCCTAGGGAGGGCAGTAGACTGCATATGGCTTTGGGAGATGGTATGAGGGTATAGGTATTTTGTGGTGGGAGTTAAATAAGGTAAGCAGGTGAGAAGAAAGCAAATGATATACTGATTCATGATAAGAAGAGGAGAAGCAGATAGGCACTGTAGGATTAGACACCAGTGTAGATTTATATCACAGATCTGGCAAGAATAAGTAGTTAGCCAGGAGGCAAAAATGATCGGATAAACACTATATAAACAGTATATAATGATTATACAACAGCCAGACTCAGAATAGGAATTTATCCTCACTTGTTAGTGGGCAGGACTTTCTGGACTCACTTGTGTCTCTGGGATGTTAGTGTAGTTTGGTGCTGGTACAGGGGTGTGGGGGGAGGTCCTGAAAACAGCTAGACCTGTTTTTTTGCTGTTCTTGACTGTGTGAACATAAAATCAGAGAGCCAGGAGGATGTTGAAATAGCCTGAGCTGCCCCAAGCCTGAGCAGAAACCCAAGTGAGTTGGAGGAAGAGTGTGAAGGAGCAACCAGCTGCCCATTGACTATGGGTCCCTTCTCCTTTACTAGTGGAACCTAGTTGAAGCTGACATATTGGAAGTGACGTTCTGTGGAGTTACTGCATGATTCCATGAGCCAGAGCTGGAGGAGTTCCCTAGAGGATGCCAGTAGAGCAGTGACAGTCTGCCAGAATATTTGTGCAGCTTTTGAGGAGAGCTCAGGAAAAGTGGTTTGGAGAAGCAGCCCAGAGCTACTGTACAGATGCACTGATTGAAGCTCAAAGAAAAAATAAACTGTATGCTACCATGAGGTTCTGAAAAGTGAGTAGATATGGCACTGTTTTCCTATTTTGATAAATTGGTTCTATCATTACTGAGAGTAGTCCAAATATTTTGGAACAGGAAGGGAAGGATTACCAAGACACATAAGACTCATCATCCTTGAAGGAAAAGAATAGCTCTCCCTCCTTCCTCCCCCTTTGCTGCTGTAGGTCTGACTCTGAGCAAGGAAGAAGGAGATTACCAAGGCACATAAAGCCTTGACTCAGAGTAAGGAGGAAGGACGCTACCAAGGCACACTAACATCAGGGCAGAGGCTTCTCAAGAGTTAAGGTAGGGACCTCTGTGTGAAGAACTACAGAACAAGGGCAACATAAAAGAATTATCTGGAGCAGACAATGCAGGCAGGGAGGTGAGAAATAGAGAACTGATTCTTTCTACAGGGTTTTCTAGGTGTGAAGCTTAAAGCTGGGATTATACTGAATCTTGCTGAAAAGGTATTTGACTATTTTTGGAGGGGTTACTTGGGAAGCTGTGTTTGTGTTCAAATCTTTTATAGGGTTACTTGTGAAGCTGTGATATACTGACTACCTTGTTTGTTTAGTATTGAATCTCTCTGCCGGGAAGGTTCTCTAGCATAGGAAAAAAATAAAAAGGTGTAAGCTAGCAAAGCTAAAACAGAAAAGGGGGTGTAAGCTAACAAAGCTGAAAAAGGAAGGCCAGAAATGAACATGATGGAAGTGGTGCAGTGCAGTGGTTGTGGGGCAGCAGTATTCAGGTAGACTTTCTGGAGGCTGCAGTGCTTTCCCATCTGTTTCCACCTCTCTGGGCTGAGGGCAAAGGTTGCTCATCTCCAGTCTGAGTTGGCTGGGATTGGGGGGCCTTCACCCCCTCCCTGGGACCTTCAAGTCCACCCCCATAGCCTCAAAGGATGCTAAAAAGGAGGAGCGGCTGGACCATGGTAGATTCAGGAAGGGTGAGGGCAATGGGAAAGAGGCACATCCCTCCTCCGGTTAGACTCCACAGCTTCTACACTGCTCTGACAGGGTGGGACTGTCCCAAGAAGGCACCTGCAGTGTAGGCCAAGGAGGATGAAGGGGTCCTCTACAGTGGAGACCCTGGTGGGGAGGCAGAGGACCCCAGAGGAGGAGGAAGCGACTCCTGTTGGGGGACTTTATCAGTGAGTAGTAGACTTGGGGGCAGGAGGGGAAGGAGCAAGCAGGATCAAGGGCCTACTTGGCACCATGGCTTGGAGGGATTGAAAGTACATCCCAAGGATCACTGGGGAAGCAGGATGGGCAGGTGAGCTAAATGTCATTGTTCACCTGGGGACAAATGACCTGGCTAGTGATGAGGTAGGGAAGGTAAAAGTGAAAAAGCTGGCATTCAGGAGGTACAAAGAAACATAGAGGGAAGAGGACAGGGGTGTATCTAGAAAAACAGAGGGAGGCAGGGAAAGCAGTCAGAAGTGCAGAGGCACAAATGGAGGATAAAATAGTACAGGCAGTAATGAAAGGGAACAAGACATTCTTCAGGTACATTAGTGAAAGAAGAAAGACCAGAGGTGGGATTCATAGGCTAAAAGGCAAAGGAGGGAAGTGTGCAAAAGGGGACCTGGAGAAAGCAGCAATTCTGAAAAAAAGTTTTTGTTCAGTATTCACAGAAGAAGGGGAAGGTGTGGGACCTCAGTTAAGCAACAAGAGCATTGATGGAAGGGAGGTGGACACCAGTCTATTTATGGAGGAGACAGTCCTAGAGGAGTTTGCTAAACTAAAAGTGGACAAGGCAATGTGGCTGGATGGGATACATTCAAGAATATTAAAGGAGCTTAGAGAGGTTCTCACAGCACCACTGACAGCCCTGTTTGACAAATCTCTGGAAAAAGAAGTGGTTCTGGGGGACTAGAGGAGGGCAGATGTAGTCCCGCTCCACAATAGAGGGAGCAGGGGGGAGGCTGTCAATTACAGGCCAGTCAGTCTGACCTCAGTGGTGGAGAAATTACCAGAATCATTGCTAAAGGAAAGGATTGTGGCAAATCTTGAATTCAGCAGATCACAGGAACCAAGGTAGCATGGATTCAGAGCAGGAAGGTCATGCCAAACAAATCTGATAGATGACTTTGACAGGGTGACCAGGGAATTAAATCTGGGAGGGTGAGGTGGATGTGGCCTACCTGGATTTCTACAAGGCCTTTTTTTATCATGACATTATTTGTACCACCTCTGCTGACCTGGTAGGGGCAACGACCCCCCTCTTAGAGGGCTGCATCCTCCAGGCCATCGGGGCCATCATGGGTCTTGCTGTGTCCTGGTATTTTGCCTCTGTTTTCTCTGCCATGCCCTCAACCATGCAATGGGTGCAGCAGCTGTCTCCACCTCCGCAGATGCAGTCAAGCTCGCTGGGCATGGGCCAAACCCCTCTTGTTGTGCTGATGCATGCAGCACAAACCCCCCACCCTGAGGAAGGAAAGCAGTCCTCCAGATGCTCAATCCTTACCTCCCCAGCTGACCCCTCGAATGACCCAAGTCTATTCCCAAACCCAGGTCGCTGGCATGGCGTAAGGTGTGGCATCCAGCGCCTCAACCCTCAGCACCACCGGGCTGGCTTACAGCAAAGCCTTTGACACCATTTCACATAGGAGGCTTGTAAAAATGCTTGGCAGCCTGGGAATATGTGCCAAGGTTGTAAACTGGGTCAGAAATTGGTTAAAGGATAGAACACAGTGGGTTGGTGGTAAACAGTTATCATTATGAGGAGGGAGGCTGACCAGCAGTGTGCCACAAGGATCAGTTCTGGGCTATTCCTCTCCAATCTCTTCATAAGCAATATTGTAGAGGGGCTGGAAGGGAAGGTATGCCTCTTTGTAGATGGCAGTAAGATCTGCAACAGGGTTGACACTCATTGGGGGGGGTGTAAAAAATGAGGAGGGATCTAAGCAGGCATGAGAAGTGGTCAATAGAGTGGCAGCTAAGATTCAAGGCAAAGAAAAGTAAAATCAAGCATTTGGGGCACAGAAACTCAGGGGAGAAGTACACGATGGGTGGAGTTACTGATGATCACCAAACAGGAAAGAGACCTGGAGGTAATCATATCTGATGACCTAAAGGTGAACAAGCATTATGAAAATGCTGTGGGGAAAGCCAGTGGGATGCTGGGCTGCATTGAGAGGGGTATTACCAGCAAAGAAAGAGAGGTGGTGATACCACTACACAAATCATTGGTGAGACCCCATATGGAGTACTGAGTCCAGTTCTGGAGATGGCATCTCTGGAACAACATAGACAGAGTAGAGGCAGTTCAGAGACAGGCAACAAAAATGTTGCAGGGTCTGCACCAAAAGTCATATAAGGAGAGACTAGAGGACCTCAATATGTATAACCTAGATGGGGGGGTGGATATGATAGTGACCTTCAAATACCTCAAGGGCATAAATAAGGTACAAGAGGGTAGCATCTTTCAGGAAAAAAGATGTTCAAGAACAAGGGGTCATGATATGAGGCTGGAGGGGGTAGACTTGAGGTAATGTGAAGAAGTATTTTTTCACAGAACGGGTGGTGGATACATGGAACAGTCTCTCAACAGAGGTGGTGGGGGCCAAAACAGTAGGGGAATTCAAGAATGCATGGGATAGGCACAAGGGAACCATAGCAATAGGAAAACGAGGGTTAATGCCAGAGCTCAAGTAGGATCTGTGGTATTGCAGTAGGCAGGGGAAAATGAGCAGACTAGGTGGACCAAGCAGTCCTTACTTGCCATTAATTTCTATGTTTCTACATTAGGATGTGGCAAATAAATCGTACTACCCAATTTTAGTGAGGTATTTGTCTAGCCTAGAAAAGTAGCACAGAGCTACTGAAGCACTGATAGAAGCTCGAAGAGCTCAAAGAAAAAATAAACTGTGTGATACCATGGGATTCTGAGGAGTGAGTAGATACAGGCACTGTTTACCTGTTTTGATAACTGGTTCTATTATCACTGAGAGTAGTCCGAATACATTAGGCTGTGACAAATACATCAGACTATCCAATTTTAGATAGGTATCTGTATCTGTTTCAGATCATTTCATTTTATATGCAATAGGCAAACACCTTAGCTTATTGGAGGATTTGTCTTGTAAACTACTGACCTGTGCTGGTATTTTTCTTTTTTCCTGTGGGGTAGGTGAGCCATTAGGAAATGTGTTAAGTGTTGTGCAAAGTGATTTCTTGGCTCTGTTTCAGGCAACTTACACATGAATTGTTTAGGAATGTTATAATAACAATAAAATTTCCATTTTTTTCTTGGATTTTATTCCCCTGTAAAATACTGTTTTGAGTTTTCGTGCCACTCAAGCTATAGTATTTGAAGGCGTGTCATAAAAGTAGCTGCCATCACCTAGTTGAGCGAGTCTTTTGAGCTGGGCTTGAATGCTGGTTGAATGCTGCTGCAGTTGTTTGTCTTAGCCTGCTTTTAGAAAAGTTTTTGATTAGTTTTATTTAAATTTAAAGAAATATTTTATAATAACTGGTGAGTGTTTTTTTTCCAATAAGGAAACCTGGTCATAATATTCCATTATAACCAGATGGTTGTAATTGTAAGCATGTGTCATGTTTCCCCTCACTCCATGCATGCGCCAGGAAAATTATGACCATATCTTATTCTTTGATGCTCTGAACAGCTGCAGACTGATTCTAGCACATGCTACCGCACTTTGGGATAATTATCATCTTTCGCCCCCAAAAATATTCTGTCCCTTGTCCATCCAACACCTCCCTCTGCCCCCACCTCCAGGACCCTCCCAGTTATTCCCCTGCTACTATATTCCTCCTCTTGCACTTAGTACAGCGGCAGCTTTTCTCCTCCATATGTCACCGCGTTTTGGGGCAAAAATCACTTTGTCGCCTTTCGTACTGTCCTCCGCCCTCCAAATCCCTCACTCTGCTCTAACAATTGGGTCCTCTTCGCTTGTGCCCCTATTCCCCACCTCTCCCTACATTATGCACTTGATCTCTTCTGCACTTGATCTCTTCTATCTGGTATGCCTACCCTCTCCCTAACATTTCCCACTACAAAATGCACAGTTTTGGGGCTTGGATCCAGCACAAGTTCATTATCCATGACTCCTTGTAGTTCTATGTTCAATGTATATTACCTGTAAATGCGCATTTTTACTATAATAGCAGCTATTTTTACTGTATGTACTATTGTAACTTGTCTTTCTATATTATTATTGTAGGACCGCAGGTCCACCTTGTAAATGACCTTGCTCAATGGTGCCTGCCTGGATAAATAAAGATATTGATTGATTGATTGATTGATCTTCCCTTTTTCATGCTGGACACTCAGATTCTGCCATAAGTAAATACTTAAAAAATCAACTTAGCTCTTAAAGTTCACTTCCTGGGAGGAACTGCTTAACAAAAGAAGAAAAAAACCTGACAAAAGCTGCTTGAGCCCGACTGCTGACTGCACTTGAACCTGACTGCAGTTGCACGTTGTGTTTCTATTTTATATAATTGCTGAGTGAAAAAATGCCCCCAGCAATTATATAAAATAAAACATGGGGTGGTGTGTAAAACTCAAATGTTTCACACACCCTTAGTGTTAGATTTTTTTTTTGATTCATCAAGTCTAGGAATACAAACACCTTTGAGCCAAGGCTCCTTCACAAAGGTTCCATGTCAGAGAATTACAAATTATGGGGAATATCAAGACAGACATTACAACGATGTGGACATTGCAAGCAGATTACAGATTAATACAATTCAAGGCTAGCATTGTAAGCAAGGCAGCCAGTGGCATTTATCAGAGAAAACAGACAAGAGAAAAGAAGTGCCAGAGTCATAGGGAGAGGGAAGGGGGGGGGGAGAAGGAATGTAGGTAGGGGGGGTGAGGGTGAAAAGTGCAGCATTGGGTATACCAAGATGTGAGAGTAGAATCCAGTGAGGAGGGGAGGGGGTACCACTACAGCAGGCAGGGAAGTGGACAAACAAGGTTAAGTTGGGCAGTAGCAGGAGCTGTTGGTAGTGAGATAATCCCGGAGCCTAGTTTTAAACATACCAATTGTTGGGGCAGAGGAGATGGTGGGTCTGAGGCCATTGAACTAGAGTGGCACTCGATAAGCAAAAGAGCGTTGTCCCTGTGAAGTGTGACAGTGGGGGACTTTTCAGTAGCTGTAGTGTGGATCTCCAAAGGCACCGTTTGTTGGTTCGATGTTGTATCAGAGTTGAGACCCCCAGGTCATGTGATGGCTGCCTAAGTGAAAGCTGCTGCTTCCCCTCGCTCCTCGACAAACCCGGTTAATTTAGCTATCTAACCTACCTCTGCAGGCTAGTCAGGTGGTGATTTTGACTGAATTATATTTAGATGTCCTGGACAGTAAAACCGCGGTGTTTGAATGGATGTGGACATGCGAAAGGCGCCGCCGAGCCACACTCTGCCACAGACTCCACAGAAAGAAAAGGCCCCTAAGCTGCCTAAATCTCAGGCCACAATGTCAGTTAAGCTCCCTCCATCCACAACAGCACTTACCAAGGAGCGCTTCTTAGAGTTTATGCAGCCTCTCCAGAACTCCATCGCTGCTATCTCTGATGACATGCAGTCAATACGAATGAGTATCGACTCATTGAATATGCGGGTTGGAGATGCTGAAACTCGGCTTTCATCGGTAGAGAAGTGGAGAGATAAGACAGACCTGGATAACTCTGTCTTGCGTCAAAGGCTTTGTAAAATGGAAGATAAGCTGGAGGATTTAGAGGGGCACAGTCAGCACAACAATTTAATTATTTTTGGGCTACCAGAGAAGGAGAAAGGCAACAATCCTATCGCCTTTGTTCAAAAATTATGTGAGAGAATAGCTGGTCCCTCACCCAACAATACAAACTATGTGGTGGAAAGAGCTCATCGGTCACTGCACCCCCAACCTCTGCTGGGTTCACCTCCTCGACCTCTTGTGTTTAAGCTTCTTAATTACTTGGATAAGCAACACATCCTGATAAAGATTAAGGAAGCACAGGAAATCCAATGGGAGGGTCACAAGTTAAGGATTTCACAAGATCAACCCCAGTCGGTTCGCATGAAGAGGCAAGAATTCCACCCCATGATTTCAAAGCTCATCATTGCCAGAAAGGCTTTCTGTATGCGTTACCCTGCCACTTTACAAGTGAAGCACAACGAGAAGTGGGTTAGTTTGGAATCGCCTGCTCAAGCTTCAGCTGAGCTTCGTGCCCTCTTCCCTGATTTGTTTAAGTGAGGTGGGGAGGAATTTGATAGTTTAAAATCTTCCTTGTTGAAGGGATAAGGAAATGTTGAGCTATGCTATTATTGTCAATGGAAGAGATGCTGCCGAAATGGGTCTGTGATTTCCGATTGAAGTGGGCGCTCAAGGGCTGAGGGAGTACTCAGTCTAAATTAAAATGGTGACTCTTTGTGTTATGCGCTCAATTGAACTGCCATACCAAGTGTGCAACAGAGATTACATCACTTGCTGGGGGAACCATATCATATGTATCTCTGAACGGACATATCCTCTGACTGTAACCTCAGCTCCCTTGCATCATTACTGGTATCTTCAGAGCCTGGGGAGGGTATTAGTGGGCTGCAGGAGGTTACTGCTGCATTTTGTTTTCCTCTCTCACCCTTTTTGGGGGTTTTCTTTGGCCTCTCCTCCTTAGATCAAATTGAAGGGTGCAAGTGGAGCCTTTTGGAATTATTTCTGGGTCAACTGTTTCATTTTGTTAGCAGCATCTCCTGTTGAGTCCACAAGAGGGCAATACCCCCTTACTTATATGTAATAGCATTGGTTAGCCATTTTTAGCCACTTATGGGATGGCTTTATATGTTATGATAAGTTTAATCATTTTACTATAAATATTGTACACTAATCATGCTCCTATGGTTGTGGGTTGTCGGGGGGGAGGTTGGCTTCTATTTCACAGCGAAAGGGATACTCCTGTGCCATAAGATATTTTGGGAGGTCGGTTGTTTAGAACCGGGTAGTAAACTTTGTAAATAGTTATATTGAACTTAATAATGTTGAATGGTATTTTGGGGAGTAATGGGGAAGGGGGGAGGAGCTTCAGGGGAACAGAGGGGTTTGTCGAGTATGTGTTGTTTTTCCTGGACTAATCCAATTGTTATCTTGATGGAAGGGTACGGGGTTGGGTTAAGTCTGCGCTCGATTCTGGAGGTTCCAGTGGCTGAACTTGTCAAAGGACAGTGTGTGGGGTATTGCAGTGGCTTTATTGTCCCCCCCCTTTTTTCTAAATAGTTTACAGATACGTGAACGGGTGGTCCTTATAACTTAATGAGCTGAAACGTTAAAGGGGCCCAAAGTAAAAAGAAATGGATAATGATTCTAAAAGATCTCTCCCAGCTCTGTACTGGGATTGCCTGTTTGCAGGAGACACATGTATTGAGGGATGATATTTCCCTTTTTAAAAGATATTGGGTGGGCCAAGTTTTCGGTGCAGGTAACTCTACCAAACGTAATGGTACCATTATCCTGATTGCTAAAACTATACCCTTCATTAAAAATTGGGAATGGTGGGATCAGGAAGGGCACTATATTATAGTCCAGGGTACTCTAGAGTCCTCCCCTATAATCTTAGGATTAATTTATGGCCCAAATACAGATTCTCCCCTGTTGTTTGCCCGGTTAATACCCCTGGTAATCTCAGACCCTCCTCTTTTGACTTTTCTGGGTGGAGACTGGAACTTGGTCCCCCAAACTGAGATGGATCGCTCAGACAGTAAAAGAGTGGGGTTGTCGCCAGCGCAGCGGGTCCTCCGAGATCTTATATCTGGAGTAGGCATTGTTGATGTCTGGCGGACCCTTAATCCTTCGGAGCGACAATATACGTATTATTCTCCCCCACACGCCACTTTTTCCCGGATTGACTTTTGGTTGGTGAGCTCCTTTGGCCTTCCTGGCATTATAGATGCATCCATTTTCCCCAGGGTTTTGTCAGACCACTCCCCGGTAGGTGTGTCTTGCATGCTGGGCCCAAAGATTAAAGGGGATACAATGTGGTGTCTTAACACACGGGTGCTTAAATGCTCTGAAACCATGAAACATATTCAAGGGTTTATAGTTAATTTTATTAATACTAACCTAGGGACAGTAGAAAGAGTTGACACAGTTTGGGCTGCCCTTAAGTGTGCCATACGGGGTGAGTTCATACGCATATCTGCCACCCGAGCCCAGAAAAATAGACTAGCCCTTGAACTATTGATAGGAGAAATCCAACAGTTGGAAGTTAGGCTAAGTTTGTACATCCCTGGCGCAGGAATGGGCAAGGCTTCATCACCTGCAGACAAATTATTATGATTTGATGGCACAAAAGGCAGAACTGGCCATTCATCATATCAAGTTGAAGTATTTAGAGGCAGGGGAAAAGGCAGGGAAACTTCTGGCCTTAAGACTGAGGCAGGCTGAAATGGCAAAATTCATTCCTTGGCTGAGATCTCCCCTAAGTGGCGACATAGTCTTCCACCCCCAAGATATTGCGGCTATTTTTGGTGAGTACTATGAGACGCTCTATTCTTCAGTTGACTTGATAGATGTGACAGACCAGGAGATTGCAGAATATTTGAGTTCTGTTAATCTTCCCATGCTGCCTCCCCAAATAGCAGAGAGTCTTGGGGCTCCGATTGCTTTAAGTGAAGTAGAGCAGGCCATCAAGCAGTTGCCGTTGAACAAAGCTCCAGGGCCAGATGAGTTACCCAACAATCTATATAAGAGCTGCCTCCCTCAGCTGGCCACCTTCCTGAAGAACGTCTTTAATTTCTGGTTTCAGGAGGATATAGGGGATCCTTGTTTTTTGACGACATCGATCACCTTGATTCCTAAGCCGGATAAGGACTTATTATGTCCTGGTAGCTACCGTCCAATATCACTTCTTAATTCAGATGTTAAGATTCTTGCTAAAATATTGGCTAATCATCTAGCTCCAGTAATGGGAGGGATTATTGGTAGAGAACAAGTTGGTTTCATGAGGGGGCGTACGTCAGTGGATCATATGAGGAAGCTAATGCATCTGATGGCAGCATCGAGGGATGCTGAGTTCCCTTCAGTTCTGGTATCCCTCAATGCTGAAAAAGCTTTTGATCGGGTCTCCTGGCACTTCCTGTTTCATCCCTCTGACAATTCGGAATGCCTGATAGCTTTGTCAATTGGGTTAAGGTATTATACACCTCCCCAAGGGCAAGGGTATGGTGCAATGGTTGTCTATCGGACCCTTTTATCCTTGAAAGAGGCACCCGCCAGGGTTGCCCGCTCTCTCCGCTTCTTTTTAATTATTATCTGGAGCCCTTAATACATAAACTGGTATCCTCCCCTTCTTTGAAGGGCATTCAAATTCAAGGGGAGAGATACGTTATCGCAGCCTATGCTGACAATCTCTTATTGCATGTTGAGGACCCTGAGATTTCGATACCAGCTCCTCTGGAGGAATTGGATAGATTCTCTGCTGTGTCCTCATACAAACTGAATCTTTCTAAAACTAAGGTCTTTCCATTAAATCATCATAGTACTAGAGATATCTGTACTTCGCTGGGGCTGTCATGGGAATCAAGGGTCTTTATATATTTGGGGATTAAAATTAGTAGGAATATTTCCTCGATGATGAAATCTAACCTGACTAATCTGGTGCATATTGTGCAATCAGATCTGGATAGATGGGGCGCTCTTCAGCTGTCGCTTTGGGGACGGATAAATATTCTTAAAATGAATGTTTTACCACAGCTGCTCTATCCGCTTGGTATGCTGGGCCTATTTCTCCCCAAATCCTGGTTCTTGAAGCTCCAAAGATTATTTAATAATTTTTTGTGGAAGGGTAAGTCAGTGAGAAGGGCATATTTTAAGTTAACAGCACCCAAGCTTAAGGGAGGACTTGCCCTCCCATCTCTCTTTTTATACTATGGGGCCCAGCATATAAGCAAGTTAGTATATTGGATTAAAGGAGATATACCTTGCACGGAAGATGCATATGTCCCAGTCTAGCTTGACATTGAACGTAGGCTTGGCCGTAGCATTGCTAATTCCCTACAAGCCTTGGTTTACTCAAAACCTTCCCGCCTTCCCAGCTTTCTTAAAACTTCCCCAATAGCCTGGTCCCTTAAGGCTTTTCAGCAAATTCAAAATCATTTTTAATTGGCACACCTCAATGGCCCAGCCTCTTTTTAATAATTGTCACTTTCAGATTGGGCATTGTCCTATATTACCCTCCTTTTTGCCCCAACTTAAGCAGTGTACCCTGGCAGATCTTATCCAGGGTAATGACTTAATCCCTTTTCAGGCCCTACAACTTCGCTTTCAGCTTGGACCCCAAGATATTTTTAAATATTTACAAATTAAAGTGGCCCTACTGGCATTTAAAGGTAATCAAGAGTGGACTGTGCAATCAATGGATGGCCTTTTCAAGACCTTCCAGGAAGCAGACCAACCCCATGCAGTTTCTAGGATATATAAGCAGCTTCAAGCCTTAGATTCGTCTCTCCCCGAGGGAGTATGTTATTACTGGGTACAGGAACTGTCCCTTCCTGTAGGCACTGAGTACTGGGTGAAAGCTTGGGGTATGATTTATAAATACATCAAGCAGGACAGACTATGTTTAATTCGGTTTAACATCCTACATAATATCTACTACACTCCTGTTAAATTATATGAAATGGGTTACCATTCCTCTCCCTTATGTCCCCGTTGTAGTCAAGCCTCGGGGTCATTGTACCATATGTTGTGGTTATGTCCGCATACTCAAACTTTTTGGAAAGTGATACAATGAGTTCTGGATCCTCTTCTTGGATTAGACTCCTTATTTACACCGGAGTGTTGCCTGTTGGCAATGTTCCCCTCTGGGACACCCCATATACATAAAGTTCACATGGTTCTAATTTCTGCCACTGCAAAACTGGTTATGCTACGGCACTGGAAGAAAGAGTCCCTACCCACTATTATAGAATGGTACCAAGAAATTTTATTAGCCATTCAGGTAGAGAAGCACATAGCATATTTGCAACACACACCTCACAAGTTTAAAATTACTTGGGAGCCCCTATTGTCCCTACTGATGCTGCTGAAATTCTAGGGATCAAATTCTATCCTGGATTGTATGGGCTTGTGGTTTTTTCTTTTCTGGCGGGTCTAAGAGTAACTTGTTTTTTGTTGTTTTAGAGCACAGACGGGGGTTTGTTTGGTTGTGTGTGTATTTTGTATTGTTTTTTCATATTGTTTTATTTGTTTGTCTCTTAACAATGCAGCTGCTTGTTTATTGCTATGTATTTACCTGTTTTCTGCATAAGTATTAATAAAGTATATTGAATTTAAAAAAAACAGAGTTGAGACTCCAGAAGGTGCAAGACCAAGGTAGATTTTTTTCGCCATTCAGCAGGTGAGAAACTTTATGCATTTTGATAGTTGGAGCCAGCCGGTCTGGGTGTACAGGTCACATGTGTGGGTGAGATGGTGAGCACCAGTGATGAGCTGACATGCCTTTTTAAGGCAGTTGAGAGGTGTCTAAGGGTTGTGGTTGTGGCCGACCATAAATGATGAGACCATAGTCTATTACAGAGGTCACAGAGCTCAGGACTGCAACCTTCAAAGCTTCTGGTGTGAGGTGTTGTCTGTGTTTGTAGAGGAGACCAAGCCATGTATTAGCAGCTCTAGCTAC
The DNA here is from genome assembly GCA_016271365.2 of Neoceratodus forsteri. Taxonomy (NCBI): domain Eukaryota; kingdom Metazoa; phylum Chordata; order Ceratodontiformes; family Ceratodontidae; genus Neoceratodus; species Neoceratodus forsteri. Next base: position 1,025,091,027 of record CM057454.1, on the reverse strand, counting down.
ATTATCTACGTGAGGTCCATAGGAGAGAGTAGGGTCAAGCTGTATCCCTAAGTATTTGAAGAACCCCACCTGATCTAGAGTGTTCCCCTGGGTGATGGAGATAGCCAAGTGGTGTAGCTTGTGTGGGTTATGAGAGCTGCAGAAGAGCATAAATTTGGTTTTCTTGTCATTGAGGACCAGTTTATGATTAAGAAACCATGTCTCTACAGAACTGAAACCAAGTTGAAGGTTGTTTTAAAGAGTTGCAGGATCTTTGTGAGTGGAGAATGCAACAGCATCATTGGCATATACTATGATCTGCTCAGAGCAGTGGTAAGGGACGGAGTTTAAGAAAAGGCTAAAAAGGAGGGGGCCCAGTATGAATCCCTGTGGGACACCTGAGAGAACAGGCAGGGTATCAGAAAAAGCATCATCAATTTTTACTCTCTACGATCAGTTTTCTAAGTAACTTTTAAACCAGAGAGAAGAGTCAGGTGATAGTCTGGCATTCAGTAGTTGGTCAGTTAGTAGTAGTAGTATGTGGTGTACTGTATTGAAGGCCTTGGAGAGGTTGATGAAAATGGCCCCTGTGAGAAGGCCGTTGTCAAGGGATTTGTGCAAAGTGCCAGTGAACTCAAGAAGGACTGTGATGGTGCTGTGACCTTTCCAGAACCATGTTGTTGTGGACAAGGTATATTGTATTTATCTAAGTGGTCAGTAAGTTGATCAGACACGATGTGCTCGAGTGCCTTAGAGAATAGGGGCAGTATGGAGATAGGGCAATAATCTGAGTGATTCATCTTATCCCCACTTTTATGGACAGGTGTCACTGTGGCTGTTTTCCATAAGTCTGGGAATTTTCCACAACTGAGAGAGAGGTTTAGGATTTTTGTTAATGGATGAATTACCTCATTGAGGGTGAGCAACAGAAGCTTAAGGTCCAGGGTGTCGCTACTAGATCTAGATTTAGAGATAGCTGCAGTAATATAGCGGAGAGCTTCATTCAGCCTTACCTCCCTGAAGTAGAAGAGGGGATGGTTAGACTGAGGGGCTGAGGTATTTGGGGAGTAGGCCCTTTTTTCAAAAAAGTAATGGGGTAGGACAGCACTAAAATCTGAAAAAGCCATGTTAAAGATGTTTGCGATCACCTTGGGGTCGAGGGTTGAGAATTCATCAACCATTAACATGGCTGGAGAGGTTTTTGGCTGCTTCCCTGTGACATCCTTGATATTGTCCCAGAAAGCACGACCATTTCCCCATGTATTAGTGAAAGCGTCTTTGTAATAGGTGGATTTCGTTAGTCAGATGGCTTTTGTGCAGGCATTTCATGCTTGTTTGTAATTTTGGATGTCTAGTTGTTTGCCAGTGGCCCTATCAACTGCCCAGAGGTGGTCACTTAGTTTCAGCTGTGACCATAAAATTCTTTCATGTGCAGACTTTTTTATTTCCAATAAGAGCTCTATAATCATTCTTTATGAACCCCAAAGCTTTATTAATATTTAAATCAACATTTTTTCTTTGTAACCGTACTGTTTTATTCAGGAGTTTTTTTATAAGCTCTACATTGAGCATCAGACCAGGAAGCTGTATCCATTATATTCCTATATATTTTCTACTGTTATACCCTTGTATCTTAGTTTTAATAAATTGAATTAAGTTTTCATAATAATCTAAAACATCATTCCTCTTGGTATTTAAAAACTCCAAACTCCTGCATATCACCCAATGATTCATAATTTTTTAATCCATTTTCCTCTCTAAAAGAGGATCCCACTTTATTTTCAATGAACAGATACCCATATGATTATCCAAAATATACTCTATTGCACTTTTTCTAAGAATGTTCACAACCTTTGATAAATTCATATTAAGTGAAATAGGAGAATGATCTGAGGTACAGTCTAATAACACTTGAAAGGTGAGGACTTGATTGTATAGATTTGTTTCTACCAAGGCAATATCTAGAACTGAACCACCTGTTTTTAATGGGAATGTGTAATTACCATCCCTATCTCCAATTGCCCTACCATTTAAAATACACAACTTCTATTATAAATCTCATTAGAATTAGACTCTTCTTTTCCCATTTCCTTTCTCTAGATTTTCTTGATGGAAGATCCTGATATAGTAAGTGAGTTGACAGATTAAATAACTGATATTTTTCATTAAGGGGCCCCACATGTGCATTCCAATCACCAATTATTATTACATGTTTTATTACCTCTTTACAAAGTAGGTCATCAAGCAGTAGAGACAACTTATGTAATTTAAGAGTAAATTCTTTTATTTTTAGACTTGGTGGGAAATAAATATTTACTACTAAAAATGATTTATTTTGGGTAACAGATCATTCCAAAACCATCCAATACTGGTCCATATTATGAATATCTATTTTGGACCAAGTATTCATGAATCAATTAAAATCATCAAGCCACCTTTTTTTCGGCCTTTAGTAGTCTCTTTTTTTTTACCCAGGGCAGGCAAATTGACAAAATCCTGGTATCGCCACATTACTATTGTTGCCCAACCATGTTTCTTGTAACAAAATCAAGTCATAATCCCTGAGTGTATTCAGCCAAACCCTATCATTCAATTTATTAACTAAACCCACTATATTCCAAGACAAAATGTTAATACAGTCTTCATCTTTTATATATGGCTTGATGATTTTACCCTCATCTCAATCGGACAGCATAAGAATAGATTTATTTCTACTAGATCCTCGTGAACAATGAGATAACACCTCATACCCATTCTTTGTCTCCATATTCCATAGACAGGCACATACTGATACAACAGATCCTCATCACTAACTAAATTACTTTCTAAACTATCTAACACAGCACCCCCATTAATTATTTTTCCTCATTGTTTCCTCCCTCTAATATATCCATTCATCTCTGTGGAGCCATCTAGTTCATAGTCAATAACTGTTGGTTTATATAAATATTTAGTAATTATTTGTTGATTTTTCTCCTTTATGATGTTTTCATTACCTTTTACACAGCCATCCATTTCCTTGATAAGTTTCCCTGTAGATTCATCTAATCGTATGCCTACTTTTCGACACTCCATATGCATATTCAAAATATCTTTTCTTATGGAGCTATTTTTCACAACCAAACAGACTAGCCCTTTGTTGGGGTTAGCTCTTCATCTATATATAGATACAGTATAATTCCAAAAAATCCTAGACGTCAATTGACTCTTTAAGATATTAAAAACAGAAATCTTTAGCAAGAATGGTGATTCCCTTCTTGACTTTGGTATTCCTTTAAAGTATATCGTATGAAGTCTATCAACTCTTCTGTTCCCCTTCTGCTTCCCTAGCTTATTATGTCCCTTATCTTCTTTGTACTGTATTGCTACTGTTTGTGTGGTCTTATTATTACTTATAACCTTTCTCTCTTTCTTTTAAACCTCTAATTCTATCCTTTTATTTTCCCTTTTTTTCCTTCTTTAACTTTTCCAACAATTCTTTAATTTTCCCATATTCTTTCTCCACTATCTCTTGTGCTACTTGTTTAATCTCTTTACTTTTCTCCTTTTCTTTCACTTTTCTTTTTCCCAAATTACAACACTTTGTTTAATAGTCTCCATTTGTTCTTTTAATATCTCTGCTTCTTTCAAAATGGATCCCAGTGAAAGATTGGTACAGACTAATACTGTCTTAATTTGCCCCAATTGTTTACTCAAGTATTCATTTGAATGCTTAACCTGAAACAACTATTTCTCTGTCATACTGGTGTATGCATTCCTCTTTGTCTTTCCAACTGGTGACCAGCCGGGGACCATTCAGCATGTACTACTTCAGTTGTACTCTTAAACTTTTCCTCATTTGTAGTTTTAACTCTATCTATATAAGGTGTGAGGAATTTATCAACATCTTTAAGAAAGTCTCCTTGTAAATGTTGTTCTCCACTTTGTTGGCCACCACTCTGTGTAGCCATCTGCAGTGTTCCCTGTTTATCAGCTACCCCCTTTAATCTAATTAATAAGTCATTCACATTTCCCATCTGTGACTCCAAGGCTTTAATTTTCTCCAACAAATAATTTCCCCATATACTATTATCCTCCCTTATACCCTTGGGTGAATAAGTTCTTGGCATGGCTGTATCTCCTTCTTTTGATCTTAAAAAATCAGTAATTTTTTTAATTGTTATCATTGTTCTTATTCTTAGGTTTCTTTTTTAAAGGACCAAGTGACTTTTTATTTCTTAACTTCATTACTTCACCCATTGAGCAAAACGTTTTATACATATTCAAAAATCTAGACAGAAGATAAAGAGCAATAAACTAAGACACAGCAATAAAATATCAGTTGTATATATACAGGTTCACAAATACTGACAAAAATAGCAAAACAATCCTCCACTGTGCTTTCAATAAACTGCTCAAAGTCTCGCATATGTGATTGTACTTGATTGTTCTGAGCAAAGTTCCAGACACTTTTTATACTTTGGGTCGTGCTTTATCCCAGTTTTCCACTTTAAAAAGACTTCACCTCCTCCACTTAAAAATAAAAGAAAGATAAAAGTAAGATATACAGAAATAATTAAAACAATCCAATAGCTATAAAATTATAAAAATTAATCCTCCAGGAAAAACAAATTACACTCACTCATGTACACTCTGTTGAAAAAGAGACACCTGTTAATAAGCCTTCGCAGGAAACCTGGAACTTTGCTGACTGCCAACTATTCCCTCATGAACCAAAAAATACTGGGCTATAACATGAGTTTGAGGCAAAAACAGCAGAACAACTAGGCAAATAGAGAGTCACATAAAATAAAGCAAACAGAGATGTGGCAATACAAGCTCACAACTCTCAGTGTCAGCGTTGGCCTAGTGTTGCCACATGACCAAACAACTAACAAACATGCCAATGGGACAGCGTGAGAAACTACAAAAATCTCTCAGCATTGACTCAGTTGGAGACACTGCATAATGAGCCATGGTGCACCTATCTCAGCCAGTTACCAGATGAAAGTGATATCATCAAGAATGCCATGGCTCATTAAATGCAGTGAAACCACGTGACCTGGTTGTCAAGGCAATAGCCAACTGGTGCAAATTCTGAAACTCGGGCAAAAATGGGAGTATACTATTAGAAGATATAGAAAAATAGCATTTAGTACACACTAAAGCACAAAAATACAATGGAAGCCCAAAAATTCAACCAATCAACATCACACCGCATGAACTCCGGAGCAGTTGAACAAATCCTTCCTGTATCCTAACAGAACAGCATAGAATAGGGACTAATGCAAAAGTTTCTGCTTCTTTCTTCTCCATTTTCAAATTTTGAAAGTAGATGCAGAATAATGAAAGAAGTTGAAAAACTCTGTTATCCAGTTCAGGAAAATCTCTTCTTTTCTCCACATCACCATCCGAATGGCGTTTACTCGAGCCTCTAGTCTGGCTGGCGACCACCTCACGCCAGTGTTCTTCCGGTGTTCCTCCAAGTGCAAAAGAAGAGCAAAAAACAAAACCTGAACTGCCAAAGGAGCAGCAGCAGCAATAAGCTTATCTAGTAAGGCTAAACTATTCAGGCAGCAGGTGGCATACCTGTTAGAAATAAAGTTTAAACTTTATAAGCCTGCAACTTTGTATCTTCTCCAGTGTTCCTCCAAGCTCTCAGTCACAGTGCTCGAATAGACCATCTGGTGCCTCTAAATGAACATCTAAATGCCCTTTGTAATCACTGTTATTTATATGTTTTATGTTATATTCAAGTTGATGCAATGATTCTTAGTGTTATTTAGTTTAGTTATTACCTTGACTTTCTACTGTTTTTTGCTCATTACAAAAAAAACTAAAAGGTATCTATAAAATGAAATACCACTCATTCCACAAATATTTTTGTGCTAAACAACTTTCATGCTCACAGTACCATACTATTTGCATTTGAATATGGTTAGTGTGGATAAACAGGCTGAAGAGCTCATAACTACAATATGTGTACAAATGACTGATGGTATCTCCACTGTGCATATACATAAGTTATAATGTGAAAAAGAATACTGTCTAATGTGTTTACCCTCCACACCACCTCACGAAAAAGGATTTTGGACTTAGTTTTTTTAAAATCCTTCTTCGCAAGATGATCCCTTTTTCACAAATCATTTTTTGTTCTCAGGAAAAAAAATACCATCTCACAAAAAAGGATTTCAGACTTAGCTTTTTTTTTTTAAATCCTTTTGCACAAGTTGATTCCTATTTTGAGAGAACAAAAAAGGATTCACAAAAAAGGAAAATAGCTAGTCATCAAAAAGGATTTAAATACTACAAAAACGTTCCTGGGACATTTTAACAGTAGAAAAAAAAAATAATACACCTAATGAAGTTCCGATCAGCAGGATACATGATTTGGTGTCTGTGCAAGGCACCATTCTACTGAGTTATAGAAGTATTTTATTTAACAAAATGGAAAACAAGATGGTGTCTTACGAAGAAGGAATTTTTTCTCAAAAAGTAGGATTGACCCCTGCAGAAAAGGAATCCTTCTTCATGTGACCAAATTCCTTTGTCATTCCAGGAAACTATTCAAAAGATTGTACTGAGCATGCCCAGAACCTGAAAATATTAAATGAAATAACTTTGGAACAGATTAATATTTTTTCACCAAACAAATAAAAGGCACCTCTGTTTGGCAAGCCCTTTGCACCCTGAAAATTTCAAATAAAAATTCCAAACTGTCTGGGCACAGCACAATGACAAATGAAGGGCAAAAACAAGGTGAATTTTAATGTTTTAGCACTATGTGCAGCTAGAAATTTGTCAATAAGACCAAAACTGAACTTGGCACATTAAGAAATCTACCAGGCCACCAGGGATGTGGTTTCCTTTTACAGTATAGGGAATTGTGGATGGGGGGAAGATCACTGGCTACCAAGGAAGGGGGTTCTTTTTATCATACAGCAGATCAGGGAAGAGGAGGAGGAGGGCCACTGGCCACCAGGGAAGGGATTTCATTTTACAGTATGGGGGATCAGGGAGGGGGGAGGGTTAGGGAGTTTGCTGCTTATTCATAGGACAAGGGTGCCACACCTTGCTTTATAAATAAGCAGTGAGCTCCCAGCACCAGTTGGACAATGGCTAGCCGAGGTGGCATGTGTGAAGGGCTGTGTCATTCACTTTATGGTGACCATAGCACTGACATGCCAGTATGGGGATGGAGGGGTAGGATGTCAGTGCTGCAGAAGGGATGGGGGCCACATACCACCAGCAGGGACAGGATGGGGGGGAGTGACTTCATGTTATGGGAACTGGGTCAGGATTCTGGTTTTAGGGGTGACCTATTTGCAACAGGCATTGTATTGTGATCACCATGTATGTGGGGGGGGGGCTTGTCACACCAGGGACTGCTATCAGGTGGGGGAATGTTAGATCAGGTGGGTGGTCCACTAGACACCAGGGAAAAATGTTCCATTATGTCAGGTGAGGGATCAGGTCAGGGGAGGGGCCACTGGACACCAGGGTCTATGTTTTCCTATTTTGGGCTGGGTGTCGGGTGGGGAGGAGGGACCATTTGCCAGCAGGGAATAATAATTCCTATGTTAAGCAAGGCATTGGTTGTGGGGCACCACTAGCCAGCAGGGAATAATATTTTGTATGTCAGGAAGGGCATCAGGTTGGGGGAGGGACTGCTAGCCACCAGGGCATATTTTATCTATGTCAGAAAGGGCATCGGGTGGGGGGAGGGACCACTACCATCAAGGAAACTTTTTATTTTACTCAGTCCAGCTATCAAGGAGGGGTGGGACCACTAGCATCAGGGAAACTTTTTTTTTATTCTTGGGCCAGTGATTGGTGATCATGGGGGGCGGGCACTGAACCAGGGAAACCTTTTCTTTTACTCAGGCTGGTGATTGGAAATTGCGAGGGGGGGACCACTGGCACCATGGACACTTTTTTTGTACTCAGGCTGGCAATTGTTGTGGGGGCACCACCGTAGTACCTCCACCAACCACTAGGGTTGTGTGGGATTAAAGCAAGGTCTCAGTCGGAAGTATTTGCTCCACACAAGGGAACTACACAAAAGGCCAGTGCATGCAGCAAATGCTCTGTGAATTGTACAGTTTCGATATGCAGGTCCTCTCCCACTCATTTGCATTGCAGACCTCTCCATACCAGTGCAAACCCAGTTTGAGCCCACAAACTTGGCTTTTGTAAATACCAACTGTGCGAAAAACTCATTTTTCTTGCGTGAATCCAGGTATGTGCCCGGGCAAAGTATTGTGAGTCTAGCTGTAGGTTATTTACAAATCAGCAGTCCAATACAAGAGTCATAGTTGGCAGTAGTGACAAGACACAAAATGAAAGAACAGCTGCCCAATCAATGAAATTAACAAAGGACAATCCAGCAAACCCTCATTACAGTATGCATGTGGCTCAGTTACAGGCTAATATTAATATTGAAAACTTTTTGTAGATATATTTATATTTGATAAAGACATCAGTTAAAGCATATATTCTAAATGAGGCTTTTTGGGGGATCACAATATTTGTTTCTTCTACTCAAATCCCAAGGACTCCATCTTGAACAATCAGGGGCATGTTGATCCATAATATCCCTCTGCTGTGGGGTTTGGGGTCTAGTAAAGGGATATGGATGTACAGTATGTTGTTGGAATTAGTCACTTTGGGGTGGTGGGTAGGGTGTTTCTTAATAAAAAGGAGAGGCTTAGACTAAAGATCAGGTTTGAACTCAAGATAGTTATTAAGGTTGTGTTAAACAGTTTCTTTGTATGGTGTTCATTTTATAGAATAGTGCAGCAGAAATTGGAAAGTAATTTTAAATTTATTTTCTTATATATACATATACACATACTTTATGTCAGATAAAGAAGTAACAATACTATCTTGGAATATTAATGGTTTCCTTAATCCAATAAAATGAAAAAAAAGGAAAGGTATGCAAACTGGAACCAAGCTGATTGTTTACTTCTCCAAGAAACACATTTGTCCAATCCAAAGACAGTTAAAATAGATAAAGTGTGCGGTAATAAAGGTATATGCTGTGTTCTTAACTCTAAATCTTGTGTTACATCAATTTTAATTAGCAAACATATGCACGTAAAAATTAGAAAACAATACTTTGATCCCAATGGCAGATTCTGTATTATGACTGTTGAGCATAACAAACTGTAGTGCACCTTTTCACCTGTCTGTACACCAAACCATGTTGAGACCACTTTTTTAAAAGAATGTTTCATGAAATTAATGGAATTTACATAACCTTATATTGTTGGTGGAGACTAATATGATGATTTCAGATTCCTCTTTGGACACAACAGCAATTATTAGAATGGTTAGTCATGAAGCACATATACTTTAAACAGAGGATGTTAGATCATTCACGGAAAAATATTTGGAGATATCAAAATCCAGACACTAGGGATGTTTCTTTTTTAGGGTAGAGAGAAGACATATTCTCAAATAGATTACTTTTTTGTCTCTACAATAATAGTATCCAATATTATTTGTATTAAAATATCACCCAATTACAATTTCAGAACATTCCTCCATCTAAATGCTTCTCACACCCAGGGACAGCACTACAAATTTTTATTTTCAGTAAATAAAGCAGACGAAACACCTAAAATGTAATATGGGATGCATATAAAGCTACAGTAAGAGGTATTTCACTAGCCTATTTGGTCATAAAGAAAACATAAAAAGAGAAAATGCAAAAGCTTGAAAGTGATAATAAAACAGCAGTGTTGGTTGAGCAATGTATCTTTGAACTCAGTCATTTGATATGCTGGTGTTGTTGGGTAGCCTGATGCTTTTCGGCCACTGGAGGCTGCATACTTTCTTTTATTAGAGGGACTGTGTCTAACTGAGCTTCACAAAACTTCATCTGGAGCACCATTTGTACCACCAATCAAGAGGGGCAGTGCTTCCAGGCAACATTTGTACAGGAGGCTAATTTGAATATTATGTTTTGTATGCTCCTCCCTTGCAGGTGTCAGTCAATCCAGCAAGTGCTTTCACAGTGTGTGTCAGGAGACAGCTGACAGTTCAAAATGGAGATGGTAGTGTCTTATAATTCCTTAAAAAACTCTGGGGGTGCTTCAGTACTGTTTTTGTTAGTGAAGTGCCCAGTAAAGGTTTTTTGACTGGTGCTCGGGGCTGCAGTTCCATTCTAAGTACTTTGCATTAGCTGTCATATATTTCCTTTCTCGGGAATGTGACAAATGTATACATATGTACTGCATATCTATTTCTGGAGATTTTTTTATGTTACTTTATCTACTTGAATTCTATGTTGTTGCCAGCTGCAGATGCTGATGTGATAACTTATGCAGAATTTGTGCACACCATATACTGTAGATTGTTTCAGTTTTCTTGGGGGGTGACCTTCATTGTGCAATTAATTCAAATGGGATACAACGTGTGAATTGAAAAGTCTTGTGGGTGTGTGGGGAGTGGTTGAAATGATTTGAGACACATATTCAACATATTTGCCTTGCTGGACACATATGAGAGCAACATGAGAATTTGAGAAGTAAATGTAAATACTTGTGGACTTATGTTTTAATGTTTTGGTAAAAAGTAAAGGCAATACATACAGAATTGATGCACGTGCATTGTCTTCACATAATCATTGATTAATCATCATTGTTTAGTGAGTTGGATAGGAGAAAGTTAATTTTCAACTGTTATGATTTCTTGGGAGACATGATAGATGAAGCATGATGAAGTGAGATCTGTGATATCTAATATCCTGACAGCACACACTGAGTATTACACATCTCCTTAATGTGTGACTTCTGCAACCCCCCCAGGCATGTGTTCTTCATTCTTTCTCACTACAGTGAAATAAAAGAAGCTTACCACCCTCCTCTGTAATGAATGCAGTTAATACAGCCCGCCCTCCCTTTTTATTTGGTTTGTAAATATCAAACAGTAAACATCTTATTTCTGGTCAGTGAGCCTGACAGTATGAGGACATGGTTGGGTAAAGTATCTTTTTCCTTTTTTACACTGGTAACATCTATACTATAATTAAGCAATGTTAATTACCTAGTGGGTGCATCACTGTGTGCACATTTTAATACTGCTTATTTATATGCATTGCAGAGCTTATATGGGTGGGAAAGAACAGTTGTACCACATCTGCCATATTGTCAACATCCTGATTTATTGGCAAGATTATGTGTAATTTCTTTGATATTTCAAAGAAACCCAAGTGACTGTACTAAGCACATTCTTAATGCTGAAAGCTGGTGAGCTCACTACTTTTTGAATGTGTCTTGTAGTGAAGAGTGCATGGTAGAGTTGGCCGAAGATGCCATTACTGTGAAGTATAGCTATACTAAGAAATGGAGGAAGTCAGTGCTGGGCAGGTCACTAAAAACTTAGATGTTTCTGCTGACAGAAGTGTGATCACTGCCTGAAACTGGTTGCCAGCAGACAGTGATAACAATTACTGATAGCAACAGGGTGCTACCTGATTAGTAGAATTCATGCTTGCGCATTTAAGAATGACACCACTATTAGTGTAAACACAATATGATCACACATTCATGAGATGTGCAATGTTCCTCATGAATTTATATGATATTTACTGAACCTGACTTTACTTCAGTGGGTGTTGGCTATGCAGTAGATACTGATTCATGTCTGTCAACTAGTCATGCACAGAAGTTGCACAAATGTGTTCTCATCCTCACAAAACATTTAACATAGCAAACACTAAAATCTGACATGTTTGGAGCTGCCAGTACAGTGAGTCCTAAATGATTGTGCATAACAACAGGCAGTGAGGAGACATATTTGGTGACACAGGGATGAGCCTGTACTGAGTTTTTCAGTTAGAGGCAAACCAGAGCCAAGCCAGGGTTCTGTCTTGTCTTCACTCTGTGAGCCACGGCATGAGCTCAGCCATGGTGTAATACAGTTTCTGATAGAGGAGGAGCCGAGCAGAGCCAGGCAGTAGTCTCTAATCAGGATCGAGTCTGCTGTGGTTTGTCAAGCTATGCAGAAAATGTATGTTGGGGAACTGTTTAAGACTATCCTTTGGGCCTCTGTTGGTTAAGGTTGACTGTGTAAACTTATATTGGTTAACAATGTTCTCTTTTGAGGCATCTCTTTGCCTCCATTACCTAATAGAAGTGTTAACTGCAGTATTCCTCACACCCTATGCAGTTATGAAAAACTTGTTTTTCCAGAGTAACTCAGTGCTTATTAAGTGACCCTCAATATGGTGTGCAAGGGCTGGGGTTTTTTTTGTTCCCATACATGTAGAGCAGTGGTCAGTTCATCCTTCAACCTTTTGTCTATATGCATCTCCCTTTCATCAAGATCAAACCAGTTACCTGACTAAACCATAAGGCCAACCTCAGCACACTGCTATGTTAGCAGCACAGCTTGCTCCCTGGGTCTGTAGTGGTTCGCACATAAAACAGGATGGCATGACCACATATTTTGTAAAGGTGAGCATATTGTGCCCCATTCTTTGTCTTTGTAATTTTGACTGACCATTATTGCCTGAATTGTATGTTTTTCCCCACTTGTAGTATGCATCACTCTTTTTTCCCTGAGGAAATAATAAAGGGCACTCACCATGCACTATTATTCTTATCAGGTTGGTATCCATACACAGAAAAGAGTTTTGAAAACAAACATTGTGTAAGATCACTGTTCCTTCCTCTATAATGAAGTAGCATGCCACATAATCTCTTCTCTGTCTTTATGAATCAACAGGTGTGCATAGGTCAGCTAATAATACTGTTGTCAACACGGTTAGAGTCATATTAAATCTTAGAAATGGAAAGGCCCATTCTTTTGAACAAAGAGAGAGGAAAGCAGTGATACGGCAGAAAAGAATGGTATCATACAAGTCACTCAATAAGGGGTAATACAGAATTGAATAAATTTATAGTTCACATTTTCATCACTGTCATGAAATATTGCTATACTAAGAAATTCTGCTGCTTTATGTCTTGCTTTATTTATTGTTGTTCTAGTATTACAAATGATGAATCTACTCCTACTGATGTATGTGACACTGCTTTCCTAAGATTTGATGTACAGTCTGTAACTGTTTCCAGCACTCAAGACAATGTAAGGACAAGACACAGAGGAGGAGGAGGCCAGCCAACATATGCATTTCATTCTAGCAGCAGGTGAACTAGAGGGAGGACCACAAGATGTAGTACACCACATGGTAGCCAGTACATCACCAGTTTCCTAAGTCCGGGTCATTCACTCATGGATGCATCAGAGCAGACCTTGCAGGTCACTGTAAGTATGTTTTATATCTTACATGTTACATTTCAGTGTTGCAAATCAAAACATGATGTTTAACTTTGTGACATACATGATTTACTTGTGTAAGTCGAGACTATCCTTGAGTAACCACATGGGTGTCGGAGGCAACTTCAAACAAATTATGTATTAGACAGAGACAGTCATCATGTACACCATATATACAATATACATAGGTGGATGGATGTGGTGGTTTCATACTTGAACCCCCCCTTTTTTTATTTATATATAAAAAACTTTAAGTAGGCCCTAAAAATAGAAGTCCATTGGATTACACAAAGCATGTAAATAATTTAATGTTTTTTGTGCTCATTCGTCCTTCCTTACACATATAAACAAACTTTAAAAAATCAATTGCTATTCAGAATTTACATTACTGGTGTTTATTTCATGTCCATGAAAAATCTCCCTAAAATCCCTACCAGTTTGCCAGAGAATTCCCTGTTTTTTGCCAGTTGCTTAATGACATTGTGTCTCTGACTCCAAATGAGGCCTGTGAGTGTCTCTGTGTGTTTTTTGGTTGAACTCTAATTAGTTTTTAAGTCGTATGTTCCATGTTACCATTCCTCGTATGTGTGTATGTCTGTGGGGAGGGGGGATTCTAATTCTGGAATAATGCAGTGCATTTAATTCTTCTATTCGATAGTAAGCAGTCTCACAATGTATTGAATGAGTAGAAAGATAGGTGACTAAGGGTGAAAAAAATGGATGGACTGTATTGCATTACTGATAATTTTTGTGTGTGTGTGATTTTTCAGAACTTTTACAGTGTTTTTTTTATTTTTAGAGTTTTTTTTTAAGTTGGCTATTGGCCCATTTTATGTACAGTATGCAGTAAAGTAATTCGGTGATGTTGGTAGTACTATGTTTAATCCACGGTCAGAGGCTGAAGGCAATCAGCTTTGACTTAAATGCCCCTGCTCATGGGGTAAACTAATTTCAACTAATGTCCCTGAAGTGCCTTGTTTCTGAATTGTCCAACATCAATTACATTTGCATGTTAATCATGCAACTCATTTTTTCCTCTGCCTCACAAAACCTTGTCGCAACAATGGTTTGGGAGAGGCTGGAACATCTTGCTGTACATCTTGTTCAGAGTCATCAGGATGAAATTTTTGATCTCCTAAATGATATATCAGTGCCACCATCAGGATTTGTCAATTCCCTAGCATGTTGTGTTTGTGGTCATTGCCGACAGATGCTGTTGCAAGCAGACAGACTCTTTTGTGGTAAGACATCTGAAAACTATGTCAGTCTTACTGATACCTTTAAACTATTGGGCCTCAATGCACCCATAACTGTGGCAGCCAGGTACAGAAATGATGTGTTTGGACTAATACAGCACATTCCTGACAACTTCAATACTGAAATGAAGTATTCTGTCTATAGGCAGTTTATATTAAGGCAATAAGGTAGGCTTGGCTCTAGAAACAGAATGGTAATACCCTCCTGCTGTTTATGGAGAATCAGAGACACTTTCCCTGATCCTTTTGGCATGTATATATTTTTTTTACCTCATAATCTGTCATGAGTGACAATTATTGGCCCACAGAGAATCAGATACATCAAAAGAGTGTAGTAACACATCTCTGCTATGAGAAAGTATCACATATTATGAGATGGAATGTTTGGAGTGCAGTACAGAGTTCAAAAATATAATGAGCAGGAAATCAACAGCAAATATGCTTGTAATTTCAAATATTGATTATGTTGACATTACGAAGCAGTCAAACATTGCTCATGTGATGTATGATGTCACCAGGATCACTTGATGGAATGACAATTATGTTACTGATGTTTTCATGTTATCATTCTATTTAAAACATGTGTTAGGAGGTGGTGGTGATAATTTTCATGACAACAATATGCCCGGCCCACCAGTGCAGCAGTAGTGCTACTGCTTGCGATGCTGATATGCTAGGTTCAGAAGCAAGCCTGAGATGTCGAAGAGCTGGCCAGGGGGAGGAGGACTGTGGAACTGCGGGACTGCTATCCTCTTCCTCTGAGGGGTGGGGAAGAGCTCAGTGCTCGATGGGCCCCTGGCGGCAGCCATGCGAGATGCATCTCAAGCTGAAGAAGTGGGGGGAGATGTGACAGATGTCAGTGCATGAACCTTGATGTCAGCACTCATCACATCTCCCAGTAGGGAGAAAACAGAAAAATCCTGTTCAAGCATGATAAACTACTGTCTCCACACATCCCACTTCTGGTGATTCAGGCACCTCCTGGAATCTGGATACTGTCCTGGCAGGTCGAGGGTTTCCCACCACCCTGCCATGGAGAGGTCATGGGTGACTACGGGAGAGGTAAGCCCTGTGGGAAACTGGGGTGATGGGGTTGGGAGGACCAGCGGGAAGGAGGGCAGCTAGGACAGGGGGAGTTACCAAAAAAAAATAAACATAAAAACAGTTCACTAACATAATTATAGTAATTGTGGCTACATATAAAAATTAAAACCTGCTAGCTTAAGGCACATACTGAATATATGCAGTGATGCTACTAATATTAATAACTGGCTCACTCCTACCACAGTGTATGAATTGTGTGGAATAAATGGTAGCTGTGCTTGCTAACTGCATGGTGGAGTACAAAGTCTAAAATTGGTTAGCTAATTACATAACAATCAGTTCATTGCTTTATAGTTACAGGTTCCTGTACCATTCTTTACTCTACTTTACCATATGGATCTTAAAATTAATAGAGTAGTAAAGCATACAAAATATTGTGGTAATATCACTGCTGCAAAAGTGATAATACCATCGATGCACACTGATAATAGTATCATTCAGAGTCTATAATACTATCATTTGGAGCCCTAAAACTGGAGAGCCCAATTGCATGACTCTCCTCCACCAGGTTATACTACCATTGTCAATCAAACAAGCATCCTCAACTCGGTGCATGATTAGCCAGTTTCTCTCTGTGGGCAGGCAGAACAGTTTCAACAAACATGGTGGTTGTCTCTTACTTAGCAAGAGTGTAGTGTGTCCTCCACATTTCCTTTTTTTATAGTTTGAAAATTGAATTATCTGGTTGATCCTTCATTCCCCCAAAAAAGAAAAGGAAGGACAACAACACAGCAAGCTTTTATGCTATACTGTGCTTACGGGGGGGCGAGATGGAGCAAGACAGTGTGACAGTTGGCCAGGACCGACAGTCCTTCATTGCAGCAGCTAACCACCTATTACAAAATTGCCCAAAAAGTACAATTCAGATCCATATATTAAAAAAAATAACTAATACGTTAGTGTACATTACAAAGCAGCAATTCCATCTCGAATTACTGCCTTGTGAAGTACACTAACCTATCTATTATTTTATTTGCCACTGTATAAATTGCATTACTGCTTGTTACTCATTCACATTTTCTACCAGTACCATGCAACAATTTTCATATGTCAGTTGTGTTGTGAATTTCAAATGTTTACTTCATTATGTCTAGGATGTGTATTTGTTACAGTTTCAACACAGTACTACATGTTTCAGTTCAATTCTAGTATGATTTATTAGAAGCATTTTAGTACAAGTTCAAACACATCACATGTAGAGATGCAACAAATTTAAATTCCACCGGTGAAGTGAATGCGAATTGGGCACTTCGTGTTGTCACTCTGCTACGAGGAGTGGGCAATGCAAAGTGCTCACTCTGCCTTGTCATTACCACTTCGCGTTAAGGCAGAATGGCAATGTAAAGTAAGGCGAAGTCATTGTTTTTAATGGACTTCATCTTTCTCATTATGATTCTAAGTGATCCACCTGATGTTTCAGATTTGGCAGCCCCCCCCACCCACACACATCACATGGCTTACAGTACTGTAAGTCACATGCTTTTTATTTTTTTTTATTTTATTTAGCTTTTGTTAACCGGGTAAGTGCACTAGCAGTAAAATGACTATTTTCAGGCATGACCCGGGAGAGTACAGACATGCAGAAACTTAACAGGATAACTATTTATAAGTGCTTTACATACAACGAGTTAAAGAGGATACAATATATCTGAACATACAAAGTAAAGTGCTTTACATACAATGAGTTAAAGTGGATACAATATATCAGAGACATACAGAGTAGACCATTCATAAGTTCAAGGTGCCTACCTGTGCAATGAATAGAGAGGACCTTGGATAATAAATTATCAGGTGACATATCATATAAACAGAACTAGGTACACAAATACAAAAACAGGTAATACAAAAGGAAGAAATACTGTAACCATTGAGAGCAGGGGGTGTCATTAAGGAAAAGGTTGGTAAGTGAGGAAAAGGGGAGCAAGCCATGAAATTAGATCATATGAGTATATGTAAGTGTAAGAGAGATGCTAGCAGTGCAAGATTGTACATGGGCAGGGAAAGGGAGCCGGGACAGGCTAAGGCAGTAAGAGGGTTTTATAGAGGTGAGGAAATACTATTGTATGGCAAGAGACATCAGTCATTAGGTAGGGTGAAAGCAGGAACAGGTATCAGCAATCAGCAGATTTGAGAGCAATTTTCTCTTAAAGCATGTGTGGGAGCTAGAAAGTCTAATGTCGAGGGGAAGGGAATTCCACAGCTGTGGAGCAGCATGCTCAAATGCAACAGTTCCTTTCCTAGTGCGGCACCTCGGCAAATTCAGAAAGAATTTATCAGCTGATCGTAGACCATGGAGTGTGTCCTGAGGAACAAGCATAGCTGCAAGACACCTAGGGGTTTGATTTTGAATTATCGAATCAATAAGAGAGCCAAGGTAGTATTTTCTACTAGCTAATGGAGAGAGCCAACCAAGATCATAATAAAGTTGACAGTGATGTTTAAGCCTAGGAGAAGAAGAGGCATAGCTAGGCAGGAAGAAAGTGAGTCATACAAGCAGACACTTTTACTTTCTACTGTACTGTGCAGACAGAGAGAGAGTAGTGTGTTTTGTGACTGCTGATACTTTGAGATCAGAGCGAGGAGGAGGAGATTTAAACTTTGATTTAGACCCAACAGCTTTTTTAAAATCTACATTTTTTTTTGTCTTTTCTGTACTCTTTTTTACTTAATTTGTTCTTTCTGTAAATTTTATTTTTCTTACGTTTATAAGTAGTTAGTTGTTTGTCTGTGTGTGTGTGTGCTATGTGACAGTGTGAGTAGTGATTGCTCGGACTGAGGGAGCTCAGTAGGAGAGATGGACAAGGGTGAAGGAATGTCTGGGGCGGGGGCAGCTCTGAGAGAGCGTGGTAGTGGTAAGCATCATATCGTGTGCATGTGTAGAAGGCATGGGCACTCATTCCTGTTGGACCACTCAAAACATGTGAGTTTCCCCCCCCTGGAAGCAGGAGCAGCACCGCCTACTGTCCTGACTCTGAGGCAGTTGAACCACCACCACCACCACCACCACCAAGTCGAGCACCAGGTCCTCTAGAGCAGGATGTGCCTGTTCCCCTGGGCCCAGGTGTGGATCCCATCCCTGTTCAGCACTGTGATCTTCTGGCTGCCAGTTCATCTGACCATCCCCTGCCTGTTCCTGGTCCTCCCCGCACCTCCATTGTTTGGCAGTTTTTTGACTGTGTCAGGTGGGGGGACAGCAGTGTGGTCAAGTGCCACCTATGTGAGGTGGAGGTGCGCCGTGGCCCCCGTGGGACTCACCTGGGGACTGGGGGCCAGCACATCCATATGCTCAATCACCAGCAGTTGGAGTGGCAGGCTGCCACAGAACAGACCTTGCCTGCACCTGCTGGCCATTCTGTGGCAGAGGGTGCAGCTGTGCATTGTGGCATCCCTAAGAAGAGGAGGGCCACAGCAGCACCTGCTGCTCCACCAGCACCCCCAACCCCTCCACCATCACCACCAGCAGGTCAGCGTGTAGAACATGTGGACCCCAGAGAACTGCATGTAACACAGGCTGACTTGGCAGTTCTTTGGAGTGCTGTCAAGGAGAACAACGAGAGGGTGAGTGCTGTGGAGCAGCGGCTGGATCACATAGAGGGAAATCAGTTGCAAATTATGTCCATGCTGGAACTGCTGCTGGATCACCCTGGGATCCCACATTAGTTTTTTTTCCTCACACCATGTGCCCCCCCACACCTTTCTTGCTGTATTATAAAATGTATTCCTCCACCATCCCCAACTCTTGTATGTAATTATGCCCTTTTTATTGTCTTCTGTATGCATGATACTTTGTATTCTGAGCAGTGCAAGTATACTGTGCTAAACTGCATGTGTGCAGTCAGTCTTCTTTCCAGTCTGTGTATGTACCGCAGACACTTTCCAACTCCCTGACTTAAAAACAAACATTAATGAGTACAATGGTGGGGTGGTGAAGCATGGAGGGATACTGCAAAACAGGCTTACAATACATCCAAGTAACTATTAAAAAAAATTAATGATGTGATTCATGAAGTGATCATAAATTGTGATTTGTGACTGCATTTGTGACCATGATGATGAAGAAATGTGAATGCCTACGGCTGTACTTCCCTGGGCCCCGATGAGGTGTGGCACAAAACTCCCGGACTGAAAAACAAACATTAATGAGTACAATGGTGGAGTGGTGACGCATGGAGAGATACTATAAAACAGGCTTACAATACATCCAAATAACTAGAAAAAAAAGTATGTTGTGATTCGTAACGTGAATGATCATGAATCGTGATCTGTGATTGTGATGATGAAGAATCTGATTTGTATCGCTAGTGACTTGTGATGATGGTTCTGACTTAAAAATGCATATTAATGAGTACAAAGTTTATACAGAATTAAGCACAACACCTGTCCAGTACTCTGAAGGGAAGCCAAAGAAACAACTGTGACTTAAGTTACAGATGGAAATTGAGTGCTAAAGAGATGGAAATGCACAGACAGATTAAGATTGTGCTGTGCACTGAAGAGATGCAGACACAAAGGCACAACACCTAACCAGTGCTCACCATCAGAAGTTCAAATCTTGAAAAGAATACCTTTGCCGGTTGGGGCGGGCCGCGGGGGGGGGGCAGTGTACTGCACTGCTGCAGTAACAGTCACTAGTACTAGTACCAGTAAAGATACCACAAAGAAGTACAAAAATCACACAGTTGTAGTGGATAACAGCTTCACATTGCTGAAATTATTATGTGGCACAATAAAAGGTGTCTGATTTGATGACACACGTCGCACACATACTCACTCAAGCACTAAGTAATGCATAGTAAATTGAAAACTTCAGTAATATGAACAAACTAAAATTATGTACTGCTGCACCACAACAATCAGCAAAAAAATGGCAAGAAATATTGAAAATATTACTGTGTGCACATTAACACAGT
This sequence comes from Neoceratodus forsteri, assembly GCA_016271365.2. Lineage (NCBI taxonomy): Eukaryota > Metazoa > Chordata > Ceratodontiformes > Ceratodontidae > Neoceratodus > Neoceratodus forsteri. The sequence continues at coordinate 1,025,070,512 of CM057454.1, read as the reverse complement.
TATAGAATAAAAATATCACCTAAACAGAAAGCACTGTCTTTTTCTTCAAGTTAATCTACCTGCACCACAGATATGCCCCTTCCCCAAAGCACACTTCCACTGTCAGTACACAGACCGAATGTTGTACATTAACATTCAAAATGTATACACAAACAATAAACGCTCGATGATATGAGCACAGGAGGGTTTCCTATAATCGATGAACTAAAGTTTCATCAAAAAAAATTACTCAAAAAGGCTTTTCTAACAGCTTGTTGAAGGTTTGAATCACAGAGAGCTCTCAGAGCAGATTGTCTCCTACAGCTTCCTACACACACAGCCCCAAACTGAGGCTATGCAGAACAATCTAGAGCCTATGTGACCTGAAATCCCATGAATCACTGCAAAATTCACCTTTGGAGCTTAAAAACAAGATGAAGTGAGGCAAAGTGGAAGGCTGAGTAATACAAAGTCATTGTTTTCAATGGACTTCACGTTACCCATTATAATGCGAAGTACTCTGCTTCGCATTGTGGAGCACTCCGTAAATTCGCCTTCACTCCGTGAACCACTTCATGGAGTGAATTGAGGCCACTTCGCCCATCACTAATCACATGGTATGTGAAGAAAATATGCATTATTAATTACAAGGATATGTAATGTTATGATTACTATATTTACAAAATAACACATTCAAAGAGCTACAAATGCTGTGTACTATTTGTTTCTTAACTCACAAATGAATCAGTAACAGCAATATTTTAGAAACTGTTTGGTAATTGCTTGGACTTTTCAATTGTAACAACTCAGTCTGTGCATCCATACATATACAATTTTTATCATCCTTATTTACTTCTAGGTTTTAGTTTTCATTACACTTAAAACCCTTTAGGCCTTACCTATTATCTAAGGGTTTGGTATCCAACACAAAAGTAAAAACTAAAAATGCAGTGGTAACTACACATATGCATTTGTAAGCAACAAATATGCAGTATCAGACCTAAGTAATAATACTGAATGGCAGGCACAAGTGAGAAGATTCCTTTTTCCTTTATTTTGCCATCAGGTCCACCAGTCCTGTAGTTATAAGCAAAGAGCTAGATTCTTTAAAGGATCCTTCTCCACGTCCATGCCTATCAAAATTAACATTCGTTAGTACAGTATTGTGATGTGTGCAATCTTAGTCATGTTAGTCTACCATTCCACACATCTGCATTAGAAATGTCGCATGGACATGTAGCAGGTACCAGTGTGTAGCAATACTGGGTTGTGTATGAAAACAGCCACTTTTGTGGCTATGGCGCCTACCCGGTAAACTAAATAAATAAATAAATATGCTTGATTTTACTCTGAGACATTCATGTGTCCTCCTTTTTTTTTGTAAGACAAGTTGCTTCACAGGTGGTGATGACAGTGGTGCAGCTGTCTTTTTAATTGTCTTCAGGTTGAATACATCAGCATTATGTGACTTCAGTAAAGATAGTGGGCCCAATTCTCAAAGTGGACATGGACCAGGGCAAGCTGCAGCAAACAGCAGCCTGCACTGAAGCCTGCTATGCCAGGGACCCTGCGTCAGATTCACTAACAGGCAGGGTCCTGGAGGCCAAGTCCCTGTGCTTGCGGCAAGCCAGAAAGGGGAGCCAAATGCACGGTGCAGCAGGAGGGCTTGCTGAAAGCTGTAAGGCAGCTGTGCACCAGTCCAGCAGTGTCCTCAGTGGCTTGTGCCCCCCCATGTGCCCAATGGACCACTCACACCCCCCCCCACCTGTACCCTGAGCCAGGTCCAGCGCTACCCTCTGCATAACGCTTTGGCTGGCCTGACTGATCTGTCACAGAGCGCATATTACATTACAGTAGATGCTCTGTGAGCACCTACTGTACCATAGAATGTGCTCAGTGACATTGCAGGTGGGGCCAGCTGAGGTGGTGTGCAGAGGTTAATGCTGGATCAGGTTCAGGGTACAGGTGGCAGGATTTGAGGTGGGAAGCACTGCTTGCCAGGGTGGGGGTGGAATGCCATACCACCAGGTGTAACAGTTGCCAATGGGCATATGCCAGCAGGGGAGGGACTGCTAGATCTCCAGGTACTGTACAGTGGTTGGCATATGGCACTGGTATGAGGAAATCGGGGGGGGGGCCACTGAGGCACCAAGGCATTGTCACAATGCTGCATGTAGGGTAGGGCTCCCGGGGAGACAAGTCTAAGTACCCTTGCACCAGCCCTGGCTGGCCTAAGGGTACTTAGAAATTCTCCCACTGGGAAAGTTTTGTGAATCCTGAATTGGGGCTGTGGCAGCTTATGTCTGCCGCATGCCCCCTTTTGCTATGTCGCAGTGCTGTCGTGAGCGCACAGGTGGTGCACACCCTGTTTGGGACAGGCAGCCTGTGGTTGCCGCAGGCTGCCTTTGAGAATGGCTCCGGGGTAATACCTGATGCAAGGTGCCACTTGTGCCATCTTTGTTTAGTGCAGGCACCTTGCGCCACTCTCAGGGCTTTGAAAATTGGGCCCAGTGTGTCTTCCATTCATCTCCTGATAATGTCTTGTATGATTTCATTGACATTGTTGTAATTCTTAAGCTCTTTCACTGGCACAGCTGATCATTGCCTTGACCGCTTGGGATAGTGTTGAGTATATCTGTTAGGGGCATAGAAAACAATGATCAATAACATGCATTATAACATTGCCAAATATGTTTTCAGCAGCTTCACAAATGAAAGATAGTACTAGAGAACAGGGTGTGGGAAAGGGAGGGTAAGAGGAAGAAAGAAAGTTGAGGAGATGTGTAAATGGTGGTGGGTTGTGGAATATTGAGGGTTTTAGGTCTAATTAAAAAAAATTATTTTACTATAAGTTTATGAGTCTATTTAGAGGGCCTCTTAAGGATAAAGGAGTGTTGCCTTGTGCATTCCAAGAATCACAGGACTGCAAACCAAAGGTGAGGAGTTCTGTGGTCCTAAAGATGCAAGCGGCAATGTTCATATACATAAGAGGCCCTCCACACAGACCTAAAAATGTATTATATATTATTATAGATTGCTAACTGTAATGCTGTCAGACTGGAATAAATGGTCCACTCACCAATGTTAATTTAAAATAGTGTTTTTCAGTTTATTCTTTTTAATTACTTCTTCCATACATTAGTTTTCCTACATTTTGAGATATAGATCCCTTCATCAGAGAGTCAGTTATCAATCTATTTACATAGGTTCATAGATTCATAGGTGATTTCAAGCTAAATTAGACTTTCGTCCATAGTGCTTGCCAAATTTTGTTTATTTATATATCCAAAAGAAAATTATCCAATTTAATTTTAAAAGAGTCCATACTTGTGCTGGATACTACATCTATCAGTAGTGAATTCTATCCAGCCACAATTCTATTGAAGATAATGAAGACAGCTGATATAGAGAGTTAAAATATTTTACATAAACATTGTTTTATATAAAATAAAAAAAGTTTCTTCAGAAACGAGGATTATTAAGGGTAGACTTACTCAGAATTCTTACTAGTTTAGTCCCCAAGCTAGTTCAATGTGTCACTTTAGCTCTCTAGCTTCCCTGAGATTATTAGAAAATAAAATGTTCAATCAACCTTATTTTACACAAATAAAATTTCAAAAAAAGCCCAAATTTATCAGTGCATGCCTACCTCTGATGTGCCAGTGACCCCTTTAATTTATGTTAGTAGTCCTTTGTTTTTCTAAGGGTAAAGGAGATACGGTTCAATACTGCGTGGTACCCTATAGTGCCAAATTTTAAAGTAAATCTCCAACCATAATGTATGCCCTCCCGTAGTATTCTTTCTCCAAACAATAGTCAAACATATGCACTTTGCAGATTGAATGCCATTTCATATTTGCCATACTAACTTTCTACTATAGTCATTCATGCAGTGTAGTACACAGTTACTCTCCCTTTGCTCTGCCACCTTCTCAAACTATAGTTTTCCTTCCACTAGCATTTAGAGAACATTGGTATATTACTTGCATCATTATTTACAGTACAATATGCATTTATGCAACATATAACCGTTAAAATCTTGCTGCGTTTATGTCCCGTACTGAAAACTTTTTACTTCTTATTGGCCTTGTTTCTATCCAAGTAATTTTACATTCATTAATGTTTGAATCATCAAACTATAACATTAGATATACTGACCTTGTCTCCTTAGCACGCCTAACTTGTGGGGAAGCAAACAAGCAGGTAAATATCACCCATTTAATACTGTGACACCAACACAGCCAAATTGTTTCAAAAGGGGATGGGACAAGGTGAGGGGGGGTAATTAGGAAGGGGAGGGGGTGGGGCAGCTGCAGGATGAGGGTGCTAGCTGCACACTCGAGCAGAATTGATAGACCAGGTGGCCTTGTTCTGGCAAATCCGTATGTTTGTATGTTCATAAATCCAGCACTGTTACACAGAAACATTCCTGATGGATGCCCCTGTGCACTTAGGAGAGCATGTAAGTGCTCCCCTGTGTGCCAGACCTGCCATCTCACAGCACCTATATAGAAGGTGTTGGCTGCTTGAACATGACTCAAAGTTATAAAAACACTTTTTTACCTTCTTTTACATGGAAAAATTTCACTAGTTCAATCTGTAGATTTTGTGTCAGCTTTCTGGAATACAAATTGAAAAATTCCAACCATATCTTCCATAATGTGATCCCTGTTTATTTGTACATAAAGTTATTACAAAGGCTGTTTTGAACATGTAACAATCCTTAGGAAAATCAAATTGGGGGGAGGGGTGTTCTTATAAGTTGTCTCCTATTGATTTCTATGGATTTACATTTATAGTAAATACATGCTTCACTTTGAATTATTAGTAAACAGAAGTAGCCCAAAATTGGTTGTTTACCCAGCAGCCATCTTTAATGTGTTGCTATCAAATTATATCCCTTTTCCAAGTAAGAATATGATTTTCCTTATACCTCACAATTAAATCCTACTGTTCCTGCTTATAAAGCCATAAACTGTACTCGTGGTGTTATCTGTATTTTCTGCTTGTAAAATAGGTTGCCAATCAATTGTTTCATTTTTTCCATACATCGAATTGATTGATCTTAAAGCAGTGGTGTACAACTTTTGTTTGTGGCAGGCCAGACTGAAAACTTGAGTCAAGGCCAAGAGCCAAGGACCACTGGCCAAGGGCCACTGTAAAATAGCACAAGGTGACAAATGTCCAGCAAGACATTATTAAATGTACACATAAAATAAATCAAAACATCTATCTATCTATCTATCTATCTATCTATCTATCTATCTATCTATCTATCCACATGTAACTAAAACTGGAAACAAAATTAAATAAATAAAGGCTGCAAGGGGAAGCTGCTAGGACCTTGGGGACCACAGACAGCTGTCATTTGTGGCCCCCGGGGCCATATGTTGTGCATCACTGATCTAAAGTCATCAGTATAAAAGGCCTTCCTTGGCAATAATTTGTCCTTGAAATTTCCTCATGTTACATTTTTCAACACTTTTCAATCCCAAAAAACCTAAAGGTTGGCAGCTGATGGCCTTTATCCAGAAAGTGTCTAGCTACTGGAGAAGTCATATCCTGGTTCCTTATGTACCCCTTGTGTTCCCCAATCCATTGTTTGAGTTGCCTTTTCATTTTGCCAATATAAATCTTATCACAGGGGCATTTAATTCCATATATTACCCCAGTTGTCTGACACATGATAAACTCATTTATAGTAACATCTCTCATTTGATACACATTTCTTATTTTTTTTTCAATCTGGGGCCCAGATATTCAAAAGGGTTGCGCCATGCACAATAGGGTTGTGCCAGCGCATGTCCGAAAATGTGCCATTCTGAGATATTCAGCGGGAGACAGAAGCACCACCCAAATCACACTGCGCAAGAGCGCAATGATAATGAATGCATGTGCAACTGAAGGGGGAGGAACCATGCATAAATGGCACAGCGTGATATTCAACAACATGCGCCATGTGCAATAGGGGAGCAAGTGGAAGTTGCGCGATAGCGGAAATGAGCCAAAATAAAAAGGAACAAGAGAGAGTGGCAAGAATGCTACAGGGAAGGCACATGTTGCTGAACCATAGCCAGCCACACAGGCAACACACACACACACACACAGAGCAGGACAGAGACAGAGCACCTGGAATCTCTAGGAACAGGGAAGGTGTGGGGAGCCACAGCCACAGTGCAGTGCAGAAGGGGGAAGTGCCACACAGCACTGAGGCTACCACAGAAAGGTTTTCCCGGTGCAGGGGAAGTAGCAGCCAGGACAGCGGGGGGAACACAGAAACAGCTGCCGGGGGACAAGCCAGGACATGGCCAGTGCCACTATCCAGATGGAGGCAGTTATGAGGGGGGGTGAGAAGGCAGGCAGCAGGGGGACATGGCTGTGGATGGGCCCGTTAGCAGTATGCCCCCAACAGCAGTACTGAGTCCGCACCAGCTTCGAGCTGTACACCAATACTGAGATCGTGGGCAGGTATCGCCTGAACCAGGCAATTCTGAGGTGGCTCTGTGAGCTGTGCAGTGATGTGATGCAGGCACCCACATGACGGAGCCATGCTCTGTCAGTGGAGACAAAAGTGACAGCTTGCATGTGCCTGCTCACCACTGGTACCTTCCAGAGATCAACAGGGGACATGACAGGCATACCCCAGTCGGCCGTGTCATGCCACCTCACCCAATTCCTCAGCACACTGCTGCCACATGCTGCGGAGTACATCCATTTCCCCAGCACACTGGCGGAGTGCACAGCAAACATACAGGAGTTCCACAGGGTAGCATGTATGCCTGCCGTGCTAGGGGCAATAGACAGCACCCATATGGCCATCCGCACACCACCTGGCCCCGAAGGTCGCCATACGATTAATCGGAAGGGGATGCAAGCATCAACTGCCAGGTGGTGTGCGATGCCAGGGGCCGCATAATCAATGTCTGTGCCATGCACCCTGGTGGAACACATGATGCCTTCATCTGGCACCAGTCAGCACTGTGCCACAGATTTGAGAGTGGGGCATTCCCACTGGCCACTTAGTAGGTGAGTATGCAAACCACGTGGAAAGACATGGAGCTTGGGAGGAGCATAGTCAGAGGTGACATGGGTATTGGCCTAGATGGCCCAAGGCAGAGCGAGGCTGATACATAGAAACATAGACTTTGACGGCAGATAAGGACCATTTGGCCCACCTAGTCTGCCCATTTCCCTACCTTCAGGATAGGACGCAGATCCTAGTTAACCAACAGCCCATTTCTTCCTTCCTACTGATCACCAAACTAACTTCCACCCTCTACACACAGGTGACAGTGGATACCCACTCCGTCCCTGGCTGCTCACACCATACCGGAGGCCCACAACCCCATCACAGCAACGATACAATGAGGCACATGCCACCACACGCAATGTCATCGAGCGGGTGTTCGGGATGCTGAAGGCACGTTTCCGTTGCCTGGACATGTCTGGCGGTGCCCTACAGTACAGCCCCTCAAAGGCCTGTGGGCTATTCCTGGCCTGTTGCATCCTACACAACATGGCCAATGACTGTGGGATAGCCGTACAGGTCGAAGAGGGGGACAGTGATGGGGACGATGAGGACGCTGGTGAAGATGGTGATGGGCAGCCCCCCCTTGGGCAAAGGGACCCCCGACTAATCCAACTGGCACAGCTGCACCGGGACACCATCACAGAGGAGCAGTTCAGGCAACCCAGGTAAGTCATGGGGCCATGTGCAACCACCAGTGGCAAAGGCACAACCCACAAACTTGCATGGACAAACACCAAGTGTGCATTTCATCAAGGGAAGTGGCCGAGCATGGAACCGCACACGCTGCCAGGGATGGGTAAGGTCTAACACAGCATGCGGTCACACATACACACACACACACACACACACACCTCAAAAGACATGCACAAAGGGTAGGAGGCATGCCGACCCTGACCGCCACCCCTAGCCACACACACGTCCATAGACCACCACGCTCAGTGCCTGTCATTGTGCGTGTGTCAGACGCTGGGCACCATTGCACAGTGGTGAACAGTGCAACGCAGGCATCATCATGCACACGCCACAGTGGACAGCAGCCGGGAGGGTGGGCAGATGGAACGTGTGTGTGCATGCAGGGCCGGGTACCCCACCCGTGCATTGCACGCTGAACAACACAATGCACACAGGACATCATCAGACAGTAGCCATGCTGGGAGACAGGTTAGTCACGTGCCACAGTGCCACAGCCACCACGGATGCATTGGTGGCCCTGCCGATACCCGCCAGCAGTGACAGGCTGACCAATGGTCTCATGGGGTGGCACCGATGGACCCCCAGGTGTTCCACTGCGTGAACGTGACCATGCTCGCGCAGGGGTCTGCAGCACACCGAACATGCCTGCGCCAGGTGTGCTCGGCATGCCCACAGCTGAACCCGGTGTCGACAAGGAGGGTGACGCATGATGCCGGGAATGGGGGGTGGACATTGCACTGTGCTGTTTCTGCGACGCATGGGCAAATAACCATTGTGGCCATGGCAGCTGTGATTGCCTGTGTCTGCCTGTCAATGGCAGCGGTCACATCCTCCCGCAACCAGTCCATCCCTGCCAGGAGCAGAGCGGTGTCTCTGTTGCACCACTCCTCTGCCTGGTGTAGAGCCGCACTGAGTGCATCCACTGCTGTCACAAGCCACACCTGCTGATTGACTGATGCTTGGAGTATGCGGGTGTGCTCATCTAAGAGGTCATCTGCCTGATCGGCATGCTGTCCCTCATGATGTTCGCGGTCCTGATGGTCAGCACCCCTTGAGGGTGGGTGCTGCACACCAGGGCCAGGTCTGGGCATATCCAAAGGTGGTGCACTGATGCCGCCCCGTGATACTGTACCCCCATGGCCATTGGCTGACTGCTGATACTGCCACTCCAGCTGCCGCTCTCCAGGGCTCAATGGTGCCGCCTCAGTGGCTGCAACAGCCCCACTGTCCTGGACATACACCAGTGCTGCCCCACTGGTGCAGACAGGCACAGGCTGGGACTGTGATGTCAGGCAGGCCTCCACGGTGGCACCATCCACAGTCATGCCCATGATGTCACCTGCTGTGTGGCCATCCTGTGGCCCACACGTATCACTGCCCATGACGTTAGCTCCATCATCATCGGTGACAGATCTGGCACCAGCCTGAGTCTCAGCATGCTGGCATCCATGGACACTGGCACGCTGGGACACGGGCAGGGCCTCCTCTGCACCTGCTCCACCAACATCAGTCCGGATGTCCAGATAGGCCCACTGTCGCCCTGACCCTCGTATGCCTGTGGAGGTGGATGGGCCCTCCTCCATCTCCATGCTACAGCTCTCAGTGGAGAAGCCCACCACCGCTGACCCATGTAGATGCTCAGGAGCTGTAAGGGAAAAACAGTAGCATTAATGTATGTGACCTACCCTGTCCCCCCCATTGACAGACCAAGACCTACCATGCAGTGACGGGGTACCACCCATCTGGAATCCACCACCTGGAACACCCTCGATGGTGCAACGCTGCATGCTGCCAGCAACCCGCTCTTCTTGTGGGGTCAGGCATTTCACCTCCAGCTGTCCCTCACCGGTCGCAGACCGTGCTGCCCTGATGGTAGCCACCTTCTCCTTAATCCTCTGCCTGTCCATGCCCATCTTCTTTTTGCACTTCTGCACAGACCGCTGGTGGCTGCCATGCAGGTTGACAGCACACGCCACCTCTTCCCATGCAGCAACATGGGCCTGTGGTGTTTCCTGGCATCCACTGAGCAGTGGCTTCTGGTTGAGGTAGGCCTCAAACAGGGCATCTGTTTCTGCCTTGGTGAAGTTAGGCCTCCTCTTCCTCCCACGTCTCTGTTCCTCTTCCTCCACCTCATGATCGGTCATTATTCCTCTTGTGAGAATGACAGGTGTTACCTGTGACTGTGCAGTCCCATGCATGTCCCAAACACCACAGTCCACACTCCCAAACAGCATGCAACTCACCACAATAGACTGCAGTAACCGATTATGGCCAGTGCAGCCCAATGTCACATTTTTATAGCGCAACGCATGCAAATGAGGTGAGGCACATTTTTAAGTGGATGCAAATGCAGTGACTGCACCATTGAATGGCTGATTAGCTGATTTGCATATGCCGGCTGAATATCGCACTGTTGCGCTTTGCACAATTGTGTTGAATGTGGTCAGCCAAGGGCACAGTTCTGTGACATGCACAGTACACACCTAACTGCGCATGCCCAGGGTGATGACGCAGGTGCCTGCTGTGCTGCTGACGTACTGTGCACAGGAGGCAATGCAGGACATGGCTACCATTGTGCCAGTGGCGGTACTGCGCTGTTCATATATATGGTGCTGTGGCACTGGGGCGCTGTAGGTGCACTGGCGCCACAGTGCTGTAGGCCACTACAGGAGGTGGCACATAGGCACACAATCACTCTACACGCATTGGGTTCCAATCGCGCTGTGGCTGTCCGTGCGCAAGAGACCCTTGACCCTGTGCCCGACCTTTGCCCCCTAGGCGCCATGCATCAGGCATGGGTGCACTACTATGGCACTGTTCAGTGACAGTGCAATAGGGAATGGCAGTGTTGTACCGTGCAGCATCTGCACGTGGCAGGACCGAGCTGCCAAGCACCATTTTGAATCCAACTATTTGCTGAGATGGCGCGGAGAAGGGCAGTGATGTGGAGCCAGGTGGAGCTTGCAAACCTGGTGGCCATTGTAGAGCCCCATGCTGGGGCTCTGTATGGGGATGCACCCCTGGACAGGGCCAGGAGTGCAGTTTGGCAGGAGGTGGCTGATGCGCTGGTGGAGGCCACTGGTATCGGGCATACGGCAGAGCAGTGTCGCCACTGGTATGGGGACCTCAGGCGCAGGGACCTGGACCTGCTTGACCTCCTGCAGGCACATGCCAAGAGGGGCACGGTGCCACAGCCTGGTAGGTGCCCCATCCATACACTGTTATCGTCCATACGGGTATCACAGTTGCATGTGTCCAGCACATGGGGGGGCCGTCCAGTGTTGGCTGTGGGGTTGGTATCGGGGTGTGGGGTGGATGGGTATGGCCATGTGGGATTGCACACACATGGGGGTGGGGGGACTTTGCTACCGGATTGTACTGATGTTCCTCTCTCCATGTTTGCACCTTAGGCCCAGAAGAGCACAGGCTGGCGAGGGGGAGGAGGCACTGCCTGGAGGACCAGCAGGATGGGAGGGGTGAAGGTCTGCAGAGGCGCAGGGACCAGCCTGATGATGGTGAGTGCCTTACATCCATGATTACTATTGCATGCTGTATAACTGGGCGGGCAGCAGGGCATGGCCACCATTCATTGACACCACTGCCATGCACGCAACTTGTTACAGTCAGCACTGTCCAGTGGCACTGCATGTCTGGGAGTGCATCAATGGTGGTCCATGCGTGCACTGGGCACATGGCTGTGCCACTGCCTTCACACCGCATAGTCAAGTCACTGTACGGCCACGGTGGTGCTGTGCAGGACATGGGCGGTGGGTGTGTGCAGTGGTCCACATGGCTGTGGCTGCCTGGGTAGGCAGGTCTTGTGGACATGGTCACTGTGGGTGGTCACACACCATCACAGGGGCATGGCACATGGCTGTATGCCATGCACAATGGGTGGGCTGCAGGTGGCTGGACAGTCACACTTATTGACTCTGCTCCCTCATCCTAGGTGTACGGTGACTCCAGGCACTGGAACGGGGACTGCAGGAGCTTCTACAGGTGGTGAGGGTGACCCTGGAGCTCCTCCAACACATGGACCACCATGGGGTTAGGAGGCGGAGGAGGCATTGGCACCACGTGGAGGAAGACTGGGGCAGAAGCCAGACCATTCATGCCCCTAATTACATCTTCCCCCCTGGACCCACCCTCACACCCCTTCTTCCCTCTCCCATATGTTAACCCCTACCCCTTACCCACCCCTACCTGGTATGTGGCCCTTCCCCCCATTGCACATAGTTGTATATAGTTTTTGTATTACCTGTTTTAAATACATTTGTTTTGTTATGACAACTGTGGTGGTCTCTGATTTGCAGCGGGCTACAGGTGCTCAGCTGCAGTGGTGTGCATGGCGTCAAGGGTGGTGCATGTATGGGTGTGTGTGTGTGTCCAGAAGGGAACCGCCTATGGTGTGGGCAGGGGGATCAGTCACTGTCTGTGGTTTGTGTGTTGTTCTCTGTGCACTGGTTGCCTGTGTGCAGTGGTCCACGGTGCATGCACTGTGTGCATAGCACCCCTGTCAGACCATCCATCGCCTGTGCAGCTGACACCCTTGCATGTCTGTGATATGCACAGTCTGCTGGCGTGTCAGTGGTGGCTGTCCATGCTGGATAAAAACTGTACCCGGCACAATGCCAGGTTGTCTGCCATGACCAGTATGGTGCATGTCTGCCTCCGGTGGTGCTGTGGCCTCTGCTGTTGTTGTCCCCTCTCCATGCTGTCACTTGTGTCTGTTGCAGGGGATGTGCTCCAGTGTCTGTCACTTGTGCTCCAGCAGCATGCTGGTGGCATACAGCTTCATGGTGCCTGTGCAGGGTGGCTGGCACACCTGTGCAATGTAGGGGTGCTGGCCATGTGTACACGTCAGCTGTGGCCACACGACAGTGGCTTGGTTGACCCACTACTGTGTCCCTGTGTTTGTGTGCCCTTGGGTATGGGTGGGTGTTTGTCCATGCACTGTATTGCATCCTGTGTGGCACATGCTTCCATGCAACACTGTATGTGTCTGTGCTGGCTGTTGTGGCAGTGCTGGGATGGAATGTGTCCTTGGGAGGGTGTGCAGGGTGCTGTACCGCTGGTGGTGGGGTCCAGGGCATGCCCGGTCACATGTGGGGTACCTCGTGTGGTGACGCATGGTCGGTCTCTCAGCTGTACCTCAGGGGGGACGTGCAGGGTGGCACTGTGTTTGCTGTTGTTGCATTGCTGTCGGTTGCCATCCACAGCAGGGTGCACATGGTGGGGCTGCCTTGCATGGCTCCACGGTGCACAGGGTTGCCTTGTCACAGTGGGGGTGGTGGCATGCATGGGGTGTCCTGCACTGTTGGGCGCTACTCCTGGGAAGGGTGTATGGTGACTGGTGGTGCAGGGTGTGCGCTGCATTGGTGGGATAGTGTGGCATGGGGTGGTCAGCCCTCCTTGTGTGCCAGTCACAGCTTGCCAGGGGGTGTGCTGGGGCACCGTGGCCTGGCTGTAGGTTGGTTGCTGGTATCCATGGGCTGGTGGTTATTCCAGCTCTCCCCCAGTTGTGCAGTGCATGGGGTATGGGGGACGATGTCTGTTCTGCTGTGTGCCCCTCTTCTCATCTGTGGCATGGGTGGTGGGCCCCTGCATCCCTGGTTGTGCTGTTGCATTGCTGCCCTGCTCCATGGGGCGTCCCTGGTTGCGCTATGGTGCATCTGGACTGCTACGCTGAGCATCCCTTGTTGCGCTATGGCGCATCAGATATGCGCAACTGCACATCACTGGTTGCACTATGGTGCAGGTGTTGCAATATTCAGTTGTGTGCCATAGGCGCATCTTGGCCCGCGCAGTTTTTGAATATCGCACTTCTTGAGCATGGGTACAGTGGACTTGCGCTTGCTCCTGCTGTTGCGCACTTTTTGGGCGCAGTTTGAATATCTGGGCCAGTATGTACTGTTAAAATGAATACACCTTCCAAAGGGGTAATTCCCTTTTAAATCTTCAGTGGTGAAGTAGTTCTCTTGCTTTTGCACTGGGACCATGTGGTCAGTGTGCATCAACTTGTTTTGTAACAACTTAACTTTTTTGGCCACTACTAGTGGCCAATGTGAAAAAGGTTTTTCACCCATGTTAGTTAATTTTAGAACATACCAATGTTTATTCATGTTTTGTTAATGTCAAAAAAGATGTCACTAAATTTCATGGTTAACATCAACTTATTACCCTGTGCATTAGTTTGATCTCCTATTTTAGAGAACAAAACTCCCTTTTTGTATCCGATCCATTTTATTTTTTGCTGTATTTAATACCCTGTCTGGGTATCCTCATGCCTTGAACCTTTATACCATATCCGTTACACTATTTTCCATGTCTGTTGTCAAAGCACAATTTCTTTTAACCCTTTTAGGTGTCAGCATGGCTCAGTTGGTAGCACATCTGCCTCTGGACAAGAAGGTTGTGGATTCTCTTCCCACACCAGGACTGGTCTCATACCTAAAACGCTGGCACCCTAGTGCTGTATTGGGGGATGCTGTACTGCTGGGGTGTGCTATCCTTTGGATTAGACATTAAACCGAGATCCCTTCTACCCATCCTGATGTTGTCCTGGTGGGTGTCCAGGTGGAAGTAAAAGAACTCAGGGCATTCTTTACAAAGAGTAGGGGACATTCCCGGTGTCCTGGCCAACATTCTCCTTCCCATAAAACCAGTTCATCCAGTTGTCCAGGCTGTGTGTGGGTCCTGATATGTGATATGGCTGCCACTACATATTCAGTCGCTTTACTACCAGCCTAGCATTGCTTGTAAAGCGCTTTAGGATACACTGTGTATGAAAAACACTACATAAATGCTGATTCTTCTTATTCTTCTTCTTCTTAGAAGTTGACTACAGGGAATAGAATTTACTAGCTGTCTAGGGTGGAAACTTTCTGCCCTTAAAATCATGTTGCAATCAGTATCTTTATGGTAGAGTTTAGTGCATAATTTATTTTCATGCTTAAAGATTGTTAAATCTAAAAATGCAATCTCAATTTTATCTTGGTAACTGTATTAAATAAAAAAAATATCTTTTTGTTTTATTTAATACAGTTACCGGCATGAGTGGTCAGTGAGAAGCCTGATACAGGTGCTCAGCATGTGAGGTACTCTTATGATAATAAGAGTACCTCACATGCAACTGAAGGGAGTGTTGTGATTGGCTGGGGACACTCCTGCAATATAATGTATAACGTTCATAATAGTTGAGTGTGAGATGGCATGTCGGTGCTGGGATGTGCTGAGACTGTTTTGCCAGAGTGGATGAACACTGCAAGATGTAGAAAAAAGAAAACATACAAATGTTGATATTCGCATTCTCTGTATCTCAGACATCCACACAGTCATCACAATGTTCTTCATTCTCTTCGCCCATATGTCTCATGTCAGCATTAGGGATGTCATCTTCACCTTCAACTGATGTATCTTTAGACTCACTTTTCACATAACTAGCCACATATATTTATATATATATATATGTAAAACTATGTATTAGTGGCGCAGTAGCACCTCTATAGTTAAGGTTGAATAGGCACTTTAATGTTAAACTCCAATTTGTGCACTTTAATATCTTCACAACCATTCAATGCATTTGCACAACGTTTTGCATGAACAGTCTCATGGGGTAGGCCTCTTGGCATGCCAAGTTTCATTCTGGTCAGATGTAGGGATTCCGAGATGCGGATAGTGTAAAACCGCTGAAAATCATCGTTTTTTGCTGAGGTTTTTTTTTTGCTATCCCATAGCACCTGAACGGTGTGGAATCTTGGTCTAAAATTTTCAGAATAAAAGGGGTTTGTCCCACAGAAGTGCCTTTTGCTAGTTTGGTGAAAAAATATTAATCAATTCCAGAGTTATTAAACTTTAAAAATGCGGTTCTGAGCATGCTCAGTAAGCACTTCAAAACAGCTGTATGAAGTTTTTGTACCGGGAATCCTTTTTTGTGAGTTTTTTCATATAATACAGGCCCATACACTGGGGTGGTTTGGAAGGTTCGGACAAACCCCCCCAAGATAGGTCAAGTTCCACTTGCCTGGCCAGCCTTAAAGTTTTAAAAAATCAGGAAGTTGAGTCTGCTTGGTTAGATAAGTTAAAATTTTTATTTATTTATTTATTTACTGAGTTCTAGAAGTATACCTTTGAGATGGAAGCTCATTTACAAAGGTTCTACATCAGCAGAAGATAGCAAATTACATACATTTCAATTACAAACAGACAGCAGTACATGAATTTCAAAAAAGGGACCATGCAGAGAATATAAGTACAGTGAAGTAGAAAACAGTTAACAATATAGGTGAAGGTATGGTTACATATAATGCGACAATAAAGCTGTAATACTATTAAGCAGAATAACAATTCATTGTCAAGGTATAGGGAGGGACAAGGCAGGTGGAGAGATGGAGGGGTGGGAATAAGTGCATCAAGGAGAAGATAAGAAGATGTGTCAAGGAGAAGATTAGGCTGGGGTAAATTAGGGGTCACTGTAGAGGGGGAGGGACTGCAAGGGGTGAACGCAGGCAGGAAGAGGGTAAGCCATGGAAAGAAATAGGGTTAGCAGTCACAACAGCTCAGGTTGGCCAACAGTCACAGCTGCTCCAATTGGTGAGGTATTGGTGAAGTTTTCTTTTAAATAGCCCCAGCTTGGGCTCACAGGTTAAGTCCTGGGTGAGTTCATTCAGCTAAAGGTAGGCAAGATACGCAAATGACCGAGCTGTGCTTGGTTATGTTTACATGAGACATGGTAACTAAATACATAGCAAAAGGAGCATCACTGGTGGTGTCAGATGCATACTGCAGTGTGGAAAGAGATGACGTACTTGCTTGCCATCACTGTAGATCGCGCAGTTGCTGATAATCATCAAGTGACCAAGATTCAAGAAAGAAGTGAAGACAGACAGCCGTGAAGTGGGAGGAGCAGTGTTTGTGACTGACTGACGAACTGATAACCACGTTAGTTAAAACTAGTGGTGTCTGTAACTGGACTGTGTGGGACCAGGCCAGGTCTAAGACAGATATGAAAACCAAGACTAAGAGTCAGTAGGGCTACTGTTGAGATCATAACAAAATCAGACCCTTCCTGTAAAAGTTCACAGTGGAGTCACTCGACCAGACAGTACTGGGGAAGAGGTCACTGCTGCCTATGGGCAGTAAAAAACTGACTCATTGTGGGGGCAGTCAAAAAACTGAGCAAGCTTTTCAAATACATGTCACTCAATTAGAGATGCAGTGAAGTAAAATTCAGCCCATGAAGTGGTCACTTTACGTTAGTATTCCGCTATGCAAAGTGCCCATGTTAAACCCTCACTTCACCACTTCACGTTGTAATTATGACTTTACATTGTGCACTCTGTCTTATCCCGCTTTAAGGCAGAGTGAGAATTCACAGTCAGCACACACACACATCACATGGCTTACACAGTGTAGGTCACATACTTCAGCCAGGCAGGCAGGAGGTTACAGGCAAAAATGCTCTCCAACGTGGGCTGACTTACATGTTTTTCATGGGGTGTGACAAATGGCTCTGCTCTGCAAATGGTCGGGGGTGGGGTGTGGACCTGTGGTGAAGAGGGGTGCACAGGTGACAAGTCCACCAATGAAGTTATGTTCCCCGGTTTACATACAGGGGTTGATGTACCACTTGCACTAGATATACTGCATTGACCACCACCACCACCACCCCCACCACCACTGCTACTCTGACCACCACTTGACAAGATTTCTAAGTCATAATACTTCCCCTTATCATGCCTGTAGTAATCCTCTGGTGTTATTTCATCGCTACTGCAAACATTCCTACTTGGTCTTACACTCATGGAAGTGGAT
Organism: Neoceratodus forsteri; assembly: GCA_016271365.2. Classification (NCBI taxonomy): domain Eukaryota; kingdom Metazoa; phylum Chordata; order Ceratodontiformes; family Ceratodontidae; genus Neoceratodus; species Neoceratodus forsteri. The sequence goes on along the minus strand of CM057454.1, from coordinate 1,025,052,997 downwards.
AACATGCTCAGTAAGGTTGATGACGAGGATGAATACCCCACTATGGCATTAGCTGCCATCTGGTGCCGGGTCCACAGTGCCATGTGCCTGTTTTTAAGATGTGTATGCTGGCCCCACATGCCCAGATGACTCCCCTTTTTACCTCGACTCACACGCACATGACAAAGCTGGCAGATTTCAACTGACTCTTCATTTGCATCTTGGACAAAAGAATCCCAAACAAGGGATTGTGATCCCCAACTTTTAACATGTTTCTGATGCTGCTTATTGGACTTCATTTTTTTAACCCCTGAAATGGGGGCGGGGAGTACATGATTTTTCAGGCTGGACACACTTGGACTCCAACTGACCACCACAACTACCTATGATTATTACTGGGTCATCATCATCATTATCATAAACAGGAACTGCTACTGTAAATCACAACTTTTTTGAGGAGGGGGGATTTAATGCCAACAGACCCAGGCACAGCCACTTGAATTTCTTTTTCTCTGGTTCCCAAAAGGAGTTACTAACAACATCATCATCATATTCATCAACATCATCCACATCCACATTTTCAGCTTGGATGCTGTCATGTGGAGAACATATTCCAACCACAGCATCATCATCATCATCATCATTCCCGGGTCATGCCTGAAAATAGTCACCTGCTGGCTAGCGCACCTACCCGGTAAACAAAAGCTAAATAAATAATCATCATCACCCAATATTTTTGTGTCACACTTTGAATCATTGGATGGCAAAGGCATGATCTCAACAGAGCTGGAAGAAACAGAAAAATAGAAACATAGAATTTGATGGCAGATAGGGACCACTTGGCCCACCTATTCTGCCCATTTCAATACCTAACGGATAAGCTGAAGATCCTAGTTAACCAACAGCCTACTTCCTCTTACCCCTCGCTAGAATTTCCTTATGTCCGTCCCATGCATTCTTGAATTCCCCCACTGTTTTTGGTACTACAACCTCCTCAGAAAAACTGTTCTATGCATCTACAATCCTCTCTGTGAAGAAATGCTTCCTCACATTACCTCTGAGCCATCCCCCCTCTACCTGCAAATTGTGCCCCCTTGTTCTTGCACATCTCTTTTTCTGAAAGATGCTACTCCTATACATTTTAAACTCCTTTAGTCTTTCTTCATATGTCTTCTGGTGTAGACCCTGCACCATTTTGGTTGCCCTCCTTTGGATGGCCTCCACCCTGTCTATGTCTTTGCAGAGATGGGGTCTCCAGAACTGTACACAGTACTCCAGATGTGGTCTTACCAACTGTCTGTACAGAGGGCCAACAACTTCCTGTTTTCTACTGGTGATGCCTCTCCCTATGCATCCCAGTATCCCCCCAGCCCTCCTTACCGCCTTCTCACATTGCTGGCACAACTTTAGGTCATCTGATATGACTACCCCCAGGTCCCTTTCTATTTTTGTTGTTGTCAGTATCTCACCCCCCATTGTGTACTCTTCCCCTGGGTTTTTGTTTCCCAGGTGCATTATTTTGCACTTCTTTGCATTGAATCTAAGCTGCCATACATTTGACCACCCCCTTCAACCTTGCCAAGTCCCTTGTCATCCTTTCCACCCTACCTTGCATATCAACCCTGTTGCAGATCTTTGTGTCATCTGCAAAGAGACATACTTTCCCTTCCAGTCCCTCTGCAATGTCCCTTATAAAGACATTAAAAAGGACTGGCCCCAGTACTGAACCCTGCGGTACCCCACTAGTAACCCTCCTTTCTTCACTCTGGACTCCATTTACTATTACCCGCTGTGTCCTGTTGTCCAGCCAGTGTTTTACCCAGGCTACCACCCTGGGACCAACTCTCAGGCTGGCAAATTTGTTTATTAATCTTTTGTGCGGGACTGTGTCAAATGCCTTGCTAAAATCTAGGTAGGCCATGTCCACAGCCCCTTCCTGGTCTACTACTTTGGACACCCAGTCAAAGAAATCAATTAGATTAGTCTGACATGACCTTTCTGCTGTGAATCCATGCTGCCTTGGGTCCTGTGCCCCACTGGCCTCTAGGTACTCAACAATTTTTTCCTTCAGAAGTGTTTCCACCATTTTCCCTACCACTGAGGTCAAACTGACAGGTCTATAGTTTCCTGTCTCTGTCTTGCCCCCACTTTGTGAAGGGGAATCACAGCCACCCTCCTCCAGTCCTCAGATACCACAACATCCTCCCATGATTTATTAAAAAGGGTAGTCAGTGGTGTTACTAGTTCTTCCCTTAGTTCTTTTAGAATTCTGGGGTGAATCCCATCAGACCCCATTGCTTTATCCACCTTTAGTTTTAAGAGTTCTTTCAGAACCCTTTCTTCTGTGAAAGGACTAATATCAACACCCCTTCCCCATCCAGAGTGCTACTATTTTTTTTTTTTTATATTCTCTCTTTTTTTTTTTTCGCCCCTTTCTCACCCTGGTACTTCCTCACCTTCAGGAGTGTCCTGCAGCCTTGTGTGTCCCTACTCATCTGTCGGCATCGGGTGCAGTCATCCCCCCAAGCTGCCTTGGTTTGACCCCCAGGCAGGCACGAGGCGGGGTTCCCCCCTTCCACCGCCCCCAGTGACTGTGATTTTGTCAGTGACCTGTCAATCTGTGCCAGCAGGGGCCCTGGGGTCGGGGCCTGAAGCTCCATCTACAGGGAGCACCGGAGGGTGTTTTTCTGCTTTTGCCCATCCCTGTAGGACGTCTGCACACAGGGAAAGCCTAGGAGTGACACACGTCACAACGTGCTAATGCTCCGGCTCCCGGCAGACATCCTCCCTTCCTGCTACCTGCAGTCCTTGCTGCACCACCTCCCATGGTCACCCAGGTGGTGGTATCGCGGCAGGACCCACATCCCACCCCACCCAGAGGAGGAGAGCAGCCTCTGGGAGCTTGATCCTCCTCCCCCTGGCTGACCCTCCAGCTGCCCGAGTCCGTTCCCAAACCCGGGTCGCTGGCGCCGTGAGCGGTAACCCTACCACTGTGCCGGCGGGCCGGCCCAGAGTGCTACTGTTGACTGGATTAGGTATCTCCCCCTGCTTTTCCATTGTGAATACTGAGCAGAAGTGTTCATTCAGTATCCCTGTTTTTCACTGTTGCTCTCTGCCAACCACCTTCCTCTTTATTCAGCCTCAGTATCCCTGCCTTAGTCTTTCTTTGTTCCCTAATGTACCTATAAAAGGTTTTATCCCCCTTCTTAAGCTAGTTGGCTATCTTTTCCTCAGTTTGGGCCTTTGCTATTCTGACTGCCTTCCCCTCTTCCTCCTGCTTTAACTGGTACAGTTCTCTGGACTGTTCCTTCTGTTTTTCCTTATACTTCCTGAATGCTGTCTTTTTCTCCCTTACCTTCCCCGCCACTTCTTTTGAGAACCATAGTGTTTGTTTTCTTTCATTTTGTTTTGTTTATTTGTTTCACACAAAGGCTTGTTGCCTCTGTGATGGCGGTTTTGATGTTTCCCCATTGTTGCTCCACCCCACCTTCTTGCCTGTTTGCTAGTGCTTTTCTGAGGCACTCTCCCATTTTGACAAAATCAGCCCTCCCGAAGTCCAGCACCTTCACTTTCATGTGGCTTGACTCTGCAGCTAAGTTTATCATGAACCACACTGTTTGGTGGTAGTTTTTTCCCAGATGGCTACCCACTTCAAGATTAGAGATCCTCTCTCCATCCCCATTTGAGAGTACCAGGTCTAAGACTGCTCCCTCCTGAGTGGGTTCCAAACTAGCTGTCTGAGGCATGCCCCCTGTAGGGCATTGAGAATGGTCCTGCTCTAGGATGTGGCTGCAGCAAAGGTGCTCCAGTTAACATCTGGCATATTCAGGCCCCCCCATCAGCAATATCTCCCTTTCTCTGCCATCCTAAGGATGCCTTATATCATTTCCTTGTCCATTCCCTCACCCCTGAGATGGGGGTCTGTATACAACACCCGTGAGGATTGTGGTGCCATTTCCTGTCTCCAGGGTGACCCAGAGTGCCTCATCTGCTCCCTGTTTACTCTTTAGTTCTGTTGCTTTGATCCCTTCCTTTACATAGAGAACTACTCCTCCTCTTCCTCTTTTGCCCTCCGTGTCCTTCCTGTAGATTGTGTATCCTGGTATGTGGAGAAAGTGGAAAAATTCAACAACACATAATGAGGAGGCAATGGCTCCCCCAGATCCCTGTCGGGTATGTGTGACCTTGCATCAAAGGTGGTGCCCAATCCCCTGATTTTTTGCATTTCCAACAATGACCAGCATAAGTGCCTGTGACATCATCTTGTTTTCCTTTTTTTCTTTCCAAAAAAAAATATTACATTGAAAAGCCACAAAAATGGCATAGTAGAGGGAGACCAACATATGTATGTTGGTCATTGGGACTCCATTAGCTTTATTCAGCACTTAATTATTTATTTATTTAAAAGTTTCACCAGGAAAGACATACTGAGCAAACATGCTCATTTTCAGATGCATCCTGGGGAAGAGGGGAGATGGATACACAGCAATACAGCAGCAAAATGTCAAAACAGAGCATAATGGCAATAGATTACAAACAAGAACAGTATGAGCAAAACAGATAACAAATCATTACAATAAACAACAACAATAACAAGAAAGGTGACAAGAGGCTAACCCCTACCACCAAATAAACAGTTTTAGAAATAATATAGGATAGGTACTAATCTGCATGAGTGCCGAGGCAAGTATTGTAAGGGTAAAATTAAACATTCCACACATCTATGGGGGTGAGGAGGGGTCCTTGAGAAGGGAGTTGAGGATATGCAGGGAGGCAACATGATGGATAGGATGAGGCAGGGCATTACAAATTTTGGGGAAATGGTGTGAGAAAGCAGCCTGACCAACCAAGGTAGCCCTGGGTAGGATGGTTAAAGTGTGATCGTCATAGCTTCTGAGTGAGTTGTAGGAAAAGGGTTTGGGAGAGATGGAGGAGACGAGACGAGATAAGGAGGGAGGGAGTGAAGCCAGAATTTGGCAAGATAGTTGGTGCAGTGAATATGGTACCTGTCAGCTAGGAAAGGAAGAGAGCAAGATTGGTAATGGGTGCAGTGGTGGATACAGGGAGGACAATCAAGAGTGAAATGGCAGAGAAAGTGGAAAAGAGAGTCCAACCAAGTTAGGGAAGTTTTGGGAGCAGCACTGTAGACTACATCTCCATAGTCAAAAATAGGTAGGATCATTTTCTGGACCAGGGCATGGCAAGATGGCAGAGGAATACAAGCACAATTTCTGTACAAAGCACCCAGTGTAGGGTGTAGTTTTTTTGTGAATGACATAAATGTGCCCAGAAAAGGTGAGGTGCTTGTCAAGCCAGACCCATAGGAACCTGAAGCAGGAGGAGCTATCAAGTAATGTCCCATCTAGATTGCAATATGAAAAGAGGGGATTTAGCTGAGAGAGTCTCTGCTTAGTACCAAAGATTATGGAGACTGTCTTCTTAGGATTTAAAAATAACTAGTTTGAGCAAAACCAGAGCTGTACTATGTCAAAATCATGTTGAAATGTTGATGCTACAACAGAGGGGGAAGGGCCATATGCAAACAGTACAGTATCATCTGCGTACAAGTGGACAGAGGTAAAAGGGCAGGCAGTGGAAAGCTCATTTAGGAAGATAGAGAAAAGCAGAGGGCCAAACACAGAGCCCTGAGGAACACCAGTGTTAATGGGAAGGGGAAGGGAATTTGCATCTCTAATCTAAACGGATTGTGTTCTACCCACTAGGGAGGAATTAAACCAATTGGTGGCTGTATTAGTGAGCCCAGCAATGACTCGTGATATGGTCATGAGAAAAGATTCATAATTTTAAAAAAGGAGCATTTCAAGGGCATTTCTCCAACAGTTAATTCCTGAATCCAGCTAACAGGGCCCTGATGACCAACATACATGTGTTGTTCTCCCTCTATTATATCTTCTCTGTGGCTTTCATACTTTTTTTATGAGGGGAAAATCCTTTTTCATTTGCCGCAGTCCTTTATCTGGTGTCTAGTGGCACCCCCAATTGCTTTTCCTGTTGTTTTCAAGGTTTCTCAAGTGAGTAATGCCCCCCAACCCCCAACAAAGAAAATGGTCCTTCAATATGTTTTTCTAAAACTGTAAAAAAGGAAAATGGTCCCTCACTGATCTAACTCCACACCCTGACCCCGACCTCCTACTGCCCACACCCCCCAGCACCCCCCACACACCCTCACTCACTCACTCACTTGAACAAGTCCCAGGGTGAAGATCCACCCTCTGCTCATAGACAGGTTTTATTGTTGGACCTTCTGACTGCTATATAAGAAACTAAGGTAAGTGCACTTCAATGTATTTCAATGGGGTTTCAACTTTGGTGCATAACTTTGCCATTTCTGCATATTTTTATACCAGATTTTAAACATGCCCTTTTTGATGCCACCTCATAAACAATGTCTGCGGAATTATGCAAATCTGGCCTGAAAGACAATTTGGCAGTTGCTAGGTGAAATTTCCTTTCAGCCAGCATTTGAAAATGTTTACCACATTGTCTGCGGGTGAGCTCCATCTGATAAGGATAAGTCTTTTGGCTTCAACTGAGGTAGCTATAAGCCATTTTAAGCCCACCACTGGGGGTTTTAGGCCTTGTGGATTGCAGCCCAGCAGCCATGTGTTTGGGAAGAGTTGAAGTTCTGTGCCCAGTATGGCTGAACAGTGGTTGGCAATCATCGTCCAGAATGGGACAATAGATGGGCAAGTCCACAGGACATGTAGTAAGCCAGCTCCATGGGCATTACGTCTCTAGGAGGCGAGGTACCCCAGAGGTAGTGACCTATGAGGGAGTGAATTTTCCGGAACCACTTATCTTGTACCATAATGGGTAGATGAGCCAGAAGGTAATACAGTCTAGGAGCGAGCATTATCTTGACTGAATCAATTTTCCCTGGTAAAGAGAGGTTTAGATATTGCCATCTGTTAAGTTCAGTCTGAAAGGTATTCAGCAGGGGCAGCCAATTCAGAGGACCCAATTTATATGGTTCCAGGGACAGGATGATCCCTAGATATTTGATGGGGGACTCTGCCCAGGTAAGGCCTGAGGCTAAGCTCATGATCTTAGTGGTCAGCATGTTAAGGGGGAGGATTTCTGACTTGATTTTGTTAATTTTCAACCCAGAGAGGCATTCAAATGGAACGAAGATATCTAGGATATGGGGAAGGCCTTGGGTTATATCACTGGTTAGGATGAGGCAATCATCTGTGTAAAGGTTGGTTTTGAACTCCTCCAACCCCACTTCTGTGCCTGGAATTCCCTTGTGCTGCTGAATAACTGAGGCCAGAAGTTCAGTGGCCAGTATGAAGAGCGGGGGGAAGTGGGCAACCCTGTCTGGTGCCTCTTTGTAAGGTGAAAGGGTCAGACAGAAGGCCATTAGTGAGGACTTTAGCTGTAGGGCCATTGTATATTGTGCTGACCTACCCTCCAAAGGTGGGACCTATGTTAAAGTGTGCTAGCACAGCCTTGAGATACTCCCATTCAACTGAGTCAAATGCCTTTTTGAAGTCTATAGTGATTGTCGCTGAAGGGAAAGGTATGGTAGAGGGCTTCTGAAACAGGGTTCATAGGGCTCTAAGGTGGCTTGCACTAGATTGCCCCTTGACAAAGCCGACTTGGGATTCCTGAATTAGAAAGGGCAGCACTTTCTCTAATCTGGAAGCTAGCACATTGGCTACTATTTTGGCATCAGCATTTATCAAGGAGATAGGCCTATAGCTTTCTGGGGACATGGGATCTTCCACCCCTTGGGTAGGACTGTGATCACAGCCCCTTTCAGGGAGCCTGGAAGAGCTTGGGCTGCATAAGCTGACCTCAACATATTGAGCATTGGCCTACATACCTCATCCTTGTTCAAGTGGTAGAAATCCACTAGGAATACATCACTCCCAGGAAACTTACGAGGGGCCATACCTTCTATTGCTTTGAGCTCCTCAGTTTCCTCAATGGGGGCATCCAGCATAGGCTTTTGAGCCTCTAATAGGGAAGGATGGGATGCATGGCTTATGAAATGATCAAAGCTGGGCCTATGCAGGGAGGCATGGGATTCATATAGGGCATTGTAAAATGTTGTCATTGTCCTCTTTATGTCTTTGGGGGAGGAGCACACTGGTTCTGACTGTTCTCTGAGCTTCTCAATGTGCCTCACAGCCTGTTGTTTCCTGAGGCAGTAGGATAAGAGCTTACCTGCCTTGTCCCCTTGGTCCCAGTATTTGTGGTGTATTCTCATCATCTGTAACTCCGTTCTCCTCAAGGCCAGTCTGTTGAGGCTGATTCTAAGAGAGGTAAGATCAAGTCTGAGAGACTGGTTATTAAGCCGATGGGGGTCAGATCTATATTCAGCCTCTTTCAACTTAAGTTGAGCTTCGAACTTTAGAGCTTCTGCTCTCTTAGTTTCCTCCTATGAGCTGCATAAGAGTTTATTCTGCCCCGTAGAGTGGACTTGAAGGCCTCCCATATCATTTGGGGGGGGGGCACATGATTCTGGGTTATTCTAAAAGTAGTTGAGGACTTCTTGTTTTAACCCAGTTTGAAACTGTTGGTCAGCTAGGAGGAGGGGGCTGAGCTGCCAGGTCACTGACCGCTCTTTCCTGGGTTGCAAATAGGCCTGCAGCTGCACCACAGCATGGTCAGCAATATAAAGGGGAGCAATGGACACTTCTGAAATGACTGAGTTTAATATGGTTCAGGTGAACCAGTAGTCCAGGCTTCTGGCCTTGGCCCAGGCTTCTGAATAATAAGTGTAGACTCTTACAGAAGGATGGAAGGTATGCCAGGTATCCATCAGGTGATAAAGGGATAATAAGTAAGATAGGGTTCATATAGCTTTGGAGTGAGGTTCAGGTCTGGCATTAGATGTGTCCAGGAGTGGGTCCATGGCTAAATTGAACTCTCCTCCCAGAATAATGTCTGGTTGGTCTCCTGGCATGTCCAGTAGGGCCTGGGAGATTGCATTAAAAAATTCAGGCCGATCTTCATTGGGGCATAAATGTTACCTAGGAGAAGGGGTCCTCTGTTGGATATTACCTTGACCAGAATCCATCTGTCCTCTTTGTCACGCCGCTGGTCAGTAATGGACCATTTGAGCAATTTGTGGCACAGTATGGATACCCCTCTCTTGGCCGAGCCAACTGAGCTGTGTGCCTCCCAACCCACCCACTATCTTGCAGGTTTTCATGCTTCCAGGGCTTTGACCTTTGTTTCCTGGAGGAAAGCAACCTGAGTTTTAAGTTTTTTGAGTCTGACCATGACTTTTTTCCTTTTAATTGGGTTATTCATACCTCTCATATTCCAGGATGTGAAGGTCACTGGTGTGGCGTAATCCATAATAAGGAATTATAAATCCCCTTTATCCCTATATCCCTTGCACACTGACCTTTTGAGCTAATTATGTTAGGAGGGGGGTTCCACCCACATCATCACTGTTCTCCATGAGTCATATCCTGGGGTAGATCTAGCTCAAGACTGGTCATGTTTCATACAGATTTCATCACAACCCTGAGGGTCACTATAAAGAATTCCCATTTTTCACACATGTGCCAGTTCTCTCAACCTCTACCCTGTAAAAATGCATATTCATCTGTTTTCTTACCTGAGGTAGAGCACTGGCAATCAAAGTAGTCACTAAGTAAAACAAGTTGGGGGCCTCATGGGATTATCTCCCCAGGTGTACAGGGATAGTCCTGTAAGACTATACCAAAGACAAGAGGTTGGTCCCTTAACACAGACAGGGAGAGCCGGCCATAAGCTCCTCCAATGGCTAAAGGGGACCCCTCAGAGGCACCATCTATTAATTGAGCAAACACATGTACAAACATTATTATCACTATATACAGTAACCTGTGTCAGTGGCCAAGGCAGACCACCTTGGAGCTGAGCTCAGCTGGATCCTAAGAACTCTCTAACTGACAGCTACTCCAGCCATTAACCTAGAAAAGGAGAAAGTGAAGAAAGAGGGGGAAGGGGAGCCAATATTACCGGGTCAGGATTTCTCCTCCAGGTCGGGTCTGGCATGCAGTATCACAATCCCTTGTGGGTAGATATGACAGACAGGGCACTCTTACTTCTGATATGTCAGAGTAGGGTGGCAACCTATGTGCATGCTTTATCTAGTCAAAGATGAAGACTAGCACAGACCCTATACCAGGTTGGACCCACACTATGAACTGCATGGGCAAGTCGTACCCCATTTGCCAGTAGACAGTCATGCCAGCTGTCCCCATCATGTCTGTGCACTTCTAAAAGGGTGTGACTATCACTGGAAAATGACAGGCTGCTCATCCCTATACTGCACTGTGCCTTGGAAAGGATCTTGCCATCCTTTGTGCAGACAGAATCGAAAGGAGCCACCCACCCGTCAGAGTATTACAACTATCCCAAGGCTGGGGACTGGATGACTTTTCCCAGAAGGGGGATTCGATGAGGGGAGGGATATAGCCATTAAGCTGCACTATCTAGTGACAAATGCACCCCTCAACCCGTTTGATTATTTCTACTTAATAGGTAGGGTGCTGTGTCTGAGTGAGGGAGCAGTTTATTTGTCTAAGGCATCATCTGTAAAGCTTGGATGGGTGGATCTTTTCCAAGAAGAAGACCTGTACTGGGAGCACTGGCTCCTAGGCTCATCTTAGAGGAAGGGCAATGGAGGGATGGGACTGAGCGGTGAAGAGGTCCCCTCCAACACCACTGGTGTCAGCTGTGGAGAATAGATATCACCCCAAATCTCATTGCGTAAAAGCCGCAGCCACCATGGCTCACAGGGTATCATTCCATGTAAGTGAGTCACTCGAGGAGAGGCACCCTTATGTTTAAAATATTAACACACCTCTACCCACCACCTGCCACATTCTTTAGGCCCCCATACTATGTAAACCAGGTTTCATCAGGCAATAAAAAATGTAATTGGTTGCACAACCTAAACAGGCCTGTAAACATTGTCAGATACTGAAAGGAGCTTGGAAAGATGCTCTAAAGAGTCCACTTCACCAACCTGGTGGCACTGAAGGTTGAGGCACCGGACGCCACACCTTGCTCCACACCGGCGAACTGCATTCCAGAATAAACATGGGCCACCGGGAGTCAGCAGGGGAGAGAGTGGATTAAGCATCTGGTGGACAGCTCTCCTCTCTCTGGGGAGGGATCCAGGGCTAGCCTGGCATGGCAGTGGCCCCCAGTGGAAGCCAGAGGCACTGCACAGCTTAGAACTGAAGTAGAGAGTGTAGAGTGGTGGTGGACATCAGAGGATGTCATTGCACTACCAAGCTCTGGGGGAAGGAGAGGGGAGATGGGGGGGCAACAAGTAGAAAGAAATCCTGTTTACTGGGTGAGGTGACCTGTGACCTCCGGGGTTGATGCTCCACATGCCTTACATCAGCCACAACTACAACTCTACCTCCTGGGGATCCTCAACCTACTCTTCTGGGGCCGTGAGGAAGGTAGGGGTCCTGATACTGATTTGACTGTTGGAGGAGTGGTTCAGGCAGGCAGTTAAGGGTGGAAGTCGAGTGAGCAACCTGAGAGATGCCCAGGGAAGACAGGTGAGAAATAAGAGTTGGAAAAAAAATAAAGAACCTACTTCATCTGTTGCACCCTCTAGATTGCTGGATGCCCAGTCACCAGGTAGGGGAGACCAACACCAGTTTCTGTAGTCTCCCCCTCTTGTTGTAGGGGCTCCTTATCATTGGCAGGTAAAAGATCCAGGATAGTGGCCATAAGCTCTTGCAATGACTCATATTTTTTGGTTGTTTTGATGGGGGTAATTCCTGGGAGCAGCTGCTGGCATCCGAGGGGATATAACGAGATTGCCTGCTCCCAGATCTGCACTGTCTGGGAGCAGGTGGGGTACCAGCCACTGTCTTGGGCTTCTTTTTGGGGTGACCCCTTATAGCAGTTTGCCATGTAGGAGTTGCAGTGTGATCTCCATTTCCAGCATGAAAGTCCCTGCAGTCCTCCACTTGAGAGGCCTCCATCTTTGATTCTGCTGCACCACGAGTTTTGCCATGTGGTCTGTCTTGCTGCAGATGTTCATTGTGTAGCTCCTTAACATATTTCTCAGCCTCTGCTGGAGATTCAGATGTGAAATATTTCCCATCAACTTGTATTCTCAGAAGTGCAGGATACCTGAGTGGTGTGGGGATATTCATTCGGTAGCATTGCTGCTTAACAGTGGCATAAGCTCAACGTCAGTTGGAAAGGTCGAGTGAAAAACCTTGAAATAACTGTACCATGTTTTCCCTGCCAGTGGAAGGCCCCCTGCTCCTGAGCTGCCTTTAATAGAACTCTTCCTTTGGATATTTAAGAAATTTACACAGGACAGGTCTCTGAAATTTGCCAGGCTGGTGGCAAGAGGCAAGAGATCTATGTTCCCTCTCAATGTTTTGAGGGGTTCAGTTGTTAGCCTTCACAAGGGAGGGAAGCAGCTCCTTCAGAAATGTCCCCATGTCTTGCCCCTCCATGCCATCAGGAGAGCCCACAATCCTAATGTTGCTGTGTAAGGCATGAGTCTCCAGATCATCCACCTTATTTAGAAGATACTGAAGTTTATGGTGATGATCTTAAGGGTGTGCCCTGTTGGAAGTGAACATTTGAAGCAGTTTCTTGAATGGCTTGTTCAACATGCGACACTTGTGCAGCCAGATGTGATAGGTCATCATTTGTCTTTTTGGCTGCTATTTTTAAGTCAGAAATGTCAAATAAAATTGTACCTAGCTTTGCCATCATCACCCCAATATCCGATGTATGTTGGGCAGTGTGGGGTGGTGCTGCCAGATGCGAGCGAGCGGAGCGGCCATTGCGACCTCCCCCAGTGATTGATGTGGTTGTAGCTTTCTACTAGGTAGAAATAACTAGAGCTTACCCACTTGACTTGGCATTCTTGCTGGCACTGATGGGCAAAACGTAAGTGTCATATAGAAGGACTTCTATGAAAGTAGTCAGGTCGAGTCAGGTATTGTAGGATAGTGCTAAAGCCCCTTCACACTTTCATGTAATTTCAGGTTCCTGCAGCTGGTGCAATTATTGAATGGATTTCAAATGGCTCCTCGGTGGTCCTTCCTCACGAATTTACACAGCCACCATGCTCCATGGCTATCTCCACCTCCTCATGGCATGAGATGTTATTGTTGTATATACAATTGTGATTTACCACAGAACAATACTTTACAACTAGTATATCAAAAAATTTGGACACTACTATCATCATGTCCTGTGACTGTCATGTAGTCTCTGGTGGTGTGGTCCTATTAATACAATCTGCCCAAAACAAAACACACAGACAGAAGTCATGCTTGACTTGGTAGGTTCACACCTTTGGTCTGTGCATCCAGCAAATACTTCCACATGAGTCGATAGTGAAAAGCATACCACGTGGACAGTACACTGCCCAAGAAACTGGCAAACAAAAGACTAGACAAACAATTTCTATGTGACTGACGGATGATAGTGTATACTTGACAAGAACCAGATGTCAATGTGGGGGGAACCTACATCTGCCTATTGATTATCAATCCGAAGGCTATGGTTACTCGCTACTAAGATTCATTACTCATCTAATGTATGGAGTACTGCACACAGTACCCTTCACTGCATGGAAAGTATGATGCATCAGTCTCATCAAAATACTGAATACTCTCATCCTCACTATTTGAACCATCATTGCTACTAATTCTATAAAAAGAAAACATACGTAACATCACAACCAAAAACAATAGTACATTATAACACTGATATACAGTATCACTATGCATGCATCACTTTGTATAACTTATAGTACATGTCACTAGCTTCATTCATGTGGAAGTGATGCACAAATTTGGAGACTGATACCATATGCTGTGGCAGTGCTTGAAATAGTGATACAGGGCTGCTAACACTGCTTGCAGATGAAGTGGAATCCTCTGATGTGCCTAGGAAAGTGAGTATAATCACGATTCATCATCTATTAGCCCAGCAAACTCTGCAAACTGAAATTTTTCCAGAAATATGGAATCAAATTAATCTGGTCGTCAAAACAAGTTGGTGGTGAATCACTATTAGTGTCATTACAATGTGATCTGAAATATAGAAATAGCATGCATATTTGCAGAAACATGAAACTACATGTTCAAATGCAGATGGACTGGATACAACAAAAACATTATGCAGTACTTTTAACAGGAAACATACCTGTGAAATGCTATCAGGAAAAATGTTAATTTCTCACCCATGCCATAGTTCAGTTGTTGCCGAAATTCACAGCATTCCTGGTAAGCATTTCCTAAGTAGACTTGTGATTTTCTGAACTGTCTGGCATGCTAAATTTTTCTTCTTTTTGGCTCATCAGGGTTTAGTAAAGATGGGTGACCTCTCTTTCTTTTTGCCATACTCTCCATATTATGCATAACATTTACCTACAGTGGTTAAATTACTCAGTAAGCTCAGTGTAAGATGAGGCAGTACGTTTTGTGATACTAGCTGTGACAGTTAAGATAATGAGTGGTATTAGGCAATGCCTGACAGATCCAATGACATACAGAAGCCTTATGCTGCAGGTGGATAGATGTACAGGCTCATGGAATACCTAATGTAGACCATACCGCTCTCTCTAGCGAATATTACTGTATGTATGAAATGAGTCTGTTTCATCCGTCGTATCAATAATTATTTACAGCATATACAAAAAGTAGAGTGACGTTTAAGTAAGTAAGTAAGTAAAACTTTATTTATGAAGTGCCTTTCCAAAACCAAGGGGATGTACAATCAATAAAATCAAATCACTAAAACAATTTAAAACAAATAATAACATCCATAGGCAGCTGCCGATTTTAAAAACCATCAGGAAAAGCCAAATGAAAAAGGTAGGTTTTAAATTCTGATAAGTATATCAGGTTAACATGATGCAGTATTCAACAGCTGTTTTTCTTTTTACCCTTGTCTTACAGGCAGCGTTTCTGTTCAACCCCCCCCCTAGGTTTTCCTGAAAGTTGTATTGATTTGCTGAACTGCTGTCAATAAGGAGTGTACCGACAATGGGCATGGCAGCTGGAAATAGTACAGCAGGAATGACAATGTAAGTATATCGGCATCCAGGTAGGGCAGTTGCATTTAGTTTGGCAGTTAGATGGAAGGTTAAAACATAAACATCACGTAACTATGTCTTTTTAAAAAAATGTTGATGCTTGTTAAAACATGTTTCATTTTGGTTTTCATTTATTACGGATAGTAAAAAAAGCTAGGGCAAGTGGGTGAATAATGCAAGACTAGCACTAAAGCTGAAAAGCCACATGCATGCATTGGTCGAGTATTTCATGCTGCTTAAAGTAATTTACGTTGGTAAAGAGGATGTTAGGGCCATGGTGACAGTGCTTGGTGAATGGAACAGTGGGTGGCTGTTCGCTCACTAAACAAGCAGAAAAACTGGATGGCAATTAACTTTTAAAACTGTTTTGCATTTTCCATGGGAATGTAGGCACAGGGATATCTTGGAATAATGGGTACTGTGAGGTGGTACGTCATTTTTACCAAGCATTGGTAAAAAAAAAAAAAATAATGTTTGGCTGCCAGGGGGTTCTCAGCTAATCAGCTTCTAGAATTTCTACAGCCCATTTTCTAATTTTCCTTTGTTTTCAAAATGCTCATCTACAGCACAGCACTGTTGTTTGGTCCATCTGTAAATAGGTTACACAATAGGTGGTTTGAAATTAACGAGGACCAAATAATTGTGACATATCAGGGATTTGATTCACATGGACCTCTCAAGCCTCACTGTCAGGGTCAGAGGGAAGCAGACTCCCTCTGTGGCAGAACTCACTTGTCATGCACAGTTTCTCATCCAATATTCTCTAGAGTCATAAATTCTCTTTTCCTTATAGTGATTTGCAAGTTGCTACCCTGGAAAAGCATTGTAACCACCTGTGTGTGGCCAGGCATCGCTGAATGTCTTCTACCATCCGAGATGTACCGTTATCCTACCATAAAGTACATAATGATTATAAAAAGAGTTCAATATTTTTTGGGAGGGTAAAAGATGCATAAAACAAACATTTCTTCTGCCCTTTTTATAAAAAGAGGTAAACCCACCCTAGCACAATAGTCCCAGCACTGACATGCCATCTCAGGTTCAGATATTATGCACAGCATTTGCATGTTTCTATTTTGCCTTTTAACCATGTTTTCCTCAACCCTTCCCCATTTTGCTGTTTCCTAACCTTTTTTATATTGTTACATAACTCCTACCCTTTTCTCCACTGATTTGAATTGAAGGAACACCCTAGATAGGTTAAGGGATTGAACACAAACTTGGAAAGAGAAAGGGAAAGGGAAACCAAGAGAGAGTTAGTGATAATGGCAGCCTACCGACAAGGAAGCAGAAAGTCAGAAGGATAAACAATTCATCAGGCATGGGAGTGGTGCAGTGTAATGAGTGCAAGGCCACTATCTTCACAGACACTTTCTGGAGACTGAGGTATTGCCCCATATGCAGGCACCTGTCTAGGTTGAGAGCATTATTTACTGGACTCTGGGCCAAACTGACATGGGTACAAGTCATCATCTGCATCACCCAAAAGCCAACTAGTTTGCCATCATTCCCAAAAAGGAAGCCAGCAATGAGGGAGAGCGATTGGACCTTGGGGGGACCTCTGGGTGAGTGGTGGGAGGACTGACGGAACACACCCCCTCAGACCTCACCACTACACAATTTCCTTGCCATTCTGACAGGATGAGGAAGCCAAGAGGAGGCCTCTGAGGCAGGAGTAAGAAAGGGGGTGGGGGTCCTCAAGAGAGCAGGTTCCAAGGAGGGTGGGAGAGTACCCCGGCAAAAACAACGATAACTCTGAGTGGAGTAACAATATATCAGGATATACAACATATTTTAAAAATAGAAAGGATAAAAAAGGAGGAGGTGTGGCATTATTTTTTAAAGAAAACATAAAATCAAAACAAACCGTGGATGTAATTAATAGTACATTAAGTGAAATGATATGGGTAGAAATATTATGTGACAATACTCCGAAACTACTGATTGGTCTATGTTACAGGCCACCTGACTCTAACTT
Organism: Neoceratodus forsteri; assembly: GCA_016271365.2. Taxonomy (NCBI): domain Eukaryota; kingdom Metazoa; phylum Chordata; order Ceratodontiformes; family Ceratodontidae; genus Neoceratodus; species Neoceratodus forsteri. Next base: position 1,025,035,982 of record CM057454.1, on the reverse strand, counting down.
TACAATAAACCAGGATATAATCAATAGTATAAATGATAAGTCAAATTATAAAGAAATAATTCTAATGGTGGACTTTAACTTTCCAGGAATAAATTGGAATGAAAACATTGGTAGTAACAATATTGAAACTCTGTTTGTGGATACATGTATAACAAATGGATTGTACCAAGTAATAAATCAGCCCACCCGCAACAATAATATTTTGGATCTAGTATTGACAGACATGCCTGATAAAATAACTAATATAATGGTTAAACCTCCATTACTTATGTAGTGACCATATGATAATTACCTTTAATAACTCTACATGTTTTAAGCCAGTTTTGGGTAAAACAGTAGTTAAAGATTATAACAGAGGAAATTTTGTTAAGATTAAACAGATTCTATCAGAGTGGAAATGGGACAACAACATAGATCGCAGTAACGCATTATGGAACAAAATCAAAAATAAAATTATAAACTTAGAAAATAAATATATACCAAATAGAACCTTGTACAATAAAAGAGGTAAAATTCCACCTTGGCTGACCCCAACTATTACAAATTTAATTAAACAAAAATGTAGACTGTATAAAGCAATGATAAGAGACAGTAGTGATTATAATATCTGGAATTAGACGATCTCACAAAAAAATGTAAATACAAAATTAGAATGGTGAAAAAAAGTTTGAAACAAAGCTTGCATACATTAAAGATAGTGGAAAAAGGTTTTATTCCTACATAAATAATAAAAAATCAAACTCTAGAAATATAGGTCCACTGGTGATAGATAATAGTGAAATATCACTTCAAGATAGTACAGATGAATTCAACAAATACTTTTGTTCAGTTTTCAATACTAAAACATATCCATCAACAGTCAATAAAATTCCAAAAGATACGTTAACTGAGATAACTAAAAAAGAGATTATGGACAACCTAAACAAACTAAACCCAAATAAATCACCTGGTCCAGACAAGTTACATCCTAGGTTATTGAAGGAAATTAAAGAATGGATAATTAACCCACTACATAAACTTTTTAACATGTCGCTAAATACAGGGCATGTCCCAATGGACTGGAAAACTGCAGTTGTCACACCTATTTTTAAAAAGGGAACTCGATCACAAATTTCAAATTATAGACCCATTAGTTTAACAAGTATAGTAGGTAAAATGTTCGAAACAATATTAAAAACTAGGATTGAAAGTTACCTAAAAGTAAAAGGATTAGAAGACAATTCCAACATGGTTTCTGAAAAAACAGATCCTGTCTAACAAGTAACATGTTTTTTTATGAACACATAAGTAAATGTATAGAAGATAATAAAGCTATAGACGTAATTTATCTTGACCTATGTAAAGCATTTGATAAAGTGCCACACAGACTACTAATAGATAAAATGGACAAACTTGGTATTGACAATCGGATCACAAATTGGGTAACTGGCTAAAAAATCGTACTCAATGTGTTCGTATAAAAGGTCATGTATCAGGCATGAGATTGGTGACGAGTGGGGTGCCTCAGGGATCGGTCTAGGGACCGATTCTGTTTAACATATTTATATCAGATATGACATCAAATTTAAACAGTTTAGCCATAAAATTTGCTGATGACACTAAACTAACAGCCCAGGTAGATACTAAAGAAGATTACCAAGAACTAGTAAATGACTTAAAAAAAATAGAATTATGGGCTGTAAAAAACCAAATGACATTCAGAAATGAGAAATGCGTTGTTATGCATTTCAGAAAAAATAACTTGCATCATGGTTGCACATTAAAAGGACAAATAATAAAACCTGTAAATCAACAAAATGACTTGGGTATTATAATAGACTCGGATCTAACATTTCATGCACATTACAATAACATCATTAATAAAACAAACAGTCTATTAGGATGCATAAAAAGAAGCTTTACATCCAGAAATAGAAAATGCATTATTCCACTCTACAGGGCCTATGTGAGGCCTCATTTGGATTACTGCTCCCCCTTGTGGAATCCGTACCTGAGAAAGGATGTAAATTGAATGGAGGGGGTGCAGTGGAGGGTTACCAAAATGGTGGAAGACATATCGACCATGAGCTATGAACAAAGATTGGATGAATTAAAGATGTATTCCCTTGAGCAGAGAAGAATAAGAGGTGATGTATTTTTATGCATAAATTATGTGGGGAGGAAGAGTTACTAACACTATTAAATATATCTTATAATAAACATAATTGTAATTTAAGAAGCCACAGATATCAATTATCTCTAACATACCCAAACAATAATAAAAGGAGATCCTTTTTTACCCAGAGAATAATAACCTTGTGGAACTCATTACCTAATTCCTTGTTTTATAATAGAGATCACAAAATCTTTAAGCATAAACTCGATTCAATCCTGTTAAAATAAACATGGAAATTACCAGCTTGGCTGGAGACATACCAAAATGGGCCTCGGCTTTCTGTATGTCTATACCTCCTAGTATAACTCCTAGTATAACACAAGGCAGCTGCTGGTGGGAGACTTCAGGGTCAAGGGCAGTGCTGGACCTGGTACTTACAGAGTCAGCATTGCTGACATCACAGTGGGTAGTCCCCTGGGTACAAATGATCTCCATACTGTGTGGTTTGGCACATAGTTAGGACAAAAAAAAGCACACTAAGACGAGGGTCCTGGACTTCTGGAGTGCAGCTTTTAAAGAAATGAGAAACTTCCTCAGAGAATGCCTCGGGGGGGTGACAGAGGGGGAGTGGAAACTCAGTGGGAGAAAAATTAAAGCGGGTATAGTCCAAGCAATGACATGCTGTCTGAAGGAAGTGAGCAAGGAAAAGAGGAAGAGGCTGCTATGGTTCTCCAAGGAGGTGGCAAAAGCAATGAGGGAGAAGAAAAAATAATTTAAAAAGTAGAAGGAAACCCAGAACAATGAATACAAGGAGGTATATCTGGTAAAACAAAAGGAGACAGGAAGGCAGAGGAGGGCAGCTAAAGCACTAATGGAGGAAAGAATAGCTAAGGAGGTCTAGAAAAGATCTTCTTCAGGTATGTGCAGGGAAAGAGGAAGACAAGGGGAGGGATAGTGTAAATCAGGAGGGCAGGTGGGAACTGCCCAGGAAAGAACAAGAGAAAGTGGAAATACTGAACAATTATTTCTGCTTGGTCTTCATGGTAGCCGATGAAGAGGGTGGACCAGCATGTTACAGTAAGCAACAATGAGAGGAGGAACTGGACACCAGTCCATTCTTGGTGGAGAGGGTCAGGAAGGAATTGAAAGCCTTAAAGGAGAATAAGGAAATGGGGTCCAGACTGAATTAATCCAAAGGTCCTACAGGAACTTGCATGGTCCTGGACGCCCATCTGGCAATGTTTTTTATTACCTCACTGGAGATGTGAGAAGTTCCAGAGGACTGGAGGAGGGCAGATGTGGTCCCTATGGAGACAAGTGGCAGTAGGTAGGATGCTAGCAACTATTGGCCAGTCCGTCTCACATCAGTGGTAGGAAAGTTAATAGGGACACTACTGAAGAAGAGGTTCATGGAGCACCTGGAGGCAAAAGAGCTGCAGGACCACCAGCAGCATGGTTTCACTGGTAGGAGGTCATGTCACACTACTCTCATAGATTTCTTCGACTGGATTAACAGGAAGGTAGCTCAAGGGGCAGCAATCAATAAGGCTTTCAACACTGTGCTGCATGGGAGGCTAGATAAGAAAACAAGCAGCCCGTGGATGGGGGAGAAAGTGACCAGCTGATTATCAAATGGGTCTGGTATGACTTCCCGTCTGCTGATCTCCTGACAATGCACCTCCTGACTGCAAGTTCCCGTAAACTAATTTCCTGCTCGGTAGCTTTTGCCGACAGAATCTCTTCCCGACCAACAAAAGTCCACTAGCAATACACAAATCACTTTCAGGCATCACATAAATGTACAGAATTTGAAACCCTCGCTATGACTTTGGAGACACAAAAATCACTTGCACCCAGAAAACCCTTGTTACTGAACAGTTTCCAAATAGTGACTGATGAGAATGGGCTGAAATATGCCCAAATGTCTTACAATAAGGCCACAAAACTCCATAGTGATCCACGTGAATCGAACAGAGTAAATCACCATGGCTACATGCCCGAGTTCCACACAGATCCTCTGTGCCCCATATGCTCATTACAGCTGTACTTAAGTAAGCTACCGCCTGATGCCCCTGCCTTTTATTTGCACCCAAGGCAGCTACCCCAAAGTAAAGAAGAACCATGTTGCTCAATGGCACAGCAACCAGCAGTCCCGAAAACAGGGCTGAAAATGCAACTCAAATACCAAACGAAGCGGAACCTGAGGAGGAAAATGACTTTCCTGAGGTGGCAACACAGAGCAGCTGCTCAGCATATCCAGATGGCACCACAAACTCCGAGAATCTCTCCACCGACAAAAACACCAATCCTTCAAAAGAGCCAAAATCACAGAGATGCTTGCTGAAAGGTACTTAAATATTGGAGAGCTAAAAGGAAATGTGCAATTCAGTGTCTACAACTATGAACCAAAATAAGTACTTGTTTTTAATATTAAATCTACACCAAGCTGTACCTGTACATTTATGTGGTGACTGCAAGTGATTTTGTTGGTCAATGGTTGCTGCGGGATAGAATTTATTGGCAAACAAACCCGGTCAGTAAATTGAATTTGGGCAGTTAATTGCCGGCAAGTTACCAGTCGGGCAGTGGTACGGATCCCTTATCAAACTGCTTAAGGTATAGGAGGCAAAGGGTGATAAAAATGGTAGCCACTCAGGCAGTAGAAGAGTGACTAGTGGAGTGTGACAGGGTTCAGTGCTGGGACTGGTTCTCTTCAATGTCTTCATGAGCAACATTGCGAAGGAGCTTCAGGGTAAGGTGTGTTTCTTTATGGATGATTCAAAAATCTGCAACAGGGTTGGTACTCAGGAAGGGATGGAGAGAATATAAAGAGATTTGAGGAAACTAGAGGAATGGTCTGGGGGTGGCAGGTTGGTTTCAATGCCAAAACATGCAAGATTATGCACTTAGAGCTATGGAACCCAGGGGCTATGTATAAGATGGAGGGAGTGGAACATACAGTCACCAGGCAAGAAACAGATCTTGGGGTTATCATACCTGATGACCTCTAGGTAGCTGGGCAATGTGACATAGCAGTGGAAAAGGCTTGTAGGATGCTGTGATGCATTGGGAGAGGGATTTTTAGAAGGAGGAGGGAGATAGTGCTGCCACTTTTTTATTTAAATGTTTATAGCTTATAGGATAAGTTCCATGAGAACAAGTCTTGTGTATAGAATGTCCCAAATCAATGAAACAACAAAATACAACATAAAGTAACCCTTGCTGTGCCACGGGACTTCCGGTGTGATGGCTGTCTGCTAAGATGTGCTTTGCACTGCTCCTCTAATCCCTCGGTTTACATAATTAATTCAAGCCCCTCATTCTCTGTCTTGACTCTGGAAAGATCGGATTGCATCTTAACATCTGTTAGCTGTACTTCAGATTGCTAATTGCCTTACTAATGGAAGCGGACATGATGCAAGTTCACCCCAAACACACCCCACCACCAACGCTGGAGAAGGAGAAAGCACCTAAGTGGCCTAAAGCAAGTGGAACTGAGACACCTACTCACTCTAATCCCAGGCCATGCTCACTGAAGAAAAATTCTTAGAAGGACTAGCCCCACCAAAAGACACACTACAGTGCCTGATTAATGACTTACAAGGAATGAAGGCATCGTTGGACCAATTTACCATCTGCACCAGTGATAACAAAGCCTGTATCTCCTTATTAGATGACTGGAGAGGCTTCATTGATCCAGAACTCACTTCGCTAAGGCATCAGATGAAAAAGATGGAAGACCGTCTAGAGGACCTGGAGGGGAGATCCCACCATAATAATCTAGTTGTGCTGGGACTCTCAGAGGGGGAGGAAGGACTAAAGGCTCTTAATTTTGCACAGAAATTATGTCAAAAACTTGAGGGCCCATCAACAAATGGACCCGGCTATATTATGCAATGAGCGGACCATTCCCTGCACCCTATACCTCAGTCAGGCTCTCCCCTGTGGACATATATTTTCTGGCTACTTAATTTCCTGGATAAACAATTTATTCTGGATCAACTTCAGGACATCAAAGAGCTTCAATAGGAAGACAAATGAATTTGAGTAGTGTAGGACCTCCCATATACTGTGCGGCAAAGGAGAACAGCCTTACACCCCTTAGTATCCAAACTGATTTGCAGCTAGAATGTGATACAGGATGAGGTATCCTGCAATTCTACAAGTGAACAAAGATGGGCAATGGCTCACTTTTGTCTCTCTGGAGTCTGCAACTGGCGAATTAAAAAAACTGTTCCCAGACTTGATTAAGTGACTGGCCACCAGGGGCATGGAGAATGTGCTGCTAACTAACTAGGTTGGAATATACCAGTTCATTATTCTGTTTTTAAAGATGCTCCCCAGGTTTTGCTTCACCTTGCTATTTAATCATATGCCCGAACTCCTGTTTACTCCCCACTCAACCGTGATAACTAGAAGAGCAGCTCCTTTGGGTGAGTGCTTCCACTTGTTGTCTGAACCATTTCCAAAGGCTCCAGGAAGGCAGCACAATATTTTCCACACTCCTGCACAGGGGCAGTAACTGGGAATATGGACTACAATCTGCAGGATCTTGAACATTTGTGAGTATTGATACCTTCATCCCACTAGGGGACCGCTCTGAAATCTAGTGCTGTTCAATCCTATTTAGACATTTTTTTTCGGAGAGATCCCATATTTACCCGCGGGATGAAAGGACAATGGGCATGTATGGATTGGCTAATGATAGCATCTCAATTGACCTGTGGATCCTCATGAAATCTGTGCCTTTCAGGGACCTATTCTCACGCAGATAATGTCAGGACTCCGCTCCTTATAAAGCCATCCCCATCAGAGGGTCAGGGTTTAGCCTTCCTACTCCGGCTGAAATTTTTGAGAACCCAGGGACTGCAAGGAGCATCTTTTATACTATTATAAACATTTGATTTGACTATGCACCTATTGTGCCATGTTTTGCTAACTTGTTGGTACTTTGTAACGGGTACTTTGTTACCCTCCTGTTAAATTTTGAAAGGGTTTAATTGCTATGGAATTTTTGGAAGTTAACTGGGACAATTCTATGGTTCAGGATTGCCCTAATCTGTTGCTTTGAATAATGAACATTATAGGAGCAATATTTGTTGTTGTTTATGCTATTCGAGGGAGGGAGGAAGGGGCAAGTACTGTGGGCAGCATGATCAACATCACACCTAGTGACTTAATGGGAGGTCAGTCATATGGACTGGGGATGTTGGTGATGTTCTCATGGGGAATATTTTGGTATGGGGAGAGGGTGGGCCTGCTGGGGTGGGGGAAATGGGAAGGGTCCTTTCCCATTCCTATTTTATCACTGCACTGGTACTTTGTGGGGCTGGCCAAAGGGGTTCTCAATGTTGCTTTACTGTCATAAAACTGTATCCTTCACTGTGTGGGTGGAAAGGGAGAGGGGGCAAGCATTGGCCTTATTTAATCTTATGAATGGCCTACTACAGTAGTATCCTTGCTACTAACTATTTTCCTTTGCCTCTGCCTAAGGAATATCGTATTGAATGCAAGTTATTTAATGGCAGGGAAAGGGTCCTTCTTGTGGGCTGGTTTATTCTGGGATGAAGGGAAGGGAGTATATAGGAGAATCTTGAGAGGTACTATCTCTGAAGTTAATATGCTCCTCAAAGTTAAATACCTGGTTTTACTACAAGGACTAGCTCTCCAATATGAGATATGTCTCTTGGAATGTTCAAAGAGCCCGGTCAAGGGTCAAGAGATACCAGATACTGAAGCATCTTCAAATATTGAACTGTGTATAGCATTTCTCCAGGAGACCCATTTACTGGAATCAGAAGGCACCTTATTCTGGTAATATCATATTGGACAGGTATTTGCGGCTGGTAAGGCAATATCACAAAGAGGCTTGGCAATTCTGATAGCTAGAGGGGTTCAATTCCAATTGTTGCAATGCATTGCAGACCCACAGGGTCAATATCTCTTATTAAAGGGTATCCTATATCACATGTAAGTCCTTCTAGGATCTATTTATGGTCCTAATAAAGATATCCCAGAATTCTTTACTGTCATGTCTGTCTCCCTGGCCCCGTTTCTTCGGCTCCCCATTATTTTGGCAGGGGATAGGAACCTGAACCATACTCCAGCTTTGGATAAATCCCCCTATAAAGGAGGGGGACCTTTTCCCTGCTCAAAAGTCCTTCACGAGTTTTTGGAGTCAACTGGACTTAGAGATCCATGGCATTTCCTAAACCCTACCACTCGAGAATTTACCTTGTATTCTCCCTTTCACAAATCCCTTTTCTCGTACTGACTACTTTGTAGTCAATAATGCTGTTCTATTGGGCCTCCTAGGCTGTGGTGTCACACAAAGAGTTCTCTCTGATCAGTCCCCTATTTGGTTAGAGGGAGCTATATCACCCAATGTCCAGAAGGACAGCACCTGGAAATTAAATACTCAGATGCTTCAATATGAGGAAATCCTAAAAGGGATTAGAGATGTGATATCCCAATTCATATCTCATAACACTGGCTCTATCCCGGCAGTGGACAAAATCTGGTGCTCACTGAAGTGTGTCCTGGGCGGGGGTTTATTCGACTAGCCGCCATTAGAAAGCATAAGGGAGAGGTGGTATCCGCCTTTCTTCTTACCTGTATCAAGTCATTGGAGGCCTCTTTCTACAGACTCCTTCTGAGGAAGACCTAGAACAGTTGGCTATCCTCAAGGACTAATATGCGGAGAGCCTGAGGGAAAGGCCGAATATGCCTTCTTCAAAACCCATGCCTGCTATATCAAACAAGGGGACAAAGCAAGCCACCTTCTCAATTTAAGACTTGAAAAACAGGATGAGTCCAGAATAGTGGAGACCCTCTCCTCCCTAGATAGTAATGCTCTCCTCACTACTCTGAGGGATATCACCCAGGGATTCAAAAGCTATTATCGTCAACTCTATAGTACCCTCAAGCAGGCCCATCTAAAGAGGAGACTAGGGCCTATCTGGCAAATATTACTGTTCCTTCCTTAACATCTGTACAGCAGGCCTTTCTTACTACCCCATCACCTCACAGGAGATCACTGATGCCATTCACTCCCTTCCATTGGATAAGCCCAAGGGCCAGATGGCTTCCCATCTATCTTTTATAAGATATATGAAAAAGAACTAATGCCCTTGCTCCATCAACTATTTACCTATTTTTGTGAATCTGGTCTTTCAGATAGGGCACTATTAGAAGCACTTATTGTGGTCTTACCAAAACCAGGCAAGCCTAAAGGCAGAGTTATGAATTCTCATTCTAGCTCCCTTACGAATTATGACATAGAACTGTCTGCAGAAATATTGGCTATGTTTGTGGTGCATGTCTGGACATACTTAATTAGCCAGGAACAAGTGGGATTTGTAAAAGGTCGATCTTTCTCTGACCACCAAAGGAAGCTCTTTCATATTTTCCCCATTTCCAGGAAGGCCTCTGAGCCTATGGCATTGGTCTCTCTGGACACAGAGAAAGCCATTGATAGAGTCAGCTGGCCTTTTATGTTTGAGATTGTGGCTAAATTTGGTTTTCCCTTGGACTTTATTCCATGGATTCAGGTTCTATACTCACAACCCACTTCTAAAGTTTATTGCAATGGGATCCTTTCCGTTGCCTTTCCACTTCACTCGGGCATGAGACAAGGGTGCCCACTGTCCCCATTACCATTTAACTTACATCTCGAACCCTTGCTTCACCAGCTTAATACTCCCTCCTCCTTAAAGGCATCCCAGTTGGCCCATTTGACCTCAGGGTCTCCGCATATGCCAATTACATTTTGCTTTATATCTCTGATCCAGTAGCCTCCAGCTCAGCAATGTTATCTCTAATTAAAGAATTTGGCACCTTCTCCAATTACAAATGAAAATTAGGGAAATCAAGAATGATGCTGTTGAACTCCTGAGTCTTTCACTCAGATATTAGCACATTTTATCTCGTCTGGGCTCTCTGAGTCAGATACCTTGGTATCAATTTGGCCCCAAATGTGGCCCAATTGAGGAAACTCAATTTGGACAATCTTCTTAGTGTGATTGTTGGAGCTGTGTTTGTGGATCTGTCCAAGGACTTTGACTTGGTAGACCATTGCCAGCTGCTCCGGGGGTTGGAGGACTTCGGAGTTTGTGACTCCCCATTGAAATGGTTCAGTAGTTATTTAACAGAATGCCCATTACAAGTTAGTTATCAGGTAGTTCAATCTGGGAGTCAAATGATGAAGGTAGGTGTACCCCAAGGTTCCATCCTGGGGCCCCTACTGTCTCTGTATTTGTAGTTAATCTTCCAACTCATCTAGCATCAACTGAGGTTTTGATGTATGCCGATGATATTATTCTTTATATTAGCTCACTATCAGAGACTGAAATAAAACTGAATTTGAATCATAGTTTTCAAGCGTTGGATATGTGGCTAAGTACCCACCTTCTTTTAAACACAAGGAAAACAAAGAGTATGCTTTTTGGATCAAAGTTTAGGTTAAAAAATGCAATCCTTTAGAGACTGTAAGTAGTGAGGGTGTTGTCTTTGAGCAGGTTTTCCAATTTAGGTATTTAGGATTAATCTTAGACCCTTGTTTGTCTTATTCATCACATGTTAAAAATATCTACAGAAACGTTAATCAAAGGTTGGGAGCTTTGTTTTAAGTTGCGTGATTTATTGACTGGGGAGGCCAGACTTGCAATAAGTCAAAGTGTGCTGTTATCACTCTTGAATACAACTCTTTTTTTATTTGTGAATCTGGCTAAATCTGATATTTCTTTGTTGACAACAACATTTCATGTTATATGCAGGTTTGCACTAAAGTTGCCATATAGAACTCATCAATGTGACTTAAATTTGGCAACATCTTGGCTTCCCCCTTCTTTATATTTTCAATATAGCCTGAGTTGTTTGGTTCATAGCACTCTTCATCTGGGTGCAGCTTCTCCTCTTTCTTCATTGTTAAATGTTAAAATATCAAATAGAGATTTGTGATCAAATGCTTCAGTTATATTAAAATATTCCAAATACGAAATGTAGGTTAGGTAAGCAGGCATTCTCTAATTATGCTCCTGTATTTTGGAACAAGATCCCATCTACTTTACAACATATTGATGGAATTAAGGCTTTTAAAGCATCAGTGAGACAATATATTTTAAGTTTATTGATGTGTAAGTGTTATTAGCTTATCGATGTATGTAATTGTTATATTTGGATGATTATATTGTATTATTTTATTTTTTATGTATATTACATCCTGACTGTAACATTGACTATGGTCCCGGGTCACATTTGAAAAAGGGCCTTGGCTCATATTGTTTACCCAGTAAACAAAAGTTTAAATAAAAAAATAAATAAATTTGTCAGGATTTAGACAGGTGATCCCCTCTTTATCTCGCTCTCTCTCTCTCTCCAGAGTAAGGTCAGTGTCAGTAAAACGAATGTCCTTCTCCATCTCTTGTATCCTCTAAATATGCTGAATCTCTATCTTCCTCTAAATTGGTTCAGAAAAGCCCATAGTATTAGCTCTGGTTTGCTTTGGTCTAAGAACCCCCCTAGGTGTTCTTATTTACGTCTAGGAGCCCCGAAACAAAAGGGCGGCCTTAAACTGCCCAACTTTTATCATTACTACCTGGCTAGTCATATGGCAAAATACTTTCACTGGACTGCAGCCCCTCTTCCCTATGAATGGCCCAAATATCTCCCCCTCTGGCATCAGATTGAGTGTCATATGATATCCGAGTCAGCTATTTCTCTGCATAGCCTTTTCTTCATAGCCCCTCAGAATCAGCCGCTGTCCCTCTGTAACACAATGATTCATACCTCACTTAAGGTCCACACCCAGCTATGTAAGTCCCTTCAGTATGATAACCTTAAAGAGATCTCTCAAGCATTGTGCTGTAACCCTAATCTCTGGATAGGGGAGCAGATGGTGTCTCCTGGAGGAATGTTTTCTGATGCTGATGTCAGGGTTAATAGTTTCATCACCGAAGTACGGAATTGTACTATGCCAGAGCTGCTAGCTTGACTCCAGCTCCCATCTAAGTGCACTTTTGGTATTTACCAGATTTGGCACCTACTACTTAATTGGTTTGGCCCAGTCCATTGGTCCAATGATCATGGTGACCTCCTCCACACATTTCAGGTCCTAGCCTGGCAGCCACATGCTGTATTCCAGATTGCATCCACTCTATTATCCAAACTCTATCCTGATTTACAAGGGCAATCCCCATACTGGTCTTCCTCTTTCTCTACCATGGTATTTCAGTATAAGCAGATATGGCAGGACCTTTATACCCACACCTCAAATGAGAGGCTCTGCCTGACACAGTTTTACATATTACATAATATCTACCTCACAGCCACCAAACTGGCAGTGAGGGGGAAATTACCTGACCCTTCTTGTTTTAGGTGTAGTCAAGACTCTGGTCCACTGTTTCATGTTTTCTGGGAATGTCCCAAAATTGCCTCTCTGTGGAAATGCATCCAAACTAAAATGGACCCCCCCTCTTGGGGCTAGACAGCCTGTTCACCCCTGAAATATGTCTGGTGGGAGACTACTCACTAATCAGGGTGATAGAATGGTGGTATTATATGTCTCTCATCTCCCTTTCTGTTAAGCGTGTGGTCCTGCATCATTGGAAGGACCAAACAACCCTTTCATATTTAGACTGGATGAATGAGCTTCTGGCCAATCTTTGCTTAGAAAAAAATGATTGCTAGTTTGAGGGGCAGGCTATCAGTTTATCACAAAAGATGGGATAAGCTCCACACTCTGTGCTTACTCTCTTCTGCTTCATGATTTGAGCATTGAGGTAATCTCTTGAACCACTTCCTTTGCTGGTTTTTGTCCATATTTGATACATCTTTGTAACCCACCATAGCTTAACTGGACAAGGAGTTAACTACATATAGCACTTAACATAACTAAGTTTTACCTCCTTGTGGGTTGTGTGCAGATCCTATTTCTACTCTTTCAAGTACCCCAAAGTTCTCAGTGCAGGGGTTGGTGTATTGTACAGGGGGATGAGAGGTGTCTGGGTGGGTTGTTAGGGGGAAGGGGCAGTGTTTGTATTAATTGAGGTTAGTGTTAGTTTACATTAGCTGTATTAGATTGTCATCCCTTTATATGGTAACCTATTTTGTTGGAAAAAAAATAATAAAGTATACAGAAAAAAAAAAAACTTGCTGTTCTGTGGACTGATATATCAGTCCAGAATTTCTATAAGCTCTAATTCTTTTGGCAGCCCAAGGGTTAAATACAAAAAAAAGTAAGACAAGTACAAACCATAATTGCTATACATAATCAAGTAAGTATGTGTTAACAATCAAGGAATATCATCTGAAACAATTGCAAATAGATTGCTCCTGTAAAAGCAGTGTTTTAAAATGTTGTTTAAAAATGTGCAATGAATGAGTATTCCATAGCAAAGGGGAGAGTTTGTTCTAAGAAAGAAGGGCATCAAAAGAAAAACTTTCTCTTCTGAAATGGGTTTGGTATCAAGGCAAAAGTAAACCACAATTTATCGCTCACTGGTGAGGCACCTCCTGGAGTACTGTGTCCAGTTCTTGAGGCTGCACCTCCAAAGGGACTTTGAAAGGGTGGAAGCAGTAGAGAGAAGGGCAAACAAAAATGGTGAGGGGTTGAACAAGAAGCCATATGAAGAAAGCCTGCAGGAACTCAACATGTACTCACTGGAAGAGAGGAGAACAAGAGGGGACATGACTGAAACCTTCAGATACCTCACAGGAGTGAACAAGTTGTAAGTGGAGGGTCTATTTCAGAGAAAAAAGGTACTAGAACAAGTGGATATGCACTGAAACTAGGTGGGGAAAGTTTAAGATGAGATGTGTGGAAATACTTTTTCCCAGAATGGGTGGTGGATGACTGGAACAGCCTGCCAGAGGAGGCAGTGGGGGTACAGACTGTGGGGAGCTTCAAGCATTCATGGGCGAAGCACAGGGGCATATTAGGTAGAGGAACAGGAGAGAGAGTGATACCTATGACCAACTAGGGTCAGTAGTGATGGGGTAGGCAGAGACAAGGGGCAGACTTCATGGGGCTGAAGGTCCTTTCCTGCTGACAAAATCTATGTTTCTATGTTTTAACATCTTATTTTATTTTTTTCACATATAATTAACATGGGTTCTAAGAGTTGCTCTCACATACAGCCTGCATGACATGGAATTCTTTTACAAAAACCCTCATTGTAAAAGTATGAGGTGCAACTGCAGATCCTTTTGCAAAGTAAATTGTACTGCTAAAATTGACCCAATTGACACACATGGCCAGAACTCCCCTTCCCTACACATAACTCTGACTCTGATGGGTACATAATCCCTAGTAACAAAATTACAATGTCACTGTAACAAGTAAAACAGCCCTCCATGATTTCATTTTTTTTTATTTTGTTTGGGGAGGGTTAATCTGACAAAGGACATGACAGGTATTCAATACATCACATGCCTGAAGCATTATAGCACTGAAAACACAAGGGTGTAAATTATGTCAACATTTTTCTTTCTCTCACTTTTGGTAGGTCCGAGATTGGTATTTTCTATTTTTTTCTACATCAGCTTGTGGCATTTCCAAAATACAAACAACTGTGCCCATCTATCATCTAGGTATACAGAGCTTTGCAAGAACCTGACTTGAGAAAAAAAAAGAAACAAATCAGTGATTGACTTGGTTGATAGGCAGTCAGAAAAAAACTACTAATCAAAACCATCTAAAATACAACAGTAACATCTCAGTCAGTTACAGTATTCAAAAGGCTGCCAGAACTGATCATTAAAATAAGAAGTACTTATGACAGACATTTTCATTTCCATTCTTTTTTTAAAAGTACCACATTATGAGTAAACAAAACCTAACATCTGACAGATTGGAAGAAAAGTATGAGGAGATTAGGAAACAAAACCTGATCTGCAGAAAACAACAACTATGTGAATTGCACAGCAAAGATGATGACCACACTGTCTCGAGCCCTGTATAACAGAGAACAGTGGCACAAGGACACTAGCTGACAGTCAATGAAAAAAAAAACACAAGGCTTGAACTTTTTTCAATTTTACAACAAAAATTCATCAAAGACTACAATATGTACTTCCCCACTTAAGGTAGACAATTGAAACATGTCCGCCATTCAAACAACTTAACTTCTGATAACCTGCAAGTTTGTCTCACACACAGACACTGAACGTCATCAGTTTACAGCACCCATTACTGTCTGCACACAATTATATTTTTATTACATTTATAGTTCAATACACAGATGTTTCAAAAACAAAAATAAACAAGCATTTGTCAATGCCGAATGTTTGCTTGCTGGTATTGGCATTGGTAGTGCAGGAGTTAGAGAGATGCATAACAGGAATGGCAGTGAAGTATTAAACTAATAACAACCCCCAACCCCACCCTGCAGAGACTGACAGGCATTTGGGGGGGTGCCTTTGGGTCATCGGCCATAATGCTCATGCCATTCCACCTCACTCCACCCTGCAGACACTGACAGGTGCTGTGGTGTGCCTTGGGGTCTTCAGCCCTTATGTGCACCCCATTGCATAAGGAAATAAGCTGAGATGGGTGCAATAGAGGAGAATGAGCTGAATGTTAAGGCAGACTGAGCACACCTCAATGCCTATCAGTAGCTGCAGGGTGAAGTGAATGGCATGAGTATTATGGTTGACAACCTCAAATCACACCCGACACCTATCAGTGTCTACAGGGTGGGGCATTACAGTTGGAAACCTTAATGCCCCGGGTGTTTGTTGGTATTTTTGCTCCAAATCTTCAACATGGGCTTTTTGGGACCCCACCTCATGAACAGTGTCAGTGTCATTTCATTACTCAATCCCAAAAGGTGATTTCGCACAGCAACTGTGCCATTCGGCACCACAGGTGCAAAAACACATTTTGGGTAGCATGTAAAAAATGACGGCTGTACTGTTTATGAGAAGGTGTGAAAAAATGGAAATTTTGAAAATCTGGAGTGAAAATATGAAAAATTGGCAAAGTTATGAGCATGCATAGAAACTGCAAAATGCATGCCTGTAACACAATCATTTTTTGGAATTTTTTCACCAGATTTTCAGCATGGGCATTTCGGGACCTCCCCTCATGAACAGTGCCACTGTGATTTCGTTAATCTGTCCAGAAAGTTGATTTCCCACAGCGACCTCACCATTCTGTGCCATAGGTGTGAAAAAATGTTTTGGGCAGGATGTAAAAAATGACAGGTGTACTGTTCATAAGGTGGTGTGAAAAAATGGCAATGTTGAAAATCTGGAGCGAAAATATTAAAAACTGGTAAAGTTACGAGTGTGCGTAGAAACTGCAATGCACACTCATAACGCAGTCATTTTTTGTAAATGTTTTCACAAATTTAGCAACATGGGTTTTTTGGGACTCCACCTCATGAACAGTGGCACTGTCATTTCATTAATCGATCCCGAAAGGTGACTCCATGCAGCAACTGCAAAATTGCCTTTTGGAACCAAATAATCAAATGACAGTGACAATGTTCACAAAGTGGGGTCCCAAGAGCCCCATGTTGAAAATGTGGAGCCAAAATTCCTAAAAATGGCTGAGATATCAACCAAAGTTGACCCCCCCCATTGACTCCCATTATACAGCTTACCGTCAGGCCTCATGCTGTAGCGATAGGATGCCTTGTCACAGTGGAATGTTTCCATCATATAGTGCTGCCATGTCTGCTAAAAGTTCATACAACAACTCCAGTGGTACTGTGCTCCCTGGCAAATGGCGTTGGCTGGGAGTAGTCGCTTCCTGTTATGTGTTCTCTCTGTTTTAGGTGAGAGAAGAGTTAATAGAAGGAAGAACAGAATGTACATGAAGTGGCATCAGTCACTCCTACACTCTCCATTCTTTCCTTCACTTCCATAATGGACACAAACCATGCTAGGTTCTTTCTTTCCTTTTTGAAAGTTCTGGTTTTATAAACATGTGACACCCCTCATAAAGTAGGAAATAAAGGAATAAACATTGAGGCCACTTATAAAAATTGTTCTTTATATTTCTGTAAGCCCTATCAAAAAAAATATATCTTTCAAAAAATTCTATTAGACCCTCATTAAAGTTCCAAGCATACACCTAGGGAAGAATATATGCAAATGTCTAAGAAGCCTCTGCTGTCTCTTCCTCCTGTTAGTGATCCCCGGCGCACCCCCTAGATAAATCTATTTAAATCCCAGGTCCATCTTTTTAAGGGTGTACACAAAGTTAAACACCACTGATGGTACACAAAAAACAAGTCTACGAAAAAAGGACATGCTTTATGCTTCTCTGTTCCTTCACTTTTTCTTCTTCCATGGTAATGCCCTTTCTAAGTATATTACATGATCTAGAATGTAAGGAAAAGTTTTTTCTGAGTGTAGTGTTACACACTAGAATGTTAATTAATGCTTCCTTTAAGGGAATTTAAAATGAAATACAAGAAGAAAGAATTATAGAAAAGTAAGGGAACTTTTAATGTGTTCGTCTAGATATTTACATCCTGTTAGCACTTGAATGATGTTTTAATTGTATTTTGGTGTTAAATATATATATATATATATATATATATATATATACACACACACACACCAGATGGCACAATCTTCTTAAAAGCCAAGGGTTTGGTGAAACATTAGAAAGCTTTGCTGCTGTACACAGAGCCTGAGCCTAAACAGGCTATGTACCACTGTGATGAGAAAAAAACACTTTGAAAGAACTGGAAAACTTTGCTTTGTACATTACTTTTTGGATTGTGTGTGGGGTGTGCAATGATTGTCTTTGCCTAGCTGTATACTGTGCTTGGAAGAATAAGCCTGCTGCTTGACCCACCAGTAACAAGTTGGTACTCAGTTATGGCAAGCCGTTAGGGATATAATTCAGAATCTCTGGCTGTATAGTAAAACACACACTATATGGTGAAATACATACATCATACAGTGAAATATATACATTATATAGTGAGATACATACATGATGTAGTGAACCACATACAGTATCTACTGAAATATATACATCGTATAGTGAAATAAATATACTGTATACTGAAATACATGTATTATATAGTGAAACACATACACTATATAGTGAAATGCTTACATTGCATAGTGAAATGCATACACTATCTACTGAAATCCACATACTGAGTACTGAAAATCCACATACACTATATACTAAATCAAATGTACTATTTACTGAAACATATACACTACCTATTGAGATACATACACTACAGACTGAAACATCCACATAAACTATCTACTGAAACAAATACTCTATAGATTGTAACACATACACTATATATTGAGAAAAAACTGCATATACTATATACTGAAACAAATACACTATATATTGAAATGCATACACTACACACTGAAAAAGCATATACACTATATACTGAAACAAATACACTATATATTGAAACATCTACACTTTATATTGAAATACATACACTATCTATTGAAATAAATACACTATGCACTGAAAAATCTGCATACACTATATATTGAAACAAATACACTGTATATTGAAATACATACACTATCTATTGAAATGCATATACTACACACTGAAAAAAGCACATACACTATATACTGAAACAAACACACTATATATTGAAACATCTTCACTTTATATTGAAATACATACACTATCTGTTGAAATAAATACACTATGCACTGAAAAATCTGCATACACTATATACTGAAACAAATACACTACATGGTGAAACACATACACTATGTATTGAAACACATACACTGTAGACTGAAAAATTCACATACTCTATATACTGAAACAAATAAACTATATACTGAAATGGACTATGTTCTGAAACTACCCATTCCCCCTTCCCCTCCCCCATGAATGCCCTAGATCTGAACTCATTGCCTGTTGCATTCAGTTAGCTGCTAGCTTGATGAGAGGATGTCTGAAACTGCAGAGCTGAGGTAAACAAAACAGGGCCATCTCTTATTGTACTTCTTTATGGGGGTTTTCCTTTTGTTTTGCTTGCACACCTTTAGTCAAATTTCAGACCATTGTGATGTGACAAGAAACTTTTAAAATAATTTAAATGCTGTAGTTTATTCTTTTAAATAAGTGCTGCCTTCATTTACTGTCAGACAACACATTTGTATAGAAGCTAATACAGGATATTCCTAACATACCTGTATACATAGGGAGCTGCATGCTTTTTCCAAGTTAAAGTGTTGATTTGTTTTATGTGTAATTAATTACTGTGTAAGTCCAGCAACTTATCTGAGTTGCATGCTTGGGAAGTACTTCAGGAGCTGTGGAAGTGTAAGCCAAAATCATTGCTGGTTTGTACTCTATGGACTATGTTTTAAGTTTTTATTTTAAAATATATATTTTTGCTGCAATCTCTCAGTATTCAATTTTCATCAGGAGTTTAGCTGGCATATGCATATAATCTGCATTGTTTTACAAAATAACTTTACTGTGAATCCTCACTGGAGGCATGCACAGTCTGTTTTGGGGTTTGAGCTTCTCAAACTGTGTTTTATTTCTTTTTTTTTTTTCCCATAGAGATTTTTATCTCCTTAGTCACCCTGCTACCCCTTTGCCCACTGACATCTCCAGCCCAATCACTTACCATCCACAGGACATATTTGCTCTGAGATCCCCCCACTCACATCCCCCGTGTTGGGGCCAGGATGAGGAGGGCCATTGACAAGGAGACACATATGAGCAGAGCCTCTTTAGCAGTGCAAAATCTACGGCAGGTTGTTGGATCATTTGCCATTGGGGTTTCTACCTTTGGTTTCATCCTCGGAAGCCAAGCATGGAATGATGCAATTGCATATAAAGACACATGCTTGCTTTGTGCCTGCCTGAGCCCCCTTATGCAACTCCACTGCCCTGCCAGCCCTCCTCAGCTAGGTGGATGTTGATGAGCGGGGTGGCTGTGACTTCCCTCACTGATAGGAGAGCATTCCCGAGATGCTCAATCATATTTCCCCAGCTAACCCCTGTGCAACCTCAGGTTCCACCACCAAAACTGGGCCAGTGGCATGGGAGGCAGTGCAATCACCTCCAAGCTGCTAGGCCAGCCCACCAGACTGTGTTTTTATAAGCAAATAAAGACAGCATATAGGTAAAAGAAGAAAACAAACTGTATTTTAACTAGTCTGTTATAAATATTTTAAGTCGCATCACAATGTTTTGAAATCGGATAGAGGTTTTGCAAACAAAATACGATAAAACAATACATAAAGAGATAGATAAGATAAACCTTTTATGTTTACTTTCTGCATCTAAGGAGGCATCGGCCAGGACTTTTAGTAAGTTAGGGCCCCATTTTCAGAAGGTTAGCATGCAGAGCTAAACATTACACTGTGGGAACAGCATGGTTGGATTGGTGTCATATTCAGCATCGCTTGATGCTACCCTGATCATGTGCATGTGCATATATACTACTACGGCCATGTAAATGAGAAATCCTCTCCTGCATACAGAGCACAGTGCAGTATAAAAGGTTTCCTTAGTGACCAAAAGTACCACCCTCTACATTTTATACTCAGCCTCTAGGCTTCCAGTACCTAGATGCTTGATGTTGCACTTTTTGGCTTTGAACCCGAACTGCCATGTCCCATAGCACTCTTTAGGTTTTCTAATGTCCCCACTCATTCTCTCCATCTGCACCTATCAACGCTATTACAGATTGTGGTGTCATCTACAAAAAGGCATATCTCCCCTTCCAGATTTTCTGTTATGCCACTTATAAAGATACTGAAGAGGATGTGTCCCATTACTGAGCCCTCCGACACCCTACTGGTCACTCTGTCCTCACTGGAGGGAGTGCCATTTACCACCACCTTCTGTGGCTGTGTGCTATCTCAGTGCATCACTTAGGAGAGCACAACACTAATCTGAAAATGGGGGCCCACATAACACTGTAACAGAACTAGCACTGCATTGTGATAAGCATGGCTGATACCATTTTAAAAAGTATTCTTCTGTGCAGTGCTAACCTGTTAATGTGCTACTATTTTTTTTTTTTGCACAGGATTACTAATTGCAACCAGGTGCTCATACAACTGGGGCTTACTCTAATGCATATAAGGTGTACAGATATACTAAATGCTTTCCTTGAAGTGTTAACACACTGAGTAGTTAGTGCTAGTCAATGATTCTGGGAATCGTGTTTTAACTGCACACATGCAGCCTGCCAGCAACCCCCCACGCACATACACACGGAGTTAGTTCTGGACACAATAAAAAAAACAAGCATTTGTCAATGCTGAATGTTGATTGCACTGGTCCGTTGAGCTCTCTCACTGGCCCTCTGTCACTCGCTCATTCTGTTTCTCCCAGTGCTGCAGGCTGCTGTTTTGTACTGAGCTCCTTCCTGCGTTGGCACCCTTTTCTGTCCACAAAGAAATCCGCAGATGGCCTGACAGAGCTCCGTTGAGGTGGGTCACTCCCCATCCTGACTCCCTCATTCTGTTTCTCCTTGCACTGCAGGCTGGCCTTTTGTACTGGGCTCCTGCCTCTGTTGGTGGCTTTTTCTCCCAACAAAGAAATCTGCTTTAGTCCCAACACAGGTCCGTTGAGGTTGCTTACTCCACCTCTGTCACTCACTCGTTCCGTGTCTGCCGGCGCTGCAGGCTGGCCTCTTGTATTGGGCTCCTGCCGGCATTGGCACCTTTTCGCCACAAAGGAATCCACAGCAGTCACGATAGAGAGCTCTGTTGAGCTCACTTACCCCCTCTCTCACTGACTCATTCTGTTTCTGCCACCGCTGCAGGCTGTCCTTTGTACTGGGCCCCTGGGTGCACTGCTGCCTTTTCTGCAAAGAAATCCACAGCAGTTCCGCGGAGCTCTGTTGAGCTCAATCCTCCACTTCCTCACTCTTTCACTGGTTCTGTGTTTCCTGCTTGGTGCAGGCTGTCCCTTTGCTGGGGTTTCTGCCTGCGTTGGCTTATTCTGCCCACAAATAAATCTGCAGCAGTCTGAGCGCTTGGGTCAGTTGAGCTTGCTCCTCCCCTCTCTCAGTCACCCATTCCATTTCTGCCTCGCTGCAGGCTGGCCTTTTATCTGGGCTCCTGCCTACATTGCTGCTTTTCTGCCTGCAAAGAAATCCGCAGCTGTCCCGACAGAGTCCATCTGAGGTCAATCACTCTCCTGTCTCACTGGCTCATTCTTTTTCTCCTGGCGCTGCAGGCTGCCCTTTTGTACTAGGCTCCTGCCTCTGTTGGCACCTTTTTCTGGTCACAAAACAATCTGCAGCAGTCCTGACAGAGCTCAGTTGAGCTAGCTCCCTCTCCCTCTCTCACTCTCTCATTCCATTTCTGCCAGCGCTGCAGGATGCCCTTTTGTACTGGGCTCCTGCCAGCATTGCCGCCTTCTTCTGTCCACAAAGAAATCTGCTGCAGTTACGACAGAGCTATGTTTAGCTCACTCAGTTCCCCCCCCCTCACTCGCTCGTTCTGTTTCTCACGCTAATGCAGGCTGCCTTTTTGTAGTGGGCCCCTGCGTGCATTGCTGCCTTTTTCCTGCCCACAAAGAAATCTGCAGCAGTCCAACAGAGCTCTGTGAGCTCACTTACTCCCCATCCTTCACTCGCTCATTCTGTGTCTCTCGCTGCTGCAGGCTGTCCTTTTGTACTGGACTTCTGCCTGTGTTGCACATTTTTTGCCCACAGAAATTCGCAGCTGTCCTGACAGAGCTCTGTTGGAGGTCGCTCACTCTGCCTGTCTCATTACGCTCATTCTGTTTCTCCTGGCGTTGAAGGTTGCCATTTTGTAGTTGGCTTCTGCCTCTCTTGGTGCTTTTTCTGGCCACAAGAAATCTTGACAGTCGCAACAGAGCTCTGTTGAGCTCCTTTCACTCCCCACCTCTCTTTTCTGATCATTCCGTTTCTGCTGGTGCTGCAGGCGTCCATTTGTGGTTCCGCCTGCATTGCTGCTTCTTCTGCCCACAAAGAAATCTGCAGCAGTCATGACACACTCCCTCTCTCACTCATTTGTTCTGTTTCTTCCGCCACTGAAGGCTGCCCTTTGTACTGGGCCCCATGCGCATTGCTGCCTTTATCTGCCCACAAAGAAATCCGCAGCAGTCCCAGCCAAAGCTTGCGTGAGCTCATCCTCCCCCTCCTCACTCGCTCATTCTGTGTCTCCCAGTGCTGCAGGCTGCACTTTGTACTGGGTTCCTGCCTGCAATGGCAGCTTTTTCTGTCCACAAAAAGATCTGCAGCAGTCCTGAAACAGCTCCGTTGAGGTCGCTCACTCCCCCTCTTTCACTCGCTCGTTCCTTTTCTGCAGGCGCTGCAGACTGGCCTTTTGTACTGGGCTCCTGTGTGCATTGCTGCCTTTTTCTGCCCACAAAGAAATCTGCAGCAGTCCCGACACAGCTCCATTCAGCTTGCTCTCATTCCCCCTCTCTCACTCACTCACTCATTCCGTTCCCTTTTGTACTGGGCTCCTGCCTGTGTTGCCAGCTTTTCATACCAACAAAGCAATGTGCAGCAGTCATGATAGAGCTCCATTGAGCTCGCTCACTCCCCCTCTCTCACTCGCTCATTCTGGTTTTCCTGCCACTGCAGGCTGCCCTTTTGTACTGGGCCCCAGCATGCATTGCTGTCTTTTTCTGCCCACAAACAAATCTGCAGCAGTCCCAAAAGAGCTCCGTTGTGCTCACTCACTCACTCCCCCTCCCTCACTCACTCGTTCTGTGTCTCCTGCCACTGCAGGCTGCCCTTTTGTACTGGGCTCCTTCCTGCATTGGTGGCTTGTTCTGGCCAGAAAGAAATCTGAAGCAGTCCCGACACATCTCCATTGAGCCTGCTCACTCCCCCCTCTCACTCACTCATTCTGTTTCTCCCAGTGCTGCAAGCTGGCCTTTTGTTCTGGGCTTCTGCCTCTGTTGCCGCATTTTCTTCCCACAAAGAAATCTGCAGCAGTCACAGTACAGCTCTGTTGAGCTCGCTCACTACCGCTGTGTCACTCACTCATTCTGTTTCTCTTCATGCTGGAGGCTGTGCTTGTGCACGGGGCTCCTGGCTGCGTTGGCACCTTTGTCTGTCCACAAAGAAATCTGCAGCTGTCCCGACAGAGCTACGTTGAGGTCGCTCAGTCTCCCTCTGTCACACACTCATTCTGTTTGTCCTGGCACTGAGCGGCCTTTTTATGCGGTGCTCCTGCCTGCATTGGTGCCTTTTTCTGCCCACAAAGAAATCCACAGCAGTCCTGCTGAGATCTGTTGAGTTCACTCAGTCCCCCGTCTCACTCACTCATACTGTTTCTCCCACCGCTGCAGGCTGGCCTTTTCTATTGGGCCCCTGCCTGCTTTGACACCTTTTTCTGCCCACAAAGAAATCCACAGCAGTCCTGACAGTGCTCCGGTGAGTTCACTCACTCACCCTCTCGTTCTGTTTCTCCCAGTGCTGCAGGCTGCCCTTTTGTACTGGGCTCTTGCGCTGGGGCCTTTTTCTGCCCACAAACAAATCCACAGCAGTCCCGACAGAGCTCAGTTTAGCTCGGTCACTCTCCCCCTCACTTGTTCGATCTTAATCTGTCCCAAACATTGATTTCCCACAGCGACCGTGCTATTCTCCGGCAGGAGTGCAAAAACATGTTTAGACTGGATGTGAAAAATGACGGCTGTACTCTTCATAAGGAGGTGTGAAAAAAGTGCCACTGTTGAAAATGTGGTGTGAAAATATTACAAATGTGCAAAGTTACAAGGGTGCGTGAAACAGTTTAATGCAGCTTGTAACACGGTCATGTTATGGGTTTAGTCACCAAATTTTCAACCTTGAAACTAGGACCTCTGCTCATGAACAATGTCACTGTCATTTTCTTAATCTGTCCCTAACACTGATTTACCACAGTGACTGCTTTATTGTGTGCGTCAACTGTGAAACCACATTTCAGTCAGGATGTGAAAAATGACAGCTGTACTGCTCATAAGAAGGTGTGAAAAAATGCCACTGTTGAAAATCTGGCATGACAATATTACAAATCTGCGAAGTTACAAGGGTGTGTGGAAAGTGAGCAATGCACACTTGTAATACAGTCATTTGCTGGGCTATCATCACCAAATTTTCAACATAGGCACTTTAGGACCTCTGCTCATGAACAGTATCACTGTCATTTTCTTAATCTGTCCCGGACAGTGATTTTCCTCAGCGACTGCTCCATTCTGCGCCGGAAGTGCGAAAACACATTTCGGCTAGGATGGGAAAAATGACGGATGCACTGTTCATAAGTAGGTGTGGGAAAATGGCAATGTTGAAAATCTGGAGTGAAAATATAAATTCACGAAGTTACGGTCGTGCATGCAAACTGCAACACCGCTCGTAACACAGTCATTTAGGAGTATAGTTAGCAGATTTTAACACAGCCATTTCAGGACCTCTACTCATGAACAGTGTCACTGTCATTTCTTAATCTGTCCTGAACACTGATTTCCCACAGCGACCGGCTATTCTGCGCCAGAGTGCGACAACACATTTCTGCAGGATGTGAACAATGACAGCTGTACTGTTCACAGGAGGTGTGAAAAATGCCAATGTTGAAAATCTGGCATGAAAATTTTGCAAATTCACGAGATTCTGGCGTGGGTAGCAACTGCGCGGCTGCGCTTTCGTAAAACAATCATTTTTGGATTTCTCACCAAATTTGCAACATAGGCTTTTTGAGATCAACCTCGCGAACACTGGCACTGTCATTTCGTTAATCGTCCCAAAAGGTAGATTCCGCAGTGACCTCGAAATCACCTTTTGGGGCCGATTCTGTAATAACAGTTCAGGTATAAGGGATCCAAAACCCTATGTTGAAAATTTGGTGGAAAAAATCCAAAATGACTGAGATATCTACTAAAGTTGAAAAACACTATTTATTACGTTATACAGCTTACGGCATTTCCTCAGTTCATGGTGGGTCTTTGAAGAGTGCAGACGTGTTCCTGGTCCACGAAGATCGTCGCGCCATGCTCGGAGGTAAGTAAGGGGTGAGCGGGGTGTGGGGAGGCAGGGTGTGCAGTGGGTTGGTGCGGGTTGCAGGTGATGGCCAGGGACACTACGAGCAACCATTTCCTTTTTTGCAGGTAAAAAGAATATATACTTCACGGGACCGTTTTTCCCTTTGCAGGGGCATGTGGCACACTGGGATGGGCACCCAGCGTGCCACCAATGGCTTTCTTTTGGGGGGGCAGCAGTAGCTGACAGGGATTGGGCACCCCATCGGCAGGAATAAAAGCAGGAGGGTGTTGGAGAGTCCCACGGAGTGGGTCCCGTCGGCACCAGAAACAATGGGGCACCGAGGCCGACAGGGTTTGAGGACCCGTTTTCACATAAACACGGTGGGGGGTTGTTTGTGAACAGGGCAGCAACCTGCGCCCTGTTCTAAACAATATCGAGATTATCCCAACCTGCAATGATGGGTCGCTCACTCATTGCAGCAGATGGCTAGCGCTGCAATGACAAGGCGGCCCCTGATTGCAGTGGCGAAATTGTCAGTAATTGTCAGTAATATTCCAAACTACCATCACCAGCAGCCTGCAATATGTTATTTGCACTGTGTGCAATCAATATAAAAATGGTACATCCTGTCTGCCCCATTTATCATATTAAACCTCAGAACCTACTGTCCATGCAGGGTAATAGCCTTCACTATCCACTCCCTTGTTTTCCTCCCTACTACTATCAGCATGAGTAACCATTATACCCTTCACTTTGTCAGAGCCATGCTTGAAACCATTTATGGTTTTGGTGCCTGCCATCTCAGTTGGCAAACTATTCCACATTTCCACCACCATTTCTGGAAAATAAAACTTTCCAATATCCCTCTTGAACCTCCCTCCCATCAGTCTCTACTTGTGCCCCCATAATCTTGAACTGTTACTCATGCTAAGTAGTTCTCCATTCACCTTGTTTATTCCATACAGGAACTTGAAGGTCTCTATCATATCACTCCTCTCTTGTCTGGTCTCCAATGAAGACATGTTTAGTGCCTTGAGCAGATCCTCATACGATCTGTCCTGTCAGCTCTGAATCATCCTGATCACCCTTTGTCCTTATCTTTCCTGAGGTGAGGTCTTCAGGTTCAGAACTCTGAACAGTATACAGTGCAGCCTCACCAGCGATCAATAAGAGGCAGTAAACCTCTTTTCTTCTACTATCAGAACCCCTTCTGGCACATCCTAGTATCCTAGTTGCCTTACTAGATGCCTCACTGTACTAGCTTGATTGTTTAAGGGAGTCACTAATGACGAATTCTAGGTCCCTTTTCTCAGCTGTAGTGCTCAGCTCTACCCCTTCTATCCAGTACTCTGTCCTGGGGTTCTTGTCCCCTAAGTGAATCACCTTGCACTTTTTGGCATTGAATTTCAACTGCCAAACCTTGGCCACCACTCTAATCTTTACATGTCAGTCTGCAGTTTCCTACTTCCCCATCACTATCTACCCTCCATGGTTTGTGTCATCTTCAAAGAGACACAGCCCTAGATTCATTCTCAAACGTTGTTAATGAGCATATTAAATAGAACAAGAGTCAGGATGGATCCCTGTGGCATTCCACTCTTGACTTCCCTCTTTTCTGATTTGACACCATAATCACAACCCTCTGATGTCTCTCATTCAACTAAAGCCCCCTCACCCCCACCAAAACACTGCTTATATTTTCCTTCACATCCCTGGACCTCACCCCCTTGCGCTGTGACCTAAGTCACTCTGATTGGTCCCCTAACTCATTGGTCTGCTCCACTTATTCCATGCTAACATATCTCAAAACAAAATTACTCTAAATATATATATATATTTTTTAGTTGTTTAACCAGGAGTAGCACACTAAGCTGAAAGCTTTTTTAAAGGAGCGACCTGGGAGCACAAGGAAGTTAAGTGACTTGCTCACAGTCACACAGTATGCAAGTGGAAGCTGTGGGATTCAAACCCAGATCTGGTCTGCTGGATATTACCAGATTTGCAGCTCAGAGCCTTAAACCACTGCGCTATACTGCCTCCCCTTTATGGGACTGCCATGCCCCCCCAGAGCAGGACATGAGACAAGGTACACCACCTCCCCTAGATAATGGCTGACCTCATAGCTTACTTGCAAGTGCATGATTTGGCCTGGTCAAAAAATAAACGTAACCCATCCCCATGGCTTCCAGAGGTATCATCATCTCCGCAGCACCTGTACCATGGCAATAAGCTTGCCAAGGTGAGATTTTACATCTAACTTCAGTACCTACATTGGTTACCTGTCTAATTTTTGGAAGGCTGCCACAATCTCTTCTCCCCTCCCACTCCTTTGCCTGTCCTCAGAGTCATTGACACCCCTGTCTCTAACCTCTCCTTCATCACCATAGAGATATAATTCCTTTTCATCGCCTGTACCTCCTCTCTCCTCTCTTCCCTCTCCCATTCCTCACCTCCCTCTCACCCCTGCCAGCCTGCATGATTGTCATCTCCTTCCTTCCCCTATTGTTTTTTTTCTCTCCAGTAACTCCATCCTTTATCCTCGACACCTCCCACCCTTAATCCTTCCAGGGTAGGAGCCCAGTTGGCCGGGATAGCAAGCTCCTCCATCTGATTGCTCTGCAATCTCCTCCCATGGATGACCTCCCTAACCTCTCTTTCTGGTGTTCCTCCATCCCTGCTGACTGAAAGGCTGCCAGTTACTCCTCCTCCTCCAAAGATGGTGACCCGTCAGGTATGAACAGCTACTGACTCATTTCTCTCCTCCTCCAAAATACAGGAACAAATTATCTTGTTACAGTCTCTCCCTTTCTGGACTCCTCTTCTTTTCACCCAATACAAGTCTGACTTCTGCAAAATCACTCCACCACCTGCTCAGGCTCACCAAATCCATCCATAATTTATGGATCACAGCCTATTCACTTCTGTCTTCTCGATCTAGCCAAAGCATTCAACCCTGTCTACCACCCAATTATTAGCCAAACTCCAGGCTGCAGGCCTCTCTGACTTAGCCATCAGCTGTTCCACTCCTACCACAGGGGTAGGTCCCAAGCAGTCAAAAGTGGTGACCCCCTCTCTCCTCCCTGCCTGTATCCACTTGGTTCCCACAAGGATCTGTGTTAAGCACACTACTTTTCTCCATTTTCCTTAATGATCTCCTCCTCCATGTGCTTGTCTGCATCCATTCACATGTACATGGATGACACGGTCCTCTTCACAGCAGGCCCACAGACTCCAGCTGGACTTTGATCAAGTTCTGCCCTGACCACACACAAATCGGCTTTTCCTCAATGCCAAGAAGGCTGTCTCCATGTCCTTTGGCACAAGGCATCAGACTCTCTAGGCTCCCTCCCCTTCCTACTTTCCATACCCTGGATGGCTCCCCTGTGGAGGATGTCACCACCTTTAGTTATCTTGATATCTGGCTAGACCAACACCTAAACGTTTCTGAACAAGTGGATGCTATAGTCAAAAAGCTGCACCACAATTTGGTGCACTTTACAGGAACTGTGACTGTATCCCACCTCCAGCATACCATGCTATTATCCAGAGAATGATCCTCCAAATCTCTGACTATGGTGATGTGGTCTACAGCAGCCCCTTCACTACCCTTGCCAGACTGGACACACTCTTCAACTATTTCTGCCATTACACTCTCGATTATCCTTCTTGGACTCACCATTGTTCTATATATAAATCTCTCTCCTTTTCTTTTCTTGTGGACAGACACCATGCCCACTGTGCCAGCTTTGTGGGCAAATCTGGTTTGTTTCCCTACCCTCCTATCTCTCCAATGGCCCCGTTATAGCCATACCATCAGAAGCTGAAATATTCAAACCCTAGCAGTCTCTTCAGTTTCCACAACCATCGGCAAAGTCACGTTCAGCCACCGCTGCCCTAAAATCTGGAACTCTCTCGCCCCAGCCATTCACCAATCTACCTCCCATGGATTCTTTCAAACCACTTCAGTGGTCTCATCTCTCCTTCCTGCACTTGCTCTAGTTTTCCCTCTTGCTCTCCTATTACTTGATTCCAGTTTAGGTACAGCTAAAATTTGGCACCTATGCTTCCACTCTAGGCATTATGCACAAATGTTTATAGCTAATGTTGAAGTAAAAGCCTCTCCAGCCACTTTGCATATCAGTTGTGCAGATGGAGCTCCCTCTAACTGTGAACTCCATCAAATACCTTGGGTGACACTTGACCCCCAGTTGGACCTAGAGTCATATCCTAAATGTCTGTAGAACTGTGAACTGTAAATTGGGTCTGGCCTATAGGGCCAAAAATAACCTAACACCTGCTGCTCATCTGGCACTTGCTAGAGGTGTACTACTTCCCTCCCTTAGCTGTGGTCTCCACCAATTTGCCTGTACCTCCAAAGCTCTTCTTACTCGGTGGCACACAACGTACAATAACATCAGTCGCTTTGCACTAGCCGCCCACCGTCTAACTCACCATTGTGAGCTTTATGATAAACTAGGTTGGCTTTCCCCGACCAATCACCTGAACTTTGGGCTGGGATGCCTCGTGGGCAAAGTGATCAGAACTGGCACCCCCCTGGGGCTGGCACAGCTTCTCTCACCTCCTGACCCCTCCTCTTACCCACTCAGGTCCCAGGGTCCTGGGATGCTAAAAGTACCCCTCACCCGAACCCTTATGGGGGACAGGGACTTTGTTGCATGTGTTTCTAGGCTCTGGAACTCCTTTCCTGACCATGTTCATTCTGCCTCCTCCCATCAGTGCTTCCAGAAGTCCCTGTGGGGGCATCTGAAGCTGGCCTCAGCGTGCGACTGTCCCAAGCCTCCCAAGCCTAATTGTACTTGGAGCCCAACTGTTCTGAGGACCTGCCAATGATCTTTTGGTCATTTCTCATGATCCAATTGCTCTCCTAGGCATCTGACTGCACTATGTATGCTCTAGACTATATATTGCTGATTATATGTTCTTTATCAATTTCTGTCATAGCAGTTCACTCCATGTCTTACCATTTTGTGACTCAATGCATTTTGTTACTCTATGTACTTGCTGTTATGTTCTGATGTATCTGTATTACCTGTTGTACTCTCCTGGGAAGTTCCTGAAAATAGGCATATAACTTGTCTAGTGTACCTACCCGGTTAACAAAAGCTAAATAAATAAATAAATAAAACTGCTCTGTATTTGATCACCAGCATGGGTTTGTGGCTCCTGACTGTGCTGTATATGCATTGTCAATTGTTTGCTTGTCACTCAAGTTCTCACATCTTGCATGTATTATTCCCAATGTAATTTGTGGTTGTGTACCACTCTGCTCCATGTATGTTATGTATTTTGAACTATTGTGCTACCTAAGACGCACTTGTACAAGTTCCCCTTCCCCAGGATGCATCTAGAAATGAGCTACCAGCTCAGTATTCCTGGATGGGGAGCACTAGACACCAAGGATCATTCTACTATAATAATTGAAGCCATTTAAACTGTGATCAGGGGTGTAGAACCTTTACATGCCAAGGATCATTTTGGTATACTACTTGGGAGCATCATAATGGTGACCACAGGTAGGGTCACAATATGCACCACTGTGTGCTCAAATTAATTTATTTATTGAAAAGTTTCACCAGGGAAGGTACACTGAACAACAAATTGCTCGTCTCCCGGTACGACCTGGGGGAGAGAGTGGTGGGAGTTACATAGTAACAATGAGTACACACAAAATACACAATATCATACAAAAGCATAGGTTACAACTGAATTACACATTAGCAATAAAAGCAAATAATTACAAGGGTAGAGAAGTGAAAACCAATCGCAGTGAGCTTGTGGTGAGACAGAGAGAGAGAGCGTAATGTAATAGCAAGTGTGAACCAATGGCCTGCACTATGCAGACTAAGAATAGCATAGGGTGGCAAGTGAAGTGAGTCAACAGGGCATCAAACAGGATGTAGGACAAGAAGGGGAGCTAGGGGCAGATGGAAATTTACAAGAGAAATTATGAAGAGCTTGATTTAATGAGCCAGGCAGGAAGAGGATCGGATATGTGTAGGAAAAGCATTCCACATTTGGGAGAGCGATAGGGTGGGAGGCCTGTCCACTAGCGGTGGATCTCCAGGGAGCAGACAGAGTTCTATGGCCATGGGCTCTTAGAAGTTGAGAGGGACTGGGTGGGGGATTAGGGAATTTAGGGAGGGAGTGTGACAAGCCAGTACTTAGAGATGAGATTTGCGCAATGATGCAGTCGCCTATTTGTTAGGGATGGGAAGGCTAAAGCTCGGTACAAGTGGCAGCGGTGGGTAAGGTGAGGTGCATCCAGAGCAAACCGACAGAATGAGTTGAAAAGAGTATCCAGGTTGGCTAAGGAGGTGGCAGGAGCAGAGCAATAAACAACATCGCAATTGTCGAAAACCGGGAGGATCATTTTTTGGATCAGTTCACGTCTTGCCAGTGGCGGGAGGCAGAAGCGGTTTCTATATAAGGTGCCAAGTTTGGGACGAAGCTTTTTTAATATGGCATCTACATGGGCCAAGAAGATGAGATGTTTATCCAGCCAAACGCCCAGATACCTGAAAGACTCGGTAGCAATTACTGTTGCTCTGTCGAGGGTAGTAAAGGTAGGGGCAGAAGGGAGCCTTGACATCTTCTGACGTGTGTCAAAAGTCATGGACACAGTTTTCTTGGCATTTAGGAAGAGTTGGTGGGATTGAAACCAGCTCTAGGCATTATTGAAATGAAGTTGGAGCCTGGGAGGCCACATCAAAGGGTGAGGGCCCAGAGGAGAATAGAACCGCATCATCAGCATACATATGTATAGAAGATGAGGTACAGATGGATGGAAGATCATTCAGAAAGATGGAGAAGAGAATCGGGCCTAGTATGGACCCTTGGGGGACTCCAGAGTATATGGGTAGAGGAGGGGAGCTGTAGTAGGATATGTTTACAGACTGTGCGCAGTCATATAGGTATGTGCTGAACCATTTAATGGCATGTTCAGACAGCCCAGCTGATGAGAGGGAGTGGAGCTGGAGGGATTGGGAAACCATGTCAAAAGCTTTAGCAAGATCAATAAAAATGGCAGTGGTTATGTGACCGCAATCCATGCCTGTCAGGATCGCATCAGTGATTCAAAGCAGCGAGGTAGTAGTAGAGTGATGTTTATGGAACCCAGATTGATACTTGTTGAAGAAATTTCTGTCTGAGAGGTATGAGTATAGTTAGTCAAGGACTAGATGTTCTTGTAGTTTGGCTAACGTCAGGAGAAGAGACATAGGGCGGTAGTTCTCAGGGGAGGAGGAGTCGCCACACTTATGGAGAGGGAGGACAATAGCATGTTTCCACTCATGGGGAATTTCAGCCAAGTGAAATGAGAGATTGAAAAGAGCAGTGAGTGGGGCAGCAATGGCAGAGGCAGACAAGTTTAGTAACTTTGGGTCCTGTCCATCAGAAGAGCTACCTTTGCTCGGGTTTAGGGCTTCCAAGGCCACCAGCATGTCAGTTCTCAGAATTTTAGAGAAGGAAAAAGCTATGAGGTGGGGCTGGAGGACTTCTAATGGGTGCGGAGAATAACTGGTTAATAGTTGGGAGGGAGCCTAGCAGAGTAGAAGCACATGAGGTAAAGTGCGAGTTGAAAGCAGCAGCAATGCTAGGGTGGTGGGCAATGACAGTATTGTTTATCTGGAGATGGGGGGAGGGAAGGGGAGCCTGTGGGGAGAAAAGTGAGTGGTTTACTTTCCAGAATTTGGATGGGTTTTTTTTATTAGAGTTAGAAGTAGAGCTGAAGTAATCAGCCTTGGCCAAATAGTGGCTTTTGTGCATTTGTTTCTGAGGACCCGGTAGGCCTCATAGTCTTTAAGGAGCTTTGTGCTTTTATGGAGCTTCCAGGCTGTATCACGTGCCCTTAGACAAGCAATGAGTTCTGGGG
Organism: Neoceratodus forsteri; assembly: GCA_016271365.2. NCBI lineage: Eukaryota > Metazoa > Chordata > Ceratodontiformes > Ceratodontidae > Neoceratodus > Neoceratodus forsteri. Next base: position 1,025,002,078 of record CM057454.1, on the reverse strand, counting down.
AGATCCAGGGGAGGTGGTTTCCACGGACACGTACCCGGCTTAGTGGTGCATGTTGATTCCAGACTTCAAGGAATCGTTCTCTGAAGTAGGTAGCTGCGACATCTAGGTTACTGGCAACAGATATAGGTGCCCAATTAGTGTTAGTCAAATCATAAAGAAGTGGGTCAATGTTCAGGGATTTGTATGATTGGATTTGTAGAGTTTTATAGGGGACTTTGAGTTTGTGAATTTTGCGCACCAGGAAAGTCATGCAATGGTCACTGAAGGCATCTGCTAGAGTACTGGAATTAATGACCCTATGGGTGTGAGTTGTAAGGGCCCAGTCGATGAGGGAATGGTTTCCTGTCTTGTGATTTAGCCTAGTTGGATATTGGATAATTTGGGTTAGGTTGAGCGCATGTATAGCATTTAGCACTTTGCTGGGTATGGAAGTCCAATTTATGTTGAACTCTCCCATAATATATAATTCGCCAGCAGAAGAGTGGCTAACTAAGGTGGTTATGAGTTCAGTAGCAATATTGGGTTGTGAGCCAGGACAGCAGTAGACACCTGCTACAACAAAGATAGGTTTGCAGAAGGGGAGTGAGATTTGCAACAGCAGAGCCTTGTAAGCTTTTGGTAGAGCACTAGAAAAGACGGAAGTGAAATGGATGGAAGAGGAGGCATAGATGGCTACCCTACCTCCTCTCCCAAGTCGGTCCTGTCTCGATATTGTGAAGCCAGGGACAGTAAGAGACGAGTTGCTGAATTTTTTATTTAGCCAGGATTCGGGAAATTATTATTATATCAGGCTTTAGCGTAGCCACCAGTGGCTGTAGCAAGTCCACTTTAGGGAGGAGACTACGTATATTGATATGTAGTATTTTAAGGCCATATGGAAGAGCTGAGAGATTTGGCTCAGTGCTGGCTGCTGGAGGAGGTTGAGCTGGGCCAGGGGTTCGGGTTTATGTCATCAGCTGATAAGAGTAGGAGGGCAATAATAATATAATGCAGCTTTGCGCTGTTGATCCAGGAGTGGTTGCATAGCAGTCGGGAGTTAGTGCTTTGGGTATTAGCAAAGGGTGGCCAGGATCTAAGCAGCCATATAAGAGTAATGTACATAGGCAGCTGGAGGAGAGAGGTGCAGGGGCGAGTGGGTGAGTGAGACCAGGATATGGTAATGGGAGAGGGGGAGTTACCCTGATTGTAGATAGGGGAGGATATCATCTAATTTCATAGGAGGGGATGCGGGATTAGGTGGCGGGGGGGAGAATAAGTGCTGTGAAGTGTAGGGCAGCATCTTGGTTAAACTGGGGAGTATTGGTCACGGAGGACGAGGCTGAGTCAGAAGAAAAGCTGTACTGGCTCAGTAGGTCAGTGGAGCAGCAGGGTTCTGGGAGAGCCAATGAGAGCAGAGACAGTAGGAGGAAGGCGGAGCAAACGTGTATTTAAAGGAGGCCTGGGGGGGGAGGGAGAAAAATCACAGCAGAAGAATATGAGCAGGCTGAACTGGAAACCCGAATGCAAAAAGGCTCGCCATTCAGTGAGCCATGCTAGCCAGCTTACCAATCAGATGCACGTAGCAAATGGAGCTGCTGCCAATCGTAGCACCGCCGGTGCGCGCTTGAAGCAGCGGTGAATACCTGGGGAGTTGATCCGGGGGCGAGTTCCAGGAGGGCGGCAGGAGCTGTAGAGTCCTGTCGGCAGTGGCGGCCAAGGAGGCACTGCCTTTTCGGATTTGGAATCGCCACTCGGGGTGTTCGGCAGATCTGGGGAGTTGATCCGGGGGCAAGTTCCAGCAGGGCAGCAGGAGATGTAGGGTCCCGTCGGCAGCGGCGGCCAAGGAGGCACCACCTTTTTGGATTTGGAAGCGCCACTCGGGGCGCTCAGCAGATCTGAGGAGCTGATCCGGGGGCAAGTTCCAGCAGGGTGGCAGGAGATGTAGGGTCCCGTCAGCAGCGGCAGCTGAGGAGGCACCGCCTTTTCGGGTTTGGAAGCGCCGCTTGGGGCGCATGGCAGATCAAATGAGGGCAGGATTTTTGGAAGCAGTAAACAGTATTGCAATTTCAGTTGTTAAGCACTTTCAAAACCTTTTATATAGCACTGTGCTCTGTATGCAGGAGGGGATCCCTCATTTGCAAGGTTTTAGTAGTACATATGCACATGATCAGATTAGTATCTGGGGCTTCTAAAATATATGGTACCTGTTCAACCATGCTGTTCTCCCACATGGCACAGTGCTTAGATGTTTAGCATTCCGCTAACCTTCTGAAAACGGGGCCCTAATTGACTAAAAATCCCCTGCCGATGCCTCTTAAGATGCAGAAAGTAAACAAAAATGGACTATCTTATTCTTCATCTTTATGTATTATTTTATGTTATTTTCTTTCCTTTTTCATCCAAGTGCTGTTTTTATTTACTTATAAAAATACAGTCTGGTTTAGTGGTTTAGTTTAGGCTTGGTGGTAACTGTACTGCCTCCCATGCCAGTGGCTCAGTTTCGGGGGAGGACCTGGGTCAAACAGGGGTTAGCTTACAGCAGGAGGAGGTTGAGCTGGGCCAGGGTTGGGGTTTATGTCACCAGCTGATAAGAGTAGGAGGGCAATAATAATATAATGCAGCTTTGCGCTGTTGATCCAGGAGTGGTTGCATAGCAGTTGGGAGTTAGTGCTTTGGGTATTAGCAAAGGGTGGCCAGGATCTAAGCAGCCATATAAGAGTAATGTACATAGGCAGCTGGAGGAGAGAGGTGCAGGGGCGAGTGGGTGAGTGAGACCAGGATATGGTAATGGGAGAGGGGGAGTTACCCTGATTGTAGATAGGGGGAGGGATATCATCTAATTTCATAGGAGAGGATGCGGGATTAGGTGGCGGGGGAGAATAAGTGCTGTGAAGTGTAGGGCAGCATCTTGGTTAAACTGTGGAGTATTACAGCTTACAGCTAACCCCTGTTTGACCCAGGTCCTGCCCCGAAACCGAGCCACTGGCATGGGAGGCAGTACAGTTACCACCAAGCCTAAACTAAACCACTAAACCAGACTGTATTTTTATAAGTAAATAAAAACAGCACTTGGATGAAAAAAGAATGAAAATAACATAAAATAATACATAAAGATGAAGAATAAGATAGTCCATTTTTGTTTACTTTCTGCATCTTAAGAGGCATCGGCAGGGGAATTTTAGTCAATTAGGGCCCTGTTTTCAGAAGGTTAGCGGAATGCTAAACATCTAAGCACTGTGCCATGTGGGAGAACAGCATGGTTGAACAGGTACCATATATTTTAGCAGCCCCAGATACTAATCTGATCATGTGCATGTGCATATGTACTACTAAAACCTTGCAAATGAGGGATCCCCTCCTGCATACAGAGCACAGTGCTATATAAAAGGTTTTGAAAGTGCTTAACAACTGAAATTGCAATACTGTTTACTGCTTCCAAAAATCCTGCCCTCATTTGATCTGCCATGCGCCCCAAGCGGCGCTTCCAAATCTGAAAAGGTGGTGCCTCCTCAGCTGCCGCTGCTGACGGGACCCTACATGTCCTGCCACCCTGATGGAACTCGCCCCCGGATCAACTCCTCAGATCTGCCGAGCGCCACGAGTGGCGATTCCAAATCCAAAAAGGCAGTGCCTCCTTGGCCGCCACTGCCGCCAGGACTCTACAGCTCCTGCCGCCCTCCTGGAACTCGCCCCCGGATCAACTCCACAGGTATTCACTGCTGCTTCAAGGGTGCACCGGCGGTGCTACGATTGGCAGCAGCTCCTTTTGCTATGGGCATCTGATTGGTCAGCCGGGTAGCATGGCTCACTGATTGGTGTGCCTTTTTGCATTCGGGTTTCCAGTTCAGCCTGCTCATATTCTTCTGCTGTGATTTTTCTCCCTCCCCCACCCCCTCCCAGGCCTCCTTTAAATACACGTTTGCTCCGCCTTCCTCCTACTGTCCCTGCTCTCATTGGCTCTCCCAGAACTCTGCTGCTCCACTGACCTACTGAGCCAGTACAGCTTTTCTTCTGACTCAGCCTCGTCCTCCGTGACCAATACTCCCCAGTTTAACCAAGATGCTGCCCTACACTTCACAGCACTTATTCCCCACCCTCCACCTAATCCCGCATCCTCTCCTATGAAATTAGATGATATCCCTTCCCCTATCTACAATCAGGGTAACTTCCCCTCTCCCATTACCATATCCTGGTCTCACTCACCCACTTGCCCCTGCACCTCTCTCCTCCAGCTGCCTATGTACATTACTCTTATATGGCTGCTTAGATCCTGGCCACCCTTTGCTAATACCCAAAGCACTAACTCCCGACTGCTATGCAACCACTCCTGGATCAAGAGCGCAAAGCTGCATTATATTAATATTGCCCTCCTACTCTTATCAGCTGGTGACATAAACCCCAACCCTGGCCCAGCTCAACCTCCTCCTGCAGCCAGCACTGAGCCACATCTCTCAGCTCTTCCAAATGGCCTTAAAATACTACATATCAATATACGTAGTCTCCTCCCTAAAGTGGACTTGCTACAGCCACTGGTGGCTTCGCTAAAGCCTGATATAATAATAATTACCGAATCCTGGCTAAATAAAAAAATCAGCAACTCATCTCTTACTCTCCCTGGCTTCACAATATCGAGACAGGACCGACTTGGGAGAGGAGGTAGGGTAGCCATCTATGCCTCCTCTTCCATCCATTTCACTTCCGTCTTTTCTAGTGCTCTACCAAAAGCTTACAAGGCTCTGCTGTTGCAAATTTCACTCCCCTTCTGCAAACCTATCTTTGTTATAGCAGGTGTCTACTGCTGTCCTGGCTCACAACCCAATATTGCTACTGAACTCATAACCACCTTATAGTTAGCCACTCTTCTGCTGGCAAATTATATATATGGGAGAGTTCAACATAAATTGACTTCCATACCCAGCAAAGTGCTAAATGCTATACATGCTCCAACCTAACCTAAATTATCCAAGATCCAACTAGGCTAAATCACAAGACAGGAAACCATTCCCTCATCGACTGGGCCCTTACAACTCACACCCATAGGGTCATTAATTCCGGTAATCTAGCAGATGCCTTTAGTGACCATTGCATGACTTTCCTGGTGCACAAAATTCACAAACTCAAAGTCCCCTATAAAACTCTACAAATCCAATCATACAAATCCCTGAACATTGACCCACTTCTTTATGATTTGACTAACACTAATTGGGCACCTATATCTGTTGCCAGTAACCTAGATGTCACAGCTACCTACTTCAGAGAACGATTCCTTGAAGTCTGGAATCAACATGCACCACTACGCTGGACGTGTCCGTGGAAACCACCTCCCCTGGATCTCCCCAGAACTCATTGCTTGTCTAAGGGCACGTGATACAGCCTGGAAGCTCCATAAAAGCACAAAGCTCCTTAAAGACTATGAGGCCTACCGGGTCCTCAGAAACAAATGCACAAAAGCCACTCGTTTGGCCAAGGCTGATTACTTCAGCTCTACTTCTAACTCTAATAAAAATAACCCATCCAAATTCTGGAAAGTAAACCACTCACTTTCTCCCCACAGGCTCCCTTCCTCCCCCATCTCCAAATAAACAATACTGTCATTGCCCACCACTAGCATTGCTGCTTTCAACCTCACTTTTACCTCATATGTGTTTCTACCTGCTAGGCTCCTCCCAACTATTAACCAGTTATTCTCCGCACCCATTAGAAGTCCTCCAGCCCCACCTCATAGCTTTTCCTTCTAAAATTCTGAGAACTGACATGCTGGCGGCCTTGGAAGCCCTAAACCCAAGCAAAGGTAGCTCCTCTGATGGACGGGACCCAAAGTTACTAAACTTGTCTGCCTCTGCCATTGCTGCCCCACTCACTGCTCTTTTCAATCTCATTTCCCACTTCTGAAGAAATTCCCCGTGAGTGGAAACATGCTATTGTCCTCCCTCTCCATAAGTGTGGTGACTCCTCCTCCTCCCCTGAGAACTACCGCCCTATGTTTCTTCTCCTGACGTTAGCCAAACTACAAGAACATCTAGTCCTTGACTAACTATCCTCGTACCTCTCAGACAGAAATTTCTTCACCAAGTATCAATCTGGGTTCCGTAAACATCACTCTAGTACTACCTCGCTGCTTTGAATCACTGATGCGATCCTGACAGGCATGGATTGCGGTCACATAACCACTGCCATTTTTATTGATCTTGCTAAAGCTTTTGACACGGTTTCCCACTCCCTCCAACTCCACTCCCTCTCATCAGCTGGGCTGTCTGAACATGCCATTAAATGGTTCAGCACATACCTATATGACTGCGCACAGTCTGTAAAAATATCCGACTACATCTCCCCTCCTCTACCCATATACTCTGGAGTCCCCCAAGGGTCCATACTAGGCCCGATTCTCTTCTCCATCTTTCTGAATGATCTTCCATCCATCTGTACCTCATCTTCTATACATATGTATACTGATGATGCGGTTCTATTCTCCTCTGGGCCCTCACCCTTGGATGTGGCCTCCAGGCTCCAATGTCGTTTCAATAATGCCTAGAGCTGGTTTCAATCCCAACTCTTCCTAAATGCCAAGAAAACTGTGTCCATGACTTTTGACACATGTCAGAAGCTGTCAAGGCTCCCTTCTGCCCTACCTTCACTACCTCGACAAACAACTGGAATTACAACGAAGTTCTTTCAGGTATCTGGGCTATGGCTGGATAAACATGTCACCTTCTCAGGCCCATGTAGATGCCATAATAAAAAGCTTCATCCCAAACCTGCCACCTTATATAGAAATCATCCTGCCTCCGCGCCACTGGCAAAAGCGTGAACAGAATCAAAAATGATCCTCCCGGTTTTGACTATTGCGATGTTGTTTATTGCTCTGCTCCTGCCACCTCCTTAGCCAACCTGGATACTCTTTTCAACTCATTCTGTCGGTTTGCTCTGGATGCGCCTCACCTTACCCACAGCTGCCACTTGTACCACGGAGAACTTTAGCCTTCCCATCCTAACAAATGGCGACTGCATCATTACGCCAAATCTCATCTCTAAGTACTGGCCAGCACACGCTCCCTCCCTAAATTCCCTAATCCCCCCCAACCACTCCCTCTAAACTTCTAAGAGCCCATGACCATAGAACTCTGTCTGCTCCCTGGAGATCCACCGCTAGTGGACAGGCCTCCCACTCCTATCGTCTCCCCAAAATGTGGAATGCTCTTCCTACACATATCCGATCCTCTTCCTCACCTGGCTCATTAAATCAAGCTCTTCATAATTCCCTCTCTGTATATTTCACCTGCCCCTAGCTCCCCCCTTTCTTGTCCTACATCCTGTTTGATGCCCTGCTGACTCACTTCACTTGCCACCCTGTGCTATTCTTAGTCTACATAGTGCAGGCCATTGGTTCACACATCTATTACATTACGCTCTCTCTCTCTGTCTCACCACAAGCTCACTCGCACTGGTTTCCTTCTCTACCCTTGTAATTAGTTGTTTTTCATGCTATAATGAATTCATTTATAACCTACGCTTTTGTATGATATTGTGTATTTTGTGTGTACTCATTGTTACTATGTAACTCCCACCACTCTCTCCCCAGGTCGTACCAGGAGACGAGCAACTTGTTGTTCAGTGTACCTTCCCTGGTGAAACTTTTCTATAAATAAATTAATTTGAGCACACAGTGGTGCATATTGTGACCCTACCTGTGGTCACCATTATGATGCTCCCAAGTAGTATACCAAAATGATCCTTGGTGTGTAAAGGTTCTACACCCCTGATCGCAGTTTAAATGGCTTCAATTATTATAGTAGAATGATCCTTGGTGTATAGTGCTCCCCACCCAGGAATACTGAGCTGGTAGCTCATTTCTAGATGCATCCTGGGGAAGGGGAACGTGTACAAGTGCATCTTAGGTAGCACAATAGTTCAAAATACATAACATACATGGAGCAGAGTGGTACACAACCACAGATTACATTGGGAATAATACATGCAAGATGTGAGACACGATGACGAAACAAACAATCGACAATGCATATACAGCACAGTCAGGAGCCACAAACCTATGCTGGCGATCAAATAGAAAACAGATTCTATTTATTTATTTATTTAGCTTTTGTTAACTGGTGGGTACACTAGACAAGTTGTATGCCTATTTTCAGGAACTTCCGGGAGAGTACAACAGGTAATACAGATACATCAGAACATAACAGCAAAAAAACAAGTACATAGAGATAACAAAAATGCATTGAGTCACAAAGCAGCGGTAAGGCATGGGTGAACTGCTATGCAGAAATTGATAAAGAACATATAATCAGCGATATATAGTATAGAGCATACATAGTAGTCAGATTTAGAGAGCAATTGATGACGAGAAATGACCAAAAGATATTACAGGTCCTCAGAACAGTTGGGCTCCAAGTACAATTAGGCATAGGAGCTTGGGACATTTGCATACTTTGAGCCAACTCAGATGCCCCCACAGAACTTCAAAGCACTGATGGGAGGAGGCGGAATGAACATAGTCAGGAAAGGGTTCAGAGCCTGACGCAATGCCCAACAAGTCCCTGTCCTCCATAGGGTTCCGTACAGGGGTACTTTTAGCATCCCAGGCCCCTGGGACCTGAGTGGGCAAGAGGAGGGGTCAGGTGGTAAGAGAAGCTGTGCCAGCCCGAGGGGGTGCCGGTTCTGATCACTTTGCCCACAAGGCATCCCAGCCCAAAGTTCAGGTGATTGGTCGGGGAAAGCCAACCTAGTTTATCATAAAGCTCACAATGGTGGGTGAGACTGGGGGCGGCCGGTGCATAGTGACAGATGTTATTGTACGTTGTGTGCCACTGAGTAAGAAGAACTTTGGAGTACAGGCAAATTAATGGAGACCATAGCTAAAGGAGGAGTAGTACACCTCTAGCAAGTGACAGACGAGCAGCAGGTGTCAGAATTATTACAGCCTAGGCCAGACCCAATTACAATTCAGATTCTACAAACATTTTGGGATACTTGACTCCCCTAGGTCCAACTGAAGTCAAGTGTACCCAAGGTATCTGATGAGTTCACAGTAAGGAGGGAGCTCCACATCTACTGTGCGCCTGATGCAAGGGGCTGGAGGCTTTTATTTCAACATTAGCTATAAACATTTGCATAATGCCTAAATAAGCATAGGTTATGAAAACAGCTGTACTAAACTAGAACAAATATTAGGAGGCAGAGGAAAACCGACAAGTACAGTAGAGATGAGACCACCAGTGGTTTGAAGAATCCATGGGAGGTAGATGGTGAATGGCTGGGCGAGAGGTTCCAGATTTTAGGGCAGCGGTGGCTGAGCATGACATTACCCGATGGTTGTGGAAACTGAAGGACTCTGAGGTTGAATATTTCAGCTTGGATAGCATGGCTATAATGAAATATCGGAGATAGGAGGTAGGAAACAACAGGATTGCCCACAAAGCTGGCACAGTGGGCATGGTGTCTATCCACAAGAAAAGAAGAGAGATTTATATATAGAACAATGGTGAGTCAAGAGGATGTCGAGGTGTAATGGCAGAAACAGTTGAAGAGTGTGTCAGTCTGGAGGGAAGTGAAGAAAATACACTGTGAACCATCACCATAGTCAGAGTTGGAGAATCATTCTCTGGATAATAGCATAGTATGCTGGAGGTGGGATACAGTCACAGTTCATGTAAAGTGCATCAAATTGTGGTGCAGCTTTTGACTATAACATCCACTTGTGCAGAAACATTTAGGTGTTGTCTAGCCAGATACCAAGATAACTAAAGTGGTGACATCCTCACAGGGAGCCATCAGGGTATGGAAAGTAATAAGGGAGGGCCTAAGTCTGATGCCTTGTGCCCAAGGACATAGAGACAACCTTCTTGGCATTGAGGAAAAGCGGTTGTGTGTGGTCAGGGCTGAACAGTCAAGTCAGCTGGGTCTATGGCTTGCTGAGAGGACCTTGTCATCCATGTACATGTGAATGGATGCAGACAAGCACATGGAGGAGGAGATCATTAAGAAAAATGGAAAAAGTGAGTGGCCAGCAACACAGATCACCAGGAACCAAGTGGATACAGGCAGGGACGAGAGGTTCACCCGCGCGACTGCTTGGGACCCTACCCCTGTGTTAAGGTGGAGCAACTGATGGCTAAGTCAGAGGCTGCAGCCTGGGTTTAGCTAATAATGGGTGGTAGACAGGGTTGAATGCTTTAGCTAGACCGATGAAGATGAGAAGTGAATAGGCAATGATCGCCAGTATGGATGGACTAGTGAGCTGAGCAGGTGGTGGGTGATTTTGCAAGTCAGACTTGTGGGTGAAGGAAGGTCAGAAGGGAGAGATTGCCAGATAATTTGTTCCTGTATTTGGAGGAGGAGAAAAATAGGTCAGTAGCTGGTCCTGACGAATCACCATCTTTGGAGGAGGTAACAGTAGCCCTTTCAGTCAGCAGGGATGGAACACCAGAAAGAGGTTAGGAGGTCATCCATTGGGAGGAGTTGCAAGCAGTCAGATGGAGGAGCTTCCCATCGCATCTGGCTCCTACCCTTGGAAGGATTAAGGGTGGGAACTGTGCCGAGATAAAGGATGGAGTTACTGGAGAAAAAAAAAACAATAGTGGGAAGGAAGGAGATGACAATCATGCAGGCTGGCAGGGTGAGGAGGTGAGGAAGGAGGGAAGGAGGAGAGAGGAGGTACAGACGTAAAGTTATGATATGGTGATGAAGAGGTTAGAGACAGGGTGTCACTGACTCTGAGGACAGGCAAAGGAGTGGGAGGAGAAGAGATTGTGGCCTTTCAAAACTGAACAGGTAAAATGTGAAACACTCAAGTTAGATGTAAAATTCTCACCTTGACAAGCTTATGCCATGGTACGGAACTACCCGGAGATGATGACCTCTGGAAGCCATGAGGGATGGGTTCGTTTATTCTTTGACCATGCCAAATCATGCACTTACAAGTAAGCTATGATGTCAGCCATGATCTAGGGAGTGGTGTACCTTGTCATGTCCTGCTCTGGGGGGCATGGCAGTCCCATAAAAGGAAGCAGTATAGTGCAGTGGTTTAAGGCTCAGGCTGCAAATCTGGTGATATCCAACAGACCAGATCTGGGTTTGAATCCCACAGCTTCACTTGCATACTGTGTGACCTTGAGCAAGACACATAACTTCCTAAGAACCCAGTTATCGCAAAAAGCAACAGTGTGCTACTCCTTGATAACAACTAAAAAATATATATATGCAGAGTAATTTTTGTTTGAAAATATCTTAGCCAGAATAAGTGGAGCAGACCAACAAGATAGGGACCATAGGTGACTTAGGACCAGCCTGAAGGTATGTCAAGGATTTGAAGAAAATAAACAGTGTTTTGGTGGGGTGAGGGGGCTTTAGTTGAAAAAACATCAGAGGTTGTGATTATGTTGTCAAATCGGAAGAGTCAAAAGTAAGTGCCACAGGATACATCCTGACTCTTGTTCTCTTTAATATATATTAACAACTTTGAGAATGAATCTGGGCTGTGTCTCTTGAGATGACCAAACTCCATGGGAGGTAGATAGTGATGGGAAGTAGCTGAGACTGACATGCGATTAAGTGGTGACCAAGGTTTGGCAGTTGAATTCAATGCAAAAAAGTAAAGGTGATTCATGAGACAGAACCCCAGGACAGATACTGGATAGGAGGGGTAAAGCTGAGCACCACAGCTGAGAAAAGGGACCAAGTATGTCATTAGTGACTCCCTTAAACAATCAAGCTGTACAGTGAGGCATCTAGTAAAGCAAATAGGATACTAGGATGTGCCAGAGGGGTTCTGATAGTAGAAGAAAAATTTACTGCCTCTTTATTGATCATTGGTGAGGCTGCTGGGTATACTGTTCAGGTTCTGAACTACAGAGACCTCACCTCAGGAAGATAAGGACAAGGGTGATCAGGATATTCAGGCTGACAGGACAGATCGTATGAGGATCTGTCAAGGCACTAAACATCTCTTCATTGGAGACAGACAGAGAATGATATGATGAGACCTTCAAGTTCCTGTAAGGAATAAACAAGGTGAATGGAGAACTAGCATGAGTAGCAGTTCAAGATTATGGGGGCACAAGTAGACTGATGGAGGGAGGTTCAAGAGGATGTTAGGCCACTTTCCAAAATGAGTGGTGGAAATGTGGAATAGTTTGCCAGCTGAAGATGGCAGGCACAAAACATAATGGTTTCAAACTGGCTCTGACAAGTGAAGGCTATCATGGTTACTCAGCCTGATAGTAGTGGTGAGACAGGGACTGGTAACTCAACAGATCTCTAGCAGGACTGCTGTGGTTCTTTGTGGGCAGAAAAAGGCGCCAATGCAGGCAGGAGCACACAAAAGACTGCAGTGCCAGGTCAAACAGAATGAGTGTTAACGACGGAGACTGAGGCGACCTCAACGTAGCTCTGTCAGGACAGCTGCCCAGATTTCTTGTGGACAGACCAAGGTGCCAGCGCCCAGCCAGGAGCCTGGCGCAGTCTGCAGCTCAGAGAAACAGAATGAGTGGTGACACAGCGGTAGTGGTGACCTTAACAAGCTGTATTGTGACTACTGCAGATTTCTTTGTGGGCGAAAATGTGTAGCAGAAGCCCAGAGCAAAAGGCCAGCCTGCAGCACCGGGAGAAAGCAGGAAAGGTGGTAGAAGGGGGAGGCAGGCTCAATGGAGCTGTGGGACTGCTAGATTTCTTCTGGCCAGAACAAGCCACCAGTAAGCAGAAGCCCAGTACAAAAGGCAGCAGGGCACAGAATGAGTAAGTGAGGAGGGAGGTGGCAAGAGGAGCTCTTTGGGACTGCTGCAGATTTGTTTATGAGCGAAAAAACACAATGATGCTGGAGCACAGTACAAGGGCAACCTGCAGTGGCGGGAAAACCAGAATGAGTGAGTGAGGTGAGGTAGTGAACCAATGAACTCTATCATGACTACTGCACATTTCTTTGTGGGCATAAACCGGCCACACAGGCGGAGCCCAGTACAAAAGGGTAGCCTGCAAGCTGCCAAGCGAATGAGTGGTGAGAGAGGGAGGAGAGCAAGCTGAATGGGCTGTGGACTGCTGCAGATTTCTTTGTAGACGAAAAAGGCATCAATGCACAGTAGCCCAGTACAAGGCCAGTCTGCAGCGCCTGCAGAAAAGGAGCGGCGGCGACAGAGAGTGAGCAACCTCAGCAGACTCTCTCAGGACTGCTGCAGATCTCTTTGTGGGCAGAAAAAGCTGCCGTACAGCAGAACCCAATACAAAGTACAGCACAGCACTGGGAGACACAGAATGGCAGTGAGGAGGAGTGGTGAGCTCACGAAGCTGCTGGGACTGCAGATTTCTTGTGGGCAGATAAGGCAACAATGCGCAGGGGCCCAATACAAAAGGCAGCCTTCAGTGGCGGAAGAAACAGAACAAATGGTGAGAGAGAGTGTATTGTGACTGCGGGCTATTTGTGGGCGAAGAAGCGACAACATGAGCAGAAACCAGTAAGGGCCATGCAGCACCAGCGCAGATGATCGAGTAAGAGGTGAGCAAGCTCGGAACTCTGTTGGGACTAACATAATTTCTTTGGACAGAAAAAAGGCCCAAGAGGCAAGCCAACTACAAATAGCAGCCTTCAAGTCAGGAGAAAGAATGAGTGAATGGACAGCAGGCGTGAGCGACCTCAAACTCTGACAGGACAACCACGAATTTCTTGTGGGCAGGTGTAACACAGGCAGAAGTCAGTACAAAGGACAGCCTGCAGCGAGAGAACACAGAATGGTGGAGTGAAGGATGGGGAGTAAGTGAGCTCAGACTTTGTTGGGACTGCTGGATTTCTTTATGGGCGGAAAGGCAACAATGCACAGGCCCACTACAAAAAGCAGCCTGCGTAGTGTGAGAAACAGAGCGGCGGTGAGAGGGGGACTGACCAGGCCAAACATAGCTCTATCGCAACTGCTGCAGATTTCTTTGTGGGCAGAAGAAGAGCAATAAGGCGGGAGCCCAGTACAAGGGCATCCTGCAGAGCTGGCAAAATGGAATGAGAGGAGAGAGAGGAGGAGCTAGCTCAACTGAGCTCTGTCAGACTGTAGATTGTTTGTGACAGATGCCAGAGGCAGAACCCTAGTACAAAGGCATCCTGCAGCGCCAGGAGAAAAAGAATGAGCCAGTGAGACAAGGGTGATTGACCTCAATGGAGCTCTGTCGGGACAGCTGAAGTTCTTTGTGAACAGAAAAGCACAATGTAAGCAGGGAGCCCAGTACAAGGCCAGCCCGCAGGAGCAGAAATGGAATGGGTGACTGAGAGGGGGTAAACAGCTCAACGGACCAGCCTCAGGACTGCAGATTTGTTGTGGGCAGAATAAGCCAACAGGCAGAACCCTGTACAAAAGGACAGCCTGCATCTGAGACACAGAACCAGTGAAAGAGTGGGGGGGCGTGGTGAGCTCAACAAAATCTTTGGAACCTGCAGTTTCTTTATTGGGTAGAAAAGGCAGCAATACCAGGGCCCAATACAAAGGACAGCCTGCAGTGGTGGCAAAACAGAATGGTCAGTGAGAGAGGGGTAACAGAGCTCAACAGAGCTCTATAGTACTGCTGTGGTTCCTTTGTGGGTGAAAACGGTGGAGCATGAGCAGGAGCCAATACAGAGCCACAGCAGCGCCCGGCGACACGGAGCAGTGGTGACAGAGGGGTAAGCAACCTCAACGGACTGTGTTGGGACTACAGCAGATTTCTTTGTTGGGAGAAAAAGCCACCAACAGAGCGGAACCCAGTACAAAGGCCTGCAAGCGCGGAGAAACAGAATAGGGGAGTCAGAGAGTGACCCCTCAGCGAACTCTGTCAGCCATCTGCAGTTTCTTTGTGGACAGAAAAGGTGCCAGCAGGAAGAGACTCAGTACAAACAACATGCAGCACTGGGAGAAACAGAATGACCGGTGACAGAGGGCCAGTGAGAGCTCAGCAACCAGTGCAATCAACATTCAACATGACAAATGCTTGTTTTTTATTCGTCCAGAACAAACTGTGTGTGTATATGTGTGGGGGTTGCTGGCAGGCTGCGTGTGCAGTTAAACATGATTCCCAGAATCATTGACAACAATTCACCACGCAGTAACACTCAAGAAAGCATTTAGTATACCTGTAACCTGTACACCTTATATGCATTAGAGTAACCCCCAGTTGTATAAGCACCTGGTTGCAATTAGTAATCCTGTGCAAAAAAAAAAAAATAGTGCCACATTAACAGGTTAGCACTGCACAGAAGAATGCTTTTTAAAATAGTATCAGCCATGCTTATCAGAATGCAGTGCTAGTTCTGTTACAGTGGTATGTGGGCCCCCATTTTCAGATTCGTGTTGTGCACTCCTAAGTGATGCACCTGAGATAGCACACAGCCACAGAAGGTGGTGGTAAATGGCACTCCCTCCAGTGAGGACAGAGTGACCAGTAGGGTGCCGGAGGGCTCAGTAATGGGACACATCCTCTTCAGTATCTTTATAAGTGGCATAACAGAAAAACTGGAAGGGGAGATATGCCTTTTTGTAGATGACACCACAGTCTGTAATAGTGTTGATAGGTGCAGATGGAGAGAATGAGTGGGGACATTAGAAAACCTAAAGAGTGCTATGGGGCATGGCAGTTCGGGTTCAAAGCCAAAAAGTGCAACATCAAGCATCTAGGAAGCCTAGAGGCTGGGTATAAAATGTAGAGGGAGGTACTTATGGTCACTAAGGAAACCTTTTATACAGCACTGTGCTCTGTATGCAGAGAGAGGATTTCTCATTTACATGGCAGTAGTAGTATATGCATCATGCAATGATCAGGGTAGCATCAGGTGATGCTGAATATGACACCATCCAACCATGCTGTTCCCACAGTGTAATGTTTAGTCGCATGATAACCTTCTGAAAATGGGGCCTTAACTGACTAAAAACTCTACGATGCCTCCTTAGATGCAGATGGTAAACATAAAAGGTTTATCTTATCTATCTCTTTATGTATTGTTTTATCGTATTTTGCTTCAAAACCTTTATCCGATTTCAAAACATTGTGATGTGACTTAAAATGTTTATAACAGACTAGTTTAAAATACAGTTTGCTTTCTTCTTTTACCTATATGTTGTCTTTATTTACTTATAAAAACACAGTCTAGTGGGCTGGCCTAGCAGCTTGGTGGTGATTGCACTGCCTCCATGCCACTGGCCCAGTTTTGGGGTGGTCCTGAGTTGCCAGGGGTTAGCTGGGGATATGATTGAGCATCTCGGGAATGCCTCTCCAGTGAGGGAAGTCTGACCACCCCGCTCATCAACATCCACCTAGCTGAGGAGGGCTGTCAGGGCAGTAGAGTTGCATGGGGGGGGGCTCAGGCAGGCACAAAGCAAGCATGTGTCTTTATATGCAGTTGCATCATTCCATGCCTGGCTGCCCAGGGGATGAAACCAAAGGTAGAAACCCCCAATGGCAAAATGATCCAACAACCTGCCGCAGATTTTGCACTGCTAAAGAGGCTCTGCTAACATATGTGTCTCCTTGTCAATGGCCCTCCCCCTCCTGGCCCCAACACGGGTGATGTGAGTGGGGGGGATCTCAGAGAAAATATGTCCTGTGGATGGTAAGTGATTGGGCTGGAGATGTCAGTGGGCAAAGGGGTAGCAGGGTGACTAAGGAGATAAAAATCTCTATGGGAAAAAAAAAAAGAAATAAAACACAGTTTGAGAAGCTCAAACCCTAAAACAGACTGTGCATGCCTCCAGTGAGAATTCACAGTAAAGTTATTTAGTAAAACAATGCAGATTATATGCATATGTCAGCTAAACTCCTGATGAAAACTGAATACTGAGGGATTGCAGCAAAAATATATATTTTAAAATAAAAACTTAAAACATAGTCCATAGAGTACAAACTAGCAATGATTTTGGCTTACACTTCCACAGCTCCTGAAGTGCTTCCAAGCATTCAACTCAGATAAGTTGTTGGACTTACACAGTAATTAATTACACATAAAACAAATCAACACTTTAACTTGGAAAAATGCATGCAGCTCCCTATGTATACAGGTATGTTAGGAATATCCTGTATTAGCTTCCTATACAAATGTGTTGTCTGACAGTAAATGAAGGCAGCACTTATTTAAAAGAATAAACTACAGCATTTAAATTAGTTTTAAAAGTTTCTTGTCACATCACAATGGTCTGAAATTTGACTAAAGGTGTGCAAGCAAAACAAAAGGAAAACCCCCATAAAGAAGTAGAATAAGAGATGTCCCGTTTTGTTTACCTCAGCTCTGCAGTTTCAGACATCCTCTCATCAAGCTAGCAGCTAACTGAATGCAACAGGCAATGAGTTCAGATCTAGGGCATTCATGGGGGAGGGGAAGGGGGAATGGGTAGTTTCAGAACATAGTCCATTTCAGTATATAGTTTATTTGTTTCAGTATATAGAGTATGTGAATTTTTCAGTCTACAGTGTATGTGTTTCAATACATAGTGTATGTGTTCACCATGTAGTGTATTTGTTTCAGTATATAGTGTATGCAGATTTTTCAGTGCATAGTGTATTTATTTCAACAGATAGTGTATGTATTTCAATATAAAGTGAAGATGTTTCAATATATAGTGTGTTTGTTTCAGTATATAGTGCATATGCTTTTTTCAGTGTGTAGTGTATACATTTCAATATATAGTGTATTTGTTTCAGTATATAGTATATGCATTTTTTTCTTAATATATAGTGTATGTGTTACAATCTATAGAGTATTTGTTTCAGTAGATAGTTTATGTGGATGTTTCAGTCTGTAGTGTATGTATCTCAATAGGTAGTGTATATGTTTCAGTACATAGTACATTTTTTTCATTATATAGTGTATGTGGATTTTCAGTACTCAGTATGTGGATTTCAGTAGATAGTGTATGCATTTCAGTATGCAATGTAAGCATTTCACTATATAGTGTATGTGTTTCACTATATAATATATGTATTTCAGTATACAGTATATGTATTTCACTATACGATGTATATATTTCAGTAGATACTGTATGTGGTTCACTACATTGTGTATGTATCTCACTATATAATGTATATATTTCACTATATGATGTATGTATTTCACCATATAGTGTGTGTTTTACTATACAGCCAGAGATTCTGAATTATGTCCCTAATGGCTTGCCATACTCAGTTTATGGACTCTGTGTGTTAATGTGAACTGTTTCCTCCTTCTTGTTCCTGTGACCATGGTCTCCCAAATCTACATACTGTATGATAAAACCTTAGTTGACCTCCTCGGTTGTGACAAAAGAGTCCTGGGTGCCAGATGAACCCATTGCTGAGGAGATTTCACATTCTCTAGCAATCTGTAAGCTGAAGTCAGAATTCATATAAAATGGATTTAAAGTGGCTTGGAGACCTCCAGTAGCAGGCTGGTGTAAACAGTAGCTTCATAAGATCAGAGCACAAAAGTGTAAAACCGAAGTCTCTAGGTTTGAATCCCATCACAGTCAATGACTGACAGTGTGACCCTACACAGGTCAAATTACCTTTTTGTGTTTCAGCCCTTCACAGCTATAAAATTATGTAGAAGTAGCCCCACCACACACACTCAGACACACACGCACTGAAACCATAATGCTGTATTTCAGCTGGTCTACCTAGGGGGAAATGAATGTAAAAATATAGAGGGAGACTGAAATCCTGTGATCTTATTCAATGAAGAATTCTAACAACTGTGACCCTTTGCAGCTGTACAGCACATATTTTCAGCTTGTCTGATACTTAACACAAATACACAAACACACACGCATACACAAACACAAACATACACACACACACACAGAAATGTACACAGGAAATGGAGTGATTCTGCAGGGCATGCATTCTCTTGCATTCTGTAACCTGTGGTCAGAATTTACATAAAATAAATTTAATGCAGTGCAAAAATCAGATGTTGCAGCCTGGTGTGCATGATGGTAATGTAGCTTTATAGGAAAATTGGGAAGTTTGGGTGGTCCCGTGGTTAGAGCACAATGCTGTGACTCATGATTTCCTAGATCTTAATCCCACCATAGCCAGTGACTCACTGTGTGAACCTGGGCAAGTTAATTGAACAGGCAGTTCTTTAGCCATTTCCAGATGCATCTCACCTGGCCTACTCAGAAAGAAATGGGTGTAAAGCATAGAGAGAGATTGAAATCCTGTGATCTTAGGTAACAGATAATCTCAACAACTGTGACCCTACACAGCATGGCAGTACTTATTTTGGGCTTGTCTCATAATTTTAATGTACACACACATATACACACACATACACACACACACACACACGTATATGAAGCCATTCTGGGGCCCTGCATTCTCTAGCATTAGCATTCTGTGACTTGTAATCAGATTTCTTCTAAAATAGGTTTAATATATGGTGTGCAGTCCAGGTGTGGCACCCTGGCGTGCATAGCTTCATAAGAGAAAATCTGCTAGGGAAGGATGCTTCTATATATCTGGTGCAGTGTGAGTTTAAATTAACCAGATAATGGCTCTATTTGCACAGATTAGCATAATCCCATTTCATGATCAGTTGTAAAGATTTATTATGCCATTACATAAACCTTAAATGTATTCGCAAATGTGAAATTTTCTGGGTAGCTAGAGTTTGGCCCAAAGATCATTCTTTGCTACTGTATGAGGCTTAACTGACAACTCTGAAGATTTTTAATTAATAAAAATGTTTTCCATTTTCACACATGTGCAACTAATTTTTTTTCTGTCATTTTTCATAATTTGTTTGTCGTGACAATGATGCTTTCTATTTTTGAGAGGTAAAAATCAATTTTCGTGAAGTAATGCTCTCATGTTTGTGAGTTTTAGCAGTGACAAAATTAAGTAAAATAAGGTAAAACAGTCACACTTTAAGCATCTGTTTCAATGTACTGTAATCGCGGGGTAGGTAATTATTAATCACATGCAACAGGAGTAATTACAATGTAGTTACATGTCTGTTGCATTAAGTAAATTGCAGTTGCAATGCAGTTACAGTGTAGTTATGCTGCAAGTACAGTGTGGTTAAGGAAACAAAGTAAAGTGGTACTGGGAAAACTTTGGGCAACAGAACCAAAAAAATGCTTAGAGCTGTGGTCTTAAACTTGTGGTAAATCTTAACATTAACATCTTCCAGCTCTTTTGCAGGCAAAGCAAGGAAGTGTATGGGTTGCTATTGGAGAGAGTGAAATGCTTGCAACATGATTAAGAGCATTGAATGAAGGAAACTTAAGTTACAAACTACACAGTTTCTTCTTAAATAATATGTAGTGGTACCAAACTCTGGGAAAAGTAGAAAGAATTTATTAATTTTTATATTCTAAAACTATCAAGTCATTTTAGGATACAGTCTGTCAATATACTATACATATATATATATATATATATATATATATATATATATACACACTATGTATATATATCCGATAATATGTGTTTGCCATTTTTTAGCTGTGTTGCAATTTAACATGCATTGATAATATAGTCACAAAGCTGCTTCATATAGTATTGAGTCATATAGTATCAACACATACTATGGAAACTGTTTTGTAAGAATTTGGGGTGGCACTTGTTTCAAGTGGCAGTACAGTGCAATATACCATGGTGCCAGATACTACAAACCTGCTTTACAGTTGTAGATTCCAACTTTAGTATTGACACCATGGTTTCCAATATGACAAAACTGTTGCACAACTCCAGATTTCAACTCAAGCTTTGACATCATGCTCCAGATATTACAAAACTGATTCCCAGCTGTAGATTCCAACTGAAGCTTGACAGAACAGCACCAAATATTATAGAACTGATGCATAACTCCAGATTCCAACTTCAGAGTTCACACCACGGCTCCAAATATTACAAAACAGATGCTCAGCTGTAGTTTCCAACTGAAGCTTGACAGCACGACACCAAATATTACAGAACTGATGCATAACTCCAGATTCCAACTCCAGCTTTCACACCATGGCTCCAGATATTACGAAACAGATGCATGACTACAGATGCTCAAGCTCTGACAACATAGCACCAGATAGTGCAAAACTGGCATGGCTCCAGATTCTGACTCACAATTTAACACTGAGATGTAGAATATCACAAAACTGATGTAGGGCTTCAAATTATGACACAAGTTTCAGCACCATGGTGCTATATATCACAAGAATGACACATCCCTGTAGATTCTGATTCCAGTTTTGACAGAATGGCACAAGATACTGAAACAGGGCTTCAGAATCCAACTCAAGATTTACATCATGGCACTCACTATCACACAACTGGCACAGGACTGTGGATTCTGACTAAAGTTCTAACACTATGTAGCAAAATATTACGAAACTGACACAGGGCTCAAGATTCAGATGCACACTTTATCATAGGGTACTGGCTTCCAGTGCAGCTTTTGATATAAGGCTTCAGATTTTGATGCATGCTTCAACACAGAGCTCCAGATCTGGAAGCAAGTTTCTTCACCATATGGCCAATTATTAAAAATACTGACATAGGGCATTGGGTTCCTAAATAATCTGTAACACAGGGCTCTAGATTCTGTTAGAGTCAGAGGTGGTGTCATTGTCTCAAAGGATTTTACAAAGGCAATTTTTCTGCTTTATGGATGCTAGAACATTCCTTAAAAGTGATCACTGTTTTTAGATGTGTTACATTTATATCTGCAACCAGGAACATAGTACAACCATGGCAAAAAAATATATATATTTTTTTTTTGTAGTTTATCTATTTCTGCCCCGTCTGACTGGCCCCCTTCTACCAGTCACTCAAGCGATGGCAGTGATACCTCTCCTTAAGAAATCTTCTCTTGACCCTGTCTTGCCAGCTACAGACCTGTCTCAAACCTTCCCTTTGTGGGTAAGGTTATTGAGAAGGTGGTTGCACTGCAACTGGAGGATCATCTCACCATCCATGATGTCTATGATCCTCTCCAGTCTGGATTTAGGAAGAGGCATAGTACTGAGACAGCACTGGTTTGGGTACATAATGATCCCCTGATAGCGAGAGATTGGAAGAGCCATTCCATCTTGGTTCCCTTGATTTTTCTGCGGCATTTGACAACATGGACCATGGTTTGATTGGAGTGCCTGTGGTTGATCTGTGGAGTGTTGGGAACAGTCCTCAGGTGGTTCTATTCTTTCCTCATGGGTAGGACTCAGAGAGTGGCACTGGGAATTTATTCCTCAGCTCTGGTGCCCCTGTCTTGTGGGGTGCCACAGGGCTCTCTTTTGTCACCCATGTTGTTCACGGTGTATATGCTGCCATTGGCAGACATTATAAGGTGGTATGGTATGAGTTTTCACTGTTATGCAGATGATACTCAGCTATATATGTCCTTTGTGCCTGAACAAGGTGGAGCTGGCTCGACTTTTAACAACTGCCTCTCCGAGATTCAAGACTGGATGTGTGCCTGAGGTTAAATCCTGACAAGACTCAGGTGTTGGTTGTGGACCCTGGTCATCAGGTAGAGGGGCTCTTGACTCAGAGGCAGCCAGTTGGTGACCTCTGACTGGGAGCTAAATCTGGGTGTTATGTTTGACGATGGGTTGACACTTAAATCTCAGGTGTCACCCGTCATCAAGACCTCATTTTACCATCTGAGGAATATCATCCAGATTAAACACCTAGTCCTGCCTGATGACCTTCTGACATTGATCCATGCCTTTGTGATCTCCCACCTTGACTATTGTAAGGTCCTGTAGCTAAAGCTACCGGGGGGGGTGATATCTGCTGCTTGCAGCTGGTGAAGAATGCAGCTGCCAGGCTGTTGCCTGGTTTATCTTGAGCCTGCGATGTCATGCCTGTGCTCTGTGGCCTGCACTGGCTGTCTGTTCAGTGGCAGATCACCTTCAAGGTCAGTCTACTGACCTATAAGGCCCAACACAAACAGGGTCCACATTATCTGCAAGATCTTTTTCACCCTTACCATCCACTTCGCTCCACCGATGAGGGATTGCTAGAGGTTGCCAGGGTACTATTGAAGCCCCGGGTGCTTGGGCATTTGCATTTGTGGTCCCAACCCTATTGAACTCTCTACCTCATTGGGTAAGAAAGTGCCTGACCGTGGAGAGTTTAAAATCTGTACTAAAGACCCATCTATTTAAACTTACTTTTCCTGAGTCTTGATAAGTTTTAGCCTGTTGTTATGTAATTTTATATGTTTTTAGATGTGATAATTTGAGTCTGTTTTTTATTAGATATATCCAAGTGCTTTGGTCTTTGAGGAGAGCACTTTTTTATAAATAAAAAATTGATTCATTGATGACCCAGGTGTCTTCCAAGACTTACTCATCCATGTCTTCTCCCAGGGCTTGCCGCCCCCCCTGGCAACATTCCCCAACCCCTGCCATTGAACAGGATCCAGTGTATTGGACAGGGTCTGGATATCCAGGTGTGGGGCCTGCGGGTGACAGCTGTCATCCTGCCAGCTGGGAGAGTTATTTTCTTCCCAAAAGATGCAGAAATGAGCAGTGTTGTCCTGATGCACACTGCATGCATACTTCCATATGAAGTTCATTGACGACCACCACACCTCCACGCACTTCTAGCAGCTTCAGACTGCCCTCTCCCTAGCCTCTGCTATGGGTGAGGTGCATGCGGGCTCCATGTCCTCACATGCTCTATCCTCTCCCACCCCCCCAGTCAACCCTCCAATGCCCTGAGTTCACTTCTGAACCAAAGTTCTTGGCACCATGAGCTGTAGCGCTACTACTGTGCCAGCAGGTCAGTCAGCATTTGGGGTTCTTTGATGTAAAATCAGAAACTGCAATAACACCTGTGGCATTTCTGGGTGCTTGCAGGTTTTTGAGAGCTCTTAGGACATTTCTGGGGAAAGGGTCTTGTGGAGTATACAAAAGCCTACCCTTAGTACACAGCATCAAAAACAGTGGTACATCCCTGGGTGTTGGTTAACAGCAGACTCATTCTGTTCCAAAAGCACTAAGATGGTCGTGCTTACTGTTGCTGGTCCCAGTGCAACTGAAGGGAAGTGCTTACCTCCCAAAAGAGTCCTAGACAGTGCTGCTTTTGTCTTTTATGCTCTTTTGGTGAGAATTAAATAAAATGAATTGAATCCTTCCAGTTTTCACAGAGGTTTTTTTTCACCAGCATTTTGGTGCATTGTACTTGTTCTGCAGACTTATTCTGTTCCTGGAAGATATGCATGCATATTGTGTGCAGTGGGGTGTGTACTGCATGTTGGTGCAGGAGCATACTGCATGCTGTGGCTGGACACTGCCAGCACTTATTGCATATTGCCTGCTGTGGGTGCATATTGAATGCTGTTGACAGGTGCAGGCTGCAGCAAGAGCGCTTATGTCAAGCTTTACTATGCAGCTCATCATCCTGTTTATTTATAGGACCCTTTTATTATGATACCCTCCTCGACACCTGTAGTGAGCTTCATGAAAATAGCATCCAGGGTATAACCACCTAATCACAGAGCTCCCACAGTCCTCTAACAGAGAACTCAGTGGGTATTGGGCACTCCACTGGGTAATCATGTACCAGTCGTGGCCAAAAATATTGGCTCTCTTGCATTTTTTTCTAATAATGCACCATTCCTTCCAGAAAATTGTTGAAATTAAAAAATATTTTGGTATCCACATATGTATTTCTTTGGTTTGCAGTGGAATAAAACACAAAAAGCAGAAACATTTACTAAGTCTTAGCTTATTCCACACAGAAATCCTTAAATGGCCCTGACAAAATTATTGGCACCTTTTAGAAGTAGTTAGAAATAATTAGCTTTCAAGCAGGTGATTCTCCTTCACTTTGGAATTGAACTCACCTGTGGTGAGTTGCAGGTGCCTGCAATATAAAAATCACTCATTCAACCAGTTTGAATAGGGAAAAGGACTCATTCTCCTGTTTTGTGTCACTGTGTGTACCGCAATGAGCATGGAGAAAAGAAAGACAGCCAGAGAATTGTCTGAGGAGGTCAAACAGAAGATTGAGCCAAGTATGGACAATCTCAAGGCTACAAATCAATCTCCAGAGACCTTGATGGTCCTGTTTCCACCGTACGTAATGTTATCAGGATGTTTAAAGCCCATGGCACTGTAGCCAACCTCCCTGGACATGGCCGCAAGAGAAAATTTGATAGAAGATTGCAGTGCAGGATTGTTCGAATGGTGAAAGCACCTCAATCAACTGCCAAACAGATTCAAGCTGACCTTCAGACACAAGGTACAACAGTTTCTACTCGCACCATCCAACGCCAACTCAATGAAAGGGGGTTATATGGTAGGAGGCCCAGGATGACCCCACTGCTGAGAGAGAGACATAAGAAAGCCCTACTGGAGTTTGCCAAAACACACCTGAACAAGCCAAAATCCTTCTGGGAGAATGTCCTGTGGATAGATGAGACCAAATTAGAGCTTTTTGGTAAAGCACATCATCTCTATGTTTACAGAAAACAAAATGAAGCCTTCAAAGAAAAGAACACCTTCCCTACATTCAAACATGGAGGAGGTTCAGTGATGTTTTGGGGTTGCTGTACTGCCTCTGGCACTGGGTGCCTTGAACGTGTGCATGGCATCATGAAATCTGGAAATTACCAGGCCATTTTGGAGCGCAATGTTGAACCCAGTGTCAGAAAGTTGGGTCTCCGTCGATGGTCATGGGTCTTCCAGCAGGACAATGACCCCAAACACACTTCAAAAAGCACCCAGGAATGGTTCAAGACAAGACACTGGACTGTTCTGAAGCGGGCAGCAATGAGTCCAGATCTAAATCCCATTGAAAACATGTGGAGAGATTTGAAAACAGCAATTGGGAGAAGGCACCCTTCAAATCTGGGAGAACTGGAGCAGTTTGCACAAGAAGAGTGGGCCAAACTACCAGTAGAGAGGTGCAGGAAGCTCATCCAAGGCTATAGAAAGTGGTTGATTGCAGTTAGTTTGACCAAAGGCTGTGCTACCAAATATTAAGTCTAGGGTGTCAATAATTTTGTCTAAGCCATTTCTTTTCATTTTCTGATTTAAAAGGATATATTAAATTCTGAATCAAAAACAAAGGTTCTGTAATATTAACAGAGAAATAAAGAATTGTGGAGACCAAATACTGTACTGTTGTTAATTTCAACTTATGTTTAGAGGAATTGTGAGTTATTTGAAAAAGTGCAAGGGCGCCAATATTTTTGGCCACGAGTAGGTGACAGAACCATATGGTTTGATAGGGGGAAGGAGTGGGAGCCCCCCTTTTTACACACACATAAAAAGTTGAATGGCTTCTTCCAAGTGGCCTTTCAAAACCTGCCCCGAATGGACACATACATGTTCAAGTGGTGCGACATCCTGGTTATGTATTTTCAATGCAAAATGGGGTCTGGAGTTTAAAGACTTTTGCATTGTGAAACAGAACAGAAAAGTACCTGATGCCTTATATAACTTCTTTTCCTCACCCTAGAGCAGCACTATAATATACCCTACAGTAGCACTGCTTCTGGACTCTGATGCATCTACCTGCCACGAGGACTATGTGGAACTCAAGACACTGGGCCCTAGGAGGATGTGCCTTCAGTTGGAGAATACAAAAAGTTCAGTTTCACTCTACTTCTACCCAGCACAGCTGCAACTGGCTTCCAGGTGAGGTATAAGAAACTAAATAAATCTGCGGCATCTGAGTGCCTGTGTTGACATTAGTGTTGGATGGGCAGCCTACAGCATGCTATACTACCCCTACCCCCCTCAAATGAACAGACAAGAACTCCATCATACTCAGGAAGCTAGTATTCAAAAGCAGTGGGGAAAGAGGAAACCCACATCTTTTGCAGAGGGAGCGGCAAAGAAAGGTTTGGATGCTGGGTGTGCTGCTGTGTAGCTCGGATACTGTGGTGCCCTTGTTTAGCCTGCAGCTGGGATGCAGTGGGGCTGTTGTGTGCCATGCAGATTGGATGTTGGGTAGCCCTTTTTACAGAGAAGGATGTCCAGTTTTGGCCATGGCCAAGAACGGTATAGCTAGGGGTAAAGGAGGCAAACTGCTCACAGCCAAGGGAAAGGGTTAAGGTTTTTGGCAAACAGTTCTCAGTTTTTTACCTGCTATGGTTTACTAAGCTCTGTGGCTTGGTGCCAGGATGATGGTCGGGACTCTAGCTGGGGGATGCATACGCAGTGTGTCCGGCCCATCCCCCCTCCATAGTCCCTCACCCAGGTCCTGCTGTATACTGATTTGGTCCTTTGTCCCCTCTAAGATATCCCTGCTATTTCTTCTTCCTACAGGCTCCCTGGTTCAGACAGGTCTCTGAACAGAGCTCTGGACACACACAAGCAAGGCTTGCCCCCAGCACAGCACCACAAGGTGAACACACTCTCCTGCAGCCTCTACAGCTCCCTGAACTGGGTTAGCCTGTCGCTGCTGTGCAGCAACTGCCCCACCCACCCTGGCTAGTTTCTTCCTATATACCTCATATCCTGTCATGTGATCTTGTCACGTGACTCCCTGGCTCATCTCTTCCTATATACCTCATATCCTGTCATGTGATCTTGTCACATGACTCCTTCTGCTGTATTCTAGCTCCCTATTTTCCCATTAGCAGTTTTTACTAAGCTAACACAAGGAGTCACTGTTGTGCACCTCATCCCCTACTGTTTCCCCCTAGTTTTTTATTTATTTATTTATTTTTTATTTATTTATTTTTTGAAAGTTGGATTTACAACCTTTGAGTCAGGGACTCATTTACAAAGGCACCTTGTCGCAGGGATGGTAGACATGGTTACAGTGTGAGATACAACAGTGGTAACATACAGGTGCAATACAGATAACAAAAGAACACAATATAACAGTGGTGTACAGAATAAAGTTACACGCAATAAATAGCAATCGTATAAAGTATAACAGTAGTAGAAGTCACAACCCTGGTCATACTGGGGAGATACCTATGTGGAATGGTGGGGGGAGAAATAGGGGTGAGGAAAAGAAAAAAGAAGGGGAGGGGGAGCAGTCCAAAGGACATTGTCAAGGCTATGGGTCAGAAATGGGGAGGGACCCCAACATTAGGTTGATTAAGGGCAACTACAGCTTCAGGCACCAAAGAGGTGGTTATGGAGAGCGACTTTAAAGGGACCAATTTTGGTAGACTTAGTGACAGAAGGCGGGAGGGAGTTGAACCATGGGGGGGTAGTGGAAGGACCTTTGGACTAGGGAGGTCTTGGTACAGGGCACCAGAAAGGTGGCCTTAATTGAGATATGGGTGGCAAGAGATGGGGATGCAAGCCACAGGGACACAGTGACCCCTGGGGGGAAGAGTCCTAGCAAGGATTTTTTGGCAAGTACAGTCGTAGCCACAGACATTGACAGCTATTTCCAGATATTTCGCAAAATTTCTGAAGAGTTTCACTCTGCTGCCCGTACTGTTTAAATGCAAAAAGCATCAGATATTTCTGGAAATATCACAGAAATTTTGGGAAATAGCTGGCAGTGTCTGTAGCTACTACTGTAAGCAGGTTTGGTAGCACAGGCGCTCCTCCAAGGTGAGCAGGTTGGCGGTGGAATACAGCAGGCAAGTATGGGTGCAGAGGGATGCACCAGTCAGGAGCCTGCAGGCCTTGTTTATCGAGGTCTGGATTCAGGTGAGGTCAGTATTGTCAGCTGCAGCATAAATAGGTAGGCCGTAGAACACTAGGAACAGGATGGAGGAGTTAATGGCCAGTCGGAGGGCAGTTTGGGGGAGGCAATCTCTGTGGTGATGGAGAAGGCCAATCTGAGAGTTTATGGCTGAGGACAGGGTATTGATGTGGGTGTGGAATGTAAGAGCCCAGTCAAAGGTGATGCCCAGGTACTTGTAGGATGACACCTGCTTGAGAGGGTGAGCATTATTAGGGAGAATGCAGAAGGGGGCAATTTTTGCCTTATTTTGGTGCTGCGAAAAATGCATAGATTTGTTTTTTTTTAATTTAATGACCAGCCGGTGGTCAAGGAACCACTTTCGGCTTGGTTGAATGTGTGCTACAGGGATTCCTGTAGAAATGCGGGTTCAGGGTGGGAGGCAAGGAGAATCGCATCATCAGCATAGAGTAGCATATTGCCTGAGCAGGAGCTGGGGAGGGTGTTGAGAAATAGGCTGAACAGAACGGGGGCCCAGGGTGGAACCCTGGGGGACCCCTGAGCGAATGGGCAAAGTACTGGACAGGGTGCCATTTATCTTCACGCACTGTGATCTGGTAGAGAGGTAACTGGTGAACCAAGCCAGTGGGCTAGGGGAGAAGCCAAGCTGGTGGAGGGAGTCAAGTAGGAGGGGGTGACAGACAGTGTCAAAGGCCTTGGAGAGGTCAACGAACACTGAACCCACAACATGACCAGAGTCGAGAGGAGAGTGGAGGTGCTGGGAGAACTCCAGGAGGGCTGTAGTGGTGTTGTGTCCAGGGCAGAATCCATGTTGTTCCAGACACAACAGGTCGTATTTGGCCAGATACTTGGAGAGCTGAATGGCCACTATTTTTTCTAGTGCTTTGGAGAGAGGGGGGAGAATGGAGATGGGCCTGAAATTGTTAGGGGAGGTTCTATCTCCACTCTTATGGATAGGGGCAATTTCTGCAATTTTCCAAGCACTGGGAAATTGACCAAGACATAGTGACCAGTTTAAAAGGTTAGTGAGAGGGGCTAGTACAGTATCTAGGACTAATCGTAGAATCCTGGAGTCCAGGGGATCACAGCTAGGGTTGTTGCTAGCTAAGGCTTTTTGCAGATGAGGCCTGGCTTCAAGGGGTGATATGGCATGCAGGTAGAAAGGGGGGTGATCTGAGGTGGGGGGGTGGAGGCCAGGATAAGGTCAAAAAAGTAGTTGGGGAGGACAGAGATTAGATCTGAGAAAGCCATATTGAGGCACTCAGCTATGCTGGGAGGATCAGTAGTGATGGTACCATCTATGGAGAGTAGTGATGGTGGGGGGGAGCGTGTCTTTCCATTGAGCTATTTCATATTGTCCCAGAAGGCACAGGATGAGCTCCAAGTGGATTCAAGGGTGGCTTGATAATATTCGGCCTTAGACTGCCTTATTGCCCAGGTGCACTTGTTACATGCTGCATTATAGGCTTGTCTGTCAGCCAGTTTGCCTGTCTCAACAGCAATATGCCAGAGATTATCTCTTTGTTTCAGTGTTTGGATGAGGGATGGGGAGATTCATGGGGTGTTATGTTTTTTGGTATGGATTCTGGTCAGAGGGGTGAAAAGGTCACAGGCCTTGCTAAAGGCACTGGAGAAATAGGCTAGGGCACAGTCAGTATCCGTTGCGAGTAGGATTAGGGACCAGTGAAGCTGGGCTAGGTGAGTTCTTAGCTTTCTGAGACCCCCGGGGTGAAAATGCCGGTGCAAGGTGACCTGGAACACTGGTTTTAGTGTGGGGGATGACCAGTGACAGAGGACAGGAGAGTGGTCACTAAGAGAGTCTGGTAGTACATTAATGTCCCTGATTTTATGGCGATGATTCGACAGAATTACATCTAGGAGGGTGCTGGAGCCGCCTGACTGGTTAAATCTAGTGGGTGAGGTAACTAGTTGGGTCATATCTAGGGCAGCGAAGGACTCCCTGATATGGGGGACAGTGGTATTCAGCCAATTGACATTAAGGTCACCTAGGATGAGCTGCTCTGCCTTGTGTGGAAGTGTGGTGAGGTACTCAATGAGGGAGTGGACAGCTAGTCCCTGGTCCCTCGGGGGTATGTAAGAGACTGTGAGAAAAAGAGGGCCCCTGGCTGGGTCAGGGGTAACCTTTAGGGTGAGGGCTTGGGCACGAAAACCGAGCATGAGGGCAGGGACAGCATGGCCTAAAAGTGTGTCACGCATAAAGACTGCACACCCACCACCATGTTTGCTATACCCTCTTCCCTGAACAGAGTGTAGCCAGGGAGGGAGATAACCAAGTCAGGAGTTTTTCTCTAGAGCCAGGTCTTGACTAGAGCTATAACATCAAGATGGTGTTGTACAGCCCAGCACTGGAGAGCAGCAGATTTTTTTGGGAGGCTGCAAATATTCATGGATGCAATGCTGAGGCCAGAACCAGAGTGGGGTGTGGGTGGCTAGTTGACAACGGCCCATGGTTGGAGTGTATGTTCCCGGAGAGCAGAAGGAGTAGAGCAATTAATCTGATGAGCGGTCTGTGGTGACCAGGACCCTTAGCCAAGTACCAATGTGAGGTCCTATTAGTGGGGGTACAAGAGATGGTTAGGTAGCAGGGGGTAGGTGTGGCAAGGAAGTGGTGGACCCAGGATTTCCCGGGGGGAAGGGGTATTTGTTTGTGGTGGGTGCTGTGGAGAAATTGGGGTGTCCAGGGTGGGGGGTGGTTGGCTGCTGTGGGTGGTAGACGGGGTGGGGCTCAGGGTGGAGGGTGGGGGCAGGATGGGACATGGGCAGAGCAAAGAAATGTAACCATGAGTAGGCTGAGTGTGATAGCCATGGTGCCCATTGTTATTTCTTATTGGGGGGGTATGGTGAATAACTGACCTTCAGTGAGGGTGACTGCTGCTGTGGAGTAGTTTTTTTGTTTTCTCTTTTGAGTACAATATGATAAAAGTGAAAACAAGGCAGGGGATAACGGTGATTAGAACAGGAAAAAGGCAAAGGCAAGGTTGGAGGATTAATAAAAAAAAACTCTCTCAAAACTTATATCAACTCTAAGAAATCTCTACATCAGACTAAACATTACTTAAAGTGAGAAAACAAAACATTTCAAGCAGAGATTAGTCTTAGCATTAATTTCTTGTCAGCAGTTCCTAGAAGACTTCTGGACTGCTGCACATAGTGTGAGTAACACTGGCAAACAGGAGCAAGTGAGATTCCTCCAGAGGTAGATGCCAAAATTCAGAGTTCCAACCCGTACCTTGCTTGGAGGGTGAGCTTCGGGCAGTTTCTTCTTAGGCAGGTTCTCAAACTGCAGAATGTAGTTTGCTTGAGAGGAAACTGCCCAAAAGGGCACAGTAGTCCCCTTGCTTGGAGGGTGAGCTTTGGGCAGCTTCTCCTTAGGCAGGTTCTCAAACTGCAGAATGCAGTTTACTTGGGAGGAAATTGCCCAAAAGGGCATAGTAGTCCATTTGCTTGGAGGGTGAGCTTTGGGCAGCTTCTCCTTAGGGAGGTTCTCAAACTGCAGAATGCAGTTTGCTTGAGAGGAAACAGCCCGAAAGGGCACAGTAGTCCCCTTGCTTGGAGGGTGAGCTTCAGGCAGCTTCTCCTTAGGCAGGTTCTCAAACTGCAGAATGCAGTTTGCTTGAGAGGAAACAGCCCGAAAGGGCACAATAGTTCTCTTACTTGGAGGGTGAGCTTACGAATGTGCCAGCAGAAACAGAAAGCACCCCCTTGCATCCACCTCACCCAGCCTGTTACAGAAAGCACAAAGCTCACGCCGCACTCCTACACTTCCTTGTCATCCTTTTGCTTCTATCTGGGAACATCAAACCTAATCGCAGTCCTTCCAGCCCTACTGCTTCCTCTTCCCAGGCTCTCCTGAAAGGCCTTCATATCTTTCACACAAATGTTCGCAGTCTTCTTCCTAAACTAGACAATTTGAAAGTCTGGGTCTTATAGCATTCCCCCAATGTACTCTGTATCTCTGAAACTTGGCTATCCTCCCATACCCCTGATGCACAGTTAACCTTATCAAACTTTATTATTATCATGCAGGACCCTGGCAAACGAGGTGGTAGTGTGGCCATCTATTTTTATAACTCCTTAAATGGTAGCTTGTGATGCTGGTGGCTGAATGAAGGTGACTGGTCATAAGGGCTACTGCACAATGGCGCCGACAATGTGGGTGACCTTGGATTTCACCACTTTCCACGGGTTGCGCCCCTCCCCGGAGTAGGACTCCTAATTAAGGGGGTGTGGTGGGTGAAGCCCCCCTGCATTAAATAACATACTATTTTTCAGTCGCCCTTGTGGTTCTGTGCCCTTATGACCGGTCACTGACATTCAGTTGTCCTAGTCACACAGAACCTCCCTAAACTGTGTTATCTTCCACCGTGAGTCTGTCCCTCACTCACACGAACTTCTCCTATTAAATGTCATCTTCCCTTCTTCATCTCCCTTCTTCATCGGGGTTTTATACGCCCCCCCCAACTTCTCCCCTCATCTCTTGTCTCCCGCATCTCCAATATCTCCACCCTTGTAAATTCACATGAACTAATCCTTCTTGGGGAGTTTAATCTAGACTGGCTTTCCCTCTCATCACAAAATTCCTGCCAGCAAATTGAAGCTTTAAACCTCTCCCAACTGGTGAAAGAATACACCCGCCCCAACCCAAGAGGTCATTCCCACTCCCTACTTGACTGGGTGCTATCTTCCCACCCCCACCGTATCTGCTCTGTTGGTACCCTACCTGACGTTCTCAGCGAACTTTGTCCTACCTTCTCTGTTAGGAAGTGCTGTCCCCCTGCAACTCCTCCCAAATATATCCACCATTGCCCACTCAAATCCCTTAATGTAAATAAACTCCTCTATGACCTGGCCCTAGCAAACTGGTCCACAGTACTATGCTCCCAGTCAGTTGACATAGCCCTCGCCCACTTCTACTGCATCTTTCTAAGGATCTGGGATTCCCATGCTCCACTAAAAAACACTCGACTTAGGTGTGCCCACCACCCCTGGATTACCTCTGATATCCTGGTAATGTGCAGAGCTCGTGACCATGAGTGGCTCAATTATAAATCCTTAGGCATCCAAGCTTCCTTCCAAGCCTTTCGCGCTCTCCATAACAATTGCACCCTTAATATCCACCATGCAAAATCAGACTTCTTCAAATCCCATTTGCACCCCTCGAACGCTTCCCCCTCTTCCTGCTGGCAAGATCTCCGCTCCTTCTTGCACCCCGACACTGATTCGCCCTCTTCTGCTATTCAAGTGGCTGACTCACTCATCTTCAACCCCCTCTGTGTAGCTGAGGCCCTAAACAAGTATTTCACATCCAGTGCACATCCAGTGCCATTCCTCCTAAGACCCCTCCCCCCCCCTTCATCCTCATAGGACTCAGGTTTTAAGCTGCAACTGATTTCACCTACAGAGGTCATGAAGGCACTAGCTTCTCTAAACTCCTCCAAGTCTAGCCCAGATGGACTGCACCCCAGGCTCCTCAGAATTTCCGCTCCCTCAATGATTACCCCCTTAACCTATATCCTAAATCTCTCACTGTCCAATGACACTGTACCCTCAGTTTGGAAGTCAGCCAAAGTCCTCCCTCTTTTCAAAGGCAGTGATCCCACCATCCCCGGTAACTATCGCCCCATTTTTCTCCTTCCTGGCCTTGACAAAATCCAAGAATCCCTTGTCCTCTCAAGGCTCAATCAATTCCTAACTGCCTCCAATATCCTGTCTCCTTTTCAGTCTGGCTTTAGAAAATCATACTAGATCACCTCCTCCCTCCTTCGCTTTATCAATACCATTCACACTGCCATGGAGCTTGGTCATATCACTTTGGCTATCTTCATCGACTTGGTCAAAGCCTTTGACTCGGTCTCCCACCCCGTCCTACTCTCTAAATTATGTACCATTGGATTAACTCCCTCCTTGGACTCTTGGTTCTCTTCCTACCTAACTGGTTGTTCCCAGTCCATCTCAATAAACAACATATCATCCCCTCCTCTCCCCATCCTCACTGGAGTGCCCCAGGGCTCCATACTCGGGCCAATTATTTTTTCCTTTTTTATCAATGACCTCCCCTCTGTATCTACCTACTCTAATATCCACATGTACATAGATGACACTGTCCTGTTCCTGTCTGGCCTGTTCATGCATGCAGTCCAAACACCCCTCCAACAGGACCTCTCCCTGGTCACAGCATGGTTTGACACCAACTGCCTTAGACTGAACACAAAAAAATAAAACTGTTGCTATGACCTTTGGCTCTAAGCAGAAATTTGCCAAATTGCCCACACTCAGAACCTTCTTCACTGCTTCCACTACCCCCTAGAAAACATCCTCACTTATAAATTTCTTGGGTCTGGCTCGATCCCTGTCTTGATTTTTCATCCCATTTCAGTGTACCCCATTCCAAACTTTGCCCAAAACTCAGACTGCTCTATCGGTACAAGTCCAGCCTCCCACTCCTGGTAAGACGTGATCTGTTAGTCAAATGGATCCTCCCTGCTTTTGACTACGCTGACATAGTGTACAGTGCTGCCCCTGCCACCGCACTCACAAAACTGGATGTCCTTTTTCATGCTTTCTGTAGATTCATCTCAAATCCTCCCCCCACTAACTCACTGCTGTGAGCTCTACTCTTCTCTTTCTCTTCAGCCATTGACTCAGAGGTGTTCCTCCCATTGTCTCACCTTCATTGCAAAGTACTGGTTTGTCTCTCTTCCATCTTACCTCACCTCCCTTCTCTCTACTTCTTCTATCTCCCCCTACAACTCATGGTCTAGTTGTACCCACTTCTTCTCTCTCCCCCATATTTGCATCTCTGCTGGCAAACTCTCCTTCTCTTACAAATTTTCCTCCCTCTGGAATAGCCTTCCCCCCTTATCCGTCTCTCTCCCTCCTTCACCTCTCTTAAGCAATCAGTCAGACCCCCTCCTGTCACTACCTGCTCCTGCTATCCCCCCTATTTTCTCCACTGAACACACCATATTGCTTACCCCCAGATTATAGCTACAACAATTCCAGTTTAGTCAAATATTGTATTTTACTTTGCATAATTTTGCATATAGCTTTTTGGCTCATTAGCCTTATTGTATATATTCAAAAGGGTTGTGCATGGTGCAACAGGGATGCGCCATGCACAACCCACCGTTGCGCCCAGGAACAATATTGAAAGGGGCAAGTTGCAATGTGCATCTCCTGATGCACGAGGGTGCAACAGTAGTGTATGTGGTGCAAGTGCGAGGGGTGTGCCCATGCATATGCGGCACATCCCGATATTCAGCCCGGGATGTGCGGCGCATATGCTGGCACAATCCCACCTTGTGCCACTCAAGGGGGTGAAAAGATGTGCTAGGTAAAACCAGGAACAAGTCCAGGCCACCCACAGGCAAGATGCCATATTGCAAGGTGCAATATAGTAGCCACCTGCAGTGGGTGGCCACCTGCCCACCCAGAACACTGACCCCAAGCCCCCTGCCCTGGGAGCATTGAACCCCCCCCGGCCCTGTCACCCAATCATGGGCAAATGTGTAGAATATGTCCCTGGTGGTCCAGTCGAAGGGCCCCCATCACCTGATCACGGGCATATGTTTAATATATCCCTGGTGGTCCAGTGGACTAGTCTTCATCGCCCGATTATGGGCATATGTTTAAAATATTCCTGGTAGTCCAGTGGATCTCACTCCATTGCCTGATCATGGGCATGTGTTTCATTGTTCTCGGTGGTCTGTGAACTCTGCCCGTGCCCCAGCAGATGCCCGATCTACAGGAGGCAGTGTTCTCCCCACTCACTGAGTCTCACTGCACTTCAGTCTGCAGTGGGTGGCAGCACTCCAGCCCACACGCCGACACCGACTGACAGAGTACAGTACGGTTTGTATGCTCTATTGGTCCACTGTATGGACCAATGGATGAAGACATTGTATTATACAGCTCGATATGGAATGAACGTTCATTCACATCGGGCCTGTGTAGTACAGTATGGTCTGCACTCCATTGGTCCACGTAGGACCAATAAGCTGCACAGACCGCATTGTACGCCTGTCAGTCGGGCGGGTGGCCGGGAGGTGGCGCGGGCGGGTGCTGCCACCCACCACTGACTGGGGGTGCTGGGGTGGTGGGGACCCCTCGTGGATGGGTGGGGGGGGCACCACTGACCACCAGGATTGCTTTCGCCATGTCCACCTGTGATTGGGCACTGGGGGGGGTTCCACTGGACCACCATGGATAATTTAAACACATGCCCATGACTGGGCAATGGAGTGTGGTCCACTGGACCACCAGGGATATTTTAAACATATGCCCGCAATTGGGCATATGGGAGTGGGGTCCGCCAAGGGACTGCAGGGCGTCTGTCCCCGATGGCTGCAGCCTGGCAGGGTGCCAGGTGCAAGTCACCAGGGATCGGTGCACCATATGCAAATGGATCCATAATGACATGCAAATAGTGCTATTTGTGCCTTGCATGCATAATGGCCTCATTTGCATGCCCAGTGCTGAATACTGCAGTTGATGCACCTAGCGCACCTGCACTTGCGCTGGTGCATCCCCTTTCTCCCCTTCTGCCACTTGTACTGGCGCAGTGCATGTGCCCTCAGTGCCATATTCAATGGTGCTGAGCCATGGCACAGCACCGTTGAATATTGCCTGGTCCATGCCCTTGCACAGCCCAGTTGTGCTGCATCCAGGCTTGCACTCCTGCCTGGCACAATCTGAATATCCAGCACCATGTTTCTTTGCCTGTATAATTGCTGTACATTGTTACCTAATGCTGCCTTGTTCTTGTTCTTCCTGTACCCCCTTTCCCCCGGGTCACACCTGGAAACAAGCATTGGCTCATGGTGCCTTTCCAGTCATCAACTTTTAAATAAATAAATAAATAAAACAATAGCAACATCTTATTTAATAACAACTTCTTGAGCAAGTGGGCTGTAAAGAGGATTCTTTTTATTACAGACCTATTTGATAATAACATATTTAAATCATTTCAGCAATTGCAATTACAATATGGTCTTTATAAAAACAAGTTTTAGATATTTACAAATTAGAACTATCTTTAATAAACATATAACACACCAAAATGTATTACTACAAGGAGACCCTGCATTTGGCTTGGTTTATTTATTATGCTCCAAGAGTACAGAAATTACTTTCTCAAATATACTCATATTTATTATCATTTCAAGTGCCAGACCTACAGAAAATCAAGGATAGCTGGGAGTGAGAACTTAATCTTACATTTTCAGATCACCAGTGGGAGTATATTTGTAGTTCCTAGAGAATTTCATTATTTATTTATTTATTGAAGATATCAGATAACAGACCTTTGAGTCAAAGACTCCTTTACAAAGGTTCCACGTCATTGAAAACAGAGACATCAGGTACAATAGCAACAATTAGACACAATAGTTACAAAAAATGGTTACAAAATGGTTACAGGTAACACAGTATAGCAGCTGGTGATACAAAGATACAGAGAGTTGCCAAGCACAGGTACAAAGTACAGATGGTAGCAGGTAACAGAATACGTACACTGCAGGACGGTGGCACCAGCAATGCCCTGGTGGTTATCTGCAAGACTAGGCTGGACTGAGGTGTCCATTGTCAAATATAGGCATGCCCTGGGGTGGCAGGACCAGAGTTAAGTCCTAAGTCATGGGGGGAAGTGGGTGGGGCTAGAAATCAAGGACAGTCACAGACTGAATCATGGGAGATTAGGTCTCTTAGCTGAGACTTGAACTGTCCAAGTTTGGGTTCTGAGAGGAGGGAGGTTTGGGAGGAAGTTAAGCCAGCTAGGGACCTGGTACCTAAAAGTTCTTTGACCCGAGGAGGTCTTGCAGCATGGTATCTGGAAGTAGGCTGTCGCTGATTGCTGAGTGAGGCAGATGGACAAGGGTGCCTGGAGTAGGTGGGTGAGACCAGGTGGGAGTAGCCCTGCTGTAATTTTTTTTAGTAAAGAGGCAGGTCTGATATTTGAGCCTCCCATCAAAGTTTAGCCAGTTGGGGGAGGCGTAAAGGGTACAGGTATGTGTGAGTCTTGTGCAGCCAGTGGCTAGTCTAAAGGCCTTATTAAGGGCCAGCCTAATTTTGTTTAGGTGCGTGTTGTCAGCTGCCCCATAGATAATGATTCCGTAATCTATAAATGATAGTATTGATGCTGAGACAGCTAGGTGGAGAGCTTTTGGTGAGAGGCAGTGCTTGTACTGGTGAAGTAAGCCAATACGCACATTGACAGCGGTGCTCAGTTTTCGGATGTGTTCATGGTAGGTGAGCCTAGAGTCTAGGGTGATACCTAGGTATTTGAATGAGGTAACCTGCTCAAGGGGGTCATTTAAAGAGTTCAATATGAGCAGGGGTTGTCCTATGTTCTTGTTTTGGGAGTGATTAAGTAATATGTTAAATCAAATTCAATTCTTTATAAAGTATTTTCTCAAGATTTACTACACACCATATTTCCTCAATAAATGCAATATAAATATTTCAATTAAATGTGATCCATGTGAGTAAGAGATAGATAATATTTTGCATGTTATTGTCCTATGCCCAAAATTGGCAACATTTTGGAAGAAAGTTTTTGAAACAATTAATATAATATTGGGAACAAACTTAAAAATGGACCCATAAATTTGTCTATTAGGAATATCATTCTCTGAAAGAGTCCCTTTGACAGCAGCTAATAAATGTCTAACTATAGCTCTACTACATGTCAGAAGGTGTATTGCTAAGTTACATAACAATCCTATTCCTTCTACTTGAGAGTTATGGAAAAACCTGTTGTCTAAAATGATGCCACTAGAAAATAATTCTTCATTTACAACTAAACATATAAAAAAAAATTCTGGGAGATCTGGGAACCTTTACAAAGGACAATTGATAATGTGTTAAAATGAAATATCTTGACTACAATGAAAGCATGTAATTAAATAATTGTATTGTATGGTATCATTAATAAGATAAATAATGTGATTTTACATTTTGTACTATCTGTATTTATTTGATCTAATCCTCCAATTAAAAGGAAAAGAAAAGATTGAATTGTGAAACATTGGGGGGGGGGGGATTTATATCCAAGATTCTTTGATAGTAAGGAAACTGTATCCCATGGGAGCATAGGATCCAAGGCAGCATGGTTTCACAGCAGGATGCTCATGTCAGACAAATCTGATTGACTTTGTCGATTTTGTGACAAAGGAGGTGGATCAGGGAGGAGCACTGGATATTGCCTACCTCAATTCAGTAAGGCCTTCAACACTGTACCCCACAGAAGTCTGGTGAACAAGCTAGGGAACCTGGAGTGGACCACAAAGTGGAAAACTAGGGTAGAAACTGGTTTAGGGACTGGAAGCAGAGGGTGGTAGTAAATGGGATCAAATCTGAGGAAAAGAGGGTGACCAGTGGGGTGCCACAGGGATCAGTTCTAGGGCCAGTCCTTTTCAATGTCTTTATCAGTGATATTGCTGAAGGGCTGGAGGGGAAGGTTTGCCTATTTGCAGATGATACCAAGATCTACAACAAAGTAGACACTCCAGATGGGGTCAAAAGAATGAGGAGGGATCTGGGAAAGCTGAAAAAATGGTCAAAGGTGTGGCAGTTGAAATTTAATGTAAACAAAGTGCAAAATCATACACCTGGGGCACAGAAACCCTGTGGAGTGCTACAGAATGGGGGGGGGGCATTGTCGACAGTCACTGGGGAAGACAAGGGATCTAGAGATAAGCATATCAGATGCCCTAAGGGTGGCCAAACAGTGTAACAAGGCTGAGGAGAGGGCCAGTGAGATGCTGGGATGCATAGGAAGAATTATCACTAGCAGAAGAAAGGAGATGGTGATGTCATTGTACAAAACACTGGTGAGACCTCAGCTAGAATACTGTGTTGAGTTCTGGATGCTGCATATTTGCAAAGACACAGACAGGGCAGAGGCTGTCCAGAGAAGGGTGACCAAGATGGTGCAGGACTTGCATCAGAAAACATATGAGGACAGATTAAAATACCTCAATATGTATACTCTTGAAGAGAGGAGAGAATGGGGGGGGGATATGATAGAAACCTTCAAGTATCTTAAAGGCATGAAAAAAGTGCTGGGAGGGTAATATTTGTCAGTACAAGAGTTATATAAGGATGAGGGGGCACAATATGAGATTGGAAGGGGCAGGATAAGAGGTAATGTGAGAACCTTTTCTTCACAGAGAGGGTGGTGGATGCTTGAAATAGCTTACCTCAGGAAGTGGTGGGTGCTAACACAGTAGGGGGATTGAAACATCCATGGGATCATAGGATAGACATAAGTGAACCCTAGACGTGGGGAAGAGGCAAAAGCCAATGGCTAAGTAGGGTTCTCAGCTGCTGATGCAGGCAGGGAATATAGGCAGACTAGGTGGGCCTAGAAGTTCTTATCTGCTGTTAGCTATTATGTTACTATGTTACTATTTGATCAACCTTGTACACATTCTGAATTTATTTCCATTGAGTTACTAATGAGTGGTAACAAGAAATTGATTATAATCTCAGTGTATATCCCCCTGGGTTGTCTCCAAAATGGTCTCTGTATTTCATCTGAGTTTAGGAAAATTGTACCATTAAAAAGACAATGGATTGCCAGCCCGGTGGCATCGAGGGCTGAGGTGCTAGATGCCACACCTTGCACCACACTGGTGACCCGTGTTTGGGATCAAGCACAGGCCACCGGGGGTCGGCAGGGGAGGGAGAGGATTGAGCATCTGATGGCCACTCTCCTCTTCTGGGAAGGGTGGGCATGTCATCCCACTCCTTGTCTGCCCCCCAGTGAAGGATGAGGGGCAGCGCAGGAGCCAGGGAGACAATTATCATGGCATCATGACACATGTGCCCCTCCAGGTGCATGCATTCATGGGCTCGAGGAGGAGGGTTCACAGAAAAAATAAATTGGCTGCCAGCTCCATGGAAGTCCCTCCAGTAGTCCAGCGCCATGGTCTCATGGAGCTCTTGGGCCCGCTTCAGATATGTGCTCGGAGGAGGATGGCCCTCTGCCCCACCACAGGTGGTAATCCATGGGGGATACAGGGCCCGAGGGGTGCCAAGGGGGCAAGGCAGCGACTGGGGGATGGTGTGGGACAGAAGATTGCCAGCAGGCTGAAAGAGGATAAACACCTTAAAAAAAAAAAAAAAAAAGACAATAGATCATTCTTGGGGATTTTAAAGGAGAACTACCAGCAGAGGTGAAGCCCTGACTGCTGCACAGATCGGGCTTCACCTCTAGTCTCCTGCAGGCACCATCGAAATTAATAGTTTTATTACCTGAGCACTCATAAAAATATCCCAAACTTCTGGTGGACCCTGCATTTTAACTATTGAACTCTTCAACCCCCTGGGATCTCTCTGGTAAATGATGCTGCACTGCTCTTCCCTTAATAATGTTCTTATGTATGGAAATTTCACTATGTCGATATTTCCGATCCTCAGCACTATTTTTACAGAATTTGCCTAAATCCCATGGGTGGTATGCTGTACCCATGGGTTTAGTCAATTTGTGTAAATATAGCACTGGGCATCGAAGATACAGGCATTGTAAAATTTCTGTACATAAG
This sequence comes from Neoceratodus forsteri, assembly GCA_016271365.2. Lineage (NCBI taxonomy): Eukaryota > Metazoa > Chordata > Ceratodontiformes > Ceratodontidae > Neoceratodus > Neoceratodus forsteri. The sequence continues at coordinate 1,024,959,980 of CM057454.1, read as the reverse complement.
TGCATTTTTAAGGGAAGGGCAGTGCAGGGTCATTTTCTCACAATATTACCAGCGAGAGGGGGTTGAGGTGTGCCATAGTTAAAATGCCAGGTCTACTGAGGTTTGGGATATTTTTAAGAGTGTTCAGCTAATAAAACTATTAATTTCATATGGTACCTGCAAGGGGGATTGGAGAGGTGAAGCCCCAATCTGTGCAGTGGTCAGGGCTTCACCTTTGCTAGTAGAACCTCTTTTAATTGTAATTGAGCAGAAAAGGAAACTTTAGGGTAAGGGAATGTCTTGTTGAACTAGAAGTGCAGAAAATTATTGTTGATACTACTCAAACTAATTACAGACTCAGTTCTGTGACAACCCTTGACTGGATAGAGGTCACACAGCCCTCCATGATAGTTGAATCAGGGGTTCTTTCAGATTCCCTGAGTGACCGCTGTTGAGTTTTCTGTGTGTAGGATCTTACAAAACCCAAAGTAGCTCCCTTTTTTATTATGGGTGTCAAATTGGGAGGAACTGGCTAATGTGTTCAACAAGGATAGTTTAAATGCAGATTGGACCTTTCTTAAGAATATTGAAGATATAGATTCAGCTTATATAACATTTTGCAAAGTATTTTATGTATCTGTAACTAATTCTTTCCAGAAAGAAAGCTTAAAGTCAAGTGTCTCAAAAGTGAGTGCATAACAAAATAATTGGTAGAGATGCAGAGAAACAACAAGTACTGCTGTGTAAAATGTGGAATTCTGCCAGATAAATTAGCGCAGAATGCCATTCCGCTGGCAGAATTTCCACCATAAATGCACAGATTCTTCTGTGGAATTCTGCCTGCTGTGATCTGTGGAATAATATTCTGTAGAACAGCACTTTTTTGTAGAAAATAATTCCGCAACCATTTCTGTGGAAAATTTTGAGATCCATGGAATAATGTTCTGCTGAACCATATTTTTTCCACAGGAAATCATTCTGTAATCATTCCTGTGGAAAATATTGAGATCCATTGATTACAATTGTGTGGAAATGTTGTGGAATTCCACCATTCGGTTTCTGGCATAATTCTGCATAATTTCTGTGGAATTTTGAAAATTCTATGAAATTTCATTCAGCCAGAATTTGAAAATTCCATACAGCATTAGAAATAAGCCTTGGAAAGAATATAGGAAAATGTAATGTTAGACTGTTAGTGGAACATAAACAACTTATAAGTAAGTATAAGTCTGCATGTAGATTAACCAAGGTTGATTACAATGAAATTCAGCAGACTGATAACTTTGGAGATTCAAAAAATGTATGGCAAACTTGAAATCAAATGGTGGGTACTGTAGATCCCAATAAATCTCCACACATCACTCTTGAGCATGATGGTGAGCTAAACAATTCTCCTGTAGAAATCTATAAACTCTTTGATGACTCTTTTGGTAATTGGGATGATTACAGAAATAACTTCAAAGCCTTAGCTCCTAATAATGAACAAACTAATTCCCATAATCAAACACCATCTTTTGAGATTAGAATTTTATCTTCTTCATTTGCTGCCAAACATATATAGAAAATAAATCCAAAACCCCATCTTGGCTCAGATTTAATTGATTTTTGACTAATAAAAATGACTGGTGCATCCATTACTGTTACATTAACCCTCCTGAGGAATTACTCTCTCTCCATTATGGTGTAGTACCTACAGTTGGATGTTAAAATGGTAGCGATGAAGGACCACCGAGGCACTGGCTAGTTCTTTTGTGGTTGCAGGGCCACCTACGCTTTGTGGAGTGATGGAATTTGGGAATTTTAATACCTTTTCTCAGCTGCTAGTGCATGTTTTCTTTTTGCATTCAGCTTCCAGCACTGCTAAGAATATGTATTGTTTTGAAGTTCTTCTGAACCAACAGGCAGAGCCGTGACCTTATTTGATGCCTGTAACAGTGTGGTGTGTCATTTTTCAGCTCTTATTGTTTTCATATGGATACAGTTAGCTTCCTGCACTTTGCAGACTTTTGGGACCCTTGGACTTAATAAATGTATTTTCCAAGAACAGCTAGTTTTTAGAGCTGTGGGTGGAGCCTATAGCCCTTCTGTCATTGATCAGATTGCAGTTCTAAAACAGCTTTTTATGGAACTCCCTTTTTAGTCATTTGGAAGTATTCCTCCACAGCTACAAAGTAGTGCACCCCCACCCCCGATTTTTGCTATTTGCTGCTCTATGTTAAAGGCATCTGAAGGGAGGGGGATGCTACTGTATTGTGCCTCAGAACTTCTTAGGATATTAACAAAAAAAAAACTTTTTAAACTACTGTTTCTATCATCTGTCCATAGTTAAAATGCAGGGTCCACCAGAAGTTAGGGATATTTTTATGAGTGCTCAGTCTAATAGATGTATTCTATTTCTTTCAGCCACCTAGGGGTTAACTCATTATATGATGTCTGTAAAATAATGAACCTCTACAGTGTCAGATTACAGACAGTGGACGTGTAGTCTGTGAGCTATTTCATTCCTATGGGCACACATACGAACTGCAGGGTGGGGGGGGGCTGTAGCCCCATCACTTTTTGCCTGAAGGATCTTGCCCTTTAAATAAACAAACAAAAAAAAGTAAGCATAAACTAGTGTGACAGAGTTAATTAAGTCCAGCTGCCCAGGCACACTTAGAACAAAAGAGGTGCTTCATGCTTGTTTGTTGTTTCTGGAGTCAGACTTGTCAAGTGGAAAGTGCTTTTAAGTGTGTGTGTGTGTGTGTGTGTACAATCCTGCTTTGGGATGGGCCATGTGATGCAGACTGCTCATCTCTTACCTAGGATTTACAGTCTGAGGCTTTGTTTGAGTGAGTATTCACTCCCATGCAGCGAAGGTCATTGTAAAAGTGTTTATTATGTTTCCATCCTCCAGACAGACAGTTTCAAAACTAAACTAAAAAGAAAAAAATATAACAGATTTACAGAGAGGGATAGAGTAGTTAGATGGACTCCATTAGGAGTAGGGGGGGACTTCTGCTTAGTTCCTATTCCCTTAGGTTCAATTTTTTTCCCTATTTTTCACAATTTTTAAACTGTGGCCTTTTAAAGATAATAGAATATAAGCATTTAACAACTTTTTTTTCATTATTCTTTGGTAACCGGGTATGGCCCAGTAGGCACAGGTGCCTGTTTTCTGGGGCTACCCGAGAGCACTGAGGAGGGTTAAATGACTTGGTCAGGTCACACAGTATGCAAGTGGAGGTTGTGGGAATCAAACTCAGGTCTCTGTGCTGGATGTACCAAGCTCTTTACTTTAACCTCTGAGGCTATACTGGCAACCCCAGACTTGGCTGGTGTATTCCTTGGTTAGTGCATGGATCTAGAATCTGTGTACTGGAGTTTAATGTTTATTTACAGTTTATAAATGTAATTTAATAAATATATATATTTTTCCTTTGACAACCAGGTAAGGCCAACTAGGTGTAGATACTTGTTTCTAGGGACAACCCAGGCACACTGGGGGGATTAAGTGACTTAATCAGAGCCACACAGTATGGAAATGGAGGGTGTGGGAATTAAACCCATGTCTGAATGCTGGATGTACAAAGCTCATTTATGGCTCATTACTCTAACCTCTAGGCTATACTGCCAGCCCCATAAATAGTGAACAATTAAGACTGGGCTGTTAATATCTCAAAGGAGAACTGACCTGAATAAGTAAACATGCATTTTTTGTAGAAGTAGATGTTATTTTGTAAAATACCAGTTCTCATTTTGTTACTGCTTAATCTTAACTGGCCTTTTGGTAAATTCAGTGAGTGTTTCTGATTCACACACTGCTGGCATTGACCATTTTAGAACAGTATGATCTTGTCCATAACTTACATTGTTGGTACAATGCATCAGTGTTCTAATTTAGAATTCTTAGTTTCATGGGGACATAAACAACATCATACAGTTCTTAGATGGCACTTTGCAGCAGTGTGTAACCCATAAATATCCAAAGGGTTAACTAAAAGGCCAGCAAAAATGGTGCAGAAACAGAAGGGGACCCACTATAAGAAAAAAAGCTTCTTCAGGAAACATTACTCACAGGTTCAGTGTAGTTCTCCTTTAACTGAGCTTGTAGGGAATGTCAGGTATTTTATCTAAATGTCAGGTATTTTATCTAAATGGTAAGGAACTCTATCCTGGACATTTCCTGTAACACCATAGACCATTTTTAACTGATGGATATTGCAATACATGATTACAGCAAAAGACTAAGCAAAACTATCTTGCTTATCATATCATATACAATTTGTAAACCATTGTTTGCATATTTTACAAGTAACATTGCCAATATGGTAAGTTTTATCCCTCTTTTTTTAATTGCACTGCCGTTTTCTGTACAATTGGATGGTGTTTTATTGCTGTCTAATAGGATAACGTATCTTTGTGGCTCACTTCTTTAACTTTGAAAAACAAGTTGTATCTGTTATACATGAGCTGAACCCTTAATATTACATATTAAATATTCTAATATGGTATAAAGATATTTTTTAAATTACTATCATCACAAATCTGCATTTACTGTATATAAAAACCTGGTTTGGAAAAATTGCCCTTTATAATGCAACAAGTGCCCCTTTTATCTTTGGCACCCCCACCTTTTACAATCTTCCAGCACCCCTGTGGGCACACACAGACACACACACATGCACACACACAGAGCAGCCTGTAGTCTGACTAAATAAATTTAAAAGGACTGAATTAGCAGCATGCCAGTTTTTGATGATTGCGACTAAACAGCACTATATGGAACCAACAAGAAAACAACTTTGGTCATTTGGTAGCTTTTCATAGCCCTATCAGCTCTTGCTAGATCTTGTTTGTTCTGGTGCTGACCACTGAATAAGACCTTTTTGATTTTCAACACTTTGGGCCTTCCCAGGTCCTGTCATGTGACCTCGGTCCTGCGTGATCTACACTGGCTGCCAGTGGAATGGCATATTACCTTGAGGGTCAGTTTGCTGACCTATAAAGCCTGATATAGACTGAGACCTGGTTATGCAAGATACCTCCTGACTCCTTACAGTATGTCTCCCATCCCCTTCACATCTCCAAAGTGGGGCTCCTGGCAGTTCCCAGAATCTGGCTTAAGTCATACAGTGATCATGCCTCTGCGGTAGCTGGTCTGGCCCTGTGGAACTTGCTGCTAAAAACCTTGAAGAAGACCACCCCCAGTGGATGCATTTATGAAGGGTATGAAGACTTATTTGTTTAGGGAGGCTTTGGGGTCCAGGTAGCTGCCTCCCCACTCTGGTTGACATTTTATTAGTATTTTATTATTTTAGCTGATATTTATAAATAATTTCTTCGGTTTAAACATTTGCATGTATTTGAGTTTTACCTGAGCTTATGGTATTGTAAGGTGCTCTGCACCCCAAGGAATGGGTGCTAAACAAATAAAGATACTGCTACTATTTGAATTTTGAATTATTAACCTTATAGCCCTAAATGAGGTCACATGACATTGTCTGGTTAGGAACTATTGTTCTCCTTCTCCTTAGCAACAGGCAGCAGTTCAAACACTATTGTCCAGTCACTGATTCCTCAAGAAACAAACAAACAAAAAAAACATGGTGGTGAGACTCGTCCCAGGTTCAAGCAGGCAAAATTAGCCAAGTGTATTTTTTTTAATTTTAAAATCTTTTATTCTCCTATTGATAGCAGCACAAGTCTGGTGTCAGTTACTTACTTGCCCCTCACCATACATTGCAGACCGTAGTCTGCCTTTACAACTGCACTTCAGACTCAGCCATGGTCAGTGCCCCAGGCTGCAGCATGCCATTCTGACCACACTTGAGGTTCAATACCAACGAGTGTTCTCACTTTCTCTTCAAATGCAATACCAGCACCCACATACTGCAGTGTAGTAGATTGTATCATGCTGATTCAGCTGATTTCTAAGCTGACATTTGCTATAACCAGAAATCCCAGAATCCTGTGCTGCTGACATCATAGGAGAGTGCAAAATCAAGAATTTAAAATTACTGAAAACTTGGGTAATGAAATTGAACAGTTTAAGCAGTTTAAATATTTGGGGGTGCTAACTGATTGCCATTTAGCATTTGATTCTCATATAACAGAGTTAATTAGTAGGGTACATAAAAGGTTGTGGTTTCTTTATCGAATTTGGGATAATCTAACGGCAGATGTTAAACTATTGCTTACTCATAGTTTATTATTATCTATGGTAGATTATGGGTCTGTAATATATTCATTTACCTATGAAAAAGTTTTGTCTGGACTTCAAGTAACGTATCACTCTGTTCTACGTTTTGCATCTGGTCAATCAAGGTTAACCCATCATTGTTCATTCTATAAACAATTAGGTTGTTTGTCTTTAAAGGGGAGGTTTAATTTTAGGGCATTGTTGTTTTGCACAAGGTTTTTTTAGGTATTCTGCCACAAAGCATTACTAGTTTATTCCCTAGGAACATAGCTGGTTGCACAAGATTACAAAGTAGGGAGGGCTTTTTGGTTCCATTCTGCCAAACAACTCTTGGCCAAAATTCATTGAATTTTACTACTGTTAAGATGTATAATCAACTTCCTAAAAATGTTATAAGACAAAATAAACTGTCTACTTTCAAGTCGGAACTAAGAAAAACTTTGTTAGAAAACTCAAACTGTAAATGTTATGTGCAATGTATATTTATACCTTGTTATTGTTTTAAATTTTGTATGTATGTTTTTGTAAAAACTGGTCATTTGTGAAAATGGGCTTGTCCCACAGACTTACCAGTATAAAAAGAAATAAATGAAATGAAAATGGAATAGTAATGTTGCAACAGTGGGAGACTCAATAGCCTGCTATGTATGTTAGAGATTATTTTTCAGCTTAGTTTAGATGTTTGTTGGTCCTCCTGTTCTTCTAGGACTATGCACAGTCCTCCATGACTGTACACAGCCCAGTGAGGACAGCAGGGCCAGCAAATAAAAGATCAGAGCTTATAAAAACTCTAGCATGTAGTGCAGGTTATTGGATTTCCCACTGTTGCTTCCCTGCTCTGTTGTTAGCTGCGGGAGATTCTTAAATTTCTGTTATTGGAGATGTCAGCTTGGAAGTCAGCAGAATCATCCTAAGACAATGTATTAAACTGCAGAAAACAACTGTGACCAGCTGCATTCTTGGGTGGGGGCTCTTAGTGCTGACTGTTCCCCATTAAAGTTAATTTGGAGGCGCTCACACACTGATATAGTTTATACTAGTCCTGGTCCATATACAGTCATATACTCAAGCTGTATACCAGCCAGGTGTATGGCTCCATGTGGACTAATCTTATTCCACAAAGAGCCATATACTCAGTCTAGTATAAACCCTGAAGAAGGTTACAGTATAAGGCTCCACAAATGTTTTTTGAAATAAAGGTCATGAAATCAAAATGCACCAGTTTTACACAGCCCAAAGGTTTCCCAGATCACTCCCTTGTCTCTGCCACACAACTTTTAAAAATGTGTTTTACTATTCCCTGATTTTTTGCTGATTGTTTTCTTTCCATGATAGTGTTTTGTTGTGGGGCTATTTATGTGAATATTGTGCATGTAGGGCCTCTTCAACTGCACCATATCAGCAACAGTCCCTTCAAGATACCCTTCATTTAAGATTCAAGAGACAGTATAGCTTGGAAATTAGAGCACTAAGCTGTGGACCTGGAGACCCAGCAGCCCTAGGTTTGAAACCCACATTCATCACTTGCATACTACTGTATATGATGCTGAAAAATTCACTTAAGCTGCCTGTACTCCCATCCTGGGCCCCTGGAAATGAAATTCTGCTGAGTGTGCCTTTCCTGGAAAAACAACTCTGGAATAAACAAAAAACAAAGACAAACATAACTAACATGAGTAGGCATGTTAAGTAGTGCTTGGTATATTTTGCTTTCATCAGAACTCTATGCAATTTCATGAATTTCAAGGAATTTTGCCCATGCTGAAGCTGCATAATTCTGCCCTGTTTTCAATTAAAATGGCAGAATTCTGCAAAATACATGGATATCAGTTCTATATGCAAGAAAACATTGTGGAAAAAATGCAGATCACATTAAATTCATTTTTTTTCCAATTTTGAGACAATTTGAAAAAATTGCTTAGACACAATTCACATTATATTTTATCAATATGTGGCATTTTTCTTCTCTTTATTCTTCACTATTAGGCTAATTTGCATGGAAACAAATCATTGTCCCTTACAGTTCATTTGCTTTTGCTGCTTAGTCATTTGTTGACATCATACAATCCTCCTGTGTGGAGTCTCAGTTAGACGCTGTTGAACTATGATGTCACAAACAGAGAACTGTGCATTGAGCAAATGATTAAACAGCAGGAGTAGAATGAACCAAAAATAAAGAATAATAATTCAGTTTGAAGAGAAATACAGAGACTATATAAAATGTTAGCTGAAGTATCCAAATATTGTGATTTTGATACTTTCCCCCAAACTGGAGAAGTCATTTAAGTTTAGTAAACATTTTGCAGTTCATATTGACATCTATTAAATAGAGAATAATAGATGGGGAAGAGTTTGATATCAGAATTTAATGTACACCCGAGTTTTGGATGCTACATAAACCCTGAGGGCGAAGCCCGAGGGGTTTATCAAAGCATCCCACAATGAGGGTGTGCATTAAATTCTCATATGAAACACCTTCCCCATATTTTATTTTTTATAATAACAGACCAGCAATTTTTTCTCCAGCAGTTTGTGAGACTGTTTGGCCCCGTCCACATACAGAATGTTGACCAATGAGGCAGCAGCATAGTTTGACTGGTATGGCTCATGAATGTCATAACAACCAGCCAGTTGTTATGGAACATATCAACCTGGTCAGTATATTGAGAGAAATTGTTGACCAGTTATTATTATTCTATATGTGAGGAAAAAAATGCGACCAAAATAATCTTCAGTTTACAGTACATTCATTTTCATAAAAACTCCACAAGTTACAATGATGTCTAGTCTAGTCTATATGCAAGATAAATCTAAAAAAAAAAATCACAATTTAATTTTTGTGAAACATTCTGCATTTTACATATGAATCATCTAGTTTACTTACTGGTAGTTTTTTTTGCAGAACTTTTCAAATCATTCAATGGAACATTTCAGAAGTAGAATGATAGAGACATGCAGGGAGGGCCCTAACAATCTTGTTCGGTCACTATACTGAAAATACTTTCATTCATAATATTCTAGACTAGGTTCAGTCACCCCAACACCACACACACACACACACACACACACACACATACACACATACACACACACACACTCCTGGACCCTCACAGAAGTAGTAAAATAATCCAAGTAGTCTAAGGCCTCCCTTCCCCATCCCATGTAGCACAAGTATGTTCCAGCCAACCATCCCATTGCTACACTGACCCTGGTGCACACTGAAGTAAGTAGCCACCATTCCTAGTCCCAGCTCTGATGACTAATTTAAGGATACATTGGGCAGTGGGTCTTCATCCAAAAAGTATTATATACTTTATGAACTGGTTCACATGAAGCAAGTGTACCAACTTTACCTATATTATTTAATTTGCATCATATTAGAAGAGAGCTGTACAGTGCAAAGCCTGTATACATGAATTATATTTACCATGGTTTGTTCAAGCTTCAGATAGACTTTATTATACAGTATGCTGCTTCTAGTGCACTTCAAATGGACACTCGATGGGAGTTGCAGCTTTTCTGCCTAAAAATCTAAATCTAAATAGTATGGATTCCAAAGGAGATTTTACTAACCAAGACCTACTTTAGCCTGAATCCGGATAAGAAAACAAACAAAAGATTATGGGTGGGATACCACCAGTTACAAAAGTAGCTTTGCATCAATGTGGGTATCAGTGTCAGTGGCTTAAAAGGTAGCATAATTGTCTCTGTGGAATGAAGATTGGAAGGTCAGGGGTTCTATCCCCATACCACATACCCAATACCAACACTGTAGTGCTTCATGGGGGATGGGGCATGGGGGGGCTACACTGTAGCAGTGCCATCCTTCAGGTGAAATATTAAACTGGGGCCTTTCCTGGATATCTCTTATGGCTGTCCAGGTGGAAATTAAAGATCCCATGCAACTTATCAAAGAAGAGTTGGTGAGTTTCCTCAGTGCCATGGTCAACACTCTCCAGTCAGTAAAACAGGTCCATATAACCCACCTCCCTGACACACCTGGAAACAAACTCTCAAAGCTCAGTATGACTTTCCTGCTAAAAACATTACTAATAGATGCTCCACCAAAGAAGGAAGGGTATTTTCTTCTTTCTGTCTTTCTCTCTCAGATAAGGCCGCCTCAAACAAAACAGACATTGCTTTTTAAGAATTCTCTGATAAAGGATGCCACTTTATCAGGTTATGACTGGAGAGGTAATGGAAATAAAGTGGATGGAAGTAAATCTACTGTAAGAGCCCAAGATGGACAGTTGATGTTTAACAATTAAATGACAAGCACTATTTAAGGAAATTGGAAATGGGTTTAATAGCTTTTATAGAATGTTAATGGAGACGTCACCATCCCCTGTGATTTGTATCTGTTTAGATCATGTACTGCATTAGCATTTTATGCCATTGCACACCAACACCACAAAAATCCTACAATAAATACAATGAATTATAATTTCTAACTTTACATAATACACTGTGTACACATACACACACACACACACACACACACATATATATATATATATATATATATATATATATATATATATATATATATATATATTAAAGCAAAACTCCATTTAATGCATTAGTTAAGGTTGTTCCACAGCGACAAAAGTGAGAAATTACGCTTAGGTTGAAAACCCTAACTCCAACATCCCCAGCACCACACACACACAGACACACACACATATTCAAGTATGGGGAGGACCAAGTCAACACAACCAATGACAGACATCCAGCAGCAGGTGACAGAAATAACAAACAATTGTCTAAATGTACTACGAGACATCCCCACCCACCTGACCAGGTACTGCATGCTAACTGGAGATTAACAGCAAACCTGAGGCCATGTACACCAAACGTACACATCCCTGATTGCAGCTGCACACAATGTACCACACTTAGTAGTTGCATGGCCTTACCTACCGATGCCCCACACCACACCACAACTGGTACTGTGCCATTATTCAATATAAATGCTGAAGGTGCATGATGACAGTTGTAGAAAGGTTTTAACACTAGTGAGTATACATTAATTAAGAGAAGCACATAAATTAACTACAAGACACTAGCATGCTCAAGATAAAAGTAGTGATACATTTAGTAGGTGATTTACATAGTAGTACATTTACTGCAATGGTTTACTCAACATAGAGAGGCTGATGTAAACGTATGGAAAAGCATTGCCTGTTCAACGCTGTAAATCGCACTGCCAGTATCACACGCATTCTTACTGATGAAGGTGTACTGCTGATGTACATACATAGACCTTCAGTGTGTTTCAATACTAAAGATGCAGTAAGTATTCTTTGTAAGAAACATTGTAATTGCATGGATCAGGCCAAGCAACTCGTAAATATCATAGCACTACTGAGCCAACAATGATGTACCTGTATTGGAGATGTATATAGGATAGATTTTCCTCTAGGCACTTACTGAGTATGTTGTACCTGATAAAGATAATCTCATTGCATCTGTGATGACTAACTTATTCAAATAGTAATACATTTACTATTGTTGCAATGAGTGATCTATGCCACTTATGGACAACGTGTGATTTTTTTTAACAGTTGTTTCATACTCAGGCTGTATGCCTACTGTTTGGGTTTGCCACACTTCTGTCACTGATGCTATTAAAGTGATAACTATGTTAATTGTGGTACAACAGGAATCAAGTAGGTATGGTGTAGATATAAACAGAATGTCTTTTAGTATTGATTTAACTCACAATGGGGTAAGTGTACTAGGAGAGCAGGGGTTATCCTCTATCACTGACTCTGTCAGTTATAATCACACTAGGGTTTGATGTGTATGATCAAGTTACACTGTTCATCTTCATGAGTTCATATTCACAGCCATTCTCCAGTAACTAGACAGTGTATGGTGTAACTGGGTGGGACACTGTGTTGCAAAGTTGCTGCAGTGCCAAGCAGAGGGAGACTATCTACTCATAAAGACAATTAGCAATAAGGCATGACCAACAGTTATGTTAAATGGTCTGTTAATCACCCTGTAGGGGTTTAATGTTGAATGAGGCATAGCCGAGTGCCACATGTCGCTAGACAGTGATAAACTGACCATTAACATAATACCTGGGAGTGGCTTATTGCTATCATAATAAAACTGTTTTTTAAACAACATTAAACCATGTTCATCATATGGTTAGGCTCCACATGTATGTTAATAAAAACTAAACATAAGGCTGTTACATTGTTTACAGTCAATTAGAAAGCTGCATTTCTCAAACCCTTGTTATAATCAAAGATATTATACCTGTACAACTCCTTGGTTTTGCTGAACTCTATTGCTCAGGTGGCCCACCACAAGTGGTGTAGTCTGGTGTGGGGCATCGGTAGGTAAGGCCATGCAACTACTAAATGTGGTACATTGTGTGCAGCTGCAATCAGGGATGTGTACGTTTGGTGTACATGGCCTCAGTTTTGCTGTTGATCTCCAGTTAGCATGCAGTACCTGGTCAGGTGGGTGGGGATGTCTCGTAGTACATTTAGACAATTGTTTGTTATTTCTGTCACCTGCTGCTGGATGTCTGTCATTGGTTGTGTTGACTTGGTCCTCCCCCATACTTGAATGTGTGTGTGTGTCTGTGTGTGTGGTGCTGGGGGGGGTGAATTCGGAGTTAGGGTTTTCAACCCTAACAGTGAATTTCCTCACTTTTGTCGCTGTGGAACAACCCTAACTAATGCATTAAACGGAGTTTTTTGCCTCTAATTTCCCTTCTTTTTGAGAATGATAATGAGAAATGGTGAATGTAATGCGGTGGCAGGAGCGTGGGACCCAAAGGGCCCCGAACTCCCGCCACATGATGTCTTGTGGCATAGTAACAGGAGCAGCAAAGCAAACAGAAATGCTAACAGTGGCACACATGGTAACACAAGCGCAAATGAGAACAGAAAGGGTAACGCACACGGTGGCGTAGACGGGAACGGTGTGCCACGTGATGTCTTGTCACATAGTAACATGGTGCCTGTAAATGGACATGTCAATGGGCATGGCGATGCAAAGTGAAACAGAAAGAGAAACAGTACGGTACACACAAATGGCAAAAAAGTAACAGAAACGCAAGCGCAAATGAAAATGCAAAGGATGACGCACGTGGTGGCATTGGGGTGTGCATTGGGATCATCAGCCCTAACTCTCACCCCATGACATGTGTAAAGAAGCAGAAGTATAGGAGAATGGGGTGAGAGTTAGGACCCACGATCCCAATGCACACCCCAATGCCGGTTGGGGGGGGTGGGGGGGTGCAAGGGGGGTTTTCAACCCTAACTGCGAATTTCCTCACTTTTGTCGCTGTGGAACAACCCTAACTAATGCATTAAACAGAGTTTTTTGCCTCTAATTTCCCTTCTTTTTGAGAACGATAACGAGAAATAGTGAATGTAATACAGCGGCAGGAGCAAGGGCCCCGCGCTCCCACCACATGATGTCTTGTGGCATACTAACAGGTACAGCAACGCAAACAGAAATGCTAACAGTGGCGCACATGGTAACACAAGCACGAATGAGAACAGAAAGGGTAACACACATGGTGGCATAGACGGGAATGGTCTGCCACGTGATGTCTTGTCACATAGTAACATGGTGCCTGCAAACAGAAATGTCAATGGGCATGGTGACATAAAGTGAAACAGAAAGATAAACAGTACTGTAGACAGAAATGGCAAAAATATAAACAAGCATAGCGCAAATGAAAGCATAAAGGATACGCACATGGTGGGGCGCAGGCGTCAGCAGTAGAGTGAAATGGAGTGAACACATAGCGGAAAGGGCAACAGTAACAGTAATGTAGCGCCAGGCTGGTTTTCCCCAAAACCTGCATAGAGAAAGACAGTGAGTACAAATAATGTATGCATAATAATGAGTATCGGCGCAGAAAATGAGATCTTGGAATACTAAATACATTATATCTCAGGAACTGTACGTCAAGAAAAAAAATTTAAAAGTCATATTATTTACAACTGTCCTGGCTAATTTAAATCTTAGCCCCATTAGGGGGCTAAGAAATTTTCTGACAAAAAGTCCGTATCTCGCACCGTTTCCGAGATACGGGCCCTGAAAGGCGCGGCGAACGCAGTCATGTTATCCTATGGGAAAAAAGAAAAGTTCGGAGCGCCATAACTTTGCCTCCCTGTAATGTTTTTTCACCAAACCACTAAAAGACACATATGTGGGCTGTGGCTGTCTTCCCTCCAAATTTCAGGAAAAAAGACCAAACCGTTATTTTGCAGCAGTGATCCAAAGGATTTCTGCAATGCGTCGGGCGCCGTAATGTTATCCTATGGGAAAAACCATCAACTTTGGAGTGCCATAACTTTGCCGCCGTGTAATATTTTTTCACCAAACTACTGAAAGACACATCTGTGGGCTATTGGCTGTCTTCCCTTCAAATTTCAGGAAAAAAGACCAAACCGTTATTTTGCAGCAGGGTGCCAAAGGATTTCTGTAATGCCTCGGGCACCGTAATGTTATCCTATGGGAAAAACTGTCAACTTTGGAGTGCTGTAACTTTGCCGCCGGGTAATATTTTTTCAATACAACACTGAAAGGCACATCTGTGAGATGTCGGCTCCGTTCCCTCCAAATTCCAGCCCAAAACTCCCAACGGTTCTTTTGCAGCGCAGTGCCAAAGAATCGCTGTCACTGTCCCACAGATGGAAAATTACTGTCGCACTCTGCGAAAGTCAAAAAGTTCGACACTTTTCATGAGCACGAAAGTAATTTGCGAAAGCACTTTTTCCAGAAATTTGAAAACATATTTCTGGGGTGTTTTAACACAAAATAAAGACATGGCAAGCATCCTCAGGGTCCGACTAGGTGAATACAAAAATAATTAGGTTGCTAGATGGTCCCAAATTTAAATTCCAACCATTTTCTGATCACCAACTGAAAACAAAATGGCGGTTCACGAAAGTAACAGGCCCATTGCAAGTAAAATGCATTTGCGAAAGTGTTGAACTTTTGTTAACTTTTCCCATTGACTTATAATGGGAAACTGTTTTGAATAACTTTTGAACCGTTAAATATTTTTTTCGAAGTCTTGAAAGGCACATCAGGGACCCTGGCTGCACGTTCCCTGAAGATTTTGGACCAGTCGCGCAAACCGTATGACCTGTAGGCGCGACCATAGAAGTCCAGAAAAAGCGTAAACGTGTGCACAGATCATGCTTAATAACTCCACAGCCGTATATCTGACCACTACAAAACTTGGCAGATCCCAAGGCCTATGGTTCTTGATCATGTATTCCAAATTTCAGGTAAATCTGTCAAACAGTTGCAAAGTTATTAAGGTGCAAAGTTTTGGGGTTTTAACATAGAACTGGCTCCTCAACCCTAACTATGGTAGCACTACCGTGCTACCATAATATATAAAATCTACTACAAGCCAGCCACAGTATAGCTCAGTAACTTACAGTAAATGACATGTCACAAAATAATGCAGTAAAAAGGACCTATTTGTCATTGAATTACACTGTTCTTTGCAGCATATTTCAGTATTTTTTGTGATATACAGTACTATAGCTCTACTGCATTGCATCCTGGCTGCTGCCACTATACTATAGAGGTATGGTAGTGCCCCTAGAGTTAGGGTTGAGAAGGGTGTAGTGCCCCTATAGTTAGGGCTGAGTAGGGTGTTAATGTTAACCCCCTAACTCTGCACCTTAATAGCTTCAGCCCAGTTCAACCGAATTGCATGAATGTTTGCAAGTGTGGTCTGGGGGAAAGGTCTCTTGATCTGGTAAGTTTCATGATGGTCAGATGTCGTGTGTCCAAGATCAAGATAGTGCAAAAAGTAAAAAAATCTGTTTTTTTGGATTTTTTTTGCTATTTTTTAATCTCATATATAGCCTAGATGATCTGGAATTTTTGTTCAGACATTTTCAAGATAGAAGGGACTTGCCTAGAAAGGTGCCTGTTTCTAGTTTGGCGAAAAAATGTTAATCTGTTCCCAAGTTATAAGGATTTGAAATTTTGGTTCTGAACATCCTTAGTATGGTCTTTTATTTATATATCTGATATGAAAGAATTTGGACTTGGTGTTTTTGTCATAAAAAAATATTTCTCTTTCAAGATCTGAAATCCTTCTTTCAATAGAAAATCTTCTTTCACATAGCAGACACTTTTATTTTTGTTCATTTTCAAACAAAAAAACCCTGAAAACCCATAAAATGTATGCCCTGGAGAAAAACAAACACATATATCTGTCTAAATGGCATCCATTTAATTTGTTTATGGTGTTTGTTTTTTGGAAAAATGACACCGAAATATGTTTTTTGGAAATCCCTAAAATCCTTGGTGGAAGTGTTAGTGAGTAGTCTCGATTATTTTTTTGTGAGCTGCACATCTTCTTTCATGAGTCTCACAAAAGAAAACTGTTGGCTCACTAAAGAGAAATCTAGGCTCACAATAGAAGAGGGAGGGACTTTCTTTTTTTCCACGGTCCTTTCATGAGCTGATCTTCTTTCATAAGTCATGAATGAACTCACAAAAGAAGAAAGTCAGTTCTTGAAAGAAGAAAGTGGAACTTCTTTTTTTATATAGTTCCTTCATGAGCCACACATTTTCTTCTGTGAGTCATGAAAGAACTCTCAAAAGAGGAATCTCCTCTTGCAAAAGAAGAGGATGGGACTTAATTTTTTCACAGTTCTTTTGTGAGGTCTTATGAAAGAACCATTGCCCTTTCTGAATAGCTCATGAAAGAACTGCCTTTGAGTGGGATTTTCTTGAATTGTGAAGAAGTAGCTGGAGTCATGCTGCCGGCTTCATTTGGAGCAGTGAGGTACAAGTCTTGGTGAAGACTCATACGAAAGAACAATACAAAAGAAGTATAGTTTTTTTGTATTGTTCTTTTGTGATAACTGTAGAACTTTCTTGAATATTGAAGCCGCAGCTGTAGTTGTGCTGCCAGCATACAACTGGAGTAGTATGCTGCTGCTGCTCTCCTGATTTCTCTCTCTCTCTCTGTATCTATCTTATCCATCATATCTATCTATCTATCGTATCTATCTATCCTTAGCTATCTGTTTATCTTGCTGTCTATCTAGCTACCTATTTAGATAATCTGTCTTTGCAATATTTCTTAAGATGAATGGGGTACACACCCCCAATACCACTTCTTTCTCCACCTCCCCTCTAGGTCACCTGCCCCCCTTTCCCAGTGTTCATTTATACAGTTTTAAACAGACCAGGGTGTACACCACTCATACCACTTCTCTTGCCCCCCTTCTATCTAGGTCACCTTCCCTTAATATATGTGGTGTTGCCCCAGTGCCATCAAACATAATCCCAACATTGGAGTGCCCAATCCCTAGTATGGGCTTGTGTCCACTTAAAATAAAGAAAACTATCCCTTGTTGATATTTATTTTTTTTTAGTTTAACCTGAAAAAAAGAAAACTGTCCATTTATGATTTCACCCCCTTACCACCCTGAATCCTATTCAGCACCACAGAGGCATAGTTAGGTTTTTGTACAGGGGGCAAAGTAATAAAAAAGTCCTGGTTTTCACCTATCAAGACAATGAAGATGCTGGAGGTCTGGGGGCCGCCTGGGCCCCCAGAAGCCCTAGGGTATAAAATGTGTTCTGGTGCATTCTAAGCATACCTCTCAACCTTCTGCCTCATAAATCAGGGACAAGGCTTAAAAAAATCAGGGATACATCTTCAAAACTGGTGATATCCACTCAGGAAGGCGGTAGAAAAAGGGGCTTAGTGTAAAATGTATTTTCTAAGGAACAACAAGTCTGTAACTTTAATGTTTGACATTATTTTGTGCCTACAACCCCCACTGTTTGGTCGAAGAAACACAATTTGTAGGAGGGACAGAGTAAAATTTTGAGGCAAACTCAGGGACATCTGAGAGGTATGATTCTAAGTGTAATGTTGTACCTCACGAGTATTTTTTAAAGTTTGCTTTACTTTAGGAAAAGTTTCAAACAGAAAGTACAGTACCCGAATTCTGTATACCAGTAGTTCCCATTCATCATTTTTCTGTTGTTAACATAAGCTGACTTTGAAAAAGGTGATTTAATCCTAGTGATCTGATTGACTGAAAGCATCACCTGGCTGAGAGCATCATCTGGCTCTGGTTATCAGAGCATCCGCTTTCTTCATGTGAATAACTTTATGACTAACATTTTCCCAAGTAGATGAAATTTAAAAGGTCACATTGTTAAATATCAATTGTGAGTGGAAATAAGGCTTGCCAATAAAAAGCAAGCCAGCTTATCTAATGTCCCCCTGCCAAAAAAAGCAAAGGGAAGGTGGGGAGGGAGATAGGAAAGGGAAGGGAATGTGATGTCAGCAAGGGTCAAATGACCAGGGGGTAGGAGAGCTTCCCAATTGGTTAGGGGGAAGGGTTAAGTAGGGGGGAGAGGGATGGGGGGCATTTTGGGCTATGTAAGGGCCTGTTGCTTTCTGGTCTCCCTCTTTTTGCTGGGAAAATGATTCTCAGCACTTTACTGGCAGTTTTCATAGGTAAGGGGTGCTAGGCCTCAGGCCTGGTGGGGCTGGCCAGGTGTGGTTGGAGGGGGTTGGAGCAAAAAGGCAAAGAGTAATAATATTGTTTGGGAATGAGGGTGCTTTAGTGCAGAAACTGTAATGGAATGCTTATTTTGTTTTCTTTGTTTGTGATGTGAATTGTCAAGAACTGGTGGGGTTTTTCTAGCTCAGTATGGGACGGAGAATTGCTGTATGCAAGTGGCTTGCAATGGTTGAGGTAGGGGCATTACACAGTGGTAGGGAGAAGACTTGATAAAGCTTCATACTGTGAAATTAATCAGCTGCATGTGGGTCTGGATCTAGCGGTGTCCTTTACAGGAAGGCGTGCATGTTTTTGCTATTTTGTCTAGGGATTAGGTATTGGTGGGGAAGGTGCTGTTATGCCACGACCGCTGGGGCAGTCATTGTAGGTGTGCACCACATGGCGAGAGAGCTCCTCTATGAGAGGGCACGTTAGTGGTTATGGGGCATTTGTATGGTGGCAGCGCAGTGCGTGGGTCTTTGCAGGGCCATCCTAGTGATGCTAGTTCAGGAGAGCGGATAAGGAGGTTGTTAAAAAAAAAGAAGATGGGAAAGGAGCAAGAGCAGCAAGGAGGCTGAAGCTGTTGTGGGCCTGTGGTGCGGCCTGGCGGCTCCAACCCTGACATTCGCAGCCATGATAGGTGAGGTCAGCATGGTTTAGAGGGAGGATGGGTTGGGTAGAAGCAAATGCAGATGGTTTCTGCAGCCATTTGTTGGGAGGAGGTTAGAATGGCTATTGGGAGTAGGGAGATGGGGATGTGCAGCTCCTCGGAGCACAACATTTTAAAGAGGGATGGCTGGGTTTCCCCTATACATCCCTGGCATGCCTCAGATACAGGGGCCATGGTTTCAGACATGAAAGGAGGGACTTTGTGGTGCATTTGGGGAAGGAAGTGGTGGTCTGGGCACTGTGACAGGAAGCACCATTGTTTTGGGTTGGGCCGGTAGTGTTTTGTGTGGGCCTAGAGCAGTCACGCGGGGACATGTGGGCCATGTGGGCTGCAGGCCATTTTGCTTTGGATTGGTGGCCAATCCAGGGGGCCGGTGGGTGGTTAATTGTTCCGACACTGGCTAGCCAGGTGGGCCCCTGCTCTGTGGGATCATGTTCGCTGTGGGGGGGCTGTGCACCCTATGGCAGGTTCAACAGGGCCCAGGACATGGCAAGAGCAGGAGGTAGGCTGGGCACTGGGCCCAGTTGGGATGGAAAAGAAGGAACTTGGTGCTTAAAAAAAAACCAAAAAACATGGTGGGTGGTGGGGTTTTGTAAAAGGATTAGTCTTGGGCCATGGTTGCATGGTACACAGGGCAGCTAGTCATGCTGGAGAGCTGGATCAGCATTCACTACAGTGGAGGGGGAGAGCTGGAGGGTGGTGCAGCTGCTGGCTTGGTCCAGCCATGATACGGGCCACCGGCCATGTGGCAGCGGTGCCATGGAGCAGGCAGGTGAGTGGAGCAGGCCTGGCGGGAGTTTTGGCTTTGATCGGGTTAAGGGCTACCGGCAGAGGAAGGTGCAAGCGATGTAGAGTGGCAAGGGAGTTTCATGTTCAAACAGTGAAGCAAGGGGGATGGGGGACTTGGGGGAGCATTTTTTTGAATAGACGATGAAGGGGATGCTGTATGTGGGCACAGGGGGGAGCAGTCAGATCTGACAGGGCCTGGAGTGTTGTTGGGGAAAAGGGTAAGACAGAGTTTTGGTGCCGACAGCTGGCCTTTATGTAGTGCTGGAACAACCCCCTCTTTCAAGGGGAGAGATGAGGAGGTACCCTGGAGGGGGGTAGTGTGGGAGACTTTTGGGATCGGGATTACGGTAGGTTGCCTGTCCTAGCGATGGGTAAAAAACATAGGAGTTCAGGTGGGGGGGCCAGGTGCTGGGGGAACTGGTAGCCTGTGCAGTGGCCCCCCTGAGGGCCTATATTGAAAAATCGGACCAGATGTCTGTGCAGACACCGAGTGGTAGTTTCCCAAGAGAACTAAGGACACAGAATTAATAGAGCTTGGAAACAGTAATAAGGATTATGGCTATATTGAATCGCTACCCTTGAACGCTGGAGGAAAGGAGACTATTCGGGGACTCTCCATATGTCACCACTAGAGGTGCCTCCTCTTTAGATTTGGCCTTCTCAGGGTAGAAGGGGCATTTCTTTTTCCAACTTAAGTAAAGAAGTGACCAGGCAGAGCATTCCTTGGTAGATCAAGCAAAATCCATGACAGAATGCACTGGCACTGTGCCAGAAGGGTGCGGCGGGGGTAGGAGATCTGGTGAGGACCTCTCATTGTGGCACAGTAGCCAGCCAATCACGTTCACTATGCCATTGAAGTATGCACTTCAGGCTGGTCCAAGTGGGCAGAAGGGAAAGAAGGGTAATAGTCAAATTAACCAGCCTGGGAGTGGGTCCCAGGGTGGTAGCCTAGGTAAAACACTGGCTGGACAACAGGACACAGAAGGTAATTGTAAATGGAGTCCACTCTGAAGAAAGAGGGGTTACTAGTGGGGTACTGCAGGGTTCAGTACTGGGTCCAGTCCTATTTAATGTCTTTATAAGTGACATTGCAGAGGAACTGGAAGGAAAAGTATGCCTCTTTGCAGATGACACAAAGATCTGCAACAGGGTTGATACAAAGAGGCGTGGAAAGGATGAGAAGGGACTTGGCAAGGTTGGAGGAATGGTCAGCAGTATGGCAGCTAGGATTCAATGCAAAGAAGTGCAAAATAATGCACCTGGGAAACAAAAACCCGGTGGAAGATTACACAATGGGGGGGGAGGTAGTAACAACAACAAAAAAGGAAAGGGACCTGGGGGTAATCATATCAGATGACCTTAAGGTTAGCAAGCAATGTGAGACAGCAGTAGGGAGGGCTGGGTGTATACTGGGATGCATAGGGAGAGGCCTCACCTGCAGAAAACAGGAAGTTGTTATCACTCTGTACAGACAGTTGGTGAGACCCCATCTGGAGTACTGTGTCCAGTTCTGGAGATCCCATCTCTGCAAGGACATAGACAGGATAGAGGCAGTCTGGAGGAGGGCAACTAAAATGGTGCAGGATCTGCAAGAGAAGCCATACGAGGAGAGACTAAAGGAGCTTAATATGTATACCCTTGAGGAAAGGAGGGAGAGGGGAGACATGATAGAAACTTTTAAGTACCGCAGTGGAATCAACAAAGTTCAAGAGGGTAGCATCTTTCAGAAAAAGAGACGTGCAAGAACAAGAGGACACAATTTAAAGATGGGTAGGGCAGTTCAGGGGCAATGTGAGGAAGTATTTTTTCACAGAGAGGGTAGTGGATGCATGGAACAGCCTTCCTGAGGAGGTTGTGGGGTCTAAAGCTGTGGAAGTATTCAAAAATGCATTGGACAGACGTAAGGCAATTCTTGTGGGGGTTAGGAAGAAATAGGCTGTTGGTTAACTAGGATCTGTGTCTTATCTTGTAGGTAGGGAAATGGGCAGACTAGGTGGGCCAAAAGGTCCTTATCTGCCATCAAAGTCTATGTATGTTTCTATGTTTCTATGGTACACCTGGTCAACAGTTAGGCAGGGGTGACACCAAAAAAATAAATAATTAAATAAATAAATATTTTCCTCGTGAAAGCTTAATTTGTTAGGGCAGTGAGTGTGAGACTACTGATGACAGGTAACCTGGTCCTATCAGTGGCTAGATGCTGCTGTATGACTGGAGATCCTGTTTACAGGGATTTATTCGCCCTGGCTATGTGGTGTGCCAGGTTGGGGAGCCACAAATTGAACAGGGGTTGGTGGTCACCAAGGACTGGGGTAGGCCCCGAGGTTGCCCAGGTGGAGTTGGCAAGTCGGGTAGGTTGATTGGGGTAGGACAGCGAGACACCAATCAGCACACATCAGAGTCATACCAGAGCCTAAAAATAGGCAGGCTCAGGGGGTGCTGGGGAATGTGCTACCGGGGTGCATGCACCGGCCCAGCATGCGGGAAATAAGGGTGGATTTGACTGGGGTCCTTCAGGGCCAGTGCCGTGGAGGTGTATGGAGTGCATGGCATATGCCAGCAGTGGTGTTTTTTTCCATGAAGGTACCTGCCACGGACATAGTAAACCCAAGTTTGTTGCAGCAGGGGGTGTCAAAATAGACATGTTTCCAGGGTAAAAAGGCCCATCGTGGCCTGTGGAATGTCGGCCCCAGAGCAGGGTTGACGGGGAGTTTGGATAGCGACAGAGGTCTCAAAACAAAAACAAAAAAAAGGGGGGGAAGGGGGCTTGGTAAGGGGGGCAGTAGTTCTGACCCAGGACTCATGTGTAACATGCTAGGTGGTGCGTATCAGGGGGGGAATGCCCTCAAATGCATTGGAGGAGGGAAACCCCTTCCCAGAGAGTCACCAAGACAGAAGGAGGCAAACGGTGTGAGAGCACCTTTGTGACTACAGCAATGGGTGGGTAAAGCAGGAAGGAAGGGGGCAGAGGCGAGATAAGTCATTTACCCAGAGGACAGATGGAGCATCTGGCCATGGTCAGGGCAGGGCAGGAGGCCTAAGGGGTTTCAGCTGGTAGCAGCTGGGGGGGGGGTTTGTTCCCAGTCCGATATGAATGGGACCTGGCCACAAAGCGCAGGATCCAGGACACTAGGAGAAGCATACACTACTGTAGCCCCTGCTGAACAGCAAGGCTGGGCAGGCCAGCGGTGCACATAGGTAGGTGTGAAGGGAGCGTACCAGGGGCTCCCGCCAGCCATGACTCGAATGTTTACCATATCCAGGTACAGGTAATGGGCATGAAGGTGTTATGGAGGCAACAAAAAATAAACATATCTGCCTGCAATGATTGCCTGAGATGGCAGGGGAATTCACTGGGGCTTCCGTGACCCAGGTTTGGGGAGACTGGAGTAGGGCGCAAAGAGACATCCTGCAGTGTACCCAGAAACCCCGAGGCACAATGGCAAGGTATCCTGGGATCTGGTGGAAAAGCAGCTGGATTAAAACTTGATCCAGATGGGACTGACTTGCAGAAGGCACTACAGGCCCAGGAATTATTTTCGGGAGGCGATAGGGAGCAGATGGCAGGAGGGGGATCAGAACTGGAGGCTGGGTACTCTGGGTGGGAAGCCTACGGTCCCATCATGCACCGCCATGCCCTCAAGCAAGGCCCTTAGCAATAGAGATCCCCCGGGCTGGACTTGTGGGGATTTCCCTTTTTGAAGAAGGGCTAGTCAGGGGTCCCCAGGGCCCCAAGCGGGCAGACCCAAAAGAATGGGACGGCACGAGGAGTTAGACTAGGGAGACCTCCTGCCATCTGTGTTCAGGGACAGCAAGAGCAGGCTGAGGGAAGGCCACAGGCTGCCAGAAATGGCACCAGTGGTGGGGACCCCCGAGGCTGCAGTGGCCCCACACACACCCAGAGGTGCGGCATGTCCCTCGCCTGGTCAAGGACGAGTTATATAAAGTGGGGCCCAGGCGCAAAAGAGGGTAGCATGCCTGGGCAGGTGCTCTGCATTCCCCCCAACAGCGGGGGCTTCACTCAGGGCTCCCAATCCAGGGAGGAGCAGGGGGGCTGGTGTTCCAGTGCGGAGAGCTGGGGGGGAAGGATCTATGAACTACAGAGTCTGGTGAGTCCACAGGTGCTCGGAATGGGGGGACCCCCCTGGAGAAAGGAGAATCGACTCCAAAAGGGGCTTCCAGGCTCGGAAGCGAGCAGGGGCGGGCCAGGCAGTCAGTCTGGGTGGTGAAAAGGGTTTTGGTGGGGGAAGGCCAGCTGAGTAACAGTGGGTGGAAGCAGAGGCCAGTAAAGGAGGATGTAGAAGGCGTCATCCAACCGGATGATGACGGGCAGGCCTTTGGGAAAACCAGCTGGCCATGGCAGTGCAAGGAGGTGTGGCCCAGCTCCTGCACCAGGTAGCTCCCCTCTAAGCTGAGGAAGCAGGGCATGGGCAGCAGAGGGCTGGTAAGGGCATGGAGCACTGGGCTGACAAACCATGGGGGCTGAACAGGGAAGCACACCAACATGGGGGCCCAACAGCACAAGTCTTCCAGGGCAGGAGGGCAGGAGCCAGTGTGGAAGCCAGGGCAATTTATATTGTGGGGGCATGGTGGAGGCCTCTAGGTGAGGGGCATGTGGGAGCATGGGACCCCATGTAGTGGAAGTAAAATGGATGGCAGTGGCACGGGGCTATGGGGGAGGGACACTACATCAGTCTGGAGGTTCCTGAGCCAGGTGGTCTGGGCGGATGGGAGCAATGATCATTAGCACAGGAAAGAATGAAGATGGGCCAAGGATCAGTATGGCGGTTGAAGCAGACAATGCAGATGGCCCTGGCCTCCCTGGGAGCCCAGCAGTGGGCATACAAGATCTGGGGGATAACCACGGGAATGCAGCATGTCCTAACCAGGAGATTGGTGGTGGAGCCACAAGGGTCATAGCGGTCAGATAAGGATAAGGATGGGAGGCAACTCATCAGGGATATGCGGGTGCCAGGTCAGCCCAGCCACAGGAATTGTTAAGAGAAGCAGGGTAGGTGACAAAGGCAGGTGGAGACCTGCCTGGGCCCAGAAATGAGGACAGGCTTCAGTAGCAGGAGTGCAGCAGCAACACCGTAGAAGTTGGCATGGGGTGCAAAGGAGGCCCGGCCAGAGGGGTGCAGAGCAAGTGAGGCAGTGGTTGGCCAGGGCTACAAGGGCCCTGGAGGGGCAGGCCAAGGAGCCATGAGGGGGATGCAGGTCCAAGGGCAGACCACAGCTGATACGGGTCCATGCTCTCCCCTCATCAGGTAGAGGTGGCAGCTATCCCGGGCAGAGCATGCAGTGGGCTCAAGCCTCAGCCATAGTAGTGCAGGAACATGGCACTAGAGACATAGGGGGGAACCCGTCCCCATCCCAGAGAACACGAGGAAGGGATGGGGGATGGACCAGCATACAGGACCAGCCCTGTGGGGACATCAATGGGGCGGCGCACCCCAGGGTGAAGGCTGGCAGGCCGCAACAGCCAGGGAGGCGGGGCATGAGGCCAAGAAGGTGTAGGGGTCCAGGCCCATCCCCAGGACAATTTGTATGGTTGGAGGATGCCTACAAGCCAGAGGGGGCAGGCCTGGTGGGGGGGGCAGGTGCCCGTACTGGTGCCTGCTGGATATATGGGGGGGTGCTAAGGCAGGGGAGGGTACCATGTTCCTAGCTTGTAAGGGGGGAGCCCCATCAAGCTGGAGATGGGTCAGTGGAAAAGGGGGAATTGAAAGGAAAAAAGGTGGGGGCAGGAGAGAGGGAGGGAGGTAGGCAGCATGGGCTGGGGACCAAGGAACCCAGGCATGGAAGTAAAGGAGGGAGGGGATAGAAACTAGGGACTGGATCACATGTCTGGACCTAGGGAAGTATGGACTGGGAGCTGACCCTGTGCGCGGGTCAGGCCTGGGTAAGTGGGGGTACCTGCTAGTGGTACCAAATGGTGGTGGTACCTGGTGGTGGTACAAAGTGGTAGTACCTGGTGGTGGTATCTGGTTTCTGGTGAGGATGGGGAGGCCAGATCAGCTGTGTCTGGACCCCGAAGTGCTACAAGCAAGGAGAAGAGGATCAAGTTGGAAGAAGGTTTCCAGAAAGAAGAAACAGAATGAATTATTTTGGTGGTACTGTACTGTACTGTATACTGTTGAAATATGAAGTTTGGGATGCAAATGTAATTTGAGTGCCTTAATAAATATTGCCAGCGAGCATCCAACAGCAACAGGTGTGGAGAGATTTATTTCTGGAAAGGGGATCAGGGAACAATAAGACTTGCCAATAAAAAGCAAGCCAGCTTGTCTAATGTCCCCCAGCCAGAAAAGCAAAGGGAAGGGGAGAGGGGGATAGGAAAGGGGAGGGAATGTGATGTCAGAAAGGGTCAAATGAGCAGGTGGTAGGAGAGCTTCCCAATTGGTTAGGGGGAGGGGTTAAGGGGCAGGGAGTGGAGGCCATTTTGGTCTAAGTAAGGGCCTGCTGCTTTCTGGTCACTCTCTTTTGCTGGGATTCCCACCCACCCACCCTATACTATGTAGAGAGGTTTCGCTGGCTGGCACTGCACGGAAGTTGAGGATAGGCAGCATGGTTACCGGGGCCCTGGTATGGGGTCAGGGGAGCTGCAGAAAGGCAGCACATGGTTCCAGGGACTGGAAGGAGCCCTTGTGGAGAGCACCAGGTTGCCCAGGAAAAAGGAGAAAAAGAGCAAGAAAAAGGGGGAAAAGGAAAAAGGGGCGGAGAGAGGGGGAGGGGGTAGGCAGCATGGGCTGGGGACCAAGGAACCCAGGTGTGGAAGTAAAGGAGGGAGGGGATAGAAACTAGGGGCTGGATCACGTGTCCAGACCTAGGGGGGTATGGACTGGGAACTGACCCTGTGCGGGTCGGTCCCGGGTAAGTGGGGGTACTTGCTAGTGGTACCAAATGGCGGTGGTACCTGTTGGTGCTACCACATGGTGGTACCTGGTTGTGGTACCTGGTTTCTGGTGAGGATGGGGAGGCAGATCAACTGTGTCTGGACCCTGAAGTGCTACAAGCAATGAGAAGAGGATCAAGTCAGAAGAAGGTTTCCAGGAAGAAGAAGCAGATTGAATTATTTTGGTGGTACTGTACTGTACTGTACTTTATACTGTTGAAATATGAAGTTCGGGATGTAAATATAATTTGCGTGCCTAAATAAACATTGCCAGCGAGCATCCAACAGAAACAGATGTAGAGAGATTTATTTCTGGGAGGGGGATCAGGGGACAAGAGGGAGAGAGTTAAAACAAAAATAAAAAATAAAAGTTGGTAACCACTTGGTACTGTTTGTAATCAAAGCAGTTGAGACTTTCACTTAATTGTTTATCTCTTATTTTTTTTTTGTTTTCTTCATGTTAGATGTAATAAGATATTATAGGTACACATACATAGGTGGTACAGTAATGTAATGTTCCATGTCATGCTATATATCATAGGACAATACAGATAACATTCCATGTCATTTTATATTTAAAAAGATAATACAGGTACCGTTCCATGTCATTTCAGATTTAAGAAGACAATATAGACAGCATACATAGGTGGTACACATTCAGGAACACAGATAAGGGGAATAATGGAGTATTTTACTGCCTTTTTTGAGTGATTTACTCCAATTTTTTAAATGTTAAGAATGTATTTCCCACCCAGTACATTTTGAAGTATATTTGTTACATGTTCACAAAATTGCCAGCACCATGCGATGTTAGCAGCAATGACACTATGTGCTAACAGAGTGGAAACAGTAGGGATAGAGCCAGAAAGGAGCATCAGCATCAGTGGTTTACACTGCAGGAGACAATGTCCGAAGTTGCTAAGTAGCTGGCCATAAAGGTTGTTGTAATAAGTGAAAGCACTATATACAGTACCGTCAGGTTTGTATGTAATTCCATAGCAGTTACAAGCAAAATACCAGTGATCTAAGGCCTCCTGTTTGTCTCAGAGTTGACGTAGAGGCAGGGGTCTGAGACTGGTCTACAGATGACATTACTTCCATATAGATAGGATAGAAATACTACCAGTCTTAAGAAACTAGCAGTAAATACATCCCAGTCTCAAACAATTATCTGGACCCCTGTACTCAAGTACAATTACCAATGATACATATGTACTATGTCCAGACTATGACCTCAAATGCTAGCCAACATCACAGACAATAATTTAATATACAGTAAGTGCATTTATCTGGACTACAGGAGAGGAGCTGCTGCACAGTGCATGCATCATATTGACAAGATATTAAACCAGGGCATGAAATTCATAAAAAAATATTACCTGCCCTCTCAGGCTTGCACATCTTATAAATACATGCTTATATACTGTAGCTATTTACATGCTGCTATATGTTTTTATGTTGCTTGCACGCATGTGCAAGAAACATAGTGCCATCATCCGAGTTTTCGGAGGTGTGGCACCTGTCTTCCAATGCAGTCAGTGTGTTTGCAGGCGTGGCCCCAGTTCCCCAATCACTGCTGCAGCTGTCTATGACAGCAGTTGAAAATGAAGGGGCATACAGTTGAAAGGGAGAGCTCCTCTTCAGTGAGCAGAGCTCCCCCCTCCACACGCGCATGCACGCACACTGCGTGCTCATGCGCCTTCCCCTCCCCACACTGTGATGGATGACGGGTGCCCAATTCCCATCGGCTGCACGCCCCCCTCCCCAAAGCATCCAGGAAGTGGAGCCATGCTGGGAGCCCACCCCAGCATTGCAAAATGTTTTATGGCTGACTGGGTGCCCAATCCCCCATCAGCTGCACGCCCCCCACAAAGCATCCAGGTGCCACACTGGGAGCCCACCCCACCCCAGCGTGGCAAACTGATGTTATGGCCGATGGGGGTGCCCAATCCCCCGTCGGCTCCAGCCCCCCGAACAGCCTTCCAGCTGCCACGCAAACGTCCCTCGTCGTCTTAGTCAAAAAAACCTGTAAATACAAAAACTGTCCCTCGGCGCTTCTCCCTGCCTCTCTCCCACAACCCTCACCCACCCACTGTGCACCCTGCCTCGCCACACCCTCCCACCCCATGCCTCACCTCCAGAGCTCGGCACGGCGATCTTCGGTGATCGGGAACACGTCTGCA
Source organism: Neoceratodus forsteri (assembly GCA_016271365.2). Taxonomy (NCBI): domain Eukaryota; kingdom Metazoa; phylum Chordata; order Ceratodontiformes; family Ceratodontidae; genus Neoceratodus; species Neoceratodus forsteri. The sequence continues at coordinate 1,024,930,750 of CM057454.1, read as the reverse complement.
CTCTTCAAAGCCGACCGCAAACTGAGGAAATGCCGGTAAGCTGTATAATGGGAGAGATAGGGTTTTTCAACTTTGTTGCATATCTCAGGCATTTTTGGAATTTGGGACCCAAACTTTCAACATGGGGTTTTTGGGACCCCTCCTCATGAATTCTTGCACTGTCATGGCATTAATTGGGCCCGAAGGGTGATTTTGCGGTCACTGCATGAAATAACCTTTCGGGACCGATTAACGAAACGACTCTGCCAGTGTTCATAAGGTGGGATCTCAAAAAGTCTATGTTTAAAATTTGGTAAAAAAATTCCTAAAAATGACTGTTTTATGAGCGTGCATTGCGCAGTTCCTACGCATGCTTGTAAGTTCATGAATTTTCAATATTTTCACTCCAGATTTTCAACATTGCCATTTTACCACACCTCCTTATGAGCAGTACAGCTGTCATTTTTCACATCTTGCCCAAAATGTGTTTCCACCCATGTAGCACACAATGGCACAATCGGTGTGCGAAATCAATGTATGGGACACATTAAGAAAATCACAGTGACACTGTTCTTGAGCAGAGGTCTTAAAATGGCAATGTTGAAAATTTGGTGAAAAAATTCCTAAAAATGACTGTTTTATGAGTGTGCATTGAGCAGTTCTTATGTATGCTCGTAAGTTCGCAGATTTTTAATATTTGCACTCCAGATTTTCAACATTGCCATTTTATCACACCTCCTTATGAGCAGTACAGCTGTAATTTTCCACATCACCCAAAATGTGTTTCTGTGCATGTAGCACACAATGGCACAGTCGGTGTGCGCAATCAATGTTTGGGACAGATTAAGAAAATTACAGTGACACTGTTCATGAGCAGAGGTCTTAAAATTGCTATGTTGAAAATTTGGTGAAAAAATTCTTAAAAATGACTGTTTTACGAGTGTGTGTTGCGCAGTTCCTACGCACGCTCATAAGTTTGCAAATTATTAATATTTGCACTCCAGATTTTCAACATTGCCATTTTACCACACCTCCTTATGAGCAGTACAGCTGTCATTTTTCACATGTCGCCCAAAATGTGTTTCCGTGCATGTATGGCGCGTTCAGTGTGTGCAATCAATGTTTGGGACAGATTAAGAAACTCACAGTGACATTGTTCATGAGCAGAGATCTTAAAATGGCTATGTTGAAAATTTGGTGAAAAAATTCCCTTCAGACGTTCTGCAATATTACTAATGAAGACATTGAACAGAACTGGCCCCAGGACCGATCCCTGCAGCACCCCACTGGTCGCCTCCTCTCCCTAGACTGCACACTATTTACCACCACTCTCTGCCTCCTGTCTGTTAACCAGTTTCTAACCCAGTTTACCACCCTTTCCCCCATGCCCAGCCTACCCATCTAGTTTATCCGCCTCCTATATGGGAAGGTGTCAAAGGCTTTGCTGAAATCAAGGTAAGCGTTGTCCACTGCCCCACCCTGATTCACTTCCTTTGTCACCCAGTCAAAGAAATCAACCAGATTTATCTGACATGATGTCCCCACTGTGAATCCATGGTGTCTATGGACCTGGGCTCCAATGGCATCTAGATGCCAACCCACTATCCTTTCTTTAAGCAATGTCTCCTTGATCTTCCCCACTACTGAGGTGAGGCTGAATGGCCTATTGTTCCCTGCCTCCTCCCTGCTGCCGGACTTGTGTAGAGGGACCACATGTGCCCTCCTCCAGTTCACTCATGTTGAATGACTCAGTGAACATGGCTGCCAGAGGTACTGCTATCTCCCTTCGCAGTTCTGTTAATATCCTTGGGCATATGCCATCTGGTTCCATTACTTTGTCCACCTTCAATTTAGTGAGCTCCTGCAGGACTCTTTTGCCTTTGAATGGACTATTGCCCATGTCTTCACCCCCTTGGCAACTGCTGTACTGCTGTGGCCCTTGCCCCTCCCGCTCTTCTCTGAATACTGAACGGAAAGACACAGTGGATGTCTTGGGAGGAAGGCATGGAACTATCACTTCCAAATACCTAAACAGCACATACAAGCAAGCAACATTCGGCATTGACAAATGCTTGTTTACTGTAACATTTATGGTTTGTCAACAGGGTACCTGTATGTTACATTTGTCAGTAAACACAATTTATTAAATTGGAGTTGTGTCTGTGGTTGATTATTTGGTCCCTATGCTTCAGCCTGCAATCATCCTCAAGGCCTTAAAAGGACAACTGCTTTAGTCACACAGCTGTTGAAGGGTTTTAAAACAAATAATTCTTAGAACAACCAAATGTCTGGCAGTCACAACCCCCTCACCCACAAATCAACTTTAAAAAAGATTCCTGGTCATGCTTGCAATTAGTTTTCTAGATTATTTACCCAGTACCCAGTATCTGCTGTAAGTTAAGAACTTATTGCAATAAATAAATGCTGAGGCAAGTCTGTCAAATGTTATTTTTTAAAGAAAAGAACTTTTCTTTTTAGATGTTTAGATTTCAGCTAGCTTAGCTAGATCAGTCCCAGTTGCTCTTACAATAGCTTTTTAGATTACTTTTTTTAGATTTCAGCTAGTTTAGGTAGCTCAGCTACCAGTAGTTGTTAAAAAAGCTTTTTTTATGCAGTTCACTTTTCAGTGCCGAGTCTCTCCCTCATCTCTTTCTGCTGCAGCTTACTGCAAATGCATTATCCGAGGCAGCACGGTTATTTTTTTAAGATCCCAAAGAAATAAACATCCTGCACAGACTCAGCTATTAATACCTGACTCCCTCATCTCCTTACAAGGGTCAATGGTTTGGTGCCTATCTCACTCCTTCCCTATCATTTCTCTATAGAAACATAGAAACATAGAATTTGATGGCAGATAAGGACTGCTTGGCCCACCTAGTCTGTCCATTTCCCTACCTAACGGATAAGCTGCAGATCCAAGTTAACCAACAGCTTATTTCCTCCTACCCCCCAATAGGACTGCCTTATGTCTGTCCCATGCATTCTTGAATTCCCCCACTGTTCTTGACTCCACGACCTCCTCAGGGAGGCTGTTTCTTGCATCCACAACGCTCTCTGTGAAAAAATACTTCCTCACATTACCTCTGAGCAGTCCCCCCCTCTATCTTCAAATTGTGCCCCCTTGTTCTTGCACATCTGTTTTTCTGAAAGATGCCACTCTCTTGGACTTTGTTGATTCCCTTGAGGTACTTGAAAGTTTCTATCATGTCCCCTCTCTCCCTCCTTTCCTCAAGGGTATACATATTAAGCTCCTTTAGTCTTTATTCATATGTCTTCTGGTGCAGACTCTGCATCATTTTGGTTGCCCTCCTCTGGACAGCCTTCACTCTGTCTATGTCTTTGCAGAGATGGGGTCTCCAGAACTGCACACAGTACTCCAGATGGGGTCTCACCAACTGTCTGTACAGAGGATAATAACTTCCTGTTTTCTACTATTGATGCCTCTCCCTATGCATCCCAGTATCCCCCCAGCCTTCCTTACTGCCTTTTCACATTGCTTGCCCACCTTTAGGTCACCTGATATAATTATCCCCAGGTCCCTTTCCATTTTTACTGTTGTCAGCATCTCACTCCCCATTGTGTACTCTTCCCTTGGGTTTTTGTTTCCAAGGTGCATTACCTCGCACTTCTTTGCATTGAATCTGAGCTGCCATACATTTGACCATTCCTCCAACCTTGCCAAGTCCCTTCTCATCCTTTCCCCTCCAACTGGTGTATCAACCCTGTTGCAGATCTTTGTCGTCTGCAAAGAGACATACTTTTCCTTCCAGTTCCTCTGCAATGTCACTTATAAAGACATTAAAAAGGACCGGTCCCAGTACTGAACCCTGCGGTACCCCACTAGTAACCCTCCTTTCTTCACTGTGGACTCCATTTACTACTACCCTTTGCGTCCTGTTGTCTAGCCAATTTTTTATCCAGGCTACCACCTTGGGACCCACTCAAAGGCTGGCTAACTTGTGTATTACTCTTTTTGTGGGACTGTATCAAATGCCTTGCTAAAATCTAGGTAAGCCATGTTCACAGCCCCTCCCTGGTCTACTACTTTGGTCACCCAGTCAAAGAAATCTATTAGATTCGTCTGACATGACCTTCCCATTGTGAATCCATGCTGCCTTGGGTCCTGTGCCCACTGGCCTCTAGGTACTCAACAGTTCTTTCCTTCAGAGTGATTTCATCATTTTCCCTACCACTGAGGTCAAACTAACTGGTCTGTAGTTTCCTGCCTCTGTTCTGCTCCCACTTTGTGAAGAGGAATTACCTGCCCTCCTCAGTCCTCAGGTACCACCCCATCCTCCCATGATTTGTTAAAGAGAGTAGTCAGCGGTATCATTAGTTCTTCCCTTAGTTCTTCTAGAATTCTTGGATGAATCCCATCAGGCCCCATTGCTTTGTCCACCTTCAATTTTATTAGTTCTTTCAGAACCCTTTCTTCTGTAAATGGACTGGTATCGACCCCCATCTTCAGAGTGTTTCTCTTGTTTGGTTTAGGTACCTCCCCCTCCTCTTCTTTTGTGAATACTGAGCAGAAATATTCGTTCAGTATCCCTGCTTTTTCACTGTCACCATCTACCCACATTCCCTCCCCTTTATTAAGCCTCACTATCCCTCCTTTGGTCTTTCTTCACTCCCTAATGTATCTAGGAAAGGTCTTATCCCCCTTCTTAACAGAGTTGGCTATCCTTTCCTCGGTTTGGGCCTTTGCTATTGTGACTGCCTTCCCACCCTCTTTCTGCTTTAACTGATAAAGTTCTCTGTCCTGCTCCTTCTGTGTTTCCTTATATTTCCTGAATGTTATCCTTTTCTCCTTAACCTTCCCTGCCACCTCTTTAGAGAACCATAGTGTTTTTTTCCTTCATTGTGTTTTGTTGATTTGCTTTACACAAAGGCTTGTTGCCTCTGTGATGGCTGTTTTGATTACTCCCTATTGTTCCTCCACCCCTTCTTCTTGCCTGTTTGCTAGTGCTTTTCTGAGGCACTCTCTCATTTTCCCAAAGTCAGCCCTCCTAAAGTCCAATACGCTTGCTTTTGTATGGCTTGATTGTATGGCTGTGTTTATTGTGAACCACACTGTTTGGTGGTCGCTTGTTCAGATGGCTACCCACTTCTAAATCTGATTCTTTCTCCATCTCCATTTGGAGGTACCAGGTCTAGATTGCTCCATCCAGTGGGTTCCAATACTAGCTGCCTGAGGCATGCCCTCTGTAGGGCATCAAGAATGACCCTGCTCTTGGATGTGCCTGCAGCAAAGGTGCTCCAGATAACATCTGGCATATTCAGGTCCCCCATCAACAATATCTCCCCTTTTTCTGCCATTCTAAGGAAGCTGTCTATCATTTCCTTGTCCATTCCCTTCCCCATGAGATAGGCGTCTGTATACAACCACCATACAGATTGTGGTGCCATTAGTAAGAAAAAAGGCTAGCAACCGGAAGTTGTAATTTGAGTCACCTGCTTTTATAGTGTCTAAGCCACACCCCTAATTAAGCTCTCTCTCCTCCTACTGGTTTAGCAAAGTAAACTGATACAGTACCCTTCCCAGCACAGAACACATACTGACTTTATTTCTTTTCTTTCTTTTTTAACCCTAAATAAGACCCCTTCTACTTCTAATAAAGTATCTGTTTGCTTAATCTCAACAGACATTGACTCCTGCTGAGATAAAAGTGTTAAATTAATAAGAAAATGTAGCTTCTTTCAGTTAGCTGCTTTCTGCTCTATAAGCAAGGCTAGCAACAGGAAGTTGTAATTTGAGTCACCTGCTTTTATAGTGTCTAAGCCACACCCCCAATTAAGCTCTCTCTCCTCCTACTGGTTTAGCAAAGTAAACTAATACAGTACCCTTCCAGCACTGACCACACACTGACTTTCTTTTTTTTTTATCCTAAATAAGACCCCTTCTACTTCTAATAAAGTATATGTTTGCTTAATCTCAACAGACACTGACTCCTGCTGAGATATGTGTTAAATTAATAAGAAAATGTAGCTTTTTTTAGTTAGCTGCTTTCTGCTCTACAAGCAAGGCTAGCAACAGGAAGTTGTAATTTGAGTCATCTGCTTTTATAGTGTCTAAACCACACCCCCAATTAAGCTCTCTCTCCTCCTACTGGTTTAGCAAAGTAAACTGACATAGTACCCTTCCCAGCACAGAACACACACTGACTTTTTTGTTTCTTTCTTTTTTTTAAACCCTAAATAAGACCCCTTCTACTTCTAATAAAGTATATGTTTGCTTAATCTCAACAGACACTGACTCCTGCTGAGATATAAGTGTTAAATTAATAAGAAAATGTAGCTTCTTTTAGTTAGCTGCTTTCTGCTCTACAAGCAAGGCTAGCAACAGCTATCTCCTGCTTTTGTTGTTAATTACCTGTACTGCTTCATGAAGAGTTCATTGATGCTGAATGAAACACTGCTAGGCACACAGTGAGTGTACCACCAGAACCTGTCTCACCAAATCAATACGCAGGAGTGGTGCACTTCACAGATTACAAAGAACACACACATTGACAAGTCCCAAATTAGGAACATTTACAAAAACCAAAAAGGAATTGGTCCAAAATTACCTTAGATACCCAAGTGGGCAGGTATTAAATAGCTGTAGGTGTCCAGAGATAAAAGTGCCTGCCCACTGGGGCACCTAAGGTATAGGAATTTTGCACTTTGCAGTAAACATATTATATTTTTGGGTAGTTTGTGCTGCCCTATAATGAAATGACCAAAAGATCACCTTCAGTCATTCACTCCCAAAGCTGCAGTGTCAGAGAATTACCCCTCAATAGCTAAATGACCATATTCTTCTATTTTTATTTACTGACCTGTAACTAGGTAAATTAGTGCATACAATTATTGCCACAGCCTTGCTTCCCCTTTCTGGTATGAATGGTCCACCCCAGCACACTAAATCTTTTGTGATGGCAATGTTTTGGAGAACATTACAAGGTAGTGCAATGCTCTCAACAGAAATTAATAGCTACGGCTTTTTACATACTATTTCTATTATGTTAGTGGTTTATTTGATTTGAATGAGAGCCGCCAAGTGAATAACCTGGACCTTATTACTTTAGTCAACTAGTAGCTCTGACAAGAATGAAGTGGACCGGTAACACAGTAGTGGCAATAGAAAACATGTAGTGCGATGTGTGGACCACTCATAACAGGAAGGGGGAGTAATGGTGCAGCAGTACTCCTCTTCACCAATTTATGATCCATTAACCTACTAACAGGGCAACAAATAGAAATAGAAGAATATGGCCTGTCAGCTAAGGGGGGACGGGTAAGTCAGTTGCCCCCCACTGACTGAATAACTCTATCACTGGAGTATACTGAGGGGGAGAGTTTTTTGTCAGCACATTATAGGCTATTTTTCAAGTGATAGTGATATTACTGTACAATTGAAGTAGTCAGTGGTTGATATTACTTCAGACATTATATATCTAGTTGTTGCAGTCAAACTTCGTTGAACACCTCTAACTGAAGTTAAATAATATTACACCACTGTCAGCTGGTGCTTCTCTATTTTAGAATCATTCTTCTATGTTTTTTTCTTGCTAAATACTGTACATCTGTTACTGATGAAAAATTAGCCTGCTCTGCAATTGTCACATTCAATGCTCAAGAGTGTCAATGATGACAGTCTTTCTTCTGCCATAGTAGATCTTAGATAATTTTTTTAGAATATGGAGTTTGCCAAATGTTTTAGTCTTAGCAGTAGACACTGAAATAGTGCTGAAAATGTGATACAAAATTCCTAGGTTTGGATATGCATTCTGGAGGTCATTATCTTTGACAAACCATAACTCTTGAACATACTGTATGAGGCAATGGATTGGGAGATAGTTCTTCATAGAAAGTACAAAGCTGTTGATATTCCGACTGTGCTTTATCAGTGTCTACATCCTCAGAGTAAGTAGAAAGCAGATTTTGTAGAGTTTCTGTATCATTAAAATGACTTGGTAACATACAACCAAAACATCTCACTGTATTATGAAAGTCATTAAATCTCTCTTGCATTTCTGTTGTGATTGGATCACAGATTGTATAGAATACATCAATAAGGAAATGCACTGCAGGATCATTTGTATGCTCATCTTGTGCTTGTTCACCTGGCATACATTTGCAATGTCTCTGTCTAGTTATTTTGAATTCTGTGTCTGCCTCGTTTTTTTCAGCAAATGTTGAGATTGTGTTAATCAGATCATTGTAATGATCAATTGTTCTGTTTTGCTCAAATAGTTTTCAACATGAAGTTACCATGGTTGATACTGTAATGATATCCTTTGATAAACTGAGAGGCTATTAACCGACTTTAAAATTTTTAACCATATGTGCAGCATTAGCACAAATTCAAATTGTTGCATGAAATCAAGTAAAGCATGTGAATATCCTACATTTGTTGCTGTTCTCTCCTTTTCTGAAATTCTATGTAATGCTAATAGCAAAGCTAGATAAGTATCTTTCAGTGTTCTGACCTCTTCGTATTTGCAATACCACCTAGTCTCACATAAAAGTTGAAGTCTCCTAGGGCCAATTTTTAGTTCCTCTTGAGTTTTTAGTTCCTCTTGAGCTTTATTAAATATGTCTAGATGAGGCTGACTAGAAGTGATGCAGGTGTATGTTTTCTCTATATATTTAAAGAAGATAACTGCCTCTGTACACACATGACAGCAATCTGCAAGCACCAGGTTAAGTCTGTGTGCATAGCAGTGTACATATAAAGCATGTTTGTTTATTTCTTTAACACGGGTTTGCTAACCAGAAACTGCACCCAACATGTTTGCAGCCCCATCATATGCCTGAGAGCAAAGGCGGGCCATATCAAGTTTCAAGTCTGACAGCGTTTCAGTTAGCACTTAAAATAAATTCACTGATGATGAATTTTCAATATTTTTAAAAAGCTGAAATCTCTTCTGAATGTTAAATTCATTATCAACAAAGTATACACAGAAGGAGAGTTGATCAATCTGAGATATATCAACGGTTGAGTCCAGAATGATCCCAAAGTATTTGGCTTCATGCACTTCACTGGTAATGTGATCTAAAACCACACTTGAAAGAGCTGATATGAAATCATTTTGTACCTCTGGACTAAGATAACTTTGCTTGAATTTAGCCTAAGATAGCTGTCTATTTAGTACACTGTCATACTTTGAAAATACTTTGCCAGTTCAATAAAATTCCCTTCATGCTGAGTTTTAGTAGAGGATGAGGAATTCATGTAGGAATAAGAAGAATCCCTGTGGCTACGGAAAGGAAGGTTTTGTTTTGCAAGAAATAATGTCATATCCAATAGTCTGTGTAGAACTTCTCTGTTATGTTGGAGCTGGACCCGAAGCACAAAGGTAGTATCTTAGTTATTGCTCCTGACACTGTAAATTTTAGCAACTATATATAACTGATAAACAGTAAAATGGAATTATGATTTGTTTTTTGGTGTGGTTTGGTTGCGTATAAGCTATGTTCATAGGCAGACAGATATTATCCTTTGTTTGATGGGATAAAGTGAAACATTATGAAGGATGTCTTAGGACAGCCTCAGCACCCTCACCAGGTTCCTACAGGCAACCCTGCTCTGACGTTTGTACTAGACATGGGTAAAAAAATACAAAGAGCCCCAGGAAGCATTGGCAATTGATAGCAACACAGAACCAATTGATGCCAAAAGTGTGTGTTTGAGGAATAGTATTTCTTCTTCAGTAATGAATAATGGACATGAAGTCATGATTACAGATGAAGAGTACATGCACTTAAATCTTAGTAACCCATAGCATGCATATAATTAAGCCACCTCTGGGCACTCAAAGCCACCAAATTACCCATGGCTGCATTATAATAAAAGGAATTCAATCCCTTCAAACATGGCCCAGCTATAGGAAATTGCAAGACCATGATGATGAAAGATTAGGTGCACAAAGGTCTACGCTATGCCCCTTTAGGGGTGCTCAGCAGTTACCCTTGGCCTGACCTTACAGAAACACACTCAATTCTCCCCATCTAAAGTGTGGATTGACTCATGCATGACATTTATGCATTGCTGACAAAGGGGAACATTCTTAGGGGAACAAAAGAAATAGATGACAATACTGAGGACCACAACGTGGTTATGGTGTGTATGAGGAAGCTATACACGGCTGACCAGCATGGACGGACTTGGTTTGCACATGATCTGAAAGGTGAATTGGTTCAGAGTACCATGCTTTGATGAAGCATAAAGAGATAATAATCTTTTTAATTAACCACTAGGATGATGGTAAATAAATACAGTACCTATAGAAACTAAAGTAGTAAGAAGTACTGTTGCCCTGAAGGAAGGGTTATTTGGTACCCACAGACTGAATGACACTAACAGTTAAATATGTCAGAGTTGAGAAAGAAAACAGACTATCATAACGCCATCACATGCATAGGGCCTCATCAAGGGAATGACGTTTCCTTGCAGGTGAATAGATTGAAACAGTGAGAATGTGTCTGGGAATGGGCTGGGGCTATTGGATGACTCCTTCAGCAGTATGTCAATCTGTCCCAGCTACAATGGGGCTAAGGGAGTCCCATAACACAGTCCCTAACAAGTATGTGTCTGCCTATAGGAGCATATGCAGAAGCAACATTTTAGTATACAGTGCATGCATCAGTAATTACAGATGTAGTGAACTACTGTGCAATATGAGGTGAAGTGCACATTGCACTATATCAGCTTGATTCGATCCACCCCTGCTCATAGACATGCAACATGGTGAGTGCAGAAACACTGACAAAATCAGATGTTTAACGTGACTGTTGCTGATAGATGTAGCTTGCAAGCTTTTAGTGTTAACATCTGTCACCATCAAAAGTCACAAGCTACTTTTGTTTTTTCTTACTTCCATTTTATTTTAAGTTGCTTTATGGTAAGCAGTGTTACTGTATCAGGCAGGGAGTACCCCATTACTGTTCGATGAATAGTTGTAATAAGCATTGCAAAACATGCAGAATAATTTAAATGTAATAATTACATTTTTAATTTGTATGACGCCATAATTATTTACCAATGAGAATGCAAGAACAATTTTATGGAATCAAATGGCTTTCATAATGTAGTGGTACAGTAGATGTAGGAGCTGCATGCCATAGCTGGAGGGCCAAAACCTGGCATATATGTAAGTTTTGTGTGCTGCAAATTGCAACTCAATTGTTCCTCCTTATCCCAGAGCATCTGCTGAGTGATGACCTCTGTAGCCGTGCCCACATAACAGTGTTTAAATGCTGATGACTTTAATTGGCACATGTGCTGCATTGTTATAAATACATGGTTGTGGCCACAGTGACTGATAAATAATGTGTGTACACTATTTGTATGCTGTGTGAGCAGCACCATACTTCAAACATTGAAGATAGAAGATGGGGAAAAGAGAGACGGAGGAAAGAGAGGGATCCAGCAGTACCATACTACATGCGAAAAATAGGGAGAGAATCACCAAAGCTGACATTAAAGTGGACCAATCATGATATTGTTTTACACTTCAAACATGAGGATGCTGCCTTATCTCACAGCTACTCCATGATGAAAGCAGCAATTGTTCTTATACCCCTAGAAGGGAACTGGGAAATGATCTTTCATTTCCCATTTGCCCTTGATGGGCTGCTAATGTGATCCATTCCACTTCCCTGTTGCACATTTCATCCCCATTTCATTACATTGTTATAGGGTGAATGTGGTGGTGGTGTGCTGCCTTCAAGAATCTTGTTAGATGAAGAACCCTGGCTATGATTTCACCAAAGGGCCTGATAAATGGTTTTCACATCATGCTTCATATACTTCAGTGAAGTGCTCCTATGTGTTCTTCCTATACCCTCACGCTCTCCAAACAATTACCTCAGACTATAGGGCTTAACACGCAACTGGGAAGTGAAACATAGAAACATAGAAACATAGACTTTGACGGCAGATAAGGACCACTTGGCCCACCCAGTCTGCCCATTTCCCTACCTACTAGATAAGTTGCAGATTCTTGTTAACCAGCAGCCTACTTCCTGCAACCCCCTACTACAATTGCCTTATGTCTGTCCCATGTATGTTTGAATTTCCCCACTGTTTTAGACCCAACAACCTCCCCAGGAAGGCGGTTCCATGCATACACTACTCTCTCTGTGAAAAAAAAATTTGTCACATTACCTCTGACCCGTCCCCCCCCCCATCTTTAAATTGTGCCCCCTTGTTCTTACACATCTCTTTTTCTGAAAGATGCTACCCTCCTGGACTTTGTTGATTCCCTTGAGGTACTTGAAAGTTTCTATCATGTCCCTCCTGTCCCTCCTTTCATCAAGGGTATACATATTAAGCTCTCTCAGTTTCTCTTCATATGGTTTCTGATGCAGACCCTGCACCATTTTAGTTGCCCTCCTCTAGACTGCTTCCATCCTGTCTATGTCCTTCCGTAGATGGGGTCTCCAAAAGTGCACACAGTATTTCAGATGGGGTCTCACCAACTGTCTGTACAGAGGAATAACTACTTCCATTTTTCTACTCGTGATGCCCCTTCCTATGCATCCCAGTATTCCCCTGGCTCTCCTTACTGACTTCTCACATTGCTTACCCACCTTTAGGTCATCTGATATGACTACCCCCAAGTCCCTTTCCATTTTTGTTGTTGTTAGTACCTCCCCTGTCATTGTGTACTCTTCTCCTGGGTGGAAAGTGATCGTGTTGCTAACCCCTCATGCCCAATGTGCGAACCCCTCCCCCGCTTCAGTATTACAACAAAGGCTATTTACCATGGAGGAGGTCTCATGGAGTTCATGGAACTTCCTCCTACTTGTGTGCATCAGCGAGACAGGTGCTCTAAGAGAGAATGTCAAACATATTGCTTATTGTGTTCCTGCTGCACTCAAACTATTCAAGCACTTCATTACATTATGTTATCTTTCTATAAGCCAATCTGAATTACAACTGCTTTTATTCTCATACAGTACCTGTCTGCTGAATGCCTTCAGTTGCTCTCTGTTAACTGTGCTACTGGTTTTCAGTCTGCATCTGGTCACCAATAATTCTTTCACTCACTCTATGTGGACCATATATTGTTCATGATTGCTAAAGCTTTTTGTTGCCTTTTTCCAGTTAGAAAAGCCATAATTTGGATCAGCAAATGCTGGCTCAAACTCTTTCCAAGAATGTTTTGCAAATAACCAACAGGGGTAGCAGAATGCACAATGTTTTCCCAGGAGAAAATATTAATCATTCTCTGTAGTGTTTCATTCCATTTTTACATCTGCAGTGGGCGGAGCCTGCAGACGTTTTGCAACAGAAAAGGACCTACGTCATGTTTTCCGTCTGTGGAACTGTTTTTCCTCCACCTGACCCTCCCCCAAGAAGCAATCCGCCCATGTTGTCCCTATGGACTGCAGCACTGCACTATATCACAGTGGGCATTTTTTTTTTCTTATGGGCTTTTTTTGTACATTTCTGCTGTTTGCTATTTTGTTACAATTTATTTACCCCGATAGCCTAGCCCAGCTGAGACTCTACCTCCCTCCTGCTTCTACCTAACTACAGCTGGCATGCTATATGGAAGTCACATGGCTTCTTCAAATAACCGAGTGAATAAATTGGTCCAGTGAGATCACCCCTCCCCCCCATCTTCATTGTTCTGTGCAGTATAACCACTGGGCACACCTCTGCACCAGGAATCCCAGAGTTCGGTTATTTTATATCAGCACACATGCTCCTCCTTGTGTTTTTATTGAACCCATGTTTGAACACTGATGTCAAATAATTAATTTGCATGTTAACAGATACTACTATAATGTTTTAATTTCAAAACAAAAAGTCAGTGTTTCTTAATATATTTTGAGAATAAAACTGTTTCCCAGGGGGTGGTCTTGAGCAGAAAGTCCAGCCTGAGCCACGATCGAACTGAACCCCCAGGACTTGAGCAGTCCTATTGTCCACCACCTACCCTGAGAGCTTGTCATCAGACAGAAGGTGTTCTGTGGAACATCCCATCCGGTCAATATGCATTCCAGAAACAAAAAATAACAAAAAACGCTTCTCCCATTAAAACCGTAAGATATAATTATGCAGCCCAGAAATGATCCTTTCCCATGAATGAACCGGGATAGAATCTACATAAAAACATACCATATTCTGGCTCTGATTACTATAAACACAGCACCCTATTTATTAATATAAATAGGATTTAGATTTTGGCAATGGAGAGTTAGCTGCCTCTTTATTCGGAGGCACTTGGTGTTGAAATGTGCTTTAGTTTGTCTGCAACCCTCTCCTTCTCTTACATTTCCTTATTTCTTTTTATTGATAACTATCAGCCCATTTCTTATCCTGTTAGCATTTGAGACTTTCCTTTCATAGGCGTGTTATAAAGCTCTTGCTATTTTCTGCGTGTTCGTTTCTGTCAGTTTTTGTATCCTAATTCGCATGTCAATGTTTCTTTATATTTTCATGAAGTATTATATGTTTAAAAGTAGGCCTGTATTCAAAAATGCAATTACCCAGACCAGGTAACTGAAGAAAAAAACAGATTCCAGTTTATATCTAAAGGATACATTTACAGTATCGGTCAAATCAGGGCTCACACCTATACTCAGTTGCTAACTGTCTGCCTATACTCAGTTGCTAACTGTCCGGCAAGCCCAGACTCGGGAGGTGATGCCTCTCTGCACCTCTAAGTATCCAGTGTGCATGTCCTACTGTATATAATGTGTGGAGAAGAGAGTTCCATTTACCTAAGGTTCATTTCTCTATTGACCAGGACGGACATGATGTTTTAGAGGTTAGCCCCAGGGCAGCAGCCACACAATAAGACAGAAATAGCAGCCACCTCGTCCAGAGCAAAGATGAGCACCATCAGGAAGGTGACCAGCGGCATGATGATGAACTGGACGATGAGAGCCAGCAGTACCCTGATAGGTCTCTGGATGTGCTCCCCGATGTGGCATATCTCTACTGTGCAGCCCAGCCCTAACATAGTGAAACAAAGGGCAAACCCCACAAACACACTGATGCCATGACTGAGGGGGGAGTCCCAGAAAGGCACCTCCTGCAGGCTGGGGTCAGCGGAGGTAGCTGCAGCCTGGCTTGGGGTAAAGGCAATGGTCTCCACTGACACCACTCCTTGAGCCATGGAACTTGACTCTTCTGAGGGCGCTTGGCTTCCGAAGTCCAAGGCGCTGGAGAAGTCTGCTTCTGAAGTACTGGTGTTGGGCAGGTCGGTGAAGTTCTCAATAAGAAGTGTGACAGAATTTAGGAACATAGAGGTAAAGGCAGTGACATTCTCCATGTTAAAATGATCCCTGGTGACCCTTTTTTCTCTCTTGATGGATCCTAGCTGCTTCAATGTTTCACAGTGATGAAGGCAGTTGTTTCCAATCTCAAAAGATGCAGGGTTCTTTCTCCGGTGTACAGCTGCATCCACTGTGGGGGGGGTCAGTATTTAAGGCACATGGGCTCTCTCAGTGGTTTTTTCCAGAGGGGAGAGCTTATTAGAGTAAGAACTATCGGCCACTCAGACACATGCTTCAAAGGGAAGGAGGGCTGCTGATCATCCACCTGGAGAGATAACAGGGCAGCTGTTGGTTTCTTTCTTATCTCAGAGCTATTATGGTTGGTCTTTTAGGATGTCGTGCTCAATATTTCACTGTCTTACATAGAAGCATAGAAACATAGACTTTGACGGCAGATAAGGACCACTTGGCCCACCCAGTCTGCCCATTTCCCTACCTACTGGAAAAGCTGCAGATTTTAGTTAACCAACAGCCTACTTCCTGCAACCCCCCACTATAATTGCCTTATGCCTGTCCCATGCATGTTTGAATTCCTCCACTGTTTTAGACCCCACAGCCTCTCCAGGAAGGTGGTTCCATGCATCCACCACTCTCTCCGTGAAAAAAACTTTCCTCACATTACCCCTGAACCATCCCCCCACTATCTTTAAATTGTGCCCCCTTGTTCTTACACATCTCTTTTTCTGAAAGATGCTACCCTCCTGGACTTTGTTGATTCCCTTGAGGTACTTGAACATTTCTATCATGTCCCTCCTGTCCCTCCTTTCATCAAGGGTATACATATTAAGCTCTCTCAGTCTCTCTTCAGATGTTTTCTGATGCAGACCCTGCACCATTTTAGTTGCCCTCCTCTAGACTGCTTCCATCCTGTCTATGTTCTTGCATAGATGAGGTCTCCAAAACTGCACACAGTACTCCAGATGGGGTCTCACCAACTGTCTGTACAGAGAGATAACCACTTCCCTTTTTCTACTTGTGATGCCCCTTCCTATGCATCCCAGTATCCCCCTGGCTCTCCTTACTGACTTCTCACATTGCTTACCCACCTTTAGATCATCTGATATGACTACCCCCAAGTCCCTTTCCATTTTTGTTGTTGTTAGTACCTCTCCTGCTATTGTGTACTCTTCTCCTGGGTTTTTGTTTCCCAGGTGCATTACTTTGCACTTCTTTGCATTGAATCTAAGTTGCCGTATGTCTGACCATTCATCCAACCTTGCCAAGTCCCTTCTCATTCTTTCTACCCCCCCGTGTATCAACTCTGCTACAGATCTTTGTGTCATCTGCAGAGAGGCATACCCTTCCCTCCAGACCCTGTGCAATGTCACCTATAAAGATGTTAAAGAGGACTGGACCTAGTACTGAGCCCTGAGGTACTCCACTAGTGACCCCCCTTTCTTCGGAATGTGTTTCATTCACTATTACCTTCTGTGTCCTGTTGTACAGCCAGTTTGCTACCTAGGCTATCACCCTGGGACCCACTCCCAGGCTGGCTAACTTGATTATCAATCTTTTGTGTGAGAATGTGTCAAATGCCTTGCTAAAGTCTAGGTAGGCCATACCCACATCCCCTCCCTAGTCTATTACTTTGGTCACCTAGTCAAAGAAATCTATTAGATTTGTCTGACATGACCTTCCTGCTGTAAATCCATGCTGCTTTTGGTCCTGTGCCCCACTGGCCTCTAGGTACTCAACAATTCTTTCTTTCAGAAGTGATTCCATCATTTTCCCTACCACTGAGGTCAAACTTACAGGTCTGTAGTTTATTGCTTCTGCCTTGCTCCCACTTTTGTGAAGGGGAATCACATCTGCCCTCCTCCAGTCCTCAGGTACAACCCCATCCTCCCATGATTTGTTAAAAAGTGTGGCCAGTAGGTCCTCCCTTAGTTCTTTTAGGATTCTGGAGTGAATCCCGTCAGGCCCCATTGCTTTGTCCACCTTGAGTTTTAGGGGTTCTTTCAGGACTCTTTCTTCTGTAAATGGACTGGTATCAACCCCCCTACCCAGAGTGCTTCTGTTGTCTGGTTTAGGTAACTCCTCCTCATCTTCTTTTGTGAATACTGAGCAAAAGTATTCATTCAGTAACTCTGCCTTTTCACTGTCTGCCTCTGCCCACCTCCCCTCTCCCTTATTAATCTTCACTATTCCTCCCTTATCCTTTCTATGCTCCCTAATGTACCTATAAAAGGTTTTCTCCCCCTTCTTAACTGAATTGGCTATTTTTTTTCCCTCGGTTTGGGCTTTTGCAATTCTGACTGCCTTCCCCACTTCTTTCTGCTTTAATTGATGCAGTTCCCTGTCATGCTCCTTCTGTGATTCCTTATACTTTTTGAATGCAGCCTTTTTCTCCTTAACCTTCTCTGACACCTCTTGTGAGAACCATAGTGGATTTTTACTCCACTTTGTTTTCTTTATCTGTTTCACGCAAAGGCTTGTTGCATCTATGATGGCAGTTTTGATTTTTCTCCATTGTTCTTCCACCCCTCCTTTTTGGTCTTCATTCTGTATTCTGTAGCTACTGCAAATGTTGCATTAGACTGCACTTTCTTTTGAAGTATGCTTTACTATTTTCCAACAACGCCACACAGAGACAGCTACATTACATTACTGTATATACACATACTGCATTACAACACTGAAATGGCACCTCACATAGCAAGTCTACAATACTGTTATTCATGCATTTATAAAAGGTCAGAATCATATCATTAGGCATAATACAAGATGGGTGAACATCCTTAGAGCTCTGGATTTATGTTTTGACTGCTACATAGACTAGTGTGTGTAGTTTCTGTCATTTTTCTGTAAGTGTGAATTCTATTATTGACACTGACAGTTATCTTTCCCATGCCCAGTGCCACTAGGATCTCATTGTACCATTCGCTAAATGGTAGTATCTTCGAGTCTATCCAGTGTCTCAGGATAATTTTTTTAGCTGCTGTTAAATATCACTAAAATATAAACTGTAAGTTGCCTTATTTTACAGAGGTATATTTGTAACAAAGTATTCTTTATTGAAAAGCCTCTGCTGAACTTTATCACTTTACTATGATTCCAGTTTGAGCTACAGCTGAGATAGGTGAAACATTGTCAGTGTCAGTGACTCCGTAGATAGTATACTCGCCTCTGAGGCTGGGAAATCAGAGGGCTGTGGGTTCAGTTCCCACATCTGGCACTTGGGTTAACAGCCCAGTACTGACACTGTAGTGCAGCATGAGAGGGGTGCTGCACTTCTGAGGTGCTGTCTTTCGGATGAGATGTTAAACCAAGGTCTCATCTGCCTGGATTGGTGGTAGTTCAGGTGGATAGTAAAGATCCCATGGCACTTATCTAAAACAGTAGGGGAATTTTTAATTGAAATCTGAACAAATCATAACAAAGTTATACAAATCAATATTATATCATACATAATCATAATAAGGAAAGAATCAAAAACATAAATAAGTATTAATTCATGCAAAGAGCCTAAACATAAGGGAAACAGTATAAACCCACCCCCTTCCCCTGCCCACTACAAGAGTAGGAGAATGTTTTATGAAATCAAAAACAAACTCATAACAAAGTATTTACAACTTAGTAATACAATGCACAAGACCATAAGAAAGAAAAAACACAAAACTAAAATAAGTGTTAATTCATACAATGGTCTCAAACATAAAACCCCTTCCCCACCCCACTCTAAGAGTAGGGGGAAATCAATACAAAATCCCTACAAAAGTAATTAATATCAGCAAGACATTTTACCTTACCATAAGCAAACTAAAAAATCTCAAACATAAACAAAAAACCCTTTTTTTTACTATATAAAAGATAGTTTGTTAAAGCCAGTCAAAATATTTCCAATGAGTCTCCCAATTAGCTGGAGAAAGCTTTAAAGATTCCACATGTTTAAATGCTTTTAATGCAGTGAGTATTATAAAATAAGTTCCCCTCCCAAAATCTCCGTAAGTCGAAGCCACTAGAGTAACAAAGACTTGTAATTTTAGTAAAGTTTTAGTTACAGTTAGTTCAATCCAACAGAGTGCCTTCAAAACAAATGTCCTGAGACATGTTCTCCTCACACATTTGGTCTGGAATGTTTTTAGACTCTGGTTGAGTTAAAGGTTCTGAGCCCCCCCCAGGCAAATGTTTACTTACTTCCTGTTGAGGGCTAGCCATAGACTGCTTTCTTTTTTTCCGTTGTTCCTCAAGCTTCGATTTTCCTTTTAAAAACTCCTGTTCTTATTTATTTATTTTATTTAGTTTTTGTTAACCGGGTAGGTACACTAGACAAGTTTTATGCCTATTTTCAGGAATGACCCGGGAGAGTACAACAGGTATAACAGGTACATCAGTACAACAAAGCAGGAGAGAAAACAGTTTTACATTTGATTGGAAGGTACACAAAGTTAACAAGACTGGGGCAAGATACAATTGTGATTTAGGTACAATAGCCAACAGAGCAAGCAGAGAATAAGGTGTGTAGGATCTCCATTGCAACAGACAGTAGGGTAGTGAGTAAGATCAGGTAGCAGCACGGGGAGAAGTGAAGCCACCTGGCTAGTGACAACTGGGAACTATGTGCTAGGGTGGCTTTAGGCATATGCAGCGTGAGGCCAGCTTGAGATGTTCCCACAGGGGAGGTCCGAAGAAGCTTGTGGGAAGGGGCAGTGCGAACCCTTTCAGGGAAAGAGTTCCAGAGACTAGGTGCATGAGCTGTGAAGCTCCTGTCACCCATGAGGGTGCGGGCGGTGGGTACATTTAATAGTCCTGGGCCCTGAGATCTCAGAGGGTAGTGTGAGAGGTCAGCTGGGGAGAGAAGCCGGGCCAGTTCCGGGGGGGGGGTGCCGGAGTTGATTACTTTGCTCGTTAGGCACCCAGTGCCAAAGTTAAGGTGATTGGCCAGGGATAACCATCCTAGCTTATTGTAGAGTTCACAGTGATGGGTAAGATGGGGGGGCAGCCAGAGCAAACCGGCAGATGTTGTTGTACGTCATGCTCCACTTGTTAAGGAGGACCTTAGAAGTATGAGCAAATAGGTGGAGACCATAGCTGAGGGAAGGGAGTAATACTCCCCTGGCAAGAGCCAGATGAGCCACAGGGGTAAGGTTGTACCTAGCCCTATAGGCCAGCCCCAGCTTGCAGTTAACTCCTCTGCAAATGTTGTGGATGTGATTTCCCAGGTCCAGCTGGGGGTCTAGCATCATACCAAGATATTTGAGGGAGGTCACAGTAAGAAGAGGGGTACCATCCTCATAGTTGATTTGCAGAGGAACTGAGGACGCCCGAATTTTGGCTGATGAGCCGAATAGCGTGGCCTGGGTTTTTTTCTGGTTGAGGACCAGCTTCTGGTTGGAGAGCCATACCTGGATGTTCCTGAAGTCCTCTGATAGGTAGCGGTTTAGGGTGGCTGTATCTCTGGAGTGGGCCAGGAGGACCAGATCATCCGCATACATAGTAACCCGGCACCTGGAGGCCACAGTGGGGAGATTGTTAATAAACAGGGAAAATAGTAGGGGTCCCAGCACTGAGCCCTGTGGGACTCCAGAGGTTACGGGTAGGGGGGAAGAGAGGACTTTATTGAATTTAGTGAATTGTTCTCTGCCAAGCAGGTAGTCAGAGACCCAATTCAGAGCAGGGGGGGACAGGCCAAGGAACCTCATCTGTGAAACGAGCAGGTCATGATCTGACAACATCAACAAAAGCTGTTGTTTTTCTTGTTTAGTTCTGCCCCTAGTAATACCTCATCTTCAGCAATATCCTCATCTACGATTTGATCGGAAGGTGGCATAACAACCAGGAGATCCATAGTAGCCAGACGTTTTACATTTTGATCAGATACCTCCACAGTCTCCACCAGTCCAGACTCCATAAGTCCTGCAGCATGTCCTTCACCCTCCATGTCTAGAATCAAACTGAGATCCTCCTACCTTTCTGCAGAGTGCCAGTGCCCCCTGCAAAGAGTAGGGGAATTTTTATTGAGAAGAGGACTCCAAACAACATACAAAACAATTATAGAATAACAAAAAACATACAACAAAAAAAGCAGAACATCAACTCAACCAGTTATCACAATTCACCCATAAAGAACATTTAGCTTGACCATACAACTTCATATCTGAGCTATATACTGTGTGCACAGAATTGGTTATATTGAAGAAGAGTTCATCAAATGAAACAATACGCTGTTGAGTAGACCAAAAGCATCTAGATTGCCAAATATAAAAACGAATAACAAAGAAAACTAATAGTAACGTATCAGCAGGATACTTGGACCATTCACCCCTATTTGTACCGCACATTAGAATCTCATAAGAAATTGAAGAAAAGGAAGGCTCTTTCCATTTTTTTGCCAACCAAACCCAGAAGGGTCTAATATAAGAACAATCCAAAAAAAGATGTTTCTGTGTCTCCAACACAGAGACACAGTTTTCTCGAGTACACCATCTGTCACGAAGTTGTTTGTGCTTATGCGTATTACCCACAGGTAATCTGCCATAAGAACTTAACCAAACACTATCCCATATAAAGGCTGGTATACGTTTATGGGAAAGCAACATTAAAACTCTTTCTTGAGACTGGGAAGGACAATCAGGAAAAATCAAAGGCTCTGAACAATCAACTGAAACAATAGAACTATACAATTGTTTCCTATTCAATGTTTCCAAATTAGAAACTGTTAAGTTCCATTTCTTCAATAGACAAAAAACTTCTTTACCATATTTAGTAATTTTAGGAATATTATGAAAAGAAGACAAGTTACCTTTCTTCCAAAACGGTAAACCTAACAAAAACCATGACTTTACATAAGGAAACCAAATTTTCATACCAGGCCGCAAAAGTGGACTAAAATTATAGGAAAGAAAAATACTTAGAAAGAAGGCTACAGGGTGGACCATACCAACTCCACCCTGTCTTACACTTCTATATGTGAAACCCCTTTTAATGGAATTCAGTCTGCTCCCTCCAAAAGCCTGAAAGAAGATACTATACACTGAAGTAAATAAGGACAATGGTGGAGGAAACACATAACTGATATACAAAAAGATCGGTAATAGTAATGATTTAATAAGCAAAACACGTTTACGTTTAGCTATTTGTTTACCTTTCCAACGCGCAACTAATGACTGAGCCAAATTCAATTTATGAGACCAGTTTATATACATCATGTCATCACCAAATTCAATCCCCAAAATAGATACTGGATCTTTAGAAATGGGTATACCAGCAAGTGTGCAGATTCAGGAATAGGGAAGAACCAAAAGGGAAAACCTTACTTTTCTCATAATTAATCTTAGAACCTGAAGCCTTGGAAAACAAATCTAATGCAGTACTAATCATAGGTTCTTCTGTAAGTGCAGATAAACAAACAACTAAGTCATCTGCATATGCTAAAATCTTAATAGGTAATACATTCTCAGCTAGACGTACACCTTCTAAACCATTATGAACACTCACCATACAAATAAAAACATCAATAAAGAACACATATAATAGCGGACTCAACGGACAACCTTGCCTGACTCCTCTCTGTACCACTACTGGAGAACCAAACCAACCATTCACATTCTGAATAAGAGAAGCAGAGCGATATAACAACTGTATCCAGTCAATGAAACCTTTAGGTACTCCATAAGCATGCAGTACAGAAAACAGAAATTTATGCGAAACTCGATCAAATGCTTTTTCCTGATCCAAACTAAGCAGATAACCATTTAAACTACCCAACTGAGATGCTGAAAAAAGTTCCCGTATTATCAATAAATTATCATTTTGGGTTCTACCCGGTATTGAACAGGTTTGATAAGGACTAATCACCAAGTCCACTACCTGAGTCAGTCTACGCAATAAAAGCTTGCTTAAGATTTTTAAATCTGTATTCAATAAACTTAATGTTCTCCAATTACGTAAGTCCATTTTCAAACCTTTTTTATAAAGTAATATCACCAATGCTTGATTCATTGAAGGAGCTAACCGGGCCGAGGACAACATATTATTAAACAAAGAAGTCAAAAGTGGGACTAAATCACTATAAAAAGATCTATAAAATGCAACCCCAAAGCCATCCGAACCAGGAGCAGAATCAACGTTTAGAGAAAAAATAGCATCTTTCACTTCAGCATCAGAAATATCACACAACAGTCGTTGGCTTTCCACTGAATCTAAGTGAGGTAATTGAAGGCCATCAAAGTCTAGTAACTCACACTGAACATTGTCATCAACATGATACAAATCAGTCAAATACTTGCCAACAACTTCCAGTAAAGCAGAAGTAGTCTTTACTAAGTCCCCAGAATCAGATGTTAATTCTGTTAGAATTTGTTTAACTACCCTATTTTTACAATCATTAAAGGGGTCCAACGCACCCTTATGTAATTTCAAACCAAACCTATGTTCAAAGTCTAAAGACTTTGCTCTATCATATCTATACTTGAACATAAGGTTTTTCACATTACTAATTTGAACACTGTAATCTAACCCTTCAGTTTCAGTTAAAGAGATTAACTTTTGCAACTGCGCTCTCAGTCGTAGATACTCTAAATATTGTAAATTAATCTTAGATCGAGAATATGATTGGAAAAAAGCTCTCTAATCCCTTTTAGTGTCTTCCCACCAAGTTGCAACATCACCGTAAAAGTCCAGAACTGACAATCTAGCATACAATTCCGACTGCCAAGCTAATCTAACAGATTCATCGGTCAATAAGGAGGCATTCAGTCTCCATAAATTCTTTTTACAACGTGGGGCACCATCCCACGACAAGCGGACAGATAAAGATTTGTGGTCAGAAAATTCACAAACTCTTAAATTAACGTTAGTTACATGTAAAGAAACGGAAAGAAAAATAAAATCTATCCGGGTAGATAACCTATTTTTAAAGAACGTCCTACCACCCTCAGAGTAAATGCAGCGATAAGCATCCTTAAGTTGAGCAGTATCTAAAATATGAATCAACTTCTGAGAATCACAAAACAATTTGGACGTCTTCATACCCCTATCATTAACACTAAGAACACAATTAAAATCACCAGCCCAGACAATTAAACGAGAAGTGTACAAATAGGGATGAATGTCATTTAGAAGTGCAACTCTAAGAGCTTTGGTTTGCGGAGCATATATAGTAATTAAACGAAATCTTTCACTCCCAAAATTAATATCTAGTAGTAGCGCACGCCCTGGACAAATGTCCACCATCCTAGATACTCTTAAAGCCGGGTTCGAAAATAACACCCCAACCCCATCACAAAGAGTTTCTCCATTCAACCAAAATGACATCCCTAAAGACCAAAGATTCCGAGCCTGTTGCACTTCATAAATAGTTTTCAACCTCGTATCCTGGAGACAAATGACATCACTATTTAAGTGTTGCAAACAGGACATAGTAGTAACCATCTTTTTGTGACATTTCATACTATTAACATTAAGTGTGGTAAATGTTAAAGAAGCCATTATAATAGTAAAACAACAACAAAAGAAATTAAACTCAGTTTTAATACCCATTTAAGTAGATATCAGCAAATAACTTTAGAAACTCGCCTTCGATGCGAGCATCTAGGAAAACTTTCAGCTTGTACTATGTCACCTTCATCCCCTTCCGAAAAATTGTCTGTAACCACTGAAGCTTTGGAAGAATGGTCAGATTCTTCGCCATCAGAATCCTCCTTCGCTCCCAAAACAGCAAAGCTGTTACCTAACTTCCATGACTCAGAAGTGTCGCCACTAGTAGAGGCCTTAGGCACCTGCTGAGATGGAACCGGCTTCCCTGATCTGTGGCGTTTTTTTGCTGTCACTTTTTTAGAAGAAATTACTTGGGACAAAGGAGGGGGCATCTCTGAATCCTCGGACTTATCAGTTAAAGTGAGATTAGGCTTAGTGGACAAGGGAACATCAGAGGTACCCACCCCCAAAGGGGATTGAGGCATGATTTCTTGCATGTCAACCGCAGCAGAAACATCCAGATCAGCTTCTGCAACTGAACTAGTTTCTGCACACGGGAAAGAGGGCTGAGGGAGTGAGGAGACTATGGCGGGGGATTGTGTCTGAACCAAATCAACAGGTTGAGCCCCCATAATCAACCCTTCATGGGAGGGACAATCATCCCTATTATGGGAAGCCCAAGGACATTTGGCATATCCATGGCCGGTCTGTTCACATAAATTACATTTGAATAAATTTAAACACCTAGCCACTAAGTGACCAAATTCAAAACAATGAGAGCAACGAGGAGTGTCACAGGCAGTATTAAGATGGGTTCTAGAACCACATTTAAAGCAAGCGTTAGGTTGTCCAACATAAAACAAGCTACCCCTATCCCTCCCCAAAAAGAAACTATTCAGTAAATGTTGAGGTCCATTATTAGAAGAAAACAATTTAACTCTTACTTTCCAACCCCCATTCCAAATTTGTTCACTATCTAGGATAGGAACAGGTTTATCCAGAATTTCACACCTCCTGCGTAACCAAAAAAGAATGTCTTCTATATGTACCCCCTCATTACGAAACAAAATGGTAACTAACTTTACAGAAGGCTTAGTAAGAGGAACCGAAAAAAACGGAATCCAGAGTGGGGAATTCTTGACTACCTGAAATACTGACCAAAAACGATCCAAACCTGCAGGGGATTTGAAACTAATGTCATAATTAGCATTACCCAAATGAATTAGAGCATAAATGTCTGAAGACACAAATTTCATAGAGCCTTTCAGTAAAACTTTAGCTATGTAGAGCCTATCAGGGAGGTCCTCTAAACCACCTTTATAAAGTAACCGCACCTCATTCCTACATTGTGCAGGCTCTCCTTTGTTAGAGAATAGGTCTGAGAGCTTAAACTGGGGGGGGGGACACCCTCATTCAGTACAGGATGCAAAACCGTAGTCTTAGGTGGTACAGACATATTTGAGGCTTGACCAGAAGGAAGAGGAACTGTAGTAATACATTCAGTAACATAAGCTTGTGTCAAAAAGACAGTTCCTGAAGTAGTACATCATAAAGAACAAGAAGCCACTGAGGCATTAGCAGGCGTATTATACCGCTGCACTGTGGCATCTGTAGGATCAGGCACCCAGTCACCGGATGGAGTTTGCCGCCACCCTGCCTCAGCAATAGCCTTTTCAGGTGACCAACTTTTGGAATCCGAGGAGGCCAAAGAAGGTCTAATAGACTGAACTGGAGACAAACAGCCCACTGCAAGGGACTCAGAAGAAACAGGCGGTTCAATATTATTCTCAATACCCGGAGAACCAATTCCCTCTTCTCTACTGTTTGCCCTTCCCTTCTCAGTTGAAGTCAGTAAATTAGTATCCAATAAAGCTCCCTTCACAACAATCGCAGACATACCCAAACGTTTAGCAGAATGTGGAGCCTCCGACGAAACGCTACTCAGGGAATCCTGCACCACTTCAGTACGATTACCCTTCACCAAATCATGATTTAGCAAACTTACAGGATTTGTAACAGGAGGCAGTATGCTTGATACAGGCAGACTATGAGAGGCAGATACACAAGGTGAATCCCCTGACGTCGCGTCACTAGATCGCGACCAGGAAGTACAGGCAGCCGAATTGGACAAACTTGAGACATCAGACCGCAAAGCAGCAATTTCCCTCAGTAACGATTCTTTATGTTTCATACAGCTTTCAGCCTCAGCAATCACATCGTTGAGAAAGCGTTCCTTCTGCGAAAGAACATCAGACGAGTCCAGCTGAACACAGCACTTGGCAGGTTTGTCAGAAGCACGATTCAACAACACTTCATTTGTAGCAAAAAATTCCAGTGGCATAGAGGAGTCTTGCATTTCAGCAACCAAACTCAAAGCTCCTGACTCTTCTGGTGCAGGGGAGGAAGCCCACTCCCCCATCTCTATAACATCCATCTCCTCCGAAGGTTGAGTAGCAGTGGCCATCTTGCGTCCGTCCACCAAAGGTTCCCCCTTCAAAGAGTAGGGGAATTTCCCCAGTGTCCTGGCCAAATTTCCCTCATTCACTAAAAATACCACCAACAGATTAATCTGGTCCAATTTCAAGTGCTTACCATTTGTATCCCCCCTCCTCCCCGGTCACCCCTGAAAAAGGGACTTCTAGGCCCAGTGGGCTTACCGGGTTGACAAAATTCAAACAAACAAACAGGGAGCAACAACAGTAACCACAGTACAAACATGGGAGTCTAGTACAACCAATAGTCAGGGGTATCAATAGAAATTGCTGGGCCCGGGACACACCTTTAGGACTGGGCCCCCCCTTAGCCTCACATCCCCTGTTACAGGTCCCCCCTATGGGCCCCTCTGAGCCACTGGGCCTGGAACAGTTGCCCCCTTCATCTGCTCCCCTGCCAATAGTAGTTCAAGTGCAAGAACCAGAACTTTTAAAACATATAAGGTGGGCCAGATGGAGGAAAACAGTGAGGAGTATGGCAACAAGCTTAGAATATAGCCAAAAAAGTGATCAGAGAGACAATAGCAAATAGAAACATAGAAACGTAGATGTTGTCAGTGGATAAGGCACACCTAGCCCACCTAGTCCGCCCTGCTAATCCTGTCTTAGCCCCCTATAAATCCTCAGCTGCAGCCCAGAGGATGTTGCAGCCAGCAGCAGGTCTGAACACATCTAGTAGCATGGGTCACGCACATTAAATTTATTCCTTATCAGGTCAAATCCTGCAGACATTTTGGCTCTGACCAGAACTTGTTTAAGGTGTTGTAATACCAGTCTCATTGAAACATTCTTTTGCCATTTTTATCTTTCACAAAATTGTAACTATTATTCAAACCTGACTGACACTGTCCCTTCTCTAATACATCTCTGATGACATCTGTACTTATGTGATGGCGGTTGTAGAGAGCAGGATCTGTCACATATTTCTGTAGCACATCTGCTAGAATGTTATGACCATCAAGTGCTTGGCAAGTAGGCTGTATAGCCTTTGCATCATCATTGTTAGTACAGTCCTCATATTCCGTTTTAGAATGACTTGAGCTAACTTCACAAGGACTTTGTACATCAAAATGAGAGTTACTTGCCTGATCAGACATGCCATGGATAGTGCTTTCTGATGCAGACATGACATCACTCATTTTAAAAGTTACCTCAGAAACATTAAGCAATAATGATCGAAGAGCCTGTCATTTCCTAGAGATTAATGACCAGCTTGGGGGAAGGGGTGGCCTAAGGTGCAGCAGAGGATCAACCCCACCCAGCTGGTCATTAATCGAAAGGAAATGAATGGCTCTGAGGTCAATATTGCAATTATAAGTCTCATCACGATAATGAACTTTTCAAAGCTTTTTTCTCTGAGTTTATTTTTTTTCTCTCTCTCTACGGCACCAATACTTTGGCACTAACCTGGCTGTTGTGCCAGACATTTCTAAGAGATTTCAGCCTGGTATGGCAGCCAATCAGTGAGCTTTTTTAGCTCATGAATATTTATTTAGACTTTTAATTACTGTTATTGACAGATTCATTCACTATATCATGTACCACATTGCCAGGTTGACAACTTCTGTTCTGTACAGGTTCCCCGTTACCATCCAGATCACAACTGTCCTATGAAGAGGGGGATTTGTTTGACTGCAACAATATGGATATATCCTGCCAACCCTTTTCTTTCACTGCCTTTCTGGAATGCTTGCTACTAGTATGTCCTTCTAGCCTATCTCTTCTGATTGTTACATTGCAATATGAGCAAACAGTTTTTTCTTTAGGCATGAAGTTTTTTTCGACATCTCAACCTGGTGTAGCAGTATGAAGTAAGTCACAGTTCTATACAAGGTGTAACTTTATGCAATTTACCATGTGGTCATCACTCAACCTATCATTGAACACAAATATTCAACACCTACCAAGTACAAAGACAGTGGCAAGTATCAATAAATAAGAAAAAATTATTGAAAACCTATACTGACTACTTAATACTGGTCAGCATACATAGTTTGGAACAGTGGTACAAGCCAAAAAAATGTCAGTTTGTTGAATTTCAATATTTCTGATAACATTCAATAATTAACATGTAGGTGTACACATACTATTAAGTTATGCTCACTAAGTCTTTTTTGTTTTGGCTGTCCTACTTCTGAGTGTGTAATTGCTTGTTAGTGAGCACACTGCATCATTCTACAATATGTTTCTGTTTCATCACAGGTAATGGAAATCATGGAAAGTTTGACTTGCGTGAGCAGATCCAGATGCTCTTTTTGACAGTTCCAGCAGCCCTCCTCTCTCTTGTTAAAGTGTTACATGTGTTGTGCTGCTGCATAGAACTGGATCCTTGAACCATTCTGCTGCATCTTCTTGGCATTTCTCAACTCACAGAGTCCTTCTCCTTCAGATAGAAATCTGTTGACAGTAACATAAGGATCAGCATGGCATGACACACCTACCTCAATAACTGTACTTAATCATTTATTTTGCCCATTCAGCAACTATAGCAATTACAAAGGTCCATTATCTTACACATGCATATTTGTATTCCTTTTTTTAAGGGGGTAATCAAACAACTAACATTTTAGTGAAATTTTCACCTCTGTGGTAGAAATCACAGGGGCTGAGGTAACAAAATGTAGCATTCACCTGTTGTGCCACATACTGTACTTGGGACAGTCAAATGCATTAATGTATAGATCCATGACCATGTTTAATCCTTGCCCATGAATGGTTAATTTGTGTCATTAAATACATAATTACCTGCCTTTTTGTTTACACCTGCCACCTAGATACATAGGAAGGTACACTACATACAAAGGTAAAGACATACAGTACACTGTAGATGTACATACAGAACAAGCCATAAAAAGAGCTCCTTCTGACTGCACTGCAGTAGCAGGCCTTAAGGTACGGTCCCTTGAGCTTACTGCATTCACTTCCCATAGAAAACAATAGGTTGCTGCAGAAAGTATATGGTATCACACTTGCAGTAGCATTGCACAGCAACATGCAAGTTTGTTGTGGTCCCTGCTGCAGGTTGTTGTGCCCATTAAGACAGTTTTCCTATAGCCCACGGGTAATATAATCATAAACAGTGAAACTGCCAGGACGTAATGCAGTGAACGCACTGTCAAGCGTTCCGCATGACAAGTGTTTAACTACTACTGAAACTAAATTGTTTCATGCAGAAACTCTGCTGCAGATTTTCAGCAGATGGCTTTTCCAACCTGGCAGGCTCTTGAATATTGTTCTCTCACGTCTTAATATCCAGTTACCTGGCAGCCATGAAGATGGGTCCCTGATTCTCTTACCTCTTCTCTCCCCTGACACTAATCCATCAGAAAACTCCAATGAAGCTTAACAGAGCAGACCTGTAATTATTCACAGACAGAGCAGACTATACCAACTGAATCAACAGCAGCAGAATCCAGTTTAGTTACTGTGTAGTATTCCAGCAGGTTTGACTCACCTATTACTTCACCATGGCACAGCCGCAAGTCTCAAAACAATGGTGCTTCTAGCAACACTGCTCCAGTCATCAAGTGGGACAACCTGCAGGAAATAAGGAACAAGTTCATAACACTTCTGAACGAGATCAGTCAACTGAAGGAGGTTAATCACAAAATGTGCCAGGATTTTAATTTCACGATGCACAATAAAACTGAGCAACAAATCTTTAGTAACAAAGTCTCCACAGACCACCAGGCGACATACCCTATTAGAACAAAACAGAACAGCAAGACAACTGTGGGTGACATCAGAAACCTCGAAACCAGAGGTCAATGCAATGCAGCATTCCTAAAGGTGTGGAAAGGAAGAACACCAACCTTTTTCTTCAGAATTTCCTGCCATTACTACTGCATCACTATCACCAGTGGCCTATTACAAACTAATTAGAGCAATACTCCCAATGTTCCCTGGCCCCACCATCTAAACCAGGACATAAACCATGGTCCATGTTAACTAAAGTCCTCCAGTTTCTAGGAAAACTAGCAAACTATGGCACTTGCCAAGGAAAACAGCACACTAACTTGTAAAGGCTATAATATACACATTTAGAAAATGGGCATGTAAAATCCTGGCTTCTGATTGGCCAGTTCCCTACCCAGAGCCCTGGTCTATCTGACAGTTGAGCCCAGCACTTAACAAGTGCCAGACCCTTCACCCACTCGCATATCATTGTGCCCAGCCTGCTTTCTCATTGGCTGAGAGCATCTGATTGAATTACAGATCTCTGCCATTTTTTTCACTTTGCGAGAGCTACTGGTGCTAGTACAAGTGGTCCAATCAGACTTCATACACTCTGCCAACTTAAATAAAATTAATCTGTATGTCAGAAATGTATTTTATGCTTATCACTGGCTGTGATGATGATATCCCACTAGGCACCACTGCTCGCATACAAGACATACTGCATACTGGGAAAAATAAATGGAACCACTCATCTTTCTTTTAAAATTAAAAAAAAATAAAATACTCTTAGCAGTCTGCTACCTCTTCCTGTCTCTCCATACTGTGCTACCTATAGAGATAAGACATCAGAGCATGCCCAAGATGATGGTTCCCATGTGTGCAATCAGGACATTAGCAGTGTCACCTAGAGAGACATCATCATCATTACAGCCAGTGATCAGCTAGAAAAGACTTTTCAGAGGTACAACTCAATTTTATTTAAGTTGGCAGAGGGAATGAAGTCTGACGTGAGCACTCGCGCTCGTCCCAGTAGCTCATTTTAAAATAAAAAAAAAATACAGACTTAGTGGTCTGCTACCTCTTCACATCTCTCCATACTGTACTACCTACAGGGAGACAATTCATCTGAGCATGCAAGAGGTGACAGTTCCCATAATGACTGTATCTTCCATAGCAGGGCACATGACTAAATAAAAAACAAGGGGAGGAAAAAAATGGCTGCATCCTCTGTAGCACAGCACGTGAACAAACAAAAAACATGGACAGAAAAAAGTGTGTGTGTGTATGTAGGGTAACCATGACAGCCAACTCAAAATAACAAAACTACAGAACATTGTGATACAGGCGGAGAAACAATTTTTTAACAAAATAATAAAATACTTAATAGTTTTACATTTGAACATGAAACTATTTTCCTTCAAACATACACAATACTGTTGCCCATTTTCTAAGCACAATACTACCCTCCAGGGTGGGTGGTGTTGTGCTATACCGGACCTTCTAGGGGCTATAAGGCCCTCCACCTGTGGACCCGGGCCTCATTATGCCCCTGGGTGGTCCAGTATAGGACAATACTGCCCACCCTGTCAGGTATGATTGCTTACATAGCTGGATGTATGACAACTAGGGTTTGTCATGCCTTGATGCAGCTAGGAGTACCATACTGTCTCTGGTACGGTACCTACCAGGGCCTGCCAGCAGCTGCATTAGAGGACCCAGAAGAGGACCCTTCGATCCCCACCTTAAGGCATTGAGGAAAGACCACATAGCAAACAAATAAGGAAAATGGAATTTTCACCTCATCTAACCTGCAAAGGTGAAGTAACAGCAGACACAATGAGGCAACATCAAAAAGCTCCATTGCAGAGTCAACAGGATTGGAAGCAATTATACTCTACTTTGGAAACCCTAACTGTCGCCGTCCACAACCAAAACCCCTCTGCTCCAAAGAAACAACATGATTCTCTACCAGAACAGTGGCTGAAATCTTGGACCAAACTCACCTGCTAGTACTGAGTACTTCATGGAGCTCTGAGGAGCTCAGACTTCAAATGTTTGCCACCACAATTGCCAGTACTCCTCTTGTGACAGTAACACTCTTCAGCATGGCTCCACACAGCCTAAAAGAGGTGAACAAAAAGGTGACTTAAAATCGTGGATTTTATATACTGATGTCTTTGGTTACTTTTTCCACATCCTTATAACAAAGCCTGTGCAATCCTGATCCCTTGCACCTTCACTACTTAAGCCCTCTATCAGCACATTAGACAGTTAGAAATTGCCAGGCATCTCGTGCAGAAGCCACCAGTAAATCATTACAGAGTATAGAAGATTGCTCTGCATATAATTCCATCCCTTTCAAGTTACAAAATACTGTTGCACCATTGTTCAAGGGTCATGGGATGTGATCATACTCTTCTGTGGTACAACAGCATTCTGAAACCTATAGAAAATGCACAAGTAATCCCAACAGCAACTAACTAGATGAAGTACGATAGTCTGGCACTAAACATTGAGGATTGTAAGCACAACACTTTGTCAAACATTACAGTTTCAGACTTACAGTACTGTTCTTTAGAAAATGCTCTTACAGCAAGCCACTACTGTCTGTCAGTTTCCTGAACATGTATCACCACCACCAACTCTGAAGATGTGTCCCTGATTTTGATCCATTGCAGAAGGTCCTCCTACTTAATAAATCAGGGACAGGGCTTGGGGGGGGGGCCAAAATCAGGCTCAGGGACACATCTTAGGTGGTTGAGACTGGTATTGTTTTTATTTAACATCTCAGTATTTTTGTTACTTTGGTAATGCATTCCTATGGCTTATTCAAAGGTGAACTATGGGGAGAAGTAAAGCCCTGACCACTGGACAAGCCGGTGCTTCACCTCTCTGATTCCCCTTGTAGGCACCATATGCAATATTAATACCATTTTTACTAGAGCTGCGCACTCATGAAAATCTCCTAAACCTCTGATGTGATCAGCATTTTAATTATGGTGCTTCTCAACCCCCTACCGGATCTCACTGCTAATACCACGAGAAAATGATGCTGCACTGCTCATCCCATAATAGTGCCCTTATGTATGGAACATTTCCATTGTCTATATATCCAATGCCCAGCACTGTTTTGTAGAATTTGTCTAAATCCCATGGGATAAAGGATGGACCTGGAATATGCAATGGAAACATTGTGGAATAAATGATTTATCTGCACTTGAGCAGTTTGACCTCAGACACCTCACTCATGGCTTACACCACTCATGAGGGTACCCAAGCTCAAACTGCTGTTGTGCAGATAAATCATTTATTCAACTCGTTCCCATTGTATATCCCTTATTTGCTTCATTAATCTCAATGTCGTAGTTATAATTAAGAAATATGCTTGTATTTCTTAGTTTCTATGGTAACAGGGGTGTTTGTTTTGTAGCCAGCATTTGTCTTAATGCCATAATTACGTAATAAATACATAATTAATTAAGTAAAATATGTTCCTACTAATGTCAATTTTATTTCTGTGTTATTACTAGGCTTTGCAGTCTTGAAGATAAATTATTTCACTGTGTCATATTTTAGTCTTGCTACTAAAGATGCTAAATCTATTGATGTGACAAGATAGACAGAGAGAGACAGAGACAAATATACAGCATGCAGAGTCGAATAGCACAATCTTATCCAGTGTATTCCAACTCTTCTGTGAGATAGTACCCCTGAGTACATCTCATATTTCATGCAGTTTCTGTACATTTTGGAAGTGAGAAGAAAACATTGTAAATGAGACCATGTTTCTGTTCAGGTGTTTTTAGCATTGTTGCACTTCTCCTGTTAATTTAGATGTGCTCTTAATGGAGAAACAAACCAAATGCAGTGTGAAATTCATAGAGATATAGGGCAGCATATTGGAACACTTCGTGGTGCAAACTGATGGTGTGCCTTGCACACAAAATTAAGGATTGCTGAATCTGCAGTTTGGAAGGCAATGGCAGTACTGGAAGAAGCAACTTAGGGGCACAAGCGAGTTACTTAGATTGTGCAAATGCAGGCTTAGAGCACATGCTAATAAAAGGTTGAGCCATGAATACAAGTCCCAATGGTATATTTGAGCCCCTAGCAAATTAATTAACTGCTGTTTGCACTCTTAAGTTGAGCCATGACTACTCGTCCCAGTGGTATATCTGAGCCCCTAGCAAATTAACTAACTGCTGTTTGCACTCTTAAGGTTAAGAAGTGCAAAAAATATGCTTCAACATACTGTAGTGTAAATAAACATGAACCTTAGCAACAACTACTAAAGAGGCCTTTAAATGGAGTATTGTTTCACTACATGTAAAATCAGTGCAACCTGGCAGACTGGAAGAGCAGATACATATGCAGGAACATGACTAAATCAATATTTCAATGTTACAGCATTACTACTGCAACAGTTGATCATACCTGCAGGTGTTATGCAACATTTCATTTTCAGTTGGGTCCAGCATATAACCATATCTGAAGCTAGATGGAGTGGAACTCCAGAGGTTACCTGATGTGTGTAAGGTCTCAGGGTATGTAGCTCTTGGAGGAATTTGAACTTGTGATCCCCCTTTACAAAGCAGTTGCCTCCTCTCCTTGTCATATCTTAGGTGGTGGCCTAGCTGCCCCCTGCAGCTTTCACTCTTTAGCATGCACCTGCAATCACTGTGCTGGGGACTGTGTCTGTTTCATGAGATACAAATAGCAGTCAATAAGATGCTAAGATGGAGATAGTGCCTTGCACATAAAGTGAGATAATTGGCATTTTTTGTACCAATATGGCATGTTTGCACAGCAGCATTGAAGTGGTAATGACTTGCAAACCACAAAGCCTGCTCACAGCGTCAGCACTTTCAGGTCATTTGTGAGCATAGTCACAAGTGTTTTGCACTTTTACTGAGGATTGTGCTTTGCATTGTTCTCACAGGTGGTATATTGGTATCCTGCATGCACTGTCAGTCCTTACCATGCACATCTTCCAATATGCCTACTACAGGTCTCATTCACGCATGTGCAAAAATTCATTTGTGAGCTGGCCTGTCAGTGCAGCTGTTGGATTTCTGCTTGCGACACCGACGACCTGGGTTCTGGAATGGACCAGGGATGCTGAAGGGCCAGCTGGGAAGAGAAGGATGGAGTGTCCTGAGGACTGCTCTCCTTCTCTGGGGGAGAGGGGGGAGTTTGACTGGTGCTTGACAGACCCATGGTGGAGGATGGGGCTTGTGCAAGCAACCGGCGCCAAGAATGTTCAGGGAGTGGGGCGGACTCTGAACATCATTACTTGTCCTCACCCCTCCTGAAAACCTGGAAAAGAGCAGCTTCCAGCCACCCTAGATGAAGCCTGCCATGGCTTCAATTAGCCTTCAGGCCAGCCCTCCAACCTATCCCGTTGTCTGTGGAACTGGAGGAGTCTAGTGCTGCAACCCCACTCTGGGTGGTAAGCCAAGAGAGTATTGGTGGGTCGTGGCCATTGTGGAGGTGGAAGCCTGTGGTCAGTGACTGGGCTGAGGTGCCGGGCGGCTGGTAACAGGGGAGTCAAATAGAGAATAAAAAAAATTGAATTTGTGCCTGAGTTTAGAGTACACTAGATTACAATATGCTGCCAAAACTCTTCTGGTACAGGTCAACGAGGGAGGCTTTGTGTTCAAAGACTACAATATCAGAAACCTCCCTGTTATTGAGAATCAGTTAAATTTTTGTTCATTTCATGGAATCTGTGTTGAATAAACAATGCAAGAGACAGAAGGTCAAGTTGTCTATATAGTTTGCCTCCTTGCCATGACAGCATACTGTATGCACTGTATTCATCATTTGATTTGTTATAACTGTAATGTGATATTGTGCACAATAATGCTTTATTTGCATTATGACCTTGAACTTAGTACAGGAAAATTGACTTGTGTCAGAATTCTTTGAATTCTGTGCATCCCAAGCATACAACTTTCTTATTCATTGTGCTGATAAAACTACACACTCTAAAAATACTTCACTTAGTTCATATAACCCATAATGTTATGTTTTTTAAAGAACACACTCAATAAAAAGCAATTCATCCTCCACTTCCCCTTGCATTCTGTGCTGTTTCCAGTTCTGGCTCCGCTGTCCGTGAGGGTCAGGGATGTGCTTGTTTTAGGTGCAGACTGAAGAGCATGGCAATGTGGTGTGTGACTGGTAGTATTGGGGTGTGCAGGCTGCTGCTGGCATGGGCTACGGGGAAATGCTTGGGGAGCTGGGGTCCCAGCTGGGTGCGTGGGGTGGCGGGATCGAGCCACTTCGACTCAGCAGAGGCCGTACCGGGCTTGGCAGTAACAGAGTTTCATCGGCAGCAGGGAGGTGAGGGGCACCACTGAGAGGTCAGTCTGTATGAGAAGAACCATGGCTACCATGGCTTCCATGCAGATCCATATGTTGATCTCTGGAACATGCATCAGGCCTTCTTCTTTCGGGATCTTGGTGGCCTTTGTGATTGGAGGAACCTTCATCCATTATCAGCCAGACCACGGAATGTGACAGTGGGCATGCTGCGAAGCTGAGAGGATGATTAAGGAAGAGAGAAGCCAAGGGACTGCCTCTCATTGATGAGAACTGCTATGATCCCAGTAAAATAATCTTGCCATCACTTGGGGAGGAAGAGTAACTGCAGGAGAGTGAGAGAAAAAGGGCTGGAGAGGAGCACATGCCATCTATTTCTTTTGAGGAGGGAGAGCTAGGAGCAGTGAAGAAACTGAGTTTATCTATTTTTGAAAATAAACAAAAACCTACACTAAAAAGCGCAAGATTGCACATATGCTGCAACTGCAAGGCATCAGTGACCCTGTTTAGCTGATCACTGGAAACAGGTGAGGTGCCCAAAGACTGGAGAACAGCTGATGTAGTCCCCTTGTACAAGAGCAGAAACAGAGAGGAAGTGGGAAACTACAGACCAGTCAGCCTCACCTCAGTAGTGGGGAACATTATGGAAGCACTACGCTATTTATTTATGTATTTATTTATTTGCATCTCAGATTAACACCTTTGAGCTTAAAGCTCATTTACAAAGGTTCCATGTCGTTTAGTACAATACAAATACATAGAGCAATTTACAGTTCATTACAACAGAGTTAAGAATTCGCCGTAGAAGTATTTACAGATTTTGCTAAGACTGGTATACAGTTCACACATATTGAGAGTTACACAATAAATTAGGACATATTACAGCAGAGGAATAAAATTTGAACATTGTCAAACTAACAGATTTGTAATGCGGAATTAATATGCTACTTAGGAGTTAGAGTGGGTGAAAGGCTGGGAGCAAAGTGAAAAGAGGCAGGGTAGAGGTAGGAAAGGCTAGAGTCAAGTAGTAGACAGCAGTAAGAAGGAGGACAGGAATAGGTGGGCAGTAGAGGATAGATGGTGGAGAGCCACCCTGGAAGGGCCTTGTCTGAGAGGCGGTAGAAACAGTAGGTGCTGAGGAGGGCAAGGGGAGTTAGGTTGGGTAGGAGGTGAGGGGTGGGGGATGATAGTAGGGGCCTGGGGGTGGGTAGGACTGGGGGGACAAGGTGAGGAAGATAGTAGGGGGAAGGAGAATCATAGGGGTTGGAGGTAAATAAGAAAGGGATGCTAAGAAAGTTAGGGAGAAAGTGCTAGTGATGGAAGGTGGAGGGTTATGGGTATGATCACATGAGGGGGAAAGGAAGAGCAGGAGGTACCATAGAGAGGAAGGTTTGTAGGCAGGGGTGAGGAAGGAGTAGTAGAAGGGGGAGTGAGGGATGGAGAGGACTTGGGGTGGGTGATTAAGTGCTGGAGATGGACATAGCCAATGGGAGGGTGCACTGGAGGGAGGACATGGGGGTGTATGGAGCTAGGTGTTCAAAGTCGCATGTACTTGAGGCAACCAGATGTTTGTGAAGGTGAGATTTGAATTGGCCAATTCTTTGTACTGCTTGGAGGTCAGCATTGAGAGAGTTCAAACATTTAGGGGCTCAGTAGGCAAATGAACATTGCCCCAGGGATGTTCTATGGAAGGGGACTAGCAGCATACTTTCACTTGCGCTCCTGGTATTCTTAGGTCAAGAGGATGGGCAGAGGGTTCTGAACCCCTGGGGGGTTGAGGCCCAGGGTGGCCTTCTTGCAAGAAAGGCATATCTGGTAGTGGATTCTGCTATGTAAGTTGAGCCACCCTGATAGAGCATAGAGCTCACAGGAGTGGGTAAGCCTATGTGCACCAAGTACTAGCCTGCAGGCTTTGTTGAGTGTGTTCTTTTATTGTCTTAAGTGCTGTATCATTGGCAGCACCATAGACTGCTAGCCCACAGTCAATGCCTGATAGAACAGAGTTACACAATGCAAGCTTAAGTACATTGTTATTTGGACAGTGTCTTTCCTGTATAGTTGGCTGAGCCTTGCATTGGCAGCCTTGGCTACTTGATCAATGTGCACCAAAAATGTGAGGGCACTATCAAGTGTGACCCAAAGATATTTGAAGCTGTTGACCATCTCGAGTAGAGTGTTCTGATTGCTTTGGATTTTAAGACAGTATGACCTATGTTTATTCTGTGCCGAGGCGAAGAGCATTGTCTTCATCTTTTTGTAGTTAAGTAGTAGCTTGGAGTTAATGAACCAAGTTTCAATATCAGTAAAGTCATTATGTAATAGTTTCTCCATGGCTTGGGGAGTGTGGTGGCTTGAAAACGGTGCTGCATCATCTGTGTACAATAGGATATTGCCACAGCAGGCCTTAGGGAGGATGTTGAAAAACAGGCTGAACAGAAGGAGACCCAAGATTGAGCCTTGGGGGACTCCAGTTGTGACACTATGATGATCTGATAAGAAATCATGGATTTGCACTTGTTGATCATGTCTTGTCAGATAGCTCTGAAACCATTTCATGGATTCTGCAGATAATCCAATGTTCGATAGTTGATTTAGCAGTAGGTTGTGACTGACCATGTTGAAGGCCTTGGTGAGGTCAATGTAAGTAGCCCCAACAAAAGCCCCCAATCAAGGGCCTCGTGGATATAGCCAGTGAATGCCACAAGCGCTGTGCTCATGCTATGAAGTTTCTGAAAACTGTGTTGTTCACGGCATTGAAAGTTGTACCTGTTGAGATATTCTACAAGCTGGTCATATACAATCCTCTCAAGTGCTTTTGAGAGCAGTGGAAGGATTGAGATAGGCCAATAGATGGAAGTATTAGACCTATCCCCAATTTTGGAGGCAGGTATGACCATCACCACCACCACTTTCCAGGATGAGGTATATTTCCCAGTTATGAGGGACAGATTTAGGATCCTTGTTAGTGGGGAAAAAACCTTGTCTAGCATGCAAACAAGAA
Organism: Neoceratodus forsteri; assembly: GCA_016271365.2. Classification (NCBI taxonomy): domain Eukaryota; kingdom Metazoa; phylum Chordata; order Ceratodontiformes; family Ceratodontidae; genus Neoceratodus; species Neoceratodus forsteri. Next base: position 1,024,890,583 of record CM057454.1, on the reverse strand, counting down.
GCTTGAGGTTTAGGGGGCCACTGGCTGATGGTGATTTCCATAGCACTTGCTGAAGGTATTTCTAGGCTTTGGTTTTGGAGTTGATCTTGAGGTAGAAGGGGGGGAACAGGATAGCCAGCCTCGTTGTTGATACAAGTAGTGTCTGAACTGGTTATCGGTGAAGAAAGTCCTTGGGGACTATACTACTTAGGTCTATAAAAGCCTTATTGAAATGGTTTGCGATTACAGTAGGGTCTTGCATAGTGTTTCCATCAATATCGAACATTGTGGGTGGTGCTTTGTTGGTTTTACCAGTAAAGGACTCCATGTTGTCCCAAAATGTACGGCTGTCTCCCCAAGAGTTTTCAAGCTGGGATTTGAAGTAGTGACTTTTTATTGTATGGATGGCCTGAGTACATTCATTGTGGGCAGTCTCATATCTCTGAAAGTCTAAGGGGGACCCAGAGCTTTTGGCTTTAAACCATAGGTTGTTTCTCTCATGCATTAGGTCTAGCAATGCCAAGGAGATCCATAACTTACTGGACCCCTTGAGTTTCCTTGTCTTGTAAGGTGCAAATATATCGCAGGAGGAATTAAATTTGCTGACAAAGTCTTCCAGGGCAGAGTCAACATCTTTTGTGCTGTAGATAGTAGACCAATCCTAGTTCAGGAGGTATGCTTTAAGTGAGTCGAGTTGTCCTTTTTTTAGTATGTGGGTGGTGATAACTGTGGGCAGGATTTTAGGAGTTTTGTTAGTCCAGGTGCAGAGGATTGGGGAGTGGTCACTGATGACATCAGGAAGTACCATTGTGTTGGAAGTTCTGTCAGGTCTGTTGGTTAGTAGCCAGTCTATAAGTGTACTTGAGCCAGTGTGGTAATTTATGTGGGTGGTGATCTTAATTAGTTGGGTCATGCTGAGAGCAGAAAGGGTGTCATTGTAGGGTGACTCCTCAAGGGACAGCCAGTTGATGTTGAAGTCCCCAAGTAGCAGAACCTCAGAGGTGAGTTTGTGCTCTGATAGGTAGTCTATAACTGAGTTAAAGCCAAGGGTCTGGTCTTTTGGGTCCTACTGAAGGAGAGACTAGTGGAACACCTTCTGACCAACAATCTAGAGGACCCAAGGCATCATGGTTTTACTGGGGAGGTTGTGCCAGACTAATCTCATTAAATTTTTTGACTGAGTGACAAGGGAGGTGGATCAGATGTGGCAAGGGATGTGGCTTATCTGGACTTCAGTAAGGCCTTTGACACTGTGCCCCTCAGGAGGCTGTTAAACAAGCTGGGCATGTGAGTAAGACACTAGTGCAGTGGGAGGGGAATTGGTTGGATGGCTGTACACAGAGGGTGGTAGTAAATGGCTGTCACTCCACAGGAAGAAGGGTGACCAGTGGAGTGCCACAGGGATCAATGCTGGGTCCGGTCCTCTTCAACATCTTTATCAGTGACATTATGGATAACATAGAAGGGAGAATTTCCCTGTTTGCTGATGACACAAAACTCTGTAACAAAGTGGACATGCCGGAGGGATTGGATGGAATGAGGAGAGACCAGCAGAAGCATGAAGAATGATCAAGGGTGTGGCAGTTGAGATTTAATGCAAAAATGTGCACAAAAACCCTGCAACAACATGTCAACTTGAGGGGGGAGGATATAGTATGCTCCAAGTAGAGAAGGGACCTAGGGGTTTTTATCTCTGATGACCTAAAGGTTGGGAGTCAATGCGACAAGGTGGCAGGTACAGCAAATAAGATGCTGAGATGCATAGGCAGGAGCATCACCAGCAGGAAAAGGGAGGTCATACAGGTAATTTCACTGTACAAGACATTAGTGAGGCCACACCTGGAGTACAGTGTCCAGTTCTGGAGGACTTACCTACGTAAGGATATAGATAGAGTGGAGACAGATTAGAGGAGGGCAACCAAGATTGTACAGGGTGTGCATCACAAATCCTACAAGGACAGGCTGAAGGACTTGAACATGTACTCCGTGGTGGATGGGGGGGATATGATAGAGACATACAAGTACTTCACAGGGAACAACAAGGTCCAGGAAAGCACTATTTTTCAGAGACAGAGATGTTCCAGGACCAGTGGTCATGGGATGAAATTGGAAGGAGGGAGGTTCAGAGGTAACGTGAGGAAGTATTTCTTCACAGAAAGGGTGGTGAACAAGTGGAATGCCTTGCCATAGGAGGTAGGTGGGCTGAAATGATTACGAGGTTCAAGAATGCATGGGATAGGCATCCAGGGATTCTAGGAGTTGAGGAGAAAAGGGCAACCCAGTTTAAGAGAAGCTTGAAGAAGCAAAAGTACATGCGCAATTGGGCAGACTAGGTGGGCAAAATGCCCTTATCTTCTGTTAGTATCTGTGTAGCATAGCACTCGGCAGTAAATAGGGGAGGTGAGTAGTTACTCTAAAATTGCAGACTAGATAGATCGCAAGGTCCCCTTCTCTCGACACGTTTCTATGTTTCTTTGTCTTTTTGTAACATCTATGTTGGTCCAATAAAAAGTATCAAACCATTTGCTTCTGGATCTGTTCTTACAAGGACCAATACGGCAACTAATCTATTTCGGTATGTCATACATGCAAATTGCCATGATGGAATTTAGGCTGATGTGGTTTTAAAGAAGACTGTAAGGTCCCAAACAGCTTCACAGACAATTTAGAAAGGCCTAAAAAGGCTGGCAGTATAGCCTGAGGTTAGAGTAATGAGCTGTGAATGATCTTGGTGCATATGGCAAACATGAGTTTGATTCCCAAAACCTTCCACTGCATATTATGTGAACCTTGCATGTCACTTAACCACACCAGTGCTCCAAAGTTGCCCCTGTAAATAGTCCTTGTGTCCAAAAGGCTTTACCTGGTTACCAAAAAATAAAAAAAGATACGTCATGCCGGCCCAGTGGTGCATAGGACTGAGGCTTCTTGCACCTTACCTCACCCACACAGGTGACTCAGTCTGAGTTTGGGAATGAGCCCAGGGTGTAGGGTGCCGGCCAAGGGGAGGAGGACTGAGCATCCCAGGTGATGTTCTTCTCCTCTTGGAAGGAAGAGATAGCACACTCCACTGCTATACTGCCACTTGGTTGACAACAGGTGGCAGTGTGGTAGGAGTGGCTCTGGGTTGGAGAACATTGACAGATGCCACGTGATGCACACTTGTGTGGATCTGTGTTTGGTGTGCCCTTGATGCTAGCATCCTAGAGATGGGAAGAACATGGTAAAATCACTCTGAGCAGCAGGAAGACACTGACCAGCTCACAGGTCCCACACTTGGATACCTAGGTGGGATCTCCACACTGGCTCCATTTGTGGTGAGCTGAGGGAGAGCCCTGCTGCTCCCACTAGATGGGGAAAAGTTCTCTGGGAATGAATATAGAGTCATGGGTAAGTCCTAAGGGATGCCAGGATGATGGGACTGGGGCTGAATTCAGATTGATGGAGGCCATTGGAAGGTTGGGGGATAGAAAGAGTATAAAAAAAAGATATGTTAGCCAGACAATGTTTCACAACTGTTTGGAGCAGGGTGAGCCCAAAAAAGTAAATAAGTTTAAAAGATGAGCCCTCAATGCAAAAGTACTGAGGTAAGGGTTACATAAAAGTGTATTGGTAATAGTGCTGTGAGAAATTTTAAAAACATCCATTTGCATACTTTTCATGAAATTGCTCCAAATGGATGTAAGTTGGGACAATTTCACAATCAAGAACAATGAGCTTGATTCTGAAGGAGCAATGCAAGCTGCATCAATGGCAGCTTGCACCAACCACTGGTGCACCAGGTACCATGCAACCGATTCACGAACAGGTGGGGTCCCGGTGCCAAAGTCTTGCAGCTTGGCATGAATGTTGCCATGCACCAAAGGCAAGGTGCACAGCAGAAGTTATCTGCAAGCTGCAGGGCTGTCGGTCTGCCTCCCTCTGTTTCTTCAGACATACCTCCCTGTCCATCTCCATTTGGGTCTCCGTGTTCTTCCTGAAAGCTGTTGTTTTCTTCCTTAGCACCTTAACCACCTCCTTTGAAATTCACAGTGGACTCTTTCTCCTCTTACCCTTGCTTATTACCCTTAAAAAACTGGCTGTCACCTTAGTTATTCCCTTCTTTATTCTATTCTATTGTGTCTCCAACCTCCCCCTGGCTTTACCCCGCTTCAATGCATTTCTTAAGGCAGTCTCCAGTTCTTTTACAATCTGCTCTCCTAACATCCAGGACCCTCATCCTAGTGTTTTTTCTTCTCCTGCCCAATCTGTACGCCAAACCACATTGTACACTGACTGCTTGTACTCACAGAGCTACCCATTGTGACATCTGCAATGCTGTCCCTGTTCATAAGTTCCAGATGAAACACTGCCTCCTCTCTATTTGGATATGTAACCAGCTGCCTGAGAAATGCCCATTGTATGGATTCTAGGATGACCCTGCTACTAGTTGTAGTTGCAGCCAGAATGTTCTAGTCCACATCTGGCAGATTAAAGTCACCCATAATTGTTACTTCCCCTTTGCTTGCCATTTTGCCTATGGCCTCCCCCAAAACCCAGTCCAATTCCTCCCCCTGGGTTGGTGGCCTGTACACCATCCCAATGCATGAAAAGGCCCTGGTCCCCATCTGCAAACCAGACCAAACAACTTCCAGCCCCTCCTTTTTGCCACTTTGTCCTTGTATTTCTGTGTCATTTATACCTTCCATTACATATAAAACAACCTTCCTTTCCTCCCTGCCCTATCCTTTCAAAACATGCTGTGACCCAGAATGACCACCTCCCAGCTACGGTTGTTGGTGCACCATGATTCTGTTATGGCCACCAGATCCAGGTCCACCTCCACAATGGAAGCCCCAAGGTCAGGAATGTTGTTTCCTTGACTCCTTGCATTGGTGCATATGGCTCACCACTCCTTTTATCTCTCCCTGCCCCTACTTTGCCCTCCCTTCCCTGTCCATCCTTCACCATTCTTTTTTTACTGGTACTATCCTCCCTGATTTTATCCTTTGTCTGTCCACCCTCCCTAGTATTTTTCTCAGCTCTAATTCTACCTCTCAACCCTCCCATCTCTCCCCCCCTTGTCCTTACTCCCCACTACTACTGCAGAATTTAATTCCCCTGGGCTTTTCTTCACTGCTGCTCCATTATCGGGGGGGAGGGGAGGCATTCACTGCCTCCTTCCTTTTCTATGCCTCCCCATTGGCTTATTTAAATGGCCATCAAAGTAACATTTAAAACTTTCACCCAGGACTGTCATTCACCTCCAGGATGGATGGAGGCCATCCCATCTGTACAGGCCTTTATCCCTCCAGGTAGAACTCCAGTCCCCAATGTAGCCAAACTCCTCCTCCCTGCACCATGCTTTCAACTAGTTGTTGAAGACCACAGTGTGGTGTTTACTCTTCTCCTCCCAGCTCAGCACAGGTAGCACCTCAGTGAAGGTGACTGTGCATGCTACCTGCTTTAGGTCCCTCCACATCCTCATAAACTGATCCTGCACACCACCCAGGCTTCATCCGCTTTGAGGTCAGTTGTTCCCAGATGGACAGTGATATGCAGCTCCCCTCCTGCCCCACTGCTCTAGCTATCCTATGGATCAGCTCCCCATGCTTCTGTGCTGAGGTGCCATGTAGTCACCCCACCTTCCTCTGTTCCTCCTGTTGAGTTCCCAAAACCACCCCTCAATGATTGAGTCCCCAACCAGAAGTTGCTTCCTTTTCTGCTAGGGTTCCTTTCATCCCATCTTGGGGTCCCTGCTCTGAAGAACTCCCACATCCTCCTTTGTCACTACCATGGGTGTCTTGCCTCAGCAGTCACATCCCACAAGAGTAGCAAAAGAGCTCTGTAGTGGCACTGTGTGGTAGGGTGGCACCCTACCAGGGCTTGGATGGACTCTGCACTATCTCCTTTTCTCCTAAAGTCTGTTGCACAATAGCACACTGCTACCCTTTACTGTCCTTTTCTATTCCTTTCTGTTCTGTCAGGCTGGTCACCTGTAGAATTCCCCTTCCATACACCCATCTACTTCTGAACTTCATTTTTTTCCCTTTCCAGTTCTTCTAAGTGCCCCAAACTCATGGAAATGGCTTAGAAATGTTAAAATGAAATACAAATGCTTGCCAGCACAGTGCTCAAAGACTGAGCCATGATTGTAACATGAAGCACAGTGAAATGAATGTATAAGCCATATACTGTTTAAACTATAAAGTTTTCTTGTTTTAAGTCAGAAGTGATGGCAGGGAACATTGTAAGCTGCTCCCTTCAGGCTCCAAACCAAATTCAAACTATAACTTACATTCTTCTGACCTGCAGACAATGGTTTATAAAAGTTATCTTACAAGGTTGGAGAAAGAAAAACTCCCTGTTTAAACCCTGTATACCTGGTTACAGTAGGTTAGAGCTCAAAACAATTGTTTTATTTTCTTGCTTCATTTATATTTTTTTACCACAAAGACCCACAGCCACAGTCTTTATCTGCACATTTAAAAAGAAAATTAATTTACATGTACTTCATTCTTTTAAAAATACTTCCAAACACACATGAGGCCTACCTGAGAAAGTAATAAAAGTTTATAGAACTACTGACGCCTCAAAGAAAACTTTAAAAATCATGATCATTAGGTACAATTATGCCTGCATTCCATTTATATGTTCTATATTTCTTCTCTCCATTTCTTATTACTAAGGAAATTTGCATGAATATATGATCTTTATCCCTTAGAGTTCCTTTAGAGTCCATCTCCCTCTGTAGCTTACTCACTACTTCAAGTCATAATCCTTTGTTGTGACATCACAATCTGTTTCCATGGGAGTAACTGTGAGGTCACACGTAGTGCACTATAACCAAGGCCCCTAGAATTCTGTGGCCACAGAAATTTGGGCAGAACTTGCAATCTACCGCAGAACTTCTGCAGTGCCACAGAATTCACTCTTCTTGTTGATTTTTTATTAACATTTCTGTTTTTCCATAGAATCTGGTTCCCTTCCCCCTCTTTTTATATCCTAAACCCCGTATATGCTCAGAATGTGATGTTATCATTGCTATAACATCATACATTAGCTAATGAAATGGCTGCAATCTGCAACAGAAATGAACAGTCACTTATCTACCACAGCTCCCACTGCCAGAGACGGTGGCACTGCACATCAGGCATGGTGATATTTGCTCAACCTGCACTACAGCCTAATACAATTTTCAGTCTTACATTATTGCACTAGGGCCAACTTAAGCAAAACCTTGTCAATAGCACAGACCTGTTAAGTCCATGCCTCACTTTGTACAAACCTATTTGTGCCTTTAAGGTATAGAGATGCCATATGAAATGAATAACTGGTAAAATGAATTTAACTGTAATTTTTAAGAAAAACAAAGTAATTATGCCCAGAAAAGTGGAATATAATAATGTGTAGACCTGTTGAAAGAATAGACCTCTTAAATAAATAATTGCACTGTATGCATTTTTGCCAGGGTTATTGATTACGTATTGTTATTGGTTGATAGAATCACCTAAAAGTTATAGAGAAATGCTGTGTGCAGGGACAGCTGTTGGGCCGGAGGGTAGCATGCTGTTTTTCCGTGCCGGAAACTCAGGTTCCGAGATTAGCTCTGGGAGCTGGCTGGGCAGCACAAGGATTGGTGGAACACATCATTGCTCAGAGCCTGGGAAGGTATGGTGCAGTGTTCTGTCACATGGTGGACACATTGTGCTGGTCTGGAGAGCTCTATCTCACAACTGGTTCACATGCATGTCATGACCCGATGGTGTTACGCAGTGTGTCAGGGAAAGCAGGTTGACATCAAAAATGAGTTTTGTAATAACTCCTCTATTCCATTTCTAATGGGACCTGTATGAATGAGGATGCAAGTTCATGGAAATTATATATATATATATATATATATATATATATATATATACACACACACACACACACATTATCTCTGTCTCTCTCACCACACACACATTTGTATGTATGTTACAGATTGCATATAAATGTTTAAGTGATACACAGTGGGAACCTCATGAGTGGTGTAGAAAGCACATACAAATATATAAGTGATAGACAGTGGAGACCTCATTAGTGGGATAGATAGCATGCATATAGAAATACCTTATTTATCACATAAGATCCCATCTGCATATGTCATTTATGCAACAGGCTAGGACCTTAAGGGAGAGACATTTGTTTTGCCTTTTAGGCATAAAATTATTTTTATAAGTCTGTTATTTTTTGAACTAGTGTTACTGTGCTTTCCACCATCCTGATTGCTATAAAAACTGCCATGAAAGTGAAGTCAGGATGACAAGCTGTCACTGTGATGTGGTAGTTTGTTAGTGCCGCAGAACTTCCGCAGAAATTACAAACCACCGCCGCAGAAGTTCTGCAGCAAATGGTAGTCTTGCCGCAGAACTTGGTCCCACTGTGCCGCAGAAAAGTAGGGGCCCTGACAATGACTTCAGGTAGGGAGAAAGCAGCAGGAATAGACAAACTCTTCAGGAGCAAAGATCCTGTTTTCATACAAATGACCTCAGTAATAAATACTAGAGAGGAAGAATATAGCAATAATGGGAAATACAGGCTGGACTGGGTGTAAGCATTAATACCCAACAGGATGGGTGGTATTGGGGAATACTGGAGCACTCAGGAGCGCAATGAGGCCCAATGCTGCAGGCAGAGGGCCTTATAGCTCATGGAAGGTCTGATATTCCCCAATACTGTCTACCTGGAGGGTATTATTGAGCTTAGAAAATAGGCTACCTGTGGCTTTTTTGGGTGGGATTTAAGAAAATTAAAAAAAAAATTAAAACATTTAAGTACAAAACAAATTTTCATCTTTTCCTTGTAAAGTAGTCCACTGTTTCTGTGCTGTTCCATGTCCTGTTGTCCCCCCTACCCACAGAGCCATTCCCTTCAACTTGTCCCCCCTCCACTATAAAACAAGATATGGAGTTTCTGGTACAGCCCCCAGCAGTCTGTTGCTATGGTTGTAGTAAAAAAAAAGAAGTTATCTGCTGTTCCTGCAAGATCATTTTTCCCTTCTAAGTTGCAGCTGCTAGGTATGTGACCTTGTGTGACCCTGCCATGCAAAAGCAGGAACTGTGAGCTGGGAAGCAGGCAGAGGTACAGTAGCAGTTTAAATATTTTTCATGTTGCCGTTTAACACAGGAGCTGTGTTATACTTCTCAATTTGCGGTAGTAATAACATTTTAGGGCACAGTCCCTTTGTGGTAACTTGTTTACTGCTTCTGTGTTTGGAGATGGATCAGCCTCGGGGATCATAACTGATCGGGATGGACTTGCATTGAAAAATGCCTATAAGGAGGCTGTAAGGTGAATATACTTCTTTTGCACAGTAGGCAGTTTGTTTGTGGGTTTCTTATAACTTATTAAATGAAACTGAGACTGACTGGAGGGGGGTCAGTTGTCCAGCTGCCAACTCATGTACTTATCCGCTAAACCGGGGAAAAAAATGGTGTCTGGCATGTTTGAAAATTTAGGGTGCCCAAGAATATCCTTAGTGATGGGTCACCTTGAACTGGCACTTTTTTAAGCGGTCTCTATTAAAAATTCCCGACTGTTTAGATGGGTGTCCTATCCAATCAGAACTCTAGGATCCTCTTGCCCATTTTCTAACTAAATATTAGGTTTTGTTAAAGTTCTCATGAACATGTCACCAGCTCTTTAAAAGCATTTGTTTCTTTAAAGAGTATTCCCGATTAACCCCTTGGTACAGCCACACATAACTTAATTTCAGTGGCCCACGCATCCAGTATGATATTATGCTTGTACAACTGTGTTACTTGGTTTGGCTGTTCGTGCTCACTATTCCAGAGGAATTACCACCCTGTAGGGGAACCAAGGCAAGGAACCCTCAAAGGGGGTTCCACCCCTAGAGGTGCCGTGGTATGATTCCCTTGGCTAAAGGTACCTTAGGAAGCATCCCAAGGAATGAGGCAAAGTCGCTGGAGGAGGAGGTGAGGATGGCAGGGCAAAGAAATAGTGCTTGAGAGAGAGAGAGAGGCTCAGAGGAACTACTTGTATAGTACAGGAAGGGGGAGTGGCTGGCTGCTTATCCAACTGAACCACAGGCATAGCCTTCCAATTCAATGGCCCAACCAGTATGATGTTATGCTTGTGCAGCTGTGTTACTTGGTTTGGCCACTCGCACTCTCTATTCCAGAGGAATTACCATCCTGTAGTGGTATCAAGGCAAGTGGATCTCAAAGTGGATTCCACCCCTAGAGGTGCCATGGGACAATTCCCTTGGCTAAAATTACCTTAGGAAGCATCCACAAAAAGAAATGTAGTAGTACGAAGCACGTTAGCAATCGGTAGCTGTGAGGCATAGCAGTAGATTAGGCACCACCTCGAGTCTCAAGTGGCTAAAGCCAGGCATGGAGCGATGACATTCCCAGCTGTGGTCCAGGTGAGAAGGACCCCACCCCATCAGGCATGCTCAAGATGCAGACTTTATAGGTGCAGAGCAAGAACATCAGTTGCGGGGATGCCCTGTGCCATGGAATGGTTATGGCTGGTGTCAGGAGGTCTAAACCTCAGTCTCAGGTTCTTGGCAATAATGGGAATGCAAGAAATCACAGACGCATTGCATAAGAGTAATAAAGCTTGTTTATTACTACCAAAAGGAAAATCACAGTTGCCCTAAGCAGTCCTTACCATTAGGAACTGGGAGCCAATGCTAAGCGTTCCCTATACCTCGAGGAATCTCTGTGTCTCCTGGAGTCTCTGAGGTAGAAGACGTAATGTCTTACATTATATACCTAAGATAATTACCATGGTTACTGTAAGATAAAAACATTTATAGTTACAAAGATGAGCCCTATTGGCTAAATTAGAGGTGGTTCCTCAGTCCTAGGTAACATTATACAATTTTGTTATAGTCATCATTTTGGAAACAAAGTAGTACAGTTTGTACATAGCCATGTAGTAATACAAATCATCAGAAGATGGCAATGCCGACTCATATATCATATTATTACAAGGACACAGGTGTCCCAACATCTTGTAAGCAAGAAATACATGTGTATATTAGAAAATAAAGCATATAGCAATTGTATGCATACATATCCTGACATCTTCTCTTATACGGTAGATGCCCTTAGCCCTATGTTAGCAAATAATAATAATAATAATTTTTTATTCATACAGTGCTTTTCCAAATCCAAAGCACTTTACAGATTAAACAATTTAAAACAAACATTAAAATCCATAAAAGATCAAATTCCAAGTTCAATTCAGTTTTCTAAAAAGGCCAGCTGCCAGAGGAAAGTTTTTAGTCTGCTCTTAAATTCCTCCACAGAGGTGCACTCCAGTAACTGACGAGGTAGAAAATTCCAAAGGGTTGGCGCAGCATAAGAAAATGCTCTAGAGCCAGATGATTTAATATTCAATCTAGGAATCTCTAGCAAACCCTCGTTGGCTGAGTGGAGCGATAGACCAGGGGAGTAAGGAACCGGAAGTTCTTTCAGATAGGTCGGACCCTGACCATGAAGGGCTTTAAAAGTCAGTAAACCAACTTTAATGGTGATCCGCCACCGTATAGGCAGCCAGTGCAGTTCGTGCAACACCACAGTAATATGACAGGATCTACTAGAACCTGTCAAAACCCGGGCCGCTGCATTCTGCACCAGCTGCAGGTGGTGAATTTCAACCCCTGAAAGCCCAAAGTAAAGGGAGTTGCAGTAGTCTAAGTGTAAAACATATACATAAATGCTAGCTGTCTGCAGTGTACCTCGGGAGTACCAATTAGGGTGCAGGGACCTTGTGTAACATTCCCCCCTTGTAGCCTCATAAGGGGCAACACAAACAATAGTAGGGCAGTGGAGAGAGAGAGAGCAGGTGTCATTTACAGACCCAATGGGTGAGCCTTGTAAAGGAACTCCAGCTGCTCACGGTGTTGACGGAGTGTGCGCCAGAGGCAGCAAAGCATAATTATAAGGAAAAATATCAGAAATACTTGTATAATAACAAAACCTTTAAAGGTAATCTCTAACCAAGTGTAAGTGCACTATTAAAATCACCATCATTAGTAAGGTCAAATACTGCTTCATTTGCTTTGGATATATTATTGCTGATGTGGATGAGATGGGCATCTTTCCTGTCTAAAAGTGACCTCAAAGTTAAAGTCAAAGGGTCAATGTATACATTTAAATAAGGTAAGTGCTCCAAAAGAGTAAGAAGATAATCGGGGTTACCATCAATGATATCAGGTTCCACAAGGGGAACAATAGTAATGACTGTGTGCCCAATAATAGTAGTCAGATGAGGGGCAAAGCAAAAATTAGAATCATTAATAGTACATGTTTTCTCTCCATATGTGAATTGCTTAAAATTAGTTACCACACAAAATTCACAATCCAAATTATATTGAATTTTAACAGTAGGCAGTCTCCATTTCTGTAGTTGTACTGGGCAAGTACAGTATAAGTCATTTTGGGAATCCGTGTTGACAGGCGATGAACCTCCTTCCAGTAAGACTGGTACAATCGAGAACCATCTGGAGCAGATGTTGAGTCCTGGTATTCTGTGCCATTGGTGGTGATGTCATCATCTATGGAAAAGGACCAATCAATACTGTCTGGGGAATAGCCACATACAGGTTTAATAACATCAAATAAGTCACATCGACACAAATAAATATACCCTTTCTTTGCACAGCAGTCCATGTACAGTGAGACCCATGTGTCCAGAAGAGAATGGAAAACCAGAAGAGGAGGCAAGTTGAGGCATTCTCTGTAAATGTCATCATCAAGGTGCCCAATGGAGGGTATGGATGCTAGTTTATCAAATATAGCGTAGTATGATCAAAACATGGTAAAGAAACAGTAAAAGACACCGATATAGTATCCTTAATAGAACATTTCTTAGAAGTAAAGCAAGGACCAGTACTGGCATGCCTGCTCACAAATTCTAAATTCCTAGCAGTAGCAACAGGAATAGTAAGAGACTGCAGCATACATATGGCAACACAGTTAGGGGATTTGTACTGAGGACAATACCATTTAGAGATACGTCTATCATGTATGATATCAGGGATTCGTCTGGATTCCAGATCACAGAAGAGATTGTTGATGGTAGTAATAATATATGATCTATAGGTGGAGCATAGTATTTCATGGTCAATGTATTGCTTATCTGCTTCCTTATGGTTCTGTGCAACGAGGGCATTAATCTTTTCTTTAGGTAATCTGTAAATGACTTACCAATATCGTGCATATTATATACAGTGTATCTTTCTTCCTGACTAAGGCCATCCACACCATGCAATAATGGGAGTATGATATCATTGATCATATCAGTTTCAAACTTCTGTGAATGTGCTTTGATAGTAGCAATGTCCGCTTTATTCCAGATAGACATTGCAGTACCAAAGACACCAGTGACAATGCCTGTGGCACCAGTGACATCAGATATGTCATGTGTATTTCTTTTATGACTTCAATCACCTGTCTGAGAAACAGGTTTTCTCCTAAAATTGCCTTAATGCTCAGTGGTGTGTACCCCGGCAATAGGGTCTTGGTTATGAATCTGAAAAGCAGCTAAGCTATCACATAACAAAGTACTATAAAACAATGATGTGTTAGTAGTATGACACATACCAGATTCTTTCATATTCCAGTAAGTCAAGTTAAACAAAACAGGTATATGCATATAGTGCAAGTTGTTAAGCAGGGAGACAGGTAAAGCAGTGGCTATGAGACCACTACGAGGACCAGGGGTTTGCTTTGAACATTCCAAAAGTTGTTTTTCTGTAGGGGGTAACATGGATAGATACATGGCAGCTGAAGCCATGTTGTGTACAGCACAACATTTCCTGGCAGAATCTTTAGAAAGTGAATCACAATATGATGGGTCAATTAAGGCAGTGATATTGTATAAACCAGAATGTCTAAGAGAGGTCTGGTGCAAGAACAAAGTACCATTTGGGGATAATTTGGCATTGGGCCATCCATGGAAAGTTCCCTTGGAGAGTTTGGCCACGGGGAGTATTTGTCCTTGAGACTTAGTCTGCCACTCAGTTTGTAGGGTAGATTTATCAGGAGCAACAACCGAGGCAGTGAGGTAGGCATCTGAACCTTTCTGAACGATAATCAAATTGTTGGGGATATTGATGGAGACTCCCTCTGGGGTAGTTGCAGGCAGAACAAGGTGAGGAAGGAGGTGCTTTACCATGCCTTGGATGCAGGGGATAACTTCTGAGATGAGGAAAAAGTGGAACAAGATAGCCATCTTGTCAGTGTATCTGAAAAGGAAAATCAAACATTAGCAAATTAGTACTATTCCGCCCAGTGGGGTGAGGAAAAGTAATTATACTCCTTTATACAGTTTCAACTGGTTTGCATGTAACTACTAGTCAATTTGTTGTTTTGTATGAGTCTAACTTGATAGACTGCTGGACTGAGCTTGTTGACAATTGAGTAGGGTCCTTTCCACTTGTTGGAGAAGGAATGTGTTGGATGCACAAATCTGAGAACCATTACCTGATCTCCAACTTGCCAATCCATTTCTTGCTCATGTTTGTCAAACCGAATTTTGGACTGTTGCTGAGCTTTGCCCATGCAGTTGGCAGCATACAAATGAGTGTGTATCAGGTCTTTTCTTAACTTTTTTACATATTGGTCCACATAAACACGGTCTGCTGTGGGGGTATTCAGGTCAAACATCTGGTGCTCAGGTAATCTCATATTTCTGCCAGTCATCACTTCAAAGGGTGTCAACTGGGTGGTGGCTGAAGGTGTGCCCCTAATTGCCATAAGGAGTAATGGCAGTAGAGAATCCCAATCCTTGGGACTGTCCTCAATGAATTTGGAAAGCATTTGCTTAATCTGCCTGTTGGCCCTCTCTACTTGACCTGAAGATTGTGGGTGGTATGGTATGTGGAACTTCTGATGAACTCCAAGGAGTTCCTGGGCTTCTTTAATCAACTCACCTGTAAAACTGGTTCCTTTATTGGAGTCTACCTTGAGAGGTAGGCCCCACCTGGAGAAAATCTGTTCCACCAGGATTTTGGCAGTGGCTTTTGCAGTGAATGTCTTGGTGGGGAAAGCCTCAACCCACTTAGAGAAAAGATCAGTGACCACAAGGGTGTATTTGTTGTTTCTACTAGTATTGGTAAGTGGACCAATAAAATAAATTTGTAGGGCATGCCAAGGGCCAGAATGCCTTTGTGGTAGTAGCTTGGTGTTTCATTTGATAGGGACGGGGTTGTTCTGCGCACAAACAAGGCAGTTGTCTATGTACTGTTTAACATCCTTGGTAACGCCAGGCCACCATGCAGTGGTCTTAAGCCTCTGGAGTGTATTTTCCACTCCCTAGTGTCCACCAGTGGGGGTATCATGCACTTGATGCAAAAATTCAGATCTGAGATGACGAGGGACCACCCACAATTTGGTGGGGGCGTCATCTGGTTGGTACCAAATGAGCTTGTCATCCGGGGACAGGTGTAACTTACCTTCATGCCTTCGGTAGGGGTTATGGGCTAATAAATTCTTCTTAGTGCCTTTGTCCAGGAATCTGAACACATCCTTGAGTTCAGAATCAGCATGCTGAGCTTCTGACAAATCCAAGGAGGAAAAGGGTTCAGGTTTCTTCCTGACAGCTGCTATGTGCATGGCCACTCTGGCCTCTGGATGGTCCATCATCCAGATGTCCCCCCTACCTCAGGCCCCTTCCTTAGTGAGGGTGTCAGCAGTATCATTGAAGGCATGATAGGGGTCATGTATGGAGTGGGCCTTAACTTTGTGTACATAGAGTTTGTGTGCAAAGTTCTGTGCCAGTGAATGAATGTATATTACCAGTACCTTGTGTTTCACTGGGGTGGCATAAGAAGAGGTAAAGGAGTTCTTCTGCCAGAATGGAAGAAATTATGTAAGAGAACAACAAACTCTGTTAGAGTCTGTAAATATGATAGTATTCTCAGTTCCATGCTGGATGAACTCGAGGGCACAGGCCACCGCTGCCATTTCCACATACTGTGATGATGCCACACTGCAGCATTTACAAATCTTAACAGTGTTACCGAAGGGGTAAACTACAAATATGCCCATTCCTGTTGTCTGTTCTCCCTGATAATAGGAAGCTGATCCGTCTGTAAAGACATGACACAGTGAGGTGTTCTCAAGTAGTTGTGGCATAGCAGGAAGGAAGGGACCTGGATCTGGTAGATTAGGTGGCTGCAGTGTGCAGTCATGGGGTTTTCCTTGAAAAAGGAGGTCATGCGTCAGCATGGATGGCACTTTAGTGGGGTGGACCTTGATGTCTCTGTCCTGGAGAAGGAGGAACCATTGTGTCAGCCTGGTATTAGAGACTGACCCATCCTTTACTCTGGCTGATTGAAAAAAGGTTGTTGGGGTATGGTTTGTATTGATGATCGGGGGGGAGTAACCAATGATATACAGAAAGTGCTTGACAGCCCAGTAGGTGGCCAGAAGGTTCCTTTCACAAAAGCTGTACTTCTGTTCTACTGGGGTCAAGCACTGTGATGCATAGGTAATGGGTCTCAGGGTGCTATGGACCTTCTGGGCCAACACTGCAGACATAGCAATGTTAGAGGCGATGGATTCCAGTTGGAATGGCAAGGCTGGATTGGGGTTAACCAAAGCTGGAGCTGAGGCAAGGGCCTGTTTCAGTGACATCACAGCTTGGGTATGAATGGGGCCCCAAATCCAGGGGACATCCTTTTTCAGTAGTTCATACAGAGGGGTGGCCTTCTGAGCAAAATCACAAATAAAATCTCTGGAATAATTTACAACACCTAGAAACCTTCTAAGGAAGGCCACGCTGGTGGGCAGTGGCAAATCTTGCAATCCTTGTATCTTCTTACAGGTAGGGCTTCGGCCTTGGTCTGTTATTCTCAGACCCAGAAAGAGTACCTCTTTCTGACATAGTTGTGCCTTTGCTGGGTTACATTTGAGGCCTGCCCTCTGAATGAGGGTCAGTAGTTTGTCTAAGAGATCCAGATGTTGTTCCTATGTGGCTGTGGCCAACAACAGGTCATCCACATACTGCAAGAGACACTGGGGTATAGAGAAACCCTCAAGGACATCCATCATGTGCAGATGGAACAGGGAGGGGCTGTTATGGAACCCCTGTGGTAAGCAGGTCCACATGTACTGCCTACCTTCAATGGTGAAGGCAAACTTATACTGATTTTTGGGGGCCAATGGCAATGACCAAAAACCACTGGGAATATCCAGGGCACTAAACCATTGTTGGTCAGGGGTCAGTAGTCGTAGCACTTCTGGTGCTGAAGCCTCTATTGGGGCACAACTGGGGGTGACCTGATTTAGTCTCCTGTAGTCAATAGCAATTCTCCAGGCACCCATGGGTTTTTTTAGCAGGCCACACTGGGGAATTTGCAGTGGAACCACATATCCTGATTATCCCTTGCTTGAGTAGTGATGTGATTGTTTCCCTAAGAGAAGGCAAGGCCTCAGGTGGAAAGGGGTATTGCCATTGCCTCTCATGCACTGGGCCTGTCACTTTAATGACAATGTGCATCTTGCCGCAATCATGCTTTTTGGTGGGAAATGCCTCCAGATGACTTTGTAGGATGGGAAGGAGCTTTGGGAAAAGCGCATGGTTCTTAAACAAATCTATGACGTCATACTCTTTGTCATTTGTGGATATTGTCGCAACCACATGTGATAATGTCCTGAATCTGTATCAGTAACATGTTGGTTAGGTCTACCACACAGCCATGTGGTGCCAAGAAGTCGATTCTGATTATACTAGGGTGATCATGCAATACCATCAGCTGAAAGGTGTGATATGTCTTCAGGAGTCCCAGTGTCACAGGTAGTGGCAAGGAGATGTATGCAGGTAGCCTAGTTCTGTCTACACCAGATATATTGGTCCTCCATCCGGTAGACCAGGGTGATGTGTGTGGGTTATCATCCTGTAATACAGACACAGCCATGCCTGTATCCAGCAGTACTGTGAGTAGGTGGCCCCCCACCTCAGCCTCTGTATAGGGCCTTCCATTTGTATCCAAGACCTGCCTGTTTACAATACAGACTGGGGCCTGTAATTGTCAATCTGTACCAGCAGAAGCATGGGGAAGCTCTTGAAGGAGAGTTTGGACCTGGTTCCTATGAACCATCTCACCATGCTGTACTGATGCTATATAGGGAGCCGCTTCCAGGTTCAGGCCTGGAGGGGCTTGAGAGCCTGGACTTCTGGTATCTCCATGGCCTGTGGAGACCTGCTCTCTTGGTTGTATCACAGCAAGGACCCATACTGGAACAGTGTCCACTATGGAGCACACTTTTTCGAGGAAGTCTCGGAGGCTTCTATTCTTGTCGGCTATTTCCCTATATGAAGGGCCTGGTCTCTGTTGTTTACCCTTATTTTTCTGGTATTTCTTATTTTTATGGTAGTTCTGGTTCCCACCCCAGGATTGTTGTTGGGCCTGCTAGGGGTGTTGGTTATCTGTGGGGAGGGGCTGTTTCTCTTGGGCCTGCCCCTCTACCATGTAGTGCACTGTAGCCTCCGGGATGGCTTCCACTGTAGCTACTTTCTTGGAACCGGAGATTGAATCATGGATGTAGAGTTGGTAAACTTGCTCCGTTTTCTGAAGAATATCAGCAAACCTCTCTGTGGTGGGATAGGTGGTTGGCTCTACCTTCTCTCGCACTGCAGGGAACATGTTCTGAAGGAACAGGGTCTTGTACTCAATGAGGTCCACATCAGTGGCTTCTCCTGCGAGGTTCTTCCCTGCTCAGTAGGCCATCCAAAGCCTCTGGTGGAAGGTCCCTGGACTTTTCTTTGCATTCTGTTTCACAGGGTATGAGAGCATCATTCCAACTACACCTGGGTTGTGTGCAGTGATGAGTTCAGATGCTACTTTGTCAAAGGTAGCGTGGCTGTCCTGTTGCACAACATCGGGGAGTTTCGCCCATAGGCTAGGATTGATGGTCTGGCATAGGACCTGAACCTAGTAGCCTGCAGTGAGACTAAGCATTTCACATTTAGCTCACACCTTTTCCAAGTGGCAACTGAGGTTGTCGGACGGGCTCATCCGACCAATACTGTCAGCTATTTACTGAACAGAGTGGGCCATTTATAGGGGATTGCTGGGATGATCGTTCAGAGGTAGATTGTCTCAGGCACCCTGCAGGGCTGCCTGAGCTGCAGCTTCATCCACAGTGTGAACCATTCCATCCTGCATAGCGGCCTCCTGTAGCATCTGCCTAATCTGCATTAGGAGGGTCCATTTGCTTCTGTTGGGCAGGGTCACATTGCCTAAAGCGGCATCAATAATTTTCTCTATCTCTTCCTTATCATCCACAGAAATAATGGCAATTGGTGGTGCTGTTAAGACTAGGCCTGGGCCTGCTCCCCCCTATCATTGGGGTCACCATGTTGGCATCACCCATGATGGTCGTCATGCTGATTATGACTTGGGGATGTGGTGTTATGTGACAGGGTCCGCCATGTTGTGGATGGTGGGGTGGGGTTACTGGGCCATAGAAGGGGTGTGACTGGGTGTTGTACTTGGAAATGTCATCACCAGACTCTTCCTCCTCAGATGATGTCATCAAGATGGGGTTTATGCCGCCCATTGCCTTGACATGACCAGCCAGCACCTCTTGCTGATGGTGCAGTTTCACCATTTTGCATTCACAATCCTCATGACTCACTTTTGCAATATTCTGATCCACATTATTCTGTAACTGCTTCTGTGACACTCTATACGTGGAGCTCAATTCGCGATTGTCCCTAGCAGCCACTCCCAAGTCATTACGTACCTGGTTTATCTCGTCCTGTAACTCTCCCAACTCCTCATGCATCTGATCATTCATTCTACTTAATAAGTCATTCATTTGCAAAGCCTGTCCCTTATCCTGTCTCCAACTTTCACACTCCTGCTTCAACATACAAAGTTCCTGCTCATTAGCCTGTGCAGAATGATGCAAAAGGGAATCCTTTTCATTCTGCAGAGTTTGGCGCTCAGACTCCAAATCCTGCTGTCTTCTCAAACATTCAGTTTCCTGCAGTCCCATCTCCTGTTCAAGAGATGAGACTTGCAGTACAAGGGTTTGAAACCTCACTTTGGAGGCTTCCAGAGCAGTGTAGAGAGCTGTGACCAACAGCCCTTTAGCTTCTCGCTTTCTGGCTGTTTGTCTCGTCTCTGAGTACTGGGTTGAAATCCTCAGTACGGGGTTTTCAGATTGACTTGTGTCCCACGCAAAGTCAGCCCATCCTCCATGGGAGGCAAGGAAGTTTGTGACATTGAGTCTCAAGTCAGCACAGATATTTGATACGATGGCCATTGTGTGTGGGAAGGAACAAAAAATCAAACTGAAAAAGAGCCGTGCTGTGTATCAATCCACAGCAGGTGCACTAATTCACAGGCTGGCTACTGTGCACTTGTAAGCTTGCAATTCTAAACTGCCTTGGGGTGAGGCAAGCCGGCATCGACCACACCCAGTAAGCAACCAGACTTTGCAAGTGATTACAAAGTAGGTGAAAAATGGGAGAGGTGATGCGAGAATGCACACCTACTGTCCCCATTGGGAAGGGAAAGTTGTAACAACAAGTGAAAACTTTGCAAACTCCAAATATCATCTGCACTCGGTCGTCAATTGTCCGGAGGTCTAAACTTTGTTCTCAGGTTCTTGGCAATAATGGGAATGTAAGAAATCACAGACATGTTGCATAAGAGTAATAAAGCTTGTTTATTCCTACCAAAAGGAAAAATCACAGTTGCGCTAAGCAGTTCTTACCACTATGAACTGAGAGCCAATGTTAAGCATTCCCTATACCTCGAGGAATCTCTATGTCTCCTGGGTCTCCGTGGTAGAAGACGTAATGTCTTACAATATATACCTAAGATAATTACCATGGTTACTGTAATATAGAAACATTTCTAGTTACAAAGATGAGCCCTATTGGCTACAGTTTTGTTATAGTCATCACTTTGGAAACAAAGAAGTACAGTTTGTACATAGCCATATAGTAATACAAATCATCAGAAGATGGCAATGCTGACTCTTATATCATATTATTACAGGGACACATGTGTCCTAACATCTTGTAAGCAAGAAGCACATGTTTATATTAGAAAGTAAAGTGTATAGCAATTGTATGCCTACATATCCTGACATCTGCTCTTATACGGTAGATGCCCTTAGCCCTATATGTTAGAATAACATATACATAAATGCTAGCTGTCTGCAGTGTACCTTGGGGGTACCAATTAGGGTGCTGGGACCTCGTGTAACACTGGCATGCCCTAGAAAGCAACTGAGAAGGAGCTGAATGAAGCGCTGTGTGCTGGGATCCTCTCGTAGATCAGACATGGTAGTAGCAAGTGTTGAGCAAATGAATTGCATAAGCAATGAGTGGGCCTGCATGTAGGTCAATAAGCAGAGTAAGCAAATGGTTGGATCTATGTGAAGGTCAAAGGAGCAGCAAATACGAATTTTGGGCAAGCCAGACAGGCATTCAAGGAAGCCAATGAAATGTGACAAATATTCTGAGGATTTTGGTGGTGAAGACAGGATTAGAACATAAGGTAAGTATGCCACACGGGGCCAAGGCTCCACCAACACCTCCAAGTCCCTGCCGTAGGAAAAACAAGAAAGTGTGGAAGGTGCCATGACCAACACGCAGATATTAAAACTAGTTTACAGCATCATTGGTAGCTTAGCTGACTTCCAGAGTATAATAGCAGTGTACAAACATAAGAGACCAGCATCAGTATTGAGTAACTATGAGTTATAGGGGTAGAAATTTGAATGAACAGACTGAAGGGAGGCAACTCCCTGAAAGCAGCAATTAGGCTAGGCAGTACAGTGTAAACAGCAACAATACGGTATGTGGTATGAGTTCAGGAAGCAGAAATGAGCTGCATGGGCTAGGGTTCAGAGTGAGACTAAAACAGGTGAAAACAGATGCAAGCATGGAGAGCAGCAGCAGCAGGGAAGCAGCTTGAGCTGAAACACACAGATAATGGTTGTAGCTGCATTGTGAGTAAATGGGAGCAAATAGCATGAGCTCTGGATTAGCAAAATAAAAGGAGTTTAGAAACAGAAGTCCCCCAAAAAGAAAGCAAAACAAAAGACACACAAACACAGAAGAACAGGGAACAAGCAACACAAGAAGTACACTGCCAGAGGCAAACAATACAAACCAAAAGCAGGAGAACAGAAAACAGAAGTTCATCAGAAACAAGCAGAGGCCAAAACACAGCAAGGTGGGGGGGGGGGGGACAGGCCCCAGCAGGCTGCAAAGAACAGACCGACAGATCCTCCAGCTATAAAGAAAAAGTGCTTGAGAGAGAGAGGCTCAGAGGAACTGCTCGCATAGCACAGGAAGGGGGACTGGCTGGCTGCTTGTCCATTGAACCACAGGCATAGCCTTCCAAAAGTACTAGAGTCTAAAAGAATACATTTTTTAAGCACAACGAACTGTTTTGTTTCAATTATTTGAAGTTTGGCCTTACTTGGATTCAGAAGTGCTTTCGGGACTTCCATCTTCCAGTGTTTTCATGGGCTTTTACAGAAATCAGTGGCCCCTACCGACAGGATTCTTATACAAAAGCCCAGAAATGGAAGGTCTATGATGTCATAGATGTAGGAGGGGTTACAAGTTCATTAAAGCTTGTTTGTTATTCAAGCCTGTTTAAGAACTAAAGAAATATATTTTGTTTGGGCAGCAGTAAGGACTTCCGTTTACCGGTAAGTTTCTGGCTGTTTGTATTTGGCTGAGTCTGTACCTTAAGCATGAGGAAGTGCAGTCATCACATTACAGGGGATTAGCTTTGTTTAAATTGCTGTGTATTTTCCTAACTGAAATTCAGTGGGCTTAACTATTTTGTTTGGGCAGCAGTAGGAACTTCTGTTTGCTGGTAAGTTTTTGGCAGTTTGTAATTAGCTGAGTCTGTACCTTAAGCAGCAGGAAGTGCAGGCATCACATTACAGGAGATACAGACATTAGTGGGCTGATTGTTTTTCTCTCCTCAGGGGGTACTTGGAGACCAGAAACACCCACCCTACCTCCCCCACCTCACCTACCTCACTCTCATCTACCTTTGTAGGCCTCTGCTAGAGAGATACTTCCTGCCACTACACAGGATGGGATTCATCAAGGTGGGTTAAAAGAGCCTCTCATATACTGTCAAGTCTAACAGAGCAACTGAAGAGTAGCCCATTCATAAGGCAAATCCTTTCAAAAGGGGCAGAAAAGAAAGGCTGAGAGGCAGAGTAAGGGGAAAGAAAGAAAGTGAGACGAGCAGAGAGAGGAAGACAAAAAATACTTTTGAAAATTGGGTTTGTGCTAGAGGGCTAATCAGAGAACACAGGGTAAAATAGTTACTAGCTGCAGGGATAGATATAAAAAAAATCAAAAATGTATGGAACAGTGTGATCTACAACTAAATGTTAGGACAACTCAACTAAGATCTCACAATAGGCAATTGTTAGTCCCATGTGTGAACACTATAAAGAGACATAATTTCTGTACAGTCACAACTGTGAGATTATGGAACTCATTACCCAGGGTATTCGTAAATGCTTCATCTTTTGAGGCCTTCAAAAACGGGCTTGACAAATACCTTTTGTCAACTGGATCTTAAATTACCCCCACTAGGAATGGGAGAAAATTCAATGGGGCTGTGGCCTACTTTGTCTAATCCTTCCAAGTATATCTAAGTAAAAAGTAAGGGATGGATACAAGCACAGGAAGATGCAGGGAGTGGTGCAATGCAGTGGGTGTGGAGCAGCAGTCTTCTGGAGAACGCTCTGGGTGCTGCGCAGTGCTGCCCCATATGCAGGCACCTCTCTGGGCTGAAAGCGAAGGTATCCAGGCTCTGGGCTGAGCTGGCAGGAGTACTGGCAACCATCAAGCCCACCCAGAGACCACCATGGTTCCAACCACTGCCACAGAGGTTACCCAGGTAGGGGGCTGGATGGACGACAGTGAGCTCAGGGAGACTGAGGGAGGTACGACAAAAGCACATCCCCCATCTGGTCCAAGTCAATAACTTATATGCTGTTTTTGAGGAGCAGAACAGTCCCATATGGGAACCTGAGGCTGTGACCAGGGAGAATGGGTGGGTTCTCCAGGAAGGATACCCAGAGGAGGGAGGCAAAGGACCACAAAGGAGGAGGAAGCTACTTCTGGTGAGGGACTCAATTGTTAGGAGAATGGACTTGGACACAGGTGGCAAGGTAGAAAGGGAGGTAAAGTGTCTTCCAGGAGGCACAGCTCAGATGGAGGATGAGCAAATCCAGAGGATCACTAAAGGAATTGCAAGGAGAGGGGGGCTTGAAGTAATTGTCCACCTGGGGACAAATGACCTAGCTGGAAAGGAGGTGGATATAGGGCAGGTACAGGAAGACTTCAGAGTGTTAGGAAGGCACCTGGGAAAGGTGACAAGCTCCATAACTTTCTCAGAGGTGTTGTTGCTCCACGGCAGGGGGGAGGCTAGGGATCTTTGCATCAGAAGCTTAAGCACTTGGTTGAAGGGCTGGTGTGGGGAACAGAGTCATTGGAGACTTGGGTCCCACCTGGAATGATGCAGATCTGTACAAGAGTGATGGCCTGCATCCATCCAGGAAGGGGTCAGCAGTCCTCAATGAATGGTTTGGATGCTTCCTTACCAAGCATTTAAACTAGCCAAAGGGGGGGGCAAATGGGAACAGGGAGCCTAAAGCAGCCCACCTTCACAGATTAGAACAGACAGAAAGAGACATCAAATAGGTAAAATTGTAGCAGACACACCTAATTAAATTCTAAAGGATACTGCATACAAAGGGAGGCAGCAAGAGAAGGAAGTTGGAGTTCAAGGGAAGAAACCAGTGGGCAATTGTGGGAACAGAAGGTGGACAGGTAGCAGCATGTGGAAGGCAATGTTTATAAATGCCTACAGCCTGAGTAATTGAATCCCAGACCAAGCAGTCATGATGGCAGAGATCAACATGGGCATACTGGCAATAACGGAGATATTGTACACTGGAAAACACAACTGGTAGGCATATGTACCAGGTTATGCACTGTTCATAAGGGATAGGGAAGGCAAAAAAGGGGAGGGTTAGCCAAATATGTCAGGGTAGACATAAAAGCTACTGCGGTACAGGGTAGATAGGAGAAGGCCGAGGTACTGTGGGTCACCCATGAGCCAGGCAATGGCACAGCAATTCAAAGAGGGGTGATTTACAGGGCCCTGACTCAGAGGGAGGAGGTGGACAAGCTGATAGTGAAGGAAATACATGAGATGGCAAGAAAAGGGGAGGTGCTGCTGCTGGGTGATTTCAATATGCCAGATATGGATTGGTCCATCCCAGTGGCAACCACAGCCAGGAGCCAAGACATTTGAATTCCCTACAGGGGGTAGGTCTCAGGCAGTTAGTGAAAGTACCCACCAGGGACAGAGCAATTCTATATCTAATCCTGACCAAAAGGGACAGAATTACAGAAGTAAAGGTGGAAAGTCACTTCGGGGCCAGTGACCACCACACAGTGTGGTTTAACAGAGGCTCAGGGTAAAAGTCCAGCCACAAAAAGGCAATGGTTATAGATTTCAGAAAGGCAGACTTTGCTAGAATGGGAATGGCTATCAAAGAAGCCTTGGAAAGGAGTGAGGCAGGTGGGGGTTTGAGGAGAAGTGGGCAAACATAAAAGGAGCCATAGCAGAGGTAACAAACTAGTGCATTAGGCTCATGAACAATGAGAAAAGAAGGAAGAAACCACTATGGTTCTCAAGAGAAGTAGCAGAGAAGATTAGGACCAAGAGGGTGGCATTCAGAAACTATAAGCGAACACAGTAGGAAGAGGATAGGGTGATGTACCTGAATTGTCTGAAGGAAGCTGGGAAAACTATTAGGAGTGCAAAGACAGAAACAGAGGAAAGATTAGTACAGACAGTGAAGAGGGGATGAAACATTGTATAGCTACATCAGTGAATGAAGGAAGTCTAAGGGGGGGATTGTAAGGCTCAGAGGGAAAGAGGGGGAGTGTATGGAGGGGAACTAGGAAGGAGAGGGATAGGGACCACAGCTAGGTACCAAAAGTAAAGCAGGGAGGGAGGTGGACACCAGTCCATTTACAGAATGTAGAGTCCTAGAGACGCTCACAAAACTAAAAGTAGATTAAAGCATTGGGGCCAGATGGCATGCATCCCAGGATATTGAGGGAGCTAAGGATGGAGCTAGCAGCACCTCTGGCGGCCATGTTCAGTGAGTCACTCAGCACAGGGGTGGTTCCAAAGGACTGGGGGAAGGCACATGTGGTCCCCCTACACAAAAGTGGTAGCAGGGAAGAGGCAGCAAATTACAGCCTGGTCAGCCTCACCTCAATAGGGTACATGGCTTCTCATAACAGGTGACTTTAACATCAACTGGGAGGGCAGGGAATCCATGCCTTTCAAGGACATGGTCGCTACTTCCAACCTGACCCAACTCATAGACAGCCCAACAAGGCGGAACCACAAAACAGGAAAAGACACCCTCCTCGATTGGCTCCTCTCAAGTTCCTCTTCTCGGATCTCTGAGCTTAAGGTCCTGCCTGACACCTTAAGTGATCACTCCCCAGTCACTTTCACATGGTCAAACAAATTTAGCAAGCCCCCGCCTATCATAATTAATAATAGGGTCTTGGGGAAGGGCAAGCTTGGGGCCCTCTCCTCTGCCCTCTCCCAGCATGACTGGTCCCCCATCGATCATGTGCCTAATATTCCTAATATTGACCAGGCCCTAAGTTTCTTTATAGAGGGCTTCAACAGCATTTGCAATATCTTTGCACTACTGAGGAAAAGAAAAATTCGGGGTCAAGTTAATTGCTGTATTGCAGGAGATCTCCTCACTCAGATGAAGGAAAGGGACAACCTCTGGGAAGAAGCCAGGTCTTCTCACAGCAAACACAACTTCCAATGCTATAGAGCTACAAGAAACCACTGCACCAACATTATCCGCTAAGAAAAGGCCAACTTCCACAAGGAGCAGCTTAATAAAACTTGGGGCAATGGGAAGAGTTTTTGGGAGAACATCAAAATCCTTCTTGGGAAGGATGAGAAGAAGATCCCCTGCTTGCTCAACATCAAAGCCACGATTACTGACCCTCGGCACATCACGGATTCTCTCAACACAGCATTTACTGACCTGACTGGAGTGCTACCCCCCGACTACCTGTACCCTGCTGGGGAACAAACAAACTGCACACCTCAAGGGGGCTCAATCCCTGTCTTTTACTTCAAAAACATTTCAGTGAAGGAGGCTTACAAACACATAAAAAAATACTAGGCAAGACCAGAATGGGGAGTGATGGAGTTGATAAGAAACTCCTATCGCTAACACTGGATGTCATCATTGCGCCAGTTACAAAACTATTTAACAAACTGTTGGCTCTTGCACAATTCCCCCGGTATCTGGAAACAGGCTGTCGTGACACCAGTGCACAAGAACTGTGATAGGACATGCACCGCCAATTATAGGCCAATATCCATCCTCTCTCCTTTATCTAAAGCCCTGGAAATGCTCGTGGCTGCCCAACTCACAGATTACCTCAACAAATACAACCTGTTATGTCCCAACCAACATGGTTTCAGGCAGAATCATAGTACCTCCACTGCCTTGCTGGACTACACAGACTACTTGCACAAGGCACTAGATGAAAGAAAACTGGTGGGGTCAGTCTTCATAGACCTCACCAAAGTCTTCTACACTGTCAATCACTCTCTCCTCCTGACTCAACTACAGAACCTGGGGGGTTGCAACCACTGCTGTCTGCTGGTTCAAGGACTACCTAACACACAGAAGCCAATGTGTAAAAATTGGTCACACAGTATCTAGCTCCAATGAGGTATCTGTAGGGGTCCCACAGGGGTCAATACTGGAGCCCTTACTATTCAGCCTCTTCCTAAATAATCTTCCTGAAGCCTGTGATACTAAACTGATACTTTACGCAGATGACGCTGTACTTCTCACCAGCAGTTCATCAATAGTCACCCTCCACTCCGAGCTTCAGGCATCCTTCTACAAGTTGGAAGACTGGTTCTGTAGTCATAAACTTCTATTAAACTACAAAAAGACCAAGATGATGCTCACAGCCAGCTCACAGCACAAAAATAAGCTCCCTCCCCTCACCATCTCCAATAAAGTCAGTGAGCCGCTAGAACAAGTTCACTTCTTCAAGTACCTGGGGGTCACCATTGATGACTCCCTCACCTTCACCCAACAGATCGACACAGTGGTAAAGGCAGTGAACACCAAGCTGGGTGTATTCTATAGGCATAAAAAGTATCTCACTCCAGAGGCCCTCCGTCTCTGTCTCGAGCTCCATCCTTTCTACCATCGACTATGGATTGGTGGTCTACAGCGCAGCAACAGACGCTGCACTAAAAAGGATTCACATTGCCCTCAACAAGGCATGTAGGCTCACAATGGCTACAGATCAAAATACCCACACCTGCTCCTTATACGAGGAGACCAATTGACTGCCACTAAAGAATAGGATTATATTCCAAACATGTCTCCTTGGAAAAAAGGCACTAATGGATAAAACCTCCCAATGCATTTCTAGCATCCTAACACCACGTGCTACCAGCTATAACGCCAGAGGCAGGATGGGGGGGCCCTATCAACACCTTTCCATCAAACTGTGCAGGGACAGCATGCTTTCAGCTATAGGGCCCCCCAATGGCTCAATGAAATCCCAGTGCACATTCTAAACTCCCAATGCATCTTGCAATTCAAAAATGGCCTAAGGCAACACCTCCTTACTAGGACAGTTTGTGACTGCCACTAGGACTCTAACGCCCATAATGCCCACTCAACCACACTCTCCTTCCCCTTCCTTTTACCCCCACTCTTTCCCCTTGCCCTATCACTCTGTCTTCCTCTCACCCCTGTGCCTTTTCCCCCAGTGGATCAACCTTAAAACCAACCTACTACCACCACCTCCCAACCTCCTAGACAAAGCCACTTCTTTTGGCTGCCCACTCCCCCCCCTCCAGTCCCCCCCTTCACTTTGACTTCTCCTCGGACTCTCACACTAGGTGTCACACCTCTTTATCTCCTTCACTACATATAAACACTGTCCTTTACACTAGTTGAATGCCCTTGACACTGTACTATCACCATTGGTACTATGAATGACATTATAACATTATTGTATACTAGATACTGTACCTACTATTCGAGTATTGTATATAAACAGTTTGTTATTGTTGTTATTGTCACTGTTTGATGTGGAACCTTTGTAAAAGAGCTCTGAGCTCAAAGGTATGATCCAAATCCCTAAATAAATAAATAAATAATAGGGAAAATAATGGAGGCATTGTTGCAGGAGAGGATTGTGGAACGCTTGGAATCCACCAGGGTGCAGGGCCCGAGGCAGCATGGATTCACTATGGCAAGATCATATCAAACAAATCTGACAGACATTTTTGACTGGGTGATGAAGGAGTTGGACCAAGGAAGAGCAGTGGATGTCAACTACCTTGATTTCAGCAGGCCTTCAACACTTTCCCACATAGGAGACTGTTGAACAAATTGAGAAGCCTTGGTATGGAACACAGTATGGTAAAATGGGTTAGAAACTGATTAGAGGATAGAAAGCAAAGGGCTGTGGTAGCTGGGATCCAGTCTGTGGAAAGGGAAGTGACCAGTGAGGTCCCGCAGGGATCAGTCCTGGGGCCATTCCTTTTTACTGTCTTTATTAGTGACATTGTCGGGGGGGGGGGGTTGGAAGTGAAGATTTGCCAGTTTGCAGATGACACCAAAATCTGCAACAGAGTAGACACTCCTGACTGGGTAGAAAGAATGAGGTGTGGCCTAGAAAAACTGTAAAATGGTCCAAGAGTGGCAACTGAGGTTCAATGTGAAGAAGCACAAAATCATGCACCTTGACCACAGAAACCCTGGGGAGTGCTACAGGATGGGGTACTGACAGTCACCAGGGAAGAAAGAGATTTGGGTATTATTATCTTAGATGACCTAAAGGTAACCAAGCAGAGTACAAAGGCTATAGGGAAGTCCAGTAGCATGCTGGGGTGCATAGGAAGGGGCATCAGTAGCCGAAGAAGAGAGGTGGTGATACCACTATATAAAACACTGGTGAGGCTTCATCAGTAATACTGTGTACAGTTCTGGAGACTGCATCTTCGGAAGGACATAGACCAGTTGGAGGCAGTCCAAAGAAGGGTGACAAAGGTGGTGCAGGGGTTACACCTGAAAACATACTGTATGGGGAGAGATTGAAAGACCTCAATATGTATACAGTGGAAGAAAGGAGGGAAAGGGGATATGACAGAAACTTTGAAGTATCTTAAGGGCATAAACAAGGTGCAATGGGGAGACACCTTTCAATGTAGGAGGAGCACTAAAACAAGGAGGCAGGATAAAGGGAAATGTGAGGAAGTTCTTTTTCACAGAAAGGGTGGTTGATGCATGGAATAAACTATCCCAGGAGGTAGTGCGAGCATCAACAGTGGGAGGATTTGGGCTTGGCAGTCCTTATCTGCCAACAATCTCTGTGTTTCTATGTAAATGCATGTTGAAATGTTTTTTCATGAATTTCTACATAGCCCGATTTATTGCTTTGTATCCTGAACCATTTTGTATGTCAAACTGATGTTTTAGACTGCCTATTATTAGTTCTGCAAAAAGGGGTGGATCACATAGTACAGTGAGTGGGTATATAAGCCCCACTACTAGGCATAGGAGATGAGATCAAATCAGATCTGGTGTTCAGATGTGCTCTTTCTGTCCAGTCAAAACTTAAGATTACTCACAAATTAAGTTCCTTTGGAAAAGAATATCAGCAACAGGATTTGAAGTCCTAAATAAAAAAGTGAGCCTATCCTGATGAAACTGCTTTGTCTAAGTATTTTTTTATTTTTTTTTATTTATTATTTTTGTTTCTTATGTACAATAAAACCACACAACCTGTGTGTTCATCAGAGTTTTCTGAGTGTTGTCTATCTGTTCACCCACTACCCTCCAACACACTGGCTGAGGAATGTGTTCCCGTACCCCACCCCCACCCTCCCAGAGCACACCACAGACCGGTCAGACCTTCTACTAAGCACACTCTGAAGCAATGGTGGGGGACTCTGTGGCTCCTGGGTGGGGGAAAAGGTCCCACAAATACAAGACAACTTGGCCCAGAGTCTAAAGACCTCCTCTCTTAGTCCAGAGAGGTCCATGCAGATGGAGCAGCACCTCAGTCTCCAGAAGGTTTCCCTGAAGATTGCCGTTCCACAGTATTGCACTGTATTGGACCTTTCCCATCATTCCCAAAACTACTGTTCCTACTTCCTGACAATGAATTTATACCTTTACCCCAGATAAGGTGTTCCTTGATTTCCCTTTTTTAGTCTGGATTACATCGTTACTGAACCCTAGATAGTTATTAATTTGCTTCCCCTTATGCTGACTTTTACTAGCTTTTTTCCCTTTGTACCCTGATGCTAGATAGGGTGTTATTAGATTTCCCCTATTAATCTCTTAGTATTTCTACCTTAGTTAAGATGTTGCACCTAGTTCCAGTTATGGTCTACTGTTTACCCTCGACCCTTCTCAGAAATGAATGTTACACAGAAGTGACCAGGTACCTTACCTGATTCAACCAGCAGAGTCCCCTGCTTTGTGGCTTCATCCTGCAGGATGCTGCCAATGCCTAAGACACCAATCTCACACCTGTTTAACTCCTGTGCTGTTCCACTCATGTGCTAAAACACAAACATGTGTGGGTCATGTTAGGAGTGGTTGCTTTTAAGCCACTTTCCCTGCTTTCTGGTGATTGGTTGGAGTAAGTCATGTGAACACTCAACTCTGACCATGACAACTGTCCCCTTTACTTCTTCCTTCCTGCTTCAAGTGACCTTGGGCAAAGGAAGTGCTAAAACTATGATTACATTCTCAAGGTTCCAGCAAGGTGTGTGAATTTACAGTTCAGTATCAATGTGCTCTGCTAGTTGCACTAGCAGGCTGGTGCTATCCTTCTGTTGCAAAAGGCTGTCTTCCATGACAGGTGTGACATCTCATACCTGTGCAAATGCTCAGATGGCTTGCCAATGTGCATAGCCAGCACCAGCAGTATGTCCCATGGTAGTGGTGGTTCCCACAAAGGAGGGAAGAGGGGGTTAAGGCCCTTGACTATATGAAGGGCTGAATTAGTTAAAGCAATGCAGATACAAAATCTTGTTTACAACCTACTATATAATGGAGACAGATACATCCGATATGGAAGATAACAAATCATCCTTGGTACTCGAAACATCTAAAAAGATCAAACCAACCTCCTGTTAATATAAGGATCTAAGGGTATATATATATATATATATATATTCTCCAGTATATGCTGTTGCTCTGTTATGCATAAGGTAGGTGTTTGGTCTACTGCCTGCCCCCTACAATCTCTCTTTCGGAAATGTAGGCAGGAATGGAATGCAGAAAGTTTTTGTTAAATTTTTGAGACGGTAGCGAGAGTTGTTGAGATTGGGAACTGTAGGTTCTTGCTTGAAGCCTGTCATTGCGGCAAAGGTCAGAAAGCATAGCAAAACCAGTAGCATTTATAAAATTCATAAGTAGCATTTTATTATTAACAGTAATAATACAATAAAAAGATAACATTGTGCAGGATAGCTTTTATACATAGAGACATAGAACATAGAATTTGACGGCAGATAAGGACAGCTTGGCCCACCTAGTCTGCCCATTTTTCTACCTAACGGATAAGCTGCAGATCATAATTAACCAACAGCCTACTTCCTCCTACCTCCCCCCCACTAGGACTGCCTTATGTCTGTCCCATGCATTCTTGAATTTCCCCACTGTTCTTGACTCCACGACCTCCTCAGGAAGGCTGTTCCATGAATCCACAACCCTTTCCATGAAAAAATACTTCCTCACATTACCTCTGACCCATCCCCCCATCTTCAAATTGTGCCCCCTTGTTCTTGCACATCCCTTTTTCTGAAAGATACTACCCTCTTGGAATTTGTCGAATCCCTTGAGGTACTTGAAAGTTTCTATCATGTTGCCCCTCTCCCTGGTTTCCTCAAGGGTATACATATTATGCTCCTTTAGCCTCTCTTCGTATGTCTTCTGGTGCAGACCCTGCACCATTTTGGTTACCCTCTTCTGGACAGCCTCCACTCTGTCTATGCCTTTGTGGAGATGGGGTCTCCAGAACGGCACACAGTACTCCAGATGGGGTCTCACCAACTGTCTGTACAGAGGGATAACAACTTCCTGTTTTCTACTGTTGATGCCTCTCCTATGCATCCCAGTATCCCCCAGCCTTCCTTACTGCCTTCTTACATTGCTTGCCCGCGTTTAGATCATCGATATAATTACCCCCAGGTCCTTTCCATTTTTATTGTTGTCAGTATCTCAACCCCCATTGTGTACTCTTCCCCTGAGTTTTTGTTTCTCAGGTGCATTACCTTGCACTTCTTTGCATTGAATCTAAGCTGCCATACCTGTGACCATTCCTCCGACCTTGCCAAGTCCTTTCTCATCCTTTCCTCTCCATCTTGTGTATCAACCCTGTTGCAGATCTTTATGTCATCTGCAAAGAGACATACTTTTCCTTCCAGTTCCTCTGCAATGTCACTTATAAAGACAATAAAAAGGACCGGTCCCAATACTGAACACTGCGGTACCCCACTAGTAACCCTTCTTTCTTTACTGTGGATTCTGTTACTACTACCCTTTGCGTCCTGTTGTCCAGCCAATTTTTTTATCCAGGCTACCACTTCTGGACCCACTCCAAGGCTGGCTAACTTGTTTATTAATCTTTTGTGTGGGACTGTATCAAATGCCTTGCTAAAATCTAGGTAGGCAATGTCTACAGCCCCTCCCTGGTCTACTACTTTGGTCACCCAGTCAAGGAAATCTATTAGATTCATCTGACATGACCTTCCTGCTATGAATCCATGCT
The DNA here is from genome assembly GCA_016271365.2 of Neoceratodus forsteri. Lineage (NCBI taxonomy): Eukaryota > Metazoa > Chordata > Ceratodontiformes > Ceratodontidae > Neoceratodus > Neoceratodus forsteri. The sequence continues at coordinate 1,024,856,716 of CM057454.1, read as the reverse complement.
ACCTTGGTTCCAGTACCCCACTGGTCTCTAGGTACTCAACAATTCTTTCCTTCAGAAGTGATTCCATCATTTCCCCTACCACTGAGGTCAAACTAACTGGTCTGTAGTTTCCTGCCTCTGCCCTGCTCCCACTTTTGCGAAGAGGAATCACATCTGCCCTCCTCCAGTCTTCAGGTACTACCCCATCCTCCCATGGTTTGTTAAAGAGAGTAGACAGCGGTGTCACTAGTTCTACCCTTAGTTCTTTTAGAATTCTTGGGTGAATCCCATCAGGCCCCATTGCTTTGTCCACCTTCAATTTTACTAGATCTTTCAGAACCCTTTCTTCTGTAAATGGACTGGTATCAACCCCATCTCCAGAGTGTTAATCTTGTTTGGTTTAGGTACCTCCCCCTCCTCTTCCTTTCTGAATACTAGCAGAAATATTCATTTAGTATCCCTGCTTTTTCACTGTCACCCTCTGCCCACATTCCCTCCACTTTATTAAACTTCAGTATCCCTCCCTTGGTCTTTCATCACTCCCTAACTTACGTATAAAAGGTCTTATCCCCCTTCTTAACAGATTTGGCTATCCTTTCCTCGGTTTGGCCCTTAGCTATTATGACTGCCTTCCCTGCCTTTTTCTGCTTTAACTGATGAAGTTCTCTGTGCTGCTCCTTCTGAGTTTTCTTATATTTCCTGAATGTTATCCTTTTCTCCTTAACCTTCCCTGCCACCTCTTTTGAGAACCATAGTGTTTTTTTTCCTTCATTGTGTTTTGTTGATTTGCTTCACACAAAAGCTTGTTGCCGCTGTGATGGCTGTTTTGATTACTCCAAGTTGTTCCTCCACCCCTCCTTCTTGCCTGTTTGCTAGTGCTTTTCTGAGGCACACTCTCATTTTCCAAATGTCAGCCCTCCTAAAGTCCAATACTCTTGCTTTTATATGGCTTGACTCTATGGCTGTGTTTATCGTGAACCACACTGTTTGGTGGTTGCTTGTTCCCAGATGGCTACCCACTTCTAAATCTGAGATTCTTTCTCTGTCCCAGTTTGAGAGTACCATGTCTAAGATTGCCCCCTCCTGAGTGGGTTCCAATACTAGCTGTCTGATGCATGCCACTTGTAGGGCATCAAGAATGACCCTGCTCTTGGATGTGCCTGCAGCAAAGGTGCTCCAGTTAACATCTGGCATATTCAGGTCCCCCATCAACATCTCCCCTTTTTCTGCCATTCTAAGAATGCATTCTATAATTTTCTTGTCCATTCCCTGCCTCTGAGATGGGGGTCTGTATACAGCCCCCATGCGGATTGTGGTGCAATTTCCTGTCTCCAGGGTGACCCAGAGTGCCTTATCTGCTCCCTGTTTACTCTTTAGTTCTGTTGCTTTGATCCCTTCCCTTATATAGAGAGCTACTCCTCCTCCTCTTTTACCCACCCTGTCTCTCCTGTAGATTGTGTATCCTGGTATGTTGACATCCCAGTCATGGTTCTCTGTGTGCCATGTTTCTGTGACTGCCACAGTATTCAGGCATCCCTCTTCCATCAAGGCCACTAGTTCAGGGAGCTTGTTACACAGACTGCAGGCATAGGTGCTCATCACCCTCCAATGTTTGATGGCCTTACCCCTTTCTGCACCATCCCTGTCCTTACTGCCTTTGCCTTTTTTTGCATTTACCTCTGTCCTGCTCCCAAATGACTTCTCTTTCTTGGTGTTTACACTCACTAATTACCGTGTTTTGTGGGGGAGGCTGGAATTTTCCTGCTCCTTTTCAGTGCCTCCCCCCTTGGCTAGTTTAAATGCTTTCCAATGAAGCAATTAAACCTATCACCTAGGATCCTGGATCCCCCCCTGGACAGATTCAGACCATCACACCAGTATAGGCCTGCATCCCTCGAGGTGGCTCCCCAGTCCCCAATGAAGCCAAAACCCTGAGCTCCACATCAGTTTTTTAACCATTCATTGAATTCCATAGTGAGGAGTACCCTAACATCACCCTTGCCATAGACAGGCAGCACCTCCGAGAAGGTTACCATATGCACTACTTGTCTAAGGCCCCTCCCCAACTCTACAAACTCCTCTTGCACTGCTCTAATCCCATTCCAGCCAGGCTAGCCAGGTCATTTGTCCCTAGGTGGACAATAACATCCAGCTCCCTCCCTCTTGTAGCTACTCCCATGATCCTGAGGATTCACTTCCTGTCCCTCCAAGCCATGGCGCCATGCAGGCACCTTACCTCCCTCTCCTCTTCCTCCCCCACTTCTACCCCCTAATGATTAAGTCCCCCACCAGGAGTTGTTTCCTTCCTCTGTGGGGTCCCATGCCACCCTCCTGTGGGTCTCCTTTGTGGAGATTCCAAGCATCCTCCTTGGTCTCCACTGCAGGTGCCTCCATAAGGGAACCACTATCCACCAGAACAGTACATGAGTTGTGGAGAGATACAGCTGGAGGGATGCATCTCTGTTCCACCACCCTTTCCCTCCCTGAGCTGACCTTGGTCCAGCCACTCCTCTTTCTTGGCAACCTCTGAGGTAGAGGCAGTGGCCCTGGTGGTCCCTGGGTGGGGGAGGAGGTTTCACAAATCCTAGCTAGGTTAGGCAGTTCAAACAAAACAAAGTCCTTTCTCTGAGGATATCTCTAAATTTAAATTTCAATCTGTCTCTCTCTCCAGCAAAAGATTGCTCTCTTTTTATAAGAAGTCTTTGCCCTGCAATGAATTTCTGCATCCGGAGCTCATTGAGAGACATCCTGTTTCTCAAAAAAGTATCTGAGTTCTTGTCAGTTTCTTTCCTGAGCAGGTTGGCAAATAGAGCACTGCGTCCCCAGCTGGTCTCCTGCTTTTACAAACAAGTCAGAGTAGGGCAAACTGCATCTCAAGGTTAACTCCCAGAGTTCCAAAGAGATTTTTGCAATAATTTCAACAAAATAATTATATCCATTTTCAATCCAAAGGATCCCAGTTTCACACAAACAGTTTCTTACAAAGATTCACATATATTTTTATAACCACAAATTAGCAAGGGAGAAGAAAAAATAGAAACAGCAAGAAATAATAAGTGAAGGCAGGGATATAGCAGGAGGAGAGAATCACAAGACTGTCAGATTGATCAGTTCCTAGGTCTTACAAAAAAATTTGATTGCGCAATCAGACAGACAAGAGACAGAAAAGGAAAGGATAGAACAGATCCTTGCTTTTAACTGTTTCTGCATAACAAATGTGACAGGGTCTTATTCAATCCTATCAAATACTCTCCACTTTAAGTAGGAACCCGTTTAAAATAAAAAAACTGGTTTCCCAAACTTTCTTTTAATTCTCGTCTAACATTATATTTTAACTTTTACAGTTCTGTGCATATGCAATATCCTTTCGTCCATAACAAACATTACAGCAAACAGTTAAGTTTAAACCCACACTTTTTTTAACCTTGAGAACTCTCAATTCCTGATCTATATCTTGACAGAGAATCAACATTGACATTCTATTTTCCAGATGTGTGCATTACTTTGAATTTAAATGGCTGTAGTGCCAGGTACCATGTTGTGATGTTGGAATGTTTACCCTTCATTTGAGTAAACCAGCAGTGAGTATTATGATCAGTTATAAGCACAAAGGCAGCTCCTAGCAAATAAAACTTAAGGGACTCCATGGCCCACTTTGCCATAAGGCATTCCTTTTGGAGTACCTTATCTCTCTGTTGTACAGTTTCCAACTGATATATAAAATGGGATGTTCCTTCCCATCTATATTCTGACTCAAGGCTGCACCTAGGCCTACCACTGATGTATCTGTCTAACAAAAATTGTTTATCAAGATCTGGGCTTTTTAAAACAGGGTCTGAACATCATGTAGCCTTCATGGCCCGAAAAGCCTAATAATTGTCTGAAGTCCATTTCACATTATTCAGGCACCATTTGTACATGAGTTCAGTAAGGGTGGTAGCTAATTGAGCAACGCTGGGAATGAATGTCTGATAATAGCCAGCCAACCCTAAAATTACCTGACATATTTTTTTGTTTTAGGGACAGAACTGTTAGCTACAGCTTCTGTCTTAGAAATTTCTGGCTGTCTACAATACAACATTTCAAATGGTGAAAAACCTAGAGAGGCTTGTGGCACTTCTCTGTAAGTAAAAAGCAGGTAAAGTAAGTATTGGTCCACATCTCCTTCCCCTTTCATAAACCTTCTTGACATATGTTCTAAAGTTTGGTTAAAACAGTGAACAAGACCGAGGGTGACAAGGAGAGATTATTATGGCAATGTTACCTAGTAGTTGGTACAGCTCCTTCAGTAATTCAGCATCAAAATTACTACTCTGAACAGTAATACTCTCTTTAGGTAAGTCCACTCTGCTGAAATTTTTGGCAAGTTCTGCTCCCATTTTTCTGGCCGTGACAGTACTCATTGGAATTGCCTCTGGGTATTGAGTATCATAGTCACATGCTACCAAAATAAATCAATTTCCCTTTTTACTTTTGTCTCGGGGCCAACCACATCCATTGCAATACTCTCAAAAGGCACATCTATCAGTGGTAGGGACACCTTGTCTTTCTTAGTCACTGGGGCTTCTTTCTGACATTAAGAAAAAAAATGTGACAGGTACCAACATCTTCATTCCCAGGCTAGTAAAATATGTATAGCAGTCTGGCAAGGGTGCAGGCCCTCCCCGAATGACCAGCCATAAGACTGTCATTTGCTATCTGTAACAATTCAGTTCTACGCTTCTTTGGTATGACTAATTGTTCTACCTGTTCCTACATCTGGTGATTAGGCCATACTGTGTACAGTAGCCCATTATATTTTTTTAAACATTGATTCATGTTGTTTTTGTTTCAGCTCAGCTGCTTAAAATAACCTTGGAGAAAAACATAGTTAGTTTGCTCAGAAATAAAATCTCAATCAGTTATCAGTTTTGTTTCAGAACTTTCATATATTAACCCCTTATGTCCATCAGTCTTTTGTTGCCACTGTTTTTCAGGCATCTTTTTTCTTTCCTGGATCTCTGGATCTTGGAAATGTGCTCAAACAAGTCTGCATCAATGTCACCAAAAGGCAAAGTGTCCCTACCATCTCAGATTTTCTTTGTCTTTGCTCTTGTTACCACCATTGCTGAAACTGCAGATTTCATTTCTGTGACATTAACTCAGAAAGGCATTTCCAATAATCACAGGTACAGTTGACTTAGGTACCACTCCCACTTTCATTTAGTGTAGAAACATAGAAACATAGAATTTGACAGCAGATAAGGACTGCTTGGCCCACCTAGTCTGCCCATTTCCCTACCTGATGGATAAGCTGCAGATTCTAATTAATCAACAGCTTACTTCTTACTACCCCCCACTAGAATTGCCTTATGTCTGTCCAATGCATTCTTGAATTCTCCCACTGTTCCTGACTCCACAACCTCCTCAGGAAGGCTGTTCCATGCATCCACAACCCTCTCTGTGAAAAAATACTTTCTAACACTACCTCTGAGTCATCCCCCCACTTCAAATTGTGCCCCCTTGTTCTTGCACATCTCTTCTTCTGAAAGATCCTACCTTCTTGTACTTTGTTAATTCCCTTGAGATACTTAAAAGTTTCTATCACGTCCTCCCTCTCCCTCCTTTCCTCAAGGGTATACATATTAAGCTGCTTTAGTCTCTCCTCGTATGTCTTCTGGTGCAGACCCTGCACCATTTTGGTTGCCCTCCTCTGAACAGTCTCCACTCTGTCCATGTGTTTGCGGAGATGGGATCTCCAGAATTGCACACAGTACTCCAGATGGGGGTCTCACCAACTGCCTGTACAGAGGGATAACAACTTCCTGTTTTCTACTGTTGATGCCTCTCCCTATGAATCCCAGTATCCCCCAGCCCTCCTTACTGCTTTCACACATTGCTTGCCCTCCTTTAGGTCATCTAATATAATTACTCCTAGATCTCTTTTGATTTTTGTTGTTGTTATTAACTCACCCCCTATTGGATAATGTTGTGATGCCTTCTTCCCGAGCAGACGTATTGTGCTCTCGCTCCCACCTCAATGGCCTAATTAACTCATAAAATTGGTAAATCGCTCAATACGTACTGAAATTTCGATCCGTACTGATTTTCTCTGTATCAGGGCAGGAATTGGATGCTGACTTATACAAATTAACAGCGTATATCACGAGAAATGGAGGCTGAAATGAAACAGGCCCTCCCGTCCAGAATGCTGCCTACTATCCTAGACAAGCAAGCGAAATGAGCTAAAATGCATACTGCTAGCACTGGGAAGGGTTTTCAGCCTCCTGCAGCTGCTGCCCTGCTTTCTGAAGACAGATTTTTAGCCAAAATGGCCCCACTTAAAGCGGCTTTTGCAGACTTCACCTCTGATATAAAAGAAATGCAGGCCAAGCTGAAAGAAACAAACAAGGCAATCTCAGATGTCTCTGCTCGCATGTCTTCACTTGAGTCTTGAAAATCCTGAGTGGAGCCAGAAATGACTTCTATTAGGCACAAATTACAAAAATTGGAATTAAAATTGGAAGATTTGGAAGACCAAAACAGGCATAACAACCTGGTGACTTTCAGCCTCCCAGAAGAAGCAGAGGGTCATTCGCCAGTTACCTTTGCACAGAAACTGCTCATGAAAATAGCTGGCCCCCTCCACATTCGATGGTCTATGCAGTGGAAAGAGGTCACAGATCTTTAAGGCCCAGACCTCCTGCTGGTGCAAAGCCTAGGCTGTTCATCTTGAAGCTGCTGAGTTATATTGATCGCCAACATGTCCTGTCAGCAGTTAAAGATCTGCAGGAGGTTAAATGGGAAGAAGCCCCGATTTGGTTTTCCCAAGATTTGCCAGTTGCCACACATCAAAAAAGAGCTGAGTATCATCCTTCCATCACTAAGTTAATAGTCGCTGGAATAAAATTCCGGATGCACTATCCCGCCAGGCTATCTGTTTTATATTTGGGCAGTTGGAAAACATTTGAAAATGTGGAGCAGGCTACGGGGGAGCTGACAGCCCTCTTCCTGGATCTTTTCACCTCGCGCTGAGGCTTCATCACTATGTGTTCCTATGGAGTGGCTGGAGCCGACTGGAGAGTACATTGGATGCAAGTTTGATTCCTGTTTGATTGTCCCTGCTGCTCATTCTGGAGAAATGTTTAATTTGCGGGCTCTTGGAGGCGGGGGTTCGACTTCTTTTTGACCCGGTGTGAGTCTAGTCCTGTTTTCTCCCTCATGGGAGTTTCTGTTTACTCTGTCCTGAAGTGCCCTGTAAAGGTTTTGTTTCTGATCTAGCTGCCTGATCCTTGAGAGTCATGCAGACTTGTCGGGCTCAGGAAGAGCCTCAGAAGATTCCTTTTTGTAGGTTTTTGGATGCCTCGATTAATCAACAAGATGACGTGAGCGTTTTAGTCCACACGAAGATGCGCATGGTCGATCAGCTGCTGCAAGATTTTCAGACGTTCCGGTCAGTATTAAGTTGGACTATTACTGCAGTGCTTGAATGAATCACCGGTGTGGTTATAAATGGAACTTGGTTAGGTTGATTAAAATGTAACAGTTGGTTGAATTTTTACTTTCTTTCCAGATTAATATAAATCGGACATGCTGTGCCCTGACACATGACCTATGTGAAAACTTGAGTTTTTATCTTGTGATTCAGGTTGTAAAGGTTCTTCAAATCATAATCAAAAACAAATATGATAATACAATTTTTGAATTTATCTTTAATAGGTAGAGAGCGAATAAGGTTAGGTACCTGGGTTCTTTTTAAGTATAGATAACTGTTAATTGTTAACCTTAACATCTATGTAACGGGTTGAGGTGGGAGGGGGGAATGCTTGATTGCTTGCTGCAGGAAAAGCAGTCACAATTCCACCAATGGGGTTTAAACCTCCTAAATTAATATCCCAGTTAGGGACTGTTCTTAGTTTAGTATCTTATTATAATCTGTGGGGTTCAGAGCTAGGTCTTCTAGGACCTAGCTACGGGGGGTTGCATATTTGGAAGGGGGTGAGGAAGGGGAAGGACAATAATTAAGGGTTTGTCTGCCACTGAGAGGTCAAATATTCTTAATTTTATATACTCAGGATTGGTTATATTTCTTTGTCTTGTATTTTATTCTACTATGTTCTATCATTTTTTATGGCAAATTTCAAATACTGTTCTTGGAATATAAAAGGGGCTCAGACTCCAGCCAAGAGATCTAAGGTTCTACTTCATTTAAAAAGTTTGCAAATTGATGTGGCCTTATTGCAAGAAACACACCTCCGGGATAATCATATTCATTGTTTACGTAGAAATTGGGTGGGCCAAGTATTTGGTTTGGGAATTGATTCCCATAGAAAGGGAGTTGCCATCCTGATAGCCCGCAGAATTTCATTTCATCTTATACAACAAATTACTGACCCAGATGGTAGATTTATTTTACTGAAGGCCCTTCTGGTTCACTCTGAATTGGTTTTAGGTTCTATTTATGGACCTAACTGTGATGATCCTGCTTTTTTTTATAAATCTCATGACTCTCCTTGCCCCATGGACCATGTTTCCTATTATATTAGGTGGAGATTAGAACCAAGTGATATCCATTTCCCTAGACAGATCTGGTCAGATTCGGCAAAAACTATCACCGGGACAAAAGACTTTACATGAGTTAATGAACTCTGTTGGCCTGACAGACCCTTGGAGGATAATGTATCCAGAAAATAAAGAATTTTCATTTCACTCTCTTCCCCCTCACTCTTTTTCATGCATAGATTACTTTCTTATAACTGTCGATCATCTTACGGGGGTCTTTCAGGCCTTCTACTCTTCAAAGGTTATCTCAGATCACCATATAGTTCATCTTCATCTGGATCTTTCTCCCAACATCCATAGAGACAGAATTTGGAGGTTGAATAATCAACTTCTGAAATTTTGTTTATTTTATTTTATTTAGTTTTTGTTGACCGGGTAAGTGCACTAGACAAATCCTGCCTATTTTCAGGCACGACCAGGGGGAGGGGGATACAGATGAATGCCAACTGACCTTGAACCAGATTAAGCTGTTAGTGGATCAAACACAACTTCTTCAAACATTCATCTCTAACTTTATGGAAATCAATGCCCCATCCATGTCTAACAAAGATTTTCTGGGGGGCTCCCTGAAATGTGCACTGAGAGGTGAGCTAATTCGGTTAGCGACTAAGCGTAAGAAGCAGAGAGCAGTGGCTCTCTCTTCTATTTTAGTCCAGATAGAAGACCAGAAGAGGCATCTCCTTCCTTCGGCTCCTATAGAAGAGTGGGAGAAAGTTGAGTCTCTTCATGCTCAATATAACCAATTAATAGCAGAAAAGGCTGAATTTCTCATGCTTCACTCTAAAATATCCTATTTTGATCACGGTGAAAGGGAGGGGAAACTTATGGCTCTCCGTCTTCGTACCCAAATAATGGACACAATAATTACCTCTATTTACTCAATTTCAGGTGACCTTTTAACCTCCCCTCAAGATATTGTGAATGCATTCCATGATTATTGCTGACAATTATATTCAGCATCAGTACTTCCCTCTTTGTCTCAACAAATCAACAATTTCATTTAAGATATTGATCTCCCCACTTTATCAGATACCGAGGCTAATATTTTAAAAGCTCCTATTACTTTAATAGAAATTTGTGATGCCATAGATTTGCTTTCCCCGGATAAATCCCCTGGCCCAGATGGCTTCACTACAAATTTCTATAAAAAATTTAAGGAGATAATTTCCCCTATTCTCTTAGATACCTTTCATTATATCTTTGAGAAGGGCATATCTGATACCTCTTTGACTCGAGCAACAATAACTGTTATCCCCAAACCTGGTAAAGATCCCCTCTTGATTCCTAATTACAGACCAATCTCCCTAATCAATGTGGATCTCAAAATTCTCGCTTCTAGATTAGGTCAGGTTTGGGATTCCTTGATAAGTATAGAGCAGGTAGGGTTTGTAAAGAGAAGGCTTTCATCTGATCACCTTAGGAAAATAGTATATCTCTCTTCTGTGTCCAGGGACTCATCAGTACCGGCAGCACTTGTTTTCCTGGATGCAGAAAAAGCTTTTGACAGGGTTTCTTGGGACTATCTTTTTAGGTTATTACCCAAATATCACCTCCCGATTGAATTTATACAATGGGTTAACATTTTATACACCTCTCTATCAGCTCAGATCCAATGTAATGGTGTTCTTTCCACATCTTTCATTTTATTTCAAGGTACCCGTCAAGGGTGTCCCCTTTCTTCTTTCCTTTTCAACTTATATTTAGAACCTCTTATCAGGAAAATCAAGAATTCTGTACTTGTATCTGGTATATCAATAAGTAACACGGTATATAAAGTCTCTGCCTATGCAGATGATATACTCCTTCATGTCTCTAATCCCACTCAATCTTTATCTGCTGTTTTTCACATCATTTCTCAATTTGAGGCAATCTCTAATTACAAGTTAAATATCGGAAAAACTGAGGTTTTTCCCCTTAACAAATACATGGTGAGGACTGACATTGAACATTTGGGACTTCAATGGAACGACGATAAATTTAAATACTTAAGGTTCTATGTTCACTCTTCTCCCCACATCATGAAAAAACTTAATTTAGATGTTTTAGTTAAAATTTTAACAGAAGATCTCAGACGCTGGTCAAAGTTACCTCTTTCTATATGGGGTTGTATGAATATAATAAAAATGAATGTTTTACCCCGTGTATTATATCCCCTACAAATGTTTATTGGGGCTCTTCCATTATCATTGTTTTCCCAAATACAAAGAATTATCAATACTTTTATATGGGAGGGGAAAAAAGTTAGACGAAGTTACTATAAACTTACACGTCTAAAAACTGATGGTGGTCTTCAAGCCCCTAACTTCTACATATACTATCTAGCTATACATTTGACCAGGGTTAGATATTGGATACAATTCCCAGAGAGTAGTCTAGATCCTGCATATTGACCCTCCTGGGTCAAAATTGAACAAGCACTTTGCTCTGAAAAAGACATTGACCCCAAGGCCCTTCCTTTTATTACTAGAAAGAATCTCCCTAAAACCCTAAAGGATACACCATTAAGCTCCTCACTTCATACACATCATCAATTAATCACTTTTCTCAAAGTGGACGCTTACAAAGATACTGCCCACCCCTTGTTCTCAAACCCTAACCTTCTAATTTCTTGCAAGGTAATTAAACCTCACCTTTTTTGGCCTGATATGGGTGCCCTAAGAGTGATCCAGTTAGTTCAGGACAAAAAAACTGCTCCCCTATAATGTAGCTAGTCACCTTTTCAACTGGCCTGCTACATATGTCTTCAAATATTTTCAGATATCCTACATGTTGACACATCACTTTGGGTTAGGGGGATGGGACAGTCCCTTCATGTCTGCTTTACTCCCTTATATTAGCTCTATCCCCTCTTCCCATATAATATCCTATTCATATAAATTTCTCCTAATAAATGTTGCCATTCTGGAAGGTAAGAGGTTCTATTGGTGGGATAATGTTTTAATAGCGACTTCCCCTTTCAGGAACTGGTCAAAAATTTAGAGTCATGTATATAACTACATTAAGTGGGACAGATATAGACTTATGCAATTTTATACTAATCACAATCTATTTTATACACTGGTCAAACTTCATCAAATGGGAAGGGTTTCTTCTAACCAATGCCCCAAATGTCAACAAGCCCCTGCTGACTTGCTTCATATGTTATGGTCATGTGATAAAATCACTCCTTTTTGGTTTAGCATCCAAAATCGTCTTGATTCACTTCTTGCACTATCAGATAATTTCAATTCGGGAAATTTGTATTTTACGTGATTAAGCATCTTTATAAGGGAGTCAGCAGAGAGCACATATGGCCTTAATATCAAGCTGTGCCAAGAAAGTAATTTTGAGGCATTGGTTGGAACCCAATGTTTCCATTTAATTGGAATGGTACAATGAGATTATGTTTGCTTTGCAAGCAGAACTCATCGTTGCTGGAGTCAATAACAGAATGGACAAATATAAAATAAGATCGGAATCACTGTATACCCTTTTATTGATTCAGTAGCTCTCAGATATTTTCACTTCTCCTTTTAAGGATAATTTTATCTAATATGTTCCTTCAGTTTACTAATTTTTTATAACCATCCTCAATTAAAAGTAAGTGGCAGACCAGGGAGGGTTGAGAGGGAGGGGGGTGGGATACAGACACCGATAGTATGTTCTAGGATTTATTATAATGTAATTTTCATCTATGTACCTTATATTATCTATTAATATTTCACTAATGATCATTTTTTCCATTTATGTATTTACATGTTGTCTGTATTGAAGGTTGGTGTAAAAATTCCAAACTAATAAAGCTTACTAAATGGAAAAAAAAAACTCACCCCCTATTGTGTACTCTTCCTCTGGGATTTTGTTTCCCAGATGCATTACCTTGCACCTCTTTGCATTGAATCTGAGCTGAAATATATTTGACCATTCCTCCAACCTTGCCAAGTCCCTTTTCATCCTTTCCATCCCACCTTCTGTATCAACCCTGTTGTAGATCATTGTCTCATCTGCAAAGAGACATACTTTTCCTTCCAGGTGCTCTCCAATGTCACTTATACAGATATTAAAGAGGACCGGTCCCAGTACTGAACCCGCAGTACCTCGCTAGTTACCCTCTTTTCTTCACTGTGGACTCCATTTACTATTACCCTTTGCATCCTGCTGTTCAGCCAGTTTTTATCCAGACTCCCACCTTGGGACCCACTCCAAGGCTGGCTAACATATATATTAATCTTTTGTGTGAGACTGTGTCAAATGCCTTGCTAAAATCTAGGTAGGCCATATCCACAGCCCCTCCCTGGTCTACTACTTTGGTCACCCAGTCAAAGAAATCTGTTAGCTTCATCTGACATGATCTTCCTTCTATGAAACCATGCTGCCTTGGGTCCTGTGCCCCACTGGCCTCTAGGAACTCAACAATTCTTTCCTTAAGAAGTGATTCCATCATTTTCCTTACCAATGATGTCAAACTAACTGGTCTGTAGTTTCCTGCCTCTGCCCTGTTCCCACTTTTGTGAAGTGGAATCACATTTGCCCTCCTCCAGTCCTCAGGTACCACCCCATCCTCCCATGATTTGTTAAAGAGAGTAGCCAGTGGCATTACTAGTTCTACCCTTAGTTCTTTTAGAATTTATGGGTGAATTCCGTCAGGCCCCATTGCTTTGCCCACCCTCAGTTTCAAGAGTTCTTTCAAAAGCCTTTCTTCTGTGAATGGACTGGTATCAACCCCCCTATTCAGAGTGTTAATCTTGTTTGGTTTAGGTACCTCCCTCTCCTCTTCCGTTGTGAATACTGAGCAGAAATATTCATTCAGTATCCCTGCTTTTTCACTGTCACCCTCTGCCCACATTACCTCCCCTTTATTAGGTCACTGTATCCCTCCCTTGGTCTCTCTTTGCTCCCTAAAGTGCCTATAAAAGGTTTTATCTCCCTTCTTAACAGAGTTGGCTATATTTTCCTCAGTTTGTGCCTTTGCTATTCTGACTGCCTTCCCTGCCTCCTTCTGCTTTAACTGATAAAGTTCTCTGCCCTGCTCCTTCTGTGTTTCCTTATGTTTCCTGAATGCTATCATTTTCTCCTTAACCTTCCCTTCCACCTCTTTTGAGAACCATTATGTTTTTTTTCTTTATTTTGTTTTGTTGATTTGCTTCACATAAAGGCTTGTTGCCTCCGTGATGGCTGTCTTGATTATTCCCCATTGTTCCTCCACACCTCCTTCTTGCCCATTTGCTAGAGCTTTTCTGAGGCACACTCTCATTTTCCCAAAGTCAGCTTTCCTAAAGTCCAATACTCTTGTTTTTGTGTGGCTTGACTCTATGGCTGTGTTTATTGGGAACCACACTGTTTGGTGGTTGCTTGTTCCCAGATGGCTACCCACTTCTAAATCTGAGATCCTGTCTCCTTCCTCTTATGAGAGTACCAGGTCTAAGATTGCTCCCTCCCAAGTGGGTTCCAACACTAGCTGTCTGAGGCATGCCCCCTGTAGGGCATCAAGAATGACGCTGCTCTTGGATGTGCCTGCAGCAAAGGTACTCCAGTTAACATCTGGCATATTCAGGTCCCCCATAAACAATATCTCCCCTTTTTCTGCCATTTTAAGGATGCCGTCTATAATTTCCTTGTCCATTTCCTCCCCCTGAGATGGGGATCTGTACACAACCCCCAAGTGGATTGTGGTGCCATTTTCTGTCTCCCGGGTGACCCATAGTGACTCATCAACTTCCTGTTTACTCTTTAGTTCTGTTACTTTAATCCCTTCCCTTATATAGAGAGCTACTCCTCCTCCTCTTTTACCCACCCTGTCCCTCCTGTAGACTGTGTATCCTGGTATGTTGACATCCCAGTCATGGTTCTCTGTGTACCATGTTTCAGTGACTGCCACAGTATTCAGGCATCCCTCTTCCATCAAGGCCACTAGTTCAGGGAGCTTGTTACACAGACTGCAGGTATAGGTACTCATCACCCTCCAATGTTTGATGGCCTTACCCCTTTTAGCCCCATCGCTGTCTTTACTGCCTTTTTCTGCATTTATCCCTGTCCTGCTCCCTACTGACTTCTCTACCTTGGTGTTTACCTCTCTAACTACTGTGTTTTGTGGGGGGAGGCTGAGATTTCCCTGCTCCTTTTCAGTGCCTCCCCCCTTGGCTAGTTTAAATGCTTGCCAATGAAGCATTTAAACCTATCACCTAAGATCCTGGTTCCCCCTGGACAAATGCAGACCATCGCACCAGTATAGGCCTTCATCCCTCCAGGTGGCCCCTAGTCCCCAATGAAGCCAAAACCCTGAGCTTCACACCAGGTTTTCAACCATTCATTGAATCCCATGGTGCAGAATACCCTAGCATCATTCTTGCCATAGACAGGCAGCACCTCCGAGAAAGGTTACTGTACATGCTACTTGTCTAAGGCTCCTCCCCAACTCTACAAACTCCTCTTGCACTGCTCTGATCCATTTCACAGCCAGGTCATTTCCCCTAGGTAGACAATGGCATCCAGCTCCCTCCCTCATGCAGCTGCTTCTGCAATCCTGAGGATTCCCTTCCTGTCCCTCTGAGCCATGGTGCCAGGCAGGCACCATACCTCCCTATTCCCTTCCTCCCCTACTTCTACCCCCCTAATGATCGAGTCCCCCATCAGGAGTTGTTTCCTTCCCCTGTGGGGTCTTGTACCAACCGTCTGTGGGTTTCCTTTGTGGAGGTTCCCAGCATCCTCCTTGTTCTCCACAGCAGGTGCCTCCATAGAGGAACCACTCTTTACCAGAACAGCATATGGATTGTGGAGAGGTACAGTTGGAGGGATGCACCATTGTTCCACCACCCTCTCCCTCCATGAGTCCACCTTGGTCCAACCACTCCTCTGAGCTAGCAGTGATGGCCCTGGTGGTCCCTTGGTGGGGGAATAGGTTTCATGAAACCTAGCCAGGTCAGCCCGGAGACGGGCAACCTTCTCTCTCAGACCAGAGAGGTACCTGCAAACAGGGCAGCATTGCAGGCTCCAGAATGTCTCCTGAAACACTGCTGCCCCACAGCCATTGCACTACACCACTCCCATCTTGACTTGTCCCCTCTCATGTTGCTTTGCATGCTTACTGTCTCCTCCCTTTATGTATTTTTACACTTACTTTCCTACTGCCTATGTGCCCTTCCTGTTCTGGGACAGGAACTTCCTGTAGTCTTCAGTAGCCTCCTTCTTCCGTGCTTGGATTCAGACCTCCAGCAGCTGGAGGGGGGAAAAAGAGCTATTTTTTTGGTTCCTTCAAGGTTGATGAAACTAATGTGTCTCAGTGATCCTTCTCTTCCTACTGCCAAACAGGAAGTTCCTGTTGTCAGTCAAATATAGTGGCTATAAAAAGTAGAACTGGCTTAGGGTGGGAAGGAGGGCAATTAGTAAAAAAGCTGTAGTGTTAGACTGCTGTTACTTGCTCTGAAAGCAAAATTCTCCTCTGTCAAAAACAGCAGGAGGCTGTAATTGGAGACACCTGCTTTTGTACTCCTTAACTCCTAAGCCATACCCACAATTAGCTTCACCCTCTGCTCCTGACTCAGTAAATTAAGCTGATACTGTCCCCTTCCTTAGAGAAACACACCTCATTAATGCTCAGTGTCACTTGGATGGTGGTAGAGCTGTGCAGAATTGGAAAATTCTGAATCCATGGAATTTCAGAGAAATTTCACAAAAGTCCACTACATTTTGTGGAATTATGTCAGAATTTTGCAGAATTTTAAAATTTAGTAATTTGGTTATAACTCAATCGTTCAAGCTACAGCTCTGAAATTTGGAATGCCTACACTTTTGTTCAATGGCCACATACAGTATGTGCCAAATATCATATAATTTGGTGTGGCAGTTTCAAAATTAAATAGGTACTCAAATGTTGTCATTTTATTGTTTGTGCAAAATTTCATGGACATTTTTTATCTGCACATATCTTAACCATCTATTGGGTCAGTGATCTTAAATTTGGCAAGATTTCTTGATGATAGGTGTTCTAACACTGTGCCAGATTTCATGATAATATGATGCATTGTCTCAAAATTATATGTGTTCAAAATCTGTCATTCTATTTTTTTCAGAATATTTCATGAAATAAAATTCATCTGCATACAACTCAGGCACCTTTGGAGCTAGAGATGTGTAAATTAATATGGATAACCCCAGATAAGGCTGAGTAAAATTAGAAAATCCCAGTTTTATGGAATTTTTTAATGAAATTCTGCAATTTTTACAAAAACTCATGAGATTTGACTTTAAGTACAAATGTTATTTTGCAATTTCTCACAGCAAGCAGTTAATAAAATTGGCACATGCAGTCTCCTTGTAAGGCCTAAGAACCTGCCAAATTTAATGGTATTGCATTCTCTAGTTTTAAAGTTTCAGGGGTTTATACTTTGTAGTTTACATTCTTGCAAAATTAATTTTTAAATGTTTTTAAAGTTTTACTACTTTTAATTCAATCCCATTTAAAGATGAAAATATGAACTTTTTCAGAAATGACTAAGTGGTATAGTAGTTTAAATGTTTCAACTCTGGTTAAATTTGGATATGTAGTTTTAAAATTAGAGGGAAATAACCAAAATTAAAATTTTGGAAACATGTTTGGCAGGCTATAACACAGTCCCATTTAAAGCTAGAAATCTGAAAAAACATGCATATACAAATGCAGTAACAACCTGTATACCTGGCAATTTTTGTAATATTTCAATGAATACTATCAATGTTATACTAAACGTAAAGAAATCCAAATGTTGGTAAAATATTTGACTATCTATAACTAAGCTTCCGTTAAAGCTTGAGACTTAAAACATGGTGCATATATGCATTCTATGTGCTTCTCTAAATCCTGATATTGAGGAGAAATTTCGATGAGAAATTTTAAAATGATCTCAAAATAACTGAAAATTAAATGTTGATTAAATGTTTGAACACCCATAACTCCACCTCCTTTCAGTCTACAATTCTGCAATTTGGAACATGTTTGTAATCCTTGGGGTGCTGCTTACCTTCCAAATAGTGTTATTTGGACATGTACTTTTAAAAGAATAGTGAAATAACAGAAATTTAAACTTTTGTGAAATTCCATGGAATTTTCATAACAATTCTGTGGAATTCCACGGAATTGGAATGGTCGTTCCACAGGCAGAATTTTATATTCCACACAGCTCTAGGTGGTGGGATAGTATTGCATGTCCCCATGCATGCAGATGACCCCAGTACCTGGTTCTTTTGTACAGTGTTTTCCCCACACTTCAACATGCAGTAGGATCTATCTTTCTCCTAAATCAGTAAGTCCCTTCACAGTCTTCTCTCACAGCCTTGACATCTGTTAAATACTTCCACCAATTTTCTAAGGCCACATCTGCTCCAGCATTACTATCATTATTTTTATGGCAGAGTCTTGCAATATGGCCTGGCTTATTACAGTTTTAGCACATGAAGTCCCTGGGTGAAGGCTTTGTACCCCCACCAGAGTTCTTATCTGACCTGAAGTTAAATTGGGGAAAAGAGGGTCTTACCAGTCCTTGGTTATTACTTTGCTACTGCGTGGTCTGTCTGGCCATCTGATAGTCATCAGCCAAAGAAACTGCCTTTTTTATCACTTTCTGGTAGGTATTCTTTTACCCAAAGCTGCACGTCTGAGGGAAGGATGTTGATGAATTGCTCCATTGCAAATATGTCAGTCTGTGATACTGTTTTGCTCTCTGGTTGGAGCCATTTAATGAGCAGTTCTCCGAGTCGTGTAAAGGCTTCTCAAGGATTGTGACTGAGTTGTACTTCAAGGACTGGAGTCTCTGCTTGTAGGTCTCTCCTGATATGTCATATCTTTTCAGGATTTTTTCTTTTCACAACGTTATAGTTTTCTGCCTGTGCAGTGTCCATATTGCTGTATGCATGTCTGGCTTTACCTGTCAGGTAAGGTACAAGCCTGATTGCCCATTGCTGTTTTGTCCATTGGCAGTCTCCAGTGACCCTTTCAAAAGTTGTCAGGTGTGCTTCAGTATCATGCAAGGGAAGCAACTTTGTAAGTTTAATGCATTTTAAGTGGTTTCTGCTTCCTTGCTCTGTTGGACCTGTGTCAGATCCTCCAGCTTTTATAGCTGACAAGGCATCCAGGCATCATTGCTCATGTTGCTGCATATCTTCTCTTTTCTGCTGCTCCTGTCACTGTATCTCTTCTTTCTCTTTTGCTCCTGTCACTGCATCTCTTCTTTTCTCTGCTTCTCTGCCTCTCTTTGTTGTATAGCCTACCATTTGAAGAAGGCAGATGTGCTTCAGGTTCTGTCCCTGTCTGTTCTTCTTCTTCCATCACTGGAACAGTGATAACCTGTATACCTGGCAATTTTGTACAGTCTCAGTTTGGACTTTTGCATCTGCTAGTTTGTCTGTCTTCCTTAAAAAATTGTGCAGGTGGCTTTTATATGGGCAGTTCATACAAAATAAAGTCTTTCCTCTGGGGTATCTGTAAGTCTAAATTTCAATCTCTCTCTCGCCAACAAAAGATTGCTCTCTTTTTATAAAAAGTCTTTGTCAGGCAATGAATTTCTGCATCCTGAGCTTGTTAGAAGATATCCTGTTTCTCACATAATGTATCAGAGTACTTGTCAGTTTCTTTCCTGAGCAGGTTTGCAAACAGAACATAGTGTCCCCAGCTGGCCTCCTGCTTTCCCAAACAAGTCTGAGGAAGTCAAACTACAGCTCAAGGTTAAACCCCTGATTTCCAAATAGATTTTTGCAATCATTTCAACAATATAACTACATACATTTTCAAACCAAGGGATTCCAATTTCACACAAACAGTTCACACACAGATAAGGGGGAAGAAAATATAGAAATAGCAAGAAATAGCAAGTGAAGGCAGCGATATAGCTGGAGGAAGAGAATCAGGAGTCCATCAGAGTGATCAATTCTTAGGTCTCACAAGGAAATTTAATTGCGCAATCAGACAGACAAGAGACAGGAAAGTAGAGGACAGAACAGATCTTTGCTTTTAACTCTTTCTACATAAAAATGGGACATGGCCTATTCAATCATGTCACAAAGCTGCACGGGCGCTTTTTGTTGAATGATGATGGAACTGCTTTAAATGATGATGGTATACTGGTGAGCAACTCGCAGAGGTGGCTAGGAGAAAAAGCAGCTGTTCAATAAGAAGGTTTCACAGCATTTAAAGAAAGTAGGTGCAAAGATAACAGGGAAGAAAGGGATGCCATAGCAAAAAGGACAGAGGAATTACTTCTTTTATTTAGCGGCATTCTACTTGCAGAGTTGGAGGTACCCATTACAAGTAAGGGCAAGACTAAGCTGGCAGAGGTACCATAATTTACATATGAACATACAATGAAGCCAGAAGAAGAAGACCATTTGGTCTATCAAGTCTGCTCATATTGCACTTTCCACAGCTTGAGCTACTGTCCCTGCCTTCCCTCCTCACTCCTCCCATTCTCCCTACCCATGATCCTTACTTCCCCTATGCCTATCCCCAGCCTCTCTTAAAGCTGCCCACTGTCTTCAACAAGATGACCTCTTCCGGCAGTGCATTCCAAGTGTCCACCACCCTCTCTGTGAAGAAGTGCTTCCTGATCTCCCTCCTAATCCTCCCACCCTCCAACACAAGACTGTGCTCCCTCATGTTATGGTTGCCATGCAGCTTTTAAAGAGACTCTCCTCTGGACCTTCTTCAGCAGGTTAATGTCCTTTTTGAGGTGTGGGCACCAGTACTGAACTCTTTACTCTAGATGCAGCCTTACCAGTGACCTGTACAAGGGCAGTATAACCTCCTCTTTCCTACTACTGATCCCCCTATATATGCATCCCAGCATCTTGTTTGCCTTTGCTGCTGCTTTCTTGTACTGTGTGGAGTGCTTCAGGTCACTAGTGATCATCACTCCCAGGTCCTTCTCCTCCTCTGATGCAGATCCTCAGATTCCACTCAGGTAGTACTCTGTCCTGGTATTCATGGCTCCAATATGCATAACTTTGCATTTCTTGGCATTGAAGCCAAGCTGCCAGATTCTGAACCACCTGCCCAGCTTTTCCAGACCTTCTTGTAGGTTCTGTATCACGTCAGCTCTGTATACTCTCCCACAGAGCTTGGTGTCATCCATGAACAGGCACATTTTGCCCTTAATGCCATCCCTAATGTCATTGATGAAGACATTGAACAACACAGGCCATAACACCAAGCCCTGCGGGCCCCACTGGGTACCTCTCTGGTGCCAGATAACTCTCCCCCCCACAACCACCCTCTAGATTCTGTCCCTCAGACAGTTTTCCACCCATCTGGTCATTTTTTTCCCCAACTCCAAGCTCCACCACCTTCCTGCTCAACCTTTTGTGGGGTACAGAGTCAAAGGCCTTGCTGAAATCAAGATAGAGGATGTCTACCACTTCATGCGATCATGTGTACTGTGACTTTATTCAGTGATGTGCTGGGATCACGTGTAATGGACTTGGCTGGCCAATCAGATTCCAGAATTTTTTCTTACCATTTAAGATTTTGAACTCTGGTAAGTTTGAAACAACATGCCTACCTCATGACATTTGGCAGATCCCTAGATCCTTACTATTCACATGAGTATATTAACATACAGGACTCGAGATTGAAGTAAGACTGAGTTATAAGCAGCTGTTATACTAACAAAAAAAATCATGAAATTGTGTGCATTTTTTGAAATTCATGGAATTTCGCAAAAATTCTGTGGAAGTGGAAACTACTACTATCACTAGCCGTACTAGAGAACAAGTACAGTAAAATGGCTCTGTGACAGTAAATCAACTCTGTGACAAACCCACCTCTGTCACACAGAGCAACAAAAGTCATTTCTGCATCTGGGTCTCACACACAAAAGTGGGTTCAAATGAGGAAAAACAAAAAAGGTAACACAATGCATGCTGAAAATAGGAAATAGAAACATAGAAACATAGAATTTGACGGCAGGTAAGGACCGCTTGGCCCACCCAGTCTGCCCATTTCCCTACCTACTGGATAAGCTGCAGATCCTAGTTAACCAGCAGCCTACTTCTTCCTACCACCACCCCCAGAACTGCCTTATGACTATCCCATGCATGCTTGAATTCCACCACTGATTTTGACTCCACAACCTCCTTCGGAAGGCCGTTCCATGCATCCACAACCCTCTCTGTAAAAAAATACTTCCTTAAATTACCTCTGAGCGCCCCCCTATTTTCAAATTGTGCCCTCTTGTTCTTGTACACCTCTTTTTTGAAAGATGCTACCTTCTTGGACTTTGTTGATTCCCTTGAGGTACTTGATGTTTCTATCATGTCCCCCTCTCCTTCTTTCCTCGAGGCTATACATATTAAGCTCCTTAAGTCTCTCTTCATATGTCTTCCGGTGCAGACCCTGCACCATTTTAGATTGCCCTCCTCTGGACAGCTTCCATCCTGTCTATGTCTTTGCGAGATTGGGTCTCAGAACTGCACACATACTCCAGATGGGGTCTCACCAGCTGTCTGTACAGAGGGATAATAACTTCCTGTTTTCTACTGGTGATGCCTCTCCCTATGCATCCCAGTATCCCCCAACCCTCCTTGCTGCCCTCTCACATTGCTTGCCCGTCTTTGGGTTATCTGATATGACTACCCCCAGGTCCTTTCCATTTTTGTTGTGTTAGTATCTCACCCCATTGTGTACTCTTCCCTGGGTTTTGTTTCCCAGGTGCATTACCTTGCACTTCTTAGCATTGAATCTAAGCTGCCATACATTTGACCATTCCTCTAACCTTGCCAAGTCCCTTCTCATCCTTTCCACCCACCCTGTGCATCAACTCTGTTGCAGATCTTAGTGTCATCTGCAAAGAGACATACTTTTCCTTCAGTCCTTCTGCAATGTCGCTTATAAAGACGTTGAAGAGGACCAGTCTAATCTTTGAACCCTAAGTGCCCACAAGTAACCCTCCCTTTCTTCTGGTGGACTCCATTACTATTACTCTCTGTGTCCTATTCTCCAGCCAATTCTTTACCCAGGCTGTCATCTTGGGACCCACTCCCAGGCTGGCTAACTCATATTAATCTTTTGTGGGACTGTGTCAAATGCCTTGCTAAAGTCTAGGTAGGCCATGTCCACAGCCCCTCCCTGATCTACTACTTTGGTCACCCAGTCAAAGAAATCTATCAGATTCGTCTGGCATGACCTTCCTGCTGTGAATCCATGCTGCCTGGGGTCCTGTGCCCCTCTGGCCTCTAGATACTCGACAATTCTTTCCTTTAGAAGTGATTCCATCATTTTCCCTATCACTGAGGTTAAACTAACAGGTCTATAGTTTCCTGCTTCTGCCTTGCTCCCACTTTTGTGAAGGGGAATCACATCTGCCCTCCTCCAGTCCTCGGGTACCACCTCATCCTCCATGATTTGTTAAAAGGGTAGTCAGTGGTGTCACTAGTTCTACCCTTAGTTCTTTTAAATTCTGGGATGAATCCCATCAGGCCCCATTGCTTTGTCCACCTTCAGTTTTAAGAGTTCTTTCAGAACCCTTTGTTCTGTAAATGGGCGGTATCAACTTTGTATCCAGAGTGTTACTACTGTTTGTTTATGTACCTCCCCTCTTCCTTTGTAAATACTGAGCAAAAATATTTGTTTAGTATCTCTGCCTTTTCACAGTCTCCCTCTGCCCACCCTCCTCCCCTTTATTAAGCCTCACTATCCCTCCCTTGGTCTTCCTTGGCTCCTGATGTACCTATAAAGGTTTATCCCCTTCTTAACTGAGTTGGCTATCTTTTCCTCGGTTTGGGCCTTTGCTGTTCTGACTGCCTTCCCAACCTCCTTTTGCTTCAACTATACAGTTCTCTGTCCTGCTCCTTCTCGATTCCTTGTACTTCCTAGATGCTTTCTTTTTCTCTTGAACCTTCACTGCCACTTCCTTTGGGAACCATAGTGGTTT
The DNA here is from genome assembly GCA_016271365.2 of Neoceratodus forsteri. Taxonomy (NCBI): domain Eukaryota; kingdom Metazoa; phylum Chordata; order Ceratodontiformes; family Ceratodontidae; genus Neoceratodus; species Neoceratodus forsteri. The sequence continues at coordinate 1,024,833,323 of CM057454.1, read as the reverse complement.
CTTACATCGTCTTGTTTTGTTTATTTGCTTCACACAAAGGCTCATTACCTCTGTGATGACAGTTTTTATTACTCCCCATTGTTCTTCCACCCCTCCTTCCTGCCCATTTGCTAGTGCGTTCCTTAGGCACTCACCCATTTTGGCAAAGTCAGCCCTCCTAAAGTCCAGTACTTTTGTCTTTGTATGGCTTGACTCTATTGCTGAGTAGAGTAAATAAATAGAGTTTAAACTGATGTTTCAACAATGGGTCTTCTTCAGAAATGATCTATAAAGAGAAAATAGCAATTTTAGTGGAGTGGTAGGGGAAATATGGGACATACTGCATATATTAGGAAGGAAAATAGGTGGGAAGATCTAGCAGAAAAAAAGATTAGCAAATTAAGAACAGAAGCTAGGAAAAAAGGTAATGATTGGGAGGGAGAGGCATGCTATAATGGGAGCAATTAGCTAAAGTGTCCTCTAGTAGGTTCAAATTAATTGGGCATACTAAGAAGGCTGAAAGGTGACAAAAGGTGGGGGCAGGGACACCTGGAAATAATAAAATGGATATTCACACATAGCTGGAATGCCCATGTGAGTATGCCCAGTACTGCCCCGGACGATCTCTCCACTCAGCTGATGAGGGGTTGCTAGAGATTCCAACGGTATTTTTAAAATCCTCAGGGGCCCATGCATTTGTGAACACCTCCCCAGTCCTCTGGAATTCTCTACCCCATCAGTTTCTGGAGTGCACAACCATGGAGGGATTTAAACAGGCACTAAAAACACACTTGTGGCATTTAGCCTACCCTCTCTGATTTTACTGATATGAATTTTTATAAGGTACTGCATTTAATAGGATTTTATATTGTTTCTGTTTTAGCTTACTGTTAAGGTGCCTTGGTTGGTGAAAGGCGCAATATAAATAAAGCATAATATTATTATTATAGTCCCTTTCAGTTTCACAAAGCCACCATATCTGCAAAACTCCAGTCTTTCTTGCATCAGATTAGCACCTAGTCAGACTAATCTAACAAGTTAGTAACTTGCATTCCCCCAGAGTCCCCCTGACACAAGATGAGTGGTCTCTCCTCAGCAAGGGTCTTTCTTTTGTGTCCATACCAAGACATTGCAGCCTACCTTTGGTTCAAGTAGATCTGCAGTACTTCTATCACAGAGTATGCCTTACAGCTAATTTTTCTAATGAGAATTCTCTTCCTGCAGATAATGACACTATTACCAGCCTCAACAACATTTATCCCTGGTGCAGTGTGTGGAACCTACCTCCAGGATGTTTTGCTGCTGTAGATTATTTTGATAACCAATGTATAAAAGGTACCACTAACACCAATTGTTATTAATGGCACTATCACCCTAAACTAACAACTGGTAAACTCACAGCCCTCATAGAAACATAAACTTTGATGGCAGATAATGACCGCTTGGCCCACCTAGTCTGCCCATTTCCCTACCTATTGGATAAACTACAGATTCTAGTTAACCAACAGCCTACTTCTTCCTAACCCCCCACCAGAATTGCTTTATGTCTGTCTCATGCATTCTTGAATTCCCCAAGTGTTTCTGACCCCACAACCTCCTCAGGAAGGCTGTTCCATGTATCCACCACCATCTCTGTTAAAAATATTTCCTCACATTGCCCCTGAGCCATCCCCCCTCTATCTTCAAATTGTGTCCCCTTGCTCTTGCACATCTCTTTTTCTGAAAGATGTTACCCTCTTGGACTTTGTTGATTACCTTGAGGTACTTGAAAGGTTCTATCATGTTTCCCCTCTCCCTCCTTTCCTCAAGGGTAAACATATTAAGCTCCTTCAGTCTCTCTTTGTATAGCTTCTTTTACAGACCCTGCACCATTTTAGTTGCCCTCCTCTGGACTACCTCCAGCCTGTCTATGTCCTTGCAGAGATAGGGTCTCCAGAACTGCATGCAGTACTCCAGATGGGGTCTCACCACCTGTCTGTACAGAGGGATAACAACTTCCTGTTTTCTACTGTAACACAGCAATTACATTATATTAAACCAACTGATATGGAGTTAAAAATCACTGAAGCCACATACCAACTTTCCGACATCACTTCTCACTCTACTTCAACACTATTCCACTGCCAAAAATTGTAAAGAGATCTACCATTTTAAGCTTTGATACTGAAAACAAAGAACTTGTGGCCTCTGATAACAGACTCACAGTTTAGCATCCTCAGGCATCCAGGTTACATCTTATTCCCAAAATAAATAAAAAAACAAGGTACTGTAACCCTGGATGCCCTATTGTTTACATTTATGTTTGCGGCCCCTACCCTCTGGAATTCTCTACCCCGTCGGTTACGAGAGTGTGCGACTGTGGAGGGATTTAAACAGGCCTTGAAAACTTATTTGTGGATGCAAGCTTTTGGTAGTTAATTTCTTTTCAACTATATTAGTTGTTTTATTGTTGTTTTATATTTTTAGGACACTGAGCTGTGTGACGTATTTTAAATTTTGTTTGGCGCCTTGGTATTTGAAAGGTGCCATAAAAATAAAGTTTATTATTATTATTATTATTGTGTCTACCTGCTCCTTCTCCATGTTCTACATCTCAGCTTTTCTGGACAGCCTCATCAGATCATGTGATGAATCCCTTCCCTCCCACATTAATGACACTAACCATGCTCTCCAGTTATTTGACAGGTCCAGATTCAATGCATCCCATCAACTCATCTTTACAATAGACATATCACTTTACACAATAATCCTCCACAATGATGGCTTAACAGAACTGCAGGACTTTCTGAATAAGTGAAAAGTTCAGCAGTCAACCCCACACACGTTAACCTGACTAGCTGAACTTGTTCTTAAACATAAAGTTTTATTTTTCTTTCAATAACTGTTTTTCAGCAGATCAGTGGATTTGTCATGGTTACTAGTATGGGTCCCTTTTTTGCCAGTTTGTTTGGTTGAGGAAAAGTTATTTCTTTCTTTCTGAAGGACTATGCCTGACCGTTACAAATAATACATAGATGGTTATGTGAGGGCCACCTCCTGCAAAAGGAAAGCCCTCTAAATCTTCTTGGAAAGGTTTACAACATACCATCCTTTCCTTTAGTACACTGTCAAAGTATTCTCCTCCACACTGCCTTTTCTAGATATCACATTGTTGGTGCAGAATACTGGTCTGAAGAAATTGATTTATTACAAACTCACTGACTCACACAGCCTTCTCCTCCACAGTACCTTCTATCCCAAACATGCTATGAATGGTTTGCCATATTCACTGTTCCTTAGATTCTGCAGGTTATGTGGTGAAGATGATGATTTTGCTGAGTAGGCTAAAATAACAGCGGTTACATAAAAAATGTGTAATGGGCAGGGCATTATCCCAAGTCAGCAATATGCTCCCGCTCCATAGCCCTGAACCTCACAGGAGAGATACTCATGCAGCAACACTGACATATTACACTTGTGCTTCAGTTCTCTTTCAAGACCCTTTCTTTCCTAGTCTACAAACTGACCCTAATACTGAATCTTCCTGTGTAGTGCCACCCGTTGCCTCCTACTGCAGACCACCCACCTTTTGGAATCTTCTGGTATGTAATAGCCTCCATACTCTTAACCATTCTATCCTATACCAGGTATAAAGACTTGAAAAACAACCAGCTACAACATATATTTATAATCTCACTGAAATCTAAGGTCCCACAAGTGATTTTATCATCACCAGGCATTCTCATGCTTTTTCAACAATATGTGTGAGCCAAGTGGTTCTTTTCTGCCAACAAATTATATGTCCCTTTGTTTCTATATATTGTATTCTTTGAAGAAATTGTGCTGCTATCTACTGTACAACAGAGAGACAGGCACATGCCTGGCTGACCTATTCAGTGAACAATACAGGGGTGTCACAAATGAATACACTGTAAAACCCATAGTGTCCCAGTTTACCTCCAGGGACTGTAATCTCATGTCTGTGTTCTTCAACAGGGTTTCTGGGATGCTGACCAAAGGGGAAAGAAAAACAGAAACTCAGTTAATCATCCACTTAAGGTCCCAGAAGCCCTCTGGTTTAAATAACAGACTTATTTCCTACTTACATCATTTAGCCACTGTATGGTTTCCCTCTGAAGTCTGTCCTCTTACCCACACCCATCTTTGTTTCCATGCACGTGTGATATGCTGCATGTGTGGGTATGCCTGTACATACTTCCATTTGGGGGGTGTAGACATGATCACATGGGCATTCCAGCTACTTGTGCATATATTATCATTATCTCCTTGTGTCCCTGTCTTCTTCCCCCCACATTTGTCACCTTTCAGCCTTCTTACAATGTCCAGTTAATTATACCCTACTTGAGGATTCCTTGGCTCATTCACTCCACTATGACTCTTCCTCCCTGTCATCACCTTTTTGTATTCTAGCAGCCAGTCATAACTTACTTATATCATTTTTTCTCCTAGATCCACCCACCTATTTTCCTTCCTCACATATATACCTTACTTCCCTTACCTATCCACTAACCTTGCTATTTTTTCTTCATAGATAATTCCTGCAGAAGACCAATGGTGAAAACATTGATTCTAACTCTATTGTTATTTTCAGCATGCACTTAATATTGTCTTCTTATTTTGTTTTCACAGAAACATAGCAACATTGAGTTTGTTAGAAGAAAATGATCACATGTTAGTGCTGTGAGGAATTTTCAAATTCTGGTAGAATGAAATTCCGTCTAATTTCATGGGAAACAGAATGGCAAAATTTCACGGCAGAAAAATGCAGAATTAGTTTTTCCATATCATTTCCATGGAAATTTATTCTGCAGATCTCAATATTTTCCCCAGAATGGTTGAGAAATTATTTTCTGCAGGAAAAAAATGCTATTCTGCTGAATTTTATTTCGCGTATCACAATATTTTCTGCAGAGATGGTTGTGGAATGATTTTCCAGGGGAAAATGGTGTTCCACAGAATATTATTCTGCACAACAGAGCAGGCAGAATTCTAGAGAAGAACCAGCAAAATTCTGGTGGAAATTCCACTGGTGGAATGGTCATTCTATATTAATTCTGCTGGCAGAATTCCACATTCTGTACAGCGCTATTGCATGGCCCATTACATCTGCTGAAATGTTTCCTGCCTAATCTGTCTCTGTAGATCTACTTGTCTCTGGATAGCCTCCCACCTCCCTAAATCTTTTCTAATATACCCCTATGTTTATCCCCCACATTCCTAAAGCCCCCTACTGTTTTTGGCCCCACCACTTCAGCTGGCAGTCTGTTTCAGGCATCTATCATCCTTTCGGTGAGGAAATATCATCTCTCTTAACCAACCCCCAGCTTCAATAAATCCCTCCTGGTCCTGATGTTCTTTTTCATTTGAAAGAAACTCCCCTCATGTACTCAGTTAATCACTGTGAGGTAACTGTAGGTCTATTATGCCACCTCTCTCTCCTCTCTTCCACGGTGTACATGTTGAGATCCATCAAACTGTCCTCATCAGGCTTCTTGTGCAACTACTGCACCATTTTAGTTGCCCTCTTCTGAACTCTTGCTACCCTGTCTATGTTCTTTCTGAAGTGAGGTCTCCAAAACTGGACACAGTACTCCAGGAGGGGGTCTCACCAGTGAGCCATACAGTGTCAACACCACCTCCCTCCTCCTGCTAGAGATATTCCTCTCTATGCATCACAGCATCCCACTAGCCCTACCCACTGCTTTGTCATACTGCCCTGCCACTTCGAGGTCCTCAGATAGAAACATAGAGACACAGAATCTCTTGGCAGAAAAGGACCGGTAGGCCCATCTATTCTACCCCATTTTTCCCTGCCCATTACTGCATCTGGGACCCTATTTGGTCACTAGTGTCCCTCCCTCCTCCTTTTCCACTACTTATTATGCCAATGTACCTGACACATGCTTGAAGCTCCCCACTGTTTTTTCCCCCACCACCTCTTCTGGCAGGCTATTCTAGGCAACCACCACTCTTCCTGTTAAGAAGTATTTCCTCACATCCCTCTTAAACTTAACTCCTCTAGCTTCAATGCATGTCCCCATGTTTTGGTGCTCCTCCTCTGAATGAGACTCACTCCTGCATCTTATTCACCCCCCATAAAGTACTTACAGGTTTCAATCATATCCCTTCTTGTGCTTCTCTCCTCCAGTGAGTACATGTTGAGCTCCTGCAGCCTCTCGTCATATGGTTTCACTTGCAACCCCAGCACCATTTTGGCAGATCTCATCTGGACCACTTCTACCCTGTCAATAGGCTGTATGCACTATGGTGTGGGTTGCCTACACAGAGGTGCAGGACAACCCTAAGTTGGAATGCTGCACAGTGGGGGTCCAGTGCACCCCTAGCAGCATTCACAACAGGGATACAAGCCCCTTGCACACTCAATCCCCTAGCTGACCACACAGCCATGCACAACATGCAGTACAGGGGGAGTGCCCACACTACATGCCATGCACAAAGGCACATAGTACTGGAGGTGGGGGGTGCAGATTATGGCAGCTGGGACCCTGCCATAACTATTGTGCAGCCCCACCGCAGATACCCACCTGTGTATGGTAGCAATGGAGTGTAGTCAACCAAGTCCAATTGTGGATGTATGCAGCCAATGTATATTTCATAGCATGTCAGTAACAGTAGCTGCATACACATACAACAGTGGTGCACCATTAGCAGGGAGAATCTGCAGGAAGGCTTTGGGCAGTGTAGGTACTAGGTGTTGCCTGTTATGTACCCTTTGCCTAAAGTTACATACTGTCAGTCATTGGTATGTTTCCAATGATTATGTGTTGTTGCTGTGGTTTTGCTATGGCTGTATGTAGAAATGGAGAGCCCATTTGGCACAGATGCTGTAACTGCTACCACACAAGTAGGGCCATATGGTATACATAGGGGGCAACACATCAGACATTAACTCATACTTTACCCTACGCAAGATCCTCTCCTGACCAGAATATCCTGCGTGTGTGGAGCATGGGAACTACTATGGGACCCAGGAAAGGCACCCGACTGGATATCCACCTGTGTCCTCCAAACCGCCCCCCAAGGTCCTGAGCCTGGGGGGACTTTGTCCATGGACTGTTTGTTGCCCAGTGTTGGTGCATACTGGCCACCTGTCTGTGGGCACATAGTTATGTGGGCTGGTTATGTGTATTTTGTGTGTTACGCTCACACATTCGTGCATAGCGGCCAATGTCCTTGCGGTGGTGTGGCCTCTAGAACTAGACACTGTACTCTAGGTGGGGTCTCACTAGTGAGTGATACAATGGCAACACAACCTTTATTACCTACTAGAAATCCCTCCTCCCTATGTAACATTGCATCCCACTGGCCTTCCACTTTGAGGTCATCAGAGATGATTTCCCTGCATCCCTTTCTTGCTTAGTGACTGTAAGTACTTTCACCCACCATCTTATACACAGCTCCCAGATTTCCCTGCCACAGGTGCATGACTTTGCATTTTTTGGCATTGAAACCCAGCTGCCTTAGTTTTCTCAGATCCTTTTGCATTCTCTACAGCCCTCCTTGGATGTCCCTCATTGCAGATTTTTGTGTCATCCACAAAGAGACACACTTTCCCCTCCAGTTTCTCAGCAATGTCACTTATGAAGACATTGAAGAGGACAGGTCCCAGTACTGATTCATGTGGCACCCTACTGGTCACTCTCCTGACCCCCAAGTGGCTGCCACTTACCACCACCCACTACCTCCTATCCTCCAACCAGTTTGATACCCAGCTTACCACCTTCTCCCCAACCCACAGGATGCTAAGTTTCTTTATCCTCCAATGTCAAAGGCCTTATTGAAGACAGATAGGCTATATCCACTGCCCTCCATTGATCCACCTCCTTAGTCACAGAGTCAAAGAAATCTATGAGATTTAGCAGACATGACCTCCTGCCTGTGAACCCATGCACCCTGTGGCAATGAAGCCCATTTGCCTCTAGGAACTGCATATACCTCCCTTTACCAGGGTCTTCATTAATTTCCCCATCACTGATGTTAAACTCACTGACCTGTAATATCTAGCCTCCTCTCTGCTGCTGCTCTTGTGCAGAGGGACTACATCAGCCCTCCTCCAGTTCTCTGGACCTGCCCTCATCTACAATGAGGTGGTGAATAGCATTGACAGAGGGGCAGCTAGCATCTTGCTCAGTTCTTTTAGCACACTTGAGTGAATCCCATCTGGCCCCATCCCCTTGTTTTGCTTTAGGGCTTCCATTCCCCTTCTGATTCGCTCCTCTTAAAATGGACTTGTGCCAGCCCCTGCCTGTGCCTGCTGATACATGTTGGTCTGTCTCCTACCTATTGTGAAGACCAAGTAGAAGTATTCATTTGAAATTTTTGCTTTTCTTAATCTTCTTCTGCACAGTCCCCCTCCCAGCTCTCCTGATTCTCACTATCCCACCCTTTGCTTTCCTATTTTCACTCACACACCTTAGAAAAGTCATATCCCCCCTTTTTGACCTACTTGGCCATCCTCTTCTTTGCTTGTGCCTTCGCTGCCCTTACCCTCCTTCCTGCTTCCCTTTGTTTATCCAGCTGTACTCCTTATCCACCTTGTGTGGGTCTCCTTTTACTTCCTAAAATTTGTTTTTCCCCCCTTACTGCCTTAGCCACTGCCTTTAAGAACAATAATGGCCACTTCCTCCTCCTACCCTTGCTCACTTTCTTCAAACAGCATACCATTGCCTTAGCTAATCCCTCCTTGATAGTTTTCTCCTTTTCCATTGGGTGTTCACTGCCCCCCAGCAATCACCCCCTTCAAGGTATTTACCAAGGCAATCACCAGTTTCTTTATAATCTGCACTCCTGAAGTCCAGGACCCTCACCCTAATCTGTTTTTTCTCTTGCCCAATCCATGTGCCAAGCCATACCATATGGTAATCGCTTGTACTCAGGGGACTACCCACTGTGACATCTGCAATATTGGCCCCGTTCATAAGTACCAGGTCCAGCACTGCCCCGCCTCTAGTGGGTGTTATAACTAGCTGCCCAAGAAATACCCCCTGTAAGGAGTTGAGGATGGTCCTGCTTCGTGTTGCAGCTATGGCCAGAATGCTCCAGTCTTCAAGTGGCATATTGAAATCCCCCATGATCAATACCTCCCCTTTAATTGCCATTCTGCCATTGGCCTCCCCGAAAACCTTGCCTAATTCCTCCCCCCTGTGTTGGTAGTCTGTACACTACACCCATAGGAATAATGACCCTGGATTCTGTCTCTACACTGACCCAAAGAACCTGTAGCCCTTCCTTGTTTCCAGGTCCCTGTATCTCCATGGCTTTTATATCTTCCGTTGCATATAAAACACCCCCCCTTTCCCTGTCCTGTCCTTTCAGAACATGGAATTGCCACATCCCAACTGTGGCTGCCAGTGTACTATGATGCTGTTATGGCCATTAGATCCAGGTCTTCCTCCACAGTCATTGCCTTAAGGTCAGGAATTTTATTTCCTAGGCTCTTTGTGTTCAAACACATGGCTCTCCTTTTGTCCCTTCCTCTTTCTGCTCTGCCTTCCCTTCCTGATTCCATCTGATGCCCTTCCTGTTTCCTTAGTACTTGATCTCCCCTTTTTCATTATCTGCCTCTGACCACTCTCTTGAACTCTTCTCTCAGCCTTTGGTCAACCTCTTGACCCACCTTCCTGCCTTCCCCTTGTCTCAATGCCCTTCTATCCCTGGAGTATTCATTTCTCCTAGACTTCTCCTCTTTTCTGCTCCATTTTCTGTAGGGACAATCTCTGCTTCTTTCTTCTTTTCTGCCTCCTCCTTGAATAATTTAAAAGCCCATCAAAGTAGCATCTATATCATCCACCTGGGGCTGACATTTCCCTCCCAGATGGATGAATGGAGGCCATCTCCTTTGTACAGGTCTCTAACCCACCAGGTAGGACCCCAGTGTCTGATGGAGCTAAAACCCTCCTACATGCACCATGCCTTCAGCCACTCTTAAGGAACCTGGTGCAGTGTTCCCTAACCACCCTCCCCCCACCATATACATGTAGCATCTCAGTGAAGGCCACCATGTGAGCTACCTGCTTCAGGCCCCTTCCAAGCTCTCTAAACAGTTACTGCACCCACTGCTGCATCTCTTTGCCAGATATGATAACCCCAAGGTCCTTTTCCTGTTTAATGACTGTCAGTACTCTCCATCCTATACATGGCTTCTGGATTCCTATGCCCCAGTGACATGAGTTTGCACTTTTTGACATTTAATCCAAACTGCCATGCTTTTGGTGACTCTTTGAATTTCCCAAGTTCACTGAACATTCTTTCCACCCTCTCCTAAGTGTTCACCCTATTGTAGATTTTGGTATCATCTGCAAAAAGGCATATCTTCACTTCCAGTTTTACTACAATATCACCTATGAAGACACTGAAGAGGGCTGGTCCCAGTACTGAGCCCTGTGGTACCCTAGTGGTCACTCTCCCACTATTAGAGTGAATGCCATTAATCACCATCCTCTGTCTCCTGTCCGTTAGCCATTTTCTAACCCAATTCTTCTTTGGATCCTTCCCCTAGGCTGATCAATTTCTTGATTAGCCTCCTGTGTGGCACAGTGTCATAGGTCTTACTAAAGTCCAGATATGTCATGTCGACTGCACTTCCTTGATGTATTTCCCTGGTCATGCAGAAAAAGAAGTCTATCAGATTGGTTTGGCATTACCTTCCCCTGTGAATCCATGCTATCTGTAATTTTGCAGCCCACTGGATTCAAGATATTCTACTAGTCTTTCTGTCGGTAGAGTTTTCATTAATTTCCCCCACCACTGAAGTAAGACTGGCTAGCCTATATTTGCCAGCCTTCTCCCTGATGTAGATATTTTGTAAAGGGATCATGTCAGCTCTTCTGCAGTCCTCTGGAACCATGACTGTTTCCAGTGAGCTGTTGAATAAAGGCTGTCACTGGGGAAGCTAGCACCTCCCCGGGTTCTTTTTGCTCCCTTGGGTGTATCCATCTGGTCACATAGCCTTGTCCACCTTCAGAGCTGAAAGTCCCTTCTAGACTCTTTCTTTTCAAAATAGACTTGTGTCCATCTCCAGCCTCATTCCAACCACTCTCTGGTGGTCCATTCTCCCCTCTCACCACTATGAACACTGAGCAGAAGTACTTGTTTAACATGTAAACTTTTTCTTGATCCTGCACAGTCTCCTCCTTCCACCCTTCTAATCCTCACTATCCCTCATCTGCTTTCCTCTTCTCAGTTATGTATCTGAAGAAAGTCTTAGCCCCTTTAGCAACCCTTTCTTCTGTCTGTGCCTTTGCTCCCCTCACTGACTTGCCTGCTTCTTTCTTCTTTACTTGGTACAGCTCCCTGTGCTCCTCCCTCTGTGTTTCCTTAACTTCCTGAATGCCACCTTTTTGTCCCTCACTACCTTTACCATTTCCTTACAGAACCATATTGATCTCTTTTTCCTTTTGCTTTTACTCTCAGCCTTCATAAAGAGGTTGGTTACTTTAACACTCCCTTATTTTCCCCAGTGTGCCTCAATCCCTCCCTGGCAATCCCCTCCTTCAAATCAAATTCTGAGGCAGTCATCCACTTCTATCACAAAATGTCCTCCTAAAGTCCAGGACCCTGGTCCTCATGTGGTTAGCCTTTGTTCCTGTCTTTATGTTAAACCACACTGTATGGTGATCACTAGCACCCAGGAGACTGCCCACTGTGACATCTACAAAGTTGTCTCTGATTGTAAGCACAAGGTCCAGCACTGCCCATCCCTAGTGGCTTATTTGATCAGTTGCCTGAGAAATGTCCATTGTATAATGTCAAGAATGGCCCTGCTCCTTAACAAAGTCAAAGTTGAAAGGATCCACCCACATCTGGCAGATTGAAGTCAGCAACTAGCAGCACCTCCCCTTACTTGCCATTTTGATAGTGGCTTCCCCAAGTACCTTACCCAGCTCATCTCTTGGGGCTGGAGGTCTATACACTATCCTTGTATGAACAGTGGCTCCAAATCCCATCTTCAGGATAACCCAGAGCAACTCCAGCCTCTCATTTCCTCTAGGTGCCCATGCACCATGGTGGTCTTGATTCCCTCCATCTTATATAATACATATAATACAACCCTTCCTTCTCCCCTCCCTGCCCTGTCTCTACTCAACAGAGAGTACCTCAGTATGGCCATGTCCCAGTCATGGTGGTCATTGCATCATGACTCCATAATGGCCACTAAATCCAGGTTAGCCTACACTCCACCATGATGGCTTCCAGGTCTGGAATTTTGTTTCCAAGATTCCTCACATTGGCACATAAGACTCTCCACACCATACTTCTTGTCTGTCTGCTTCTATACTGTACTTCCCCCTTCCATTCCTGACTGTGTTGTCCCCTGAAGCCCCCCGACTCACCTCTTCCTTTTACCTTCACCATTTCTTGTCTCCTTCAATCCTTCAGCCCACACACTGATGCAGCACCTTGCTTTATTTGTTCTTACATTTCTGGCAAGGCAAGCCTATGGAAGACTTCCTGGCCAGGAAGAGGTTTCAGAAGCAATCATACAAGGTAAATGTTCCTGGAGGAACAAGGTAAATGTTTCAAATTTTTCCAGATCAAGTGGAGGGAGAATGCAGGAGCAATTCAGACAGAAAGGGTGTTCAGTCTGATGCAGAGCTTTCTGGTTTAAACCTGATATGAATTTTGGACAGAGAAACTCAACCAGTTGATTAAGATACTTGATGAACTGAGAGCTGAATCTTGAACATTTCTAGATTATTTTGTGAGTATGCTGGGAGTGGGGGTGTTACTGGTCTTAAAGCTTCCATCTTTAGTGAACAAGTCTTGGGAGGGAACAAAAGAGATATTTTAACATGCAAATGTGGTTTGATTTCTCTGTTTGTGTTACATTTTAGTTTTCTATCCTTGGGCAGTCAGTAATTCTCAATCTGTTTTAAAATGTTCCATGTATAAAGAACTACCCTGACTGAAATGTTTACTATACTACCTAACCCTTTTGTAAGATCACTTCTGTTCTTTATTGGTACACTTCATCAGATATAATATTTACAATATACACTCTGGTTCTAACTTAGTTTCCATTTCCTACATGCCCACTAAAACAATTGTCTTTAGGGGTCACCTTATGTCTCAATGGGTAGTACATTATTTTCAAATGCCAATGACCGGGATTCAGAATTGAACTCAGGAGCTGAGTGAGGTGGCTGAGGGGCTGGGGTGTTTTTGCCATTCTGCAGTGCTTCCAGCCTGGTTAGGGTAGTACTGTGGTTCAACAGATGCAGTGGTCCATTTAGCAGACTGGGGGAGCTTGCCTCCTCCCCAGGGTGATACTGCATACTTGTGAGAGCTACTGGACAATGAGCAGCACAAAACAGAAGGGTTGAAGTGTTACAGGCAAAAAAAAATGGTGAAGAAAAAAAAAACATGTGATCCCTGAGTCACCAAACATGATAGTCACTGGAACCCTGGGCCCAGCTTCATGTGGATACCCAATGGTCATGATGGTGGGGGAGTGGTGGATGGGGCTGAGGAATTGCCAGCAAAATGATCAGAAGGCGAGTAGAAGGTAGTGGTTTGGGGACCAAAAAAATGTACCATATATGAAAAAGTATTCCCCCTCTCAATCATAAGAACTTAATTTAATTCTCTTTCTATGCCAGTCTGTTCTCTGGCATATCAACCCTTACTTTTAATCAAACCATTAAGCGTGAAGAATTACCCTCTCACTGACTGTTGCTAAATTTGGTCAGTAAGCAGAAGTGCCTCCAGTACTTGCCTCTGAGCTCACTTATGCAGGAACTGGTTCCCACCATGTCTTCCTGATTGCTCATACATAGTGACCTTTTGCATACTGCCAAAATATACCACTATCATGAGGCAAAAGAGATCATTGAAACAGCACAGCAAAATGTCACTAATATTTGTTTACAATTTGACGTTTCTCATTAAATTGGGCTTGTCACTTTATTAGCTACAACACTTATTTATTGCATATCATAATTTATATGGTAGTACACTGTGATTCACAACCATGGTGATTAGGAGGATACTAGCTGAAGTCAAAGATGCATACAAGAAAATTGCCCTGCTTTATGCTTGTTAGACAAAACACTGGAATGATTTTGCTTTACTAGATACTATTATTCAAATTGACAGGATTTCTAAAAAATATTTAAAAAATATATATTTTTTTTGCTTATGCCTCCTGAGTTTTAATTATGTGAGGTTTCCTTTTTAATATTGACTACTTCAGGGAAAAAACAATAATAGAAAGTAATGATATATTCAAAATCTTACCTAATCACCACCTCCTGATATCTAGTTAAGTGTGATCTACTCCCTCCCCACCAGTACCATAAAAACAATTAATACCATCTGGAGACATAAAGTTTGCATCTGCTGAAATAATGTTTTACAAAAGTAAGAACATATCTGAAGGAATGATGCAGATATGGAGGAGACTAAACTTACATTATTAATGTTAGAGAAATGCATAGCAGAGGTTGCAGAAGGAGTTGCATTGATCAAAGATCCATCTGTAAACGCCAGGAAGTTAATCACATACTGGGGCCAATGCACAAATGTGGGCTGGGTAAGCATGACAGGTGTGTACCCAGTCCACACCCACCTGCACTCTGACAATAGTAGCACAGGACACACCTTGCATGAACACTGCCTGCCTGTTTGTGGCCCCACTAGCGTGATGATGTACCACAGGCAGAATGGCAGACACAGGTGGGCATCCAATCAGATACCCACCCTGGCAGTATACTGATTCCCTTGCTCTTTACAGAGCAGGGGAATGTGGGAAATGGTGGGTCCTGTTCAACCAATGGTGACTGGGTGAGTGCCCTAATGGCTGCCCCAGCCCACTCTGCATGTCTGGAGGGCTTGGGTAGCATGGCAGGGAGTTTTCTTGCCCCACTTTGGCCAGTTGGGGTGAGACAGAAGGAGCATGCAGTGGCTGTGGCAGGGTTCCAGCCCACATTGCCTGCACATCCCTCTACCAGTATTCCATGTCTTGGTGCACAGTGAGCAGTGTGACAGTGCTACCAGACACTCCCCCAACCATCCCTGCGTGCAGATCTAAAGACAAAGAGGGGGATCAGGTGAAGAAGGGACCTGCGCTCCTTCTGTGAATGCCATGGATGTTCATGGAACCCTAATGCATGGCAGTAGAGAACAGAGAAGCCCATGCACCACATATCTTTGGCATATAGACTTTGTGCAAAGAACCCATTTCATGTAAAGCACTCAGAGACAAGAAGTTCTGTAAAAGTAAATTACTGAAAACAATTAACCTAGAAGATCAACCCTAGAAATGGATTTTATAGGGCAATATATAAAAAAATAACTAACAGGTTCTAGACCTTCCAGAGAATACATATCTGAACACAAGAAGGACATAAAGGACATTAAGCCCAATCCCAACTTCTGAATCACCTTAATAATTATGAAGTTTCTGGACCACTGAGTGAAACAGTAATTATTACTTGCAGATTAACTTTAAATGAAGAAAGTGATTATAGCAGTATATCCATTGCCTGCTGTGTGGATTTATAAAGTTTTTGGTAGTTATGGGGAGTGACTATATGAGAAACTGGTTTTGTATCTAAGCACCAGCTTCAAGTCAAGGTGCCTGCACTGGCTGCTTTTCCCGATCATTGAGCCCTACCACATTCCCTGTATCAATAAATTATGCTATACAGTAAGCATGTTTGCCCTCTTATTTTTTATCCTTGTTTAATGTATGTATTTCCCTGGTGTGCTGGGTCAACCTTTGTAACAAGCCTTGTTCCCAGCTGGCTCACCTGGCTAGCTAATACATCAATCAATCAATCAATAGATAAATAACATCACAAAGTTTGTTCAGATCATAATTATTCTACACACATACACCCAAAAAGGAAATGCAATGTGTCAATTTATAGAGCCCTAAATTAAAGGGAATATCATTGCGAACTCCATTCCTCACACAGATGAATGTGTTCTGGAACATGAGAACCAATGACCTGCTTGATACCTTAAGAGGTCAGAAAGACTCCGAAAGACAGGGAAATACAAGCTGGAATTGCAGGCGATGAACATTTGGACACTAATGTTCTAAAGATCATCTTCAGCCTACCTGGCAACTGGGTGTTCCAAAGAGGAAACAAGCAAAATAACTGTAGGACAGGGAAGGACTGAAGCATTAAAAGTATTGAAGAAGTCTGTACTCAAAGATAAAAGTACTATATTCTGAATCAGAATCAGTATGAATATCAGGTGAATATAATTTCAGCACATCTTTAAGTAACAAGGTGAAATGGGCAGTAACATATGGCAGAGTGTATTATCCTTTGGAGATATAGATACTCCTTTGGTGTATGGTGATACATATGGCCACACTATGAGTTCTCCTGAGCACAACCCAGAGGAGTGCCTATATCTCACAACAAATGCAGCACCCTAGAGTGTTATTGCACTTACAAGAAGGCTTAGTATGAAATTGTTTTGGCTTAGAAAACAATTTGTGTGTACTTACAGGCATGGCAAGTGTGGGGGTTTATCCAATCACAGAACAGTATTTGTGACAGTCAGGAGATGTGGGAAAAACCTTCGGTAAGAACTCAAACTTATAGTAAATTGTTGTTTGTGCATTATTTAAATGTGGCAAAATGAATTTTATATTTATATTTTGTTTTCTTTTTTCTCTTTTAAATCGTATTATTTATGCATTGCATTGTATTGTTGAATATGTAAAGTTTGCATTTTTTTGCAAGTAAGTTTATTTTTTATTTTGCAAACACAAAAACAAAAACACATAAGAACCAGAACATAGATCACACTGGTTGCATAGTAAACATAATCTTAAATATAAAGAAAAAAGAAGAAACAATCCAACCACCCCCCTTCCCCAATAAACACCCACCCCTGCCCATACCCAAGAACTAACCACAGTCTCAGTCTGATAAAGTAATTAATAAAGCCATGTAAACAAAAGCTCAGGCCTCGGCTTCTTCCTTGATGGTATCCTATCTTCTCTAATGTTGCTGAGGGATGGGAGGCAAAGAAAAAAGTAGGTCAATAATCAAATTTGTCCTTGAGGATTGATAAAAAAGGGCTCCAACATTTCTGGAATTTCTTCCAAGAATAGGTGGCCCTGGCTACATAGCGCTCCACATTTAGGGCAGTTAGGAATTTTGCCCACCATTCACTAAAGGATGGTTTTCAATCATCCTTCCAGTGCCTGAGAATTAGTAGTTTTGTGACCATGGAAACCATGGCCAATTGCATTTTTTGGTGAAATATGGGAATGGAAGAGTAAAGCCTCAAAAGGCATGTATCTTCTGAGAAGTAAGGCGATAAGTTTAGGTAGGCTGAAGTTTGCATTCTAATCATATCCCAGAAGTTACACATCTTGAGACAAGTCCAAAGCTTATGACACAGCGTAGCATTGTCAAATCCACAGTCCTGACAAATAGGGGAAGGGAGCCTGCCCATTCTGTATAATTTACTGGGTGTATAATAGATGTTGCAGAGTATGTTAAATTGGATACTCCTAAAATGATCCTGTTTAGTAAAAGTAAAAATGTCAGCCCAGATTGTTCTCCATAAATTATCTGAGAGGGATTTAGAAAGAGCATGTTTCCAGTAAAAGGCCACTGGAGAGGGGTTAGCCCAAGGGCAACAAATGAGTTCATGGTAGAGCTCAGAAATTTGTTTCTGCTTTTTAGCTAAGTCTAAAAGTGTAGAGAAAAGGGATCCAACTCTACCAGACCACAGGGGTGTACCAAGAAAATCTTTAACACATTGGTGTATCTGGATAAGTTTAAATACATATTTATGGGAAATGTCAAATTTGTTTTGCAGTTCAGATACTGAGAGGAGTGAGTCTCCTCGCATTAGATCCTTTAGCTTCAGTTCAATTTGTGTTCACAAGTTTTTTGTACTAATGGTGGTACTGGCTATTTTCAAGTTAGGGTTGTTAAAAAGTGGTTGCATAATATTTTTCCTTGTTGGGAACCGAGTTAGGGCACAGAGTTGCTGGGATGCTTTAATGTCCCCACCAATTGGAGAGTCTCGTAACTCTGCTGGAATCTCTGACCAAGGATTGTATAGTGCTACAGACAGGGGGACTTTATATTGTTTTGCCATCCCAAAGTCTAGTTGCAACCAGTGAGAATACGGAGGGGATCTTTATTGGGAGACACCCAGTGCAAAAATCTACTGGCATGGATAGCCAAATAGTAAAGATAGAAGTCTGGGAGTTGTAAGCCACCTAAGGATCTAGGGCAGATGAGTTTCCAGTAGGCTCTGCATGGGACCTTCCCATTCCAGATGAAATTGGAACAAATTTTCTGAAGAGACAAAAAGAAGGATTTGGGGAGATAAGTGTTGAGATTACCTAGGGGGTAAAAAAATGTAGGTAAAATAGACATTTTTAAAACATTAGCTCTACCCCAAAAGAATTGTGGTGGTTTCTTCCATCTCAACAGATCTTCTTTTGTTGACTTAAGAAAGAGGTCTACATTTAATTATTTTAGATTATCTAGATCCTTGGACACTTTAATGCCTAGGTAAGTTATAGCTATATGTTGCCATTGTAAACCTAGAACATAAATTTGGTCCTTTTTCACCATAACTGAAAGGGGGCAAACAATGGTTTTGCTTCTATTGAGTTTGTAACCTGAAAAGTCACCAAACTGGGTAAAGTCTGCCTTTTTAGCCTTGTATGGAACTTCAACCTGTACTTTAGTGTGGTTCTATGTCATAATGGTGACCACAGAAGGCAATCGCCATTAGGGCGACTGTACATCACCGAAAATACATTTTGTCAATGTACCACCTGGCACACAGCAAAACAGTGCTGGGAATTTAGATTCTGGACTTTGCCCCCCCCCCGAAGGTTTCTCAACTCCAGGGGGTTCATGTTGTGGGGGGGTGCAAAACTGCAACCAAATAAAATTGTGGGCAAGGTGCAACAAAACATACCTTCACCCAGACACGATCTCAGCACCCTCAAAACCCCAGCCCTGAACATACCCACCATGCCATGGGGCCAGCTCGGTAGCTTACCCTTCACAAAGCCTACTTCCCCTTCTGCCTCTCACTGAGCATGCTTGCTCCCCACACATGTATATATGTAGTGATATCCTGTTGCTATATGTGTGATCACCCTCCCCAGTGGGTAGCCCCATTGACATGTGCCGAGACTCAGTAGCCATTTTTGTAGGTGCCCAATCGTGGTCGCCTATGTCATGGGATACTCTTTTGTGCTTTACTGCAATAATAAGAAATAAAATATTAACTACTAAAAATGTTGACTCTTTTTTGAAAAGGCATTATTTCCCCCCCTGTGAATGGCCTAGAAGATATATGAAACATTTTTGTATAAAATCTCTTTTTGCAGTAAAAAATTTAAAAAGTGCCCAACTGATGTTGTACTTAAATACAGTTATTCTACCACGTCTTACTTCCTGAAGGCATAAGCTATTATTATGAGACAGCTCAGATTAATAAGGCATCAGACGGAGGTCACGTGGGGCAGTGCTCGTAATGGCAGCTTAATTCCACAGCTCTCCCCTCTCAACCAGCTGATTCCGTTATCTACCGACCTCGGGATATTATTTTTTTGAGTGCTCCTCGATAATCGCTGTTCTCGAAAGCCCACCATCACTTTATTTTGGCGTTTGAGCTATTTCTTAACGAGTTAACGCTATGGTGTGGTGGAGATTATGGAGGCCGAGATGAAGAGCGCCGGCACACCTGAAAAAGCGGCCAAAAAGTCGAGAACCCTGCCTATGGGTTCGGTTGCTAAATCTGGCTCCTCTAATGTCTCCTCCAGCCCGCTAACAGAGGATCGGTTCCTTCAGGAGTTGATACCATTCCGGGAAACCTTGCAGGAGATTTCTACCGAGCTCAAATCCATGCGCAGTGATCTAGCTTCTCTCTCTACTCGAGTGGGCGATTCAGAGGCTCGTATTAGTTCCCAGGAATCCTGGAAGACCAAGTGCGATCCCGAGATCATCACGCTCAGGCAACAAATTGCCAAACTAAAACTAAAGACGGAGGACCTTGAAGGACGCAGTAGGAGGAACAACATCTTGGTGTTGGGTCTACCGGAGGGGGAGGAAGGGCCTGACATCCTGTCTTTTGTGCAAAAACTGTTAACCAAGACTGTTGGCCCCTCACCCATCTATCCCTCTTACCACATTGAGCGTGCCCACAGATCCTTGAAGCTAAACCTTCATGAGGCTCTACTCCTAGACCCATACTTATCAAGCTGTAGCTATCTTGAAGGCAACACATCCTGTCTAAAATTAAGAGTCTACAGGCGGTCTTGTGGAGAGCCACGCCTTGAGAATATCACAAGACCTACCATATGAAACACGACTGAGGAGACGAGAATTTCATCCGATTGTGACTAAGCTGATTGCTGCAGGACTCAAGTTCTGCATGAATTATCCGGCTAGGCTGCAAGTTCAACTCGATAACGTCTGGCTTACCTTCGAGAATACAGGCCAAGCCAAAAGTGAACTCTCCCAAAGACTTCCGGACCTTTTTAAATCTGGCTGATTGCTCAGTATAAACATCAGTGTTAATCTTGCTTACCTTCGCTGAGTGATTCTGGCTCGATGTTATGCCTGCATTTGTGTTCTTTTCTGGCGAGTTGGGTTGGGGGCTGACCGGTTCTCCGTGTGGGTTGGGGTGGCTTCGGTTGTCTGGTCGGGGTTGAGGCCTGGGCTTTCTCCATCTGAGGCCTCTGCCTCATGGCCTGAGGGGGGGGTTAGGACCCTTAGATCCATTTGTGGTTTCCAGGTGGTTTGTTTTCGCCGACGGACTTTCTGGGTCCCTACCAGTTTCCCTTCCCCTTCCCTTTCCGGGTTTGGTGATGGCTAGCTCGTGGTTTGGAGCTCTGCTCCTTTGTTTTAAACTTTATTCCTGGTGCTGTCACACTTGGAATCGAGGGAATGATGCAGCGATCAGCTGGGGTACCCCTTTCTCACCACGGTGAGTTTTTCCATGCCACGATGGTTCTGCTTAGCTTTCTGGTGCTGTGAGCCTTTATGTTCCCATTTTGGGTGTTCTGTGCACCGACTGTAAGTTGCAAGGATTTGGTCTGGAATTTACCTTAGGCTGGGGGTGGTTGGGAATGGAGAGCCTTGTGATGCAGCCTCGCATCCTGTATTGGGGGGGTGGGACAGCAGTACCCTGTTTCCTTTTGCTATTCTGCCACATGATGCCTTGTGTTAATGGGGTTACCATTCTGGAATGTTTGATAGTTCGCTGTAGGCCTGCTAGTCCTGGGGACCGACCCCTTCACTGGTTACTTATTTGGTGTTTTCATGCTTCCCTGGTGTTGAAGGGACGGGTTGTAAATAGTTTCTGGGTGAGTTCAGGGTTTTTTATGGGTTTTGTTACTCGGGGCGGGTTTGGGGGTTTGTCTTAATTTTTAATCCAGTCATCCCTTGGTTTCATCTCTTAGGTTTGGGACTTTCAGTGCACAGCTTCATTTAAGTGTGTGGGTGACTTGGTCACTTTTTGTGGGTTATTCTGTTAGGGGGATAGGGGTGGGAGGGTGCCTCGGAGAGTTTCAATACCTATGGCTATTATTATTATTGTCAGGCAATCTTGGAGTATTCCCTTTATTATCATCTGTAATGATGGGTTTGAAGTTCCGGTGTCTGGTTTACCCCTGTGTTAGTTACCATGGCCTCGAAATTGCTTAAAATTGCAAGCTGGAATGTCAGAGGCATTAATGACTCTCTCAAGAGACAACAGGTCTTGCTGAATTGTTCCCTTCTTAACGTAGATATAGTTTTCCTGCAGGAAACCCACTTGGCTGCCTCAGAGGACAAGAAATTACGAAGGCTAGGGTTTATCCAAATTTTCACCACCTCTGGCTCACAAGCTAGCAAGGGGGTAGCAATATTAATCAAACATCACGTCAGATTCATAGTAGAGGACAGTGTTACTGACCACGAGGGTAGATACGTATTGGTCAAGGGCCAGCTTGATAACAGTAGTGTGGTTCTAGGGGCGATATACGCTCCAGTTGGAGGTGACCCGTCCTTTTTAATGTCTCTGGCAGATATCCTGAGCAGATTTCTGCCTTCCCTTCTCATCCTGGGGGGCGACTGGAATGTGGCTCCATCCAGTGAGTTAGACAAAACTTACAGACCAATTAAGCCGATGTCCCCTGCACAACAGGCCCTCTTTGATTTCACTAATCTGCTGGATCTGTGTGACCCCTGGCATCTCTTTAACCCTGACAATCGACTCTATTCCTTTTACTCCCAGACGCATCAGTCTTGGTCAAGAATTGACTATATTTTAATCAGTTCTTCTTTAATGAGCTGTACCCATCAAGTAGGTATCGAGCCTATAGTCATTTCGGACCACTCTCTGGTGTGGGTCAAGATCTCCCCGGGTATTCAGGGACAAAGAGACACGCCGTGGAAACTTAATGCGCAAATCCTGAAGGAAGAGAACACAGTTTCCCAAATCAGGGATATGATCCTTTCGTACTTTGACCTGAACCAGGGATCTGTACACCGAGAGGATTTACTGTGGTGTTCCTTCAAATGTTTTATCAGAGGGGAACTCATTAAGATTGCGGCCACTAGGAAAAGGGCAAGGGAGTCCAAAATCAATTTGCTATCTAGCCTGTTGAGGGCAGCTGAAGACAAACTTCTCTCACTCAACTCCCAGCTAATTTAACGCTCTTATTAAACTCAGAAATGAATACAATGATTTGACTTGTGATAGAGCTGAATATGCATTGTTCAAGACCAGGACTAGATATATTGATCAGGGTGAAAAGTCGGGGGATGCTAGCTCTGAGATTGCAAGAAATAGAGAGTTCCCGTATAATTCCGGCCCTCCAATCTCAGGATGGCACCACCAAAACGCTACCTAGGGAGATTTCCCAAATCTTTTAATCCTTCTATAAGGACCTTTACAGTAGGAGCTCCTCACCGTCGCAAGCTCAGAAGATAGCGCATTTCTTAAATGGTATCAAGCTCCCTTCCCTCCAGACTTATCATTGCGACATATTGCCTGCCCCCATCACTCTAGGTGAGGTAGAAGAGGCAATCAATGATTTTCCACTAGGGAAAGCTCCTGGGCCGGACGGTTACCCCCCAATCTTCTACAAGGTTTTTTGTAAAGAGCTATCCCCTCTATTGCTTAAGCTATATGAATATCTGTTTTCTGCCGACGTGATAGATCCCTCTTTCTTAGAAGCGACAATAATTTTAATCCCCAAACCTGATAAACCCTTAGTTGATCCTGCCAGCTACCGTCCAATATCGCTCTTAAATTATGATATCAAAATCCTTTCTAAAATCTTATCGTTCAGAATTAAAAAGGTTTGGCAGCACCTGTTGAGCCCGGAACAGGCTGGTTTCATACAGGGTAGATCTTCCGCTGATCACTTGAGAACCTTAGCCCATATCTTTCATGCAGCCCACACCTTGTTAGATCCCATGGTCCTAGTCTCTCTTGATGCAGAAAAAGATTTTGATCGCATGAACTGGGACTTTTTGTGGGCCACCTTTAAGAGAATGGGCTTCCCTGACTCCTTTACCCATATGATTAAGGCAATATACAAATCCCCCTCGGCTAAAGTCTACTGCAATGGGGTCTTTTCTTCCAGTTTTCCTTTATCCGCTGGCACTCGTCAAGGGTGTCCTCTTTCCCCCTACCTCTTCAACCTGTATTTGGAACTGCTGCTTGTTAGTATTAAAAGTTCGTCACAAGTCAGGGGTTGTTCCATTGCCCAACTTCCCCTGACTGTATCGGTCTTTGCTGACGACATCCTGTTATACCTTACCAAGCCCGAAACATCCTTAACACAGGTATTACAAATTATTGACCGTTTTGGCCAGGTTTCTAATTACAGGTTGAATGTCTCCAAATCGGTTATTTTTCCGGTAAATTCTCTCACCTTTAAATCAGATTTTGCGCGTTTCAGAATGAAATGGTCTCCAGTCTCATTTAAATATTTGGGTATACATGTGGCCAGGGAGGTGGAAATGGTCAAGGAGCTCAATTTAGATAATGCGGTAATGAGAATCCAGAGAGACTTGGACCGATGGCAAAAGTTGCCACTAACCACTTGGGGGCCAATCAATGTTATCAAAATGAACATCTTCCTCCGGTTATTTTACCCCCTGAGCCACCTTAATATATGGTTACCCAAGCAGTTCTTCACCCAGGTAAACTCGATGCTATCCAACTTTGGAAGGGGAAGCAACCTCGTAGAGCCTTTTTTAAACTCACTGCACCTAGACACAAGGGTGGCCTCCGTCTACCCAACCTCTTGCTATATTATTGGGCTAGTCATCTGGCTAGAATAGGGAAGTGGTCTACTACTCAGTCTACCATGCCCCCACCCGTATGGCTACAGCTTGAATTAAACTTATTGGATCAAGTCAATTTGAGCCCTCCCCGTGTTTTTTGGCACCCGTTCTCCACGTTACCCCCAGCCATTCGAGACTCTCCTATTGGCCTTCCTATTAGAATCCTTTCTCAGTGTTGGGATTTTCAAGTTGTCCCGTCCAAGATTAGCCCAACCTCTCATTTAAATCCTCATATCAAAATTGAGGTGGATGGTTAACCTCTGATTGGCTCCAGGTTGCATAACTTATCCGTGGAATCTCTGTATGAGCAAGGCACACTTCTTAAGTCGGATGAAATCTTAGTGTCCCTCAACATTCCCCAGAGGTATATTTTAAAGTCTACCAATTGAGACACCTCATCCTCAAAATCCTTGGGCCGGTTCACTTCCCCTCTAAAATAAGGCCATTCCTTGAGAAAATTCAGATAGCGGCCGACATGCATGGGGGTATATCCAACATATACAACAAACTGTTGGATGACCTTTTCCCTGTCTCCCTGGAGGGTTCCAAAATCTGGTCACTTTCTAATTTGATTTCCCTCTTGTATGGACTCAGTTTGGAAAGATATGTATTGCTACTTATCCCAAGATAATCATAGATTGACCAATATTACATTTTAAATAATCTTATTATACTCCAGTTAAGCTGGCCTGATTTGTAAGCTTAAGTGATATTTACTCGAGATGTGGAGCCGCTTGAAGAATTTGCTGCATATCCTTTGGGAATGCAATAAAGTGGCACCCTATGGAGCACTGTTAGAGACAGTTTAGACCCACTTTTAGGGCTTAAAGATCTATTTACCTTAGAAATTTGTATCTTGGGTGTCTACTCGAGTATTTTGGTGAAAGAACGCAGATATCACATGGCTCTCATCTCAATAGTTATCAAAAAGTTGGTCCTTAGGCATTGGTTGGATCAGGTTACTATTACTTATCAGGAATGGCTTAAGGAGATGTCCCTCTGTCTCAGTACTGAGAAACTTATAGCTAGTTCTAGACATAATCTGGAGTCTTTCAATTAGAAATGGGGTAAATTAAATGCGCTCTATCTAGGGTAACCCTGACACTGGTAATATCCTAAAGTTACTGATGTTGCACTAAAACATCTAGCGTTATCAGGTCCCCTATTACAGATCTCCTCCTTACTGACTCGACATCTCTTTCACCTATGAAACTCTCCGGGGTGATGGGGGGGTTAGGGGGGGTCTTGTTTTTTTTTTTGGGGTTATATTTTGGATTTCATTTTCGCATTTTGTTTTTCCTTTGTTACGGTTCCTGTTTTTTAACATTGCGATTGTTTACACCTATATGTGCTTTACTCTGGTCTTGTATACTCTATGTTCAGACAATCCCCCAACATCTGTATTTGTACCTTGTTTTTCTTCCCTTTTTCTCATTATATATAAAAACTCAATAAACTTAAATTTCAAAAAAAATAAGGCATCAGACATAATTAGCATTACTAATATAAATTAATGTATACCAAAACACAAATTCGAATGCAGTGGTAAAATGGACACTATTTTAACATACTTTGGTCAAAGCCAACATGGCTGCTATACTATTTTAAAGCAACATTGTCCATGTAAAATTATCAAAGCTGGGCACCGGCCCAGTAGCACAGAGGTCTGAGATGCCTTGAGTGCCTTACCTCTCTCACACTGGTGACCAGGGCTTGGGATTGAGCTTGATCACCAGGGGGTCTGGAGGGAGAGCTGGGAGATTACCGAATGGCTGCTTGGCAGCTGTCCTCTCCTGGAGTGGGAGCTGAAGAGTTCACAGCTCTTGGCTGCCACTGAGTGGAGACTCAGTGATAGTGCCAAGCAAATGGGGGTCTGGCAGTAGGCCAGGAAGGTGGAATGAGGTCACCAGCTCTGGTGCACATGTGCACCTCCATGCGCATGTATGGCAGTGTCACTGAGTCCTCAGGGCAGCTCAGGGGTGGAATGGGTAGAAAAGCCATGTTCCTCCCCCATTGCCATGTTTGACAGTCCTCAGGACTCCTGGGATCTGCACCATGTAGACCCCCACCAGTGTCATGGGGAGGAGCAGCAGACTGGACTTGGGGTCCCAAGCTAGTCCCAAAAGACAGGAGCAAGGTAGCAATGGGTGGGAAAAAGCTGTATGAAACAAATTACTAAAGTAATGAGTGTACATTGGAAAATTTAAAGGTAGGCTCATAACTTTGTTGTTTTATAACATTTTTACCACAGATTTTCAACATAGGCATCTTATGACCCCACCTCATGAACAAGAATGGAGAAAAGTTTCAAAACCTGCCCAAAATGTGATTTTGTGCAGCGACAGCATAATTCCACTCCACAGGTGTGAAAACACATTTTGGTCAGGGTGTGGAATATGACAGTTGTCATGTTTTTGAGGTTATGTGATAAAATGGCTATGCTGAACATTTGGGGTCAAAGTAGTGAACATTACCAATGTTGTGAGAGTGTGAGCAAAATTTCAATGTATGCTTATAAGTTTGCTATTTTCAAATATTTTGTCCTCAGATTTTCAACATAGCCTTCTTATGATCCCACCTCATAAACAAGAAGAGAACAACATTTCAAAACCTGTCCAAAAGGTGATTTTTGGTAGCAACATCATTCCTCACCACAGGTGCAAAAACACATTTTGGCCAGGATTTGAAAAATGGCAGCTGTCACATTCAGGAGGTGAGGTGTGGGTGCTACTAGACACCAGAGAAACATTAGGATAAGTGAATGGGGATTGGTGGGTGGGGGGCAGAGGGCACAAGACACCATGGAATCAGATTGGCAAGGGACCATTTGCTTTTTTACAGTTTAAAAAAAAAAAAAAAAGAAAATCAAGGGAGGATCAGGGGTACCACTCAACACCAGGGAAACATGAAGATAAGGGAACAGGGATTGGAGGGTGGGGTGTGCCACTAGACACCAAGGAAAACAATATGATAAGGGTATGGGAATTTGAGGGAGGAAGGCCACTACACACCAGGGAAACATTAGGATAAGGGGATGGCAATGGGGGAGACATGGATCTGTCAGGTTGCTTTTCATTTTTTATTTTCTGCCACAACAGGGAGCTGTAAGTGAACCAGAGGTGATGGGCAGAAACAAAATAGTGTGCTCACAGAGGAGAGAGGCAGTGGGGAAACTAAGAAACAGCACTGACCACATGTGTTTCACCTTCACTAGTGGAAGAACACACGGTAGATATCCAGTCACGTGCTTCCATAGTCCTACTCTCCTAAGTCATATCTCTACATCATGCATAGCTTTTAGCTAAGCAGCAGTAAGAAATTAGTACGGAGAGGCCCCTCACTCCGAACTGTACCCCTTGTCTTAGCAACAAAAAAATCAAATTAAAATAGTGTTGCCTACTGTGAAAAGAAAAGACATTTTCTATAGCAAAAGTAGTTTATACTTAGTTTTAGTATCTGGAATACATTCCCCTTTATAGCCTCTGCATCATATCACTAGTAATAATGTTATATACGTCCTGATACACCATATAACAAAGTTGCAACCTGGCCATGTATATCTGGTCTTACCACCTTGCCTAGGGCACTCCCCTTCCCCCTTGCAGGCACTTACCATTAACCTTGTTCCTGTTGTTCACCACCTAATTTGTATCCTGTCTGTCCCATCCTACACTAAAGCACCGTGTCACCTGTCCTAGAGTCAGCCCTGAACTGTCTGTCAATTTAGTTATGTTTCTTGTCTCCTCAATTTGTACATGTATGAATTTCGTACTAACCTTGTCCTAGAGCTAGCCTTGAAACTGCTTGTATATTTCTCATGTATCCTTCTCTGTTCCTCAACTGTTCAATGTATACCCACCTTGCTCTAGAGCCTGCACTGCATTGCCTGTTATTTTACTGTGTATTCCTTATGCTTCCTCAATTGTTTATGTATGATGTTTTTACCTGTAACTCTCCCGGGTCGCTCCTGAAAATAGGCACTTGGCTGTCCTGTGTGCTTACCCGGTTAACAAATGCAAATAAATAAATAAATAAAACCTATTACAAAAGCATTCAAGAACTTAGTGAGTCATAAAGACAAGACCATTGCTAAAATTAATATTTCAAAAGCCATCATCATTTACAAGGATTCATATGTCAAAACATTCATCCTTTGTGTTCAAATATTCAAGTAAAATTATACACTAGTCCTTGATAAACAAAAAGGAAAAGAGAAATAATATTATTTTCTTTTATTTTCAATAAAGTATCATGAATGATATAGTAATGTCAGTGGCAGCCTAGAACAGCACAACCATAACAGAGTAGCCTGAACTTGACCTCAGTTTAGTAGTACTCAGTAATTCAGTTATTTTGATAAATAAATCAGGCTATATTTGAAGATGTGCTAGTGTGTACCTCACTTTCATTTGCCATTATAGAGCTTTGGGACAGAAATGTCCAAGTCCAACCCTGAGTCTCTATCCTCAGATGAAGAAGATGATTCTTCACAGGCTTTCTCTCAAACTTTTATTTTCAAAAAGTCTAGAAGCTGGTCTGGGTCAAAAATGACATATTTTGCAGATTGTAATATAACTCTCACCTTGTATGGATATAACAATGAGAGCTTATCCCCAATTTCTTGTACATCAGCATGAAATTGAATGAAGCAGCGTCTTCTAGCCAGAATTTGAGGGGTAATGTCTGGGTAGAAATAAACTTGTGTTTCTTGGAAAGACAAAGCCCCCTTTAACTTAACTTGTTTGATTATGAACTCACGACTGGATTCCAGGGCAAACTGTACCAAACGATTGACAGGTTTATTGGGAGTGCTTGATGAAGATGATGCCTGATTATTAATCTGTGAGGGTTCTGAAGGCTTTTATTAGATGAGACATTATTTCAGCATTATAATGAAAATAATCAGTAAACAAGCATTTTTCAATGTCTCAGGTAACTTTTTCTGAGTTCCCTAAATCAGGAAGACCAATCATACACAAGTTATTTTTTTTAGACTGTACTGTCAAGATTTTCCTAGTTTGAACATTATTGTTGCAAAGCATAGCACAGACTAAAGCAGTAGTAGAGTCCAGGTTTATGGCTATAGCCGCTTGGTGTTTTTTTTTTTGGGGGGGGGGGTTGCTATACTTTATCACCTTCTGCAGTTTGCACCATTTAATTTAGTTTTTCATCCAACATTTAAATCATATGAAGTAAGGTTTGCTAGCCTGTGTTGACCTCAGCAAAGGAGCAAAATTCAGGAGAAAGTTGCATCCCCTTAGGGTTCTGCTGACATGTAGCAGTTAAAGCAGTAATATTCTGACTTCCAGGACCTGGGCACTGGATCTCAGCCATGTCTGATAGGCCATTTTGCTAGGTTGCCCAGACTGCAGCAGATAGGACTTCATGAGCAGTAGTGGGCTCATTGTCTGGTTGCCACTGTTTAGACTTGCCTTCTGCAGGAGTTTCAGGTTGAGTCAGTGCTGTCAGTGGTGTCCAGCTTCTGGCTGCACTGGAGAAGTCTATCTCCATTTGGTCAGGTAGAGCAGGGTTAGGAGAGTTTTTATCTGCAGTTACCTGGTCCATAATAGGAGCAGGCAGCTCAGAAAGTTAAAAAGAAAAGCGCAACCACAGCAGCACTCTACGGAAAATAAAAAAGTAGACATAAATGATGTGGAATCAAATATTTAAGGAGAGCACCACTTAAAGCCCCTGTGCTTTGCCTCATAGACTGGTAGCTTCATCTGAGGGCTCAGCTTTACAATGAGAAAAGAGTTGTCATAAACAGTGCTAATTTAAAGACATAGGGCCCAGCTCTAGAAGCTTGGCACAAGTCACCACCAAAGGTGACTTGCACCAAACGCCATTGAGACATGGACCCTGCACCCTATTCTAGAAGAGGCAGGGTCTCCACAGCTAAGTCCAGCGACTTGCAACATGTGGACAGGTATGCCAACTTAAGGGCATACCCAAGGGGCATGTTGCAAGTTACAGCCCCCCAAGCAAGCATAAGAGCCCCCCAAAAGCCCTGCAGGACAGCTATGTCCCCCCCGATCCATTCCCCAACCTGATTTTGTGCTGAAAATGGTTAACAATTAAAACCGCTGAGATCCCTGGTAGTCTAGTGGCCCCTACCCACCCCACCCAATAGTGCCAGTCTGCCCTCATCCCCCACCCATCCCCAGCCAGCAACTGGCACAGCCCACCTCTCACCTCCACAGCCAGCCACCAAGTGAGCTCTGCATGAGCACCTACTGTACAGGCGCACTCAGAAATGAATGAATACTCATTCATTTCTGAGTGTACCTATTCAGAAAGCACTCATGCAGAGCTCAGTCGCTGGCTGGCCATGGAGGTGAGAGGTGGTTGTGCCAGTCACCAGCTGGTGGTGGGGACTGGCACTGCTGGGTGGGGGTGGGGGCTACTAGACTACCAAGGATCTTGGTGGGGGTTAATGTTTCACCATTTTCAGCACAAAATTGGGTCAGGGAATGGATTGGGGACACCGCTGCCCTGCAGGGTTGATAGTGGTGTGTGTCTAGGGGCATGTTGTGTGTGGGCTGACCTGCAGGGTATTTAGGTTTGGGGGATCTGGGGCTGGGGTGCAAGAAGCCCAGCTGGGCACCTCTGCTAGTGGGGAATTGGGGCTGGGGATTGTGGGGTGCCCCACGGACTGCCTGTGGGGCACCGATGGGGGTGTTCTACGGCATGGGGGGGCACATCCTGGAGTGGATGCAGCAAGTCTACAGAACCCTCGGAGGATGTACGTATAGTTACACCAGCTAAATGCTGGTGTAACTTACGTTGCTGGTTCTCCTCTGGGTGTTCTTGTAGAATTTCAACACTGGGGACTTTCTTGCTGCTTTACTAGACTAGGGTGCAACTGCTGCCATAAACCCCGAAGCAGCAAGTCACAGGGGGTGTATGGCACAACTGCTGGTGTAACTGCTCTTTAGCGAAAGTGGCCTGCTGCGTGTCGCAGGCCACACTGTAGAATCCCGTACGTCGTAACTGCTGGCGTATCTTGCAACTTGCGCCATTCTTTTTGGCTCAAGTGCTGTTATGACAGGTGTATCTCTTTTAGAATTGGGTCCATAGAATTCTCTGTTTAAGCAAATGTCACCATACCATGTATATATGTACCATAAAATAACAGCTGTTTCACAGCGATGTATAATGCTTGATCGCTCTGAAAAATGCTGTAAGAAAAATATAATAGCTGCATAGTTGGAAACAGCTTCGATCTGAAATAAAACTGCAGTATTTGCTTCCTCTAACAACTGTAAACAGAAAAAATACTTAAAATGTTATATGTTAAAGGAAACTCATATATCATAAATAACTAGGCTGTTTCCCAGTAAAATACTCAATCATTCTAAAAAGTGCTCTGAGTAAAATGATGAGTTCCACGGATTAGCTACAGTAACTGCAAACTGGGAAACAGCATAAATCTAAAATAAAAATTAAAAACAATTCTTGCAAATTGGCCCAAAACAGTGACAGGTTTAATGGGAGTATTTGATGAAACTGATACCTGATTCTTAATCTGTGGGGGATTCTGACGTCTTTTATTAGAGGACACATTATTTCAGCATCATAATGAAAACCATCAGTAAACAAGCGTTTTACAATATTCCTGATAACTTTCTCTGTGTTCTCTAAATCAGTAAGACCAACAATAGATAAGCTATTTTTTTAGTCTGTATTCTCGAGATTGTCCTTGATTGAGCTTTATTGTTCCAAAGCATAGCACTGACTAAAGCAGTAGAGTCCAGGTTTATGTCTGCAGTCACTTAGTGTTTTTTGGGTGGGTGGGATTGCTATTCTTCTTTGCCTTCAGCAGTCCGGCGCTGCACACTTTCAAACTTAACCATCAAGGAATTGAGTTTTTCATCAAATCTTTGAATCACATGAAGTAAGACTTGGTAGCCTGTGTTAACCTCAGCAAAGGCGCACAATTCAAGAGAAGATGGCATCCCCTTGGGGTTCTGCTGATCTACAGCAGTTAAAGCAGTAATATTCTGATATCAAGGTCCAAGGCTCCGGACCTCAGCAATGGCTGATAGGCTGTTCCCCCAGGCTGCCCAGAATGCAGCAGGTAGGATTGCATGAGTAGTAGTGGGCTCATTGGTTGCTGCTGTTTAGATGTGTCTTCTCTGGGAGTCCCACGTTGATTCAGAACTATTGAAGGTGCCTGGCTTGAGGCTACACTTGAGAAGTCTCTCTCCATTCGTTCAGGTAGAGCAGGGTTAGGAGTGTCTTTATCTGCAGTTACCTGGTCCATAATAGTAGCAGGTAGCTCAGAGAGTTAAAAAAAAAAAAGGAAAAAGCACAACCATGGCATCACTCTGCAGAAAATAAAAGAGACAAAAATGGTCTGGAATCAAATATTTAATTAAAACACCACACAAAGCCCCAGTGCTTTGCCTTATAGATGGGAGGCATCATCTGAGGGCATGGCTTTACAATGAGAAAAGAGCTGTCTTAAACAGTGCCAATTTAAAGACATAGAATTCTCTTTTTAAGCAAATGTTACATAAAATAAAATAACTAAGCTGTTTCACAGTGATGTATATTATAATGCTCGATTGCTCTGAAAAATGCTGTAAGAAAAATATAATAGCTGCAGAGTTGGAAACAGCTTAGATTGGCAATAAAAATATTTGCATCCTCTAACAACTGTAAACAGAAACATAGAAACTGACAGCAGATAAGGACCACTAGGCCCATCCAGTCTGTTCATTTTCCCTACCTACTGCAAAAGCCACACACCCTACTTGCTCTCCAGCTTTACCTTCTTGTTCCTATCACTTGGGTTCCCCATGTCTGTTCAATGCATTTATGAATTCCCCCACTGTGTTTGCCCCCACCACCTCCGCTGTGAGTCTATTCCAAGCATCCACCACCCATTGCATGAAGAACTACTTCCTCATGTTACCCCTTAGTCTACCACTTCCAACCTCACGTCATGTCCCTTTGTTCCTGAAAATCTCCTTTTCTGAAAGATGCTACCCTCCGGTAACCTATTTATGCCCTTTAGATATCTGTAGGTTTCTATTGTATCTCCCCTGTCTCTCCTGTCCTACAGGGTATACATATTGAGGCCTAGCAGTCTCTCCTCATGTGACTTTTGGTACAGGCCCTTCACCATCTTTGTTGCCCTTCTTTGAACTGCCTTCACCCTGTCTATGTCCTTACAGAGATGCGGCCTCCAGAACTGGACACAGTATTCCAAATGAGGACTCACCAGAAGAAATACTCTAGAAGTTTATATGTCAAAAGTAACTCACATACCATAAATAACTAGGCTGTTTCCCAGTAAAATACTTGATTGCTCGAAAAAAATAATGAGTTCCAGAAGTTAGTTACAGTAACTGAATAGTGGGAAACAGCATAAATCTAAAATAGAAAGACAATTTTTATATAGCAGTTGTGCACGATGAGCGCACATGCATATTGCAGCCCCTGTAGGCATGCGCATAGAGTGACCTCCATCTATTTTGGGCACTGTAGGCTCTTTCACACATTCACATCATGGCTGAGACACTTGTACATGTGCACAGAGCTCATTGTGGCCATCTTTAGCAAGGTGGGCTCTGTTTTGCATGTGCATCACTGTCTGGCTGATTGTGCTTCAACTCCAAATTTTGGGTGCTTTGTTTGGAATCTGACTTGCCCTTTTTCCAGTGTGTTAGCATTATGGCTTGCAGAGCTCTGCACTGCAGCTATAAAAATTGAACAATTACATAATATTCAGCATTAGATTTATTTTTACTTGTTAGTTTGATGTGCTAGAATAT
The DNA here is from genome assembly GCA_016271365.2 of Neoceratodus forsteri. Taxonomy (NCBI): domain Eukaryota; kingdom Metazoa; phylum Chordata; order Ceratodontiformes; family Ceratodontidae; genus Neoceratodus; species Neoceratodus forsteri. The sequence continues at coordinate 1,024,799,260 of CM057454.1, read as the reverse complement.
TTGTTTGGCATATTAAAGCTTAAAGATTGTTGGTACTGTATAGAATACTGTAGGAAGGGAGAGAAAAGAGCAAACTCATAAAAACACAAAGTGGATTAAGAGACATTAGAGAATGGGCTTCACAAGAGGTTTTTATTCTTGTCATCAAGCCTACTGAGTACCATTTGGGCTTGAATAGATTTCCCTGTGGTCTCCTAGGTTCTTTTGGAGGAAAGACAAAAGGCCCAAATAGGATCTGTTCCTCCCCATATGTGAGGTCCCTTACACTCAGAGAAGATGGGGCCCTTCCTGCCTCTTTGAGCTGGTTCTCAAAAACAGTAGCAGAAAAGGTCAGAGCCAAAAGGCTGGCCTTCAGGAAATATAAGGGAATGCAGTGGGATGAAGATAGGGAGGAATACCAAACTTCCCTAAGGGAAGCAGGGAATGCAGTAAGGCAGACAAAGACCCAAATTGAGGAAACACTAGCACAGACAGTAAAAGAAGGTGACAGAACTTTTTATAGATACATTAGTGAAAGGAGAAAGTCCGGGGGGGGGGTATTGCTAAGATCAAAGGAGATAAGAGGGAGTGTGAGGAGGAGGACCATGTAAAAGCATCTATCCTAAATAGATACTTCTGCTCAGTATTTACAGAACAGAAGGCTGGGCAGGGCCCACAGCTCAGTACCATGGACACAGGGAGGAGGGAGGTGAGCACCAGTCCCTTCACAAAAGAAAGGGTCCTACAAGATCTCGATAAGCTCAGGGTGGACAGGGCAATGGGACCTGATGGCATACATCCCAGAGTACTAAAGGAGCTAAGGGTAGAAGTAGCAGAACCATTATCAGAACTGTTTAGTGAGCTGGCCCGGTGGCACTAAGGGTTGAAGCACTGGACACCACACCTCGCGCCATGCCAGTGACCCAGGTTCAGGAACTAGCCTGGATTTCCGGGGGTCAGCAGGGGAGGGGAAGGATTTAGCATCCAGAGGACAGCTCTCCTTCCTCAGGGGGATCCAGGGACTATGCCTGGCACTGTGGCAACCTCTGGTGGAGACCAGAGGTACTGCAATGCTTCAGAGCCAATGTAGAGGGTTGCAGAGTCATGGTAAGATGTTCCCTGGAATCATTGCATGTTGGGACTCTGTCAGGATCAGGGAGGGGGAGGGTGTAATGAGGGAGGAAAAAACCCTCCACCGCTGATAGGCGATGGTGCTTCCCCTCGCTTTCCACACTCCTGGAGATGGGCCTGAGTACCCTCCACTTCCCCCCCCAGCCCAGCGGCTCAACACTGTAAGATAGAGTGCCCTGGGTGGGGGTGACCCTTCCCCAGAGGGCAGCCCCAGGGGATGTCTGGTGCTGGAGAGAAGCAGTGTCAGATACTGGAGGCAATGCTAGGATGTAGAGAATGCACCAGGGAAGTTGCCTGAGAGAGTTCAGCGATGGTGGGTAAGAAATAGAGTTAAAAAAAAAGAACTGTTTAGTGAGTCTCTGAGCACAGGAGAGGTCCCAGAAGACTGGAGAAGGTCTCATGTGATTCTGCTTCACAGGAGTGGTAGCAGGGAGGAGGCAGGGAATTACAGACCAGTCAGTCTTATGTCAGTAGTGGGCAAGATTATGGAGGCACTTCTTAAGGAAATGATAGTGCAACACCTGGAATCCATAGGAGCACAGGATCCAAGACAGCATGGGTTTACAAAAGGAAGGTCCTGTCAAACTAATCTCATAGATTTCTTTGACTGGGTAACCAGAGTGGTGGACCAAGAGGGAGCAGTTGATGTCGCCTACCTTGACTTCAGCAAAGCTTTCAATACTGTTCCACATATAAGACTGATTAATAAGCTGGGTAGGTTCGGGCTGGGTCAGAAGTTGGTCAACTGGTTGGCAAACTGGTTGAAGGGCAGAAAACAGAGAGTGGCGGTAAACGGTATACAGTCAGAAGAGATGCAAGTCACAAGTGGGGTACCTCAGGGATCAGTCCTGGGGCCAGTCCTCTTCAATATCTTTATTAGTGATATTGCAGATGGACTAGAGGGTAAGGCTTGTCTGTTTGCAGATGACACCAAGATCTGCAACAGAGTAGACCATCCAGATGGGGTGGGCAGAATGAGAAGAGATCTGGATAAAGTAGCAAAATGGTTGGAAGAGTGGCAACTGGGGTTTATTGCAAAGAAGTGCAAGATCATGCACATATGGAAGAGAAACCCTGAAACCACAAATAGGCCTGGAGGGGAGTTGCTGGCAGTCACAGGGGAAGAAAGAAACTCGGGCATCATCATCACCGATGACCTGAAATTATCCAAGCAGACCACTAAAGCAGTAGGTAAGGCTAGGGGGATGTTAGGGTGTATTAGTAGGGGTATTACAAGTCAGAAGAGGGAGGTAATAATCCCTCTTTACAAGACACTGGTTAGGCCCCATCTGGAGTGCTGCATGCAGTACTGGAGGCCACACCTTCATAAGGACATTAGCCAAATTGAGGCAGTCCAGAGAGGGTAACCATAATGGTGCAGGGACTGCATCAGAAAACATAGGAGGACAGATTAACGGAGCTCAATATGTATACCCTAGAGCAAAGGTAGGAGAAAGGTGATATGATTGAAACATTCAAACACTGTAAGGGCATTAACAGGGTGAAAGAGTCTAACATGTTTCAATATAAGAAAAATAGCAGGACAAGAGGACACAGCATGAAAACAGAGAGGCAGAGTAAGGGGTAATGTGAGGAAGTTCTTTTTCACAGAAAAGGTGTTGGATGCATGGAACGGCCTACCTCAGGAAGTGGTGGATATGAATACAGTGCAGGGCTTCAAACATGCATGGGATAGCATAAGGGAACAATACAGATGAGTATGAATAGATAGGCCATTGACAGAGCAAAGGCTGATGGCACATTTATAAGGCAGAAAAAGAAATGGGCAGACTGGACAGGCCTTGCGGTCCTTATCTGCCGTCAGCTTCTATGTTTCTATCTAGGAGTTTTCAGCCTGGAGATACAAGGCCCAAAAATGACAGAAAACTGGATGGGCAAACATGTGAATCAGGGGAGTTAGAAAAGAGAGGCTGCAATAGGGTTCAGCAGTGGTCCATAAGACAGTCAATCATACTGTATGAGAAAAAAAAAAACACAAGCACGATGCCTACTCAGAAGGTAACATAACAAAACTTGCTCTTTGTGTTTTTCTTTGAGTGGGCATTGGGGATATTCTTTTCCTCATGTGAATTTACTGAGCTGCATAATTACATTACAATTGTTACATTGTGTGTATTTTGCCTTCTGTGCCTATGTGTCGTTTGTAAAATGAATTCATTACACTGTGTGTATTTTGCCTCCATGTCCTCCACTGGGTTGCACCTGCAAATGAGCCTAGGCTCAGTGTGCCTCTCCTGGTTACCAACTTTTAAATAAAAAGAAAATAATTGTTTATTGTTATATCATTGTCTCTACCCCTACCCTGAAGAGAATGAAGAACAATAATTTAAGTTGGGCATCTTAAGGTGTGAATTGTCTAAATAGAAACTTGATTTCATGGACTTACAGTGGCAGTCAGATGCATTACATTTATGTCATAAAATTATTAACCTGCCTATAATTATAGCAAGAGGACAGAAGTTGCTACAATTTTTTATACAGATTTCTAATTTGATATAGAGGCAAAACAAACAGATATGATGTAGAGGCAGACAGTGTTGAAGGGGAAGATTAAATAATTTAAACTGGTTATGTTGAATGATTATATTCCAAAAGATCTCCAGATTAGTTGTAGTCTGCCCTTCAGATGAGTCATTAAACTAAGGTCCCTTTTGCCATTCTCTAGTCACTGTCCAGGCTGAAGTTAAAGATCCCATGTCACTTATCAAAACAGAGTTGGGTATTTTGCCAGCATTCCCACTGTCAAGACAGATTCATGAAACCCAGCTCCCAGGATGCACCTGAAAGTGAGCTACCACAGTGCAGTATGCCTTACTGGTCAAAAGTCACAAACACATACACACACAGTAAATGAATTAATAATGAATTGGTAGATATGATAGCACAACCAGGGAGCATATATTAATAGTGGGAGTGGATTTCAACTTTAAGTAACGTACCCATCTGGACAATTCTAGAAAACCAAGGGACAAGTGTAAAGAATGAAAAAAAAAACTCCATGGTGATCTGGGCCTACAGAGCCTATGACATCTCTAGGAAAACTTTGGAAAATATAGAGAATAATACATGGGCGGTTGTATGTGTAACTAGAACTATAAGCACACCTATGATGTGGGATACTACATCAACTCCAAGAGTGAAGCTCCAAGGGTTTATAAAAGTATCCCATACTGAAGGTGTGTATAAAAAAATTATGTGTTACATACATGCCTACCCAAGTTTTGTTTTTTTATAATTACTGTCCAGCATTTTGAAAAATAAAGACATTTACATAGACAGTTTAGTTATACAAAGTAATTGTGGAACTCATAGTTCATTTATACAATCTTTAGCAGGCTTGTTTTTAAACTGTTAACTTTATCTACTTTTGTGTGAGGTATTTATCTACTTTTCTGTGAGGAACACTAATTGTCTGAAACAAGAGTTAGTTGTACTACAGGGGTGCACGGCTTCCATAGCACAAACTTCATTGACACCTTAATATTTACACATGATTCAGCTTACATTACACATGTTCTGTATTTATTCTCCTGTGTATAGAAATAAGGATAGCTATTTAAAAATAGGATGCTTGTCCTTGGGCTTCCTCTTCTTCTGTTGCCTGTCTACATGTGGTGTCATAATTATTTGTTCATGGCTTAATTGGCTGCCATGGAAATTATTATGATGCCACAAAATATAGAATAATATATAGGTGGGTGTGTGTAACCAGAATTTTACACACACCCGAAGTGTGGGATGCTATATAAACCCCAAGGGTGAAGCATGAGGGATTTATAAAAGCATTCCGAATAGAGGGTGTGTGTGTGAAAATTCTGGTTTTACACCCACCCACCAATGCATTATTTTAATTATTGGTGATAATTTTTTTGCTTGTTTCAGCACAGTTAAATCAGTGCAGCACTTCTGTCAGAGATAGACAGAGAGAGACATAAACACACACACACACACACACACACACACACACATGTTGTGTGAGATGTGATGTTCAGCTCACCCACAAACAGAGTAAGCACCAATGAGCTTTCTGTGGGGGAGCTTGATTGACAGGTGCTGTTTACAACTTCACAGTTATAACCAAAGATATCAACACGGGAGGTTGTAACTGGATATAATAGGAGGCAGTACAGTACAGTGGTTTAAGGCTCTGAGCTGCAAACCTGGAGACCTGGTTTGAAACCCACAGCCCCACTTGCATACTCTGTGACACTGAGCAAGTCACTTAACTTCCTTGTGCTCCCAGGTAGCACCTGTAAACAAGCTTTCAGCTTAGTGTGTCTCTCCTGGTTAAAAAAATAAATAAATAAAAGTGCAATTATCCATGTGTAAAAAATGATCACAAGACTGTATAACCTTAAAATGAGAAAAATAAAGTGATGATAAACACAGGTAATATAGTACCTAAAATGGGTAATGACATCTTTATTGACTAAAGTCTGTCACCTGACCATGCATAAATGCATCACAGTGCATGGTCATCCTGGTATTTAGCCTCATCACATATCCCTAAATAAGCACAGGATTTTTAAATACTTGGAAGCAATTTGTTTCTCAGTCACAAAAAAATGGATGTCATTACTGACACCTATGTTTTTCCTCCTTTACTTCAGCGTACAGACAAATACAACCATACCCACAAAACAACTACTGTTCCCAAGGAATAATAAATCACTTTTTTTTTACCTCTGCTTTATTAGCTGACCAAAACCTATGTCTTTCCTCTCAGTTAAGAAGCAGCATCTGAATCCTTTAGCCAGACCTCACAAATTGACTTTTTTTAATTAGTACAGAAATGCAAAAGTTTTTATAAACATACAACAGAACCTTACTTTCCCAGTAATGTATATTGTCACCATTGAGCTATTAGTGCTTGGAGTCTGCTGTTGTTTTCAGCAAAGCCAGCTGAGTATTTAACACATCCCTTCTTCAGACTCAATCTGTGCATGTTTTTGTAAACAATTTATCCCCTGAAGTATTTTGAAAAAATGATTTAGCAATCTCTGTTGAACATAGCTCAAAATCAAAGCGTCTAAAGGTGAATAAAACCTAGTCTGCAACATGCACTAAAAGAAAGAAAGAATTTACTCCTTCCAGAATGGAGCCACCAATGATCGTGGCTGAGCTGTTAGGGTCCCTGACTGTCATCAGTATCCAATGATAAAGAGCAGAAAACAAAACAAACCCCAAATGTATAAAAAAAACCAAATGTAGTCTACACTGCAGTGCTGCAATACTATGAAACTACAGGGTTTGAACACCTAAAGTAAAGTTATAACCTCAATGTAGACCTAGTAGGTGAAATAATTGCTTTTGCTACAAAACACACATTCATTACTACTTTGACGTTGTAAGTGCCTGTTCAAATAATAAACCATATTTAAAAAAATAAAAGCCCATATTATAATCACAATAAGATGCTCGGGACTGTGCATAGTGCTATGAGAAATGAATTTCCAGGGGCTGAAAGATACTTGATTGTGGCATCATGCTTATAGTGCCCCATGGCATGTGTTTATCACAGCACAGTGCACACCCTGTTGTGTCCCTTTGCTTACATATATAACTAAACTGTGTACAGCTTCTGAAGTATTCCCAGCTACATCGCAAGATCTCTGAAATATGTATGAAAAGACCTACCTAGGAAGGAAACTGAGTAAATGTATTCTTCAATTTACATAATATATTGCATATAGCGGAATCAATAATTTCTAATTGACAGGGATGTTTATTTGTGTTACAGGCTCAAACACTGGAGATATCAAATGCTTCGACGACTCTCACATGTTTTATATTTTACATTTGGAAATGAAAATAACTATAGTAAATGGAAAAGAACTGCATCACTTCTGAGTGATAGCTCATTTGTCATCAGATTCAGTAAGGAGATGCGAGATGAATTCCTCAGATTAAACTGTGGAGAGAAAATGCCACAGGTAATGCTCTTAAAGACAAAAGAACAATAGCTGGGGTTGGGGGGATTCCATACACATCCTAATTGAGGACAACTATACCGAAACAGAAATTAGGGTAGGATTGTCAGTCTGTACCTATCTGATTGTGTCCAGGCATCCTTGCTGCTGTTTTCAAAAGCTGCATCTGTTTGACACAGAAAGTTGTGATTTTCAGTAAAAACAAAAATGGATGCCATTAGAATTTGCATTCAGTTTTGCCACAATTGTGTCTTTTTAGGATGCAGACCTCATAAGCAGTTCAATTAATTAACAGATGGCCTAACAGTCTGGATATATTTCTGTTTTCAAAATAGCAGCAGATGCATCTTGGATGGATCTTTTTGAAATCTTGCCCATTAAACAAGGTGCGGCTCCCAGAAAATCTAGGACAGTTAGTACCAGTCTGAAGAATTTAATCAAACAGAAAGGGAAGACATATGAGGGAAAACTGATAGTATTTTTAGTCATATGTGAAGCTGAACTATTTTTTGCTATGTGATATTCAATGTTATTTCTATTCGCTAGTTAAACTACCATGAAAGTAACTATCTGTTTTCTGTCATTCTGGATGGGTCACCTTCAGAAAGTAGGTATCCAGCTCAATGGGTTGTCCTAGTAAACTAACAGTCACAGTAAATACAAAATAGCATAGAAACAAGGACAACTTTTAAAATAAAGGCACATCAGCTATGGCTCCATAGCACTAATGCTACTGGCTTACAGTCTAAAAGAAAACATAAAATCAACAGTTGTGAAAGTGAGAGATCCCTACACTGAAATCCTTAAATTCAATCCTTAGAACTACAGTAGCTGGGATATCTGTAGCTTTTTTCCATATTGATTATCCCCCTGAACTCCGGCACTAACCACATTTGCCTTCCCCCACCCATCCCATCCAGATAGATATCTATCAGTTATTCCCACTTGCTCCGTGGGCTTTCACTGAATACCCCACTGGTTGTGAACATGTCTTCTTTTACAAGGGGGTACTTTTACTGTACGAAGAAGCTATGCTAGCAACTGGCACAGTAAGAGCATTCAGTGAAATAGGCAGACCCTGTTTCATCAGTTTCTAAAACTGTCATGAAGGAAGACATGTTTGAGAGCAGCAGTATAGTACCTTGTGGTGAGATTTTCAGCAAAAGAAAATCAAAGACATATGCACAATACAAGGACATCATATTTTAATGGGTGTGAGGCACTGAGGGTCAGAGTTGATCCAGTCTTTCTGATGCTGGATGCTTTCAGTATTATTTTGTATTTGTAACACTCTCTGGCAACATGTGCTTTTTCACACATGATTATATAAAAATGTTGTACTGTAAATAGCTAGTATTTCAAATTATAGGGCTAGTATTCTTGCTTTTTAAAAAATTCCAGCATATGATGTTTGTCACTATATATTTACAGAATGTACTTCCGAAGGTAATATTTCTTTTTTCTGTTTCTTTTAGTTCCACTGGTAAAAAAAATCCTGATTCTAAGTGAAAAAGCTTATGCAATAGTAGAACTAACACAGTAAGAGTCTAATACACAAGTGCTGCACTGAGTGGTGTAACTCTTGCTGAGATCCCATACACTCTACAAAAGCTCTTCTTGAACTCTACTAATTGAGGTCTATCTCACAGAATGAAAAATTATTACTCATAAAAAATTAATTTCAATCAAAATGAATGTTGCCCAAAGAGGTACAAAAATAGAACAAACAATGAACATCCCTTGGTGAAAGAACAGCTGTTTAAGTGAAATTGAAATGTGTTACCACTCAGAAAAAAATATTATTCTTCTGTGCAGCACAATGTAACATGTTATGAACTCTGAAACCCATTGTCAAGATATCACCTCCTCTCCATCTCCATCCATCCTAGCCTCCCCTTCTTTAACCTGGAGTTCCTCTACCATTATATCCTGTCCCTTCCCATCCCTGTCCCCCCACAGGCCAAGGGGAGGTAAGTCCTAGTCCATTCTATGCATCCTTACCTTGTTTCTTCTCCTTGCTGGCAATGTGGAGCTCAACACTAGTCCCTCCCAATCCTTTGTCCCTTGAGGTCTCAGTGTTTTCCAACTCAGTGATAGGAGCTTCCTCCCTAAACTAGACCTCCTTACTGTACAGGTCTCTCAACACTCTCCAGACCTCCTCTGCATCATGGAATTTTGGCCCTCTCATAGGATTCCTGATTTGAGCTTGGCCATAGCAGAGTACCAACTCTTTAAGCAGAGCAAAGATAAATGAGGGGGGGTGAGGTTGTCTAATATGTCTGCCAGAGCCCCTCCTGCACCATCACTCTTAGGGAGACTTCACCTTACTCCCATGAGTTTCTTCTTCCCAAGCTTTCATTTCCCTCCTTTTTACCGATTTTATTAGTGTTTTCAATGTATCTCTGAGAATTCCTCCACTTCTCTGGTGGACTCACTCTTCTCTACTCTCGCACTCCTCTGCTGGTGTGCTCATCCTCTGGGATGACTAAAATTAATTGTCTTTATCCAACTTACAGGCCAGCCACCCACAAGATTGAGTCCCTTAGCATTTCACAACTCAACACTGAACTCAACCGACTCAATCTACACTCATCAAACCATATCCTCCTGGACTGGGTACTCTCCTCACACCCCCTCCCACATTGTTGCAGCAGATATATTGACAGATGCCTTCAGTGACTACTGCATGACATTCTGTATCAAGAAAGACTGGCACCCTCCTTCCTTCCCCAAGTACATTTGGACCTGGTTCCTCTATTTGCTGAACAAAGAAGATCTACTGAGTGACCTAGCTGCAACTGACTGGTCCCTTACATTCCCTACCCAAGGCATCAATATGGCCCTCTCCCTTTTACACTCAGAATTTACTTCTATCTGAGACAAGCATATCCCCATCAGGAAATCCAGTGTTAAATCATCTCACCACCCTTGGATCACCTACAACCTTACTGAATTGTGCAAGACCCATGATAAAGATTGGACTAGGTGTAAATTGTCCCACTCCCTGTCGGAGGAACTCTCCAAGAGGGTACTAAGGAACTGTTGGGCATTCATACTGCCAAGTCCCTGTATTTCAAGTCCAACCTCCAGAATAATCTTAATTCCCCAGCCAAAGTGTGGAAGGTGATTCACTCCCTTTTTGACCCCCTTTGCTCAGTTCTCCCTTTAGTCCTTATTGTTGATGTCTTACCACTATCCAACCCTCCCCATGTTGCCGCTCACTTCAGTGAGTTTTTTACCACTTGTGCCCTCTCTTCCTCCCTCCTCCTAGCGCTTCTCCTTTCCTCCTTTCTCCTCCCTCCCCCTTACCTCACCTACACCGCTGGGTCTGTTTTTGGATTTACATTTTTCCCTCCCTTGGTCCCTCACTCCCACAGCTTTTAAATACTCTATTTGTGCCACCCCTATTGTAAATTGCCTACTTTAAATGGTTAGATCGTGCTGGTGTTCTGAAGCTTAAAGTTTACCAGGCTAGTCTCGCCTGTCTTGTCGTCACTTTTATCAAGCTTTTAGCATTGACACTTTTCTGCTGATTATCATAGCAACTGAGCGAAATACTTTTGGGTTTTCTCTTTATTTAAACAGTTCTGCTGTAAAACCACTTCTGGTTGTTAATCTGAAGGGAGTGAATTTCTAGGTCACTCTTCCTATGGTTCTAATTTGTGTTTACCCTACTACTGGTCCCTCCTGCCTTACCAACACTACTTAAGGGTGTGTAAAAACATTGCTCCCTCACAGGTCCTCCTGTGCATTTTACCCTCTATCACTAAAGAACCCTCACATGAACTACTACCTATGCTCTGTTTCCCAAGCTCCTATTTTCCCCTTGAAATTTTCTTAATTTCTGCTCTCCTGTCTTTAGCTTTTGATCCCTCCTGAAATTGCTTATTCTTCCCTAGTTTCCACCTCTCAGACACCCCTGTGAACTCTGCTCAGTCTCTCTGCTCCTCTGTGCTGCTCTGCCTCTCTGCTACTCCGCTCACTATGTGGGCTTCCAAACCCCTCCTCTGCTCTCTCGGAGGAGCATCCATACTGCTAGCTCTCCTCTTCTTGGCTGATCTACTCTCCTCCACCTCGGAAGCTACTGACTGTCTACACAGTTCTGATGGTTGGAGTTTCTTCTTCTCAAACTTGTTGGTTAGGGGAAATATGTCCCTCTCTGAAACGTGGCTTCTAAAATGTATCCCTTTCACTAAAATTGCACACTACATAACCCTTTCTCCCATCACGTGCCTCTGAGGGGCCATCTCCTTACCTTCCTCTCTGAAACCTGGTTACCTCTATGCCTGCTTACTCTCTCTGGTGATATTGAACCTAACCTAGGCCCCCTCGCTGGGGCTGCTCCTGCTTGCATACATGTGTATTAGAAGCCTCACTGCCAATTTTACACAGCTTGAGGCCTGGATGGCTCATTACTCCCCCAACATACTAGGTCTCTCAGAAACCTGGCTCAAACCTTCACCCCTGACTCTGTATGTTCAATCAGAGGCTATAAGCTCTACCTGTGTGACTGAACTAATGCAAAGAGGGAAGGGGGGTTATGTTCTATCCTAGGAAGAACCTTGACATCTCTGTTCAGTCTGTTAATTTAAGTTGTACATGTGAAGCTATTCATATAGTTGTTACCTTGGGACATACTAAAAAGCTAGATATTTTGTGTATTTATAAACCCCCCAAAAATGGTCTGTCTGGTTTGACTAATGCACTCAGCTACCTAGTCATGTTAAAAGGTTAAAATACAAACATTAATTTGTTTTTATGGGTGATCTAAACTTGGACTGGATGGGCAAGAGTACCTGCCAATATACTGCATAGCTTGGAAGGCTCCACCTGACTCATTTGGTATCTTCCCAACCAGGCTGTCCAACAGTAGCTGTCAGCAGTCCCAGCTTGACTGGATTTTCACTAATAGAACTGATAGGATCAGTGCCATGGATATCTTGCCAGACTCTATCAGTGACCATTCTCCCATCTACTGCATCTGGCAGGCTTGTGCCCCTAAACCCCCATCTTGAGAAATACTGTTCTGGAACAATGCAAAACTGGATAAGAGGGCCCTTATCTCAAACCTTTGCAAAACTGACAGATCGCCCATGTATCAGATCTCTGACACAGAACTTCTTGCACAACACTTCCTCTCCATGCTCCTGGCTTTATAAGACAAGCATGTCAGATTAAAATGGTGTAGAATCCAAGGAGCTGCTACCTGATGGCTAAATAATGAGTTACTGACCTCTGTCAAACTGAAAAACAAAATCCGGTCAAAAGCAAAACAGACTAAGCCCCCTGCTGACTGGGTCAAGTATAAAAGGCTCAAAAACGTCTGCAAAACATCCATTAGAACTGCCAAGAACACCTTCTACCGGCAGCTTCTCTGTGCCTCTGTAAGCAACTGTCGAGGTTTCTGGAGTCACATCAACTCTTTTTTGGGGAGAGATAAAAGTGAAACCATAACTGAGATGGTCCTTGATGGAATAAACTGCAACAATCCTCTAATCATCACTGATGCTCTTAATTCTCATTTCTCAGACCTCTCAAATTCGCATCCCCCCCTCCCACAACATCACCTGGACCACCTCTGGACACCAAGGATCAAATCTACCATCCTTTTAACCTATACCCTGTCACCAAATCTGACATCCTACACCTCCTAAACTCCATTTCTCCCTATAGGTTGGCTGGGGCTGACAGGCTACTACCCAAATTCTTGAAATCCATTGCCTCTCCCATTGCTACTTCTGCTCCATGCCTGTTCAAACTGTTACTGTCTACTGACCAAGTCCCTTCTCCGTGGAAGACTGTTCATGTGGTCCCCATTCACAAAAAGGGGGACACCATGAAAATAGACAACTACCACCCTATTGTCATTCTGTTGGCTCTATCCAAAATCCTTGAGAAGATAGTGGCCGCCCAGTTCTCAGACCATCTTCACCTCAACAACCTTCTCTCTCCAGATCAGCATGGTTTTGGCAGGGGCATAGCACTCCCACTGCCCTCATCCAGTTCACCAGTAATGTCAGGCTAGCCATGGACAAAAGCTCTCTCACAAGGGCAATCTTCATAGATGTCATGCATGCCTTTGATTTGGTGGACCATCCACTGCTTCAATCCAAGCTGTCCACCCTTAGATTCTCTATCTCCACAACCACATGGTTTTACAATTATCATTCTGAACATCAGCAATTTGTGCAGATTGGCACTGCCAAGTCCTCTGTCTCTCACACCTGGATTGGATTTCCTCAAGGATCCATACTGGGCCCCCTACTTTTCTCAATTTGCATTATTGATCTCTTCCCCTTTGTCTGGCTCATGTTCTGCTATTTTGTATGCTGATGACTTGGTGCTATACTCCAGCTCCTCTGACATATCTGACATCAACCAGAACCTTAGCCCCAACTTTGATCCCTTTGGTCACTGGCTGAAGCAAAATAGGCTCATTCTTAACAACAACAAGACAGTTTCCATGCTTTTTGGCTCCGGACCCAAATATAGGGCATGCCACCAGCCTTTAAGCATCTGTCCATCTGATGACACCCTTCTCACCTCGGCATCCTCTTTTAAATACCTTGGGGTTACTTTGGATCCAGCCCGAACTTTGACCTGCATCTCTCTACAACTATTAAATCTGTCAACCTACAAGTTGGTGTTGTGCATAAAGTCAGGCACAATTTCACTGCTGCAGCAAGGCTGGCTATCACTCAGAAGGTTCTGAGACCTAAACTGACCCATGTGTTGATTGCCTTTCTGGAATCTTCACAAGGGCTCCTTCACAAGTGGAACATCTACAATAATATCTGCTAATTTTCTCTTTGTGTACCCAAGCTCACTCACCGCTGTTCCCTCTATTCCATCATGAGTCAGCTTGCCCCCACAGCTCACCATCATTACACTACCACTTGCTTCATCAGCAACATCATTACCTCCCAGAAACCCAACAACCTGGCCCTACTACTAAAACCTGCTCACTCTGCCTACCCCTTGAGATAAGCTGATACATCCTACCTTGCTCTACCCAAGAGCAATACCAATATGGGCAAAAATGCCTTCTCTATTATTGCTCCAAAAATATGGAACTCCCACCTGGTGGTTCTTGCCAGTTCTGAACTCAGTTTCTATGGTGGGTGCTAAGTCACTCTCTTGCCTGACCCTCTTAGCTGTTGCCCTGGCACTTGATCCTACCTCTATGGCCTGCTCTTCCAGAGCTTTACTTGAACCAATTATCTCTGGTACTCATCTGTAAGGTCTAAAATCTCTCTTTGGCTTCCACATTAATTATATTTTGTCGGACCTTGTGCAGTGAATCCTTTGTGTCTGTTACTGGACAGTTGCCTGGCCTTAGGAGGTGGGAGCTCCATGGACAAAAACTTTTCATATGAACCTTTTTGGATTGGGTTTTATGTTATTTACTTCTTTAGGGACCCAAGGAGTGAGAGTCCCTGGGTCAATTAATGGACAAGATGTCGATCCTAGGAGGTGGGAGCCTTACGGACAAAATATCATTACTCGAATTCTTATGGACTGGGCCTAGTTTATATTCACTTGCCATTATGTAATATAATTAGCAGTTTAATTAAGCTAATATTATATGTATTTGTTGTATTGATTTAGGGATACTGTGTCTGTTATTATTATTTACTGTTTTAGTTTGGGAGTGTTACTGTATTGAGTCTGTTTTATTCTGCCTCTACTTTAGTAATATAATGTGTTGGGAGGGAGTAAAGATGGTCAGGCACTATTCCCCCACCACGCTCAGGGAAATGCACCCCTTGGAATATCCCCCATTGTCATCAGATACCTATCTAAGGTGTCAAGCCTTGGGGACAGCCAGGTGAAGGAGAAGGGGAGAACTGGGCTTGATGGGGGAATGGAAAGGGGGAAAATGGATTGAAGTGTTAGGGACCAAGAGATTCCCTTGGGCAAAATGGAGACAGGACAAAGGTATATCTTGTCTTGTCCCCATACCCAAGGACTCCATAATTAATGGGCAGGAGCTGAGGTCTTCTTCAACAGCCCATCCTACTCAGGCAGTGTTATGCAATGCCAGATCTATTAAAAAAAAGACAGCTATTATAGCCAATCTTGTTGAAACAGTAGATCTGGCTTGCATCACTGAGATCTGGCTGGATGATAACGCAGGCCCTATATTGGTCTCAGCTGTTCCTGGCTGGGTACTCGGTGATACACTGCCTGAGGTTGGATTGTAGGGGCGGGGTTGTTGTTATCATATTTAATCAGAACTGGGCCTTGTGGATGTGCCAGTGGGGTCCATCAGATCCTTCGAGTGTATCCTGGGTGATGGTGAAGGGTGCAGGATACTCTGCATTTACCATCCACCCAGTGATGGTGGAGAATTCCTGCAGAAGATAGCAGATTTCATCATCGACGTGGCATTGGATCCCCCCAGATGATTAATTCTGGGGAACTTCAATGCCTGGGTCAATGATGAATTCTCACAATTCTGTCAGAATCTCCTCCAGCTAATGATTATGCTGGGCCTTATACAGGTAGTTACCTCCTCAACCCATATAGGGGGTCACTTGTTGGATCTGGTGTTCCTCCTGGGAATGGAGATAACAGATTTGGGGTGGAACCAGTCAGTTGTTCTGACCATCACACCATAAGGTTCAGTTTCAAGGCCTCCCAAATGTACCTGCCCCTACAGAGATGTTCCAGTACCGCCCTTTAAGGGGTGTTACCCCAGAAGGTCTGCTGGCAGTGCTGGACCTATCGGGTTTGTCAGGTGAATTCATGAGTCCAGGGGATCTCATACTGTCCTATAATAGAGTGGTGGGAGAGGCCCTGGACAAGATTGCTTCAGTTCATGTTCAACCACTCACTCTTCGCCCAAGGACCCCTTGATTTGATGGTTCCTTGAAGGAGTTAAGAAGAGTTGGTTGAAGGCTAGAGAGAACATGGTGGAGGTTGGGCCTGGATGCTGACAGGCTTAGATTGATAGAACATTATAAGGGCTATCAATCAGAAATCACCCGTAAAAGAGCAGAATTCCTGTCCAGGGAGATTTCTGCTGCACAGAATTGACTGGCTCGGCTCTTCCAGACCATTTATAGACTGTGCAATCCAGTTTGTCTCCAGCCCAGAAGGGAATTTTCTCAGGCTAAATGCGAGGAGTTCACTCGATTCTTTGTGGATAAGATTGCCAGCATCCGGTCTGGCATTGGTCCTACTATCCCTATGAGGGTTGCGGAGGTCGGCGAGAGGTGATGAGCACTCAGTCTGTCTGGGTGAACTTTAGATGGCCAGAATTCATGGACATTGTGCAGATCATCCAAACATTGTGCCCAACAAGCTGTAGTTTGGATCTGAGCCCTACACCCCTATTAGTGGGTTGTGTAGATGTTATCTCCCTGATCCTAGCTAAAATTTTCTGAGGATCCTTGGAGAGGGGTGTCTTTCCAGATCCCCTTAAGGAGACGGTCGTATGACCACTCCTAAAAAAAACATCCTTGGACCCAGACTGTCCAGCTAACTACAGGCCTGACTCTAACCTTCCTTTTGCTGGGAAGGTTATTGAGAAGGTAGTTGTGACGCAACTGGACAATCACCTTGTGACCCACAATGTCTATGATGCTCTCCAGTCTGGATTTTGAAGAGACACAGTACTGAGACTGCACTTGTTCGGGTATTAAATGATCTCCTAATAGCAAGGGACCGAAAGGCACATACCATCTTGGTCCTTCTTGATCTCTCTGCAGCATTTGACACTGTGGACCATGGTGTGCTTTTGGAGTGCCTGCAGTGTCTCTGTGGACTGTCAATGACAGTCCTAGAATGATTTCAATCCTTCCTCATGGGCAGGTCTCAGAGGGTGGTCACTGAGAATTTATTCCTCTGACACCCCTCCCCTGTCCTGTGGGATCCCGCAGGGCTCCATATTGTCACCCATATTGTTCACAGTATATATGCTGCCATTAGGAGATATCATTAGGCAATAAAGTTTGAGTTTTCTCTGCTATGCAGTTGATACACAACTGTATCTGTCCTTTCTACATGAACAGGGGGATGCAATCTCTGTGTTTAACAACTGTCCTGCCAAGATAAAGGACTGAATGAGCACCAGCTGGCTGATACTGAACCCGGACAAGACCAAAGTGATGGCTGTGGACCCTGGTCATCCTGGGGTGGGTTTCAGGGCTGGGCAGGAGTTGGGAATATGGCTTGACGGCATCCAGCTCACTACCTCTGACCAGGTGCGTAACTTGGGTGTTGTTTTTGATGATGGCTTGACCCTGAAATCTCAGGTGTCTGCTGTTGTTAAATCCTCTTTTTACCATCTGAGGAACATCGCCCGAGTGGAACACCTGGTTCCCCCGGATGACCTTCCAACATTGGTCTATGCCTCTGTCACCACCCGCCTTGACTACTGCAATGTCCTCTACCTAGGGCTTCCTGGGGTTGACAACCGCCGCTTGCAGCTAGTGCAGAATGTGGCAGCCAGGCTAGTGACTGGTACATCTAGGACCAGCCATATTACACCTGCGCTGCACAGACTGCACTGGCTGCCTGTTCAGTGGTGAATCACCTTTAAAGAGATCTACCAGGCTAGCATTATGCACCTCTTAGTTCAGTGCCTTACCTCCTTAAATTCTGCTGCTGTTAATGTGGCTCCAAATTTCCCTATTGTTATTAAAATACAGTGCTTGTAAAATTTAATTTACTGGGTCTCCTGTACTTTCTGGTTTGAAGATCCTCCCCCACGCCATCCCCATGCTCAGCAAAGTTATGACGTGATGCCAGGGAGAGTACAGGGATGAGCTCCATTATAGTGTACGGGGCGGGGGGCTACTTTACCATCAAGTTTATGTGCAGGGCAGGTAGGAAGGGAGGAGGAGTGGCACTGTATGTGAAAAATGACATAAGGGCCACAGAGATCCAGGAGGAACAAAATGGGGGAGAGATACTGTGGGTTAAGCTGGAAAGGAAAATGGGTCCAGTCATCCGCACAGGTGTGGTCTATACAGTAGACCACCAGCCCAGGGGGAAGAAACAGATAGAGAGCTGATGCCAGCCATCCAAAGGATGGCAGACAAGGGTGAGGTAGTACTGGTTGGAGACTTCAATATTCCAGACGTGGACTGGAGCATCCCAGCAGCAGCATCAACTAGGAGCAGATTTATCCTGGACTCACTTCAGGGTGCCTTCCACAAGCAACTGGTCATGGAACCAACTCGGCAGAAGGCAATACTGGACCTTGTGCTCACAAACAGGGACAGTGTGATGGGGTTACAGTGGGGGAGCACCTGGGGAACAGTGACCACCAGTCACTGTGGTTTGAAATCACAGAAGGAGCAGAACCAAACCACATAAAAACATGTATCATGGATTTTAGAGGGGCAGACTTTGGGAAAATGGGGAGATACTTGAAAGAGGCATTAAGGGGAATGGGGCAGGAATCAGGGGTTGAGGAACAGTGGGCAGTATTTAAAATGGGGATTAAAAGAGCAACAGAATTATGCATTAAGCAGGTTAGCAGAGGAAAAGGAAGAGGAGGCCATTATGGTTTTCCAAAGAGGTAGCAAAGAAAGTGAAAGCAAAAGATTGCATTCAGGCAGTACAAAAAGACACAGGCAGAAGGGGATAGGGAGAAGTACCAGGAGAAGCAAAGGGAGGCAGGGAGGTCAGTAAGGGAAGCCAAAGCTCAGACAGAAGAGCACATTGCAAAATCAGTGGGTAGAGGGGACACAACCTTTTACAGGTACATAAGTGAAAAAAGAAAGGCAAAGGAAGGGATAATGAGACTGAAGGGGAGGATGTGGGCCACGTGGAGGATGACAACAGTAAAGCTGACATACTGAACAGGTATTTCTGCTCAGTCTTTACTGAGGAAGAGGAGGGTAATGGGTCTGAAGGGAGTACAAGGGTTGAGAATGGTGCAGAAATGGATACAAGTCCTTTTACACGAGAAAGGGTCCTGAAGGAATTGGTAGTAATAAGAGTTGATAAAGCAATGGGGCCAGATGGGGTGCACCCCAGGGTCCTTAAAGAACTCAGAGAGGTGGTGGCTGAACCTCTAGCTATCCTGTTTATCCAATTACTGGAAACAGGGAAGGTACCTAAAGACTGGAGGACAGCAGATGTAGTCCCCTTATACAAAAGTGGGAACAAAGAGGAAGTGGGGAACTACAGACCAGTCATCCTCACCTCGGTAGTGGGGAAGATCATGGAAGCACTACTGAAGGAGAGATTGGTGGAACATCTGGTTGTCACTGGACTGCAGGATCCAAGGCAGCATGGTTTCACCAGGGGGAGGTCATGTCAGACCAACCTCATTGAATTTTTTGACTGGATGACTAGGGAGGTGGATCAGGGATGGGCAGTGGACTTGGCCTATCTGCATTTCAGCAAGGCCTTTGACACTGTGCCACATAGAAGACTATTACACAAACTAGGGAATATGGGTGTGGGCAGGACAGTAGTGTGGTGGGTAGGTAACTGGGTGGGCGGCAGGACACAGAGGGTGGTGGTAAATGGCTGTCACTCCACACAGGAAGGAGAGACCAGTGGGGTACCACAGGGATCAGGGCTGGGGCCGGTCCTATTCAACATCTTCATCAGTGACATTGCGCAAGACCTAGAAGGCAGAATTTCACTGTTCGCTGATGACACAAAGCTCTGTATCAGAGTAGACACACCAGAGGGTGTAGACAGAATGAGAAGGGACCTGCAGAAACTTGAAGAATAGTCAGGGGTTTGGCAGTTGAAATTCAATGCAAAGAAGTGCAAGATAATGCATATGGGGCACAAAATCCCTGGCACAATATATCAGTTGAGGTGAGGATATAGCATGCAACAAGCAGGAAAGGGATCTTGGGTTACCATCTCTGATGACCTCAAGGTAGGAAACAGTGTGACAAGGCAGCAGGTAAAGCAAATAGGATGCTGGGTTGCATAGGCAGGGGCATCACCAGCAGGAAAAGGGAGGTCATGATTCCACTATACAAGACACTAGTGAGGCAGCACCTGGAGTACAGTGTACAGTTCTGGAGACCTTACCTACGTAAGGACATAGACAGGGTAGAGAAGGTTCAGAGGAGGGCAATAAAGATGGTACATGGATTGCATCACAAGTCCTATCAGGACAGGTTGAAGAAATTGAATATGTACTCCCTGGAAAAGAGGAGGGAGAGAGGGGACGTGATAGAGACATACAAGTATCTTACAGGGAGGAACAAGGTGCAAGAATACACTATTTTAAGTGAAAAAGATGTTCCAGGACTAGAGGACATGGGATGAAGTTGGAGGAGAATGATTCAGAGAAATGTGAGGAAGAATTTCTTCACAGAGCGGGTGGTGGACAAGTGGAACACCCTGCCTGAGGAAGCGGTGGGGGCTGAAACAATCATGGGATTTAAGAATGCATGGGATAGACATAAAGGAATTCTTGAGGTCAGGGGTAAGGGGCAACAGAGTTCTAGGAAAACATAAACTGAAGTTACAAACTCAAATGGGCAGACTAGGTGGGCCATGGGCCCTTATCTGCCAACACTGTCAATGTATCTATGTGTGACAGTGACCATCTGGTGACTTCCTAAGGGCACCGGGTGACTAACAAGCCTCATGTTAGTCACCCAGTGCCCTTAAGAAATCACCAGATGGTCACTGTAACACATAAACTTGATGGTAAAGTAGCCCCCCATAGACTATAATGGAGCTCATCCCTGCGCTCTCCCTGGCATCACGTCATAACTTTGTTGAGCGTGGGGATGGCATGGGGGAGGATCTTCAAACCGGGAAGTACAAGAGACCTGGTAAATTAAATTTTACGAGTGCTGTACTTTAATTTATAGCCTAGAGGTTAGAGGAACGAGGTGTGAACGATCTTGGTACATCCAACAGCCCAGACCTGAGTTTGATTCTCACAACCTCCACTTGCATAGTGTGTGACTCTAAGCAAGTCACTTAACCGCCCAGTGCTCCCAGGTCGCCCCTGAAAACCGGCACTTGTGCCTAGTGTGCCTTACCCGGTTACCAAAGACTAAAAAAAAAAAAAAAATATTTGGAGCCACATTAACAGCAGCAGTGGTTTAGGAGGTAAGGCACCAAACTAGGTGGTTCAAAACTCCCACGTTTTAACTTGGCGAGTCTCTTTAAGGTCGGTCTTCTGACCTTTAAAGCCCGACAAGAACTGGGACCCAGCTACCTGTTGGCAGTATAGCCTAGAGGTTAGAGTAATGAGCTGTGAACGAGCTTGGTACTTACAGTAGACCAGATCTTGGCTTGATTCTCACAACCTCCACTTGCATAATGTGTGACTCTGAGCAAGTTGCTTAACCGCCCAGTGCTCCCAGGTCACCTCTGAAAACAGGCACTTGTGCCTAGTGGACCTTACCCGGTTACTAAAGACTAAAATTAAAATTATCTGCAAGATCTCTTGACTCCCTACCACCCCCTCCACCCTCTTTGATCCACCAAAGAGGGATTGCTAGAGATTCCCAGGGTACGTTTGAAGACATCTGGTGCACGTGCTTTTTCTTTTGCGGCCCCTACCCTGTGGAATTCTCTACCTCGTCGGTTGAGAGATTGCCTGACCATCGAAAGAGTCAAGTCAGAATTTAACACTTCTCTCTTTCAGTTGGCCTTCCCAGATGATTTTAATTAATTTATACCTTTATATCTGTAATTCTATCAATTTATATGTTTATGGTTAAACTTGAAAAGTGCCTTGGTTTTAAGAAAGTTGCTCTATAAATAAAGTCCTCACCCACACAAAGACCCATGCCCCAAGCCACCACCCGCCACCACTTTCGCCCAGGGGGCCTCAATAAACTGAAACAGCACCTAGCCCAACAAGACTGGTCCCCGATCTTACTCACGGCCGACACTGACACTGCACTAGCCTACCTCACCAGTACCTTCTCCAAAGCCTGTGATCTCTTTGCGCCTTTTACCAGCACTCTCCACAAAAGACAAAATAACCCTTGGATCTCCCCCTCCCTTTTATTATTTTTGTTTTTTATTTATTTCAATCTAGGATTACAATACCTTTGAGCGGAGGCTCTTTTACAAAGGTTCCATGTCAGCGTGTGCAACAGTCATCATTTTTAGTTACAAACATATAGTCATTGACTTACAGACATGTAATAACCAGTACATAGACTTTAGCTATGAGCAAGACAAGGGAGGGGTGTGGGTGGTGGGGGAAGTGAGGGTAGGAGATCGAGGGGGGGAAGAGTGCAGGGGAAGGGGAGTACGGGAGGTGGTTGGGGTAGGGGCAGGAGTGGAGATATGGGGGGGAGGTGGGTGAGGGTGACAGACAGTGCAGCCAGGGGGCCTTGTCGAGGGAATATGACAGGTAAGGTACTAGGGGTCCCTAATTCAACAACTGAGGCAGCGAGACAATCTATGGCACATCACGGTCGAATCAGGTAGGCCAGTGGACAGGCAGGCCTGTAATGCCACCCGTAATCAATGCACCTGGGCCATATGGCCAGCAACTGCCAAACACTACTAAACTACCCTGGCCTCCTCTTGGGGCTCCACACGTGCTTTCTGGGCCAATTTTAAGGAGCTCAATGGGAAACCCACTCCCCCCTTCCATCCCAGATATCTGTAAATGGCACTATCACCACTGACCCCCCTACATATTGCTGACTATCTCAACACAGCTTTCTCTGACCTCACCTCAGTCCTTCCTGCCCACTTCTTCAACCCTATCACTGCCACAAACCCCCCACCATAAATCGTCCCCCATTCCTCCTCTGCACCATATTCCCCCATGAAGCCAAACCACTCCAGCAAAAAGCCCTCTCCAGCCACAACCCCAGTTGTGACCCCATTGACTCCAAGATTCTCTGGCTAACTCTAGATGTCATGCTTGCCCTCCTAACTGACCTGTTAAACCAATCTCTTTGCCTTGGTCAATTCCCAAGCACATGGAAATCAGCTGAAATCACCCCAATCCATAAGAATGGAGATCGTACATCTCCTAATAACTACAGGCTGATCTCCATCCTCCCCCTACTCTCCAAAGTCCTCAACTCATGGAATACCTTACCAAATTCAACATCCTGTGTCCAGAGCAGCACAGCTTCTGCCCTGGACACAGCACCACATCAGCTGTGCTAGAGTTCTCACAGCATATACACTCTGCACTTGACTCTGGTGACATTGCCGGGGCAGTGTTCTTACTAGGAGTCATACTAGGAAATATAGATGTACAGAAGGCCGAAGCCCATGAATATACATCTCCTGCTGTAGCAGGCATTAATCCCCATTTCCAGCATTTAACAAAAACCTATCAAGCTTAAGTTTAAATAAATTGTAAGAGTCAACTTCAACAATATCTTTGGGTAAAGAATTCCAAGACGAAATAATTCGTTGAGTAAAGAAGTTCCCTCTTAACTGGGTTTTAGGATATGTAAGTCCTAATTGGTAACTATGACTTCTTAAAGGAAAAGGCCTTTGATATCGAATAAAGCCTAAATCTGCAAACAATATTGGGTCCTTATAATTTTAAACATTAGTAAGAGATCTCCTCTTTTCCTCCTAAGCTCCAAAGAATAAAGATTTAATGAATGCAATCTACTATCATAATCTACCCTATGAAGGCCCTGAACCAACTTAGTAACCCTCCTCTGGACACCCTCCACTCTCCTAACATCACCACGTAAAAAAAGGGCTCCACAAAGGAGAGCAGTAATCCAAAATAGGTCTTACATAGGCCCTATATAAGGGAATTATACAATTCCTATCTCTGGAGGTAATTGAATGTCTAATACAGCCAATGAGTTTATTAGACTTTTTGACTAATTCAGTGCAATGATTGCTAAATTTTAGATCCTTTGATATCAAAATGCCTAAGTCATTTTCATGTTCCACAGACTGTAATTGATGATTATTTAAACAATAATTGAAACATTGATTATTGTTACCCAAGTGCACGACCACACTCTTTTCCAGATTAAAGCACATGCTGTTTGTGACTGCCCATGATTCCATTATTAAGAGATCTCTACAAAGATCAGAGTGTCCATCCATTGTACTGATGTCTAATGCAATTTTAGTGTCATCGGCAAACTTAACTGAGAATCCCCTTAATATCCTTATTTAAATCAGATACAAAAACTGAAAATAATAATGGGCCCAACACTGATCCCTGCAGGACCCCACTAGTAACCCTACCTTTGTCAGAGATATATCCTCTAATCCTTACAGATTGTTCTCTATTCATCAGCCATTCCTGAACCCAATTTATGATAAATCCATTTATCTTAAGGTTACTCATTTTTTTAATGAGTTACATGCGGAACCTTGTCAAAGGCTTTACAAAGATCCAAAAAAAAATATCTACTGCTTTTTTATCCTCTAAAAGTTTACTAATTTTCTCATAGAAACAAAGATTGGCCGTGAGGCATGATCTTTGCAGCCTAAAGCCGTGTTGTGTACTATCAACAAAACCTTTAGTTTTTAGATCAGATATAAGTATATCCTTTACAATGGATTCCATAATTTTACCCAGGATGCAGGTCAAACTGATTGTCGATAGTTTGTCATGCTACCACGATCTCCCTTTTTAAAAATAGGAAAAACTATAGCTTGCTTCCAGTCAGCTGGAACATCCCCTGTAAGTAAGGATCTATTGTAAAGGACAAATAGTGGTTCAATCAACCACCATCCTATCGCCTTTAGCACCCGCTGGTGCAATAAATCCGGTCCAGGTGAAGTATTTATTTTAATCTGATTTAGTTTGCAACGTATTTGATCCCTTGTTATTTTAATTTCATCAATAGGATTTAAACCAATATCCTGTAAAGGATTTATATCTTTATCAGAAAACACTGAGCAAAAGAAAGTATTAAACTCATTAACCATATCAATAGGATTACTCAAGATGTTATTTGGGGTTTTAATTGGACCAATTACTCTAGAGTCCTTCTTTTTATTATTTATGTAAGAAAAAAAAGATTTC
Source organism: Neoceratodus forsteri (assembly GCA_016271365.2). Lineage (NCBI taxonomy): Eukaryota > Metazoa > Chordata > Ceratodontiformes > Ceratodontidae > Neoceratodus > Neoceratodus forsteri. The sequence goes on along the minus strand of CM057454.1, from coordinate 1,024,774,273 downwards.
CCTCCATCCTTAATATGTGCTAATCTGAATTCAATATTCCTTTTCTCTTTATTTATGGTAAGTTTACATAATTTTAGTGCCTCCTTATATTTAACTTTATTATAGTTAGTAGATTCTCTTTTCATGATTCTATATGCTCTCTTTTTTGCTGATATTAATTTACGTACCTTATAAGTATACCACATAGGCAACTTTCCTTTGTTATTATATAAGGTACGTTTAGGAATATGTTTATCAGCCAATTCAAGGATTTTTGATTTTAAGTTATTCCATAGATCGTTTACAGGAATGGTATAATCTAATCGGGAAGTATTTTGTAAATCTTCATTGATAGCTAAAAAATTAGCTTTACCAAAATCCAAGACTTTTGTAGCCCCAGTTTGCTTAAATTGTTCATATATAATATTAAAAATAATAATATTATGATCGCTGTTAAACAGTGGATCCCTAACCTCTAAATCAGTGATGTTTTCGGGAATGTTTGTAAGTACAAGATCTAATATGTTTTTACCCCATGTAGGTTTATCCACTACTTGTTGTAAACAATTTTCAATACAAAAGTCCAACAATTCATGTTCCTGAAGGGATATTGCTGTGTATTCATTCCAGTCAATTCCTGGGACATTAAAGTCACCAAGTAACAGGACATCCTTATGATTTAAATTATTTGCAATGTCTTTTAATAGGGATGAATGATCACACTGGGTAATATTAGGGGGCCTATAACACATACCAATCAAAAGATTTTTATTAGAAGTGGTCTGGATTTCAACCCACAGTATTTCATTTTTATCATTGAGTGTTGGAGTGAGTTCTCTAAACGTTATTGTCTTATTTAAATAAATTGCCACCCCACACCCCTTCTATGGTTTCTATCCTTATGAATTAGATTATAACCAGGGATAGAATAATTCCATGTTGAGGTATCATCCCACCATGTTTCAGAGATTCCAGCAATATCAACTTTATTGTTAATTAATAATAACTCAAATTCGTCTTTTTTTATATAATGGAGACTTCTGGCATTAGTCAACAAGACCTTTAAGGTCTGATTTTTATTACTAATACTATTCTGCCCTAATTTGGTAGACGGAATTGAACTGGTTGACGATGAATTAGCTGATTCCATTCGCCCCTCAGCTACCCGTTTTTTGAAATTTCATTTGTACCATTAATTGTCTGGTAAAAAATATTCCCCAATAATTTTGAGCCTGATTTGCTCAGGTGTAAACCATCTGAGCAAAACAAACGGTCATTTGTAGAAAACATTTCCCATGTCTGTAAACATCTAATGTTGTTTTCCAAGCACCACCTACGAAGCCAATTATTGAAAGAGTTTATTTTTTTTAATCTTGCAGTAGATGCTCGTGGTACTGGTAGAATCTCTGAAATAATAATTTCAGCTTTTAGACTCTTCATTACAGACACTGCATTAATTAACTCATTTATCATATCTTGTATTTCAGATTTATTTATGTTATTCGTACCAGCATGAAAAATAACAGTGTTTTGATCATCAGTTTTTTTAAGAATACCAGGCAACATTTCCGCTATATCCTTTATTAAAGCACCACTGTAACTACAGCTGGTGACTTTGGATTTATTGCCTCTAGTAGAGTAAAGATCTGTATATCATGTAATTGAGTCCCCCAAAATATAAAACAGTTTGTTATCATCAGTTTCAGAACACTTTAAACCCTTTAAGTGGGAGATTACCTTAGAATTTTGAGAAAAGATAACATTAGTGGGGTTTTGCAACCCCTCATCTATCCTAACAACTTCTACCAATTGATCATTAACTAAACTATTACTACCGAAAGTGTCATGGGGCTCATTGATTGTTTGATTTATTTCAATGTGGTTTTCCTTCCGTACAACTATTGGAGTCGCTTGATAGACATTAATCATATCAGTCCTATTAAAGTCACCATTATTTGTTTCCACATCCTGTTCACATAGGCTAAGAGGATCAAAACTATTTAAGAGAGGTAGAGAAAAAACTTCAGCTTTTCTTCCTTTCTTAGCAGCTCTCTTGGTCTGAACCTCATACCAACCCTCATCCTTTACAAGGCCAGTATCTTCCTCAGAATCTCGCTTTCTCTTAATACCCTCACCCAATAAGGTTGAGGATTTATCACATTGGGTAGTTTCATTAATAATAAAATTATTTTCCCTAAATACTACCTCTTTATTTTGAGTTGTTATCAAAGCAGAAGGACTGTCAGTGTGTTCAGAGGTAGACAGCTCCACGTGAGAAGCTTTATTTGAGAATTGTTCAGATGCAATTAAACAATTTTCCACACCATTTGGGACAGGGATGTGTTGTATAAATTCAAGACTCCTAGCTCTATTGTAAAAAACCTGCCAATTCCTTAAGCAGAGTCTCATATTCGATACATTTAGTACATTTGTACAATATCTGTGGTACGGGAACTAACATTAAGCTATACATCAGGCAACAGGAGCATTTGACACCAATATCCCCCTCCAAAGTTTTGATAATACTTAACATTCCTATGTGCCAAGTGAACAAGTATACAAGGAACTGATGTCAAAGATAAATACTCTAAGCCACAGCTGCAGTGTAACCGTGAGATAGTTTCCAATGCTTACCCTTCACTACCCCTGCTTCCCACTGCTTAATACGCATAACACGCAAGAAGACGCGCGTGTCTTTGCACGCATCTTAGCACGTGCTCGCCCGCACCGTGCTCGCTCCACTCGCAAGGAGTAACTTATAACCCAGACAACCCGGAAGTATGAATGAGGTGACCTGACCCCTTTAGCGATCGTAAGAACTCCCCCAGCTACACAATTATAATTTAGCTGATTTAAATGCCCCAAATATTATGCACTGTTCCAAACAGCTGATTTGGCTGAGATTTAAAGGAAATAGTACAGCGTAGTACACAAGCACACCCCAGGGTTTACACTGAAATTAAAAGCTGCAAGCAGTTAAGTAAGAAGAACTTTTTTATGCAGATACGAATGTCGGTTAGTCTCTGCCCAAATCTGTCTCACACCATTAAGGTGTCCCACAGCATATGGGAAGAGATTTGAGATTTGACATATCTAAGGCCTTTGACACTGTGTGTCACCCCTTCCTGCTCAACTCCCTCCACCAATTGGGTTTCTCATCTGGCCCCCTTGCCTGGTTTTCCAGTTACCTCCATGGCAGATCCCAACGGGTCAAATTAAATGGTACCCTATCAACTGCACTATCTGTCCACTCCAGTGTCCCCCAGGGATCCATCCTGGGCCCTACTCTGTTCAGTCTCTTTCTTAACACCCTCCACAGCTCCTGCTCAGGTAAAATGCTCTTATACACTGATTACACGGTTCTCGTCACCTCCCACCCTGACCCCGTCATCCTTCAGGACTCCCTGCAGCTCGTCTTCAGCCAAGCTGAAAAATGGTTCCTCGATCATCGTCTGGTCCTGAATCTCAAAAAGACAAAATCTATACTCTTCACCCACCGCCAGAGTAATGCCAGAAATTCCCCCCTCCTCATTCTCCCTAGCGCTCTACACCCAATTAAACAGGTAACTGCATACAAATACCTGTGCATCACCTTCGACACAGCACTCACTTTCCACTCCCACCTTAAAACCCTGTCCACTGTGATAAACACCCGGATTGGACTCCTCTACCGCCACAGAGACTGTCTCCCTCAAAATGCCCTCTAGCTGGCCATCACCTCCTCCATTCTGTCCTTAGTTGACTACGGGCTTCCTATCTATGCCGCGGCTGACTCCACCGCCCTCACCAAAATTCATACCTCTATAAACAAGGCCTGCAGGCTCCTGACTGGTGCCCCTAGCAGAACACACATATGCCAGCTCTACTCCTCCTCTAACCTGCTCTCCTTCAATGAGCACCTGCACTACTACACCTTTATATTGGCCAAAAAATCTCTACTTGGGCTCTCCCCTCCTGGGGTTACTACATCCCTAAAACTGGCCTCCCACTTGGTCGCCACCCGAAGCACAGCCAAGGCCACCTTCCAGGTCCCAAGAACCAGGACCTCTCTTGCCCAAAGGTCTTTCCACTACAGAGCCTCCTCCTGTTTCAACTCCCTCCTCCCACATATCACAAGTATTACAAAAATTGGCCTTTTCAAAATCGCCCTCCAAAACCACTTCACTGACACATGGAGCTGTAAGTGCCCCTGACTGCCACTTAGCCTGAACTCTTCTGGCCCTGTGCAATCAGACAATGTCCTTTCAGACTGCTTCTACCCCCCAGCAACCCTGGTCCCTCACCCCCACCCCACCCCAGTTATTTTTTCTCCCTGGACACACTAGAGCGTACCTTGTTATTTGTATCTGTTTGTTTAAATGCTACATCAAACTGTAACTATTTGTAAGCATCTGTACTTCTATGTATTATTGGAATTGCTCTGTGTATTCTTTTACTGTATCTCACCTGTATTGTTTCCCAGTGTTGTACCATAACAGCTGCTGTTGTCTACCCTCCCTGTGATGAGGTGCCTTTGTAAATGAGTCTCTGACTCAAAGGCTGTAAATCCGATTCATGAAATAAATAAATAAATAAGATAAAAATAAAAGTTTACTTTGCTTTGCTTATATTTGCACAATTTTACTAATGTCCTGTGTGGGGCAACTGTATCTGCCGATTATATTGTCCATGCCACTGTTAAAATACACTTTTGTACAAATCTCTTGCCTGACTCAATGCTACATTTGTAGTTACCTGTGTAATGTCTGGCTAATTGTATTGCTTGTTTTCACCTGACTTACACTTTGTATTCACTGTTGTCTCCTACCCCATTGTATGTAACCTCCTGGGTTGTGCCTGAAAATAGGCAGGTAGGGTAGATATTCAGGGTAAAAGATGCCTCTTCACAGATTATATCAAAATCTTAGGTGATTTTTCCTGCAGCAGGGAGCAGCTCTTTAAGCACTAACGTTGTGGACCTGTTTCCTCAGCACTGTGCATCTGGTCTGTGAGTATAATATAAAATATAAATCTTTTTTGTATTCACTTAGTGATTTATATTGGCTTTATTGGTACTTGTGGTTGAAGAATAGCACAGTGGTGTGTACTGTTTTTTTTTGTTTTTGCTGTTGTAGATGAGTGCTGATATACAGTATCAAAGTACCACCTTTTCAGGGTGAACTCATTTTACATAGGCGCAAAGAATCCTTACCCTGTATACTGCATGGGGTTAGTAATGGAAACAGCTATGGAGGAAATCATTTCAGACTGTCTGAAAGCATCAGCACAATGCAATAGAGTGATGGGTAGGGCAAGTAAAATGCTGGGTTTCATAGGGAGACGGATCACTGGTAGGAGAATAGTGGTGCTGCTGACACTTTTTGGGTCACTTAGCTCTTGCATGGTGTTCTGTGTGCAGATTCAGTGTCTGCATCTAAAGAAGAGTTCGGATAAAGGGTAGGGGGTACCTAGAAGGGTGACCAGGATGATCCAGAGCCAACTGAGTAGTTTCTATGAGGAGTGGCTAGAGGTGCTAAAAATGTTCCCTAAAGGCCGGAAGGAAGACAGGTGACTTGATAGGGACATACAGGTTCCTAAGGGAAACAATAGAGTGAACAGCAAATACCTACTTAATAAGAATAGGAATGCAACCAGGATGGAGCAAGAATGGAGGTTGGTAGGAGGAAAATTAAAGAGGGATGTGAGGAAGTTCTACTTCACTGGGAAGGTAGTTGAGACATGGAACAGGTTGCCTGCAGAAGTGGTGGGGCAGGGACTACAAATGGATTCAAAGGTAGCAGGTATAGTGATAGTTCCACTAGTAGAAACAAGGGAGGCAGGAGATTCAGGAGGGGGTAGGAGTAGATACTCCTTCAGTCAGGATATTAGATCAGTTGGTGAGGGAGAAATATCTTTATGGGAAGTCTGGATGGGCCTTTGGTCTTTATCTGCAGGCAGTGTCTATGTTTCTATGTTTCTAAGGACACATAAGAAGAGACTGGCAGATCAGAACATGTGCATGCCTGAGGGGGGAAGGGAAAGAGTAGAAAAAATTGATACATATAAATACCTACAGGAGGTAAATAAAGTGGATAGTGGGGCTGAGAGGGAACATAAACATCAGGGCATCTCCATGAAGCTGGTGGGGGCAAATATAAGAGAACTGCCTGGAACTAGTTCTTCACAGAGAAGGTGACAGAGGAGGGGAATAAGATCCTGGGATATGTGGTCTATGTAAAATCTGTGAAGGATTCAAATGAGGGGAGTGTAGATACAAGGGCTTGGTAATGACCACACCAGCAAAGGATAAGAGGAAAGGGAGATTAAAGAGACTCAACATTAGTTATGCAGAAATTAGCAGAAATAATGGGTCAACAGGCCTTTTTCTGCCAAATGATTCTATGTTCCTACACCTAACGTATCTAGACTCAAAGCACCTCACACAGTGTATTTTCACTTGGCTTTGGGTATTGGAGTCTCAGTTGAGAAACTTGAATTTTTACCCATAATTCTGGCTATTCTGAACCTTCTGTGTAACTATACGGCTGCCTAACATGCCAAACTAGATAGACTGAGAAATCCATTACCACTGCATCCAATACAGCAAACCTGGGCCGACCCTCCGGTGCAGCAGTGAACCTACCACTTGTGGTGCTGAAGACCCAGGTTTGGAAGCAAACAGGGAGTATCAGAGGGGTAGCAGGGGGATGAGAATTGAGCATCCATTGGAATGCACTCCTTCTCCAGGTTTGGTGAGAGTAGACACTCAGCAATAGTCTGACTCCCGGTGATGGCCAGGAGTCAGTGCGCCCAAGTGCCTCAGCAGTGCTGGGGACTGGGGACCATGGCAGACTTCAGAACGTAGCTTGTGAGACACCTGCTGTGTGCCACTGCAATCATTGCATGTCCACATCACCAGGGACACCATAACTATGGAAACCCTTGCTAGCCACACCACAGTGAAGCCCAGCTCTTGGTCCCTCTTCTGTCTCCTTGGGCCTGGATTAACATATATCTTCACTCCCTCATCTCTAGCCATGAGGGGGAGGGCAAATGTGTGGGTCAAAGCGACCTCCTGGTAAGTTCTTGGGAGGGGGGCTGGGAGATCACAAGGGATGATAATTGTACATCCCAACAGGTTAAAGGAGCCAAAATAGAACTGAAAAAAAAATATATATATATATATATATATATATATTTATTTATAAAATGGGTTAGGAAAATCCTCCTCAATAAGTGGCTAATCCTCACCAGGTGACCATGCGTATATCAGAGCATGATAGCACACCTACACTTTTTACCCCCCTCCAAAACAATTTTGACATCTTATAAGATAGATAAACCATTCTGACGTGAGCAGTCATGCTTTGATATACGCACACCTTGGGCAGCTGACGCACACCAAGGCATGTATATATCAGAGCATGACCGCACACCTCAGAGTGGTTTATCAATTACACACACACACATATACACATATACACATATATATATATATATATATATATATAAAAACATGGGTAGGGAAAATATTCTCTGCTGGTTGGCTGAAACACATCACATGACCATGCGTATATCAGAGTGCAACCGCACACCTGCACTTTCACCCCCCTCCAAAACCATTTTAGCTATTTTGTAAGATAGAGAACCCATTGAAGGATGTACAGTTGCAGTCTGATATACGCACGCCTTAGATGGTTGAATGCACTTGGGCTTTGGCCTTGTGCATCATAACGCACACTAAGGCGGCATATATCAGAGCGCAACTGCACACCTTTCAGTGGGTTATCTATTACATATACACTGTATATATAGTAAACCTGTCCCTATGAAATGACATAGCTGAGAAAATTAGATCTTCAGTAGTTTAGGCAAGAGGATACTTGTGAAATTTTGTACATTCTTGCTTTTGGTGGGACCCAATAAAAAGTCAAAATTCCTATTAAACTCAGTGATACACACCCAAGTGTGTTTTTCATGTTACTTGATGGCATGATGTTCTTGTCTGGTATCCCTTCACTAGAAAACCCTTATACAGTGTATTTCACTAGAGAATATACCTGTAGGAGTCACATGTGAAAAAAAAAACAAAGTTTATTGATAAATTCCAGTTACTGTTTTTTGAACCTTCCACATAATGGTGTGGTGGTCTACCATGCTGAACATGTAGATTATGAATTCTCAGTAGCCACTGCAATCAATAAAGTAAGCCTGTCTTGTATGGTGCTATGGCTGAAAAAATCTAATTTAAATTAAGATTTGCATTTGTCATTTCTTTTCCCTTTCACAAATTTCTTCAGAATACCATTGTAATACCTGCTTTTTGCCATTGTACTACCACTGCGATTTCCAATGTAGTACCATTGTGGGTTTCATCAATGGGATCACAGTGGACTTGTTTCAATTCCATTCTGATACTATTGTAACCACTGTGATACCATGCAGACAGTGGTAGTTCACTGGTAACACCACTTCTCCTGGTACCACAGTGGTAGTAATGTTCACTATTGTGATACCACTGTGTGTTGGTATCACAGTGGTTTTGTTCCAATTCCAGTGTGATACCACTGTGTCCACTGTGATACCACTGACACACAGTGGTAGCACAGTGGCAAACACTTGAGCAATGGTAACACAATGGTAAATACCAGTGGGATACCACTACATTTGGTATCGCAATGGATTTGTTTCAATTCCATTGCACTACCATTGGGACCACCATGGTACCATGTGTCAGTGGTAGCACAATGGGTGCACTTGCAGTGGTAATATAATGGTCTCATTCAATGACTTATGCTGGTGGTACCACAATGGTCATGCAGCATGGTATCACAATGGCCTGCGTGGGTCACTGGTATCACACTGACCACCTTGCAGGGGAAAAACCTGCAGGTGGAGTGATCAAAAAAAAGTTATTAAGCCACCCAACAAGATCAGACATTCACACATCTTTAATGTAGGTACCATCCAGCATTAGCTAATCAACAGCTGTACATTGGAAATCCCACCAAAGTTATCCATGCACTAGTCATGTCCCGTCTATGCTACATAGTGTCTACTTAGCCTCACAACGTGGTGCTGACTCAGTGCAGAAACCCTCCTTGTTCACATGGTAAGCACAAAGTGACTTTGTGGAACACCCCTTCTCACTACAAAAATGAAAATAATAAAGAAAATGGCCCTGAATCTACCTATTCCTAGATGTAGGGGAAAGGGTCTTCCTGGGAGTGCAATCAGTTTCATTCCATCCTGGCATTGCCACCATGGGTTGCGCCATTGACATCTTCCTGTAATAGAATTAACACAGCAGCTCAGCTGAGAAGTAACTTTCTTTAGCATGGTATCCACTGTTTTGCTGCTGGTGGGGAAAGAATTTTTAGACATCACTACCCCATGCCCCCCCTTACATTGTCATATCCACCAACCCCATGCAAGTCATCACATCAATGGACCCTATAACATCATGTACTCTGCCACACCTCACAATCCCATACCCCCATGCACACTGTCACACCTCATGATTCCATACCCTCATGCATGCTGTCACATCCATCTACTGACAATATGCCCCCATTCACGCTGTCAAATTCAGTGACCACATACACAATCACACCCATCATCCCCATGCACCCCGTCAAACTCACTGACCTATATCAATATGCTCACTATCACACCTCACGACCCCATGCATGCTCTTGCACCAACTGACCCCATAACACCATGCCCACTGTCACACCTCATGATTCTATACCCCCTTGCATGCTGTCACACCCACCAATGGTATGCATGCTGTCACACTCACTGACCACATGCACATGCTCTTCTGTAAATAAACAGCATGCGTGAATAGTGAGATCACAGCATAATTTTTAAGAGCTATTATTGTAACCTATCCTGCCACATGGCAGACTGCACAGAACTAGAAAGACTAGAATAGCAACGCCCCTCAATGTTTTCAGGTGAGAGCACATTGAGCACGGCTCCATGTTGTGGATGGCAATAAGAATCGGAAGCACTACTTATCTGTAGCATGATTGTTGTGAGCCTTTACATGGACTGGTTGAATCACAACACCTGCTTTTTAATTTTCTTTCCAGTGTGTGGTCCTGCAGATGACAAGCTGATGTGTGGGTTGTGAATCCTGGATAATGTCCATGAGACACCTGCTTGCTTGCCTCCCTTCCTCAAGATCACAGAGTGAGCTCCCTGTTTGAAAAGCAACAGCAAGTGCATAGATACCAGGATATTATTAAATACAATGATTATACTATTTGTGTGCATTCCTTGCCCAAATGTTGTGATAAAGCCACTTGTACTTCCTGCTGTATTTTCCGCACAGTCAGAGATATAGCAGCAGCCTATCCCTCACTCACAAAATATAGGTGTCAGTGTGGCTCAGTTGGTAGCACATCTGCCTCTGTACCATAAGGTCATGGGTTCTCGTCCCACACTGGGATTGGACTTGCACCTAAAAATCACTGGCATCTGAGTGCAGTATTGGGGGGTGCTGTACTGCTAAGGTGTGTGTCATCCTTTGAATGAGATGTTAAACCAAGGTCCTGCCTGCCCATCATGGTGAGTGTCCAGGTGGAAGTAAAAGAACCCAGGGCACTCTTCACAAAGAGCAGGGAGCTTTCCCAGTGTGCTGGCCATCATTCCCCTTCCCATAAACCGGTTCATGCAATTATCCAGGTTGTGTGTGGGTGATGATGTGCGATATGGCTGCCACCACACATTCAGTCACTTCACTACCAGTCTAGCATTGCTTGTAAAGCACTTTGGGATACTGTGTATGAAAAGCGCTATATAAATGCTGATTCTTCTTCACAATGCCTCTGCTGTTTTGCTGCACTTGCCCCTCAGCCTCTCCCAATGCACCTGGCATACTTTAGGTCAAGTCTGTTCTCCTTGATTCTACCTAATCTGCCCCTGCATGCCAGCAACAGTTCTACTCCTCCCTATCCTGCCCCCCCCCCCCGAGGCCAACCTCTTTCCTGCTGGACAAATTCTGTGTTGTTGCCCTGGACCCAGGTGCCAGCCCAGGCTCAGCCCATAGCTTGCAAACCCTCTCAAAGAGACAGCATTCCAGCATAAACAAGGGGTCACTATCAGCATGTTACCATACTCAACCCCCCTCAATGCACCTGGAGCAGCAACAGCCAGCACCTCTTCCAGTGGGTGTCTCGACCACCTGGCATCATGCCATCCTGTTCTTCAAAAGGGTCACAGACAAAGCTTGCCTACTACCCAGCCCATGTTTTACCTCAAGAGGTTAACTCTGTCCATGGTGGAAAAGCAGCTTCTGCTGGCTTTTATCAATTAGAAATGCCAGACCTTCTGAACCTTGGAAGATGACCTAAACCTGGGAGAGAGGTGAAGACTTACCATCCTTAATAGCTTACTCAGGGCTATCCCCACACATTTATGTTGGTAATGTGAAGGAAAGACCCTTAAACTGACAGATCTGCTTTAATTCAAAACTTTTCTTCCTGCAGGGTTAGGAAATGCTGTGTGAGAACCTGAATAAGGGAGGCAGTATAGCGCAGTGGTTTAAGGCTCTGAGCTGCAAATCTGGTGACATCCAGCAAACCAGACCTGGGTTTGAATCCCACAGCTTCCACCTGCATACTGTGTGACCCTGAGCAAGTCACTTAACTTCCCTGTGCTCTCAGGTCATACCTGTAAAAAAGCTTTCAGTTTAGTGTGCTACTCCTGGTTAAACAACTAAAAAATATATATACACCTGTATTCTGCTTGTGGCATTCTGACCCCTGATGTTCCACTGCAAATGCATTTACATGATATGTGGGTCATGGGCACAGGAAATGCAAAGGGTGCAGGAGACAGGCAGTTTTGACTGCATCATTACAGCTTGCCTTCCTAGCATATAGAAAGGATTTCTTACCTGGGTCCTGAGGAGCCTGGGATGAGTGTTTTGGAGTGATGTCCAATCGTACATGTAACAAAAAAAAATAGCCATGGGGTCACAAAGGATCCATTTGTTTTTCATGAACAAAATGGGACCAGTAGGGAAGGTTAAATCTAAGCAATACTTATTTGATATGTAGGGAGTCTGTACCTTGTCAGACTAGGGTCAATGTCCTCAGGCCTGTAGAAATAAAGGAAAAAAGGATTAGTATAAGGAAAAAATAAAAGTGAGAGTAGATACAGAGTTCCAGAGTGGTACTAGAGCTACAGGGAGAGCACAGATATGAGATACATAAGCCTGGTTATTCCTAGTTCAAATCCCACCATGGTCACTGGTTCAGGATTTGACCTTGGGAATGTCACATGACCTCCCAACTTTAAAACTGGTTTGAAACATAGAAACATAGAATCTGTCAGCATTAAGGACTGCCAGGCCCATCCTGTCTGCCCAAACTCCATAGCAAAAAGGCAGCTCTAGGGAACTAGTCTTTCTGACTAAGCCTTCTAATAATTCCCTTGTGTCTATCCCATGCCGTTTTAAAGCCCCCCACTCTCTTAGCCCCCACCACCTCCCCCAGGAGTCTGTTACAGCTGTCCACCACCCTTTCCTAAAAATAGAATTTTCTAATGTTACCTCTAAATCTCCCCCAATCTGTTAGTCATGCCCCTAGTTTTTGAGTGTCTCTTCAGTTGGAAAATGTCACTCACTGGTACCCTATTTATGCCCCTGAGGTATTTGAAGGTTTCAATCATGTCCCCTCTCTCCCTTCTTTCCTCCAGGGAGTACATGTTAAGGTCTCTCAATCTATCCTCATAAGACAACTGATTAAGACCCCCCCCCCATTTTAGTTGCCCTTCTCTGGACCTTCTCCACCCTCTCCACATCCTTCCTAAGGTGTGGTCCCCAGAACTGAACTCCATACTCCAGATGTGGTCTCACCAATTGCTTGTACAGAGGCATTATGACCTCCCACTTTCTACTAGTGAACCCCCTAAGAATACATCCCAGCATTCTATTGGACTTTGCCACTGCCCTCTCACACTGCTTTGCCACCTTCTGGTCTCGTAAAATGATTATGCCCAGGTCCCTTTCTACTTCAATTGCTTCCAGGACCTGCTGCCCCCTCATCCAGTATTCTGCCCATTGTTTTTTCCTCCCTACATGCATTATCTTGCACATTTTTGCATTGAATGATAATTGCCACTCTCTTGACCACTGTTCCAGTTAATCCAGGTCAATGCACATTTCAAGCCCCTTCCTTGGTATCCACTCTATTGCAGATTTTCCTATCATCTGCGAAAAACCTACCTTCCCCTCTAGCCCCTCTACTATGTCTCCTATAAAGATTTTAAACAGGAGCAGCCCTAATACCGACCCCTGTGGTACCCCACTAGTGACCGAGCCCTCCATTGAGTGCACCCCATTTACAAGCACTCATTGGTTTCTGTCCCTAAGCCAGTTACCCACTCACCTTACTACTACTGGATCCAGCCCTAAGCATCTCATTTTGTTCAGCAGCCTCCTGTACGGCACGGAGTCGAACACTTTGCTAAAGTCAAGGTATGCTATGTCCAGCGTACTTCCCTGATCCATTACCCTGGCAACACAATCAAAGAACTCAATCATGTTCCAGGCAAGATGGCAGCTGAGCTGGGCTACAGTTTTTAGGAGGTCTAACAAAGCTCCTGCTTTGCCTCAAAAATGTCTGTTTGATTTGGTAGTCTACTGAATGATTTCAGGAGAGTAAGGAGAACAGAAGCATTTTAATGGTTTAATATTTAATTGTTTATTAAACTTTGCTATTTTGGTTAAGTTTAGGGACACAGAGTAGGTAGGGTCAAAACAGTGAGTTAGGATAGGAGTTTTTGGTTTTATTTTTTAGAGAGGGTTTTGGAGTGTTTTCAGAGTGTTCTGTACTGTGAATTTTGTGATTTCATAAAGTGTAAAGCGCTCTCTTACTGGCTGGCGATACTGGTGCTGCAGAAGAGAACTGCATGGATTCAGAGGGTGTTTCAGAGGTGGAGTTTGGCTGACTGGCTTGTGGAAGTTGCCATTGGTGTTTCCGAGGAAGGTGAGAGACTTCCTTTGCCCCAATACTTTTTGTGGAGGAAGTGTCCCTGTGCAACTGAGTTGGCTAGAGGGGCAGTGGTAGGCAGCAGGGGTAAATGATGTGGTGCTAGGGTGAGAGCCATGCTGTCCCTCAGAAGGACCCCGTCTGTTGCCATGGCTCTTTCTAGTCCTGGAGTCAGCTGTGTGAACTGTGGGTTGTGAGGTGCGGCCCTCCTGTGACCTGAACTATCCTGCAACTGTTTGAAGTTCTGCCCATGGTGTCTTCGAGGAAGGCGAGATACTTCATTGGGCCCAATACTTTTTGTGGAGGAAGTGACCTTGTGCAACGGGAGTAACAACGTGGTGTGTGGGTGAGATCCTCTCTGCCTCTCAGGAGGACCTCGTCTATTGACTGCTGTCCTGTCTAGTCCCAGAGTCATCTCTGCGAACTGTGGGATATGAGGAGTGGCTCTCCTGTGACACAGACTTTTCTGCAACTGTTTGAAGTTCTGCCTGGCCATTTTAGAACTGTTCCAACCAGAGAAAGACTTTCACTCTACCCTCTTGCCTAGATTGGTGTGTTAACTCGGCGCCCGCTTCGACCTAACAGTCCGCTCATACATCTTTAAGCCCGGTGAGAGTGTTGGCTGTCTGGGAGTGTCTGTCCAGTCAGAGGTTTACCCCAATGTTATCTGGTTGGTACTTGTGAAAAGAGTAATATACCTTGGGACTGATCTTGCGCCTTGCGAAGAAACATGAACTCAGTATTGGTATGGGCCCTTGCTGGAAATCTAATAATCCTAGTGCTTTGCTTTTTGCTACCTTGAGACTTTGGGCTGGTGTTTTCTGGTCCACTTATTTGGATTTGGACTTTGTGCTAGTTATTATAGCTCTTGTTTACATCTTATATGTTCTAGCTTTTTTTTCTGTAGGTGATAGCATTTTATTTACAGCACATTGCACTTCTGAGATTCTCCAGTATTTTATTTTATTTTTTAGGTTTGTTGGGTTGTTTGGGTGGGGGGTGAGACTTTGTGGGAAGGTTTTTTAAGTGGGTGGAGGTGCATGCTTTTGGAGTGTGAATGTTGGTATTTTAGGATAATTAAAGGTCTGAGTGGTTAGTAGGGTGTGACTGGTTTGGAATTGTGAGAGTTGTAATTATTTTGTGGGTTGTATCTGGGGTTGGGTGTTAGTGAACATTTTTGAGGACTGGGTTATTTGAGGTGGGATTAATTGAAAATGTGTTTGGGACAAAAACCCTTAAGGGGCAGCTACTCACAGGGGGCTTCCTCCATGATCCCTGTCCCTTCAAGCTTTCAGCACTCCCAGTTGAGGCCTATATGAGGTGTAGGGCCTTGGGGATAGCCTGGAGGAGGGGGAGTCTGGAGGGGGTTGCTCCCGAGTCACTGCCGGAGTGTCTGGGATTCAGGTGGTGAAGGCAAGGAGATGCCCTGGGGTGAAATGGGAACATGACAGGGGGTTGCCATGCTTAGTTCCCATACTCAAGGGCTCCACCTTAAAGAGTGGGCAAATGACCGGCCCAGTTGCCTCACCTCATCCTACTCAAGTTGTGTTAAACAATGCCAGGTCGATGAGGAATAAGACTGCCATAATGATGGACTTCATATCCTCATTCGACCTGGCTTGCATCATAGAGACCTGGCTGGATCAAAAGGCTGCTCCTATTTTGGAGGCGGCAGTACTGGCCGGGTACTCCATGATACACACCCCGAGAGAGGATCGCATGGGCGGGGAGAGGTGGCCACATGTTTTAAATCTAGCCTGAACCACACAGTGCTAAGTGTAGGTCCTATACTGTTTATTGAGTATGTGGCCACCCGGGAAGGTGTGGATGCGGGCTTCAGGGTTCTCCTGCTCTATCGTCCCCTGGGTATAGATTGGGACTTTTTGAGGGAGATCGAGGAGCTTATCACTGGCCTGGTGTTGGAGTCCTCCAGGTTGTTGATTCTGGAGCACTTCAATGCTTGTGTCAATGGTGGGCTCTCAAAATTTGGAAGCAATCTTCTTATGAGCATGGAGGCCCTGGGCCTGAGACAAAATGTAATATCGGCAATGCACTCGGGTGGCCACACTTTGGACTTAGTTTTTTCAGAAGATTTAAACATTACTGACCTCTGTGTTGATCCAGTGCTTTAGTCGGATCACAGCACCATGGGGTTCATGTTTAGGGCCTCCCTCGATGGTGCTGCCCCTGTGGAGATGGTCCATTACCACCCGTTAAGAGGAGTTTCCTCTATGGGACTGTCAGTGGTGCTGGACCTATCGAGTGTTGAGGTAGCTTGTGCGATTGGGCCAGAGGAAGCAGTGGCAGCCTATAATGGGGCTGCGACTGTGGCCTTTGACTCAATTGCACCCCTTCGATCTGCCCCTTGTCTACTCACCGGAGACCTCCTTGGTATGATGAGGATCTCAGGAATTTAAAAACTAAGGTATGGAGATTAGAGAGGTGCTGGAGGAGATCTGGCTGAATGGAGGACAAATTGGCCCTGAGGTCGCATTATGCTGACTATCAGGGGCAATCTCCTGAAAGAAGGTGGAGATTCTGTCAAATGAGATGGCTGCAATGAGGAGCAGACCAGCTCAGCTGTTCCGTATGGTAGACAGGCTTTTACATCCTGTCTGTCTCCATGCTGGAGGAGCAGGTTCTAGTACTAGGTGTGAGGAGTTGGCTCTGTTCTTCACCCACAATGTGTCCTCTATCAGGGCTGAGGTCTTCTTGAGTATCTCTCGAAAGGGATGTGGTGTCCAGCATGAGCTGTACCAAAACACTCCTCCTGTCTGGGATGAGTTTGAGCTGGTGGGGTGGAGATGGTGACAGGGATAATCTCAAAGCTGTAGCTTACACATTATGATCTGGACCGAGGTCCAACCCGCCTTTTGGTTGGATTTTGGACCTGATAGGACCTGTGGTTGCTGAGGTTGTCTGGAGTTCCTTGAGGAGTGGGTTCTTCCCAGTGTCCTTGAAAGAGGCTCTGGTTATACTCCTTTTAAAAAAGTCCTCTTTGGACCCAGACTGCCTCAGCAACTACAGGTCAGTCACAAACCTTCTGTTTTTAGGGAAGGTTATAGAGAAGGTGGTGGCTGTCCAGCTAGAGAGACATCTTGCATCTTCTTCTGCCTATGAGCCTTTCCAGTCCTTGTTCCAGGCAGGGCATAGTATGGAGACTGCCCTGATAAGGGTGCTCAATGATCTCCTGATGGAAAGGGACATGAAAGCCCATACCATCTTGATTCTCCTGGACCTCTCTGCAGCATTTGATACCGTGGACCATGAGGTGCTGCATGACCATCTGTGGTTCTGGTGTGGCCTGCCCAGTAATGTAATCAACTGGTTCAGGTCATACCTGACAGACAGAGTGTAAAAATGGGACTTGTCTCATCTAGCCCAAAGTCTCTGAGCTGTGGCATTCTTCAGGGGTCGGTCTTGTCGCCCTGAGTGTTTACGGTGTATATGCTGCCATTGTGGGACATTATCAGGCAGTACAGGTTGGGTTTTCACTGCTATGCAGATGATACCCAGCTGTACCTATCCTGTGCACCCAATGCTCAGTTTTTAGACTCCGTATTTAACAGCTGCCTCAAGGAAATCCAGTTGTGGATGACTCACAACTGGCTTAGGCTCAACCCAGACAAGACTGAGGTACTGGTGGTGGGGCCGGGTCGCCGGGTCGCCATGGAGAGGGGGATGGGGGGTTCTCCCCTAGCCTAGTGCTGGAGTTTTCCACTTGTCCCCCTCTAAACAGGTGAAGGATTTGGGTATGATCCTAGATGATGGCCTGACACTTGATGCTCAGGTGTTGGCCATGGTCAAAAGTGGATTTTATCATCTTAGGAATATCACCAGAATCTGAGCCCTGATCCTTCCTGAGGACCTGCCCACACTGGTACATACTTTCGTCACTTCCAGGCTGGATTACTATAATGCTCTGTACCTTGGGTTATCTGGAGGCAAACTTTGTAGGCTGCAGCTGGTACAGAATGTGGCAGTGAGACTTTTGACTGAGGTAAGGAGATGTGAGCATATTACCCCAGTCCTCCGTGGATTGCACTGGCTGCCGGTCAGGTTGAGGATTGTCTTCAAGATGGGGCTCCTTACCTGTAAGACTCTGCATAAAGGGGGTCCTGTCCATCTGCAAGATATCCTTGACCCTTACCATCTGACCCGGGCACTCTGTTCTGCCAAGGGAGGCCTTCTTGGGGTTCCCAGGGTTAGGTTGTGGCATTCGGGAGACAGAGCATTTGCGCTGACCATGCCTACCCCATGGAACTCTTTACCTGATTATTTGAGGGGGGCTCCCTCGGTGGAAGCCTTTAAAAGGGGGCTAAAAACGTACCTGTTCCAACTAGTATTTATTGATTGATGCTGCTATGAATTATAGATAGATGGCTGACTGTATTTATAATGATTTTTTACATGTGTATGTTTTTGCTTGATTTAAATAGTTGTATTATTATTGTTTTTTATTGTACAGCACTGAGAGTCCCAGGAATTGGGTGCTTCATAAATAAAATATCTATCTATCTATGTTCGTTTGACATGACCTGCCCTCTGTGAACCCATGTAACTTATGGTCTTGCAGTCCATTGGCTTCAAGGTAGCAATTTATCCTTTCCTTTAGCGGTTTTTCCATAAGCTTCCCCACCACCGATGTCATGCTCACCGGTCTGTAGCTGCTTACTTCCTCTTTTTCCCCTCCCTTGTGGAGGGGGACCTCATCTGCCTCCTTCAGTCCACAGGTACCTCCCCCATTCCCAGGGACCAATTGAATAGGTAGTCAGAGACCCATCCATTTCATTCCTTGGCTCTTTCAATACCCTGGGGTGCACCCCATCAGGGCCCATGGCTTTGTCCACCTTCAGCCATCCTAGTTCTCCCAAGACTTCTCTTTCTAGGATCAGACTTGTATCCATCTCCGTTGTTACCACCCCCCTATCTCTGATCCTACTGCCCTCCTCCTCCTCCCCCTTCCCCTCCACCGTGAATACAGAACAGAAGTAGCTGTTTAATATTTCTGCCTTCTTCTGATCGTTCTCCACCAACCCTCCACCCTTGTATTTCAGCCTAACTATCCCCCCTTTGACTTTCTCCTCTCACTAACAAATCAGAAGAAAGTTTTATCCTGCTTCTTGACAGAGCTTGCTATATAATCTCCTCCATTCTTGCCTTTGCTTTTCTGACCTCCGATCCTGCCTCCTTCTGCTTTTCCTGGTATACCATCCAATCTTCCTCTTTCTGAGTCTGTTTGTATCTCCTAAAAGCAGTTATATTCATGCTAACCTTTTCTGCCACTATTCTGCTGAACCATAGTATCTTCTGTTTTTTTCTGTTTTTGCTGGCCTGTTTGATACTATGATTTGTGGCCTCCAATACTGCCCCCTTTATTGCTTCCCACTTTTCCTCCACCCCTGTCAGCATCTCGACCCCTGCCAGTGCTTCCTGAAGACAGACACCCATTTTCCTAAAGTTTGTGTGCCTGAAATACAATGCATTCACTTTGGATTGGGAACACACAGTAGCAGCTTCCACCATGAACCAAACTATACTGTGGTCACTTGTGCCAAGGTTCTCTCCCACAGAAACCTCCCCCACTCTGTCCCCATTTGTAACAAGTTATAGCCAGAGCCAATCAGCCGCTAAACTGGCGAGATTGGAGGAGCACTGCTGCCGCAGGGGTACAACTGCCACTGAAAGCATGTGACTGCCACATGCAATATGGTGGCCAGAGCCAATAGTGCTGTGAAGCACTACGAAGTAACGTAAGTTACACATGTGCATAGAAATCAGTCAATACCAAGTGTAAGTTGGCCATATGTTGGGGGGGTTGCACCAGATTTTCACCACGGCCTTTTTTGGACCCCTCCTCATGAACAGTGCCAGTGTCATTTTGTTCAATTGTCCTGAAAGGTAGTTGCGGAGAACAAACACGCTATTCTGCACCACAGGTGCAAAAACAAATTTCAGGCAGGTTGTGGAAAATGACAACTGTACTGTTGTGAAGGAGGTGTACAAAAATGGCAATGTTAAAAATGTGAAGTGAAAATATTAAAAAATAGCGACGTTAGGAGCGTGCATATAAAGTGCACAACACACGCTCATAATGCAGTTATGTTTCAGAATTTGTTCACCAAATTTTCAAGATGGCATTTTTCGGACCCCGCCTCTTGAACAGTGCCAGTGTCATTATGCTCAATTGTCTTGAAAGGTGAATACGCATCACAAGCGTGCTATTGTGCGCCAGAGGTGTGAAAACACATTTCGAGCAGGTTGTGGAAAATGACAGCTGTACTGGTTTGAAGGAGGTGGGCCAAAATGGCAGTGGTACAAATATGGAGTGAAAATAGTAAAAAGTGGTGGCGTTAGGAGCATGCGTAGAAACTGCTCAATGCATGTTTGTAATGCACTCATTTGTTGGAATTTTGACACCAAATTTGCACCATGGGCGTTTTGGGACCCCACCTCATAAACAGTGACACTGTCATTTCGTGAACCAATCCCAAAAGGTGATTCCACACGGTGACTGTGAAATCACCTTTTGGGACCAAGTAACAAAATGAAAGTGACAGTTTTCATGAGGTGGGGTCCCAAGAACCTTATGTTGAAAATGTGGGCCAAAAATTCAAAAAAATGGCTGCGATATAAGCATAAGTTGAAAATCCCATTGATTGCCTGTATAGCACGCTTGCCTATAATTCTTCAGTTCACGGTTGGGCTTTGAAGAGTGCAGACATGTTCTGGTCGAGAGAATATGACAGCGCTGCCCTCCGGAGGTAAGTACGGGGTAAGGGGGCGCTCTGGGGAGGTGGGTGCTGGAGTGGGAGGGTGGGGAGGGGACGGGGACTGTGGTGATGATGAGGGACCATTTTCAGTTTACAGGGATGAAAAAATGCAACGAGGGCCCTTTTTCTAATTTTCAGGAGAAAAACAACAAACCACACATTTCAGCACACTGGGGTGGGCTCCCAGTGTGCCACATGAATGGGGAAGGGGGTTGGACATGATGCTGACATAGGGATTGGGCATCCTGATATTGGGCATAATGTGGGGAGAAGTGTAGCCAACGGGACAAGGGACCGTTTTCTACTTTTCAGAGACCTGTATTAAAATATTTTCACACACTGGGGTGGGGTCCCAGTGTATAACATCAATTGTGGGGGGGTTGTACTACAGGGAATGGCATTGTGCAGTTCCCAACATGGTGGTACCCATAGAACTGCACAAGCACATGAGTTGTGTGCATGTACAGTACATGCATCAAAATGCGGAAGTAACAGCCAAAATAGTGCGGTTGTTATTTCATATCCCAATCATGGCAGCTGAGTGGCTTAAACTCTGTTGGGCTTTCAGAAGGATACTTCCAAAAGTCCAATGGAAGCTGTTGTGAGATGGGCCATTTTCAGCCAATGGAGCAGAGGCATGAGCGGCTGTGGTGGACCACTATTGACTGTTGTGCAGCTTTGGAAGGATCATTCCAAAACTCCACTACAGAAGCATTCCAAGGCCTGTTCCGGTAGCTCATTTTTCTGACCTGTCGTAAAATGGCTGCAGGCTCTGCCTTCACAGCCATTAAAAAACAGGTCTAGGATAGCTCCTTCCTTGGTTGGTTCTTTCACAAGCTGTCTCATCAATGCCCCCTGCAGTGAGTTAATGATTTCCCTACTTTTGGTGGATGCCACTGATGGGATACAGCACTCTACATCCGGCATACTGAAGTCCCCCATCAGCACTAATTAGTTTTTTATGTTCTGCAGCCTCCTAAGTGCACATCCAAATTAAGTACTGCTGCACAGTATCTTAAAACACCTTTATTCCACCTTTATATTCAGCCATCGCTCAAGAGACCATCACCAGTTGCTATTGGAAGGTGGGTCTGACATCAGCCAATCCATCTGAGGGAACCACACACCCGGAAGAGGAGATCACTGAAGCGTCACTGCTGATTTCCATTCTACTGGCCGGAATGACATCCATGGATTTTGTCTCATGCCCAGCAATCGATGATTCTGTGGCTTCCATGTCCCAAACCTTACCATCGTGGTGTTTCTGTGATTACCACTATATCTAGGACTCTGCCTCTGCCATGACCATGGCCAAGTCAGGGATATTGTTTCCCAGGCTCCTGACATTGGTGTACATAATGTTCCATAAATTGGAACCATTCTTAATTTCTCCCCAATGTGTATCCTTCCCCCCTCTTCCTCCTGTGTGTTTGCCCTTCCCTCTTCTAGCAGTTATCTTTTTCATTTCCTGTTAAATTTTCCCAGGTTTTGTGTACACGGCACTCAAATTTCTATCTGTCCTGCCCCCTAATGCTACGTTGCCAACCTCCCCCTGTCTACCTGCTGTTGCCCCTAGTCATCCCAGGCTGTCTAAGTTCACATCAAATTTTTGTGCTAGTGTACTGACCCCTTCCCACGTTAAGTGAAGGCCATCCCCCTTGAATAACCTCCTTTCTTAGAATTCCCCCCAGTTACCCATAAAATGGTACCCTCTAGCCTGACACCACAATTTTATCCAATCATTCAGTTCAGTGATTTCAGCATGTTTAATGTGTCCTCCCATACCCCTCCTCCCATACAGGCAATACCTCAGAGAATGCCAGTGAATCTGCCCTATCCTCAAGACTATCTGCAAGTTGTTCCAAACTTTGCCTCTTTCACTGACTACCTTGACAAGTCATTAGCGCCTAGGTGAATCAAGACCCCCAGACCCCCATCTTTTTTTATCGAGCATCTCACCAATCTTCTCCCTATCCTTCCTGGCTGATGCTCCTGGCAAACATTTGACCATCACCCCCTTCCCCTCTCCAATTTGGAGTACTCCCATCTAACCATTGAGTCCCCTATCACCACTAATCTCTTTGAACTCATATGCCCTTCTAGCTCTTTTTTTTCCCCCTATCTTCTGGTCTTCAGTAGTATTCTCCACTTAATTAGCTTCCCCCTATCTGTGGTAGATTTGGCTTTCTTGGCCGGGGCTCATAACAATTTTACATCTGGGTGCAGTCCACCCTCACCATGCTGCCCATGCACCAATTTTTTCCCCTTCCTCCCTCCCTCCTCCCACCACCTTCCAGCTCCTCAACTCTGTGGGTCCCAGCTGTGTATGATGTGCTGGAGGAGCACCCCTGCCAACATGTGTCTCAGCCTTCAGATTTTCCCCAGGCTGCCTCCAGCTGACCCCTAAGCCCATCCTGGTTCTGACATATTGGGCACCCACCCCTCCTGCAAAGCACCTCTTTGGAGATGAGAGCTCTGCACCTACAGCAATTTACAATTCCCAATTTTTCCCAGTGAAACTGCTCTGGATCCAACACATCTCCTTCATGCAGTATCTAAAAGTCCCTCAAATGTGTTAACTAGCCCTAGTATATCAAATATTAGACATTGTCTGAGACAGTACCTAATATCTATTTTAGCACCTAAAGCCCCAAAACAGAACCATACAATAGCATAACATTTAGCGCACACAGACCCATAAAGTCAGCAATTACCCTTATCATAAAGTCAGCAAATTAATAAGTGCCCCAGCCCCCAAAATGTCAGCAAATGCCCTTACCAAAGTCACAGCCCTAGCATGCCTTTTCCATAACATTTAGATCACACAACCCCAAAAAGTTAGTAAATATCCTTATCAATGACTCCAATCAAGTGTTCTCCCCCTGCCAAAGTCTTACTTTTTGTACGCAGCTCCCCCTCTTGCTGGTGAAGCCTGCGGACACACCTTCAGTCATGCCCCACTTTCTGCTCTTCCAGATAGGTGGCCCCCTGAATAGGGAGTGGTTTCCTTGATCCATTTAAAAGGGAAGTGGTGTGGGGTGGGAGAAATTTTTTTAGATGTCCTGGCTCCAGAAGTAGCCTCCTCAGTGTGGCAATGGCCTCCAATCCTCTCCTGGCCAGTTGCCACCACTAGTCCATTCTCCTGCTGCTGATGCGAGGAGAACAGCAGATGTCCTGGCTCTGGAGGGAGCCTCTTCAGTGTGGCAATGGCTGCCGATCCCCTCTTGGCTAGTTGCAGCCGCTGGTCCTGTTTCCTGCCACCGATGTGGCAACAATCATCCAAGTACAGCAAAGCACTGTGGTTTGCGGTTGGGTCTGCCTATATATAGCCCAGCCACCAGTTCAAACAGTGCTCACAGTCATTGTGAACTGGTCAGGGGAGTAGCCAGGTCATAGCCTTATAGTATAGGCCTTCATTTTGATACAATAATTTTGACATAATAGGTCTTACTTCTGATGCTCATGGATACTACCTAATCTACACAGCATGTATCAATACTTGGGCCTTCAAGGGTGGGTGGATGGAAACAACTGATGCCACACATGCCCCAACCTCCAGCCCAGAACCAATGAAGAAGGGCACAGCAATGGTCAACACCAGGCACAGTTCCAGCAGAGTCTGCAGTGTACATGTCACCAAACATTGACAGCAAAGCAAGTGACTCAGTGTGGAATTGGTAGTTAATTTGGCACAGCAAGTGGTGGCATTGTGCATAGAACAGGAAACTGGAAGCTGTGAAAGTGGCACTGTGTGGTGATGACAGTGTACATGGCACAACAGGGTCAGCAGTGCATGTGGCAATACAGGAGTCACTGTGTGGTGGTGTGGTGTTGGCAGAGCAAGTGGCACAACACTGTGTCAGCAAAGCATATGGCACTGTACCAATATGGAGGTGCACATGGCACAGCACAGTGGTGGCAGTGTTTGCAGAACAACAAGGTGATGGCAGTGTATATGACACTGTGATGAGGGGAGTGCATATAGCACAGAGCAGATCCAGAAGTACTAGTCTTATCAGTTGAGGGCTATACAGAGGGGAAACATTGGCCCTAATGGCTGAACTATTGAGTGACAGTTATTAGGACTATTGGTAGTCAACAGTTCATCCTGAAAAGTCAAGGCTTACCCCTTATATATCCTAACAATTCTGGTCCAACCCCCACCATCCAGTGCCTAGATCAGCCTCCTCCTCCCCTCACAGCCAACCAAACTCCTCTCTGCTAGATCATCCTTCTAGACACCAGACCACCCTCCATGCAGCTGGACAACCCTTCTAGACCCAGTGTCTCCCATGATGAGCAACCTCACTGGAGCTAGAGCTCCACACACCCTCCATGCCAGGCTCTTCACCAGCAGACCACCCTTCCTGCATCTAGACCAACCTCCAACCACATGGCAAACTACCTCCATGTAGATGGAGCACCCCCAAAGCCTCCCCTCCAACAGACCACAGTCTCTGCATCTGTTCCTCCAAGCCCCTGGACCAGCACTCCTCCAGCCAACCATTCTACCTAGAGCTGAGCCCACCACAAGCCCATTTCCAGCCCCCCAGCTGACCACCAACCCTGCAGCTGGACCTCCCTTCCATCCCTGTACTAGCCCCTCCAACCACCCTCCCTGCAGCTGGCTCATCCTTTCATGCCCTGGACCAGCCTCCCCCCGCAGACAACCCTCCCTGCACCTGGAACCCCTGGGACAATAGTTCCCACCTATGGAACAGCCTCCCCAGCTGAACTCCCTTCCTGGAGCTGGACACCAAGATTACCACCCTTCCCAGGAGCTAGATCCACCCTCCTTCCAAAGCAGAACCTCACCTGGGCCATCCTCCCTTCAATTAGACCCCCCCAATCACCCTTTTGCAACCACAGACACCATACTTCTCAATGTAGTGTAAATACTAAACATACAAAATATACTTCAAAATTCAGACTGAGCACAGCACCAATAAACAGCTACATGGATTCAAACAATCAGGTTAAAAAAGGCATATTTTTCAGAAACAAGAAAATTACTCAAAACATTCTTCCATACAGAAAAGAGAGATTTTAATAATCAGCGGTCTTCAGAAAAAGAAAACAAAACCAAAAAAACAAGCACGTACACTGATCCCAACATTATTATTTAATGTAATGGATGTATATACAGTATGTTAACGTTTTAATTAAATACAATATTAAATGCAAAAAAAACACAGCTTTCCCACCCCACCTACAGTCAGTTTACAAACAAACAGGATATGCAGCAAATGTGAATTTCTCCACAAGTACAGTACATGAGAAGATATTTTCATAAACAACAGTCAGCAGCTTTAGAAACACCAAAAAACAGCACAAGGGACCCAGCATTACTATTTTATTTAATGGATTAACACAAGTAAATGTTTTAATCAAATACAATATCAAATGCAAAAAAACACATAATCCAACCTCCCCCCCCACACACACATTTAAACACTTAAAATATCTGTAGTAAATAAATATTTATCAATCTGCAGGTTACTCCAGATTTTCCCAGATAAAAACTGTAAAGTCTTCTCTCTAAATATAGTACTGTACCTGCAAAATGTGGGAATCCAATAAATCACCCAGTTATTCCATGCAGAGCTAGTCTTGAGCTGTACAACTGCCTAATTCAAACATGGAGAAAGTTCAGGAAGCCACATTAGGAATTAAGTCACATGCATCTCTTGGTGCCCCAGAGGATTTTGGGAGTCATAGTATTTCTTACTGTATGAGTAGCTGTTTAGAGTGAAAGAAACATATTAAAAATCTGACATACAACTTGTATAATTAATTGATTCTTCCTGGTAGATAAGAACCGATGTAATGTATGTGATGTTACTTTCCACAATAAAAATGAGTTAAAAAAGGCAAGTTTTACAAGATGCACTAATTATTACAGCTTGAAGTGAGAAGGAAATAATGTGATCCATTGGGATTTGAACCCAGGCTTGTGATTTATAATTGCTTAGCAGTGGCTAATACTGCATTAAGAAAAAAACATGTGGTTGTCCTAATTATTACAAAAAATTAAATGAGGGGGCAAAGGATCAATATAGGAGGGCTATAATATTGAACTCAATTTTTTAACCATTTATTTACCAAGAACATAGTCAAACTGAGGCATTTCATTTTTAGCAAGCTTTTACAGGAGCAGTATGGGAAGCCTTTTTCAGCTACCTTCCTTATTTGTCCATGCTTTTGATTGGCTGTGACAGCCTCGCGGTTGTGCATTTATTTCTGCATAATGCCCACTGAAGAAAAAGTATCGGTGCCAGAGTGCCCCATAACATAAAATACCACTGTGCCAGTTTAGAACATTGGCCTCATATTCAAAAGGTTGCACCAGCACTAACGTGATTTGCACCAGTGCTACCCGGATTTGCACTTGCACTTGCACTTGGGGCGGGGATATATTCAAAGGCCCATATAGGGCCCCTTAAGCCCAGTAGTGCCTGGGCAGTAAAATACATCCTATGCAAAAGAGAGGGTCCCCTCATGCATATTAAGGTATCAAAGGTTTGCGGCAGTGGTAAACAGCCCCCAAAGTGGTGCTGTATCACCACTGAAAACCATCTCTAAACAGGGCACTAATGCTGCACCATGAAGGCAGGGAGGTTATACTCCAGCTGCCCGCTCCCAGTCATCCAATCCCATCACTGTCAATGCTCTCTTGTGGTCTAGTGTGTCCCCCATGATCACCCATTCCCATCACTCTCAGTGCTTCCTGGTGGTGTACTGTGTACTCAATCACCCATTCCAATCGCTATCAATGCTCCCTGGTGGCTAGTTGTATCCCCATCACCCGTTCTGACACCTGAAAGGTATCAGTGGTGGTCCAGTAACCCCCCACCTGATCTGCCTGCTCACCAACTACTTTCCAACACCCTGACTCCACAACCAGGTTGGTCAGAGATTATTGCAGCCCAATACGGTAACCAGCACAGCCCTCCATTCACCTCCACAGCCGGCCACTATACGAGCTGTCAGTAAGTGTGATACTATATGAACACCTACTGACAGTTTATATGACAGCTGGCTGAGAAGGTGAAAGGAAGGTTAGATGCTGGGGAGCATTAACGGTGATGGGAATGCGTGAGCAGAGGTGTGCCACTAGCCACCAGGGCTTCCAGAACAGTGTCAATGGCACTAAGGGGCTGCTGCACCCAATGCAAATGAACCCATAATGGGCTTGCAAATGCCCCCTTAGCACCTTGTATGTCCAATGGGCTCATTTATATGTTGGGGCTGAATATTGCCCCCAGGGGTCTTGGTGCCATCCTGTTTTCGGCAGCGCCATACCCTGTTAGTTATATATGGCACAGGTCCATGCTGGCATCACTACTGCACTTACCCTGCAACAATATGACCAGATATTCAGTCAGATAGTGACATGCTCTATCCAACTGAATACTGCAGCCACCAGGTTGGGTACAAATGCAGCAGATGTATTTGCACGATGCTTGTACATCTATTTAAATATCAGAGTCATTGAGTTTTAAAGGGATACCTTTTCTAAAGTACACTTACCCACCCCTAAAGCTCCACTGCTCACCTTGTAATTTTCTATCTTGATTCTTCACTCTGATAGAGCAAATTTGGCACAGTTTTTCCTTTTAACATCAGGGATTTTTGGCATAGTTTAAATTGCACTTCATCTCCCCTCACCATTCTGCCACCCATCCAGCTGCCACACTGAGCACACTGCAGAAATCATGTATACTCACTCCTGGTCATCAAAGTAAGGGTACGGAACAATTCCAACCCCTGGTTCACCTCGGATCTCAAGGTAGCCCTTATAGCTCGAGATAAGCTCTGGGCTAAAGCTAGACATTCCAAAGAATCTTCGGATTGGCAGGCCTTTAGAACAGCCAGGAATAACTGTGTGAAAAAACCTCGCTCTGCTAAAGCTAACTATTATATTTCTACTCTCGAACAAGCTAAAGGTAACCCTCATAAAATATGGAAGACTATCAAAGCTATAGAAGGATGGCACATGGCCCCCTCTGTCCCAACAAAGATAGTTGCAAGTGGCAAGATTGTGGAAAACAAGTCCCTAATCCAGGAGGAACTTAACTCCCACTTTGCCACAGCTGGATTAGCTTTGACTCCACCTTATGCTGGTGCTGTGGTGAGCCAGCATACCCTCCCCACGTCTAGTCCTGCACCCAGCCCCTTCCAACTGCATGAGATAACTTATAAAGAAGTAGAAGATTCTCTTCTTAACTTAGACACCAAAAGCGCAGGGACGATGGCTTGGAACCCTTCTCAAGGTCAGGCTACGCCATCTCACTGCCCCATTCTCCACATCTTCAGTCTTTCCAATACATCTGCTACTGTGCCGTCCTGCTGGAAATCAGCACATATCCTCCTTCTATTTAAATCTGGTGACCCATGTGATGTAAACAACTATAGGCCTATCTCCATATTGCCTATCCTTTCTAAAGTTCTCGAAAAACTGATCCATATTCAGTTAAAATCTCACTTGGAAACCTTCTCTCTCATTAACCCAGCTCAATCCAGCTTCTGGGCTAATCATAGCACAATCACTGCACTAGCAAAAGTAACAAATGATTGGATCTCTGCTATAGATGCTAAGAAGGTAACTGGCGAGTCTTTTGGACCTCAGCAAAGCTTTTGATACTGTTGATCACAAACTATTAGTCAATTGCCTTGCAAAGTTGGGTGCCACATACCATACCACCCAGTGGTTCTCTAGCTACCTAACTGGAAGATTCCAAAAAGTAAAGGCGGAAGGCTTTTTTTCTGCTGCCTTGCCAGTTGCAAGAGGAGACCCCCAGGGATCCATCTTAGGCCTTATCTTGTTTTCTTTGTACATTAATGACTTAGATGCTAACATACCTACATTCAATCTGCACTTTTTTGCAGATGATACTGTGTTGTATACTTCTGGCTCATTGTTATCTGAAGTCAAGGGAGTGCTTCAAGTGGACTTCGCACAACTTGAGCATAATCTAATAAAGGCAAAGCTTCTGCTCAATGCTAAGAAGACTAAAGTGATGATATTCTCTCGCAGTGCTGTCACAGGCCCCCAATACCCTTGCCCAAGACTTCATTGTCACCACGCTAAACGAGCCTCTGGAAGTTGAACCAAATTTAAATATCTGGGTATCTGATCGACAATAAATTATCTTTCAATGACCACGTCAAGATGTCTCTAGAAGGTTAAAAGCAAGGTTAGGTTTCTTCTACAGAAATAGGCCCCTTTTCCCCCTTGAAACTCGAAACAAGCTTGTACAGGCCACTTTTCTCCCCCTACTCGACTATGGCAATG
Source organism: Neoceratodus forsteri (assembly GCA_016271365.2). Taxonomy (NCBI): domain Eukaryota; kingdom Metazoa; phylum Chordata; order Ceratodontiformes; family Ceratodontidae; genus Neoceratodus; species Neoceratodus forsteri. Next base: position 1,024,744,244 of record CM057454.1, on the reverse strand, counting down.
TAATCTATTCCTCCACCACTCTTCCAAATCTAAGTAAACTGGACACCCTTTATCACCATGTGTTATGGTTCATTACCAACTCCCCTTACCGTTCGCACCACTGTGACTTATATGCAGCTGTTGGTTGGACATCCCTTACTACTAGATGCCTGCGCCATGATGGGCTATGGACTCTTAAACTGCTCCTGCAGAAATTGCCAAGCTATCTCTCTTCCCTTATTAGTATCTCTCACATAGTGCGTGCTCATTAAGAAAATCTGACTTTATTATGCTTGACATACCAAGGATGCGGACCTCCTTTGGTAAACGTGTTATTGCATATGCCTTTCCCTCCATTTGGAACCAATTACAAACCGTACTGAAACTAACTAGCACAGTTTCAATAAACTTCTACAAATCGCTAAGTTCAGCCAAAATAAAAGACACCTGAAACTGTCATTAAGTCTCTTCCTTCCCTATGTATGCCATATTTATCCACTGGTAAGGTATAATTGCTTTGTCATATTAACTGCTTTCCATTCCCCTTCTACTCCTGGCTTTATCTATGCTTACGCTCCACTGATACTCTATCAAATCACTCCTCCCCCCCATATCAGTTGTAGTCTGTTGTTTGTTCTAGCTGCCAAAATATATGTATTGCACACACCAGTCATCTTGTTTCATTTATCAGTATGCAACCTGTAAGTCGCTTCCCTGTCTCATATTAATGTTTACCACCTGCGGTCACCCTATGTGGTACCCTTGTGTGTATATCCAGCCTGTATCATGTAACATGCATTTCTTGTATATATTGTTATTACCTATCTATGTTTGTACTTCAAGTGTTTATGTCACAGGACCTCCTTGTGAATGAGCTTGCTCAATGGAGTTTTCCTGCAATAAACTTGAACTTGAACTTGGTCTTCAGAGCTGGAAGCAAGGACAGGGAAATACTATTTTTTTAAAGGAACATTTCAATAACTGTGGTAATTGCAGAAGCTGCTGCAGAAATGCCCTATCAGGGCTTTTAGCATAAAAGTAAATTTTTTATTTACCTGCTGCCTGGAAAGTTTAATTACAAAGATCAACTCAGTGCATAATGGCTGCAGGGCTCCAAGCGGACATCTCGCACACCCCAGGTGGCTTCCACCATGAAGGTTATACTAATGAGAGCTACCAAGTCTGCCTTTTGTTGGTAGCTCTGACAGGAAAGAGCATCAGGAGTTGCTGGAGGGGGTGGAGACCCAGGTCCTTGACTTGAGGGGAGCAAAGACCATCAGACCTTGACAGTCCGATTGGGTGATTGTTGAGCCACCCCTCAAGGGAGGACACCAGAATACTTGTAGGCTCCCTCCTTGCAGTAGTAGGAGATTGGAGAAGTCTTGTATTCATAGTAAACTGCAAGTTAACCTTTCTAAATAAAATGCTTTCATGTGTGTGAAAACTCCAAGGCAGCTAGAACAAAAACTCCTGGCAGTATATCTGAAAGTTTGGGCATCAGGTAGAAGAGGCATTGCAAGGGCTGAGAATAGTAAATCTATGGAAATGGGTCTAGGCATGAAAGCCTGATCGTTGGGCCATGAATGCTATCAGTGTGATGTTGAAGGGAGGTACACACGGCCTGACCAAATATAACTTTTAAGAACTTAGTAGCAACATTATAGGCTGATATGCTTTTACATTTATTGTACATTGGGGCATATTGAGACACATGCCAGCCCAGCTTGTCCCCAGGTTAATGTTCACCCTGCCTGAGAGAGTGCAAAGGCACCACCTGTCTTGGGAGCACCATGGCTCCAGGGACCCTAAAAGTGAGGTTAGGGATCTGTAGGGTTGGAAGAGGACCAGTATTTTCAGCAACATATAATTGTGTCTCTTAGGTTCAGGGGTGGACTTGTAAAATATTATGGTTGTGTGGTTGGCATCAATCAATCCTTTATTTCTAAGAAGTGCTTTTCCAAAGCCAAAGCACCTGTACATAAAAACACTTAAATAATCATTTAAAAACATTCAATATTCATCAAATAAGATAAAATACAAATATCCATTATCAGTAGATTAAAATCATATACCAAGCATTAAGTCATGCACTAGAGTCTGGAAACACCTGACTAAATAAGTATGTTTTTAAAGTTGTTTTAAAGCTTTGGACAGTCAGGCACTCTCGAATCCAACGAGGTAGAGAATTCCATAGGGTAGGGGCAGCAAAAGCAAGAGACTGAGCCCCAGATGTCTTTAAGCACACCCTGGGAATCTCTAGCAAACCCTCATTGGCAGAGCGAGTGGGCAAAGAGGGCAGTAGGGACAAAGGAAATTTTGCACATAACAAGGTCCTTGTTCATGTAGGGCTTTATAGGTCAGTAATCTGACCTTGAAGGTGATCTGCCACTGTAGTGGCAGCCAGTGCAGTCCGAGCAGCACAGGTGAAAATGACTGGTCCTAGAGGTACCAGTCAAAAATCTGGCTGCCGCATTCTGCACCAGCTGCAAGTGGTGGATATCAACCCCTGGTAGCCCTAGGTATAGGTCATTGCAGTAGTCAAGGTGAGAGGTCATGAAGGCATGGATCAACGTTGGAAGCTCATCAGGAAGAACCAGATGCTTTCCCCGGGCAGGGATTTATTTAACTCTAAAAATTGGTTAGCGTTTTGCTCATAAAAGTGCTAAATCTTTGTGAAAATGCATAGCTCTTGCCTCACTATGTTTAACAAACAGAGCACTTCTAGAAAATCTATATAGATACTTTCTGTACAGTTAGTATAGTCCCAAGAAAAAACTGCTAATCAATTATTTAAAATCCTGCTGGGTGATATTCCTCAGATAAAAAAATGAAGTCTTGACAACAGCCAATACCTGAGATCTAAAGGTCAGGCCACTTTCAAAAATAATGCCCAGGGTCCGCATCCAGTCTGAGGTGTCAGCTAAACATCCCTGAGTCAAAGCCCAGAAGACTGTCCTGCTGACAAATCTGCCTCCCAATGACCTGAGTTCACAACCAACACCTCAGTCTAAGCCAGGTTCAACTGCAGCCAGCTGGCACTCATCCAGTAATGGATTTCAGAAAGACAGTTATTAAAAACTGAGAAAAGGCTATCTTGCCGGGCACAAAGAACATGTACAGCTGAGTATCGTGTGAATAGCAGTGAAAACTCAATCCGTACTACCTAATGATATCTCCCAATGGCAGCATGTACACTGCAAATAACATGGGTGACAAAATGAAGCTCTGCGGTACCCTGCAGGATAGGGAGAGAGGGGCTGAGGAATAAATCCCAGACACTACTCTCTGAGTCTTTCCCTCAGTGAAAGATTGAAGCTATCTGAGGACCGTACCAGACAGTCCACAGATGAACCGCAGGTGCTCCAGCAGCACACCATGGTCATAGAAATATAGAAATATAGAATTTGATGGCAGATAAGGACCGCCTGGCCCACCCAGTCTGCCCATTTCCCTACCTACTAGATAAGCTGCAGATCCTAGTTAACCAGCAGCCTACTTCTTCCTACCCCCACTCCCTAGAATTGCCTTATGACTGACTGTCCCATGCATGCTTGAATTCCACCACTGATTTTGACTCCACAACCTCCTCCGGAAGGCCGCTCCATGCATCCACAACCCTCTGTGAAAAAATACTTTAAATTACCTCTGAGCTGCCTCCATCTTCAAATTGTGCCCTCTGTTCTTGCACACCTCATTTTTGAAAGATGCTACCTCTTGGACTTTGTTGATTCCTTGAGGTACTTGAATGTTTCATCATGCCCCTCTCCCCTCCTTTCCTCGAGGCTATACATATTAAGCTCCTTTCATCTCTTCATATGTCTTCCAGTGCAGACCCTGCACCATTTTAGTTGCCTCCTCTGACAGCTTCCATCCTGTCTATGTCTTTGTGGAGATTGGGTCTCCAGAACTGCACACAGTACTCAGATGGGTCTCACCAGCTGTCTGTACAGAGGATAATAACTTCCTGTTTTCTACTGGTGATGCCTCTCCCTATGCATCCCTGTATCCCCCCAGCCCTCCTTGCTGCCCTCTCACATTGCTGGCCCACCTTTAGGTCATCTGATATGACTACCCCCAGGTCCCTTTCCGTTTTTGTTGTTGTTTGTATCTCAATCCCCATTGTGTACTCTTCCCCTGGGTTTTTGTTTCCCAGGTGCATTACCTTGCACTTCTTAGCATTGAATCTAAGCTGCCATACATTTGACCATTCCTCTAACCTCGCCAAGTCCCTTCTCATCCTTTCCACCCCACCCTGTGCATCAACTCTGTTGCAGATCTTTGTGTCATCTGCAAAGAGACATACTTTTCCTTCCAGTCCTTCTGCAATGTCGCTTATAAAGACATTGAAGAGGACCGTCCTAATACTGAACTTCTGCGGTACCCCACTAGTAACCCTCCTTTCTTCTGAGTGGACTCCATTTACTATTACTCTCTGTGTCCTATTTTCCAGCCAGCTCTTTACCCAGGCTGCCATCTTGGGACCCACTCCCAGGCTGGCTAACTTGTATATTAATATTTTGTATGGGACTGTGTCAAATGCCTTGCAAAAGTCTAGGTAGGCCATGTCCACAGCCAATTTCTGATCTACTACTTTGGTCACCCAGTCAACGAAATCTATCAGATTCGTCTGGCATGACCTTCCCGCTGTGAATCCATACTGCCTAGGGTCCTGTGCCCCTCTGGCCTCTAGATACTCGACAATTCTTTCCTTCAGAAGTGATTCCATCATTTTCCCTATCACTGAGGTTAAACTAACAGGTCTGTACTGGTAACTGGTCCACAGTGTCAAATGCTGCAGAGAGATCAAGAAGGACCAAGATGGAATGGGTCTTCTGATTTCTCATTATTAGATTTAGTACCCAGACAACAGCCATGTTGGTACTATGTCTCTTCCTGAAACCCGATTGGAGAGACTGATTGACATCATGGATAGATAAATGACCCTAACCAAAAAGGGCAGGTTAGAGACAGGTCTATAGTTGGTCGGACAGTCTGAGTCAAGGGAGGATTTCTTAAAGAGAGGTTGTACAACCACCTTGTTTAGGGGGTCAGGAAAGAATCCCTCTCTAGTGAACTCCAAACTATTTCAGCTAAGACAGAGCCGATCTCGTCAATGTACCCTACAAGAAAGCACTTTGGGCCGAGTCCAAAATACAGCAAGCTGGCTGCAGAGTCAGGATGATCCTCATGATGTCCATGAGCTCCAGCCAGCCAAAGTCAGTCCAGGCAAGCTGGGTGTCCACATCCCCCTGCTGACCTCTGCAATACCAAATAGAGGGGGCTTCACAGATCCTGGACCTGATGGTGGCAACCTTATCTGTGAAGAACTGAGCAAACTCTTTGCATCTCTCTTGCAAAAAAGCTCTACCAAGCTGAAGACAGATTGGATTGCACAGTCTGTCAACAGTCTGGAAGAGCTGAGCTGGTCAGTTCTGCATAGCGGCAATCTCCCTGGACAGGAACTCTGCCTTCTTAGGGATGATTGCCAGTTGATATACAACATAATGGTCCATCATTCTAAGTCTGTCACCATCCAGGCCCAATTTCTGCCAGCACCTCTCTAGACTTAGTCCCTCTCTCCTCATTTCCTTCAAGGTTCCATCAAACCAAGGGGACCTTGGACAAAGAGTGAGGGGATGAACCTGAACAGGAGCTATGGAATGCAGGCCCCCACTACCACCTTATTGTAGGCTAGAACAAGGTTCCTTAGATCCATGCATTCACTTGATATGCTTAATAGGTCCAGCACTGCCTTTAGGCCATCTGGGGTGACACCCCTCAAAAGGCAGTACTGGACCATCTCCATAGGGGCAGGCCCATTAGGGGGAGTCATGAAACTGAACCCTATGGTGTAATGGTCAGACAACTGACTGGCTTCACCATCACAATGGAGATCTCCATTCCCAGGAGGAACAACAAGTTCAGGGAGTGACCACACCTGTGGGTCGCAGAGGTAATAGCCTGTGTAAGGCCCAACGATGTCATTAGTTGGAGGAAGTCCTGACCAAATTGTGAGAGTTCATTGTTGACCCAGGCATTGAAATCTCCCAGAATCAACCATCTGAGGGATCCCAAAACCTCATCAATGATGAAGTCCATGACTTCCTGCAGGAAAAATTTCCCATCTCTGGGTGGACAAAAATTGAGAAGTATCCTGCACCCTACACTCACACCCACAATACACTCAAAGGACTTTGGTGTCCCCACTGTACATCCACAAGGCCAAGTTCCACTCTAAAACAGATGGCTACACCCCACCCCTGTGATCCATCCTTGGGCAGTGTATCACTGAGTACCCGTCCAAAACTGCTGAAGCCAGAACAGGGCCAACATTTTCATCCAGCCAGGTCTCAGTGATGCAAGCCAAATCCAATGACCTAACAAGATCTGATATTAAAGCAGTCTTGCTCTTGATAGATTTGACATTGCATAACACCTCCTGAGAAGGATGAGCACTCGAGGAAGGCCGCATCACCTGTCTGCATAAAGCAGAATCCTTTTGTATGGGAACAAGGCATGGAGAACTCCTTTCCTGGACCCATTTTGCCCCAGAGCATCTCGTAGTTCCCACTATCCTAATCTCCCACCGCTCTTCATTTCCCCACCAGGCCCAGCACCCCCGCCCTTCTTACTCCTTCTCACTATCCCCAAAGCACAACACCTCCTATATGCTTCTGGTGGTAAAGGGGGCAGCTAAAAGGGCAGAGGTTCCTGAGCCTGGATGGGGAATAGTGCCTGATCATCTTTACACCATCCCAGCACATATCTATCAACAACAACAACAGCACACAACAAATAGACAATAATACACTACACACACCCAATTTATTCCAATTGAAACCACACACAATTCTATCACACACAAACCCCAATTCTCACTCCAACCAAATCCCACACACTCACACACCACTCACACTCAAAAATCCTTTATTATATTATAACTTATACAAATTCCAAAACTCCCCCCACTCATAAACCAGAAACCCCCATACACGAAAATAACAGTATGAAATGCTGTATAACCCAAGAACATAACCCAAAACAAACCTTTAACAATAATCAATCAAAAACAATCAAATAATGAGTATAGCTTAGAAATAAAGTCCTTGAGTGATAAATGTCTAATAGTCCACTGCAAGAGAGTTGTTGACTCTCAAAATAAGTTCAGTTCAGCCGGCCCGGTGCAGCTGAGGGTTGAGGTGCTAGAACGCCACTCCTTTCGCTACTCCGATGACCTCAGTTCAGGCATAAGCCAGGGCTGTCAGGGATCAGCAGGGGTGAGAGAGGATGGAACATCCAGAGGACTGCTCTCCTCTCTCTGGATGGAGGGCATGTCATCCCACTTGTCGCTCACCCTCTACTAGGGACTGGGGAGGGCAATCCAAGCTTGGGAGACAAGAACCTGGACAGTGTGATGAGCGCATGTCCCCACATGTGCGTGTGATACTCAGTGAGCCAGAATGGGGCAGAGAAAAAGGAAAATGGTAGATGGGGCCTCTATGAGATCCCTGACCCCGCTCCACTTGTGCACTGCCTGCAGCATCCCCAATTTGGACTGTGCTCCAGGGAGGGGGGTCACCTTCCTGTCTCCACCATGGGGTGTAATCCACAGGGGAGAAGTCTTGGGGATGGCCATTGCAGTCAGGCGGGTGGAGGCCGTGTTGAGCGTGGACAAAGATCCTGCCCCCATCGTGACCAGGTGCCAAGAACTTCTGGGAGGAAAAAAATAAACAAATAAGTTCAGTGAATGTCCATTTGAACTCTCACTTCAAAAGGACTTTTGCATGGCTGGCCTGTCAGTGCAACAGTTGGACTTCTGCTTGCAACACCAGTGACCCATGTTTGGGAATGGATCCAGGTCATCAGAGGGCTGGCCAGGGAAAGAAGGATGGGTCAACCATGGAGTGCCCTCCTTCTCTGGGGGGAGAGTGGGGTGTGTGTCTGGTGCAGCAGCGACACCCAGCGGAGGCTGGATACATCGCACAGCACCGATGCCTTCAAGAACTCAGGGGTTGGGTGGATGCTGGCCATCATTGCATGTCCCCGCCCCTGCCTACAGTGTGTGCCTTGTCGTCTCCATGAAGCCCTGCCCTTGGGCTTCAATTAGCCTCCACAGCTGGCTTTCCCAACCAGATGCTAGTACTGCGACGCTGGTAGGGAGATGGTACTGCAGTCCCACCCTTTGGGGAGAAAGCAAGGGGTGCCTGGGAGAGAACAGGCATAGTTGGAGGTGACAGAATGGGGGTCCATGACCAGGGCAGACATTGGCGGCCAAGGCACACACCGGAAAAAGCATACTAAATATAAACAAGCATTTGTCAATGCCGAATGTTGTCTTGCTGTCATTGGCATTGGTAGTGCAGGAATTAGAGAGATGCATAATAGGAATGGCAGTGAAGTATTGAACTGATGCCAACCCACCCCCACCCTGCAGAGACTGACGAGCATTGGGGTGTTCCTTTGGGTGTTGGCCATAGTGCTCATGCCATTTCACCTCTCCTTATCCTGCTTGCACCGACAAGTGGCGCGGTGTGCATTGGGGTCTTCGGACTTTATGCTCACCCCATTCCATAAGGAAATACACTGAGATGGGTGCAGAATAGGACAGTGGGGTGAACTTTGGAGCCAGAGCATCCAAGGCACATCTTGATGATTGTCACTGGCTGCAGGGTGGGGATGGGGGTGGAATGGCATGAGCATTACGTCTGACAATCCCAAGTCACACCCCTGACACCTGTCAGTCTCTACATATGGGCGTTCGGCACCAAATTTTCAACATAGACATTTTAGCACCTCTGCTCATGCGCAGTGTCACTGTTATTTCCTCAACGTGTCCCAAGAAGTGATTTCGCACAGCGAGCATGCTATTCTGTGCTGGAAGTGCGTAAACACATTTTGGGCAGGGTATGTGAAATGACGGCTGTACTGTTCATCAAGAGGTGTGGAAAAATGGCAATGGTGAAAATCCAGAGTGAAAATATCACAAATGCACGACGGTATGAGTGTACATGCAATCTGCCAATGCATGCTCGTAACACAAAAGGTATCAAATCATTTGTTTCTGGATCTGCTCGTAACACAGTCATTTTATGGAGTATCATCACCAAATTTTCAACATAGACATTTTAGGACCTCTGCTCATGAACTGTGTCACTGTCATTTTTATAATCTGGCCCAAACACTGATTTCCCACAGTGACTGTGCTACTGTGCACCGGAAGTGTGGAAACACATTTCGGCAGGATGTGGAAAATGACAGCTGTACTGTTCACAAGGAGGTGTACAAAAATGACAATGCTGAAAATCCGGCGTTAAAATATTGCGAATGTGCAAAGTTACGAGCCTGCGTAGCAACTGTGCAATGCACGCTGGTAAAACAGGCATTTGTTGGATTTTTTTTCACCAAATTTGGAACATAGGCTTTTTGAGAGGCCACCTCATGAACACTAGCACTGTAATTTCGTTAATGGGTCCCAAAAGGTGATTTCGCTCAGTGACTGCAAAATAACCTTTTGAGGCTGATTAACGATATGACAGTGATAGAATTCATGAGGAGGATCTCCAAAAACCCCATGTTGAAAATTTGGTGCCAAAATTCCAACAAATGCCCAAGATATGCAGCAAAGTTGAAAAAAACCCTATTCATTCCATTATACAGCTTACCTGCATTCCTCAGTTCGCAGTTGGCTTTGAAGAGTGCAGATGTGTTCCCGATCCAGCGAAGATCATTGTGCCAGACTCGGAGGTAAGTATGGGGTGAGGGGGTGGGGGAGGCAGGAGTGCAGTGGGTGGGTACTAGTGGGGGCAGGAGACTTAAGGACCGCTTTATCTTGTTACAGAGAAGAAAAACAAATTACATCACGGGACAGTTTTTTTTATCTCAGAGGACATGGCACACTGGGGTGGGCTCCCAGCATGCCACCTTACCGGCTTTTGGGGGTGCTGCAGCCGACGGGGGATAGGGCACCCTTGTCAGCAGAAAATTGTTGGGGGTGAATTTATGCCGACGGGGATTGGGCACCCCCATCAGCACACAATGAATGGTGGGGAGGCAGGAGCTGAGAGGATTGGGTACCCCCGCATATAAGAAATGCAGGGGGTGGCTGATTTATGTCGACGGGGAGGGCTCCCCATCAGCACACAATAAAAGCGGGGGAACGCAAGAACTGAGGGGAATTCGGCACCTCCTCAGCATATAGGAAATGGGGGGGGGCTGATTGTGCGGCCACAGTAAGCCACTGGGGGATTGGGCACCCCCAAAGTCGGCCATTGGGTGGGCGGCCGCCCACCATGCTGTACATGTGGCAAGCATGCAGGAAGGGTCCACTGCATCTGATGAGCTTTGCTCGGATTGCAGTGGACCTTTCTTTAGATGTGCTCACCACATTAGCATGCATGGGGCATGCAAGCTGATTGGAGAATGAGGGACGCACCTACTGATGCATGCCCTGCATTTGCCCAACAGCGGCCGCGCCTCCAAAGCTGCACCACTGCAAGATGTCAACTTGCACGCAAGCGTGGCAAGCCAACATAAAAAGGGACTTATGCGTAGAACGTTCCCCAGAAGTAAGTTCAGCTCCCACCTGGGCTTATAATGAGTACTACAGGAATTAATATTTGCAAAAGATTATTTAAAGGCACTCTCACTGCCTTAACACAAACAAAATTAAGTTGAACCCAAAAACCAAACCAGCACATAGACAGTCACAGGATCCTCTGGTGATTTCAGTTCTTTCCAAAATGATCTTCCCTTCTTTTCCTTACTCGAGGCAGCCCAATATCTTCAACTCCCCTCAAAGTAAGCCTCTCCTAGTGACAGATATCCTGGTGGCTGCTCCAGGAGTTATTCTTTGGTGGCAATAGGGAGTGGGCCAGAGAGTTGCTTCCAAACCCTGGAGGGAAGCTCCCAAAATTACAGGAAACCCATGGGGCAGACACCCAGGTAATCCCAACCTCAGGGCCATGTCCACCCACCGGTTGGCACCTCCCAAGGACCAAAATCCCAGAAAAGGACCCGCTCTTCAGCAAGCCCAAGACCAGCATTTCTCCAGCATGGGTGGCATGATCCCCTGTAATAGCCGACAATAGAGCTTCTGTCATCTGCAAAGCTAAGCCAACCTCAGCGAAGAGCCCACCGCGTTGTTTCCTGCATGGGTCCCACAAGAATAGTCCTGGGCAATCTTCCATCCATGTTCCGGCGCAACTCCTCAACTCAAAAGTTCCTCCATGAGCTTCTGAGGAAAAAAGGGAAATTCCCCAATTCAGCACACTCAACAACCTCCATGTGGAATCCCTTAAGAGCTGGCAGGTATGGGATTACAACGGCTAAAATGTTTCTGGCATTTATGATTTATGATGAGCAGTTTTAAAAACCTGATACTACTTTCGGACACAGAAGAGACACCAGACAAAAATGATGGTTCAAATGTATTTGGCAGCTCCATCTGTACAGCAAACCTTACATTTAAACCAGCCCTGAGAATGCAAAAAGAGTAACTAACTCACTCACCTACAAAGCCCTTACTAAACTACTACTCATTAAACTACTCTAATAACAAAAACAACAAAAACAATACAATAGAAAATAAAATGACAATAACATGGCAAAAATTTAAACTCTAAAAATCTACTGCTGCCGATGGCTAGCCCAGCTCAGCTGTCATCTTCTCCCAAGGATGCACTAGGCACCGTCAGGCAAGTGTTGGAGACAGCAGACAGAATGTATGCCATATTAGAGGTGGAGGTTTAAGTATAAGCCCTGGGAGATATCTGTAGGAACATTTGTGTATGGCATGTAGTGTTAGAAGATACCATTGTGAAGGAACATGGCCAGAGAATGCCTGGACTGCTGTGTATCACCTAGGCAGCTAATAAAACCACCATGCTTTATCCAAGCTCCCACATGGACATTATAGTCTGTGTGCAGTCTCATGTTATTGGTGCCCCAGATTACTTTTTAAGGTCCCCTGATCCCCATTAACCTGACCTCTGATAACAAGGTAGCTGGCAGTGGTGCAGAACTGGTGTTTGTGGAATAAGGTGAGTGTTGTCCAGGATGAGATGCTATCTCATACCCTTTAGATGCAGGAGTGTGACCCGGCGCCCTTACGCACATTACAAAAATGAGTAGGTGAATGAATAAAATAATAATCAAAAAGTACAAATAACAAGCTCAAAAGAGAAAAGCATTCCAGCTAGCAGCATTTTTTTGTATCTTAAATAAATGGTTGCTTGTCAAATGCTGATTCACAGAAATAGAAATTTAAGGCCCCTTTAAAGGCCTTCACTGAGCCGACAGAGCAGATGTAGGAAGGCTAAGAATCCCACAGCACAGGTGTGATTACCATAATAGGTCAGTCTCCAGAAAACAGCCTGGCTTGGGGCACAGTCAGCAGACCAGTAGAGAGGGCTAACAGAGGAAGGTGGGGTCAGGAGATCTTTCTGAAAATCCAGTCCTATACTATGTTATGTAGGGCCTTGTATACAAACAAATATACCTCAAAGTTGATGTACCACCAAATGGGCAGCCAGTGCATTTTATGCAGCACCAGAGTAATAAAATCCCTACAAGATATCCAAGAGACCAAACAGCCAGCCACACTCACTCTGGACCAGGTGCAGGCAGTGCATCAAACTCCCAGATATTCCCCTAAGTAGAGAAAGGGGAAAGGGAACATTGTTTAACCAGGAGTAGCACACTAAGCCGAAGATTGTTTCCAGATGCGACCTGGGAGCACAAGGAAGTTAAGTGACTTGCTCAGGATCACACAGTATGCACCTAGGTGGCTGTGGGATTCAAAACCAGGTCTCCAGATCTGCAGCTCAGAGCATTAATCCTCTGCACAATACTGCCTTCTTAAGTAGAGGGTATTACAGTAATAAAGTCTGATTTTGACAAAGGCATGGACTATCATAAACAGGTCACCAGGTGCTAGATACAGTTTAAGCCAGGTGATATTGCAAAGATGGAAAAAGCCAGTGCTGGTAACCACTGATGCATGGTACTCTGGAGTCAGCCTGCAGTCCATAGTTATTGGCAGATTTTTAACCATATCCACAGCTCCAATGATGACACCATTTAGATGTGGCAACCAGGTGTCATTCCTTGTCATTACTGACCCATGGGAACCAGGTTTGATAATCATCACTTTAGTTTTGCTTGAGTTGAGACTTAGCCAGTTGAAGGCCATCCAGTCACCAATCTCTCTGGTGAACAAAACAATTGTAGCCTGGTATCATCTGCACAGCAGTGAAACTCCAGATTATAGTCTGATGATCTCACCCAATAGTAGCATGTACATGGCAAACAACATGGGCTAGGATTGAGCCTTGAGGCACATTACAGCTGAGCTCTGCCATCTCAACAATGAAATTATCTACTGTAAGACAGCCTCATGGTTTCATCCAGTCAGACCTACTGCAAGATAACCTCTTGCTTTCTTCCAATCAGAAAGGACTCAAACCAGCACAGAACAGCACCAGTGACTCCCATATAGTGTCTCAGGCATTTCAAAAGCACCCTATGGCTGACTATGTCAAACCCCGATGAGAAGTCAAGAAGAACACGAATTGAATGATGTCCTCTGTCTCTGGCAGTGAAGAAAGCATGTAAAACCTCGATGAGTGCAGTCAGTTCCTATGCTATGATGTGGGAGAAATCCAAGCTCAAGAGGCTTATCAAGTTTGGACCTTTACAGGTGAGCCTCCATCTGCATTGCTACCACTTTCTTAATTATCTTTCCCAGAAAGGGAATATTCAAGACAGGCTTCTAATCCTAATGAATGTCTGGATCCAAAGATGGTTTCTTTAGGGGCTTCACTGCATCCCTTTCAAAGCAGTAGGGAAAACTTATTCCCAAAGAGGTAACCTAACAATCTCTGGTATAATCAGACCTAGTTCCCACTTCACAGTTGATAAGCAGCTAGATGTCCCTGGGTCCAATTAACAGTAGGTGGGACACAGTCCCAAGATAACTTAGAAGACCTTCTCTTCAGAAACCTGGAAAAACTCCTCCCACAATAGCCTATCACTTGGCCCATCCTAGGAATAGTACTTCTGGCCCATAACAGGCCACTTGAAGAAATACAATCCTGAAAAGAGGACACTTCATTAAGAAACAATTGATTAAGCTCATTGGGCCCAATTCTCAAAGTTCCTAGAATGGCGCAGGCTTGAACCCTGAGGCCATGCAATTGCCAAATCAAAAGATGCACCAGGGGCAATTCTCAAATGTAACCTGCAGCAACCGTAGGCTGCATGCACCAAAAGGGGCTTGCCACATCCTTGGGGCACAAAATGGGCTGTGGCATGGCACTAGGGGGCTTGCGACAGGCTGCCAAATCCCCTAATTTGGGATTCCCAAAACACTCCCAGAGGGAAAATTTCTAAGTACTGTTAAAGCAGCCAGGACTGGTGTAAGAGTATGTTAGACCAGCCAGGGCTGGTCTAAGGGTACATCGAAATGTGCTCTCTGGAAGTTTTGTTCAACCTGTATCAATGTGCCACAGTCCCTGATCCCCCTTTTATTAAAATCATCAGGTCCCTAGTGGTCTTGCTGACCCCCTTGCCCAATCCCTGTATCATTAAAGTATTGGTTCCTGGGGGTCCCCTGGCCAATCCCTGTATCATTAAAATATTACCTGGTGGTCTAGCAGACCCCCCACCTCATCCCTGGTCAACCCATATTTTGATAAATCAGTTTTCCCTGGTGGTCTAGTGGTCCCACTCTCTCCCCACTCCTGCAGTGGGCAGTGTCTCACAACTCCATTCCCCCATCCCATTCTTGAGCAGGCAATTGACACAGCCCTCCTCTCCCCATAATGGCCAGCTGCCAACTGAACTGCAAAGAGTGGGTGCTGTATACAGTACGCATGCCTTGACAGTTTGGTCGGTTGCTGGATGTGGTGGGAAGAGGAGGGCTGTGCCAGTCATCGACTGTGGGATGGGATGGGGGATCATGGTTGTGGGGCACTTCCCATTGTGGTAGGGGGGTGGGGGACTGCTAGATCACCAGGGCAAACGTATATATATATATATATATATAAATATGTGGGCC
This sequence comes from Neoceratodus forsteri, assembly GCA_016271365.2. Taxonomy (NCBI): domain Eukaryota; kingdom Metazoa; phylum Chordata; order Ceratodontiformes; family Ceratodontidae; genus Neoceratodus; species Neoceratodus forsteri. The sequence goes on along the minus strand of CM057454.1, from coordinate 1,024,729,210 downwards.
AATCAGGGATTGGGCACGGGGGTCTACTAGACCACCAGGGAATCAATATTTTAATGATATGGGGATTGGGCCAGGAGGTCCGCTAGACCATCAGGGAATATTTTAATGATACAGTGATTGGGTGTCGGATTCTGTTAAACCATCAGGGCACCAATACTTTAATGATATGGGGATCGGGTGGGGGGGCTGCTAGACCACCAGGGAATGCTTAGTTACATTGCCGCATGGTCACCTGTGACTTGCGACAATCTGTACAGATGTGCCCTCTGTTTGGCACATGGCTACAGTTAACAGAAGCTGCGGGAATTTGCCACTGGGACCCTATGTGATAGAGAAACAGACACAGGGCCCCGGCACACTGGCAATCAGCAAATGCCTCCTTTGGTGCGGCTTGCGCTGGGTTTTGAGAATTGGGTCCATTATGTTTTCCATCTGAAAAGACCCTTTCAGACTGCAAATAGGGGAACTTAAGCAACCTGTCTACCGTACAGAAGAGTTGACTCTTTTAGACTGCAAACAAGAAATTAAGCAACCTGTCTACCATGTGAAAGAATTAAGCTATTTTTTTCTTATCCTAATAATATCCTGTACTGACAGTTGACAGCCATTGAAACTTTATATGGGGGAATGTGTGCAGATCCTTGCCTTATAAACATGGAAGAAGAATATATAACAGAGAGAGAATAGGGTTACATTTGTTGTAAATTACATGCTCTTTATTTTTTATGTTGTCTGTGACTCTCAGTTTGGATCATGTGAGAGGAATAGAAATCAATGTAGATGAGTCCACTTGAAGAGGTTAAAAGTGAGGCCACCACTATGGACAATATTCTTATATTTTATGCCATCAGTTTCATCCTCAATAAAAGTTGTATAGTAGCATCATTTCAGTGGATGAGCTATTTTATGTCAACACCCCATGGACCCTCCGTGGATCTGACATCGGATACTGAAGAAAGATCTGACATGCTCTCTGGGCATTTACCAATAAGTGAGGTGTAGCACTGTGATATTAAGTTTTGTTTAGACAATAATTGTATCCTTTTCCCAGCAGTTAATATACTGTTTGGGTAAACTGTATACAGTAATTAATAGATAGCTATGCAGAAATCCTGGAAGAAAGCTTACAAAAGGTATCTTTTGTAACAAAAGGGGCTATACAATGTATACTGTACAATACAGACTCTGTAAATACTGTATTAAAAACATTCCAAAGTGTTAAGGTAATAACCACAAGACATTATATTGTATGCTGTACATTTGTTACCCTTTCTAAGCTGCATATTAAATTGCACTCTGGGATACATATTACATTTTGTATTTTCTTATTAAAGGAAGTGTTACTTTGCAATGTGTTTTATTTGGCCTGGAATCTTAAATGTGGAGTGGCAAGTGATTATATTAGAATGCAGTGACTGGAGGTGGTTAGGGTAAAAGGGTTAAGCATGCCAACCTCTTCCTTACTGATGAATACTATTAATTTACTATTAAGGGAGTCTGCTAAACATGTTTTAATTCTTCCCCAAGTAGGGAGATTAGTCTATTTGAATGTTTTTTTCTTGCAGGAGAGACATTTATCACTGATAGAACATGGCAGATTGAAAGGGGCCTGGTAGACTGAGTTAATTCAACTGTTCACTCTATTAATAAAGGACAACGAACAAGCATATTAATCAATATACAGACCTTTCTGGCAGTTCATGTGCAGGAATGTGACCCTGAACAAAGGTACTCTACTTTAAAATTCATGATATGCACTAGTCTACCCTATGTTACGTTATTTAATACCTGTGCATCTCCTACCAAATCCCCATATTGATTCAATATTTTTGACATAATTGCAAGCTCAGCCCAAAAAGTTAGAACTGGGAACAACTTCAATTTGCACTTTCTCTACTCTTTATTGAATTGTCCCCCAGGCTATACACATTAGCTATCCATAGCTGCTAAATTGCATTTTAAATTTTGTGAGGAGACAGACTTAATTTATATGTAGAGGTTTCAACACTCAATGGGAAAACATTTTTTTTTTCTCCACGTGTCTTACTCCAGAGAAGGCTTTTCCTTTTGTTAGTGTTACATTTGGTAAGTGCAATAGAGCATTCTAATTTATCTAATTTTATATTATTGGGCCATGCACTTAGCTCACTCCATTTGTCTCTCACTCTCACTTTCATCTATAAAACTTTATAGAGATTAGCTACCACCTGCACATTTTAAAGAACAACTTTCCAGCAAAATTAAATAACCAATTGAATCACCAGTACTCTAAAGGTTTGCCAAGTTATTACCTTGGGAAGGACTAATGGCAGCAGTTAGAGGGTAAATGGGTTGCTTTGTCTTTGCCAAGGAAACAGAGAACTCAGTTTCAGATAGACTTGATTCTGGATCTTACAACTGCAGAGGAGGAAAGGTTGTTGCAGTCCATAGGGGATACCCAGCCTTGTAAAGTTGTACAAGAAAGTAGACTGGAATAAAACTGCATTATGGAGCTAAATGCAAAGGGACATACTGTAACACTCAAACGTTTTATAAGTAGTGTAGAAGTGAAAGGATTGTAATGACACTCTAGATGCACAAACAATGAGCATCAAGAAAAGTTGATAGGAGTGGCAGTACATTTTTGGTCCTTGCAGGCCCTGGAAACAGAGAAGCACACAACTCACCAACAGGACAGATATGATAAATTTCTGTCTTGTTGGGTGCCTTTGTTGGCCTTGATACCTATCTTAGCAGGTCCTCATGTTGGAGCAGGTTGGGCGGTTGACTAAAAGCTTTACTTTATTTTAGGATGTGCTTCTTGTGTTAGTTTGCCTACTTCTTATAGTGGTGCTCTGGGGGGTGTAGGTGGGGGGAGGTGGTTGTTTTTGTCCTTGTGAATATTGTTGTTTTTGAACCATATGTTCTTGAGAATGTATTTGTGTATTGTGTATGTTCTTTGAAAACATTAATAAAGTATATTAAATTGAAAAAAAAGGAGTGGCAGTACAGTTATACATCTCCAGAAATTACTGCATAATGATATATTTTGCTCACTTTAATTAGACCTTATGGACAAAAAACCATTAAAACTGAGAGATGACTTGATGCTTTCTTTGGCAGGACTAATTGAAAAAAGCTGTCAGTGGCTGTGCTTCTCAGGAGCAGAAGACTGTGAACTCAAGTCCCTACTAGAAACTTGGATTCATAACCACTGCTCATTCTGCAGCACAGGACTGAAGTAGGGATGGTGATCTGAGAGAGGTCCTGTCCTTAGAAGGAGATGTGAAACTGAAGTTTCAATTATAGAAAGAGCGCCCAGGGAGTTAGGGCAGGTGGGAAGGGGGATGCTGTTTTGCTGCCTGATGACGGTGATATGAAAAGATGCAGCCATATTGTGACAGGTACTGTTGCATCTTCTCATATGTGAGAAGTTTCTGCTCATCAGCCAGCAACGCAATGTCAGAAGCAACCTTGCCAGCATTGGGGGTGATTCACACACTTCCTGCAGGCTCAGCTACATTGGTTGCTACATCACACACTGACCCACCCCTACTTTGCCAAAGTGGATCCAGTTTGCTTGCTTTTCACATGGGTAGTTCATACTGTTCAAATATTTCCAACTTTGAAAACAAACAATAAAAGGGACAAACATATAAAAGTAGAAAAACTATGACCTGTTGCCACTCCCAAAAATCTTTCAATTTTTTAAGGTTGTGAGTTTTACATGTGTAGCATATATTACACTGCTAATATTGTTTTTCATGTTTGGTTTTATAAAATTATGTATAGAAAAAATATCTGAAGTCTGAACATTTTCTTTGATACTTGCCTTATGTTATGTTTGTTTTAACCAGCTATCTCAGTAACTGTGTTATGTTTTAGGCATAAGGTATTGATCAAGTAAATTTATATAAAGGGGTGCTTATTTAACTTTAACTAGGTGTCATAGACACTCACTCCAAAATGGGTGCTCCACAGATGCAGCCCTGGCTCTCGGGTCCAGCTGGACGTACTCGACCTCCAGCCTGCCTGCCCAAACACAAACCCAGAAAGCAACTTGCCCCTGAATGGGTGCTCCATGGCTGTGGCCCAGGTCTCAAACCCAGCTGGCCATGCACGACCTCCAGCCCGCCCTCCCAAGCACAGAGCTGGAAAGCAACTCACCCCTGAATGGGTGCTCCTTGGCTGTGGCTCTGGATCTCGAACCCAGCCAGCCATTCTCGACCTCCAACCCACCCAAGAACAAGTACAGCTGCTTCCCTGCAGAGAAGGCCAGCTGATGAGCCAAAGAAGCCTATTGGTTCCCTTACTCGAACCTGGCTCCTCATTTGCTGGCTCCTCTTTTCGCTGTTGTCGGTACCTATTTTCAAACTGAGCAGGCTTAGTCTTTTACACTGCTCTGTATATTTTGCTCTGTATATTTTTTTGCCTATATTTTGTCCTAACCACCCTCCCTGATCCAGACCCCGACCTTTATTAAATACAGTTTCTTCCCCACCCGGCACTGTCCCTGCTCCTCTCCACTCCTCTCTCTCCCCCTATTTAGTCCTCTCCTTAAAGAGACACGTGCTGTATATCTAACACTCCTGACCAGGGAATCAGGTCTTTCTAATACTATTCTAACTCCCGCCAGAAATCAAATTATACAATTTCCTGGCCTCAGACTAGCACAAATAAAACATTCACTCCTTCCTCCCCTGCTAAGCCATAAGCCTCTCCCTGTGCCAGCCCTCAGTGACTGCTTTTCTACCCCTGTCTAGATCTATACCAAATAAAATACCAACAATAAGCAAAGCTTTCCTTCATTTTACAGACTCTCCCCCATTTCACTTACCCAAAATCCACCCAGAAAATCTCTTCTGAAAATGGCACTGCACAAGCCTAGCCTGTATTTCCTTCCTGTCTCATATTTCCTCACATCAGACCTCCCAGCTCTATATCCAAAATTTAACTACCAATCCCCTCCAGCCCCACACGTCCACCATGCTAGCTCCTCCTATCCGCAACAAAGCACTCACCCTGTATTTCTTCCTACTGCCTCCCCTCTTGTTGGCCCCACTACTCTGCCACAATGCTAACCCCGTTATCACTTATCAGGGTTGTCAGGACTGCCCTCAAAGCCATTTTGCACATCAGAAGACTCAGACTCCCAGCTTTCTTCCTTCTCATCCTACTCCTCACTGGATACGTCGGAGCCAACCTGGGACCCAGGATGGGCCCCAACTTCTAAGCTCCCACAAAGGACTCTCTATTGTCCATATTAATATCAGAAGTCTTCTAACTAAAATCAACCAACTAACCTGCTGGATGTCTGAGCACTCCCCCAACATCCTATGCCTAACTGAAACCTGGCTGTCAGCTAGGACCCCTGACTCCTCCCTAAACCTCCCAAACTACACTCTGCTCAGACAGGACCATGGAAAAAGGGGTGGATGTGTAGCCATCTGCACAAAACAACCCCTATAGTGCAAGGTCACTTTTAAAGGAACACACCCAGGCTACCATGAAATCCTCCTGGCCCATCTCGCTTACCAGCCTCTCTCCTTTTATTTATCGGGGTACTTTATGCATCACCCCATCTTGCAAAAGATTCTCTAGTCTCCACCCTAGCCACCTTACCTGATCTGACCTTCAAAGGAGAACTAGTATTACTAGGTGACTTCAACCTGGATTGGCTCACCCCCTCTTCTAATGCCCACATTGCAAATAAAGAGTCTCTTAATCTAACTCAATTACTAAATGAACCCACCCACTACAATCCAGACTCCCAAAACCATTGCCTCCTTGACTGGATCCTCATGTCCCACCCCCACAGAGGAACCTCTTCTGGCATCCTTGCAAATGCACTAAGTGATCACTGCATCACATACTGCATTAGAAAAACTCACATGCCCAAGTCAGCCCCCAAATACATTAATACACACACCATTAACGCTTTGACACCGAATCCCTTTACTAGCCTCAGTTTCACTGACTGGAGTCTGGTATACTCGGCCCCAAATGTTGAAGCAGCCCTCTCCAGCTTCTTGCATACTTTCATGAAAATCTGGGATGCCCATGCCCCTCTGAAAAAACTCAGGGCAAGAAAGCGCCACCATCAGTGGATCTCTGCCCCCTTACTCACCAAATGCAAAGCCAAAGATAAGGCCTGGTCTGTTTTCAAATCCCACCCTAACCTTCTAAATAGGCAAGCCTATAACACCCTCCACAACCAATGCATGAAGGCCATTAGTCAAGAGAAAACAGACCATTTCAAATCTCAACTGACTCATGCACACCCCTCCAAATTCTGGAATGTCATACCCTCACTTCTTGATCCACCCACACAAACCAGTTCCCCTGTCTTCACACAACATGTCCAGCCTATTACCGACCCTATTGGCATTGCTGAAACCCTTAACAAATTTTTCACATCTTGCTCTTTGCTACATGGCCCCCCTCCGCAATCCATTGTCCCCCCACCCTTGTCACAACAATTTTGTATTCTCACCTGTCTCGGAACAAGAGGTATTCACAGCCCTCTGTGCATTAAATACCAGCAAATCAAGCCCAGACAGGATCCACCCTAAGCTCCTGCAGATCTCTGCTCCTGCAGTCTCTAAGCCTCTCACCCATCTACTCAACCACTCCTTTTCCTCAGGCTTGGTCCCTCAGGCCTGGAAATCTACCTCTGTTATCCCCCTCCACAAAAGCAGTGACCCCTCTTTGCATGTAAATTATATGCCAATCTCCCTCCTCGCAGCTCTTGCTAAGCTGCAACATTCCCTGGCCCACTCCAGACTGTCAGAATACCTAACTACAAACAGTCTCCTAACTCCCCACCAGGCTGGCTTCAGGAAGCAGCACTCTACTATCTCCTCACTCCTGTGTGTCACAAACCACATCCACACTGCCTCTGACCAAGGCCTCCTTACCGCCACTGTGGTTGTCGACCTGGCCAAGGCCTTTGATTACGTTCCCCCCCCCAACTAAACTAAAAGCTGCAGGCCTAGCCCCTGTCACCATACAGTGGTTCAAGTCTTACCTCTCCAACAGGTCATAGTCAGTCAAAATTGCTGATGTCTCTCACCACCCACCCATCCTAGCTTGCATCCCACAAGGCTGTGTTCTTGGTCCCATCCTCTTCTCCCTCTTCATTAATGACTTTCCCTCCTCCTGAACAGAATCCAACATACACATGTATGCGGACGACACAATCCTCTTAACCTCAGGCCCATCAACCCGTGAAGCCCAAGCTACCCTCCAATGTGATTTTGATAACTTCAGCACTGGTTCAGTCAAAACCAACTGAAACTAAATGCCTCCAAGACTGTATCTATATTTGGCATGACTCAAAAGCTCAGCAGATCCTCCCCCCTCCCGCATCACTCCTCTGGATGGTACTGCTTTCAACCAGGTCACTAAAAATAAATACCTTGGTGTTTGACTTGACCCCCACCTATCCTTCTCATCCGACATAGATGTTACCACTGCAAAACTGTGCCCCAAACTCGGTATGTTATACCAGCACTGAGATTCCCTTCCATTTCCTGCCAGACATCAAATTGTAACTAAAATGATCCTCCCCATTGTTGATTATGAAGAAGTAATCTACTGCATGGCCACTACAGCCCCCTATCTAAGCTGGACACCCTCCTAAACTCCTTCTGTCACCTTGCCACCAATTCACCCCTCAGAGTTCATCACTGTGATCTCTATCCCCTTCTTTGTCTAACTCCCCTGGCCCACAGACATTGCATTCACTCCCTCAACCTTATATCTAAATTCTGGTTCAACATGCTATCCTCCTACCTGTTGGATAGTCTAAACACTGCCTCTGACCGCCCTTATAAACTGAGACACAGAAATGAATGCTTCTTCTGCATACCCTGTCCATCCTCTTTTGGCCAGAACGCCTTCTCCTTCTGACACCCCAGTCTGTGGAACAAGCTAACTCTCTCCATAAGGAACTCCTCCCTCTTACCTCATCTGCAAGCAACAACTTCGCTCCCTTCCTCCTCCCCCTGCACCTGTCTCCGATGACATCATCCCCTCTCACCTGGCTTTTGAGTCTACTGCCTCCTAAAGCACTTACTTCTGTTTTTCTAAATGTGTGCACTCTATGAACGTAACTTCATATCTTCTGTCACCAAAACCAAAATGACCATTTCAATATTGATGTACTCTATTGTAAATTAATTACTCACTGTAATATATGCGGCTAAATGACCAGAATCTACCAGTTCTGATGTATCCATTGTTTATGTATTATTGCTGTAACTTGCATCTTATAAGCAAATTTGTATGTACTCCAATCCCCTCTCCCCCGGGTCACACCTGGAATCGAGCCTTGGCTCGGTCTCCTTTTCCTGGTTATCAATTGTTTAAATAAAAAAAAATAGGAGCCTAGGTTAGTGGCACATATTGTTTATGCAGAGGACCCCTAAGTGTTAGGAGATCTCCAATTTCTTCTGTATTATGAGCTTGCTAGTATTACTCTTATAGTGCTCTTTATTCACAGCTTTATTTTCTCCATGTCCCCAAGTGGGCTGGGAAGAATCATCCCTGCACACTGGTGCCTAGGTTGGGAGGCTAGCCCCACTGAGGACCGAGGGATTGCTGAGGATTCCAATCTACAAGGTGGGAGTGTGTGTAACCTCCAGGGAGATAGGGCTGCCCTGTAGATCTACAGGCCTCATAGGGTTAACTCCAACCAGCTTGGCAACTCATGACCAGCTGAATTGGCTAAGAGAACTCAAGGAGTATGACCAGCTGCTGGGGCTGATGAGTCACCAGTTATTTACTCAGTTTACAGAGGAGTTTGGAAGAATCTGCATACTGCAGTTGAAGGAGAAGAAAAGCCTAGCTGGAAATTGAACCCACCCCTAAACCATGGGATCATGGTGTTGGCCATTTCACCATGCCTCCTCTTGGGTGAATCCCCATGAAAATGCTCATCCTCAAGGAAAGTTTTATGTTCTATCACAAAAGTTAAGTTAACAGCCTCTGAGCTTAATTATCATTTGCAATGGACTTGCAGAAACTGTCCTAGGTACCTCTCAGTGTTTCCTTCCTTTCTAGATGGCAGGGTGACACCCCGGGGGGGGGGGGATGATCATGTTTATTTTGACCAGGGACCCTCTACCCCATTAGAAATAGCATTAGAGTGGGTGAGGTGGCAGGACTTCAGCAACAGTTGCACCCCAGTGGTGAAATGCCCCTCAGTCCCCTATCTATATTATGAGGAAAGCAAGACAGATCCTATATAAGCAGAGACCCAAGCATGGAAATAGTGGAGTATTGCAAATGTAGATCTAAGGGTCCCCTGACGGCTGGCATAAGTTCACTGGGAGGTGGATATACCAGAACCTAATCCTTGCTACCATGAACCCTCCCATGGTGGGCAACTCAGCTTTGGGTACCATGTCTAGGCGAGGTGGGTAGGAAGGAAGTCCTCTGGTAGCTCTGTGTGGGCCATATGCCCTGTGTCTCTTAACATACACCCTTGCTCTGGGAAAGAATGACAACACTACAGAGATAGATTTCAGTAAACTACCTCAAGCTGGGTCCTGTATACTTACTGGGTATTTAAAACCCATTCTAGTTGCTTGAAATCAATGTGCCCCTGGGTTGCATGCAGCCCCTAAGATTACCTGGACTTTGAAATATATGGACCAGTGCCCTGAATAAATGCATTCCTTATGGGATGATGGACATTTTCCTAAAGACTAGAACTGTGCAAATTGTGAAATTCCACTGTTGGAATTGCTGCAGAATGGTAATTCTGCTTCTGAAATGCTTTGCAGAAGTTTTTTTTTAATTTCAAGGAATTTCAAAAAGTATTTCTGTGCAAACTGCAGAATAACGTTCCGTGGATCGTGTAAGCCACAGAATAATTTTCCACAGATTGTGAAGAAAGAATCTGCAATTTATGTGAACTACAGAATATTATTCCACAAAACAAATGTTGCATTTGGAATGTAGAGATTCCTCAAATGATGGAAATTGGTGGGATTTTCTAAAATTCCATTGAATTCTGTTCCATAAGCATTCAGCGCCGCACTGCTAAAGACATTCCCCCTGTAGGATATGGAATGACTCAGAGATCCTGGAAGGGCTTAATTATTTTGCTGCTGTTGTGATAGTGCCCATTATATGTTTATTTATTTTATTAAGAAATGGATTTTGTTTGGACTTTTCCCTTGATTTGAAACTTCATTTATTAGCCTTAGGTCATATGCCTGCTATCCGCCTTAGTTTGCCGCTAGTAGCAGCATCACTACAGCAATATGAGTGGTTCAGCAGGTTGAGCACTCACCTCTGAGGCTGGACAATTGAAAGGTTGTAGGTTCTAGCCCTACACCAAGTACTTGAGGTAAAACCCAATACTCACACTGTAGTGCAGCATGGGGGGATGCTGTGCTCCTGAGGTGCCATCTTTTGGATGAGATGCTAAATTGAAATCCTGTGTGCCTGTTTTGGTGTATGCTAAGGATTCCAAGGCACTTCTCAAAAAGAGTAGAGATATTAAAAAAAAAAAGATATCAACAGATAACTCTACTGAAAAAGCATATATCAAATGCTATCACAATAAAGAAAACAACATATATGTACATATCATGTCACAAATTAGCCATTATATCTAAGGAAAAGGAAAGACAAAAGAATGGAAACAAACCATCACCAAAGAATACCACTCTCTCTGGATCCTTATATCCTTTAGTCCAACTATGTAAGTCCGTTCCACAATTTATTATACATTTCGGTTGATAATTAAACAATTTTCCTTTCTCTAATTGTCTAAAGTTCATTTTTCACAATTTGTACAATAACATGCACTGTGACATCTTTGTTCTATTCCACAAATTGACACCTGGGGCTCAAGTTTCAAAGCCAGGGAATGACGCAAGGTGCTTCCATCAAATAGGCATGATGCAAGAGGTTCACTGTACTGCACCTTGTGTCATTCCCAATTTTTCTGTTGTGCTGCACCTGTTAGAGGGCTGCTTACACCAGATTGGCTTGCACAGCTGCCCCTTGGCAGAAGGGGGCTTGCACCCCTCCAGAGATGTACTATTCCATGATTTGGGATTCTGCAAGCCCCCACCCATGGCTGCAGGTACTGCAGTTGGTTAGACTAAACAGAACTGACTTGTCTAAAAGTCCATGCACCACCACCAGTTGTGGCTAAAGGGCTGCCTGAGAGCTCCTACTGTGATGTGGGGGCATGACACATACTAGGAACTTGTGCCTCAGGTGGCACACCTGCTAGGGTTGTCTGTGCTCAGCTGCTGTGTGCAGTCCATTGAGGTGACATACTTAACATCAGTGGTAGAGACCATAGGGTGAATGGTAGGTTGCATTGGCAGTGCTGTGTCAGACCAACATGTAGGGAATGCTGCCAAGGGATGTAGATTTCCATATGCCCAGCAGTCAACACCACTAAAGACTGGGAATCATACGGTGCCATTTACAGTACCATTCAGCCTCCTGAATTTTGAGGCTGATTGCTTGTTGCCAGCACCATGTCAGCATAGCACATTAGTGGTCCCTGATAAAAAATGTACCTTTTCTTGTAATCTTCATACTATCCACATCATTTGTAGAACTTTCTCTGCACCAGACATTAGTCACATATTTCAGACTGGAATTCATAGTCTACGCTGACCTCTACAGCATCACACATACAGTATGTGTATATGGACACGTTATTCCTTTTTTATGTTTGCTTGCGCCCATGCACAAGAAACATTATGCAGCAGCTTAAGAGAGAAGCAGGTTGTGGAGGTGTGGCACTGTGGCGGGCAATGCTGCCACTGCATTTGCAGGTTTGACCCTCGTTATCCAATGCAGTGGCACACTGCTGCTGACACTAGCTCAGCAAGCGTGCCACCAACTTGAAAGAATTTGGCCGCTGCATTGAGGGAGCACTGCCTCATTGCAGAGCATGCCTTGTGTGTCTAAATGTTCTATTCACCCCACTCTCTCCATTCTCCATTGCAGCAGCAGCGGCAGCAGTGCAAATAACCCCCCCTCAAAAAAACACTGTGTGCCATCCATCTGCTCCCTCTGTTCCCCATCCCAGCTGGCATCTGGAGTCAATGTAAACCCTTCTGCTCTGTGCTGTCCACCCTGCTCCCCATCCCTGCACTCGGAGTGAAAGTAAACCCTTCCGCTCCCTATCACTGCGTGCTGTCCACCCCGCTTCCTCCGTTCCTCATCCTGGCACCCGGAGTAAAAATAAACCTTCCTGCTCCCTCCCACTGCCTGCTGTCTGCCCCACTCCCTCTGTTCCTCATCCCAGCACCCAGAGTTAAAGTAAACCCTCCCGCTCCCTTCAACTACCTGTTGTCCACCTCGCTCCCTCCATTCCCCGACTTGACAGCCACAGTAAAAGTAAACCCTCTTGCTCCCTCCCACTGCGTGCTGTCCACCCCGCTCCCTCCGTTCCTCATCCTGGCACCCAGAGTAAATGTAAACCCTCCTGCTCCCTCCCACTGCCTGCTGTCTGCCCCACTCCTTCCGTTCCTTGTCCTGGCACCCAGAGTAAATGTAAACCCTCCTGCTCCCTCCCACTGCATGCTGTCCACCCTGCTCCCTCCATTCCCGGTCCTGGCATGTATGGCAAATTTACAGGGGGGGGGCTCCCCCATGATGAAACCTCTAAGTCAGCAGCAAGCCTGCAAGTGGTAAAGACCCCAGAACTGCAGATCAGAGGTTCCCCAGTGAGCAAGTTGGCTGCAAAGCTGCTCCATTTCTCACTGTTCCCAGTACCCCACTTGTTGTAGAGTTTGCTGTGAGTTTTTAGTTTACAATTAATGTTTTATGGGCTTTGAACCCAAACTTAATGAATGAAACTTAAGTTTATTTATCCCATAGTTTGTAATATTGAGCTGTCTTTATTCCTCGATATTTGGGAACTACTGGAACTGTTGTTGGCCCGAGAAGAATTTCATCATTATCATTTTGAACTGCGGCATCTCTCTGCAGGTTTGCAGCACAACTAAGGGCTGCTTTTGGACTTCAGAGTGGAGAAGACTGCAGTGCCTGGATTTAAATAAGGCACACTAGTGCAGCGTGGACTCTACAAGGAGCCCTATAATGGTAATTGTTTCTGGGTGGCCTGGAACAGAAAAGTGGAGACCAGTAAATATGAAAGCACTTCGTGCTGACAGGCTAATTTTGGCCTTTTAAAAGGTGTATAAATTGCTAGAGATTATAATGGGAGATGGCAGACCACCGGAGAAATACTCTGGTCAGTGAATGGTGCATTGTAATGAACCACAGATTCCTAGGTTGGTATGGTGGTACTTGGAGCTACTGAAGGAGGGCTGGAGGAGGTGCAACTGACATGTTGGAAACTTTTTTGGAGGATGCTTACTCTGGAGAAATAGGGGAGATTTGTTCAGAAGAAGTAAAACTCATGAACCTTAGAGATACCTGTGGAACAGATAGTTCTTATGGACTCTAAGGTTTGGAGCATGGAGCTAAAGTTCATAACTCTGGCATCACCTTTTATTGAACATGCTTTATTTTTCATTTCAGCTAGACTGTAGAAAAAACGCTGATTTTTTTTTTTAGCGATTAGTAGTGGCTGCCTTAAAGATGAATTTTTAGGGGTTCATTTAGTAAATTTTATAGTGATGCCTCAACATTGCTTTAGTGTGTTTCAATGTGCCACATGTTTAAACTATGGAACCAGAAACACAATTGCATATGGCTGAAAATGATTATTACACAGAACTCCCATGGAGTCTGACTTGCTGGCAGTTATATTATTTATATTAATCCCTTCAAGTTTACCTTTTTTAGTGAAGTATTTATCAGTGTATTGTGATTCTAGAGAGAGATGGAGTCGTAGGCCCCACTGACTTCTGACTTAAAGAAAAGTGAGCCATGCCTTGGATTCATCTGTTGGGATTTTTAACCCTGTAAAATCTCTTTTTAAGAGACACAGTTTGTGATAAGACAATCTTCCTCAAGAGGTTTTGCCTAGCTTTTTATGTTTTTTTTTAAGGAGTTCAGCATGTAATAAAGCCTTCTGGCCCCCCGCTGTAAACATATGGAGCTTTTAAATCAATGTTCTAACGAATGGATTTCTAAATGAAAATAACTGTACACTGCTTTATATTTATTTTGATGTGAGGTGATCCAGGGAAAATTGTGGTCTTTACCCTGCGGATCCTCATGATGGTGAAATATTATCAGAAGGCTACATAGCCTTAAAAGGCCCTATGAGGATTAGTATTTTAGGAGTAAGCTGATTAATATCATTCTTTGCCATTTTATTTGTATTTTTATTTTTTAGGCTATATATTTGGGATGTTGCAATATGTCTTTATATGTCATTTATTTATAGTAAGGCATGGTTTAGCACACAGTACCTATTTGGATTTAACCTAAGGAATTCCAAACTTGTTCATCATCTCTGACAAATCCTCCCATTCCTTAGTTATGTGGGACCTGTTATCAATTACTTCTGATGGAGTGGAGATTGAAGATATTTTTCAACCTCTAGGCAGGTCTGTATGCTACAGCTCACATGTTTGCTTTCTAAGTTAACTCACTATGGGCTGATTTGGCCCTCAGATGGGGATTTATCAGTGCTTAAGTTGGCTTCTTCATAATGGTGGTTTCCTTGAAGTAGTCGGCCAGTTTGGAATAGGTAGCTTTGGGAATCTCCTATCCTTGGATATGGAAAATGTTAGGGACACAGCTTGAATATTGCTAGGCATATAAAGCCATGAACATTAATGTTGCACAGGTTGTCTCCCACGAATTAGGCCCATGCATCTGAGAAGGTCATTTAAACGTTGCCCGAGTTTTCATTCTGTCAGTAGCGTTCTTTGGGTAAGTGATTCCATGTTTGTTTGGGGTATACTTGAGACTCTGATCATTCAGTGGAGTGCTATGGAGTCTCATGTGAATTTTAATGACTCAAACCTTCTGAGTATACTAGAATTATTTTGCTTTTAGGGGAGGATCAGATTTGAAGTTGTTCCATCATATCCAAATGAAATTAAGATATATGTTTGTTTGATTTATCTCAAATTACAAGGTTAAATGTGTTTGTCCTAAAATAGATTTGAGTATTTTTAGCAGAATCCAAATCAAGCTCATATAAGGATTATGCACTTGCTCTTAGTAGTGTTAGCATTGGTAGTATCTTCTTTATGACTAACAATATTTATTTCTCAGTAGGTACTATAACATTGTTATTAGACTAATAACTTGCAAACAACTTTGGGTTGTTAGTCTCTTTTTTAAAATACCTCATGATGAACTGTAATTTTAATTACTATAATGTTGTAATGGTTTGTAACTGAATGACAATCAACATGTATGTATGAGTATAAGCTCATGCACTGCACTGCAGCAGAACATACACAGCCCACCCATTCTGGCACCAAAAAAAAAAAAGCTGCAATCTGTACTTGATGTTTTACCATGCAATCAGACCCACTTCCCATGGCATCTGCTGACATGATGATCTTTCCTTCAGGCTCAAAGTAATGTTCTGATTTTCGCCAACTTTGGGAGTTGCTGCAGCAACAGATGACAGGGCCAGTGTGGACATTGTTATTGAGTTCTCTACTTGACCTGACACATTCTTATGGCTGGTGATCTGCTGCTGCATCAGGTGGGAGGGGTGGCAAGTGAAGGGCACCATGATTAAATGTCCCCCCCCCAAGTAAAGAAAGAGTAAGCACTGAAAAGAAGAAAGAAGACCTGACTGATAGCAGTACAAAAGACTGAGCGAGTGGAGCCGGCTGTGGCGACAGATCAGGAACTGAAGAAAAACGATGTTTACAACATGTCCATTCTTTTGCTGGGAAGTCTGTAAGAAGCTATGGAGTGTAGTCATCTCTGAGATCAGAGAAGGTGTTTGAAGCATGGCATGTTCACTCGTGGGCAAGAGGGGAGTACAGCCTCTGTTAGGAAATCTGGGAGAGAATCTGCTGGGGTTGGGATTTGGGACACAGTCTCACTGACTCGGGAGAGGAGCCAAAGTGGCCAGGAGACTGAACCTTTGGGCACAGAGAGTGGCAGCTACTGCATAAATTGGATAATCAGGTATGTGAAAAACAAAAGGCAGGTCTTTAAAACCATATACTGTTTCATGCACTGACTCACTCATAGGTTATTAGTTACATTGTTGTGTTCTGTTTGAGCTATTCTGTCATGTATGTTATAAATATTGCATAGGTTTTCCATTTTGAAATGGACTGGGGAAAAATCATTCCCAGGTTTTTAGATTCCTTTATGTAGATTTGAACCTTTTCTTGTAAAGTAGCAAAGCAACTGAAAGCAAACTATTATTTATATATGTGAAAAATCATTTTGGTTACACATTGGTGACTTTGGAACTATTTGGTGACTATTATGTTTGAGAGATACTGTATCTGTGAACATAAACAATGCTTTTCGTTTATGGCATCTCCTTGAAAACTGTAATAAAGAAAAAGAATGGTGCCACAACAGTGAAATGATGAAGTCACACACAAGCTGTGAACAAAGAGGGAGTAAAACCCTTTCTACTTCACCCATGCCCAATGTGGTTTCAGTGCTTATTAACATAGGGAGGTATTTATTCCCTGGGGCACCTGATGCCACTTGCAAGTAACTACTTAAAAGAGATGCAAAACATGCCCAGCAGGTTATGTTTTCGTGTCCTTTTAAAAAAAAATATATATATTTTAATTGACAGACCCAGGTGCCTGTGTAATTAGAGGTAGTGAGTGCTTGACTTGTATTTGTGTACACAACTACTTAATTAGTAGGTTGTTGCATGGCTTAGGGTTGTGTTTCTGACTTAACGCCTTATCTGCAAGACCTCTTGGTTCCTCACTGCCCGGCTCTCCTTCTCTGTTTCTCTAAAAGAGAGACCTCTTAGTGGTTCCCATGGCTAGGCTGAGGCTTTCTGAAGATTGAGCTTTCTGCGTAGCCATGCCAACCCTGTGGAATTCACTCCCAGACTATTTAAAAGAGGTCCCTTTGATGGAAGCCTTTAAGAGCAGGCTCAAGGCATTTTTATTTAATTGAGCACTTCCTTATCATATTAGCATGAATGCTAATGTGCTTAGCTGACTGTTCCTGCTATAGTACTGCATTTATATATGTCATAATTTTAACTGTGTATATGCTCAGTAGTGTGATGTTATTGAATGTTTTATTGCTATATCTTGGGCAGGGGGAGGTAGTATCAGGGTAGAAAATCCTGTTTGAAATAACCTCCAGAATGCACCAAATGTTAAAAATGTTCTGGGGCCTAGGTGGCCACCAGACTCCTGCCCTATATTTTTGAGTATTTGATAAATCAGCACCCCCATCTATTTCACTGCTTGATCCACCCCAAAGTAGACCCTTCCACTCCCTCCCAGTGCGTGCTGTCCACCCCGCTCCCTTGTTCCTGGTCCCAGCACATAAGTAGACCCTCCAGCTCCCTCCCACTGAGTGCTGTCCGTCCCGCTACCTTGTTTCTTTCAGGGGATGTTGCCTGAATGTGAGTCCTATTGGGGTACTGCTTAGTGTCATGTGGTTGCTGGGCAGAACAACAACACTGTAAAATCATTAGCATGTCAGTTGGGTGATGTGATATGAGCAATGCGAAATGAGCGACTACATATGAATGATTACAATAATGGTGAGTGGCACAGAGCAGCTACAGTACATTACAGTGACCCCATATATGAGAGCTTACTCCAGGGTCCAACTGCAGCATAGTGTGGCAGTCCTAGAGATGGAGGGTTCCGGGGGAACAGCCAGGGGACAGAGCCCCCCTACAAGACATGGAGAAACATATAATGTCATCTGAGGAGTGAGGAGACATCTGAGGAGTTGCAGGACAGTCCGTTCCACGAGTACGGGAGATGCTGTTACCAGTGCTGAATTATTTCAGTGATACATGGAATGGCCATTCTATATGTCAGTCTGGAGGGTGCCAACCCATGTGCCCTGTTAGCTGGAACTGTTATAATACGGTTGCTGACTAGTGCTTCGCTGGCCTGTATAGTCGCTCTAATTGATGTCGCTATAATGCATTAGACCAAATTGCTAGTCACCATAATTGCATCGCTCAATTCACATGGAACCTATAAAATCATGTGCACCTTGAACTTTCTAAAGTACATTCACTGGCACTCGCAGGACATGTGTCACATAGATCTCTGCTGGTTTAAGACGGTGAGGTGGGGAGTGGCAGACGTGGCTTGGTGGAAAAAAGCTCAATTAAAACAAATATCCTGTCCTACTTGTTGTTTATTTTGAGGCATTCTAGTAACAGCCTTTATGTTTGCTGCCTTTTGATGAAAGTGAGATGTTTCTGCTTTGTGTTTTTGGTATCAAACTGGGACATTTTCAATTTTTCCATTTTTGATCAGGACAGAGTAATCCAAACCTGGACTCTTCTGGAATATTAGAATAACTCGGGGTAGGTGGCAACCCTTTATCAGGAGAGACATAACTGTTTTATTCCCAGAGCTTCCTCTGCCTGTCCCACACTAAGTGACCTTATTAGGAAGGACATCCCTCTATTTTATATCCAGCGTTCCCTTTGTCCTACACTTAATGACCTTATTAGGAGGGACATTTCTTTATTTTATACCCAGCGTTCCCTCTGTCCTAGTCTTACTGACCTTATTAGAAGGGACATTCCTCTATTTTATACCGAGTTCCCTTTGTCTCACACCAAGTTACCTATACCTCTCAGCTGTATCTTAGAAGGACATAACTGATTTGTTCCCAGAGTTCCCTGTGGCTGTCCATACACGGAGTGATGTACTTCTATCTGCACTCTCTTGTTAGCAGAGGGGTACCTCTGTTCTACATCAAGAAGTACTTATACTGCACACTATAGTGGTGTCCCTCTCCAAACAAAATCTCTCACTGTTCTCCTTTGCTCAGAATAACCCTGGCCTGCCTCCACCAACACTGAAGGAAATGATTCAGATGGCAGGAGACATTGCCGATGTTATGGCCTACCTCAACACCAAGAAATTTCTCCACCAGGATCTAGCAGCCCACAACTGCATGGTGCTGGAACATTTCATTGTGAAAATTGAGGTGAATAATCTTTCTGTGTGTCAGCTGTGAGATCCATCTAACATTAGTGTCCACAAACTGGTGCTAGTGCTGTAGCACACATGCTGTCAGTTGGGGGGCTGTCTTTCCTTTTGGGGGGCATAATTTTAGAGCTGTTGAGAGCTGAAGCCTTGTGTTTATCCTCCGGGACAGGTACAGTTTAGGGCAGGTACATAGCAGGTTTTCCTAACTTTGCAATGCAGTTAGGGCTGAAGAAGAGGTATGGGGCAGTCAGCACTGCAGACCGAAGGAGGGAGCTGAAACATTGTGGTATGTACAATGCAGGCTTCCCCACACTGTGATTTGTTTAGTGATGGTGAAAGGTGGGAGACTGATAGAACAGAAAATTGAAACCCTCAGTTTATCTACAGCAACAGGTACAGTGTTGGGCAGGTATGTTGCCAGACCCGCACTGTGATGTATTTAGTGCTGGTGAAAGGTGAGGGACTGACAACACTGGAGATTGAATCCTTCAGTTTACTCACATGGCTAGGTACAGTGCGGGCAGGTGCAGCACAGGCTGCCCACATAATGGATTGAATACTATTGAAAGGTGAGGGACTGACAGCACTGGAGATTGAATCCTTCAGTTTACTCACATGGCTAGGTACAGTGTGGGCAGGTGCAGCACAGGCTGCCCACATAATGGATTGAATACTATTGAAAGGTGAGGGACTAACAGCACTGGAACCTGAAGCCCTCTGTTTATTCACATGAACAGGTTGGCAGGGACAGTGCAGAGTCAACCACAATGTGATAGATTTAATTTGGGTGAAAGGTGAGGGACTGACCGCACTCTAGACAGAAACCATCTGTTTATCCACAGGGACAGATATAGGGTAGGCAGGAGTAGTACACGCTTCCTCACACAGTGCTGCAGTGCAGATAGAGCTGGTAAAAGGTGAGGGAGGGCCAGAACTGGTGCCCAAAGTCATCTGTTTACCCACAGGGACAGATATGCTGTGGGCAGGTGTACTACATGCTTCCCAACATTGTGATGTAATTAGTGCTGCTGAAAGTTGAGGGACTGATGGCACTGGAAGCAGAAGTGCCCTGTTTATCCCTATGGTCAGGCACAATGTGGAGCAGGTGGAGTGTAGGCTTCCCAACACTGTGATGCATTTAGTGCTGGTGAAAGGTGAGGGACTCATAGTGCTGGAGAGTGAAACTCTTGGTCTACCCACTGGGACAGGTACAGTGTGGGCTAGTACAGCACAGGCTTCCTCCCACTGTGATAATCTTACTCCTGCTGAAAGATAGCAGACTGTTACAGGAGTATGCTTCCCCATACTGTGATGAATTTAGTGCTGGAGAAAGGTTGAGGGGCTAACAGCTCTGGAGGCAGAAGCCGTCTCTTTCCCACTGGACCTGTTACAGTATGGGCAGGCTCAGGGCGGGGGGGGGGCATGGCAAGGTCAGTGCTGCAGGCTACATTTACCTTTGAGCATGTGATCCTTGATATATATCTGTCTTTCTCTACTAGGACCCTTTGTATTCAAGCTGGAAACATTTTGCATTTCTCCCCAATCTCTTGACCCAGGATAGCCTAGCTAAGATGCACCATATGCACATTAGGTGCCTTCTCTTTCTGCTTTCCTAAAGTGTGGGGCAATCTCCTCCTTCCCATTTGCTCTGCTCATTTCCATAGCACTATGAAATTGCTCCTCTGTAATTTCTGTATTCATTCCTGCAGTTGCTTCTGATATTGGGCTGGAATTCTGTCGATTGCCCTCCACCCTATACTGACACTAGCACTGCCCCTTCCTCCAGTTCATCAGTCACTACTTCCTGCTCCTATTATTTTTTTTTACTTACTATGCTTTTTCCGCCCTCCAGAATTGCCCTCAATCATCTGTGCCCCACTCCTACCACCATCTGTTAATTTTGCTTGTTCCGCTTTACTGTATGGAAATTTCATTCCTGAAGCATTTTGTTGTATTTTATTTCTTTTATTGTACTTATTTCCATATGTTTATGTAGTGTGCTTTGTATCTGTTCTATTTCATATTCTTCTATCTCCCCTCAGGATGCATCTAGAAGTGAGCTGTTATCAGCTCAGTGTGTTTTTCCTGGTAAAACTTTTGAAATCAGTCAGTAAATAAATACTATCTCATTTTCAGTGGTACCCTCTTTTTTTTTTACCCATATGTATAGCTGTGTGGACTGAAGCCCTGAGAGGTGAAGTGACCCTGGTGAGTAAGTGGCTCTGGTGAGTTTGAACCTGGGTCTCCAGATTCACAATCCTGCACTCCAAGTACTACACCACACTACCTCATCACATTTTTGCTTGGAGCAAAAGAATTAGATTAGGGAAAAAGAAAAGATATTTGGACCAAACAAGCCTATCCACACTTAGGCTGATCTTGGCACCCAGCTCCCTGCGACCTTTACGCAAATCATAACATTCGAATAGTGGGATCAAAATAAAGCTCCTGTGAGCAGTGATAGTATAAGGATCATCAGTGATGTCGTATGCGCGTTTACTACAATGAGGTGGAGTCAGCAGCTTCCGTAAGAAGGGTATAGAATATGCTGCAGTGCTTGGTAATACCAAACTGTGAACCAGGAGTTCTCGTGTTCAACTTCAATCCCAGTGGGCATGGAAAGGCCAGTATTTTTCGCAGCCAGCTCATTGGATGGCACTGTTTACTCAAGACACCAAACAAAATTAGCCATTTGGCTAACACCATTTTTTCCTTTTTGCCACCACCTATTTTGTTTTGACCATTCAATTTTTATAAACAGCTGCTATCTTGGCATAAAAAAAGACACTAGCTAGCAGTGGCTAATACACCTGCCTATTTTTAGCAAGATAATTTAAGAAAAGGGCAAGTGGCTTGGTGGCTAATACATCAAGCCAGCACTGCTTCGTGGGAGCAACTCATGTGATATTCTTGTGCTTTGGTCCCTCTCAACTGTGAAACTAGGATAGAAACAACCCCTCCCCAATTAAAATGAGATGTTGTATCTGCCTCCAAATATAGGTGGTGATGTGGTCTAGTGTTTAGAGACCTCTCTTGGGGAGCCAAGAGATCACATGTTCACATGCCACAACAGCCTAATACTGCATGATCTTGAGTACGTCAGTTAACCTTCTTGTGCTCCAGTCTTCCCAGCTGTGGAAATGGATGGAAGCAGGACCCCAGTGGAAACAAGAGGTTGCACCTCACATGGTTTGTCCTGGGTAAACCAATTGTAAGTACAAAATAATTTCATCTGGGTTTTCCTGACAGAAAAACTTGCTGAATTGCTGAAAAGAAAGGGATAGTTGTCTGTCATGGCAGCAGGAGTCTTCAAACGTCGGCTCTGCCTGGTTCCACCCACAGTGCTGTTTTTTTTTTTTTTTTTTTTGTGAACATCAACACTTTGCTGTGTTGCCTGCTGCCCTGATCTGGCTGAGTGCCTCTTGATCAAACCAAAAACCATGGGATGTCCTGATTTTACTAACAGAAGCATTCCTCCCTCACTCTAACGACACAACACTGAGTATTACATGAAAACCCTAGAGGTACAGTATGTGGATACTTTCAGGCGAATATTCGGTGAGTGTTCGTATCCAGGACTACAAAATTGTTATTCTTTATTCGATATTCATTATTTGAACCAACAATTAGATTAAAAAAAAAAAACTTTCAATCAGGAGTTTGTGACAGGGTGCTAATTTTGATCTGTGCTGTTTTTTTTTATTCTATTTTAGATTGCCTCTTATCTCCAGACTTGTATGATACCTTTTTTTTCACCTGTACTTTATTCTCCTTGCTGGCGCCATTCTGCTTTGACCCCAGCCCTGTCACTCCACCTCTAGAACTTACTACATCTGAATGACTACCTCTTAATACATCTGAATCCTTACTTCGATGGGTGGGTGCAGTGCCTGTGGGGTAGCAGGGTCATCCTGCCAGCAGGGATTCTTGCCTCTACTTTCTCTCCTTGATTCTGAGGCAGAGGTGTGCACTGGTGCATGTAGATAAAGTACAGGCATTACACACCTGCGATGCTTGACTCTGATTTTTGATCTTGTGACTGCTGATGCACCACCTGGCCTCTACTTGATGCATACTGTCCCCCCCCCATCCTGAAGGAGGACATACATCAGTGGACACTCAAAACCTCCTTTGCCCAGCTGATCCCCAAATGGCCCAAGTCCCTTTCTTGTTTTTTTTTATTAGTAGGTTCTGCAGTTTTTTGCCGCCCCCTTCTCTCCCATTGTTCCTGCAACCCCGGCAGACATGGCAGTCTGTGCATGTGGAGGCACACATGCATTCCAGGCGCTGGCTCAGCCCCTTCTGCCCCTCCCCTGGCAATCGCCAGGCTCCCCAGTAGCTGGAACTGCCATCTGTCCTCCACCAGGTGGCAGTCAAGGGCTGGAGAAACCCCTCATCTCTCTGTGGGAGAGAAGAGTCACCTCACATCAGCTTAGTCTTGCTCCATGTCCCCCCCGCCAACCCCCACCAGCCCAGGCTCCTACACAAACCTGGGTTGTCAGCCTGTTGTGAAATATGGTGTCCAGCACCTCGACCTTCAGTGCCACTGGGCCAGCTTCCCAGGTCCCTTTCTGAACCCGGTTTGCTAGTGAGGTGTCCAGCACCTCAGCCCTCTGCCTCACTTAGCTAGCTGTATGATACCTATTTTTTTTACCCCTTTTGAGTCTGCTTTAGCAGAATTTTTCTCATTTGAAATAATAAGAGGCATGATCCTTTTTATATGGCCTGGACCAAGTTTTCAAAAGTAACAGAACTAGAGAAATAATTCTTAAATACAAATACCCCTGAATAGTGACTATAGTACATTAGTTGAGTATTCTGGAACTAATATCCATTATACAATGGCATTAAATAATCTTAGACTCTGATTGGTCCGTCTGGGACTGGAGTCGTGATGTTATCTCAGCACAACATCAGGGATCTAGTCCCAGCACACAGAAGACTGCATCAAATGTAAAAAAAAAAAAAAAAAAATCACTCCACAACACGATTCACTGCCCCACTACCCTCCTTGTTGAGACCACGATCAGTTTCACTGCCTGGTCTGCCCCTACAGTAACAACACTGTGTTTTACTAAACACAGAACTAAAATCTGCTGGTAAGCTACCTGAGAAAAAGAAAATTTCCTCATGATCCCTCTCATTTCAGACCACAGCGAGCGAGTGAGTGTGCATTTTAAAACAGTGACCGCGCGGCTCCTGTCATAACGTTCGCTGTTTCCTGAAATACATTTCTTTCTTGAATTTTTTATTTTCAAAACCCCAAACTAGCCTTCCTGCCTGAAACACCGTGGCCCCTGACACGTCACACCAGACTGAGTGAGTAAATGACCACATCGAGCGAGTAAATTAACAAGGTAAAAAAAATGGAACAGCAACGTCTTTCTGAGTAAGAGGACAGAGTAAACAGCAAAATGACAAGTTGCACAGGGGTCAAATATACAGAACCACAAAGATATACATTTAAAAAAATACAGAAAAAACATGTATGGGGCAGCACCACCTCCTGCACAAGACAGGGACTGTGGACTTTTTTTTCAATAAGTATGCCTGCCCAAACAAAAAAAATGAAATAAATTAATATTTTAAACAGGTTTTCATTTTTTTTTTTCTCAAAACAAAATGAGCCATTGTATAATAGCAATAATGTACTCCAGGGTGTGTGTTGTGCTGGGATAACTGCGGCCTCATGCCTAATCACCCCAGGCATGACGTTATCCCAGCACAACACACACCCTATTGTGCATTATTGCTTAATTATTGCCCAACCCTGGAAAAACACTGGCATTCATGGAAAGAAAATGGAGAACTCAGACTACAGCTACTCTGGGCTTTGTGATCTAAACTAACAGTTTGGTGAATGGGATAGTTCTGTCACTACAGCAGTCATGAAAGTGAAAGTCCACTCTTGGTTGTTCTGAAAGACTTGTTCAAGCTGCAGGGTGCCCCTGCTTTTCTCAGGTGGGGGCATCATTCTGTATAGGACGCAGAACAGTAAAAATGAAATGTCTTTTGTGAGATGTGGTGCCCATGTGAGAGCCCTGGATTTGAAGTGGGTTGGGATGGAGCCACAATGTAAAGGTGAGGTACTCGTGGCTCCACGGCCATGAAGGCTTGGGCCACCTAGCAGTCACACATCTCTGCTGGTTCACCAAGTTGTGCTATTGGTGTTGGCCATGGCAACAGCTACTCCCCCATCTCTCTTGCTGGTTGAAGGGTGTGACCTTGGCGACCTGGATTGTTCTTGTTGGGGATAGAAAATAATTATACTGATCACAACACACAGGGAAGCACTGCAACATATATACAGTACGAGGGTCCCTGAGCTCAAGATTGAGATTGTCTACAACACCTTCCAGTACAACCTCGAGGACTGGAGAAATTGGCACACAGGTTCTGCAATAAGATCAAGGCCATTCATTCTCTATAATAGTAATAATAATACTATAGAGAATAATGCACAGGTTACTGCATGTTATGGAGTTGTTGTTTTTTACATATCTGAGGTGTGTGATAACTCATAAACCTCGAGAGTAAAGCTCGAGAGGTTAATGAGGTCATCACATACTGTGGGTTTGTTAAAAACAACTACATTTCAAAGACACAGTCTGTTTTAATTTTAATAATTACAAGCAGTCAGTGTCCAAGAAAGTCACTGAAGACAGCTCTGCTTTTACTCTTTTTTTTTTTGACTGACTCTGATCTTTACTGCTGTTGGCTCAGTCACTCTCCTCCACACACACACACACACACACACACACACACACACACACACACACCCTCTGTCATTTACCATTGTGGCTGGAGCCAGAAACTGTAGTATAACCTGCCTTCATCGCTGTTGCTAACTTAGTCTCTCTCTCTCTCTCTCTCTAACTCTTGTCTCTCTCTCTCTCCCTACCTACCAGGAGGGAGTGAGAGAACAAGTGCAGGAACCATTGACTTGAGATACAAAAGTAACTTTTAATATGGATCTAAAACTTCTTACCCTTTCACTTGAGGAGGTCTTGTTATCTCTCTCCAAACTCTTGAACTTATCACTCTCCCGTAGGCAGTTTCCCCAGCTTTGGAAAGCTGCCATTGTCACTCCTATTCACAAAAGTGGTGACCAGTCACAACACCTCGACTACCGCCCTATGCTTCCTCCACTTTCTAAAGCCCTCGAGCGCATTGTCTTGGACCAACTGTCAGAATACCTTAACACATACAACATTTAGTGTCTGCAACAGCATGACTTTAGAAAAGCACACAGCACAACCACTGCCCTTCTTGAATACACTGATCACATTCATAAGGCGGTGGATAATGTCCGTATACTTAATGCAATCTACGTCAACCTGACAAAGGCTTTTGAAACTGTTAATCAGTAGCTCTTTCTGCATTCCCTCCCTCACTCTCTGCCGGGGGCCTCTCAAATGAGGTTACTTGCTGGTTTGGAACTACCTTGAGGGTAGATCCCAACAAGTTGAAATATGTGACACTCTCCGGCAGTCTTTCTGTGAAGTCTGCGGTACCTCAAGTGTCCATCCATGGACCACTACGTTTTAGCCTCTTTATCAACAACCTTCTCACAACCTGCAATAACGTGATCCTTTATGCTGATGATGCTGTTCTCTTTTCAACACAGACTGATCCACTCCCTCTTTCTTGTGACCTACAGAACAATTTAAGCTTGGTTGAGTCCTAGCTTGGTCAACATAAATTGTTGATGAAGTATTAAAAAAAAAAATCAAGACTGTTGCACTCAAGCCCACATAGCAAATACAGAACAGCTAGCCTAACTATCCTGAACAAACAAAACCAACCACCCAAGCAAGTTCAAATACCTTGGAGTTGCTCTTGACAGCTCACTCTTATATACTCTTCATGTCGACCTAATCTCTAAGGCTGTAAACGCTAGTCTAGGGACCCTTTACCTCCATCGCCACTGCTTGACCCCTGAGGCCCTGCACATAGTTGTACCCAGCTCAGTCCTCTGTATAATTCACTACGGGCTAGTTGTCTATCGGTCTGCTACTGGCACAATGCTATAAAAAATTAAGATTGCACTGAATAAGTGCTGTCGGCCAGTGTCAGGTGCTGGGGGACATTCACATACATGCAAACTTTATAAACAGACTAACTGGCTCCACCTCAAGGGTAGGATCTCCTACCAGACCTGCCTTCTTGCAAAAAAAAAAAAACTCAGCCCCCCCCAACCGGCTACACAGGCTTTTGTGCTGCCAACACCTAACCAGCATTCTATGTGTAGGTAACAAGCAGTCATATCTTGTTCTTTTCTGTCGAACCACTCAGGCTCTGCGCACTTTTAGCATTAGAGCACCCTTTTGTCTGAATGGACTCCCTCCTGAGGTGTCTGTGGAGAATAAGCTTGGCCCCTACAATTGCAAACTATGGCAGTACCTCATCAATCTCAGCAACCATGACTGTACCCCTCAGGCTGTTGCACCGCTCCACAAACTCACAAAGCCTCTCATCCCTCCCTATTGCCATTCACTTCACCTTTCCTGCACTCTCTTCCTCCCACTCAGGCTCCTTCCCCTCTTCGTAGTAGTAGTAGTAAAATATTTATTCATAAAATCTCTTTTTATGAATTAGGATACAACTCAATTGAGTCACAGACTCATTTACAGTGAGGTCCTCTAGCAGTGTTGC
The DNA here is from genome assembly GCA_016271365.2 of Neoceratodus forsteri. Taxonomy (NCBI): domain Eukaryota; kingdom Metazoa; phylum Chordata; order Ceratodontiformes; family Ceratodontidae; genus Neoceratodus; species Neoceratodus forsteri. Next base: position 1,024,701,530 of record CM057454.1, on the reverse strand, counting down.
AACATGTTACAAAACAGCAAAAAGTTCATATGTACATACAATGGATTTTAAGTTAATGATTTCAAAAAGACATGATCAGATACACCTACATCTCTTAACATCTTCATCCAGCCTCTCCTCTAACTAATCAACAATGTCATTGCTATGGGGCATCTAAGTCACTACAGTGACAACATTGTCCTGGTTTGTTATTAGAATGCCTTAACCACTTTTTAATTAAATTCCAGGTTTTTATCTCCCCTGGTTTTCTTAGATTGAATGGGATTTTATTCCACAATAGTGCACCTTGATAGTACACCGTTTGGAGGCGCATTTCTAGATTACATACTGGAAGCACCAACTCCAGTGCGTTGCAGATCTTAATGAAGCAACTTTTCCCCTTTTTATGATTACTTGTGTGCATGCACAAGAAACATGTGGTGACAGCTTGCTGGAGTAGCAGTTTGTGGAGGTGTGGCAGTGTTGTGGCCATTGCCATCACTGCTTTTTGGGGCTTGTCTCTATGGCACAAATGAATGAGCATGCTGTCTATGGCAGCAACTCAGAAGCATGCCACCAACTTGAAAGAAATTTGCTGTTGCAATGAGGGAGCACCCCCTCATTGCAGGGCATGCCTTGCCTGGTGTTACATTTCAGTAAACTTGGTGGCAGCTGCTACCATCTGCCTCTCAAAGCCCAATCCCCCTGTTGGCATGCCCCCTCCCCAGTTCATTTGCTGCCAGGGAGCCCAATCCCTCGGCATCATGCCCCCCCCCCAACACAGACATGCTTTCTTTGCTGACGGGAGGCCCAGTCCCCATCAGAGTCAGTCCCCTCTCCCCAAAAACACAGGTGGCATACTGGGAGCCCACCCCAGTTTGCACAAAGCAAACCTGCAAGAAATAAAACATCTTGCTGTGTCTTTTTATTGAAATTTGAAACAAAGAAATGTTCCCTCATTGTCTGCGGTGCCCCTCCCCTAACCCGCACCCACTGTCTGCACACCTCACCTCCCCACACCCCCCAACCCCCACCCCATACTTACTTTCAGAGTCTGGTGCAATGATCTTCAGTGGAGTAGGAACACGTCTGTACTCTTCAAAGTCAACTGCAAACTGAAGAAATGCTGGTGCTGTATAATGGCATAAATGGGTGAGGTGCAATTTTGGGTGATATCTTGGCAATTTGCGGGAGTTTTGGTCCCGAATTTTAAACATGGGGTTCTTGGAACACCACCTCATGAACTCAGTCACTGTCAATTTGTTATTTGGTCCCAAAAGGTGATTTTGCTGTCACTGTGTGGAATCACCTTTCGGGACTGATTAACAAAATGACAGTGTCACTGTTCATGAGGTGAAGAGGTTCCAAAACATGACTGTGTTACGAGCCTGCATTGCACAGTTCACATGAATGCTCATAACTTTAAAATTTTTTTACATTTTTACTCCAGATTTTAAACATTGCCATTTTTCCATACCTTCTTATGAAAAGTACAGCTGTCATTTTTCACATCCTGCCCGAAATGTGTTTTCACACATCTGGCACACAGTGGCATGGTTGCTGTGCGAAATCAGCGTTCGGCACGGAGTAAAAAAATCACAGTGACAGTGTTCATAAGGAGAGGTCCCAAAAAGTCCATGTTGCAAATTTGGTGAAAACATTCCAAAAAATTACTAACACCAGCATGCGTTGTGCAGTTTCTACACACTCTCGTAACTCTGACAATTTTTAATATTTTTACTCCAGATTTTAAACATTGTCATTTTTGCACACCACCTTATGAACAGTACAGCTGTCATTGTTCACATCCTGCCCAAAACATGTTTTCCAATCTGTAAGACGCAGTGGGCGTGGCTGCTGTGCAAAATCAATATTCGGGACGAATTAAGAAAATCAAACTGCCACTGTTCATGAGCGGAGGTACTAAAATGCTTATGTTGAAAATCTGCTGTAAAAAAAAAATCTCCCAAATAACTGCATTACAGGTGTGCATTGTACACCTTCTGCAAACGCTTGTGCCTTCACCATTTTTTTGTATTTTCACTACAGATTTTCAACAATACCATTCTTTTTACACCTCCTAATGAACAGTGCAGCTGTCATTTTTCACATCCTGTTCGAAATGTCTTTTCGCACCTGTGCCACCAACTGGCACAGTTGCTGTGCAAAATCACCTTTCGGCTAATGAACTGATACTGTCACTGTTCATGTGGTGGGGTCACAAACAGCCCCTGTTGAAAACTTGGAATGAAAATATCAAGAAACGCCAAGGGCATTAGGATTTCTGACCATAACATCCTACCTTGTAGGGACCAGCAGGCGTTAGGGGTGACTTGGAATTGTCAGCTGTAATGTTCATGCCATTCCACCCCCCAACCCCACCATGCAGCCAGTGACAGGCATTGAGGTGAGCTTTGGGCTCTTCGGTTCCAAAGTTCACCCCATTCTCCTATACTGTACCCATTTCAGTGTATTTCCTTATGGAATGGGGTGAGTGTAAAACCCAAACACCTCAAGGTACACCTCGATACTTGTCGGTGTCTGCAGGGTAGGGTGAGGTGAAATGGCATGACCGTTATGGGCAATGACCCAAGACCACACCCTAATGCCTGTCCATCTCTGCAGGGTAGGGATGAGGTTGGCGTCAGTTCAGTATTTCACTGCCATTCCTATTCTGCATCTGTCTAACTCCTGCACTTCCAATGCTAATGCCAGCAAGCAAACATTCGGCATTGACAAATGTTTGTTTAATTAAATATGCTTTATTAAAGATGTACACAGTAAGTGCAAAAAAGGAAACAACACCAACATGGTACAATCACAAGAAAAAACAAGCAAAAAGAAGAATATTAAAATATATACAAAAAAGGAACAATACCAAAGGAAAAGTAAATGACAAAATATACAAAAAAGGTCTTAAAAAACAAGTACTCCCCCCCCAAAAAAAAAAACCCTGACTGGATGGCTTAGCAGCATTAAACAAGAATCATAAATGAAACATCTAAGAGTCCAGAATCCCACAAAACTAAAAAGTAGCATAGCCAAAGGAGTATGAGGGTACTATCAAGAAACAAAAAGGACAAGAATAAGACAACATTTGCAGCATTGCCAGTATACTAGCAAATCAGAAATTCCTGAATTATGAAAACAGGATATTAATTACTTTAGAATTAATAAAGCATATAGAGGTTTCCGTCTCTTCTGAAAGAGTGAATAACATCCAGACATGTTTGCAATCGTCTTTACCGTGTTTAAAATATTAAGGATTTCTCTGTGCCATTCCTCTTCAGTTTGATTCTGAGTATCTAACCAGTGCTGCAATATGACTAATTAGCAGTAACAGAAGCAATTAGTGTGATATACCCTTTGCTAGGTCTACATATTCTACCATGATAAAGCCCCAAGAGGCAGGTTTTTAGAGTAAATGCATCATGTAGACCCAGAAAATGATCAGGAGAACCCTGAATCTCTTTCCAAAAGTTTTGGATCTTAACACATGACCATAGGTTATGGTAAAGAGTACTCTCTGCCTTCCTACATTTTAAACGTAGATTTAAGGATTCCTTACACATTTGATATAATTTTCTGGGGAAAAATATGGATTATACAGAATATAATATTGCTGTAACCATAGTCTTTCCTGTTTAACATAAGTGTAGCGATGACGCCAAATCCTTTGCTAGCCTGACTCATCAATGGCAAGTTCTCAGGTGGAATCCCAATACGGGCAACTAATATTACCTATTAGAGGATCCCAAATCTGAAGAGCTGAATATAATTGTGAAATAGGATGAGGAGAACATGTCAGAGTAGTCAACTGAGAGAATGTTTCACCTGCTTTTTTCGACCAAGGTGGGGAACCTAAATTATTAGATATGCAGTGCCTTAACTGCATAAGTTTAAAAGTAGCAGACTGTTGAATCTACTGAAGGGAGAAAAAGGAATCATCAGCAATAAAATCATAAATCAAAAGCATTAATAAGCCTGTCCAATAATGGGGACATAAAACCTTGACTGCAGCCTGAAAATTGGGGTTCCCAAAAAGGGGTTGGCCCAGATCTTTACCTGTGTCAAGGTGAAACAGTCGACCTAGCTGTCTGTGTGCCTTTAATGACCAGCACTTATGGACTCAATGTAACTCATCAGGATTTGAGACAAAGGAATATAGACTAAATGAAATTGGGTTAATACCAGGCTTTTTTCTATTTAGAGCCATTGTGGGATATAAACAGAGGGTGGATTCTCCTGCAAAGAGCCCCACTGAAAATATTTGCTGACGCGTGAGGCTAAATAATAGAGGGGGAAGTTAGGTAGATGAAAGCCCCCCCACACTTCTTTAGAAAGAGAAAACTTAAAATAAGCTGTGTGTGAGCTTTTACCATCCAAAGAAGAGTAGATAGGATCAACTGTAGTTTTAAATCCAAGATGGGGTATCTAAGTGTTAAGCATTGAATGGGGTATAATAAATGGGAAAGAATGTTAATTTTAATTATAATTATTCTACCCCATAGCAAAAGGGTTAAGGATTTCCATCTGATGTGGTCATGAGAGGACAGCTTGAGCAGAAGATTGATGTTCATGCTCTTTAATTTACTTAAAAAACAAGATATATGACTACCCAGATAAGTTAACTGGGAGGGGGACCACTGAAACCCTAAATTTAAAATCTGTCGTTTAGGTACTTGCATACTGAGAGGGAAAACACAGGATTTATTAATTTTCAACTTGTAACCTGCAAAGCATCCAAAAGAAGTAACAATATTCAAAACTTCAGGGACAGAGTCTTGGGGAAATGAAACGTGCAAAAGAATGTCATCCGTGCAGGCCGATAACTTAAGTTCATGGTCACCTAACTGGATTCCATGGATTCCAGGTGTCATTTTTAGTTTAAGTATCAATGGTTCCAGGTACAAATTAAATAAAAAGTGGGATGGGGGCATGGACATATTAATCTTATTTACCACATTAGTGTCAGATGTGCAAATTGATTTGTACCAGTGGAGTACAAGTACAGGTACTAACAATACAGACTAGTCCATGATTATACTAATGTACTGTTCCTTTGAATCACTACTAATGTGCACTGCATTAACTCTCACATTGGCCCTATTCATGAAATTGATGAAAATATACATAGATTCAGTGTAAAATTAGTGCACAGCTGCATGCCCTAGGCTGCTTAATAAACATAAGGCATCTTAAATGCATGCACAGCAGAAGCCATGGCAGAGACATGGCCAACGGATGCATGCAGTGCCACAGCCCAAACATATGCATCCCTGCCTCTTGATACTACCATATATGGGCATGTGCACCATCTTGCACAGCCACAAGAATGTAAATACTGTGATGAAGGCACACCCAACAGTGGGAAGTGGAGATGGAGATGCTGCACCAGTGGCACACAGACCTCCCCAAGTGGCCACATGCCCAGGCCATGGATGGGCCAAGTGGCATGGAGGGTGCAAATTGCAAGGTAGCACCTGGTCATGGTCAAGCAATTTCATAGGTGGCCAGGCGGAAGCCACAGCAGTGGACATCCATGATCACTGTTGTGTGCTGTATGGGGCAGAGTCCTTGAAAATCCCCACCAAGGTCAAGTGTTGTATATGGCTGGACATCCAGGCTGCTGTCAATGTGGCCAGTCCAGAGGTACAGTCACTTGGGACTATGAAGTACAAGTGGCATTACCTCTGGTCAGCCATGAAATGAAAGCTGGCTGCCATTCAATGGGCATAGCATGGCATAGGCAGTGACCTGCACACACTAGTGCCCACACTCTCACCATCGAGACCATAGTGGACAACACCCTCTCTGAGGTTAGCCTACATGGGGTGATGAAGGGCACTGACACATTGCCAGGTATGTGACACCATATAGGGACACAGGATGGAGATATATGACTGAGTGGCACATCCAACATCCCTGTCTTGGGCCCTGCAGATTGGGAGACTGTGGCCATCTTCCATGTGCCGTCAGCAACCTCTGTGGAGGAGGACCCATAGGGGACACAGACACAGACATCACAGGTATGTGGCCACACCATGCCCAAATGAACACATGCCAATACCTGCTGATGCAGCAGCAATTAACAACGCAGTGTACGCTCGCCCACAGGTTCAGCACAGGGGACACTGGACACAGAGGTGGAGATGAGCACCCTTGAGGAGCCAGACATGGAGACTGTGCTTGAGACACTGGAGGCAATGCAGGACCTGGACCAGACACCCACCAAGAGCCAACAAATGCCCACTGTCCTGAACTGCCCCCACTGCCACCATACAGCCAGCTACCCAGTGTTGTGGGACTGGGCACTGAGGAGCAGCTGACACAGCCCTACATGTCCAGCCATGTCAGAAAACTCAGTCATCCCACACACACAGCCTGGGGATGCAGAAGGCCACTGTGCCACCCATTAAGAGCAAGCTGACTATGGGGATGAGGGGCCTTCAGCAATCCAAACCTGCCAAGCCTGCAGTTCAACACCATGGTCCATCATGCAGACCTATTATCCTGAAATACGCCAGCTGGAATGTGACTGCCTGCAGGCACAGTGGGAAAACACCGGGGCCCTGAGGTACCTGACCATGGAGGTGCATGGTCTGCTGCATGCCAATTAAAGAATAGGGTACATTCTGGAGTGGATAGCCACTCATCTGCTATCTGGGGTAAGCACATCCAGCCAGGCAGTCCCCACAGCGGTCTGGGGAGTGGCACTCCAGATGCCTCCAGGTGGTCACACAGGGCTTGAGTAAGGTATATGCCACCACCCTGCTGACATGTGCAAGTACTCAGATTCCATGACACAGGGAACCATCATGCACTGGCAGCCACTCTCCGGCCCCACAACCCCAGAGACACCTGAGCAAGGCACAGACATGGAGACATCTGCTGGCCCACTAAGGACACAGGAGGTAGAGGTAGGCACAGCATTCCAGTGTCCAGTGCAACCTGCACACTGCTGGACCTTGGGGACTTATAGGGGCAGCAAGGCCCGAGGCCATCCAGTAACCATAGGCCATGCATGGAGTCAAGGTGAAATCAACCTCATACCACCTAGGTACACACTCCTCTGCATGCCGGGGATGGGGGGAGTAAAACATCCAGGAAGCTTTAAGGCAACTAACTTGCACAACACACTGCACAGTGACACTAACTAATTTGCAACTTATCTCAACACATATCCCAGCCCCCTCCCAAGATTGCACTGTACACCTATGAACCCTCCTCCCACCCCCCGAAACACCTCTTTTTTTATTTTATTGAGGAAAACAAGAACTAACAGTACTCTACATGGATCAATACTCATATCCTAGGAATAAAAACACCAGAATGAAAACCTTTACAAACAAAAAATGATCATAGTAAATAATCAATAAACAGAACATTAATGCATAGACAGGCTTATCTCCCTCATTTTTCATTATTTTTTTATAGTTGGATCTGTAATATTCATGACAGAAAGGAAATTCTGGCAGTTGTTCATTCTTTAAATCTGGAAACTGGGATGCTCAAATCCTGTCTATTACAACACTGCACAGATATTTTAGTATTAAATAAGGACCTTTATACCAGTCACTTGTTTATCCAAGAGATTTCCAAAAGTAGATCTACACAGATTATCCACTTACCCTCTCTCTCCTATAGTGGCATAGTGGGTACGTGTTCCTAGTGGGGGAGGAGGGATTGGCATAGTGAGGCTAGATGCTAATGACACATTTAGTGGCACTGGGACTTCGGAATGCCTTAGGTCAAGAGTATATTATGGCAGAAAACCATAAACTCGAAGAAATAAAAGGTTCCCAGATTTTATGCAATTTGCTCAGGCTGTGAGGTGCCAGGTGGGAAAAGCATTCATATTTTTCCAACTTTGAGAGCCCAGCCAGCCATTCAGATTGTGCAGAGGACTCTGTGGACCACCACTTCGGAAGGATCTGCCTTTTGACTTCCATAGCAGCAGCAAATAGCTATATCTTGTTTGACTTTGTGACACCTAGCAGGTTTGAACAGTCTCCCAGTAGCCATAAGCTGGGATAATGAGGCAACTGGACCCCTTGGGATAATCCCACAAAGAGCAATTACCCCTACACAATATTGGTGTAGTCCTGGACACTGCCACAGAATATGTTCTATGGTTCTTGTTGCTGTTTGACACTTCCAGCATGCATCTGGCATCATGAGACCCATTTTGTGTAACACCTGTGGCATGCAGTATCATCTGTGTAGTATATTTTCTGGCATCAACTACTATCTGTAGTCCCTACAGGATATGTGCACCTTGTTTAGCAGTGTGGCCCACTTCTTTTCTGGGATTTCTATATTAAAGGTGAATTACCAGGCCTGTCTTTGTTTGTGTAAACAAGGGCAATGTGAGAATAAGAGGTACCAATATATATCTTTCCCCCAGTCTGCCTGGGGTAAGATTCCCAGGCAAGCAGGATGGAGCTGAGTTTGTTGTCAGGAGCATATTTTTATGATTTGTGACTGTCAAAAATGGCCTGTTGAGTTTGTAGGTATTTCCTGAAGTCTAATTTGGGAAGTGAAATCTGTTCAGCTAGACTTTGAAAGAGGCGAAGTGTGCCAGACTCGGAGTCCATCATTTGGCATATCATAATAATCTCCTTTTATATCCAGGAATGCCAGATAATCGGCTTTCCATTTATTGTAATATGTGAGTTTCCCCAAAGCATCTCCCAGTTACCAAGGTGTGGATTCTTGACTCCACTGTGCTTAAGGAGCATTTGCCATGTGTGTCTCGAGAAGAAAAGAGTGGGTAACTGATCACCCTTGCCCAGACTATTATTGGACTGATTCCAAGAAGCCTCCTCATAAGAATCGCCTTCCAACTTTTTCCACAGTGGTGTCCTAAAAAAATTAGGTTCAAGCCATCAGAGGTTTTGTTTTATCCCCACCATTTAGTGATACATCCACAGTCAGGGAAGGCTCCACCCACCCTGTTGTGGAAGGCTTCAGAGCTCCGTGAGACTAAAACAAGGTCATTTTCCTTCCTGCAGTAAAGAGATGAACAGCTTTTCTAATCTGAGAAACTAGGCGTGCAGTATCTCGAGAGGTAGATTACTGTGACAGAAAATAATTTTAGTAAATACCATCATTTTAAAGGCAGCTATTGTCCCTAAAAAGATATGGTTAAGTTTTTTCCACCTATTAAGAGCCGTCTATATCTTCCTAATTAGTGGATTTACATCTACTATGCAACTGAGGTCCATTGGCTACTAATACTAGGCAATTTCAATTTAAACTGGAACTCACCTTCTCATAAACTCTTCACTGAGCAAAGTGAATCCCTAAACCTGACACAGCTAATCCAAGATCCTAGCTGTCCAAACCCTGTCACACAGAACCATTCCCTCCTCGATTGAATTCTTTCCTCCCACCCCCATTGTATAACAGCAGCCAGCACCCTCCCAGACATCCTAAGTCATCACCTTATGACCTTCTGTATCAGCAACCATCACACACCCAGCTTACCCAAATTTACAGATGGGTTCATTCCCTCAGATCCCTGGACCCTGTAGCCCTTCTGTGTGATCTCCACTCTATTGACTGGCCTCTAATGCATGCAGCTCCTGACATAGACACTGCCTTGTCTGTCTTTACACATTTTCTCCTAGGCATCTGGATCCACCATGCTTCACTTCAGAGGTGCAAGGTTAAACAATATCATCAGCCCTGGATCTCAGCTAACATCATACATCCATGTAGGTCTCAAGGCCATGTCTGGGCCAGATTCAAAGACTCTAGAGCTCCCTCTAATCTACAACTCTACAGGACACTTTGAAATGCATGTATAAAGGCTATAAGGTCTGCCAAAGCCTCATATTTCCGCTCCCAGCTCCATCTAAACAATAACTCCCCTGCCAACTTCTGGCACACAATATACTCTCTCCTTGAATCTCCTCCCCTACAATTCACCCCAGCACTTTTCATGGATGGCGCACGAGTCTCCAACCCAGCCTCAGAGGCTTCTGAACTCACCGCCTTCTTTGTAGCCTGTTCACTTCTCTCCAACCCCTTTCTCCCACCCCCTTATCCCCCAACCCTCAGCACCTTGAGTGGCTACGCATTCCCTACTGTCTACTGCCTTGAAGTTTCATAACTCCCTCATAGCCCTCAACACCAAAAAGTCCAGCCCTGACAATCTAGACCCTTTTCTCCTTCGCATCTCTTCAACTGCCATCTCTCTCCCTCTTACCAACCTGCTGAACTGCTCTTTCTGCCTTTGCGATGTCCCCATGGCCTGGAAAACTGCTAATGTAATACCCCTCCACAAGGGAGTGGACACTCGCACTCCAGGTAACAATTGCCCCATATTCCTTCTACCATCTCTGGCTAAACTCCAGGAATCCCTAGTCCTCTCGTAACTTATAGACGTCCTCACTCCACAGACTACCTCTCCCCCTTCCAATCTGGTTTTCACGCTAAACATTCTATTCTCTCTTCTCTCTGTCATGTCACAAACTCAGTCCTTTCTGATATCGACAAAGGCCACCTTACAGCTGCCATCTTCATTGATCTGGCCAAGACCTTTGACTCAGTGTCCCACCCTCTCTTGCAGAATAAACTTAGCTCTACAGGACTGTCCACTCCAGTGTTAAACTGGTTCAACTCCTAGCTCTCCTATCACTCCCAAAGGGTCAGAATAAGTGACACACTCCCCCCCCCACGCTGGTGTCGCCCAAGGTTTGGTCCTGGGGCCAATACTTTTTCTATATTTCTAAATGATCTCTCTTCAGCTGACTCTGCCTCAGACATACAAACATATGCAGACAATGCTGTTCTTTATGTCTCGGATCCTTCTGCTCCTGCTGTTACATCTCAGCTTCAAGCCAACTTTCACACTGTGCTACAGTGGTTTCAAGCTTACCACCTCAAAGTTAGTGTAAAAAAAATGTATCAATGACTTTTGGTTCCCCTCACAAACTAAACGTACCTCTCCTTCCTGCTCAAATTTCAAACCGTGGATGGGGCCATCGTGGAAAATGTCCCCTACTATAAATACTTGGGGTGTCTGGCTCGACCACCGCCTGGACTACTCCAAACACATCAAGTACATCAACTCTAAGCTTCACCCCAGGCTAGGTGCTTTATATTGTAACAGGGCTCCCTTCCTCAGAACACTCACCTTGCACGCCTCACAAAAATGACCCAATCAACCTTCGACTATGCCAACATTATCTATGGCACTGTCTCAGTCTCCTCTCTGGCTAGGCTTGACTCCCTATACAACGTCTTCTGCCACTTTGTCTCAAACGCCCCCCCCACAACCACCACTGTGCTCTGTACTCCTCCCTCTCCTCACTTTACAATTATTGCAAGTTGAATTCCACTTGCTTCATCTCCAAATTCTGGTTTGGCTACCTCCCTTCCTACTTATCCTCTTTTGTCTCCCCAATGACAGAGCTCTTCTATCCCCTCCAGTCCAGAGACTGCTGCACTTTCTCCCTCCCTCACCCCATTTCCTATGCAAACTCTGCTGCATTCGCCTTCAGGCTACCCTCTATTTGGAATTCTCGTCTTCTCCCATCCATCTGTCCTCCTTCCCTTCTGCCCTCAAAAGAGCACAGTGAAGAAAGGAGGGTTACTAGCGGGGTACTGCAGGGTTCAGTACTGGGACTGGTCCATTTTAATGTCTTTATAAGTGAGATTGCAGAGGAACTGGAAGGAAAAGTATGTCTATTTGTAGACGACACAAAGATCTGCAACAAGGTTGATACACAAGATGGAGTGGAAAGGATGAGAAGGGACTTGGCAAGGTTGGAGGAATGGTTAAATGTATGGCAGCTCAGATTCAATGCAAAGAAGTGCAAGGTAATGCACCTGGGAAACAAAAACCCAGGGGAAGAGTACAGGGGGGTGAGATACTGACAACAGTAAAATGGAAAGGGACCTGGGGTATTACATCAGATGACCTTAAGGGGAAAGCAATGGGAGAAGGCAGTAAGAAGGCTGGGGAATATTGGGACGCATAGGAAAAGGCATCAATAGTAGAAACAGGAAGTTGTTACCCTCTGTACAGACAGTTGGTGAGACCCCATCTGGAGTACTGTGTGCAGTTCTGGAGATCCCATCTCCAAAGACATAGACAGAGTGGAGGCTGTCCAGAGGAGGGTAATCCAAATGGTGCAGGGTCTGCACCAGAAGACATATAAAGAAAGACTAAAGGAGCTTAATATGTATACCCTTGAGGAAAGGAGGGAGAGAGGGGACATAATAGAAAATTTTGAGTACCTCAAGGGAATCAACAAAGTCCAAGAGGGTGGCATCTTTCAGAAAAAGAGATGCGCAAGAACAAGGGGGCACAATTTGAAGATAGAGGGGGGACGGCTCAGAGGTAATGTGAGGAAGTATTTTTTCACAGAGAGGTTTGGATGCATGGAACAGCCTCCCTGAGGAGGTCGTGGAGTCAAGAACAGTGGGGGAATTCAAGAATGCAGGGGACAGACATAAGGCAGTCCTGGTGGGGGGTAGGAAGAAGTAAGCTGTTGGTTAACTAGGATCTGCAGCTTATCTGTTAGGTAGGAAAATGGGCAGACTAGGTTGGCCAAGCGGTCCTTATCTGCCGTCAAATTCTATGTTTCTATGTTTCTTGCTAAACAATCACCTTTCTGTAGTACCTGCTCTTGCTAGGTCCCTGATGCTTTCAATGTTCCCTTTACCGTTATACTCCTCTTTCCCTCTTTCAATTCCCCTCTCCCTCTTGGCTTCCTAGCCTGAAGCACTGTTCTAGTTACTTTGTTTGATCTACATAACTTTTATTTTTGTAACCAACAGGTAATGAACCTGAAAAATAAACATGTCAAATCATTGTGTAATATCCGAAATATTGCCTTATTTTTTATCTTGCTCCCTGTTTCCCTTCCCCCGGGTCACTCCTGGAAATGAGCCTCGGCTCAGAGTTCCTCTCCCGGTCACCAACTTTAAATAAATAAAAGGTTAATATCATACCTTGGTACTTGATCTGTGCTGGGGCCAATTTCAGGCCAAGCTTGACAGCTGGAGCAGATGAACAATTGCTATTTAGGGGGAGGGCTTCAGTTTTTCCCCAATTAATCCTTAATCCTGATACTTTCACTAAATCATTCAGCATTTGTAAGGCTACAGGAAGAGAGGATGCCGGATAGGCCATAGCCAATAACAAGTCATCAGCATAAGCCATTGTCTTATGCTTGATGCCATCAATTGCAATCCCTTGAATGGCCAGGGAGTGTCTGATTTTCTGAAACGCGGGTTACATAGCTAAGAGATACAGTAATGGAGAGATTGGTCATCCCTGTCAATTACCCTTCAGAGAGGTATGAAACATAGAAACATAGAAACTGTCAGCAGATAAGGACTGCTAGGCCCATCCAGTCTGCCTGTAGGCCCTATACATTGTACTGTATGTGGCCACTGACCCTGTGTGATCAATGCCTTTTCATCACTCCCCCCCCCCAAGCTTCCCTTGTGCCTGTCCCAGGCATGCTTAAGCCCCTCCACTGTGCTTGCCCCCACCACCTCCTGTGGCAGACTCTTCGAAGTGTCGACTAACTTTTCTGTGTAGAAAAACTTCCTCATATTACTTCTTAATCTACCCCCTTCCAATTTCATGTAACACCCCCTTGTTTTAGTACTTTTTCTACATTGGAAAAGGCACCCCACCTGCACCCTGTTTATGCCCTTGATGTACTTGAAAGTTTCAATCATGTTCCCCTGCTGTCTCCTCTCTTCTCCTCTCCTCTCCTCTCCTCTCCTCTCCTCCAGTGAGTACATATTGAGGTACCTTAGTTTCTTCTCATATGTTTTGTGGTGCAAGCCCTGCACCATCCATGTTGCCCTTCTCTGGATAGTCTCCACTTTCTCTATGTCCTTGTGCAGATATGGCCTCCAGAACTGCATGCAGTACTCCAGGTGAGGCCTTACCAATGTTTCATACAATGGCATCACCACTTCCCACCTCCTGCTAGTGATACCCCTGCCTATGCACCCCAGCATGCCACAGGCCCTCTTTGATGCCTCTGTGCACTACTTTGATACCTTAAGGTCATCGGAGATGATAACTGCTAGGTCCCTTTCCTCTTTGGTGACAGTCAGCTCCCCCCAAACCTGTAGCTCTCCCTTGGGTTCCCTCTACTCAGGTGCATTATTTTGTACTTCTTTGCATTGAACCTCAGTTGCCACATCTCTGACCATCTTTCAAGCTTCTCCATGTCCCTCTTCATTTTTGCGCCCCTTCTGGAGTATCCACCCTGTTGCAGATCTTGGTGTCATCTGCAAACAGGCAGACCTTTCCTTCCAGCCCCTCTGCAATGTCACTAATGAAGACATTGAACAGGACTGGTCCTAGTACTGATTCCTGTGGTACTCCACTGGTCACCCACCTCTCACCAGATTAACATAGAAACATAGATTTTGTCAGCAGATAAGGACCGCTTGGCCCACCCAGTCTGCCCATTTCCCTACCTAATGGATAGGCTGCAGATCCTAGTTAACCAGCAGCCTACTTCTTCCTACCCCCACCCCCTAGAATTGCCTTATGACTGTCCCATGCATGCTTGAATTCCACCACTGTTTTTGACTCCACAACCTCCTCCGTAAGGCCATTCCATGCATCCACAACCCTCTCTGTGAAAAATACTTCCTTAAATTACCTCTGAGCCGCCACCTTCTATCTTCAAATTGCGCCCCCTTGTTCTTGCACACCTCTTTTTTTGAAAGATGCTACCCTCTTGGACTTTGTTGATTCCCTTGAAGTACTTGAAAGTTTCTATCATGTCCCCTCTCCCTCCTTTCCTCGAGGCTGTACATATTAAGCTCCTTAAGTCTCTCTTCATATGTCTTCTGGTGCTGACCCTGCACCATTTTAGTTGCCCTCCTCTGGACAGCTTCCATCCTGTCTATGTCTTTGCGGAGATTGGGTCTCCAGAACTGCACACAGTACTCCAGATGGGCTCTCACCAGCTGTCTGTACAGAGGGATAATAACTTCCTGTTTTCTACTGGTGATGCCTCTCCCTATGCATCCCAGTATCCCCCCAGCCCTCCTTGCTGCCCTCTCACATTGCTTGCCCACCTTTAGGTCATCTGATATGACTACCCCCAGGTACCCCATTTGCCACCACTCTCTGTCTCCTGTCTGTTAACCAGTTCCTAACCCAGTTCACCACCTTGTCTCCCATACCCAGGCTACCCATCTTGTTTTGTTTGTTTTTGCAATTCAAACTTTATTCATTTTTATACAGTTATAGAGAGAAGATCCAAAATTGCATACATACAAATGAGACAGGAAAATGTACCAGAAATTAGATCAAATCTCACCCTCCCTTTTCCCATTTCTTCACTCAGGATAGACTACCAACTGGAAAGAATAAAGGACCTCTATGGTGACTGAAAGGAATACAGTGTCAGAAGGGGCCCCCGTACCTTATGAAATTTCTGAGATTGATCGTGTAAATTAGCAATCATATTTTCCATTCTCAGATTTGCCAGTAGCTCTGGTAACCACTCACTATAGGTAATGTCATTCGTATCTTTCCAATGACACAAAACCAGATTTTTGACTGACATAGCTGTAAGGATTATATGAAATTTTCTGTTAGTGACTGTGACAGAGGAAAGATCCCCCAATATGCATATTTCAGGAGAAAAGAGTTTGGACAAACCTAATAGAGGGTCAGCCCTCTGTTGAATCGCATTCCAAAGGGGGGCTATTTTGGTACATGTCCAGAATATGTGCAGTAGATTACCCTCCTCCTGCTGGCAATGAGTACACGTGGAAGATGATAGGAGTCCCAACCTAGCCAGTTTCTGGGGTGAATAATAGAAGTTATGCAAGATTTTGAACTGTATTAACCGGAGCCTGTCTTGTCTGACGTATGTGTGACAACTCATCCACAAAGAGGGCCAATTAATTTCCTGCTTGGGAAAAAGAGAAGCCCAAAATTGAGTTGGGCCAAAGCAATCAGGCCATTTCCAGTTATGTATCATCCCATACATTTTAGATACAGCATGAGAAAGGCCTGCTAGAGGAATCAATTCTGTCATGCAGGACAAACTTGAAGGTATGGGTGGAACAGAGCCAAAAGATTTCACAATCAGGTGGCGCAATTGGAATATTTTAAAGATAACAGAATTCGGGATAAGGGCTTTTTGTAAAATTTCAGGAGAGGTTAACCAAGAGACATCTTCCTGAATAAAGAAATTGAGGGGGTGATCTCCCTGCTGAGAGATCCATTTCAACTGGAGAGGTTTACCTTCAATAGTGAGATTTGGGTTCCCTCACCACGGTTGAGAAAGATCTGTAATGTGCTCCTATTTCAGAAAAGAATACAGTTGAGAATGAACTCTGATGGATACTGCAATGGGACTGCCTTTAAGCAATAGGGGAAAGATTTTAAATTGATATGCAAATGTGCCCTGGGGGATAGCCCATTTACTTTTATTAGGGTACGTTATATTTTGAGCCATATGGGAGTAAAAGAGTGTGATGTTGGAGGGTGTTCAGGTGTGAGCCACCTGAAGTACTTACTTGCATGGCTGGCCCAATAATATAACCCGATATGTGGAAGACGGAGCCCTCCTTTCACTTTTGGTGCTGAGAGCTTGTTAGAACTTATCCGGGGCTTCTTAGCCACCCAAATAAAGTCTGTAATTATCTTGTGTATCCTTTTAAACCATGCCAGGGGGAGCCAGACTTTTGAAAGATTAATTGGATAAAATAACTGGGGAAAAATATTAATTTTAACTATATTAATTTTTTCCCAGAGTGAAAGGGGAAGTAACGTCCATTTTTTAAGATCTTATTTAATAACAGAAATCAATGGATCCAGGTTCAGTTTTGTAAATCTACCGGGGTCCCTTGACAAGTTAATTCCCAAGTATCTCAAAGATTTAGTCTGCCAGGAGAAACCTACTGTTAAAGCATCTATCTTCATTGCTTTGTAGAGGGAAAACCACAGTCTTGTCTTTATTTAATTTGTAATTGAACATAGAACTAAATTCTTCCAGAATTGTAATCAGGGCAGGTATTGAAGTATTGGGGTGGGACAGCTACAGGAGCAAATCATCTGCATAAGCCAAGACATTGACAGTCTGATGGTGAATATTTATACCCTGGACATCCTGACTTGCTGTAACCCTATGGATAAGGGGTTCTAAATAGATGTTAAACAATAAGGGGGATAGTGGGCAGCCTTGTCTGGTTCCAGCGTATAGTGTGAAAGGGTCAGACAATAACCCATTACAGACAATGCGTGCAATTGGAGATTTATACAATGCTCTTATCCACTTTATAAACAAAAGGGGAAATCCAAAAGCCTGAAGTGATTGAAATAAAAAATTCCAGTCAACCCTGTTGAATGCCTTCTCGGCATCCAGGGAGACAAGAACAGTGGTAAAATTAGCATCTCTGGTAGCTGAGAAGACAAGCGACAGGGTTCTAAGGTGGTCTACCGATGATCTGGCTTTCATGAATCCCACCTGTTCTGGGCCTATGATATCCAGTAGCACAGGGCCTAATCGATCTGCAAGAAGTTTTGTGAGAATCATGAAATCTTGATTCAAAAGGGAAATCGGTCTATAACTTTGCGTTCTGTCAGGGGGTTTACCATCTTTTGGTATTAAGGTAATTAAAGCCTCAAATAAAGACTTATCAGAATCCTGCCCAGAAAGAATGTGATAAAATAAGGCCAAAAACGATGGTACCAATTGTGGGGTGAAAATTTTATAAAAATTGGCAGAAAAACCATCAGGACCTGGTGTCTTGTCTACTGGCAGATCTTTAATAACTCTGATTATTTCTTCTGCGGTGATGGGAGCACCAAGGGTGGCTTTATGTAAATTTGAAATAGAGTGCAGTGAGGAGTGTGTTAAAAAATAATTGATTTGTGATAATGATGGGGGTTCCTCCAGAGGACTGTATAACTTCATATAGTATTTCCTAAATTCAGAGACAATATCTGGTGGAGATATTTTTAAGGTGTCATCTTCCAGAGAATGGATTGCAGCAATAAATTTATACGATTCAAGCTGTTTAAGTTTAAGAGCCAGAAGACACCCTGCCTTTTCTCCCTGGTCTAAATAGAGGGCTTTGGTTTTCAGGATGGAAAATTCAGCCTTCTGCCTTAATAAATTCAAATATGCGTCATTTAACTTCACTAGATCTTGTCTAATTAGATCAGGAGAGTGGGGTGATAAACTGTGTTCCAAGGTCCGGATTTGAGACAATAGGGATTTGAGTTGCTCTTCTTGCATGTTTTTTTGGATGCCAATCCAATCAAAAAGCCACAAAGGTAGGCTTTTAGGAAACACCATTCAATATCAGGTCTTCCTATTGAATTAGTATTAATATCAGAAAAGACTGTAATGTGCTCAGCTATATATTTAACATTCTCTGGGCTTTTAAACAATTGATTGTTGACCTTCCATCACCTGCCCTTGGTGGGAAGAGACATAAGGGAGATCAAGCACGACACTGGGGAATTATCAGATAATGGACCCAGAAGTATGATAGCATCAGAGACTCCAGAAATTGAGTTCTGGGAAATTAACAGGTAATCAATATGGGAGGATGTATGATGAACCTGTGATGTAAATGTAAACTCCCTGACAGCAGGGTGAAGGACACACCAGATATCTGTCAGACCTGCACTGTCTAACAACTCTCGGAGTGCTTGCTGAGCTGGAGAGAGTCCTTTAAGTGATTTACCTGAATGGTCAATCTGTGGATCAACAACCAAACTGAAAACTCCTCCTATAATTAGAGGTATGTTTAAAAATGGTGTAAGAGTATTTAGTAAATGCATGAAAAAGCTGGGTGAATTGATATTAGGGCTATATATACTGGCTAGGACGATGTCTCTGGTATAAAGTTTC
This sequence comes from Neoceratodus forsteri, assembly GCA_016271365.2. Lineage (NCBI taxonomy): Eukaryota > Metazoa > Chordata > Ceratodontiformes > Ceratodontidae > Neoceratodus > Neoceratodus forsteri. The sequence goes on along the minus strand of CM057454.1, from coordinate 1,024,682,682 downwards.
CCTTTCAATATAATATAGCACTCTTCCAGATCAGGTATAATTAGATTGGGAGTGAATGGTATGGACCTACGAATTAGAATCAGAACCCCTCGACTTTGGGTATTACCGTCAGCTGAGAAGCACTGACACATTTGTTGCCTACATAATTTGACTGCCTCTGAATTTAATAGGTGGGACTCCTGCACCATAACAATGTCAGCTGCCAGCAGATTTAAGTATTTAAGGATCTGGTACTGCTTAAGTTTATGTCTAACCCCTCTGACATTCCATGTGAGTGTTCTTACTGTTCCTGCCATAAAGGTTTACGTACTGGTAAATGTGGAAAACATATATCTATTAATTTCCCAAATTGGCAGTTCCTGTGTGAAGAACCCCCCCCCTCGAAGCCTAAATGATCCCCAGTTATATATCATATACTGTGTAAACAACGAGTTTTGATCCCAACCCTTCCCCCATTCTACTATGCTTCACCTTTTGCCTCATGCCCCCCAACCATCCCCATCACTCCAGCCACCCTAACAAATCTTAAACATTAAAGAATAGTAACATCAAGAGTTCTTCTAGGATCAAACACAACAAGACCCCTACAAGATTATTACCTAGTTAGATGCATAAACGTATTTAGAATATCTAAAACTACTTATCATTAATTTACTCAGGTGATGTTTTAAAACTATAAAGTTAAGTCAGTAGTATACAAATGACTTTATAGTACTGCTAAATTGTTCTCTAAGCTTGTAATAATTCAAATATCATTATCTAACTTAACAACAACAAATGTCCTGGAATGAGATTAAATATATCTGTATCAACAGGTTTTCACTAGTACCTCTCTATATCTTAGAGAACTCCCTACTGTATGTAAGGTATCAAAAAGAAAAAATCCAGCATTGCAGCCTACATCACAACTGAAAATACATTTAAGCAAGCCTAATACAACGCCCTATCTATCAGTTATTTTCCTACATGCTATAAGCATTTATTGTTAATCCCATTGAAAACAGGCATTCTTCATGGCAAATCAGAAATGTGCCTATCCTTAAAATCAAGACAAGCCATTTAGTCTAAAGACAGAGAGATATCTCCACTGAAATAGTCCCAACTGCAATGTCCATCAAATGAAAAGTCCAAATCGGAGCTTGCTTACTCACCGCTAATGCGATGAATCAGGTTAGGCATCCATTAATTGTGTTGGAGCTCCCTGTCATGGCAAACATGTTAAGAGATTCAAAAGGGGGCTCAGCTTCACAAGCCACAATGCTCCGGTCCTAAAATCAACTGATGATAACTAGGAAAACAAGAGAAAAAAAGACAAAAAATACTCCCCAGATTTCCCAAGGAGCCTATAAGACAACATTACTGAAAGTCCCCTGCTCTACGTGTCGCTTACTTCATCCTCACAAAGCCGGATTTAAACCTTCTGGTATTCATGAAGAGAAACAGCTCCATCTTCAGAAATAATAGTATTCCCTCTCGAGGCAAGGTATTGAGACACTGAAAGGGCAAATCGGGGCTACACACTGCAATGAGCATATCAGGGCTAGACTAGATCCAACATAATTATTACTTGAGGACTGTCTATTTTCATCCCATCAGCATTAAGGACTGTATTTAGCCAGGTACAGAATACACATGAGAACCGCAATAAAGCAGGATATTTTCTCATTCTGTTTACTGGATAGCGATAAACAGAATACCAGGGCTTACAAAATCCCTCCAAAGGAAACAGTTCTCTTTCAGTCTCTATGATTCCACTCTTCCAACTAGACCCTTCCTGATATCCCCATCAGGGACTCTTGAAGAGGTCGGGGAAGGCAACTTTGAGTTGTGGAGCAGCTGTTTCAGGATCATCGAAGGGGGTCCACACTCCTGCAATAAGGACATGAAGTCTGGCTGGGTATGCCATTCTGTATTTAATGCTGGTGGCAATTAATTTGGACACCATCGGGTGGAATGCCGTTCTCTTCAGGCGCACAGAAGTAGGCAGATCCTGGGTAATTCTCAGATTCTTCCCTTCCCACTTAATTTCCTGGAGTTCCTTGCTTTTCTGGAGGAAGTGTTGTTTTTCCAAGAAGTTCAAGAAGCAGAAAATTAGTGGACGTGTGGAGGCACCAGGCACTGGCTTGGATCGGAGAGCCCTATGCGCTCTTTCTATAATGTATTTATCACCAAAGGGCAAGGAGCCAATAAGCTTTTGTATCAACTTTTGAATAAAAGGAATTGTGTCATGCCCTTCTTCCCCTTCTGGGAGTCCGATTATTACTACATTATTCCGATGACTGTGCCCCTCGAGGTCCTCCACATTTGATTCCAATTTGGCTAGCTGCTGTCTACAGGCACTGAGCTCAGGGTCAAATTTGTCTTGTTTTTTCTCTACCAAAAAGAGCCTGGCTGAGTTATTGGAAGCCCTTTGTGATACTTCGTTCAGTTGCGAGCTCAGGGTAGTGAAGTCCAACTTGAGCTTGTGCAAGTCTTCACAAAATGGTTTAAACTCCTCTAAAAATCTGTGGAGGGTAAACGGTTCACTGTCCCCCAAGGAAGAGGTAGAGCTTAGATTTTGGCTGAAGCCCGAGGCCGTAGGCTTTTTTGGGGCCTTTTCGGGCATAACAGGGGGTGTACATTAGGCAGCATTTTTTTAATCTCCACTTCCATATGGAGGCACATAAATTATCCTCAGGTCGTCTTTGGATATTCCGATGCTTTTTTATGAGTGTTGTGATGTCGAGAAATTAAAGTTTATGCATTGAAAATAAGTTTTGAGATTGGGTGGCTGGAGCTATGCAGGGAAGCTGCTAGTCAGCACGTTGAATCTCCGGAAGTTCCCGACTACCCATCTTGTTAATCAGCCTAGTATGTGGGACTGTATCGAAGGCTTTGCTGAAATCCAGGTAGGCGGTGTTTACTGCCCCTTCCTGATTTATTTCCGTAGTCACCCAATCAAAAAAATCTATTAGATGTATTTGACATGACCTTCCTGCTGTGAATCCATGTTGCCTAAGATCCTGAGCACCTCTGGGTTCCATATGTGCCACTATCCTTTCTTTCAGCAGTGTCTCAATTATCTTTCCTACCACTGAGATGAGGCTGACTGGACTATAGTTCCCAGCCTCCTCCTTATTGCTGCTTTTGTGCAGTGGGACTGCATGTGCCCTCCTCCAGTCCTCTTGAATGACACCCATGTTGAGTGACTCTGTGAACAAGGCTGTCAGAGACACTGCTAGTTCTCTTTGCAGCTCCTTTAATATCCTTGGGTGGAAGCCATCTGTCCACATGGCCTTATCCACCTTAAGCTTTGTGAGTTCTTATAGAACCTTCTCTACTGTGAATGGACTGGTGTCCACTTCTCCCTCCATTGCCTCTACAACCTAACAGTGGTCTTTGACCCTCTTCTCCTTAATGAATACTGAGCAGAAGTATTTGTTCAGTATTTCTGTCTTGTCCAGATCCCCCTCCTTACACTCTCCCTTCTCCTCTTTGAGCCTTACAATCCCCCCGGTTTTTCTTCTTTCACTGATGTACCTGTAAAATGCCTTATCCCCTTTGTTTATAGAGCATGCCAAACCCTCTTCCATCTGTGCCTTCGCCCTCCTAACAGCCATCCCTGCTTCCCTTAGATATTCAAGGTACACCTCCAGGTCCTCCTCCTTTTGGATCTCCTTATATTTCCTAAAATTTAGCCTTTTAGCCCTGACTTTGTCCCCCACCTCTTTAGAGAATCATAGTGGTTTCTTCTTCTTTTCCCTTTGGCCACTATCCTAATGCATTGGTTTGTTATGGTATCTCCACTATGGCTTGTTTCAGTTTCTCCCATTGTTCTTCCATCCTCTCTATTACCCCTCCCTTAATCCCCAGGACTGCTTGTATACATTTACCCATTTCAGTGAAATCCACCCTCCTGAAATCTAATATTCTTGCCCTTGTGTGGCTTAATTGAATCCATGTCTCCATGCTGAACCACACCATGTGGTGATCACTGAACCCCAGCTGCCCTTCCACCTTTATTTCTTCGACTCTGTTCCCAATAGTCCATACCAGGTCCAGAATTGATGTGTCCCTGGTTGGCTCATGCACCAGCTGCCTGTGTCTAACCCCCGCAAGGATTCTAGGATGGCTGTGCTTCTTCTAAATCAGTCACCATGTCCCAATCGACGTCCGCCATACTGAAATCCCTCAGTAGCAGGATTTCCCCTTTAGTTGCCATATCATGTATGTTCTCCACTAGTTTCCTGTCTACTTCCTCCCTCTGAGATGGAGGTCTGTAGATCACCACTGTGCATAGTGCTTTATTATTCCCTGGCTCCATGGTGACCCACACTACCTCGGCCTTCCCTTGTCTTCCTAAACTTCTGTAGCCTTCATAACAGCTCTGATGTACAGGGCCACTCCACCACCATTTTTACCCTCTCTGTCCCTCCTGAACAGTGTATAACCTGGTACGCTGACTTCCCAGCCATGATTGGCAGAGTACCACGTCTCTGTAATTGCTGCTGTGTCAAGGTCTGCATGTACCAACAAGGCCTACTGGAGATTAGCCATTTGTAAAAACAGAGGCTTTTGGGATCAAGTGCAGGAGTCTGATCCAGCCAATAAATGCAGATTTAAAGCACATGGTAGCCATTGTTTGATAAGGATACTCCCATTCCATGGAATCAAAAGACTGTTCTGTATCAATGTTTACCAGCATTGCTGGATCCTTTTGCCTCCTTGCTGTCCAGATTACATTTATGACAGCTCTTAGATTGTTCATGACAATCCTACCCTTGACAAACCTTGTTTGATGTTCCTGGATTAAATGAGGAATAACCTTGTCCAATCTCACGGCTAATGCCTTAGCCAGAATTTTAGTGTTAACATTTATTAGGAATATGGGGTGGTAGCTGACAGGCAAATGGGGGTCTTTTCTGGGTTTGGGAAGTAAAGATATAAGAGCCTTTGACACTGACTGAGGTAAATTGCCATAGGCGGCCACCACGCTATAGGTTTCAAGAAGCCTCTGCTCCAAAAGGGGGTGGAAGGCCTTGTAGAATTCCACTTGAAGTCCATCCATGCCTGGGGTTTTTCTTTTAGACATTGTCTTTATGGCTGTTTGTATCCCCTGGTTTGTTAGGGGTGCATCCAGGGCTTGCACTTACTGTGCAGTAAGGGATGTCAGGGAAGTTTCTTCCTGAAAATCTAGTAGATCATGTATAAAGGGATCCCTGTGAGATTTAAGCAGGACCACATATAAATTCTTAAAGGCCTTGTTTAGAGCTATGCAAAAAAAAAAAAAACCTTTCACCCACTGAACTGAGGCGAAAGTCTGACTTTCACTTCCACCATCGTTTGGAAATCCATTTCCAAACTTTTGCAGAAATTCCATCTCCCCTGCATTTCTGCCTGTGCCCAATATAATTCATATTTACAAAAAAATTCCTTTCTAATCCATGGTGGCTAGTGATCCCTCCCCCCAACCAATCACCCACCCTGTATTTAAAACAAAAACTTCCCCTGTAAGTCTTGATGGCTAGCAGTCCCTCCTCCCACTCAACCACCTGACAGACCACATAATGCCAACACCTCCCCACCCGATCCCCCAACGTATAGTGAGAAAAAAATAATAAAATCAACAAGAATCCATTTCTCCCTGGTGGTCTAGTGATCCTCCCTCCCCAATCCGTGAATTAAACATTTCTTCCCTGGTGGTCTAGTGTACCCCCAGCCCCCCAACCTTTGGAGGCAATGTCCCACCACCCCACTCCCCCCATCCCAATCCTGAGCTGGCCACTGGCAGAACCCTCCTCTCTCCTCCATGGTTGGCAGCCCACTGAGCTATATATCAATGAGCACGTGTTTGTAAGCATGCGCTCATTCATTGATAGCTCAGTGGACTGCCGGTCATGGTGGAGAGAGCAGCAGGGCTGTGCCAGTGGCCCGCTTGGGTTTGGGATGGAGGGGAGCGGGGTGGTGGGACATTGCCTGCAGGAGTGGGGGGTACACTGGACCATCAGGAAAGAAATGTTACATCACGGATTGGGGGTAGGGAAGTAGGGTCACTAGACCACCAGGGAGAAATGGTTTCTTGTTGATTTTATTAGTTTTTTCTTGCTATACAGTGGGGGGTCGGGATAGGGAGGTGTTGGTATGATGTGGTTGGGTGGGTGATTGGGTGGGGGGAAGGACCACCAGCCACCAAGGCTTGCAGGGGAAGTCATTTTTTTTTACTCTTTCTTTATCCCTCCTACGTTCTGCCACTCTTCACTCTCTCTCTCTCGGAGTTCCCCTCGAAGGTCCCTATCAGCAGCCCCCAGAGTAGTCTGCCCCTAGAGTACTAATGCTTACCCACATACCTGCAGAGCTTCAGATTACCCTCCGGGCAGGGCAGCGGAGATCCCCCATATCTCCCCCTGAACAACGACTTGGAGCGTGTACATTGGAGTCTGCTCTCTTGGGTGCTGCCTCGGGACTGACGCTGAGGCTTGTCACCTAGACCAGGGTAGGATTTTTCCTGATGTTCTGGTGCGTACCTCCCCTAGCGTTATCATGCAATGGGGACAAGGCTGCCGGTGCACATGGAGACGCACGTCGAAGCCAGTCCCCTGCCAATGTCTACCCTTGCGTGGAGCGTCTCCCCATCCGCACCGACCACCCTGAGATTCCCCCAACAGGTGGCAGTAATGCAGCGGAGAGTATGGTAACCCCTTCCTGGAGAAGGAGAGCTGCCATTGGGTGCTCAATCCTTCTTCCTCCCTGCCGACCCCCGTCTACCTGAGTCTTCTCTCGAACCAGGAAGTCATTTTTTTAAATGTCAGATGGGTGATCGAGTGGAGGCAGAGGGACCACTAGCCACCATGGATTACAGTGGAATGTTTTATAAATGTTGGGTGGGTGACTGGGTGGGGGGAGGAGACAGCTAACCACCGGGGATTACAGGGGCATTGTTTATAAATGTCTGGCAGGTGATCAGGTGGGAGAGGGATCGCTACCCACCAGGGATTATGGGGAAGTTCTTTTTTTTAAATGTTGGGCAGGTGATCTGGTGGACGGAGGGACTGCTAGCCACCAGGGATTACAGTAGCATCTTTTTTAATATGGGACAGGTGAGTGGGTGAGGGGAGGGACCACTAGCCACCAGAGATTTATTATTTTTTATTTTGGGCAGGGCTGGGGGGACCGTGGCACTGGACAATGGCACCACATGACATGCTACTTTCTTTATCTTTCTTCTGTGTACACTGTCAAGGTGAGCGGAACAGGGTGAAATTTTGCCCAAAGTCCTCAGACGTCTTCCACTACGCCACAGGCAGAAGTTCGGAAACTTCCACGAAGGTTGCACAATTTAGTGGAAGTTCTACTATGGTAGAAAGAACAACTTTCCCCCATCAATATCCTTGTTAATGTCCTGCTGCAAAGTGAGGACTTGGCCAAAGGCATGTTTTAAACTGGTGATATGTTGAGCCACTTGTTGCATTTAGGTGCAGTATGCAAGCAGCCTGCCGGCCTTTTCACCTGACTCCCACTATTTATGGGCTATCCTTTAAATAGCCTTTTGTGCTGCTGTTGGTGTTTATTTGATATTTTGTTTATAATATGTACCAATAAATATGTTGTGTGGGTGATGCGTCCTCATTGTAGCTTTTTTCTATCCACTTCAGGTCATTTTCCAGTTGGGTGACCTTAGCCAGTCTGTTCCTGTTAGAGTGGGCTAAATAACTGATTATTATCCCATGGATAAAAGTCTTATAGGCATTCCATAGTGTAGCTCTGGACATGCCAGGAGTGTTGTTATTCTGAAAGAAAGATTTATTCTCTGATTCTAACCACAGCTTAAATTCTTTATCTTGCAGGAGGAGGATAATTTATTTATTTATTTATTAGTATCTTGGATTAATACCTTAGAGCTAAAAGCTCTTTGTATGGGTTCCACATCACAGGAATTACGTACAAAGGGGCAAAAACAATACAAGTAGGGTGCAAGACATTACAATCATCAATTATATAGAGAACATTCCAGTTGAGGGATAAATAAAGACAGCCTACTGAGTAACATAAAGGAAAAAATTCTAAGGCACACATAACTGTACCGGGGTATAGGTGTATCAGAGCAATGTATGCCTCGGTTTAGCAAAAAATGCAAATAAGAATCATATGGAGACATAGGAGCAGGACAGAGACTCAGCAGGAGGAGGAGAGGTAGATCTGAAGATAGGGCCCGGGTCTGAAAGAATTTGAAACTGCAGCCCAAGACATGTCGAGGAGATAATATAAACAGGAGGCGGATCAGAGGTTGGATCCATGGTCATATAGCATTAGGAAATTACAGCCCAGTAGGCTAACTCATGAGGAGTTAATTGGACTAATGGATGGGGGAGACCCATGTGGCCTGGTGGTGGTTAGGAGTGCTAGTTAGGTAAGGTGAGGCTAGGAGGTGGCCTGGAGGTCCTATATCTAGGGAAGGTGAGCAGAGTAGGGTGTAGGAGATGGGGAGGGCCGTGGTGGGGAAGAGTGAGGGGAGAGGAGGAGGAGGTAGGGAATAGAGTGGGAGGGGTGGTGAAGAAGGGGTGAAGGATGCAAGGGATGGGTAGGGGTGAGGGAGGCAAGTGCCCAGGGATAGTGGGTCAGGGGTTAGTGCCTCCTAGTGGAAGCAGTTGCAGTTGGCCGAGGCAACAAAATGCTGCCTAAACAATTGTTTAAAAGAGCTCAACATGGGTGCCAAGGAGATGTCGACATGAAGTGAGCTATACCAGTGTGGGGCCTGGTGGGTGAAAGATCTTTGACCTTGGGAGGTACGGCTATGGGGAATTTTGAAAACCTAGCTAGCTGAGCTTCTGGTGTGGTGGAGGTTGCTGAATGGGGTGAGGAGTTCTTGAACACCAGGGGGCAAAATTCCAAGATCCACTTTTTTCACTAGTATACATGTTTGAAACATTAGTCTGCTCTTGAAGGGGAGCCAGTTGACCAGGGCATACAAGTCGCAGGTATGGGTCAATCAGGTAGAGCCTGTTAGGAGCCAGCAGGCTTTGTTAAGTGCTACAGAGATGTGTCAGAGGGATGTATCCATGGCTGATCCATAGATGACAAGTCCATAGTCTATAAGTGATACCACTGAGCTGAGAATGACTAAATTAAGGGCATCTAAGGTCAGGCAGGATTTATGTCTGTATAGAAGCCCAATGCGAGAGTTGACAGCCCTGGTGACATCGACAATGTGGTCAGCATAAGACAGGGCACTGTTGATCATGACCCCCAGATACTAGAAGTGTTGACCCAGTTGAAGGGGGGGAGCTCACTTCATTGATGATTGTTAGTGGGTAGGAACTATGTCTGTTTTGTGGATTTGAGAACATTATTTTCATCTTTTTGTAGTTCATTATGAGTTTATGCTTGTGATAAACCTCCACCGAGGTGTGGGAGTCATTGCAGGGCCAAGGGCTATTGACAAATGGACACACATACACTGTCTGAAATGATGAATGGCCCAATGTGGGTATCCAGAACCAATGGAATTAAGAGAGACAAGAACAGGAAATAATCAATCCGTGAGCTAGTATTGTGCCTAACTGAGTGATGAGTAATGTTTCTGTCTGTAAGGTTTTTTGTTCTCAAAGGGTACGTCAAATGGGATTTTGGGGCTATTACAGTAAATGGAAAGATTGATGGCTTTTAATGGGGTGGGTAGGGACACATTTAAGTTATCTAGTATTGGGTCCCACACTTCATTAAAGTCTACCTCAACAACAAGGTGATCTTTTGGGAGTTCTGTCTAGGAAAGTATCTGAGTTACCCCTGGGAAGTATGAGCTAGTATCCTCATTAGGTGCATAGATGTTACATAAGACTCAGATATGGGCATCTAACTGTAGTCTCACTATAACCCATCTGCCCTATTTACAACTGACAGTGAAAAATTTGTACCGGGAGTTTTTTGTAGATTAGTATGGTGACCCATCTGGATTTGGAACTATAGGAACTAGACTTGAACTCACCCACCCATTCTCTCTTCAGCTTTTGGGATTCTGCAGGGGTGAGGGGGGTTTCCTGCAGGAATGCTGTATCACAGTGTTCCTTTTTAAGGTGTGAAAGTACTTGTTTCCCTTTAATAGGGAAGTGGAGGCCCTGGATGTGCCAGGCTACAAGTTTCAAGGTTGCTTCTGTTTGAGTAGCCATTCATTACAGCATATAAGTAGATGACAAAGGAATGATGGGGGTATCTAGCTGACTCAAAAATATTTAAAATAAGCATGTTCTGAGTAATTTGGTATCATTAGATAGCAATTACTGCAGAGTAATTGAACTTGAGAGGTAACTAATCCACAAAACAGGAAAAACTGTAATGTACAGTAACTTCAACAATGCTCTGTGTGACTAATAGTCTGTAATCCTCATACAGTTAATTTCTGATTATAGCTAATTACAGCTGGAAAGGGCAACACACGATTATTTATTTATTTAAAATGTGTTAACTGGGAAAGGTACAGTGAGCCATAGCTTGTTTCCAGGTGTGATCGCGGGGGGGAGACAGGGAGAACAATAAAATACATATATATATATATATATATATATGAAAATATATCTATATAACTTAAATATAACTATATATACATATACACACACACACACACACACACACACACATACACATACACATACATACAACAATCAGGGCAGTACCAAAATCAAAGCAGTTTAGCAAATAATAAGGCACAGGACATTCTGAAATCACATTAGAATAAGTCTGCCATTAAGCTGAGAAGAAACAACACAGAAGTGTTGATAAATGGGAGTGTAATATGAGGGAGGGGTTCAGGGGACTGCAGCATAAATGGTTGGAGGCTTAAGGGCAACTGCCGGAGGTAACTGGGGATGGTCTGAGCAGTTGCTTTAATGCCGGAAATGAAGGGGTGAGATGAATGGAGGTATGAATCTTGTTCCAAAGGGAGGGAAAATGAAAGAAGAAGGCGTGCTGACCAATTATAGTGTGAGCTTGGGAAGGGCGAAAATTCTGGAAGGACAGGAGCACGGAGGGTGGAGGGAGAGGTCAGGGCAAGAAGAAAGGAGCAATAACATAGGAGGGAATCAATCCAGTGCATAGAAATGAAAGTAAGGCAGTAGGCTAAGCATCTCTGCTGAAGGGAGGGGAAGGAGAAGGTGGAATATAGGTCACAGTGTTTTGTCAAAAAAGGGGAGTTGGAGGCAAAGTGACAGAAGGTGTTGAAAAGTATGTCGAGCCTGGCAAGGTCGGTGGAGGGGCACTGACCAATAGACTATATTGGTGTAGTCGATAACTGGGAGGATCCATTTAGTTATTAGATCTCAATAGACTGGGAGGGAGAGATAATTCTTGTGCCTGAAAGCATACCCAGTTTGGGGTGAAGTCTTGAGTGCAGGGCATTTTGGTGGGATGAGTAATCAAGGGACGGGTTAAGCCAAACCCCAAAGGATTTCTATGAGGTGACCACATCAAAGGGGGTGTCGGTCAGAGTGGTGATCATGGGAGAGGATGGCAGCTAGCAAGTTTTTGCTTTGAATCAAAGATCATGGTGACAGTGTTTTTTGTATTCATTTTGAAGCAGTGGTCCTGGAAATATTTTGTAACTGCGTGAAAGTTGCATTGGAGGGGGATTTGGACATCTGCTGCTGAGGGGCTGGACAGGTAGATGACAGTGTCATCTGCAAACATATGTATGTGGGCAGTGTAGCAGGCAGAGGGGAGACTACAGTAGTAATAAGGAGAAAAAAAGAGGACAGGACCAAGTATGGAACCCTTGGGGACACCGAACAGAATAGGTAGGGGAGGGGGAAAGGGCTGTACTGATCTACACAGCCTGGCACCTACCAGTGAGATAGGAGGTAAATCAATTAACCACAGGGGTAGATAGTCCAGTTGAGTGGAGTTTGTTTATGAGGCTTTAGCGAGAATGATAAAAGGCTTTAGCGAGAATGATAAATATTACAGAGGTAACTTGACCTTGATCCATACCTGAGAGTATGGAATTGGAAAAGTGGAGAAGGGAGGAAGTGGTGGACCGACCTTTTCAGAACCCTGACTGGACAGGGGAGAGGATACAGTATTTGTGGAAGTAAGGAAGTCATTGAGTCTTATGAGGACAATGGATTGTTGAATCTTGAATCACTCAGCTCTATATGTCCTTTGCGCCCGAACAAAATGATGCTATCTCGGTTTTTAACAACTGTCTCGCTGAAATTAAGGATTGGATGAGTGCAAACTGGTTGAAGTTAAACCCGGATAAGACTGAGGTTTTAGTCGTTGACCCGGGTCATTATGTAAAGAAGTTGACTCCTGGGGTCCCCTCTGATCTTCTATTAGGGGATACCCAGTTGAGACCTTCTGAACAGGTGCGAAATCTGGGCGTTATTTTTGACAGTGCGCTGACACTAAAAATGCAGGTGTCGGCCACTGTCAGATCTTCTTTTTACCATCTGAGGAATATCGCCCGGATAAAACACCTTATTTCACATGATGACCTTCCTGTGTTGGTCCACGCTTTTGTTTCTTCCCATCTTGATTACTGCAATGCTTTATATCTAGGGTTGCCGGGGGTAGATCTCCGTCGCCTGCAGCTGGTGCAGAACGCGGCAGCTAGGTTGTTGACAGGGCTACCAAGAACTTGTCATGTCACACCTGTGCTGCATGAACTGCACTGGCTGCCAGTGCTATGGAGAATCACCTTCAAGGTCGCATTGCTGACCTATAAGACCCTACACGGCCAGGGACCAGGCTACCTGCAAGATCTCCTATGTTCTTATCGTCCTCTCCGCCCGCTCCGTTCCACTGGCGAGGGCTTGCTAGAGATTCCCAGGGTCTGTTATAAATCATCTGGGGCTAGGGTTTTTCTTTTATGGCCTCACCCTGTGGAATTCTCTATCATAGGTTAGAGAGTGCTCATTCGTGGAAGCATTTAAGAGATCCCTGAAAAGTTATCTATTTATGCTGGCATTTGATTAGTCTATTTAATGAATATTTTATTGTTTTATGTTTTTATTTATTAGTGTTGATGTTGTATCTCTGTTTTGTATTAGCGCTTTGATTTTCTGAAAAGTGCTTTATAAATAAATTTTGATTGATTGATTGATTGATTGATTGATCTTAGATAACGAAGGGAGAAGGAAGATGGAATGGTAATTACCAGGGGAGGTAGAGTCATGACCACTGTGGAGGGAAGGATTTTGGCAAGCTTCCAAGCTGAGGAGACAGTGGAGGAGGAGGAGAAAGAAAGATTGAGTATGTGCTTTAGAGGGAGTACTATAGAAGAGGCAGAGATGTTGAGGAGTCTTCGATCAAGGCTGTCAGGGCTAGTCTTTGAAGGGTTTAGGGACATGATTGACCCAAAGACCTCTTATGGGGAGGCTAGAGAGAAAAGGAAACCCTCAGGCATGGTGAAGAGAGGGTGATATTGGGGTGGGCTATAGGAGGTTGTCCGGGAGTGCACAGGTAGTGAAAAATGTATTTATAGAGGCCACAATAGAGGATGGCTCAGAGATCTTTACTCCTGCCTCTATGATGGTGGGTGAAGTAGGCTTGGTGGTGTAGGGGTGAAGAAGTGAGTGGAGATCATTCCAGAATGAGGAGGAGATTAAATAACCAACAGTGAATCCCAATAAAACAAGTTCTAAGTAGCAGAAAACTTTAGGAGTGAGTATGACAGTTGAGCCTGAGCGCTTCGGGAAAGCTAAAGTCTCCAAGAAGCAGGTATCAGTCTCAGACACAGCTGCTGTCACTGGAACAGTAGTCATTAATGTATCCTTCCTCGGGCTAGAGAGGAGTTGTGCTCTTCCATTGGCAACACGCAAAAACAAAATAATTGGGTGCATTTCCCATAGTGGCCACAGACATGTGTAGGTAACATACAGTAGGTACGTATACAAAGACAGAAGGAGAAGGAAAGACCATAGGGTGGGGAAGGGTAGGAGTGTATCCAACTGTGTTATTTGAGGGGGGGTTTAGGATGTTTTGAGCTCCTATTGTAGCCATTTAGAAAATATGCAAGCTACCTGTACAGCAATGAGGAGGGAGGGAGGGGAAATTGTTTAACCAAGAAAGGCACACCAAGTCAGATCTTGTTTCCAGGTGTGACCTGGGAGCACAAGGAAGTTAAGTGATTTGCTCAGGATCACACAGTATACAAGTGGGGCTGTGGGATTTAAACCCAGGTCTCTAGGTTTGCAGCTCAGTGCCCTTAACCACTATGCTGTACTGCCTCCTATGCACATGACTGTTGGGAAAACCAGAGTGTGCAATTTAATAACAGTGCTGGAATCAGTAAAGGTGAAGCATTACCCTTGGACCTACCCACTTTCCTCAGGAATGCCAGGGTGTAGCCGATATCCAGTTTGCCAGCCCTTGTCACTGTGTGAAAAATTCCTGGTTGGGATAGGGCTTTTTGGTGCTTACATGCCTAGACATATGTCCTCCAAAACCTTAAAGGAGTACCAGCTCAGCCCTGCCACGTTAGAAAAAGGAAGTTGTAGGATAGTTTGGGGCATTACACCAAGTCCCAGGAGCTTATTGCACAGACCCTGGAGCAGGGTCCTTCCATCCCCCACAAGATCTGTAGGATTGGCTTGATATTTCTTTAGGGTGTATTATGCATCTGTAAAACTCCTGGGGTACACCCCCAGGTTTGTAGACAGAGGCATTCCTATATAGCTGGGAGGCAAGGGCGGTAGAAACCTAAAACAGGTGCACAACTATGTAATCTCAGGATGTGCTCCTCTGTGCAAACTTACAAACTTCCCACAATAAGTAGCTTGCCATGCGGTAGATAAAACCCATTAGTCTGTTATTCTGTTTTGCCACCTCTGGATTCTTCATCCCCCTTGCTGTATACTGCAGGTAGATACGCTTGCAACAGGCTGCGATCACCCAATCAGGCTATTTAAAAAGGACCAGGTAGGAGAAAGGGTAGAAAGCATAAGTTATTGGTGCATGGAGTTAACAAGGTCAAACAGAGCAAGGGAATACGACTCATGTCTGTAGAAGGGGGAAGCCTTAAGAACTGCAGTTACCGCAAGGCTCAGTATTAAAGTTAATTCCCTAACCCATTGGTTACTGGATGTGAAAGACCACTCCTTGTCTGCTTCAGTTTGCAGATCTATCTTAGTGAACTCTGCATGGTACCAGCAGCTGTAAGCACAGGCAGGACAATATGAGACATATTGGCTATTGTGGGGGGGAGGTGCTAGTGCAATAGAAGCCCACTGATAGCGCTTGTCCTCATGGCTAACCTGCTGCTAAAAGATTCCATTTTGGTAAGTAAAAATGCCATTGTGATTAAGCAGGACCATCTTCAAAAAGCTATTGGAGGAACTATGCCCTAGGTGCTAGCTCAACATATCAGTCTGCCTCTATTGCTATATAAAAGTTTAACATAAAGGACTATGTAACATGAGCCAAAAAAACTTAGCCCACCTTAGACACTGAGGGAGTAGTGCCCACAGAGGAGCCATAACACCCAATTATGTGCCAAAACAGAGGTACTCAGGGGAAGGGGGGACGAACCTATAGAGCTTATCACCTAATAACTAAGAGACCTAAGGTGTTAAAATATTCACAGTTTTTAGTAAATAAAAAAAAGCACCTGCTTATTTTACATGCAAATCCTAGTTCCCCATACAAATTGCATTGAATGCGTTTAGTCCATGATCCATGATATGCCTTCACCACAGTCACCATTCATCACAGACCCAGAATGTTGGAAAATAAGTTTACACAGGTGCCTTTGGGAGAAAACTTAATTACAGTGATACAGGTGCATAGGCATTTAGAAAACTGACAAAATGAATGCACCAGGAAAAAAAAAACAATCCTCCAGGAGGGCACTTAAAGTGTCCCTGTTAAGCAAGCAAAGTCATGTGTACCTCATAGTGTTCATATGTTTGATTTCAGTCACTTCAACCTGTGACAACTGTCCTTTATGATTCTGATGCCCCACTGCAAGGGTGACAGAACGGGCAATTCACGGGGGGTGGGCATTGTCTTCCAAGTATGCAGCAGTAGTGGAAATTAAGGTGACATCTGAGATAGAGCTGGGAACATGGTGCTGTGTGATGATGGGATGGTAACTGCAGTGCGGTATCCACACAACTGCCACGATGAGATGAATGCAAAAGTTACAACTGAGGAGGTGGCTGTGATGCTATAAAGTTCCTCCTCTGCTTTATCTGTCATTTTTCTGGGGAGGGCACTCTGTGGTACTAGTGGTGGCATCAAATCCTGGTTCTGTACAACATCGTTCAAGAGTTTGCTATAGAGAGTACAGCCTTGTCAGTTTCTGTTAGCAGCGGGTTCCCCGGGTCAAGCAATTGTGGAAGACTATTTTGTGTTGGCAGTGTTTCAGTGGATGAACTACAGAGCTGAGGTGAAGTTCTGGAGCCACGGCTCTGGCTGCGATATGTAGGTCCCATGGCTTGTGTGTGTTTCATGGAGTTCTGACCTGCCTTTCTGTGTTTAGATCTTCTATGCTGCCATTGTTCTAGGGGTGCTGCACTTGTTGATGGAGCTGAGGAATATACTACAGTGTCTATTGAAGAAGTAAATTCATTGCCCCAATTATGCCCATTATGCTCATTGAAACCAGCATGCCTTGGGAAGGGGGGTGCAGTTCTATCCCACAAGATCTTTGGGCAAAAGCAGCTGCCTCCTGAGGATCAGTGACATCATGGTAGATTCTGTTCCTTTCGACCTTAAATACTGTTGGGTATGTCATGCAGTATTTGATGCCTTTTGTGAGCAAAGCTTGTAGGGGAGTAAAAGATGAATAGTCCTGATACAGTGAAATAGTGTGTCCATGCCACATTAAATTTCCCTTATCCCTGGTTACATTCAGCATCATCTCCTTAACAGAAAACTACAGGAAAAGGGCCAGTATTGGTCTTGGCCTCACACCAGGCTTAAGACGTGAAGCAAGAGTTCTATGGGCCTGCTGCACTTTAAGATTTTTCTTGGGGAGATTTAAGACATCCGTTAGCAGGTTTTGGACAAAATCGGCTACATTCTTCCCTTCTTCCTTTCTGTGCTTTCTGGGACCCCGTCGATGCAGATATTATCCTGCCTTTCTCTTCATTCCAGGCCATTTGTCTTTGCACACAATAGTGAAATGTCTTCATTAAGCAGATGAATTATCACATCCCTGTCATCTCCATTTCTGTCCAAATGCTGCCTCATGGTCTCCGCATCTGACATTCTGATGGACAACTGGTCCATTTGTTTTTTGTAAATTAGTTACAATGAACTTTACCCGCATTACCTCCACTAGGATAAGGGCAAACATTTGCTAGATCAGTTCGGGGTTCAGGGAAGCTGTGCTGCGGGTACCTTTGCCATCACCAGAGATGCATCTTTTCAGTCACAGATTCTGAATGAATTCAATTGAATTTCATTGCAAAAACAAAATTTTTCATTTACCCAGATCAATTTCATTGCAAAAACAAAAGTTTTCATTTACCCGGATCAAAATAAAATGAAATCAGTTAGAAAAACTGAAAACTGTTCGCTTTGGAAATTTTGTTTTTTTAAATGTGTGAGGAGTGATCGCATCAAGCAGCCATCTTAGTTTCAGCCCAACTGGAAGTCGGTGGGGGCCACACCTATGGACCCTGCCCCCTGATGTAAGGCCACACCTGTGCACATTGCTGCCTGGGGTGGGGTCCTTACCTGCGCACCCTGCCCATGGGCCAGGGGGTCAGCCATTGCCATTGTCATAACTGGGCCACTGCCACATGCCCACCCCAGCTCATAATAGCCAGCTCACAGCGCAATGCACACCATCCCCACAGCTCCCACCCACTGGCATGGACAGCTCTTCAGAACACTCATGGGATGGGACACAGAGGCCCCCCATTATGGGCACTCAGAACATATAGGCCTCATCACTGTGCCACTATGATGTACACCCTATATCCTGAATGACCCATGCATGAGTGCATGGCATGCCACTCGGCCAGACAGTGTCTCAGGACAATGGTGTTGTGGGTCTTCCCTGCCTATTGGACAGCAAGTTTGCACATGGCCATGTTATGCAGCATGGTGCATGCGGTGATCATTCTGCAGGCCTTCCCAGGGCCAGCATCATTGTGCCACCTGTGTGATCCAGGCAACAGAACCACATCTTCAACACCCCAATGGTCCCCTCAACAATGGCACATGTCTTCCTGTGTGCCTCACTGTATGTCTATTCCTCCCTGCCGTTCAGTGCTGGGAACAGTATCACCAGGTATGGTTGGAGTGGGTATCCACTGTCACCTAGGCATTGGGTAAAGAATGGACATGTTAGTATCCTGTAGCAGTGCACACAGCTGTTTACAGTAGCATATGTTACAAGTCCATACTCACCCAACAGCCACCTATTGACACCATTACATGCCGTGATGTGGTCACTCAACCTGGAGCCATCAAATATATGTGGGAGTCATGGGCTGAGCAAGAGTACTTGGCACACATATTGTTGGTGATACCATCATCACAAACTATGTGGTAGATGATTCTGCAGAATCCCTTTCTATTTCTGTATGCCTCCTCATCCACAGTAGGTGCTATGATTGCCACATGGCTACAGGCTATGGCACCCAATAAATTGGAAATGACATGCATGGCATGGAATGCCTCCTTCATGGCACATATCTCTGTGGAAGACATGAGGAACCATTTGTGGCCATGCATGTGATGGAGTAAGGCATCCATGAGCTGGTGCAGGGCCCTTGACACGGATGACTAGCTTACACCTGTGACATCCCCAGCAACTCTCTGGAAAGACCGCATGGCATAGTATGACAGGGCACACAGGTCTTTCATTTCCATGGATATGGCATGTGACCTACGTGTCTTGAGTTCCAGCTGATCCCTGAGCATGTGGCATATGCCAGAGATCATATCGCTGTGCAGGCAGAACTGCTCCATGCACTATGTACCACAGAGCTGAGACACAGTGGCATGTGTCCTGAGTATACAGGCCATGTGTCATCTCCTTATACCCCTTTCCCTCTCCCATTCACCCTTCCACTAGAGAACATTCATGAGTAGTCTGGGGCACATGCCATGGACCCCCGTTTAGTTGCAGCACCTTTTGTTCAGACAGCTACAACTCACTGTACGCTGTGCTGTGTACCATGGTGGGAAGCTGCTGCCACAGCTGCAGGTCCAACTTTAAGTTGTCCATGACCAAACATATCCATGGGGGTCATGCATGTCAGTGGGTGTTGATGCCCAGCATGCTATTCTGTGACTTACAATGGTGGCAGCAACATCACAGTCATTCTGCAGCATTTTGGCACCAGAAGTGGGAGGGCATGGGGTATACCCCGTAAGCTATGGAGGTTGTCCACCACCACCTGTACAGATGACCCCAAGGGGGGGGAAACATATAGGCAGTGATGGAGCCTGGGGAGGAAAGTGGATTTGCTAGTACCCAACTATGTGCTACTGTCATGTCCATGTCCCACAGGTATGTGTTATATGTCATGTCCATGTCCCACAGATATGGGCTATATGGTGTGTACACCTGTTACATTTTGCACACCCTATAGCGGTGTTATCCCTCTTCTGTCTACCACATGTGCCCCTGTGTGCTGTGACCTGTGTGGTGTTCCTACTGGTGGTGTCTGTGTTTCCCAGGTGTTCTGTGCTGTGCTACTAGCCTGTTTCTCTCTCCTTGTGTCTCTGCAGGACTTCCATGGGTGTTTGGACATCATAGTCCATGAGAAGTGGGAGCAGCCAGATAGGGTGGCATCCATGGCGGTGGTGCTATGGTAGAAGATGGTTCCTCTCTATCTCTACCTCTTTTTCTTATGGTGTGTGAGCACCCATGATGTGCACTAAAAGGACAAAGTGGGGGAGTTATGGGCCATAGTGAAGCACTCCAAGGTATGTTCTGCTGTAAACTGTGGTGCATGTGTGTATCTGCTGTTGTCAGCATTGTTCCGCAGTGTGTCTCCATCACTCATGACTGTCCTCTCTCTCCTTTCTTCCATGGGCATCATGGACCACTCCAGCGCCTCATCCTTCAACTGCAGGGATTAAAAATAGGGGTGGTGAACAGACACCCCGCAATGGAAGTGGAACTGGAGGATGATCTGGCTGAGAACATCAGTGGTCATTGTGGCCTCGGAAAGGGTAGGGTGGTGATCATGGGTGACCTGAACATGCCAGGGGCAGACTGGGGCACTATAACATCCTCGGTGGACAGGGAGCAGAGTTTTTAATTTTTTTAAACTTTGCCTCCAGTTGCATGGAGAACTCCTTCCAGCATCCTCGGGGCTCCCAGCCTCTAACTCCCCCGTGACTTCTACACATCCTCCTCTTGTGTGCCCCAGCACCACCTCTGGGCCTGAACCCTCTAGAGGTAGGGCCACCCTATCCGCCCAGTGCAGTCTATCTAAGGGCAAAGTGCTGGGCACATGAGCGGATCCATGGAGAGGAGGTCAGTTCAGGATTGGGAGTGTGGGCTGAGGAGGCCTAGGTGCCTTCATCTATCCCCAGGGTGGGTTTTTTTCCTTATTTTTTTTATGTCTTTCCTCCTCGGAGTGCAGCATGGCAAGGAAATGTTATGCCACAACTCCACCCCTGCATCTGCTACGTTGCCATGCTGGGCACCCCTGATTGCCACCAGAGGTCGCTCCAGGAGCGATCGCTTCTCCCCTACCCTCTCTGGGAAGAGAAAGAAGTCCTCTGGATACTCAATCTCTTCTCCCCCTGCCAACTCCCAGCGGCCTGGGCTCATTCCCAAACCCAAGTTGCCGGTGGCATGAGGTGTGGTGTCCAGCGCTTCAATCTTCAGTGCCACCGGGCCAGCGGTAGGGAGCAGAGGTTGATGGATGTCTTCCAGGATGCCTTCCTAGTCCAGCATGTGGGGGAGCCTACTAGGCAGGATCAGATCCTGGACATTGTCCTAGCAGATAGTGACCAGATAAGGGGACTGGAGGTGAGCAGACCGTTGGCAGGCAGTGACCATGACATGGTCTGGTTTCTTATGTTCCTAGGGGGACAGGAAATTTTCACTCACACAGAAGTAATAGATTTCAGGGGGCAGACTTTGAGAGCATGGGAAGGGTTCTTAAAGGGTGCTTGGATGAGATATGGCCAGACATGGATGCTGGTAGCTTGTGGGAGACCATTAAGAAGGGGGTGTAGGAGGCTTCAAGGGCCTGCACAAAGTAAGGTGCAAGCAATGTAGGGCCAGTAAGCCATGTTGGTGGACCAAGGAGGTGCAGGAGGTGGTGAGGGAGAAAAAGGCTGCCTATGTGCGCTTAAAGCGCTCAAGGGGGGCTAGGGAGATGGGAGAGTATGATTTCCTGGCTAAGAGGGTCACCAGGGTGGTAAGGGGCACCAAGGTGAAGAAGGAGCTTAACCTGGTCAGCGATATCCATGGGGGGAAAGGGGTTCTATAGATACATAGGGGAGAAAAGAAAAGTGAGGACACAGATCAGCAGGATTAGAACTGGGGGGGATGGGCGCAGGAAGCTGGGGAACAAGCAGAGGTGCTAAATGAGTACTTTGCCTCTGTCTTTACTGGGGGAGGTGGGGGATCTTTCCAACCCGAAGGGAGGGTAGAGGAGCCCACTGAATCAGGAGATCAATTGGAAACTGAAGTACTGGATGACACTAGGGCAGGGGATTGGTCATATCTAGAAGGGGAGGAGAGGATGCATGGGGGGATGGGAGGGCAAAATCACAGCTTATAGGGTGAGAGAGGCCCTCCAGTCACTAAAGACTGAGAAGGTGCCAGGGCCAGATGGGCGGCATCCAAGGGTGCTGAAGGAACTGGCGGATGAGCTGGCATCTCCACTGGCCTCACTCTTCAACATCTCCCTGATGACAGGGTGGGTGCCTCAAGATCAGAAGGTGGCTCATGTGGTGCCTATCCACAAGGGGGGTCCAGAGAGGAGATGGAGAATTACAGGCCTGTTAACCTAATGTCTGTGGTAGGCAAGGTTATGGAGGGCATTATCAAGGAGAGGCTGGGGGGGGCAGCTGAAAAGGTTGGGGCACCTGGATGATAGGCAGTATGGTTTTGTTCCAGAGAGGTCATGCCAGACTAACCTGGTGGAGTTTTATGACTGAGTGACGGGTGCCCTGGACTGACATAGGATGGTGGACATCCTCTATCTGGATTTCAGTAAGGCGTTCAATTCGGTACCCCACAATGGCCGACTAACAAAGCTGGGGGGGATGGGGTGGTGGGGCAGTTGCTCAGGTGGGTGGAAAATTGGCTTACGGGGTGAATACAGAGAGTGTGGTTGGAGGGATAGTCTCCTCCCCAAGAGGGTCATCAGTGGGGTCCCCCAGGGTTTGGTCCTGGGGCCAATCCTGTTCAATTCCTATGTCTCGGACATAGGGTGGGGTGTTAAGAGTAGGTTGAGTCTGGGGGAGTCACGTGATGCGCTCAGAGGAATAGCAGCTTGCTCAGGGGGTCTCCCCTCTCCGTCATTAAAATCGCATTTTTTTTCGCATTTCCTACAGCTATATCCTATCAGAAGTACCATTGAAGGCTAGAGACTGTGCCCGAGTGTTAAACCTTTTCCCATTTACCTGGCAGGATGGAAGAAGCGGGTCAGGAGCTTGAGGCTAGGCGTCCCCGACGTAGTTCTTTGCCAGCGCCCCACAAGACGAGCTAACACCATCTAGAGTATAATGACGAGCTATCTACATTAAAGAGGCACTCTTTAAATTAATAGAAGGTGGCTGATTTCAAACCTGCCCTGACCCAGCTGGCTGGCGGGTAACAGATGCAGCCAGGATCTCCTCGACAGAGCGGGCTCAAAAAAGCGGCCCAGCTATGGTCGAATGTAAGAGGGCAATATCTAAATTAGAAGATCGTCTAGACGACTTAGAGGGGAGAAATTGACGCAACAATCTCGTTCTTCTGGGGCTACCTGAGGGAGATGAGGGGCCCAATGCAATCCTGTTTCTCCAAAAGTTTTTAAAGAAAACGGTAGGGCCTTCACCTAACGGGCCTGAATACGTCATAGAGAGAAGCCACCGAGCATTAAGGGCTAAACCATCTTCAACAGACCCTCCAAGGCCTGTAATCTTCAAGCTCCTTAACTACTTAGATGGGGAGCATATTTTGAAGGAGGCAAAGAAGTTGTCCGCTATACTGTGGGAGGGCAAGAAAATCCGAGTGGTCCCTGATTTGACAGTGAAGGTCCGAGTGGCCCGATCCTGTTTTCGCCCCATCACGACCAAGCTCTGGGCTGCTGGGGTTAAACATCGTATGCTTTACCCAGCCAACTTGAAGTGACTTTGAAGGATGGAATTAAGCGTTTTGAGTCGGCAGAGGAGGCTCTAAAGGCACTCAAAAATTACTTGCCAGATCTATTCCCTAAAGGATGAAGAGGACTGGAGTTGTGGATCCATTCCAATGCTATAAGGAGAAAGTGTTCTGTTTTGTAGTCGATCGAGTTTGTATGGGACACTAAAATGGACTCTGTCGGGGATTCTGGGGAGTTTTCCTCCCCCCTCAAAGTTTAATTTTTTTTTTCTTATATTTTTTATGTTGCCAGTTAGGAGGCTTGATGGGGGACGATTTAAATGGTTGGTCTGTTTAATTTTCAAGAGCCTTCTCGAGGGAAAGTGGATACCACGGAGCTATTTAGATTACTGACACTAGAGGGACCCAGACAACTAATTAAGGACAGTGATGCTGGCAGCGCGATCGGTGCAGGTTGTGGGTCCAATTTAAAGACACTATTTTTCCTTTTGTTGCCATTTGGTATAAAGAGTTTTGATTTGTAGTTAACTTAAGGCAGATAGCCTGATGCTAATTTAAATCTTAGAAGTTCCGGGCAAGGGGACGGGATTATACTGTTTATTGTTAGATGTCAGATTGGTCCCATTGCCTAGTTTAAGCTGGAATCTATGTTTACTTATTTAGGCTACCCATTTATTGGACTGGGCTTTGAGGCTTTTGGGGCTTATGGTAGCGTTGTAATGTTATTTTAACTAAATAGCTCTCGTTTTTCGCAGCTGATGGGGGGATAAAGTGAGCATGGGTTCATCTTTAAAATATTCTACATGGATTCCTGTTTTCCTTTTGACCTCTCACCGGCCCTCGAGTTGGGTTGATCTTAGGGGCCATGATTTGGCCATAATTTAATTTTAAGTTAGGCCAGGGAGGGGGAGTAGTTAATGTAGAAAGTATGGTTGGGAGTGACATGTAGTAGTTTTCCTTTTTAAGGGGTTTTGCAAGGCTATCTAGGTTATTTGGGTATGGCAAATGTTGTCTTTTTTTTGGAGGGGGGGTCCCGCCTTTAGGGCGCGCCATGGGCCAATGGATTTGGAGTCGGCCTTGGGCGGTGTTTAGTACATAGGGGGTTTAGAGTGCAGGGTAGTTTTATGAATGGGGCCTCTTTCGAGGGGTTTGTTATTTTGGGGTTTTAGGGAGGGTTTGCAGCTTTCCAGTTGGAGCTATATTTGGTATAGAGCTGCCATATGGCTAGCAACCTGAACATTATATCCTGGAATATAAAAGGGGGAAGAGACAATAAAAAGTATATTATTTTAAATCATCTAGCACAATTCAACCCCTCAATAGTTTTTCTCCAGGAAACCCACATGCTCCCGGATCAGCTCCACTATTTTGAGAAAAAGTGGGTAGGCTCGGTATTCGGGGCTGGGTTCTCCCCAAGTAAACGCGGGGTAGCCGTTTTAGTGGCTAAGGGAATTCCCTTTTCCCCAGTCGAGGTTATCTCTGATCCCGAAGGCAGGTATGTTATTGTTGTAGGTAAGCTGGGGTGCAGTCTAGTATTGGGGCCTATCTATGGTCCCAATCAAGAATCACCTCTATCTTTACTCAATTAGCTATGGTTCTAGCCCCCTCTCAGATATGCCTTAATTCTGGGAGGTGATTGGAATTGGTGCAGTCCAACCGTTTGGATCGTTCGTGGTGTAGAGCCGTACATCAGTCTCCATCTCAGAAGGCGCTGTTGGAACTTACCTCTTCTTTAGGTCTTGTGGACCCCTGGAGAGTGAGTCATCCCACTACCAGGGACTTCACCTTCTATTCTCCCATTCACAAAAGTTATTCTCGGATTGACTTTTTTTTGGTCAGTCAACAGATTTTGTCTTTTGTGGAGGAAGTTACCATCTCGACCTGAATAATCTCAGACCACTCTCCCATTAGACTCTGGTGTTTGCCACTATCCACTCCTCTAAGGTCCTACTCCTGGTCTTTGAACAACGGTTTGCTTAAGGATCCCCAGCTGGAAGGCCGTTTTCAAACATTTCTATCCCACTCTATTGCATCCAATTGGGAGTCAATTAGCGCAATTGACCAGACATGGTCGGCTTTGAAATCTGTCTGGAGGGATGAATTGATTAGGCTTGCATCAATTCGTAAATCGAAAAATAAGCTTTTACTAACTAATTGCCTGAATAAAATTAAGGTCCTGGACGCTATGGAGGAGGGCTTAAAGTCCTCTGACCAGGAACAAGAGCTTGCTACTCTCAGGGCTTGGTATGTACGTACATTACGGGAGGGGGTAGAGAATTTGGCTTCCAGACTGAAGGCTTCCTACATAGGACAGGGCAGCAAGGCGGGCAAACTATTAGCCTGGCAGTTGAAACAACGTGCTGCGGCCAAGTGGGTGGCCACATTAAGGCATCCGCAGACGAACGACCTAATCTCAGATCCTAAGAATATATTAGATATTTTTTTAGACTTTTACAAAAACTTATATTCCAGCATTCCGCCGTCCTCGGAGAATGTAAGTAAGAGGAAAGAATTTTTAGTGAATATTTCCTTTCCCCAAATATCTGAGGAATTCAGACAGATGTTGGAAGCCCCTATTTCACAGGAAGAGATTTCTAGGACCATTGACTCATTAAAGTTAGACAAGGCTCCTGGGCCAGACGGGTTTACAGCCCTTTTTTTTAAAACGTTTAAGATTGCCTGGTGCCCTTGTTGCAACAACTCTACTTGTTTTGGTATGAGCAGGGATTAGGACCGTCTCTTTGAGCGAGATAATTTTGCTACCCAAACCAGAGAAGCCAGTAGATCTTGTAGGTAATTATAGACCAATCTCCTTGTTAAACATCGATGTTAAAATCTACGCCAAGATTTTGGCTACTAGGATGAAGGCTTCCTGGCTTGGATTATTGAGCCCAGAGCAGGCAGGATTTGTGGCTGGTCGTTCGTCTGCGGATCATTTTAGAAAGTTATTTTATTTAATTTCTGCGTCTACGAGTCCAGAATCGGAAGCATCCCTGGTATCACTAGATGCAGAAAAGGCATTTGATAGGGTGGAGTGGAATTTCATGTTTGAAGTATTAGTTAAATTCGGTATCCCGGAAAAATTTTTGGACTATATTCGGGTTCTTTATTCGTGTCCATCAGCAAGGATTCAATGCAACAACCTTATTTCGGTTGCTTTTCCTTTGTTGTGGGGTACGCGCCAGAGGCTGCCCTCTATCTCCGTATTTATTTAATTTATATATAGAACCTTTAATAAGGGCTATCAGAAGGATACTCAAGTCCAAGGGGTTTTTATAGGGTAGTCCGAGTACAAGCTATCTGCTTTCGCTGATGATCTGTTGATGCATGTTCGGAACAGTAGAAGTTCGCTTCCACACTTGTTACAAATAATTTCTTGTTTCAGTGCCTTTTCGGGCTACAGGTTAAACAAGAGCAAAACTACGGTTTACCCACTATCTTTTCATCTACAATGAAGCTGGTGTTCTTCCCTGGGTCTGCAATGGCAGCCCAAATCGTTGTCCTATTTAGGCATTCAGATTTCAAAGGATCTTGCCAGTCTGGCAAGCCTTAATTTTAAACCTTTGTTTAAGTCTATTAGAGAAGATTTGGGAAGGTGGACCAAACTTCCTTTGACTTTTTGGGGGAGAGCCAACACAATCAAAATGATGATTTTGCCAAGAATTCTTTACCCCCTTCTTAACCTTAACGTGTACCTTCCCAAGTCTTTTTTCAAACCACTTTACAAATCCTGTTCAGACTTTTTATGGAAAGGAAAACCCCCTCGTAGGTCTTACTCGAAACTTATCTCTCAGCGGAAGGCAGGAGGTTTGCAGCTGCCGGACTTTTATACTTACTATTTAGCCATTCATGCGACGAGACTGGCTCAATGGACGCTGGATTCAGAAACTACCTCTACTGGATATATTCTGGATCGATCGATTGCCCAGAGTGTTAACTTAGATCTGGAATCCTTTTTATACACTCCTTGGGCTAAGATTCCCTCTAAAGTAAGGAATACACCATTGGGGTGGGACATCAAGGCTCTGCATCAGCTTTATTCATTGTTGCGTATTTCCTATGTGGGAGATCTAATACAACCCTTTCTAAGGAATCCCAATCTTCTGATTGGAAACCGACCTATAAAGAGGTGTATAGGTAACTTCCTCCTCAAACCTAGAGTTGAGGATTTTGTGACATACGATTCAGTTACTCCATTTTCTGTTTTGACGGAGAAATTCGGAGTTGAACCATGCGATCGGTTGAGACTGCACCAGATTCGAAGTAGCATTTGCTCTTTTCTGATGGGTAGTAAGGGGAGTAAGGAGGCTGGGTCATTTGAGGAAGTTGAGAGACCTGGCACCGTCCGAAATTCGTCTCTAAAATATATAAGCTAATCTTATCAAGGACGGTATCCAAGGCCACCTTAGTTCCCGGTATTGGGAAACGAATCTATCTTTGGGTTGGTCAGAAGAGATCTGGGAAAGAGTTTGGACAGATATATATGCATATATCAAACAAGATAGAATGAGAGGCATTCAGTTTAACATATTGCACAATCTTTACCTTTCTCCGGCTAAACTTTCTCGAATATACAGATCCAGCTCCCCGGAGTGTAAAGATTGCGGTCACTCCTTGGCTACCATTTTCCATAAGCTCTGGGATTGTCCCAAGGTGGTTAAGCTCTGGGAATCGGTAAGGCAATGGATAAGCCCCTATTGTGATATCTCAGCTTTCTTTAATCCTGAGGTCTGCATCGGGAAGGTTTACTCAACTTCCATTAGTATCTCAAAAATGTCAAATGGCTATAGGTTGCCTCAGTGACAAAGTTGCTGATCCTTGGCATTGGCAGAGTGACACGGTTCCTTCCTTTAAAGAATGGTGGGCGAGTTTTGAATGCTCTGAATGAGAAGGGCCGTAACTACCCTTTATAAGTTGCTAAGAAAGTTTCAGGGATGCTGGGGTAACCTTTTCCAGGGTTTGAAGGACAGATATGGCTACTAGAAGGGGTCAGGGTTTCAGCCCCTTTAGATATTTTGTTATCTATTCCTTCTCTTTTATTGCCAAATCTAGACCGAGTATAGACTCTTCATTTTCTTCCTTCTCGTTCTCTTTCTACCTTTATGAATTATTTAACAGTTTAGTTTAGGATAGGTTCAATTTTAACTGTTTAATTAAGACTGGTTGCTAAATAACCAATATGGAAAGCTCTTGAGGGAAGGGAGGAGGTTTTTTTTTTTACCACCCACCTTGTTGTGATCCAATGTGACCTACTCTGTAAAAGTTTCCTGTTATTGGTGGGGGTTGTAATTGGTTATTGTATGTTTGTGTTTGTTATAAAATAAAGTTATTTGCAAAAAAAAAAAAGAGTAGGTTGAGTCTCTTTGCAGATGGCTCAAAACTGGGAGCACTGGCAGATGGGCAGGAGGGGAGAGAGGCCTTGCAAGGGGATTGGGATACCCTGGGGGGTGGGCAAGGAAGTGGGGGTTGAGGTTCAATGCAGGGAAATGTAGGGTGCTGCATCTGGGGTCAGAAACTTGGGACATGCATACACCCTGGGGGGGACCACAATGCAAGTCACATCAGGTGAGAGAGACTTAGGGATAGTGGTGGACAGCAAAATGAATAACACAGAGAACTGTTGAAGAGCTGCAGCAAAAGCAAACAGGATACTGGGCTGCATAACCAGGGGGATTTTCTCCAGGAGGAGGAAGGTGATCCTCCCTCTGTATAATGCCCTGGTTAGGCCGCATCTTGAGTACTGTGTGCAGTTCTGGAGACCCCATCTTATGAGGGACATAGCGCTGCTGGAGAGGGTCCAGAGGAGGGCATCCAAGATGATTCAGGGCATACAGGGTTGGACCTATGAGGAGAGACTGGATGAACTCAATCTGTATACACTGGAGGAGAGGAGGAACAGAGGGGACATGATAGAGACTTTCAAGTATGTAAAGGGGATAAATAAGGGTGGAGCCAGGGAAGTGTTCAGACTTAAGAAGGGGGAAACCTCCGGGGGCACAAGTGGAAGCTGGAAGGGGGGAAGTACAGTAGGCAGCACAAGAGACACTTCTTCACAGAGAGGGTGGTGGAACCATGGAATGCACTGCCCAGGAGCCAGGTGGAAGAGACCACAGTGGAAGGATTCAAGAAGGGTTTGGACAGGTACAGGGGGATGCTAAGGCCAGGGAGGGCCACTTCTGGGGATGGGGGGGTGAAGAAGTGAGCTCCCAGTAGGCGGCTAGCTTCCAAGCAGACACGATAGACCATGGGGCCTATTCTGCTGGCTTTTACTATGATACTATGACACCACCACCACGCCACCTGGGTCTAATTTTGATTCTTAGGACAATGAAGATGGGGGTGCATGTTTGGCATTGGGAGGGGTGTGGCCTGTGGGGCCCATGTTTTATTGTTCTCACAATAAAAATGTATTTTCATTCATACCATGGTGTCTTCATCATTTTGGGTGATGGTGTGTGTCCACCATCTGTGTCTGTGACGGGGGTTGGGGTGATGTGGGTCCCTGCATTATACATCTCTGTTGGCAGCCCCCTGCACCTGGTGCTGCCTGTGGGGGTTGTCTGGGTATGCTGCAGGAAGTGCACTGTTCCTGCATCCATCCCTTTAGTCTATGCCATGCCCACACCACTGGCATGCATTGGTGGTCCCCACAGTGGGGCAGATGTCCAGGCCATGAGGTGTCTCCATGCTCTTCAAGGTGCTCGCCATATGTGTCAGCAGCCAACACTGGCTCTGTACTGGGTCCACATGTGGTCTGCACACCAGTGTTAGTGGTCATGTCCCTGAAGGGGATGAATCATTGCTTCCATGGTTTCCATTTCGCCACTCTTCTCTGCATTCCAGGGGCACTATTTGGGTGCATCAGCCAGGGGGATGGCCTCACCCACCTATGGGTGCTGGCACCTCTGTGTGCACTTCACAGTTTCCATGGTGCCCTCTGTGGTGCTGCCCAGTGTTTATCGATGATTGATGTGCCATACTGTAGGTTACTTATTCTGTGTATGTCTATTGCACTGTATAGTGCCAGCTGTCATGCATATTCCCCAGTGCCAGTGCATACCATGTCCACCACTGGGTGCCCTGATGGACATTGCCCTGCTTTCTATGTGCTGTGGGGTTTCCACGCAGCAGGTACTGCCTGGTGCTGTGTCTGTGGAGCTATGCACCATGTGTGCCTTGTGTGCCTGTGTTATGTAGTTGCAGTTTATGGCTGTGGGGTTTCCACGCAGCAGGTTCTGCCTTGTGCTATGCCTGTGGAGCTGTGCATGACTGGCAGTTCCATGCTGCACCTTGTGTGCCTGTATTATGTAACTGCAGTTTATGGCTGTCCTCCACCTCGTATACTGCGACACATCATGGTCCATTTGATTGGGTGACGTAGTACACTTTGTGCATGTGTGTACAGCATCACACGCACATTGCTACATGTCCACACCCCCCCAGATGCATGCATACTGTGTCTGAAGCATAGCTAAACAACTGCTCTCCCAGTGCAGCATGCATTATCATTCACCAATGCTGATGTGGCGTAACATGTGCAGTATACTGTCATATACCATTGCGCATGTCAATTACACGCTGCACATCTGCGGACAGGGATTTGTGAATAGGCCCCATTGTTCTGTGAATATTATTGTACCTCTCCCAATCAGTATCACATGCCTACATTTATAGTTGTACGTAAACTTGTCATTGTGAACACCATTTATTAAAGGAATAATACCCAACAGGGTGGGTGTTATGCTGGTGTAACATCCCACCTCGGGTGGTTGGGCCCGAGGCCATTGGCCGAGGGCATCCAACACCCGAGAAGGGATGTTATCCCAGTATAACACCCACCCTGGAAGGCATTATTCCTATTATACAATGGTTTGTTGTTTTATGCAGAATAAGAAAAATAATTTTAAAGCATGTCTTTGTTAGTGTCAAGTCAAGTTTGTTTATTGTTGATTGGTTGAATAACCATTACAACATTACAAAAACTACACAAGGGTTATTACAATACATCACTAACAATACAAAAATAACACAATCTCAAATACTTCAGCTTTCGTCAATGCAATAAACTAGTTATAGGCTAGTATCTTGAAATCAGGTCTACTGAAAATCTTAGTTAATATATAAACATTTATACTAGAAATAAGACCATTTTATGGAAAGACAATTAATTTGAACCATCCTTACAATAGGAAGGCTACAAATAAGAAAATTAATGCATTCTCTCTGAAAGCTCAATTATACTGGCCATCCCAGTTTTATAACACCAGCGGTCATCATACTGGATCCTAGATAAAGAAAATAAGGCCATTTTAAGACCCTCTATAGGTATCCAGATGTTCAACAGAAATACTGCGACATTACAAATTGAGAGCACTTAGTCTCTGAGCCTTCTGTTAGGAACTCTATGATATCAGTGACACCATCCTGTTTTAGGTAAGACTTCAGGTGCACCCCGCAGCTCTTGCCACCTAGTGCTCCTTATCCCCAGATATGGGAGAATTTATACACCAATTACAGTGAGAATCACTTAAAGGTATACCCTGACCAATGCAATCGCTCTGTCCATTCTTTTCTTTCTATGTTTGGACATAAAACAACCATTTAAGGGACATTTATGACCATCAAATCTAATCCAGAAAATAGATTCCTACCACCTTAGTTGGGACCCTTTTGGGACTCCAGAACCACCTGTTAAAATACTCTATTCCAAACAGAGTGGCAAGATTCCATCTCCAGACCAATATTCAGAAATCATATGTTATTGATAATACCTTCCCCTCTTTGGTATAACCCCTGGTGCACCCTGCAGTGCATGCTACTCCATGCTCCTAGTGTTTGCCAGGTATGGGAGGATTTATAGACCAATTACAAGTCAGAAATCATATGCTAGTTTCCAGGGACCCTATCTAATTCCACCTATCTGCAATTTTCCTTATCACATTTAGGCCCCCACAGCCCATTATTAGGGCCCAATACGGCTACCAGTTTCAAACCTGATTTAAGCCATCAACAGGTAACTGAATGCCAGTTCAGTTTGTTAGGCCTGCCCATTGAGCAATCAAATAGACCTTTCTTTCTGCAATTTGGCATTAAATATCACACCAATTAAACTATGAAAAAATATAAACATAGTTTAACACACATTCCAAAATAACACTTTTGACCCAGCTATTGCTATACGCTTGAACAGCTGAATTAACCCTGTCATTTAAGGCTTCTTTGAATCGGAGTTCATCACTTGCATCAAAATTTTAGGACTCTGGAATACAAGAATAAACAGGGATAGAAAAGTTCAGGACTCAAACAAATGTATATATATACTTGCAAAATCACACATGCCCCCACGATGCAAAGCATCATGGGCTGCATATACAAATCACTACAGAATGTTATGTTGGACCAGCATAACATTCTGTGGTGATTTGCATATGCAGCCCATGATGCTTTGCATTGTGGGGGCATGTGTGATTTTGTATTTTCTTGAAACTTGGCTTCCCAGCCAAATGCCCTTTGGGGTAACCCTTGCTTCAGTGTTTACGCACAGAGGTTCTTTGTCTTTTAAATAGTTTTTTTATTTTAATGGGTTCACCACAATATATCCCAGGCACACTGCCTTAGGGGTAGCTGGTCCATTCCACTGGGGTGTCAAACAGACAAGGCATACTGATGAGTCCTGGTAGGACGAAACACGTGTCTATGTCTTCTGTTAGCACCCTTTGCAAACTGTGAGAGGCCTTTCGGCACCATGCAATTCTGCTTAAAGTTGGACCAGCATAACATTCTGTGGTGATTTGCATATGCAGCCCATGATGCTTTGCATTGTGGGGGCATGTGTGATTTTGTATTTTCTTGAAACTTGGCTTCCCAGCCAAATGCCCTTTGGGGTAACCCTTGCTTCAGTGTTTATGCACAGAGGTTCTTTGTCTTTTTATATACTTGCAGTTCAACTGTCCTCGAGTTCAAATAAGAGTTAGAACCTGTCTTCAGGAGTCCACTTTCCAAAGCTCCAAATTCCTAAATTCCTGGGTCTTTCTAAATTTCGCATCAGTATCCTTCACCAAACCATCCTTCACAATTTCAAGGAACAGGGCCATCTCTTAACACCAAGAGTCCATGGCACTCAGTCACCATCCTAAAAGTTTCTCTAGCTGACTGAGAATCTACCAGCTCCCCTCAGCTTCTCTGGAAGTTCACACGCCAGTTTACTTTTCTTTTCTTGTCTTTTAGCCTAACTAGGCAGAGGAGAAAACTGAGTCCCATGCACAGCTAGGCATCATACCGTCTTGTCTCTGCAACAAGCCTGTGGAAACAAAAAATAAAAGTCGCACTCCTCTGAGTGCAATAAATTTTAACTTTGAAATGCTTTATACAGGTCCTCTGGAAACGTTAACATACTTGTTATAGGTTTGAATAGGCTTGTCAGAAAAATATGCCATCGGTCTGAAGCAAGCAACCATTTTTATTTTTTGTTCTCCGGTCTCCTCGCAGTTTGGCGGAATATCTTCAGGGTAAAAGCTTGGACATCACCAGGCCCACATTCTGGGAGCTGCTTTAAGCATTAAGCTTTAACAAGTTTATCAATATTTTCCACCTCCTTTATGCTGCTCCTCAGTTATTCTCTCTATAGGAGGACAATCAAATTATGCTGCATAAAATGACAAACGCCAAATGCCGAAAACAAACAGTCACTCGACTAAGTTACTTGAAAGCTTCCGGAAACATAAAATAGCTTGTAGAGCTCGCCCAAACAAATATATTTGGGGTTACATTCATAAAAAAAGATAAAAAGGCCTCTGGTAGATAATTTTTAGAGCCAAAAATTAAGCATTGAGTGAACCAGCCATGGAGTGGAGCAGCCCTGCAGCCATCTTGCTGCCCGCCCTCCCCCGCCTAGCCTCAGGATGGCAGGGTCTTTGTTAGTGTGTAAAAATATTTTTGTTTCTTAAGAGAAGATGATGATCAAATGCAAACAATCAGCAGGAATGTTATGCCAGGATAACATCCCTGCTGTGATGGCCAACTGACCAATCAGAAGCCAGGATTCTTTCTTGCCATTGTATAATACAGAATCTGGTCCATACCATCTCCCAAGTGCATGAACCAGTAACATGTACCTAATGAACTCACAGCATTGTATGGTACTGCACTGATTCCTCTATTGTTGTCATATTTCATGCATGGCCTATATGACTGCATAAACTATGGTACTGTCAACATGGTGATGTCATTACTGTTCCAATAATCTAATATTCATGTCTTATAGCTAACAAATGTACATTGGTACCACTGTGTCTATTCTCTGTCATGTATCTGAGTGCCCACCTCCCGCAGACAACAGCTGCTATGTTCCAGTGTTGCCAGTCAGATAGACTGTCCATATGCAGCAGCCATCATCAAACCTCTCCGGTGCGGTGCATCTTGATGCACAGATGAGTTTGTGGCAACTGTGGGGAGTTTCGTACCAGGACCCCACCTGTACCAAAATTTGGGGCAGGGTCCCTAGTGTACAGGGCTTGGATACAGGCTTTAGTTTGCTGCAGCTCGCATCGACCTTGGGGCACCTTTGAAAATCGAGCCCCTGGACTGCCATATACACCATCTAATGCTGCCAAATATAAGTACTGCTGTTGTATACATTCCAGGTGTCCTCAACATGACCCCAAATTAGACTGTTGTATCTCACGTCCTGAAATATAGAGACAAACCAAATAGACTCTGATAGTGGCCAAAATGCCTTGATATACTGGCAAGTAAAAAGCAGATGTTCATTGTTTCTGTTTCTTGATAACATTCTGGCCATATACAGCCCTTTTCTTCTAGACTTTTGTGTTTGCCATTGCCCTTGACTTTTAACCTCTGATGGGCACAAAGCCACACTGTGTCCCATATTTTCTGCAGTATTCTTCCATCTGCCAGTTGGTTAGTAATCATCATTTCTGAAATACCAACATGATGGTCAAATACTGGACTAATAGGCCAGCACACCGGTGCAGCCATAGGGTTACCGCTTATAGCACCACTGACCCGGGTTCAGGAACAGACTCGGGCAGCTAGAGGGCCGGTCGGGGGGGGGAGATTGAGTACCCAAGGTTGCTTTCCTCCTCTGAGATGAGTGGGTTGCATGTCCCCCCCACTCTACCGCCACCTGGGTGACCACAGGTGGAGGTGCAGTGCGACAGCAAGTAGAAGGGAGGGGGGATGTCAGCCGGGAGCAGGAGTGTATGCACATCCATACGTGCATTGCCCCATGGATCCCCAAGTGTGCTGACATCCTGTGGGAATGCCCAGAGAAAGCAGGGAAAAATCCTGTGGTTCTCTCTGTAGATGGAACTTCAGGCCCCGATCCCACAGCCCCTGCCAGAACCGGCGACAGATCCCTGATGAAATTACCGATGCTCAGGGCTGAGGAAAGGGGGCC
This sequence comes from Neoceratodus forsteri, assembly GCA_016271365.2. Classification (NCBI taxonomy): domain Eukaryota; kingdom Metazoa; phylum Chordata; order Ceratodontiformes; family Ceratodontidae; genus Neoceratodus; species Neoceratodus forsteri. The sequence continues at coordinate 1,024,647,064 of CM057454.1, read as the reverse complement.
CCACCTTGTACCTGCCTGGGGGTTAAACCAAGGCTTCATGGGTCGATAGACTGCACCAGCAACTGGACAGATGAGCAGGGATGTACAAAGCCATGGGAGTCTCCCGAAGGTAAGGAGGCACCGGGGTGAGAAGGGCATAAAGAGAGAATAAAAAAAAAAATTACTGTACTAATAAAAAATAGTAAATAAATAACAGTAAATAAAGAAATAAGTAAATATTTTTTTTTTTAAATTGTTGTTTACTGATTAAAATCAAAAACAAAGATAATACAACTGAAAAGACATCATAACAGATAACATCACAAATGATGTTCCTCTGCTTTACATTATATGCATAACTGTAAAGAAAAAATGTAGATAAGTGAAAACAAAAAAAAACTCACCCCCCCAAAAAAAATAAAAACTGTCAGACTGACAGGCCTACTCAATAATAAATAATTCTCCACTCCCAGCCAAGGTACCCTTCTCCATATGGCGTTAAAGCAGGCTCTAGGCCTATGCAGAAATTTATACTGATATACTAAACAGAGTTCTTGGTGAGTTTTATCAAAAATGTCCAAAACAGTAATTACTTTAGCTTGTGAAGGACATTGGCATCTGGCTTGTTAAATAGTCTATTTCAAAACTGCCATAAGCACATTTAAAGTGCCATTGTCCCATATATTCCATTCATTGTTGAAGTGATCAAATATTAGATTATTGTAAGAAATCTGAGCAAAGACAGGCTTATTTCAGTTTTTTTGCCAGTAGAAGTCAGCAATCTTTTATAACAGAACACTCCAAAATAGATGTCTGATTGTTTCTAGTTGAGATTAATACAATTATATTGTACGACTGAACTTTATTTTTATTAAGTAAAATTTATTAAGAGATCATTTTTAACAAGATATAATTCCACAACCATAGACCAAGTCAAAAACCAAAAACAGAAATATAAGTCAATTAAAATAACAAGCAGTATTACAGGGTTACCACTGTAGCCACAGTTAAACATTAAGTGAAAAACTTTGTACAATTTCTATGACCAAAAAGACTACTATCTGAAAAAAAAACATTAGTGTCCCACATCAGGACATCTAATATATCAAACTATACTAGTCATTAAAACTAGAATCCTATAATCGAGGCCTATGATTAATATAGTAATTCACTTACTTTAACCATGCAGATAAGCAAAATTAGTAAAAAGATAAGTCCTAACAAAAAACATCACAATTAACAAATACCAGGAGAATACATGCCAAGAGCTTAAACTAAAATTCAATGTGCTTACGCAACTAGATGAGATGAGATAATGCGTGTGAGACTTGACTTACTTTTGTGGCATTCCGTCTCTCTATCCGTGTGATATACCACCTTGTAGTGGTAAGATGCAAGGAACCCTAGTGAAGGGTCCCCCCCCCACAGGTGCTGCCGGAATGATTACGCCAGCTAAAGGTAGTTTAGGAAGAAGCCCACAGGTAAGAGAGACCACTGTAACCACAGTTAAACATTAAGAGAAAAAGGCTGTATGATTTCTATGACCACAAAGACTACTATCCTAAGAAAAACCATTAGAGTCCCACATCAGGACATCTAATTTATCAAAATATGCTAGTCATCAAAACTAGAACTCTATAATTGAGGCCTATGATTAATATTGTTACTCACTTACTTTAACCATGCAGATAAGCAAAATTAGCAAAAAGATAAGTCCTAACACAAAAACATAAAAATTAACAAATACCAGGAGAATATATGCCAAGAGCTTAAACTAAAGTTCAATGTGCTTATGCAACTAGATGAGATGAGATGATGCTTGAGAGACCTGATTTACTTTTGTAGCTTTTGTGGCTTTCCACCTCTGTAACCGTGGGTACGACGCAAGGAACCCTAGAGGAGGGTTCCCCTCTACATGTGACGAGGGAATGATTGCATCAGCTAAAGATAGGTTAGGAAGAAGCCCAAAAGAATACCCAGTTGGGTGTAGAGCATCAAAGATGCGAGACTAATGAATGAATGAATTCTGAGAAGTCAAGGGCGGACTTCCTAAGGAGAGAAGGTAAAGTCGGGGCCACCATCCGCCTCCATCCAACAATGGAATCTAATTAATTAACTTAAGAAAGATTAATTAACTTAATTAACTCTAACTAATATTATGAGCATTGGCGGGGAGGAGAGGAAAAACCCCCTTTGAGGAGAAAACCTTTGGGGATCCAAGGACTAGGTCGTCTTCCCTCCAGGCTGACAAATGTTTGATTTGAGGATGTATGTTGTTAAAGAGAAGGATCCATTAAAGAGAAGGATATGAGTAGGGAAGATGATGATGGTATCGTGGAAAAGCCCCAAAAGAAAGCACAGATCGAAGAAGGAACATGAGGCAACAATGAAGACTGATCATGATGATCGTCACAGGAGAGCAGCAGGTCGATGAGGTTGCATAAGACCCAATGAGAGGTATGTTTGATTGAGTGATGCGAGTGAGTAGACACTGAGGCCGATAAGACATACTTGATAATGCAATGTGAACTACTAGACCCTGAGGTCAGAGTCGATGAGGTAGCATGAGATTCAATGATAGGAATGCTCAAGTAAGCAATGGAAATAGATAAACTTTGAGGTGAGGATGAATGAATAATGACTGGAGTTATGAACTGGATACATGCGGCAGGATGGCCATGAATCGATGAGGTGGCATAGGGAGTCATGATAGGTATGCCCAAAAGAAATATCAACTGCAGTCCTCGATTGGAGTGAATCCTTGATGGCCAGTACAGAATGTGAATATGAGGAGACAAGAATGAACTTGAAATAAACTTGTATGAAGGTAGAATGCTCGATAGAGCAATGCAAGTAAGCTCCTCGAAACGAAGTAGACTCTGAGGCCAAGAAGGCATGTCTGGAACCAGAGGGTATGCAAAACCAGAGGGTATGCGAACCAGAGGGTATGCTCAGGTCGAGTGATCAAGGAGCACAAATTGGATGATATACAATGAGGAGTGAAGCCATGAGTGGAGTAAATCCATGCTGGCTGGGATGAGAAAAGGTGCTAGGATGAGGAAGGTAAAAAGAGGAACTGGATGAGGTGCAATGATGGATTGAAGCTATGGAGGCTTGTACTGGAAAGCGAGGTATGGAAGGATGAAGGATGGTAGGGAGGTCAATGAGGTAGCTCAGGATCCACCTGGTATGATGATTGATGGTGATGATTGGTGAGGAAGTGGACCCTGAGGGCCCAAATCAAGGTGAAAAGGTACGAAGCTGCTCAGGATAATGCAAATAAAACACCAAGCGAAGCAGCAGAGCACCAGGCAAACCTGACAATAGCCAGTGCACACACAGAGTACTCTGACTCAGAAATTGCAAGCGCAGTGTCAGAACATCATGCACAGAAACATGCCCCTCAACTGCTATGAATGTTGCATAGTGCTATAATGTGCACATAGGATTCGATGTGATGTACACTGATTGAGCGGAGGAAACTGACTCGGAGGAGATGACAATCGCCAAGGAAGAGTGGTGGCACTGAGGGCTGGAATTCCGAGATGCCATGAGGAAGGCCAGAACAGCAGGACAAGGAAAGACACAAGCAGGAAGTGACATCCTACTACAGCAGAAATTTAACAAACCCATGTCAGAAGGAAGTAACCAGAGGGAGAACAGAAGATAGATCAAATTACCACAGCGCAGGGCCTGAACAGATAAGGGGAGGTAAGAAATGGACAATGTATGATGATGGAGTAATGTACAATGAAGGAGTGAAGCCATGGAGGCTAGCACAGTGAAAGCGAAGTAGGATGAGAAAACTACCTGGTATTGGTAACTATGCGAAACCAGATGCAGGCACCAGGATGCCAGGTGGACTAGGGTAAGAGGAGGATACGAATAGGGAAGGTGATGGCAGGATAGGGATAAAACCCCAAAAGGAAGCACAGCATATACATGCAAGAAGCAGAATGGAGGGAAATGCCAAAGGAAGACAAAGCTACAGAATGAACAAGGAATAGAGACATGGCTGGGGGTGAAGTGTATGTACTGTGGAATTAGTAAATATGCAAGTCCCAGCCTTGCACTGCAGCCCAAGCAGGAAACCTAGAAATGCAAACAGAAACTACAGCCAGAGATAGTGCAGCAGATGACCCCAGGTATACTGAATGAACATTAGGTAAGCCAGTCATGTAATCTACAGGAAATACTGCAGCAGTCACCTGAGCTTGTGTCCCATGTGGGAGATCTGCAACAGAGCAGGCAGAAACAAATAACTGCAAACTCGCACAGCCTGCCTGAACTATCTAAAAGTGCCTCACCTAGAGTTACAGAGAGATTCAGAATGTGAACTTGCACAGCTTTGTCAGGTGGTGTATGTACCGCCAAATGGTAACCAAAAATCTAAAAGAATTGAGAGCTGTGGCCAGCCTATGTTCTATTTCACAGCATAGCGGGCAGTATAGCCTAGAGGCCAGAGCAATGAATTGTGAAGGAACCTGGCATGAGCAGCAGATCTGGGTTGGATTCCCACAACCGCCATGTCGATGATGCCTGAGAGGCATGGCGAGCCAGAGAAATGTCCCTTGCAGGGCGAGGCGGCATGCCAATGATGGAAACATGAGGGCTGAAAGGAGCCCCTGGGCTAGCTAGACTGGGATATCCTGACTGGTGGATCCACAACAGCAGAGAAATCTAGGCAGGGAGGGCAATGTGATGCTTGAAGTGCCAGTGAGCCAATGGCGAGGAGGAGCAGGCAGCAGGGAGGCCGGCAGGCAGAAAATGAGAACACGGATGAAAGAAAGACGAGGTAAGGGGAAGTGAAACAAAAGCAGATGGGACAACAGCACACTGGAGAGGGGAGAATGGAAAGCTGAACTCTCTCGATGAGGTGACCACCAAATGCAGGCCAGGGGATGGAGCTCGGCTAGCAGCTGAAGAGGGAGACAGGCAAACACAGCTGTGAGGAGCACAGACAGACGGGGGGCATCAGAGGCAGCAGGGAAGGAGAGATGGAACACACCAAGAGGGATGCCGAGGGCACCAAGGAGAAAGCAAGGGTCAGTTGCAGGGACAAGCAGCAAGGAGAATGGGGGGGGGGGATTGCACAAGATGGCCACCGAATGAGTGGCAGCCAGGGAGAAAACACAGAGAGACATCGAGCCAGTGGCTGGAGGTGCTAAGCAAGGGAGGCACGTGCGAGCGAGCACAAAGAAGCCACAGGAAAGAGAGAGAGAAAAAAATAATTTATATAGATATATATTATTGCTATAGAAACGGTGGTAGGAGCTGGTTAGGGAAGGTGCAGCCACGTGGTCAGACAGGACAAAGAAAGGAAAATGCAAAACAAAAGTGGGAACAGAGCAGAGATGGAGAACAGCTGACTCAGCCTTAGGCTGCAACAAGAAACAAATTCTGGAGAGCCCCAGGATGAGTGACCTTTTAAGCCTGATGGGGAGTGATGTAGTTGCTCCACCCATCGAACCTCAGGCTTAAAGCCCTCCCCCAATAAAGGAAAAAGAAGATAGTGGGCAAGCATGATAGGGACAAAAGGAGTAAACTATCAAACAAGCTTTTACTTTTATGCTTGTTTAACCCCTGTGGCATATTTAGGGTTTCTACTTCTCACATTACTACATTACCAGAAGGCATATATTGTACCAAAAAGACCATATCATCTGCATAAGATATCGTTTAGTTACCAAAGTACCATCTTTTAGCTGAATCACCTATATATTCTGAATAATTTTGTTCTATCTTAAAATACGGTCAGGCTAAAAGCATAAAGCAGTGGGCTGAGGGGATATCCCTGATGGACCCCTGTCTTCAGCTGACAAAGACTGCCTACATGTCCATTAACCAATGATAAAATCTCTGCAGTATCATATAACAGTGGGATGATGCTGATAAAACATTCAGGTATTCCAAAAGCCTGCAAAACTGCCCCAAAAATATATGTGATCTAATCAAAGGCTTTCTGTTGTTCTAATGTGATGCAATAGCTACCCAAGTCTTCCTTTGTACCCTTTTCCACTACTCCTCATATGTAAAGTAGGTTATTCTGTACAGATCTCCCTGGAACAGAGCACTCCTGCACAGGGGATATCAGATGCTGTGCCACATCAGTAAGTCTGTCACATGTTATTTTTGTGAAAATCTTAATGCCAGAATTGAATAGACTCAAAGGTCTCCAATTCTTAACATTTGTTTGTCACCCTTTTTAAAAATAGAAAAAAAAATGACACCTTGTTTCATACTCTTGCAAAGAGAACCAGAGCTAATGTTACATTTGAAGACAGACGTGAGTTCAGGAGTTATTTCCACAAGTAAATGCTTATATAGCAGAGCTTTCCTGAAAGACCATCAGGGCCTGCAGCAGTGTTATCAGACAGGGCAGAAACAGCTGACCTCACCTCATTCTTGCTTATAGCTTCCAGCAACTTTTTAACTTCAAATTGTGTAGTTTGTTATAAAGAAAGTAAATTTAGGAAACTATAATCTCGTGTTCTATGATACCCTTGGGTACAAAGGAAATCCTGAATGCAATGTTCCACTATTTCCTTAATCCCTGTTTTATCCTCACTATGCACACAATTTCATCTTGAAGGTCAAAAAACACCCTATTGCTCACCCTCTTCGTTCATCTATCATACGTATTCACATGCTCTTTTTCACTTTGCATCGCATAGAAACATAGACTTTGATGGCAGATAAGGACCGCTTGGCCCACCCAGTCTGCTCATTTCCCTACCTATTAGATAAGCTGCAGATCCTAGTTAACCAACAGCCTAATCCCTCCTACTCACCACTATAATTGCCTTATGTCTGTCCCATGCATTCTTGAATTTCTCCACTGTTTTTGGCCCCACAACCTCCTCAGGAAGGCCGCTCCATGTGTCCACCACCCTCCCTATGAAAAAAGACTTCCTCATGTTGCCCCTGTATCATTCCCCCTCTATCTTCAAACTGTGCCCCCTTGTTCTTGCACATCTATTTTTTAATTTTTGTTCCCCAAAAAATTATTTGGTGCAATCATATTGATATTTACACCTATCTGCCTTTAAATTTTTAATGTGTTCAGAAAAAAAAATTGTGAGGTTTTATGAGCCAGGAACATTTATTTCATTAGCTGAGCTCTTACTGTTAAATAAAATATATATTTTCTGTGATGTTTTTTATGTGTCCAGTTCTGTAGAACATTCCAATATCCTGTTTTGTATCCTCCCACTACCCTGTCATGCCCTCATATGTCACTGTTACTGATTTCTGTAAACTAGTTTCAGCTAAAATGGAGGGATTCATCCTCCATAAACCAGAGGCTTGTAGCTTGTCTTGTCCTCCAAACCATCTGCACCAATTTATGGTCTGTATTTTTTTAAGGGGAAAGTGGGTACATAACTGAGTTGTAATCTGGGAATCGAGAACCAAAATCAATTCATGTGGGAATTTTACTATCAAAGAAAGTATGTTCACTAGGTAGATTCAAAATTGCATATGCATCTGAGTTCCTCAAATTCAGATGCACAGTTCTTAAAGTGGGACTGGCAGTATAGCCTAGAGCAAGGGTTCTCAAATGGTGAGGCCAGCCTCCCTTGGGAGGCCCCAACCTGTTCCAAGGGAGGCTCAAGCAAGTCTGAAAAAGTACTGTATTTAAATTTTGAGTTTTAAATATTTTGTGTGAAGAGATGATACAAACTGAAAGAGGATAATAGTAGGTGAATTTAATGTATTTATTTACTAATAGGTGACATGGGAAGGTGAATGAAGGCTAATTTCAAGTGTACCTGGGAAAGGTAGGGAGCAATACATTTCAAAAGACCTCTGTAAAACAGATCATGAAATACACAATAACTAATAAAGCAAACAAATATGAACAATGAACTAATAATAGTGGTGGTAATTGATCAATTTGTAGCCTGATGGCAGAACAGCCCAAATACAAGGGTTGAGCAAAGAGTGCTAACAGCAACAGCAGGAAGGAGCAAAGTAATCCTGAGAAGTTGCTTAGGAGCAGGGAAGGATGGTGAGAGGCAAAGTATGTAGAAAGATTATTTCACATAGAGAGGAAACAGAGAAAGCAGTCTGACCCATGAAGGTAGTGCAACAAGGGGTAACAAATGGTTCAAAATGGTTCAAGAATGAAAATAGCAGAGTATGTAGGTTGGCCTGTGTGTGTGTGGGGGAGGGTGTTATAATAAGCTGAATAATATTTTTCTGTTTTTTTTTTTTTTGTTATTTAGATAACACTTTTGAGCACAGGAGCTCTTTTCAAAGGTTCCATGTCAGTATAAGCCAAAAGAACGAATGTGAGCCAAGTACTCAAAGGGTTTCAATTTATTCATGGTGTACTGCGCAAAGTACAGTATGTTGTTTTTCTTTGGGGAGGCCCAAGATTATTTCAATTTTTGGGGGGAGGCTCAAGATTTTTTCCATGGATTTGGGGAGGCTCACTGTGACAAAGTCTGAGAACTATTGGCCTAGAGGTTAGAGTAATGAGCTGTGAATGAGCTTGGTACATCCAACAGACCTGGGTTTGTTTCCCCAAACCTCTTACTTGTATACTGTATGACTCTAAGCAAGTCACTTAACCTCCCCAGTGCCCCCAGGTCACCCTTGAAAACAGGCACTTGTGCCTAGTAGGTCTCATCCACTTACCAAAGACTAAAATAAAATACATTAAATACAATTTAATTAATTGTTGGAGTCACAAAATATATTCTCAGTCTTCTACCCCAATCTGTTTCAGCCAGGCAATGATTAAAATCACCACCAAACACAACCCATCTAGATGTGTGTAAAAAAGAAGGTTGAATAAGTCTGAACAAATTCATTCTACCAGACTTGGTCTATGGGGCATATATATTGATCAGCCTTAAAGCCAACTTTCTGTAAGGGATGACTAGGAGTAGGGCATGGCCTGGTACAATTTCTACTAGTTTATACACAATGGGCTCGATTCTCAAACAGCCCTTAGAGTGATGCAAGCTGTAGAAATAGGCAGCTTGTGTCAAAGCCCGGTGGGCCAGAGACCCTCCACCTATTCTCTATTGGGAAGGGTTCCGGTGGCAAAATCCAGCAGCTTGTGCCTAACAGATGGTGCATCTGCATGGTGTGCTGCAAGTTGCTGGGTGGCCGTGCGCCAATTCCTGGTGGTTAGCTGACCCCCGCAGGCCCCATCATCCGTTATATCATTGTACAGATTCCCCGGTGATCTAGCGGACCGCCCCCATTAGGTCACTTTACATATTTCCTGGTGATTTAGTGGGCCCCCCAGCCCCGATCTGCATGCTATTGAAATAAGTCCCTGATGATCTTGCTGACTTCCCAAACCCCCATTATGTCATTGTACATATTCCCAGGTGATCTAGTGGACCTTCCAAGCCCTGATTCCCTTTATGTCATTATACATATTCCCTGGTGATCTAGCAACTCCCAGCCCTGATCCCCCTATTATGCCATTTTAAACATTCCCTGATGATATAGCAGAACCCCCCAGGCCCTGACTCCCCATTATGTAAAATTACCACAACCCTGGTGGTCTAATGGACCCCCAACCCCCACCATTGCAGGCAGTGTCCCACCACCCGGCCCCATCCTGAAAATGAGCCGGTGACTGGCACAATCCACCACTTACCACCACGGCCAGCTGTTGACTGGCAGGCTCACAATGGGCATGCTGTATTCAGTAAGCGTTCATACTGAATACAGTATGTGGTCATTGGGCTCTATTCACAAAGCTTTGGCAAACTGTGCAGGACCCACAGAGGTAGTGTGTGGAGCACTATGTCCGTGTGGCATGCAGTGCATGCCCAGATGGCATTCACAAAATGCATATAGTGTAGTGCACTAGCCTCTGGTGTACCTGTGGCATGTGCCACATGGAGGGGCGGTGCCCTGTAATGTGCAATGTGCCCCCCTGTCATGCACATTCATGATCGCACCTACGACAGTAATGCATGCAAGAGCAAGTGCGCAGAACTATGCCAGGTCAGAGACAGCTGTAAAACCCATTGTGCAACACTGTGTGGGATGGGGGCCTGAAAGGGTTGAGCACAAACACAGCCCATGCCACATCCCCCCAGCCGCAAACCCAGACTGCGGGACTGCACCTGGCAAGTTACCACGTCCAACAGCCACATCAATACAGGGCACTTCATGCAACCAAGCCTAGGTGTCGTGCTACACACAGGGCCTGACAGTGAGATGGTGCTGGACAGTCCATGTCCCCTCCCAGCACACAGCACACCCAGTCACTCGAGCAGCCCAACACCCATGCAAGGGTGCGGCCCAGGCCAAGGCCATGGTGAGCAACAGTGGAACACAGACACAGGACACAGCTGTGGCTGAATGCCATTGCCCCCTCCCTGGCACTACTCCCTGTGAAGCCAGCTGGAAAGATGTCACAGACACAGGGAATACATTCCACATGCCTTTACTGTATGTAATGCGTTACAACAATGCATGTTCACATAAATAATACATCATCCTCTGAAGAATCCCCCGAAAATGGTGATGGTGTGCTCCTGGTTGGAGGGCGGAGGGCCAAGACCATCCAGCACAGTGCACCTATGTACCCCTGCAATGAAACATGAGACAGGAAATCTGTGTGTAAGCAACAGACTTGTGAAGTGACATTACCACCCATGTGACACATGCATGCCACGTAACACTCACCTTGGAGGACTCTCCCTCTGTCCACATCTCCCCATCATCGTCCTTGTAATAGACGTCCCTGGATCCAACCTCAATGGATAGTATGTCCTGAATGGCCAGGGGCCACTTCCTCCTCACCACCGTGGTCCAGACCACCCCTGGTCTCAGCTCCCTCTGTTCCAGTGTAATCTCCAGTGGCTTCTCGCTGAACTTCTGTTGAGACATAGGCAGAGACTGGCTGTGAGCCACATGCACACTGATGCAAAGCACACACGCAGCCTCCATCATATGACCATGTACTCACCCCTATTGGATCTGTAACATCCCAGATGTTGCTACCCTCCTTGTTGTCCTGTTAGGTGAGCGTGGCACACCTCCATAGTTTGCAGGGGATAGTCCCCCACGTGCGCCAAGTTGGCTGTAGTCCTTTCTGATTTCTCCACCATGTTGGACAACAGAATGAACATCGCCACCCAGATGATGCCCTAGCATACCACTCACATGCCAGTGAGCAGCAGAAGGGCAACAGAAATGCCAGTGGACTGCTGTGGCATGGCCAGACTGTATGGATAGTGCACACACCCACACCATACAGCACACCTTCTCAGCACGGCACACAGCATAACACCCATAGGTGCACCATGTGTCCAGAAGCACTTATGAATACCATCCTGCTAGATGAAGTATTAGCATGCCACCAGCAGCACCATGCATGATGGTGGCTGAGTCTTTTCCAGGACAGGCTACTGCTGCAAATGATCAGGACACAAACTGCATACAGCAGTTCAGGCTGGACCATGCCACCATTGCACAGCTGTGTGACATGGTATGGACACATGTCCCACCACACACACCGAACGGTCCAGGGCAATATTCTTGGAGACAAAGGTGCTGTGTGCATTGGTGTACTATGCCACCAGTTACTTCCAATGGGTGGTGGCGGTGTCACTGATGTGAGCCAGCCATCCATGTCCCATGCCCTGAACCAGGTCCCAGATGCCATGATGCACCATGTGAATGCACACATCACCTTTCCAGACAGCCCAGGCAACCTGTGGGCCATGGCATATGCCTTCTTTGACACGCAGAGCATGCTGAACATGATCGGGGCCATAGATTGCACACATGTTGTCACTGTGGCTCCCACAGTGGGGGAGGAGGCATACCACAACAGAAAGGTGTACCAGAGCATCAACTGCCAGGTCATCTGCAATGTAGCTGGCATCATTAGAAATGTGTGTGCAAAATACCCTGGCTTATGCCATGACTCCTATATCTTCGAGCAGTCGTGCTTGGGCACCTTCCTTGATGGACACAATGGAGGGGACCACTGGTTGCTTGGTATGTACTATGGAGGGGACATGGGGTGTATGCCTGTGCCACAACACAGACTGGCACTGGCTCCTCCCAATTTAGGCTACAGCAGGTACCCACTGCAACGATACCTACTGACACCATAACTAGCGCCACAGGGGCCTGCTGAGGAAGCATATAATGGGGTGCACAGGAGGACACGATAGGTGGTGGAACACAAATTTGGAAGGCTGAAGATGCCATACCAGTGCCTGGATCACGCAGGTGGCATGGTGATGCTGGCTCCTGGGATGACATGCAGAGTGGTCACAGTCTGCGCCATGCTACACAACATCTGTGAATGGCAGCGGCTGCCCATGCTATGTGAAGCCTCAGTGGAGATGCCACCTGGGAATGGCAATGACGACCCTGAACACAGTGGTATGGATGAGACCCTGTTGGGACATGCCCTCTGTCATACTGCCACATCCCCTTAAGTGAGATTCTCAAAACTCTCCCAGAGGGCAAAATTCTAAGTACTGTTTGACTAGCCAGGGCTGGTCTAAGGGCACTTAGAAATCTGCGCTTTGGGAGAGCTAAGCAATATGCTTACATCTGCCACATGCCCCCTAGCACCATGCCGAAGCTCATTTTGTGGCAATGGGTGGCTCAGTCCTCTTTTGGTTCATGCAGCCTGCGGTTGGTGCAGGCTACCTTTGTAAATCGCTCCTGGTGCAATATTTGGCACAAGGGGCACTTCATGCCATTTCTTTATGGGAGATTTGAGAATCGAGCCCAGTGGCTCCAGGAGATCCAAACAAAATTCCTGCTCCTGAACATGTCTCATCACCTAGTTCAAGTTTCAAGTTTATTGCAGGAAAGACTCCGTTGAGCAAGCTCATTCACAAGGAGGTTCTGAGGCACATACACATACAGTTCGCAATTACATGGTGACCAAAATAAAGGACCAAATCTCCATTCTTTCTGAGCTAGTGTCATTTCTCTGACTATATGACCACCTGTATCTTGCAAAAAAACACATCTTTGAGTTGGTTTTGTAAGGCAGCGAAGGTAGTCATTCATCTTTTACTACTCTTTATGCTATTAATATTAATAGTCAAAAAATAGATTGGCTCAGCAAGACACATTACAAGACATAAGATAGGGAAACAACTGGTTAACATTATTTTTTCTTCCCTGTCCTGCCTGTCATACTTCTGTTTTTCCTTTTTCTGGAAGTCTGAGTATCCGTAGAGGACCCTTTACAGTCTGGTGAAGGATCAGGCTGTAAGGGATGAATTGCGAAAGTATCATATTTTTCTTCATTGTCAGCTCAATCCTTATGTTCTTGCAGTACATCAAACTTATTGGTAAGAGTAACACACTCTTTCCTCAGTTGTTTATATTTTATTGACCTCTTGACCCAGTGATCATATGAAAGTTTCTGTTTAAGGTGTAGATGTTGGAGGCATAGGACACATTTGGACTGATACTAAGTCAGGCTTATGCTCAGTCCGAGAAGGTTCAGCTTGCATGTCTATGTCCTCTACTGGATGTGAGGGCATATTACTGGTTGAAGACTGGGTAACAACAGTAGATTGTAGCTAATCTCTGTGAGTTGGCTAGAGACTTGTTCAAGACTCTCCTGATTCTGTAAAACAGGATCTGTATGAGAAGATTTGTGTCCATGTTGCAAAGGGTCAGTTGCTTGTAGGGGGCGGGAGTGATGTCTGTTTAATTCAAAGTTGTTTGAGCATCTTGATTGTCAGTGGATTTGAGTTTGGACACTGATGTGAAATAATTTGTCTTTGTTTGGACTTAGAAACATAGAAACATAGAAGTTGACAGCAGATACGGACCGCAAGGCCCATCCAGTCTGCCCATTTCTTTTTCTACCTTATGAATGTGCCATTGGCCATTGCTCTGTCAATGGCCTATCTATTCATAGTCATCTGTATTGCTCCCTTATGGCTATCCCATGCCTGTTTGAAGCCCTACACTGTATTCATATCCACCACTTCCTGAGGTAGGCCGTTCCATGCATCCATCACCCTTTCTGTGAAAAATAACTTCCTCACATTACCCCTTAATCAGCCTCCCTCTAATCTCATGCTGTGTGCCCTCTTGTCCTGCTATTTTTCTTATATTGAAACATGTTAGACTCTTTCCTCTTCGGAGGTAGAAGACTTGGTTTGCTGGCCAAGGCACCTAGCTTCACCTGAGCTCTTTCCTTCTAAGACTGCTTGAAAGGCAGAGTAGAGAAACTTACCAGAGCAAGGGAGAAGGATTAAGACTTAGTTTGGCTAAGCAGATTTACTGTGTGGTGGTGTTTTGATTTTTACTCACAGGGATTGCTACTGTTTGTGGCTAACATTTCATTGCTTTATTTTTCTCTGATTCAAATTGTTGTTGCTGGTATACCTTCTTCTGCATTATTACAAGGTGTGCCTACAGGTGTGTGCTAACAGATTACTGCTGTAATCTTCTGATTCAAATTGTCTTTTGCAAGGTATATCTTCTGTTACTGCTTTATTTTCTCTGGAGCAAAGTGTTTCTTACAGGGTATATCTTTCTGAAATTACTGTATTACAGGTGGAGCTTACATTTTGTGACTTTTATCATTGGGCTAAGCAAAATTACTGTTTGACACTGTGTTTTATTTTATTCTTGTTTGTTGAAAAGGTTTGTTGTCTCAGAGGTGTTTCAGTCTCCTTCTCACATTGAAGGAGCTAATTGCTTTTCCTCCCACAGCTCTTCCAAAGGATTAGGTGTGTATGTGGGGGTGGAGCTGGCAAACTGTCAGTAATTTCCAACAGAAAGAAGGGTTAAAAAGTCAGGTTAGTTGATATCTTGTAGGTAGAAGACTTGGTTTGCTGGCTAAGGCACCTAGCTTCACCTGAGCTCTTTCCTTCTAAGACTGCTTGAAAGGCAGAGTAGAGAAACTTACCAGAGCAAGGGAGAAGGATTAAGACTTAGTTTGGCTAAGCAGATTTACTGTGTGGTGGTGTTTTGATTTTTACTCACAGGGATTGCTACTGTTTGTTGCTAACATTTCATTGCTTTATTTTTCTCTGATTCAAATTGTTGTTGCTGGTATACCTTCTTCTGCATTATTACAAGGTGTGCCTACAGGTGTGTGCTAACAGATTACTGCTGTAATCTTCTGATTCAAATTGTCTTTTGCAAGGTATATCTTCTGTTACTGCTTTATTTTTCTCTGGAGCAAAGTGTTTCTTACAGGGTATATCTTCTGAAATTACTGTATTACAGGTGGAGCTTACATTTTGTGACTTTTTATCATTGGGCTAAGCAAAATTACTGTTTGACACTGTGTTTTATTTTATTCTTGTTTGTTGAAAAGGTTTGTTGTCTCAGAGGTGTTTCAGTCTCCTTCTCACATTGAAGGAGCTAATTGCTTTTCCTCCCACAGCTCTTCCAAAGGATTAGGTGTATGTGGGGTGGAGCTGGCAAACTGTCAGTAATTTCAACAGAAAGAAGGGTTAAAAAGTCAGGTTAGTTGATATCTTGTAGGTAGAAGACTTGGTTTGCTGGCCAAGGCACCTAGCTTCACCTGAGCTCTTTCCTTCTAAGACTGCTTGAAAGGCAGAGTAGAGAAACTTACCAGAGCAAGGGAGAAGGATTAAGACTTAGTTTGGCTAAGCAGATTTACTGTGTGGTGGTGTTTTGATTTTTACTCACAGGGATTGCTACTGTTTGTGGCTAACATTTCATTGCTTTATTTTTCTCTGATTCAAATTGTTGTTGCTGGTATACCTTCTTCTGCATTATTACAAGGTGTGCCTACAGGTGTGCTAACAGATTACTGCTGTAATCTTCTGATTCAAATTGTCTTTTGCAAGGTATATCTTCTGTTACTGCTTTATTTTTCTGGAGCAAAGTGTTTCTTACAGGGTATATCTTCTCTGAAATTACTGTATTACAGGTGGAGCTTACATTTTGTGACTTTTTATCATTGGGCTACAAAATTACTGTTTGACACTGTGTTTTATTTTATTCTTGTTTGTTGAAAAGGTTTGTTGTCTCAGAGGTGTTTCAGTCTCCTTCTCACATTGAAGGAGCTA
This sequence comes from Neoceratodus forsteri, assembly GCA_016271365.2. Taxonomy (NCBI): domain Eukaryota; kingdom Metazoa; phylum Chordata; order Ceratodontiformes; family Ceratodontidae; genus Neoceratodus; species Neoceratodus forsteri. The sequence continues at coordinate 1,024,631,072 of CM057454.1, read as the reverse complement.
ATTGCTTTTCCTCCACAGCTCTTCCAAAGGATTAGGTGTGTATGTGGGGTGGAGCTGGCAAACTGTCAGTAATTTCCAACAGAAAGAAGGGTTAAAAAGTCAGGTTAGTTGATATCTTGTGGTAGAAGACTTGGTTTGCTGGCCAAGGCACCTAGCTTCACCTGAGCTCTTTCCTTCTAAGACTGCTTGAAAGGCAGAGTAGAGAAACTTACCAGAGCAAGGGAGAAGGATTAAGACTTAGTTTGGCTAAGCAGATTTACTGTGTTGTGGTGTTTTTATTTTTTACTCACAGGGATTGCTACTGTTTGTGCTAACATTTCATTGCTTTATTTTTTCTCTGATTCAAATTGTTGTTGCTGGTATACCTTCTTCTGCATTATTACAAGGTGTGCCTACAGGTGAAGCTAACAGATTACTGCTGTAATCTTCTGATTCAAATTGTCTTTTGCAAGGTATATCTTCTGTTACTGCTTTATTTTCTCTGGAGCAAAGTGTTTCTTACAGGGTATATCTTCTCTGAAATTATTACAGGTGGTGCTTTACAGGTTTTACAGTTTTATCTAACATTAGGATAAGCTTTCAGGGTTACTCCATTTGTTGTTGACTGATTGTTTCTGCTCTTACCTCCTTGTTCTTTCGTCCGTGGTTCTTCTTTTTAGGCAGGGGAAGGGCCCAGCCACCCACCCCCATCCCCAACCACCCCACGCTACACTCCTTTTATAGGGTACCACAGTTGTGACATTTCCTGTGGCAGAGCAGGAAGGGGCGGATCAGTGGGGCCTCCACAAGGTGATCTCATTTACAGGGGCACTAGTAATTTAACTTGTTATAACAAGTTAAACAAAGCACAATTAAACCATTACTTGCATTTTTTTTTTTTTTTTTTTTTTTTTTTTCCTTCTAATTACTCTGACTAGGTTACAAACCCAGCAACTTATTTGGAATGGATTTCATTAACTGCAGGTACTGTGGAACAATTTTCAGAAGGACAGTCTTACAGGATTTAGGACACTGTCCTACATGCTGGGCCTTTGGAGATCTTCGGTCTCAGCTCCGGCAGCATGGGCAGAGATTGCACGCCTCAAATTTCATATTGAAGAGGAAATACATTATAAGAACCACCCGCCATTTCCCCAGCATCCAACAGAAAAACCTCGACCGCAGAGGGTAGTTGGTCCAGGAGGTTGGCAGGTGGTTAGGAGGAGCAAATCAGGTGCCCCATCACTCTCTGCTCTCCAACACATTACCTCCAAAAACCATATAAACGCTACAAACAGGTATCTGCCTCTAGAAGACAGACACTGCAGAGCAGGACACTACGGCACAGGAGCTAGCACAACAATACTCACCCAAATCAGGAACCAAAACTAAACAAGCACAAAGGAAATCCAAAAAACTTCTGATCATAGGAGACTCCATGATTCGGGGAGTTGATACCCATCTCCAGCCAGGGGTGATGGTCAGATGTCTCCAGGTACATCAGCATGGAGAGACACTGACCGCATTGCTAAATTGTTCACAAAGCAGGAGAAAACATTGATGTCCTAGTACACATAGGGACTAATGATCTCGCCAGCCGGTCAGTTGTGGAGACCAAGGAACACCTGACTAAGCTGGGTGACAAACTATCATCTATTTCGTTCGGCATCTCCTTCTCTGAGATCCTGCCAGTCTGGGAGAAGGGAGCAGATGGACGGAAGGTCAGAGAAGGGGAGATAGGGGAGCTAAACACGTGGCTCAAGGACTGGTGCCAGGAAAAAGGACACAGATTTGTAGGGTACTGGCAACAGTTCTGGGAGCGAAAGTTCTTTAAATTTGATGGACTGCATCTGACTAAAGAGGGAGTCAGTGCATTGGGGCAGAAGTTTGACATCTTTGCAGAATATTTAAACTAGCAATGGGAGAGGGTGCAGCACCCCATACGTCGAATGGGAAGAACACCTCCCCTCAGCTAGTGGTCAAACAGGAATTCAGCGTGTTTGCCATTCATTTGCATCACCAGGTAAGAAAAAAGGTTTGTCTCCCCATACGATGCACAGGGGTAATGCCAAACTTCACCCAACAACTAACACACCAAAATCTGGCCAATGGAAAATCATGTACACAAATGCTCACAGCCTGGGAAATAAGATCCCAGACCTGCAGGCACAATGTCAGAGGCTAAACTGGACATAGTAGCAATTAGTGAGACGTGGTTTACCAGTAACCACACTTGGGAGACTTCAGTACCTGGCTATGTATTGTTCAGAAGAGACCGAGGTGCAAAAGGGGAGGAGGGCCCTGTATGTTAATGAAAATATCAAAGCTACAGAAATTCAGAATACACATAAGGAGCCAGAAGAACTGTGGTCACCCTGAAACAGGAAATGGGACAGCCATAAGAACTGGGGTTGTCTACAGGCCCCCAGACCAGAGGGAGGACATAGACACATTACTGTTAGAAGATATACAAAACATGACAGCTAAAGGGAGGTTCTGATAATGGGAGACTTCAACATGCCAGATATAGATTGGTCAATACCAGCAGGAACATCTGCCAGAACTAGACTCATAGTGGATTCCCTGCAGGGGGAGGGCCTCAAACAACTGGTACAGCAACCCACAAGAGACAGGGCTATCCTAGATCTAGTACTGACTAACAAAGAAGGGATCACAGATCTCCAGGTAGAAGGTCACCTGGGGTCCAGTGACCATCACATGGTATGGTTCAATTTGGCTACTACATCTAAATCATCCCATTCCAAGGCAAAAATATGGGACTTCAGAGGAGCTGACTTTGATAAGATGGCCAACAGAGTTAAGCTAGCCCTGGCAAAAGAAACACAGGTGAGGAGGTACAGGCAAAGTGGGCAAGCATTAAGGATACAATACTTGAAGCAACATCCCATTGTGTTAGACAGAAAAGGAAGTGCAAAAGAAGAAGGAAACCACTTTGTTCTCAAATACAGTAGCAGAAAAGGTCAGAGCCAAAAGGCCTTCAGAAATATAAGGGAACACAGCGGATGAAGATAGGAGGCATACCAAACTGCCCTAAGGGAAGCAGGTAAGGCAGTAAGGCAGGCAAAGTCCCAAACTGAGGAAACACTAGCACGAACAGTAAAAGAAGGTGACAAGACTTTCTATAGATACATTAGTGAAAGGAGAAAGTCCAGAGGGGGTATTGCTGTTTAATGGAGAAAAGGGAGCATGAGGAGGAGGAGGACCCGTAAAGGCATCTATCCTAAATAGATACTTTGCTCAGTATTTACTGAAGAGAAGGTAGGGCAGGGCCCACAGCTCAGCATCATGGACACAGGGGGAGGGAGGTGAGCACTACTCCCTTCACAAAAGAAAGGGTCCTACAAGAGCTTGCTAAGCTCAGGGTGGATAAGGCAATGGGACCTGATGGCATACATCCCAGGGTACTTAAGGAGCTAAAGGAGGAACTAGCAGAGCCATTAGCAGAATTGTTTAGTGAGTCTCTGAGCACAGGAGAGGTCCCAGAAGACTGGAGAAGGGCTTATGTGATCCCGCTCCACAAGAGTGGTAGCAGGAGGAGGCGGGAACTACAGACCAGTCAGTCTTACCTCAGTAGTGGGCAAGATTATGGAGGCACCTTAAGGAAAGGATAGTGCAACACCTGGAATCCATAGGGGCACAGGATCCAAGACAGCATGGGTTTACAAAGGAAGGTCCTGTCAAACTAATCTCATAGATTTCTTTGACTGGGTAACCAGAGTGGTGGACCAAGGGGAGCAGTTGATGTCGCCTACCTTGACTTCAGCAAAGCTTTTGACACTGTTCCACATAGAAGATTGATAAATAAGCTAGGTAGGCTCGGGTGGGTCAGAAGTTGGTCAACTGGGTGGCAAACTGGTTAACTGGCAGAAAACAGAGAGTGGTGGTAAATGGTATACAGTCAGAAGAGATGCAAGTCACAAGTGGGTACCTCAGGATCAGTCCTGGGGCCAGTCCTATTCAACATCTTCATTAGTGACCTCAGAGATGGACTAGAGGGTAAGGCTTGTCTGTTTGCAGATGACACCAAGATCTGCAACAGAGTAGATGATCCAGATGGGGTGGGCAGAATGAGAAGAGATCTGGATAAACTAGCAGAATGGTCAGAAGAGTGGCAACTGGGATTTAATGCAAAGAAGTGCAAAATCATGCACATAGGGAAGAGAAACCCTGAAGCCACTTATAGGCTGGGAGGGGAGTTGCTAGCAGTCACAAAGGAAGAAAGAGACTTGGGCATCATCATCACTGATGACCTAAAATCATCCAAGCAGACCTCTAAAGCAGTAGGTAAGGCTAGGGGGTTAGGGTGTATTAGTAGGGGTATCACAAGTCGTAAGAGGGAGGTAATAATCCTCTGTACAAGACATTGGTTAGGCCCCATCTGAGTACTGCGGCAGTATTGGAGGCCACACCTTCACAAGGACATTAACTCAAATTGAGGCAGTCCAGAGAAGGGCAACCAAAATGGTGCAGGGACTGCATCAGAAGACATATGAGGACAGATTAACGGAGCTCAATATGTATACCTTGAGCAAAGGAGGAGAGAGGTGATATGATCGAGACATTTAAACACCTTAAGGGCATAAACAAGGTGAAGAGTCTAACATGTTTAAATATAAGAAAAATTGCAGGACAAGAGGACACAGCATGAGATTAGAGGGAGGCCGATTAAGGGGAATGTGAGGAAATTTTTTTCACAGAAAGGGTGGTAGATGCATGGAATAGCTTACCACAAGAAGTGGTGGCTATGAATACAGTGCAGGGCTTCAAACAGGCATGGGATAGGCATAAGGGAGCAATACAAATGACTATGAATAGATAGGTCACTGACAGAGCAAAGGCCGATGGCACATTTATAAGGTAGAAAAAGAAATGGGCAGACTGGATGGGCCTAGCGGTCCTTATCTGCCGTCAACTTCTATGTTTCTATGTTTCTTTCACCTTGTTAATGCCCTTAAGGTGTTTGAATTTTCAATCATATCACTTCTCTCCCTCCTTTGCTCTAGGGTACACATACTGAGCTTAGTTAATCTGTCCTCATATGTTGTCTGATGCAGACCCTGCACCATTTGGGTTGCCCTTCTCTGAACTGCCTTAGTTTGGTTAATGTCCTTGTGAAAGTGTGGCCTCCAGTACTGCATGCAGTACTCCAGATGGGGCCTAACCAGTGTCTTGTAAAGAGGGATTATTACTCCCTCTTCCAACTTGTGATATCCCTACTAATACACGCCAACATCCCTCTAGCCTTACCTACTGCTTTATTGGTCTGCTTGGATGATTTCAGGTCATAGGTGATGATGACGCCCAATTCTCTTTCTTCCCTTGTGACTGCCAGAAGCTCCCCTCCCAGCCTATAGGTGGCTTCAGGGTTTCTCTTCCCTATGTGCATGATCTTACACATTTTTGCCTTAACTCATTCAGGCCTAGATATGCCTGTAGGTGGCAGCTGAAAGCATAGCCACTCAGGCCAATAACGCCTGTAGACATACTCAGCTGACTTTCACTCAGGCCTGGAAAAGTCTAAGGAAGTCAGCAGTTTTTACCTATATATAAAACAAATCAAATTGCTTAGACATGATTGCATAGCACAGTTAGAAAGGTAATTTTGTGCTGAACAATTTTGCTGCTGATACTTTGTGCCTATCATGTATAATTTAGGAGTTATTTGCTTTGGTTTAAGGTATGGTGTGCATGGCAGACATTTGTCTCTCAAGCCTCACCTAAACACCTTTAATAAATCTGAAAAAAAAACAGTTGTTTGGTATTTTAGTTAGTATAAAATAAAAACTAAATGGATTACAATTGATTGCATAGCACCATTAGAAAGGTAATTTAATCCTGAACAATTCTGCCACTAATACTTTGTGTCTACCACGTATACTTTAGGAGTTATTCACATTTGTTTAAGGTATGATGTGTATAGCTGACATTTATTTCTCAAGACTCACCTAAGCACCTTGAAAAAATCTGAAAAAAACACAGTTGTTTGGTATTTCAGCTAGTATAAAATAAAAACCAAATTGATTACAATTGATTGCATAGTACCATTGGAAAGGTAATGTTGTGCTGAACAACTTTGCCACTCTTACTTTGTGTGTAGCACTTACGGTTCAAAAGTTATTCACATTTGTTTGTGGCATGCTGATTATAGCTTGATTTTGCTTATAAAGGCCCAGGACGCAGTGCTAAGAGTACACAGGGCACAAGTGGTGGAATTCTCAAAGAGCTCTTGTGGCGTGAATGAGTTAAACCCCAGCTGCCACTCTTCTGACCATTTTGCTAGTTTACCCAGATCTCTTCTCATTCTGCCCCATAGTTACATACCACTCATGCCCAGCCTGATCAGCAGGATATAGGCCAGTATGTGATGCTCAGGGACAAAGAATGTCCTTATTCTTCACACAGATTGCATTTCATTGCATTTTTACATTGCAAGCTACAGTGTACTAAATCTGATCACAATTCACACTTCAACTGATTGTAAGTATTGCTGAAATGGTTTCGAGCACCACAGTGATAACATGCCTTCGGCTGCCCCACATAAAAAAAAACTTGTCTATCTCTCCCTAAGAAAAAACAATTTGGTAGATGTTGTAAACTTTCTTCTGTTTGCTGCAGAGTAACATTTATGTGCCAAGCCCCCACCCAGATGTGCTCTGAATCTAGAATGGGATCCGGTTGCACTATCACAGAACATCTCTGCCTCAGCTAGTACATAATATCAGCAACATTTACACCCTCATGCTTGAACAACACTGTGATTTTCTGAAAATTAGGCTTTGTCAATGGTACTGCAATAAAGGACACCCACATGGGCAGTACATGATATAATTTCCAAAAACGTTTTGCGCCCAGCTGTGGTTTTGAAACAAATATCAAACATAGCATCTCCAGGTATATGTATCAAAGCATATGTTTCATATCCATAAAACATCATGTTTTTTTTCAGTAGTTTCTGTGCCACAAAAAGGCTATCTGGTGGTTCTGACAATCCACCTCTATACTTTAAATGGACAGTGTTCTATCAGTTTGCAGGACTTTTTTTTAAAGACATCTGTAAAATGTATCGCTTCTGTTTCCACCCCCATTTGCTACCAGTGATCTATGTTTTACTATCTTCCTGGGAATGTTCATTAGAGTTATCCTGTAGCGGTACCTGAGTCCCTAAAGTCTGAAACATATAGCATGTGTGCCAAGTGACTGGAAGAAGGTGGATGTGTTGCCATTGCATAAGGGGGACAGCAAGGAGGAGGCAGAAAATTATCACTCAGTCAGCTGGACTTCAGTGGTGGTTAAGGTGATGGAGGTACTAATAAAGGAAAGGGTGGTAAACTGTCTAGTGGACAGCGGCCTGCAGGATGGCAGGCAGCATGGCTTCACAAATGGTAGGTCATGCCAGTTGAACCTAATGGAGTTCTTTGATTGGGTGATGAAGGTGGTTGACCAGGAATGGGCAGTGGATGTGGCCTATCTGGACTTCAGTAAGGCCTTCGACAGTGTTCCTCACAGAATACTGGTTAATAAGCTGGAAAGTTTAGGGGTGGGCCGGGAAATAACCGTGGGTGGAAAACTGTTTGAAGGACAGAAGCCAGAGGGTGGTGGTTAATGGGATACATTCCAGGGAGATGGGTGTGATGAGTGGGGTACCCCAGGGGTCAGTATTGGGACCCCTCTTTTTTAATATCTACATTAGTGATATAGCAGATGGGTAGGAGGGGAGACTGTGCCTATTTGTAGATGATAAGATCTGCAATAGGGTGGACACCTCAGAGGGGATGGAGGCTATGAGGCAGGACCTGAAGAGGCTAGAAGGGTGGTCGGAAATTTGGCAGCTGAAATTCAATGCCAAAAAGTGTGCAGTGATGCACATGGGGTACAAAAACCTGCAAGCCACTTACACTATTGGGGAGGGGGGAATTAAGAAAAGTGAGCAGGAGAGGGATCTGGGGATTTTAATATCAAGCAACCTTAAGGTAAGTAACCAATGTAGCAAAGCAGTAGGAAAGGCAAACAGAATGCTGGCATGCATACAAAGGGGCATAACTAGCAGAAGGAGGGATGTACTAATGCCTCTTTATAAAATCATGGTGAGGCCACACCTGGAGTACAGGGTCCAGTTCTGGAGACTGCACCTATGCAAGGTCATAAAGGGGACTGAGAGGGGTCAGAGAAGAGCAACAAATATGGTGCTTTGATTTGAAGATAGAGGGGGAACAGCTCAGGGGCACTGTGAGGAAGTATTTTTTCACAGAGAGGGTGGTGGACACATGGAACAGCCTTCCTGAGGAGGTTGTGGGGTCTAAAACTGTGGGAGAATTCAAGAATGCATGGGACAGACATAAGGCAATTTTTGTGGGGGGTAGGAAGAAATTGGCTGTTGGTTAAATAGGATCTGCAGCTTATCCTCTAGGTAGGGAAATGGGCAGACTAGGTGGGCCAAGCAGTCCTTATCTGCTGTCAAAGTCTATGTTTCTATGTTTCTATGGTGCACGGTATAAAGGGGAAGCCATATGAGGAGAGGTGGAGGGAAATGGGTCTGTGCCTGTTGAAGACTAGAAGGGAGGGGGGGGGACATGATAGAAACTTTCAAGTACGTGAAGGGGATGTGCAGACACAAGATTGACATCACCACCGCGAAATCCAGCACAGTGACATATTTAGCCAGGATGCGGTGAGTTGCTCTGCTGTTGAACAGATGACACCAGCAGTGTGGCTCCCAGTGTTGTGCCCCCCCCGGTCTAACTCAGAGTTAGATATCTAGAGACCGGGGGGATGTGAGAGGATCATGGAGCACAGTCCCCCAATACAACAAGGACGCATTCCTGACAGTGTGATGCCGACATTCGGCATTGCGTCTGTCGCTGTCGGAGATGTCAGTGCTGCGGATATCGCAGTGCCATAGTAAAAACATGAAGGGAATCAATAAGGTGAGGGAGGGGAACTTATTTAAAAAGAAGGAGGAGGCTAGAACAAGAGGGCATAGTCTATGGTTGGAAGAAGGAAGATTTAGAGGCAATGTGAGGGGGTCATTACTTCACAGAGAGGATGATGGAGGCCAAGAATAAACTACCAGAAGAAGTGGTGGGGGCTGAAATGCTGGAAGGATTCAAGAGGGCATGGGACAGACATATGGGATTGGCAAGTGGGGGGAAGGGGAGGTCCTGAGACATAGGTTATGCATATCGGAGCGGAAAGGGCAGACTCGATGGGCCAGAAGGGTCTTTTTCTGCCATCAGAATTCTATGATTTTATGATTCTTCTACTGCTTCTTTATTAGTCAGTTTTTGTTATTCTATGACAGGTGATGGGGGGGGGGGAGCTTGGTGGGCTTGGGGCTCTGGTTCCTTAGAGACTTCATTTATTATGGTTGCAGTGGATTCAGGAACCTGCATTGTAGTTCATGCAAGGAGTAAAATGACTACAGAGTCTATACAAGCAGACTAAGTGGTAGTGATTTCTGACTCCGCAACAGTGGACATAGAAGTTTGCAAACAGGAATTAGTTCCTGAAATCTGTACTTGACTATCTCTTTCAGATGGAGGCCACTATCAATTAACTGGTCACTGCTAATGCTAACTTCAGCTTCCAATGCAGTAATTTGCTGCATAACTGAGCGCTGTGAGAAAGTACAGGAAACAAGAGTCACCTTCATAGCCTTTTGCTGCTGAGGCAGAGGGATCGCAGGAGTTCTGCCTACTCCACTTGAGCCATAATGAAATGTCAAAGACTGACCCATCAGAAGCCCATCTCCTGAGATTGCTGGATCCAAGCCTGAAGCACCAGGTTTCTTTTCCGAGCCTGCTTGTAACAGTGCCTCCTCCACAGACAGTGTAGACAAGGGCAGGTCTAGTTTCATCTTCTATGTTTGGAAATGATGTTGTGAGCTGCTGCAGTTCTGTAAGAACACGATTCCCCCTCTCACTGTTTTCTCATTAGTTTTCCTTGCAGCCTCTCTTCTTAGGCAGTCTGTGCGATTTTGCTGCTTCGTTTGTTTCGTGGAAAATGCAGGAACAACTGGGGAAACAAAAGACTTTTTTATCAACATCTTGGAGTTGTAGTTCTATAGCTGTCAGCTGTCATTGTGGCTCAGACACTGAGTCATTACTCAGCTGTTTCAGGGAATAGCTGCTGCTACTCTCAGCTTGAGGGCTGTCATTTTGGGTTACTGACAGTATCAGGAACTTCAGACCTCACTGGAAAGAGATTTTACTGAAGTGAATGTGTCTCGTTCTGTAGCTTTCTTGCCCTAGCCTTCTTCTCAGCATATTTTGCCTCCTCTTCAGCAGCAGAGACAAAGAAAGACTCTTCTGGTTTAATTACTTTTCCAAATGCTGTTTCTCAGAGGCAAAGGAAGCTCGGTCAATATTAGGACTGTGTGGAATGCGAAATTTCACTGTTGGAATTGTTGCTGAATGGCAGTTCTGCTTCTGAAATGCTTTGAAGAATTTCTTTTAAATTCAGTGGAATTTCTAAAAGCATTTCTGTGCAAACTGTGGAATAATTTTCTGCAGATCACATAAACCACAGAATAGTTTTCCGTGGAATACAGATAAAGAATCCGCATTTTATTTGAACTGTGGGTTATTATTCGCAAAAACATTTGTGCGGAATGTTGAAATTCTGCAAATTACAGAAATTAACAGAATTTTCTAAAATTCTGCAGAATTCCATTCCATCAGAAATTCAACATTCCGCACAGCCCTAGTGAATATCCATAGCATAACCGGGCTTCATAGTTAGTGTGGCTGACTTTCCACCACCACTTCTTCTCTAACCATCCTCGTATTTTCTGACATTTCAAAATAAATTAAAGGTGTCTCCTCTTTATTCCAGATGAGGAAGGAGATGGATTCCTCCACCTGGGATGCAACCACACCCTCCTCTCAAGGCTCCTCCATCCTCCAGCAGGAAGCAAACAGTACCACCTACTGGAAGAGTAGGAACTTTCTCTGGTGTCCTGGCCAAATTTCTCCATTCTCTAAATAATATTATCAGCTTACTGTGGTTGAATTTCACTTGAATTCCATTTGTATCTCTCCCTGGCCCTGGGGACAAGGCTAAACATATGTAGAACTGCTTGTCCCTCCTTTCCCAATCAACAAAAACTAACTAAATAAATAAAACAAATAAGCAGCAGCTCTGAGGACACCCAGGCACCCAGGAGGTCATCTTTGACCTGGTAGGTCAAGTAAGTTGTTTGCGTGTGTCCTCCCTCCCTGAAAATACTGTAAACTGTGTCATCTAACCCCTAGCTCAGGAGGGGGTTACATAGAAAACATGGTCTTTTTTAAAATGAGTAGAGGATATGATTGGCGCTCTGGCTGTCTCAATAAGATTGATAATGAATTGTTCTCTAGATGTGTGCAGATATAGTTCGATGCTTAATGACTGCCATGTTTTCCTGCATACAGTACCTATCTCATTTGTTTACAATGTGCTTTGAGACATTTTTTGTGTTCTTTAAATAATGTTTCAAAAGAAGTAAAACATGGATATTGAGGCACCTATTACAATACAGCAAATCATAACTTCCATTAGCGTGTATAAGGAAACACAGAAGGAGCAGGACAGAGAACTGTACCAGTTAAAGCAGGAGGAAGTGAATAAGACAGTCAGAATAGCAATGGCAGAAACTGAGGAAAAGATAGCCAACTCAGTTAAGAAGGGGGCTAAATCCTTTCATAGGTACATTAGGGAGCAAAGAAAGACCAGTGGCAGGATAGTGCGGCTTAATAAAGGGGAGGGGGGGAAGGGTGAGCAGAGGGTGACAGTGACAAAGCAGAGATACTGAATGAATAAAGAAACATTTTTATTTTGTGTTGTTCATAAGCCCTCACCAGGGGCAGATCAAAAATATTTTCTGGTGCTTTCTAGCAGGGTTAATTACATGTAGTGGTTTGTTCTGTAAAAGAACAAGTCTATATGCACTCAGGTTTCTAGAAAGGCTCCACACTCATTCACAGAACGGACTTTCTGATTTTTATGTTTAATATAGCCATTTAAAACTATTTTCCACTTTTCTTTTAGACACTTTCATTATTGCGTCCTTTTTTGTGGAAACCACAAAAGACTTGAATTTCATTCGAACGGGTTTCAAAGTTACTTTTCTAAAGTCACTGAACACGTTTTTCTTTTTCCTCAGGCAGTTCATCTTATGGCATCTTCACTTATTTTCAAGGCTCAATTGCCTAATCCTCAGTGCCAAAGTCACAAACGTATTTGTTTGTTGAAGGAAAAAGACACCGTCTCCTTCTTGTCTCCTTCAGTGGGTTTAGCCAGTTCTCTCTTTTTCTCTTGTTTAAACTTGCATGCATAGCTTAAAGCACTTCCATACTTTTCCAAATGTGAAAATGGCAGCCATAAAGTTGTTTGAGTGCTGCTATATAATGCTGCATGGTTCTTCTTCTTCACCTTACTCTGGCCAACTGCCAAATTACCTGCTTACATTTCAGAGCCCACCAGGCTCCATCCTCAGAGCTCATAGGTTGTAGGATCTAGCTGCTCATTGTACAGTGTCTTTTTCCTAGGCAACCATTAACTTTAGCCACCTGGATTGCTTTCTTTCTATTAGTGCATTTCTGCTGGCTCCTTGCACTTTTTGAGTTCATCGTGGCATGCAGGCGCAGATGAACACATTGGTATAAGGTGCTCTACAGGGGTGTGCCCAATGGAGAGCTCTATTTCTAGAGGCAGATCAGCAGCAGGCAAATCAGTTTGCAGGCTGAGATGATTGCTTTCAGCTGTTGGGCTGGAGTTGGACAACTTTTCAAAGGACAGAGCTGCACCAATAATGACACGGCTTGGTCCTTTGAAGTTGCATTCCTGCATTGCATTCCTGGTTGTGCATTCACACTGCTGTAGCACCTCTGTGCACTCCATCTCTCCACACCCCCTCACGCCATACTTACCTCCGGAGCCCGGCGTAATGATCTTTGGTGGATTGGGACATCTGCACTCTTTTTATTTATTTATTTTTTTATTTTAAATTTGTTAACCGGGTAAGGACACTGGGCGAAGCTCTTTTTTCAGGTCCAACCCGAAAGGCAAGTCAACAATAACATACAACAAATGAAAAAGACAACAATAATAAACTAACAATTACATGCATCAATAGATAACAAATAACTTTTAAATTTAAACTTAAATCCTCTAACTGAAAAAATACATCTAAGACAAGAAGGCAAATCATTCCATAAACTAGCAGGTAATGATGAGAAAGATTGAGAACCAGATTTTTCCTTATCGACTGTTGCTCTCAAAACAATTCCAAGATTTGAACGTAAATTAAGTTGAGAATTTCAGATTATTACAAGATCAGATAGAAGGAAGGAATTCCTAGCATGAATAGCCTGATATACCAAATTACCAAGTGCATAGGCAAACTTTAATTTGGGAGATAGCCAGCCCAATGAGGAATATAATACATAGTGATGTGTCATTCATGGAACATCAAGAACAAATCTATAAATATTATTATAAGCTACACTCAAAACCCTCCCCTCCCTTACACCCAAATTATAATATAAAGAAGAAACATAATCAATATGTGGTAATAAGGTACCTATTGCAATTGTTCTGCGAGATTCCAATGTTAAACAAGGCTTAAGTTTATATAACAAACCCAATTTTGAGTTTATTGTTCCACTGACAGCCTTTACCTGTTGCAAAAATCCTAAACAAGGATAAAAAAAAACCTCCCAAATACTTGAAAAGGGTAACCTGTTCTATTAAATCACCACTTTTATTAAGTACACTATATGTAAACAGGGATTTAACTTTAAATGAGAAGCACTCCCAAATACCATGCACTTGGTCTTTTTTACATTCAGAATCATTTGATTATTTTCTTTTTTAACATATAAAATGTTATTCGGTTTTCCAAGTACAACCAGCCATGGTAGTAATGATATAGTGTCAACCATACAAGAAAGCAGAAACATCATAACTATGCTTTAAACATTACAAAGCTACAACTGCTAAGAAAAATATACATATTGCATCCCGCCACTGCTATAGGCCATATAAACTTGTATCTTATTTAACCTAGTTCCATGCGTATCCAAATATATTGCTAGGTTTCTGGGTTAACACATCATCCAGACAAGGGGATCTCTAATAACTAACTGCTCATAGGACAATCACAAAGGTCCGAGGTCAAGACCCTCATACCTTAGCCCATTAGTCTGCCCTCCCAAGCCCTTTCAGGTTGGACGTCAGAGACCAGAGACAAGGAGAGAGCAAGTAAAGAATAAGTAAAAATACAGTGAATAGTATAAGGTAAGTAGCCACTTTATACTGCTGTCGGGTCGTGGTGCCCCAGAGGAGAAATAAATATAAATATTGAGGAGAGAATAGAAAGAAGGAGGAGGGGACTTCATAATTTAAAATAGCAGTGGGTTTTGAGGGGCAGGGGTGGGACTGCACAAATATGTGAGTGGAGATATGCATCCCATTTCTTGTGAAATCTGGAGAGATGGCCCTTCCCAATGGCAGAGAGTCTTTCAAATGTGCCCAGCCTGGCCATTGCTGCCCACCAATGAGAGATCATGGGAGGGGAAGACAGCCTCCACGTCATCAGTATGGCTCTATTAGCGTCCATCACTGCCACCAGAACCCACGCCCTGGTTGGACCAGGCAATGGGCCCAGGGAAGAGACATCCCCCAGCAGCAGAGAGGAATAACCAGTTGAAAGGGGTTTGCTGATAATCTTTGAACAATCCCACAGAACCTGCATCCCAAACCCCTGAAGTGCAGGACATGTCTAGAAAACATGGAATAGATGGGCAGGGGAGGTATTGCACCTCCAGTATTTGTTGTGTTTCATTATTTTCAATTTATAAAGCACTGCAGGTGTCTTATACCACCTGAGGAAGATTTTTAGTTGAATCAATTGACTTTTAGCATCCTCGTACACCAAATGGGCAGCTTTTAAACAGTCAGACCATTGATGCTGTGATAGGGGACATTGAAGTTCAGCTTCCCTAGCCATTCAGCTAGTCAAAGTGGTATCGGGCTGGGCATCCCTAATTACCTTATACATGGTTCCAACCAAACCCCTGCTCTTTTTAGGTTCGAGAAGGGTGGTGAGGCAATTCCACTTACCCTTATCGAATGGGGCTGCTAGAAGGGAGGCAGCTGCACTTTGAATTGGAGATACCTCCAGAAGTCCTGCGCTTTCAATCCATTTGTCTCTCGTAGTTGCTCAAAGGACATGAGTGTCTTACTGCCTGGGAGGAGGAGGTCTCTCACCACCCGGATACCCCTGGTAGCCCAATGGTGCCAGTGTAAGGGCTTACGATCCACTGTAATGAGCTGGTTATTCCACAAAGGGGCAGAAGAGATTGGAGGTAAGTATTCTCCAATGGGAGTACCAGTAAGGGCCATAACCCGCCGCCAGACCCTATAAGTTTCAATCATGATAGGAGTGAGCAGATCCCCAGATGGCTTCTTGTTAGTGGGCAGGATGAAAAGTGAATTGCTGGGTAGGAGAGCTGCTTCTAAGCATACCCATTGAGGAAGGGGAGATGAGGAAGGGGCAAACCAGTTAGTAGCCTGGGCCATACGAAAGGCTAGGTGATATCCCATGAACCAGGGGAGCCCCAAGCCTCCCCTGGTCCATTGTGCCTGTAATTTGGCTCGACTCTAGTGTGCCATTTTACCCTCCCACAAGAAGGAGGAGATCAGTTTGTCCAGTAGTAAAAAGGGCTTTGGGGTTAGGGAGATTGGGAGGTTGCTAAGGAGACACGAAACTCTGGAAAAAAATAAACATACAGACAGCCTCTATCTTACCTTTTAAGGAAAGCTGCAACCTCCACCATCTCTGGACTTCGGCCATGAGGGCTGTTAACATGGGTGAGAAGTTGATCTTTTCCAGATCTTTCAGGCAGAGGGAATAAAAATCCCAAGGTATGAAAAACCTTGGGGTGCTCAGGTAATATCAGTACCTATTAGACAGCTCTGTCCACATTTTGTGTTTAGGGGAGATAAAATCATCTTTTTTTGATTAGTTATCAGTCTGGAGAGGGAGGCAAACTCCTGCAACACCTGTAGAATAGTAGGGATGGATAGATCTGGATTAGACAATGTAAGTAGCATGTCATCCACGTAGGCATTAACCAGAAAACTATGTTCTCCCACTGGAATCCAGGTAATATCTGGGGTGCCCAGGAGTTTCTGCATCAGGGGATCCAGGGCCATAATAAGAAGTAGGGGTGAAAGAAGGCAGCCTTGTCTGGTTCCCCTCTGTAGAAGGAAAGGTCGAGAGACATACCGATTGGTTACAATTTTAGCTGTGGGCACATGGTATAATGTGGAGACCCATGAGCAGAACCATGGGCCAAACCCATATGGGGACAACACCATGAGGAGATATCCCCACTCTAAAGAGTTGAACGCCTTGGCAAAGTCTATGGCCAGGGCTGCCATTGGTGTGTCAGAGTGCAAGGCTAGCCATTTTAAATTGAGGACCAGCCGAAGATTGTCTGCCCCGACCTCCCCTTAGAGAACCCAGCTTGCGATGGGTGTATTAAGGTTGGTAAGACTTGAGTTATCCTGTTTGACAGTACTTTGTCTAGCACTTTAGTATCCACTGACAGCAAGGAAATGGGGCAGAAATTGGCACAATCCATTGCGTCTGAGGATTTCTTGGGAATTACGGTTATCAGGGCCTCCCGCATAGTGGGAGGAAGGGCTGTGGTGGCTTGAGCTTCTTGCAATTCTTGTAGAAGTGGGGTAGTGATTTCTGCCTTGAGAAGTTGATACAACTCCACCGTCATTCCGTCAGTACCTGGTGCCTTCCCTTTGACCAGCTGGGATAGGGAAGATTGAAGTTCCTCCGGGGTAACTGGAGCATCTAAGTCCACACGGTGCTCTTGGGAAAGTTTAGGGATAAAAACCCCATCACACATTTTGGCTATCCAGTTGGAGAGCTCCGTGTCTGAGAGCTAAGCTTGAGACCGGTAGAGTTCTTGATAAAAGCTCTGCATCACTGCATTTATGGCCTTAGGTGTAGACACTGTTTTGCCCTGTGGATTTTTGAGAGCAAGTATCCCGGAGGACGCTTGCTGCTTGCGAGGTGATACACAAGAAGTTTACCCCCCTTGTCTCCTCCCTCCCAGGATTTATACTTAGCGCAGATTAGTTGCCATGCAGCCTTTTTGTTTAGCAGTGTGTTCAGTTGATACTTTAAACCAGTGATAGTAGACAAGAGGGGAGAATTAAGTGGGTTTTGAGTTGTCACTTTGAATTGTCTCTCCAGGGCCACAAGCTCAGCTTGTAACAAGGATATGGTCTTTGTTCTAGCCTTATTCTTAGCGGCTGTGAAATAAATAATTCTTCCCCTAAGGACTGCCTTAAATGCCTAGAAACATAGAAACATAGAGTTTGATGGCAGATAAGGACCGCTTGGCCCTCCCAGTCTGCCCATTTCCCTACCGAATGGATAAGCTGCAGATTCTAGTTAATCAACAGCTTACTTCCTCCTGCCCCCCACTAGAATTGCCTTATGCCTGTCCCATGCATTCTTGAATTCTCCCACTGTTCCTGACTCCACAACCTCCTCAGGAAGGCTGTTCCATGCATCCACAACCCTCTCTGTGAAAAAATACTTTATAACATTACCTTTGAGCCGTCCCCATTCTATCTTCAAATTGTGCCCCCTTGTTCTTGCACATCTCTTCTTCTGAAAGATACTACCCTCTTGTACCTTGTTAATTCCCTTGAGATACTTGAAAGTTTCTATCATGTCCCCCCTCTCCCTCCTTTCCTCAAGGCTATACATATTAAGCTGCTTTAGTCTCTCCTCGTATGTCTTCTGGTGCAGACCTTGCACCATTTTGGTTGCCCTCCTCTGAACAGCTTCCCCTCTGTCTTTGTCTTTGTGGAGATGGGGTCTCCAGAATTGCACGCAGTACTCCAAATGGGGTCTCACTGTCTGTAGAGAGGGATAACAAACTTCCTGTTTTCTACTGTTGATGCCTCTCCCTATGCATCCCAGTATCCCCCCCAGCCCTTCTTACTGCCTTCTCACATTGCTTGCCCACCTTTAGGTCATCTGATATAATTACTCCTAGGTCTCTTTTGATTTTTGTTGTTGTTATTAACTCACCCCCATTGTGTACTCTTCCCCTGGGTTTTTGTTTCCCAGATGCATTACCTTGCACTTCTTTGCATTGAATCTGAGCTGCCATGTATTTGACCATTCCTCCAACCTTGCCAAGTCCCTTTTCATTCTTTTCACCCCACCTTGTGTATCAACCCTGTTGCAGATCTTTGTGTCATCTGTAAAGAGGCATACCTTTCCTTTCAGGTGCTCTCCAATGTCAGTTATAAAGATATTAAAGAGGAACGGTTCCAGTACCGAACGCTGCAGTATCCCGCTAGTTACCCTCCTTTCTTCACTGTGGACTCCATTTACTATTACCTTTTGCGTCATGTTGTCCAGCCAGTTTTTTATTAGGGCTACCACATTGGGACCCACTCCAAGGCTGGCTAACTTGTATATTAATCTTTTGTGTGAGACTGTGTCGAATGCCTTGCTAAAATCTAGGTAGGCCATGTCCACAGCCCTTCCCTGGTCTACTTCTTTGGTCACCCAGTCAAAGAAATATATTAGGTTCATCTGACAAGACCTTCCTTCTGTGAAACCATGCTGCCTTGGGTCCTGTGCCCCACTGGCCTCTAGGTACTCAACAGTTCTTTCCTTCAGAAATGATTCCATCATTTTCCCTACCACTGAAGTCAAACTAACTGGTCTGTAGTTTCCTGCCTCTGTCCTGCTCCCACTTTTGTGAAGTGGAATCACATTTGCCCTCCTCCAGTCCTCAGGTACCACTTCATCCTCCCATGATTTGTTAAAGAGAGTAGTCAGTGGTGTTACTAGTTCTACCCTTAGTTCTTTTAGTATTCTTGGGTGAATCCCATCAGGCCCCATTGCTTTGTCCACCCTCAGTTTCAAGAATTCTTTCAAAACCCTTTCTTCTGTGAATGAACTGGTATCGACCCCCCTATTCAGAGTTTCTCCCTTGTTTGGTTTAGGCACCTCCCCTCCTCATCTGTTGTGAATACTGAGCAGAAATATTCATTCAGTATCCCTGCTTTTTCACTGTCACCTCTGCCCACATTCCCTCCCCTTTATTAAGTCTCTGTATCCCTCCCTTGGTCTTTCTTCGCTCCCTAATGTACTTATAAAAAGTTTTATCCCCCTTCTTAACAAAGTTGGCTATCTTTTCCTCAGTCTGTGCCTTTGCTATTCTGATTGCCTTCCCTGCCTCCTTCTGCTTTAACTGATTTAACTGATTTAAGGTCTCTGTCCTGCTCTTTCTGTGTTTCCTTATATTTCCTGAATGCTATCCTTTTCTCCTTAACCATCCCTCCCTTTTGAGAACCATTGTGGTCTTTTCCTTCATTTTGTTATATTGATTTGCTTTACACAAAGGCTTGCTGCTGCTGCGATGGCTGTTTTGATTATTCCCCATTGTTCCTCCACACCTCCTTCTTGCCCATTTGCTAGTAATTTTCTAAGGCACTCTCTCATTTTCCCAAAGTCAGCCTTCCTAAAGTCCAATACTCTTGTTTTTGTATGGCTTGACTCTATGGCTGTGTTTATTGTGAACCACACTGCTTGGTGGTCACTGGTTCCCAGATGGCTACCCACTTATAAATCTGAGATCCTTTCTCCCCTGTAGGGCATCAAGAATGACTCCGTTCTTGGATGTGCCTGCAGCAAAGGTACTCCAGTTAACATCTGACATATTCAGGTCCCCCATCAACAATATCTCCCCTTTTTCTGCCATTTTAAGGATGCCTTCTATCATTTCCTTGTACATTTCATCCCCCTGAGATGGGGGTCTGTACACAACCCCCATGTGGATTGTGGTGCCATTTCCTGTCTCCACGGTGACCCATGGTGACTCATCAACTTCCTGTTTACTCTTTAGTTCTGTTGCTTTAATCCCTTCCCTTATATGGGGAGCTACTCCTCCTCCTCCTCTTTTACCAACCCTATCCCTCCTGTAGACTGTGTATCCTGGTATGTTGACTTCCCACTCATGGTTCTCTGTGTACCATGTTTCAGTGACTGCCGCAATATCCAGGCATCCCTCTTCCATTAAGGCCACTAGTTCAGGGAGCTTGTTGCACAGACTGCTAGATTGGTACTCATCACCTTCCATTTATTTTTTATGGTCTTACCTCTTTTAGCTCCATCCCTGTCCTTAACACCTTTTTCTGCATTTATCCCTGTCCTGCTCCCTACTGACTTCTCTGCCTTGGTGTTTACCTCTCTAACTACTGCGCTTTGTTGGGGGAGGCTGGGATTTCCCTGCTCCTTTTCAGTGCCTCCCCCCTTGACTAGTTTAAATGCTTGCCAATGAAGCATTTAAGCCTATCACCTAGGATCCTGGATCGCTCCTGGACAGATGCAGACCATTGCACCAGTATAAACCTGCATCCCTCCAGGTGGCTCCCTAGTCCCCAATGAAGCCAAAACCCTGAGCTCCACACCAGTTTTTCAACCATTCATTGAATCCCATGGTGCAGAATACCCTAGCATCATCCTTGTCATAGAAAGGCAGCACCTCCAAAAAGGTTACCGTACATGCTACTTGTCTAAGGCCCCTCCCCAACTCCACAAATTCCTCTTGCACCGCTCTGATCCCATTTATAGCCAGGTCATTTGTCCCTAAGTGGACAATGACATCCAGCTCCCTCCCTCATGCAGCTGCTCCCACAATCCTGAGGATTCGCTTCCTGTCCCTCCAAGCCATGGCACCAGGCAAGCACCTTACCTCCCTATCTCCTTCCTCCCCCATGTCTACCCCCTAATGATTGAGCTCCCCACCAGGAGTTGTTTCCTTCTCCTGTGGGGTCTTGTGCCACCCTCCTGTGGGTCTCTTTTGTGGAGGTTCCCAGCATCCTCCTTGGTCTCCACTGCAGGTGCCTCCATAGAAGAACCACTCTTTGCCAGAACAGCATTTGAATTGTAGAGAGCTACAACTGGAGGGATGCACCACTGTTCCACCACCCTCTCCCTTCCTGAGCCCACCTTGGTCCAACCACTCCTCTTTCTTGGCAACCTCTGAGGTAACAGTGGTGGCCCTGGTGGTCCCTAGGTGGGGGAAGAGGTTTCATGAATACTAGCCAGGTCAGCATGGAGATGGGCAACCTCCTCCCTCAGACCAGAGAGGTGCCTGCACAAAGGGCAGCATTGCAGCCTCCAGAATGTCTTCTGGAACACTGCTGCTCCACAGCCATTGCACTGCACCACTCCCATCTTGACTTATTTTGTGTCCCCTCTCCTGTTGCTTTGTATGGTTATTGTCTCCTCTCTCTGTGTATTTTTACATATACTTTCCTACTGTCTATGTGCCCTTACAACTCTCACCTTTCCTGTTCTGGGACAGGAACTTCCTGTAGTCTTCAGTAGTCTCCTTCCTCCGTGCTTGGATTCAGACCTCCGGCAGCCAGGTGGGGATAAAGAGTTTTTTGTTTTATTTAGGTTCCTTCAAGGTTGCTGAAACTGTGTCTCAGTGATCCTTCCCTTCCCTTCCTACTGCCAAACAGGAAACTCTTGTTGTCAGTCAAATTCAGTGGCTATAAAACTAGAACTGGCTTTGGGTGGGAAGGAGGGAAACTAGTAAAAAATCTGTAGTTCTGGAGTTCTGTTTCTTGCTCTGCAACCAGTTCTCTTCTGCCAGAAACAGCCGGAAGCTGTAATTAGAGACAGCTGCTTTTGTACACCTAATCTGCTAAGCCACACCCCCAATTAGATTCACTCTCTGCTCTCAGTAAATTAAGGTGATACTGTTCCCTTCCTTAGAAAAAAACACTTTTTTTTTACTTAAATGAGACCCCCTTCTTCTAATAAAGTATTTGTTTGCTTAATCCAAATAGGTACTACTTCTGCTGAGACAGAAGTGGTGAATTAGTAAATAGTCTGTTGTTCTGGGCTTCTGTTTCTTGCTCTGCAACCAGTTCTCTTCTGCTAGAAACAACCAGAAGCTGCAATTGGAGACAGCTGCTTTTGTACACCTAAGCTGCTAAGCCACACCCCCAATTAGATTCACTCTCTGCTCTCAGTAAATTAAGGTGATACTGCCCCCTTCCTCAGAAAAAAAAACACTTTTTTTTTACTTAAATGTGACCCCCTTCTTCTAATAAAGCATTTGTTTGCTTAATCCAAATATGTACTACTCCTGCTGAGACAGAAGTGATTACTTAGTAAATAATCTGTTGTTCTGGACTTCTGTTTCTTGCTCTGCAACCAGTTCTCTTCTGCTAGAAACAGCCAGAAGCTGTAATTGGAGACAGCTGCTTTTGTACACTTAAGCTGCTAAACCACACTCCCAATTAGATTCACTCTCTGCTCTCAGTAAATTAAGGTGATACTGCCCCCTTCCTCAGAAAAAACACTTTTTTTACTTAAATGAGACCCCCTTCTTCTAATAAAGTATCTGTTTGCTTAATCCAAACAGATATTACTCATGCTGAGACAGAAGTGATTAATTAGTGAAAAATCTGTAGTTCTGGAGTTCTGTTTCTTGCTCTGCAACCAGTTCTCTTCTGCCAGAAACAGCCGGAAGCTGTAATTAGAGACAGCTGCTTTTGTACACCTAAGCTGCTAAGCCACACCCCCAATTAGATTCACTCTCTGCTCTCAGTAAATTAAGGTGATACTGCCCCTTCCTCAGAAAAAAACACTTTTTTTTACTTAAATGAGACACTCTTCTTCTAATAAAGTATCTGTTTGCTTAATCCAAACAGGTACTACTCCTGCTGAGACAGAAGTGATTAATTAGTGAAAAATCTTTAGTTCTGGACTTCTGTTTCTTGCTCTGCAACCAGTTCTCCGGCCTCCCATACAGTAGAAGCCATAGTTTCCCCACTGGGATTAAGCGTAAAGTAACATTCAGCTTCCTTTTTGATATAAACTAGGAAGGTTTTGTCTTGCAACAAGGACAGTTTGCACCACCATCTTGTAGAAGGGGCACCCTGGCCCGGTGGGGAGTATAGAATGGAGACCAGCGCATGATCTGAGATTAATATGCTGCCTATATAGGCATCTATTATTCCCGGTGCTGCGGCATGATTAATTAGCCAAAAGTCCAGTCTACTATGGGTGTGGTATACAGCCAAGTAGAAGGAGTAGTCACACCCCTGTGGATTGGCACTCCTCCAAGGGTCACATAAACTCCATTCTGTCATCAAGTCATTAAGGCTGGCTAACGTCTTGGGGTGGGTTTGTGGGGTGGGGGGACTTGTCCAGAAAGATGTTATAAGCTAGGTTGTGGTCCCCCCTATCAGAACAGGGACATCAGAGAAGCCAGTCATCAAGTCCAAAAAGGCCTGGCAGAGGTCCGTGTATACCTCCCCTATGTCTGAGTTGTGACCATACACATTTGCCAGCAGTACTCTGCCGCCCGGGTATGACAGTCGAGTAGCTATCCAGTGCCCTTGGGAGTCCATGCGCTTATCCTCTATTGCCCAAGGCACAGACTTCCTTAGTAGAAGGCCACTCCTCTGGACTTAGTGGTGGCACAACTAGCAATTACTGTGCCAATCCAGAGCTTCCCTTAGCCATTGTACTGTCCGGTTGGTGAGTTGCATCTCCTAGAGAAGGGCTACATCTGCCTCCATAGAATTAAGATATTGTAAAACTTTAGTTCATTTAGCTGGATGATTGAGTCCCTTCGCATTCCAGGAGACGCACGTCCAGCCTTGCCCTGATGAAGGTGCAACATCCATTGTCATCCTTCGGAGGTTCAGCGAGAGAGCTACTGAAGGGAGTACTCACCCTAGTGCCACCCAAAAGGCATAGGATAGTCGATAATGAACGCGGGGTGAGGGGAAGTACCTGTCTGACGTCCGTATATGTGGGCACAGGTGAAAAGTGTCAGCAGAGTAGCAGAAAACAGTAGCGAAGGGAAAAAGAGATGGAGTATGAGCAGTTGTTATCCCACCTGAATCAGACCTGGTTGGAGAGAGGAGAGAAAAGCAGACAAATAAGAACTGTTATGTAAAAAGCTTGAAAATACAATGCACTAATATATAACAATAGAGCTAATGCCCTTAATATAACACACTAAACAAGTAAAGGTTAATGGTGTTGAGGTGAGCATGTGAAAGGAGCCATCCAATGAGAGGGCACTCCATGCCACACTGCTTCAAGCACCAAAGGTACAAGGGGAGAGGTTACACCAGAATATGAGTAACCTGTCCCAGCCTGGCCTCATGGATCACTACAATAAGGTGGGATCCAGAGGGTCCAGGAAGGAAAGAAGAAAACCTACCCTAGCTGTACGGCATTCATATGGGATGTATCCACCGGGGAGGAGGAAAAGGAGGGGGAGGAGGAAGGAGAGAGGATTGTAAAGGGAAGGGAGTTTCTCCTAAACATGGTACACACCATATTAGGAGGGGAAGGGAGAGGGAAACTCTGTTGCTAGCACTAATCTGTGAACTCTGTGGTAAGTCAGTGGGGAGCCAAGGAGGATTATTGCAGGGGAAGATGAGCAAGGAATATGCAGCATACATTTTAAACATCAGTCAGAGCTACATTTTCCCATGTGCCCCATGTTGGATTACCTGGGCAGGCTAGGTGCAAGCAGGAGTTAGGCCAAGGAGTGTGCATAGGCTAGGGAACAATGGGAAGAAATGAGTGGTGGGAGGATGGCCTCTTTCATTATGTTGCAGCCCTGCTGTGATCTTTATCCCTGAGAGCAGGATCACCACAACTTGGGGGGGAGGGCGCGACAGCAATATCTTCACATGCTGCCCATTCCCCCTCTGCTCTAAAGGTAGGGGGCCTCTATACTCAAAGGAGAAAAAAGGTCAGAGCTTGTTCAGCTCAGAGTTCTGGTAGTCCATTCAGCCTTATGTTCCCGATTGGGTGGTCTGCTCCTTGATGGTCATTCCAGGCAGATCTGAAGGAGGGGAGAGTGACTCCACATAAGATTTAGGTCTGGGTTTCAGGAGGCCCACCTCTGCAGCAGCTTCTTCCTCGCTTTTCTCCACCACAGTGGCTCAGTCTAGCGGCCCCATTGTTTCCATGGATTCCTTGGCATCTTCGGCCCAAGAAGCCATAGTTGTAGTGGTTGCTGCTACATCTGCTTCAGCTCTGGGGAGTTTGGCAGGGGGGCAGGCTTGCATGCTATATGTGGCCATCCGGCAAGGACTCCTGGCCTGTGATCGTTGTCGACCTGGTCCTGGTAAGAGTGCCCGATCTGCTTGCCCACTGGCTTCAGCTCTGTAAGTTGGGCGTCCAGCTCGACTGGAGGGTGAATCGGTACTAGGGCATCTATCTATCTTTTGTGATGGTGAAGGAAGAGGCACAGGGGGCCCCATTGCGCCCATACCATTCCGATCAAAATTAGCATCTCCCTGGAAGCGGTTCCCTCTCTTATCAGTTCCCGTTAGCATACGCTCTTTCAGGGACCAGAGGCATCTGGGACATGTAGTCCATGGCAACAGGCCTGGCCACTGGCTGTTGATCCTGGCCTCCACCTCCCTAGAAGAATCTGCCAGAAATGTTCTGCCGTCCTTGGACAGGTGCAAGGCAGTCAGCCCCTTGAATCTGTATTGGAAGGAGCTAGCGGTAAGAAGCTTCTTTAGTGGACCCTATGCTTTTTGTTTCATTGCCACCTCATGGGATAAATCCTGATAGAACGATATCGTGTTGCCCCTCCAGGTGATCTCCCTAAACTCCCTAGCAGCCCACAGAAGTTTTTCTTTAATGGAGTATTGTAACAAGTATGCGATAATCGTTCTGGGACCATGGGCACCATCAGGTCTGCCGGAGATGCAATGTGCTCTTTCCACCCCCACAGGCTCTTTCCATCTTTCGACGAGCAACCATGGCAACCATTCATTTAAGAACTTCTCCATATTCGGACCCTCAGCCCCCTCAGGCACCCCCAGGATCCTAATAGTGTTCCTTCTGCTTCTATTTTCTTGACCCTCCGCTCTTTGCCACAGCCGAGAAAGTTTGTCATCATGGTCTTTAAGCCTTTGCAATACCATAATATGCTGTCTCTCTAATTCATCTGTTCACTGTTCAAGCACATTTTGATGGTCTTCTAGCCTATGCAAATCTGCTACATTCCCTGCCAGGGTCGCCCCTATAGTGTCAACTCTAGTCAGGAGCACTTCCAGCATCTTTGTTATATTGGCTAGAGCATCCCTGAACTGGGTCTGACCCTGTGAGAGATGCATAGACTGTGTGGATTGCCCCAATGCGCTGTCTCCTGAGGCCTCCATCCCTGCTTCTATTGCTGTAGCCCCAAGATAGGAAGGACCAATAGCGCAGATTCCAGTGAGCCTCCCAGATGGCCAGGGGTATCCGATGTTTGCGACCCGTACTTGGAATGATGTAGCACTTCGACTGTAGCAGCTTGACTCAGTACTGCCTTTGTTCCCCCATGCTCAGGCCTATACGGCCTGGCTCTTCACTGTGCTCTGAAATATGCATGGCTCAATTGCTGTTCTAGGACCGTGACTTTCCACATCAAAATGGCTAAGCTAGCATCAGTAGGGATAGGGAAAGGTTCCCCCGTGGTTAACAGAAAAGTTCAGTCTGACATTCCAGCAGATCAGGCAGGGTATATCACCAGGCTGGGGTAGAGAGAGGGAGTTATGCTGCCATCTTTCTTGGGTCCAAGCCACGCCCCCCAAACACTTGATTATTTAACAACCAAGAGCCAAGTTTATCAAAATCATTTTGTAAACCAGCATTAACTAATTTGATATTCTGATTTTGGTTATACAAAATCAAATCATCTGCATAAAGAAGACAAAAACTAGCAGAAAAAAAATCAATGGAATTTGATTTATAAATATAGAAAATAACAAGGTGCCCAAAATGGACCCCTGTGGAACAACTCTAGGATTTAACTGTAAATTAGATAAGGAAGGCTCAATGTACACTTATTGAAATCATCCCTCAAGAAAACTCCTAAGAAAGGAGACCACCATTGTGGAGAAACCTAAATCAACAAGCTTGGAACAAAGAAAATTATGATTAATTAAATTGAAAGCCCGGGTCAGGTCCATGAACACTGCCCCCGTATAACAACCACTATCACACCCAAGGAGGATGATGTTCGTGAACCTGACCAGAGCTGTACCAGTACCCCTGCCCTTCCTAAACCCATGCAGCTCCAAACAGAGCAGCCCCCTTAATTGTAGATAATTATTCAACTGCTTAACTACCAGCTTTTCTAACATTTTACTTAAGGGATTCAATATTGAAATGGGACACTAACCATCCACTGTGTCTGCTCCAGCATTTTTCCGAATAGACACTACCCTTGCAACCTTCCAACAAGAAGAAAAACTACCTGTAGACAAACATAAATTAAATAAAGAACAAAGAGGTTCTGCAATAACAGGAGCAACCATTTTAACAAATCTAATATCCAAACCATTACCACAATCACCAAACCTATTAGGTAATTGATGTAATAATTTCAATACTTGATGTGAATTAATATAACTAAACTGAAAACCAGAAAAATCTTCAGAAGAATTAACCAGTAATGAAGCAAATAAGTCAGAATCACATTTACTAACATGACCATCACATTCCAATGCATCAGAAATAAGATCATCAGTATTGGTAAATTTAGCATTCAACAAATTTGCCATTTCAAAAGGAATCAGTAATCAAACCATCAGATGTTTTTAACTGGGAAATAGTTGTCCTATCTTTAGGAGACAAAAATGAATTTAAAGCTCCCCAGAATAGCTTGGAATCAGATGAGGCCACCTCAATCTTATGTTTAAAATATCAATGTTTGCCTGTTTAATTTGATTACAGGCCAAATTTCTAGCAAACCAATAGGCTTGTAATGATGCCTCTGTAGAAGATACCTTATATGTTTTCCAAGCAAAATGCTTCTGTTTCACAAGTAATTTAAGAGCAGGAGTAATGCATCTATTTTGAACCCCCCGTACCCTCAATTTATGCATAGGGCAAAATTTATCCTGCAATTCTAACAATTGTTGACAAAAAAATCAACTGCACAATCTGGGTCTGGGATTGAGTCAAGAAATGACCAATCTAAAGAACAACATTCCTGATATAATAATTGATATGGAACGGATTTAAAATTCTGAGAGAACACCACACGAGGTAGCAACCACTGAACCTTAAAATTTAGAACTCCAAAAAATGCTTGATGATCACTTATCGAATCTTCCAAAACCCCAGAATGTGATACCATTTGTTTATTGTTAGCAATGATCCAATCTAAAGTAGAATGGTTATCAGACACAAAATTTAACCTAGTAGGTTGGTCAATTAATAATTATCATAGCCAAGAACACCTGCTTTCACACAATTTATATTAACATTCCCAACCAAAACAAAATCTCTAACCAACAAACTAAGAATTACAGCATCTAGAAATTCCTGTAAACCAGCTTTACCACATTGCTGTGGATTATACAGGCCTCCTATAACTACCTGCTTGACCCCTCCCAATAGCAATTTTAATAATAACCAGTCATTTTGTAAAGTAGAATCCTGACTGGACAGTAGCAGGGAGACATCCAGATTATCCAAGCAATAAACAACTATTCCACCAGCAGACTTTTTACCCTTTCAATCTGACTGAAACATTTTATAACCAGGAATTTCACAGGCACTATCAGGTATTGAGGGCTTTAACCAGAATTCAGAAATCATAACTAAATGAGGTCTGTACAAAGTAGTAAGGGCCTCTACATGGGCCACTTTAGGAAACAAACTTCTGGCATTCACATGAAAGATCTTAATGCCATGATTTAAATACCGGTCAGAATTATCACTACCATCTACAGAAGAGGGACCTGGATCTAATTCTACGTCACCTGCTAAAATTATTAACATTACCAAACAAATCAACATTTTCCTATTTAACCAAACACATAACAAAATCCCTACACAAATAAAATAAAAACGAAAAATAATAACACAACTTAGTACCCGTAAAGCAAATTTTTCAGAACACAACAAATAACATTAATATTACTTATCCGATCAATAAGTATATTAGACATAGAAAAGTCACTTAACCCTTCAGTTAAGGAAACAACCTCTTTATTAATCATCACAACATTGTCACTTACAATTAAACAACAATAAATAGTACCAATAAATAAACATACTCACCATGAACTAAATAGTACAACTGGAAACATTGTAATACCTTTGTACAATACAACTATATTACCTTGCCCTAACCTCCCAAACCTCCTAAACTCCCTCAAACTCCTAGCACTTTACCGCACTTCACTGCTGGAGCCGGTAGAGCCACCCCTTCAAACACCACCATGTTTGAAAGCTGGCCAGGAGTTTAAACCCACTCAACCCCTCCCAGTGGGCTGCCACCATGAATGGGGGGAGTGGATATGGCAAAGAGCAGGAAAGTACAGGCAATCCTTCAAGTTGCAAGGGAGACTAATTCCCCAATTAAATCTAAAGGGAGAAACAATATCAGCAGTAAGATACTCTTGCACAAGTTCGTTTCCAGCAGCAAACAATGGCAACAACATATGCTGTAGTCCCAAACAACACTTTAAAATGGCCTACAATTCAGTATTCAATTTCACAGGCCCAGGATTTATCTGCATGTGGTTAATTCAAGTAACAGTCTTGGCTCATAACAGCAAGGCATTCATCTACTTCCAGAAATAATCGAAAACATAGGATTTAAAAGAAACACAAGCTGAGAATAATGCCATGAGTCTCTTACGGCAACAGCAGCTGAGTTAGCTAATTCCTGCTGGCTCCTTCTAATAGGGTCTGATTGCAGCAGAAGTATTTCCAAAACAGTTTTCTCCCTTAGAAATTTGACCACAGACAATTCAGTGAGTGCTCGCAGTACAGGTGGACAATTGGTGAGCCTAAGGAAGCCTGCCACACTGCCTCAAACTCCCAGCACTTTAACACACTTCACCGCTGGAGCCGGTGGAGCCGCCGCTTCAAGCACCACCATGTTTGAAAGCTGGCCAGGAGTTTAAACCCACTCAACCCCTCCCATTGGGCTGCCACCACCAGTGGGGGGAGTGGACACAGCAAAGAGCAGGAAAGTACAGGCAATCCTTCAAGTTGCAGGGGAGGCTAATTTCCCAATTAAATCTAAAGGGAAAAATTATATCAGCAGTAAAGTACTCTTGCACAAGTTCATTTCCAACAGCAAACAACAGCAACAATATATGCTGTAGTCCCAAACAACACTTTAAAACGGCATATGATTCAGTACATTCAATTGCGCAGTCCCAGGTCTAGCTGCATGTGGTTAATTCAAGTAACAGTCTCGGCTCATAACAGCAAGGCATTCATCCACTTCCAGCAATAATTTAAAACATAGGATTTAAAAGAAACACAAAGCCAACCGCAAACTGAAGAATTACCGGTAAGCTGTATAATGGCATACATTTTTTTTTTCATCTTTGGTGCATATCTTGGCCATGTTTGTGAATTTTGCCACCAAACTTTCAACATGGGGATCTTGGGACCCCACCTCATGAATTCAGTCACTGTCATCTGGTTATTCAGTCCCAAAAGGTGATTTTGCAGTCACTGCTCAGAATTACCGTTCGGGACTGATTAATGAAACAACAGTGCCACTGTTCTTGAAGTGGGCTCCCCAAAAGCCTATGCTGAAAATTTAGTGAAAAATTCCAAAAAATTACTGTTACGAGCATGAGTTGAGCAGTTTCAATGCACACGTGTAATGTCACGAATATGTAATATTTTCATTCCAGATTTTCAACTTTGCTATTTTTTATACCTCCTCATGAACAATACAGCTGTCATTTTTCACATCCTGGCCAAAATGTGTTTTCGCACTTCTGGTGCAGAATAAAGTGGTCGCTGTGGAAAATCAGTGTTTGGGACAGATTATGAAAATCACAGTGACACTGTTCATGAGCAGAGGTCTCAAAATACCTATGTTGAAAAGTTGGTGACAAAAGTCCATATAATGAATTGGTTACGAGCATGCTTTGTGCAGTTTCAACGCACACTTGTAACATTGCGAATATGTAATATTTTCACTCCAGTTTTCAAGATTGGTATTTTTTTACACCTCCTCATGAACAGTACAGCTGTCATTTTTCACATCCTGGCCAAAATGTGTTTTCACACTTCCGGAGCAGAATAACGCGGTCATTGTGGGAAATCAGTGTTCAGGACAGATTAAGAAAATCACAGTGACACTGTTCATGAGCAGAGGTCCCAAAATGCCTATGTTGAAAAGTTGGTGACAAAAGTCCATAAAATGACTATTTTACACGCGTACATTGCGCAGTTTCCACGCACACTCATAACATCAAGGATATGTAATATTTTCACTCAAGAGTTTCAACATTGTCAGTTCTGCACACCTCCTTACGAACAGTACAGCTGTCATTGTTCACACCTTACCCAAAATGTGTTTTATCACATCTGGCACACAATGACGCAGTTGCTGTGGGAAATCAACGTTCAGGACAGAGTAAGAAAATCATAGTGACAGTGTTCATGAGCAGAGGTCACAAAATGCCTATGTTGAAATTTTGGTGAAATTATTCCACTAAATGACTGTCACGAGTGTGCATTGTGCAGTTTCCAAGTACGTGTTCGAGCATTTTTAATATTTTCACTCCAGATGTTCAACACTGCCATCTTTTCACACCTCCCTATGAATGGTACAGCTGTAATTTTTCACATCCTGCCCGAACTGTGTTTTCACACATCTGACGCAGAATGGCGAGGTCGCTGTGAGAAATCAACGTTCAGGACAGATTACCAAAATCACAGTGCCACTGTTCATGAGCAGATGTCCCAAATGCTTTCATGAGGTGGGGATCACAAAAGGCCATGTTGAAAATTTGTAGTGCAAATACCAAGAAATGCCCGGGGCATTAAGGTTTCTAACCATAATGTCCCACCCAACGTATGGTGGGGCTGCAGTGCCCTCATCTTCTCGGAACCACAGACACATTGACACTCTTCAAAGCCAGACACAAATTGAGGAAACAGGTATGCACTTCACTGTATTTCAATGGGAATGTGAACTTGGTGGCATAACTTGTTCTTTCTGCTGGAAACTGTAGTCCTGCCAATCGGTACTTACCAACAGCAATCCCAACGATGAACTCCGGCATTGACAAATGCTTGTTCTTTTTAAAATCAATTCACTTAAGAGTTTTTAACTCTGTGTGTAATTGTTTCTCCAGAGGTTTTTTTTTTTTTTTACCTTTTTTATTTTTTAATTTGGGTTTTTCCTTTTTTTCCAGTGTTTGTTATCATAAACATTTTTTTTTTTTTGAAAGTGTTATATTTTCTTCTGTACCTTGCGCAATTATGTACCCTTCTGTCCAGGCTTTTTTTTTTATTATATGATCCCTCTTTTCACTACATCCACCACTCTTCTATTTTAAAATATGGGAGAAATGTTTCTCTTCCTGTTTCATATTGTTTAAAAATTGCTCGATCTGTCTGTTTGCTACTTGCTTTCTTTCTATATATGGCTGCTGTATCCTGTGGCTTCGTTCAGTCCTTTTGGCCACATGGTTTCTAGCTTGTATATCCAAAAGGCTTCACGCTGTTTCAACAGTTCTTGTAAGTCCCCACCTCTTGCAGGCAGGTTGACCTTCTCTAACCTCATGTGTGTAAGTGAGGCAGCCAATCCATGGCCTGCCTCAGAATAATGTTTTGCCTTTGCATATTTTAGATTCTTCACTCTAATAGCTGTTTTGTGCTCACTGATTCTATTCTTTAGTGCCCTTTTTGTTTGTCCTAGATATTCACTCACACAATTTATAAACCCTTTTATCTGGTATTTTTTTCCGGATCCGGGGTGGCAGAAATATTTACTGTCCCTTGTGCTGTTGCATTGTGTACAATTGCCACATTTATAGTTTCCTGAAGGTGGTGCTGGCATTCAATCTGGTCTCATATTTGGCTTTTTTTCTTTAAACAATGTTCTGACTAATTCATCCTTCAAATTCCTATTCCTTCTGTAGCTGTGTCAGAGAATGTCAATCTGCCTGCAAGAGGTGGGGGAAAAAAACCTGTTGAAACAGCGTTTCCAACTCGTATATGCAAAAGGCTTCACGCTGTTTCAACAGTTCTTTTATTTCCCCACCTCTTGCAGGCTGAAATGAAAGAGACCCTCCCAACCCACATGCTGCCTCAGATGCCGGATAAAAATTACAAGAGGGCCTAAAACCTAAGAGCTACCTTGGGGAAGGAGGGGCCAATCTGTTAGCACTCCAGTGCCCCTTTCTGAAGATAAATTCCTTGCAGAACTGACAGCTCTTAAAGTGGCATTCTTAGACTTTTCATCGGATCTAAAAACAAGAAATGCTGATCTGAAGGAGGCTAACAAGCAAATTACAGATATTTCAGCCTGTACCTCTTCCATAGAAGCTTGGCAAACTAGGGTAGATCTGGAACTCATCTCACTGCAATATAAACTGTCTAAGATGGAACTAAAACTCGAAGATTTGGAAGGCCGAAGCAGATGTAATAACCTTGTAATTTTCAGCTTTCCAGAAGATGCAGAAGGATCAACACCAATATTGTTTGGTCAGAAATTGCTGGCTAAGGTGGTTGGTCCTCCCTTGTATTCTACAAAAAATATCTTGGAGAGAGCCCACAGGTCTTTGAGGCCCAGACTGCCTCCAGGTGTCCAGCCCAGACCCTTCATTCTCCAGCTTTTAAACTATCTGGACAGGCAGCATGTACTCACCAAAATAAAGGAACTCCAGGCTATCCAGTGGGAAAGTTCCACACTCAGAATTACTCAAGACCTTCCAGCCCCCATCCACTAGAAACAAGCAGCTTATCACTCTTCAGTGACCAAGCTAATTACAGTGAGTATAAAATTTTGTATGCTGTATCCTATCCGGCTATCTGTTCTCCATAATGGAGTTTGGAAAATGTTTGAGGACGCTGAGTCAGCTATTAAAGACCTCCTGATCCATTTCCCAGATCTGTTTAATCCCCATTTACCACCCTGACTATCCATCAGAGGGATGCTGAATTATCATTTGGTTAAACAAATTAGGAAGGAGAAACACACAGGTTGAAAATAAGATTTCTGCTTTGATATTAGCTTATGGGCTGTTGTTGAATGTTTTTGGATGAACTCAATCTGCTGCGTGACATGGAGAGAGACAGTGATTTGTTGTGACTTTATTTTTTATTTCCCTAGCCTATCCTGATCACTCGGGGCCCCACTATTCACCACTTTTTGCTGCATGACTTTGCGCACAATCGCACCTGCACAGCGATGCGAATGAAAACTCCACTTGTGATCATGCACATATCTGTGAGGCTCCGATTAGAAGTGATCTGGCCCTGTGACTCTCAGGAGTAAACCTCCCATGGCACCTTCGAAACTGGGGCATCACAGACCGCCTCCAGGTGCCCAGCCCAGACCCTTCATTCTCCGGCTTTTAAACTATCTGGACAGGCAGCATATACTCACCAAAATAAAGGAACTCCAGGCTATCCAGTGGGAAAGTGCCACACTCAGAATTACTCAAGACCTTCCAGCCGCCATCCACCAGAAATGAGCAGCTTATCACTCCTCAGCGACCAAGCTAATTACACTGAGTATAAAATTTTGTATGCTGTATCCCGCCCGGCTATCTGTTCTCCATAATGGAGTTTGGAAAATGTTTGAGGACGCTGAGTCAGCTGCTAAAGACCTCCTGATCCTTTTCCCAGATCTCTTTAATCACCCTTGAACCACCCTGACTATCCATCAGAGGGATGCTGAAGTATCATTTGGTTAAAGAAATTAAGAAGGAGAAACACACAGGTTGAAAATAAGATTTCTGCTTTGATATTAGCTTATGGGCTGTTGTTGAACCTGTTTGGATTAACTCAATCTGCTGCGTGACATGGAGAGAGAGAGACAGTGATTTATTGTGACTTTGTTTTTTATTTCCCTAGCCTATCCTGATCACTCAGAGCCCCACTATTCACCACTTTTTGCTGCATGACTTTGCACACAATCGCACCTACATGGCGATGTGAATGAAAACTCCACTTGCGACATGCACACATCTGTGAGGCTCCGATTAGAAGTGATCTGGCCCTGTGACTCTCAGAAGTAAACCTCCCATGGCACCTCCGAAACTGGGGCATCACAAGCACCCACTGCTAGGGATCTTTAAATGGCTATTCCCCTCAATTTCTTCCCGGACGGAATTTGCATTAGTTCTCGCTTTGAATATTTAAAGCCTTCCCCATGTCTATTATTTTTTCAGGACATCAGGAACTACTCAGTTAAAGGAACTGGTACTGTCACATAAGGATTATTCTTTTTTTCCTATTTCTTTTTTTTCCTTTAGCACACTTGAGGGATATTACAAGTAAAACTAATATGGTTCCTGGATGATTAGGATTGAATTTTGACTTATTCCAAATGACATGATTCAAGTATGAATCAGCCATGTCACGGCCTGACACAGAATTAGTGCTTGCCATACAGGGTGGCATATCACAAGATTTCATTGATTTCTTTTTTTTTCAGACTCCTTGGAGAACGTGGCCTGGGTGTAACCTGGTATATGCACCAATATTCAGCTACAATGCTGCAGTCATTTAATTTCTTTATTTTCTTTTTATTTTTTAATTAATATTATATACAGTATCTAGCTATTTATTTTTTCCTGGCAACTTCAGTATATGTTTTTAAAGTTGTATAGTTTGATCAAACTTCTGGTTAAAGAGATCAAAGACTGCACAGATTTTGTTAAAGTATATACTTAGATGTTTGTCAATTGTAAGTTTATATGGGAGTGTGGGGAAGGGGCATGATGGCGACTAGTGGGAAAGCAGTCATACATCAGCTTTTGGGTTTGGGATCTCACTTGGAGTTAAGTCGTTATAGGACTTACTACAGCAGTAGATCTAGGGACACCAGTGGGGTCCTGTTGGGGAAGGGGGCCAAGCTACTGGTTTATTGTTTTGAAGAGGGGGATTTATTTGGAGGGGGTGGGTTGTTTGGGAAGGTCTGGGTGGGGACACGGGACCGGGCAAGGGGAAGTGTGTACCACCGGAGACTGTGGTTTGAGTTCTACTCTTTTTTTCTTTTCTCCTTCTTTTTTATTAGGTTGAGATATCTACCTGTCATAAAGTATGTTCCCCTAAAAGTCAGGCATAGTAATGGCTGCTTTTAATTTTTGTTCTTGGAACATCGAGGGGGGACAGTCACCCATCAAATGAATGAAAATCTTGCTGCATTTGCAAAAATTACAAACAGATGTTGCCTTCCTGCAGGAAACTCACCTTCCCCCCTCCCAGGTTCTTTAATTAAGAAGGACATAAGTGGAGCAGGTCTATGGCTCAGGAGTAGACTCTAGGAAAAGTGGGGTGGCTATAGTTATTGCCCCCAGGCTACCATTCCGTCTCCTTCAGGAGACTGCTGAGCCACTCGACAGATACATTTTACTGTGAGCAATTCTGGGCCATTTAGAAATTGTGCTGGGTTCTATGTATGTTCTGAACAATGATGACCCATCGTTTTTCTCCAATTTAATGACCAGTCTTTCGCCCTGGTCTTTGTTAGCTATTATATTAGGAGGAGATTGGAATAAACATAGAAAAATAGAATTTGACGGCAGATAAGGACCGCTTGGCCCACCCAGTCTGCCCATTTCCCCTACCTACTGGATAAGCTGCAGATCCTAGTTAACCAGCAGCCTACTTCTTTCTACCCCACCCCCTAGAATTGCCTTATGTCCATCCCATGCATGCTTGAATTCAATCACTGTTTTTGACTCCACAACCTCCTCCGGAAGGCCGTTCCATGCATCCACAACCCTCTCTGTGAAAAAATACTTCCTTACATTACCTCTGAGCTGCCCTCCCTCTATCTTCAGATTGTGCCCCCTTGTTCTTGCACACCTCTTTTTTTGGAAAATGCTACCCTCTTGGACTTTGTTGATTCCCTTGAGGTACTTGAACGTTTCTATCATGTCCCCCCTCTCCCTCCTTTCCTCGAGGCTATACATATTAAGCTCCTTTAGTCTCTCTTCATATGTCTTCCGGTGCAGACCCTGCACTATTTTAGTTGCCCTCCTCTGGACTGCTTCCATCTTGTCTATGCCCTTGCAGAGATTGGGTCTCCGGAACTGCACACAGTACTCCAGATGGGGTCTCACCAGCTGTCTGTACAGAGGGATAACAACTTCATGTTTTCTACTGGTGATGCCTCTCCCTATATATCCCAGTATCCCCCCAGCCCTCCTTACTGCCCTCTCACATTTCTTGCCCACCTTTAAGTCATCTGATATGATTACCCCCAGGTCCCTTTCCATTTTTGTTGTTGTTAGTATCTCACCCCCCATTGTGTACTCTTCCCTTGGGTTTTGTTTCCCAGGTGCATTACCTTGCTCTTCTTAGCATTAAATCTAAGCTGCCATACATTTGACCATTCCTCTAACCTTGCCAAGTCCCTTCTCATCCTTTCCACCCCACCTTGTGCATCAACTCTGTTGCAGATCTTTGTGTCATCTGCAAAGAGACATACTTTTCCTTCCAGTCCCTCTGCAATGTCACTTACAAAGACGTTGAAGAGGACCGGTCCTAATACTAAACCCTGTGGCACCCCACTAGTAACCCCCCTTTCTTCAGAGTGGACTCCATTTACTATTACCCTCTGTGTTCTATTCTCCAGCCAAATCTTTACCCAGGCTATCATCTTGGGACCCACTCCCAGGCTGGCTAACTTGTATATTAATCTTTTGTGTGGGACTGAGTCAAATGCCTTGCTAAAGTCTAGGTAGGCCATGTCCACAGCCCCTCCCTGATCTACTACTTTGGTCACCCAGTCAAAGAAATCTATTAGATTCATCTGGCATGACCTTCCTGCTGTGAATCCATGCTGCCTTGGGTCCTGTGCCCCTCTGGCCTCTAGGTACTCGACAATTCTTTCCTTCAGAAGTGATTCCATCATTTTCATTATCACTGAGGTTAAACTAACTGGTCAGTAGTTTCCCGCTTCTGCCCTGCTCCCACTTTTGTGAAGAGGAATCACATTGGCCCTCCTCCAGTCCTCAGGTACCACCCCATCCTCCCATGATTTGTAAAAGAGGGTAGACAGTGGTGTCACTAGTTCTACCCTTAGTTCTTTTAGAATTCTGGGATGAATCCCATCAGACCCCATTGCTTTGTCCACCTTCAGTTTTAAGAGTTCTTTCAGAACCCTTTCTGGTCCTAAATAACCAACTAGATAGGACAGACCACTCTAGGCAGGTTCCATCCCAGGGTCAGAGGGCATTAATAGACTTCATGCATTCTTTAGGCCTCATTGAGCCCTGGACAATTCTGAATCCAGATGGCAGAGAATATTCTTTCTATTCTCTACCTCACAACACTTATTCCAGAACAGACTTTTTTTTTGGTGTAGGTTAATCACCTTCAAGGAATAGGGTAGTGCTTTTATTCACACAAAGTATTATCAGACCATCATCCAGTAATTGCCTAGATTAACCTAGCCCCCTCTCTGGCTAGAGACAAGGTATGGAAATTTAGCAACTAACTACTAAAATCCAGGGAATTCCAGGAACACCTTCAAACCTTCATCATATCCTTTATGGAGCATAACTCCCCCTCCATGGTTAAGCTATATCTTTTATGGGGCTCCCTCAAATGCGGGATTAGGGAAGAAATCATTCGTTGGGCCACAAAACATAAAAAAGCTCTCTACATTACTAGAATGCATACAAAGTGAGGAAAGCCGTCCCTCCCCTGTCTGTCCCCCAAGGGATTGGGAGCAGTTAGAATCTCTTCAGGCTCAATATAACTGGCTCATTGGGGAAAAGGCTGAGCATCTACTGCTTCATTCCAAAATTTCCTACTTTGACCAGGGAGAGAGAGCCAGGAAACTGCTAGCCTTGAGACTGCAATTGCAAGAAATGGACAGAATAGTCCCCTTCATTCTAACAGACGAGGGCCAGTTCTGCACCTCCCCCTAGGATATAGTTGATGCATTTAAAAATTACTACTAGGAACTGTATGCACCACCTCAAACTCCTTTTTCTGCTAAGCAGTTGGATCTCTTCCTCCAAGACATTTCCCTTCCACAGCTTTCAGACTCCCAGCCTGCAATATTAAGTGCTCTCCTAACTCTAAACGAAATCCACACAGCCATTGAATCACTGCCTCTGGATAAATCTCCTGGCCCAGATAGCTTCTCATCAAACTTTTACAAAGAGTTTAAGGTCCAACTCTCCCCTATCCTTCTGAGCAATTTTAGATATTATTTTGAAGTTGGGCTGTCAGACCTCTCACTAACTTCCACAACAATAATTGTTCTTCCTAAACCAGGCTGGGATCCCCTTAGAGTTACAAATTATAGGCCAATCTCCCTTATCAATATTGATATTAAAATCCTAGCCAGAATTTTGGCGAATAGGCTAAACTTGGTTTGGGATTCATTGATTAGTAGAGAACAAGTTGGGTTTGTGAGGGCAGACTCTCGACTGACCACTTCAGGAAACTGTCTTGCCTTTTCTCTGTGTCCAGGGACTACCCAGAGGCTGTGGCCCTGGTCTCCCTGGACACAGAGAAGGCATTTGATAGGGTCTCGTGGGATTATCTATTCTCTATTTTACCAAAGTTTCACATCCCCAACATCTTTATTTGCTGGATTAGGGTACTCTACACCTCCCCATCAGCAAGAGTCTCATGCAATGGGTCCTTATCTTCATCCTTCTCTGTGTACCAGGGTACAAGGCAAGGATGCCCACTCTCCCCATACCTGTTCAACTTGTTCCTACAGCCTCTAATTCACAAATGAAATACTTCCCCTTGCATTACCAGTATATGAATTGGTGACATGGAATACAAATTATCAGTGTACATGGACAACATATTGATGCATATCTCATCCCCTGCCACATCAATACCTGCTGCTCTGGAGCTTATATCTCAGTTTAGCATGCTCTCTAATTAATGGCTGAATTTGCACAGAACTGAAGTGATGCCACTCAACAAATATACCAGTAAAGCATATCTGCAACACCTAGAGTTTCTCTGGGTGAAAGATAAATTGAAGTACTTAGGGATTGCCCTCAGTACTTCCTCCCAGAAAATGAAACAGAATAACTTTGACTCTGTAGTAAGAACTATTAAAACAGACTTAAACAAATGGAAACTTCTACCCCTAACACCATGGGTAGGCTCAGTATTATTAAAATGAATATATTATCTTATCTATTATATCCTCTTCAGATGTTTAATGGGTCACTGCCTCAGAGTTGGTTCTCTCAAATCAACAAAGTCTTAGCCTCCTTTCTCTGATAAGATAAAAGGTCTAGATGGGCATACGTCAAACTAATGTGACAGAAGATAGAAGGAGGACTACAAGCCCCCAATCTCTACTTATACTACCTAGCTATACATTTAGCAAGGTCTTTACACTGGTTCAGACATTTCCTTGTCCCTCCCAACCAATTCATATATCCCTCTTTGGACAGAAATCGAACGCATGCTCTGTTCCACTTATGGCTTAGATCTTACAGCTTTACCCTATCTTTTGAAGAAACAGCTACCTAGCCAGCTACAGGACACACCTTTAGGAAACTCTTCAACTTCTCAATCCTAACTAAATACACTGCTAAAAATTCATCTAAATCACAACATCTCTCAGCCAATATTTGGGAACCCTAATTTTCAGATCTCAGGCAAGGTCCTTTCGAGGGACAAGTTTTGGCCTAATATGGGAGTAGAGAGAGTGGAGGACCTTTCAGGAAGCCAGTCATGTTTATGGCTGGTCCCCCATCTGGTCTTTGGGTTTTTTCAAATTGCCCATATGTTACGGGTCACACTGGGTAACGGTCTATGGACTAAGCCCCTCTATACTGTCATCTCCCCTTACTTGAGCTCCATCCCCAAAACTCACTTAATCTCGTACTCCTACCAATTCCTACAGTTTCTTTTTGCCTCTACAGGCAATCAGCAGTTCTATTGGTGGGATCAGGCCCTCCCTCCTACCTTCCTCTCAAGAGACTGGTCCTGGATATGGAAGCACTTATACTCTGTGATACACTGGGATTGTTACCAGTTCATGCAATTTCAAATCAACCATAACCTCTATTATATCCCCTCCAGATTGCACAAAATGGGCTGTTTATCATTGGATCTTTGCACAAAATATGGCAAAGAACCTGACACCCTTTTACATTTACTTTGGTCATGTGAGACCACTGCCCACTTTTGGTCCTTCATTCAGAATGGGCTTGCCCCTGTTAGGTTATCCCAGAAATGTGCTCAGCAACCCGGCACTTGGGCTAGCCAGACCACTTGCGGAGTCGCGAGGCGGCACCCTGCCCTCCCCACCCCACCCTCAAGCCTGCATCAGAATTTACAAGGTAATTTGCCCTGCTGGTGTCCCAAAACAGCACACAGTAAAGACGCCAGGACCTGCAAAAAAAGCCGAACTTGCAAAACGCTTGAATTTAACAGCTACCCAGTTTAAATAAAAAGCCGAAATTGTTTACCGGGACAAATTTGGACTGCAACACCAGGCCTGCTGCTCTCCTCGCTGTGCTCCTGCACTCTGCTGCTGCGTAGAGGCTTCTGCCCCACCGGTGCTGCACGCCGGCTCCCCACCACCCCCACCACCGCCCTTGGTGAGCTCCTCCTCTTATAGGCAGTGTCACATGGCTGAAAATAACCTATCAGCCTACTTTTCCATTTGCAACTTATCAGCTGCCTACACCAGAGGGCGCACTACTGGTTTAGCTGCTCTCCCCCTTTGCACTAGCAGCCATGCTGCCTTTCACACTCCTGTTCCTCTTAGCAATGGCCTCGCTGTCATCCCATCCCCCTGCCGAATTTCCAAGTAGGAAACCCCCCCACCTGCCACCACGACTCACAACAGAGCCACTCCATGTTGCTACTCACCCCCTTACTGCCCATGCCCAGGAACACATCCACCACTGGTACATTAGTGCCACTATCCTTCCTCCTTCTTTCTGCCCGGGGCTCTCTGTTCTGCACATACCAGCCAGCTGCCCCCCGCAGACAGTTGCCCACGCACCTTCCGCCCGTCCAAAAAACACCTGGCCCAGAACAAAACTGCTTATCTGCCTACTCCTGCTCATGTCTGGGGATATAGAGGCAAACCCTGGTCCAAACTCTTCATTCACTAATAACCCTTTCTCTTTCCCCAAAGGACTAAGGATCCTGCACCTTAACACCTGCAGCCTTCTATCCAAAATTTCTCTCCTACAGCCTATCGCCCAAACACAACACCCTGATATCCTGGTTATCTCAGAAACCTGGCTAAAACCCCAGCATACAGATGCGGAAGTGTCCATACCTGGATACACCATCATCAGACACGACCACCCAGGTAAAAAGAGAGGTGGTGGAACTGCAATGTATATCGCCAACATGCGACAGTACTCAATAGTGAATATCCCATCACTCCCGGCCCACATTGACTCCCTACTAATTAAACTCTCTCTCCCATGCTCCACCCCTATTTTTGTGGCCGGCACCTACTGCCCACCCAACACACCCCCCACAGACATCCTTAACCATCTGGTCACCCTACAGTCCCTAGCTGCAGGAGGTGAGCTCCACGCCACCGGTGATTTCAACACAAATTGGCTAGCTACTGACAAAGCTCACCTGAAGACTAAAATCAAGGCCCTGAACCTCATTCAACTCATAGCCGATCCCACCAGGCTAAATCACAAGACCCAAAACCATACATTGCTGGATTGGGCTCTCACCACCCACCCACACAGGGTTCTCTGCACAGGCCTGCTCCCTGACTTCTTAAGCAACCACCACATGATTTTTCTGATCAGAAAGGTGCACAGGCCCACAGCCCCCCCCCCCAAGATGCTGTGCACCAGATCACACAACTCAATGGACATAGCATCCCTTTTATCAGACCTAGGATGCATAAATTGGTCTTTCATCCCCCTGGCCTCAACCATGGATGCCGCGTTTGATGGTTTCAAGACAAATTTCCTTCAGGTCTGGGATAAACATGCCCCCCTGCGAACCAAACGAGTCACAGGGTCACATTTTCCTTGGATCACAGCCAAGATAATTAGGACCTGTCACTCTAGGGACCATGCACGGAAAGCCTATAAGAAACAGGGTTCCCTGACCTCCCTCCTTAACTATCAAGCCCTTCGTAACTCATGTACACACATCATTCACCAGGCAAAGAAGAATTATTTCTTATTGGCATTTAGTGCAAACACAAATGACCCCACAGACTTCTGGAAATCGCTAAAATCCTTGCCCCCACCCAACCCCCACCCCGACTCTATCAGTCCAAGACACCCTCATCACTGACCCCTGCAGGGTTGCTGAGGCTTTCAACACTCACTTCACCAGCTGTGCCAATGTGCTCCTATCGTCCCTCCCGAGTCCGACCCATACTGCCCCTCCCCAGTTTTCCAGTGCTCACCCTCCAATCCCACAGTTCTCCTTCCGGCCTGTAACCCAAGCTGAAGTCCTTAGATCTCTACAAGCCCTAAACCCCAACAAAGGCAAATGCCCCATGTTCCTGGATGCCAAGATGCTTTTCCTATCTGTCCCAGCCATTGCAGCCCCTCTTACCACACTTTTCAACCTCTCATTCACCCTGGGTAAGTTACCCACAGCTTGGAAATTGGCCACCGTCATACCCCTCCCTAAAGGGGGTGACCCATCCTCCCCAGCCAATTATCGCCCTATCTCCTTACTCCCAATTCTGTCCAAACTGCAGGAAGGCCTTGTCCTCTCCCAACTCACCCTCCACCTGGACACTGCCTCATTTTTCACCCCCTTTCAATCTGGTTTCCTCAAATCTCATTCTACCACCACCTCCCTTCTACGAGTCACTGGCGACATTCTGTCCTGCATGGACAACGGACACATCACCACTTCAATATTTATTGACCTAGCCAAGGCTTTCAATACTGTCTCCCACTCCCTGCTCCTCAACAAACTCACTGACACCAGGCTCTCCTTATCAGCAAATGCCTGTTTCCATGACTACCTAATAGGCAGACTCCAATCGGTAAAAATCACATCACAAATCTCAGACCCACTGCCCGTATCCACCAGCGTCCCCCAAGGGTCAGTCCTGGGACCATTGCTTTTCTCCATATTTTTAAACGACCTCCCATCGGCTTGCCGCCACTCCTCCATCCAGATGTACGCGGATGACACTGTCCTGTATGCTTCCGGCCCAACTACAAGCAACGTGGCTACCCTCCTTCAGGAGGACTTCAAGCGCCATCCAGGAATGGTTTCGGTCCGACCAGCTATTTCTAAACCCCAAGAAAACTGTGTCATTAACTTTCGGCTCCCATCAAAGACTCTCCCATCAAGCCTCCTGCCCCCCTTTCAAAACCTTGGATGGGAGTCCTCTGG
This sequence comes from Neoceratodus forsteri, assembly GCA_016271365.2. Classification (NCBI taxonomy): domain Eukaryota; kingdom Metazoa; phylum Chordata; order Ceratodontiformes; family Ceratodontidae; genus Neoceratodus; species Neoceratodus forsteri. The sequence goes on along the minus strand of CM057454.1, from coordinate 1,024,586,707 downwards.
ACAACTGCTCCAGCTTTAGATACCTAGGAGTCTGGCTTGACCAGCACCTTGATTTTGCCATTCATATCGACTCCCTGCATAAGAGGCTTCTCCCCAAACTTGGTGCATTATACCGATACAAAAGCTGCCTCCCCTCTCCTACAAGGCAGGCTATAGTCCAAAAAATGATACTACCTGTCCTCGATTATGGTGACATAGTGTACTCCATCGCTCCCTCATCTACTTTGGCCAGCCTCAACACCCTATTCCACTCATTCTGTCGTTTCATCCTCAACTGCCCTCAATCCACCCACCACTGCTCACTTTACAGCTCCCTAGCCCTGCCATCCCTCCAAGATTGCAGACTAATACACTGCGCCAGGTTCGCGGCTAAATTCTGGTCCTCTCCTCCCACCTTACCTGGCATCCACCCTAGCCCAACAACCTCCCCGCCTACTCTAAGATGCCAGACCAAAGGCTTCTCCACGTCCCTTTCATGCGACAACAAAGGTCAGGCCACTTTTTGTACCAGATTCCCCAGATCTGGAATGCCCTACCACCTACCATAAGAAACACATCAAATCCTAGTCATCGCAACCAGCTACTCAGCATGCATATCTCCTCCAGCTGCACATGTTTCTAGCTGCACCTCTTCTAACTACTTCTAATTCCAATGTACCATACTGCTGTATGCTATAAGGATGTTTTTTCTTGGTTAAATCATGTATTTCTCTATCTTTCCCCTGCGGTATCAAATTGTCTACTTGTAGCTATTCTGCCGTTGTCTGTAAGGCAGTTAGCCATACCTCTCGCTGTTGTAATGTCTCAGTTTGACACTGTGTTTTGTTTTGTATTGGGTCCTGGCCCCCAGGTCGCATCTGGAATCGAGCAATGTTGCTCAGTATGCCTTCCTGGTAAAACTCGTAAATAAATAAATAAATAAATTATAGGGGACTATGCATACCAACTGGTTGGCAATCAACGCTCGCACATAGCCATGATATTGGCTTGTGCCAGAAAAGTGATCCTAAGGCACTGGAAAGACCAGGTTACTCCAAATTGCATAGAATGGTACAAGAAAATAATGTTTGCCTTACAAGCAGAGTGAAAGATAGCGAGTATGTCCAATAAAATGCATAGATTTAACCATATCCGGAAGCCCCTGTACACCCTCCTGTCAATACAGCAAGCCACAAAGAACTAATATGTACCTGGTAAGTCCTCTAATGAGTCATAACATTTCAGTCCTGTTGGTTTATAATCCTAGTGATGGTTTCTCCCATGATGTCTCAACAGGTATTTTTTCCCAATGGAATTCTATATATATCTCCGGTGGAGGGGGGAAGGGAGGTGGGAAGTGATGGGGGGATGGTGCTTAGGAGTTTTATAACTATTGTAAAATGTTTCTGTTGTATTTCATGCATCTGACTACATGTTAATGTCTAGTAATTGTATGAAATATACAGCATGGCTGTAGTTCAACTACTTATCAATAAAGTATATTAAATACAAAAACTAAAATAGAAGAGCGGTGGAAGTAGTGAGAAGAGGAATCATATAATAATAAAAAACCTGGACAGAAGGGTGCATAATTGCACAAGGTACAGAAGAAAATATAACACATTTTTTTTTTGTTATAACAAACAGTGGGGGAAAAGGAAAAAGCATAAAATGAAAAATAAAAAAGGTAAAAAAGGAAAACCTCTGGAGAAACTACTTACACACTGAGTTAAAGATGGTAGCCTGTGATGTGGGTGATTGGTCAGAAGGGTGACGGGACAATGGCACTGACAATATGAGCAACCTGGGAGTTCCCCTCTTTCCCCGAGTTGTGCCCCCCCCCGGAGTAGGAATCCTAAAGAAGGGGGAGTGGGTGGTGAAGCCCCCCGCATTAAAACACTTTCACATTTGTAGTCGCCTTGGGGAATCGTCACCCTTCCGCGGGTTGCCATCCTGCAGTCACCCATATCACATAGAACCGTTAAAGACTCTTAAATGAAATTATTTTAAAAACAAAAAGTGCAAGGAGCCAGGAGAAATTCACTAATAGAAAGAAAGCAATCCAGATGGCTAAAGTTAATGGTTGCCTAGGAGACAGACACTGTACAATGAGCAGCCAGATCCTACAACCTATGAGCTCTGAGGAAGGAGCCAGGTGGGATCCAAAATGTAAGCAGGTAATTTGGGAGTTGGCCAGAATAAGGTGAAGAAGAAGAACCATGAAACATAATATAGCAGCACTCAAACAGCTTTATGGCTGCCATTTTCACATTTAGGAACACAGAAACATAGAAGTTGATGGCAGATAAGGACCACAGGGCCCATCCAGTTTGACCATTTTTTCTAACTTATAAATTAACTTTAGAAAAGTATGGAAGTGCTTTAAGCTATGCGCGTGAGTTTAAATAAGAGAATATGTGAGTTTAAATAAGAGAAAAAGAAATAAAGAACTGGTTAATCCCACTGATTGAGACACGAAGGTAATGGTGCCTTTTTCCTTCAACAAAGAAAGAAGTCTGTGACTTTGGCACTGAGAATTAAGCAATTGAGCCTTGTAAATAAGTGAAGATGCCATAAGATGAACTGCCTGAGGAAAAGGAAAAATGGGTACAGTGACTGTAGAAAAGTAACTTTGAAACCTGTTTGAATGAAATGAAAGTCTTTTGTAGTTTCCACGAAGAAGGACATGATAATGAAAGTGTCTAAAACAAAAGTGGAAAATAGTTTTAAACTGCTAGATTAAAAATAAAAATTAGAAAGTGGTACTCTGAATGAGTGTGGAGCCTTTCTAGAAACCTGAGTGCCTATAGGCATGTTCTTTTACAGAACAAACCACTACATACTGAATGAATACTTCTGCTCAGTATTCACAAAAGAAGAGGAGGGGAGGTACCTAAACCAAATAATAGAAGCACACTAGATAGAGGTGTTGATGCCAGTCCATTTACCAAAGAAAGGATCCTGAAAGAACTCTTAAAACTGAAGGTGGACAAAGCAATGGAGCCTGACGAGATTCCCCTCAGAATTCTAAAAGAACTAAGAGGAGAACTAGGGAGCTTAAGCAACAGGTTGGTAGAAAAGAGGCCAGGAGTTATATTTTGTTTTAAACTGAAATATTTGAATAGTTTGTTATGAAATTAGTTCTATGTGTTAAAAATTATTACCTTGAATTTGAACTGATACTTGGGCTGTGATATTGTAGGTTTGGGGATAGATGTTTGGCAGGGAAAATTAGAAGGTAATTTAAATGTGTTGTTTGCCTGGTGTTTGGAGGAGGGGACATTAGCTGCAATTAACTTGTCTTTAAACAGGAATTACTGTGGCTTTCATTGTTCACTTGGGAGCTTAAGCAACAGGTTGGTAGAAAAGAGGCCAGGAGTTATATTTTGTTTTAAACTGAAATATTTGAATAGTTTGTTAGTGAAATTAGTTCTATGTGTTAAAAATTATTACCTTGAATTTGAACTGATACTTGGGCTGTGATATTGTAGGTTTGGGGATAGATGTTTGGCAGGGAAAATTAGAAGGTAATTTAAATGTGTTGTTTGCCTGGTAGCTGGTAAGAGCCCTCCCACCCACCCTGTTTTGTAGGCTTTCTTAAATACTGAAAAGCCACTGGGGGTTGGGATTGAAGGGCTGAGTATTTCTGTTTGGGACTGAAATTTGAAGCAACAGGAGTTGGTGGGCCTGTGACATCATACGGTACCTGGAGTCTGCTTACACACACTGTTAGTGGGACTGAACACATGCTGGACTGTATGTGTTTGTGAGACTTGGGAACTTTGTTGGTGGGGTTGAAATTGGGTTTGTAAATAACTACAGTCAGTATAGAGAGAAACTGTACTCAGGGAAAGGGACTGAGAAAAGGGTGCTATTATAAACAGAGGGGATAATCAGGGTGGCCATATTCCACCATGGCAGGCATCTTCGGAAGGGTTGTAGGCTGCACAGGCTGTGGGATGGCAATAATTCTAAATTGGGCCTGGAGAGAGGGAGGCTGCCCACTCTGTAGACAGCTATCTTGTATCAGGAGTGAGGTATATTGGTTAAGGAGGCTGAGGAGCTGGGGGGTGTCCAAGGATAAGGGGTGTGGATATGGGCAGCAGAAGGGTGGGGTTGAGGGGAGGCTGGGGCAACGCTCTGAAATTACAGGACATTATGCTACAGCAAGCAGAAGGGGGGATATTAGGGACAGAGGACCCTTAGATAGGGAAGTTGATGCTAAGGGGAAAGCGTACAGGGTGAAAAGTCTGAATTCAAGGAGACTGGAGGGGGAAGAGTCAGGAGGGGCTGTTGTGCGGAAGCCTAAAACAGCAGACTGTGGGAAGGGAGCTCCTAAGGTGAACAGTGCAAGAGAGGAAGAAGAGGGTCAGTTTAGAGATGCAGTCAGGGGAAACTCGGGTTACTTGATGGAGGCTGACATAGAGTGTCACAATAAATTTGAGATACTAAGCATCCTAGAGGGGGAGGAAGGGGTTGGTGGAAATGAGGAAACTTATACAGAGGCCGTGGGGAGGGAGTCAGATACCATAGGGCATCACAGAACAGCTATGGAAAGGATAACATAGTCCCAGAGGAGAAGGGGAAACATATATGTTAAGCAAATGGGAGATGCAACATATTCCAGACATGAGGGAGGAGAGCATGATTGGAGAGGAACTGGGAGACAAGGAGGTGGGAGGGCCCCCTTCAGCAGGAAGGTCAGTACCAAGGATGGGGCCCTAGCTAAAGGGGACCCACAGAGAGCCTCTGGAGACAGGGTACTATTTCAAGGGGGGATGAGGGTGGGGGGAAGGAAACCATCAGGGCCAGGATAAATGGTTCAGATAAGAGAGGGTTAAAGGGACACCTATTCAGAGGGGTTGAGTTAAGTGGGCAAAATAGCAAGGAGGCAGAAGGGGAGGGTGACAAGGTCTCTAATAAGGCAGGAAGACTCCCATGAAGTTGCGATCATGAATAAAGTGGGGGAGGGGCTGAGAGGGCATAGTGGAGGAACCATAAGGATGATGGCGGTGTTAAGGTTCTGTTACTGGGAAACTCGATGATTAAGGGTATCCATTGGGAGGACAGGGGATGGATGCCATAGCCAGGTGAAGGTAGTGAGTATCTCTGGGCTGACAGTGCACAGAGCAAAGTTCATGGTGTATGAAATGGTTAGGATTGTGGAGGGAAACCGGATTTCCTGGTGCATTTGGGAACTAATGATCTAGAGGAAATAGCATTATGAAATCCAAGCAAGGTTCCAAGAACTTGCCAGAGTCTGTCGGGATAATGGATGCAACATTTCCTTTCGGAGATATTGCCAGTACCAAAGGCCTCAGTGGAGAAAAAATGAAGCTACAGAGGTTAATGAATGGCTCAGGAAGTGGGTGAAGAGAATGGGTTGGGGTGTTAGGGAACTGGAATGGAGTTTGGGAGGATAAGGACTATATGCCAAGGACAGGTTTCATCTTGCCCCATTAGGGAAGGAAGTCTCTAAACAGGGATGGCTGACTACATACAAGAAAGGTGGGGTTTAAACTTGTAAGGGGAAGGGATAAGGGAGGGGCTGACTAGAGACCTCCCTCCAGATGAGGGAGTAGCCTTCAAGCCTCAAGGGGGGGAGGGGAAACAGACTGAGGTGGAGGTTTCAGGAGGAGCAGGGAGGATGGAAGTATAAGGAATCTGGGTGGGGTTCGACAAAAGGATCAGGGATAAGGGGTGGGGTTAGTGTTAGTAAATGCCAGGAGCTTGGGAAACAAGTTGCCAGAGTTCCAGGCCATGCTGTTCGGGGTGGATGGGCGGCAGTCACGAAATGTGGGCCAACAAAACCATGACTGGGACCTAATGTACGGGGCACACTATGCTTAGGAAGGATAGAAAGGAGGGAAAGGGGTGGAGTGGCTATGTTCATTAGAGATGACATAGAAATTGCTATGGTAGAAGAGGCAGAGGGAACGTGGAGGCCTTATGGGTCCTGCCGATCCCCAGCAGGAGATAAGGTCAAGCTGGGAGTAGCATATAGGCCCCGGGATGAGTGATGTTCTAGAGGATGGTTTGCTGGACAACATCATTGCCCAGTGTGGTCCAAAAGGGAAGGAGTGGTGTTGATGGGGACCTTAATATGCCAGGTACTAACTGGGGAACCATGTCTCTAAGTGGCCAAGGAGCAGAGGCTGCTGGATGGCTTCCAGGATGTGTTCTAACACAGCATGTGATGGAGCCCACAAGGGAGGGGCATGTCCTGGATGTGGTTCTGGCAGATGGGGATCTGGTAAGGGACATGGTTGTACAGGACCCCTGACTGGGAATGACCACAATACTGTCTGTTTCAAATAAGCATTGGGGAGTGGGTGGAGATCTAGGACACTGGCAGGACTCCAGGAGGCAGACTTTATGGCATGGAAATATTCTCAAGGATCACTTGAAGGGATTACCTCAACAACAAGTGTGGAAAGGAGATGGGAGGTCATAAACGGGGACTTCATGAGGCAGTCAGGATCTGCGCTAAGTTGAAACGTAAGGGAGCAAGGTCACATAAACCATGCTGGTGGTCCAGTGAGGTCCAGGTAGCAGTCAGAGAAAAGAAGGCGGCTTACAAAAAATATAAAACAACAAGAGGGGATAGGGATAAGGAAATGTACCAGCTGACATCTAGAAAAGTCACCGGATGGTGAGGGGAGCAAAGTCCAGTAAAGAGCAACGGCTGGCACAGGGGATACATGGAGGGGAAAAGGGGTTCTTCCGGTACATTGGGGAGCGGAGAAAAACTAAGGGCCATCTCAGCAGATTGAGATCAGAAGGAGGGTGGGTGGAAGAGGCGAGGGACCAGGCAGAGGTATTTAACGAGTACTTTGCCTCTGTGTTCACTAGGGAGGGGGATGGGATATCTACAAAGCAAGGCACAAAGGGGATAGAAGGCAGGGAGTGGGATCAGGGAGCAGCAGAAATGGAGCAAAAGGGAGGGAAAGGTACCCAGGGTGTCACATCTGGATAAGGATAAAAGCCAGTAAGGTGGAGGGACGGATGATGCCATCCCCACCAAAAGGGTGTGGTTTTCCTCAAGGCCCTAAAGAAAGACAAATCTCCTGGGCGGATGGCATTCATCTGAGAGTACTATGAGAATTGGCGGACATACTGGCTGCACCTGGCGGAGCTTTCAACAGGTCCCCTTGAGACAGGGAGGGTACCTAGGGATTGGCGAGAGGCACATGTGGTACCAATCCATAAGGGGGTCAAGGAAGTACCAGGAAACTATAGACCCATCAGTTTAACCTCGTGGTGGGAAAATTAATGGAGAGTATACTAAAGGAACGATTGGGGGTTTACTTGGAGGAGGTGGGAGGTCTGGATAGTCGGCAGCATGGGTTTGTGCCAGGTAGATCATGTCAAACCAACCTTGTGGAGTTCTATGAATGGGTAACATCAGAACTGGACGAGGTAAGCCTGTGGATGTATTATTCTTGGACTTCAGCAAGGCGTTTGACTCTGTCCCCACAATGGTCTGGTGGAGAAACTGATGGGGTTAGGGGTAGGCCCTTTGATGGTCAGATGGATTGAAACTGGATAGCTGGGCCACTCAGAGAGTAGTGGTCTGTGGGAGCTCTCGAACTCTACAGAGGTTGGTAGTGGGGTACCACAGGGCTCGGGTCCTGGGTCCAATCCTGTTTAATGCATACATATCAGACATCAGGGATGGTATAGGGTGTGAAATGAGTCTCTTCGTGGATGACTCCAAGATGGGAGCAGTAGTTGAGGGAAGAGGGGAGGTTGGCCCTGCAAGGGACCTGGACACCCTGGAAAGCTGGGCTCACACATGGAAATTAAATTCAATATCACCAAGTGCAAGGTGTTGCATCTTGGTCGGGAAACCCTAAACACAGGTACACCCTGGGAGGGAGGTGCTGGAAGCCTCAACAGGGAAAAGACCTAGGGGTCATGGTGGATACATGTATGCATAACACTGAGCAGTGCAGGAGAGCAGCTAGCAAGGCAAACAGGATGTTGGGATGCATCGTGAAGGGGATCACCTCTAGGAGCAAGGAAGTGATTCTGCCACTGTACAATGGACTGGTTAGACCACACCTTGAGTACTGTGTACAGTACTGGAGACCACACTTGAAGAGGGACATACAGCTCCTGGAGAGGGACAGAGGAGGGCAACAAAGATGATCACGAGGGCTAGGGATTTGACTTACGAGGACAGACTTGAGGAGCTCTGCCTGTTTTCATTGGAGGAGAGGAGAGGGGGGGACATGATTGAGGTCTTCAAGTACCTCAAGGAATAAATAGGTAAACATGGAGGGGATCTTTAGACTAAAGCAGGGAGGCATCACCAGAGGGCATGGTTGAAGTTGGAAGGTGGAAGGGGTGAGGGGGAAAGAGAGGAGGTTTTCACTGAGAGGGTGGTGGACCCTTGGAATGCTCTGCCTGGTGAGCTGGTTCAGAGATCCACAGTGGAGCTTCAAGAGAGGGTGGGACAGACACAGAAAGTGGATGTATCAGATGATGGCCTGTCCCGGGGGGGTGGGGATGGATGATAGGGGTTTCTGGAGCACAAGGGATGGGAGGGTCTCGGCACCCAACTAAGGATCTAGGTTCGAGCAGACTTGCTAGACCATAAGGCCTAATCTGCTGGCAAATAGTATGTTAGTATGTTAACTAGTGGCACCACTGACTATCATTTTTAACAAATCATGGGAGGAGCGTTTGGTACCTGAGGACTGGAGGAGGGTGTATGTGATTCCTATTCATAAAAGTGGGAACAAGGAGGAGGCAGGAAACTACAGACCTGTTAGTTTGGCCTCAGTGGTAGAGAAAATTATGGAATCTCTTCCAAAAGAAAGAACTGTTGAGCACCTAGAGGCCTGTGGGGCACAGGACCCAAGGCAGCATAGATTCACAGTGGGAAGGTCATGTCAGATGAATCTAATAGATTTCTATGACTGGGTAGTAGATCATGGAGGGACTGTGTATGTGGCCTACCTAGACTTTAGCAAAGCATTTGATGCAGTGTCACACAAAAGATTAATAAAACAGTTAGCCAGCCTGGGAGTGGGTCCCAGGGTGGTAACCTGGGTAAAAAAATTGGCTGGACAACAGGACACAGAGGGTAGTAGTAAATGGAGTTCACTCCAAAGAAATGGGAGTTACTAGAGGGGTACTGCAGGGTTCAGTGCTGGGACCGGTCTTCTTTAATGTCTTTACAGGTGACATTGTGGAGGGACTGAAAGGAAAGGTATTCCTCTTTGCAGATGACACAAAGATCTGCAATGGAGTTGATACACAAGGTGAGATGGAATGATTGAGAAGGGACTTGGCAAGGCTGGAGGAATGGTCAAATGTATGGCAGCTTAGATTCAATGCAAAGAAGTGCAAAGTAATGCAACTGGGAAACAAAAATCCAAGGGAAGAGTACACAATGAGGGGGGTATTAATGACAACAAAAATGGAAAGGGGCCTGTGGGTAGTAATATCAGAAGACCTAAAGGTGAGCAAGCAATATGAGAAGGCAGTAAGGAGGGATGGGAGAGCACTGGGATGCATAGGGAGAGGTATCACAAGTAGAAAACAGGAAGTTGTTATCCCTCTATGCAGACAGTTGGTAAGACCTCATCTGGAGTACTGCATGCAGTTCTGGAGACCCAATCTCCACAAGGACATAGACAGGGTGGAGACAGTCAAGAGGAGGGCAACTAAAATGATGCAGAGTCTGCACCAGAAGCCACAGAAAGAGACAAAAAGAGCTTAATATATATACCCTCGAGGAAAGGAGGGAGAGGGGGGACATGATAGAAACATTCCATTACCACAAGGGAATCAACAAAGTCCAAGAGGGTAGCATCTTTCAGAAAAAGAGATATGCAAGAATGAGGGGGCACAATTTGAAGATGGGGAAGACTCAAGGGCAATGTGAAGAAGTATTTTTTTCATGGAGAGGGTGGTGGATGCATGCAGTAGCCTTCCTGAAGAGGTTGTGGGGTCAAAAACAGTGGGAGAATTTAAGAATGCATGGGACAGACATAAGGCAATTCTAGTGGGAGGTAGGAGAAAGTAGGCTATTGGTAAAACTAGGATATGCAGCTTTTTCAATAGGTAGGGAAATGGACAGACTGGGTAGGCCAAGTGGTCCTTATCTTCTGTCAGAGTCTATGTTTCTATGTTTCTATTAAACTAATTTAAAAACATGAAAAACTCTGACAGGTTTACAAAGAATAATACTAGATTTTCAAAGTTGAGTACCCTCTCTCAATAGAAATGAGCATTTTCCCAAGCTTGGAAACCGATGCCATATAAAATATGCAGAAGTGACCATTAATTGGTATCCTATCAAAACCTGGGTAAGAATCTATCATGTTTAGGTTATTTAGCTGTTGTACCCCTCTATTTGAATCAAAAATGTTAACAAAACTGTTAGCCAAAGAACTGCAACAGGTATTATAATTACTATTGTCAATCACCCTGACTGAACAGGGATTGTTTAATATAATTATAACTGCCTAATCCAGCATAGATATATTAATGGCCATTCACATAGATACAGAAAATGTGTTCAGCAGACATAATTAGTGCATTTTAAAATGCTCACTGCAGAAAGTATAATGCCAAGGTTGATTTTCTGACCTGAACAGATACATTATTTTGTTCCTGTGGCTTGTGTTAGGGCAACTATGACTTCAGTTTAGTTCAGTTTATAACACTGATGTGTACAGTACAGTCAAATACTATTACACAAATATTATACAAGCTCTAAAAAACATAAGGGCAGTCACAAAGCATTCTCCTACTGCAGCAGTGTCTTTTATACACAAATTTAGCAGTAATTGTGAATTTGTCTATTGAATATAAAACAGGAATGTGCAAACTGTTTAGCAAGAAATGTAGTTGCTCACTACATGCATAAAAACATATGTTCTCCAGGAATTAACTCATTTAGTATGTAAGTGATTTACTAAAACACTGTCAATGAGTACATGTATCATATTAACAGATGCATTTGGAACATTTAGGTATTTAGGAGAGTTTAGGAATTTTTCCCCGTTCCAAAATACTGCCATATCCCTAAAGAAATAAAAAAATTCTCAACTGGGTCAATGTCTTCATATGGAAAGGAAAAATGGGCATTTGATACCCTCAGGGTTTAACTGGCTACCAAATTTAAAATAAATAAAATTTAGTTCACATTGCAATAGATATGGTTCACAATCCAATGTATGTTTAACTTGTATATATAGGACAAAGGTAGTAATCTGCCCAAGTCTAATAAAATCCCTCTGTAAAGAGATATCCAACTACTAATTCATCAAGTCGGATTCCTACTGTATATCCCCATAGTACTTGACAGGTGTTCCATTATGCCACGCTCATGTAATCATTATTTATTTATTTATTCTATTGATGTATTTATGGATGTATGTTTTCCCTTTTCATTATAGTGCCCTTTTAGATAATATTTGCAAAGAGACCATTTGGGTGGCAGAAGGTAAACATACAGTATGTTACAATACAGACTGACAACAAAAACACAGATGTATAAATTTATTTTTAAAAGGCTGTAGCCTGCTGTTCAATGGCTGAAACAACAGGCACCCCCCTTCCCGCCTGACCTATTTAAAGTAATCCTTCCTGCTTCATTCAGATGCTTTTTTCTTTGCCAGCTGGAGGCTCAGTCGATCTGTCTTATCCCTTGGGGTCTGTTGGGGCTCCCCCCCAACACTTCTTTTGCCCTGCTTTTGGTCAGTATTTGCTGGCTCCGGCTGCTGCATGCTTCCAGTGTTGCTTGTTTTTCTGTTCTCCTGTGTTTGTCTTTTGGTGCTGTGCTTTTCTTTTTGGGGGGCTTTTTCATTTTCCTACTATCCTGTTGCAATTTGGATTTGTCTTACCATCCTGTTTCGTCTTGTTTGTATTGTCCTAATCCTGTGCCTGTGCTCGCAGACTCCTATTTACTCACCAGATAATACAAATACTTACCCAAAAATGCAAAACCTCAGTTCATTGCATTGTTATCTGTATGCTTCAATTCAACCTCCAGCTTCCTTTCCTAGCAATCCTGTTTTCCTACAATTGTTCTCATATGCTTCAAGCTTTCACTGTTGTTTTTCTACTGTCTCCTGTGCTTCCACTTTAATTGTTTACACCTGGCCCAGGCTCATACTGCTCAACGTAGTTGCCACTCCCTGTGTTTATGTTATTCAGACTCATTTGTTGCTATTTCAGAATAGCTTCCTACCTCTCCCAGGCCACTGGCTTTGCCCAGCCTCCTTATTAAAAACCTGTTACCTAATCTATGGCCTCAGAATTTTACCAAACCATACTTTTACCAAACTCCTCACAGTCTGTTTCTGACTTCTGCCATACTGAAACCTTAACCATTCAATTAGCTCTATTTTGGGTTGGGGCTGGTTCTACTCTACCAAAATTACAGTTGCTAATATCTATACTGCAACTTTCAGTCATTAAATCAGCTGTTTGGTCTCATGGTGTTCAGCTTGTGGCTTCCCTGTTATTCCCATGGTGGTGGACTGTTATGTCTCAGTGGGGCATCATAGCTACAGATAGCAGGAGAATGCTTTTATTTAAGTTAAATGAATCCTGTTCCTTTGCCACTACTAGGTCAAGGGAGCAAGGGGACCAGGTGGATGTTGCCACAGTAAGAGAGGAGGAAGCCATGGAGAGAGCCAGCAGGAGGCAGCTCAAATCCTTAGAAGAGGAGAGAGTTTTTTTTGGGGACTGACTGCCCCACCACACTGAGCAGTGACCTTCCAGCTCCAGAAGGGAGTCAATCCAGGGACAGAGTGGAGAGCCTATCTTGCAGATGGGGTAGGAACACGTAGGCTCCTGGAGGAGCCAGTCAAGAGGAGAGTAGCAGATTTTCAGCAGAATGGCCAGCTTTAAAAAAAAACACCAGCCACTCGCTCACTCCACTACTAGGTCCAGGGAGCAAGGGGACCAGGTGACCATTGCTGCAGTAGGACAGTAGGATGCCTCAGAAGGAGTCAGCTCAAATCCTCAGAAGAGGAAAGAGTTTTTTTCCCACCCACTCTCCCTTGCCCAGACCTCTATTAAATACCTAAGGAAGGAGTAGCCAAATCTAGGGTGAACCGACAGACCGAGGAGGGATCCCCACCCTCTAGTGGGAAGAGGTGGAAAAGACAAATCAAGTACCTTAGAAAATGGCTGATCACTACCTGAGGGGATGGGTCATTGGTGAATGGCAAGATGAGAAGGAGCTATCAGGTAAGAGCAGCTGGAGATCAACAGACAAAGTGGCCCCAAGGTGAGCTGTGGAGTAGGAACTCAGCAGACTTAAGTGACCCAGTTTTGGGCAACAAAGTACTGTTACTTCCATTTCTTAAGTTCTAGCTACATTCAGAGCAAAGGTACTGTGACTGTTCCAGTTTGAGTCTTTGCTGCCAAGCCAGAATCACTGCGATTGTTCTGGGTTACTTGTGTCATACGGAGTGAATTAAGTTGGGGAGGGATCTGTTTTTCTAGGAGAGGCATCTGATTGTTAAGATGACAGCTGAGAGGGGGAAGGTTTGGGGCAGCATGGGGCAATTAGGAAAGTGAGTCTTAGGAGATTAACACAGCAAAAAGGAACCTATTAATCAGAAGTAAGGTACACTATAGAGGAGGGGGCTCACTTCAATGTCTAGAGAATCAGATGGATGGTAAGGGGCTATGACTAACCACTGTGGGTATCTTGAGGGTTAAAACATAATTGGAGAAGACAAATGGAATGGGTTAGGGAGGGACACACCAGATGGTGGGGGGGGCTCCAGTGGAGTCAGGTGGGGACAGTGAAGATGGGGGAGGTACAGGGAAAAGCAGGATGCTAGGGGGCCAACATGGGTAAAAGCATGGGATGCAATGGATGTGGGGTGGTGGTTTGGATGAACATATTGTGGCGGATAGGATGATGTTCAATCTGTAACAGATTGAGAAGTCTGGAGAAGGAAGTACTGTGGCTTGGTAGAGAGTTGGAGAAGATGAGGGGAGGTGGGGCATGAGGCAGGAAGGTCTCATCTGGGGAATAACATGAGGATACCACATGGGAGGTACAGTGGCTGAAGGGAAGGGTGGGGAGGGATTGCAGGAGCAGAACAAACAGGAGGTCTAGCAGTAGTGAGAGGGGTAGAGTCAGGGTGAAAGAGCCAAAGCACAGCCAGGCAGGAAGGGCAGGAAATAAGTTTGCTGTGCTGGTGACACTGGTGGAGGAAGAAGGGGTGCATGATCTCCAGGAAGGGACAGGAGGGGGAAGGGGAGGGGATCCTCAAGGGAGAGGAATAAGTCAGGGGAGGGGGCAGGGTGAGGGGAGAGAAGCACTGCTGGTTGGAAGGATGGCAGGGGAAGAGCACAGGTGGGACCCAGGGTGGAGGGGAGGGATGTGTAGGATAGGAAGGGAGCAGTGAAGAGGGGGGCAGGACAAGGGTGGAGGGGCAGCCAAAGGGGGAAGGGGGAAGGGAAGAGTCAGTGATGTGGCAGGCTCTAGTAATGGGTACCTTGGGAAAAGTGTAGGGGCAGGGATAGGGATCAAGGAAGGGGGGTGCTAGTGCTGGGTGATTCTATATTAAAAGGGATCAGATAGGGTGACAAGTGGGAAAGGCATAGTCGCATATGGGTGAAGGCCATACTTGGGCTAACGGCAGACAGGACAGGGCAGGCAGTTCTTAAGTGTGCAAGAAGGGGCAGGAAGAAACCGCATGTAGTGGTGCTTGTGGGCACTAATGATCTGGAGGTGGAGACTGTGGAGATAGTAAGGAGGAGGTTTGAGGAACTAGGAGGGCTATGTGAGGAAGTGTGGGAATCAGTGGCCTTCTCAGAGGTGCTCCCAGTAGCCTGTGTGAGTACAGGAAGGAAAGGGAGGATTGGGGAGTGCAACACTTGGTTGGGGAAATGGTGTCTGTCCAAGAGGTTTGAGATTGTGAGGGACTGGGGCAGAACCTGGAACAATAAGAATCCTATATGCAGGGGATAGGCTGCACTTGATCGGGGATGGGAATGGGGTAGTAAAGCAGAGGTTTGAGGGGTACAGAACATCATGGGTAGATTTAAACTAGGTGGGGGTGGCATGAGGAAAGCTGGTAGGTGGGGATCCCAGAAAGGGGAACCAAGCATGCTTACCCACCTAGCTATCAGATAGGAATTTGGGGTAGGGATGTAAGGAGGGGTTAGGAGAGGGGAAAACGGGGGGGGCACAGGTTGAAGGATTGTCTCACTGAATGTGAGAAAATTAGGCAACAAATCAGCCGAGCTACAGGCTGTCTTGGCAGTGGGGAGGGTGGACATAGTGGCCATCACAGAAACATGGGCCACCCAGAACCAGGACTGTGATATGATGATCCCAGGGTACAGGATATTCAGAAAGGACAGGGCTAAGGGGAAGGGGGTGTGTAGTAATCTACATGATGGAAGGGATAAGGTGTATGTGGGAGGAGTGGGGAGGAGGGCAGGATAGAGGCTCTATGGATGCAGTTTCTAAACTCCAAAAGAAGGACACTGAGAGTGGGGGTGGTACACAGGCCACCAGCTCAAGGGGATGACCTGGACAGAGAGTTGGCTGAGCAGATTAGAAGAGTCTGTAGGAAGGGGAACACAGTAGTGGTGGGGGACTTCAATCTCCCTTGGGTGGACTGGAACACCCCAACCACCATGAGTGCAAAGGAGCAGGTATTACTAGAGGCATTTCAGGACAGCTTCCTGGTGCAATTGGTCCATGAGCCAACCAAGGTGGGAAGGACTCTGAACCTAGTACTAACAAATGGGGATGCTATAAGGGATCTGGGAGTTGAGGACCTTCTGGCTAGGAGTGACTACCACTTGGTGTTGTTCACACTCAATATGGGCAGAGAAACAGGAGTTACGGGTACCATGGTGATCGATTTTAAGGGGGCAGACTTTAAAAGGATGGTGGAAATTTTGGTTGGGCATCTGGTGGGAATTCAAGCAAGTATGGATGCTAACCAAAAATGGGATATTATTAAAAAGGGACTAGCAGGGTTGCTGAGACTTGTACCAGGACATGAAGCAAGAAGGATTGGGCAAAGAAGCCAAGTTGGCTGACTCATGAGGTCATGGAAGGGGTGAGGGCCAAGTGAAAAGCATTCTAGAGACTCAAGAAATTGGGAGGACAAGGGGACAAGGATGAGTACATGAAGAAGTCTAGGGAGGTCACCCGGCTAGTCAGGGTGGCCAAGTCATCCAGGGAGCTGAGACTGGCACAGGGAATCAAGACAGAGAAAAGGACTTCTTCAGATACATTGGTGAGAGAAGGAGAAACAAAGACCAGATTATGAAGATTATGAAGGATGTGGGGTGGGTGGAGAACGGGGGGACCAGGCAGAGGCACTGAATGATTACTTCTGATCTATGTTCATGGAGGAAGAAGGGGGTCAGATACCTCATGGGAGAGCTAGAGTGGGCAGGGAGGAGGGGGTGACTGATATCAGGATTATGGAGGACAGGGTTCTGGAAGGAGTAAGGGTGCTGAGGGTGGACAAGGCACCTGGACCAGACAGCATTCACCCTAGGGTGCTTAGTGAGCTAGCGGAGATCCTGGTGGGACCACTGGCAGGCCAGTTCAGTACATCACTGGACACAGGATGCGTACCACAGGACTGGAGGATGGCCTACGTGGTGCCCATTCTTGAAAGTGGCCCAAAGGATGAACCAGGCAACTACAGACCAGTGAGCCTCACTTCAATCAGGGGGAAGCTCATGGAGACAATCCTAAAAGAGAGGCTGGTGACCATTTTGGAAGACGATGGTCTCCAAGACAGTCATCAACATGGGTTTGTCTTGGGCAGATCCTGCAAGCTGAACCTAGTTGGGTTCTACACCTGTGTGACCAGGGAGCTGGACAAGGGCCATGCAGTGGATGTCCTGTATTTGGACTTCAGCAAGGCCTTTGATTCTGTGCCACATGGGAGCCTGGGGGAGAAAGCTGGAATATTTAGGGGTGGGAACAAAAATGGTCAATTGGATCAACAACTGGCAGAGGGGTAGGCAGCAAAGGGTAGTGGTGGGGGGAACTCTTGTCACAGAGGGATGTCGTGAGTGGGGTGCCTCAGGGTTCTGTACTGGGACTGGTGCTGTTTGGGATATTCATAGCTGATATCTCACACAGAGTGCGGAGTAAGATCCGTCTGTTCGCAGACAATATCATGATGGGAGCTGTGGTAGATGACATGGAGGGGTGAAGGGGACTGCAGGAGGACCTGACCAAACTACAGGAGTGGTTGGAAACATGGCAGTTGGGGTTCAATGCCAGGAAGTGCAAGGTCCTGCACTTCGGAGCTAGAAACCAGGGGAGAAAATATCAGCTGGGAGGGGTAGAGTTGAAATGCACAATGAAGAAAAAGGATCTAGGGGTGCTTATAACAGGGAGTATGAACCATTCAGTTCAGTGCAGGAAGGCAGCTGCAAAGGCAAACAAGATGCTGGGGTGCATATTGATGGGAATCTCCTCCAGGAACGGAAAGGTGATCCACCCCTTGAACAGGTCAGTGCTCAGGCTGCACCTGGAATACAGTGTACAGTAATGGTGTCCATTCCCGAAGAAAGACACCAGATTGTTGGAGGGGGTGCAATGTAGAGCAATGAAGATGATCTAGGGAATGGAGGGAAAATCCTATGAGGAGAGGATGGGAGAGCTGAACATGAATTCCCTGGAGGACAGGAGGGATGGGGATATGATTGAAACCTTTAAATACTTAAAGGGAATAAACAAGACTAATACAGGAGAGATTTTCCAAATCAAAAGGGGGAGGGACAAAAGAGGGCATTGGCTGTGATTGGAGGGGGGAAGATTCAGGAGGGAAATCAGGAGACACATTTTCATGGAAAGGGTGCTAGACAAATGGAATACTCTGCCCGAGGAAGTGATATCCTGTAGAAGGGTGGGCGGATTTAAGAAGGGTGGGACAGAGTGGGGGGGGGGGTGTTGTGAGGAGGGGGGGAGAGTGGGGCAGCTGCAAGTTGAAGGGCTAGCTGCACAAATAAGAAGACTCGTTAGACCGTGAGGCCTGTTTCTGCTGGCATTTCGCATGTTTGTATGTATATGACATCCCAGTTATCTATGCATAAATATATTAACCTCATAGCCTGCATGGCTTTCACAATACTCATTGCATGGATTTCAAGATTTTCATTCCATTTCATAACCATGTTGCAAATGCTCCTAAATCAAATAAACTAACTCTGTCTTAAAGGCATTTAAAGTATTTATGCCACTCATATCAGTTCTCTATTTATGAGGCAACCCTAACAATTACTGCTAAACCTCATTAATTCAATTTAACAAACCTCATTGAATCAATTTCTGGCATCACAGCCTCTCACTACTCGATCATCTACCTTCTATACCATTAATTTGGCTTCCATAGTAGAATTGGTTGGCTTGCTTTTGCTGGCTTTGCTCATATCACTCAATCATATTAAAGAGCCACCAATGCCTCAAGAAGAACTTTGAAAAACATAATATTTGTATACAAAGCAGCTTATGTTTCTTATTAGCTCTAGATCTTTTAATCCCATTATCTATTACTGTGGTCCTATGCATGAAAACAGAATAGTTGTTCCTTGAGGGTTATTCAGGTCCTACTGCTTCTTCCCAACCTGATGAGATAATATTCCACTTGTGACATCACAGATATTCCCATGGCAACAGACTATGATGTCACAATGCAGCATTATAATTTCAAGTAGGGAATAAGCTTTCGAGAGAGATGAATTCTTTTTTCTTTATCATAGAATAATTTTTATTATTTTCATAAACAACACATCCAGAAACCAATTGACTTCTAACAACGTAGAGTTACACATAATCGGATGTACACATCATTATACGAAATACATATCACTGTTGCATAAATCTTAACTCTTCCTAATGCTACAACTTACAACAGTAAACAACCATAATTTGTCCACTACTTCCCCCCCTACTATTTAGGTCGTATGGGCGCCGCCATCCCAACACAAAACATCCCACACACTACTCGGATCAGATATAGAACTAGTATGCAAACATAAAGAAAAAAAAAAAGCCATACGAGGGAGACAAATCACCCTCCACCTCAACCCAGCACTACCAATACCAATTCCCAACCCCCACCCAAAAGTCTGCCCCTCTTTTAAATCTGCGTTTAATCCAGATAGGATCTAGCTCCCTGACCGAGGCCCAATGAAGTAATCAATGTGCTAAGGGGGAGGGGGGAGCCTGACACAAAGCCGAGTTAAGGTAGGCCACCTATTTGGCAAAGTAAACAGGGAGCTGCCCCCTTGCCGCATAAGTTAACCTTTCAAAGGTAGCTAGCTTGGAGACAGCCGCATGCCATGCATCGTTAGGTGAAGACACAGGTTGTCGCCAATATCTTAGTATAAGCCATTTAGCCTCCAGCAGAACCACAAGAACCCAACCTTGGTGTTGCGGACTCAAATGTGCTAACGGGGCTCGATCACCCAACAGCAGCATTGGATGAGACATGTCTATAGGCTGTCTCACCACCCCGGAGCAATCCCTTGCTACCGCCGACCAAAAAGGAGCCAGCACCTGGCAATTCCAAAAAAGATGCAAAATGTCAGCAGGACTGTGTTCGCATCTCCAGCAACCATCATGCAAAATAACTCCCCATTTAGACAAGATAGCAGGTGTTCTATACCAGCGAAGTAGAATCTTAAGCTGGGTTAATTGGCTTCTGGCATCCTTATAAGTAGTATGCGCTGCCCGAAGACAGCGAGACCAAACTTCCAAATCGGTATGTCTACCAATTTCTATGTTCCATGCCATCCTACTCGGCTCTGTATAATCTGTCTGCGCCTCCCTCCAGGTGCTATAGAACTTGCCGGCTAGCCCCCGAAATGGAGATTTTAAGTGCAGTGAGGATATCTAACACCACCTCGGGTCCTCCTTGCTCGACCAGTCAGTGGCTTGCAAAGTATCACGTAATTGCAAGAACCTCCAAAAGTCCTGTACCTTTAACTCATAGCGAGCATGCAATTTTGCTCAAAAGACATTAGGGTACTGGAATTCAGTAGATAGAGGCCTTGTACAATATGAATCCCTTTCTCTTGCCAAGAGACCGACGCTAGAGGTTGGTTACCAACCCTAATAAGTGGATTATGCCACAGTGCGACATATCTGAAAGGCACCCTAGCATTCTGCTTTGCCGTCCCGGCCGCCTTCATTAGACGAAACCAGGCTCCTCTTGTAGCATCCATCACTGGGGTAAGTTTGTCCTGAAGTATGTTCACACGGGTTAGCAGCACACTAAGGGGGACAGACTGGCAAATCTGTCTCTCCATCTCAAGCCATGGCGGCGGGTTGCCAGAAGCTGGGACAAACCATTTAACTGCCTGGGCTGCAAGGAAGGACCAATGATATCCCTTAAAATAAGGGAGTCCTAAGCCCCCTCGCAACCAATGTGCCTGTAATTTATTAACACTCCATCTAGGCTTCCGTCCTTCCCATAGGTAGTCCAACATTAATTTATCTAACACCTGAAACACTTTATTTGACAGCTGTATGGGGAGGTTATTTAACAGGTACGCTACCCTGGGCAACATGAGCATTTGAAGCGTCACCACCTTTCCCATCAGGGATAGGTTTAGGCATTTCCAACGTGCCACCTCAGTAGTCAATTGGGTAAACAAGGGGTTAAAGTTCCTTGACTCTATGTGTCCCCAAGTAAAGGGGATGTATATCCCCAAATAATGCAACCCGTCAGGCACCCATGACAAGTCAGTTCCCCGTAGGCATTCTTTAGTGCATACCCCATTCAAAGGGGCAACACTAGTTTTCTTTTGGTTGATATCCAACCCTGAAATACTAGCAAACAAATTCAGGGACTCCAGCACAAAGGGAAGAGGCTCCTGGGGGTGAGAGAGGGTGAGAAGCAAGTCATCTGTGTACACCATAGTCAGATAATCCTGTCCTCCCACCCTCACACCTTGAGACCTCTCATTAGCCTGGAACACTCGTATAAGGGGGTCTAGAGCCAACAAGAAAAGTAGTGGGGACAGTGGGCACCCCTGACGGGTGCCCTGTTGAAGAAGGAAGGGTGCAGAGATATCTTTATTAGTGAGTATCCTCGCCATGGGTTCATTGTACAACACTTGTACCCACTGTTTAAAGTAAGCCCCAAAGCCATATAAATCAAGCACTTCATACAGGTAGGGCCACTCTACTGAATCAAATGCTTTCAAAAAATCCACCGCCATAGCCGCCATAGGGATACAGGATCGTAACGCCAGCCATTTAATATTGAGCAGCATGCGAATATTCTCTGCCACTGCCCTACCTTTAGTAAATCCGGCCTGAGATGGATGAATGATAGAGGGCAATACCTCCATTATCCTTTTGGCTAAGACTTTGGCTACAATCTTGGTGTCCACAGAAATTAGCGAAATGGGTCGATAATTAGCGCAGTTTAGTGGATCATCCGATTTCTTCGGAATAAGGGTGATCAATGCCTCCCGCATCGTAGGCGGGAGAGAGCCAGCTGCATGAAATTCTTGTAAAGCAGCGAGTAAGGGAGGGCAAATTTCAGAAACCAGCAGCTGATACAACTCAGCCGTCATGCCATCAGGTCCTGGAGCTTTCCCTTTAGCTAACTGAGATAAGGCTTCACTGACTTCAGCTTCAGTGATAGGTGCATCTAACGCCTCCTTCATGGCATCCAACAATCGGGGGATATGCACCGCTGAACAGAAATCCCTTAACTGGTGCCTGGCATCTCCACCTTTCTGAGAAAGGCGAGATTGATACAACCTCTGGTAGTACCATGCCATGCACTCATTAATCTGTTTGGAACTTGTTACTGTCTCCACTGTTTCCGTTCGAAGGGCCTGAATACTGGCAGCAGCCTGTTGTTTCCTAAACTGGAATGCCAATAGCTTCCCACTCTTATCCCCACCCTCCCAATAGGTGTGCTTGACTCTAGTCATATGCCATTCAACCTGTTGGTAAAGTATTGTGTTGATCCGATACTTTAAACCAACCACCCTCCGGAGTAGAGTTGTGTCCGAGGCGTCCACAGCAGGCTCTCTAAACTGTGCTTCCGTGGTGGTAAGATCCGCCTGAAGTCTATCAAGCTCTGCCTTACACTCCTTATTCTTCCGAGCCACATAAGCTATAATGTGCCCTCTTAGCACACCTTTAAAAGCCTCCCACACCGTGCCCGCGGAAGTATCCCTTGGTTTATTATGAACAAAATAGTCCCGGGCAACTTCCCGCACCATACGCTGAAATAAGGGATCCTTGATTAGAGAAGGACTACATCGCCATCTGGTACCCCCTTCCGAATGCCCCGCTATCTGGAAGGTACAGGAAACAGGGGCATGATCCGATACTACAATATCTTTGATCTCAGTTGTCACTATGTCTTGGGCTGCCCATCTGTTTGCAAGCCAGAAATCAATCCGGCTGTACACTACATGGACAGATCAAAAGAACGAGTAATCCCTCCCTGTAGGGTAGTCTCTTCACCATACATCAGTCAGGCCCCATTCCTCCATCATTCCACGTAAGGCGCCCAACATTCTAGGGTGGGCCTGTGGGGTGGACCTGGACTTATCCAAAAACACATCGGATACCAGGTTGAAATCTCCCCCTATCAGGAGTGGGCAGTTTGGATGTCCTTCAGTGAGAGACTCCAACGCCTGATTAAAATCGAGAAGTACTTCAGGGGAATCCGTGTTTGGTTCATAAAAATTTGCCAACACTACATGCCCCCTAGGGTGAGAAAACCTTGCCCCTATCCACCGACCTTGGGTATCTTTTATTGATTTATCCAATGTCCATAGACATGATTTCTTGATCAAAATAGCCACCCCTTTAGACTTGTTCTGGGCTGAGCTAGCAATTACAGTCCCCACCCACATTCTCTTAAGCCAGCCCACAGTTCTTGCAACCAAGTGTGTCTCCTGCAGTAACGCAATATCTGCATGCATAGAGTGGAGACGTCTAAGAACTACACTTCGCTTAGCTGGATGGTTGAGTCCCTTTACATTCCATGATATAAGCTTGAGCCCCATCTTGGAATGCTACACCACTGGGATGAGGTTCTGTGAAATAATACAACAGAAAGGGGATAAATGTAGTACTCACCTCAGGAGTCCGCAATCAACAAACAAAAGTAGTAAGTCAGGATACCTGAGGAAAGTAGAATATGCAGTAAATTCGGATCCGATAAGCTATAGTGTACGGGATGCAGCCCCAAAAGACCTATTAACTGAACAGAAAGAAAATAGGTGAAATTAAACAGCACTCACTAAGTTACTACCCTAAATACACCCACTAACTGTTAGTTAACCGGTATAAAACAGTATAAACTATATAAATCTTCAAACTACTAATACGGTATGACATTAGTTATAAAAAAAAACACTAATGAGTCTTGGTGTATGCACACTGGAGCTATACCCCAGCCAGTCACTAGGACAGGCTCTCTGCCGTGCCAGCCAAAGCCTTGAGTAGGGGAAAGGAAGGTCGAACCATCCAGTCATTGACAGGCTCAACCCCAGCTCCACCTAGATTACACATTGTACCCAATACCACCCTTACTCCTTAAGAGGGTGGGGCATCTGAGGCCAAGGGGAACAGCTGTAGGGTTTCAGACAGCTATCATTACCACCAGGAATATAACTGAATCATCCAGGTCCTCCAAGTCCCACAAGGCTACCCCAACGCCCACCCCCCAGAAATTTGATAACAGCCACTATCCTTAAATGTTTCAGTCCGGAGAGGGGCCCTATCCACTGACAGACATCCATCGCCTACTTCCTGCGAGATCTTAGAAGTCGCTTCCATAGAAGATAAGGCTCCCTTAGCTGCCTCTTCCTCAATTCCTGGCAGATTATCCGACCATAGTTCTAATTCTGCCGTTTCCATAATATCCTCATCAGGTATCTCCTCTGATTCAATTTGCACTGACTCCTCCTTAGTTAACTTAGCTGGGGTGCCATCTCTAGCCCCTCTTCAGATTCAGCACCACTCTGAGACCGGTGCCTAATGCGGGCTATATTATTGTTATCCCGCCAGGGTTTTGCAAGGGCAACCACACTGGGAACCACTGCTTGTCCATGCCTTCTCCTAGGACCCTCCATATAAACATGCCGAGGGTGAGAAACTGTAGAAGACCCATTTCCTGAAGAGGGTATCAGTTCTTTACTAGGCTCTCCCCACAAGTTTCCATTCTTACTCAGGTTCCTTCTCTCCTTCTCAGGATGCCAGAGTCTTTTAGGAGCAGGATCTCTAAAATTCAGTCACGGCCAGTGTTTAGAGACCCAGGCTTCCACTTCCTGAGGGGATTCAGCCAAAACCTCCTTGCCTTCTCTCGAGACTTCCAGATGAGCCAGCCGCTGAAAACCATACCTAAAGCCATGTTGGGCCAGCAACTTTTTAATCGGGGCAAAGGCCTTCCTCTGAGCTGCCATGTCAGCTGAGAAATCCCTGTAAAATGAGATTTTTACCCCTCACCACATCACTTCCTCAAGGTCCCTGGCAGTGCGCAACACTCGCTCCTTCGTGGAGTATCTCAATAGGTATGCCACTATGGGACGGGGCCCCGATGTCTTCAGACAGGGCTCTCCAGGGACCCGATGCGCACGTTCCACATCCATGGGGCCTTGCCATCTATCTCCCAACATCCTGGGAATCTCCTCATTTAGGAATCTTTCCATGTTTTCCCCTTCCACTCCCTCTGGCATACCCAAAATCCAGATATTATTCCTTCTACCACGATTCTCTTGATCCTCTGCCCTTTGCCATAAGGTGGTCAGCCTGCCCTCATGATCTTGTAGCCATTGAAAAAGCTTAGCCTGGGTTATCTCCAAGCTTTCAGTCCTTTGTTCCATCACATTAAATTTATCTTTTAATTCCTGTACCTCAGCTACATTCCCAGCCAACGTAGCTGATAAAGAGTCGACCCTGGAAAGTAAAGTCTCCAGCAAGGAAGTTATATGCTGGAGCGAGGATTGAACTTCAATTCATGTGTGGGGGGATTCTAAGCCATACCAAACTGCCTACATGTAACTATTCTCATCCACCATGCCTTATAGTAATAGATTTCATACAGGATTGATTTGTTGCAGAGCCCAAATACCAGCAAGAGGCACAGTCAATAACAAAGTCTTCCCCCCTCCTGGGAGTCACAACATGGCTTCAGCCTAGCTCCCTGCGGCGGTGTACTAACTATTCAGACATGGAGGATCTCGTGGCCTGCTCTTCACCGTAGGCGCCTCGCACATAGCACTCGATTTAACAGTCACAGCACACAGAAACGTTCACCGGACCCGATTCTGCAGCTATGGGAGGGGCAAGGTTGCGTTCCCGGTCACCGCATCCAGCCCAGATGCCTGTCAAAAATGAAAAAATACCGAAGCCGGGGCTCGCACTACAGTTCTACTCGGCCATACTCTCCGGCGTCCAAACCACGCCCCTGAGAGAGATGAATTCTAACGAATATCAGTCTTGTGTTTGTGAGAATTTCTTTAGTAATAAATAATGGAGAGATGAAATCTCTAGAAGATATATGAAATAAAAGCTGAACAGTGTCTAAATATTAAGTTTTCCAAAGTCCTCCCAAAGACATCAGTATCTCTTTAAGCATTCCTAACCATCGTTCATCAGTCAGATGTATCTCAGTCCATTGTATCAGTCAGACATCTAAGACAATCATACAATATAGCAATACCTAACTCTTGGCCACTGGCTTCACTTGGCCACCTCATATGTAGCACTTCATAGTTATCTGTCTGCTCTCCTTTATAACTCACAGGCTTGCCAACCATGACCAATACCTTCTCTGGCTCAGGGCTTCCCTGCAGATGATAGTCTTGTTCTGTACTGATATTGGCATCTTGAGCATGTGAAACTCAGGACGGGGTTCTTCTCATTTGGCCCATAGTGGGAATGTCCTCACTCTGGGCAGAGCTTTAGCCATTTCTGTCATCAATGGCACCTTTCAATATAAACTTAAGACTTCAGCTATGAGGGATGGGGCCCTCACACCCAAGAGCACTCCTTTAGCTAGCCAAATTGTGTTCGATGATGCCCTCTACACTATTCTTCCATGACAACCTCTGGTTCACCCTATCTATTCTTAGTTGGTAGGCCGGCTGAGTGCTTCAGTGATCATTGCTCTCCTCCTCTTGCCTAGGGGGTCCTGCTCTAGCTTTAGAGTTTCTGTTGTTGCAGAAAACTCTGGCAACCCATCATGGCATTCCTATTAGAGAAATCATAGGAGCTTTCCACCAAATTGGAATATTTTCCTCCCTTTGGATTGAGTTTCTAAATTGCAGCAGCAGAGCCATCACTAAATAAAACACTCCTAGCCTGGAGGGAAGGCAACCTAGGCCTTCGATCCCCAGAGGTTTCCTCCTCAAAGGGTGTTTTTCCTCTCCTCAGCGCCAAAGGTCTTATTTTTTGTTACCACTTAATTAGGTAGTTTCTGTAGTTATTTAGGAAGGTTTCCTCTGTTGGATGGAGATGGATAGTGGCCCTTCTTTGCCACTCCCTCTCTCCTTGGGAAGTCATGCTCTCTCTTTATAATACATTCAATCTATGTTAAAATAATTACTCATTTCAGTTATCTCTGACCATTACCCTCATGTCCGATGACCAAGTGTATATTCCAATCTCAATATCAACTCATTACCTCCGCAATGCTTTCTAATCTACTTTCTTTTTTGGCTTTTCCTAAGCTACCTTTAGCCTAAAGGAATCCTTCCCATGGCACCTCTAGGGGTGGAATCCTCCTCCAGGGTTCCTGCCTTTGACATCCCTTTATTCAGCAGGTACTGTACAACAATGTTTATTCAGCAAGTTGCATGAGCACAACACCACATTAAGTTGTGTAAGCACATTGAACTGAAAGGCTGTAGCCTGCAGTTCAATGGCAGAAGCCGCAGCCATGCCCCCCTGCCTGACGTATTTCAACTCATCCTTCCTGCTTCATTCAGAAGCTTTTTACTTTGTCCCACCTTTCTCTCCTCCTCCTCCAGTGGCTAGCCTATCTCCTTGGGGGCTTTTCCTAAGTTACCTATAGCGAAAGGGAATCCATCCCATGGCATGCCTAGGGATGGAACCCTCCTCCAGGTTTCCTGCCTTCAGCATCCCTACAAGGTGGCATTCCCAAGGCACAGAGATGTGAACAGCTACAACAAAGTTTATTCAGCAGCTACAACAAAGTGTATTCAGCAAGTTGAATAAGCACAACACCACACTAAGTTACGTAAGTACATTGAAAAGTGTTCACTAAGATAAGCACACTGGCTGAGAACAGCTTCATTCCAGATGCATCCTCGGGGAAAAGGCAGAGTGGAGCACAAAAAAGCATCATAGTACAGTAAATGTGTGCAAAAAACAGGTGCATTTGCAAAATGAAACATTTCAAAAATGTTGCAAGCACAGAGTAAAAATACTTGTGCAAAATAGGGCAGTTCTTAAAGAGCAAGTGTACTACCTAAAACAGATTAGTTTTTAAAAGATGCCAATGTTTACATTTTATGGCTGAGTTACTTTTCTTATAACTTTGGTTAATTAGAAGATATTTTACATGATGTTAGCTGGTATGATGTTTGGAACAGCACTTTGCCTGGCAGCTGACATCTATCTCAGTTACTCCTATTACATCATCAGCATTGTGACTTCACTGATTGTAACATTCCAGCTTCGCAGAAAGGGCCAGTCACTGGCTGCCAGGTCAGTCATTTGTGATGTCACAGTTAGTAAGTTCACAGTGCTGATGACATATGAGAGGACTAGAACTACATATGTCAGCTGCCAGGTAGAGTGCTATTCCATACTACAGATGACAGAGGGGCAATATGATACATATATTCAAAATCATTCAGGCAGGAAACTCATGGAAAGCCTATATTTAAATTTTAATAATTGGAAGGCTCTGCCTATGGTTATATGGGGGAAGAGCTCATCCCCCATAACCTATTTAAGCAGCACAGCCCTGCTGCTCTGCTTAGAGCCAAACTCACTTGCTTCCCGGCGGTGCGGCTGCCTACCCCCCCCTTCCTTGTCTGCATTTCATTATGCCTTCTGCCTTCCCCACCTCCTCCCCACTGTTGCCTTGCTTGCTGTCCTTGTGCTCCTCCCATGCTCCCTGTCCCCTTCTGTTCTGTACTGCTCCTGTTTTTGTTTTCTTTTCTTTTTTTTGGGGGGGGGGGTTCTTTGTTGGCCATGCCTCAGTTCACCCACCGTAGCTCCAGTTCACCAGCAGCCGGCATCCTCATTCAGCTCCTTCGGCGCTCCATTTGGAGGAGCATTCGCCCTTCCTCACTGCCGTCTGGATTTCCACTGGACACCGCTTGGATTTGCCTAGCTACTCCATACTGCTTTCTCCTCCAGCTGATGCACCTTCCACATACAGCCCTCCACTCAGCTCCATATAAGCTCACTCCGGTGCTCTTCCTACTGCACCATAGTACTTCCATCCGCTGACCATTTCTCTATAGCCTGCATGGCGCACACCAGGCAGCGAATGCTAATGTGCATTCCTGTACAAGAACTAAAAGGCAGCATTGCAGACTTTTAATTCATAGCCAGGATACATGAACTGAGCCTCTCTGTTCCACTTGTTATCAGGTCCCAGTGCAAGCTCCAGAAAAGCAAGCCTTTCAAACAAATACTATTGCTTATGCTAGTGCAAGATCCTTCAACAACCAAATCGGCACTGCCCGCCGCTTGTACTTCCTGGTTAATCATGATTATAGCTGCCTACATCTACAGTAATTGCTGCATCTACCCTAGCATTCGTGCCTGCTCCAGGATTTAGCTGGTTCAGCTACCTGTCAGCGTATACTATTTAATCCATTTCGATTGAACACCCAAGAGATGGGGATATAACAAGGAGCTCAACGGTATGGTATTGTCTTATTTCACAAACTCTATCCATCACTGCTACCGTATGTCAGATATCGGCTCGGAGACAGCATTTAATTTAAGCCATCTTACATTTCTCAACTAATTCCTCAAAGCTGCATGGCAGCGCTAGCCGTATGTGCCAACCATTCCTCCCACACCTCTCAATTGCCGTGAACTGCATTTAAGTGCTCTGACTTTCACATTCGTTTGACCATAGCTCTGCAGATTCCTGATGCTTCTCATACTGTTGCAGCTATTTCTGGATACTCAAATTAAATCAATGAACTCAGTTGCTAGAAACATTCCCTATCACTAACTACATGGGGCCACTTTCTGTAGACTTGTTATTGTTTCAAGATAAATAAGGATGTTGCTTCCCATTATGGCTCCTTGTTATAATTGCTGTTTGGTTACCAATAAAAAAACAACATTAGGAGGATCAGACTTATTGCCTGCTATTTCCATTTCCATTAGTCCCACTATGTACCTTTGTATTATTCAGAACTGATCTGTGCTACTTCATCTGCATTTCATGCACTCCAATGACTACTACTACTACTACCGACCTACGTCCAGGTCTGAGCTTTTAACTCATTACCTATGGCTCGCACTATTCGCATTCCTGTCTCCTGCTCTTCCCTGGCTGCCTGGAATCTCCTAACTGTATTGAACTTGCAAGGTCCTCACACTCAAACACTCTCCCAGATCAGCTCAGTGTTCATTCAGCAACTTCCAAGATTGCTCTCTTACTCCACCTGCCTTGCCCAGCATCGGGCCTGGAGATTCATGATTTCTGTCAGCCTGCCACACCCCATCTGGGCCTGGAGGTTTGTATACTTCTACCTCATACCTGCCTCACCTTCAGGCCTGGAGGTTCATCTATTCATACACTATGCCTGCCTTGCCCAGTATCAGGCCTGGTGGGTCATAATTCTCTCAGCCTGCCATGCCCAGTCTGGGCCTGGAGGTTCATACTTTTATCTCATCATTGCTCCACCCTCAGGACCTGGAGATTCATCGAGAGCATCATATGCTTACAAGGCCTGCTTCGCTCGTCTGGGCCTGGAGGTCTTCCAGCTCTACATCTACTCACATATCGAGTTCCATTGCAGATTTACTCCTAGCTGTCTTACCCAATCTGGACTGAAGGTTCCTTCCGCTGTGCCCAGCCTCATAGGCTGCATTCAGCTTCTCTGCATCTCCAAAAAACTGTTGCTAACCTAACGTGGCATCGATTCCATGACAATATTCTCCCACCGGATCACAATCATTCATCAAGCTCCCTCTCTCTTTAGAAGGAATTTCTCATCTGCTAGACATGCCTGACACATACAGCTCCACCTATGCTGATTGTATATGCTCACCTGTGGATTTGACCAGTTCCCATACAAGTCACCCTGGATACTGTATCCCCCTTATGGGCTTGATTGCCATTCTCGACTACCTCTTATTTACTCACCAGCTGACCTACGTGGGGACCAACTGCATATATTAGCCTACGAGGGCTAGTTGCCGCACTACTAACTTACCAGCAGACCTATGGTGGTCTGGCTGTGCTTACAAGCTTACCTGGAGCTAGCCGCCACTCTACGTACCTCACGAGCTGACCTTTATGGTCCAGCTGCACATTTCAGCAGTGGAACTAGCTGCCATGGTCTACAAATTATCAACCACCAACTCAGTCTATATTACTTACTACCTACTACCTCATCTCCCAACCTACATGGTCCAGCTATACATCCTTACTTAATTGGGTCACCTGTTATACTTCCTTGGGATGCTTCCTAACCTCACAATATATTGCTTTGGTTGAACTACCCTCAAATCCTGCCTGGAGTTCAGCTCACTTCTAATGCCATATGCCTTCTATATCATGACTTTGACATAGAGTCTACTCTCTTCGTGTTATTAACTAATCTGGGTTCGTCAGTCATCAGCTTCAGTCAAGCTTTCTACCATTCCATGAAATTCATAAGCCTTCTAGCAGCAGAAGCCTGGTGGTAGGACAACTTCTATTTCATCCTGCTTTGCCAGCATCACAGCCTGGATACATTGCTGTATTTGCCTATCTATCATTTGGATGCTACATGTGTTCATACAGCTACCTGCTTTGCTCATGCAGGAATTGGGAAACCTACGTTTGACCCATCGTCTCTTACCACTTGCTGTTCCATTGGATCATATGTAATCTGTAATTTGAACTAACCAATAATGTAATCAGTTTAGGATTATCCTCCTTTAGTATGCCCAGAAGGACAGGCAGGTCAATAGCCATAGGTCCTCAGAGGTTACCCCCTAAGGGTTTTTCTCTTCTCCTGCATGCTGCTGGCCATACTCTCCGGAGCTGGAGGAGATAATCGTGGGATACCATATTTTTTTGGGGGGGCGTCCCATCCTAATCAAATAGCCTTCCTTTCTATGGTGGGATACAGAGCAAAGCCAAAACCATCAACTTACAACGAATAACTCATCTGTTCAAATATCAAACACTATCTTACTTCAGCTCATCACGTACTGTAATCATTGACTTACTCATGTTCATGCCTAAGTACCTAAGCACTACTTATTCATACAACTATACCTTGGAAGCATCATTTAACTTACTGGCCTGGTCTCTGTATCCAATCTCAAACCTACATCATGTAGATGCAGTATGTAACACAAGCACTGAGCACTGAACCACACATAATTGGAAGGCTCTGCCTATGGTTATATGGGGAAAGAGCTCCTCTCCCATAACCTATTTAAGCAGCAGAGCTCTGCTGCTCCACTTAGAGCGAGACGCACACGCCCTCCATCCACCCCTTCCACCTCCTCCTCCTCCTCCTCCTCCCACGGGGGTTACATCCTAATCAAATAGCCTTCCTTTCTATGGTGGGATACAGAGCAAAGCCAAAACCATCAACTTACAATGAATAACTTAGCTGATCCAGTATCTAGTACTACCTTACTTCAGCTCATCATGTACTGTAATCACTGACTTCCTCATTCCCATGCCTAAGTACCTAAGCACTACTCATCCGTACAACTAAACCTTGGAAGCATTTTTTAACTTACTGGCCTGGCCTCTGTAGCCAATCTCAAACCTACATTATGTAGATGCAGTATGTAACACAAGCACTGAGCTCTAAACCACATATAACAGGGATACAGATCTAAGATCCCATGACAAACAAATTCAGATGGAAAATATTAAGAGAAACAACAGAAGGGGAATTTTCACATATAGGGCTATAAGACTTTGGAACACCTTGCCTAAGGAGGTGGTCTCAGCTGGAACTGTGGATACTTTTAAAGTAAAGCTAGATAACTATCTCCTCAACATTGATGATTAACTGTGGCCCAGCTGACACTGGAAACAGGCTTGATGGGTGAACACCTTCTCCTGTCTTACAACCATATGGAACCAAGTATGGAACCAGGTATGTCAGCTGACAGGTAGAGTGCTATTCCACAAATCCAGCACAATTCTAACACATAGAAAACTTTCTAATAAGGAAAAGGAAAAAGAAAAAATACTTCAGAAATAGAAAGTTACAACTGACTACTTCTTAAATTTGTGACATTTTCATGTTTGTTAGTTTTGGTTGCACTAGCTTTTTAAAGTACCTTGACAGAGTAAAACAATGCTAAATATACAGTAGGCACATAGGGGTTTGAACAAAGAAACAGTATGCCTTGTACAAGGTATTATACAATTGTGGTGACTTACAAATAAGCATTAAACCACAACAGAGCATGGTTCTACTGTGGCATTAATCCATGGTTGGGCTGTTTGGGGCACAAGTCTGAAGGCCAAGTGCATCCAATCAGCCAATCATGGATTAATGCCACAAGCAGAATCATGCTCTGGTGTGGTTTAATGCACTTATAACATGGCTACCTCGGGAAGAATTAGTGTATAACACAGAAAAGTGGTATAACACTTTTTCTAATTTATTAATTTGCTTCCTAGAGTACGAGTAGAGTGTTGTTTATTTATATTGTAATGACCTAAATATTGTAATACTTTTTTTGTATTCAAAACACAGGGGAGCAAAGTAACACAGCTCCATTCCTAAAGTAATCACTAAAATGTGTTACAACATCTGTTTTAGCTACTTTTAACCATGCATGAGAGAGAATACATTACTTCCATGAGTTGCAAGCACTGCATTGTGGGTATGTAAATGAGTAATCCAGTACCTCTGTCATTCTCTGAAAAATAATCTTCTGAACAGTAGCTCATATGAAGAACCTAGAACCAATCCTGACAGTAAGTTAGAAAATTGTATTATATTAGTGAACATAAAGATAATATATATAGAATTGCTTGCTGAAAATAGTTTACTTTCTACTCATAATATTAATTATCAGCCAAATTTGTCTCTGTCACCACTATACTACATCTGTAGGTAGGGATATTAATCAATAGCAGAATAACTATGTGTAACACTTTATATAATTTGCTTCCTAGAGTATATGAGTTGAGTGTTGTTTATTTATATTGTAATGACCTAAATACTCAATACTTTTTTGTGTTCAAAACACAGAAAAGCAAAATGACACAGACCCTTTCCTAAAGTAATTAATAAAATATGTTCCTTTTTTTCTTGTTTTTTTACCATGTATGAAAATACATTACTTACATAACTTGCAAGCACTGCATTATGGGTATGTAAATAATATGGGTAATTCAGTAGCTCTGTCATTCTCTGAGAAATCAACTTCTGAACAGTAGCTCATATGACAGGATATAGACCTGGAAAATGTTCATTCAAAAAAGACTGGAATAACTGGCTTGCAGTTAACCATAGCATAGAATAATGTCCTACATCATAGTGGGAGATGATCCTGATGTGCCCTTGGCTTCTTTCATCCTAATACACTAAGTAACCAAGATGGACCTAGCACCAATCCTGATGTGTACATTAGGAGAAAAAGTACTATATTAGTAATTGTGGCAGATGGAGACCAATAATTTCTTAAGCTGGTCTTACAATTATGGCCAGTTATGCTCAAAGATAGATATTTAGCCAGTGAATAGTGGCTAGCTGGGTGGGTGATTGAGAAACAATTAAAACTCTGCCATAAAACTTATTGTGGATAACTATGGTACTACACAGGCAACCATGGATCTGCTGTGGCATTGATCCATGGTAGCTTTGTAGTCACCTGATGCTGTTTGGCCAATGTAAGACAGTTATTCTGTTATTGTATTTATTCCATGTTACAAGTAAGATGAGAAAAGTCATGAAAGTGCAAGGCTGAACAGCTTTTATTAGACCAGGAAGAAAGGGACAGAAGGAAGAAAGGTGAGAAATAAGGGAAATTAGTAGAGGAGTGAAAGAGGGTTTTGTGCAGGGACAGAAGCAAGTGGTGTGATCATTGATTAAGTTATATGCAGTATAAAGCAAGTTAAAGTGCAGCTGCTGAACAGGAATTTAGGAACTTGGTCAGGTTAAAAAAATAAGATGATTTTGTTTGTAGTACGTTCTTACTAAGTGTGTATCAGTGTACAAGAACAACTGTAGTTGACAGTAACTTTACATTACATGATAGTTATGGCCAATGGCCAACTATGAACAGATTCAAATGCTTGTGTAAATCTATACTTTGGTTGTTCACTCTCTATCTCACAGTTATTTCCACTTTTACAAAGGGGCCCCAAGCTCAGACTTATGACTGAAAGAGGAATACCTCAATGAGGGTTACATACTTGGACCCAGCCCTGTGGTTAAAGGAATCTTAGGTTAATTCAGATGTCATTCACCAAAAAGAGAAATATACAGTACTAGTAACACTGCTGGCCATCTATCTGACTTATAACCACTCCAAACTCATGACAAAATGTATAACCTTTGACACTGAGAGGAAAACTGCCTCTGTTGAGGAAAGCAAATAAAGGAGAAGATAATCTTGGTTTAAGCTTATAATGTTGGCATTTGATTATGTGCCCCACACTGACAAACATTTCAACTTGTGTCTTATAATGTAATAAGTCACCAATGACTTGAAGACTATTTTTGTTCACTTCAAAAAGGTGGCAAAAGGGGTTGTTATAATAACTACAGACCAGTCTCTGTCTTATACCCATGGTTCAAGGCACTTGAAAGAATCATGAGCAATCGATTGTTTTATTATCAGGAAGCTCAAAAACTGCAGACCATAACACTGCATGGTTCCAGAAAACATCACAATACTTCAACAGCACATGCTGAATTGACAGACTTCCTTTATTGTATCTTGGACAGGAAACCTTAGCAGGAGCTGTCTATACAGACTTGTCAAAAGCAGTTGACATAGCCAATTATATCTTGTTAATGTCTGAACTGGGACCCTTTGGCCTGTCTCACAATGTATAAAACTAGTCCCCCCCCATTTATCTAACAGAGAACAGAGGGTAGAGATTAACAATTGTGAACTTATGTTGTTGCACTGTATGTGTCTGGTCCCTCAGTGGTCCATTTTTGGGACCATTATTCTTCAGCATATTTTTGAATTGGCTGCCTCAACAATGATTTAATGGCAAACTGATTCTTTATGCAGATGATGCCATAATTTTTTTTCAAATGGATGCAACGGTGCTTTTTTGATTTGAAATTGAAAATTAATATAACGAAAACACAATCTGATTTCAGCAGTAATCAGAAATTAAAAGACAACAGCATGATGAAGTTGGTCCTACTTAGAAGTGATTTAATACGGCAGATCAAGGTCTTTAAATATTTGGATGCCTATCTGGTTAGTGGGATATCATACTCTGCTCATATCGATCACCTTGTAAAAATTGTAAACATTAAACTTGGTATATTCTACAGAAATGTGCAAAACTGTGCAGCAGTAACTTGGAAAATGGCAGTAAACAACAACTGTATATTTTGTCTCTATCTGACTATGGACTGCTGCTCTATAGGAGCCGGACATCTGACAGATCACTGTCAAGCATCCAAACAGCCTTTCATAAGGCCTATAGATTAGTTTTTGATGCAGATTTCTGTACTCTACATTGCAATCTTTACATCTGAAGAAGGCTGGTCACCTCTGGAAAACTGCAGTACTATACTGTGTGCATCTCATGGATTTGAGAACCCTATTACATCAGGCTTCACCTCATATAACAGGAATTCCTCACATGATTAAAATAAATAAATAAACAGTAATACATAGAATACTAGAGTGGCCACAAATGGTAATTTTATACTTTCTAAAATGAGATCTTAACCAGGCCAGAGGACTTTATCCTATAGAATTCCCAAGGGCTGCAACACCATTCCACCAGCCTTGTCAGGTGGCAGATAATTTCTCCTTCTCCTTCTTCAATGCTTTAATAAAGGACTACTTATTGTGTACTCTATGCTGGATTACATTGTTCTATATAATGTTTGTTTTTATTCTAAATTTTACTATGACAATGAACTATGTGCTAAATTATACTTTATTTAAATTTGTTTTAACGTGACCATGGATAACTATGTAAATGGACACTTCTTGGTCATAGATCTACCTGAAATAATCACATAGAAACATAGAATTTGACGGCAGATAAGGGCTACTTGGCCCATCCAGTCTGCCCATTTCTCCCTTCTTAAGCTATTATAGCAGACTGTGCCCAATCTACAGCTCTTTCTCCCTCCCCCTTCCTTTCCACTATGATTCCTTTGTGCTTATCCCATGCATTCTTGAACCTCACCACTGTTTTGGCCCCCCAACCTCCAATGAAAGACTGTTCCAGGAATCCACCACTCTTTCTGTGAAGAAGTACTTCCTCACATCTTTCCTAAATCTGAATCTCTCCAGCTTCATAGCATGTCCCCTTGTTTTGAGCACCTTTTCTTCTGAAACATATTTCCCTCCTGTTCCTTATTTACCCCTGCAAGGTATTTAAAGGGCTTTATCATATCCCCCCCCCCCTCCTCTGTTATGGGTTGTACACATTGAGGTCCTTTAGTGTCTCTTCATAGGGCTTTTGATGAACATTCTGAACAATTTTCGTTATCTTACTCTGGACTGCTTCCACTCTGCCTATGTCCTTACTGAGATGTGATCTCTAGAACTGGAGACAATACTGTAGGTGGGGTCTTACCAGCAATCTATACAGAGGCAACATCATCTCCCTCTTTCTGCTGGTGATACCCCTCCCTATACACCCCAGCATTCCACTAGCCCTTACTACTGCCTTGTGGTACTGCCTGGCCAACTTTAGGGCATCCAATATGATTACCCTCAGGCCTCTTTCCTGCTTGGTGTTTGTCAATACTAATTCATCCATTCTCTACTCCAATCCTGGGTTTCTGTGCCCTAAGTGCATTATTTTACACTTTTTTGCACTGAAACCCAGCTGCCATACTCTTGACCACTTCTCTAGTTTTGTCAGGCCTCTGTTCATCCCCCCACCCACCCACGAGGGTCCACCCTATTGCAGGCTTTAGTGTCATCCTCAAAGAGGCAGACATTCCCTTCCAGCTCCCCTGACATGTCACTTATAAAGACATTAAAGAGAACCAGTCTGTACCCTGTTGGTCACTCTCCTTTTCTAGGAGTGAACTCTGATTGCCACCACCCTCTGTTGCCGATCTCCTAACCAGTTTTTTATCCGGTTTACCACCTTTGGACCCACTCCTAAGCTATCCAGCTTGCTTACTAGTCTCTTATGTGGAACGGTGTCAAATGTCTACTGAAATCTAGGTAGACCATGTCCACTGCTCCACCCTGATCTAAATCCTTTGTCACCCAGTCAAAGAAATCAATTAGATTCATTTGATATGACTTGCCCCCTGCAAAACCATGCTGCTTCTGGTCTTGTAAACCACTGGATTCAAAATATTCCACAATCCTTTCCTTCAGCAATGATTTCATTAACTTTCCCACCACCAATGTCAGGGTGACTGGCCTATAATTGCCAATCTCCTCTCTGCTAACACTTCTGTATGGTGGGACTACTTCTGCCCTCTTCCAGTCCTCCAGAACCACTCCTGCTTCCAGGGAGATGTTAAATAGAACTGTTAGAGGTACAGCCAGTATTTCTCTGAGCTCCCCCAATACCCTTGGATGCACCCCATCTGGCTTTGTCCACTTTCAGATTATTAAGTCCCTTCAGAACTCTCATCTCTAAAAAAGGACTGGTGTCTACCACTCCCTCCAAAGGTTCTATTACTTTTTTTTGCCTTTTCCTTTCTCTGTGAATGCTGAACAAAAGTATTTGATCTGGATGTGTGCCTTCTCCTGGCCCCTATCTGCACAGTACTCCCATTCCTTTTTTAACCTTAACCACTCCTGCTTTTGCTCTTTTCACTTACCTACCTAAAAAATGTCTTATCCCCTTTCATTACCTCCTAGACTATTCTCTCTTCAGTTTGTATCTTTGCACTCTTTACTGCTTTCCCTGCTTCTCTTTGTTTCCCCAGTACTCCTTCTTATCCTCTCCCTCTGTGTCTCCTTATACATTCTGAAAGCTAGCCTTTTAGCCTTTACCTATTCAGCCACATTTTCCCTAGAACCATAGTACTCCCTTTTTCCTTGTGCTTTTGCTCACTTTGATGCAGAGGTTTGTTGCCTTTACTATTCTCCCTTTTAGCTATGTCCACGGTTCCTCCACCCAACCCAGGCCATCACCCCCCCCAACCAGGTCATCCCTGAGGCATTCACCCATCTTTATCAAATCTGCCCTCCTTAAATCCTGGACCCTCACCCTTGTGTGCTTCAGTTCCACAGCTATCATTATATTGAACCACTCCGTATGGTGATCATTGGTCCCCAAGTGGCCTTTCACCTTGACATCTGCAACACTGCCCCTGTTAGTGAGTACCAGGTCCAGTACTGTGCCTTCATGAGTAGGTACACTAACTAGTTGCCTTAGGAATGCCCCCTGCAGAGAATCCAGGTTGTTCCCACTTCAAGCTGATGCCGATGCTGGGAGGCTCCAATTGATATCTGGCAGGTTGAATTTCCCAACCAACAGCACCTCCCCCTTTTGTGCCATCTTGCCAGTGGCTTCCATCAGTACCTTATTTAATTCCTCCCTCTGTGCTGGAGGTCTGTAGATCATTCCAGTGAGAACTGTAGCTCCATTCCCCATCTGCAGGGTGGCCCACAGTACTATTGCCTCCCCTTGTATTCCCTGTATCTCTGTCACTTTTATGTTTTCCCTCACATAAATTACTAAACTCCCTCCTTTCCTTCTCACCTGGTCCTTCCTGAACAGAGTATAGCCTGGTATGGCCATGTCCCAGTCATGGTTTTCAGTGCACCATGACTCAGTAATGGCCACAATATCCAGGCTGACCTCTGCCATGATGGCCTCTAGGACCAGAATCCTATTTCCTAGACTTCCAGCAATTGCACACATGGCTTTCCAGATTTTGTTTCCACTCTGTTTGTTGTCCCCTTTTTTTCCTTTTTGACCTCCCTCCTTCTCCCCCCTCTTTTAAATGTTCCTTTACCTTCCCCCTTTATATTTATCACCCTGCTTCCTTTATTAATTTGCACCCTGGGGATTCCTCTCCCCTCGGGTTCTCCTTATGCTTTACTTTTCAGCCTGTGGGGGGGGGGTAGTTTCTGACTCCCCAATCCCTTCTGCCACTCCCCTTGGCTACTTCAAATGTTCATCAAAGTAACATTTAAACCATCCAGTGATGACAGTGGTTCCCTCCCAGATGGATGTAGTCCATCACCTCTGTTTAGGCTGTTATCCTCCCAGGTGGGTCCTCAGTCTCCAAGGTAGCTGAACTCTTCCTCTCTGTACCTTTTCTTCAGCCATGAGTTGAGGATCCTGTTGTGGAGATTCCTCTCCTGTTCTCTGTTGTAGACAAATGGACCCTCAGCAAAAGCCACTGAGAGAGCAACCTAAGACGCCAGCACCCTAAACTCCCACTGCACTTTCCCAGCCCTGTTTTTAGCCAGACCATTAGTCCCCATGTGGACTATGACATTCAGCTCTCCCTCCCATCCTGCTACCCTTGAGATTCACAGGATCTGCTTCCCATCCTTCTGGTACATGGCACTGGGTAGACACCTAACCTGCCTCTCCTCCATTTTCTAGTTCTAAATCTATCCTCTCACAATCAAGTTCTCTACCACTGAGGTGAGGGTGGCCCTACAGGGGGACCTGGAGGCTCTGGAAAGATGGTCTAGAAAGTGGAAGCTGAGGTTCAATGCAGGGAAATGTAAGGTACTTCACCTGGGGGCCAGAAACCCGGGTCAAGTGTACACCCTGGGGGGGGAAATGCTACAAGTCTCGATGGCTGAGAGGGACCTGGGGTGGTGGTGGATGTCAAGATGAACAACTCTGAGACTTGTAGGAGGCAGCAGCCAAGGCCAACAGGATGCTGGGATGCATCGCTAGGGGGATCACCTCCAGAAGGAGGGAAGTGATACTCCCTCTGTATAACTGCTTGGTGAGGCCGCACCTTGAGTACTGCATGCAGTTTTGGAGGCCACACTTAAAGAGGGACATTAACCTCCTGGAGAGGGTCCAGAGGAGGGCAACCAAAATGATTTGGGGCTTGGGGGACAGGACCTATGAGGAGAGGCTTGAAGAGCTAAATATGTACACATTGGAAGAGAGGAGGGACCGAGGGGACATGATAGAGGTCTTCAGGTACATGAAGAGGGTAAATAGGGGAGGAACAGTCAGGGTGCTTTGAAGGAAGGAGGAGGGGGCCACTAGAGGGCATGGGTGGAAGCTGGAGGGGGGAAGATTCAGGGGAGAAAGGAGGAGGTGCTACTTCACTGAGAGGGTGGTGGAGCCATGGAATGCGCTGCCAAGGGGGCTGGTGGAGGCAGAGACAGTGGAGGGGTTCAAGAGGGGTGGGACAGGTACAGGGGAAGGGTTCTGGAAGCAAAATCCAATGCAGCAAGAATATCCGGAACTGGGAAGGGAGAAGTCAGAGAAGGCAAGGGGGGCAGCAAGGTCAGCACCAAGGGTGGGGGCTGACCAAATGAGCAGACACGAAAGACCGTTAAGCCTATTCTGCTGGCATTTTAGTATGTTAGTACCAAAAGTTGCTTCCTCCTCCTCTTCTGGGGTCCTCTACCACCATCCTTGGGTTTTTCACTACAGAGGGCCCCCACATCCTCTGTGGTCACTACCATAGGTGCCTCCTCCTGGCAGTCCTACCTGCCAAAGTGGTGTAATAATTACATAGTGGTACTTGTTGAGGAATATGCCTCTGTCCCACCACCTCTACCCTTCCAGAGCCCACCATAGTCCAGCTGCTCCTCCTCCCTGACATTTTCTGAGGCAAAGGTGTCAGACTTGGTGGCCCCTGGGTGGGGAAAGAGATCTTCAGAATCCTATCCAACTCAACCTTTAGTCTAGAAACCTCCTCTCTCAACCCAGATAGGTTTTGGAAGATGGGGCAGCACCACAGTCTCCAGAAGGTCTCTCTGAAAACTGCCACCCCACAGCCACTGTACTGCACCACTGTCAGCAGTCCTAACGTCTATTCTCCCTGTGTTACCTGGAAATACTTTTTACACTTACCCTGATAGGGTGTTTCTAATTTTATCCTTTTTTGTTTGCTTCTGTTTGTAGTTTCCTGTGCCTTGTTTAAATCTTGTTATACTCCTATCCTAGATTGGTGTTTCTCCTGTTCCCAGTTTTGGCCTACCTTTGATCTTACGCCCTTCTCAGGAGTGAGTGTTACACCATAGTGAACAAGTGCCTTACCTTAGTTGATCAGCAGAGTCCCCCACTTCTCTGCTTCCTTTTGCTGATGCCTGCCAACATCTACGATGTCAGTCACCTGTTCCACTCCTTCACTGTTCTACTCACTTGCTGGACATGAAAGTATGGGATACATTGGCAGTGGCTGCTGTTATGCTAAATCTGCTCACTTTCCGGTGGTGCACTCTTCGCTGTGGGAAGTCAGTAATCAACTACTTGAGGCACCAGGCCA
The DNA here is from genome assembly GCA_016271365.2 of Neoceratodus forsteri. NCBI lineage: Eukaryota > Metazoa > Chordata > Ceratodontiformes > Ceratodontidae > Neoceratodus > Neoceratodus forsteri. Next base: position 1,024,544,995 of record CM057454.1, on the reverse strand, counting down.
GACAATTAGCACCGTTCCCCCAAACTACAGGGTTAGACATGGTTCTTATAATATGGCCCCTAAATGTGGACTATTCTGACTCGTCTCAGATTAACCATTCACTTAAGAATAAGTATACTAATTCTAACAAGTTTCACCACAACTTGCCCCACTTATGTTGTCTCCAAAAAATACAAGCATTTTTGTTTTCCCTTCTGTGGTAAATGCAGTCAGAATCTGCTTAAAGAAATAAATAAACTTCCAAGGACTTGAATCCTTAGCTCATTTTCCCACTAATACTGTTTCTATTTCTATTTAATAATAATTATTCCTCTGTTACTTAGTTCTATTTTATTTCTAATTCTAGTGATTAGAAACAGAAAACACCCCCAGAATACACAGTACCGAAGGTGCTGAAGAGCCCTGTGGATTATGGACTAATGGTGCACAGCTTTGATAGATGAGCGGGATGTGATTTGGTTGTTTTCTTTCTCTGGCTTACATCTGAGACTACCACCCTTAAAGGTGATACAGAGTTTGGCCATGTGATTAAAGGAACCTCTGGTGAGAATTTCATCATAGGAGGGCTTGAGGTACTCCAAACTACTGAAAAATGCTTGAGATACATGATTTTAGAACACAGAAACATGGACAAAGGCAGCAGAAAGAGACTAGTGGTCAATCCAGTCTGTCCAAGTTTCCTGTAAGTTCTAGAACCAACTGTTCAGTATGGTTACTGAACCATAGAGCATAACAGAAGACTACACAATGGCAACAGCCACACAAATTGCTTGTTGCTGTGTCACTCTTACCTGGGAGTAGGACTTCAGCCCTTACATATATATTTTGTTAACTTTATTTCTCTCTCTGGGCTCCGGGCATCCTTCGGGAATACCCACTCAGCTGTGCCTCTCTCTCTCTCTCTCCCCGCTGCCTGAACCCCCACTATTCCCCAGGCTCCCCCCTGAATGACTCAGCAGGTTCAGCCCCCTGGATCACTCTCCAGAGGAGGGCCCACCCTTCCTTGGTGTCACTTTCTGAAATTAGAGGGACCTACCTTATCTCTGGGTCAGCCGTGGGAAGCCTCAGGTGCATTGGGCTGGCGTTGACATGTGAGCATGCCCCTGGGGGCTCCATCATCTCACCAGAGCTCCAGAGGGTTTTTCTGGTACTTTGTCCCCGAGGAGCTTGGTTGTGCAATGGTGGCTAGGTACTACGTGCTGCCATCCACCAAGCTCCTCCCCTATTTCACGTAGCGCCGCAGGTTCTGTGCTGCACCTGACTATCACCAGGTGCCACTACAGAGCATCACAGCAGCAGAACCCTCCCCTAGAAAGGGAGAACTGTCCTTCAGATGCTCAAACCTTCTCTCTCCTGCCGACACCCAGTAGCCCTGGCTTATTCCCAAACCTGGGTCACCGGTGTGGCACGAGGTGTGGCATCCAGTGCCTCAACCCTCAGTGCCACTGGGCTGGCCTGCAGCCCTTGCATATTGCCAAAGAGTTTAACTATATGCCTAAAGAATTCTATTGTGAGAGTCCCTCACTGGAAGGTGCCTGAAGGACCTCAATTCAAGGTTAAAGCTGCATCTCACCAAGCAGAGAGACAGAACTGTTGCACCAATAGTAAACTGCTAAGGCAGGAGTCAAAGTGAAGGCAAGACTAAAAGCATCAGACAGAAATGCAGATCTCCCCATAAGCAGTGAAAGCAGAGCATGTGTACCATAGAGATTAAAATACCATAAGAGAAACAAGCATTTGCCAGTGCCAGTCATATTTGCTTGCTTGTATTTGCTGTGTAGTTGCAGAGCCTAGACAGTGTACCAGTTAAAATAAAAAGTAGTGCTGTGTGGAATTTCAAAATCAGGCAGAATTAAATTTTGTGGAATTTTTTGAATTTTGCTAAAATTGTGAAATCCTACAAACAGAATTCTCCTTGTTACAATATCAGCTACTTGAGAAAAAGCTTCTGTTAAATGCAAAGAAAACTAAAGCAATGATGTTCACAAATCAAAGCTCCACCAGCACCTCCTCTTCAATCATTCTCCCCCAGCTATGCACTATACTTGGAGAAAATCTGGAGTATGTAGAAAAATTCAAATACCTAGGTGTGTGGATTGACAGCAGACTGGACTTCACTCATCATTTAGAAGAACTGCTAAAAAACACGCCAAAGGCTTGGCACTTTTCTATAGATTAAAACCCTTCCTAAACAGAGATTCAAGATGAGGTTAGTCCAGGCCATTTTTCTCTCAGTTGTTGACTATGCAGACTTCCTTTATAGTCACTGCCCCATCTCCTACCTACACAAGTTGGATACCTTATACCATAGAGCAATAAGATTCATAACAGATCTGTCATCTAATACCCATCATTGCTCTCTTTATGCTGCAGTTGGATGGGTTTCCCTACACCTCAGAAGGAACAGAAATGCAGCTATATGGACTTACAGAGCGTTATCAAAAAAACTTCCAAACTATATTCTGGACTGCTTCACCCAGACCATTCCTAGTTCCTATGCCCTAAGAAGCAACAACATCATCCTGTTCAAATTGTCCAAATTCAACACCCGGCTAGGGAGGGCAGCAATCAGCTATTCTCTAGCTATAGCATGGAACGCCCTACAAAAATCTCTAAAACTGTCCAATCTTATACCATTTGCATCCTTTAAACAGCGTTGTACAGTTTTCTTCACAGAGAAATGCAGTTGCTACCACTAGAGCTAGCTTTGTCATCTCACAATCTCCCTCCCAAAAATTCATCATATATGGCATAATCTTTGTTCTTCGGTTCTCCCTCCCAGGCAGACACCCCATCTTATGACACCCAGTAATACCTTCCACCATCCTAGTATTACATCATGCTGTGTGTTTGCCATGGCTCCTCCACTGGGATATGTATATACTGTAAATATTAGCTTAACTTTCCTATAACTCATTTTATCATGTGAATTTTATTGTACATCACTGTGTTTATAAATGTTTTTTTTTTTCCTGTATGTATAACTGTTTATATAATTGTATTGATGTATCTGTTGTGTATCAACTGTTGAACCTTGACCTTATCAGGTCCATCTTGTAAATGAGCCTTGCTCAATGATGCTCGCCTGAATAAATAAAGATTTGATTGATTGATTGAAAATGATTGTGAAATGATTTTCCTAAGAAAAAAATGCTGTTCCATGGAATGTTATTTGATGGATCTCAACATTTTCCATGGAAATTGTTGCAGAATAATTTTCCATGGAAAAAATGGTATTCCACAGAATATTATTCCGTAGATCACATCAGGTGGCATTCAACAGAAGAACCAGTGAAATTCCAATGAAAATTCTGCAGGCAGAATGGTCATTCCATGCTAATTTCACCAGCAGAATTAAGTATTCTGCACAGCACTAGGCAATCATTTTAATTGTGAACCTGACATGGAAAATAAAGAGGTTCACACATAATGTTGCTACTTTCTTAGACTGTGATCTTAAATGTTCAGCATACTGTTTTTATTACCCCAGCATATGAATATGACAGGGGACATTTATTAAATCCCATCCAAAATATGATTTTGTGGAAGGACCACAAAAAACAGTTTGGGAGCTGGATTTGAAAAATGACACCTGACATGTTCATGAGGTGGAGTTAAAAAGATCATGTTGAACATGTGGTTTCAAAATGTAAAGAAATTGCAATGTTATGGCTAAACATAGAAACAGTTCAATCTTTCTTTTTAATGTAGTTGTTTTTTGAGAGTTCGGCTCAAAATTTACAACATGATCATTTTATCACATCTTCTTTATGAAGATGACAGGGGACTTTTATGAAATTCTACCCAAAATGTCATTTTGCACCACAATTGTGAAAACACATGTTGGGCAGGACTGGAAAAATGATACCTGTCTTGTTCATGAAGTGGAGTAAAAAAGACTACAATATGTTGAAAATGTGGTGTCAAAATCTCAGAAAATAGCAAAGTTACAAGTAAACATTAAAAAATGACAATGTTTCTGCATAATTCTGCAATTTTGTTTTTGAGATTCTGGACCACAAATTTTCAAGTCTTCTTATTGCTCCACCTTATGATCAAGACAGGTATAATTTTAAATGTCATCTGAAAATTGATTCTGCGGAGCAACTGTGAAAACACATTTTGAAAGGGATTTGAAAAAAATGACACCTGTCTTGTTCATGAGGTGGGGGTTAAAAAACATATTGAAAATTTGGGGCCAAAATGTTGAAAAATGTTAATGTTATGAATAAAAATGAAAAATGCATTAAAAAGCCAGACTTACCTTGTTTTCAGTCAGTTTGTGGTTGGGAGTGGTAGCAGAAGCATTGGTGATTGCTTAGAAGATTAGTTTGTGTAATCCTAGGGAGATGAGTAAGGGATGGGGGTGTGGTGGTGGGTGCAGAGAGGAGGTCCATGGGCTGTGCATGGGGGGTGGGGTGGTGGGTGCTGACTGGGGGTCCTTGGGCTGTGAATGGGTGGTAGGTGCTAAGAGAGGGTCCATGGGCTGTGGGCCAATGAGAGAGCTAGAAGATATTGCTGTACAGTTTTCTTTTTTTCAGGTTTTGAAAAAAAGGAAGAAGGCAAATGTCAGTAGATGGTTTTCTTTGTTTCAGGAATCAGAGACTGGGGATTGGGTACCTCAGTGGTGGTGAGTGCATTTGGTGGCATTGGAGAGTGGGCATCCTGTGCTTGGACTGTGGCAAAGGTGTTGTGTGATGGCACTGTGGATTGAGCACCCTGGTGCTGGCCTTTGGCAGAGGGGAATTATAGCAAAACAACACAGGGGATTGGGCCCCCTCAGTGTCAGACTGTGTCAAGGGAGTGCCAGATAGCAGTGAGTTTGCCTTTGCCTCTCACACAACTTCCTTTTGTTTCTGGTGTCAGGCAATGGCTTGGGGGATGGACTTTGAAGTGCTATGTCCTCTCCTTGGAGTATGAAAAATAAATTAATGTGCTCTCTCTCTGCTCTACCAATGCAGACCATAGCACATCAGGAGGCAGGTGAGAGAGTTAGATGTGAAAACTGGCACTGCCAATATGGAGGGGAAGGTAGCATGGGAGACAGAACATGTGTGGCCAAGCAGCAAGGCAGGCCACAGACAAGAACAAGCTATGACTGTTGTGCTACAGCTGTGCAATTCCCATAAGGCAGAGAAACAAAGCACTGAACATCATCGCATACTGTTTGTGGAATGAACACCACAGAAAACATTACCTGTAGGAGCTACAAGCTGCATAAGATGAACCCCTTCCACCTTGCATTGTCAAGCCTTCTGACTGGCCAAGTACTTCAAAGCAGGAAGCAACATGAAATGGGAGAATGGGAGGAGTTAGTGCAGAAATTGGTGATTCTGAAGCTGTGATACTGTAGGTGCATGATGGCCAAGCCCTCCAAACCCTCTCACAGTTTAAAACAATCACAATAGTTTTGCTAGCCTTTAGCCGGCAGACATAAAATGGAGCTGAGGGAACTTACAGAGATGGCAAACTAAGCAAGAGGAAACAACTATGAAGTTACATGTGAGAACAAGACTATTGTGTCCCCGAGGGGAGAAGTGGGAGGAAGTACATAGAAGAAAGGTGGTACAGTGAAGTGCATCAGGGGAAGAGCCCTAAAAAGTGCATAGGGGTATATAGTGTATGCAGCTGACCTCGTTCGGACTCTGCATCACCTGTCACCACTGAATACCTCTGCACCTGTATCTTCAGTGTCTGATAGCCCAACTGGGACCCCCATCGTCAGCACACAGAACTTGCATGACATGCATTCAAGTTCATCAGCACTAATATATTAACCTGCCTGGTACTGTAAATACAAACAAGAGAGTTACCATGATATTCTAGTCTATCCAGGTACATTCTTTCTCCCACAGTGGCTTCTCAGACTGCAAAGAAGGCACAGCTGATTAGTCTTGACAGCAAAATGAAATTCACATTCTGATCATATAGAGCATTCACAACATAATATGTATCCTTACCAAATTAATACAAAAACCAAAACCTAGTCAATTACAGAGAATAGTTTGGTTAGAGTACAAACTATTTTACTGAGGTTATATACTCCCTCTGTGATCTCCTCTGTCTAGTCCACTACCCATTTCCTCCTGGTGGATGGCCCATTTGTCTCTAACCCTCCCTCAGTGGCTGTTCACATTAATGAATTTTTCCCACTTGTGTTCTACACCTCTACTATGCCTCCTGGTCACCCCCTCCTTCCCCTTGCAATTGCCCCCCTGCATCCACACCCTGAAGGTTTCCAGTTCCCTCCAGTTTTTCCCCAAGAAGTCTTCCTCACCCTCACCTCACTTAGCCCTTCTATGCCCATCCCTGAGGGATTGGACCCCAAATGTCTACATTGCACAGTGCAGTTCCAGTTGGATATGGGCAAGGAAAGCATCCTAAGACCAAAATCTTGGATTTCAGGAGTGTGCACATCAGGAAAATGGGCAAAGTGCTAAGGAGCCATCTGGTGGGCATCAGAGCAGATATGGGGGTGGACCAAAGGTAGTCCATCATTAAGGAAGGAATACTGGTTGCCACAGATGAGTGCATTAGGCTCAGGGGTAAGAATACAAGGGCCAAAGTGCCCAGTTGGTTCAGTTCTGGGGTTGCCCAGGCAGTAAGGGAAAAGAGGTTGGCCTATAGAAAATTCAGGAAGACCAAGAGAGAGGTGGATAGGGAAAATTACCTAAGGTTGGCTAGTGAGGCAAGTAAAAAAAGTCAGGTGAGCAAAGGCACAGAAGGAGCTGAAGATAGCTGAAAGAATTAAAAAGGGGGAGAAGACTTTCTTTCACTATATAAGTGAGAAAAGGGACAAGAAAGAAGGGATTGTTAGGCTTAAGAAAGGGGTGGAGTGGGTGGAGGATGATGGATGGAAAAGCAGAGATACTAAATGAATACTTCTGTTCTGTTTTCACCAGGGAGAAGGACGGACCAGTGCCTCCAGGATGGACAAGAGAAGCGGGTGGGAAGGGAACACAGATGTAGTGATAGAGGAGGATAGAGTGAGGGAGGGGCTGCTGGCACTGAAGGTAGACAAATTACCAGGCCTGGATGGAGTACATCCAAGGGTACTAAAGGAACTGGCTGAGGAGCTGACAGGGCCACTGGCAGACCTATTTAATAGTTCACTAGAGACAGGCGTAGTACCGCAGGACTGGAGAACAGCACATGTAGTGCCTCTCCACAAAAGTGGTCCCAAGAAAGACACAGGGAATTACAGACCAGTCAGTCTGACCTCCATTCTGAAGAAGCTCATAGAGACCATACTAAAGGAAAGGTTGGTGGAATTTCTAGAGGAGCATGGCCTCCAGGATGCAAGGCAGCATGGGTACATGGTGGGGAGATCATGTCAAACAATTCTGATTGATTTCTTTGACTGTGTCACTAAGATAGTAGACGGGGCCAAGTGGTAGACATCCTCTATCTTGATTTCAGCAAGGCTTTTGACTCTGTGATCCACAAAAGGTTGATCAGGAAGTTGGTGGATCTCAGGTTTGGGGAAAAGATGGCCAGATGGGTGGAAAACTGGCTGACAGACAGAACCCAGAGGGTGGTTGTAGGGGGAGGGTTATCTGGCACAAGACAGGTAACCAGTGGAGTCCTACAGGGTTCGGTGCTGGGGCCAGTGTTGTTCAATGTCATCATCAATGACATTGGAGATGGCATTAAGGGCAAAATATGCCTATTCACAGATGACACCAAGCTCTGTGGGAGAGTGGACACAGCTGAAGGGATACAGGACCTACAAGAAGATCTGGAAAAGCTAGGGAGGTGGTCCAGGATCTGGTAGCTTGGCTTCAATGCCAAAAAAATGCAAACTTATGCATATTGGAGGCAAGAATCCTAGGACAGAGTACTACCTCAGTGGAGTCCAAGTATCTGCATCAGAGGAGGAGGAGAAGGATCTGGGAGTGATGATCACTAGTGACCTGAAGCACTCCATGCCATGCAAGAAAGCAGCAGCAAAGGCAGACAAGATGCTGGGATGCATATCTAGGGGGATCAGTAGTTAGTAGGAGAGAGGAGGTTATATTGCCCTTGTACAGGTCACTGGTAAGGCCGCACCTAAAGTGTGGAATTCAGTACTGGTGCCCACACCTCAAAAAGGACATTAACCTGCTGGAGAAGGTCCAGAGGAGGGCTACAAAGATGATAGCTGGTTAGCAGGGTAAGGCATATGAGGAGAAGTTGAGGGCACTGAGCATGTACTCCCTGGAAGACAGGAGAGACATAGGGAACATGATTGGGACCTTCAAGTACTTGAAAGGGATAACTAAGGTTGATAAGGAGAGCCTCTTTAAACTGAGTGGCAACCATAACATGAAGGGTCACAGTCTTAAGATGGAGAGTGGGAGATTTAGGAGGGAGGTCAGGAAGCATTTCTTCACAGAGAGGGTGGTGGACACTTGGAATGTGCTGCCAGAAGAGGTAATTTCATTGAAGACAGTGGGCAGCTTTAAGAGAGGCTGGGACAAGTATAGGTGGAGGGTAAGGGTCATGGGTAGGGAGGATGGGAGGAGGGGAGGAAGGGGAGAGGGGACAAGGACAGTAACTCAAGCTGTGGACCATGCAACATGAGCAGACTTCATAGACCAAATGGCATTCTTCTGCTGGCTTCTTCGTATGTTTGTATATCTCTATTCTGGCTATTGCTTCTTCACTTACCCACATTCGGAATCTCTACTTCTCCCTCAGTTCAGTCATTCAGGCCTGGAAGGTTGGAAAGGTTCTGCCTAGACACAAAGGGGGTGATACCTCCTCCCCTGGCAACTTCCAGCTGATCTCTTTCCTTCCCTCTCTCACAAAGCTGCAGGAGGCTGTTGCCTTCTCTTGGCTTACCAGCTTCCTGCATTCCTCTAACTTCATCTCCCCCTTCAGTTTGCCTCTAGGAAGCAACACTTCACTGTTTCATCACTGCTATGTGTAACTGACTCTATCCTCACTGGGATGGATCAGGGACATATCACCACAGCAATATTCATCAATTTAGCCAAAGCCTTTGACTCAGTGTCCAATCCTCTCCTCAACAAACTGAGCTTGACTTTTCTGTCAGTGCCCGCTGTAGACTGGTTCTGCTCATATCTCACTGGCAATCAACAGTCAGTGCAAGTATATGGTGCCCTGTCCCTTTCTCTTCCCATCCAAGCAGGGATCCCACAGGACTCTATCCTTGGCCCTATCCTTTTCTCAGTTTTCCTAAATGACCTCCCATCTGTATGTGTCTTCTCACACACCCACATGTATGAGGATGACATAGTCACTGATGCATCTTGACCCTCAGCCTCAGCTGTGGTTGGTTTGCTCCAGGATGACTTCTGTGACATACTTTGCTGGTTTCACATCAACCAAGCTTGGGTCAACATAAAGATGACTGTGTCCATATCCTTTGGCACCAGCCAGAAACTGGCCAATATCTTGACCCCCTATTTTCTCCATGTGGATGGCAGTCATCTGGACGTTGTCCCAGCCTTCAAATACACTTGGTGTGTGGCTTGATAGCATGCTTGTCTTCTCTGCTTACATCAGTGCCATCCATACCAAACTTCATCCTAGACCCGTGCCCTAGACTAGGTTTACTGACAAAGGCAACTAGCTTCACCTGAGCTCTTTTCTTCTAGATTGCTTGTAATGACAGAGTAAAGAACCTTACTAGAGCAAGGAAAAGGATTATAGCTTCTTTTGGCTAGGCAAATTTACTGTATGTTATTATTTTCTTTTGTACTCACAGGGATTGTTACTATTTGTTGCTAACATTTGATAGCTTTATTTTTCTCTGATTCAAATTGTTGTTGCTGGGTATACCGTCTGCTGCATTTTTACAGGGTGTGCCTACAGGTGTGTGCTTACAGATTACTGCTGTAATCTTCTGATTCAAATTGTCTTTTGCAAGGCATATCTTCTTTTACTGCTTTATTTTTCACTGTAGCAAAGTGTTTCTTACAGGGTATATCTTCTCTGAAATTATTACAGGTGGTGCTTACATTTTTGTGACATTTTATCATTAGGCTAAGCAAAATTTCTGTTTGCCACTCTTTTAATTTTTTGCTGAAAGGTTTTTGGCTTGTCTCAGAGGTGTTGCAGTCTCCTTCACACATTGAAGGAGCCAATTGCTGTCCTTGCACAGCTCTTCCAGGGGATTAGGTGTGTAACTGGTGGGGTGGAGCTGACAGACTTTTAGTAACTTCCAACAGATGGAAGGGTTAAAAGGTCAGGTTAGTTGATATTTTGGAGGTGGGACACTAGGTTTGCTGGCAAAGGCACCTAGCAAGGTTGCTTGTAAGGACAGAGCAAAGAACCTTACCAGAGCAAGGAAAAGGATTAAAGCTTCTTTTGGCTAGGCAGATTTACTGTCTGTTATTATTTTCTTTTGTACCCACAGGGATTGTTACTGTTTATTGCTAATATGTTATTGCTTTATTTTTCTCTGCTTCAAATTGTTGTTGCTGGGCATACTTTCTGCTGCATTATTACAGGGTGTGCCTACAAATGTATGCTTATATATTGCTGCTGTAATCTTCTGATTCAGATTGTCTTTTGCAAGGCATATCTTCTTTTACTGCTTTATTTTTCTGTGCAGCAAAGTGTTTCTTACAGGGTATATCTTCTGTGAAATTATTACAGGTGGTGCTTTACAGGTTTTTCAGTTTTGTCTATCATTAGGATAAGCTTTCAGGGCTACTGCATTTGTTTCTGGCTGATTGTTTCTGCTCTTACCTCCTTGTTTCTTTTGTCTGTGGTTCTTCTTTTTCAGCAGGGGAAGGGCCCAGCCACCCACTCCCATCCCAACCACCCCACGCTACGCTCCTTTTATAGGGTAGCACAGTTGTGACATTTCCTGTGGCAAAGCTGGAAGGGGCGGATCAGTGGGGTATCCACACAGTGACCTCATTTACAAGGCACAAGTAATTTAATTTGTTATAACAAGTTATACAAAAACAAACAAACAAAAGACAAAATCAAACTATTGCTTTCATTTCCTCCTTCTCATTACTCTGACCAGGTTATAAACCCAACAGCTTATCTGGAATGGATATTATTAACTGCAGGTACTGCAGAACACTTTTCATTTATTTTTTCAATTCAAACTTTATTAACAAATTTTTCACAATACAGGAGGCAGCAATTATAACATATACAACATGCCACCGAGTCTGCCCATTTGAGCTTGCAAGTTCAGTTTGTTTTCCTAGAAGTCTGTTGCACCTTACCCCTGACCTCCAGAATTCCTTTATGTCTATCCCATGCATTCTTAAATTCCGTGATTGTTTCAGCCCCCACCACTTCCTCTGGCAGGGTGTTCCACTTGTCCACCACGCGTTCTGTGAAGAAATTCTTTCTCATGTTTCCTCTGAATCGTCCTCCTCCAACTTCATCCCATGCCTCTAGTCCTGGAACATCTTTTTCGCTTAAAATAATGTTTTCCTGCACCCTGTTCCTCCCCGTAAGATACTTGTATGTCTCTATCATATCCCTCTCTCCTCCTCTCCTCCAGGAGTACATGTTCAGTTCCTTCAACCTGTCTTCATAGGACTTGTGATGTAATCCATGCACCATCTTTGTTGCCCTCCTCTGAACCTTCTCTACCCTGTCTATGTCCTTACGTAGGTATGGTCTCCAGAACTGTACACTGTACTCCAGGTGGAGCCTCACTAGTGTCTTGTATAGCGGAATTATGACCTCCCTTTTCCTGCTGGTAATGCCCCTGCCTATACATCCCAGCATCCTATTTGCTTTACCTGCTGCCTTGTCACACTGTTTCCCTACCTTGAGGTCATCAGAGATGATAACCCCAAGATCCCTTTCCTGCTTGGTGCATGCTATATCCTCACCCACCAACTGATATATTGTGCCATGGTTTTGTGCCCCATATGCATTATCTTGCACTTTGCATTGAATTTCAACTGCCAAACCCCTGACCATTCTTCAAGTTTCTGCAGGTCCCTTCTCATTCTGTCTACACCCTCTGGTGTGTCTACTCTGTTACAGAGCTTTGTGTCATCAGTGAACAGTGAAATTCTGCCTTCTAGGTCCTGTGCCATGTCACTGATGAAGATGTTGAATAGGACCGGTCCCAGCACTGATCCCTGTGGTACCCCACTGGTCACTTTTCCCTCTGTGGAGTGACAGCCATTTACCACCACCCTCTGAGTCCTGCCACCCAGCCAGTTACCTACCCACCACACTACTGTCCTGCCCACACCCATATTCCCCAGTTTGTGTAATAGTCTTCTATGTGGCACAGTGTCAAAGGCCTTGCTGAAGTCCAGATAGGCCATGTCCACTGGCCTCCCTGATCCACCTCCCAGTCACCCAGTCAAAAATTCAATGAGGTTGGTCTGACATGACCTCCCCTGGTGAAACCATGCTGCCTTGGGTCCTGTAGTCCATTGACAACCAGATGTTCCACCAATCTCTCCTTCAGTAGTGCTTCCATGATCTTCCCCACTACCGAGGTGAGGCTGACTGGTCTGCAGTTCCCTGCTTCCTCTTTTCTCTACTTTTGTATAAGGGACTATATCTGCTGTCCTCCAGTCTTTGGGTACCTCCCTGTTTCCAGTGATCGGCTAAACAGGATAGCTAGAGGTTCAGCCACCACTCTCTTAGTTCTTTAAGGACCCTGGGGTGCACCCCATCTGGCCCCATTGCTTTATCAACTCTTATTACTTCAGTTCCTTCAGGACCCTTTCGTAGTAAAGGGTCTTGTGTCCATTTCTGCAACATTCTCACCCTTGTACTCCTTCAGACCCATTACCCTCCTCTTCCTCAGTAACGACTGAGCAGAAATACTTGTTCAGTATGTCAGCTTTACTGTTGTCATCCTCCACGTGGCCCCCATCATCCCCTTCAGTCTCACTATCCTCCCTTTGTCTTTTCTTTTTTCACTTATGTACATGTAAAGGTTTTGTCCTCTACCCACTGATTTTGCAATGTGTTCTTCTGTCTGAGCTTTGGCTTCCCTTACTGACCTCCCTGCCTCCCTTTGCTTCTCCTGGTACTTCTCCTATCCCTTCTGCCTGTGTCTTTTGTATTGCCTGAATGCAATCTTTTGGCTTTCACTTTCTTTGCTACCTCTTTGGAAAACCATAATGGTCTCCTTCTTCCTTTCCTCTTGCTAACCTGCTTAATACATAATTCTGTTGTTCTTGTAATCCCCATTTTAAATACTGCCCACTGTTCCTCAACCCTGATTCCTGTCCCATTCCCATTAATGCCTCTTTCAAGTATCTCCCCATTTTCCCAAAGTCCACGCCCCTAAAATCCAGGATACATGTTTTTGTGTGGTTTGGTTCTGCTCTTTCTGTGATTTCAAACCACAATGACTGGTGGTCACTGTTTCCCAGGTGCCCCCCCACTGTTAACCCCATCACACTGTCCCTGTTTGTGAGCACAAGGTCCAGTATTGCCTTCTGCCGAGTTAGTTCCATGACCAGTTGCTTGAGGAAGGCACCCTGAAGGGAGTCCAGGATAAATCTGCTCCTAGTTGATGCTGCTGCTGGGATGTTCCAGTCCACACCTGGAATATTGAAGTCTCCAACCAGTACTACCTCACCCTTGTCTGCCATCCTTTGGATGGCTAGCATCAGCTCCCTATCTGTTTCTTCCTCCTGGGCTGGTGGTCTATAGACCACACCTGTGCAGATGGCTGTCCCATTTTCCTTTCCAGCTTAACCCACAGTATCTCTCCCCATTTTGTTCCTCCTGGATCTCTGTGGCCCTTATGTCGTTTTTCCACATACAGTGCCACTCCTCCTCCCTTCCTGCCTGCTCTGTCTCTTCTGAATATGTTGTAGCCAGGTATGGCCATCTCCCAGTCATGGTTATCATTACACCAGGTTTCAGTGATGGCTACAATGTCCAGGTCTGACTGCACCATGACAGCCTCCAGATCTTCCATCTTGTTGCTAAGGCTCCTGGCATTTGCACACATGGCTTTCCATAATTTGACCTCCCTAGACTGTCTCACTGTTGTACTCCAGCCCTTTCCATGGTTGTCATTTATCCCTGGTTCTCCTTGCTGTCTGCCCGTCTGCTGAACTTTGCCCCTTTTCTGCTTATCCACCTCTTGGGCACTAATATCCATCTTTTGCACACTGCTTTGTAGAGATAGCCACTCCTCTGGTTCACTGGTTCCACTGCTAGTTGTGGGGGGTGAGCACATTACATAATATAATTATAATTATAGGTGGTACATTACATAAGCTGCCCCTGACCCTCCCTCCCCCAGTACAGCGGTGTAATACCACATTGTAGCTTAAAATCCTATAACAATAACCTTGTGCATGCAGAGATAACTAACTGCCAACAGCTCCTATATCCATGACAACCATGATTAAGGTGTGAAGGGGATCCCAGATTCGTTTATAGCTTTGTAATCGATTGTGGAGGCTAACCATGGCATTCTCTGTGTGAAGGTTAGCAAGGATTTCATGAATCCATTCCTGATATGTAGGGCTAACCTTATCTTTCCAATGTCTTAATATAAGTTTTTTGACAGATAATGCAATCACAGAGATGTGAAATCTCCAAACTTTAACCTTAATGGAGGACAGTTCTCCCAGGAGGCAAATATCAGGTGTGAAGCAGTCCTGCAAACCCAATATGGGGTCCAGGTTGGCTTTAATTGAAACCCACAGTGGAATTATCTTGGGGCATGACCAGAATATGTGGAGAAGTATTCCTTCTTCCTGGGAGCATCTGGTACATACATCTGATTCGAGAAGACCCCATCTCGCCAATTTAGCTGGAGTGTAATACATGTTGTGTAGAATGTGATATTGCATAAGGGGTAATCTGTCTTGAGACACATATTTATGACAGAACTTCCATAAAGCCGGCCAATTAAAGGTGTATTGGGGGAAAAATAGAACCCCAAAACCTAGTCGGACCATAGGAACCCTCGTACCGCCGGTGAAACAAAACTTGATATATTTCAGAAATGACACTAGAAGATCCCAATAGGGAAGAAAGCTCAGGTATCAATGCGAAGGCCAACTGGCGAGGAGGGGTATTACCCAGCACAGTGGTAAGCAAGTGTTTTAATTGGAAAACCCTGAATTGTGAAGACACTGGGATGCCAAATTTGTGGGTAATTTTGGCTGCAGGGAGCCATGCTCCCTCACCGTCCAGAAACGTGAATACTATTCCTTCACCCACTTGGGGCGCCCATGTATGGGGGATCTTCTGCTTATTTATAGTAAAGGCCGGGGAATTCCAAATGGACTGGGACAGGTCCAGATATGGAGTATATCGCAAAAAGAAACAGAGCTGCACATATACTTTTAGTGAAGTCATAAGGGTGGGACATTTGCTAGCGTCTTGTAGAAGAGACAACTTAACATAAAACATGGTCAGGGGATCCATGTTCATAGCCCGGATGAAGTCTAATTCAATGCTGAGCCAAACCAGTCTCAAACTCTCAGGACTCAGACTCACCCACTTCAGGCGTTTAACAAGACGACTAGCCTAGTAATAGATTACCAAGTGGGGAATCCGCAGTCCCCCATCTGCTCTTGAGGTGGCCAGCTTATAGTATGCCAGTCAGGAGTGTTTATTCGACCAGATGAAATTAGTAAATATTCTATGCATTTTCTGAAACCAGGATAATGGGATGAATGAATTAAGGTGAGAAAGGGGATACAAAAGGTGGGGAAATACATTCATCTTAATTATATTGATACAGCCCCATAGTGAAACCGGAAGCTTAGACCATCTATCCAGGTCCTGGATGATCAACTGGGAAAGAGGCTCCAAATTTTCATTAAACCATAAGGAAGGGTTACATGTTAATTTAATACCCAAATATTTAAGAACACGGGGTGTCCAGCTCAAGCCAAAAGGGATGATGTCTGTCTTAAAGACCTTATGGTTAACGGGAAAAAAGGATGACTTGTTAGCATTCAATTTATAATTCAAAAAGGAGCTAAACTTGGCAATTTCCCCTAACAAAGACGGGACAGATGTCATCGGATGAGACAGATGAAGGAGAAGATCATCAGCATATCCAGTGATCTTCACCACATTACTCCCAACCGGGATGCCTTGTATCCCCCGCATTGTTAAGGATATTTTGAATAAGAGGCTCCAAATATAGGTTAAATAAAAGAAGCGGAAAGGGGACAACCCTGTCTAGTACCTGAATATAAAAGGAAGGGTTTTGAAAATGCACCATTTCCTGAAATCTTAGCAGAAGGAGCCTGATATAAAGCACGGATCCAGTCTATGAGCATGGTAGGAAAATCAAAGGCCTTAAGGACCTGGAATAGAAAATTCCAATTCACATGATCAAATGCCTTCTCAGCGTCCAGGGAGACCAACCCAGCAGGAAAGGTAGCATCCCTGGACTCCGAGAAGACATGTAAGAGGGTGCGCAAATGGTCTTATGATGAACATCCCCTCATGAATCCAATCTGGGACATGCCAATCAGGTCCGGGAGGACAAAAGTTAACCTATCGGCTAGTATCTTTGAAAGGATTTTGATATCCTGATTTAAAAGGGATATAGGCCTGTAACTCTGTACTAACTCAGGATCTTTATCTGGTCTGGGGAGAAGGACAATCAGGGCTTCAAACAGGTAGGCATCTACAGCTACCCCAGAGAGAATATGTAGGTACAACTGGTGAAGCACCGGCAATAATTGTTCTCAAAAAACTTTATAAAATAGTGATGAAAAAACATCTGGCCCGGAAATCTATCTGAGGGCAAGGCCTTAATAACCTCCGAAATTTCCTCCAGGGATAATGGGGAGGACAGAAAACTCCTCTGCGAATCTGACAAGGAAGGGAGATGAGAGTCCCTTAGATACGACTCCAGCATCTCCAAAGGACGAGGACAGTCCATGTCCCTGTATAATTGCTCTTAGTGCAATGCAAACTCTTGTACTATCTCAGATGGGGATACCCTCAGAGACCCGTCTGCCTGGGCCCTGACTGGAGGGATAAATCTTGCAGACTCCTGCTTCTTTAACCTTAAAGCAAACATACACCCCGCTTTTTCTCCCTGATCCGTGTAACTAGCTTTAGTATGGATAATGGCTAGCTCTGCCTTTTCCCTCAACAAATCTAAGTATCTGTCTTTAGCTACCAAAAGTTTCTTCCTGTCCTCATTCAGAGTGCTAGAAGATAAGTTAGCTTCTAGTGACTGTACTTTGGACAGTAAGGATAATAGTTCTGCTTCTTGAGTCCTTTTCCTCTTAGTAGCTAAACTAATAAGAATTCCCCGCATGTAGGCCTTGAAAGCACCCCATAAAATATCCGGCCCCATACTTTCTATTGGGTTAGTAGAGAAAAAGAAATTGATCTGCTCTTTTATAAGGTTACAGTACCTAGCATCCTTTAATAATTGTTCATTTAATTTCCAACAGGTCTCCCTCCTAGGCGTATTAAGAAAAGCTAAATTGCATACCACCAGAGAATGATCAGATACAGGACCAGGCTGAATCAAGGTGGACAAAACCCCCGGCAAGAGCACCTGGGAAATTAATAGATAGTCTATGCGAGACTGTGATCCATGCACTGGCGAACTAGAGGTATATTCCTTGGAGTTAGGATGCAATACTCGCCATATGTCACACAGCCCGCACTGATCCAACAGGTCCCTAAAAGCCCTTTGCCCAGGAGAGAGTCCCCTCAACCCAAGACCAAGTTGAAGTCTCCACCCATAACAATCGCAATAGGGAGCATAGGGAGAATAATGGTAATCAGCTTCATAAAAAAGCCAGGGTCATCATTATCAGGCCCGTAGATACTACAGAGTAAAAGTGGCATGGACCAAAGAGTGCCCTGAACCAAAATGTACCTGCCCCATAGATCTTTAATAATGTGCAAGGAAATGAAGGGAATGCCTCTTTTAACAATTAACATTGCGGGACACTTTTCAAAAGGTCAGTCATACAGGATTTAGGACACTGTCCTTCATGCTGGGCCATTGGAGATCTAAGGGCTCAGCTCCAGGCAGCTTGGGCAAAGACTGCACACCTCAAATTGCATATTCAGGAGGAAATATAAGAACTGCCCGCCATTTCCCCAACATCCAACAGAAGCACCTTGACCACAGAGGGTAGTTGGTCCAGGAGGCTGGCAGGTGGTTAGGAGGGGCAAATCGGGTGCCCCATCACTCAGTGCTGTCCAACATATCACCTCCACAAACCATATAAAAACTACAAACAGGTATCTGCCTCTATCTCCAAAATCAAACAAGGAGGCAGAGAACACTGCAGAGCAGGACACTGCAGCACAGGAGCTAGCACAAAAAAACTCATCCAAAACAGGAACCAAAACAAAAAAAAGTAAAAAAAAGATCCAAAACACTTCTAATCATAGGAGACCCCATGATTCGAGGAGTTGATACCTATCTCCAGCCAGGGGTAATGGTCAGATGTCACCCAGGTACATCAGCGTGGAGAGGCACTGACCACATTGCTAAAATTTTACATGAAGCAGGAGAAAACATCGATGTCCTAGTACACATAGGGACTAACAATCTCGCCAGCCAGTCACTTGTGGAGACCAAGGAACACCTGACCAGGCTAGGTGACAAATTATCATCCATTTCATCCAGCATCTCCTTCTCTGAGATCCTGCCAGTCTGGGAGAGGGGGGCAGATGGACAGAAGGTCAGAGAAGGGGAGATAGGGGAGCTAAACATGTGGCTCAAGGGCTGGTGCCAGGAAAAAGGACACAAATTTGTAGGTAACTGGCAATGGATTTGGGAGTGAAAGTTCTTTAAATTTGATGGACAGCATCTGACTAAGGAGGGAGTCAGTGCATTGGGGCAGACATAAAGGGAAATGCACATGGGTATGGTAAACATGACTGAGAGGGTTGAGGGGTTGAGTGGGGGGTCACTTGACAAAGAAAGTGGAGCTACATGTAGGAGCACTAGATAGGCTCTACCAGTGCTATACTTGTGGGGACTGTTGTAGGGACCAGGAAGACTCAATGGAATTGGGTTTTCTTTTCTGCTTATAAAGTTCCATGTTTCTATATTGTAAAATAAAAATAAGGTGAGAAAATCGAGGGTGCAGTACAGGATGTGAAAGTCAGGACCCCTTTCCCAGTTTTGCATTATTTTTTCTCTGCCATCCAGTTTCGTAATGTGCTGATAATGCCCACTGCAGTAGCATTTCATTTTCTTAGTGCAGTCCGAGTTTTATCAACCCCAGTATCATACAGCACCCAGCAAAGAAACAAACTCTCTCTTCATCTTTATCTTAGTTCCTCTATTTCTCTGCTTTTTTTTTGCCTTGCCATTCCATATTTCTCTGCCCTGAGTGGCAAATCCTCACACATAAACAAGTGCCATTTCTCTTTGGAAAATCAGTGTGAAGTGGTGCATTGGTGAAGCGGGCAATCCACAAAGTTATTCACAAAGATGAATTTCACAACTTCACTGGTAAAGTAAAACTTTGCAACATCTATAACAGGGATAGGAAATAACAGCTATGAATACACACACACACACACACATTATAGTGTTAAAAGATGTAGGAAGTGCGAATGACCTAGGAATACTGATTGATAAAGACCTCAAATTCCATAACCAATGTCATAAAGTAATAAATATATTCAACAGAATATTAGGGAGCATTAAGAGAACATCTATAAGTAGACACAAACAGTGTATCATACCCCGGTACAAAACCTATGTAATACCACATTTAGATTACTGCACACAGCTATGGAACCGTACTTCAACAGAGACAAAAACAACACTGACAGAATACAACATAGGGCTACAAAACCTATACCTAGGTTAAATAACTTGCCCTATGAGACTAGATTGAATAGTCTCGGACCATACAATTTAGAGGAGAGATGAACAACATGGGAAGTGCTCCAAAAATTAAAAATGATATTAAGATAGATTTTATCAAGGTGAATTGGAGCATTTTGTGTATGGTTCTCTGTGGAGCTGGCTACCATGATGTGGTACAGAGGCTAACCAATTCAAGAACTTCTTACTAAAAGCCACCCACAGTCTGCCTGTGTCTAGGGAGAAAATCCTTTATGAATAAGGAGGGGGCCCAGACTAACGATAGGATTCTACTCTCAACTTTCTGTGTTGTTAATTAGCTTCTTTTTTAGACATCAAGTGAAAGCTTGCAGTGCATCTTGCTGTGATGCATACTCCACAGTACAGATTTTAAAGAACAATATCAATTAGTTTAGTATGTTGTGCACTGGTATTACTCATTTTCCATTTATTGTAATTGAACTTGGCTTATTGTTATCAATTCAACTGGCTACTATGTTTTTTATGTTTGCTTGCACGCATGTGCAAGCAAACATAGTGCCATCATTTGAGTTTTGGAGGTGTGGCAGCCGTCTTCCAATTCAGTCAGTGTGTTTGCAGGCACGGCTGCAGTTCTCCAACGAATGCTGCAGCTGTCTATGACAGCAGTTGAAAATGCAGTGCTGTACAGTTGAAAGGGAGAGCTCCGCTTCAGTGAGCAGCGCTCCCCCCTCCACACACACATATGCATGCATATTGTGTGCTCATATGCTCCTCCCTCACGCACATACTGTATGGCCGATGGGGGTGCCCAATCCTCCGTCGGCTCCATGCCCCCCCCAAAAAGCTTTCCATGTGCCACGCTGGGAGCCCACCCCAGCATGGCAAAAAATGTTATGACTGACGGGGGTGCCCAATCCCTTGTCAGCTCCAGACCTCCCCCAAAACAGCCTTCCAGCTGCCACGCTGAGAGCCCACCCCAGCGTGGCACAGGTCTATATGGTTGATGGGGGTGCTCAATCCCCTGTCAGCTCCACGCCCTCCCAAACAGCCTTCCAGCTGCCACACTGGGAGTCCACCCTAGCCTGGCAAACGTCCCGCGTCGTCTTCCTAAAAAAAAAAGACAACCTGTAAACAAAGAAAATTCCCTTTGCAGTCTCCCTGCCCACCCACGCTCACCCACTGTGCATCCTGTCTCCCTACAACCCCCTCACCCCATACTTACCACTGGAGCTCAGCGTGACAATCTTCAGTGGACCGGGAACACCTCTGAACTCTTCAAAGCTGACCATTAACTGAGGAAATGCCGGTAAGCTGTATAATGCAATAAATAGTTTTTTTCAACTTTAATGCATATCTCAGGCATTTTTTGGAATTTTGGCACCAAATTTTCAACATGGGGTTTTGGGGACCCCTCCTCATGAATTCTTGAACTGTCATGGCATTAATTGGACTCGAAGGGTGATTTCACAGTCACTGCACGCAATCACCTTTCGGGACTGATTATTTTATTTATTTATTTTATTTAGTTTTTGATGACCAGGTAAGTGCACTAGACAAATCCTTCCTATTTTCAGGCATGACCCGGGGGAAGGGGATACAGGTGAATGCCAACTGAACTTGAACCAGATTAAGCTGTTGGTGGTATTTTTAGTTAATGAGGGAAATTTGGCCAGGACACTGGGGAAATTCCCTTACTTTTTTTGATAAGTGCCATGGGATCTTTAACATCCACCTGAACTACCACCAATCCAGGAAGATGGGACCTTGGTTTAACGTCTCATCCGAAAGATGGCACCTCAGAAGTGCAGCACCCCTCTCATGCTGCACTACAGTGTCAGTACTGGGGTATTAACCCAAGTGCCAGGTGTGGGAACTGAACCCATGGCCCTCTGATTAATGAAATGACAGTGCCAGTGTTCCTAAGGTGGGGTCTCAAAAAACCTATGTTGCAAATGTGGTGAAAAAATTCCTAAAAATGACTGTTTTATGAGAGTGCGTTGCGCAGTTCCTATGCACGCTCGTAAGTTTGCGAATTTCTAATATTTGCACTCCAGATTTTCAACATTACCATTTTACCATACCTCCTTATTAGCAGTACAGCTGTCATTTTTCACATGTCACCCAAAATGTGTTTCCCTGCATGTAGCGCACAATGGCGCAGTCGGTGTGTGCAATCAATGTTTGGGACAGATTAAGAAAAGTACAGTGACACTGTTCATGAGCAGTGGTCTTAAAATGGCTATGTTGAAAATTTGGTGAAAAATTCCCAAAAATGACTGTTTTAGGAGCACATTGTGCAGTTCCTCACGCACTTCAAAGTTTCTGAATTTGTAATATTTGCACACCAGATTTTCAACATTGCCATTTTATTACACTTCCTTATGAGCAGTACAGCTGCCATTTTTCACATCTCACCCAAAATGTGTTTCCGCACATGTAGCGCACAATGGTGCAGTCGGTGTGCAAAAGCAATGTTTGGGACAGATTAAGAAAATCACAGTTACACTGTTCATGAGCAGAGGTCTTAAAATGGCTATGTTGAAAATTTGGTGACAAAAGTCCATAAAATGACTGTGTTACGAGTGAGCATTGCAGTTCATGAATTTGTAATATTTTCAGTCCAGATTTTCACCAGTGCCATTTTTCCACACTTCCTCATGAACAGTACAGCTGTCATTTTTCACAACATGGCCGAAATGTGTTTTTACACTTTCAATGCACAAATGCGTGGTCGCTGTGGGAAATCTTTGTTCGGGACAGATAAAGAAAATCACAGTGACACTGTTCATGATCAGAGGTCTCAAAACACCTGTGTTGACAATCTGCTGTAAAAAAATCCCCAAACTAATTAAATTACGGGTGTGCGTTGAACAGATTCTATGCACGCTCGTTAATATTTTCACTGCAGATTTTCAACATTGCCATTTTTTACACCTCCCCATGAACAGTACAGCTGTCATTTTTCACATCCTGTTCGGAATGTGTTTTTGCACCTGTGGTGCTAAATGCCATAGTTGCTGTGTAAAAGCAGCTTTCGGCTCACAAACTGATATTGCCACTGTTCATGAGGTAGGGGTCACAAAGAAAACATATTGAAAATTTGGAGTGAAAATACCAACGAATGTCTGAGGCATTAGGGTTTCTAACTATAACGCCCCACCCTGTAGAGAATAACAGGCATCAGGGGTGTGACTTGGGATTCTCGCCTGTAATGCTCATACCATTCCACACCCTGCAGCCAGTGAGAGGTGTTCCTTGGACTCTTTGGCTCCAAAGTTCACCCCATTCTCCTATACCACACCCATCTCACCGTATTTCCTGATGGAATGGGGTGCGCATAAAGGCCAAAGACCCCAAGGCACACTGTGACACTTGTCAGTGTCTGCAGGGTAGGGTGTGGTGAAATGGCGTGGCTGTTATGCCTGATGACCCAAAGGCACACCCCAATGCCTGTCAGTCTCTGCAGGGTGGTGGTGGGATTGGCTTCAGTTCAATACTTCACTGCCATTCCTATTATGCAGCTCTGTAACTCCTACACTACCAATGCCAATGCCAGCAAGCAAACATTCGACATTGACAAACACTTGTTTCATATAGCAAGAGCCACTTTTTTTGCTGGGAAAAATTACACCTCAGCATGAGACTTCAGATATGAACAAATCAGGGAAAAAAGACACTGCAATGCCAGCCTAAAAACATGGGGCCCGATTCTCAAATGGGGCTTAGAGTGGTACAAACAACAGCTTGACCAAAGCCCCTTGTGCCAGGGACCCTGCATCAGATTCTGGTACAGGAGGGGTACTGGCACCTATGTCCCCACACTTGTGGCAACCCCTCCTGTGCAGAAAACACCTGGCACTTGGGAAGGGTCTGCTGCAGGTTCCTTGCAGCATGCACAAGCAGCCCGTGCCCCAACCTCCGATGGTGCTGGTGTTTTTCTAATTTATTTAGTTCCCAATCCCTGATGGTCTAGCAAGTACATGCTCATTGATTGACCGTGCTCACTGACAGGTTAGTCAGCAGCTGGCTGTGGTGGTGAGAGGAAGGCTGTGTAGGTTGCCGGCTCAGGGTTTAGGATGGGAGGGGAGCAGGTGGTGGGCACTACATGCCAGGGTGCTGGTCCACTAGACCACCAGGGAAGGAGAACAGTATACTTTCAGTTATGGGCAACTTTGAGGATCAGGGCAGAGGGGCTGCCAGACAACCAGAGATTGGGAACTAAATAAATTATAAAAACAACAGCAACACAGGGGATCGGGTGGGGGGGCCACTTGGCCACTAGGGACTGGGGATTAAATAAATTATAAAACCACCTGCAACATTGGGGATCAGGGTGAGGGGGGCCACAAGAACACTAGGGATTGGGGACTAAATAAATTCTTAAAACACCGTCAACATCGGGGATTGGGGCACAGGGGCTGCTAGACCACCAGGGATTGGGGACTAAATGAATTATTAAAACACCAGCAACATTGTGGATTGGGGAGGGGGTCCGGTAGACTACCAGGGAGTTTTTAATTCTTCTATTGGGAGATCAGGCTAGGGCAGGGGACTGGGGCACATTGCTGCAATGTCCAAAACTCACCCAGAGGGCATAGTTCTATGTACCCTAAGACCAGCACTGGCTGGTCTAAGGGTACTGAAAGAATTACCTTCTGGGTGGATCCTATGAATACCATTTGGGTGCTTTGATTCAAAGTCTGCCGCAAGTCTCCAAAACACCTTTCTGCAGCTCATTTCCTGGTGCACAGGCTGCATAAGCCCTGTTTGGTGCAAGCAGCCTATGGTGGATACACGCTGCTTTGTGAATTGCTCCTGGGGCATCGTTTGGTGCAAGGGACTCCTTGCACCAATCATTGGGATATAAGTCCCTTAAGCTGCCCAGGGAGCTTTGAGAATTGGGCCCATGAACTAATGAGGTCACCATTGTTAGATGACCGAGTAAATGGCACTCATTCTTTGAAGTCACTTGCATAGTCAAATGGAATAGTCATGACAAAAAAAAAAAAAGAAAGAAAATAAGCTATGGCAGTTCTGGATGGTACAAAAAAGCTGCCAGACATTGGATATTGAATGAAAAAAAAAATGACAGAGCCATTTGAATTGATAAAAATAAGCCACATTTAATTACAATCAATGTAACATGAGTAATATCAGGAAAAATTATTAAAACAATAGCCTCTGATCTTTAAAGATTATTGTTGCATTTAGTGGGTGTATTGGGAGTGCTGAGATCTGAGTAGTGACATGATCAGAAGACTATAGTACCAGTTAAGATAATTCTTACCCCCCCCACACACACACATAAAGATTTAC
The DNA here is from genome assembly GCA_016271365.2 of Neoceratodus forsteri. NCBI lineage: Eukaryota > Metazoa > Chordata > Ceratodontiformes > Ceratodontidae > Neoceratodus > Neoceratodus forsteri. The sequence goes on along the minus strand of CM057454.1, from coordinate 1,024,519,962 downwards.
ATACTCGTGGATGCCCATGTTTGTCTTGAATAGATTCACAAAAACTGAACAAACTGGAAATTATCTGTCTTCTTTTATTGTATTGTTTATATGTTCTACAAACTGCACTTCTTGCAAACTGCCTTTATGTTAGGCTGCTTCTTAGGCATGCTACTCTACATCACCCACAATGGGTGTCTCATATGGTACATTGGTCTGTAGTTGACTGAAAGCTTTACTGAAGGAGTGACTGAACTGTACAACACTGTCTTGGTCCTCCGTGGCTGGCAGTGATTACAAAAGCTGATTTCTCACTGCTCTGTTCTGTTGCTGGTCAAGCAAACTGACACTCATTATGGACCTACTGTCCAGGAAATGGATTGGAGTAGAAACCTGAATGACAACTGAGGAGATGGGAGAAATTAAGGCAAAATATGAATGATTGCCTTAGTACCTCTCAGTAACTTTGGTTAATAGTACTGTATGGAATGTAGAATAGAATGGAATTCACATTTGTCTAAGACACTTCCAAGTCAGCATGCCCCCAAAAATAAGAACTGAACTTTAGGCTCTAAAATGCATGTGTGTAAGTGGGAGATATTTGCAAAAACCAAAACAAATGCAAGTTATCTGTCCTCTTGTATCATGTATGCATGCTACAAACTGCTGTTACTGAAAAGTGCCTTTGTGTTAGACTGCTTCTCAGGCATGTTAAATTGACTGTGATGGTGTCTCACAGGATTCTGTGCTTTACTGAAGAACGGAGTTTGCCCCTTAAGGGGTAGACCAAGTTGTTCAGGTTCACACTCTCCTCAAGGTGGAGATGGTTTGCTCAGAAGGGGAGGGGGGAGGGAAGACAAACAGAACAATAGGCAAAAAGAAAGGAAGGGGAGGGGCTAAGGGAGGTAGATAAGGGACAGCACAGGAGTGGCTCAGCCACTTTTTGCTGGAGTCTTTTATATGTGTGTGGTCGCAGCATTTAGCAAATTTGATTGGAGAAGGCTTGTTGGGAACAATGGGAAAAGAGCTTTTAGATAAGACCTAGAGGTTACTGGATTGAGACATTTTAAAAAAAACCAAAAAAACAACAGGCCCTGAGATTAGTTATTGCATGAAAGCAAATTGTCTGTATGGCTGTTACTATGGCTTGTTTGAGCGAAGTGGTTTAAAAAAAAATAATATATATATAAATAATATATATAAATGGAGGCATTACTGAGTTTGGTTAAACGCTGGCTTTAAAGCACGGTTCAAAGAGGTTGATGTGAGGCGTTTGGAGCCAGAAAGGGGATCGCTAGGAGAAATCCATGAAAGAGTTTGGTTTTCTAGCACAGATTGTCTAGGCAGCGGTGTTGATGCAGCCTGCATTTGTTAATGTCATTTGTTGAGAGGTCATATGTTGGAGTGAATGGTGGAGCTCTACTGTGCCTTTGGTAGGCTGTGGCCTAAAGCGTGGGGAGAGCTCAGCTGCTTACACTGCAGAGGTACTAAAAAAGGGGCCCATTGGAGCTGTGGGTCCATCGGAGGAAGTTGGGCTCTCGTGCTCGGGGCAAACCTGAGGTGGGGGGAAAACACTCTTGTAATGTGTCCTGTGGTAAGGGGAGCAACTTCCTACAGATCATCCACATGCCGCGGGTACCGCGTGAAAAATGGAAAAAACCCTCTTCCCCCAGGCTCAGCAGCATCCTTGTGTCTCCGTGAGGGGAATTACATCTTCCTTTTTGGTTGGGGAGACCTCCTTAACCTGCCCCGCCGAAGAGATGAGCGAGAGCCACATATATGGTGACACGGTTTGGGCCCATGTGGCCATCAAGTGAAAGATTGGAGGGGCCTAGCGCATCGGGGGGAGGTGTCTGAATCCGGAATTTTGGGGGGGTAACAAATTGCCTACTTGTGGTAGGGCCAAACGCTAGTAGGGCAAAGAGAGGCCCACGGGATAGGCCTGACAAAGGGGCCGATGAGGGGACATGTGGCATGACGTCACATGCCAAGGGGGTCGTGAAGAAAGTAGCGAGCAGCCAAAAAAAAAGCTTGCTGAAGCAGGGGATGATGGCCTTGGGGATGGAAAAAGGGGTGTTGTGGAGGCAAGCAGGGTGCATCTGTTATTGGGGAGAGTCCCTGATGGAAAATGGGCCATACAACCCAGCTGGTTTAAATATTCAAGTGGCTACCCTGTGGGGTTGGACGAGAGAATGGGGGGGGCACCACGAGGCTAGAGAGGAGCAGGCCAAAGACCTGGTAAGCAGGCAGGCCATGAGGCGTGATGTCACATGCCAGGAGCCTTGGCAACGGAAAGGGGTACAGAAAGAAAGGAGTTATTTTCAGGAAGCAAGGAGAGATATTAAAAAAAAAAGAAAAGAAAAGAAGCAGGTAGCCCAGACGACCAGGGCCAATGGATGGAAAGGGTCAACAGCAGAGGATGAGCAGGGGGCCGGGGGGTGCATGTTGGAGCAATTGGCAGTTGGCCAAGAGAATGGAGCATTAGCAACACAGGCATGAAGGGACACAAGGAAATAAGCCAAAAAGGAAGCGAAGGAGGGGTATGCTGCTCAAGAGTGGGAGCAGGAGGCCCATGGGGCCACAATGGGGGGATATATATATATAAAAATAAAAGATAAAACTATGATATATAAAAATAATTAAAAAATATATATATAATGATGGAAGGAGCCAGTTTTAGATTGGTGGGAGACAGGAGTGAAGGAACGCAAGTTGGTTTAACCATAGGGAAGGGCGATTGAAAGGTATTAATAGAAGAATTTTCTCAGTTGTTATTACAAATATCCCAAAAAAGAGGAGACATGGCACCAAAGAAGTGCAGACCTTCGAATGAGGATGCCTACAAAGCGATCGTAGAGCTGGCTGAAAAAGCCAACAGAATGTGGCAGATGGTGGAAGGGGAGGAACCACGGCGCACTAGAGAGAAGCGAAAAGGGGGGAAGGAAAAAGGGGGCAGAGGAAAATGGCAGGCTGGACGGTTACACAGCCCACCTAGGGTGCAGCCACTGATGGAGGCACCACCTCCCAGGGTGGCTAGTCCAGTACCGTTGCACCCTGTTGAGCCAGTACCATTAGTACCTCCCCCGGACCAGATAGTGGTCCCCCTGCTGGAGCACAGGCTGGAGCTGCTGAGCGTGGTTGTTCCTCCTCAGCAGCCAGGTACACAGCAGGCCATTCAGCCACAAGGGGACAGCACAGGGCATCACACTGACAGCAGCCCACAGAGAACGGACAGGATCACAGGTAATGTACCTGGGTTGGTGGGAGAAAGCATAAAGGATTATATAGGCCAGATTATTTCAGCACTCAGGACAGGGGGTTTGGCCCAAATGGAGGCAGGATTGGCAGAAATTAGATCAGACAAAGAGCTGCCAAAGGAAGGAGAGAAGAGTGTAGACAACGAAGGAAAAGGGACAAGGGAAATAGGAATCCCAGGAATAAGGGTAGGGGAGCATGTTCCGTTGGCTACAAAAGAGAAAATATGGAAAGGGGAATATGTGGATATTTTTGCCTTAGTGAGCCGAGAGGCAGCAGAAAAGTACGACGAAACAGAGAATGTAGGAAAGAGCAAGATGGCAGCAGCTGTGGTTTTGTTGGGGAAAAAAGAGGAGGATAAATTTACAAAAGGGAAAACCTGGGATGATTGGTTTGTAGGTTTTTCCACCTACCCAGTGATAGTGATGGAGAAGAAGCCAGAGATGGGCATCCCACTCATCACATACTCCTTAATAATAAGATGGGCGAAGACCAAGGGAAGGGTGGGATGGATTTATTACGATGAATTCTTTTGGCAAAGAATGGCAATGTATGGGGATGTAAGGTGGGACACGAAACAGCTAGACCTCTGGATGGATTATGTAATAGACCAGTCCACGCCAGAAGAAAAGACATTTAGATATTATAACCCCACAGAGATGCTGTTGGGGTTATAATAGGGCCTTTTGTTCCTGGCCACAATGCTGCTTTCGTTATGCATGCTTGAAATGTGGGGGATCACACCCAGCGAGCAGATGCAGAACAACATAAAGGGGCAGCCTAAGGGCAGGGCAATATGGAATGGGCCAACAGTTTTTTCAAGAGGGCAAGGTTTAAGGGCAGGCATGGAATGGGGGAGAGGCAGAGGGCACACAGGAAGAGGGGGTCAGCCTTATTGAGCAGCAAGATCTGCAGGAGGATGGGGGGACTGGAAAAAGCATTAAAACAGGGGGCAGGGGATCTATTTAAAGAAGCAAGAACTCCCATTAGGATAGAGGAGTGGGAAGAGTGGTTGAGGAGATACCCAAATAAAAAAGTGGCTGACACAATCAGAAGAGACTTTCAGACGGGTTTTCCATTACAATGCGTGGGACTGAGACAGGCGAGTGAGGCGTACAACCTGGGCTCAATAAAAGGGAAAGAAGAAATTTTAAGGCAGAAAATAGATAGGGAGATAGCAGCGGGGAGGGTGGAAGGGCCATTTGACCCCCCCCACTGTGGAATATGAGAGTTTCCCCAATGGGTTTGGTCCCCAAAAAACAGCAGGGATAGTACAGGGTGATCCACCACCTGTCATTTCCTGAAGGGGACTCAGTGAATGATTTCATCAGTGAAGAGCACAGCAAAGTGACATATGCCACATTGGAAGAGGTGGTACAAGCCATCAGAGCTACGCCAAATGCATGGATGGCAAAAACTGATACAGAATCTGCGTTTAGATTGCTTCCTATGAGCAGAGAGGACTAGGACCTGCTGGGTTTTGAAATAGGGGGACAATACTCTTTTGACAAGGCAATGCCCATGGGATGTTCCATAGCATGTGCTACATTTGAAACATTCAGCACTTGTTTACAGTGGATATTTCAGGAACAAACTGGTTACAGGACGGTCATTCACTATTTGGATGATTTCCTTCTAATAGGCAGTGGAAAGGAAGAGACGGACAAAATGTTGTCCAGTTTCCAGGAGCTATGCAGAAAATTAGGGGTTCTTCTGGCACCGGAGAAGACAGAAGGTCCCAGTAAGGTTTTAGAATTTCTTGGTATCGAAATAGATGCCTCAATGGAGGTCTTTAGGCTGCCAGACAAAAAAGTGTCCAGGTTGAAAGAGCTGATAAAAATGCATACAAGTAGAAGGAGAATACTGCTAAAAAGGGTGCAACAGGTCTTGGGTCACCTGAACTTTTCATGCTGGGCCATAGGCCCAGGGAGGACCTTCACAATGAGACTAGCTAGGGCCACAGCAGGGGTAACCAGGCCACACCACTGGGCAGACATGTCAAAAGAAGTTAAGGGAGATTTTAAATTATGGAAGGAGTTCCTCAGGAACTATAATGGGTGCTCCTTTTGGCAAGATGCTAGGTATATAACATGGACCTAGAACTGTATACGGACGCAGCGGGGGGCCTGGGCATGGGGGGCTATTTTAAGGGCAGATGGTTTGCAGAACCATGGCCTACAGAATGGGTAAAGGAGGGAAAAGTAAAGGACATAGCACTGTTGGAGATCATGCCTATTTGGGCCTGCACCTTGGTGTGGGGCGAAGAGCTCCAGAACCAGAAGGTGACATTCTGGTGTGACAGCAAGGCAGTAGTAGACGTATTAAACAACAGAGGGGCTAGGTCAGAAACGGTCATGCAGGTACTACGGCAGTTGGTGCTAAGGGCCTTAAAATTGAATATGTCATTCAGAGCCAAACACATAGAAGGGGCACATAGTATTCTGGCTGACAGCCTTTCCCGTCTGCAGCTGGATCATTTCTGGAGGCTGGCACCGACAGCAGAAGTACAAAAAACACCCATACCAACGAACATCTGCGACATTGGCAAGAGGGAGCAGAACTGTTGTTTCGCAGCTCATGGTCGCCAAGGACTCTGAGGGCCTATGAGGGGGCCTGGTGGGTATTGTAGACATTCAGGGTGATGCACCACGTGGAGGTAAGTAGGCCACTTATGGAGGGACAGCTAGGAAAATTTACAGTGGAACAATGGGAGAAGGGAACTGCCCACACAACTATGGGAGTCTATTTGGCAGGGATTAGCTTGGTCTGCAGCCTGAAAGGATGGAAGGACCCAACAAAGTCAATGTTAATTAGGAGGATGATACAGCGATGGGGAAGATTAAAAAGCAGAACTGCAGATAACAGGCGGCCAGTGGGTGAACAGTGACTGGAAAGACTAAAAAGAGCATTACCAACAATCTGCAGATCAAACGACGAAGCCCAGCTTTTCCATACAAACTATTTGGTAATGTTTGCAGGGGCCATGAGAGTGAATGAGGCAGTAGGACATGGTAGAGTGGACGAAGAAGTGGGGTTGGACTGGGAGGACATAAGTTGGGGGACAAATGAGATAAGAATCAGGATAAAGAAATCAGACACGGATCAGGGAGGACAAGGATGTACAGTAACCCTGAAAGCTCAGGAGAAAGGCACACTGTGCCCAGTAAAAGTTTTGTGGGCTTACCCCGCAGAACAAGAGGGTAGTACTGAGAGGTTATTTGTACACAGAGATGGGAAAAAGGTCACAAGTTACCAGGTCATGGCCATGCTTAAGAAGGGCATGCAATTTCTGAGGGAGAACCCAGGCAGTCATCTCATGCTCTACGAATAGGGGCTGCTTCTCAGTGGGCAGCAGCGGGGGAAACGGTAGCTAATATGTTGGATAAGGGACGCTGGCAGTCTGCCAGTTACAAGAGATACATTCGAGCAATAAAGTGTGGAGACTAACATTTCATCTGTATTTTCTTTTGCAGGCACGAATCATGGGGGGAAGGGGGAGGGCATATATATAAAAGACAAAAAAAATGGACAAGAACCAATGAGCAGGTATAAGATTTATTTTATTTAAATCCAGTAGGAAGAGGGAGGATAGCGGAAGTCTGGATTTGTGGCCACTCCTACATTTATTGGGTGCAAAAGAGAGCTGAGAAAAAGGCTGGGGGAAGACAGCTCTACCAGGATGTGAAAGAATGTTGGTTGGTGTGGTGCGGCATCAGAGGGATGAGATGGGGACAACTGGTTCCCACCCTGAAAGAAATGAAGGTGCAGTGACCAGTTCCAGACTTAATTATCATACATCTAGGGGGCAACGACATAGGAGGAAAACCATGGGTGGATACATACATGCAGATTAAGAAGGATTTGGAAGTAATGCAACAGTGGTGGCCAAGGGCATGCCTAGTATGGTCAGATATGATACCAAGAATGGTATGGAGGAATGAACAGTCATAGAGCTGTGGACAGGGCCAGAAGGGAAATGAATAGAAGGGTAGGAACACTGATAAGAAAAATGTGGGGAAAGGTAATACTGCGGGGGGTGGAAGAGTGGGTAGCAGATTTCTACAGGTCAGATGGAATGCACGTGTCGGATCTAGCCATTGATATGTTTAATACAGAAACTATGGGTTTTATAGAAGCATTTTTTTTATTTCAATCTAGGATTACAATACCTTTGAGTCGAGGCTTTTTTACAAAGGTTCCACGTCAGCGTGTGCAACAGTCATCATTTTTAGTTACAGACATATAGTCATTGACTTACAGACATGTAATAACCAGTACAAAGACTTGAGCTATGAGCAAGACAAGGGAAGGGGGGTGGGTGGTGGGGAAGTGAGGGTAGGAGATCGAGGGGGAAGGAGGTGCAGGGGGTGGGAGAGTACGGGAGGTGGTTGGGCGGAGCAGGAGGGAGATATGGGGGAGGTGGGCGAGGGTGGGAGACAGTGCAGCCAGGGGGCCTTGTCAAGGGAATATGACAGGTAAGGTGTTAGGGGTGCAAAGACTGATTGTAAGTGCTGGGTGCAGGGGCATTTGCAGCTGGAACAGTAGAAATGTTAAGATAGGCAATCTCAGGATACAAGCAGTGAGAGGCGCAGCTTGGGACTTGAAGAGGCCGAGTGTTGGAGGGGTCGCTATGTCGCTGCCAAGAGGGTTGAGCCAGTTGGATGCCTGATAGGCGAATGATCTTTGTCCTTGGGTCGTGCGACATCGTGGGATATGTAGTAGATGGGAATTGGTTCTCTTTGTAGTGATGTTCCTATGTCTAGGCTTAAGGAGGGCACAGACACCAGGTGGGGCCAGACCCATTATAATTTTCTTGGTCGTGATGCAGGTTTGGTATTTTATGCATTTGTCCAGTTGAAGCCATCTAGATTGGGAATAAAGGTCACATGTGTGGGTATGGCGATGTGAGCCAGTTGATGAGATGACAGGCCTTTTTCAGGAAGGTTGCAATACATTTGAGAGCAGAGGTAGTTGCAGACCCATATATGATAAGACCATAGTCTATGATGCTGACGATGGAGCTTTGGACGGCCACTGCCAGTGCTTCTGGGGTTAGGTATTTCCTGTGCCGGAATAATATGCCTAACCTCACATTAGCAAACTTTGCAACATTGCTGATATGGACAGCGTATGAGAGGTGGGGATCAAGGGTGATGCTGAGGTACTTGAACGATTGTGTTTGCTCTAGGATGGCGCCTTGTTTGGTTGCAATAGAGAGGTGGAGTTGTTTGTTTTTGTTGTGGGGGCTGCAGAAGACCATAGACTTGTTTTTTTTTTTCTGATTGAGAAGCAGTTTATGATTTAGAAACCAGGATTTGATGGAGGAGAAGGCCTGCTGAAGTTTATTTTGTAATTGGATTGGATCAGGGTCCGAGGTGAGGATGACAGCATTGTTGGTGTAGAGAATTATTTGTTCTGGGCAGCTGTCCAGTAGTGAGTTTAAGAATAGGCTGAAGAGGAGGGGTCCCAGAATGGAGCCCTGTGGGACTCCCAAGCAGACCGGTCTAGGGTCCGAGAGTGTATCAGTGATTCTTACTGTCTGGGACCGTTCTTCAAGGTAGCTCTTAAACCAGCCAATGGAGTTGGTTGACAGCCCAGTGTTCTGAAGTTGGACAAGCCGGAGGCGGTGATTGACTGTGGCGAAGGCTTTAGTTAAGTCAATGTAGATTGAGCATAGTACTTCACTGGAGTCAAGTGCATTGTGGATTGTGCCGGTGAATTCAAGTAGGGCTGTGGAGGTGCTGTGACCTTTATGGGACCCATGTTGTTGCTTGCACAGGATGTTGTACGTATCCAGGTACTCTGTGAGCTGGTCTGAGACGATGCGTTCTAGTGCCTTGGAGAGTGGGGGTAGTAGGGAGATAGGTCTGTAGTTATCGTGGGCAGTTTTGTCACCACTTTTATAGATTGGGGTGACAGTGGCAGATTTCTGTCTGTCCAGGAACTGGCTAAGGCTGAGGGAGAGGTTGAAAATTCTGGTCAGAGGACAAAGCACTTCATCAAGTGTGAGAGACAGGATTTTGAGATCGAGGGAGTCATTACTGAATCTTGATTTACCAAGGGCTTTGGTTACATATTTGCACACCTGGTGAGCCTTGACTGCTTTGAAGTAGAAGCGTGGGAGCTGGTGGGAGTAGTGTTCACTTTAAGTAAAATTTTATTTATATTAAGCGCCCTTCCCAAGCTCAGGGCGCTTTTACAATAAAACAAATAAAATCACATTTCAAACAATAAATCAAACAACCATACAGTACACTTACTCATTATGTACCAGCAAATGCTAAGGCAAAAAGGAAAGTTTTTAATTGTTTTTTAAAACTTTCAACCATTAGGCATTCTCGTATCTGATGAGGTAGAGAATTCCACAGGGTTGGTGCCATATAGGCAAAAGATCTACCTCCAGACATCTTTAGACGTACCCTGGGAATCTCTAGCAATCCCTCATCAGAGGAGCGAAGAGAACGGGCAGGACAGTAAGGCACCAAGAGATCTTTCAGGTAATGGGGTCCCAAATCATGTAGGGCCTTAAAGGTCAATAATGCGACCTTGAAGGTGACCCGCCACTGTACTGGCAGCCAGTGCAAATCACGCAGCACAGGTGTTATATGGCTAGATCGTGAAACTCCCATCAACAACCTGGCCGACACGTTCTGCACAAGCTGCAAGCGGCGGATATCCACCCGCAGCCCTAGATAAAGCGCATTGCAGTAATCAAAACGGCTGGTAACAAAGGCGTGATCAAAATTGAAGATCTTCCTGCGGAACCAAGTGTTTCACCCGGGCAATATTCCTCAGATGAAAAAAGGCAGATTTGACTACGGCCGACACCTGCATCTTCATAGTCAGGCTTTCGTCAAAAATTACTCCCAGGTTACATACTTGGCCAGAGGCTAGAAGCTGGGCCCCCCCAAGACATAAACCCGACGGTTTCCCCATCCAAGCCCCTGTTATCTTCCCTCCAGGGTCCACATCCAACACCTCAGTTTTCCCTGGATTCAACCTAAGCCAACTAGCACTCATCCAATCCTGAATCTCCAGGAGGCAGTTATTAAACATCGTGATGGAATCCGACTCCCTGATCAGGCATAAAAGACAGGTAGAGCTGAGAATCATCAGCATAACAATGAAAACTAAGCCCATACCATCTTATAATGTCCCCCAGTGGAAGCATATACACCACGAATAACATAGGGGACAGCACCGACCCCTGTGGTACCCCATAGGGCAGACAGTGAGGGGCCGAGGTGTTAACTCCCGATACCACTCTCTGAGATCTGCCCTCCAAAAAAGATTGAAACCAACTGTGGACTGCTCCCCTCAGACCACAGAAAAAACCACAGGCGGTCGAGCAATACCCCATGATCCACAGTGTCAAATGCTGCTGAGAGATCCAGGAGAACCAAGATGGAATGGGTCCTCCGATCTCTTGCCATCAGGAGATCATTCAATACCCGAACAAGAGCCATCTCTGTACTGTGCCTCTTCCTGAAGCCGGATTGGAGAGGGTCATAGATATTGTGGTTGGGCAAATGATCCTCCAGTTGCAGAGCGACCACCTTCTCAATAACCTTCCCTACAAAAGGGAGGTTAGAGACTGGTCTATAATTTGCTGGGCAGTCGGGGTCAAGAGAGGGCTTTTTCAAAAGGGGGTATATTACGCCTCCTTTAAGGGATCCGGAAAGATCCCTCTCTCTAATGACACCACCACTATCCCAGCCAGGACTGGGCCGATAACATCTACACACCCCACCACCAGGTGAGTAGGGCCTGGGTCCAACTTACAATAAGTAGGTCGCAGAGTCTGGATAATCCTCACAATATCTATTACTGCTGGTAGTCTAAAGGTAGACCAGTACAACTGGGCATTAGTACCACCCGATTGATCAGCACAATGCTCAATAGAAGGACACTGGCTGATCTCATCCCTGATTGTAAATTAATCCCTGAGGGGCTTCACCATCTTTGAAGTAGTCCTGGGGTAGGACAGTGCTGAGGTCAGTGGAGGAGACATGCAGAAAAGGATATATAAAAAAAAAAAGAGGAAACAAGAGAAAGGAGGAGGTTCCCTACATGGTGGGGGAACATGAGCCTAAATTGATGGGAAAACCAGTCATCCAGTGCAAGCTGGAGACTGGCTAATGAAAAAAAGGGGGGAGGAGGGGGGGAAGAAAAAGGAATAGGATGAAAAGAAGAAGGATCTGAAGGAGAAAAAGTGGTCTAGGTTCTCACCGTTACCTGACAGAAAAAGAGAAGAAGGCACCCAGGTTTTCACCTGGGAGAGGGAGAAGAAGAAGAAGAAGAAAGAGGGATGAACAGAGATTGAAATATGGATGCAATAATGTACAACTGTAAAAGAACTATGATAAAAGATGATGAGATAGAAAATGGAATGATTCTATATAATACATTAATTGCCAGTCTGAGCACAACAGCATACAATTGTCTCTGTCTTTTGTGAGGGAAAAGGGGGGAATCCGGGACAATGGAGTTTGCCCCTTAAGGGGTAGACCAAGTTGTCCAGGTGCACCCCTCCCTCAAGGTGGAGATGGTTTGCTCAGAAGGAAGGGAAAGGGAAGGGAGGGGACAAAACAGAACAATAGGCAAAAAGAAAGGAAGGAGGGCTAAGGAGGTAGGATAAGGGACAGCACAGGAGTGGCTCAGCCACTTTTGCTGAAGTTTTTGATCCCTCCCACCCACCCAAATAAGCTACAAAGCATAAGGGGAAGACAGTCAAAAGGAGACTGTATATGGCCTGTCAAAGGTGGATGACAGAATAGTCTGGTTGGACGGTTATGAACTGCCAAAGGTGGATGGCAGACATGAGGGAGGAAAAAAGGGGGGGAAGGGGGGGGAAAGAAAAAGGAATAAGATAAAAGAAGAAGGAGCTGAAGGAGAAAAAGCGGTCTCGGGTCTCACCGTTACCTAACAGAAAAAGAGAAGAAGAAGAAGGCACCCAGGTTTTCACCTGGGAGAGGGAGAAGAAGAAAGAGGGATGAGCACAGATTGATATATGGATGCAATAAAGTACAACTGTAAAAGAACTATGATACAAGATGATGAGATGGAAAATGGAATGATGATTATATAATAAATTAATTGCCAATCTGCGCACAACATACAATTGTCTTTGTCTTTTGTGAGGGAAAAGGGGAGAATCCAGGACAAGTGATTGCATTGTAACAAACTGTCATGGTCCTGTTTGACCTGCAGTGTTCACAAATGTTGCTTGCTTACTGTGGTATTCTGCTGTTCATCAAGCAATTTGACACATAGTATGGTCCTACAATTCAGGTGATGCAATGGAGGAAAAGCATGAAAGAAAAAAATACTAAAGAGATTGAAAAAATTATGGCAAAATGAGAAAGGTAGCAGGGTAGACACTCCAAATGGGGTAGAAAAGATGGAGGCCAACCTTAAGGCTCTGGAAAAATGGTCAGAAACATGGCTACTAAAGTTTAATGCAAAAAAATGCAAGCTCATGCAACTAGGAAGGGCCAATCCAGGAGAGGACTACTAACTGGGAGGAGTACAACTGGAATCTTCCAAACAGGAAAGGGATCTGGGAATAATTATAATGGATGACCTAAAGATGCTTAAACAGTGTGAGAAAATAGCACTACAGGCAAATGGCATATTGGGCTGCATAGGCAGGGGGATCACCTGAAGAAAAAAGGAGGTCATCCTGCCACTCTGTAAATCTCTGGTGAGGCCACACTGGGGGTACAGCGTACAGTTCTGGAGACCACACCTGAAAAAAGATATCAACAGACTGGAGACAGTACAAAGGAGAGCTATAAAAATTATACATGGCCTACAGAACAAAAACTATGAAGAGCATCTGCAAAACCTAAACATGTACTCCCTGGAGCAGTAGACGGAGTGGGGAGACATGATTGAAACCTACAAGTTCCTTAATGGAATAAACAAGGTGCAGGTTCAGGAACTGTTCCAAGTCAGAAAGCACACAAGAACTAGGGAGCACAACATGTATATGGAGGGGGGCAAATTAAGAGGTAACAAATGCAAGTTTTTCTTTACTGAGAGGGTGGTGGATGCATGGAACAGCCTTCCTCAGATTGTGGTGGGGACAACAACAGTGGTAGGTTTCAAGAATGCTTGGGACAGGTACAAAGGCACCACCACACTGACTAGCAGTTAAGGGAAGGGGTAGACCTATGGGCAGACTAGATGGACAGTATTGTTTCCTTCTGCTGTCACTTTCTATGTTTCTATGACAGCTTTGCCCAACTAAGTATCATTTGTGCTTTAGATAAATACTTGTAGCGTACGAACTGTAGAATAACAAAGAATTTACATTTATATACTGCTTTTCATATGCTGCATCCCAAAGTAATTTACAAGCAATGTGTTTACACAGGATACCACAGAAACATAGAAGATGTTGCACAAAAAAGACTGCTTGGCCTGTTGAGTCTGCCCGGATGGTCCCTGCTTGTCTGCCTCCACAAATCCTAACTGGTTTCTGGTGACCTTTCCTCCTACCTGCCCATTTCATAGTATTCCCCTATTTCTATCCCATGCATGCTTTATGCCCCATATTGTTTTCAGCTCTACCATTTCTCCTGGCAAGCTACTCCAGAGTTCACCACTCTTTCAGTGAAGTAGTAATTCCTCACATCCCTTCAAAACTCCTCATCACATGCCTTCTGGTTTTATTGCTCTTCCTCATTTGAAAGAGACTATCTCCCACACCCCTTTTGCCCCTGTGAAGTACTTGTAGATCTCTGTCATGCCCCCTCTTACTCTCCTGTCTTCTAGGGTGTACATGTTGAGATCCCTCAGTCTCTCCTCATATGCCTTTTGGTGCAACCCCCGTACCATTTTAGTTGCACTCATCTGGATTGTCTCCAGCCTGCCTATGTCCTTTTTGAGGTGGGGCCACCAGAACTGGACACAGTACTCCAGGTGGGGTCTCATCAGAGAGTGATATACTGTACAGCAACACCATCTCCCTCCTCTTGCTGGAGATACCTCTCCCTGTGCATTCCAGCATCCCACTAGCCCTACCCACTGCTTTGTCACACTGCTCTATCTCTCTTAGGTTATCAGATATGATAACCCCAAGATCCCTTTCCTCCTTAGTGACTGATGGTGCCTCCACCCATCCTATATGCAGTTCGTGGGGTCCTATGCCTTGGTGTATGATTTTGAGGTGGTGGGGGGCAGAAGTGGAGTGGAAATTCAACAAAGAAAAATTAAGGAGGCTATAGACCAGACAACAGCATGATGTTCAAAGGAAGCAAGCAAGAGAAAAAGTAGGACGAGACTGCTATTGTTCCCTATGGAGGTGGCAAAGGCAGTGTAAGAGAAGAAAACAATTTAGAAAGTACAAAAAGACCCAGAAAGATAAAGACAGGGAATTAAATCTGGCAAAATAAAGGGATGTAGGAAGGAGGGTGAGGGCAGTTAAAGCACTAACAGAGCACAGGATAGCTAAGGAGGTCAAAAAAGGTGACAAAACCTTCTTCAGGTATGTTGGGGAAAAGATGAAGACCAGGAAAGGGATTGTGAGAATCAGGAAGGTGGGGGGACTGCACAAAAGGAGATCAGGAGAAAGCGGAAATACTAAACAATTGCTTCAGCTTAGACTTCCCGGTTGCTGGTGGGTAGATGGACCAGCCTGCTGCAGTTAGCAACAGTGAGGGGGGAGTGGACACAAGTCCATTCTTAGTGGAGAGGGTCCAGAAGGGATTGGAAGCCTTAATGGAGAATAAGGCAATGGGACTGGATGATATTAATCCAAGGGTCCTAAAGGAACTGAGCATGGTGCTGGCTGCCCCTTTGGCAATGCTTTTTAGCACTTCAGTGGAGATGGAGGAACTTCAGAGGACTGAAAGAGGGCCAGGGTGGTCTCTCTGCACAAAAGCGGCAGTAGGGAGTATGCTAACAAATAGAGGCCAATTAGTCTCATGTCAGCAGTGGAGAAATTAATGGAGGCACTACTGAAAGATAGGCTCATGGAGCACCTGGAGGCAAGAGGGCTGCAGCATCACTGGCAGCATGATTTAATTGGGGAAGCCCATCTCTTCAAGTTGTGTAACAGGGTGTGCTTTGAAACAACTGAGAAGCTGCATGGGCTATACTATATTGGACTAGAAATCTACAACAAATCTCTCTTGCTTACATCTGAGGGAAGTTTTCCTTACTTTACAGTCTTACATTGGTATTGCTTTGTGTTTAATTATTTTCGTTTTTAAATCAGGAAGGGGGTTTTCAAAACTTCTTATCTTGTGAGCAACTTCAGAAGGGTTGAAGTAACCGCATATTTGATTTTCCTTTGTGGGTAACTGGACTGTCTACTAGTATTCTATGAGAGTTTGCATCAATATATTTTGAAATAATTTACTGGTTTTGTCTGTGTACTTCGAATAGCAAAGGCAGCAGTTTGTAATTTGATGCCAGACACAGCCTCAGGTGGGGGAAATTGTCTTCACAAGTCAGGGAGACATTGCATCATAGCCAATTGTTTTGGGTGGAGGAACATTCCAGCATTGATCAATTACTATAAACTACTGGTGTGAACCTGTGTCAGACAGAAGCCCATCTCTTCAAGTTGTGTAACAGGGTGTGCTTTGAAACAACTGAGAAGCTGCATGGGATATACTATATTGGACTAGAAATCTACAACAAATCTCTCTTACTTACATTTGAGGGAAGTTGTCCTTACTTTACAGTCTTACATTGGTATTGCTTTGTGTTTAATTATTTTCATTTTTAAATCAGAAAGGGGGTTTTCAAAACTGCGTATCTTGTGAGCAACTTCAGAAGGGTTGAAATAACTGCATATTTGATTTTCCTTTGTGGGTAACTGGACTGTCTACTAGTATTATGTAACAGTTTGCATCAAATTACTTTTAAATAGTTGACAAATCAGTTACTGGAGGTTAGCTGAATTACTATAAAGTGCAGTACTCACCAGGGTGGTGGAGCAGTGTTGTATTTGATTGTTTCTAACAGTCACCAGTGGTTGTAGACTACCTACCCACCCTTCCGCACACCCCACCCCCCCAGGCGTGATGTTTCCTTTATAGCCAAGGTTCTGACATCACTTCCTCAACAGGTCTTTGGGGCAGAACTGTCATATTCTTAATAACCCAGCACAGTGCATAAAGGGTAAGTACACACCACAAAAAGGAAGGAAAAAAAAAATATATATATTTATATATATTACATATTGTATATTATAAGGGAGAGGAACATATGGGGAGTGGTGCAATGCACTGGCTGTGGGGCAGCAGTTTTCTGGGAGACATTCTGGAGGCTGTGTTGCTGTCCTATCTGCAGGCAACTGTCAGCTCTGAGGGAGGAGGTTGCCCACCTCCAGGCTGAACTGGTAAGGACTAAGGAGGCCTCCCCCACCCAAAGAGCACCACTGCCACAGAGGCTGCCAAGTATGAAGAGCAGTTGGACCACAGTGGGTTCTGGGATGGTGCGGGTGGTGGAACAGAGGTGAAGCCCCCTAGTTGTACTTCTACACAAACCATATGCCAGTCTGGCAGAGCAAGGTTCCTCTATAGTGGCACCCTCAGTGGAGTCCAAGAAGAATGCTGAGGACACCCACAAGGGAGACCCACAGAAGGGTGGCAAGGGACACCACAGGGGAAGGAAACAGCTTCTGAAAGGGGACTCAATTGTTAGAGGGGTAGACCTGGGGAAGGGAGAAGAGAGGGAAGTAAGGTACCTGCCTGGTGCCATGGCTTGGAGGGACAAGAAGCGAATCCTCAGGATTGCAGAAGCAGCATCACAGGAGAGGGAACTAGATATCATTGTCCACCTTGGGACAAATGACCTAGCTAGGCATGAGATCAGTGCAGTGCAGGATGAAATTGTGGAGTTTGGGAGGGGCCTCAGACAGGTAGCAAGCACGGTTACCTTCTCGGAGGTGCTGCCAGTCCATGGCAGGGGTGAGGTTAGGGTACTACACACCATGCAGTTTAATGAATGGTTGCAAAACTGGTGCAGAGCACAGGGCTTTGGCTTCATTGGGGACTGGGGGTACACCTGGAGAGATGAAGGTCTATACTAGCACGATGGTCTGCATCTGTCCATGAAGGGAACCAAGATCCTAAGTGACAGGTTTAAATGCTTCCTTGACAAGCTTTTAAACTAGCCATGGGGGGAGGTGCTAATAAGAGGCAGGAAATGTCAAGCCTCCCCCCACAAAACATGATGGGTAGTAAGGTAAACACTGAGGTACAGTGCTCAACAGAGGGCAGGACAGGGGTAAATAGAGAAATAGACAAGGGCAAAAAGAGCAGGCATGGGGGAAAAAAGGATAAAGCCAACATTAAATGGAGGGCAATGAGTACCAATGCCCGTAGTCTGGGAAACAAGCTTCCTGAGCTAGTAGCCTTGATGGCAGATGAAAAATTGGACATTGTGGCAGTCACAGAAACATGGTACATGGGGAACCATGACTGGGATGTCAACATACCAGGGTACACAGTCTACAGAAGGGACAGGGAAGGGAAAAGTGGAGGTGGAGTAGCTCTATACATAAGGGAAGGGATCAAAGCTACAGAACTAAAAAGGAAAGGGGAGGACAAGAGACACTCTAGGTCACCTTGGAGACAGGGAATGGCATCACAATCGCACAGGGGTTGTATACAGACCCCCATCTCAAGGGGAGGAAATGGACAAGAAAATGATAGAGGACATTCTCAAAATGACTAAAAAAGAGGAGATACTGTTGATGGGGGACCTGAATATGCCAGATGTTAACTGGATGACATGTACTGCAGCCACATCCAAGAGCAGGGTCATTCTCGATATCCTGCAGGGGGCAGGTCTTAGACAGCTAGTGTTGGAACCCACTTGGGAGGGAGCAATACTAGACCTGGTACTCTCAAATGGAGAGAGGATCACAAATTTAGAAGTCAGTAGACATCTGGGAACAAGCGACCACTGCACAGCGTGCTTCACAATAAGCACAACCATGGAGACAAGCCATACAAAAACAAGCATACTGGACTTTAGAATGGCTGACTATGGCAAAATTGGTGAATACCTGAGGAATACACTAGCAAATGGCCAAAAAGGAGGGGTGGAAGAACAATGGAGAAAAATCAAAACTGCCATCATAGAGGCAACAAGCCTTTGTGTGAAACAAATAAAGAAAACAAAGCGGAGTAAAAACACTATGGTTCTCAAAAGAGGTGGCAGGGAAGGTTAAGGAGAAAAAGGCTGCATTCAAAAAGTATAAGGCATCACAGAAGGAGCATGTCAGGGAACCGTATCAATTAAAGCAGCAAGAAGTGGGGAAGGTAGTCAGAATAGCAAAAGCTCAAACTGAGGAAAAAAATAGCCAATTCGGTTAAGAATGGGGATACAACCTTTTATAGGTACATTAGGGAGCATAGAAAGGTTAAGGGAGGAATAGTGAAGATTAATAAGGGAGAGGGGAGGTGGGCAGAGGAAGACAGTGAAAACGCAGAGATACTGAATGAATACTTTTGCTCAGTATTCACAAAAGAAGATGAGGAGGAGTTACCTAAACCAGACAATACAAGCACTCTGGGTAGAGGAGTTGACACCAATCCATTTACAGAAGAAAGAGTCCTGAAAGAACTCCTAAAACTCAAGGTGGACAAAGCAATAGAGCCTGATGGGATTCACCCCAGAATCCTAAAAGAACTAAGGGAGGACCTAGTGACACCACTGACCACACTTTTTAACAAATCATGGGAGGATGGGGTGGTACCTGAGGACTGGAGGAGGGCAGATGTGATTCCCCTTCACAAAACTGGGAGCAAGGCAGAAGCAGGAAACTACAGACCTGTAAGTTTGACCTCAGTGGTAAGGAAAATGATGGAATCAGTTCTGAAAGAAAGAATTGTTGAGTACCTAGAGGCCAGAGGGGCACAGGACCCAAAGCAGCATGGATTTACAGCAGGAAGGTCATGTCAGATGAATCTAATAGATTTCTTTGACTGGGTGATCAAAATAATAGACCAGGGAGGGGTTGTGGATATGGCCTACCTAGGCTTTTAGCAAGGCATTTGACACAGTCCCGCATAAAAGATTAATAATCAAGTTAGCCAGCCTGGGAGTGGGTCCCAGGGTGGTAGCCTGGGTTGCAAGCTGGCTGCACAACAGGACACAGAAGGTAATAGTGAGGAACACATTCATGAAAGGGGGTCACTAGTGAGTACCCATGCTCAGTACTGGGTCCAGTCCTCTTAACATCTTTGTAGGTGACATTGCAGAGGGTCTGAGGGAAAGGTATGCCTCTTTGCAGATGATACAAAGATCTGTAACAGAGTTGATACACAAGGGGGTAGAAAGGATAAGAAGGGACTTGGCAAGGTTGGAGGAATGGTCAGACATATGGCAAATTAGATTCAATGCAAAGAAGTGCAAAGTAATGCACCTGGGAAACAAAAACCCAGGAGAAGAGTACACAATAGCAGGGGAGGTACTAACAACAACAAAAATGGAACGGGACTTGGGGGTAGTCATATCAGATGATCTAAAGGTTGGTAAGCAATGTGAGAAGTTAGTAAGGAGAGCCAGGGGGATACTGGGATGCATAGGAAGGGGCATCACAAGTAGAAAAAGGGAAGTGGTTATCCCTCTGTACAGTCAATTAGTGAGACCCCATCTGGAGTACTGTGTGCAGTTTTGGAGACCTCATCTACGCAAGGACATAGACAGGATGGAAGCAGTCCAGAGGAGGGCAACTAAAATGGTGCAGGGTCTGCATCAGAAATCATATGAAGAGAGACTGAGAGAGCTTAATATGCATACCCTTGATGAAAGGAGGAACGGGGGGGCATGATAGAAATGTTCAAGTACCTCAAGGAATCAACAAAGTCCAGGAGGGTAGCATCTTTCAGAAAAGAGATGTAAGAACAAGGGGACACAATTTAAAGATAGAGGGGGATGGCTCAAGGGTAATGTGAGGAAATTTTTCACAGAGAGAGTGGTGGATGCATGGAACTGCCTTCCTGGGGAGGTTGTTGAGCTAAATAGTGGGGAATTCAAACATGCATGGGACAGACACAAGGCAATTGTAGTGGGGGGTGGCAAGAAGTAGGTTGTTGGTTAACTAGAATCTGCAGCTTATCCAGTAGGTAGGGAAATGGGCAGACTGGGTGGGCCAAGTGGTCCTTATCTGCCGTCAAAGTCTATGCTTCTATGTTTCTATGTAAGGTCATGTCAAAGTAATTTCTTGGATTTCGACTAGATTACCAGGAAGGGAGAGCAGTGGACAAGGCCTTTCTGGACTTCAGTTAGGCATTCGACACTGTGCCGCATAGGAGGCTAGTTAAGAATTAAGCAGCCTTAGGGCGAGGAAGAAAGTGAAAAGCTGAGTATCAAACTGGTTAAGGATAGGAGGCAAATGGTGGTGGTAAACAATAGTCACTCAGGCAATAATAGAATAACTAGCTGGGTGCCATAGGTTTCGGTGCTGGGACCAGTCTTCTTCAATGTCTTCATAAGCAACATTGCAAAGGAGCTTGATAGAAAGGTGTGCCTCTTTGTGGATGATACAAAAATATTCAACAGAGTTGACACTCAGGAAGGGGTGGAGAGAATGCAAAGGGATCTGAGGAAACAATGCAATGGTATAGGGGTGGCAGCTGGGTTTCAATCCCAAAAAGTGCAAGCATTTAGGGCCGTGGAACCCAGTGATATTGTATAAGATGAGGACAGTGGAACTTACAGTCATCAAGCAAGAAAGAGACCTAGGGGTCATCATATGACCTCAAGGTAGCAAGGCTGTGTAACAAAGCAGTGGGAAAGGCAAGCAAGATGCTGGGATGCATTGGGAGAGGAATTTCTAGCAGGAGGGGGATGGTGCTGCCATTGTAGGATTCAATGATGAGGACCCACCTGGAGTACTGTGTCCAGTTCTGGAGGCCGCACATCTGCAAGGACATCGAAAGGATGCAGGCAGTACAGAGGAGGGCAACCAAAATGGTGAGAGTGTTACACAAGAAGCCACACGAGGAAATGCTGCAGAAACTCAACATGAACTCCCTGGAACAGAGGACAGCATGAGGGGAAATGATTGAAACCTACAAGTACTGTATCTCACAGGAGCAAACAATGTGCAAGTGGAGGTTCTATTTCACAGACAGGAAGGTACAGTACTACAACAAGGGGGCATGCAATGAATCTTAGAGGGGCAAAGTCTTGGAGAGATGTGCAGAAATTCTTCTTCATAGAAAGGGTGGTGGATGACTGGGACAGCTTGCCAGAGGAGGTAGTGGGAGCAAAGACTGTAGGTAGTTTCAAGCATGTCTGGGACAGGCACAGGGGCATATTAGGTAGAGGAACAGAAGAGGGAGTAACACCTATGACCAACTAGGGCTAGTGGTGATGAAATAGGCAGGGACAAGGGGCAGACTGGATGGGCTTAAAGGTCCTTTTCTGCTGACAAATTCTATGTTTCTGTTTCTATGTTTGTATTTGAACCCCAACTGCCATGCTCTTGATGACTCCCAAGCTTCCCACAATCCCTACACATTTCTTCCACCCCTTTCTTATTGTGTACCTTATGACAGACTTTGGTATTATGTGCAAAAAGGCATACCTTCTCTTCCAGTTCATCTGCAGTGTTACTTAATAAGACATTGAAGAGGACTGGCCCAGTACTGAGCCCTGCAGTACCCTGCTAGTCACTCTCCCATGATTAGAGTGAGTGCCATTAACCATCACCCTCTGTTGCCTAGCCATTAATTAGTTTCTAACCCGGTTCACACTTTGGATTCCATGCCTAGGCTGCTCAATTTCTTAATCAGTCTTCTGTGTGGCACACTGTGAAAGGTCATGCTAAAGTACAGAAAGACCACATCTTCTGCCCTTCCCTGTTCAATTTCCTTGGTCACTCAGTCAAAAAACTCAATCAGATTCATCTGTCATGACCTCCTCCCCCCACGAATCCATGCTGAGTTAGTCTTGCAGACCACTGGATTCAAGATACTCTTATCGGCCTTTCCTTTAAGTGTTTCCATTAATTTCCCCACCACTGAGGTGAGACTTACCAGTCCATAGTTACTAGTGTCTTCCTTGTTGCCACCCTTAAGTAGAGGACATATGCTCTCCTCCAGTCCTCTGGAACAATGCCTGATTCCAGTGAGCTGTTGAATAAGGCTATTAGCATGCCAGTTAGCACCTCCCTGAGTTCTTTCAGTACCCTTGGGTGTATCCCATCAGGTCCGATATGCTTGTCCACATTCTCAGCTCCTGGCCCCTTCAGAACTCTGTCCTCTGAAAATGGACTTGAGGCCACCTCCCCTCCCCCTTTGTTCTTGCTGATCATTGGTAGTCCATCCCTCCAACACCTTGAAAACTGAGCAGAAGTACCTGCTCAGGATGTCTGCTCTTTCTTGGTCCTCTTCTGTGCAGCCTTCCTGTGCCACCCTCCTTATCCTCACTACCCCTTCCCTTGCTTTCCTCTTCTCACTTACATTCTTGAAGAAAGCCTCATCCACATTTGCTACCCCTTTGGCTATTCTTTCCTCTGTGTGCACTTTTGCTCCCCTCACTGCCTTACCTGCTTCCATCTGTTTTACCTGGTACACCTCCCTGTCTTCCTCCATCTGAGTTTCCTTATACCTACTGAATAATGGCCATTTTTCCTTTACCACCGTAGCCACAGAGAAATGTATAATTTGCTAGCAGAAAATGACTGCTTGGCCCACCCATTCTGCTCAGATGTTCCCTGCTTATTTTGTCTCCACCAGGGAAGTGGTTTCAACATTCTGTTTGGGGTATGAAGAATGCACACAGGCTGTTTCATGCAGCCGCAAAATAGCTGTTTATGGTAAAGTTCCAAATGTGCAAAATAAGCAAAAAAAGTGCACAGGTCCAACAGATGAGAGTACCCACTGGATCCCCAATGTTTCATGCCTATAAGCTATTCTGTCACCGCAGACCCTACCAGGTCTCTGGGGACCGTCCCACTTCCCCGCTTATTTACCATTATTTCCCTATGCCTATCCCATACATGCTTGAAGTCCCCCACTATTTATATCACCACTATCTCTGCTCGAAGACTGTTCCAGGTGCCCACCACCCCTTCAGTGAACTAGTACTCCAGACATCCCTGTTAAGCTGGTGCCATTTCTCATTTGAAATAGATTCCCCTATTGTACGCTGTTCACCACAATGAGGTACTTTAAGGTCTCTATCATGCCAGCTCAAATTGCCCAACCTCCCCCATACCCACCCTGTCTTTGCTAGACCACCTTCTGGACAAACCACTACTGTAAATATATATACACATGCACTTGTAAATTACACAGCATAAGCAACTGTTTAGAAATGAAATGTCATGAAATTTTTCCCACTGGCTGTTCAAATCAAAAAAGTATTACCATACTACCAAATAATATGAAATGTCCTTGTACTGTATTATCCAACAGAAACTTATTGTTTGCTTGCATGTCTCTTCCTTCCACGTGTACACCTTTTACCCGGATATTGTTGATGGGGGACCTGAATATGCCAGATGTTAACTGGAGCACCTTTGCTGCAGGCACATCCAAGAGCAGGGTCATTCTTGATGCCCTACAGGGGGCATGCCTCAGACAGCTAGTATTGGAACCCACTCAGGAGGGAGCAATCTTAGACCTGGTATTCTCAAATGGGGGCTGAGAAAGAATCTCAGATTTAGAAGTGGGTAGCCATCTGGGAAAAGCGACCACCAAACAGTGTGATTCACGATAAACACAGCCATACAATCAAGCCATACAAAAGCAAGAGTACTGGACTTTAGGAGGGCTGACTTTTGGAAAATGAAAAGCACTAGCAAACAGGCAAGAAGGAGGGGTGGAGGAACAATGGGGAGTGATCAAAACAGCCATCACAGAGGCAACAAGCCTTTGTGTAAAGCAAATCAATAAAACACAACGAAGAAAAAAAACGCTATGGTTCTCAAAAGAGGTGGCAGGGAAGGTTAAGGAGAAAAGGACAGCATTCAGGAAATATAAGGAAACACAGAAGGAGCAGGACAGAGAACTTTATCAGTTAAAGCAGAAAGAGGCTGGGAAGGCAGTCAGAATAGCAAAGGCCCAAACCGAGGAAAGGATAGCCAATTCTGTTAAGAAGGGGGATAAGACCTTTTATAGGTACATTAGGGAGCGAAGAAAGACCAAAGGAGGGATACTGAAGCTTAATGAAGGAGAGTGAATGTGGGTAGAGGGTGACAGTGAAATAGCAGGGATACTGAACGAATATTTCTGCTCAGTATTCACAAAGGAAGAGGAGGGGGAGTTACCTAAACCAAACAAGAGAAACACTCTGAAGATGGGGTCGATACAGTCCATTTACAGAAGAAAGGGTTCTGAAAGAACTAATAAAATTGAAGGTGGACAAAGCAATGGGGCCTGATGGGATTCACCCAAGAATTCTAAAAGAACTAAGGGTAGAAGTAGTGACACCGCTGACTACTCTCTTTAACAAATCATGAGAGGATGGGGTGGTACTCGAGGACTGGAGGAGGGCAGATGTGATTCCTCTTCACAAAATTGGGAGCAGGACAGAGGCAGGAAACTACAGACCAGTTAGTTTCACCTCAGTGGTAGGGAAAATGATGGAATCACTTCTGAAGGAAAGAATTGTTGAGTACCTAGAGGCCAGTGGGGCACAGGACCCAAGGCAGCATGGATTCATGGTGGGAAGGTCATGTCAGACGAATCTAAAAGATTTCTTTGACTGGGTGACCAAAGTAGTAGACCAGGGAGGGGCTGTGGACATGGCCTACCTAGATTTTAGCAAGGCATTTGATACAGTCCCACACAAAAGATTAATACACAAGATAGCCAGCCTTGGAGTGGGTCCCAAGGTGGTAGCCTGGATAAAACATTGGCTAGACAACAGGACGCAAAGAGTAGTAGTAAATATAGTACACAGTGAAGAAAGGAGGGTTACTAGCAGGGTACTGCAGGGTTCAGTACTGGGACCAGTCCTTTTTAATGTCTTTATAAGTGACATTGCAGAGGAACTGGAAGGAAAAGTATGTCTCTTTGCAGATGACACAAAGATCTGCAACAGGGTTGATACACAAGATGGAGTGGAAAGGATGAGAAGGGACTTGGCAAGGTTGGATGAATGGTCAAATGTATGGCAGCTCAGATTCAATGCAAAGAAGTGCAGTAATGCACATGGGAAACAAAACCCAGGGAAGTGTACACAATGGGGGTGAGATCCTGACAACAGTAAAAATAGAAAGGGACCTGGGGGTAATTATATCAGATGACCTAAAGGTCGGCAAGCAATGTGAGAAGGCAGTAAGGAAGGCTAGGGGATACTGGGTTGCATAGGAAGAGGCATCAATAGTAGAAAACAGGAAGTTGTTATTCCTCTGTACAGACAGTTGGTGAGACCCCATCTGGAGTACTGTGTGCAGTTCTGGAGACCCCATCTCCGCAAAGACATAGACAGAGTGGAGGCTGTCCAGAGGAGGGCAACCAAAATGGTGCAGGGTCTGCACCAGAAGACATACGAAGAAAGACTAAAGGAGCTTAATATGTATACCCTTGAGGAAAGAAGGGAGAGAGGGGACATGATAGAAACTTTCAAGTACCTCAAGGGAATCAACAAAGTCCAAGAGGGTAGCATCTTCCAGAAAAAGAGATGTGCAAGAACTAGGGGGCACAATTTGAAGATAGAGGGGGGATGGCTCAGAGGTAATGTGAGGAAGTATTTTTTCACAGAGAGGGTTGTGGATGCATGGAACAGCCTCCCTGAGGAGGTTGTGCAGTCAAGAACAGTGGGGGAATTCAAGAATGCATGGGACAGGCATAAGGCAGTCCTAGTGGGGAGTAGGATGAAGTAAGCTGTTGGTTAACTAGGATCTGCAGCTTATCTGTTAGGTAGGAAAATAGGCAGGCTAGGTGGGCCAAGTGGTTCTTATCTGCCATCAAATTCTATGTTTCTATGTTTCTATGTCATGCCTGGAAACGAGCCTCGGCTCAGTGTGCCTATCCCGGTCACCAATTTTAAATAAATAAATAAATAAATGTCACCCCTCCCCCCCCATATGTATATATTGAGATCCCTTAGTTTCTCCTCCTAGAGCTTCTTGTGTAACCCTGCCATGTTCTATATAATTTCTAAGATGCAGCCTTTAGAACTGGATGCAGCACTTCAGGTGGGATCTCACCAGCAACCTATGCAGTTGTAACACCACCTCCCTTCTCCTGCTAGTTATACCTCTCCCTGTGTACCCCAGCATCCCACTGACTCTGCCTACTGCCTTGTCACATTGCCCTGCCACTTGAGTTCATCACATATCATAACCACAAGGTTCCTTTCCTTCTTAGTGACCATTAGTACCTCACTCTACATTTTATACTCAGCTCCTGGATTCCTATGTCCTATGTGTATGATTCTGTACTTTTTGGCATTGAACTTTAGTTGCTTTACCCATGACAACTCTTTAGATTTATAAGGTCCCTACTCATTCTCTACATCCCCTCCATATATACCCAATTAGATATTTTGGTGTCATCTGCAAAAAGGCATATGTTCCCTTCTTGCTCTTCTGCAATGTCACTTATGAAGACTTTGAAGAAGATCTGTTCCACTACTGAGTCCTGTGGCAACCTGCTGGTCACTGTCCTCTCATTAGAGTGCATGCCATTTGCTACAAACATTTTCTGCCTATCTATGAACCAGTTTTTTACTCAGTTTACCACCTTGGATCCCACCCCTAGACTGTCCGATTTCTTTATCAGTCTTCTATGTGGCACAGTGTCAAAGGCTGTGTTGATGTCCAAGTAGGCCATGTTCACTGCCTTGCCATTATCTATTTCCCTGGTCACCCAGTTAAGGAAATCAATCAGATTCATCTAGTATGACCTAGCCCATGAATCCATGCTGCCTTTGGCTTGTAACCTGTTGGATTTAAGAAATTCTACTAGACTTTCTTTCAACAGTGTTTCCATTAATTACTCTCCCACCGAAGTGAGACTGACCAGTCTATGGTTGCTAGCCTTCTCCCTGCTACCACTCGTATGGAGCAGGACTACATCTGCTTTCCTCCAGTCCTCTGGAACCACTCCTGATTACAGTGAATTGCTGCACATAACCATCAGGGGTGCGGCAAACACTTACCTGAGTTCCCGTAGTACCTTTGGCTGTATCCCGTATGGTTTCATGAACTTGTTCACTTTCAGATTTGCGAGTACCTGCAGGAATCTTTCCTTAGAAAATGGACTTGTGTCCATCCCCACCCAACTGCCAGTGTTACTGCTGCTCTTTGGTGGTCCATCCCCTCTCCTTCCACTATGAAGACTAAGCAGAACTACCTGTTCAGGATGTCTGCTTTTTCCTAGAGTACCATAACAGTCTCATTTTCCTTTTGCTTTTACTAACTTCCTTCAGGCAGAGGCTAGTTGCCTTAATTATGCCCACTGTCCTCTACCCCTCTTTGGCATCCCACCCCCATTACTAGGCAGTTTATGAGGCAGTCTCCTATTTCCTTAAAATACACACTCCTGAAGTCCAGGATCCTCGTACACTGTACATTGATCACTGGTAACTGGGAGAATGACTACTGTGATGGCTGCAGTGCTGTCCCTGTTTGTAAGCACTAGGTCCAGCACTGCCCAGTCCCTAGTGGGTTATCCTAGTTAAGATGCCACATCTCATTTCCTATGGGGTCCTGCTTCAGTCTGGGGCAGCTTTAGGCTTCTCAGTACCATTGGAGGCCTGATTTTTACAAGCTGGGATGAGCCCCTACAATGACTCAGGGTGGCAGCCATTTTTGAATATGCATGGGTTATTTCAGTAGGCATTATATAAATAAAAACTAATATGCTTAACATATATTTAAAAAAGAAAAGGGTTGAGGTGTACCACTGACCCTTTTTCTGGGTGGGGATGCAGAACATTATAAGTTATTGCCCTATGTGTGTGAACTTATAAAATATCAGATGTAATTCAGTGCAGCAAGCAAGTTAACACAATTCAGCTGTTAAAGGATCTATGCTTTGCTGTATTGTTATAAGTCCAGTGGAACGTTTTTAAACTACAGTAACTCAAATGAGTGGGTGTTATCAGAGGGGATCCACTCTGGAAAGTTTAAAGTTTAAAGTCAAACATTGCCCTACATACTTTCTCAAATAGTAATGGAAAGGATCTAAATATGTCAGATTCAGTATAGGAACAGCCGGTAGCACGACATTACGCTCCGGTCATTTCCCTCCCACTACTCTCACTCCTGACAGTTCGCTCCCACACTGTTTCACTCCATATCATATTCGCTCCCAGTCATTATGTGGAATAGGTGGAATGCCTCTACCACATTATTAGTTTTTGCTCTACGAGTAAGTACAGTGTCATGATGATTCCACAATGTAATTGCGTAATGTGGGGCTCTATGCCCAGTTCCTCTCCTATTTCTTCTCCCAAACCACACATCCTCAAAGTAGTCAATCAGTGGCTCCAGTTCAGGTGGGAAGATTCCATGTGCCTCATCTGTGATTTCTTCAAATTGGGTAATGACCTCCTCTGGAGGCCAAAAGGCTAGAGCTGGAAGGTATTTGCACTTGAGCGCAAACTCTGGATCTTGGGAGAATTGAGCACCTAATCCCTCACTCTGAATTTTATGGTATATGAACTGACTGAAGTGGAAGAAGCAGCCTGTTTGCCTGGCTTGTGGAAAAGCATTTTTGAAGGCATTGATAGTGGCCTGTTCAAAATCTGTCATAATTACCTCAGGTGACAGATTGGGATTTAGAGTTTTCAGTGCCTTTGACATTCTGTCATAAATAACTCTAGTTTTCCCAGGCAACAAAGTGTACACTGTGGGCTGTACATTTTCAAAATGTTCACCGTGTATCACATAAATTTGGTCAAACAAGGGGGGGATGCACTAAATGTACCATCAGTGTACCAGTTCTTTGCACGCTCAAGAAATGTTAAGTTATTTTGCGTGCCAAAGATTAAAATCCGATCAGTGCCAGGTCCACTGTCAAAAAGCAGAAAATTCATTACTGTTTCTCCTCCATCAACACTGTACATTTTGAATGATTCAGGAATCAATAGCTCATTCAGATCCTTTGGATTGGGTGGGGCACCATGCACCCTAACATGCTGAATAGTTCTCTTTATATTTCTATCAATTAGTCTGCCCTGTGTAGCAAATGAAACTTTGTCTTTTGCATGAATCAGTATTTGTGCTGGTGTGTCCTGAGTTGAGGACACTCTTTGCTTGGCATCATTTAAAGCCTCTGCCTTTTCAACAGCACTTGAGTCTGGGGCATGTGCATGCTCAGACAATCTATGAATAATGGTTGGGTCTTCTTCACTTTTGGTGTGCACACGGGCATTACAGCCCTTTGGCATTTTAACAGCCCATTCACCCTGCCATATTGCTTTTCCCTCATGACCCCTCTTATGCAGTGTATAGATGTAGATACCCTCATCCACAAGTTTTCTTCGATTACGAACAGACTGAATAAAATGGCAGGCTATAGTGGATGAAATGCAGCACAGAGACAGCAGCAGACAGCAGCGCAGAGCAGTGCAAAGTATCAGCAATGAATGCTGGGTACAGACACAATAGCCTTATACTCCACTGATTGCCATTTAGTGAGAGTGAAATGACCAGGAGTGAATTAGTGGGAGTGACATGACCAGGAGTGAATCAGTGGGAGTGAAATGACCAGGAGTGAATTAGCATGGGAGTGAAATTGACCGGGAGTAAAAATGGTGGGAGTGAAATGTCGTAGACCCGGAACAGCCACTCACATTCTTTGTTGCTACAGTATGGTCAGAACATTTTAGTTTGTTACTACAGTGCCTGCAAATCAGAAGTTTGTTAGACAATAAGCCTAATCTAATAGGTTAAAGCAGGTTAATACTTTCAGGATACTGAATCTCAGAATTCCGACAATCACAGGACTGATTTCAGTATCCCAAAATACAGATGCCAGAAATAATTTCACACAGTGAAATTGTATTTTGTTGTACGAAATTATGTGTGAAAGATTACGCATGGGCAAAACAGTTTCACTACATGAGTAGCAAGAGGAAGGAGGTGCTGTCTGTGCTGCTCCCATGGCATGAAAGGCTGGGTTATGAGCAGCTCGGCCAGCATGGCTGCGTGGACCCAGATTCTATTCCTGGTGCAGCATAAATTTTTGCCTCCCTGCCATTCCGTCCTCATAACATTTTCTTTTACTAACTCTGAGGTCCGCTCCCCTTCAGAGTTGGATATTGTAGTTATGGGTATGCAGGGGTGTAGCCCTCTGCACTGATCACAAGTCCCTGTTGGGATGCTGAAATTCAGTCTTCCAAACTCAGTCGAGTCGAGTTAGGGAAACTGAATTACAGGATTTCATAGGTAATCCAGAATATGGAATATGAATAGAAAAAAAATATATTTTAAGGCTATTCCATGGAAGGAAGGAAGGAAGGAAAGAAAGAAAGAAAGAAAGAAAGAAAGAAAGAAAGAAAGAAAGAAAGAAAGAAAGAAAGGAAGATCATTGGAATGAAACCATTGTTACCACAAAATTGTCATAGTAATTAGATAACAGTGTTAAAAAATCAAAAAGGAGATGCTGCCCTGATAGCTCAGCAGCTGTGTGTTGCAGTGCCCTACCAGTGATCTGACTTCAGGAGTAAACTCAGGCCATGCATTTGCAGTCAGGCCATACTGGGGAAATTGTTGCTTGGCAGTGCACCTTGGTTGGGGATGGTTGGCAGCAGAGCACTGGCACTGCAGTGAGCCCTTGGATCTGACTAGGGATCTTGTTCCATCCACAAGGATGCTCTGTGGAAGCATAAGGCAGATGTAGGTTGTTCTCATGCCAAGGGTAGAAGGGAAGGACTTGCAGAAGAAATTGTGGAGAAACTCTTGGCTTCCATCAAGATGAAGCCTGGGGGTCCATTCAGGCACTATGCTCCTACACTGCCAACTAACCAGATCCATAGCTGGTCTTGGGGGGATCCTTGCCCATGTCCTCCTGTCATGAAGAGCAAGCTGTGGGGGAAGTGAAGATGCCCCGGGGCCAGTCATTAATGGGGCTGGGTGACTGCTGGTTACAGGTGTGGCATGAGTGTTCAGAGGGGAGAAAGACCTCTATGGAAAACAAATAAAAAAGTCCACATCTGCTGATCTAAAGCAGGTGAATTAACATCCATATCTCCCTTAACTGAGTCACAGTTTTACATTCAGATAGACAATACTATATTGTCTTTGCAAAAAAAGTGCAGTGCACATACTGGAAACCATTGTATAGACTTGCAGCCAAGCAAAGGGTCTTAGAGTAGAACATGGTGCCAGAACTCCAACCCCCCACCACCACCACCACTACTAAAGCTCTTCACCTGGAATCAATTTTAAATAAGTCATCTTCAGAGAATGGCTCAGATAAAACAATACACAGTAATTGTTTATATATTTATATAATTTATGCTCCTTTCATCTCCGGCTGCCTCCTTCTGACAGACCCTTCCTGCCCCATCACCCTGTAATCACTGGGACTTACCTTCATGCCTGGTCTGGGTGCAGATCCTGTGAAGGGTAGGGCCATCACCCTGCAGTTGGAGGGATTTTCCTCCATTTTCTCCCATGTCCTCTGCTGGGGCACATACAGCCCAATGTGCATGCGTGGAGGCGCGTGTACGTCAGCAGCAGTCCGGCAGCACCTTCCATTCCACTGGCACCCTCAGACCCATACTATTGTCTGTCCTTCACCTGGGGGCAGTTGTTCAGTGGGAGCATCAGTCCTCCCTCCCCGTGAGAGGAGAGGAGAGCTGTCCTCTGGACACTTGATCCTCTCCCTCCCCTGCTGACCCCTGTCTGCCAGTGCTCGTTCCTGAACACGGGTTGCTGGCATGGTGCGAAGTGTGGCATCCAGCATCTCAACCCTCAGTGCCACTGGGCCAGCTTCAATATATGGTAATTTAATTGAAAAACTGAAACATTTTAGTTGCACTTCTTGGAGACAAACAAAAAAGGGTAACATTAATGCTAGCTCTGTTCTATAACTTGAACTAAGGGTTTTATACAAAACACATTTTTAGGCATATCTGTGCTTCTTGTGAGGTATTGAATCTAGTTATATGTGCTTTGTTTTAAATAAAGGCACAGAACCTGGCAGAATATCTGGAAGCTGACATCCTAAAGATCACAAGACATAGGTAGCCTTATAGCACTGTTAATGCTAATCATTTTGGGTGCAGACAGTATTGAGCCATACAGTTTATCCTTATAAATCTGCAATTGTCATTCCATGGACCCCCCTTTCAATTGAAGTGTTACTGTATTTCTCAGCTTCTACTGTCCAGAGGAAATAAATCTGAAATAAACAATGCAACTTTTATATGCATGTTTCCCAGTAGAAACTGAGTTCAAAATGGGAATATGATGCGTATGTCAAGTGCTGCTCTATAGAGTAGTAGAGTTTGAAACAGGACTCTACTTAATACAAAAAGGCACAGTCATACTATGTCTAAGAACGGGCTCCATATGTTTAGTGTTAAGGAACATTTCTATCAATTTAGTGCCATGTTTTACCCCCTTCCCTCTCCCCTGCTGGGCTTATTTCTAAGATTGCCCTTGTCTGGTATGTCATGCTACCTAACATTTGGCACATTTTAAATTACTGGAATTTCCTATGCCTCAGTCTCTTACTTCTTTTTATTGTGTAACTATGTATTATTATGTTGACCTTTGTATGTATGTATACCCCCCATTCCTTCAGCGTGGAACCTTTGTAAATGAGCAGTTCCTGCTCAAAGGTATTTGTAATCCTAGATTTCAATAAAATAATAAAATAAAATAAAAATGTTTTAATAGTTTGTGTGTCTAGAAATAACTTTAACAGTATGAGGGACATCAGTAAATCTTTGCAGACTAAGGGTAAATTTGAGTGTAAAAATTCTAATGCTGTTGGAAATTCCTAGTAGTTGAGAGGTATGGGCACAGTGCAGGTCAGCTAAGGTATTCTGTTGAAAGTAACCTTTATTGTAGGTGTCCAGAAAGTTCAACACACTTGGACTCCTGCAGTCCCAGAAAGAATAATTAATAAAGATCCCTATACAAAGTTCTGCATGTGCTTTTTTCTGTCTGAATGTTTATGCTGCATTCAGTCTGTGACAGTGATTCACTGTATATCGACTTCGTGCAAACAGAGTGTATTGTTGTAGTAGCACATTTTTAAATCCTAAGTAAACTTTTGAATAAAAGCTTGTGTTAAACATGGACACTTACACAAAAAAACTGTCTAAAGAAAGAGACGAAAAATGAAGAAGAAAACTGAACAGAGAAGCAGTCAGTCTAAATCTAACCGTGCATATACTGTCAGAAATCACTGTAAGGCAGGGCAACAGAGAACAAGAACTATTAAGAGCTGATGGAGACAATTCAATACGTTGGTCTCCAGGGACCTGCAGATGCTCATAAGTAGTTAAAAGAGGAAATCTGGTGCAGCTTAATGAGGTTAAATAGAAGTGTTGGAGGAAACTCTTCAGTACAGGCTCTATAAAATACTATAGTCAGGGCACTGAAACAAAGTGTCTAAGGACCAAGGTAAAAAAGCATACATTAGATGATTATCCTCTGACACGGAAGAATAGTATAGAGGGGAGAATGAAATGCCTCCAACATGATTAAGGCCATAAAAAAGATAACATACTGATTTGCAAACTACACAGTTAATAATTAAATATAACCAACATTCAGAAAATATAAAATAAAATAAATGTTTTTAATATCATTGTTTTATATCAGTGCTATATTTTGTTCCAAAATAATGTGTATCCGTATGATTTTGATAATATTATAGAACCAAATACCTACACCTAAACCTGTGTTTGAGACATGGCACTATGACTTTTCTGGGACAACACTCAAGCAAGTGAACCAGGGGCATAGCTAGGAGATACTGCAGCATCAAATGGACAGCACCAAGGCAAAAAGGGAGGTGCGCAATGAATTGTACAGATGATAAATAGCAAGCCTAGCTGGTTTATTGCGGTTCAACAAAACAAAAAGAACAGCAGAGATGCCCTAGCACTTTGTTCGCAAATTCTTCAGGGGGAGCTGGGGTATTTGAGCTGTTCTTTCTGTTTTGCTGTGTCACAATAAACCAGTTCACCTTGTTATTTAGCATCTGTCTAATTCATTGTGCACCTCTTTCTCTTTGCCTATCACATTTCTGGCTTGGGTTCTGCACAACCAATTTGTATTATGTTTTTTCTGTATGTACTGATTTATTTAATTTTGTTTCTTATTGGTTTAGCACAGAGCTGGAAGATTTCATTTATGGTGTGGGCCCTTCTATTATTAATCCTTAGGCTGTTGACACAATTAGAACGTGTAGGAATTTTGGACTGCTAAGTCAGTCTGTGGCACAGCAAGGGTTAAATTTGCTTTAGAATTTTTGGCCAGGAAAGGCACACTGACCCACTGTGACCTGAGAGAGAAGTAGACACTGAAAGATTAAGTGACTTACAGGGGATCACATAGTATGCAAGTGGTGGTTGTGGTATTCAAACCCAGGTCTACTGGGTCTCCATGTTCATAACTCTGTGGTTTAACCACTAGGTTATACCACCTCCCAGACACACGTTTAGTGGTGACAGGTGGTTTGAAATGTAATAGTTGCACATACAGCTATATATTTCATCAAACCACTGTTGATAACAGCGAAAAATGGACTGAGACAAAAGCCCAATTTCTGACCATGACACTGGGCAAGAGGTTACAGGTAGAAAGTAGAACAAAACCATGACAATGTCATGGTAACAAGGTACTTTGTTGGAAGAATGGAGCTGTTGTTCATTTTGCCCATCTGTCCTGCCACATAGCAGTCCAATCACTAATTATAGGCTGAGTAAAAATATTCAGTGGTGATGAAATCTCTTAATTTGTTTTTAACCCTTTCAGGGCCACGGACTGATAAATCAGTCCAGAACTCCAATATGTTCTAATTCTGTTGGCAGTCTAAGGGTTAAAAGTCATTGTGTTTGGTTTCTCAGTGATGATGAGAGTCAAAACCAGTATAGGTCTGAGAGTAGATAAGAGAAACCACCTTCACCCCAGGACATGCCTTATTACTTGTACACTGAATCCACCACTTCCTGATGGAAACAAAGCTCTATCTAGCACCTTACATGTCTTTTGTACATCCCTGTCTTGTATTTGTATTGATTCCACTTGGGATCTTGTTTAGGACGTAGGATAGCATTTGTCATATAGTAATGTGAGACATACAAGGCAGGATTTTGAAAGAGCAGTGCATAGCTTGAATCAAGCCCTGCATCAAATTATTTAGGTGGCACAGCTGTGTCATCAACTTTGCCACAAATTGAGCCCAATTTTAACAGTTTGGGTGCAGTTATAACACTTTATCAGATTTATGGCAGCTTGTACCAAATATTTTGTGCAAACCTTGTAAAAAGAATTCCTGGGATTGTGGCAAGCTAGACCAGAAAAAGTTGGTCTAACCTGCAACAATTAGCACATGGGATCGAAAATCCCAATTGTCAGACAGTAGAATGCAACAAGCCCCGTGTGTCATATCTTCGGAACACCCAGGACTTGTGGAATTCTCAGTCCTTTGAAAATCCAGCCTATGATCTCTTCTCACACTCTAATTTTAAACAAGTGGTGGCTGATACCAAATGCTTGCTTGCCTATATTTGCTGTATAGTTGTCGGGCATAGATAGCACAGAAGTTAAAATGAACAAATTAATAACCCAAGTAAGAATAGTGAAATTGTCTTAATTGGGAAATGAAAAGGTTTACACATAATCCTGTTGTTTTCTTAGATTACAACTTGTGTACATTGTGATAAGGCAAGGACTTCAAAGCAAAAAGAAGAAGAAAAGCAGAGAGTGGGCAGAATTAGAAAGGGAATTCAGGATCCTGATGATTTAATAAGTGAAAAAGGAGCATACCTCCAAAGCCCTCTCAAAATTTGGAACGAGGACTCTATTCACATGCTTTACAAGCAACATAATTGCCTTTATTCCTGGTGTATATCTGCTGAGACTTGTTTATGTTGTAATAACCAAAATGCTTTATTATTAGTGTTCAAACATGGTTAAGCAGAGCAACACAGCTCCTTACCTAAAGTGACCAAAGAGTGTAATAACATGTTAGAACATCTGTTTTTGCTTGCTTTTTACCATGTATGAAAATACATTAATGCCATGAGTTGCAAGCACTGCATCATGGGTATGCAAATGATATGGATTGTGCAACATCTTTGCCATTCCTTGAGAAGCAAAGTTCTAATTAGTAGTACTTATGAAAATGGCAAACAGTAACAAATGTGGAACAAAAATCAGAGGTAAGATTTCAAGCAGGAAATAGAAGCTGCATAAGAAACCCTCTATTTTGCATTCTCTACCCTTGTGATTGGACAAGGACTTCAAACTGAAAAGGAGCAGAAAGGCAAAGAGTGAGTAGAATTAAGGAGGTAATTCAGTATACTTTATCCTGTGGTAGGTGAAGAAGGGGCACACATCCCAAAGCCCTCTTATACAGCAATATAGACTGATGCCAGTTTATTCACATGCTTTACAAGCAAGTATAAGTTAGTTCAGTCCTTGAGTATATTTGTTATGCCTTATTTATTTATGTTGCATTGATTAAGATGCTTTGATTTTACAACTACCTAAACCACTTGGAGGCCTTGCACTTCTGAATCTTTTACTTTATCATCAGGCAGCTGAGTTATATATTGTGTTATATTGGTTGATGGGTGGCAATCAGGCTCATTGGAATGCTCTGGAACTTCAGGAAGGAGACCTTCTCTTTTTTCCTCAGTCCCTGCTGATGATCACTCCTCCACCCACGGTAAATCCCACTTTGGACCCATATACTGTGGTTACCCTTGCTATTTGGTTTAAAATATTTAAGTTGCAGGCATTACAAAGGGTTCAATATAGATTCCTCTCCGTTATCGGTTCTCAAGATTTTCTCCCTGTGAAATTAGATTTAACTTATCTTAGGTGGACCCATTTTGACCTTATTTATTGGTATCAATTTTTGCAAGGTGCAGATCTATGATCTTTTGAAGACCTATGACTTCAGTATCAGTTACCCCAACTTAATTTTTCCAATTTCTGCAGGCACAGGATTATCTTAGAATCCAGCTACAAAATGAATCTCAGAGCCCTAACCCTCGTGCCATAATTACCTTAATAGTGCATTCAACCTCAGGAGTTCTTCAACCCAAGCACTTAATCTTTCAACTTTATAAGGGCCTTCAGGACTTAAAACTGTATTCTGTTTATCAGGTTTGTACTGCTTGGGACTTTGACAGAAAGATCTTAACTTTATGCTAACTAATCAGCAATGGGATCATATTCTTAGTAAAGTACATATGGTTTCCTCCTACCCCTTCTGGCATGAATTTTCTTGGAAAATTCTTTTACGATTTTTTATTTCTCTGGCAAGGTAAATTAAGTGTCTTCCCCATATGGGGCACAGTGCTGGAGAGGATGCGATTATTCCCCTGCGGGATTGGTGCATATTTTTTTGTTTTGTCCTGTTTTGGCACCCTTTTTTAATTAGCTTAAATCAGCTCTGTTGGAGATGTGAGGCCCAGAGTTGTAGCTTACAACCTCATTATTTCTTTTTCTGGATATCCTGCAGTCTTTTTGTACTTCTAACATCA
Organism: Neoceratodus forsteri; assembly: GCA_016271365.2. NCBI lineage: Eukaryota > Metazoa > Chordata > Ceratodontiformes > Ceratodontidae > Neoceratodus > Neoceratodus forsteri. The sequence goes on along the minus strand of CM057454.1, from coordinate 1,024,482,114 downwards.
CTAATGTACTATATATTTTATTACTGACAACCTGTAAAGCCATTTACGAATGATGACTCTCTCCCCAAGTTCCTTCTTTGGGTTTATGACATAACTTAGTATGTAACATTTATTTCATGGAAAACATTAGAGCTAGATTGCATAATAAGCTTCCCCCTTTTGAAACTAGGTGGTGAAGATGGGTTTTATATATTTCTAGGAAAAAGTCTGATTTCCTACCATCATTGTATTTTAGTTTTGGTTAATTTAATGTATTTATAATTCCATTAGGTGGCAGTGGCTGTTATCTATTTATCTTTTTTTAATGTATTTCTTCTTTACTAATTTTTTTCTGTTAATGGTGGCTTTTATTGATTGAATTGTTGGACTTGACTATATTATTTTTGTTGCTTGTTTGTTTACATGGCATTGGTATTGGTGGCTCATAATTTTTAACTGTTATGTGTATTTTAGTTGTTTTCATTTAATAAAGAGTTAAAGCTGAAAAAAATGCTTTAATTTTAGTGCTCAAAACATATGTATGCAGAGCAACATATCTTCTTACCTAAAGTGATCAATCAGTGTAGGAACATTTTATCACATCTGTTTTACTTGTTTTTTACCACTGTATGATAATACAATAATTTTATGAGTTACAAGCATTTCATCATGGATATGCAGATGACAGAAACATAGAAACATAAATACTGATGGCAGATAAGGACCGCTTGGCCCACCCAGTCTGCCTATTTCCCTACCTACTATAACACCGCAGACCCTACTTGATCGCTGACTTTATGCCCTTCCTTTTCCTACCTCTAAGGTTCCCTTATGCCCATAGCCCATGCATTCTTGAAGCTCATTACCATTTTTGCTCCCAACACCTCTGCTGGGAGGCTATTTTAAGCATCAACCACTCTTTCTGTGAAGTAGTACTTACTCACATCTCCCCTGATTCTCTCCCTCTCCAGCTTCATAGCATGTACCGTTGTTCTTGAGCATCTTTTTTTTCCAAAAAATGATTCCCTCTTTAACCTTTATTTATATCCATGAGGTATTTGATGTTTATATCATATCCCCCTCTCCAGCCTTTCCTCCAAGGTGTACATATTGAAGTCTTTCTGTGTCTCCTCATAGGGCTTGTGATTAAGATCCTCCACCATTTTGGTTGCCCTCCTTTGGACTGCCTCTGCCCTATCTATGTCCTTCCAGTGATGTGGTCTCCAGAACTGGACACAGTACTCTAGGTGAGGTCTCACCAGTGAGCTATACAGTGGCAACACCACCTCTCTCTTTATGCTGGTGATACCCCTCTCTATACACTCTAACACCCCACTAGTTCTCTCCACTGCCTTGTCACACTGTCTAGCCACCTTTAGGTCATCAGATATGATTACTCCCAGGTCCCTTTCTTGTTCGGTGGTGGTTAATACAACCCTTCCCCCATTGTGTACTCCATCCTTGGGTTTCTATGCCCCAAATGCATGATTTTGCACTTCTTAGTACTGAAACTCAGCTGCCACACCTTTGACCACTCCTTCAGCTTTTCTAGATCACTATTCATTTCTACCCAGCCTGGAGTGTCTACATTATTACAGATTTTAGTGTCATCTGCAAAGAGGCATACCTTTCATTCTAGCCCCTCTGTAATGTCACTAATAAAAACATTAAAGATGACTGGTCCCAATACTGGTCAATGTGGCACACCACTTGTCACACTCCCTTCCTCAGAGTGAACTCCATTTACCACCACCCTCTATCTCCTGCCCCCTAACCAATTTTTCATGCAATTTGTCATCTTAGGACTTGCTCCTAGGCTTCCCAGCTTGTTTAAGAGTCTCCAGTGTGGAACAGTGTTGAATGCCTTACTGAAATCTATGTAGGCCACATCCACTGCTCTATCTTGATCCAGTTATGTGGTCACCCAGTCAATGCAATCTATCAGATTGGTTTGACATGATCTCCCCCAATGAATCCATGCTGCCACGGATTCTGAAGGCTACTGGATTCCAAATATTCCACAAGCCTCTCCTTCAGTAGTGATTTCATTACATTCTCCACAACCAAAGTCAGGCTGGCTCGCCTGTAGTTGCCAGCCTTCTCTTTGCTTCCACTTTTGTGAAGTGGGACTACATCTTCCCTTCTCCAGTCCTCTGAAACCACTACTGTCTCCAGTGAGTGGTTGAATAGGGCTGTCAGAGGTGCAGCCAGCACTCCCCTGAGTGCCATCAATATCTTAGGATGCACCCCTTCTGATCCCATTTCCTTGTCCCCTTTCAGATTTGCGAGTTCCCTCAGAACTCTCTCCTCTGTAAATGAACTAGTGTCTATCTCTCTTCTTTTGATGATCCTTGCCCTTATCTGTGGTCACTCACCTTCCCCTTCCTCTGTGAACATTAAACAAAAGTACTTGTTCATGATGTCCACTTTTTCTTGGTCCCCCTCTACACAAGCCCCTCCTTCCTTCCTAAGTGTCACTATCCTTGTTCTGGTCTTTCTCTTTTCGCTTAAGTACCTGAAAAATACCTTGTTCCCTTTCTGCACTGCCTGGGCTATTTTCTCATCTGTCTGCACCTTTGTGCTCTTAATTGCTTCCCCTGCCTCCCTCTGTTTCTCCTGATACACCTCTCTATCTTCCTCTCTCTGTGTCTCCTTATACCTCCTGAATACTAATTTTTTTTGCCATTATCTTCCCAGCCATCTCTTTTGAGAACCATAGCAGTCTGTTTTCCCTCCTGCTCTTGCTTACTTGCCTGACACAGAGTTTTGTTGCCTTCTCTATCCTTCCTTTTAGATTTGCCAACTGTTTCTCCACTTCTCCTATGTCCTTCACTCCCTGCAATGATATGATTTGTGCAATATCTCTTCCATTCTCTGAGAAACAAAGTTCTAAACTATATTACATATGAGAGTAGTAAACAGTATCATATGTGGGAGAAAAAGTAGAGGTTAAGTTTTTAAGTATGAATTAGGAGTTACACAAGAAAAACCTATACCTTACATTTTATAGCCTTGTGGTTGGGCAAGGACATGTAAGGAACAAGGAAGACAAAGGCAGAGAATGGTTGAAATTTAGGAAGAGTTTCAGTATTCAGGACCTGTGATAGGTGGAGGAGGGGTAGCTCCTAAAAGTCCTCTCACAGCGCAGTTTAATACTTATATGTTTGCATGTTTTCCAAGCAAACATAAAAAGCTATACCTGAACAAGCACGTTAACCTTCTTGACATTTATTGTATCAACATTAATTAGAACAGCCCAGTCCAACCTGAACATCATATTTATGGGTTGTATTGTGCCTTGCAACTTCAAGCATTTTGGGGTGAATACTCTTTCTTTCTTTCTGTGCTGTTCTTGGGCCTCCCAGCATTCCAACGGTAGTACATAGATACATAGATACATAGACAGTGTCGGTAGATAAGGGTCTATGGCCCACCCAGTCTGCCCATTTGAGCTTGTAAGTTCAGTTTGTTTTCCTAGAAGTCTGTTGCCCCTTACCCCTGACCTCCAGAATTCCTTTATGTCTATCCCATACATTCTTAAATCCCGTGATTGTTTCAGCCCCCACCACTTTCTCTGGTAGGGTGTTCCACTTGTCCACCACCCGTTCTGTGAAGAAATTCTTTCAGTAGTAGTACATAGTAAATTTTTGTATTCATAAAATTTGGAAATTATGAATATTGATTGCCCAAATGATCTGAGGGTAATTTTCAACTGTAGATCTTTAGTTTCCACTGAAGAGAGCAGTGATCCCTGACAGTGCTCCCAGCTACAGTAATTTAATGTTAAGTGCTAAATAGTTGTTATACTAAAGTATTAAATTATTTTTGGTTGATTTTTGTTTGCCCTCTCTTCCAAGCTGAATTTTAGCACAAAAAAGTTATCTTTTGTATTTTCCCACTGTTTCCAAATAATTCTGAGAATCATGGCCTAAACTGCAAAGTACACTTTGCTCACACTGGGGCCTATGCGTTATTCTGGACTGGGTACACATGAGAGGTGTGTACCAGGCCCGAGCAGCTCCACACCCATGGACAGGCATGTGGTAGCTGGCATTCACAATCACTGGACACCTGTCTACGGCCCCCCAAGTTCTCAGGGCCAATGGGTCTGGACTGGTACAGACCGGAGGATGCAGGTGAACATCCAATTGGATGCCAATCCTGGTCCAAGAGTAGATCCCCTGTTCTGTGCAGAGCAGAGGATTGTGGGACAGTGTAGGTCCCCAAAATTACAAACATTGGGCAAGTGCCCAAATGGCTGCCCCCAGCCCTCCTTACCTGACTGAAGGGCTAGGGGAGCATGTTGGGGAGGTCCCCTTTTTCCCCACAGCACGGGGAGGGACTCTGAGGGCACAATAGATACAGCAGGGTCCCTGCTTGTATATCTAGTACCATCCTCACCTGGCACTCTGCATCTTTGTGAATGACGCAGAGTCCAGGCACATCCCACTAGATACCCCCTATCATCTGCATGTATAGCAGCACAAACAGCCATGGGATCAGCTACAGAAAGAGTGCATGGCCCCTAGTGCATACTATGAGGATCCGTGGGAATCCCAATGCTTGGCTACATGACTTAGGTGTGCCTATGCACTGTGGATGTGTAGTGCATAGGCAAACTTTCTTTTTTGTATATAGCCCCCAATGACTATGACACAGTTTGCAATTTAGAATTATAGCAAAGTGGTTCAGTTTTAATTGTTCTGCTTTAACAAAAAAAAACATTAAAGTACTTCTGTGTACTTTGTAAAAGCAACTTAGGCCATTTCTTCTACTCTCAGTCACTACGGTGTAATGTTTTAAACTGGTTGGTGCACAATGACTGTGGTAGAAAATAAAGTGTTTCTGCCTAATTTTTACAGCACTTTCAAACTGTTTTTGGCTCACAGTGACTGTGGTAGAATGGAACAAAACAGACTGGCTCCAGTGACTGTGGCTGACTTAAAAAAAACAATGGCTCTCAACAATTGAAGTTGGCACTTCTACTGTAGTGCCTTTTTTTAGTCTTCTGTCTGATTAATAACTAAAAAAAGCCTAAAATAAGTGAGACCCACAGGCTTCAAAATGTGCCAAAAGTGTGGTCTCTGTTTGACTCTGGCAAATAAGCATGCCAAATGCTACAGATATTTGGGACAAATTATGAGAGGCTAAACTGTGATCTATGTAAAGTGTTTGTACTAAGATGCAGAAAAAGAGACACAGAAAAGGATAGTCTTTACCAGCTCCAGCCTCTCAGTCTAGCTCCAAAGAGTGTTCACCTACTGAAAAGATTGAGAACATTTCTGAGATAATGTCATCTGAAACAGTTTCCATTAAAGACCAGTCCAAATCAGAGTCTACAAGAAAGCCCACCTAAGAGTATACATCCTTGCCTGAGGAACACTGAGATAAAAGGACTCCAAGAAAATGAAAACAGAGAAGTCATCATCTCACACTAGCCTTAAAAATAACAAAACATAAAAACACATGGAGCCAGAAAAGGCAGGAAGGAGGGTCATTGGAGACCAGTTAGGATCTGCAGACAGATTTAATAGGAAACATCTGGGCAGACTGTGTGGGCCAAATGGTCCTTTTCTACAAACAAATTCTATTACTGTTTCTATGAAAAAGAAATGCTAAATGAGCTAGTCATTCACCCTGTTGGTGATATTCAGATAACCTCCACAGAGGAATTCAAACAGATATGGCAATTCTCCCAGACCATGAAAGAAGAGGCATCTAAAATTTCTCCCTCATTTGCCCCTATTGTCACAGAGAAGGAATGCTACTTTGTGCTAGTGGAAGAACCCATTACTGATGAGGTCACAGGGCAGGAAGAATGAGGCTTACCTCCACATACTTTAGAGGACTACTCTTCATATTCTGGCTCCGCCACATACTTTGGTGGACTACTCTTCATATTCTGGCTTGGCTGGAAAATGGGAAGGGGGGGTGCACAGGATGGAAGGTAATGTGCACAAATGCCCGCAGTCTGAGAAACAAAATCCCAGATCTCATGGCATTGATGGCAGACACAACCCTGGGCATTGTGGCTACTACAGAAACATGGTACACAGGGAACCATGACTGGGATACAGCCATATCAGGATACACACTTTTTAGGAAGGATAGGGAAGGGAAGAGTGGAGGGGGGTGGCTATGTATGTGAAGGAGGGGATTAAAGCAACGAAGGCTCAAGAGTTACAGGAAGGAATGGTGGCACTGTGGGTCACCCTAAAGGCAGGGAATAAGGCTGTCATTCACACTGGAGTGATTTACATGCCTCCTTCACAGAGGGGAGGAAACAGATGAAGTTCTGGTGGAGACCATCCACAAAATGGCAACCAAAGGTGAACTACCGCTAATGGGAGACTTCAACCTGCCAGATGCAGATTGGAGCACTCAGACTGCAGGTACAACAAGGAGCAGGGACTTCATGACTGCCCTGAAAGGGGTAAACTCAAGGCAGCTAGTAGTAGAACCTACCCGGGAAGGGGCTATACTGGACTTGGTGCTGACCAATGGGGACAGGATCACAGATGTTGATGTTGGCAGTCCCATTGGTTCCAGCAACCATAGGACAGTATGGTTTACTGTAACCACAGTAGTAGAGGAAAGACATACAAGGATTTGGGTTCTGGATTTCAGGTGGGCCAACTTTAAGGAAATAGGATGACAGCTTAAAAAGTGCTCTAGCAGCAGAAGGTACAGGGGAGATGTGGAAGAACAGTGGTCTAGACTCAAAAGAGTCATAAGGGAAGTAAAAAGACACTGTTACAGTAGAATGCATAGTAAAAGAAAGAAATGGCCACTATGGTTCTCGAAGGTAGTGTCTGAGAAAGTAAGGGGAAAAAAGAAAGACCTTTAGGAAATACAAGCAGACTCAAAAGGATGAGGACAGGGAGAAGTATCTGGAGAAAAAGAAAGAATCTGGGAAAGCAATCAGAAGGACTAAGGCACAGACAGAGGAAGGTATAGCACAGTCTACTAAGAAAGGAGACAAGACCTTCTTCAGATACATTAGCTACAGAAAAAATACCATAAATGGTATTGTTAGGCTGAAGAAAGAAGGAGGAGGATGGGTGGAAGATGACCTAGGAAAGGTTGAGATACTGAACAAAGGGAAAAGGAGGGTGAGGGACCAAAACTTATTAGGAGGTGTAGTCAGGGGAGGCAGGTTGACACCAGCCCATTCACTGTGGAAAGAGTCCTAGAGGAACTCGGGAAAATAAAAACAGACAAAGCAATGGGGCCAGATGGGATTCACCCCAGATTATTAAAAGAACTCAGGGACATACTGGCAGGCCCATTGACTGACCTTTTCAACTCATGTCTAGAGACAGGGGAGGTACCTGAAGACTGGAGGAGGGCAGAGGTGGTCCCTCTCCACAAGAGTGGAAGTATGGAGGAGACAGGCAATTACAGACCTGTAAGCCTGACCTCAGTAGTGGGGAAGCTAATGGATTCCCTACTTAAGGAGAGGATTGTGAAGTTTCTAGAGACTAGCGGGGCACAGGATCCAGGGCAGCATGGATTCTCAGTTGGAAGGTCCTGTCAGACAAATCTAATTGATTTATTTGACTGGGTGACCAGGGTGATAGATCAGGGAGGAGCGGTGGATGTAGCCTACCTGGATTTCAGCAAGGCCTTTGACATCATCCCACATAGGAGATTGCTAAATAAATTGAGAAACCTGGGAGTGGGCCCTATGGTAGTAAAATGGGTTGAGCACTGGCTAAGGGACAGGACTCAGAGAGTGGTAGTAAATTATATGAAGTTACCAGAGAGGGAGGTGACCAGTGGGGTGCCACAAGGATTTGAGCTGGGACCAGTCCTGTTCAATGTTTTCATTGGCGACATTGCAGAGTGTCTGGAGGGAAATGTATGCCTGTTCATTGATGGCACCAAGATCTCCAACAGAGTTGATACACCTGAAGGGGTAAAAAGATTGAGAAAGAATCTAAGCCTATTCGAAGAATGGTCAGGTGTATGGCAGTTTGAGTTTCAATGCTAAAAAGTGCAAAATAATGCACCTGGGTCACAGGAATTCAAGAGAGGAGTACAGGATGGGGGGAAGGGGATCCTGGCCACCACAAGGGAGGATAGAGACCTGGTGATCATCATATCAGATGACCTAAATGTGACCAAGCAGTGTGAAAAAATAGTAGGGAAGATAAACAGACTGCTGGGAAGCATAGGTCTCGTATGAGTGTTGACACCCCGGCCCCGTCCCTCACCTGACCCACATCGTAACTGTCATAGCTGGACTTAGCAGCGGGAAGAGTTTCCTCACCTGCCCTCCCCACTAACTGCCGCTGCAATTAGGTGGGCCTGGCTTGGATCTCTGCTCAATAGGCATGCACTCTGCTCTGTTTTAGCACTACTGGAGGACATGTCTAGTACTAGCTGACTCCCACCCCCCCTTATAGCCACCCCCCTTCCCCAAGTTGGCTTTTTTCAGTTCCCATCCCTGTTACCAGGACAAAGCATGTACTATGAGGCTGCTGAGGTCCTTGTCTCTGTGTTTCCACATAAGCTCAGAGTCGTACTCTGTTTAAGGTTTTTGGCAGTAGCTTCAGTAGCTGGTTACTTGCTATTCTGTACTTATATTCTGCATTATGTCTCTCTGTTTGCATTACCATTACACTGTTTGTTTAAATGTTTTCTGAGTTATTCTTATTGTGTACACTCATTCCCATGAAGTGTGAACTGCAGAGAGGTAAATTCCCCTTCTGTTGTACTGTATATGCCATGTACTTGACATGGAACCTTTGCAAAAGAGCTTTCGCTCAAAGTTTTTCCAAACAATGAAATAAATAAATAGGTAGGTGCATAACCAGCAGACAGAAAGAGATGGTGATGCCACTGTACAGATTACTGGTAAGGCCTCACCTTGGGTATTGCATCCAGTTCTGGAGACCGCATCTCACAAAGGACATATGATGGAGGCAGTCCAGAGAAGGATGATGAAAATGGTACATGGGCTGCACCAAAAGTTCTATGCGGAGAGACTCGGGGACCTTAATATCTATTCACTGGAGGAGAGGAGAAAGACAGAGAGAGAGAGAGAGAGAGGGGGGATATGATAGAGATATTCATGTACCTTAGGGGTACAAACAGGGTACAGGAGGGAAGCATATTTCAGAGGAAGCATTGCACAAGGATGAGGGGGCATGATATGAGGCTGAAGTGAGGAAGGCTCAGGGGAATGTCAGGAAATACTTTTTCACAGAAAGGGTGGTGGACCCATAAAATAGCCTTCCAGCAGAGGTGGTGGGGGCTAAAACAATACGGGGTTCAAGAGTGCATGGGATAGACATAAAGGAACCCTTGAGATGGGCATAGAAGGAGTGCTGCAGATCAAATAGTATCTGGGATGTCAACACTGAGTAGAGAAATGGGTAGACTTGGTGGGCCATATGGTCCTTATCTGCCATCAGATTCTATGTTTCTGTGTTTCCTTAGATGCATGACAGCCAGAGTGGCAGCCACTGACACTTACAAAAAAAGCACACAATGGCACACTGTGGCAAATCCCTACACTGGAAAAGCAACATTCATCTGAATGTGGCTTTGAACAAAGGTACCAGGCTGCTGTGCACCATAACATATGTTGGCATTCAAGATGGAGGTGGCTATTATTGTATGATTGATATCCCACTGTGGAAACATATTCTGATATTGGGGAGCCAGACTTCTTAAGCATGTTGGTACTGATTTCTACAAAAAACAGTCCATAAATAGAGTAACAGATGGCTCTCCATCTGCTACAAAGCTATAACTCCATCAAGGGATTTCAATAACATCATAATCCTCCATAGTGAAGCTCAAGAGGTTTATGATGTCACTGGAACCCCAAGATGGAGTTATTCACTGTGTAACAGATAGAGCATCATCTGCTGTTTGTTTGCAATACATCACTCACTATCTGTTTCATGTGAGCTCTCCCCCACAAACAATAAAAGTTAATGGGACCCATTTGCTTCATTCACTTCAGTCATCCAATATGAGCTACAACCAGCAGGCTGACTATATTTCTACTCACCAATGATCACATCACTCACTCCCCCCGTCTATGAGCCCTACTGCCATGCCATCTGCATTTTTACTCACTGACCACAGCCCTGTTGCTTCACTCACATCCCTCACATCAAGCGCAGCCCCACAGCCTGGACACAAACTGTAGTCTTATATTATCAGTTTCTTTTGAAATGACTCCTACCATGACCACTCTCTCTACAACTCCTTTCATGGTCTAAAATAGCGATTTGCAGTAGTGACCGAAGCACACAGTAAAGCAGCATTAGAATAATGTGATTATGAGTTTTTTAGGCTTCAGCTTTCCAATGGTGAAATAATGGTTATACTAGGAGTTATACTATGAAATGCTAGATGTACAGAAGGCCAAGGCCCATATAAGTACATTTCCAGAAAGCTGGAGTCAGGTCACCCAGTGTTCAATAAATGTTTATCAAGATTCTTTTTGAAAGTGTCAGAATTATTGAAATCAGCTATGTATTTAGGGAGTGAATTCCATATGGGTATTATTCTTTGTGTATAAAAAAGTGTCTGTTATTTCTTTTTGGATAAGTTAGAGGAAGTTGGTATGTGTGGCTTCATAGGTTGCAATCCTTTCTGTTGTACATCATACCTAGATCTGCCACTAGTTCTGTGTCTCTAGATATCTTAAACATATGGAGTAGATCGCCCCTGGTTCTCTGGAGTTCTAGGGGATACAGATTTAGCTCTGTTAGCCTCCCATTGCAAATTTCTGTCTGCATGTTGTATATTAATTTAGTAACCCATCTCTGGACTGCCTCCAGCTTCATCACATCTCTTCTAAGGTATGGACGACACAATGGAGAACAGTAGTCCAGATGTGGCCGTACATAAGCTCTGTACTGCGGCAGGATGCATCTCCTGTTTCTAGATGTAAAAGATCTTTTAATACAACCTCCTATTTTGTTACTTTTATTGATGACCTCATTACAGTGTTTACTGAATGATAAATCAGATGTAATGATGATTCCAAGATCTTTTTCTGTATCGACTGAATTCAAGATTACGGCGTTCAAAGAGTATTGATGTTTTTTGTTTGTGTTGACCAAGTACATAGTAACACATGTACTAGTGTTGAAGGACATGTCATTTTTTGATGCCCAGTCTTCAAGTGTTTGCAAATCTTTTTTGAATGTTTGTATGTCTTACTCGGTTTTGACTTGGGTGGCTATCTTGGTATTATCTGCAAATTTTATTGCAAAGTTACTTGGATATTTAGTCATATCTGATATCCCTGTAACCAGTCCTGTACTTGAGTAATGTTCCCTGATGCATACTGTCTGGGTGCAGTTTTGTAGCCATCCGTCCACCCATTACACTAATGTATGGTTTATCCCTAGGTTATACATTTTAGTAATCAATACTGTGTGGGGCACATTATCAAATGCCTTACAAAAAACTAAGTACACAATGTCCACTGGAGTTTGTTCCTCCAGTAGTTTGCTAACTCTTTCATAGAAAATCAAATTACTGGTGAGGCAAGACCTCTGATTTTTGAAACCGTGTTGTGAAGGATATGATAGCTTTTTGTAGCAATGCCTTTTTTTAATTTTTCTTTAATAAATGATTCAAAAATCTTGCCCGGAATGCTGGTAAGGCTAATTGGTCTATAATTAGACATTTCACCCTGGTTACCCTTCTTAAAAATGGAGGTAACTACTGCTGTTTTCCAGTTGTTTGGTATTTTCCCTGAAACTAAGGACAAGTTGAACATTTTATATAGTGGTCAACCAGCCAAGTAGATAATTCCTTCAACAGTTTAGGGTGTAATTTGTCAGGTCCAAGTGATTTGTTCATATTTATTCTCCCTACATTATTCTGTATGTCAGTTTTGGTAATTTCTGAGAGATTTTCATAGATGCTGTTGTTGTTGTTGATTAACCTTTATCTGCTAGAGTTGTTTTTACTGAACACTGAACAAAAATATTTGTTTAGTCCCTCTGCCATTCCTTGGGGGGCTGCTGTTTCTCTATTGTCTGCCATTAGGGGGCCAATGGACCTTGCAACTTGTTTTTATTATCATATGAATAGAAACTCTTTCCCCATCTTTAATATATGCTAGTTTAAATTATTTTTTTTCTTTTCAGCTCTTATCTTTTGTTTACATTCTCTCAGTATAGTCTTGTATTTGTATTTATTACAATCATTGTTATCTCTTGTTAGTGACCTGTAGGCCCTTTTTTTTGAAAATAATTTTGAAATTTTAGTTGTTAACCAGATTGGTACCTTGCCCCTCTTGTTGTATGTTAATATATTGGGGATGTATTTCATTTATAGTTCTAATAGTTTGTTTTTGACCCTTGTCCATAGTTCTTTGGGTAATGAGGACCCATTATCCCACTGCCAGCTTTATTATAGTTTTTAAAAATTGTTTTACCAATTTCATCTTTTGGGGATAGTTGACAATTAAATGTCATTATTTTGTGGTCACTGTTTATTAAGGGATTGTGTGTTTTTATATTTTTTATTTGGTGAGGAATCTCAGTGAGTAGTAGGTCTAATGTGTTGTTACTCCTTGTAGGTTCAGTGAGTAGTTGGTGTAGGCCATTTGTGGCACATACATCAAGAAATATATGGTCTAAGTTATTGCTAGCTGTACCCTCTGTCCAATTAATTCTGGGAAGATTAAAATCTCCCAATAGTATAATTTATTTATGTGTTACTTTGCTGTTGATACTATTCAGTATGGATTGATGTGCTAACATGTTTGTATCAGGGCATCTATAACATAGTCCCACTAGGAGTTTTTGCTGTTTCTCTCTTAGAATTTCTACCCATAACATTTAATTTGACCCATCATCTGACAAGTCGTTGATAGGTTTGTACATGATGTTGTTCCAAATGAACAAGACTACACCTCCCCCTTTCTTTGAGTTTCTAATTTTATAACAGACGTTGTACCCTGGGATATCCATACTCCAGCTGGAGGTCCCCCCCCTTCAACAAGTTTCAGTTATGGCTGCCATATTGATTTTATTTTGTTACGTATCAGTTCAAGTTCATCTATTTTTGTAGAGTGTAAACTCCTGGCATTAGTTAGGAGAAAGGAAAATCCATTTTTGTTACAAGTACTGATGTTATTGTTTTTCCGAACTTTTCCTCCTTTGGGTTTAACGTCTGCCCTACGATATCTAGATTTTTTTTATCTTGTGTTTATCTTTTTAGTGTGTTCTTGAATATGCATCCTAATAATCTGGAGCCTCGCTTGCCTAAATGTAGTCCATCATAACCAAATAGTTTTCTGTCATTTATGAACCGTTCCCAGGTCCTAATACATTCAATGCTATTTGTAAAGCACCTTCTACGCAACCAGTTATTGTAAGATTTTATGTAATTTGTTTTCCTGATGTTTGCCTTAGGTACTGGTAGAACTTCTGAGATGATAGGTTTTACATTTAAGTCATGTAGAATTTTAATTGCTTGTTTCATATCCTTCACTATGTCCTCAATCTCATGTCTACCAAAGTCATTGATGCCTACATGTAGGACAGCTGTTTTGGGGTTGGTAATCTTTTGAAAAATACCTGGGAGAATTTAATTTATGTCCTTAATGGTAGCTCCACTGTAACTACAACTTGCTGTGTTTTCCTTATTCCCACTAGTGGAAAATTTGTAAGTGTATCTGGTTATTGAATCCCCCAGTATGAAAATGTGTTCGGGTAGTAGGTTATTTGACGTACTTACTTCTCTACTGTCAATGATGGTAGCATTTTCACTGGTAATGCTAGTTTGGTTAGTATTTAGTCCCTCAGTAATGATAGTTTTAGGGGTAGATGACAGATTGGTATCTGCAAGTGGGGATGGTTGAGGTGTTAGTGGAGTTGCTAAATTTGTTACATTGTCTGTTGTTGTTAGGGGATAACCAAGGGAGGGAATGTCCAGATTATTAGGTGTGTCTTCAGGGATAAGTTGGATTGGGGTGTCAAAACTATTGTGCAGTGGGAGTACATATTGATCTGCTTTTCTTCCTTTTTTAGCTGATCTAGTTCTTTGAATATGGTACCACTGATTGTCCTGGTCATCCGTTACATCACCTCTTGATCTCTTTTTGTTAGATGAATTACTAGATGTCACATTTTGCTTGTCAATAGTGACTGACTTGGTGGTTGTAGACAAGGGGAGGTGTGGGGGGGGGTTGTATTGGTTTAGGTACAGGAATTTGACCTGTATTTGTTTGTTCCTGTACTACTGGTTCTGTGGTTATATGGAATAGTTCTTCTAGCATCGTAGTATATATGAAACAATGAAGAAAATGTGAGAATGGCTGCTATATTGGTGAAACTAGACAGAAGCTCAAAACAAGAATGAACCATCACAGATTCACAGTCACCCACAAAGATGAAAATGCACCAATAGGGGAACATTTCTCAAGACCAGGCCACTCAATCAGTGATTTTACAGTTAGAGTATTAAACGGTAACTTCAAAAACAGTTAGGAATGGTGAACATTTGAACTGAAAATTATACAACTTTTTGACTCTAAAGAAAAATGACTTAATAAAGATGCTGTTTATTTTTAGCACATTACCAGGGCTAAAGTCCAGAAAATGCTTCCTGTGTTTCTTCTTTTATCCTTGAAATATCACATCAGCACCCTCTCCCAGACTAAAATGTAACTATCACTTTGATCTTAAGGTTAGTTCCATACAGGTACTCTCTGATAACAATGGGATTTGTCCCGTCTGTTTTGTTTACAAATATGAATTAACTGTTCAGAATAAAATGTAACTATCAATTTGCTCTTATAATGTGGGTTCTTCACTAGGCACACGCCAATGACAATGGGATTCTTCCTGCTTGTTTATAATGAATGTGACTTGATTGTAGTGCTTTGTCCTTTGATGTTTAAACTTGCTACATCATGTCTCAAATCCACATCTAACCTCTGTATCAATCATGTTATTTATCTCTGTTTTCACTGACGTAACCTGAAGAAGAGAGTTTTATCTTTTGAGAGCGAGACGCAGAAATAATTTTGTTAATCCAATAAAAAGTATCGCCTGCAACATATTTGTTGTTTTTTTTCTTCTACATTGTTGACTGGAATAAGACAGCTACCACATTTCTTTTTCAATGGTGAAATAAAGGAAACCATGTATTACACCCTCTTTTATAACTTTTTAAAACTAAGTCCAGATAAAGTCCTGAATTGCCCATTTGATATTTTCTCACTTTTCTTCTATTCCTGTGATCTGGACTAAACTGATGAGGTTTGCCCTAACCTTTCCCACATCTGATTAAAATTTGCCCATTTGAGGTCCAAGACAATAGCCCTCTGTAGGAGGACTATCATTCCCTAGTTCCCCATTGCCAGTTAAAACCATACAGTACTGTGGTCTCTGGATCCTAAAGGTTCCCCGACTACCAATCCATCCAGCAATTATGAGTTGGCAAGTACCAGTTTGAGAATAGTGTTCTGCTATGAGGAATTCCTGAGCAGCTGCATCAGTATGCAGGTATGCATTGTGTCTAGTAGTGCCTTATTTGTGGTGCTCTTTGCCACAGGGGTATCTATGTGCATCAGGTTTAAGTTCCCTGCTAGCACTCAGTCCCTTTTGATACCCCTTCCTGATTTTCTCCCCCAATTCAATATCTCCATTTTAGTTTTGCCCCAGTAGTCTATAGATTACCCCAAGGCTAATCTCTGTTCAAACTGCCATTGCCAGCTGTATCCCAATTAACACCACTCCCCACTTCCATCATGATGGTCCCATCCTTTACAGTCTCTATTTCCTCCCAGACATAGAGGGTTACTCCCTCACTCCCTATACTCCTGCACCTGTCCCTACTATATAAGGTATGCCCTGTCACTGCCAGGCCCAATCACTGTTCCCAGAGGCCCCCTACTCTGTGACACCTACCAAATCCAACTTGGCCTCTGCCACCATCAACTGTAGTTGGGTGATCTTGTCATTCAGGCTTTTGCCATTTAGGTTGACTGCCTTCCACACTCCCACCCTATTCCTTCTCCCCTTACCAGTTCTCTGGTTCCTACCTGCCACACCATTCTAACTCAACTCATGTTTACTCTTACTAGCTGGTCTCCACCCTCCCCTTCTTTCCATCCCTTTTCTGTTCCCTACCCATGCCATTACTAGCACATACTTGCACTTCCCATTTCCAAATAAATCCCTCTTAGGTTCTCCCTGTCCCTCCCCCTACTAGGCAAGTCCCAGCAAACAAAAATAATGGCAAATCCTGAAAGCTGAAAACCTAAGGGAAACAACCTCTCAGATTACCTTTTAGAAGAGGAAAAACATTTCAGATTGTTTTCTCAGGAGTTTCCTCAAACCCAACAGAACAGACTTAAATTGGCTGCCACCAAAAGCTTTCTTTTTTTGTGACCCATTCTGTCTGGTCAGTCCCCATCAGCATGACCTTACCCCACCATCACACTGACATCCCCAGGGTCTTACCTTACTTCCTGTGTTCCTCCAGTGCTTCTTCCACTGGCAAGGGTGGCAGGGACCATACCTCTGCCACACACATAGAAACATAGTCCTTGATGGCAGAAAAAGATAAGAGGTCCATCTAGTCTGTTCCCTATAGTCCCTGGAATTTTACCTTGAGCCTATTGTTCCTCCAGGGTACTAACTCTCCCAGTCATATTGCCATTCTCCTTCCTGGTCCTGTCACCCCAGGCAACCACTATTTCCTTTAATTTTGTCCCAAGTCTGATTGAATCCCCTGACTGTATTCACACCCAACACCTCAGTGGACAGACTGTTCCAAGGTTCCACCACTCTTTCTGTAAATAAATACTTCCTCGCATCCTTCCAGAACCTCCCTCCATTCTTGACACCTTCTGTGATATGTAGCTCCATGTCTGCTTTTGCCTCCCTGGTGGCCCTCTTTGCCTCCCTGTTTTTCCATAAACACTCCTCCCATTCTGCCTCCCCATACTTTTCCTAGTATTTATAGAAGGCCTTCTTTTTGGCCCTGTCTACTTCCCTGAACCTACCTGAGAACCACAGTGGTCTCTTAAACCTGTTTTTCATAGATACTGTTATTATGCTTGCCTTTGATGCCTGCAGGATGGCTCCCTTAATTGCCCACCATCTCTCCTGCATACCACCTATGTCCTCCACCCTTACTAACTTATCGCTGACCAGTTCCCTCAACCTATTGAAATTCATCCTTCTAAAGTCTAGGATTTTGATTTTTGCATGTGTGTCTGAAGGAAAGAATAGTTGAGTACCTAGAAGCCAGTGGGGCACAGGACCCAAGGCAGCATGGGTTCACAGTGGGAAGGTCATGTCAGATGAATCTAATAGATTTCTTTGACTGGGTGACCAAAGTAGTAGACCAGGGAGGGGCTGTTTACATGGTCTACCTAGACTTTAGCAAGGCATTTGACAAGGCATTTGACACAGTCCCACACAAAAGATTAATAGTTAAATTAACTAGCCTGGGAGTGGGTCCCAGGGTGGTAGCCTGGGTAAAACATTGGCTGGACAACAGGACACAGAAGGTAATTGTAAATGGAGTCCACTCTGAAGAAAGAGGGGTTACTAGTGGGGTACCGCAGGGTTCAGTATTGGGTCCAGTCCTTTTTAATGTCTTCATAAGTGACATTGCAGAGGGACTGGAAGGAAAATTATGCCTCTTTGCAGATGACACAAAGATCTGCAACAGGGTTGATACACAAGGAGGCATGGAAAGGATGAGAAGGGACTTGGCAGGTTGGAGGAATGGTCAGAAGTATGGCAGCTAGGATTCAATGCAAAGAAGTGCAAAATAATGCACCTGGGAAAAAGAACCAGGGAAGAATACACAATGGGGGAGGTAGTAACAACAACAAAAAGGAAGGGACCTGGGGTAATCATCAGATGACCTTAAGGTTAGCAAGCAATGTGAGAAGGCAGTAGGAGGGCTGGGGTATACTGGGATGCAGAGAGAGGCATCAGCAGCAGAAAACAGGAAGTTGTTATCCCTCTGTACAGACAGTTGGTGAGACCCCATCTGAGTACTGCATCCAGTTCTGGAGACCCCATCTCCACAAGGACATAGACAGGATAGAGGCAGTCCAGAGGAGGACAACTAAAATGGTGCAGGGTCTGCAAGAGAAGCTGTATGAGGAGAGACTAAAGGAGCTTAATATGTATACCCTTGAGGAAAGAAGGGAGAGGGGGGACATGATAGAAACTTTTAAGTACCTCAGTGGAATCAACAAAGTCCAAGAGGGTAGCATCTTTCAGAAAAAGAGACGTGCAAGAACAAGAGGACATAATTTAAAAATGGGGGGGCGATTCAGGGGCAATGTGAGGAAGTATTATTTCGCAGAGAGGGTAGTGGATGCATGGAACAGCCTTCCTGAGGAGGTTGTGGGGTCTAAAACTGTGGGAGAAGTCAAGAATGCATGGGACAGACATAAGGCAATTCTTGTGTGGGGTAGGAAGAAATAGGCTGTTGGTTAACTAGGATCTGCGACCTATCCTGTAGGTAGGGAAATGGGCAGACTAGATGGGCCAAGCATTCCTTATCTGTCATCAAAGTCTATGTTTCTATGTTTCTATGTTGCCAGCCACAAGGGCCAGCTAAAACCACACAGACAATTTGTTAGTAACTGATATCTTACACAGAGTTGTGGTCACTGTTTCATAGCTGCACCCTTTCTCCCACAACACCCACCATCTCTGAGTTGGTAAGCACCATATCAAGGGCTGCAGTCTGCCTGGTTGGTTCCTTAACAAGCTGTGCTAGTAGACAGTTTTGGAAGGCATCCAGTAATGTCTGACTCCTGGCACTCTTGGTCACTGGGACCTCCCAATCAATGTAAGGCAGGTTCAGGTCACCCACCACCATTACTACCCCCTTTGCTGCCCCTCTTTTCAGTTTTTCCTCAAGTTCTCTGTCCATTTCCTCCCTTTGTCCTGGAGGCCTATGAATCACCCCCAAGTGCACTTTCCTGCCTGAACTGGGCAACATTTTTTTTATATCCCCTGTCACTAATTTTTAATTTTTCACTTTGAAATGGTGTTTTCCCCAGAAATTGGAAGTTGGCAACTATTAAGCCTATTTTCAAAAATGGTAGTCCATTATTGGTTTAAAATTATTGACCTATTTCTTTATTAACTCCACAATCCAACATACTAGAAAGAATCATTTTGGACCAACCATTAGATCATCTCGTAAGATATCAGTTACTAACAAATTGTCAGCATGGTTTTAAACCAAAGCATAATACTGAGATGGCCTTGGTGTGGTTCACGAGCCACATTCAGGGTGCCCTTGAGAAAGCGCACTCTGTTGCAGCATTATTTGTGGACCTCACCAAGGCCTTTGACCTTGTTGAGCATTGTCTATTGCAAACAATACTCAGTAATTTACATTTCTCAGTTGAGGCAATTAAGTGGTATCTTGATTATTTTACAGATAGGACTCATAGGACAATAATAGGTGATAGCTTTTCCCAAACTAGAGTTATATAGTGTGGTGTGCCCCAGGGTTCTATCCTGGGGCTTTTTATTTTTTCACTTTACATTAATTCATCCCCTAGTATTTGTGCTGATACCTCAGTGATATTATACACAGATGATGTGGTTATATATAGTGATGGACTGAACCCCAAGGAGGTATTAAATAATGTCCAAACTGACTTTGACCATTTCCAAGATTGGCTACTACAAAATCAAATGGCCCTAAATTAAAAAAAATTAAACAAAAACTATGATTTTTTTCAGAAAGGTCATGCAAGGTTGAAGAATATGATCCCATCACAGATAAAAAAGGGACTATTACTAAATTTGTTGATAATTTCAAATATTTGGGTATGATTCTTAATAGTAAGCTTTCATTGGAATTGCATATTAAACAACTAAGAAAAATAGTACACCAAAGATTAAGGCTATTATACTGTGTAAAACCATTTTTAATGGTAGATTCTAGGAGGCTACGCTCTCATAGTTCTTTTTATTAAGCACTGTGGATTATGGTCTAGTGGTTTATTCATCAACAACTAGTACACTTCTTAATGGACTAAGGGTTGCGTATAATTCAATTTTATGATTCATGTCAAATACTTCTTATCGTACTCAGCAATGTTAGCTGTATAAACTTACAAATAGTTTATCCCTGGCAAATAGAATCTTACAAAAAATGGGAATTTTTTGTTCAAAATCATGAATGGACTGTTTCCTCCTTCAAAACCTGAATTCTTTCTAAGATCTATTAACCCTTGTGAAACTAGGTCACAGAATAGATTTTCTTTTAAATTACCCTTATTTTAAAAAGCATTTGGGCAAAGGTCACTACTGTATAGAGCATCTCTTTTTTATAATAATGTTCCAGCTGAAATCATCAACTGCAAATCTGCTTGATGTTTCAAACCTCATCTTAAACAATGGTTAGCTAACAAACCTGAATGTACTTGCCAATTATAATTACCATAATAAATGTTATTTGTATATTTGCTAAGTATATATATGTCTGTTTAATTTATACTGTTTATTAATTGCTTTTGGTACTGATTTATGTGTTGTGGCTTGTTACCTGTGAAAATGGCCAGTTTATGCTCATCAGACTCACAAGAATAAAAAACAGAAATGAAAATGAAAAGGTTGCCATGAGTTGCACCTTACTGACTCAGCCTCCTCACTGCTACCCCTAATACTTCCATCTTCTGCCACTTCATTGCCTTCTTTGACAAAAAGGGCCAGTCCTCCCCTTTACAAGTTCTTCTGTCCCTTCTAAAAAGTGAATACCCAAGGACCATCATCTCCCAATCACTTTTATCCATGGTCCATGTTTGCGTTATTGCCACAAGGTCCACCTCAGTGTCTGCTATCTGCACTTGGAACTCACTGAGTTTGTTGCCTTGGCTCCTGGCATTAAAACATAGCCCATTCCATTTGACCACTGCTCTAACTCTACTATTGTCCATTTGCTTCCCATGGTGTTTTCTTCCCCCCTTGTTTGTGCTCCTGCCTTTTGCTTTCCTCCTCCCTGATACTTCTCCCCATGGTCCTGTAAATTCTGTTGCATTCCCTGTACCATCTTTGCAATTATTGACCCCTGGATTTGGAGGAGTTCTATCTAGAATCCCCTTCTGCTCAGCATCCACCATGGGTCCTCTATACTTGGACTCTCCAGCAGTTAGTTTAAATGTCTGATTTGAATGTCAATCATCTGTCCTAGCTCACTGGCCTCCTCTCTTGTCAGGCAAAGTCTATCACCCTTGAAGACTCTCCTGTCCCAGAAATCCCCACAATCCCTGACAAAGTGGTACGCCATGTCCAGACACCACCTGTTACACCAACTGTTAAATTCCTCTATTTCTTTAATCCAAATCCTGGCATGCCTCCACTCCCTGCCCCACAGAGGGAGGACTTCAGAAAGGCCAGGAAGGCTGAGTGCTCTGCCAATCTGTGGCCCAGTCTCTGGAAGTTCTGCTTCACCATCTCTACTGACTGGTTGGCCAGATCATTGCTACCCAGGTGTACCATAACCACCAGCTCCCCCTTCATTATTCTCACAATTCTGTCTAAATCCTTTTTAGCTGATGCTCTAGGTAGGCATCTGATCAGCACCCTCCTATCTGACCCCCCATCACTCTATCTATCCTCTGATCACTGAGTCCCCAATCACTATGACTTTCCTGTTAGCCTTGCTTCTCTTGGGTGCTGATGTGCTGTCCTGCCTTTCCCTTCAACTGATCCAAAGTCCCCTTGGCAAAGTCAGAAGCCTGAACCTCCTCCAGAGGTACAAAATGATTTGCCATCTAGATGGTACTGGGCTGGACAACCACCTTCTGGCTGCCACTCCCCCATGCCCTACCATCCTCCACCCCTCTGGACCAGTGGGTCTCCGGGGAGGGGAGGTATAGGGGGTGAGCTCCTGCTGTGCTGAGTGCACAGCTGAGATATCTCTACCTTTACTACAACTAGCTGAACATGGGACCCTGCTATAGTCCTGCAGAAGGGGCGATGCCCCATCCTCCAAAAAACATGTCTGGAGAAGAGTGCCCCACAGTCCTCACAGCTGAGTGCCTCACCCCTGAACCACATTCTAAAAAAACTGTATTGGCTAGAGTGATTTTACTTAATGCCACCTAATTTAGATCACACCCACACTCAGCTGGGGGGAATCTACCATCAACTAGCTGTTACAGGCATTACCATGAAAGATACAGTGACTGTGTATGATTCAGGTACCACAAATATGACTGTGAAGTTGCCAGGTACTCTGTCTATACCACCACAATGCCACTCACCAAACAGCTGTAGAACCTCACCCTCCTAACACAGTGCAACTTCTTAAACAGCTAACAGAAAAAAATTCACCCCTACAATGCCACCCACCAAACAGCTGAGGAACTTAACCCCCTACTACAGTGCAACTTCCGAACAACTAAAGAAATAAATC
Organism: Neoceratodus forsteri; assembly: GCA_016271365.2. Taxonomy (NCBI): domain Eukaryota; kingdom Metazoa; phylum Chordata; order Ceratodontiformes; family Ceratodontidae; genus Neoceratodus; species Neoceratodus forsteri. The sequence goes on along the minus strand of CM057454.1, from coordinate 1,024,459,734 downwards.
ACCTCCCTACCACAATGCAACCTCGAAAATAGTAAACAAAAGAAATTCACCTCCTCAATGCCACCCAAACAGCTGAAGGAAATATCCTCCTCACCACCACCACAGTGTAACTTCTCAATTATACAATGGGCTCCAAAATGAAGTGTTCTGATTGGTTGACTGGCACTTTCCAGCCATGATACATTGAGTCTTACTTCATGGGAAAAGGTGCCAGTCAGTCGAATGTGGAACACAAATCAATGCGGTCTCCAAAAATGGTAACAGATATCACCATCTTAGACTGCCGCTAAGTGGCAACTGTCACATCAACCACCCTACAGGTTCAAATTCCTAAGCACCCCCAAAACCTCCCTATGAAAAAAATTTTTTAATTCACTCCCGTCCATCCTCGTTCCTCCCGTTAACTTCTTCTCTACTGTGTGCTGACAGCTACTTCATCCCGTTTCTTCTCCTTCAGACCTGCCTGCCAGCTACCGCTACTCCCATAAATTCTCCAGTGATTCTTTGTGAGTCGTCACCCACCCTGCCTCACTTTTCCCCTCCAACCATTCATGCTTCTGTGTTTTGACTTGCCCAAACAGAAACTGGCATTGTGAGTGTAAAGCACTGACTGGAAAGACACCAACCCCATGACCGAATACCTCCCGTACCAGTGTTCAGCTCACAGCCTTAGCAACCCAGAATGCATCCCTAGCTACCAAGCACTATTTGTTTCTCATGGAGCAATATATGCACTAAAAAAATTAAAAACATAAGAAATAACCTGTTTTTCCTTTTTTTCTTGCTCAAAAAAGGAGTCACATTGTATAATAGCAATATCCCACTCCAGGGTGTGGAGTAATGCTGGATTTACCCACGCCTTGTGTTTTTGCTCACTCGGACTGCAGCCTAGTGACCAAAACTGGTTCGCTCAGGAGTTCCCCAGGGATCCATCCTGGGCCCCCTCCTTTTCAGCCTTTTCCTAAACTCCCTCCCCAAATCCTGCCCTGAACAAATAATCCTCTATGCCGATGATGCCGTGATTCTTGCCACTCATAAAGATCCGAACCTCTTATGCCTCAACATTCAGCATGCTTTTTCCAAAGTTGAGATGTGGTTCCTTGAACATAAGCTGGTTCTAAACCACAAAAAAACTAAATCCATGCTCTTCTCTAACCCGCAAAACAAGAAACGGCAAGTCCCACTCACCATTAATACATACCTAGGAAATACCCTTGAAGAAGTGCCAATTTTCAAATACCTTGGAATCAACTTTGATCAAGGCCTAACCTTTGCAACTCACATTGATAGTACAGCAAAAACTATTAATCAGCGAATTGGGATTCTGTATCAGAACCGACAGCTTCTTACCCATTCTGCACTGAGGATTGCCATCCAATCCTCTATCATCTCAGTCGTTGATTATGGCTTAGTTATATACGGATCTGCCACTACTACAGCACTTAGTCGCATTACAACATCCCTAAATAAGGCCTATCGGTTGCTCACTGGTGCACACCGACATACCCACACATGTGAACTCTATGCTGACTCAGGTTGGTTGCAACTCTCAAACCGGATAAAGTACCTTACTTGCCTGATGGCGAAAAAATCCACTCTGGGCCTCACTCCACCCTGTATCCAAGACCTGTTATGCCCGAGCGCTAGCACCCGTTTTACCAGAAGATCAGAACACCAGCCTCTCCAAGTCCCCCGATGCCGGACTTCTCAGGGACAAAGATCATTTGTCTATCGTGCCCCCAGCTGGCTAAATGCCCTCAGCACTCATATTACTGCCTCCACCTCTCTGGGTATTTTCAAATCAAGGCTTTTCTCTCACCTTGCCACCTCCAGCTCCTGTGACTGCCCTGATTAAACCTCCTATTTTCTCACTACCCACCCTGTCTCGTTATTTGACAAAGACATGTTTGGGAAACCTTTTCTCCTGCTATTGTCTGCTCCCCACACCTTTCACTTACCCTCTCTGTTCTGGACTTTTTCCCTATTTGTTTCTCCTAATCTGGCATGACCTCTTCTTGTAATAATAATGTGATTATTGATATCTCATGTCCTTTTGCACAAATGATTTGATATGTATTTGTATATGTTTTCTTGCTCTTGACACAACACAAATTGTTGTGTTATCTATGTAACCTTTTGTACTGTACCTAATTGATGTGGAACCTTTGTAAAAGAGCCTCTGGCTCAATGGTAGTAATTCCTAGAACAATAAACTAAACTAAACTAAACTAAACAACACCCCAGGCATGATTAAATCCAGCATTACCCCACATTCTATCGTGGTATATTACTTAAACAGCTAACAGAAAGAATGCACCAGACAGCTGGAGTAATTAACATCACACCACAGTGCAACCTCCCAAGCAATCCAATGAAGCACCACCACCACCTCAATGTAATCCTCAAACAGCTGAAGGGAAACTGTCTGCCACCATGTATCGCTCAAATCTACAAATGTGCTTAGCTTCACTCCTCCATGCAAGCCCCCACAACACAAGTATACCTGACATTCAAAGGGGAGGGCATCTTGGTCCACTTGGGTCAGCAGGGGAGCAGAGCAACTGGCTGTGGACTGCCTCATTGGGCTGAATCAAGGGGGCAGATTCTGATGTCCACTGCACATTTATCCATTGTGAAGGGCCTAGTCCTTATCAAGCACCTGGATACAGAATGATGGGCCAGACAACACCCGGGATTGGTTTCCTGAAGTTCCTGGAGGTGCAGTCTTGGAGCCGATTAACTCACTTTTGAAGTCTAGCACAGCTTCCAAGCTCCACTTCTATTGACGATTCCTGTGAAGGAGGAAGGATGCCCTTTGCCAAATTAGGGGACCTTCGCCTCACTGAAGCTGCTTCAGCATCTCTAGCAGCTGTTTGCAGGAGAGAGCCACAGCAGGGATTTAAATCCCTTGCTGTTGATTGCTGGTCAGGGCAGCACCTAGGATCGGTTCCCTGAAATTCCTGGAGGTGTGGTCTTGGCACCAATTGATTCCTTGTTGTAGCTTAGCAGAGCTTCCAAGCTCTGCTTCTGCTGAGAATTCCTGTTGAGGAGGGAGGGTGCCCTTTGCCTAATTAAAGGACCTTTGCCTCACTGAAGCTGCTGTGGCATCTTGAATGGCAGATGCAGTTAGTCGGAGGCAGTGCCCAAGTAGCCAGGTGCGGGGCCTGGGGGCAGGTCAGCTTCATCAAGTCGGTCAAGGTGTTTTTCCATGTTTTCTCCCCATTTCCCAGAATGTCAACTCAAGGGTACACCAAACAAGTGCACACACAAGTGTGTATGTAGTGTGGCACCTGTCAACATCCTCCTATCCACAAGCTGCTCCTGCTATACTACTGCATGTGGTCAATCAGGTGGCAGTATAGCAAGAGAGCTGGCTGCCCTCCCCCTTGACTGGCCCCCCATTGACTCAAGCCCATTGTCAAACTTGGGTCATTGACATTGCAAGGAGTAGTGCTACTGCTGTGACAATAGCCTGCTGAATGCCACCAAAGCCCGAGGGTAACTATAGGTGTGGAACATGTAATAACTGCAGTAATGCAATGAATTGAACATATTTTATGCATCCAAGAACTGGGAAAAAGTACTGTACTACAAAAAAGACTAAAATAATTGTAACACCTTTCATGTTATTTACATGCTCCCTTGCCTTTGTGATCAAAACCACATAGGACAAACAAAAAGACAGATAAAACTAAGAGTAGTAGAGCACAATAATACAGCTATTTGAGGGAGAAATATGAACTACCTCTATCATGATGAATTATGCCAACAACATCATATCCCCCAATCTTACCCACTGAAGGCTGGTCCTGAGAACTGGGGTCATTGCATAGATCTGGCATGGGCTTTGCCAGTGTGTGCATGATTTAGAAGGATGGCTATGAACTGCCTGATAGAAGCATCAGTGGTCTAGATAGTTTCAGTACATTTTTTTCTGAAGCAATACTACAAGTCAGAAAATCGGGCATCTAATTTAATTTAAACTATTAAAACCCAAATATAAGTACAAACACTATATTTGGGCTGTATACATTTATGAAATCCTTGGCATGAAAAATTCATGAAATGGAACAAAAAAGTAAAATCCACATCTGACAGTCACCCCACCTTCTACCTCCTCTACCGACACTATCATAGCACTATGATAGAGCTTTAGTCAAACATAGTTACAGCAAGCAATTGTGTATTGTGCTTTTGTGGTTCCTACTATCTTTAAAAATGGATTCCATGGTAGGCAACACATCTGGAGGCTGCCATCTTCAGGTGTGCTGTCTCTTAATCACAAACCCATAAAAAATAAACATAATCCCCACCCTTGCTCACCCAGTAGCACTCATGCCACCCTCCTCCTACTCACCCACTTTAAAGTAATCCTTCCATCCTCTAGCAATCATGCCACCCTCCCCCCCAATCCTCCCTGGCTCCTGCTGTTTGTAGAGTCCCATGGTAGACGACCAGGACAACCCACCTTCACCACAGCCTTTCACCATCTTCTGCATCTTTATTTATTTATTTATTAACTCTAGGATTAACACATTTGAGCAAGAACAGCTCACTTACAAAAGGTTCCATGTCACAGTGTTGGTAGACAAACAGGGTGAACATCATTACAAAAATTATTCAGAGGTAGCACAGATGGAAGTGAGCATACAGGTTGCACATCATTATTCATAATTCGAGGCTACACATGTTGGGTAGGAGTAGAGCTAAGACCAGTGAATAGATATTGAGAGAATGGCTCAGAATGAGAACTAAGCTGTGCATAGGTAGGCTAGATGTGAAGGAGATTGAGGAAGAACAGTAAGGAGGGTAGTCCCAGAGGAGTAGGCAGGCTTGAAGACCATTGTCAAGGAGGGAGGAGGGAGTGAGAAGTGTTAGATGGGTAGGGGACCCGGGAGCTAAAAAGTGCTGGTGTTGATGGGGATGAGGTTGGGTATCAGTGGGTAGAGGAGGGGAAACAAAGAGGTGGACTAGGTAGCAGAGATTTATTGGAGAGGAGCAGGAAAGTCTGAAGTGCTAGGGTAGGTAGGAGCTCTAGGTGAAACAATCGCAGCTACTAGAAGAGGTGAGGTGTGCTTCTATCCCATGACACTGATCACTAACTAAAAGAAACAAAATGCTTAAAAACTTTAGTCCAATAAAACCCTGCAGATCATACACAGGGACTAGTCTTTTTAAACAAGGACAGGGTGTATTTGGTATGCCTGGAATCATACATCAGCCAAATTCAAACACCACACTTAAGCTGTCGGTGGGGGTGATAAATTCCCCAACCCTCGAATGTGGTAAAACTAATTAAAAAATATAAAAGTGGGTGACTGAAGAAATATACGAAGTCCAGATAAACATGCATTGTGCCTGCTCAGGAGGTTTGATTTTTTTTTTGTCACTTTTTTTCTATCACACATTAACATATTTTATCTTTTTAAAAATAATCTTTGGGGATTGGCTGCTTACCACCTTTCCATCAAGACAACCTATGTGTCAACTTTCACACCTACATGACAGATCTTTCACTTTGCATAGGGCCTGTAGGATGCCGCATGAGAAATCATAGAAGTTTGGCACTGTGCCGGATGGGTGTCCTACTTTGCATAGGGTCCACAGGGCCCTGCACGTGCCAAACTACAGGTTTGTTGTCATACATAATGGTTTCCTGCTTCACATCCAACAGATCTGCTGCTTTATGTAGGTAGGGCACTGCTGCATGAAGCAGGTTAAGGTCCTGCACTGCATAGAAACATAGAAACATAGACTTTGATGGCAGATAAGGACCGCTTGGCCCATCTAGTCTGCCCATATCCCTACCTACAGGATAGGCCGCAGATCCTAGTTAACCAACAACCTATTTCTTACTATCCCTCACAAGAATTGCCTTATGTCTGTCCCATGCATTCTTGACTTCTCCCCACAGTTTTAGACCCCACAACTTCCGCAGGAAGGCTGTTCCATGCATCCACTACCCGCTCTGTGAAATAATACTTCCTCACATTGCCCCTGAACCGCCCCCCCCCCATCTTTAAATTGTGTCCCCTTGGTCTTGCACGTCTCTTTTTCTGAAAGATGCTACCCTCTTGGACTTTGTTGATTCCACTGAGGTACTTAAAAGTTTCTATCATATCCCCCCTCTCCCTTCTTTCCTCAAGGGTATACATATTAAGCTCCATTAGTCTCTCCTCATACAGCTTCTCTTGCAGACCCTGCACCATTTTAGTTGCCCTCTTCTGGACTGCCTCTATCCTGTCTATGTCCTTGTGGAGATGGGGTCTCCAGAACTGGACGCAGTACTCCAGATGGGGTCTCACCAACTGTCTGTACAGAGGGATAACAACTTCCAGTTTTCTGCTGCTGTTGCCTCTCCCTATGCATCCCAGTATACCCCCAGCCCTCCCTACTGCCTTCTCACATTGCTTACTGACCTTAAGGTCATCTGATATGATTACCCCCAGGTCCCTTTCCTTTTTTGTTGTTGTTACTACCTCCCCGCCCATTGTGTATTCTTCCCCTGGGTTCTTGTTTCCCAGGTGCATTATTTTGCACTTCTTTGCATTGAATCCTAGCTGCCATACTTCTGACCATTCCTCCAACCTTGCCAAGTCCCTTCTCATCCTTTCCACACCTCCTTGTTTATCAACCCTGTTGCAGATCTTTGTGTCATCTGCAAAGAGGCATACTTTTCCTTCCAGTCCCTCTGCAATGTCACTTGTGAAGACATTAAAAAGGACTGGACCCAATACTGAACCCTGCGGTACCCCACTAGTAACCCCTCTTTCTTCAGAGTGGACTCCATTTACAATTACCTTCTGTGTCCTGTTGTCCAGCCAATGTTTTAGCCAGGCTACCACCCTGGGACCCACTCCCAGGCTGGTTAATCTGACTATTAATCTTTTGTGTGGGACTGTGGCAAATGCCTTGCTAAAGTCTAGGTATGCCATGTCCACAGCCCCTCCCTGGTCTACTACCTTGGTCACCCAGTCAAAGAAATCTATTAGATTCGTCTGATATGACTTTCCTGCTGTGAACCCATGCTGCCTTGTGTCCTGTGCCCCACTGGCCTCTAGGTACTCAACTATTCTTTCCTTCAGAAGTGACTCCATCACTTTCCCTACCACAGAGGTCAGACTGACAGGTCTGTAGTTTCCTGCCTCTGTCTTGGTCCCACTTTGTGAAGGGGAATCACATCTGCCTTCCTCCAGTCCTCGGGTACCACACCATCCTCCCATGATTTATTAAAAAGAGTAGCCAGTGGTTTTCCTAGTTCCCCTTAATTCTTTTAGAATTCTGGGGTGAATTCCATCAGGCCCCATTGCTTTGTCCAACCTTCAGTTTTAGGAGTTCTTGCAGAACCCTTTCTTCTGTGAAAGGACTGGGATCGACACCCCTATCAAGAGTGCTTCTGTTAATTGGATTAGCCATTTCCCCCTCCTCTTTTGTGAATACTGAGCAGAAATATTCGTTCAGTATTCCTGCTTTTTCACTGTCCCCCTCTGCCCACCCACCGATCATTCTATTCAGCCTCACTATCCCTCCCTTTGTCTTTCTACGCTCTCTGATGTACCTATAAAAGGTTTTATCCCCCTTCTTAACTGAGTTGGCTATCTTTTCCTCAGTTTGGGACTTTGCTATTCTGACTTCCCTCCCTGCTTCCTTCTGCCTTAACTGGTGTAGCTCTCTGTCCTGCTCCTTCTGTGTTTCCTTGTACTTCCGGAATGCTATTTTTTCTTCCTGACTTTCACAGCCACCTCTCTTGAGAACCATAGTGACTTTTTCTTTCATTTTGATTTGTTTATTTGCTTCACACAAAGGCTTGTTGCCTCTGTGATGGCAGTTTTGAGGATTCCCCATTGTTGCTCCACACCTCCTCCTAGCCTGTTTGCTAGTGCTTTTCTGAGGCACTCTCCCATCTTGCCAAAGTCAGCCCTCCTAAAGTCCAGTTCCCTCACTTTTGTATGGCTTGACTCTGTAGCTGAGTTTAACGTGAACCACACTGTTTGATGGTCACTTGTTCCCAGATGGCAACCCACTTCTAGATCTGAGATCCTCTCACTGCCCCCATTTGAGAGTACGAGGTCTAAGATTGCTCCCTCATGAGTGGGTTCTGAAACTAGCTGTCTGAGGCCTGCCACCTGTAGGGCATCAAGAATGGCCCTGCTCTTGGATGTGGCTGCAGCAAATGTGCTCCAGTCAGGCATATTCAGGTCTCCCATCAACAGTATCTCCCCTTTCTCTGCCATTATAAGAATGCCTTCTATCATATCCTTGTCCATTCCTCCCCCTGACATGGGGGTCTGTACACAACCCCTGTGTGGATTGTGGTGCCCTTTCCAGTCTCAAGGTGACCCACAGTGCCTCCTCTCCTCCTGTTTACTCTTTTGTTCAGTTGCTTTTATCCCTTCCTTTACATAGAGAGCTACCCTCCCTCTTCTCCTGCCTGTCTCTCCTGTAGGTTATGTACCCTGGTATGTTAACATCCCAGTCATGGTTCTCTGTGTACCATGTTTCTGTGACTGCTACGATAATCCAGGCATCCGTCTTCCATCAAGGCCACCACCTCAGGGAGCTTGTTGCCCAGACTATGGGCATTGGTACTCATTACCCTCCATTTCCTGATGGCCTTACTCCTTTTTTCCCAATCCCTGTCCTTCTTGCCTTTGTCACTTTCTCCATTTACCCCTGCCCTTCTCCCTATCGACACCTCTATGTTAGTATTTACTGCACTTACTACCATGATTTTTTGGGGGGGCTAGGATTTTCCTGCTCCTTTCCAGTGCCACCCCGCTAGTTTAAATGCTTGCCTATGAAGCATTTAAACTTATCACCTAGGATCCTGGTTCCCCTCCTGGACAGATGCAGCCCATCATGCCAGCATAGGCTTGCATCACTCCAGGTGGACCCCCAGTCCCCAATGAAGCCAAATCCCTGAGCTCCACACCAGTTTTTCAACCACTGATTGAATCCCATGGTGTGTAACACCCTAGCCTCTCCTACGCCATAGATGGGCAGCACCTCCAAGAAGGTTACCGTGCGTGCTACTTGTCTAAGGCCCCTTCCCATTTCCACAAACTCTTCCTTCACTTCTCTAATCCCTTTCATAGCCAGGTCCTTTATCCCTAGGTAGACAATGACATCCAGCTCCCTCCCCTGTGCAGCTGCTCCGGCAATCCTGAGGATTTGCTCCCTGTCCCTCCAAGCCATGGCACCAGGCAGACACCTTTCCTCTGTCTCTCCTTCCTCCCTGAGTTCTACCTTCCTAACAATGGAGTCCCCCACCAGGAGTTGTTTCCTTCCCCTGCGGGGTCCCCTGCCACCCTCCTGTGGGTCTCCTTTGTGGAGGTTCCCAGCATCCTCCTTGGTCTCCACTGCGGATGCCTCCATAGAGGAACCACACTTTGCCAGAATGGCATAGGAATTGTGGAGTGGTACAACTGGAGGGATGTGCCTCTGTTCCACCACCCTCACCCTTCCTGAGCCCACTGTGGTCCAACTGCTCCTCTTTCTTGGCAACCTCTGAGGCAACAGCAGTGGCACTGGTGGTTCCTGGGTGGAAGAGGAGGTCTCACAAATCCTGGCCAATATTGTCCCAGCAGACAAGTCCAGTCACACAGCAGTCCTTTCTCCTGGTGTCTTCTGCCAAGCTACTAGCAGAATCTTTCTAAGGCAGTCTTTAAGTGTAGTTTTCTTCTAGCTAAGCCACTTCCCTACTTACTAGATCTTTCTACAAGTACTTTAAACCTCACAGCTATCAAGTCCTCTCAATCACCTGAGATTTACTGCTAGATAACTGTTCAGATAACCATTCACTTCAGTTAATTCAGCCAAACACACACTTTTTTTTTGTTTGTTAGGTTTTTTTTACCCTAAATTAAAGGTCCAAGTCCAGGAGTTCTACTCCTTTAGTCCCAGTAGAGGAGTCCAGTCACACAGCAGTCCTTTCTCCTGGTGTCTTTTGCCAAGCTACTAGCAGAATCTTTCTAAGGCAGTCTTTAAATGTAGCTTCCTTCTAGCTAAGCCACTCCCCCTACTTGCTAGATCTTTCTACAAGTACTTTAAACCTCATAGCTATCAAGTCCTTTCAATCACCTGAGATTTACACCTAGATAACTGTTCAGATAACCATTCAGTTCAGTTAACTCAGACAAACACACACTTTTTTGTTTTGTTTGTTAGTTTTTTTTACCCTAAATTAAAGGTCCGAGTACAAGAGTTCTACTTCTTTAGTCCCAGTAGAGAAGTCCAATCACACAGCAGTCCTTTCTCCTGGTGCATCCAACAGGTCTGCTGCTTACTGTAGTACCCACAGGTCACTGCCTGAAGCAAGCTACAGGTCTAGCACATGCCCAGTTGTCATGTCTCATCTGTTGTTTCTTGTAGGGCCCAGCAAGCAGCATGTATTTAAGGTATCATTTCCCAGAAAGAAGGGGGGTGGGGTACTTACCCATATCGAGAAGACTAGATGGATCTTGTGGTCCTCTTCTGCCTTCAGTTTGTATGTTATTCCTAATCCGCTGGTTTAAGCAGAACCTGCAGGGCAGAGGACCTGTTGGTTATAACCCTGGACCTGTGAAGTAGTGGATGTGTGGGTAGAACCCCAGACCTGTAGCTGGCTTTACAAAGGGCCCTGTAGACCCTATTTGAAGTTAAAGACCTGTGGTGGGGCACAGCCCTGAATGGGTAGCTTGTTTTGTACATGACCTAATGCACCTTACATGAAGCTGCTGACCTATGTAGCATGGTCCAAGAACTCTAGCTTGCATAGCACAGGGCTCTGGGGGTCCTATTTAAAGCAGCATGCCTGTGGGGCATGGGTTGGAACATGTCAATCCATATCTTGAGTGAAGAACAGTTGGGACTACTCAAGCCTATCACTTTGCCCTTGCCTGTCATTTTGCAGTTTCTGAGCTAACTATTAAAGCCCACAGGCCAAGGGGCTTATGAAGGCACACATATGCTCAGCACTGTTACTGTGCAATGGCACCTGCTGAGTCTTTAACAACCCCAGCTGCTGATGGTGATGTATATTTTTATCATTTAAAAACAGTGGCAGTTACAATATGATTAAGAATCTTGTGCCAGCAGTTTTCATATATCTTTAATCATCAGCAATCCTGACGCTGGGCACCACTGTAACAGCAGTCATGTCTGTCTCACCCATTGTGTTATCTTTGCATCTGTGGGAGCAGTTCTGGCCAACTTGAATGCCATTTTTTCTGTCTTTCTCTGTTGAACCTGGAACACTAGAAGTCCTATGCAACCTGTCTGTGCCTGCCTGCTCCTTCTGAACTTCATCCTTACCCTACAACTTTGATTGAGCTCTTCTGGTACACGTATCACATGCTCATACTCATTAATATAGTTTCCCCAAATGATATCATATAGTACGTGTGCCATCATTGCTATTTACAGAGTACCTTGGTAAAGGTCACAATGCAGAGATGCCTGGGTAAGAGGCACTGCTCCAACTATCCCTGTGATACTCTTGGCTCTTATTATCTTGCCCAGTACCAAATTGGTTTCAGGATACCGATTTCTATTTGACAAGAGACACAGTGCTACCTGCTACTGTATGTGAGGTCATTGGTCTTGCTTATAACTTAAGAGTTATATTGTGCCTAAAACTGGTGCAGAAAGGGAATTCCTTTGTTTGTGCACAACTACTGATATACTGTCTGAGGTCACCCTTGGAATTCTGCTTTTTAGTAGGGCTGGGTGAACTCATCACAATATAGATCAGGTAGAATTCACAGTGAAGTAAAAAAATAAACATTTTATCATGTAGACTTTACTGTCAAGCAGATGGAGATTATACTTATCCTGGTCCCATGATGGAGAAACTTTGCTGGCAACACCCATTATGTTTTGCACAGTACACACTAGAGAGTAAGTCACACTTCTGATTTACTGTGCAAAAGGATGGTCACATGGTACACACAGTTCAGGAACATCACTAAGTGACCCCATACACAATGTGAAGTCCTAGACTGAAAGCACTCTAAAAGGAGAAAGATTAATTTTTCAATTCTGAACAAATCAGTCGTATTTAGGTTGAAGAAAATCACCATTAATGCAGAAATATGTGTTCAGTTTACATGCTGATACTTTATAGAAATAATGTGAAACACTTTTATTTAGAGAAAAAACACTGTGGCAGCCATTTTTTTTAAGCTTTAACTGTGTTTTCTGAGAGCATATCAATGCATCTGAGATTAATCTTTTTGGAAGAGGGATGGGAAACAGCTGCCAGTTTTAGTTTTGTTTTACTCAATGTTTTAAACTTGTATTTATTTACCAGTGCATTTTTCTTTTAATGGTCTCTGTGCTGACCACTGATTATGAATGCCCATATCTTCAGTTTCAGAAGTGTTCTTGTTTTTTTTTTGTCAAATAAAAGTCAATATAATAGAAAAATCATTCTTGGCTGTATAAGGCAACTAGTCAGTTACAGTATGTAATCCATTGTATAGGCATGTTAAACAACAGTCCTGATGTGCAGGTTGGCACTTAGGCAGTACACACATTTCCCCCAAATAAGAAACCATAAATATCACGGAACACAATACTTTTTAATACAAGAGTCAATTATTTGTGTAGGGCAAATAAGCAACAATTCTGTTGTGCAGCTGAGAGGTTAGGCAGCAGCAGCACTCATTTATCCAAACAAATAAAAAAAATATTACTGCAAAAAAACAAACAAAACAAAACCTTTTGGCCTGTGTGAGCAATCAGTTATTTGTGCAGGGCTATGAGCAACAGAAACCAGAGCAAAACACACTATCATGGAGGGTCTGGGGCACTGGAGAGAAAGCCTATAAGGGGAAAAACAGGGCACCGCACTCTGGGATAAAAAAACCCTCTAAAGCTGAAGTGCCAGTAAATACTTTATTGAAGTAAGGACAACGCATCAACCTGACAATGTTTTGAGTCACAATGGCTCTGTCATGGAGTCCCAGCTCTGCTCAACCTTTTTATGGAGTGGTTTACTTTGCATACAGTTCTTTTTCTTTTTTGAAATCCCACCACTTTCCACCAATATAGCAGAATGACTACACTCCCTTTGGGGCACATTCCTCAAAACAACCCCAGCAGGGCTTTTCTCACTGCTGGGTACTTACAATACTTAGTAGAGAGAATGCCCTTTTGACTCTCGGTATGCACTAGTTTTTGGCAGTTACACTGTCACCACCTACTATATGTTGGAGTTGGTACTATGTCACTCTGGATACTTATCACTTGCAGTTCATCTCACCTCACAGTGTGTGCAGACACTGTTCATGGGTATGGTTTCCACCAACCCACACTTGCAGCAGGAACTCCTCAAAACTCTGTAAGATCTGTTAAACTTTGCAGCATAGCTGTTTGTCTCTTGAAGATGATTCATACTGCTTGGAGAAACTGACACAAAAATACAGATATATCAAAAATAGCTGATGTTTAATAATCATAAATACATTATAAGTACATGCAAGTCATTTACAAATAAGCAGTCACACATCCAGAAAAAAAAGTTTGTAACCAAAGGTTTAATCAATCTGCTCTGTCTGTCTAGGCTGTGTGTGTGTGTGTGTGTGTCTCTTTTATTTCATTCTGACCTCTGACCCCATTCTACTGTATGCACCCACAATTAAACTTTAATCAACTCTCCTCTTTGCGTGTTACTAAGAACTGGGGACTGACTGATCTCTCCCACATAGTAACACAATTAAACATCATATCTCTCAGAAATACTGGTGGTATCATCTTCCTAAGCAGCTACAGTATGCAAGGGTTTTCTGTTTTCCTACTTATGTGAATGAAGCCTTATACCATGCTTTTACTGCTGCCTGCTTTTGCTCTCATACATATAGGGTGCACTAAAACAGTAAATTCATGGATTATTTCTGCAGTTATTTTATGCATGATTTCTGTTATTTATTTGCAAAATAATAAATACAACACAGAAACATTTTTAGTAAAGAAAGAAGAGCATCGGCCCATTGAGATTTTCCCCAACAGCTCAGTGGGAATGCCTGTTTTTTTGTCAATGTAATGTACATATTAAATGCAGGGATCCCTATGGACGTGAGCTACCTTGAACCAGTAAACGTTTCCTGATGAAAGTCTTTCAGTAAGTCTGAGTTTAAAGGTTCAGTATCAGCTAATACGACTTGCTCTGGGAATCTGTTCTACACATTCACCAGTAGTTGCCATTAATAGATCTTGGTATCTGTCTTGATTTGTTTCTCCTTTAACTGACATTATTTGCCCTCTTGATCTCACATCCTTTGATAGTCTTAATGTTGTGTTTGATCAGATGAGATTATTGCTTTTAGGTATTTGAGCACCATAATCAAATCACCGAGACTCCTCTTTTCCAGTAAGAATATACAGTTTGTTTGTTGATACTTCTAGCTCTTTTTCTCCAAGTCCTTGACCATGTTTGTGATGCTCCTTTAGACTTTTTTTGTCAATATCCTTCTCAGATATGGGAACAGGAAAGACACATTGTACTCAAGGGGGAGTCTGACAAAGCGTCTGTACAAGGATGTTATAAATTGCTCTTGATCATCGTATGAAATTTCTCTTGATGAATTCCATGTTTCTGTTTGCTTTGTTAGTTGCCACCCTACACTCCTGGTCCCATTTCAGTCTGCTACCAGTTGGTGCCCCAAGTATTTTTCCTAATGATGTTCGGTCATTTTTAAACCATTAAAGTAATATATCTCAATATATACTGTTGTGGTGGTTAATGTAGAAAAGCATTTTTTTCAGACAATGTATTTCATATTTCACTAGAGCCCAGTGGTCTGTTGCAGTTTCTGTAGTCATGGTGCACTTTGTGACAGATGAAAAGTATTCTAGAGTTGATGGCATACATACATGCTCATAAAAAGTTCACAACTGTAGCACAGAAATATAGAAACATAGAATCTGATGGCAGATAAGGACCACCTGGCCCATACAGTCTGCCCATCTTTTCTATAGACTGCATATACCACAGTCACTAATTGACCTGTGGCTTACCCTTTCTTCTCTATAGCTAGTGTTTCCTTATATACAGTGTCAGTGGCTCAGCAGGTAGCACACTCGTCTCTGAGGCCGGGAGATCAGAGGGCTGTGGGTTCAGTTCCCACATCTGGCACTTGGGTTAATATCCCAGTACTGACACTGTAGTGCAGCATGAGAGGGGTGCTGCACTTCTGAGGTGCCGTCTTTCAGATGAGACGTTAAACCGAGGTCCCATCTGCCTGGATTGGTGGTAGTTCAGGTGGATGTTAAAGATCCTATGGCACTTATCGAAAAGAGTAGGGGAATTTCCCCGGTGTCCTGGCTAAATTTCCCTCATTCACTAAAAATACCACCAACAGCTTAATCTGGTTCAAGGTCAGTGGCCATTCATCTGTATCCCCCTCCACCAGGCTGTGCCTGAAAACAGGCATGATTTGTCTAGTGCACTTACCCGGTCAACAAAAACTAATAAATAAAATAAAATATCCCATGTATTTTTGAATCCCCCTACAATTTTCACCCCCACCACCTCCACAGGGAGGCTGTTCCATGTATCTGTCACACTTTCTGTGAATAAATACGTCCTCACGTTGTCCCTGAGCCTTCCCCCTCCCTCTAGTGTCATATCATGACCCCTTGTTCTTGAACCTCATCTTTTCTAAAAGATGATACCCTCTTGTAACTTATTTATGCCCTTGAGGTATTTGAAAGTCTCTCTCATATTCCCCCTCTCTCTTCTCATTTCCGGTGAATACACATTGAGGCCCTTTAGTCTCTCCTCATATGACTTCTGATGCAACCCTTGCACCATTTTAGTAGCCCTTCTTTGAAATGCCTTTAGTATGTCTATGTCCTTCCTAAGATGTGGCCTCCACAACTGGACACAGTACTCCAGATGAGGTCTCACCAATGATCTGTACAGTAACATCACCACCTCCTTTTTTTCTGCTAGTGATACCTCTCCCTATGCACCCTAGCATCTCACTGGCTCTCCCTAGTCTTTCACATTGTCTGGTCACCTTTAGGTCATCAGACATGATCACCCCCAGGTCCCTTTCCTGCTTGGTGGCTGTCTGAAACCCTGTCCCATCATGTACTCCCCCTGTATTTCTGTACCCCAAATGCATGTTTTTGCATTTTTTTGCATTGAAACTTAGCTGCCACACTCTCAATCACTCCTCAAGCCTTACTTAGGTCCCTTCTCATTTTCTCCACCCCCTGTGGAGTGTCCCCCTGTTGCAGATCTTGTTGTCATCTGCAAAGAGGCATGCCTTCCCTTCTAGCCCCTATACAGTGTTGCTTATGGAGACATTAAAGAGGATTGACCGCAACACTGATCCCTGTGGTACCCCACTGGCTACACCTCCCTCCTTGGGATTGAGCTCCATTCACCACCACCCTCTGTGTCCTACCACCTAACCAATTTCTGTCCTAGTTTACCACCGTGGGACCCACACCCAGGCTGCCCAACTTGTTTACAAGCCTCCTATGTGGGACGGTGTTGAAGACCCTGATGAAATTGAGGTGGACCACATCCACTGCCCCTTTCTGATCAATTTCCCTGATCGCACACTAAAAGAAATCTATCAGGTTTGTTTGACAAGAACTTCACACTGTGAATCCATGTTGCCTCAGATCCTGCACTCTGCTGTCTTCAAGATATATCACAATCCTTTCTTTTAGCAATTATTCCATCAGTTTCCCCATCACTGAGGTCAGCCCTGTAGTTGCCAGCCTCCTTCCTGCTCCCACTTTTATGGAGAGAGGCCACATTCACCCTCCTCCAGTCCTCCAGAACCACATCTGTTACTATTGATTTGTTGAACAGGGCTACAAGTGGTGCTGTCTGCTCCCTTCTATGTTCCTTTAATTTTCTGGGATGTATCCCATCGTGCCCCATTGCCTCATCTGCTTTCAGCTTTGCTAGCTCCTTTAGTATTCTGTCCTCCGTAAATGGACTGGTGTTCATTGCCTTTTCTTTGGTGTTTCTATCTCCTGACTGTGGTCCCTCCCCTTCCCCTTCTTCTGTGAATACTGAACAAAAATATTTGTTCAGGATTTCTGCCGTTTCTAAATCCCCTATTGAACACCCCCTCCTTGCCTTTTTAGTCTCACAATACCTCCCCTGGACTTTTTCCTTTCATTAATATACCTAAAAAAAGTCTTAACCCATCTCTTTATAACCTGTTCTGTTCTTTCCTCCATTTGTGCCTTTGCACTCCTGACTGCTTTCCCTGCATTCCTTTGCTTTTCCAGATACAGCACCCTGCCTTCCTCCCTTTGTGTTTCCTTGTACCTCCTGAATACCAACCTTTTCACTCTTACCTTTCCGGCCTTTCTTTGAGAACCATAAAAACATAGAAACATAGACTTTGATGGCAGTTATAAAACTGGGAGAAAAAATCCTGTGTCCTGATTGCATGTTAGCCATGCATTAGAAGTGTCTAATGCACGGCTAAAAACAAGTGCTGGCCAACTGGACGCTGGACTGCAGTGAAATCTGTGGCCATTAGAATTTTCAAAAACTTACAGCCACGATTTTTCCAACTTGCTTATCCCGTATATCTTGTACAGTGACCCATTTTATCACTACATGAAGACTTATTTGCACATAGTGAAAAACTCGCACTATATTTATTATTGTAAGCAATTTCTTTTTTTTCTTAGCTAATATACAATCTGCTGTTTTTTTGAGGCATGATCGTTGTCTCAGCCATGATCCCATCCACGGCTGTAGTGCTCAATGAACCCACCCTCCCACACACCGATGATCCCCTCACCCCCAACCCGCTGTCTCCGCAATCACTCGGTCACTCTTTCAATGTGATTACTTACATTTAAATGTATCATTTAAATTCCGACCCATTGAAGTTTAAGAAGTGTACTTAACTGTTAGAAATTAAGCTGTCTGTTGAGCTCACATGCTTCAGTATTCCTGGCAGAACAGTTCCAATGTAGCTGCCTCTTGTGCCACTGATTCCCAGTATGATCCAACCGCTTACCTCATTCAGTCCAAATAAGAAAAAGAAATAAAAAAACAACACAAAAGTTATCAATTTCTGGGGGGTGGGAGGTGTGTGTGTGCTGGTGGCCAGGCACTTCCAGTTTCTACTTGGTACAACACTTCTTCCTCGCTCGCTCCCTATGCCAAGCAGCAGTCTTGATAGTCTCCGGGGCAGTCTCTCTCTCAAAATCATCTTAATCAGTTACAAAAAGAGTTCTGCCTCACTCGCAGTAAGTCTGCAGTCTTTCAAATGCACATTACTCCCCATTACCATCAACTCTTTGTGTTGGGATCGGTGAAGGGCTTTATTACTTGTTCTGTTCTATTTATTGTGTGAGAGACAAATTAGCTCTCCTTTTAAACTGTTATGAATCTCTACTGGCAAAACAAATGTTTTAAACTTTTAAGTATACCTGAAATGTAACATTTATCTTATCACAATTTTACTTCCCCTTACAACATGTGTGC
Organism: Neoceratodus forsteri; assembly: GCA_016271365.2. Taxonomy (NCBI): domain Eukaryota; kingdom Metazoa; phylum Chordata; order Ceratodontiformes; family Ceratodontidae; genus Neoceratodus; species Neoceratodus forsteri. The sequence goes on along the minus strand of CM057454.1, from coordinate 1,024,441,280 downwards.
ACTATTCTATGGTAGTGGAAGGATATTTATTAAAAGATATCTATTTTAAACAAGAAAAAATGCCTTTGAATATTTTTATTTGTGATGTGAGTGTAGTTTCCCAATTTATAAGTGCAATAAGACACTCCGGGGGTGTGCATTAGACATTTCAAATGCATTGCCAGGGGCTAAAGGCACTTGGCCTGCGGCTCCATGCCTTATTATGTCCCTGGCCGTGCATTAGAAATCTCTAATGCACACCCCCTTGTGTCTTATTGCTTACATAAGGACCGCTTGGCCCACCTAGTCTGCCCATTTCCCTACCTTTTGGATAAGCTGCAGATCCTAGTTAACCAACAGCCTACTTCCTCCACTAGAATTGCCTTATGTCTGTCCCATGTCTGTCCCATGCATTCTTGAATTCACTCACTGTTTATAACCTCACTACCTTCTCTAGAAGATTGTTCTATGTGTCCACCACCCTCTCTGTGAAAAAATACTTCATCATGTTGCCCCGAAGCCATCCCCACACTGCCTTCAGATTGTGCCCCCATGTTCTCGCACCTCTCCTTTTTCTGAAAGATGCTACCCTCTTGGACTTGGTTGATTCCTTTGAGGTACTTGGATGATTCTATCATGTCCCCGCTCCCCCTCCTTTCCTCTAGGGTATAGATATTAAGCTACTTTACTGTCTCTTCATATGGCTTCTGGTACAGACCCTGCACCATTTTAGTTTCTCCTCTGGACTGCCTCAATCCTGTCTATGTCCTTGCAGAGATGGGGTCTCCAGAACTGCATGCAGTACTCCAGATGGGGTTTCACCAACTGTCTGTACAGACAGAAAACAACTTCGTGTTTTCTACTGCCGATGCCTCTCTCTATGCAGCCCAGTATCTTTCCCAGCCCTCCATACTGCCTTTTCACATTGCTTGCCTACCTTTAGGTTGTTTGATATGACTACCCCAAGGTCCCATTCCATTTTTGTTGTTGTTAGTACCTCCCCCCATTGTGTACTCTTCCCCTGGGTTTTTAATTCCCAGGTGTATTATTTTGCACTTCTTTGCACTGACTCAAAGCTGCCACACTTTTGACCATTCCTCCAACCTTGCTAAGTCCCTTCTCATCCTTTCCACTCCCCCCTTGTGTGTCAGCCCTATTGTAGATCTTTGTGTCATCTGCAAAGAGGCATACTTTTCCTTTCAGCCCCTCCGCAATGTCATCTATAAAGACATTAAAGAGGATTGGTACCAGTACTGAACCCTGCAGTGCCCCGCTAGCAACTGCTCTTTCCTCAGAGTGGACTCCATTTACTATTACTCTCTGCATTCTGTTGTCCAGCCAATTGTTTACCCAGGCTACTACCCTGGGACCCACTCCCAGACTGCCTAATTTGTTTATTAATCTTTTGTGTAGGACTGTGTCAAATGTCTTGCTAAAGTATATGGGGCTGGCAGTATAGCCTACAGGTTAGAGTAATGAACTGAGAATGAGCTTGGAACATCCAGCAGACCTGGGTTTGATTCCCATAACCTCCACCTGTGTACTGTGTGACTCTGAGCAAGTCACTTAATGCCCCCCCACCCAGTGCTCCCAGGTCACCCCTGAAAACAAGCACTTGTGCCTAGTGGGCCATATCTGGTTACCAAAGACTAAAATAAAATAAAAGTCTAGGTAGGCCACATCCCCAGCCCCTCCCTGGTCTACTGCATCCCATATGGAAAATAAATATATTTTGAATATATGTTATAAAATATATTTGAAATAGTTTTTGAATTTCATCCATAAATAGATGTTCATAGTAGTTTCCATAGAAACATAGAAACATAGACTTTGATAGCAGACAAGGACCGCTTGGCCCACCCAGTCTGCCCATTTCCCCACCTAGAGGATAAGCTGCAGGTCCTATTTAACCAACAGCCTATTTCTTCCTACCTCACACAAAAATTGCCATATGTCTGTCCCATGCATTCTTGAATTCTCCTACAGTTTTAGACCCCACAACCTCCGCAGGAAGGCTGTTCCATGCGTCCACCACCCTCTCTGTGAAAAAATACTTCCTCACATTGGCCCTGAGCCGTCCCCCCTCTATTTTCAAATTGTGTCTCCTTGTACTTGCACATCTCTTTTTCTGAAAGATACTACCCTCTTGGACTTTGCTGATTCCCTAGAGGTACTTAAATGATTCTATCATGTGCCCCCTCTCCCTCCTTTCCTCTAGGGTATACATATTAAGCTCCTTTACTGTCTCTTCATATGGCTTCTGGCGCAGACCCTGCACCATTTTAGTTGCCCTCCTCTGGACCGCCTCCATCCTGCCTATGTCCTTGCGGAGATGGGGTCTCCAGAACTGGATGCAGTACTCCAGATGAGGTCTCACCAACTGTCTGTACAGGGGGATAACAACTTCCTGTTTTCTGCTGCTGATCCTCTCCCTATACATCTCAGTATCCCTTCAGCCTTCCCTACCACCTTCTCACATTGTTTGCTAATATTAAGGTCATCTGATATGATTACCCCCAGGTCCCTTTCCATTTTTGTTGCTGTTACTACCTCCCCCCCATTGTGTAATCTTCCCCTGGGTTTTTGTTTCCCAGGTGCATTATTTTGCACTTCTTTGCACTGAATCCAAGCTGCCATACTTCTGACCATTCCTCCAACCTTGCCAAGTCCCTTCTCATCCTTTCCACTCCTCCTTGTGCATCAATCCTGTTTTAGATCTTTGTGTCAATTGCAAAGAGGCATACTTTTCCTTCTAGTCCCTCTGCAATATCACTTATAAAGACATTAAAAAGGACTGGACTCAGTACTTAACCCTGTGGCACCCCACTAGTAACCCATCTTTCTTCAGAGTGGACTCCATGTACAATTACCTTCTGTGTCCTGTTGTCCAGCCAATGTTTTACCCAGGCTACCACCCTAGGACCCACTCCCAGGCTGGTTAATTTGACTACTAATCTTTTGTGTGGGACTGTGTCGAATGTCTTACTAATTGCTAGGTAGGCCATGTCCTCAGCCCCTCCCTGGTTTACTACTTTGGTCACCCAGTCAAAGAAATCAATTAGATTTGTCTAACATGACCTTCCCACTGTGAACCCATGCTGCCTTGGGTCCTGTGCCCCACTGGCCTCTAGGTACTCAACAATTATTTCCTTCACAAGTTATTCAATCACTTTTCCTACCACAGAGGTCAAACTGACAGGTCTGTAGTTTCCTGCCTCTGTCTTGCTCCCACTTTTGTGAAGGGGAATCATATCTGCCTTCCTCCAGTCCTCAGGTACCACACCATCCTCCCATGATTTGTTAAAAAGGGTGATCAGTGGTGTCACTATTTCTCTCCTTAATTCTTTTAATATTCTGGGGTGAATTCCATCAGACACCATTGTTTTGTCCAACTTCAGTTTTAGGAGTTCTTTCAGAACCCTTTCTTCTGTGAAATAACTGGGATCGACCCCCCAATCCAGAGTGCTTCTGTTAATTGGATTAGTTACCTCCCTCATCCCCTCTTTTGTGAATACTGAACAGAAGTATTCATTCAGTATCCCTGCTTTTTCACTGTCCCTCTCTGCCCACCCACTGTCCATTCTATTCAGCCTCACTATCCCTCCCTTTGTCTTTCTACGCTTCCTGATATACCTATAAGAGGTTTTATCCCTCTTCTTAACCGAGTTGGCTATCCTTTCTTCAGTTTGGGCCTTTGCTATTCTGACTACCCTCCCTGCTTCCTTCTGCCTTAACAAGTACAGTTAATAATAATAATAATAACTTTATTTATTTAGCGCCTTTCCAAAACCAAGGCGCTGTACAAATAAATCATAAAATCAGAATATACAAATAAAATCAACAATACAAACAGCATCAATCAGTAAAAGCCTTGTTCCATAAAAAAGTCTTGAAATCCTGTTTAAAGGTTTCCATGGTCGCGCATTCTCTAAGCCGGCGAGGCAGAGAGTTCCAGAGGGTAGGGGCCACGAAACCAAAGGCCCTAGCCCCAGAGGACTTCAATATAACCCTCGGAACCTCTAGCAACCCCTCGTTGGCTGAACGGAGCTGTCACAAGGGGCCGTAAGGAACCAGAAGCTCTTTCAAGTAGTCAGGGCAGAGTCCGTGCAGGGCTTTGAAGGTCAAAAGATCTACTTTAAAGGTGATCCGCTACTGTATAGGCAGCCAGTGCAGATCGCACAGCACAGGGGTGATATGTGTCTGTTCTCTGTCCTGCTCCTTCTGTGTTTCTTTATACTTCCTGAATGGTATATTTTTCTCCCTAACCTTCACCGCCACCTCTTTTGAGAACCATAGTGACTTTTTCTTTCATTTTAATTTGTTTGTTTGCTTCACACAAAGGCTTGTTGCCTCTGTGATGGCAGTTTTGATGTTTCCCCATTGTTGCTCCACCGCTCCTTCTATCCTGTTTGCTAGTGCTTTTCTAAGGCACTCTTCCAGTTTGCCAAAGTCAGCCTTCCTGAAGTCCAGAACCCTCACTTTTGTATGGCTTGACTCTGTAGCTGAGTTTATCGTGGACCACACTGTTTGGTGGTCACTTGTTTCCAAATGACTACCCACTTCTAGATCTGAGATCCTCTCACTGTTCCCATTTGAGAGTATGAGGTCTAAGATTGGTCCCTAATGATTATGTTCCAAAAACTAGCTGTCTGAGGCATACCCACCTGAAGGGCATCGAGAATGGCCCTGCTTTTGGATGTGGCTGCAGCAAAGGTGCTCCAGTTAAAATCTGGCATATTAAGGTCCCCCATCAACAGTATCTCCCCTTTCTCTGCCATCCTAAGTATGCCTTCAATAATATCCTTGTCCATTTCCTCCCCTTGACATGGGGGTCTGTATACAACCCCTGTACAGATTGTGGTGCCATTTTCAGTCTCTAAGGTGACCCACAGTGCCTCCTCTCCTCCCTGTTTACTCTTTTGTTCAGTTGCTTTTATCTCTTCCCTTACATAGAGAGCTACTCCATCCCCTCTTCACCCCTCCCTGTCTCTCCTGTAGGCTGTGTACCCTGGTATGTTAACATCACAATCATGGTTCTCTGTGTACCATGTTTCTGTGACTGTTATGATATCCAGGCATCCCTCTTCCATCAAAGCCACCAGTTCAAGGAGCTTTTTGCCCAGTCTATGGGTGTTGGTACTCATTATCCTCCATTTCTTGATGGCCTTACCTCTTTTTGCCCTATCCCTGCATTATTGCATTTGTCACTTTCTCCATTTACCCCTGCCCTTCTCCCTATCGACATCTCTATGTTGGTGTCTATCTCACTTAGTACCCTGATTTTCTTTGGGATGCTAGGATTTCCCTGCTCCTCTCCAGTGCCTCCCCCCTTGGCTAGTTTAAATGCTTGCCAATGAAGCATTTAAACCTATCACCTAGGATCCTGGTTCCCCTCCTGGACAGATGCAGACCATCACGCCAGTATAGGCTTGCATCCCTCCAGGTGGACCCCCAGTCCCCAATGAAGCCAAACCCCTGAGCTCTGCACCAGTTTTTCAACCACTGTTTGAATCCCATGGTGTGGAGTTCCCTAGCCTCACCTGTGCCATAGACAGGCAGCACCTCTGAGAAGGTTACCGTGCATACTACTTGTCTAAGGCCCCTCCCCATTTCCACAAATGCTTCCTGCACTGCTCTGATCCCTTTCTTAGCCAAATATATGCATTATATCTCAAATTGGCTGGTTTTGTAATATTTGAGATATATCTGATGCATATATTTCAGATATATCTTAGATACTATTTTGGTATATTTCTTAGAAATATCTTGTTAATATTCTGTGAATTTTTATTCTCCCATATGGAAAAGAAATATATTTTACATATATTTATAAAAGTATATTTATTTGCAGAATATATGTGATATATATATATATATATATATATATATATATATATATATATATCAAATGTATCATACATATATTTCCATGATATCTTTATTATAGGTGCATGATATATATTTTATATATTTGTGTATATATTTTGAATATTTACTAGATATACTTTTTACATAGTTTACATATTTCTAAAATAGTTTTTTTCTTAAATATATGCATTGTAAAAAATATCTTAAAATACCTAAACGATCATTTAATCTTGATGTTGCACATTCATAACTGTGTATTTAAAATTCCTGTTTTTAGCAACCACTTAGATAAGTGCAGTATAGAACACTTATAATTGAATAATGTACCATTACTACAGATTTACAGATTACACATTTATACTTACACATATAACTTACTGTACTTCTTGAGCTCATTATTTTGTAAGATTCAAATTGGTATTTATACCATACCTGTTTGGTTCCTTTTTATGTTGGGGTGAGTTCCAACATGTACTTATTTTTCACTCTTTACCTTTCCCTCTGCTTTGTAAGCTAATGCTGTCAATTCAAAACTATTTCAAAAATAGAAATGACCATGCTTCTTGTTGATAAACTGTACTCTTGAAATATGCAAGTTAGTGATGCAAATCTGTACACAGTACCATAACAAGCACTGGCAAAAATATATTTGATATATGTACAAAAATATATTCTGCATAAATTCTACACATACTGGTCAAGATTAACAAAGCAGATGCACTGTGTGCAAATGAGATACATTAGTGCAATCAGGATACACTGACCAAAACCTCAGCAATTCACAAAGTGATGCATCACGGGATGCCCCTTGCGCAACCCCACCGTGAAACGTGTGTGTTGGGCATGGTGCAAGTGGAGATGTCCCCATGCATCTGTGATGCACAAAACCACCTGGAGGAGCAGAACAGTGAATAAGGAGCAACCCAGAAGGGAAGGGTGGTGCAACGGGGGACAATGCAGTGGAACAAATTAGATAGGGAGACACGCCCAAAGGGACAAGCCAAAGTGGCCAAAGGCCCAACAGTCGCTGCAGCAGATGTACTGCAGAGACAGGGCATACAGAACAACACCCATAACCACACAGCACAACCCACGCAGGACCATGGCAGGCACACAGGACAGGCACATTGCCGTCTGCAAGTTGCCACATATCTACGAGGGACTCTATGCATCATGGTGTTGGCCAAAGGACATGGACACCACCACAGGAGCACAGGGATATGTGTGTGTGTGTGTGTGTGTATGAGACCACCCATGGCCACACTGGTGCATAGGCCATGTGGCACACAGGTGACACCACTGTGCCACACAGGCATGTCAAATCCCTAACCACTGTAGATTGCACACAGGCCTGACAACTGACAGAGCAGCAGCAGAGAGGACACATGCCACAGGCAACACACATAGGCCAGGGACATAGACATGTGCTTCAGAACAGCAGGTTCATCCATAAGCCACAGGAAACAAGGGTGGCACACAGTGGGCATGGCATGGCAAGGGGGCAGGAGGTAGCTGCCTGCATAAACACAAGTGCAGACATGAGTATGGCAGCAAGGGGACAGAGGACAGCTGCAGACAACAACCGAACCCAAGAACATTGTATAGTGAAGCACTACAGACAACGGGTATATAAATAATGGTTTAATAAAAGCAACACAGCAAGTAAAACAACAGCAAGAACTATGTACAAGAATAAAGCAAAACGGGGAAGGGGAGTGCAGGACTATTTACAAGAACATCAACTGGGGTAGGCAGGGGAGGAATGTGGCAGTGGGAGCAGGTATGGGGATGGGTGGGGACACCACTGAAAAGTTTGTGGGGGGGAATCAACACAACAAAAGTCCATGTATTTGCCATACAGCATGCCAGAGGATGGTGCACATGCCTCCAGCCCCATGCAGACAGTAGACAGACAACATCTGCACGTGCCCTCAGGAGCTGTCCCTGCCTCCAGAACAGTGGCCTCAAGGAGAATTGTATGGTGCACTGCAACATGATGCCAATGTCCTGTGGTGCCTCCAGCTGTCATCTGCCATGGCCATGGCCATGGCCACCAGCATGCACATTCTGGGGACCTAGAGTGGGAAACACAGAGAACAGATACTAAGTGCCATGTACCAAACACCACCACCCCTGCACATAGGCTGGATGCATCTGCCACAGAAATGGCCAAGATCCTACCAGGCACAATGTATAGTGCACCAGGCAGGCACAGAGTGCTACACTGAATATGTGCAGGAACCAAGTGAGGACATGTCTCACGTGTACAGACAGTGGCCTGCGCAGGGGGAAAAAGGGCATGCCCATGCAACAATGCACATGGCAGTGGCCTGCACAAGCATGTAGGACCCATCAGAACACCAATGGGGCACCACCGTGTGGCCACATGGCATGCACACATGGTGATTGCAGATGCAGGGACCATGTGCACCATGGCCCAGGCACATGCTGCACCACACATACTAAGGGTCCAGCATGAGTAGCGACACATGAACAGGCATGGAGTGCCACCAACACCCACCAGAGCAGATGCCCACCTCACCCGACACACAGTGCATGCATGCAAGGAGCACCTACATGCACCAGCAGGGCCATCACCCTGTGCACCACCAGTGGCCCTCTGCTCCCACTGCTCAATGGCCTCCAAGGCCCACCGCCTGTCTTCCAGCCCTGCAGGAAACACAAAAGCAGAGAACAACATGAGGAGCTACGATATGATACAGCCCCCCCCCAACACCAGTGTGGGCATGCAGTGAAGGTGACAACAAACAGTGCACAAGTGTTTGATGGCCCGGCAGTGTGTAGCAGTGCACAGCACCCCAGCCTGTGCCCCCCCAAATGCGCAGCATTTGGCATGAAATGCACACAGCACTCCCACTCCATGCATGCCACAGTGGCCCCACCACACCAAAGCACCAGAGCAGAGAAAAACACTGCATGTGACATGTGGTAGATGGCACCACAGTGCAAGTGCAGCCATGCCCAAATGTGTGTGTGTCCCTGTGAGTGTCCTGGTTTGTGGTGCAACTGCCCCAACCCCTATGTGCACATCCTGCAAATGAACAGATGTGACATACCTGGTCAGGGCAATGTATCCCTGCATGCATGCTCCCATAGGTGATCCAGCCACACCTTGTCCCTGTGTTGCAGATCACCATACCTGTGCCTGCACTGCTTTACTGTGCACAGCATACCGGTGTGAGCAATGCAATCCTGGCCCACACAGCTGCCCTGGGGTCCTGCAGATCTTTCTGTCTAAACAGCTGCCCCTCCACCCTCATAACTAAAGCCACAAGGTGGATGAGCTCTACCTCAGACCAGTTCTTGGCCCTGGGGCTGTTGCTCCTGACACATGGCATTACAACAGCACAGTCTACACAACAAGTAGGCCTTGTGAGGTATGTGCTACTAAATGGCCCAACCATGCCATGTGTGCAACTATGACACATGCAAGTTACTGTGCATCGTGCGTTGGAGCATGATTGGTGCTGTTGGTGCTGACACATGCATGCGCAATGCACAATGACATGGTGGGAAAGTGGGTTTGAGGGTCATGGCTGGGTCTGTCATGTGCACCATGTACATATCTGCCATAGTGTGTGTGTTATGCATCATTGCCCAGGGCAACAATGATGTGCAATAGCCCACAGGTGTACAAAGGTATATGTTGCACAATCAAGGCACAACAAGGGTCAGGAACCACAGTGGACATTGTGCACATGGACATGCATGTTCGTACAGATGTCGCCACATGTCGTGTGCAAGCGGAATCATGTGCATGCTGCATGGAGGCACTTCCAGTGTCAGGCCGATTGCTCATTTGTGGTTATGCGCTGAGGGATTTGTGCTGGATTCAGGGACATGTTCTGAATGCACTGTACATGCACAGATAATACGCCATGTGGAGATGCGCCCAACGCAGCAGATGTGCCCTGCTGATTGGGATGAGTTGGGGGCAATTATGCAATTCACAGAGATTGCTCACAAATCAGCTCATTACAGAATTCAGAGGCTTCTCACCTGTTTAGCATCTCCCACATTTGCATGCTCTGAGCCATAAATGCTCCTAACTCAGTCATACTGAGCATAGGTGACTGAGAGGATTGACATCCTTGAAGGTAGGTTTTGTTTACATTTCCTGTGCCATTGTAGCTGCTGCATATGACAGTATGGGCTATGAGCAGCCTGGTAATGTCCAGACAAGTGCAGGGACACCTGATACACCCTGGTGTGTGCCACACACAGTCCCATAGCCCACCCTAGGCAAGGCAGGGGGGCTAGTGCTGGGTGCTGTTACTTCAGACACATGGACGGCTGCAGTGTGCAATTCCCAGCACACCTGCCTGTGTCCACACCATACATCACCTGTGGCGTGTCCAGGGATGTGCGTCCCTCTGTGGCATTGCACTTGGACAGGTTGCTCACAGCACAGATGTCCTTGACAGGCCATGATACTGTCCCTGACATGTTGTGCAGGCAGAAAATGTTAGGTAGGCAGTGTGCTGGTATACAGTAGCCCCTGTATGGTGATACAGGCCACTCAGGGCACTGCATATGCATGTCTAATGTCTGTGTCTTCTATCCCACAGTAGCCATCATGTCTAGAGGAGACAGTGCTGTGGGTCACAGGCAGCTCAACTTTACCAGTGATGAGGAGAGAGCCCTCATAGAGGTGTACAACCTTCACAGGGATGTCTTGTCTGGCTGAAGTGGCAGCCGAACACTGTGGGATGAGGGCTGGAAGGCAGTGACATGCCACATTAAGGCAGTGGGGAAGTACAACAGGACACCTCAGGAATGTAGAAAACATCTAAATGATGGGAAGAGAAGGGCCAAGGAAAAGCTGGCTCACATTGAGGCATCACTGAGAAGGACAGGGAGTGGTCCACAGGTGGGGGTGCATCTCATTCCAAATGAGGAGCTGCTCATGACCAGCACTGGCTGTGCAGATGTGCACAGTGTCCCTGGAGGGGGGTTGCAGATGGGTTGAAACCCATCGCAGCACTGTGAGTGTACATGCCCCTGATGAGTGTCAGGCCATGTGTGTGCATCCTGGTTGCCGTGACATGCCATTTGTATGTGACAGGCCACCCATGTGCCTGTGTGCAGTGCTGTGGATGGCTGTGGCCCATCTGTGGCCCATGCTGTGCATGTCTCTGTCAGCCAGGCCATGACCGGGGAGTCATATGTGTGGTTGTGATGCCCATCACACTAGTGATGCCATCCCACTGTTGGATGGGCATGATATTGCACTGTCCCTCATGGTGCCATGTGGGTGTGTATGTTGGACTCAGCCACTCCATTCATTGCAGGTGCATGGTTGCAGTGGTGTAACAGGTGTTTCCTGTCACTGTCAGGGACTGTCGGGTGCAAACATGGCACACCTCAATGCACTCTGTACTTGTTTGTCTACCACTATTGCTACCAGTGTATTTGACCATGTTTCTCTGCTTTCTTTTGCAGCTCCATCACACCTCACAGGTGCTATCGTGTCCATGGCTGCACAGGATGCCAAAGCAGGTGATGATGCATGCCTGTCCCACAGGGCTGCAGGCACTATGGAGGACAGTGCTTTTTCTGGCCCATCCAATACAACAGTGTTCCCGGTGGCATCACCAGTGGTGATGGGCCCATAGAACCCAACAGCTAGTGGTGGCACTGCTGGCGAGCATGACACCTCTTGGCTGGAGGGTTTCTTGGGTCTTGCTGATGACAACCCAGAGCAAGTGTTGGACATTGCTGATGCCCTGCTGGTGTTGGCATCTGGCACACAGTGGGTATACAGTGATGCCTCAGATGATCCTGATGCTACACAGATAATGGGGGACATGGTCGGCAGTGGTGCACATGACACACTGGTGCCTGCACAGGTGGCACCTGATGGTGTTAGTGGACCACCTGCCCATGGCACACCTGCAGGGCCCACACAGCCCCCCACAGTGGTGGATGCTGTGCCCATTGCACCTGGTCTTGCTGCGGCAGCAGGGTCCACCAGTGTATCATGGCTGGATGCTGTAGGTCACATGCAGGCAGCGTTGGACCAAGAATCCACCTTACCTAGAAATGCTGTGGTTGTACATGCCCAGTCCCCTCCCATTTCCCACCCTTCTGGGGTGTGCCCACTGACCATGGATGCACCACAGCAGGTTGCCACAACACCCATCCATCGGCGACATCACTGAGAGCCTTCACCGATCGACGTGATTGAGGGCTATGCTCACCTCCAGTGTGACACCGTGGCAGGGCAGGCATCCCTAAGGGCAGAACTCAGGGGCCTTTGGATGCTGCTGGCCCTTGAGCACGAGTTGGTGGTCATGTGGTGTGCAGAGATGTTGGCAGAGGCACGCCTCCTGCGAGTGGGCATGACCGCGACTCTGGATAGAATTGCAACCATGGGCAAGGCCAGGTATGCATCCGGCGCACAATGTGGCTGCCGGGCCTTCAGCTGTACCCCCAAGAGTGCCTCATGCATGCCCAGGCAGTGGCATCAGGTGGACCCATTGCTGCTGACACCATCGCCACAACTCGCCTTGCCCAGTTTCCCCAGTACCTGTCATGGTTTACGGGGCCACCACCCAAGTGATTGCCCATTCACAGTCTCACTGCAGTACCCCTACAGGGGTGATGGCAACATCCCCTGTGCCTGGTGGTGCTGAAGTGGCATCCACCAGTCATGGGCGAGGCAGCACACATGTCCGTGGTGGCCGTGGTTCCTACCTGTGATGACCAGGTCTCCATTCCAATGGCCACTGCACCTGCTCCTGTGTGTCCCACACACCTGGATTACATTGCCTAGGGTGGCATGGATGTCATGCACCTTCCCCAGTGCATTGCCATCATGGACCCATGTGCAGTGCCATCTGTATGAACATATGTGCCATTGGCATGCAATGTGGCATGGGTGTGATGAGTGCTCTTCTATGTCTGCTGTGCACATTTGTCAGCAGCTGTACACTGATCCATGCCACCCCTGGCACATTCATGATGGAAACAGGTTGTGTAGGCTGTGGTCTATGAATTTAGAAACATATAGAAACATAGATATTGATGGCAGATAAGGACCGCAAGGCCCATCCAGTCTGCCTATTTCTTTTTCTACCTTATAAATGTGCCATCGGCCTCTGCTCTGTCAATGGCCTATCTATTCATACTCATCTGTATTGCTCCCTTATGCCTATCCCATGCCTGTTTGAAGCCATGCATTGTATCCATATCCACTACTTCCTGAGGTAGGCCGTTCCATGCATCCACCACCCTTTCTGTGAAAAAGAACTTCCTCATGTTATCTCTTAATTGGTCTCCCTCTAATCTCATGCTCTGTCCACTTATCCTGCTATTTTTCTTATATTGAAACAAGTTAGACTCTTTCACCTTGTTAATGCCCTTAAGTGTTTGAATGTTTCGATCATATCACCTCTCTCCCTCCTTTGCCCTAGGGTATACATATTGAGCTCTGTTAATCTGTCCTCATATTTTTTCTGATGTAGTCCCTGCACCATTTTGGTTGCTCTTCTCTGGACTGCCTCAATTTGGTTAATGTCCTTGTGAAGGTGTGGCATCCAGTACAGCATGCAGTACTCCAGATGGGGCCTAACCAGTGTCTTGTAAAGAGGGATTATTACCTCCCTCTTCTGACTTGTGATACCCCTAATAATACACCACAACATCCCCCTAGCCTTAGCTACTGCTTTAGTGGTCTGCTTGGATGACTTCAGATCATCGGTGATAATGATGCACAAGTGTCTTTCTTCCCTTATGACTGCCAGCAACTCCCCTCCCAGCCTACATGTGGCTTCAGAGTTTCTCTTCCCTATGTGCATGATCTTGCACGTCTTTGAATTAAACCCCAGTTGCCACTTTTCGGATCATTTTGCCAGTTTATCCAGACCTCTTCTCATTCTGCCTACCCCATTTGGATCATCTACTCTGTTGCAGATCTTGGTGTCATCTGCAGAGAGACAAACCTTACCCTCCAGTCCATCTGCAATGTCACTGATGAAGATATTGAAGAGAACTGGCCCCAGGACTGATCCCTGAGGTACCCCCACTTGTGACTTGCATCTCTTCTGACTGTATACCGTTTACCACCACTTTCTTTTTTCTGCCGTCAACCAGTTTGCCAACCAGTTGACCAACTTCTGAAATCAAGGTAGTTATCATCAACTGCTCCCCCTTGGTTCACCATTCTGGTTACCCAGTCAAAGAAATCTATGAAATTAGTTTGACAGGACCTTCCTTTTGTAAACACATACTGTCTTGGATCCTGTGCTCCTATAGATTCCAGGTGTTGCACGATCCTTTCCTTGAGGAGTGCCTCCAGAATTTTGCCCACTACAGAGGTAAGACTGACTGGTCTGTAGTTCCCTGCCTCCTCCCTGCTACCATTCTTGTGGAGCAGGATTACATGAACCATTCTCCAATCTTCTGGACCTCTTCTGTGCTCAGAGACTCATTAAACAGTTCTGATAATGGCTCTGCTAGTTCCACCCTTAGCTCCTTTAGTACCCTGGGATGTATGCCACCAGGTCCCATTGCTTTGTCCACCCTGAGCTTATCGATCTCTTGTAGGACCCTTTCTTTTGTGAAGGGACTAATGCACACCTCCCTCCCCCCTGTGTCCATGGTACTGAGCTGTGGGTCCTGCTCTACCTTCTCTTCAGTAAATACTGAGCAGAAGTATCTATTTAGGATAGATGCTTTTACGTGGTCCTCCTCCTCACACACACCCTTATCTCCTTTGATCTTAGCATTTTGTAACATATTTGTGCATATTTAATAACAGCTTGACACTGCAATTATAGCATCTGGTTCAAGTATCCAAGATTTGCAACAAAAACTGCAAACAGATTTTGACAACTTGAGGGAGTGTTTCACCAGGTCAGGCCTTATTATGAACATAAAAAAGACAAAATTATTGCATTTTGCATCAAAACAAAAAGAAAGACTTCAACTTAAAATAGATGATAGAGAAACTTTACAACAGGTGCATCAGTATAGTTATTTGGGTGTTGTTTTTAATGCTCAAATGTCTTTTAATGTACAGTACATGTGAATACTTTGAGAGATAAAGTAAACAGAAGAATAGGTGGGTTATGTAGAATAACTAAGTGTCTGGGGAAGAATGCTCGAAAAACAGTGGCAGAGCAATTAATTATGCCTGTAATAACATATGGAGAACTTGTGTATCATACAGCAAATAAACAAATACTAACTAAATTAGACAAGGTACATTACAAACTGGCAAGGTACAGTACGTTCTACAATGCAATTTTAGAACTCATCATTGTGTATTACTGTCCCAATTACAGAGGCAATCTCTGGATATAATTTGTATTAGATCATGGCAGAAAATAATATACAAGTATCATGTCTTCTGTCCAAATCACTATATTAATGTTGTGTTACTCAATAAACAAAAGTCAACTGACAAATGTAAAAGAACAGTTCATGTGGAAAAACTTTATGTTCCTAAAACTCGAAATAAACATGGAGAACAAACACTAGGATATCAAGCATCCAAATATTGCAACATTGTACCATATTCAGCTCGTACATCATTATCTTATGACTTATTTATTCAGGAAATAAATGACATTAGTAAGTTTAGATGCTTACGTAGTTAGAGGGACTTTATTAAATCCTGAGTATAGGGACCTTGATGTTTGGGTGGTGCTATAATTTTAAGAACAGTCATATTACAACGTGATGGTGGATTATCTGTTTAAATTTCTATTTGGAGGTAAGACTGAATTCATATAATGTCTTAGAGATTACTATTATGATTTTTAAACTTGTAATATTTATATGTGTAGTAGTTTGTTAAAGACTATGTTTAAATGGCTTAGTCCATGTGGCAATGAATAGTGATGAGTGCTATAAATTTGGTAGTTATAAGATTGTGTGTAACAGTGTGATGACAGACATCCATGTGTATATGTTTATTGGGTACATTAACAACAGGTCTGTCTTGTAAACTGGGTTTTCAACCAAAATGACATGTATCCTGTATAAAAATAAAAGTTTGTACTACTTTTACTAGCAGTACCCCCACTGTGCTTTCTTCTTTCACTGATGTATCTATAGAAAGTCTTGTCACCTTTTACTGTTTGTGCTAGTGTTTCCTCAGTTTGTTACTTTGCCTGCCTTACTGCCTTCCCTGCTTCCCATAGAGAAGTTTGGTAGCCTCCCTATCTTCATCCCGCTACGTTCCCTTATATATTCCTGAAGGCCAGCCTTTTGACTCTGACCATATCTGCTACTGTTTTTGAGAACCAAAGTGGTTTCTTTCTTCTTTTGCACTTCCTTTTCTCTCTAACACAATGGGTTATTGCTTCCAGTATTGCATCCTTAATGTTTGTTCACTTTGCCTGTACCCCCTCACCTGTATTTCTTTATGTCACGGCTAGCTTAACTCTGTTGGCCACATTATCAAAGTCAGCTCCTCTGAAGTCCCATATTTTTGCCTTGGAATGGGATGATTTAGTTCTAGTGGCCAAATTAAACCATACCATGTGATGGTCACTGGCCACCCGGTGACCTTCTACCTGGAGATCTGTGATCCTTTCCTGTTAGTCAGTACTAGATCTAGGATAGTCCTGTCTCTTGTGGGTTGTTGTACCAGTTGTTTGAGGTCCTCCCCTGCAGGGAATCCACCATGGGGAGATACTGCTGATGGGTGATCTGAATATGCCAGATGTTAACTGGAGTGCAATTGCAGCAGCCACTTCTAAGAGTGGGGTTATTCTAGATGCCCTACAGGGGGCATGCCTTAGACAACTAGTATTGGAATCCACTATAGAGGGAGAAATCTTAGACCTGGTTCTCCCAAATGGAGATGGAGAGAGGATCACAGGTGTAGAAGTGGGTAGTCATCTGGAAACTAGCGACCATTGAACAGTATGGTTCATAATAAACACAGCAATAGAGTCAAGCCATACAAAGGCAAAAGTACTGGACTTCAGGAGGGCTGACTTTGCCAATATGGGTGAGTGCTTAAGGAATGCACTAGCAAATGGACAGGAAGGAGGGGTGGAAGAACAATGGGGAATAATAAAAACTGCCATCACAGAGGTAACAAGCCTTTGTGTGAAGCAAATAAACAAAACAAGACAATGAGGGTGACGGCGAAAAGACAGAGATACTAAACAAATATTTTTGCTCAGTATTTACAAATGAAGAGGGGGAGGTACCTAAAACAAACAATAGAAACACTCTGGATACAGTAGTTGATTCCAACCCATTTACAGAAGAAAGGGTTCTGAAAGAACTCTTAAAACTGAAGATGGACAAAGCAATGGGGCCTGATGGGATTCATCCCAGAATTCTAAAAGAACTAAGGGCAGAACTAGTGACACCACTGACTACCCTCTTTAACAAATCATGGGAGGATGGGGTAGTACCTGAGGACTGGAGGAGGGCAAATGTGATTCCCCTTCACAAAAGTGGGAGCAGGGCAGCGGCGGAGGGCCTTATAGCCCCTTGAAGGTCCGGTATAGCACAATACCGCCCACCCTGGCGGGTATTATTGCGCTTAGAAAATGGCACTGTAAAAACAAATAAGTTTAATAAAAAAATATTAATGAAAGTCATTTAAAGTAAATTTTGTGATAAAATAGTTCCTCCACCTAACACAACCTTTGAGGCCATCAATTGTATTTTTTTCTTGTCACCCCAACACCCTCCCCCAAGCTGTGCTACATTTTTCTTTTTCCTCCTTGTTGATGGAGCTCCGTCTTTTAAACTGTGTTTGTCATCCCAAGCAAAGGGACTGCAGTAGGTGGCAGGAACGGGATTATGCTCTTAACAAAACACTGTTTTCAAATAAGTTTTGTAATAAAATAATTCCTCCGCCTGTATATGATGCATTTTTAATGTATTTATTTAATTTTTTTATTAGCTATGGACTTTACTTGCTTTGACTTCAGCATCCAGCCAGGCTACTCCAGGTCTGTACAGTACAAATTGCCTCAGCCCCTTCTCTCTCCTTCCTATCGCAATCTTCAACACAACAGATCCGCTATAAATGTTACTTTCTGTGCCCATTTCTTTTTAGCAGCTTCACATCTTGATCACCGCTCCAACACACACATCCTTCTCCGTTGGGCCCACAAAGTTGCACTAAATATTTATAAAAAAAAAAAAGACCTTTCCTTATCCTTTTGTGCATGTCCTCTTCGGAGATGTGCTACTGTCTCTATTTTCATGCCATAAATGGAGGGTCACAGGCAGCATCTCGTACAGTGGGTAGGCAACTGGACGACAGGAGACAATTTAGTAACTGCCTGATGAAAAGGTGAAAGGTTGGGCGGCCGTAGGATGCTGATGCCTGAGGTACTTTTGTTTTTGAATTACGGGGTGACGGCAAAATCAGGATTACTTCGGGGAATCACAGTCCTCCTTGGTCTTGAACCCCCCACCGTCACTCATGTTACAGTTTGTGGCTTGTGAGGGAGGAGAACAGATCATCGCGCAGAATACAGCATTGCTGGCGGTATGTGGATTGCAGTGAGAGGGTATAAATTTGACGTGGACTTCCTGCCTTTGTCGTGTTGGTAGGGGTACTCGTATTCATTTGCTTGGTCCTCTGGCAAGTTCAGGACATCAGGGTATCGGCTGATTGCTTTTGTCTCAGTAGGCGAGATAAACAACATGGCTGCAGTTGCCGGTTTGAAAATTCTACTGGCCCAAACATTTATAGAACTATATGAGGCAACAGAGACTGGTACTAGATATTTCCCAGTCTCTGTTGTCTCATACCTGACTGGCTGTTCAGCGCTGTTGTCCAATCAGGATTTGCCTTTTTCTTTTGCCATTTTCTAAAGACCTGTTATTTTAACCTCAGTGATAGGGAAAATGATGGAATCACTTCTGAAGGAAAGAATTGTAAAGTACCTAGAGGCCAGAGGGGCACAGGACCCAAGGCAGCATGGATTCACAGCAGGAAGGTCATGCCAGACAAATCTAATAGATTTCTTTGACTGGGTGACCAAAGTAGAGATCAGGGAGGAGCTGTGGACATGGCCTACCTAGGCTTTAGCAAGGCATTTGACACAGTCCCACACAAAAGATTAATACACAAGTTAGCCAGCCTGGGAGTGGGTCCCAAGATGATAGCCAGGGTAAAGAATTGGCTGGAGAATAGGACACAGAGGGTAATAGTAAATGGAGTCCACTCTGAAGAAAGGGGAGTTAAAGTGGGGTACCGCAAGGTTCAGTATTAGGACTGGTCCTCTTCAATGTCTTTATAAGCTTACATTGCAGAGGGACTGAAGGAAAGTATGTCTCTTTGCAGATGACACAAAGATCTGCAACAGAGTTCATGCACAAGGTGGGTGGAAAGGATGAGAAGGGACTGGCAAGGTTAGAGAATGGTCAAATGTATGGCAGCTTAGATTCAATGCTAAGAAGTGCAAGGTAATGCACCTGGGAAACAAAAACCCAGGGGAAGAGTACACAATGGGGGTGAGATACTAACAACAACAAAAATGGAAAGGGACCTGGGGGTAATAATATCAGATGACTTAAAGGTGGGCAAGCAATGTGAGAGGGCAGTAAGGAGGGCTGGGAGGATACTGGGATGCATAGGAAGAGGCATCACCAGTAGAAAACAGGAAGTTGTTATCCCTCTGTACAGACAGCTGGTGAGACCCCATCTGGAGTACTGTGTGCAGTTCTGGAGACCCAATCTCCGCAAGGACATAGACAAGATGGAAGCTGTCCAGAGGAGGGCAACTAAAATGGTGCAGGGTCTGCACCAGAAGACATATGGAGAGAGACTAAAGGAGCTTAATATGTATAGCCTCGAGGAAAGGAGGGAGAGGGTGGACATGATAGAAACGTTCAAGTACCTCAAGGGAATCAACAAAGTCTAAGAAGGAGGTGTGCAAGAAGAAGGGGGCACAATTTGAGGATTGGGGGGTGGCTTAGAGGTAATGTAAGGAATTATTTTTTCACAGAGAGGATGGTGGATGCATGGAATGGCCTTCCGGAGGAGGTTGTGGAGTCAAAATCAGTGGTTGAATTCAAGCATGCATGGGACAGTCATAAGGCAATTCTAGGGGTTGGGGGTAGAAAGAAGTAGGCTGCTGGTTAACTAGGATCTGCAGCTTATCCATTAGGTATGGAAATGGGCAGACTGGGTTGGCCAAGCGGTCCTTATCTGCCGACAAATTCTATGTTTCTGTGTCTATGTGTCTAGTTCTGGCAGATGTTTCTGCTGGTATTGACCAATCTGTATCTGGCTTGTTGAAGTCTCCCATTATCAGAACCTTCCCTTTAGCTGTCATGTTTTGTATATCTCCTAACAGTAATGTGTCTATGTCCTCCCCCTTGTCTGGGGGCCTGTAGACAACCCCTGTGCGTATGGCTGTCCCATTTCCTGTTTCCAAGGTGACCCACAGTTCTTCTGGCTCCTTATGTGTATTCTGAATTTCTGTAGGTTTGATATTTTCATTGACATACAGGGTCACGCAACCCCCCCTTTTTGCACCTAGGTCTCTTCTGAACAGTACATAGCCAGGTACTGAAGTCTCCCAAGTGTGGTTACTGGCAAACCACATCTCTCTAATTGCTACTATGTCCAGTTTAGCCTCTGTTATTAGTTCCTGCAGGTCTGGGATATTGTTTCCCAGACTGCAAGCATTTGTGTACATGATTTTCCATTGGCCAGATTTCGGTGTGTTAGTTGTTGGGTGAGGTCTGGTGTTTTTCCTGTGCATCATATGGGGAGCTGGACCTTTTTCCTTACCTGTTGATGCAAATGAACTGCAAATATGCTGAACTCCTGTTTGACCACTGGCTGAGGGGAGGTGTTCTTCTCAGTCGATGTGTGGGGTCCTGCACCCCTCTCCCCATGTGCTTGTTTGAATATTCTGCAAAGCCATCAAACTTCTGCCCCAATGCGCTGGCTTCCTCCTTAATCAGATGCAGTCCATTAAATGTATAGAACTTTTGCTCCCAAAACTGTTGCCAGTTCCCTACAAATTTGTGTCCTTTTTCCTGGCACCAGCCCTTGAGCCACATTTTTAACTCCCCTATCTCCCCTTTTCTGACCTTCCTTCCATCTGCCCCCCTCTCCCAGACTGGCAGGATCTCAGAGATGGAGATGCCAGATAAAATGTATGATAGTTTGTCACCCAGCCTAGTCAGGTGTTCCTTGGTCTTCACAACTGACCAGTTAGTGAGATCATTAATCCCTATGTGTACCAGGATGTCAATGTTTTCTCCTGCTTCCTGAATAATTTTAACAATATGGTCAGTGTCTCTCCACACTGATGTACTTGGGAGACATCTGACCATTACCCTTGGCTAGAGATGGGTATCAACTCCCCGAATCATGGAGTCTCCTATGATCAGAATTTTTTTGGATTTCCTTATTCTTTTTTTTGTTTTGGTTCCTGTTTTGGGCGAGTTTTGTTGTGCTAGCTCCTGTGCTGCAGAATCCTGCTCTGCAGTGTCCTCTGCCCCTTTGTTTGATTTCAGAGATAGAGGAAGATACATGTTTGTAGTTTTTATATAGTTTGTGGAAGTGATATTTTGGAGAGCACTGAGTGATGGGGCTCCCAATTTGCCCCTCCTAACTATCTGACAGCCTCCTGGACCAACTATCCTCTGCAGTCGAGTTGCTTCTGTTGGATGTTGGGGAAATGGCAGGTGGTTCTTATATTTCCTCTTGAATATGCAATTTGAGATGTGCAATCTCTGCCCATGTTGCCTGGAGCTGAGCCCTTAGATCTCCAATGGCCCAGCATGTTGGACAGTGTCCTAAATCCTATAAAACTGCCCTTCTGAAAAGTGTTCCACAGTACCTGCAGTTAATGATATCCATTCCAGATAAGTTTCTGGGTTAATAACCTGGTCAGAGTAATTAGAAGGAAGAAAATGAAAGCAAAAGTTTTATTTTGTGTTTCATTTGTTTGTTTTTGTATAACTTGTGATAACAAGTTAAATTACTAGTGCCCCTGTACATTAGGTCACCATGTGGATACCCCACTGATCTGCCCTTTCCTGCTTTGCCACAGGAAATGTCACAACTGTGCTACCCTATAAAAGGAGTGTAGTGTGGGGTGGTTGGGGATGGGGTTGGATGGCTGGTCCCTT
The DNA here is from genome assembly GCA_016271365.2 of Neoceratodus forsteri. Taxonomy (NCBI): domain Eukaryota; kingdom Metazoa; phylum Chordata; order Ceratodontiformes; family Ceratodontidae; genus Neoceratodus; species Neoceratodus forsteri. The sequence continues at coordinate 1,024,419,335 of CM057454.1, read as the reverse complement.
CCCCTGCCAAAAAAGAACCACTGATGAAAGAAACAAGTAGATAAGAGCAGAAACAATCAGCCAGCAACAAATGCAGCAGCCCTGAAAGCTTATCCTAATGATAGATAAAACTGTAAAACCTGTAAAGCACCACCTGTAATAATTTCACAGAAGATATACCCTGTAAGAAGCACTTTGTTACAGAGAAAAATAAAGCAGTAACAGAAGATATAGCTTGCAAAAGGCAATCTGAATCAGAAGATTACAGCAGTAATCTGTTAGCACACACCTGTAGGCACACCTTGTAATAATGCAGCAGAAGGTATACCCAGCAATAACAATTTGAATCAGAGAAAAATAAAGCAATAAAATGGTAGCAACAAACAGTAACAATCCCTGTGAGTACAAAATAAAAATAACACACAGTAAATCTGCTGGCTAAAAGAAGCCTTAATCCTTTCCCTTGCTCTGGTAAGGTTCTTTGCTCTGTCTTTTCAAGCAACCTAGAAGGAAAGAGCTCAGGTGAAGCTAGGTGCCTTGGCCAGCAAACCTAGTCTTCCACCTCCAAGAAGTGAGTGTGTGTGCTGCATATACACTGGCATGGCTGTGTTCCACTGCGGCATTGCCAGTGCTGCGTGGCCTGTGTTGTGTGTGTGTGTGTGTGGCTGTGTGGTGATGTACGTGTGGTGTCTTGTGCTCCCGATGCAATACGTACCTGTAGTACTCACCTACAGTGACCAAAGTGCACCTCTACAATTGTGTCTCTGTACTGCAGGATCCTCACGGCAAAGCGTGGGTCATGCCGTGCCTGTGGAGGTCCGGCCTGCTGCCCCTGTGTCACTGCATCCTAATCCCCACCCTCCTCCCACTCCTCCTCCCTGGAGCTGTCTCCTTCCACAGCTTGGAGAGCTATTCCATGGTCCATGGCCATGCTGTGTAGAATACAACAGGCCAGGAATATGCCACAGGCTTTCTCAGGGCTGTACTGTAGGGCTCCACCCAACCTATCCAGGCACCAGAAGCGCAATATACTTGAAAGCAACCTACAACTTGGATTCATGGAAGGTGAAAAATTGTTTAATACTCACAAATTGGTGCTAAATTACTAAAAAACAATATTATTATTGTTTTCATCCACTCTTCATAAGCACAAGGCACGTGTCATCACAGTTAGAAATAACCAAGGAGCCCCTCTTGAACAAATTCAGCACTTTAAGTACCTTGGTGTAACCCTGTTCAGTCACCTCACCTATGTGCCTCACATAGATAATGTTGCCAGGAATGTTAATGTCAGGATTGGGCTCCTCAATAGATATAGAAGGAGTCTAATGCCAGACACTCTGAAGCTTGCAATCTACAGTTCGGTTCAGTCGGTTGTTGATTTTGGCCTAGTCCTATTCGGAGCAGCCTCTGCCACAGCACTCAAAAGACTAACTGTTGCCTTGAACAGTCTGTAGGCTAATCACAGGTGCTGCTAGTCTCACCCACACTTGTGAGTTATATGGTCAATCTGGATGGCTTCAGCTAAAAGGTAGGATTAAATACCAAACATGCCTTCTGACCAAAAAGGTGCTCCTTGGGATCATGACTCCTAGCATTGGATGTCTGTTGAACAAATACCTCAGGACCCAACACATTCACACCTCTGATACCAACCACCTTAGCACCCCACATTGTTGGACTGCTCAATTCCAATGATCCTTTCTGTATAGAGCCCCATGTTGGTTCAATGGTCTGTGCAGTAAATTGACTACACTACCTAAACTTGTTCAGTTTAAGCATATGCTCCATCAGTATCTCATAACAGAAAGCACTTGAGATTGCACCATCTAATATTGCTGCCCCTATCCTTCTACCATTTCCATGCTCCTTGTTCACCCTTACCACACCTCTCAATTGCACTTACAAGGCCCTGGCTGCCACTTATCCCCCCAGCTCTGCTTCCCCCTATTTCTGCCCATTCTTACCTTCTGTCATCCCTGTTTACTTTACTGACAAAGCCCCTGTCTGATCCCTTCTGACTCTGGTCATTTAAAATGCTACCTGCCGCTGACCTTATCCCACTATCTTAATTCTATGCTACTTCCTCTCTATAATTCCTTACTACCTCTACCTTCTTCATCACTGCATTTTATCGATGTATAATGAATTGTTTATGTATGTTGTAAATTAATTTGTTTAGCTCATCCTTTGTCTAATTGTTACCCCTCCCCACTGACATGGAACCTTTGTAAATCAGCTGCCTGGTACTCAAAGATAATTTGTAATCCAAGATTGAATAAACAAATAAATAAATAAATAAATCTTCAGCATGCCAAAGACTCACTCCATGATGGAGCGTGTGGCAGTGTGTGCCTCGTAGTATCACTCCTCTGCCTCTGTTCCGGGTCTTCTGATGGGGGTGAGTAGCCAGGGTCAGAGTGGGTATGCTGCATCACCTGTGGGGAGCAAGGATTGCTGTTAGTCCACTGCTCACATGTGCATCGTGACCTGCCCCCTGCACCATGGCGATCTACTGCATGTGGTGTGGGTACACCACTGACCATGTTTTGTCCTTCTCTGCCATCCTACCCCCCCTCCCAACTGCTGTGGTCTGGCCCGGATGGCCATGCCATTGCTTTCCACATATGCTCAGTTCCCCAATGTCTTCCCCATTGTGCCCAGCAGCTGCACCTGCCTGTCTGCATGTAGTACACTATGTCCTGCCACACGTGCCTCCCATGGCACTGCACCCCCCTTCCTTGCATTGTAGTTGTGCCACACTGTCCCACTGTGTGCACACCTGCAGCACTGTCCCCCTTCACTGTCCAGGTTCTTCTTTCCCTGTGCATATTGTGCATCATGCTTCCTGCACACCTTCCCCCCTTCCTATCCCATGCCATGGTGTTCTGTTGTTCTGCAGGTTAGCATGTCCCACACACCTATTAGATGTCCACTTGGTGCCTCTCCTGCCTCAAATCTTCAGCAGAGGGTGGACTGGTGCCAGATGAAGGCATCATGTGTGCTCCCAGGGTGTGTGGTGCAAACATTGCACCTTGTGGCATTGCATACCACCTGGCAGTTTACAGAATGGCAGCCCTTGCAGTTGATGTATGTTACTGCGTCATCGCTAGGTGGTGCATGGATTGCCACATAGGTGCAGTCAATGGCCCCAATAATGCCTGGCATGCATGCCATCCTGTGGAACTGCTGCTTGGCTTCTGTCCACTCGGCCTGTGTGCTTGGGAAGTGGATGTACTCTGAAGCATGTGGGAGCAGTGTGGTGAGGAATTGTGTGAGGAGACAGGAGGTGGATGCCTGGGAGATGCGAGTGGTGTCCCCAGCTGGCATCTGGAAGGTTCCCATGGTGAGCAAGCCCATTACTGTTGTCACCTTTGTCTCCACAGCTATGGCATTACCTCTTCCAGTGCATGCCTGCATTTCATCATGGCACAGCTCACCAAGCTGCCTCAGAATGGCCTTGCTCAGGTGGTATCAGCCTACTGTTTCTGTGCCTGTAAGCTGATCAAATGTCAGTCTAGCATGATACCGCTGTGGAGCTGGCCACCTTCGGTGCCTTCCACCACCAAGTTGCTGGTCTGCCCATCTCCTCATCCCCATTATCATGTCCACCATCAGGAATGGTGCACCATCCACTGTAGCCTTTCATCTGCCTCTCTCCTCCTGCTTGCTCCTGCTATCCTGCTGTTGGCCTGCTGGGGGCTTACACTTAAGTCTACTTCTTCTATACTTATCTCTCCATGGCGCTTTTGGTACTTGCGCCTTGGATGCTCCGTAATTGCGCATTCATTTTGCACTGTGAATGGCTCTGCGCTGTGTATGCAGGTGTACACCACCTCAATTTGTACCGCATATCATTTCATTGCATCTCAGGTGCATCCCGTTCAGTACAGCACATCTGGCTTGCACTGGGGCAACTGCACTGTCTGTGAATGGCTTCATGGCGCATTTTCTATTTGCACCCAGTGCATCTGCTTTGTGAATCCTGCCCCCTGTATCTTGCAAGCAAACAAGATTCATATTTTACTAACAACAGAAGCTCTGGAAGGCACTTCTTGGATTTTCCATCACAAACTTTATTTGTACAGTAAAAGAAAAATTGTTAAACTAAATCCAAAAGTAGCAACAGTGAAAAACAAACTTTCCCACAGTACAAATATTCTGCACAGTTCTTGAAAAAGCATGAGAAGAGCACAAAATGCTAATCCTGTGGGGAGGTCTGACATTTACTATGTGTATTGCTACTTTTGGCTTTAGTTTTATATTTTATTTTTTATGTAGAAATAGTGCAGTCAACATATATTTACAGAATGTAGCTGATTTATATTTTAAATGTATATGTAATATATATTCCAGTCATATTTATAAACTATGAAATATATTTAATTGCTATGTGAAATATATATTTAAAATGTATTATCAGTATATATAGTGCATATATTACAAATGCTTTCCAGATGTTTATCAGGCCAAACCTATTTTACCATATATGAAATATATCTCAGAATGTAAATCTCTAATATATTGAAAATATATGTTTGTGAACATACACTTATTGTAGAAATTCCAGGGTAAAATTATGCTTGCATAAAACTGTAATGATTTTTCATTTTAGAGTTCATTAAAACATTAAAAAGTAAAACAAAACATGTTTTTGACAGTATAACAAAACATAAACATTTAGAATATCAGTGCTAAGTATAAGACATACCTCACTGAATTCTGTAAATATCTAAAGTATAACTGGAAAAAATGCACAGATATCAGAAATATGTGATGTATTTAGGCATATTCACTTATAATCTAGATATTAACAAAATACCGTATGCAGTAATTTTTTTCCATATGGGTATAATTTAAAACTATGTTATTAATATATTTTATATATATATATATATATATATATATATATATATTTTTAGCATCTTACAAAGGAAACCAAAAAAGTAAATGTATAAGTAACTCAGAATATATATGTTAGATAGATTCAAAATGTATGTTTGCCTAAAGTGCAAAATATGTAGAAACTGCAATAATATCTATGCACAAATAAGTATTTTTGATTTTATTCAAGGGCATAACATTGAAAGAACAAAAACTTTAATTTTGAAATAATACAGCAAAAATACATTTCATGTATATATATATATATAGATAGATAGATAGATAGATAGATAGATAGATAGATAGATAGATAGATATACATATATATATATATCAAAGATGTATCCCAAATATGATACATTTTGGACCAATCTGCAAATATCTAGAACAAAGTTTGAAATATATCTGAAAAGTGTTAATGAATCTGACATATATTTGAAACATATCTGGGGATACAAGGATATAGTTCAGACATTAAGAAATATACAGTAGGGGCTAGATATTCAAAGGGGTTGCACCAGTGCAACCTTAGAAATGTGCCCTGGATCAATATTCAAAAGAGGGACTTGCTCTGTGCAAGTCCTGATGTGCTGAGGTGCAAAGATAATGTATGCAGCACATCACCAGGGGGTGTGCCCATGCATATGTGGCACATCCCGATATTCAGCCCAGGATGTGTAGGGCATATGCTGGCACAACCCTGACATGCGCTGCATACTGGGGCACAAATCTGAGCCTGAAAAAGTTGGCTCAAATGGTAGCCACCCACAGGTGGGTCGCTGTAGTGCAGGGTACAACACAACGGCTGCCAGCCATGGGTGAATCCTCCCAGATCATAATCCACAAGCACCCACATAACTCCCTGGTGGTCCAGTGGTACCACTCCCTTCCTGTAGCCGTGATCGCCACAAACAAAATAAACAGATATCCCTGGTAGTCTAGTGGTACCCCCTCCCTCCCCATAGCCCGATCACTATACAATAACATTTAAATATTCCCTGGTAGTCTAGTGGTACCCCCTTCCCTCCTTGTAGCTGTGATCACAAAATATAAAAGAAATATAAATCCCTGGTAGTCTAGTGGTACCCCATCCCTCCCTGTAGCCCAATCACCATACAATAACATTTAAATATTCCCTGGTAGTCTAGTGGTACCCCCGTCCCTCCCCATAGCCATGATTTGCAATAATAAAGGAAATATTTATCCCTGGTAATCTAGCGGTACCCCCCCTCCCTAACCGTAGCCTGATAGCCATACAATAACATTTAAATATTCCCTGGTAGTCTAGTGGCACCCCCTCCCTCCCCATAGCCACGATTGCCAAATATAAAATAAATATATATCCCTGGTAGTCTAGTAGTACCCCCCAACCCACCTGTAACCCTGGATCACCAGTAAACCTACAGAAATAAATCCCTGGTGGTCCAGTGGCACCCCCCCACCGACACACCCACACAGGACCCCCTGCTCACCCAGATCCCCCCATCATTGGCGGGCAGCAGCAAACCAACCTGCATACTGCCTGGCTGCCTGCCGAATGACAGCTTAAAGTATCAGCTGTAAGCCCACTGGTCCACGCTGTGGATGAATGACCTTGCATTGCATACTGTTATAGTCATTCACAAAAATGTGAATGAAGTGATTCATTCACATATTTGTGAAAGACTATTACAGTATGTACTGCAAGCCTATTGTTCCACAGTGTGGACCAATGGGATTACAGCTGACACTATTATCTGTCATTCAGCAGGCAGTTGGGTGGTATGCGGGTGGGTTTGCTGCTACTCGCTGATGATGGGGGAACTGGGTTGGCAGGGGGTCCTGTGTGGGCAGGGTGGTGGGGGGTGTCATTGGAACACCAAGGATTTATTTCTGTAGGGTTTACCGGTGATCAGGGTTACAGACAGGGGGGGTACCACTAGACTACCAAGGATATATATTTTCTTTCATATTTGGTGATCGCGGCTAAGGGAGGGAGGGGGTGCCACTAGATTAACAGGGATATATATTTCCTTTATTATTGGCAATCACAGCTACGGGGAGGGAGGGGGTACCACAAGACTACCAGGGAATATTTAAATGTGATTGCATGGCAATGGGGCTATGGGGAGGGAGGGGGAGTACCACTAGACCCTTCCTCTGGCAGCACCACATGCTGTGCAGTGTGCCATGTGAATTTCGCTGGCCATCCCTGCACAACTCATGCAAATTGTCAATCCCTGTTAATCTAGTGGCACCCCCTCCTTCCCTGTAGCTGCTTTCACACTGGATAGACCTCTGTACTGCTATTGTAAACTGTAACTCTTATCTGGGCACTGGATGGCTCAGGATTCTATGTGTTTGTTCTGACACCTGCAAATATATGAATACTGTTTGCTATTCGCTGTTTGGTATGTAACAAACAACTTCTGTAACCTCCTGTCTATCATATTGCATTTGTGTTGCTGTCTATGTGTTGAATCCACTGGAACTGACGTGGAGCCTTTGGAAACGAGTCCTTGACTCGAAGGGTTGTAATTCCAATATGTATAATAAATAAATAAATAAATAAATACAGTTGGGCCATAATGACATGCAAATGGCCCCATTTGCTCCTTGCATACATTATGGCACATTTGCATCCTGCCAGCTGAATATCAGGAATTTGTGCACAGAGTAACTCTGTTGCGCTGGTGCAGTTCCCATTCCTAGTATTCAGCCCTGTTGGGGGGAGATGCACCAGTGCATCCTATTTGCACAGTGTGCATTACCTGCTATATTCAGAGGAGATGTGCCATGGCTCATCTCCTTTGAATATATCCCTTAGTTGCACCAGTGCAACTCACTTGCACTACGCCACCACATGCGCCATTGCCGGCGCAGTTCTGAATATCGGGGCCTAGATCTTTTCCATATGGGCAGATATGAAACAATTGCTGGTGATCCACAAGAGACCAATGATAACAAAGATTATGAAAAGAATGTGAATATTATCGGGCATGAGGCAGAGCCAATTGGACATTTGACAACCTAAAAAGTATAAGCTGCTTCACCCAAGTTCAAAACTGTTCTTTTAAAGGTTGGGTATTTTTCACAAGAAAGTCTTTATAATTTAAACATATTTTATTATTCCAATTTTAGGGTTTCTACCATAATTGCCATAAATAAGGGCCTCAAAAAAGTGAATAGGCACAGGTAAATCATAATACATATATATTGGACATATTCAGAAAATGTATGTATATATTTATATATTTGGTTAAAATAGAACTACATGAACAAACTGTGCAAACTTAAAGAACTATATTTCAAACATATATATCTATGATGTTTCCAAATTATGATACATCTTGAATCATTCTGTGAATATCTTAAATATATCTGAAAATATATCTGAACACTTTCGTGACTAATATTTGACAGACACTTTTGTGAATAATTTGAATATTTCTGAAAATATATCTGAAAACTATATCTGATGTGTTTGAGTCATTCTGTGAATGTCTTGAATATATCTGAAAATATATCTGAAAACTATGACTAATATTTGACATGTATTTGAGATATATTTAAGAACACTACGATATATTTAAGATATTAAAACAATATAGATCTTTTCCTTATAAGTTTGGTCATACAGTCAAAGAAATCTATTGGATTCGTCTGACATGACTTTCCAGCTGTGAATCCATGCTGCCTTGGGTCCTGTGCCCCGCTGACCTCTAGGTACTCAGCAATTCTTTTTTTCACATGCGATTCTATAATTTTCCATACCACTGAGGTCAAACTAGCAGGTCTGTAATTTTCTGCCTCTGCCTTGCTCCCACTTTTGTGGAGGGGAATAACATCTGCCTTCCTCCAGTCCTCAGGTACCACACCATCCTCCCATGATTTGTTAAAAAGGCTAATCAGTGGTGTCACAAGTTCTCACCTTAGTTCTTTTAGAATTCTGGAATGAATCCCATCAGGCCCAATTGCTTTGTCCACCTTCAGTTTTAAGAGTTCTTTCAGGACCCTTTCTTCTGTGAATGGATTGGTATCGACCCCCCTATCCAGAGTGCTTCTATTGTTTAGTGGTTTTGGTACCTTCTCCTCCTCTTCTTTTGTGAATACTAAGCAAAAGTATTAATTCAGGATTTCTGCCTTTTCACTGTCACCCTCTGCCCATCTACCATCCCCTTTATTAAGCCTCGCTATCCCTCCCTTGGTCTTTTTTTGCTTCCTAATGTACCTATAAAAGGTTTTATCCCCCTTCTTAACTGAGTTGGCTATTTTTTCTCTGTTTGGGCCTCTGCTTTTCTGACTGCCTTCCGTGTTTCCTTCCACTTTAACTGATACAGTTCCCTGTCCTACTCCTTCTGTGACTCCTTATACTTCCTGAATGCTATCTTTTTCTCCATAACCTTTCCCGTGACCTATTTTGATAACCATAGTGTTTTTTTCCTTTGTTTTGTTGTGTTTGTTTCACACAAAGGCTTGTTGCCTCTGTGATGGCTGTTTTGATTTTTCCCCATTGTTCCTCCACCACTCCTTCCTGTCCATTTGCTAGTGCATTCCTTATGCACGCTCCTATTTTGCCAAAGTCAGCCCTCCTAAAGTCCAGTACCCTCGTTTGTGACTTGACTCTATGGCTGTGTTTATCATGAACTACACTGTTTGGTGGTCACTTGTTCCCAGCTGGCTACTCACTTCTAAATCAAAGATCCTCTCTTCATCCCCATTTGAGAGTACCAGGTCTAAGATTGCTCCCTCCTGAGTGGGTTCCAACACTAGCTGTCTGAGGCATGCCCCTTGTAGGGCATTGAGAAGGACCCTGCTTTTGGATGTGGCTGAAGCAAATGTGTTCCAGTTAACGTTTGGCATATTCAGGTCCTCATCAATAATATCTCCCCTTGTTCTGCCATTCTAAGGATGCCTTCTATCATTTTCTTGTTTCTTTCCTCCCCTTGAGATGGGGGTCTGTAAAAAACACCCATGCAGACTGTGGTGCCATTTCCTGTCTCCAAGGTGACCTACAGTGCCTCCTGTCTTCCCTGTTTACCCTTTAGTTCTATTGCTTTGATCCCTTCCCTTACACAGAGAGCTACTCCTCCTCCTCCTCTTTTACCTTCACTCTCCCTCCTATAGATTGTGTGTCCTGGTATGTTGACATCCCAGTCATGGTTCTCTGTGTACCATTTTTCTGTGACTGCTACAATATCCAGCCATCCCTCTTCCATCAAGGTCACTAGTTCAGGAAGCTTGTTACCCAGACTATGGACATTGGTACTCATCACCTTCCATTCTTTAATGGCCTTACCCCTTTTAGCTCAATCCCTGCCCTTACTGCCTTTACCTTTTTCTCTATTGACGCCATACTGCTTCCTATCAACTTCTCTACCTCGGTGTTTACTTCACTAACTACCCTGTTTTGGGGGGGGCTGGGAATTCGCTGCTCCTTTTCAGTGCCTACTCCCTTGGCTAGTTTAAAAGCTTTCCTAGGAAGCATTTAAACCTAAGACTTTGGTTCCAATCCCAGACAGATGCAGACCATCATGCCAGTATAGGCCTGTATTCCTCCAGGTGGATCCCCAGTCCCCAATGAAGCCAAAACCCTGTACTCTGCAGCAGATTTTCAACCATTCTTTGAATCCCATGGTGTGGAGTACCCTAGCCTCACTCATGCCATAGACAGGCAGCACCTCCGAGCAGATTATTGTGTGTGCTACTTGTCTAAGGCCCCTCCCTATCTCCACAGACTCCTCCTGAACTACTCTGATCCCATTTCCAGCTAGGTCATGTGTCCCTAGGTGGACAATGATGTTCAGCTCCCTCTCCTGTGCAGCTGCTTCCACAATCCTGAGGATTCGCTTACTGTCCCTCCAAGTCATGGTGCCGGGCAGGTACCTTACCTCCCTCTCACCTATCTCTCCTAGTTCTACCCCCTAACAATTGGGTACTCCACCAGGATCTGTTTCCTTCCCCTCTGGGGTCCCATGCCACCCTCTTTGAGTCTCCCTTGTGATGGTCCCAAGCATCCTCCTTGGTCTCGATTGCTGGTGCCTCCAAAGAGGAACCATGCTCCGCCAGAACAGCATATGAATTGTGGAGAGGTACAACTGGAGGGATGCACCTCTGTTCCACCACCACCATCACCCTCCCCAAGCCCACTGTGGTCCAACCACTCCTCTTTCTTGGCAACCGCTGAGGCAGTGTCAGAAGCCTTGGTGGTCCCTGAGTGGGGGAGGAGGTTTTGCTATCTCCTCTCTATCCATTTCCCCTCCTATCTTTATGGCTTTCTTCTATACCATAATGTTTATTTCTTTTTCTTTGCTTTACTTACTTACCTAACACAAAGGCTTGTTGCTTCTGCTATGGCTCTTTAAGATTTCCTCTACACCCCCCTTTCCTCCTTCCCTGCCAGTGCTGTCATGAGACATTCCCCCAACATTGCAAAGTCAGCCCGTTTGAAATCCAAGACTCTTGTTTTCATGTGGTTTGACTCCTCCACTGTTCTCACATTGAACCACACCATACGGTGATCACTGGACCTCAGGTGGCTACCCACCATTACATCTATAGCTCTGTCTCCATTGGTGAGCATCAGGCTTAGCATTGTTCCTTGGCATGTGGGCTCTACCACTAGCTGTCTGAGATTTTCCCCCTGCTGGGTATCTAGGATATCTCTACTCCTTGTTGTGGCTGCAACATGGGTGCTTCAACATCTGGGAAATTGAAGTCTCCTTAAGCAGCACTTCCCCTTTAGCTGTCATTTTGTTGATGTCTTCCACAAGTACCCTGTCCAGCACTTCCCCTTGTGCTGGAGGTCTACAGATCACATTAGTATGAATGGCTATGCCATTTGTCTTCTCCAGTATAACCCACAGTGCCTCCGCCTCTAACTGCATTCTCTGTGCCTCAGTAGCTTGAATTCCCTCCCTAATGTAGAAAGCTACTCCTCCTCCTTTTTTTCCCACCCTATCTTTCTGGAATAGTGTATACTCTCGTACAGCCATGTCCCAGTCATGGTTTTCTGTGCACCATGTCTCAGTAACAGTGACAATGTCCAGGTCTGCATCTACCATTAAGGCCACTAGGTCTGGAAATTTATTTCCCAGGCTGCGGACATTCATGCACATGGCTTTCAAGTTTTTCTAACTCCCCTCTATCTGTTTCCCCTCCTATCTTTATGCCATCCCTCGATACCCCTCCTGTCCTTACTTCCAGCAGGTGAATTTCCCCTCTCTATGTCAGATTGCTGATTGACCCTCATCTTACCTCCTTTTCTACTCTTGTTAATCTCCTTTCTATTCCTGTGTCTATTTCCTATTTGTTGGGGAGTGACAGCTAAGTCCTTATCTTTTAAAGGTGTCATTGAGGCCAGCCCGGTGGCACAGAGGGTTATGGTGCTGGATGCCACACCTCACACCATGCCAGTGACCTAGGATCAGGAACAAACTTGTGTCATCAGGGTGCCAGCATGGGGGGAGATCAGAGCAGGATTGAGCATGCCAATGGGCAGCTGTCCTCTCCTGAGGGTGGTGGGGGTGGGTTGGAGCCCCCCATAGTTCCACTCCCACTGGGTGGAAGTCCAGTGGGTAGCGTAGGCAGAGAGGGGGTGGCAAAAAATTTAATGGGAGATGGAAGGGGCTGAGCTGGCACCATGGGGTGCATGCGTGCCTCCACATGCTTGCACAGCTATGTACCAGGCCCTCAGGGAGGGGGTCAAGGGGAGAAAACCTGCCCAAATACCTATGTGTTCCCATCACCACGTTGGCGGAAGGAGGCGATGGGACCAAATAGTTAAATAAAATAAAAATATGTAATTGATAGGTTCTTTAGCCTCAAACTTCCCGCTCCTAGTTTAAAGACTCAATGCTGACATCAAGTTTCTGTCCCAGTGGTTTTACTCATTCCTTGGTCATGTGTAGTTCATCCTATTTAAAGAACTTCCTTTCCCAGAAGTCATCCCAAGCACCTATGAAGAGAAACCCTTTTATATGGCACCAGCTCTGCAGCGATACATTGAACTGTTCAATTTCCTTGCTTATGATACTGTCTGTGCTTCCATCTCTGCCCCACACAGGAAGAACTTCAGAGAAGGCCAGGGAGGTCGACAGAGAGGCCTGTCCTTCACCTAGTTTTAATAGGTTCTCTTTGGCTTCCTTCTATCGGCTAATTTGTCATGTCATTTGTTTCGAGGTGTACCAGGATTTTAAGGTCATCCCCCCCTCTCTCTACTATCCTCCTGATGTGATTAGCATTGCACTTTGCTGAGGCACCTAAGAAGCATTTGACTAGCACATTTGTTTGTCTACAGTCACTCAGTTGGGTCTCTACTCCGCTTATCATGGAGTCTCCTACAATAAATACTTTCATATTCTTTTTCTTGTTGCATTTTATTTTGCTGTCAATGTTTGCCATTTCTGAGTGCAGTCTTGGCCCCTCAACTGGCTTGCTGTCCCTCTTCCATATGGCCATGATCCTTTGTCTCTGATAAAGGTGCAAAATGATTTGCAGTTGGGATGGTCTTAGCATGGATGGGGTTTGACTGGTCCATTCTGCTGTTTTTACTTCCTCCCCTCTTTACCACCTTCTCTCTCCCTGGACCGGATGGTCTCTATGGAAGTGGACTTCTAGGGGGATCTGATGTTGTGGAAATGTAGGGTGTGAATTCCAGTTCCTGTTCCAATATAGTACTTGCTTCAGCTGAGATACAGTATCTCTTTCAATGCTGCACACAGCCGCTCCTTTAGTTTGTGTAGCATCCTACATATATGACAGTGCCCTACTATGCAGAGAAGTCCTTTATGGAAGAGTGCCCAATACCCATTGTGACCGCCAATATCCATACCGACTTGTAGCATATTATTGCTTTCCCTGAGATTGAGTGTTGATGCTGGGATATGAGTCTTCAATTTAATTAAACTCAATTCACTTTATTTAACAGGGGAGCATACTGGGCCAAGGCCCGTTTTCAGGAATGACCCAGAACTTCAAACAATGAGAAGCTAAGAAGTCTTTAAAGAAGATCTTTTATTTTTCTTTCCTTCCTCGAAGCTGTTGCCACTCTTTGTTTTCCTCGGCTCTAGTGCATGGAGAAGTATTTACCCAGATCCATTGTTAGGCTTGCACTGCTGACCCACTGCACAGCAACACCACAACAGTGAAACCCCAAAAAAGACCATTACAGCAAAAGTCGCTGTAATGGTCTGGGTTTCACCAATGTGGCTTCTCCCGGTGTTCTGCCTCTTCCCAAAAACAACTCAGACCCGGATTTGATTATACAAAATGCGGTGGTTGGAGTGGGGCACAGAACCATGTAAAGAACACCTCGAACATTGACTGCACAATGTCGAGTGTCAGCATTGTGCTGTCGATGTAATGGATGTTGGCAACATCATTGTTGACTACAAGTGGTGCCTCTGGCTTGCACAGGAGGACTTTGCCCCTCCATCTGCTGCAGTTTATTTCATTGCCTGTAATTGGAGTTGCAGTTCGGACTCAGTCAGGTATCCCTTCCTGTTCCAACAGGAAGTCTCTGCTGTCAATTACCTGCAGTCCGTTATATATTGGTCAACACCTGGGTGGACAGGAGGGGTGGGTGGGAAGTACTATTAAGCAGTAGCCCCCTTCCCTTGCCATTGTCTCTGCTGACAGACTCCGACTCTTTGACAAGCAAGACTGTTTTAGGCTATTATGAAGAAAGCCGCTGCTTTCCCCAAAGTTCTACAGTCCTGAAACAATCAAATGCTCCCTCCGACTTTGTTTATGGCTCCCTTGTCACTGGCAAAAAAGCAAAGCTGCGCTGCTGTCCAGATGTCAAGCTTTACTTCAGGTAAACGTTAAGGCTCTGGATGAAACTAAGCTGCACCGCTGTCTGAATGTCTGGTGGAGGCCCGTTTGAAATATAAAGCTCCAGTCCTGATTTGAAATTAGCACCATTGAGTACACTGCCACCTGATTGGCTATCCCCTTTCATGATGCTGACCCAGTCTCCACCCTTGCCAAACAGCAAAAGTAGTGGCTCCCTTCCCTTGCGGCTGTCTCTTCTGGCAAAACTCTGCACCTTTACCAGCAAGACTGTTTCAGGCTGTTATGAAGAAGGATGCTGCTTCCTCCAAAGTTCTTCAGTCCTGAAATAATCAGATGCACCCTCTGATCTTTTTCCTATACTGCCACCACAGCCTGGAATTCACTACCACCTTTATTACTCTCTTGCCCTTCCCTGGCACAATTCCAAAAAGCGCTTGCTGCCGGTCCATCAAGGCAGAGGTTGGATTTCCACTTGTGATGTCGGTGACCAGGGTTTGGGAATGGATCCGGGTCGCTGGAGGGCTGGCCAGAGGGAAATGGCTTGAGTGTCCCATGACTGCTCTTCATTTCCCGGGAGGGAGGGAAGTTCACAACCCAGTGTTGGGTGACCAGAGGCCAGATCTAGGGCAACACATTGGAACATTGCTCTGGGGAGCATGATTGATGTCGGCTCACACCCAGATGTCCCAGACATCATGCTCCCAAAGAGGAGAAAACCAGGAAAACACCAGCTCAGTGCCACCAGATGACTGCTGCCCGGTCTCTAGCACCATCAAAGCCCTCCAGTGAGCCACCCTCCTGCCTCAGCAGCCTCCCAGGGCCTAACAGTGAGGAGGGAACCTGCCCAGTGAAGGGTCATGCTGGGATACCCCAAGGGCAGCTGTGATGTGAGGATGTGAGTGGAGAGACTCGAGTGAGGTGAGAAGGGGTTAGCCAGAGCCCCAGGCAGGCCTGTAGGAGTGGGGGCACAAGAGCTGAAGGAGCAAAAAAAAAAAAAGCACTTGCTACTTACCTACTCAAAACTCCAACCTGCTTATGTTTTCACTAAACCCCTGCCTTCACTGTATTTCTTAATGTGGTACTTTAGAACCTCTGTAAATATTTATATTTTTAAGTAATTTTATGAATTGTGCATATTCGTATTTCCCATTGTATTTTACTTTGTAGTCAATGTATTTTCCTTTACACGTTATTGTATTCTCTGTATTCACAGCATTCTCTGTATTTATTGTATTGTATTGTATTGCATTGTTTTTGTCTTCCGGGTCACCCCTGACAAAGGGACTGCATGGTCTCAGCGGGCTTACCCAATTACCAAAATTCTAATAAATAATAAATAAACTCATGGCTCCCCTGTCACCAGACAAAAAAGCAAAACTGTGCCACTGTCCAGATGCCTTGCTGAGCCTTAGGTGAACATTAAGGCTCCATATGAAATTAAGCTGCACCGCCGTCTGAATAGCAGATAGTGTGGGATCCTTATCTCAGTTCCCCCATTTCTCATGAAATCAGAACATAAGGTGATGGAACTGACTTAGAATCTCAGGTAGAATTTTGCTCAGGAAAGACAGAGACAGCATCTTAAACAAGTGTATCCACTTCGAAACAGCAGTCAGAAGAGTATGCATTTGGGGAATGAATACTCATTGCCTTTCTGGCAGTTCCAGAGCTGTAAGCTGCCTGAGACAGTTGTGGTGATGGTGAAATTGTTCTGTTCTTCTAAGTAACCCTGATGGCACTTAATCATTTTTTAAGATTTCTCTGCTTTCACTAGCAAGTCAATGAAAATGTGTCCGTCATGATCATAGACAATTTAAAAATTATGTTTACATGACATGGCTGCCAAGGCTGTGCCACTCCAATGCAAAGCCAAAAGCAATACCTGCATGACAGATTACATCTTTCATTCCTTGTTAAAACATTACATGTTTGAATGTGGCAGCAGGAAAAATGATATGACTGTGGATGGAAGTCTGCTCATAAATAAAATTGTACTTCATAATGCCTGTTGTACTCTCCCAACCTTAACTCCCCTCAAGTGCACTGTCCTAATTCATCAGATGGAGCAAGAGGAGATTAAAAATCATAAGAAAAATTAAAAGAGTGTATTTTGAGTGATATGCTTGGCTACGATGACAAGGCCCAGCATCTCTTAATGAAATGTAAGAAACATAACTACATTATACTGGATGCAATCCAAGTGATACTATATGTGCTGCAGGAATAATGCTAAGTCTATAACAATCCACAGTTGCTTTGTGCAAGCTGGAATCATTTATGTACTTTGATCAATTCAAAACCTGCATCAAGCTCTTTACAGCACTATTGATTTCTTGGCCGTTCAGCAACAAATGCTAACACCTACAATTTAGCAATGTTGAAAGCAGACAGCTTAGGTCACATTACAAGTCAACCACTCAGGTACAACCAAAGGCATACATGCACAAAACATATCTGCAACAATGCACAAAATATAGAAAAGGACTTGGTTCTTCTTTACAGAAAACCACCGATATCTTTTGGGTCCAGAGATAGTGTCCTGTAAAGTGGCACAGGGTACTGTAAAACATTTTTTAAATATCAGTTTACAACAGTTTGACAGTACTTATACAAGTTTGTTTTTGTTTTTTTGTCGATTCTCTTTATGCACCCACCTACTGGTGCTTCTGTCAGGCAATCCACGCTTGGTTCCACGGCTCCACTGCCCACCTGAACCACTCCTCGGCGTACTGCATTGGTATCAGGACCTGAGACCTCCCCCAGCCTGACAGAGAAGCCCCAGAGTCCCCAAGGGAGGAGTTGGAGGAAGCGGTCAACACTGGGCATGTGACCTTGACCACTGGTGGTTGCCATTGCCTCACCTGGAGGTGGGGAATTTTCTGCTTGTTTTTGCCACCTTGGAGAGCAGCGTGCAATGACACCCATGCATGACTGCCCTGCTGGTGTCTGCCATGCTCTGTCCCTCTCATCTGACTTGGTGTTCCTGTAATGCCCCCAATCACCATCAGGGGCCACCAGGACACTGAGCAATCCCTGGATCCCTCCCCAGGAGAGGAGAGCTGTCCTCTGGATGATCCATCATCTCCCTCCCCTGCTGACCCCTGGCTCCCTGAGTCCATCACCGAACCCAGGTCACCGGTGTGGCACGAGGTGTGGTGTCCAGCGCCTCAACCCTCACTGCCACTGGGCCAGCTCTTATACAAGTTTGAAGGACATTATCTGTATATTCATATGTTTAAGGAGTTTACGTTTATGTGTTTAAAACTTTTAGACCCTAGTATTTAAAAGCAGCGATTTGTGGCACACAGAACATAGCAGCACACATTAAAAAGTGCATGGAGACAGCCAAGGGCTGAGGCACTACACGCCACACCTCACACCATGCTAGTGATCAGTGTTTGGGAGCGAGCATGGGCTGCCGGGGGTTGGCAGGGGAGGAGAAGGATTGTGCATCCCAGGGACAGCTCTCCTTCTCCTGGGAGGGGTTGACCAGACATCGGTGCATGCCTGGCCCCTAGTGGTGGCTGGGGGTATGCCACACTGATGCTGTATCTACAGGGGTAGAGGTGGGGCAGATGCCTGACAGGATGTGCATTTGGGAGCATGTGCGATGCCATCACTGGTGTCATTAAATGCTCCACCTCTGGCGACCATGGAGAACAAGGAAAAAAGGTCTCCTGGTCATGCAGCATGAGCTTCTGTCCTCTGCAGCCCAACCACAAATATCGCTTCTCCCAATCTGGATCTGTTCAAGGTGATTTGAGCTTGAGGGGCTCCTCACCACCCTACCACAGATTGCAAGCCATGGGGGATATGGGGTAGGTCGGCCTGATATCAGGATGAGGGTTGAGAGGACAGTGGGGATGTACAGCCAACCAGAAGCCAAGGGAGAAAATAGTAGCTAAAAAAAATAAAGTGCATGGCCATCAGGGAAACATATTTAAACAGGTAGCATGCCTGTCCAGTAGGCACTACCTGTATGAATATTGAAGTTGTAGTGCCAGGCACTGTGCATCGTAGTGCACCACAGTCGCTACTGGGAAGAGACACCTAGAAGCAAAAGGGATGGCATGTCCCAAATGGAATAGCATCTTTGCTCCAGGATGCAGTATTCAGAGGCCAACATGCAGTGTGCTAAGGGGCCATTTGCATGCCATTATGTGGCCATTAGTAGCTCTGCACAATGCCTTTGTTCACAAATGTGTGGAGGTATTAAGAGGAGCCTCGGCCATAGCTTCCACCCTTATACCATCCCTGTACAGTATTCCCTGAATGCTTGGTAGCCCAGTGGTACCCATATCCTGCTTTAATCCCTAATATGTGAGTCAAAAATTCCCTGGTGGTTCAGTGGTATCCTCCACCTGATCCCGGAGATGTGAATGAGAAATTTCCTCGTAGGTCAGTGGTACCCATCTCCTACCCTGATCCCTGATATATGACTGAGAAATTCACTGGTAGTCAAGTGGTGCCTCCACACCCTAATCCCTATTATACTAGTCATGCACCCCCCTCCTCCTCCCTGACCCATCTACTCTGCACCCACCACTCACCAACTACCACCCCTGTCTGTCACCGACTTACCCAACAAAAACACATCCAGGACTATGAGAAGAGCTGTAGACAGCAAATATTACAAATGTCCTCTCACTACCTCAGCAGAACACCATTTGAATGACATGGAACAAACATGTGCACAATTTATCACTGTCATTTGGTAGTGGCATGCCAAGGTACAGAGAGGTGCTGGCTACCCTCTACAGCTCCACTCTTGATCTGGCACATGCTTTGGTTGTGTGAATTGGTGCCTGATGGAAGGTGATGGGTGCTGGATTGGAGAGCTGGGAAGGAGGGTGTGGAGGTGTACAACTAGTATGATGGGGATCTGGTTAGGAGAGGAGTACCACTGGTCTATCAAAGATTTTCTCATTCTCCTATTAGATATCAGGGCAGGAGGTGGTACTCCTGGACTACCAGGGAATTTCTTGTTTTCTTGTTGGGTATCAGGCCAGGAGGGGGTACCACTGGACTACCAGGGAATGTCTTGGTGCTCAGGTCGTACCACATCACTACCTGGGTTTCTGTCTATTATGGTGGGGCAGGTAGGGAGGGGGAGGGTGCTGGCACCAGTGCTGCTGGGGACAGGGAGTCCTCATGTGCCACTATACACTTTGATAAGAGTAGGGTTTTAGAAGGGGTAAATAGTGCTGTCTTGGCAGCTTTTTAGTACTTTCAAAATCCTCTGAGTATACAACTGCACCCTGTTTGCAAAAGGGTACCATGGTCTGCATGGGAGCAGTGGTGTATTTAGTGTGATTGTGCTATACACTGAGCTCCTTGCTGTGGGTCATTTTGATTTGGCTTATGCTGCATTCAGATACGCTATGTCTGGTTTTCATGGCACTATTCCTATTAGTGCCAGGCTAACCACCTAAATACTGATGTCTGTGACAGCAAAGTTGACATGATTAAAATATTTCAATGTTTCAAATGGTCATATGAACTAGACTCCAAGCTTTCATCAAACACGTTTGGAGCACTTAGACTCAAAGATAACCATCTATGAAGATATTACTGTACTTCCTTTGTAAAGGGTTTAGTCTGAAACTTATGGCAAAGATTTTTTTTTTCAGATTAAAGCTTTGAGTCCAGTCGACACAATTGGACAATGATATGCTCCATAAGAATGACACTGTGTTTTAAACACAGTGATGTTTTTCAAGGCTTTTAAACATTTTGAAATACATTATTTTAAACACTTTGGGCACCTTATTCAAACAGTTCACACTTGCACTAACAGGGTCTAGGCTGCACAAACTTGACCTAATACTTTGGAGAGGTAATTAGCTTGGCAAATTCTATATTTATAGTAAAGCCACCGATAACACAACACAAAGTTCTTAGTGTGTGAGCACTAATGTACTGCAATTGCACATGCTAATGAAAGACAGACTCATGCAGATAGGGCGCACTGGCATACTGGAAGCTTTTATGAAGCTGTAACAGCCTGTTTATACAATGCTAGTTAATGTTGTCACAAAGCGTATTTTTATAAATGACCAAATAGTAGGTATCCCAGCCCTCTCTATCCTTATCCCCATTTTTATTTTTCCTGTCATCCAGTGGTTCTACCCACCTCTCCCCCTCCACATTAAGTTTTTCCTGATGTCCAGTAGCAAATCATCCCTCTCCCTGTTCCCACTCATGTTTTCACTGGTGTATATCATACTCTGACCTATTCGGGGCAAGATGGCGGCAGTGCTGTGCCGCGATCTCTAAGCGCATTAACGCTGCCCCGGGAAATCTGTTGTAATTTTGTTTTATTTTATAATTTAGCAGTTATTTTTTAGTTTATTTTTAGCTTGGGGTTTTGATTTTTTCATTTAGTTGTGGTTTTCTGTGCCCCCTTCTTCGCCAGTGCAGTTGTGGGAAAGACTTTTGGCATTACCGTGAAGATTGTCGGAGTTTCTGCTCACTGATCTGAGGGCTTGATTCTTCGGGCTGTGGACTGAAGTGGAGAACTGGTGTCATGGACTCGGACTGATGCTGTTTGGTGACCGGAGTGGAGAAGATCGTTGTGTTCCGAGTCTTTGGAACTATGAGAAGGGTCTGTCGTGTGTTCGGAGGTGCTGTTTTTTCCTTTGTTATCCGGAGGTAAAAAGAGAATTTGGGTGGCTAGTTTTTGGCCCCCTTATAGGCTTTCTGCCAGATTTTGTGGTCTGCCTTGCTGGATATCTGCCCTTAGAATGTGGTGGGCTGAGGGGTTGCTGCTATTTGGCGGCAGCATTCCTGGCTCTTCTGACCCACTCCGGACCGGCTGGAGAACCGACCTGGGTGCGGTAAGGTCCGTTTTGTGGGCGGCGTTCACAGGGTGAGTACCTGAATCTGTCTGTGGCTTCTTTATTCCCTCTCTTTACGGTCTGCACTTGGAAAGCCTTGGATTTGCTCTGTGGCCTTGGAATTGTTCCAGAGGAGGAGGTATTGTGATGTGGCTCCTACAGCAGGAACAGTTGGACCCGTGATTTCATCCTGGTGGTGAGAGCCCTTGTGGGATTTTGGATTTTGCTGTTTGGATTAATCTTTCTGGAACTTGCTGACTTTATCCCACTATTTTGGAATCTTTTCTACCTGTACTGTCCCTTCCTGAGTGGTGAGAGTGCCGTGGGGGTTTGAATTGGGGGGTCTTTTTCTGTATTTTTGATTTTATTTTATTATTGGATGCATGGAGTGAGAGTTCATGCCTCTATATTTGGATATTCTTGCTGTGGATGGTGGGAGCTCCATTTCTTCAAAAGACTGATTTTATATATTTAATTGAACTGATTGTTGTTTAGTATTTATTATTTTATTGTATGTTTATTTGGATAATTTGATAGTTTAGTTTATTTAGTTTAAGTTTATGCACTTTTAAGTTTATTATCTTATTTTATTTTATTGGGATTTCTCGGGAGTTTTGAGATCCCTGGTTTTGGCCTGCTGTTTATGGATGATAATAGTTATTCTTTTCGCACCCCCCCCCGTCATGCACTATTCATCCGCCGCTCTTTATGCTCTCCGCCCTTTCTTTGCGCCCCTTTTGTCTTTCCCTGTTTACCAACGCTGTCGGGCATTGGGAATTGCATGTGGTGGGATTCGGAGGGTGGGGAGGTGTGAACAGTGGGGGATGAAGGAGGGGGTTGTTCGCGTTTTGGTCAAGTCAGAAAATTCACTGGGGTAAAATGGAGTGATGACTGGGGTCCTCTCCTGTTGGTCCCTATATCCAAGGGCACCACCCTCTCTGTAAATGGTGGGCAGGTGGTTGGGGCTTCCCAGGAGTCCTATCCAACTCGGGTGGTGTTGTGCAACGCCAGGTCCATTGTGAACAAGACTGCCATTATTGCGGACTTGGTAGGTACAGCGGACCTGACCTGCATCACCAAAACCTGGCTGGATAGTAATGCAGGCCCAGTTTTTGAGGCAGCAATTCCGGCTGGGTATTCGGTGATTCACCTCCCGAGATTGGATCGCAGTGGTGGGGGGATTACGGTCTGTTTCAAGACCGAATTGGACCTCACTAGTGTTCCAGTGGAGGAGACCAGATCCTTTGAGAGTGTCATGGTGGCAGATGGAGGTTATAGAATGGTTCTCGTCTATCATCCACCCGGTGATGAGAAAACATTCTTAAAGGAAGTGGCGGACTTCATCGTCAACCAGGTATTTGAGTCACACAACTTGATGGTGCTGGGTGATTTCAATGCCTGGATCGATGATGAACTCTTGCTTTTTGGTCAGCACTTCCTCCAATTGATGTGTTCATTGGGCCTCTCACTGGTAGTTACCTCTGCCACTCATAAATACGGCCACTCACTCGATCTGGTCTTCCTGCTGGGGTTGGAGGCCTCCGAGGTGGGGGTGGAAGTAGTCGGTTGGTCCGACCACCACACTGTGAGGTTCAATTTTGGCACCCCCTCGCGTAGACCTTCCCCAGTGGAGATGGTTAAGTACCACCCTTTATGGGATGTTATGACCACTGGTCTAACTGCGGTTCTTGACCTATCAGAATTTACTGCACTTTCTTCTGGTTGTGCTACACACACACACTGTCAAATACATATTCACATACAGTATATTCATATATACTCCAGTGTAACATAGCTGTGCATTGCCTATACACAGTTTTACAGATTAAAAAAAGACATCAAGGCACAGTTTTCCCTTTTTGTAGGCTCCACGGGACATCAGAGAGTGGGGGGTTGCCTTTAGAGAGCTCCTATAAATCAGCAATAACACACTTAAGGCTGAAACTGATCTAGCTAGCTGGGGTTTGTAAACTAGCAATTTCTGCAGTAACCACTGAGCCACCTACTGTAACTGCACTTTCTAATTGTTATGATACACATATTGACTAATACATATACACATATATGCATGTATATTCCAGTATAACATAGCAGTGAACTGTCTACACACACAGAACATTGTCACACACACACTAACACACATACACTGTCTTATATGGCATTTATTTACTTCTACATCTAACCCTAACATTTACTGTATTTAGGGTAAGTACTGTGTTTTGCACTAACTCAATTTACTACTCTACAGCATGATTGGGTAACTAAGTTAGTGGACCAGGGAAGTGCAGTGGATGTAGCCTATCTGAACTTCAGAAAGGCCTTCGACACTGTCCCCATTGAAGGTTGATTAACAAACTGCACAGCATGGGGGTGGATCCTAAAATAGTTTTGTGGGTATGGAACAGGCTGAATGGCAGGAGTCAGAGGTTTGTTGTAAACAGGGAGTACTCTGGAGTGGGAGAGGTGATGAGCAGGGTGCCACAGGTGTCAGTTTTGGGACTGGTACTCTTCAATGTCTTTATTGGGGACATTGCCAAGGGACTGGAGGGGAAGGTATGCCCCTTTGCTGATGATACAAAAGGCATGCAATAAGGTGGACACTCCAGGGGTGTTGAAAGAATGAGGGAAAGATCTTAGAAAGTTGGAGAAATAGTCTGAAGAATGTCAGCTGGGATTCAATGCAAAGAAGTGCTGGATCAAGCACATAAGGCAAAAGAACCCAGGGGCAAAGTATGAACTAGGTGGGGATGTACTGACAGTCAAAAAGCAGGTAAGGGGCCTGAGAGTTATCATCTTAGCGGACCTAAGAGAAAGTAGACAGTGCAATAAGTCTGCTGGAAAGACTAGCCAAATGCTTGGATGCATAGGGAGGGGTATCATGAGTAGAAAGACGGAGGTCATCTTGCCCCTGTATGAGATACTAATAAGTCTGCACATGGAATACTGCATCCAGTTCTGTAGGTCCCATCTGAGAAAGAACATAGATACGGTTGAGGTGGTGCAGTGGAGGGCAAGTAAAATGGTGCAGGGCCTGCAGGATAAGTCCTATAAGGAAAGATTGAAGGAGTAAAATACTGTATGTATTCCCTGGAGGTAAGG
Organism: Neoceratodus forsteri; assembly: GCA_016271365.2. NCBI lineage: Eukaryota > Metazoa > Chordata > Ceratodontiformes > Ceratodontidae > Neoceratodus > Neoceratodus forsteri. The sequence goes on along the minus strand of CM057454.1, from coordinate 1,024,394,763 downwards.
AGGGAAGGGAGGACATGATTGAGACATACAAATACATCACAGGTATAAACAGAGTGCAGTAAGAAAGCATCCTCCAGCTTAAGAGGTGCTCCAAGTCAAGGCGGAACAAAAAGAAGTTAGATGGGGGAAGGCTCAGGGGTAACGTGAGAAAATATTTTTTCATGGAGAGGGTGGTGGATGCCTGGAATAGCCTACCAGAGGGGGTGGTAAAGGCTAAAATGGTCACAGAATTTAAGAAGGAGAGGGATAGATGCAAGGGTATCCTGGAGTTAAGGGGGCTCAGAGTTTAGTTTGGGCAGGTGGTCTCACGAAGATAAGGATTATTAGGGCAGGCTGGGTCCTACAAAACCAACTAAAATGTAATACCTCCAAAACTGTTTCCATGCTATTTGGCACAGTGCAGAAAATTAACACATCCCCCCCCCACATAATTCCCTGGATGGTGGCCCTCTTGATCAGGTTAGCAAATACAAGTACCTGGGTGTCTGGCTAGACCCTCACTTATTGTTCGCTCCTCACATAGACACAACCATCTCAAAATTACGCCACAAACTCGGTGTACTATACCAGCACAGAGGTTCCCTCCCTCTACCTGCCAGACATCAAATCATAAATAAAATTATACTCCCCAATTTTGATTACGTGAACGTGGTCTACTGCCCTGCCTCTGAAACCACCCTATCAAACCTCAACATCCTCCTTAATTTTTTCTGCCACTTCGCTACCAACTCACCTCTTAGAACGCACCACTGTGATCTGTACTCACTCCTAGGAATAGTTCCGTTGTCCCACAGGCGGTTACATTCACTCGCTCAATTTGATATCTAAATTCTGATTTGACCTGCTACCCCCACCTGAAGGGTAGTCTCTCACTGGCCTCCGAAACCCCCTACATACTAAGACACAAAAATGAAAGAACTTTTAGCATACCATGACCATCCTCATATCCTGGCAATGCTGCCTTCTCCTACCGTCTCCCTACTTTGTAGAATAATCTTATCCCTTGCATTAGAAACACCTCCTCTTACCTAGCTTGCAAGAAACAAATACTCCTCCTGTCACCTCCCTCTTGCCTCTGTCCCAGGTGATTGCCACTGCCTCCTGTTACTCTGTTACTACCCAGTTCCTACTTGATCTCTTTTGCATCTGCCTCACCTATCTCTGCTTAATTCTGTTCTTCTCACCTCGTCTCATACAACTTGATTGTTTCTAGCATGCCTTGCTACCTGTGGCTTTATTTGTGCTGAATTGTGAAAGTTCTGCTGTATCTATTTGTATTCAAATCACCAACATGTAAATACTGTAACTATGTGTAAATAATGTTGTTACTCTTGTAAGTACTGCAACTATCTCTAGCTCTGTTTGTCCTAAATTGTAGAATCTTCTGCTGGATCTATTTGAATTCAAACCGCCAACATGTAAATACTGTAACTATCTGTAAATACTTTTTTTTACTTTTGTAAGTACTGCAACTATCTGTGCATACTTTTGTAAATATCCTGTCTTTGTTAGCACTGTATGTACTGCTCAATTCCCCTACCCCAGGTCATCCCTGAAATGAGCCTCATCTCATTGTTTCTATCCCAGTCAACAAATGTTTAAATAAAATAAATAAACTGGGTGGTGATGTGACTCTCAGCCCCCCAACCTGAACTCCAACACAGCACCCACCACCTCACACCCCCAGACTCCGCCACACACCCTCACTCAACTGAACAAGTTCCAGTGTAAAGATCCACTCTCCCATCGATGACACATCTTGCTGCTGGAACTGGGGACTGCTATATGAGAAATAAGGTACAGTAAGTGCAGTTCAATGTATTTCAATGGGCATTCAACTGCACTTACATTATTTCCCACATAGTAGTCGCTGGTTCCAGTGGCAAGACGTGTCTTCCATGGGGCAGTGGATCTTCATGTTGGGATCCGTTCAAGTGATTGTGGGTGTGTTTGGGGGGTCTGGGGTGTGTGGGTTGGCAAATGCTTAGTGGGAGGTCAGGTTCTGTCTGTGGGGTTGCATCAGTGATGGACCTTTATTTACAGATTAAAAAAAGACAATGAGGGACCACGCTCTCCTTTTTCTGGCTCCAAAGGACATCGGAGGGTGTGGAGGTTGCCACTAGACACCTCATTTAAATCAGCAATAACATGCAAAAGGCTGAAACTGATCTCGATAGCAGGGTGATGTAGACTAGCAATTTTTGCACTAAGTAACCTAACTGCACTTTCTAATGGTTGTGATACACACACAGTCACTAATACATACATATATGTATATATGTATGTATATATCTATATATATATGTGTGTGCTTGTGTATATATGTATTTTTTTTGTTAGTTATTTAACCAGGACTAGCACACTAAGCTGAAAGCTTTTTTACAGGTGCGACCTGGGAGCACAGGGAAGTTAAGTGACTTGCTCAGGGTCACACAGTATGCAAGTGGAAGCTGCGGGGTTCAAACCCAGGTCTGGTCTGCTGGATGTCACCAGATTTGCAGCTTAATAACTTTGCCCCTGTATGACAGATATGCTTGAAATTTGGCAGGAGCAGATCTGTACTGTAGGTCTCTGGAACTGCCAAGTTTTGTAACAGGTGGCTTGATGGTTGTGGAGCTATAAAGTGCAATATAAAGTTGTATTTACACTTTTTTGCACATTCTTTGCTCGTGCCTACAGGTGGCACGGTTTGGACGACTGGTCTGAAACCTTTAGGGAACATGCAGCCTGGGTCCCTGATGTGTCCTTCGAAGATTTCATGAAAAAATATTAAATGGTTCAAAAGTTATTCAAAAAACTAATTTTCCATTATAGTCACTGGGAAAAGTTAACAAACTATTTGACAGTGTCGCAAATGCAGTTGTTAGTGTCGCAAATAACCCCTGTAGTGTCATGAGCCAGCCATTTTTTTTTCAGTTAATGGTCACAGAAATGTTTGCCATTTAAATTTGGGACCCTCTAGGAACACAGTTCTTTTTGTGTTTACCTAGTCGAGGCCTGAGGATGCTAGCCATGTCTTATTTGGGGGTTAAACACCCCAGAAATATGTTTTCAAATTTTTGTAAACTGTAGTGTTGCAAAGCAGTGTCGCGACTTTATGACACTGCGGATTTCATAAATCGTCAGGATTTCCATGGCACTATTGCGTACACTATGCCCAAAACAACAGGGAATCTTTGCCACACTGCTGCAAAAGAACTGTTTGGTCTTTTGGCCTGAAATTTGGAAGGAAGAAAGCCAACATCCCACAGATATGCCTTTTTGTGGTTTGGTGACAAAACATTACAGGGCTGCAAAGTTACACACTCCAAAGCTGAAAATTTTTTCTGTAAACTAACATTATGGCATCTGCTACTCCTTTCGGGGCCCGTATCTCGAAAATGCTTTGACATATGGACTTTTCATCAGAAAAATGCTTCCACACCACCATGTGCATAACCCTTTGCATTTCTGTTTGCGCTTGCATTACTGTTACCATTTGCATTTCCATTTCTATTACTGCATTTGTTTGCTTTTCATTTTGTGTCACTCTGTGCATTACCATTTGCATTTGCATCCGCACTTCCATTTGTGTTTACATTTGTGTTTCCTTTGGCGTCATCATTGGTGTTACCATCAGCATTTCCAATTGTGATACTGTGACCATGCACGTTACCTTTTGCGTTTCCATACGTGCTTGCGTTTGCGTTTCTGTTTGTGCTACTGTTTGCTTTAGCGTCATCATTGCTGTTATTGTAACTGTTTGCATTTCCAATTGTGTTAACATTACTGTTTGCATCTTCATCACCATTTGAGTTTCTGTTGGCCTTAGCATCTGCGTTTTTGGTTGCTTTTCTGTTGTCGATTGCATTACTGCTTTACTGCATTCTGCAGCGCCGTTGCCTTTACCGTTTGCATTTCTGTTTGCATTTGTGTTACTATTTGCATTTTTCTTATCATTTGCATTTCCATTGGCGTTAGCATTTATGTTACTGTTTTTGTTAGCATTTGCGTTTCTGTTGCTGTTAGAGTTTGCGTTACTATTTGCATTACCATTTCTGTTTTCATTAATGTTTGCACTTGCGTTTCTCTTACCGTTTGCATTATCATTTACGTTTGAGTCACCATGTGCATTACTGTTTGCGCTTTCATTTGCGTTACCGTTAGCGTTTCTATGTGGCAAAAATCTCCGTTTAAGGCATCAGTTAGTGTTGTTTCACAGTGACAAAAGTGAGGAAATTCGGTGTTAGGGTTGCCACCCCTTGCACACCAAGCCCACCCCGTCCCCACCAACAGGCATCGGGGTGTGCATTGGAGTCATCGGTCCTAACTCTCACCCCATTCTCCTATACTGCACCAGCTCTGCTTGTTTGCTCATGGGATGGGGTGAGAGTTTGGACTGATGACCTCAACACACACCCTGAGGCTTGTTGGTGGGGACAGGATGGTGTATGTATGTATATATATCTTATACTGGCATGGTAGCACCAGTATAGTTAGGGTTGAGTAAGCACTTTAATATTAAATCTCAAATTTTGCACCTTAATAACTTTGCTACCATACTATGGATTTGCCTGACATTTTGCATGCACAGACTGGTACAATAGATCTCTGGATCTGGCAAGTTGCATTATGGTTGGATATATGGTTGAGGAGCTACAGAACACCAAAAAACAGACAAAAAACTGACCTTTTGCACATTTCTTTGCTCGGGCCCACAGCCTGCAAGATTTGTCCATTCAGTCCAAAATGATCAGAGAAGATGCAGTCTGAGTCACTGATGTTCCTTTCAAAGATATGGTGTAAAAATATTAAACTGTTCAAAAGTTATTCAAAAAACAAATTTCCCATTATATTCAATGGGGGAAATCATATGTGCATCACGAAAGTTTTGCAAATGCACTTTTACTTTTGCAAATGACCTTTTGACTTTCATGCTTTGGCCATCTTGTTTTCAGTTAGTGAGAAAGAAAAATGCTTGGCGTTTAATTTGGGACCCTCTAGGTAAATACTGACTGTTAGGTTTACCAAATCAGGTCCTGAGGATGCCATCCCTATCTTTTTTTGAGGGTAAAACCCCTCAAGAAATGCCATTTTAAACATTGGGGAAAAAATACTTTCACAAATAATGAAAAAATGGCTGAAATACCTTTGTAAATGCGAATGTTTCATGCTACTTTTTGCGAAACTTTCATGATTTGTGAAAGTATTTTAAAAGAACTGCAAATCTTTGCCATCCTCCTGCAACAAAACGGTTGGGTCTTTTGGGCTGAAATTTGTAGGGTGGCAAGCCCTGGTCACATAGATGTGCCTTTTTTTGTGGTTTGGTGCCAAAATATTAAAGGGCAAAAAGTTACAGCGTTCTGAAGTTGAGAAATTTCCCATTGGATAACATTGCAGCATCCCTTACACCTTTTGGTGCCTGCATCTCGAAAACGAGGCGAGATATGGAGTTTTTGCTACAAGTCGGGAAATCATAGATGACACATGCAGTGAAATTTTTTTTTCCTACTTACTATGGTTACAGAGATATTGGCAAAAACATGTTCCAAGGGTTCCAAGGGTGCCTTTTCAGTGCTTTTCAGTGCCCGTATCTCAGAAACAATGTGAGATACTGTATGGATTCAATTGATTTATGTTGTGTGAAGTATCCACTGTCATGATTACAACAGCACTGGAATTTCTTTCCTAGCTGCTACTGTTGCTGAGATATTAGCAAATTAGTGTTACAATGGTCCCTTACCCTGTAGGGCTGCTGTATGGCTCTGTAGTTATGTATAAGTGGAGCACAGGGCCCAGAGGGCCAGCGCTCCCACATATGCATAGCAATATGCAACAAATGGACAATGTGAATGGAGCACAGGGCCCAGAGGGACAGTGCTCCCACTAACACATACAGTACCACTTATGTTACACTTTCTCAAAAAGAAGGGACATTGATTGGAGAAAACTCTGTAAATGCATCAATTAGGGTTAATAGTACAGTGACAAAAGTTTGGAAATGTGCTGTTAGGGTTCAAAACCTTAACTCCACATTCTCCCCCCCACACACACACATGCAAGACACATACAAGATTGTAAGACACTATATCACTTCATCAAATCTGCAACCACGATAATCACAACACTGTACTTACTGTACTTACTGTATTTCACATAACACTATGTAATGAAAAAACAAATATAGTATCATTGACTCTATACTGCCAGCACAATATGATGTTACATTATTGCTGGCATATCTTCTTCATACAATAAGACTTACTCTGTACACATTTTCAAAATATTGACTTTTATGTGTCACTATTCAACAACTGGGTTGCTTCAGGTATCGCTGCTACCACTTGGGAATGTGGTAGCAGGACAGATACAGATGACACTTGGGCCTAGATATTCAGAAATGCTCCAAAGGCCAGCGCAAGGCTGGCACAGTACAAATCCAATGTGCCATGGTGCAACAGAAGCCATATTCAGAAGTTGTACAGGCTGAACTGTGCCAATGCATCCTGGCAGAATATGGCACAGTTGCACCATGCTGCAAACAGAGGTGCACCATGATGCAATCAGAGCTGCACCATGGCGCAGAAAGAGATGTTCTAGTGCAACTGTGGGAGCAGAGCAGCAGAGCAACAGAGGGGGGTGCAGCACAGAGAACAGACCCAGGGACAGAGCCAGGGAAGCACAGTGACAGGTCACAGTGGACCTCCACCAGCAGGGCACACAGGGTGCACACAGGCACCCAGACACCAGTTCCCAGAACACAACAGTGACACAGATAGCAGGCAACAGGATTTTCCAATGGAGGGCCACCAAGGGAGCCCCGCCTTAGTCTGCTGGCCATGCCCCCTCTTGTAGACCATAGTAGGCCACACCCAGGACCATGCAGCCAAGCACACACATGCCACACAGACACACAGAAAGCCCACACAGTAGGCACTGAATGTGCTGGGAGGCAGGTAGCATGGAAGACCACATGGGACATGCCGCACAATGCCAAGCAGGGTCCCCAACACAGTGTGTGGCCAGTACCCAATCAATAACCATGGCTGTGTGCCACCACCATGCACGCATGCACCACACACCAATGACAGCCACCCTATGGGCACCCCAAGGCACAGCCACCAACCAAGGGTAAGGACACCACCACAGTGGAACACACCACAGCACACAGCAGTGAACCACAGATGCACAACACTCACCCCTACACATGCACACCACATGGACAGACACTGGGCCACTGCAGCATGGCTCCTCATACCACCTGCAAAGTAGACATTGACACAGGCAGGTAAGTAAAAAAAATATATTAATGAACACAACAATGTACAAAAACAAGGGGCTGGGAAAGGGTAGGTAAAGTGAGGGAAGAGGAGAGGGAACAGGGACTATACAGTGGGAAGGGGGACTGTAGGGGGAGGTACAGCAGTGGAAACAGGGGAAAGCTGGAGCCAAACTAATGGTGGCCATGTTCTGCCACCACTTGGCATTGTCACCGCCTCCTCTCTACCAACAGCAGGCACCTCATCTGGAATACCACCTCCATCACAGGGGGGTGGGCCCACACCTGCCAGCAACTCGGCGCACCACGAAATTACACAGAGGTGGCCTCCACCACACAATGGCCTTCCGACTGCACAATGACAGTCATATGGAACAGTGCACTGGCAGCACCACAGCAACAACAGAGGATGCCGGGCACACCTCCACCTCAACAACAGCTGGCACACAAGTCCAATGGATGCACCACAGTTACATGCACCACACACAGTGTGACACACACAGCTGCCATGGCACATGGCACAGGCAGCCATGCCCGCACCCACTCCCCCCACCACCCCCATGTAAAGTGCAAAGGACCATGACAGTGCTTACCTTCCCTCTGCGGCCCCACCAGTGCCGGTCCCGCCTCCACCTTGGCTAGCTGTGGCTCACTGTGCAGCTTCTGCCTGTGCCGAGATGATCCTCAGGTGTTGGGAATGGAAAGAAGACAGGTACACATCAGGAATCAACCACAGCAGCTGCTCACGATCCCCACCCCTATGCACAGGGTGTGCCCCTGCCTGACACGTCCTGCATGGCTGCATCACAATGCAAGCAGTGGCTGGCCATGCCACACTGTGATGCACATGATGACAGTGTACCCCTCTGCAAGGCATGCCAGGCAGCATAGCCAACACCACAGTACCGCACCAGGGCACACATGCAACATGGGATGACTTACCTGGCTGTGGCACAGCCCCTAGCCTGACATGTGCCTGCAGCCTCTGCAGGTGCTCTGGGTCCCACCGCAGGAGGTCCCCATACCAGTGGTGACATTGCTCCCCTGCCCTGGCCACCCCAGTCATCTGCTGCAGCCTGGCAGCATTTCCCTGCCAAAGAGTGACCCTGGCCTGCTGCAAGGGCACCTGCCCAAAGGGTTGGGGGGGCATGGTTCTTTACACAGGCAACCAGGTTCACCAGCTCCACCTGTGTCCAGTTTGGGGCATGCCATACCCGTCCCTGTGCCATGTTAACAACTGCAAAATTGGGGTCGAAAATGGTGGCAGGAGGCACATATGTCCACACCATATGCCCGCCGCGCGATGCGCAGGAGCATGTGCAGTGCATGCACATTGCCCATTGCTGGAGATGTACAGAATGGGTGTGGCTATGTGGGGTTACAGGGTCAGAGGTCTGACCCAGGGGTCAGGGGTTGACCGGTATTGTGCATCGCAGGTGATAGGGCACGCACCATCGCGTGGGCCATGTGGGTAGCTGGTCCATGCACAACATGCGCAATGCCACTGCATCATGCTGTCCGTGCACACCCATCTGCTGCAGGCATCCGCACAGCAGCAGGTGCTGCTTGCCACTGGGATGCATGTACTGTGTGCAGAGGTGCACCAGTTATATGAGCAGCAGGAGAGGGGCACTGCACAGATCCTGGCATGGATGCAGTGCATGCAGGAGGCAATGACTGCATCCTTGCATCGCATTGCCACTGCAATCATGGATGGCTTTGCACTGCTGGCTGCCACAGGGCATGGCCGTGCACAGGTGTCCCCCTGCAGTGCTATGTCCACCCCATGATCCCAGCATCAGGAGACCCCATCACAGTCGACACAGAGCTCTGATGTAGGCATCTCAGGCATGCCTGGGGCTGGCCTGTTTGGGTGTCTGCGCACCCCCTTGCAGACACGGTCATGGTCCCATGGTTCCACCATTGGGGCTGTTGCAAACCCCCCATGGCTGTTGCACAGCCTGTGGCTGCTGATCAGCCCCAGCACAGCTGCCCCCCATGGCTGTGGTGGCCATGGTTCCATGCAGTGGTGCTGATGTGCAGGCTGCCCTGACTGCTGTCTGCCACTGCTGCCCTGTGCACACACAGGTGGTGTGTGTGCCTTCCACTGGTGTTGTGCCTGTGTGTCACACTGCACGCTGCCTGTGTGTGTGCTTGCCCAGCTGCTGGTCCATGTGGCATGGGCGAGAAGAGGGAAGGCTAGCACTGGTTGTGCCTGTGCACTGGTGCAATGCATCTGATCCATGCCACATACCAAAACCTGTGTGTGTGTGTGTGTGTGTTTCCATGTGTAGTTGTGTGCCACTGACCCCTACTCCCCTGCATCACACCTCTGTGTGTGCATGCCCATTGCCATGCACACATCTGCATGTGTGCTGTACCTGTTTGTGTGGCCTATGCATGTATATGACACCACCTACCTGTGTGCAACATAGTGCTCCTGTGCAATGGTGTCCTGGTGGTGTCGCACCTGCTGTGGCAGCCAGGGATCCCTCTGCCCAGGGGGTAGCTGTCCACCACCCTCCATTGCATTGCCTCCGTCATCCCCACTACTGTCACCCTCATCAGCCTCGACAGCTATCCCACAGTCAGTGTTGTGCAACATGCAGCAGGCCAGGAATAGGCCACAGGCTTTTGAGGGGCTGTACTGTAGGGCACCGCCTGACCTGTCTAGGCAACTGAAACATGCTTTCAGCATGCCAAATCCATGCTTAATGATGTTGCGTGTGCTGGCGTGTGCCTTGTTGTAGCATTCCTCTGCTGGGGACGACGGGCGCCGGTAGGAGGTGAGCAGCCTGTGCCTGAGTAATTACATGCAGTCTCCTGTGTGGATAATGACTTGGTTAGCTTTCTGCTATTCTAAGCTGTGCCACTTGACTGTCCCTGGCACCCATGCCAACATACACATCCTGCCCTCCCCATCCCAAGGTCTGCTCTTCCCATTGCCCCTTACACATGCCATACTCACCCACTAGGTGGCTCGTGGGAATGTCCCCGTGTTCAAATCTGTGACACAGCACAGGGCTGTGCCAGATGAATGCATCATGTGCACTCCCAGGGTGTGTGGGGCAGACATTGGTGATGAGACCCATGGCATCACACACCACTTGACAGTTTATACTGGGGCTCCCCTTCTGGTTAATGTATGTGACACCCTGAGGGCCAGGTGGCATGCAGATGGCCACGTGGGTGCAGTCAATGGCGCCAATCATGCCAGGCATACGTGCAACCCTGTGGAAGTCCTGCATGGTTGCTGTATGCTCCACCTGTGTGCTGGGGAAATGGATGAATTCTGAAGCATGTGGCAACAGAGCATTGAGGAACTGTGTAAGGAGGTGGCATTTGGCTGACTGGGTTATGTCTGTGGTGTCCCCTGTTGGTCACTGGAAGGTGCCTGTGACAAGCAGGCACATGACAGCTGTCATCTTCATCTCCACGGACATGGCATGGCTCTGTCTGGTGGGTGCCTGTATCTCATCACTGCACAGCTCAAAGAGCTGCCTCAGAATGGCCCTGTTCAGGTGGTACCAGCCCACAATCTCCATGTTGCTATAATTCTCAAATGTGATGCAGGCACGGTACCACCTGTGTCGGGCATACATCCACCGGGCCCTTCCTTGGCCATGTCGCTGCTCCTCCTGTCCCCTCACACCCCTCTTTATAGCCTCCATTATGAAGGGTGCACTGTCCATGACCCTTGCTGTCCAATGTCCCCCTGGACATTTGGCTGCTGCTGGCTGTGTGCCACCCTGGTGCACTGTCTTTCAGTGTGTGTGTGTGTCTCTCTCATTCTCACTCTCTACCCCTCTCTCCTTCTCCAATGCCACCTCTGTCCCTCTCCCTCTCTGTCTGCCTTGGTCTGTCTGTCTGTTTCTCTCTCTCTCTCTTTCCCACTCCCCCTTGCTCTCACCCCTGGCACAAGTGCTGCCTGTGTCTTTGCACACTGTATTTATAGGAACAAGTCTGCTCAGAGCAACTTCAATTTGCTTCACACTTGCGCCATGGTTTCACGGTTGAATGTGCTGCTGCACTGGATATTCATCGGAACACCCCCTGCACTTGTGTCTGCATTCATTATAGTTGTGCATTGGCACAATGGATTTTGCACTGTGCAATGCTGCATGCTGAATATGGCTCCTTGGCACAAGTTCGCACTTGCGCTGGTGCAACTGAGTTGCATCATGTGCAACTGCTCTGAATATCCGGGCCACAGTACTTTTAAGATACTGCTCAGGTATGAAACTAGCACCATCACATGTTGTTATACTCTTGCATTACCTGGAAATGCTCATTAGCAGCATGTTAGTATTAGCATTGGATGTTAAAGCTGTTGCTTTCACATTTTACTTGTAAACTAAACTACAAATAATTACTTTTATTGTTAAAACAGTTTGTTATTAGGACTGACTCACTCTATCAGAAAAATAAATGCAAACATCCATTGACTGTTGGTAGGCTTATACTAACTCTCATTTCCAAGGAACTGTCTCTGGATAACATACCGTGTGTTACATCCCTTCTTCACTATTGAAATACAGGCATCTGCTTAAATCTTGTTATTGCTGTTTGTAACACAAACGTAACTACTGTGGGGCATCACCCATGGTTGCACAGTATGTGTGTATACCCCCAAGGCACTATGATGGCGGCAGAACTCATACAGTTGGTGACCCATGATGATAGATGTGTCTTGCAGTACATTTAGAGAGTTGTATGTTACTTCTGTTACCTGATGCTAGTTGCTTTGATTGGTTGTGTTGCCTTGGCCCTTCCCCTTTTTGCATGTGGGAGGGGAATGCGAAGTTAGGGTTTTGAACCCTAACAGCACATTTCCAAACTGATGTCACTGTACTATTAGCCCTAACTGATGCATTAATGGAGTTTTTTTGCAATGAATATATATATATATGCATATATATGAGGTTGTGAGAATTGATGGACACACACAATTGTCAGGTTGCACAATTGTCTACACCAGACATAATTTATTATTTGCAGATGGAAAATTGGGTACAAGAAAATAAAATAACTAAAGACAAAAATTAAAAATTAACAGTTAACAATACTGTTTTGCAGGCAAAATTCTCCAGTATAAAGGTTAGAGTTCCACAGACTGGGAGTAGAACCCTCCTGAATCATAAAGTTCAAAAAAGAAGCAGACCTTTTTCAAACCTACATCAGTACATCTCTGACCACACAACAAATCTGACTTGTGTCTTAGGCTGAACTCCTTTTATACCAGGAGTCCAACATATGATCATGCCAGACTCCTCCCATTTATCCTAAAACCATTTTATTCTTTAAGTAACACTTTATTTTAACATTCAAAACTTTTATTCTGTTTCTTTCAATAAAAGTAACATTCTGAGCTTGGAGTTGCATGAAACACTTCATTATTTGAAGAAATAAAACCTATTTCTGTTTCAGGATCCTTCCACAGAGTCATTCAGTGCATACAAATAGTGTTGATAGGGCCGGCCGGCTCTTAGAATAACACTGGAGGACATTTGCACAAGACCTGCCACCGAGAATGAGAGCCAACAACTAAACAGCTTCTAAGGCTTTGGGTAAGAAAAAAAGAAAACAACTGCAAAATTGTCCATACAAAATCATAATTTCACTGCACATTGAGTTTGGGAGCTTACTTTGCACTTGGCGTTTTGAGTCTGGAACTGCCAAAGCACAATGCATGGTTTCAGATAATTTTTAATACTTTTGCACCAGCTCATTTCATATTGTAGTCCCTTATTTACTTTGAAAAAGAAAAAGGTCTCCGCTTTATAACACTCCTCGGGAGTGTTTTTGGGAAAGCTATGGGGTACAGAGAGTGAGGTACGGGCAGCTGAGAGGCCACCTTTTGGCACTTCCAGGAGCCAACTCCGTACCCTCACAAACACAAGCAGACAGCTAACTGGTTATCTCCACATGTCCACCAACCAGATAGGCACTGTAACCACTTGCTTTGTGTGCTGTTTTGATGTGCAATATCTGGACTTGGAGGGGCTCCATTTTGGGAGTACATTTACTGGCTTTTGCAGCTATAATACCCTCCACAACAAATCAAGGACATGCCATTGCGGGAAACTCGGGGAAAATTAACCCGACAGGTAAAACAAACAAATACATTCATCCCAGATAACCTGGACTCAGAAAAAGAAAATTTACTATCTGAACATACACAGCTCTTTTCATTCAGAGTACAGACTAACACCACATGACATTCCCTTATGTCGGTTGTTACATGGATATTGTTTTTCTTTGTTTCAGTTTATTTCTATAACATTAAGGGAAAGCATACACCCCTGCAGGCATAAGGAGCTACTAAACCCAAAATCAGGCATTTTTCTTGCTACCTCCTTATTCCCTCCTTCATTTATATTTTATTACAAGATTCATTCCAAGCATATCAGGAAAATGCAGTACTGTACATAAGCAAGGAAAATGACCAAATACCCAGAGGTACTTCATTACCTCCAGTGCTTAATAATGTTAAGGGTGGGGTCCAACTGAGCATGAGAATACCTGAGCAAGCCTGGGAAGGAAGAGAGTTTTTGGTTTTAGAAGACATGTCTGCAGGTGGCCAACCTGCAAAATGGAAAGAATAGCAAAGGACAGAAACTATCAGAGGTGCTAGAGGACTAGAGGGCATGGGATGAAGTTGGAGGGAGGACGATTCAGAGGAAACATGAGAAAGAATTTCTTCACAGAACGGGTGGTGGACAGGTAGAACACCCTGCCAGAGGAAGTGGTGGGGGCTGAAACAATCACGGGATTTAAGAATGCATGGGATAGACATAAAGGAATTCTGAAGGTCAGGGGTAAAGTGCAACAGACTTCTAGGAAAACAAACTGAACTTACAAGCTCAAATGGGCAGACTGGGTGGGCCATAGGCCCTTATCTGCCGACACTGTCTGTGTATCTATGTATGTATCTATGTGCTGTTGTGCAACAGACTTAAAAAGGTTGGCTTCTCAAGGACTGTGACAATATACAGTATATATATATATATATATATATATATATATATATATATATATATTCCAGTATAACATAGCAGTGTACTGTCTACACACATTTCTACAGATTAAAAGAAAAGACATAGAGGGACCATTTTCTTCTTTTCAGGCCATGTTTGAATGTGGCAGCAGGAAAAATGATATGACTGTGGATAGAAGTCTGCTCATAAATAAAATTGTACTTCATAATGCCTGTTGTACTCTCCCAACCTTAACTCCCCTCAAGTGCACTGCCCTAATTCATCAGATGGAGCAAGAGGAGATTAAAAATCATAAGAAAAATTAAAAAGAGTGTATTTTGAGTGATATGCTTGGCTACGATGACAAGGCCCAGCAGTCTCTTAATGAAATGTAAGAAACATAACTACATTATACTGGATGCAATCCAAGTGATACTATATGTGCTGCAGGGAATAATGCTAAGTCTATAACAATCCACAGTTGCTTTGTGCAAGCTGGAATCATTTATGTACTTTGATCTATTCAAAACCTGCATCAAGCTCCCTACAGCACTATTGATTTCTTGGCCCGCTCAGCTACAAATGCTAACACCTACAATTTAGCAATGTTGAAAGCAGACAGCTTAGGTCACGTACATTACAAGTCAACCACTCAGGTACAACCAAAGGCATACATGCACAAAACATATCTGCAACAATGCACAAAATATAGAAAAGGACTTGGTTCTTCTTTACAGAAAACCACCGATATCTTTTGGGTCCAGAGACAGTGTCCTGTAAAGTGGCACAGGTACTGTAAAACATTTTTTTAAATATCAGTTTACAACAGTTTGACAGTACTTATACAAGTTTGTTTTTGTTTTTTTGTCGATTCTCTTTATGCACCCACCTACTGGTGCTTCTGTCAGGCAATCCACGCTTGGTTCCACGGCTCCACTGCCCACCTGAACCACTCCCTGGCGTACTGCATTGGTATCAGGACCTGAGACCTCCCCCAGCCCGACAGAGAAGCCCCAGAGTCCCCAAGGGAGGAGTTGGAGGAAGCGGCCAACACTGGGCATGTGACCTTGACCACTGGTGGTTGCCATTGCCTCACCTGGAGGTGGGGAATTTCTTGTTTTGCCCCTGGAGAGCAGCGTGCAATGACACCCATGCATGACTGCCCTGCTGGTGTCTGCCATGCTCTGTCCCTCTCATCTGACTTGGTGTTCCTGTAATGCCCCCAATCACCATCAGGGGCCACCAGGACACTGAGCAATCCCTGGATCCCTCCCCAGGAGAGGAGAGCTGTCCTCTGGATGATCCATCATCTCCTTCCCCTGCTGACCCCTGGCTCCCTGAGTCCATCACCGAACCCAGGTCACCGGTGTGGCACGAGGTGTGGTGTCAAGCGCCTCAACCCTCACTGCCGCTGGGCCAGCTCGTATACAAGTTTGAAGGACATTATCTGTATATTCATATGTTTAAGGAGTTTACGTTGATGTTTTTAAAACTTTTAGACCCTGGTATTTAAAAGCAGTGATTTGTGGCACACAGATCATAGCAGCACACATTAAAAAGTGCATGGAGCCGGCCAAGGGCTGAGGCACTACACGCCACACCTCACACCATGCTGGTGATCAGTGTTTGGGAGCAAGCACGGGCTGCCGGGGGTCAGCAGGGGAGGAGAAGAATTGTGTATCGCAGGGACAGCTCTCCTTCTCCTGGGAGGGGGTGACCAGACATCGGTGCATGCCTGGCCCCTAGTGGTGGCTGGGGGGATGCCACACTGATGCTGTATCTACAGGGGTAGAGGTGGGGCAGATGCCTGACAGGATGTGCATTTGGGAGCATGTGCGATGCCATCGCTGGTGTCATTAAATGCTCCACCTCTGGCGACCATGGAGAACAAGGAAAAAAGGTCTCCTGGTCATGCAGCATGAGCTTCTGTCCTCTGCAGCACAACCACAAATATCACTTCTCACAATCTGGATCTGTTCAAGGTGAGTTGAGCTTGAGGGGCTCCTCATCACCCTACCACAGATTGCAAGCCATGGGGGATATAGGGTAGGTTGGCCTGATATCAGGATGAGGGTTGAGAGGACAGTGGGGATGTACAGCGAACCAGAAGCCAAGGGAGAAAATAGTAGCTAAAAAAAATAAAGTGCATGGCCATCGGGGAAACATATTTAAACAGGTAGCATGCCTGTCCAGTAGGCACTACCTGTATGACTATTGGGAAGTTGTAGTGCCAGGCACTGTGCATCTGTGTAGTGCACCACAGTCGCTACTGGGAAGAGACACCTAGAAGCAAAAGGGGATGGCATGTCCCAAATGGAATAGCATCTTTGCTCCAGGATGCAGTATTCAGAGGCCAACATGCAGTGTGCTAAGGGGCCATTTGCATGCCATTATGTGGCCATTAGTAGCTCTGCACAATGCCTTTGTTCACAAATGTGTGGAGGTATTAAGAGGAGCCTCGGCCATAGCTTCCACCCTTATACCATCCCTGTACAGTATTCCCTGAATGCTTGGTAGCCCAATGGTACCCATATCCTGCTTTAATCCCTAATATGTGAGTCAAAAATTCCCTGGTGGTTCAGTGGTATCCTCCACCTGATCCCGAGATGTGAATGAGAAATTTCCTGTAGGTCAGTGGTACCCATCTCCTACCCTGATCCCTGATATATGACTGAGAAATTCACTGGTAGTCAAGTGGTGCCTCCACACCCTAATCCCTATTATACTAGTCATGCACCCCCCTCCTCCTCCCTGACCCATCTACTCTGCACCCACCACTCACCAACTACCACCCCTGTCTGTCACCGACTTACCCAACAAAAACACATCCAGGACTATGAGAAGAGCTGTAGACAGCAAATATTACAAATGTCCTCTCACTACCTCAGCAGGACACCATTTGAATGACATGGAACAAACATGTGCACAATTTATCACTGTCATTTGGTAGTGGCATGCCAAGGTACAGAGAGGTGCTGGCTACCCTCTACAGCTCCACTCTTGATCTGGCACATGCTTTGGTTGTGTGAATTGGTGCCTGATGGAAGGTGATGGGTGCTGGATTAGAAAGCTGGGAAGGAGGGTGTGGAGGTGTACAACTAGTATGATGGGGATCTGGTTAGGAGAGGAGTACCACTGGTCTATCAAAGATTTTCTCATTCTCCTATTAGATATTAGGGCAGAAGGTGGTACTCCTGGACTACCAGGGAATTTCTTGTTTTCTTGTTGGGTATCAGGCCAGGAGGGGGTACCACTGGACTACCAGGGAATGTCTTGGTGCTCATGGTGGGAGGTCGTACCACATCACTACCTGGGTTTCTGTCTATTATGGTGGGGCAGGGTAGGGAGGGGGAGGGTGCTGCTGGCACCAGTGCTGCTGGGGGACAGGGAGTCCTCATGTGCCACTATACACTTTGATAAGAGTAGGGTTTTAGAAGGGGTAAATAGTGCTGTCTTGGCAGCTTTTTAGTACTTTCAAAATCCTCTGAGTATACAACTGCACCCTGTTTGCAAAAGGGTACCATGGTCTGCATGGAGCAGTGGTGTATTTAGTGTGATTGTGCTATACACTGAGCTCCTTGCTGTGGGTCATTTTGTTTTGGCTTATGCTGCATTCAGATACGCTATGTCTGGTTTTCATGGCACTATTCCTATTAGTGCCAGGCGAACCACCTAAATACTGATGTCTGTGACAGCAAAGTTGACATGATTAAAATATTTCAATGTTTCAAACGGTCATATGAACTAGACTCCAAGCTTTCATCAAACACGTTTGGAGCACTTAGGCTCAAAGATAACCATCTATAAAGATATTACTGTACTTCCTTTGTAAAGGGTTTAGTCTGAAACTTATGGCAAAGATTTTTTTTTTTCAGATTAAAGCTTTGAGTCCAGTCGACACAATTGGACAATGATGTGCTCCATAAGAATGACACTGTGTTTTAAACACATTGATGTTTTTCAAGGGTTTTAAACAT
This sequence comes from Neoceratodus forsteri, assembly GCA_016271365.2. Taxonomy (NCBI): domain Eukaryota; kingdom Metazoa; phylum Chordata; order Ceratodontiformes; family Ceratodontidae; genus Neoceratodus; species Neoceratodus forsteri. The sequence continues at coordinate 1,024,376,551 of CM057454.1, read as the reverse complement.
TTTGAAATACATTATTTTAAACACTTTGGGCACCTTATTCAAACAGTTCACACTTGCACTAACAGGGTCTAGGCTGCACAAACTTGACCTAATACATTGGAGAGGTAATTAGCTTGGCAAATTCTATATTTATAGTAAAGCCACCGATAACACAACACAAAGTTCTTAGTGTGTGAGCACTAATGTACTGCTATTGCACATGTTAATGAAAGACAGACTCATGCAGATAGGGCGCACTGGCATACTGGAAGCTTTTATGAAGCTGTAACAGCCTGTTTATACAATGCTAGTTAATGTTGTCACAAAGCGTATTTTTATAAATGACCAAATAATAGGTATCCCCGCCCTCTCTATCGTTATCCCCATTTTTATTTTTCCTGTCATCCAGTGGTTCTACCCACCTCTCCCCCTCCACATTAAGTTTTTCCTGATGTCCAGTAGCAAATCATCCCTCTCCCTGTTCCCACTCATGTTTTCACTGGTGTATATCATACTCTGACCTATTCGGGGCAAGATGGCGGCAGTGCTGTGCCGCGATCTCTAAGCGCATTAACGCTGCCCCGGGAAATCTGTTGTAATTTTGTTTTATTTTATAATTTAGCAGTTATTTTTTAGTTTATTTTTAGCTTGGGGTTTTGATTTTTTCATTTAGTTGAGGTTTTCTGTGCCCCCCCCTTCTTCGCCAGTGCAGTTGTGGGAAAGACTTTTGGCATTACCGTGAAGATTGTCGGAGTTTCTGCTCACTGATCTGAGGGCTTGATTCTTCGGGCTGTGGAGTGAAGTGGAGAACAGGTGTCATGGACTCGGACTGACGCTGTTTGGTGACCGGAGTGGAGGAGATTGTTGTGTTCCGAGTCTTTGGAGCTATGAGAAGGGTCTGTCGTGTGTTCGGTGGTGCTGTTTTTCCCTTTGTTATCCGGAGGTAAAGAGAGAATTTGGGTGGCTAGTTTTTGGCCCCCTTATAGGCTTTCTGCCAGATTTTGTGGTCTGCCTTGCTGGATATCTGCCCTTAGAAGGTGGTGGGCTGGGTGGTTGCTGCTATTTGGCGGCAGCATTCCTGGCTCTTCTTACCCACTCCGGACCAGCTGGAGAACCTACCTGGGTGCGGTAAGGTCCGTTTTGTGGGTGGCGTTCACAGGGTGAGTACCTGAATCTGTCTGTGGCTTCTTTATTCCCTCTCTTTATGGTCTGAACTTGGAAAGCCTTGGATTTGCTCTGTGGCCTTGGAATTGTTCCAGAGGAGGAGGTATTGTGATGTGGCTCCTACAGCAGGAACAGTTGGACCCGTGATTTCATCCTGGTGGTGAGAGCCCTTGTGGGATTATGGATAATGCTGTTTGGATTTATCTTTCTGGAACTTGCTGACTTTATCCCACTATTTTGGAATCTTTTCTACCTGTACTGTCCCTCCCTGAGTGGTGAGAGCGCCGTGGGGGGGTTTGAATTGGGGGTGGGGTTCTTTTTCTGTATTTTTGATTTTATTTTATTTTTGGATGCATGGAGTGAGAGTTCATGCCTCTATATTTGGATATTCTTGTGGTGGATGGTGGGAGCTCCATTGCTTCAAAAGACTGATTTTATATATTTAATTGAACTGATTGTTGTTTAGTATTTATTATTTTATTGTATGTTTATTTGGATAATTTGATAGTTTAGTTTATTTAGTTTAAGTTTATGCACTTTTAAGTTTATTATCTTATTTTATTTTATTGGGATTTCTCGGGAGTTTTGAGATCCCTGGTTTTGGCCTGCTGTTTAAGGATGACAATAGTTATTCTTGTCGCACCCCCCCCTCCATCATGCACTATTCATCCGCTGCTCTTCATGCCCTCCGCCCTTTCTTTGCGCCCCCCTTGTCTTTCCCTGTTTACCAACGCTGTAGGGCATTGGGAATTGCACGTGGTGGGATTCGGAGGGTGGGGAAGTGTGAACAGCGGGGGATGAAGGAGGGGGTTGTTCGCGTTCGGCTGGTCAAGTCCAGAACGCCCTGGGGTGAAATGGAGTGACGACCGTGGTCCCTCCTGGTTGGTCCCCATACCCAAGGGCACCACCCTCTCTGTAAATGGTGGGCAGGTGGTTGGGGCTTCCCAGGAGTCCTATCCAACTCGGGCGGTGTTGTGCAATGCCAGGTCCGATGTGAACAAGACTGCCATTATTGCGGACTTGGTAGGTACAGCGGAGCTGACCTGCATCACCAAAACCTGGCTGGATAGTAATGCAGGCCCAGTTTTTGAGGCAGCAATTCTGGCTGGGTATTCGGTGATTCACCTCCTGAGATTGGATCGCAGGGGTGGGGGGGATTGAGGTCTGTTTCAAGACCGAATTGGACCTCACTAGTGTTCCAGTGGAGGAGACCAGATCCTTTGAGAGTGTCATGGTGGCAGATGGAGGTTATAGAATGGTTCTCGTCTATCATCCACCCGGTGATGAGAAAACATTCTTAAAGGAAGTGGCGGACTTCATCGACGACCAGGTATTTGAGTCGCCCAGGTTGATGGTGCTGGGTGATTTCAATGCCTGGATCGATGATGAACTCTCGCTTTTTGGTCAGCACTTCCTCCAATTGATGTGTTCATTGGGCCTCTCACTGGTAGTTACCTCTGCAACTCATAAATACAGCCACTCACTCGATCTGGTCATCCTGCTGGGGTTGGAGGCCTCCGAGGTGGGGGTGGAAGTAGTCGGTTGGTCCGACCACCACACTGTGAGGTTCAGTTTTGGCACCCCCTCTTGTAGACCTTCCCCAGTGGAGATGGTCAAGTACCACCCTTTATAGGATGTTATGACCACTGGTCTAACTGCGGTTCTTGACCTATCAGAATTTACTGCACTTTCTTCTGGTTGTGCTACACACACACACTGTCAAATACATATTTACATACAGTATATTCATATATACTCAAGCGTAACATAGCTGTGCATTGCCTATACACAGTTTTACAGATTAAAAAAAGACATCAAGGCACAGTTTTCCCTTTTTTTAGGCTCCACGGGACATTGGAGAGTGGGGGGTTGCCTTTAGAGAGCTCATATAAATCACAGACTTAAGGCTGAAACTGATCTAGCTAGCTGGGGTTTGTAGACTAGCAATTTCTGCAGTAACCACTGAGCCACCTACTGTAACTGCACTTTCTAATTGTTATGATACACATATTGACTAATACATATACACATATATGCATGTATATTCCAGTATAACATAGCAGTGAACTGTCTACACACACAGAACATTGTCACACACACACTAACACACATACACTGTCTTATATGGCATTTATTTACTTATACATCTAACCCTAACATTTACTGTATTTAGGGTAAGTACTGTGTTTTGCACTAACTCATTTTACTACTCTACAGCATGATTTGGTAACTAAGTTAGTGGACCAGGGAAGTGCAGTGGATGTAGCCTATCTGAACTTCAGAAAGGCCTTCGACACTGTCCCCATAGAAGGTTGATTAACAAACTGCACAGCATGGGGGTGGATCCTAAAATAGTTTTGTGGGTATGGAACAGGCTGAATGGCAGGAGTCAGAGGTTTGTTGTAAACAGGGAGTACTCTGGAGTGGGAGAGGTGATGAGCAGGGTGCCACAGGTGTCAGTTTTGGGACTGGTACTCTTCAATATCTTTATTGGGGACTTTGCCAAGGGACTGGAGGGGAAGGTATGCCCCTTTGCTGATGATACAAAAGGCATGCAATAAGGTGGACACTCCAGGGGTGTTGAAAGATTGAGGGGAAGATCTTAGAAAGTTGGAGAAATAGTCTGAAGAATGTCAGCTGGGATTCAATGCAAAGAAGTGCTGGATCAAGCACATAAGGCAAAAGAACCCAGGGGCAAAGTATGAACTAGGTGGGGATGTACTGACAGTCAAAAAGCAGGTAAGGGGCCTGGGAGTTATCATCTTTGAGGACCTAAGAGAAAGTAGACAGTGCAATAAGGCTGCTGGAAAGGCTAGCCAAATGCTTGGATGCATAGGGAGGGGTATCATGAGTAGAAAGAGGGAGGTCATCTTGCCCCTGTATGAGATACTAATAAGTCTGCACCTGGAATACTGCATTCAGTTCTGTAGGTCCCATCTGAGAAAGAACATAGATACGGTTGAGGTGGTGCAGTGGAGGGCAAGTAAAATGGTGCAGGGCCTGCAGGATAAGACCTATAAGGAAAGATTGAAGGAGTAAAATACTGTATGTATTCCCTGGAGGTAAGGAGGGAGGTGAGGACATGATTGAGACATACAAATACATCACAGGTATAAACAGAGTGCAGTAAGAAAGCATCTTCCAGCTTAAGAGGTGCTCCAAGTCAAGGCGGAACAAAAAGAAGTTAGATGGGGGAAGGCTCAGGGGTAACGTGAGAAAATATTTTTTCATGGAGAGGGTGGTGGATGCCTGGAATAGCCTACCAGAGGGGGTGGTAAAGGCTAAAATGGTCACAGAATTTAAGAAGGAGAGGGATAGATGCAAGGGTATCCTGGAGTTAAGGGGGGCTCCAGAGTTTAGTTTGGGCAGGGGTCTCACACGAGATAAGGATTATTAGGGCAGGCTGGGTCCTACAAAACCAACTAAAATGTAATACCTCCAAAACTGTTTCCATGCTATTTGGCACAGTGCAGAAAATTAACACATCCCCCCCCCACATAATTTCCCTGGATGGTGGCCCTCTTGATCAGGTTAGCAAATACAAGTACCTGGGTGTCTGGCTAGACCCTCACTTATTGTTCACTCCTCACATAGACACAACCATCTCAAAATTACGCCACAAACTCGGTGTACTATACCAGCACAGAGGTTCCCTCCCTCTACCTGCCAGACATCAAATCATAAATAAAATTGTACTCCCCATTTTTGATTACGTGAACGTGGTCTACTGCCCTGCCTCTGAAACCACCCTATCAAACCTCAACATCCTCCTTAATTTTTTCTGCCACTTCGCTACCAACTCACCCCTTAGAACGCACCACTGTGATCTGTACTCACTCCTAGGAATAGTTCCGTTGTCCCACAGGCGGTTACATTCACTCGCTCAATTTGATATCTAAATTCTGATTTGACCTGCTACCTCCCCCCCCCCACCTGAAGGGTAGTCTCTCACTGGCCTCCGAAACCCCCTACATACTAAGACACAAAAATGAAAGAACTTTTAGCATACCACGACCATCCTCATATTCTGGCAATGCTGCCTTCTCCTACCGACTCCCTACTTTGTGGAATAATCTTATCCCTTGCATTAGAAACACCTCCTCTTACCTAGCTTGCAAGAAACAAATACTCCTCCTGTCACCTCCCTCTTGCCTCTGTCCCAGGTGATTGCCACTGCCACTGCCTCCTGTTACTCTGTTACTACCCAGTTCCTACTTGATCTCTTTTGCATCTGCCTCACCTATCTCTGTTTAATTCTGTTCTTCTCACCTCGTCTCATACAACTTAATTGTTTCTAGCATGCCTTGCTACCTGTGGCTTTATTTGTGCTGAATTGTGAAAGTTCTGCTGTATCTATTTGTATTCAAATCACCAACATGTAAATACTGTAACTATCTGTAAATAATGTTGTTACTCTTGTAAGTACTGCAACTATCTCTAGCTCTATTTGTCCTAAATTGTAGAATCTTCTGCTGGATCTATTTGAATTCAAACCGCCAACATGTAAATACTGTAACTATCTGTAAATACTTTTTTTTACTTTTGTAAGTACTGCAACTATCTGTGCATACTTTTGTAAATATCCTGTCTTTGTTAGCACTGTATGTACTGCTCAATTCCCCCACCCCAGGTCATGCCTGGAAATGAGCCTCATCTCATTGTGTCTATCCCAGTCAACAAATGTTTAAATAAAATAAATAAACTGGGTGGTGATGTGACTCTCAGCCCCCCAGCCTGAACTCCAACACAGCACCCACCAACTCACACCCCCAGACTCCGCCACACACCCTCACTCAACTGAACAAGTTCCAGTGTAAAGATCCACTCTCCCATCGATGACACATCTTGCTGCTGGAACTGGGGACTGCTATATGAGAAATAAGGTACAGTAAGTGCAGTTCAATGTATTTCAATGGGCATTCAACTGCACTTACATTATTTCCCACATAGTAGTCGCTGGTTCCAGTGGCAAGACGTGTCTTCCATGGGGCAGTGGATCTTCATGTTGGGATCTGTTCAAGTGATTGTGGGTGTGTTTGGGGGGTCTGGGGTGTGTGGGTTGGCAAATGCTTAGTGGGAGGTCAGGTTCTGTCTGTGTGGTTGCATCAGTGATGGACCTTTATTTACAGATTAAAAAAAGACAATGAGGGACCACGTTCTCCTTTTCTGGCTCCAAAGGACATCGGAGGGTGTGGAGGTTGCCACTAGACACCTCATTTAAATCAGCAATAACATGCAAAAGGCTGAAACTGATCTCGATAGCAGGGTGATGTAGACTAGCAATTTTTGCACTAAGTAACCTAACTGCACTTTCTAATGGTTGTGATACACACACAGTCACTAATACATACATATATGTATGTATATATCTATATATATATGTGTGTGTGTGTATATATGTATTTTTTTTTGTTAGTTATTTAACCAGGACTAGCACACTAAGCTGAAAGCTTTTTTACAGGTGCGACCTGGGAGCACAGGGAAGTTAAGTGACTTGCTCAGGGTCACACAGTATGCAAGTGGAAGCTATGGGGTTCAAACCCAGGTCTGGTCTGCTGGATGTCACCAGATTTGCAGCTCAGAGCCTTAAACCACTGCGCTATACTGCCTCCGTATATGTATGTATGTATGTATGTATGTATGTGTGTGTGTGTGTGTATATGTAAGGAATAAGACATGACGAGGTGTGGTTTATGGCTTGATAAGAGCACGCCCCAGGTGCGTAATGAGGCACGAGGCACTTGCGCCGAGTGACTTTAGCACCTGGGAAGTGCTCTTATCAAGCCATAAACCACACCTCGGAGTGTCTTATTCCACTTATAAAATGGGCCCTGCAGTAATTATTTATTGGGAAAAAACAAAAATTATACAAAAATTACAAAATATAAAAAAACATGGTTTAATAACTCAAGTAGTAAAAAGTAGTCCCCCATGAAGTGACATTTAAGTTGGCAGTACAGTGTTGTTACTGTGTTTGCTGATTTAGATTGATTTAAATCCTCCTGTGACATTTTTTTTAATGTGTTTTCCTGTTAAATGGTGAGAGTACTGGGTTAAAGAGAGAGACACACATAGCTAACTATAGCTGTTCACAATGAAGCAAGTGAAGAGATTCGCAGAATTGCAATGTCTGTATATACGGACTCAGGATCAGTAAGCGTTGCAGCAACATAAAATAATAATTTAAAAAAATAAAACATCTGTTGCTCTACTGTCACAGTTCTATCAAACTTGCAAGAACTGCAAAACAGTTTTTAGTGAACGGTTCTCTGTAGTGGGAGCGAGCATGTCCCTCACAGGCCGCCATACCTACGCTGCTTGCTTTCTATTTTCATTTTATGTTGCTGCGATGCTCGCTGTTCATGAGTGTGCCACGGAAATGTTTCGGTTGTTTGACTGTGGTTCGATACATTGGATACTAAGAGAGAATGCGGTCGGTTACCCTAAGGAGGAGACGAGAAGACAGGTTAGACTTTATATGTGAAATTAAAAGAAAAGATTTCTTGGGGGGGATTTATGAGAAGCAGCTGGAGGTTGAGAGAAAGTAGCGGGAGAGCCATGAAGGATCGAGAGAGGTTAGCAGTGGCGCTTCAGTGAACTCTGGCAGCAAGCATTTCTGTTTACGCTTGCCAGAGGTCACTGATTTGTTGCTGTGGTGCGGCATAGTGGTGGGCAGTAGTCCCGGTTGGCTACTATATCATCTGATAAGGACACGGCTCAGATGATGTAGTAGCCAATCAGATAGCTGGATTTTCTAAGCCCATTTTATAAATATATATATATATATATATATATATATATATATATAAATATGTATATACACACACACACACACACACACACACACATATATATATATATATATATACACATATATATATATTTTATAGTGGCACGGTAGTGCCACTATAGTTAGGGATGAGTGCCCCATTTAAGGTTAAAGTGTGAATTTTGCAGCTTAATAACTTTGCCCCTGTATGACAGATATGCCTGAAATTTGGCAGGAGCAGATCTGTACTGTAGGTCTCTGGAACTGCCAAGTTTTGTAACAGGTGGCTTTATGGTTGTGGAGCTATAAAGTGCAATATAAAGTTGTATTTACACTTTTTTGCACATTCTTTGCTCGTGCCTACAGGTGGCACGGTTTGGACGACTGGTCTGAAACCTTCAGGGAACATGCAACCTGGGTCCCCGATGTGTCCTTCGAAGATTTCATGAAAAAATATTAAATGGTTCAAAAGTTATTCAAAAAACTAATTTTCCATTATAGTCACTGGGAAAAGTTAACAAACTATTTGACAGTGTCGCAAATGCAGTTGTTAGTGTCGCAAATAACCCCTGTAGTGTCATGAGTCAGCCATTTTTTTTTCAGTTAATGGTCACCGAAATGTTTGCCATTTCAATTTGGGACCATCTAGGAACACAGTTCTTTTTGTGTTTACCTAGTCGAGGCCTGAGGATGCTAGCCATGTCTTATTTGGGGGGTTAAACACCCCAGAAATATGTTTTTCAAATTTTTGTAAACTGTAGTGTTGCAAAGCAGTGTCGCACTTGCGATACTTTCGTGATTTTTTTTGCAAAATCGTCGTGATTTGCGACACTACTTTGCGACACTATGCCCAAAACAGTAGGGAATCTTTGCCACACTGCTGCAAAAGAACGGTTTGGTCTTTTGGCCTGAAATTTGGAGGGAAGAAAGCCAACATCCCACAGGTATGCCTTTTTGTGGTTTTGGTGACAAAACATTACAGGGCTGCAAAGTTACACACTCCAAAGCTGAAAATTTTTCCTGTAAACTAACATTATGGCATCTGCTGCTCCTTTCGGGGCCCGTATCTCGAAAATGCTTTGACATATGGACTTTTCATCAGAAAAATGCTTCCACACCACCATGTGCATAACCCTTTGCATTTCTGTTTGCGCTTGCATTACTGTTACCATTTGCATTTCCATTTCTATTACTGCATTTGTTTGCTTTTCATTTTGTGTCACTCTGTGCATTACCATTTGCATTTGCATCCGCACTTCCATTTGTGTTTACATTTGTGTTTCCTTTGGCGTCATCATTGGTGTTACCATCAGCATTTCCAATTGTGATACTGTGACCATGCACGTTACCTTTTGCGTTTCCATACGTGCTTGCGTTTGCGTTTCTGTTTGCGCTACTGTTCGCTTTAGCGTCATCATTGCTGTTATTGTAACTGTTTGCATTTCCAATTGTGTTAACATTACTGTTTGCATCTTCATCACCATTTGAGTTTCTGTTGGCCTTAGCATCTGCGTTTTTGGTTGCTTTTCTGTTGTCAATTGCATTACTGCTTTACTGCATTCTGCAGCGCCGTTGCCTTTACCGTTTGCATTTCTGTTTGCATTTGTGTTACCATTTGCATTTTTCTTATCATTTGCATTTCCATTGGCGTTAGCGTTTATGTTATTGTTTTTGTTAGCATTTGCGTTTCTGTTGCTGTTAGAGTTTGCGTTACCATTTGCGTTACCATTTCTGTTTTCATTAATGTCTGCACTTGCGTTTCTCTTACCGTTTGCATTATCATTTACGTTTGTGTCACCATGTGCATTACTGTTTGCGCTTTCATTTGCGTTACCGTTAGCGTTACTATGTGGAAAAATCTCCGTTTAATGCATCAGTTAGTGTTGTTTCACAGCGACAAAAGTGAGGAAATTCGGTGTTAGGGTTGCCACCTTACTGGCCCACCCGTCCCCACCAACAGGCATCGGGGTGTGCATTGGGGTCATCGGTCCTAACTCTCACCCCATTCTCCTATACTGCACCAGCTCTGCTTGTTTGCTCATGGGATGGGGTGAGAGTTTGGACTGATGACCTCAACACACATCCTGAGGCTTGTTGGTGGGGACAGGATGGTGTATGTATATATATCTTATACTGGCATGGTAGCACCAGTATAGTTAGGGTTGAGTAAGCACTTTAATGTTAAACCTCAAATTTTGCACCTTAATAACTTTGCTACCATACTATGGATTTGCCTGACATTTTGCATGCACAGACTGGTACAATAGATCTCTGGATCTGGCAAGTTGCATTATGGTTGGATATATGGTTGAGGAGCTACAGAACACCAAAAAACAGACAAAAAACTGACCTTTTGCACATTTCTTTGCTCGGGCCCACAGCCTGCAAGATTTGTCCATTCAGTCAAAAATGATCAGAGAAGATGCAGTCTGGGTCACTGATGTGCCTTTCAAAGATATGGTGTAAAAATATTAAACTGTTCAAAAGTTATTCAAAAAACAAATTTCCCATTATATTTAAAGGGGGAAATCATATGTGCATCACGAAAGTTTTGCAAATGCACTTTTACTTTTGCAAATGGCCTTTTGACTTTCATGCTTTGGCCATCTTGTTTTCAGTTAGTGAGAAAGAAAAATGCTTGGCGTTTAATTTGGGACCCTCTAGGTAAATACTGACTGCTAGATTTGCCAAATTGGTTTCTGAGGATGCCATCCCTATCTTTTTTTGAGGGTAAAACCCCTCAAGAAATGCCATTTTAAACATTGGGGAAAAAATACTTTCACAAATAATGAAAAAATGGCTGAAATACCTTTGTAAATGCAAATGTTTCATGCTACTTTTTGCGAAACTTTCATGATTTGTGAAAGTATTTTAAAAGAACTGCAAATCTTTGCCATCCTCCTGCAACAAAACGGTTGGGTCTTTTGGGCTGAAATTTGTAGGGTGGCAAGCCCTGGTCACATAGATGTGCCTTTTTTTGTGGTTTGGTGCCAAAATATTAAAGGGGCCAAAAGTTACAGCGTTCTGAAGTTGAGAAATTTCCCATTGGATAACATTGCAGCATCCATTACACCTTTTGGTGCTAGCATCTCGAAAATGAAGCGAGATATGGAGTTTTTGCTACAAGTCTGGAAATCATAGATGACACATGCAGTGAAATTTTTTTTCCTACTTACTATGGTTACAGAGATATTGGCAAAAATATATTCCAAGGGTTCCAAGGGTGCCTTTTCAGTGCTTTTCAGTGCCCGTATCTCAGAAACAATGTGAGATACTGTATGGATTCAATTGATTTATGTTGTGTGAAGTACCCACTGTCATGATTACAACAGCACTGGAATTTCTTTCCTAGCTGCTACTGTTGCTGAGATATTAGCAAATTAGTGTTACAATGGTCCCTTACCCTGTAGGGCTGCTGTATGGCTCTGTAGTTATGTATAAGTGGAGCACAGGGCCCAGAGGGCCAGCGCTCCCACATATGCATAGCAATATGCAACAAATGGACAATGTGAATGGAGCACAGGGCCCAGAGGGACAGTGCTCCCACTAACACATACAGTACCACTTATGTTACACTTTCTCAAAAAGAAGGGACATTGATTGGAAAAAACTCTGTAAATGCATCAGTTAGGGTTAATAGTACAGTGACAAAAGTTTGGAAATGTGCTGTTAGGGTTCAAAACCTTAACTCCACATTCTCCCCCCCACATACACACATGCAAGACACATACAAGATTGTAAGACACTATACCACTTCGTCAAATCTGCAACCATGATAATCATAACACTGTACTTACTGTATTTCACATAACACTATGTAATGAAAAAACAAATATAGTATCATTGACTCTATACTGCCAGCACAATATGATGTTACATTATTGCTGGCATATCTTCTTCATACAATAAGACTTACTCTGTACACATTTTCAAAATATTGACTTTTATGTGTCGCTATTCAACAACTGGGTTGCTTCAGGTATCGCTGCTACCACTTGGGAATGTGGTAGCAGGACAGATACAGATGACACTTGGGCCTAGATATTCAGAAATGCTCAAAAGGCCAGCGCAAGGCTGGCACAGTGCAAATCCAATGTGCCATGGTGCAACAGGAGCAATATTCAGAAGTTGTGCAGGCTGAACTGTGCCAATGCATCCTGGCAGAATATGGCACAGTTGCACCATGCTGCAAACAGAGGTGCACCATGATGCAATCAGAGCTGCACCATGGCGCAGAAAGAGATGTTCTAGTGCAACTGTGGGAGCAGAGCAGCAGAGCAACAGAGGGGGGTGCAGCACAGAGAACAGACCCAGGGACAGAGCCAGGGAAGCACAGTGACAGGTCACAGGGGGCCTCCACCAGCAGGGCACACGGGGTGCACACAGGCACCCAGACACCATTTCCCAGAACATAACAGTGACACAAATAGCAGGCAACAGGATTTGCCAGTGGAGGGCCACCAAGGGAGCCCTGCCTTAGCCTGCTGGCCATGCCCCCTTTTCTAGACCATAGTAGGCCACACCCAGGACCATGCAGCCAAGCACACACATGCCACACAGACACACAGAAAGCCCACACAGTAGGCACTGAATGTGCTGGGAGGCAGACAGCATGGAAGACCACATGGGACATGCCGCACAATGCCAAGCAGGGGCCCCAACACAGTGTGTGGCCAGTACCCAATCAATAACCATGGCTATGTGCCACCACCATGCACACATACACCACACACCCCTGACAGCCACCTATGGGCACCCCAAGACACAGCCACCAACCAAGGGTAAGGACACCACCACAGTGGAACACACCACAGCACACAGCAGTGAACCACAGAAGCACAACACTCACCCCTACACATGCACACCACATGGACAGACACTGGGCCACTGCAGCATGGCTCCTCATACCACCTGCAAAGTAGACACTGACACAGGCAGGTAAGTCAAATAAAATATATTAATGAACACAACAATGTACAAAAACAAGGGGCTGGGAAAGGGTAGGTAAAGTGAGGGAAGAGGAGGAGAGGGAACAGGGACTATACAGTGGGAAGGGGGACTGTAGGGGGAGGTACAGCAGTGAAAACAGGGGAAAGCTGGAGCCAAACTAATGGTGGCCATGTCCTGCCACCTCTTGGCATTGTCGCCGCCTCCTCTCTACCAACAGCAGGCACCTCAGCTGGAATACCACCTCCATCACAGGGGGGTGGGCCAACACCTGCCAGCAACTCGGCGCACCACAGCATTACACAGAGGTGGCCTCCACCGCACAATGGCCTTCCGACTGCGCAATGACAGTCACATGGCACAGTGTACTGGCAGCACCACAGCAACAACAGTGGATGCCGGGCACACATCCACCCCAACAACAGCTGGCACACGTGTCCAGTGGATGCACCACAGTGACATGCACCACACACAGTGTGACACACACAGCTGCCATGGCACATGGCACAGGCAGCCATGCCCACACCCACTCCCCCCACCACCCCCATGTACAGTGCAAAGGACCATGACAGTGCTTACCTTCCCTCTGCGGCCCCACCAGTGCTGGTCCCGCTCCACCTTGGCTAGCTGTGGCTCACTGTGCAGCTTCTGCCTGTGCCGGAGATGATCCTCAGGTGTTGGGAATGGAAAGAAGACAGGTACACATCAGGAATCAACCACAGCAGCTGCTCACGATCCCCACCCCTATGCACAGGGTGTGCCCCTGCCTGACACGTCCTGCATGGCTGCATCACAATGCAAGCAGTGGCTGGCCATGCCACACTGTGATGCACATGATGACAGTGTACCCCCTCTGCAAGGCATGCCAGGCAGCATAGCCAACACCACAGTACCGCACCAGGGCACACATGCAACATGGGATGACTTACCTGGCTGTAGCACAGCCCCTAGCCTGACATGTGCCTGCAGCCTCTGCAGGTGCTCTGGGTACCACCGCAGGAGGTCCCCATACCAGTGGTGACATTGCTCCCCTGCCCTGGCCACCCCAGTCATCTGCTGAAGCCTGGCAGCATTTCCCTGCCAAAGAGTGACCCTGGCTTGCTGCAGGGGCACCTGCCAAAAGAGTTGGGGGGGGTATGGTTCTTACACTGGCCACCAGGTTCACCAGCTCCACCTGTGTCCAGTTTGGGGCACGCCATACCCGTCCCTGTGCCATGTTAACAACTGCAAAATTGGGGTCGAAAATGGTGGCAGGAGGCATATGTCCACACCATATGCCCGCGCGTGATGCGCAGGAGCATGCGCAGTGCATGCACATTGTCCATTGCTGGAGATGTGCAGAATGGGTGTGGCTATGCGGGGTTACAGGGTCAGAGGTCTGACCCAGGGGTCAGGGGTTGACCGGCATTGTGCACGTGTGTGATAGGGCACGGCACACCATCCGTGGCCATGTGGGTAGCTGGTCCATGCACAACATGCGCAATGCCACTGCATCATGCTGTCCGTGCACACCCATCTGCTTCAGGCATCCATACAGCATCAGGTGCTGCTTGCCACTGGGATGCATGTACTGTGTGCAGAGGTGCACCAGTTATATGAGCAGCAGGAGAGGGGCACTGCACAGATCCTGGCATGGATGCAGTGCATGCAGGAGGCAACGACTGCATCCTTGCATCGCATTGCCACTGCAATCATGGATGGCTTTTCACTGCTGGCTGCCACAGGGCATGGCCATGCTCTGGTGTCCCCCTGCAGTGCTATGTCCACCCCATGATCCCAGCATCAGGAGACCCCATCACAGTCGACACAGAGCTCTGATGTAGGCATCTCAGGCATGCCTGGGGCTGGCCTGCTTGGGTGTCTGCACACCCCCTCGCAGACATGATCATGGTCCCATGGTTCCACCACTGGGGCTGTTGCAAACCCCCCATGGCTGTTGCACAGCCTGTGGCTGCTGATCAGCCCCAGCACATCTGCCCCCCATGCCTGTGGTGGCCATGGTTCCATGCAGTGGTCCTGATGTGCAGGCTGCCCTGACTGCTGTCTGCCACTGCTGCCCTGTGCACACACGGGTGGTGTGTGTGCTTTCCACTGGTGTTGTGCCTGTGTGTCACACTGCACGCTGCCTGTGTGTGTGCTTGCCCAGCTGCTGGTCCATGTGGCATGGGCGAGAAGAGGGAAGGCTAGCACTGGTTGTGCCTGTGCACTGGTGCAATGCATCTGATCCATGCCACATACCAAAACCTGTGTGTGTGTGTGTGTGTGTTTCCATGTGTAGTTGTGTGCCACTGACCCCCCTACCCCTGCATCACACCTCTGTGTGTGCATGCCCATTGCCATGCACACATCTGCATGTGTGCTGTACCTGTTTGTGTGGCCTATGCATGTATATGACACCACCTACCTGTGTGCAACATAGTGCTCCTGTGCAATGGTGTCCTGGTGGTGTCGCACCTGCTGTGGCAGCCAGGGATCCCTCTGCCCAGGGGGTAGCTGTCCACCACCCTCCATTGCATTGCCTCCGTCAGTCCCCACTACTGTCACCCTCATCAGCCTCCGACAGCTATCCCACAGTCAGTGTTGTGCAACATGCAGCAGGCCAGGAATAGGCCACAGGCTTTGAGGGGCTGTACTGTAGGCACCGCCTGACCTGTCTAGGCAACTGAAACATGCTTTCAGCATGCCAAATCCATGCTTAATGATGTTGCGTGTGCTGGCGTGAGCCTTGTTGTAGCATTCCTCTGCTGGGGACGACGGGCGCCGGTAGGAGGTGAGCAGCCTGTGCCTGAGTAATTACATGCAGTCTCCTGTGTGGATAATGACTTGGTTAGCTTTCTGCTATTCTAAGCTGTGCCACTTGACTGTCCCTGGCACCCATGCCAACATACACATCCTGCCCTCCCCATCCCAAGGTCTGCTCTTCCCATTGCCCCTTACACATGCCATACTCACCCACTAGGTGGCTCATGGGAATGTCCCCATGTTCAAATCTGTGACACAGCACAGGGCTGTGCCAGATGAATGCATCATGCACTCCCAGGTGTGTGGGCAGACATTGGTGATGAGCCCCATGGCATCACACACCACTTGACAGTTTATACTGGGGCTCCCCTTCTGGTTAATGTATGTGACACCCTGAGGGCCAGGTGGCATGCAGATGGCCATGTGGGTGCAGTCAATGGCGCCAATCTTGCCAGGCATACATGCAACCCTGTGGAAGTCCTGCATGGTTGCTGTATGCTCCATCTGTGTGCTGGGGAAATGGATGAATTCTGAAGCATGTGGCAACAGAGCATTGAGGAACTGTGTAAGGAGGTGGCATTTGGCTAACTAGGTTATGTCTGTGGTGTCCCCTGTTGGTCACTGGAAGGTGCCTGTGACAAGCAGGCACATGACAGCTGTCATCTTCATCTCCACGGACATGGCATGGCTCTGTCTGGTGGGTGCCTGTATCTCATCACTGCACAGCTCAAAGAGCTGCCTCAGAATGGCCCTGTTCAGGTGGTACCAGCCCACAATCTCCCGGTTGCTATAATTCTCAAATGTGATGCAGGCACGGTACCACCTGTGTCGGGCATACATCCACCGGGCCCTTCTTTGGCCATGTCGCTGCTCCTCCTGTCCCCTCACACCCCTCTTTATAGCCTCCATCATGAAGGGTGCACTGTCCATGGCCCTTGCTGTCCAATGTCTCCTTGGACAGTTGGCTGCTGCTGGCTGTGTGCCACCCTGGTGCACTGCCTTTCAGTGTGTGTGTGTGTCTCTCTCTATCTCACTCTCTACCCCTCTCTCCTTCTCCGATGCCACCTCTGTCCCTCTCCCTCTCTGTCTGCCTTGGTCTGTCTGTCTGTCTGTTTCTCTCTCTCTCTTTCCCCCTCCCTCTTGCTCTCACCCCTGGCACAAGTGCTGCCTGTGTCTTTGCACACTATATTTATAGGAACAAGTCTGCTCAGAGCAACTTCAATTTGCTTCACATTTGCACCATGGTTTCACGGTTGAATGTGCTGCTGCACTGGATATTCATCGGAACACCCCCTTCACTTGTGTCTGCATTCATTATAGTTGTGCACTGGCACAATGGATTTTGCACTGTGCAATGCTGCATGCTGAATATAGCTCCTTGGCACAAGTTCGCACTTGCGCTGGTGCAACTGAGTTGCGCCATGTGCAACTGCTCTGAATATCCGGGCCACAGTACTTTTAAGATACTGCTCAGGTATGAAACTAGCACCATCACATGTTGTTATACTCTTGCATTACCTGGAAATGCTCATTAGCAGCATGTTAGTATTAGCATTGGATGTTAAAGCTGTTGCTTTCACATTTTACTTGTAAACTAAACTACAAATAATTACTTTTATTATTAATACAGTTTGTTATTAGGACTGACTCACTCTATCAGAAAAATAAATGCAAACATCCATTGACTGTTGGTAGGCTTATACTAACTCTCATTTCCAAGGAACTGTCTCTGGATAACATACCGTGTGTTACATCCCTTCTTCACTATTGAAATACAGGCATCTGCTTAAATCTTGTTATTGCTGTTTGTAACACAAAAATACCTATTGTGGGGCATCACCCATGGTTGCACAGTATGTGTGTGTACCCCCAAGGCACTATGATGGCGGCAGAACTCATACAGTTGGTGACCCATGATGATAGATGTGTCTTGCAGTACATTTAGAGAGTTGTATGTTACTTCTGTTACCTGATGCTAGTTGCTTTGATTGGTTGTGTTGCCTTGGCCCTTCCCCTTTTTGCATGTGGGAGGGGAATGCGAGGTTAGGGTTTTGAACCCTAACAGCACATTTCCAAACTGATGTCACTGTACTATTAGCCCTAACTGATGCATTAATGGAGTTTTTTGCAATGAATATATATATGCATATATATGAGGTTGTGAGAATTGATGGACACACACAATTGTCAGGTTGCACAATTGTCTACACCAGACATAATTTATTATTTGCAGATGGCAAATTGGGTACAAGAAAATAAAATAACTAAAGGCAAAAATAAAAAATTAACAGTTAACAATACTGTTTTGCAGGCAACATTCTCCAGTATAAAGGCTAGAGTTCCACAGACTGGGAGTAGAACCCTCCTGAATCATAAGGTTCAAAAAAGAAGCAGACCTTTTTCAAACCTACATCAATACATCTCTGACCACACAACAAATCTGACTTGTGTCTTAGGCTGAACTCCTTTTATACCAGGAGTCCAACATGTGATCATGCCAGACTCCTTCCATTTATCCTAAAACCATTTTATTCTTTAAGTAACACTTTATTTTAACATTCAAAACTTTTATTCTGTTTCTTTCAATAAAAGTAACATTCTGAGCTTGGAGTTGCATGAAACACTTCATTATTTGAAGAAATAAAACCTATTTCCATTTCAGGATCCTTTCACAGAGTCATTCAGTGCATACAAATAGTGTTGATAGGGCCGGCCGGCTCTTAGAATAACACTGGAGGACATTTGCACAAGACCTGCCACCGAGAATGAGAGCCAACAACTAAACAGCTTCTAAGGCTTTGGGTAAGAAAAGAAAAGAAAACAACTGCAAAATTGTCCATACAAAATCGTAATTTCACTGCACATTGAGTTTGGGAGCTTACTTTGCACTTGGCGTTTTGAGTCTGGAACTGCCAAAGCACAATGCGTGGTTTCAGATAATTTTTAATACTTTTGCACCCGCTCATTTCATATTGTAGTCCCTTATTTACTTTGAAAAAGAAAAAGGTCTCTGCTTTATAACACTCCTCGGGAGTGTTTTTGGGAAAGCTATGGGGTACAGAGAGTGAGGTACGGGCAGCTGAGAGGCCACCTTTTGGCACTTCCAGGAGCCAACTCCGTACCCTCACAAACACAAGCAGACAGCTAACTGGTTATCTCCACATGTCCACCAACCAGATAGGCACTGTAACCACTTGCTTTGTGTGCTGTTTTGATGTGCAATATCTGGACTTGGAAGGGCTCCATTTTGGGAGTACATTTACTGGCTTTTGCAGCTATAATACCCTCCACAACAAATCAAGGACATGCCGTTGCAGGAAACTCGGGGCAAATTAACCCAACAGGTAAAACAAACAAATACATTCATCCCAGATAACCTGGACTCAGAAAAAGAATATTTACTATCTGAACATACACAGATCTTTTCATTCAGAGTACAGACTGACACCACATGACATTCCCTTATGTCGGTTGTTACATGGATATTGTTTTTCTTTGTTTCAGTTTATTTCTATAACATTAAGGGAAAGCATACACCCCTGCAGGCATAAGGGGCTACTAAACCCAAAATCAGGCATTTTTCTTGCTACCTCCTTATTCCCTTCTTCATTTATATTTTATTACAGGATTCATTCCAAGCATATAAGGAATATGCGGTACTGTACATAAGCAAGGAAAATGACCAAATACCCAGAGGTACTTCATTACCTCCAGTGCTTAATAATGTTAAGGGTGGGGTCCAACCGAGCATGAGAATACCTGAGCAAGCCTGGGAAGGAAGAGAGTTTTTTGTTTTTAGAAGACATGTCTGCAGGTGGCCAACCTGCAAAATGGAAAGAATAGCAAAGGACAGAAACTATCAGAGGTGCTGTTGTGCAACAGACTTAAAAAGTTTGGCTTCTCAAGGACTGAGATAATATACAGTACATATATATATATATATATATATATATATATATATATATATGTATTCCAGTATAACATAGCAGTGTACTGTCTACCCACATTTCTACAGATTAAAAGAAAAGACATAGAGGGACCATTTTCTTCTTTTCAGGCCCTGAGGGGACAACAGAGGGTGGAGGGCTGCCACTAGACACCCTGATTTAAATCAGCAATAACATGTATAAGGTTGAAACTGATCTAGATTGTGGAGGAATTTAGACTAGCAAGTTTTGCATTAACCACTGAGCCTCCTAACTAGTGATGGGCGTAGTAAGCAAAATTAACTTTGCAGATTAATCCGAAAAATTTCTGCCCATTTTGCCCAATGGAAAGGCGAAATTTCACCTTCTGTGGCAAAATTTTGCCTTTCACAGTGAAATTCCACCTTCCGCGGTGAACTTTTGCCCACAGAAGGCAAACATTCACCACGGAATGCAAAATTTCACTGCGGAAGGTGAAATTTTCCTAATGCGGAAAATTTCATAAATAACTCTTTGTGGCAAAATTGGCCATTTTGCTGCCACTTCACTGGCAGAAATTAAATGTTCTGCATCTCTGCACCTAACTGCACTTTCTAATTGTTGTGGTAGACACACACTGACTACTACATATACACATAGATGCATATATATTCCAGTATAACATACAGTACAAGTCATATTAAACTGTCCCTCCAACTCACTGGTTTAGCATTTGTCAGTGAGTTGCTTAATGTGTGCACTGCTCACTGCAATGAATTAATAAAAGTTTCCTAATGGTTTGCTTCTAGCTGTTATTCAGTTTCCGCTTACTGTACTTTGCAGCTCTCCAGAAACTTTTATCAATGCAGTGCATGAGCAGTGCACACACTAAAGGGACAATGTCAGCTTTCAGCAGCTATACTGAACTTGTGTGACCTGTGTGCCTGTACTAACATCTATGGCAAAATAAACTACTCATGTGCCCCAGTATGAGTAACAGTAAGATCTGTTACCTAAAATTTAAAAATATATACTTTAGCTTGGACCAAGCACATTACTTAGTGCTTGGCCAGTCTTATTTATTTTATTTATTTAGTTTTTGTTTACCGGGTAAGTGCAGTAGATAGAAACTGCCTATTTTCAGGTACGACCTGGGAAAAATACAACAATGTTAGATAACATAGGACAGTGCAGTACAATAGGATAGTAGAACACAACATAACTTCAAAAGAAGATACAACAGCATCCGGTTACAAGGAATAGTGCAGTCTATACAGTCAGTAGGACATTACGTAATTATTTATTTTATTTATTTAGTTTTTGTTGACCGGGTAAGTGCACTAGACAAATCCTGCCTATTTTCAGGCATGACCCGGAGGAGGGGGATACAGATGAATGCCAACTGACCTTGAACCAGATTAAGCTGTTGGTAGTATTTTTAGTGAATGAGGGAAATTTGGCCAGGACACCGGGGAAATTCCCCTACTCTGTTGCGGTTGCGCTGTGCCCTGTGTGGGAACGGCTGTCGCGATGGCCATTTGGGGCTCCGAGATGGAGCAAGAAGACGTGCGGGAGATAGGGGAGTTGGTCTCCCTCCCTATCTCTGAGCTTCAGGAGACTGTGCCTGCTGTACTTCATGGACTACCAGAGAAGGATTCCCACTGCCTAACGGATGTGACCTCCCGCTGCCTGACTGATGTTGGTGTGCATACAGACTCTCTTTCTCAGAACGTGGTTGTGCCTGGTTTGGATTTACCTAAGGATTCTAGGGCGAGCTTTGTCTTTTCTCCTACGGCTGTTTGTTCCCCGGTACCCGGTTTCTCCTCCTTGGTGGTGTGTTGCTGGGCTTCTCCTGGTCCAGCTCCTGGTGATAAGATCAGTCACTCGACGACGGAAAAGACGCTGAGTGCTCTACGGGAGCCCAGCGGGAACCAGGAAATGCTGGCAGTATCTCGTTGCGGTGCTGATTGTGTGCTGGGAGTCGGGGAGACTGGCAGTGAATTGCGGGTTTGCAAGTGCCTTAAGTCTCCCCTAGGCTCCCCCACATCGCCTCCTTGCTTGAATTGTGCACCTCGGGAATTGGATGGGGTCAGATTGAAGTATTGCAGCCCCCTAGTACCCAGTGTTGGATTGCCTGCTCCAGTTCTCCCAGGAGGGTCTGACTGTCGGAAAGGTACTGTACTTTGTGAGGATGTTTCTTCTGATATTGTGGGGGAACGCCAGCCTGGTATACCTGGCTTGTTTGTCTCTAGCCCAGTTGGTGGTGGGTTTGATTCCCACCTCTCGGCTTCTGGACTCACTATTGCAGAAGCGCTTCGGGGTGCAGGTTGGGAAAAGGCCTCTTTAGATGACTCTTGGACTTCTCCGGCTCGGCCTGGCCCTGCTCCCCGGGGAGATCTATTGGATATCTCGGACCCACTTGAGGTACCTTCGGGGTTTACTTTATCACAATCACCATCCTGGCAGGCAGAAAAAGGACAGGCCTCTACACCGGGATTATTTCAAACCTCTGACTCGCTCCCTGGTGGAGCTGCATTGCCTTCCTCCACCCTGCCTGCTGCTGTTGTTCCTATGCCTCCTGCTTCTTCCCAGGAAGACCTAGTAGAGACTGGAGTGTGCCTCTTTCATTGCCCATTTCTACTTCCTACCTGACCCTTCTCCTGCCCTGAACTGAAGAGTGATAGGAGTTCGACATTGGGACTTTGCCCGGCTTTGGGGCCTTCCCGGACTAAAACTTTTGCAGGTTTATTTCATTCTCCTCCTGAACAGGCTAAGCGGCGCAATGCTGTTCGCCTCCGTTATAGGGGTGGCCTGGATGTCTTCCCCGATCGTCTTTATGTAGGGAAAACTTTACTCAAATCAAGTCTCCATTTCTCCCCCTCTGACATTTATGCTTTAATTCATACATCTGGTGATAATTACTTTGATGTCAGTTTTAAGAATGCATCTGGGTTGGATGCTTTTTGGAGCAGATATCATGCTGTTCAACATACCCCTCTATGGGCCCCTTTTTTTGCTATTCCCCTTACTAAGCCCACTATAAAATCTATTACGGTTTTGTTTAAAAATGAGGGGGTGGCTATAGAAGATATCGTACGATGGTTGTCCTCTAAATGTTCTGTTCTAGGTTCACCCGATCCGATTATTGATTCAGAATGTTTCTGGACAGGGGGGTGGAAACTACAGGTTAAATTGCCTATCCTCAATGGGTCTATTCAACACTTGCCCAGTTGTTTTTACTTGGGTAGGGATCGTGGTTTTGTTTTCTATCCAGGGCAGCCGAAATTTTGTTTCAGGTGTGGTGCCCAGACACATCTCAGTAGTGCCTGCGATCAACTGAAATGTTCTATATGTCTTGGTTCTGGACATGTCAGTATCAACTGCCCGTGCCCTGAATACTGTAATTTGTGTGAGGAAACTTCTCACTCTTTTAAGGATTGTCCGTGGGCCTCTCATAATAACCCTGACCGGCCACCTGATTCCCAGCATGTGACGGTTTCTCAAGCTCAGAAGTTGGCTCAGGCAAGGCCCCAGTTTCAACCTTTTGATACTGCAGTGATGCCCCTACCCCCTGTTGATTCTCCCTCCTCCCTTGGGAATACTGGGTTGGAACCTCCTCCTCTTAATGTGCCGTCCTCCAGCACACCCTTAAGGCTGGAGGACCCTTGTTCTCTGCCCCAGGCTTTGTCCTCTCCCCCCCTTGTTGTGGAGGAAGTTCAGGCTTCCACCTCTGGTGCTGTTGCACTCCCTTCTCGGAAAGACAATATGCCACCCCCTGGGGATTCTGACTGGGTCCCAGTGGGAAACAGAAGATTGACAAGGAGCTCTCTTATGAAAGGAGTGCCTTTGTCTACTGTGGTTCCCCCCTCTGACTTGATGGTTTCCAACCGGTTTGCGATTTTTTCTAAGTGAAAGCAAACTGTGGATGCCGAGGAGGATTCTGATGCCTCCTCTATTGCATCGTCTCAGATTGAGCAGTTCACTGACTCTGAGCAAGTTTTGGGGGAAGTTCAATTGAGTAAAAAGAAAAGATGTAAGATTAAATCTCCCGGTAAGGGTCGTGGGAGGAAAAAATCTTGATCTCAAGCTCTTTCACCACGATGGGGGACTTTATCTCTTTTGGGAGCTTAAATGCAAATAGTCTTAAGAATGATAAGCGATGCCGGGCTGTTTTTTCTTTTCTTGTGTCTTTACCCTTGCACATTATTTTTTTACAAGATACTAGGCTCCATTCTTTACAGGAGATTAGGAAAGCCTCTAGGGATTGGAGAAATGGTCTGTCCTTTTGGTCTCTTGCTGAAGAGTTGTGTTCTGGAGTAGGGATGTTGGTTCAGGGGGTTGACATTCAGGTCACTAGGTTAATTGATTTAATTCAAGGACGAGTCTTGATTCTGGATATTGTTTTTCACCAACAAGAATGGAGACTTATTAATATTTATAACCCTCAAGTTAAGACCCAGAGGGTTCACACGCTGAAACAGATACAGCCGTTTCTTCATTCTTCCAAATCTGTGATTTTTGGCAGAGATTTTAACTGTATATTGTCATTATCCGATAAAACTGGCCTTACTCAGAAATTATATTCAGATTCCAATTTTCTTAACACTTTATACATTACTGCTGATTTGCATGATGGGGCTTCTTATGGGGTTGCCCCTCCAGAACACACTTTCCATCGAGGCAGATCTTCCACTCGGATTGATTATTTTTTTATCTCCCACTGGTTAAATAATGTACAGTATTCGGTAGTACCGTGTGAATTTTCAGATCACTGTTTATTGCTGTTGCATACTGGTTTTCCACTTAGTAAACCTGTAACTCATACCTTTTGGAAAATGAATATTTCTGTGTTGACTGATGATGGTGGGTGGCAAGGCCTGTTTCGGCTTCTGCAGGATAAGATCTCTGTTTTTGCCTTGTATGACAATCCGGCTTTTTGGTGGCAAGATACTAAAGTTGAAATTACAAAATTTTGTAAACATTACTCTAAAAAAGTATCTTCTGATCGATATTTTCAGTATCTTAAATATCGGCGCCACCTACAAAGACTGCTATGGTGGCAATCTGAATGGGGTTTAGACTACTCAGACCAAATCAGACAGGTTAAAGCAGAGATGCAGGCCTCTCAGTATCAGAGAACGACATCACTTTTCCTGGAACAGAAATATGGCAGGAAGGGTTCTGCTAAAATTATTAATCCATATGATAGTAGCCACCAACAGGTGGCATCTAAATATATGTCTACTTTGGTTTCACATTCTGAAATCCTGTTAACTGATAACCATAATATTTTAGAGGAAGTTTCTTTTCATACAAACTCATTATATGGGCGGGCTTATGATTCACCTTCCTGGGAAAGTTTTCTGGATTCCTTTGACGTTCCTCTTCTCTCCCCAGAGAGTATTCTACCATTGAATCAGCAGGTTACCTGTGCAGAAGTTGTGTCAGTTATCAGTTCTCTGAAAAATACAGTTACCCCTGGACCTGATGGGATTCCAAATGAATTTTATAAGAAAACTAAGTCCTTATTGCTACCATACTTAACTCAAGTTTATAATACTATTTTACACGGCTTATTGCCTATTCCCATAGCTTTTTCGGATAGTTATCTAATTTTTTTGTATAAACAGGCACAAGATAACACTAAACTGGATAACTGGCGACCGATTAGTTTATTAAATTCGGATTGAAAGATTTTGTGCAAAATAGTCTCTAATAGGCTAGCTCAGGTAGCGGCTCAGGTAATTTCTCCCACGCAAACTTGTGCAATCCCGGGTTGTTCTATGATCTCCAACCTGAAAATTTTGAGAGAGTCTTTTATGGTACTACCACTCAAGGTTATGTTTTTAGTTTAGACCAAACTAAGGCATTCGACTGAGTGCCACATGAGTATTTATTTTCTGTGTTGCAAAATACGGGTCCCGTGGTTTTGCAAAGCTGGATTAAAGTTTTGTATAGATCAGCTTACACCACGCCATTGGTTAATGGCTTAAGAGGTTCCCGTATCATAATTAAGAGAGGGGTCAGGCAAGGCTGTCCTCTAAGTCCCGTGTTATACGTCTTTTCCATTGACCCACTTCTTCGGATGTTAGGAGGGAGGGCTGATATTCATTATATTTCCATGGCTCCTGACCTTGTTTTTCCATGTGTTTTGGCTTACGCGGATGATGTTTGTATTTTGGTAGCTGATCCCACTTCTGGGGAATGGGCTATTGAGATTGTTCATTCCTTTTCCCGGATTTCTGGTTCCACTTTAAATACCCAAAAAAGTGTGGGATGTGCTGTGCACATTCCTTTGCTGGATAGCTTGGCTAAGATTGGGGGGATTGCTGTTCATTTTCAGAAAATTTGCATTTTGGGAATTGTTTTTGGTCCAATTGATGCAGCGGCACATAATTGGTGTTCGGCTATGGAGATTGCAGAATCTAAAATTGTTCGGTGGAAGTGGTTCCCTATGACCCAGAGGAAACGGATTTTTTTACTTAAAACTTGTATCTTGCCTCTTTGTTTGCTTGTTAGTTATGTTTTTCCTCTTCCTTTTTTTCTCGAGGCCCGGCTGTATAATTTATTTTTTCAATTACTTTGGGGTAGTAGACTGAACCCTGTTAAGAGATCAGTCACTTATTGGCCCATAAAACAAGGGGGTTTGCAGATGATAAACTCTGTGCTTTTTTATTTTTCTATCTTTGTGCATGCTAACCTTTTTCCTTGTTTGGACAACAGGACAGAGTGTTGGGCCCTTGGCCTGGCTTCCCGTTCACAATATTTTTTGGAAAAATGGCAGGCTCCTGTTTGGAAACCCTTTACAAGGATTCCATTAGGTTCCTCTGTATACCTGGTTGAAGTGTTTAAGAAACTTAAACTTTGGAAAGTGTCCCCCGATGTGGAATTGTTGTGAAATAGGAAACGTTTATACTCCTCTATTCTGCACACCATGTTCTTAGTACCACCTTGTTTTACAGTACCTGGTGATTCACAGTGTTTGGTTAAACAATTATTAGATAGCAGAATTCCAGAAAAGATGTGGGATGTTTTATGGTTATGTTGTCACGATAAATTGAACGTCAAAGGAAATCAGAAACATAAACAATTGTCTGAACGTTACTGTATTCGGGATACCTGTGTTTGTAAACTAGAATCTATGCAACACCTCTTTTTTGAATGCCCATATATTGCCCCTTTATGGTCTGCATTGAGTCACTCATGGGGCTTATCTGTATTTTCCAGTTTGACGTATGCTGAATTGGTTTATGGGGACTTTGGACCTACTTGGAAGATTTGTTTTCCAGGTACTTTGCGGGTGCTGTTTGCTGTCTGCAAATGGTGCATCTGGCATAACATATGTTTATTTGTGTTACAACAGAAATCGATTGCTTTGCATGCACTTCAAGACCATATCAGAATTGAAATCTCTAGAATTTATTGTTTAGAGAAGAAAACTCTTCCTGCGCCTTTAGTGGCATTTGGTGGAGAACTTTACCGATCATTTTGTTTGAAGGGGTTACCCGAGTGTGGATTTTATATTGTATGGATTTCTTTTTCTTTCTTTCCAATGTCAAATATGTGGGGGGAGGGGGGTGTTTCCATCTATGGTGAACAATTTTTTTTAGTACACATCTTTTCCTTTTCATACGTATAATGGATGTTGTGATTTTCTTTTTCTGTTTCCCTGGGTATTGAGCATTTTGTTCATAGTGTTGTGTATTGCCTTGGTTTTGTTTTTCAATAAAAAATTCCCCTACTCTTTTCGATAAGTGCCATGGGATCTTTAACATCCACCTGAACTACCACCAATCCAGGCAGATGGGACCTCGGTTTAACGTCTCATCTGAAAGACGGCACCTCAGAAGTGCAGCTCCCCTCTCATGCTGCACTACAGTGTCAGTACTGGGATATTAACCCAAGTGCCAGATGTGGGAACTGAACCCACAGCCCTCTGATCTCCCGGCCTCAGAGGTGAGTGTGCTACCTACTGAGCCACTGACACAATTAGCATAGGACATTTTAGGGGTAAGCAGTGTTGTAGTAGGAAGCAGTTTATTAGACAACCTTATAGCTAAAGCAAGTGACTAAGTGCTAAGGTTTAAGTGGATGGGTTGCCTAAAAGTATAAGGGGGACTCAGTGCATGGCACAGGAGCATTTGTCATTAGCTTGTAGGAATGAGTGGAGCTCTTTCTTAAAAGTCAGTTGAGACTGTGGGCTCCTTATATGATCTGGGAGGGCATTCCAGAGCCTTGGTGAAACTGCAGCAAAAGCACGTTCCATTTTCATACCAGCAGATCTCAGTGGGTACAGTTCAGAGCTATGGTGTAGCATATCAGCCAGGGATTCAGGTGCTTCAGCTCAGATAATGTTGTCTATGACACAGCCCACTGTGTACTGATGAGTGGATGAGGGGGACAGCCACCCTAGACTAGTGTAGAGCATACAACGGTGGGTAAGTTTGAGGACAGCCAAGCTGAAATGACAGATATTGTTGTAGCAAGTGTCCCATTTTTGCAGAGCTCCTTTATTAGAGTCCTGAAAAGCCATAAGGACATTGGTTAGTCTCAGCTTGAGAATTCCTTGAGCAATGGGTAGTCTTGCAGTAGCTGTTAGAGATGTTCTGACTCTATATACTGTACCCAGTTTGGCATTGACAGCTCTGCAGGTGTTATCTATGTGAAGACTGAAGTCGAGCAAGGGATCAAGAGTGACTCCCAGATACTTAAAGTTGTCCACTACCTCCAAGGTATGGCCATCAGGGACAGGAACTGCAAAAGGTATGGCACAGGACTTGATTTTGAGGGTGGAGCTAAACATCATGGCCACAGTATTTTTTGCATTTAATAGGAGCTTCTTCTGCTACAGCCAGGTGTCCAGACAGTTGAAGTCAGTTTTAGCTTGGTGTTTATGGATGCTGGGTCCTAGTTGCTGGTGTAAAGCACCATATCATCTGTATAAAGGATAATAGAGGAGAGACCAGGGAGTTTAGGCAAGTTACTGATAAAAAGGTAGAAAAACAATGGTCTAAGAATGGATTCTTTGGGGACACCGAGGCTGGTAGAAGCAAGATTCGATTTGATTTTGTTGATCTCCACAAACTGAGTACAGCCAGTGAGATAGGAGGCAAACCAGGAGGTGGCATCTCATGAGAAACTGAGTGAGGTTAACTGGTCCAGCAGTAATGGATGATTGACCAAATCAAAGGCCTTAGAGAGATCAACAAAGATAGTCCCAGTGAGGAGGCCCTTGTCCATTGCCTGTGTTATGTCATTGGTGAGCCATAACAGTGCTGTATTTGTGCTATGGGACTTTTTAAATCTATGCTGGGCAGGGGTAAGTAGCTTGCTGTGATGAAGGTAGACTGACACTTGCGCTGCAACCAACTTTTCCAAGATCATGCTTAGGACAGTGAGGATGGCTATAGGGCAGCAGTTATTCACATTTAGGGGATCACCTTTCTTATACACAGGTACCACCTTCACAATCTTCCAGATTGCTGGTACCACTTCAGTGGTGATAAATAGGTTGAGGACTCTTGTTAAAGGGGCAGCAAATGCAGAGGCAGCTGTTTTTAGGAATTTTGGCAGTACTCTATCTGACCCCACAGATCCACAGGCTGGGATGGATTTTAAGTGTTGTTGAACCTTCCCTGTAGTTACAATCCTTAGGATGAAAGTGCAATGTTCTATTATCCTTACCAGCAGCCATTGGATCAAGGGAATTTCTTAGTAGGTTGGTGTATTCCGAGAGGTTGGAGAAATTAGAGTTCATAGCATTGGTTATAGTATGCAGGTTGTTACAGTTGATACCATTCAGTGT
Organism: Neoceratodus forsteri; assembly: GCA_016271365.2. NCBI lineage: Eukaryota > Metazoa > Chordata > Ceratodontiformes > Ceratodontidae > Neoceratodus > Neoceratodus forsteri. Next base: position 1,024,347,240 of record CM057454.1, on the reverse strand, counting down.
CATTTCAGTGATATCTGTCTTGCTTCCCTGACCCATTAGGGACTTTATGTGAGACCAACAGCCCCCGGAGTCACTCCCAGAGTTCTGTAGCAGCTTCTTACAATAGGCTTCCTTTGCTTCCTGGATGTCTCTCTTGCAGGCATTTCTCCATCACATGTACTCTTCCCAATCCTTCTTTCTTAGCTTTGGCCCAGGCACTGTCCCTTTCCTTCATCACTGCCAGGAGGTCCTTGTGAAGCCATTTTGTCATAGTGCCCTGTACACATCTTCTCTTAAGGGGCAGATGTTTATCTTGAAGAGCTAGAACCATTGATTAAGAGATAGTCTAGAGCACACTCAACATCCATAATGTGGTACAATAGAGACCAGTCCACATTTTGCACATCCGCTATTAGTGCCCCCCCATTTAGTTTTGAGAAATCCCTAAACTGAATTTCTTTCAGTGGAAGCTTCTGCCTATGTGCACTCCATACACAATAGACTGGTAGATGGTTGCTTATGGAGTCTGCCAGAGTACCTGCTGCCAGGATTCTGTCCACTCTGTTAGTAGCAATCCAGTCTAGAAGGGAGTGATGGTTACCACCAGTAGGGACTCGGGTTGGGCAGTTCATGAATTGAGTGAGCAGCAATTTTCCTAGACCAGAGTTATAGGTACCAGCATTTTTACCAAGCATGTCAGGATTTATCTCCCCTAGTAGCAGTATCTCATAATTGCCCTTTAGATTAGTAAGATCTTCTGCCGCTGGATGCCTCTTCTCAATGTGAACACATGTTGCATGTGTGCACATTTCCTGAACAAGTGTAAGTGATAGTGCTTAAAGTACATGCTTTTATGAATATGGGGATCTTTGTAAGTATAATGAAGAGTGTTGCAAGTCTTACTTTTACGACTTTGAAAACAAGCCCGTGATCCTGGGGATGCATGTCACATCTATGACAATGTCACGTGCATGCTCAGGATCACGGTCTTATTTTTCTTTTTTTTTTATTCATATTTCACAGGAATCATAGGAACAAATCAGGAACTTTAGCTGTTAGGCCATTATTGTACTGCACAACAAAATTACAAAATTTGATAGAGACAATTTAGCTTATGTTTATCTAAAGCTAACTTAAACTGGCTAATAGTTTCACTTGAAACCACTGAAGCAGGTAAAGCATTCCATTGGGTAACTGTACGCTGTAAAAACCATGCCCTTCTTTTATTAGTTTTATAACTATCTCCTGTTATTTGATATTGATAACCCTGATTTGTAACTATACTTTGCCGTCCTTGTAAGCCTAAAGATTCCCATATAACAGGATCCCTACTTGCTTTGTAAATCAAACACATATCCTCACGGTATCTCCTATACGGCAACGAATATAATCCAAGTTCTTTCAACCAATGCTCATAGGGAACAGTCTCCATGCCTTTAATCCTTCTAGTAACCTGTCGCTGAATCCCCTTCAAACACCTCATATCCTGTTTGAGATGAGGTTGCCATACAGAACCAGCTTACTCCAAATGGGGTCTAACAAGAGAACAATAGAGGGGCACAATTACATCTCATTCTCTACTTTTAATGTTCCTCATGACTGATGCCAAAATCTCATAGGCTTTTTTAACAGTTATTGCACAGTGATAGGAAAATTCTAATTGTTTGTTGATCCATATTCCCAAATCCTTTTCAACATTTACAGTCATTAAACTAACCCCATCTAGTAAATACTCAAATTCATGGTTGTTTCTTCCCAAGTGCATAATCTTGCATTTTGATAAATTCCATTTTAATTTAATCCCCATGGCTGATTCATATAAATGATTGATATTATCCTGAAATTGCTTAGCTTCTAATTGATTAGTAACTACCGCACCACAGTTCATATCACCTGCAAATTTTACAAGCCATGCATTATCATCACAATTTAAAAAAGAAACCAATATCCCAGATAAAACAGGCCCCCAACACAGATCCCTGAGGGACACCAATGGGCACCAAAGTCCAATCAGATGATTGACCCTTAATACAGACACACTGTTTCCTATTGTCAAGTCAAGCGGCAATCCATCTAAGGACAAAACAATCTATGCCAGAATTACCCAATATATTAAGCAATTCACCATGAGATACTGTATCGAACGCTTTTTCAAAATTGATATATAATACATCTACAGGCAGATTACTATCCAGGGCTAAACTTACAATTTCAAAAAATGACAAAAGATTAGTCACCACTGACCTACCACTTACAAATCCGTGCTGCCTCATATCCACATTCCCCCCTACCTTTACTCTCTTTTCAATACATTCTTTTAAAATAGATTCCAGTAATTTACTAATTAAACTAGTAAGGCTTATAGAATGATAATTTGAACAACTAGTTTTAGTACCATGCTTATGAATTGGGATCACATCAGCCAGCCTTCAGTCCTCTGGGATCTTTCCACTGTCTAAAGAGGACTGAAAAATGTCCAGTAAAGGTTCACATATTACAGGAGCTAATTCTTTTAGTAGTCTTGGATGCATCCCATCTTGGCCTGGAGATGTAATAACTTTTAAGTTATTACGTTTTTCGAGGACAACTGTAGCAGATATTTTCAATTTATTGTTATCTTCAATGGGGAACTCTTTATCAAGTTTTGGTTCAGTTAAATAAACACTATTAAAGTAATTATTAAATTCTATAGCCATTTCTTTACTATTAGAAATTAGATTTTCCCCTACCATCAGTGGACCCACTTCATTATCTTTTTTGTTTCAATAAGGCGATATAACCATAAAATGCCTTTTGATTATCAGCCACTCGAGAGACTAAGTTTTTTTCAAAATTCTTTTTTGACCTCACTATTTCTTTTTTTAGTTCCCTCAATCTTTTTTCTGTATTTCATTTTAGATCTTGTATTGTTATATCTTTCAAACTGTTTATAGGCCCTATTTTTCCCTTTGATAAACTTATGAATTTTGTTGGAATACCAAAATGAAATCTTTCCTTTATAATTATACTTAATTTTAGTGGGGATTTCAGTTTCTATTAAACCATGTAAGAATGATTTAAATTCACTCCACATTTCTTCAGTTCCAAGTTCTGAAAACTTCACGTTCAAGTCCCAATTACCAACAGCTATCCATAATTTATCATAGTCTACATTATTATAGTTTTTTATCTCAGTAGAACCTACCTGGATCTTATCTTTAATTTGAATAACTAGCTCAATGATATTATGGTCACTTCCCAGTAGTGGTTCTCTAACCCAACATCATATAATTTGTTATTTCATATTACTAAGGACCGTATCTAGTATCTTTGAGCCTCTAGTCCCCTCCTGGACATAATTTTGTAAAGCTAAGGTGTCAATTCCTTCCAAGAAGGCTGACTCTCCAGTACAGGAAGATACCCAGGAATTTCCAATTGATTCCACTAAAATTAAAATTACCAAGAAATAACATATTTTTTGATGCATCTAATTCTTTCACATGTTGGATTAATTCAAGAGTTTTCCCAATATTTAAAGAGGGTGTTCTGTAATACACTCCCACCAATATTTGTTTTCCTCATAGAGGCTTGAACTGTACTACCAGTTGTTCAAATTCAGAATCCAGTGGTGATGGAATTGTATGAGCTATAATACCATTTTGAACATATAGGGCCACCCCTCCTCCTCGTCTACCCTCCCTATCACATCTAAAAACCTGATACCCATCTATAGCTATTCCCCACTCATCTACTTTCCACCAGGTTTCAGTAACTGCACAGATCTTAATATTTTCCTGTTTTAGTATTATCTCTAATTCCTCTTTTTCATTACCTAGAATACATGCATTAGTCAACAGCACAGTCCAATTATTAAATCTCTCACAACTGAGAGGCTTATCCACCTGGCATTGATTATTAGGGATATTAATTAAAGAGCCTCCACCCTCCCCCATCTACTAGTTTAAAACATTTTGAATCTTAGCGTTAAATCTATCAGCCAAAACTCTTATTCCATTTTTATTAAGATGTAATCAATCCTTAGCATATAAATTAGAAACATTATCAAATCTCTGCCAATGTTCCAAAAACTGGAGTTTTTCACGTAAACACCGTGGCCCAGATATTCAAACTGCACCCAAAAAGTGCTCAACAGCAGGAGCAAGTGCAAGTCCACTGCGCCCATGTGCAAGAAGCGTGATATTCAAAAACTGCACAGGCCAAGATGCGCCTACGGCCGATGACTGAATATCGAACCACCTGCACCATAGAGCAACTAGGGAGGTGAAGCTGAGCATATCTGATGTGCCATAGCACAACATGGCATGTTCAGCTGAGCAGTCCAGATGTGCCATAGTGCAACCAGGGACACCCCCAGCAGCAGGGCAGCAATGGAACAGCACAACCAGGGATGCAGGGGCCCACCACCCATGCCACAGATGGGCAGAGGAACACACAGCAGAACAGACATCATCCCCCCACACCCCATGCACTGCACAACTGGGGGAAAGCTGGAATAACCACCGGCCCATGGATACCAGCAACCAACCCACAGCCGAGCCATGGTGCCCCATCACACCCCCTGTCAAGCTGTGACTGGCACACAAGGATGGCCGACCACCCCGTACCACACCATTCCACCAATGCAGAGCACACCCTGCACCATGATCCTCATACACCCTGCCCCGGAGTAGCAACCAACAGTGCAGGACACCCCATGCATGCCACCACCCCCACAGTGACAATGCAACCCTGTGCACCATGGAGCCATGCAAGTCAGTCCCACCATGGGCACCTTGCAGTGGGTGACAGCAGACAGTGATGCAACAGATGCATATACAGTGCCGCCCTGCACATCCCTCCCGAGGTACAACTGAGAGACTGACCATGCGTCAGCACACGAGGTACCCCACATGCAACAGGGCATGCTCCAGACCCCACCTCCAGCAGTACAGCACCCTGCACACCCTCCCAAGGACACATCCCATCCCAGCACTGGCCACAACAGCCACCTCTGACACACCAGCAGACCATGCATATCACAGACATGCAAGGGTGTCAGCTGCACAGGCCATGGATGGTCTCACAGAGGTGCCATGCACACAGTGCAGGCCCCATGGACCACAGCACACAGGCATCCAGTGCACAGAGTACAACACACAAACCACAGACAGTGACTGATCCCCCTGCCCACACCATAGGTGGTTCACCTCTGCACACACACATGCCCATGCGTGAACCACCCCTGATGCCATGCACACCACTGCAGCTGAGCACCTGTAGCCCGCTGCAAATCGGAGACCACCACAGTTGTCATAACTAAATGCTTATAATTAAAAGAAGTAACAAAACATATATACAAATATTTACAAGGGGGGAAGGGACACATAACAAGTGGTGTGGGTAAGGGGCAGGGGTGAACATATGGGAGAGGGAAGAAGGGGTGTAAGGATGGGTCAAAGGGGGGAAGGTGGTAGTAGGGGCATAGAGTGCTCAGTGTGTGCTCTGGTCCTCCTCCACGTGGCGCCTATGTCTGCCACTCCTTCTTCTCCTCACCCCGTGGCAGTGGATGTGCTCCAACAGCTCCAGTGTTGTCCTCACCACCTGTAGCAGCTCCCTCACCTTCCTTTCCAGCACCTGGAGTCACTGTCCACCTAGGACGAGGGAGCAGAGTCAATAAGTGTGACTGTCCAGCCCCCTGCAGCCCACCCATTGTGCATGGCATACAGCCATGTGCCACACCCCTGTGATGGTGTGCGACCATCCACAGTGACTGTGTCCACAAGACCTGCCTACCCAGGCAGCCACAGCCACATGGACCACTGCACACACCCGCTGCCCATGTCCTGCACATCACCACCATGGCTGTACAGTGACTTGGCTATGCGGTGTGAAGGCAGTGCAACAGCCACGTGCCCGGTGCATGCATGGACCACCATTGATGCACTCCCAGACATGCAGTGCCACTGGACAGTGCTGACTGTAGCAAGCTGCATGCATGGCAGTGGTGTCAATGGATGGTGGCCATGCCCTGCTGCCCACCCAATTATACAGCATGCAATAGTAATCATGGATGTAAGGCACTCATCATCATCAGGGGGGTCCATGCACCGCTGACCACCATTACCCCTCCTGGCTTGCTGCTCCTCCAGGTGGCACCTCCGGTTTCTGGCCTGTTGGCATTCTGCGGGCCCTAAGGTGCAAAACATGGAGAGAGGAACATCAGTACAATCCTGTAGCAATTTCCCCCCCACCCCCATGTGTGTGCAATCCCACACAGCCAGACCCACCCACCCCACACCCCGATACCACCACGGCCAACACGGGACGCCCGCCATGTGCCGGACACATACAACCGTGATACCCGTATGGATGATAAACGTGTATGGATGTTGGACCTACCTGGCCATGGCACTGTGCCCCTCCTGGCATGTGCCCATAGAAGGGCAAGCAGGTACGGGTCCCTCCACCTCAGGTCCCCATATTGGTGGTGGCACTGCTCTGCCGTCCATCCCATACCAGTGGCCTCCTCCAGGGCGTCGGCCACCACCTACCACACCTGACTCCTGGCCCTGTCCAGAGGTGACTCCCCAAACAAAGGCCCAACATGTGGCTCCACTATGGCCACAAGGTTTGCCAGCTCCACCTGGCTCCACTGCACAGCATGCCTCCGCACCATCTCTGCTGCTCAGTTCAGTCAAAATGGTGCCCAGCAGTATGGTTCTGCCACATGCAGGTGCTGTGCAGTACAACGCTGCCATTCCCTATCATGCTGTCACTGAACAGTGCGATAGTGGTGCTCCCATGCCTGATGCATGATGCCTAGGGGGCAAAGGTCGGGTACAGGGGCAAGGGTCTCTGGCGCATGGACAGCCACAGCATGATTGGAATCCAATGCATGTAGCATGATTGGGTGCCTGTGTGCCACCTCCTGTAGTGGCCTACCACACTGTCGCCCCAGTGCACCTACGATGCCCCAGTGCCACAGCGCCATATAGGTGAACAGCGTTGTAGCTCCACTGGCACAATGGTGGTTGTGCCCTGCATTGCCTCCCATACACAGCATGTCAGCAGCACGGCAGGTGCCTGCGTCATCAACCTGGGCATGCGCAGTTAGGTGTACTGCACATGTCACAGAACTGCACCCTTGGCTCAGCATATTCAACATAATTGCGCAAAGTGCAAGAGCGTGATATTCAGTTGGCATATGCAAATCAGCTAATCAGCCATTCAGTGGTGCATTCACTGCATTTGCATCCACTTAAAGATGCGTCTCACCTCATTTGCATGGATTGCGCTATAAAAGTGCGACATTGGGCTGCACTGGCCATAGTCGGTTACTGCAGTCACTTGCGGTGAGTTGCATGCTGTTTGGGAGTGTGTACAGTGGATTTTGGGACATGCATGGGACTGCACAGCCACAGGTAACACCTGTCATTCTCACAGGCTGAATCATGACTGAGCGTGTTATGGAGGAAGAGGAACAGAGCCGTGGGAAGAAGAGGAGGCTGAATTTCACAATGGCCGAGACAGATGCCCTGTTTGAGGCCTACTTAGACCAGAAGCCACTTCTCAGCAGACGCCAGGGAACACCACAGGCCCATGCTGCTGCTTGGGAGGAGGTGGCGTGTGCTGTAAACCTGCATTCCAGCCACCAGCGCTCCGTGCAGGAGTGCAAGAAGAAGATGGGCACAGACAGGTGGAGGATTAAGGAGAAGGTGGCTACCATCAGGGCAGCATGGTCTGCGACAGGTGGGGGACAGCCAGAGGTGCTACACCTGACCCCACAGGAGGAGCGGGTTGCTGGCAGCATGCAGCGTTGTGCCATTGAGGGTGTTCTGGGTTGTGTATTCCTGACTGGTGGTAGCCCGTCACTGCATGGTAGGTCATGGTCTGTCTATTGGGGGGGACAGGGCAGGTCACATGCAGTAACGTGACTTTGTTTTCCCTTACAGCTCTGGAGCTTCTGCATGGGTAAGCGGTGGTGGGTTTCTCCACTGAGGCCAGTCACATGGAGATGGAGAAGGGCCCATCCACCTCCACAGGAATACGTGGGTCAGGGTGACAGTGGACCCACCTGGATGTCCAGACTGATGTTGGTGGAGCAGGTGTGGAGGAGGCCCTGCCCATGTCCCAATGTGCCAGTGTCCATGGATGCCAGCATGCTGAGTCTCGGGCTGGTGCCGAATCCGTCACCGATGATGATGTCGCTAACGTCATGGGCAGTGACACGTGTGTGCCACAGGATGGCCACACAGCAGGTTACATCATGGCCATGGCTGTGGGTGGTGCCACTGTAGAGGCCTGCGTGTCATCCCAGTCCCAGCCTGTGCCTGTCAGCACAGGTGTGGCAGCACTGGTGTGTGTACAGGACAGTGGGACTATTGCGGCCACTGCAGCAACACCATTGAGCCCTGGGGAGTGGCAGTCGGAGGGGCAGCATCAGCAGTCGGCCAATGGGCATGGGGGTACAGTGTCAGGATGCGGCGTCAGTGCACCACCTGTGGACATGCCCAGGCCTGGCCCTGGTGTGCAGCGCCCACCCTCAAGGGGTGATGAGCATCGGGCCACGAACACTCTGAGGGACAGCATGCTGATCAGGCAGATGACCTCTTGGATGAGCACACCCGCATACTGCAAGCATCAGTCAATCAGCAGATGTGGCTTGTGACGGTGGTGGATGCACTGAGTGTGGCTCTGTGCCAGGCAGAGGAGCATCACAGCAGAGACACCGCTCTGTTCCTGGCAGGGATGGACCAGTTGCGGGAGGATGTGACCACTGCCATTGACAGGCAGCCACAGGCATTCACTGCTGTCATGGCCACAATGGGCACACAATTATTTGCCCAAGCAGACACCACGCAGTGCACTGTCCAGCCCCCATTCCTGGTGTCATGCGACACCATGCTTGTCGACACCGGGTTCAGCTGTGGGCATCCCGAGCACGCCTGGCGCAGGTATGTTCAGTGTGCTGCAGACCCCTGCGTGAGCACAGTCGTGTTCATGCAGTAGAACCCCTGGGGCACCTTTGGTGCCACCCCATGAGGCCAGTGGTCAGCCTGTCACTGCTGGTGGGTCTCAGCGGGGCCGCCCATGCATCCATGGTGGCTGTGGCACTGTGGCACATGACTGACCTGTCTCCCAGCATGGCTACTATCTGATGCTGCCCTATGTGCATTGTGTCATTCAGCAGGCAATGCACTGGTGGATACCCAGCCCAGCACGCACACACACAGTCCATCTGCACACCCTCCCAGCTGCTGTCCGCAGTTGCGTGTGTATGATGATGCCTGCATTGCACTGTACGTCACTGTGCAATGGTGCCCAGCATCTGACACATGCACAATGACAGGCAGTGGGCGTGGTGGTTTGTGGACATGTGTGTGGCTAGGGGTGGCATTCTGGGTCGGTGTGCCTCCTACCCTTTGTGCATGTCTGGTGAGTTGTGTGTGTGTGTGTGTGCATGTGTCTGACCACGTGCCATGTTAGACCTAGCCCATCCCTGGCAGTGTGTGCAGTTCCATGCCCGGCCACTTCCCTTGATGGCATGCACCCCTGGTGTGTGTCCATGCGTGTTTGTGGGTTGTGCCTTTGCCACTGGTGGTTGCACATGGCCCCATGACATACCTGCGTTGGCTGAAGTACTCCTCCATGATGGTGTCCCAGTGCAGCTGTGCCAGCCGGAGCAGTCGGGGGTCCTGTCAACCAAGGGGGGGCTGCCCATCACCATCGTCACCAGCGTCCTCATCGTCCCCATCGCTGTCCCCCTCTTTGACCTGTACGGCTATCCCACATTCGTTGGCCATGTTGTGCAGGTTACAACAGGCCAGGAATAGCCTGCAGGCCTTTGAGGGGCTGTACTGTAGGGCACCGCCAGAGATGTCCAGGCAACAGAAATGTGCCTTCAGCATACCGAACACCCGCTCGATGACATTACGTGTGGTGGCATATGCCTCATTGTAGCGTCACTGCGATGGGGTCACAGGCCACCGGTATGGTGTGAGCAGCCAGGGACGGAGTGGGTTTCCACTGTCACCTGTGTGTAGAGGGTGGAGGTTAGTTTGGTGATCAGCATCGCCCTGCCCCGGGCCATGTAGGCCACTACCCATGTCACCTCTGACCATGCCCCTCCCAAGCCCTATGTTTGTCTGTGTGGTTTGCATACTCACTCACTAAGTGGCCAGTGGGGATGTCCCCACTCTCAAATCTGTGGCACAGTGCCGACTGGTGCCAGATGAAGGCATCGTGTGCTCCCCCAAGGTGCGCTGCACAGACATTGATTATGCGCCCCCTGGCATTGCACACCACCTGGCAGTTGATGCTAGCATAGCCCTTCTGATTAATATATGTGGCCCCCTCGGGGCCAGGTGGTGTGCAGATGGCCACATGGGTGCAGTCTATTGCCCCTAGCATGCCAGGCATACATGCTACCCTGTGGAACTCCTGCATGTTTGCTGTGTGCTCCGCCGGTGTGCTGGGGAAATGGATGTACTCCACAGCATGTGGCAGCAGTGCGCTGAGGAATTGGGTGAGGTGGCATGATGCGGCTGACTGGGTTATGCCTGTGGTGTCCCCTGTTGGGCTCTGGAAGGTACCCATGGCAAGCAAGCACATGAAAGCTGTCACTTTAGTCTCCACTGACAGAGCATGGCTCCGTCATGTGGGTGCCTGCATCACATCACTGCACAGCTCACAGAGCTGCCTCAGAATTGCCTGATTCAGGTGGTACCAGCCCACAATCTCAGTATCGCTATACAACTTGAAACTGGTGCGGGCTCAGTACTGCCTGTTGGGGGCATACCACCGACGGGCCCTTCCACGGCCGCGCCCTCCTTGCTGCCCACCTTCTCACTCCCCTCATTACTGCCTCCATGTGGATGGTGGCACTGGCCATATCCCTGGCTTGTGTTCACCCCCGTGGCAGCTGTTTCTGTGTTCCCCTCGCTGTCCTGGCTGCTACTTCCCCTGTACCGGGAACACCTAAATGTGGTGACCTCTGTGCTGTGTGGCACTTTCCCCTTCTGCACTGGCTGTGTCTCCCCACACCTTCCCTGTGCCTCTCTGTTCAGGGTGCCCTTTCCCTGGCCTTCCCTGTGTGTCCCTCCTGCCCAGTTTGACTTGCTATGGTTCAGCCTCATGTGCCTTCCCTGTAGCGTTCTTGTGCCTCTCCCTTGTTCCTTTTTATTTTGACTCATTTCCACTATCGCGCAACTTCCACTTGCTCCCCTATTGCGCATGGCGCATGTTGTTGAATATCACACTGCGCCATTTATACATGGTTCCTCCCCGTTCAGTTGCGCATACATTCATTATCATTGCGCTATTGCTCAGTGTGATTTTGGGGGGCACATCTGCCTCCCGCTGAATATCACAGAATGGCGCATTTTCAGACTTGCGCTGGAGCAACCCTATTGTGCATGGCACAACCCTTTTGAATATCTGGGCCCATCTCTTTAACCATCCATTAAATCTTATTAATTCCCTAAATCTCTGGGGGTTAGCATGTTGGACTGGAAGGATCTCAGAAACAATCAGAGGTACATTTTCTACTTTTAGTGCAGTGGCTATAGCTTCAAAATCACTTTGGATATCTGAAAAATTTATTTTCCCAATTTCATTGGTTCCTATATAAAGAAAAAACACTGGATCCTCAGCATTCTCCAAAAAAACATCTAGACAGTGCTTAATATCTACAATCCCTGCTCCCGGTAGACAGGACAGTGTTACTTGGACCTTTCTTTTATTACAAATAATCCTGTCAGCTGTTTTCATCATAGAGTCACTTATAATTACTATGTCCCTCTGTTTAATTCCAGGCTTGATTAAATGAACTGACCCAGATACACTCCCCAGTGAACCTGCGCATGGTATTTCATTCTCTTAGTTATGGGGTCCTGTTCCTTCACTTGTACTTAGAGAAGGGCCGGGTTCCTCACTATTCAAGTCCAAGGAAGCAACATGATCCCTTTGTGTACCCTCTACCATCAAATTATCCCCCTCGTCTTCTAACCCATTAAACCTATTACTCAATTCCATAGTAATTGCTCCACCTCTTCTACTCTTCTTGGGTCCCTTCTGAATAACACTCCAATTATCATCATCCTCTTCGAGTAGCATATCATCCATATTTGCCTTCCTTTTATCACGTGGTCCCTTATTAACTTTTTTATTTACCATTTCTTTTTCTGTATCTTCTATTGAGGATTTTGTTGTCTTTACAAAGCTCGTTATCTCACCAATTCTTGTTTGGACTGATAATCTTTCTTGCAACACACTAAGTTTTATTTCCAGCTGTGCAATTTATCTGCAATTATTACAGGTAAATGCCTCAATCATTTCTATGGGGCCCATCATACTGCAGTTCCTACAAAGAGTCCAATTACTACATGGTAAATTGTAATTACCTAATTGTACCACCACTGTTCTCACTTGTCCTCCATTTCTTCCCTCCCCCTTCCCACTTCTCCAGCTGACATGGCAAACACAGCTAATACCTTAGCTGTGTCACCTTTGCTGGGCTCACTGATGCTGGACTCACTGATGCTCAACATTTCCTCTAATTTAAACTGTAAGGGCTGGAAGCCCCGTGCCCTTCATACTTCCAGTCGCTCGCTACAGCCAAAAGTAAAATAAGTTACCCAGGGTTTTGTCTGCTCTTAAAAGGTCAGGCAAGAGACCCACACATAAAACTGTCTCCAATAAGTGCTTCGCAGACAAAAGGCAGCAAGGCCAAAGCATTATACAAGCAGAGTGTGGTGTTGCCTAGCAACCATACACACTACTCCGCCTATAGAGAGAATGAGGAGCGCTTGACTAAAGCAGTTAAATTACCTCCCAGTGTTAAACACTGGTACACCAGAACTGCCTTATCACCCCAATGTGGTCCAGTCTATCAAACTGCCAAAACTGCACTTGTTTAAATAGCGAGTGGCCAGAAGCCCCGTGCCCTTTGGACTTCAGGTCGCTCGCTACAGCCAAAAGTAAAGTAAGTTACCCAGGGGTTTTGTCTGCCCCTAAAAGGTCAGGCAAGAGCCCCACACATAAAACTGGCTCCAATAAATGCTTCGCAGACAAAAGGAAGCAAGGCCAAAGCATTATACGAGTGGAGTGTGGTGTTGTCTAGCAACCATACACACTACTCCACCTATAGAGAGAATGAGGAGTGCTTGACTAAAGCAGTTAAATTACCTTCCACTGTGAAACACTGATACAACAGAACTGCCTTATCTCTTCAGTGTGGTACAGGCTATCAAACTGCTGAAAATGCACTCGTTTAAATAGCGAATGGCCGGAAGCTCCATGCCCTTCAGACTTCCGGTCACTCGTTACAGCCAAAAGTAAAGTAAGTTACCCAGGGGTTTTGTCTGCCCTTAAAAGGTCAGGCAAGAGCCCCACACATAAAACTGGCTCCAATAAATGCTTCGCAGACAAAAGGCACCAAGGCCAAAGCATTATACAAGCAGAGTGTGGTGTTGCCTAGCAATCATACACACTACTCCTTCTATAGAGAGAATGAGGAGTGCTTGACTAAAGCAGTTAAATTACCTCCCAGTGTGAAACACTGGTACACCAGAACTGCCTTATCTCCTCACTGTGGTCTGGTCTATGTTATATTTTATGCATTTTTTGCCCCATTTTCTCCCCTGTACCCTGGGGCCCAAGCATATGGGCATCATGTATGCGTGGAGGCACACCATTGCCCAGTGATGCCAGCTCAGCCCCTTCTGCCCCTCCTTGTGGCTATCACCAGAGTTCCCTCAGGTCAGCGCCACCATCTGTCCTCCACAGGGTCCCTCCCAGAAGGAAAGAGCTGCTTTACAGTGGCTCAACCTCACTCCTTGCCCTCCCCCAGCTGACCTCCAACAATCTGGGCTCATTCCCGAACCCATGTCATCAGTACAGCATGAGGTGTGGCATCCAGCACCTCAACCCTCAGCACTACAAGGCCAACCTCATGGCCTTATTTTTCAAAGTGGTAAAAGTAAGATTTGCAATTCTCTTCTTTATTCTTACAAAGATTTTTGTCTATCCCAAAACAATATCTAACAGCATTTGGCTAGTGGGGCTGGTGCCAGTTTCAACCCCTGTACATGAACATCCACATGTGGTCACACAGGTGACAGTACAGGAACAGACAGTCAAGACTGCCCTCACAGTACACACATGTGCACACACACACACACACACACACACACACACACACACACACACACACACACACACACACACACAAGTAACATATACAATGAGAAAAAAATGCCCAAACACACTTGTACTGCAACACAAGATGAAACCATATCCAAACACAACCCCTAATAAACTAATATGAAGCACCATCAAATTATGATAACAATGGGTGTACATGGGCACCTCTGCAGAGCCCCCAGCATGCACACAATAAACAGTATGACTTGATATAGCTCAGAACTGATGAGTACAAAGGCACATGAAAAATATAGATATACAATTTGTGATGCAGGATAGATCAATGAGTTACTATAAAATATAATGGGGGCTGTCACAGATTATATGAAGTACTGGAATACTTTGGTGTTGCTAAATAAAACAGACAATGACCCCTAGATTACAGATAAAGCAATGATTAAGTATTAATAATTTAAAATACTAACAAATCAAGGTAAGTCTCCAATTTGTGTCATCTGAATCAGAACTGTCAGTCTGTATGTCAGAATCAGATGTAGTTTGTGCCCCCTCACTCTGATTAACACTGGATATTGTGGGCTCAAATTGGTAAGGTTGGATACTAATATCAAAGTTTAACTGTATTGCCTCTTTATATTCCTCTGCCTCAAACATGATGAATAGTTATCACAGGCACAGTAAAGATTATTGAAATCCAAAGGTAAAACAATACACTTCCTGTAGAACAGCTAGCTTAGCTGATCTAAGTTTTCAGGAAGATCGCACATAACCAGCACAGACTAGCAAACCCCTTGTTCAGTACTTTAGCAACAGAATTTCAATAGCATAGTAAGTTTTAAGGTGAAAAAGTGCATATGAACAGTTCACTTCAAACCTCCACTGTAACAAAAACTGTATCTCAAATGAACTGTGTTTAGGGGTCCTTTAACTTATCTTCAGTGAGAGTTGCAACATCAGATGATTTACTATATAAACACAAACATTCCATTCTGTGACATTTGACTTACTCAATGCTATGATCCCTGGGTCGTCTTCTTATCTCCCTTTATAGCTGGGAAAGGCTGACTGAGCTGACATGTTTATGGGCTATGAATCTCTCTTGATAGATAGTTTCAACCATATTGAAACTTGGCACACAAAATAGTGCTTTGAAACACTGCTCAGCTGAATGAAAGTGGACTAATACCACACAACCTCTAATTGTATCTAGTCTGTTGGGTATCTGAAGAGCTCCTTTTCTCTACTATCATATCAAGATGTCTACAGGGCTACACCCACTGTAGCTATAAAAAGGAGAAAGGATTATAAGTGATGTAAATAACTGGACTAATAATTGCAGGAAAGAGAAACAGGTGAACACAGATAAAGTATAAAACTATCAATAATGTAGCACAATAAAACATGAAATTTTACAGGGAAGAGGTAAAGAAGAGGGGGATAAACAAAGTGGGTGGGGGACTGGGAGGACAAGGAAGTAGACTGTGGGGATGGGTGGAAAATGTAAGAAATGAATGAGGGGGTGGGTACAGGGCAAGGAGACAGAAAAAGGAAAAGTGTTTGGGGTGTACATTGAGAAATTGAATAATTATTTAATTGTTAAACACAGGTATGTACATGCTCATCCCAAAAAGATATGTCAGAACAACTGTATGAAATGAATGATGGGAATTTAAAGAAATACAGACCTGCCCGATGTGCTGCGATGGTGGTGATCCAGGTTTGGGAGTATATTCCCACAACTGTGATTGGCAGAAGGCTGGAAGATGCAGTGCTGATGGCAGAGCATTCCAGCCAGTGAGGGAAGTAAAATGCTTCACTGCTGCAGCAGCTCCTGCTTGTGTGCTAGGGAGCTTGATCTCCCACCAGGGGAATGCTACATGCACACAAAACCAACAGTAGTTGTATGCATTGCCATGGGCTGGTGAAGTTGGGAGCTAGCTGTAGTAGGAAAAATGGCAGCCATCAGGAATGAAGGTGACCATGCACTTGGGTCAAATGCCGAATACCATGCTCCCTCTGCTACATTGTGCTCTAGCAGTGGAGGCAGGAAGCCTAACAAAAAACAAAAGGCCACTCAGACTGGCAGTAGAGCTTGTAGAGGAAGAACAATTACAAGAAAACAAAAAAAAGGCACTTACAACCCTCAAGGAAGCAAAGATCACTTTATTGAAAACAGATAAAAGGTGCTAACACAACAGATATAGTGGAACCCCACAAAAAATGCCCAATATGTTGCATATTTTATGCACTTTAACTAGGGGTGGCCTGCCCTCCCATGTCCAGTCTGCTACCATTCTGAGTGATCTGCTACTTTTTGATAAGCATCCCTACCCACCCATGCAGATATTTTTCCTGGCTTACCTTCAGATTCTGTTCTGTCTTTATGTCAACTGCTTCTATGGGTAGGCTCCATAGATTCAAGCTCTGGGATAAGGGATTCGTAACCTTACCTTGAAGTTACTGACTATGTACTGTACTTCAGGTCATGCACCTGCATCTTGCAGGATGATACTATATACAGTATAGAATAATGTATGGGCAACCATACTCAACAAGGCTTTAGTTCCACCATGGCATTGCCATGATGACAGAGTGATCTTAAGAGCAAAACTCGAGAAGCCCCTGATATCAAGGCAACCTTGAAGTTGGAACACAACCTTGAAGCATATGGTTGACAATACTTTATTCTGTATAGTGTATGGGCAACCATAACAAAAGGCACCAAACAGCAAATTATTGTTTTACAGGCTGCATTTTCCATTTAATTTCTGTTTACAAAGTAAAACTGCAGAGAAAAAAACACACAACTTAACTTTGGGTAGATCAGGTTTCAGTGAACTCCCTCTGACTCTGGTCTCCTAGGTAAGTCTGACATCTATGTCCCACTTCAGCATTACTCACAATGAGCTTACACATGACCATCAATTCCCCCCAAAGCCACAGTGAACTGCACCTGGTCAAGGCTCTGGTGATTTCCTCTCCTTCTCAAACACTGAGGCCACAACACCAACAACACCCCTCAAGGGCAGTGGTTATGGGTGATGTGATTAATGTACCAAAACTGTTTAAAAAAGAGCTTCAGACCATGTGCTATCATTGTTAAGTGTGAGCTGCTGTAGCACTACCAAATGGCTGATGCAGCCACATTGTTGGATGACATACCTACTACAGCAGAATGAAAACTTCCCTGTCTGTTCAATCCTGCTGATAGCAGTAGTAGAGTGTATTTATATGGGGCACCCTTCCTCGTAGGCTCAGGTTGCCCTTACAGCAATAGTACAAACATACAAAATCAGTACCGAACAGTCAATAGAAAACAGCCATTACTATGCAGAAGACAGATTATGTCTTCTCTCAACCTCCTCTTCTTCAAGGTGAACCTGTTCAGGGCCACCAGTTGCTCTTCACAGCTTTTGTCCTGGTAGCACCCTATATGGGTGAGTGTTGTTAAGTTGCTCAATATGAATGACTCAATAATACCGCCTATAGGAATAGTGATTGGCAAAGAATGTCGAGCGGTAGGTTAAAGCAAGTGTAGCAGTGAACTGCACTTGCTAGAAGGGGATATGAGAATGTTTTTGGCCAACCTCTGCTGAGCTTGCTATTTGGTGCAGTGGCTGGAGCCACTGCCTAAGAGGTTGAAGGGTCCTGGTGCAGGTCTGTAATTTTTACATTTTTTCCTAAGTCCGCCCTCCCTGTAGTGGGCAATATTTTAGTTGGGGGATGGGGGCTTGTCCTCCTCAAAGGGTGGTGTGGGGGGGCAGCCCTCTGCATAAAAAAAAAATTTTCATCCATTTGTTTACAGTTGTTGACCTTCGCTGTTTGAGGCGGTTGATCTAAAACTGCTCACTCTAGTGACTTGGGGTGTTTTTTTAGTTGCTCATTGTGGTCCGTGACTTAAAAAACTCACCCAAGTCACATAAATCCTTTGTCCCCAGTACCCCTGATCACTGTGGTGGACCTGCATTGCATGGTCTTGACAAGCTCAATTCTTGAGGTACTCAGAACTGATTTTAGTATTCCAGGTGGGGCCTAAATATGTCCTTGTAGAATAGGAGGACTTCTCCCCTGCCCTGCTGTTTTTAATGCACCCCAGTATTCTGTTGACCTCTTGACAGCAGCTGCATACTGCTTGTTTTGCTCTAGAACCTTATATGTTATGATCCTACAGTATGTCCTGTTTCTCTTCCACTACAGCAAGAGAAGCCCCACATAATATATAAGTCCTACCTTTGTTCAGAAGTTTATCAATGGAGACCATGTTGAGTGCTCTCACTATATGATCTAGCATTTTGCATGGCCAGGAATAACATTCTTAATCTGGGAGTCATGAGATGAGTTCAGTGTGAGAGGCAACTCTCCTGTTAGCTCTGCTGTCCCTGTTTAAACATGGCAAAATACAGCAGTAAACATCACTTTTTATTGTTTTTAATGGTACTACTCATTAAAAACAGTACTAGTGGGCACCTTCAAACTGAATCTCAGCATACTGACTATAGAAGATCATGCAAAAATGGACACTTTAGCAAGAGTGGGTGCTGCTCTGATTCCTCCTCACTCAAACACCCAAGCAGCACAAGCTCCCCTTGCCCCTGGACTCACTATCAGAAGCTGCAGCAGCAGAATGTGTATTGGTCAAACTGGACACATTCTTTTCAGAACTCCGCACAATGAAAATAGCCTTGGTGGACATGGCCATGTATTTCAAAGGTCTATTGGAGTCCTTAAGCTAACTACTGGAAGCTGACATGATTATCCCATTCATCACCCTTAAGAGGAAACATGACCTCAATAATGTAGAGATTTTCCCCATTCTCTAACTACAACACATAGTGGACATCTTATTTGGTCCCAGGCTCTGGTACTTTTCCACATTAACAATCTGGGACAAGCTAGCCACCCTTGCATGTAAGAGGCATGCAATTTCTCTACTGAAAACATAACAGAACCACGTGGCCTCTCCTCAGTCCTCCAACTAATGTCCATACTGGCTGGGAGAGTTCCCAGAGCTGGCTGACACAGAGAACACAGATGTGGAAGAACCTGCAAGGATACATAAAAACAAATGGGCTTAGGCTGACACAGTACAAAATAACAAACAATATATACTGCACACCCACCAAGCTTTATCACATGAAACATCTGGAATCTGATCTGTGAACCAAATGTCAGCATACTATTGCCATGGCCACAACATTTTAGATAACTCTGGGTTCACACCTACTCCTGTAACTCTGGGATGGAACATGGTTTTATAATACAATGTGCCTTGGTTATTGTCTACTGTAGTTCTTTATGTCTGCATTTTATCACTGCTTTACTATGTTTTTCCACTGCATTTTTACTGCATTTATTGCTTTCTCTCTATCCCAGGAGGTAACTGTAAACTGATTACTTCACAAAGCCTGCCTTTCTTGGTGAATCAAATAAATAAGTATAGTGGGTCATACTGGGGAGTTGTTGGTGGCAGTATGAGCAGTGTTTCCCTTAGTGGGGTATAACCCTGGAGGAAGCAATATTGAAAATGATCCCTCTTTAAAGAACAAGCAGCGGGGAATATGAGCATGCTAACGGTCCCAGAGTGCGCGCACAAGCAAAGGAAAGCATAGAGGTCAGCTTAGGTGAAGTGCATACTTTCTGCCTGGAAAGCAGCATGGAGATGCCAACTCCAGAGAAATGAGACATGTAGCTTATCAGAAAAAGAATTAAGCAGCACTGCTTGTAAAACTCTATTTGTATATTTTTAGCATCTTATGATCCAAGAGTGCAACATGTGGCAAGATATTTCCAGTCTAGAGAACTATCTGTAAAATGGCAGTGTTCTTAGAGGGCTGCATACAGATAATTGATCCTTGGTGAATTTTGAGCACTTTGGCCTCTATTCACAAAGCCTACACACCTCAGATATACAGCACATAGGCTTCATTATGACAATATGCCATGTAGTGGAGGTAGTATGGAAACCCCATACATGTACTACAGGGGTTCCACACCCTCAGCCTACACCAGGCACCAGCTCCATGCATGACCCGATGGGGAGGGTGGATAGGTGCTTGCCACGGCTATGTGCCATGCTCCAAACAGACTTCCACATCTGAAACATCTACAGAGGGGCTCTGGCTACACTAGATGGGACCCTGTAGTAGCTGCATACATGCCCCCCGTATGCTGGCCCCACTGGGTGGTGTACATCACACCACTCTGCCCAACCTGCTACCCCTTGCACTTAGAGCTTAGTAGGAGGGTTGGGGGTATATCCATGACTATGGGCTGAACAGCCAATCTCTTTAAGGGATACGCCAGTCCCTGGAGGACCAGCTGTATCCCACAGCCCCCCTACACCACATGCAGCAGGTCATCTAGTTGGATGGTTATGGTTGATTGCCATGCTGAACCCTCCATGCTCCCATTCTGCTATGTGTGTAGGGATGAATTTGGACTGAAGTGTGCAGCACTCAGGTGCATGGAAACATAGCTTAGGTATACTTCTTTTGAGCATAGCTGAGCTGTATATATGAACAGAGCCCATTATTAATAAAGAAGATAATCCTAACTATGCTATAGTCTGAGCAGAAATAAAAAGTATACTGGAGAAACTCTCACAATACAAAAGCCATATAGACTTTGCAAAAAGAAAGAAGAACCTTAATAAGGTAGTACTGTAGAATAAAAAGAAATAAAAGTCTCAGAATGTGAATAAGTAAATATAATTGTGATGCAAATGACTGCCAATAAGGTCAAATACGTATTCAGGATTGGAATCTTGATTCCAGAGCAGAGGAAGACAATGTAATAGATCATGTTCTAGATGGTGCCAAAGGCAACAAAGTAGATCTCACTCGAGACCAAATAAAGTTTCATTTGAAAACTGAGACAGCAGCACATCAAGAGACTCTTTTGATAACTCCAGTCCTGAAACTACACAGGAAAATAGTGAGAACATTTTTATAGAGAATGACAAAGAAAACCAGACCAAAGCCAAAAAGTAAACAAAAAGAAAGAAGAGGGAAGGGAAGGGGCTAAAAGTCCAAACATTACAACCAGGAAATCAGCACAGGAGAAGGGACGGAATCAAAAGAAGTGATAAATTTGTCCTCAAAAACATTAACAGAAGTGCAAGTTAAAGTACTGTAAAAAGACATGCCCTTTATTCCAATCCCTACCATCAACACCTTTAATATATGGATAGGATTGTTAAAGATTATCCAAAAATTCAGTTGAAAGAGATTTTCTGGAAAAAGAAAAATCGGTTATCACAAAGATACAAATAAGTCTATAGTCACCCCAAGGGTGGATCTTAGTTTACTAAATGAAGCCCTGAGTAATTAATATGATACATTGGAAATGCAGCATAAGGCTAATATAGGAGACATGGTGAATTTTACTGCTACATGGACAGAGATGAATACTGCTGATTTTTCAGAACTATTAGCAGTAAATGAAAAACAAGCAGAATTATTAGAAAAAGAATTATGGGAGCACCACGTGCCTGATTTGGATATGACAACAGATAAATTTACTATTGTGGTTGAAACTAATTCAAATGTAAGTGATAATACTAATCTGGAGAATAATGAATGTGAACCATGAACATTTCAGCAATGTAAATATCACTGTGAAAAGGTCAAGTTTCAGACCAAAGTCTGTGTTTTGCCCTAATACATATGATAATACAATTTCAAAATTCCAAGATTTAGTAGAACGACAAGTAAATTAACTATTGCATTCTGAGTGGCATTTATGGAAACAGTGTAAGTTTTGAGGAAAGGATAGCAATAGTAGAATTAAAAAGGATGCAATCTGCAGTGTTCAGAAATTCCAACGAGGATGGAACCATAGTGGTTCTTGAAAAATCAGATTACCTCGCTGAAGCCAATAGGCTATTGTCCCCTAACCCCCATCCCAGAAATAAATCTCTCCACGCCTGTTTACTGTTGAATGCATGCTGGCAATATTTATTAAGGCACGCAAATTATATTTACATTCCCAACTTCATATTTCAAACAGTATACAGTACAGTACCACCACATTAATTCATTCTGCTTCTTTCTGGAAACCTTCTTCTGACTTGCTACTCTTCTTGCTTGTAGCACTTCAGGGGTCCAGACACAGTGTGATCTGCCCCCCCCATCATTGCCAGAACCCGGTACCACCACCAGGTACCCCCACTTGGTACCACCACCAGGTATCACCACCGCTCAGTACCAGTAAAAAGGTACCCCCCACTTACCCGGGTCTGATCCGCACAGGGTCAGTTCCTGGTCCATACCCCACTAGATCCAGACACATGACTCAGCCCCTAGTTTCTATCCCCTTCCCCCCTTTACTTCCACACCTGGGTTCCTCTGCCCCCAGCCCATGCTGCCTCCCCACCCCTCTCCTGCCCCCCATTTTACCTTTCGCCCCCTTCTCTTGTTCTTTTTCTCCTATTCTGTGGGCAACCTGTTGCCCCCCGCCAGGGCTCTTTCCAGCCCCCAGGACCATATGCTGCCCCTCTGCAGCTCCCCAGTCCCCGTATCGGGGCTCACCAAGGACCATTTTTATACTCTCACTTCCCACGCAGTGCCAGCCAGCAGCAAAATGTCTCTACTTAATACAAGGCAGGAGGGTGGGGAAACATTTTCCCAGCAGAAAGAAGGAGACCAGAAGGCTGCAGGCCATTAAGTAGCCCAAGGTGGCAACCCCCTTCCCCTAGCCAATTGGGAGGCTCTTTTTTCCCCTAGTCATTTGACCCTTTCTGACGTCCCCTTCCCTTCCCTTTCCTATCCCCCCCCTTATGCATTTTCTGGCAGGGGGACATATGACAAGATGGCCTGCCTTTTATTGGCAAACCTTATTATCTGACAGAAGTACATATGAAAGTCTCAGAAAAGATCCTACTAGCCATTTTAAAATTTTGCTGTACTACCTAGCAGATGGTGCAGTAACCAAGGGAACATTTTACTTATTGAGACTGAGTTCATTAAAACAGAACCACTTAAACTGGTTATGTTCTATTACCTCCATAAATTGCATAGGAAGTTCGAGCAACCCCCAAGTAAGCCTATCATCTGGGGTAGGCTCAATAAGTGAAAATCTTTTGAAATACATTTTTTTTTCTACAACCCCTTGTCACATCACTACCTTCCTATATCCATGATTCCATGGATTTAATGAATAATTTAAAGTCAGAGAAATGGAAGGAAACATATATATGACTCTATATAGATATGGCAACCTTGCATACAAATATTCCAGTTTTTGCTGGTTTAGAGGCATTACAGTTCTATGTGGAAGGTAGAAGCAGCACCAGTGCACCATCTGCTGATTTTTTAATTAATTCGGGGGAGTTCATTGTTTCCCCATAACTATATTTAGTTTAATGAAACATTGTTATTACATAAAAAATTTATTTATTTTTACTTATTTATTTATTAAGATCTAGGAGTTACAATACCTTTGAACCAGTGGTTCTTTTACAAAGGTTCCATGTCAAGCACAAAATATACAAAAAGGCATAGAAGGGAAAAACTAGACCATGTACATACAGTCAATATGAGGCACAGTCCAAATTTCAATTGTGTTTACATTAGAGACAATTAGAGGTTACTAGCAATGAAGCTGTCACAGTGGTGAAATTGTCATGAGTGTAGGTAATGACATAATAAGTGCTAGACAAAGGAATGGGTGGGGTGGGTTGCAGGGGGAGAGAAAGAGAGAGGGGGCAATTGAGGAGCTCGGGCCTCCGTGACAGTAGCGAAGGTGGGACTAAGATGGAAAGAAAGAGAGTCAGGTGGTGAGAAACCAAGGGGAACAGTAGGAAGAGGGAGAGAGCATAGTGTACATAATATGAATGGGAGGGGAGCAATGTGACAGTAGTGGAGAAAGGGAGGCAAGTACGGAGGAAAGTAAGAGAGTGAAACCACTGAGACAAAAAAGGAAAATGGGGAGACAGGGAATGGAGGGGTGGAAAGATTGAAGACAATTGGTTAGTAGGGACGTAAAAATGTGTTAGTGGAAGATAAGGGGAAGTGGAGTGTGAGGCCAGTGGAGGGATTGGGTCAGCTAATGAGTATAAGGGACGTTCATATGAGAGGGGAGAAAGTAGGGAGTGTTGGGGAGAAGATATAGGTTAAGTTGTAGATTACAGATGAGTGAAAATGAAGGGGGGAGGTACTAGATATGTATAGAGGGAGGCACAGGGACTGCATAGGGGGTACAATCACAACAACAATAAGTGGAGAGACATTGCTGGAGTTTAGATTTGTACCAGCCAAGCTTTGGCTCAGTGGATACTTCAGGGAGGAGGCCATTTATCAAGGTGGGTGACTATGGCTGAAAGTCCGTTGCACCTGAAAGGTCCATCAAAAAGGGACAATATAGGTTTGTTTGGAAGCACTATGCATTTGCAGGGATTTGGTGCCAGCATTAGGAAGGACCAGGTTGCAGGGAGATTGAGGCTAAGGCAACTTTTTTTCACAAGTAGACAGGACTGGTAGGAGATTCTACCTTATAGGTGGAGCCAGTTGGACAGCTTGTAGAGGTTGCATGTATGTGTTTGTCTAGTTGCACCTGTTATAAGCCTACAATTCTTGTTTAGCATGACTGAGATACGTTTTAGGGTTGAGTCCATAGGAGAGCCATAGTCTGCTAAACCATAGTCTATGGTTGATAGGATAGTGCTAGTTACAGCTATTCTCAGAGCCTCAAAGGCCATGCAATGGTGGTGTCGGTAAAGAACATCAAGCCTAGAGTTGACTGCTTCGAGATTTAGTTAACATTAAGGCAGTATGATAGGGAGCTATCAAGTGTGATCCCAAGATATATGAAATCATGAACTTGCTCAAATGTTTGGTTCAGGTTGTTAATAACGGTAAGGTTAGCAGTTTTATGTTGTTTTGAGGGCTTGAGAAGAGCATTACCTTGGTATTTTTATAATTCATGAGTAGCTTATGCTGACTAAACCAGTTCTTGACCAGACAAAAATTGGCTTGCAGATCACCAGAGAGTGAGTGTCTTTATAGCTTGAAAGAAGGACAACATCATCTGCATAAAGTATCATGTTGTTGTTACAGGCTTTTGGGAGGTTGTTGATAAATAGGCTAAATAGGAGTGGACCAAGGATCGACCTTTGTGGGACTCCTGATCTCTTTGGGAGGCTACAGGAGAGGGCATCATGAATTTTCACTTGCTGAGTTCTACCCTGAAGGCAGCTGCTAAACCAGCAAGTAACCTCATTTGAAAGTCCCAAGGCAGGGAGAGATTGAATAAGGAGTTAGTGGTTGAAGGTATAGAAGGCCTTTGTAAGGTCAATGAAGATTGCACCAAGTAAGTTAGAATTGTTTAGGGCCTTGTGGATGTGTTCAGTAAACTCCAGTAGGGCTGTTGTTGTACTGTGGGCTTTTCTGAAACCATGCTGCTGTGGGCATTGAATGTTATATTTGTCAAGGAACTCAGTCAACTGGTCCACGATGATGTGCTCATGGGCCTTAGATAGAGGGGGAAGGATTGATACGGGGCGATAGTTGGAGTGTTATGTCCTATCACCACCTTTATGTATGGGCATGATAATGATGGCTTTCCATTGTTGGAGGAATTGTCTAAGGGAGAGCAAAAGGTTTAAAAGTTTAGAGAGAGGTTTTAGGGTGACAACAAGGGAGAGGTTGAGAAGTTTTAAGTACAAGGTGTCACTACTAAACATGGTTTTACCAAGCACCTTTTGTGGGTATTTTTTGGACTCTGCTAATGTGACTTTCCTAAAATAGAACAGAGGGGTCTTGTTGGGGGGAGTAGGTGTTGCTTCTGCACCATTCAACAGAGAGACATTAAAGAAATTGGGGTGAACACAGAACTAAGGTCCATGAAAGCAACAATAAAAGTGTTATTAAAATTTGTTTATGGTCCTGTATGGTGGTACCATTGACTTCTAACAGTGAGAGAGATGATTTGTTGGGCTTGGCAGTTAGACTTCTGATGTTGTCCAAAAACTTGTGGCTATTACCCAAGGAGTTGGTGAGTTCATTCTTATAATACTCCTGTCTGGCTCTGCAAATTTCGTGAGTACATAGGTTATGTGCTGCCTTGTATTGCTGTTTGTCACCTTGTTGGCCAGATGCCAAAGCATAGTGCCAGAGATTGTCTTTATCTTTCACCAGGCTTAATAGGGCTGGAGTTATCCATGGACTCGCAGTGCCCTTTATTGTTCTTTTCTGATACCTGGCAAATTTGTCACAGGCCACATTAAATTGTGTTTTAAAGTAATTTAGAGCTTGATCCATGCTATTGGATGTATTAAGGGTGGACCAGTCAGTTTGGGCAAGGAAGGCTTGAAATTGTCTAATCGTACCTTTTTTAGGACATGCTGGTGTGAGATTTTTTTCTGTAGTTTGGGGGTAATGTGTGGGGGTACTGTTTGACCATTGACATATGACAAGGTACAGTAATGGGGCAACAGTTGCCCCCTCATACGCTAACCTATTTTGGGGTCATTGGAAATTCTGATTTATGAATAATGATATGAATTACATTGTTTATAATAGGTTGGTACACTGGTACAGTACCACTTAGTTGATGATATACTGTACTTGTAGTGATACTGGATGGTACATATGAAAGTCATAGAAAAGATCCAACTAGCCATTTAGTAATTTTGCTCCAGGAAGCAGGTAAAATGTTTTCTGCAATATTTAAATGGAAATGATCATGAACCTGACCCTCACATTTAAGGTACAAGAAATAGAGATGGTGTGCATTACATAGAGAATAATGGATGGTTAGGTAGTTATAATGAAGATTTTACACTCCCCCTGAGGGGTGGGATGCCACATAAACCCAAAGAGCAAAGCTTGAGGGGTTTATTAAGGCATCCCACCCTGAGGGGGCATGTAATATCTGAGTTTTACACACCTACCCATCCTTTATTTTGTATAATTGCTGGGGTCATTTTTTCACCACAGCAATTATACAAAATAAGTGAATTTCTGTATGAAGTCAAGCAGCTGACCATTGAGGTTTTAATGCGGTTCTTAGAGGCTGGCTCGAAAACTGAAGCAGCTCTTTTTTTCCTAACTTGCATCCGATTAGGTAGCTATTTTTGTGCCCAATAGTATTTTTGGTTTTAAAAAAAAAGAACTTACCACCGACTTCTCTCAGGGAAGTTTCCAGTGCTGAAGAGCAGGGATGGATGCCGCAGAGAACAGGAAGTTTGCAGTAGGTACTTGCACCGAAGTAGGGAAACCAGGTGCGTGTTCAACATTATAAATAGCTGGTTATAATGGTAGAATTATAACCTGGTTTCCATATGGGAAAAAATGGTAACCAGTTATTATATGACTTTAATGCACACCCAAGGTATGGGATGACACATAATTCCAGAGAGCAAAGCCAAACTCTATCAAACCTTCAAGTTACAGGTTTCAAATTCTCTTAGTTTTTATGATTGCTTGCACATGCATGTGCAGTGTGCATTTTGTTAAGATGAATATTTCAGAGGTGAGTCACTTTCATGCCCAGTGCAGCTCAAGCTGCACTGGACTTGGCAGTGACAGACCAATGACCAGGTAATCTGACTATGACACTGGTCACTGTTTGCTGGGCAGAAACTTCTTGCAGTTGAAAGGATTCAAGCAACCTTTCATTTCAATAGCTCCATCTGGCAAGCAGCTGGGCCGGCATCATGATTAGCTCTGAGATGAACCTCCCTGTTGTGAACGTTAATATTTAATTTCTCACTGCTGACCAGCTCTGTGAGAATTCAAATGAATTGAGCCAGTTAAAAAGGGACTGATCCACTACAGGCCAAGGACTTGCAACAGGTCTCATGCAACTACAGAAATAAACTGCAATAATTCTACTTCCCAACTGGCACACAGTATGAACACCAACTGATCCCAACTAGTTTGCAGGACCTGCCATATGAACTATATTAGGAATATGGGACATATCAAACTTTCTAGTCATCATTTTGATTATCTTATCTGGTGATATGGACTCGTTTCAATGGCATTTGCCCCATCCCTCCACTTACGTTACTCGCTTCACAGGAGAGATATGCCTACAGTGAGGAGCACCAACTTGACACTCTTTACCCCAGCTCTATACCCTCCTACCTTCCTACTAACTGGCCCTACAGGAACTGTGAGTATTCATGCCTGTTGCTATCTGTGTACCCAGTTGCATTCATTTTGATGCAGTACCAGATCACTGTTCCTTTTATGATGTGATACACACCTTGTTTTCTGGAGAATGTTAAAATCTTTGCTAACACCCTATTTGGGTGTACTGAGTAGGGCCTAAATGTATTTGAGTTTTTTCACTGCATTGATTATGCTCCTTACCTGGTGTACTTCCCTGTGATGCTGCCTCAACAACCACAGGGCTGAATTCAAGTCTAATCTCTAATGTTGGCAGTATTCCTCCTCTGTGGCTGGGCTAGGGGTCATACTTCTCTGCAGTCATGCTGCACCTGACACTCTTCTGTCAGGTAGCCATTGGCCCCCCTTCACCACCCCCACAACTCATGGATTCTGTCAGCAAATGTGAACCACAGAAAGTAAGGGCCATGCTGACTGTGATGTTACAGTAAGTTTTACTGGCTGATAAATCCTTAACATCTGCCCTACAAAAAAAAAAATGACAAAATCAAATTGGCAACATGTTTCCAATCTCTGGGAAATTGTGGATGTGTGTTTCAAGAAAGTAAGGCTGTTTTCATCTTTAGCACAGTAAACAACATCCCATTTATGAACCATTCTCTTTGACATATGGCTTTATTGACTCTGCCCATTTGCCGGTAACCTTTGTTTTTGTGTTGACTGAGGTTCTTTGTCTTCCAGATTTTACTCAAATAATTGGACATGTCATGTCCTGAACAAATAGAACTGTCTCAGTTTACTGGGATTCTGGTTAGGATTATTTCAATTTAAACTTTTATTTTTTAACAAGTGAGAGAGAGAACATGCTTCCTAAAAGGTCAGAGAGCCTGGTGTCAAAAAGAGATTTTCCATTTGTGTGGTTCCTCTAATCAAATAAACATCATATTCAAAAATCCAAATTTGTGCATATTCCAAGTTCATAAAATAAGGTTTTGTAGTAACTGGGATCTACGTTCTGTTAATCTTGAACAAGTCAATGCATTAAAGAAGTAAGCACATTTAAAATGTATTAAAATCACATTGGTATCTGGTTTATTTTTTGTAGTTTCCTATCAGTGTAAACAGTTTAAGGAACACAATGCCAATGGCAGTATATATTGTGAGCTTGCATTGTGTAACCCTGTATGGTTTGATATATTTAGCAATAGTTGTCTACCATGACCCTTCTTTTGATATACTGTCCATGCATTGCATTTATACAAACTATACAGATCCATTAGGGATATGAAACCCTCTGTATCTGTTGCTGGCTGTCTGAGGATGTCAGATGCACTGGAAACCAAATACAGATGTTGTACCCACAAAACAACAATTATGATCTCCAGTTATACATAGAAAGAACTTTCTTTAACAATATACTCCTCCATGAAAACAACAACAAAATGCTAGTCTTTACAGAAGTGTCTAGTCTGCATGACATTCCTGTGTTTTAAATATGCGTATACACTTGGATTGGTTTGAGTAAATGAACCTGACTGGGGTGGGGGTATAGAAAGCATCAGTCCTTACATAAATACATAGACAGTGTCGGCAGATAGAGGCCTACGGCCCACCCAGTCTCTGCATTTGAGCTTGTAAGTTCACTTTATGTTTTCCTAGAAGTCTGTTGCCCCTTAACCCTGACCTCCAGAATTCCTTTATGTCTATCCCATGCATTCTTAAATCCCATGATTGTTTCAGCTCCCACCACTTCTTCTGACAGGGTGTTCCACTTGTCCACCACCCATTCTGTGAAGAAACTCTTCTTCACGTTTCCTCTGAATCGTCCTCCCTCCAACTTCATCCCATGCCCTCTAGTCCTAGAACATATTTTTCACTTAAAAATAGTGTATTCCTGCACCCTGCTCCTCCTTGTAAGATACTTGTATGTCTCTATCATATCCCTTCTCTCCCTCCTCTCCTCCAAAGAGTACATATTCAATTCCTTCAACCTGTCCTCATAGGACTTGTGATGCAATCCATGTACCATCTTTGTTTCCCTCCTCTGAACCTTCTTTACCCTGTCTATGTCCTTATGTAAGGAAGGTCTCCAGAACTTTACACTGTACTCCAGGTGGGGCCTCACTAGTGTCTTGTATAGTAGAATTATGACCTCCCTTCTCCTGCTGGTGATGCCCCTGCCTATGCATCCCAGCATCCTATTTGCTTTACCTGCTGCCTTGTTGTGCTGTTTCCCTACCTTGAGGTCATCAGAGATAATAACCCCAAGATCCCTTTCCTGCTTGATGCATGCTATATCCTCACCCCCCCCAACTGATATGTTGTGCCATGGTTTTTGTGCCCCATATGCATTATCTTGCACTTCTTTGTACTGAATTTCAAATGCCAAATCCCTGACCATTATTCAAGTTTCTGCAGGTCCCTTTTCACTCTGTCTACACCTTCTGGTGTGTCTACTCTGCTACAGAGCTTTGTGTCATCAGCGAATGGGAAATTCTGCCTCCTAGGTCCTATGCAATGTCACTGATAAAGATGTTGAATAGGACCGGTCCCAGCACTGATCCCTGTGGTACCCAACTGGTCATTCTTCCCTCTGTGCAGTGACAGCCATTTACCACCATTCTCTGTGTCCTGCCACCCAGCCAGTTACCTACGTACCACACTACTGTCCTGCCCACACCCATATTCCCCAGTTTGTGTAATAGTCTTCTATGTGGAACTGTGTCAAAGGCCTTGCTGAAGTCCAGCTAGACCATGACCACTGCCCTCCCCTGATCCACCTCACTAATCACCCAGTCAAAGAATTCAGTGAGTTTGGTCTGACATGACCTCCCCCTGGTGAAACCATGCTGCCTTGGGTCCTGTAGTCCACTGACAACCGGGTGCTCCACCAATCTCTCCTTCAATAGTGCTTCCAAGATCTTCCCCACTACCAAGGTGAAGCTGGCTGGTCTGTAGTTCCCCGCTTCCTCTTTGTTCCCACTTTTGTATAAGGGGACTACATGTACTGTCATCCAGTCTTTGGGTACCTCCCCTGTTTCCAGTGATCGACTAAACAGGATTGCCAGAGGTTCAGCCACCACCTCTCTTAGTTCTTTAAGGACCCTGTGGTGCACCCCTTGCTAACCTGCTTAATGCATAGTTCTGTTGCTCTTATAATGTCCATTTTAAATACTGCCCACTGTTCCTCAACCCCTGATTCCTGCCCCATTCCACTTAATGCCTCTTTCAAGCATCTTCCTATTTTCCCCAAAGTCTGCCCCCCTAAAATCCAGGATACGTGTTTTTGTGTGGTTTGGTTCTGCTCCTTCTGTGATTTCAAACCACAATGGCTGGTGGTCACTGTTCCCCAGGTGCTCCCCCACTGTTACCCCCATCATACTGTCCCTGCTTGTGAGCACTAGGTCCAGTATTGCCTTCTGCTGAGTTGCTTCCATGATCAGTTGCTTGAGGAAGGCACCCTGAAGGGAGTCCAGGATAAATCAGCTCCTAGTTGATGCTGCTGCTGGGATGCTCCAGTCCACATCTGGAATATTGAGGTATCCAGCTAGCACTACCTCACTCTTGTCTGCCATCCTTTGGATGGCTAGCATCAACAACCTATCTGTTTCTTTCTCCTGGGCTGGTGGTCTATAGACCACACCTGTGCAGATGGCTGGCCTTATTTTCCTTTCCAGTTTAACCCACAGTATCTCTTCCCCATTTTGTTCCTCCTGGATCTCTGAGGCCCTTATGTCATTTTTCACATACAGTGCCACTCCTCCTCCTCCCTTCCTACCTGCCCTGTCTCTTCTGAATATGTTGTAGCCAGGTATGGCCCTCTCCCAGTCATGGTTATCATTACACCAGGTTTCTGTGATGTTCACAATGTCCAGGTCTGACTGCACCATGACAGCCTCCAGATCCTCCATCTTGTTGCTAATGCTCCTAGCATTGGCACACATGGTTTTCCATGATTTGTCCTCCCTAGCCTGTTTAGCTGTTCTACTCCAGCCCCTTCCCTGGTTGTCATGTATCCCTGGTTCTCCTTGCTGTCTGCCCTTCTGTTGAATTTTGTCCCTTTTCTGCTTATCCACTTCTTGGGTGCTTATCTCCATCTTTTGCACACTGCTTTGTAGAGCTATTCACTCCTCTGGTTCACTGGTTCCACTGCTAGCTGTGGGGGGTGGGTAATTAGGTACCCTCCTTGCTGGCCTGCCACCCCCCTTGGCTAGTTTAAATGCTTGTCAATGTAGCATTTAAACTTATCATTGAGTGCTTGGATTCCTCTCCAGGATGGATGCAGGCCATCAGGCTTGAACAAGCCTCCATCCCTCCAGGTGGGTCCCCAGTCACCAATGAATCCAAACTCTTCCTCACAACACCAGTTCTTCAACCATAAGTTAAAGTTCCTGGTGCTTGCACCCCTATGCTCTCCCATGACTCTCACAGGTAGTACTTCTGAGGAGGCGACAGAAGTAGCTACTTGCTTGAGACACCTCCCTAATTTCCTAAACTCTTCCTGCACTTCCTTTGGCTCTCCATTTGCCAGGTCATTAGTACCTAGGTGGATAATGACATCCAACTCACCCTCCCGCCTTGCCTTCCCAGTGATCTTCAGGATCTTCCTTCCATCCCTCCATGCCATGGCACCTGGTAGGCACCTCACCTCCCTGTCCTCCCCCTCTTGTGTTCCTAGCTGGATCCCTCTTATGTTGGAGTCCCCCACCAGGATCTAATTTCTCCTTCTCTGGGATCCACTGCTCTCCCCACTGAGGTCACCTCCTTGGCTAACCTCCACGTCCTTCCCTTCCACTTCTCTGGGTACATCTATTTGGCGTCCCCATTTGCCAGTGTGACATATGAGTTCTTGAGTGGAATAGAATCTGGGATGTGCCTCTGCCTGACCACCCTAACCCTCTCTGAGCCTACTGTCATCCAAGTGCTCCTCATTCTCAGCATCCTTTGAGACAGCGCTGTTGGACTGGGTGGTCTCTGGATAGGGGTGATGGTACTCCTGACCCAGTTTACTTCTGCTCTGAGTCTGGCTACCTCATCCTGCAGTCCAGAGAGATGCATCCAAATAGGGAAGCTCCTCAACATCTAGAAGGTCTGCCTGCATATTGCTGCCCCACAGCCACTGCATTGCACTACTCCCCACATTATACTGCACTTATACTGCACTTATACTGCTACTCCAGTACTTGTCTGTTACTGAAGCTCTCTAGTTGCCTTTTTATTAATTTACTATACTAAAAATCCTGCCACTGACCCTCATGTACTTTCCCTTAAAAAAACAAAAGAAGTAAAAAAAAATGAGTCAAAACACTTGTTGTGCTGATGGCGGGCTTCTTCACCCTTATGCCCCTCCTACTCCACAACCTCTACTATCCCTTGTGCTTAGCTCCTGTCAATCAGATTTAACAGGGCATATAATTAAGAGTTGGGGGAGGGAGGGTGTGTGAAAATTTTCAGCAATTAAGGACAGCAAAAGAATAGACCACGACTACAAGCACAGCAAACTAGATTTTAAATTTTCAACAACCCAAAAACAATTCTAAGTAAAGACAGCAAAGAAATTACAGTGTCACTAAAAGCCCACAATCTAAGTTTAAAACAAAAATAGCAATGAACAGTTAATGTAAAGCACTGAAATAAATCTGGTTCCTTCCCCTTCTGGCTTCTGGCTTCATCTGAGAAAACAAAAATCACTTGTTACCTCAACTCTGACTAATCCCCACCTCCAGTTATCATGTAGCTGAGGTCAGAGGCCAGACAATTAGCACTCCTACCCAAACTACAGGGCAAGTCAGACTAGCCAAGACTAAATGTGCAGCAATTAAAGACAGCAAAGGAATAGACCACCACTACAAGTGCACCAAACTAGATTTGAAATTTTCAACAGCCCAAAAACAATTCTAAGTAAAGACAGCAAAGAAATTACAGTGTCACTAAAAACCCACAAACTAAGTTTAAAACAAAAATAGCAATGAACAGTTAATGTAAAGCACTGAAATTAATCTGTTTCCTTTCCCTTTTGACTTCGGCTTCTTCAAGTGACTCTTCATTTACAGAATGAAGAGTCACTGGCAATCTTGCTGGTTTGCTCCTGACTCCTATGAAGCTCTCTTAAAAACCCTCCTCAGTGCTGCTGCCCCTGAAAGATAGTAGCTTCAGTGGACCTGAAGACACAATAAGACAGAGAGGGAGCACACCATGATAAATTGGAGACTGGAGCAACACTGAGAGAGGCAGAGAGAGAGAGAGAGAGCAGAAGAGAGAATAAGGAAGTGCAGGAAAAAGGGAAAAGTAGTGATGGGGCAATGCAGGCAGATTGGTTCACAAAGAAAGAAAAGTAAGCAAACTAAGCCTGCCTTTCAAAGCACTTTGGTGCCTTACTGAACATATCATTTTTGCAATCTGATATTGATCAAGATATAGAGAAGAAAAGAGAAAGGCTGTGCATATAAGGAAGGATATCTCACTTGGACAGTCCCCGAAGAAGTCTTCTTGCAAGGAAATGTTCAATACATACATAAATGTATATAATATGTTTCTCTAGCTGTTGTCATGTATTCAGAAAGTTGTGCCGAGAAGTGTATGGTATTATTTTCAGTATGCATAATAGTCTATATAAATTATACAAAACTGCTGTGTGAGAGCATTAGATAAGTTTGCATCCCTTTGTGGATAGTTTACCATTATGATGTCTTACTCATGAAATACATAACTTTGGTCCAGACATGAAGCTCTTTATAAAGAAGTGCAAGAGATCCGAAAAGTTAAAATGCTGTTCTTTGAAAGTGTTTAAAGCAACAACACAAAGCAAATGAGGAATCTGAGTGTGAACACATCAAAAAGTGAAGATTTTATGAGGTGTTACAAGCAAGAACGCACATCTTTCAGAAGAAAGATTTTAGTAAATGCATAGGGAAAGTGTACCTTGGTTATCTGAGAAGTTTTACATTGGAACACAGGACTCACTGCAGCAACTGTACAAATATAAATTATTAGAAGGAAATTAAGCTTTAAAAGGGAACAGTTGGATAGTTCTGTGTTTCTGAATGTTTGATTGTATTGTCATGCAGTTATACTCTGCTCCAACTGAAAACATTTTCAATTTGGTCTGGTTTCCTTTCATTTGGAACTGATTATTCCTTTACTGAGGCATTTTTAAGAAATGGAACACAATGTTCTCATTATAAAAAGTCAATAATTTTAGCAGATACTGTTAAATGATTTAAGCTAGCTCATTTAACCCAATGGCAAAAAGAATGAATGATGCACACATGTTGTTTTATCTCCTTCAAGCAATTTTAAATATTTGCTTCTCTTTGTAAATACCTCATTTTCTCATAACAATCACCTAAGATCAAGGAGCTATAATAGAAAGTAATGTTTTAGCATCAGTATTGAAGCTAAGGGAGGGCAGTCCCCCCCCCAAGTACCAATGGCTGTATAGGGTCCCCACTCTGAGGAGTGGGTAATGAACATGAGGGAGATGCAGCTGCTGAGATCAGCTGCTTTGGAAAGAGAGAGAGAGAGAGAGAGAGAGAGAGAGAGAGAGACAGTGAGAAACAGATCAGTTCAAAGTCCTTTATTTCCTTTAGGTCATCGGAACTATAGCATGGAAAGGTGCCCACCCCCAACACACAGTTTTTCCTCAGACTTACAGTAATTATCTCTTTGAAACTATTGAATTTTCAGATCGATAGGTCTCAGTCTTTGTTATGCAAGTGCAATCAGCAGATGATCACTGTTCCACTGCTATAAAACTACTCTCTCTCAAGCTGCTAGCATCAAAGCAATTCCTCACAACTTTCAACTATTTGCTGCTATCATTAACACCTCTTCCAGGACATTAAGCTGCTGTCCCTCTGAAATTATAGCATGTCCTCTGGTAATCAAGTAACCATCATGTCCATTGCTTTTTTTCTCACCAAAAAAACAAAAAACCAAAAACAAACTCTGGTCAGAGCCACAATGGCTGCTCATGCATCAACGAGATAAAAGATAAAGAAATAATGTGTAACTTAGTTGTACTTGTATTATTGTGATGTAAATGTTCCACATTTATACCTCAATGGTAGAAAAATAAAAAGAGAAGTATAAACATCAAAGAATTGCAGGAATAGGTGCTGTTGGTTCTGGACATACAGACCTTCTTGAAAATACACACACACACACACACACACACACACACACACACACACACACACACACACACATATGGCTTGCTGCACTGAAGTACTCAGTGATGTAAATGTTACATGAAAATTCTTCTTGTTTTTGGAACTTTAAAATAAACTAACCCAGGGTAAATCCTGTCAGGCCGCCTTACCTGCAATTTACAATGTGAGCCAATAGAAATTTTATATCCCATTTCCCTGGTGTGCCTTGTGCCTCACAACCCTCCTAGGTCATAGAGCAATTTAGCATTACTGCACACCCTGCTGTGTGTTATTGCTTACTTCCAATTTACAATGTGATCCTATGGGAATTTTATATTGCACTTCCCAGGTGGTTGAAAGCACTCAGCAGTGCCTCATGCCTCACAATCCACCTGGGGTGTGCAGTAATTTAGCATTGTCAAACACTCTGTCATGTGTTATTCATTACTTACAATTCACAGTGTGATTCTATGGGAAGTTTTTACCACACTTCCCAGGTGGTGTTCAAGTGTGCATGGGTATTCATGGCTACAGAAGTACTGGACCATGATGATGGATGTCTCCTGTGTCATGTGGAAGGAGTTGTATATTGTTTGTCTTACTGATGATGGATGTCTGTGGTTGCTTGTGTTGCCTTGCCCCCTTTGACTGCTTGGGGGGAATGCAGAGTTAGTGTTGAAAACCCAAGCATTGCATTTCCATACTCTTGTTGCTTTAAAGGGGAACTGTCATCAACAGGATTTCTTAATGTCTGAAAGTCCATAAAAAGCTAATTTGATTTAGCTATTGTTCTTATCTGTCAGTCTTTGGAGTCCAGAGCTTTTCATATGTAAATCACCCTGTAACTAAGGGCTGGTGGCAGCCAGATGTTTTTGGCTCCTAACAGGAAATGATGTCACTGAGGGTCTAGGCCTTCCTTTGACTGTATTTAATCCAACAGGTTAAATGGGAAATCAACTGTTTTATTAAGTGGGTTTTAAAGTGTTATTACAACACATTCTACATCTATAATAATTGTTTTGTTTGTGTATTCAAACCAGTGAGTTATCACCTTTACATTTCAAACTG
This sequence comes from Neoceratodus forsteri, assembly GCA_016271365.2. Taxonomy (NCBI): domain Eukaryota; kingdom Metazoa; phylum Chordata; order Ceratodontiformes; family Ceratodontidae; genus Neoceratodus; species Neoceratodus forsteri. Next base: position 1,024,309,832 of record CM057454.1, on the reverse strand, counting down.
TTAGTAAAAAGAATCCATCTTCAGGATTGTTTTAATCTCTAGGGTATACAGTATTGCCAGCTGGACATGCCAGTACAGATTTCTGGGACTGCCACAGTACCACCTTCTGTCTTTTTCCATTCCTTCTCTTACAGCCTTTTCTCTTACAATTGTGTGTGTGAACTTGGGTCTACAAGATGCAAATATGGCTACGTACCAATTGGGTGGCATCATGGCCTCCCTGTTCTCCCACAACACACCGGGAACAAGCTGTTGCTCAGTGTGCCTTTCCTGGACAAAGAAGTAAAAACAATCTGATCATGTGCTATGATTCTGAAAATATGTTCTTTCTATCCAGATTTGACTTGAAAAGAAAAAAAACAGGACACAATTACTACAGTATAGATGGAAAACATTGTTAAAACATGCAAAACCTGAAATGCTATATTTAAAGAGTATTTTACTTCTTTTGATGAAGTTAAAAGTAAAATAGTTTCTTACTGAAATACTTTGGATGGCATGGGATTTTGTAATTACAACACTTTCTACATTTATAAATGTATAATATTTGTTTTGTATGTGCAGTGAAACTAGTGAGTTACCACCTTTACATTTTAATCTGTTATTAAAAATAAGGGATGGGGGAGTTTTTTAACCAGGAAAGGCTCACTAAGCTGAAGCTTTGTTCCTGGTGTGACCTGGGAACACAAGGAAGTTAAGTGACTTGCTCAGAGTCACAAAGTATGCAAGCGGGGGTTGTGGGATTCAAACCCAGGTCTCCAGGTTTGCAGTTCAGTGCCCTTAACCACTGCGCTATACTCCCTCCCAATAATCCCATAGAATTCAGGCATTTTTACAGTATAAAATCTCATTCCATCTAAAGTATCTCAGTAAGAAACTGTTGTACTTTTAACTTCATCAAAAAAGTAAAATAGTCTTCAATGGTGATCATTTTTTCCATACAGATAAAGACATTTTTATCTCCAGTTACAACCTCCTGGTTGATATTTGTGGTTACAATCAGGAGGTCATAATCAACACTTGCCCATCAAATATCACCACAGAAAGCTAACTGGCACATAGTTTCACCGTGGAAACATGACTGCTCCATTACCGAGCACTGGTACCAGCACTCAAGCTTTGCTACACACTGTTAAGACAAGTACGATTTTAAATATATGTAAATATCTATCTAGTTGATCCTGCCTTGAAAATGAAAAAAATTAATCCGGTTGATCCTGCCACTCATACCCTTCGAGCATGTCTTATACTATGCAGCAATGCTGATGTCCGTGACTTTCCAGAATGTTGTTACCACTGTAATGTTAAAAAAAAGAAGAAAATAAAAAAGGGAGAGACAGGATGTGTGTGTGTCTGTATGTGTGTGTATCTCTGACAGAAGTGCTGCACTAACTGAACTGTGCAGAAAGGGGGAGAAATATCATATTTAATTAAATAGTATGAGTGTGTGTGTGTGTGTAAAAACCAGAATTTTACACACACACTCGTTGTGCAATGCATTTATAAACCCCTCAGGGTTTATGTTGCATCCCACACCTCATGTGTGTGTAAAATTCTGTTCACACACACCCACCGATATATTATTCTTTATTTTATTAGAAAATGGGCTTTTTATTTCCTGCCATCTGATTGACTAGTACCTTTGCCAGGGGGGGTACATTAACTTTCAATAGATGCCCAGGAAATCAAAAGTCCCGGCCCCAGTGTCCCCTCACCCACTTAGGTATCCCTCTGCTCAGCCTGCTTCCTTATTGGCTGAAAACATCAAAACTAATTTGAAATCGCCACCATTTTTTCTCTTCTGCTTAGCGAGAGATACTGGCCCCCAATGCGTTGTACTTCACTATGGGCGGTCTCACACACACAACTTCTGCTGAGCTTATGTTTTTGTTGTTGTTTTTTGCTTATTTAATATAAATAACCCTGCTCTGGGGACTGACTGCACTCTCCCTCATTCATCCTTCACCCACCCTTTTGTTCATCCCTGAAAACAAAACTGAAATCATTTGTAGCGGGCAGCCAAGAGAGGCAGGTCAGCCTAACCCTGCCCAATGGACAGAAGTGCTTCCCTCAATCTCCTCTACTTGCTGTATGCAATTTACCACAATTGGCGATCGGGCACTCCATATAAAAGAGAAGTAGAGCTCAATCTTCTCTACTTATTTAAATAATTTAGACAGTCGGCAATGAACACTTAAAAAAAAGCAAAGTCATCTGATCAATCGACTTCACAAGCCACTTCTCATCATTTTGTTTTTTTAAATGTGAGGCATGTGCCTCTCCCTGGCTACTTAGTATTACTGTTGTATGCAATTTGCTGCAATCGGCGATCAGGCGCTCCATATACAAGAGAAGTAGAGCTTTACAACTGTCTTTTCTGTGTCTTGCATTCCTCTCACTTCTGCTGACAAGGAAATAAAAAAAACACTGGCAGGAATTCAAACTAAACAAGAAGAGGACAGAATACTAATGGGACTGGTGTGGGAATGAAACATCACACTACCATAGGGACTACTTTACCTGAAAACATTAAAAAATGGAACTGTAGTCATTTTATAGAATTACTACACATTTTTCTTTGTAATCCTATACAAAATTACACAGTAAGCCAATTTTTTAAGCTCAATAATACCCTCCAGAGTTGGTGGTATGGGCAATACCAGACCTTCCAGGGGCTATAAGGCCCTCTGCCTTCGGCATCGGGCATCATTACGCCCCAGATGGTCTGGCATTGCCCAGTACCACCCACCCTGTTGGGTATTATTGCTTGCATAATGCATTTCAAGTTATTCATGTTTTAACAATATTGTTCATCTATGTGTTTTTGCAATTAATAAACAAGTAATTGTGTCCTATTTTTTTTTCTTTTCAAGTCAAATCTGGATAGAAACAGTATAATATTTTCAGAATCTTAGCACATGCTCAAAACCCATTCTGCTGGATGAACAAAGCTTGTTCACAGCTGTACACTGCCAGTTGATAATCAGAAGCTACAAATTCCAAGGCTGGGCCCATGATGCCAGGCCAGTAGTTGTGTAGCCACATTTGCATCTTGTGAACCTGAGTTTACACTTGAAATTGTAACAGAAAAGGCTGCTAGAGAGGAAATGGAAAAAGACAGAAGTTGGTGCTGTGGCAGTCCCAGAAATCTTTACTGACATCAACACGGACAGGGTTTAGAAATTCTGATATGGGGCCCCAATACCAGTTGGCACCACAGATCCAGCCTCAAGATGTGTAGTTTTTGATGATCAGCTGGCAGTATAGCCTAGTGGTAAAAGCAATCCTGAAGATGTATTATTTTTACTAACAGTTTGAAATGTAAAGGTGATAACTCACTAGTTTCAATGCACATACAAAACAATTATTATAGATGTAGAAAATGTTGTAATGACACCTTAAAACACACTTAATAAAACAGTCAATTTCCTATTTAATCTGTTGGATTAAATAGAGTCAAAAGAGGACCTAGACCCTTGTTGCCATCATTTCCTGTCAAAACATATGGCTGCCACCAGCCCTTAATTACAGGGTGATTTACATATAAATAAATCTGGACTGCAAAGACTAACAGATAAGCACAATGGCTCAATCAAGTTAGCTTTTTATGGGCTTTCAGGCATTAAGAAATTCTGCTGATGATAGTTCTCCTTTAATGGCAACCCAAACTGATGCATTAACAGAGTTTTTTGCAAGGAATATATAAGGGATGTCCTACCCCCTACTGGAAATATTGTTGATATTTTTTGTTTGAGTGCTTACTGACCCAAAGACATCACGCATGGTGAATTGGCATGTGAAAAAAAAAATAACAACAATATTTCCAGTAGAGGTAGCATATTCCATTTATGTCATACCTCCAAAAAAGTGAAACAATTTAATTTCCTGCCATTTTTTGCTGATTATAAAAAAATCTAAAATGTATCTATAAATGAAACACCACTCATTTTGTAGATATTTTTGTGCTGAACTAATTTTGGGCTCACAGTACCATGCTATAATTTTTTTTGTTTTAAAGTTAGTCATATTTGTTTGCTGAAAAAATGAAAAAAAAGATTTTCTCCTGTTTTTTCGCTAATTATAAAAAAAACTAAACAGTAGATACAAAGTAGAAACACCATTCATTTTGTAGATATTGCTGTGCTGAAAAAATGTTGTTCTCACAGTACTATGTTACAGTATCATTTTTTGTTTGAAAGTTATTTGCATTTGTTTGTTGAAAAAGTGAAAAAAAGGAATGTTATGCTAATTATAAAAAAACACAAAAGGCATCTATAAATGAAACACTACTCATTTCATAGATATTTTTGTGCTGAACAAATTTCGTGCTCACAGTACCATGCTATTATTTTTTTTGTTTTAAAGTTATTCACATTTAAATACAATTAGTATAGTGTGTGTATGTGTGTGTGTGTGTGAGTGTGACAGAGAGAGACAGGGAGGGAGATATGTGTGTGTGTGTGTGTGTGTGTGTGTGTGTGTGTGTGTGTGTGTGTTGTTCCTTAACTTATCACATAACTGGTACATTGTTATTTTTCCCTTTATTTTTGATAATGGTTGACTTTCAAATGTTGAACTTTTTTGAAAAAGACATCTATGATTGAATTACCTTGCCACATAGAGCTGTTAATGAAGAACAGTGATACCTGAAATTTGAGCTGAGCTACTAGACTGCAGAGTTCACATTGCAGTGAGTGGATGGATTCCACTCTCTCCTAACAACACAGCTGGGGGTAGGAAGCAGTTTAATGAGTACAGCTTTGATTTCATTCCACTTCCTCATAATAACAAAAGCTGTGCTGTGTTAGGAAAGGAATTCAGGCCCCTTTTTTCTGATGATAGCAGTATGTCTGCATAGTTTCACCCATGCAGCTGTAAAAAGGAAAAACAAGTTTATCTACAAGCTACCAGCCAGCAAAAAAGGGTGAGAGAGAGCTTTAAAAACATAAAGACTGCCACCCCCACCAGCAACATTATCCTGCTTCCACCCCCAAAAGCTTTCTCTTTTTTCAGGGCTTGCAGGCAAGCAGGAAGGGGGTGTGGTGCATGCTTAGCACCCCATTAAGACATGGTTTTAGCAAGTCTTGAACCAAACATTGCTAGACCATGCTCTCTTTAAAAAATGCTGATATGTGTAACCATTTATCCTTTGACAATTACAGTCTGAAATAACTTTATGATGCAATATCTTACACGATGTGTGCTAAGACCATAAATACAAATATATTAGTCTTTTATACATGTTTATGCAAAACACTGTATTTTGAAAATACTGATTTCTTTCAACATTATTGTTTGTAGTCAGGTCAGGCCCTTGTCTAGAGCTGTGAAGAAGAAAAGAAATCTGAATTTGCATAATTTCGATAGAATTCTGTGAAATTCTACAAAATGTCATAGAATTTCACTGCAATGTCATTGAATTTTTGAAATTTATTAATTCGATCATAACTTAGCTATAAATTGATCTAGAGATCTGAAGTGCTGCATGACTAGTTGTTTATAGGTGCTCTAATGGGGAGCCAAATATGAGATTAGTATGCATTGCCTCAAAACTATAGGTGCTTAAAACCTGTCATTTTATTTCTCATTGGAAATCGCATGACAAGTTTTATCTGCATATACCTCAGTCACTGTTTGAGCTAGAAATCTGAAACTAGGTACATATATAAATGTAGTAAAAACCCCCTATTAGTGGTGGGTGAAGTGGCCCCAATTCACTCCGCAAAGTGATTCGCAGAGTGAAGGCCAATTCGTGGAGTGCTCCACAACGTGAAGCGGAGTACTTTGCATTATAATGGGTAATGCTAAGTCCATTGAAAACAATGACTTTGTGTTACTCCACCTTCCCAAACCACTACTCCACCAATTCTTAAGGCAAAGTACATTGAAAACAATGTTCTCCGCCTCACTTTGCCTTGTTTTTAAGCCCCAAAGGTGAATTTTGCAGTGATTCATGGGATTTCAGGTCACATGGGGTCTAGATTTTTCTGCACAGCCTCAGTTTCGGGTAGTGCATGTAGGAAGCTGTAGGAAACAATCTGCTTTGAGAGCTCTCTGTGATTCAAACCTTCTAAAAGCTGTAAAAAAGCCTTTTTGAGTCATTTGTTTTGCTGAAACTTTAATTCATCGATTATAGGAAACCCTCCTGTGCTCATACCATTGAGTGTTTATTGTTTGTGTATGGATTTTGAATGTTACTGTACAACATTCAGTCTATGTACTGAGAGACAGTGGAAGTGTGCTTTGGGGGAGGGGCATATCTGTGGTGTAGGTAGATTAACTTGGAGAAAAAGACAGTGCTTTCTGTTTTGGTTATATTTTTCTTGTAAAACTGTTAATGTACACACAGTAATATTTTTAGTAATTCTTGACATTTTTTTGTTGATTGTTGTGGTGCAGCAGTGTACAATTTGTCTTTTTAAAACATTTGGTTTTATTAGTAAAGGTTTTCAATTTGCTACGCATTACTTGAGTGTGCTTGTGAGTGTGTGTGCGATGTGTGCCATTAAATCAGACACCTTTTATTGTGTTACAGAGTAATTGCAGCAGTGTGAACCTGCTATCCACCGCACCTGCATGAATTTTTTATACTGCTTTGTGGATTGTTACTACCATGCACTAATTTCCCCGCCTAACAAAATGTATTCCTTTCCAGATTTGGATTTGTGACTTGTAAGCACTGGTTAGGTGTTGTTGTGCCTTTTCATATGCATCCCTTGAGTGTTCAACACAATCTTAATCTGTCTGTGCATTTGCATGGTGCCATTAATTCTGGGAGATTGCATTTCTTATTATGCTCTCATTTCACTTTGTCAGCACTGGGGAATTTTCTGGACACAAGACAGTAGCATTTTGGGGATGCACATTAATTCTGGTGACTCTCTGTGTGACCTGACCACTGCATGCATGACTGAGTACACCATTAATTATGGGAGACTTTCCATTTCTTGTTACACTCTCATTTCACTTCATCAGCACAGGGGAGTTTTCTGGACACAAGACAGTAGCACTTTGGGGATACACATTCATTCTGGTGACTGTGTGGGTGAGATGCTGCCAATATTGTTGTCACTCCGCCTTACTTTGTGTTTAAGGTGGAATGACGACGCAAAGTAATAATAACAAGGTGAAGTGAGCCTTTCCTATGGGGCACTCCGTGTAGCGAATTGCCAAGGTGAAGTAGCCACTTCAGTTCACTTCGCCAGAGGATTTTGAATTTACTGCATCTCTACCCCCTATACCTGCAAAATATTATAAGATTTCAATGAATGCTTTCAAAATTATACTAAAATAAGTAAAATCAAAATGTTGGTAAAATGTTTGTCTACTTATAGTACATCCCCCTTTAAAACATGATACTTAAAACATGGTGCACATACCCATGTTGCATGTTTCTCTAAATCCTGACACTGTGGAGAAATGTGGATAAGAATTTTTTTTTAATTATATTATAACAACTGAAATAAAATTTTGATTAAATGTTTTGTCACCTACAGCTCATCCCCTTTTAATCTAGGTCTGTGAAATGTGGTACACATGTGCATGCCATCAGTACCTATACACCTGCCAAATTAGGTATCATTTGGATGTAACCCTTAAAAACTGGACCACAATTACTGAAATTTTAAATTTGGTGAAATTCTGTGGGATTTTTACACAAATTCTGCAAAATTCTGTAGAATCAGAATGGTAATTCTCTGGCTAGTCTACTGGCAGAATTTTATAGTGCACACAGCTCTACCCTATTCCCAAAAGGATTTCACCCATTTTGTTCTTATGACAAAATCCTTTGGAAAATGTCCCAATGTGTTTTGCCTGGGGTTGAAACAGTAAGCAGAAAGTACCAAATAAAAAGAAAGCAAACAATCATTATTTATCTGGTAAGAAACAACTGTCTACTGCTTTAACACCAGGCAAAACACCTTGGGTGGGATATTCAGACTGCACCAGGCTGTGGCGCAAGCCTGGGTGCAGTGCAACTGGAATATGCCAGGGCACTGACAGGGTGATATTCAATGGTACTGCTCCATGGCTCAGCACCATTGAATATCACTCCATGGCCACCCGCATAGCGCATTCTGCAGTGGCACTGTACCAGTGCAAGTGGCCAGAGAGGAGCAGGGGATGTGCTAGCAAAAGCGCCGTTGCACTAGGCGCATCAACCATGATATTCAGCAGTGGATATGCAAATGGGGCCAGAATGCATGCAAGGTGCAAATGAGACCATTTGCATGTCATTATGGTCCTACTTATATGCAGGTGCACTGATCCCTGGAAACTTGTGACTGTCACCCTGCCAGGCAGCAGCCGTTGAGGACCGACACCCCCTGCCCCCACCGGCAACATGCTGCAATGCCCTATCGCAGGCCATTAATAGTAATTAACTCCCTGGTGGTCCAGTGGACCTATCTCCATGCCCGATCATGGGCTGTAATAATAACTAACTTCCCTGGTGGTCCAGTGGACCTATCTCCATGCATGATTGCTGGCTGTAATAATAGTTAACCTCCCTGGTGGTCCAGGGGACCCATCCCCCTGCCTAATCATGGGTTGTAACATTAAAAACACTCCCTGGTGTTCCTAGCTGGCCCGTACCCCCTCCCCACCTGCCCACTTCATTCCACCATCTATTCCCCCGTCAGCAGCAGGTGGCAGCCCCACCTGCAAGCAGCCCGACCGACCGCTGACTGATGGTGTACAGTGCAGCTGCATGCCATTGGTCCACAGCTTGGGACAATGGGCATGCAGACCATTATACTGTACTACACAGTCCCGATATGTGAATGAATCCATTCACATATCGGGACTGTGTAGTACAGTATGGTCTGCATACCCATTGTCCCATGCTGTGGACCAATGGGCGGACAGTACGCCACCAGTTGGTGGGGCAGCTCTCGAGGCTTGCAGGGTGCTGCTGCCCCGCTGACTGGGGGTGCGGGTAGCGGAATGAGGGTGGGGTTGGGAGGGGGGTACAGGTACTGCTAGATTACCAGGGAGTGTTTTTAATATTACAGTCCATGATCGGGCATGGAGAGAGGACCACTGGACCACCAGGGAGGTTCTTCATTTTTACAGCCCACGATCAGGCATGGGGGGGTACTACACCACCAGATGGTGCCACCAGAGCTCAGGCAGCCACTCACAGCTATCAGCTGCCATGTTGCGCCCTGCATTACAGCAGCTCACCTGTGGGCAGCCAGCAGTTGCTCCATAATAGTTTGGCTTAACTGTGTGCGGTGCATGTAGGGGGTTGCACCTGCATATTTATAGCACATCCCGGCCTGAATATCGGGTGTGCAGAATATGTATGGGCAAGCCCCCCTTACCTGTGCCACATATATTACCAATGTGCCCCGGCCCATGGGGATTTGTGCTGTGCATATTCCACCATTGAATAACGCACTGGGGCACATCAGTGGGTTCCGCACGGTGTAACTCTATCGCAGCATGCACAACCCAGTTGACTATCCCACCCCTTGACTACAAACTATCATTTGTAGTATCAGTTCATCCCTCTGTGAACCACTAACTTTAGTGTATATGTGATTTTGGCACAAGTCAAAAACCTTGTAAAACCTTCAAAAAGAAGTACAACCTTTTTTACAGAATATAACATACGGAACACAGCTGTATCAAGTGCCATAATTTATACAATATGTTGAGTAGAGGTAATGGTACCATCTGGAAATAACGCTTGAAATGTTAATTGTTCATTCCTGTCTGAATGTTTCTTCAAATCATGTAAATAAAATACAGTAATTAAATAGCAAAATGATCAGAGATTGTATATGTACAGTAGGTCGCAGCCCATAATACAGTGAAAGAAGCACTGTTCATTCTTGGTGTTGAAGCTTTTGATGTCATACCTAGAACCTGTGGGGTGACAGTTAGAAAGTAGAGAAGTAGTATGCCAAGGTCAGTACTGGATGGTAAAATCATTGCTGTTGCATTTACTTGAATACTTTTTTATGGCTGCATGGGTGGAGCCCTGCAGATGTTTTGCTAGGAGGTGGAAAAGGGACTGTGAAAGCATGTGACTGGATACCTCTCTGGCATGCTTCCACCATGCTGTGGTCATCTCCAGAGCATTGTTTTTTCACTGCCCCTCACCTCTGCGGACTGCACAGGGTTCCCACCAAGCTACATCAACAGAAATGCTGTTGAAAGCCTTTACAGTGATGCCAATATGTCAACAGCAATTGCGGTAGGCATTGTGCTGTCAGGAAATGTGTTTTGTTTTTTCAGGGGTCTGTTCTCCTGGGTCACACCTGAAAATACGCACTTGAATGTCTAGTGTGCTTACCTGGTAAACAAAAGCTAAATAAATAAATAAATCCACTCATGTAGTGGGCTCTGCCCTCCGCAACCCCTGGAATTTAACGTAATCAGCTCTGGGTCAGAGTTGTTTTGGAGAGGGGGCACAACACCCAAAGAGACTGTGCTGGGGTCCCATGCGACCATTACAGCATACTGTTGGATTTGTCACTGTAGTGATCATCTGGGTATATGTTTCGCTGTTCTAATGGTATATCCTGCACAGTACCCCCCCCCCCACAGGGGCAATATTTTGTTTCGTCCATCATTTCCATAGTTATGGGTGAAACAAAAGAGGCTGCCAATCCCCAGATGGCCACTGTGAGCTCATTGCACATGCACGAGTATTGCGCATGCACATGTATGTCACGGCAGCCATCTTGGGCACAGCAAGAGGGTAGAGAGCTAACATTCAAAACTGTATAAAAAACAGAACATGATATAGCCAGACCTACTCATTTCTTTGGACTTTTACAGAAACCTAAGTTTAGTACAGTGCTCTGATATCTGCATGACCAGAAAAGAATGGTAAGGCAAATACATTAGACATGCTGTAAGTCCCCATGTAAGTCCCACAGGGAAAACACAAAGCACTGGTATGTACACCAGCAAAAGGAAACCTGTTTCAAAGGAAACCTGAGTTTAGTACACCGCTCTGATATCTGCATGATCAGGAAAGAATGGTAAAGAAATTGGATGCACTGTAAGTTCCACAGGGAGAATGTAAAGCACTGGTACTGTATATGCCTGCAAAAAGAAACCTATTTTAAACGACACTGTAGGATTTTAATGTAACAACATACTGTATCTCCCTGAAAGAATTATGGCATACAGTACATGGAATTACAAGAATCAAAAATTATACTAAAGCCAAATATGGGGAATTGAGGGAATATTCGGCTAAATGGGACTGGAGAACTTAGTCAGATGGATTATTAGTAGACATAATGCAGGAAAAAATAAAAAGGCACTTGGATTAATGTACAGATTAATATGTTCCTGTAAGAATTAATCATAACAACAAAGGGGAAGTCCCATTATGATTCAGTCATGGTATCAAAAAACAGATTAGAATCAAGAACAGAGCATATAAAAATATAAAACCAACCCTACCACAGGAGCTTGGGCAATATATAAGCAAAAACTTGAAACATGTAAATACCTAATCAAAAAAGCAAAACAGGAGACAGAAATACATTTGGAGCTAAGGTGGGTGATAACAAAAACAGCCTTTTATAATTACATTAATGGATTGCAGGGAGATCAGCATAAAATTGGCCCACTAAAAATAAATAATGTATTTATAGAACAAGAGAAGGATATGGCAACAGAATTCAATAAATACTTTTCAAGTGTATACCAGCCAAAACAAAAGTGTACAGTAGAAGTAGACTGTCCGACTCACAATAAAAGAAAACAAAGTCCGATCCAAGCTATGTGAACTTAAAATCAACAAATCTTCAGGCCCAGACAACATTCACCCCATGTTACTTAAGGAATTATCCACAGAATTAGCAGGCCCATTAGCCTTATTATTTAGCAAATCTATTTTGAACAGACAAGTAATTATAAAACGGAGAGAGACAAATGTGCCCCCAGTCATAAAAAGGGTTTGAGGCATGATCCCACAAATCACAGGCCAATTAGTTTGACCTCAATAGTTGTCAAACTCATGGAGGGATTTGTTAAAGATTTAATTGAGGTACAGAGAACATACCTATAGGCCACTGCAACATATATCAGCATGGGTTTACATGTTCTAGATCCTGCCAAACTAATCTACTACATTTCTTTGAACCTATAAGTAAGGCCTTAGACAAATGGAGTTGCCCCCTAGATAGCAACCTGTATTGTCATGGGTTGCCTGGAAGAAGAGAGGGGAGAATGTAGGTAGACAGGAAAAGGGGAGGGAACAGGAGAAGGACATGACATCAGAGAAAGAGGGGGTCAGCTGGGTGATTGACAAGGGAAGGGATAGGTAGAGAGGTTGAGGGGGAGGAGTTAGAAAGGGGGTAGATAAGGGGTTGAAGAGAAAAGGACACTGTCTCTCTGCAGTTCAAGACAAGATTCCTGAGCAGCACTAAAGACCTTTACAAGGTTGTGCAGATTATCAAAGGTAGGAGAAGGCCCTAGGCCTAACTTATTGTATCCAATGGAGTTTAGGATATTTTTGAAGGGGAAGTGAATTGTGTGGGTATGTTTACTGTTTGGTTATGTTTTATCTTCCTACAGAAGGAAGTGTGTTTCCCTAGCGAGATAGCATTTAGCCAGGGTCCTTGCAGATCACCTGCGATATGGCAAGAAAAAAAAAAGAAACATTTTGGGAGTCATGCTGTTGTCCAGGAATTATAATGAAAAAGTAAATGCAGTGGCACTCCAAAATGCAAGAACCACAAATGCCAAGTATTATTCAGACTTAGATAGTTGATTTATTTCCACCATAGGGCGACATTATCTTTTTTTAACTATTATGTGCAATATATGTTTCTATTACTCAGTTTACTCAAGTAGCCTTTGCTCTGTATGACTATGATACACTAATCTGTCTACTGAAATTGTATTTATCCATATGATGATGTTTTTAGTAATTTGTTTGCCTGTATTGTTACTTTTCATTGCTTGACATGGAACCATGTATAAAAGTCTTCTGACTCATAGGTAATTGTAATCCAAGAATTAAATAAATAAATAAAGTGTGGGAGCCCCTAGAGCCTTGGCAGTATGTCTTCAAGGGTGTGTTTACATCCTGGCATTCAACAGGTCTTTCATTTATATGTCGCAGAATAGAGACATCATACAAAATGTGACCAATCACCTATATACAATAATGTTTCATATAGAAAAAATAAAGACATTTAAACATCTTGATATCACAGTTATATATCATTCATTGACCATACATTACTCTTGCATTTCAGGCCACAGAAATTAACTAGCTGCTTACAATACCAAAAATAGGTAATGGAATGTGAGTGTATAAATTTTATTCAGCATTTTCTGTCTGATTTTAAGCTTCACAGTCTTAAGGATCTCCTTAAAGGGATACACTATAACTAAATTTGCTATGCTTAGATGGAAAAAATTTCAGCACATTTATTTATATTAAACTAAATTCACTCACAGCCTATTTGGAAAGAGATGAGAGGGAAGATAGAATATAAATGGTATATGAGGCCATGTGAACCGGAAAATAACTTTCTCTCAAGGCCATTTGTCCCAGAAAACAGGATAGTACAAGTACCTAGAAAGATAACAAGAAAGAAAGAAAAAAATGAAACATATAAACATTTGTAAAATTCATCATATTGTACAAAATAGATTTATTTTTTTTATCTCTTTCTTTACTGTTCTTTTAGGTTTAAATTGGCTTTACAATCACCACAAATAAATCAACCTAGAGAGTGCAGGTTCTATATCATGGGACCTTAAATATCTCACTTTCTATATTTCAAAAATGATTTAAGGTCCCATCTTTCATTAAGCCCTGATGGCCTGACAGTATCTGCTTTAAAGATCTAAGCACTCTCTTTTTGGAGCTGTAGATTCGTTCTGCCACCCCCTCTAGGGGGACATTTAACATTTTCAATTCCCATAAATCTGAAACTACTTGCATCAGAATTATGTGTATTAAAGAAATGGCTACCCACTGTTGTATCTGTTTTATTAATAATAGAATGAACGTGCCCCTGCATATGCTCTTTCAGTGGCCTTACAGTCTTTCCTATATATTGCAGGTCAGAGCTGCACCATATGATGTAGACAAGAAATGTAGTAGTGCAAGTAACAAAGTCTTGTATGGTAATTTTAACTCCATTTGATAATGTTAACTCTTTACCAATGTTCATATATTTGCATACATTGCACCATCCATATCTATGATTGCTTTCTAATTTCATTGCTAACCATGTACTAGATAAAATATCTTTTTATAGAATTGGCTATGTACAAGTTTATCCTGAAGATCTGAGGTTCTCCTAAAGGTGATTCTGGGGGTACCTGGTAATATTTCTCTCAGGCTTGAATCAGCTCTTAACAGATCCCAGCAGGTCCATACTGTGTTATGTATTTCACTTGATGCTGTATTATATTCCAAAGAGCATGTAATCTGGCTTTCTGTTTTCTTATTTTTATCTGTCTTGACTGGTAATTCTGCCTGTGTTTTACATTTAACTCTTTCTAGGGCATCTATTAGTACCCTATTAGTGTAGTTCCTTTCTCTAAATCTACTCATTAATTCTTCTGCTTGAGACAGGATTTCTGTATTATCAGTGCAGTTCCTATTAACTCTCAATAGCTGCCCATAAGGTATTGAATTCTTTAATTTTTCAGGGTGTAAACTATCACTCCTAAGAAGGGAGTTCGTAGAAGTGTTCTTTCTGAAACTTTTCTGTATATTTTCCCAGAAATGTCATCACTACATAATGTTATATCAAGAAAATGTATGTATGTATGTATGTTTCATGTATGTTTGAAGTAAATTTGAGATTGGGTTATTGTTCAGCCAACTAATACATTCTTGAGCCTGTATTGCTCCTCCTTGCCAGATACAAAGGCAATCATCTATGTATATCCCCCCATTTTACAATATTTTGGAAAATGGGTTTACATTTTGGTCGCACACATAATCCTGTTCCCACAATCCCATAAAAAGATTTGCATATGAGGGTGCCATAGACACCCCATAGCAGTTCCACACACCTGAGTATAAAACTCATTACTGAATTCAAAATAACTGTGGTGTAGTACAAAATCCAATGCTTTTACTAAAAATTCAACAGGAGCACCTGTTTTATCTTTGTCCCTTCTTTCCAGATAATGTTTAGCAGATCTAATGCCATCTGTGTGGTGTATTGATGTATATAATGCCTCTACATAATACAGATCCATATATATATTCAGGTAGCCATTTTACTTGGTCAAACTTCTGAATTGCATCCCCAGTATCTCTGATGTACTATGGCAGTGACATCATGCTATATTGTAGAGAAAAAAATAAAGAAATTCAGATAAATGTTCTGTTAAGGAACCAACACTGGAAATAATTGGTCTCCCTGGGGGTTCAGACATATGTTTATGTACCTTTGGCAAGCAGTACAAAGTAGGAACAACTGGAAATTCACAGTATAGATATCTAAATTCATTATTATCAATGCTCGCACTCTGTACTGTCTGATCCACAGCTCCACATAACTCTTTCCTAAATTGCAATGTTGGATTGCTTTTAAGTCTATTATAATTGTTTACATCAAATAGCAATTTCTCTACTGTATTTCTAAGTCATTGTGATTCATTAGGACAATATTCCTACCCTTATTAGCTTTTTTTAATAACTAAATTTGATTCCCTAGACAATTCTCTAAGTACAGCTCTTTCACCACATGTTAGATTTTTAAACTGATACTGATTTTTAGGTTTAGTTAATATCTGCCTTACCTTAAACAGAACAGTGTTCTCGAATGCATTTATACAGGACTTAGAAGTAAAAGACATGAATTCTGAACTGCATTTAAACAACAGATTCCTAGTCATTCTAAAGTCCTCAAGTTTCATTCTTAGTGTCGCAAAATCAGTGCTCTCTATGGCTGAAGTTTGTCTCAAGAACTCCTCTAAATTAACCTCTATGGTTTCAGTTGACACTCCTGCAGCCATCATTTCTTGTGTGCAAAAACTTTCTCCCATATGTATTGCTGCTAGTAGAAAATCCAAGCTCTCATTGTCTTGTGGCTCATACTGCACATTGTTATCCAGGAACCCCATGGCTTCAACTTCAGTCGTACATCTATATTCTGCAAAGTATAGTTTTAATCTGATCTTGCAGGAGCCTTGGTCAAAGGAAGCCTGCATGGAGGACTGGTAATGTTACTGTGAGTAGGGCTACAAGCAGGGTGGCTGGGGACAGTGAGACTACATCAGGCTGAGGGGCCTGTGGACATCTGGGGGTGATGGCGTGTAGCAGAACTGGGGAGTCACCAGCACAGAGCTGATTGAGAACAACAATGGCCATATGCGTTGCTTTAGAGCAATGGGAGCGGGGCAATTGGGGGCTGTTTTGGCTGTTTTTCCTCCAGGGAGGAGGACATAAAGATGGCAATGATGTGGCGGCGGGCAGCCCCCGCAGAGCCACATGGTTGGCATTTGCCAGCTCAGAGCTGGTTTAGGACAGCAACGGCTGTCTGCATTGCTGGAGGACGATTGGAGCAGGACAATTGGGGATTGTTTTCAGGCCATTTCAGGGCAGTTTTTTCTCTGGGAAGGAGAACGAAGTGGCGGGAGTGACACGTGGCTGTGGGCAGCCTCCGCGGAGCCTGTGGTCAGCTGCCTGCTTAAGGCCATGGCCTAAGATACAGCAAGTGGGTGCCAGAAGGTGAAGGGTAGCAGAATTACAAAAAAAATAAATAAATAATAGCAATGAGGGACAAATATGGATGGTTGGGGAACAATGGAGCATGGCGCACTAAGTGGGTAGACAAGGCCCAACTACATGGAGGTCATCCAGGGTGCCATGGGCAAGGGTTCAATGTGGTTTCTGGGCTGCAGGTGGGACAGCAGGGTCGGGGTATTTACTAGGTTGTAGCCAAGGGAACCATGGGGCTTTGGGGCAGCACAAGGGTGGGACCACAAGGCTCGGTAGGCTATAGGCCAGCAACTTATGTGGCAGACAGCAGTTTCAAGTGGAGGGCAGCCTACAGACCTGCTAG
The DNA here is from genome assembly GCA_016271365.2 of Neoceratodus forsteri. Taxonomy (NCBI): domain Eukaryota; kingdom Metazoa; phylum Chordata; order Ceratodontiformes; family Ceratodontidae; genus Neoceratodus; species Neoceratodus forsteri. The sequence continues at coordinate 1,024,292,820 of CM057454.1, read as the reverse complement.
GCCTGATGGGGGAGCAGGGCACCACGTGACCTACCATAACTCTGGGATGGGGTGAGCCAGGAGGGCTTGGTCTGTGGCCATACTGGAAAGGAACAGCCCGTTTCACCAGATGGACTCATGGAAGACTCGGCCCAGGAACAGGGGAAGGAAGTAAGCAAGTGCAGAGATAGCCACCTAGCCACCCAGACCAGGGGACACCCTCTAGAAATATGGTGAAGACAGTGTAGGCCGAGGGGGCTGGCAGGGCTCTCACAAGTGGATGCTAGTACTGGGAGAGGCATCCGACAGTGGTCAGCACTGTGCTAGCAGGATTAGCTGTGAGCAAGCATACTAGCTCACGGGGGAGATTGAAGATGGCAGGACAGTTCTGGGGGATTGCTGGCTCCCCAGCTGTGTTATAAAACAAGAAAAAAAAACACACAAACAAATGAAAGCCTTCTCAAAGCCAGGGGGAGGAGGTTTTCAGGCCAGGTGCACAGTAAAGGGAGGGTGGGGGCAGGGGTAGACAGCACTGGGGCAGCAGACAGCATATACAAAAGCAAAACCAACAATTAATGAGCAATGGGGTGGGCTGAAATGTCAGAAGTTCAAGGAATAAGATTATATTCATATAGTTGAAGGATGGCACCTAAAAAGGCTCCACAGCAGAAGGAGAAGGCCAGCAATCAGCTGGCCCTAAAAGTGGCGAAATTGATGGAGCAAGTGCAGACACTGTTGAAGGAATCCAAGGAGGCAGAAGCCAAGGACAGACAAGAAAAAAACAAGAAAAACAAGACCCCTCCACCACAGAAGGAGCCACCAAAAAAGTGGCCCACCAGTAGCAACCCTGGTGAGGATGGGTGCACCTCCTGACCAGGGCAAGGAGCTGCCAGTTGACCTAACAGTGGAGGGCAGCCTAAAAGGTTATTTAGCCAACATCATGGCAGAAAAAGGGGAGGAGGGTTGGGGTGAGGTGGACAGGGTATGGCAGGAGTTAAAAGGGGAGAAGAAAGCGGAAGCAGCACAGAGGGAGCAGAGTTGACCAGCAAAGGGGGAGCATGGGGGCCTCTGGGAATGATCCTAGGTGTCCATGTCCCACAGTCTATCAAAGAGAAAATATGGAAGGATGAGTTTTTGGATATGTTTGCCTTGATCAACAAGGACACGGCCAAAAAATATGAACAGAGAGAGTCAGTGGGAAGTCTGAGATGGCAGTGGCACTGGCAATTGTGGGGAAAACCAGTGAGAAGATCACCACAAAAGGGAAGACTTTTGGGGTATGGATGGAGGGCTATACGCACTTCAGCACCATACTCTCACAAAAGAAGCCGGAATTGCCGGTCACTTTATTGACATATTCAGCGATCATAAGGGATGCGTATAGGGTAAAAAGTGGGTATGGCTGGCTAATTTATGATGAACGGTTCCACCAGAGATTGGCGTCACATGGCAATGTCAGGTGGGATGTCACCTTGACTAAGTTGTGGATCAGAACCATGTCAGCATGGGGGAGGGGGGATGGGCAGTGAGGCAAGAAAAGGCAACGAGGACACAACTGCAAAAGCATGCTGGGCATACAACAAGGCTGCCTGCACATGGAGTAATTGTAAATTCAAGCACGTATGCTCTGAGTGTGAGGACTTCCACCCAGTGATCAAGTGTAGGGTGCAGGTAGACAAATCAGGGCAGCAGGCATGGGGTTAGTTCCTTTTAAGGGAATAACAGGGGAAGGAGAGGGGGTTATCTGGGGCAAAACAGTGGTCACAAAGGACAATATGGGCTGGGAGGGTTCGGGGAAAGATAGGTACAGGTCACTGACAGACATCAGGGGAGAAGTTTCAGTATGGGTTACTCCCCCGCCAAGGTGGATATTTTATTCGCTTGGTCAGAAAGTTATCCAGACACAGGTGCACAACGAATGTTAAGGGAGAGTTTCACTAAGGCATTCAGTCTTCATTACAAAAGAGTACGGAAACAGACAAAGGCAAGGAATTTGGACTCCATAAAAGGGAAGGAAGCAGTGGTGCTATGCAAAATTCAGAAGGTGGTGGCAGCCGGCAGGGTAGAGGGTCCTTTTGCTGCTGCCCCTTTCCCAGTTCTGAGGGTGTCCCCATTGGGGTTAGTGCCTAAGAAACAACCAGGAGAATTTCATCTTATCCACCACCTGTCCTATCCGGACAGGGATTCTGTAAATGACTCCATTGCACAAGAGGACAGCAGGGTGTCATGCACAACACTGAACAGTGCATTAGATTTAATAAGAGGGAAAAATGGGTCATGGTTAGCAAAAACTGATACTGAGGCAGCTTTCTAGCTGTTACTGGTATGGTAGGAGGATTGGGATTTGCTGGGTTTCCAATTTATGGGAAATATTATTTTGATAAGGCCATGCCCATGGACTGTTCAGTGGTGTGCTCCACATTCGAGGCATTCAGCACCTGGATGCATTGGGCTTTCTTGGACAGGTACGGACACAGGGCAGTGTTGCACTACCTTGATGACTTTCTTTTCATAGAGGAGGGTAAAGGGGAGATCTTATGGATGTTGGGGGATTTTGAGGCATTGTATGGTGACCTGGGGGTGGTGTAGCAACATAAAAAAGCTTTCTGAGCCTGATGGGACAACTTGAATTAATGAATTAAATAAAATCAACAGCAAAGGTCTGAAATATTGTGAAGCATAATGTGTGCACAACCTGGAATTTGAAAAGTGGAAATTTCTGGATTTTAAGATCTGTTTAACTAAGTGTAGAAATACACAGTGAATCCTTTGGCTTATGTAAGTAAGCTTATAGAAGGCATCTCTTGAAAAAGCCTGCTCTGTAGGTGAAACGTTGAGATATTTGCCAAATTTAAAATAAAAGGAAAATAATGTGAACACCAGAAACAATTGTCTGCAGCAATATTTGTTCAGCGCCCCCACCCCCATTCTGACTCAGAGACAGTTTGCACTGTTTTCACATTGGGAGAGGCTGCTTCAAGTACTTTTAATAGGACAGTTAATTTCCTGTGGATTTCCCATTTTTTTTGTTACCAGTATGGTAGGAGGATTGGGATTTGCTGGGTTTCCAATTTATGGGGAATATTGTTTTGATAAGGCCATGCCCATGGGCTGTTCAGTGGTGTGCACCACATTCGAGGCATTCAGCACCTGGATGCATTGAGCTTTCTTGGACAGGTACAGACACAGGCAGTGGTGCATTACCTTGATGACTTTTTTCCATAGGGGAGGGTAAAGGGGAGACCTTATAGATGTTGGGGGATTTTGAGACATTGTGTGGTGACCTGGGGGTGCCAATGGTGGGGAAAAGACTCAGGGCTCCGCCAAGAGGTTGGAGTTTTTAGGCATAGATTTGGACGTGGAACAGAAATGTTCCTGCCTTCCCACAGACAAAGTCAACAGGTTGAGGGAACTCATAGGGGCAGTCATTGGGGAAAAGAAGGGTCCCCCTGAAAGTAGTGCAACAGTTACTCGGTCACTTGAACTTTGTCTGGCCTTCGTGGTTGCACCTGGCAGGGTGTTCACCCACAGGCTGGCCAGGGCCACTGTGAAGGTGAACACTAACAAAGGGGCCACTGATGACGAGCGCATTTGGGGGGCGTTCTTGATGAATTACAGTGGTATCACTTTTTTTGCAAGAGAAATGGCTCTGGGATAATGAGCTGGAGCTCTACACGGATGCTGCAAGGGGACATGGATTGGGGGCATTCTTTCAAGGAGAATGGATCTTGTAGAAGTGGCCCCCAAAATGGGTGGGGCTGGGACTCATGCAGGACATCACTTTCTTAGAAACATTTAGAATTTGGGTAGCCCTGGAAGTGTGGAGGGAATGTCTCAGGAACAGGAGGGTCATTATTAGATGCGACAACAAAGCAGTGATGGAGATCCTGAACAGGCAGTCAGGAGCTTCAGAAGCAGTGCTGAGGGTAGCCAGGTTGCTGACTTTGGAAGGGCTCAGACTGAAATGGGTTTCAAGGCTAGGCACATCTAGGACATTAATATCACCTTAGCTGACAGCCTTTCACATTTACAGTTGGACAGATTCCACTTGTTGGCCCCAGGGGCAGACGTCCAGAGAACTCAGGTACTGACACACCTCTGGGAGATTGGATGGACCAAGCCAAGCTACTGTTTCAGAGCTCTTGGACTCCCAACACACTGAAGGCATATGAGAGCTCATGGTGGGGGTCCAGGAGTTCCGGCAGAAGGCAGGTTTCGTGGTAAGTAGTCGAACAACAGAAACCCAAATCATGAGGTACATGGTAGTGCACTGGGAAGAGGGCATGGCTGGCACCACTGTGGGGTTACTTCTGGTGGGAACTGACATGGGGTGCTAGTTGCAGATATGGGGACAACCTACCAGGACACCTGCGGTCCACAGAATGCAGCTGGGCTGGGGCAGGTTACAGGGGCAGAGGAAGGATAGCAGGAGGGTACTCGAAGGTGAGGTATTCTTCAGTGCTACTAGTCTGCCTCAAACAGGTATGTACAACAGCTTACAAGGACAAGCTATTCCAGGCAATCTATCTCATTATGCAGAGAGGTGCATTCCGGGTCAGCAAGGTGGTGGTCTGGAATAGGTGGAACCGCAAAGGGGCCTACAATGGGAGGACATTACCTGGGGGGATGGCAAGGTAGACATATGGCTATGATGGTCCAAGATGGATAGGGGGAAGGGAGCCAAGGTGATGATTCAGAGAGGTGGTGGGGCTGGGCTCTGTGCAATAGGAGCATTGGAGGCATACAAGGAGGTCAGGCCCTCAGGGGGGAGTGTGGCATTCCTACATGGGAACAGGACTCTGGCCACAGCATATCAGGTAATGGCAGTGATTAAAAAAGGTATGGTATTCTTGGGTGAGGACCCCAAATATTTTGCATCCCACTCGCTCAGAATCAGGAACACAACGAAAGTGGCAGTGCATGGGGGGTCAGCGGAAGACATAAAACAGGTGGGCAGATGGACCTCTCAAGCTTTCAATCTTTACGTCAGAAAATGATTAACATTTGTTTCATAGGGTTTTGGGGGGGACAGTCTCGAAAGGGTAGGGATAGTGGGCAGTCTGTATATAATAGGCTAGGTATTATGTCATGACATGCTTATTAACATTGCTTTTTATATTTTACAGGGGTGGACTGTCATAAAGTGGTACGGATAATGGGGCATTCCTTTATCTACTGGGCCACAAAATTCACAGCGTCAGTACTGGGGGAAGCCACATGAGACAGGGTCTGGAAAAAAACAGACTCATGGAAGGGGGTATGAGCGCTACAATGGGCCCAGATGGTTCCACAACTCGAAGAGACATGTACAGTATGGCTCCAACCTGACCTCCTAATAGTCCATGCTGGGGGAAATGACCTGGGGACATACCATTGTGGTACTGGTGCACCAAATACAGATGGACTTAGAAATGTTAGTGTCTTAGTGGCCACACCTGATGGTAGTGTGGCCGGAGATAATACCCAGGACAGTGGAGACAGGCTAGAGATGTAAGGGGAGTAGAGAAGGCCCATACAAAGGTTAATAGAAATATGGCAGCATGGGTTAAGGAGGCAGCTGGGGATATATATTGCACACAAAGTCATCACACATGATACACCATGATTGTACAGGAGTGATGTGATACACATGTCCTGAGTGGGGAATGCATCTCTCAACACAGAGTTTAGGGATACCATAGAGGACTGGTGGGGTTTGAAAGGGGGAAGCCCATTTTTCAATGGGAGAAGCCCATAGCCTACTGGGGGTAGATATGGGCTAGTCAGGAAAAAATGGGCCCAGCCGGAGAAGGATCTGGTGGGCAGAGGGAAGGCCCCCCATGGGGTAGTCACCACAGTGGGGACAGGGCTGGGGATCAGGTGGGACACCTTACCCCAGGAAGACAATAAAGAAGTCTGGAGAGGTGTTGGGACATCCAGTACACCTGAGCCAAGAAGAAGATTGGAAATGTAAATAATATCCTGAATGGGGGAAATTGTAAATAAAGGGGCAACCCAAGGAATGTGGAAATGTGGTGAATTTGTATATAAAATGAAAGTGGTGATGGTTTAAAATCTAAAGAAATTACAATATCATGGAAATCTGCTCAAAATAAAGGTCACTTTAACCAAGCAGTTATAGGGTGGCTTCTTTCAGGTGATCCAGATGACAATGGACTTCCCAGTAGATGTTATCTACTTAGATTATGCTAAAGCTTTTGATATGGCCCCACTTAAGGACCTGTCAGAGGAACTTAAAAACATTGGGCCTGATTCTAGAAGGGTTGGCGCAAGTCATGCCAAAGGTGACTTGTGCCAAATGCCATTGCGCCAAGGACCCTGTGCCCGACTCTGTATCAAGCAGGGTCCCCACAGCTAGTCCCGTGACTTGCACCAACCTGAAATGTATGCCAAAGGGAGGTCGTACCTGACCGGTTGGGTGAAAACCATGGCAACCATGGTGGAAGGGTGCAAGAGCCCACCCCTCATGCCCCGATCCCCCATAGAAGTAAAAATGCCCTGCAGGGCTATCAATCCCCCAATGCTCCAACCCCCCCCAAAGGTCAGTTAAATGTAACCCACAGGGCTAGCACCTCCCCCACAAAGCCCCGACCCCCAAACACAAATCTAGCCACACATGGCAAATGGAGGAAAAAAAAAATAACATCATTATCCCTGGTAGTCTAGTGGACCCCCACCAAGTTGACAGACCACCTCGCTCCCCCTGACCAGTACCCAGTCGGCAACTGGCACAGCCCACTTCTTACCACCATGGCCAGCCACTGACTGAGCTCCATATGAGCACATACTACTGTAAATAGTATGCGCTCAATGAATGAGCTGTCATTCATTGAGCACATACCATGTACAGTAGTACACCCTCGTATTGAGCTCAGTCGGCATTGACTGTGGTAGTGAGAGGTGGGCTGTGCCAGCTGCCAGCTGGTTAGTGGGTCAGGGGGGAGGTGGTCTGACACTGCTGGGTGGGAGGGTGGGGCCACTAGACTACCAAGGATAACAGTTTTTTCATTTTTGGCACTTGCCATTTGTAGCCAGACTTGTGTTTGGGGATCGGGGCTTGGGGCGGCACTTATTTCACTGTTCTTTGGGGGTTCAGGGCATTGGGGAGCATTGAGGGGATCGATAGCCTTGTCAGGCATTTTTACTTCTGTGTGGGATCGTGGCATGGGGAGTCTGCTAATCCTGTGGGGCTTTCTTTACTGAATAGTGGGGATTGGAGGCATTGGGGGGATAGATAGCCCTGTGAGGTAATTTTACTTCAATGGAGGATTGGGGCATGGGGGGGTCTGCTAGCCCTGCTGGGCTTTATATGCATATTTGGGTGATCGGGCCAGGGGGATACATGTCATGGGGGATGGACTGGCAGGCACATTGGCACAACCCCATGGTGGATGCAAGGTACACTTAACACCAGCTAATAGATGATGTAAATGTACTTTGATGGACGTCCTCCAGGGGTTGTTTCAGAATTGCAAATTTGGGGATCTGCCAGCCGCCCTTCCAGAATAGGATGCAACTGATGCTGTAAACCCCCTTGCACCATGTTGCAGGGCATTTAGGGCATAACTGGTGGTTTAAGTCCACTTTGGCACAAGCAGCTTGCTACATGTCACAGGCTGCTTTGCAGAATCCCAAATGTTACAACTCATGGTGCAAAGTGCTACTTGCACCATTCTTGTTGGCGTAAGTCACTTTGTGCCATGCATAACCCTTTCGAGAATTGGGCCCCTTGGATTTAGTTGTAATATTATAAAGTGGGTCAATTCCTAGGTAAATTAAACAAGGCAGAGGGTGCTAATTAGAGGCCATAGTTCAAACTGGGGAGATGTTAGCAGTGGAGTGCCCCAGGGATCTCTTTTAGGTCCCACCCTTTACAACTTATTTGTATCATCAATGGAAACATCTAAAAATTCTTGGATGGGAAAATTTGCAGACTATATAAAGTTGGGGTTGATAGTAGAAAATAACACAGTGTGTCAAAAACTCCAAGATGACCTGAGCAAAATATCACATTGGGCCAATAACCGCAAATTACACTTTAATGTTGGAAAGTGCAAGGTAATGCACTTTGGTAACAAAAGAAAAATGAAGAAATACTTCCTGAATGGCATCTAACTTGAAGCAGACAGTATCGAAAAGGATTTGGGTGTAATCATAACTAATGATGTTAACTTCACAGAACATACTCGAGTAGTAACTGCCAGGGCAAATCAAATCTTGTGTTCCATCATTAAGAATATCAAGAGTAGGGATCCAAAAGTTATAATTCTACTGTATGGGGCTCTCGTCATATCTGCAGCATTGTGCTTAGTTTTGGGCACCACACAAAGTAAAGGACATTGACAGTACAAAGGAAAACTTAAAAAAATCAATAAGGCTGGCCCGTCGGCACAGCGGTTGGATTTCTGCTTGCGACGCCAGCGGCCCGGGTTTGGGAATGGACCCAGGTGCTGGAGGGCCGTCCAAGGAGAGAGGGCTTGAGCGTTGAATGACTGCTCACCTTCTCTTGGGGGAAGGGTGGGGAGGTGACCTAGCACTTGCTGACCCCTGGAGGAGGCTAGGGGTATGGCAATGCACTGGTTCCCAGGGACTAATGGGGCGTGGTGAACATCGGCATAAGCCTTGACATTTGTGGAACTCCATGCCCCCCAAGGAGCAAACAGAAAAAGAGCCCCATGGCTGACCAGATGACGATCACCAGATTCCACTGCCATGAGACCCCGAGCAGTCCACAGACCACCTCAGCAGCACCCGGGCCAAGAATTGCACTGGCTACCCCAACGGTGACTTCCCCCTTAGAGAAGAGGTACTCACCAGGTGAAGGGTTACATCTGGGTTACCTGAGGGGGGGGGGCTGCACTGTGGACAAAGGGTGACTGCATTGGGGCAGTGGCAAGGGGTATAGAAAGGCCTGAAGGAGAGGTAGGCCCACAGCTGGGGGAGCAAAAAAAAATAATCAATATTTCTCGTTTGGAGTATGGTGAAACATTAAAGGAACTGAACCTTTTCCAGCTTGAATAAAGATGCTGTGGAGGGGTTCTTTGTATGGTATTCAGTGCTTTCAGGAATCAAGATTTGTGGGAGTGCTTTGGATTGCATGCAAAGGTCACTAATAAAAAACTAAGAGGACACAACATGCAGCTTAGTGGTGAGACGTATAATGCAACCAAAAGAGGATGTGGTTCAATCAACGTGTAGTTAGTATCTGGCATGCATCACCTCAGGAAATTGTTAATTGTTCAACCATGGAATCCTTCAAGCTAATGCTAGATGATCATTTAGGTTTTTCCAAATAATCTGTTGGTGAGTCTGTTATGGCACAATGCTTTTGACTTGCAGTAATCCTATGAATCTCTTAATTTATTTATTTAGTTTTTGTTGACCGGGAAGGAGGACTAGTAAATGTTTTGCTTATTTTCAGCCTCGTCCCAAGGGATGGGGATACAGATGGAAGCCAACTGAAACTGAACCAGCTGTTGGTGGTATTTTTTAGTGAATGTGGGAAATTTGGCCAGGATACTGGAGAAATTCCCCTACTAACCTGTGGGGGGGAACCTCTGGCCAGCAGAATGGCCACTTCACCACAGTTCTTGTAGAGTGTATGCATGCAGGGGGGGTAGAGGAGCTAGCCTCCTTCTCTATCTCATCCCCTGTTGAGGCTGAGCAGTTTTTTGATGCTCCGATAATGATGGAGCAAGATGAAATGTCTGAAAGATCTACCAGAGCACTATGACAAATGCAATGCAAGGACAACTGGAAAAACAGAGCAACAGACTGCAGCAGTGCCGGGAAAAAAGCTTGAGCTGCAACCTCCAGAGGTACGAGAAACAGCCGTAAGTCCACAGTTGAAACTCCAGGAGAAGGAATAGGGAAGTGTTTGTGAGCGATTGCCTGTAGGAGAGCCACACCCAGTGGATACACAGGCCTTGATACAGCCTGCTAGTGGCGCAAGAGGACAAGACAGCGGTGAACAGCTCCATACAACTGGGACCACACAACAAGCAGAGGCCAACTGAAACAGGGGGAAAATTCCACATCTGTATCATCCTTTACCTTCCAAACAGGTACCAGCGGGGAACCGCTGTTCATTTTTAAGGGGAACAGAGCAAAAATGTTTGGCAATGTCACACCCGGAATGACACATATGGGAACTATTCCTGACCTAAGACGGGACACAGTCAGTAAAGAAATGCTTTCTGATAAAGAACCTTGGTCTGTAGAGGCAGCATTAATGGCTGCCAGGTGGGAACAACAAAAAAATATAGGCAGATGAATATCAGCCTCCTCACCTATGAACACGAATGCTTCTGCAATCACTAGGTCATCTGCACAAAACAAGCATTCTGACTCAGACATGGAAGGCATGAATACAGCCCCAATAACTGGGTTTCAGTCCCCACTCCATCTAACCCAGAGCATGAACTTAACAAATTCGCCCCTGGAGCATTTAACAATGTCTAATGACTCAAATGACCAAGGAAATGCTACAATGGGGGCCCCTCCTCACACCAGAACAGTAATCGTGGACCCTCCCCTAAGACTATGCATCAAACAAATAATTACTCGGATCATAACCCCCCCCCCAATGAAGGAAGTACTCACTCTAAAACTTATGCATCCTTTATAAGGGCACCTATTTATCCGGCAAAAAGACACAACGTTGTCAGACTTTTGTACAAGGGTGGACTTGATGTAATTCCAGATAGGAAATTTATTGCCGGAACATTATTAATGGGCGCCATGAACTTTGAACTGTACAGCCCAAGAAGTATGTGTCCAGCGAAGCAACATTTGATGCTAGCTTCAAACTGAATGCAGGCTTACAAAAGTTCTGGTCAAAATATCAGCTGTGAAAACAATCTCCGATTTGGTTGCCTTTTCAAGTTATTCTGCTTTCAAGACCAACAAACAAGACCATTACGATCCTGTTTCCCAAGGAAGAAGTGAGCATGTCTAATTTATTATATTGGTTAAGACAAAGGTGTACAGTGCAGGGGCACCCAGGAGCAATTTTTGATGATGACAATATTTGGATGGGGGGATGACAGATCTGAGTATTGTTAAACAGTACAGATGAAGGGTTACAACATCTACCTAACTGCTTTTTTATGGGAAGAAACCATTGGGTATTGTTCTATACAGGACAGCCCAAGGCATGCTATTGATGTGGGGCCACAGGATACATTAGCAGTCTTTGTGATTAACTGAAATGCAAGATTTATAATGAAATAGGGAACACTAGTGGGTTTTTTAGGAACACGCAAAACTGCAATTTATGTGATATGGCAGGGTATTCATATCATGCATGTCCATGGGCAGCTCACAGCCAACTGGAACAGGCAGATAGTGAGGAACAAAGACTTATTGTAGCCATAGCCCAGAGAGAAAAAAATGAGCAAAGACACCCCCCCATCCTCTCGAGATTCAGCTAGTATATCTGAATGGACTCCTAGGGAACCCAGACAAACTTCACCTACTCAAGAAGCAAATAGTCAAGAAGTCAGACAGGACAATGACACTGAGACTGAGCAGGGAGGGCTAGATGAAGTTGAAAATTGGGGCAGAAGATATAGATCAGGCAATAGACATTACAGACAATGGAGAAGGAATAAGTTCTGTTCTGCAACAGGAAAATGCTACTATGCCCCACCTCCCCAGCACAGGAAATAGCTGAACAGGGAACAGTAACAATGGTCACTAGAAGAAGGCAGATTTGAGGTTTTAGCAGAACAAGAAAAAGAAGCAGACAGTGAGTCTGATGATTTTTCGCTTTGGTCCTCTTTACCTGACCCTAGCTCAGACAAGGAAGACATTCCCTTACATGAACCACCACCAAATAAAGGAAACCCCCAACAGCAAGGGACAACCAAACAGAATTGAGGTAGAGCAGTAAGGAAAAAAAAAAGAAACCACCATGATTTGAGTTAGATGCACAAGCCTACCTGTCCTAAAGATGGAACACAACTTGCATTTGTATACTATTAACGTTAATAGTATGAAAAGCCCAAGGAAAAAATAGCAGTGTTAGCCAGTCTTAAAAACTTACAGACAGGAATTATTTTTTTACAGGACACCAGGCTACATACTACCATGGAATTAAAACAAACTATTAACCAATGGACAGTAGGTCCAACTTACTGGTCAATAGCAACAGATACATGTGCAGGAGTATCTATTCTGTTTCATAATGTGCAATTTCAATTGATAAAGTTAATTGATCTACTCCCAGGAAGGGCCTTCATTCTTGATATTAAAATTGGAAATAGCTTATACAGGTTGATAAACATTTATGCAGCACAAACAAAGACAGCATGAATAGAGTTATTCCAAGCTGTTCAGCCTTTTTTACATGCCTCCCAGAATGTTATCTTGGGAGGAGATTTCAATTGTAGCACAAATGTCACAGACAGGGGTAGAAATACCACAACTAAAAAATTATTCTGCGATATGGCTTTTCTTAACAATATGATACAGACAGCTCATTTGATAGATGCATATCTAACACATACGGGGACAAATAATACTACTTTCCAGAAAGGGACAAGGGCCATGAGAATTGATTATTTTTTTTCATTTCACATGCAATAATTATTCAGAAAGTTAATACCATGCCAGCAGAATTCTCAGATCACAACATGATACATTTGCAGATAGGTAAAGCTCATTATTCCAGGAATGGTCCAAAAGACTGGAAACTTAATTCCTCTTTGCAATCTGAGAAAGAGTTGCAAACAAACTTAAAATATTTTATACATGCATGAAAATCAGTATACATTGGCAGATAAATTCAAAGCAGTTGCATATGGCACAACCAAGTTGCATCAGTGCAAGTGTGGACTTGTGCTAAGGAGCAATATTCAGCAGGAGCCATTGCACAGTGCAAATCCCATTGCACCAATGTGCAACTATAATGAATGCATGTGCAAGAGCAGGGGGTGTGTTCATGAATATTCATCGCTGTGCGATATTCAACTGTGGAACCATGGCCCAAGTGTGGAGCAAAACCTGGATGCTCCGAGCAGGCTTGAGCCTGTAAATACAGGGCGCAAGCACACAGACATCACTTGCACCGGGGCAGAGGGGGAGAGAGAGAGAGAGAGAGAGAGAGTGACAAGAGATGGCGGAGAGATAGAGAAAGAGACAGAGCAAGGGAGACAGAGACAGTGAGGGACAGAGTGACTGTCACAGGCAGCCACAGGGGTAGAGGGACAGAGGTGGCAGTGGAGAGTGAGCCAGGGGCTGAGAGGGAGAGAGAGAGAGAGAGAGAGAGAGAGAGAGAGGGACAGGCAGGCACAGTGCCACGCAGTGCACCGGGGTGGCATACAGCCCACAGCAGCCGACCACCTAGGGGGAGACAGGATATCAGGGGCCATAGATAGTGTGCTCTTCCTAATAGAGGCCGTAATGAGGGGTGTGAGGGGGCAGGAGGAACAGCGATGTGGCCGTGGAAGGGCCTGTCAGTGGTATGCCCGAAACAGGTGGTACCGTGTCTGCACCACCTTTGAGAAGTACACAGATAAGGAGAGTGTGGGACGGTATCACCTGAACAGGGCCATTCTGAGGCATCTCTGTGAGCTGTGCAGTGAGGAGATGCAGGCACCCACAAGATGGAGCCACACAATGTCTGTGGAGACAAAGGTGACAGCAGTCATGTGCCTGCTCAAAACGGGCACCTTCCAGAGACCAACAGGGGACACCACAGGCATAACCCAGTTGGTCATGTCACATCTCCTCACACAGTTCCTCAACACCCTGCTGTGACATGCTTTGGAATACATCCATTTCCCCAGCACACAGGCAGAGCGTACAGCAACCATACAGGACTTCCACAGGGTGGTACACATGCCTGGTGTGCTTGGGACCATTGACTGCACCCATGTGGGCATCTGGCAAGCCACCTGGCCATGAGGGTGTGGCCTATGTGAACAGGAAGGGGTTCCCAAGTGTTTACTGCCAGGTGGTGTGTGATGCCAAGGGACACATCACCAATGTCTGTGCCACACACCCTGGGAGTACACATGATGCATTCATCTGGCACAGCTCTGTGCTGTGCCACAGGTTCAAGTGTGGGGACATTCCCACTGGCAGCCTAGTGGGTGAGTATGAGATGGGCTAAGGGTGCCAGGCAGTGCAGGCCATGGGATGGGGAGGGCAGGGTGGGTGTGCTGGTGAGGGTGCCAGGGACAGACAAGGGGCACAGCAGCAGAGGACACAGGGCTAACCTGCCATTATCCACACAGGAGACAGCACCTATCCACTGAGGCCCTGGCTGCTCACCCCCTATCGGCACCCATCGTCCCCAGCAGAGGAATGCTACAATGAGGCACATGCCTGCACACAAAACATCATTGAGCGTGTATTTGGGATGCTGAAGGCTCAGGTTCCATTGCCTAGACTGGTCTGGCGGTGTACTACAGTACAGACCCTTGAAAGCCTGTGGCCTATTCCTGGCCTGCTGCATACTGCACAACATGGCCATTGACCATGGGATAGCCATGGAGGCTGATGAGGGTGACAGTAGTGGGGATGATGAGGGCAATGGGCTGGAGGGTGGTGGACAGACCCTCCCTGGGTGGAGGGATCCCCGGCTGCAGAGGATGGCATGGCAGCATCATGACACCATAGCACAGGAGCACTAGGGTGCACGCAGGTAGGTGGTGCCAGACCCACTCACTGGCCACACACACAGGTACAGCACACAGGCAGGGGCATGCATGTCCATGGGCATGCACACACAGAGGCGTGGTGCAGGGGTGGGGGAGTCAGTGGCACACATCCACACACAACTGCACACAGCAGCGAACAGCAAAACACACACACACTCACACACACACACACACACACACATACGTGCCCGGGTGCTGGCTAATGGTGGGGATCAGATGCATTGCACCAGTGCACAGGCGCAACCGGTGCAGATCTGCCCTCATCACACCCACACCACATGGGCCAGTGGCTGGGCCGGCATGCACACAGACAGCATGCAGCATGACACACAGGCACCACACCAGTGGTATGCACACACACACACACACACACACACACACACCACCCATGCATGCACAGGGCAGCGTCAGCAGACTAGGGTCAGGGTGGCATGCACATCAGGTCCGACACATGGAACCATGGCCACCTACGGCCATGGGGTGCTAACGCTGGGCTGATGGGCAGCCACAGCTGCTCATCAGCCACAGGGGTGTTTGCAACAGCCCCCCCAGGGGTTGTACTGTGGGACCATGACTGGGTCTGCGCAGGGGTGTGTAGACACCCAAACAGGCCCACCCCAGGCATACCTGGGATGTCAATGGCAAAGCCTGGCATAGACAGGGAGGGTGTTGCCCGATGCTGGAATCATGGGGTTGGCAGTGCACTACGTGGTGTCCATGGTGGCCAGCCATGCCCTGTGCTGCCAGCAGTGCAAGGCCATCCATGATAGCATTTGCAATGCCATCCTGGGATGCAGTCGTGTCCTCCCGCAAGTGCTGTATAGCTGCCAGGAGCTGCGCAGTACCCCTCTTGCATTGTTCAGCTGCCTGGCACACCTCCACGTGCAGTGCACACTTCCCAACAGCAAGCAGCACATGTTGCTCCATGGAGGCCCACAGCAAACGGTGTGCTCTGTCAATGGTTCGATGCCCAGGGGAACCTGGACGGGGCGCAGACTCTCCTGTGGTGAACGACCATGCTGCACAGCCCCCCACTCAGGTGGATGCTGCACAGTGGGGGCCCCTTAGGGTTAGTCTCTATCAGGCACCCCGGCAGTGGATCCCACGTCTGGCTGCCCTGTGGCCCCTGCTGCTACTGCCTATCCGGCTGCTGAACGCTGCCCAGCACCTGTGCGCCCACAGCAGCACCCTCAGTGGTAGCAGGCAGCTGTCCCACCGATGTCAGGCCCCTGGGTGTACTGCCTGTGATGGTATCAGGTATGGGCATCTCCCCTACAACACCTCCCATGCTGTCCAAGATCATGGTCGGGTTGTCATTGGAGTCAGACCCCACCCCAATCTGTGTATCCACACATAGGATGCCGAGGCTTTCAACCTGTAGAAACACATCCAGGGCCTCGTCCGACCCCATGCCCAGGACATCCGGCTGGACAGTGATGGCGTGCTGCAGCTGATCAGGCCCCCAGATGACTGGTCTTCTGGGGCTGGGCCTGCCTCTACGGCTGCTGCTGGCACCCCATGCTCTGCATGCAGGCATACTGGTGCTGAAAGAGAAAACAGATGTGTCAGTGATGCAAGGCCCCCAGTCTCCCCCGGCCCCCAACACAGCCACTGCATGCTGTGCATGCCCAACATACATACCATGCAGTGATGGGCTGCCACCCATCTGAAATCCCCCACCTGGCACACCGTCCACAGTGCTGCAGTACATGGTGGCTGCCACCAACTCCTCCTGCACTGTGAGCTGTGGTACATTAGCAGGTCCCCCTCCGGTGGCTGTCCGGGCTGCACAGATGGCTGACCCCTTCTCTTTGATGCACCACTTATCAGTGCCCACCTTCTTGCGCCACTCCTGTACCGACCACTGGTGGCTGCCCTGCTGGTTGATGCATGCCACCACCTCCTCCCAGGCCCCAACCCTGACCTGTGGTGTGCCTGTGGCACCACTCAGCAGTGGCTTCCTGTCGAGGTAGGCCTCAAACAGGGCATCTGCCTCTGCCTTTGTGAGGATGGGCCTGCGTTTGTGAGCAGGCCCATACTCCTCATTCTACTCACATTCTGACATGTTGCTACCTGTGGACAAGGACAGCACAGTGTGTCAGTGTCAGCAACACCCTACTCCTTCCCCCCTGCTATGCTGACTGAGTTCAGCAGCATGCACAACTTACCTCAGATAGTTGCAGTACCAGTCCATGGCCTGTGTCAGTCTGTGGCGCTTTTATAGTGCATCACTTGCAAATGAGCACTGGCGCAATGGTAATGACATGCTAATTTCCCCAGTGCACCATGCATTGGCTGATGACCTCATTTGCATGTGGCGGCTGAATATAGTGCAGTTGCTCCATGCTCAATGAGATTGCTCTGGAGCAAGTTGTGGCGCAATGCCGAGGCATGTGCACTGTACAGGACTGCAGTGTGCATGCTCCAGTCAGTGTGCTCCCTCCTATCATCCACTGTGCACCCACTGTGCAATAGGGACTGTGGTGCATGGTGCACCATGCCTGCTATTGCACAACAGCGCACTGTGCGGTGGCTGACCCTGACCACTGATGTGACCTCTGACCCCATGTCACTCCTCTGCCATGTGCCAGTCTGGCCACTTCCATATCATGCATCTCAAGTATTTCGCAATGGGTGGACATAGTGCATGTATCCTCGAAGCGCACATCTGGTACACATTGTGCACACATGTGCCTCTGTCCACCATATTGCTTCACCACATTGCAGTTGGCACTATGGCACAGTGTGGGGCTCACTGGGCGTGGAATTGGACACAAGTGGAAATTGTTAATTTGTTGGCATGTGTGCAGCCCCATGCTCCACAGCTCTTTGGCTAGGTGCCCCTGCAGCAGCCACAGACTGATGTCTGGCAGGGGATTGCTGCCAGACTGCAGCAAAGCACTGGGGTGGCTAGAACTGGGCAGCAATGACACCACAGGTATGATGACCTCATGTGGTGGGACCCAGAGCACCTGCAACTGCTGTAGGCACTCATCCAGTGAGGATCCGTGCCATGGCCAGGTAAGTCAGCCCATTCTGCATGTGTGCCCTAGTGCTGTACTGTGGTGTTGGCTTGTCTGCCTGGCATGCGCTGCAGAGGAGTACACTGTAATCATGCGCACTGCATTGTGCATTGCCAGCCACAGCTTGCATTGCAATGCAGCAGTGCAGGACGTGTCAGGCAGGGGCACACCCTGTGCACAAGGGTTAGGGTGGTGGGCACATGCTGTGGATGATTCCTGATGTGTACCTGTGTTTGTTCCATTCCCAGAACCTGAGGATTGCCACTGAGTAAGGGCAGCAGGAGCAGCAGGGGCAGCCCAGTAGGACGCAGCAGTCCACGGAGGTGGTGCGGGAGCGGACCCAGCACCAGCGGGGCCGCAGAGGGCATGAAGGCACTATTTTGGTCCTGCGCACTGTACAGGAAGGTCAGAGGGGGAGTGGGTGCGGCCTTGGCCACCTGTGCCATGTGCCACCGCAGCTGCATGTGTCACACTGTGCATGGTGCATGACACTGTGGGGCGGCCATTGCACATATGTGCCAGCTGTTGGTGGGGTGGGTATGTGCCTGGCTGCCACTGGTGTTGCTCTGGTGGTGCTGGTGCCCTGTGCCATGTGACTGTCATTGCACAGTTGGGTGGCCATTGGGTGGCAGTGACCACCTGTGAGCACTGCCATGGCATGCCGGATTGCTGGCAGGCATTGGCCCACCCCCCTGTGGGTGGCTGGGGTGGCCACTACAGGTGTGTGTGTTCCCACTGTCCATTGCACACAGTGGGTGGACATGGTACCTTGGGACATTGCAATGATCACCTGTCCTGTCCCTTGTCATAGGTATCTGGCGGAGGGGGCAGATACCTTGTACTGTAGGCTGCTCCCCCAGATCATTATAATCATGTCCTCCACCATGGAGATGGTCATGCAGGTGTGCCGACTTTTGATGGCAGACCAGAGGCGGAGAGGGTGCCAAGGAGTGGCAGTGCATGGCCACCATTAGTTCATGCCCCAGCATTCTCCTGTTTCCTCTACTGTGCCTCCCCCTTCTGTTTCTCTTCCCACTGTACAGTCCCTGTCACCTGTCCCCTTCCCTAGCTTTCCTACCCTTTCCCACCCTCTTGTTCTTGTAAATAGTTCTCCTGTTCAATACAAATTTTTTGACTTACCTGCCCATGTCGGTGTCTGCTTTGCAGCTGGCATGAGGAGCCATGCTGAAGTGACTAGGTGTATTTCTGTGTGGTGTGCATGTGTCGGTGCGCATGAGGTACATCTGCGGTGCACTGCTGTATTCTGTGGTGTGTCCCACTGTGGTGGTGTCCTGCCCCTTGTTCGGTGGCTATGCCTTGTGGTGCCCATGGGGAGGCTGTCAGGGGTGTGTGGCATGTGTGTGCTTGGCTGCTTGGTCCTGGGTGTGGCATGCTGGGGTCTGGGTGGATGGGGGCACGGCATGTGGCCTGTGTGGGGGGACTCCATTGGTAGCCCTCCATTGGCCATTGATGCCACCTGTTGCCTGCTTTCTGTGCCACTGTTGTGTTCTGGGGTGGGGGTGTCTGGGTGCCTGTGTGAGCCCGGCTGTTGGTTGCCACCTGTGGCCTGAAGACTGTGCTTCCCTAGTACTGTCCCTGGGTCTGATCCTGTGCTGTGCCCCCCTCTGTTGCTCTGCTGCTGTGCTCCCACGGTTGCCTGTGGCATCTCTTTCTGTGCCATGGTGCAGGTCTGTTTGCACAATGCCGCAAGTCTGGTTGTGCCATGGTGCATCTCTGCCATATTTAGCTGGGTTGTGCTGGTGCAGTTCAATATGCACATCCTCTGAATATGGCACTCATTGCGCCATGGAGCATCAGTTTTGTGCTGCGCTAGACTTGCGCTGGGCTTTAGTGCATTTCTGAATATCTGACCCATTTTGTATAATGATCCTATTCTTTGGTGGGAGGATATGATCAAAGAATTACAAGATGTTCTAAAGCAATACAGCAAGAATAAGAAAAACAAAAAGCACACAGAACATTTGAATAACAGGAGAAAGCTACATTTGTTAACATTAAAATACAAAATCACACATGCCCCCACAATGCAAAGCATCATGGGCTGCATATGCAAATCACCACAGAATGTTATGCTGGTCCAACTTTAAGCAGAATTGCATGGTGCCGGAAGGCCTCTCACACAGTTTGCAAAGGGTGCTAACAGAAGACATAGACACGTGTTTCGTCCTACCAGGACTCATCAGTATGCCTCGTCTGTTTGGCACCCCAGTGGAATGGACCAGCTACCCTTAAGGCAGTGTGCCTTGGATATATTGTGGTGAACCCATTAAATAAAAAAAATTTAAAGACAGAGCGAGGCATACTGATGAGTCCTGGTAGGACGAAACACGTGTCTATGTCTTCTGTTAGCACCCCTTTGTCAAACTGTGGAGAGGGCCTTTCGGCACCATGCAATTCTGCCTAAAGTTGGACCAGCATAACAGTCTGTGGTGATTTGCATATGCAGCCCATGATGCTTTGCATTGTGGGGGCATGTGTGATTTTGTATTTTCTTGAAACTTGGCTTCCCAGCCAAATGCCCTTTGGGGTAACCCTTGCCTCAGTGTTTGCGCACAGAGGTTCTTTGTCTTTTAAATGTGTTTTTATTTTAATGGGTTCACCACAATATATCCAAGGCACACTGCCTTAAGGGTAGCTGGTCCATTCCACTGGGGTGCCAAACAGTCGAGGCATACTGATGAGTCCTGGTAGGACGAAACACGTGTCTATGTCTTCTGTTAGCACCCTTTGCAAACTGTGTGAGAGGCCTTTCGGCACCATGCAATTCTGCTTAAAGTTGGACCAGCATAACATTCTGTGGTGATTTGCATATGCAGCCCATGATGCTTTGCATCGTGGGGGCATGTGTGATTTTGTATTTGTTAACATTAGCTTATACCACAGGTTAATATCTTCAAGAACAGTTTCAACAAATTAAAGAAGAAATGAAATCCTTTCTTGTCCATCAAGAACAAAATTTAATGAATTAAGAAAAATATGGGATACAAGGAGAAAAAGGGAAAATATGTCCATACAAATGCAGCCAGGAAAATGTTACACAAAAATACAATATATGGAGAGTTTAAAAAATTCAAACAGCCAGATATGTACTACTACTCAAGAACTCATACAAATTGTAATCACATATTCCACAGGGTTGTTTAGTTCTAGTCGAGAACTTTCTCTAGACACAGAGTCTTTTTTTCAGACATTTAGAATACCTGTAGTATCACCAGAACTGAACTAGGATCTATACAGAAACATACAACCATGCAAGATTGAGATTGCTATAGCAAATCAGAAAAATGATAAATCTCTGGGGTGGACGGACTAACTGCAGAATTATATAAATTTATATGCAAAGACTTAGCATCAGAGATAGCATAATTTTTTTTCTGCCATTTTGGATACTCAGAACCCTACTTTGAGGATGTTGAATGGCAGACTAATTTTTCTGCATAAAAAAGGAGACATACAGGACCTAAACAAACTGGAGGCCTATCAGCCTCCTTAATAATGATTGTAAGATTTTGACAATAATTTTAACCCTAAGGCTCACAAAGGCAGCTAAAGAGGTTATTATAAAGGCACAAACATGTGCAATCCCAGGAAGATCCATTACAGAACATCTAATATTAGTAAGAGAATTGTTCTCACAAAGCTACCAGGGAAACATGCAGTACAAGGCATACTTCTATCCAGGAACCAGAGAAAAGCTTTTGATTTGGCAAACCATGGATTTATCTGGACAACTTTAAAAAATATAACATCTCACCACAATTTAAATCTTGGATACAAGGTTTGTACCGAAATGCTACAGTGACAACTTTAGTTAATGGATGGACTGGTCCCAAGATTAGGGTAACCAGCGGGGTTAGACAGGGTTGCCCTATGATCCCATTACTATATGCATTCTGTATAGATCCCCTATTGAGAGCTTTGAATGAGTCACCAAAGATTCAACTTAACTGTATTAATATTATAGCAGGCAGACTCCCCTATGGGACCATAGCCTATGCAGATGACCTCTGCACTCTCACTAAAGATACACAATCTGCCACAGAAAGTATAGAAATCTGTAAGCAATATGGAAAGGTTTTCAGGGGCAGTATTGAACTTGGATAAGTGTGCAGGATGCCAGTTAGATAAAGTATACCAGGATACTATTAGCAGTGCGGAGATTACAGTACAGGAGGGCCCGATACATATTTTAAGAATTATACATGGGACAGCTAGGATAACCTGGTTAACTGGGAAACATTAATCAAACAATGACAGGTGCTGGTACAGCAATGGAACAGATGGAAGTTTTGGGGAAAAAAGAATCTACATGATCAAAACATACATTTTACCTGTTTTTTTTTATATCTAAGTTATGTCTTCCCATCCCCCCAAAATATTAGAGGTTTCACTAATAAGCATCTTTTCCAAGCTGTTTGGGGGAGTAGGCTGAACCCCATCAAAAGAAACACTACCTATCTACCTATCAAGCAAGAGGGCTTAGCTATGATTAATCCTATATCTTTTTTTATATAGAACTGTATCTTTACATCTGCTAACTGACAATCATTGTTGCAAAACATGGATCAAAGCTGGGCACCCTTAGTATATGCTGCATGTCAAATGTGGTTTCAGCAATGGGATCAAGGCAGACTAAGAGTTATTAAAAAATCAAGTAATGCTCAGGAATATCTTAGAGAAATATTTGTCAAAATAAAAATTTGGAATGTCTGTAGCCAGCTAGTATTAACTAAAAACAGAAAGATTCTATATGCCTGGATAGAGGAAAATAATTTACAGGAAACAGAAGTTTTTCCAAAATGCCCACAATAATGTCTACCAGACATGCAAAACTTGCTACAGGAAAAAATAATCCTGACTAAAATATGGGACATACATTGGTTGTGGTTGCCACTCAAGGCTGAATATAAAAAGTAATCAAAAACATAAAATGATGTGGGAAAGGTACTGTAGTAGGTCAGCCTGTCAGCAGGAACTGGAAATAATTGAACATTTATTATGTTGTCTTGCACACGTGCAACAACATTTTGTGGCAGTAGGCGATGGTAGTAGGAGAAATGCAGAGGTGTGTCAGTTTGGGCAAATTCAGGGCACGCTTTAAAAAGTGTGTCACTCATTTGCCAGTTAGAGAGCATGCTGGCAGTGACACAAGTTTTATGTATTGCCACCAACTTGAAACAAACTTGCCGCTGCAATCAGAGACAAGCTCGTCATGCAGTGGCACAGATGACATGCCTCCCCTATGTGTCTTGCCTAGTGAAACATTTCAATAAACATGAAGGTGACTCACGCCATCCACCTCTCACAATCCCTAGAAAGCCAACTTTGGGGGTACCCAGTCCTCTTGTCAGCATGTTTAATACTCCCCCCAAGATTGTGTTCCACACTGGGAGCCTACTCCAATGTGCCTCCATGGTGTTCGGAAGCAGACTGCGTCGGTATGTTCCTACCCCTGCCCCATCCCCATTGTGTGCCACACTGGAAGCCCACTCCAGTGAGGCCAACATTCTCTCCCCCCAAAGTCATGGGGCACACTGGGAGCCCACCCCAGTGTGTGCAACATTTGTTTTCTTACACCTGTAAAGAAAGAAAACCGTCTGCAGTGTTCCTTTTTTATTTAAAGTACCTGAAACAAAGAAAACGGTCCCTCGTTGTCAGTGGCGCCCCCTTCGCCAGCCTGCACCCACCCTCTGTGCATCGCACTTCCCCACACCTCCCACCCCATACCTACCTCCGGAGATCGGCGCTGCGATCTTTGGTCGAGCGGGAACATGTCTGCACTCTTCAAAGCCGACCGCATACTGAAGAAATGCTGGTAAGCTGTATAATGACATTAATGGGGGAGGTTTCATTTTAGGTCGATATCTCAGCCATTTTTTTGACTTTTGGCTCCAAAGTTTCAACATGGGGTTCTAGGACCCCACCTCATGAAATCAGTCACTGTCATTTCATTATTTGGTCTGAAAGGTGATTTCATGGTCACTGCGTGGAATCACCTTTTGGGACCGAGTGATGAAATGATAGTGCCACTGTTCATGAGGTGGGCTCCCAAAAAGCCTATGTTGCAAATTTGGTAAAAAAATGCCAAAACATGACTGTGTTACAAGCATGCATTGCACAGTTTCCACGCATGCTTGTAACTTTGAGAATTTTTAATACTTTCAATCTAGATTTTCAACATTGTCATTTATTCACACCTCCTTATGAACAGTACAGCTGTCATTTTTCACATCCTGTCTGAAATGTGTTTTTGCACATCTGGCACACAATGGTGCATTCGCTGTGGGAAATCAATGTTCAGGACAGATTAAGAAAATCACAGTGACACTGTTCATGAGCAGAGGTCTCAAAATGCCCATGCTGAAGATTTGGTGAAATAATTCCAAAAAATGACTGTGTTATGAGAGTGTGTTGCACAGTTTCCACACACATGCCTAACTTCGACAATTTTTTATATTTTCACTCCAGATTTTCAACATTGACATTTCTTCACACCTCCTTATGAATGGTACAGCTGTCGTGTTTCACTTCCTGCCCAAAATGTGTTTTCACACATCTGGCACAGAATGGCGTGGTCACTTTGGGAAATCAATGTTTGGGACAGATTAAAACTTCACAGTGTCACTGTTCATGAGTAGAGCTCCCAAAATGCCTATGTTGAAAATTTGGTTAAAAAAATTTCCCAAATAATTGTGTTATGGGTGTATGTTGCGCAGTTTCTATGCACACTTGTGACTTCACCAATTTTTTATATTTTCACTACAGATTTGCAGCATTACCATTTTATACACCTCCTCATGAACAGTACAGCTGTCATTTTTCACATCCTGCCTGAAATGTGCTTTCACACTTGTGGTGCCAAATGGCACAGTTGCTGTGCAAAATCACCTTTCAGCTAATGAACTGATAGTGCCACTGTTCATGAGGTGGGCTCACAAAAAGCCCATATTGAAAATTTGGAATGAAAATAACAACAAACGCCCTGGGGCATTAGGGTTTCCAACTGTAACGTCCCAACCTTTAGAGACTGACAGGCATCAGGGGTGTGACTTGGGATTTTCGGCTGTAATGCTCATGCCATTCCACCCCCACTCCCAGCCTGCAGCCACTGACAGGCATTGAGGTGTGCCTTGGACTCTTCAGCCCCAAAGTTCACCCCATTCTCCTATACTGTACCCATCTCAGCATATTTCCTTAAGGAATGAGGTGAGCGTAAGGCCTGAAGACCCCAAGGCACAGGTATGCCACCCTAACAGCAACATTTCTATGGTGATATGCTTCGATCTCGACAACAGCGCCATGCCACCATAGAAGTGCCACTGGAAGGGGGCAACCACCTCCCCCTCCCTGAACTAACTCCGACCTGGGGTTAGAATCCTTTAATTGGGGGGGTGGGGACGAAGCCCCCCACATGGGGGGTTTGGGGTGAAGCCCCCTGATGCAAGAAATAGAGCCAAACTGTGTGGGTCCATGCTAACTGCAACTTGCAGTTGACATATAGCCCGTCGCTGTAATGCCGGTCGCAATCTTTTTTGTCACACCAGTATGGTAGAGCCCAAGGCACACCGCAACATTTGTTGGTGTCTGCAGGGTAGAGTGAGGTGAAATGGGGTGAGGGTTATGGCCGATGACCCAAAGGCACACCCCAATGCTTGTCAGTCTTTGCAGGGTGGGAGTGGCATTGGCGTCAGTTCAATACTTCACTGTCATTCCTATTATGCATCTCTCTAACTTCTGCACTACCAATGCCAGTGCCAGCAAGACAACATTCGGCATTGACAAGTGCTTGTTTTTTTATTGCACTTATATTAGGGGCTCCCAGACATGTCTAGCAGATAAATGGAAGGACCCATGGTTTTTTACAGTTACCTATGAGGGTATTATGTACGGAGTATACAGAGGGGTAGCCAATAAGTGGGAAAAAAAGCATTTTACATGTTATAATTGTGTGTATAAAGTGGCATACAGTATGTGGAATGCAAGAAGCCATTTTTATTTACAGCAGACGCATATAGAACATATCGAAATTATCAATAAAATTACTACTGACTTAAAAATGTTATATCAGAAGGAAAAATGGAATACTGGGGATATAACATTAAGTATGGTGTATGGAGAATTTTGCCATGGATCACTAACACAGATGTACAAGTTACTTGATAACAATAAGCATTAAGGATCCCTTATTTTAAATTAGGAATACATGAAAGAAAAACAAAAAGAGAAAATGTCAGAGTAAATTATAGGAATTGCTATAGAAAGTTCACTACAAAATCTTATAGGAATACTGGTATTTCTTTTGTTTAGTTTGTTATTTTTTTCTTATTTCTATATGTAATGAAGTAATTATGGGTTTGTTTTCTGAAACAGTTTTTTTTGTGCATAATAGTATAAGCACAAATGAGTTTTTTTTTTCTTCTGGTGAATTGTATGTATTTGATTTTTTCCTTCAATAAACACACCTACTCCTTTTGAGAAGTGCCATGGGATCTTTAACATCCACCTGAACTACCGCCAGAACAGGCAGGTGGGACCTCGGTTTAACGTCTCATCCGAAAGACAGCACCTCAGGAGTGCAGCACCCCCCCCCCCATGCTGCACTACAGTGCCAGTATTGGGATTTAACCCAAGTACCTGGAATGGGGATAGAACTGCACAGCCTTCTCATCTTCCAGCCTCAGAGGTGAGTGTGCAACCTGCTGAGCCTCTGAGAAATAACAAAATAAAAAAAAAAGACTTTCTTATGCTGGCAGTTTGCAGCCAAATTCAGCACTACTACTGATTAGCAATGGCAGAAAATGAAACTGGGGGGAAAATCAATAATAAATGGCAAAATATTACTATCACTAGTTGTCTGCAGACATGCTAGACAGAAAGAGAAAAAGCTGCTATTTGGAAGGTGGCTTTTACAGTATTAGTATAGTATTGTAGCTCAGTGCACCTGTTGGCTGACTCTCTTTATTCAGTGGTTATTAGGAGTTTAAATGCTAGGCAACCTGATGGATTGGGTTGGGATCTGAATCCATGTACCACTGCAGTCACCTCTAGAGTCTCACTTGTGCCTGATACTTGTATGGCCATTCTTCTTATTGCTGTTGTTAGTGGGTTCACCACAAGGGGGATGGAAGTAGAATGGCTACTGGAGAACACAAGGGTTGGCTAGTGCGCAGTAAGCAATGGTTGGCTATAATAATTTAAAGGCACATGCCTGTAGTTGTATGGGGAAAGAACTCCTCCCTCATACCCTACATAAATCAACAAGCTAACTACAGCTCTGCTTAGAGTGAGTCACACTCGACGCTCACTCCATGTTGCTGCTGGTCTGCAGCTGTGCCCCTTTTCTCCTTGCTCCTGTCTTCCCCCTCCATGATTCCTTCCCAGTTTGTTCCCTTCCCTTGTGCCTCTCTCTGTCCCATTTCCCCATACCTTTCTTAGTGTTCCTTTTTTTTGGGAGGGGTCTCTTCATTTGCTGCATTGC
Source organism: Neoceratodus forsteri (assembly GCA_016271365.2). Taxonomy (NCBI): domain Eukaryota; kingdom Metazoa; phylum Chordata; order Ceratodontiformes; family Ceratodontidae; genus Neoceratodus; species Neoceratodus forsteri. Next base: position 1,024,265,653 of record CM057454.1, on the reverse strand, counting down.
CTCCCAGGGCTGTCGCTTGTACTCCATCCTGTTCTTTCTCACTGCTGCCGCCTGCTCCTTGCTGGCTGTGTTTCCTCCACAGCTGTGGTGGTGTCTGCCCCTCCTTTCAAGCAGCCACACCTGCTGCAACACAATTTAATTCAGCCTTATACGGTCCTCCTCATTTCTTTTCTCAGCGCCTTCTGGACTACTGCTGATGTCCGTCACACAGAATACGACCGCGCACTGGCTCCGGTGCTGCTTGCTACATGTCTTCGCTAAGGTTTCCATGTTTTGTGCTTCCTGGCTTGCATTCCGATGAGCTGCCTTTTTAGTTTCATTATTCCAGCTACCCCTACTCAGGCCTCAGTATTACTACAGCAGCAAGCTATCAATGGGGGAACCATGCAACCTCTATAAACGCCCCCTAGGATTGCCATAATTCCACTGCACTCTATGGTCCATTTAAGCATGCTGGCACTGGGAATACGTCATTACTTGGGCCTTATATCATGACTTCCCTTAACAGCAGTTTACCAGGACTTGCTATTCTAATAAGTTGTGTTGTGCAGTTCAGAATGGATAACAGGTACTGCATAAACCCTACAATGTCACACTGAATCGTGACTGTAAAACCATATGTCTACTGTTATTACTGATTGCTATCTCACTTGGTAGTAGAGAAAGTGCTAGCTCCATAATTAGTAAACTCAGCTCAATCTCGGATATTGGTAAGGTCCTTACTTGTGTTGCCACATGCTACACATCCGTTTGTAATTCTTACTGTTTACATTATGCCTTATCAATCAGCTGCATGTTTCTACATATCATGATAAGCTTGGCCTGCATATCCTTTCTGGAGACCTGGCAGTTCTACAAATGGGACATGCCATTTCTATTCTCACCCTGGATACCCTCCTGGCCATGGTATGCTGCTCTGCATTTTACTCAGTCTGCATCCTACCATTCCATGTTCAGTCAGCGTTCAGCCAAGCAAACAAGATTCTCTTTATCTCCAAACTGACGCAGTAGACCTATGTCATATCTCCTCTTTTACAGTCTATGGAAGCACTCAGAAGCAATGCTTCCATCTTTGTCCACCACCTCATGTCTGCATAGCACGCTGTAGCAATCCAATTCTAGTTCCTAAGTTATTCAAGCACTCCTGGTACTATCCCTTCACTCCAGTTTTTGAACTTCAGATATTTCTAGCACTGCAAGCTACTAGCTTAGCTCCTCATGCCCGCTTCTCCCAATGCTACTTTCATATTATCACAGACATAACGACTTATAACTTATTCCAACAAGTTTCCCATCAGTGACTATAGTCATGCTTCTGGCAAAGTTGCTATAAGACTAGGCCTATCCATGTATGTTCACCGCTACTAGCTATTATTTTTTTACGTTTGATTTGTACTGATGTGACTGTGACTCACCTTAAAAGTGCTACCTATTTATTATGTCTTTTCTGACCTGCACATAGGTCCACACTTGCTTCCGCCATCATTGCTCCCTACTTATGCAAGCCAGTGCTCCATGCTTACTGCCCTTTCCCTCGGATTCAACCTCTGGGATTCTGCTGCATTCAACTTTGTATCAACCTTGCAAGGTCTCTACGCTCAATGCTCAGTTCGATCTTAGCACGTCATGCTCATGCACCTCCTTGTTTCCAGCCTAATTCATTGCTCAATTAGCCTTTCTGCTACTGATCTACCTGGTTTTCAATCATGGTTCTATTACATTGCTCATTCCACTACGCACCGTCAGCTGCTTCAGACCATTCCATGTGAATCTGGTTATTCCTATCATACAGCTAGATCCTCTTGCTTAGTACATTTGCTTACTCGTTTCATCCCTTCAGCTTCTGCCTGGGATGCCTGCTATTCCAGGCTACCCTCCGTGGCGGAGCCTTAGTCATCTAGCCTATGTGGGGTCTAGCTTGGCTTATTCCTCCTTCGCCTGGCCTACTTTGAGTCAGGCTGTATTCATGGGCCACACGAGAGCTTAGCCTGGAGTCACTTTGCTGCTCCTTGCTATTCATGGAGATTTGCTTCAGTCAGCCTTTAAGGAGCTCCTTGCTCTCCTGTGGACGTACATCCAGATTACTTGGACTTCTCCCCTAATTCCTTGGATGCTTTGGCCTTGTCACTCAGTTACTGGATTTCCTACACCACTCCTGTCAGGACTTATTCAAACCCATTCTGCAGGCCTTCTATATCATGCTGTGAGCCTCAGCATTACTCTTCGTCAGTGCTCCTGCAATGCTACACAGAATTGGCTCAGGATTCTGCTGCCATTTATGCAATTATTTACAATACCATTTGCAATTTACAATGCTCCCTACTTCTTCGCTACCAATTCTGCATTGCATGCAGTTCAACATTACTATTACTTATTTACCACTGTTCTATAACCTGCCTCTCCCCGTGGGGCCAGAGGTTTACCGCATCACGCTACAAAACACCTGCATCTACGGGCCTTGAGGTCCCTTGACCTGTGTTACTACACATAATCTCCTGCTTCTCAAACCTGCTTCGCCCACTGGGCCTGGGGTTTAACTACTTCTACTCTACACCTGCCTCACCCAGCTTTGGGGCCTGGAGGCTCGCGTTGTCTACCATACGCCTGCCTTCCACTGTATCTACTAACCTTAGGAGTTCCTTTCTATTATGGACTCACGTCTAGGATTGTTTAGCCGTGCATCATCTATTCTTTGAATGCTTCTGCCTTGCCGCTTCAGTCATATGAATTACTATTACTACACTCCTACCCGGACACTTAGTTGAGCTTATCTGGAAGACTTTCAATCTCATGGTTTCTGCTCTACAGCTTTTGGACCCTATGACAACGCTACTTCATTCAACTCAGCTTCTTCAGTTATCACCATTTATGACTTTAAGCTCGGCTATTCAGGGCATGTCAGACTATTCTTACCAAGTCAGTTCTAGCTACTGTACTGTTCTGGCTTCAAAACGTGGGTATCTACTTCATTACACAACTATTTGGATCACCAGATGAAGCTCTTCCATTCTTGTACTATTACCATTTCCTCATGCTCTTCCCTGTATACCGTACATAATATATGCAATATTGCTCCTCCACTACTACTTTGCATCATACGGATTTAATTAATACTACTACTGACCTATGTACAGGTCCACTTACTTAAGCTATTTGCTCATATTACCTGCTTTGCCCTTACAAGGCCTAGTGGTTCATCAAGAATGACTCACCTATTCTACAACCCACTTCGCCTCGGAATCTGGAGGTACATCCAACTTATATCTACCTATCCGCATTAAGATCTATACCTAATTCACTTACCTGTTTCACACTACAGATCACAGATTCCTACTGCTCCACCCTCTCCAGATCATGCAGCATGCACCCAGTTCTTGTGCTTCATCACCAAGGCCTTCAATTGCAAAGCTTGCCAAGCGGAACATGAACTACCTGTCCTCCTATTCTGGACGTGGATGCTTAGCCTTTTTCGTTACTGGTTCTCCTTGCAGAAGCTGTCCTCACCTGCTGGAACATTCAACAAAGCAACTTCGATGCTTTGAATCATCATTATCGACCATGGATTCCGGTCTACCACCATTCTGCTCCGGACATGGATTCTTGGACTTGGATTTGCTAGAAGGATGCTGCTACGTTCACCAACCGGAATATTCTGTACTTATTCAGATTCACTTCACTGGATCAGGATCTCGAACTTTGGAACTCGAATTAGCTTAATATTGTTATTTAGGATTATTCTCCCTTAGTATGCCCAGAAGGATGGGCAGGTCAGTAGCCATGGGTCCTCAGAGATTTCCCCCAAAGGGGGATTTTCCTCTCCTGCGTGCTACTGGTCATACTCTCCTGAGTTGGAGGAGATAATCATTTGATATTATTAGTCTTTTTGGGGGGTCTCATACTACTGGACTAAGCATTCTTTTATGGTGGGATACAGTGTAAGGCCAAAACAATACCAAGTCATAACACGTTACTCATCAGCTCAAGCATCTAAGCACTTTGTATAAGACTATTCAGCTCACTTGTACTATAATCGCTGACTGTATAACTATGTTCAAAGTACCTAAGCACTGATCAATTCAAATTGCAAAATATCTGATGAGCATTATCCTACTTACTGATCTGGCCTCTGTATCCAAGCATAACCTACATTATTCAGCTACAGTATGTAACATAAGTACTGAGCTCTGAACCATCATACAATAGTGTGTTTTCTGCTGTTTGCCCACAACAGACACCCACATACTCATTCACAGAGAGACAGTGACACACATTCATGTTCACTTACATGGAGAGACACAACCACACTCAGAGGTGCAATTACACACAGCATTCATCTGCCACACACTGACTCATCTGCAGTGATACGCTGCAATATACACACTCACACAGGCAAACTTTCATATATACATAGATGTGCAGTTATGTAAATGTAGAGACACTCAGTCCCACATATACGTGAACTCATATACACGCACTCGCACGTGCACACACACACAACAAAACAGAGCCACTTAGGCCAGCTCCATGACAACAGATAACACAGACCTGGCTGGTACACTGGTGATCCAGGTTCATGTTGCAAGCTGGGGATGACAGGAGTGGAAGCCCCTGAATTTTTATGAACCACACTAGTTGCAGCTCCTGATGAGGCATAGTGGTGATGCGATTGATGGTGTAAGTGGCCAGGTGCTGTCAGTCTCCCCCTCCCGGGTGACAAAGAGTGTTTGTATCCATGTTTGGGATGTAAGACAGTAGGGAAGAAAATGGAAAATCAGGCTCTGTCATGTTGGATGAGAGGTGCTACTCTCCACTGAGCCACATGATCCCCGATAGTATCCCACACACTCCACCAGCCACTGCTGTAGACACAACTACAGGTAGTAACATCCACTTGTGGCAGAGGGGGGACACAGGAAGATACTGTCCCAGACCCACAGTGGATGGAAGAACTGGGGAGCCTGGTAGTAAGCAAAGATGGCTGCAGGGTCAGCAGGCAAGCAGTGGGGTGATAGGCAGGCCTGAAGGAGTGTGGTATCTATGAACTAATGGGTAACAAGCAGGAAAAATAAGAACAGTAATTTTATCTGCTTTCATAAACCTAATGGTTTATACTTATGTTAGGTTTTCGACGACAGAAAGATGATTCAATACTTGTGTGTGATTCAGTATTCCAGATTGATTTGGCATTTTCCCTTTAACTCCAGGGCAATTTTCTTGTGTTTTCCTGTAGATTACATTATTTCCTATGGAAATCAGATTGCTCTGTTTTCGTATGTAGCCAATGCAAGTCTATGGGATGGATTTCTTTGCTGTGACAGGGGTGAAGTCAGTGTTGGAACTGTCAGTGGTGGGTGGTCAGTGCTGTGACTTTAGGGTGGAGGGGGCATTGCCATAACTGTGGAGGGAGGGCCAGTCCTATGACTGTTGAGGGAGGTTCAGGGGCAGTGTTGTGTCAGTGATGGGAGTCAGTGCTGTGATTGTTGTGATTTTGGTGCTCAGTGCTCTCATTGTCAAGGTGGGGAGGCAGTGTGGAGATAGTAGGGGTGGGTGGTCAGTGCTATAACTGGCAGGTAGAGGCAGTACTGTGACTTTTTGGAGTGTCAGAGGTGAGATCACAGCTGTGACTGTCTGTGGAGGGTGTCAGGACTGTGACTTTTGGGAATGTGGGGGGGGGCAGTGCTGTGACCATTGGAGGATAGGGATCAGTGCTGTGACTGGGGGATGGAGATCAATGCTGTGACTGTCAGGGGTGGGTGACCAGTGCTGTGAAAGAGAGTGGAGGGTGTCAGTCCTGTGGCTGTCATAGTGGTGGTACATTCCTGTGACTGCTGGGGGTGGAGGGTCAGTCCTGTGACTGTTGGGGGGGCAGTTCTGTGGCTGCCAGGGGGTGAGGTGGCAGTGCTGTGACAGTTGGGGATTGGTAATCTGTGCTGTAAGAGGGGATGGGGTGTAGTGCTGTGACCATTAGGAGCAGGGGTCAGTGCTGGTACTATGGGGGGATGAGGATCAGTGCTGTGACAGATGGTAGAGGGTGTCAGTCCTGTGACTGTCAGGGGTAGGGGTCAGTCTTTTGACTGTCAGGGGTGAGGTGGCAGTACTGTGACTGTTGGGGGTGGATGGTCAGTTTTCTGACTGCTGGAAATAGTGAGAAAGCGTTGTCACTCTCAGGGATGTGGATCAGTGCTGTGACTGCCAGAAGTTGGTGGTCAGTGTCGTAACTGTCGGTGGAGGGTGTCAGTACTGTGACTATCCAGGGTGGTACACTCTTGTGACTGTTGGAGGTGGGGGGGTCAGTTCTGTGACTGTCGAGTGTGAGGGGGCAGTGCTGTAACTGTCAGGGGTAGCTGGTCATTCCTGTGATGGATGTTGGAGTGTGTCAATACTGTGACTGTTGGAGTGGTGGTACAGTCATGTGACTGTTGGGGTGTGGGGTTGGTTGTGTGACTGTCAGGGGGTGGGGTCATCATGGAACAACTAAAGCAATGTCTGACTTTTGCAGACACTGTGTAGCAAGGAGGATGCTAATTTCTGTGTTCGCTGAGACAAGAGGTTCAGTGGTTACATCTGTGAGCAGCCAGGTTTGCTAGAAACAGTATATAGAGAAAAAAAACAGCTCCTGCCACTTACCCGTCTCTGGGGCAGAAGGTCATGGGTTCTACTCCTGTACCAGGATTGGGCTCATATCATACACACAGGCATAGCAGTGTTGTACTAGAAGTGATGCTGTACTGTCATGGTGTGCTATTCTTTGGATGAGGGGTTAAACTGAGGTCCCTTCTACCCATATCTGCTGCTTTCCTCCTGGGTGTTCAGGTGGAAGTATAAGAACCCAAGGGACTGCTGCTGAATGACTGGTCCCCTTGCGGGGAAGTGGTGGGGAGGCTGGGATGTGGGTGGTCTGACTCCTAAGAGGGTGTCCAACTTGGGGGCTGGTCTGTGGGCAGGAATGTCCTGGGGGCTATCATTTGGATAGCATGACCTGCTGTCTGCGATGGATTGCCAGTACTTCAACCCTTTTTTTTAATTTCTTGACTGGGAGTGGGATCCATGCTGGGACTGTCAGTGGTGGATGGTCTGGGCTGTAACTGAGGGGGTTATTTCTATGACTGAAGCAGGTACAGGGGCAGTGTTGTGTCAATGGTGGGGGCAGTGTTGTGATTGTTGTAGTTGGGGACTGGTCAGTGTTGTGATGGTTGGGGATGGGGAGGCAGTGTGGTGATTGTCAGGGGGTGGGTGGGTTGTCAGTGCTGTAACTGCCATGTGGGGGACAGTGTTGTGACTTTTGGGAGTGGGGGGACAGTGCTGTGACTGTCAGGTCTGTGGTCATTGCAGTGACTGCTGGATGGAGGGCAGTTCTGTGACTTCACTTGCAGGGTGTGACCACACTATGAGTCATTGCACACAGATGAGGGAGATGGTGTGCTGAAGAGTAAATTACATTTGCCACTGAGTGGTGGCTCATGTAGGTGGAGGGAGGTGATCCTGCACTAGCCTTCTCCACCTTCTGACAAGCTCCTTTACCACTGTCTACCACCTGCACAGAGCAGGCCACACCCTGAGCTCTGTATGGGCTTGGAGTAGAAAAAGCCACCTTGCGCTTTCACGTCTAGTGCATTTGCTCGCTGTAGCTGCAGAAACAACCCCAGTTCATCATTCTCCTTACAGTCTGCCTCCATGCCTGCCAAAACAATATTTGGGGCCCAGGGATGCCACCGCCACTACCACTACCACTAGATCCCAGTGGGTAAAGGCTGTTACTTTGTTTGAATACTTCACTCACTTCTCACCGGGGAAATTAGCCCACTAGCCCAACAGTGGTATTATATAAATCACTATTCTCCCTGGGACACTCAAATATGGCTGCCCCATTCCTGATAACCTAAGGCCCTGCTAACAGGTCCTTAATGTAGTCCCTCGTGTGGCAGACTGAGTTCAAGACTAACTTTTCCAATCTGATCCTCCCATCACCTTAGTCAAAGATGAACGATGTCAGGCATGGACCATCTCATGTGTGTCCAGTGCTTTGAAAGGACTGCAGAAGTTGTTTTATATCCTTTAATGCTGCAAGAGTGTGCTGTCTTTTTACGTTCGCTTGCGCGCATGCGCAAGGAACGTTTTGGGAGTGTAGCACACTTTGAAGGTGTGCCTTTCCAATCCAATGCACTGCTCCCTTGAGCAGGCATGGTGGCCCTGCACCAATGGGTGCAGGAGATCTGTATGACAGTGGTGTTCCTCTGCTTCAAAGCAGAACACAGCTGCCATAGAGAGACACTGCGTCAGGCTCCCTCGCCACATCGCCCTCACACACACGCCACCCCAAAGCTTAAACTTTGTTTGCCGACGGGTGCCCAATCTCCGCCGGCTCCACGGCACCCCAAAGCCATCCTGCTGCCACGCTGGGAGCCCACCCCAGCGTGACAAACCTCCGCTGTTTTTTGCCGACGGAGTGCCCCTCGTAGTTTGGCCGACAGGTGCCCAACTCTCCATCAGCCTCGGCCCCCACACATCTTCTGCCACACTGGGAGCCCACCCCAGCGTGGCAAATGTCCCACGTCGTCGCTTTTGCTTTTTTTCCTGTAAAGAAAAACGGTCCCATGGCGTGTCTCCCACTCCCACAACCCGCACTCCACCCACTGCGCACTCCAGTTCCCCACCCCTCACCCCATACTTACCTTCTGACCCGCGCGCGATGATCTTCGGTGGACTCGAACACGCCTGCACTCTTCAAGTCCGACCGCGAACTGAGGAAATGCCATAAGCTGTATAATGGGCTAGATAGGGGGTTTCAACTTTATTGTATATTTCAGTCATTTTTGATTTTGCACCACTTCACATGAGTTTTTAGATGACATCACTGCTGCATTACGCGCCCGAAGGTGACGCAGTGCACTGCGCATTCACCGCTGAAATCACCCTTCCAGGCTTGAATAACACCATGACAGTGACAATATTCATGAGAAGGGGTCCCAAAAACCCCATGTTGAAAATTTGGTGCAAAAATTCCAAAAAAATGACTGTTTTACGAGCGTGCGTTGAGCAGTTCCTACACAGGCTTGTAAGTTTGTGAATTTTTAATATTTTCACTCCAGATTTTCAACATTGCCATTTTATCACATCTTCTTATGAGTCGTATAGCTGTCATTTTTCACATCTCACTCAAAACATGCTTCCGCTCATGTAGCGCACAATGGCGCAGTCGGTGTGCGAAATCAATGTATGGAACACATTAAGAAAATCACAGTGACACTGTTCATGAGCAGAGGGTCTAAATGGCTATGTTGAAATTTGGTGAAAAATTCCTAAAAATGACTGTTTTATGAGCGTGCATTGCGCAGTTCCTATGCACACTCGTACGTTTGTGAATTTTCAATATTTGCACTCCAGATTTTCAACATTGCCATTTTACCACACCTCCTCATGAGCAGTACAGCTTTCATTTTTCACATCCTGCCCAAAATGTGTTTCTGCCCATGTAGCGTGCAATGGCGCAGTCGGTGTGCGAACTCAATGTATGGGACACATTAAGAAAATCACAGTGACACTGATCATGAGCAGAGGTCTTAAAATGGCTGTGTTGAAAATTTGGTGAAAAATTCCTAAAAATGACTGTTTTACGAGTCTGCATTGCGTAGTTCCTACACACGCTCGTAAGTTTGCAAATTTTCAATATTTTCACTCCAGATTTTCAACATTGCCATTTTACCACACCTCCTCATGAGCAGTACAGCTGTCATTTTTCACATCCTGCCCAAAACGTGTTTCCGCCCATGTAGCACACAATGGCGCTGTCCGTGCGAACTTAATGTATGGGAACATTAAGAAAATCACAGTGACACTATTCATGAGCAGAGGTCTTAAAATGGCTGTGTTGAAAATTTGGTGACAAAATTCCTAGAAATGACTGTTTTACGAGTGTTCATTATGCAGTTCCTATGCACGCTCGTAAGTTTGTGAATTTTCAATATTTTCACTCCACATTTTCAACATTGCCATTTTACCACACCTCCTTATGAGCAGTACAGCTGTCATTTTTCAAATCCTGCCCAAAACGTGTTTCTGTCCATGTAGTGCACAATGGCGCACTCGGTGTGCAAAATCAACGTATGGCACACAGTAAGACAATCACAGTGACACTGTTCATTAGCAGAGGTTTTAAAATGCCAATGTTGACAATTTGGTGAAAAAATTCCTAACAATGACTGTTTTACGAGCGTGCATTGCACAGTTCCCACACACGCTCCTAGCTTTGTGAATTTTCAATATTTCCACTCCAGATTTTCAACATTGCCATTTTACCACACTTCCTTATGAGCAGTACAGCTGTCATTTTTCACATCCTGCCCAAAACGTGTTTCCGCCTATGTAGCGCACAATGGGGGTAACAAAAAGGTCATGCTGACAATTTATTGTGCAAATACCAACAATCGCACAGGGCATTAGGGTAAAGCACCATACATGCCACACACCACTGCAAATACCTGCAAGCGAATGTTCGGCATTGACAAATACTTGTTTGTTCTGTGTTGATGCTGGAGTCCAGGCCACCCCTGGATCCTGACTGGGCATGTATACCTTAATGCCTCTGGCCTGCAAGTCTTTAATCACTTCCTCCAGGATTGCAAAGCTCTTTGGGCCATCTGCGAACATGATGGTAAGCCTTGAGGGGGAGGTACTTACAATTCTTGTCCCAGGGGTCCTCATGCAATGTCTCTGCATTGCATCCTGACCACACCAGCCAGAGATAGGAGAGCTGGGCTTGGATCTCTAACCTAAGTTTCCCACATAGTGGTGGTACAATGGACTACATGGAGCTGGAATTTCATTTTTAGTGATTCTATTTAATTGCCCATCTGATAAGGCCTTCCCATCCATTCTAACCCCTCCAGCCCTGTTACCTCCTTTCCATGAACTAAATGGACATTCCCCATTTAACCCAACAGCTTACATCCATGTTAGAGTCAGCAGGCCTGGTAACTGCTGTTACAGGATCTAGTTCTTCAGGAGTGGGCCATGCTTCTGTTGCTGGGCCTAGAAGGGGTAAGATCTCATATGCACCTCTCAGTTCTTCCTCCTGGATTTTCTCCCTATGTGAGATGCCAACATGAGGGTGTGCACAAGATCAGAGAATGCCAAGTATGCCAAAAGCATTGTTTTCCGCATCCTCTTTCCCAGGAAAGATGCTCTAGGTGCACTGGAAACTGTGGTCACTCAGGTGGAAATATATAGCTAGAGTCAACTGAACTACCTCCCCAGAGAAGAGTGTCCTCTGGGATGCTCCATCCTCCCCACTAAGGCTTACTCCCAATGATCCAAGCTCTCTTCCAAACCCAGGTCACCAGTTTCATGTGTGGTAGCACTACTGCTGCACTGACAGACTGGCTGGAGCTGGTATATTTTAAGAGCAGGTCTTTCTCTCTGTGAGGATAAAGAATGAAAGAAAGTAGAGCGGAGAATTCCCTAAAGGGTAAAAGCAGTGCAGGTGTCTGCTAGAATGTTACCCTGGGAGGGCAGATCATGGGGTGCATGTGGCATCACAATATATCATCTAAGACTGGGACAACTCAACAGGTGAGACTTCACAAAGTGGTAGAGTGATTGGGCATGATGAGTGAGTGCCAGCCTGATGTATCCTTAGAGGTGAAAGTATACACTTAAACACAGGCGCCACCCAGAACGCTAGTAGTAAACCGTCTAGTGAAATTCCAATGGCAAAGGGCACTGTTGAATTACATGCAGTTACCTGATCAATGGCTAGTAATGGTGGGGAGAGGGAGTCCCCAGTCACTGTGATGTCTCCCTAGGTGAAAGGGCAGGAAGAGCTCAGGAACTACATTGAAGTACAAGCCACTGGGAGTGAGAGTGGATATTTACTGCCATGGTGGAGTTTCTCATGATAAAATATTTAAGTATTGTAATGTACTGTACAAAAGCTGAATGACTGTGGTCCTTGGACCAGGAGTGTATTGAATTTGACCAACATCCTTGTTAAGAAAGTCAAATGGTTGAAGCCCAGGTTGTCCATGTCTTCTGTTCACCCATGAAAGGTGCCCATATCCAGTATCTCCTACAGGAGGAAAAGTGAATTCATAAACATTGAGTGCAAGGGGCTCCTGGTGATCATATTAGCAAAGGGGGGGCAGGATGCCCATGCACCAAAAAGGATAATGTGATTTGATGGAGGAACTCAAATAGCAACAATCCAAAACACTAAAAAGAGAGTTTGCATGTTATAATCTCGTTACTTTATTTAAAATAACAAGATTATCCTATGGAGTTGAACTCTCTTCTTTTTAGTGCTGTCAGTGAACATAACATTATACTCCTTGGCATGATAGTACCCTGGGTCATGCCTGTTAAAGTCCTGGGCAACAATGACCATACCAACTGAAAGTGTGGTTGCATACCTATGGTCCAATGTGCCAAATCATCCCCATAATTTTTGTAGCTTCAATATGAGCCACTTCTGGTGCCATCCTGGAATCATCCTGCTGTCATTCTAAAATATTTAATGGGATTAATTCTTAAGTCATTGCTAGAGTCATCTAATTCAAATAGTTCAACTTCCGGACATCCTCTAGGATGACTTCAGCCATATAGGGAAGATGATTTGAAGATTACATTTAGATGGGCATAGGAATAAATCTGATGACTCTAGGATGATTCTAGGAAGATTTTCCATTTTGACTTTTGATATTAGTACACATGTCACTATGAGAAGGGAGGAAGAAGGTGGTGGCCTATTGTGAGGATAGGTGGGGGGTCTATACATTTAAACTGTGTGGTGTAAATGGGGAGTAGTTGTCTATGACTTAGGGTGGGGTGAAATTCTTTCATTTTAGGCGCAGATCACAACAAAATAAGATGACTGACTACAGTTTTTCACAAAGTAATACATCACCCTAATAAAAACTATGCATAGTTGCACATTACCAGCACCTTTGCTGGCAAAGTAAGATGTGAATAACTGTGTGAAGCTATACTATTCATTGTTCAAAGCTGGGACACTTTGTGAAGAATTTTGCAAAGAAGTTTCCCGACTTTTCACACCTCTACGTATACAGTAGGTTACATTACCCTACACAACACTATGCTACACATGATGGTTAACATGTTAATAAAGTTTTGTGGCCACTGGCAGCTGAAATCAATTTCCAGTTCTTGTGACTCCTTATGAGTGCATTTCATTTTATTGTAGTTGGTATTAGTAATATACCTTACTTTTTGTTCTTAAAAAATAAATATCTCTTATTGATTTATACTGAGGCTGTTTAAAGAGTGCCTTCTTAAAATGAAAATTGGCCCATTGTTTCCAAGGTCTTGCAGATTTTTTATTTTATTTTTTTGCACATTGAAAAATACCAAATAGTCTGGACTCATGGAAATTGCTGCTCATAAAATTATTTTCATGGATTCATTTTCCACATTCCACATACTTAGGTGGATTCTAAAAAGCAATTTTGCACTGCAGTACTAACCACATACTGTACATTGTGAAGGCTGTTGAGAAGGGAAGTTGGTAGACATATTGTACCTGGACTTTAGCAAAGCACGTAACTCATCCCCAGCCTGGAAACTAGCTAAGAAACTAGGGGAGTTACTGGAGGAGTTGGCAAGAAACTAACATCTCAGACAGAACTGTCTGGGAGGGAAAAAAAAGAAAGTCATTGGGGAACACTTTGAAGTAATAAAGGTAATCAGTAGGTTACCACATTGGCCGGTACTCTGACTGGTACTGTTTAATATCTTTATCTGCAACAGAGCAGAGGGAATAGAGAGTAAAATCTATACTGTTACTGAAAACAGCAAGCTTTGAGGCAGAGTATCAAGAGGGTATTTGAGAAATGAGGGAGGATCTGGAGAGGTTGGAGACATGACCCATGGTCTTGCAACTTGGGCTGAATACAAAAAACTGCAAAGTCATTCACGTAGATATAAAAAACCAAAAAGCCAAGTGCCGGTTGGGAGGGGTAATGGTTACACAGAAGAAGAAGAAAGAAATTTGGGATAATTATGTCTGAAAGCTTACTGCCAACAGCAGGAGGCACTAAAGCAGTGGGGGAAAGCAATTAGGATGCTGGGGTGCGTAGGCACAGGATTTAGTAGCAGACAAAAGGAGGTTATACTGCTTCTGTCAAAATCCTTGGTGAGACTGCATCTGCAGTATTCCATGCAGTTCTGCAGCTCACACCAGAAAAGGAAGAGGACAGGCTAGAATCACTTTAGAGAAGGGTGACAAAATAATTCAGTGGCAGCTGGGTAGGCGGTATAAGGTGAGAATTGGAAGTTTGAATATGTACATACTTGAGACCAGAAGGAAGAGGGGGACATGACTGAGACATACAAATGTGTGCAGGGAATAAAGTGGATCCTAATGAACTGTTTACCAAATGTGGCAACAGCAACACCAGGTGTAAGGGTGTACGAAGTGTCCTGGTGGCAACTTTGGTTTAGCTTCAATGGGAGGGTATAATCTGATTTTGTTTCGACACTTCAGCTGAATCACTTCTTCTCCCAATGTAATGATTGACATATGGCATGAAAGCACACTACAGAAAAGGAGAAAAAGCTTTGCGGTCTGCAATTGGCATGAATTACTATGGCTTATGTGTGGCAGGTGGTGTTGGCATTCCATGGCTTGGGATTGCCACAGTGCCAAACATACCCATCAGAGCTATAATAATTCATAGTTTCCATTGCTGACCTCAAGGCTCTCCACTACCTTTCATGCCAGTTACTATGTTAGTTCCACAAAGGTTTTCAAAATAAATCCCCCTTAAAAATATGCATCTCCAAAACAGTGTGTTCTACCATATTACAAGGGCATTGCTTTGCTGACCTTACCTTTCTAACTTTGCATATTTACTTTTTTGTTTGTAAATATTATTTTTTTTTCATTTTTTAATATTTTGCTACCATGTAGTTTTGGAGCTACAGGATTTCATAGTTTTCTTGGCTGAGCATAAGCCCCCGCCTGTACTCCCGACATTTTTAATTTTTTTGTGTGTGACTATTTTAATGTTTTTCTTTTTTAAATGTTGTGCTAACAGGTAGTGCTCACTGCTAAGAGCTACAGGAATTCTTTGTTTCTTTTGGCTGAGCTCAAGTCCCCCGGTACTGTAGTCCTTACTTTTTATTTTATTGTAGATATTTTAAGTTTTCCATTTTAAAAATGTTTTTCTTTACATTTAGTAATAAACTTTACTGTAACTGTCACTATCCAATGGAAGCATCATTCTGACATCCTCCCAGACTGCTGCCCATCCCATGCTGCCTGAGGTGACTGTGACCATTGTTGTCTTTTGTCAGTACCACACCAGTGGTTTAGGTGACATCACAAGTCTGATTTAAGTAGCATTGACAGTCCGTAAGCATGTGAGACTAAGGCTGAGTTTCACTGAGGCAGGTGGCCTCTCCCACCTGCTCAAATTGAGCTTGATGGTGATGACATGGTAAAAGTTGTTATACTATCTTCTGGGGGACTGAAGATGTCATGGTGTGTCCAGATCCTTTCCCTGCTGGTGACTGTGCTGCTAGGAGTGCTAGGAGTGGTGGTGCTGAGCTGGACTGTGGTGCTGCTAGTAGGAGTGTGGGGAGATTTGCCTGCAGGAGGTATAGTGTTAGTTGATGACACCAGCTGGGATTTGAAATAATCGAATGCATGGGTTAAGTTGATGTGTGATACATTCAGTTTCAGAAAGGCTAGGAATTCAGTACTGTCTGGATCTAGCCTGGAGCAATGTGGTGAGGCAGTGTCGCCAGTTGTGCTGAAACACCTTTTGAAAGCTACTGATTTGGGGGGACATCCTAGAAAGTACAAAGCAACTTTATTCAGTGCAGACAAAATCACTTCTCTGTCCTGCCAGATTCTGATGGCATTAGTATTTTGGCTAGACAGTGGCTCTGCTAAATATGCCTCCATTACGTAGTCTGGTGTCATATCTGTGCCTTCATCCAAAATGTCTGCACAATATCAGTATTATGTCAAGCAGCTCCCATATATATTTTGCTTTATTTCCGGGAATTGGATCTTCAGTTTCTTCCTCTTCCCATCTGATGTCATCATCATCATCATCTCTATGCTGACGCTAATGCCCCCCTGGCACTGGAGGCATGGGAAGTAGGCCCAAGAGGAAGAGGAAGAGGAGGCTGAGTTGTGGCTTCTGTGCATTGTCTGTGCTTCTTGATCTGAATTGTCTGAAAGACTTTCAGTTTGATGTAGTTAACGTGAGCAGGAGAAATGCAGACATGTTTGATTTTTATTTTTATAGTTTTTTACCAGGAAGGGAAGTGAAGTGGACACAGCCCTTCTTCAGTCATGCCTGACATATAACAATAAATGCATGATTAATAGATACATCGGCCCAGATATTCAAATTGCACCACAAAAGTGCGCAACAGCAGGAGCAAGTGCAAGTCTACTGTGCCCATGCGCAATATGCGCGATATTCAAACATTGCGCAGGTCAAGATGCACCTGCAGCACACGACTGAATATCGTGTCAACTGCACCATAGCACAACCAGGGATGTGCAGTGGCGCACGTCAGATGCGCAATAGCAAAACCAGGGACGCCTAGTGGAGCAGGGCAGCAGCACAACAGCACAACCAGGGATGTGCAGGGACAGGATGCAGGGGCCCACCACCCATGGTAGGGATGGGCAGAGGAGCACTCAGCAGAACAGACATCACCCCCCCACACCCCATGCACCACACAACTGGAGGAGAGCAGGAAGAACCAATGGCCCAGGGACACCAGCAAGAAACCCATCACCATGGCACGGTGCACCAGCACACCCCCTTGAAAGCTGGGACTGTCACACATGGATGCCCGTCCACCCCATGCCACACCAACCCACCAATGCAGAGCACACCCTGCACCATGATCCCCATACACCCTGCCCAGGAGTAGCACCCAACAGTGCAGGACACTCCAAGTAAGCCACCACTTCCACTGTGACAATACAACCCTGTGCACCACAGAACCATGCAAGGCAGCCCCACCACGAGCACCCAACAGCGGGCAGCAGCAGCAGACAGTGAAGCAATGGCTGCAGACACAGTGCCGCCATGCACGTCCCGCCAGGTAAAGCTGTGAGGCTGACCATGCGTCAGCACACAAGGTACCACACACATGACAGGGCATTCCCCGGAACCCACCACCAGTGTCACAGCACCCTTCCCACCCTCCCAAGGATGCACCCCATCCCAGCACTGGCCACAACAGCCAGTGCAGACACCCACAGTGTTGCATGGAAGCATGCACCACACAGGATGCAACACAGTGCATGGACAAAAAACCACCCATACCCAATGGCACACCAACACAGGGATACAGTAACGGGTCAACCAAGCCCCTGGCATGTGATCACAGCCAGAACCTCTCCATGGCACAGGTGTGCCAGCAACCCTGTGCAGGCACCATGACGCTGTACGCCACCAGCATGTGGCTGGAGCACAAGTGACAGACAGTGGAGCACATCCCCTGCAACAGGCACAGGTGGCAGCATCGAGGTGGGACAACAACAGTGGATGCAACAGTGCCACCCAAGGCAGACGTGCACCACACCAGTGACAGGAGGCAACATGGCATTGTGCCGGGTACAGGGGTTGTCCAGCATGGACAGCCACCACTGACATGCCAGCAGACCATGCATAGCACAGACATGCAAGGGTGTCAGCTGCACAGCCATGGATTGTCTGACAGGGGCACCATGGACACAGTGCATGCACCATGTACCACCGCACACAATCATCCATTGCACAGGGAACAACACACAAACCACAGACAGTGACTGAGAGCTACGCCCACACAACACTTGCCTCCCCTATGGACACACACACACACACCCATGATAGCACCACCCCCAACACCATGCACACCACTGCAGCTGAGCACCATTAGCCCGCTGCAAATCAGAGACCACAACAGTAGGCATAACTAAACAAATATATTATAAAAGTGGTAACACAACTATGTACAAATATATACATGTGAAAGGGGTGAGGGACACAAACAGGGTGGAGGTGGGTAAGGGGCAGGGGTGAACAAATGGGAGAGGGAAGGAGGGATGTGAGGGTGGTTCCATGGGGTATTCCAAGATGCAACCTCAGTCCATCTTCAGCAGGAGTCCTGCTCCCCACTCCTGTGGTGCCTCCTGTTATGACAATGCCTCACACTGTGGTGCTTCAGCCTTTCGAGGATGGCCAGAGAGGCCCTGGCCACCTGCAACAGCTCCTGCAGTGCATGCTCCACATGTACCAGCCGCCGTCCACCTAGGACAAGGGAGCAGAGTCAATAGGCATGAATGCACAGCCCCCTGCAGCCCACCCATTGTGCATGGCATACAGCCATGGGACACACCCCTGTGATGGTGTGCGACCACCCACAGTGATCATGTCCACAAGACCTGCCCACCCAGACTCACATAGCCATGCAGACCACTGCACACACCCACTGCCCAAGTCCCAAACAGCACCACTGTGGCTGTACAGTGATATGGCTTTGCGGTGCAAAGGCAGTGGCACAGCCATGTACCCAGTGCACTCATGGACCACCATTGATGCACTCCCAGACATGCAGTGCCAGTGGACAGTGCTGACTGTATCATGTTGTGTGCATGGCAGTGGTGTCAATGGATGGTGGCCATGCCCCGCCGCCCACCCTGCTACACAGCATGCACAAAAAATCCTGGATATAAGGCACTCACCATCATCAGGCTGGTCCTGGCACTGGGCTGGTATGGGTGCTCTGGCATCTTGATGTGCCACACACTGCAGCTGCCCCTCCCTGGCATGCCGGTGCTCCTCAGGGCCTAGGGTACAAACATGGAGAGAGGAACATCAGTACAATCCGATAGCAAACCTATCTGCCCCCATCCCTATACCACCACCACCACCACCACCACAGCCCACACTGGATAGACCCCTCCATGTGCTGGACACATGCCCACTGCGATACCTGTATGGACTTAACCAGTGTATGGATGGGGCACCTACCTGACCGTGGAACCGCGCCCCTCCTGGCTTATGCCCGCAGGTGGGCAAGCCTGTCCTGGTCCCTCTGCTGGAGGTCCCCCTACCAGTGCCTGCACTGCTCTGCTGTGCGCTGGATGCCTGTCACCTCCTCCAGGGCCACCGCCACCTCCTCCCACATGGCACTCCTGGCCCTGTCCAGGGGTGCCTCCCCAAATAGAGCAGCAGGATGGGGCTCAACCAGGGAAACGAGGCTAGCCAGTTTGACCTGGCTGCAGATTGGTGCCCATCTCTGTGCCATCTTCCAAGCATTGAGTATCAAAATGGTGCTCCATAGTGCAGGTCTGCCACATGCAGATGCTGCGCGGTACTGCACTGCCATTCCCCATCGCACTGTCACTGAACAGTGCAATAGAGGTGCACCCATGCAGACGCATGGCGCCTAGGGGCAAAGGTTGGCACAGGGTCAGGGGTCCTTCGTGCATGGACCACCACAGTGTGATTGGTACTCACCGCGTGTAGCACAGTAGGGCGCCTGTGTGGCACTTCCTGTAGCGGCCTACGGTGCTGTCGCACCACGGCACCTATGGTGCCCCAGTGCAAGAGCACCATACATGTGAACAGCACACTAGCACCACTGGCACAGTGGTGGACATGCCCTGGAGTGCCTCCCATGCTCAGCACATCAGCAGCGTGGCAGGCATCAGTGTCAGCACTCCAGGCATGTGCCGTCGGGTGTCCATCATGATGTCACAGAGCTCCGTCCTTGCCTGAGCACATTCAACACAATTGTGCAAGGCGCAACAGCGTGATATTTAGCCGGCATATGCAAATCAGCTCATCAGCGATTCAATGGCGCAACTACTGCATTAGCATCAACTCAAAATTGAGCCTTGCCTCATTTGCATGCATTGCGCTATATAAATGCAACATGGGGCTGCAGAGGCCATAGTCTGGTATTGCAGTCTATTGTGGTAAGTTGCATGCTGTTTGCCAGTGTGGACTGTAGTGTGTGGGAGATGCATGGGACTGCACAGTCAGAGGTAACACCTGTCATTCTCACAGGATCAATGATGACCGAACGTGAGGTAGAAGAGGAGGAACAGAGATGTGAGAGACGGAGGAGGCACAACTTTACCAAGGCAGAATCAGATGTCCTGTTTGAGGCCTACCTTGACCAGGAACTGCTGCTTAGCGGACAGCGGAGAACACCACAGATCCATGCTGTGGCATAGGGTGAGGTGGTGCGTGCCATCAACCAGCATGGCAGCCACCAGTGGTCTGTGCAGGAGTCCAAGAAGGTGGGCATGGATAGGATGAGGATTAAAGATAAGGTGGCTGCCATCAGGGCAGCATGGGCTGTGACTGGTGGGGAACAGCTGGCCGTGCAACGCCTGATGCCACAGGAAGAGCGGGTTGCTGGCAGCATGTGGCGTTGTGCCCTCGAGGGTGTTCCAGGTAGTGGCTTCCAGATGGGTGGTAGCCCATCACTGCATGGTAGGTCCAGATCTGTCACTGTGGGGAGGGTGGGGGAATGCCACAGGGTAGGGCAGATACATTAATGCTACTGTGTTTTCTTACAGCTCCTGAGTGTCTACATGGGTCAGCAGTGGTGGGCTTGTCCACTCAGGGCGATACCCAGGACACAGAGGATGGCCCATTCACCTCCACAGGTGTCCAAGGGTCAGGATGACAGTGGGCCCACCTGACTGTCTGGACTGATGTTGGTAGAGCTGGTGCGGAGGAGGCCCTGCCCGTGTCCCAGCGTGACAGCGTCCACGGATGCCAGCATGCTGAGACTCGGACTGGTGCTGGATCTGTCACTGATGATGATGGACCTCACATCATGGACAGTGATACGTGTGGGCAGCAGGATGGCTGCACAGAAGGTAACAGCACAGGCATAGCAGTGGGTGGTGCCGCCATAGAGGCCTGCATGACATCACAGTCCCAGCCTGCGCCTGTCTGCACCAGTGAGGCAGCACTGGTATGCATCTGGGACAGTGGGGCTGTTGCAGCTGCTGCAGCAGCACCGTTGAGCCCTGGAGAGCAGTGGCCGGAGGGGCAGTGTCAGCAGTCAGCCCATGGCGATGGGGGGAGAGTGTCAGGGGGTGGCGTCAGTGCACCACCTGTGGACATGCCCAGGCATGGCCCTGGTGTGCAGTGCCCAAACTCAAGGGGTGCTGCCCAGCATGGCCGTAAACACCATGAGAGACAGCATGCTGATCAGGCAGATGACCTCTTAGGTGAGCACACCCACATACTCCATGAATCAATGGATCAGCAGTTGTGGCTTGTGACAGCAGTGGATGCACTCAGTGTGGTCCTGTGCCAGGCAGAAGAGCTGCACAGCACGGACACCGGTCTGCTCCTGGCAGGGATGGACTGGCTGTGGGAGGATGTGACCGCCGTCTTTGACAGGCAGACACAGGCATTCACAGCTGTCATGGCCACAATGGGCACACAGTTATTTGCCCATGCACCGCAGACACTGCACAGTGCCACCCCCATTCCCAGCATCATGCAACACCCTCCTTGTCGACACTGAGTTCAGCTGTGGGGATCCTGAGCATGCCTGGTACAGGCATGTTCATTGAGCTGCAGACCCCTGCTCGAGAATGGTTGCGTTCCCACAGCGGCACCCCTGGAGGACCATAAATGCCACCCCATGAGGCCAATGGTCAGCCTGTCACAGCTGGTGGGTATCTGTGGGGCCGACCATGCATCCATGGTGGCCGTGGCACTGTGCTGCATGACTGACCTGTCTCCCACCATGGCTACTGTCTGACGCCTGCCCTGTGCAAGTGTTGTTCAATGTGTAATGCACGGGTGGGGTACCTTGCCCCACACACACACATTCCATGTGCACACCCCTTCCGGCTGCTGGCCACTGTGGCATGTGCATGATGATGCCTGGCGTTGCACTGTCTGCCACTGTGCAATGGTGCCAGCATCTGAGACACACACAATGACAGGCACTGGACGTGGTGGTCTGTGGACGTGTGTGTGGGGGTGGCAGTTATTGGTCGCATAGCCCCACCCTTTGTGCATGTGTATGTGTGTGTGTGTGTGTGTGTGTGCATCACTATGTACCGTGCATAGCCTTGCCCATCCCTGATGGCAGGTGCAGTTCCACGCCAGCCACTACTTTTATGACATGCACCCTGGGGTTTGTCTCATGCATGTTTGTGGGTTGTGCCCTTGTCATTGGTGGCTGCACATGCCCCCATGACTTACCTGGGTTGGTTGAAGTGCTTCACTGTGATGATGTCCCAGTGCAGTTGTGACATCCGGATCAGTCGGGGGTCCCTTTGACCAAGGGGGGCTGCCCATCACCATTTGCACCAGTGTCCTCATCATCCCCATCGCTGTCCCCCTCTTCGACCTCTACAGCTATCCCACAGTCACTAGCCATGTTGTACAGGATGCAACAGGCCAGGAATAGCCCACAGGCCTTCGAGGGGCTGTACTGTAGGGCACCGCCAGACGTGTCCAGGCAATGGAAATGTGCCTTCAGCATCCTGAACACCCGCTCTATGATATTGCGTGTGGTGGCATGTGCCTTATTGTACCATTGCTGAGATGGGGTCGCAGGCCGACGGTATGGTGTGAGCAGCCAGGGACGGAGTGGATATCCACTGTCACCTGTGTGTAGAGGGTGGACATTAGTTTGGTGATCAGCGTCACCCTGCCATGGGCCATCTAGGCCAGTACCCATGTCACCTCTGACTATGCCCCTCCCAAGATCCATGTCTTTCATGGATTTGCATACTCACCACTAGGTGGCCAGTGGGATGTCCCACTCTCAAACCTGTGGTACAGTTCAGACTGGTGCCAGATGAAGGCATCATGTGCTCCCCCAGGGTGCATGGCACAGACATTGGTTATGCACCCCCTAGCATTGCACACCACCTGGCAGTTGATGCTGGCATAGCCCTTCTTATTAATGTACGCAGCACCTTCCAGGCCAGGTGGTGTGTGGATGGCCACATGGGTGCAGTCAATGGCCCAGAGCATGCCAGGCATATGTGCTACCCTGCGGAACTCTTGTATGTGTGCTGTGTACTCCACCTGTGTGCTGGGGAAACAGATGTACTCCGCAGCATGTGGCAGCAGTGCGCTGAGGAATTGTGTGAGTAGGCATGATTCGGCTGACTGGGTTATGCCTGTTGTGTCCCCTGTTGGTCTCTGGAAGGTGCCCATGGTGAGCAGGCACATGACAGCTGTTACCTTTGTCTCCACTGACAGAGCATGGCTCCATCGTATGGGTGCCTGCATCTCATCACTGCACAGCTCACAGAGCCGCCTCAGGATTGCCCGGTTCAGGCGGTACTGGCCCACTATCTTGGTGTCACTGTAGTGCTCAAAGCTGGTGTGGGCTCGGTACCACCTGTTGGGGGCATACCGCTGATGGGCCCTTCCACAGCCATGCCCCCCTGCTGCCTGCCTTCTCACACCCCTCATTACTGTCTCCATCTGAATGGTGGCACTGGCCATGTCCCTGGCTTGTGTTCCCCCCGGTAGCTGTAATCCCATTCCCCCCACTGTCCATTGTGCTACTCCTCCTGCATCAGGAACACGTCCAAGATTTGGCTGTCCTGCCCACTGCCACTGCCCTCAGTCCACTGTGGCACAGGCTCCCCACTCCTGTCCTGTTGCCCTATGTTCCCAGGTGTGGCCTGTCCTGCTCTTTTCCAGCCCCACTCACTGCTTCCATGTCTTCTGTGGCTGTCAGCTTTCTCACACCTCTGGCTTCCCTGTAGCGTTCTTGTGCCTTCTTCATTTATTTGGATCATTTCTATTACAACTTCCGCTTGCTCTTTATTGCGCATGGCTTCATGTTGAATATCGCACTGCACCATTTATTCATGGTTCCTCCCCCTTCAGTTGCGCATGCATTCATTACCATTGCACTCTTGCACATTGCGATTTGGGGGTGCAGCTGCCTCCCACTGAGTATCACACAATGGCGCATTTTCAGACTTGCACTGGCACATCTCTGTTGTGCATGGTGCAACCCTTTTGAATATCTGGGCCATCATATGCAAAACAATATTTAAAAACAAGAACGTTGACATTTAATATTCATGCTGTTCAGTTTCTTTAGCAGATGTTTAAAATGCATTTCATCGTGTGCTGATTGGACAGTGCCAGCCAAGTCATTTAAAATATTTGGACCAAATCAGGAAAAATATTTTTTGCACAATGTTAACTTTATATGGTTGATAGAGAAGAACTTTACTCCTGGTGCTATAAAAATTAGAAGGATGTTTATATACAGGATCCAGTAATATTGCCATGCCAAATTGGGTGTCCAGTGGAATGCTTTGAAACTGCTCTTCAGGTTATCTCAGAATCATCTTTGTCACTTCTGCAATAAGGATTGCATCCAGCTTAGGATTCTGCTTAGATGATGAACTATTAGTGTCACCACCATCACTTTGTCAAGCAGCAGAATTCTGATTGCCACTGCTAAAGTCATTATCATCACCTCTATCACCACCAATGCCACAACCACTGGCACCACCTTGATGGGCCTTATTTTGTTGGGTTGTTGTTCTGGCAGATGTCATATAATGTTGTTTATTTTGTTAAAGTAGAGTCACCATATGTAAGGTCATGCTAAGAGAAGAAGATTCAGCAGACAGATCTTTGGTGGCCTGTTTATAAGATCTCAGAAGTAGAAGCAGCTATGCAGCACATACCACAGTGCACAGTACAGGTATCCCCCACAAGGCACATCATCAAATTCCGTAACCCAGAACACAGCTTTCTGTTCCACAAGTTTTTCCACCATGTAAAAGATAGAGTTCCACCTTGTCACCACATCTTTAATCAAGCAGTGTTGAGGGACATTGTGCTTCTGTTGGTAATGTTGGAAAAGCTCAGTACATTTGGGGGAGTGATGGAAATATTTTGTAATATCCTTAATGGTGTCCAGTATTTCTTTTAACTGTGCATGTTTCTCAAGCACTTAACACACCACCAGATTCAGTGCATGTGCGAAGCAAGGTGCATGGCAGACACCCCATCATTCATGGCCTTCAGCAAACTCCCATTGGCTGTCAGAAAAATTCCCACCTTCAGGTTAAGATGAATTGGGTGATTTGATACTTTTTATTGGACAACAAAAGATTTACAAAATGTTTAAGCTTTCAGACTCACAGAGTCCTTCATTGGAAACATGTTAGTTAAGGAAAGATATCACTTTAAGTACGCAGAACAAAATTAGTAAAAAATAAAACTTTAAATATGGATGTGACAGCATTGCTGATAATAAGATCTACAACAGAGACCAAAACCAGAGATAAAAAGCCAGCCCTAGGGAGCCTAATTAGGTGTAAATCACACATTTTAATAAGATGGGAATGCATGTCATGGCAGAAATCCATAAATTATCAAATCCAAGGTTCCTACCTGAAAATAAGAGCAGAATGTGTGTGTGTGTGTGTGTGTGTGTGTGTGTGTGTGTGTGTGTGTGTGTGTGGTCGGCACAGCAGTATTTTTATGTGTATGAATCTGAGACCAGAAAAAGGCAGTTGGAGTTCAGATTGTGTAATGGGTCATAAAACTAAGGTCAGTATTCTTATCCTCCTTACACGTATTAAGAAGTAAAATAAATTTGACCTTGTATGCTCACCTCTCATGTGCATTCCTGAAGTGTCCCTTGAGAACCAGGAAAGAGAGGTCAGAAATGGAGTGATCAAGTTCGAGAGAAATGTTGTTCCACTGGTTTTACAATATTTTTCATTTTAATGGCATGTCTGTGTGAGTTCATTTGGGTTCGAAGGCATTGTCTGGTTCCCCCCACGTAAGCTGTATGTGGATATTTCTTGCATTGGATGTAGTAAACAACATTCTGAGATATACATTTCCACTATATCTTGGATTGTTTGCTTTGGGGGATGTTGATAGAATCTGAGGTGGAAATGTACTCACATGTTTTACGTTTAGGACTATTGCATGGTTTAGTGGCATTGTTTTGGTCAGGTATAAGTTTGCTCCTGACAATCACGTTGGATAAATTAGGTGGCTGTTTGAAATATGGTAAAGGTAGTTCTTGGAAGATACAGTTCAAGGTGTCAGACTCACTGAATATTGGTTAGAGGTCCTTATTGATTTTACATAGGGGTTCCAAATCAGGACTGTATTTAACAACCAAAGGTATCCAGTTGGTGGTGGTCTTTTCTTTACATTGTAATAGTTATTATCTTGGCATAAGCATGGCACATTCCACAGCTCTGTCAATTTTTCTAGAGGAGCGTCCCTTCCCAATAAATATTATTTTTTTTTTTGTTGACCTGGTAAGTGCACTAGACAAATCTTGCCTATTTTCAGGCATGACCCAGGGGAGGGGGATACAGATGAATGCCAACTGACCTTGAACCAGATTAAGTTGTTGGTGGTATTTTTCATGAATGAGGGAAATTTGGCCAGGACACCAGGGAAATCCCCCTACTCTTTTTGCTCTACCAGCAGGGGGCTTGACTTCCTGAGAGCAGAGTGGAGGAGCACAGTTTGGAGCCGGACAGCAGAGGAGGAGGAAGTGCTGATGTGGCAGGGGAGAGGGCCTCCTCCACTGACTTGTATACCACTAGAGGCCTGAAAATGAGTTCAGACACTTTTATGGATCAAGAAGATCGAAGTGAGGGGCTGGAATGGAAAAACAAGGAATTAAGAGAGAAAACTTATTCTGTGGAGGTGGAGGGAGGAGATGTTGCAAGCGTGAATAAAAAAAAATGTTTTGGAAAATGATCAGCAAAAGAGTAAAGAAACTGGAGGTCTTATACAGCCAGATTTTTCTGCTGTGGAAAGCAAAGAAAATAGGCCGGACTCCTATCAGGCTAAATTGAGAAGCAATGATGTGGCAGTATCAAAGCAAGCTGCACCTGCTGAAACGGGGAAGAAACAACTGAAAGTGTCAGCATAGAAAGGAAAGGTGAACGTAAACCAGAAATGGCTTGGCCTGAAAAGGATTGTAGAAAGCAAGACAGAAAGTAAAGAAAGAGCTGAAACAAATGAAGAAAACACAGATTTTGAAGATATTGAGGAAGTCACAGAAAAAAGGGCCCATCAGGAAACAGTAAAGGAGAAAAAAAGTAGGTTTCAGATTCAGAAGAGAGAACTTTTAGAGACTTTGTAGACACACCTGAATGGGTAAGACAGAAGCCTTATTACAAGCGGGTTGGAAAAGAAAGGATGATGGGTCTGGGTGGGATCTAAACAGGCCCAGTACATCAGGAATTAGTAAAAAACCAAAAGAAGACACAAGGGATGTAGAAAGTAAATTTGGGGAAAAAGTAGATGAAGCCGAAAAACAGAAAGATCAGAGGCAGATAAAACAAAAGTTATGATTTTTGATGGACTTGGTAGCAATAATGAAGAGTCATCTATGGAGCCTGAGCAGAAAACAATATTAACAGATAAAGAAATCAGTAGGAAGGGGAAGGCCAGAAGGAGAAACCCTGGGGTGGGAATACTACAGAACGATTATTTCCTAAAGATATAAAACCACAGCAAACTAAAAGAAGAAATGTGGTATGCCTGAGATTTAGAGGGCCCTTTGAGGATGTGCTCCACAGAATTTTTATTGGGAAAGAACTCTTAATGAATAAAATGAAGTTTTATCCATATGAAATATATGCCCTTATTCATGTACCAGGAAGTACAGAATTTGACATAAGTTTTAAACATGGAGGAGGGTTGGACTGGTTTTGGAAATTATCTCAGCAAATGAAATATACAGACTTATGGAAGGATTTCTCAGTTATTCCCTTATCAAAACCTGCTATTAAGATAGTGACTGTGTTATTTTGAAAAGAAGGCATCAATGTTGTCAACATTAATTTCTGGATCTAGCAGAGGGGTGTAATGCATGGGCCGCTGGAACCGATATTGGATGAAAATGGTCTGTGGACAGGTGAATGGAAATATAAATGAACACTTAAACAAGTAGATGGGGAAATTCAACATTTGCCGAACTGTTTTTTTCTAGGACAAGATAAAGGCATTGTTTTTTAAGCAGTCCAAGTGCGGGCCTGCTACAAATGTGGAGAGCGAGGTCACTTAAGTAATGTCTGTGGTAAAGTCAAGTGTGGCCTATGTGGGGTTGTTGGCATTTTGTGGCAGAATGCACAAACCAAGTTAAATCTAGTTTGTGTGAAGAGGAAGGGCAAAATGTTCCTGGGCTTCCCATAACAGCCCAGAAACTGGAGAAAGAGCAGAGCAAGATGTCTACCTGGCTGTGGCACAGAAAGAGAAAGAGAAGCAAGATAAGGTAATAAGGGAGCCATTATTAGAGAGGACATGGAAAAAGGAATAAAGGTACAAGCTCAGACTAAAGGGTTGGTAATACCAGAACAAAAAGAATCAGAAGAAAAAACAAGGACTTTTAAAATGGACAGGAAGACAGAAAAAGAAACTGGATTTACTGTGGTTACAAGATCTAAAAACAAAAAGAAGAGTACAGCAAAACAGATAATTTCATTGGAAAAAGATTGTGAAGGTGCAGAGTTAACAAATAAATACGCCTTATTACAAGACAAGGAATGGTCCACTGTGGAGGAGGGCTTGATCAGTCCAACACGGATCTGTCTGAAGGTGCAGGAGAGGAAGATGGAGACACAACAGACACACAGGTGTGAAAGAAAAGGAAAAAATCTACAAAGGCAGGGTAAAAGTGAGGGGAAAACAAAATGGGAAGTTTAAAATGCCTCACTCATAATACAAATAGTATTAAAAATAGAAGGAAGAGGTTGGTAACTTTTAAAATATTACATGACTTGAAAAGTGACTTATAAGTATTCCAAGACAAAAAGTTACACACTATAGATGAAATTCAACAAACTCAGAAAGACTGGACATGGGGACCATCCTTATGGTCCTTTGGGATAGATAGGTGTACAGGGGTGGCGGTAGCTTTCTCTTCTCATGATGTTCAAATTTTAAAAGTAATAGATTTAGTACCTGGAAGAGCTATGATTATTGATGTTATCTTAAAAAAGAATTATGTGAGAATTATTGTAATTTATAATCTACAAAGGAAAAAAGAAAGGAATATGCTAGTAGTTCAAATAGAGGCTTATTTGCATACTTCAAAACTTGTGGTGTGGGGGAGACTTTAACTTTGGGTAATCTAGAGCAGATTGGTGAGGGCAACATCAAAAAATTATTGCGATACGACTCACTTGAAAAGAATGTTAGATAAAGCTGAGATGGAGGATGCATATAAGTTGAAAAGGAAAAAAGGAGAACACACATATTTCAAGGGTTCACGTTCTACTCGTATATATTTCTGGATGGAAAAGAAAAGTGGAGGTAGTTGATATTAGGAGTATACCGATTGAGACATCGGATCAAACAGCAGTAGAAGTTGAAATTAAATTGGGGACTAGGATGAAAATAGGAAAAGGCTATTGGAGGATGAATACAGCTAAGTTACAAGAAGATACTTGTATAGAAAAGATTAAAATAATACTGGAAGATAAGTTAACAGTTATGGAATTATATGATAGTGGAACAGAATGGTGGGACGATACAAAAAATGAAATCAAACAATATATGATCAAAGAAGGACAGAAAGTAGAGGCAACAAATTATGGGAAATATTTAAAATTAAGGGCTAGATTATATAAACTTATGACAAGACAGGTTAAAGAGAAGGTGGATGAATCTAAACAAATTGAAGAAATTAAGGTTAAAATGAAAGAATACCAATATTTATTTATTTAAGAGATTTACCAGGAAGGCATACTGAGCAGAGTACCGCTCGATTCCAGATGTGCCCTGGGGTAGGGGGTTACAAGAGTCCAGTACATAATACAAAAATCAGTACATATATAATTAGCAGATTACAAACAGTGGCCCAGTAGGATGGATGCAGAACTGAGATGCATACAGTTGATACAAAATGAAGAGTATGTCAGGCAGTGATGTAGTAGCATGGAAGAAATTTCACAGTTACATAGTGTGATTAGGTTACATACTATTTGGGAAGCGCATGCATCTACAGCAGCAGCAGAAGGAGTCAGTATATGGTACTGATTAAGAAATGGAGCTAGAATAGCAGATAAGAGACGTGCAGGGAATTCAGCGATGGGGAAAGCATGTGCAGTTGGTAGCAAAATGCGCTTTGAGAAGGGTATTACGTTGGGAAATACTTGTAGAGAGTCTGATGTCGGCTGCCAGTGAGTTCCATAATTTGGGCAGTCTGGAACTAAAAGCTACCTGACCTGATCGAGTGGATCTGTGGGGAATGTGAAGGAGCCTGGTGTCAGTGTTCCTGAGATTGTAGGTAGGTGAGGGGACGGTGGTTAGAGATGTTGATAGGTAGGAGGGCAGTGTATGTGACCAGAACTTAGCAGTAATTCTAGCACAGTGCAGCAATCACCAGTTTTAGAGTGATGGGAGGTCAAGAGACTGGTAGAGGTTGCAGTGATGGGTGTTGGGAGAGCGGTCCAAGGTGAACCAGCAAAAGGAGTTGAATATGGGGTCGAGCCTGGCTAAAGATGTATGGGAGGCAGCACCGTAGATGACATCGCCGTAGTCCAAAATTGGGAGGATAATTTTTTGTACCATTGCTTGCCTGGTCGGTAGAGGGATGCAAAATTTGTTACGATGGAGAGCTCCCAGCATGGGATGTAATTTTTTTTGCAGTGCGTCTACATGTGCTGAGAAGTCAAGGTGCTGATCAAGGCAGACGCCGAGATACCGATATGTGGAGCAGGCCTCAAACGGAGTCCTATCCAAGGTATAGAATGTGGGCACGTCAGTAGGCTGGGTTAGTTTGGCTTGGGAGCCGAAGGTGAGGGAGACAGTTTTTTTCTGAGTTGAGGAATAGTTGGTTCTCAAGGAACCAGCATTGGACGGAGTCAAAATCCTTCTGAAGGCAAGCTGATACGGTGGCTCCAGATGGGCCAGAGGTGAAAAGCACCGTATCGTCCACATACATATGGATGCCAGATTGTGTGCAGACAGCAGGCAGATTGTTGAGGAAGACTGAGAAAAGCTGCGGGCCGAGTACAGACCCTAGAGGTATGCCGCTGCTGACAGGGAGGGAGGTGGATAGCGCTGTACCGATGCGGACTGCTTGTGACCTGCCTGATAGGTATGAGTGGAACCAGCTGAGTGCTGATGATGACAGACCAGTTTGGGCAAGTTTAGATAGCAACAGGGGGTATGAGACCATGTTGAAAGCTTTTGCCAGGTCTATAAAAATAGCTGCAGTTATATCCCCTTTGTCAATGCCTGTAAGGATGGAGTTGGTGAGGCGAAGGAGGGATGTGGTGGTGGAGTGATTTTTTCTGAACCCAGCTTGAAAAGGGGTGAAAAAGGAGATTGTATCTAGATAGGTGTGTAACTGGGATAGAACAAGGCACTCTTGAATTTTGGCTAGGATGGGGAGCAGAGATATAGACTGATAGTTTGATGGGGAGGAGAGGTCCCCTCCCTTGGGGAGGGGAAAGATTGTGGCCTGTTTCCATCTTGTGGGGACAGCACCTAATTTAAAAGACAGATTATAGAGCATGGTTAGGGGGTAGGCTATGGCCGGGGCGGAGAGTTGTAGCATTTTAGATAATAATAGGGTCACGTCTTTGATTATGGAACAAAAAAGTGGTACCCAGGGAACAAAATATCATACAAATCCTTATGACAGTAGTAAAGAAAGAATAGAAAATTGAGTTATGTACAAATTACAGGATGGAAAAGGGAGGATACATACAGATATAGAAAATATTAAATGTACAGCGCAAAAGTTTTTGAAGGACAAATACCAGCAACAAAGAAGTAGGAAAAGTGAGGATTTTTTTCTGATAATTGAGATGCCAGAGTTGGAGGAAGATGAGGCAGAGGCGATAAAGGGGGAAAATAAAGAAGAAGAAGTGAAAGAGGCAATAAAATCTTTGTCAAATAACACGGCACCTGGGGTGGATGGGATTCCAAATATGTTCTATAAAATTTTGGAAAAACAAATAGCTCCCATTTTAACAAGCGTATACAATGGTATAATGAATGGAGACAATTTGACAGAAAGCATGAAAAAAGGAATAACGATTTTTTTGTATAAAAAAGGAGAAAAAACACAACATAAAATTGGAGGCCCATTAGTTTATTGACTTTAGATTACAAACTTTTAGCCAAGGTAATAAATAATAGGTTAAGAACTTTTTCAGAGAAATTGATAATGCAGTCTCAAACGTGTGCTATTCCTGGATGGAGCATACAACAAAATTTAATTTATATTAGAGAAGTCATAAATAAAGGACAGGAGGATTCTTTGCAAGGGTATTTGTATTCCTTGGATCAAGAAATGGCATTTGATGTTGTAAAGCATCAGTATGTGTGGGATACCTTAGAAAAGTTTAAAATTCCAACAGAATTAATTAGTTTAATAAAAGCAATAGATAAGGAAATGCAGATTTGTCCTATGGTTAATGGGCATCTAGGGACTTCAATGTATAAAAGGAATGGGGTTCGGCAAGGGTGCCCATTTAGTCCCCTACTATATGTATTTTGTCTAGACCCACTTCTGAGGAGAACAGAGGTGGAGAAAGAGATTAAAAGTATTGTATGGCAAAATAGGGAACTGAATAAAACAAGTGCTTATGCAGATGATTGCTTAGTTTTAGTAAAGATCAGAGTTCAGGGGATAAGTTAATAGAGTCAGTAGAGAAGTATAGCCAATATACAGGGATTAAGATAAATAAAGGGAAAAGTAGAATTTATCCATTGGGGGCAGTGGAGAAAAAGAAAAAAAGGAGATTTGGAGATAGCAGAAGGAAGCATTAAGGTGTTGGGAATAAGATTTGGAGGGGATGATGTAATACAACAAAACTGGGAAGAACAGTATCAAATAGCACAAAACAAAGTACAAAAATGGAAACAATGGAGTATGACACAAGAGAAAATAATTTACTTATTAAAAATGTTTATTGTCCCAATATTTTTATTTTTAGCATACATTTTTCCAGTACCATTTCAAATGCAATCCAAAATTCAAAGTCTTTCTTTTTCAGTTATTGTGGGGTAGCAAGTTAAATCCTATTAAAAGGGGATAACGATAGAACCATAAAAGATGGGGTTTAAACATGATAAATCCAATTGTTTTTTATAATACTATTTTTGTGTTTTCAAATATTGTACCATTAGTAAAAGGTGAGAACAAAGCTTGGTCTTGGTTAACGCAGCAATGGAATGTACCTTTCATTAAATGTATTGGGAAGAAAGGGAATATAGTAGGAGATAAAGTGTGGCCAATATATATGGAAATTGGAAGGAAGTATTTAACCCAGTGGGGGTAACAGAAAACAGATGTATAAAGAAATTATGGAGAGGAATTTCTGGGAAAAACAAGTTTTTTAAGGTAGAAAAAGCAATAAAAGAGCAGGAAATTTTAGCTGTTACATTAGAAAAAAGAATTCCAGGAAAAATGAAAGATGAAGTATGGCTGTGTAGTCATGGGAAGTTAAATGTCAGAGGTAACCATAAACATAAAAGAATGGAGGAAAGAATATGTGGAAAAGAGATTGTGGGACAAAAGAGGAAAGCATGCAGCATTTAATTTTTTGACTGTGATTTTATTAAACCTTTTTGGGGTATGGTAGCCAGTTATTGGGGGATGCAAGCTTTTAAAAATATGATATACGAGATTTTGATCTAAGGTCAGTTAACAAAAGAATGGGAAAAAGTTAATAAAATACAGTCTATGTTATTTTGGTAGTTTTGAATGGTCAGATAACCTAATAGTCTTCGGGTGAAGCTACCTCTGGCTGGAAGCTGCAACACTGGACTTAAGATTTGCAAGAAAGCGAGTTGTGCTCACAACAGAGGGAGGTGAACCTTACAATTTACAATTGTCTTTGGTTTGGAGCAGATTCCTTAGGAAAGTTAATATTCTTCAGGTGGAGGATACTTCTAACTGAAGGGTGAAATAAGGAACTTAGAATTGTCAGAAAAGGCAGTCTTTCAATCAACAGAGGGAGGTGGAGCTTGCTTTACTTTTGTTACAATTGTTAAGATTTTCAGTGCAGGAAGAGTTTAAACCCAAAGGGGCTGAATACTGTTTTCTGTGTCTGCCCTTCTGCACAGCTGACATGTTTTGGGGCTGACTGCTTTCGGAGCACAAGTCACCAGGCTGTTTTGGGGCTGGGGAGGTTTACCTGTGTCTGACTTGGATGTTTGGAATTTTCTCTGTTTGATTAGCAGGTATTTTCTCTGTCAAATTGTCGTAGGGCATCTTGCTGACAGGAAGGCACTCATTGCTGCGGTAGGTCAGAGCTTTTAGCTGATTGTTTCATGAGGGCACAGTTTAGGTCCAAACCCTTCCCACTTCACCCCACCCAGCCCCTGGAAATAGTTCCTTTATACCTGGGGTTCTGACCTCATTTCCTCAAGAGGCAAGGGTATATAACTGTCATATCCTCTAGCACACTGCACTGACAATATAAGATACACATTATATAAATACATATATTTCTATATAACAAACCAATCACACACAAAAAAAACAAAAAACTAAACAAGGTAGACAGTTATGTGGGGAGTAGTGCAGTGTAATGACTGTGGGGCAGCAGTCTTTCGGGAGTCTTTCTGGAGGCTGAGATGCTGCCCTGTTTGCAGGCAACTATCTGCCCTGAGGGAGGAAGTTGCCTGTCTTCAGGCCGCACTGGACAGTAGCAAGGGAACCGCCCCCATCCAGGGAGCACCAGAGCCACCACCACTACCTCAGAGATTGTGAAGAAAGCACAGCAGTTGGACCACGGTGGGCTCAGGGAGGGTAAGGGCGGTGGAACAGAGGCACACTCGGTCAGTTGTTCCACTCCACAATCCATACACCATCCTGGGGGAGCATAGTTCCCCAATGGATCCACCTGCAGAGGAGACTAAGGAGGGTGCAGACAACTGTCACAAGGGAGGCCCTCAGGAAGGAGGCAGAGGGCACCACAGGGAAAGGAAGCAGCTCTGGGTGGGGACCCACTATTAGGGATAGAACTGGGGAGCAGGGAAAACTAAAGTAAGGTGCCTGCCTGGTGCCATGGTTTGAGGGACAGGAAGTGCATCCTTAGGATCACGAGAACAGTTGCACAGGAGTCTGAGCTGGACATCATTGTCCACCTAGGGACAAATGACTTGCCTCATCATGAGATTAGAGCAGTGCAGAAGGACTTTGTAAAGTTGGGGAGGGGCTTAAGACAAGTAGCACACGCAGTATCCTTCTCAGAGGTGCTGCCTGTCAGTGGCATGGGTGAGGCGAGGGTACTTTGCACCATGCAGTTTAATGAATGGTTGAAAAAATGGTGTGGAGCAGAGGGGTTTGACTTCACTGGGGACTGGGATTCCACCTGGAGGGACACCAGCCTATATTGGCAGGATGGTCTGCATCTGTCCAGGAAGGGAACAAGTCTTTTGGGTAATCGGTTTAAATGCTTCATTGGCAAGCTTAAACCAGTCATGGGGAGGCACTGATAAGCGCAGGAAAATCCCAGCCTCCCTACAAAACAGGGTAATAAATGAGAAAAAGACCAAGGTAGAAAGGTCAGTGGGGGATGCTGCCAGAAGGTAAAGCCATCAAAAATGGAGAGCAATGAGTACCAATGCCCATAGTCTGGGTAACAAGCTTCGGAATTAGTGGCCTTGATGGAGAGGAACATCTGATACCGTGGCAGTCACAGAAACATGGTACAGACAGAACCATGACTGGGATGTAAACATACCAGGATACACTATCTACAGGAGGGACAGGGAGGGTAAAAGAGGAGGAGGAGTAGCTCTCTACATAAGAGAAGGAATCAAAGCAACAGAACAAAAGGGTAAACAGGGGGGAGGAGAAGAAGCACCGTGGGTCAATTTGGAGGCAGGCAATAGCACTACAATCCTCCCAGGGGTTGTATACAGACCTCCCCTCTCAGGGGGAGGAAATGGACAAGGAAATGATAGAAAGTATACTTAGAATGGCAGAGAAAGGGGAGATATTGCTGATGGGTGATCTGAATATGCCAGATGTTAACTGGAGTGCAGTTGCAGCAGCCACTTCTAAGAGTGGGGTTATTCTAGATGTTCTACTGGGGGCATGCCTTAGACAACTAGTATTGGAACCCACTCAAGAGGGAGCAATCTAGACCTGGTCCACTAAATGGAGATGGAGAGAGGATCACAGATGTAGAAGTGAGTAGCCATCTGGGAACTAGCTGCCACTCGAACAGTATGGTTCACAATAAACACAGCAATAGGAGTCGCCTACAAAGGCAAAAGTACTGGGACTTCAGGAGGGCTGACTTTGCCAAATGGGTGAGTGCCCAAGGAATGCACTAGCAGATGGGCAGGAAGGAGGTGGAAGAACAATGGGAATAATAAAACTGCCATCACAGAGGTAACAAGCCTTGTGTGAAGCAAATAAACAAAACAAAACAATGTAAGAAACCACTATGGTTCTCAAAGGAGGTGGCAGTGAAGGTTCAAGAGAAAAGAAAGCATTCAGAAAGTACAAGGAATCACAGAAGGAGCAGGACAGAGAATTGTATCAGTTAAAAACAAAAGGAAGCTGGAAGGCAGTCAGAACAGCAAAGGCCCAAACTGAGGAAAAGATAGCCAACTCAGTTAAGAAGGGGATAAAACCTTTTAGGTACATCAGGAGTGAAGGAAGACTAAGGGAGGGATAGGAGGCTTAATAGAGTGGAGGGGTGGGCAGAGGGTGACTGTGGAAAGGCAGAGATACTAAACAAATATTTTGCTCAGTATTTACAAATGAAGAGGTGGAGGTACCTAAAACAAACAATAGAAACACTCTGGATACAGAAGTTGATACCAGCCCATTTACAGAAGAAAGGGTTCTGAAAGAACTCTTAAAACTGAAGGTGGACAAAGCAATGGGCCTGATGGGATTCATCCAGAACTTAAAGGAACTATGGTAGAACTAGTGACACCACTGACTACCTCTCTAACAAATCTGGGAGGATGGGGTGGTACGGAGGACTGGAGGAGGCAGATGTGATTCCCCTTCACAAAAGTGGGAGCAGGGCAGAAGCAGGAAACTACAGACCTGTTAGTTTAACCTCAGTGATAGGGAAATTGATGGAATCACTTCTGAAGGAAAGAATTGTTGAGTACCTAGAGGTCAGAGGGGCACAGGACCCAAGGCAGCATGGATTCACAGCGGGAAGGTCATGCCAGACAAATTTAATAGATTTCTTTGACTGAGTGACCAAAGTAGTAGATCAGGGAGGGGCTGTGGACATGGCCTATCTAGACTTTAGCACGGCATTTGACTCAGTCCCACACAAAAGATTAATACACAAGTTAGCCAGCCTGGGAGTGGGTCCCAAGAAGATTGCCTGGGTAAAGAATTGGCTGGAGAATAGGACACAGAGGGTAATAGTAAATGGAGTCCACTCTGAAGAAAGGGGGGTTACTAGTGGGGTGCCGCAGGATTCAGTATTAGACTGGTCCTTCAGTGTCCTTGTGTTTACATTGCAGAGGGACTGAAGGAAAAGATGTCTTTGCAGATGACACAAAGATCTGCAACAGAGTTCATGCACAAGGTGGGTGGAAAGGATGAGAAGGGACTTGCAAGGTTAGAGGAATGGTCAAATGTATGGCAGCTTAGATTTAATGCTAAGAAGTGCAAGGTAATGCACCTGGGAAACAAAAACCCAGGAGAAGAATACACAATGGGGGGTGAGATACTAACAACAATAAAAATGGAAAGAGACCTGGGGGTAGTCATATCAGATGACTTAAAGGTGGGCAAGCAATGTGAGTGGGCAGTAAGGTGGGCTGGGGGGATACTGGGATGCATGCATAGGGAGATCTCAGTAGAAAACAGGAAGTTGTTATCCCTCTGCACAGACAGCTGGTGAGACCCCATCTGAGTACTGTGTGCAGTTCTGAGACCGATCTCTGCAAGGACATAGACAAGATGGAAGCTGTCCAGAGGAGGGCACTAAAATGGTGCAGGGTCTGCAATCGAAGACATATGAAGAGAGACTAAAGGAGCTTAATATGTTTAGCCTCGAGGAAAGGAGGGAGAGGGGGGACATGATAGAAACTTGCAAGTACCTCAAGGGAATCAACAAAGTCCAAGAGGGTAGCATCTTTCAAAAAAAGAGATGTGCAAGAACAAGGGGGCACAATTTGAAGATAGAGGGAGCGGCTCAGAGGTAATGTAAGGAAGTATTTTTTCACAGAGAGGGTTGTGGATGCATGGAACGGCCTTCCAGAGGAGGTTGTGGAGTCAAAAACAGTGGTTGAATTCAAGCATGCATGGGACAGCCATAAGGCAATTCTAGGGGGTTGGGGTAGAAAGAAGTAGGCTGCTGGTTAACTAAGATCTGCAGCTTATCCATTAGGTAGGGAGATGGGCAGACTGGGTGGGCCAAGCGGCCCTTATCTGCCGTCAAATTCTATGTTTCTATGTCTATATGGCAAAACAGATGCTCAAGATTTTTGCAGAATAAGGATTTGACTGTACAGGATTTTTTTTTAAGTTTCAAGGCAAAGTAGATAACATTTTTCAAGATGAATGTAAATTATGGGGAGAAGAGAAAGCAAGAGAGCTGTGGAAAAATGTTACTGGAATTGGATAGATAATATGGATATCATAGTGACTGTGTGATTTGTTTTTGTTTTGGAAAAAAAGTGCATTTTTGTTTTAATAAAAACTTCCCCTACTCTTTTTGATAAGTGCCATGGGATCTTTAGCATCCACCTGAACTACCATCAATCAAGGCAGATGGGACCTCGGTTTAACGACTCATCCAAAAGACGGCACCTCAGAAGTGCAGCACCCCTCTCCTGCTATACTACAGTGTCAGTACTGGAATATTAACCCAAGTGCCAGATGTGGGAACTGAACCCACAGCTCTCTGATCTCCTAGTCTCAGAAACGAGTGTGCTACATACTGAGCCACTGACACTGCCACAAAATGGCAAAGTGCTTATATCTGTCCTTTTCACTCAAACGGATTCAGTGCTAGCAAAGTCCTTTACTGTTTATTGTCCCCACAGGCCGCAGCCAAGAAAACCACAGAAACCTGTTTGTGGGTGTGCAGATTGGCAAATGAACTTTAATCCGTAATTATCCATAATTTTTGTTCTGGTCATCATGTTCAACATCACATTCCACTACATCAATTCTTCCTTTTTTTAAGATTTCTGTACATTCTTCACAATCATACTTTACAAATTATAATCACATTTTATCCCTTTTCATTTAATCTTTTAATTTCGTCCTTTTCTTTTCTCCCCCCAGGTGTACACCTGGCGGCCACTCTCTTCCTTTTCTTTTCTTTTCTTTTCTTCTCTTCTCCATGCACTAGTGTACACCAGTGCCCTTCTCCATTTGTTGCATTTGCGGCCTTCTGTGTGAGCCTGTCTCCTCTCCCCCATCCCCCAATTCCCCTCCCCCATTATTCTTTCCTTCCATTAGCCTGCCTCCAGCTCACGAAGGATGGCAAGAATCCCCCCTTCTTTATAGGGCTCTTCCCTTTCTTCACCCCATGATACAATCCTCTATGCCAAAGTTAAATTTGTCATACCTGATAAGTGGACCCTGTCCCCCCTGTAAAACTCATTGTCTCTTTCCTCAATCCCTTTCCTAATCACCCTCCCACTCATCACTAAA
Organism: Neoceratodus forsteri; assembly: GCA_016271365.2. Taxonomy (NCBI): domain Eukaryota; kingdom Metazoa; phylum Chordata; order Ceratodontiformes; family Ceratodontidae; genus Neoceratodus; species Neoceratodus forsteri. The sequence continues at coordinate 1,024,226,065 of CM057454.1, read as the reverse complement.
AAACAATGCTCCTACCCTCTGGTTCATTGTTTTCTGGTCTTATCGATTGCCCTGTGGCTGTGTGCATACCTCTACTCCCTTCTGGGTACCATGTCTGACCACTCCAAAATGGTGCCTGGCCACCATTTTGTAATTTTTGAGATGTCCTCTTTAATTTGATAATAAATGTCTAGCCAGGGCATGGACCCAATGTCATTTCCACCCAAATGGATGATTATCATATCTGGTTCTGGCAGCATCTCCCTCATCTCTCGAAGTGTTGGTAGTAGTTGTGCCCACTTCATCCCTCTGACTCCTTTCTAACTTAATTTACACTGCCTGGGATCCTGGTGCAGTAGTCGTCCCCCTAATCTCTGTGCTGTACTGTGCTGCTGTCCTTTCCACCCATAATAAAAAAGAGTGCCTGCAAATCCTAACCTCTAAACTCCTCCTCGCCCCTGTTGATGACAAAACAACAGTGAGCATAACTCTTCTTGTGGCCCTCCCCCCACCTCCTTCTTTTTTTTTTCACTTGAACCTGTAAGAGAAAATAGAAACATTGTTAAAGCATCATTCATTTGGAGGTCTCATATATCTTTTGTAACAATTTGATGGCCAGCGACCTAGTAACCTCAATTCCTCCTTTGACCCCCCTTTGGCCATGGCCTTGGAAGCTGCTCTGATCCGAAAGGAGTGTGAAGAGAACCTTTTGGGATCCTTGCCTAAGAACTCTATGTCCTTTTTCAGTAGGGCAACCACCTGTGCACCTGTAACTGCTTTTCCATCCCTGTGTTTAAACAACAAACCCATCCTGTTTCCTGATGCTGCAGAGTACACCCACAGTGCCTGAACCAGGCATGTGTATATGTTCTGACTCTGTCTCAGTACCATCCTAGCCCTCTGACCTGTCTGGTCTGTCTTAGACTATCTAGTGTGCAGCACAACCTCCCCCCTTTCCCCTGGTCATGTCCTCCCAGTTTAGTCCTCTTAACTTATATCCCTTGCCACACCCCACTATCTGGCTCACCCTAAAAACTCCTTGTCACATCACTGTGTAAAGTGTGGCAAATAATATTGCTTCATCCTTTGATTTGCAAACCTGTGGCATTACCTTTACCAATGTCTCTAACATGACCTCGCATATCGGCCTTCTTGTGTCCTCTGTCCTCCCCTTTATGCATAACCAGCCTTGTACCATCCATCTCACCAACATGCTTTTTGTGGGGTCCCCCATCTTTTCATACTGCAAATTAGGCTGATGGTGGACAGATGCATTCCTATTGTTGCATGTGCTATCCCCTTCTGCCACCCATGTACCACAAACTTTCCCACTTGGTCTTCGGTAACTTCCCAGCTTACCTCCATCTTTTGTCCCTCTCTGAAGGCCTGAAAAACTCATCACAACCCTTCATATGCCTTTAGGGTCCTAGGTGACCAGGAGTTATGGAACAGCAACTTGGCTCCTTCCATCCAATCTCCCAAATGAATGCTGGTACCGGTGTCCATTGCACCTCTGCCCTCAGAGTGATGGCCCAGAACCTGTCCAGCTGCAGATGGGAGAGGCTATCAGCTACATCATTCTGCATCCCCTCAATATGCCTAGCCCTAAGTGACATGTTGAGACTAAGGCCTTGTAGTACTAACTGCCACTAAACCTTCTTTACGGTCTTGGACATGGCTCCCCTTTTGTTCAGCATGTCCACTACAGCTCTGCTGTCACACTAAAAAGTACTGTGAGTTTCTGGTTCCTAAACTCCTCCCCCACAGCAACATGCTGACCCATATCGATAAGATCTCCGATAGGGCGATGTCCTTGGTTAAACCCACTTTTTTCCATTCATCTGACCATGCCTCCAAGCATCACTTCCCCCTAAAGTATGCCCCCATCCCTAGCCCCCCTGCTGCATCCATGTACAACTCTAGATCCATGTTAAACACCCAGCCATCCTGCCAGAAAGTTGTCCCATTGAATTCATTTAAGAAAACTTCCCATATCTCCAGATCTGTCCTAGTTTCCTTTGATATGTCTACCCAGTGATGTGGTTTGTGGCACCCTTTGTCGCCTTGGCCAGGCATTGTGTGAACACCCATCCGCGCATGATTGCAGTGCAGGTGAAGTAAAGATGCCCCATCAGCTGCTGTACTGTACTTGCCTCAGCTGTACTTGTCTCCTTCTCTTGGAGGCTTGCAGCAGCTGCTTAAGCCTCCCTACCTTCTTGTTTGGTAATCAAAACACCCCTGCTTCAGCATTTATTTCTATGTCCAGGAACTCTAATTTCTGCCTGGGGCCTTCTGTCTTTTCAGGGGCTAGTGGAACACCTAATCCTGACAGAGCTCTTGGAAACATGCCAACATGTGTTTGGTGTCTTCCTGCCCTTTTCCTATCAATACAAAATCATCTAGGTAATGTATTACTGACCTATACCCATATCTGTGTTCAAAGACCCCTTGCAACCAGCTACTAAACATTTTGAATGTTGCACAAGCAATGGAGCAACCCATGGGCATGGTTTTGTCAAAGTAATAATCTTCCCTTACCCGAAATCCTAGTAAATCTGTCATCTTGGTGAACAGGCAGGAGCCTAAAAGCAGCCTCGATGTCAGTTTTTGCCAACCAAGTACCTTGAGTGACACCGATAAGCTGTACTGCCCCATCCAAAGTGATGTATGACACCTTGCTGTCATCCTCCCCAATGTAGTTATTTACTGACTCACCTTCAGGAAAGGACAAATGGTGAATCACCCGAAATTCCCCTGGTTGTTTCATTGTAGGAGGCCTTCTGTTGCACCTATCCTTTCCCCCTTTTTCTGCCTTCCACTTCTCCCCTCGGCCATTCTCCATACCCTCAGCCAACTCCCATATCTTGTTAGCCTTATCCACCAGGTTCACGATGGCCTTGTATGCATCAGCCTTCATCATCTTATTTTTCTTTGGAGCCATCTTCCTATTCCTGTGCCGGAACTGTAACAAAAGTCAAAATTCCACGTTATGCATTGCATAAACCTTCATCATCTGCAGTTCTCTTGGAACTGCTTCCACTGTTCCTTGTCTGTCCCTCAGGTTCTCTCCACTCCCTAATGAGCCGCTGCTTAATTTATCTCAGTGTTTACTTATTTTATTATATTGTTTTTATTTTTTTGTGTGTCTAATTTATGTCCTGCCAGTTGCTGGCCATCTGCCTGGCCAGATAGTTCACCAGCAGAACCCCCTCTCCCCTAGTAGTCGCTGGCCATCCCATCTTGAGGCCTTCTCTGTTGCCCCATGCATAGTCTTTGACATTTTTTTATTACCTTCAGCATTATTACCATTTTTTTTATATTCTGTCACCTGTTCTCTTGGATGCGGTCCCCCAAACTTCTATGAAGGAGTCTGAAACACTCTCATTACCCATTGCTAGATCCACTGCCCAGTTTTTAAAATGGCAGCCACCTACCCCATCTCAAAATGGCAACTGCCCTTCCTGTTTTGGCCTCTATCTAAGATGGCCACCCAAAACGTGATCTAAAATGGTGGCCACCACCCACATAGCCTTTGTCCCAGTTTTGAGCAACTAGCAGGGCCTGTGCCCTGCATGTCCCTTGTTCTGCAATTTGTCCCTCCTCTTTTTTTTTTGTATCCAGAACTCCCTCGTGCTCTTATTATTATTATTTTTTAAAACATATGCTTTGATAAAGCTGGGTATGCTGTTTTAAACCAACCAGAATCACTTAGAACTCTCCAACTCAGCATTGGCTACTCAGTGTCCCGCTCAGAAAATGGTGGCCTCCTGCCTTGTCTCAAAATGGCAGCTGCCCTTCCTCCTTCAAATGCCCCTCAGTAACAGAAACTCCCAGGCCCCATATCGGGGTAGCAACTGCAGGATTACTCCTGTCAAAACCAAAAACTTGCTTCACTTAGGGTGAAAACATTGTTTAAAGAAACCATTTTAAACTCCTTATTTTTAAGGATTGTCCTGCAATAGCACCCAGAAAAATGTGTCTGCTTATCCGAGAGCATCAGAGACCCCATCCACCTGCCATGTGGCGTCCCAGTCTGGCTTCCTACTTTGTCCACCTGTTGCGACTCCCATATGCTTCCCGCTAAAGCTAGAAAGCTTGCTGCCAGAATAACCCTATGGCCATGCAGCCGCTACGCAGCACACAGCTTGTACCATGCCACGTGGCATCTCGGACCCCTGTTTCCTGAGTTCATGCCTAAATCCGAGGGGGCGGGGGATTCCCCAACCATCTCTTGCATGCACCACAGATGAGAAGCCACTGACCTCTGCATTTATATATATATTTTTTTAACGCAGAGCAGCTTTGATCACCAAACAGCAACCAAACTACCTTACAGGGACAACTGAGAGCCAGCTTCATTCCCCAGCCCCGGGGCATGCTGCTAAGTATTCCCTGGCACAAGAAACAGACTCTGCCACCCATCCTGCTGAAAATCAGAACTGTTCAGGTGTTTCAGAGGCTCTGTTCCAACCAGATAAAAATAGATACATTTAATTTTCTCCCACAGCTCGGCCAATAATGAAACATAAGCTAGCATGAACAAACATTCCTCTCACAGATCACCAAAAACAAACTAGGAAACCAACCTAGGCCTCTTGGCTGCTACTCACTCCTGGCTTCTCAAAATTAATCATAAAATACCTTACCCTCCTTCTCTGTGATGCTGCAAATGCTCACCAAACTGCAACTCTTCACTTGACAGCTGTGCGAATTTGGTTAAAATTGATTATTTTCTCTTTTTTTTTGTAAGGTAAGGCAAAAATGAGAAACTAGCTTATCTGATACTTAAAAACCAACTGCTTTATGAATAGCAAACAGAAGAAAGTAATTTATCTAAACTGAAACTAATTGTTTGCAAACTTCTTTTTGTTTGTTAAATTGTTCTCCAATCTGGACATGCTGCTAATAGCAAATCTAAAAGCAGCAAAATTGTGAGGGTCTGTACCCAGGGGAATTGCTTAAGAACCCCTTCTTGGCACTCAATTCATCAATTCCTGTGTTCAATCATTATCCATGCTGCTTCCTGTGCCCCCACCCCTTTTGATGACCTCATGCTTTGTGACATCTCCCCTTTGCATCTCATTACCTGACTCCTTCCTTCCTTCCCGCATCCCGTCACCCTGTCCTGAAGTTGCTGCTGCTAGGCCAACCCCCAGTGGTCAGGGCCTTGTGAACAACAGGATCTGCCCTATAATTTGGCAAACCTCATTACTGATTTCTCAGAAACATAGAAACATAAAAACATAGAAATTGTTGGCAGATAAGGATCACTAGGCCCATCCAGTCTGCCTGTAGGCCCTATACATTGTATGTGGCCACTGACCCTACGTGATCAATGGCTTTTCATCACTCCCTTCCCTCTCAAGCTTCCATTGTGCCAGTCCCAGGCATGCTTAAACCCCTCCACTGTGCTTGCCCCCACTACCTCCTGTGGCAGACTATTCCAAGCATTGACTACCCTTTCTGTGTAAAAAAACTTCCTCACATTACCTCTTAATCTGCCCCCTTCCAATTTCACATTGTGCCCACTTGTTCTAGTACTTTTCCTACATTGGAAAAGGTCCCCCACCTGCACCTTGTTTATGCCCTTGAGGTACTTGAAAGTTTCAACCATGTCCCCCTGCTGTCTCCTCTCCTCCAGAGAGTACATACTGAGTTCCCTTAGTCTCTCCTCATATGTTTTGTGGTGCAAGCCCTGCACCATCATTGTTGCCCTCCTCTGGATAGTCTCCACCTTATCTATGTCCTTGTGCAGGTATAGCCTCCAAAACTGCATGCAGTACTCCCTTAGAGTGCCATGGGTGATTGCTGTTGTTGTGAGTATCTCTGTCTGTTGGTTTCCTGTAAATACAGGTCTGTAAGGTTCTCTCTTTGATGGTAACTCTGTCGTCCAGCAAATTAACACTGATATCAGCATACTCCTGGGAACGTTTACTAGAAGGGTGGGGGTGTAAAGTTCCTGATGACATTTTTTAAGTGTGTAAGTACTTTTTATTCAAATAATAAATAAATCAGCAATATATCGGGAAGTGAGCAAGGGTTTATGTGTAAGTTGTTTCAGGAAATACTCCTTCAAAATTGCAATGAAAAGATTGGCATACTGTGGAGCCATCCTGGTGCCCATTGCTGTTCTTATAGTTTGAACCTAATGTTTATCATTGAAACTGAAGTTGTTGTGGGACAGAATTAATTTTACAAGTCTTGCAAATAATTGAGGGTGAGTGTCGTGGTGCTGTCCTTTCTCTTGTAGGTATGTAACACAGGCAGAAAGGTCATCCTTATGTTGGATATTAATGTAAAAGAGTTTATATCCATCATGGCTAAGATGGTATTAAGTGGTAAATCCCTAATACCAAACAGTTTACACAAGAAGTATGTGGTGTCCTGTATATAACAATCCCTTTTCACGATAAGCAGTTTTAAAATAGTTTCTATAAAACCAGAGATTCCCTTTTTCAGGGTGCCATTCCCAGATATTATAGGTCTCCCTGGATTCCCAGGTTTATGGATCTTGGGCAGAATTGTAGAATGTACCTGGCCTAGATTCATCAGGGATGAAATCATTCACTCTGTCTTGGACATGCTTGTGAAATGATCTGATAATGTCCCATAGTTCTTTGGTGTATTGTGCAGTTGGATCATTAGCCAGTTCACTGTAGCAGATGTGATTTGATAGTTGCCTGTTAGCTTCATTAATATAGTCCTCGCAGTTTAAGATCACGACTGCAGAGCCTTTATCAGCTTTCTTTAGTACAATGTTATGGTTAGATTTCAGTGACTGTATTGCTGTCCTGTCTAATGGGGGAGGTTATAGTGGATTTGTTTTTGTTTGATAAGGATCTGGCAATTGCCACTCTGGCAAAATCTCTGAATATAAGTGTCTGGTATTGCATCCACCTTGGGGGGGTAAAATCAGATGACTTCTTTTGCTTTGCCTGTGGAATGTTGACATATGGGTATCATGTTTGTTGTGGGAAAAAAAAAACCTTAGTCTTAGTCTATAGAAGTAATTTTCTTGTGCACCACAGAACTGCATTTTGTCAAACTCCTTTGTTGGGCACATGAAAGTCCATTGGAGAGCAAAGATAAATCTCCAGAGGTCAGCGTGTGGTTGGACAAATTAACAACAGAGATATCTTCAGCTGTTTTAGCTTGTTGTTCTATATTATTATTCTCTTCTTCTTTACTACTGCTGTAATGTGTGGTTTTGTGGAGGGTATGTAGCTTCTTGCCCTTGCATTCCTGGCACTCTTTAATATTTTCTGGTAGTTCATGTGGAACTCTTTCAGGATTTCTGCTTTTGACTTAACAGTCCTTCTCTCCAGTGTATCAGAAATCTTTTCAAACTCTTTTTTCAAAAGTACTTTCTTAGAGTATACCCTGTGAATGATGCAGTTTCTGTTTCTCAGATGTCCTCTGGCAGAGCTGTTCAGCATATTTTGAATTATAAGTGGTTCTAAGTGTAATGTAGTTAGTAAGGCCATTAGGAACAATATTTTATTTTGTGCAATTCATTTATTTATTTTTTTGAATTTTGGTAACTGGTTAAGCCCACTGAGACCATGCAGTCCCTTTTTCAAGGATGACCTGGGGGATTGTACTTATGACATATAGTTTACAACATACATAGAGGCACATAATTATATAAAATAAAAATTAACATAAAAAATAATGTCTCAAGGTAGTGCAAGAAACAGGGCAATAATACATATAGACAGTCACAATATAATATATTATCTATAGTAGTGTCCCCCATGGAAATTCAATTACAGTACAATAGTTGTTGAGGGTAAGAGAATTAAGCATTGGAGTTATAGGAAGACAAGGATAAGAACAGGAGTCTGTTAGTAAGGTGAGACAGGTACAGGTTCCTGAAACAGCAAGGTAGTTATGCAGGGCAAGTTTGAAATGAGGGAGGGTAGAGCAGGAGAGGATATATGTGGGGAAGGAGTTCCAAGCTGAGAGGGCAGCATAAGCAAAGGATCTTCTGCCTGCTGATAGGCATTTTTTAGATATGTCTAGTAGTGGAAGAGAGGTAGAACAGAGAGACCATGTGGACTGTTTTCATACAATAAAGTTGGATAGGCTAGGTAGAGTGTAGATATGTGAACCTATAGGTAAGGCATAGTGAGGAGTACTGGAATTTGTGTTCGAGTTGAAGTCAGCCCAGAGATGCTAGTACAATGATATGGTGTTATGGGGCTGCTCTAAGAACAAAGTGCCCAATCTTATGGTAAAATTGTTTCAGTTGGTTTGTAACAGAGACCTTGATTGATAAGAATAATGGAGCCCCATATGACGACAGAGGCAGGAATGAGGCAGTAGTAATTTTAAGACAGGTTGCCAGGATGCAGTAGATAGCAGGGGATGAAGTCGGTATAGCTGCAGACCAATTTTTTGGTGTATGGTTTTGGCTGTTTTGTGGACATGGGCCTCAAATGAGAGGTTAGGATCAAGCAGAATGCCCAGGTATTTAAAGGAATATACTGTTTTAAGGGGTTTCCCATTACTGGAGCAGATGGAGAGTTCTGGGTTAAGAGAAGTTTTATAGGAAAGGGGATGGAAAAGCATAGATTTCATTTTTTGTCTGCTTAATAGTAAGTTATTTTCAAAGAACCATGCTTCTAATTGGCAGAAGTCAGATTCCAGGTGCTGACTGAACCATTGGATGTCAGCTGAGGAATATGGTGTCATCTGCATAAAGCTGAACAGACACCCCACCGCAGAAGCCAGACAGCTCATTAATGAATAACAAGAAGAGTAGGGGGCCCAGGATGGATCCCTGGGGGACTCCATGGATAATCTGTCTGAACGGAGATTGACAGTTACCACATTTGACAGTCTGGGTATGACTGGATATGTAGTCTCAGAGCCAGGATGTGGATGGCTGATCTAGACCAAAGGATTCTAACTTCATTATCAGTAGTGCATGGTTCACCAGGTTAAAAGCCTTGGTGAGGTTAATGAAGATAGGCTCCGCTGCTAGTCCAAGATCAAAGGCATGGTAAATGTCTGACACGACTTTGATTAGTGCAGAGAGAGTACTGTGATTTTTGCGAAAACCCTGCTGGCAGGGTGACAGTAGTTAGTGATATTCAAAGTAGTCTTGCAATTGGTTGTATAGAATTCTTTCTTGAAGCTTAGCAAGGTGGCAGAAAATTGAGATCAGCCTGTGATTTTCAACAGGTGTGGCCAATCCCCCTTTGTGGATTGTGATTACTAGTGCTGTTTTCCATTTTGAGGGTACATTTCCTTCAAGAAAAGATGTTAATCAAGTTTCTAACCAGCACTGCAAGTGCTATTGCTCCCCATTTTAAGAACCTAGGCTGAAGTGTGTTGTGGTTGGGAGAGGCATGTTCCTTGAGGTTTTAGAGTAGCCTGCGTCCTAGAGAGATTTGAGACTGGAGAGAGTTGGTTGTCTATGAAGTGGGACATAGTTGCTAAGGTCTGTAAAGAAATTGTTAAAACCTTCGGCTATTGATGCTGGGTCTGCTAGTACTTTGTCATTCACTGAAATCAAGTTGGGGGAGGTGGAAGTTTTACCTTTGAGGGGGGAATTTATCTGGGCCCAGAAATCTTTGGGGGTTACTGAGTTTTTTCTGTTTGGATTGAATGGCAGCAGGTCGTCTTTGCATTAATTATTTTAGACTTGCATGAATTTCTGAGCTGTCTGTATGCATGCCAGTCTGAGGGGAGACCAGTCTTCTCATGTGTTTTCCAGGCTACATCATGTTTGGACATGTGGTTCCTTATATCTTTAGTCAGCCGTGGGGCTTTAGCACCTTTGCATCTAAGCTGGGTAAGTGGTGCATGGCTGTTAATTATGGCAGTGACGGTGTTGACTAGGTATTCCAGGGCTTTGTCAGCAGTAGGTAGGGTACATATGGGGATCCCAGTTTACATTATTGAGAGAGTTAAGGAAGGATTCAAGATTAAATGAGGACATATTACAAGATTCTACAATTTTAGGAGGAGGGTTTGGGGAGTTATTCCTCCAAATACAATAGAATAGACTGGTGAGTGGTTGCCCCCAACTCTCTGAGCCATACCATTTACTGCCTGGGGGAGAAGTCCACCAGGACAACTTGGTCTTCCCCCTTTAAAGGGGCAAACACCATTGTCCCAGATTCCCCATTCCCCACAAAAGACAGACCACTTATGTGTTGTACTCAGATCGGCAATCAATTTATTACAATAAACACCTTTCTTTTGTTTACATTCCCATTATCATCATTTTCCATAGTCATGTTACACCTCTTCAATTGTAATGCTTTACATAATCACTATCAGTTCAAGTTCTTCCTCTGCTTCTTCTCACCTCCCCAGGTGAAAACCTGGGCACTTTCTTCTTCTCTTTCCTATAGGTAAGGGTGAGTACCGAGACCGCTTTCTTCTTCTTCTTCTTCTGTTGCTTCTCCTTCTCCTCCTCTATCTTCCTCTTTTCCCCCACCCCATTACCCCCCTCATTTTCCCCATAGCTGGTCTCCAGCTTGTGTTGGATGACTGGCCTTCCTCCCTCCTTTCTACTCTTTCTTTTTTTTTTTTTTTTGCTTCCCCTCCTTTTTACCTGCCTTGTTGTCTCCGCCATGCCTCAATGAAACCCATCATTTCAGTGTTAAACATGTCTATAGCTAGGTCTGATAGGTGCACTCCATCTGTTCTATAGAATTCATCCACCCATTCCTCGACTCCTCTCAATATTACATGTCCCCCCAAGCTTCTCACTAGTGTCCTCAATCTCAGATTCATTTTTCTCCTGGCTCTCTTTACCGCTACATGTCTGCGGGCATGCCTCCATACTCTCCGTGGTATCATGTCAGACCACACTAAACCTACATCCGGCCACCATAGTTTCACTTTTTCAAAATCACTTCTCACCCTTAGGTAGGTATCCACCCATGGTTTTTCTATTATTTCATTCCCTCCCAGGTGGATAATAATCAAATCTGGTGTGGGTCTCCGTTGCTTCATCTCCAGCAACGTCGGTAGTAACTGTGCCCACTTCATCCCGCAGATGCCACACCATCTCAATCTACAGTGTCTGACATCCTGGCAGAGTTGCTTTCCCAAGGCCTTCTTTTCTGCTCTCCTCTCTGCCCAGTAAATGTAGGAATGCCCGCAGATCCACACCTCTGTGATCCTCCCTCTACCTATGGATTAGATAAAAACTATGTTTAATACTTTACTTCTGATTACCCGCTTCCCCCTTTTTTTTTTAACAGAACCCCCCTTTTGCCTTCTGTTCCATTCCTGATAAACAAAATGAAGATGGCATGTTAATCTTTAAATGTACGGATGTATCTTTTGTAACTGGCAGACCGCCATCACCCCATCTCCAAAATCTTGTCCACTGATTCCCCTTCAGCTGCCCATTTTGACAAGGCTCCTATCCGAAATGAATGGGAGGAACAACTTGCTGGGTTCTCTCCCAAAAACCTCATGCCTTTTTTAAGTACCGCTGTTACCTGGTAACTGGTCACTTTCCTACCATCCCCGTGTACAAATAATCACCCTTCTCTGTTATATCTCTCTGCGGCGTAAGCCCACAGAGCGCTTACCAGGCATACTGACCCATCCTAATGCAGCTATAGGTCTATGACACGACCTTTGCCCACCTGGTCTGTTTTTGACCTCCTGATGACCAGTTGTATTGTTTCTTGTCCCCAAACTACACCCCCCATCCTAGCCCCCCCATCATTGTCTTTTTGGCCATGCCCTACTGCCTCACTCACCCTCAAAGCCCACCCAAACATAACCACGTAAATTGTAGAGAATAGCTGTGCTTCATCTTTGGACTTACACAAACTTGGCAATATGTCCCGAAGCCTGGCTAGCCAGCACTCCACTATTGATCACTGGCCGTCCTTGTCCTTCTGTTTCAACCTGCTCCAACCTTGCATCATCCTGTGTATCAACATTGATTTTGTGGGGTCCTGCCACCTCTTCAGGCTACATACCACAATGATCCCTGCTAGGTATACCCCCATCGTGTTGTATGACACACCCCTCTGCCATTGCTCTACTGTAAACTTTACCACCTGCTCTACTGTGACTGGCCCACTTACCTCCATGTGGTGCACTGCCCTGAAAGCCTGCAACACCCACCATGCCCCTTCATAGGCCATCAGGGTCCATGGTACCCATGAGCTGTGAAAGCGCACCACTGCTCCCTCTTGCCAATGTCCCAGATGTTCACTGGAATGGGCATTTTTTGATCCTCCGCCGTAGATGCCAGTGCCTGAAAATGGTCCAGCTGCAGACAGGAAAGGCTGTCAGCCATTATATTCCTTTTCCCGTCTATGTGTTTAGCCCTAAATGATATGTTCAACTGTAGCCTCCCGTAGCACTAGCTGCCTCAACACCTGCATTACTGGTGCCGACCTTCCCCTTTTGTTATTCAGGACCTCCACCACTGCTTTATTATCACACCAGAAAGTGACCTGGTTTCGCAATTCCTCCCCCCACACCAGGGTGCAGGCCCAAATTGGCATTATTTCCAATAGTGTGATGTCCTTCACCCTGCCTCCCTTTACCCATTCGTCAGGCCATGGTTCTGCGAACCACTTTCCCCTCAAATATCCCCCCATACCCTTCCCCCTGCCACATCCGTGTATAGGTCTAAGTCAGTATTAAAAACCCATTCTTCCTGCCAGAAGGATATGCCATTGTAACTCCTCAAAAATTCCTCCCCAACCTTGAAGTCTTCTTTCACCCCCTGCGTTATATCTACCCAATGGTGCGGCCTTGTCACCTTGGCTGTTGCTCTTGCTAGCTGTCTTGTGAATGTCCTTCCTGGCCCAATTGCCCTGCATGCAAAGTTCAAATGCCCCAAGACTTGCTGCACTTGCCTCAACTGCACCCGCCTCCTGCTTGTGTGGCGCTGAATCAATTCCCTTAATTTTTTCACTTTTTTGTCTGGCAGCCTGAATACCTCATTCAGCATGTCTACCTCAATCCCTAAAAACTCCAGGACCCTACTAGGGCGTTCTGTTTTGTCCGGTGCCAGCAGTACACCTAGGTCCCCACACAAGTGCTGAAAACTAGCCAACATCTCTTCTGTCTCTGCTCGTCCACTGCCTATCAACAAAAAAATCATCCAAATAATGTATGACCGTTTTATACCATTTTTTCCTGGAAGATCCATTGCAGGCAGGTGCTAAAAGTTTCAAAAGTTGCTCATGCTATCGAACAACCCATGGGCATTGCTTTATCAAAATAATACTAGTCCTCTGTTTTAAAACCCAACAGGTCCCAGTCCTCCTTTCTAACTGGAAGCAGGCAAAAGACCGATTCAATGTCCATCTTCACTAGCCACGCATTCGGGGTTGCCCGAATGATCTGCACTGCCTCTTCCAATGAAGTGTACATCACCCGACTGTGCTCTTCCCCTATAAAATCATTAACAGAGTCTCCCTCTGGGAATGACATGTGATCGATCACTCTGTACTCCCCTTCTTGTTTCTTAGGTACCGATCCCAGCAGGGATATCCTTAAATTAGCTATTGGGGGACAAAGCTAAGGGCCTTCTACCCTCCCTGCTGCTTTTTCTTTGTCTATCTTCTTCTTCAAGATGTTCTCTTTTCCTTTAACTGAGCCCAAATTATTTGCCTCCCTAGCTTGTCTTGGCATCCGACAATGCAACGAAAGACCTGATCGAAAACCTCTTCTTAAGGTTTCTGCAGTGTCCTTATCAGGGTATTCTGCCAGCCACCCTTCCCATGCCTCCCACTTGATGGGTGTTCTGGCTGCCTGAAATTGTTCTATGTCCACCCTACGCCCTTCTCACCTATCCACCCCTCTTCCCTCTTCCTCTTCTTTCCGCTCTTCATTTCAGTAAGATTGGACACCCCTACTCCCATACCCTCTGCCCCTCATACCTCTGTTCCATATCTGGCCCTTATAGCCTTGTCCTTCATGAAAAGGCTGGTGGCTGGCGCCCTGATTACTCCCCACCTGACACCCCTGAGCCCACTGCTTCCTACACTGCATTGTGGGATGAGAACCTCCATACTTTGAGCATGCATGCCTAAAACGACATTGTGGCCATGAACAGAAGGGTACGCTGTAGCCCCAGCAGCATTTCTGAAGTACCCCCCGCCCTTTTTCCAGTCTCTCCCTCTGGGGTGGATTGGTTGGTCACGTAGTCCATCCACAGATCGCGCTGCTTAATATCCCATCTCACATCCCCATATGTTGCCATCCTTTGATGAAAGAACTCATTGTAGTATATCCACCCCACCCCCCCTTTCGCCTTTGCCCATTGTATGATCAAGGAATATGTGATCAATGGAATTCCCATCTTGGGCTTCTTCTCCATTACTATGGCTGAAAACCTAGCAAATCCCATGAACCAACCATCCCACATCTTCCCTTTTGTAAATTTGTCTTCCTCCTTTTTTCCTAGTAGCACTACTACAGCTGCCATCTCACTCTTGCCTATACTCTCCATCTCCTCGTACTTGGCAGCCACTTTCCTGCTTTCCAATACGAATATGTCCACGTACTACCCCTTCCAAATCTTTTCCTTTGTGGCCAACAGTACGTGCTCACCTATTCTCATACCTGGCATTCCAATTTCCCATGTGCCCTTTCCCATGCTATCCGTTTCCTTCTTCTCTCCCTCTGTACCCCCTTTTTCTGACCCGATCTCTGCCAGTTCTGTCTCCATCTGCCCTAAACCCCCTGCCCCTAGCATCACAAAATTTGACCAATATATTCCTTGATACTCTCACCGACAGAACCTGATCAACTACCTGTCGTAATGCTAACCTGTACCATTTAACCATGAATGAATTACTTCTAGTGCTTGTCTCCTCCTTGCCTCTGGTCTGTCATGATGCTTTCATGTAACACCTTGATGCCTCTGTCCTCCCTTTGATACTGGTCTATCTTCCCGCTTTCTCCAGCTTTCTTTTCACAACTCTATACTGCACTCATCCACAATCTACACGCAATCATACTATAAAAGTCCTAACTCCCCTTTACCTCTCCCCATAGGCCCCCACTGCCGCATCAGTTCTACTGACCTATTCTTGGGACTTCACTTCTCACAATGTTTATCCTTCATTTACATATTACATACCCCTCCTGGTACCCCATCTGCCATTAGTTGGTGGTTCTCCAAGCCATTTTCATGGCTAGTACTAGTGACTGCCCCTGGTAAATGAACTAACTGGTACTTCTATACAGAGAACATGGTTTATATACAGTTGTATGGTTCAATGGTGGTCTCTGCCCCTTTGTATATCTGAATCCTCCTCTGTTGCGTGGCTTGTCTTGTCTTCCTTTTATCATTTGACTCCCCTATTACTGCACCATTATGTTTGTGTTTTTATACTTATTTACATGTATTTATATGTTTTTATGATGAATGTTACCCGACCCTGTTCTAACCAGGTCCACCTTGTAAAAGAGCTCTGCTCAATGATGTTCGCCTGGATAAATAAAGATTTTGACTGATTGATTGATTGTTGGCCTGTCCATTCCCTGAGGCCTGTTGTCAATGAGCTGTATCGGTCCTTTTTCCTGCACTGGTCTATCCGCAGATGGGGGTGCGAGGGCAGCTGTGGACTGGGATTCTGCCCTGGGTTCTGCCAGAGTAAACTTACTGGCTCTGGAGGAAATATTATCGTTTCAGAGTCACAAGGGGGGATGGTACTGAGCTGGTATCCTGGGGAGGGGTCTCCTTCAGCAGATGCCGCTGTGGCCTTGCTGGACTGCAGCTCTTCCCCGTTGGCCTTTTCCCATCCCCCCTTCTCCCCTTCTCCACTTTCCGTTTTTCCCCCAATTTCCCTGGCTCATCCTCTTCCACTAGTTGCCACATCATGTTGGCCTTTTCCGCCAACTCCATTATCGCCTTGTATGCCTCTGCTCTAGATGGTTTGCTTTTCTTCAGTGCCATCTTCTTTCCAGGCATGCTGCACACAAATACTGCAATGAAACTGAAAAGATCGGTTGTTATCATCTGCAACCACAGTCTGTATACACACAGTTTCCTTCAATGCCCATGCTTCCAAGCAGTGCCCTTTTCCATGCATGAAGGAGCTGCATTCATATGCCTTCTGCACCCTGACACTGTACTTCCCTCGTCCGAATACCAGCCTTCTGTATCATTCCCCCTTTTTTTTTTTGAATTTTTCCTTGAATTGCACCTCTGCGCTTTTCATAGCACAGACTTTGTAGCTCTGGTCCCCCCTCGTTTTCTGCCACCCATCCCCCTTTGTCTACACCAGCGGCTACCCTGGTCCTTTCTTGGGCCATTGCCCTCCCTTGTAGCACCTAAATCACCATAAATCAGGAAAGCAAGTGAACCTAATTGTATTAATTTTCACTTCTAGATGCCCTTGCCTGACCCTAAACAACCATTTTGTTTTTAATCAAGGGCATGCTTTCCTTTGTCCCCGAGAGAGCACCTCTGCCACATATAATTTGCCTTAATTCAGGGCAAGGAAGGCGAGAGAAGCACCTAAAACACTGTTTGTATTACTCTCACCTCATCACCTGCCCCCCGCCCTTGCCTGTCTGTAAAAAGCCCATATGTGTTTTTAATCACAGGCATGCTTTCTTTTTTTGCCCGAACAGAGCCCCTCTACTAAATGCCATCCCATTCTCAGTGCTCCTTCCCGAGCAAAAAACTCCTCCTGCGCGGTGTGACTTCAGATGCCACCCGCACCACAAAATGCTTTATTAAAGCAAAAACAGCACCTGAAATGCCCGAGGTATCTCGGGCCAATTGCCAAGTGATCTGTCACAATGGAAAAATTCCCCTAAAGTACTAAGCCGCTTATCCTCAGCTATCCCTGTTGGCAGAACAAAAACTCCCAAGGAAATGACTCCTGCCGGTATTTTGTAGCAGCCCCTTCTCCCAGTGAGATGCAGCTTAGTACTGAAGTGCCCTTCTCATACCACGAACACTCCGGTGCTAGAATTCTGCTGCCCCCACACGGTGTGACGTCAGACGCCACTGCTCACTTAATCCCCAGGCCAGCCCTACTGCTGGCAGCTTCTCTCTCTCTCCCATTCCTGGGGCCTGCCTCGATCCTCTGAATTAGCCCCCCAGCTTCCTATTCATATCTCTTTTTGTTTTCACTTAACAAGAAATCTCACATTGCATGCCTTATTCGCACACGCCTTCAGCCACCGAACTCAGGATCCACTCTACCCTTAACTGGGTGGGTTGGTGACCATAAATCAAATGCTCTACTACTTTGAGGAAGTCATGTTCCTCTCCTCATCTAGGCCACTAAACAGCTAGAAAACACAGGTGCCTGCCGAAATTCCAGCACTATCAAAGCGAGCGACCCACCAGCTCACTTCAGTACTGGGCTTCTCTTTTATATAGCATCTCCCCAACGCTCTCCTCGTGGCACAAACACTCTGAAATAGTCTAGCCTCACTCACATAATGCCTCTCAGCGGTCACACACTTATTCCTTTTCCATTTTAGCTCAAATCAATACTGGGCTAGCTCACTTCTCTCACCATAGCATTTCTTTCACATAATGCCTCTCAGTAGTCACACACTCATTCCTTTTGTGTTTTAGCTCAAATCAATACTGGGCTAGCTCCCTTTCTCACCATAGCATTTCATTCACATCACATGGAACAAAAAGGCCTGGAATCTCTAGTCTCAAACTAAACTTGCTTGAATCATGCCTCGTTCTTGGGTCCTACAACCTGCACTTGTACAATGTTACCTCATAAATAAATACATTGCCTTAACTCAGTCTTTCTTTTTTTTTATATACCTTGTAGAAAACCTTCCACTTGTTGCCTCAGTTGGTTCCTCCTCAGTCTTGATAGCTGATTCTGATGTGCTGATTCTGTTGATAAGCCAACACAATTATTCCAGCAGAAAGAGGCAGAATCCCTCTGTGCAGCCTCTTATGTACCCTGGCTTTCTTCCCCCTCCCACTTTTCCTTGCCTCATATGGCTATCCTGTTCCTCCTTATGCTCCTCCCTTTCCTGTACCTGCCTATTGTCCCTGGAGCTCCACCCCCAACTCTCTGAGCCATACCATTTACTGCCTGGGGAAGAGGTCCACCAGGACAACTTGGTCTGCCCCCTTTAAAGGGGCAAACACCATTATCTTCTCCAACTCCAGAGAGTGTGGCCAGTAGCATGCAGGAGAAGAAAACACCCTTGGGGGGAACCTCTGAGGACCCATGGCTACTGACCTACCCGTACTTCTGGGCATACTAAAGGAAAGTAATCCTAAATTAATGATTTAAAGTTGTTAGCTAATCCAAAATCCAAGTTGTAGATCCTGATCCAATGAAAGCAGGAAGCTGAATAACAGTACTGATATTTGAATGCCAGGAGAAGATGGCAGCACATCCTTCTACTGAATTCCTAGTCCAAGAAATCCATGTCCAGGGCAGAAGACTAGGACTTTTCGTCAGCATCTTTGCAGATGACTGTTTCATGAGGCTAGCCACTCCTCAAAAATGCTGCCAGTCATCCATGCATTTACAGAGCTAGTGTAGGTGACCGGGAAGGAGGATAAGTCCTTTGGGAGGCACCTTGTTTGACAGCTTTTACCAATTATCAGAAGGGGTAGTTTCTCAGTGCCTGCCATGTTTGCACAACACAGGACTGAGACCCTATACTTCAATTTCTTTCCTCCAATTAGATCAACACTTTTCTGGATATGGCCATGGTCTGGGTAGCCATGGTAACAAATGCCGGTCTCGTCAGCATTAAAAACATCAACAGCGGGGTACTCTGCCAATAAGCCTGGAAGCATTTTCTTTGTCCAGTCAGAGGCCGATGTCATGTCAGCATCAAGGCGCTCCCCTTATTCTCTCTTCCAGACTATGCTGTGCCTCTCTTACCATTTGTGCCTTTGAACCCCTCATGGTCCAAGTGTGCGACAATCTCATTAGCTTTTTCTTTTAAAATTGGTCCAGTAAGGTGAGCACCTTTAGAAACTGCATGGTTAAACCATGTCAGTAGCCCTTCCTCCACCACTGTGTCTTTCCCCTCTCTTTTCCACTTATGATTTGGCTTGCTGTGCAGGTTCCATTCAGGTTGAAGTTTGCTCTTGTTCAAACTTATTTGTCTCACCTGGCTCTTAGAAATGGAAAAATCCTTAGCGACCTTGGAAAGAGAGGAGTTTGGCAACTGTAATGCCTCAATAACTTTAATTTTCTGGCTTAGAGGGAGATTGACTCTTTTGCTGTTGGCTGCCATTCTATGAACCAAAATACACTCAAAAGAGATGCTAAGCATATGGTGATGACTCACAGCTTAAATGTAGCTAACGTAATGAGCTACTAACAAGGTGCGATTTCAATTTCAGCACCTCAGCCTGTAACTTTGACCAGCAAATCATCCCAATTAAGTGACAGGTCTGTTCCTAGTAAACAGATAATTGCACCATATAATGACACAGGGTACTAATCGGTACCTGGGGAATCATCCCAATAAAGCGGACATCCCCTTTAATCAGGTCCCCTTTAAGGGGGCTTCTACTGTAGATCTTAATGTGAACAGGTAGTATAAAGTTGAATGGACCTCCAGGCCCCTTGGGTGAAGCAGGTTGTAGAATAGGCATGACAGTCTTTGATGAACCTTTAGGCCCTGTAAGGGTGAAGCAGGTAAGTATGAGCAGATAGTGTAATAAGTGGACCAGCACATAGGTCAGCAGTAGTTGTCATACAGTCAAACCTGCATGATGCAGACATAGTAGCAGAAGAGTAGTATTGAATTGATAAAGTATGGTATACAGCAGACAGCACTGAGGGAATGTACATAAAAATGTAAATCAAAGAACTTTCATTTGGTGAGTAATATAGTTCTATAAAGCGATGTATATATACAGATTCAGGGAAGCCAGAGTGGTACATCAGCTGGAATTAGACCTGTGAGAATGATCTGAAGAAAATGACGTGCTTCTAAGAATCGTGGATGGTAATAAATGATGAAGAGAGCCGAATCAGTTGAAGTAGCATTGTAATAGGCTCTGATAAGCCTAAAGCACTGGAGTAGAGTAAATTTGAGGGCTAAATCGTGAGCAAGAAAGTCTTCCGGATAGGGCTTAGCTAAATGTCTTGCAAGAGTGAAGTAGCAGTAAATCCATTGACTGACGCGGCAAGGCAGAAGCATCCAAAGGAATTGATGGCGAATGTCCAAGTAATCCAAATGTTAGTCCATAGTAGAACAAGGAGCTCCTCGAAGGCTAGCAGACTGTAAATCTTCATAGGTAGCAAGAGGCAGTGAAGCAAAACCGGGCGAAGCCCTCATGTGACCAGCGAGAAGAGCCAGACCACACGTAGGGCAGGCGAAGGAACAGTGAGTCAAGCTAGACCCCACGTAGGCTAGATGACTAAGGCGCTGCCACAGAGGTTCACCTGTAGTAGCAGAAATCCCAGAGGCAGAGCTAAGGGGATGAAGCAAGCAAGCAGTATGAGTGCTAAGCAAGAGGAGATCTGGCTATACAACAGAAATAACCTGACTCGTATGGAAATGATTGAGTGCTGAAAGCTGGTGAGCTGAATGAGCACGGCATGCTGAGATAGTGAGGAGCATTGAGTGTTGAGACCTTGCAGGGTCGAATGCAAAATTAAATGCAGCAGAATCCCAGAGGCTGAAGCTGAGGGGCTGTCAGTAGGCATGAACCAAATAGTTTGTGTAAGCAAGGAGCAATGATTGCGTAAGCAAGTGTGGACCACCTGAGACAACTGATAGTGGGTAGCTGAATGAGCTATATACTAGGGCCATGTATGGATAACAAGGTAAATTGGCAGCAGGAACACCCTTGATAGGGGAGCCTTTGAGGGAGCAATGGATGGTGGGGGATGATTGCAGCAGTATGAAGTCAGAAGTAGACAAATAGAATATTACAAGTAGCAGTAATCATATGAGGAGCGGTCTAGCCCTATGGCAGTATTGGCCGGCAGAAGGACCATGGTCACTGGCTGGAAGCTTGATGGAAAATTTGTTGTTAGTCATCCTGTCCCATATTCATCCTTTTATTGGCCTTGGGCAAAGCTAGCTCAAGAGGAGCTAAGAGCTAGTAGCTTGTATTTGTAGAAAGTGTCCGATCCATGAATATCAAATGTTACAAAACTGGAATTTCAGGGAATAGTGCCAAGGAGTGCCTCAATACTTAGAAACTGGAGTTGGGTTATACTCAGGCCTGATATGCAGACATGAGCTGACATACAAGGAGAGAGGTGTTGCTTGTAGAGCATTCCCATTGGACCTGCAGAAAGGGAGATAAATAACACAGATTGACTGCGCCGGTTTAATGTTACATAAAAGAATCCTGTTTGCCTGGCAGAACATGTACTTGAATGCTGAGTAGCAGTATGCAGGTGACTACAAGTTAGATCTGTCTCTGTCAAAAGGGATGGCGAACTGCATTGCAGTGTAGTGGGCTATGGAATGTAATAAATGCCTCCGTTGACAGTAATAGGTCAGGCATTCAGGTTAAGATTTTGTGTAAATAAATGCCTTTTATAGATGCAGTGTCTTTAAGCCCATACGTGATGGACAGTTACTTGTAATAAAATGAGAAAGCATCCAGTATAGATACTTGAAACTTGGCTCCCAGCATTTCCCTGTCCTTTGCCCATTGATCTAACAGGAGTAAGAGGTTGTCTCTGAATAACTGCCCAGTGGCCTGTAGGTCTTGCAGAATGTCACTCATAAAAAGATATAATATACCCACAGTTTGTGTACATGATGGGCTAACGAATATAGGGGTGGCTAGCATTGTTATGAAGAGAAACGTAATGTCATTTAACTGAAGATAAACCTATTTGTGAAGCTTACTGAGGCCAGTTTCTCCCTGGTAAAGTAATGAATGATTGTCAGACTGAACAGGCGCTGGTGATTAATCTCTGCCACAGGATTTGCCTCAGGTCCTTAACCCAGACATTTAACTGGCTATGAAACACCCAGAGTAAAACCATAATTGGTATAGACTTAAAGTAATATGGAACTTACTTTGTTTTGTGTGTAAACAGACTCAAGTGTGTTAGAACTCTGAAAAGTAGCAGAAATAATAACGATGGCAAAGTTAGCAATCTAATAGCGCAAACAGTTGGCACAATAAGCAGAGTGTCAAGGGGCAGTGTAGGCCGGTAAACGTAGAATAAACTGAGCACTTGGAATCCAGGGCTTGAATCCCACTGCAGTTTCTAGC
This sequence comes from Neoceratodus forsteri, assembly GCA_016271365.2. Classification (NCBI taxonomy): domain Eukaryota; kingdom Metazoa; phylum Chordata; order Ceratodontiformes; family Ceratodontidae; genus Neoceratodus; species Neoceratodus forsteri. Next base: position 1,024,203,936 of record CM057454.1, on the reverse strand, counting down.
TTGCTGTACACCCATGAACTGCTTCTGTTACATTTCTAGCAGAGTACCGCTGTAATTGTTTCCTTATAGTAATATAATAATGGCACAAATGAACCCCGAAGCATGGCATTCCAAATGGTAACACCAGCAGAGGAATGGATGAAGCCCAGCTCACTGGCCAGCTTGGCAGTAGTGGCTGGTGGCTAGAGGTAGGCTCCGTGGGGAAAATAAAATAAAATGGAACTGGAGAGGCAGGACTGGGAATACAAGAGTGTGCAGGAATGAAGGCAGGCAGCAGTGCACAACACTACGGTGGGAACATGAAGTGGTGGCTGCTCAGGAAATGGAGAAGCTAGGGATGCAGACAGAGAGACCATTGCAAAACACGGCCGAGTAAGACAACAGAAATGGAAGCCCCCCCAAAAAAGGCAAGAAAAACGACAAGAACAGGAGGAAGGGGGGCACAAAAAAAGCAAAACAGAGAATGAGAGGGAAACGGGGAGGGGGCCCAGGCAGAGGAGGAAAGAGAGCAGCCGGGCACCAGCACCACCATGTAGTGAGTGTGACTTTCTCTAAACAGAGTGATAGTAGCTTGAATATTAAATAGGATGTGGGGGAGGAGCTCTTCCCCCACATAACCACAGGCATGCGCCTTTCAATTATACTGAACAATTTTTATTTTTTATTTTGCTGTTATTAATAATAAACCACTATTTGTGAATCTTACAACTGCTCCTGGTTTTCCTGTGCTTCCTGACCTGTGCCTCAATGACAAATGGTGTTAGCAGTGGGATTTATGCCATGCATACTCTAAGCCAGGCATTTTGTGTGTGTGTACTAGACCTGGTATGAGGGAAGCATAGCATAGAGGTATAGATTCTGTAGCAGCAAGTCCAGGAGTGATTACCAGAAGAATGGCAGCCAAATTAAAAGAGACAGAGACAGAAGTCCAAGGTGAGACTGTACAGCCAGCACCAGCGATGGAAAAAAAAAAGAACAGGCAGTGACAGAACCTGAAAGCCTGATTGCCTTTTTCAAATGGTGGGCTATACAACAATCAGAGACCAAGAAACAGAAGAGAGGAGATGCAGCAGAGAGAAAAAGAAATTCAATGTTTAGAAGCACAGAGAAAAAAAGAAATGCAACAACTCGAGAAGCAAAGAAAAGAAGAGATGCAGCGATGGATGATTGCCTTGCAAGTTACCAAATCTGGAGGATCTGGCACTGGTCCAGCAGAGCAACAAAACACCAACAACTTAAAAGACCATCAACATACAATGCTGTATCCCTCAGATGATATCAAAGCATACTTGACAACTTTTGAAAGGGTTGCTACAGCTTGCCAGTGGCCAAAGCAGCTGATATGGACACTGCACAGTCAGAAAACTATGACCTGGTGAAAAGCGAAATCCTGAAAAGGTATGGCATCTCAGGAGAGACCTACAGGCAAAGATTCCAGTCTCTGAAGTACAACTCAGTCGACAGTCCTCGAGAAGTCTTCACCCAACTCAAAGAACTCCTTATGAAATGGCTCCAACCAGAGTGAAAAACACTCCCACAGATCATTGACGCACTTGCAATGGAGCAATTGATCAAAATTCTGCCTACAGATATATAGCTTTGGGTAAAAGAGCACCATCCAGAAAGTGGCAAAAAGGCTGTTTCTTTGGGTGAAGACTACCAAATGGCCAGGCAGATGCCATAGCAGCAAGGTAATAGCCAAGCACCAGTAAGATACTCTTTTTCCCATTTAAACTCCAAGACTGATAACTCTGGTGGGGATAACAAATCTGCACTCAAAGACTTTATATGTTACAACTATAATAAGACAAGTCATATTGTAAGAAATTGCCATAGTAAGAAGAGTGACACTGGAGCAGATTAGTACTTAGCAAATTGGGGCAAGTACTTAAAAGACGTGAAGGTGGAAGATAATACTGTGAAGGGTCTTATAGAGTCGGGAAGCAGACAGACCATAGTGCCTATTGAAATTCTGGGAAAACAATGTCGAAAAGGACCAGGTACTGGTGTCATCTGCATCCACGGGGACACTCGATACTATCCAACCAGTGAAGTGACTGTGACAATTAAGGATGTGTCACACCAAATGAAAGTGGGGGTAGTACCTAAGTTTCCTGTAACTGTGATTGTTGGAAATGACTTTCCAGGATGTACTGAGTTAATCAAAGAGGGAGAAAATCCTGATGTTTCAGCAGCTGTGGTGACAAGAGGTCAGGCAAAGAAAATTTCAGATGGTGGGGACTGTTTTCCTTTCACTGATTTTGATTCTGACTTGTTTGAGCACAGCTCCAAGATCCAGAATTCCAGGAATGAAAGACAACATCTAAAGAAACTGTGGCAACAAAGGACTGATGGACATGAGGGGTTAACATATAAAAATGCTGAAACTAAACTGATCACTGATTGTGATTTTCTTTCAGAACAAACTAACAATGTTTCTCTTCAGTGTTATTTTAAGCCACTGGGGGTGAAACCAAAACAGGGTGAACCTATGTTTACAAAATGTAATGGGCTGTTGTACAGAATTTGTATTAAACCTCAGACACAGGACCAGACAGAACAATTGGTTATACCACAAAAGTATAGACAAGGCCCCTAGAATTCTGCAGGTGCAGAATTTTGCGCAGAACTTGCAACCTACCTCAGAACTTCTGCAGTTTTGCCACAGAATTCACTGTTCTTGGTGATTCTTTATTAATATTTCCGTTTATCCATAGAACCTTGTTCCCTTCCCCTCTTTTTATATCCAAAACCCCTCTATGCTCAGAATGTGATGTTATCTGTGCTATAACATCATACATCAGCTAATGAAATGGCTGCATTTTGCCACATAAATGGATAGTCATTTATCTACCACAGCTCCCACTACCAGAGGTGGTGGCACAGCACATCAGGTACACTGATATTTGCTCAACCTGCACTACACCCTAATACAATTTTCAGTCCTAAGTTATTACACTAGTTGTGTCAACTTAAACAAAACCTTGACAATAGCATAGACCTGTTAAGTCCATACCTTACTTTGTACAAACATATTTTTGCCTTTAAGGTATGGAGATGCCATCAGAAATGAATAACTGGTTAAATGAATTAACCTGACATTTTTAAGAAAAATAAAGTAACTATGCCCAGAAAAGTAGAATATAATAATGTGTAGACCAGTTGAAAGAACAGATCTGTCACATAAATAATTGCACTGTACACATTTTTTGCCAGGGTTATTGATTACATATTTTCTTTGGTTGATAGAATCACCTAAACATTAAGGAGAAATTTTGTGTGCAGGGCCAGCTGTTGGGCCAGAGGGTGGCATGTTGTGTTCCCGTGCTGGCAACTCAGGTTCAGAGATGAGCTTAACCTCTGAACAAACTGTAGAAATAAGTAACTTGATAAAGACATTTGATAATACTTTTACCACAGTACCAGGCCAAACAAAAAGGGTCAAGCATGTAATAAAGACAAGGAATGCTTGCTCTATTAGACAAAAGACATACAGATTACCAGAGTGGTTAAGAGCAGACATGGTTAAGGAAATACAAGAAATGAAAGAATTGGGTATCATAGAAGAGCCGAGAAGTGCTTGATCATTACCAATGGTGATTGTAAACAAAAAAGAAGGGGGTATAAGAATCTGGCTTGATTTTAGGAAACTTAATCAAGTGTCAGAATTTGACAGTTATCCTATGCCCAGTGTAGATGATTTGGTGGATAGACTGGGGAGTGCCAAGAATATCAGTACCCTCGATCTAACCAAGGGGTTACTGGCAAATCCCTCTAGCTAAAGAATCCAGAGACAAAACTTCATTTGCCACACCTATAGGAGTCTATCTGTTCACCACCATGCTATTTGGTTTACATGGTGCACCCATTACATTCCAGCAGTACATGGATGTTATTTTATCACCTCACACTGGTTATTGTGCTGTATACCCGGATGATGTTGTGGTGTATAGTCCAGACTGGAAAAGCCACCTGGAACACCTATGATGAGTTATCCAGTTGATCAAAAAGGCAGGTCTGACAAGTAATCCTACCAAGTGTGCATTGGGCATGTAATTAACCAGATATTTGGGCTATGTTCTGGGAAATCAAGAAGTTAAGCCAGATGTTTCCAAGATAGAAACTGTAGCTAACAGCCCTGTCCCTAAAACAAAGAAGCATGTCACGTCATTTTTAGGGCTGGCTGGTTATCATTGGAGATTTGTTCCCAGCTTTGCCGAGTCAGCTACTCCCCTCACTAAATTTACAAAGAAATGGTTCTCGAATAATGTGAAATGGACCCCAGAGTGTGATGAGGCTTTTCAGGCCATTAAGGCTGCATTATGTTCAGCCCCTGTTTTAAGAAGCCTAGACTTTGAGAAACAGTTTTCATTACAGACAGATGCATCAGAAGTAGGCCTAGGTGCAGTTTTGAGTCAGCATACAGATGGGAAAGAACATCCTATTCTATACATAAGTAAGAAATTGCACGGCAGAGAAAAAAGGTACTCCACCATTGAAAAGGAAGGCCTGGTGGCAAAGTGGGCCATGCAGTCCCTTAAGTTTTACTTACTAGGAGCTGACTTTGTATTTGTAACAGATCACAATCCTCTCTGTTGGCTTAACCAAATGAAGGATAACAATTCTAGAATCACAAGGTGGTACCTGGTACTATAGCCATTTAAATTTAAAGTGATGCACAAATCTGGGAAAGAAAATGTCAATACTGATTTTCTGTCAAGATATGGATCAGGAATTTAGAATTCCAAATGTTAAAAAAACAAAAATGTGTGAGTTGAAACTTCACCATTTGCTATGCTACATATGCCCTGTGCTGTAAAGGTTCTAAGCTAGTGTTAGATGGGAATTTAATAGAATGTTTTGGAAACCTGTTTCTTTTTTTAAATGGGTTTCCTCTTAAAGAGGGGGGTATGTGACAGGGTTGAATAAGGCCGTGACCCATTTGTTATGCATAAATATTTTAAATGCAAGGGTCTGTTCTCTCATCTCCTTTTCTGTCTCTTGTGTGTGGTTGTGCAGTCAAATTTTTGGGTGAGACCTAGGAACTGATCACTTCAATGGTTTCACAATTCTCCATCTCTCACTACCTTTCTGTCTTCCCTTGCTGTTCTGTTTTTTCTCCCCTTTGCACATCTACAGGTATACAAATATACGTGAATCTTTATGTGGAAATGTCACTGTTACTAGAATCCCTTTGTTTCATATTGTATTTATACTGTTGAAATGATTGCAAAAAGCTATTTAGAACTCAAGGGGTTAACCTGAGAAGCTAATTTGCAAACTCTCTGAGATGCTGTAAACAAGAGGCCAATTCTGGGTCATTATGTTCTTTTTGCTGCACCTGCAAGAACATTGGAAACTTACAAGAACATTGTATGAGAAGCATACTGTTTTTTTAATGAGTTTCCCATGCTCTGACTTATAAAAAGAGCAGCATTGCTTGTTCAAGAGGGAGAGACAGAGACTGAGAGACAGATTGGAAATTGAGGAGAAAAACTCAGAAGAAGGACTTTACTTTCTATGTTTGTACTGCCATTATAAATAGGTATACTGAACATTTTTTTTTTATTTTGCTGTTATTAATAATAAACCACTATTTGCAAATCTTACAACTTTTCCTTGTTTTCCTATGTTTCTTGACCTGTGCCTTGATGACAGCAAGGTGGGGAGCTGCTCAGTGGGTGGAATGTCCTGAGGAGAGAAAAGAGGTTACAATGGATTAAAAATGTCTGAGGGAGGTGGCTAAAAATCAAGTTACAGCAGTAGGAGACAGAATTAGAATGGTGAGGGAGGGGCAGAAAAGAATGGAAGCAGATTCTGAACAGATTTTCAATTCGGCAGTAAACTTTAATAAAATGTCTGTAAGTTCTTTAAACTACCTGTAATAAAATGACTATACGTTCTTTAAACTGCCTGTAATCAAATGGCTGTAAGTTCTTTAAATAATTTTCAAGTCTTCATTTTTTTTTTTAAGAAAATGTCACAGATTTTCTTTTAAACAAATCGGCTGTAAACCACTGATAAAAAATATTTTACTTAATTTAACAAGCTTTGAGTCAGAGAAAAGAATTAATTAAAAGCTCCAAGTCTCAAAGAGCACAAAAAGACTAACTTAATTAAAAGCCAAGCGTCTCAGAGAGCACTTCTGGGAAATGGCAGAGTGTAACTGGGGAGCCGTAAGGGCAGAAAGTAACTGAAGAGCCATAAGGGCAGAAAGAAAGGCAAAGGCACAGTCTCCAAGTGGGTACTTAAACTCAGTTCCTTACAGATTGCTGGTGGGCAGATGGGAACCTGCTCTGTGGGCAGAATGTGTCCAGCACAGGTAGGAGGATTTACAGATTGCTATCAGGCGGGCAGGGAGCTGCTTCATGGGCAGAATGCCCAGTGCAGGTAGAGGGATTTGCAGATTGCTGGCGGGTATGTGGGGAGCTGCTCCGTGGGCGGAATGCCCAGCGCAGGTATGGGGGCTTGCAGTTTGCTAGTGGGTGGGTGGGGAGCTGCTCCATGGGTGGAATGCCCAGTGCAGATAGGGGGTTAAGAAATAAATGTCACTATCCAGCTGAGCTTCTTTCTTCCTGATGTTATGAAGCTGCCAAATGAGCTAGTGGATTACTGTATCTTACACGATGTAAGAAAAATGTTAGTTACTATATTTGTCTATCTACACAAATGTAAACAAAGTGGGTAATTTGATACCCTTTATTGGACCAACAAAGGATTTACAAAACATTCCTTCATTGGAAACATGACAGTTACTTCCATAGACTGTGACTAATGGATTTTTTTTTACAATGAACAGGATACTTCAGACATCAGCATTCCACTTCTCAATTCCCTGATAGGTTCAGCATTGACTACCTTTCCCCAACCTGCCTGTGTCAAGGAGAAAAGGGTTAGCTTGCCAAATAAAACCTAAATGTTGGATGTACCATACTTATGTACCCCAATGCATAGGATTGCCCAGTTATGAAGAAAAAACTCAAAATGTAGGTTTGTCCTAAGTCAGGGAAATTATATAAGCGTCAAGTTGGAGATAATGCTTAGAAAAATAAGCACTTCTTTAATGATACCATAGGAGCTCACAGACCAAAGCTCTGACTAGTATATCTGAAAGTGTCCAACAGCATAGTTGCTGCTACCTGAAATTTATGTCAGAAATGAGCCATACTGCAAAGAATACCATAAAACAGTATTTAAACATTCTATTTTTACAATTTTTAGGACCGAGTAATTCACTGCTGATATTCAAGTACTTTGTTAATTGTAAAAAAAAAATCCATTAGTCTCAGTCTATGGAAGTAACTGTCATGTTTCCAATGAAGAAACATTTTGTAATTCCTTTGTTGGTCCAGTAAACAGTATCAAGTCACTACCTCCCTACTAAGGCTCACTGAATCCTTCCATACCGGCATGGACCAGGGCCTCATCACCTCTACCATATTTTTCAACCTTGCAAAGGCTTTCAACACTGTCTCACACCCCCTCCTCTTATCCAAACTATCATTTGCAGGGTTCTCAAGTGAGACCACCAGCTGGTTCCACTCCTATCTTGTTGGTAGGACTCAGTCCATCAGAACTGGAAACTCCCTCTACTCCTCCCTTCCCATCATCACCAGTGTTCCTCATGGCTCGGTCCTTGGATCTTTGCTGTTCTCCATCTTCCTCAACAACCTGCCCTCTGCCTGCCAATGCACATCCATCCACATGTATGTGGACGATACTGTACTGTTCACATCTGGCCCCTTAACTTCTGATGTGGCAACTAGACTACAGCGCAATTTTGAGGAAGTCCTGCACTGGTTTCGTGTAAATCAGCTCTTCATGAATGCCAAGAAAACAGTCTCCATGACCTTTAGCACAAGTCAGAGACTCTCTCGGCTCCCTTCCCTTCCCACATTCCATACCCTGGATGGGACAAACCTTTAGATACCTTGGGGTCTGACTCGATCAGCACCTTGACTTTTCTGTACATATTGAGGACGTTCACAAGAAACTGCACCCCAAACTGGGCACCCTGTATCACAGCCATGGTTGCATCCTGCTGTCAGCCAGCTATGCAATAGTACAGAAAATGATTCTCCCTATTTTTGACTATGGGGATGTAGTCTACAGTACTACTCCCAAAACCTCCCTAACCAGACTGGACACCCTCTACCACTCCTTCTGCAGTTTTGCCCTAGGCTGTCAGCCCTGTATCCACCATTGTCTCCTCTACCCGACCCTGTCCCTTCCAGCCTTACAGGACAGGAGGCAGGCACACTGTGCTAGTCTCATGGCTAAATGCTGGTCACAGTCCCTACTCTCTTACCTGTCTTTCACTCTCTCCCCCCTTCCCCTCCCTTCCATTCCCTCAGACACTTCAACTCCCGGTCCTTGTCAGCCCCTCACATGTCCACCTCTGCAGGCCAGGCTGCCTTCTCCTATTGATTGTCTAAATTGTGAAATTCTCTCCCCTCTGCCATTTGCCATGCCCCTTCCCCCTGTTATTTCAACACTCTCTTCAAAGACCACTTCCGCACCTCCTGTTCCTGCTACTAACCTTCTTGCTGCTGAATTATGTTCTAGCACTTGTATTCCTGCTTAGACTGGGTTACAAGACACTGTGTCATCTTGGCAGCCTAATGTGTAATTCTGCTGCACTATTAGTTGCTGTATTTTGTCACTAATTGTATTGTATTATACTGTATTGTATTGTATTGTATTGAATTGTACTTTATTGTAGTGTATGGTAACACATTGCTGAATTGTTTGCTGTTCATGTTTTACTTGCACAATTTGTGTTTACAAATGTAACTTCCCAATGTTCCCCTCCCTCCAGGAAGCATCTGGAAACGAGCAGTTGTCTGCTTTCCTATTAAAACTTTTAAATTAATAAATAAATAAAAGAACTGCTGATGCAGTTAAAACTAAACTCAGCAACACCATTCCAGTCTTGGGGTTTCTTCCATGTCCCTGCTACACATTCGGCTTGTAAGATTTCAGGTCTTAACTGAGTCACAAAGTAAAAATGTACTGCCCTGAGTTATAGGAAGATTCAGCCTTAGCAGTGTAAAACAGGTTGCACAATACTCACCCTCTTATTACGCAGCACAGACCAGGACATTCCAATGGGCCATTCTCAATGTTTATGTTTGTAACCTTTCATCACAGCCTCATTTATTCAGGGTCCACAAATTCAACAGCTTTTACTGGATCAACCACTTACCATGACAAAAATGCACAGTTTTTCTTGCATTACCTGATTTTATATGATAGACTTCTTTTTCAGCATTTCATTTACCTCCATACCTTTCTTTTTCTTCTGGTGACTAGCTCTGTATGTGGTCTTGTCTGGGTAAACCTGAAGCAGATGCTTTTTAAATTGAACCCCTCATAGAAACATGGAATTTGGTGGTGGAAAAGGACCATTGGCCCACCCACTCCAGTCTGCCAAAATGTTCCCTTCCCTATTTTTCTCTGCAGACCCTAACTGGTCTCCAGCAAACCTCCTTCCTCTCTGCCTTTTTTCTAATATATACTTAAGCCTATCCCACACATGCTTGATGCCCCCCCCCACTGCTTTTACCTCCACCATGTCTAATGGAAGTCTATACTACACATCTAGTACTGTCTACCACCATTTCAGTGAAGAAATATTTCCTTACATCCCTATTAAACTCCCCCACAGCTTCATTGCATGCCCCCCTGGTCTTGGTACTCCTTATCTGTAAAAGACTCCATTTATTCACCCTGGTTACCCCCGTGAGGTACTTAGGGGTCTATATCATGTTACTTCTTTCTCTCCTCTCTTTCAGGGACTATGCATTGATATCCCTCAATCTCTCAATGTAGGGCTTCTTGTGCATACCCAGCACCATTTTAGTTGCCCCCATCTGAACTGCCTTTACCTTGTCTATGTCCTTTCTGAGGTGCGGGATACAGCACTCCAGGAGGGGGTCTCACTAGTGTGAGCGATACAGTCACAATGCCATCTCCCTCCTTCTGCTGGATATATACCCCTCCCTATACACCTAAGAATCATACTAGTTCTACACACTGCTTTATCACACTGCCCTGTCACTTTGAGGTCATCAGATATGAAATATCCAAAGTTGATTTCCTGTTTAGTGACTGTCAGTACCTTTCCCCATATTATACTCAGCATCTGAGTTTCTATGCTCTAGGTGCATGATTTTGCCTTTTTTGGCATTGAACCTCAACTTCCATACTTTAGATGACTCCCTGAGTTTCCCAAATTCCTGTTTATTCTATCAAACCCCTCTGAGTGTCCACCCTATTGCAGATTTTGGTATCATCTGCAAAATGGCATACCCTTCGTTCATGTTCTTCAGAAATGTCACTTATGAAGACATTGAAGAGGACCAATCCCAGTACTGAGTCTTCCTCCTCTTTCCACCTGGGCAGTTCCTACTGTTCACCATCCTTTGAGTGAGTGCTGTTTACCACCAACCTCTGTCTACTATCTGTTAATCTGTTTCTAACTCAATTCACCACTTTGGACCCACCCCCAAAACTGATTAATTTCTTTATCAGCCACCTGAGTGGCACAGTATAAAAGGCCTTACGGAAATTCAGATCGGACACATCCACTGCCTTTCACTGACCTATTTTCCTTGTCACCCACTCAAAGAAGTCTATCAGATTTGTTTGGCATAATCCTGCCCCCCCCATGAATCCAAGATGCCTATGGTCTTGCAACCTACTGGATTTAAGATACTCTACTAGTCTTTCTTTCAGCAGGGTTTTCATTAATTTCCACACAACTGAAGTTAGTCTCATTGGACTGTAGTTGCATCCTCCTTTCTGCTGCCAGTCTTATGTAGAGGGACAGTGTCAGCCTATCTGTGCCAGAATAGAAGACTATTGCACAAACTGGGGAATATGGGTGTGGGCAGGACAGTAGTGTGACGGGTTGGTAACTGGTTGGGCGGCAGGACACAGAGGGTGGTGGTAAATGGCTGTCACTCCACAGAGGGAAGATTGACCAGTGGGGTACCACAGGGATCAGTGCTGGGACCGGTCCTATTCAATACCTTCATCAGTGACATTGCGCAGGACCTAGAAGGCAGAATTTCACTGTTCGCTGATGACACAAAGCTCTGTAACACAGTAGACACACCAGAGGGTGTAGACAGAATGAGAAGGGACCTGCAGAAACTTGAAGAATGGTCAGGGTTTGCTGGTTGAAATTCAATGCAAGGAAATTGCAAAGATAATGCATATGGGCACAAAAAACCCTGGCACAATATATCAGTTGGGGAGTGAGGATATAGCATGCACCAAGCAGGAAGGGATCTTGGGATTATCATCTCTGATGATCTCAAGGCAGGAAACAGTGTGACAAGGCAGCAGGTAAAGCAAATAGGATGCTGGGATGCATAGGCAGAAACATCACCAGCAGGAAAAGGGAGGTCATAATTCCACTATACAAGACACTAGTGAGGCCCACCTGGAGTACACTGTACAGTTCTGGAACCTTACCTACGTAAGGACATAGACAGGGTAGAGAAGGTTCAGAGGAGGAGCAACAAAGATGGTGCATGGATTGCATCACAAGTCCTATGGGACAGGTTGAAGGAACTGAACATGTACTCCTGGAGGAGAGGAGGGAGAGAGGGGATATGATAGAGACACACAAGTATCTTACAGGGAGGAACAGGGTGCAGGAATACACTATTCTTAAGCAAATAAGATGTTCCAGGACTATAGGGCATGGGATGAAGTTGGAGGGAGGATGATTCAAGGAAACGTGAGGAATAATTTCTTCACAGAACGGGTGGTGGACAAGTGGAACACCCTGCCAGAGGAAGTGGTGGGGGCTGAAACAATCACAGGATTTAAGAATGCATGGGATAGACATAAAGGAATTCTGGAGGTCAGGGGTAAGGGGCAACAGACTTCTTGGAAAACATAAACTGAACTTACAAGCTCAAATGGGCAGACTGGGTGGGCCATAGGCCCTTATCTGCTGACACTGTCTATGTATCTATATATCTCCAATCATCCAGAACCATGCCTGTTTCCAGTGAGCTGTTGAACAAGGCTGTCAGTAGAGCAGGTAGCACCTCCCTGAATTCCCTTTGAACACTTGGATATGTCCTGTCTATTCCCATAGCTTTGTCCACCTTCAGAGTTGCAAGTTTCTTGAGAACTTTTTCTTCTGAAAATGGACTTGTGTCCACCTCCCCTTCCCCATTCATGCTGTTCCCTGATGGCCCATCCCTCCTTTCCCTCCACTATAAAGATTGAGCAGAAATACCTAATTAGGATGTCTACTTTTTCTTGATCATCCACTGCACAGTCCCCCCTCCCACCTCCCTTCTAATTCTCACTATCCCTTCCCTTGTTTTCCTCTTCTCTGTTACGTATCTGTAGAAAATCTTACCCCCCTAATAACTTCCTTGGTGACTCTTTCCTCCGTCTGTGCCTATGCTCCACTCACCACCTTTCCTGCTTCCCTCTGTTTTAATAGGTAGGTCTCCCTGTCCTCCCCCTCTGTGTTTCCATATACCTCCTGAATGCCACCCTTTTTTCCTTCAACACCTTTACCACTTCCTTACAGAATCATGATGGTGTATTTTTCTTTCTGCTTTTATTGACTTCCTTTACACAGAGGTTAGTTGCTTTAGTTATACTCTGCCTTATTTTTGTCCACTGTATTTCCACCCATCCCTGGAAATCCTCCCTCCTGAGACAGTTTCTGAGTCAGTCATCCATTCCTTTAAAATCTATCCTCCTAAGGTCCAGAACCCTAGTCCTCATGTGGTTAGCCTCTGTTCCTGTCTTAATGTTAAACCACACTCTACAGTGATTACTGGTACCAAGGAGACTGCCAACTGTGACATCTGCAATGTCAACCCTGTCTGTAAGCACCTGGGCCAGCACTGCCCCTTCCCTAGTGAGTTCTGTGACTAGATGCCTCAGTAAAGCCCCTTGTTGGGAGCACAGCAGCATACTGCATCTCTCTTCAGTAACACTGTAAGGTACTGTGTTGCATCCTGTCTGGCTCCACTGTAAATAATATCTGCTTGTTATCTCTTACTCAGCTGTACTATATTGCAACTCTGTTATTATTGTAATAGTGTTAACTTGCACTCTCCTGGGCTAAGCCTGAAAATAGTCATTTCATGTCTAGTGCACCTACCCAAATAACAACAAAATTGATGTTCCTTTTGCATCTCTTTTGACTTGATGTCCTCCTTGCTCCTTACTGGGCCCTATTTTGACAGCTCCCAGCACAGTCACCTACCATCCCTTGGGCTTATCCCTCTTCTCCCATTACTTATGCATCTCGGCAGGATCAGAGGGACTGGCTCTTGCTCCTCCAAAGCAAGATCTAAGTGGTTGCACAGTTGGTGGTGCCAAGCCTGTGTAGGAAATCTTTCATCCTCTCTGGCAAGAGATTTTTCTCTGAAGATTTTGTCTACCTCTGCAGGCTGACACACATAAACGCAAATCATCTGTTGATGTCCCACATCCTTCTGGGCCTCCTGACTGCCTGGACACCCTGCCTTTGCCAGGTATCAGGTGCACTGTGGGATGCACAATCCTCCCTCCCCATGAGTAGAGTGCAGTTTTCTGGGAGCTTGATACTCTCACCCTTGCCAAGCCTTGGAAACTAGAGTTCAGTCTGGAACCAGGATTTCCAGCATAGCAAGCAGTAGTGCTAACACTGTGCTACTGGGCTGGCACCCTAGCATTTTTAATGTATATACCTATCAGACTAGCACAGATCACAAAATTTGTCTAATATTCTACTTATAATGTAATGAATGTTCTGTGTGAAACTTGGTTATACTGTTTGTAACTGATGCTACTGCTGTCCTCCAGGACACCCTCATAAAGGAAAAGTGCATCTCATTGTGAAGCAGCTCATTCTGTTCAATGGAATTTCCATTAATTGATAAATTGCCATTGACCGTAGCACAATGACCTGGCCTGGTCTGGTCTGAACCTCAGCTGAACTTTCATGTGCACAGTAAGTTATATCTCTTAGTTCATAATCTCCCTTGGGTAACTTTCCAAATGTGCATTTCCAGTACTTATACCCATACAGTACTATTAAAGTTTTAGACTATTCTCAATCATTTTGATCATTGTAGTATGCCTGTTGCTAGCATCATTTTGGACAGTTCTGGATTTCAAAAACCTGTTGTTTACTTAGTACAGTTCCCTGCCCCAGGGAATTCAAAAACTGCAAATATATTCACATAACTCAGAATATAAATGAAGATTCAACAGAAAAAATAAGCTGAACAGGTTAAGCTTGTGGGGTCTCTTTGGCAGTTGCTTTTTTACATTGTTATTTAACTGGCAAATGCAAGTAGTGTGTTACATAAAGAACAGCATGTTTCAGTGCAATTACTGGTAAATCATTCATTTCATAAAAGGAAAGTAGATCGGTGACTGACATAAAAAAGATTTATCATAATCCCCTAGAGTGCATATGTAAAGATATCAAATGATGTGCTATGCAACCCTTTGAATAAGAGTCCTCTTTCCTGGCATCTGTAAATCATGCCTTACCAAACAATAAAACCTCAATACAGTAAGTTTCCTCTTCCTTGGCCTCTTGGTGACCAGGTTCAGGAATGGGCCCAAGATGCTGGAAGACCGGGGGGGGGGGGGAGAAGATTTGAGCACCCCACAGAATGATCCCCTCCTTGTGAGGTGAAGCAGACCAATTTCTACTTCAAGAGTAGCCCCCCCTAGGGGTCCACAGGTGAAGCCATTCAGCTGTGGAATTGCAGTGAGAGGGGAGACACCAGTGTTTTCTCTCTCTGCCTCTCTCTCTCCCTCCCCCTCCCTTCTCTCTCTCGCTCTCTCTTTCTCTCTCTTGACCTCTCAAATTTAAATTCACAAATAATTTTAGAGGGAAAACCTGAGATCTGGTCCAATCCCAGCCTTCTTTTCATCACTGTGAACATGTAAGGGGCTCAATCTTCTCCTCATAGCTTTTGTCCCCCATACCGTTGATCATTTTGGTGGCTCTGTGTTTCATCCTCTTGACTGCTTCAATGTCCTTTTGGTATTGGGAGACCAAAACTAAAAGCAATAGCCCAGGTAGGGCTTGCCCATGACCTTGTAAAGCATTAGGATTATGTCCCCTGCTCCACTACCTACACCCCTTTTGATGCATACCAACATTCTGCTGGCCTTCCTGACAGCATACTCACACTGCTTGTCGTGCTTCAGACCCTTATCTACTTTGAGCACTGAGTCCTTTTCCTCATTCTCTGCAGCAGGATGAGCTCCACACAGTGCATGGGTCCCACCTTTGTTTTCCTTACCAAGTGTGCCTGTGAATTTATGCAGCCTGCTGAGGACCCCCAGATTCCAGATCAAAGATAAAGAAGTTGAACAGCAGTGGCCCCCAGAACTGAGCCCTGAGAGATGCTGCTAAGTTCTCTTCTCTGCCTGTTTGCAGATGACACCAAGATCTGCAACAGGGTAGATACTCCAGAAGGGGTGCAGAAAATGAAGAGGGACCTGCGGAAGCTTGAAAGATGTTTGGAGATGTGCAACTGAGGTTCAGTGCAAAGAAGTGCAAAATAATGCACATGGGTAGAGTGAACCCTGGGGAGAGCTACAGGTTGGGGGGGAGAGGACTGTCACCAAAGAGGAAAGGGACCTAGGGGTTATAATCTCTGATGACCTTAAGGTATCAAAGCAGTGCACAAAGAAGGCAGGGAGTGCCAGCGGCATGCCAGGGTGCACAGGCAGGGGTATAACTTGCAGGAGGTAGAAGGTGGTGATGCCATTGTATAAAACATTGGTAGGGCCACACCTGGAGAACTTCGTGCAGTTGTGGAGGCCACACCTGAACAAGGACATAGATAAGGTGGAGACTACCCAGAGAAGAGCAACAAGGATGGTACAGGGCTTGCACCACAGAATATATGAGGAGACACTGAGGGCCCTCAGTATGTACTCATTGGAGGAGAGGAGACAGCGGAGGGGGGGCATGATTGAAGCTTTCAAGTACCTCAAGGGCATAAACAACATGCAGGTGGGGGACCTTTTCCAATGTAGAAAAAGTACTAGAATAAGGGGGCACAATGTGAAATTGGAAGGGGGTAAATTATGAGGTAATGTGAGGAGGTTTTTCTACACAGAAAGGGTACCCAACGCTTGGAATGGTCTGCCACAGAAGGTACTGGGGGCAAGCACAGTGGAGGGGTTTAAGCATGCCTGGGACAGGCACAAAGGAAGCTTGAGAGGGGAGGGAGGGAATGATAAAAAGCCATTAATCACATAGGGTCAGTGGCCACATACAATGTATAGGGCCTACAAGCAGACTGGATCGGCCTAGCAGTCCTTATCTGCCGACAATTTCTATGTTTCTATGTTTCTACACAGAGTAACATCTGTCTACCACCATGCTCGACTTCCTGCTCCCAGTCTAGTTAGCAATTTACATGTGTACAGTATGTCTAACTTGTACCACACTCATTTACTTGTCCCAAATGCTTGTACTGGACCACTGTATCAAAGGTCTTGCTGAAGTCCAGATACTCTATACCCATGAACCTGCCTCTTCCTACCTCCCTGGTCACTCTCTCAAAAATGGTCATCTGTTTGGTTTGGCATGTTCTGTTCCTCTTAAAACCATGTTAATATGGGGGCAAGAATCATGGCCTCAACCATGTACTCCGTTATGCCTCTCTTTTTTAACATCATGAAAGATTTTATTGATTTTCCGATTTATACATAACACTGTTCCATACTTCCACAATCAAATTCGATGATAGCACCAACAAAATACAGAGTGTTCTATATATAGGAATATCAAACAGTTACTAACATTGCTCAGACATTATTACAGGTACAGCATAGAAAAGCTGATATGTACATTTCCATACAATTACTGAACCGAGGGAGTCTGAATATACTTCATACAACTAAAGAGAGTGGGTTGTCGGGGATGTGTGTGGGAACTGTGCATAAATGTGGCTTCAGATATTTGCCCCACTTCTTATAATAGGTGGTAAGCTGGCAACAGGCAATGAATGAGAGCCTTTCAAAGGTGACCAGTCTAGCCTGTGTCATATCCCTTGTCAGTAGGGAGCAGGGCTGTGCCAACAACTGTAAGGGCCCCCCTGCAAAATATTTTGTGTGGCCCACTTCCCAAACAATAAATAGAAGATAATATATGGTCATTTATTGGTAACTAGTTTGTTAACCATTGAGAGGTTGCCAGGGTGACCATGTGAAGCTTGCGAGGTTTACATCACCATGGCAACCTCAAGATGATCTAACAAACAGGATGCCAATCGATGAACCATACATTACATTTTATATTGTATGATCATTAAAAAGATTAATATAATGAAGTAGGATCCTCACTTTTGTCAGCTGCTCTGTTATTTAAGTCACCGCTGCTCAGCTCTGGATCATGCTGTTGCCACCATTTCAAGAAGGTGGTCTGTTCGAGTAGCGCGCATGTGCAGAGCAATCCACATTATTATACCATTGATGTGACATACCATTGATGGGTTAACAAGGCTGCGTCACATCGCTGGTATAACAACATTGGGAAAAGATGAATTTCCCCTAATAACAACATTCTACCATACATTATATGTTGAATAACCATTAGCGCACATGAAATTTTTATAACTTAAGTTTTTTTTTTCCATCAGTCCTGCTGAACATACATAGTTTGTCAATGCTGCCCCCGGTCCCCCTTGCTGGCACCATGATCAAAGAACTGAACAATGTCATTTGTTCCTGCTCCTCCTGGGGACACAAGTACCAAGAGTAGATGTTTTGAGTAATGGGCCCTATTGCTTCCTTGTTCAGTAATCTCCCCCCACCAGACCATGTGAAGCTGGAGTTGGAATCTTCTGACACCACTGCTGACAAAGTCAATTTCAAATGGATGAGCAATTTCCAAAGAGAAACTTGCAAGTTTGTTTGTGAGTAAAGGTTTTTTTAATGCTGACCTCTGAGGCACTGGGCCTCCTAACAGTGCAGACCCTACTGCAACTGCAGTTCTTGCACCCCCTTTGTCACTGCCCTGGTAGGAAGGGTGGTGTAGGCTTCTGCCATTTCATTAGGATGGCATGTTTGACTTCCATGAGTGCTGCAAGTAGCCAGTTAGCTTCTTGGGACAAGCACCTCAGAAGTACAGATGTATCCCCCGAAAGGTTAGAGTAGGTTGATACAGTATCTGAAAGCCCTGAATTTTGGATCAGTCTGTCGAGACACCCAGTTAAAGGCTTGTAGTGTGGGACACTGCCAGAGTACATGCAGTATATCTGTGCTGGGTGCATGGCACCTCCAAAATTCAGAGTCTGGTAACAGGCCTCTGCAATGTAGAAAGTCAGGGATGTGGTACCATTTTAACAGGATTTTTAGTTGGATTAACTGTCCTCTATCATCTCAATATGCTATATGAGCATTCCTGAGGCACCGTTTCCAGTTATCTGGAAAGATGGTCACTTGCAGCTCTTGTTCCCAGCTTTATTTGCCTTTGACTGTAGTCTTCAGTTGGGCATCCCTAAGTATGTGTAGGTTCTTCCAGCTAAGCCCTTAGCCTTGTTTGGCTTGTGCAAGGACTGTAACCATTCCTAGTCTTTTGTGGGGGCTTTGTCTAATAGTGTTAAATCACGTTTCTGAGGTGTACAAGCTTCCAGAAGTCCTCTCTGGGTATGCAGAATTTATCCTGTAACTGTTGGAAAGACAGTAGATCTTCCAAGTCCGGGACAAGGAGGTGGACAATGGTGCAGATGCCTGCTTGTTTCAAGTTTTTCCATCTAATTACCTCCCCTCCAATTTTAACATTCGGATTGTTCCAAACATGAGTGTACCATTCTGGGGGTATCCACAGTGGAGAGGGGCAATGGGACGGTTTCATATATCTGTTCCATTCTTTTTGAGTGTCCAAGATGATAGGGTTGGGTATTCTTCACTTGTTCCTACTGCCTAACAGCAAGCCCAACCAGGGGACCTCAGCTATATCAGCCTCGAGGGTAACCCACTTAGGTGTATCTGCACTGAGTGGGAGGAACCACTTGGTGGCCTGCGCCGCTCTGTAGGCCAATTGGTACCACTGAAACCAAGGGAGACCTGAACTCCCTCTTGACCGTTGTACCCTAAGTTTCACTTTGCTGATTCTGGATGCTTTCCCTTCCCAGAGTAGGTTAACTACAAGTTTGTCTATTTTGCAGAAATGTTTTTCAGGAGGGCAAGATGGGCAGATTATGGAATAGGCAGGAGAACCTGGGGAGTATGAACAGGCAGATGGCCTCCACCTTACTCTTAAGGGAAAGTTGGAGCTTTTGCCACTTCTGAATTTCAGGTTCCAGAGCATTGAGAAGTGGTGAGAAGTTAGTCTTCACTATTTCTGTCTATTGGAATGTAAGTTAAATCTATAAGTATGAGAAACCCATCGGTACACATAGTATACATGTGTCTTTGATGCACTCTCTATGGCAGTATACGTTTAAATGGGTAATGGTAATTTTATTCCAATTTACTTTTAGTCTTGAGGCAGTTGCAAAACTATCTAATAGATCCATAATGGGTTGTATAAATTGTGCTGGGTCAGTTAGGGTAAGGAGTAGATTGTCCGCATATGCATTCACCAGGTAGCTTTTATCTTGAACCATTATGCCTTTTACCTCCTGGGATGCTAGTAATTTTCCGGTGAGGGGGTCAAGGGTCACCAAAAAGAGCAAGGGGATGGGGGCAGCCTTGCCTTGCTCCCCTATTTAAGTTAGTTAAAATGGAAGCTGTAGGGTTATGATATAGGGTTTGGATAAAACTACAAAAGTATGGTCTGAATTCATATGCCTGTAGGGTAGAGTGTAAGTAGTTCCATTCTACAGAATTAAAGGCTTTATGGAAGTCCATAGCTGTAGCAGCCATGGGGAGGGAACTTGGGATGTATACCACTTCAACTGTAGTACCATGAGTATATTGTCTTCCCCTGTTACATAGAAACATAGAAACATAGACTTTGATGGCAGATAAGGACCGCTTGGTGCACCTAGTCTGCCCATTTCCCTACCTAGAAGATAAGCTGCAAATCCTATTTAACCAACAGCCTATTTCTTAATACCACCCACAAAAATTGCCTTATGTCTGTCCCATGTATTCTTGAATTCTCCCACAGTTTTAGACCCCACAACCTCCTCAGGAAGGCTGTTCCATCCATCCACCACCCTCTCTGTGAAAAAATACTTCCTCACATTGCCCCTGAGCTGTCCCCCCTCTATCTTCACATTGTGTCCCCTTGTTCTTGCACATCTCTTTTTCTGAAAGATGCTACCCTCTTGGACTTTGTTGATTCCACTGAGGTACTTAAACATTTCTATCATGTCCCCCCCCCTTCCTCAATGGTATAGATATTAAGCTCCTTTAGTCTCTACTCAGATGGCTTCTCTTACAGACCCCGCACCATTTTAGTTGCCCTCCTCTGAACTGCCTCAATCCTGTCTATGTCCTTGCGGAGATGGGGTCTCCAGAACTGCACGCAGTACTCCAGATGGGGTCTCAACAACTGTCTGCACAGGGGGATAACAACTTCCTGTCTTCTGCTGGTGATGCCTCTCCCTATACATCCCAGCATCCCCCCAGCCCTCCCTACTGCCTTCTCACATTGCTTGCCAACCTTAAGATCATCTGATATGATTACCCCCAGGTCCCTTTCCATTTTTGTTGTTGTTACTACCTCCCCCCATTGTGTACTCTTCCCCTGGGTTTTTGTTTCCCAGGTGCATTATTTTACACTTCTTTGCATTGAATCCAAGCTGCCATACTTCTGACCATTCCTCCAGATTTGCCAAGCCCCTTCTCATCCTTTCCATGCCTCCTTGTGTACCAACCCTGTTGCAGATCTTTGTGTCATCTGCAAAGAGGCATACTTTTCCTTCCAGTCCCTCTGCAATGTCACTTATAAAGACATTGAAGAGGACTGGACCCAGTACTGAACCCTACGGTACCCCACTAGTAACCCCTCTTTCTTCAGAGTGGACTCCATTTATGATTACCTTCTATGTCCTGTTGTCCAGCCAATGTTTTACCCAGGCTACCACCCTGGGACACACTCCCAGGCTGGTTCATTTGACTATTAATCTTTTGTGTGGGACTGTGTCAAATGCATTGCTAAAGCCTAGGTAGGCCATATCCACAGCCCCTCCCTGGTGTACTACTTTGGTCACCCAGTCAAAAAAAATCAATTAGATTCATCTGACATGACCTTCCTGCTGTGAACCCATGCTGCCTTGGATCCTCTGCCCCACTGGCCTCTAGGTACTCAACAGTTCTTTCCTTCAGAAGTGATTCCATCACTTTCCCTACCACAGAGGTCAAACTGACAGGTCTGTAGTTTCCTGCCTCTGTCTTGGTCCCTCTTTTGTGAAGGGGAATCACCCCTTTCAGGAACCCCACTTGAGTTGGGTGAATTATAGATGATAATACCTGGACCACCCTGTTGCCTGGTGCCTTGGCCACTATCTTGGTATCTACTAAAAGTAGGAAGATTGGTCTAAAATTCATGCAGTCTAGAGGGTCAGATGACTTTTTAGGCAGTAGCGTTATCACTGCTTCTTTCATAGTGGGCAGTAGGGTGCCCTGCTCTCTAGCTTCCTGTAGGACTGCCAGAAGTGGGGGATAATGACTCAGGATAGGTGTTGGTATAATTTTGTTATTTTTCTGTTGGCACCTGTAGCTTTCCCCAAGACAGCTGTTTTAGTGTTGTCAGGAGTTCTTTGGCTTTGAGGGGTATGTTGATTTCTTTGTGGGTTGCAGGGTCTAATTGAGGAACCATAGTGTCCCCCAAAAAGGTACTTATTGGTAAGTCACCTGAGTTCTCCCTTGCCTCAGATGAGTACAGCTGTTGATAGTGTTATCTCATCACCTCGTTTACATCCACTGAAGCTGTAACTATTTCCCTTTTCTGGTTCCATGGAGCTGGGATTTGAGAATCTGCTTTTTGCTTCCAGAGCCGGTAGGCTAGTAGCTTACCACTCTTGTCACCAGATTTCAAATATTTTTGTTTTGCATGCATCATTTGCCACTCAGTCTTGTAATGCATAGTGGTATTTATCTTATATTTAAGGCCCACAATGGTAGAAACTAGTTATGGGGAGGTGACAGAGGGCTTTAAATTGTGCTTCCTTATTTATAAGATCTAAGTTTAACTTAAGGAGTTCTGTTTTCCTCTTTTTGTTTTGTACAACTGTGTATGACATGATACAGCCTCTGAGAAATGCTTTAAAGGCCTCCCACATTGTTCCCACGGAGACCTCACCCTGTGCCGTTAATCTTAAAGTGTGACTTGGCCTCGGAGATGATCCAGGTTCAAAAATCAAGGGCCCTTAGTAAGAAAGGGTTACATCTCCAGGAGGGTGAGTTGCACTGATCCCCAGAGGGCATATACGTGAGTCCTATCAGGGCATTTTCCAAGATGAGAATTGACTCAATTGTGGGTGAGTGTGTGCCTTGGCAGGCTACCTCATCTACCGGCTGGTAGTCAATATGACTGTGAGTACAATTAACTGGGAAGAAAAAGTTGTAGTCCCTACCAACTGAATTCTCCTGTTTTCACACATCGGTCAGACTCCTTTCATCAAGCACAGCAGTTAGGGCTGCTTGGGCTTTGGGGTGACTGTCTGGTGTTGCCTGTGATTTGTCAAGAAAATTATCTGGCACTAAGTTGAAGTCTCCACCAATTAAGATAGGTGTGGCTTGTTCTCTCCCCCTTACATCAGTGATAACTTGACTGATCTGTGGGAAAAAATCAGCACTGTCGCAGTTTGGGCATATAGCATGGCAACTATTACCTTCCCCCCCAGGAAAGAGAAAAGGACCACCACCCATCATCCTTGTGTGTCCTTTTTAATTGATTCCACCTTCCAAGACAATGCTCTGTGCAGAAGCATGGCCACCCCTCTTGATTTTGATGATGTTGAGCTGTGTACCACTTGACCCACATAGGATTTACAAAGACAGTGTATGTTCCTGTCTGGAGGTGTGTTTCCTGGGTTAGGGCCACTTCTGTTCTCAGGGATGTTAAATGGTGCAGTACTTTATTGTGCTTAACCGGGTGGTTAGGTCCTTTAACATTCCAGGAGACGCGATGTATCTCATTTTTCTTTCTTGTAGCCATCGTGTCCTATCCTCCGCTGCTCCTTTCTCTAAAGGAGGGTCCTTAATTACTCGAATATGACACCCCAACAGTATGATATTAACATAGTTATCAACCCCTCTTTGGTGATTATCCCAGGCTCTCAGGGATTTGTGACTAGGACTCAGAGTCAAACAGAGGAGGGTATGATATCTGTCTCTTGCCCTTTTTGTGTTAAGGGGAGGGTAAGGTGGCCAAGGTACCCCTGGTGGCTTGCTCGCAGGAGAACTAAACTGTAGGGATAAAACTCTAGGGTGCACCATATTCTGAAATGGAGGGAACACCAGTGTAAATATGTTAACTGTTTAGTAGCCCTGAAACAGGGTTTGTATAGTTAAACTACCAGCAACAGATTCAGTATGATAAAACAACTGTGAAACTGAATTTGAAACCTTTGTTAAGCAATAACAGAAACTTCTCTGATCTGATTATACTACAGCACTTAGTTTGTAAGTGAGAAGGAATTAAATGCCGATCTGTCACAAACGCACTCAGCAGGTCAGGCCCTCTGCTCCCACAGTGTCAACCTCTGAGCACAGTATTGTGAATGGGAAACAGACAGGGTAACCTTCCTGTCTGCTTGTGTGTCTGAATCACCTTTGGTCTCAAGTTCTGGGGGGGATTCAAACTGTGAACCTTATGCTAGTGTACCCAAATGTACAGGCTCAGATAATCTGCTCTTCAAGGGGATGCCAGATATCTTTCGCCTAAGGGCACCTAACCAGGTATCCAAAATAAACCCTTGAAACTCTATAAAAGACCTTAGGTATATTCTTACCTTTTCCCAGTTTAGTAACACCATCAGTCTCTGAACAGTTTTTGTCAGCTTAACCCTCTACAAGTCACATGCAAAAAGAAGTTCAAAGACACACCCAGGCAATCTTTCAAGATAATATTTTTACTAAAATGGATAAAAATATGTAAAATGTAAACACAGAACACTATATCAAAAAGCATTCAATCATTTAAAAGAAAACAAAGAAAACTACAGACAATCTCCTACCAACATACAGTTAGATGTTTTCTATCTATTGTATTACAATACCTCTATAGTGCTTATAGTTAGATCTTGTTTCTTAAGAGTTCAAAAAGATATGTCACTCAGTTCAAACAGAGAATACAGTTTAAAACTTTATGTTTCCACACCCCTTCTATGATGTCATCTAGCTCCTCCTTTTAGAATATTTGTTTTTTTTTATTTAATTTATTTTATAGTATAATATAGAACTCAGAACATGCTTAGGATATTGCAAGAGAAATACATTTTAAAAAAGGCATACAATCCTAAGAAAGAAAGAAAAGGGTCAAAAACATCCCAAAAGTAAAAGCCGAGAGAAATATTCACCAGAATAATCCCCGCTCCCTAACCACCCCCATTATGTGCTGTGGTGCATAAGTATTATATTTCTTATAGACTGTAACACATTGCGGACAGGTAGAAATAATGGATCACATCAAGAAAGTAAAGAGGGAAATAAGTAGAAATAAATAAAAAATAAAAAGAAGGGGAAGAAAAAGCCACCAAAATTTAAAATAACATTTTCTTCTTACTCTAATTAGCTCAGGGGGGAGCATACCACCTATATCAGGGCCCAACCTCAATTCAAGTAAAGGGCATACAGCTTGCCTCATTTGGTCATAAAAGAAGATTGACGACGGTTCATTTGTGCAAGTAGATGTTCGATCCGGAGAGCGAAACATAGTTCGTGTAGCCACTCCGAGTACGTTAGGCTGGCTTGATCTTTCCAGTGCCTGAGCACTAATTTTTTAACCGCCATCGATAGTAGAGCTAAATGGTATCTCTTCTCTCTGACTGGGATTACAGAATAATCTCCAAATATACAAGTTTTAGGTGAGAATAATCCACGCAGTCCTAAAATGGGGTCCGTGGTTAACTCTATTTGTTTCCATAGAGGCGATACCAACTCACACGACCATAATATATGTAATAAGGTGCCCTCTTCCTTCTGACACCTAGTACAAGTTGTTGAGGATATACGCCTCATTTGAGTCAATTTAACAGGGGTATAATAAAGGTTATTTAAGATATTGTATTGCATTATCCTATACCTATCCTGGGTATGGTAAATATATAAGTCTCTCCATATATTCTGCCAATTAACCCTTTTGTCTGAATAGAGGTCTTGCCATATTGAAGCACCAGTGATTGTTGGAGCTTCAGGGAATGTGTAAAGCATCCTATAGACATTGGAAATGGAATGCGGTTTGTTAACCATAGCGGAGATTTGCTGAAGGAAATCAGCCAAATAGGAGATTTTGGTATTGCACAAACATTTTGTTCAACAAGTGTATAATTTGAGTAACTTGAAAGCGGCTGTAACGGACAGTCGAACTTCCTCAGAACTTCCTCCACAGTTAACATACAATCTGATGTGTAAAAGTCTGAGACTTTACATTCGAAAGGGCCGTATCCATTTTTCATTATCAAGGAATTACCTATATACAAATTGGGATTTTCACAGATAGGCTGGGAGAGGTCTGACACTGAGAGATTTTATGATGTTTAAAAATCTGGGAAATAACATTAAGAGAGGTCCAGAGGGAGAGATTGAAACATTTTTGGTATATGTTTTTGGATATGTAAAAAGAGAGGCTGGAGCTATATTATAAACTTTAAGAAGCTCTAGTTCTTTCTGCAGCCAAATTGGAGTATACTCCTTACAGGTACGGGCATCCGAGCCGGCCAACCATTTCCCACACTTACATAGATGTGAAGCCCAATAATATAATAAAAAATTAGGGAGACGGAGGCCTCCGTAATCTCTGGGGTGGGATAACCTATGTTATGATATTCTAGCAGTTTTACCATTCCAAATAAATGAACTGATACCCGAGTGAATTTTTTGGAAGTAAGACATTGGCAGCCACAAATCGAGCATGTTAAGCGGATAAAAGACTCTGGGGAGTACATTCATTTTGACAGCGTTGACTCTACCCCAGAACGACAACGGGAGTTTGGCCCACCTCATTAAATCTTGTTGGATATCATACCATAAATCGTCCAGGTTCAGTTTCAGAGATTGGGAAGTGGTTAAGGTAATGTGTATCCCTAAATACTTTATGGAGTGTGGGGCCCACTTCATCCCAAAGTGTGTAAAGTCTGAGCTATGGGTAAAATGGTTAAGGGGAAAAATCTCCGTTTTACTAATATTAAGTTTATAATTTGAGAGTTGACTAAAATCATTAATTATTGTTAGAGCTGCCTCTAAGGAGGAAACAGGATTGGAAAGATGGAGGAGAATATCATCTGCAAAAACTGAAATTTTTGCAGGAAAATTGACTACGGGGATACCAGCAATTAATGGGGATGAGGTTAATTGTCTAAGGAGGGGTTCAAGATATAGATTAAATAAAAAGGGAGACAGTGGGAAGCCTTGCCTGGTACCCGAGGTAAGAGAAAAGAAATCGGATAGGATCCCATTACAATACAGCCTAGCTGTGGGCGCCAAATATAGTGCTTGGATCCAGCTAATAAACAGGGGTGGAAAGCCCATAGCTTGCAATGTAGCCCAAAGAAACATCCAATCCACCCTGTCAAACGCTTTTTCCGCGTCGAGGGGAAATCAGGGCCATTGGAACGGGTGAGGATTTTGCTGTGTTGATGATATACTGAAGTTTACGATGGTGGTCCATTGGGGATCTATTAGCGACAAAACCTATTTGCTCAGGACTAATTAAAGAGATCCAGATCGCTTCTATTCTCTTAGCTAAAATCTTGGCGAGAATCTTAACGTCGCTATTTAAGAGTGATATCGGCCGATAACTCGAGGGGAGATGCGTGGGCTTGCCCGGTTTGAGTAGAAGGATAATGAGAGCCTCTGAGAGTGTCAAATCTTGTATATTTCCCGAGAGCAAATATTGATATAGACGAAGCAAACCCAGAGCAAGGTCTTTAGCAAATAGTTTATAAAAATTGGAAGAAAGGCCATCTGGGCCAGGGGCTTTGTTGGGCACAAGTTCTTTGATGGCCGATAGTATCTCCTGGATGGAAATAGGTATGATTAATGATTGTTGTTGTTCAGGGGAGACAGATGGTAGGGGTATTGTTGCAAGATATTTTAACATCTCTGATGGAGCAGGGAAGTAAGCGGTTGCTATATAATGAAGAGAAGTAGCTTGCAAGTGTAGACACTACTTCCCTGGGACGAGTCTTAATTTCTCAGCGAGCCTCAATCGAATTTATAAGTCTAGAAGACTCCTGTTTCCTGAGCTTCAAGGCCAAAAGGTGGCTTGCCCTTTCACCTTGTTCTATATATTTTGCACGGGATCTCAGTATGGCAAATTCAATTTTGTCTTGAAGCAATAAAGAGTATTGATTCCTTAAAGATAGAAGTGTTTTCAAAGAATCCTGTGGTGATGTCGAAGAAAGGGAGTTTTCAAGGATTTTAATCTGAGACAAAAGCGCAAAGGCTTTAGCCTCGTTCTTCCTTTTACACGTGGAAGCTAAATGGATGAATTCTCCTCTTAAATAGCATTTCAGAGCACACCATTCATGGTCAGCTCTTACGACTGACCCTCGGTTATGCACAAAGAAATCTCGAATCAGATCAGATATTTTAGACACCGTATGCTCATCTTTCAGGAGTTGATTAAGCCGCCAGAGTGTATCTCTGCGGTATCCGTTATTGAGTGCCAAGTCCAGCCAAGCTATCGCATGGTCCGATAGAACTATAGGCTCTATACTAGAGTTACCTAAACCCTGTAGGAGAGAGGTGCTAAGTAATATATAGTCCAGCCTAGTCCATGTAGCATGGACCATAGACTGAAAAGTAAATAGGCGAGCTGCTGGATTCTGCAATCTCCATGGGTCACATAATCCAAGCGAGATTGTAAAGTCTGAGAGTACTTTCTGAGCCATGGAAAGAGGTTTGAGTAAAGAGTGCGATCTGTCTAGGTCTTGCATGGGGGTAGTTCCAGTCCCCACCAAGAATCATCGAAGGACATAAAATCACACAGTTTACCCTGTAACGCTTATAAAAATCCGGATTCTCTCACAGGAGCATATATGCTCCCTAGTACAATGTCAATATGGTCTAGGATACCATGTAGTATAATGTATCTACCTTCGGGATCTATGATGGTAGATTTGACTTGAAAAGCAATTGAACGATGTATAAGAATAGCCGTTGCCCCCTTATTAGATGAAACGCCCGCAGCAAAAACTTGCCCAAAGCCTTTTTTGCGCAAGCTGATAGCTTCATTGGACAAAAGATGTGTTTCCTGAATGAAAGCAATTTTAGCTTGCAGCGAAACCAGGTGGCTAAGTATTTGCGCTTATCTTAGTAGGTGCGGCCCTCTAACGCTCCACGTCACAAATCTGTTAAAGCTCAATGCCAGCGATCCCTGTATTGAATTGTATAGCCTGTATCCTAGGTAACTTTAGCTTATGCACCACAGCACCCCCCCATAGTGATAATCCCATATCAGCCCGTGATAACAAAACCATTGCATTCTGTCAACAAACCAATTTAAAGAAGTATACAGAATCCTCCCTCCCTCCCCCACTTAACATTCCCTTACAACTATATACAACAAATCCCCCCTGCTTAACCCCCTCTAATAGTCCACTAACAACAACCAGGTTTAATAATGTAATTTCGAAAGCCCTAGCATAGCCCCCCCTTTCTATCTCTTTAAAGAATAGATCCAGAAGCAAATGATTTGATACCTTTTAATGGACCAACATAGATGTAACAACAAGAACAAAGTGCTCTAGCTTTCGGACCAACCAGTCCTTCTTCAGAAGCTCATGGCAGTTGTTTAGAAAATACAATACTTATAACAGCTAGATAATGCAGAGAAAAACAGAAAAAAATTCCCATTGGTTTAAAATACTCATTTAAAAAAAAAACAGAAGATGATGTCAGAGAAGTTAAACAGTACAATACTGCCCTCAGTCCGAATGAACCACGGTTAAGATGTGCTTGGTCAACAAACATAAAGAATCCTACTACACATAAATTTAATTGACATAAGATAACACTGCTGAAGCAGATAACTCCCAAATCAAGCCATGAGTGTCACAGTCAGTATAAGGATGTGATTACTGAAATGCAACCCCACCCAGCTTAAAGACAAACTAAGATAGTTATAGGGCTCATGAAATTACAATGTATGCATTAAAGACAAGAATACCAGTAAAGTTGTCTAAAAAACATCAGTGCACACTGTGTGATGTGTAAAACCTAGCTAGACATGTCACCCAGCTGTATTCTCAAGCTAAATAAAAGGCCCAAGAAATTACAAAAACCTCAGGACTATATAAATGATAATATAAATATAAATTGATAATATTAGTGTTAAACAAAAAACTCTAGTAGAGGAACCTCAAGAATTCAGACCATGCATCCTGATATGTACTGATGTCAATATATACTGAGAATATAGCAACTACATGTACCACAAGTGTCTAGGAATCTGAAAGAGATAAAAAGTAATTTATCTCCTCCTGCTCATACAAACAGTACAACCTAACCCACCCCACATCACAATAATGTGGGTGGGGGAGATACATAGCTTAAACGAGATGTTGTCTCTCTCTCTCCCCTCCTTTTCTCTCTCTCTCTCTGTCCCCCACACACACACACACACACACACACACACACACACACACACACACACACATACACACTCTCAATCTCTCTCCTAGTGAACCTATATTAACTTCAGTCACTGTAATTGTTCCCCAAAGGAATACAACTTGTAATGAAATTCTGAGTAAATTACTACAATATTAGCCTAATGTAAAAGATATGTGCAGGACCCCCAAGCAAATGAGATCACACATCCCAATATGTACAGAGTTACAAAAATTATATATAACAGTATAAGATAACACTCCTGTATGTACACTAGCAGGCTGGGTAAACTGAATATGGTGCAATGGAATCAATCCCCCACACAGGCAAAGATAAAAAGTAAGGAGAAATTTGTTGTGTGTGAAATGAAAATAGTAACACATTATACCTCCATATAGCTAAATAGAGACTTACCTCAATGTGACAGCAAGACCCCACATCTATTATATCACATACCTCACAGCACATACCCCACACACATACATACACGCATCCACATCTCACACATGCTGAAGTCCTATAATATGTCAGCTTGAAGAAGAAAAGGTCTGTGGATGTTAATTTCTGTAGTGTCCCATAAAGCCAATATCCAAGTGTTGTGTGTGTGTGTGTGTGTGTGTGTGTGTGTGTGTGTGTGTGTGTGTCTGTGGGGACAGAGAGAGAGAGAAAGGAGGGGGGAGAGAGAGAGAGACAACGTCTCGTTTAGCTATGATCTCCCCACCCACATTATTGTGATGTGGGGTGGGTTAGGTTGTACTGTTTGTATGAGCAGGAGGAGATAAATTACTTTTTATCTCTTTTCAGATTCCCTAGACACTTGTGGTACATGTAGTTGCTACATTCTCAGTATATATTGACATCAGTACATATCAGGATGCATGGTCTGAATTCTTTGAGGTTCCTCTACTAGAGTTTTTGTTTAACACTAATATTATCAATTTATATTTATATTATCATTTATATAGTCCTGAGGTTTTGTAATTTCTTGGTCTTTTATTTAGCTTGAGAATACAGCTGGGTGACATGTCTAGCTAGGTTTTTACACATCACAGTGTGCACTGATGTTTTTAGACAACTTTACTGGTATTCTTGTCTTTAATGCATACATTGTAATTTCATGAGCCCTATAACTATCTTAGTTTGTCTTTAAGTTGGTCGGAGTTGCCTTTCAGTAATCACATCCTTATACTGACTGTGACACTCATGGCTTGATTTGGGAGTTATCTGCTTCAGCAGTGTTATCTTATGTCAATTAAATTAATGTGTAGTAGGATTCTTTATGTTTGTTGCACCAAGCACATCTTAACCCAAGGTTCATTCGGACTGAGGGCAGTATTGTACTGTTTAACTTCTCTGACATCATCTTCTGTTTTTTTTTAAATGAGTATTTTAAACCAATGGGGATTTTTTCTGTTTTTTCTGCATTATCTAGCTGTTATAAGTATTGTATTTTCTAAACAACTGCCATGAGCTTCTGAAGAAGGACTGGTTGGTCCGAAAGCTAGAGCACTTTGTTCTTGTTGTTACATCTATGTTGGTCCATTAAAAGGTATCAAATCATTTGCTTCTGGATCTATTCTTGCAAGGACCAATACGGCAACTACTAAATCAAGATTATCTCTTTAAAGGCAATTCGACTAACGTTAATCAATACCAGAATATTATACAAAAAACAAGCAAGTGTAATTACTTTCCAATAACACCCAACAATCTGACAGTCCAATTTCCCAACAATGAAGTAAATGAACTCCTCAGGGAGGAAAGCTAGGAGATCCCCCCCATTTCCCAGTACGCGCTGCTGGACGTCTGCCAATCCACTTTATCCCTCCCTCCCCCACCCCCAAGTCCATCACCAGTTCAGCCTTCATGGAATAGAAGACTCGATACCTGCAACTCGAGAGCTCCCCATACAATAAAGCCCTCTGCAAAATCATAAACCGGGCATCAAGTAAGCTCCTGAAAGTTACAGAAGAAAAGTTTTACAATTCAGTCCGACGAGCAGATCAACCATAACTGGGTTGAGTTGTTTGGATCCTGAAAAGAAGAAGAAAAAAAAGGGGAGTCATATTAGGATGATATGATATCCTTCAGCTTGATGTGGTGAAACCGAGATTCATAGTGGAGTGTTTCCCAGGAGCCTAATTATCGTGGGACACAGTAGTGCAGCTCAGAAATTGGAGTCCTAGAAACTGCCTCTCTAAGAAAGGTTCCTCTCTGGAGTCTTCACAACAATGCCTGAGCTCAGAGCTCCTAAGGCCTTCACCATAAGATCTTGGGGTACCAAACCACCCGGCAGAAGGAGTAAGCTGCACATGATGATCCTCTCAGTCCCCCTTTCTCAGGTAAAGAATACAAAGTAAATAATGGCAAATGCTATCGTTGTACAAATATTAGAAGGCAACATGGGTTAAAGATGTTCACAAACCCCATACGTGTATCTCTCCAAAGGCCATAATTTAAATTTTTAGAATATAAAAATTATACAGACAGGATGTCCTATCAGGAGGTATTTCAAATAAGGTGACATCAGCAAAAACTTATTTCCCAGTATGACTCCTTAATTACCATCCCCCCCTTTGACCTTGTGTGGTTTTCTGTTCCCAAGCAGGTCAAAGATTTTACAACTTTTCACACCATGGTGAGATAACATGTTTTTCCTCTAAGATGTTATAAACGTTTAGGAGCCCTGTATCCTGGCAGCTGGGTTAGTTCTACTTAAGATAGAAAAACAGGAGACCCTTAAGTAAGTCTCTCTAGTCTTTTAATTACCTCCTGGTTTCAGGTTAATATATCCTGCTGCTTCTCTGAAACCTGGGGGGGGCCCATGGCACAGCTGCCTTATGGAGACAAATGACACACTACATTTTTATATTACAAATATCATAGAACAATCATAACCAGCTGGCTGAGCATCACACCTATCACTTAAGTTAAGGGTTGAAATGGATGACCTATGTGTTATCTGCTAAACTCTCTCATCAGGTACTAATGTGGTGAGGCTTGAAAGATCTATTTCCGACTTCCTCCATTATTACTCTCTGATTTCACTGTTTCTTCAGCACTTCATAACAGACAACAAATTCCTCCCAGCTTTCCTTTGAGCACTTTCTATACCCAATCAATGTCAGGTACATTAAAATCCCAGTGAGAACCATGGGTCCCATAGTTGTTGCACTCTCAATTTCATTTGCCAACTCCATGTCCTGCTTTGATATACTACTTGGCAGCCTATGTAGTTATGGAATAGTCTTTTTGCATCCAGTGAATCCTAATTCCAACTACAGGCTCTGATTTCTTTCAGTCCCTCACTCTCACTTGATTTTAATCCCATCCTTGATACGCAAATGGCCCCTTTACACATGACCTTTCCTGTCCATCTAGATGAGACTATACCCCTCTAGCCTTGCATCCCAGCTTACTCCCTCCTCCCACCAGCTCTTTGTGAGTCCTACAACATCATATATTGCCTCAAGGTGTTTACCATCCAGCTCATCCATTTTGCTTGTTTCACTCTGTATAGTTGGTATTGAAGGTCTATATGTCTTTTCCTCCTTGGTCTAGGGTTGTTACAGCTGATGCTCTCCATCTCCCAGCTTGACTTTCTCCAAAGACAAAAACAGGGTTAACTGGTTTCATTTTATCATGTCAATATGACACACACACTGACCAGTCACAGAGGAGCACTGACACACACACAAACACACACACACACATATTCTTGGGTGTGTTGTAAGCGTTCTCCTACTCCTACCCATACCTCTACCCTCCCTTGTCCTACTTTAAATCCTCCACCAACACTTTATATTGTGTGTCAGCTCCCAAACTCTTTCTGACCTTAGGTGAAACTCATCTACATTGTAAAGACTTCTACAGTCCCAGAATGCCTTCCAGTATTCAAGGAACCTAACTCCTTGCTCCCTACTCTCAACTTTTAACTACACATTCAATTGCTTAATCTCCAGCTGCATTATTTGCTCACTTTGTGATACCAGTAGTACCTAAGAGAATACTAGTTTGAAGGTCCAGATCATACAGCTACTGCCTAGTTCCCTAAACTATTTTATAGGACCTTCAGTCTGCCTCTGCCCATGTAACTGATAACAAGATGTACCATGACTGGTTTCTCTACCTCCTCACACATGAGCTTTGTCCACCATGGCTGTGATAACTGTAAACTTCCCACCAGATAGGCAAGTGACTGAGCATTCCACATAGCTCTGGTGTCCCTGTACTTCACAGCATTCCCACACCTTGCTACCTTATTGGGCATAGAAGGTTTTGAACTCCTTTGCAGGAATTCTTGGGTTCAGAAGTGGCATTCAGGGATTTTCTAAGAACATATCCTGCTTTTATTTTTTGAGTGGCTCTTGTGCATAGGCAGAAAGGTTTGTTTTAGGTCACACAATTGAGTGGATCTTTGGAGGATATTTACTTGCAGCAGACAGCATCCCTCTGGCAGAACAGTTTAGTTAGATCATTAGAAATATATGGTAGATGAGCACATCTCATCCTTACTCTTTTATAAGGAGCATATTTATTACAGATGTTGCTGAAACTAGACTAAATATGATCAAAGACAACATAGGGTCACATAACTGTTCCATTGGGCTCCAGTCTGAATTATGAGCATCTAGAAAGAAACCACATAGATACTATACATAAACAATTGTGGACAGGTAAGGATTTGCACCCATCCAGTCTGTTCTGCACTAAATTTTGATTTAGTCTGACACACTTTCCAAATTAATTGTAGCATTTTTGGGATTGCATTTGTTCCTGATAGCGCCTTTGTATTGTACCTGTCCTAAATGTTTTTGAAACTTAAGACAGAGTCTGCATTCACTATCACAATCTGATAGACTTCTCTGACTGTGTCACTAAGATTGTGGTCAGAGGTCAAGTGGTGGACATTCTATACATGGATTTCAGTTAAGGCCTTTGACACTGTGTCCTACAAGGGGTAGATTAGGAAGGGGTTGGTGAGAAATTGACTAGCTGGGTAACAAACCATTGGGGGGTTAGAGCACAGAGCATGGAGGTGGGGGGAAGCTCTTGAGTACTTAGGAGGTCATCAGTGGAGTCACACAGGGACTGGTGCTCTGTAATGTCTTCATTAATGATATAGGAGAAGGCACTGAGGGCAAACGTAACTTCGTATGGACAACACCAAACTCTGTGGGAGGGTGGACACAATAGAAGGGAGAAAGGATATAAGGAAGAGGTAGAAAGATTAGAGAGGTGGTCTGGTCAAGGATCTGGCAACTTGGCTTTAATGTGAAGAAAGGTAAGGTAATGCACAATGGAGCCAAGAACCCAAGGACTGAGTACAGCCTGGGTGGAGTCTGGAAATCTGCATTGGAAGAGGAAAAGGACCTGGGGGTGATTATCACTAGCAACCTGAAACATTCCACACAATTTAGAAAGGCTGCAGAAAAGGCAAATAAAATGTTGGGTTGTGTCACTAGGGGGATCAC
Source organism: Neoceratodus forsteri (assembly GCA_016271365.2). Classification (NCBI taxonomy): domain Eukaryota; kingdom Metazoa; phylum Chordata; order Ceratodontiformes; family Ceratodontidae; genus Neoceratodus; species Neoceratodus forsteri. Next base: position 1,024,168,729 of record CM057454.1, on the reverse strand, counting down.
AAGCAGAAGGGAGGAGGTAATACTGCCATTGCATAGCTTGTTGGCAAGACTTCATCTGTAGTACAGCATACAGTACTTATGTCCATACCTTTACAATTAAACTGTGTCACTGTTACGGAAACATGGCTCACTGGGAACCACTCCTGGGATGTCACTATCCCAGGGTATGTGTTATTCTGAAAAGATTGTGAGAGAAAGAAAATAGGAGGTTGGCATTGTATGTCAGAGATGACATATGTGCAACAGAAATCCAAGGAAAACACAGTAAAACAGAGGCCCTTTGGGTTATACTAGGAGCCGGGGGCAAAGCTCCTATCCAGGTAGGCGTCATATACAGACCCCCATCCCAGGAAGTCGATATAGACAAGTAGCTCTTGGAAACCATCTCACTGATGGCAGATGGGGTGAGTTGTTGCTGGTTGGGGACTTCAATCTACCAGATTGAGGATTGGTCCTTATACACAGCATCCTCAGACTGACGCAAAGAGTTCCTTTTTGCACTAAGGGGAGCAGGTTTGTGTCAACTAGTGAGCTCAATCACCAGAGACAAAGCAATATTGGATCTAGTGCTGACAAACACCACAAGGATCCCACAAGCAAAGATGGGAGCCAATTTAGGGACCAGTGATCACAGTTCAATCTGGTTTGCTGTGAAAAATATGAAGGAAAATAGTCATATTAAAATCAAGGTACTATACTAGATTTCAGAAAAGCCAGCTTTCCCAAAATGAGAACTATGATTGCATCCATGCTAGAAGGAGGTATGACAGGAGATGTACAGGACTGCTGGAATACTCTGAAGGATGTTCTGCGTACAGTAACAACTGTATGCACTAAGTAGATCAGCAAGTCCAAAAGAAGGAAACGACCTCTCTTGTTATCTCACGAAGTAGCATCCAAAATCAAAGTGAAAAAAAGGCTTTTACACAATTCAAGCAAACAAAACATGAAGCAGGCATGGAAGAATGCAAGAACAATTTAGAAGAGGCAAAGAAAGTTATTAGAAGGGCAAAAGCACAGAGAGAAGAGAAAATAGCACAGGGTGTTAAGGAGGGAGACAACATCTTCTTTAGGAGGCAGTATAGCGCAGTGGTCTAAGGCTCTGAGCTGCAAATCTGGTGACATCCAGCAGACCAGACCTGGGTTTGAATCCCCCAGCTTCCACTTGCGTACTGTGTGACCCTGAGCAAGTCACTTAACCTCCTTGTGCTCCCAGGTCGCTCCTGTAAAAAAAAGCTTTCAGCTTAGTGTGCTATACCTGGTTAAACAACTAAAAATAAAATAAAAAAAATAGATACATAAGAGAAAAAAGAAAAACTAAGGGATGAATAGTCTGACTAGCAACCAAGGAAGGTAAGATGGCAGAGTTACAAGGACAAAGCAGAAGTGCTAAACAAGTTGTTTTGTTCTGTTTTCACCATAGAAGACAGTGGCAAAGGTCCCATAGGACCACAGGACAAAGGAAGATACTCAGGGAGCATATACTAGCCCCTTCACAAGGGAGAGGGTCCTAAAGAAGCTTAATAAACTGAAGGTGGAAAAAGCCATGGGACTGGACAGCATATACCCTAGGATTTTGAAGGAGCTCTGAGAGAAATTAGCTGCACCACTGGCCGAGCTCTTCAACAAGTCACTAGACAGCAGGAAAATCCCTCAGATTTGAAACAGGCAACCATTGTGCCCTTACACAAGAGTGGAAACAGGGAGGAGGCAGGAAATTACCACTCTGTCAGTTTGCCCTCAGTTGTGGAGAAAATGATGGAGTCACTACTAAAAGAGAGGATAGTGACGTACCTAATAGATACTGGAAAAATGGACCCAAAGCAACATGGCTTCACAGCAGGATGATCTTGTCAAACCAGCTTGATTGACTTCTTTGACTGGGTCACCAGAACATTGGATCATGGAGGGGTGGTAGACATTGTATACCTAGATTTCAGCAAGACCATTGACCATGCCTCACAGAAGGCTGACCAACAAGCTGGAACATATGGGAGTTGGACAGAAGATGGTCAACTGGATCAGTAATTGGCTGAATGATAGGACCCAGAGAGTACCAGTCTATGGATCATTGTCAAGAAAGGGTAGGGTGATGAGTGGCATCCAGCAGGGATTGGTCCTGGGACCAATCCTATTTAACATATTTATAGCAGACATAGTGAATGGACTAAAAGGGACGGTTTGCTTGTGCACAGATGATACAAAACTCTGCAACGGAGTGGACACAAGGGAAGGAGCAGACAACATGAAAGATGACCTTAGAAGGCTAGAGGATTGGTCAAGGGACTGGCAATTACAATTTAATGCCAAAAAGTGTAAGGTAATGCTCGTGGGAAAGAGGAACCATGGAAAAAAGTACACAATGGGAGGACATCAACTTGAGGAGACACAAACGGAGCGAGATCTTGGCATAATCATCACTGATGAATTAAAGGTAGGAAAACAATGTGAGAAAGCAGAACAGAAAGTGGGTGGCATCCTTGGATGTATAAGTAAAGGTATTTCTAGTAGAGAGAGAAAGGTTATCATGCTTCTCCACAGGTGCTTGATGAGGCCGCACTTGTAGTACTGCATTCAGTTCTGGAGACCTTACCTCAAGAAGGACATCAACCATTTGGAAATGGTGCAGAGAATGGCTACTAAGATGGTGCATGGACTGCATCACAGGTCATATGAAGCAAGGCTCAGGGAGCTGAACCTATACTCCCTTGAGGAGTGAAGAAACAGGGGACATGATTGAAACATTTAAGTACATGAGGGGACTTAACACAGCTCAGACAGGCACTCTATTTCAACAGAACACAGCAGCATGCACGAGAAGGCATAATATGAGACTGGTAGGAGGAAAGTTCAAAAGCAAACTCAGGAAATATTTCTTTACAGAGAGAGTGATAGACCCATGGAACAGCCTGCCCCAGGACGTGGTAGCATCAAAGACAATTAGGGAGTTCAAACTTGCATGGGACAGACATAAAGGACAAGTTAAGATGAAGGCTGCATAGGGAGGAGAGTAGTTTCTAGGGTAAACTAGATGGCTCTCATGGTCCCCATCTGCCAACACTTTTCTTATGTTCTTATGTTCTTATACCTAAAAAAGGATATAAATGTACTGGAGTCAGTCCAAAGAAAGACAACAAAGATGATTTTGGGACAGCAGGGTTGGACATATGAATAGAGGAGAGAATGGAAGACCTGAACATGTACTCCTGGGGGGGGGCATGATTGAGACTTTCAAGTATTTTGAAAGGAATAAACAAGGTGGACAATGTCAGGCTCTTCAAAATCAGTGGGAACAGGACCACAAGTGGACACAGTTTCAAGTTGGAGAGGGAAGTTCAGGAGAGAGACCAGGTGTCAGTTCTTCACAGAAAGAGGGGTGGTGGGCTGCAATTGGCTTCCCAAGGAAGTGATATTGTTGGAAACAGTAGGTAGCTTCAAAAGAGGCTGGAATATAGTTAAAGGAAAAGTAAGGGTCACTAGGGGTGTGGACGGGGGCTGGGTAGTGGGGGCAGGGTCATTAGATGGAAGCTGAGGACCTTGCAACATGAGCAGTTTCAATAGATCATAAGGTCTTCTTCTTCTGTTGACTTGGAGTATGTTCACATGTTTGTATCTCCATTGGAGTCTGCATTGGCTATCTCCTCAAATAGCTTGTTTCATCTGAGCACTACCTTTTTGTAAAGAAAACCTTCCTTATATCATTTTTGAATATCTCCCCCTCCACCACCACCACCAGTAGGGTTGCACAAACCCAAAAAGGTCCTGGCCTCTATTATCAAAATCTGGATCCAGATCAAAGTCCTAATATGTTCTGCTTAGTTCTGATTCTAATCAAAACATTTAGTAAAATGTGAATAAAATTGAAAATCTGCCATACAGTTGTATAAAAGAGTACTAGAATCTCTAACACACAATTAGAATTGTGAGCAGCACTTCAGGAAATGAAAACTGAGAGCTTATTATTGCACAAATGAGTTTGGTCTATTGAATACATGGCAACATGTAGGTGTCTTAGTTCCCTGCATCCAGCCTGACTTTGGCAGTATAAAATGATCTGTCTGACCTGAAAGGGAGATTCCCACTTAGTATGCAATGGATACATTACATTGTTGTTACACTAACTGCTTCTGTGCTCCACAGAGAGTCATACAGTTATTTTATTTAGCACTTTGTTCCCTCTACCCTGCCATCAACCAACCCAAATTGATAACCCATTTATGGGACCCTACTGGAAAGTAACTGCATGTTTTTCATTTTTTGAGTACTTAAATGAAAAACAAATTAAGAGAGATACTGCTACAGTAATGACATGAGAAATGAGTAAGGAACACAACCAGGAGCAACTTGAATATGATCATTTGTAAATTCAGGATTGAAGAATCACAGGAATTATCAGACATAAATCAACATCATACATAATTATAAGCTGGTTTTGAAAAAAAAATATATCTGCAACAGGAGGAAGCAGTGATACTTCTTTGCCTGGTGAGAACCTTTGGTCTGTTAAGTGGACAGAGGAGAGACACCATCCCACACAGGAGGCTAGGAGTTTCCCAGCTCCCTGAAGGAGGCAGTGGTAAAACCTCTCCTGAAGAAAGCTTCTTTAGACCCAAACTGCCATGAGAACTACAGACCAATCTCTAATCTTCACTTTTTAGGGAAGGTGGTTGAGAAGGTAGTGTCTGTACAGCTGGAGAGCCATTTGACCATCCATGACATCTATGATCCCCTCCAGTCCAGGTTCCAAAAGAGGCATAGTACCGAGGCAGAGCTGGTTCGGGTGCTCAATGATCTCCTGATGGCTAGAAATTAGAAGAACCATTCCATCTTGGTCCTTCTTGATCTCTCATCAGTGTTTGACACTGTGGACCATGGGATTTTGCTCGATTGCCTGAGGTTTATCTGTGGCCTGTCAGGTACAGTCCTCAGGTGGTTTACATCTTTCCTCACTGGAATAACTCAGAGGGTGATGTCTGGGATTTATTCTTTGGACCCTATCCCTCTATCTTGTGGGGTTCCTCAGGGATTGGTGATTTCTCCCTTGTTGTTCGCAGTGTATATGCTGCCCCTCAGAGACATTGTATGGAGGTATGGACTGAGGTTTCACTGTTATGCTGGTGATACCCAGCTCTACCTTTCTTTTGCACCTGACCAGAATAGAGCTTTCTTGGCATTAAATAACTGCCTAACAGAAATCCAGGAGTGGATGGATTCGAGTTAGTTGAAGTTGAACTTGGGAAAGACTGAAGTGCCGGTTGTGGACCCAGGATGCCAGATAGGGGGGCTGGGGGTAGGTTTACCCTCTGGGCTTTTCCTTGGGGGTTTATCATTACTGGCCTCTGAACAGGTGAGAAACCTGGGGGTAATTTTTGATGAAGGGCTGACCCTGCATTCTCAGGTGTCAGCCATCGTCAAGACCTCTTTTTTCCATCTAAGGAATATTGCCAGGGTTAAGCACCTTGTTCCGTCCTGCAAAAATTATGGCATCAAGTTCAGGCAATCCAAAAATTAGCTCAGTCCAACAGAACATGCTGCAAAAATTGTGACTTCAGGTTCAAAAATTGTATAGCCCACTGACAGGCTTACCGAATTAGTTATTTCCTTTTCTGAAAAATCTCATTCTTTCAATTCTTCTATATAGTCAATTTTGGGCAGGAGCCAGGAAGAGTGCTTAAACAACAGCATGGTTGGGTGGGCGATTCCTTGAGACCCTACGCTGAAAAGGCAAATGCCCCAAATGCCCGACTGACAGTAAAAGAGCAAATGGATCCACAGTCCCACAAAGGGTAAAGGCAAGAGTGGCTACAGGCATGCAGGTGAGTGCCTGGAGGATGACGTCAGGACTGGCGAGGGCCAGCGGCAGCATGCAGCACAAAGGCACCTGCAGCCCTGCAGAACAACCTCTCCAGCAGTGGTGTGGGGGGTGGGTAGCCTAACCACTCTTCCTGGCTTCTAACTGTGTCAATACAGCAGGGACAGGGGACCATTGGCACAGCACAACATGGAGCAATACCTCCCCAGACAAGGAGGACACAGGCGAGCAACAGAGTCAGACTGGGGCATAGCACCCTACCGGCAAACAACCGCATAGTCACAAAAAAGACACCTACCTGCGGCAGTTTAAGTTTGGCATGGGGTCCCAGGGACTGAGGGTCCACCAGTCCATGGAATCCAGGAGGTATGGGGCAGCACACACTTCCAACAGCTGACAGATGTAATAGCACAAGGTGCAACAGAGCAAGCAGGGGTCCGGAGAACACCAGGTGCTTGCTGTTGGCAGGACAGGCCTTGATCTCACTCAGGACTGCATGTGAACAATACAGGGATGTATTTGGCATTGTTTGTGGCTGTGGCACTTTGGAAAACACTCTGTACACCCCCTCCATGCCACTGAGCCCAGCAGTTGAGCGGTGTCACGCACAGCATGGACACCCGCTCTATTCTCGTATTTGCTGCACTGATAAGCAGCAGGGAATTCCCAGACTCCCCCTCCAAAACAGTGTACTAAATGAGGTAAAGACCAAGGTAGAAAGGTCAGTAGGGAGCAGGACTGGGTAAATGGAGAAAGCAAAGTCAGTAAGGGCAGGGATGGGGCTACAAGAGGTCAAGCCATCAAAAAATGGAGAATAATGAGTACCAATGCCCATAGTCTGGGTATCAAGCTTCCTGAACTAGTGGCCTTGATGGAAGAGCAACATCTGGATATCGTGGCAGTTACAGAAACATGGTACAAAGAGAACCCAGACTGGGATGTAAACATACCAGGGTACACTATCTACAGGAGGGATAGGGAGGGTAAAAGAGGAGGAGGAGTAGCTCTCTACATAAGGGAAGGAATCAAAGCAACAGAACAAAAGGGTAAACAGGGAGGAGAGGAAGCACTGTGGGTCAACTTGGAGACAGGCAATAGCACCACAATATGCACAAGGGTTGTATACAGACCCCCATCTCAGGGGGAGGAAATGTACAAGGAAATGATAGAAGGTATTCTTAGAATGGCAGAAAAGGGGAGATATTGTTGATGGGGGATCTGAATATGCCAGTTGTTAACTGGAGTGCATTTGCTGCAGCCACATCCAAGAGCAGGGTCATTCTAGATGCCCTGCATGGGGTATGCCTTAGAAAACTAGTATTGAAACCCACACAGGAGGGAGCAATCTTAGACCTGGTACTCTCAAAAGGAGATGGAGAGAGGATCACAGATGTAGAAGTGGGTAGCCTTCTGGGAACTAGCGACCATCGAACAGTATGGTTCATGATAAACACAGCAGTAGAGTCAAGCCATAAAAAGGCAAAGGTCCTAGATTTTAGGAGGGCTGACTTTGCCAAAATGGGTGAATGCCTAGCAAATGGGCAGGAAGGAGGGGTGGAAGAATAATGGGGAGTAATTAAAAATTGCCATCACTAAGGCAACAAGCCTTTGTGTGAAGCAAACAAACAAAACAAAACAATGTGAAAAAACACTATGGTTCTCAAAGGGGGTGGCCGGGAAGATTAGGGAGAAAAAGATAGCATTCAGGAAGTACAAGGAATCACAGAAGGAGCAGGACAGATAACTGTATCAGTTAAAGCAGAAGAAAGCAGGGAAGGCAGTCAGAACAGCAAAGGCCCAAACCGAGGAAAAGATAGCCAACTCAGTTAAGAAGGGGGATAAAACCTTTTATAGGTACATCATGGAGCAAAGGAAGACCAATGGAGGGATAGTGAGCCTTAATAAAGGGGAGGGGGAGTGGGCAGAAGGTGACTGAAAAGGCAGAAATACTAAACAAATATTTTCGCTCAATATTCACCAATGAAGAAGGGGAGGTACCTAAACCAAACAACAGGCCCCATTGCTTTGTCCACCTTCAGTTTTAAGAGTTCTTTCAGAACTCTTTCTTGTGTGATAGGGGGGTTGATACCAGCCCATTACCAGAATTCTAAAAGAACTAAGGGTAGAACTAGTGACACCACTGACTACCCTCTTTAACAAATCATGTGAGGATAGGGTGGTATCTGAGGACTGAAGGAGGGCAGATGTTATTCCACTTCACAAAAGCGGGAGCAGGGCGGAGGCAGGAAACTACAGACCTGTTAGTTTGACCTCAATGATAGGGAAAATCATGGAATCACTTCTGAAGGAAAGACTTGTTGAGTACCTAGAGGCCAAAGGGGAACAGGACCCAAGGCAGCATGGATTCACAGCAGGAAGGTCATGTCAGATGAATCTAATAGATTTCTTTGACTGGGTGACCAAAGTAGCAGATCATGGAGGGGCTGTGGACATGGCCTACCTAGACTTCAGCAAGGCATTTGAAACAGTCCCACACAAAAGATTAATATACATTAGCCAGCCTTGGAGTGGGTCCCAAGATGGTAGGCTGGCTGAAAAAGTGGCTGGAGAACAGAACACAGAGAGTAATAGTAAATGGAGTCCACTCGGAAGAAAGGGGGGTTACTAGTGGGGTAGCACAGGTTTCAGTTCTAGGACCAGTCCTCTTCAATGTCTTTATAAGTGACATTGGAGAGGCACTGGAAGGAAAAGTATGTCTCTTTGCAGACAACACAAAGATCTGCAACAGTGTTGATACACAAGATGGGGTGGAAAGGATGAGAAGGGGCTTGACAAGGTTGGAGGAATGGTCAAATGTATGGCAGCTTAGATTCAATGCTAAGAAGTGCAAAGTAAAACACCTGGGAAACAAAAACCCAGGGGAGGAGTACACAATGGGGGGTGAGATGATAACAACAACAAAAATGGAAAGGGACCTGGGGGTAGTCATATCAGATGACCTAAAGGTGGGCAAGCAATGTGAGAGGGCAGTAAGGAGGGCTGGGGGGATACTGGGATGTATAGAGAGAGAGGCATCACCAGTAGAAAACAGGAAGTTGTTATCCCTCTGTACAGACAGCTGGTGAGACCCCATCTGGAGTACTGCGTGCAGTTCTGGAGACCCAGTCTCCGCAAGGAAATAGACACGATGGAGGCAGTCCAGAGGAGGACAACTAAAATGGTGTAGGATCTGCACCAGAAGACATGAAGAGAGACTTAAGAGCTTAATATGAATACCCTCGAGGAAAGGAGGGATGGGGGACATAATAGAAACTTTCAAGTACATTAAGGGAATCAACAAAATCCAAGAGGGTAGCAACTTTCAGAAAAAGAGGCATGCAAGAACAAGGGAACACAATTTGAAGATAGAAAGGGGGACAGCTCAGAGGTAATGTGAGGAAGTATTTTTTCATGGAGAGGGTTGTGGGTGCATGGAACAGCCTTCCTGAGGTGGCTGTGGAGTCAAAAACAGTGGGGGAATTCAAGAATGCATGGGACAGACATAAGGCAGTCCTAGTTGAGGGTAGGAGGAAGTAGGCTTTTGGTTAACTAGGATCTGCAGCTTATTCATTAGGTAGGGAAATGGGCAGACTGGGTGGGCCAAGCAGTCCTTATCTGCCATCAAATTCTATGTTTCTATGCTTCTATGCTGTAGTCGCTCTTTTTACCTTCACTCTTCGGGTCTGCGCATACATCGTCCCACTATTTCACAGTGGCCTGGTACACCTCTGCTTGCTGCCATTGCACATATCGCCAGTCGCCCTTATTCCCCATCACACTCGATGTGCTTTCCCTTGTGCAGTCACCCACTGGGGACTCACTCATTGGGTGGTGCCCTAATCACATAATTCCTCAATTTTGTGGTCGCTGCCAAATATATTTCCTGACTCCAGATCATAAGTGTAACTGATCTGGGGAAGGTTTATATTTAAGAAAGTTAAACTTTCCACATCTTCTGGCAATAGTCTAGATTGTATACATGCTGCAGCACACCCACAGAGCTGAAGAGTCTCTCTGAAAAGAAACTGTCTGGGGACAACCCATGTAATTAAAGCTACCTGCACAAGTGCATACCACACAAGTTCCTTGCTTTGCTAGTATTTTATGGGATCTACAGTATATTCCACCCGATAGCTTTTTTTTGCCAAATAGCAGTCGACCATTGCCTGGGCAGTGGCAGTGATATATAGGGAATCATAGAGGTACAGCAGTGGGTGGGTCAGAAGCACTAATCCAGTACAAGGGCTTATGGGCAGACTAGATGGACCAGGTGGTCCTTATCTGCTGACAATTTCTATGTTTCTATATGCAAAAAGAAGGTCTGTCTGATTTTTCAATTACAACAGCATGCAAGTGACCCCAAAGTTGACTAGTTGGTGTGGAATGAATGGCAGTGGCTGACTTTTGTAATCTAATGGCTAAGAGAAAACTGTGAAGGAGCAGGAAGAACAGCTGAGGTGGCTGTATCTATTGTCACTGCTTTTTATTTTCGAAGCTGAATCTATTTCTTCAGTGAGTTTCTCTCTGCAGTTTTGGAACATTATTCTGGTCATGTTGTGGGAGCTGTTTCATCCTGTACCATGGGACTAGTACTGTTGCTATAATATAAATGTTCTGCCTCCAACATTTCACAGCTTTTTCATCATCTCTGACTTTTTAAATCGTCTGACAGATTATGTATTTTTTTAATTTTGGGTGGCAAATACCTGTCAGTGGCACTAGATTCTCCCATCTGAATTGGGCTTTCTGGAGCTTCAAAGTTATCCCTGATTGCATTTAGCTGAAATATAACAATCTTAATTAATGGGATTATTTGGCTGAGTGTGGCACTGCTAGAACTTACTTTCCTAGCAATTTCTTCAAAGGTTTGAAGGATCTTGATGAGGAGTTCTAAAAAAAACACTGTTGAGGAGTAATGTACACATCAGCATTCCCTAGGCTGTTCTCCAATTTCTACTATTTACAATCTTTTTTGCTCTGGCAATTGTTGCAGCATGTAAAAAGGTAGAGTTTCACCTTGTTGTAACATTCTGGATGAGCTTATTCTGAGTAAGTCTGTATTCTTCCTGTATGACCCACAGACATTGGCATGCTTTGCAGGAGTGACTGAATGCATGCATATTCTTGTCACCATATATGTAAGAGCTTTTATATCTCTGTCCTCTTCCAGGAGGGCATGTAAGATTGAATTTGGACACTGTGCAAAACACTGAGTCCCGGATGTTCAAAAGGGATGTGCCACGCGTAACAGGGATGCACCAGCGCAAGTACGGAAATGTGCCATTGTGTGATATTCAGTGGGAGGCAGCTGCACAGTGCAAGTTGCAATGCGCAAGAGTGCAATAGTAATGAATGCATGCGCAACCATAGGGGGCGGAACCATGAATAACATGCGCAGTGCGATATTCAACAGCATGTGCCATGCGCAATAGGGGAGCTAGCGGAAGTTGCATGACAGCAGAAATGATCCAAAATAAAAAGGATCAAGAGAGGGGTGCAAGAATGCTACAGGGAAGCCACAGGTGGGAGCAAGCTGACAGGTACAAGGCAGAGGGTAGCAGTGAGCAGGACTGGGCAGGAGCAGGACAGGGCACACCTGAAGTGATCCAGGAACAGGATAGGAGTGGAGAGCCTCTGCCACAGTGCAGGATTGTAAGTGGAGTGCCACAGTGGACTGAGGGCAGTGGCATTAGTCAGGACAGCCACAGCCAAAGGCCGCAGGTATACCCAGTGCAGAGGAAGCATCAGAAATGCACAGTGGGGGGAACAGGATAACAGCTGCCGGGGGGGGGGGACACCAGCCAGGGACATGGCTAGTTCCACCTTCCAGATGGAGGTGGTAATGAGGGGTGTGAGAAGGCAAGCAGCAGGGGAGCGCGGCCATGGAAGGGCCCATTGGCGGTACACCCAGAACAGGCAGTACCGCACCTGCACCACCTTCGAACACTACTCTGACACGGAGATTGTGGGCCGGTACCGCCTGAACCGGGTGATCCTGAGGCGGCTCTATGAGCTGTGCAGTGATGAGATGCAGGCACCCACATGATGGAGACATGCTCTGTCAGTTGAGATGAAGGTGACAGCCATCATGTGCCTGCTCACCATGGGCACCTTCCAGAGACCAACAGGGGACACAACAGGCATAACCCAGTTGGCCACTTCACGCCTACTCACACAATTCCTCAGCGCACTGCTGCCACATGCTGCGGAGTACATCCATTTCCCCAGCACACAGGCGGAGTGCACAGCACACATACAAGAGTTCCACAGGGTAGCATGGTTGCCTGGTGTGCTCAGGGCAATTGACTGCACCCATGTGGCCATCCGCACGCCACCTGGCCTGGACGGTGTGTCCTACATCAACTGGAAGGGGTATGCCAGCATCAACTGCCAGGTGGTGTGCGATGCCAGGGGGCGCATAACCAATGTCTGTGCCACGCACCCTGGGGGAGCACATGATGCATTCATCTGGCACCAGTCTGCACTGTGCCACAGGTTTGAGAATGGGGACGTCCCCCACTGGCCACCTAGTGGGTGAGTATGCATATCACGCAGGATGACATGAGCAGACGTGGGAGGGTGCATAGTCAGAGGTGCCATAGGTATCGGCCTTGCCAGCCCATGGCAAAACGATGCAGACCACCATACTAATGTTCACCCTCTACACACACAGGTGACAGTGGCTACCCACTCCGTCCCTGGCTGCTCACACCATACTGGTGCCCCACGACTCCATCACAGCTACAGTACAATGAGGCACACGCCACAACACGGAATGTCATTGAGTGGGTGTTCGGGATGCTGAAGGCACATTTCCGGTGCCTGGACACGTCTGGCGGTGCTCTACAGTACAGCTCTTCGAAGGCCTGTGGGCTATTCCTGGCCTGCTGCATCCTGCACAACATGGCCAATGACTGTGGGATAGCCGTAGAGGTTGAAGAGGGGGACAGCAGTGAGGACAATGAGGATGCTGGTCCAGACGGTGATGGGCAGCCACCCCCTGGGTGAAGGGACCCCCACCTGATCCGGGTGTCACAGCTGCACCGGGACACCATCACAGAAGAGCACTTTGGCCAGCACAGGTAGGTCACGGGGCCATGTGCAACCACCAATGGCAAGGGCACAGCCCACAGACAGGCAGGGACAAACCCCAGGGGTGGATGGCGGTAAGGGAATGGGTCTGAGTGTATCACCACACACAGTGTCAGGGATGGGCAGGGCTGAACACGATACGTGCACACACACACACACACACACACACACACACACACACACACACACACCACAAGACATGCACAAGGGGTAGATGGCACACCAACCCCAAATGCCACCCTTACCCCCACACAGGTCCACACATGACCACGACCACACCCAGTGGCCGACACTGTGTGTGCCTCAGATGCTGGGCACCATTGCACATTGGCAGACAGGTGCAACGCAGGCATCATCATACACACGCCACAGTGGCCAGCAGCCGGGGGTGTGTGTATAGAGACCATGTGTGTGCAGGGCTGGGTACCCCACCTGTGCATCACTCGATGCACACCACACTGCACACAGGGCAGCGGCAGACAGTGGCCATGGTGGAAGACAGGTCAGTCACACGGCATAGTGCCACGGCCACCACGGATGTGTGGGCGGCCCCTCCGAGACCTGCCAGCTGTGCCAGGCTGACCATTGGCCTCATGGGGTGGTACCGACGGTCCCTCAGGGTTGATGCTGTGTGAATGCGACCATGTTTGCACAGGGGTCTACAGCTCACCGAACATGCCCACACCAGGAGTGCTTAGTATGCCCACAGCTGGACCCGGTGTTGACATAGCAGGTGTCGCACAGTGCTGGGAACAGGGGGTGGACATAACACTGCGTGGTGTCTGCAGCACATGGGCACCGAACTGGGTGCTCAATGTGGCCATGACAGCTGTGAATGCATGTGTGTGCTTGTCAATGGCAGTGGTCACATCCTCCCGCTGCTGGGCCATCTCTGCCAGGAGCAGACCATGGTCTCTGATGCGCCACTCCTCTTCATCCACCGCAGTCACAAGCCACAACTGCTGATCCACTGAAGCCTGGCGTAGATGGCTATGATCATCAAAGAGGTCATCCGCCGGTCCGGTATGCTGTCCCTCGTGGTGTTTCTGGCCCTGCTGGGCAGCACCCCTTGATGATGGGTGCTGTACACCACAGCCATGCTGGGGCATGTCCACATGTGGTGCACTGCCACCGGCCCGACACTGTCCCCCGTCACCATTGTCCTCCAGCTGCTGATCTTCAGGGCTCACCCACACCGCTGTAGCAGCTGCAACAGCCCCACCGGTCTGGATGCACACCAGTGCTGCCCCACTGGGGCATACAGGCACAGACTGGGACTGTGTTGTCACACAGGCCACCACGGCGGCACCACCCATGGCTACGCCCGTGCCATTTCCTGCAGAGGGACCATCCTGCGTCCCACACGTATCACTGTCCGGGATGTGTGATCCATCATCATAGGTGCTGGATCTGGCACCAATCCGTGTCCCAGCACGCTGGAGTCCGTGGGCGCTGTCACTCTGGGACACAGGCAGGGCCTCGTCCGCACCCGCTACACCATCTTCAGTCTGGACAGACAGGAGGGTATGCACTGGTCCGGTCCCTCGGACACCTGTGGAGGTGGATGGGCATTCCTCCGTGTCCAGGGCATCACCCTCGGTGGACACACCCACCACCGCTGACCCATGTAGACGCTTAGGAACTGTAAGGGAACATAGTAGCGTTATTGTCTCCACCCTGCCCTGTGGCATTCCCCCCACCACCCACACAGTGACAGCACAGGACCTACCATGCAGTGATGGGCTGCCACCCATCTGGAAGCCACCACCAGGAATGCCCTCTATGACACAACGCCGCATGCTGCCGGTCAACTGCTCCTCCTGAGGTGTCAGGCATGGCACATCCAGCTGTCCATCACCGGTGGCAGCACGTGCAGCCCTGATGGCAGCCACCTTATCCTTTATCCTCCTCCTGTCCGTGCCGACCTTCTTTTTACACTCCTGCACAGACCGCTGGTGGCTGCCATGCTGGTTCACGGCATGTGCCACCTCACCCCACGCCACAGCACAGGCCTGTGGCATTCCCTGCTGTCTGCTGAGATAGGCCTTGAATAGGGCATCTTATTCAGCCTGGGTGAAGTTAGGCCTCCTCCTTCTCCCCCGTCCCTGTTCCTCCTCATCCTCTCGTTCAGTCATGATCGAGCCTGTGGGAATGACAGGTGTTTCCTTTGAATGTGCAATCCCATTCAGCCCTCATAAACCACAGTCCACACAACCCAACAGCATGCAACCCACCACAATAGACTGCAATACCAAACTATATCCTCTGCAGCTCCATGTCGCAATTATGTAGCGCAACGCATGCAAATGAGGTGAGATGCAACTTTAAGTGGATGCTAATGCAGTGGTTGTACCATGGAATTGCTGATGAGCTGATTTACATATGCTGGCTGAATATCACGCTGTTGCACCTTGCGCAATGTGGTTGAGTGTGCTCAGGCTATGGCGCAGCTCTGTGACGTGTGCAGTAGGAACCGCATGGCGCATGCCCGGGGTGCTGATGCCGACGTGTGCCATGTTGATGACATGCTGTGTGCGGGAGGCAGTGCAGGGCATGGCCACCACTGTGCCAGTGGCACTAGTGCACTGTTCGCCAGCGTGGCGCTCGTGCCCTGGTGCGCCATAGACACCATGGAGCCACAGCGTGGTAAGCCACTGCAAGGCATCACACACAGGCACCCTACCACGCTATATGCAGGGAGTCCCAATAGCGCTGTGGTGCTCCGTGCGCGGACAGACCCTTGACCCTGCAGTCGACCATTGCTCCCTAGGTGCTATGCATCCACATGGGTGCACCCCTATCGTGAAGTTCGGTGACAGCACGATGGGGGATGGCAGTGCTGTACCACGCAGCCTCCGCACATGGGAAACATGCGCTACAGAGCGCCATTTTGTTATTGGTGCTCACTGAAGGATGTCACGCAGGCGAGCATGGCAGTGGAGCACAGTAGAGCTGGCAAACCTCGTGGCCATTGTTGAGCCCCATGCTGGGGCCCTGTTCGGACAGGACCCACTCGACAGGCCACATAGTGCCACATGGGAGGAGGTTGCTGAGGGAATGGAGGAGGCCACTGGTATCACCAGTTCCAGTGAGCAGTGTTGCCACTGGTATGGAGACCTCCGGTGGAGGGACCCGGACAGACTGGGGCATCTGCAGGCATGCGCCTGGCGAGGCGCCATGCCACGGCCAGGTAGGTGCTCCATCCATACACTGGTAGCGTCCATCTGGGTATCATGGTGTGCATGTGTCCACCCTGCAGGGGGGTGGGGGCCATCTAGTGGGGCGATGGTGGTGGTGGTGGGGTTTCGGCATGGCTGGGCTGTGCAGGAACGCACACACCGGGGGGGGGCTTTGCTACTGGTTTGTACTGATGTTCTCCTCTCCGTGTTTGCACCCTAGGCCCAGAGCATTGCCGTAGGGGGAGGCAAGCCCGAGCAGATCAGGACAGGGCTGGTGTGCCGCAGCTGCAGCAGGGTCATGGAGGAGGGGCCATGGGCCAGCAGCACCCAGCCGGCCTGGATGCAGGTGAATACCTTTTTTCCCCTCACATCTGTGCATACTGTGTTGCAGGGTTGGCGGCGGGGCATGGCCACCAGCACTTGGCCCCACCACGGTGCATGCCACACGGTGCACTCAGCACTGTCCTGTGGCGCTGCATGAGTGGGTGGCAGCACTGGTGGCCAGTGCATGCACTGGGTACATGGCTGTGCCACTACCTTCACACTGCATAGCCATGTCCACTGTACGGCCACGGTGGTGCTGTGCAGGACATGGGCGGTGGGTGTGTGCAGCAGTCCGCATGGCTGTGGGTGCCTGGGTAGGCAGGTCTTGTGGGTGCGGTCACTGTGGATGGTTGCATGCCATCACAGGGACGTGGCCCACGGCTGTATGCCATGCACAATGGGTGGGCTGCAGGGGTTTGGCCAGTCACACGTATTGACTCTGCTCCCTTGTCCTAGGTGGACAACAGTGGATGGCACTGGAGAGAGGGGTACAGGAGCTGCTGCAGCTCACCAGAGCCACCCTCAAGATCCTACTACTGATGGAGTGGGATGGGGTATGGCACTATGGAGGAAGGCGAAGGTACAGAAGTGGGAGAGGGGCAGGCGATAGGCCTTCTATGCCCCCTTATTGAATTCCCCCCCGGACTCACCCTCACACCCCTTCATCCCTCTCCCATTTATTCACCCCTACCCCATGCCCGCCCCAACCTGGTTTGTGGCCCTTTCCCCCACCCCATTGTATATAGTTGTACATATGTTTTGTTGTTCACATTCGTTTATTATATACATTTTGTTATGACAACTGTGGTGGTCTCTGATTTGCAGCAGGCTAATGATGCTTGGCTGCAGTGGTGTGCATGGCATCGGGGGTGGTGAAGGTGTGGGCGTATATGTGTGCCTGGCAGGGACCCGCCTATGGTGTGGGTGGGGGACCTGGTCACTGTCTGTGGTATGTGTGTTGTTCTCTGTGCACTGGATGCTTGTGTGCAGTGGTCCACAGTGCATGCACTGTGTCCATGGCACCCCTGTCAGTATGTCCATGGCCCATGCAGCTGACACCCTTGCATGTCTGTGCTATGCATGGTCTGCTGGCATGTCAGTGGTGGCTGTCCATGCTGGCCACCCCCTTGACCCGGTGCAATGGCGGATTGCCTCCTGTCACTGGTATGGTGTACGTCTGCCTCAGGTGGCACTGTGGCCTCTGCTGTTGTTGTCCCCCCTCCATACTGTCGCTGGTGTCTGTTGCAGGGTCTGTGCTCTGATGTCTGTCACTTGTGCTCTGGCCAAATGCTGGTGGCGGACGGCTTCATGGTGCATGCGCAGGATGGCTAATATACCTGTGCCATGGTGGGGTGCTGGCCATGGGTACATGACTGCTGTGGTCGCATGCCAGTGGGTTTGTTGCCCAGCTATTGTTTCCCTGTGTTGGGGTGCCCTTGGGTCTGGGTGGGTGTTTGTCCATGCCCTGTGTTGCATCCTGTGTGGCGCATGACTCCATGCACCACTGTGGGCATCTGTGCTGGCTGTTGGGGCCAGTGCTGGGACAGGGTGTGTGCTTGGGTGGGTGTGCAGGGTGCTGTCCTGTTGGTGGTGAGGTCCAGGGCAGGCTCTGTCGCATGCGGGGTACCTTGGGCGCCGACGCAGGGTCGACCTCTCGACTGTGCCTTGGGGGGGCTGTGCAGGGTGGCACTGTGTCTGCAGTTGTTGCGTTGGTAGCTGCTGCCGCCCACTGCAGGGTGCTCATGGGGGGGCTGCCATGCATGGCTCCATGGTGCACAGGGTTGCATTGTCACAGTAGGGGTGGTGGCATGCATATGGAGCCATGCACTGTTGGGCACTTCTCCTGGGCCGGGTGTCTGGGGATCGCTGTGCAGGGTGTGCTCTGCATTGGTGGGATGGGGTGGCACAGGGTGGTTGGACGTCCTTGTGTTACGGTCACTGCTTGCCAGGGGGTGTGCTGGGGCACCATGCCCCGGCTGTTGATTCGGTGCTGGTGTTCATGGGCTGGTGGTTCATCCAGCTCACCACAGGTTGTGCAGTTCATGGTGTGCGGGGGCGCTGTCTGGTTTGCTGTGCCCTCCTCTGCCCATGTCTTCCATGGGTGGTGCACCCCTGCATCCTGTCCCTGTGCATCCCTGCTTGTGCCACTGCGCTGCTACCCTGCTGCACTGTGCATCCCTGGTTGTGCTACTGTGCATCAGCCCTGTGCCACTGCACATCCCTGGTTGCGCCATGGTGCAGTTGGCATGATATTAAGTTGTGTTGCTCAAGCACACCTTGGCCTGCGCTGTGTTTGAATATTGCGCGTGCTCCTGCTATTGCGCTACTTTGTGGTGCAGTTTGAATATCTGGGCCTGAATGTGCACAAAGATCCCTGCTCTCTTTATGTTTGAACCATTGTCACCCACAATAAAACCTATGAAAAGCCTTTGTGATGTAAACCATGTTGTAAGCTGTATGATTTTGTATAACATCTGGACGTGAAGGAAAGCCAGTTTCTGATGGGATATAAATGTTTCTGGCTGACAACCTGTCCATATGTTGGTAGTCAGATGTACAACACAGGTACAGTAACTGCATCTTTTAAAGTATTTTCTTTTTAGTTTTGCACTGACTATCTCATAGATTTGAGGCAGAACAACATTAGAAAAATACTTCCTGGATGGTTGTGACAGGTGATTCAATAGCCTTTTGAAGCCAATGTGCTCTACAACTCTGAAAGGCTGTTAAGTCTAATGCTATCATCTCAGAAATTAGTTTTGTTATAGCGCCACCACTTGATACATCAGGTAAAGGTAGAGGCCGATCTACCTCTGTCTGCATTGTCATGTCATGTCATTGTATTTTCATATTTCTCTGTTTAAATAATCATGTCTCAGACATAATGGGTGACATCTTTCTAAATGACTTTTTAATGCTGAGGTACCCAGAGCACCCTTTTTGCTCCCTCTGCTTATTGTCTTTTTGCATATAGGGGTCTATTCATTAAGGGATGGAGTGCCAATGTGCTATGAATCCGCAGTGTGTAGGCAACCGTAAGTCAGAATGCTGTGAACCAGGAGTCCAACAGACCCCTGATGGATTTACTGGAAGGGATGCACACCCCATGTGCAAATGATCCCCTAGCAATCATGCAGTTATGCTCTGTGGGTGGTCTGTGGGCATGTCTGGGGGTGTGCCTGCACTCTGCCCCATTCACAAAGGTGCAGAGTAACAGGCAAAGGGAGCACAGGATACAGCAGTGGGGACCTTACTGTATCTTTTATGTGCCCCCCAATCACACCCACTAGCCACAGCAAGACAATGAATCCTCCTACCATTGTGCTCTGACCCACTGGGCTGACTGGGAAGGCTGGGGGCATTCAGTCAGGCACTTGTCTGTACATGTAATGTAAACGGGACCCACACCAACACAGAACCCCCTGCTTGCATTGAGCAGAGGATCCACTATGGGACCTAGAATGAATATCCAATTGGATGCCTGTCTGTCCCCTCCAAACCTCCCCTGTTATCATGATTTGTGGGGGTGGAGCCACAGACAGGTGCCATGTGGGAGTGCCTGCTTATGCATACTGTGCAACCTGAGTCTATCTGCAGGTGCATAACCACATAAGATAATGAGAAACAGGTCAAATATGTAACTTTCTAGAACAACCACAAACTGTCTGAGATGTGCTCTAAAATCCTTTTTTTTATTTACTCTTTATACAAGACAGAACAAAACACAGTGGTCACTCCATGAAACACAGAACCAGCTGGGCTACAACAATCCGGGGACAGACAGTCAGACACTAGATCAGTAATCACCACTATCAGTCAGGCAGAAAGCAGGGAAACAGCAGGTCCGGTCAAGTCTGATTTCATGCAGGGAGGGAGCACCCAAAAATAAGAGAAATTGATAAATAGGTCAAATATATCATTAGTCAGGACAGCAGCACAGATAGAGGCAATTGAACAATGCAGTGCAACAAACTCTCTGCAATGTGTTCTAAAATCCTCTTTTAAATGTATTTTTTATACAAGGTAGAAAAACACTGTGGTCACTCTCAATGAAACAGAGAAGCAGCTCAGGCTACAGTAAACTGGGAACCCCATCTGAAGACAGACAGTCAGACACTAGGTCAGTAATCACCAGTCAGGCAAGATGAAGGGAAACAGCAAGTCAGGTCAAGTCAGGTTTTAGGCAGAAAGGCAGTACCCAAAAATGGTAATAGAAAATGAGAAATAGGTCAAATAACAGCACAAACAGAGGCAACTGAACAATGTACAGCCACAAACTATATGTGATGTGATCTAAAATCATTTTGTTTTGTTTTATTTATTTATTATAAAGTACAAGTTTGAAGAAACATAGTGCACTCTCTGTAGGCCATTAATTAAGCAATTAGGCATGACAGGGTGTGTGTTATTGTGTAATAATGTCACACCTTGGGTGGTTGAAGCATGGGGTTGCAGGCTGAGTGCCTTCAACACCCAAGAAGTGACATTATTGCACAATAACACACATCCCTGGAGTGTCTTATTGCTATTATACAATGGGTCAGTTATTAACAAAAAAGAAAGATTTAAAAAGAATATTTTAAATACATTTTATATTCATTTCCTGATGTGGAAGTATGTCTTTAAAAAAAGTCCACAATGTATTATATCCCAACTAGGTGGTGCTGCTCTCTATTGTGCTGTCCATTGTCTCAGTCTGGACAGCCTTCATGCTGTCACCATGAGTGGTCTTTCTGTTTGCAAGGCTATTTCTCTCTCCTTGTCATGGCACTCCCCCCTCCCAATACATATTAGAGCCCACTCTTCTACTAGTATATGCCAAGTGGCCATATTTTGAGTTTCACAGCCATTTCTCTCTATTAAACAGCATAGTGAATATGCTTCTGTTCACTTCAACGAGTGGTGTTTTGAACTGTGCACACGCTTTCCAGGATTGTGTTTCTAACCGGGGGATGGAGAAGCCGATCGGCATGATGGCTTCATTTTATTTTTCTTTGCTGTTTACATTGCCTTTTTACTAATATAATTTAACTGTATCCACTTCATAGTGCAGCCAAGAAGACTGAAGACTGTGGCAGTGAATTGCACTGTCCTTGTAGGATCGCAGTTTGGATTGGGGGACGGAGACGTTGCTAGCTGTTCGGAGGTATGGCTTCAGTTTAGGTTGTTTTTATTTTCCTGTACATGAAATTGGGGGCCATCAGGATGCTCATGGGGTGTAAGATTTGTAGCAAGCACAGCACTGTTACGCTGTTTATGTTTTCACTGTTGACAGAGCAGGAGTGAGGGAATGTAAAAAAGATTTCGACAGGGATTGAGTGGGGAGTAATGAATTTTAATGTTATGCAGTCATATTGGTGCTTGCCCCAGATACGGTGATGTTATTGCCAGATGCCATCACTGTGTCTAGAGGTTGGCAGACAATCAGAAAATGAGGATTATACTTGCTATTGTATAATAATAGGCATCACTTTATTATCAGTCAGGCAGCAGGCAGAGAATTTCAACTGACCATTTACTGTTCAGATCTGTATTTTTTTATTTAACTTTAATAAAGTTTCCAATAAGTTCACCAGTTATTCAGCTCCTTAATACATGGCTGGCTCAACCACAGTCAAAATAAAATACTAGTAAAAAATTTTAATTTAATTTTTAAGGCTCAGTGCTGCAACAGAAATAATTTTTGCAAAATGGTATTGCCAAGTTTAACAACACTCACTGATCTACAAAGAAACAGAATGCTGCAGCTGAGACAGAATCAGATAGAAGTGATAACACAGCCTGCCTATATGAAGGCAAATGCCCAGAGAGACAGTGGGCTCAATTTTCAAAGGATGACACATGACTTGTATCAAGACCTGCATCACCCCTGTGTTTTGGCGCAGCTGTACCAATCTCCTGTGCCGCAACTGCACCTGATTTTAGTACAACAGGTGTAGCTGAGACAGTTTCCTCATTTTATGGCAGCTTGTACCAAAGATTTGGCTCAAGCTCAGTAAAACAAGTCCCCCTAATGGCACAAGTCCGACCAGGGGAAAACCTGGTCTAACTTGTTGCATTTTGTACTCAGGAATGAAAATCATGATTGCTGGCTAGGAGAATGCCGCAATCCCAATATGCCAAATGAACAGCACATAAAGGGGCTTATAGCATTCTTGGGGCTTTGAAAATCGAGCCTAGAAACTGACTCACTGCCCTTGCCCTTAATCCATTCCTCCTTGGTGGTTGATCTGTTTTTACTGTTTCCTTTAGTTTTGTTTTTTATTGCTGCTTTCATTAATTTTTTTTATATAGTAGGGCTAGGCAAACAGGCTTTTGTAAGCAGAAAGAGTTCAGTTTACTAAGGAAAAGAAAGCAGACAGATCAAGTTTTGAAAATGAGGGTGGAGGGCTGAAGTAAGGTGACTTCACCATGCCATGTAGCTGTCGACTCCATTTAAAAAAAAAAAAGTTCTGCTTTTTATGGCTACACAGTGGACTTATGTGGATGTCTTGCTATTACACATTGATAGAAGGGGATCTGAAAGCATGTTACCTGATACCTAGACTACGTCCTTTCACAGTGGAACTGAAGTACATGTGGTCTTCTCCATTCATCACAGTGCTGTTCCTTTATGTCTTTCCCCCACCCCTCTGCCCTGGTACTATTTTCTTGTAGTGGCTGCTGGTAGTGCTGGATCCCATCATTTCTTGTAGATTTGTTGGGGGTTCTTTTTGTTTCTTTATCTTTGCCTCTTGCCATCTTGTGAGGTTGTTGGGGTCAGATTCAAGGAACACTGTGCAGACTGAAAAGATTAAGCACAGCTCCATACCACACCACACCTATTTCTCTGACTACATTCCACCAGCTGTGTTTCTCTGTCTCAGGAAATTCAAGTTACATCTCT
The DNA here is from genome assembly GCA_016271365.2 of Neoceratodus forsteri. NCBI lineage: Eukaryota > Metazoa > Chordata > Ceratodontiformes > Ceratodontidae > Neoceratodus > Neoceratodus forsteri. The sequence goes on along the minus strand of CM057454.1, from coordinate 1,024,145,436 downwards.
CTCTCTCTCTCTCTCTCTCTCTCTTCCAACTGTGTGTGTGTGGGGGGGGGAAGGGGGCATAACTGTAACCCCTAAGTGGCGTCACTCCTAGTGTTACACCCCTGTCTACTACTTACAACCTAGGCTGAGGGGTTTGGGTTCACTAACTTATAATTGGTTCTAACAATACACAGTGCCTCCACTCAGAGTATACTGTACGTGGGCTAGCTGTTACCTGGTATAATCCCCTGAGATGCTGAACCACCCACAAACACCAGTTACCACCCCCAGACATGACCCAAAATACATTTCCCCACTTTTCAACATTTTGGCAATTAATGACTCTCTCTAATAATATGCTCACACACAATGATTTTCAAAAACAGTAACACTAGATTTATTTAGGGGACATAGAGTTAGGAATGGGGAAATGGGAGGAGTAGAGGTTAGGCTGATTGCTATTTAAAAATGTACAAAGGTTGTTGGTTTGGTTTACTGGTGAACCCTCCAGCTGGGAGGCTACTATATTAATAGAAAAGGCAATCATAATTCAACCAGACAGTGATACCAAGAGCCCTAGCTATCTAAGCTGCTGACTAAAATCAGGTGTTACACCATCATTATTTCCACACTGGTACCAGCCCCGGATACAGCTGAAACCCTGCAATCTCACATACTGGATACCCAGATGCCAAAGTCCCAGATGTTGCAAGCCTGGTGGAAATGGGTGGTGGAGTGGCCCTGTATGCCGGAAGTTTGGTGGTTGCCCAGTGTGCTACCAGCTGGCACAGCTTAGGAAGGAGGTGACGGGGATTAGGAGACAGCAGGGGGAAGGGGGGAGGTATGGTTGGGGAAGAGGGCAGGGGATCTCCCATGGGGTTGCACCAAGCACTAGGGGTGGGGGCATAGGGAAAGGAGTGCAGGAGAATATTCTGGGGTCACATAGGGACCCTGGCAGAGGGGGCCCAAAAGGACACTACCAAGGAAGCAGGCAGGTAACTGGGGACCCTCACAAAGGTGGGCCAGAGGGACAACATTCTCAGGGAAGTAGGCAGATGGCCAGGGCTGGACAGAAGGAAGCAAGGCTGGGAGGTGGATCGGACCTTACGGTCAGTAACTGCTTCAATCCTCTTCTTCTGCTTGAGGATGAGGGGGTGATGTAGCCATGACAGGGGTGGTTAGAGATGGAAAGGGAGTGGGGGGCAGGAGGCGGGGGCCAGATAGCAGGAGGAAAGGGGGAACCTGAAATGCAGGAAAATGGGGGGAGCAGTGATTCAGAGCAGGAGGGGCAGGGGGAAGAGGGAGGAAAGGACAAGGAGAAGGACCAGTTGGGAGGAAAGGGCAAGGAGAAGGACCAGAAGTACAAGGAGGATACAGTAAAGGGAGCTGAGGGTTTAGGCCAGGGGAGCATGACAAGCAAGGAGGGACTAAACGGAGACAAGAAGGAAGGGAGGATGAGCCAGGCTAGTTTAGTGGATGGGGAGAAGGACCAGTCGTGAGCAGTGAGGTGGGAGTTAGCGAGGTACAGAAGGATACTCGGGAGGAGGAGAGGCATAGGATTGGAGGGGAGGGAGGGGCAGGGTAAATAAGGAGGGGGCGGCATGTGACACCCAGATAGGGGGAGGAACAAGGAGCAGGCTGGGTGGAGTGGCCAGTAGAAAGGATGAGGGACATGGAAGGGGGGGAATGGAGGAAAAGGAGTGGTCAGAGTGCTCCTGTTGGGGGATTCTATGATCAGGGGTATCAAATGGGATAGGGAGGGAGAAGCCTGGCCAGTTAGAACAAAAGGCTTCCCTGGACTAATGGTGCACAGGGACAAGCACGAGGTATATCAGCTGGCAAAGGATTGTGGGGGTTCCCTGGACATACTGGTCCACCTGAGTACAAATGACATTGAGGGAAATAGCGAGCTAGAGATACAGGCAAGGTTCAGGGAGCTTGCCAGGGTCTGTCATGACATAGGATGCACAATTTCCTTCTCGGAAATCCTGCCAGTGCCAAGGGCTAGTGGGGAACACAAAAGGAAGATTAGGGAGATAAACCAGTGGTTCATGGAGTGGTGTGAGGCCAGAGGGTATGGGTTGATGTGGGATTGGGGGGAGACCTGGGAGGATAAGGAGCTGTATGCTAGACATAGGCTCCATCTCAATTTGGAAGGGAGGGGAAACCTTAAGTTGAAAATAGAGGGGTTCATTGGTGAAAAGTGGGGTTTAAATTTGTGAAGGGGGGAGGGATGGGAGAAAAGGCTGTCGAGGGGGGTCCGATAAAGGAGGGACTTTGTCTCCACCCCCCTTGGGAGCTGGAGGAATGTGGGAAAAGGCCAACTGGTAAAGTGTAGACCGGGAGAAACTGAATCCCCATGGGAACATGAGCAGGGGAAATGGAAATATAGGGAAAGGGTGGAAGGTAGTCCTGCCAAATGCCAGGAGCTTGTGCAATAAAATGCTTGAGCTCCAGGTGATGCTAACTGAGGGAGCAGTGGATGTGGCAGCGGTCACTGAGACCTGGGCCACCGCAGGACATGACTGGGACCTGAACCTGGAGGTTACACTATGTTCAGGAAGGACGGGGGGAAGGGAGGAGGCAGCAATGATAGTCAAAACTGCATTGGTATGGGGGAGTAGAGGTGGAGGGAACCGTGGAGGCGATTTTGGTCACCTTGATAACAAGGGGGCAAGAGAGTAAAATAGGAGTGGTGTATATACCCCTGCACTGGCGGAGGAGCTGGAGGAGAGTCTGGTGGCAGATGTTGGGAGACACTGCAGATTGGGCAGGGGAAGGAGGTGGTGTTGGGGGACTTAAACATGCCAGGAACAGACTGGGAGACTATGACATCCTCGGAGGCCAGGGAATAGAGGTTGTTGGATGTCTTTCAAGACGCGTTCCTAACTCAGCAGGTGGGGGAACTGACCAGGGAGGGGTGGGTATTGGATGTGGTCCTGGCAGACAGTGACCAGATTGGGAGCCTGGAGGTAAGGGACCCATTGACTGGGAGTGACCATGCCACAGTCTGGTTCTGCCTGGACCTAGGAGGGGTAGAAGGCTGCACAAAGATGAAGGTAACTGACTTCAGTGGGGTGGATTTTAAGGAAATGGGAAGGATCCTTAAGGAGTATTTGGATGTGATTGGGCCAGACATGGCTGCTGATAGTAGGTGGGAAATCATCAGGAGATGGGTGCAGGATGCTACCAGCACCAGTGGAAGAGTAAGACGAAAATGCAGTAAGGCCCGAAAACCCTGCTGGTGGATCAGGGAGGTCCAGGAGGTGGTACTGGGAAAGAAGGCAGCCTATAGGCAATTCAAGTGCTCAAGGAGTGAAAAGGATTGAGGGGAATATGAGCTGATGGCTAGAAGGGCCACTAGGGTGGTGAGGGCAGCTAAGGCAAGGAAGGAGCAGAACCTGGCCAGGGAAATTAGGAGAGGGAACAAGGGGTTCTTTAGATACATTGGGGAAAAACAAAGGGTGACAGGGCAGATTAGCAGGATTAAAACAGGGGAGAGATGGGCACAAGACCCGTGGGAGAAGGCTGAGGTACTAAATGAGTACTTCACCTCAGTTTTCACCAAGGAAAATGGGGATGCTGCATCATACATGGGAGGAGACAGTGATACTGAGAGGGGGGACCCTTACCGATCGTCGGGTCTGGGGAGAGGGGGAGGCATCACTGGCAGGAGGGGGAAGGCTAAGCAGGGAGAAGAGGTAGCAGAAGTGGAAATCACAGCAGAGAGAGTGAGGGAAGCCTTCAGGTCCCTTAAGATGGAGAAAGCACCGGGTCCGGATAAATTACATCCCAGAGTGCTGAAGGAACTTGCGGATGTCCTGGCGAAACCCCTGGCTGAGCTTTTCACCATCTCTCTGAGGACAGGGTGGGTGCCCCAGGACTGGAAGGTGGTGCATATAGTGCCTATCCACAAGGGGGGATCAAGGGAGGTGGCAGGGAACTACAAACCTGTCAGCCTGACATCGGTGGTGGGCAAGGTGATGGAGGGCATTGTCAAGGAGAGGCTGGGGGGGACCTGGAAAAGTCAGGGTGCCTGGACGATAGATAGCATGGATTCATCCCAGGGAAAACATGTCAGACAAACCTTTGTGGAGTTCTATGACTGGGTGAAGAGTGCCTTGACCTGGAGACTAGTGGACGTCCCTTCTAGACTTCAGCAAGGCATTTGACTCTGTTCCTCATGAGGGTCTGTTGATAGCTGTGAGAAATGGGGGTGGGGAACCAGATGATCAGATGGATAGGCAATTGCTTCAGGACTGGACTCAGAGGGTCATAGTTGGTGGATAGTCTCATCCCCAAGGAGGGTCATTAGTGGGGTCCCACAGGGATCAGTCCTGGGCTCCTCCTGTTCAACACCTACATCCTGACATAAGAACAGGTATCAGGAGTGAGATGAGTCTCTTTGTGGATGACTCAAAACTGGGGCGGTGGTGGATGGGGAGGAGGGAGGGTGGCCCACAGGGGACCTGGAGGCTCTGGAAAGATGGTCTAGAAAGTGGAAGCTGAGGTTCAATGCAGGGAAATGCAAGGTACTGCACCTGGGGCCAGAAACCCAGGCCAAGTGTACACCTGGGGATGCTACAAGTCTCGATGGCTGAGAGGGACCTGAGGGTGGTGGTGGATGTCAAGATGAACAGCTTGGAGACTTGTAGGAGGGCAGCAGCCAAGGCCAACAGGATGCTGGGATGCATCGCTAGGAGGATCACCTCCAGAAGGAGGGGAGTGATACTCCCTCTGTATAACTGCTTGGTGAGGCCGCACCTTGAGTACTGCATGCAGTTTTGGAGCCAACACTTAAAGAGGGACATTAAACTCCTGGAGAGGATCCAGAGGAAGACAACCAGAATGATTTGGGGCTTGGGTGACAGGACCTATGAGGAGATGCTCGAAGAGCTAAATATGTAGACATTGGAAGAGAGAAGGGACCGGGGGGACATGATAGAGGTCTTCAGGTACATGAAGGGGGTAAATAAGGGAGGAGCAGTCTGGGTGCTTCGAAGGAAGGAGGAGGGAGCCACTAGAGGGCGTGGGTGGAAGCTGGAGGGGGGAAGATTCAGTGGAGAAGGGAGGAGGTGCTTCTTCACTGAGAGGGTGGTGGAGCCATGGAATATGCTACCCAAGGGGCTGGTGGAGGCAGAGAAGGTGGAGGGGTTCAAGAGGGGGTGGGACAGATACAGGGGAAGGGTTCTGGAAGCAAAATCCAATGCAGCGAGAATATCCGAAACTGGGAAGGGGGAAGCCAGAGAAGGCAAGGGGATCAGCAAGGTCAGCTCCCAGGGTGGGGGCTGACCAAGCAAGCAGATGCGAAAGACCATTAGGCCTATTCTGCTGGCATGTTAGTATGTAAAATATCAAAGCTACAGAAACTCAGAATACACATAAGGAGCCAGAAGAACTGTGGGTCACCCTGGAAACAGGAAATGGGACAGCCATAAGAACTGGGGTTGTCTACAGGCCCCCAGACCAGGGGGAGGACATAGACACATTATTGTTAGAAGATATACAAAACATGACAGTTAAAGGGGAGGTTCTGATAATAGGAGACTTCAACATGCCAGATACAGATTGGTCAATACCAGCAGGAACATCTGCTAGAAGTAGACACATGGTTGATTCCCTGCAGGGGGAGGGCCTCAAACAACTGTTAGAACAACCCACAAGAGACAGGACTATCCTAGACCTAGTACTGACGAACAGGGAAAGATCACAGATCTCCAGGTAGAAGGTCACCTGGGGGCCAGTGACCATCACATGGTATGGTTTAGTTTGGCAACGACAACTAAATCATACCATTCCAAAGCAAAAGTATGAAACTTCAGAGGAGCTGACTTTGATAAGATGGCCAACAGAGTTAAGCTAACCCTGGCAAAAAGAAATGCAGGTGAGGGTGTACAGGCAAAGTGGGCAAGCAATAAGGATGCAATGCTTGAAGCAACGTCCCATTGTGTTACAAAGAAAAGGAAGTGCAAAAGAAGAAGGAAATCACTTTGGTTCTCAAAAACAGTAGCAGAAAAGGTCAGAGCCAAAAGGCTGGCCTTCAGTAAATATAAGGGAACGCAGCAGGATGAAGATAGGGAGGCATACCAAACTTCCCTAAGGAAAGCAGGGAAGGCATAAGGCAGGCAAAGGCCCAAACCGAGGAAACACTAGCACAAACAGTAAAAGAAGGTGATAAGACTTTCTATAGATACATTAGTGAAAAGAGAAAGTCCAGAGGGGTATTGCCAAGATCAAAGGAGATAAGGGTGTGTGAGGGGAGACTATGTAAAAGCATCTATCCTAAATAGATACTTCGCTCAGTATTTACTAAAGAGAAGGTAGGCAGGGCCCACAGCTCAGCACCATGGACACGGGGGGAGGGAGGTGAGTACTAGTCCCCTTTACAAAAGAAAGGGTCCTACAAGAGCTCAATAAGCTCAGGGTGGACTAGGCAATGGGACCTGATGGTATACATCCCAGGGTACTAAAGGTACTAAGGGTGGAGCTAGCAGAGCCATTATCAGAACAGTTTAGTGAGTCTCTGAGCACAGGAGAGGTCCCAGAAGACTGGAGAAGGGCTCATGTGATCCCGCTCCACAAGAGTGGTAGCAGGGAGGAGGCAGGGAACTACAGACCAGTCAGTCTTACCTCAGTAGTGGGCAAGATTATGGAGGCACTCCTTAAGGAAAGGACAGTGCAACACCTGGAATCCATAGGAGCACAGGATCCAAGACAGCATGGATTTACAAAAGGAACATCCTGTCAAACTAATCTTATAGATTTCTTTGACTGGGTAACCAGAGTGGTGGACCAAGGGGAGCAGTTGATGTTGCCTGCCTTGACTTCAGCAAAGCTTTCTATACTGTTCCACATAGAAGATTAATTAATAAACTGGGTAGGCTCAGGGTGGGTCAGAAGTTGGTCAACTGGGAGGCAAACTGGTTGACAGGTAGAAAACAGAGAGTGGTTGTAAATGGTATACAGTCAGAAGAGATGCAAATCACAAGTGGGGTACCTCAGGGATCAGTCCTGGGGCCAGTCCTCTTCAATATCTTCATCAGTGATATAGCAGATGGACTGGAGGGTAAGGTTTGTCTGTTTCCAGATGATACCAAGATCTGCAACGGAGTAGATGATCCAGATGGGGTGGGCAGAATGAGAAGAGATCTGGATAAACTAGCAAAATAGTCGGAAGAGTGGCAACTGGGGTTTAATTCAAAGAAGTGTAAGATCATGTACATAGGGAAGAGAAACCCTGAAGCCACCTATAGGCTGGGAGGGGAGTTTCTGGCAGTCACAAGGGAAGAAAGAGACTTGGGCATCATCATCACCGATGACCTGAAATCATCCAAGCAGACCACTAAAGCAGTAGGTAAGGCTAGGGGCATGTTAGGGTGTATTAGTAGGGCTTTCACAAGTCAGAAGAGGGAGGTAATAATCCCTCTTTACAAGACAATAGTTAGGCCCCATCTGGAGTATTGCATGCAGTACTGGAGGCTACACCTTCACAAGGACATTAACCAAATTGAGGCAGTCCAGAGAAGGGCAACCAAAATGGTGCAGGGACTGCATCAGAAAACATATGAGGACAGATTAATGGAGCTCAATATGTATACCCTAGAGCAAAAGAGGGAGAGAGGTGATATGATCGAAACATTCAAACACCTTAAGGGGCATTAACAAGGTGAAAGAGTCTAACATGTTTCAATATAAGAAAAATTTCAGGACAAGAGGACACAGCATGAGATTAGCGGGAGGCTGATTAAGGGGCAATGTGAGGAAGTTCTTTTTCACTGAAAGGGTGGTGGATGCATGGAACGGCCTACCTCAGGAAGTGGTGGATATGAGTACAGTGCAAGGCTTTAAGCAGTCATGGGATATGCATAAGGGAGCAATAGAGATGGGTATGAATAGATATGCCATTGACAGAGCAAAGGCCGATGGCACATTTATAAGGTAGAAAAAAGAAATGTGCAGACTGGATGGGCCTTGTGGTCATTATCTGCCATCAGCTTCTATATTTCTATGTTTCTATCTTGGCATCTTCAGTCGTCTCATGATTGAGGTTTGGATCAGCGCTCTCACTGCTGCATGATGTCATCTTGTCTTCAGTCCACATCTTTCCCCAATGTGAGAGGGAGGGCTAGCACTTGGAGGACAAATTGGCAACCTCCAAGCTAGCAGTTACTAACTTAACTGAAGTACTTTAATTTTAAATTTAAATAAATAACAACAACCCCTTCTGGATTGAGGGTTTTAACTGGAATGCCCAGGCCTAGAAGCATGGCAGGGACCTGAGCCCTCACCCCTATGGGGGGCTCATAGCAGGCTGCAATCTGCTCTCACTCTCCTTCAATCTGGTGAAATGCTAGCTTATGCTGTCTCTTATAGGGCATTCCTAGGGCTTCTGATTGGATGTGGTGATAGGGTGATTGGTCTCCGATTGGCTGGAGGACCTGTCATCACAGAAATTAATAATGCATGAAGCTCACTCGATGTACTCTTGGTCTGGTGTTTTGGAGCCTAAAATTAGGTCCCTGTAAGTCCCCATGAGCACTTGGCATTTACCCATGAGCTGTTGTGAATGTCCCACAAGTCTTGGCTTTATTTTCCTGGCCTTCCAATTGGCTGTGGCTGCTTGCAATGGCTGCTTAATGCTACAGTATCTTAGCAGAACAGATACAGTCATGAATAAAAGTTCTGGTGCAGCCAGAGATGATTTAATATTTGCCCCAATGCCCCACAGTTCTTGAGCCCAGGTTGAGGTCTTGCTGTCGCTGCACAGAGAAAGGGTGTTGCTCTGCTCATTTTCCTGTCGCTACTGCAAACGTTTTAGCTCTGCAGCAGCAGACAGGCCAACACTTAGAGTCCCAAAATAGTTTCTGATTCAGCCAGGAAGAAGAATTTATTTATTTAAACACTCTCCTCCCTTTGCACAGTAAATTCCCCACTTGCAGCAGTGGTTACAATTTAAATAAAATATTTTTTCTTTCTTTCTTTTCAGCCATAGCTGAGATACAGGCTGCCCCGAGGACAGACAGGCACACATGAATATTTAAAAGGATTGGGGTCTCAGCTCATGAATATGCTAATGAGTCCCCAATCAAACACATTTGCACAACTCATTTAATTTCAAAGAAAGCGGCTCCTCAGCAGGCTGTCTGTGGTCACCACATCCCAATTAGGTGAGAGGGATCCTGGGACTGACAGAACACTCCCCGAGGTGACCGCAAAACAGTGTGGTCCAAGATGAAAGGTGCCAGTCATGCCTACAACATTCCCACTGCCCTGGGGGAAGACAGAATTGTGGGAGATCACAGTGGCAATTCTTCAGCCCTGAGAGGCTGGATTTTTTACTTGGGCTGAAAGGCAGGGCACTAGGGGAAGAAACAAGACCTGGGGGACACAAAACGTTTCTGGCAGGAATCAGGAGATGCCCGGGAAGAGTAGAAAGGAGACAGAGTGGCATGGTGGCAGGTAAGCCAAAGCAGGCTTTTTAGGAACCCCCATTTGCAGGGGGGTTACACTGTCCTGTGGCAACAGACCTTGGCATCCACGCCAAGCCTGGCACACCTGGGTACCATAAACAATAACCATTAAACATTTTGAAAACATTTTGTTCTGACTTAGACGTATGGCACCCTTACTAGTATTGGTTACCACAACATCCTAATATAGACAAATGCATCCTGTTCTGAACAGCAAAAACATTTTTTTCTAATCATTGTGAGCATTAAACAGATGTTACATTTTAAGGGGGCCCTTAAAGAGGACCTTTCATGATAGTCCAGAAAGTTACATGTTGTAGTCATTATATGCAGTACTAGACCTGAAAAGGTGTGTGCATTTGTTATTTTTGGCCAAGATTTACTCTGCCTTCTATAATTTGGATTTGTTTTTTGAGCCCTGCTGCACTTGCCTTTGCTGTTCAGCTGCTGGGCTGCTAGCTCCTGATGACATCACTATAGAGTAGAGGAGTGACTCACACTGTGCGGTACCATGCAGTTGCAATAATGTTGCAAGGGAAACCTACCAGTACTCAGTGTACATACTGTGTTTCCTCTTCCCCAAGACACCCTGTTAGCAATGCATTATGCCAAAATCCAAATGCCTTGTCAGTATTTTTTTTTGTGTGAAATTGACTCTGCCTTATAGTGATGTCAGCAGTACAACCCTGGGCCCACAGCAACACCAGGCTTGCTATAGAAGGTCTGGTAAACCCTGCAGTTTTTAGCAGCTCAGAATGCAAAAACTAACTGCAGCGGACAGTAATGAAATACAATTCCAGAATCAATGCATGAAGGGGTAATTTAAGCATGAAAGTCAAAAGGACGGGGAAAGTCTTCTTTAAATAAGCAACATTTTAAACTGCAAAATCATATATGGTGAAAATCCACTTTTGACCTCTAGAGGGTGCACTCCCATAACTTGTCACTGAGCCAGCAGTGAACAAGCTGCTTACAGCAGTTTTGTTGCTAAAATACACTCTCAACAGCTAGGCGGTGGCAGCCATTTTAAAGGTCCCAACACATACAAAATGGGGAGGGGGTCCATGCTGGTTTGGAGTGTGGAGTACAGTACAATCCCAGAAGACCTCTATTGTGTAACCCCTAGGCTTTGCCACTCCCAGTGTTACACCCCTGCCTACTACTTGCAAGCTAGGCTGAGGGGTTTTGGTTTGCTATCTTATAATTGGTCCTACCAATGTGCAGTGCCTCCACTCAGAGTATACTTTACGTGGGCTATCTGTTACCTGGTACAACCCCCTGAGATGCTATACCAACCACAAAAAACAATTACCACCCCCAGACATGACCCCAAAAGACATTTCCCGACTTTTCAACATTTTGCAATTAATGATTTTCTCTAATGATATGCTCACACACAATGATTTTCAAAAACAGTAACAACAGATATATTTAGGGGACATAGGAGTTAGGAATAGGGAAATGGAAGGAGTAGAGGTTAGGCTGATTGCTATTTACAAATGTACAAAGGTTGTTGGTTTGGTTTGCTGGTGAACCCACCAGCTGGGTAGCTACTATATTAGTAGAAAAGGCAATCACAATTCAACTAGACAGTGATGCCCAGAGCCCTGGCTATCTAAGCTGCTGACTAAAATCAGGTGTTACACAATAATTATTTCCAAACTGGTACCAGTACCAGATACAGCTGAAACCCCGCAATCTCACACTATTCACTGGATACCCAGATACCAAAGTCCCAGATGTTGCAAGCCTGGTGGATGTTGCAGCTGGTCGAGTAGACCAGCTTTGATTAGAAGGCAGGGGGCAAACTTGGAAAGCTACATTTCAACAATGGCTTTCAAATACTCTAAAGGAGGCAGGGATTGCCCTGTGTTTGGCAGAAGAAACAGGATTGGCCCTGCTGGTCACAGAAAGACAGGGATTGCCCTGCTTGTCACAGAAACTGAACATTTCAGAACAAGCAAGTTGGCTAGATTTTGGATTCACAAATCCTGAACATTCAGCACAAATATATTGTCACATCCAGTACATTCATACACTAATACTTTTCTCAAGCATCTCATTTTCCTTACACAGAGTCACATCCAGTACATTTGGATACCAATACCTTTATCAAGCATCTCATTTCTTTAGACAAAGTCACTCAAAGTAGAAATATGTCATTTCCAGACACAGCTTGTTTTGGCTGATGTTCAATTTACTGTATGCATTCCTGTGCATGAAACTGCTTAACATTACTCATTTCTATTCTTTAACTCACTGTGAATGTCAACTATTGCTTTCTTTTCCTATTTACAATTATTTTACCCTACCCTGTTTAGTCTGTAAACCTGTTGATCTCCTTTCTCTGTGTATACAGTTTTGCCATACTTTTTGGTCTGTTAACCTGTTGTATTATGCTGCTGATGTGGAACCTTTGTAAAAGAGCTCTAAGCTCAAAGGTATTTGTAATCTGAGATCTATAAAAATAAAAAAATTCAAACATAGAACCTCTAAGGCTTCATGTTCTCATTGAAGCGGCAACGTGAGCTTGACTGGCAGCCCCAACGGGGCACTCTTGACCCATAGAGGGTACAGCTAGATATCAGCACATTTATATGACTTCACTACATAAAACTCTATACACCTACACTGGGCCATCTGGGCAACAGGCAAGGTGCAAACAAGATAACCACTAGTGGTCACAGTCTCTTTGGGCAAAGTGGCCCAGACTACAGGTATTACTTTTACTCTCTCTCTCACAATTCAGAAGTCAATGGATATGTTGTCTCCAAGAATACTTATTTTCTCTTCCTTAGCTCAGAACAACTGCAAGGGAGGACAGGCCCATAAATGACCTTGCAACATACTTTTCCTTGCACTGGTGGGTACAACGGTACTCATGCAGGTCCTTGAAGGGTGGTCATCTGTTATAGAAGGCATCCTGGCATCTTCAGTCCTCTCACAACTGAGGTTTGGTTTCACGCTCTCCCCACCACATGATGTCATCTGGTCTTCGGTCCACATCTTTCCCCGACATGGGAGGGAGGGCTAGCACCTGGAGGACCGATTGGCAGCCTCCAATCTAGCAGTTACCAACTTAACTGAAGTACTTTAATTTTAAATTTGAATAAACAACAACAACCCCTCCTGGATGGAGGGGCTTTACTGGAATGCCCAGGCCTAGAAGCATGACAGGGGCCTGAGCCCCAACCCCTATGGGGGTCTCCCAGCAGGCTGGAATCTGTTCTCCCTCTCCTTCAATCTGGTGAAATGCTGGCTTACACTGTCTCTTATAGGTCTTTCCCAAGGCTTCTGATTGGCTGTGGTGATGGGGTAATTGGTCTCCGATTGGCTGGAGACCTATCAATCACAGAAATGAATAATGCATGAAACTCACTCAGTGTACTGTTGGTCTGGTGTTTTGGCGCCTAAAATTAGGTCCCTGTAAGTCCCCATGAGCACTTGGCATTTACCCATCAGCTGTTGTGAATGTATCACAAGTCCTGGCTTTATTTTCCTGGCCTTCCAATTGGTTGTGGCTGCTTGCAATGGCTGCTTAATGCAACAGTCTCTTAGCAGATCAGATACAGTCATGAATAAAAGTTCTGGTGCAGCCAGAGATGATTTAATATTTGCCCCAATGCCCCACAGTTCTTGAGCCCAGTTTGAGGTCACTGTCACTGCACAGAGAAATGGTGTTGCTCTCCTCTGTTTTCCTGTTGCTACTGCAAATGTTTAAGCTCCCCTGCAGTAGCAGACAGGTCAACACTTAAGAGTCCCAAAATAGTTTCTGATTCAGTCAGGAAGAAGCATTTATTTATTTAAACACTTTCCCCCTTTGCACAGTAAATTCCTCACTTTCTGTAATAGTTACAATTTAAATAAAATATTTTTTCTTTCTTTCTTTTCGGCACTAGCCAAGATACAGGCTGCCCTGAGGGCAGACAGGCACACATGAATATTTAAAAGGTTTGGGGGCTCAGCTGATGAATATGCTAATGAGTTCCCATCCAAACACACTTGCACAACTCATTTAATTTTAAAGAAAGTGGCCCCTCAGTGGCCTATCCATGGTCACTGGGTCCCAATTAGGTGAGAGGGATCCCAGAACTGACGGAACACTCCCCAACATGACCACAAAACAGCACAGTCCAAGATGAAAGGTGACGGTCGCGCCTACGTGATTCCCACTGCCTTAGGGGCAGACAGCATAGCAGGAGATCATGGTGGCAATTCTTAAGCCCTGAGGGGCTGGATTTTTTACTTGGGCTGAAAGGCAGGGCACTGGGGCAGAAACAAGCCCTGGGGGATACAAAATATTGCTGGCAGGAATCGGGAAATGCCTGGGAAGAGCAGAAAGGAGACAGAGTGGCATGGTGGCAGGTAAGCCAAAGCAGGCTTTTTAGGAATCCCCATTTGCAGGGTGGTTACATAACCAACATAAGATCAGATCAGAACATAAGTCAGGAGACATGGAGAGAAGAAAAAAGAAGGCAATCTGCTGTATCTCTATTTTATGAGCTTCAAGTTACATTTATCTCTCAAACATTGCGTATGTTGGGGGGAAGGGTTGTGGAGCAACAGTAAACTGCATCAACAGGAAAGCAGCATAAGATCAGGTTACAACACAAGCCAGGGGCAGCTGTAGTGAAATGAAACTAAGCTGCACAATCGGGCAGACTTGATAGACCTGTGAACCTTTTTCTGTCGGCAATTTCATATGTTTGTATGTTCACAGGATACAACAGGAGAAAAAAAATCAGGAAGTAAGACATTCTCAAGTCACTGAAGAACTAAACAATGGGCTGGATATACAGACTGCACTGGGCGATGACGCAAGCCTGGGCGCAGCGCAACTGGGCTGCGCCATGAGCAGGACCAGAAGATATTCAATGGTGATGCACCATGGCCCAGCACCATTGAATATGGCACAGAGGGCGCACATCCTGCTCATTGCGCAGTGAAACTGCACCAGTGCAAGACACAGAGAGCAAGCACGGGGATGCACCACTGCAAGTGCAGTTGCGCTAGGTGCATCACCCACGATATTCAGCCAGGGGCATGCAAATGAGTCCATAATATATGCAAGGCACAAATGGGACCATTTGCATGTCATTATGGCCCCATTTGCCTGTGATGCACTGGGTCCCGGTGAATGGTCCCTGGCACCCTGCTAAGCTGCTGCCATCGGGGGTCGGCACCCTGGTGGGCTATTGCAGCCCCCCCACTCCCATACACCTGATTGCGGGCATCTGAATAATGTACATAAACCTGGTGGTCTAGCGGTACCCCCATACGCCCGATCGCGGGCAGTTGAAATAATAAAATAAGCCTGTGGTCTAGCAATACCCCCCTATGCCCGATCGTAGGCAGTTGAAATAATAAAATAACCCTGGTGGTCTAACGGTACCCCCCCATGCCCAATCACAGGAAATTGAAATAATAAAATAAGCCTGGTGGTCTAGCAGTCCCCCCCATGCCCAATCATGGGCTGTCGTATAGAAAAGATGTACCTGGTGGTCCAGTGGACCCCCCACCCCACCACCCTTTCAGGTAATTCCCCCACCCCGCTCCCCCCAATCCAGAGTCCATCCATGTTTAAAAAAAGAGAAATATTTATTTTATCCCTTCCCTCATTCCCTGGTGTTTAGTGGACCCCCTATTCACCATCACCCTCTCAGGTAATTCCCCCACCCCAACCCAGAGTCCATCCATTGGGGGAGAATGGCGTTGTGGACCCTCGGGGTCCTCAATACCATTCCACCATCCTGCCCCCCCGCAAGACACTGTAGCAGCCCCTACCCTTTTCCACAACCCTAATCTGCAGTGTAAATCACTGTAAGTCATAAGTGAATGAATGCGTGCTTGTACAAGCATACGCTCATTCATTGAGCTCAGTTGGGCAGCTTGCTGGCCGTGGAGGTGAGTGGTGGTGAGTGGTGAGTGGAGTGCCGTGCTAGTGGCCTGATCTGGTGGGGGACTGGGGGTTGGGGTGGAGCAGGGGGCACTACTGGACAGGATGGTGATGGGTGATAGTTCCACGAGACACCAGGGAATGAGGGAAGGAATAAAATAAATATTTATTTTTTTTTAAACATGGATGGATTCAGGGTTAAGCGGAGAGGAGTGGGGGAATTACCTGACAGAGTGGTGGTGGTGGGGTGTTCACTAGACACCAGGGAATGAGGGAAGGAATAAAATGTATATTTCTTTTTTTTAAACATGGATGGACTCCGGGTTGGGGGAGCGGGGTGGGGAATTACCTGATAGGGTGGTTGGTGGGGTGGGGGTCCACTAGACACCAGGGAAGGGATTAATTTTTTTTTACAACATGGATGGATGGGACTTGGGGTTGGGGGGAGCCGGGTGAGGGGCCTGGGGGCACTACCTGACAGGGTGGGGGGGTGACACTGGTGAATTGCCTAAATCAGAAATGTGAATTTTGCTGTGTGAATTGAGAGTTATTTGTGAATTTTGGAACGTAGCCAATTGTCAGGACTTCGTCTACCACTATTTGGGAACCATACTGCATTATATAGGGAAATGCTGAAAATTGAAGAGGACCAAATGTCATAAATAAGGCTATAGAGCTGAGCTCCCATATCAGGGCTACTGTATGAAAAGGTAGCTGCTAAGACATTGTTTGTGAGGTAGCTGGTATCTTGCAAGCACTGAATCCATTATCTAGCTGCTTGCATTTTTGTAGAATCTTTTTTTTTTTTTTAATAAAGTTGCCATCATGCAGTGAAGGAAGTAGAATTATTGGGGTGGGAGCTTGGGTAAAAGCAAGCAGTGTATTACATGGTGTGTGTTTGGGATTTCATAAAAAGAGCTGTATGCGTATGCCAGTTAGCCTCACAGAACAGGAATAGCTAGTGCTGTTGGTGCTAATATGAAATGTGAACAACTAGGATGTTGTGTCATGCAGTACGTACAGTATATTTATTTATTAATACACTTTTTGCCAAAAAAGTTAAGGACTCAGAGGTCTCAGAGGTAACAAAATGAAATAAGGTCATCCTTACCAGCAGCAGCTACAGGTACACAGTAGGAGACCAATGACCAAGGCCACTGCTTTTTGTTTTTTACCGTAAAATCTGATAACGTTCCGGAAATTAGGGCTGCCTGATGACTGGTAAAAACAAAGATTTCATGGAATCTGGCATTTTATATCAGATCAGTAAAGCCACAAAACTTTTTTTTTTGTTCTAATTCCTTCTTGCACTGTTTTCAATTTGCTTTATTTAATGCTCTGTATGTATATTAAGGCTTCTTTAATTCTGATTATTCATACACATACTGTACTAAAAGAATGATAGCAGAATCCTGGTACAATCCAGAAATTAGAGTAACAATCACAGGTGCAATTCCGGAATCTGAAGTCTTGAAAACAGAATTTCATTATTTTAATCACCATAAATCAGTGGCCTTGCCAATGACTTACATTATAGTTGGCACCTGTACATGTATTTTCCTTAATTCTAAAGACTGTTATCAGCTTAAATTTGCAAATTATTTCCAAGCTTTGTTAAATGTTAATATTGTCTGCTGTGTGGCTTTAAATTTGATGCAATGAATAACATATTGTAGCCTGTTATAATGAAGTTGATAAATCAGAAATATTTATGAGGTGGGAATCTCATGACTTTATATTTGTAGGAGGTGTAGCCATCCTCTAAAGGAAGGTGGGACCTTACCAATAGCAGAGTAGCATTTCAGCAGAATCATAGGGCTTGCAAAGCTCTTCCACCTATCACATTTCATTTAAATAAATGCTTGGTAAACTATGTTTTAGGGTTTCCAGGGGTTGCAAGGGACATTATAGGGGGTTGCAAAGAAAACATAGGGGTATCAACTGTAACACCTGGCTACCTCAGAATGAAGCCTCTGCCCATAGCATTCAGTGGGTCCACATGGAGGCAAGCGTATTGACTCTAGGGAGGTGACTGTCAGATGGAAATTGGTCAGGCAGGGCATACAAATATTCAATTATTTATTTGTAGATTTACATAATGAAAGTGAAATGTTGATGTTTTTTTAAGGTGACTGTATGTTTTTTTTATATTGACCCAGGCCCTGCAACATGAAGTGAATGCCTTTCTTTATATTTTAACAAGGACATTTTAAATTGACCTTTAACACTGAATAGAATCTGCTTTCTGGTTCTCAGAATGATGATCTCAGGTACTCTGAGTACACTCATGGATACAAATTTCCAGAAGGGAGCCTCCACCCTGGGGGGACACATCACCCCGACCTCCCCTCGTTCAGTGATTTATAGCAATACTGTCAACATTAAGGCCTGAATTCACTCCTGGCCTAACATCTTCTTGTCACTCGAAAATGCAGGTCAAATCATTCTCATAAGTATTCTGTCTACTGATTTCTTTATTATTTGCCACATTGCAAGTGGTTTCCTAAAAATGAATAAAGTGGTTAAAAAAAACAAGGTCTCAAATTGTAAGGTACATTCTTGGCTATGTGTCATTAGTGTGTAGACAATGTTTAGATTATTAAAAAAAACACAAAAATAAATAAAATCCCATAATGTAGCTAACTCAACATTGCTATACAGCTGGGTACCATTATAATACAGTAACTTTGTATAGTATGTACCTACCATGGTGTCACCACTCTGTGAGTAGTACACTGCTTCACACAAGTTCCACTTGATTTTCTTCTCCTTTGCTCAATTAATATTTTATTTAAGCAATAAGGCAGGACAGGGTGCATGTCATTGTGTAATAACATCACTCCTCGGGTAGGTTGAAGCATGAGATGAAGCCCAGTGCTTCCACCACCCCAGGAGTGACGTTATTACATGATAACACACACCCCATAGTGCTTTATTGTTATTATACAATGGCTCAGTGTGTAAAGTTTAGGTGTAGGTTTGTAGAATAATTATTACACAGAGGCAGATTTGCTTGTTTTGAAATTCTTTTACTTGTAGAATGTGTTTTAATAAATTAGAGATAAAATAGTCCCGTTAAACTCGTGGGACTGGTGGTTAAAACAATGGTAGAAAGGTAAAACTCTCACTGTATTCAGAAACTGTATGCAAACACTGTAAAAAGACGAAAGTATATGAAAAAAGAACACTTTTAAAACATTAACTTGTTTAGGTGGCACAACTGTGCAATCGAGTTTTATGTGAGAAGTATTTGAAAGTTCAAACAAGATCGTTCGGTTTACAACTTTAAGAAGTGTTCACAATGTACTTACTGTCGGTAGAAGTTGAACACACACATTGTGTTCCCCTGGATGCTCATGCCATCTTGGTTTCTTGGTGGTTGACTGCTTCCTTGGTTACTGGTGGTTGCCTGGGAGGTTTGTTCCATTGGAGGTCGTTTGGTGTCTTCCGGGTCTTGTCGTCCTTCCTGCATGGTCATGCTGCTTAGTTGTTCAGGGGTTTTACTTGCTGCTTGTGAAAGAATATTTTTCCAGTTTTCTCGACTGATGTGTTTTGTAGCCTGATATGATTTAAGGGACATTTCGCTCTTGTGCCCCATTACTGGCAAGATTTGCCTGGTTTCGAGCCCTGCCTCTGCCAGAAATTGGACAGCAGTTGCTCGTAGGCTACGGTTAGAGTATTTTGCTATGATGCCTGTGAGCTTGCAGATGCAGGGCGACATACTGGAAAGATAATTTACACCCATGGGTTCAGGGGTGTACCATATGGGCTCCTGCATTAGTTCTGTGTCTGGTTTTCTATGAGGGTGTAGGAAGAGGCAGGAAGGGTTCAGTGGCAGCTTTGAGAGGTACAGTTCAAGGCATTGCATGGAACACAGCGGGTTTCTGGGAAGCTCGAACATAGCACCACAAAGGTTTTCCTGGTCCCACTCCATTATTTTGCCATAATTTTTGTCTTCTTGTAGAATGGCTTGTCACATATTTCATTCCCTGTTCATTCACTTTTATTGAAAACTAACCTGGCTTCAGCGCTCTCTGCCCCTCACAGCCCCTACGGGTGAAGTGCAGCTACAGCTGTAACCACATTCTTCGGCGCAGCCCTCCGGCACTTCCTGGATTAAAAGCCTCAGAGTCTCTTATTTTTTTCAGGTCTGTTTTGGTGATGGCTGGGTTTTGGCTCACAATGTCTCTGCTTCGTCTTTGGATATTTTTTAAATGCCCCACGAAGATGTTGTTGGCAGGCTGAACATCTGCATCTCCCATAATGTTCATACAGCATCTGTTGGGGGGGCTCACTGATGTATCGATTAAGGCCAGCATGCAGTCTGATGTAGCTGGAAATACTGTACTTTTCCCCGCTGGAGTTTCGGATGCTGCCATAAAATTGTCTAAGTATTTGGTTAAAGGAAAGCTGTCGTTATTGTACCATCCTACCTCAGCCAAGCTTTCCCTCTGGTTAAGCTTTTAATGTATGTTGCAGCAATTTTCTCACACTGCAACATACATTATATTAACTTTTAAGAAGTTGCAACCTGGAAGTATGGCACGCATAGGGGAGGCTCAATTATCTGTAAAGGTGCGGCGATGCACTGCTTGTTTCAGTACAAAATTATTGAAGCGAGCAGTGCATTGCTGCACCTTTATAGAAAATGGAGCCCTCCTACATGCACCATACTTCTGGGTTGTGACTTTTTAAAAGTTAAAATAATGTATGTTGAGGCACGAGAAAAACACCACAAGATGCATTGAAAGCTTAACCGTGGGGTAAGCTTGGCTGGTGCGGGATGGTAGAATAACAACAGCTTTCCTTTAAGCCCATTTGAGGACACTGTCTTTATGTCACAAGGTACTGCTTTCTCTTGAAGCCAGTCCTTGAAGACGCAGATGGCCCAGGCTGTCTGGTGGTTGGTGTTCTCCTCATTACGGTCAGTCTCAATTTTATCAATGTCTTCTGACTGCAGAACTAAATGCCATTTCTTTTTGCTTTGTTTTTAAGGTACTTACGGTTGTTTCTGGTGCCCCTGAAGTGGACAAAGTAGTGGTGGATGACTTGACCAGGAACATTTCATTGAGCATTCTGTCAGCGAGGAGGTTGAATGAGACATCTCGTGGGTCATGACAGCTGTCGGATGAGTGAACTGATACAGCTGTTTTGTGGCGGTAAAACGGCCAAAAGCTGTCAGCCCTAGATACAATGATGTTATTGAATAATAACATCACTCTCTGGTGACTGCCAGGCAATCAGATTCTTGGCATTACTTTTGCCATTATATAATGCCCATTTGATTATCATGTATGTGTAACATATTACAACATGAAGTACAGTATGTGTGCTATACAGTTTACAGTATGTACATTGCACATATTAATAATTTTACACTGTATCCATTTGAATCACATAACCTGTCATACATAGAAACATAGAAACAGACTGCAGATAATAACTGCTGGACTCATCCAGTCTGCCCATTTTTAATTATGTTCACTTTTGCTGTAGACTCTACTTGATCTATGGCACTTTCTCTTCCACCCCTTTCTTTCTCCTATGATTCCCTTGTGCATATCCCAGGCATTTGTGAATCCCACCACTGGTTTCTACCCCATTACTTAAGGTGGAAGTCTGTTCCAGGAATCCACCACCATTTCTATGAAGAAGTATTTCGCACATGTCTGAATCTACCCCTTCCAGCTTCATATCAAACTCCTGCTTCTAGAATATCTTTTTGTCTGAAACATATCTCCCTTCTTTACCTTATTAACCCTTGTGAGGTATTTAACAGTCTCTGTCATACCATTACTCTCCCTCCTCTCCTCCAGGGTATACATATTGAACTCTTTTAGTCTCTCCTCAGAGGGCTTTTGAAGCAGACCTTGCACCTTTTTGACAGCCCTCCTCTCGATCATCTCCACTCTGCCTATCTATTTCTAGAGTTATGTTCTCCAGAACCGGGCAAAGTACTCCAGGTGGGGTGTTATCCACTGAACTGTAGAGGGTCAACATCACCTCCCTCTTCCTGCTGGTGATATCCCTACCTATTCACTCCAGCATCCCAATAGCCTCCTTAACTGCTTTGTCACAGTGCCTGGTCACCTTTAGGTCATCTGATATGACTGCCCCCCAGATCTCTTTCTTGCTTGGTCATTGTCAGTATCACTCCCCCCCTCCCCATGTTGTACTCCACCCCTGTGTTTCTGTGGCCCAAGTGCATTACTTTGCACTTTTTTGCATTAAAACCTATCTGCTTTTTGCCATGTTCTTCACCCTGTGAAACTATGCTGCCTCACATCTGGTAGTTTGTTGGATTCCAGATATTCCGCAATTCTTCCCTTTAATAGTGTTTCCATTAACTTCTCCACCACCAATGTCAGGCTGGCTGGCCTATAATTGTTCACCTCTTCCTTGCTACCACTTTCATGATTTGGGACTACCTCTGCCTTTCTCCAGTCTTCTGGGACCATGATGGTCCCCAGTGATCTGTTAAATAAGTCTGTCAGAGGTGCAGCTAGTACCACTGAGCTTCTTCAACACACTTGGATGCACCCCATTTGGTCCCATAGCTTTGTCCACCTTCAGATTAGTGAGTGATTTCTGGATTCTCTCCTCAGAAAATGGACTAGTGTCCATTTCCTTCTCCTTAAAGCCCTGGTGCATTTGTGTGGTCCCTCTCCTTGACCTTCTACTCTGAAAACTGAGCAGAAGTATTTGTTTAAGATGTCTGCATTTTCTTGGTCCCCCTCTGTACAGCCCCTCCCCATTTAACTGTACGATCTCTCCTATTATCATCCTTTTCAAATTAGCATACCCCAAAATTATCTTGTCCCCTTTTGATACTGCCTGAGCTATTCTTTCTTCTGTTTGCATTTTTGTGCTCCTTACCATTTTCCCTGCCTTTCTCTGTTTTCCCTGATACACTTCCCTATCCTCCTCCCTCTGGGTCTTCTTATACCTTATGAATGCTACTTTCAGCCTTTACCTTTTTTGCCACTGCTTTCATGAACCACAGTAGTTCCCTCCTCCTTTACGTTTGCTTACTTGCTAGACACTGATGTTTGTTGCTTTCACTATGCCCTCTTTTAGTTTGACTCACTTTCCCTCCACCCCCGCAAGTCATCTCCTCCTGCCATGTCATTCTTGAGGCATTCAGCAGTCTTTGTACCACTGGCCCTTTGAAAGTGCAGCACCCTTGCCCTCGTGTGGCTGGATTCTGCTGCTGTTCTTATGTTGAACTACACTGTATGATGATCACTGGTCCCCAGATGACTTCTAACTTTGATAAATGCAATACTGTCCCTGTTAGTAAAAACCAGGTCCAGTATTACCCCACCACAAGCGGGTTCATTAACTACTTGCCCAAGGAATGCCCCTGGCAGGGAATCCAAAATGTCACTGCTCTTACCTGACACTGCAGCAGAACAGCTCCAAACTACATCTGGCAGATTGAAGTCCTCCCCACCAGCAACACCTACTCTTTTTAGCCATTTTGCCAATTGCTTCTCACATTTCTTTATCTAAGTCCTCCCCCTGTGTCAGAGGCCTTTAGATCACTCCTCTCTGAATAGCGGCTCCATTTCATGACTCAGCGGTGACCCACATAAGCTCATCTCCCCCTGAATTACCTGTACATCCATCACTTTTATGTTTTCCTTCACATAAAGCTCCACTTCCCCTCATTTTTTTCCTACCTTGTCTCTTCTGAACATTGTATAGCCTGGTATGACCATGTCCCAGACATGGCTGTCAGTACACCATGATTTGGTAATGGTCACAATATCCAGGTCTGCCTCCACCATGATGGCCTCTCGGTCTGCGTTCTCATTTCTCATACTTCTACTGTAGCACTAGCACACATGGCGTTCCATATTTTGTTAGCTCTTTTGCTGTTGCTTTCTCCTTTTTCCAATTGATCCACCTTCCTCACCTTTCTCCTTTGACTGCTCCTTTCCCGTCTTCCTCTTTTGCTAACCCCCTGCTTCCTTGAATAACTTGCATCCTGGAGGGACACTCTCTCCTCAGGACTTCCCTACTGTCTATCTCAGTCTGTAGTGGGCCACTTTCTGCCTCTCCTATTTCTTCTGTCACCCTCTCAACTAGTTTAAATGTCCATCAAAGTAACATTTAAACCACCCACTAAAGACTATAGTTCCCTCATGGATGGAAGCAGGCCATCACCTCAGTATAGGCTCGTATCCTTCCAGGTTGGCCCACAGTCCCCAATGTAGCCATACCTCTCCTTTCTGCACCATTCCTTCTACCATAACTTAAAGGTCTTGGTATGGAGCTCCCTCTCCTTCCCCATATAGTACAAGACACAGTCATCGCTCACATTTTAAACACATGGGAAACACAGGATCAACCAGATAAATGATCTAACATTACAAAAAATGAAATTTACACATGGAGCTGACTACGGAAATTCATCTTTACATTTAAGCCCACAAAACGCCCTTTTCAAGTTAATGCATTAGCAGCCATAGTGGATCTGACGAGAGTTTGTTTTGTTAAGCTGGCACAGCTTCTTAATTTTTTATAGTATTAGGTAGCCTTTCTTTTAAGAGTGAGACTGATTGATTTGAGATTAAGAATGAGAAGATTCGAGTTACAATGACGAGTTGAACAGAAGGACTAATCAGCACAAACATTATGTCCATTCTCACCAACCTCAGCCATGCACTGATCGCTTCCCACCAGCACACAAACTTATATGCCTTGTTACCACCTGCCCAACATATGTACAGTAGTAGATGGTCAGGTAGTGAGGTGAATGAGGTGTTGTGTGTGATGGCATGGTGATGTTAGGCCATGGGGCATGCCAGAACAAAATGGGAAGGAAAACAGGAAGCAAAAATGCAACTGCCACTCCCCTGCTTCCACGGTATTATCTTTGTCAGCCTGTGCTGTACCTTCTATAATTTATTCCTGTCTGTCTTAAGGCAGGGGTTCCAGAACTGCACACAGTACTCCAGGTGCAACATGACCAGTGACTGGTACTGTGCTAAGATAACAGTCTCCCTACATTTTGAGAATAACAAGCAATTATTGTGAATCCCAATATCCTGGTGGCCTTCTTGCAAGTTTTTCTCACTGGCTGAATGTGTATCATGGCTCCCACAGTTTTATCCTTCTGTTTTGGAATTGTGGTGCATGGAGAAACATGACTGGAGATTGCTATACCTGGCTACTCTCTATGCAGGTGAAACAAGACAGTGAGGAGGGCAGGAAGTATAAATTATATGTAAACGAGGGAATAAAGATCATGGAGGTGCAGGTGTACCAAGGTGAAGATGGGCTGAAGTTGATGTGGATCATCCTGGAGACAGGCTCTGGGACTGCTATCCATACTGGGGTAGTGTACAGACCTCCAGCACAGGGGGAGGAGATACACTAGGTGAGGCTATCATCAGGATAGCGAGAAAGGGGGAAGAGTCTGCTAGTTGGAGATTTCTGTCTGCTGGCTGTGGAGTAGAACATTCGAGCTGCAGCTTCAGCAAGGAGTGGGGTCATACTTGACTCCCTACAAAAGCCTTTTCTCAGGCACCTAGTTAAAGAACCTACTAGGGATGGGCAGTGTTGCACTTGGCTGTGACAAAAAGGGACAGCATGGCAGATGTCACTGTGAGCAGTCCCCAAAGATACCAATGATCACTGTACAGTGTGATTCAACATAAGGAAAGGAGCAGAAGTGAGCCAAAAGAGGATGAGGGTCCTGGACTTCAGGAGGGTGGATTTTAAAGAAAAAGGAGACTACCATAGAAACTGCCTTGAAGAGGGATGATTGCCAGTGAGGAGTAGAGACTCATTGGGGAAGAATAAGGGAGGGTATTATTAGGGCAACTAACCTCTGTGTGAAAGAAGTAAGCAGAAACAGAAGGAAAAGGAGACTGTTTGGCTCTCCAAAGAAGTGGCAAGGGTGGCAAAAGAAAAGAAATGGGTGGCATTTAGGAAGTGTAAAGAAACACAGAAAGAGGAGGACAAGGATATGTACCATGCAAGGCAGAAGGAAATAGGTTAGGTTGTTAGAGGAGCAAAGCACAGGCAGAGGATTGGATTGCTAGAGGGATGGCTAAAGGTGATAAGACTTTTTCAGATATGTAAGGAAGAAGAGAAAAGCAAGTAGAAGGATACTGCGGCTTAGAAGGACAAAAGGGGTGACTGTGCACAAGGGAACAAAGAAAAAGCAGACATCTTATATGGTTACTTCTGTTCAGTCCTAACAGTAGAGGGAGGAAGAGATGGATCACAAGGGAGAAGCAAGAATAGAAAGGAGGGGTGGTGAATGCAAGTCTATTTTCAAAGGAAAGAGTCCTGAAAGGACTTGCAGCTCTGATGGTGGGTAAGGCTATGGAACTAGACATGATACACCCCAGGGTACTGAAAGAGCAGAGGGAGGTCCTAGATGCCCAGCTGACAGCCTTGTTCAACAGCTCACTGGAAACAGATGTGATTCTAAAGGGCTGGAGAAGGGCAGGCCTGGGTTCTCTACACCAGAATGCCAGCAGGGAGGAAGCAAGCAATTATAGACCTGTGAGTCTCACTTTAGTGGTGGGAAAATTATCAGAAATCCTGCTGGAAGAAAGATTGGTTGATTATGTAGAATCCAATGAGCTACAGGACCACAGGCAGCACAGATTTACACAGGGAAGGTCATGCCGAACAAAGCTGATAGATTTATAGTGTATAGTGGAACGTTGTCGTTCACTGAAATCTAGCACTCTCAGAATGCTGTTCTGCTGCACTAGTGACGTCCGTAGTGCAGCAGAACCAAAAAGTGATGTCCACAGGACAGCAGAACGACTTTTCGTTCTGTTGCAGTGTGGACGTCACACATGGTGTCCTCGAGCAGCAATCTGACAGTTAATCTTATTTTAAAAAAGAAAAATGTAGTATTTTTTTTTTGAGGCAACAACGTTCCACTATACACTATATAGAACAGTGCATGCATACCATTTAATGGCAGGGCTTTTCTTTCACCTCTTTGGTACTATGGCGACTGATTACCTCTCGAGCTGCGCTCTCGACGTAATCTGTCGTCCATAGTAACTTCGACGAAAAGAATAGCCTATTGATTAATATGGTACTCATGCGCTATCCTATCTTTGAGTGGGTGACCAGAGAAATTGATCAGGGGAAAGCAATTAATGTGACCAATCTGAACATCAGCAAGGCCTTCAACACTGTACCATACAGGACACTGATTAGATGGTTGCACATGAAATGTAGTTCCCCTTGGCACTCTCACAGTCAATAACAAAAGTTTGTACACTTCAAGGGCTGATAGGGCTCCAACAACCATCAAATTCGCAAATAGCGAAACATAAGGTTTTGTTTCAGACCAAAGTTTCTTTTATTTATTTGATAGTAGCTTTAGGTTTTGGCCATGATACACATGACCTTGACATTTCACCCTTATAAGGGCTTCCTCGGGGAGATCATGGTCCTCCTGTGTTGTCAAAAGGATATATATAGTATTTTAATATGTCACATTCAATTGCACTTAGATGTGTCTAAGTGCACATTTAATTTCAGCTTTTGCAGATTACTGTAGTAAAACCAAATTCATATGCTATATCATTGCTAAGAAATGTATTGATTACTTTTCAAATCCTAGGTTATAGTTTAAATCAATTTCTGTCTTGCAGTAGATAACAGTTTGCATACTTCAAATATGTAGAATAAACCTGTTAAGGATTGTCTGCAAAGGTTACATACACTTTTTCAATGATTTATAATAGCACTACTCACAGTAATATAGTCAAAAACAGTAATATCATAAATAATCAGCATATTTATAAAATTGATACACCATGAATTTATGTGTACAAGCCTTTCCAGTACCTGAATCATGTTGCCTGAAGTCATTTGTATTTTCAACTCTGCATACCTTTACATGCATTATGTAAGCAATACGACAAAATGGGGTGTGCGTTGGACAGTTCTAATTCATGGCTCGAGGGTGTATTGAGGCAAAAGACCACAGGCTGAATGCATCCAGACCCCCTAGTCATGCATTAAAACTGTCTAATGCACAGCCCAGAGTTGATTATTGTACTTATGAAATGGTCATCTAAATTGTAGATGCATGTAATAACTAAAATGCATAGTGTTAGGTAATAAAAATGTAAATGTTTAAGGGTGTGGCTGTACACAGGCAGCTGACTCTGTGGGTATAGCAAAGTGAATTGAGTGTAATGTTTGGATTCCATGAGGAGTCACATAGCTGAGCTGATGTGCTGTTAATATATGATGGCTATTTGGAGTGAATACACTATGTCACCTGCAGAATTCTACAATTTTTGGACTGCTTCACACTATAAGGGAGTGGTATGTTGTAAAATGATTAAGAATATAAGCAAAAACAAAGCAAGTTTCTGTTCTGATTATTGTACGATTTTATTTGAACTCTGCATTTGAAAGTGAAGGTGCGGACCCAGTTCTGTCAGTCCACAGGCTGCAGTTTGTTTTTTGCATCTGCAAACCCCAGGGTATGAGCAAATTTGTTTTTTGAGCTGAGCCTTCATTGTGTGTTTTCTAAACTTAAATGTTTGTCTTAATTTTCAATAAAATAATTCCTCTTCCTTCAGTTTACCGTGTTTTATTTTTTTGACTTAAGGACTTTTGTCCTAGTAAGGCTTCCTTTCCTTAATTGTAGGTTTTGTTTTTTGCTCATGTAGTTGTCATGCACTACCTCCCCCCCCCCAACCAGAACCAGCAGCAATCTGATTTGGTTTAGTTTTGAAAATCCTAAAAAGAAATAATAGTGTCTGCTATATATATATATATATAATTTCTGTATGTTACAGCAGCAGGCAGCACTGGGATAACATGCCAGTGTGTTTCAGTGACATAGGAGAAATGCCAGTGTGGCAGTAAAGCAGAAAACAGTACAATTGTATATGAGGTAAGAATGTGGGTGGCATCTTTCAAGGGAATAACATAAACCATTTTTAAGAAGAAAAATAATTAGGAAAATGGAAAGTGAGGGGCTAAAGAAGGGACATACAGAGCAGCTGGCAGGTCAGCTGTTGAGCAGGAGCATGAGCAGGTGGGCGAGGGAGAAATTGTGTTAGGCGTGGTTCTTTCTTGGGATGATTCAAGCTTGTTTATAAAGGAAAAAGCTTAAAAAATTGAAAGAAGTGAGGGGTAAGGGAGGGAAGTTCCAAGCAGCTGGTTGATTGACCTTTGAGGAGGAGAGCAAATGAGTGGGCAGTTGGGGAGAGATTGTGGCAAGAATGTTTTTTTTTGTATCAGCTCCACATAGCTGGAACTGATGGCGGTCATCTTGTGTGAGTGCTAGGTGAAGACTTGGGCTCAGGTACAGCTGTCATGGTGGTTTCTTGAGAAGTAACTGGGCATTTTTCAGTTTTGGCTACTGTGGCTAGTACAACCAATATGGCTGCTGTTTCAGATGAGAAATTTGTGAGGGGGAATGATACCTGAGGGAAGGTGAAGGTGTCTGTGACCAGACTCATTTCTAGTTGTGTGTTAGCCACTTATAGTGCACAACTAGAAACTACTCGGAAAGTCACTAGCCATTTCATAATTATAGTTATTTTATAATCATTTCAACAATGCTGGTAAAGCTTTCAGAAACTTAAGTTAGCCAGATAGCATTAAAACCACATAAGCTCTCCTGTATTAACAAACAAAAGACAGTCTCATGTGCTTTCTGTGTGAATGCCTCATAATCTTATGCTGTCTTTACACTTCTTGGGAGCACTGCAGACACCCTGGTAACAATTTTAGTGTAAACCTTATTGGCCATATACTATAAAATATTGTATTGTCCTTGCTTCTTTTATGGAATGTTACAAACAAAGTATTACAGCCTTAAACCTTATTTCCCAAATATCTTGCTTCAAGAAATGAATACCGTGGCTGTTTTTCCCCAATACCATGGCCGCTTCGGCCTACATATCTGTTGGAACAAATGCCAACATTGCTTTAAGTATTAAAAAGATAGTGACACTTTTTCAACAGCTCACGCTTGAAAGAATAACAATAGTAAATAATAGCCTCAAAAACTCATAGTGTTGCAGCATGTTCTGCTTATTTCTCAGGCATTTACTAGAGCACTGAGTTCTTGCTTGGCTCCTTTTTAAGCTGTCAGTATTGGGAGCATGATTCTGTGAAAGCTGGGGGCTGGTCTCTATGGTGACATCACTGAGATGGTCCACATCACTGCCCAACCACTACTCCATTGCCAAGAAATGGAACACAAGTCTTGCTGAGTGAAACATGCAGGATGCTCATGCTTACACTCATTGTTGCAGGCTTGCTCATGCTCCCTACTGTAATACCACATTGGGTCAAATGTAAAAGTGCTGTGGTCACTGCTGTGACTAGTGTGTGACAGGCTCGGGGGGGGTGAGAGACACATCAGAGGAAAACTATTGGGAGAGGCCTAAGAAACATAAGCACATTAGAAAAGATAACCTGCATCTTGTTCGTTGCTGATTTCAGCTCTCCGTGATATCACTGCACACACCAGTAAATGGATTATTATTTTACCAACAAACTTCTCAGTTTTCTTCCTTGTTCATCCCCACCAGTGGTTTTAATATTCCCAGTGTGTATATCCAATACAGCTCCCATTTCATTAGCTGTTTTTCCCAGTCTCCACCTCTACTGGGTTTTAGTATAACTTCTAGTCCCCAAAACTTTAGGGATGCTGGTGAGTGTCCTGCTGTATTAAAAGGTTCTGCTACAGGCAAGTATTCATTTTTTATTTCTAATAATACTCTTGCACTCTTCTATGCATGTTTTCAGAGGTCTAGCTGTCTTGTCTAAATGCAGCTTGCTACAGGAGCAACTTAGAAGATACACTACATGGTAACTATTGCAGTCTATGTAATGCCTAATGTAATACTTTTCATCTGTCTGTGAATATTTAAAGGAATCTTTTTTTACTAGTATTATTACAATGGCAAAATCTGTTGCATGGAAACATCCCTTTTCTGAGTGGGCTAAGTAGTAACTGCTGGCCAGTTTGCTTTCCCTTGTAGTGGTCCAAAGGGACCAATCTATTCTAAAAAATTCTGAAATTTTTTTGATGCCAGTATTGGCAATGATACACATTCTGGTATGCTCTGGTCTTCTAGAATCTTTAAGTCTCTATCTGCAATTTGCTTTATTTCTCTGCCCTTCTCTGAATATTCCAAAGTCAGTATCATCTTGTTACCATGTGTATCCATTTCTGGTCCTTTGTTCAGCAGTAAGACTTTCCTCCTTTTTATGGCTACAGGGGGTGGAGCCCTGAAGACATCTTGCTATCACTTGGGAGAAAGGCTCACTTAATACTCCCACTGAAGCACAGTTTTGGAGTTGAACCATGATCCTTCCACTACCTGAAATCACTACGCTGAAGGGCTTGAGGGGGGAGATTTCCTTTCGTACATGTAGCATTCTCATGCCGGCTCAAATTGCAATCAATGAATAAGCTCAGTGTAAACAGCACAGGCAGCTTGTTTTAGTCTTTTTTTTTATATGATCTATTTTTCCGCCCCATGCTCACTGGTCCTCCACTCCTTTGGGCTCTGCCAAGTTCCCCCTGACCTCTTCTGTCCTTGCCTGGCCCTCCTCTGATTTCCCAGGTCACAGCCGACCCCTGGGATATCCCGGTGTATCCCTTCACCAGGCTGGTCCCTCTCCTCCGAGGGGGAAGGCACAGGGGGAGGATAGCCCCAACGCACACTTCAAGGGCCCAGGGATGCTGCTAGGGAACAGAAGGCACCAGCAAGGCACTGGAGGCCCTCAGGAACAGAGAGCCATCATCCAGAGGCCAGCGAGCAATTTTCCTGACTTTCTTGATGTGCGTGACGTCCAGACGTCAAGGTGAGAGCCGATGTCTGTCACGCACCCAACCCCGACTTGCTGCTCCACCACCGGCCTCCGCCAGTGGTCGCTTCAGCACCGGGTCATGATCCCTTCCCTCCCTGGAGACAGCGAGCAGTCGTGGGATGCTCAAGCTGCCTCCCCCCTGGCCATCCCTCCAGCAGCCTGAGCTCATTCCCAAACCGAGGTCACTGGCATCGCAAGTGGAAATCCAACCGCTGCGCTGACTGGCCGGCCTTTGTTTTAGTCTTAAAGGAGAAATAAACCCTCTTTTTACACATTTTTATCTAAACAATGCCCTATTGGCAGGGGTGTAATGCTCCCATATGTCTTAAAGTCTTCAATTATTTTTTTATGTAGTTCTCCAGGTAGCAGTCTTAAATCAGCAACTGAACAGTCTTTGAAGCACAGCTGTAAGGGAACTTTGTTTTATAGCTTCTCTGCTGAATTCCTTTGCAGAATTTATTGGTGCACAAGTTGATTTAGGATCAGGTTTTGGCTTGTGGCAGTGGGGTCACTGGGCTGGGACAGGCAGACAGACATTGTGATGATCCTCCAATTGAGTAAAATACACAGTCCCGGTTTTTAGTAAATCTGTTTGTTTGCTAAGTTAAAGTTGCTTTCACGACTAAGCTAAATAAAGATCATGCAAGCCTCTGTCCAGTTTTTGTATTGACACTCCTGTGGAAAAATGTGGGCGGTTACAATTTATTTGCATTTGTAAGGAGTGTATTTGTAAATACTGCTTGATTGATAATAAAGTGATAGCTTTATTGGTGCCTGGGTGTAATGGCTATCTTATCTAAAGTGATAAATTGGTCAAGTAAATGTGCGGACAATACCAAATTTGCTGGAATAGTACATACTGGTAATGACAGGGCCTCCCAACAAGTGGACTTAGATAAAATCCATGTTTGGGCTGAAAAGGGTGAATGAAATTTAGTACTGATAAATCTTGCATGATTCATTTGGGTAGACATAATAAAATGTATAAATATCAACTGGGTGGTATAGCTCTCAGGGTATCAAGTGACCTAGGAGTAATAATTAATAACAAATTAAACTCTAAATCACACTGTGAAGTGCAAATGGCAAAGCCTAAAAGACTTTTATGGACTATTAAAAGAAATGTTAAGAGCAGAGACCAAGAGGTGTTTCTATCATTATACAGAACCTATGTTAGGCCCATACTGGATTATGGAAGTCCAGTGTGGGGACCTGTCAATCATGGAGACATTCTAAAGATAGAAAAGGTCCAGAGGTAGTCAACCAAAATGATTTATAACATCAGGCACAGGTCACATAACAAACTCTTAACAAAACTAGATCTGATGTCACTGTAGACCAGGAAACTGTGACGGGATCTCGTGTTATGCTGTGACATAATAATGGCTAAAATAAGTGGCTTCCAAGACCCTAACCTGCTTAGGGGGGCACAGGACCATCACATACCACACCTCCATATTGTCCTGGTCCCTCAATCCTGCACTAGCTAGTTATCAAGCATGGATTAGCTCACAAGGGAGCCTGCTACCTCATCTTCTCTGGTGTGCCAGGTTACTGACTAAAATGATCTTTCTTTACTTGACAGAGGGTCCTCTGCCTCATCCTACTAATATTGGTATTGAGGGCTGGTGACATTCACCCCAACCCTGGGCCCCCACCCGCCAACTCCATTCTGGGGTTCTCTGGGGACCCACATGGTGCCACACCAAGGGACTGAGGGTGGTCCACATGAACATCTGCAGCCTACGACCTAAGATGCCTGAGGTGCAATCATGGGTAGATACATATAGGCCCGATGTGCTAGCCATATCCAAAACATGGCTGAAGCCTCACAGACTCCCTCATGAAGTGGAAATAGACCACTACAACTCTTTCCGAAAAGGATAGAGAAGGGAAAAAAGGAGAGGGTGTCCTTATCTATGTGACTTCCTCCCTGGCGGCTTCCTTGTCCCCTGTCAAAATGCCAAGCACTACAGGGTTAGAATCACTATTTATCCAAACCGTACTGGGTTGTGCTAAGCACCTAACCATAGGCTGTATCTACAGCCCTCCCACTGGTGGCACTGCAGCACTCCAGAACCTCATCAGCTCAATAGCGGGGGCATGGCTCACAGAGCTGCTGGTCCTTGGGGACTTCAGCTTAAAGTGGGAACCCACCACCGAGCAAAAATACAAGACCACACTTCTCAACACAAACCTGACCCAGGTCATCACTGAGGTCACAAGGCACAACCAAAAAACAGGGAACCACTCTATCCTTGACTGGATCCTTGCCTCCAAATCCACCAACATACAAGTGACTGGCGTGATGTCGGATGCTCTAAGCGATCACTCACCCACCTTCTGCATCTGGAAAAATCGGCCTCCCAGGATCCCGCCCAAGCTCATAGTAGCCAGGGATTTCTCTGGATTCTCGGCTGAGGCTTTCCAGAGCTCATTAACAAACACAGACTGGTCACTGATAAGACTCCTAGGGAGCACAGACGAGGCAGTACAGTATTTCCAGCTCATGTTCTCTTTGGTGGCCAACATACATGCCCCAATTAGGACCAAACGAGCTAAGGGCCATTGCCACAAATGGATTTCACATGAGCTGAAATCACTGATGATAGCCAGAGACAAGGCCTGGAAAAAGGCAAGGAGATCCACTATCCCTGCTGACTTCGCTGCCTATAGATCACTGTGAAACCAGTGCCAAAGAAGCTCCAAAACTACCAAAAGGGACTGCATAAAATCCCTTCAGAGGAAAACACTATCTGACCCAAAGTCCTTCTGGACAAGCATCAACTCCCTGACAAAAGGTACAAAAATGCCCCAGCAGGGTAACATAATTTGTAACGTCACTACACTTACGGATGGAGAGGCGGTCTCAACAGCCTTCAATCGCTTCTTCACTGAGCTGGGGGCAGTCAGACCCAACCCCACACACAGCTCATAGAGCCCTTTGGCCACTGAATCCCAGGACCCTCTGATTGCCCATTTCCACCTGTGGACAGTGCAAACCAAAGATATGCTGCCTCTCCTACAATCCTTAAAACCCAGGGGATCACCAGAACTTGACAGACTGAACCCTAGGCTGCTAAGGACTGCTGCCTCAGCCATTGCACTACCTGTAACCCTGTAAATAAACAGATCCCTGCCGGAAGGTACAGTCTCACTAACATGGAAATGGGCCCATGTAGTCCCAATCCACAAGTGTGGAGCAAGGGAACCCATAGGCCACTATAGGCCCATCTCCATCCTATGTCACCTGGCTAAGATTCAGGAGCGGCTAGTTTACAGCCAACTCAGAGACTACCTGGAAGCCAACAGGCTACTGGCCCCCTCACAACACAGCTTTAGACCAAAGCATGGGACCAACACTGCCCTCATCAAATTCACCTCCGATGTCCTGGCTGCCTGGGACAAGGGTACCCCCACCCGGGCTGTGTTCATGGACCTCTATAAGGCCTTCGACCTGGTGGATCACCCACTCCTACTAACCAAGCTTAGCCAATTGGGGCTGGATCAGCACTCCCTCAACTGGTTCCATAATTACCTCACTGACCACACTCAACAGGTCAAGTGGAAAGGGGTCACCTCCGAACCCCTACCTTTAACTGAGAGGGTCCCACAGGGCTCAATCTTAGGCCTGTTTATGTTCTCTATATTCACAAATGACCTCTAGGGACACTGTGGGGGCAGCTCCATAGTATGGTATGCTGACAATGCAGTAATGTACAGAATGGGGAATCGCCCATCCAACCTAGGACCCTGGCTCCAAGATGACATCACCAAGGCAGAGACTTGGCTAATTGAGAACCGCTTGGTCCTCAACCCCACCAAGACTAAGGCAATGCTGCTTGAGCCCAAATCCCTGGGTCTCTCCAGGGCCCATCTTCTGCCACTCACTACCATATCTGGCTCCAAAATTGAGGTAGTACAATTAGTCAAATACATTGGCCTCACATTAGATCAGGGGCTCACACTGAAGCCCATGTGGATGTAGTAACAAAAAACATCCACCAAAAACTGGGCCTCTTCTATCGCCTAAGCCATAACATGATACCGGAGACTAGACTGGCAATCTCACAAAGCATCTTTCTCCCAACCTTAACATACACTGCCCCCATTGTACTAGGCATCGCTAAAATGGACCACAGTAGATTAATGACCCTATACCACAAAACCACTTGTTTTGCTTCCAAATCATACCCGAGGACCCACCACTGTGATGCCCTCACAGCCCTCAACTGGCCATCCCTGTAAAATAGGCTCCAGTATCCCCTATTAAGCTGGACCTACAAGCTCCTTGATGCCCAACCTCTGGCAGGTCTGATTGGACTACTTGCCCCAAAGTGGACCAGATGACCACTGCGCTCCTCGAACAAAAAATTCCTGGAAATTCCCCTGGCCTGCTCTGTCGCTGGGAGTGAATCCTTTACTCACCTAGCCCCGGAATCATGGAACAATTTCCCCAGCCATCTTCAGGAGGCACCGACCTTAGCCATCTTTCAAAAGGGACTGCGTGCTTACCTCCTCAAACTTAGTCCCTGCCCCTGCACCAATGGCTAAGTCAATCACACCTCATGTCAATTTGTACTGGCTCTACACTGCTCCCCTACAAGGGTTATGACTAATGACTGCACAAGCTGGTACTCTACCCCATATGGAACTTCCCGTATGCATTTAAATCACTTATCACCCTCACCCCATCTGCTGTCACTGCTGTACTCTATATTGTAAGGTATTTGCTGCCCTCTTCTACAGAAACTGTATACCGTCCTTATAACCCCATATTATATGCACTACTCTGTCCTGCTGTACTCATCAGTGTAATACACCACCTGTATTAAATGTACTGTACCGTACTGCAGTATTAGATGTACTACTGTATTAGAGGTACTGCACTGTACTACTGTATTAACTAATATCATGTACCTCCTGCCCTCTTCCACAAAAACTGTAAAATTGTATACTGTCCTAGTAATCCTGTACAATATGTCTGACACTGTACTACCTGACTGTATGTTCAAAATTATATGTAGCAAACTCTGGGTTGCCCTGAAAAAGGGACCCTCAGGGCCCAGTGGGCTTACCCGGTTAACAAAATTTAATTAATAATAAATAAATAAATAAATAATTCAGGGTGATTATCTGTTTAGTGAACTTGGATAGAAGGGAGGGATCTGGATGTCATTGTCCACCTAGGGACAAATGACCTGGCTAGGAGCAGTGCAAGAGGAGTTTGTAGAGTTGGGGAGGGGCCTTAGACAAGTAGCATATACAGTAACCTTCTTGAAAGTGCTACCTGTCTATGGCAAGGGTGATGCTAGGGTACTTCACACCATGGGGTTCAATGAATGGTTGAAAATCTAGTGTGGAGCTCAGGGGTTTTGGCTTCATTGGGGACTGGGAAGCCACCTGGAGGGATACAGACCTATACTGGCACGATGATCTGCATTGGTCCAGGGGGGATCAGGATCCGAGGTGATCATTTAAATGCTTCATTGGCAAGCATTTAAACTAGCCAAGGGGGTAGGCATTGAAAAGGAGCAGGGAAACCCGAGCCTCTACCCAAAAAAACACTGTAATTAGCGAGGTAAACAACAAAGTAGTGAAGTCATTAGGGAACAGGACAGGGATAAATGCAAAAAAAGGTAAAGGCAGTAAGGACAGAGATGAGGCTAAAAAGAGGGTAAGGCCATCAAAAATTGGAGGGTGATGAGTACCAATGCCCGTAGTCTGTGTAACAAGCTCTCTGAGCTAGTGGCCTTGATGGAAAAAGAATGCCTGGATATTGTGGCAGTCACTGAAGCATGGTACACAGAGAACCATGACTGGGATGCCACCATTCCAGGATATACAATCTACAGGAGGGACAGAGAGGGTAAACGAAGAGGAGGAGGAGTAGCTCTCTATGTAAGGGAAGGGATTAAAGCAACAGAACTAAAGAGTAAACAGGGAGAAGATGAGGCACTATGGGTCACCCTGGAGACAGGAAATGGCACCACAATCTGCATGGGGGTTGTGTACAGACCTCCATGTCAGGGTGAGGGATTGGACAAGGAAATGATAGAAGGCATCCTTAAAATGGCAGAAAAAGGGGAGATATTGTTGATGGGGGACCTGAATATGCCAGATCTTAACTTTCCTAGTTGCATAATTGCGCAACACTAGAGAAAGGAGTGTGTGTGGCTGTAAGGAAATTCCTCAGACTCTTTGACCAGTGAGCCTGTAGCTTAATGGTTAGAGCGCTGGAACGGCATACCAGAGATCTGAGGTTCGAATCCCAGTAGGCCACACTTTTCCTTTCTCATTTCCATCCTTGATTTAAAAATATGTATACCTTGCAGGGGTTAAACTGCACTGAGAGAAAGTGGTATTTCTAACATTGGTTCCTAGTTGCATAATTGCGCAACACTAGAGAAAGGAGTGTGTGTGGCTGTAAGGAAATTCCTCAGACGCTTTGACCAGTGAGCCTGTAGCTTAATGGTTAGAGCGCTGGAACGGCATACCAGAGATCTGAGGTTCAAATCCCAGTAGGCCACACTTTTCCTTTCTCATTTCCATCCTTGATTTAAAAAGATCTTAACTGGAGCACCTTTGCTTCAGGCACATCCAAGAGCAGGGTCATTCTTGATGCCCTACAAGGGGCATGCCTCAGACAGCTAGTGTTGGAACCCACTCAGGAGGAAGCAATCTTAGACCTAGTACTCTCAAACTGGGACAGAGAAAGGATCTCAGCTTTAAAAGTGGGTAGCCATCTGGGAACAAGCGACCATCAAACCATGTGGTTCCTGATAAACACAGCCATAGAGTCAAGCCATATAAAAGCAAGAGTATTGGACTTTAGGATGGCTGATTTTGGGAAAATGAGAGAGTGCCTCAGAAAAGTACTAGCAAATGGGCAAGAAGGAGGGGTGGAGGAACATTGGGGAATAATCAAAACAGCCTTCACAGAGGCAACAAGCCTTTGTGTGAAGTGAATCAACAAAACAAATCAAAGGAAAAAAAACACTATGGTTCTCAAAAGAGGTGGCAGGGAAAGTTAAGGAGAAAAGGATAGCATTCAGGAAACACAGAAGGAGCAGGACAGAGAAGTTTACCAATTAAAGCAGAAGAGGGCAGGGAAGGCAGTCAGAATAGCAAAGGCCCAAAATGAGGAAAAGATAGTCAACTCTGTTAAAAGGGGGATAAAACCTTTTATAGGTACATTAGGGAGTGAAGAAAGACCAAGGGAAGAATACTGAGGTTTAATAAAGGGGAGGGAATGTGAGCAGAGGGTAACAGTGAACAAGCAGGGAAACTGAATGAATATTTCTGTTCAGTATTCACAAAAGAAGAGGAGGGGAGGTACCTAAACCAAACAAGAGAAACATTCTGGATAGGGGGTTGATACCAGTCGTTTCACAGAAGAAAGGGTTCTGAAAACTCTTGAAACTGAGGGTGGACAAAGCAATGGGGCCTGATGGGATTCACCCAAGAATTCTAAAAGAACTAAGGGTTGAACTACTGACACCACTAACTACTCTCTTTAACAAATCATTGGAGGATGTGGTGATACCTGAGGACTGGAGGAGGGTGGATGTGATTCCACTTCACAAAAGCGGGAGTAGGGCAGAGTCAGGAAACTACAGACCAGTAAGTTTGACCTCAGTGGTTGGGAAAATGATGGAATCACTTCTGAAGTCCTCTTAAAGTAATTTACCATTCAGCTCTGAGGTTTTGGCTAAATTTACCCTTTCGAACCCATTGCTCTGATTTGTACAATCAGTCATCTTCCTTATCTTTTGAAAACCGAGTACTTTATAAGATGGGCATTTTCTTATTTAAAGTTAAATGTAATTTTTTTCCTTATTCTATTTCTTTAATGTTTTCTAGTTTAGTTAATGTGTTGTTTACTAGGTCCCAGCACAATTATAAATTTAAAATACCATTTTTTAAGACTACTTTTGGGCAAAAATTCCTATTATTTAGAGCACCTAGTTTTTTTAATAGAATTCTGTTAGAAATTGTTCAGAATAGTTCTTTTCAGGTTCACATGAAATCTTCAGAAGTTGTTAATAATAACTCCTGTCAGGGTTTTAAGACACGGTTAAAACAGTGGCTATCTTTGGAAACATGATGTATTTTTATGCATTGTATTTATTGATTAAATTTTTTGATTGTATTATGTTTGTTTGTTAATATTTTGTGTGTTTTTTAGTTTTAAACTTGTCTCCAATGAAAACGGGCAGTTTGCTCATTTGGATTTACAAGGATAAAAAATTAAAATGAAAAAATGAAAAAATGAAAAAAAAAAGGAAATAATTGTTGAGTACCTAGAGGCCAGTGGGGCACAGGACCCAAGGCATCATGGATTCACAGTGGGAAGGTCATGTCAGACAAATCTAATAGATTTCTTTGACTAGGTGACCACAGTAGTAGACCAGGGAGGGGCTGTGGATATGGCCTACCTAGATTTTAGCAAGGCATTTGACACAGAAGCACACAAAAAATTAATATTCAAGCTAGCCAGCCTTGGAGTGGGTCACAAGGTGGTAGCCTGGATAAAAAATTGGCTGGACAACAGGATGCAAAGGGTAACAGTAAGCAGAGTCCACAGTGAAGAAAGAAGGGTAACTGGTGGGGTACCGCAGGGTTCAGTACTGGGGCCGGTCCTCTTAAATATCTTTATAAGTGACACTGCACAGCACCTGGAAGGAAAAGTATGTCTCTTTGCAGACGACACAAAGATCTGCAACAGGGTTGATACACAGGGTGGGGTGGAAAGGATAAGAAGGGACTTGGCTAGGTTGGAGGAATGGTCAAATGTGTGGCAGCTCAGACTCAACTCAAAGAAGTGCAAAGTAATGCACCTGGTAAACAAAAACCCAGGGGAAGACTACACAATGGGGGGTGAGATACTAACAACAACAAAAATGGAAGGGGACCTGGGAGTAATTATATCAGATGATTTAAAGGTGGGCAAGCAATGTGAGAAGGCAGTAAGAAGGGCTGGGGGGATACTGGGATGCATAGGGAGAGGCATCAACAGTAATAAACAGGAATTCTTTTATCCTTCAGTACAGACAGTTGGTGAGACCCCATCTGGAGTACTGCATGCAGTTTTGGAGACCCCATCTCCGCAAAGACGTAGACAGAGTGGAGGCTGTCCAGAGGAGGGCTACCAAAATGGTGCAGGGTCAGCACCAGAAGACATATGAAGAGAGAATAAAGGAGCTTAATATGTATACACTCAAGGAAATGAGGGAGAGGGGGGACATGATAGACATTTTCAAGTACCTCAAGGGAATCAACAAAGTCCAAAAGGGTAGCATCTTTCAGAAAAAGAGATGTGCAAGAACAGGGGGCACAATTTGAGGACAGAAGGGAGATGGCTCAGAGGTAATGTTAGGAAGTATTTTTTCACGGAGAGGGTTGTGGATGCATGGAACAGCCTTCCTGAGGAGGTCGTGGAGTCAAGAACAGTGGGGGAATTCAAGAATGCATGGGACAGACATAAGGCAATTCTAGTGGGGGGTAGGAGGAAGTAGGCTGTTGGTTAACTAGGACCTGCAGCTTATCCATCAGGTAGGGGAGTGGGCAGACTAGGTGGGCCAAGTGATCCTTATCTGCCATCATTCTATGTTTCTATGTAAAACATCATCCTGGGGACAAGAGGTCATGCATTGCAAATCAGACCAAAAATATTTAACACACATAGAAGGAATGCTTTCTATACACAGAGGATAGTGAACCCCTAGAACGGTCTACCCTTAGAGGTTGTTATTAGCAAAGACAAATGCGAATTCAAGCATAGATTAGATACACATATATTACAGGGACACAGTTTATCCTATTATGGGTGAAAGACAGGAGCAATTATGGGCATACTATCTTCTAGCTCCTACAGTATACCTTTAGCATGCACCTTAGTAGTATTCCCTCTGAGACTTGTATGGTACAGTAAGCTCCAATGGTGCTAGCTGAGGATTTGAGAAGGGGGGGGGGTTGAGCCTTCTGTTCAGTTTTCTTCGTTTAGCCAGAGTCTCCTCTATTTAGTTCTATAATCAAACATGTAAACAATAAGATAGAGTAACTATGACATTAAACTGGGATTACACTTAGCTGATACCTGCCCTATGATGGTGCCTAATTATGCACTTGTAAAAGCACTGGCCCTGGAGTTGAATGCACTGCTCTGCTTTGACTTGTCATATTGTTTCCTAAATATCTACTTGTGTGATATTTTTTTGGTTTCTATTAAATGAAGCATTTGGCTAACTTGGTAATGATAGTGTTTGCATGTTTTGCTGACCAAAAAAACAAATAAACATAAGTCAGTGCCAAACATACTTTCTTTCATGCTGTTACAAGTTAGAACAACAGTATCCTGAGTCTATAGGCAGGCCATTCTTATGCCCATGAGGCATTGTTTCATGGACTTTGGCTTCCACTGTGCTAAGGAGTATAGACCCCTGTATTCAGAGCTGGCCATGTGCAGTTTGTGGCAGTTTGCGCACAGCCTGCCTGGGGGGGCAATATTCAGACAGTTAGCTCACTGCGACTGGAGTGTGTAAACTGTCTAAATATGGGGCCATGTCAGTACAGTGCACAGTAGCTATGCACTGTGCTGACACAGGACCACATTGAATATGGCTGAGAGGAGCACAATGGAGGTAGCGTGGATCAAATGAGATAGCAGCAGGGCTCCTATGGGCCATATTTAGCACTAACATGCTAATGACCCCTTGGGGCATGGAAGGTGCTATGGCCCATTTGCATGCCTATCATGGGCACATTAACAAGTGTGCATAGCCCCCCCTATTCTGTAGCTGCCTTACATATTCCTTGTGGTCTAGTGGTCCCCCACCCCACCCCCATTCACCTGTCCTGTAACTGTCTTAAATATTACTGGTGTTGTAATGG
The DNA here is from genome assembly GCA_016271365.2 of Neoceratodus forsteri. NCBI lineage: Eukaryota > Metazoa > Chordata > Ceratodontiformes > Ceratodontidae > Neoceratodus > Neoceratodus forsteri. The sequence continues at coordinate 1,024,103,364 of CM057454.1, read as the reverse complement.
TTCCTGTACCCCCGATTGACTGCCCTGTAGATGTCTTGAATATTCCTCGTAGTCTAGTTGTCTCCCATCCCCTGATCACATGTCCTGTAGCTGTCTCAAATATTCCTGGTGGTTTAGTGGTTCATGCACCCCCTATCGACCATCCTGTAGTTGTCTTGAATATCCCTGGTATTCTAGTGGTCTCCCCACCAATAAGGACATCTGATCTTCTGTTAACCTGCCTGCTCAGGACTCTCCTCCCCACAACTCCCCCCCCATTCAGGTCCATCTAAGCCGAAGTACAGCAATAGTGACAGTGACCTGCACAGCCCTTTGCTCACTACCTTGGCCAGCCACCGTCTGATTGTCAGTGAGTGATCATGAGTACAGTAGAAACATGTGTTTGTACAATACTTGCAATTGCTCAGAGACTGTCAAATGGAAATCAGTTGTGGTGAGCAGAAGGCTGTGCTAGTCATCACTATTGCTGTAGTTTGCATTATGTGACCAGGGCTGGGGGGGGGTCCTGAGAGGGTGAGTTGGAAGGGGGTCAGATGTCCTTATGGGGGGACCACTAGAGCACCAGGAATACACCAGACAGCTACAAGACAGGTGGTCTGGATGCTTTTACAATGTATTCATCCAGGACAGATCATTTAACATGCAGCATCTGCTTTTCAGTGGGGTTCTGCTGCAGAGTCTTGCTTTTACAGATTTACAATATATTTACACAGGATAGCCCAACTGAGTTGTATTATCTTGTTTGCAGTAGGGTTCTGTCTGGCCCAGTGTTTACACTGTATTTACCCAGGATAGTATAGTGTAGATGCAAGATCTTTTTTTTTCAGTGGGGTCCTCCTTTTACCCATTTTTATAATGCATTTACCCAGGATAACCCAAGTTAGAGGCAGATTCTCATTTTCAGTGGGGTCCAGCTTTTACTGTGTATTTTTCCAGGATAGAGCAATATAGTGGACTTCTTTATTTAATTAACTTATTTAATGTGGCAAAGTAGTAGGGCATGTTTAAATGTCTTCTTCATGAAGGATTAGTAACTTAATAACCTGGCACCGATAACTTTGTTCTCACCTTGAAGTTGGTATTTTTTTTCATGTGAAAGATAGATCTGCAATCTGGTGAATGTCCTGCAGAAATCCTCTAACCCAGTGAGCGGTTAGCTGTACCTGAATGACTGGAGGTGCTCCTGGTACTATGTGGAGTGCAAGTGAGGAGCAGCTGACTAGTCACGCCATGTGAGCCTGTGAGGGATTACTTCTCACAAATCAGGAGTCGGGACTTGACCGGGACCAATTGAATTAGACGGCAGCGCTAACAAAACAATATGAATTAATAACCAGCCTGGCTTTATCATAAAAGGGGCAGTGAGCTAAGTGTGCTGTTTTGTATTAATTTTGTTTGTATTGAATGGCATTATCTGATGGTGAGGGGATGGACTAGGCTACTTCCAATGACTTGAGTGATCTCTCTTCTCCCCAGCTTTCCTCTTGCCACCAGCCTCTCATCCCCCTACTGTGAGTGAGCATGGGGCCCATGAAGTGAAGTCCACATGCATCTGATGGTGGATGGCAATTCTTCAGCATTAAAGCCTGTGCTGCATTCAGATGGGGCATTAGGTCATGTGTGTTTTTTGGCTTTGAAGTCTAGGATGACTTCTGAGTTGGTGTTTAGGTTGAGATGAGCTTACTACTGGTATTGCCCCTGCCCTTGCCATGTGACTGGGCTGTGTACGTGCCATGGGACATGCTTGGCATTATGTCATCATCTGTTACATTTGGCTGTGGACTCCTGCAGTTGGCTATCACATGTGGGTTGTGCTGGAGTGCTTAATGGTGTTGTGGTTCTGGTGTATGACATATGGGGATTTGGTGCCTTGCACTGGATATGAATGGAAAACATCATCCTGTTGTAGAGCAGTGACAACTATGGTCATGCCATAGTCCGAGGTCTCACACAGGTTGCTGAACCCTTTCTGCATATGAAGTCTATGGGCTTTGATGTCACTGTATATGCCCTGTATTTCATGCAGCTGTCCCTGCTGAGCCTTACCTCCCTGCCCCAACTGTCTCAGTTCAGGGTACATGCAGATAAAGCATTCATGACTTGGTATAAACCCCTGTGTCAATGTTTGGCCTTGAGCATACCTCTTAACCTCTCAGCATTATAATTCAGAGCACTGGCCTTCAAATTCAGAGCAAACAGCCAGTATGTGTAGCACTTTCTTATTTTAAAGAATACAATGTCAGCCAATAGCAGACTCCATATATTTAGTGCTAAGGAATGTTTCTATCAAGTTGGTTCAATGTTTTAATACTTTGTGTGTCCAGAAATAGTTCTAATATTATTAAGAACATCAGTAATCCTTAGAAGAGCAAGGTTAAATTTCAGTGTAAAACTCATAGTGCTATGCCAACTTTACAGCAGTTGAGAGGTATGGCCTTGAGGGACCATCCAATGTGTCCTGTTTATCAGTTCCATTCTCTGGTATGGATGGTCTGTGTAAGTGTTTGCTGTATGAAAGACACATTCATCTCCAGGATGGTGTTTTGTATGACCTTCTCCCTGCCTTGTATGTCTGACTGTGTGGTGCACTGTTGGGGGGATAGCAGAGTCTTCTGTTCAGGTTGCAAGGTAACAAGTGCAATGCCTGCTGCAGTGATAGCTGACTACTCAAGAGGAGTAGTATACATATAGTCGGGTGTTTTAAGGGTGGCTGGAGTTGGATTTTTTGCTTTAGTTAGGACAATTTTTTTAAAGAAAAGAAAAAGTAGTTATTTTGATAGTGATAGTGGTTGTTTGTAACAAGTCAAAGAAGGCTTTAAAAGCAGCCAAATAGTGTCAAAATGACACTCAAGGTACACCAGAATGCAAATAAACCCTGATAGCTTCTGAGGACCTACCTGGCCCCCAGACCCCCCACCTCTGGGGGTTCAGGACATCGTAGTTCATGGATACCCCACACTTCTAAATTTAGCACTACACCACTGCCTGTTGGTCAACACTGAGTTTGTAATGAGATTGCATTGGTCCAGCAAAGATTCAAATCTGACTTCTCTCTATCTCTCTCTTTCTCTGTCTCCCAACTGTATGTGCGTGTGTACAATGATTTATTGTTGTCTGTAGGGTTTGTTAACCCTTTCACGTTCGATCTAAGACTGAATGATAAACAGAACTCAACCATTCCTCCTCTCTCTCTCTCTCTCTCTCTCTCTCATAGGATACCTAAACCTGCTATTTACACATTTTTATCTAAACAGTGCCCTGCTGGTCAAAACTGAGTTTGTAATGAGACTGCAAGTTCAAGTTTATTTGCAGGAAAACTCTATTGAGCACGCTCATTTACAAGGAGGTCCTGGTAGGACAATGTGGTACAATAGGATATAGAATATATAATATAATAAAATATCATACAACACAGTTACTGAAATAAAGGAGACAACCATGCAGTTTGACACATTGTGGAGACAACTGTAACCAATACATATTGATATAATATTCTATCAAGCACTACAGGCAGAGGAAAAAATAGTTGAGAGGGTATACTGTAAGTGCTTGTTGAGATAAATTTGCTCTGAGGGAGATGTGCTAGCCATTCTGAGTTTCTTTAAGTGCCTTGCTGGTCATGGGTTTGAAGAAGTTCACAGAGACTAATTCGAGGAGCTTGAGAGATGATTGTATTTTACTCCAGATGTGTGGGATGGCAAAGCAAATGGCTGCTCTGCCAAAATGAGTATGGAATTTTGGCACGTCTAACAAGATGAATAAGTTTTTCCTATGGAAACAGAAGCTGTGAGAACAGTGAAATCAGGATTTATGTGATAACGGCAAATGCCTAAAGGCGATCACCATTATCGATCAGTCAGAGTGCCGAAAACAATTTTGGCACTCTGACAAACCTGGCACCTCAGGACAAAGGCGCCAGGACAGTATTTTACTGCTTTTTGTGGGGGCCTGCACCCCCCACACCCACTTCCCTCATGGGGGGCTTCAGCCCCACACCCCCTTACTGAAGGATTCTCAACTCCAGGGAGGTGCATGTCGGCGGGGGGGGTGAAAGCAAGAAAACACATAAAGGTTAGGGCCGGGTGCAATAAAATTGCACCAGCACCCAGACCCAATACCTCTCCCACTGCAACCACTAGCCAACCCCCAATGCCACGATGCAGCTCGGCCATTCATCGCAGTGCCATCCCCTACAGCCTCTCCACCCCTCCCAGCCCACCCTCACCATGCTCGCTCCCACCCCCCATGCATATCGCATAGTGACATCCTGTCACCCAGTTCACCCACAGCCTCATCCGGTTGCCCTACCCTCCCCATCACCGTGAGGGATTGTGCCAGGAAGGAGTCACTGTAATGGATGGCACCCTTCCTCATGCATCCACCTCATGGGTTACCATGAAATAAGGATGTTATGTATGGGGAAGTTTGTTCAGCAATGCTTTGAGAGCTCAGGTGCTTGTATGGAGCATCCTTCTTGTTGCACAGGATATCCAGCTCACTGCAGAGTATATGGCACAGTGATGTGTTCTGTGTAGTGTGTTAGTAATGAAACATATAGCTCAGTGAAAGAGTATATCCAACTTGTGTAGGTTCGATGCTGAACTGCTATTATATATGATGTCCGCATAATTGAGAAGAGGAAGGAAGGTGGCTTTTACTATTCATGATATCTATGGGAAATAGGGATTTGTTCCTGTAGAAAAAAAACAGTCTAATTCTTAATTTATTGGAACGGGATTTGATTTGGGCAGCAAAAGATAGGTTGCTGTCTAACCACATTCCTAGATATTTAAATTTTTCGACTACCTCCAGTGAGTCCTGTAATAGGGTTGTGATAGATGCAGGTGAGGCCTGCTTGCACAGAGATGATGGGGGATGAGGCAGAAGGAAGGACACTGCTTTGTTTTTTTTTTTGCCATTTAACAACAATTTAGAATTTACTAGGTTGCATTGTAGTTGGTTGAAATCAGACTGTAATTCAGTGCCGAGGTCTGATAGAGGGTGTTTCGAGATGTATAATACAGTGTCACCCACAAAAATGTGAAGTGTCTGGGATGTTGTTATTGTTTAGGGAATTGATGCAGATAGAAAAAAGCAGAGGTCCTAAGATGGAGCCTTGGGGCACACCTCTTGTGAGCGGTAAGGGAGGGGATAGAAGCACGTCGGATTTAATGTGCTGGAGTCTACTGGATAAAAAACTAGAGAACCAGTTTATTGAACATTTGTTCAGGCCATGTTCATTAAGTTTAAATAGCAGGAGACTGTGATCAATGGTGTCAAAGTCTTTGCTCAGGTCTACGAAGATGGCTCCTGTGGGGTGTTTATTATCAAGGGCGGAGAACTAGTCGTTTGTTACTTTGGTCAGTGCTGATACCATACTATGGTTTTGTCTGAAGCCTGATTGCAGTAGGTTAAATAAGTTTGAGCTTTCAAGGTGTCCTTTTAGCTGATTTTTAACTACCTTTTCCAAAAGCTTAGACAGAACCCACAGGATGGAAATTGGTCTATAGTTGTTTAGGTCACTCGGGTCACCCAATTTAAATAAAAGCAGTAGAAATGCTGTTTTTCAGCAAGAGGAAAATATTCCAGAAGTAACTGACAGATTGAAGATGTGCATTATGGGGGCAGTTAGGAAGTAAGACCCTAGTTTTAGGAATATGAGCTCTATTCCATCTGCTCCAGCACTCTTTTTTGTGTCCTGTTTTTTTAGTAGGTCCTCGACTTGTTTGAGGATGACAAGGGAGAGACAGAAGGAGTCTTGATTCTGTGGTTCCACAAGAACATCCTTAGGTATGGAGCTGTCTGCAAGACTTGCATCTGTGGAAGAGTCAAATGCTAGTCTCGCTGTTGCAAAATTCACATTAAATTTTTTGAGGATAGTACCCTGATCGGTGATTGTGGTACCTTAGGTGATCATTTGGATTGAAGGGGGGATTCTGTGACCTTCAAGGGTTTTGATCATTCACCAGATTTTATCTGAGTTGCCCTTGGCACCTTCTAAGGCCTTCATCTAGTCGTTAGTTTTGAAAGCTCTAAGAAGCTTTGTACAAGCATTTCTTGCTGTTCTGAATGCTGCCCAGTCTATGGGGACCTTGGTACATCTTGTTGTTGCCCAAAGCTTGTCCCACTGGGTTAGGGCTATTTTTCGATTCAGCAGTGAACCAAGAGTACAAGGCATTTTTCCACTCCGTATTGTATGAGCAGGGCGTGTTTGTTTGCTAAATTTGTAAATAAGGTATTGAGGGTGTCAACAGCCTCCTCCGCTGAAGGGGTTAAATAAAGGTTTTGCCAGTTTGTACTCCTGAGGTCAGCTAGGTAATTTTCAAGTTTGAATATATGAAAGCTTCACTTAACGATGAATTTGGAGCAAGAGATGTGCTTTTCCAGGCTTCCAATGCAAACTGTATTGTAATCACTTAAGTCATTATGAAAAACAACTGTGTGAGCAATTTGTGGGGTCTATTTGTGAGGAGCAAGTCTATAAAGATGCTTTTGGCATCATTCTTTTACATTAATTCTGGTGGGTTCAGAGATACTGTACAGTAAGCTGCGAGATATCCAGCTCATCACACATTTCTTTTAGGGTGCTCGCTTTGGGGGTGACCCAGTTCAAATTCAGGTCTTCAGGGAAGATAGACTCATTGGGGTTAGTATCTATGAGGTTTCTAAGGGTTGGTAGAAGTTTTAGACCCCAACGGTGGTCTATAGCAGCCAATAATGTTGAGCACTTCAGATGAGGGCAGTGAAAGTCTTATGGCAAAACATTCAAATTCCTTAGGTTTGGTGACTGCTAGGAGTTCAGTAGCGAGGTATTTGGAATTAATATAAATTACTACCCCCTCCCCTTGTTGGTCTGTCCAATCTAAAGGTATTGAAGGATGGTAGCACTATCTGTTGATTTGTAATGGTATCCTTTAGCCATGTTTCAATAAATACTAGTATGCCCAGATTTGTGTGCAAGACCATTGTTTTTACTGTATTGATTTTGTTTAAGAGACTGCAAACATTGGTTCTACGTGATACAGGTGACCACCAAAGGACGATCACCATTACGGCAAAGTCAGAGCACTGAAATCGGTTTGGTGCTCTGACTCCTAACGCCTAACAAAGCGGTGCCGGGGACTTGCATTTTGCATTTATGTGGGGACTGTGCCCCCACCCCAGGGCTTCTCCCCCGCCCTCCTCACTAAGGATTCTCAACTCTAGGTGGTTCATGTCGGGGGCAAATGTAAGAAATATAAAAATTCAGACTGGGCGCAACAAAAATGAACCTGTGCCTGGACTCACTTTAGCACCCTAGCCACCAAAGCTGCGAGCTGACCCGCTACACCAAGGGGCCAGCTCATCAGCCTACTGCAGTGCCACCCTTCATGTCTCCTCCCACACCTCATCAAGTGTGCTGTCTTTGCTGCGTACGTACCTGTAGTGTGCTCACCCCCAACCCCCTGCGTGCGTACCTGCAGTGACTTCCTGTCACTACTGTCACCAACCCATCCCATCTGGTTGCTTTAGCTGCCCGGTAGCCACTGTGCCATGTGCCACAATTGAGTCACCCTTTCTGGGGTCGCTCAATCACAGTCGAGCACATCAGGGTATACCCAAACATTGATCAACATAATTTTTAGGCCAGATGCTGAAGCAAATTCAGATGGCTAAGTAAGGGGGAAGGAAGAGCTGGAGTTTACTTTGACATTCTCTGAGTATAGAAGTAGAAGCATGATAAGTTTTTTTTTAACTTGGAACCACTATGGTCACAAAAGCTTGAAGGCAGCTCAAGTCCCAAAACAGTTCACAGTGCACCCAAACTCTCAATGATCCCCATCTCTCTCTATCTCTCTCTGTCTCTCTGCACTGGCTCAAATGGTCCCCCTTAGAACATGCAATCCTCGTTGCTTGGGGATTTGTGGGTTCCCCTCATGACCCCTGCATTCTTTCCTAGAACTGCCAGCAACTGTCCCTGAATTGAAAAGTTGGACACATCCTGTGGCGCTCCCAGGCAACTCACTCTCTAGACACCACACTCCCTACCTCATTCTTGCCCACTGGATCCCTACATAAATCTGCACAGGCTGCTAGGGCACTCTGTGACTTGCAGCTGCTGGCTCCCCTCTTGACTTTAGCTGCCCTCAAATATACTGTGTAGACTTGTGGCTACTGGCCCCCACTTCTTCCTCTGTGTACCCCCAAGAGCCACCGGCCGGGATCCAAAGTGAGCAATCGCCTGTGTCCAGCCCTGACTCACTCTCATTTCCTCGCTACTCACTCCGCCAACTGGAACTCCCCTTCCCACCTAAACTGCTGGGCTCTATCCCCCCACACACCCATTGTTCCCTCCCAACCTGCAGGAGGCTCCACCAGAGTGATGAGAAGAATTAACCCTTTTCCCTACTGGGAGAGATTAGGCCTCAAAAACCCAGGCAGGGGCAAATAGACTAGTAATCTCCCAAAGGAGGGGTTACGTAAACATAGAAACTGATGGCAGATAATGACCACTGGGCCCATCTAGTCTGCTCATTTTTAATTATGATCATTTTTGCTGTAGGCCCAACTTGCCATACAGCACCGTTTCTTCCACTGCCCCTTCCTTCCTTCCTTCCTTCCTTCCTTCCTTCTAGGATTCCTTTGTGCCTGTCCCAGGCTTTTCAGAAACCCACCACTGGTTTCACCCCCACTGCCTCCCATCAAAGACTGTTCCTAGAATCTACCATCCTTTCTGTGAAGAAGTACTTCCTCACATCTTTCCTGAATCTACCTCCTTCCATCTTCATCTCATGACCCCTTGTTCTACAGCACCTATTTCTCTGAAACATATCTCTCTCCTGTATCTTATTAACTCTCAAGAGGTATTTAAAGATCTCCATAATATTCCCACTCTCCCACCTCTCCTCCAGGGTGTACATATTAAATTCTTTCAATCTCTCCTCATAGGGCTTCTAATGCAGACCTTCACCATTTTGACAGCCCTCACCTCTTTTCTTGCCTCTTTCTCCTTTTTCCAGTTGATCCCCCTTCCACACTTTTCTCCTTTGACTGCTCCTTTTCACACTTTCTTCCTGTGCTAACCCCCTGCTTCCTTGAATAACTTGCATCCTGGTGGGTGTCTCTCTCCCATTGAGACCTCTCTACTCTCTATCTCAGCTTCTGGTGGTCCACTTTCTGCCTTCCCTATTTCTTCTGTCACCCTCAACCTTGGCTATTTTAAATGTCCATTGAAGTAACATTTGAATCATCCACTCAGAACTGTGGTTACCACCTGGATGAAAACAGACCCTCACCTCAGAATAGGTTCTTATCTATCCAGGCTGGCCCGCAGTCACCAATGTAGACATACCTCTCCTCCATGCACCATTCCTACTACCATTACTTGAAGGCCTTGTTACAGAGCTCCTTCTCTTTCCACATATAGTACAATATGCACTCACCACTTATTATTTTAAACACATGGGAAACATAGGATCAACCATATAAATTATCTACAAGCCACTGATTTTCCATGATCACAGAGAAATGGTCGGAATCATGATAAACACAGCACTGAATGGAAGATCAAAGGCTGCACTGACTACAGAAACAGAGCAGCCTGAGAAAGACCTTGATTACAGTGCACGGCATCTGCATGGAAAACTCTTTTGAGGCATGGTAGTAACACAGAATTCTCTCCCAGCTTGACTAAGTAAGAAGAAAGTTATCACAGCAATGGGGAATTCCCTCTCAGCTCTCAGATATCAAAGTTGGTGGGGTGCGAGGCTTTGGGTCACAGCTGAATTATCCCTGTCTGCTAAAGCTTCAGGGGGTGGGGGTGGAGGGAGAGAGCTCTTGGTCACCACAGCAGAGAATTGAAGCAGTATCTCTTTAAGTGGAATTGGGATGCGGTCAGGGGAGTGGAGGGAGAGAGAGCTCTTGGTCACCACAGCAGAGAACTGAGGCAGTATCTCCTTAAGTGGAATCAGAGATGAGGGGGAAGACACTTCAAGTGAAAGTGAGAGGCGGGAGGAGAGATGTTTCTGGTGAAGCTGTGTAGGGGTGTCTTCATCACAGCATAGGATAGTAAAAATTCCCTCACACTAGGTATTCTCTCACTGTAGCTCAGCTCAAAGCAGTGTGTAAGCACTACAGCTGAGCTGATCTCCCCAAAATTGGGTGTGGGGACTCTTAGACATACAGTGCATGGAAGCAACAAGGAATTTCTTCACATAGCTGAGCTGCTAGCTGCCCAAAGTGCTACAGCTGATGTTGCTGTGATGAAAGCCTGGTTCTAAATGGGGTGTGGTGGGGGAGGGAGGAATGTGATGAGGATGACTGAAAGGCAATACAGTACTTTATTGCCAAGACGGAATCCACATTTTTTTGCAATGGAAATCTAATTGATTTGGACCTGTTGACCCGAGAAGATGAGGATTTAAAAGCTACTGCTCAGTTCTGTGGAAGACAGAACTTTCACAGATCAAAATCAGCCACTTCCTACATCAGCCTGACTCCAGTTCATTATGACTTTGCCACTGCTTCAACTCCTGCTGTATCTCAAATCTCATTAGCTGTACTTCTCCACTTCTGCAGGTACTGGTTTATTTTTGTATTGCAAGCTGAAATTTTGGTGTGTTTTCCTAAGATGCTGTGGCCATGTAAAGTAGGTATTTGGGGGTATTGCACTGGCATACACACACTGGCTGTTCCACACAGCTTGGAATTCTTTAAAATTATATAAACAAAAATTTTGCAATCTGTTGAGACGTAAACAGGCTTTCTTTTAGCTGTTCCAAACTGCAGTGGGCCACAAGAGCTTTGTTTGTTGGTACCGTGTGGTCATTACCTGGTAAATGAACCACTGCTTGCCTACCACAGCTGGGAACATAATGAAGATTTAAATACATGCCCACATACCACATGTGTCCTTATGTGCTTAGATTGTTGGTGGGTTTTTGAATATGCTGTCTTCTGATTTTTAGTTGTTCCAAACTGCAGTGGGCCACAAGGGCTTTGTTTGTTAATGCCATGCGGCCAATACATGGCAAACAAATATTTGCAGGCCCAGCACAGCTGAGAACAACTAAATAAGATTAAAATGAATGCCCAGGTAACACATGTGTCCTTATGTGCTTAGATTGTTGGTGGGTTTTGAGTAGCTATCTTTTTGTTTTTAGTTGTTCCAAACTGTAGTGGGTCACAGTGACTTTGTTTGTTAATGCCATGTGGTCATTACCTGGCAAATGAACCACTGCTTGTCTACCATGGCTGGGAACATAATAAATAAAGATTTAAATGCATGCCAACATACCACGTGTCCTTATGTGCTTAGATTGTTGGTGGGTTTTTGAGTATGCTATCTTTTGGATTTTAGTTGTTCCAAACTGCAGTGGCAACAAGGACTTTGTTTGTTAATGCCATGTGGCCACTACATGGCAAACAAACTTCTGCTGGACCACCACAGTTGAGAACAACTATATAAACCACAGGTACCACAGATGTCCTTATGCATTTATTTTGGATTGCTTGTGGCTGTTTGAGTATGCTATCTTTAGATTTTTAGTTGCTACAAACTGCAATGGGCCACAAGGGCTTTTTTGGTGCCATGCGGCCATTACCTGGCAAATGGACCACTGCTTGCCCACCACAGCTGGGAACTTAATAAATAAAGATTTAAATGCATGCTCATGTACCACATGTGGCTTTATGTGCTTAGATTGTTGGTGGGTTTTTGAGTATGCTATCTTTTGGTTTTTAGTTGTTCCAAACTGCAGTGGGCCACAATGGCTTTGTTTGTTAATGCCATGTGGCCACTACATGGAAAACAAACCTCTGCTGGACCACCACAGTTGGGAACTAAATAAACCACAGGTGCTGCAGATGTCCTTATGCACTTATTTTGGATTGCTTGTTGCTTTTTGAGTATGCTATCTTTTTGGTTTTAGTTGTTCCAAACTGCAGTGGGCCACAGTGACTTTGTTTGTTAGAGCAATGTGGCCAATACCTGGCAAATGAACCATTGCTGGCCCACCACAGCTGGGAACTTAATATTTAAAGATTTAAATGCATGCCCACGTACCACATGTGTCCTTATGTGCTTAGATTGTTGGTGGGTTTTTGAGTATGCTACCTTTTGGTTTTTAGTTATAGGCACAGGATTTGACTGACAACAGGAACTTCCTGTTTAGGGGCAGGAAGTGAGTGATCACAGAATCACCAAGGACCCACCATCCTAGAAGGGCAAGAGTAGCTCTCCGGCCCCCTCTAGCTGCTGGAGGTCTGCCTCTGAACAAGTAAGTGGTCTACTGAGAAATATAGGATATTCTTGTCTCAGAACAGGACAATCAGGAGCTTAAAGGGCACACAGGCAGAAAGTAAGGTGAGAGAGAGAGAGAGAGATAGAGAGAGAGAGAGAGAAAAAAACAGAGGAAAGAGTAAGGATTGCAAACAGTTAAGGGGCCAGAAATAAGACATGATTGGAGTGGTGCTGTGCAGTGGCTGTGGAGCAGCAGTCTTCCGGGAGATGTTCTGGAGGATGCGGTGTTGTCCCATCTGTAGGCACCTCTCTGGGCTGAGGGAGGAGGTTGCTCATCTCCAGGCTGAGTTGGCCAGGATTTGTGGGACCTCCTCTTCCATCCAGGGGCCACCAGTGCCACTGCTGTTACCTCAGAGGTTGCCAAGAAAGAGGAGTGGTTGGACCACAGTGGGCTCAGGGAGGGTGAGGGTGGTGGAACAGAGGCACATCCCTCCAGTTGTACCTCTCCACAATTCCTATGCCATTCTGGCAAAGTGTGGTTCCTCTATGGAGGCACCCACAGTGGAGACCAAGGAGGATGCTAGGAACCTCCACAAAGGAGACCCACAGGAAGGTGGCAGGGGACCCTGCAGGGGAAGGAAACAACTCCTGGTGGGGGACTCCATTGTTAGGAAGGTAGAACTGGGAAAGGAAAGGGAGAGGGAGGTAAGGTGCCTGCCTGGTGCTATGGCTTGGAGGGACAGGGAGCGAATCCTCAGGATTGCCAGAGCAGCTGCACAGGAGAGCAAGCTGGACATCATTGTCCACCTAGGTACAAATGACCTGGCTAAGAAAGGGATTAGAGAAGTGCAGGAAGAGTTTGTGGAATTGGGGAAGGGCCTTAGTCAAGTAGCATGCACGGTAACCTTCTCAGAGGTGTTACCCATCTATGGCATAGGAGAGGCTAGGGTGTTCTGTACCATGGGATTCAATCAGTGGTTGAAAAACTGGTGTGGAGCTCTGGGATTTGGCTTCATTGGGGACTGGGGGTCCACCTGGAGTGATGCAAGCCTATACTGGCATGATGGGCTGCATCTGTCCGGGAGGGGAACCAGGATCCTAGGTGATAGGTTTAAATGCTTCATTGGCAAGCTTTTAAACTAGCCAAGGGGGGAGGCACTGGAAAGAAGCAGGAAAATTCTAGCCCCCCCCACAATCACGGTAGTAAGTGTGGCAAACACCAACATAGAGGTGTCGATAGGGAGAGAGGCAGGGGTAAATGGAGAAAGTGACAAAGGCAAGAAGGACAGGGATGGGGCAAAAGGGGGTAAGGCCATCAGGAAATGGAGGGTAATGAGTACCAATGCCCGTAGTCTGGGCAACAAGCTCCCTGAGCTGGTGGCCTTAATGGAAGAGGATGCCTGGATATCGTAGAAGTCACAGAAACATGGTACACAGAGAACCATGACTGGGATGTTAACATACCAGGGTACATAACCAGGAGAGACAGGCAGGGAGAAGAGGGGAGGTAGTCTCTCTATAAAGGAAGGGATAAAAGCAACTGAACAAAAGAGTAAACAGGGAGGAGAGGAGGCACTGTGGGTCACCTTGGAGACTGGAAAGGGCACCACAATCTGCACAGGGTTGTGTACAGACCCCCATGTCAGGGAAGGAATGGACAAGGATATGATAGAAGGCATTCTTAGAATGGCAGAGAAAGGGAGATACTGTTGATGGGAGACCTGAATATGCCAGATGTTAACTGGAGCACATTTGCTGCAGCCACATCCAAGAGACAGGGCCATTCTTGATGTCCTACAGGTGGCAGGCATTAGACAGCTAGCCTAGAACCCACTGTGAGGGAGCAATCTTAGACCTCATACCTCAAACAGGGGCAGTGAGAGGATCTCAGATCTAGAAGTGGGTTGCCATCTGGGGACAAGTGACCATCAAACAGTGTGGTTCACTTTAAACTCAGCTACAGAGTCAAGCCATACAAAAGTGAGGGTACTGGACTTGGGAGGGCTGACTTTGGCAAGATGGGAGAGTGCCTCAGAAAAGCACTAGCAAACAGGCTAGAAGGAGGTGTGGAGCAACAATGGGAATTATCAAACTGCCATCACAGAGGCAGCAAGCCTTTGTGTGAAGCAAATAAACAAATCAAAACGAAAGAAAAAGCCACTATGGTTCTCAAAAGAGGTGGCTGTGAAAGTCAGGAAGAAAAAGACAGCATTCTGGAAGTATAACGAAACACAGAAGGAGCAGGACAGAGAGCTGTACCAGTTAAGGCAGAAAGAAGCAGGGAGAGAAGTCAGAATAGCAAAGGCCCAAACTGAGGAAAAGATAGCCAACTCAGTTAAGAAGGGATAAAACCTTTTATAGGTACATCAGCCGTAGTAGAAAGACAAAGGAGGGATAGTGAGGCTGAATAGAATGAATGGTGGGTGGGCAGAGGGGACAGTGAAAAGCAGGAATACTGAATGAATATTTCTGCTCAGTATTCACAAAAGAGGAGGGGGAAGTGCCTAATTCAATTAACAGAAGCACTCTTGATGGGGGTCGATCCCAGTCCTTTCACAGAAGAAAGGGTTCTGCAAGAACTCCTAAAACTGAAGGTGGACAAAGCAATGGGTCCTGATGGAATTCACCCTAGAATTCTAAAAGAATTAAGGAAGGAACTAGTGAAACCACTGGCTACTCTTTTTAATAAATCATGGGAGGATGGTGTGGTACCCGAGGACTGGAGGAAGGCGGATGTGATTCCCCTTCACAAAAGTGAGACCAAGACAGAGGCAGGAAACCACAGACCTGTCAGTCTGACCTCTGTGGTAGGGAAAGTGATGGAGTCACTTCGAAGGAAAGAATTGTTGAGTACCTACAGGTCAGTGGAGCACAGGACCCAAGGCAGCATGGGTTCTAGCGGGAAGGTCATGTCAGACGATCTAATAGATTTCTTTGACTGGGTGACCAAGGTAGTAGACCAGGGAGGGGCTGTGGACATGGCCTACCTAGACTTTAGCAAGGCATTTGACACAGTCCCACACAAGATTAATAGTCAAATTAACCAGCCTGGGGTGGGCCCCAGGGGTGGTAGCCACAAACAAAAACATTGGCTGGACAACAGGACACAGAAGGTAATTGTAAATGGAGTCCATTCTGAAGAAAGAGGCGGTTACTAGTGGGGTACCATGAGGTTCAGTATGGGTCCAGTCCTTTTAATGTCTTCATCAGTGACATTGCAGAGGGACTGGAAGGAAAAGTATGCCTTTTGCAGATGACACAAAGATCTGCAACAGGGTTGATACACAAGGAAGCGTGGAAAGCATGAAAAGGGACTTGGCAAGGTTGGAGGAATGGTCAGAAGTATGGCAGCTAGGATTCAATGCAAAGAAGTGCAAAATAATGCACCTGGGAAACAAAAACCCAGGGGAAGAATACACAATGGGTGGGGAGGTAGTAACAACAACAAAAAAGGAAAGAGACCTGGGGGTAATCATATCAGATGACCTTAAGGTTAGCAAGCAATGTGAGAAGGCAGTAGGGAGGGCCGGGGGTATACTGGGATGTATAGGGAGAGGCATCATCAGCAGCAAACAGGAAGTTGTTATCCTTCTGTACAGACAGTTGGTGAGACCCCATCTGAATACTGTGTCCAGTTCTGGAGACCCCATCTCTGCAAGGACATAGACAGGATAGAGGCAGTCCAGAGGAGGGCAACTAAAATGATGCAGGGTCTGCAAGAGAAGCCGTATGAGGAGAGACTAAAGGAGCTTAATATGTATACCCTTGAGGAAAGAAGGAAGAAGGGGGACATGATAGAAATTTTCAAGTACCTCAAGGGAATCAACAAAGTCCAAGAGGGTAGCATCTTTCAGAAAAAGAGACTTGCAATAACAAGGGGACACAATTTAAAGATAGAAGGAGGGCGGTTCAGGGGCAATGTGAGGAAGTATTATTTCACAGAGAGGGTAGTGGATGCATGGAACACCCTTCCTGAGGAGGTTGTGGGGTCTAAAACTGTGGGAGAATTCAAGAATGCATGGGACAGACATAAGGTAATTCATGTGGGGGGTAGGAAGAAATGGGCTGTTGGTTAACTAGGATCTGCAGCCTATCCTGTAGGTAGGGAAATGGGCAGACTAGATGGGCCTAACGGTCCTTATCTGCCATCAAAGTCTATGTTTCTATGTTTCTAGTTGTTCCAAACTACAGTGAGCCACAATGGCTTTGTTTGTTAATGCCATGTGGCCACTACATGGCAAACAAACCTCTACTGGACCACCACAGTAGGGAACTAAATAAACCACAGGTACTGCAGATGTCCTTATGCACTTATTTTGGATTGCTTGTTGCTTTTTGAGTATGCTATCTTTTTGGTTTTAGTTGTTCCAAACTGCAGTGGGCCACAGTGACTTTGTTTGTTAGAGCCATGTGGCCATTACCTGGCAAATGAACCATTGCTGGCCCACCACAGCTGGGAATGTAATAATTAAAGATTTAAATGCATGCCCACGTACCACATGTGTTCTTATGTGCTGAGATTGTTGGTGGGTTTTTGAGTTTGCTATCTTTTGGGTTTTAGTTGTTCCAAACTGCAGTGGGCTACAAGGGCTTTGTTTGTTAATGCCATGCGGCCAATACTTGGCAAGCAAACTTTCTTTTTACTTGATTTATACCCCTCCTGGGCAGCCCACAATTGTGCATACTACCCAGCCCCATCCACCCATTCCCAGCTCCACATCCTGCCTTCCTTTACAGCTTACCCCCCCCATGGTGGGGTGGCAGGGATCCCTCACCCTGCTGACACAGATCTAGTTCTGGTGGTGTCTGCAAGTTATGGGGATGGCACCTGCAGGGGTCAGCAGTCATCCAACCATCCAGGCCTTTTATCCTCCTGTTTATCTCCTGAACCCCCCTTCTGGAGGCAGTGCAATGTAGCACTGGCAATGGTCTAGCTGTGCACCCTTCCACCCACAGCACACCATCCAACTGCTCCACCCCTATCCCTAGCATATGGTGCCAAGGTACCCCAACATCCAGCCACTACTAGGTGTCAGAGGTGCGCCAGCCTCCATGTTCCTCCCATACTGGGAGAGGAGAGCTGTCTTTTGGATGCTTGATCCTCTCCTCTCACACCCCAGTCAACCCCTGGCGGCCCACTTGCACAGTGAACATGGGTCATGAGCATGGCAGGAGGTAAGGCATGATGCCTCAGCCCTCCATGCCACTGAGCTGGCAGCAAACAAACTTCTGCAGGCCCAACACAGCTGGGAACAACTAATGTTCCCAATATGTCCCTATGGGCTTATTTCAGACTGTTGTTGACTTTTTGAGTATGCTGTCTTTTGTTCTTTAGTTGTTCCAAACTGCAGTGGGCCACAAGGGCTTTGTTTCTTAATGCCATGTGGCCATTACATGACAATGAACCTTTGCTGGCCCACCACAGCTGGGAACAACTAAAGAATTTAAATGCATGCTCACGTTCCACAGATGTCCTTATGTGTTTATGTTGGATTGCTTGTGGCTTTTGGAGTATGTCACCTTTTTGCTTTTGGCTGTTCCAAGCTATGGTGGACCACAAGAGCTGGGTTTGTTAGGACCATGAGGCCATTACATGGCAAATGAACATTTGCTAGCCCACCACAGCTATTGAATAAAAAACTTGAAGTCAGATACCTCAGATTCTTTTTCTAAACTATTTAGATTTTGTATTGCACTTTCCAATCAGAATGTAAATCCAATCCATGACTTTGCATCCCCTGCCTCACCACATCCTGCATTTAAACCTGGCATCCGTTCACAACGGCCTCCCTCACTCCAGCACAGGTACTATCCATAGAATCCATTCAAGAATAGGGGTGTCCATGGGGGATCACGTGATGAGCTGAAGCTGTTCAGACGTTCTCTGTGCTGCTCCGAGGCTCCGCTAGTATTAATAGTTAAAAAGCTCCTAAATCCATTTTTTTTCGGCACCCAAACGGTTGTATGAGAGTCGAGAAGTGAAGGGGCGGGTTACGACGAGGATTACTGGAGGAGACTCTTGGAAAGATCAAGGGGTAGCCCCCTTAGAAAACGAGTGCTGGGCCAAGATAGTAGGCTGCCAGGAAGCATCGGGATGGAAGCAGAGGTGGCCGGGCCTTTGGCAGCAAGATCTCCTGCTACTTAACAGCCTAAGCCCCATTCCCCCACACCAAATGACCAAGAGAAGGAACCAGGGAAAGAGGGGTGTACCGGTTCGCCTAATATGGACCTCCAGGATATTAAGGCAATGCTGCAGGGGCTAGTATCAGATTTTGCAGCGATGAAGCCAGGTCTACATTCTTTAGCCCAGAGAATGGGAGATGTGGAAGCTCGAATCTCTTCACAAGAAAGAAAAGCGGTGATGATGGAGCAAGACCTGGTGGGGGCTAAAAGGCAGATTAAGAAATTGGAAGAAAGGATGGATGATCAGGAATCGAGAAGCAGGTGCAATAACCTGATCATTGCAGGACTTCCAGAGAGGGCGGAGGGGCAGGATTGTGTGGCATTTATGCAAGAGCTTTTGTTTAAGCTGCTGGGCCCTACTCCATTCGGCGAGGCTTACAACCTGGAGAGAGCTCACCGGGCATTAAGGGAGATACCACCTCCGGGGGCCAGGCCCCGAGTGATAATTATTCCTCAACTACAAAGAGAAGTCACATGTAATGCTTACTGCTAGGCAGAAGAAGGTGTTACAGTGGAATGGTGCATCCCTTTGGATCTTTCAAGATCAAATGCCAGCAATTAGGGAGAAGCAGAAAGAATATGCTGAAATTAAAAAGAAGCTCTATTTGACAGGAATTCAATTTTGATTGCAATATCCAGCGACCCTGGTGGTGCAGTTGCACGGTGGGGAGAAGAGGTTCCTAACCGCAAGGGACGCTCTTGAGGGGTTGAGAGTGGAACTCCCAGATCTGTTTAAGGCTACAACTTGAAACCATCTCTAATGGACATAAGCTGGGACATTTAAAGAACTGAAGTCGGGCAGAATAACAAATCTGCTACTTAGTGAGCTTTCATGTTATATGGAGTTATTGGATTTGAATAACTTCTTTGAATATAGTGGGTGTTTAAAATATGGAGGGAGTGGCAGAGTTGGGGATGGGGGGGCCCGGATGATACAATTTGATAGGGTATATTTAAGTGGAGAGAGATCTGCCCCCAACCAAGGGTTAGCGGAACTGGTAGGATTTCCTGACAGGGATTAGTAGTTCTGATTGGGGTGAATCACTATAATAGAGCTCCATAATATAAAACTAATTGTTATCCCGCAGCATGAAGTATTGGGGGGGGAGGATTGAGCTCAGAAATTGGGCTGGGTGGTAGTCAATTTACTGCTACTGGATGTGTGGGGACTTTGGGGGAGGGTTTTTTTGTTTTTTGGAGCTACATGGCTAAGAAAGAGGCGTGGGGCAGTAGGGCAGGTTCATCCATGATTCCATGATTCAATATCAGGTAGGTGGTCGATCAGTGGATCGGGGTTGCAGGGTGGGAGGGTGGGGAGGTAGGAAAGAGAGAGTTCCTATGGAGAGTAATTTAGAGCAGACCTTGTAGATGGGTAAAGTTGTCATAATTACAATGTTGGGAATTTCCTTTAATGTCGGGTATTAAAATAATTTCTTGGAATGTTAAGGGGCTCAGGGGTTAAAGAAAGAGAATGCTAATTCTAAGGCATATTGAATTAATGGGGACTCATATTTCTGCATTGCAAGAGACTCACCTGTTGACCGAGGAGCTAAATGGGCTTAAGAGAAGGTGGGTAGGGCAGGTATACTGGGTAGGTAGGGATAGAGCTGCAGGAGGGGTAGTGATACTGATAAAGAAATCATGTTCATATGAGGTGGTCTAAATTAAAGCAAGAGAGGATAGTAGAGGAATATATGTTTCGGGTATATTAGAGGGAAAGTTTATTACAGTGGCTTCTGTATATGGCCCAATGCCTTCAGACCCGGGGTTCTTTGCCTCCGTTGAAGGGGACATAACAGATCTTCCCTCACCCTCGCTAATTTTGGCAGGAGATTAGAATTTATGCTTAAATAATCAAGAGGATAGAGTACCGCCGTCCAGAGGTCCTATGTCTAAGGCCCAGGTAGCCCTGAATAGACTCTTAGAGACGATGGCATTGGTAGATCTCTTTAAGATATATTCGATAGGGGGCGTGAATATGACTTATTACTCGGCAGCCCATAAGGGTCAATCCCGAATTGATTTTTTTCTAGTAAACAGGGAAGTGATAGGGGAGATCAAGAAAATGACAACAGGGGCTAGAATTTACTCGGACCACTCTCCCATTCAAATAGTGTGGGAACCCAGAAGGGCTCTACCCAGACCGTATAGGTGGAGGCTAAACGATGCCTTGTTGGTAGAGCCTCTGGTGCATGATAGGTTAGAGGAAATGTTGAGGGAATTCATGCACCAATAGGTCTTTATCATGCAAGAGAAAGCACTAGTATGGCCTGCCTGCAAGGTAGTGTATGCAGGGGTGGCCCAGGGTATTGCGGTACAGCGACGCAAACAGAGGAGAGCAAAGGAGGAGTTTCTACTGGGGGCAATTGACTCATTGTCATCTTTAGAGGGGTCCTCTGGGGAAACTGATAGGGAGCTTAAAGATCTACGGGAAGAACTAAGGGATATTGCCAACAGCAGAATCGAATTTTGGCTAAATAAAATTAATGCTAGATATCTGATGCAGGGAGACGTCCCAGGGTGGTTGTTGGCAGTTACAGTTAAGGAGGGGGAAGCTAGCAGAATGATTTTCTCCATCTATTGGGAGGGGAAACTCTTAACTGAGTCACAGGAGATGGCGGAGGCATTTGCTTCATACTATCAGGGAATTTACTGGGCTGGTGAGCTAGCGGGTGAGAGGGAGATTGAGAATTTTTGGGGAAAGATCCCCCTGCCAATTCTGGATCCAGTTCAAGCTAAGGAGTTGGTGGCTCCGATTAGGGCATCTGAGATTATGGAAGTGGTACAATCGTTACCTCTGGGCAAAACACCGGTACCTGACAGTCTTACGGCTAAATTTTATCAAGTACATTTACAAACCATACTTCCCATGCTTCAGGAGCTGTTCCGAGCTATTATGCAGGAAGGGGTATCTCACCCCCCATTGTATCAGGCATATATTACATTAATCCCCCAAACCGGGAAAACCTAGGGATGTTCCCGGTAGTTATAGACCTATAGCTTTAATGAATCAATATATTAAGATTCTTACAGGAATTTTAGAAAATAGGCTATTGCTAGTCACCCCTAGTTTAATTAGTCAAGAACAGGTGGGGTTTAAGCCAGGGAGAGGGGCACACGATGCCCTGATGAAACTACACCACATATTGAGTTACGCACCTGATTCTCAGTTACTCTTAGCATTGATATCGTTAGATGCGGAGAAGGCTTCTGATAGGGTCTCACACCCCTTTCTGTTTGCTACCATGAAGTGGATGGGTTTCCTGGAGGGTTTCCTTAAGGGCATTAGGAACTTATATGCCGTGCCCACCACTAGGGTATTATGTAATGGGTATCTGTCGAGGGAAATACAATTAGAAAATGGGACTAGGCAAGGGTACCCTCTCTCACTGATACTTTTTAATATCTACCTGGAACCTCTCCTGAGGGCTATCAATAAAGATGTCCATATTAAAGGAATCAAATTAAAAGGGTGGGAACTGAAGCTCTCGGTTTTTGCGGATGACGTATTGTTACATTTAGAGGAGCCCGCAGCTAGTTTTAAGAGAGTAGCAGAGGTTATAGAGTCCTTTTCTAAGGTCTCCAACTATAAGCTTAATTTGAATAAGACTCAAGTTCTCCCCCTCACTCCCTTTGTTACCAGGGATGATTTTTCCCCGGTGCAAATACAATGGCAGTTAGAGAAAATCCAATATTTGGGCATTTGGATTGAGGCCGATTATGAAAGGGGGGTTGAATTTAATCATGGGGGGTATTATATCAGCACTCGAGGGGGATGTGCTAAGATGGAACAAGCTGCCATTAAATTTTTCTGCCCGAATGAGCCTTATTAAGATGCATATGTTACCCCGTTTGTTATACCCGGTGTATCTGGCCCCGTAAAGCATTTCCCTTAAATGGTTCAATTTAATTAGAAGGCTAATTTCAGGCTTTCTTTGGAAAGGCTGCCCCCCTAGAGTGAGATATAATTACTTGCGTTTACCACATAAAAAGGGAGGGGCTCATCTTCCTGATCTTCATGTGTATTATGTCGCAGGCCAGCTGGGCTTGATGAGCCAGTGGGCTAAAGAGTTAGACGAGGGGAGTTACATTCCAACTTGGCTTCAACTAGAGAAGCAAGGGCTGAGAGATTTAGGCCTCGATCCGGAAGCAATGGTGTATGCCAATCTGGGGAGTATTTTTAAAAAGAACCATGGGAACCCAATGGTAAAGACGGTGGAGGCGTGGTGGTCCTTACTATCCCCCTGTGCAGAGAAAGGCCCAAAGGAGGGCTGGAGATCAGCCCATTCTGGGTAACCCGAATTTTGTAATCGGGAATCAAGTAGTTAAACAGCAGTGGGCTCCTCAGATATCAGGCTTGTACCTTAGGGAAGTTGCTCAAGGCAATAGAGTGGTTTTTCCAGCACGATGTGATGGAATGCCTTCTTTTCAGAGACTTCAAATTAAACATATGCTGGAGAAAGTGTTAAATAAGCTGGAGGGTATTTGCAGACACCTTTTTTTCCTGGGGGTTGCTTAGGGAGGTTGATCTAAGAGCCCACCCTATTTCACAAATATATAAAGTGTTATTGGATTTTCTTAGCCCGTGTTCTGCTAGGAGGGTTATATATTGGGAAAAACAGATGGCTCCTTGGCAAATAAATTGGGATAATATTTGGAGAAGCAGCAAGTATAACATTATACCTAAGTATAAAAGCATGCAATTTTTCATTGTGTCTAATCTATATTTTACCCCTGTGAAACTATGTGATAGAAACTTGAGACAGACAGCCGTGTGTTTTAGGTGTGAGGAGGGAGCGGGGGATTTACTGCATGTGTTCTGTGCCTGTAGTAAAATATCCCCACTCTGGGAGGAAATTATAAGACGGATGGACCCAATGCAAGATTACTCAGAATTTATAGTACCTGAGATTTGTGTGCTGGGTGATTACTCCCAAATTTCGGGTGCTGCACCTAAATATCACCTCTCCTTGATGACGGCAGTAGTCAAGGGCTTTCTATTAAAGCATTGGAAGGATGATCAAATTTATCATTATGGTCACTGGGTAAAAGATTTACTGGAGATGCTGAATAAAATAAGGAAATATTTGTATATGGAGGGGAGAGGAGCTCTGTATCTTAAACGCTGGGCAGCGCTAGATGCAGTTTACTCTGCGCAGACAATAAATTGGTGAACACAGGCTGTCTGTCGGATAGGGAAGTACAGATGGTATAGTTTTTAAGTTGTGGAGAAGCTTCTCTGCTTTTTCTTTTTCCTTTTCTTGATCTTAATTGGTGATTTGTAGAGATAACCTGAATTTAGAGATAAAGAGAATTAGCTCCTTAGTTAAGGTCTGCGGATTATTGAGGGGGATGGGGGACTCTCTCTCTTTCCGGGGGACACAGGATGGTGCCGCCCACAGGTAGAAGGTGGTAGGTGATAGGAGGTGCATAAGGTTGCTTGGAGTTTATTTCTACATTGGGCTATTAGAATACTGCAATTAAGAATTTAGAAATATATGCGTATTGTGATAAAAGTAAAATAAGTGAGAAATTTTACCTATCTGGGGGTGGGCACCCATTGTGAATATAAATAGAGGGATTGTATATAGTTGGCGCAGTCAGTTTGGGGCTGTGCACCCTGGCTTGCCAGGTACTGTTTTGTATTTTTCAGTGTGTTTATTTTTGTTTGCTACATTTTGAAAATGAATAAAGATGGTTTAAAAAAAAAAGAATAGAGGTGTCCATAACCCATCCCTCCAATGGAAACTAGAGAGCACTCCTCATCTTCTCATTGGCCACCATCCAACACTTGTTTGTTAATATTATCTCATTCATGCCATATTGCTCACACATTCATTCACTGCATTCTAATTTTTAACATAATGAATGAGGGAGTATGGCGGCAAGAATTTAATGCTGTTTGTGATAGGAGTAGATGCTGAGGCAAGTGGAGGGCTATGCATGCCCATGCCAGTCACTAGGGATAGGGAGTGAAAGTGTTGTCATTTTTCTTAGATGGATGCCAGGGATAGAATCTTGGGATGTGGTGAGGAAAGGTGGTGCCAATGCATGCCACAGAACTTTTGCAGAAGAAGGTCTGCTATGGTACATTCATTGATACTACTATTAACATTGCATCTATGCTGTGTGTCAGCTCTACTGGGCAATTTCTCTGTCATTGTCCTCTGTGTGTTGCAGAATAGTTGTGTCCACATTTTTAATTGAATATTTAATCTATGCTGCCATTTTTCATTGTCCACTTGTATGTCTCTAAATGAATATATCCACATTTTTAATTTAACATTTTGTCTATGCTGTTTGTCAGCTCTACTTGGCGAATCATCTTTTGTCGGCCTCTGTATGTTTAAGAAAAATTGCATCCATGTGTTTGATTGAACATTTCATCTATATTATGTGTCAGCCATACTGGTAAATTTCTCTACTGTCATCATTCACATATCTGGTCCTGTGTAGTACAGTATGGTCTTCACACCCATTGGTCCACACTGTGGACCAATAGGCATACAGCTCATACTGTACGCTGTCATTCTGCAGGTGGCCGGGCAGTACGTGGGCATGTGGAGGTGCTGGGTGGCCGGGGAACCTCTGTGGGTGGGTGGAGAGGGGTGTACCACTGGACCACCAGGTGATTCTTCATTTCCACAATGGCCCACGATCCGGCATATGGGGGGCTTACAGCTAGACCACCAGGGATATCTTCTATTTACTATGGCCCACGATTGGGAGTATGGGGGGTTACCACTAGATCACCAGGGATATCTACCATTTCCTACAGCCTGTGATTGGGCATATGGGGGGGTTACCACTAGACCACCAGGGATACATGTCTATATACAGATGCCCGTAATCGAGCATATGGGAGTGGGGGGCTGAAATAGCCCACCAGGGTTCTGACCCCCGAAGGGGGCAGCCTGGCAGGGCACCAGGTGCAATTCACATGGAGCCATTGCATCGCATGCAAATGGGGCCATAATGACATGCAAATGGTCCCATTTGTGCCTTGCATATATTATGGCCTCATTTGCATTCCCCAGGCTGAATATCATGGGTGATGTGCCTAGCTCAACTGCACTTGTGCTGGCACATCCCCATGCTCTCTTTCTGTGTCTTGCACTGGCACAGTGTCACTGTGTCATGTGCAGTGTGTGCGCCCTTAGTGCCATAGTCAACAGTGCTGAGCCATGGCGCATCACTGTTGAATATCGCCTGGTCCTGGCCACAGCGCAGCCCAGTTGCACTGCACCCAGGCTTGCACCACTGCCCAGCACAGTCTGAATATCTGGCCCATTATATTTTTGGAAGATATGGGACTTCAGAAAGACCTGATTTTGTTGCCACCAGTACCTGTTCTGACAAGGTGGAACACATGGTTTTTTGCTGTGAGATACCATGCAGAACATCTGCAGTACCTCAAAGAATTTTTATGTGATGATTCCAGTGATGCAACATCCATGAATAACCTGAGGACCTTAATCAGCGACTGGGTTTCAGATCTTCAAACGCAATTATCTTTTATTGCTGAAAATTCATGCAACATCATTACATTCACAGAACTCCTACAGTGCACGGACAGACCTCTAACAGTATCCACGTATGATACCCTCATGTCAATCAGGAACTGTTTTGAGGCAGGGACAACCAATACTACTGATTTTATTGAGAAGACAGGTGAGTACCTTTCCCACCTTAAGAACAAGGTAAGAGAAGACCATTTTAAACACTTCAAATCTGCTTTTAAGGTCAGCTCAGAGAAATTTGCTAAGCATCTGGATACCAACCCATCATTTACAGTTTTGAAGGCTTGCAGGATCTTTAATCCTTTTAATCTCCCCAAACTGAACAAAGACTTTCATTTGGTTTCACCCAGTATGCACATTTTTAATCTCTACAGCCAGTCTGCACTTCTCAAAGACTGGGAGATCTATATCAGGTAGGACGTGCATGAACTTCCAGATATGGCCTCATTTGATTTGCAGCAGTACTGAATTTCAATGGCTTTGCAGATCCCAGTCCTATCCAAGGTTGCTTTTCAGGCCATATGAATCCCTGTTTCGAGTGCAGATGTAGAATGATCATTCTCTGCATATGGACAAGTTTTAACAGATCAGCGTAGCAGTCTGACAGTGGACAACCTGAAACTGTTTTCCATGTTGATGTTTAACAAGTAAGATGCAGTAATTCCACTTGTTTGAACCAGTCTAGTAGGTACATGTTAATATATCCTTTTGTGTACCCTATTCAATACTTTTACCTTGTTTGACCTATGCAATATATATTATAGTGGCATGGTAGTGCCACTATAGTTAGGGTTGAGTACCCCATTTAAGGTTAAATCTCAAATTTTGCACCTTAATAACTTTGACACCGTACAACGCAGTAGCCTAAACTTTTGCATGCACAGTTTGGTACCATAGATCTCTGTATCTGTCAAGTTGTGTTATGGTCAGTTGTACAGTTGCAGAGCTACAGTGCACCACAAAATGCATAAATGACAGATTTTTGTGTGTTTCTTTGCTCGCGCCTATAGCCCGTATTTTTTGCGTAATCAGTCTGAACACATCAGAGAACATGCAGCCGGGGTCTCTGATGTGCCTTTCAACATTTTTGTGAAAAAATATTAAATGGTTCAAAAGTTATTAAAAAAAAAACTGAATCCTATTATAGTCTATGAGAAAAGTTAACAAACTATGCAACATTGTCGCAAATGCAGTTTTTACTGTCACACATTACCCTTTTACTTTCCTGATTCAGCCATTTTTTTCAGTTGGTGGTCAGAGAAATGCTTGGCATTTAAATTTGGTACCCTCTAGGGACACAGTTCTTGTTGTGTTCACCTAGTCAAGTCCCGAGGATGATAGCCATGTCTTTTTTTGGGGGTAAAACACCCCAGAAATATATTTTTAAAATTTTATAAAAAGTAGTGTCACAAAGTACTTTTGCAAATGTGACACTTTTGTGATTTTTTTTGCAAAAGTGTAGTGATCTGTGACAGTACTTTGAGACACTATGGCCAAAAACAACAGGAAATCTTTGCCACACTACTGCAAAACAACAGTTTGGTGTTTTGGGCTGAAATTTGCAGGAAAGAAAGCCAACATCACACAGATGTGCCTTTTGGTAGTTTGGTGCCAAAATATGACTGGGCTGCAAAGTTATGGCACTTCGGAGTTGACCATTTTTCCCATAGGATAAAATTATGGCAGCCGCCGTGCCTTTTGGGTCCCGTTTCTCAAAAATGGTTTGAGATACAGACTTTTCATCTCCAAAATTCTTAGTCCCCCATTGGGGGGCAAAATACAAAACTAGCCTGGAAAGTCATAAATAACATGAGATTTTAATTTTTTGTCTACGTTGTATGGTTCCTGAGATATAAGCAATTTAGTATTCCAAGTGCTCATTTTCCTGTCCAAGGGCCACTATTATGCCCACATTCTTTGTATTCACTGTGTTTCTGGATGCATCTCTTTCGAACACAAAGCATGTGCATTTGTGTAAGTCTTACCGTTAGCGTTTGTGTTTAGATTTCCGCTTGCATTTCCATTTGCATTAGTGTTTCCGTTTGCATCACCGTGTGCATTACTGTTTGCAGTTGCTTTTCTGTTTGCTTTACTGTTTCTTTTTGTGTCACTGTTGGCATTACCATTTGTGTTTGTGTTACCGTTTGCTTTTCCATTACCATTTTTGTTAGTATTTCTGATTGCGTCACTGTGTGCATTACCGTTTGCATTTGCATTACCATTACCATTTGCATTTTTCATTACTGTTTGCATTACCATTTCTGTTTGCATTTCCATTACTGTTAGTGTTTGCATTGGTGCATACGTTTCCATTGTCGCTTGCGTTACTGTTTCCTTGTGCATCACCATTGCCTTTGCCATTACCGTTTTCATTTGCGTTTGCATTACCATTACTGTTTGCATTTCCATTACTATTTGTGTTAACATCTGTGTTTGCGTTTACATTTGTGCTTGAGTTTCCATTACTGTTTGTATTATCATTTCTGTTTGCATCACCTTGTGCATTACTGTTTGCATTTGTATTTCACTTGCATTTGCATTTCTGTTTGCGTTACTGTTACTGTTTGCATTTTCGTTGCCATTTGCGTTACCATCTGTGTTTGGTTTCACGTTTGTGCTTGCGTTTCTGTTACCATTTTGGTTACTGTTTCCATTTGCTTTTGCACTTGCATTTGCATTACCGTTTGCATTACTGTTTGTTTTCTTGTCACCATTGGAGTTACTGTTTCTGCTTGCATTTGCGTTAATGTTACTGTTTGCATTTTCATTACCGTTTGTGTTACCATTACCATTTTCATTACCATTTCTGTTACCGTTAGCATTTGCGCATGCGTTTCCATTGTCACTTTACTGTTTCCTCGTGTGTCACCATTGCTGTTACCATTACCATTTGTATTTGCATTTGCATTTCTGTTTGCGTTACCATTACTGTTTGCGTTTCCATTACCGTTTGCATGACCGTTAGTGTTTGCATTTGCATTTGCACTTGCATTTCCATTACCATTTGCATTATCATTTCTGTTTGCTTCACCATGTGCATTACTGTTTGCGTTTATGTTTGCATTACCGTTAGCATTGCTATTTCCTTTTGCGTCACTGTTGGCATTACCATTTGCGTTACCAATACCATTTGCCTTTCCAGTACCGTTTCATTAGCATTTTCATTTGCATCACTGTGTGCATTACCATTTGCATTTGTATTTGCACTTGCATTTGTGTTTCCTTTTGCATTACCATTACCATTTGCATTTTGTTGCCATTTTCATTACCATCTGTATCTGTGTTCACGTTTGTGCTTGCATTTTATTACCGTTTGTGTTACCATTTGTGTTTGCTTTTGAGCTTGCATATGCATTACAGTTTGCATTACTGTTTCCTTTTGCATCACCATTGGTGTTACCGTTTCTGCTTGCATTTGTATTACCATTACCATTTGCATTTTTGTTACCGTTTGCATTACCTTTTGCATGTGTGTTTCTGTTACTGTTACTGTTCTTGTTACTGTTACCATTACCATTAGGGTTGGCGTTACTGTTAGCATTAACATTCCCATTAGGATTACCGTTTCCATTGCAGTTACTGTTACTGTTAGTGTTACCATTACTGTTAGGGTTATTACGCACAAATCAATCAAATCAAATCAAAATTTTATTTGTAAAGTGCTTTTCAATAAATCAAAATGCTAATACATAACAAGAATAAAACATCAACTATAATAAATAATGACATAAAACAATAAAATGACCATAAAATAATCTATCTGAATGCTAGTGCAAATAAATAGCTTTTCAGAGACCTCTTAAATGATTCCACGGACAGGCATTCTCTAATCTGATGAGGTAGAGAATTCCACAGGGTTGGGGCCATAAAAGAAAAAGCCCTGGCTCCAGATGATTGAAGATGAACCCTGGGAATCTCTAGCAATCCCTCGCCAGTGGAGCAGAGTGGGTAGAGAGGGTGGTAGGGACAAATGAGATCTTGCAGGTAGCCGGGTCCCTGACTGTGTAGGGTCTTATAGGTCAGCAATGCGACCTTGAAGGTGATTCTACACTGCACTGGCAGCCAGTGTAGTTCGTGCAGCACAGGTGTGATATGGCAAGTTCTTGGTAACCCAGTCAACAACCTGGCTGCTGCATTCTGCACCAGCTGCAGGTGACGGAGATCCACCCCCGGCAATCCTAGATATCGAGCATTACAGTAATCCAGGTGAGAGGAAACAAAAGCGTGGACCAACACAGGAAGGTCATCATGCAGAACAAGGTGTTTTATCCGGGTGATATTCCTCAGATGGTAAAAGGAAGACTTGACAGTGGCCGATACCTGTGTCTTCAGTGTCAGCGCACTGTCAAAGATTACACCCAGATTTCACACCTGTTCAGAATGTCTCAACTGGGTACCCCCTAATAAAAGACCAGAGGGGACCCCAGGAGTCAACTTCTCTACATAATGACCCGGGTCCACAACCAACACCTCAGTCTTATCCGGATTTAACTTCAACCAGTTCGCACTCATCCAGTCCTGAATCTCAGTGAGGCAGTTGTTAAAGACCGATACTGCGTCATTCTGTTTGGGTACAAAGGACATATAGAGCTGAGTATCATCTGCATAGCAGTGAAAACTCAGCCCATAATGCCTTATAATGTCTCCCAACGGCAGTATATACACCGTGAACAGCATGGGAGAAAGCACAGAGCCTTGCGGCACCCCACAGGACAGAGCAAAGGAAGCGGAAGAAAAAATCCCTGAAGCTACCCTTTGACTTCTGCCTGTGAGGAAAGCAAATGGGAAGCATGGTGGGAGCGGGAGGGCCAAAGGGCCCCCTGCTCCCACCACCACATACCATTCACTATTTATAGTGCACATTCTCAAAAAGAAGGGACATTCATGGCAAAAAACTTTGTTTAATGCATCAGTTAGGGTTGTTCCACAGTGACAAAAGCAAGGAAATTCAATGTTAGGGTTGCCTCCCCTTGCACCCCAGGCCAACCCCACCCCCACCAACAAGCATCAGGGTGTGTGTTGGGTTTGTTGAGCCTAACTCTCACCCCATTCTCCTATACTGCACCACCTCAGCTTATTTACACATGGAATGAGGTTAGAGTTAAGGCCATTAACACACCCGATTGCTGTTGGTGGGGGCAGAGAATTGAGCATGGGGTGACAACCTAACACCAAATTTTCTCACTTTTGTCACTGTGGAACAACCCTAACTGATGCATTAAATAGAGTTTTTTTGCCATTAATATATATATACATATATATATATATATATATATATATATATTTTGCTTTATAGTTTTTTATTGGTTTCAGTAGTTAAGGTACCCTGTGCGATGTGGTGTATACCATGCATGTGCAATACTGTGTTCCACTTGTGCAGTATGGTACTGTACTGTGTGTCCTTGTCATAGCATGTCAAACTGTGAAATAAAGTTTTGTAAACCTGAGCAATACTATGCACCTCTTATGAGGGATGTTGGGGTGGGGTGTATTAGTAGGGGTATTCACAAGTCATAAGAGGGAGTTAATAATCCCTCTTTACAGGACACTGGTTAGGCCCCATCTGGAGTACTGCATGCAGTACTGGAGGCCGCACCTGCACAAGGACATTAACAAAATGGAGGCAGTCCAGAGAAGGGCAACTGAAATGGTGCAAGGACTGCATCAGAAAACATATAAGGACAGATTAACAGAGCTCAATATGTATACCCTAGAGCAAAGGAGGGAGAGAGGTGATATAATCAAAACATTCAAACACCTTAAGGGTGTTAACAAGGTGAAAGAGTCTAACATGTTTCAATATAAGAAAAATAGCAGGACAAGAGGACACAACATGAGAGTAGAGGGAGGCCGATTAAGGGGTCATGTGAGGAGGATCTTCTTCACAGAAAGGGTGGTGGATGCATGGAATGGCCTACCTCAAGAAGTGGTGGATATGAATACAGTGCAGGGCTTCAACCAGGCATGGGATAGGCATAAGGGAGCAATAAAGATGAGTATGAATAGACAGGCCATTGACAGAGTACAGGCCTATGGCACATTCATAAGGTAGAAAAAATGGGCATACTGGATGGGCCTTGTGGCCCTTATCTGCCATCAACTTCTATGTTTCTATGGTACAGTACTGTGTGTCCTTGACATAACATGTCAAACTGTGAAATGAAGTTTTGTAAACCTGAGCAATACTATGCACCCCTTATGGCATGTTTACTGCAATAAAACTGTATAAATCTGATCTGCTGCCTGTTAACTTGTATTATACTTTTATATATTTGTTCACTATTAAAAAACAGAAATCATACTTGTATTTGGAGTTCCATTTATTGTATTACACAAACATATGTTGAAATGTAAATATGTTCTAACAAATTCATTTTGTAAATATCAATATGGGGGCCCCAGTTGGCTGATGTACCAGTGATCTCAGTTCAGTAGAGGACTTGAACTAGCATCTACTAGCTGCTCATCCCTGCCAGGGACAGCTGATGCTGAGTTGCACCACTGCAGTGCCCCAGAAAACTTGCTTCTACTTCTTCTATGAGTAATTGCTAGTTTATTCACTAATGATCTCTAGATAGGTTTGCTTTGTATGTGTTCTCTTGTATTTTGAAGTTCTTGACTGGAGGGAAGCAGCCCTGGACCATCTTAGAACTCTACGATTGTGCCAGCAATGCAGGTATCAACAAGAATGGTCCAGGTAAGCCAATTTATATGGCATTTACAGGACATGAGCACCAGCAGGTATTACTCCCGGAAGCACCAAGTTTTCCCGTCAGCAAAAATGCCGACCTCCCCCACAGCAACAGCACAATACCAACGCAGGTATTTTGCCACCTCTTGACTCCTTGTTTTCTGTGGGGGGCTGCACCTGCCACACTCCCCGTGCGGGGGGGAGCTCTGGCCCCATACCCCCTGGACTCTAAGATTCCAACTCCATGTCAGAGTTGGTCCGGGGAAGGGGTGGAACACTGGGGGAAGGAAGAACAAGGAAAATGGACCATTACCTTGAATGTCACCATAATTGTCCTTTTCATAATAGCCCTTTTCCTTGTTTCACCTTCGAGGTGTACTGTAGATGAAAAGGGGTGATACGTTACTCCCATAGGTTACTTCCTGGCTGGACAGGTGTTGTTCATCCATCCAGGGAATAATACAGTTCTTTTGTTGCCCGCTTGTTTAGGATCTGCTCCTCAACTTATTGTAATCCTGTCCCTCTAACTGTATTCATACAGATGTATGTAACAGGTCTGTAATATTATTGTTATGTATCTGACAGCTTTATTCCATGTAATGCTTGTTAAAATCAAATCAATAAAAAACGCATTAACCATAAAAAAAAAAATTGGACAGAAAATGGCAACCATGGCATGGATTGTCATCTTTAACATAACACTTCAGGGCCCAGGGAGGTAATTGTTGGATTAGAGCTGGGTCATACATACTGGTTGGACAAAAGGTCTACTGTATATAGGTTAGCAGTGCCCATACACAGTATGTGTGGAATGCTACATACTTGCCAGAAGACATGAAATGCAATTTTTAAACACAAAATGATGTAGCTATGTATCAGCTATCAATACATAGATCAGCAGTTTATTAAAAATCACAAAATGACAAGAAAAAACTTTCTTCTGAGTTGCCAGTAAAACCCAGAAAATGAACTCCAAAACACCGGAAAAGGTACCTTTTTTTAAGGTCATGAAAATAGATTTAACTTTTTGAGTCACCAGAAATCAGTGGCCTTGATTATCTACTTTTACTAAAACTTAAATTTACACATGGAGCTGACAAAGCAATTAATCTTTATGTTTAAGTCCATGAAACAGTCTTAGCAAGTTAATTTATTAGCAGTCATAGTGGCTCTGACCAGCATTTGTTGACATTGTGGCTGTCTGTGTAAGTTTGCCCTGGTTGTAGCCTCTCTCAGTGAATCTCTGATGCATATTAGTTAATTATTTTTCTCTTAGGTCATGTTCACTGGAGTTCCTGATGACACACAACATTTCAGAGTAGGGTATGTTATTGATCAGGTGGGGTGAAAGCTGGTTGCATGCAGCAGTGTTGTGGTTAGTAGGCTTCTTATATATTGACAATCTTGATCTATTGTTCTCTTTATAGATTAACAAATCTGAATATGGCAGTTCTGTTTGACTGTATTGCAGTGTAAGCTGTAGACACTCTGGTGCAGTGTGTAAGTGTTCTGAAAATCCTTTAAGGAAGTTCTCACCCCCAGACCATATAAATAACACATCAATGTACCTTTTGTACAGACAGATACATTTAAACTACAGGTTTTACAGAGGGCTGAAAATAAACTGGTCTTCAAATGTTTCCATGTTAAGATTTGCATATGTTGGCACCATTGTGCTCCCCATGACTGTTCCTTTTATCTGTCTGTAAAACAGTTTTTCAAAGTTAAAGTAATTCCTGTAGTGAGCTATTCTAACCAGTTCAACTAGCAGTGTTGGTTGTTTTCTGTATAATTGTGAGTTTCTTTCCAAAGCTGCTATGAGTATAAGGATAACTTCCTTATAGGGGATACTGGTATACAAGTCCTTCATGTCCATTCTTACCAAAAAAATATTTTGTAAATCTCCCTTCTGGTTTTCTATTTTAGTACAGTTGATAACATATGTAGAATCCCTGATATAACTTTTTATAATATCAAGCAGTAGTTGGGCAAACATAGTTACAAAACAAGATATAAGCTCTAATACAGATTCTAGACCTGCCACTTTTGCTCTTTCTGGTGGACTGTTAAGAGTTGTGTACTTTTGGAAGGCTATAAAATATTGGGACTCATGGGTGTTTGCTATCAAGGTGTCTAGTTCCTTTTGTTCCATTTCCAATGTAGTATTTAACACATTTCTAATGCTCTTAGTGATTCTTAGTGGGACATTGTTATTCTCATCTTGTAATAGTTTCAAACACATGTTTCTGTAATCTTTTTCATTCATAATTACACTCCCCCCTTTATCTGCTAGTTTTATAACTACCCTGGCATCTCCTTTCAGTTTGCTAAGGACATGATTATCTTGTCTTGTCAAGTTGTAGTTTGGCTTTAAATGTGTTTGTTCCTTCAGATACTCTTCCACTTTCTTAGTTACCTTAGTGATATAATTCAATTTGATTATTCCTACCCTTTGGTGGGTTAAAGGTAGATTTGTAACCTCAAGTCTCCTTGACTTTCTTCTTGCAGGGATCTTGTTCTACCTCCTCCTGGAAATGGTATACTAAATTGAGACTTATATCTCCAAGGTAACTAAAGACGTCTTGAAAGTAAAACACCCATGAGCCATGGTATTTTATATCCTTCCAAAAATACACAAATCTGTTAACAACCCACCAGGAAGAAAATAGTGTTAGGTTTAGATTCTGTATTACAGCCTATATCTTGGTTTGTAAATATGTTTGTTAGGGTATGCCTTTGTGAGGGCATCACAAGTAGGGCATCACAATCAGGACACTGTCATCACAGCATGTGCTATTGCGGCATCCTGAATTCCAGACCCTCTGTGACTGTGAGCTCTGGGACCATAACTATTTGCCTCTTCCTCAACTTCTGCAACTAGGGGGAGAGGTTATATTTATTTAAAGGGCGCACAGCCCCCTTCAGAAAATAATGTTAACTACTGTGTGTGGTGTGACTTGGGGGCAACATATTGCCTGCCACTCACCTTTGGTGTCATCCCTTTGCCTGCTCTCTCATTTATTGATCGCTCTTTGTTTGTACACTGGCATGGGTGAACTGTTGTATGTCTACCTCTGTTTGTTTGTCTCCCTATTCCCCAGGTCACACCTGGAAACTATCCTTGGCACAGTGTGCCTTTCTTGGTTACCAACATTTTAAATAAATATAAATAAATACAGTTTGCCCAACCACTGGTTGAAACAATGAAAAGTTACATCTGGGATTCTACAAATGTTATCAAATGGATTGAAGTAGAAAACTAAAAGGAAGATCTACAAAATATCTATTTGGTAACATGGATGTAAAAACACTTGTATACCATTATTTCCCTATTTCCCATGAGCAAGATATCCTTATGGCTCACAGAAGCCTTGAAAAAAACCTCAGAGTTATGTAGAAAAGAGCCAACACTGCTAGTTGAACTGATTAGATTAGTGTTCTATGAGAATTACTTTAAGCTTGAGAAACAGTTTTACAGACAGATAAAAGGAACGACTATGGAGATCATGATGGCCCCAACTGCAAACCTTAACATGGAAGCATTTGAAGAGCGGTTTATTTTGAGCCCACTTTATAACCTGTATTTTAAATATATCCATCTGTACAAAGGATACCTAGATTATTTTTTATTTATATGGTCTGGGGGTGAGAACTCCCTAAAATAATGTTCAGAACACTTAAACACTGCAACAGTGTACCTATTGCTTACACTGTAATTCAGGCAGACAGAACTGCCATACATAGATTTGTTCATCTATAAAATGAACACTAGATCAGAAACATCCACATATAACAAACACACCGATTGTAACACTTTGCTGCATGCAACTAGCTTCCACTCCCTGCCTTATTAATAACATACCCTACTCCCAAACGTTATGTGTCATCAGGTACTGTAGCGAACATTAAGTAGGAGTCACAGAATTGATTAACATTTATTTACGTATTTAGTCTTTGTTAACCAGGTAAGGCCCACTAGGCACAAGTACCTCTTTTCTGGGGCGACCCAGGAGGTTTTTAATATGTATCAGAAGTCCACTGAGAATGGCTACAACCAGGGTAGACTTACACAGACAGTCACAAGGTGAAAAAGGAGGAACAGGAAGGACATCCTGTAAAATAAATGATCAGTAACTTATGCAAGTGGTAACAAGGTGATGCTGACTTTGTAATACTCAGAGAAGAGCAGAGAAATAAAGTGAATTGTAGATAAAAATTGGATTATTCTAGAATCAAAAAAGGCAGGACTATTAAGGACAGATTGGTCCATTCGTACCACTACAAGATGAACAAGCTGGATAGCAATAGCTACTTGTCACATTAAGAAAAGGGATGTCCCCATGCAACAGATATTGCCATTGTAACAAAACTAGTAAAAAATAATTCTTTAAAAATCAACAGACTGATGAGAGATATTACATTAAGCATTGTATACACTGCAATAGTGACCATGCAGTCTATCTTCTGAGTTGCCTCTGTAGAAATATATACATAGGTAAGACGTCTGGATATCTGAAAACATGCATAGGGGAGTACAAGAATAACATTTGGAATATAAATGAAAACTCACCTGTAGTGAAATATTTTTAATATAGCAGGGCACACACCATCATCCCTAAAGTTTTGGAAAATAGAAGTTATACTGAAACTAAGTAGAGGGAGAGATTGGAGAATACAGCTAATAAAGCAGGCGATGTATTGGATATACACATTGGGAATATTAAACCCCCCAATAAGAATGAACAAGGAAGAAAACTGGCATGTACAGTTTGTTAGTAAGATATTAATCCATTTACTGAAGTGTGCAGTGAAATCACTGAAAGCAGAAATCAGCAAAGAAAAAGATGCAGGTTATTTTTCTGATGTGTTTATATGCATCAGGCTTTTCACAAAAGTTCTTCCTCCGATGAGTGTCCCCCCAACCCTCAAATTCTGTCACACACTGGTCAGATTAGCGGCCGCTGCACTTTTAAATTTTACCCAACAAGGTATTAGAATGGGGGAGAGAGTGAGCCTACAACAATGAGTGTAAGCATGAACACCCTGCATGCTTCATTGAGCAGAACTTGCATTGTGTTGCTTGGCAATGGAGTGCTGGCTAGGCAGTGGTGTGGGCTGGCTCTGTGATGTCACCACAGAGTGCATCCCCCAGCATCTTGCACAGAAACATGCCATCAATATTGACAACATAAAAAAGAGTGAAGCAAGTACTCTGTACTCTAGTAAATGCCTAAGAAGTAAGCAGAACAAGCAGAACTCTATGGGATTTTGAGACCATCACTTATTCTCTCATGTGTGAGCTGCTGAAAAAGTTTCACTATCTTTTTTTTTATTTAAAGCAATGCTGCCATTTGTTCCAACAAATACGTAGGCCGAAATGACCAAGGAGACAGTAGTAAATGAATAAATTGTTGAACAGGGTGTTTTATTAGGGAAACACAGTCTTTGTATTCATTTCTTGAAGCATGACATTTAGGAAATAAGTTATAAGCCTGTAATAGTTTCTTGTAACATTCAGGAAAAGAAGCAAGGACACTACAATATTTAATAGCATTTGAGAAATAAGGTTTACACTTAAAAGCATTGTCAGCATGCCTATGGTAATTCCAGTAAGCAATAATACCCAACAGGGTGGGCAGTATTGGAGAATACCAGACTGCCCAGGGGCATAATGTGGCCTAATGCCACAGGCGGAGGACCTTATAGCCCCTGTGAAGTCCGATATTCCTCAATACTGCTCACCCTGGAGGGTAATACTGTGCTTAGAAAATGGCACTGTAAAAAAAAAAGCTCAATAAAAATTGTTACTAAAATAATAGCGTAATATAAGTTTTGAAATAAAATAGTTCCTCCACCTGGATCAGAATGATTATTGCTTCTCCATAGGATTTTTTGGTTTTATTTTGTTTTTGTTCATGGTTCCCCCACTCCCAATTGCCACTGGCAATAGAAGGTTGTTTTTTTTTTAATTGGCAGTTGTTGCCTGATGGGGACCAGAAGAAACAGAGGGAGTGTCAGCGCAGTTGGCAAACCATACTTTCTGAGAGGTCACTTTTTTAATTTTGTATCGCCTTGTGTTTTAACAACAGTACAAGGAGGGGCAAATGCTGTTCCTTGCTGCATGGAGAAGAAAATGCAGTGTTGAATGATGTCCACAGGTGGGAAGAATGAACACTGCCAGTCGCAGGTGACACAGGGAAAGTTATTTCAGTGTAAAAATAAATATAAAATGAAGAAGTTTCATCTTTTGCAGAGATGTGCTGGGCAATGCATTTTTTTATATTGCTGGGGCTATGGTGTTTGTGGACTGAAAAGGTAGACAAAAAAGGGTCCTTTACTACCTTAGTGGTGTGAGAGTAGCATGGAGTGATGAGTGAAGGCAGCAATGTTAGATTTGGCTGCCTGGACATGCAGAGTTGTTCCCAGGTAGGTGCCACTACTACAGCGGCAGGTTTCTGTTGGACCGGTAGTTGCGAGTAACTGAGTCCACATCAGTTCCTGAAACTGTATTGTGGTCAGAAAATATTATATTTAAAGAACATATTTATTTTTATTTATGGTGTGACTGTACAGGGTTGTTAAGGACCTCAGTTCTCTGACACGGGGAGGGGGGCTTCATGGGTCACTTGTCTGCTTAGCAAGGAAAAAAAATGTTGGCTTGTGAGAATGAACATTCTA
This sequence comes from Neoceratodus forsteri, assembly GCA_016271365.2. NCBI lineage: Eukaryota > Metazoa > Chordata > Ceratodontiformes > Ceratodontidae > Neoceratodus > Neoceratodus forsteri. Next base: position 1,024,064,072 of record CM057454.1, on the reverse strand, counting down.
AGTGCCCAAGGATATCCTTGGTAATGGGGCACCCTGAATTGGCACTTGTTTTTAGTGGGCTCTATCGAAAAATACCCACCTGCTAATTTGAGTCTCCTAGCTAATAAGAATACAAGAATTTTTAAAGTCATTTTCTAAAGAAATGCAAAGACAGCATAAGATTATGAGGCACTCACACAGAAAGCACATGGGAATATATTTTGTTTTTTTAATACAAGAGAGCTAATGTGGTTTGTATGCTATCTGGGGACTTAAGTTTTTGAAAACTTACCAGTGTTGTTGAAATTATTATAAAATAACTATAAATAATGCATGTAATAGTATACAGAGCTGAAAATATAAATGACTCCATGCAGCACAATTCAGGTACTAGAAAGTATTGTACACATAAATTCATGGTGTATCATTACGACTGTATGGGCAGCGCCACGCTGACGTACTGCTGTGATGTAGGAGAAAGAAGGGACTGTGGAAGCACATGAGCGGATACCTAGACTGTCTTCTTCCACTGAGTGATTCCACTGGAATTGAACAACACCTCTTTGTCTAGTCTCCATTTTTCACAGTGGTGTTTCTTTGTCTGCCCCCCCACCCAGGCCTGCACTACACCTACTATTTCCTTCCTTCTGACTCAAAATAACACAGCTCATTTTTTCTGGTGTTGAGGATATTTCCTTGTAGTTGCTGAGTTCAGCCCCTGAGAATCAGAGAGACATGCAGAGAAGCAGAGAGTGAGATGCAGCAGCACTTCTAAAGTCTAGCAGGAATATGGTAAATTTATCTTCATAATTCACCCCAAGCACCACGGATCCATGGTAAAGAGAAAAAAGATGACCTATGCTCCTGAAGGACAGCAAAATGTGTACCTTTATGATTTAAAAACACACTTTTATTCTGGTTTGTTTCAGGAGAGCTTTTGCTGCTTAGAGCTGCTGAAATCAATCATGCTGTTTCAGATTTTTGCAGAGTGCTAAATGTAAAGCTACTTAGTTTGTGGATATTTATCTTTTACTCCAGGATAGTATCCCTAAAAGGAAAAAATCCATGACAAAATACATTGTAAACCTCCACTGGCATGCTTTTGTCTTGGAACCACTGGCCTGTATTGTTTTCTCCTTTTCAATACCTCTCATATTTATGTAACTCTAAAAGGTATCACACTTTACTGGTGGTCATTTATTTCTATATTACTACACTTCAAATTTAATTTCTCTGAGCAAAAATTCCCCTTTCGTATTATTTTATCCCCACTTATACATGCCCAGTTCAATCATCAACTATTGCAGAGAGGTGGGGGTGGAGGAACTACAGTAAACACAAGCTTCTATATATTCCATTGTTGTGACCAGTGGCATGCCTGTTTTTTCTCCACTGTTTGATCAATAGTTAAAACTAAGTAGTGCAACCCCCACCCCCCGAATTCTGAAAAAAATGATTAAAATAATTATCTAGGCTATGCTGATATCACCATTTTCAGTTTGTGTTAAAACTACTGTGATTATGAAGGACATCAAGTTTCTAACTGTGGGTGGGGGGGACAGGAGACTTGGAAAAGGTTCATGAAGTTCAGTTTCAATGCTAATATGTTGTGCATCATAACTATGCCTCTATTTAATATACAGTATGATTTCATATTATTTATATATTATTCATTTGATCATTAGTCTAATTTGGACTGTTCGAGGAATGGGCATGTCACAGTATAAATCTGTTTTTGTACATATTCTTGTTTATAGCTGTATGTATTCATACCAGTTCCACTATTGGGTTAGTGATTTTATCTCATTTGATTCCTTCTACTGGGATTTCTGGTAAATTATTTTCATTGAAATGGTGGTTAGAAAAGTACAGAAAGTTGGGGTTATGGGTGGTGAATCCCCCTACATACACACACACACACACACACACACACATATGTCTCAAGTGATATTATGCATGAATCCCAGTACCTTTAACTATACCAGAAGTATTTGGTATGGATTGTCCCTGAGACTGTGAGAAGGAAGACTATAGACTGTTGAGGGGGACTGAACACTGTCTAGGATGGGAGAGACTGAGAGCATGGAAAATGTGTTATGCCTGGGTTATCTACCACCAACTGTCCCACATGTAACCACAACCTTATACACTTTACAAGTATGAGTGCCTTGCACACTTAAAAGTATGAGTGCTTTTCCACAGTCTTATAATGTTTTATCTTGTTTTATTACTTATGTTAGTGTTCTTTATAATATTTGCTATGCTTATATTTGTATGTAATGCATTTACCTATATGATATGTGTCTGCTATATATTCTGCTATACTCATAATCACTCATATTCTGTAATTTTCCACCATTGTGACATGTTGTATGCTTTTCTGATGACATTGTATCTGTTTTTAGACTCACTGTCTCCAGTGAGACTGATAACAGGTTGCAGACTATGAATTTCCATTGTTTAGAGATTCAGTGATTCTTCCTTACTTTGCAACTTCATTTCCTATGTAATTGCCCAAGGGAGCCACCTTATTTATATGCCTTATCCAATGCTGTATGTTTATCATATCTGTAATGACACTCCTATCAGTCATATATAATTGTATGCACACCAGCTCCTCGGAGAGAAAGAGACCATCCTTGAGGAATGGTGGGAAAACGGCTCCCTTGTGATTGCTTTGCTTCACTTGTTATGGCGTGAGTATGTAATAAACTTATTTTATTACTTCTACTTGTTGTTACTTTCTTTTTCCAGCATATAATGCAAAGAACCTAAGGTGCAATCTTTTCACATTTGTAACAATGGCGAGCCAGCCTGTCATGGTTTTGCCTGGAGAAGAATAACACTCATTTTACAGTACTTAATGATTTGAGTTCCGAAATCTGTCTTTGCTCAGAGGAAAGTAGCTATGAGTTTGACAGCTTAGAGACTCTCTGCACAGACTGCTACTCATTGTTTTGTGAAATCCTCCTCCAGAGGAGTTCATAGGCACCATCCATCTGTGTGTGTTTGAGTGCTGTGGTTGCAAACATGGCAGTTAACCCACAGAATGGTTTAAACATTTCCCCTGCTTATTGACATGTCTAAAATAGGCACAGGGTAGAGAGAAGACATCTCAGCTTACCTCACTGCACTAGGTGTGTGGGTTGTGCTTAAATAAGAAATAGTTTACTATAAATGTTTTGGATCCAATTATGTTGATTTGTGTGCAGTATATTGAACTGAGACAATCAACTACAATGCAATCCGATAGAGGGCTGCTTTGGAGGCTTTTAAACCTACTAGGGTTAATGGCTACTGATCAATCGGTGGCTGAACCTTCTGATAAGTTTATTATAGACTTCCATGAGGAATCCTCCTCACTAATGTGATTCACAGACCAAACATTTGTCTGTTCTAACCCTAGAGGTTTTTTTTGTTTTTTTTACATGAAGAGTATGTCTAATAGCGTGTTGCACTGTCCTTGTGTTTTGGATTTGTGGTGAGTACACCTTAATTGTATCTGTTGGTTAATCCACCTTTCATTGCATTCTGTAATGAATCTAAGTGTAAACACTTTTGTCTATACAACTGTTCCTTGCTACTCACTTTAGGAAAAGCACTACGTTTCCTAGTAGTAGGCCTTATCTTGTTATGTATTCCCTGAATGTTTAGTTTACTCTTTTAAATTGCAGACAGCATACTCAAGGTCATGCTGTTTTCTGCAGTTCTGATGATGACTAATTAGAGAATGTTTTGAAAAAAAAACAGCAGAAACATTACTTTATTCGGTAATGAATGTTAAAGTTCAATTATAACAGCGTCATTAACTACAAATTATGTGTTTGATTTTTAGCTGTTTTGAAATCAGTAACTGGTGTTGGCTGGGATGAAAGAGCTAAGTCTGTCTTTTACTCTGATTGCGTCACTTAGTTTTGTTCACTTGAGCTAATTTTTTTTTTACATTAAAATAATCTTAGTTTGTTTGTTCCAGGTAAACCTTCATCAGTGATGTGGTGTTGCAAAATATGTTTTTGAATGTGCCATCCTGGATTTTGATGTGTGGAAATACTTGTAGTTGAGAAACAATGTGCCTAAATCAGCATATGCTATGTCTATTTGTCACTGTTACCAATCATCACAGTCTTTAACTGTGTTTTCTGACACTACATTAGTTCTTTTTGTCGGTTGTAATGAGGTAAATCTGCTCATAAACTGCTCAACACCTTTGGCTTTTTGCCAATGACATGTTCCAGTTTGCAGTATTGGCACATTGTCTGCAAACTTTCTGTCTTTCAGATAATTAGTTGGTTTAATGCTGAAGTACGTGGACTGGTGTCCTTAGTATTGATTCAAGTTAATCACAGTTTGTTGAAAAAAAAAAAAGAAAATAGAAGCAAGATGCAAATGCTTGCAAAGGTTTTCTATGTTGTTTTTTTTTCCAATATGGCTTCTCCATCTGCCATCATAGAAACAGTGATGGTTCATCAGTTTTGTTTTTGGTGCCTCAGTCAGTGGCTAGACAGCATTCTTTTATCTGTCAAGACCTCTCATTCAGTGTGGTGTTCAAGGCCACTGCACCTACATCTGGATTTGGTCCCAGGAAACATCATTTGCACAGTGTGTGACTTTTTGCAAGTTCACTTGACCTCCTTGTGTTTTTGAGCTGTACCTGTTTTTCCAGCTCACAATTGATGTACCTCCCTAATTAAATCAGTATTTATTCTCCAAATATAACTTTAATGGGGTGTGCACATCAAGAGTACTTTTGTTAAAATTTTTTTTTTCCAGTCCTCCTCATCTGTATGTGACATTAAGACTGCAATTTATTTTTTCCCTGTGGGCTTACAGCCATGAAGCTGCTTGCTATCTACACACATGCCCATTCCTATGTATGCCTTCCTTTACAGAAGATCTTACGGCTTCTTTGTCCTTGTCCTGTATCACTTATCTCCATGCATCACATGGTGCTCAGAAGGGGTTGGGGCTGTTCACCCCCAGCATTTGTAATAAGCCATTTATCTTTCATAGGATAGCTACACAATGTAAACTGCCACAGAAAGTATTATGTCTGTTTTGGATGATTTTAACATTTTATGTTGCAGACCTAATTTAATACCCTTTTAACAATTTTGTAAGTACAAAATACCAGTATTATAACTTGTGTTATTTATCAGGATGATGCGTGTGTTAATGACATGGTTCTAATGTCAAATTCAGAGAATTAGGGATGCCTAATACTCTGACATTCATAACAGTGTCAGTGGCTCAGTAGGTAGCACACTCGCCTCTGAGGCCGGGAGATCAGAGGGCTGTGGGTTCAGTTCCCACATCTGGCACTTGGGTTAATATCCCGGTACTGCCACTATAGTGCAGCATGAGAGGGGTGCTGCACTTCTGAGGTGCCGTCTTTCGGATGAGATGTTAAACCGAGGTTCCATCTGCCTGGATTGGTGGTAGTTCAGGTGGATGTTAAAGATCCCATGATGCTTATGGAAAACAGTAGGGGTAGTTTTATTTGAAAGAACATTACAAAATGTATCCATTTGACAACTTGAAATACAAAGAAAACAAAACAAATCATAAACTACATTCCATGAAGAAAGAAAAGAGAAAAAAAAATACAATATAAATTAATATTTAAACCTTCAGAAAAAGAACACAAACATTCCATTTTCCCCTCTCCCCTCCCTTCATATAAATCCATAACCTATTCCCCATTAAACAAAATAGATAAATGCAGAAAAACAAAAGATCTAAATATAAATGATTTAAACTCCTTATTTATATTTAATAAAAAATGAAAAACCTTTACACCATCTTTGAACTTGTCTACCCGGTGAATGTGTTACATCTTTTTCATATACGTGCCACATAGCTTCACTTATTAAAGTCCTATCTCAGAAGGCATTTTACTCTACCGTATTACCCAGCTGCATCTTGCATGCCATAAATAAAATTTTAAACAGCACAAAAATATGGCAAGAGTATCTGAATGGAACCTAGAGCCCAAAAGGGCATAATGGCCTAATACACATACTTCATAAGACATAGTGTTGAGCCAGGGCATATTCCATAAATTAGCTAAATAACCCCATAAAGGTTTATGATAGGAACAGAAAAATAAGTAGTGCTCCATGGTTTCCTCTACATTAATACAGTCTGGGTAAGGACAATTCCTTTCCTCTAAAGCTTTATGCTTAGCATTCCCCCTCACCTGAGTTCTAAAATAAATGGAAAGCCATAAATGTTCCCACATCTGAGGTGGGATTCTAGGGTTCACTAACTGAGCTAAAACATAATTGCTGCACTCTGGAGCACAACATTTGAAACTAGGTTCCTTTGGATAGATTTTATCTAATACAATTAGATACAATTTTCGGCCAGAGTGGGACAGAATATCCATTTTAGTAAGATTACATATATATAATTTTGAAGCTGCTGATTTAAAAAAATCTGAAACATGCAAAAAAGTCCCTAATCTTGAGGCCACCGCCTCCCAAGCCCTAAAATATTTTTCCAAAATTAACCTGCACCATGACCTTTGTGTCGATGGTGATGACCCTAGTCCACATTTAACTCTCTGTGATATGAACAGAGTATGAAAAAAAACTATAGGGTCTAACATTCCTAAGCCCCCTTTTTTGATTGGGAGACATGTAAAACACCTTTGGACTGAATTTAATCAGTTTCCCCATAGCATCTGAAAAAAAACCCACTATTTAGCCAGGTATCTAACATTTTTGGTGGGGATACAATATTGCTACATAAAGTAAAATTGGAACCAGGAATTTTTTTATCAGCTGAATACGTTTTAATTTTGACATACTCCATGACTTCCATTGACATACTTTAAATTTCACTTTTTTTCAAGATTGTTCCCAATTGAACAAAACCATATTTTGTGGCCCAGAAGTGATACCCAAGATTTTCAATGGTTCAGGGGATATGCGAAGACCTTCTAAACTCTGTGTCTCTGGGTATCCACTCCTATATACAGCTCATGGCTTTTAGCAATATTCATTTTTGAATTAGATACTAAAGTAAAATCAGACATAATTTTTACAAACTGCTGAAACTGTGAGATTATTGAAAAAAATACATAAATCATCTGCAAATGGTTGAGCATTAATGGCAGACTGTATGCCCATTCCTTGAATACCTTTCCATTTAGGTTTATCAGTTACAAATCTTAAGAAAGGATCTAAGGAAAACACATAGAGAAGTGGACTCAGGGGGCAACCCTGTTGCACCCCAAGCTGGGTCCTAAAATTGAAATTCACTTGCCTTAGTATGATTGGATAAACAGCTGTTGATATATAAATTAATTTGATTAACCTAATTAAATAATCCAGAATCCCATAATACTGTAAAACATGAAAACAAATAAAAATGTGAAACCCTATCAAATACTTTTTCTTGATCTATTGTGATTAGTGTACCGTATTGGCCTGACAGAGAAAGAAGTTCAATTATATCCCTCACAAGCATTAGAGAAGATTGTATTTTATGAGAAGGTAAACTACAGTATTGGACTGGGAAAATTACATATTACGCAAAAAATCTTAATCTATTGTTTAAAATATGTGTTAACATTTTGTAATCTGTATTCAATATAGTGATAGGTCTCCAATTAGAAATATTCTGTCTATCTCCTGATTTATACAGATACACTAATAGCCCATCTAGAAAGGAAGAGTGAATTTTGTCCATTCTTGAAAAATAACCAAAAACAACTACTAAACATTCGGATAATTCATCCTTAAACTCTTTATAAAATTCAATGGGCAACCCATCCAACCCTGGAGATTTTCTTGGTATCATTTTCTGAATAGCCAGTTTAATTTCTTGAGAAGTAATATTGATTTCATTTTATATTAGTGTAGAAGGTATAGGAGGAACTTGAATGTGACTTAAATAAGCCTCGATTTCCTGAACTGTAGAACGTCTGTCGGGTAACAGTGTTTCCCAATGATTTTTAATAATAAAAAATAAATCTTTTTCAGAACTCCACAACACCCATTGAGAGTCATAAAGAGCTGCCATTTCAGTAATCTCCCTCATGGCTTTACATGCTTGAAAAGGACCTCCCTCTGGGGAATTTTTATCCCATTTTGGAACAATACTGTTAAAGTATTAGCTCTATCGTATTGATAGGATAGCATTTTCAGTTTTATCTTTTTTATTTGGTCTGAGTAATTAAATCTAGAGGTGTTAGACCAGGTATACAGGTTGTAAAACTGTTGGAGCAAAGAGAGATATTTAAAAAATTTACTATTTTCTATATATTTCCCGTATTTTTTTAACCAGTTTTGAAAATCTTGTTTGGAATCCAGCCACCATTGTCCAATATCTGCATATAAAAAACAGACAGAACATATTGCGCTAATAAGGGCTCTAATGTTATTTTGGACCCTAAGTTCATTCAGAGATTTCACATTCAGTTTCCATCTGGGGAAAAAGGCTTGAATTACAGGAATATTGTAAAAATTTACAATTAATAAAACATGATCAGTAAATTCCACAGGACAAGTTTCCATTCCCACCATAGGTAGATCTTTGGAAACAAGAACATAATTAATGGTAGACTTTATATTACCCTTTCTAAAAGTGAAATTAGGTCCTTGTTTCCTAAAATCATTACAATTTATCATATTGGCTGATAATATCAAATCAACAAGGGCATTGGAATCACAATAAATTTTAGCTTTAGGTTTCTTAATTTTAGTATATGAAGGTATCTCACAGTTGAAATCACCACAAAAACTTATATTATGAGTAGTCATTAAGTAAGGTTTTAGTGCATTAAACAGTGCCACCCTCCCTGCTTTCATCTGTGGGCCACAAATATTAATCAGCCTATATGTTTTATTCTTCTACATCCCATCCAATAATAAGGATCTTTTGGGAAAAATATCTACCAATTTTATTAAATGGAAAGAAAATGAGTTAAATAAAAATCCCACCCCATCTGCAGTATATTGTCCAAAGGACCAATATGAAGGTTCCCAAATCCATTCTCCCTGAAAGCTTCTGATATTATACAAGGAAAAAGCCCAAGTATCCTGTAGAAAACAGATTTCTAAATGTAACCTATGTAAATACTCAAATACCATCAGTCTTTTACATGAATTTAAGAGACTGTGTACATTTATTGATCCGATTTTTAAATTTGCCATGAATTTAAATATTTAAGCCTGCTCAGTGATCGACTTTTTTTCCTTCTTTATTTCTTTTTCCCTTTGTACCCTGCAAAACCTGTTTTTTTGTGTTTCCATGACTTGATCTCTGGGATTGCTATCTCCTTCCTCCTGGTCCATGTCTGAATCCCCCAATTCTGGTGCCAAAACAGCCAAGGGGTTATTTGAATTAACACTGTCAGAAGGGAAAGTAGGGGGAGGGGAAGAAGGGGGAGGGGGAATACTGGCTAACCATAAATTCCTAGAGGATCTACGCCTCTGAGGTGGAGAGGAAGCTAAAGGAACACTATCCTGTACAGGATCACTATGGCAAACTGGAGTAAGAATCTCCTGCTGTGAAGTGATCAGATCCAACATTTGAGGGGGGAGAAGGGGAGGGGAGAGAAGGGAAGGGGAAAGGAGAGAATGGATCCTTAAATTTAATCTTCCCAATTTTCTGCTCTGTACCTTCCTTACAATCACATAGATTTATAATTTCAGTAGAGGGAAAGAATCGTTGTCCGATTCATCCTGGTGGGGGTTTTCAGGTACTTCTGCTATGTCTTGTGCTAGTTGAATGAGAAGATCTGGGCTGACGTTACAAGCTGCATTTTTCGCTGTCCATGGGCAATCCTTAAAGGCATGCCCGACATCTTCGCAAAGATCACATTTTGTATGAGATGCGCATTGGAAAGAAATGTGTCCTACCTCCCCACAATTCCCACATCTGGGTTTATCACATGTACTAGAAATGTGGGTACGTGAACCGCATTTATAACAGGCTTGGGGTTGACCAGCATAAAAACACACACCCCTGTCCCTGCCTAACATAAAAGAGTTAGCAATATGTATAATGCCTGAATCTGTACTTTGTAGTTTTACCTTGTATCTTTCCACTCCCCAGTCCAAAAGAGCTCTGTATCCAGAATAGCCTCAGGGTCTCCCAAAACTTCACATCTTTGTGACAACCAGTATGTGATATCAGCTACACGCACTCCCTCATTTCGGAACATCACCGTAATAAGTTTAACCAGAGGTTTAGAAAGAGGATTGATAACAAAGGGAGACCAAATGGGGAATATTTCACCTGGGTATAACACTCCCTAAAAAGATCCAAAAAATGGGCAGAGCAAAAACTTATGTCAAAGTTGTCTTCTCCCAAAATGTTTATAAAAGCAAACACCTCTCGGGGAGAAAACCTCAATGAGTCCTTCAGTAAAATTTTTCCAACAAAATGTCTGCCAGGCCTGTACTCCATACCACCTTTATAACGGATCCATACTGCATTCCTCCTGGGATCAGCTTCTTTCTTTATATTTGCAAAAAGTTCATACAAAAGGGGTTGTTTGTTTGTGGGTGGATCTTGATTGAGGTCATTTTCTGATGCTTTGTCACCATTACAGTCTTTGTCTGTTTCATCAACCAATTTTATGGGTTCAACCCCCTCTACCTGAGGAGGTTTTGCAGTTATGTTATTTTGAGGGACTGGTGCATCCACAGATGTTAGACCAGGAACTTTATGGACTTGAGAAATAGTTGTTATAGGATCCAAAACCTGCCCTGGAACCCAAGTAGAGGAAGAGGGGGTAAATGGTAGTTTATCATCCCATTCTGGGTCCGGGACCCAAATTCCCACTGGATTTTGCTTCCAACCCGACCGGGACAATGCTTCACCCAGAGTCCATGTTGAGCCTAGCGACTCAGCTGTTTTGTGAGATGGTACTGAATCACTTTTTAAGAAATCCATGTTTAAGTGTCTTTTGGCTAAGGTTTGTGCAAGCCTTTTATTTTTTTGTAAATCCTTCTGACCTGGTTTAGACAAATTTGTAAAGGAAAGTGCGTCACTGTGGCTTGAGAGTCAAAGTTATTTGTTTGAAACTTGACAGCCACCTGAATGTCAGAAAAAGCCACAAAGCCCGAAGTTTTGGACAATGTTATATGCTTTGGGTTTAGGTGAGTGTCAGTATTTATTTTAGTAGACACTGAGACATTCATTCTTTGAACATTGGTTCCAGACGTTTTATTTCTTTTAGCTGGGGGACTCGGCTATAGGCACATGTTTAAATCTTCAGCATTTGAACTGCCAGCTGGCTGACTCTCCCCTTTCACTTTCAAAGAAGCAGAAGAAATATTGTAAGCAGTAACTGACTTACCGTGCCCAGCTGGGCCTTTGCTCTTGCTGCGTCATAGTTTTCTCTGACAGGCGTCTCCGCAGAATTGACACTTAAAGCTAGACTTTGCAACTCCTCAAGTTTAGCTTGTAATTTACTTTTTTCCTGGGCATGCCTTTGTTCTTCTTTTTGAAAAATTAAACATAATGCTTGCTCAGCATCTTCTGCAGAATTCTTAGTATTTATAACTTTTTCCTCGGGTTTCAAATTAGCAGTAAGATCCTCCGTAGAAAAAAATTCAATTGGGTATTACCTTCTTCATCCGAATTTAAAAGGTTCTCCACCAAATGCTCTAGTTCCATACTGTGAACTGTCTGAGAGATTTCAGACTCCTGCAAAGCTTTCACCTCCATCCTCTCTGGACTCTGCAAGTCTGGACTGGCCATTGGAGTGGCCGTAGGTTTTCCCCTACTCACAGCAATGCAGTATGGGAATTTCCCTGGTGTCCTGGCCAAATTTCCCTCATTCACTAAAAATACCACCAACAGCTTAATCTGGTTCAAGGTCAGTTGGCATTCATCTGTATCCCCCTCCCCCGGGTCGTGCCTGAAAATAGGCAGGATTTGTCTAGTGCACTTACCCGCTCAACAAAAACTAAATAAATAAAAACACTGATACTTTATTTCATTTTCAGGAATTCTTCAGAGTGTGCTAGTAGTTACAATAGGAAGATCCTACTCCCATGGGGAGTCAAAAGGATACGTCTTTATTTGGGTTAATGTCAATATCAGCATATTGAGAATCAATAGTAACCTTCCACAAGGAGAACACTCTAAGTAAATGAGATGTTCCCTTTTGTGGCTTGTGTTTTATTTTTTCTCTCTTATAGGGATGAGACTAACCTTCACAAGTAACCACTGGTGATGTATAAGTGTATTTTAACCAGTGTCCCAATTTCACTATAATGTTATTATAGTTTGAATCATAGAAGGATACTGTATTGCCCTTATTTATTTATTTTTTGTTTGTTTTTACAAGTTGGGTCAAACCCATCTGTATTCATTCAGCATACAACCTTCCAGGTGATGACAGATTGGCAAAGATGGTTTGCCGATATTTTTGTGGATAAATATCTACACCTCTGTTGGTAATAAAGTGTTCTCTAACATTTATGCAAACACCTGTTACCAGTCAATTTGATAGTATTTACTGTTGTATCGTCAGGCATCTGCTCTAGCATTGGTCCTACAGTACCTTATTATCTCTGTGCTGCTGTTTTACAGTAGAAGGAGCTTGGGGGGGGTAAGGGGCATGAATTGTATATAAGCCCACCCTCAGTAACTGATCACTTGCATAAACACCTGTTTTAACAACTGGTGTGCCCGTAAGGGGCAAATAATTGTCAGAACTGTTAATGACACAGTTAACTACTAACACAACATTGCATGCCTATGTGTTTAACAAATAAAAGTCTATGGATGGTGTCAGCAGTATATGTACTAGTTCACACAGGCTATCCTCACTGATGGAAGGCTTTTACAGTTCATCAGTGATGATTCTGTATAATTCTGCAGCTGCAACCATTCTTAGCGTGAGTCACCATGTTTATGACATTTCCATAGATATGATATACTTTAAGCCTCGCCTTCTGAACTATACAGGGAGCTCAAGGATGAGATTGACCTATGTCACCTTACAGTGCACCTACAGTGGTTGCAAATAAATGAAATTACTTCTGGACCTGACTAAGCTACAGCTAGCAGATCCAGAAATGGGGGAGGTAACCCCACTGTCCCTCCAGTAAGAGTACATAAGAATAAAAATGTGTGTTTGCTAATAAACTATTTGTTAGTTACAAATTAAAAATTAAATATATAATGTTCACTAACATTATAAACCAGCACAGCCTCTCTGCTTTTGCAATGCAGTTTAGAACAACTGTAAACAATCTATTTATGCCAACAAGCACCACCCAGGTGCAAGGGCCTTGGCCCTCAACTAGTAATCAGCTGAGCTGGGGGGAGAACTGTGTACATTCCCACATTCTTTCACATATCCTTTTTGTCTTTTTAGCTCCTGTAAAAGACAATATTATCTCAACAGTCATTCCTGGACTCTTACGACTGACTTCATTTTAAATGTGATCAATGTTTAAAATGTATTTTCTGCAATCTGCTTAATGTGACTATTGTTTCATTGTGATTATGTAATTGTCATTATGTTTTCACATATTGTTACAGCTTATCAAGTATAAGCTCAGTAAACTGTTCCACATCTGTGGATATTTGGGGGGATTAGGCCCATCTGGGTGACATCTCTCACACTCACATGGGGGGTACCAAGTACCAACCACTTTCATGACAAATTAGTTGTTTTCACAAGCTGAAATGCCCCAACAACACCCCCATGAATGATTATTTCTTTCTCATAGGTTATGTGCCACCATTCATACTCCCAAACAAAAGGGATCAGCATTGCTGTCCCATCCAGATTCATTACATGATAACCATGTACATCTGGACACCATAATGGTGGCCCCTAACCAATCTTACAGACTAAATGGCAGACTGCTAGCAATCAATAACTAATCCCTAAGGCACACCTACCTAGGCCCCACACCAGAAGGTCACCCACTGGTATCCTGTCTATACACCAGGCCCAAGCACAACACACAGGTTTCTACACCTGTATTGTACTCATACATCCATATTTGTGTGCTCTATTTCCATATAATACTACTACTACATAGTATTGTACATCTAATTCTATTGCTAGCACTACCATGTTTCCAACTGTTGTTACTCCAACAGAGAATAAGCTTACCCAATTTTCCAAGCATAAACCCAGACCAACTAGTGGTCTGATTGCTTCATCACTCATAGGTACCCTTGTATATAATGTGTAATACACATATAACATGGCAGAATGTAAATTCTGCTTCAATACAAACACTTTTAGGTTTCATAGCATCATGTTACCAGACCCCTTTTGCAATAGAACTGATACATGCTCCAGACCCAGTATCAGAGCACCACACTACTGACTACCTTGGAGTATTTCACCCTAGACAGCATACCTTAATAAAAGAGACATTTTCAAATCCCATAGGTGCAACAGGTGCTGTTGTACACCTCTGTGTTACATTTTGTAAATGGCATACTGCCATACGATAAAGGTCCAAAGAACATATAAAAAACATAATATTGCTGTTTCTTTTCATGAGATAGGCCCAAACTAGGCCAAACATCAACTCATAAGCAAGGAAACTATATTTTTTTCTTTCCCTACTGTCACAGCCTCTTCTGAGACTTGGAAACAAGGTGTATTCATAGATGAATAAATGGTATATTCTTATGATTGGACCTCAACCTGCACCTCTGAGTGCATGGGCGATGCTATCACTTGTCTATGTCACACCACACCATAACTAAAGGCATTGCTAATAACTATACCATTTTCCTTTTAACAACAACTATATGTGTGTTTTAAAACTAAGTTTTTAACAAAGTTTTACAAGTTTTAGGTTTCTACAGAGAGGTACTGGTAAGATCTTCAAGCAACACATGCAACTTTTATTCACCACTGGTTTTCCATATTTGGCTGGCACCTCATATGAACTGATTGTTCTCATATGGACTGTGCTCTTGGTTACTGTTTCATGAATTATATTCTTTATGAACTGTCAATATTTGTGCAAAATGTGATCTTTTTACAAAAAGCTAGGCCTGTGTAGGTATGGCTATTCCATTGAAACATTCAATGGGCAATCTCATGCAACCTTTGCCATGGCTTTTGCCAATCCAGCCAACCAGCAACCAGCTACATGAACATTACCTTTCTTACCATGCTGGTGCATGTCTGCACAACCCCATGTGCCATGTATGCCCCATGGGTTACAAACTTTTGACGAATGACATTTCCAATATAACTACACTGCTTTGTGGTTGCAAACTCAAACCTTATAGACTGGTTCCTTTTTAATGACATTGTTATTAAATTCTTCAATCAATAACATATGCCGCCATCCCATACGCCACCATTATCTACCTTTTCAACTCTCAATATGAACTGTTCTTTATGAATGGATAATGACTTTAACTCTGTTTTTACAAACAATATTCTGTGATATTACATATGAATTCTTTTTCTTATACACATATCCACTGTGGTGTTGACATACATAGTTTCTGTTTTGTATTTTATGATCTGGCCATCTGTGATTACCCCTGTGTTGCCTCCTGAATAGGTCTGCTTTCACGGTCACCCTATCTGTATGCTATAGAAATGTAATTAATTTACATTATGAGTGCTTTGAAAATCAGATGTTCAAATCAGTGTTTTAAAGCTTGATAGTAATTTATATCCAGATGTTTATAGTAACACAAAGTTTACTAACATTTTCCCTTATAATTACATTTTGTTTAAGGAAAACCCTAAAACACCTCCATGACCAGTTAAAATTCCTGTATGAGGCTTGGGCCAGTAGAAGAATAATGCCTAACCATTGTCTTTTTGTTGTGTTGCCACTTTTGCAATTAGGGCAACAAAAAGGGGAGTGTTATGCCTGGGTTATATACCACCAACTGGCCCACATGTAACCATAACCTTATACACTTACAAGTATGAGTGCCTTACCACAGTCTTATAATGTTTTATTTTGTTTTCTTATTTATGTTATTGTTCTTTATATTTGCTATGCTTATATTTGTCTGTGGTGCATTTACCTATATGACATGTTTCTGCTATATATTCTGCTATACTCATAATCACTCATATTCTGTAGTTTTCCACTATTGTGGCACGTTGTATGCTTTTCTGATGACATTGCATGTGTTCTCAGGCTCTGTCTCCAGTGAGACTGATAACAGTTTGCAGTCTATGAATTTCCATTGTTTAGAGATTCAGAGATTCTTCCTTACTTTGCAACTTCATTTCCTATATAATTGCCCATGGGAGCCACCTTATTTACATGCCTTATCTGATGCTGTATGTTTATCATATCTGTAATGACACTCCTAATAGTCATATATAATTGTATGCACACCAGCTCCTCGGAGAGAAAGAGACCATCCTTGAGGAATGGTGGGAAAACTTACTTTATTACTTCTACTTGTTGTTACTTTCTTAGTCCTGCATACCATGCAAAGAACATAAGGTGTAACCTTTTCACATTTATAACAAAGGGGGTTGAGGTCTGGGGCTTTTATCAGGAATCTGGTGTGATAGCTAAAGGGTTATTATGAGTGGAGGAGTGGAGGGGTGGTGGGTGAACTGAAGCCCAATCCCAAACAGCTCTAATTTTAGTGGCTGCATTTATTGGGGATAGGGGTATAGACAGTTTCCATGGGTGAAACAAGCAAGAGCTGAAAGGAAGGCATGACAGATAACACAGTAACAGCTGCAGCCATAGAAAGCAGGGTTCTGGTGGGGCACAGCAGCTGTGTGTGTGTGTGTGTGTGTGTGTGTGTGTGTGTGTGTGTGTGTGTGTGTGTGTGTATGGTGGGTCATCCATGTATTTGGTTTTTAATGAAACTGAGGGTACACATATTTGCTTGCAGACAAGTGTTACCTGTTGCCTTTGTCCAGGCTGTCACACAACCCTTTTGACATGTCTGTGGCTCTGCTTATATAGTTTTCCTCTTGCACTTTAGTGACCACTTGGTTAAACAGGAACAGTAAATAGGATTGTACAACACTGATAAATGAGAATAATATGATGTTTACTGGGATCTGACCCGCTGAATACCCTGTATGTGCTCACTAGTGTCACACCATTTCTGGTTCCTTTATGGCAAATGAAATGCTTTTATAGCCAAAAAAAACCTCAAACAGTGCATTCAACAGGCTATTCAGAGCACTTAACAGATTATCAACACCAAACAAAATGGGAAGCCCAATGATTCTAGCATTATTTTCTTGGGATATGGTCTCAACTCTTTCAGTTTTGCAATGTAGTATAGCAGTGTCTATAATCTGTGAGACTGAATTTCATTGCTGTTTTGTGTTACCAAATCAGTATGTTGTTTTAGCTGGCTTTATAATCCACTTGTGAACTGACTTTGGTAAGAGTGTTGGATAATGTGCCAGACTTTACAATTACTTCATTTAGCCTGGTAAAACATAGAAACATAGAAGTTGTGGGCAGATAAGGGTCTCCAGGTCCACCTAGTGTGCCCAATTTTCCCTATGTACTGTGACACTGCAGGCCCTAATTGGCCTAAGGTTCCCCCTTAGCTTCCAAGATCCCTTTGTGTCTGTCCCATGCATACTTGAATCCTACATCTGTTCTTTCTCCCACCACATCCGCTGGTAGACTGTTCCACTTGTCTGCCACCCTCTCCATGAAGAAGCACTTCCTCAGATTCCCTCTGAACCCCCTCCAATTTCATATTGTGTCCCCCTCATCCTTTAGCATCTTTTTCTTTGGAAAATGATACCCTCCTGTACCTTGTCTTTCCATGTGAGGTATTTTAATGTTTTAATCATATCCCCCTTTACCTCCTTTCCTCCAGAGAGTACACATTTTATTTCTTCAGCCTTTACTCATAAGGTTTTTGATGCAGGCCCTGCACCATTTTGGCTGCCCTCCCCTGAATTGCCTCCAGCCTGTTCATGTCCTATCAAGGGTGGGGTCTTCAAAACTGGTCACAGTACTCAAAATGTGGCCTCACTAATTATCTATACAGTGGAATTATTAGCTCCTCTCTTCTGCTGGTGATTCCTCTGCCTATGCATCACAGCATCCTGCTAGCCTTCCCAGCTGCCTTTTTGCACTGCTTAGTTACCTTCAGGTCATCAGACATGACTACCCCCAGGTCCCTTTCCTGTTTACAGCCTGCTATTGCTCTTTCCGAGGTGGTATGTTGCTCCTAGATTTTTGTGTGCCATGTGCATTATTTTGCACTTTTTAGCATTGAAACCCAAATGCCAATCCCTTGGCTACTCCTCCAGCTGTTTTATGTCTCCCCTTATTCTATGCCCTCTTGTGTGTCCACTCTGTTGCAGAGCTTTGTGTCATCGTGAACTGGCATACATTCCCTTCTAGACCCTCTGCTATTTCACTGATAAAGACATTGAAGAGGACTGGGCCCAACACTGTTCCCTGTGGCATCCCACTGGTCCTGTTGCTCACTCCAGAGTGTATGCCATTTACCACCACCCTCTGAGTCCTATTGTCCAGCAAACTGTCCAGCCATGTCACTACTTTAGAACCTACTTCTATGCTCCCCAGCTTTTTTATTAGCCTTGTATGTGGAATGGTGTCAAAGACTTACTAAAATCCAGGTATGCCACATCCACAGCCCCCCTAACCCACTTCTCTGGTTACCCAGTTGAAGGACTCTATGAGGTTTGACTGGCACAGTCTCCCCCCTCTGAAATCATGCTGTCTCAGGTCTTTCAGTCCATTTGCAGCCAGGTGTTGCATAATATTTTCTTTCAATAATGTTTCTATTATCTTGCCCACCACTGAGGTCAGGCTGTCTGGCCTGTAGTTTCCTGCCTCCTCCTTATTTCCACTTTTGTATAGCAGGACTATATCTGCCCTTCTCTAGTTCCCTGATACCTCCCCTGTTTCCATTGACAGATTAAACAGGGCTGTCAGAGGTGCAGCCAGCACCTCCTTTAGTTCTCTCAGTATTCTGGGGTACACCCCATCTGGTCCCATTGCCTTATCAACTTTTAGGGTTATTAGTTCCCTAAGTATCCTCTCCTCAGAAAAAGGACTTGTGACCAAATCCCACCTCTTTATGCCATTGTCCTTTATTGTTGGCCCTTTAGCTGCCCCTCCTCTGTGAATAATGAACAGAAGTATTCATTCAATATGCCCTATTTTTGGTGGTCTTCCTGCACACAACCCCCTCCCTTATCTTTCAGCCTTTCTATCCCTCCCCTTGCCTTCCTCTTTTCCCTTATGTACCTACAGTATAAAAAGTTGTATCCCCTTTTTTCACTGAATTTGCAATGCTTTCTTCTGTTTATGCCTTAGTGCTCCTAATTTCCTTCCCTACCTCTCTTTGCTTTTCCTGGTAACTCTCCCTATCCCCCTTCTCTTGTGTTTGTTTGTATTTTCTAAATACCATCGTCTTTGCTCTTAGTTTTCTCACTACACCATTAGAGAACCATAGTGGTCTATTTTTCCTTTTCCCTTGCTGACCTTCTTGACACAGATATGTGTCACTATTGCAATTCCCTCTTTGATAGTTGTCCACTGTTCCTTCACTCCCCCAATATTCCCTACTCCTGCTAGGGCATCTCTCAGAGATTCTCCCATTTTCCTGGAATCCCCTCTTCTAAAGTCCAGGATCCTTGTCTTTGTGTGGTTTGATCCTGGTCCATCCATTATGTCAAACCACACATTACTGTAATCACTGTTCCCCAGGTCTTCCCTTACAGTAACCTCTGCCACAGTGTCCCCATTTGCAAGTACTAGGTCCAGTAGTGCCTCCTCCCAAGTGGGTTCTATGACCAGTTGTTTGAGGAATGCCCCCTGAAGGGAGTCCAAGATATTCCTACTCTTTGTTGTTGCTGTTGCAGGAGGCTCCAGTCCATGTCCAGTAGATTGAAGTCTTCTAACAGCAGCACCTCTCCCCTATGCACCATCCTTTGGAATGCTGGCATCATTTCCTTACCTACCTCCTTCCCCTGTGCCAGATGTCTGTAGATCACTCCTGTGTGGAAATCTTCCCTCTTTCTTATTTCTAGTGTTACCCACAATATCTACACATCTTCCTGTTCATCCTGAATTTCCATAGCTTTTATGTTGTCTCTCTCACATAAAGACCCACTCTTCCCCCTTTGCTACCTACCATGTCCCTCCTGAACAGAGTATAACCTGGTACGACCACTTCCCAGTCCTGTTTATCATTATACCAGGTCTCCCTGATGGCCACTATTTACAGGTTTGCTTCTGCCATGGTAGCATCTAGGTCACCGATCTTGTTGCTCAGACTTTGAGCATTTGTACACATGGCCTTCCTGGTTGTGTTCTCTCCCCCCTTTTGCCAACCCCAACTTTGTCCACTATCATTTTTTGTAGTAATCATTTCTTTCAGCTTCATGACTCCATATTTATTTGTGTACTTTGTTGGTTTTTCTCCCTCCTGGCTCCCAGTGATGATCGTGTAATCTTGGGAGAGGCAGTTTCTGCCTCCCTTCCACCTTCAACCTCCTCCAATGGCTAGTTTAAATGCTTGCCAATGAAGCATTTAAACTGTTCACTAATGACCATGGTCCCTTCCTTGGATGGTTGCAGGCCATCTCCTTTCCCATGAAGCCAAACATCTCTTTTCTATATCATTCCTTCACCATTTATTGAATTATTTGATACGGAGTGGCCTAGCCGCCCCCTTGCTGTGGACAGGCAATACCTCTGAGAAGGTCACAGAGTTTGCTGCCCACTTAAGGCCCCTCCTCAGTCTTTTAAACTCCTCCTGTATTCCTCATATCCCTTCCTCTTCCCCCACCAGGTCATTTGTCCCCAGCTCCCCTTCCCTTGCTAGTGCCCTTGCAATTCTCAGCTCCCCATCCCTCTGAGTCATGCCTCCAGGTAGGCACTTAACCTCACTCCTCCTTAATCCCTGTTCCCAACTCTATTTCCCTTACAATGGTGTCCCCCACCAGGAGTTGCTTCCTCCTATTCTGGGGTCCTCTGCCACCCACTCTTGGGATCCATTCTGGATGACCCTCTCTTCCCCCTGGTCATTACTGTACCTTGGATGTCACAGTGGGAAATTCCTACTCCTCCAACACTGCATAGAACTTTGGTAGTGTCACTGGATGGGAAATGTGCTTCTGCACCACTGCCCCCACCCTCCCTGAGCCCACTGTAATCCAGCCACTCCTTCTGCTTGGCAACCTTTGAGTTAGTGGAGGTTGACTTGGTGGTACCTGGCTGGGGGAGGAGGTTGCCTGAATCCTAGCCAACTTGGCCTGGAGACTAGCAACCTCTTCCTTCAGCCCAGAGAGGTGCCTGCAGATGCACTACAACATCCAGAAGGTCCTCCTTTAAACTGCTGTCACACAGCCATGGTATTGCATCACTCCCATCATCTTGCCCTTTTGTGCTGTTTAATCTGGCTTAGCTGTGCTCTAATAAGCCCCATTTTCTACTCCTTTTCTTGCCCTAAACAGGCTGTAACCACTCTTCTCTCCTAACTTAAGTTAGTCAGTAGATTGACCACTATTTATAGGTTCCCCCACTGTTCCCTGTTGGTTCCCCTGTCACTTGCTTAGTCCTTCACTATTCAAGCTAATGTTTCTAGTAGCCTGCTCTACTAATCACCCGAACTTAGGTTTTCAGCCCCAAAACTGTATTATTACTGACTCCTCACTAAGCAGTCCTAATACCTATATACAATAAAGTGCAGAAAATTCTGTTAATGCTCTAGTTAGGATTAAAGCCACAAAAGTATTGAAATGTGGTTTTAGGGTTTCCAAACTTAACACCATACTTCCATGTTGCACATACCAACAGGTGTCAGGGATGTGTCTTGGTGTAATTAGCCCTAACTCTTACCCCATTCCATAAGTAAATAAGCTGAGATGGGCACAGTAAAGAAGAATGGGGTGAGCATTATGGCTGATGACCCCAAGATACCCCCCGACACCTGTAGGTGTGTGCAGCATGGCAGTGGGGAGTTAAGTTTGGAAACCCTAATGCCACATTTCCCTACTTTTGAGGCTTTAACCCTAACTAGAGATTAACAAAGTGGTTTGCAATTTATTTTGTTACTTTTTGAGATAGTATAATCCTATCCTTATTTGTCTGTGAGAGTGCATGGCCCTCTATGCCCTGCACTCTCATCCCTCCATAGATGAGTATATGTATGTAGCTGTGGAAGCACAGGGTCCTCTAGGCCCTACACTTCCATTTATAGGACAAAAAGTGACTAAATTATCAGCATAGGAATCGTATTACCCCACCTCATGTACATGATACAGAAAATCTTTGAATCCTTGCCAAACTTTAATTCTGTGCTACTGCAACACCGTTCCATGACACAGATGTGAAAACATATTTTATCCAGGATTTTAATAATGACAGCTGTGACATACATGAGGTGGGATAATAAGAAGTCTATGCTGAAAATCTGGGGTCAAACTATTTAACATTTCCAAACTTATGAGCATGGGTAGTGAAATTGCAATGGATGGCCATACCTTTGCCATTTTTACATACTTTGACCCCAAATTTTCAACATAGCCTTCTTATGACCCCACCTCATGAACAAGCACAGGAAAATGTTTTAAATTCTGCCAAAAGGTGAATTCACCAAGTGGCCATGAAATCACCTTTTGGATGGAAGTTGCATAATGAAAGTCATATTGTTCATGATGTGGCATCCCCAAAAGGCCATGTTGAAAACCTGGTGTCAAAATGTTAAAAAATGGTTAAGTTATGCACCAAAGTTGAAACCCCCATTGAAATACATTGAACTGCATTTACCTTAGTTTCTCATATTGCAGTCACTGGTTCCATCATCAAAGCATGTCTTTGACTGGTGAGTGGATCTCGAACCCGGAGCCTGTTTAGGTGAATGAGGGTTTGTGAGGGGTGTACTGGGGGTGTGGAGTTGTGAGTGCTGAAAGGGAGTTGGGGGGGGCTTCCCACAAGGGATTATATTCTTTTTTTTCAGGTTTTAAAAAAAATCATCACGGGATCAGAATTAGTGTTTGTGTAGTTAGATGCAAAAAAAACATTGTGGGGTCTTGTAAATATTTATGTTGTTGTTTATTTTGTTTTGACATATACAACACTTTTTCATGTCCTTCAGCAGTTCTTGTTAACCAATTGAGAGATAATGACATTGATACAAAAAACAAAAAGCTGATATAGCATGTCACTTGAAGGAAGTTAAGATATAGATAATTTAAAATATTTTGAGCAGAACTGCACTGCATGTTAAGAAAACAAACTCAAAAATCCATATAAGGTATAATAAAACATATATGAAGATCAACTGAAAAACAATAGGAAAACATATTAAGTCTTCGTGGAAGACTTTGCAGCCGAGAATTTAGTCCCTTAATATTGTTTTCATTGTTATTTTATTTCATTCAACACCTTTAAAAATTAACACATTGGGCAAGTTGAGTGCACTATATGATTATATTCAAGATCACTGAAAGTCAATTTTATAATTATTTCATAATATTTTATTGTTCAGTTCAGTTTTATTCAATCAGAGTATGTCAGTAATTAGAAAATAAATGTGCATGGTTCTGATTCCACAAGATACTGGTTATCTTAACCCAGCTTAGCAAAGCCAGTTATCACCACCTTGTAAAATCAGCAGCATATTTTCACGCTAGGAAGCATCCTATTTCCTATACATTTACATCCCTCTTTTTTTTGCTGTACGAGGACTGCATCTGTTTACAATCAAAAGCAACAGAAATAGCTTTTATGTAATTTGATGCAAATAAAAAATGTGAGAGCTTGTAATTATTTTTGTTTCTTTTGTTTTGACATGTACAACACTTTGTCATGTCATTTAACAGTTCTTGTTAAACATTTAGGAGTTAATGACATTGATACAAAAAAGTAAAAAGTTGGAAACAGACTTTGACAGCAGATAAGGACCACTTGGCCCACCCAGTCTGCCCATTTCCATACCTACCGGATAAGCTACAGATTCTAGTTAACCAACAGCCTATTTCCTGCAACCCCCACTATAACTGCCTTATGTCTGTCCCATGCATGTTTGAATTCCTCCACTGTTTCAGACCCCACAACCTCTCCAGGAAGGTGGTTCCATGCATCCACCACTCTCTCCGTGAAAAAGAATATAACATGTAATCTGCAGGAAGTTAAGAGATAGATAACAACATATTTTGAGAAGAACTGCACTGCAGGTTAAATAAACAAACTCAAAAATCCATTCAAGGTATAATAAAATGTTTATAAAGAACAACTGGAAATGATAGGGAAACGTATTCAAAACGTGGAAGATGTTGCTGCAGAGATCATAGTCCCATAATATTGTTTTCATTGTTATTTTATTTCATTCATCAATGCCTTTAAAATTAAACACATTGACTAATATGAGTGCACTATATTATTATATTCAAGATCATTACAAGTCGATTTTATAGTTCTTTCATA
The DNA here is from genome assembly GCA_016271365.2 of Neoceratodus forsteri. Taxonomy (NCBI): domain Eukaryota; kingdom Metazoa; phylum Chordata; order Ceratodontiformes; family Ceratodontidae; genus Neoceratodus; species Neoceratodus forsteri. The sequence continues at coordinate 1,024,039,719 of CM057454.1, read as the reverse complement.
TTATTTTGTTGTTCAGTTCTGTTTTATTCAAGCAGAGAATGTTATCAATTCCAAAATAAATGTGCATGGTTCAGATTCCACATGATACTGGTATCTTAACCCAGATTAGCAGTTATCACTAGGGTCCTGCATAGTTTGCTAATACATTTATAATTAATCTAAGGCATCGTAATCTATACATATTATCATAATGGGAGGGTGGAGGCTCTGACTCCTCATCATCTTGGAACTTCAGTCCAAAAAAATCCTAGATGCCTAGCTGTTATGTCACTCTGCATGGGATGACCTGCTGTTGTATTTGCATCTTGTGGGACAAACATGTGGACTTCAGGCAAACTGTGGCTTACTTTTACCTTATTTTATATCACTTAGCAATTCATGGTCTCATATACAATAGTCATGGCTAAAATGTTGTCTTCCCATTGAGAATTGTACACACTTGACAGTTTTATATGATCCTCATACATTTTCCAGAGTTTGAACAAATTAAAGTATACCCAGCCTCCCCTTGGTCATAAATCAGCAAGCACATAGTTAACTCCTATAAAAATCATTCAACATGAAATAAAACATTTTCTGTCAGCTTTCATGAAGTCTTTCAGTAATCTGAATAGTTGTCCTGTAAAACATCTCAGTAAGGCAGTGCTGGTGATTGCTGCTGACATAAAGATACCACTGGCCACTTTTCCCATGTTCATCTCTATCTCTCAAAACAGCACATTTGCCCGGCCCGGTTACACATCTCCTTCAATGAACATGCTGTCTCAGTGTCTAGTAAAGTCACATGTTATGTTGCCCTGCATTTAAACACCAATAATAGAAAGGGCTTCTGCTAGAGCAGCCACAAAAAGTAACTTCATGCTTAGTACATGGATATGATGTTGTGTGTGTGTATGTGTGTGTGTGTGCATGTTGCAAAAAAACAAAATGAATGCATAGGTATATGGTTTTCCCTATATATAAGTGACAGTGTAAAGGGTTCTGAGACTGAGGATACAGGACACAGCAAGTTGGGGGGGGCACTAGACACCAGGGAAAATATGCTGGGCAACCAAAAAAGGATTTTGCTCACAAAAAAGGATCTTTTCACTGTATGGAGATGGCGATCTGAGGGTAGGGTGATGGCACTAGACACCAGGTAATTAAATAAAAGTAATGGGGACAGTGATCAATGGGTGGGGGGGGTGCCACTAGACACCAGGGACCAAACTGGACAGAATGGGGTTGGCAATCGGAGGTTGTGGGGAGTGCCACTAGACACCAGAGAAAAGGATGGCTCACAGCTCACTCTGCAGCTACCAACATGAGTTTAGCTGCAGCTGCAGAAATGAAGAAATTCCAACTGTTCTCATACAAAGATTATGGGGAAAGTGCTCCTCTCTCTAATCTGGGTACCTAGGATTTTGGGTGCCCAGACAAGGTATTTCAGGCTATAATGTCAAAAAACAAACATCAGAATCTAGCTAAATGGCTCAATTTTAGAAAGCTTCTGTTGTTAGTTTTTAAAAATCCCAGCACTTTTATGTATTTTCCATGTTTGTCAGTTCATGAACAAAATTAACAAGATGGCAGTTGGCAGGGCACCAAAAATGTTTGGTGCCCTGCCAATTCAGTGGTGTGAAGCCAAAAAACAACATTTGCAGCTTCAAATTTTTACATTTGCTGCAGAACATTATCTGAAAAATCCTACTGTACATGCACAGGTCGGAAAACACTAAATTTAAAAGTCTTATAACTCAGGATCCCTTTAATATTTTTTCACCAGAACTGTCAAAGACACTACCTTGGGACATGACACATATCCCCTGCAAGTTTGGAGGAAACAATTGTGTACCATGTAGGCTGTAAAGGAAAGCAAAAAAAAAAATGTTATGTACACTGAAGGAAAAAAGACATTTATGAAAAATTACACATGTGGATCTCAGAAACTGCATAAGCTGCCAACACAAAAATGTTCACCAATCAAGACCTTGCATCCTAAACAACACATACAAAAGTCAGTACATTTCATCAAATGGAGCCAATGATAGTAATTTGCAAAATTAGTGGTTTAACACTGAACAGACTACTCAGTCCTAACTATATTTTTTTAAATCTTACACCCTTAGATATCAATTCTGAGAAGTAATATGCTACTTAACTGTGTGCCCTGTTGGTGTCTGCCTTTCCTGTTTGAATCAGGAAGCTTCTAATCCCTTCTGGTATTGTGCCCTATTAGAATGGATGAGCCCAGGTGGGTGTGTTGGAGGGATTAGCTGCAGCTGCTGTTCCTTTGCTGCACGTGCTGTAAAAAACAATCATCAGCACAGCAATATGAGTTATTTTCCCTACTCCTGCTTCCTTTGCAACAAAAAGATTCAGCAAATGGCAACAAGGCAAATCAGCCCAATACCTCTCATTTTTATGTGGCTCCAGCAACACTTTATTCCCAGTCACTCCTCCTTTGCAGCTTCCCACAATCCTGAGACCAAACACTGTTATCTGCATGGAAAAGATGATAAAAAGTACAGTAAGTATCTCAAGCCTCCCCATATACCCCTCTGACCTGCTTTATGGAGACAGTGTTGGGGATGATTCCTTGTGGCTGGTGAGTCCAGCCCTGGATATTCAGAGAGATGTGCAGGGAGGCATAGAGTGAGATGCAGCAGCAGTTCTAAAATCTGGCAGGAATATGGTCACCATGGATCCATGATGATGAAAAAGAAGATGACCTCTGCTCCCAAGGGAAAAATGGAGAGAAGCAGGGAGTGAGACACAGCAGCGTGTCTGAACTCTAGCAGGGATATGATCAATTATCCACGAAATTCACCCAAACACCATGGTGTCATGGTGAAGAGAAAGACAACCTCTTCTCCTGAGGGACAGCAAAATGAGTACCCTGATGTGAGAACTTTTGGTGCTCAGAGCTGCTGAAATGGATTATGTCATTTCAGATTTTTGCAGAGCGCTAAATGTGTGGCTGCTTAGTTTGTAGATATTTATCTTTTACTCCAGGATAGCATCCCTAAAAGGACAAAACCAATAACAGAAGATGATGTTAACCTCCACTGGAAAGGTTTAGTTTGGGAATCACTGGCCTGTCTCATTCACTCCCTTCCCATACCTCTCCTATTTATATAACTCTAAAAGGCATCACACTTTACTGGTGGTCATCTATTTCTGTATTTCTAAACTTCAAATGTTGTGGCTCTGGGCAACAATTCCCCTTTCCCATTATTTTATCCCCACTCATGCATGCCCAGTTCACTCATTTACTATTGAGGAGAGGTAAGGTTGGAAGAAAACACAAGTTCTTATATGTTCCATTGTTATGACCAGTGAAGTGCCCATTTTTTTCTGAACTCTTTGCTCCATAGTTAAAAGTAAGCACTACAGTCTTCTATCTCACCTGGATTCCTACCTCCAAAATATTAACAAAATTGTCTCTGCTATGCTGATATCTCCATTTCCAGTTTGTGTTAAAACCTCTGCAATTAAAAAGGACATCACGTTTCTAACAGCCGGTGAGGGAGAGATATGGGAGGCTTTGAAAATGTTAATTACGTTTATTTTCAATGCTCATAAATTGTGCATCATAAATAAGCCTTGATTTAATATATGCTTTTATATTATTTATATAATATTCATTTGACCAATAGTCTTATTCTGATTGTTCAGGAATGGGCACGTCATAATATAAATCTGTTTTTGTATGGATACTTGTTTACAGCTGTATGTATTTGTACCAGATTCAGTATTGGGTCAGGAATCTTATCTCATTTGGTTCCTTCTAAAGGATTCTTGGTACATTATTTACATAGAAATGGTTTATTTATTTATTTATTTATTTGAATTTTGGTAACCGGGTGGGCCCACTGAGACAATATCCCTTTTTTGGGGTGGCCCTGGAAAAGATAGCAAGTGGAGCAGAAGGGAAGTGTGTGCAGACACTATACAAGAGCATATTCAATACAATATATGAGAGCGAGTAAGAGGGGAGTGTACGCAGACACTCTTGCTGGGTAAACATATAACACAATAACAATACAATGAGTCAAATAGTGTCACCTATGCAAATAGCCGAGTAGATAGAGGAAAATTTAAATATAAATACAGACAGTATTAAAGCATCAAATTCATAATGGTGGAGAAGCTTCAGACTACACATAGAATATGATTGGTGTGGAAGGTTATCATGTAGCATAGCAAAAGACTAAGATCAAGACAGGGAAGTGTGGAGGAAGAGAAGGTGAGGGAGGAGGGCAAAAATAAGCGAGGATCAGTGGAGGGATTTAGGAAGTTAGCTACAGCTGCAAATAGGAGGAAAGAAGATGTCCTTGTAGAGTCTCTTAAAGTGAGGAAGGGTAATGCAAGAGAGTAGTTTGTGTGGGCATTTGTTCCATTTTTGAAGTGCTGCTACATGGATGGATCTGTGGCCTATAGCTAAGTGCAGTTTGGGAATATTTAAAATAGGTAGATGGGATGATCTGTGTGTTCTAGAGAAGGGTTTAAGCGAGAGGAGGTTGATGAGGATGGGAAGGGAGGTAGATTAGTTTGAAGACAGTGTATAGTACAGGGAAGTCCATTTTGACATCAAAGGATGGCCAGCTTAGGGTGTGAAGAACATCACAGTGTGTGCTCGAGAGTGTGAGTGTGCCACAAAGCAGGCAGCTCTGTGGTAGGCTTGTTTAAGTTTGGCCATGATAGGGGTCCTTGCTGAGTGAGTAATAGGGGCAGCATAGAAGAGCCCAGGGAGAAAAGTTGTTGTGGCAATGGTCGTTCAAGCATTGGGATGGGGACAAAACAGTATAAAAGCACTATTTTTTAGTTAGTTGTCTTGATGATGTTCGTGGTGTGTGATTCAAATGATAGGTGCAGATCCAGAGTGAGGCCCAGGTATTTGAAGGAACTAATTTCTTCTAGTGGCTCACCAGAGGAGGTGTGGATTAACAAGGCTGACTGTAATGTTAAATCAAATGTGGAGTGGTAGAACAGTCTGCTTTTTGTTTACTTTGAATTCAGAATGAGCAGATTCTCCTTAAACCATGTTTCCAGCTGCTGGAAATCAGACTGAAGTTCAGACTTAATGGTGGAGACATTACTGTTGGGTCACTAGAGAATGGCATCGTCAGCATAAAGTTGGACCAAGGCACTACCACAGTTCTTAAGTAGCTCATTAATGAAAATGGAGAATAGGAGGTGCCCAAATATTGATCCTTGAGGGACCCCACCAGAGATAGGAGATAAGGAGGAGTAAACACCTGTCCATTTGACACACTGGGACCTATCAGAGAGGTAGTTATAAAACCAGGTAAGAGAGGTGGAATCAAGACTGAGACAGTGGAGCTTAGAGGAGGAGCGATTGATTTACTAGATCAAAGGTTCCTGTGGAGTGACCAAGATTCATGGCCTGATATAAATCTAAGGTAACCTTCAGAAGGCTGGATTCAGTCCCATGTAATTTCCAAAAATCGTGTTTGTGTTTGGTGAAGGCATTTGACTGTTCAAGAAAGGAGTAGAGGTGGTTGTATATAATTAATTTCCATATTTTGGCAATAGGACAAAAAATGGATATGGGTCGGTAGTTTCCAAGAAGGTTAGTCGGGTTACTTTTATGGACAGGGACAACGACTGCCATTTTCCAATTGTCGGGATAGATTGGGTAAGGAAGGATCTGTTTATTAAATATGTGGCTGGGTGGGCTAGCATGGAGGCTCCAATTCTAATGGTGGTTAGTAAAGTTTAAAAAGTAGGGGTTACAAGTTGTGAATCCCCCCTTCCCCACACACACACACACCTCAAGCGATATTATGCATGGGATCTGGTACCTTTAACTCTAATAGAAACATCTGGTATCAATTGTCCCTGAGACTGTGAGAAGGAGGAGTAGATTCTGTTGAGGGAGACTGGACACTGTCTAGGACAGGAGAGACTGGGATCATGAGAAAGGAGACTAAGGTCTAGGGTTTTTTTCAGGACTCTGGTGTGATTGCTGAGGGGTTATTATGTGTCAAGTGGTGGAGGAGATGGGGCAAATAACAGCCAAGTGCCAGACAGCTCTAATTTTAGTGGCTGCATTTATTGGGGATGGGAGTATAGACAATCTCCATGTGTGAGACAAACAAGAGGAGAAAGGCAGATGTGACAGAGAACACAGTAAATGCTGCAGCCATGGAGCTGAGGGTTCTGATGGGGCACATCAGCTGTGTGAGTGCATGTGTGTGTGTGTGTGTGTTCATCCATGCATTCAGTTTTAATGACACTGAGGATACATCTATGTGTTTGTGGGCAAGTGTTACCAAAAATGGCCCATTGCCTTTGCCCAGGCTCTCACACAACCCTTTAGACACGTGTGTGGCTCTGCTTAAACAGTTTTCTTCTTGCACTTTAGTGCCTGCTTTGTCAAACAGGCTGTAAATAGGTTTGTGCAACACTGAAGAATAATAATAAAATGAAGTTAAGTGGGGCCTGACCCAATGAATACTCTGCATGTGCTTGCTAGTGTCACACCATCTCTTGTTCCTTTAGAGCAAACAAAATACCTTGATAACCAAAAAAAAAAAACTCGAACAGTTCATTCAACAGGCTATTCAGAGCATTTAACAGATTATCAACACCAAACCAGATGGGAAAACCAATGTTTCAAACATTACTTTCTCGGGATATAGTTTCAACTCTCTCAATTTTACAATGCAGTACAGTAGTGTCTCTAGTCTGAAAGATTCAATTTCATTACTGTTTTGGGTTACCAAGTCAGTACATTGTTTTAACTGATGTGTATTATGTTCCACTTATGAACTGATTTTGGTAAGAGTGTCAGATAATTTTTTAGACTTTATGCTTATTTCATTTAGCTTAGTGAAAGTTGTATCTGATAATTAGATTGAGTCATTCAATAGCCGATAGATGGTTTTCAATGTGTCAGATGAAGGTCGCTCCTCCATATAGCCACATTTAGCTGCATCACACAGGCTTTACACAGATGGTTGGGTGTTAGAGCTGGACTCTAAGGAACACTCCTCAGGAACACCATTGGCCCCAGATTGCCATTGTCATGGACTGGTTTGCAGGAAGACGGCATTGTCACTGTATAGTACCTGTGATTACTCTCTCAGCTGACATATTTGAAGCCACAAAAGTGTCAAGAGTAGTTCAGCCTGTAAAAAAGTAAACTTGATCAAATAGTACTACCTTTAAACATGCAGGGCCATGCAAAGTGAACTCTTCCCCAAACTCCAGCAAAATTGATCTGAAAGTAAGGAGTTGTTTTCTTCTCCTTTGCATGTCCCTCAAGGAGTCTGAAAAATTGATATTGAAGCCAATGACCAGAAGCGTCTTTGAAATCCTGGCTTTAGTAATTTGTTGGAACTGTTCTCTACTGGAACCATTATGGCAACAACTGTTGATGAAATCCCAAATATGCTCTTAGAAGCTATTTATTTTGTGTTTGATAGTGATTAATTTTTCCTGTATGGCAAATGAAATGCTTTGAAAACAAACAAAAATCTGCTTTGATAAAAAAGACACCTTTGAATAGTTCATTCAACATGCTGTTCAGAGCATTTAACAGATTATCAACACCAAATGAGATTGGAAGCTCAATGATTCTAAGTTTACAGTCTCTGGGCATTTTCATTTCTTTTTCATTTATTTCTTGTACTGTATGTTGCTCCCCTTATTCTGTATAAGAGGACATTTACATGAAAATAGAATTATTGACCCTCAGACTTCATCATATCTTCGTAATCCCCTTTGTGACATCACAATCATTTGCTGTGGTAATGACTGTGATATCACATTTAATGCTACACTTGTGTAGTAACATTTCTTGCTGATCCTTGATCATGGGGCATTTGTAATTGATGTTGCTACCCTGACTGAGCATGACAAAAAGAGGGTGTTGTATGGGGTCCTGCTTCTACTTATTTTTTCTAGTGTATTTACCTATAGCATCTCATGTCCAGTGGGATCCTGCTTATACCCCCTTTTACCAATGCATTTACTTAGAACATTTAATTTCTAGTGGGATCTTGCTTTTCCCCATTTTTTTCCAATGTATTTACCTACAATATTTAATTTTCATATCCTGACAAAAATGTATTTTTGCATCTGTGGTGAGAAATGATGTTGTTGCAGCAAGAAATCACCATTCAGGCAGGTTTAGAAAATGTTTTCCTTCATTGTTCATTAGGTCAGGTTATAAGAAGGCTATGTTGAAAATGTGAGGTAAAAATATTACAAAACAACAAAGGTAATTAAGCATGTACATCAACATTTTCCAATGCACACTCATAACGTTGATCATTGTAAGGGGACAATATATTTTTAAAGCAGTATAGCAGTCATGCTGGCTCTCACCAGAGTTTGTTTTTATCAATACACTGATTATTCATGATATCACTGTTTTTGACAATATTACTGTGAGTAGTGATATTGTAAATCACTTAAAATGTGTTTGTAACCTAATTCTTAGGATGTCTATTCTGCATATGTAGAAATCTCAAAAGAATACCTATGTAAGACATAGACTGATTTAAACTATAATCTATTAGCTGAAAAGTAAGCACCAGCCATTCAATACATTTGTTAGCATTGATATAGCATAGGAATTCAATTTTACTACAGTAATTTGAAAACGCTGAAATTAAATGTGCGGTTAGACACATCTAACTACAACTGAATATGACATATTTAAACACTGTATATCTCTTTGTGACACCATAGGAGGACCATGATCTCCCAGGGGAAGCCCTTATAAGGGTAAAACATTAGGGTCCCTTGTAGCATGATCAACACCTGAAGCTACTATCGAAAAAATAAAAGAAACTTTGGTTTAAAACAGAACATGCCATTTGATTGAGTGTTTGCAAATCTGACAGTGATGAAATGGTTGGTCAGCTTAGGACTGGGGTCTAAATTAATACAATGGGTTAGAAATGGGTTAACAGATAGAAGGCAGAGGGTGGGGTTGGTGGCAGATGATCTAAGGATGGGAGAGTGACCAGTGGTGCATGACAGGGTTCAATACTGGGACCAGTTCTTTTTAATGCTTTCACAAGAGACATTGCTGAAGAATTGGAGGGGGATGTATGATTTCTGGAGATGACACAAAAATCTGTGATAGGGTGGACACTCAGAAGAAAGTGAAGGAAATGTATAGGGATCTAAAGAAACTTGAAGAATGATCAAAAACGTGGCAGTTGGGGTTCAGTGCCAAACCATGCAAAATCATCCAACTTGACATAGGAACTCCTTTGCTGAGTATTGGATGAGGGAGGTACTGACAGTTACTAGGCAGGAAAGAGACCTTGGAGTTATTATTTCAGAGGACTTCAATGTGGCAGCATAGTGTGACAAAGCAGGGGACTTGGTTAATGGGATGCTGGGGTGAATAGGAAAGGGGCATCCTTGGTAAGAACAGAGAAGTGGTACTGCCATTGTTTCACTGCCTGGTATGCCCCACCTAGAGTACTGTGTCCAGTTTTAGAGACCACACTTCAGAATGGACATGGACAGGCTGACAGTAGTAAGGAGAAGGGCTACTAGAATTGTTTAAGGTTTGGAATGGAAGCTCTGTGAGGAGAGACTGAAGGAGCTCAACATGTACACCCTGAAAAAGAGAAGAGGGGGGTGACATTACTGTGACCTAAAGTACCTCACAGAGATAAGTAGACTACATAAGAGGAGCTTCTTACAAATGAGGTCAAACTCCAGGACTATAGAGCATGCAATGAAGTTGTGGGGGGAGATCAGGAGAGATGTAAGGAAATATTTATTCACTGAATGGGTGGTAGACACCTGAAACAATCTGCCAGCCAAAAGGGTGGAGACTTGAATGGTGGGGGACTTCAAGCATGCATGGAATAAACACAGCAGTATACTAGAACAGAGACAGGGTAGGGTGAGGTTGCAAGAGACCAGATAGGGTACGTAGATAAAGAATAGGGAGGGAACACTTGGGCAATCCTTTTCTGCCAACAGATTCTATGTTTCTCTCTTTCTATCCTCATTAGTGGCATCCACCTTTACCCCATCAATGGTCTTGCCTACCTGGGTTTTGGTTTGCCTATATGCTTTATATAGTATTAACATTGAAATGAGTTGCCAGATGTGTGACTACTGAGCTTTTTGTACTCACCTGAGAAAACAGTCACATTCCATAGAACTGTATAGAACTAAGCTAGGTCTTTTACCAAAGAAAAGCATTTACTGTCTAAGACTGAAATGGGGCCTCACAAGCTGGAACACTGGGGATGGATTTGTGCAAAGGAATTTGTGAATGATGATACTATCAAGAACCTTGAAAAAAGTGGTACATACCACAAAATGTTAGGTGTATTGGAATGTGGTGCCTCTGTAAATACATCAATAAAACTATTATACTGAAGTTATTTAGGAGTGAGCTTTATATTTGTTGAAGATTGACCACCATTTGATCCTGTCTACATCCCTCCTCATGATTTGCACTCTCCCTCTGCTGAATCAACCTTACCATACAGATTTGTTTCTTCAGTGAGCAGTTTAAATTTGGCATTAAGTACCATCCCCATATCACTACTAAACATGTTAAACAAAACCAGAATTAGCAATATCTCTTTTAGGGCACTTCTTGTGATTCTCTTACATTTGTAGGTTTGCTATTCAGGACAACCCTTTGAGTTCCACCTGTAAGCTGGCTTCCTATCCATTTCATAATCTTCTTCCCAAGTCCTGTTTGTTTTTATTTTCTGTAAGAGTCTTCTGTGTTGGACTGAGTGAAGTCTTTATAACATCCAGGTAATGAATGTCTGGATTTTGTTTATTGTTTATGTTACTGTGTTAAAGAAGTAAATCATATAGCTTGGAATGAACAACCCACTGTGAACCCATGTCGATTTGAGTCAGTAAGATTTTTGCTGTCTAGGAATTTGACTATTGTTTTCTTGAGTATTGTACTAGTATTGCATTCAGTTTGCTGCAGTTTCAACAGGAAACACAACAGAACTGTTTCTCACTCTGGTAACATGAACAAAGTAAACAGGTTTGAAACAGTGCATTCAAACCTCTGTTCTTTAATCTGATTCAAATTAACAGGATACCAACTCTAAATGAATAACAACTTAATATTAGCTTCCAGCTGAGGATTGCTGCATATATACTACTGAAACTGGACTTTGAATCTGATTCCATTGTGCAAGCAGGCAAGGCAAATAATGGAAATCAGACTTACAGGCATATAGCTTTCTCAGTTGCTCATGTCTTCACACTTAACAATGGATATTGCATTAGCAGCCCTTCAGTTTCCAGACATGTCTTCAGAATTTAACATTTCTTTGAAATGGTTTGTTAGGTGTTCTGTCAATGCTCCATTAATCTTTCTCATGTAATAACCCCACAATGCCTGGGACTTACCTTAAGGTTCCACACTGTCCAACCAGAGTGCAACCCACCAGCATCCTTACTCTCTCATTCCACAGCGCTACCAATTGGGACAAGAAGTTAAGGGAAGTGCAGCAAACCTTTGGCACCTCTTGTACCATTCAGCTAAGTGGTTATGTGCTGCGCATCAAAGCAACTTCACTACCACCAACAAGGAATACATCAGCACTTACAATGACTGGTGACTCTCCCCACTCACAGCTCTGGCTGAACCAGACACAAACGCACAACTGTGCAAACACTACCAGGAACACAAATCATATCTTTGAGGGCATAAAACCTGTTTGAAACAAGACATCATGATCATATTCATTGGTACTAGAAAAGGGGCAGTCATATTTATCCCATCTGGCCCCTCTTACTAGACAGATTTGGTCAGTGGCCATTTCAGCAGCCCATGAGGGTCATGGAGCATGTCTATAAACCACAGAGGGTTCTAGGAAGTTAGATGGAGTTCAGTATTTGCCTAGAATTGAATCAGCCAATCAGCTGTTGAAAAGAAGTAAGACAGGCCCTCTCAGGAGACCAATAGAGGGACTTAGCCAGTTCAAAAGCTGTCTACTTATAGAAAGATGGAGGAATTTTCTAAAAAAACTCTAGTGTGTCAGAAGCAGTGTAAGAGAGCACACATCTCATTTACAAGTGTCTGAAACTCTATTGTCAGTCTGCTTGGAGAGTGGAGAGTATAGAAAACAATATGTAGACCCTAGAGCAAAGGAGGAAGAGAGGTGATATGATCGAAACATTCAAACACCTTAAGGGCATTAAGAAGGTGAAATAGTCTAACATGTTTCAATATAAGAAAAATAGCAGGGCAAGAGGACACAGCATGAGATTAGAGGGAGGCTGATTAAGGGGTAATATGAGGAAGTTCTTTTTCACAGAAAGGGTGGTGGATGTATAGAATGGCCTACCTTAGGAAGTGGTGGATATGAATACAGTGCACGGCTTCAAACGAGCATGGGATATGCATAAGGGAGCAATACAGATGAGTATGACTAGATAGGCCATTGACAGAGCAAAGGCCAATGCCACATTTATAAGGTAGAAAAAGAAATGGGCAGACTGAATGGGCCTTGTGGTCCTTATCTGCCATCAACTTTCATGTTTCTATGTTTCTAAAAGCAGACATTTCATCTGCATGATTGAGAAAAGCCATTCAGAGACTTTGGAGGAAGAAGTCACTTTTACAGCCTCCAAAGAGAAGGCTGTTGCTCACAGCACACAGAAAAACTAAAGCTGCAACTGAAGTCCTTGACCTGTAAGGGTAAATCTCACTGCAACTGATTTCAGTGTAAAACTTAAGAGACTACTAGACTGGTGGGAATTGAGTGGAAGCAGAACCAACAGGGTCTAAGGTCACAATACTGTTCACTTCATCCCAGTGAGCAGCAGTAGTTTGGGATCCTCAAAACACCCTGAGTGATGGAAAGAGAGATAGCTGAGTACTCCTAAGGTCTCCTGGGTCAGTTTGGTACATCCCCACTTATTCCCATGGTAACCAGTCAATTTGTTGACAGCACAATTGTGCTGTCAAAAACAATGTAGGCATAAATATGTGAACAGTCCCAGAGTTGGTATAAATATAATCTAGTGCAGTTTCAGACTGTGCATAGATTATGGGACCATGTTGCATGGCTTTTGCCTGCTCCATTTTTGCTTTTGGCAAATTGACCCAGTGCCCACTCCTACAAGGTTTCTTCAGTAATTGGATTGGGGAAGAAATTCCAAGGTTCCTGTGTGTACCCAAATCAATGGTTGTGGGTGAGAAGAGGGGCAGAGAACCTACAGGTGGTGTAGCCCTGATTTCTGGCTGGGTAGATACTGCATCTACATGATGTTCTTTGTACAGGTTTTTGTGATAATTTTGGGCACCTAACTGTGAGGCTGTACTGTGAATTTGTTCATTGCTTTGTGTTGTCAGGAGGTCTAAACCTCACTCTCCAGATCTTGGCAATAAAGGGAATGCAAGGAATCACAGACATGTTGCGTAAGAGTAATAAAGCTTGTTTATTACTACCAAAAGGAAAATCACAGTTGCCCTAAGCAGTTCTTACAATTAAGAACTGGGAGCCAATGCTAAGCCTTCCCTATAGCCCGAGGAATCTCCGTGCCTCCTGTGGTCTCTGAGGCAGAAGATATAATGTCTTACATTATATACCTAAGATAATTACTATGGTTACTGTAAGGTAGAAACATTTCTAGTTACAGAGATGAGCCCCATTGTCTAAGTTAGAGGTGGCTCCTCAGTCCTAGATAACATTATACAATGTTATTATAGTCATCACTTTGTGGAAACAAAGATGTACAGTTCATATATAGCCATGTAGTAATACAAATCATCAGAAGATGGCAATGTTGATTCATATATCATAACACTACAAGGACACAGGTGTTCTAACATCCTGTAAGCAAGAAATACATGTGTATATTAGAAAGTAAAGCATATAGCAATTGTATGTATACATATCCTGTCATCTACTGTTGTACGGCAGATGCCCTTAGCCCTATACGTTAGTATAACATATACATAAGTGCAAGCTGTCTGTGGTGTACCTCTGGGGGTACCTATTAGGGTGCTGGGACCCCATGTAACTTCCCCCCTTGTTGCCTCACAAGGGGCAACACAAGCAAAATAGGGAAGTGGAGAGAGAGCAGGAGTTGTTTACAGACCCGACGCACAAGCCTTGTAAAGGAACTTCAGCTGCTCACGGTGTTGCAGAGTGTGCACCAGAGGCAGCAAAGCATAATGATAAGGAAAAATATCAAAAATGCTTGTATAATAAAAAAAAAAAACTTTAAAAGTAATCTCTGACCAAGTATTAGTAAGTGCACCATTAAAATCATCATCTTTAATAAGGTCAAATACGGCTTCATCTGCTTTGGATATATTATTGCTGATGTTAATGAGATGGGTGTCTTTCCTGTCTAAAAGTGACTGCAAAGTTAAAGTCAACTGGCCAATGTGTACATTAAAATAAGGTAAATTCTCTGAAAGAGCAAGAAGATAATCAGGGTTATCATCAATGATAACAAGTGCCATAAGGGGAACATGGGTAATAACTGTGTGCCCAATAATATTGGTCTGATTAGGGACAAAGCAAAAATTAGAAACATTAATAATACATGTCTCATCTCCATATGTAGATAGTCTAAAATTAGTTACCACACAAAATTCACCATCTGAATTATTTTGCATTTTAACAGTAGGCAGCTCCATTTTTGTAATTGTACAGGGCAAGTATAAGTCTGTTTTCGAAATCCATGTTGACAGGCAATGAATCTCCTTCTGGTTAGACTGGTACACTTGGGAATCATCTGGAGCAGATGTTGAGTCCTCGTATTCTGTGCCATTGGTGGTGATGTCATTGTCCATGGAAAAGGACCAATCGATACTGTATGGGGAATAGCCACATACAGGTTTAATAACATCAAATACATCACAGTGACGCAAATAAATATACCCTTTCTTCACACAGCATTCCATGTGTGGTGAGAACCACGAATCCAGAAGAGGATGGAAAACCAGTAGAGGAGGCAAGTCAAGGTGTTCTCTGTAGATGTCTTCATTAAGGTACCCAATGGAGTGTACAGATGCTAGTTTATCACATATAGCTGTATTGGGATCAAAACATGGTAAAGAAACAGTAAAAGACATTAGCCTAGTATCCTTAATGGAACATTTCTTAGACGTAAAACAAGGACCAGTATCAGAGTGCCTGGTCACAAATCCCAAATTCCTAGCAGTAGAAACAGGACTAGAAACAGACTGTAACACACATGGCAACACAGTTAGGGGATTTACAGCCAGGGCAATACCATTTAGAAATGCGTCTGTCATGTATGGTATCAGGAATTCTTCCTGATTCCAGGTCACAGAAGAGGTTGTTGAAGGTAGTGATTATGTGTGATCCATATGTGGAACATAATATTTCACGGGCATTTTATTGCTTATCTGCTTCCTTATTGTTCTGTGCAATAAGGGCGTTAATCTTTTTCTTTAGAATCTGAAAATGCCTTGGCAATATTGTGCATATTATATACATTGTATCTTTCTTCCTGACTAAGGCCATTCACACCATGCAATAATGGGGTTATGATGTCATTGATCATATCAGTTTCACACTTCTGTGAATGTGCTTTGATAGTAGCAATGTCCTTTTTTTTCCAGATAGACATTGGAGTACCAAAGACACCAGTTACGATGCCTGTAGCACCAGTGACATCAGATGTGTCACATGTGTTTCTTTTATGACTTCGATCGTCTTTCTGAGAAACAGGTTTTCTCCAAAATTGGCTCTATGCTCGGTGGTGTGTACCCCCGGCAATAGGGTCTTGGTTACGAATCTGAAAAGCTGCTAAGCTATCAAGTAACAAAGTACTATAAAACAATGATGTGTTAGTAGTATGACACATATCAAATTCTTTCATGTTTCAGAAAGTCAAGTTAAACAAAACAGGTATATGCATGTATTGCAAGTTGTTAATCAGTGAGCCAGGTAAAGCAGTGGCTATGAGACCACTACAAGGACCAGGGGTTTGCTTTAGACAGTCCAAAAGTTGTTTCACAGGAGAGGGTAACACAGATAAATGCATGGCAGCTGAGACAATGTTGTGAACAGCACAAAATCTCCTGACAGAATCTATAGAAAATGAATCATAATATGAGGTATCAATTAAAATAGTGATATTGTATAAACCAGAATGTCTAAGAGAGGTCTGGTGCAAGGACAAAGTACCATTTGGGGAAAATTTTGCATTGGGCCATCCATGGAAAGTTCCCTTGGAGAGTTTGGCCATGGGGAGTATTTGTCCATGAGACTTAGTTTGCCATTCAATTTGTAGGGTTAATTTATCAGGAGCAACAACCAAGGCAGTGAGGTAGGCAGCTGAATCTTCCTGGACAGTAATCAAATTGTCTGGGACATTGATGGAGACTCCCTCTGGGGTAGTTGCAGGCAGATCAAGGTGAGGAAGGAGGTGCTTTACTGTTCCTTGGATGCAGAGGATAATTCCTGAGATGAGGAGAAAGTGGAACAAGATAGGCATCTTCTCAGTGTATCTGAAAAGGAATATCAAACATTAGCAAATTAGTACTATTCTTCCCAATGGGGTGAGGAAAAGTAATTATACTCCTTTATACAGTTTCAACTGGTTTGCATGTAACCAATTGTCAGTCAGTCTGTTATTTTGCATGAGTCTAATTTGATAGACTTCTGGACTGAGCTTGTTGACAGTTGAGTAGGGTTCTTCCCACTTATTGGAGAAAGAATGTGCTGGATGTGCAATTCTGAGAACCATTACCTGATCTCCAGCTTGCCAATCCACTTCATGTGCGTGCTTGTCAAACTGAATTTTGGACAGTTGCTGGGCCTTGCCCATGCAATATGCAGCATACAAATGAGTGTGTATCAGGTCTTTTCTCAACTTTTCCACATATTGGTTTACAGAAACATGGTCTGCAGTGGGGGTATGCAGGTCAAATAACAGGTGCTCAGGTAATCTCATACTTCTGCCAGTCATCACCTCAAAGGGTGTGAACTGGGTGGTGGCTGAGAGTGTACCCTTGATTGCCATAAGGAGTAATGGCAGTAGGGAATCCCAATCCTTGTGATTGTCCTCAATGAATTTGAAAATCATTTGCTTAATCCATATGTTGGCCCTCTCTACTTGACCTGATGATTATGAGTGGTATGGTATGTGAAACTTCTGATGAACTCCAAGAAGTTCCAGAGTTTCTTTCATCAACTCACCTGTAAAACTGGTTCCTTTATCAGAGTCTACCTTAAGAGGTAGACCCCACCTGGAGAAAATCTGTTCCACCTGGATTTTGGCAGTGGCTTTGGCAGTACATGTCTTGGTGGGGAAAGCTTCAGCCCACTTAGAGAAGAGAAGAGATCAGTAATCACAAGGGCATATTTGTTGTTTCTACTAGTATTGGTAAGGAGACCAATAACATCAATTTGCAGGTCATGCCAAGGGCCAGAATACCTTTGTGGTAGTAGCTTGGTATTTCATTTGGTAGGGATGGGGTTGTTCTGTGCACAAACAAGGCAGTTTTCTATGTACTGTTTAACATCCTTGGTGACGCCAGGCCACCATACGGTGGTCTTAAGCCTCTGGAGTGTGTTTTCCACTCCCTGGTGTCCACCAGTGGGGGTATCATGCACTTGGTGCAATAATTTGGATCTGAGATGATGAAGGACCATCCACAATTTGGTGGGGGTGTCATCTGGTTGGTACCAAATGAGCTTGTCCTCTGGAGACTGGTGTAGCTTATCTTCATGCCTTCGGTAGGGGTTATGGGCAGGTAACTTCCCAGTGCCTTTGTCCAGGAATCTGAACACATGTTTGAGTTCAGAGTCAGTATACTGGGCTTCTGACAAATCCAAGGGGGGGAAGGGTTCAGGTTTTCTCCTGGCAGCTGCTATGTGTATGACCGCTCTGGCCTCTGGATGGTCCATCATCCTGGTGTCCCCCATCTCGGATGCCTTCCTTAGCAAGGATGCCTAGCACAGTGTCATTGAAGTTATGATGGGGGACATGTATGGACTGGGGCTTTAACACTGTGTACATACCATTTGTGTTCAAATTTCTGTGCCAGTGAATTAATGTATATTACCAGTTCCTTGTGTTCCACTGGAGTGCCATCAGAAGAGGTAAAGGAGTTCTTCTGCCAGAAAGGAAGAAATTCTGTAAGAGAGCAACAAACCCACTTAGAGTCTGTAACAATGATGGTATCCTCGGTTCCATGCTGGATGTTCTTGAGAGCACAGGCCACCGCAGCCATTTCCACATACTGAGATGATGCCACACTGCAACGTTTAGAAATCTTAACAGTGTTACCAAAAGAATAAACTACAAATATGCCCATTCCTGCTATCTGTCATCCCTGATAATAGTAAGCTGATCCGTCTGTAAAGACATGACACAGGGAGGTGTTCTCAAGTAGTTGTGGCGTAGCTGGAAGGAAAGCACCTGGATCTGGTAGATCAGGTGGCTGCAGTGTACAGTCATGGGGTTCTCCTTTGAAAAGGAGGCCGTGTGTCAGCATGGATATCATTTTGGTTGGATGGACCTTGATGTCTCTATTCTGGAGAAGGAGGGACCAGTGTGTGTCAGCCTGGTATTAGAGACTGACCTGTCCTTTACTCTATCTGACATCAAAAAGGTTGTTGGGGTATGGTTTGTATTAATAATCAGGGGGGAGTACCCAGTGATATACAAAAAGTGCTTGACAGCCCAGTAGGTGGCCAGAAGGTTCTTTTCACAAAGGCTGTACTTTTGTTCTACTGGGGTCAAGAACTGTGATGTATATGCAGTGGGTCTCAGGGTGCCATGAACCTTCTGGGCCAACACTGCAGACATCACAATGTCCGAGGTGGTGGATTCCAGATGGAATGGCAGGGCTGGATTGGGATTAACCTAAGCTGGAGTTGAAGCCAGGGCCTGCTTCAGTGACATCACAGCTTGGGTGTGAATGGGGCCCAAGTCCAGGGGACATCCATTTTCAGTAGTTCATACAGAGGGCAGCCTTCTGAGCAAAATCACAGATACAATCTCTGGAATAATTTGCCATACATAGAAACCTTCTAAGGGTTGCCACGCTGGTGGGCAGTGGCAAGTCCTGTATCCCGGTATCTTCTTCCAGGTAGGGCTTCTGCCTTTGTCTGTTATCCTCAAGCCCAGAAAGAGTACCTCCTTCTGTACAATTGTGCTTTTGCTGAGTTACATTTTAGGCCTGCCCTCTGAATGAGGGTCACTAGTTCATCTAAGAGATCCAGATGTTGTTCCTGTGTGGCTGTAGCCAACAACAGGTCATCCACATACTGCAAAAAACACTGGGGTACAGAGAAACCCTCAAGGGCATCCATCATGTGCAGATGGAACAGGGAGGGACTGTTATGGAACCCCTGTGGTAAGCAGGTTCACATGTACTGCCTACTTTCAAAGGTGAAGACAAACTTATATTGACTTTTGGAGGCCAATGGCAATGACCAAACACCATTGGAGATATCCAGGGCACTAAACCATTGTTGGTCAAAGAGTCAGTAGTCATAGCACATCTGGTGCTGATTCCACTGTTGGGGCACAACTGGGGGTGACCTGATTTAGACTCCTGTTGTCAATAGTAATTCTCCAGGCACCTGTGGGTTTTTTCACAGGCCACACTGGGAAATTTGCAGTGAAAACACATGTCCTGATTACCTCTTGTTTGAGGAGTGATTTGATTGTTTCCCTAAGAGAAGACAAGGCCTCAGGTGGAAAGGGGTATTGCCATTGCCTCTCATGCACTAGGCCTGTCACTTCAATGACAGTGTGCATCTTGCCACAATCATGCTTGTTGGTGGCAAATGCCTCCAGATGCCTCTGTAAGATGGGAAGAAGCTTTGGGAAAAACTCATGGTTCTTAAACAAATCTATGACATCATACTCTGTCATTTGCAAAGATTGTTGCAAGCACATGTGAGTCAGGGATAATTATGGTGGGATATTGTCCCTGAATCTGTATCAGTAACATGTTGACCAAGTCCACCACACAGCCATGTAGCACCAAGAAGTCAATTGCGATTATGTTAGGGTGATCATGCAATACCATCAACTGAAAGGTATGATACACCTTCAGGTGTCCCAGTATCACAGGTAGTGGTAGGGAGCAGTATGCAGGTAGCCTAGTTCAGTCTTCACCATACATATTGGTTTGCTGTCTGGTAGACCAAGGTGATGTGTCTGGGTTGTCAACCTGTAATACAGACACAGATGTGACTGTACCCAGCAGTACTGTGAGTAGGCAGCCCCCAACCTCAACCTATGTGCAGGGCCTTCCATTTCTATCCAAGACCAGCTTGTTTACAATACAGACTGGGGCCTGTAATTGTCAATCTGTACCAGCAGAAGCATGGGGAAGCTCCTGAAAGAGAGTCTGGGCCTGGTTCCTGTGAACCATCTCACCATGCTGTACTGAGCTATATAGGGAGCCGCTTCCGGGTTCAGGTCTGTAAAGGCCTGACAGCCTGAGCTTCCAGTATCTCCACAGCCTGTGGAGGCCTGCTTTCCTGGTTGTATTGCAGGAAGGGCCCGTACTGGAACAGCGTCCACTACGGAGCACACTTTTCCAAGGAGGTCCTGGAGGTTTCGGTTCTCATATGCTATTTCTCTTTATGAAGGGCCTGGTCTCTGTTGTTTACCCTTATTGTTTCTCTGGTGTTTCTTGTTTTTGTGATAGTTCCAGTTCCTGTCCCAGGCTTGTTGTTGGGCCTGCTAGGGGTGTTGGTTATCTGTGGGAAGAGGCTGTTTCTCTTGGGCCTGCCGCTCCACCATGTAGTGTGTCATGGTCTCTGGAACGGCTTTACCATGGCAGCTATCTTCTTGGAGCTGGAGCTTGAATCATGGATGTAGAGTTGGTACACTCACTCTGTTTTCCTAAGAATATCGGCAAACCTCTCTGTGGTGGGATAGGTGGTTGACTTTACCTTCTTTTGCACTGCAGGTATTATATTCCAATGGAACAGGGTCTAGTACTCAATGAGGTCCGCATCCACGGCTTCTCCTGCAAGGTTCTTCCCTATTCAGTAGGCCATCCAAAGCCTCTGGTGGAAGGTTGCTGGACTTTCCTTCACATTCTCTTTCACAGGGTATGTGAGCTTCACTCCTACCACACCTACGTTGTGTACAGTGATGAGTTCAGATGCTACTTCATCAAAGGTGGCAAGGCTGTCCTGTTGGACAGCATCAGGGAGTTTCACCCATAAGCCAGGATCGATGGTCTGGCATAGGATCTGGACCTGGTGGTCTGCAGTGAGACAAAGCATTTCACATTTAGCATGCACCTTTTCCAAGTGGCAACTGAGGTTGTCGGACGGGCTCATCTGACCAATACTGCCAGCTATTTGCTGAACAGAGTTGGCCATTTGTAGGGGATAGTTGGGATGATCATTTGGAGGTAGGTTGTCTCGGGCACCCTGCAGGGCTGCCTGAGCTGTGTCCTCAGCCACAGTGTGGACCATTCCATCCCGAGTCCTGGCCTCCTGCAGCATCTGTCTAATTAGCATTCAGAGGGTCCATTTGCTTCTGTTGGGCAGGGTCACATTGCCTAAGGTGGCATCAGTCATTTTCTCTCTTTCTTCCTTATTGTCCCCAGAAATAATGGATATCGGTGGTGCCATTGGGACTAGGCATGGGCCTGCTCTCCCCCATCATGGGGATCACATGTTGGCATCACCCATGATGATCGTCATGCCATTGATGACATGGAGACGTGGTGTCATAGGACAGGTGTCCGCCATGTTGTGGATGGTAGGGTGGGGTTACTGGGCCATAATAGGGGTGTGACTGGGCGTTGTATTGGGAAATGTCATCATCTGACTCCTCCTTCTCCTCAAATGATGTTGTCAAGATGGGGGCCATGCCACCCATTGCCTTGACGTGACCAGCTAGCACCTCTCGCTGATGGTGCAGTTTCACCATTTTGCATTCACAATCCTCATGACTCACTTTTGCAACATTCTAATCCACATTATCCTGTAACTGCTTCTGTAACACTCTATACGCAGCGCTCAATTCATGATTGTCCCTAGTGGCCACTCCTAAGTCATTACATACCTGGTTTATCTCATCCCATAACTCTCCCAACTCCTCACACATCTGATCATTCATTCTACTTAATAAGTCATTCATTTGCAAAGCCTGTCCCTTATCCTGTCTCAAACTTTTACACTCCTGCTTCAACATACAAAGTTCCTACTCATCTGCCTGTGCCAAATAATGTAAAAGGGAGTCCTTTTCATTTCACAGAGTTTGATGCTCAGACTCAAAATTCTGCTCTCTTCTCACACATTCTGTTTCCTGCGGTCCCATCTCCTTTGTAAGAGGTGAGACGGCAGTTCAAGCATTTGAAACTATGCTTCAGAGGCTTCCAAAGCAGTGTAGAGAGCTGCTACCAACAGCCCTTTAGCTTCTCACTTTCTGGCTGTTTGTCTCATCTCTGAGTACTGAGTTGAGATCCCAGTATGGGATTTTCAGATTTAATTGTGTCCTGTGCAAAGCCAACCCATCCCGCATGGGAAGCAAGGAAGTTTGAGACATCGAGTCTCAAGTCTGTGCAGATATTTGATACAGTGGCCTTTGTGTGAGAGGGAATGAAAAATCAAACTGTGAAAAGGTGTCATGCTGTGTATCAATCCACAACAGGTGCACTAGTTCACAGGTGGGCTACTGTGTACTTGTAAGCTTGCAATTCAAAACTGCCAAGGGGTGAGGTGAGTCGGCATTGACCACACCCGGAAAGCAGCCAGACTTTGCAAGTGATTACAAAGTGGGTGGAAAATGGGAGAGGTGATTCAGGAATGCACATCTACTGTTCCCTTTGGGAAGGGGAAAGTTGTAGCAACAAGTGAAAACTTAGCAAACTCCAAACATTGTCTGCTCATGGTCATCAAGTATCAGGAGGTCTAAACCTCACTCTCAGGTTTTTGGCAATAATGGGAATGCAAGGAATCTCAGACACATTGCATAGGAGTAATAAAGCTTGTTTATTACTACCAAAAGGAAAATCACAGTTCCCCTAAGCAGTTCTTACCTTTAGGAACTGGGAGCCAATGCTAAGCGTTCCCAATACCTTGAGGAATCTTCATGTCTCCTGGGGTCTCAGAGGTAGAAGATGTAATGTCTTATATTATATACCTAAGATAATTACCATGGTTACTGTAAGGTAGAAACATTTCTAGTTACAGAGATGAGCCCTATTGGCTAAATTAGAGGTGGCTCCTCAGTCCTAGATAACATACAATTTTGTTATAATCATCACTTTGTGGAAACAAAGAAGTACAGTTTGTACATAGCCGTGTAGTAATACAAATCATCAGAAGATGGAAATGCTGACTCATGTATCATAACACTACAAGGACACAGGTGACAACATCTTGTAAGCAAGAAATACATGTGTATATTAGGAAGTAAAGCGTATAGCAATTGTATGCATACATATCCTGGCATCTACTTTTGTACGGTAGAGTCCCTTAGCCCTATATGTTAGTATAACATATACATAAATGCTAGCTGTCTGCGGTGTACCTCCGGGGGTATCATTTAGGGTGCAGGGACCTCATGTAACAGTGTGTAGAGGTTAACAACCATGGAATATTCTAAATTGTTATTTGTTTTGAATTTGCTTAGAGACTTTGCACAACTTTTGCACAGGAACTTTAGGGTTAGATCTGACACTGAAAGAGTAGATTTCTCATGAAGCCACTAGTGAGTAAGAGGAAAGGATTGTAATGAAGTCTGCTCTACTTTGCCCAGCTCTAACAACTGAAAGATTTGATCTGTCACTTGGGAAAAGTAACAATGAGTATGGATCAGAGGCTCTAAGTAATACTGTATTTGTTCAGAGTGAGGGACATAGTAACTTAGAGGGAGCATATGGTGAAGATTCTGTTGTGGGGTTCAGAATGAATTCTTCTGCACCAAATTCAAGCTCAGAAGTACCGAGTTGCCAATGGGAGGAGACCTGAGGATGCCTGTTGGACTTGGCAGAGGTGCTTCGGAAGGAACGCCAACAGAGAAGATGACACTTGATGTGGAGGAGTTTGAGAAGAGGATGGATCAGAAATTGAAAGCATTCATGGGCAGAGTCATGAATAGCATTCAGAACTTAAGTTTGACTCCAGGAAGAGGAGAGAGTTCGTCAACTGCAGGTCCATCTAGAAGAGATGAAATGCCAGTAATGGAGGAGATGAGATGTGGAATTCAGGTGACACGACAGAGAATAGTAAATGTATGGCAAGGATATGAGACAGCAACAATGCCAGTCATTCCTATTGCTGCACCATGGGTTGGAAGCAATCTACCAGCATTTGGAGGAGAGAAAAAGGAAGATGCCTTGGAATTTCTGAGAGCATTTGAAAGAGCACTGAGACTTGTGCAAGTATCAGAAAACATATGGATGCAACATTTTGAAAGAGCTGTGAGAGATGAAGCAATCAAGTGGTGGTGCTACAAGCAAGAGCAGTTACAAGAATGGAGACAGTGCAGATTCCAGTTTCTGGAGTACTATGACAAAAACCGAAGTAGAGAGCATTAAAGAAAAGAATTGAATCATTGGCTGAAGGCTGGTGATCAACTTGATATACTGGTCCTAGATAAATGGAATATCTACACGTGTCTGTATCCAGGAGCTCAGGAGAGAGAGATTTTGGAATTTATTGTTAGAACATTGCAACCAGAGTTACAAAGCTTACTGATGTGTGCCATGCCTAGGAAAATTGAAGAGCTCATGCAGAAAGGTAGAACCTTGCTTGAGAATGTATGTCAAATGAAGCATGCAGACAACAATCAACTTTGGTTCTATATTTCTCTTATTATTATTTTTTTTCTCTGAGTTCTGCCTGATCTTTTTTTATTTGTACCTCACATCTTCCCTACCTCTCCTACTAACTCTTTAGCTCAGTCCCACCCACTCCCTCTTGTTTTCACACCTCTGTTTATACTAGCTTACACTCTGTTTAACTAGGACTTTGTTCTTTTGTTTCTCCTAATTTCTTGATTTCCTTGCATCTCTTAGGCATTTCCTGTCTATTCTACCCATATTGCCAGCCTCTGATTTCAGATCCTATCTATGTACTTTTGTCTTCCCTTTAGCTTCCTTTCATCTCCTACTGACCTGTTCCTACTTAGCCCCCTTCCCATTTCTTCTCATGTTTTTAATTTGCATCTTAGACTTTTATCTCTAGTCCCCTTTATCACCTTCCTACTTCACTTCCTGATTTTTAATTGCTCCACAGTGGATATAAATACTGCATATGTTGCTCAGTTTTGCTAGTCACCTGAAGAAGTGACCTGTGTGGCCCCAAAAGCTTGTGTATAATTCCATCTTTGTACTAGAGACTTGGTCCAATAAAAGGTATCAAACCTTCCATCTTCTCCTGTTTTGCAAGGATCAATATGGCTGGAGTCTCTTTTTTACAAAACTCGGATGTTACAGATATAATGAACTGGGGCACAAGACTGAGCAACCTGCAAACAGAGCAACAACTACACCGATGAGGGAGGCTGAGCAGAAACAGCCTGTGGGGGTAGTGGAAAGGAAGCAAGCAACTGAGGTAGTGACCACAGTCACAAGTTCAAACTGGCTGTATTTACTTTTGAAGTTGAGAGATACAAAGATAAAAAGTTTGGTGGACACTGGAGCTACAACTGCTGTTATCATGCCATTTATATTAATGCAGATTATTGAGTCTTTGGGCCAAATTTTCAAAGCATGGCACAGGGCTTGCACCAAGCCCTGCACCATGATACTTAGGTTTTGGCAGTGCACCAAACCCCATCACTGCAACTGTGCATGAATTTACAATCCTGGGCACAGTTGCAACCATTTTCACAATTTATGGCAGCTTGCACCAAATATCTGGTGCAAGCTTCATAAAAAAGGGCCCAGGATTGCCACAAGTTACACCAGAAAAAGCTGGTCTAACTTGTGGCTGTTGCTGCATGGGATAGAACTTCCCATTAGAGTGCCACAAGCCCTGTGCGCCATATCCTTGGCACACCCTGGCCATGCGGTTATCTAACCCATTTGAAAATTCTCCCCTTGGTCATAGTCTGAGAGGAAGCCAAAGATGGTGCTCATTTTCACCTCAGAAGAATCATACAGTTCATGGGGACATGGAGAAGTCAGCCTCAGCATTTGAGGAATGCCCTGGAAAGGAAGAGTAGTTATATGTGATACAGCCATATCTGATATTATTATTGGAACTAGCTTTCTTAAAGATCTGAAGCTATTCATTGCCAGCTAATAGGAGAGTTGTAATCTCAGAGAATAATGCCACTGACATGGACTGGGTAGCCCATACTTTATGTTGCAGTGTGACTACAGGAGGAGTTGAGGACTCTGAAGAAGTCCTATTGTTTGTTGCCTTTTTGATGTTTTGATTCAATGAATGCTCAGAGTAATGATACTGAAACCAAAGAAATTATGGAGTTATTACAGAGGTGAGAAAAACAGACATTGGCAACCAAGTGGAGACTTCCAAATCATGATCACCAATATGTTATAGTGGAGAGAGTATTGATAATATACACAGTTAACTCGGAAAGATGGAGAGCAGTTCTACCACAGAGTTTCATAGAAATCATAGGAAAGGAATGCAAATCAGGTAGCGCAAGCCATTATGATGTCTTTAACATTATATTTGTCTTACCCTTCCCCACTTCTCCATTATATCACAGAAATCACAGAAAAACATATGAGTTGGGAGCCTAGAGGCCATATGGACTCATCAAGATACCTTAGAAGGAATATTTGTTATCCCCCATAAAATCATCTAGAAGCTTTTTAAAGCCGTCAAGTGAAGTACTGTTAACTACATGAAGAGGTAGTTTGTTCCAAATACTATATATCCTTTGATTTAGCCAATTACCCCTTTGGTTTATTTTATAATTCTCACCTCTTTACTAGAGATGCAGCGAAGTTTTACTTCCTAAATGAAGTAATTGCAAAGTCACCTACTTCATATCCATTTGGGGCTATGCAAAGTCTCCATTGAAAAGGGCTACTTCACCCTTAAATGACTTTGCATTACTTGCTTTTCATTCACTTAGCCTTATTTTCAGAAAGGCGAAGTGTGTGAGAATTGAAGCAGCCCAGAGATCACATGACTCACAGTCTGCAGGTCATATGCTACAGGCAGGAAGTTAATCAGGCAAGACAATGAACTAGTTTCACTTTTCTCTTGCCAAGTGCTGGAGAAAAAGCTAGCTGTGTGTGACAGAGAGTGAGATTTTGATTGTTGTTCAGTTTGCTTGTTTTTTGCAGTTTAGTGCCATATTTCTTATTTGAGTTGTGCCTCTTGTAATTTCCCATTCTGGATTCCTTATTTTACCTGTTTTTATATTTTTGTTAGTAGCTGTTCTTAATAGTTTAATAAATTTCTTTGTTTTGTAAAATGGAGAGAGATTTCAGTTTGGAGGCACGTAGAGATCATCATGTCAGACCATGGATGCATGGTGGCACCATGCGCATCAACAGCAGGATTTCATTACCTGTTATTGCTTCCCTTCCTGGAAGTGGAGATAGTGCTGCCATGATGCAAGCACCCCCGCCGGTGGCACTTAGCACTGCCCCCCTCAGCACTGACCATGGCTATGGCAGATCAGCAGCAACAGCACCACCAGCAACAGAAAGAGTTACAGCAGCCACTGCAGCAGAAAGAAGAACAGCAATAGGTTGTTCCCTCCAAGTGTCCAGCAGCCTGTAACATCTGTGCCCCCCACTGCCTGTGCCAGAGCCACAATGAAGCTCTGTAGTGTGGCATTTTTTTTCATCACTGCCTAGTGACCCCAGTGTTGTCTAAGGTATCATCTGTGGTGTGGTCCCAGTGGTAATCATCTTGGGATAGGTGGACAGTGTACTAACCTTGTAAACCACTACTGTGCAGAGTGGGAGACCAAGGCAGTGTAAGTTTCTAGCAATGCACCTGCTGTGCAACAGGTGGCAGCATGCCCTCCACCTGCACAGGGTGAGAAATGAAGAAGAGAGAGGGACCAGGTGGCTGCTCCCACACCTGCATGGGAGCACAACCCCTTAATCCCTGCTACACAGACAGATCTTGGGCTGCTGTGGAGTGAGGTAGACCACCTTTGAAATGTGGTGGAGAACAAGGAGTTGTGGATGGAGAGAACTGAGTGTAATCAGCTGTAAATAATGGATATGCTTCAACTGCTGCTGAGTCATCACAACTTGGACCTGTAGCCTTTTTTTGGTATAACTTTTATTGTGTGTTCAGTTTTTCTTTTTACTAACTTTTACCCACAAAAAACTGTAAAATCACCCCCACAAAATGATTAAAGAACATAAAAAATGCTGTATTTCCCTTCCTTCTTTTCCTACATAATAATCTTTTTACATACAGTAAAAATATATTTTTTAGCTGTAATGTTTTCTTCCTGTTGTACAGCCCCATGCAAACATATGATAGCTGACTTGCTCCAGTGTTGAGGAGTATTAATACTACCATGTGGTTCAGTCTAGTAAAGTGGGAGCAGTCAGTATGGCTCTCATTCATTATCCACAGCTTAATAATCCAGAGAGATTGCAGTAGGATAAATTCCCCAAAAGTTTATTTTACCAGCATAGAGATACAGGTGTCCCTCCCCACATAGTAAGTTGAATGATATTGTATGGTGCCCACACTTTGTGAAAGCTCAGGTGGCAATTGGCATTACACTGTATTTAAGAAGTTTAATTAAAGTGGTAAAAAGCACAGATACAAAGTGCAAAAAGTTTGTGCAAACATGATCTGTTTTTTAGACACCGTTTACTAAATCTTATATTAAATTATATCATGTTACACAGCTTATAGATAGAGATGCAAAATGAGAAAATTTCATTCAGAGAAATATTTTGTGAAATTTGTGCATATTGTGAAATATTTCACTGGTATGAAATGCTAAATTCTGCAGGCAGAATGTGAAATTTCACTGCAAAATGCAAAATTTCCCCCACAAAATGGTGAAATTCACATGAAATTTGGCAAAATTACACATTTTGTGATAACATTTCACATTTTGTGGGTGAAATTTCATAATTTCATGGAATTTCATGAAATGTTTTTTGTGGTAAAATTGACGATTTCACAGCAATTTCACCGGCGAAATTTAATTTCACAGTATCTCTATTTGTAGACCTGCTTTTGTAGATACAATACATACACATAGATCAATTACTATTATTTAATAGCATACCCCTTTATTATCATTATTTATTATTATACTTGCACAAACTTTTTGCACTTTATATCTGCAATTTTTACAACTGTCACCTTAATTAAACTTCTTAAATTAGGTGTACTGCCAATTACCACCTCAGCCTTGCCAAAGCATGGGGTACTGTACAAAAACATTGGGCTTGCAATGAGGAGAGGGGCACCTGTATCTGTATGCTGGTAAAATTATCTTTTGGGGAATTTGTCCTACTGCAATGTCTGTGGATCATTAAGCTGTGGACAATGACTGAGAACCATATTGACTGGCCTTCCTCTTCCAGTAAACTAAACACCCAAATGCATACCCACAGAAAAATGGGTATTTCCTGAATCTGGTGACACGCCCCCATGCAGACACCCCATGTTAATTTTGTGATGTTAGAAGGCGAATGCTGAGTTTGCACTCCATTGACCTGTATGGATGCAATCTTTCTTTAGCTGTTAGTGCTATTTATAACTGCAATTTAGAAAAGTGACTGCTGCAGTAAGAGTGGCTGTTACTCCACTCCAGCAATCAATTTGATTTCTGTAAATTGCAACAATAAGTAGTATGAAAAGCTGTAGAAAAATTGCACCCATACATGTCAATGGAGCACACACTCTGATTTTAATTTACTGATATCACAAAAGATTGCTGGGGGTGCCTGCCTGGGGTTGTGTCAGCCAATTTAGGACACTGCTAGGTTTTTCTAGGGCTACACAGTCCTGGTGCCATAACTTTTTTACTGGACCGGACCGCATGGTAATGTTAATACCCCTCAACACTGGAGTATGTCAACTATCATATATGTTTGAGGGGTGCAGGGTAATCACCTGACAATGCACATCTGCTCTTTAAGAATTGCCCACCCAGTGCACTACTGTCCTGCCTGCTCCCATATATCCCAGTTTGTTTAATAGCCTTCTATGTGGCACTGTATCAAACACCTTGCTAAAGTCCAGATACGTCATGTCCACTGCCCTCCCCTGATCCACCTCCCTTGTCACCCCATTGAAAAATTCAATGAGGTTGACCTGGAATGACCTCCCCTCCAGTGAAACCATGCTGCCTTGGGTCCTGTAGTCCATTGGCAACCGGTTGTTCCACCAATCTCTCCTTCAGTAGTACTTCCATGATCTTCCCCACTACTAAGGTCAGGCTGACTGGTCTGCATTTCCCCACTTCCTCTATGTTACTGCTTTTGTATAAGGGGACCACATATGCTGTCCTCCAGTCTTTGGGTACCTCCCTGGTTTCCAGTTATCAGCTAAACAGAATTGCCAGAGATTCAGCCACCACCTATTTAGTTCCTTTAGGACCTTGGGGTACAACCCATCTGGCCCCATTGCCTTATCAACTCTTATTCCTTCCAGTTCCTTTAGGACCCTTTCTCATGTAAAGGAACTTATGTCCATTTTTGTACCATTCCCATGCTTGTACTTCCTTCAGGCCCATTATCCTCCTCTTCCTCATTAAAAACTGAGCAGAAATGCCTGTTCAGTATGTCAGTTTTACAGTTGTCATCCTTCACATGGCCCCCAACCTCCCCCTCAGTCTCACTATCCCTCTCTTTGCCCTTCTTTTTTTACTTATGTACCTGTAAAAGGTTTTGTCCCCTCTACCCACTGATTTTGTGATGTGCTTTTCTAGCTGAGCTTTGGATTCCTTTCCTGACCTCCCTTTGCTTCCCCTCGTACTTCTTCCTATCTCCTTCTGCCTGTGTCTTTTTCCACTGCCAAAATGCAATCTTTTTGGCTTTCACTTTCTCCGCTACCTCCTTGGAAAACCATAATGGCATACTCTTCATTTTCCCATTGCTAAACTGCTTAATGCATAATTCTGTTGTAGTGGTGGGTGAAGTGGGAAGACTTTGCTCCACAGAGTAATCCACAAATTTTGCCCATTTTGCAGAGTGAAATGTGAAATTTCTCCCTGTGGAATGGTGAAATTTCACCTTCCGCAGTGAAATTCTGCCTTCTGCAATGAAATTGTGCTCACAGAAGGCAAAATTTCACAGCAGAAGGTGACATTTCACCACAAAAGGTGGAATTTTACCTGCAGAAGAGGGAATTTCACCCACTGGAGGCAAAATTTCACCTAGGTGAAATTCTGCCTCAACCATGGAAATTTTGCAGACTACTCCATGTGGCAAAATTGGCCACTTCACCACCACTTTGCGGGCAGAATATTAATTTGCTATATCTCTATTCTGTTGCTCATTTAATCCTTCTGTTAAATATTGCCCACTGTTCCTCCACCTCTGATTCCCTCTCCATTTCCATTAGTGCCTCTTTCAAGCAAGTTGCCATTTTTCCAAAGTCTGCCTTCCTAAAATTCAGGATACATGTTTTTGATGGGCTTTGTTCTGCTACTTCTGTGGTTTCAAACCATAGTGACCGATGGTCACTTTTCCCCAGGTGCTTCCCCACTGTTACTCCTATCAAACTGTCCCCGTTTGTGAGCACGAGGTCCAGTATTGCCTTCTGCCAAGTTGGTTCCATGACCAGTTGCTTAAGGAAGGCACCTTGAAGGGATTCCAGGATAAATCTGCTCCTAGTTGATGGTAAGTAATCTTGTTCTGAATCGTTGTTTTCATCTGTATACCCAGCTGTTTTTGAACATCTATTGCTCCCTAATGTAATGGTGATATATCATATCCTGCTGGAGTGCATGTTCCTTCATTTGAGTCACAACAGAAATTATTTAAAATGATAGATGTACAAAAACAGGTGGGAATACTGATGAAAACTGGCCTCAAGCTAGATTAAAAGTAGCATTGTGTTTATTATATCACATCTGAAAAAATGCAGTACAGCAGTCAAAAATTGTGGAAATGCACCCATAACTACAATAAAAATATCCTACCATCACCCAACAGAATTACTATACAATGCCCCTAGAAAAAAAACCTATGTTATGTGAATGTAGCATGCTTATACTGTTATCTTGCTACTGTACATCATTTAGCATGCAGTATTAGTGTTTGTCCTGACTCCAGATAAAGAATAATGACATGAGAAAATGTTCATAAAAAGCCTCGAAAGTGATACCACTGAGTCCATGAGTCACCATTGTTCAGTTTCAAAAGATATTGAGGCCCCTGAACTGTCACAGCTAGTGTGCATTACTAGGTATTCTGAGATGGCTTTGTACTGCTCTTATAACTGCTGTGCCATGTAAAGTGTTGAGTTTCAGTGTGTGACAACTTTAAGCTTGAGGCATTGCTGTGGGAGACTGTTTTTGAATCTGCAGTTGCCTAAGCTGACCATGAGCCTTTCCAGAGTGTGCAAAGTGTGCACAGATGTGGTGTGCAACAATAAGCATTTGCTTGATGTCAGAGTGTTGCAGAAAGTCCTGTACCACCAGATTTAAACAGTGCACCATGCAGGGAACCCTCACAAAGCCACCATCAGTGATACATTTAATGAAGTTTGATCCATTGTCACCAGTTATAAAGCCAGTTTTCAGGGATAGGGGGTGTAGCCACTGATCGATTTCTGTCAGTAGCAAGTCTAGCATGTTTTCATCTGTATGCGACCCTACTACAGTACGCATTGCAAGCATCGCATGCTGTCTAATTCCATGAAGGTTGCTACCATGACAATCTGACTTATTACACTGCTTTCCAAAACAGCCATCATAGACAACCCCGGTACCTGCGCCCAATGTGCAGTAATACAGAGATAGGAACTACCAGCTGTTCTGCCACTTGTCCACATATCCATACTTAAGTGAATGTAAAGTGATGAGGAATGTTGAAGGACATGTCTTACAGACTCTGTCACAGTCTAATATAACTCTGGGACTGCACGGGTGGAAATGTTTGTCCTGGATGGGACTTTTCATTTGGGACAGATGCATGCTGCTCTGCAGCTTATTCATTAGGTAGGGAAATGGGCAGACTGGGTGGGCCAAGCGGTCCTTATCTGCCATCAAATTCTATGTTTCTATGTTTCTATGAAAGGTCAGTTGCCAGCATTTCCATTACAGCTGCATTCAGTTCACATGACACAGCAATATGTGGTGGGTATTACATGTTCTGGGTAAAAAGACTGTGCAATGTGGGCTGCATTGCTACCCATTTTGCATGTGGCATGCCAAATGGCTCTGCTCTGAAAACTGCCATGGGTAGGGGGCTTTTGCCATGGGATGAGGATGTACAAGTGACAAGTCAACACATTATGTTATTGTTCCCATTTTAAGCACTGGGGTTGATGTACTAGAAATACTGCTCAAACCACCACTACTAGTCTGACCCCAACTTGACAATTCAAAATCCTCCCCCTCATGCCTGTAATAATCCTCTGGTGTTATTTCACCAATACTACACACATAGCTACTTTGGCTACTTCCAGTCAAGGAAGTGGATACCATGCTCAATAAGGTGGATGAGGGTGAATGCCCCACTATGGTATGAGCTCCCCTCTGGTGCCAAGTCCACAGTGTCATGTGTCTGCTCTTCAGATGTGTATGCTGGCCCATGGTGCCAAGATCGCTACTCTTTTTACTACACCTTACATGTAACAAGCATACTGTATTGTTTCATCACTTGCATCTTGTATGAAAAAAATCCCAAACTAGGTATTTTGATGCTTTACTTTTCACATGTCCCTGGTGCTACATTTTGGACTCTAATTTTTGTGGCACTGAAATGGGTGAAGTACTGAATGATTTCTGTTGTTGGGCACACTTGGACCCTGTCTGAACATCACAGTCTAAGGCTATTACTGGATCATCATCAACAGACACAGCTACAGTATATCAGAACTTTGAGGATGGGGTAATTTAATAACAGACTGTTTATAGACAGACACCTTTAGTTTCTGTTTCTCCAGTTCCCAACTGTGATCACTAGCATCATCATCAAAATCATCATCCACATCCACAAATTCAGTTTGGATGCTGTTCTGTGGTGAACATGTTCCCACCACAGATACAGTATGATCACCCACAATTGTTTTGTCAACATTTGAATATTTGGATGGCCCAGGCGTAACCTCAGCATTGCTGGAAACATGAGATTGTGGGTCATCGTCATGATCAGAATCACATTCATCTAATGTGGGGGTGGGGAGGGCGACATCAACTAGACTCTGAATCATGTCTTCAGACTCCATAACATTTTGGCACCCAGATAAATTTGCATCAGTTGAACTTGGAGCAATACTCATGCTGGACTTGTCATTAAATTCACTA
The DNA here is from genome assembly GCA_016271365.2 of Neoceratodus forsteri. NCBI lineage: Eukaryota > Metazoa > Chordata > Ceratodontiformes > Ceratodontidae > Neoceratodus > Neoceratodus forsteri. The sequence continues at coordinate 1,024,005,387 of CM057454.1, read as the reverse complement.
CCACCATCACCACCAGCAGAGACAACAGCATTTCCAATCATCACTGAAGAGATTGAGTGTGCTATGAAAAACATAGTCAGAGAAATCCCTTTACTTGCACCAACTATTCCCTTCTGCTGCATACTATTATGCCAAAGGCCATGGCCACTCTTGACAGTGGCAGCAGTGTCATGGCCAGAAACATCTTTGCATGCACGACTCTTTGCAGAAATTTTTAGGGATTACGCAGACAATTAAAAAACAATTTAGATTTAAGTATTTTTGGGAGGATGGGAAGCAAAAAAACAAGAAGAGTGACTTACAGATGGAGATTGGGCCCTAAAGAGATGCAGCGGCACTGACAAATGGAGGTTGCACACTAAAGAGATGCAGCCGCACAGGTGCAACAACACCTTAACCAGTGGTCAGCAGTCCAAAACTGGAAAAATAATAAATTATTTTGCTGGAGGTGTACAGCAGTGCTTAGACAGAAGCAGTAAAAAATAACATGGATGGGTGAAGAAATTAAGAGTACTGCAATTACGGTGCCACAATAAAATGCATTTGACTTGACAGCATGCATACACGCTTAAGGTATTGGGAAGAAAATATAACAGTTCAGTACACTGCAACCCAGTATTTTAAACAAACTGAAAAAATGCAAAGCACCACAGCAAACAGCAACAAATGCTCAAATCTTACTAGAAATGTTAAGGTGTGTAGATAAAAATGCAGATACTAAAACAGTACCCAACAACAGTTGGAAAGACAACATTTCTCACTGTGAATCTCCCTTCACCACAGATATGCCACTCCCCTGAAGCACACTTCTACAGTGTATTTCAGTACAGAGACTGAATGTACTAAATTAACATTCATTATGCACACAAAAATCAATAAATGATTGGTGGTACACTGTAAACACACAAGGGTTTCCTATAATTGAAGTACTAAATTTTGACACAGCATTTTGTGGCAAAAAGGCTTTGTTAAAGGTTTTTAGAGGGTCTGAATCTCAGAGCTCTGAGAACAAACTGTCTCCAGCTTTCCATTACATACACTATGATGAACTGAGGCTGTGAAAGACAGTATAGAGCCCATGTGCCCTGGTATCCCATGATTCACTACAAAATTCACCTAAAAGAGCAATACAAAGGTGAAGTTAATGTGAAGTCCATTGAAATCAATTGAACTTTGCATCAGAATTAAAAGGTGAAGTTATTTGTTTTGTGCTGTGGAGTATTATGCAAATGTCATGTCATATGAGAAATACTCCAAGTAGCAAAGTTTAGGAACTTCACCTAACCACTACTCTTAACTGATGATGATGGAATCTACTATGTCTGTCATTAAAGAGGGGTTACTAGTGGGGAACCGCAGGGTTCAGTACTGGGTCCAGTCCTTTTTAATGTCTTTATAGGTGACATTGCAGAGGGACTGGAAGGAAAAGTATGCCTCTTTGCAGATGACAAAGATCTGCAACAGGGTTGATACACAAGGAAGCATGGAAAGGATGAGAAGGGACTTGGCAAGGTTGGAGGAATGGTCAAAAGTATGGCAGTTTGGATTCAATGCAAAGAAGTGAAAATAATGCACCTGGGAAACAGAAACCCAGGGGAAGATTACACAGTGGGGAGGAGGTAGTAACAACAACAAAAATGGAAAGGGACCTGGGGGTAATCATATCAGATGACCTTAGGGTTGGCAAGCACTGTGAGAAGGTGGTAGGGAGGGCTGGGGGGATACTGGGATGCATAGGAAGAAGCATCACCAGCAGAAAACAGGAAGTTGTTATCCCCCTGTACAGACAGTTGGTGAGACCCCATCTGGAGTACTACATCTAGTTCTGGAGACCCCATCTCTGCAAGAACATAGACAGGATAGAGGCAGTTCAGAGGAGGGCAACTAAAATGGTGAAGGGTCTGCAAGAGAAGTCATATGAGGAGAGACTAACGGAGCTTAATATGTATACCCTTGAGGAAAGGAGGGATAGGGGGACATGATTGAAATGTTTAATTACCTCAGTGGAATCAACAAAGTCCAAGAGGGTAACATCTTTCAGAAAAAGAGATGTGCAAGAACAAGGAGACACAATTTGAAGATACAGGGTGAGGGGATGGCTCTGGGGCAATGTGAGGAAGTATTTTTTTCACAGAGAGGGTGCTGGATGCATGGAATAGCCATTCTGAGGAGATTGTGGGGTCTAAAACTGTGGGAGAATTCAAGAATGCATGGGACAGACATAAGGCAATTTTTGTGGGGGGTAGGAAGAAATAGGCTATTGGTTAAATAGGATCTGCAGCTTATCCTCTAGGTAGGGAAATGGGCAGACAAGATGGGCCAAGCAATCCTTATCTGCCGGCAAAGTCTATGTTTCTGTGTTTTTATTATTACTGACTAAGCCAAATGTTTTCCCATAGGTCTGAATCAGACAATGCCTTGTACCTGGTGCACAGATCACCCCTAAGTTTACTGTAGACGTACTAAATAAACCTAGCTCTTCTAATCTGCTACATAGTCTAAATATTTCATGTTTCTAATTTTCTTTATTGCTGTCCACTGAATGCCAATAATCAAGATTTTAACTTTCTTTTTGTAAGGTCTCCACACTTAAACATAATACTCCAAATGTGGTTTCACCAAGGAAGCGTACAGTGGAATTATCACACTACTCTCTCTACTAGAGAAGTTCCTAAAGATAGAACTCATTACTCTCTGAGCTCTTGTTACTGCAGATCTACATTGTGTTGAGCCACTCAGATCGTGAGTTATTAGTACATCCAGATATCTTACCTCAGTAGTAGTTGTGATAGGAGTACCGAGTTAAGTAGTATGCAACCATTGTGTTCCAATGACCAAGGTGCATAATTTTGAGATTGAGACTTAACTTATTAGCTGTAACCCAGCCAGCAAGGCTATACATGTCTTTCTGAAATAGATGAACAGACTAACTATCATTTACAATACTAGCTAATTTGATGTCATCAGCAAATTTTGCACTCCAGTATAGTTGGGATATGTGTAAGGGAGTTATATAAATACTATACAGTATCAGGCCCAGGACAGAGACTTGTGGTACTCCACTTGTTATATCAACCCATGGTGATTTGTACCTGCTACAGTCACACATTGCCTTCTACCTGTCAGCCAGTGTCTTATCAATGTAATTGTGTTGAATTCTATCTTGAATTCTAGAAGATGCTCAATAAGTTGTTTGTGAGGCAATGTGTCAAACACCTTAGAAAAGTCTAAATACAGTATATTCACATCTAAGCTATTTTCCAAAGCACTACTGACTGGACTGAAAAAGTTAAGGAGGATAGTAAGACAAGAACATCCTTTATATTATCTAATTCTTTCTTGAAGTGGAACATGGTTGCACTGTATACCACACTACTTGGCAGCCTATTCCATTCTGTCACAACTATCTGGTTGAAGCAGTTACCTCTTTCTCCTTTTCTATAATTTTCTCCTCTCAATTGTAAACTGTGCTCTCTGATGTCCCTACCTTTGTGCGTAAACACAGGTCCCATGCACTCTCTCAGATCTGGGTTATTCAAGGCCCGAAAAACAATACATAGATCACCTCTTAATCTCCAATTTATAGAGGAGAGTTTAAGAGTTAAGAGAAGCATTTAACATAGAGTATAAGGAAGAAATATATGCAGTCATTGCATGGCTGTACCATATATCATCATATGAGAAGGAGCAAGATTCTGGAGAGGATCAGGGCAAGATTTTATTGGCTTGGAATGAGATAAGACATAATGCAATATGTCCAGTCAAGCACTACATGCCAAGAGGTGAAGTTGAGCAATCAAATGTTGATGGCACAGATGATAGTCAACCATCCAAGTGGACTGTGGACTACTATAGCTACAGATCTAGTCAGACCATTGCCCAAAACCAGCAAAGGAAATTAATGGATGTTAATAGTAGTGGACCAATTTACCAAGTTGGTGGAAGCATTTCCATTGAGAAGCGTAAACACAAATGTTATTGTAAATAAAATGGACAGGAAAACTTCTTCAGATGTAGAACGCCAAACACATTGTATCAGATAACAAACCACAGTTGAAATCAGGCCAGTGGGAGCAATTTTGCAGTGCTTGTGGAGTGAAACCAATTAATACAACACCCTATCATCTGCAGTCTAACTGGACAGAAAGAACTGAATGGAATATAAAGTCATACCGGAGAATGTATGTCCATAAGCAAATACTGATTCAGTCATGAGAGATGGACTCAGTATTTGCACAGAATGCTAATGGCACTAAGGCGCGCAGTGCAAGAGTCTACATGATGTAGTTCAGCATTGCTGATGTATGGAAGAGAAATGATGCTACCAGTGAAAAGAGAACTGTCATGAGAACAAAAAATGATGGACAGTATACTGGAATGCACAAAGACTTTATAAAACAGCGTGCAAAAATATTGGAAGCTTACCAGTCAGACATGGAGGATGCCTGAAAGCACCAAAAACAGTATTATGACAAAAACAGAAGAAAAGTACAGGTAATCTTAGAATGCAGTGAAATGGTACTTTTGAGAAGACATCCATTTTAAGACAAAATTAAAAAGTATTCAGGCAAGCTAGCAAGAAGATGGGAAGATCCACATGTGATAACAAACAGATATTCTGAAGTCATATACCTTCTTAAAGATCCGGCTAGTACTCAAGACAGGTGGTATACTACATTAGTAATCTTAGGCAATTTAGAGCTAGTGATATTACTGATTACACTGTGATGGATTCCAGGGGTGCACTAGATGTGCAAACTTCTTCAGATGAGCCAGAAGAAGTACTTATTCAGGCAAGCCAAAGTACACTGAATTATAGTTCTAGGCTGAGGAGGATTACAGAACCCTACATTCTGAGGTTACTCAATCATAGTTGGTCAGACTCACCTACACAAATCATTGCAAAAAATGTATGAATGCTAAAATGTGTGTATAGTTAGTTATAAAATGGGCTGGGATATTACTCCCTTCTGATTGATTGTTACAGAACGTTTTTGCAAACCACAACTGCAGCAGCAAAAAGAGATCACTGTGCCATTAGAATGTTGACTTTAAAAGGACTCCATTTTGTTTTTGCTCCTTAGTGAACAAAACTTTGATTCAAACTGCCAGCTCTAACAATACATTTCAGCAAGGTATGTCCCATAGACAAATGTCACAAACTGAAATACAAATAATAAAACTGTAAATCACCCTGTTTTGTCTCCAAACTGATTATGCTCTCTCACTTGACTTCTTCTGGTAGCAGTCCAGTAGCGTGCTGACTCCTGATGTCTCGCATATCACTAGTGCTCCCGACCACGATAGTTTTAAACAAAAATACTGTTGCTGTTTACATGTGATCAATAAGACATGATACTTGAAAAATTCCTTGAAGATCCTTGACTTAAGAAAGCAGCAGCGCAATGTCAACTGCAACAATTTTTCATTAGTTACAATTTAAACACACTCATAATATTTTTAATGCTGCAGATTTTAGTTTTAGATGGGGGTGAACTGTGTGCTAGTGAAAGCACTGAAAGTGTGAATGCTGATGGATACAAAACAGTCACAGGTGGTGAGAGAATGGTGACAGCCCAGTTCTGTGACTTAAGAGAATGGGATCATTTAGTGAGCTTATGAGTATTTAGCATAAAAAGTAAAAATAATGAGCCTTTAAAATAATGAGTGTGTTTAAATTGTAGCCAAACAAAAATCATTGCAGCTGACATTGCGCTGCCACTTTTTCAAGTCCCCACCCACTTCTGCTAGAGGTCCCATTCATTCCTGTTGTGATGCTGTGCTTCTGTCGGAGGTGGTTCAATTAAAAAAAACAGATTACAGTCTTTGTGTCTCTCTCCTCTCTCAGTATGCCTCTCCCTCCTCTATAATAAGTAGTTCTGCATCACACTGACAACAAAATAAAACTACTTCAGAGCTACTGATGCCAATAAAGGGCAACCTTTGTGAAGCTCATACCCAATGGCATCATTTTTTACCAGGTGGAAGGACTATTTTATAATAACTGAGTTTAATTTCTTTCTGTACAAAACCCATGGCATAATTTACAGTTATAAAGGAGTGTTTATACTGGTAAACATGCACGGGTTTTGTTTCTTTTGCACATGCCCCATGCTAGTGCCAGGCGCCGCTCTTCCAAGTTCCCCCAGCTAACCAAACCCGAGCCACCAGAAACTGCCACTCCATCTCGGCGGTAAGTACATTTAAAAGAAAAATGAAAGTGCTTCCTAGCAAGAGCGGGGAAATAAAAAAAAAAAAACACTTCCAGCAACCCCCTCCTGACCGCTGACTGTGCCGAAACTTGTTTGGACCATTGCTTCACCAGAGGTCTTTTCATTATTTTATATAGTTGTTATGGAGGAAAAAAACAAAACCCAGCAATTATATAAAATAAAATATGGGTCAGTGTGTGTAAACTTGATGTTTACACACACCCTCAGGATTAGATGCTATGCATAAACCCCTCGGGTGTGTGAAAACTTCTGGTTACAAACCCCAACCCATACTTTATTCTCTATATTATAAACTCTCTTAATCCAATCTGTTTTTTCACCATATAAACATGGTATTTCTTAACTGTAATAAGTAAAAAAAAAATGATGCTTATTTTATAAGTGCAACAAGACACTCCAGGGTATGTGAATGGAACAGATTTTACTGTACTTCCAGGGGCTAAAACTATGAGGCCACTCATTACACCCTGGGCATATAGTAAAATCTGTTCTATGCACACCCCACCATGTCTTATTGCTTACTTATGTAGAAATGTTGTTAAAATTGTATATATGTAAACTTAAAGCAGCAAGGCTTTTTGAAGTAGTTCAGGACTTGGTCAACGTTGTTGCTCTTGGTGGGGGGGGAATGTAACAGTCATAAAATGACTGTTTAACAAGTAAGTAGACCTGGGTACCTTATTTGCTAGGAGGCCTCCTGGTGGAAGGTTGGAAGCTGTATATCTGCCAGGCAGAAGGGTAGACTCTGTGGTAAACAAACAAAAAGAAAGGGTTGTCAGCATATTATTAGTAGAACTGGAGGAATAACGCAAAGAGGGAGGGAGAGTGATTGCCTACACCCCTTACACCAACACATGTAGAGACTGACTTTTCAAACTACTGCTTGTCACCCTATTGAAAAGGAAATGGTCAGTGCAGCAATCTGGAAGCCATGGGCTAGTAAGCAGGTTGCCCTGACTAGTGATTTAGTAGCCCTGGTGATCAAGTGGTATTTTGGGGACAGCCTGAGTTAAAGCAATTCAATTTTTTTTAATAGTAAGCCTATGCCCTGTGTAAAATGTCATGCCCCTAGTCAGTGAACATATTTTAATTGTGGATCAGCAACTGCAAGGTGCCGAGGTGCCAAATGAGTGACCAAGGAGTTAAGAGAATCAAACTATGGCTCTATAGCATAGCACTATTGTGCTATGTGGAATACCCCTGGAACAGCTGAGATGTGGCTGTGCAAAACTGAGACTTTGGACGATGAGCAGGCTATGGCCTGCCAAAGCTGAGCACACTTGAGATTGCGACATAGTACAGAGAGCATCTCTCACTGGCAGAAGACCAGATTTTTTTTTTTATAAATAAAGCAATTTGCATGCAGCAAGCATAAGCATTTATTTCTAGGGACTGGCTACTAATAAATGTATTTAATAAAAAACAAAGGGGCACACAGTGTGAGGTGCACATGGGCTCCCACACACTTAAGTGCAAACCTGGCACCATGTTAAGGTGGCAGGAAGGCTGCTAGTATAAGAAAGCTACGCTGGTAAAACTTGAAGAAGTAAGAAAAAAACTTGTTTAAATCAATAAATAGAAGCCATAATGGGCTAGTCTGTAGTCCAGTGAACACAGATATGTACACTGTGTGCCACAAAAATGTATAGTTTTAAAAACGGAACAGCTTTAATTACTGCAATGCAGGGAAACTGAATCAGCATAAGTTAAACTATACAGAATATTCACCTTTTTTTCTAAATGGCACTGCCAAGCCATTTTAAGTTAGAATTTCCCCAGACAAGGCAGTCTTGTAGAGTAAGATACTGTAGAATTACTTTCTATCGCGTCTGTTTAATTTAGCACTACTGATCCTTCCCAGCTGTTAGCGGTAATTAAACTTCGCAATCCCACATTGTGCAGTCAAACCCAATTTAGAAAACTGGTAGCTTAAAAACGATCTATGCAGTGATAGTATGTGCACTACACTAATTACCCAATTAGACACCTCTTTAAAGTCATAGAGTGGTTAAAGGGTTCTCATCCCTGTCACTGCTATGGTCGCATAATGTCTCTTATAAGCTGGTTGAAGCAGAAAACATTAAAATGGGATTGCTTTCAGCTAGATGATCCAATGCTGCTGTCGGAAAGTGCTGATATTCCACTACGTGTTGCCGAGAATGTTGTTACTGAACTTCACTGTGCATCACCCCCTCCAGCAAAAAAACGGCGCTCTGAGTATGCCGTATACAGCCCTGATGTGAGATATCAAATCGGGAAACACGCAGCAGAGAGTGGAGTTATGAGTGCAGTCAGACTATGCAAGTTAAAGCACGCTGGAGAAATCAATGAGTCCACTGTACAAAATTTCAAAAGGGACTTCCATGACTAAGAGGAACTCCTAACCCTAGTCTGCTTCCCCACTGCTTACCAATAAAACCCATGGGAGACCAACTCTTCTTCTTTTTGAAGTAGAAGATGATCTAAAAAAAAATAATTTGCAGTCTGAGAGGAGAAGGCGCAGTTGTGAATGCCAGAGTTGTCATGGCCATAGCCCGTGGGGTTGTAAAAACACACAACTGCATGACACTCTCAGAGTTTGGTGGCAACCTAACATTTTCAAGGCAGTGGTCCTGGCTCTTTCTCCACCGAATGGGGTTCACAAAAAGAAAGGGCACCAAAGCTAGCAGAAAGACCCCTGAGAATTTCAAGGATCTGCGCTCTGCATTTCTTTTTTTGAAATTCAACTTTTCATTGTTTTCGTCTTACATATAGCTAGCAAGGAGGCTACAATGTTGGCCTTACAAGAATACTGGCCAAGACAGACAAGAAGTAGCAACCATCAGTCTGTCTCTGGATCAAACAAAGCTAAAACAATACCAATAAACCTACAAAACCCTCCTTCCCTCCCCCCTCTTAACTGGTCCCCCCCCCCCGGAGTGTGCCTAATGTACACAACAACACAAAGATACTCAAGAATTAAAAACTAACAGTCAGCATTTGTCAAAGATGGATAAAGTTAACCAACTAAAATAAGCAGAGACATGTACTTACAAAATCGCTCTGCATTTCTAAAGCGCATTGCAAATGCCTCAGCACAGGAGCTGATTCCACCCGAACTGCTCATTAATTTAGATGAGACCGGTGTCCAACTTGTCCCTTGCTCCCAGTGGACAATGGCAGAGAGCGGGTCGAAGCAAGTAGAAGAGACCGGGTTAGGGGATAAGAGACAGGTCTCCCTTGTCCTTGCCTGTACTTTGTCTGGAGAAATGTTGGCCCCCCCAAATCATTTACCAGGGCAAGACCAAAAACAACCTACCTGCTTTCCAGTTTCCTGAAAAGTGGTGTGTCACACAATCAGAGAACCATTGGGCAAACACAGAAACAATGTTACTTTTCATACAATCTGTTCTTGTTCCCTTCGTAAATGAAATCAGATTAAAACACAAACTCCCCCGTGAGCAGAGATCTCTGCTAGTAATGGATCTCTTTCGAGCACACAGTACAGAACAAATTTTGCAGTACCTTGAGGATCACCACATCATCCCGATTTTTATTCCTCCCTCATGTACTGATTTGCTCCAGCCACTGGATGTCAGTGTTAACAAACTACTGAAGGACTTCCGAAAAAACGAGTTCACAGAGTGGTATTCAGGAGCAGTCTCAGCACAACTAGCCCTTGGTACATCACCATCAACTCTGAGTATAGACTTACTCATGACATCAATTAAAACAAAGCATGCACAATGGCTGGTAACAGCGTTTGAAAAGATCTGTTTGTGGCATGAGGATGTGGTACACGGTTTCAAAATGGTAGGGATTAAGGAGGCACATTTCTCTTGTTTGGACACCACTCCCACATAAAAATAAGTGTGATGTTTACTGTCTCTACTATAATGTTCTTAGCCACTGCCACATAAAAATAAGTGAGATGTTTACTGTCTCTACTGTAATGTTCTTAGCACTTTAGACTGTACCGAGTTCAGATAATTACTGACTGTCATTTAGTTCAGATGTTTACTGTCTCTACTCTACTGTACTGTAATATGCTTTGCACTATAGCCTGCATCGGGATTTCCCATTCATTGTAAAACTGTTATACTGCTGACACTTTAGCATTTAACATGCTTTATCTTTCAGTGTAAAAAATAAAATACATGTTTTTTATATCACTAACAAACTAAATTGGCTGAATATTTTATTTCGTGGGTATAATGCTGTCCGCGAAAATAGCGAATGTTCATTAGCAGCCAACAGTAGTAATTCTACAGTATGCGGTATAAGGCAAAAATAGTTCTATTGAAATAAAAGTGGAGGAAAGAGGGGTCACTAACCTGAAAAAGTGGAGTAGCTAGGCTCAGAACCCATGCCGGCAGGCAGGGTGGAGGAGGAGCCAGGAGAGTGTGTCTGATCTTGGGCAGGGGGTTTTACTGACACCCATTGGACAGCCCCAGGGAGGAGTCTTAACTCAAAAAATGAATATTTAATTTATCTGAGTGCCAGATGTAAGGAAACGGAGGTATTTAAAGGGACATGGCTCATTTTTTTCACTCCCCAACAGTCCACCCTGCCTCCAGGACTTACCGGCATGCAACAAAGTGCTCCCTTGATTTCTCACCAAGGCAGAGCCTTTGAGGGACCCTCCCCATAGCCCCCTGAGAGGTGCCCTTTTGAGATCCAGTGGTGCTGTGCCATGGGCAACTGTGTGAGGCTCGGCAATGGAGGCAGAGTCATTCTGTAGCCAGATTTTTTTTCCCTGTGTTGTTGCTGGGAGGCAGGTCCAGTGGATGCTGTGACATACCCAGATCATGCTTCTGACCTGCCCCCTCTTAAGACACTAGACAGTGCTCTGTTGAACAGTGTATTCCATGGTCACCCAGGAACACCAAACCAGAGACACACAACCCCATTCCCGACACCTTCCCAGAAGAGGAAAGCTACCATAGAGCAAAGCAATCCAGCTCCTCCCCCCTACCAACCCCCAATGACTTGGTCCTTTTCCCGAACCTGGGTCACTGACACAGCGTGAGGTGTGGCATTCAGGGCCCCAACCCTCAACGCCACCGGACTGGCCAGAATTGCTAATTTTAAACATAACTTTGTCCTTGTTAGTGTGGAAAGTTACACTGCAAGCTGCCTTTTTTTCCACTGGGTGGAAAACTTTAAGGATAAGTAACTCCATTGTCTCATAATTCAATTTCTTAGGAAAAAAGAACTGGAGAAAGTCAGGAATTGGAGCTTTCATTTGGGAAAAGTGTAGCAGTGTTTAAACTTTATTTTGTAGTAATTTGTGCTTAATGTTATGTACAATTATATTGAATCCAGATTGATGGAGCAGATCAGGCTTGGCATTTTCAAAAAGGGCAGCTGGAAATTCAAACCTAGGATTCTATTGTGGCTTATGCTACAGCAGAATTTGAAAGTAGAATTCAAGCTTGCTTGGTGCATAGGTTTGGAAAAGAGTCATTTTCACTTTTGGGCTGGCAGTATAGCCTAGAGGTTAGAGTAATGAGCTATGAATGAGCTTGGTACATCCGGGCAAACCAGACCTGGGTTTGATTCTCACAACCTCCACTTGCATACTGTGTGACTCTGAGCAAGTCACTTAACCTACCAGTGCTCCCAGGTCACCCTCTGAAAACAGGCACTTGTGCCTAGTGTGCCTTACCCTGTTACCAAAGACTAAATAAAATAAAATAAACTCAGTGACAAGGATTTTGAGAAACAAAATGTTCAGTGGGTATAAAAGAAGCTGCACAGCTCATGTTTGTGGAGATCAAGTAGTAAGACAAACCTGAATGGACCAAAGCTGTCCAGAGGTAGTCCAATTTATTGAGGCCTTCCAGTCTGATGGGGCCTCTGGGACTAGCCCTCGGTTAAGTGTACAGACTATAATGGATCACCTGCATCCCAGTGTTAAAGATAGTAGGACAGTAAGTGAGAGCAGGAACAGTATAGAATAGCCTGCTGCTTTGAGTACCTGTTTTTCCACTAGTGTGTTCAGCTTCAGCCAGCAAGCAGTGCAACTGCTTCAAGCAACCAGGTCATCTCCAAGGATTAACAGCATCAGATCCACTGCTGACTCCTCAGGTCAAAGTCACCATGTTTTCCAGTTGTACAAGGGAAGTGGTACAGTAACTTTTATTTTCATTGCAGGACTAGTTCAAGAGGAACACTGTTCTACATACTGAATTCTAAAATCCTTCTTGCTTCCGCGGCTACAGTCCAGCTATTGAAGGACTGAAATAGAGATTGTGGGGGGAAAAGTACACTGTGAATACTGTAGAGTAAATGTGATGTGATGCAAAGCAGATGTTAATGTGAAATGTATAGAGTATAAATGAATATAGTGTATGAGCAGTTTAAGGTAAAGTGTTTCTGGTTAGATATCAGGGAAGGGTATCTGAAGGAAAAAAAGTAAGTGGGCTGACTGTGGTGGGTATATGCCTAGTAGCCACTGCACACCCTTAAGGCAAGTAATTTGAATGTGCAGCAACTTATATCTGAGGTGTGACTTAGTGCTGCGTTAATATTTTAAGTATCTGGAGGGCTGGTGAGTTGTGATATAGCCTACAGTCTCCAGCGATATCAGGTACAGACCTGTGAGAAGATAGAGATAATATTAATGATTAAGATATTCATTCTATGCAATGTTATTTGCAAGAAGTATGTGTTGTTGCCTTTAAATGTTACTGTCTTTTCATGCAAACTGTGTCTGTAAGCTGGCAGAACAGTTCAGTCTGGTGCAGCCCCTTTCACTCTCACAAGGTTTCTGCAGCTATTTGAATGGGGGGAGGGTAATTCCAAAGTCCCTGTGTGTACTCAAATCAATGCTTGTGGATGTGAAGAGAGACAATAAGCTACTGATTGTGCAGCCCTGATTTCTGTCCGTGTACTGTAGGTACTTTATCTACCTTGTGTTCTATGTATTGGTTGTAATGCAGTTCTGGAATTTGGCAGTGACAATTTAAGAATGTGGTGGGGAAGCACAATTTTGAGTATGGTGGGATGAAAATATTTGGAATGTGATGAGGATGGCAATTTTAGAATGTGTCAGTGACTCAAAATTTTGGAATGCAGTGGGAAGGTATAATTCCAGAACATGGCTGGGACACACAGTGTGGTAGGGATTCCCAGTTTTGGAATGTGGTTCAGAAACACAATTTCAGAATGTGGTGGAAATGCATCATTATGGAATGTGGTGAAGAAAAGCATTTTCAGAATGTGACAGGGATGCACAATTTTAGAAGGAAGTGGTAACACAATTACAGAATGTGGTAGTGATGCACAATTTTAGAATTTGACATGTGATTTCAGAATGTGGAAGTGACAGTCATGTTCAGAGTGTGGTGAGGATGTGCAGTTTTGGAATAAGGTGGGATGCACATTTTCTGAATGTGATGAAGACAGGCAATTTTGGAATGTGGAAACTTACATAAATTTGGAGTGTGGGGTGAAGGTACAATTTCAGAATGTGATTGGGGAACAACATTTTAGAATGTGGTGGAGATATTCAATTTCAGAATGTGAAGGTGACACACAATTTTGGAATGTGGCACTGACTCAGTTTTGGTGACACTTTCAGAATGTGGCACTGAAACACAACTTTAGAATGTGGTGGTGATGTTCAGTTTTAGAATGTGATGAGGATGTGCACTTTTGAAATGTGGTAGGGATATAGAATGTCAGAATGTGGTGGGGATGTGATGTGCGATTTTGAAATGTGGTTGGGGCCTACAGTTCTGGAATGTGGTAGTGACAAGCAATTCTAGAATACAATTGTGTGTCCTTTTTAATTCAAACTGTGTATCCTCACTTTATTCCAAAATTGTCAGTCTCCATCAAATTCCTAGATGTGTGTCCCTGTCACATTCTGAAATTGAGTGTCTTACTACATTTTGAGATGGCACATTCCTGCCACATTCTGAGACTGAATGTCCCTCCCAGAATTCTCAAATTGTGCACCACCTTGACTTTGTATACCTTAGTTCAGCACTGCATTCCAAATCCACCTCCTCATTCATTGTGCACTACTATTTGTTTTAAATGATTACTACAACTACTGTTTCTTAAACTTTGGAGAAATAGGTCCTATACGGTTGCTGACAGGAAGGACTAGGCTGTGAGTTCTGTTTATGACATTATCAGTGGCCTTCACTTGAAACTTGCTCATTTAAACACAGAGTGAAATCAGGGTTACAAAATGGCTCATAATTGTTGCACGAGACTGCCTTCCTTTACTCTGCTACTACAGTATATGTTTTCTTTTTCTTCACTATAAAATGGCCATCTGCAGGGGTTGTATGTCTTTCACCTTACCTAATATTGTCCTATCCTTTCCTTTCTCTCTCTCTTTCTGGTTGTGTTGTGTGACTTGTTACTGGTTTGGAAAATGGAGAGAAGCACTGGAGCTGCAAGACCCTTAGTTAGGCTCTCTCTTAAACGTTTATACAGAATAAACTTCATTGTGAAACTGACTCCCTCTCAGAGACAGAAAGAAATTGTTCTACAGTGACATAGAAACATAGAAACATAGAAGTTGACGGCAGATAAGGACCGCAAGGCCCATCCAGTCTGCCCATTTCTTTTTCTACCTCATAAATGTGCCATCGGCCTTTGCTCTGTCAGTGACCTATCTATTCATAGTCATTTGTATTGCTCCCTTATGCCTATCCCATGCCTGTTTGAAGCCCTGCACTGTATTCATAGCCACCACTTCTTGTGGTAAGCCATTCCATGCATCCACCACCCTTTCTGTGAAAAAGAATTTCCTCATATTCCCCTTAATCGGCCTCCTCTAATCTCATACTGTGTCCTCTTGTCCTGCTATTTTCTTTTATATTTAAACATATGTTAGACTCTTTCACCTTGTTTATGCCCTTAAGGTGTTTAAATGTCTGATCATATCACCTCTCTCCTCCTTTGCTCAAGGGTATACATATTGAGCTCCGTTAATCTGTCCTCATATATGTCTTCTGATGCAGTCCCTGCACCATTTTGGTTGCCCTTCTGGACTGCCTCAATTTGGTTAATGTCCTGTGAAGGTGTGGCCTCCAATACTGCACGCAGTACTCCAGATGGGGCCTGACCAATGTCTTGTACAGAGGGATTATTACCTCTCTTACTGACTTGTGATACTCCCACTAATACACCCTAACACCCCTAGCCTTACCTACTGCTTTAGAGGTCTGCTTGATGATTTTAGGTCATCAGTGATGATGATGCCCAAGTCTCTTTCTTCCTTTGTGACTGCTAGCAACTCCCTCCCAGCCTATAAGTGGCTTCAGGGTTTCTCTTCCCATGTGCATGATTTTGCACTTCTTTGCATTAAATCCCAGTTGCCACTCTTCTGACCATTCTGCTAGTTTATCCAGATCTCTTCTCATTCTGCCCACCCCATCTGGATCATCTACTCTGTTGCAGATCTTGGTGTCATCTGCAAACAGACAAGCCTTACCCTCTAGTCCATCTGGAGGTCACTAATGAAGATGTTGAATAGGACTGGCCCCAGGACTGATCCCTGAGGTACCCCACTTGTGACTTGCATCTCTTCTGACTGTATACCATTTACCACCACTCTCTGTTTTCTGCCAGTCAACCAGTTTGCCACCCAGTTGACCAACTTCTGACCCACCCGAGCCTACCTAGCTTATTTATCAATCTTCTATGTGGAACAGTGTCAAAGCTTTGCTGAAGTCAAGGTAGGCGACATCAACTGCTCCCCTTGGTCCACCACTCTGGTTACCCAGTCAAAGAAATCTATGAGATTAGTTTGACAGGACCTTCCTTTGTAAACCCATGCTGTCTTGGATCCTGTGCCCCTATGGATTCCAGGTGTTGCACTATCCTTTCCTTAAGGGTGCCTCCATAATCTTGCCCACTACTGAGGTAAGACTGACCGGTCTGTAGTTCCCGCCTCCTCCTGCTACCACTCTTGTGGAGTGGGATCACATGAGCCCTTCTCCAGTCTTCTGGGACCTCTCCTGTGCTCAGAGACTCACTAAACAATTCTGCTAATGGCTCTGCTAGTTCCTCCTTTAGCTCCTTAAGTACCCTGGGATGTATGCCATCAGGTCCCATTGCCTTATCCACCTGGCTTAGCAAGCTCTTGTAGGACCCTTTCTTTGTGAAGGAGTAGTGCTCACCTCCCTCCCCTGTGTCCATGATGCTGAGCTGTGGGCCCTGCCCTACCTTCTCTTCAGTAAATACTGAGCAAAAGTATCTATTTAGGATAGATGCCTTTACAGGGTCCTCCTCCTCACATGCTCCCTTTTCTCCATTAAGCTAGCAATACCCCCTCTGGACTTTCTCCTTTCACTAATGTATCTATAGAAAGTCTTGTCACCTTCTTTTACTGTTCGTGCTAGTGTTTCCTCAGTTTGGGACTTTGCCTGCCTTACTGCCTTACCTGCTTCCCTTGGGCAGTTTGGTATGCCTCCCTATCTTCATCCCGCTGTGTTCCTTATATTTTTCTGAAGGCCAGCCTTTTGGCTCTGACCTTTTCTGCTACTGTATTTGAGAACCAAAGTGGTTTCCTTCTTCTTTTTGCACTTCCTTTTCTGTCTAACACAATGGGATGTTGCTTCAAGTATTGTATCCTTAATGCTTGCCCACTTGCCTGTACCTCCTCACCTGTGTTTCTTTTGCCAGGGCTAGCTTAACTCTGTTGGCCATCTTATCAAAGTCAGCTCCTCTGAAGTCCCATATTTTTGCTTTGGAATGGGATGATTTAGATGTAGTAGCCAAATTGAACCATACCATGTGATGGTCACTGGCTCCCAGGTGACCTTCACCTGAGATCTGTGATCCCTTCTTTGTTAGTCAGTACTAGATCTAGGATAGCCCTGTCTCTTGTGGTTGCTGTACCAGTTGTTTGAGCCCTCCCCTGCAGGGAATCCACTATGAGTCTAGTTCTGGCAGATGTTCCTGCTGGTATTGACCAATCTGTATCTGGCATGTTGAGTCTCCCATTATCAGAACCTCCCTTTAGCTGTCATGTTTTGTATATCTTCTAACAGTAATGTGTCTATGTCCTCCTCTGGTCTGGGGCCTGTAGACAACCCCAGTTCTTATGGCTGTCCCATTTCCTGTTTCCAGGGTGACCCACAGTTCTTCTGGCTCCTTATGTATTCTAATTTCTGTAGCTTTGATATTTCATTAACATACAGGCCACCCTCCTCCCCTTTTTGCACCTCGGTCTCTTCTGAACAATACATAGCCAGGTACTGAAGTCTCCCAAGTGTGGTTACTGGTAAACCACGTCTCACTAATTGCTACTATGTCCAGTTTAGCCTCTGACATTATTGCCTGCAGGTCTGGGATCTTATTTCCCAGGCTGTGAGCATTTGTGTACATGATTTTCCATTGGCCAGATTTTGGTGTGTTAGTTGTTGGGTGAAGTTTGGCATTACCCCTGTGCATCGTATGGGGAGACAAACCTTTTTTCTTACCTGGTGATGCAAATGAACGGCAAACACGCTGAATTCCTGTTTGACCAGTGTCCTGCCATTTAATGCATCACGTGGTATTGCAGCATTTTATGGATACCAGTGACGCAAGAACTGTTTTGTGCTGTGGACATGCCGATACTAAGATACTATCACAGTGCCAACCTATAGGTGGCACTAGCAGTTCATTCACATTTTCAAATTGGTGTGTCAGTATTACATCATCTGTCTGTAAAGTAGTTATGGATCATTACACTCATCACATAAAAACACTCCCTGAAAACCACGTCACCCTTATCTATGAATCCTTGCTTCAAGTGGTATTTGGTGGACCTGTTGGGGAAAATGTATCCCAAAATTCATGCTAATATAACTAAACATGTGGACTCACTGCACCCATCATCCACCTTAACATGACTAAGGAATTAGTTTATTAAGAAGTTTATGATTAGATTTTTGTGATTTTGATATGGGTTAACCTAGAAACATAGAAGTTGATGGCAGAAGGAGACCGTTCGGTCCATCTAGTCTACCCATTTGTTTTAGACCTATTTTGACATTTTAGTTTCCCTTCGTAGTCAGAGCTCCCTTGTGTCTATCCCATGCATTCTTGAATCCCCTGACAGTGTTGACCCCCACAAGCTCTTGGGGAAGGCTGTTCCAGGTGTCCACCACTCTTTCTGTGAAGCAAAACTTCCTGGTGTTGGTAGATAACCTATCTCCGTACAGCTTGAGTTCATGTCCCCTGGTCGTGGAACCCTTCTTGAAGTGAAAAAGTTCCTGTGCCTGTACCTTGTTAATGCCTTTTATGTACTTGAATGTTTTAATTATGTCCCTCCTCTCTCTCTCTTCTCTGCTCCAGGGAGTACATATTCAGTTCCCTAAGTCTTTCCTCGTAGAACATGTACTGCAGACCCTGAATTTAGATTTATAATGATTCTGAGTAGGTATACGATGCCATGGAATTAAGAAATCACAGGGTACACTTGAAATACACTGTATTGTAAAGTTTATAGTAAAAATGGTTAGTATCTGATGGAAAGGTATATGGGTTGTGGAGATTTATGTTCGGTGTCATAATGTGGTGACTCGAGATGAAGCATGCTTTTCAGTCACGGTGTTGTTTTCTTTAAGGAGAGAGTTTACTTTTCTGTATAAGATTAGAAATACATTAGTTTGCTATAAAGCCTTTAGGACCACATAGTCATAGCTTTGCACTGGGCGCAAACCGTTTGCACAGGTTTAGCATGGGATTGGCACAGGTCTGCAATATTCAAAAGGCCAGATGGTGCACACAAGCTGCATTAGCACCAAGCAAAATCATTATATATGCAAGGGGCAAGCTGAACATGAATACAGGAACAATGCTATATTTTTATTTTTATTTTATTTATTTAGTTTTTGTTGACCGGGTAAGTGCAGTAGATAAATCCTGCCTATTTTCAGGCATGACCCGGGGGAGGGGGATACAGATGAATGCCAACTGACCTTGAATCAAATTAAGCTGTTGGTGTTATTTTTAGTGAATGAGGGAAATTTGGCCAGGACACCGGGGAAATTCCCCTACTCTTTTCAATAAGTGCTATGGAATCTTTAACATCCACCTGAACTACCACCAATCCAGGCAGATGGGACCTCAGTTTAAAGTCTCATCTGAAAGATGGCACCTCAAAAGTGCAGCACCCCTCTCATGCTGCACTACAGTGTCAGTACTGGGATATTAACCCAAGTGCCAGATGTGGGAATTGAACCCACAGCCCTCTGATCTCCTGGCCTCAGAGGCGAGTGTGCTACCTACTGAGCCACTGACACTGCATTCATATTCAGTGACTCACACCAAGCAAAGTGGTTTTGTGTGACTTAGCTTGACCCTTTGCGAGGTACAAATCACCACCCAGGAAAAGACAGTCTTAACCCCGGGCAATCCAGCTTTATGTGACATTGTGGCTTTGTATGGCATTAGCACAGCTTTGCGAGACCCTAACATATGAATATGACACATAGAAAAAGCCAGACATGGACGAAACATGCTGCTCACTGATGGCACCACAATGATGCCAACACCTGCCACCAGTCCCAGCCATGCCTGGCAGTAAGTGGTGACCCGGCCCCCAGGGGACAGTATGGTAGTGTGACCATACAGCACACACCTGCAGACCATACATCTGTGGTGACCAACAGATGCCAGAACACACATGCAGCACTGTGGGCAGGTGGGTGTTGATAGGAGGGTGTACGGGTAGCCAGGCTTCACCACAGATGGGGTGTGGCTACAAGACTGGGACGCATCATGCAGTGCACATGGTCCAGTATTGGGAATACCCCAATACCAGTGCACTTGTCTGATCATACATGACCCTCCATCACATTCCGCACAGCTATACAAACACCACAGCACACACAGCCAGCCATGTATATGTCAATGTGAGCATCCCATGCCAGAGGTGCAGCATCTGTGGGACACACAACAGCATAACAGCAATATCTATTGTCAGTAAACACCTGCAAGTTGGCTTGTCACTGTGTACAGTGCAGTGGTCATCACTGCCCTACACACCATAGGCATTGCTGTGTCCCTCACACTACTGGCCCCATTGCTACTGTAGTGTAATTCGTGCACTGTAGCATGACCTAAAGTGTGACAGTTGCATTCATCACCACCACCACCTGTACCTATGCTGTGTTGTCCCCTAGGGTACAAAATACTATGCTATTCTGTATACATGTAGCCTGCAGCTACCATCATGCACTGCCAGAATGACCTACCGGTGGAGCAGTGGGACATTGCAGTAACGCTGGGCAAACTGTTTGAAAATCAGGGCATAATGAGATGCTAATGTGGATGTTTGCACAGAGACTACCTAAGTAGGCTCATTTGCATGTCACTTTTGAATATGGCAAAGTTTAGCTCTTGGCAAACATGTTTAGCTCAGCGCTAAATCTGCGCAAACATGTTAGTACCACGCAAATGGTGCGGGGAATATTATACAGTTTTGCACACTGTACTATCACAGGCGCTGCTGCCTGCAGCTGTACTGGATCCATGCATTTGCTGGCACACACATTGGCCACATTGTTCCCCTCTACCTACCTTCACGTCACTGTGCACTGTGTTGCTGTTTTGTTTTGCACTTCCTGGTTGCTATATTCAGAGCTGCCTTATTCCAAGGCTAAGTTTGCCCTGCACTCCCAGCCCAGTTTGCCCAGCTTCATTTGCACGCTATACTCAGAAGCTGTTTGTCCCGGGCTATTCCTTTTGAGTATAGCAAGCTTTTGTGTCTGTGCTAGGTTTGCCTGCCGGGTATGACTAATTTTGCCCCTGGGCAAAGTTTTGAATATATGACCCTTAAAGTAGGAAGTCTAAGTAGTAATTTATGCTGGCAACAGTGATGTTATCAGGTTAGGACATTGAGACATCCAGTTAATGCTGACCTTTGACACACAGGACCTGAAGGTAGAAGAAGGCAGATAATTGAAATAATGATTTCTGGCAGCTGTGAGAGAATGTTAAAATGAGCAGTGAGTGGAATGCATTTTAAGATTGGTTAAGTGCAGCCAAAAAAAGATACTGTTGAAATATGAAGTAAACATAATTGTCTATTTATGCACAGGTCAGAAAGTAGGACTGCAGAAAAAAACACAATTTAATGTATAATAAAAACAAACGTTCACAGATGCATCTCAGTCACATGTTTCAGTATTTTTGAAGCTGCATGAATGAAATTATAGTGTTTGAAAGCTATTTTTCCCCATCTCATATAGCAAATAAACCTTGGTAGAAAAAAAACTATGTAAGAAGTATGGACAGTTAAGTGAAAGCAAATATTTATATTGGATTTGATTAGTTTAATTAATTTAGTTTATAATAAACTAGCCTGCTTAAATAATATTTTGTAATTGCAGCTGCCAGCCCTACAGATTTATTAAAACTGAGTCTACAGAAAGATATAAAGGACTATATTGCCAAGAAAGAGCTCATTAACAATGACTAATTTATTTTATCAGTTTAATGAAAATATAGATGCTGGTTAAATTGTTTATTCTATTTAAGCAAGATAGAGTTAAAAGAAATGTGTATATACTGT
The DNA here is from genome assembly GCA_016271365.2 of Neoceratodus forsteri. Classification (NCBI taxonomy): domain Eukaryota; kingdom Metazoa; phylum Chordata; order Ceratodontiformes; family Ceratodontidae; genus Neoceratodus; species Neoceratodus forsteri. Next base: position 1,023,983,643 of record CM057454.1, on the reverse strand, counting down.
ACTTGCAACTTGCTGAATTGATTGATGGGCATTGATTATAGTCAGCTATTATGAATAGATTTAACATAAAATAAATTAATGTGTACATTAATAAGATGATTTATATTTGAGTTATAGAATGCCATATTTTCCTGATGAAGCGGTAATGTAAAATGCAGTGAAACATTGAAAGTATACATATATATATATATATATATATATATATATATATATATATATATATAATATTGGCCTGGAGATTCAAAGGGGTTGCATATGGCACAACAGAGCTGCAGTGGTGCAACTCTGTGCTGTGCCCCACTGGGATATAGAAAGGGATGCCAGGTGCAGTGCAAATCCTGATGCACCAGGATGAAATGTAATAGTATGCAGAGCAGATGCAGGGACACCCCATGCATATGTGACATATTCTGATATTTAGCCCAGGATGTGCAACCCTGCAGTGCGACACATGGGGGGCTCAATGTTGAGCCCGTGAGGTGTGGGAACAAATCCCGGCCACCCACAGGCAGGCTGCTGTATTGCATGGCATGACACAGCAGCCGCCTAGACATGGGTGGCCACCCACCCACCCACCCAGAGCACTGTCCGCAAGTACCTACCAGTAGACTACCAGGGCTTAATTCTACAGTGTTGTATGATGATCAGGGACACGGGGGAGGGGTACCACTAGACTATCAGGGATTAATTCTACAGTATTCTACGGAAATCAAGGACACAGGAGGGAGGGGGGTACCACTAGACTACCAGGGATTAATTCTTCAGTATTGTATGGCGATCGGGGACATGGGTGGGAGGGGGTGCCACTAAACTACCAGGGAAATGATCTATGGCATTTAACCATAATCACGGCTATGGGGCGGGATATTCTGCCTGGGATCCCCACTGCACACGGCACTCTGTGCAGGGTGCCAGGAGCACTTTGACAGGCTGCCCAGCACAAGGCATACAAATGGGGCCATAATGACATGCAAATGGCTCCATTTGCACCTTGCATAAATTATGACCTCATTTGCATGCCCTCCACAGAATATCATGAGAGATGCAACTAGTGCAACTGCATTTGTGCTGGTGCATCTCTGTGCTCCCTATCTGTGGCTTGAGCCAGTGCAGTGCCACTGCGCCATGCACAGTGATCACGCTGTCTGTGCCATATTCAACGGTGCTGCACCATTTCGTATCACCATTGAATATCACCTGGTTCTGGCCCTGGCCCTGGTCCCGGCGCACCCCAGTTACAGTGCACCCAGGCTTGCACCACTGCCTGGCATGGTCTATATATCAGGCCACTGTGTGTAATACATATATATATATCTATATATTATATAGATATAGATATATATATATTATAGTGGCACGGTACTGCCACTATAGTTAGGGTTGCGGAACCATTTACATGTTAAACCCCAAATTTTTCACCTTAATATCTTTGCAACTGTTTGACAGATTTACAAAAAAATTTGGAATTCACGATCAAGACCCATACACCATGGGATGTGCCAAGTTTTGTACTGGTCGCATATACAGCTGTGGAGTTATTAAGCGTGATCTGTGTGTGCATGCTTTTCTGGAATTTTACTGTCTCAGCTACAGTTCACACGGTTTGCGTGACCAGTCAGAAATCTTCAGGGAACGTGCAGCCAGGGTCACCGATGTGCCTCTTGAAGATTTTGTGAAAAAATATTAAACGGTTCAAAAGTTGTTCAAAAAACAATTTCCCATTATAAGTCAATGGGAAAAGTTAAGAAAAAGTTCAACAGTGTCGCAAATGCACTTTTTAGTGTCACAAATGGCCCTTTTACTGTCGCAAATCCACCATTTTGTTTTCAGTTAGTGATCAGAAAAATGCTTGGCATTTAAAATTGGGACCCTCTAGCAACCTAATTCTTTTTGTATTCACCTAGTCGGGCCTTGAGGATGCTAGCCATGTCTTTATTTTGGAGTAAAACACCCCAGAAATAAGTTTTTCAAATTTCTGGAAAAAGTACTTTCGCAAAGTACTGTCGCACTTGCGACACTGTCGAATGAATTTGCAAAAGCTTTTGCAAACTTTGACAGTACTTTTCTAAGCTGTGGGAAAATGACAGCAATTATTTGGCACCCTGCTGCAAAAGAACGGTTTGGTGTTTTGGCATGAAATTTGGAAGAAACATAGCCAACATCTCACAGATGTGTCTTGCAGTATTTTGTTGAAAAATATTACATGGTGGCAAAGTTATGGCACTCCAAAGTTGATGCTTTTTCCTGTAGGATAACATTACGGCATCCGACGCATTACAGGAATCCTTTGGTGTCCTGCTGCAAAATAACGGTTTGGTCTTTTGGGCTGCAATTTGGAGGGACCACAGACAACATCCCACAGATGTGCCTTTTTGTGGTTTGGTGAAAAAAATATTACAGGAAGCCAAAGGTATGGCACTCCAAACTTCTCTTTTTTCCCCATAGGATAACATTACAGTGTTCGCTGCGCCTTTCAGGGCCCGTAGCTTGGAAATGGTGCGAGATACAGACTTTTCATCGGAAAAATGGTTAGTCCCTTACAGGGGCTAAGTACAAAACTAGCCAGGAAAGTCATAAATTACATGACTTTTTTTTTTTCTACGTTGTACAGTTCCTGATATATTAGCAATTTAGTATTCAAACTCCTCATTTTCTGCTCCGAGAACCATTATTATGCATACATTCTTTGTACTCACTGACTTTCTTTATGCAGCTTTTGGGGAAAACCAGCCTGTGTGCTTACATTACTGTTACTGTTACCGTTTTTGCTTGTGGTTCCATTCCCTTTTCACTTACTGTTAACATCTACGCCACCATGTGCGTTACCCTTTGCATTTTCATTTGCGCTTGCTTTTGCATTGTTTTTAACATTTCTGTCTACACTACTGTATCTCTTTCTGTTTCACTTTGTGTCACCATGTGCACTACTATTTGTGTTTGCGGGCACAATGTTAGTATGTGACAAGACATCTTGTGGCGGGAGCATTACATTCACTAGTTCTCATTATCATTCTCAAAAAGAAGGGAAATTAGAGGCAAAAAACTCTGTTTAATGCATTAGTTATGGTTGTTCCACACCGACAAAAGTAAGGAAATTCGGTGTTAGGGTTGAAAGACCCCCTTGGCCCCCCTTGGCCACACCCCCAACCGGCATCGGGGTGCACATTAGGGTTGTCAGTCCTAACTCTCACCCCATTCTCCTACACCTCTGCTTCTTTACACATGTGATGGGGTGAGAGTTATGGCTGACAACCCTAATGCGCACCTCAATGCCAGTTGGGGTGTGGGCAGGGGTCCACAAGGGTCTTTCAACCCTAACACCAAATTTCTTGCTTTGTCGGTGTGAACAACCCTAACTAAAGCATTAAACTGAGTTTTTGCCTCTAATATACAGTATATATATATATATATATATATATATGTATAAATATATATATATATATATATTTATACAATGGGGTGAGCTGATAACACATGAAATAAAAACACTTATCACTCACCCCAAAATGCAGCCAACTGACATTTATCACACTCTGCTTACCTCACCAGAGTGTGATAAATCCTGCAGCTTGAAATTTATGCATACTGTGCTTACCTCATCAGCACTGATTTCAACTGAGCTGTTCTCACCCAGCAAAACTCAAATTCTGCCTAATCGTTGGAACTGCTTTCATGAAGTTAATGACAATAATGTAACTCACTTGTCACTCGTACACCTGCAACTCCCTCTTTCACTCTCATGTTGTGCACTCTGGGAAAGCCCCAAAGCAAGCAACCAGCAGCCTGAGTTTCATACTAGAAAAAAAGCCAAAAGCGAGCAAAGCCTTCCACATCCACAAATACCTCAACTACCAAGGAAAACAGCCTGCTTCACCCAAATGGCAAGACAGTGTTTCAGCTTGTTTTAGCAAAATTTTCTTTTTTTTTTGTCCTGTGTCTTCCTTGTTTATTCAACAAGATAAACTGAAATAAAAAAAAAAAACATTCTGGAAACCCCTGTTGTATAAATTGCACACATGATGTGCAGATCATGTGATATAGAAAATAGTCTCACTCCTGCAAAATGAACTCTGAATACTCTCACTAGTGCCTTCGGCACTCATGAGTATCCAGAGCTCACTCTGCAGTACTGAGAATATTTTTCCATATCACACTCCTGCCCATCATGTATCATATATATATATATAAATATATGTATGACTGTTTATGAGCTGATACTTAAAAGTAAATATAATAAAGGAAATATGTTGTTGAGCTGTGTCCATTACTGAGTTTTCTTATGATTATATAACCAAAGATGCCAATGTTTATCTGTGATTTTGTGTGATGTGAGTCAAACCAAGGAAGCCTTCAAAGGAGGGAAACATGCACCATGGATCATGGCACTCATCACATAGAACTATCCTATAGGCATCACTTTTCCCCTTTTATAGGAACCTGCTCTTCTGGTGGTATTTATTGGACCCTTTGTGGAACCTGTTTGTTGAATTTCTTGTGAAAAGAAAAAATATGGTTTATAATACACCATACAAATGCACCCCTCAAACACAACTTTGCAGTTAAAACTTTGAACTGGGATTTTGGGGCACTGCAGGAGATCCCTTTGGGAATATGTATCTCAACTTTCATGTTGATATAATCACAAATAGCAAAATTATTATTGCTGTTATGTGTTGTTTATGAAATAAATTCAGTTCTGCCAAGGAGAAATAGCTCAAGCTGTGTCTTGACATACAGCACATAAAACCACCCCTGAAAACCACCACTTCACTATTATTGTATGAACCAATGCTTCTGGTGGTATTTAGTGGACCCTTTGGTGAACACGTATCCCAGATTTTATGTTAATTTATCCTATAGCGGCAAAATGATTAGTGACTGTATGTGATGTCTGTAAAACAAAGGCAGGTCCTCACAGGAGGGAAAAAGTCATCCTGGGTCTTAACAAACATCGCATAAAACCAGCTCCCTGAATCCACTTTACCCTTTTTTTAAGAACCTGTGCTTCTGGTGGTATTTAATGAACCCACAGGGGGAACATTTTTCATGGACTTTTTGTCAAATGACAATGAAACACCACAGTTATGAGTGCTTGTGTGTGGTGTGTTTGAAACAGGCACTTGTACAAAGTGAAATGGTAGCCTAAGGTTCAAAAGACAATATACAGATGCTCATTTTGAAATGATTTTGCTTTTAAAATTGTGACATGGGATTTTGGAGGACTGTGGGAGACACCTGAGGGGGCATGTTTCCTATTCATGATAATATAACCAGAAATACCATCGTCATTAGTGCTTTTTGGTGATGTTTACCAAAGTCAGTTAAGAGAACAGCTCATCCCGGATCTTGGCACTCATCACATTAAATTACTCCTGAAAAAAATGTATTATTAGTTGTATGTACCAGTACACCTGATAGTATTTTGTGGACCCTTTGTGAAAATGTATCCCAAATTTCGTGTTACTATAACCATAAACGCCAAAGATATAATTACTTCTGTGCTGTTTTTCAAACAAGGGTATGCCTGAGAGGAGAGAAAGAGTCATGCTGTACTTTGACAAGCACTACACAGATGTACCCCTCAGATAGCACTTTTCACTTAATACTTCGATCTAGACTTTTGGAGTTATCAGGGGACACTCTGGGGAACATGAATCCTGAATGTCATGTTAATATAACCAGAAAAGACAATGAAAGTGATTTTGTATAATGTCTGGCAGTCATGTTAATATAACCAGAAACACTGATATAAGTGATTTTATATAATGTCTGGCAAATAAATCCAGACCCTCAGAGGAGAGAATGAGCCCTGGATCTTGGAAATGATTACATAAAACCACCAAATGAAAATGATTCACCAATTTTCTTGGAACCTCTGCTTCTGGTAGTATTTGCTGGAGCTCTTGGGGAACGTGTAGCCTGAATTTCATGTTAATATAAACAGCAAGGACAAAGTTACTGGTGCTTTACCAGTCAACTTTAAAACCCTTACCTTCCACACAGTAGTTTAACGCACCCCAAAATACTCTTACAGTATTAAGTGCATTAGAATTCTTTTTTCAAGTGACACTTGTCAGCAATTGATTTTCTGTTTTTTTTTTTTTTTTCAAATCACGTGCAACAGTACTTCCAGGGTGCAGTGGGGTAGAGGGGTTGCATTATGCCATGTTTATCTTTACTGTACTATAGCTAGCCCAGTCTTGCTTGCAAACTCCAGAACTCTGATCCATTTTTGTCAGACTGAAAGGCAGAAGGTGATGATGTGTTTAAGTACTTGGCAGACAGCACCGTGGCATATTACACATAGTTTATTACTACAGTTATTATTGTTAGGTATTCTACTGTGGTCAGTGCTCACTTGGTGCCCTACCACTTGTCACTTTCTGTCATGGGGTCCACACAGTTTTCCACTTTGTGGGTCAGTGCTGGTGGTAATGGTGTGCCATCTGACAGCACTGGACTGTGTGAACCTCCTCTGACTGTCCTCTGTCCTCTTGGGACTTTAGAGAAGATAAATGTCAACCCCTCATCATCCAGTAATGATAAAAGCCTGAAGATTGCTTTTTTCACTGTACACTGTATAATTGCAAACATGTTAAATTTATTACAAATACTGTATTTACATTAAAATGTGTGTGGACTAACTCTGTTGAAACTCATCACCCACTAGTATAGGGTGTTTGCAGTTGACACTTACCCCCCAAGAGCCAGGAAATGTAGTATAAAGTAGCTTAATGGCATTTTCAGCCCTGTTTCAGCCATTTTTAAAACACCTAGAGCTGGATTTTCAAACAAGATAAAAATCGCACACTGCTGCAAAACCTGTGTGCAAGTGTGTTTGTGTTGGGGAGAGGCTTCTCTTGTGCACCCACAAGTTTTGCCCCATGCATGGTATTTTCACACACTGAGTCAGTTTACTACTGACTCCATGATTTACTGCAGCTTGTGGTCATTTTCCATGTGCAGGTTCTGCAAAATCCTATGCAGGTAGTACCAGGTACCAGGTGTAACATCCACTGTAGCTGCACCTGCCACCTGTGTGTAACACGGGCTGAAACTGGTATGTCCGATGGTACAGCAATTTTTTCTGAAATGGCAGGCTGTGACATGGGAGTCTGGGATGTAGTCCCTGAGCCATCATCTGCCCTTTGAAAATAGAGCCCCTGTACTGTGCAGTATGTAAGAATTCCTGGGATGCAATATTTCCTAGAGGAAAGATCAGCAGTTATTCATTACAGTACTGTGAACATTTGTGGCTTCAGTGTTCCTCTTTTTAATTTTTCTGGTGGGATAGTGTGTTCATGTAATTGATTATTCGCTGTTTAATTCAGGTTCTATGTCAAAACTGCAAAAATAAAACAGCGATTTCAATAATAGTGATGATGCTATAGTGAAAATAAAAATAATGATTGAAAGTACAGTGAATGTCAAAATACCTCCACAACAATTACAGTGTGCATTGCTTTACATTCTCTTGCTTTCCCTGGCCTTTACTTCCTGTTTCCCCTTAGCAACTGGCTGTTGCCTGGTAACCAACCCATAGTCAACCCAGAGTCATTGGCAGTCTATAAGTTATGCTGTAGTCATGGTCCACATACCTTGCGTTGTTGGTTCTGGCGTTGTTGGTCCTAGATTACACCAATTGCTAATTTTACCTTGAGTACTGCATTGCAATGTCCATGCAGTCTGTGACCAGTCAGAAGTGTCAGCCTCTTGTTTTGATTGAGGGCTACTTATACTGCAGGGACAAAGAAACAGCTGATAAAGTGTATTGGAGGTGTGCAGATGCTTAAAAGTTTAAATATCTGGCAAGGCTTCACACAGTTGCAGACACTGTTTCTGTACAGATTAAAGATCATAACCATGTCCCTGATTCTGGCAACATTGCAGCATGGAAGGTAATGGGCAAAATTCGTGACAGGGCACAAACAACTGTTGAGAGCATGTCACAGGTACTAGTGACATCCACTGCCTCTGTACCAGAGTCAGTAAGTGGGCGCCTTCTAGAAATAAGGTTAATGAAGCGTACCATTCAGAGAATTAGACAGCAGGACAATGCAGACCCAGTCACCCCAACATGTGTAGAGTCGCATATAATCCCTAATGAGTTTGCAGTACTGAATCAGGGGAAATATTTCTTCTGTATGACAGTAGGCCAGAAAGGGACAGAATTCTTGTTTTTGGCACTGAGGGTAACATAAGAATGTTGAAGAACACCCCAGATTGGATGTTGGGCAGTACCTTTAAATCATGCCCAGCTTTATTTACACAGTTCTATAGTATCCATGCAATGCGTTCTGGCCAAGTGTTGACAGCTGTTTTTATCCTTATGTGCTCACTTACAGAAATTTCCTGTGAGTGAGTGTTTGCACAAATTAAGGCACTATGTGGGGATAGCAGCCCAACTACCGCAATTATGGACTACGAAAGAGCAGAATGGAAGGGATAAACAACTGTGTTCACAAGCTTCAGTCCACGGTTGCTTTTTTCACTTTGTGCAAGCCGTGTGGTGAAAAGTACAACAGTGCCACAAAGTGGAAAAAAGATACTGTAGTGACCCAGACTTTGCGCTACATTTGCGAATGCTGCTGTTGCTGGCTTTTGTTCTGCCAGATGATATTGTCAGTGCATTAGAGGAGCTCAGGGAAAATGAGTTCGTCACCACAAATGAGGAGCTATTATAGCAAGTCCTCAATTACTTTAAGGGCACTTGGCTTGGAAGGCCAAAAGGATGTTCCAGAAGACGGCGTGCAATGTTCCCTGTTGCTAAAAGGAACTGTCATGAAGCTACATTACTTGGGCTGTCTCGAACAAATAATGCTGTCGAGGGGTGGCAAAGAGGTTTTAATTCACACCTTGGATCTTGCTATCCCAGCATCTGGAAGCTCATTGAATGCTTAGTACAGGAACAGCAGCTAACAGAAATGAAGCTGGAGCAGTTAATTTCAGGTATTACCCCTGGTGGAACAAAAAGAAAAATACAGAGACCAGAATGAAAGGATTGAGAAGATTGTGCACCAGTATGGTAAGAGACCAATATATGACTACTTGAGAGGTCTCACCTATAGCTTCCAGTATCAGGTTTAGCATAATGCAGACTGGAGAAATAAAGGATCAGCTTGAGAAAATGAAGGATCAGCGGGACTGGAAAATAAAGGATCAGCGGGTGAAGAAGAGATCGAGGATAATAGAAAAGATCAAGGATTGTATGTTCAATAAAGGATTTCTGGTGACTTACAGATTTTTGTTTAAATGTCGATTTTCGCAATTTTGATGCTCACTCTCGGTCATATTGTGCTTAAGTCCCTAATTGCTGCTGGTGCTGCTGCTATCTTCAAATCATGATTTTGACACTCCCTCTCACTGCAGCTGTCATATTCTGCCTATAGTCCTTAAAGTTCTTAATTGCTGCTGCTGCTGCTATCTTCACATGGCACTATTTTGATGTGTTAAAAGTTGCTATTAATGGCTGACGCCATTAAATGCCACTCGCTATTGTTAGTTTAGCAATTCTTTATTCGCTATTCTTTCTTCGCTATTTTTTACTCTCAATTTTCACAGGATACCTTTAATTCACACCAGCACAGAGTATAAGCCTATAGGTACTATATGTCATCAATGCAGACTTAAGCTCCACTGGCAGTGATGGTCCATACAGTAGTTTGGTTCTGACTTAAAACGTTCATGTAAGGGATTCTATGTAAAAAATATATTTATGCTACAGTACAGTAATACATTCAACAATCATTGTTTTCTGTCTATCCCTACTGGAATCATGGATTAAAGTTTAACATACCTGACCTTTAAGCATTGTGTCCTGCCTGTGTGCTCCGATGCACCATTCAATTGCTTCACAAGTCTCTGTGGGCTAGTCATTAAAGTCTGACTAAGGTGACAAGTACCGTACTTTACTCTACCTCATTATATTGTCATGGTGAGCAGGTGACACTCTGTTGATAGTGAGGGGAGGTACAAACTTCAAATCATTCTACTGCAATAATCCTCACAAGGATGGGAATTTCAAGTTTTTGCTCCTTACATTACTGTAGTTCACAATGTGTTTTACACCATGATAAAAACTGACAGTGGTGAAAGTCTCTGGGCAACCATGGCCAGGATGTTCCTCCTTCCTCCTGGGAGAACTTAATGAAATGTGGCCACCATACTGTGTGTTATGATGGGGCTTTATAAAACACCAGTGTGCTTGTTTTATAAAAATTCTCCATGGCCAGTGGTGCCATTTCACAACATCCAAGTACTCAGAAATGAAAAAAAAGACACTAGTGGTGGAAATCTCTAAGAAACCCTTGGAAATGCTTCCCTTTCTCCCTGGGGCACTTCATGAAATATGGCCACCATCCTGCTTTGTATGATGGGACATTTTAAAGTACATGTGTGTTTGTTTTACAAACATACAGTTTGGTCGGGTAGTGTAATTTCACAACATTCAGGCACTCAGGAGAAAGAGAAAGCCACCAGTAGCAGAACAATTTGGAAAACCATGGTCTTAGATGTGTCCCCCTTCCTTCTGCAAGCACTTAATGAAATCTGGCCACTGATCTTTGTTTTATGATGGGGCTTTATAAAGTACATTGCCTTGTTTTATAAAAATACAGTTTAGCCAGGCAATGTAATTTCATAATTCATGGTGCAAAGAACAAAAATGCTGAGGAGCACAAAAGGATAGGGTAACAAGGGAGCTGCAGTAAAGAACATAATATTGTACACAAGAAAAACAACGTCATGCTCAAAAGTACATGCTACACACTGGTAGTGCTGAGCAGAGTGAAATTAATGAAAAAGACAAGCAAAACTGATGCCCCTGGTGCTTCAAATCCCAGTGGATTATTTTGGAAGGAATAGTCAAGTCCAACAAAGCTGCTATTTATAATGTGTGAATTAAAAGTGTACTTAAAGTGATTTATGCAAGTTCCCCAAATGCCTTTTTTTACATAGTATGCCATTGCCAGACATGCTTCAGATGTTGAAGCTGAAATTTGTTTTATAAAAAAAATCTGACATAGCCATTTTTTTATGTTTCATCAGCACTTTGTTTCTGGCTACCATCCAGTTTTCTCTGTGCAGCCACACACTCAGAATGATGTCATGCAAGGGATCTGTCAATATTTTGCATACAGCAACATGGAATTCTGGATAAATTAGTTGACTTAAATGTTCCTTACTCGGAGGTGCAGTCTCTTATTTTGGTAGTGATGACTGCAGTATAGTTCCTAAGATGTAGATGTACATAACAAGGCATTGTGGGTACAATAAGAAGCTATTTTCCAGTTTCCTCACTGTGAGGTACAGTCTCCTATTCCTGTAGTGGCTTCAACAATATAAGTTCTCATGTTTCTTTTCAAAACAAGGTATTGTGAATACAGTATCTAGCTAACAAGATTTTTTTATTGAGGCATGTAGCCTCCTATTTCTGTAATGAGCACAGAAATATAAAAGCCTGTATACTAATTTACATAGTGAGGCATTGTGAATACAGTAAATAGCTGTTTTTGTATCTCCCTAATTAAAGTGCAGTCTTCTGTTTTGGTAGTGTTTAAAGCAGTACAAGCTGTAGAAAATCATCTGGAAAATGTTTTTGTGATGCAGGAAGACCAAAAAGATAATTTGCTATTCTGTGTGGATGTTGTCTCACTTTTATTGCCTGCTGGTGAAGTGACAGGTCTGAAGTGATAGCTCCTGTCAGAATGTGGGAGTGTGATGATACTTTTGTATGTTTATGTTACAGGGCTTGAATGGCTGTAAGTAGTTCAGTAGTGTAATTATGGATCAGTGATTACATGGTGAGGAGCTGCTTTCTGCCAATCAAATCACTAGAAGATTTCCACACGTTGTGATGCTAGATACAGCTACTTGCAAACAATGTAAAGAGTCAGCTAAAAACTGACAGTGTCCCTTTAAAAACTTTGTTTCCCTTGCATGATGTCACGGTTCAGGGTTACACCACTGAGAAAAAAGAAGCAGAGTTATACAAATGAAGCATAACACAGAAATAAAAATTTTTTTTCATGGAAAACAGCACCTTTTGGTAGTTTGAATGGTAGGAGACTGGTTTACAACTCCTACAGGTTACTACTCCCATTTGCTATGGCAGCTTTCCATAAATCACTTTAATGGTAGAATAAACTTCCAAGTACAGAAATTAGTTAGGAGGCGCTAAGCATTACCAATCTACCACAGTATAGTATCCAAGAGGATAAAGCAGCAAAATATTAACCCATTATAAAACCCCATAGTAAAGAAAAATAACCTCAGTGCTGAGTGAAAAAAATCAATAAGACAATAAGTACAGGATACAGACACTTAAGCTAAAGTAGTTTAGAAAATCGGCTTTTTATTTCCTGAACTCTGATTGGCTGATACCCCTGGCAGAGGGGTACATTAACTTTCAATAGACAACCAGGAAACAAAAAGTGCCAGCCCCAGTGCCCCTACTCCCATTCAAGTATCTTTGTGCCCAGCCTGCTTTCTCATTGGTGGAAAGCACCTAATTCAATTTTAATTTGCCGCCATTTTTTCTCTCACCAAGGGAAGAAACTGACCTCCATGTCTCCATAGTTCAGTGCCAGTTGCCTGATTAAGCCTCATACAACCTCCTCTGAGCTAATTTCTCGCTACACGTTATTTATTTATTTATCTTTTCTCATCCCTGATGGTTCATCCACAAAGTCTCTCTCTGTCTCTCTCGCTCGCTCGCACACACACACTGCGTGTCAGTTCCCGATCTTTCACTCTCACATCACCACACATTTTAACTGCTCGACTAAAAAGGAAAAGTATTCTTACTATCTAAACTCTCAGATCAACTTTTCAGTGACACAGCTCTCCACAGACTCTGTGCTCCTAAAGTGAAGCCCCAGTAAAGCTCGCCCCATTCAAAAAAGTGTCTCACTCTCTCGTTCTCTCTCTCCTGGCGTCCTCTTACAACTGACACAGCACTTCACTAGCTAGACATTCTCTCCCTTAAATTATCAGCCTCTTTTACTAAAACAACTACCCCCAAAAAGTATACACAATAGTGTGAGGGGAAGAGATGATATTCAAGTGCCACCATGCCAGTAGAATTACCACAATTGCATGGGGGAGGGGAGCAGCAGATGACAGCTTGTAGAGGTGCGGAGAAAGAAACAGAAACGCAAAACGAAAACCCAACTGGAAAAAAAATACAAGGCTATAACACAAAAGTGAGTGTCAACATGACTCACATCATGTCACGTTGAATCATGTTCATGATCATCATGAATCACACCACTTCAACTTTCTTTGGTGCAACTCTGCTTTTTCTTTTCTTTTTTTAACCTTCGGTTTCATCATGAATCAGGATACCCGGTTATCATGTCAAGTCACTCATGAACCTTGGTCCGGTATGATGCTTCTGTTAGTGTTCATGTTCAGCAGGATGCCCTACTTGTTGTGTTTCATACTGAGAGCTGTTGCTGCACGTAATTAGTGACATACATTATAAACACATTGTCCCCTTCTACAAAAAGTCAGACTCAGGAGACTGGTTTAAAAAAAATAGAGATCTGGGACTTGCCTGTCTTTGGACCATATCATCGTCATCCTCCAGTAGGCACATTCACAGTCACATTATTCACTCCTTATTTCATTCCACTATTCATGCATTTTAGTACTACTGAACAGTGGTTAAGTGTGCATAAGGTAACTAGTGCTCAAACAGTCAAACAGATAGAAGACAAGTCCAAAAAGACTGGAGCACACACACCCATTTTTCAAATACCACTGAGGCTCTCCAGTAATGCTAGAAATATACTTTATTACATATAAAACGACATGAATGCCTGATGCATTTCGTATTGTAAAATCATTTTTCAAAGTCTTTGAAAAAGGATTTTACAGCCTGAAATGCATCAGGCGTTCATGTGATTTTATATGTAATAAAGTATATTTCTAGCATTATTGGAAAGCCTCAGTGGTATTTGAAAAATTGGTGCGTGTGCTCCAGTCTTTTTGGACTTGTCTGAATAGTGGTTTAATTGTTTTTGTCTATAAATAGGTTGATTAAAAGCTGTTTAAAATTATTTTTTCCACATACCGTTACTATAAAATAATAAAAGTTATAAAAAGTTCAGATGAGGTTTGGATAAGCATCCAAACCTTATTTTACTTATCAGAACCTTTTAGAACCTCAGAACCTTTTGAGGTTCTCCCTTCCCTAGTTTCAAGCTTTTAGTCACTGACTGAATTGCTTTTAGCCACTGACTGCCATGCCAGCAGCTTTGGTTCAAGAACAGACCTGGGTCACTTGAGGACCGGCCTGGGAGGGGAGAATGTACATCTGTAGGACAAGGAGAGAAATCTAGGTGGCAGCACCATGGGACAGCATTGGAAGGGACCCTACACCTGGATGCCTGAGGTGTCTTCATGGAGGCTGTGTACACACATGTTTGGGCCCAACAGGTGACAAATAGCAGAAAAGTCTCCTGACTGTAGAACAGTGATTGCTTGCCATCTAGCAGGCCCCACACCAATAACTAGGCACCACTGATCCAAGGTCCTGTGACAGAACCACCAGAAAAGGTAAGTCCCAGAGAAGGTGGGTGATGGGGCTTGGAAGGCTGGCCCAGATGGGGGCAAGTCAGGTTGCTGAAGGTGCTAAACATTGTTGTCTCATGGACACAGTGGGGCAACATGCCACTCAGCACAGTTGAGTACTGCATGCTGGTGAACAGTAAGGAACTTCCTGTATGGAGAAGCAATGCTGAGAAGCAATGCATGAACACAGTGGGGCAACATGGTACCCATCAAGGTGGCTTGCTGTGTGCTGGTGAAATGCAAGGTACTGCCTGCACTGTGGAGTGATGCTCAGAAGCACTGTTTGAAAACAGTGGAGTGACATGGCACCCATTATTGTGGTGTACCATGTGTTGGTGAAATGTGAGGTACTGTCTGCACTGTGGAGTGATGCTAAGGAGCAATGTGTGAACATAGCTGGGTGACATGGCACCCATTACATGGTAACCATGAAGGTGGTGTACTGTGTGCTGGTGAAATATGAGGTACTGCCTGCACCATGGAGTGATGCTCAGAAGCACTGTATGAACATAGTAAGAGACTACTTGCATGGAGGAGTGATGCTGAGAAGCAATGCATGAACACAGTCAGGTAACATGGCACCCAACATGGTGGTGTAATGTGTACTGGTAAATTGGTATTGTCCTCCTGCACTAAGAAATGATGCTCAGAAGCACTGCATGAACACAGTGAGGAGACATGGCACCAATTACAGGTGCATTCTTTGTGCTGGTGAGAGGTAAGAGATTGCCTGCATTGTGTAATGATGCTAAGAAGCACTTTATGAACACTCTGGTCCAACAAGACATACATCCAAGTGGTGTACTGCTTGCTGATGAAACATTAGGGAATGCCTGAACAAGGAAGTAATGTCAGAAGCAATGTATGAACTCAGTGGGGTTACATGGCACCCATCAAGGTGGTGTATTGTGTGCTGGTGAAAGGTGAGGTACTGCCTGCACTATGAAGCGATGCTCAGAAGAACAGTTTGAACACAGTAGGATGACATAGTACCAATCACGGTAGTGTACTGTGTGTTGGTGAAAGGTGAGGGAGTACCTGTACTATAGACTGATGCTCAGAAGCACTGCATGAACACTGTGGAATGATATGGCATCCATCACGGTGGTGTAATGCAGAATAGTGAATGGATAGGGATTGCCTGCACTGAGGAGCAATGCTCAGAAGCACTGCATGAACACAGTGGGGTGTCATGGCATCCATCCCTGTTGTGTACTGTGTGCTGGTGAAAGGTAAGGGACTGCCTATATTGGGGCGCAATGCTCTGAAGCAATGCATGAACCTATAGGAGTGACATGGCATCCATAATAGCTGCATGCTGCATTCTGGTGAAAGATAAGAGACTGCCTGCACTGTGGAGTGATGCTCAGAAGCACTGTATGAACACAATAGTGCAATATGGCACCCATCACGGTGGTGTACTGCAAGCTGGTGAAAGGTGAGGGACTGCCTGCACTGGGGAGTGATGCTTAGAAGCACAGCTTGAACACAGAGGGTCAACATGGCACCAATCACTGTGGTGTGCTGTGTGCTGGTAAAAGATAAGGGACTGCATGCACTGGGGAGCAATGCTCAGAAGAATGTATGAACATTTTGGTGGGAAAAGGCACATAGCACTGTGGTGTACTGCTTGCTGGTAAGAGATGAGGGAATGACTGCACAAGGGAGGAATGTCAAAAGTACTGCATGAACACAGTAGGATGACATGGCACCCATCAAGGTGGTGTACTGCATTCTGGTGAAAGGTGAGTGACTGCCTGCACTGTGAAGGATGCTCAATAGCACAGCTTGAACACAGTGGGGGTGACATGGCACCAGTCACAATAGTGTACTGTGTGCTGGTGAAAGGTGAGGGAGTGCCTGCTCTGAGGAGC
This sequence comes from Neoceratodus forsteri, assembly GCA_016271365.2. Taxonomy (NCBI): domain Eukaryota; kingdom Metazoa; phylum Chordata; order Ceratodontiformes; family Ceratodontidae; genus Neoceratodus; species Neoceratodus forsteri. Next base: position 1,023,967,195 of record CM057454.1, on the reverse strand, counting down.
GATGCTCAGAAGCACTACGTGAATACTGTGGAGCATCATGACACCATCCCTGTTGCGTACTGTGTGCTGGTGAAAGGTAAGGGACTGCCTGTAATGGCAGCAATGCTCAGAAGCAATGCACGAACACAGAGGGGTGATATGTCACCCATAAGAACTGCATACTGCATGCTGGTGAGAGGTAAGGGACTGCCTGCACTGTGGAATGATGCTCAGAAACACTGCATGAACACAGTTGGGTAACATGGCACCCATCACAGTGGTGTACTGCATGCTGGTGAAAGGTGAGGGACTGCCTGCACTGTGGAGTGATGCTAGGAAGCACTGCATGAACACAATGGAGCCACATGGCACCCATCATGGTGGTGTACTGTATGCTGGTGAAAGGTGAGGGAATTGCCAGCACAGGAGAGTAATGCTCAGTAGCACAGCTTGAACACAGTGGAGCAACACTGCACCCATCACAGTGGGGTACTGTGTGCTGGTGAAAGGTGAGGAACTGCCTGCACAGGGGAGTGATGCTCAGAAGCACTGCATGAACACTGTGGGGCAACATGGCACCCATCACAGTGGTATACTTTGTGATGGTGAAAGGTAAGGGACTGCCTGCATGGAGAAGTGATGCTCATAAGCACTGAATGGATACAGTAGGGCAACATGACACCCATTACAGTGGTGTACTCTGTGTTGGGGAAATGTCAGAGACTGCCTGCACTGTGGAATGATGCTTAGAAGCACTGCATGAACACAGTGGGGGACATCACATACATCACTGTGGTGTTCTGTATGCTGTTGAAAGGTGACAGAGAGCCTGCACTATGGAGTGATGCTCAGAAGCACAGCTTGAACACAGTGGGGTGACATGGCACCAATTATGGTACTGTATAGTATGCTGGTGAAAGGTGAGGGATTGCCTGCTCTGTAGAGTGATGTTCATAAATATTGCATAAACACAGTGGGGTGACATGGCACCCATTACCATGGTGTACTGTATGTTGGTGTAAGGTAAGGAACTGTCTGCACTGTGGAGTGAGACTCAGAAGCACTGCATAAACACAGTGGGGTGACATGGCACCCATCAAGGTGGTGTACTACATGCTAGTGAAAGGTGAGGGATTGCTTGCAAAGTGGAGTGTTGTTCATAAGCACTACATGGACACAGTGGGACGACATGGCACCCATCATGGTGGTGTACTGCATGCTGATGAAAGGTGAGGGACTGCCTGAACAGGAAAGTGATGCTCATAAGCACTGCATGGACTCAGTAGGGCGGCATGGCACCTATTATTGTGTACTGCATGCTTGTAAAAGGTGAGGGACCACTTGCACTGTGTAGCGATGCTCAGAAGCACTGCATGAACATAGTGGGGTGACATGGCACCCATTACAGTTGTTTACTGTGCATTGGAGAAATGTCAGGGACTGCCTGCACTGTGGAGTGATGCTCAGAAGCACTGCATGAACACAGTGGGGTGACATGACACCCATCACAGTGGTGTACTACATGCTGATGAAAGATGAGGGACTGTCTGCACTGTGGAGTGATGCTCAGAAGCACTGCATGGACATAATGGGGTGCTATGACACCAATCATGTTGGTGTACTGTGAGTTGATGAATGGGTAGGGGCTGCTGCACTCTCTAGTGATGCTCAGAAGCACTACATGAACACAATGCGGTGACATGACACCAATCACGGTGATGTGCTGCATGCTGGTTAAAAGTGAGGGACTGCCTGCACTGTGGAGTGATGCTCAGAAGCACTGCATGGACACAGTGGAACAACATGGCTCCCATCACAGTTGTGTACTGTGTGCTGGTGAAAGGTCAGGGACTGCATGCACTGAGGAGTGCTGCTCAGAAGCACGGCATGAACAGAGCTGGGTGACATGGCACCCATCACGGTGGTGTACTGCATGCTGGTGAATGGTGAGGAACTGCCTGCACAAAGGAATGATGCTCATAAGCACTGCATAGACACAGTGCGGTGACATGGCACCCATCACGGTGGTGTACTGTGTGCTGGTGAAAGGTGATGGGCTGCCTGCACTGTGGAGTGATGCTCAGAAGCACTGCATGAACACAGTACAGTGAAATGGCACCCATCATGGTGATGTACTGCATGCTGGTTATAGGTGAGAGACTGCCAGCTCTGAGCAGTGATGCTCAGATGCACTGCATGGACACAGTGCTGTAACATGGCACCCATTACAGTTGTGTAATGTGTGCTGGTGAAAAGTCAAGGGACTGCCTGCACTGAGGAGGAATGTCCAGAAGCAGTACATGAATACAGTGTGGAGTCACAACACCCATCCCTATTGCATACTGCAAGCTGGTGAAAGGTAAGTGACTGCTTGCACTGGGGAGTGATGCTCAGAAGCACTGCATGAAAACAGGAGGGCAACATGGCACCCATCCCTGTTGCGTACTGCTTGCTGGTGAAAGGTAAGTTGACTGCCTGCACAGGACAGTGATGGCCAGAATGACTGCATGAACCCAGAGGGGTGATATGGCACCCATCATGGTTGTGTATTGCATGCTGGTGAAGGGTGAAAGACTGTCCCTTCTCATTTCACTGCTGCATGAGAAATGAATAACACATGCACTGCTTTATTTGGCATTCATTTACTTATACATCTAACCCTACATTTTATCGTATTTAGGATAAGCACTCTGACACACTAACACACATGCACTGCTTCATATTATACTATAGTACAGCATTACAGCCATTTGCATACTAGCTAGGAAAAAGTTAATGTACCAGAAAAGGGTTAACAGTGTGCCTCACAGGTGCATGCACACACACACACCTCCATTATGCAAGCAGAATTTAGAGACCTTTGTCTTGTCCTGTATGCAACATCCCTTTCTTTGCCTTGTTTGTTGTACTTTCACCAATTAATTAAAAAAATGAACAATAACCAAAATAAACTATATAAAAAAACTTACACGATTTACATGTTAGTGTGTTGTTTACTGCTGTCCTTTTTTAGTTCTTGCAGATCTGCTGAACTGATAACAACACTTTACTCTATGTTGATCTGAGGCCTTTTCCCATAGCATCTGAAATCTGAACTGCCTTCCTGTCAATTACAGGTTATGACTGGGAAAGGTTGACTGCGCTGACATGTTTAAGAACTCTGAAACTTTCTTGCAAGAGAATTCTACCCAGATTGAAGCTAGTAACCACTATTACACAAAATGATGTGTTGCAACACTGCTCAGCTGAATAAACACAGCAGACTGCTTCAATTAATTAGTGGAGTGATTGCACAATTCAACAATTTTATTTAGTCCTTTCAGAATATGAAGCGCTCCCTTTTTCTACTATCATAGCAAGATGTCTTGCAGAGCTCCATCCACTGTATCCATAAAAAGGACTGCTCAAAGGAGGAGTTAGAGGTGGGGTTAAGACAGTCCTTGGACAGAACATTTCCCCTAATTGATCTTATTTTAAGGACTGTTGTTTTCAGGTTCAATTCAGCATTCTACATTTAAAATTAATGCAAGTCTGTTTAAGGAGCTCGACCACTATATATATCATGTTCTTGTATGTTGTAAATGAAACCTGTTGCTATTCTAAAAATATGAAATAGGTTAATGAGTGGGATCAGGTGACTACAGAAGTGAGCTTTAAAAATACCCAAATCACCCTGCTCAGGAAAAAAGAGCTCAGTACAGTCAACTTTATTATCACTTACCACAAAACCAGTATCACCTCTCATCAGAAAAATGATTTGAACTTTATGAATAACACAAGGGTTGAGTGGGCTAGTTCTTGGAATTTGTTTAGAGTATGGAATGTGTGCTGAACTCTTACAACCACAGCAGGCATTTCATAGTTAGGACCAAACTATGGGGTTCCACCTTGGCCTCTTGTGGTCTGGATTATTCACATTACAGTTGTAAAATAAGAGAACCCCCTTTCCATGTAGATGAAAGTAAAGCAATAGTCAATTTAGGCAGAAAGATATTTTTTTCCAGAAAGCTTTTTGTTCCCATGTTACTCCTGTGCCTTACTTGGCAATGGAAGAGCCATGGTATTTCTGCTTTTCTCCCTGTTACCCAGGACCCCAGATCATGGTTGTGTATGTGCATCACAGCTCCGGTAACAGCCCCTTCATCCCTCCTGGCCTAATGCTGGGTTCCCCCCTTGACTTGGCACTACCACCTAGCCTCCACTGAGTGGCAGCCAACAGCTGGAGAAACCCCACTTCCTTCCCGGGAGAGGAGAGCTGCCTTGTGGCTGCTCGATCTGACTCCTCAACCTCCCCCTGTCTGACTCCTGGTGGCCTGAGCTTGCTCCTGAACCCTGTCATTAAGGCACATGTCAGGAAGCATAGGAAAACCAGGAGCAGTTTCAAAATTCTCAAATAGCATTTTATGATTAACAGCAAAATAAAAAAATTAAAAATTATTCAGTATAACTATTTACAATGGCAGTACAAACATAGAAAGCAAAGTCCTTCTTCTGAGTTTTTCTTCTCAATTTCCATTCTCAGTCTCTGTCTTTCTCTTGCACAAGCATTGCTGCACTTTTTATAAGTCTGTGCATAGAAAACTCGTGAAGAAAACAGCATGCTTCTCACAACGTTCTTGTAAGTTTTCAATGTTCCTGCAGGTGCAGCAAAGAGAACATATTGACTCAGAACTGGCCTCTTGTTTACGGCATCTCAGAGAGTTTGCAAACCAGTTTCTCAGGTTAACCCCTTGAGTTCCAAATAGCTTTTTGGAATCATTTCAACAGTATAACTATATACAGTTTTAAACAAATGGATCCCAGTATCAGTGACATTTCCACATAAAGATTCACATATATTTTTATACCTGCAGATATGCAAGGGGGAGGAAGACAGACAGAAACAAAAAGTGAACGCAAAGAGCTAGCGAGAGGCAGAGAATTGTGAGACCATCAGAGTGATCAGTTCCTCGGTCTCATAGAAAAAGTTGTTTGCACAACCAGACAGACAAGAGACTGAAAAGGAGAGGATAGAACAGATCTCTGTATTTAAATCTTTCTGCGTAACAAATGGGACAGGGTCTTATTCAATCCTGTCACATACCTCCCTTTTAAGAGGGAACCTGTTTTACAAAAACAGGTTTCCAAAACTTTATTTTAATTATCTTCTTGCATTAGCATATAACTTTAGCAGTTCAGTGCATATGCAGCATAGCAAACAGGGAAGTTTCAATTCACATTGTTTCAACCTTTGGAATTGGAATTCTCAATTCCTGATCCATATCCTGACAGAAAATCAGCATTGACATTCTCTTTCTCAGATTTGTACATCATCTTGCATTTACATGGCTACAGTGCCAGATACCACTGTGTGATTCTAGAATTGGTATCCTTCATTTGGTTAAGCCAACAGAGAGGAATGTGATCTGTTACAAGCAAAAAGTCTGCTCCTAGTAAGTAAAACGTAAGGGACTACATGGCCCACTTAGCTGCAAGGCATTCCTTTTCAATGGTGGAGTACCTGTTCTCCCTGTTGTGCAATGTCCTACTTATGTATAGAATAGGATGTTCTTTCCCATCTATGTGCTGACTCAAGACTGCATCTAGGCCTACCTCTGATGCATAAGTCTGTAACAGAAATTGATTCTCAAAGTCTGGGCTTCTTAAAACAGGGGCTGAACATAACACAGCCTTAATGGCCCAAAAAGCTTCATCACATTCTGGTGACAATTTCACATTATTCGAATGCCATTTTTCATCAGTTCTGTGAGGGGAGTAGCTAATTCTACAATGCTGGGAACAAATCTCCGATAATAACTAGCCACCCCTTAAAATGACCTACCAGTTTCTTGGTTTTGGGGACAGGGCTGTTAGCTACAGCTTCTGTCTTGGAAACCTCTGGCTTTACTTCTTCATTTCCAAAAACATAGCCCAAATATCTGGTTTCCTGCATGCCCAGTGCACGTTTGTTAGTATTAATTGTCAGATCTGCCTTTTTGATTGATTGGATAACTGCTCGTAGGTGTTCCAGGTGGCTTTTCCAGTCTGGACTGTACACCACGACATCATCCAGGTACGTAGCACAGTAACCAGTGTGATAGGATAAAATTACATCCATGTACCACTGGAATGTAGTGGGTGTGCCATATAAACCAAACAGCATGGTGGTGAACTGATAAAATCCTGTAGGAGTGGCAAATTAAGTTTTGTCTCTGGATTCTGTACCTAGGGGAATTTTTCAGTAACCCTTGGTGAGATCAGGGGTACTGATATACTTGGCACTCCCCAGTCTGCTTACCAAATCATCTATTCTGGGCATAGGATAACTATAAAATTCTGATACTTGATTAAGTGTCCTAAAATCAAGGCAGATTCTTACACCCCCTTCTATTTTGTTTACAATCACCATTGGCGATGACCAAGCACTTTTAGACTCTTCTATGATACCCAATTCTTTCATTTTTTGCATTTTCTTAACCACGTCAGCTCTTAACTACTCTGGTAATCTGTATGTCTTTTGTCTAGTGTGAGCATTCCTTATCACTATTACATGCTCAACCCCTTTTGCTTGGCCTGGTACTGTGGTAAAAGCACTGTTAAATGTCTTTAGCAAATTACAAATTTCTGCGGTTTGTTCAGAAGTTAAGGAAACCTTTACCTTTACAGCATCAGCAGTTAAAGTTTGCACAAGTCTGTCATAAGCAATATCAATATCATCTTTATCATTTTCTGGTAAAACTTGCAAAGTAGCCTGTGGTGATTTTTCAACTCATTTATTCAGGAGGTTAGCATGGTATATCTTAGTAGGATTTTTCCTATCAGTGGTCTCAATCTCATAGTTAACTGTACCAGTACATCTAAGCGCTTTATAAGGCCCTTGCCACTTGATTAACAATTTACTTTCTGTACTGGGTTACAGTAGCAAAACATTGTCACCTGGCTCAAAAATGTTTTATTTTACCCCATGGTTATAATACACTTTCTGCTGGTTTTGGGCCTCTTCCTTATTACTATGGGTGATTTCAACATATTTTGCCAGCTTATTTCTCAGGCACACATATAAGATGTAATAAATTGTTACTGATGGGGGTTATCTTCCCATGTTTCTTTTATGACATCTAGTGACCCTCTAGGTTGTCTACCATATAGCAGTTCAAATGGTGAAAAGCCTGTTGATGCCTGTGGCACTTCTCTGTAAGCAAAAAGCAGGTAAGGTAAGTATTGGTCCCAGTCTTTCTCTTCCTCTTTTAAAAACCTTTTAACATGCATTTTAGGGTTTGATTAAAATGCTCAACAAGACTGTCTGCCTGAGGGTGATAGAGGGAGGTCCTTAAGGCAGTGATACCTAGTAGTCAGTCCAGCTCCGTCAATAATCTAATACCAAAATTACTACTCTAATCAGTAATAATCTCTTTAGGCATGCCCACCCTAACGAAAATTTTGGCAAGCTCTGCTGCCACTTTTGGAGCTGTAACAGTACGCATTGGAACTGCCTCTGGGTATCGAGGACCATAGTCAGAATACTACCAAAATTAATTGTTTTCCCTTTTTACTTTTGTCTAAGGGACCAACCACATTCATTGCAATTCTCTCAAAAGGCACATCTATCAAGGGTAGGCGCACCTTGTCTTTTTTAGTCACTGGGACTACTTTCTGACACTCAGCACAAGAACTGCAATAGGTAGCAACATCTTCATGAATTCTAGGCCAGTAAAATCGGTACAGCAATCCGGCAAGGGTGTGATCCCTCCCTGAATGACCAGCCATAGGACTATCATGTGCTGTCTGTAACAACTCAGATCTATACTTTTGTGGTATAACCAATTGTTCTGTCTGATCCTGTGTCTGAGGTTTAACCCAAGCTCTGTACAGCAGCCCATTACATTTTTTAAACATAAGATCACCCAGTTTTGGTTTCACCCCCCCCCCAGCTTAAAATAACCCTGGAGAGAAACATCATTAGCCTGCTCTGACAGAAAATCACAATCAGTGATCAATTTAGTTTCAGCATTTTCATATGTTGACCCCTTATGTCCATCAGTTTTTTGTTGCCACTGTTTCTTCAGGCATTGTCTTTCTTTCCTGGACTTCCAGATCTTGGAGCTGTGCTCAAAGAAGTCTGTATCAAAATCAGTGAAAAGAAGAGTCCCCACTATCTGAGATTTTCTTTGCCTGAGCTCTTGTCACCACAGCTGCTGAAACATCAGGATTTACTCCCTCTTTGATTACAGTAACTCAGTAAATCCTGGAAAATCATTTCCAATAATCATAGGCACAGGTAACTTAGGTACTACCCCCACTTTCATTTGGTGCTACACACCCTTAATATTCAGAGTCACTTGGTGGTGGGATAGTATTGAGTGACCCCATGGATGCAGATAACATCAGTACCTGGTCCTTTTAGACATTATTTTCCCCCGTACTTCAACATGCATTAGGGTATGTCTGCTTCCCTAATCAATAAGTCCTATCTCCCACCTTCACATCAGTTAAGTACTTGTCCCAATTTGGTAAGGACAAATCTGCTTCAGTGTTACTCTTCTTACTACAGCAGTTTCTTGCAGTATGACCTGGCTTATTACAGTTATAGCACATTAGGTCTTTGGGTGCAGATTTGTTACCCCGACCAGAGTTCTTATTGGACTTGGAATTTAAATTGGAAAAGAGTATCTAGCAGGTGCTTGACTGTTACCTTGTTGCTGTGGCATCTGTCTGGCCATTTGGTAGTCTTCAGCCAAAGAAACAGCCTTTTCCCCACTTTCTGGTCGGTGTTCTTTTACCCAAATCTGTAAGTCTGTAGGCAGAATGTTGGTAAATTGCTCCATTATAAATGTTTTGATGATCTCTGGGAGTGTTTTGCCCTCTGGTTGGAGCCATTTCATCAGCAGTTCTCTGAGTCGGGGAAGGCTTCTCAAGGTTTGTCGACTAAGTTATACTTCAGAGACCAAAATCTCTGCATGTAGGTCTCTCCTGAGATGTCATACCTTTCCAGGATTTCAGTTTTCACCAGGTCATAGTTTTCTGAATGTGCAGTGTCCATATTGCTGTAGGCAAGTTGGGCTTTACCTGTTAGGTAAGGTTACCAATCTGATTGCCCATTGCTGCTTTGGCCACTGGCAGGCAGCATCAACCCTTTCAAAAGTTGTCAGGTATGCTTCTCTATCATCCAAGGGACACAGCTTTGTAAGTTTGATGTATTTTAAGTTGTTTGTGTCTTCTTGCTTTGCTGGACCAGTGCCAGATCTTTCAGCTTTGATAACTTGCAAGGCATCCATCCATCATTTCATCTCTTTCTGCCTCTGCTGCTCCTGTTGCTGCATCTCTTCTCTTCTTTGCTTCTTGAGTTGTTGCATTTCTTATTTTCTCTGTGCCTCTAAATGCTGAATCTCTTTTTCTCTCTGTTGCATCTCCTCTCTTCTCTGTTTCTCCATCTCTGTTTGTTGTATAGCCCAGCATTTGAAAAAAGGCAGTCACGCTTTCAGGTTCTGTCACCTCCTGCTCTTTTTTCCATGACTTGTGCTGGCTTTACTGTTTCCATCTGGACTTATGTTTCTGCTTCTAGTTTGGCTGCCATCCTTCTGTTAATCATTCCTAGACTTGCTGCTACAGAATCCATACCTTTCTGCTATGCTTCCATGGTACTAGGTCTAGTTCCCACTGACAGACCTCCTCGCTTAGAGTATGTATGGTATAAATCTCATTTAGGCTGACACCATCTGTCATCAAGGCACAGGTCAAGAAGCATAGGAAAACCAGGAGCAGTTTCAAAATTTTCAAATAATGTTTTATTATTGATAACTGTGAAATAAAAAAATAAAACTTGCTCAGTATAACTATTTACAATGGCAGTACAAACATAGAAAGGAGAGTCCTTCTTCTGAGTTTTTCTTCTCAATTTCCATTCTCAGTCTCTGTCTCTCTCTTGCACAAGCATTGTTGCTCTTTTTATAAGTCTGTGCCTGGGAAACTCATTAAGAAAACATCATGCTTCTCTCACAATGTTCTTGTAAGTTTCCAGTGTTCTTGCAGGTGCAGCAAAAAGAACATAATGACCCAGAACTGGCCTCTTGTCTATAGCATCTCAGAGAGTTTGCAAACCAGCTCCTCAGGTTAACCCTTTGAGTTTCAAATAGCTTTTTGCAATCATTTGAAAAGTATAACTATATACAGTTTTAAACAATGGGATCCTAGTATCAGTGACATTTCCACATATAGATTCACATATATTTTTATACCTGCAGATATGCAAGGGGGAGGAAGACACACAGAAAGAGCAAGAGAAGGCAGAGAGCTAGCAAGAGGAGGAGAATCACAAGACTGTCAGAGTGATCAGTTCCTAGGTTTCACAGGAAAAGTCGGTTGCACAACCAGGCAGACAAGAGACAGAAAAGGAGAGGATAGAACAGATCCTTGTATTTAATTATTTTTGCATAATAAATGGGACAGGGCCTTATTCAGCCCTGTCACAAACCTGAGTTGCTGGTGTGGTGTCCAGTGCTTCAACCCTCTGCACCACCAGGCCAGCTAGGCAGAAAGAAATTTAAATTTCTCAGATTTACCACGTTGGGGGTGCACTTGACTATGTTTGTTTGTTATCACTTGCCACAAAATCCAGTAGCTCCCTCATCAGAAATATGATTAAAACTTTGTGAATAAAACAAGGGTAGCGTGGGCTAGTTTTGGAATTTGTTTAGAGTTTGGGATGAGTGTGGTACTTGTGTAGCATGCTCCCTTTAATCATCTGTGAATTACCTATGTGTGCACACTTCACTTTACAAGAACCAATTTAGGCAATGTACTCTTTATAATAGTAGCCACTGTAGGCATTTCATAGTTGGGGCTAAACCATAGGGTTCTATCTTGGTGTCTAGTATTTTGGCTTGTTCATATTACAGCTATAAAATGAAGACTAAGGGCACCCCTTTTGGATCTGAGCAAGGCATTAGGTACTGTAGACCATAACTTGTTATTAGTCAAACTTAAGGAGTACAGCTTTCAGGAAACTGCCTTTCATTGGTTTTCCATCTATTTGATGGACAGGCTCCAACTAATTAAGGAAAATAAGCTGTTGTCATCTCCTCTCCCCCTTACCAGAGGGGTACACCAGAGATCCATTCTGGGACCTTTCTTATTCATAATATACATCAATATACTCAATAACAATGTCAAAAATGCCTAAATCCATTGTTTAGCAGACAACACTGTACTTTACACCACCAAACCCTTGCTACCTGACGTTTGTGCTGAATTACAATCGGACTTCAATCAACTACAGATTAACCTTATCCAATCTAAACTGCTACTTAATGCTAAGAAAACCAGATTAATGTTCTTCCACCCTACAAATCGCCTACCTGCTTCCAAAAATAATATGACCACACCACCCATAAATACTCTCCTGAGTGAAACATTGGGTATAGTACACAGGTTCAAATATTTAGACCTTTGGCTTCTTCTCTGTTCACATTGAGGCCCTGTCCAAAAAACAGAGGATGAAATTAGGTTTCTTTTACCAAAATAAATCCCTATTCTCCAGTAATATCAGGAACCAGTTGGTTCAAACTACCTTCATTCCCTTATTAGACTATGCAGATTTTATCTACAGCTGCTGTTCTGCTGCCAATCAGCATAAGCTGGATGTATTATACCACCGCGCCATTCGATTAATCATAAACGTGTCCACCAGAACCCACCATTGTAAGTTCTATTCCAAAGTAGGATGGTCTTCACTAGCCACAAGAAGATTAATGCACGGTTGCACATGGCTCTATAAAGCTCTTCTCAGTATGCTACCCCCCCATATAGCTTGCCTGTTCCTCTGTTCCCTGGGTTGCTATTCACTTAGAAAAGCCTCCCTCATTATACAAGATGTCCCCAGGTTCCATACTGTCTACAGCAAAGCTGCCATTGGCTATGCCCTCCCATCAATCTGATACAAAATGCAAACCACACTCAAACTAACTTGCCTAGTATCTCTAAATGCTTTTAAATGTTTAATCAGTAACCACTTGGCAGAAACATGCAACTGTCACTCATGATTGCCCATCCTTCACTTGTTGACCACTTCAGTCCTCCTACACTTCATCCTATTGCCTGCCTTCCTTTACATCCTATCTTTCCCCTTTTGTTTTGTCCCCTTACTACCCACATATGCATTGTTGATCTGTATTGTTTAACTGTGATCACCGGATCACACTGGTTTACAAGATCCAGAATTATTATATATTTTCTTTATTGTTAGACAATGACATCTGTACAGTTCCTTCACATTGCTAAGCAATGAAATTTGATACATCATCAGGCTATGAGATTCGTATGGTTCCTTCTTATTGTCCAATCCTATGTCTCAATTTGCTCATTTTAATTTGTATGTTGCACTTTTTGTAATTGTCATGCTTCTGTTCTGTATTGTTCTGAACCTCTCAGGACCTCCTTGAAAATGAGCTTGCTCGATGGCATTTTCCTGGAAATAAACATGAACTTGAACATGAACATGGAGATGAAAGTATGAAAATAGCCAATTTAGATAGAAAAATATTACTTCTCAGATTTACCATGGTGGGATGCACTGGACTTTGTTTAAGCTCTGATTCACTCTGATACCTCCAACATTTGCATTTCACTTTTTATTATTTTTATTTTATTTTTCATTAAAACCAACCAATCTACAGTGTGTGGTACCTTACTTCCTGACTCTGTTGTCCCTGTATACCCACATACAGTATTGTGACAGTGACAAAAACATGGCCCAAGTCCCAGGGATACTTTTGGAAATCCCCCTTAAAATGGCTTATGTTTACCATGCAGCACCATCATTGTGGCATCACCTCCACAACATGCCTGACTTTAAGCAGCCCAAGTGTTGCATTCTGGGATTGCACATAAACCTTGATCTCACAGCTAGCAAAGCACTAAATTAACTCCGGCCACTAGGCCAGCACAAAAATGCAATTTTTAAAAATGAATGTTTGCTGATGAGCTAGTACAATCTACACAGAATAGAGGCAATGTGGTTATCACAAAATGGAGCCATGACTTCCTGTGACTCTACTAGGACCACAATGGCATGAGGTCAAAATCTCCAATTAAAAACAGCATGGGTCAAAAACTGTGCAAGAAAAACAGGGTAAAGAAAAATAGCCTCTGCCAGAAACAGCAGCCCTATAACAGCTAAACACAAAACAACTGGTTTCACCCCCGGAACCCCCCCATCTAAATATTATCATCTTTGAGGGTGAGGCAACTCGGGGATGGAAAGGAACCATGGGGAAGGGGAATCCTTGGGGAGGGGAGGTGGAACCGAGCCCTGAGTTTGGAGAGAAAATAAACTAAATCCCAGTAATGAGAGAAAGAAAATTGCCTACTGTGGGACTCGAACCCCTCTGCACTGTCAGTCTGCTGACCTTCGCTGCCTGAGCTCTACCCTCCAAACCATGGCAGCTGGTCTGTAGCATACCTCATAGCAGATTCTTTCTCACTGTCCCCGAACAATACATGGATAGTGCTACTTGGCTATTATATCCTGTTGCTGTTTTGCCTCTGTAGCTCTCTTTGCTTTTCAGTTGTTACATTGCAGTTTTCACCTGTGTTGTTTTTAATTCAACATTTTAATATGGTTCAGACCACAACTTCTGTCATTAAAATCATGTCAATAGTATGATTTTCTCCAAAATTAACCATGATAAAACATAGTCCAAGTAATGATATTTAAGTTATATATATATATATATATATATATATATATATATATATATATATATATATATATATATCATATATAAAAAAATTCATTAATGTATCAGTTAGGGTTAAAGTGACAAAAGTGGGAAATGAGACACCCCAGCATCTGTTGGTCTGTGGAGGAAGGGGGTGGTGGGGGAGTTAGGGGCTCAACCCTAACATCTCATTTCCCCACATTTGTCACTTTACCCCTAACTGATGCATTAAATAAAGTTTTTTACAGTGAATTTCCTTACTTTTTGAAAAAGTGTAATATAACTAGTAAATAGCATCTGTTGGTTGGCCCCTCGCTCCCACCAAGCTGCCCATTTCTGCATAATGATATGCTACTGTGGGAGCACGGGCCCTCTGGGCTCTGCAATCCCACTTACACATAGCTACAGAGCCATAAAGCAGCCCTATAGGGACAGGAACCCTTGTAACACTAATTTGCCAATATCTCAAGAACCGTAGCAGCTAGAAAAAAATTCAAGTGTTGTTGTAATCATGACAGCAAGTATTGCACACAACCAAATCCATATCTTGCATCATTTTGAGATACAGGAACCAAAATGCACTGAAAATGCACTCTTTGGAACCCTTGTGACACTAATTTGCCAATATCTCCATAACAGTAGCAAGCAGGAAAAAAAAATCCACTGCTGGTGTAATCTATGATTTCAAAACTTGTTTTAGCAGGTTAGTTCAATTATAGGTGAACTAAGGTGCTGGTAGCAAAAAATCAGGATCTCAATTCGTTTTCAAGATACGGGCACTGAAAGGCATCATGGGCAATGCAATGTTATCCTGTGGGAAATGTCTCAACTTTGGAATGTCATAAGTATGTAACCTATGTAATTTTTTACACCAAACCAGCATACGTCACATTTGTGGGACACCCCCTTTGCACCCTGAAAATTGCAAGCCAAAAGTCCTTACAGTTTCTTAGCAGTGAACTGGCAAAGTTTTACAAATCCTTGTCCGTGAGCTGTCAAAATCCTTGTTCATGAGTCGAATTCCCATTTGTGAGGTGACAAAATCCCCAATTGTGAGCTGATCCCCGTTCATTTCATGAACGGGGATTTTTGACAGCTCACGAATGTGGATTTTCTGTTCATGAGATAGGGCCATCTAGTTTTCATCTCATGAATGGGGATTTTGACAGCTCATGAATGGGGATTCAGCTCATGAACAGGGATTTTTACAGCTCACAAACAAGGATTTTTTTTTTATGATCCCTGTTCCTGAGGTGTGCAAATCCCCATTCACAAGCCAAGTCCCTGTTTGTGAGGTGTCAAAATCCCCATTTGTGAGCTGATCCCCATTTGTGAGATATAGCTATCTGGTCCTACTCTCATGAACAGGGATTTTGACAGCTCATGAACAGGGATCGGAAGCGAGTCACAAACAGGGATTTTCAAATTAAAAAATGGCAACTTTTGTTAATTATCTGATGGAAACCAAACACATGGTTTTGTAGAGGGCTTCTCCCTGAACAAAACCCATGCATTTGTTTTCACAAAATGCATCTGTAGGGTAAGTAACAACATTTTGTTTTGGGCTAAAAGTGAAAACAAGATGGCAGCTCACGAACGGGGATTTTTTCTCATAAATGGGGATTAAATGAATCCCCAATTGTGAGCTGTCAAAATCTCTGTTTATGAGCTGAAATCCTTGTTCACAGCTGTGCATCTAACCAAGAGACTGAACTGAGCATGCTCAGAACCCAAATTTTCTAAATTGAATAACTTTGGATCAGAATAATATTTTTTCACCAAACTAATGCTGGCCTGTTCCTTAGGGTAAGCTCTTCCTACCTTGATAATTTCAGGCTACAATTCAAAATGGTGTGGGTGCAGGCTGATGAGGAAAATCCAGGAAAAAGTGACAAAAAAAAGCAAAAAACATACTTTTTTCCATATGCTCTGCAAAAAATCCACACATCCGATTGAAATAAAACTTGACAATTCAAGAGATCTATCCTACAGGACAGTGCATACCAAAGTTCATACAAATCCGCTGAACAGATGCAAATTTAAGGTGCAAAATTTGGGGTTTAACATTAAACTGCACACTCAACCCTAACCATAGAGGGGCCACCGCACCTCTGTATTATATATAGAAACATAGATTTTGATGGCAGATAAGGACTGCTTGGCCCACCTAGTCTGCCCATTTCCCTACCTAACAGATAAGCTGCAGATCCTAGTTAACCAATAGTCTACTTCCTCCTACCCCCACTAGAATTGCCTTATGTCTGTCCCACACACATTCTTGAATTCCCCCACTGTTTTTGACTCTATGACCTCCTCAGGAAGGCTGTTCCATGCATCTATAATCGTCTCTATGAAGAAATACTTCCTTATATTACCTCTGAGCTGTCCCCCCCCTCTATCTTCAAATTATGCCCCCTTGTTCTAGCACATCTCTTTTTTTGAAAGATGCTACTCTCTTGGACTTTGTTGATTCCCTTGAGACATTTGAAGGTTTCTATCATGTCCCTCCTCTCCCTCCTTTCCTCAAGGCTATACATCTTAAGCTCCTTTAGTCTTTCTTTATATGTCTTCTGGTGCAGACCCTGCACCATTTTGGTTGCCCTCCTCTGGACAGCCTCCACCCTATCTATGTCTTTGCAGAGATGGGGTCTCCAGAACTGTACACAGTACTCCAGATGTGGTCTTACCAACTGTCTGTATAGAGGGCCAACAACTTCCTGTATTCTACTAGTGATGCCTCTCCCTACATATCCCAGTATCCCCCCCCAGCCCTCCTTACTGCCTTCTCACATTGCTGGCCCACCTTTAGGTCGTCTGATATAACTACCCCCAGTCCCTTTCCATTTTTGTTGTTGTCAGTATCTCACCCCCCCATTGTGTACTCTTGCCCTGGGTTTTTGTTTTCCAGGTTCATTACTTTGCATTTCTTTGTGTTGAATCTAAGCTGCCATACATTTGACCATTCCTCCAACCTTGCTGAGTCCCTTTTCATCCTTTCCACCCCACCTTGCATATCAACCCTGTTGTAGATCTTTGTGTCATCTGCAAAGAGACATACCTTCCCCTCCAGTCCCTATGTAATGTCACTTATAAAGACATTAAAAAGGACAAGTCCCAGTACTGAACCCTGTGGTACTCCACTAGTAACCCTCCTTTCTTCACTGTGGACTCCATTTACTATTATCCGCTGTGTCCTGTTGTCCAGACAGTGTTTTACCCAGGCTACCACCCTGGGACCCACTCCCAGGCTGGCAAATTTGTTTATTAATCTTTTGTGCGGGACTGTGTCAAATGCCTTGCTAAAGTCTAGGTAGGCCATGTCCACAGCCCCTTCCTGGTCTACTACTTTAGTCACCCAGTCAAAGAAATCTATTAGATTTGTTTGGCATGACCTTCCTGCTGTGAATCCATGCTGTCTTGGGTCCTGTGCCCCACTGACCATTAGGTACTCAACAATTCTTTCCTTCAGAAGTGATTCCATCATTTCCCCTACCACTGAGGTCAAACTGACAGGTCTGTAGTTTCCTGCCTCTGTCTTGCTCCCACTTTTGTGAAGGGGTATCACATACACCCTTCGCCAGTCCTCAGGTACCACACCATCCTCCCATGATTTATTAAAAAGTGTAGTCAGTGGTGTTACTAGTTCTTCCCTTAGTTCTTTTAGAATTCTGGTGGGAATCCCATCAGGCCCCATTGCTTTATCCACCTTCAGTTTTAAGAGTTCTTTCAGAACCCTTTCTTCTATGAAAGGACTAATATCAACCCCCTTATCCAGAGTGCTTCTATTGACTGGATTAGGTCTCTCCCACTGCTTTTCCATTGTGACTACTGAGCAGAAATATTCATTCAGTATCCCTGCTTTTTCACTGTCGCTCTCTGCCCAACCACCTTTCTCTTTATTCAGCCTCAGTATCCCTGCCTTCATCTTTCTTTGCTCCTTAATGTACCTATAAAAGGTTGTATCCCCCTTCTTAACCGAGTTGGCTATCTTTTCCTCAGTTTGGGTCTTTGGTATTTTGACTGCCTTCACTGCTTCCTTCAGCTTTAACTGGTACAATTCTCTATCCTGCTCCTTCTGTGTTTCCTTATACTTCCTGAATGCTGTCTTTTTCTCCCTTACATTCCCCGCCACTTCTTTTGAGAACCATAGTGTTTTTTTCTTTCATTTTGATTTGTTTATTTGCTTCACACAAAGGCTTGTTGCCTCTGTGATGGCAGTTTTGATATTTCCCCATTGTTGCTCCACCCCACCTTCTTGCCTGTTTGCTAGTGCTTTTCTGAGGCACTCTCCCATTTTGACAAAATCAGCCCTCCTGAAGTCCAGTACCTTCACTTTTGTGTGGTTTGACTCTACAGCTAAATTTATCATGAACCACACTGTTCGGTGGTCGCTTGTTCCCAGATGGCTACCCACTTCAAGATCAGAGATCCTCTCTCCTTCCCCATTTGAGAGTACCAGGTCTAAGATTTCTCCCTCCAGAGTGGGTTCCAAAGCTAGCCATCTGTGGCATCTCTCTCTCTGTCTCTCTCTCTATATGTATATATACACACACACACACACACACATATATAAATAAATATATATAAATATATATATATATATATATATATATATATATATATGTAGAAACAAGCCCCTATATGATGAACTTTTATCTTTTGTGTATGCATTGTTGTGTGATCTAAATTTTATAGTATCTACTGTCAGTCCTTTTCTAACTTTAAAATAATGTAACTCCTGCCTGCTTTCCCAGGTCCTCCCATTAAAGGCAATCCTGAATCTTATTGGGGCTATTCCGGTGTGCAGAATTTGAACTTACTAACTAGACAGCATTTAAAGTACAGTTTTAGGGCAATTACAAATAGCATTGCCACAGACTTAGCAGGGAAAGAGCAAGGCAATGTACTAGCATTGATATAACGTTTTATACCTGATATTTTGATTTAAACAGTTTTTGTTTCATAAAAATACTCACTTTCTTATCACCCAGTGCCTTTGCAGGAGAAGCCTAAAAAGTAAGGAAGATGAGAGGTTATTAAAAGGAAGACTGACATGTTTACAGTGTCATTAAGGGGATAAGATGAATGCATAGGAGGTTAGGAACTATATAGTTCTTATTACAGTATTACCAAAATTAAGAAAAAGTTAAAAACATTTTTATAAAAAAATATTTTTAAACTGTCTTACTTTTCCATATTGATACTTAAAAGTTGTTGCAACATTATATAGTGTTATAAAAATTACCTTATATAAAAACTATTAAAACACCATGCCCATTTTGATAACTGACTACCTGGTGAAGAGTAATCAAGGCCTTTGATACTGTGGCACATGATAAGCTTCATCAGTATGGTATACACAGTGCATTCCCAAGTCTGATTGTTAACTGACTTGAAACCAGCAAATTAAGCAACTATTATTAGTTACTTGCTTCCATATATGATGGTTAGTCCCCAATTTTACCTTAAAAATGTGATCAGTTTCTGTATTAATATCTGTGATCTGTAATTCACCTTTTTATTTTAGTCTTTGGTAACTGGGTAAGGCCCACTAGGCACAAGTGCCTGTTTTCAGGGGTGACCTGGGAGCACTGGGCAGTTAAGTGACTTGCTTAGAGTCACACATTATCCAAGTGGAGGCTGTGAGAATCAAACTCAGGTCTGGTCTGCTGGATGTATCAAGCTCATTCACACCTCATTTCTCTAACCTCTAAGCTATACTGCCAGCCATCTAAAAGTATGATCTCTTTTTATATTCACCGTGTGAGCACACACAGTGAACATTTTGTTTGGAGAGTGATTTTGAGGGGTATGACACTGTGTTCTTTAAGGGGCCCATCAGTGTCACATCAATAATCAACCAGCCTGAACATGAGACTATTGTGGCTTGCTGGGCAGAAACTTTGTGTATTTCAAAGGAGAGAGCAGACCCAATCATACTGTTGGTCATCTCTTTCCTTTGACCTAAGCAGCCCAACAAGCACAGCTGATCTGCCATGATCAGCCTGCTGAGTTGAATTGCACCCTGTAACAAAGAAACCCATTTATTGATGTCTATTGCTGCCTCATCCTTACTGTCCCCCATCCAACCCTCCAACTCAGCACCCCCCACCCCCACAAACATATCACTGACACTTGAGGTGCCCAATTCCCCACTGTTGCCACCTGAAATAAAGAAAACCATCCCTCATAGTTTTTTTTTAAACACACCCTGCAAAAGAGAAAACTGTCCATCAACATTCATTGTAGTTGCAGCCATAGCTGCCACCCCCAAGCCCAACCCATGTCATAAGTTATCAACAATCTAACTTGATTAAGCCATTTGTGGGAGATCCAAGTAACAAGCAGGATGTGAAGATGTTAAGAAAGATGCCAAGCAACCTTGTTAACATTTGAAACTCTACAATAGAGTCAGAGATGGTTTTCTAAATTGCCACATAGCTTGAGATTCTAGCTTTTGTGTGAGTTGTTTGTTTTATTGGTAACTTGCTAGCATTTTGTAGTCCACAGTTAACAGGGGTGAAATAAATTTTGCTGATAAGAAGGATCTTTTGAGACCACGTAGCACTTGACTCCTGCTTTTAATGAATAATTTTCAAATTATTCAAGCTAAACCAGTACATCAGCTCTTTTGAAAGAACACGTAACAGATTTTTTTTTGAGCTTGCATTTTAAGCCTTAGAAAAAGTAAAACATATTCTACCTAAAACTTTAAGTGAAAATGTCGCTGTATTCTGGCATGGGGTGCCCACCCTCCCATGCCAGCTGCTACCCCCCACTCTGCCCATTTTACTTATGCAGCACTGGGGAGCCAACCCCCAGTGCTGCCAAACATAACATTGACACTGGGGGGTGTCCAATACCCCAGTATCACCATCTTAATTAATGAAAACTGCCCCTTGTAGTTTTTTTAAAAACCCTGCAAAAAAGGAAAACATTCATCGGTGTCTGCTGCTACGGTTACTGTCCCCCAACCCCCGCACTCAGTACCCACCAACTCACACCCTCCCAAGCCATTACCCACTAGGGGTCCAACACTGCAATCCTCTCTGGACTACAGACACGTCTTCACTCTTCAGTGCTGGACCACAAACTGAGGAAATCAGGTATGCAGTTCAATGTATTTCAATGGGGTTTTGAACACAGTGGCATAACTTGAATATTTTTGCCCCAAATTTTCAACTTTCATTTTTTGGGACCCCACCTCATGAACAATGTCAGTGAAATTAGACAAATCTGTCCTGAAAGGTGATTTCATGGCCACTGCATGAAATCACCTTTAGGGTAGGAGTTGAAAATGTTTCTCTGTCCTTGTTCATGAGGTGGGGTCATTAGAAGGCTATGTTGAAAATGTGGGTAAAAATATAAAATAAACTGTCAGCCCGGTGGCACAAAGGCTGAGACACTGGGTACCTTACCTCGCTCCATGCCGTCTACCTGGGTTTGGGAGCCAGCTCGAGTCATTGGGGTCATTGGGGGAGGAGAGGATTGAGCATCCAAAGGACTGCTCTCCTCTCCTTGGGGGAATGGGATGTAGATCCCTGGCCACTTGTGACTCCCAGTGGTGACTGGGAAGTGCTACAGCTGGGGGACACCTTGTAATGGGTAGGCGGCAATGGTGGATATCCTGCAGGCCGGCACGGGAGCATGCCTGTCACATGGTGAATATCATTGCATGTCTGCAACCCTGGGGATTCTAAGATAGAAATCCACTCTGAGTGCATGCAGTAGGATGCCCCTGATGGACTCCCTCTCTCCTGGCCGAACAAAGCCCAGTCTAAGCTGGGGCAGGGGCTCAGGGTGATTTTGGTCTTCTCCCTCATTCCCTCTTGAGTGGGACCCTCCATGGAGGTAAAGCCACAGTCTATACTGTCTCACAGCTGAGGTGGAAGCCGGACCGGGAGAGTGTTGACAGTCCACATACAGGGCTGATAGGGGGCAAGGTACCCCCCCCGCCACACCAGAGAAGTGCAAATAGAATTGAAAAAAAATTAAAAAACAACAAATTTATGAGCCTACATTGAAATTTATGAAGGTAGGCTCATAACTTTGATCATTTTCAGTATTTGGAACCCAAATTTTCAACATAGCCATTTCTTCACAGCACCTCATAAATGTGACAGCTGTCATTTTTCAAATCCTGGCTAAAATGTGTTTTTTTGCATTCTGAACGGTGATTTCACAGTTGCTGTGTGAAATCACCTTTCAGGCAGAAGTTGAAAACTTTCTCCACCATTGTTCATGGGGGGGCATAAAAAGGCTATGTTGAGAATTGTGGGGAAAAATATTATAAAATAACAAAGATATGAGGCTACATTGAAATTTATGAAAGCAGGCTTGTGACTTTGGTAATTTTCAATATCTGACCCCAAATTTTCAACATAGTCATTTCTTTACGGTACCTCATGAATGTGATAGCTGTCATTTTGCAAACCCTGGCCAAAATGTGTTTTCTCACTTGTGGCACAAAATCACCTTTTGGGCAGGATTTGAAAATGTTCTCTGCTTTTGTTCATGAGTGGCCTCATAAGAAGGCTGTGAGGTGTCATAAAAAGGCTATGTTGAAAATCTAGGGTAAAAATATGAGAAAATAAAGTTATGAGTCTATGTTGCAATTTTTCAATACACGCTCATAACTGTGGTAAATTTCATTATTTTGACTGCAGCTTTTCAACATAACCATTTTTTCACACCAACTCATGAATGTGACAGCCGTCATTTCTCAAATCCTACCCCAAATGTATTTTAACACTTGTGGAACAAAATGATGTTTCAGTGATCATTTTATAAATGACACCTGCCATGCTCAGAAGGAGTGGTAATAAAAAGATTGTTAAAAATTTGGGGTAAAAAATGTGAAAAAAACAACTAGCTTCTGAGGAAATTAATTGTTCCAACATTTACTCATAACTTTATTGTTTGCAGCTTTTGGTCACTAATGTTCAACATATCCATTGTGTTACCCGACCTCCTGAACGTGACAGGAGTCATTTTTCAAATCCCCTCTGAAATTTTTCCTGTAAGACATTTATTTATTTTTATTTATTTATTAGGTCTAGGATTACAATACCTTTGAGCCAGGGCTCTTTTACAAAGGTTCCACGTCGGGTTACAATTCAAAACATAAGACATGTAAGTCAGATTCAATTTACAAATTCAATACACAGGACAAGGTTACAAAAGTGTAAGCTAAACAGAGTTACAAAGCATCTGAGAAACAAAACAAGTTTTGGAGGCTAGGTTACAAGGAGATAGCAGATGAGGTGCAGAGAGGATAGAGGACAAGAGAGAGAGAGAGAGAGAGAGAGTAAAGGGGGCAGAGAGCAATAGAGGAGGAGCGCAGCCAGGGGCATTGTCATAAGCATAACATGAGGAAGTGCATGCTAAGGTGTAACCAAGTGCTAATAGGAGAGATAACTGCATAAAGTTAGGGAAATATTCATGGGGTCAGCTAGTGCAGGCAGTCTCAAGAGATAGAGGCAGTGAAAGAGAGACAGAGCCTTGATTTAAATGTACCAAGGGTAGGAGTGGAGGAGATGTAACTGTTTAGACCATTTGGCCAGCTGGGCACCCTGTAGGCAAAAGAACTTTGACCTTGTGAGGTACGACAACATGGAACCTGCAGGAGCTATGATTCAGACCCCCTGGTTGAGTGGGGGTTATTGCTAGGGTACAGGAGTGCACACACTCCAGGGGGAGCAAGGCCCATAGTTATTTTCTTCGCCATGGTGCAGGTTAGGTACTTTATCCGTTTGGTGAGTTGCAGCCATCCAGTTTGTGCATAGAGGTCGCATGTATGTGTGAGGTGGTGGGATCAAGTGAGAAGCCAGCAGGCCTTATTGAGGGAGGTGGATATATTTCTAAGAGCGGTAGCAGGGGCAGAGCCATAGATGATAAGCCCATAGTCAATAATGGAGACAACAGAGCTCTGAACGATGACAGTCAGGGCTTCTGGAGTAAGATGTTGCATATGCCAGAAGAGAAGGCCAAGGCAAGTATTTGCTGCTTTGGCTACAGAGTCAATGTATGCACTGTAAATTAGATGAGGGTCTAGAGTGATCCCAAGGTACTTAAAGGCTTGAACCTGTTCCAGGGTGACTCCATGGCTGGCTTTGATGGATGGGGTGCAGCTTATGCTTGTTATGAGAGCTGCTGAACATCATAGACTTTTTTTTCTTATTATTGAGGACCAGATTGTGATTTGAGAACCAATTTGCAACAGATGTGAAGCCAAGCTAAAGGTTGTCTTGTTGAGGCTTAGGATCCTTATGGGTGGCAAGAATTACAGCATCATCTGCATTGAGGATGATTGTTTTGGAGCAAGAATTTGTAAGGGAGTTCAGCAACAAGCTGAATATTAGGGGGCCCAGAATGGATCCCTGGGGGACACCTGAGTGAACAGGTCTGGTATCAGAGAGGATATCTGCAATTTTTACTCTTTGAGACCGGTTCTCCAAGTAGCTTTTGAACCAGACAGTGGAGTCGAGAAAGAGCCCAGCTTTCAGAAGTTGCACAAGCAGTAGGCAGTGATGAACAGTGTTGAACGCCTTAGTCAGATTGATAAAAATGGACCCAATTAACTGACCATTGTCCAGTGAACTGTGAAGAATACCAGAGAATTCCAGTAGGTCATATGAGGTGCTATGTCCTTTTCTGAAGCCATGTTGTTGTGAACACAGAATATTGTATTTGTCCAGGAAATCTGTGAGCTGATCTGCTGAAATACATTCAAGGGTCTTGGAGAGGGGTGGCAATATAGAGATCGGATGGTAGTTTCCATGAGCGGCCCTGTCACCACTTTTATGGACAGAGGTAACAGTGGGGGATTTCCATTTGTCAGGGAACTGGTTGAGCCTAAGTGAGAGGTTGAACATATATGTCAGTGGCTGTAACACCTCATCAAGGGTGAGGGACAGCAGTTTAAGGTCAAGTGCATCACTGCTGGATCTGGATTTGGTGATGGCTTTGGTAATGTATTTGCAGGCATCATGCATCTTGACTGCTTTGAAATAAAAAGGCAGGTGGCTAGAGGAGGAGGCATTGGGGGGAGGAGAGGGAGAGTCATAGTCCTTGAAAAAGTCAGAAGGGAGAATACTGCTGAGATCAGTGAATGTAGTGTTGAAGGTATTTGCTATGATTTAAGGTCAAGCATAGTAGACCCATTTATGTTGAGCAAGGTAGGAGAGGTTTTTGGCTGCTTCCCAGTGACCTCTTTAATATTGTTCCAAAATACCCTCCCATTACCCCAGGTATCCGTGAAAGCATTCTTGAAGAAGGTAGATTTCTTTTGCCGAGTAGATTTGGTACAGTCATTCTGTGCATGTTTATAGTTTTGGATGTCAGTTTCTTTACCAGTGGTTCTGGCCAGATCCCAGAGATGATCGTTAGAGTTTAGTTGATGTAAGAAATCAGCCGAGAGCCAGGGATTGCAAAGGGCTTTGACTTTGTGCTTTTTGGAAGGAGCATAGGAAAGGATCATAGGAGTCACAGGCTGCATTGAAAGTGTTGATGAAGTAAGCCAGCACAGTATTTACATCTGTTGCTTTGTAGATAGGGGACCAGTCTTGGAGGTTGAGGCATGTTTTGAGGTGTGACAACTGCCCACGTGTTAGGACTGTACTAGTGATGATATTAGGAGGGGGCATGCGGAATTTGTTTGACCATTCACAGATGACAGATGAATGGTCACTAAGCGAGTCAGGGAGGACTGAGGTATTTGTAATGCGAGTTGGGTGGCTGGTAAGAATCCAATCCAGGAGGGTGCTGGTGCCAGATTTGTAGTGTTCCTGGTCAGAAGGATGACCATCTGGGTGAGATTGGCCAATGATACAGCATCCTTATGGACCCCAGTATCAGACGTGAGCCAGTTTATATTAAAGTTTCCAAGCAGAATCATTTCATAGTCAGGAGGTTGGAACCTGGTGAATTCCAAGACAGCGTTAAGGCCATTCCCTTATTCTTTCGGGGGGATATATATACTGAGGCAACTGTGAGGGATTTGTTATGGGCATCTAATAAGATTCTGATAGGGATAATCTGCACAGCAGTGGCTGGGAAGGTGGTAGTGACAGTGTGTCCCAGTAGCGAATCTTTAAGGTAAATTGCATATCCACCACCTCCTCTTTTAGACTTCTGGTCCAGCCTGAAAACATTGTAGCCTGGAAGAGCGATAGCCAGGTTGGGGATATTGGGTGTAAGCCAGGTTTCTACAACTACCAGGATATCTGGGCTGTGCTGATTGGTAAAGATTTGTAGGGCATCCAACTTGGGGAGTAGACTACAGATGTTGAAAGATGCTATGGAGAGTGCTCCTGAGGGTTCTTCCTGGTAGATAGAGCTGGAGGTGATTGGGCCAGGGTTAGGATGGATGTTGCCTGACAGCAGTAGGAGAAGGAGCACAAGCTTCAGGCTGCACCAACATAAGTCCATGAGCGTGAGTCTACATGCCTTTTTTTTGCAGGAACTTACATTAGGTTGGTGGTAATTATCCCAGAGTGATGGCACGTGAGAGAGTGATGAGAGTGTCCAGGGCCTTTGTACAGTGGTAGGTGGGGACTGCCATCCATTTGCAGAGGGGAGCACCTGGCGGGGGGGGGGGCTCATGATGGAGAGTACCTGAGTGATGATAGACAGTGCCAAGTAAGATGCTGAGTGAAGGGAAGCAAGCTCCAGGGAGGAAGAAAAGCAGAAAGAGGGATGAGGGTACGAGAAGCAGAAACTGCAGTGCATGGAGGGACAACATGATGTGACAGTCAGGAGGATTGTATTGTATTGTATTGGGTAAGTGTGCTTATAACTTGGCCCTCTAGTGGCATTGGTGTCTTTCTCTCAAGGGGCTGAGCCCCCCCCCCACACCCCTTCTTAATATAACTAACTCCGAGTTGGAGTTAGTTTGGGGGGGCAATGGACAGTGAAAAGGTGGAATTCTGCCCCCAGGTCCTTAATATCAACAATGCCAAAACCTGTCGACATTGTCAATGTTAAGGACCTCGCCATCCCAGAGTTGTTGTCTGTTCGTCATACCACAACATTCCTGGCAATTTAGATGAAGAGCATTGAATGATGGTACTGATGTCATGGAATATATTAGAAATATGAAAAGAAAGAGCACTTGCTGCTAAGGTGAATGAAACTCATGTAGATCTAAGGGCACCCCAAAGCTAGATAATTTATTTGGCAAAAACTGGTGAAGCATATCGGAATATATAACTGGCATAAAATGGAAAATGGAAGGGTTGTTAACTGTATAAAAATCACTTCCTATTACCTTTAAGGATGAAAGCAAACTTCAGAAAGGTGGGATCAAGCTTGATGACTAGTTGGTCTCCTGGAGTCTTACATTTAATGTAGTCAAATGCAAAGTGCTACACCTGGGGAGGAGAAACAGAAGTATTATCTGTATACTGTATGGGGCTCCTCTCAGTGCAGTGGAGGAGGAAAAGGACCTGTGAGTCATTGAATACACAAGGCTTAACTCTGATTATAAAAAGGGTCTGAGAAATGGAACTTTCTGATTGGCTTTGAACATTCTAAGAGCCTTATGTTAATCTTTTATTAACATACATGTAGAGCTTAGCCATATGCTGAACAAGGTTTAACACTATTTTCAAAATGTTTTTATTATAATAGCAATAAGGCACTCCCAGTGATTATGTTAACGGTCAGTTAATCACCCTTTAAGGGCATGTGGCACTCGGCTGCACATCATGCCACAGTACACCCCTAGTAAGTGATTAACAGACCAGTAACATAACCCTTGGTCATGCCTTATTGCTTAACAAGCAGTGCATGACTGCTGTCAACAATACTAGAAGAATGCAGGGGTGCATTAAAAGGGGGTGACTAGCATGGCAGGGGAGACAACCTTACCACTTTACAAGATCGTAGTCAGGCCTCCACCTTGAGTACGGTTTACAGTTTTGAGCTTCCTAATACAAAAAGGACATCGGAGCAGTGGAGTGTATGCAGTGTGGAGCTAATAAATTATTTAAGGGTGTACAGGATAAGAACTATAAGAAGAGACCAGTGGCCCTTAACAAGTTCACCCACCTGGAGAAAAGGAGGCTAAGGGGGGACACAATCTCAGACTTTGATATAGTGAAGTGCATTGACAAGGTTGAACAGACAGAAATGTTTGATTCACAGTTCTCCAGCAGGATACTGGGACACACCCTGAAGTTCAAACATGGTAAACTGAGGGGTAATGTTAAAAGGCATTTTTCTCCTAGTAGATGGAACAGCTTCTGTCAGCAGACAGTGGGCTTGAAGCCAGTACAAGCCTTCAAAAAGATTAGCAAAATTTCTGCTTACTAAGGGAATGACAGGGTGGTCTGGCAAATAGGATGGAGGGGAGTTCTATAGATGAGCACACGTTTACACAGCATTTTCATGGGGCACTGCTTATGCAGCTGGGGAAGTCCTAGATGAGCCTTGTATCCCTTCAAACCTAAAGTTGCTATGTTACTTTGATATTTGAAATTATCCCAAATTACCCACTTTCAATGTGAAAATGCATACATCAATAATACCTTTGAAATCTGAAATATATATATATATATATATATATATATATATCAATATACATGTTTGTTACAACATAATACATCAATACGAAAATATTGCAAAGCACCACTTTGATAACATATGGCACTTTGCATAGTTGTTTCTTTTTTAACTGAAAAAAAAGCGCTATTCCTTACCTTTGGAGCAACCATCCTACCCTCCTCCCATAGGCCCAGGCACACCAGTATGTAAACCATCCCCTTCTCCCAACCCACATAGTAAGCACCCATCCCACTTTCTTCCACCACATTGCTGCACATTGAAATATGTTAAAAAACACATCCTAAGAAAGGAGGTGGCAACTAGCTTATGCCATCCTCACACCACAACAGTTGTCTGTCATAAAGTACTATAGCAATATTGATATACAGTATTGATATAGCAGTTTATGTAGATTCAGTAGGCTTATCAGTACAGTAGTTTGTGTGAATTAGACTGCTGCCAGCCAAGATGGTGTGAGCATACCTCTCAACTGTGCCTGATTAGGAGGGACGTCCCTCACTGTACCCCTCAACATTGCCCTATCCCTCATCTGTCCCTCTTGGAAAAAGTGCTGCCTACACACAGAATGTACATTCAGGTTTTAAGGAGAAATTCATAATATTTTAAGCTGCTATATCAAAACTAAACTTTGTACATGTATACACATTGGGACCTATGGGTGTGAGGAGTGTTTGAGCTGGTCACCATCTCCTTCCTTAGAATGTGTTTTACCTTTTAAAGAAAAAAAATGCTTTAGTGTTCAGGCATGGGGTCGAGAGAGGAGGATGGGATGGGGAGGTATCTGGGTTGGGTGGAAGGTGAGCATTACGCATGCTGGTGGCTAGATACAGTAGGAGGGTAGAAGGCGGGATGGATGCTATGAGGGTGGGTGAAAAAGTAATATTTTTGCTTGCTGGTGTGGCTGGGGAGTGAAAGGTGGGATAATGTGCTACAGTGCAGCCCACCAGGATGCAACACTCTTGTCACAGTCCTGCTAGTGATATGCTGTACAATACTGCAGGAATACAATATAATCCAATGACAATTACTGAAATTTGTCATGCAGGAAAGTGTGCCATTTTTATCATGGAGTGGTACATCCCGGTGGGCCACACTTTACGTGGTTTGGGAGTAAGTTGCAATTTTTCTGACTGGTCTGGCTGGGGGAAGAGAGTAGGGTAGAATGGTTGCTATGAGGGTTGAGGTAGGGCAATATTTTTACATACTTTTGTGTCTAGGTGGGAGGGAAGAATGTCAGATGGGATGCTACCATAGTAGGGGGGGAAGGAGGTCATAGAAGTGACTAACAGTGTGGTTAGGCAGGAGGAAAAAGGAGGGATTTGATTGGGACATGTATTCATGGTCAGAGGATACTAGCAGTTTGAATGATAATGGGAATAGGAGACAAGAGCTATGAGAAGAGGCTAGTAGTAGTAGCTTTATAAAGCACCCTTCCCTGGAGACTCAGGGCACCCTACAGGAGTAGATAGCAAATAGTAAAACAGTACAATAAATAAAGACAAATAACTAAAAGGATATCACTAGAGAAATAAACACCTTTTAATCATCGTAATAAAACAGCAGCTGCTTCATAATTAATACCATGTACAATTTTGGTCCCCGAAAGTGTATCTTAACAGGTAAGCCTTTAACCCCCTCTTAAATGTCAAAATTGAGGTGGCCTCTCTCAGTGCCTGAGGCAGAGTATTCCACAGTATGGGGCTGGTCACTCCAAATGTGCAATCCCCTGGGGATTTCAGCCATTCCCTTAGGATCAAGAGGAGATCATCCTCAGTGGAGTGAAGTGTGCTTGAGGACTAGAAAGGGTGCATAAACTGTAACAGGTAGCCAGAACTCAAACCATGTAGGGCTTTATAGGTTAGCAGGTCAACTTTCAAGGTAACATGCCACTTCACAGGCAGCCAATGCAGTTCACACAAGACCTGGGTCACATGAGTGGACCTTGAAAGTCCAGTCAGCAAAATGGCCACACCATTCTGGATCACCTGTAAGAATTGTAGAGTATCTCCATTTATCCAGAGCATTACAGTAGTTTAGCCAGGATGCCATAAATGCATTCAGTAGTGTTGGCAGATCTTCAGGGGGGTTAAGGGACTTAATCCAGCTGATGTTCCTAAGATGGTAGAAGCCACTCCTGACTACAGTTTACAGCTGACACTTGAGATTCCAGTGTCTGCTGGTCATCTAAAATGACTCCCATATGTTTTACCTTTGCAGAAGCCAACAACTTGGAAGACCCAAGTCAAAGCCCTGTCACTCCCATGACTGTTACTGCTTCCCACCTCTGACCTGGCTTAATCACCAGAACCTCAGTCTTTTCCAGGTTAAGTCTTAGCCAGCTAGATTCCATCAGCTTCTAAATTTCAGACAGGCACAAATTCAGCACCTTGACAGCATCAGTCATCCTGGGTACAAAGGAAAAACACAACTGGGTATTATCCACTTAGCAGTGGAAACCCAAATAGTATTGTTGAGTGATTCTCCTAGGGATAATATATACACTGCAAATAGCAAAAGTGAGAGGACTGAACCTTGGGGCACACTAAAGAGCAGGGGCATCAGGGGTGATGAGAAAGTTCCCATTACCACCCTCTGCATCTTGTCTCTGAGGCAGGACTCAAACCAACAGATGAAAGTACCACTGAGCCCTCCACACTCCCTCAGATAATCCAACAACAACCCATGTTCCACAGTATCAAATACTGATCAGAGATTGATGAAAACAAGAACTGACTGTTCAACCCTGTCTCTCACCCTTAGGAGGTCATTATGTACCCTGACTAATGCCATCTCTCAGTGCTATGACAAGATCTAAAACCAGATTGAAGTGGCTTATAGATGTCATGAGCTACAAGGTATGCCTCAAGCTGCATCACCATGACCTTCTCAATAACCTTAACAAAAAAGGGAAGGTTAGAGACAGAAAGATAATTTGCTAGAATATCCAGGTCCAAAGATGGTTTCCTTAGAAGAGGTTGAACCAGCACATTTTCAATGTCATTGGGAAGATTCCCTCCAAAAGGAAGCACCAATCTATTCCAGTCAACACCAACTCGAAAAACCCCATGCAGCTTACCAGATGTGAAGGGGCTGGGATCTAGTTCATAAAAAGAGGACTGCAGCTCTGAAATCACCTTGCAGACTTCTTCCATCGTAATTGGCTGAAACTGTCCCCAAGAAAGCCAAGTGCATCCAAGAGGAACAGGATCAACTCTGCCTGGTTGTGACATCCCGTTTTGTGAGATACCATCCTGAATAGAGGACACTCTGAGAAAAATTGAACAAGGACACTGATTTTTGGTTTCTACTGGAAAATCTGGCAACATTCAGGAATTAGTTCTTTCTATACACTGGTAAAAACAAATAATTTCATGGAATTTGCCATTTTTTTTTACCAAACAGTGGCTCTTCAGAAATTGTACTTTTCTCTGAATTCTATCATGTACAATTTTCATTTTGCTTAATTTAATTTGATGTACCCTTAGCTTTCCTTTATTCTGAATATTTATACACATACCAAAAGGGTGCAAGGATAGAACACTGGCAAAAACTGATTTTGGCATTGCAGAAACCAGTGACAATACAATGTTTTCCTCACCTGCAAAATGAAATTTGCCCTTTATCAATTACAGTAAACCAGTGTCCCTGGAATTGAGCAAACTCTTTTACAATTAGCTGGTGAACTTGCTTCTTTAGTTCTTTGAAGACAGCTTGGGTTTAATAACCTATCCATAGAATGGAAGAGCCGATCTGGTTGATTCTTCTGAGCATCAATCTCCTTGGACACAAATGTTGCCTTCCTAAAAGATATTGCCCTTTGATGTTCATTGTAATTAATGTTCAAAACCAGTTAGTCCTCCTGGGCCCTGACCCTCCTCCAACAGTGCTCTAACCTCTGATCCCTGTTTTTTAGCTCATTAAGCTCTCCATCAATGCATGGGTGGGAAACCTTAATGTAAGTGCTGGGGTCATAGACAGGTAGGTGCAACAGAGTCGAAAGCCCCAGTAATAACCCTGTTATAGGTCACCACTGCATTCTTCAATCCCATCTCACAACCTGCCACCATATCTGAGATGTCCAGTAGTGCCTGCAGCCTTCTGGTCTAAGCCCTCTTAAAAGATGGTACTGAATCATCTCGAAAGGGAGAAGAGTATGGGGGGGCTCCCCAAAGAAAACTTCACCATGCAGTTATCCGACCAACTGACCAGGCAAATCTATAGGTTAAGGCTGGAGGCCCTTAATTAACATGTTCACCCTGAAAAGATTGAGAGGTGAGGGGACATGATCTCAGTCTTCTGCATATTAAAGAGTATTGCAAAGACTGAACATATGGAGATATTTGATCTGGCATCCTCCAGCAGGACAAACTGACATACCCTGAAGCTCAGAGGTGTTTAATTTAGGGGTAACATTATGAAGCACCTTTTCTCCCTGATAGTAGTGATTCTCTGGAACAGCACAGTGGTGGTGGCAGTGTATATACACTAAAGACAGTGCAAACGTTCAAGGTAAGTCTGGACAATGTTTTACTTACCAAGAGAATGGACAGGTAACATGGCAAAATAAAACCAGCACTCTGCAAGCTCAGTTAGATAGGGATGAATCATGAATAACTAGATGTATTGGTTCTTATTTTTCAAAACATTTTATTAAACACAATGAATACAGTACAGAGAAATGGTAGGATCAAGACAATAGGTAGCTAATCTTCAGGTACCCTGACCAGTAGATTAAAACAGAGAAACAGAAGTTGATGGTAAATAAGGACTGCAAGGCCCATCCAGTATGCCCATTTCTTTTTCTACCTTATGAATGTGCCATCAGCCTTTGCTCTGTCAATGGCCTTTCTATTCATACTCATCTGTATTGCTCCCTTATGCCTATCCCATGCCTGTTTGAAGCCCTGCACTGTATTCATATCCACCACTTCCTGAGGTAGGCCGTTCCATGCTTCCACCACCCTTTCTGTGAAAAATAACTTCCTCACATTACCCCTTAATCGGTCCCCCTCTAATCTCATGCTGTGTCCTCTTGTCCTGCTATTTTTCTTATATTGAAACATGTTAGACTCTTTCACCTTGTTAATGCCCTTAAGGTGTTTGAATGTTTCGATCACATCACCTCTCTCCCTCCTTAGCTCTAGGGTATACATATTGAGCTCTGTTAATCTATCCTCATATGTTTTCTGATGGAATCCCTGCACCATTTTGGTTGCCCTTCTCTGGACTGCCTCAATTTGATTAATGTCTTTGTGAAGGTGTGGCCTCCAGTACTGCACACAGTACTCCAGATGAGGGTGTAACTAGTGTCTTGTAAAGAAGGATTATCACCTCCCTCTTATGACTTGTGATACCCCTACTAATACACCCCAACATCCCCCTAGCCTTACCTACTGCTTTAGTGGTCTGCTTGGATGATTTCAGGTCATCTGTGATGATGATGCTCAAGTATCTTTCTTCCCTTGTGACTGCCAGCAACTGCCCTCCCAACCTATAGGTGGCTTCAGGGTTTCTCTTCCTTATGTTCATGATCTTGCACTTCTTTGCATTAAACCCTAGTTGCCACTCTTCCAACCATTTTACCAGTTTATCCAGATCTCTTCTCATTCGACCCACCCATCTGGATCATCTACTCTGTTGCAGATCTTGGTGTCATCTGCAAACAGACAAATCTTAGCCTCCAGTCCATCTGCAATGTCACTGATGAAGATATTGAAGAGGACTGGCCCCAGGACTGATTCCTGAGGTACCCCAATTATGACTTGCATCTCTTCTGACTGTATACCGTTTACCACCACTCTCTGTTTTTTGCCCGTCAACCAGTTTGCCACTCAGCTGGCCAACTTCTGACCCACCCGAGCCTACCCAGCTTATTAATCAATCTTCTATGTGGAACAGTATTGAACGTTTTGCTGATGTCAAGGTAGGTGACATCAACTGCTCCCCCTTGGTCCACCACTCTGGTTACCCAGTCAAAGAAATCTAAGAGATTAGTTTGACAGGACCTTTCTGTTGTAAACCCATGCTGTCTTGGATCCTGTGCTCCTATGGATTCCAGGTGTTGCACTATCCTTTCCTTAAGGAGTGCCTCCATAATCTTGCCCACTACTGAGTTAAGACTGAATGGTCTGTAGTTCTGTGCCTCCTCCCTGCAACCACTTTTGTGGAGCGGGATCACATGAACCCTTCTCCAGTCTTCTGGGACCTCTTCTGTGCTCAGAGGCTCAATAAACAGTTCTGATAATGGCTCTGCTAGTTCCACCCTTAGCTTCTTTAGTACCCTGGGATGTATGTTATCAGGTCCCATTGCCTTGTCCACCCTGAGCTTATTGAGCTCTTGTAGGACCCTTTCTTTTGTGAAGGGACTAGTGCACACCTCCCTCCCTCCCCCTGTGTCCATGATGCTGAGCTGTGGGCCCTGCTCTACCTTCACTTTAGTAAATACTGAGCAGAAGTATCTATTTTGGATAGATGCTTTTACATGGTCCTCCTCCTCCTCATACACCCCCTTATCCCCTTTGATCTTAGCAATACCCCCTCTGGACTTTCTCCTTTCAGTAATGTATCCATAGAAAGTCTTGTCACCTTTGTTTACTGTTCATTCTAGTGTTTCCTTGGTTTGAGCCTTTGCCTGACTTACTGCCTTCCCTGCTTCCCTTAGGGAAGTTTGGCATGCCTCCCTATCTTCATCCTGCTGCATTCCCTTATATTTTCTGAAATCCAGCGTTTTGGCTCTGACCTTTTCTGCTATTGTTTTTGAGAACCAAAGTGGTTCCTTTCTTCTTTTACACTTCCTTTTCTCTCTAACACAATAGGATGTTGCTTCAAGTATTGCATGCTTAATGCTTACCCACTTTGCCTGTACCCCCTCACCTGTATTTCTTTTTGCCAGGGCTAGTTTAACTCTGTTGGCCATCTTATCAAAGTCAGCTCCTCTGAAGTCCCATATTTTTGCCTTGGAATGGGATGATTTAGTTCTAGTGGCCAAACTGAACCATACCATGTGATGGTCACTGGCCCCTAGGTGACCTTCTACCTGGAGATCTGAGATCCTTTCCCTGTTAGTCAGTACTAGATCTAGGATAACCTTGTCTCTTGTGGGTTGTCATACCAGTTGTTTGAGGCTCCCTCCCCCTGCTGGGAATCCACTATGTGTATAGTTCTGGCAGATGTTCCTGCTGGTATTGATCAAGCTGTATTTGGCATGTTGAAGTCTCCCATTATCAGAACCTCCCCTTTAGCTGTCATGTTTTGTATATCTTCTAACAGTAATGTGTCTATGTCCTCCCCCTGGTCTGGAGGCCTGTAGTCAACCCCAGATTGTATATCTGTCCCATTTCCTGTTTCCAGGGTGACCCACAGTTCTTCTGGCTCCTTATGTGTATTCTGAATTTCTGTAGCTTTGATATTTTCATTGACATAAAAGGCCACTCCACCCCTTTTTGCACCTTGGTCTCTTCTGAACAGTACATAGCCAGGTACTGAAGTCTACCAAGTGTGGTTACTGGTAAACCATGTCTCACTAATGGCTACTATGTCCAGTTTAGCCTCTGCCATTATTGCCTGCAGGTCTGGGATCTTGTTTCCCAGACTGCGAGCATTTGTGTACATGATTTTCCATTGGCCAGATTTCAGTGTTTTAGTTGTTGGTTAGTTAAGCAGGGAATCCATATGAATTAGTATATGTTTGCACAGAGATGAGCAAAATAGGTGAATTGATACCTTTCATTGGACCAGCAATACATATTTAGAACACAAGCTTTCAGGCTACACAGTGCATTTTTGCACAGAATTTATTTTTATCCTTACGTATAAAGAAAGGGGGACAGACATAATGGCCTAGTCTTCCATCCAACCTTAAATGACTACGTTGCTACTGTATGTTCCAGTAAAGAACAAACACCTTTTTTCTAGTTATTGGTTTTATTAATGGCATAAGAAACATGTACTATATTGCAAAATTCTAGAGTGTAATTCTTTCAGACTAGTGGACACTTGCTGTAGAAGTATCAGTCTTGTCTAGTACATCACCATGATTGGTTTAAACTGAAATGGATTACCTTAATTGCAGTGAACTCCAAGCCACGCTGGACATATTTTATCAGGATGGATGTTAGGTTAATTTATCTTATGGTCCCATGATGCAACTGTTTTTCTTATTATATTTTTTCCTGTAATAATATTCTTTATTGAACATTTCACATGTGGCACAGAAAATAATTCAAAAATATTTGCACACGCTTAAATAATAACATTTGATGCACATAGCTATTGTCTAGAAGTTAATTACACTCTTATAATTTAGGAAATATGCACATGGAGGGAAGTAAACACATTGATGAAAAGAACCATAAATGTTTCAGTGATCTGACATTTAGCCCTTTTAGTCCTTAAATAGTGATCTTGTGTGATCTTAAAGTGAAATCTGTTGTGTTTTACATGACATCATTTATTATTTTTTTTACCTAAGTCCAGATGTTGATTTTTTGACTTGGAACATTACTAATCAATTGCAAAAGAAAGCTAGTATGAAGCACATATTCTCTTCCACAAAGCATAATTATTTAAGCAATCACTGCAAGTTGGCTTTTATGATATTTATCAGTTTCTACAGAACACCATCAGTTAGCAACACATGTGAACTGGGGTATTGCAGTTACATATCACTTACAGTACTGAATATCAGTTATTTGTTCATACTTGTTTGTATTGCTACAAAGTCTACTTTTTGTAAAACAAAGATACTTAAATGGCAGCAGGGATCTTGATGATAGCTTACAAGTGTAGCACAGTGATAATTAATTTGTTCCTTCAGATTGTGATGATCATTTACATCAAAGCTCCCTTTTCATTCAGTATGTACTATAAATTTTAGAGTATGCAACATGATGGAGTGCTTCACTAAAAAGCTGATGAAAGCAAAGAGAAGGTATTCTATCAGAACTGTGGCCACAGAGTTTGATAATGTTTAATCACTAAATGGGGCGCAGTGACAAGGGACACAACAAATCAAATCATGTGCAAGAAGGCACCTCAGTGATTTGACCATATTCACAGGACTGGAGAGGAAAGACTAGTAGAGAATCAAGTAATGAGGGGAAAAAGAAAGACTTGGGCATTGGAGAGTCAGGCTTCACACCCTTCATCTGTTTACCCTCAATAACCAACCATATACTTAAGTGAAGTTTAAATGGCCACAGCCATATGTATTTTTTTATTACATCACTTGAAGTTACAGCTAATTCAGTGTGAAGTGAGCATCTAGAGGATTTCTGATCAGCCCAACTGATGCTGGGATTGGACCACAGCAATCTTCTCCCCTTGCTTGAGAAAGACTCCTCTTGGGGGAAGGGCCAGCACCCCACTGGCAGTTCCACACACTCATCCCTCAGTAAAGTACTGCAATTGCTGGAGGAGCCTACATCTTTCAAAAGGTTGTAAGCCTCCTTCTGACAGATGGAAGGGCTTCATTTATGGACAAGGTCCTCTCCTTCCCAAGCTGTCCAGAAAGGGAGCACCAAAGACTAATCCAGATAGGGAATGGTTCCTGTGACATCCACCCTCTTGACTGCGATCACTGTACCTGTCTGGGTAGAGATCTCCCTGCTGCAATCTGTGTACTACCTAGATCAGAGACTTTCATGCCATCACAGAGTGGTATCTCAGTCCATGTCTTCTAGCACCTCATGGTAGCCACTCAGCACCACTTTATGTATAAACCACTCATACCCTGCATCCAACAGCTGTATCTCATACATTACATGCCTCCCTGGAGTTGAGGTGGTGATACCATCATGACTTAGAATCTTCTCTTGAATTGAAATCATAAAAGCTCCTGTCTCATTATTGATCCATCTCACATCCTTTTGTATGGCTCTGACATCCTGTGCATGTTGGCAATGTTTCTGCCTCATTATGTACAAATATATCAGACCTGTGGTTGGCCACCAGCATCTGAGTGCCTGTAAATTCTCCTTCATCTACTGCTGCAGTTCAACTGACTTCATCAACCCTAGGTTATTACCAACCAGGTGAATGACCAACAAACGAGGCAGCCCTGCCCCCTAACCACTCTGTGCAATCCCAACATCAGCCATTCCCAAAGCATCCTGATTTGACTTAACCAAACTAAATCACTC
Organism: Neoceratodus forsteri; assembly: GCA_016271365.2. Classification (NCBI taxonomy): domain Eukaryota; kingdom Metazoa; phylum Chordata; order Ceratodontiformes; family Ceratodontidae; genus Neoceratodus; species Neoceratodus forsteri. Next base: position 1,023,928,818 of record CM057454.1, on the reverse strand, counting down.
AAGCCGCCCAGGGTGGGAACCCGAGGTTAGAGCTGTCTGCTGTGTGCTTAGCTCATTCCACTGCCAGTGGATATAAGAACTTCTGCAACTTCACACCATCCTCCAGTGTGACCATTATCTGCTCAGACGGTGAAGAAATGAAACATTATAAAAGATGAGGGTAAATACGCTACCTAAAGGCCTGAGATTTCTACCTCCCTAGTACTTGTATTTGAACATGAAAGCGCAAAGGAGATAATTAGCCACTTGCTCACTGAATTGTTTTGTAAAACATGTTCAATTTTTTTTCAATATATGCTTCTACTAAGCCTGATGTTTCACCTTTCAGGTTTCCTCAAGGGCACTGTGGTCATTTATGTGGTATTCTCATCCATTCTGTAAGTATAGCTTTCTTCTTGCTAGAAAATGCCTTCCCAAGCCTGATCTGGCACTCACGTATTTCCCACTTGCTCTGGCAAGTCACAGGTTGTGCTTCCATGTGCCAAATTAGACACCAACAACCTGGCTCCAACTGGTACGTTTTAGATGTTGCCAAATGGATGAAGATCCCTGCTTTGCAAATATCCATGTCCTGCCAAGTTAGTCCCCCACCTACCCAGGGAGCTTTTGAATAAGACACAACCTCAGAAATTCTGAATGCTCTGCACAAGTTAAGCCGTATGAAAAAAGACTGTGTTGCAGTGTGACCAGCAGATGCTCAGAAGTGCCCCTCCCTACTGCTTCCCTTGTGAGTGGGCTTAGAAGGCACTGCCTATACAGTACATATTTTTTGAGGTGCCTCTTACCCAGCATGCTAGTGTTTTCCTTACACTATGTGCCTGTGTTCTCTGCCACATCCAGGCCTTTTGATACCCATGCTATCCCTGCTAAGTACTGCCTAACTACCAGGGAGCATACTCTTCTCTTTTGCAATAACTATAATGTAACACAGCTGCATATTTGGGATGGGTCAAATCTCTGGACACCTAGCTGTTGACCTGACCCACGGAAATTGCAGTACCCCTCTTCAGTATTCCTTGTTCTGAGTACTATTGATCTACTGAACAACCTCCAGCTATTAAGGATGTTAGGTTGCTAGCAGGAATTGTTCATCATCTGATGTAGCAGGAGACAAAGGGCAGTCAGGATTGCAGCTCTTTTTTAAGGCCCATATCTCTTGTCCCACATCAGCCACATTCCATGCCCCCCTGGGCATGCAGACAGTTCCTCTCAATGCTAGTAAGTCCTCCCTCTCAAACACCTAAGCAGAGTGGATCAAGATAATTGGCCTGGCCCTTGAAGGAGGGGCCACCCCCTACCTAATGAGGGGAGGGATGGGAGATAGTAGCCACCAAAGCCATCTCTTGCTGCAATCTCTTTGCACACCTAGCAAAGGATGAGATGGCAGGATATGATCAAGATGAACATCAGGCAAATGTTCAAGTGGAGTACAGTAGTAGAGAAAAAAATGAGGACTGGTTGAGAGAGAGGAAAATTTGATAAAACAAAGCAAACTTTATTTATATTAGGCGACCTTCTATGGCTCAGGGCGCCTTTACAAAATTACAACTAAAATTTAAAACTCAGTTAATTAACCAACTTAAAAATAAAAAAAAAATGAAAACAGTTCTAATCCGAAGTGCTGCAACAGTAGCATAATTAGATTTCCAATAATTCATCAATAATCATCAAAAGCCTGTGCAAAAAGATGGTTTTTCAGGGAACTCTTAAATCCTTCTATGGTGAGGCTATCTTGTATCTGACAAGGCAGAGAATTCCACAGGGTAGAATCCTTTCTACTTCCAGATGTTTTCATATGTACCCCGGGAATCTCCAGCAATCCCTCATCAGAGGATCGGATGATGCCAACAGGGCATGCATTTACTAGAGATAAGTTCAAGGCAAGGATGCATTGATAATTAGCAAGTAAAACCTCCCTCCCTTTTTACTGAAGTAAGTATTAAAATGTAATATTTCACTATGGAGAAATGGCAGAGCTGAACTGAAATACAGACAGTCAGCCCAGCACCTGAGGGATCAGAATTACAAAGTCAGTTACACTATACATCTTGATCTCTGTTGTGACTTTGTATTTCACTGTGCCTTGTAATTATTCATATTATGGAAGGCATTATTTTTCATGTTCTTAACCTTGGATTCTTCCAGCCCCTTTGGGCTAAATTAAATGTAGGTTTGTTCAAACATGGCGTTAGCTCAGATTTCTCCAAATAACTTATTTTTCATATCTCTTTTGCCTTCATTATAATGCCCAGTTGGTGAAAAAAATGTTTTAAAATGCTTGTATCACCTCTCAGGTTTTATTTTGTTTCTGAATTATTTAGATGGTGTATTCAGTAGATGGATGGATGGATGGATGGATGCATGGCTAGACAGGTGAGTGACTTCAGGGATAGACAAACAGATGGATAGATAGACAGACAGGCAGACAGACAGATAGACAGAGATAGATAGATAGATAGATAGATAGATAGATAGATAGATAGATAGATAGATAGATAGATAGATACATTCAAATATTAGATTACTATATTATTCCCCTGTAGGTACAAATTCTGTTTACTATATATTGATCATTCATGGATGCTATTTTTTGTGTGAGATGCCCTTGTGTGAAAGTAATCCCATACAAACTTTATTTTATATAATGTGTGTCGTGCAAGAGGGGATACAGATAACTTTATAGGAACATACAATGCAAAACAGTATCAATGTACAGTAAAATAAAACATGCTGCCTATAGTAAAAATGCAGTGCACTGTAGTAGGTATCCACATTGCTTACTTTTCTGCATACTAGATTTTGTATACACTGCTGCCACTGCATATGGCGAGTTAGCTGCTGGCACTCTTGAGGTTCCCTGTGCTGGCCCAATTTCTGATGAGGGATGGATTTTCTGGATGTGCAATACCTAAATATTTTGGTTTGGCAGATATTTAGCTGAGCTTAGATCTGGCCACCCTCAGATCAGGCCAGCACATGGATGCACACTTCCTAGAGATTAGACTAAGAATAGGTGTCCATCCTTTGTGCTAGCTACCTCCACACCCCCAACATTATGCCAGCACCAGGTGACCATTTTAGGTGTCAAAATAAAAACTGGGCTGACACTGGGAATCCATTCACAATGATGAGACCCACCCACCCTGACAGAGACTGGACAAGCACTGGAAGACATCCCCTGTACTGGGAGCCCCCATCAGGGCAGAACCAGGAGCCCATCCTCAACATCCTCAGCAGCTCTCCTTTCCAGAGATTGGACTAACGACAGAATCCCCTCCCTGACTCCAGCTGTAAAAACCATAAAAAGGTATTTTTTTGTAAGAAGAGCTAGTAGCACAACAAATACTTACACATTGAACAAATGATACTGAAGGCAAGCATGCATGTGTACATTTTGATTCTCCTGCAGAGAGCAGGTATAAGTACAATGCAAGTAATGTACTTAACATGGGCCAAGAATTCTTCGAACCTGCTACCCTACCTGTCAGACACAAGTATCCTGCCAACTGAAGTGAGCCAAGAGTCTTGATTGAAAGAGATGATCCAACTTGTCAACCTGCACTCTGATTAAGGTGTGCTGCCTTGGTTGGTTTGAGCGTAAGGTAGTTCTTTGACTATTTGGCTACATGATGGAAGTTTCACCAAAATGGAGAGGCAGGAGATGCAGCTTACGATAAGGGACCGGTTTTCTGAGCAACTGAACCATATAAATCAGAACAAGAAAAGGGATGTGAACAACAAAGTTTTCACTTTCAAACCACCATTCTATTGTTGCTACTGAACTAATTAAGATCACTTCTATAAATGTAACTGCTAAAATCACTATTACTGCAAGACTGTGCTGTATGCTATAGCTGTAAAGTTCTCTATGACTGTTAATTTGAAAAATTTCACCACAGATTTTTTATGGATCCATTGGATACCATAGAGGATTTGTTGCAGAAGAATGCAAACCGAGGGAACCTCCAAGCACATGCTTACCATTGCCTGGCTTCATGAACTGATTAAGAACAAATGATTTAGGCCACTGGGTTTGATAGCACCCTGAGATATGAACAACACACTTGTATTCCACTGAGCACCACTGGACCATCACAATGGACTCCAGGAAAGAAACAGAATACTTTTATTTAAAGGATTTGTAGCAGACTGATGAGCTTCAGAGTTGTCACCGTGTTTCCTCATGCTGGGCTTCCTAAGGGGATAGAGGTCCCTCATTTTTATTAAAAGGACAACAAACATTTGAAGCACAATGAAAGACCACTATTCTCTGAGGAAGCCCAGCGAGGCGAAATGTTGGACTTCTTTTGGTGGCACCTTGAATACATTAAAGGATTCAGTTCTAAAATGGTAGTTGCATTGTGCTGCTGATTAGTTCTGTTCTGGATTTTGTTTTGTTGTATTCAGCCCACACTACCCTGACCTTAACTACAAGTTCTGTGGGCTACCCAGTGATACCTTTTGTACATTGGTTTTGTAATAGCTCATGCCAAGGTGGTTGACATTTTTCAACCAGCTGGAGGAATGGGTTATGTATGCAGTAAGATACGCCAGAGGGTTGAAAGTTATTTCACAACCACACACCCCAAGGGGATAGTAAGGTACAAGGCAACATGCTGAGTGCCTTATGCCCCTTGAAGTGCAGTTGTGGCACAAGTACCACTACCTTAGATTGTTTTATGGCATTTATGAAATTTGTAACTAGCTAAACACACACACACACACACACACACATACACACACACGCTTAAACAGTTTACAGCAATTTAAAAAATAAAACATGTTTTAAATTAATGTAAAAGTTATCTCACCCTAGGGGGAGCTAGCAGGTTTACTGTTAGTGAGCTTTAGTTATTTGCCAGATAAACAGACTACTTTTTAAATGTGAACATTCAAACACCTTATTAGAACATTGATTTAACCTGACTTGTGCCTAGGCAGGCAGCACTTACTTTTTGCCCTTGGTAGTGGGCTGATCTTATCATGCACAGCTGTGTGCCAATCAGGTTGCAGCACTTTTTCTACTCAGTTTATAATCCACGACAGCCCCACCTTTCCTATACTACTTCTTAACTCAAGTACAGTACATGAAATCTGCATCTTAACTGCAAGGTAATAGGAAAAGAAAAAAGGGACTTCATGTGTTATTGTGGGCATTGTCTGCTTTGACAGCAGCAGTTTCATGCTGATGTTTTGCACAGAAAGGGGGATATGGTGCCTGTCTTAACTACAGTACTGCAAGGCATAGAGACTGAGATAAAATCAATTGACTGCACTGTGGATCATATCACTTGCAACTAGGGCCACCCTAATAAGAGGTACATTTATGTTTAAGAACTGGGATAACTGGATAGTTTGATACTCTTATTAAACCAATTTCTTGTACACAAGTGGATTAGTACACAAGCTTTCAGGGTCACATAGGTCCCTTCATTGGGTACTGGTTGCCATCCTGAACAGTTACAAATGCTGATTACCATGAGATACAGGGGAGGGTGGACAAACAACTGTATTTGTAGCTGCTAAGCAGAAAAAATGCCACCTTACTGTACATGCATTTTATTACTGGCAAGTAGTGACATGTAAACTCAATTCTGTTAGCAGAATTACTGCAAAAGTCAGGATTTCTCTTCTGTGAAATTTCAGAATGAACTTTGGCAACTTTCAAGGAAACTGTGACTTAGAATGACACAAAAAGTTCCTTAGAAGCGATCGCTAAACTGTGGAATGATTACATGTATTGTGGATTGATGTATTAAACTGCAGAATGAAATTCCTCAGAACTGTTATGCCACAATTCAGCCAGAAAAGTTCATGGAACAGTGTGAAAATTTGCCAAACACATTCAGAATTTTTGAAATTTGTCAAAGTGGACTTTTTGGAAAACTCAGTGAAATTTACAAAATGTGTGTACAATTTCCTCCAATTTAGAATTCTCAAGTTCTGCCAAGTTCTACTAGTGAGAGGACTAAAACTAGAGCAGTGACATTGCTGTGTGTATGTGTGTGTGTGTGTGTGTGTTATGCTCATTTTCAGCATTTGAAAAATATTTCATGTTTTGATGACTTCTAGAAAGTAACATGACATTAGCTGTCTCATCTAATTGTGTTATACAAACATTCTGGAACCTTTGTTCAAAGGGCACTGAATATGTATGCTGCTTTAATACTCAAGTAAGAGATAATGAATACAGTATGTAGTGAAGCAGTATAGCTGACTAATATTGGAGGCAGGACCAGGCAGAAAACGTAATCTTTAAATGTTCTCATAAGGGGTGTCCTTCTTGCTGATCTTTCTGGACTATGACCACATGTTTTATCTCCCTTCATGAATTTACATACGTATTATGTGTTTCAAAGATCATGGTTCTAAATACAATAATTGCAACAACAGTACAGTACTGGTATTTAAAGCAGTCTTCAAAGTGCCAGCCAAAACTCACCTTACCCCTGGCATTACTGTTGAAATAAAAAAAACAGTTCATACATCAAGCACCCATCTCTGTGGGAGATATGAAATGCATGCAAATTACTTTAGAGGAATTAATGATAGTAAAGAAGAAACTTAAAAAGTAAGTAGATTCTCCATACTTCGATGCAGACAGAAACAAACTGCTATATAAAGTTTAGGTAGGGGTGAAAAAACCCGGGGCTCTATTTTCAAAATTGTTTTTACCACAGGCACAAATAGCAGTGAAATTAAGACCCTAGCCAGTTTGGTTCTGATTAGGGCCAGTTCTAATTAAAGCAGTAGTTAATGTTGCTGCAAACATTTGCACATAGACTTTTTTATTCCATTTTAGATCACTTTTGCTCTCCTGGCTTGTAAGATGCCCCCTTTTCTCAACTTTGAGTGCTTTTGACAATTGTTTTAGATTTTAAATAATTAATGGTGAGCATCATTAAATATGGCTGCCACAAGGTTTTCGTCAATATTCTCAGTTGTGTCTTGTGACTAAGATGAATAATGTGCAACAAAAACTGTTCCTTGACCTAAATAGTTCTGGAAACAACAATAAACAGCAGGGATTAACAGCAGGGGCTGCAAAATAAGTCTATTTTTAACATGAATTGCTGTATAAATTATATGCTAATTACCAAGATGCAAGCTGAACCACTTGAGCTTTACTAAAGGGGAAATTCTTTATATTTGTCTTACTGTGCTTTCAGGAAATATTATATAATTAGATTTGACTTTAAACAGTCAACTTGTCATTGATAATCCTTAGTAGTAATAGGAACAAGGGTACTGAAGGAGGCACAGCTGCTATGTAACCTATTTTGCTCCCTCTGGAAATACAGTGCTTTCTTTATTTGCTTATTTATTTAGATAACCAGGTGAGTGAACACAAGAGGTCTCTGTGCATCTGCATCTATAGCAGCACAGAAACACAAGGCCCAGAGGACCATGCACTTCTACAGCCAGATGGACTCTTCACATGGTGCAAGGCCTGGATGGCCCAGCTTTTCTTCATCTCTAGCTGCACAGAAGCACAGGGCCCAGAAGCCCTGCATTTCTGCAGCCCCAAAGACAGCTCCACAGATTCTTGTCTTAGGGCCCTCTGCATCTGCATCTGTAGCTGCATGGAAGGCAGGAGTGTAGACTACCAGTTTCTGCACTATCCACTGAGCTACCTGACTGCACTTTCTAATTGTTGTATACACACACTGCCTTATATGGCATCTTGGTGTGTGTGTATATATATATATATATATATATATATATATATATATATATATATATATATATAGTCATGGTAAAATCTGTGTTTAATGCATCATTTAGCATTAAAGCAACAAAAGTCAGGAAATGAAATGATAGGGTTGAGTCCCTAACCCCCATACAACCCCCACACACACATCCTCCACAGAGTGACAGACCCCAGGGTGTGCCATGGGGTCATCAGGCCTAACTCTCACCCCATTCCATGTGTAAGCAGGTTGACATGTTACAATAAAGAATAATGGGGTGACAAATAGGCCTCACTACCTCATGGTACACCCTGGCATCTGTCACTCTGTGGAGGATGTGTGTGCAGGTTGTGTGGAGGAGGGGGTTAGGTGCTCAACCCTAACATTTCGTTTTCTTACCTTTGTCGCTTTAACCCTAACTGATGCATTAAACATATTTTATTGCCATGAATTTCCTTACTTTTTGAAAAAGTGTAATTTAACTAGTAAAAAAACATGCATTGGTGGGATCACAGGGCTATGCATCTCTGGGAGTGTGGGCCCACTTACGCATAGCTACAGAGCCATACAGCAGCCCAATGGGGGGCAAGGAACCTTTGTAACACAAATTTGACAATATCTCATTAACCGTGCAACCCACAGAAAAAATTCCACTCCATGCTTACTTCATGGTTTAAAATCTTGTTCCAGCCGCCAGTAGCAAAAACTGTGTATCTTGCTTTGTTTTTAAGATAAAGGTACCAAAAGGCATTACAGACACCGCAATCTAATCCTATGGGAAAATGTCAACTTCATCATGGCATATCTATGCAATCACCTAATTCCCCAATACCTAAACAGCATAATTCACACCTGTAGGGCATACCCTCAACATCTTGTAAATTTCAAGTAAAAAGACCAAACCGTTAATGAGCTATGCAATTCTAAAGTTTTTACAGCTTTAAAAATGTTTCAGTCATGAGATAGCAAACTCTTAGGCCGCAAGATAAATCCTAGTCCACGGCTTAAGAAAATCCCAGTCCAAGAGGGGACATCTGGTCATGCCAATTTGGGGCATCTGGTAGTCCCCAGAACATCTGGTCATGAAATTCTGGCTATCTGGTCATCCCCTCATGAATGAAACTCGAGGACTAGGATCATCTCAAGGACCAGGATTTTGCAGGCTCATGAAAGAAGATCATTAACGAATCACGAAAGAAAAATTTTTCATTTTCAAAAACCTATTTTTTCACAGAAATAAACCAAACCAAAGGCATGGCTTTGTAGAAGGGGGCACCCTGAACAAAACCCATGCCTCATTTGACCCAAAAGTCACCTGTGGAGAAAGCTACGACATTTGACTGAAAAACTAAAAACAAGATGGTGGCTCACGAACTAAGAATTTTTCTGATGGACTAGGATTTTCCTTTGCAAGGTAGCAAAATCCTTGACCATGAGGCAATTCTTAGGTCACAGATTATACATATAAATTTTAGACTGAACTTGCTCAGAACTCAAAAATTAAAAATTGAATCTTGTTTGAATGGATTAATATTTTTTTAACAAACCAATGCTGGATTATTCCTTGACTCAAACTCTTTCTACATTCCAAGTTTCAGACCAAAAGACCATATGGTGTAGTCACAGTGCCATGGGCAAAAAAACACACCAAAGCTGGCGAAAGTGCATTTTTTGGCATTTCGCTGTGCAGACTCTGTATAGCCGACCAAAACACAACTTGGTAAATCAAGAGATCTACCATACCAAACTATGCATTCCAAATGTTGTGTGAATCCTTTGATCGGCTGCCAAGTTATTAACACGCAAAATTTGAGGTTTAACTTCAAAGTGCCTACTCAACCCTTACTATAGGGGCACAATCGTGCCCCTATAATATATATATATATATATATATATATACTGTATATATATGGCTAGATATTCAACAGTGCTCCTGGCAATGGTGCAAGTGGTTGCTTCACACAACTGTGTCGCGCTGCAGCAACAAAGGGATATATTCAAAGGAGAGGTGCCATGGCACATCTCATCTGAATATGAATAAAAAAATGCCCCAGGCACAAATACAATGTGCTGGTGCATCCCCCAGACAGGTCTGAATACCAGGAATGGTAAATACACCAATGCATCAGAGATACGCCATTCGCAAACCTGATATTTAGACACAAATATGCAAATGGGGCCATAATGCATGCAAGGCACAAATGGGGCCATTTGCATGTCATTATGGCCCGATTTGCATGAATTGTGCAGCACAGTGGAAGTGCGGTGCTGTCAGAGGAAGTCCAGTGCTACCCCCCTTCCTGGTCTTAACCCTGATCACCGTGAAGACAGCCATTTGAAATCCCTGGTGATCCAGTGGTACCCCCTCCCTACCTGTAACCCTGATCACTGTAGAAATGAGAAATTACTTTCCCTGGTAGTGTAGTGATACACCCTCCCTGCCCGTAACCCCAATCACTGTAGAAATATTGAACTCCTGTCCCTGGTAGTCTAGTGGTCCCCACACACCCCCACCCTTGCAGGATCCCCAGCTCACCCAGCACCCCCTAGTCATCGGTGGGCAGCAAACCGACCTGTATATCTCCACAGCTACCTGCCGACTGACAGCTTGCATTGCATACTGTAATTGTCATGCACAACTTTGTGGGGTGAGAGTTGGGCCTGACGACCCCATGGCACACAGCAATATCTGTTGGTGTATGGAATGCGGGGTGGTGGTGGTGGGGTGGTAGGGTGGATAACCCTAACATCACATTTCCATACTTTTGTCACTGTGTTATCAACCCTAACTGATGCATTGACAAAGATTTTTGCAATGAATATATATACTGATTTAGATCAGTGTCAGTGGCTCAGCAGGTTGCACACTCACCTCTGAGGCCAGAAGATCAGAAGGTTGTGTGTTCTATCCCCACACCAGGCACTTAGGTTAAATCCCAGTACAGACACTGTGATGCAGCATGAGTGGGGTGCTGCACTCCTGAGGTACCATCTTTCAGATGAGACGTTAAACTGAGGTCCCATCTTCCTGTTCTCATGGTAGTACAGGTGGATGTTAAATATCTCATGGCACTTCTTGAAAAGAGCTGGGGAATTTCCCCAGTCTAATGGCCAAATTTCCCCCATTCACTAAAAATACCACCAATAGCTTAATCTGGTTCAATATCAGTTGGCATCCATCTGTATCCCCCCCCCTTCCCCTGGGATGAGGCTGAAAATAAGCAGAATTGTCTAGTCCTCCTTTCCCAGTCAACAAAAAACTAAACAAATATACATATATATATATATATATATATATATATACACACACACACACATACATATATATATATATATATAAGTGTGTGTATGTAACCCTAATCCTAACTGTAATCTTCATGTTTTACTGTATTTGGTTTATACTATAAGCAGTGTATTTGCACTAACACACTGTACTAGCTACCACATGGCAATTGCATCTAGCAGGACTGGAACAGAGTGAACAGACTAACACACACATTTCTCTCTCTAGCTTATGCCAACATGCCAAGTATGACTTGAGCAGAGCTTGACATATTGTAATACATACTTCTTTGCTCTGTCTGTTCCATCTGACCTTGGAACAAACTGCTGTAACAGACTATTATTCTGTACAAACTTACTGCTGGGTTGCTGTCTGAACCAGTTTAGACTAGCCTGCAATGTATACATTGGACCCAACCATCTAGGTGGATTATAAAGCAATACCGAGAATACACCTACTAATGGGAGCATATGTGAGATCATGTGTCTCTCTTGGTTAAAAACAAATATTTTGCTTTATTTACCAGAATAACTTTTATCTGTAATAACAGCATGTTCTGGAGTATAAGAAAAGCTGCAAATACTGTTAGAGTGTACAAAGACGGGTCCCAGTGACTCCCTGGCAGGTAATACTTGCTTGTGTTTTGTGCTGCCTGGTAATATATTGTATATTACCTGTGGCACTTTTAGTCTTGGGTTGTGATTCTGCCAGCATGTCATGTTATCTGTTAACAATTGATGACCTGTGGCAGGATCATGTTTTTGGACAAAATCAGTGCCAAAAGGTTTACTAGGTAATGGGTCAGGATACTAGAGGATGTTGAGTGCTACTACCTCCCACTTGATTTGCAGTTCGGTACGTGGTGCTACTGCTTTGACTACAGAAAGAGAGAGGTGAGCCAGTAAGCCTCAATCTCCTGTCATTACAGCATGATTGGAAGGGAACCCTACTAAAATGGTCATGAATTCTAAGCTTACAATAGACATCTTTAAATTTCTTACCTCCCATGGAGAATGGAGTGATTTTACACAGGATGCGAAACCCAAAACTGATCCCATGCAGTACTTAGAGACGCCATATGAGAAGCAGAAGCCTATGGCTAGGAAAAAAAGACAAAAAAGGTCTGATGGTCACTGCCTTCTTTGCTAGGTGTAAAACATTAAAGTATCTGTTTTAAAAGAGGAATCAAACTGTTGGAAGACTGAACTGAGTTAGATGAAGGAGGAGGTGGAGCAAGTTAAACAGGAGAAACAGCAGGTTTTGCATGTTAACTGTTTATTGACCAATGCTAATAAATGTCTGAAGACTGAGAATATGGAGTTGGAGCAGGAGTTATGTGAGTGCAAGGAGTTGTTAGGGTCAGAAGTAAAGCAGAAGCTTGACTTGGCCATTGTGTATAAGGTTTTGCAGGATCATATAGGCAAGAAAAGGCTGGTGAAAATGCGGATCATGCTGAATGTAAAAAAAAAATAGCAAAGTTGCAGGGACAGGTTACAGTCTTGAGGGGCCACATGAGAGCAGCCCTTTCTGTCTCATCATCAGAGCTGCCATTTTTGGAGAAGGACAATGAGGGTGATGGTCAGTCTTGGGACACCGGAGGAGCCCAATCGAATTGCCGGTTGCTATGCTGACAAGGGAGGATCAAAAAGAGGTCAAAGACATGATAGATAAAGTCCATCAAGTAGGTGAAGCTTTCCAAGGTTGATGAAGAAAGGATTAAAGGGGCAATGCAAATGACTCTTAAGAAGCAAGATGAGAAAAGGAGATAGTTGATAGGGGATGTTCCAAAAGCTGCTGCACAAGCTACCACTAGCTTGGCAGGTCCATTGGGCCATGGGCAGGATGTCTTTCAGAATGTGTGGCAAACTGGCTGAGTCTCACAGGATATAGTGGACAAGACTGGTCGAATGGGGCAGTCTGATAACTTTAACTGTAATTTGAACAAAGTGTAGCAGCACTACCAGATCTTAAGCTTGTCAGGTGCTGACCAGATCCAGGTCCTTAATCAGACCCTACAATTTGGCATCCCTCCCTGACAGAGTCCACACTGCCCCGACCTCTCACGTGATACCTTATAGCCCATGAATAATAATGAGCTTATTGCATACCTGTTTTTTAAATTTAGGGAACTAGAAAAACTGGGTGAAAAATTTAAACTATCTCTCCTTGGGAAGCTTGGTCTGTTCAAAATCACTGTTTATAATAATTTCTTTCTAGTTTTACCTATTCACATTGCAAGAAAAATAGTTCCTAATGTAGCCCACATTTTCACAAATGTCAGTGTAAGCCTTTCTCATGAATAGTCATGAGCTTGTTTGCATAACCTTGTTTTAATTGGGGGAATCAGAAAAATCTGGCTAGATATTTATTTAATCACTACAGAAATAGGAGATTACAACTCTCAGTAGAGAAAGCATGTCAGCTATATAATGTATGCACAGTGCTTCATTTTGAAAATAAACATCTGAGATCTTATATTGTTGTAACCACTACAAAGATAGGGGACTGCTCCTCCCAGTAAGGAAAATGGAAGACAAATTCATATTGCACCCACTATGCCTTGTTATGCACATCTACATATTAGGTGTATACTGCAGTCACCACCACTAAAATAAGAAACTGCACCTCTGAGTAAGAAAAAATTTAAGTACACTTTATTATCTACCACAGATTCCTCATTGTTGCTTGTAAATCGGCCAATTAGTTGTTATACTGCTGAAACCATTACCAAAATAAGAGCTGATTTAAAAAAGAGACTACTTTATGTCCAAAGGTAGTTACAATAATAAATTATAAAGTTTTTGATAGCAGTTTTATGATTTTATTTTAAATTTGACATCTTTAAAAACTTTTTTAAATGTTATACTTTATAATGGAACTCATATATAATTTAGTGACTGCCCTACAGATGACAGGAGGGATCAGCTCTAGTCAGGGTAATTGTATAATTCATTATGGAACTCATGTTTAATTCAGCATGCCTTACAGATGGCAGTAGTGAGTGTTAAATTTTGCATTTTCATATCTTTTCAACCATTAAATGGATTGCCATGAAATTTTGCATGCACAGTCTCATGGGTAGATCTCTTGATGTGCCAAGTTTTGTTCCAGCTGGATTTCCAGATCCTGAGATACTGATAGTGACATAGATTTTGACTCGAGATTGAGGGTGGAACACGCTGAGATGCTGAGGAGGAACGTCTGCATCAGGAGTCAGCAAATGCATTATTTTTGCTTATGACAAGTATGCCACCGTTGCCTCTATAGTGAGGATTTTTGCTGACCTTTCCAGTTCAGCTTTGGATTCTGTCCTCGAATAAAAAAAGAAAGATAGAGTGGAATGTCGTGAGGGAGAAAGATGTTGTAGGCCTCTGGTTATCCCCGCGGAGGCGTGGAATATGGTGCGGTGGCGGAGTCACACTATCCGGGGTGAGAGTACCAGTAAGACCTGTGGAGGTTTAAGGGCCTACTTGTTCTTCATTCTCCATGTCTGTTCTATCTCCTGGACCCTGCTAAACTCTGCTAGAATGCTACATTGCTCAGTTCTGTACAGTTCTGTTTGTTATATTCTGAGTAAAACCAGAGCCAAAAGACAGCAGAAGGAGCATAATTAGAGGGAGCCATCCTTTTTTTGAGAGAAGATTTTATCAGAACTTATAAGTTCACAGTTCATAGCTAATATAGTTTTTATTCTTAGCATATTTGAACATTTTGTATATTTATAGTGTTTGTCGAGTGTATATTAATAGCTTTTAGGTTCTTTTTCTTCTTTTCATGGTTGTGCTGCTCCCCGGCTTATGAGGTTTTAAACCTTGGGGTTGTTAGTTTTTTTTTGTTTTTATATTTTTGTTTTGAAGTGGAAAAGGAGGGGTATTGTGGTTTGTTTGTTGGTCCAAAATTGGTTAAAAACAAGGAAATTAAAGGAAAAACGTATATAGAATAAATATAATGAGATTTGGAGTAAAACCAAGAAGTTGATTTAACCTCACCTCATTGGTCGGAGAGGATCACATGGTTAGGCCTCTATAGATGCACAGACTCAGATGTTGTGGATCAGTCTATCCATTCATTCACTTGATATCGTGAGATGAGGTGCAGCTGTTGAAGTTGTTAGAGTTTTGGTTTTCTGCATAAGTTAGTGTGTACTGGTATTCAGTGATATTGTCTTTTTCTTGACTTACTGACTTATTGATTCAATGCTGCTATCTTGCTGATAGCTTTTTCGTGAGGACCTGTTGAGGATCTGTCGATTTGTTGAAGTTCTTACATGCCCTTTTTTGCAGTTTTGTGCAGCTCGCTGAAAAAGGTGAGACTGCTTGGTGAACTCCTGTTCCTTTATTGATAAGGATTCCACCTCTAGAAGTAAGTTTAATAAGTTTAATAAATTTAATAAAAGCCCATTTTTAGTAGTCATATTAAAGAGGTGTATCACTGTATTGTTTTTATAGAATTTTACAGGATTTTTTTTGTTTGTTTGTTGTTTTTTTGTTTTGTTTTTGTGTAATAAGAAACCAGTACATTAATGCACTAGCACAATAGCACATTCAGCATTTTAGTACATTTACATACCGGTCTTCTGGTATATTATTAGCTTGGTACTTTAATACCTTAATTCCTTAGCAATTTTAGTTCCTGTTTATGATTTCTGGGATTTTATTTTTTTCTTTCATTTTTACCCCCACTGTTTTACCCCCTTTAGTGACTTTGGAAGCTATTATTACCTGGACCTGCCTGAGAAAGAAAATGAACAAGAAAAAAAGGGAAAAGGGGAATTTGCAGATATAAAAATAAAGGAGAAGGTTAACACTGGGAGAATATTAAGAACTGTATTGGACTGATTTAATAACAGAAGAGATACTACCACTAATTGACATTGGATTTGGGTTTGGACTTAAAACTGAAACTGAAACTGATCCCTTAAGACTGTTCAAGATTCCTCAAGATTCATGGTAACTGTATGGTATTTCTAATAAAAGAACTGCTGAACTCATGTGAGATCAAGTGAAATTAAGTAAAGTCGAGTGGTGTTAAGAGGTGTTAATTGGTGCTAAGCTCAGTTAAGCTTAGCAAGGATCTGAGAGACACTTTTTCCAGCTTGTTAGGGAATAAAGCATGATAATATTGAATGCTTGTTCAATCTTGTTTACACACTTTAATCAATAATATTTGATATTGAATTTTGGGCTTTGGCTCGGTGTGCTTACAAGTTTTCCAAGTTCTCTGAGTTGAAGGGAATTGAGCCATGAATTAAAGATGCCCATGGAAACAAGAAGCAGGAAATCACCTGCTTATGAAATAAAAATGAATAAGGAGAAGGACGAAACAATCCTCAAAGTTAAAATATCTAGGGGAATTGAGAATACATTTGTTAAAGATAAATGTAATAAAAACAAGAAAAAGTTTAAGGAAAAAAGTTATTTTAAAGAAAATAAGGTAAATTTAGTGGAGAAAAATGAGAAAGATAACATAGAAAATGTGGTAGAACCAGTGATTAAAAAAGGAAAACTATGTTGCAACCCTTAATTAGTGATTTATGGAAACATAATCTAAAACAACAGAGTGGAGAACAAGATGGGGGCAAAAGAGCATCTTCATTAGACAGAGCACAGACTTAATTGAGCTGGTAAACAGCGAAGTAAGCAAAACAGTTGAAGATATAAGGGAGACAATTAGAACCAACTGTAGGATCGAACAGAAAATTAGTGATCTCAAAAAATTTAGGCTGGATTTAGATGGATCATATAATCCAGCTATAAACAGTAATCAGGGGGCTGTTTTTGATTATAACAGGAAAGAGGAGTCCATACATGTTAGAAAAGATATCAACAATGATAACAGTATTCAGTTGGGAGTAGATTATGGAGGGGAGAATGAAAAATTGTATATGAGTCCAGAAGAGGAAAATGTCCCTGATATGGAGACATTGTCTAGGGATTGTGTCATTGCACTGCACAATCTTTTGATAGCAGATGCAATGATATACGAACAACTGATCATGTCAAAACAAGAATTATTATTTATCAAGGGAATATGTATGGAAAATAAAAAAAAGATTGATCTCATCTTTGACAGATTTAACAGGGATGTTAAGCCCCCAATAGAATACCTGACATAACAAGACAATGATATTGAAAAAAAACTTGAGACAATTAGATTGTGATCTACCCTTGCAGCCTGAGATTATTAACTCCAGTATGGGTGATGAGTCACATTCTGCTTTCAATTTAAATGGGCACTTTGGAACTGGAATCAGAATTAATTATGCTACCAGAGGTTTATGAATATCCAGATAGTATAATGGAAGAAATAAAGGCAGGAAATTCAGAATTATGGGGAAAAGGGATATTTCAAAGAAAGAAGGGGACAGTGAAATTTAAAGAGGAAGTTCATGATAGGAACTGTTCAGAAAGAACGAATTTAGATCAAGGCAATAAAATGGCAGAAATTGTTGAGGATGATAAAACATAGGAAAAGAAGAGGAAACAAAATAAGGTGGGAAAAAAACATTAATAGACAAAACAATAATAAGTTTATACAGAAATTAGGGGTTAAAACTTTGGGAAAGAAATGTAATGCAAAGGCAAAAAAATAAAGAAAGTGGCAAAAATAAAAATAAGAAAGAACAGGAAGATAAAGACCAAAGTGTTGATAAAGAGTCAATAGGAAATATTACAATAGATGTAATAGATAACATAGAAAATAGGAGATTGACATTAGAGGCTGAAAATAACATAAAGGAAAATATTGAAGTTGAGCGAAAATTAAAAAAAATTCTGGAAAGGACACTGGAACCGGACTACATGTTACCCATATATAAAGTTTCAATAATGCCAGAAGAAATGGAATGCAAATTAAACCTCCACTTGAAGAAATTATTAGAGGCAGTTTTACAAGGGAATGTAAAGTATGAAGATGTAGTAAATAAGATCAGTGCTATTAGACCCCTGCCCGATACTGAATTGGTTTTTCTTCTTTCTTATCAATATCTTGTACTTAAAGCAATAGAAAATCAGAAGAAAAAAATGATAGACCTAGGTTTTGAATAAGATAGAGTGGTGACTATGAAGTCTACGTTTCCTGAGTACTTTGCAGAGAACAAAGAACTGATGAAAAAGGAATACCCAATCTCAATTTTTGGGATTGGTAATTTCTCAAATGAAACTCCACGCAACTTGCGATTTAAGGTTATAGTTATTTTACAGAATTTGTTAAAAGGTAATAAATTACATGAGAAATTTTTTAGAGCAAAACGATGGGATAATCAAGGGAAAATAACGATTCGGTTAAAGAGTGAGCAAGATTATAAATCTCTCCTTTCCAACTCAGAAAGGTTGGATAGGATAGATATAAACTTAAAAGGTGAAAATAAGATTTTGTGGGATAATAAGGAAAGAAGAGATAATCCTCAGTGGTTAAATATAATTAAGATGACAAACAGGTTCCATATTCTACAAGACATAGATGATGATTGACAGATAGAAAGAGATGATTCAACATACATTATAAATACAGATTTTAACTTCTCATCTTAGAATGTCACTGGATTAGGGGAAAGGTTGGCAGATCCAACGTTCATGAATTATTTAAAACAGTTTAACATTATTTGTCTGCAAGAAACATGGACTAATAAGGAAATACATATTGACGGTTATAAGGTGTATAACAAAGGGGTAGGTAGTACAAGTAAATTTGGTAGATTATCAGGTGGTCTCTTAACTTGGGGAAAGATTGCAACTCAAACAGAGTATGATGAATACATAGTGAATTCTAATGATATATTACCAATTATTGCTGCAATAAAAATAAGACAATTCTTATTGTCAATGTTTATTTCCCTCCAGTTAGATCTAAAGATGAAGACAAGAACAATGTTAATAGACTCAATTCTGTAATAGGACAATGAAAATTAAGTGAGTCAGAAGCCAGAATTATTCTTGTGGGGGACTTCAGTGCCAGGGTGGGACACAGCCTGGAGCCCACCAGAGAAATTTGGGAGGCCTGTGCAGCCCTGGGGTCACAGAATCTAAAAATGAGTGGGGTGACAAAAGATAAGAAGGGTTGTGAAAGAGGGAAAAAATTAGTATCAGGATTGGAAGACAATAACATGCTTTCTATTAATGGTTGATCTAATGGAGATTGCTTTGGATAACTTACTTACTTGGGGGTAAGGGGTGTATCCATAGTTGATCTCTGTTGGAAAATTTTGAATTTAGTGAAACACTTTGTAGATTTTTCCCTAGGTAAATGTTCAGAGAGTGAACATAATCCATTAGAGATTAAAATTCAGATTAAACAAGGGAAAAAAGATTGTAATAAACAAAATAAAGGTATTCGAAGAGTTAAGAAAGGGATAAAATGGGATCTAATACAAAATTATAAATCAACAGAATTATTAAATGATAATGGGATAAGGAACAACATTATAGATACTTTACAGTGTATGCCCCTAGCAATTCTTAGATTCATATATAAAGATTATGGCAGGGATTTCCAAGATTATTATCAAAACTATTACATATAGGGAAAAAAGAGGTAGCAAATGGTATGATGCAGAGTGTAAGGATCAAAAAAAGAAGGTAAATTGGCATGCAACGTATACTGTTAAAAATCTGAATAAAACCAATAAACACACCTTAAATAGATTAAGGAAAGAATATAAAAAACTCCTGGAAAAAAAGAAACACCTTTATAGAAAAAGACTATGGGAACAATTTGAGAAGGCTGCCTGGGCAAAAGATAATAGAAAATACTGGCAAATGGTAACTTATGGATGGGATAACATACCTTATGCAATAGAGAATCACATTGAGCCAACTTTGTGGTACAGTTATTACAAAATCTCTTTCATACTCAAGTCATTTAGAAAGAGACAATATATAAGGGAAACTGGAGACCATTAGAAAATAAAATATCTGAAGAAGAAATTATTTGTGCTATTAATACAGCTAAAAGACACAACGCTCCTGGACCTGATGGAATTCCTATTGATATTATAAAGGATGATCCAGAACTCTGGATTCCAGTCCTTAAGAGACTTTTCAATCTTATAAATGAAACAGGAAGGATACCACCAACTTGGCAAGAAAATATTGTTGTTCCAATTTATAAAAAAAAAAGGTGAAAAATCTAACCCAAGCATTTATAGACCCATAGGTCTACTAGATGCAACACAAAAATTATTTACTAAGATAATTCATAGTAGAATATTGATCTGGCTATCAGAAAATGAAATCCTGAATGAAGGACAAGCAGGTTTCCAACTAGATCATTCAACAGTAGATCAGTGTTTTGTATTATTCCATTTGGTGCATAAATATACTCACATTAAGAAACAAAAAAAATTTTGTGTGTTCATTGACATTAAATTAGCATTTGACAGAGTCAACAGGAAAAAATTATGGGAAATGTTGGGAAAGTATAAGCTAGATGTTTCAATTATTTGCTTGCTCAAACTGTTAAACAGTGATAACCATACTGGTATAAGATGTAATAAGGAAGGTGATAACACCCCCAAATTCCCATCAAATATTGGGTTGAGACAAGGTTGCGTTTTGTCACCTGTACTCTTTAATCTTTTCCTAAATGAAGTATTGGAAGATTTGGATGACCCAGAGCTGCACATGCCCAGGTTGGGCTCCAGGCCGTGTCCCTACCTGGCATATGCTGATGATGCTGTCTTAATGGCAACTAGTTTCCTGGGTATTAAAAGAAGCTTGATGAAATTTTATGAAAAATGTATTGAAGCTGACTTAACAATTAATTATGACAAAACAAAGTTTATGACATTTAACAGAAACCACCTGTGATTGAGTAACATACCAGATTTATATTGTATAAATAATAAAATTGAATATGTAAAGAAATTTTGCTATCTGGGTATAGTATTTAAATATAATCTGGGGTGGCAAGAACATATATCCATTTTGATTCAGAAAATTAAACGATTGACCCCCATCAATTGAGTCTTTCTCTTATAAATATGGAGGTCAGTCTATTAAGGGCTCCCTAGAGGTGTTCAATGCAAAGATCAAGTCACAAATTCCCTATGGATCCAAAATATGGAGGCAATATGACACGGACAGGCATGAATCTGGCATGAATAAATTTTACAAAAAATTATTGGGATTGCCAAACAGTGCAGCATCTGTATTAACCAGACTTAAAACTGGACAGCTTCCAATAAGGAAAGAAATTGAACAAAGATTATGTATATACTGGCTAAAAGTATACAACATGCCTAGTAAAAGAGTACCCAGACTATGTTTGGAGGCAGTATTACACTATAGCCACTTAGGATATAAGTGTCCTGGTTTATATGCATTATAGGAACCTACTAAACCTTATGGACTCCTTCTGAGCATAGCTGATAGCTTAGTAAAACAAATCCCAGAAATCAAGCAAGAAGTTAAAACCAGAATCAGAGATATTTATGCCAAGAAAGAAATGGACTTAAGCAAGAATTTTAAATTAAGTGGTTGGCTGTCAACCAACAACACGAGAGTGTATGGGATAAAGAAATATCTATATATAATACAAAATCCCACTCTAAGAAATATATTTATCAAACTTAGATTTGGTTATATTGACAGCTAGACCTTAAGGAGTCTATATGGGAAATCAGACTCAGAACTGTGTGCCTGTCATAAAAACAAAGATAATTTAGTTCATCTACTTTTATTCTGCCCCCTATATAATAAGGAGAGGACACAAATTCTTGGGGATGTCCTTGCCACCCTCGATATGGATTCACTGTACCAAATTAATTATTTACTGAACTCAGAAGAAAAAGCTGTTATGGATAAAGTAGCAAGGTTTGGCAGACTATTAGAATGTAGAAAAAGACATATTCTAAAGAACGAATAGGTAGACTAATGTGCAATATAAGATGAAGTGTGCTTATTGTAAGTTATTTATTTGTATTTTCTATTGCTAACCATTGGATATTGTGTATTTCTCTTTCTTATTTATTAATTTCTTTTAATTGTGATGACAATTCTATTTGTCAACAATAAACTTGAACTTGAACTTGATAGCGACATCACATAATGTAAATAAAATCCTGTTTTTTGTAATCACCTTGTGCCCAGACAATTTGGAATTTTGATTTGAAATTTTCAGAGTAGAAAGGGCTTGGCCCACAGATGTGCCTTTCACTGGTTTGGTGAAAACATATTAATCTGTTCCAAAGTTATTAAATTTTAAAATTTTGAGTTCTGAGCATGCTCAATAAGCACTTCAAAATGGTGTAAAACTGTTAATGTTTAATGTAATTTTATTTTTGCTATATTTGTGGATGAGAGATCATTAGCAAAATTAAAATTGCATTACACATTAACATTTGCATGTATGTAAAGTACATTCAGTGGATGACTGAATTGCATCCACATTAGGTACTATAACTCCACAATAGTGCTGCTGCCACATCTGCTGCAGTTGTAAATCAACAAACAGTGTTTCTACCATTACCAAACAACTATGGACATTCAAATGTAATATTATTAAACCACGTGGTCAGCGGATGGTGAAAACAGTATACAGTAGCCCCACCACAGTAGTGATGTTGCTACCTTTTACTTGAAAACAGTATACTGTAACCCATGAGCAGAGTGTGACTCTGCAGATTCCATGAGGTAGTCATGGACACAGCTTTTCTAAATTTTACCATTAAACTGTTGGGATCTGCCTTGGACCTGAGCCTCACAGGATGTATTATAAGAACCTATAGGATAACTTCAAAATCGATACTGAGGAACCTTGATTAACCCCAGACAATACTTTTAGTCACCATGGGAGCACATATTTTTTTCAATGCTGTCAATGCTCTAATATTGGTAACAGTTTGTAATGGAGATTGGCTGCTTGAAAATTGCTGTACACCACTAACAACAACTGGCCTCCCCACAAAAAACAAACAAACATGAGAGCTGGCCACAAAATGCTCCATATGACTTCACTACACTCTGTTTATTTCTGCTTTTGTGATCAGTGTTCTTGTCTCCTTCCTGATTTAGGCTTTTACTTGTCAATGCTGTCATTTGGTCAGCTGACAGGCACAAAATTAGAATGGTGCTTTGTTGCAGGGGAACCTTACAGCGCGAAATAAAGCAGAAGCTAATATAAACAGTTCTGCAGTAGCTGTATAAAGGGGTGTGGCTTGGACACCTAGAGTCACCTCATAGCTCATGAATAATCATGAATTTATTTGCATACATTTTTTAATATATTTATTTATTTAAATTGAGGGAATGAGAAAAAATTGGGTGAAAACTACAAGCTATCCCTCTTTGAGAAACTTAGTCTGTTTAAAATCACTGTTTACAAAATGTTCTTCTTGGTTACACTTTTACACATTGCAAGAAGAACAGTTCATTGTCTGCCCTACATTTTCAAAAATGTCACTGTAACCATAGCTCATGAATAATCATGAGCTTATTTCCATACCTATTTTTCAAAATTGAGGAAATTAGGAAAATTGTTTGAAAACTACCAGCTATCCCTCTTCGGGAAGTGTGAATTGTTTTCAAACATGGGCCACAAATCAGTTTGTTAAACACAAGGGCCAGGATATTCAAAACTGGGCTGATGCGTGACACAACTAGATTCGCCACCCATATATATGGGCCAGTGCAAAAAACTGAAATATTCAAAGAAGATGCACAATTCCAACAGATCATGCATCCTATTTGAATACAGCACCACAGGCGGGCTGCACAAAGGGGGAAGCTGCCAATGCACTGGTGTATCCCGAGGGATGGGCTGAATACTACCAATGAGAGATGCACCAGCGCATCCCAGATGCACTGCAACCCCAAAGGTGATATTCAGCTGTGAAATACTAATGATCCCATTAGGCATGCAAGGTGCAAATGGGCCATATGCATGCCTATTATGGGCTCATTTGCATGCCTGCCCCCAGAAGGTTGCGTTGGGCCAGGTGGCCCCCCACACCCAATCCCTGTCCCTGTATGAGACTGTGCCCAGCACTGAAGGTGATTGTGGTGTATATCACAAACACACATGTCCCTGATCCCTGTTAATGTAGTGGAACCCCCCCCATCTCCAAACCCTGATTGTGGTTGTCATAATAAAATAAATGTATCCCCATATCCTAGATGTCCAGAGAACCCCCAACCATTCTCAAACTGCAATGCATACAGTGCCAAAGGGACCCCTTTTATCTGGTGTAGTAGCCCCCCATCCATTCACCCTCTCAAGCACCCACATCCCACCCCACTCCCCATCCCAGCATGGCCAGTCAGCCAGCAAGCAGCACAGCCCTCCACACACCTCTGCAGCTGCCCATCACCTGAACTGTCAATGATAGCATATAGTATAGTATAGACTACATGCCCATTGGATGACAGTTCAACCAATGGCATGTCATCTATACTGTATGCTATCATTGACAGTTCAGTCAGTGGGCAGCCTTGGAGGTGTGCAGACGGCTGTGCTGATCTCTAGCTGACTGGCCATGCTGGGAATGGGAAAGCGGGGGAGATGAGGGTGCCTGAGTTGGTGGCTGGGTGGGGGGGCCACTACACTATGGAATGGGTTTGGGGGATTTAGTGATCATCGATCAGGGATCTGGAAAGGGAGGGGGGTATCACTACACTATGGAAAAGGGTTTGGGGGTTATAGTTACCATTGTTTGGGGATCAGGGATGGGAGGGAGTTGTTACTGGCCTACTGGTGCAGGCAGGCTGACATGCACATGTCTGCATTTCCACAGGCTGCCTGTGGGTGGCAGGCAGATATAGGTCTGCTTTGTCTGGCCTATTATTGCGTGGCCCAGGGCTGCCCCTTGAGGGGCACATTCTTCATGAATATGACCCTGTGCAGCACATTCATGGGAATGCCCCCTCATCTTGTGCCTTATACATTATCTGTGGGTCATAGCCCATTCTCCTATGGCTCCTTACATTGCCAGGCCACTTGCTCACTTATTCAACACCTTGCTTATTACAGGGCTCACCCCCGACATATGGAAAATTGCCAGGGTTGTCCCAGTCCTGAAAAATGGTGACCCTAAGGACATCAACAATTATCATCCTATTGCCATACTATCAGCTGCCTGCAAACTGCTGGAAAAAGCCATAGTGTCGCAACTTGTCCTCTACCTTCAGGAATATAACGTCCTTTCCCCATGTCAGCATGGCTTTCGTAAAAGCCACAGCACCTCGACGGCGCTTGCTGAAGTCACAACCAGAATCAGGACCGCAACCAACCAGGGAAATTTGACGGGGGCCATATTTCTGGACTTATCCAAAGCCTTTGACTGTGTAGATCATCTCCTCCTCCTCTCCACACTCCAGTCCCTTGGCTTCTCCCGCCGTTCCCTTGACTGGTTCACCAGCTACCTTCGGGACAGGAAGCAACTCACCTGCTTCAACCGTAGCCTCTCGCCCCTCCTACCTGTCTACAGTGGGGTCCTGCAAGGATCTGTCCTTGGACTGATCCTGTTTTCCCTGTTTGTCAATGGTTTACCCTCCTTCGCTACAGAAGGGCACCTTACCATGTATGCAGATGACCTTGTCTTATTAGCCAGTGCCCACGATGTTACTAACATCAATACCCAACTCAGCTCAGACTTCTCTCATATCAGAGCATGGTTGGATGGGCAAGAACTCGTAGTCAACCTTAAGAAAACACAGGCCATGCTATTTGACACCACGGTAAAAATCTCCTCCTGCACAATGCCCCTCAAAATTCATGGTACTTGCAACTCCCTCCTGCCAACAATTGACTCTGCAAAGTACCTTGGAGTCACCCTCGACTCTCAACTGGATCTCTCCAGGCACATCAGGAGCATATGCAACACTACCAATGGCAAACTTGCCTAGCATATAGGGCTAAGGACTGCCTCTACCCCGCCGCCCGGCTGGCCTTAGCTAGGGGGATACTACTGCCCACCCTCTCCTATGGTCTCATCACCTTTGCCTCAGTCCCCTCCTCATGCCTAGCCAAGTGGGATACCATGTACAACAACATATGCTGCTTTCCGCTCGCGGCCCCCCGTCTCACGCACTGATGTGAGCTCTACTCTTGACTGGAATGGCTCCCTCCAGAAAAATACTGGATCTGCACCATGGGTAATTTCATTGATAACATAATTCAAACAGCCGCCCCCTCCTCGCTCACCCTCCCCCTGAAACATGCCTCCCCCGTCTACGACCTTAGGTCCTGTGCATCCCAGACCCACCTGGTCCCAAAGACCCGCACCCTCACTGGTGATAGGGCATTTACCTCCCACACATCCAAGCTGTGGAACTCCCTTCCCCCACAAGTTTGTGCCTCCCCCTCCCACTCCACCTTTAAAACCTCACTCTGGAGCTTCCTGAAATCTGCTGCAACCTGCCTGTGTGCCGCCTAATCGCCCAGCCCCACAACCTATCTGCTTTGCTACCTCAACCAGGCTCAGTCCCCCTTGCCTCCTCGGTGCTGCACTCTGCTAGTAGGTATATGTATTTTACTGTGTCTTTCCACCTGAGGGAGGTCTCTTACCTTCCTGTAGCCCTCGGGCCCGTATGTTTGGTAATCTGTGATTGTTGATATGCAATTCCGTTGCTTGTTCTCCCGCCTTAATAATCCCTGATGTTTTATCCCACTATTAGAGTTCATCTGCTCCTGATTGTAATGTTGACTATGTAACTGATACTCTGTCTCACTATTGGAGTATGTCTGCTCCTGATTGTAATGTTGTCAATGTATTTCTCCTATGTAATTACCTTGTAATTCTCCCGGGTCGCACCTGAAAATAGGCATTTGCTGTCTAGCATGCTTACCCGGTTACCAAATGCAAATAAATAAATAAAGCCTCTGTGTGCAAACACTAAGGCAATGGTTACCCCAAAGGGCATTTGGCAGGGAAGCCAAGTTTCAAGGAAATACAAAATCACACATACCCACACAATGCAAAGCATCATGTGCTGCATATGTGTAGGCATACTGATGAGTCCTGGTAGGATGAAACACATGTCTATGTCATCTGTTAGCACCCTTTGCAAACTGTGTGAGAGGCCTTTCGGCACCATGCAATTCTGCTTAAAGTTGAATCAGCATAATGTTCTGTGGTGATTTGCTGGAGAACACATGAGTGGGTAAGATGGTGGTATAGTGGATAGAAAATTGGCTGGATAATAGGACACAAAGGGTGGTGATAAATGGCAGTTACTCTGCAGAGGGTAAAGTGAGCAGTGGGGTACCACAGGGATCAGTGCTGGGTCAGGTCCTCTTCAATGTCTTTATCAGTGACATTCTGGAAGGCCTGGAGGAGGCAATTTGTCTGTTTGCTAATGACATGAATCTCTGCAACACGGTGGATACACCAGAGGGAGTGGATAGAATGATAAGAGATCTTCAGATGCTTGAGGACTGGTCAAGGGAATGGCAGTTGGGATTTAACACTACAAACAGCAAGACAATGCACATGGGGCACAAAAACCCAGGAATAACATATCAACTAGGAGAGGGGAGAATATAGAATGCTACATTCAGGAAAGGGACCTGGGGTTATCATCTCTGATGATCTCAGGGTAGGTAGATAGTGTGAGAAGGCAGCAGGAAAAGTGAACATGATGCTGGGCTGTACAGTCAGGGAAATCACCAGCAGGAAAAGGGAGGTCATAATGCCACTGTACAGGATGTTAGTGAGGCCACACTTTAAGTACAGTATCCAGTTCTGGAGGTCTTACCTACGCAAGGACATAGGCTGGAGGTAGTATAGAGGAGGGTAATACTGTGCACTGGCATTAATATATACAGTACTCTCTTGTAAGAGGCATGCATAGGTAAACCAAAAGTTAACTGGCTGAACAGAATTTCAGGCATATTGCAAGTGATTTACCAAAAATGAATAAAGTGGTTAAAAAAACACAAGGTCTCAGACTGTAAGCAACATCATCGGCTGTGTGTTATTACTGCATAGACAATGTCTGGGTTATTAAAAATAGAACAAAAATAAACAAAATCCCATATTGTAGCTTATTCACCATTGGTATATAGCTGGATACCATCATAATACAGTAACTTCGTAGAGTATGTACCTATCATGGTGACACCACTCTGTGAGTAGTATGTTGCTTTACACATGTTCCCCTTGATTTGTTCTCCCTTGCTCAATACATATATTATTACGTAGAGAATGACAGCAGAAAAAAAAAAAAAACAAAGGTCCATCTAGTCTGCCTAGGCTTCCATGTCTGCCCCTGGGACCTATTGTCCATGCAGAGCACCCCCTGCTCCCCTCATTAATGCTGCTGACCTGAACAACCACCAAGCCCTACACTCCATCCCAGCCACGCCTGAAATCATTTATGGTCTTGATGCCCACCACCTCCATTGGCAGACTGTTCTACACCCTTTCCATAAAATAGAATTTCCTCACATCCCTCTTAAACCTTCACCCCTCCAGTTTCAACTCATGACCTACATGTTTATAGAATCATGTTAGTTTACAGTCCTTGATCAACTCCTACTGCATCTTTTCTGGACTTGGGACCCACAAAATAAAATGTTAATACACAATGGGGGGGGGAGAATATGACATCATGAGTGGCTGCATTGTTTGGGAGTGTTCCTAAAGTTCAGGGAGTATACAGACACAGCAAGAGTTGGTCAAGGATTTTAAACAAAACAGCTCTGGGTGTAGTAACACCATTATAGCATGTTTTTCAGTTCTACTATGAAAGGAGCAGATAAAACAAGCAGCAACATTAATGGATTTTAGAAAAGTTAAGCAATTAGAAAATATGGGTTTCATCTAGAAATAATATGATGCAAAAAGGGCCGACAGTGACCATTTTAAAATACAAAATTAAGGGAAAAAAGAGAGATGTCCATTCCTTATCCATCTAGATAATTAATAGGGATCAATTTTTATTCTTCCTGGCACTGGGTGTGCATGGAGGATTGCCACCATCACCAATGGCTACTGTAAAATCAGTGTAGTTAACATTTCTAGGCTCCCTTTCACCACTGTGGCTAAGACATTTTGATGAATGTAACCAAATGTGACTGGCTGTCACACCACACTACAGCAGGCCGACACTGTCAAATCCATTAGTATGTTTCACCAATTTGTGCCATGCGGAAGAGTAATTTTTTTTTGTCTTCTCAACAAGCATGAACAAAGCCTGCTAGAGAGTGCAATTTCATTCACTGCCTCTTGAGAACATGATATCTGCCAGTCCAGTTCCGGCACCAAACAGTGGAGAATCCTAGGATGTTTGGGTCACAAAGACAGGAAAGCAGCTTTGGACCATGTTTGTAGAATGGCTAATTCAGCTCATAAGTGGCTAAAACACTGGGTGCATTTTAGCCGGTGGTAAATTTTTAGACCCAAGCATTTACTTTGCTGGCATGAAGCAGCACAGGATCATTTCATGGATGTGTAAGGAAAATATTTTGTACCTCTCTCCACATTATATTATTTTACACTTTGGAGTTGGACAATAGCAATTTCTATTAGTTCATACTTCTTATCACAGCCCTTTGTGGGAATAAGGAACCTAGAGAAAACTAGACACATTTATGCATGGGGAGTAACTAAATGACCATTTTACATAATTATGAGACAGCTATATATGGATGTACAACATCTCCTGTGATCTCGGAATTCCTAGTAATAACGCCCAAGTATTAGAGAAACTGCTTTGGCAACAGGAAAACAATAATCTCTAATCAGTTTTTATACCTACAGTGTTGTGTAGAAGCATAACATCAGACTGTACATGGCTGGCAGGTATCCAAGCATCCATCTGCACTCTATCCACAGAAAAATACATGTGACCAGCTGTCACTGAGCTTACAACATCTAGCTGTCTCAGCTCCTCTTTCCTCTATTATCCATTTGATTATTGTGTCTGTGTAGCATAGTACAACATGAATGATGTGTGCCACACAGTTTACAACATCGACATTGTGCATATTAATTTTACAGCCATTTGAATCACATGATCTGCCACATGGTACATAGAAACATAGAAACTGATGCCATATAATGACTGCTAGGCCAATCTAGTCTGCCCATATTTAATTATTTTCACTTTTGCTGCAGACCCAACTTGATCTACAGCACTGTCTATTCCACTTCCTTCTGTCCTCCAAGCCAAAAGTTAATTGTTTGAACAGAAATGCAGTCACATTAGAAGTGACTTTCCAAAAATTAAAAAACAAAAAAACCAAAAATAAGGTTGCAAATCGTAAAGAGCATCCTTGGCTATCTGCCAATACTGTGTAGACAATCTCTGGATTATTAAAAATAAAACAAAAATAAATAAAATCCCATATTGCAGCTTACTCAACATTGGTATACAGCTTGGTACCATCATAACAGAGTAAATTCATACAGTATGTACCTATCATAGTGTCACAACTCTATGAGCGATATATTCCTTCACATGTTCCCCTTGATTTTTTTCTTCCTTGCTCAATGCATTTATTATTGCTGATTTGATTATCATGTCTGTGTAGCATAGTACAACATGAATTATTTGTACCACACAGATTACAGTATCGACATTGTGCATATTAATAATTTTACACGGTATCCATTTGAATCGGATAACCTGTCGTACATAGAAACATACAAATTGATGGCAGTTAATGACCGCTAGACAAATCTAGTCTGCCCATTTCTAATTATGATCAGTTTTGCTGGAGACCCAATTTGATCTACAGCACTTTCTCTTTGATCCCCTTCCTTTCTCCGAGGGTTCCTTTGTGCCGATCTGAGACATTTTGAAACCCACCACTGGTTTCATCTCACTGCCTCCCATGGAAGGCTGTTCTAAGAATACAGTACTGTTTCTGTGAAGAGGTACTTCCTTACACCTCTCCTAAATCTATCTCCTTCCAGCTTCATATCATGACCCCTTGTTCTGCACCTTTTCTTCTGAAACATACCTCCATTCTGTACCTTTTTAACCCCCACAAGGTATTTATAGGGCTTCATCATATCCCAACTCTCAATCCTCTCCTCTAGGGTGTACATATTGAACTCTTTCAGTTTCCTTTCATAGGGCTTCTGATGCTGACCTTGCACCATTTTGACATCCTTCAGCTTTCTTCTTGTCACTTTCTCCTTTTTCCAATTGTTCCTTCTTCCTCACCTTTCTTCTTTGACTGCTCCTTTCCTGCCATCCTCCTTTGCTAACCCCTTGCTTGGGATCTCCCTACTCTCTATCTCAGCCTGTTGTGGCCCACTTTCTGCCTCCCCATTTCTTCCATCACACCCATTGGCTACTTTAAATGTCCAATGAAGTAACATTTCAACTGTGCACTGAGGACTATGGTTTCCTCCTTAATGGAAGCTGGCCATCACCTCAGTGTATCTGTATATATCCTTCTAGGTTGGCTCTCAGTCCCCAATGTAGCCATACCTCTCCTCTCTGAACCATTTCTTCTGCCATAACTTGAAGGCCTTGGTGTGGCACTTCTCCTTCCCCACATAGTACAAGATGCACTTGCAACTCTCATTTTAAACACATGGAAAACACAGAATCAACCAGATAAATGATCTAACTTTAACAAAAATAAAAATTACTCACAAAGCTGACTACAGCACTTCATCTTTACATTTAAGCCCATGAAACACCCTTATCAAGTTAATGCATTAGCAGCCATAGTGGCTCTGACCAGTGGTTGTTTAACTTATATTAAAATAGACACTAGAGTATTGATTTTGTGTTCATGTAAACTGAAAAAGTTTCAGACAATTCAACAGCTTAGAAATATGCAAAGTTTAAAAAAAGACTTTTGGCAATACAGAGAAGCAGGAGAGCATTGTTGGCTGTTTTAGCCTGGATCTGTCTTGACTTAGGATGAGGGAACATTGACACAGTAATATCAAAGGAGGCAATGCAGTGTAGTGTCTAAGGCCCTGGGCTATGATCCTTTAGACTTGGGTTTGAATCCCATAGCCCCCAATGAATATGGTCAACATTTTTTTTTAATATAGTAACTCATGCATTTATTAAAAACTAATTATAGAACAATACTCATGCTTTTATAAAAACTAATTACAGAAAAAGAACTATCTCAAAAAGTAAGGGAATTCATTGCAAAAAGCCTCATTAATGCATTAGTTAGGATTAAAGTGACAAAAGTAGGACATGTGGCATTTGTGTTTCCAAACATAATACCCTATCCCAACCCTACAGGCATCAACAGATGTGGGGTGTGCCTTGGGGATGTGAACCCTAATGCTCACCCCATTTTCATATACTGTACACATCTCAGCTTACTTATTCATGGAAAGTGGTGAGCGTTAGGGTTGACAGCCCTAAATCACACCCCACACCTGTTGCCGCCTGCAGGGTGGGGGTGGGGTGTTAGGGCTGGAAATCCTAATGCCACATATCCCTACTTTTTTTGCTTCAACCCTAACTAGAGCATTAACAAAGTTTTATGTAATGAATATGTTATAGGGGTGTGGTCGGATCCCTATAGTTAGGGCTGAGTAGCCTGCTTAATGTTTAATCCCATTTTTTGCACCTTAATAACTTTTGTGTTTTGAGACAAAATAGCCCAAAACTTGGCGTGTGCGATCAGGCTGCCAGAGTCTCAATTCATGGAAAGTTTTGTGATGGCATCTTGTACAGTTTTTGAGATGCAGAGTGCCAAAAAACAGAAGAAAGGCATGTTTGATTTCCCTATTCTTAACATTGGGTATTTTTTGCTCTCACCTGCAGCTTAGACCATGTGGAATTTTTTCATTCAATTTTCATAGTTGAAGGGGCCCATTCCAAGGGTGTGCCTTTGGAAGGTTTGGAGAAAAAATATTATACCATTTTAAAGTTATAATGATTTTTGTGCTAACGTTCCAGTGTGACTGGTAAAATAAATCCTATCAAAACAGATACAATAACATATTGTGAGTGGTTATTTGGATGATTTACTTGTCATGGGAGAAGAAAAAACAGTTGAGATTGCTGCTATTTTCTACTGTTTAGATTTACAAACCATAAAAGTATATACAAATTATGTATTTGTTTAAAAAGAAACCCCTGCACCTAGTTAAACAGGATCCTTTTAGCTAGATTCTTATGTTTGCTTTTTTTTAAGTTGACAGAAATACCATTTCTGAGCACAAAAAATCCAGGGTGACTAGCTTAGTGAAAGGAGCTGTTCACCCTCTTTCTTTGTATGAGAACAGCAGGACTTTCTTGACTTCTGCAGTTGCAGATGGAACTCATGCTGTGGGCTGCAGTGAGAGTAGTAAGCTACGATTTCCCTGGTGTCTAGCGGCACCTCCCACCCTCTGATTGCTATCCCAATATTTATTTATTGTTTCCCTGGTGTCTAGTGGCACACCCTTTTCTGTATGTTTTTTTCATTCATATGAAAAAGGATGCCTTCATACAAAAAATGTATGAAAAAAAAAACAAGTCCAAATAATTTTTTTCTATGAAGGGATCCTTTTTTGAATAGCCCAATTCCTTTTTCATATGGTCATATGAAAAAATAAAATTAAGTCACAATAAATGTTTTAATATGTATAAGAAATACATTTCTTTGTCATTTTTCCAAAAAAGTAACTGCAGAATCCACCTAGCAGGGTCCCGATTAGCAGGATACACATGTTGGTGTCTCTGCAGGATCTCATTTGGAAACAAGATGGTGGCCATATGAAAAAGGAATTTTTACTCATGAAAAAGGATTACCTTATATGAAAATGATCCTTTTTTGTATGGACCAGATTATTTTTCTTTCTAGTCAGACTGTACTGAGCATGCTCACAACTGATTTTTTTTAGGCTAAACCTTTTTATTAATTAACAAATTACATATACAATTATAGCATAACTGAAACAATATAGACATGTCATGGCATATTCACAAGTAAGAATATCAGTTTTGGTGCATTATTAAGGCAACTAGCAGTGATTACAAAATACAAAAAAAAAAGAAAGGGAACAATTCAATACTTCCTGCAAGTGAGGTGATTTGACTGGTCCGTCTCAGACAAGTTAGTCTATAGCTGACCTTATTTTGTAGAAAGTGTCCCAAACCTTGTGGTACCAATGAATTTTATCTAGGCTGAGGTATGATAGCCATTCCAGTGAGGCTAATTGACTAACAGGCCAGAGTCACTCTCTGAAATAAAGGATTTCCATTGAGCCCCATCTACATAGGATGCTATGTTTAACCATCAGTATGGTAGCCAAACCTCAAGATATGGCAGCAGAGGACAGTGATATTTGTGGAGGGATGGGACCTACAGTTGCAGCCATAGACATGGTCAGAGATTTCTTGAAATTTCTGGGATATCTGTGGAGAAATTCACTGTCTGCCTGCAGTATCACTATAGGCCACCAGAGAGAATCTGTATATTGCAGAATATTTGGAAATATCTGAACATATCTATGACTGCAACTGTAAGAGGATAAATGGGGCATTCAACATAGGAGCCTGTGGGAGAACCTTCTTATAATATAAAAGGATGTTGTCCAAGAAGGGATGAATAGCTAGGCACTCCCAGAAAATATGAAAAAAGGAAACTGGGGATCAAAAGAATCTCCTGCAATTATTATCCTGAATGAGGCCTTTGTGGCATGGCATAGGTAGTGAGGTGTTCTATACTGATAATGAAGTATGTTAAGTTGAAGGGACTGTGCTCTGGTATCTCTGGTGGACTCACAGGCCTTGATCCAACACTTCCTCCATTTAGTGTGTGAAATTGAGATTTTAAGCTTAGTTTCCCATCTAGTTTTACTAGAGATGATAGGAAATGGAGCGGCATCACAGAGACATTAGTATATGGCTTCAGCCCTTCCTGTGGTTTGTTTGAGCCACCCAGAGATGGCATTTTCAAAGTGGGATGGGGGGCTCAGTGCATTGCTCTAATAGTGAGGTGACAGCTGATTGAATTTGGAGATAATACCAGAAGTCCTTGCTGGACACGCTAAACTGGAAACAGATGTCATCGAAGGACTTAAGCTGTGTATGATTAGGAAGATATAGGTTTTCAACTATGTGGATTCTTGCCTGAATTAATGAAGCCTAGTTGAGGGTCTTGTGAACCACAGAAAAGAGCAGATTGTGTGAGAGGGGTGCGTTCAGAATTAGAAGCCAATGGAGGTTTAACAATGTCATCATTTTGCACCAGTAGTGGAGTGAAAGTGAGATTGTGAGATGCTTGGAAACCCTTATGAGACATTTGGTATACAGTAGGCAGCATGGGGAGCGGGCAGTGACAGCCTGACCTTCAAGTACCACCCACTGAGGGGTAGGAGTGTCCTTAGATGGGAACCATTTCATGACTTGGGCCAGGATAAAAGCGACAGAGTAATGATGAAAGCTGGGTGGCCCCCATCCCGCATCTAACTGGTGCTGGCATAGTTTGTTCCTACTGAGTCATGGGAGCTTGCCATCCCACTGGAACCGGATGATCATTTTGTTCAAAAAGTCAAGTCAAGCCAATTTTATTTCTTTTGTGCCCAATCCCAGAGGCTCTTGGCGATTTACATAGATGTGAAAAACAATTTGCACACATAATACAACACTTTAGAATCAGGGTCAGTTAATTATGAAACATATAATAAATAATAACCATTAAAATAATATCAATCTTAAAAACTCAATCAGCTTTGGTTAAAATTTAGTGGACATCAAACGCCTGATTAAAAAGATGTGCTTTAAGGCCCCACTTAAACATTTCTATGGAGGAAGCCTCCCTTAATGATCTCGGCAGGGAATTCCACAACACCTCTCCAAAAACTTCAAAGGCATGGTCTCCTGAAGTCTTTAACCAAACCCTAGGGACCATAACTAGGTCCTCAATGGAGGAACGTAGTGATTGCACTGGGTGGACAGGTCAGACTATTTACTGGGAATGTAAATATGTAAGTGGGCTAAGAGGTGGAATGCTCAAGGAGCAAACATCAGTTTAATTGCTTCGATCTTACCTGTTAGAGAAAGGTGTAAGGCACACCCTCTATCTAGGTCTCCTTTAAGGGTAGATATCAATGGCGAAAAACTGGCCTTACGTATGTTTGCAAGTGACGGGGTGATACTGATACCTAAGTAGGTAATGCCATCAGCTGCCCATCTAAAGCTGGTAGAGTGGAAAAAGGAAGCATGACAATGACTGTTCAGTGGGAGGACCAGAAATCAAGGAAAAGCAGGTGAGAAGGTCCCAAAGAGGAGTAAGGGCCTCTGGGGCATCAGAGAGGAGGACAAGTAAATCATCAGCATAGGATAGGGAGACATACTTGTTGTCATAGACAATACAATGCTTGAGTCTTTGGTGGGGATGGAGGGCTGCCAACAGAAGTTTGATGGCTAATAAGAATAGTAGTGGGAAAAAAAGGCAGCCTTGTCCAGTACCACGAGAGAGGGGGAAGGGTTGTGAGAGAAGGCTGTTCATAAAGACCTTTGCCACTGGGTTGGTATATAACATACAGATAACACTGAGAAAGTTAAAACTTATCCTCATGTACTGAAGAACTGCAAAGAGATAGTCACACTCGACTGAGTCAAAGACCTTTTTGAAGTTGACTGTAACAGCTGCAGAGGGGTGGGAATAGATGATGCTGTCCCTTTCAACTTAAGGAAAGTTTGTAGATGGTCAGAGCTGTGCCTGTCTGACATAAAACCAGCTTTGTATGCATGAAAGAGAGTTGGCAGTCCCACATCTAAGCAGGATGCCAGAACATTAGCTAGCATCTTGATGTCCATGTTAATCAGGGATATAGGTCTATAGTTCCCTGGGAGTATGTTTTTTTTTTGCCCTTTTTCAGAAGTATGGTCATGACTGCCTCCCAGAGGGTGGAATGCAGTTGAGAGTAGGACAGTGAGCTGTTGAACATATGCATCAGGAGAGGGGAAAGGTAATCTTGGAGGGCTTGATAGAATTTTGTGGGGAATCCATCACTGCTGGATGATTTACATTTATTTAAGCTTTTTATAGCCCCATGAATTTCTGCCAGGGTGAGGGGATGATCTAGTTGTTGAGTCTGAGCTGGAGTGAAGTGGGGGAAATTGAGAGAGGCGAGAAATTGGGAGGCGCCAGAGATGTTTGGGGGAGAGGTAGAGTTGTAGCATAGAGATGGGTTCACTGCAAATTAATTTGTGGATTTAGCACAGTTCATGAAGTGTGAATTGATACACAAAGTGCAAAATCTTGCCTGAGAATGGTGGCAAAATTCCATTGTTTGCAGGTGAAATTCCACCATTTGTGGATGAAATTCCACCATTTGCAGGTGAAATTCCACAACTTGCAGTTAGGCGAATTTTTAAGCTAATAGCACAGATTCTCAAACTGCTCCACAGAGGCAAAGTTGGTGACTCTGCAGGAACTTCACCATCAAATTAAAACTTTGCAACATCTGTAGCTTAGAACGAGGAGTAAAATTACTTCATGACATTGGAAATGTCTTTCTAGGCCATGCATATGTGGCCATTTGGATTTTTGGCTTCATGTATAAATCATTTAGCTCTTTGTTAGTACAGTTTTATAGGAAAGAATCCTACTAAATCTTTTCCCTCCTTCCCAAAAAGTATGGTGGGTCCTGAATATGGCCAGCTGAGCTTTTCTCATATATTGAAATGTTGAGTCGATGTCAAATTTTTAGTAGTGGGGAAGAGTCATTCTGAGAGTTGGCCTTGTGCCTCTCCTCCAGGGTTTGGAGATTAGACTCAAGATCTCAGATCTGTTGCTCATTGGAGCACTGGTGACACAAATGCAATAATCTGACCCCTCA
Source organism: Neoceratodus forsteri (assembly GCA_016271365.2). Taxonomy (NCBI): domain Eukaryota; kingdom Metazoa; phylum Chordata; order Ceratodontiformes; family Ceratodontidae; genus Neoceratodus; species Neoceratodus forsteri. The sequence goes on along the minus strand of CM057454.1, from coordinate 1,023,891,143 downwards.
TGTAGGCTTTTAGGGATTCCAAAAGGATTTCATCAGAGACACAATGGTTGCATTGTGCTCTAGATAGTCTTGGATCTCCTTACAGATCCAAGGGACAAATGTGGGATCCCTTAAAAAGAGGGGGTCTAGGTGCCAATAGAGGGTGCCGGACCTGGGAGGATTCCAAGAAATTAGCATAGAGATAGGAGCATGATCTGAGATAACTATTGGATGTATAGTCATCTCTGAGGCCCTAGGAGCAGTGAGATGCTTAGTAAGCCAGAGGTCAATCAGAAAGAAAGAATTATATACCACTGAGACATAAGTGAAGTCTTTCACCCCATAGTTAGCTAATCTCTAGATGTTAGTAAGTGAGTATTCCTGGATTAGGCATGATAGAGACAGGGCTACCTTGGGATTGGGTTCTGTGAGGGTGGAGGAGCGGTCTAAGGTGCTATTTAAAGTGAGGTTGACATTTTTCCCTGATCAGCATTAGGATGGATGAGGATTTGTAGTAGACCAGAGTGTCAGAAAGTTGGGAGAAGAATTTGGGATCATCCTCATTAGGGGCATAGACATTGACCAGTAGGATGGGGCCCTCAGGGGTGTTCAGCTTGAGCATAACATACTAACATACTAAAATGCCAGCAGAATAGGCCTAACGGTCTTTCGTGTCTGCTCATTTGGTCAGCCACCACCTTGGGTGCTGACCTTGCTGCCCCCCCTCGCCTTCTCTGGCTTCTCCTTTCCCAGTTCTGGATATTCTTGCTGCATTGGATTTTGCTTCCAGAACCCTTCCCCTGTACCTGTCCCACCCCCTCTTGAACCCCTCCACTGTCTCTGCCTCCACCAGCCCCCTAGGCAGCGCATTCCATGGCTCCACCACCCTCTCAGTGAAGTAGTGCCTCCTCCTTTCTCCCCTGAATCTTCCCCCCTCCAGCTTCCACCCATGCCCTCTAGTGGCCCCTCCTCCTTCCTTTGAAGCACCCTGACTGTTCCTCCCCTATTTACCCTCTTCATGTACCTGAAGACCTCTATCATGTCTCCCCGGTCCCTTCTCTCTTCCAATGTGTACATATTTAGCTCTTCGAGCCTCTCCTCATAGGTCCTGTCCCCAAGCCCCAAATCATTTTGGTTGCCTCCTCTGGACCCTCTCCAGGAGGTTAATGTCCCTCTTTAAGTGTGGCCTCCAAAACTGCACGCAGTACTCAAGGTGCGGCCTCACCAAGCAGTTATACAGAGGGAGTATCACTTCCCTCCTTCTGGAGGTGATCCCCCTAGCGATGCATCCCAGCATCCTGTTGGCCTTGGCTGCTGCTGCCCTCCTACAAGTCTCAGAGTTGTTCATCTTGACATCCACCACCACCCCCAGGTCTCTCTCAGCCATCGAGACTTGTAGCATTTCCCCAGGGTGTACACTTGGCCTGGGTTTCTGGCCCCCAGGTGGAGTACCTTGCATTTCCCTGCATTGAACCTCAGCTTACACTTTCTAGACCATCTTTCCAGAGCCTCCAGGTCCCCCTGTAGGGCCACCCTCCCCTCCTCCCCATCCACCACCGCCCCCAGTTTCGAGTCATCCAAAGAGACTCATCTCACTCCTGATTCCTGTCCTTATGTCAGAGACATAGGCATTGAACAGAAGGGGCCCAAGGACTGATCCCTGTGGGACCCCACTACTGACCCTCCTTGGGGATGAGACTATCCCACCAACTACGACCCTCTGGGTCCGGTCCTGGAGCCAATTGCCTATCCATCTGATCATCTGGTTCCCCACCCCCATTTCTCCCAGCTTATCCAACAGGCCAGAGTGAGGAACAGAGTCAAATGCCTTGCTGAAGTCTAGAAAGAGGACGTCCACTGGTCTACCCAGGTCCAAGGCACTCGTCACCCAGTCATAGAACTCCACCAGGTTTGTCTGACATGATTTCCCTGGGATGAATCCATGCTGTCTATCGTCCAGGCACCCTGACTTATCCAGGTCCCCCCCTAGCCTCTCCTTGACAATGCCCTCCATCACCTTGCCCACCACTGATGTCAGGCTGACAGGCCTGTAGTTCCCTGCCACCTCCCTTGATCCCCCCTTGTGGATAGGCACGATATGCGCCACCTTCCAGTCCTGGGGCACCCACCCTGTCCTCAGAGAGATGGTGAAAAGCTCTGCCAGGGGTTTCGCCAGGACATCCGCAAGTTCCTTCAGCACTCTGGGATGTAATTTATCCGGCCCCGGTGCTTTCTCCGTCTTAAGGGAGCTGAGGGCTTCCCTCACTCTCTCTGCTGTGATAACCCACCACCTCTCTTTACGCGAGAGGGTGGATGTATATTGCCATTTCAGGGATTTGTGTATTAAGATTGCCAGCCCTTGCTTGGCTGATGTGTAGGCACTATGAGCCTCAAGCACAACCCCCTTCCTCTTCAGTTTGCCAGATCCTAGGTAGGAAAGTTTGGTTTCCAGAATGAAAGCTATTTTAGTTCACAGTTTCCTTAGGTGAGAAAGGACCTGCTTGAGCCTAATTGGAAAATTTAGGCCCCCTTACATTCCATGAGGTAAAGACTAACTCAGCCATGAGAATTCTAGACAGATAATGTGGCTTTTAGTGGCAATGAAGGGTTATAAGAACTCAGTAAGAATGTAGCTGCACTTGCAGGGGTGCACTGTAACAAATGCAAATCTAGCAATAAACCATGTAAGCTATGTGGAAAGTGACCATACAACACACAAAAGCCCAACAGGGAAAACAGTATTATTAACATTTTAACACCAAATTTAAAATACACAATAGATTCAACAATGAAAAACATTTTGAACCAATAGCACCAAAATAAAGCTAGTTTTCTGTACCTGCTGCATCCATAGAAGATCTAACACAAAGGATACTAGCCCGGTGCATGTAGACAACCCCCTCCCATCACACACATTTGAAAGATGGCATAGCCTGTGTAAAACAAAGTAAAAAAGAAAAAAGAAAACCCACTGCCAGAGATTCTGTATTATCCTGAACCTCAGGAAGCCAAATTAAAGCACACAGGTCCACCCCTCTTGCCAATCTGCGCATACACAGTAGAACCTATGTAACCTACAAGGAGTGTGGGACCCGAGAAATTAGGGCAGTTCACCCATGCCATCTCAGGTGAGTATAGTTTCAACCAGCACTGGATGACTAGAGTGTGGGCCATAACAGGAGAAGCAACCCAGCCAGGAATACGGTAGTTGGAACCTACACTGTTTCTGAGGCAGACACGTTTGCGCACACACTCACATAGTTGAACAGGAGGTCCACTCATATGTGCTTGTGGTGACCATTAGCTGTGTGAATACAGATGATTGCAGTGGCCATCTTAGGGCATTGAGGGCATAGCTCTCAAAATGTGTGGTGGAAGGGGATCTGTTGTCAAAGTAACTAGATGGATAGAATGTCAGCCTGTGGGGAATGTGAGATTAAAAGTGCTTGCCTCTGGTGCTGGGGCTCTGAACATCTCCATACTTACCATAACAGAATATAACAAGGTCTGTGAAGACTATCTGCCCACTCCATATTTAGCATTATAGTATCCAAAGAGAAATACATGGCACACATGAACCAAAATCTACTTTCCCTTTATACCGATATTGGGGGGGAGAAAGAATGCTATACAGTCAGGGATCCCCCTGAATGGTGCCAGAGATAAGACAGTAAGAGAACAGTCTTAAAGGGGAGCATGTCCAAAACAGAGATAATGCAGAGCATTAATATCCAGTAATGGTGGTAGAAATATGACTATGTAACTTTAAGGCACAGTACAATGTGGCAGCATTTAATTAGAGAGGGTCATGTCACAGCTGGGGGTTGGTTTAAGCATTGTATCGCTAGATGTCCTGTAGAACAAAATAGCAGAGTTTAGCCATTACTGGTGGAAGCTGCAGTTTGCAGGGGGGAAATGGAGATCATACTGTAGCTTCTGTGTAAGATTTTAAATTTTGGTACTCAGAGCTAGGTGGGGTACTGATCAATATGGTGGCACGTTATGCAGACTGGGTAACTGGTGGAGTAAGGGACCTCGGCATATCTCTGTGAGGTGGATATGCTCTTTGTTGGGGGGCCCAGTCCCAATCCCCCGTGACATGTAAACCCCACATACCTGGTGGTCTAGTGGCCCCCCACCCAGCAGTACCCTTCTGCCCAGCTCTCCTCCAACCCGTACCCAGCCAGCAACTGGCGCAGCCCACCACTCACCACTGTGGCCAGTTGCCAACTGAACTGTGTATGAGCACGTACTTTATATAGTATGGGCTCAATGAATGACAGCTGTTGTTATTCACTGAGCACGTACTATGTACAGTACGTGCTCATACATAGCTCATTCGGCAGCTGGCTGCAGTGGTGAGCAGTGGGCTGTACCATTGCTGACTGGGTAAGGGTTGGAAGGGAACAAGGTGGTAGGATACTACTGGGAGGGGGGATGGGAGGGCCACTAGACCACCAGGTATGTAGAGTTTGCATGTCATGGGGGATTGGGTTGGGAGCTCCACTGGACCACCACTGATTTATTTATTTGGCAACATGGGGGATCAGGGCTTGGGGGGGGGGTGCCACTAGCCCACCAGGGCTGTTATTTACTAATTTTTGGGATCAAGTCTTGAGGGGGTGTGATAGCCCATCAGGGCAATTAACATATTTTGATCGGGGATCAGTGTGGGGGGGGCACTTGTTTCCTTCTTTACACTGCTGCAGGCTTGCAGCAACCTGTCCATGTGTGCCCTCTGGCACACTTCTGGGGTTGCCACAAGCTGTGGGACTTAGACACTGGGATCCTGCCTGATAGAGAACTGGACACAGGGTCCCTGGCATGTCAGCAATCGGTGCAAGTCACCTTTGGCGTGACTTGCGCTGAGCAATTCAGAATCGATCCCAGATACTGTAAACTGTAAATTGTGTCATAAAATCCTGTAACTGCAGAGCAAAAACATTGTCACAACATTTCAAAGGGTGTGCATGTCAATAATCAAGACATTAGCTATAAGTAGAGTCCCATGAAATTCTTTTTTATCATTTTTCTTTTTATTTTATGGAATTCTGTGTTATTTATTTTCATTCATTGAAAATGTAGTTTTATTTTTTGTTATCACATTCACATTCATAAAATACCTCAAAATGACCTTATATACACTGGAAATCACATTTCTAGTATACCACATTGTATTAAGTGGCATTATGCTATGGTCTTGAAAGGTTTTGTGAATCAGACAATTTCTCTGCTACTTCCTTTGCGGACCGTCTCTGTGGTAACAATGGAGACTGAGTGACTGCTGAAAACATTTATTTAGTTTAAAAAAACATGCAATTTTTTTACATTTTTCATGTATTTGTTCTCTCTTTATGTCTTTTTATACCTTGATTTTTTTGTTATTTCTTATTTAAGAAAAACATGGATCTCTAGCTATAAGGATGGTTGAGTTATAAGCCACATTTTCTTAAACATGATTTACAATGTTCTGCAAGAATGTAAATGACAATTGTTTAAGCCCCTATAAATTTAAACTTGGTAACACAAGGTCACTAAACTTGGCTGATACACAGGACCCAAAAATTACTGTTTGCATGCATCGTTTACATCTTTTTTTTTCTTTTATTTACTCTTTTTCCTCCTGCCCCTTGCTGACCCTCCTTCCCACCGATCCTCCCAGCCCAGTCACTCAGCTTCTCCTGGTTTTACTTCTATCGAAGTCCCCATGGCTGGCTCCCTGTGGTAGGGTAGTAGGAAGTCCCTCAACCCATCAGACAATGGATCCTGATCTGGGAGGTGTCTGGGTCACTGGTGCAGGGCTTGCAGAGGTTGGCGATCATCCTGTCAGCCAGGGTATTTTCTGTCTTCCATGTTTCCCGATCTTGTTGTACCATTCTATCCCCCCCCCCATAGGGATGGCAGCATTGGGACTATGGCCACAATGTGAGCATGCATTGGCATGCTCATCTGATAGGCAGCATGGCATGTCCCCCCACCCTGTGTCCTGTGCACGTTACCACCCATATGTCTTCAGATGGCAGTGCTGCAGCAGGACACAGCACCCTGCCCTTTGGAAGGAGAAGATTATCTCTTTGATGCTTGACCCTCCCCCCCAGCTAACCCATGATGACCCAGGTTAATTTCTGAACTTGGGTCTCTGGTGTCATAAGTGGTAACGTTTCCACTGCACCAATGGGCTGGTATAAATCTTTTGTTTAAAAGATAATTGAGCTAGAAGAAGCAGTCAAATATTGCAGGGTAACAGATGTATTTAAGGTGGACCTTCATGATTATTTTGCAGAAGCCACATCCATTAACTTTTGCCAGCTATAAACCTGACTTGACACACTGGAGAAAGAAAAAGTCTGGGTGGAGTGACAAGATGGTTGCATTCCTTTGGTACCTGATAGTTTGTGTAGTGGGTGAGGAGGAGGGGCATTGAATAACCATGATGGTTGTACAGGTGAAGTGATTTGCCTGTCTGCAGCACAGGTTAGATGAGTGCTATCCACAGCCAGTGAATGCAGTTGGAGAGTGGAACAGACTGTCATTGTCCACACTGGCATGTATGACTTTGGAAGCAGATGTCTGGAGGACATATAATGGTCACTTAGTGGTAGTAATTTTTATTTCAGCTTTCAAGCAACTGTATTAATACAACATTATATTGATTAAAAGGAGACAAAACACATATACCTAGACAGCATTATGTTATACTGTAAATTATACAAAGAAATCCTAACACCAATTGAAAACCAAAATGATTTACACATTTTCAATAATACAAAAGAAATAAATATGTAAATTGTACATCTTCAATCTTAGGCAAGGCAGGGCAATTTTGTTTGGTGCCCTTTCCATGGCTCAGGGCATCCTACAACACTGCAACATACATACAAACAGTTAAATAAAAGACAAATAGATGTAATAAATAAATAGTAAACAATTTCAATTAGCTAAATTGGGTAGGCCGGTGCAAACATATAGGTTCTCAATTGATTTTAAAAAGTGCCCACCATACAAGCAGATCTTACCATCTCTGGCAGGGAGTTCCACAGTGGAGGGGAGTCAACCCCAATGGCCCTGTCTCCTGATTGCTTGAGGTGGGTACAAAAGGCCTGCAATAAACCCACATTAGTGGATTAATGGGAGTAAGTAGGTGCATAAGATGTCAAAAGGTCTTTCAGGTAGCTTGGACCCAATTCATGTACGGCCTTGAATGATAACAAGCATATCTTGAATGTGATACACTACTGAACTGACAACCAGTGCAGACTGTGCAACACCAGTGTGTTGTGGTCCCTCCGAGATGCTCCCACCACCTGCTGGTCCACAGTGTTCTGGATCAACTGCAGGTGGCACATCAAGCCTCCAAATAACCATAAGCAAAGAGCATTCAATAATCCAGTCTGGAGCTGACAAAGGCATGGACTGTCATCTTCATGTAAGCTGGTGCTAGATGTGGCTTGATCTGGGTGATATGGAGATTGTAAAACCCATTCCTGAATACCACTGACACCTATTGATCTAATGTCAGCTTGTAGTCCAGAACAACACCCAGATCCTTCACCACATCCACAGCTCAAAGGGAAGCAGCATTTGTTGAAAACATCTTGTCCCCGATCAAGTAGAAAAAGGAAATGTCAATTAGTTGTTCCTTACCTTTAACAAATTTGAGAAAGAACATTTTTAACTCAAGACCATCACCAAAATGTCTTAACCCATGGGATGAAACTATTCCAAAACCTTTTTGTTTTCCCTCTATATGTGTTCCACACTCTAATTCATTCTTTTATCATAGCTACCTTGTAGATTTGTACAAATTAATGGAGCTTATCATCTCTCTTTTGAAATGACTTAAAAATATTTTGATATCAGGCATCCTTTTATCCTCCAATGATTTTAAATTTAACACACTTTTCATTTTTGTGTAGCAATCTTATTTCACCAATATTCCATTTACCCTTTTCTGCAGAGATTCTAACTGACCCTTCTTTTTTTCAATCAGACTGGAGTGCCACACATGGCATGCATACTCAATAACTAGCTTAATTAAGGTGTTGTAATAGTAGCAATACATTTATTTAAAAGGCACCCTTTCCTGGGGCTCAGGATGCTGTACAGGTGTAGATGGAGCTAAATAGAGCAATCTTTGTTGTACCTGTACTCTTCCATAACTAAAAGCTGTACCAACTTACCTCTGTAACCAAATACTATACCTGTATACCTCTGTAACTAAATCCAGGTCGCCCCTGAAAAAGGGACCTTTGGGACTCAGTGGGCCTACCCGGTTAGCAAAATTGAACAAATAAATAAATAAATACAGCAAATAAATAAAACAAAATTAAAATCATAGCTTAAATAACTCATCCACAGATGAGCCCATCCTTTTTATTGATGTAAGGAAGTAAATCTTTTTGTTTGCTTTATTGCAAATCTCCTCTACCATATGTTGGAACTCTATTTCAGTTTTCTAAAGTCATTACAACTAATAATTTACATATTCTGATATTTCTAATTTCTTTGAGTCCTTGAAAAAGTAATGATCCACTACATTCTTTCCAAAGAAACTGAACAGGATTTGGTTTTATTTTTGTTAATTTTCATTGAATTCATAATTGCCCATTCACCCATTAAAATGACACTGTCAACCCTTTTTGTATCACATTATTTCTAATTGACAAAACACATTTTATGACTGCTTACCTTCTCTAAAATTAACTGATGCTGGTGATTGATTTGATTTCATTCTTAGTATAAGGCATACTGAATCCAACAGGTTAATTCGTTGTACGCAGACAGAAGCAGTAATTTCTGTCTCACCGTGCAGGATGTCAAGCAGTCTTCCCTCATCAGCCTTACATTGTATCTCCTTAATTATCTTGAGTAAGACAGCTGAGAGTCAGCTGGCACTCATTGATTGCATCGTTAAGTAGGTGAAAGTAGGTGATCTCTGATGGTCGTTAATGCAGGAATTACAGGTCCGCTTTAACGGACAATTACAACACTGCCAATATAGTGATTGGTATTTGGCATAGACAAAATGTTCGTTAGAAGTGGACATCTGTTACAACAGGAGCCGATATAAATGGTACATACTATATATGTTTTCTAAACAGGATACATTTTGAGACCGGGGGTTGACAATGTCCCTTTAAAACCAAATAGTCCTGCAAGCAGATCAGCACTCTCATCTAATGACTGCTGCAGAGCTTAGTAATATCCACATAAAGAATGTTCCTCATTAGTTTGAATGTTATTTAATTATTACTAAAATAACAGGAAGCTTAGCTTTGTAACCCATGGAACTCCTCCAGTTACAGACAGCCACTCTGATCCAGAATTCACAGTTTTCACTATCTGGGTCAAATTATGCAAAAGCAAAGATACCCATCTAATAAGTACTGGTTGGACTTCTTGGTAACATAGAAACATAGAATGTGACAGCAGATAAGGACCGCTTGGCCCACCTAGTCTGCCCATTTTCCTACCTACAGTAACAGATAAGCCGCAGATCCTAGTTAACCAACAGCTTACTTCCTCCTACCCCCCACAAGGACTGCCTTATGTCTGTCCCATGCATTCTTGAATTCCCCCACTGTTCTTGACTCCACGACCTCCTCAGGGAGGCTGTTCCACGCATCCACAACCCTCTCCATGAAAAAATACTTCATCACATTACCTCTGAGCCATCCCCCATTATCTTCAAATTGTGCCCCCTTGTTCTTGCACATCTCTTTTTCTGAAAGACGCTGCCCTCTTGGACTTTGTTGATTCCCTTGAGGTACTTGAAAGTTTCTATCATGTCCCCTCTCTCCCTTCTTTCCTCAAGGGTATACATATTAAGCTCCTTTAGTCTTTCTTCATATGTCTTCTGGTGCAGACCCTGCACCATATTGGTTGCCCTCCTCTGAACAGCCTCCACTCTGTTTAAACAACTGTCTGGATAAACAACTTCTTTACTAGAACCATACTAAAATCTCCTAATGCAACCTGAGAGTCCAGCCATTGTTCAGCCACTTAGTGCAATTGATGTATTAACTTTACCAGTAGATGAGATGTCAATCATTTTTGGATATTTTCAAATTGATTGGGATTGGTTTATCCTCCAAACTCTTCCAGATCCACTCAACCACACATTGTTTAATAATTCTGGCCAGCAGTGAAGTCAGTGCTATCGGCCTCAAATCAGTTTGAATATCTTTAGTACATTCATATTTGAGAGATGGGCAATTTCTGCTTCTGTTCAATTCTCTAGAGTCTCCCCTTCACACCTGGAAGTACGTATCATTGTGCAAAAGGTAGGGGGCTAAATACTCTCTACCAGCTCTGATCATCCACCCTGAAATCTGGTCAAGATGCTTTATTTACATTTATCCCATTCAGTTTTGCAAGCACTGCTTCACTCAAGACCAGACATTCAGCAGGTACAGATACATCCACAAACTTGGGCATCTCCAGTTTTCCAGACCCTTAGTTTCATCACTAAAACATGCATTTATTTCATCACACTTTTGTTCCACCTCAGAAGAATCACTGTGAAATGAAACATCTGAGTAGTCAAACTCACTTCTTTTAGTCTCTCTGAAAACATTTTCACTTCCTCACCATTCCTTGAGTCAGTTGATAATTCTTAAAATGTTTCTTGATAATTATTCACTATCTAAATCATGGTGTTACCCACAACTTGTCATTTTCTTCCTTCCTACCTCATTTTACTACAGTGTGAGCTTCCATAATATTTTGATTTAATTTCTAATGTTCTTCAACACTTCATCTCCTGTCCCCTGTAGAAAGTGAACATTACAAAAACTCTTTTTCGTTTTCAGTTGCTCTATAATTTCCTGTTTCTTTGGTACTCTTATCTCAAGGCAACACACTATTATTTTGCTGATTTTAAAAGATCATAAATGGTTCAACAGAACTATGGTGTAACAATTCTATTTGGCTCACTTCTTCAGGTTTCTGATACCAGTCTATCGTATTAGACAGATTCAAGTCCAATATACTTAAATCCGTTAGACATTTCTGTAGTTGTTCTAATGCACTGGACTATCTAAATGATGCAACTGATAATTTGTTGAAGTCCAGCATGAAAAACACTCCAGAATATAGATACTTAGCCTTGATTGTATCAGGAGAAAATGTCAAATAATCAGTCATGAATTTATCACAGTTTTCAGGGAAATTATATAATGTTCCTTCAATTAATGGGTTGAAACCTCTTGGTACATTTCCCATTTCAACCCATATCAAAAGTCTTTCTAACGTTTTGTTTTCTAACTCCTCTAACCCTTTTAATTTTAAACAGCTTTCTAACATAGTACATATCTCTCTTCACTGAGCATGCTGCCTTGTCTTAGCCAATCCCTGTAACTGAATAATTTTATCATTTACTTTACTACTGTACATCTGGCAGCCCAGTTATATCCACCATATTTTCAACCTCTGACACATCTATTAATTACCTTTGTACTCATGTTGGCATTCAAACCTGGGACAATGAGAATCTTTTACAGTCAATTTAAATTCAATGGGTTATGTCACACCAGTTATCACCATGTTGCTCATTTTATTAAATTCATCTCTCAGTCTCTTTATAATTCCAGTCCTATTGTTCATCAACCCCCTCCCCAGACACTTCTCCCCCCTACATGTTGGTTTATTTTTTTTCTAAAATTCCCAGCCTTTCTAAACATTCATTAACTTCATTCAAAAGCATTTCCTTTATACCCACCCTCATTTGGTTCCCTATATAAAGCAATCATTGACTCATATACAAATCACTGTGCACATCAACAAACCAAAGAACATGACTAATTTTACTCAATGTCCAAAAATGAAATTTCTTTTAAGAACATAAGAATGTGATGGCAGAAGGGGACCATGCAATTCATCTAGTCTGCCCACGAAGGCAATCCCCCCTTAGCTTGTCCTTTTCTTGAGGTTCCTGCAATGACTATCCCATGGTAGCTCAAACTCTCTAACCATCTTTACCCCACCACCTCCCAGAGGGGCAGGCAATTCTAAGGCTCCACCACCCTCTCAATGAAGTGGAACTTCCTGATGTTGCACCAGAACCTACCTCCCTTTAGTCACATGCTGTGACCTCTTGTCCATGCACCATTGTTCTCATGGAAGTGGCTCTGAGCAAGCACCAAGTTTATTCCTTTAAGGCATTTAAAGGTCTCAATCATGTCTCCCCTGTCCCTCCTTTGTTCTAGGGAGTATAAGCTGAGAAGATTTAGTCTTGACTCATCTGGCTCATGATGTTAACCCTGCACCATCTTTGTTGCCCTCCTATGCACAGTCTCCAATTGGTCTATGTTCTTTTTTGAGGTGAGGTCTCCAGAACTGGATGCAATGCTCCAGATGAGGCCTCTCAAAGGACCTCTAAGGCAGGATTTTCACCTCAAGTTTTTTACCTGTTATACCACTGCCTATGCATCTGAGAATGCTGCTAGCTTTTTGTGCTGCCCTTTCACATTGCCTTCCCATTTTCAAGTCATTGGATATGACTACCCCCAAATCTCTCTCAAGCTTTGTTTCTGCTTAATTGTTCCCTCCTAGAAAGTACTTCCTTACTGGGTTGCACCTACCCAGATGCATAACCTTACACTTTTTGGCAATAAATTTCAACTACCAGTTCCTGGACAATTCTTCCAGCTTATTTAAGTCTAATTCCATCCCTATGGCCCTGTCTTGCATGTCCACCCTGTTGCAGAGCTTTGCATCATCCGCAAACAGGCATACCCTCCCCTCCAGTTCATTAGCGATGTCTCTGATAAATATGTTGAAGAGGACTGGCTCCAGTATTGATCCCTGCATCACTCCACTGGTCACCTTACCTTCTCTTGATAGTGGGCCATTGATCAATACCCTCTGAGTCCTTCCATTAAGCCAGTTTTTAATCCAGTTCACTATTTTCTACCCTATGCCCATGTGCTCCAGTTTGTTTATTAGCCTCCTGTGGAACAGGTCAAAGCTTTACTGAAGTCCAGATATGCCACATCCACTGCACCCCACTGATCCGCCACTCTGGTTACCCAGTCAAAGAACTCAATCAAATTTGTCTGGGATTACTGACCTGCTGTGAAGCCTTGCTGTTTGATGTCCAGTTGTTTGCTTGCTTCTAAGTATTCCACTATTTTTTCTTTTAACAGTGATTCCAAAAGTTGCCCTATTACTGAGGTAAGTCTGACTAGGCAGTAGTTATCTACCTCTTCCCTGCTCTCACCTTTGTTCAGGGGCACCACAGTTGCCCTCCTCCAGTTCTCAGGTGCCCTTCCACTCTACAACTTGATGACGTGCTCAGCTAGTGGGGTGGCAAGTTTCTCCCCAAGTTCTTTTAGTATTCTTGAGTGAATTCCATCTGGTCCTATTTCTTTGTGCACCTTTAATTTATTGAGTTCTTTCAGGACCCTCACTTTTATGATGGGACTCATGCCAGCTCCTCTGATACCTTGCTCTTTCCTACTGAGTGTTGGACCATTTCCATTTTCCTCCTGTGTGAAGATGGAACAGAAGTATTTAAGGACCTCTGCCTTTTCCCGTCATCCTCCACATGTGGACCCCATTTTTTTGTCACTCAGATAATTCCTCCCTTGCTCTTTCTCTTTGCCCATATATACATGTAGAAGGATTTGTCCCCCATATTTATCCCCTCTGCTATCCTTTCCTCCACTTGAGCCTTGGCAACCCTAATTGCCTTCCCAGCCTCTTTAAGCTTAACCCGGTGTTCTTCCCTGTCGCTGTCCTTTTTTGTCTCCTTGTACCTTTTAAATGCTTCTTTCTTCTTCTCCTTTATTCTAGATGCTACCTCTTTTGAAAACCAAAGAGGAGTCCTCCTTCTTTTAATTTTGCTAATCTGCTTGGTGCACTACACTGTCTCTTGGGTTACTGCTTCTTTCACAGCCTTCCAGGTTTCTTCCACATCCTCTCCTCTCCCATGACCAAGAATATATATATATATTTTTCACTTCCTCTGCAGACCTGACAGGGGCTATGACCCCCCCCCTTATGGAGGGGTACATCCTCTGACCTTCCAATGGCTCTCCCCATGGCTGGGCCAGGGGCTAGGAGTGCCAGCTTACACCCACTGCCCCAGAGACAGCAGTCCAGAACTGGGGGCTGCCACGAGAGTGATTGGGTCCATCACAGGTCCTGCTGGGTCCCATTTTTTTCTCCTGGTTTTCCTCCTGCTCCCATGCCTGAGCAATGGGTGTAGCAGCTGTCTCCACCTCCATGAAGGCAGCCAAGTGCACTAGACATGGACCAACTCCTTTTGTGCTGGCAGCTGCACTCATCCCAGCCACCACTGAGTATCAGTCGACAGCACACAGCTCAATCCTTATCTCCCACAGCCGACCCCTGAATGACTCAAGTCCATTCCTGAATGCAGATCACCAGCATGGCATGAGGTGTTGCATCCAGCTCCTCATTCCTCAGTGCCACCGGTTGGCAACCAAGCATATTTTTTATACAGGCTTTCATTTTGGGGAAATTGTACTTCTTGAAGTTGAGGACCTTCAGTTTGGTGTAAATGGTATCCTTGGTTCCATTGATTGTAAGGCAGACAGTCCTGTGGTTGTGGGATCCCAGATGGCTTCCCACCCTTATGTCAAATATCCTGGTACTGTTTGAGAGCATACGGTCCAGGACCGCTTCCTCTCTAGCGGGTGTATCCACTAACTGATTTATTTCTGCCCCCTGCAGTGCTATGAGGAAATTCCTGCTCCTTTCTGATGACACTGTGTAGGAAGCCCAATCAACAACCAACAGTTTAAAGTCTCTTATGAGTAACAACTCTCCCTTGTCAGCCATCTTTAGAATGGTTTCCAGAATCTCCCTATCCTTTTGTACCTCTTGAGACGTGGTCTATAGATTACCCCCACCTGAATAGGGGCCTTGTCCCCAGCCCCGAGAGTTATCCACAGGGCCTCAGCCTCACTGCAAGTCCCTTGAATCTCCGTAACCTTGTTCCCATCTTTTACATAGAAAGTCCCCCCCCTTTTCCCTGCTGGCCTGTTGTGAACAGAGTGTAACCTGGGATAGCAACATCCCAGTTGTGGTTCTTGTTGAACCATGTTTTTGTTTCTGTGAACCAGTCAAGATCAGCCTCTGCCTTTGTGGTGGTAAGGTCTGGGATTGTATTCGCCAGACTGCATGCATTGATGCACATCACCCTCCATCCCTGGTTCCCACTGCTCTTTGCAAAATTTATTTTTTTCCCCTGCATACCCTTTCCACATTTTTTGCATTCCATGAATGGTTTATTTTGAGCTTTTTAATTTTTGCCCTGTATGGTGCTCCCCATATAATGTCCTGATGGTGACTTACTGGCTGATGGGGGATGGGCACCTGTTTTCCCTTGCAACATATTGGATGCCAGTTTCCCTTCCCCATCTACTAGTTTAAATGACCTGCAAAAATGTCAAACTTCTGGCTGAGTGCGCTGGCCCCATACTTCATTAGGTGGAGGCCATCAAACCTAAAGAACTCATGCTCCCAGAAGTCCTGCCATTCACCTATGAAGTGTTGTCCACTTTTTTGGCACCAGTCCTTTAGCCAGGTGTTTAGCTCTCTAATTTCCTTATCTCTGATTTTCTGCCTGCTGCCCCCTTTTCCAATACAGGCACAATTTTAGAGAAGGAAATACCGGATGCAAGAGATGCCAATCTCTCACCAAATCTGGTTAGATGCTTTCTTCCGCAGACTAACTTTAAAGGTCATCTGTTCCTAGATGGATAAGGATGTATGTCACTTCCTCCACTTTGTGCACAATTTTTTCAATGAGGTCAGTGTTCCTCTATGGTCAAATGCCGAAGGGAGGCATTTGACCATAACACTTGGTTGTCCATTTTGCTGCAGGTGAGGCTCGATTCCCCTTATCATAGAGTCTCCTATGATCATTAGGATTTTTTGGGTGTCCTTTGTTTGTACTGCACCATGGGTGCTGTGCACCTTTCTGTGGTGTGGTAGGTTCTGATCTGCTTGATCCTCCGCCTCAGTGCTCAGCTCAGATGATAGTGGTGAGTAGCTATTTTGTTGTCTTTATTGGTTTATTTATTTCCATTCATTTGTCTAGGTTATTTATTGGGGCATTGTACCTGTGAGCTCTGACTGACTGCCAAACCCCTGATCTAGTTTACCTTTGGGGTAGGGGTGCTTCTGTATGAGATTAGTAGTATGACCATGGCAGACCGTTGTAGTGTGCACCTTGTGACAGGGTCAGTCCCTGCCACTGAGACTTGGGACCTTCTTTTTTCTTTTAATCTTCTGGTTGCAACCACTATCGTTTCTCTGCTAATTGCTGTCCCTATTGTTCTGTATGGAGGCAGGCCACTTCCTTACAGTACCCCTTCTTCCCCTTTCTTATCCATTCTTTTTGTTTTCTCTGTATCGTCAAGGTCCCTAGTCTGCTTGGCATTCCCTAACAACCTGGGAGAAGTGGTGTGGCAGATAAGCTGCTTCTAGAAATAAAATACACACCACACCAGCAGTTTTTCCCTTTCTCCTTTGTGCTCTAAAAAAGCTTCCTTTGCTGCATTTGGTGTGCTGGTGACAAAATATCTGGGGAGGGATATTCCAAGGAGTTGCGCATGTGTGATATTCAAAGGGGCAGAATGCACTGCACAACCACCGATGCTCCAGGGCGTACCAGTAATGTATGCAGCGCAAGTGCAGTGGGCATGCCCATGCATATGCGGTACATCCCAAAATTCAATCCGGAATATGCGGTGCATATGCTGGCACATACCCACCTTGTGCCACACAGGGGGGTGCAAGGTTATGCCCGGCAAAACCAGGAGCAAGTCCTAGCCACCCACAGAAAAGCTGCCATAGTGCAAGGTGCAACATGGTAGCCACCTGCTGTGAGTGGCCACCCAACCACCCAGGACACAGTCCACAAGCCCCCTGTCCAAAGGGAATTTTGCCCCCCTCGCCCGATTGTGGGCATATGTCGAATTAACCCTGGTGGTCCAGTGGACCGCTATCCATTGCCTGATTTTGGGCATATGCTCAAATGATCTCTGGTGGTCCAGTGGACCGTCCCCCTTCACCCGATCATGGGCATAAGTTACATATCTCCCTGGTGGTCCAGTGGAAACCTCCCAGTGCCCAAACATGGGCAGAATGATCTACAGACACCGTGGTGGTCCAGTGGTACCCCGTCCCCACCCACGCCACTGTGTCCCCACCACTCTGCACCCCCTCCAGTCAGTGGCAGGTGGCAGCTACACCCACAAGCCACCAGGCTGCCGTAACTGACAGCATACAGTGGCTGTATGCCTATTGGTCCACTGTGGAGGCCAATGGGCTTTGCAGATCATACTGTACTACATAGTCTCGAATTGTGAATGAACATTCATTCACAGTTTGGAACTGTGTAGTACAGTATGGTCTGCACACCCATTGGCCCATGCAGTGGACCAATAGGTGTACAGCCCTACTGTACACTGTCGGTGAACGGGTGGCAGAGCAGCTCACAGGCAGGGTGATGCCCACCACCACTGACTGGGGGATGCAGGGTGGCATGGGATGCAGTGGGCAGGTGGGGAGAGGGAGTACCACTGGACCACCAGGGTGTCCGTAGATCACTCTGTCTGTAATCAGGCACTTGGGATCAGTCCACTGGACCACCAGGGAGATATGTAACATATGCACATGATTGGGCAATGGGGATTGGTCCACTGGACCACCAGGGATGTGTGACACAAGCCTGTGATTGGGCAATGGGGATCGGTCCACTGAAGCACCAGGGATTACTTATACACATGCTCGCGATCGGGTGAATGGGAGCAGAGCCCACTGTTTGGCAGCAGGGTGTCAGTCCCTGATGGCTGCAGCCTGGCAGGGTGCCAGGCTCAAGTTGCTGGGGATCGGCACACCACATGCAAATGAGGCCATAATGACATGCAAATGGCACCATTTGCACCTTGCATGCATCATGGCTTCATTTGCATGCCCACGGCTGAATATCGCATTTGCTGCGCCTAGCGGAACCGCACTTGCACTGGTGCAGCCCCCTGCTTCCCTTCTGCCACTGCACCATGCATTGTGGGTGCACCCTCAGTGCCATATTCCACAGTGCTGAGCCATGGCACAGCACCATTGAATATCGCCTGGTCCCTGCCCTGGTGCAGCCCAAATGTGCTGTGCCCAGGCTTGCACCCCTGCCTGGTGCAGTCTGAATATTCCTCCCCTCATGTATAAGAAGGAAAGCCATCAGTCTTCAGAAAAACCCTTTTCTGTGGGAGAGTAACAATGGGGTTAGGAAGCAAGTGCTTGTTTGGTTCCAATGAACTGTTCGCCGCGATCAGCAGTCCTCATGATCGTACACCTTCCTAGTGCTCGCTTTTAGTTTTTTATAAATACTTCACTTCCTTTTAAAGTGTCTCTAGGAAGGAGACTTAGCCCTTTATCAAGTGCTGGAGTATATAAAGCTCTTCTATGTTCCAGTAGAGCCCCTTTAAGTCCCAAATGAAAGCACCTAAAAGTAAAAGTGTCAGCCATCTGCTTGTTAATTTCAGCCGACGGCTTGACTGTTTCCCTTAGAGCTTACTCTTTTAGCTTTATTTTTGTGGATGTTCCAGGCTGTATAACAGTCTCCCTGGGCTTTTGTTTGAAGGAGTGTTTTTTGCTCTAATTCTCTGAATGCCAGGACAATACCCTGTTGCAGCAGTTTTCTATTTTGGGTCTGAAAGTTTACCAGATGGCTTAGCAGGGCAAAACAAGTCCCTGCTTCTTGCAATCCTATTTAAAAACACAGCTTCTTTTATAATATAATAAAATCATTTTCTTTTCTTGTATAATAGAGGAGGGGTTATTTAAGCATTTCTGTCAAAGGAGAATTTATAAAATATTACAGACTAGATTTCTACCTGAAAAAGGTAATGCTCTGTAAGTAAAAGTGTTGTAGCCTGCTTCTGGAAAATAAAAGGGGCGGTCTGGTTACTTGGAGCTCTTGCAGGATACTGAGGGTCACTATAGTGGATCAGTGGCCCCTAGTGGCTCAGTTTTAAGCAAGCCAAGCTGTCAATCACCTTCAGAATTCCTGTTTGTTATTCAAACTCTGTTAAAAGAGCTTTATTTTGTTATATAAAAATGTTTATGAGATTCTTAAAATGTATAAAAGATGTATTTACTGTTTAGACCAATTTTGAGGGCATATTAAATATGTTTTAATATTGGAAAGAATACTTCATCACCTGATTAGGGAGGTGGGTACTTAAACCCTACCTTCCCTAGTATCAAGGGAGGTAGGATCAGTTCCTCCTGACCTAGCTGGAGAGAGGTTCCAAAGAGAGAGCTAAAGAAAGCTATTGTTTGCCTTTGATTTGTTTATTTTGTTCTTTTTTTTGTTTTCTGAAATTAATTTCTTTATTAGTGCTGAAGTTGTTTATGCTGAAATAAACATCCCGCTAAACAAGCTGTGGGTTGCAACTGAATTGCTGCCTCTGAGTACATTTATTATCTACCTATAGAACCCATCCGGTAACACACCTCTTGTCTGAGGTTTTTAGTACATCGATGGCTGACTGTTGTAGAGTGCATCTCCTCGAAGTTTGGTTCAGAGGCAAGTGATTTCTGCCAATGCAGCTCAGAGTTGAGCCCTTAGATCCCTGAGAGCCCAGCATGAAGGACAACAGACCTGTTGAAGTGTGTCCCACAGTATAGACAGTTGACAATGTTCATCTTCAACAGGACTATCTTTTAACAGTCCACCATTTAAATCTAAATAACTAGATTCTAATGTTTCCAACTCTCTACAATATTCATGTCAGAAGAGCCAGCTGAAAAGAAAACTAATCTGATACATTCAAACTATTCCTTTGTTCTCTCTTGGAATCCTCTTACATAATTCCATCATTTCCAAAATGCAGCCCAGGGGAAAAAGTCACATCATAAGACTCAGGATCAACTTGGACCTCCACATATTGTCATTATAAATACCCAAATTAATTGCATTTCCAACAGTTAGGGTTTAGTTTAATTACACATTATACAGCCAGAGGGAAACTCATGCATCATAGGAATCAAGATTCAATTGCCATTGAAATAATGGCAGTAAAAAAAGGTTAGAGTTGATCACACCTCTAAATTTTTTTTCTTCAGTTCAAGTAATCCAGCTTAATACCAGATTAACAAAAACATCAAATTTGAATCCACTTTGTACAAAACTTATTTCAAGAACATGCCTTATACCTTGAAACACACCCCTCTCATAGACATCCATGGGGAAATGTTCCTTTATACTGACTCAGAAACGAAGACTGTGTTAACAGATATAAACACAGATGTCCATCAAGTTTATCCATTTTCTGCTTACCTCTATGCTGTGTGTAATGTCAAACTGGATTTAGAGATCTGATAGCCCTAGTGGCTGATCATCACACCTTTCCCCAGGTATCCTATCCACTCTTCTGTCTGTGAATCCTACTGTTCCCTCAAGCTGTATCTGGTGGTTCAAACTCTTACAGAATAACTGGTTGTTGGTTAATTTCTGCCCTTTAACAACCACTTCACCTAGAACTTCCCCTTCTCCTTCCATTCTTCACCTCCTCCTCTCTTCCTACCCTAATCCATTCCCCCTGATGTCCTTAGTGCTGTCTCCTACCATCTCCTTCACTGCACCTTGAAGCTTTATGGTACTTTTTGACCCACCCTTTCCCCATCCTCCCCCTTCTTCTCCCCCTATTATTCCAAACAACTCATAGGTTCCCTCAAGCACCTTGTATACTTGGTGTTCATGGTGACAGGTGACATTTAACTCAGTCCCAACCCTGTTCCTGTAGGTAACAGGTGATGTTGAACTCAGTCCCAGTCCTGCCACAGTTTCTCCCTTCCAGTGTGGCCCAGCTCAGCATCTGCAGTCTCTTTACTAAACTAGATTAGTTGTAAACCTCATTGTCAACCTCCAGCTGGATGTCATTGTTATCTTGGATTCTTGTTTCTCCGTCAAGGTACAAGATTCTTCAGTTGCCAACCCCATCTACTCTGTAGCTACATAGGATCAGCAAATGTGGAGTGGTGGAGTAGAGGTGTACCTCTTCACCAGTATTCAATATGAGCCTGTGATCTCTGCCTCTTCCCCACTGCTAATGAGCTGCTCCTCCTTAAAACTTCCTTCCCCTTCTCTGTCCCTATTTTTGTTGTTGGGGTGTACAGTTGTCCTCGCTTGTCCCATGCACTCATCATCAAGCTCCTGTCCTCCATCTCTTCCCACTACTTCTCTGTGAAGTTGCTCATTCTTTGTGACTTTACAGTGATATCAATTGCCTCTCCTTCTTCACTCACAAACTTAATAACACTTTTTAATCTTTCCAATTATGGTATCTCAGTTGATTCTGTGTCTCACCCATCTCAACTATACATTAACGAAATAACCTCAACATCTGCAGTGTCTTCACTAAACTGGATTAGTTGTAACCCCTCATGGTCATCCTCCAGCTGGATGTCCCTGTTATTTCAGATTCTTGGTTCTCCCAAGAGAACCATCCTTGGCAGTGTCCTCTCCTCCCTACCCTACTCTACCATACTGTTGTGCATGTATTTTGCTGGACACACTCTATGACCACCATATGGTCGACTGTGTGCACATGATCTGCCATCCAAAAGCTGTCTCCAAATTCATCTGACTTCAGTACTTTAGGTTACTAGAATTGTCTTCCCTCCATGGTGACCTGTCAACTACTGACTGGTCCCCAATCTCAACAGTCACTATCATCAATTCTGCCCACCACTTGTTTACTCCAAATTCATGACTGTCTTGGACTGCCACATCTTCTTTGGGAAAAGTATAGTCAGGGGTTCTCCCGTTCCCTGTATCCCCACAGAATTGCTGGCCTGCTTCCAAGTAAGGGTCTTGGCTTGGTGATCCTGCAAGATCAATGGCTCCCTTTATGACCAGACTAAATACTGGATGCTTTGCAATGCCTGTGTCAAGCTACCAGGCTTGCAAAATCTGAATATTTTGCATTTGCACTCCATAATAACCTTAACCACCAAGTTCTGGAAGGTTATCCACTCCATTTTCTCCACTCTGACTTTGTCCCAACCAGTTCTCAAGGAAGGTAACCGTATGTCTGACCCTGCTGCCATTATCTCTTTCTTGAACTCTTTATTCACCTTCTGTGTTCAATCCTTCCTCTCCTCCTTCCCCTCCACTCCCTCCTTCCTCCCCCTGCCTTCATCCACACACTTATTTTCCTTTTCTCCCACCATTCCTTCTGCCTCCCCTGGACCCTCCTAGCTGTTAATCCCCCAAGCGTGTGAGCCCAAATGGCCTTAATCCAAAGCTTCTTCAGCTTCTTTTAGCTATCTGTCTTGACATCACCACAATTCAATTACCTTCCTCCTCAACCTCCTTCACTCAGCTACTGTCCCTGATGCTTGAAAACAAGCAACTGTCCCCTCTCTAAAGGAGTTATCTCTCCTTTCTGAGTAACTACCACCCAATCTCTCTCCTCCCCATCCTGGCTGAACTCCAGGAACACCTGTACTCTCTCAGCCTTCCCCTTCCTTGACTCCTCTTCTTCCTTCTTCACTCCCTTCTAGTCTGGCATTAGCAAGGTCTCCCTCCACATCCATCTCCCTCCTCAGACTCACTGACACCATTCTCTTTGGCAGGGACCAAAGCCAGGTCACCACTGCCAGTTTTGTTGAGTTCACAAAAGCTTTTGACACAGTTTCCTACCCCCTTCTTCTGGACAAGCTTAAGGTGGTGTGGCTCTCTGCCTCCTTTGTCATTAGATTTAGCTGCTACACTGAGGCCAGTCTCTAGCTGCCCATATCAGACAATCATATTGTCCCAACTCCCTATCTGCTCAGACATGCCCTGAGGGTCCATCTTTGGCCCTATTCTCTTCTTCATCTGCCTGAATGACCTACCTGCTGCGTGTTTCTCTGCATCCACCCACATGCATGCAGAAGATATGGTGCTTTTTGTTTCCAGTTCCTCTGCCTCTGACCTCACAGACCTACACCAGTTGGACTTTGACAAAATCCAGCACTGGTTCCAGGCCAACCAGTCAATGCCAAGAAAATGGTTTCTATGAGCTTTGGCTCCAAACAGAGGCTTGGCAGGCTCACCCCTCTCCCCTCCTCCTTTATCCTTAATGGCCCTGTGGTTGAAAATATCTCCTCTTTTAAGTACCTCAGGTTTGGCTAAAGCACTACTTTGATCTCTCAGTACTTGTGAATGTCATCCATCATAAGTTGCATCATAAATGTGATGCCCCATACAGGAACAGAGTGAGTATCTTGCTTCCTGCCCACTGTGAGTGTGTCTTGAAAGTGAACCTCCCCATCTTGTACTATGGCAAAATCATTTATAGTGTTGTTCCCAAGTCCACTCTTGCAGACTGCCCCCCCTTAATGTCTTCTGGTATTTTGTCCCGGACTGTCCCCCTTGAACCCACAAATGCTCCCTTTAGACCTCTCTGTCCCTTCCCTCCCATGATGCTATATGTCAACTTGTTATGGCTGGTCACGATGCATCAGCTCAATTTACTGAGATCTTACATATGACTAGATAAATGCCAATTAATGTTTATAACAAGCCTGGACTGCTTTTAAACCACAGGCTGCCATACCATGATGTTTGGATTGGGGGGGAAAATATTTTTTATGTCTTTATATTCTTTGGACCTTCAGGAAATATGGCTTAAATGAATGCAACAGGCAGTTTACCCCTACCTTTATGAGGGAGCCTTGTTACTGATCCAGAGGGGGGCATCTCCCCAAGTAAAAACCAACCCTAAGATACATTTATATGTATCCTTTTCAGAGGGGTCTGGCCATGCTTAGTCATCCCTACCCAGACCCTTTTACTTCTGGTTCATGGGACTTTGGTTGCTGTTCTGGGTGATGGAGGCATACACACAGTTTAGCCACAAGATGGCAGTACTTTTCCTTAGTTCATCTATGTTTCTGTTTTTTCACCTTTAGGAATGTGGTGCTACTATCCACATTTTTCTTTCTTCTCACATCCTCACCTAGTGGGTCAACTTTAACTTGTGGGTTCATGCCACAGAGGCCCTGAGTCTTACGGTCCAGGACAATCCTTCACCCTTGGTTCAGATTAGCTGAGCCACAGAAACCAGGGCACGTTCTACTCAACTGACTTCTTCCTCCATGTTAGAGGTTTCATGTTTATGGTTTTGCAGATTTAGTGCCATTTGTTGTACCTGTTTATCAGCTTTATCTCCTGCAATATATGATTATTTTATTGGGTGGAACTCTCTGATGTTGACATTTCTTCTAACTCACTATGACTCACAAACAGGAATTGCAGTTTCTCTCTTAGAACATCCATGGGATAAATAATCCTGTTAAATCATATAAATGGTTCAGATCATTTAAAAAACTCACACCACAAGTACTGCTCTTGCATGAAACAAATGTGCCAGCGGAGAAGCATCAAAAATTGGTAAAGTTTGTCTTTTCAAAGGTAGTGGCATCTTCCTATTGGGGTGGAAATAGGTGTGGGGCAGCTGTTCTGCCTTTGAGATCTCTGCCTTTCAGTACCCAGAACACATATTTATATACAGACATACAAGGATGCCTAGCTATGGTGCAGCACACCATACAGTACATGGGAAGAATTGACTTTTGCTAGAATATATCTCCTACAGGGGATGGATCCCTCTGCTGCATCTCTGTTGTTTTAATAAAATCAAATTTTTCACTAAGGGGTTTTATTCATGGGGTGGGGTGGGGAGGGGTGGGGGAGAGCCTAAAACCTGGTGCTGAACACACAATAAGATTCCTCTAACCCCCACTCCTGATAGACAAATTCCCCTGCAGAGGTTCACTCATAGATTCTTAGACCAAGCTTCCTGGATAGACATCTGGCATTAATTTCACCCACACAAGAACCAGTTTACTCATTATTCTGCCCGACACTTCACAGGAGCATTTAAATATGGTAAAAACTTGTGTGATACTGCTGGTGGTCCACTTTGATCATACCACTGTATAGTTTTCTCTGGATCTGGGGATTCTTAATGATTTCTCACTGTGGCAGTTCAACACCTTCCTTCTCAATCATTGAGACTTTTGAGAGTGTGTCACTGTTCATGTCACACAGATCCTGCAAGATCAGAAAGGATCATCACCCTCACAGTCCCTTTTATGGGATATGCTTAAAGCAGTCCTCCATGGATGCCTAAGAGCATACTCAGTAAAATATAGGAGACTGAGAGAGGCCCGATTAGGGTTCAATCTGAAAATAGGCTGAAAAACAGCTCCAGCATCTGTAAGGTGACACCATGGTTCAAGCAGACATTACCAAACTTCAAAATGATGTGCAAGAGTTATACACCTATAAGACAGAGACAGCTCTTCATTTCACCCTCAGAAATATTACAAGAGTGAGCCTCTTGTCTCTAGACTGCTGGCACATCACCTCAGATGGCACATTGCTCCTCACCATCACAAGCATTCAACATCCTGACACTGAAATATTAATGTCAAGAGGGATCAGAATTTGAACACCTTATAGACCTTGTATCAGGCTTTACCAGAACCAGGAGGGGTCCTCATTCTTCTTAATATTTTGAAACTTCCCGGTCTTACCCAGGAATAAAGTGAATATTCTTGCTCCTCCCACTGCCAATGAAATTCTTCAAAGTGATTGTTGCACTTACAACTGGGAAAATCCCAAGCTACAATGGTTACCCTCCAGACATCTTTAAGTCCTTTTAGGATTCCTTGCTTCTGGTATTACAGTAACTATTCCACAAGGGTTAGAAAGGGGAACCATTTCCAGACACTTGGACCTTTGCCACTATCTCTGCTATCTCTAAGCTGGAAAAAGGTAAATAACTTTGTCCAGCTTATCAAGCTATTTCAGTCCTCAGTGTGGACTATAAAATATTCTTGGCTTGTTAAGTCAAATGCATGAAGCACCTCTTACTCTTACTCTTACTCTTAATCTTACTCATCTCTTCTGATTAAACACTATAACAGCCCTTAATCTAACCCAACTAATTCATGAGCCAACCTGCCTAAACACAAAAACTGGTAATCACTGAATTATAGATTGGTTCCTAACCTCCCACAAGCACAGAGTTATAGAATCAGACCTCCTCCCTGATGCATTGAATGATCACCATATGATCTCTATGGTCCTCAAACTTCACCACCCAAAAGTCCCTCACAAAACATTACCTCTTCACACATACAAATCCCTAGATCTCACCCTCCTTCTAAATGACCTAGACCAAACAGACTGGACACCTATCTACTCTGCTACCTCAGTTAACAAAGCCCTGGACTACTTCCAATGCCACTTTCTTGACATCTGGGATAAGCATGCACCCTTCAAGTATACGCATGTATGCAGAAACCACCTCCCATGGATCAGACTTGAATTTCTGGCATGTATGAGAGCTCGCAATCAGGCTTGGAAGGCTCACAAAGTCTCTAGTTCTTAAGCTGACTGTGATAGATATCGAGACCTTAGAAATGCATGCTCCAAGGCAACACGAATAGCTAAGTCCAAATAATTAGGTCCACTTGGAGGGTTGAGGTCTGTGGGTGCAGTGTTTGTCGACCTATCAAAGACATTTGACTTGGTCGACCATTCATTATTATTATGGAGGCTGAAACAGATAGGTATAGCAGCTGAACCATTAAACTTGTTCTGATCCTATCTTGAGGAACAATTTCAAATGGTGATGGTTGAAGAGACCAGTTCACCGTTTCTACCAGTGACTGGAGGTGTTCCACAGGGATCCATATTAGGACCCCTGTTATTTATCATTTGCATAAATGATCTTCCTCTCCATATAAAAACTATGTATGTCAGACTTTATGCTGATGACACTGTTCTGGTCTCTTTTTTTTTGAAATTAAATAAACTTTATTGATTTATACCATATCAACAGTTTCTAACAGGCGTACAACTCTCCAGTAAAATTACTTTGGTACAGTGGCATGAGTTCAAAACAAGGCATAGTACAATACCTAAAAATGTTTTACAGTAGTTTGCCATATATTAAACATATGAAAATACATTAACCTACTCATACCTTCTAACCGGTGGTTAACTGCTCCCCCTAAACCTCCCCCTGTCCCTAACCCCTCACCAACCCACCCCCCAGAGTCATGTTCACTTTCCCCAATGGTGCTGTTCTTTAACTAGGTAACACCACAACCCCTACTATCTATTAAACATGGAGTAAGAATATCATCCATGTGGGTCCCTCTGAAGAGGGCCTCCTGTGGACCCTTATAGGGTGTCCCTATAGGGTATTACTGTTCACCCTTGATTCTTCTCTTCTAATTTGGTTTCCTAAGATACTGAGGGGAGGGACCAAAGTGTAAAAAGCTTCTCCCACCTGGATTTATACTGGGGGAGTTTACCCCTTAGGCTCGCAATTGCCTTTTCCATTTTTAAATTATGTAGGAGTTCTTTTACCCATTCAAGGTAGGAGATTGCATGCTGGTCCTTCCAATAGTGAAGGACAAGCCTTTTGACTGACAAGGATATAATGGCCATATGGTATCTCTTCTCCTTGAAAGGGATAGTAGTATAGTCCCCCACTATACATACCAGTGGTGAAAAATGTTCTTGCAACCCCAATAACGGGTTGGCCCTTTCCTGAATAGCTTTCCAGAGACTGGCTACCTTGGGACAGTCCCATAGTATGTGTAGTAATGTCCTAGTTTCCTGTTCACATCTAAAACACATTGAGTTCTGTATCTTCCCATTCCATGCAGTCTAGTTGAGTATAATAGATATTATGCAATATATAAAACTGTGTTAATCTTAAGTGATCATTGGTAATATATAAGCGGACTCCATCCCAAATTTTTTCCCATGAAAAATTATCATGTGGAAAATTACGCACCCAGTAAGTAGAACGACCTGATACCTCCAGATTACGTTTCCCGTATAACAATGAGACTAACTGGGATACCACATGCTGCTGCTTAACACATTCAAAGAACTCTTGAAAGGGGGGCACCTGTTACATATTCCATATTCCTGAGCTGAACCATTTTATCAGCATATGCCTGATTTGAAGCACAAAGAAGAAATATTTTTTGGGAAGCTGAAGGACATTTAGAATTTCCGACGTTCCCCCTAATTTACCATCAACAACCAAATCACTAACTTTAATTTGGGGACCAGGACACCCTTTGGGGGGGACAATTACATTATCACCTACCCTAAAATTGGGATTATTAAACACTGGTTGAGACAGGTCCATTTGGTTGTTGTATTCCACTGACCTACAAAACTGTGAATGGACCTTTAGTGAGACAAATAACACCGAGCCTCGTAAATTGCTTGGCAATTTACGTGGGGCTATGAATAAGAGGCTCTCTAGGGACAGTCCCACTAATAAATGCTGTTCAATCTGCAACCATATGGGAGATTCAGTAACATTATCTAATTCTGAAGGAGTATCCTTCCACTTCATATATTTAGCCATGTGACTAGCTAAGTAATAGTGGTATAAATTAGGA
Source organism: Neoceratodus forsteri (assembly GCA_016271365.2). Taxonomy (NCBI): domain Eukaryota; kingdom Metazoa; phylum Chordata; order Ceratodontiformes; family Ceratodontidae; genus Neoceratodus; species Neoceratodus forsteri. The sequence continues at coordinate 1,023,862,700 of CM057454.1, read as the reverse complement.
AGTTGTAGACCCCCCAGCTGCTTTGGAGCACTTAAACAATTATATACTCTCCGCGGGGACTTAACCCTCCATATAAAATGAGAAATTATGCTATGGAATCTACGAAACCAATTTATGGGAAGATAAACATTTAACATGTTAGTAGATAAACTCTTGGCAAAACATTCATTTTAGTCACACTAATCCTTGCTTGGAGGGACAAGGGCATAGAATTCCACCTATTTAAATCCAGTTGAATTTCCTTCACTATTTTATCCAAATTTAGCCTTTTCATCAGGGACCCTGATGTAGATAAAGTTATTCCCAAGTATTTTAGACGAGTAGTCTATGCCATTGCTAGCGGGGTGAAATCCTCCTTAAAAAGCAAGGGATTCAATGGCATCACTTCTGACTTACTAATATTAAGTTTATATTTTGAAACCTTACTGAACCTATGAATTATCTGGAGGGCAGTTTGAATAGATTCGCAGGGATTAGTGACTTGCAGAAGAATGTCATCTGCATAAACCGATAGTTTCAAATGAAACTTCCCTATCCTAATACCCTGAAAATTTGGTGAATCTTTGAATTGTCATATCAACGGCTCCAGGTATAGGTTAAATAATAATGGGGAAAGTGGGCAACCCTGCCTAGTGCCTGATTTTAGAGGGAAGACTGAGGAGAAAACTCCATAGCAGTAAACTTTTGCACTAGGGTCTAAGTATAAAGCTTTGATCCAGGATATGAAAGAGGCTGGAAAACCCATTACCACCAGGGCATTAAACAAATATGCCCAATTGACCCTGTCAAATGCCTTCTCTGCATCCAGGGAAACCAAAGCCATAGGTTTATCTGCTTCTCTGGATGCAAAGATATGTGCTAGCTTACAAATGTGGTCTGATGCGACTCTGCCCCGTACAAACCCAATTTGCTCAGGGCTCAGAAGCTCTATCCAGACTTTAGACACCCTTGCTGCCAATATTTTGGCCAAAATATTTATGTCATAGTTCATTAATGAGATGGGGCGAAAGTTTGTGACCCTATTCTTTTCCTTGCCTGGTTTCGGCAGTACCACAATAATGGCCTCCAAAAGAGCGATATCTGTAATCCCTTTCTCACATATGAAGTTAAACAATCACAGAAGAATAGGGCACAAATCCACCTCAAAAACTTTGTAAAAATTAGATGGGAACCCATCCGGATCTGGGGCTTTGTCTTTAATTAGAGACTTAATAGCCTCCCTAATATTTTGCTGAGAAAAAGGACATGCCAGAAGTTCATGCTGGGTTACCTCCAGCAAAGGGAGTGCTGAGGCTAACAGGTACTCTCGAATTTCGTTAGGTGGGGGATTGGGTTCAGGAGGGCTATACAATTGCCTATAATATTGCTCAAATTCTTCAGTAATTTGCCTGGGGGTAGTTAAGACTGTATTATCCACTTGGGAAAACACAAGAGGAGCCAAATGTGATTCCTATTGTTTTCTAAGCCTCATCGCCAAAAGATGGCTGGCTTTATCCCCTTGTTCAATGTATTTGGCATGGGTTTTGAAAAGAGCATATTCAGCTCTTTCCCTCAAAATTTCCGCATACTCATTCCGCAACACTACTAAACGCATCATCTCTTCCTCAAGTGGAGGATTTGATAATGACATTTCTAAAGTCCTGATCTCCTCTAAGAGAGTTTTGGTTCTTGCGTCCTGCTTTCGCTTTTTGGTAGCCGAAATTCTAATAAATTTCCCCCGAAGAGCACATTTTAGGGAACACCATATTTTGTCAAAATCAGGGATAGATCCTTCATTTTGACCCATAAAATGTTTTATAAAATCTTTAATCCGATTTACTACTTCTTCTTGATTAAGAAGTTGAGAGTTTAACTTCCATATAGTATCTTTTTGACTGCCTGGAGTTAGATTGGCTTCCAGCCAAATTGGGGAATGATCAGATAATACCCTGGGGGCTATCCCGCTGCCCCACAGGCCTGTAATTACTCTCTGATTGACTAGAAAGAAATCTATCTGAGACAAGGATTTATGTACAGGGGAATAGAAGGTATACGTTTTCATACCCAGATTCAAAGCCTGCCAGGGGTCTACTAAACCATAAGCTTCTAAAAGCTCTCACAAAGATCTTTGGGCCGGGGAGAGAATAAGTCCTAGTTAAGAGGATCTATCCAGGGCAGGGTCCATGACCACATTCCAGTCTCCCACCAAAATTATGGGTAAAACGGCAAAGGGAACCAGGGTTAGTGATAAATTGGCAAAAAATTCTGGGGAATCTTTATTCAGTCCATAGATTGTTCCTATAAGTACTTCCCTATTTTCTAAAATCCACCACAGGAAAATAAATCTGCCCTGGGGGTCAACCACTTTCTCTATTTCAAGAAACTGATGCCGCTACAGTCTCATTTAAACAAGTCTGGAAACTTGAGCTTGCAGAACTCAGATGCCTTCTCTAAGGTTTCAAATGAATGCCAGGTGCCCTCATGTAGTATCTGTAGAGTTGCCGGATATCGAACTCTGAATTTTATACTTGCCAAAATGAGCTTGGAGACCACAGGATGGAGGGCAGACCTCTTCTGTCGCACCAAGAATGGTAGATCCTGTGCAACTCTGATATTTCTACCCTCCCATTTAACCTCCTGTAAGTCCTTCAATTTGGTAACAATATGCCATTTGTCCAGGAAATTAAGCAATTTAAACAGGAAGGGTCTGGGAGGAGAACCTGCAGGCAGTGTGGGTCTTAGAGAATGATGTGCCTGCTCAACTATATAAATGGGACCATTGGGGGAGGGCTCCACTAGTTTCTCACAAAATGTCTGGGCAAACACCACAGGTGCCGAACCTTCTTCCCCCTCAGGCAAACTCTGCACTACCAAGTTGTTCCTTCACGATCTCCCTTCCAGGTCCTCCATTTTTTTCCTAGGCTTTTTTGAGTTTTTGCCTCATAAGCCCTAGCTCAGGCTCCAGACGTTGCTGCCAGTCATCTAATGAGGCTATGCGGGCCTCGTTATCCGAGGTCCATATAGTGAGCTGATCCAGAGCTGCCCTTACACCTTTTAATTCGGAAGCTAACACCAATAGTGTATCCTTCATAGGTGTTAGTTCCTCGAGAAATCTTCTCTCGCTAAGTGCTTCCAATTGCTGGCTGTGCAGACTCAAATCTTCTGTCTGCCCCTTAGGTCACTTAGGCAGATTCTCCTTGCTGGGAGTGGAAGGAGGTGTATGTTTAAGGGCCGCTTTTTTCATTTCTACATCCTTTCTCCCTTGGGTTTTGAGTTTTCTCTGGTTTCCCGATGGGTTACAGATCTCTCTTCTTTCTGATTTCTTTTAGAGCACTGGAGACATTAAGAACTACCGAAAAGCCTGATTTAAGTGGGGTGGGTAGCGGAGCTGATGGTGAGGGAGCCTACTCAGGAAGCCATCACGCCGAAGTCCCTGTTCTGGTCTCTGATGGAGTAGACATGGGTGAGGTAGAGGCCAACCTGCAGACAGACTTTAATACACTGCAGGTTTGGTTTACCTCCTCAGGTCTTGTTTTAAATACAAAGAAGACCCAAACTGTGTTATTTGGTTTAAATACAACTAAGAATGGTTTACAAAATGACAAATTAAATATAAAAACATGAAACAGAAATTGTCTGACTCAAGTCATGGCCTACAAGTACCTGGGGTAACTCTCGACCATAAATTATTATTTGAACAACATCTAAATATGGTAATAAAAAAAGTTTACTCGAGGATAGGTACGCCTAGGAGAATAGCAAACTGTCTGAGTATTAGGGACTGACAGGTAATAGCAAACCAGCTAATAATTCCACTGATTGATTATGGAAGCCATGTATATTGTACTGCTAATAAAATGTTGTTATATAAGCTTGATATATGTTATAACTTATAATAGGTTAGCAAGGTTTGTACTAAGATGTAAAATTGATATTCATCACTGTCATATGTACACTAAGTTAAACTGGGATTCTCTAGAGACTAGGAGGAAACAAATTTGGACATATTTGGTCTATAAAATTTATAAGACCAGATATCCTACAGGTTTGGCAGAGAGACTTATTGCTCCGTCACACCAGTTTAACTTTCGTAAAACTGGAGCTAGCGATTTGATAGTTTCCAAATGTAAAAACAGATTTGTAACTCTGACTTTCCAGTACAGAGCTGCCATTACTTGGAATGAACTTTCATTGTCATTGAATACTCAGAATTTGACTTTAGCTGAATTTAACTCTGCTATGAAACAAGAAATATGTTTTTGCTGTGAATGCAATAGATGATTCTCATGGATTGAAGATGGGTAAGCGCTATGATATAACATTGTTGTTTTGTATTAAGTATTCATTGTACTGCCCAACGTGCGATTTTTATTGCTTGTTTTATTGAAATTTTTATTGACATCTAAAACAGGTGCACCTTGTAAAGAGGGTTATTCTAACCCTAATGGTGTTTGAAGTTGTCTTCATATTCCTGTATAAATAAAATTTTACTACTACTACTACTTTCGATGCTAACTTATGTACCCCTTCAAAATTTTGGAAAGTTGTTCACTCCCTCTTTGCACCCCCTTCTAAACCCCAATCCCCCAGCATCTATGTCAATAATGTTCTTACATCCAGCCACCTCTCTGTTGCTACTGAATTCAACTCTTACTTTACTTCCTGCGCTTCTGCCCTCTTAGCTTCACTCCCCACTGCCTGACTGGACATGTCCACCCGCAATAATTCCCACACTAACTCACCCACAAGCACTCTATTCTCCTTTTTATCAGTCACATCTTATGACACTCTAAAATCTCTCCTCGCTCTCAGTCCTTCTAAAGGCTCCTCCCTGATGGCCTTAATCCTAAGCTTATGTTCCTCTCCGCTCATGCCATTTCTTCACCACTATCTGCCTTCTCAACTGCATCAGTCTCTGACTCCTAGAAGCATGCCATAGTTCTCCCATTACCAAAGGGGAGGTGACCCCTTCAGGCCTGGGAACTACCGGCTAATTTCTCTACTTCCCATTCTCACCAAGCTTCAGGAGCACCTGGTTCTTTCCCAACTCTCCTCTTACCTCTCTGACTCAACCTTTTTCACAGCTTACCAATCTGGTTTCAGGAAACATCACTCTATGACCATTTCCCTACTTAGGCTCACTGATTCCATACTCTCAGGTATGGACAGTGGTCTAATTACCTCCGCTGTCTTTGTCAACCTTTCCATGGCTTTCAACACGGTCTCCCACATCGTCCTCCTAGGCACTCTGTGGTCTGCTGGCCTGTCAGAGTCAGCCACAAACTGATTTAGCTCTTACCTAAAGTGCAGGACACAGAATTGCTGACTCCATTTCTCTCCCTCTCCAGATAACTGCTGGAGTTCCCCAAGGCTCTGTCCTTGGCCCCTTTCCTTCTCCATATTCCTAAATGACCTCCTGTCCATGTGTACCTCCTCCTTCATCCATATGTATGTGAACAACACTGTTATTTTCTATTCTGGCCAATCCACAACTAATGTCACTTCAAATCTCCAGTATGACTTTGAGAAAGTTCAGCTTTGGTTAAGTTCTTATCAACTCTTCCTAAACACCAAGAAAACAGTCTCAGTGACCTTTGGCACTAGGCAGAGACTCTCTAGACTATCCAAATTGTCCTCCTTCCACATCCTTGATAGTTCTACTCTTGAGGACAACTCCTCCTTCAACTATCTCGGTATCTGACTAGATCAGCACCTCAAAACTTTTCTGGGCATATAAACTCTATCCTGAAAAAGTTGTGCCCCTGGTTAGGAGCCCTTTACAAGAACCAAAGCTGCCTGCCACCAGAGGTCAGGCAGGAGCTCATCCAGAAAATGATACTACCCATCTCTGACTACTGCAATGTAGTCTACAGTGCCGCACCAAAGACATTTAACCAGATTGGACTCCCTTTTTAATGCTTTTTGTTGCATCATTCTGGAAGCCCCTTCCTCCACTCACTACTGTGACCTATATCGCTCCTTAACTTTTCCATCCCTGGAAAACTACCACCTTGCCCACTGCATAAAATTTGCCTCTAAATTCTGGTTCTGCTTGCTTCCCTCCTATCTCTCCTTCTCACTGAACTGCACTCAAGCTATCCTGTGGCGTTCCACTTCTGTAGGCCAATCAGCCTTCTCCCATAGGCTCCCAAAACTCTGGAACTTAATGCCTTATCAGGCACTCCTCCTCCCCATGGTCCATCTCTTCTTCCCTCCACAACTTTCTCTCCCCAACCTGCATCTGTCCCTAATCCCATACTGTTTTCACCCTGACTGCCTAGCAGTTAACATGAGTTACCCTCAAGATGTGTCATTGTACCCTCCACCTGTATTGTACTGTAATGTCACCTCTGCCTCCTGCATTGTTCATCTCTTATGTATATCCAATATTGTCCACACTGCTGTACAATGATGTATTGTATACATAATTTGTTTAACATGGTTCCTAAATGATGTTACCACACCTATGACTGGGCCCAAATTTGTTGTACTGTTTACATCTTTTTTTTTGTATATTTTGTTTCTGCTCTGGACTCAAGGAACACTCTCCAGTTTCACTACTCACCAACAGCTCTACCTCCTGTCTGAAGCTGTCTTCTACCAGGTCCACCCAAGCCTGATGGATCCACTGGCTTGAGCCTCCCAAAGTGGGGCCTTCTATGCCCTGGCACTCTATCTACAATCTAATGCACCAGGCTGGAGTCAGAGGAGGCTCCTGTTGCACCAAGCCCTACTCTGGGAGTGTGGCCATGGCACTAGAGGAGCCTTCACCTATCCCAAGACTGGGGATTTACTATGGTTGTTTCTCCCTAGGAGCGCGGATGTGCAATGACGTCTGCGCAGGGATACTGCTGATGTCTGCCACCGCTTCTCCCCTAATTCAGCTTGAAGTCTTGTAGTGCCTCTGGTCACCACCAGGGGCCACTAAGATGTCAAGCAAACCCCCTAAACCCTCCCCATGACAGAAGAGCAGTCCGTCGGATGTTCAATCTTCTCCCTCCCTTGCCAGCCTGTGGTGGCCCAAATCTGATCCCAAACCTGGGTTGCCAGTGTGGCATGGGATGTGGCATCCAGTGCCTCAGCAATCAGTGCCACTGGGCAGGCCTGTACTGTTTGCATCTTGACCTATTTTATATGTTCATTATTACCAATGTAAATGTTTTATGATTTTTGTACTCCCATTTTCCTCTCCCCCCCCCAGGATGCTCTGTGAGATGAGCAATTTTATATTGCTCAGTGTGCCTTTCCTGGTGAATCTTTTCAATAAATAAATAAAATAAAACAAGGTACATTGTGAGGAGGCAAACCATGGACGATATCAAACAAACCTTACATGTTCAGCAATATCTGCTCAAGTCTCAAACTCCTTCTCTGGTTCTTATTTTGGACACAGAGAAGATGTTTGACAGCCTCTCTTGGTAGTTCCTTTTCCATTACCTGCAAGTGTTTAGAATCCCCCTCCAGTCAGAACTATTCTCTCTCAAACTTGTGCCAGTCCACAAGCACATGTTAACATGAATGCAATATTCTCCACCCCCTTAACTCTGTCATGTAGTACTCACCAGGGGTGCCCATTATTCCCATATTTTCACAATGTACTGTATTTACAGCTGTTAGCACAAGTGGTCCAGCAAGATCTTTGGATACAGAGCATTCAGGTAGGCCCCTAAAATCATAAGTTTGCCATCAACATGGGCAATGTCTGAATTAATCTCACCAGTCCAGAGACTTCTCTTACACTGCTTTGGGAACTTGTATCCTCTTTTGGCTCCCTCTTCAGTCTTAAATTGAATCTTTCTAAAACTGGAGCCCTCTGTTATCATCTCACCCCCTCACAAAGTTCTTTAACATCAGTTTTTCTTTCCCTCAAACATAACCTTTCTTAACTATTTAGGAATCCATCTGATGTCAGTGATTACAGCTCTAATGGAGGCCAACTGTGGTCCACTTATGAGACTTGTAAAACAGGACCTAGACAATTGGAAATTGCTTCCACTCTCATTAGTTCAGAGGTTTACTGCCATAGGAACTGTAATGCTACCTAGACTACTGTATTTATTTCAGATGCTCCCACGGTTACCTATCCAGACCTACTTTCAAACCTGTTAGAAACAGATATCCCACATACTTTGGGATAAAAAGTGACCACATATTTGTTTTACAGATTTTTAGTTCCCAAAATCCCAAGGACGGCTTGCATTTCCTAAACTGGTAAATTGTTGTGAGAGGGAGAACAGCTCAGGACATCTTTCTATTGGCTAAAGGAGTCTTACAATTTGAAAGAACTGGAGCTCTATGAGCAGGATATACATACCCTCTTTCCAAAACCTTATTTCCCAGCCCACAACTGCCATTATCTGCCCAGTCAGATACTCCTTTTCCCCTAACTACAACATACAGTAAATATGGTGCAAAATGGTGATCCATGAATGAATCAAAATTAGTTTTTTTTCCTCACTTGGATCACGCTCATACAAAGCATAGTTCTTACCAGCCACACTGGACCACACTTTTGGACACTGAGAAATGCAAGACCTGCATGTCCCTTTTCAGTTATTGGCTGATGTCAAGATTTGATCTTTCCCTGAGCTGGTATCAACTTGTCAGTTATGAATGCATGATCAATTTCATGTTCTTCAGGTGCAGACATTTTTTTTCCTTTGAGTCACAGTAGGAGTCTCCTGCCACGTAGCCCCACTTCTTAAGGTATCCATTTAAAAGATTGAAACTTGAAATCCTGACACTGACTTCCCCGAGTTCACAAGCCCCAGATGCTCAGAAGGATGATAGCTGGCATCCCGAGCATTGTGCCCAATGAAGGCAGTGTCGGGATTTGCGAGAGTGCCAATCAGGATTTCCAGGTGTGCCTGTAATGACTTTCACCGGCAGTGGTATTTCTCTACATCCCCGAGGCATGTAAGCCTTGGAGGATGTATATTTAATTATTGGGGGTGTGGGGGCAGAGCTCTCCACATTGGGGATTGCAGGAGGCAAAACACCCTCCATTACATGTTTTTTATGGTACCACAATCTGATTTCACCTCTTGCAGTATTGGGCTGCAGTACCATGCAGTCTGCTGAATTTTGGTATTTAATACTCAGTCTCCCAGCAGTTGGGATTCCAAGTTTCTAGATTCCATAATATAGCCTTCTTTACCCTTTTGATGTAAACACTGACTAGATTGCCATTGGGTCATGACATTTACAACTTGTACCAGGCCTGTCAGCAATTACAACGTACCTCAGTAGTTCACATTAAAGTAGGCTGGGAAAAGAATCTGCAGGTCCCTTTGTTGCTAGAAAAGTGGCAACATATAGAGGTTCTCCTTCACCATTACTTCCTCACTAGTATGACAAGAATTAGCATGGAAAATACTTACCAGGCACTTCTGTACCACAGTGATTTCAACTTCATTTTTATGCCCTAAGAGAGTGAGATGTTGGAGAAATTGTAGGACACCTCCAGCTACACATGGACACACTTTCTGGCCCTACACTAAGCTGCATTCTTTCTGAGATTCTCTCAAACTTGAATTCAGAGATATTTTTGAACCAACTCTTCAATAACATAAGAGGATTATGATCCTGTTTCATATCTTCCCCCAAGTGATACATAAAGCCCCTGAAGGCAAATCATTACATATCTGCAATATAACTGCCAAAACGGCAATAACAGAGGTCTGCTTAACTGACACAATCCCTTCTAGAAGTCAATGGCAGGACCTTGTTGTTAAAATATATCAAATGGAAAAAAATACATACACTCTGTGACATCATTTACCAGCATTTCAAAATATTTATACACAATGGGTGGGATATTCAAAAGGGTTGCGAAAGGCACAACAGGGTTGCGCAATGTGCAACCCACCAATGTACTCCGGTGCAATATTCAAAGGGGCAAGTTGCGCTGCGCAACTCCTGATGCACCAGGGCGTATTGGTAATATGTGCGGTGCAAGTGCGGGGGGGCATGAACATGCACATGTGGCACATCCCGATATTTAGCCCGGGATGTGTGGCCCACATGCTGGCACTACACTGCATTGTGCCACTCAGAGGGGTGCAGCGTTGTGCCTGGTAAAACTAGAAATAAATCCTGGCCACACACAGGTGAGCTGCCATATTGCAGGGCACAACATGGCAGCTGCCAGCTGTGGGTGGCCACCCACCACCACCCAGAGCACAGTCCACATGCCCTCTGCCCAGGAGCATTGTTCCCCCCACCCGCTCATGGGCATAGGAACAGTACATCCCTGGTGGTCCAGTGGACCGCTGTCCATTGCCTGATCATGGGCACCTGTATTAAAAATCTCTGGTGGTCCAGTGAACCGCTCCCATCACCTGATCGCGGGCATCAGTAAATAAAAGCCCTGGAGGTCAAGTGGTACCCCCTCCCCACCCACCCACTGAGGACCCCCACCCAGCACCCCCAGTCAGTGGTGGGTGTCAGTACCCGCCCACATGCTGCCCAGCCACCCACCAACTGACAGTGTACAGTACAGTAGGGTCTGCACACCTATTGGTCCACTGCTTTTTCTGTGTGTAGATTGGACAGAATTTTGTTACCCATTCTTGGACAGATGGGGAGGACTTATCTTTCCAGTGACGTAAAATAAGCTTCTTAGCCGATAAGGCAATCATGGAAATATGAAACTTTCTTACTTTAACTCTAATAGAAGACAGGTCTCCTAAAAGGCAAATATCAGGAGTAAAATACTCCTGAAGGCCCAGCAGAGGGTCCAGGGAAGTCTTAATTGAGTCCAATGAGAGGGAGACTTTAGGGCAAGACCAGAACATGTGAAGAAGTGTTCCTTCTTCCTGCAGATATTTATTACATACAGTATATTGGAGTTTAGATAACCCCATTTCTGTAATTTAACTGGAGTGTAATACAAGTTATGTAAAATATGATATTGCATGAGACGCAGTCTGTCTTGAGAAATATATTTATGACAGGATCTCCACAGGGATTGCCAATCAAAATGGTGGAGAGGGAGGATATTGTTCTAGAATCTTGTGGGTCCAAAGGAACCCCCGTATTTCTTATGGAACAAAACCTGATATAATTTAGATATTACACCTGGAGATCCGGTGAGTGAAGAAACCTCAGGTATCAGAGCTGTGACAGTCTGGGAGGAGGGGATATTACCGAAATTGATCACAAGTAAGTGTCTTAATTGTATAACTTTGAAGTGAGAGGAAGCCGGAATATGAAATTTCCTGATAATATCTCCCACTGACAACCATTGCCCATCTTCATCCGTGAAAGAAAGAAGTTTCCCATCCCCCAATTGGGACAACCATTGACGGGGAATCTGGTTCTTATTAATAGTGAAAGATGGGGAATTCCAGATAGACTGGGCCAAGTCCCAGTGGGGAGTATATTGCAAAAATGAAAACAGTTGTGAATAAACCTTTAAGGAGGTAAATATTGTGGGGCACTCCTCGGTCATACGTACCTGGGTGAGTTTAAGAAAGAATAAAGTAAGGGGGTCCAGATTCTTAGACTTGATTACATACAATTCAATTCTAAGCCAAGCCGGTTGCTCTTTTTCTGGGCTGGGAAATACCCATCTCAGACATTTTGCTAGATGACTGGCCCAATAATATATAGCCAGATGGAGAATCTGTAAACCACCCTCCAGTTTTGGAGCTGCCAACTTGTAATAAGCCAACCGAGGGTATCTATCGGCCCAAATAAATCTAGTGAATATGCCATGCATCTTTTTAAACCAGAGTAGAGGGATAAAAGTATTGAGAAGAGATAAAAGGTAAAAAATTCTAGGAAATATATTCATCTTAATTATGTTGATCCGGCACATAATGAAATGGGAAGTTTGGACCACCTCTCGAGATCGTGAACTATCAACTGTGAGAGGGAATCCAGATTTTCCCTAAACCATGTTAGGGGGTTACGAGATAGCTTAATGCCCAAATATTTAAATGACCTGGGAGTCCAGCATAAACCTAAGGGACTAATATCATTTTTGAATACCTTATGGTTTAATGGGAAAAACAAGGATTTGCAAGCATTCAGTTTGTAATTGGACAGGTCACTAAATGTTGCTATTTCACTCAACAAAGCCGGGACAGAAGATACCGGGTGAGATAAATGTATCAGCAAGTCATCTGCATATGCAGTGACTTTGATTTCATGACACCGAACCCTAATGCCTTGTATGGAAACATTATTGAGAATATTTTGAATGAGAGGTTCCAGATATAAATTAAATAACAGAGGAGATAAGGGACACCCCTGTCTAGTCCCTGAATGGATTCTTGCTGTAGGAGTTTTATAAAGTGTGGCAATCCAGGATATAAATAGAGGAGGAAATTGAAAAGCTTCCAGAACTCGAAACAAAAAATTCCAATTCACTCGATCAAATGCCTTCTTGGCATCCAGGGAGACCAGTCTTGCAGGGAACTCGGTGTCCCTGGTAGCCGAGAAGACATGAGATAGGGTATGCAAGTGGTCAGAAGATGAACGCCCCTTCATAAATCCTACCTAGTTTATACCTATTAACTCAGGGAGAACTACTGTTAACCTATTAGCTAATATCTTCGAGAGAATTTAATATCCTGATTTAGAAGGGGAAATAGGTCTGTAACTCTGAACAAGCTCAGGATCTTGATCTGGTTTGGGGAGAAGAACAATCAAGGCCTCAAAAAGGTGAAGATCAGCCTCCGCCCCAGTTAAAATATGTTGAAATGAATGACAAAGTACTGGTAATAAGAGATCCCGAAAAATTTTGTAAAATAGGGAGGATAATCCGTCGGGGCCTGGGACTTTGTCTGCTGGCAAATCGCTAATAACCTCAGCAATTTCTTCCTGTGATATAGGAGTAACCAGAAAACCCTTGTGTCGATCTGAGAGGGAGGGCAAATGGGAATCCTTCAGATAGCTCTCTGTACTCCCAGGACAAGGAGGATGCTCCATGTCACTGTACAAACTTGCATAGTATAGGGCGAATTCTTGCACTATTTCAGTGGGAGATACTTTTAGGGACCCATCAGCCATTGCCCTGATTGGAGGGATAAATCTTATTGATTCTTGTTGCTTAATACTCAATGTCAGTAGGAGCCCCGCCTTTTCTCCCTGGTCAGTGTAACTAGCTCTTGTACGAATAATAGCTAATTCCGTTTTTTCCCGAAGTAGCTCTAAATATCTATCTTTCAACACTAGAAGTTTTCTCCTGTCATCGTCAGGAGCATTAATCGAAAAATTATTTTCAAGTGACCTAAGTTGAGACAGTAAACATATTAATTCCTTCTCCTGTGCCCTTTTCCTGCCCACCGCCATACTAATAAGGATCCCTCTCATGAAGGCCTTAAAGGCCCCCCACAAAATATCCGGCTTTGCACTGTCTAAAGGGTTGGATGAAAAAAAGGATTCAATTTGTTTCCTTATAAGCTTGCAGTATTTGACATCTTTGAGAAGTTGTTCATTAAGTTTCCATCTGGTTTCCCTGTTAGGTAAATTAAAGAATGCCAATTTACACAGTACCAGTGAATGGTCAGAGATAGGGCCAGGTTGAATCAAGGAAGTCTTAACCCCAGGTAGTAGAACCTGAGAAATAAATATGCAATCAATGCAGGACTGCATGCCATGTGCCATTGACCTGAAGGTAAACTCCCTTGAATCAGGGTGCAAGACACGCCAGACATCGCAGAGCCCGCATTGGTCCAATAGGTCTTTAAAAGCCTTCTGCCCAGGAGTAACCACTCCTGGACCTCTACCTGACCTGTCCAGATTAGAATCTACTACATGATTAAAGTCACCCCCCAAAATAATCCTGATAGGAAGCATTGAAAGAATAACAGATATAAGTCTTATAAAGAACCCTGGGTCATCTATGTTACGGCCATAAATACTACCGAGTAAAAGTGGAACAGACCAGAGAGTGCCTTTAACAAGGATAAACCTTCCCTCTTGGTCTTTGATGACCTGTGTAGAAACAAAGGGAATACCCCTGTTAATCATAAGCATGACCCCACAACTGTTAGTAGATCTCTGGGCATTATACACCAGGCCCACCTGCTGTCTCCTTGACTGTGAAGCTTCTGTTTCTAATAAATGAGTTTCCTGTAGAAAAGTTATCTGAGAACGTAATAAACTTAAATGTTTAAGAGCCTGATATTGTTTGTGTTTTTTCCTGATTCCCTTAACATTCCAAGTCACAAAAGTCACTTCTTTGGCCATCTAATAATGGTAGTTAGACTTAATGTACTCAGCCCAGCACTTGGGATACATAATACCTGCAACCCTACTCCCATGGTTACTGCAGTAAAACCCTCCTCCCTCCTCCCCAACCCCACATTTAACTCCTTCCCATCCCCCAGTTGCCCCCTACACCCTAACAATACCCCAAATCCAGCACCCCCACCCAACTTTCCACACACAAGCAACGTTCGGCACAGTACTGGGTCTTTTCCTCCATCTACCGCTCCAGATAATGCACCTCTGCTAATGGCAACAAATTCTCCATTCCACTGTAATTATTTGAAAAAACGAACAATGTTGATTACCCCCAAAAAATGAGGGAACAGCCTTGGGCTTTCAATACCACCACACCTAAGTGTTAGCATGATAGTGACCTGATAAACGAGGTATACAACGAGAACCATGCATATCCCAGGTAACCTTGGAAACCAGAGTGAAACTCAGAATGAGAATTGAGATCAGCCTTGCCTCGTAGGACAGCTATACAGGAACTAGAACCAGATCAGTAACCTAGTGAAGGGGAATAGCCATTTCCACTGACTGAGTGCAAAGATTGGGAGAAACCTTGCAACCGTGACTCAAGGGAAGAAAACAGAGAAAACAAGTCTTCCCAGAGGTTACCAACCTCAGATTGCAAAAGCTCTCCTTGGGAAAATTTGTTGCCCTGCACTTGGGTCTAACGAAAAGATTAAGGGAGATCCCCCTCGAATTAAGAGCTGCACCGCTATGAATTACAAATGCATAGTGCACCCTCTAGTGGCCAGATCCTGCTCCTAACATAGTGAAAGTGAGCTGCAGAGAAAGCCGAAGACCGCTCTGATTTCCGATCCAAGTGAAATAAACATTAATCTTAGCCTCAGCGAGACAAATTCCCCCTTCTATTGTATGTACAATACTGAAGATACTGAAACATGAAACTCTGTTCCCCAAGTAAACAAACCCCGAGACCCCAAGTGTCTTTTTCCCTTAACCGGCGTTGACCCTCTAAGATTAGGGCCCAAGAGACTGCTAGCAGGCATGCCCTGTGCTGATCCCCCCAGTCCAAGCAAGACAACAGGAATTTCCAATCCAACTCGCTCTGAACATCTCCTCAAAGAAGGAGAAAACAAAAGTTCTGGTTCACAGGTCCAAGCAGCTCTTCATCCCGCAAACAAGGCCTCTCAGGGCTCTCAAAACAGATCTGGTAGCATAGATTTAGGACTTGTCAGGGCAACTGCAGGATCATCATAATTAAACCAGGATCCATTTACGAAAACTTGTAACCCGGCCGAATATCCCATCCTGAATTTCAGGCCTGCCGCGATAATCTTAGACGCAATGGGATGGAGCGCTTTCCGCTTCAGACGAACCGAACCAGGCAAATCTTGTGAGATTCTCAGTTTCGTGTTCTCCCAGGAAACCTCTTGTAAAGCTCTCACTTTCTGCAGAAAATGCTGTTTCTCTAGGAAATTCAAAAAACGACAGATGATAGGACGGGGGGGAGCCTCCAGAGAAGGCTTAGGTCACAGAGACCTGTGAGCTCGCTCTATAATATATACTGGGCCGAAGGGAGAGGGGCCAGCGACCTGCTCTACCAACTTCTGTGTAAATGCCATGACATGCTGGCTCTCTTCTCCCTCTGGTAGCCCAAGTATCACCACATTGTTTCTGCCGCTACGGCCCTCTAAATCTTCGAGCTTGGCCTCGAGACGAGATAACTTCTGACGCGTAGACACCATTTCAGGATTGAGATTCTCTAACTTTTTCTCCATTGAGACTATTCGAGCTGTGTTCTCAGAAACAGTTAACGAAACTTCATCCAGTTTTCTAGACAGAGTTTTCAGGTCAATCACCAATTCTTTCATTTCTTCCCGAAAGGGCTTAAACTCTTCTAGGAACCTATTAAGCATTAAAAGTTCTTGCTCTCTGACTTGGCTCAGAGGATCAGGCCTCTCTGGCCCACCCGAGGCCCGGAATTTCTTGGAGGCATTTTCGGGAGAAGCAGGGGGAGTGTGCATCTGCGGGGCTTTCTTCATGTAAGCCTCCATCCGCCGATCTAGCACTCAAACCAGATTTCCAGAGTATTCAGATAGTACTAAATCTCCAAAGCAGAGGAAAAGGAAAGATTTAAATGTCCAAAAAAGACGATTTAATGATCGGAAGGCAGGAGCTTCTTGAAGGAGCTTCTACTCAGCACTCTGCATCACGTGATCTCACCAGGGAATTTTAATATGGATGCTCACGATCGGGCAATGGACAGCGGTCCACTGGCCCACCAGCACTTTTATTTACTGATGCCCATGACTGGGCGATAGGGACCGGTTCACTGGACCACCTGGGCTTTTATTACCTGATGCCCATGATCAGGCGATGGGGACCGGTCCACTGGACCAACAGGGATTTTTAATATGGATGCCCACGATCAGGTGATGGACAGCAGTCCACTGGACCACCGGCACTTTTATTTACTGATGCCCACGATTGGGTGATGGGGATCGGTCCACTGGACCACCAGAGATTTTTAATATGAATGCCCATGATCGGGCAATGGACAGTGGTCCACTGGACCACCAGCACTTTTATTTACTGATGCTCATGACTGGGTGATGGGGACCGGTCCACTGGACCACCAGGGCTTTTATTACCTGATGCCCATGACCAGGTGATGGGGACCAGCCCACTGGACAACCAGGGCTTTTATTTGCTGATGCCCACGATTGGGCAATGAGGAACAATCCACTGGACCACCAGGAATTTTTAATATGGATGCCCGTGATCGGGCGATGGACAGCGGTCCACTGGACCATCAGAGCTTTTATTTACTGCTGCCCGTGATTGGGCAATGGGAACTGTTGGTCCACTGGACCACCAGGGATGTTTTGAACATAACTCCATGATCGAACATACAGGAGTGCGGTCCGCCTAGCGACTGCAGGGCATCGGTCCCCAATGGCTGTAGCCTGGAAGGGCGCTAGGCGCAAGTCAATGAGGATCAGCACACCATATGCAAATGGGGCCATAATGACATGCAAATGGCCCCATTTGTGCCTTGCATGCATAATGGCCTCATTTCCATGCCCAGTGCTGAGTATCACAGTTGATGCCCCTAGCGTAACCGCACTTGCGCTGAAGCATCCCCTCCCCCCTTCTGCAACTTGCGTACATCATCAGTGCCATATTCAACGGTGCTGTGCCATGGTGCAGCACCATTGAATAATGCCTGGTCAATGCCCTCGCGCAGCCCAGTTGTGCTGCACCCAGGCTTGTGCTCCTGCCTGGTGCAGTCTGAATATCCCACCCAGTGGGTTCAGTACATAGAAACAGAAACATAGAAGTTGATGGCAGATAAGGACCACAAGGCCATTCCAGTCTGCCCATTTCTTTTTCTACCTTATGAATGTGCCATTGACCTTTGCTCTGTCAATGGCCTATCTATTCATGCTCATCTTCATTGCTCCCTTATGCCTATCACATGCCTGTCTGAAGCCCTGCACTGTAATTCTATCCACCACTTCCTGAGGTAGGCCGTTCCATGCATCCACCACCCTTTCTGTGAAAAAGAACTTCCTCACATTTCCCCTTAATCGGCCTCCCTCTAATCTCATGCTGTGTCCTCTTGTCCTTCTATTTTTCTTATATAGAAACATGTTAGACTCTTTCACCTTGTTAATGCCCTTAAGGTGTTTGACTGTTTCAATCATAACACCTCTCTCCCTCCTTTGTTCTAGGGTATACATATTGAGTTCAGTTAATCTGTCCTCATATGTTTTCTGATGCAGTCCTTGCACCATTTTGGTTGCCCTTCTCTGGACTGCTTCAATTTGGTTAATGTCCTTGTGAAGGTGTGGCCTCCAGTACTGCATGCAATACTCCAGATGGGGCCCAACCAGTGTCTCGTAAAGAGGGATTATTACCTCCCTCTTCCAACTTGTGATACCCCCACTAATACACCCCAACATTCTCTAGCCTTACCTACTACCTTAGTGGTCTGCTTGGATGATTTCAGGTCATCAGTAATGATGACGCCCAAGTCTCTTTCTTCCCTTGTGACTGCCAGCAACTCCCCTCCCAGCCTATAAGTGGCTTCAGGTTTTCTCTTCCTTATGCTCATGATCTTGCACTTCTTTGCATTAAACCTCAGTTGCCACTCTTCCAACCATTTTGCTAGTTTATCCAGATCTCTTCTCATTCTGCCCACCCCATCTGGATCATCTACTCTGTTGCATACCTTACCCTCCAGTCCGTCTGCAATGTCACTGATGAAGATATTGAAGAGGACTGACCCCAGGACTGAACCCTGAGGTACCCCACTTGTGACTTGCATCTCTTCTGACTGTATACCTTTTACCACCACTCTCTGTTTTCTGCCCGTCAACCAGTTTGCCACCCAGTTGACCAATGTCTGACCCACCCCGAGCCTATCCAGCTTATTAATCAATCTTCTATGTGGAACAGTATAGAAAGCTTTGCTGAAGTCAAGGTAGGCAACATCAACTGCTCCCCCTTGGTCCACCACTCTGGTTACCCAGTCAAAGAAATCTATGAGACTAATTTGACAGGACCTTCCTTTTGTAAACCCATGCTGTCTTGGATCCTGTGCTCCTATGGATTCCGGGTGTTGCACTATCCTTTCCTTAAGGAGTGTCTCCATAATCTTGCCCACTACTGAGGTAAGACTGACTGGTCTGTAGTTCCGTGCCTCCTCCCTGTTACCACTCTTGTGGAGAGGGATCACATGAGCCCTTCCACAGTCTTCTGGGACCTCTCCTGTGCTCAGAGACTCACTAAACAGTTCTAATAATGACTGTGCTTGTTCCACCCTTAGCTCCTTTAGTACTCTGGGATGTATGCCATCAGGTCCCATTGCCTTGTCCACCCTGAGCTTATCGAGCTCTTGTAGAACCCTTTCTTTTGTGAAGGGACTAGTGCTCACTTCTCTCCCCCCCGTGTCCATGTTGCTGAGCTGTGGGCCCTGCCCTACCTTCTCTTCAGTAAATACTGAGCAGAAGTATCTATTTAGGATAGATGCTTTTATATGGTCCTCCCCTCTCCTCACACTCCCCCTTATCCCCTTTGATCTTAGCAATACCCCCTCTGGACTTTCTCCTTTCACTAATGTATCTGTAGAAAATCTTGTCACCTTCTTTTACTGTTCGTGCTAGTGTTTTCTTGGTTTGGGCCTTTGCCTGCCTTACTGCCTTCCCTGCTTCCTTTAGGGAAGTTTGGTATGCCTCCCTATCTTCATCCTGCTGTGTTCCCTTATATTTTCTGAAGGCCAGCCTTTTGGCTCTAACCTTTTCTGCTACTGTGTTTGAGAACCAAAGTGGTTTCCTTCTTTTGCACTTCCTTTTCTCACTAACACAATGGGATGTTGCTTCAAGTATTGCATCTTTAATGCATGCCCACTTTGCCTGTACCCCGTCCCCTGTATTTCTTTTTTCCAGGGCTAGCTTAACTCTGTTGGCCAACTTATCAAAGTCAGCCCCCTCTGAAGTCCCATATTTTTGCTTTGGAATGGGATAATTTTGTTCTAGTGGCCAAATTGAACCACGTCATGTGATGGTCACTGGCACCCAGGTGACCTTCTACCTGGAGATCTGTTATCCTTTCCCTGTTAGTCAATACTAGATCTAGGATAGCCCTGTCTCTTGTGGGTTGTTGTATCCATTGTTTGAGGCCCTCCCCATGCAGGGAATCCACCATGTGTCTAGTTCTGGCAGATGTCCCTGCTGGTATTGACCAATCTGTATCTGGCATGTTGAAGTCTCCCATTATCAGAACCTCACCTTTAGCTGTCATGTTTTGTGTATCTTCTAACAGTAATGTGTCTATGTCCTCCCCCTGGTCTGGAGGCCTGTACACAACCCCAGTTCATATGGCTGTCCAATTTCCTGTTTCCAGGGTGACCCACAGTTCTTCTGGCTCCTTATGTGCATTCTGAATTTCTGTAGCTTTGATATTTTCATTGACATAAAAGGCCACTCCACACCCCCTTTTGCAACTCAGTCTCTTCTGAACAGTACATAGCCAGGTACTGAAGTCTCCCAAGTGTGGTTAATGGTAAAGCATGTCTCGTTAATGGCTACTAAGCCCAGTTTGGCCTCTATCATTATTACCTGCAGGTCTGGGATTTTGTTTTCCAGATTGCGAGCATTTGTGTACAAGATTTTACATTGGCCATATTTCGGTGTGTTAGTTGTTGGGCTAGGTCCAGCATTTCTCCTGTGCACCGTATGGGGAACCGGACCTTTTTCTTTACCTGGTGATGAAAATGTGCTACATACATGCTGAACTCCTGTTTGACCACTAGCTGAGGGGGGAGGGGTGTCCTTTCCATTCGACATATGGGGTGCTGTACCCCTCTCCCCATTTGCTAGTTTAAATATTCTGCAAAGACGTCAAACTTCTGCCCAATACACTGACTCCCTCCTTAGTCAGATGCAGTCTATCAAATTTAAAGAACTTTCACTCCCAAAACTGTTGCCAGTTCCCTACAAATTTGTGTCCTTTTTCCTGGCACCAGCCCTTAAGCCACATGTTTAGCTCCCTTATCTCCCCTTCTCTGAACTTCTGTCCATCTGTCCCCCTCTTCCAGACTGGCAGGATCTCAGAGAAGGAGATGCCGGACTAAATGGATGATAGTTTGTCTCCCAGCCTGGTCAGGTGTTCCTTGGTCTCCACAACTGACCAGCTGGCCCATCATCTTAAGTTTGTGTTATAGAAAGGTGAGCACCAAACGGGGACTGGGGAGCATAGCATTTACTGTGTTAAGGAGCAATCATATTTGCTGTTCCGGTAGGAACCCATTTAACCTATAGTTAATGGCTGCAGTGGAGAGGGGGGCCATGTCCATCTCAATGCTTTTCACAACTTGCTCATAATTACTCTGTGGGAGATTTACCCCTCTCTGATTTTATATTTTAAGGTACACTCTGTATACATTATAGTCAGCAGGAAACTATGCTCTATAAGTTACAGTGAGCAGGAAAATATGTCTTACACACTATAATACCATTATATTGTAATAATATGCCAGGAATAACCTGGAGTTGTATGTTACAATATCTTCAATCAAAATTAAATGTAAAAAAACAAAAGTTCTAACTTGGCTTCTTCCCTCTACGTTACTTCTATCCTCTTTGTCAGTTTTGCTTCTCTCCCTGCTCTCTTAAGTCTCTCCTTTATGACTATTCAACTCACTCCTTCAACTGTTTATGATCCCTGTTCTTAAGCTGTCACCCACCACCCACCAGCCAAGGCTTGCTGAAGCCTGGATTTTGCACTGTGATTCCTCCCCCACATTCCCTCCCCAATTTACTATACTGTTCACTGCTTTTGGGCTTTGAAAATTTACTTTACAATAGGCCCCCTCATGTAGTGTATCAGTCAGTACTGAATATTTGTTTGTTTGTTTATTGTACTTTAGCACTTTATGTTATTGCCTGCTCTCCCACATCCCCTTCCCCAAGGATGCATCTGAAAACAAGCTTTTATCAGCTCAGTATGTCTTTCTTGGTAAACCGTTTGAACAAATGAACTAACTAACTAACTAACTAACTGTAAGTAGCTTACTAATATTCCATGGAATAATATTCCATGAAACAGATAATCCACGGAACAAGTACAGTATTTCATTGCTTATGGAAGATGAATCTTTGGCTTGCATAAACTATGGAATATGATTTTGTTGTTAACATTCTGCTTTCAGAATCTTGGAATTCCACTTCCAATAAAATTCCACAAGATTAGGCAACATTTTTGAAATTCGTCAGAATTGCAGGTTTGTGACTTTTTAAAAAACCTCATCAGAGGAAATTGAGACTCCACGTGAAGGCAGAGTTCAAAATTAATCCCTGAGGTTTATTTCTTTTTTTTTTCATATGCACTTTATTACTTTTTTTCACTCCCCCCGGAGGCATGTGGAGGTGCACATACCTGCCAGGATCCGGTGGGCCCTTTCGCCCCTCCCTGGACTTGCGTTGCTGCTCCATGCCACCTGTGAGCCCACTGGACCTCCACCCAGTGGGAGTGGGACTATGGATGAGTGGGCAGCCACCCCTTGGAGTAGAGAGCACACTCAGTCACGCTCCAGCCTACCCTCCCAGCTGGCTCCTTGGTGACCCGAGATCATTCCCGAGCCTGGGTCACCAGCATAGCAAAAGGTGAGGTGCCAGTGCCTCAGCCCTCTGTGCCACCGGGCCGGCCCCTGAGGTTTATTTCAAAGCATCAAACAGCTATTCTGGTCACCTTTAAACAACACAATTTTTTGGCTACAGTGGTACAGCTTTATCAAGGGAGGTATTCCTTAAAAAATAAAAATACATATTCAATCATTGTATAAATGCCACACAAACAATTATATATGAACAAAATTAGTGTGAACTACTAATTTGACATTAATTATTATCATATGAAGCATTTAAACCTGCATAAATCATCTACTACCTGGAGACCCCATAATGCTCTGTTTTCATTTAAGAACACTGGGCAGGATTTTCCATCATTAATGAATGCCGCAAGCCCTCAGTACGCTGAACATACGGTGCATGGGGCTTGCAGCATTCATTAAATAACATGCAGGAATTTCAGTCCTCTGCACCTGACAGAGGTCCTTAGACCACATGAGTGTGGCCTTGCTAGCACCATCTATCTAGGACAAAGTTATGGTGCTTGCACTAGGGGAATTGGCGCAAGCAGCTGTATACCATGAAAACTGTCACAACTGTACCTGTTAATGGAAAATTGGGTGCAGTTGTTGCAAAGGGGACTGGCACACAGCCAAATTCAATGTCCTGTGGTGCAGGACTGGATGCATGCACTGTGCCACCTTTCGAATATCCTGTCCATTGTTTCTTAGTGGGTTACATTATTAGGGGAGTGTGGTTTGGGTACCATAAGTATAGTTCTATGCTGAACATACTGTTTCATTTGACCTCTCGCAGCTTGATTAACTTTCCACATGACTTTGCTATTTGATGCATTCAGATTCAATGGTTGATGATGATGATGATAAAATTTTATTTTTATCCAGGATACATAATGTTAGGGTATTACCCCCTATTTTAAACATTATCCTGTACATAAAACATGTAATCACATAAAATAAGTGCAATATACAGTTCACAAATTACAATACAATCTCTTAAGGTATTTACTTAAAACAAGTACAGGTAGTGCAAATATACATTTTCAATGTCGCTTTAAAAACTGCCTGTGATTCTATATTTTTCAAGTTATCAGGCAATGAATTCCAGTGCATTGCTATGTTCATTTGCAGTGTGTTGAACTGCCCAATCTATTGAAGGATTTGGGTGTGGGTATAATTAGATGGTTCTTTCTTCAATTGTATCTTGACACATTTGGTGTTTCAAGTATTACTTGGTTGCTGAGAGGATTTGTATTTTTTGACTTTATACGTTTATGACACCAAATGAACCATAAATATTATAATTGCATTCTTGGTAGCAGTTAATCCATTTTTTGCAAATACTTCACAATGATGTACTCCATATTTACTTTTGGTTGCGAATTTCGACAGCCTATAGTACATTTGATTTATTCTTTTCAGTGAAGTTTTGGAAGAATTTAAGTACGGTAAGAATCCATATTCAAGGACCAGAATTAGTAACTGTCTCACAAGAGTACATCTCACAGTCCTAAGCAGACAACTTGATACCCTCCTCAGAGCATTCAATTTTTGGTTTACTTTTTTCACTGCCATGTTTATGTGTTCAGTGTAAGATACTCAACTATCAACCAAAACCCCTAAATATTTATAAGTTTTGACATTGGTTATATTATTGCCATTCAAAAGTGTTATGTTCAACATGTGCTTTACATAGAAACCTATGGAGAATAGAATACATTAAGTTTTCTTAGAATTTAGTATCAGTCCTGACTCTTTAAACCACTGCTCCATGGATGCCATGTCACCCTGTAGCTTCTGCTCCAGGGAAGCATGGCTGTCCACAGATGCCACCAGTACTGTGTCATCTGCACATAGATGTAAGGCACTGCTGGCAATTTTTGTAGTTAGTCCATTTACCTTACATTGAACATCAGAAGGGCCAATATTGAGCCTTGTGGGACTCCTCTTTTTACTTTTTTTAAACCACATGTTTGGTTTGCATACATAACATATTGTTTCCTGTTGGAAAACTATGACTTAAACCAGTTTACACGTTCTTCTTGAACTCCAATTTTATACAATTCTTTTAATAATAACCCATGGATGAGGGCAAAATTGCCAAACTTCGCTACGTGGAGTACTTTGCGTATTAATGATGAATTTGCATGGTGCTCTGCAATGCAAAGTGTAGAACTCCACCTTTGAATTTATTGTGAAGAGCCATTGATCACAGTGGACTTCATACTACTTTGTTCCCATTGGTTTTCCTCTAAAATTTAATGTGAAGTGCCATTCATTTCAATGTACTTTGTTTTGCTTCACCTTTTTATTGCTCTTTGAGGCAAACTTTGCAGTGATTCATGGGATGGCAGGTCACATGGGCTCTAGATTGTCTTGCATAGCCTCAGTTCTGAGTAATGTGTGTGTAGTGGAAAGCTGGAGACAGTTTGCTCTCAGGGCTCTGAGAATCAAACCATCGAAAACACTTTAAAAAATAATTTTTGATCAAATTATTTTGGTCAAAATTTGGTACATCAGTTGTAGAAAACCCTCTAGTGCTTATATCATTCTTATACTCCCTCACCCCTCCAAAGCATTCCCTCCCTTCCCACCACTCCCTTACTTCCCTGCTCTCCCTAGTGCCTTCTGCCCCACACCTCACCCCTCAATCCCTTTTCTGCCACCACCTTTTCACCCCTACCCTGCCCCTTCACCCTCAACACCCTTCTGCCCTCCAACTTCCCCCCACTTTCTTGTTCTCCTCTTCACCTGCTGCCCCACCACCCTCTATCTCCTCCCCTCATTTGCTACCATCTCGTCTGACTCACCCCCTCCACCTCACCCCATCCTCCTCCTCCTCAAAAAATCCCTACTGGTCTTTTGTTTCATACCAAATGGGTCCAAAATTTATCCGTATGCTCCTTATGTCTACCTCATGTTCTCACCTTTCTTATTCTTTACTTTTCTTTAACCCCACTGCTCTGCACATTGTGGCATGAACTTGTGTATATAAATATTTACTGTACATATCCTTGCAAAGCTTATTGTTATCACTATTGTTACTCATTGTTACTCACTTGTTTACCTTATTGTTGTTATCCTCCCTTCTGAATGTGTATCTGTTGATTATGTTTTGCGCCATCTTAGTCACTCAGGACCTCCTTGTAAATAAGCTGGCTCAATGGAGTATCTCCTGCCAATAAACTTTGACTTGACTTGACTTGACTCATTGAGTGTTGATCATTTTTTTGCCCATTTTGAATGTTAATTTAGAACATTCAGTCTGTGTACTGACAGACACTGCTGAAGTGTGTTTCAGGGGAGGGGCGTATCTGTGGTGGAGGGAGATTCACAGTGAGAAAGGCAGTCTTACTAACGGTTGGGTAGTAGTGGTGTGTTAGTATTTGTGTGTTCATGTACTCTCAGTAATACTTGTATTCATTTTTGATAATTTTTTGCTGTTGTTGTGCAGTGCATATTTTCAGTTGGTTTAAAAGATTTGGTTATACAGTATAGTGTACTGAACTGTTATATTTTCTGCACATTATCTGTAGTAGTGTGTGAGTGTGTGTGATTACCAGCAAGACAGACACATTTTATTATGCCAGTGCCACACAGTAATTGCAGCACTCAGAATTGGTTATCCGTCTGCGATATTTTTTACTGCTTCCTTCTGTCTAGCTAGTGGACTGCTACTGCAGTGCCCCCCAACCCACAAAGGTTAATTTCTTTTCCAGTTTTGGACTTGTGTGACCACTGGTTAAGGTGTTTTTGTGCCTGTGCGGCTGCATCTCTTTAAAGTGTGCAATCTCCATCTGTGTGTTTACATCTGTTTAGGGCCCAATCTGCATCTGTAAGCCACAGTTGTTGTTTTTTGGCTTCCCATCCACCCTGAATTTCAGAAATCTCAGTTTGTTGTGTATTTTCTGTGTAATCCAAAAAAATGCATACAAAGAGATGTGCATGCAAAGATGTTTCTGGCCATGGCACTGCTGCCACTGACAAGAGTGGCCATGGGCATGGTAGTACACAGGAGAAGTGCATAGTTGATGCCAGTAAAGGGATTTCTCTGACTATGTTTTTCACAGTGCAATCAGTAGCTTCAGTCATGGTTGGAGATGCTGCTGTCCCTGCTGGTGGTAGTGAGGTTGCTGAGGCATGAGTATTGCCCCGAGTTCAATGAATGACAACAAGTTAACTAGTTTCCAAAATATTGTGCAGTCTAAAGCCATGACTGTGAGTCAGAGTGTAGCAGATGTCACACTCCCCGACATCCTCATCCCCGTCCCCACATTGGTTCAACATGATTCTGATGCTGATGATAACTCGTCGCAATCTCATGTTTCCAGTGCTGTTGATGAGGTCATGCCTGAGCCATCCAAAGCTTAAAATGTTGGAGAAAAAATATTGTATGATCATAATGATGCTGTGGTTGGTACATGTTCTCCACAGGACAGCATCCATGCTGAAATTGCAGTTGTGGATGAGGAATATGATGATGATTTCAGTGACCCCAGTTGGGAACCAGAGAAAAAGAAATTAAAGGTGTCTGTGTGTAAATAATCTCAGTCTGTCAGTGTTAAATTACCCCCTCATCAAAGTTGTGATGTGACAGTTTCTGTTGATGATGATGACCCAGTAGTAGTCATCATAGAAAGTGATAGGCAGGTAGAATCCAAGTGTGGCCAGCAACAGAATTCATGTAGTACACCCTCATGTCATTGTCTAAAAAACTGGAGTTCAATATGCAGCATCAGGGACTTGTAAAAACTAAAAGTAGAGATCAAAATCCCTCATTTGGGACTTTTTTGTACAAGATCCAAGTGATGAAGCAGTGGCAATCTACCAGCTTTGCCAAGTGCATGTCATCTGGGCACCAGGGGCCAGCATACACATTTGAAGAACAGGCACATGGCACTGTGGACTCGGCATCAGAGGGAGCTAATGCCATAGTGGGGCATTCACCCTCATCCACCTTATTAAGCATGATATCCCCTTCCATGACTGTAAGTAGCCCAAGTAGCCATGTCTGTAGTAGTGATGAAATAACAACTGAGGATTATTACAGGCATGAAGAGGATGATGATTTTAAATTGTTGTCAATTGGTGGTCAGATTAGCAGCATTGGTGGTGGTCTATGTAGTAGTACTTCTAGTCCAGCATCAACCCCTGTGCTTAAAACAGGGAAAATAACATTGTTTGTGGACTTGACAGTGTCATCTGTGCACTCCTTTTCATCACACGGCAAAAGCACCCAACCCATGGCTGTTCGCAGAGCACAGCCATTTGGCACATCACGTGCAAAATGTTCCGCCCATGTTGTAGAGTCTTTTTGCCCAGAACATGAAATACCCACACAGTCATGTGGTGTCACATGAACTGAATGCCACTGTAGTGGATATGTTGACAACTGACCTTTTGCCTTTCTTCTTTATGGAAAATTCCAAATTCCGGTGTTTTGCAGCAAGGACCTGTCCCAAATGGAAAGTCCCATCCAGCACATACTTTTCCACCTGTGCTGTCTTGGAATTATACCAGACTGTAACAGAATCTGTAAGACATGCCCATCAACATTCCTCCTTACCATTTATCCACTTAAAAATGGATATGTGGACAAGTGGCAAAATGGCAGGCAGTTCATATTTGAGTATCACTGTTCATTGGGTGCAGATACCGGGGATTTTGGTCTGTGCTGGCGGTATTGGAAATCAGTGTAGTAAGGCAGACTGTCATGGTAGTAACCTTCTGGGAATTCAACAGCATGCAACGCTTGCAATGCACAGTCTGGCCAGTTCCCACACTGGTGAACACATGCTTGACTTGCTACTCACTGAAACTGATGAGTGGCTGAACCCCCTGTCCCTCAAATCTGGCTTTATAGCCAGTGACAATGGCTCAAATGTGATGAAATGTATCATCAACGGTGGCTTTGTTCGGGTTCCATGCATGGCCCACTGTTTAAATCTCATGGTCTAGGAGTTTCTGTAGCACCTTGACATCAAGGAAATGTTGACGGCTGCATGCTGCATCTGTGCACACTTTTCATGCTCTGGAAAGACCCGTGACCAACTTCAGCAGCTGCAGATTTTAAAACAGCCTCCCTCAGCATTGCCTCAAGCTGGAAGTTGTCATGCACTCAAACTCAACTTTTTACATGGCAGAGAGTTTGTATAAACAGTACAAAGCCATCTTGGAATACCTAGTCATGCACACTAGCCATGACACTTCTGGGGCCTCGATGTCTATGACAACAGAACAGTGGTGCCTCATGGACTAGGTGATATCAATTTTGAGGCCATTTGAACATGCCACACTGGCAGTGAGTGGAGACGTTACCTCCATAAGCCAAGTCATTCCACTGCTGCGGGTGCTGAGGCAGACTTTGTTGAGTCTACAGCATAGCCTTGATGTGTCCAGAGATTATTCAAGCAGTGCATTACTTAAAAACATGCTGATAGTATTTGACCGCAAACACCACATTGAAAGTATTCTGCAAAGTGCCGAATTCAGAATAGTAACAATGCTGGACCCACGATACAAATGTGGAATTGCATGCTTACTGGAGGGAAGGCCTGAACAGGTTAAAAATCTCAGTGGACAACTAGTGCAATTGATTCATGGGGCACAGACATCACGTGCCAAGTTCAGCAAACCACAGCATAACAAGGCTGAAGGTCACTGTGGACTAGTAAGCACATCCAGTAAGGTTGCTGTGGGTCCAGGTGGGGTGTCAACAAAACTGGTTGCCAGTAACATAATTTGGGGTGCCTTGTCCCAAGTGGGAATCTGTGACATTGATGAATCTGGTGAACAGGAGGATGAGTCAACAACAGAGTTCAAACACTCGTGCTGCGATCAAAGCTGAGTGGGGTGGTGCTGAATGAAACAGGGACGCCAGCCCAAAATGAAAACAAAACAACTAAATAAGCACTCTAAAACCTGTTTCTTGGATAAATTCCAGGTCCAGAACACAATGTGTAATGCCAAATACAGATTTATTGAGTCACACGGACCACAGGTAACCACACTGAACAGAAAATAGCGCAAAACGATCCCCAGCGCTTCGACTCACTAATGAGTCTTCATCAGGGGGTTAAGGTTAATGATCTGAAAATAGCCTTTATATAGTGAAACGACAATTGAATCAATTACTCAGTCTAATAACACTTAAATTCTAGAGCTCATGTTAAACCTAAAATAGGTCACTAGATGGAGCTCTTACATCAATTCATTATATTTTAACACAAACGCAAGTTGAAAAAGAAAAAACTAAATATAAAAATACAAATAGCACAGATATTATAATTCTAATATCTAGAGACTTATAATAAACAAGGACCTGAACTCCAGCATATCCTTGTTGAAGGAGAGAGATTGTGTGCAAGGCAACCCCAGAAGTCAAGGCAACCATAAAGGACCTCTCAGAAAGTGAGGACTTTAATTGCTGGAGGGTAGTCCGGGAGTGTGTATCTGCCCTGTAAAAATAAACAAAAAATTAATTTTTTATATATTAGTTATTGAAAAAATTTAATTGTTTATGAAAAAGCATCAATGTTATTCTCAAACTTATTGTTTGTTAAAAGGAACATAACGGAAAGAATAGCTTTTTCCAAACTTATTTCAGAAAGGGTTTCAGATCCCATTTATCGTTAAGGCCCTGTGGCCTAACACTATGCATAGTGTAAATCCAAAAGCTCTCTCTCTGTAATAACAAATTAGCTCTATCACCTCCATTCTTCATTTGGGACACTTGTTCCAAGCCTACAAATTTTAAATCATCTGGTTTTGAATTATGTGCTACAGAGAAATGGACGCCCACAGGTGTATCTAACCTATTGTTAGTTATTGATCGAATATGTTCCTGAATCCTTATTTTAAAGGTCTGACTGTTTTGCTTATGTAAACCAAATTGCATGTACACCATAAAGCATAAACAACATAGGGATATGCATGTAATGAGTTCCTGATCTCAGCTTTAACATTCACCAATGTAGGATGATAGAACTCCTTAGATGGTACCCCATGATTACAGATGTTGCATTTATTACATCTATAAAAACCATTTAAGTGTCGTGACAACCATGTGCCAGTACTTTTGTTAGTGTGAGGTGTACGACTGTGTACCAGTTTATCTTTAAGATTTTCACTCCTATTGAAAGTAACTCTCGGTTTGGGACCCACAGCTAAACCTACCTCATTATCTCCCAATAGAATAGACCAATTTTTGTGTATGATATTGCCAATCTGGCCTGCTACATGGTTGAAATCTGTCACAAATGTGCAAGGTATTTGATCTCCCAATCGTGTATTTGTTTTGTTTGCATTCCTAAGTAAATCATCCCTATCCATTTGAATAACTTTTTCTTTTGTTTGCATCAAAAGTTCCTTATTATAACCCCTCATTTCAAATCTAAATATCAAATCATCAATTTGCTGTAAAGATTCACTTTCTGAACTACAATTTCTTTTGATTCTTAGCATTTGTCCAAATGGTATTGAGTTTTTTAGACTATGGAGATGGGCGCTACTAGCCAATAATAATGAATTAGTAGCCGTTTCCTTCCTGAAACCCTTGGATTCTATTCCGTTTCCATCCTCATTAACATAAAGGCATAAATCCAAAAAAGAAATGCAGTAGCAATCAGTAACATAGGTAAATTTCAAGTTAAATGTGTTGTCATTCAGCCAATCAATAAGTTCAGACACTGTATAAATGGGCCCATCCAAAATACATAAAATATCATCAATAAAGCGAAAAACAGGTTTTAGAGTGCTGATTTAGTTGTTTTGAGTCAACAACAGGACTGCGTGCAGCACAGAGAATGGTTGACTCACATTTGGCTGAAAACAGACATTTGTCAGTAATTGATGATCCTTGGCTGTACTGGAGTGGAAAGGAGAGTAAATGGCTAGAGCTGACTTCAGTGACACTGAAGTACCTGACCAGCCCACCCTTCAGTGTAAGTGTGGAGAGGGTATTCAGTTCTGCAGGGCAATAGTTTGTGACTGTTGTGCCAACCTCTTGCTGACAAATGTCAGCATGCTGACATTCATCAAAATGAATGAAGGTCACATAGCAACTCGAACGACCACATCTGTGTTTGTACACCATCATGATGATGGTTGTGCTGATGATGTGGGAGAAGCAGATCATCCTGCTGGCAGTGTCAAATGGCCTACCATTGAGGTTGACGATGCAATCATGAATAAAGTATTTCCTAGTGGACACTATTCCAACCTTGATGACTGTGACAGCAGCTTCCTATTTGATGAGGATGAGGTGGATGTTGCTGGCATTTAAGTTTAGTGGGTTGAAAGGCTGTTACATTTTATTAATGATACATTTTTTGTTTTTTCATAAAATAAAATCAATGTTCTTGACTCAGTCTCATTCCATAATTCAGATTTACACAAATAATGACCCATCACAATTATTCTATTTTACTTTCCCCTTGGTACATTTTCTGATTACACTTAAAGAGCAGGTACCCACTGTCAGGTACCCAGCTTCCCTCACACATATGTAATAGCTGACCTGCTCCACTGTTGAGGGGTATTAAAAATTCCATATGCTTCCCTCCAGTTAAAATGTTATAACTTCCAGAATGTGCACCCCATAAAAACAGAGCCGTGCCTGTCATGCCCCCCAGGGAGGTACCCCTAGCCTCCTTTTGTGATGTCAGAAAATGAAGGCTGTGTGTGTGCTCCATAGACCTGTATTGGCACTATTTTTCAATGACTTTTAGTACTATTTAGAGTAGCCACTTGTAAAAGTGAAAGCACCCACTCCAGTAAACAGGGAATGTTACTCCAGTGGCTGCTTTGATTTTTATACATGGCACCTCTAAATAGTACTAAAAGCCATAAATATCGCATACATAAAGTTTAATGGAATGCACCTCAGTATGAATTTTCTGACATCACAAAAAGGATAATGAGTACCTGCCTGGAGAGCATATTAGGCGATAGCTCTGTTTTTCATGGAATGCAAATCGAGAGTGCTATAACTTTTAACTGCAGGGAAGCGCATGGCATTTTTAATACCCTTCAACAGTGGAACAGGTCCACTATTATATATGTTTGGGGGGGGCTGGGTACTCAACAATGGGTACCTGATATTTTATAGAATGTGTGCTGTCATTAGCAAACACAGTCAGTCTCTTAAACGCAACTGTCCATTTGTAGTAGGTGGTAGCCACTTAAATCCTGCCATTTAAAGATATCTTCCTCCTGAGTGACACTGAAAGACTGTAACACACCATATCCAGCCACCTGGCTGTCTGTCTTACAGTGAGCAAGAATGTGTTCCTGTGCCCATGACCAGAAGTACACCGCAACCAGCCAAATCCACTAGTCTGTCTAATAGGGAGAGAGAATGTGTCACTGTGCCCATGACCAGAAGTAACCCACAGCCAGCCAAAGCCACCAGTCTGTATGACAGTGAGAGGGAATGTGTTCCTGTGCCCATGACCAGAAGTAACCCACAGCCAGCCAAAGCTGCCAGTCTGTATGACAGTGAGAAGGATTGTGTTCCTGTGCCCATGCCTTGCCTGTATCCAGCCACAGCCACCATGCTTCTTATTATCAGTAGCTTACAGTTTGTATGTACTAATTTGTCATACTATGGAATTTCCTTGATCTGTGTGAATGCTTCCTTTACAATTTTAGAGATGCACTTGAGAAACATATACCGCCAACACTTTTTCCTTTTTTGCAGGTTTCCAGTTTCAAACAGTGTAACAGGACTTGAGGACTGGAGTACTGCAGTACTGTCTACAGCCACCTATAGTACATCATTTTCAGGTAAGTTTATCAATCTTATTTCATCACTTCTTTTAGGTATTTCATATTTTCAAGCCAGTGTAAATCATACAAAGTAGGTAACATGTACTGCAGATAATAAAAGTTACTGGCTTACTTCAGCAGGCCATTGGGTTGAACAACGTTTTATCTGGGTCATGATGAGATGTCTTGTAATGTAACTTAAGACATTGGGCCAGTGCATGTCACATGTACTAAACTTGTTAGTTGGTCTTGGTGTGGCTTACTTATAGCTTGGCATATGTTAAGCTGGATATCACAGATAGTAACAGCCACACTTAGAATAGAATGTGCTAGTGTAATGAAGTACAAATTATTTCTTCTTCATCTGTTTACAGGTAACATTTCTGTGCTGTGTGCTGCCATCGATGCTTTCTTCAAATAAGAACACATGCAACTTGTATGAATACAGAGGATACACAGAAAACATGTAAAGAAGTCAAAACAAAACCATTAATGAAACTTGCTTCCAAATGATACTCCCCACAAAAAAAAAATACTTATCTTTCCTGGCTTGACAATTTTCCTACAGTAACATTCCTCAGCAAGTCAAAAAGTGCACAACCCAAGTATGACTGGATGACCCGTGAGAGAAAAAAACAGCAATGATTACATGTATGTATATATATATACACAAAATTAAATGTCTGGTTCTGTGAAAAAACATGAGCATGCAAGGTATAGTAACTTACCAATGGTAGTATGAGTGCACACACACACACACAGGGCATCTTGTTACAGCCAGTGCAGCAGATTTTCAGTCCGCCATAGCATCATCACATCATTGTTCACACAATGGTCATCTGTGGCTATCATCATTTAGTAAGACACTGTTCTTCAGCCCAGTCAGTGCAGGCAGCAGAATATAGAATTACAGGAACAACAGCAGGTGCCATAGTTGTTGTGGGAGTGGGTGAGCACATAAAGCAGTGCATCAGGAAATAATTGAACTTTTCAGCACATTTCATCTTGTTATTTCTCTTGATCTGGAGTCTGGCATTTTCGGGACACGTTGACAGCAACCATTTTGGGGGGCACACTGATGCAGATTGGGTGCATGCATAAAGCAGTGTATCAGGAAATAATTGAGACTTTTTAGTAGATTTCATCATGTTTTTTTTCTTGATCTGGAGTCTGGCATTTTTGGGACACTTTGACAGCAGCCATTTTGGGATGCACACTTATGCAGAGTGTGTGCATGCATAATGCAGTGTGTCAGGAAATAACTGAGACTTTTCAGCACATTTTATCATATTTGTTTCTCTTGATCTGGAGTCTGGCATTTTTGGGACACTTTGACAGCAGTCATTTTTGGGGACACACTTATGCAGAGTGGGTGCACACAAAAAGTAGTGTGTCAAGAAATAATTGAGACTTTTCAGCACATTTCATCATGTTATTTCACTTGATCTGGAGTCTGGCATTTTCGGGACACTTTGACAGCAGTCAGACCTCATCTGGAGTACAGCGTGCAGGTCAGGAGAGCATATCTCTGCAAGGACATAGACAGGATGGAGGCTGCACAAAGAAGGACAACTAAAATGTTGCAGGGTCTGCACCATAAGCCAGACAAAGAAAGACTAAAGGAGCTTAATATTTATAACAGCAATTAAAGGAGGTTGGTCATGATAGAAACTATCAAGTACCGAAAGGAAATCCACAGTGTACAAGAGGGTAGCATGTTTCAGAAAAAGAGTCATGCATGAACAAAGTGGCAAAATCTGAAGATAAAGAGGGGGACGTATCAAGGGCAATGTCAGGAATTATTTTTTCACAGAAAGGGTGGTGGATGCAAGGACAAACAAACACTAATAATCAATGGTATGGTGTGAGAGCAGCAGTTGAAGCATGGCCAAAATTTGGAGTTGGTGCACCTCCATGTGCTCCAACTGCTGCTCCATGTTGTCAATGCAGTGGTTCACATGGTCCAACTCACTCCACATCAGGCCCAAATTGGCATGTCTGGCAGGTATTTGTGCAGGATTGCCACTGTCACCTGCAGGTTGTAGAGAAACCTCTTGCTCCATGGCTTTCCCCAACTTGACACCATGTGCAGGTGGAGGTCGTGCTGCCACCTGTTGCCAAGCAGGGCTAGCAGGTGCATTCCTGCTCTGTTCGGCAAGCTTGGCCTGCCAATCTGCATGGTGGTGGTTGTATAGGTGGGTGCATTGACCACCTGTGTCCAGATGACTTCCCTTTGGGCCATGGTGCACCACCATACCACACAGATTGCACTTCACTACATTGGTGTCCACAGGCAGTGTAGTGAAGAACTCCCACACTAATGAGCTGCAGGGAGGAATGGGTATAGGCAGCTGGGGCCCCAGATGTTGTTGGTGGCTGCTGCTGGTGCTCAGTTAGGGCCGGGGGTGGGAAAACCTGCTGCTGCAGCTGTGACTGCTGCAGCTTCTCCCTCGCTTCAGGCTGAGCCGCTGGTGCAGGGGCCATGGCAGGTGGTGACACTGTTGGGGGGTGCTGGTAGGTGCCACTGGAGGTGGTGCTTCCATGGCACCACTACCTCCTGCTTCTAGGAGGGGACCATTAGCTAGAAAGGTGCTCTGATTCAGATGTGGGGTGCCACCACGCATGCATACACCAACATGATCTTCGCTCCATGGACGAAAATCACCTCTTTCCATTCTTGTGTGTCTCTCTTTCACACACACACATACACATACACACACACATACACACACACACTAACAATTAACAAATAATAGACTGAAATAGGTGCACAAACACAACTCAAGACAACAAATAGGCTATTAAACTACAAAAAAATCAACTAATTATGAAACAAATTCAAAAGGTTTATAAGATTTTTTGCTGTCTCACTCTCCTGCGTCTCCTCTCAAACACAGCTCTTTCTCCCACAATAGGTAAGGCAAAAGTGAAAGTCTTTCACTGTCTTGCATGATTAACTTCCTGCCTGAAGCATGTGACCTGCAGACTGTGAGCCATGTGATCTGTGTGCTATTTTAATGTTCACTCACTTGACCTTTAAAAGAAAAATAAAGCAGAGTGAAGCGGAGCAACTACTGCAAAGGCATTATGAGGTGAAGTGGGTGAAGTAGTGCATTTTAATGGCCACTTCACATAGCTATAAAGCAAGGTGGAGTAGGCTAGTCCACCTCTACCTCATTAGTGGAGTTAAACTTCACTGCATCTCTAATAACCCATGATCGACAAGATCAAATGGCTTACTGAGGTCCATGAACACTGCCCCAGTGTTCCTCCCCAAATTCAGTGAGGTTGTATGTAAATTGTTGAAGTCAACTAGGGCAGTGTCCGTGGACCTCCTGGCCCTAAATCCATACTGAGAGTCCGATAACAAATTGTGTTGCTCAAGACAATGGTAAAATTGTCTGTGCACTTGCTTCTCAAACATTTTTGATAGTAAAAAAAGCAGAGCTATTGGACTATAGTTAGATAGAACAGTACTATCTCCTCCTTTAAAGATGGGAATGATTTTCCCTACCTTCCATATCTAAGGAAAGGTGGAGCTACTTAAGCTCCAGTTAAATAAGTATGTGACCATTGGGACCAATATGTCAGCTCCCAGTCTCAAGAAGCTTGCCTCAATGACATCTGAGCCCTCTGCTTTATGTACAGTGGCGTGAAAAAGTATTTGCCCCCTTCCTGATTTTCTCTATTATTGCATATTTGTCACACTGGATGTTTTCAGGTCTTTAGACAAAATATAATATTAGATAAAGGGAACCTGAGTGAACAAATAACACTTTTTAATTTTACTTATTTCATTTATTTAATGAAAAAAGTTAACCAACACCAACAGGCACTGTGTGAAAAAGTACTGCCCCTAGTTAAATCAACCCAATTAAAGGGATAATTAGAGTCAGCTGATTGAACACAGCCAGGCTTGATTACAGCCAGCCCTGCTCAATATAAATCTCACTTATTTTGACCCTTACCATCAGAGTCACGTTGCCAGCACAAAGATTCAACAAGCACATTATGCCATGATCAAGGAAGTTCCTGAAAAGATCAGAAAAAATGTGTTGCCCTCTATCAGTCTGGAAAGGGTTACAAAGCTATTTCTAAGGCTCTGGGACTCCATCAAACCACAGTGAGAGCCATAATCTCCAAATGGAGAACACTTGGAACAGTAGTGAATCTTCCCAGGGTGGGCGGCCTGCCAAAATTACTCAAGGCGCAGTGTAAAATCATTCAGGAAGTCTCAAAGGATCCTAAAACAACATCCAAAGAACTGCAGGCTTCTCTTGCCTCCAGCTAAGGTCCAGTGTTCACGACCCCACAATCAGAAAGAGACTGGGCAAAAATGGGCTTCATGTGAGGTAGCAAGGCGGAAACCACTGCTAACCAAGAAGAACATAAATGCTCATCTCTCATTTGCCAAGAAGCACCTGGATGATCCACAAGCCTTTTGGGAAAATGTTCTATGGACAGATGAGTCCAAAGTGGAACTTTTGGATGACATGGATCCCATAATGTCTCGCGTAAAGCAAACACAGCATTCCACAGTAAGAACACCATACCAACAGTCAAACATGGTGGTGGTGAGTGTGATGGTGTGGGGATGACTTGCTGCCTAAGGACCTGGATGACTTGCCATAATTAAAGGAACCATGAATTCTGCTCTGTACCAGAAAATTCTTAAGGAGAATGTCCGTCATCCTTCCGCTCAGCTGAAGCTGAAGCGAGTTGGGCCATGCAGCAAGACAA
Source organism: Neoceratodus forsteri (assembly GCA_016271365.2). Taxonomy (NCBI): domain Eukaryota; kingdom Metazoa; phylum Chordata; order Ceratodontiformes; family Ceratodontidae; genus Neoceratodus; species Neoceratodus forsteri. Next base: position 1,023,824,869 of record CM057454.1, on the reverse strand, counting down.
TGATCCAAAACACAAAAGCAAGTCCACATCAGAATGGCTAAAAGAAGTAAAATTAAAGTTTTGGGTGGCCTAGTCAAAGTCCAGACTTAAATCCAATAGAGATGCTGTGGCAGGACCTGAAACGAGCAGGTCTATGCTCGAAAACCTACCAAATGTTACTGAATTAAAGCAGTTCTGCGAGGAAGAGTGGGTTAAAATTCCTCCACAGCGATGTGAAAGACTGATATTGAATTATAGGAAGTGTTTGGTTGCAGTCATTGCAGCTAAATGTGGCATAACCAGTTATTAAGTGTAAGGGGGCAATTACTTTTTCACACAGTGCCAGTTGGTGTTGGTTAACTTTTTTTCATTAAATAAGTGAAATTAAAAAAAAAAACAAGTGTTATTTGTTCACTCAGGTTCCCTTTATCTAATATTACATTTTCTCTAAAGACCTGAAAACATCCAGTGTGACAAATATGCAATAATAAAGAAAATCAGGAAGGGGGCAAATACTTTTTCACGCCACTGTATCTTTAATTTTCTTAGTTCTTTCTTTACTTCTTTAACAAGTAGTTTTTTGAATCTAAATCTAGGTCTTATTTCTTCATGGGAGCTACTCATGTCCTGTTCTATTTCTGTTATTATGTCAGAGACCAATATGTCTGATGTTTTAATTTTGAGGTCATGTAAATTCAAATCAGGCTGATCAGTAAAATATTCATTCATAATTTGCACTACCTCTAACTGATTCCATATTAATGCATTATCTTTTATTAACTTTACATGTGTTTTTGATTTTATTGGATTTTGTAAATTTTGTACACAATTCCAAAATTGTTTAGGATCTATTGCTTTGTTTCAGTTTTTCATGTAGTATTGTTTTTTTTGCTTGTTTAAGAACCTTTGGACACTTTTTACTCCATTGTTTAAACCTCTCCCAATCTTCACTATCCTTTGTTAGTCTCGCTTTTTTCCATAAGCGATTCCTTACTCTCATATGGGTTTTATGTTTATCATATACCCAGGGAGCATCCTTTTTATTTACTTTTTTAAGATCCTTGGAGCATGTTGATTGATAATGGACTTTAAATTATTTGTAAATTCCTGAACTGCTAAGTTTAGGTTGGGGATTAATAGCACTCTGTCCCACCTTATGTTAGACAAACTGTTTATTTCCGTACAATCAGAGAAGTATGTAACTGCTTCACCCACTCAGACCCAGTACCGGTGTCTGCACTGGTATATAGCCACACCTAGACCCAATTTTAAGTACTGATCCCCCAGCTTGCTCCTCACAAGCCTAATTGTTCTCTCACTCTCTCTTATCCTCCTGTCTTATCAACACTAGGCCTGGCCATCCCCTTATCCTTCCTTTCCCAACCTTGGATAGGAGCTCCCTACCCCTGGGTTGTGACAGCCTACCATGCCCCGTACTTTATAGCATTCAATCCTGGGGCTCATACATACTCCTTTTCTCCATCCACCTTCTCTACATCCTGTTTTACCAACTCCTCTCTGTGCACCTTGCCCTCCTATCCTTTCTCCCCCTACCTCCTCCCTCCCTTCCCCCCACTTTCGCCTCTATCTGGTGTATATTTTATTTTATTTTTTTCTTCTGTGCAATTCACTGAGCACAGGCATAATATGACTGGCCCTAGAAGTGCTGGTCTATAGCCTGACTGCTGTGTTCTGTACCAGCTGCAGGGGGTGGATATCAACCCCGATAACCCTAGGTAGAGGGCATTGCAGTAGTCAAGGTGTGAGGTGATGAAGTTGTGGACCAACATTGGAAGATCCTCATGCGGAACCAGGTGTTTCACCCGAGCGATATTCCTCAGATGGCAAAAAGAGGGCCTGGCAATGGCTGATACATGAGATTTAAGGGTCAAGCCACTGTCAAGAATAATGCACAGGTTCCTTGCCTGATCAGAAGTAGTCAGTTGAACTCCCCCAAACCAAATTCCAGAGGGCTATCCAGCCAACAGACCCAACTCCCGATGATCCAGATCTACAACCAACACCTCAGTTTTATCCAGGTTCAACCACAATCAGCTGACACTCATCCAGTCCTGGATCTTGGCAAGGCAGTCGTTAAAGAACGAAGGGACTCCATCCTGCCTGGGCACAAAGGACATGTACAGTTGAGTATCATTTACATATCAGTGAAAACTCAAACTGTGATGGCTAATAATGTCCCCTAATGGCAGCATATACACTGCGAACAACATGGGTTATAAAATGGAGCCCTGCAGTACCCCACAGAGCAGGGGGAGAGGGGCTGAGGAAAAAATCCTAGACACCACTCTGTGAGTCCTACCCATGAGGAGCGATTGAAACCATCTGAGGACCATACCAGAAAGTCCAAAGATGAACCAAAGACACTCCAATAACACACCATGGTCCACAGTGTCAAATGCTGCAGAGAGATCAAGGAGGACCAAGATGGAACGGGACCTCCAATCACTATTAGGAGATCATTCAGCACCCGGACTTGGTACTGTGCCTCTTCTTAAATCTGGACTGCAGAGAGTCATAGATGTTGGGGCTAGACAAGTGATCATCCAGTTGCTGCGCTACCACCTTCTCAATAACCTTGCCCATGAAGGGCAGCTTAGAGATGAGTCTGTAGTTTGCCAGACAGTAAGGGTCATGGGAGGACTTTTTAAGGAGGCATACAACAACCACCTCCTTTAGTGGGTCGGAAAGACCCACCTCTCCAATGACATCCAGACTATCTCCCCAAGGACTGGGCTGATTTCCTCAATGCACTCCACCAGGAGGCAAGTTGGGCCCGTGTCCATACTGCAGCTGGTTGGCCGCATAGTCTGGATGATCCTCATGACATCAGTGATTTCTGGCAGATTGAAATCAAACTAGGTCAACTGAGGGCATGCCACCTCTCGCCAACCTCCACAATGCCCAGTAGAGGGGGCTGAACAGATCCCAGTCCTGATGGTGGCAACCTTATCTGAGAAGAACCAAGCAAACTCCTCACACCTCACTTGTGAAATGGCTCCACCAGGCTGAAGAAAGATTGTGTTGCACAGTCTGTCAACAGTCTGGAAGAGCTGAGCAGGTCAGTTCCCAACAGCAGCAATCTCCCTGGACAGAACCTCTGCCTTCTTATGGATAATTACCAATTGATAAACTACATTATGATCCATCAATCTAAGTCTGTCATCCTCCAGACCTGATTTCTGCCACCGGTTTTCTAACCATCGACCCACTCTCCTCATCTCCTTCAAGGTCCCATCAAACCATGGGGACCTTGGGCAAAGAGTTAGGGGGAAAACATGAACAGGGACAATGGAATCCAGGGTTTCTGTCACCACCTTGTTATAAGCAAGAACTAGATTCCCTAGGTCCTTGCATTCATTTGGTAAGCCCAATAGGTCTAGTACCACCATTAGGCCATCTGGGGTCACACCCCTCAAAGGGTGGTACTGGACCATCTCTGTAGAGGCAGGCCTATTGGGGGGAGCTACAAAACTGAACCCTATGGTATGATGGTCAGACCATCCTACTCTCCCTCCCCAGGAGGAACATCAAGTCCAATGAGTGACCACCAATGTGGGTTGCAGAGGTAACAACTGTGTGAGATCCAACTAAGTCATTAGTTGGAGGTAGTCTCTTCCAAACTGCAAGAGTTCTTTGTCAACCCAGGCTTTGAAGTCCCCCAAAATTAACCATCTGGGGAATCCCAACACTACGCTGATGATGAAGTCTGCGACTTCCTGCAGGAAAACGTTCCCATTCCTGGGTGGACGGTAGATGAGAAGTATCCTGTATCCCACACCTGCTCCAGCAATACACTCAAAGGAGTTGGTGGCCCCCACTGAGACATCCATAAGGCCCAGTTCTGATCTAAAACAAATGGCTACACCCCTGCCCATATGATCCATCCTCGGGTGTTGTATCACGGAGTACCCAGCTGGAACTGCTGAAGCCAGTATTGCGCTGGAATTTTCAACCAGCCAGGTCTTGGTGATGCAAGCCAGGTCAGATGAACCAATGATTCCAGCAGTCTTGTTCTTAATAGACCTGGCACTGCATAACACCACCCAAGTAGGATGAGCAACTGAGGAAGACCGCCTCACCTGCTTGCATGTCTTGGTTTAACCTGGCCTCAATTATAGTTAGTAGGTCAGGCTGTTCTTCCATAACCCATAGTCTAAGTTCATCTATTTTCATGAATTATTATTATTACTCCCTCATTTTTTCTGGGTCAACAATTGGTCTCAATGTCCCCGGTTTGTACAAGTAAGATTGTTACTAATAAACTACTCTGATCAAGTATAACACCAAAGATGCCATTTTTTACCTGTTCATATTTCCTCATGAAAGGTCTCCATTCATTTATGAAATTATTTCTTCTTCTGACATAATCCTTCCCTTTCAATTAGCTAAACCAAGTATTGAAAGCAAACTGATTTCTTTACCAAATCCCTTTTGAGTTGTAACTGTTCCATTTACATATTCATAATACAGTAATATCCCATCAGCTTCAACCCTCATTTTTACTACTATTATTACAGGATAAGCAATTTAACTTTTACAGTTCAAGACCTAGTCCCTCTTAATGGGCCCTATGCACAAATGGGCAGGTAATATGTACCGGAGGTTTGCTACCCCCCTGCTGAGTTCTACACATGTGGACAGGTGCGCACTGGCTGGTATGCACTACTGACCACCACCTGTCCACAGCTTCACCCCCTCCAGCTTGCAGATGTACACAGGAGACATTTCTGCAGACCAGGCATGCATCCAATGGGATGCCCAGACCTGGTCTGCTAATGGATCCCATGTGCTCGCAGAGCATGGAACACAACAGTAGGTGCAATGTGTGCTGCCAGCTCTGGGTAGGTGGGTGCCCAGTTGGCCACCCTCTACCCTCCTTCTTGATCCATGGACTAGGGTGTCATGTTGGGAGGTCTGTATTGCCCCCACATCAGCACCACTGCAGGCGTTGGCTTCTGTGGGTGGCACATATCCCTTATGGATGGGTGTTTCCGAGCATAAGGTGCACCCCCCATGCCCAGCACTCCACACCTTTGTGAATGGTGCAGAGTGTAGGCATGCACCCAGCATGTCCCCCACCCAACCCCGGTGCATTGCTATCTGCTTGGCTGGGGGATCGGGTGCCTAGGGGTTTCGTGCCCCAATTGATGAATTTGGTGTGGGGGCACAATGGGTGTGGAGTGGCTATTTGCCACAGATATGCGGAATGTAGCCACTCCACACAATACTGCATAGGGCCCAATGTAAGATCACAATCTCCAATTTTAACCCGTAACTTCAGAAATAGTTTTTTAACCCTTGTGGTTTAATGACAGGTTAAAATTTGTGAAACTGCTTTGCTTTCCAGGTCTAAACCTATATTTTTTAGATATAGAATCACAGTATATAATAACAACCTATAACTTATAGTCAGACTTATTAAAAGCCTTTTATAAAATAGATTCCTGCTTACCCCTTTACTGCCTAACAAAATATTTTTACCTAGTGGTGCTCGCACAACTCATACTCGTGCTACAGTGCTCATGCCATCAGGTGGCTCAGGCATTTGTAGCATGTTGTGACATACCCTCTCAACAGAACAGCCAGTAACCTATCTGCCCCATTCACTGTCTGCAGCTGTAGGTAATAATAAATCACTCACAATCAGTCAATAGCAGCAGTAAAACTTGTAAAGTTGAACAGCCGCAATATGATGACAGCAGTCCAATTGTACAGGGTGAGCTCCAGTAAAAGACAGTTTCTGTAGTACCTGCAACTGATAGAGTTTTCTGGCCATCATAAAATATTATTTCCTTGTTACTGTCACAGTGGACATAATATGGTCTTACAGAAAACATAATTTGATAAAAAAATGCTTGCATTATGATGAAATTGGTCATACTTGTAATAGATTGTGTGATTTTACTACATATCATAATTGCAGAACTTGTATGTAACTTTGAGTACTGAATTGTATATATGAAAGTGTTGCATTGTGCAGCCATGATGCCAGAATGGTTAACTCCATTGTGCTGGGGATTTGAAATGCAAGTGTAAAGTGGTTTGAATTCACTTTGAGGCAGCCGCTAAACACAACAGGAAGTTAACAGTTGGAGGGGGTAGAGGGAATTTTTGTGTGTGGGAAGTGGGGACTAGGCAGACTTGAAAAGAAATAAATGTGCTGATTTGTTTGATCTGAACTTATGTGCTGACTTCTAATTGTTCACATAAGTACAAACTGCTGCCTTCATATCAGTGTGGGGGCTGTGTTGGGAGGGGAGAAGGGAGGTTGTCTGGATTGAGAGCAGGTCAGTGAGGACTGATTTAAGATGCTGGCACTGGCTGGCACATTGGGCTGGGGAATTTAAATTACAAGTAGAGAGTGGTTTGACTTCCCTTTGGAGAAGCTGCTGAACACAGCAGGAAGGCCACAACTGGATGGAGGTAGAGGGATTTCTTGTGTAGGGAGTGAGGCTGGGGCAGACTTGAAAATAAATCATTGTGCTGATTTGCTTATCCTGAACTTTTCTGCTGACTTCTAATTGTTCAAAAATGTACAAAATTCTGGCTTAATTTTGTTGTGGGGACTGTGTTAGGAAGAGGGAAAAGGGAGGTTGAGTTGACTGAGGGCAGGTCAGGGTGGGTTGAATTAGGATACTGACTATAGCTAATGTCATTGTGCTGAGGGTTCATATAATGTGAAGGCAGCTGACTAGTAGCATGACTATAGTCAACTACAGCATGTAACAGGATAAAGGTGCTATAGTATTGCTGAGGACAAGACAAGGAAACTAGTAATAGACTAATCAACAACTGCAGGTTGGAATTTATTGGGCTTAAAACTGGTACACTTAATGAGGAGATCACTTACTGTGCTAAGGTCAGCTATTCACAACATAAGAAATAAATTCCTTGAACAGGCTGCAAGCTTGATCATACTGAGCATGTAATCCATTGAAAGATTGGTACCAAGAATGCCTGAGTGTGAAAACCCAAAGCATTGATTTTCAGGATATTAACTGTAAATAGACAGTCCTGATTAATGCCCAGATCTGAATTTGTAGGTCCCCAAGTAGTAACATAGTGCCCCAGGGAAGAGAGAGGGGAAACAATGGCGGATCCATCAGTGGATCTCTTGGAGATCTTATGTTTCCTTTACAGAAACTGTAGTTGCTTGCCTCTACCGGCTAGGCATGACCTTGTCCAGAAAATGATTCTCCCTATCCTTGACTACTGCGATGTAGTCTACAGTGTTACTCCCAAGTCTTACCTAACCAGGCTGGACAATCTTCAATGTCTTCTGCCGCTTTGCCCTCTACTCCCCCCCCCCACACTCATCAGTGCATTTTATATCATGCCCTAGCTTTCCCCTCCCTTGAAAGCAGGCAGCTCTCTCATTGCACCAAACTTTCCTCCAAATTCTGGTTTGGCACGCTCCCCTCCTGCCTCTCCTCCTCTCTAACTACTCCTCACCCTCTCACCCACTCACTCAGATCTACAGGCTTACATCATACTTTGGCTGTGCCCACTGTTCTGCCTCTATAGGACAGGAAGCTTTCTCCTATCACTTTCCTAAACTCTGGAATTCACTTCCCCCTTCTATCAAACACTCTTCATCCCCATCCTCTCTCTCGCTATCCCTAAATAACTTCCTTTCCCCCTAACTGCACCTGCCCCAATACTCCATCTCATTTGTCCCATTCTGTCCCCTTCACTCAGCCACTAATAGCTCTCTATATTTACTGCAACTACCCCTCCTATGAATCTACACTACTCTACTCCTATCATCTCCTACACTCTCCTCCTAATTTGTCTTCACTTGCTCCTCTAGTTATGCCAAAGCACTTCATATGCCCTCTTTCTCCTCAGTTGCATAATGTTTAGCACTTATCCTATATCAATGCCAGTGTCTTATTACAAGTTTTAGTTAACTATGTCTGTGAAATTGTTCACTTTTTTGTTCTGAATTTGTAATTCCTTGAATGTATATAAGTATAAGTGTACCAGCCTGTTTATGTAACCCACTACCCTCTCCCCCAGGATGCACCATGAGATGATCAACTTCTTTTTGTTGGAGGCAGTATAACTCAGTGGGTTAAGGAGCTGAGCTGCAGATCTGGAGACCTGGGTTTGAATCCAACAGCCAGCTAGGTGCATACTATGTGATCCTGAGCAAGTCACTTCACTTCCTTGTGCTCCCAGGTCACATCTGGAAACAAGCTTTGGCTTAGTGTGCTACTCCTGGTTAAACAATGATCCCTTCCCCTTCCCTTGTTCAGTGTGTTTTTCTATTGAATCTCTTCAATAAATAAATAAATAAATGTATCACTGGCTCTGCTGTCAAATGTACAAACTGCTGCACGCATATGCCAGATCACAGAGACATACTGGGAACACTTTTCAAATGTAGCAAGTGTATGGAGGAAGATGCCTTACATAATGAGATAATGTCACTGAAAATTGCTTTAAAAGATTCACACACAACAACTAGCAATAGTAAAGGCATGGCAAAAAACAAATTACAGCACAGGCCACAACAAAAAAAGAAGGAAAAAATTCCTGAGGATGGGGATGAGAGTTTCTTGGAGGCTGATAGCACTGAAGCTAGAGAAGATAATGAAGACTGAACAGCAGTAATTAACACAAAATATTTTAAAAAGGCAGAAAAGCAATGGGCAAGAAGGAAGTAGCTCTTGCAAATAAGTATTCAATCTTAGCTGGAAAAGAGAACCAACCCACAGAAATAAATTCCTATTCTGAATCAAGCATGAATTCTGAAGGAAACAAGTAAAAACAAAACATAACTGTCAAAATACTAGTCATAGGGGACTCAATTATTAGAGGTTGTGACTCTAAAATTTGTGGTCAGGACAAATTAAATAGGGAGGTTACATGTCTGCTGGGAGCAAGGATAAAGCACCTACAAGAAAACATGTCAAAACTACAATTCTAGTTACTCTATAGTTGCAGTACATATAAGGGTTAACGACATAGGCAGAGAACATGAGAAGGATATAGTGAGTGAAATTATCAATTTAGGAATTCTAATAAAAAATACAGGCGCTACAACTGTTATATCTAGTATTCTGCCTATGTCTGAATGTCATCCTGAAAAGAAAAAAAACTACTGAAAGGGTAAATGCACGCCTACTAAACAGATGTGAAACCTCAGGGTTTGTATTTGTAAACTCATGGGACACTTTCCATAGCAAAAAACATTGCATACAATCGATGACCTACATCTAAATATAGCTGGTAAGGATAGTCTAGGAAGATTATTCACAGAAGAAATCCTTGAACTAAGTTTAAAATAAATAGAAAGGGAGGAGGAACACCAATGGAAATGTCAGAAGTAAAGGTGTTACTAGTAAATGCAAGAAGCATTAACAATAAAAAGAACAAACTTCAATTCATATTGACTAATGAGGAAATACACATGTGCACTATAACAAAAACATGGTGGGAAGAAGATAATTGTGGATATGATGTACCAGGTTATAAAACCTTATATGTAAATAGAAAAGGCAGAGGAGGTGGTGGCGTAGCTCTCTACGTACTAAATTCTATAGAAGCTACTGAAATAAAAATCCAAGAACAACGAAGCCCCAATATTGAACAACTATTGGTAAACATCTAACCAAAAGGGATAAGAAAGATTCGAATCTGTGTATGTTATAGGGCTCCAAATCAGTCAATAGAAGATACCAAACATTTTTGGAAAGATTGGAAGTCATCGACCTGGGGTCCTGAGTAATAATCAAGGGGAACTTTTAACTTCCCAGCTATAAAGTGGCAAGAGTTCAGAGCTGTAACACTCCATGAAGAGAGATTACTGGATTTAATAGTTGTCAATAATTTAGAACAACACATACATGAAAACATTTCTTTAGTTATGTCAACTTACTACATAGCACAAATTCTGGCCTTCGGTCATTAAATAATGAATAACCAGCTCATTGAGGATTCAGTAGACATTGCAAATACTTTCAATAATTAGTTTGGTTCAGTTTTCTTCAAACAAATTGGCCTTCTTGAGGACTTACCAAGTGGTGTAGCATTGGATATAGGCTTCAGTGAGGAAAAAATAATAGAGAAAATTAAAAACTTAAAAACTCCCACTCCACTGGGCCAGATAATCTTTTTCCTAAGATTCTAAAACTACTATCACCACAGATAGCTACCCCTCTTAGTCTGTTATTTAAAAAGGCAATAGCTGAAACTGAGGCTCCTCCACACTGGTTGACAGCAACTGTTGTACCAATACTAGTAAATGCAAGAAGCATTAACGATAAAAAGAACAAAAAGCTTAGTTTTTGTGGATTTACATGTTTTTCTGCTTGTGGTAAATATACCATTCTTGCTCACTACATCCGTGAAAGTCTCCTGGACTGGATTTCTGCAAAAAAATCATCATCAGGTATCTTTATTTTCATTTTAAAATCAACTTTTTGGAAGCTATCCCAAGCAAAACACAAGTGAAGCAACTACATCTGATAAACTTGCTGACTCTGGGTCCTGTTGGAATCCACATTTTCGTCTGACCTGCTCCATGATCTGTATGTGGGCCTTTCAGCAACCTGTTTGAATGACAAAGAAGCATATAGACAAAGGGATTTCACATCCTGCATATGTGCAGGCACAGTTAATCACCTTCAGGAATTTTAATATTTCAGTGACTCTGGACCTCAGCTGTTGATCATTCTTTTGGCTTTTGACTTAACCACCAGGTACCTATCTGCAAGCAACTGGGTGCAACTGACAAGCTACAACAAGGATAAATGGGCATATCGTCCTCTATTACTAACAACCTCCTTGCTCTGGGTCCCTAGATGCCTGCACTGGTCCAAGCCGCATAAGCCTCAGAAGTGTAATTCAATTGACTACAAAGTACAGCAACTGTCTCTTAAACTCCTACTCTTCCTCCTCTTGATATCAGGAAGTGTCCACTCAAATCATTGGCCCTGTCTCCTACAGTACAACAAAGCCTGCCAAAATGGAGGGGGGGCACAAAATTGCTACCTTAAACATCTGCAGTCTCCTCCCAAAACTGGCCTCCCTTCAAATCTTTGCCAGCCAACACAACCTGGATATCCTTGCCATCATTGAAACTTGGCTGACACCTAATACTCCAGATCATGCCATCTCTATACAAGGCTACAAGATATTCAGGCTGGATAGGACCTCAAAAGGGGTGGTGGATGTGCAATCTACATAAAGGACTACCTCACCTGTCTCCCTGGTTCTTATCCACCACAGAAACCTCAAGTGCAACTCCTTCCTATCAAGATACTACTTGGTGCCCAAAACAAAGTCCTCACGATTGCTGCTGTCTATATCCCACCAAAAGATCCTGATTCCAGCCTACAGGCTGTCCTCGAGTTCATAAGTACACAACCTTCTGACATCGAACTCCTTCTCCTTGGGGACTTTAATATAAATTGGCTTGCTCCTCATGCAGGGTCAAACAAAGATGCCATCCTTGCAGCAAATTTAACACAAGTGGTAAACTCCCCTACCAGGAAAAACTACAAATCAGGGACCAGCACCCTCATTGACTGGATCCTTACCAGCCACTCTACCCATATAACCAATGTAAGTGTTCTCCCTGACTCGCTCAGTGATCACTCTCCAATAATATGTACCTGGACAAATAAGTTTCATAAGCCGCCTCCAAAAACCATCTATAGCAGAGTCCTACCTTATGGCAACCTTACTCATCTCAAGACTTGTCTTAGGCAGATAGACTGGTCCTTGATTTACAAAACTCAAGATGTTGACCTAGCCCTTGATTACTTTATTACTACTTTCAACACTGCCTGTGACACCTATGCACCAATAAAAGCGCAAAATCAAGCACTCACAAATCCTGGCTCACGGCAAAGCTATTGGCACAACTCAAAAGTAGGGATCACCTCTGGGCCACTGCAAGAGCTACTGGCACTCTGTCAGACATTCAAAAGTATAAACAGGCTTGCAACCACTGTACTAAACAGATCTGCTGATGAAGGCTCCTACTTCAAGAATGCCTCTCCAACTCCTGGGGCGAAGGAAATCCTTCTGGGACAACATAAAGAATATCATGGGTAAGCAGTCCAAATCCTCTCCTACAATAATGAATGTGGATGGAACCACTACATTAGACCCAGAGATCATTGCAAACACCCTAAATGATACCTTCACGGACCTTAGTGGTGTCCTCTCATCTGATTTCTTTACTGATGCTGACCCTCCAATTTCTACTTCTACTGCCTCTCAACCAAACCACCCTTCCATTTCAAACTAGTAAAGGCACATGAAGTCTATAAATATGTAAAGAAGGCCATTTCTAAGTCCGAGCAAGCAGCGACACTATTGACCTTAAACTTCTGTCCTCACTCTGGAGGAATGTACTCCCCCTCACAAAAATTTTCAATCTCTCCCTCTGCTACAGCCAAATCCCTAGAAATGGAAGGCTGCAGTTGTCACTCCGTGCACAAAAGTGGTGATAAGTCACTGCCTGATAACTATCGCCCGATATCAATACTACCACCTCTCTCTAAGGCCCTTGAATGCTTGGTGGCGGACCAACTTTCAGACTACCTGGAAAAGCACAACATCCTATGCACTCAGCAGCATGGATTTAGGATAGGGCACAGCACATCGACTGCCCTACTTGAATTCTCAGGAGCAATCCACAATGCCATGGACAAAGGAAACCTAACTGGAGCAGTCGACATTGACTTAACCAAGGCATTTGATACAGTTCACCATGGCCTACTTATCAAATAACTTCTATCCCTAGGGCTCTCGTAGGGTCCTGGTGACTGGGTAAAAAATTACCTTGCTCAGCGCTCTCAATCTGTAAAAGTAGCTGGAGTTCTCTCAGACTCAAAACCGGTTTGCTCAGGAGTTCCCCAGGGATCCATCCTGGCACCCTCCTTTTCAGCCTTTTCCTAAACTCCCTCCCCAAATCCTGCCCTGAACAATTAATCCTCTATGCTGATGATGCCGTGATTCTTGCCACTCATAAAGATCCGAACCTCTTAGCCTCAACCTTCAGCATGCTTTTCCAAAGTTGAGATGTGGTTCCTTGAACATAAGCTGGTTCTAAACCACAAAAACTAAATCCATGCTCTTCTCTAACCACAAAAACAAGAAAAGGCAAGTTCCACTCTCCATTAATACATACCTGGGAAATACCCTTGAACAAGTGCCAATTTTCAAATATCTTGGAATCAATTTGATCAAGGCCTAACCTTGCAACTCACATTGATAGTACAGCAAAAACTATTAATCAGTGAATTGGGATTCTGTATCGGAACCGATAGCTTCTTACCCATTCTGCACTGAGGATTGCCATCCAATCTTCTATCATCTCAGTCGTTGACTATGGCTTAGTTATATATGGATCTGCTACTACTACAGCACTTAGTCGCATTACAACATCCCTAAATAAGGCCTGTCGGCTGCTCACTGGTGCACATCGACGTACCCACACATGTGAACTCTATGCTGACTCAGGTTGGTTGCAACTCTCAAACCGGATAAAGTACCTTACCTGCCTGATGGCGAAAAAATCCATTCTGGGCCTCACTCCACCCTGTATCCAAGACCTGTTATGCCCGAGCGCTAGCACCCATTTTACCAGAAGATCAGAACACCAGCCTCTCCAAGTCCCCGATGCCGACTCTCAGGGACAAAGATCATTTGCCTATCGTGCCCCAGCTGGCTAAATGCCTCAGCACTCATATTACTGCCTCCACCTCTCTAGGTATTTTCAAATCAAGGCTTTTCTCTCACCTTGCCACCTCCAGCTCCTGTGACTGCCCTGATTAAACCTCCTATTTTCTCACTACCCACCCTGTTCCGTTATCTGACAAAGACATGTTTGGGAAACCTTTTCCTGCTATTGTCTGCTCCCCACACCTTTCACTTAACCTTTCTGTTCTGGACTTTTTCCTATTTGTTTCTCCTAATCTGGCATGACCTCTTTCTTGTAATAATAATGTGATTATTGATATCTCATGTCCTTTTGCACAAGTGATTTAATATGTATTTGTATATGTTTTCTTGCTCTTGACACAACACAAACTGTTGTGTTATCTATGTAACCTTTTGTACTGTACCTAATTGACGTGGAACCTTTGTAAAAGAGCCTCTGGCTCAAAGGTAGTAATTCCTAGAACAATAAACTAAACTAAACTAAACTAAACTAAACAATACATAAAAAGGATAGCAACTCTGATGATACAGACTACAGGCTTATTAGTTTGACTTTGGTGCCAGCTAAATTAATGGAATCATTGTTAAAGGATATAATCCAAATGCACATGAAGAACCAGGGGATGGTAGATTTTGAGCAGCATGGTTTTGTCAAGGGAAGATCATGTGTCACAAATTTACCGTGCTTTTATGAAAAAATTTCCACAGCTGTGGATAGGGGAAAACCTATGGATGTTATATACCTGGATTTTTCCAAGGCCTTTGATAAAGTCCCCCAAAGAGAAATCATACATAGTCTGATTGATAGTAATCTAGATCACAGAATAGTAGGGTGGGTCAGTCAATGGTTGAGGGGTAGAACCCATAGAGTGAGTACAAATGGTTACAAATCTGACCAAATAACAGTGACTAGTGGGGTACCCCAAGGCTCGGTCTTTGGCCCACTACTATTTCAAATATTCATATCAAAGCTAAGTCAGAAAATTGCATGTTGGTTAGTAAATGTGCTGATGATATTTTCTTAGTGAATATTGTAGACAGTGAAAAAGACTACCTTGGACTACAGAGAGATCTAGACAGTCTAGTCGACTGGGCTGACTCAGTTGTGATGTATTTTAATAGGGATAAATGTAGTGTTATGCACTAGGGAAGGCATAATAAGGAGTCTACTTACTATATAAAGGGCAACCCTCAAAACATCTGTTGAGAAAAAGGACTTAGGAACAACAATATCAAATAAGCTCACATACAGCACACATAAAAATGTTCAGGTGGCAAAGGCTAAGAAGTTACTACAAACAATCAAAAGAAACTTTAAAAGTAGAGATGTAGGGGTGATGATGCCACTGTATAGGTCATACTGTATGTCAGACCATTGCTGAATTATGGTAGCCCAATTTGGGGACCAACATAGAAGGCAACTCAGACAGAATAGAAAAAATACAAAGACAAATAACAAAACTAATTTACAACTGCAAAGGTATATAATTATGACAAAAGGGCTCTACAATGCTGGTTTGACAACAATTTTGTCAACTAGCATCACAGTGATGGAATTTATGTGGACCGCAAGTTGTGGTCAGCATAAATCCCAATTGACTCCCAGTCCATGTTTCTATCGGGGGCTACGCCCCCAAACCCCCCAATGTGGGGGTCTCTGCCCTGGTACCTCTGTTCTAAATATAATCAACTCTGAGCCAGCATTGATTTGGGGAGGGGGTGCATGACCAGGAGACAGTGTGCCCCTGTCTCAGGCACACCAGTACAGTGACCTGTTGAAGAACTGTCGATTTCATCGGCAGTGATGTAGGTCGCTGTATTGGTGTCACTGTCGGAGGGGTATACCTGAGAAAAGGCTACAAAAGATAAATTTGATGTCACTTCAGACAAGAAGAATCAGGGGAGACATCTTACTATGTTATGACATAATGCAGGATAATTACCTTCTAAGTGAATTGAATATGACATTAAAAAATTATAGTATGGGTACAAGAGGACATCCGCTCCAATTAAGCCCCAAAGAGTTCATTTTTGAAAAACAGAAGGGCGTTTTTTACACAGAGGGTGGTGAACCACTGGAACAGACTACCGCTGGAAGTAATAATAAAGATAAAAAAAAAAATTAAAAAGAATTTAGACAAATACATTCTAGGTGGAAACAATTTAACAAATTACAGGTAAAAGATCAGGAGTGAACATGGGCTTATCACCTCTTTCAGCTCCTTACACCTTGGTATGAAAACACTAGAGAGGATAGACTACTTGATCTGGCAATGAGTAATATGGAAAATGAGATTATAGAATGTAAAGCCAGAGAATCACTATGTGACAGCAATCACAATATGGTGTACTTCGGACTAAACAGAACATGGAGATAAATTGTAAGAAAAAAACAAAATCAAACAGTATTGTAAAGCTAATTTCAAAGCAATTAAAGGTCTTCTAACAAACTGGAACTGGGAAAAGGACTTTGATGGGAAATCATTGGAAGAAAAATGGGACATACTGTGTTCCAAACTAAACTTCTGCATAAAGACCTTAGTACCAAAGAAAATAAAATATAAGAAAAAGGGCAGGATGGATACCAGTCTGGATTTCTTCGCACATCAAAAATTGATAAGGAAAAAGAAGAAGGTATATATGAACAACAAAAGAAATACATTGAGTATAGCATGGTCTACAGTGCATATACTAATATAAACAAAAAATGTAAAAAGACTAGCAGAAAAGCAGAAATGGAATATGATCTCAAATTGGCTGAAAATGCGAAGATAAATAAAAAATCATTGTATGCATATATAAAGCACCTCAAAAATAAACAATCTGAAATAGAATCCTTAATAAGTAAAAATGGAGTCATAAAAATGAATTGGGGAGTCACATGATGAGCTTACTGAATAGGATGTGCTCTGTCTGTGCTCCACTCACCCAATCTGCATTTCTAAGATTTTTCGGCAAGTTTTTCAATAATTTGCCTAACTAGCACTCACTCACCGTATTGTGAATCCTCTCAGCAGTAAGATATCCAGCTTTGCACCCGACATTGAAGTGCAGATGAGACAGGCGGCTCCTCAGCATACGCCACCTATCTCGCCAGAGAAAATGCCAAAGAAACCTAGGGTGCAGCCCTCTACATCAAGCCGAGCACACACTGCAACATCATCTTCTTCTGGGGCCATGGAATTGACCACTCTAACACTGGAGTGCTTCCTGTTTGAATTCCAGCCATTTAAAGAAGAGGCTCACTCGCTGGTAACCAAAGTTAAGGCCCTCTCAGACACTATGGAAGAGGTTGCACAGTGGACCATGGATAATGAAGCCTGCATTACTACTGAGGAGAAGCGGGCAGATAAAATTGAGTTATCAATAGCGGCTAACCGTCAAACCATAAAAATGCTGGAATCCAAAATTGAAGACTTAGAAGACAGAAGCAGGCTCAATAACGTGGTGGTGATCGGACTGCCAGAGAGAGAGAGAGGAAGGCGATGACACCATACAGTTTGAGCAGAAATTATTAACCAAGCTGGTGGGGACCTCCGCATACAGGCCTGCCTTGATTATTTAAAGGGCACATCAGGCACTCAGGCCAATGCCACCACTGAATGCGCAACCCAGACCTCTGATTTTTAGGTTTATGAATTTCCAAGAGAAGCAACATGTACTAATGAAGCTTAGAGAAATACAGGATGTTCTGTGGGAAGGTAAGAAGATAAGAATAACACAGGACTTACCAGCCACTGTTCGCCAGCGCAGAGCAGCCATCCACCCAATTGTTTCCAAATGTATTGCTTCAGGCATCAAGATTTGTATGGTTTATCCTGCAAAACTGCAGATATTTTTGGATGGAAACTTGGCCTCATTTGAGGAGGTAGCTCCTGCATTAGAATTCTATAAGCTGAAGCATCCTGCCCTATTTACAGACTGCTGATGGGCCTGGAAGCTTGTGGGCTTAATCTGTGATAATGTGTACAGTAAGTGGTCTGCCCGTTAGTTTGGGGCTTAACTTTATGACCTGGTTGGGGCTTTGTTTATGGCTGTTTAAAGGTGTACAAATCCCCAGGTTCTCAGGAATATATGCATTTAGTATTCAAGTTTGGTTCGTCGACATTGGAGACTTTATTCCGAAGAGGAGATGGAGGGCTCACTTCCCAGCTTCTTCACAAGGACTCTAATAACCCGAGGAAGTCATCCCTCCAAATGGCATTTTGTTCAGTTTCTTAATAGCTACAAGTGCACCATTTGGATCTCCGGGGGATGGCTGAGAATATTGTCTGTACTCTTGGAACTTTTATTTCAATAGGTGGTGCATGTAACCAAGGGTTCAGTTTTCTATTTTGTTTTTTTTATATTCAGAAACTTTTATTGGTTTTCAAAACAATAAGCAAACACAGTTACAGTCAGGCATGCAAACCAAGCTATAAGACCCAGATAAAATAAGGGTGAATAGAACAAAATACAAAAGGAAAACCCCTCCCTCCAACATACCAATACAACAATTCCACCCCCCTAATACTCCCCCTACCCCCATGGAGTGTAGACACTAAGTAGAATAAGCTCGAGGTGTAGTGGCTGAGCATATACTATGCACAAAGGACTAAGCCTTAAGTACTGTCAGGGCATTCAGATAAAAAGTGAGGAACCAGGAAGGAGTGCTATCAACCATCAGTGTAAATATAATGCATAAAGTTTACCCCATTTTTTATCAAAAACAGAAAGCTTATTATTTATACTGGCAATCATATGTTCTATTCTCAAACAGAAGGAGATCTTGTGTAGCCATTCATCATAGGATATACTTAATTGATCCATCCAGTGTTTAAGAACCAATTTCCTGAAGGCAAAGGAGACTAAAGCAATATGATACTTGTGCTCTTTGACCCTGATCTGACTATAGTCACCAATAATGCAGATCTTGGAGGTGAACAATTTTTCCAGGCCAATCAATGGGTCAAGTTTAGCTTTGACTGAAGACCAGAGAGGAGTGATCTTTTCGTATTGCCAAAAAATATGCAAGAGATAACCTGATGATTTACCAGAGAGAGTACATAAGGCAGAGTTGAGATGACCCATCCTAGCAAGCTTGACTGGGGAATAATACATGTTGTGCAGGATTCTAAACTGGGTAAACCTTAATCGGTCTTGGGTAGTATACTTATAAAAATCCCTCCAGATATGGTCCCAGTTGTGACTGGTATTAGGCAGGAGGTCCCCCCAGGTCTTTGAAGAAATCACTAATGGTGGAATGAGTTTGTCCAAAAGCATGGAGTAGCATGAGGTAATGCCAGGTGGTTTGAGTGATAGCTCATTTAATTTGGAGAGAAAAGCAGGGTGATTGGATATAGTGGAGGTAGGACCAAATTTTTGGAGAGTTAAATGTCTAAGTTAGAAAATTTTGAAGATGTGCAAAGTATTGATTCCTATGTTCTGCAATATTTTGGGGGAGGATTGAAGCTGACCCTGTATATACAAGTCCGATATCCTGTAGCCTTCTAGCTATGGCAACCAGGAGCTTGGTATAGTGTTGCCACTGATTTTGATATTATTATTGTTGAGAAGGATTGGTTGAGAAATGTCTTTGGAGGGGTAGATTTTGAGAAAGGAGAAATTTGCAAAAGCACACTAATAGAGGTACCTACTACCGTATTGTGTAGAAGAGTAGGAAGAGAGCTCGGAGGGGAATAAACTATCGAAGAGCTGGAGATGCCAAATTTAGTCATCAAGGACAATTCCATTTCTAACCATAAGGGACGGTAGATACCCTCATTGTACACGGCTGGGTTGGTCAGCCACTTACTACACTTACATAAGTGGCTAGCCCAGTAGTAAAGGAGAGAATTGGGCAGTCTGAGCCCCCCTGAACCGTTGGGAAGTCACAGGTTGTTATACGAATGCCTGGGATTTTTGTTCAGCCAAATGATGTCAGTAATCATAGCATGCAACTGTTTGAAGTAGGAAATGGGAAGCCAGAGGTTTAACGTATTCAGAGGGTAGAAAAGGCGCAGAAGAATATTCATTTTAATGATGTTGATTCTCCCCCATAAGGAAAGTGGAAGTGCTTTCCAGCGTGAGAGGTCTTGCTGAAGAATCACTGTTAAGTCATCCAGGTTTATTTTTTTCATGAGAGACGGTTGGGTAGAAAGGTGGATACTGAGATATTTAATAGAACCAGAGGTCCACTTCATACCGAATTTTTCAAACTCAGACCAGAAAGTGTTAGAGTTAAAGGGAAAGATTTCAGTTTTGTCATAATTAAGTTTGTAATTAGATAGGAAACCAAAATGTTCTATTACCTGTAAGACCTCTGACAGGGTGTCTGCAGGGTGAGTCAGATGGAGGAGGATGTCATCCGCATAGGCAGACTAGATGTAAGAGCGACCTCCAATGGGGATTCCAGTGATGTTAGGGGGAGGATTTAATTTGTCTGAGAAGAGGGTCCAAATATAAATTAAAAAAGGAAGGGAGACAAAGGACAGCCTAGATGTGTACCAGAGTACAAAGGAAACTGGGAAGAAAACACACCATTGCAATAAAATCTTGCGGACAGGGAGGAGTAATTGACCCGGATCTAAGTGATGGAAGATATTGGAAAACCCATCTGCCTCAAGGTGGCTTGTAAGAAGACCCAGTCCACCCTGTCAAAGGCCTTTTCAGCATCAAGGGAGATTAGGGCCATCGGTATGGGGCAGCTGAAAAGATGTGACTAAGCTTGCGCAGGTGGTCAGATGAGTTGCGTGCTGGAACAAATCCCACTTGTTCAGGGCTGAGAAGAGCTGTCCAGACCCTGTTCAGCCTAGTGGCCAAGATCTTAGTGAAGATCTTTACATCATACTTGAGCAAGGAGATAGGCTGGTAACTCGCGAGCTGAGTGGATGGTTTACCAGGTTTCAAAAGTAGGATAATAGTGGATTTTAACAGACAGGGGTCCAGAGAGTCCACAGAGAACATATACTGAAAAAGGTGCTGTAAGAGAGGAGAAAGCTCTTTGGAAAACATTTTATACAAATTCGACAGGAACCCATCTGGCCCTGGGGACTTATCTAAGGCAAGATTATCTATGGTCATAGAGACCTCTTCAATAGAAATAGGGCAGATAAAATGGATTGTTGAGGCTCTAATAGTTTAGGTAAAGAGATCGAGTCAAGGTAATACATAACTTCCTCTTCAGGAGGAAGAGAATCCCATTTCCCATAGAGTTTACTGTAGAACTTTTTGTAAAACCTGAGCAATTTCCTAGGACCTGTTAGAAGGGATATGTGTCTAGAAATAACAGCTGGAATGATTCTTGAGCTTTTGAGTTTACGTAGTGGAAGAGCGAGTAAGTGCCCGGCTGTCTCTCCTTGGTCAATGTACTTGGCCGGATAGGTAAGATAGCGAACTCATAGAAACATAGAAACATAGAAACATAGAATTTGATGGCAGATAAGGACCGCTTGGCCCACCTAGTCTGCCCATTTTCCTACCTAACAGATAAGCTGCAGATACTAGTTAACCAACAGCTTACTTCCTCCTACCCCCCACTAGGACTGCCTTATGCGTGTCCCATGCATTCTTGAAGTCCCCCACTGTATTTGACCCCGCGACCTCCTCAGGGAGGCTGTTCCATGCATCCACAACCCTCTCAGTGAAAAAATACTTCCTCCCATTACCTCTGAGCCGTCCCCCTTCTATCTTCAAATTGTGCCCCCTTGTTCTTGCACATCTCTTTTTCTGGAAGATGCTACCCTCTTGGACTTTGTTAATTCCCTTGAGGTACTTGAAAGTTTCTATCATGTCCCCTCTCCCTTCTTTCCTCAAGGGTATACATATTAAGTGCCTTTAGTCTTTCTTTCAGATGTCTTCTGGTGCAGACCCTGCACCATTTTGCTGCCTCCTCTGGACAGCCTCCACTCTGTCTATGTCTTTGCAGAGATGGGGTCTCCAGAACTGCACACAGTACTCCAGATGGGGTCTCACCAACTGTCTGTACAGAGGGATAACAACTTTCTGTTTTCTACTATTGATGCCTCTTCCTATGCATCCCAGTATCTCCCTAGCCTTCCTTACTGCCTTCTCACATTGCTTGCCCACCTTTAGGTCATCTGATATAATTACCCCCAGGTCCCTTTCTATTTTTACTGTTGTCAGTATCTCACCCCCCATTGTGTACACTTCCCCTTGGATTTTGTTCCCCATGTGCATTACCTTGCCCTTCTTTGCATTGAATCTGAGCTGCCATACATTTGACCATTCCTCCAACCTTTCCAAGTCCCTTCTCATTGTTTCCACTCCATCTTGTGTATCAACCCTGTTGCAGATCTTTGTATCATCTGCAAAGGGACATACTTTTCCTTCCAGTTCCTCTGCAATGTCACTTATAAAGACATTAAAAAGGACTGGTCCCAGTACTGAACGCTGTGGTACCCCGCTAGTAACCCTCCTTTCGTCACTGTGTACTCCATTTACTACTACCCTTTGAGTCCTGTTGTCTAGCCAATTTTTTATCCAGGCTACCACCTTGGGACCCACTCCAAGGCTGGCTATCTTGTGTATTAATCTTTTGTGTGGGACTGTATCAAATGCCTTGCTAAAATCTAGGTAGGCCATGTCCACAGCCCCTCCCTGGTCTACTACTTTGGTAACCCAGTCAAAGAAATCTGTTAGATTGGTCTGACACGACCTTCCCATCATGAATCCATGCTGCCTTGGGTCCTGTGCCCCACTGGTCTCTAGGTACTCAACAATTCTTTCCTTCAGAAGTGATTCCATCATTTTCACTACCACTGAGGTCAAACTAACTGGTCTGTAGTTTCCTGCCTCTGTCCTGCTCCCACTTTTGTGAAGAGGAATCACATCTGCCCTCCTCCAGTCCTCGGGTACCACCCCATCCTCCCATGATTTGTTAAACAGAGTAGTCAGTGGTGTCACTAGTTCTACCCTTAGTTCTTTCAGAATTCTTGAGTGAACCCCATCAGGCCCCATTGCTTTGTCCACCTTCAATTTTATTAGTTCTTTCAGAACCCTTTCTTCTGTAAATGGACTGTTATCGAACCCCGTCTTCAGAGTGTTTCTCTTGTTTGGTTTAGGTAACTCCCCCTCCTCTTCTCAGCTTTCTGTCTCAGAATCTCTACATATTTATTATGTAAATCCAAAAGAGAAGGTAAGGATTCAGATGGATAAGATGGGGAAAGAGAGGAGTCTATATCACATATCTTATGCAATAACAAAGCAGCTTCTTTTGCCCGCTGTTTCTTCCTCTTAGAGGCAAGGTAGATACATTCTCCTCTTAGGAGACATTTTAATGCACACCACTCTTGGTCCATTCTGGGAATGGAGTCCAAGTTGGTCTCAGCAAAGGATTAGATAATGTCTTTGATTCTGGAGACTACAAACTGATCTTTCAAGCGCTGGGTATTTAGTTTCCAGGAGAAATCCTTTTGAAGATCAGAAAGGGGGGAGAGGTGAGTCCAGGCCACTTTATGATCTGAAAGGGAACTGGGACTAAAGCCCATATCACAAACTGTTTTGAGAGCAGTGAGACTAATTAGAATGAAATCTAGATGGGAGGAGGTGACATGAACTGTAGACATGTACGAAAACATATAAGCCGTGGGGCTGAGGACCCTCCAAGGATCACATAGACCTAGAGAATCCACAATGTCTCTCAAGGCTCATTGGGACTGTGTCATAGGCCAGTGGGAAGAGTGGGACTGGTCCAGGTCTTGTGTAGGTGAGACATTCCAATCTTCCCCAAGGATCAGCATGGTGGGGAGAAGAGCAGCAAGTTTGTCTGTTAAGTCCATAAATAACTCAGTGTCTCTAACTACAGGACCATATACACTACCTAGAACCATTTCACATCTGTCTAGGATATCTTTAACCAGTACATAGTGACCACAAGGGTCAGACACTACCAGGCTAGCTTGAAAGGATATGGGTTTAATAATTAACACCGCCACCCCCTGCTTGCTGTGGAGTCACCAGATGCAAAAACTTGGGATACATTTTGTGTCCCGAGCCAGTTCGCTTCCTGGGTACTTAGATGAGTTTCCTGCATAAAAATGATGTTACCATGCAGTAGGGAGATGTGATATAGAGCCTGATATCTTTTGCCCTACTCCCTGATTCCTCTAATGTTCCAGGTAAAGAATTTAGTAGTTAGATAACCATTATCCCGATATAAAACAGTCAAGCACAAAATAACTGCCACTATTGAGTACACTCCAGTGCTCCTCCTCCCCCCACCCTCCCCAAATGAAATGGAGCCCACAACAGCCCAAGGAAAGGGGCTGCTGGTTATAAAGCACCAAGACAGTATTTGTTGTACCAGGGATGACCAGTATATGGAAGGTAGGATTGCAAAACTCCTGTAACTATCTGTATTACATTGGCCGAGCTAGCAACTCTGGTCAAATGACAAAATGAGTGACAGATAGGGTGCTGATATGCAGAACATAAACCCCCATTTCCCAGTTCTTACTATACTAAACCCCAAAAAGAGGGTGCTCCCCCTCTCCCTCCTTAGAATAACTATATACAAGAACCCCCCCAAAAAAAACATTAATAGCCCCTGCATATGTCCCCAAAGCTAACCAAGTGGTGACCTAAGGGGCTTGCCAAAATAGAAGACACCCCACACCCCGTAACCCGCCATTCCCCCTCCTAGGAGTGAGAGCAGACAACCAGCATATATACAAGTGCCCCTGCAGATTAAGAACGAAGTAAAATAACATCTGGTAAACAGCTGTATTCTCCTACTCCGCAGTGATTTCCAGATTGACATTAAAGGTACAGGAGGAAGATCAGGATGTGTTCCCTATTAATCCACCCGCAGCAGCTTCCAACATCAACAAAGCTTTCCCCCACCACCACCGTCCCCACTGCTCATTCCCAAAACTATTTATTAATACCTGTCAACTAGCATTAGACTAAGGAGGTGTAACAACATTCAAAAAATTGGTAATAAGAAGAGTTAAGGACTCTGGGACCAGTGGGAAGTTGCTTCCTCACTTACTCCGAAGTGAAAATAGACCAACTAAGGTCTGAGCGGCAAGTGCTTCCCACTGATTTGGTTGACTAGAGCAGCTGTATATAACACTAGGTAGTGCGTCTATAAAAAAAAAAGATCACATTCAATTTTTGAAAGGCAGGCAGCCCTCTCAAAACAATACAGATTCAGTACTTACATTCATTCAGGGCCCAACTCTCAGGATCACCGCATTGAGAATTCCATGGAGATAGCTTCAGGGAATTGGAAGGAGGACAATAGTGTGGATGGGACCAAGTGGCGCTGGAGAAAAAACTGTCCCACCGGAAAATCGAACTCAACTAATTGGGACCCAGCTTCACCACATCTCGCACTGCTGTTGAACTTGAGAACCGAGAGAGGCCCCCTGCTGTTCAGGAAACGGGACACAAGCCAGCTCAGATTATACACAAACCTGGACTCTGAGGTTGAAAAGGCCATCCATATTGCTCAATGGCACATCCAAGACACCAAAGGTAGGCAGAGTTTGGAATTATGGCGCAACTAAACAAAACAGAACAATAGTAGGCTAAAGAGGCATCCGCTTCCAGAATGCAAAAGTGAAAGAAGACGGTCTGCTTGAAGCAGTTCAAGTGGCATGGAACAAGTCGGGTAGGATGGTAGCTAGCTCACTTCTGGCTTTCTCTGGGGTCTCAAAAGAATTCCAGGCTCCAGAGATCAGGACCTGCAGATGGGCTCTGTATGTTATCCTGAATTTTATGCTGGTGGCAAATAACTTCATAACTATAGGGTGGAAGTCCAACCCTTTTTGCCGCATTTCATAGGGCAAATCTTGAGTTAGGCGCAGCTTTCCTCCTTCCCACAGGATGGCTTGAAGCTCTCTGGCTTTTGAGAGAACGTGATGTTTTTCCAGATAGTTGAAAAACTTAAAAATTATGGGTCTTGGTGGTGAATTATCTGGTGGTCTTGGAAGCAGGGAATGGTGGGCCCTCTTGATTAGGTAGACTGGGCTGTAGGGAGAAGGACCTACAATTTTGACCAGAAGCATCTGTATAAAGGTAATGACTGAGGTACCTTTTCCCCATCAGGGATCCCAAATATAAGGATGTTGTTTCATCTACTACGACCTTCGAGGTCCTCCATCTTCAGCTGTAATTTATGTAATTGTTGCTTTAGGGTATCCAGCTCCGGTGTAGTTTTCTCCCGCCAGCATTCTACTGATGTGGTGCGGGCCTCTACATCTCTGACCCTATGACCCAGGTCAGTTAGGTCCAACCTGATAGATTTTAGCTCCGATGAGATCTCCTTTAATGTTTCCCTGAAAGGAAGCATTTCCTGGAGGAATCGATCTTCTGTGAGTGGGACTGCAGAGTTATTGGAGCTTGAGGGTTTAGTGGTAGCTGACCCCTGGACTTTTGTTTTATTTGGCATCTTTTCAGGAATTGCTGGTGGGGTATGGTGGAGTGGAGCCAGCCGCATATCTATCTCCATCTTAGCTGAATAAATGCTGATAGTGATCGGAGGAAGGCTTAGGGTTGCACTGCAGACTTACCAGATTCCGTATATATCGAAATTATGTGTTAATCCAGGCTGAGAGCTTTAAAATATATAGTTAAAGTGGTGGAGGCTCAGCAGAGGAGCTGTTTTCAAGCTGAAGGCATCACGTGATCCCCCAAGTTTTCTATTTTGGACTATGACCTGGCTGGAGTTCGGATTATGGCTGTTGGAAAAGGGTACAATTTGGCAAGTCCCCAGGAATATGTATGTTCAGACTACAAGTTAGCCTCCTTGACATCAGATACTCTATTTTGAAGAGGAAATAGGGGGGACTCTAATAATTTGGGGAAGTTGTCCTTCTAAATGACATTTTATTTAGTTTCTCAATAGTTACAAGCACATCATTTGGACCTCTGGGGGATAGCTGCGAATATGGCCTGTACCCCTGGGACTTTCATTTCATTTGGTGGTGCATGTAACCATGTGTACAGTTTTCTAATTTGGTTTTATTAATTTTCCTGCACTATCATGAGGTCCAGTTCATTTGAGTACTTTCTGACTCGAGCAGGATCAAACTCAGTAAAGGGCATTAAGACTTCCCAGACAGTTTGCTGGTGAGGTTTAACAAGCAGAAAAAGTTTTTCTTTTCTTTACCCCCCTCCTTTTCCTTTACTATGGTGCCAGCTTAATTTGTTTTTGCATTATTGGAATGGCTCGTGGTTTCTCTCTGTGGAGGGTTCCGGTAAAAACCCTAACTATATTCATAAAATCCCTGGAATAACTTTATCCTCTGTTGGGTTTTGTTAACAGGGGTAAAAGGGAGGCTGGGGAAGTACCTGTGGCAGCATGTTAAAAGCTGCATGGGACTTCCCATCTTTCTCTCCAACATGCTTCTTTCTGGCTGGGGGAAGGGCTTTGTTTTTCCTTCATTTCACTGACTTTTTACTCCAAAGGGTTGCAGTGTAATAGTGGAGGCCGATAACATTTAGGGCCATAGTACATGGAGGGGCATGGTGAACCTCAATGTGGGACAGCTTATTCCACCACAAGAACCACTGATGCCAACCGGCTCCATTAACAAGTCAAAGAAGGTTGCTATACTTCCCTCTAGGAGGGGGAGAACACTTTCAGATCTTAGTAATAAACTATGTGACATATTAAGGCTGTTTGCAGTTGGATGGGTGGGGAGAGGGAGGGTCATCAGTAACTGATCGCCACAGACCAGCACAAGGGGAGGGATGAGTGCTCTCATTATTGTTCAATTTTTTCAGTAATCCATGTTAGATGGTATGCTGGTTGTTTTATCTATAGTTTCTGTTCTGGTTGCAAGGCAGATTATGATGGGTGGGTACTTGGGTGCTGTTCTGGGATTTGGGGGAGGGGATGGTGAGGGGCTTGTCTGCATTTTTAGGGAGAGGGATAGTGTGGTGCCATATACATATAATGAGCAGGATTACATGCAAGAGGTTGGATATCAGGTAACATGGGGTAACTTATCACTTATGAACAAAGATGATTGCACAAATTTTTAAGTTTTGTTCATGGAATGTAAAGGGGGTGAGATACCCTCTAAAATGTAAGAAAATGTTGAAACACTTGGGGATCCTGCACAATGATGTGATTATGTTACAAGAAACCCATTTATTAGAGACAGAGGGAACACAATTGAGGCGGCAGCAAGTGGGACAAATTGTTACTGCAGGAGACAGCAGGAGTAGTAGGGGGTAGCAATTCTGCTTAAAAGAGCCTTTCCATTTTCCTGCGAACAGTGTATAAGAGATAGAAATAGTAGATATGTCTTTGTTAAAGGTAAAATTCTATCTTTCGAGATAATTCTTGGATGTAGCTACAGCCCTAGTACAGATTCCCCATCTTTTTTTATGGAAATCCTCTCCATATTGACACCCTTCTTAAATATCCCAGTATTATTGGGAGGAGATTGGAATCTTCCCTTCAATCCTCTGTTGGACAAATCCACAGGATCAGGGCTAAGGGTCTTTCTCCAGCACAGAGATCAGTTAGAAAACTAATCGACCACATGGGTCTTTGTGACCATTGGAGACTCTTACATGCTACAGATAAGGAATTTACATTTCACTTGGCAGTTTACAGTTCAGCTTCAAGAATCAATTAATTCTGGTTGAGCAAAGTCTTGTTAAATGACCTGATAGATGCTAAAATGGAACCTGGAGTAGGCTCAGACCACTCTATAATAACCTGCAGACTTTCTCTCGCTCTCTTAATTGGGGGACGGATAAGTTGTGGAGGTTAAATAATCAACTTTTAAAGGACAAAAAAAATCACGGATAGCATTACAGCCTGCTTGGACCAATTTAAAATAGATAATTGGTGTACAACACAATCCTCATCTCTGGAATGGAGTGCATTAAAATGCTTTATATGGGGGAGTTTATTAAACTAGCGTCAGTTCAAAAACAGAGGGAAGAACAAGAAATTAATGCACTCTTAACCCAAATCAGAGAGAGGGAAAAATACCTATCCACACACTTTACGGAGTCAGATAGGGTTGAACTGTTAAAATTGCAAGACAAATACTCTGAATTGTTGAGGGAAAAAGCAGAGTGGGCGATATTAAGAACAAAAGCTAATTACACAGATCAGGGGTAGAAGGCAGGCAGGCTTTTGTCCCTTAGACTAAAATAACAGGAAGCATTGAGATGCATTGTGGCATTACAGCAAGAATACAGCAAGAACCCCATGGGCCCCTCTTAACTCAGACTAAGGAAATAGTGACTGAATTAGAACATTATTATAAAAACCTGCATACCCAAATGCCAAATCCCCCTCCTCAGAATATAGTGGATCAATATTTAGCCAGTCTTCCCCTTCCTACACTCACTGCTGCTCAAGTGGAAGGTCTCATCACCGCTTTACTGAGGACGAGATTCTTAATGTCAGTAAGGATCTACCCCTTGATAAGGCTCCAGGACCAGATGGCTATTCGGTCAATTTTTATAAGAAATTTGTCTATTAGTTGGCCTCATGGTTACTGGAGGTATATTCAAGTATGCTACAAGCAGAATATTTTGACCCTAGACTTTTAGTACTCCCTAAACCAGAGAAAGATCTGAAATTGGTGTCAAACTATAGACCATTATCTCTCCTAAATTGCGACATGAAAATTCTCGCCAAATTACTTGCCCACAGGGTGGACCGTGTACTCTTGTCTCTCATAAGCTCCAATCAGGTAGGATTTATGAGGGGGAGGTAATCGGCAGACCACCTCCACTGGTTGTCTCATGTCTTCTCCGCATCCCGGGAGGCTCGTCAAGCCATGGCATGGTTTCCCTGGACGCGGAGAAGGCATTCGATGGAGTGGACTGGTAGTTTTTGTTTAGATCTCTTTATAGATATGGTTTCACCCAAACAATTATTTCTTGGATACAGGTGTTATATTCAAACCCCTCTGCTCGTATTTTTTGCAACAGGACTCTTTCTCCCCACTTCTCCCTAACAGCTGGAACCAGGCAAAGTTGCACTCTGCCCCCTTGTTAAATAATTTATACTTAGAGCCCCTCATAGTTGCCATTAGGGTGTCCCCAGATATAAAAGGAATTTGGCTGAGGTCTAAAGAGGAAAAAAGTGCGGCATACGCAGATGACATATTGCTGCATCTTACTAACATTACACCCTTGATCCGAGGCCTTCTGTGAATAATGCAAGAATTTAGACTACTTTCCAACTATAAACTTAATACAGGTAAATCCTTGTTTTTTCCACTGAATAATAAAGTCCTCAAGCAGGACATTATAAATTTAGGCTTTACATGGTCCCCCAAATCTCTTGAATATTTAAGCCTAAATCTCTCTACCAGTGAATCCCAAATGCACCACTTAAATTTAGAAACTTTACTTAGAACTATGCAGCAAGATTTAAAACAATGGTTAGACCTTCCCTTAACCCTATGGGGAGGGTAAGCATCATTAATTGAACATTCTCCCATGTCTGTTTTACCCCCTCAACCTATTGAATTTATGGATCCCTAAAGCCTGGTTTAGGAAGGTTCACTCACTCCTCTCTGATTTCCTATGGAATGGGAGTCCCCCCTAGGTGAGCCTTTCATAAATTAGCTGCCCCCAAACATCTTGGCAGCCTGATACTTCCACATGTTGGTTTATATTATTGGACCAGTCACCTTAATAAATATCTGATATGGGAAGAGCCACACAGTCCTATGGAGCCTTCAACATATGTCCCGACATGGCTCAGGGTAGAACAGGAAAGAATATCCTCAGCAGGTATAAACCCAGGCTCAATGTCTTTCATTAAAATAGGGAAACTTCCATTAGCTCTACGCCATAAAACACTGGGACATTCAATTCGAACACATTCTCAATTGTGCACCGCAATGAAATATGCAAATATGTATGATTTAGCCCAACCCATATTTCAAAATCCCAACCTCCTTTTGGGAGGGCATATGGTCCCCTATAATTGGATTCCATTAAAGAAATCTTGTACAGCACAGGATTTCTGCAATCAGGAAAATGAATTGCTGACCACACAGCAGCTGCTCAATAAATTTGACCTACTGTAACTCCAAAATGGTCTTTTTGAATTTATAAAATCTGCCACATGCTGGTGACTTATTTCAGGCCCAGAATCACTCAAGGCAGCCTGGGGGACTGGGTTCCTACCAGTAGAAGCCTGACTTTGGCCCCACATGCCGTCTTCTCAATATATACATTCCTATATCCCCCTGGTCTTCCCAAAAGTGGACGGTATTCCCAAGTACTGAGGTGATATGTTTCCCAACTCCATTTCCAGGTGGGCCAAAATTTGGGAGAACTGTCATAAATACATTACACAGGACAGGTTACAAATTATGCAGTTGCAATTCCTCAATGATATGTATTTGACCCCTTATCGGGTGTACAAAATGGGTCAGAAAGCGAGCCCAGTGTGTAATAGATGTGAGAGGGAGATGGGCACTTTATAGCTATGTTTTGGGGTTGCCCTACAATTTCCGCTTTGTGGGACCTTATTAAAGCTAGAATAGACCCCTTATTAGGTTTGCAGGAGTATTTCACTCCTGAAGAGCACTCGCTTTTCCACCTCCCATTCCTGTTTTAAGGCTTCCCTCTGGGGCTTCCCTCAAGTCTGCCCTTCCCTGCCTCTGCACTTAAGTTACTCCTGTTGCTTGCCCCACTGTTCCTTTGGCTCTGTGGTGTAGGGTATCATGACCTTCCCCTCCAGTGACTCATACAAGGGTTTAGATTATCTGATAATAAGGAGCCTTCCTTGCTCCAGCTAAGTGCTCCTTTCACCTCTCCTATCCCCTTTTGCAATCTCCTTGACGTATGCCTCAACCCCTAGCCTCCAGATGTCGTGTTTGGCTGATACTTCCTAGCCGACAGTTGGCCTCCTTTGTATGAAGCTATTACCTTCCTACCACTGGATAGATAAGGTCCCCTGGTATTGCTTCATTTACCTTGTTTATGTCTGATGCTCTTACTTGTACCTGCTCTTATTATTTTCCTGCTATGCCTGATTGTATCCTTGTAATCATGTATGTATCTCTGAAATAACCATGTATGTATCTCTGTAAACTCCCGGGTCGCACCTGAAAACAGGCATCTGGTTGTCTAGTGTGCTTACCTGGTAAAAAAAAAAAAAACAAAACAAAAAAAAAAGTGTGTATGTTAGGGGATTTCACAGGTTTCCCATGGATGTCTCGCCATTACCTCATTTCCATGATTGCTCTGTCGGTCAAGAAGGTTGTACTAAAACATTTGAAGGACTTCTTGTTGTCCACATATGTGGAGTGGACACAAGAGCTCCTTCATAATTTAAGGGTCGAGAAAATGAAGGTGAGTATTTTCAACCATACAGGGTCATATAAAATGAAATGGGAAATGCTGCATGTTCTACACACTACGTAGCTTTCTGTTGTAGGATATGGTATCCCCATATACAGACAAATAGTGTACCCCTTAAAATGCTCCTTGATACTAAACAATATTGGCACCTGGGATGGGGGGAGAGGGGTTGGGAGTGGGTGGTGGGGTGGGATTGTGAGGTAGGATTAATTCTGTATTCTGTCAATTCTTTGCCATGATGATATGAGTGTGTATGTGTGTGTGTGTGTGTATGTTTGTATTGGAAAATGGAAGAAAATCAGTAAACTTTAAATAAAAAAAAAATGAATTGGAAATAGCAGAATTGGTCAACAAATACTTTGTCAGTATATACCATCCAAAGGTCTCTGGAGATATTACATTACCACTTTGTAATAAAAATAACAATAGAAATAACTAAAAACGAAGTGCTGAAAAAGT
Source organism: Neoceratodus forsteri (assembly GCA_016271365.2). Classification (NCBI taxonomy): domain Eukaryota; kingdom Metazoa; phylum Chordata; order Ceratodontiformes; family Ceratodontidae; genus Neoceratodus; species Neoceratodus forsteri. The sequence goes on along the minus strand of CM057454.1, from coordinate 1,023,792,430 downwards.
TATCCAGTTTACACCCAAATAAATCACCCAGGCTGGATTAACTACATCCAGTATTGCTAAAAGCTGTAGCAGATGAAATATCAGGCCCTCTGGGTGACATATTCACATCCTCACTTTTAGAAGGAAAGGTATTAACTGACTGGAAATGGCTACAGTGACACCAATGCACAATAAGTTCTAGCCAGAGCCAATAGGGCTGTGAAAAGCTACCAAGTGACCAAAGTTACACATGTGTGCAGGAATTATTCAATGCCCGGGTGTAGCTTGGCCAATATTTGGAGGTGGTGCACCAAATTTTCAACATGGCCTTTTTGGGACCCCCTCCTCATGAATCAGGTCATTGTCATTTTGTTCACTTGTCCTGAAAGGTGATATTGCAGAGCAAGCCTGCTATTCTGTGCCTCATGTGTGAAAACACATTTTGTGAAGGTTGTGAAAAATAACAGCTGTACTGTTTTGAAGGAGGTGTTGAAAAATGGCAATGCTGAAAATATGGAATGAAAATATAAAAAATTGGTGAAGTCAGGTGCTTGAGTAGAAACTGTGCAACACATGCTCATAAAGCAGTCATTTTTTGGAACTTTTTCACCAAATTTGCAAAATGGGCTTTTTGAGACCCCACCTCATGAACAGTGGCACTGTCATTTCATGACTTGGTCCCGAAAGGTGATTCCGTGCAGTGACTGCAAACTCACCTTTCTCGACTGAGTAACAAAATTACAGTGACAGTTTTCATGAGGTGGGGTCCCAAGAACCTCATGTTGAAAATTTGGGGCAAAAATTTGAAAAAATGGCTGATTTATCAGCATAAGTTGAAAACCCTATTGAATGGCATTATAGCAGGCTTACCTTAGATTCTTCAGTTTGCGATTCTGCTTTGAAGAGTGCAGACGTGTCCCGGTCCAAAGAAGAAGATTGTGTGGACCTCCAGAAGTATGTATGGGGTAAAGGGGGGGTGTGGGGAGGTGGGGAGGTGGGTGCTCAGTGGGATGGTGGAGATGGGAAGGGAGACTGGAGCGATGTCAAAGGACTGTTTTCTCTTTTTATAGGGAAGGGAAAAAAATGAGTGCACCACTGATGAGGGACCATTTTAATTTTTGCAGAAAACATAAAAAGAATACATTTGGGCACACTGCCACATAAGTGTGGGTGGTTGGACAGGATGCCAACATGGAGATTGGGCACCCCTATGTCAGTGGGGGTAGAAAAATAAGGCACACTGGGGTGGCCTTCCAGTGTGCCACAGGACGGGGGGGTTCAGACAATTTTAAATAAAAGCCAGGATTTTTTTTTAGAATACATTACTGTTGTCACACAAAAATAGCAGTGGACTCCAGTAGTTTAATCAGTAGTTGACAGAGCTAAAAATATTTTCATGTTTAACTGATTAGGAATAAACATTTATGTCATCGAGAAGCCATTTTATTCTGATCTAAATATATGGTTAAACCAGAAACATGTTTGCAGAGTCAGAGGTATATTAATAAACAATTCTGAAAACCCCGCCTGCATACAGTAGACCAACACAAAGGGAGTGAGTCTCTAATCTTCTGCAAATTAAAGCAAACAGTGGTTCTTTAACTGCTTTGAAAGCTAAAATAGATGTTGCAGATTCAGGCTTATTAATTACTGGCACATCAGCATACCTTCTGGTGACACCCTGCATCCACCACCGCACAACACGGTGACAAAACTGCTCATGCGCGACACTCATGCATGTGCAGTTGCAATGAATAGCATTTTGCCATTCACATGACAGTGCCAGCAGAACTGTGCATGTGAGTGAGTCATGCATGCACAGTTCATGCACTGGAATGTGGAAGTAACAGCCAAAATAGTGCGACTATTATTCCATAACAACCGATCATGGTGGAGGGGTTCAAGCTCCATTGGGCTTTCAGAAGGATACTTCTAAAAGTCCGATAGAAGATTCCACAATCAGCCATTTTCAAAGCTATGGGGCGATCACAATAGTGCTGTAGGCTACGCCCACAGCCCTAAAAAGGGATCCAAAAATGACATCACAAATAATAGGCCTATCAGCCTTACCCCGGTAGTGAACAAAGTACTAGGGAAGATTGTCAAGAAGATACATGATCATATTAGCAAACATGATCTAGGTGACATAAAACAGCATGAATTTAGAAAGTGGAGGTCCTGCCAAACCTATTTATTGCACTTTTTTGACTCAGTTAGCAAAACACTAAATGTAGGCCTCCCAGTAGACATCTTATTTTTGAACTTCTCAAAGGCATTTGACACCATGCCACATCCACCTCTGATTACACAATTCCATAGTATGAAATTGGATCCTAATATTATTAACTGGGTAGCATCTGGGCTTGAGGGAAGAAAGCAGAGAGTCAGCTTAGTAGAACACACTTTCTCATGGAAGGAGGTGACCAGTGGTGTCCCCCAAGAGTCGGTCCTAGGACCTACCTTGTTCAGTATATATATCTCCACTATTACAACATCTACATCGACCTGGAGTTGCAAATTCACTGATGACCTCAAATTGGAGGCAGTTGTTAATAGTAACGAATCTAGAGAGAGATTCCAGACAGAAATAAATAACCTATAGCTTTGGGTAAGAGAACACAAACTTGCACTTAATCTAGACAAATGTAAAATCATGCATCTTGGAAGGAAAAACTTGATGGTACCTTATTATCTAAATGCGAAAAAGCTCATAGAAACTGACAGAGAACATGACTTGGGAGTCATTATTACAAACAAATTCACATCACATGGACAATGTAGGGAAGCAGTAAATAGTGCAAATAAAATAATAGGTTGAATCTCCAGAAATATCAAGAGTAGGGATAAGAGAGTATTCATTCCACTATATGCATCTTTGGCACACCCCCATCTGGAGTACTGAGGCAAGTTTTGGGCACCAAACTGTAAAAACAATACAAAAATGCTAGAAGGAACTCACAGAAGAGTCATCAAAATGGTTAAAACCTTATCAAATGGACCATACGATGAAAAGCTCTGGGAGCTAAACTTGTATACCTTACAGTACAGAAGAACTCTAGGTGACCTCTGCATGGTATTCAAAGCATTTAATGATGAGTATTTAGTTGAATGCATAGGACTGGAACTAAAAGAGTCTGATAGGAAGAATAGGTTTTACTGCCATCAACTGAGAGGACAGTTTTAAAAAAAACAGCAAAAAGGGGAGCATGGTTTAGTCAAAGAGTGATGGGCATGTGGAAAAGGTTGCCAGAAAATGTTGTAACGAGTGAAAGCCTCACATCCTTCAAGAAAGCACTTGAAGACTACATGGGAAACAAGAAACTCTATTATACATAAAGGCTATTGGTGGAGTCACAATGGCCTATGGCTACTGACTTGAATTGCCTATGAACCTATATAATACCCAGAGGGCCAAGCAATCCCTCTCATGAACTATCCTGAAACATTTGTGCCACAAAGCAGGAGTGTGGCATCCACCTAAGTGGCATCAGCAATGTTCTGTAGGGGGACTGCCGGTCTCAGGCCTCTCTGTCCAGGTGAAAGTAGGTGAAGCAGAGAATCCCAATAAGGGGAAGGGATTGTGAGACAGAAGCGGGAGTAGCTGGTACACAGCCAAGGTAGGCTTACAGAGACTGGAGATAGTGGAGTCTACAGTACCCCCCTGTATAGGGTAGGCTTACAGTGGTAGGTAACAGGGAGGTTGCAGCATCACCTTATCTAGGGTAGACCTGCAGAATCAGAGAATAGTGGAGATTACAGCTGCTCCTTAGCTAGAGTGAGCCTACAGAGAGAGGAACCACTAGGGACTGCAGCTGCTCACTGTCTAGAGTAAGCCTATATAAGAACAAAAACAAGGTGCTGTGTTAGCATGTGGTTTGAAAACAAAAAATGCTAATATTGAATGCATGTTGAAAATAGAAAATATAGTTAAAATTGATTTTTTGACATTGGGTCTTCTTCAGGTAATATCTAAAAGAGAGAAAAGCTTTTTTCTCTTTTATATATGTCCTGTAGAAGACCCAAGGTTAGAACATTGATTTTAACTATTTTCTATTTTCAGCATGCATTTAATATTGCCATTTTGTTAAGTTTATATAAGTAGGTACTAATGAGGTCGGCAGTACTCCTTATCTAGGGCAGACCCACAAAGGCAGTTTGCTATGTAGTGGTGACTAACTGATAGTGAAGGGAAAGGAGTAACTGTCAAATTACTGCAAAGGCATGACAAGGGTTGACCAAAGTAACATGATGTTGGGAAGGAACATGTACAGTCATTAGGAGGGAAGGAGTAGCCCCATCTCTTTTTAACCCCCTTTTACTGCACCTTCCCCCCTTTATTCCTGTACACCCAGCCCACCTAGCACATTTGTTTTTGTCTCACTTATCTTAACAGCAGATTCCTTCTACATGACTGCCTCTTCTGCCTTTGTCCCCCTCATCCATGGGCACCCCACCCCACCTAACAATTCCAGTTTTATCTCACAAATCATTATAACATAGTCTTCTCACTCCTTCTCCTCCTGCTTTCTGGGCCTGTTCCTCTCCTCTTTCTGGTCTATTTGCCTCCTTCCAGTTCTGCTTTCCCATCCCTGTGTTTCAGTCAGACTTGAAAGCTACATTTGTTATTGTAATTATGTTATTCTGTTGACAAAGCTTAATCTGGCTGCTTACTTATATCTGTATAATTATGTCTGTGACCACCACTATTTTGCAGTCTTATCCCCCATTCTGTCCATTGTGTCTACCCTAGCTGTCATGTCACTCCATATCGATCTTTTATTAAGTATCCTTCATTTGCTAACGGAATCCAATTTTGTTATCTATCTTTGTAATTTCAACATGGAACCTTTGTAAAAGAGCCTTTGGCTCAAAGGTGTTAATCTGAATAATAAATAAACTAAATAAATAAATAAATAAAAATAATAGTGGGAGTATCTTCAGGGGTGCCAGTGTGGAATAGATGCCTCCCACTGACTAGGGAAGATAAGAAGGAAGGCCAAAGCCAGTACAGGGAAGGGGAATGGTGGAGGTTAGACAGCAAGAGGGTGTGAAGGAGCTAAAGGCAGAAGTGGAGGGATTAGTAGGGGTGAAAGGAAGGGAGGAATGGTATGGGGCAAGGAGCAAAGGTGGTTGAAGAGGAGAAAAGGAAGTAAGGTAGGGTGACAGTGGAGGGAAGAGGTGAGATCAGTCAGACTCATAGAGAGGATAAGAGGGAAAGACAGAGGGAAAGGCTGGGGGAGCAGCTACACAGGGTTGAACTTGAGAGATGGGTAGTTGGGGATAGTAGAGGAAGAGTTGTAATCATGGGTAACTCAATAATGAAGGGGATATACTTGGAAGGGAAGGAGGAAGCACACAGTTGCAGGAAGGTTATGTGTATGCCAGGAATTTTTTTATTTTTTTTATTTAAACATTTGATAACCAGGAAAGGCACACTGAGCCAAGAATTGTTTCTAGGTGTGACACAGGGACAAGAGGAACAGGGATATAAGAAAACATACTCAATGCAAAAAAGTGCAAGGTAATGCACCTGGGAAACAAAACCCCAGGGGAAGAGTACACAATGGGGGGTGAGATACTGGCAATAGTAAAAATGGAAAGGGATCTGGGGTAATTATATCAGATGACCTAAAGGTGGGCAAACAATGTGAGAAGGGAGTAAGGAAGGCTGGGATGCATAGGGAGAGGCATCAATAGTAGAAAACAGGAAGTTGCTATCCCTCTGTACAGACAATTGGTGAGATCCCATCTGGAGTACTGTGTGCAGTTCTGGAGGCCCCATCTCAGAAAAGACATAGACAGAGTGGAGGCTGTCCACATGAGGGCACCCAAAATGGTGCAGGGTCTGCACCAGAAGACATACAAAGAAAGACTAAAGGAGCTTAATATGTATACCTTTGAGGTAAGAAGGGATAGAGGGGACATGATAGAAACTTTCAAGTATTTCAAGGGAATCAACAAAGTCCAAGAGGGTAGCATCCTTCAGAAAAAGATATGTGCAAGAACAAGGAGGCACAATTTGAAGATAGAGGGGGGATGGCTCAGAGGTAATGTAAGGAAGTATTTTTTCACAGAGGGGGTTGTGGATGCATGGAACAGCCTCCCTGAGGAGGTTGTGGAGTCAAGAACAGTGGGTGAATTTAAGAATGCATGGGACAGACATAAGGCAGTCCTAGTGGGGGGTAGGAGGAAGTAAGCTGTTGGTTAACTAGGATCTGCAGCATATCTGTTAGGTAGGAAAATGGGCAGACTAGGTGGGCCAAGCAGTCCTTATCTGCCATAAAATTCTATGTTTCTATGTTTCTATACTATATAGTAGATACATAAGGTAGCATATCAATACAGTGCTTTAATTACAGTGACTCAATAATAGTGATTCATTTATAATGACTGCATTAATAGCAAGCGCTACATATCAACGATGCACAGATTCAGCATCAATGGTGTAATAACCTACCTCTGAGGTCCAGGTGGGCCTCAGAAGATGTTATTTTGGAAATAGGGGAGGTTTGGGGGCACAGCCCCCCCTGCATACATCACAGCACCAATTAAGTGGTGGCAGACACTTAAACAACTGTGCTAAGGAAGAACATAGGTGTTTTGATTAGGCAATTGAGCCACGAAGATGGACACAAAGAAAAAAGTGGTAAAAGTAATGAGCATGCCAGAATCTCTGATGAAGCAGGGCAACTGCCCCTGCGAAACATAAGAGTTTGCTTTAATGTTACTTACTTAGACACTATATGTGGCATTTTTTGCTGATATTGGCATGTGCTGAAAAATACCATTGCTGTAATTTGTTGTGCTGTAATGCATTCGCTGAACTTGTCACTCACTATTATTGCTCTCAGAATGACATGGAGCTAATATATAATAATCATATATACAGTTTACATGCTGTATTATACAGAGGACTATATACAGATGGGTATCCTTAGTACCTTATGAAGCTGGGATGTACAAGGCAACAGAGCAAAAACATTTGCAATTGGATCCATATAATAAAATACAGAAGGTTATATTCAGCCAGGTACATAAATGGTCATATGAGACCAATGGAGTTTGGCTAGTATAGATAATGCATTAATGCAGAAATAATTACAGTTGAAACAGTTAGATTGAAAAGAGATGATGACATATAATGCCATGTGTGGCAGAGTAGTTACTGACATATAGTACATTGAATGCCAAATATGGGAAGAGCCTGAGAGGTAAAATTGATTTTAGGAGGAATGGCTACAATGTCATTAGTTTCATACACTTATTATGCGAGGACTGGGAGATAGGAATGTGCATCTGGGAATGGCTAAAAGCAGGCACAGGTTTGGGATGGAAGTTGACAAATTAGATTTTTGATAGAGTTGTGAAAGAGCGAGTTCCTTAGAAGGAGTGGTAGTTGGTTCGTAGTGAGGGAAGCCTGTAGGTGAAAGCAGATTTACCAGCAGTCGAGGAAGGTTTGGGGAGGGAGAAGGAATGGAAGACCCTTGAGTGCAGTGTGCAAGGTCAAGTGGCTGCTGGTGCTAGCCTCTCTGACAGGTATGGGGGGAGCAGGTTAAACCAATATTTGGGTATAAAGGAGATGAAGTGGATGAAATGACAGTGGGATAGAGGGGGTACACTGAGGGTTGAGAGGAAAGTGCAATGGTGGGTTCTGAGGGGGGAGTTTGTGGCAAAACAGCAGAAGTCATATAGGAGGGAGACAAGCATGGTTAGTGAAGAGGAGGGTGCAGTACAATATACTATGTCTGCATAATCGAAGATGGGAGTGATCACTTTTGTTAATAATACGTGGCTTACTGGTAGTGGGAGGGAGTCTCTGTTGTGGTATAGTATGCCAAGCTTTAGGTGAAGCTTTGAAGTGATGACTTCAGTGTGGGTCAAGAAGTTTAACTCGGTGTCGAGCCACACTCCTAAATATTTGTTGGATGAGACTGTATATAGTGGGGATCTGTTCAAGAAAGTGATAGCGGGGGGAAGGGGACTCTTGCTAATTTTTGGACAGACTCAAAAGTCATGGAAACAGATCTGAATATGTTGATTTTGAGTTGGTTTGCCTGGAACCAAGATTGCATGTTGTGATAATCATGTTGTAGTAATGAATGAATGTCACTTAGAACGGGGCCAGATACAAAAAGGATGGTGTCGTTCACATACATGTGAATGAAGGATCTAGAGCAAATAGAAGGGAGGTCATTTATAAATAAGATCAGAAAAGGATCCAGAATTGAACCTTTGGGGATGCCAGCAAGTATGGGGAGAGGGAGAGAAGTGGAGTTTGCAATCTCAACTGACTGAAGCCTGTTTTCGAGGTAGGATCTGAAACACTGAATTGTGGGGGAGGGGGGGGCAAGCCTGGCAAACTTGAGTTTGTCTAGGAGCAAGGGGTGCAAGACTGAGTAAAAAGCCTTAACCAAGTCTACAGTGATTGCAGTTGTTAGTTGGCCTTGGTCAGCGGATGACTGGATGAGTCTAATGATTTGAAGAAGGGAGGACATCGTGGAATGGTGTTTTATGAACCTAGATTGGTAGGGGGAGAAGAAATTAATGTTCATGAGGACATCTGTCGGCCTAGATTGGGCTAATGCTTCTTGCAGTTTGGCAAGGGCTGGAAGGAGGGAGATTGGCTGGTAGATACCTGGCACTAAGGGGTTGCCACCCTTGTGAAAAGGGATACTGCAAGCCATTTTCCATGATTGTGGAGCTGTACCTAAGGAGACAGACAGGTTTAGAAGGAAAATGAAATGAAGAGCACTTGCAGGAGCAGATATATGCAGAAGTTTGGGGTGAATACCTTCTGGGCAGGATTTTGAGATATTTAAGAAGTAGAGGGTGTTCAGAACTTCCTCTGTAGAAGTGGGAGCAAGCAGGAATGTGTTTTGAGGACAGTTTGGGGGGCTACAATTGATCCCAGGAAGGGGGTATAGGTTGGTCTGGTATGGCACAGGTGGTGAAGAATTTATTTAGGGTTTCAGCTATTCTGATGGGGTCTGAAATTGTTTTGTCTTTTTGCTTGAGATTTGGTGTGATGGCTTGAGTGGGAGGGCCAATGAGGGAGTGGACCATCTTCCAGAAGAAGGAAGAGTGAGTAGTGCTTAGACAAGAACTAAAGTAATCGGTTTTAGCTTGTCTTAGAGCCCTGTTCCAGGCATTCCTGGTAGTGCTGTAAGCTTGCCTTGATTGTGGGGTCTTGTCTGGATTTAAAGATGGACCAGGTTCTATCGCAGACTTTGCAGAGGTCAATTATCTGGGCAGAGACCCATGGGTGGTGCTGCTTTTTGACCCTAGCTTTCACTAAAGAGGCATAAGAGTCCCAGACCTGGGTTAAAGTCTTCAGGAACCAAGCCAGGGCTGATTCGACATCTGATGCAGAGTAGACTAGATCCCAGTCTGTGTGCTTCAGATTGTACAGGAGAGAGTTGGTGTTTAGTGAATTTAGAGGAAGGATTTTAATATATTTAGGGGCAAAATGGCTTTGATATATATATATATATATATATACACATATATATTTGTAGCCAATGTAAGGAACTCAAAGAACTAAGGATTAAATTCATTGGCCTTGAACTGGAAAATTAAACATTAAAATACCAATTGACAAACTTAAAGGAATCAAACTAAAATACACAGGTGGAGCAAACTTTGGCAGGATGTCACAAAAGATCAAGAGAGAATGAGGAGGGTGATGAGTGGAGCACAATAGGACAAAATAAACAATTAAAAAGAGGAAGAAAGGCAATGGATTTTCAGATACCAACCACTAATAGATATAGCCCATTGAGAGATCTAATTGAGAGTGTAGATGAACAGGCTGACGAGCTATTAAACATCATAGTGAAAAACAATCAAGACAGTAACATAACCCAGCAAAAAGAGGGATACAAATAGAAACAGGAGGTTTAGCAACTTCACAGAGCATGGCTAAGTCATTCCTAGATGAGAAAGAGAGGGTAGCTGTGAAAACTACTGCCGGGACAGAGGAAGAAAACTAACTCACCAGTTGTTGGTTGAAGTCTTATGCAGATCCAGCATCCGAAGAATACACATGAAAACATTGGAACAGCAGGTGCAGCAAATCACACCACTGATACTAACACAGACATGGGACAAATGTGTTACGTATTAGGGGATTCAGTTATTCATTATACAGATCAATACATGACAAAAAACAGTAAGGAAAGAAAAGAGTAATTAGTAACTATTTTCCAGGAGCAGGTCTAAAAGACCGTAAAGGGCTGGCCACTAAAATCTTAAAAGGGACAAAAGAAAGAAAGCATGGGATAATACATGCAGGAACTAACGATATAAGAAGAAAATCAAATAGTGATATACTGTTAGACTTTCAGATCCTATGTAAAGAACTAACTGAAATGAATTGTTTAGTGGCATTTTCAGAAATATTACTAGTCCCCAAAGGCAACTATTGCTCTAATCAAAGAATTTGAAAACTAAACAATAGTATTTGAAAATGGTGTATATTTAATAATGTAAGATGCATAAAAGCCTGGGAAAGATATGATGGCAACAGAGAATTGCTTGCTAGAGATGGACTGCATTAAAATAAAAAGGGAGTAAACTACTTACAGACTTATTTATTGAAGAACTGAATAATTGTGGTTTAGACTGGTAATTAAGGGGGCAACCATGAAATTACATAGGAATATTGACAATGCTGTAAACTACAGTAATAATAATGGAATAAACATCCTTTAGATAAATGCAAGAAGTTTAAACAAAAAAAGTTGATGCATTGGAATTATTAAAGCAAGAAGAAATACACATTTGTGGCATCACTGAAATGTGGTGGGACACCGATGACTGGTGTAAGCAGATATCTGGCTATCAACTGTTTCATAAAGATAGAAATAGAAAGCAAGGGGGTGGTGTTGCCCTTTATGTGATCAAACAATTGAAGGCCCAAGAATGTGATACACCAGACTACAATGCTAGTGATATTGAGCACATATGGATAAAAATAAATCTGCACAATGCAAAGCATATTGTGGTTGAAGTTTGCTACAGACCCCTCTCACTAACCACTGAGCAAAATCATCAGTTTATGAATCAAATGAATGACATGGGTACTGATCCTAGATCAATGATCATTGGGGATTTTTATTAACCTACTATAAACTAAGAAACCAAGACTGGAAAATCCACAAGTGACCATGAATTGCTAGACTTTGTAATAAGTAACAACATGAGTCAGCTGCATAATACAAATATACATGCTAATAACGTACTTGGTTTAGTGATTACTAACTGAGATATACAGAATGTCAAGTGTACAACAAGAGAACCACTTATGAACAGTGATCGTAGCATGACAGATGTAAAAGTTAAAGAAACCTGGTATCCTGTGAATGGTATTACAAAAATGAAATGTTACCAAAAAGCAAACTATACAGGTATGAGACATTACTTAGTGAACTGGGAGTGGAATAAAGAACCACGCAACCTATCAATAGAACATATGTGGACTAATATTAAAACCCATATAAACTACTGTGTTGATAACTTTGTCTTAGAGAGGAATAAATATGACAACAAAGACAGAGTACCATCACAGTTTAGTGCAACCTTAAAAAAACATGTTAGAAAAAAAACAGTGCCTATACCAAATACAAGGCCACGCCATCTGAAAGTACCCGGGCCAGTTATAAACAAAAGCCAAAATTATGCAAGCAGATGAGTAAACAAGGAAAAGGAGATGTGGAATTAAACTTAGCAAGCACAATCATAAATAACAAAAAGGCATTTTACAATCACATAAGCAGTCTCAAGGGTAATCATCAAAAAATAGGGCCAGTTACAGTAAAATAAATAACAACAATGTTGACAAAGAAAAAGATATGGCTGATGAATTTAACCAATATTTTCTAGTGGTCTTTCACCCCAAAATAGAAAACCAGAAAGCACTTGAGAAAATAATAAATGATCATACTGCAAACTATATAATTAAGGAGGAGGGTGTGAAACAAAGACTAAGTGTACTTAAGACAAACAAATCATCAGGGCCAGACAACATCCACCCTCAGTTATTAAGAGAGTTGTCCAGAGAACTGGCAGGACCATTGACACTATTGTTTAACAAATCAGTTACAGAGGAGACTGTAGTATCCAACTGGAAAGTGGCCAATGTGACATCCATCCACAAAAAGGACTCAAGATTCAATCCTGCCAACTATAGGCCAATAAGCCTAACTTCAATAGCTGGTAAGATTATGGAGGGGTTCATTAAAGAAACAGTTAAAAAACATGTACAAGATTCAGGGCTCACTGATATCACTTAACACGGATATACACAGACCAGATCATGTCAAACTTATCTCTTTCACTTTTTTGGGCCAATAAGTAAGGCCCTAGATAGTGGTTTACCAGGTGATGTCATATATTTGGATTATTCCAAAGCTTTTGATAACGTCCCACAAACTAAACTAATAGACAAACTAGCTACGATGGGAATTCATAAAAATATTATCCACCGGATAGATTCCTGGCTTGATGGTAGAAAACAAAGAGTCTATGTCAGAAGTTACAGCTCGGACTGACTGGGGTGGTGTGACCAGTGGTGTCACACAAGGGTCAGTATTGGGCCCAACTCTATTTAATCTATATGTATCATCCATGAAAATATCAGCAGGCACATGGATTAACAAGTTTGCAGATGATACAAAATTAGGAGCTATAGTGGGGAATCAGACATCTTGCCATGCCTTATAGGAGGATCTGGATCATATAACAGAATGGACAAATAAACATAAACTTTTCTTTAATTAAGCCAAGGTAGGATTATGCACTTTTGGAAAAAACTACATTAACCAATTATTACCTAAATGGCTCATTACTGGAGGATTGTAGCAGGGAAAAGGATCTGGGCATCATCATAACCAATAACCTCTAATTTACTGAACATACCCAGGAAGTAGCAGTCAGGGGAAATACTATAGGATATTAGGGTCAGTTTTCAAACACATTAAGAGTAGGGACAGACATGTAATACTACCACTTTATGGGGCTTTGGTTAGGCCTCATCTCGAGTATGGTGGGCAGTTTTGGTCTTCATATAAAGTAAGGGATGTAACCATGTTGGAGAGGGTACAGAGAAGAATGACCAAGAAAATACACAATCTCACAAATCTCACTTATGAGGAGAGATTCGCTGAATTAAAACTGTTTACATTAGAATATAGACATTGCAGGAGTGACCTATGCCTGGTGCATAAGACCTTCCGAAACACAGATATGTGGGAGTGACTTGGACTACAGGCAAAACTAATAGGTAGGAGCTTAAGAAGTCATAACATGCAGCTGAGTGGTGAAATCTATAATACCTCCAAATGAGGACATTGGTTTAATCAGCGTGTTGTAAATCTGTAGAAATCATTACCGCTTAGTGTTTTAAATAGTTCAACCACAAAATCCTTTAAAAGAGTGTTTGACACACATTTTGGACACAACACCAACCAATGAGAGGTGGTGAGTCTAAATGGCTTAATTGCTTTTGACTTGTAATATTCCTATGATTCCTATGATTATGGAAGTTGGGTTTTTCTGGTGCAGTGAGCGATACAGTAGTCACTTAAGGCTGCATATATTAGTCTGGCAGAGGATATTCTATGAGAATGGAAGGTGAGGATCCAATCAGTTAGGGAGTGGTTAGCAGAGTGAGGATTATAGCGGGTAGGCTCAGTGATTATTTGGGTGGTTAAAAGCCTCTATTTTGGAGTTGGCAGTTTTGAGGTGGGGGAGTCAATCTAGGTTGTAGTCTCCTAGTAGAACTATTTCACCAGATGCTGCAAGGGAGGTGGAGAGAGGAAACACATGACATGAGTAAATCCTGGGCAAGCCGTGGAGAGGCATAGATCACCGAGATGAAGATAGGGAGGGTTGAAGGGAGGGTGATGTGGTAGAGGATCAGTTCATGAGACCCTTGGCAGGACTCTGTCTTGATTACTGAGCAAGGGGAATGACAGCAGGGCATGTGTGCCCAATAACTGGTCAGCTTACTCAGCTGGTGGAGGTAATCTCATAATTGTACATCTAGGTACAAATTACCTAGCAGGAAATGAGTAAGCATTAAGCCATGACAAAGGAGTGTTCTACTGTGGAATTCATGCATGGTTGGGGGGCACGAGGCCACATGCTGAGTGCCTACAACCCCCCAACCATTCATTAATTCAACAGTAAAACACTTCTTTGGAGTGGCTTAATGCACTTGTAACATGGCAAGTGCAAGGTAAGTATTGTTTAGATAGGGTTTAAGTTACAATAAAAGAAAGATCAGCTGAAATAGTCATTGTAGTTCACAAAACATCCTTTACATGTGTCCCTTTGAAATGCTGCATCAATCTGGAAACATGCATGTGCACGTTCTACAGTTCACATACATTAATGTTGTGCCTGAGAAGTGCCTCAGAATGTATAACATGCATGTATCTTACATTACATTAGAAATCACAGATAAACATAAAAAATGGCTAGTTGTGCTGAGGAGTTTTAATGTTTTGTGCACCATTGCTGGCTGACATCGATGCTTTTCTGAGTCATTCATATTTATTTATTTATTAGCTTTTAGTAACTGGGTAAGTGCATTAGGCAATTTGGCCTGCCTATTTTCAAGCACAACCCAGGAGAGTACAGAATACAGAGATAACAAAATAAGCAGAAGACAGTGGTACAGTATTCAGGGCAGGACCTCACACAGGAAGGTCAACATACAAAACAAGAACAATTTCATAGGTCACCCATGCAGAGGTGAGACAGTCAAAGAATAATGAAGTAAGCCTATACAGGACCCAACCCAGGAGAGTCAGACAGTGAGGAATTACATTTCAATATCATAGAAAAAGAAGCAAACATGGACCCTGTGTAGGGGAGTTTGACTCCATATAGAATCAGACAGTACAAATGAAGGAAGGTTATAAGCATTTACAGACACCATGTGTCCTTAGGTAAGAGGAGAGTGCAGTCTTAAATGAGTTGTGAGATGTAGAGATCCTGATATAAGGAGGCATGGAATTCCAGAATTTGGGAGCAAAGTGGGAGAAAGCTTGTTCACCCATTCTAGTTGAGCAAGGGGGAACTAAGAATAGGCAGGAGACAGAGGACCTCAGGGAGTGACCATGTGTGACAGGGATTAACATAGCTCCAAGGGAGTGGGGCCTGGGATATATGGGTAAAGAGATTCGATAAAACAACCAAAGGGTGTAGGCGCATCATTAGGACAAGCCAATTGAGAAAGTATTGAAGACAGCGGAGGGTGAGTCTAGGGCAGACAGGGAAAATCTATAAATATTATCGTATGTAACGCCCCACTTGTGAAGAGCAGTGACATTGGCCAGGGACAGGACTGGTAGTACATATTTAAGCCCTGGAAGGAGGATACCCTGGGCAATGGAGATTCTTGCAGAGGGGGTAAGTGAATGGTGAACTTTGTAGGTGACTCCAATCTTCATGTTGATATGCTTACTAGTCTCATTTATATGAGAGAAGAAGTTCAGGGATGGGTCAAGTGTCATGCCCAAATATTTAAAGGAGTCTGTGTTGGATATAGCAGAACCATCAAGGCAACAGACCTGCAAACAGGGGGAAGCTGCCTGGACTCTTTCGGTGGATCCAAAGAGCATGGCATATGTTTTGGGTAGGTTAAGGATGAGCTGATTCAAGGAGAGCCAAGATTGGATGCTTTGGAAGGAGGAGGATAGATGATCACTTATGTTAGTGCTAGAATTAGAGGCAGTGAAGAGGACCAGGTCATCAGCATACATTATTGCACAGGAGTGGGTGGGAAGGGAAGGGATATCATTGATGAAGAAAGAAAAGAGCAGGGGGCCTAGTATGGAACCCTGGGGGACACCACAGTGAAGGGTTTCAGAAGAAGAGAGGATCTTATTAAAGGCAACAATTTGTGTATGATTGCTAAGGTAGCTGGTAAATCATGACAATGTGGAGCCAGCCGCACCAAGCAAACAGTTTCTGTAAGAATGGGAGGGGGTTACCAGGTCGAAGGCCTTCGTGAAGTCAAAAAAGACAGCCCTAGTAAGGAGACCTTTGTCTATGTTCATCTTAACCTCACTAGTAAACAAGGTCAGGGCTGTGGTGGTGCTATGTCCAGGCCTAAAGCCATGTTGGACAGGCATCTGAATCTTGAAATTTTGGATATGAGAAGAGACCTGGGAGTGAATAAGATTCTTGAGTAGTTTGCAAAGATTAGGTAGGATAGCAATAGGTCGGTAGTTGGATAAGATCATGGGGTTGCCTTTTTTGAGCACGGGGTAGTCCTCACAGTTTTCCAGATCTGTGGTATGGTGGAAGAGGAGATGAAAAGGTTAAAGCATCTTGTAACAGGTGTGGCAAGGATGGGAGCTGCCAGTCTAAGGATCATTGGTTCGATGCCTTCGGGACCTGCACTTCTGTGAGTGGGAATGGCTTTAAGAAGTTTCAGAACTTCAAGATGGGAGACAGGAGTAAGATTCAGAGGATGGGCAATGTCATTATGGTCCAGCTCAACAGAAAGGTGGTGTTGGACCGGGGAGGGAGATAACATGGGAAGCTAAGTGAAGAGGGAGTTAAAAGCATTCACTGTTGTGGAGGGGTTATTGCAGTTAATATCATTTATGACCATCTCTTTGGGTGTCTCAGACCTGTGACTCCCAAGGATCTTGTTTATTTGGGACCAGTATCTCCTAGGGTTGGTTGAGGAGGAGCAAAGGATCTCACAGTAGTAGCTGCATTTTGCTAAGTGAACCTCACTCTTGCAGACATTCCGAGGAGCACGATACTTTCTGTTATCAGAGGGAAGAGAGGAGGATTTCCAGGTGTTCCATAGTTTGTCCCTCAGCTTTAGATGTTGTAATAGTGGATGCTTAAGCCATTTAGTGGTTTTTCCCCTAACCCTTTGCATTGTGATTGGGATATGCCTCTTCTGTATAGAGAGTAAGGTACTATTGAAGTATTCAACTGTGCTGTTAATATCACTTGTGGTAAAGATAGGGGACCAGTCAATTTGACGCAGGTCCTGAATAAGGGAAGCAGAATCAAGTAGACCAAAGTTGGAAAAAGTTAGCACTTTGGTTGGATATGAGGGTGGAGACACATCCCAAATACAGTAGACAGGGCTGTGGTCACTGATAGAGTCTGGGAGAACACCGACAGAGGCAAGGTGGTCTTTTCTGTTTGTGAGTACCCAGTCAATAAGAGTTCTGCTTGTTCCATTGCCAGTGACCCTTGTGGGTGATTGAATGAGTTGAGCAAGGTTTGCTTTGCTGATGGTGGATGCCAGTTGACAGGCATTGGAACCCAGCCAGTCAAGGTTAAAATCACCCATACATATGATTTTGTTTTTTGACATTATGGTGGGTATGTAGTCAATGAGTTCCTCTAGACCAAGTTTACTAGCATGAGGGGGTAAGTACACATTCAATATATGTAGTTTCATAGAGTCACCCATGAGTAGGAGAGAGTGGAGCACTTCACAGTTATTCTGAGTTTTTGTGGGTAAGAGGGTCACATTTAAATGAGCCTTATAATACAGTGCTAGGCCACCTCCTCTTCTGGAGGATGGACGGTCAACCTGGAGTAAGTTGTATCCTTGCAGTGAACAAAAGGAGCTGAGGATGGATGGCTTGAGCCAGGTTTCTGATAGAGCAAGTATATCAGGGTTATTAACATGAACCCAGCATTGTAGTTCAGGGAGATTAGCAGTGATACTCCTGATATTGAGTTGAGCTATGCTTAGTCCAAGGGATTGAGGGAGCGTACGGGTAAAGATGGACGAAGTAAATTGAGGCCCAGGGCCAGGGTTAGTTTCAATATCACCAGACAGGGATAGGGATAGGGTTGAGAACTGTAGTGCATTATAGTCGCTGTTCCATAATTTGCATACGATGACACAAAACTACAAGTCTAGATTTTTTGTAGAAAAGTTGTATCGCTGTTAAAACAAAACAGTTACACACTGGCAGCAAATCTCAACTGTGCTGCTATCTGCTAATGGCTGAGGTGAGCGAGGGAACAGTGCAGATCCTCACATGTCATGCTGCAACATATTTTTCAAACCACCTGATCACAGTGCAAGGTAAGATTACCTGTGCCAACATCAGAGAGGGACACACTGGTGGCGATGACACTGACAGCATGATTTTCTGAGGTCCATTGGATGGGCTAGTGGGGACTGTAAAAACGTGCATAATTAACGTATTTTTCTGAAAATTTGGGCTCTGTCAGTAACATGGAGAAAGAGAGACAGAGACCAATTACTACAGTGTGTCTGTGTGACTCTCTGTCGTCTTTCTGTTTCTTTTTCTCGATCACTCTGCAGTATTGAAATATGTGTAAGGGGTGTGTCTTTGGCAAAGAATACAGGCACACTGCTGATTGAAACCATGCATTACTAGGGAATTAATGTATGGCTATTCCCTAGTTTTTAACAATAGAAACACTGTATTTGTAATATATCAACAAGAAAGAACACAACTCCAGGTCGAGTTAAGGGGAACCAAGGTACAAAAAACGGAATGAAAGACAAAACAGCAATACCCTCGGCTCACTAAAATCCAAATAAAAAAGAAGGAAGACTTATTTCCAACTTTAAAAACAGCAGTTCTATTAAGTAGTGTAGCACCCCTCACACAAAAAAATCTATGTTTCACGTCACTTTTTTAAGATTACAATTATTCATTTAAACATGCCTTTTATAGTGCTCAATACCAATTAATTACACAATCAATGTCCCAGCAGCACAAGAGAAGCCCATGATAATATGTGAGCAATGTGCTGCTTAAACTCATTTTCAATTAAATACATCAATCAGTCTTTTAACAACACACAAAAACATCATAATATTCAATAAAAAATATTTTTAAAGGAACAATATGCCCAATAAAAACCTTCATTCTTCATTAATACCTATGACTATGTGCAAATAAACATCTTCTCACAATAGTTGATTAAATCGAGACAACAATTAATTGAAAATACAATTGCAAGAGAAGCATCACAAATAAAAATACAAATAAAATATGTTTTATATATCCACTAAAGCATAATACTAATACTGAACTTTGCCATGTAAACAACCTAAAAAGACATATTAAATATATTTAAATATACTTAAATACATGTTATGGCAAATATACCAAAAAACATATATACACATTATTTATATTACTTCAGATCAATAAACAGAATGCATGGCAAATCACTTATTCACTAATTTATCTGAAATTCCTTTTTAAATATAGGGCCAACTGAAGGTATCCATTTAATCCTGGAACCCTACCAGCTTGAAGTTTAAATTGGCAGTAAGTCTCCTTATACATCAATTTATTATTTAAGTCACCCCCACGTTTGTTGTTATTCAGGTTTTCTAAACCCAAAAAAGTAAAACTATGTTGATTTCCCTTTAAATGAATGTGATTTGCCAATGCATTCTCTGGTGAACGTATCTCTATATGTCTCTGATGTTCCATTATTCTAGTTTTTAAATGTCCTCACTGTTTTGCCAACGTAAAAGCATTGACACTTACATATGGCTATATATACAATCATTTCTGTACTACATGAAATAAAGGCATTTGGCCATATCTCTTGCTGAGAATGAGGTAAAATAACACTATTTCCAATACCCATATAATTACATGCTGTGCAATTTCCGCATTTAAAATTTCCTCTAGGTAGATGAGACTCATTTTCCACCCTGTTCTTTCACTCCAACTGTGGACCAAGATATCTTTCAAGTTCTTCACCTTTCTGTATGAAAGGTGAGGTCCATTTTCCACTATGTGTTCCAAACTTGGTTCCAGAGATAAAAGGTACCACTTTCACTTTGCAATATTTTCTATGTCTTTAGCCTGTATGTTAAAAGTAGTGACAAAGTTACCATCAGTATATATATATATATATATATATATATATATATATATATATATATTACCATTATGCTGTTCCTTTCTTTTTTCTTTTACCACCAACAGATTATCTCTAGGCATCATATCCACTTTAATCTTTGCTTTATGCACACATGATTTACTGTATCCCCTATTTTTAATTCTCTCTGCCAACACAGTACAATTGTTCTGATATCCTCTCTCAGTGCTACAGTTCCTTCTGGTCCTAATAAACAGACCAGTGGGTATGTTTAAGGTCACATGTTTTGAATGACAGCTGGAAAAATGTAATATGCTATTTTTGTCAGTAGATTTTCTGAATAAATCAGCCACCAAACTCCCTTCCCCGTACTTCATTACTAAAACATCCAAAAATGGCACTTGTATCGAATTTGATGTCACAGAAAAATGTAAATTATTAGTAGCCTCAAGGTATTGCACAAACATATCCAGATCCTGCCGATCACCCTGCCAAATAATAAAGATGTCATCCAGGTATCGCATATAAAAAATCAAAAAATCAAAAAAAGGATTTTTATCTACATCATAAATGGCCAACTTTTCCCACTGAGCCAAACAGATGGTAGTATAATTGGAAGCCATGGCTGTCCCCTTTATTTGATGGTATACTGTTTCTTCAAACAAAAAAACATTTTTAGTCAAAATGAATTCAGTTAAATTTACCAAAAATCCCACAAATTCAGTAGTGTACTCAGTATTATCATTTAGGGCATCTCTCAATGCCTCCAAACCATCATTATGAGGGATATTGGTATACCTGGACTGAATGGAATGTCCATAGTAACCAACAACCATTTTTCCTCCTCTATCATTTCCTGAATCAACTCTAAAAGTTGCATAGTATCCTAAGGTACGATCTGGATTCCTGTGCAACACCTTTAATAAAGTAATCAACATACTGTGCCAATGGTTCAGTAATTGAATTATTACCTGAGACAATCAGTCTCACAGGGGGATCATTTAGGTTTTTGTGTATTTTTGGTAAATCATAAATGACTGGTCTGACTGGAAATTTTACAGTTAAGAAATCACATATTTCCTGGGTAATGTACCCATTATTTAATGCTTCAAATAGAAAAATATCAATTTGTTGCTTAAACTTAATACTAGGATCACAGGGCAGTTTTCTATAAAACTCTTGATTTTCCAATAAAGAAATCATAGCTACGAAGTACTTATCTTTTTCCATCTCTACCACAGCCCCACCCATGTCCACGGGCTTGATAGTGATGGATGAATTATTTTTTAGCTTGTGTATGGCATTTTTTCATCCAAGGTGCAATTCCAAAATTTTGGCTTCTGTGGATCTTATGCAGGAAATATGTGATTTCTTAACTGTAAAATTTCCAGTCAGACCGCTCATTTATGGTTTACCAAAAATACACAAAAACCTAAATGATCCCCCTATGAGACAGATTGTCACAGGTAATAATTCAATTACTGAACCATTGGCACAGAATGTTGATTATTTTATTAAAGGTGTTGCACAGGAATCCAGATTGTACCTTAGGGATACTATGCAACTTTTAGAGTTGATTCAGGAAATGGTAGTGGAGGAAAAATGGTTGTTGGTTACTATGGCCATTCAGTCCATGTATACCAATATCCCTCATAATAATGGTTTGGAGGCATTGAGGGATGCCCTAAATGATAATACTGAGTACACTACTGAATTTGTGGGATTTTTGGTAAATTTAACTGAATTTATTTTGACTAAAAATGTTTTTTTGTTTGAAGAAACAGTATACCATCAAATAAAGGGGACAGCCATAGGGGAAGCCATGGCTCCCAATTATGCTACCATCTATTTGGCTCAGTGGGAAAAGTTGGCCATTCATGATGTAGATAAAAATCCTTTTTTTGATTTTTTGATTTTTTATAAGCAATACCTGGATGACATCTTTATTATTTGGCAGGGTGATCAGCAGGATCTGGATATGTTTGTGCAATACCTTGAGGCTACTGATAATAATTTACATTTTTCTGTGACATCAAGTTAGATACAAGTAACCATTTTGGATGTTTAGTAGGAGGATGGGAAGGGTTTAGTGACTAATTGTTCAGAAAATCCTGACAAAATAATTATACCTCCGCTGTCATTCACTGTGACCAAATATATCCACTGGTCAGTTGTTAGGACCAAAAGACTGCAGCACTGAGAGATATCAGACAGACGAAGATTAAAATAGGGATACAATAAAGTATGTGTGCATAAGCAAGATTAAAGTGGATATGACAAGAGATAATCTGTTGGTGATAAAAGAAAAAGAAGGAACAACATAATCATAATAAATATATTGATAGTAACTTTGTCACTACTTTTAACACACAGGCTAAAGACACAGAAAATATTGTAAAGAGAAATTGGCACCTTTTGTCTCTGGAACCAAGTTTGGAACATAAAGTGGAAAATGGACATCACTTTTTGTACAGAAAGGCAAAGAACTTGAAAGATATTCTGATCCACAGTTGGAGTAAAAGAACAGGGGTGAAAAATGAGGCTCATCTACACAGAGGAAATTTTAAATGTGGAAATTGCACAGCATGTAACTTTATGGATATAGGAAATAGCATTGTTTTACCTCATTCTAGGTAAGAGATATGGCCAAATGCCTTTATTTCATGTAGTACAGAAATGATTGCATGTATAGCCATATGTAAGTGCCAGTGCTTTTACCTTGGCAAAACAGTGAGGACATTTAAAACTAGAATAATGGAACATCAGACACATATAGGGATAGGTTCACCAGAGAATGCATTGGCAAATCACATTCATTTAAAAGGAAATCAGCATAGTTTTCCTTTTTAGGCTTAGAAAAACTGAATAACAACAAATGTGGGATGACTTAAATAATGAATTGAGGTGTAGGGAGACCTACTGGCAATTTAAACTTCAAGCTGGTAGGTTTCTAGGATTAAATGGACACTTTCAGTTGGCCCCATATTTAAAAAGGAATTTCAGACAAATTAGTGAATAAGTGATTTGCCATGCATTCTGTTTATTGAGCTAAAATAAAAATAATTTGTATATATGTTTTTTGGTATATTTGCCATAACATGTATTTAAATATATTTAATATGTCTTTTTATGTTGTTTACATGGCAAAGTTCAATATTAGTATTATGCTTTAGTGGATATTTAAACATGTATTGTATTTGTATTTTTATTTGTGATGCTTCTCTTGCAATTGTATTTTGAATGAATCACTGTCTCAATTTGATCAACTATTGTGAGAAGATGTTTATTTGCACATAGTCATAAAGTATTAATGAAGAATGAAGGTTTTTATTGGGCATATTGTTCCTTTAAAAATATTTTTTATAGACTATTCTGATGTTTTTGTGTGTTGTTAAAAGACTAATTGATGTATTTAATTGAAAATGAGTTTAAGCAGCACATTGCTCACATACTATCACGGGTTGCCTGTGTGCTGCTGGGACATTGATTGTGTAATTAATTGGTATTGAGCACTATAAAAGGCATGTTTAAATGAATATTTGTAATCTTGAAAAAGCATCAAGGGCAACGTGACACATAGATTTTTTTTGTGTAAGGGGTGCTACACTACTTAATAAAACTGTTGTTTTTAAAGTTGGAAATAAGTCTTCCTTCCTTTTTATTTGGATTTGGGTGAGCCGAAGGTATTGCTGTTTTATCTTTCATGATGTATTTATAATGTTTGGTTTCTGCCATGTTACAAAGTGGAGGTGCAGTAGTGCAGGAGATACAGTATTTAGGGAAGTTGGGAGAATATGGAGGATTGTGGTTAGATTGGTAGCCTTTTCAGAATTTCTACCAGTACAAACAGTCAGCACAGGAAGAAGGAGGAGAACTGAGGATTTCAAAAGCTGGCTGAAGGAATGGTGCAGAGGGAAGGATGTGGTTGCATAGGGAGCTGAGAGGGGACCTGGACCAGCAAAGCCCTCTATGCACTGGAGAGGTTGCATCTTATCAGAGAGGGTTCCAGACTCTTAAGGACAAACTTAGAGAGTACATGTGCAGGACCCTTAATTTAAACCAATGGGAGGGGAAGAATGGGTCATTTCACCAAGAGTCTCCAGGAGGAGGGAGTGTCACCTCCCCCCAGTCTAAGCATGCTGAGCTAAAAACAGACTATGGAATGAAGAGATGAGCAACTAGCAGCAGGGAGCAGAGGGGAAGGGTCTTTGGGGGTAAGGAAAAAGGCATAAGAGTATGTACAGGGGAGAAAATCAGAGGATGTGAGGGAGAATTAGGGGGAACAAGAGATGGGGCAGTCAGCAGTGGACAAGGCTGAGGACAATCAAGCTAAGCGTTAGAGAGGCACTGAGTCATGGGGGAAGGCGGTGTCACTAAATACAACAAGCCTTGGAAAACTAAATGAATGACATGAAGACAATGATTAGTGAGAGGAAAGTGAATATTGTGGCCATCATAGAAACATGGGCTACACCAAACCATGAATAGGACCTCTCTATTCCTGAGTACAACTTGTATAGAAGGAATACGGGCATTGGGAAGGGGTGGTAGTGATGGAATGACAAGTACTAGGGAAGATGTGGAGGATTGAAAGGCAGAGGTAGCGTAAGCACAGTTGCAATCTGCTAGGTGAAAAAAGGTAAGGTTGTGGGCAGTATAAAGACCACCTAACCAGGAAGAGAAAAGAGACAGTGAGTTGGGGTCCATTATTAGTGCAGCTGTTGGTGAAGGGGAGGTGGTGATAGTGGGTGACTTCAATCTGTCAAATGATACAGTAAATTAGAAAATTCATGCCACAACCTGTGCCAGGAGTCAATTGTTCCTTTATGCAGTGCAGAACAGGTTCCTAACCCACAGTGTCATGGAACCTACTAAAAAAGTGTCCAGTGTGACTCAGGTTCGTGAACGAACCTTGACCACTGGGGGTTGGCAGGGAAGAGAGAGGAATGAGCATCCAGAGGACTGCTCTCCTCTCTCGGGGAAGGAAGGATTGCTGTCCCACTCATCAATTTCCCTCTGGCGGTGGCCAAAGGAGATGCGAGTAGGGATGAAAGTTGACAACGTGCACTGTCAGCAGGGAGGGGGTGGAGAAAAAGTGGTGGAAATGAAGCTGGAAGGCTCCATGATGGCTCTCCTGTGCCCATCCTGGCTCTCCATGCATCTGGATTTTGCTCCAGGAGTTGGGGAAAGCTGGCACCCCTTTACCTCAGCCCTGTCATGGGGAAAATCCCTTGGGGGATTGTAGGGGAAGTCAGGTGGGGAATGGAGAGCTGGAGACCAAGTCCCTCTAAGGGAAGGACCACAGCTGCCTTCCAGGATACCAGGAGCAAAAACAAATAACAGAAAAAAAAGAAGCATCCTGAACTTGGTACTAACAATCAGGGACCCTATTCAGGATATCCAGGTTGATGAGCCCATGTGAGAAAGTGATCACCATACAGGGGAGGAAGAAGGCAAACACCAAGATCAAGATCCTGGACTTCAAAGAGGTGGACTTCAAGAAGATGAGAGAACTGTGAAGGGGTCACCTGGTTAGCCTCAGTGAGGAGATGGCGGTGGATAAGTGGTCCATCATCATAGACATGATTGTGGCTGCCACAAATCAGTGTGTATGACAGAAAACCCTAGGACCAATGTGCAGTACCTAGTGGGTTTTGCAGGAGGTAGCCCAGTCAGTCTGAGAAAGAGGATTGCTTATAGGAAGTAATGGAGGACCAAGAATGAGGAGGACAGGGAGGAATACCATGTAAGAATCAAGGAGGTGGGGAAAGCAATATGGCTGACCCAAGGTAAGAAGGAACTGCAACTAGCAAAGGGCTCAAGAAAGGACAATCCTTTTCCAATACATCAAGGAGAAAAGGAACAAGAAGGATGGCATTGTAAGCTAAAACATTTGTGTGGGTGGCATGGAAGTTAATAGGGATAAGGCAGAGGTATTGAATTAATATTTCTGCTCTGTCTTTACAAAGGAGAATGACAGCTCAGTACCACAAGGTAGGAAAATGGAGGTAGGGGGGTGCAGAGATGAAAGGATCAGTAAGGATAGGGTAAGGAAAGTACTATTGATCCTTAAGGTTGACAAATCTCCAAGCCCAGATGGTATCCATCCCAAGGTACTGAGGGAACTGGCAAAAGAACTAGCAGGCCCCCTGGTGGACCTATTCAATAGTTCAATAATTCATCGGAATTTGGGGTAGTGCCATTGGAATGGAGAATAGGTGCACACAGTGCTGCACCACAAGAGAAGGCCCAGAGATGACTCAAGCAACTACAGGCCAGTCAGTCTTACCTCAATTATGGGCAAGCTGATGGGGGCAATCCTTAAGGAAAGGCTGCTGGGATTTTTAGATGATGACTGTCTCCAGGATAAGAAACAGCACATGTTCTTGACTGGGAGATACTGTCAAACAAACATAATCGATTCCTTTGAATAGGTAACAAGAATAGTAGATAAGAGCCAAGCAGTTGACATTCTTTACTTTGACTAAAGCAAGGCTTTAGAATTTGTGCTCCTTAGGAGGTTGATCAGGAAACTGCAGGATCTGGAGGTAGGAGAGAAACTCACTGGATAGGTTGTGAACTGGCTGAAAAATAGGATCTAGAATGTGTTATTGGTGGTTTAGACTCTCAGGCTCTGTGAAAGCCACCAGATGAGTTCTACAGGGCTAGGTACTTGGCCCGTGTTGTTTAATGTATTCATTAATTACATTGGAGAAGACATATATGGCAAGATCTGCCTATTGGCAGATGACACCAAGCTGTACAAAAGGGTGGTTACAGTGGTGGGGATAAAGGGCTTTAAAGAACATCTGACCAGGCTGGGGAGATGGTTGGGAATATGGCAACTCAGGTTCAATGCAAAGAAGATCAAGGTCATTTACATAGGATATAGGAACCAGAGGACAGAGTATGGCCTCGGTGTGGGGGTGGGAGGTGGACCTGGTAACCAAATCTGAGGATGAAAGACTTGTGGATGACTATCACCAGTGACTTGAAGCACTTTTCATTGTGCTGCGAAAGCCAATAAAATGTTGGGCTGCATTGCCAGGGGAATCACTAATAGGTGGGAGGAGGTCATATTGCAGCTATACAGATCACTGATGCAGCTGCCACTGGAATATAGCATACAGTTCTGTGACCCTACCTGAAGAAGGACATTAACTTGCAAGAGGAGGTCCAAAATGGGTGACAAAAGGGTTAATTGTCAACAGGGCAGTATGTACATCAGGAGATGCTGGAGGACTTCAACTTGAATTTCATGGAGGAGAGGAGGGAAGGGAGAAGGGGGGACAAGGCAGAAACAACATACTTGTCAACCCATCTGATCACAGTGCATCGTAAGATTACTTGTGACAACATCAGAGAGGGATACACCAGGTGGCAATGACACTGACCACACGATTTTCTGAGGTCCATTGGTAGGCTAGTGGGGACTTTGATAACCTGCATAATTAATGTATTTTTCTGAAGATTTGGGCTCTGTCAGTAACATGGAGAAAGAGAGACAGAGACCGATTACTACAATGTGTCTGTGTGTCTCTCTCGTTTTTCTGTCTCTTTTTCCTCAATCACCCTGCAGTATTGAAATCAGTGTAAGGAGTGTGTCTTTGGCAAAGAATACAAGCATGCTGCTGATTGCAGCCATGCATTACTAGGGAATTAAGGTAAGCTATTCCCTAGTTTTTAACCAATAGAATCGCTGTATTTGTAATGTTTGGTTTCTGCCATGTTACAAAGTGGAGGTGCAGTAGTGCAGGAGATACAGTATTTAGGGAGGTTGGGAGAACATGCAAGGGTGTGGCTAGATTAGTAGCTTTTTCAGAAGTTCTACCAGTACAGTCAACACAGCAAGAAGGAGGAGAACTGAGGATTTCAAAAGCTGGCTGAAGGAATGGTGCAGAGGGAAGGATGTGGCTGCATAGGGAGCTGAGAAGGGACCTGGATCAGCAAAGCCCTCTATGCACTGGAGAGGCTGCATCTTAGCAGAGAGGGCTCCAGTCTCTTAAGGACAAACCTGGAGAGTACATGTGCAGGACCCTTAATTTAAACTGATGGGAGGGAAGAATGGGACATTGCACCAAGAGTCTCCTGGAGGATGGAGTGTCACCTCCCCCAGTCTGAGCATGCTGAGCTAAAAACAGATTATGGAATGAAGAGATGAGCAATTAGCAGCAGGGAGCAGAAGGGAATGGTCTTTGGAGTAAGGAAAAAGGCATAAGAGCATGTACAGGGGCGAAAATCAGAAGATGGGAGGCAGAATCAGGAGGAACAAGAGGAGGGGCAGTCAGCAGTGGACAAGGATGAGGGCAATCAAGTTAAGGGGTAGAGAGGCACTGAATCATGGTGGAAGGTGGTGTCACTAAATGCAACAAGTCTTGGAAACAAAATGAATGACCTGAAGATGATTGGTGAGAGGAAAGTGAATATTGTGGCCATCGTAGAAACATGGGCTACACCAAACCATGACTGGAACCTCTATATTCCTGAGTACAACTTGTATAGAAGGCATAGGGGCATTGGGAAGGGGTGGTAGTGATGGAATGACAAGAACAAGGGAAGATGTGGAGGATTGAAAGGCAGAGGTAGTGTAAGCACAGTTGCAATCTGCTAGGTGAAAAAAGGTAAGGTTGCAGGCAGTATACAGACCACCTAACCAGGAGGAGAAAAGAGACAGTGAGTTGAGTTCCATTATTAGGGCAGCTGTTAGTGAAGGGGAGGTGGTGATAGTGGGTGACTTCAATCTCTTAAAAGATACAGTAAATTAGAAAATTCCTGCCACAACCTGTGCCAGAAGTCAAGTGTTCCTGCATGCAGTGCAGAACAGATTCCTACCCCACAGTGTCATGGAATCTACTAAAGAAGCATCCAGTGTGACTTGGGTTCGGGAATGAGCCTGGACCACAGGGGTTGGCAGGGAAGAGAGAGGAATGAGCATCCAGAGGACTGCTCTCCTCTCTCGGGGAGGAAGGGATTGCCGTACCACTCATTAATTTCCTTCTGGCGGTGGCCAGAGGAGATGTGAGTTGGGATGAAAGTTGCCAACATGCACTGTCAGCAGGGAGGGAGTGGAGAAAAAGTGATGGAAATGAATCTGTCAGGCTCCATGATGGCTCTCCTGTGCCCCTCCTGTCTCTCAATGCATCTGGATTTCGCTCCAGAGGTTGGGGAAAGATGGCACCCCTTCACCTCAGCCCTGTCATGGGGCAAATTCCTTGGGGAATTGTAGGGGAAGTCAGGTGGGGAATGGAGAGCTGGAGACCAAGTCCCTCTAAGGGAGGGACCAGAGCTGCCTTCCAGGCTTCCAGGAGCAAAAACAAATAACAGAAAAAAAAGAAGCATCCTGAACTTGGTACTAACAATCAGGGACCCTATTCAGGATATCCAGGTTGATGAGCCCATGTGAGAAAGTGATCACCATACAGGGGAGGAAGAAGGCAAACACCAAGATCAAGATCCTGGACTTCAAAGAGGTGGACTTCAAGAAGATGAGAGAACTGTGAAGGGGTCACCTGGTTAGCCTCAGTGAGGAGATGGCGGTGGATAAGAAGTGGTCCATCATCATAGACATGATTGTGGCTGCCACAAATCAGTGTGTATGACAGAAAAACCCTAGGACCAATGTACAGTACCTAGTGAGTTTTGCAGGGAGGTAGCCAAGTCAGTCTGAGAAAAGAGGATTGCTTATAGGAAGTAATGGAGGACCAAGAATGAGGAGGACAGGGAGGAATACCATGTAAGAATCAAGGAGGTGGGGAAAGCAATATGGCTGACCCAAGGTAAGGAAGGAACTGCAACTAGCAAAAGGGCTCAAGAAAAGGGACAAATCCCTTTTCCAATACATCAAGGAGAAAAGGAACAAGAAGGATGGCATTGTAAGCTAAAACATTTGTGTGGGTGGCATGGAAGTTAATAGGGATAAGGCAGAGGTATTGAATTAATATTTCTGCTCTGTCTTTACAAAGGAGAATGACAGCTCAGTACCACAAGGTAGGAAAATGGAGGTAGGGGGGTGCAGAGATGAAAGGATCAGTAAGGATAGGGTAAGGATTGATCCTTAAGGTTGACAAATCTCCAAGCCCAGATGGTATCCATCCCAAGGTACTTAGGGAACTGGCAAAAGAACTATCAGGCCCCCTGGTGGACCTATTCAATAGTTCAATAGTTCATCAGAATTTGGGGTAGTGCCATTAGAATGGAGAATAGGTGTACATAGTGCTGCACCACATGAGTGGGCCCAGAGATGACTCAAGCAACTACTGGCCAGTAAGTCTGACCTCAATTGTGGGAAAGCTGATGGAGGCAATCCTTAAGAAAAGGCTGCTGGGATTTTTAGATGATGACTGTCTCCAGGATAAGAAACAGCACATGTTCTTGACTGGGAGATACTGCCAAACAAACATGATTGATTCCTTTGACTGGGTAACAAGAATAGTAGATAAAGGCCAAGCAGTTGACATCCTTTACTTCGACTAAAGCAAGGCTTTATTTATTTATTTTGTTTATTTATTTTGAGAATCAGTTTACAACCTTTGAGCCAGAGGCTCGTTTCCAAAGGTACCTCATCACATTGAGACATACATAGCATTTAGATTACATAGCACAGGTTTTCTTCAAGTAGGCGCCAGTTAGAGGTGCCACGTCACACTGTGGTTAAACAACATACATTTTAAGTTACAGGACACTTCTACTAGAAATAGATCTGACACAACCGGGTTCATTTGCTGTGCAATCAGCTGGCATAAGACAGCATGCTCTGGCCAGGTTATACTTAGGAATGGGGTGCTGGGTAAGGGATGGGACTGGACTAGGCGAGGAGCTGCCCGGTGGGCATTGTCACTGGTGGATTGATCGAGATAGGGCCTTATTCAGAGACAGGAACAGCTACGAGTGTTGAGGAGTTGGCTGTGAAGGGTTTTGAATTTGGAGATTTGTGGTGGCATTGGAGGTGGTGGCAGGGAGAGAGTTAAACCAGAGTGGGGCTCTGTACCAGAAGGACCTCTGACTATGAGTGGTTCTTGATCTGGGGACCAGTAGAGTGGTCTTGTTGGAGGACCTTGTGGCAACAGGGGTCGGGATCGGTGTGGGGATGCAGTCACCCTTGGTGGAGAGCCAGTAGGATTTTTGTGTGAGGCAGGTATGATAGCAAAGTCGTTCATCTAGTGTCAGGAGTTTAGCATCCTTATACAGTTGACAGGTGTGGTGTGAGCCTGGGGCACCAGTGATTAGTCTGCAAGCCTTATTTAGGGTTTTGTGAATTTTTTGAGGCGGTTGTGTTAGCAGCACCATGGAATTGGTAAGCCATAGTCCACCAGGGACAGTACTGAAGATGTGACAGCTAGCGGAGAGAGCATTTGGGGGAGGCAGTTTCGATGGCGGAAGAGGATGCCAAGCCATATGTTGGTGGCGGATGCAAGGGCTTCTATGTGTTCGTGGAATGTGAGGGCTGAGTCAAAGGTAATCCCGAGGTATTTGTACGAGCAGACTTGTTCCAGAGGTTGTTTGGTACTAGGAAGAATATGGTGTGGGTGGTTTCTAGCTTTGTTTTGGGGGTGGGCAAAAAGCATAGCTTTGGTTTTTTCAAGATTAATGATGAGTCTGTGCTCTTTAAACCAGGCATCTGCCTCATCGAAGGACTGTTGTAGGGAATCCTGAAGGGAGATGGGGTTGCGGTGAGTGGCAAAAATGACAGCATCGTCCGCATACAGAAGCATTTTGCCTGAGCAGGCACTGGGCAGGGTGTTCGGATAGAGTGAGAAGAGGAGGGGGCCCAGGATGGAGCCTTGGGGAACTCCTGAGTGTATGGGACGGGTATCAGAGAGTGTTCCACTGATTTTTACACACTGTGACCGAGCGCTTAGGTAGCTTGAGCACCATGCCAGTGGGCCAGCCACAAGACCAGTGTGACAGAGGGCGTTCAGCAGAAGAGGGTGGGAGACAGTGTCAAAAGCCTTTGATAGGTCAATGAACACTGCACCAGCTAGTGAGCAGGTGTCCAGGGAGGAGTGAAGGAAATTGGAGAATTCAATTAGCGCGGTGCTAGTACTGTGGCCAGCACGGAAGCCATGCTGCTCAGGGCATAAGATGTCATGCTTGGATAGATATTCGGTGATTTGAATGGCCACGATTTTTCCAGGGCTTTTGAGAGGGGGGGAGGATGGAGATTGGGTATGTTGGTTGCAGACCTGTCACCACCTTTATGAATGGGTGTGACTATGGCTGTTTCCAGGCAGAAGGAAATTGTCCCAGGCAGAGGACCGGTTTAGTAGGCTGGTGAGCGGGATAGGGACTTCATCTAGCACCAACCTGAGGAAACTGGGATCAAGCGAATCACTGCCGGATTGTTGCCATTTAAAGCTTTGATAAGAATGGGTCTGACCTCCGAGCAGATACCTTGCAGATGGAAGCTGGGGTGGTGGTGGACAGGGGTTGGTTTGGGGGGTTCAGCGAAATTACTGGGAGGACTGAGCTAAGGTCGGTGAAAATGGTGTTGAGGCAGTTAGCTATGAAGGCAGGATCGGTGAGGTAGTACCAACACTAGAGAGCTGGGATGGGGAGGGACCGCGTCTTTCCATTTAACTGCTTAATATTATCCCAGAATTTGCGGGCCGAGCCCCAGGAGGAGGTGAGGGTGGCCTGGTAGTAGTCAGCCTTAGCTTTACAGACCGCCCAGGAGCACTTATTCGGGGCTGCATTGTAGGATTGTCTATCAGCCAGCCGGCCTGTTTCAGTGGCATGGTGCCAAAGGTTATCCCGATCTCTAAGCAATTGTAGGAGGGCCGGGCTGACCCAGGGTGCATTCTGTTTTTTGTATCGGGTTTTTGTGAAGGGTGCAAAGAGATCACAGGCATTGTTGAACATTTGGGAGAAGAAAGCGAGGGCAGTGTCAATGTCTGGTGCATGCTGAATGGGGGACCAGTTTATCTGGGTGAGAAACTGCCTACGTTTTTTCAGCCCACCGGGGCGAAGGTGCCTTCTGAGGGTGGTTTGTGCTTTGGGTTTGGGATTGGGGGTTGCCCATAGAAATAGGATGTGGGAGTGGTCACTTAGGGAGTCTGGTAGGACCTGGATGTTTTGGATTTTTTGAGGTCGATTGGTGATGAGTACATCCAGTAGGGTGCTGGTTCCTGTTTTTGGGTTTATTCTAGTGGGTTGGGTGATGAGTTGTGTCAAATCTTGGGCAGCAAAAGTGTCCTGGATTGAGGAAGAGGAGGAGCTGAGCCAGTTTATGTTTAGGTCACCAACTAGGATTTGCTCTGCTGCATGGTGAAGGGTGGCCACATAGTCAGTTAGTGATACCAAGGCTGGGTTCTGGTTTTTGGGGGGAATGTAGGCAGTGGTGAAATAGAAAGGGCCCCTAGAGGGGTCAGGGGTGAGCTTGAGGGTGAGGGCCTGGGCCTCATTTACAAGGGCAGGGGTAGGGAGAGCTTGACCAATAATTATGTCCCTAGTGTAGATTGCACAGCCTCCCCCTCATTTGCCTACTCGGTCCTCCCAGTATAGGGTATAGCCAGGGAGGGAGACAAGAGAGTCAGGGGTGGATTTGGACAGCCAGGTTTCTACCAGAGCTATGATGTCTGGTTGGTGTGCTGTGGCCCAGCATTGGAGGGCGTCGAATTTTTCAGCAGGCTGCATATGTTCATAGAGGCTATTTTAGGCCAGTGGGCCAAGTTGATGGAGTGGGAGGGGCTGGTCCTGGGTTGGGATGTATGTTGCCAGAGGTAGAAGCAGGAGGGCCAAGGCTCTGATCTGAGCACGGCAGCAAGTCAACTTCTTTGGTGTGCAGCTGGGGGTGGCCATGGTGGTGACAGGGATGGGCAGGGTATGAAGGTTTGGGAGGGCAAGGATGAATTCCAACCATGGGATGTCAGGGTAGATGGCGGGGGGTGGATAGGGGGTGGGTGCCATGGGCCGGAGTTCATGGTCAGTGTAGGGTGTGATCGTACTAGATCAGGGAGAGTTGTGGGCACCGGGATGCGTGGGCCTGTGAATATGTTTGGCTGATGGGATGTATGTACTAGCAAGACAGCAAGAGAATGGGGGGGAGACATTTGCGGAGAAGAGGCACAAACATAATGCCTATTGTAAGGAGCTAGGTAGGAAGGGTACAAGTATCTTGTATGCCCCCAGGAAGCTTTATACTTTATACTCAGTGCTCCTTAGGAGGTTGATCAGGAAGCTGCAGGATCTTGGGGTAGGAGAGAAACTCACTGGATGGGTTGTGAATTGACTGAAGAATAGGATCTAGAATGTGTTAGTGGTGGTGAAGACTCTCAGACTCTGGAAAAGCCACCAGATGTGTTCCACAGGGCACGGTGCTGGGCCCAGTATTGTTTAATGTATTCATTAATGACATTGGAGATGACATATATGGCAAGATCTGCCTATTTGCAGATGACACCAAGCTCTGCAAAAGGGTGGATACAGTGGTGGGGATACAGGGCTTTAAGGAACATCTGGCCAGGCTGGGGAGGTGGTCATTAATATGGCAACTCATGTTCAATGCAAAGAAGATCTAGGTCATTTACATAGAATATAGGAACCAGAGGATAGAGTATGGCCTGGGTTTGGGGGTTGGGGGTGGACTTGGTAAACAAATCTGAGGATGAAAAACTTGTGGATGACTATCACCAGTGACTTGAAGCGCTTTTCACTGTGCAGCGAAAGCCAATAAAATGTTGGGCTGCATTGCCAGGGGAATCACTAATAGGTGGGAGGAGGTCATATTGCAGTTATACAGATCACTGATGCAGCTGCACCTGGAATATAGCATACAGTACTGGTGATCCTACCTGAAGAAGGACATTAACTTGCAAGAGGAGGTCCAAAATGGGTGACAAAATGGTTCATTGTCAACAGGGCAGGATGTACATCAGGAGAGGCTGAAGGACTTCAACTTGTACTTTATGGAGGAGAGGAGGGAAGGGAGAAGGGGGGAAAAGGCAGAAACCTTCCTTGAAGTACCTGAAGGGCACCAATAAGGTGAATACTGAGGGCCTCTCCAGTCTTAGTAGAAGCAAGTCTTAGTGGAAGCAAAACCACAAAGAGCACTTCCTTAAACTGTCATGTGGCAGGCTCAGGAGAGAGAGATGAAGAGATTGTTCAAAAATAGAGTAGTTGCAGGTGAAACAAACTCCATGAAGAAGTGGTCTCCCTAGAGATGGATAGCGGCTTCAGGGGTGGGATACAGTATAGCAGAAGGTCAGGGTCAAGAGGGGGTAGACAAGAATAGGGAGGCAGCAGTCGGAGTCAGAACCCTTAGTAGTCACTGAGGACTTCTCATGCTTGACACCACCTTCTGGTTTTGCGTCTACCACTTCTACTGGCACTCTAAGCCCTGTACATAGTTAAAATCATAATGACATAGATATAACAGCAGTTTAAAATACATAAATAAAATTAATTAATAAAACAGTGTGACATCCATAGTTACGTGCAGCAGTGTGGGCTAACCAGAGTCCAAAGCCTGTCTAAACAAGTATGTTTTAAGGCCCTATTAAAGGCCTCCACTGAGGGGATCTCACTCTGAGATCTGTGAAGTAAGTTCCATAGGGCTAGGCTGGTTACTTCCAAAGTATGATACCCAGATGTCTTAAACCTGGCCCTGGAAACAGCAAGGAGGCCCACCTTATGACAGGGTGGAATAGGATTCTGTCCCAGTTGTTAGAGAAAGTGTTTAAAATGCAAGGATCTTTCCTTTTCTGTCTCTTCTCTGTCTGGTAGCACAACAAAATTTTCCTGTGAGACAGACTTGAGCAACCCAACAGGCTCGCAATCCCGTGCCTCTCACTGTCTCTCAGTTTTCTCTTGCTGTCTGTTTTTCTCTCTTGCATAACTCGGACTGCTGACACAAAAAGATGTGCAAATCATTGTATGGAAATATAACTGATATTGGGATCCTATTGTTTAGAAAATATATAGTGTTACTGTTGAAATGTATATATGTATAATTTGAGATGACTGCAAAAGCTGTTGGAAATTAGAGGTTACCTAAGTGCAAATCTTTGAGCCTTTTGCAAAAACTGTGCAAAAGAGGCCTCAGCAAGCACACTGTATTCTAGCAGCTCCTGTCTGATATTTATAAAAACAGGATGCTTGCTAAGAATAGGGGTTGAAATGACTTATCAATGAGCTACGCTGCAACTGCTGAAGAGGAAAAAGGGACACAGAGACTCAAGGAAAACTGTATTTTCTCCTTTGTACATAATTATTCTGAACAAGTTTATTTTTGTATGTTACTGCTACTGTAAATAAATATTTTTGGTGCATTCTACAACTGCTCCTGGTTTTCCCTATGCTTTCTGACCTATGCTTCAATGACAGATGGTGTCAGCCTAAATGGGATTTAAGCGGTGCATACCCTAAGACAGGAGTTTTGTGCATGGGTACTGGACCTAGTACTGGGGAAGCATAGAGAAAGGTATGGATTCTGCAGCAGCAAGTCCAGGAGTGGTTACCAGGAGAATGGCAGCCAAACTATCAGACATAAGTCCAGTCTGAGATTGTACAGCTAGCAGAAGTTATGGAAAAAGAACAGGCAGTGACAGAACCTAAAAGCCTGATGGGCTTTTTCAAATGGTGGGCTATACAACAAAAAGCGATGGAGGAGCAGAAAGAGAAAAAGAGTTGCAGCGACAGGAGCAGCAATGTGAGCAGAGATTCAGCGATGGGAACAGTGATGGCTGGATGCTTTGCAAGCTATCAAAGGCAGAGGATCTGGCACAGATCCAGACGAGCAGCAAAATGCAAGCAACTTAAAAGCCATTAAACTTATTAAGTTGTGTCTCTCAGATGACATTGAGGCATACCTGACAACTTTTGAAAGAGTTGTCACAGCCTGCTAATGGCCAAAGCAGCAATGGACAATTAGACTGGTACCCTACCTGACAGGGAAAGCCCAACTTGCTTACAGCAGTATGGACACCGCACAGTCAGAAAACTATGACCTGGTGAAAAGTGAAATCCTGAAAAGGTACGACATTTCCGGAGAGACATACAGGCAGAGATTTCGATCTCTGAGGTAATGCTCGGTCAACAGTCCTCCAGAAGCCTTCATCCAACTCAGATAACTCCTGATAAAGTGGATTCAACCAGAGAGCAGAACAGTCACACAGATCATTGACACATTTGCCATGGAGCAATTCATCAACATCTTGACTACAGATGTGCAGCTGTGGGTAAAGGAACACTGACCAGGGAGTGTGGAAAAAGCTGTTTCTTTGGCTGAGGACTACCAAATGGCCAGGCAGATGCCACAGCAGCGAGGTAACAGCCAAGCACCAGTAAGACACTCTTTTTCCCATTTAAACTCCAAGCCTGATAAGAACTCTGGTGGGAGTAAAAAATCTGGGCCCAAAGACATTATCTGCTAAAACTGTAATAAGCCAGGCCATTTTGCAAGAAACTGCCATAGTAAGGAGAGTGGCACTGGAGCAGATTTGTCCTTGGCAAATTGAGCACGTACTTAACAGAAGTGAAGGTGGGGGAGAAGACTGTGACGGGACTCATTGATTCAGGAAGCAGACAGACCCTAGTGCATGTTAAAGTGCTGAGAAAACACTGTGCAAAGGGACCGGGTACTGGTGTCATCTGCATCCTTGGGGACACTCAATACTATACCTAAGTGACTCTGACCGTTAAGGGTGTGTTGCACCAAATGAAAGTGGGGGTAGTATCAAAGTTACCTGTACCTGTGATTATTGGAAATGACTTTCCAGGATTTACTGAGTTGATTAAAGCGGGAGTAAATCCTAATGTTTCAGCAGCAATGGTGACAAGAGCTCAGGCAAAGAAAATTTCAGATGGTGGGGACACTTTTCTTTTCAAAGATTTTGATTCGGACATGTTTGAGCACAGCTCCAAGATCCCAAAATCCAGGAAAGAAAGATGAAGCCTGAAGAAACTATGGCAACAAATGACAGATGGACATGAAGGGTTGAAATATGAAAATGCTGAAACTAAATTGATAACTGATTGTGATTTTGTTTCAGAACAAGCTAATGATGTTTCTCTCCAGGGTTATTTTAAGCAGCTGGGGGAGGAACCAAAACAGGGTGGACCAATGTTTAAAAAATATAATGGGCTACTGTACAGAGTTTGGGTTAAACCTCAGACACAGGAACAGACAGAACAAGATCCCAGACCTGCAGGCAATAATGTCAGAGGCTAAACTGGACATAGTAGCAATTAGTGAGACGTGGTTTACCAGTAACCACACTTGGGAGACTTCAGTACCTGGCTATGTATTGTTCAGAAGAGACCGAGGTGCAAAAAGGGGGGGAGGGGTGGCCCTGTATGTTAATGAAAATATCAAAGCTACAGAAATTCAGAATACACATAAGGAGCCAGAAGAACTGGGGTCACCTGGAAACAGGAAATGGGACAGCCATAAGAACTGGGGTTGTCTACAGGCCCCAGACCAGAGGAGGACATAGACACATTACTTTAGAAGATATACAAAACATGACAGCTAAAGGGAGGTTCTGATAATGGGAGACTTCAACATGCCAGATACAGATTGGTCAATACCAGCAGGAACATCTGCCAGAACTAGACTCATAGTGGATTCCCTGCAGGGAGGGCCTCAAACAACTGGTACAGCAACCCACAAGAGACAAGGCTATCCTAGATCTAGTACTGACTAACAAAGAAGGGATCACAGATCTCCAGGTGAAGGTCACCTGGGAGCCAGTGACCATCACATGGTATGGTTCAATTTGGCTACTACATCTAAATCATCCCATTTCAAAGCAAAAATATGGGACTTCAGAGGAGCTGACTTTGATAAGATGGCCAACAGAGTTAAGCTAGCCCTGGCAAAAGAAACACAGGTGAGGAGGTACACAGGAAGTGGGCAAGCATTAAGGATACAATACTTGAAGCAACATCCCATTGTGTTAGACAGAAAGGAAGTGCAAAGAAGAAGGAAACCACTTTGGTTCTCAAATACAGTAGCAGAAAAGGTCAGAGCCAAAAGGCTTGCCTTCAGAAAATATAAGGGAACACAGCGGGATGAAGATAGGGAGGCATACCAAACTGCCCTAAGGGAAGCAGGTAAGGCAGTAAGGCAGGCAAAGTCCCAAACTGAGGAAACACTAGCACGAACAGTAAAAGAAGGTGACAAGACTTTCTATAGATACATTAGTGAAAGGAGAAAGTCCAGAGGGGGTATTGCTAAGCTTAATGGAGAAAGGGAGCATGTGAGGAGGAGGACCCTGTAAAGGCATCTATCCTAAATAGATACTTTTGCTCAGTATTTACTGAAGAGAAGGTAGGGCAGGGCCCACAGCTCAGCATCATGGACACAGGGGGGAGGGAGGTGAGCACTACTCCCTTCACAAAAGAAAGGGTCCTACAAGAGCTTGCTAAGCTCAGGGTGGATAAGGCAATGGGACCTGATGGCATACATCCCAGGGTACTTAAGGAGCTAAAGGAGGAACTAGCAGAGCCATTAGCAGAATTGTTTAGTGAGTCTCTGAGCACAGGAGAGGTCCCAGAAGACTGGAGAAGGGCTCATGTGATCCCACTCCACAAGAGTGGTAGCAGGGAGGAGGCGAACTACAGACCGGTCAGTCTTACCTCAGTAGTGGGCAAGATTATGGAGGCACTCCTTAAGGAAAGGATAGTGCAACACCTGGAATCCATAGGGGCACAGGATCCAAGACAGCATGGGTTTACAAAAGGAAGGTCCTGTCAAACTAATCTCATAGATTTCTTTGACTGGGTAACCAGAGTGGTGGACCAAGGGGGAGCAGTTGATGTCGCCTACCTTGACTTCAGCAAAGCTTGACACTGTTCACATAGAAGATTGATAAATAAGCTAGGTAGGCTTGGGGTGGGTCAGAAGTTGGTCAACTGGGTGGCAAACTGGTTGACTGGCAGAAAACAGAGAGTGGTGGTAAATGGTATACAGTCAGAAGAGATGCAAGTCACAAGTGGGGTACCTCAGGGATCAGTCCTGGGGCCAGTCCTATTCAACATCTTCATTAGTGACCTCGCAGATGGACTAGAGGGTAAAACTTGTCTGTTTGCAGATGACACCAAGATCTGCAACAGAGTAGATGATCCAGATGGGGTGGGCAGAATGAGAAGAGATCTGGATAAACTAGCAGAATGGTCAGAAGAGTGGCAACTGGGATTTAATGCAAAGAAGTGCAAAATCATGCACATAGGGAAGAGAAACCCTGAAGCCACTTATAGGCTGGGAGGGAGTTGCTAGCAGTCACAAAGGAAGAAAGAGACTTGGGCATCATCATCACTGATGACCTAAAATCATCAAGCAGACCTCTAAAGCAGTAGGTAAGGCTAGGGGGTGTTAGGGTGTATTAGTAGGAGGGTATCACAAGTCGTAAGAGGGAGGTAATAATCCCTCTGTACAAGACATTGGTTAGGCCCCATCTGGAGTACTGCGTGCAGTATTGGAGGCCACACTTCACAAGGACATTAACCAAATTGAGGCAGTCCAGAAAGGGCAACCAAAATGGTGCAGGGACTGCATCAGAAGACATATGAGGACAGATTAACGGAGCTCAATATGTACCCTTGAGCAAAGGAGGAGAGAGGTGATATGATCGAGACATTTAAACACCTTAAGGGCATAAAACAAGGTGAAAGAGTCTAACATGTTTAAATATAAGAAAAATAGCAGGACAAGAGGACACAGCATGAGATTAGAGGGAGGCCGATTAAGGGGGAATATGAGGAAATTCTTTTTCACAGAAAGGGTGGTGGATGCATGGAATGGCTTACCACAAGAAGTGGTGGCTATGAATACAGTGCAGGGCTTCAAACAGGCATGGGATAGGCATAAGGGAGCAATACAAATGACTATGAATAGATAGGTCACTGACAGAGCAAAGGCCGATGGCACATTTATGAGGTAGAAAAAGAAATGGGCAGACTGGATGGGCCTTGCGGTCCTTATCTGCCGTCAACTTCTATGTTTCTATGTTTCTAACAATTGGTTATACTACAGAAGTATAGAATAGAGTTATTACAGATAGCACATGATTGTCATATGGCTGGTCACTAAGGGAGGGATTGCACCCTTGCCAGATTGCTGTATAGATTTTACAGGCTGGAATTCATGAAGATGTTGCTGCCTATTCATGTGCTGAGTGTCAGAAACTAGCCCCTGTTACTAGAAAAGACAAGGTACCCTTGGTGCCCCTAGCCTTGATAGATGTGCCTTTTGAGATAATTGCAATGGTTGTGGTTGGTTAGACAAAAGTAAAAAGGGTAAAAGATTTATCCTGGTAGTATGCAACTATGCCACTCAATACCCAGAAGTAGTTCCAATACGTACTGTTACAGCCCCAAAAGTTGCAGCAGAGCTTGCCAAAAATTTCGGCAGAGTGGGCATACCTAAAGAAA
Source organism: Neoceratodus forsteri (assembly GCA_016271365.2). Classification (NCBI taxonomy): domain Eukaryota; kingdom Metazoa; phylum Chordata; order Ceratodontiformes; family Ceratodontidae; genus Neoceratodus; species Neoceratodus forsteri. The sequence goes on along the minus strand of CM057454.1, from coordinate 1,023,751,216 downwards.
TTATTACTGATCAGGGTAGTAATTTTGGTGCTGCATTGCTTAAGGAGCTGTCCAGACTGTTAGGTATCACTGCCATACAAACCTCCCTCTATCACCCTCAGACAGATGGTCTTGTTGAGCATTTTAACCAAACCCTAAAATGCACGTTAAAAAGGTTTGTAAAAGAGGAAGGGAAAGATTGGAACCAATACTTGCCTTACCTACTTTTTGCATACAGAGAAGTACCACAGGCATCAACAGGGTTTTCACCATTTGAAATGCTGTATGGCAGGCAGCCAAGAGGGCCACTGAATGTGATTAAAAAAAAAGTGGGAAGATAACCCCACTCAGAAACAATCTATAACATCTTACATGTGTGCCCTAAGAAAGAAGCAGGCAAAACATGACAACTCACTCCTGACAATTCATACTGTGACTACTCACTCCCGACAGTACACTCCGTAGTCATCCCGCTCCTATGTCAATTCTAGCTATGTCAGCTAGCTCCCTCTGTCAAATTTTAAAAATGTATTTTTCAGCTCAGTTAACTGCTGTTCCAATATGTAAAAAAATATGTTGCCAGTACTTAACTGCTGGTACACCACTCTCTCCCAACTGAGACTTTTAAAAAAGTCTGTTGCCAATACACATAACTGTTGGTCCACTGTTGCATGCTCAAATCACAGTTCAGCTTGTGGTCGTGCAAAAACAAATAATGTTGTGGAGGCTTTTCACCATGGGATGCAGACTGTGTTATGCATGTCGCATCCCACGGTGTGGATATTTATTGATGGGCTAAGGGGTATGTAAAGAAAAAGGGATTCAGAGGTGGAGCAGTTAATAGCAGGGAATCCACCAGCAGCATCTCGGAGAGTATACAGAGACAATGTTGCCCAGCTCGCCTGCATTTTGGAGAAATGTGCTGATTGCACTACTGAGGAGTTTCTACATGGTGTGGTGCATAATTTTGAGTATTAATTGATATGGCTTACATCTCTTTTATTTAACAATAAAGTTTGGACTTTTGACAGTATAATATACAGCACTGAACTTGTGGGTGGTTATTTATTTATTTATTTATTGAATGTAATTAGAATTACAATCCTTTGAATCACAGACTCTTTTGCAAAGGCTCCACATCGGTTACAGAGGGTGGAGGGTAAACAAATACAGAAAACGCACATAAACAAGCAGTATTTGCATAACAGTACTGGTAGTGCAGTCCAGGCTTTATCTTAGTTAACCGGTGACAGTAGTAGGCAGGATTCTGGGTATCCCTTGTCAGAGATGTGCAGGATGCTGATTCTTGGGATCTAGAGAGACCCTGTGTCAGGTATTTGGAGGGTTTGAAAACACAAGAGGAGGGCAGAGTGTTAGCCACAGTCACATATTTCTGACTCAAGGAGTTGTTCTTTGAGGCCTGTTTTGAATAGGGAGAGACTATGGGTCTGAGAGATGGGGGGTAGAGTATTGAGCCAAAGAGGGGCATGGTAGTGGAAGGATCTTTGCCAAAGGGATGTTCTACAATGGGGGACCAGAAATGAGGAGTTTGCTTCGAGTCTTGTATTACGCCTGAGGGGGGCTGCACTGACAATAGAGAAAAGGCTGATGGGAGCTAGCTGGAGATGTATCTTTTTTGCAAGGACTCAGGAGTGGTACTTTAGTCTTCCTTGGAAGTTTAGCCAACCAGCCAAAGCATAGAGCTCACAGGTATGAGTTAATCTGTCACTGCCGGTGACTAGGCAGCAAGCTTTATTCAAAGCAGTGTTAATGCTACATAGGGTGGTGGGTTCCGAAGAGCCATATATCACTATCCCGTAGTCTACTAGGGAGAGGATTGAGGAGGAGACTGGAAGATGCATGGCCTGTGTGGGTAAGCAGTGTTTAAGTCTGTAGAGGATACCCACTCTAGCATTGACAGCGGAGGAGAGAAGTTGTATGTGACTATGGTAGGAGAGGGAGGTGTCTAATGTGATTCCCAGGTATTTAAAGCATGCAACATGTTCAATTGGGGCACCTTGTGTGTTTTTGATTAGGAGTGCTAACTGACTGTGCGGGCTTTGATGGTGCGCAAAGATCATGGACTTTGTTTTTTGATAGTTGATGATCAGGCGGTGTTCAGTGAACCAGGTTTCTAGCTCCCTGAAGAAACCCTGTAGGGCTAGTTGGAGGGTGCTTAGCTGTGGGTGTTTCCAAAACACCACCGCATCATCAGCATAGAGTAGTAGGTGACTGCTGCATGACTTGGGGAGAGAGTTTAAAAAGAGGGTGAATAGTAGAGGGCCCAGTATAGACGCCTGTGGGACCCCAGAGCAAACTGTTTTGCGGGAGGAGATGGTGGTGTTTATCCTGACTTGTTGTGACCGGCCTGAGAGGTAATTCTTGAACCAGGTAGTAGCCTCTGGGACCACATTTAGTTGTGGAAGGACACAAAGCAATAGCTCATGACTGACTGTGTCAAATGCCTTGGTCAGAGCCACATAGATCGCCCCTGCTATAGAGCCTTGGTCGAGGGCCTCATGGATGAAGGAGGTGAGCTCAGTAAGGGCTGTGACGGTACTGTGGCCGGTCTGGAAACCATGCTGTTCCCGGCAGAGAAGGTTGTGTTTAGTTAGGTGTTCTGTTAGCTGGTCCAAAACTATTTTTTCCAGTGCTTTGGAGAGAGGTGGAAGTATCGAAATCGATCTATAGTTGCTTGTGTTAGTGGGGTCACCACTCTTCAGAACAGGTGTGATTATGGCTCTCTTCCAGGTTGAGGGGAACTGACCTAGGCATAGTGAGAGGTTGACAATTTTAGTGAGATGGAGTAATGTGACATCCAGGGTCAGCCGAATGAGTTTAAGATCTAGGGAATCATTGCTGTGTCAGGTATTGGCAATAGCTTTGGAAATGTAGTGTTTTGCCTCAAGGCAAGAGATGACTCTTAGCCTAAAGGGTATCGTATTGTTGTTACATGAGGTGTCGGGGAGGGTGGGGGGGCAGAGTGGAAGTAGTTTGGAGGGAGTATATGGGAGAGGTCCGAGAAGGCGGAGTTGAGGGCTTCTGCGATGGTGGAAGGATCCTGGGTGATATCCCCATTTATTGTGAGCTGAGTGGGGGTGGGGGAGCAGGATTTCACACTGGGTTCTTTTATATTGTTCCAAAATTTTTTACCATCTCCCCAGGAGGAGGTTAGGGTTTGTTGGTAGTAAGTAGCTTTCGCCTGCCGTAAGGCCCAGGTACATTTTTTGCGGGCCTCCTGGTATAGCTGTCTATCCTGTGTGAGTTGGGAATCAAGGGCCGTATGCCATAGGTTGTCCCTTAGTTGGTGCTGATTAAGTAGTGAGGGTGTGATCCAGGATGTGGTTCTGGCTTTCACTACTTGCTTGGAGAGGGGAGCGAAAATGCCTCAGGCCTTGTTGAAAGTGGTTATAAAGTGGGAGAGTGCCAGGTCTACAGACTGCGTGGTGTAAATGGGGAGCCAGTTGCTGGTAGATAGGTGGGCTTTGAGATTCTCTAAGCCTCCTCTTTTTAGTCACCTCTGCAAGGTGATTTTGGGGGGGGAGCAGGGGGTAATTTACCCGACCACCAGCAGGTCATCGGGGAGTGGTCACTGATAGAGTCAGGGAGCACTGTGGCATGGGAGAGGTTCCGTGGTCTGTTGGTGAAGATGAGGTCTAAAAGGGTGGAGGTGCCAGATGTATTGTCCCTTGTGGTAGGAGAGGTGATGAGTTGGGTAAGATCGTATGCCAGTGTCTTTGAAGCTGGATGAGGCAGGGGATAGCCAATTGACATTAAAGTCTCCCATTATGATGACTTCACTAGTATTAGGTAGGTGGGAGATACTGTGGCGGATAGAATCAAATGCGAGTTTTTGGTTGCTTGGGGGGGATATAGGCTGCAGTGATATGGAGGGTTTTGGTACCCAGATTAAGTTTGACTGTGAGTGTCTGGGCGCCATATTGTGGTGTAGGGGTTTGAACTTCAGTGGCATGAAGTGAGGATTTAACATAGATTGCACAGCCACCGCCTCTCTTGCTGGTCCTGTTGGCCCGGAAGATGGAATAATTACTGAGGGAGACAGCATCATTGGGTATTCTTTCAGAAAGCCAAGTCTCAGATAGAGCTAGGATGTCAGGTGCATGGTGGGCAATCCAGCCTTGGAGGGGGTGTTTTTTTTTTGGTAGGCTGCATATCTTAAGAGTAGCTAGCAGTAGGCTCCCACTTGGGCTGTTTGGTGATGCCACTGTGCAGGGTGGTCCCGGGTTCGGGTGGATATTGCCAGATAATAAGAGAAGTAGTAGGGCGTGCCGCAGGAGGGCTAACCTAAAGAGTTTGGATGAGTGACGTTGGGATTGGTAGGCTGTAGGTCTTTTTGCATTGGTGGTAGGGACTGGGAGACTGGATATGATGCTTGCTAAAAAGGCGGGAAGAGTGTGAGGGTCTGTTTTGGGGCTTACAGAAGTGGTGGGGGTTGTGGTCTGGAGGGGAGAGCTGAGGTACAGTGTGTATCATGTGTGAGTGTGCGAATTAAAGTGAGTGTACGTGTGTATAAGCCAGCAGGATCATTTAGGCTTGTGCGGGAGAGGTTGGAGGGACAGGGTTCGGAGTCATCATAGATAAATAATTGATGAGTGGAAAGGTTGTTGAAATATAGTTTAGGTGCCTCTGGGGGGGGTGTTGAGCCTGCTATATGATCCTGGAATTCAGGAGGGCTGCTATTAGCAGGGATAGCATTGTATTTGTAGGTAGTGTGAGGTATGTAGTAGCGGCCACTAGTGTTGATTTTGTATAACCTGCAGCTGGAAAAGTGGGCTGATAGGTTATTTCAGCAGGTCACCTGACCAAACCTAGCTATAAATTAGAGTGCCGACCAAGGGTGGTGGTGGGGGCAGTGGGGAGCTGAACGCGTTGCATTCAGCGGGGCTAAGCCTAAGCACCAGAAAATATGCATTTTCTGTGGCTTTTAGTGGGAGAGCTTGCAACAGTCACTGAAAAAAGGTGCCAGAAGCAGGATCCGAGCAGTCCTCTGCCTAGGCTAGGTCTCCACATGGAGAAACGGTCGCGACTGCAGCCAGGAGAATGGTAATTACCTCACAGCAGTTTTGGGGTTTCATGGGCAGGGAAGGCTTCAGGGACTGGCCCTCATGACCTCCGGGCTCCTTGGGGGAGGGGGGGTGCGATCTGCAGGAGAGGGGGAGAGAGAGGGATGGTTAAGTAGGCAGGTAAATGGGGAGAACCAATTAGCGTTGGCGGGCGGGCAGGCACTGGAGTGGGTAGTGCACAGCGAATGAGCTTAGGGCTTAGCTGTGAGTCAAGATTCAAATATAACAACCTTACAATTCAATTCAGGCTACGCAGTGCTAAAACATCTGGTCTGCACACAATTATACCTTTCAGAAAACACTTTTCCTTAACTTCCACAGTTGAGCAAGTACAGGGTAAAATTAAATCTGTCCCAGCTTTAGCAACAGAAACTCTGAGTTTTTGGCAGCTTTTACTTGGGGAGCTTGCACATTTAAAAAACACATCATTTATACAGTTCAGCTTGTGCAGGGTGGAATTAATTCTGTCCCTGCTTAGCACCAGAAACTCTGAGTTTTCGGCGGCTTTTACTTGGGGAGCTTGCACATTAAACAACACTATTCAGTTACTTTTACAGTTCTGCTTGTGCAGGGTGAAATTTGTTCTGTCCCAGCCTAAACACCAGAAAATATGTGTTTTTGGCAGCTTTTAGTAGGGGATCTTGCAACAGTCACTGAAAAAAGGTGCCAGAAGCAGGATCCGAGTAGTCCTCTGCCTAGGCTAAGGCTCCACATGGAGAAAAGGTCACGACTGCAGCCAGGAGAATGGTAATTACCTCACAGCAGCTTCGGGGTTTCACAGGCAGGGAGGGCTTCAGGGACTGTTCCTCGCGACCTCTGGGCTCCTCAAGGCAAGGGGGTGCGATCAGTAAGTGATTCACGTAGGTGTTGTTTTACATTCCCTTCAGTTATTTCTGAATCTGATCAGCAGCAGTAAGTTGCAATTTGCTCACCAACCAATCAATGAACAGCGCAGGCTTTTCCAAATAAACAGTTACTGCAGAGAGCGTGCGCAGCTGTGTGTCCCTCCCTGCTGCGGTAACCCCGAGATCCCGGCCCTCTCGGACGGCAGAGCACTCAGCACCTCTCGGTCCCTTGGTTCATGGTTACAACACCGGCTGTTCCTCTCGGGCTTTCTGACAAATGCCGAGATGATCCCTGGGCTGCAGTATAGCGCTACTTGGGACGGTGTGCCTCGTAATCCATCAGAATGTAAACTGCCGAGCTGGAAGTGTTTGTAAGGTAATTACTGAAGCGCTGGCATTCGGAGTTTAAACAAAGCCTCTCCCATTTCAAAACTGTTGAAAGGGATCTGTTGTTGGAGACTGGGTGGCTCAGTGTCTGTAGGCACTTCTTTTGCTCACACAACTGATATCATGACTATGCCATACAATGTCACACTCTGACACGCTGTGGGGTTGAAAACAATATGGAGCCTAGCTGTTAAATATGCTGACACACAGTGGAGCCTGGTAAGAGCATTTTGCATATTGATTTGCATAAATACATTGATTTGCACTAACTGGGAGTGAATTGTCATAGGGCAGTGAGTGTTGGAGGAGCGAATTAACGCTGGGGTGAAATGTTGGAAGCGAGTTGATGTTGTCCAGATTGTCGGGAGCAAATTGTCATGTTCCCAAATTGCCCATAGTAATCAGGAAGAGGCCCAAAACCACCAGAAGGTATATTATGACCACAGAGTAAAAGAAACGTTTTTGAGCCAGGTGAAAAGCTTTTGTTACTATTACCCACAACAGAAAATAAACTGTTAATGTAGTGGCAAGGGCCTTATAAGGTTCTTAGACATACTGGCACTGCTAACTACGAGACTGAGACCCCTGACAGGAGAAATCCTACAAAGATATACCATGCTAACCTCCTCAAGAAATGGGTTGAAAAAAATGCCAAAAACTGCTTTGCTAGTGTTACCAGAAATTGATAAGGAAGATATTGATGTAGTTTATGATAGACTGGAGTAAACTGTAAATGTTGATGCTGTAAAGGTGAAGGTTTCTTTAACCTCAGAACAAACTGCAGAAATTTGTAATGTGCCAAAGACATTTAACAGTAATTTTACCATGGTACCTGGCCAAGCAAAAGGGGTTGAACATGTAATAGTGACAAGCAATGCTCGCCCTAGTAGGCAAAAGCCATACAGGTTACCAGAGCGGTTAAGAGCTGACGTGGTTAAGGAAATACAAAACATTTAAGAATTGGGTATCATAGAGGAGTCGAGGAGTGCTTGGTCATCTCCCATGGTAACTGTAAACAAAAAAGAAGGGGCTGTTAGAATCTGCCTTGATTTTAGGAAACTTAATCAAGTGTCAGAATTTGACAGTTATCCTATGCCCAGAATAGATGATTTAGTGGACAGACTGGGAAGTGAAAAGTATATCAGTACCCTCGATCTCACCAAGGGTTACTGGCATATACCTTTAGCTAAAGAATCCAGAGATAAAACTGCATTTGCCACCCCTATAGGATTTTATCAGTTCACTACCATGCCATTTGGTTTACATGGTGCACCAGCTACAATCCAGCGGTACATGGATGTAATTTTATCCCCACACTGGTTATTGTGCTGTGTACCTGGATGATGTCATGGTGTACAGTCCAGACTGGAAAAGCCATCTGGAACACCTATGAGCAGTTATCCAAGCTATCAAAAATACAGGTCTGACTATTAATCCTACCAAATGTGCATTAGGCATGCAGGAAAACAGATATTTGGGCTATGTATTGGGAAATGGAGAAGTTAAGCCAGAGGTTTCTAAAATAGAAGCTGTAGCTAACAGTCCTGTTCCTTAAACAAGGAAACATGTCAGATCATTTTTAGCGATGGCTGGTTATCATCGGAGATTTGTTCCTAACTTTGCTGAATTAGCTACTCCCCTCAATGAACTCATGAAAAAATTGTACCCAAATAATGTGAAATGGACCACAGAGTGTGATGAAGCTTTTCATGCCATAAAGGCTGCATTATGTTCTGCCCCTGTTTTAAGAATCCCAGATTTATGGTCACAGCACCAAAAATTATGTATCTTCTCTCCCACATTCCTTTGAAAATACCTCGTTATTGGTTTACTAAGTTAGACTCCCTGCTGGTACCCTTTTTGTGGGAGGGTAAGAAACCTAGGTACAGTAGAAATAAGCTCAGAGCTCATTGGTCGGAAGGGGGCTGGGGCCTTCCATGGTTAGAGGGGTATAAATGGGCCTTTCAGTTGGCTCAGACATTAAAATTGTTCCTTTTTGCTGAACACAACGTTCCCCTGTGGCTGGATATGGAGAGAGAGGTATGTCAGTGTACTCACTTGGTACTATTGTTATTTAACCATCCGCACTCGCTCTCATCCTACTATAGGTCCCTCTGTAGAATATTGGACCAAGGTGTATAAGAAATTGAGCACCACCCCATCTCCCCTAAGACTTACCCCATTTATCAAAACTGCTATCACAGAGGCAACAAGCCTTTGTGTGAAGCAAATAAACAAATCAAAATGAAAGAAAAAGCCACTATGGTTCTCAAAAGAGGTGGCTGTGAAAGTCAGGAAGAAAAAGATAGCATTCCCGGAAGAATAAGGAAACACAGAAGGAGCAGGACAGAGAGCTGTACCAGTTAAGGCAGAAGGAAGCAGGGAGGGAAGTCAGGATAGCAAAGGCCCAAACTGAGGAAAAGATAGCCAACTCAGTTAAGGAGGGGGATAAAACCTTTTATAGGTACATCAGCAAGCATAGAAAGACAAAGGGAGGGATAGTGAGGCTGAATATAATGAACGGTGGGTGGGCAGAGGGGGACAGTAAAAAAGCAGGAATACTGAACGAATATTTCTGCTCAGTATTCACAAAAGAGGAGGGGGAAGTGCCTAATCCAATTAACAGAAGCACTCTTGATAGGGGGGTCGATCCCAGTCCTTTCACAGAAGAAAGGGTTCTGCAAGAACTCCTAAAACTGAAGGTGGACAAAGCAATGGGTCCTGATGGAATTCACCGCAGAATTCTAAAAGAATTAAGGGAGGAACTAGTGAAACCACTGGCTACTCTTTTTAATAAATCATGGGAGGATGGTGTGGTACCCGAGGACTGGAGGAAGGCGGATGTGATTCCCCTTCACAAAAGTGGGACCAAAACAGAGGCAGGAAACTACAGACCTGTCAGTCTGACCTCTGTGGTAGGGAAAGTGATGGAGTCACTTCTGAAGGAAAGAATAGTTGAGTACCTAGAGGCCAGTGGAGCACAGGACCCAAGGCAGCATGGATTCACAGCGGGAAGGTCATGTCAGACAAATCTAATAGATTTCTTTGACTGGGTGACCAAAGTAGTAGACCAGGGAGGGGCTGTGGACATGGTCTACCTAGACTTTAGCAAGGCATTTGACTCAGTCCCACACAAAAGATTAATAGTCAAATTAACCAGCCTGGGAGTGGGACCCAGGGTGGTAGCCTGGGTAAAACATTGGCTGGACAACAGGACACAGAAGGTAATTGTAAATGGAGTCCACTCTGAAGAAAGAGGGGTTACTAGTGGGGTACCGCAGGGTTCAGTATTGGGTCCAGTCCTTTTTAACGTCTTCATCAGTAACATTGCAGAGGGACTGGAAGGAAAAGTATGCCTTTTTGCAGATGACACAAAGATCTGCAACAGGGTTAATACACAAGGAGGCGTGGAAAGGATGAAAAGGGACTTGGCAAGGTTGGAGGAATGGTCAGAAGTATGGCAGCTAGGATTCAATGCAAAGAAGTGCAAAATAATGCACCTGGGAAACAAGAACCCAGGGGAAGAATACACAATGGGTGGGGAGGTAGTAACAACAACAAAAAAGGAAAGGGACCTGGGGGTAATCATATCAGATGACCTTAAGGTTAGCAAGCAATGTGAGAAGGCAGTATGGAGGGCTGGGGTTATACTGGGATGTATAGGGAGAGGCATCATCAACAGAAAACAGGAAGTTGTTATCCCTCTGTATAGACAGTTGGTGAGACCCCATCTGGAGTACTGTGTCCAGTTCTGGAGACCCCATCTCCGCAAGGACATAGACAGGATAGAGGCAGTCCAGAGGAGGGCAACTAAAATGGTGCAGGGTCTGCAAGAGAAGCCGTATAAGGAGAGACTAAAGGAGCTTAATATGTATACCCTTGAGGAAAGAAGGGAGAGGGGGGACATGATAGAAACTTTTAAGTACCTCAGTGGAATCAACAAAGTCCAAGAGGGTAGCATCTTTCAGAAAAAGAGACTTGCAAGAACAAGGGACACAATTTAAAGATAGAAGGAGGGCAGTTCAGGGGCAATGTGAGGAAGTATTATTTCACAGAGAGAGTAGTGGATGCATGGAACAGCCTTCCTGAGGAGGTTGTGGGGTCTAAAACTGTGGGAGAATTCAAGAATGCATGGGACAGACATAAGGCAATTCTTGTGGGGGGTAGGAAGAAATAGGCTGTTGGTTAACTAGGATCTGTGGCCTATCCTGTAGGTAGGGAAATGGGCAGACTAGATGGGCCTAGCGGTCCTTATCTGCCGTCAAAGTCTATGTTTCTATGTTTCTATTATGGGGCAATAATGAGATTACCACCAATAAACAACCAATTGCATGGCCCTCATGGGAACATGGTGGTGTCTCACTGCTTCGAGATATGCTCATTCCTGGTATAGATGCCCTTAATTCCTTTGAGGGCCTGAGGAGCTCTTATGGGATCTCTCCCAAAGACTTCTGACAATTCCTCCAAATAAGAAGCACCATTCTTATGTACAGGTACAAGCAGCACCAAGAGCAACACATCTCCCAGGTAGAGTCATGGCTGGCCCTAGAAAGAGGACAGTCAAGCCGGGGTATATACTGCCATTCGGAGCACCATCCCATCCCAAGCAGAGGAATCCAAGCATAAATGGGAGAAAGCACTGCATGCCCCTATTACGAACCTGGAGTGGAAGTCTTGCCTAAAACTAGCTCATGGGGCATATCCTGACACCAGCAGTCAATTAATACAGAACAAGATAATTCACTCCTGGTACCGGACTCCTGTAGTCCTCACCAAGGCAAAGCTGGCTCAGTCTGACCTGTGTTGGAGGTGTCAGGAACTCCCAGGTGACCTGTTCCACATACTTTGGTCCTGCAGGCTGTTCCAGCCCCCATGGCATGTTACCTGTGAGATGGGGTCCAAAATACTTAGGAAGCCTGTGCCTCAGTCCACTGAGTTGCTGATATTAGGACTCCAGACCCCGGCCCCTCACCTTCGTCTCTCCGAGTTGAAACTACTTCTGACACTCAGTATGCAGGTTAAAATACTTCTACTGTGTAAATAGCAGTCCAAGATAATCCCCTCCCTGGAGGAGGTACTTTCCTCCATGGCTCAAGTTGCCAACTGGGCCAGAATATCACATACTGTGACCAATATCTTTTTTAAATATACTGCCATCTGGACTCCCTTCCTTCTGTTTTTGAAACCTAGGGAAGGAATCGGCTGAATGGGCACAACCATGCTACTATAATGGTCTCCTCTCATGGTGCATTTAGGGGCAAGTGCTGGACAGATTGTTACTGAGTGATAGGGGACCCTGCTCTACAGATGACATGGTATAATATCAGTAAAGGACAGTATCTTCTCTGACAATGAAGACCTGTTTGCTTTGTGTGTGTGTGATCTCTTGTATTTTGTAGGCATAAAGTAGAGGACAGCAGCCCTGGACATCTCATAATTTCTGATGCTTTGTCAAATACTGCAGAAACTAGCAGGATGGGACCAGGTAAGATATGTTTGTATGAGTTAGCTATAATGCAAGGCACCAACTGCTAATACTTTCAAAGCTAATCTCCAGCTGGATAGGTGTTGTACATCCAGGCACAGACTATTATCCTACTGCTTACCTGGCTAGTATATTCAGTTCATTACTATTTGACCAGCATGTTCCGTTCTCTGCTTCTACAGACATATGTAACAGTCTGTAAGATCTTTGCAATGTATCTGACTGTTTTAATGTTTGTATCATCTTAATAAGTCAAATCAATAAAACATTAACCACAAGAAGCCCAGATTTTGAGAAACCATTTTTGCTACAAACAGACGCATCCAAGGTAGGCCTAGGTGTGGTACTGAGTCAAAATATAGATGAGAAGGAACATCCTATTCTTTACATAAGTAGGAAGTTACATGACAGAGAGAAAAAGTACTCCACTATAAAAATGGAATGTTTAGCAGCAAAGTGAGCCGTGGAGACCCTTAAGTTTTATTTGCTACAAACTGATTTTATTCTTGTAACTGATCACAATCCTCTCTGTTGGCTTAACCAGATGAAATATAAAAATTCCAGAATCACAAGGTGGTACCTGGTACTTTAGCCATTTAAATTCACTGTAATGCACAAATCTGGTAAAGAGGATATCAATGCTGATTTTCTGTCATGGTATGGATCAGGAATTGAGGATTCTGAAGGCTGAAAAAAACAAATGTATGGGTTTGAACTTTACTGTTTACCGTACTGTTACTGAACAACAGATAATGTACATGTGCATAATTTCTGAAAGTAGCAAATGTTAGTAGAGAACTAATAAAAAGTTTTGGAAACCTGTCTAATAAAACAGGTTCCTTCTTAAGGAGGGGGTGTATGTGACCGGGTGGAATAGGACCCTGTCCCAGTTGTTAGCAAAAGTGTTTAAAATGCAAGGATCTTTCCTTTTCTGTCTCTTCTCTGTCTGGTTGCACAACCAAATTTTCCTGTGAGACATCAGACTTGATCAACCCGACAGGCTCGCAGTACCGTGCCTCTTACTGTCTCTCAGTTTTCTCTTACTGTCTGTTTTTCTCCCTTGCATATCTCAATCTGCTGATATAAAAATATGTGCAGATCATTGTATGGAAATGAAACTGATATTGGGATCCTATTGTTTAGAAAATAAATAGTTGTTACTGTTGAGATGTATATATTCATAATTTGAGATGACTGCAAAAAGCTGTTGGAAACTAGAGGTTACCTTAGTGCAAAGCTTTGAGCCCTTTGCGAAAACTGTGCAAAAAGAGGCCTCAGTAAGCACATTGTGTTCTAGCAGCTCCTGCCTGATATTTACAAAAACAGGATACTTGCTAAGAATGGGGATTGAAAGGACTTATAAAGGAGCTACGCTGCAACTGCTGAAGAGGAAAGAGGGACACAGGGACTCAAGGAAAACTATCATTTTTTCTCCTTTGTACATAGTTATTCTGAACAAGTTTATTTTTTTTATGTTACTGCTACTGTAAATAAATATTTTTGGTGCATTCTACAACTGCGACTGGTTTTCCCTATGCTTCTTGACGTGTGCCTTGATGATACACCTCAGAGGAGTGGGTGGGGGGGGGAGAGAGAGAGGTGGTACTGAGAAAGAAAATCACTCAGATTACTCAGGCCCAGTTCATATATGGCTTTAAACCAACCTTGAAGGTGATTTGCTATTGCACTGGCAGCCAGTGCAGATTACATAGCATCAGGGTCACATGACAATATCTCTGGAAGCTCATCAGTAACCTAGCTGCTGTGTTCTGCACTAACTGCAGATGCCACAGAACCCCTACACTAACCCGGATAGACAGAGAATTATAGGTGTTGAGTCTGGAAGTCACAAAGGCATGTACCACTTAGAGAAGGTCTTCAGGCAGGATCAAGGTTTTAATCTTTGAGATATTTCTAAGATGGTAAAAGCCACTCCAGACTATGGATGACACAAACCTGAAGTGTCAATCTTTCATCCAGAATGACACCCAGATTCTTAACCTTAGCAGAGGTCACAAGGCTGGAGGAACCAAGCACTTGACCAGTCCTCCCTACTGAAGCTCCCTGCACCCCCATCATCATCCAGGCTCAGTCACTAATCACGCTGTCTTTTCTGGATATCATTTTAGCCAGCTGAAGGACATCTGATCCTGAATCTTGACCAGGATTAAATTAAGTATGTGAACTGCATCAGGCATCCCTGGTGCAAATAATATGTACAGCTGAGTATCATCTGCATAGCAATGAAAACCCAAGCCATGCTGTCTGATTATATCTCCCAAGGGCAGCATGTACATCACTAACATCATAGGTGAGAGGCTTGAGCCTTGGGGTACTCCAGAGATCAGGGGCTTTGGTAGTGAGGAGAAATTTCCCATCACCACTCTCTGCATCCTAAATCTGAGGAAGCACTCAAACCAGTTGACCACACCAGTAAGTCCATAGTACTCCCTAAGCCAATCCAACAACAACCCATGTTTCACTGTGTCAAAAGCTGAAGAGAGACTGAGTAGAATGAGAACTGATCATCCCCCTTTATCCCTAACCCTGAGGTAGTCATTATGCACCCTGACCAATGCAGTGTCTATACTAAGCCTAGATCTAAATCTGGACTGGAGTGGCTCACAGATGTTAAAGTTTGTGAGGTGTGTCCCCAGCTACAGAGCCACCATCTTCTCAATAATCTTTCTCCAAAAGGGAAGTTTAGAGACTGGTTAAAGAAAATTTGCCATGCAGCCAAACTCTAAAAATGTGTTTTTTTTCAAAAGGGGCCTCACCAATGCATCCTTCAGTGTACTCAGAAATGACCCCTATGAAAGGGAATACCAGACTATCTTAGCAAACACTAGACCCAAAAATCCTACACAACTCACTAGGAGACATGTCGTACCAAGGTTCAGTTCACAATAAGTGTGCCACAACTCTGAAATTACCTCACAAACACCCTCCACCAATACTAGCCTAAACTCAGTGCAAACAATAGTTATGCTCCCTGTGACAACCAACTCCCCCTTGCTGGGCTGCAACACCTTAGTTGTGGTTATCCCAGACCTGTATGAGGACACCCAGTCAGAGAAGAACTGAACAAATTCCTTGTACCTGGAGGATGAAATTGTTTTTACTAGTTGGACACAGGTAGGATGTGATAACTTGTGTATATTCCAAAAAAGCTGAGCCCCTCTATTTCTCATGATGCCTTCTTATGGGAGATTGCCCACAGGTACTCACTGTAGTGAGTTCTGATCTTCTTAGTTCTGGACTTCCTCCAACAAAGCTCTAATCACTGACCCATGGACTTCCTCTCCCTAGGCTTCCCGCCAAACCATGGGGATCCTAAGCAAGAGGTCGTGGGTCATATAGAACTGGTGCAACACTATCAATGACCAAGGTAACTGCTCTGTTATAGGCTACCACTGCCTTCCTTGATCCTGTCTGACAAGCAATCATCACACCTGAGAGATCAAACACCACCTGGGCTCCTACATTCAAAACTTTGCCTGGGTGTAAATCCAAGTTTGCTTGTGCAAACCAGTCTATGTGACGATATCCAATATTCAAAAGGCTTGTTTGCATGGGCAAACTGTGTTTATGCCCAGGCAATATTCGGGGGCACAATGCACATGAAGGGGTGGGGACCTGAATATTAGTGCAGTCCAATATTCAGAGTGTGTGCACCATGCAAGGCCATTTTACATGGTCCCCTTGCGTGGTGCACAGCCTGTTATGCCCCCCCACACACACACATAGATCCCTTGTATTCCATTACAAGGTGAAGAGGCTCACAGATCACTCACAGAACCCCAGGGACAATGAAAAATAGTTATAATACAAATAGAATAGCATTAAACAGAAAATGGGGTACAAATATAGAATAAATATGGAACAATTGTATGGCAGTGACAACACCACAATAAATGTTTAAAGAGCTCATTTGGAAGAACCGAATGCGATCACTTGATTGTATATGTACAGTTGCCTAGCAATGTTCCTTGCATCACGAGGGTACACATAGAGCACTACATCACTATGTGTTTTTTCCAAATGGGCTCAAGAGGTTGAGGAAGAAGGAGCTTGGAACATCGCAGTGCAAGAAACATCATTAAGAAATAAAGCAGCACTCAGTGAGATTTTACAAGAGCAGGTATGACATTTCAATTTAATCATATTAAGAACACAAGAAAACTCTGCAACAATGAGAAAAAATTCTAAAAACTTTATTAGGGCAAAACGGAAAAGCAAAAAGCAACTTCAAATACATTGTTTATATATTTGCAGACTTAAACGATTACAGAGATACAAAACACAGATGACATAGGCACTGTGAATCTCACAGGTACCTTCTTTACTCAATTCAAAAAGGGTGACAGGTATTTGCAGAAGTAAAAATATTAACATTTATGGGAAACCATGGTGGCACATTTCATCACTGAAGTATTTTACGCATAAAACATCCCAGTATGTGACAGCATACTGTTAAAGAATTTATGCTTTGTGATTTTAATATATTTCAAGCTGCTTAATGAGGATGATGTTGAAATGTTAAACATGTTCTCACATTAACGATCTAAGTGAATAATGTCTATGACGATAGAGTAACTATAAGTATTATGACTGTAAAATATCTTAAAATTGCATTTAAAAATGTATGAAAAAATAAATAAAAATGCTAATTAAGAATTCATATTAACAGAAATAAATGTATCCCCATGAACACGCTCATAAAGAGAGCGAAATGTAGGGGAAAATAAATATAAATTGAAACTACTCCTGAATGAAGGACTTCTTTTTTGAATGAATGATTGGCACCCCAACAATCTTACTTGCAATGCACAGCAGCAGCTCGCAGAGCCTAAAAATTATTAAAAATCACCATTACCCACAGATATTGCTTGGAAGTGTGGTGGCCCCCCCAACCCCCAACACAGTAGTCCCTGGTGTCTAGTGGTGTTTCCCCCCTCCACTGATCACTGGCCTGATGTGAAAATATATCAGTCCTTGGTGTTTAGTAGTCAAACCTCACTGATCACCTGCCGGATGTGACAATATATCAATCCCTGGTGTCCAGTGGTCATACTCCCCACCTGCATCCATGCAGAATGTGTGAATATGTACTCCTTGGTGTCCAGTGGCCCCTTGCCCACAGATTACCTGCCCGACACGCAGACACCATTTCCCTCCTGGTGTCCAGTGTACTCCTGCCCCATCCAGATCCCCTGTATAGTAAAGATAAACTATTCCCTGGTGCCTGGCAGACCCCCACATCAGCAGGTAGTGCCCCACCACCCCACTCCCCCATCCCATCCCCAAGCTGGCTACTGGCATAGCCCTCCACTCTTCACCATGGCTGGCCACCAACTGAGCTGTCAATGAATGCATACTGTAGACAGTGCCCATGCTCACTGACAGCTCAGTCAGTGGCCAGCCATGGAGGAGAGCGGAGGGCTGTGCCAGTCAGTGGCTCAGAGTTGGGATGAGGGAGCATGGTGGTGGGGTACTACCTGCCAGGGTGGGGGGCCTGTTAGACATCAGAGAATGGCATTACATGTTTGTACAAGGGATCACGTATGGGGAGAGAGGTTTGCCAGACACCAGGGAATGGTTTAGCTTTACTATACAGGGGATCAGGATGGGGCAAGGATACACTGGACACCAGGGAAATGGTGTCTGTGTGTAGGGCAGGTGATCAGGTGAGGGAGAGAGACCACTAGACAACTGGGATTACATATTTAAACATCAGGAATGGGTGCAGGTGGAGGGTTAGTCCACTGGACACCAGGGACTGATATATTAGCACATCTGACCAGCAATCTGTAGGGAAGACCATTACACACCAGGGACTGACATATTTTCACACTGGGACAACAATTGGCAAGAGGGACCACCAGCACCATGGAATTATATATTTTCACATTGGGCCAGCAATCGGTGGGGGGGGCACTAGACAACAGAGACTGATAAATGTTCACATTGAGCCAGCAATCTGTGGAGGGACCACTAGATGCTAAGGACTGCTATATGTTCACATCGGGATGGTGATTGGGGGGAACTACTAGCACCAGAGATAGCTGTCTGGCACTAGACAAGTGGGGAGTGGCACAGCACTAAATTGCTGGGCTGCCAATGAAATGAGCCCATAATGGACATGGAAATGGCTCCTTAGCCACTTGCATGTCCAGTGAGCTCGTTTGCATGGGTCTATTTGAATACTGGAAATTTAGTGCAGACACAAGCCATTGTGGCACCCTATTTCAGGGGTCATGCCTGCCCAGGGCTAAGTGGCTTAGCACTGGGCTAATATGGTACTATATTCAGTTGAATAGTGCTAGTGTGCTGTTCCACTGAATATAGCATTTTTGGACACCTGGGCAACCTCAAGGCACAGTGCAAATGTTTGAGCTGTGCTTTGTGCCTTTTTGAATATGAGGCCCCTGGAGTCCTATGGGAACAACCCCTTTAAAGGGCAATAGTGGACTATCTCCACTGGGGGATGGACCACAAAGGGGGGCCCTGACTTAGAACTTTACTGTGTAGCAATCCATCCAACAGACTGAATCAATCTAGAGGTTGTTAGTCTTAAGCTCCGCTGAGAACACTAAGTACAAAGCATGATCACATTGGAGTGTTGCAGTAGTAACCACTTGTGCAAGGCCCAATGATTCCATCAAAAGAAAGAAATCCTCTTCAAATTGTGAGAATTTGGGGGGTGGGGGCGTGGCCAGCAGTTGACAAAGGAGGACGGTCCTCATGCAGCTCGCAGCCTTTACATTGTTAAACAACTAAACTTCTCACTCTTTAGAGCCAATTCAGTTAAATTAAGAGCTTAACTAGAAAGATAATACCCTCAAGATGCTACAGAAGAAAATTTGTCCAGATCCTAAAATGGGAAGAACCAAACAGGACAATTCAAAAGACTCCGGTAGGGGGAAAGGTCCAGCCCCATCGACCAGTGCTACCTCTACCAGCACATTGATAAGTGGAAAGCCCGGGGATATGGAGACCACAGTTAACACCATCCTTGTGCTGTACAACAGTTAGATCAAAAACTTGAAACCTACAACTCCAGACTTACGACAGTGGAAACAAAGGTAGCTGTGTTAGAATCAGATAATTCTATACTCACTAATACAGTGTCCAAATTGGCAGTGGTTACAGATGGTATGCTGAAAGAAAATAAACTATTAAGAGCAGACTAGAGTACTTAGAGAATGGAACATGGGTGTGCAATCTTCACTTTATTGGCTTAACAGAGGGTTATGAAGCAGTGGACCCGGTGGGATATATACGGCAGTTGTCTTTTTACCTATTCCCGGTTCAAGCTGAACATTTGATTATGTAGGCATACCGAGTTATGCCCCACCAAAACCTGAATAATCCAGAACTTCCCCAAACACTGCTAGTCTCGACAACTGGTGTACATGTTCAAGACCTAATCTTAAAAAAAGCTAAATCAACAGGCCTTGTCACCTTGCTGGATGGAACAATTCTGAGCTGCTTTCCAGACCTCAGTTACACCATGCGGATGGGAAGGCATGGCTTCGATGCAGTAAGAGCAGGCCTAAGGGAGTTGGGAATCAGTGATGCCCTCCAAATGCCAGCACAACTTAAAATCTTATACATGGCCAAAACCTGTATCTACGCTGATCCAGCTGATGCAGGTCGGGAGCTGGAGAGTACCCAAAAAAATTTTGCTACCCCATGACAGCTGGCTGAATTGGAGGATGATGACTCTGAGACCTGAAAATAAATAAACTGCCTAAATGGTTGGTTTTTTTCTCTCCTCATTTTGGGAGTTGTTTCACAAGGTCTATGACTGTTGCTAACGTTTCAGCAGTTAGTGTCTCTGTGTTATACTAATGGCATCTTTGCTATTATAAAAGGGGTAATTTATAATAGAAAGTTATTGTGACGCAGGATCAGGGAGAAGTTTAATGTTGTTGACTTGTTGCCACCTACTGGTACTTTATGGTATGTGATCTATTTAACTAAAAACAAAAGCTGTGTTTAGAGGGGTTCTGATTGATTATGTATTGCTTTTTTCCCTGCTCAGTCAATATCTGAGGATGTATGAGAGTTATACGGGGAAGCATCTAAAGTGTCTGAAGGGGACTAATTCTCTGCTAATTAAGTAGAAATGGACTTAAGGACTTAGTTGCTGACATAAGGCCATCTACATAGAAGGGATTCACTGGATTTTTCATTACTAATTGTGGATTTGTTGTCCGTGGTCTAGCTGCAATGGCCTATATCTATCTTTGTTTGGACATTTAAGAACATCATGCTTTTCCCCACAGTGCTGTATCAAAGAATGAAGGGATAAGAATTGTCTACCATGATCATATGTTTATTGTATCCTATACCTGAAATTAAAGAGAGTATGTATTTGGTAACTATGAAACTGAATAAATATAAAGTACAAAAAAAAATTGTGAGAGTTCAGTGTTGATCTAGGCATTGAATTCACTCAACGTCAAGAACCTAGGTGACTCCAATATCTTCTTGGTGATGGAGCCCATGATTTCCTGCAGGAATCCCATCTCACACCTCAGAAGCTATGGTACAAGAAGAATCTTGCAATCTGCACCTGGGCCCCTATACACAACCATGCATTCAAATGACAAGCATTACATACTTGGCACACAACATAGTTCAAATCAGATCTTAAACAGATGGACATCCCTCTGCAATCCCTCTGTGGGCAGTAAAGCACAGAGAATCCAGCTGGGATTGACTCCCCCAGAACTGGGCCAGCATAGTCACCCAGCCAGGTCTCCATAATGCAATCAAGATCAACTGTAGAAATCAAGTCTGACATAACTACCATCTTGTTCCTCATTGATCTTGCATTGTACAGTACTGCCCACAGGTGATAAGAGAGACCACTCACCTAACAGTTACCTGCCTACTTAGTCTGGTGAGAACCCTATATATGGAAACCAACCATGTCTGGCCTCTCTCTAGGTCTCATTTCACCCTTGGGCATCATTTTGTCCTTAGCACCCTAATAATGCCCTGCATTAATACCACCATCCTTGACCATCTCCATCCTGCCACTGCATAATTCCCACCATTCTGCAGCACTTATATGCCACCACTGGTGGGGAGGATAATTGAAAGGGTAGAAGTCCAGCAGCTTGGACTGGGAATAATTAAGCCGGATTGTCCCCGACCCACACACATTTCCCTGCTAGTCACACAATCACCATCACTCAGTCTCCCCTCAAAACAGGGGGAATCTGCATTGTAGTGCAGAAGTCCCAGTATCCTAAAATCTATACAGTTACAACCCATAATCACACAATTCTAATAGAAAATAGCTGTATGCCCATACCATCAAACACACACTAAAGATGATGTTATAACCCTTAACCTGAATTCCTACCTTACCAACCCTCCCACCCACAGTATAAACCTTCTAAAATAATAAAATTATGAATTTAAAGTCCAAAGAATAAGGAAACTATAGCAAAAGCTGAGAGCTGTCTGGTGGATTCCATACGTAACTTGTAGATACTGAAAATAGAGTTTATTGATGAAAGCCAAGCTTTTCTCCTACCAGAGACAGTCCATAAAGTTTTCTCAAAAAAGAAACAGAATGTTAGAAACTCTCAAATCTCTTTCTCACTGTTGTTTGGAAGTTAGTAAATTGTTTCCAAGAAAGCAGTCCAAGTACAGAAAAACAGGTGCTTTCATCACATGTAGTCATCTTTGCGGTTGGAAGAAGAAACAAATTTATTTAGGCAAACCTTGATGTGTCAGCCAGCCTTCTCATCACAGTCTGGTGCAGGAAGGTAGGATCAACCTCACCAAATATACCAGCTGCTACAGCTGAACAAATTGTAACTGTGCAGGAACAGCTAATATTCTTCAGGTGAAGCTACCTCTGGCTGGAAGCTGCAATACTGAACATAGGATTTGCAAGAAAGCGAGTTGTGAGGGAGGTGAACCTTACAATTGTCTTTGGTTTGTAGCAGATATTCTGCAGGTGAAGGCTACTTCTAACTGAAAGGTGAAATAAGGAACATAGAAACACAGAATTTGACGGCAGATAAGGACCGCTTGGCCCTCCCAGTCTGCCCATTTCCCTACCTAATGGATAAGCTGCAGATCCTAGTTAACCAGCAGCCTACTTCTTCCTACCCCCAACCCCTAGAAATGCCTTATGACTGTCCCATGCATGCTTGAAATCCACTACTGTTTTTAGTGGTGGAATTCAAGCAGTTCCTTATTTCCTTAGAATTATCAGGAAAAGACAGTCTTTCAAGCAACAGAGGGAGGTGGATCTAGCTTTACTTTTGTTCCAATTCTTAAGATTTTCAGTGCAGGAAGAGTTTAAACCCTGGGCTAAGAATTTGTCATAAGTCCTGAAGTAAGTGCAGGTACAGGCTGTGTATTTGACCCAGACAGTGCCCTAGGGGGTGGAAACTGTTTTATGTGTTTATCTGTGTGTGCCTTAAAAGGCCAGGCCAGACTGTGTTGGGAAGTGCTTACATCATAGCTACTTATCAGCCAATAGCTTTGGAAGAGTCTTACAGACCTCAAAATAACAGTATTATAAGTAAGTGTTTTATAGCAAACTCATCAGAGCAGCTAATATTCTTCAGGTGAAGCTACCTCTGGCTGGAAGCTGCAATACTGAACACAGGATTTGCAAGAAAGCAAGTTGTGCTCACAACAGAGGGTGGTGAACCTTACAATTGTCTTTGGTTTGTAGCAGATATTCTGCAGTTGGAGGCTACTTCTAACTGAAAGATGAATTAAGGAACTTAGAATTATCAGGAAAAGACAGTCTTTCAAGCAACAAAGGGAGGTGGATCTAGCTTTACTTTTGTTACAATTCTTAAGATTTTCAGTGCAGGAAGAGTTTAAAGCACAGCTGACTTATTTTGGGGCTGACTGCTTTCAGAGCACAAACCACCAGGCTGTTTTGGGGCTCAGGAGGTTTACCTGTGTCTGACTTGGATGTCTGGATTTTTCTCTGTTTGATTAGCAGGGTGTTTTCTCTGTCAAATTGTTGTGTAGGGCATCTTGCTGACAGGAAGGCACTCATCGCAGCAGTGGGTCAGAGCTTTTAGCTGATTGCTTCGTGAGGGCACAGTTTAGGCCCAACCCCTGCCAACCCCTCACCCCACCCACCCCTGGAAATAGTTCCTTTACACCTGGGGTTCTGACATCATTTCCTCAAGAGTGCAAGATGCATATCACTGTCATATCCTCTCTAGCACAGTGCACTGACAATATAAGCATACACATTGTATAATATATATATATATTTCTATATAACAAACCAATCACACACACACACACAAAAAATAGTAGATAAACTTGTGGGGAGTAGTGCAATGTAATGGGAGTGGGGCAGCAGTCTTCTGGGAGTCTTTCTGGAGGCTGAGATGCTGCCTATTTGCAGACAACTCTCTGCCCTGAGGGGGGAAGTTGCCCATCTTCAGGCCACATTGGACAGTAGTAAGGGAACCTTCCCCAGGCCACACTGGACAGTAGGAAGGGAACCTCCCCCATCCAGGGAGCACCACAGCCACCATTACTACCTCAGAGGTTGCGAAGAAAGCACAGCAGTTGGACCACAGTGGGCTCAGGGAGGGTGAGGATGGTGGAACAGAGGCACACCCAGTCAATTGTTCCACTCCACAATCCATACACCATTCTGGGGGAACATAGCTCCCCTACAGATGCACCCCCAGAGGAGACTAAGGAGGCTGAGGACACCTGTCACAAGGGAGGCCCACAGGAAGGAGGCAGAGGACACCACAGGGAAAGGAAGCAGCTCCTGTGTGGGACTCAATTATTAGGGGGATAGAACTGGGGGGGGCAGGGAAAACTGAAGTAAGGTGCCTGCCTGGTGCCATGGCTTGGAGGGACAGGAAGCGCATCCTCAGGATCACGAGAACAGCTGCACGGGAGTCTGAGCTGGACGTCATTGTCCACCTAGGGAAAAATGACTTGACTCATCATGAGATTAGAGCAGTGCAGGAGGATTTTGTAGAGTTGGGGAGGGGCCTAAGACAAGTAGCACACACAGTATCCTTCTCAGAGGTGCTGCCTATCAATGGCATGGGTGAGGCGAGGGTACTTTGCACCATGCAGTTTAATGAATGGTTGAAAAAATGGTGTGGAGCACAGGGGTTTGGCTTCATTGGGGACTGGGGTTCCACCTGGAGGGACACCAGCCTATACTGGCAGGATGGTCTGCATCTGTCCAGGAAGGGAACAAGTCTTTTTAGCAATCAGTTTAAATGCTTCATTGGCAAGCTTTTAAACTAGTCAAGGAGGGAGGCACTGATAAGCATCAGGAAAATCCCAGCCTCTCCCTACAAAACAGGGTACTAAATGAGAAAAAGACAAAGGTAGAAAGGTCAGTGGGGGATGCTGCAACAGAAGGTAAAGCCATCAAAAAATGGAGAGCAATGAGTACCAATGCCCATAGTCTGGGTAACAAGCTTCCTGAATTAGTGGCCTTGATGGAGGAGGAACATCTGGATATTGTGGCAGTCACAGAAACATGGTACACACAAAACCATGAGTGGGACGTAAACATACCAGGATACACTATCTACAGGAGGGACAGGGAGGGTAAAAGAGGAGGAGGAGTAGCTCTTTACATAAGGGAATAAATCAAAGCAACAGAACAAAAGGGTAAACAGCAAGGAGAAGAAGCACTGTGGGTAAATTTGGAGACAGGCAATGGCACCACAATATGCACAGGGGTTGTATACAGACCCCCTTCTCAGGGGGAAGAAATGGACAAGGAAACAATAGAAAGTCTACTTAGAATGGCAGAAAAAGGGGAGATATTGCTGATGGGTGATCTGAATGTGCCAGATGTTAACTGGAGTGCAGTTGCAGCAGCCACTTCGAAGAGTGGGGTTATTCTAGATGCCCTACAGGGGGCATGCCTTAGAAAACTAGTACTGGAGCCCACTCGAGAGGGAGCAATCTTAGACCTGGTTCTCTCAAATGGAGATGGAGAGAGGATCACAAATGTAGAAGTGGGTAGCCATCTGGGAACTAGTGACCATCGAACAGTATGGTTCACAATAAACACAACAATAGAGTCAAGCCATACAAAGGCAAAAGTACTGGACTTTAGGAGGGCTGACTTTGCCAAAATGGTGAGTGCCTAAGGAATGCACTAGCAAATGGGCAGGAAGGAGGGTGGAAGAACAATGGGAATAATAAAACTGCCATCACAGAGGTAACAAGCCTTTGTGTGGCAAATAAACAAAACAAATGATGTAAGAAACCACTATGGTTCTCAAAGGAAGTGGCAGTGAAGGTTCAAGAGAAAAGAAAGCATTCAGGAAGTACAAGGAATCACAGAAGAAGCAGGACAGAGAACTATATCAGTTAAAGCAAAAGGAAGCTGGGAAGACAGTCAGAACAGCAAAGGCCCAAACCGAGGAAAAGATAGCCAACTCAGTTAAGAAGGGGGATAAAACCTTTTATAGGTACATCAGGGAGCGAAGGAAGACCAAGGGAGGGATAGTGAGGCTTAATAAAGGGGAGGAAGGGTGGACAGAGGGTGACTGTGAAAAGGCAGAGATACTAAACAAATATTTTTGCTCAGTATTTACAAATGAAGAGGGGGAGGTACCTAAAACAAACAGTAGAAACACTTTGGATACAGAAGTTGATACCAGCCCATTTACAGAAGAAAGGGTTCTGAAAGAACTCTTAAAACTGAAGGTGGACAAAGCAATGGGGCCTGATGGGATTCATCCCAGAATTCTAAAGAACTAAGGGTAGAACTAGTGACACCACTGACTACCCTCTTTAACAAATCATGGGAGCATGGGTGGTACCCGAGGACTGGAGGAGGGCAGATGTGATTCCCTTCACAAAAGTGGAAGCAAGGCAGAAGCAGGAAACTACAGACCTGTTAGTTTAACCTCAGTGATAGGGAAAATGATGGAATCACTTCTGAAGGAAAGAACTGTCGAGTATCTAGAGGCCAGAGGGGCACAGGACCCAAGGCAGCATGGATTCACAGCGGGAAGGTCATGCCAGACGAATCTGATAGATTTCTTTGACTGGGAAGTAGTAGATCAGGGAGGGGCTGTGGATGTGGCCTACCTAGACTTTAGCAAGGCATTTGACACAGTCCCACACAAAAGATTAATATACAAGTTAGCCAGCCTGGGAGTGGGTCACAAGATGACAGCCTGGGTAAAGAATTGGCTGGAGAATAGGACACAGAGAGTAATAGTAAATGGAGTCCACTCTGAAGAAAGGTGGGTTACTAGTGGGGTACCGCAGGGTTCAGTATTAGGAACGGTCCTCTTCAATGTCTTTATAAGCGACATTGCAGAGGGACTGGAAGGAAAAGTATGTCTCTTTGCAGATGACACAAAGATCTGCAACAGAGTTGATGCACAAGGTGGGGTGGAAAGGATGAGAAGGGACTTGGCAAGGTTAAAGGAATGGTCAAATGTATGGCAGCTTAGATTCAATGCTAAGAAGTGCAAGGTAATGCACCTGGGAAACAAAAACCCAGGGGAAGAGTACACAGTGGGGGGTGAGATTCTAACAACAACAAAAATGGAAAGGGACTTGGGGGTAGTCATATCAGATGACCTAAAGGTGGGCAAGCAATGTGAGAGGGCAGCAAGGAGGGCTGGGGGGATACTGGTTTGCATAGGGAGAGGCATCACCAGTAGAAAACAGGAAGTTATTATCCCTCTGTACAGACAGTTGGTGAGACCCCATCTGGAGTACTGCGTGCAGTTCTGGAGACAATTCTCCACAAAGACATAGACAGGATGGAAGCTGTCTAGAGGAGGGCAACTAAAATGGTGCAGGGTCTGAACCAGAAGACATATGAAGAGAGACTTAAGGAGCTTAATATGTATAGCCTCGAGGAAAGGAGGGAGAGGGGGGGACAAGATAGAAACTTTCAAGTACCTCAAGGGAATCAGCAAAGTTCAAGAGGGTAGCATCGTTCAAAAAAAGAGGTATGCAAGAACAAGGGGGCACAATTTGGAGATAGAGGGGGGCAGCTCAGAGGTAATTTAACAAAGTATTTTTTCACGGAGAGGGTTGTGGATGCATGGAACGGCCTTCCACATTGTGGAGTCAAAAACAGTGGTGGAATTCAAGCATGCATGGGACAGTCATAAAGCAATTCTAGAGGGTGGGGCTAGGAAGAAGTAGGCTGCTGGTTAACTAGGATCTGCAGCTTATCCATTAGGTAGGGAAATGGTCAGACTGGGTGGGCCAAGCGGTCGTTATCTGCCGTCAAGTTCTATGTTTCTGTGTTCCTATGTTTGATCTTCCTTCTGCTTAACTGCAGAATCTAACAAGACCAGCTTGAGCCCCATGTCTAAATGCTACCAATACCACCAGAACAATGTCTGATTGCTCAAGACATGGATTGGCTTGAGCCCGCAAATGCTACTCTGCTCCGGCTGGTTTCACTGTGGCAAAATGCTGAGTTACACTGTTTTCATACCTGAGCTACCAAACCCACTGCCTACTCAGTTTGTTCACTGCTTCCACCATCAGACACTCGACTGCCTGCTGAGAGCTGAACCCAGTCCTGGAAAACTGGTAAGTCACCAGAAAGTCCAAAATGTTCCAGATCTTAGTTGGAAATGGAGGAATATTCGGATTACCAGATGCCAAATGATAATACACTGAGCTGCTCACTAACTGTTTACCCTCAATAAAAATAATAAAAACTACCCTAGCTAAAATAATAAAAATTAACTACTAACTGTAACTCACATCTAGACAATAACTAGCATGCAGTCCCTACTCTTATGCTCTAGCTAAAATGCTACTAGGATGCTACTGTAAATACTACCACTTCAGTTAAAAACAGCTGTAAATATTCTCTAAACTACTAACTGCTAACAAATATAAATATTTTAGCACATACAGGTGTAATAAAGGAAATTTAATGCTCAATAACTAGAGCTCCAAACTAATGGCTAGCCCAGCCTAGTGAACGTCTTCCCTCATAGGTTCCAGTATGGGGGCTTCAAGCACGTGTGGGATAAACATAGGAGAATATTAATAAATAGGCAATGAGGAGGTAGGGTCACTGGAAGCCTGTAAGGGTCTGCAGAGATCGACTAAGTAGGGAGGATCTGGACAGACTGCATTGGCTAACAGGTCCTTTTCTGCAAAAAAATGCAATGTTTCTCCTTTCCTGTCACCCAAAGTATTTCTGCGATTTATTGAGATGTGACACATTGAGTGCTGGGCGTCACATGCACACACTGGGTGCAGTCATTGCCATCCAAGGGAACACAGCACATATGGCAAGAAGTACACCACACAGCAGTCACAGGTATTTGAAAAGAGAAAATTAATTATTCATTTAAAATATCTGTGACCCTGTATGAAGTACTTGCCATCTGTGCTATGCTCCGTTGATTTCATTGTACCCCAGTGTGTGAACATGTGCCACCCAGCACTCTGTGTATAGCATTTTAAATAAATTCCAGAAATATTCTGGGTGATGAGAGAAGAGAAAAATCATTAATTTAAACATATGTGTGGCTTCTGCATGGCATACTTGCCATCTGTTCTTATGTGCTTCCTTTGTCTGTACTATGGCCTGACACTGGGTGTCATGTGCTGCCTGACACCCAGTGCTTGGCATCTTGCAGTTAAATACATCTGAGAAATATTTTTGGAGATTATTAACTTCTCTGTTTGCAACCCAATAAAAAAAAGATTCTAGTTTTAAAAAAGACTAGAATCCAAGAACTTTTTTCAAAAGTTCTAAATTAGAACTGAAACCCAGAACTTCAGTGGGTTCTGACAGCCCTCATCCTGACCTTTTAGAAAATTAGGAGTGGTCAAAACAGATGCAGTGGTGATTAGTTCTTTGTAAAATTAGAATTCCAACCTTGCAAATATGGCAGTATTATCTTGTCCTTTTCCATATTTTATTCCCAAGTGTGGGACTGGTCCCAGTTAGCAGTCTGTGTGCAAAAATGGTTCCATGTCATAATAGCGACTGCAAAACAGTGATCGCTATTATGGCGAATGTATATCGCCGAAAAGCAAATCAGTGATATAAACTTTAAGGTGACCTGACTTCTGGATGTAAAAAAAGAGTGTTTTTGCATGAGGGCTTTGCCCCCCACACACCCCTGAATTAGGATTCTCAACTCCAGGGGGGTGCATGTCCGAGAGGGGGTAAAATCTGGATCTTGCAAAAAATTAAGTACTGCAACTCACAGCTGCGTCAAAATGTAACCCACTCCCAGCCTCGATCTCAGCACTTGCTCTGCCAGAGCTAGCCGCACACACCACCATACCACATGGCTAGCTCGGTGGTAGCAGGTACAACAGTGCCTGAAGACCCCTTCCCTGTCCCTCCCTTTCCCCTCACTATTCCTCCCTTTTGCTCACCCTTCCCCTGGTTGCTATCCCATACCCTCACTATTCTGAAGGGTAGCCAACAATAAAAGCACCCAAAATGAGTCGCTATATATTTCTAGTTGCTCATTTTGGGTCACTCTCATGACATGATACCTGCAAAAACAGTATTGTTTTTACCTACTGCAGTGTAGTAGATTGTATCAGACTGATTCTGCTGACCTATAAGCTGAGATTTTCTTTAACTACAAATCCCCAGAATCTCCTGCAGCTGACATCAGAGGAGGGCTGCAGCAATTGAAGAGTCAGTAGCATGCAATGCATGTTAGAGCTTTTTAATTTTGTTGCTATACCCAGGCCCTTCTGAGCTCCACTCCTTCAGGGTCCCACACACATCTCCTCTGTCTGCCAGACTCAAACCCTACCACAATCTCTTACCTCCAAGCTCCCCAAGATCATTGGACACCCCTCATGTTCCACCTTATCCATGCTAGGTATCCTCCTGCTACCACAAGGGAGGAAGCACCTTTGACATCAGGGTAATGGTCAGCAGCATGGGCGGGGGGACACAGAGGGCAATCATCTGGTGCTCCAGGATGCACCATTTTCCTGTTTTTATCCTTTCCCTATGTGATGGCTGCATGCTGTGACATCCTGGGAAGGATGCATGGTAGTACACAGCCATTCACACCACCCAGGGCTCCTCTGCTGTCCCACCACCAGGAGCTACTCAAGGAGTGGTTCAGGCCATGCCCTCTATCCCAGGGAGGAGATCTCCTAATGCTCCCCGACTGTCTCCATTCCAGTTTTATTGGGTGCAGGGTATGAAACCAGGTCACCAGCATGCTTAGTGGGTTCCTCACTGCTCAATGACATAAAGCTAGCTACATGTTAGAGCTTTCAAAACATAAGCTCAGATGTTTGCCTGCCCAGTTGTTCTCCCAGGGCTAAGTGAGTCCTCTGTGACTTTACTTAGCCCTGAGGGGACAGGGGGACTAGCAAACAAAAAACATTGCAACGTCAATGGGATGGGCCTCTTGCAGGACTTTTTGAAAATATTTTGAAAATGTTCATGAGATTTTACCAATAAGTAATCTGCTATATTTCCCATCTAACATTAAAACTACTCAACTGAATCTCTCTAGATTTAAAATCTTTAGGACCTGCTACCATAGTGTAACATGTCAATTATCAGTTCTCCACTTTTGTGGGTAGAAAATTTATAAGCATCCAGCTTTTCAGAAAATGTTTTAGAAACTTTCATGAATAAGTAAACTGTGAAAGTATAATCCCCTGTAACATTAAAACAACTTTAAAATGGACAGCTAAGTTCTGTAAAAGCACAGAAAAGTGAGCACACTAATTGTATTCATTAATCTTTAAATAGGCTTAATTCATCAAATCATTAAAGCATATAGCTTACAGCACATAGCTTACAGCACATAGCTTACAGCTGCAAGATGCTCTGCGGAAGAATTCGGTTGAAACATCAGCAGTTATGCACTACACATGTGTCTAGGCAGTGGACATTAATGAGGTGGAAACCCATTGATTTGGGGTCTGAAAAATCTGTTCAATCTGATCTGGCAAAACTGGATTGCTACACATGATATTTTGGAAATGGCACAGGAACTGGGTGGAGTATTGTTGCCAGCAATCCCTCCCATGCTTATTGGACTTATCTGTTGGTGGATCCATGAGACTATAGTAGAGAAAGGGGAGCAATGTTCATGCTCTAAGCTATATTCTCCTACGCTTTGATGAATTAAGCCTGTTAAAATATTGATGAAGACAATTAGAGTACCCACTTTTCTCCACTTTGGCAGAATCTAGCAGAGCATAATTCATCCAGTGTGAGCTCCTGAGAGTCTTTTTTTAGAGCGAGGCAGCTTTAGTTTTTTTGTTGTAACTTACAAAATACATTGGAAAAGTCCTAGTTACATCAGCATAACTGAAGTCCATCAAAAAGTGCCTGTGCCAACCTTGCCCCATCCCTGCAGTGGGGGCCTTTAAAGCTTCTCTGAAGGATTTGTTTGCTTTAACAACCATTTCCTGACTGGTTTATTTATTTGTGCCCTTGATTACTGTGTTTTGTTTTAATTTAATGGTATTTTAAAACTTGTTTATTGAAATTTTATTTATGCGCTTTTTAAATAAACTTTGCCTGGTTTTGCAATGCCATGCCTCTAATTCTTTATTACTAGATTTATTTACATGATGAGAGGATCCAGCGGTGTTACCTTAATATTGCTGCCCTGTATTCAAAAACTTCTGTGTCACTATTTTTCCTTCTCTGAAAAGACAAAGTTAACCCTTGTTGTGATGCCACGGACTGGTATATCAGTCCAGACATCCTATACATTCTAATTCTGTCGGCAGCCTAAGGGTTAATATTAGAGAAATGCCAACACTTCATCACATAATCGTTCTAATTGAGAGGAACACCACAGCACAAATTTGTCTAGGTTCCATGGACTTTTTACCCTAGTATTTTATTTAGCTATTTTGTGCTTCAACTCTGATACAGTAGATGCATTTATGTAGCTTTTTGCAACATGCATACATACATACATATACAGTATATTCATACACATACATATATATGGGATACACAATGGCCAGACTCAGAATATGCCATTTATAACAATGAGTGAAGGGGTATGACCAAAACTCAAGAGTAGCAGAGCCACATGTGAGTTATGAAAGTTCTGCTCCCTCACAAGTAAGGATTAAGCCACGAGAACTAACCATGGATTAATTCCACTGTAGACCCATGCTTTCAAGTGGCTTAATCCGCTTGTAACATGGCAATGAGTGTAAGACTTATAGTCTTTGAATAAATAAGTACAAGCACACTGATTTACTTTTAAAATACTGTATGTTGAGCTGTTAAACATGATGTACATATACTTGAAAACAACTGGAACACACCTATTGGAAATATTGTGGCTGCTATTTCACTTTTGTTAAAATAACTGTCATTACAAGCTTTAAGCTTTCTAACATCAAAACATATTTTACAACTTTTCAAAAACTTGCACTTCACTTTCTATTCTAGGTGCTTTTTCCTCTCAGTGTATTAGAAGATATGGGCTGCACTGCATGATGGGAGTGCGCTATGGTACATTTTAGTTTTCTTCCTACAGTTCCTTTGTAGACCAATAGGTGGCTGTCAAACAATCCTAGTAGCACAAGCACCGTTTCTCCAAATGTACTGAATTAAGCCAATCTGAAAAACACTTTATTGAACTACTACTATTTTGCATAATGTTATTTTCACTTTTTTTCCCCTCTAAACTATCTAACTCAGCAGGACATGGAACAACATAATGTTTACTGCTTTCACCTTTCAAATACTTGTTTTGCCTACCATTGTTAGTCTGTTTCTTTTATTTCTTTTTGTTTCTCTCAATTTATTTTTCTTTTCACCCATAGAAGTATCCTCTCTCTTTGATTTTGCTTTGTTTATCTCGGTGTCTGTTATTTTTGCTTTCGGTTATAGAACCTGAATGCTCATCTTTACCACTGAGTATTCACTAAGAAAAGGCTAGGACAGATAATATTATTCAGTCATCCACAATGCATTGCACCCACAGTTGCTTAGAAAGCAGTACATCAGAAGGGATGGTAACAGTATGTAACTGTTAACTTCTAAAGAAATATTGTTGCAGCATAATTAACAGTATATGTGGAGTTTAAATGTACAATCTTTAGTAACTCCTGAACTTCTGTCACAGTTACAACATAGAACAATCTTGAAAATGTCAAAAACCCTGTGCCAGGAAAATCCTTAGCAATTACAAGCTGGGACAACTACATGCTGCAAACTATTTGCATATTGTTTTCACTTGTATACTGCTACTTGCCTGTAGTGGATTGCCAAGGTATTACTTTACAAACCATGATCTGCTATGGTATTAGACCATGGTTTCTACTGTACCACATGGTGTGTTTGCACCTATCTGAATGCTTCATTTCTTTTTGCTTTTTTGTGCCATGTTACAAGTGATAATAAATATCATATTCTGAATGAGAACATTGTGTGTCTAATTTATACCATGTACTTTAAGTTGTACAACTTTCAGATTAGTTCTTTTAATGAAGAATACTGTTTCTGTTTGATTTCACTGCTCTGTTTTGAGTGCAGTAGAGGTCACTCTGATGTCATCAGGCATAGTTCAAGCTGGTCTCTCATTGGTTAAGAGCTCCTTTGAGACCAACTGCAAGTGATGATAAATGCTGTTAACACACCTCTAGAAATGATAAATGATTTGTCATCACTCCAGGTCCTACTGCCATGTAAATATTTTATTTGTACATTTTGGTTTCACCCCCATTGTAAAAATATATAATATTATACTGGCAAGGTAGCACCTGAATATTAATGTCGAGTAAACCCTTTAATGTTAAATTCCAAATTTTGCAACCTTTTTTTAATAAACTTTTTTTTGAAGTTTTGACAATAAAATGGAGCTGTGCGAAAGTTTCAAATTCCACTTTAGTGGAACTTCCATGAAAGTTCACAGCTTTCACAGAAGTTCCCAAAATTCCAACTTTGGTGAAATCAGAAATCTTCCAAATGTCCAGTGGCACCCGTTAAAGTAGAATTCACAACTTTCACCTAGCTCTAGACAAGATAATCTCACAGTGATCCACCACTAGACATAATGATTGTCATATTCGGGCAATACACACTGCAGAAAAATAGACTGCTTTTCAGAATTTTAAATGCTGCAACTTATTTTCAACTTATATCATTCACCATTCCACTACAAGGTTCTGGACTCAACAGTTTCTGTTTCCTTGTAAATGGTAACTGTGGCTTGGGATTGATTTTTCTCTGTTCCCATTCACAGACTGGGGGGAGAGGCTACTCCCAGGGTTCTATCCCAGGTCCTCTGTTATTCTCCCTATTCATCAACAACCTACCCCTACACTGTGGGGGAGCAAAGGTCACATTATTCACAGATGATGCTCTACTGCACAGAACCTGCAAGGACTCAGAATCACTAAATTCAGAGCTGAAACAAGATTTCTCAGTGCTAGAAGACTGGTTTCAGGCAAACAGGCTGGTCCTAAACAGCAAAAAGACCAAAGCCATGCTCTTTGGCCCCAAAAAACTAGGCCCACACCAGGCTAATCTTCTGTCACTCTCTACCTCAAATGGAACAGGGATCGAAGTGGTGGATAATATCAAGTATCTGGGAATGTTCATCGACCAGGAAATCTCCTTCAGGAAACTCATAAACCACCTAACAACAATAGTAAACCAAAAATTTGGGCTCTTATACAGACTAAGCCTCTACCTGACCAAAGAAACCAGGATTGCGGTCAGCAACGGGACTATCATTCCCATCCTGTTCTATGGTGCAACAATGCTGCAAGCACTGTGGGCAATGGAACTGGTGCATCTGAGCATGCTGTACCACAGAATTAGCCATTTTACCACCAGGGCACAAAGAATGGATCACCACTGCGATGTGCTACAAGCGTTAAATTGGCTACCCCTTGAAGTGAGACTCGCTTACCCTTCCCTGTGCTTGGCTTTCAAATTGCAGCAACCTGATGCCCCCTGAGCCTGAGAAATCCACTAGCCCCAAAAGCAAACAGGAGGGATCTCATGTTGACTGAGCACAAGATACTAGAACCCCCAACAACCAGATCAACTACAGGACAATGGTCACCTAGAATAACCCTCCCTAAACTCTGGAACAATCTCTTGAAAGAGCTCCAGGACAGTACCTCTCTTGAGGGGTACAAGAAAGGGTTAAAACTACACCTAAGCCATGGGATTCATTGCAGGTGCCACAACTCATAAGGTACCTCTATCAAGGGGGATGCCTCACATAAATACAGACAAAAGGGAGGGTGAGACAGTAAGGAAGGACATTATGTACTGGACTGCACTTACGTTTTCTATTCTACTCTAGAATATGTGTAACTAACAAGGATGTTCGAACAATAACTCACATATGTCAATTGTTGTAATGTTTATCTCTGCGACATGTATACATGATCAATGTATCACATGCTACAGTGTACTTCAAAATGCATTGGTTTTCTTTTCCCCTCTAGGTACATGTAACTAATCCTGGGTCACCACTGAAAAAGAAACTGTCAAAGTCTCAGTGGGCCTACCCAGTTACCAAAATTTAAATGAAATAAATAAATAAAAAAAGTCCTGACAGAGCCCTTTAACAACTTGAAACCTTCTTTACATTTTCACATATTTCCTTATAATCCAAACTTAGTTCACTCTTTTCTTGTTTTGTTGTTCTTCTACTCAATGATAATTTTTTTACATATATATTTTTCTCACTTCTTAACCGGAGAGGGCGGTTGCTTCTCCCAGAAATCTCACCAATCCCCTTGGCTGAATTGAATTTCTTCTCTTTTTAATGTTGCACTCTGAACTAGGCCATTAAATAATTAATTCCAAAAAGGGTTTGGTAGCCTGCACTCAGTACAAGGAGTGGTGCACTGCTAAGGGCGGCCAGCCCAAATTAACAATAGAGTTCCAGAGTAACAGTACTTCCTAGAATCAGACAAAGAATTCACAAGAGATTAAGTGCCAATAAACTGTTGATTTATTTTCACCAACGTAGTGAGCCCCTAGAACCTTGGCAAACTGCCTTCCGAGGGGGCATTTGTTGCCATTTAATCTCTTGTGAATTCTTTGCTGATTCTTGGAAGTGCTGTTACTCCAAAATTCTATTAGCTCATTCACACCACAAGAGCTCTTTGAGACCTCCACTACTTGTGCCCTGTATATTCCTAGCACTGCATCCTGGGCCTTTCTAAGCAAAATCAAGCCATAATCAGCATGCCACAAACACATGTGAATACATCTTGAACCGTTAGTGCTACACACATAGTATGAGTGGCAAAGTTGTTCAGCACAAAATTACTTTTCCAGTGGTGCTATGCTATTAATTGTAATCAATTCAGTTTTTATTTTATACTAGCTGAAATACCAAACAGCTGTTTTTTTAAGATGCTTTCAAGGTGCTTAGGATAGGCTTGAGAGACAAATATCAGCCATGAACATCATACCATCACCAAATGCAATTAACTCCTAGGCCTAGATATTCAAACTGTGCCAGGCTGTGACGCAAGCTGGGGCACAGCTCAACTTGGCTGCGCAGGGGTGTGGACTGGGCGATATTCAGAGGAGCTGCGCCATGGCTCAGCAGCTTTGAATATCACACCCTGGCCACCCCCAGCGTGCATGGTGCAGTGGCACTGCACCAGCGCAAGTGGCCAGAGTGGAGCATGGAGATGCGCTAGCACAAGTTCCATTGCATTATGCACAGCAACCGCAATATTCAAAACCTGACATGCAAATGGGGCCATAATGTATGCAAGGTGCAAATTGGGCCATTTGCATGTCATTATGGCCCCATTTGCATGCAGGTGCGCCGATCCCTGACGACTTGCACCTGGCACCCTGCCAGGCAGCAGCCATCAGGGACTGATGCCTCCTGCAGCCGGCAATGTGCTCCACAGCCCGATCGCAGGCATCTGTGTAAAAAAAGATATAAGTCCAATATCCCTGGTTGTCCAGTGGACCGCTGTCTGCCCGATTGCTGGCATCTGTAATTAAAACAGAAATAAGTCCAATATCCCTAGTGGTCCAGTGGACTACTGTCTGCCTGATCGCGGGCATCTGTATAAAAAAATAAATATGTCCTATATCCCTGGTGGTCCAGTGGACCGCTGTCTGCCCGATCACGGGCATCTGTAATTAAACATAGAAATATTTTATATCTGTGTCCAGTACTATCTGCTCATCGGGCATTTGTAACAGGCCAGCAATAGTTTTCTATACCTCGATGGTCTCAGGGTGCCTTCCTTCTCTCACGCTCACTGAGCTTCCACTGCCTCACTCTCCCCCAGTCAGCTGGAGGGCAGCATCTTCACCTCCCCGCCGCTGCCGCCCGCCGCCGAGCCACCGTCGGGTATACGCCATTGGTCTCACAGCGTGAGCCAATGGGCGCAGCGTTCATTATACTGACATTCCAGATATGTGAATGATTCATTCACATATCTGGAATGTGTAGTATGGTGCGGGTTGCACGCCATTGGCTCACTCTGTGAACCATGGGCATGCAGCCCACCGATGGTGTCAGTCAACGGCAGCAGTGGCAGGTGGTGGTTGCTGCCGCCTGCTGGCTGACCGGGGAGCAGGGCAGTGGGATCAGTGGGCGGGTGGAGAGGGGTACCCTAGACCACCAGGATATAGGAATATTGCTATTTTAATTCACAAATGCCCATGATTGGGCAGATAGCAGTCCACTGACCACCAGGATATAGGAAATATTTCTATGTTTAATTACAGATGCACGCGATCGGGCAGATAGTGGTCCACTGGACCACCAGGGATATAGGAAATATTTCTATGTTTAATTACAGATGCCTGCGATTGGGCAGATAGCGGTCCACTGGACCACCAGGGATATTGGACAGAATAGTTCTTTTTTTTCACAAATGCCCACGATCGGGCATGGGGGGGCACCACCAGGTGCAGTGGGAGCTCAGGTGGCCACCAGGTTGTTCCATTTTTTTTTGGATCAACTTTGTGCTGGCGCAGGTAGGGGTTGCGCATGCATGGCTCTGCACATCCCGTGCTGAATATCAGGCTGTGCAGGGTATGCATGGGCACGCCCCCCCCTACCTGCACCTGCATACATTACTGATGCGGTCTGGCACATCGGGATTTGTGCCACGCACTTTTTCCTTTTGAATATTGCGCCACAGTGCATCAGTGGGTTGAGCATGGCGCAACACTGTTGCACCATGCGGAACCCTTTTGAATATCTGGGCCCTAAATTATATGTGACAGACACAAAGTATCAGTGACAATGTTGTTCAGCACAAACTTACTTTTCTAACGGTGCTATGCAATCAATTGTAATCAATTTGATTTTTATTTCATACTAGCTGAAATACCAGACAACTGTTTTTTGTTTTTTTTTTCAGATTTATTCAAGGTGCTTACAATAGGTGAGACTTGGGAAATAAATGTCAGCCATGCACACCGTACCTTAAACAAATGTAGATAACTCCTAAAGTGTACGTGATAGGCACAAAGTATCAGCAGCAGAATTGTTCAGCACAAAATTACCTTTCTAGTAGAGCTACGCAATCAATTCTAAGCAATTCGGTTTGTTTAATAGTTAGGCAAAAACTGCTGACTTCCTCAGACGTTTCCAGGCCTGAGTGAAAGTCAGCTGAGTATGTCTGCAGTAGTTATTGTGGTTATGCTTTCAGATGCCACCTACAGGCGTATCTAGGCCTGAATAAGTTAAACAATTATACTATCCAGTAAATCATTTTTTAAACCATCTAAGAATCTCAGTTTTCATAATTTGACTGTCGGATGGCTAAGCATGAGTGTTGGAGCTCATAACACAGTTGACCTCACACTGAATACAGGAAACAAGTTCTTTAACAGATGTTTGAGCACTTCTCTGAGACTTTAAATTAAATGTCTCCAAGCAGTCAAACGTGCCAGGTCTGATGAAGGAGTCTGTCCTAAACATCACCATGCTGTCCATTATTCACCTGGATGCACCTGGATTCATGTTGAGTAAGGTTGCAGGTTGCAGTATTGCATGCCAACACATCTCTAAATCCTATTCTGTCTTTCTCTGCACAGACTTCAGAATCACCCTGGCATGTTTGACTCCTTAGAGACATTTAAAGTCTCAGAAAAGTACAGAAACAGCTGTTACATAGAACATAGAAACATACACTTTGACGACAGATAAGGACCACTTGGCCCACCCATTCTGCCCATTTCCCTACCTATTGGATAAGCTGCAGATTCTAGTTAACCAACAGCCTACTTCCGGCAACCCCCCACTATAATTGCCTTATGTCTGTCCCATGCATGTTTGAATTCCCCCACTGTTTTAGACCCCACAACCTCTCCAGGAAGGTGGTTCCATGCGTCCACCACTCTCTCCATAAAAAATAATTTCCTCACATTACCCCTGAGCTGTCCCCCCTCTAACTTTAAATTGTGCCCCCTTGTTCTTACACATCTCTTTTTCTGAAAGATGCTACCCTCCTGGACTTTGTTGATTCCCTTGAGGTACTTGAAAGTTTCTATCATGTACCCCCTGTCCCTCCCTTTCATCAAGGGTATACATATTAAGCTCTCTCAGTCTCTCTCTTCATATGGTTTCTGATGTAGACCTGCACCATTTTAGTTGCCCTCCTCTGGACTGCTTCCATCCTGTCTATGTCCTTGCGTAGATGAGGTCTCCAAAACTGCACGAGTACTCCAGATGCGTTCTCACCAACTGTCTGTACAGAGGGATAACCCTTCCCTTTTCTACTTGTGATACCCCTCCCTATGCATCCCAGTATCCCTTGGCCTCCTTACTGACTTCTCACATTGCTTACCCACCTTTAGGTCATCTGATATGACTACACCCAGATCCCTTTCCATTATTGTTGTCATTAGTACCTCCCCTGCTATTGTGTACTCTTCTCCTGGATTTTTATTTCCCAGGTGCATTACTTTGCACTTCTTTGCATTGAATCTAACTTGCCATATGTCTG
The DNA here is from genome assembly GCA_016271365.2 of Neoceratodus forsteri. Lineage (NCBI taxonomy): Eukaryota > Metazoa > Chordata > Ceratodontiformes > Ceratodontidae > Neoceratodus > Neoceratodus forsteri. The sequence continues at coordinate 1,023,711,521 of CM057454.1, read as the reverse complement.
ACCATTACTCCAACCTTGCCAGGTCCCTTCTCATCCTTTCTACCCCCCCCAGTGTATCAACTCTGTTACAGATCTTTGTGTCATCTGCAAAGAGGCATACCTTTCTTTCCAGACCCTGTGCAATGTCACCTACAAAGACGTTAAAGAGGACTGGACCCAGTACTGAGCCTTGAGGCACTCCACTAGTAACCCCCCTTTCATCAGAATGTGTTCCATTCACTATTACCTTCTGTGTCCTGTTGTGCAGCCAGTTTGCTACCCAGGTTACCACTCTGCAACCCACTCCCAGGCTGGCTAACTTGATTATTAATCTTTTGTGCAGGACTGTGTCAAATGCCTTGCTAAAGTCTAGGTAGGCCATATCCACAGCCCCTCCCTGGTCTATTACTTTGGTCACCCAGTCAAAGAAATTGATTAGATTCATCTGACATGACCTTTCTGCTGTGAATCCATGCTGCTTTGGGTCCTGCGCCCCGCTGGCCTCTAGGTACTGAACAATTCTTTCTTTCAGAAGGGATTCCATCATTTTCCCCACCACTGAGGTCAAACTAGCAGGTCTGTAGTTTCCTGCTTCTGTTTTGCTCCCACTTTTGTGAAGGGGAATCACATCTGACCTCCTCCAGTCCTCAGGTACCACCCCATCTTCCCATGATTTGTTAAAAAGTGTGGTAAGTGGTGTCACTAGATCCTCCCTTAGCTCTTTTAGGATTCTAGGGTGAATCCCGCCAGGCCCCATTGCTTTGTCCACCTTGAGTTTTAGGAGTTCTTTCAGGACTCTTTCTTATGTAAATGGACTGGCGTCAACCCCACTACCCAGAGTGCTTCTACTGTTTGGTTTGGGTAACTCCTCCTCTTCTTCTTTTGTGAATACTGAGCAAAAGTATTCATTCAGTATCTCTGCCTTTTCACTGTCTCCCTCTGCCCACCTCACCTCTCCTTTATTAATCTTCACTATCCCTCCCTTAACCTTTCTATACTCCCTAATGTACCTATAAAAGGTTTTATCCCCCTTCTTAACTGAGTTGGCTATCTTTTCCTCAGTTTGGGCCTTTGCTTTTCTAACTGCCTTCCCCACTTCTTTCTGCTTTAATTGATACAGTTCCCTGTCGTGCTCCGTCTGTGATTCCTTATAGTTTTTGAATGCAACCTTTTTCTCCTTAACCTTCCCAGACACCTCCTTTGAGAACCATAGTGGTTTTTTATTCACTTTGTTTTCTTTATTTGTTTCACATAAAGGCTTGTTGCCTTCATGATGGCAGTTTTGATTTTTCTCCATTGTTCTTCCACCCCTCATTTCTGGCCATTTGCTAATGCATTCCTCAGGTATTCACCCATTATGCCAAAGTCAGCCCTTCTAAAGTCCAGTATTCTTGTCTTTGTATGGCTTGTCTCCATGGTTGTGTTTATTGTGAAGCACACTGTGCAGTGGTCACTTGTTCTTAGATGTCTACTGGCTTCTAAATATGTGATCCTCTCTCCATTTGAGAGTTCCAGGTCTAATATTGCTCCCTCCCGAGTGGGTTCCACCACTAGCTGTCTAAGGCATGCCCCCTGTAGGGCATCGAGAATGACCCTGATCTTGGATGTGGCTGCAGTCCATGTCACCAGTTAACATCTGGCATAGTCAGGTCCCCCATCAACAGTATCTCCCCTTTTTCAGCCATTTTGAGAATGCCCTCTATCATTTTCTTGTCCATTTCCTCCCTTTGAGACAGGGGTCTGTATACAACCCCTGTGTAGATTGTGATGCCATTCCCTGTCTCCAAGGAGACCCAGAGTTCCTCTTGTCTTCCCCCTTTACTTTTTAGTTCTGTAGCTTTGATCCCTTCCCTTATGTAGAGAGCTACTCCACCTCCTCTTTTACCCTCCCTGTCCCTTCTGCAGATTGTGTACCCTGGTATGTTGACATCCCAGTCATGGTTCTCTGTGTACCATGTTTCTGTGATTGACACAATATCCAAGTGTTCCTCTTCCATCAGGGCTACTAGCTCTGGAAGCTTGTTTCCCAGACTACGGGCATTGGTACTCATTGCCCTCCATTTAATGTTGACTTTATCCTTGTTTACCCCATCCCTGCTCTTATTACCCTTGTCCATTTTTCCATTTACCCCTGTCCTGCCCTCTGTCAAGCTCTGTACCTCAGTGTTTACCCTACTACCTGCCATGTTTTGTGGGGGGAGGCTTGAACTTTCCTGTTTCCTATCGGCACCTTCCCCCTTGGCTAGTTTAAAAGCTTGCCAAGGAAACCTTTAAACCTGTCACCTAGGAGTGTATTTCCCTTCCTGGACAGATGCAGACCATCATGCCAGTGTAGACCTTCATCTCTCCAGGTTGCTCAGTATAGTTTAGATCATTCACCATTCAACAACAAGGATCTGGACTCAACAGTCTCAGTTTGCATGTAAATGGCAACTGTGGTTCAGGACTGATTTTTCTCTGTTCACAGACTTGTGACAAACTTGTTTCCTATATTCAGTGTGAGTTTAACTGTGTTATGAGTTCCAGCACTCCTGCTTAGCTATTCAACAGTCAGGTTATGAAAACTAAAATACTCAGATGGTTTAAAAAAGTGTTTACTGGTCAACATAATTGTTTAATGGTCTAGTTCAGAGTGCAACTTTAAAAAGAGAAGAAATTCTTTTTGGCCAAAGGGTTGTGTGGATTTCTGGGAGCAGCCCCCGCCATTTGTGAAGTGAGAACAGTATTTATATAAAAATATATAAAAATGATAATTGAGTAAAAAAAAAAACAAGAAAACAGTTACCTAAGTTTGATGTATAAGGAATTAAGGGAAAAAGTGAAGGAGGTTACTTGTTGTTAAAGGAATTCCAAATGTTTCAAAGCTCTCACCAGCAGATGAAAAGTTCTTTTAGCTGTGGCTGACTTCAAATAGATGACCATAAGACAAAGTTACAATTTCAAAAAACATAAATGTTTATTTTTCGAATGTGTAGCTACATGAACTTGTGGCTCATGTAGCTACACATTTGAAAAATAAACATTTATGTTTTTGAAATTACAACTTTGCCTTATGGTCATCTATTTGATGTCAGCCACAGCTAAATTAACTTTTTGTCTGCTGGTGAGTTCTTTGAAACTTTGGCAATACCTTAATTGTTAGGGGCTAGTTACCACCTATTAGCAAAGGGACACAAACTGCAGAGCACACCTGTTCTTGGTTTTCTCATTGCTGTTAAAGGGGTTTGGTGGGATTTTTGGGAGAAGCCCCACCCACCCCCAATCTCTGAACAGAGAAAAATCAGTACTGAGCCACAGTTGCCATTTACATGCAAACTGAGACTGTTGAGTCCAGAGCCTTGTTGTGGAATGGTGAATGTTCTAAACTATACTGAGCTGACAGAACTAGCAGAAGGCTCAAGGGCCAATAAGCAAGATCCCCGTGCTAGTGGGCATTACATATCCTATGTTTATAATAATAATATAAGTTGAAAAAAAAGTTACAGCATTTTAAATTCTGAAAAGCAGTCTATTTTTCTGCAGTGTGTGTTGTTGCCCGAATATGACAATCATTAGATCTCTTTGGAAAAGGAATTCCAAATCTTCTCCATGGAGTTAAATAAAAAAATGTACACATTCATAGATAATGTTCTTTAGTACTTTAATAGATTTTTGCACTTAGCACTTTTCTCCTCAGTTTGCACATCACACTATTTTGCACAGTCTTGATGACTTTTACATGTTTGTTTGCATTCACCAGCTGGATCCTAGTCTTTCCACTCACTATAGTACCTTATACTACTCTGACATGGAACACTATAATGGGGCTTGTCATTTCAAAGGCAAGCCAGGTTGTCCTGATGGACAGCCAGAAAGGACTTCCAGAAAAGGAGGGAGGTGGGGTCAGCAGGTTTGGGGTGGGGTTATGACCTCAGCAAGGGGTCATATGACAGGGGCCAGAGCTCGCTGGCCATTGGGCAAGGGGGATGGGCTAATGGGGGGTCTGAAGTATGTGTCCTTAAGGACTACTTAAGGCCAGGGAAGCCCAGGATCTGCCCTTTCTTGCTGGAATTTCATTTTCAGCACCTCACTGGCAGGACAAGGTAAGGCTAGGTAGTGTGGGGGTTGTGTTTTGTGGGAGCATGGGGAGGGTATACCAGCTGTTGCAGCAGGCTCAGGGTGGCCCTGGAGGACAAAGGTTCATGCTGGTGGTCATTTGATGGAGGAGAGCAGGCCAGGACCAGTGTTAGTGAGTGGCAGGCTAGTGAGGTGGCTGAGGCCTAGCAGCATGGGCCTCACCACCAGGAGAGGGAGGGTCCATTGTAGAAGCTGGTACAGCATTGAGGCTCTGCAAGGTGGGCCTCGCTCAGTGAGGGGAAGCACCCTGTTGCATGTGTTGTGGAGATCTAGCACTGACGAGAATGTCATTCCACTCCTTTAACATCCCTCTACCTGTGGAGTTTTGTTTTTACTATCACCTGCATTGGGAATAATTTTCTGCCTGGTTATTTTGTGACTTCTCAGATATAATATCTCCTCCCTCCTCCACCACCTGTATTAGTTTATACTGTATTTAATGCTATGTGGAGGTCAAAGGTGCATAAGGGCTGGGGGGCTGCGGTGGCCCACGAGGGGGAGAAATATAAGAAGGGCATGCCGAAGAGCATGGCAGGGTAGACCCCACTCTCTGGATCAAGCTGCAGCCTAGGTGCATAGTGAATGGCAGCATTGGGAGAGGGTCAGGGAGTGGGACAGAAGTTGCAGGGTTGTGAAAAAAAAAAATGGAAAGAATTGCTGGTGGCAGTAGCACTGCTAAGGCCTGGAACTCGCAGAGAGTTTGCACAGCAGGTGGCTGCTTAGGGCTGTTGTTTGGATTTCAGGCATGTTTGGGCACAGGAGGAACAGCCTTGTGGTGATGTGGCAGGAAATCAGCGTGGGCAAGCAGGCCACTCACAGGGGGAGTGCAGCTGGGGCCAGTGATGGCTTGCAGGGGGGTGAGTGCAAAGAACAGCTGACATGGCAGGCTGAGCAGGGCCGCCTAGGGCTCGTGGGGGACAGGTTGGCAAGAAAATTGCTTTTGTTGGTCTGGCCTTTCTGTTCTGGTGTGGGGCCTGGCATGTCCAGAAAATAGGGGGGTTGTCTGTGGCCTGGGCGGATGCCACGGTGGGTGCAGGCCAGGAAAATGAAGGTCTCTACCATGTCGGTGGGCCTGTGGGGCAACCACACATGGCTGGGCCTATGGAGGGGCAAGCGGGAGATGGGATAACAAACAAAGAAAAAAATAAATAAATAAGAAAGAGGAAGGGATTAGGAAAAGGAACAGAAGGCGGAGGGAATTAGCAGGGCAGCAGCCACAAGAGTAGTCCATCTGATGGTAGCGTTCATTTGTTGGCAGTAAGGTTGTGTTTCGGCTGTTTTTCATGACAGCACCACCTAGGACAGCACCTAGGGCGTTGCAGGAGTGGAGGCAGCTGCCCGGGGCAGCAAACGAAGGGTGAGAAAGGGAGATTCAGGGAGGCAGTGGAGCACTGGGGGGTTAAGGCTCCAAGCTGCAATGTTGGCAACCCGGGAGTGATTTCTACAGCCTCATTTGCATACAGGGTGACCCTGAGCAAGGCACTTAATTTCCAGGCACTCCCAAGTGGCACCGGTTACCAAGCCTGCAGGTGAGGGCCTCTCCTGGTTTAATTAAAAATAAAAAAAAAAAAAAAAAAATAGCCTGGGAAAGGGATGGCATAGGGGGCAAGGCCGAATGTCTCTCCAGTGACGCTGAAGGCATGTTAAGCACCAGGTAGCTGGGGAGAGGTCCATGAATGCTGGTTTGTTTCAGGGGAAGCAGCGGATGTGGACCAGTGCCTGAATTCCGGCTGCAAATGGTAAGCACCGAGGGGGCGTTGGCATCGGGGGGGCACAAGTTCTTTAAAGCAGATGGGGTTTCCATGAGACCATACAATGGATGGGGGAGTGAGATGAATGCATGGCTCATACACCCATGGGCCCAGAAAGAAGATGGCCATACAGGATGGCTAGAAGAAGCAGGTGGCTGGAGCATAGAGACCGGCCACCTAGGGGCGGCCATACCTGGGGGCTGTGAGTGAAGACAGGGTGTGGAGGAATAGGGGCTGATGTTATCATTTTATGCAGTCTAGGTTTCCCAGACATAATGGCATCCAGGAAAGCCCCAGCGTCAAGTGCGGCCATGCTGGTGGAGGCCGGAAAACTGATGGCACAGATAACAGAGCTGATGGAGGCAGCAAGGAAGATGGAGGCAGAGGAGGAGGCACAGAGGAAGAGGAAAGAGTGAGACAAGAGGTCTGGACCAAGAACAGGGAAGAAGAGACTGAAGCGGGGGGTGCCCACTCCACCTGTGGAACCTGCCTGACACTGGCTGGGCCAAACATGGATGGGGGTAAGGACGATGTGGATATGAATAATGAAGATGATTTGAAAGAGTATATGGAGGGTTTGCTGAGAGACATGGGGGAGGATGGGGTTGCAAAACTGGAGCAGGCGCTAAAAGTCATTAAAGAGGCCAAAAGAGAGGGGAGGGGGACGTGGGCACCTCCGGGGGAACACGGAAGCTGTATGAGGGGCCGCCTGGCTTTACACTGGGTGACCACGTGCCAGGCACGATAAAAGAAAAAATATGGAAGGGGGAATATGTGGATGTATTTGGTCTTGTAGATGAAGACACAGCTACGAAATACGAGCAGAGGGAGTTGGTGGGTAAGTCTGAGAAGGCAGTAGCACTGGCAGTGGTCAGACACAAGGGGAGGAGGCCTGGTTGAAAGAGAAGAGCATTGAAACATGGCAAGCGAGCTTCATAATTTATAATGCGCTGGTGTTAGAAAAACAGCCAGAGCTAGTGATACCACTGTTGATGTATATGGCAATTATTCGGGACACCTATCGGGCCAAGCTGGGTTTTGGGTGGTTCAAATATGATGAGGCCTTCCGGAGGAGGATGGCTGTAAAAGGGGACCTGAGATGGAACTGTATCCATGCAGAGTTGTGGGTCAGGACGCTGTTGGGGCTGACCAGGGGACAGGCAGCGGAGCAGGTGAAGCGGGCATCTCTGGCTGTGGGGGCAAAAGCATGCTTTTCTTACAGCAGGGCATCATGCACATGGCCTAGCTGCAAATTCTGATACGTATGTTCACAATATGGGGTGTCGTACCCGACAATGGCATGCCAGCAAGGGGGCGATAAGATGGGGCAGGCTAGTGGACAGGGGGTGGAGCAGCCCTTTTGGGGCAGCTGGGGGGCTTGGGAGAGGGTGGGGAGCCTGGGGAGAAGCAGTTTCTCCTCTAGCTATGGGGGTAGCTGAGGAGGAAGTAGGCAGTGGGGGATGGGGCTACACACTAGCCTGTACCCCCATCAAGCAGAGCATAGTGGATGCCTGGACAGCAGGGTACCCCGACAAGGAAGGGGTGGCCCTGCAGAAGGAGGGTCTTAGAAGGGGTTTCCCACTGGGATTCAAAGGGGTACAGGTGGGGATGTGGGCCAAGGATTTGGCCTCGGTAAAAGGGAAGGAGGGCATAGTTGCAAAAAAAATCAAGAAGGAGGTGAGGGTGGGGAGGGTGGAGGGGCCACTGGGGGAACCCCCCCTAAGGGCAGTTCTCAGTGTTACCCATGGGGGTGGTGCCAAAAAAACAAGCAGGGGAGTTCTGGCTCATTCTCCACCTGTCCTACCCAGAGGGGAGTTCGGTGAACGTGGGAACCCGGAGGAGTTGAACATGGTCTCATATGAGTCTCTGGAACAAGCGGTGGAACTCATATGGGCAGCTGGGAGGGCATGGCTCATGAAGACTAACATCAAATCTGCTTTCTGACTGTTGCCAGTGTGACCAGCAGATTGGGACTTGCTGGGCTTCCAGTTCAACGGGGAGCTGTACTTTGATAAAGCAATGCCCATGGGATGCTCCGTGGCCTGCTTGACATTTGAGGCATTTACTTCATGGGTACAATGGGTGATTGGGTCACGGTACAGACACAGAAGGGTGGTACACTATTTGGATGATTTCCTCCTGATAGAGGAAAGCCAGGGGGAAGTGCAGAAGATGTTACAGGACTTCCAGGACATGTGCGGGGTTATTGGGATCCCTTTGGCAGAAAGTAAGACTGAAGGTCTGGCTCGCAAGCTGGAGTTCCTAGGGATTGAGGCTGACACCAAGGAGGAGTGTTTCCACTTGCTGGGGGACAAGGTGGCACGTTTGAAGGGGCTGTTGGCTTTGGTGGAGGGGAGGAGGATGGTGCAGCTGGTACAGGTATACCAGCTGCTGGGGCACTTTAATTTCACCTGTAAAGCTACAAGCCCATGCAGAACATTTACAAGACAGTTGGGGAGAGTCACAGGAAAGGCCAAGCAGCCCCACCACTAGGTGGACATCAGCAAAGGGGTATAGGAGGACCTACAAGTGTGAAAAATTTCCTGGAGTCATACAACACGGTAACATTCTGGTAGGAGGAGGGGCCCGCAATGTGGACCTAGAACTGTTTATGGATGCTGTGGGGGGGCCTGCTGGGAGCCTACTTTCAAGGGGAATGGGTATCAGAAGCATGGCCGGAAGAATGGAAGGAGAGTGGCTGGACAAAGGATATCACATTTCTTAAGATTTTCCCCATTTGGATGGCATTGGGATTATGGGGAGAGTGCATGACGGGGCTGCGCATCGCCTTCTGGTGCAATAACCAAGGTGTGGTGGAGGTAATCAACTGGCAGAGTGACCATACGGAATCACTGGAGAGGGTATTGAGGAGTTTGGTGTGTTGAGGCTGTGCTTGAACTTGTCCTTCAAAGCACAGCATTTTGAAACATAGAAACATAGAATTTGACGGCAGATAAGGACCGCTTGGCTCACCCAGTCTGCCCATTTCCCTACCTAATGGATAAGCTGCAGATCCTAGTTAACCAGCAGCCTACTTCTTTCTACCCCCACCCCCTAGAATTGCCTTTTGACTGCCCCATGCATGCTTGAATTCAACACTGTTTTTGACTCCACAACCTCCTCCAGAAGGCCGTTCCATGCATCCACAACTCTGTCTGTGAAAAAATACTTCCTTACATTACCTCTGAGCCACCCCCCTTCTATCTTCAAAGTGTGCCCCCTTGTTCTTGAACACCTCTTTTTTTGAAAGATGCTACCCTGTTGGACTTTGTTGATTCCCTTGAGGTACTTGACCGTTTCTATCATGTCCCCCCTCTCCCTCCTTTCCTCGAGGCTATACATATTAAGCTCCTTTAGTCTCTCTTCATATGTCTTCCGGTGCAGACCCTGCACCATTTTAGTTGCCCTCCTCTAGACAGCTTCCATTTTGTCTATGTCCTTGCGGAGACTGGGTCTCCAGAACTGCACACAGTACTCCAGATGGGGTCTCACCAGCTGTCTGTACAGAGGGATAACAACTTCCTGTTTTCTACTGGTGATACCTCTCCCTATGCATCCCAGTATCCCCCTAGCCCTCCTTACTGCCCTCTCACATTGCTTGCCCACCTTTAAGTCATCTGATATAACTACCCCTAGGTCCTTTCCATTTTTGTTGTAGTATCTCACCCCATTGTGTACTCTTCCCTGGGTTTTGTTTCCCAGGTGCATTACTCCTTGCACTTCTTAGCATTAAATCTAAGCTGCCATACATTTGACCATTCCTCTAACCTTGCCAAGTCCCTTCTCATCCTTTCCACCCCACCTTGTGCATCAACTCTGTTGCAGGTCTTTGTGTCATCTGCAAAGACATACTTTTCCTTCCAGTCCCTCTGCAATGTTGCTTATAAAGACATTGAAGAGGACCGCCCTAATACTGAACCCTGAGGCACCCCACTAGTAACTCCCCTTTCTTCAGAGTGGTCTCCATTTACTATTACTCTCTGTGTCCTATTCTCCAGCCAATTCTTTTACCCAGGCTATCATCTTGGGACCCACTCCCAGGCTGGCTAACTTGTATATTAATCTTTGTGTGGGACTGAGTCAAATGCCTTGCTAAAGTCTAGGTAGGCCATGTCCACAGCCCTCCCTGATCTACTACTTTGGTCACCCAGTCAAAGAAATCTATTAGATTCATCTGGCATGACCTTCCTGCTGTGAATCCATGCTGCCTTGGGTCCTGTGCCCTCTGGCCTCTAGGTACTCAACAATTCTTTCCTTCAGAAGTGATTCCATCATTTTCCCTATCACTGAGGTTAAACTAACTGGTCTGTAGTTTCCCGCTTCTGCCCTGCTCCCACTTTTGTGAAGGGGAATCACATCTGCCCTCCTCCAGTCCTCGGGTACCACCCCATGCTCCCATGATTTGTTAAAAAGGGTAGTCAATGGTGTCACTAGTTCTACCCTTAGTTCTTTTAGAATTCTGGGATGAATCCCATCAAGCCCCATTGCTTTGTCCACCTGCTGTGGCTGACCCTTTCTGTGGCACCACGGAATGAAGTGGCTGACTGTCTCTCTTGCTTACAGATCAATCTTTTCTGGGAGTTGGCACCACAGGCCACACCTACCCAGACCAGGGTCCCAATCTGGATGTGGGGGGGTTGAGAAGGACAGCTAGGGCCCTGTATAAGGGATTGTGGGTGGCCAACACATTGAAGGCCTACAAAAGGGAATAGGAAGGCTTCCAATTGTTTAGGATGGGGAGGAGGAGGTGAGGAGGGGGGAGCTGGTGCAGAAGAAGCAAGTGGTGAGGTACGTGGTCAAGAAATGGAAGAAGGGGGTGGCCCATGCCACCATGGTGGTGCAGCTGGCAGGGATCAGCTGGGCATGCCAGGGGCAGGGATGGCCGGATGTGGCAAGCAGGCGGGCTGTGAAATGGATGGTCATGGGGTGGTAGAGGGGGCAGGGCAAGCAGCAGGACAGGAGAAGGCCCATCTGTGGCCCCCTGTTCAGATGATTGCCACAGGTGTTGGACCATGTTTGCCACTCCGCCAAGGAGGCCATCCTGTTCTGGGCCATGTTTGCGGTCTTGGCCAGGGGGGGCCTTCCAGGTGGGTGAAATGGTGGTGCCACAGAAAGGGTCAGCCACAGCAGGTCTACAGGAGCACAATGTACAGGTGGAAATGGAGAAGCTGGGCATCCAGCTCCAAAGGTCTAAGACGAACCAGGGGGTGGAGGGGCCAGCATAGAGAAACACAGACAGGTGAGCGGGGTGCCTTGCATGGTCCAGGCCATGAAGGAGTACAGCAGAATATGGGGGCCACAGAAAGGGGCCTGGTTCGTGCATGGGGATGGGTCCCCAGTGACAGGGTATCATGTGGGAGCAGTGCTAAAGGAGGCAGTAGCATTTGTAGGGGAGGATCTCACTCAGTTTGCCCCCACTTCTTCCGGATCTGGTGGCAATGTACCTAGTGGCTGCCAGAGTGGGAGATGACGAGGTCAAGCAGGTGGGGAGATGGAAGTCTAATTGTTACAAGCGCTATGTGAGTGAGGTGCTGACATTGGCTAATGGGTGTCCCTTTCTCTCCCCACAGCAGGTTCCAAGTGGGCAGGTGTGGATCGTGGAGTACTCTTTCATATACTGGGCAGAAAAGGTTGTGGCCACCATGAAGATAGGGACGCAGTTGTGCCCAGGAAAGGAGCACACCAGAGTGCGATGGAGGGGCCTGAAAGGCATGTGGTGGTCAGAGTTATTCCCCCTACTGAGGGACCTGCACGTACAATGGGGTTGGCCAGACTGCATTATTGTACACCTAGGTGACAATGACTTTGGGGTGTTGCCTTGGGGCTCCCTGATGAAAGATATCATTGTGGATTTGTAAAAGGTGAAGGGGTGGTGGCTCAGGGTGGTATTAGGTTGGTCAGAAATTACCTCAAAGAGGGTCTGGAGGGGACCGAAGAGTCCACCGGCAATAGAGGTGGCATGAAAGTGGCTGAACAGGAAGGTGGCCAGGGCAGTGATAGAGATGTGGAGGGTCTACATCACGCATAGGGACATCTTCTATGAAGAGGAGGAAGTATACTGAGGGGATGGGGTGCATCTGACCAAATTTGGGATGGGTTTGTTCCTCCACCCATTCAGGGGACTAGTAGGAGAGATTAATAAAAAAGGTTTAAGGGGGTAACCCAGAAGGGGGAGTCCCATCTTCCAATGCAAGCTGGAGATGGGTCAGTGGAAGGGTTTGGAGCTAGAGGGAAAAGTGGGGGCAGGTAGAGAGGGGATGGGTACCATGGGCTAGGGACAAGAAAACCCAGGAGTGGGAGTAATGGGGGGGATATAGGACTAGGAGGTGGATCAGCTGTGTCCACACCTAGTAGGGGGAGAATGGTCTGGGTAAGGTGGTACCTGGTTACATTGAAGGAAAGGGGGGCCAGATCATGGTGTCCAGACCCCCAAGAAGCAGTGACGCAAGAGGAGGAGACCTGGAAAGAGAACCACAAGAGAAGGAAGATGGGGCTGTTATGCCCCAGAAGAGATTGTGGACTGTTATGTCCAATTTGTAAATATTGAATTGTTAGACTGAAATGGGATGTAAAATGTATGAATTTCACCATGCCTTACTTATAAATAAAGCCTGCCAGTGAACATCCAAAGCAATACAGTGTGGCCTGGGTAATTTCTGGGGGGGATCCAGAGACAATGGGGCTTGCCATTTCAAAGGCAAGCCACGTTGTCCTGGTGGCCAGCCAAAAAGGACTTCCAGAAGGGGATGGTGGGTGGGGTCAGCAGGGTTGGGGGTAGGGTTATGACCTCAGTAAGGGGTCATACAATGGGCCAGAGCTCACTGGCCATTGGGCAAGGGGGAAGGGCTGGTAGAAGGCCTGAGGTATGGATCCTTAGGGACTACTTAAGGCCAGGGAAGCCCAGGATCTGCCCTTTCTTGCTGGAATTTCCCACCCACCCACCTGGCATGAAAGGGGAGATTAAGGAGCATCAGCAACATAGGGAGGTGCAAGAGGAAAGCACTGTCAGAAGGGCCCAGCATGAGCAAAAGGGGGCCACAGCTGGGCAGAGGGGGTCCAGGGCTAGGTGGAGCCCTGCCAGTTGGGGAGAGGAACAGAAAATAGGCGAAAGGAGGGTAGGAGGAGAAGGGGAAGGGTTTTGAGCTAGATAGAAGAAGGGGGCAGGTAGAGGGGAAGGGTAGGTACCACAGGCTGGGAACAAAGATAACCCAGGTGTGGGAGTAATGGGGGTGGGATATAGGACTAGGGGTGGATCAGCTGTGTCCACCCCTAGTAGGGGGAGAATGGTCCAGGTAAGGTGGTACATGGTTACGGTGAAGGAAAGGGGGGGGGCCAGGTCACGGTGTTCAGACCCTGAGAATCAGTGTTGCAAGAGGAGGAGACCCAGAAGGAGAACCACAAGAGAAGGAAGACGAGGCTGTTATGCCCTAGAAGAGATTGGGGACTGTTATGTCCAATTTGTAAATTTTGAATTGTTAGACTGAAATGGGATGTAAAATGTATGAATTTCACCATGCCTTACTTATAAATAAAGCCTGCCAGCGAGCATCCAAAGCAATACAGTGTGGTCTGGGTTATTTCTGGGTGGGAATCCAGAGACAATGTAATGTTCTAACCAGAGTTCGCAATGGCTATCGGAAATGTATTTGTTTCTTGAAACTTATGAAATCAGAACATATTTTCTTGATGAAGTTACATGCAGATTTTGACATTTAAATCTAATATTAAAATGGCCGCATTATATATGGAACAAGTATAGAAAATAATTAATATAATGTTATCTGTTTCTCTTTGTCATCACTGATAATGACTGTACTTGGTTGTATACTGTTCAAATGTTTGTTCTTACCTCATACTGTGTCATGAAATACTCTTTAATGTTGACTCTGGTCTCCCCTGTCTGTACTCTCCCGGGTCGTGCCTGAATATAGGCAACATTGTTGTCTAGTGTACTTACCCGGTAAACAAAAACCAAATAAATAAGTGGGCAGCAATAAAATAAGATGTAAGGCAGTTACTATATTGGTGTACATTCTGTTGATCCTGGAAATTTATTCAGAAACAGCATTTTAAACCAATGCCTTTTTTTAAAGGAACCATGATTTCAATATGCTCTTACAATGAAATAGATTTATAAGTTGGAGGTTTTTCTTTGCGATATGTGCAATTTTTATATTGGCATGCTTGCATAGCCAACATCTTGCGGTAATGCAGATTTGGAGGCACAGTCACTGTTGGGCAAATGCAAGGCATGCACCAGTAGGTGCGTCCCACATTCTCCAATCAGTCAGCAGCAGGGGCTGACACCCTTCCTAGCTAATGAGGCGAAGACATCAGACAAAAGGTCCGCTGCAATGAGAGTGAAGCTCTCACATAGCGTGACCACAAAATGCCTCCCCCTATGTGCAGGCAACATGGCAGCAGTGCCTGCCACTGTTGCCTGTCAACACCCCTGTTTATTGTGTGCTGATGGGGGTGCTCAATCCCCATTGGCATCATGTAACCCCCTCTTTTTTTGATTGCCGAGGGGGTGCCCAGCCCCTCTCAGCATCATGCACCCCCCCCAACAGTCACTGCATGGAATCACCTTTTGGGACAGATTAATGAGATGACAGTGCCACTGTTCATGAGGTGGGCTCTCAAAAAGCCTATGTTGCAAATTTGGTGGAAAAAATCCAAAAAAATGACTGTTTTATGAGAGTACGTTGTGCAGCTGCTACGCAGGCTCATAACTTCGCGAATTCGCAATATTTTCATGCCAGTTTTTCAACATTGTCATTTTTGTACACTTCCTTGTGAACAGTACAGCTGTCACTTTTCACATCCTGGCCAAAATGTTTTTCTGCACTGCACTACCAAAGCCAATGCCAGTGCAACAACATTCGGCATTGACAAATGCTTGTTAATATGCTTGTGATATGTGCAATATTAAATATGCTTTTTTTAAATAAAGAGAACAATTTAAGAACAATTTATTATGCCAAAGAGGGAAGCATGCATGACAAAAATAGTTTTTTTTCTCTAAATGGATGGGACTTCTTGATGAAAAACAATGGTGTGATGCTTATTGCAAAATCAAGTAATGTACAGTATTAAACTGCAGGAAAGACATTCTGCAGAACTGACCTCTGATAGTGATCAGTGCTGCTGAATTTCATTCTGCAGATTTATATATTAATCAGCAGTTCATACATTTATCCCGCTGTTCTAAGTCAGAATTTTCATGAAAGTTTCCAGAATGATTTTTGAACTTGCGTAAAGAGAGTCTTGCTTTTGTGCAAATTCCATGGCAGAAGTATTTTTTCACACAGATCTACAATACAAACAGACCTTCATGTGATACAGCCATAAGAAATTAAACAACCTAGAAATATAAAGCAACAATTACTTGAGCAAAACACTTTCTACTGCCTTTTCATAAGGAACAGGGAGTTTCTCCTCTATAATTTAAAAGAAATGAGAAACACATAACCAATAACAATGTACAATAGTGTTACAAAGATCAATAGTCCCTAACCTCAAAGGCATTCACTTGTTATTAATTTATCACCATGCTTTACTCAGAACAGTTATATACTGGTGGGGAGAAAAGTACAACTCTTTTGGGGAGAGAGGGAGGATTATTCCCTTAGAGTAATAACTAGACCTTGGAGTTTGCATTCAAAAAGGGGTCCCTGTGGCAGAACTGCATTCTGCCAGTCTGATAACTCTGGTGGAAGGATGCCTTTACTATCTTTTTCTTTTCCTTACTGAAATCTGTTGTGCAACAGTATCCCCCTATGCTGTACTTTACCTTTCTCAGCCCCTAGCGTAGGTTGGGCACCTATGTCAGTCTTTTCTACTTCTCACTAAAATCTTTTTCCTACTACTTTTATTTCTAGTTTCCATAGATATCCATCCCTCACCAAGAACTACTCAAATTAATGCACCAGGTTAAGGTCAGCTGGCCAGAATGAAATAAGGTGGATTTATGGCATTTAATGCCAAAGATATAAAGTGCCTTTAAGATATAAGGTGCTGGTTGAATAAAGTGCATTTATTTTAAAATAAAATGCATAGAATGAGTAAAGTGCGTAGAGTGCATTGTGTGCCATATTATAAGTTTAAGTACTGCACTGCTTAGTTAAGATAAGAAGCTAAAATGCTTATTCCATTTAAAGTATATGGTGCCAGAGATATGATTAAATAGGGGAAATGTGTAAATGACAGTTGAAATACAAAAATGTCCACTTAGGTGGATTATGAATCAAAACAGAACAGCATTATGCTTATGCTGTTTATGTTCTTTTGCTGACGTTCTGTTGTTATATAGCCACAAAAGAAATCCTGCATCAAAGCAGGAATTGGTTGAACTGAGCGGCAAACTTTCCCTTTTACTTTTACTGCGGCTCAGTATCAGTGTAAATATTTACTGATGTCCCTTTATTAATAGGACTCCTGGCTGCTGGCTTCATCTAAAATTATGCTGTAGAATTGTGCCAGCTAGCCATGGAGGAGTCCAGGGCATGTGTACAGCCAGTCCAGGCTGCTAGAGAGACAGGCTTTCCACAGAGTGGCAAACTTTCATTTTATACTTTGCCACCACTCCATGGCTCTAATCCAAAGCCCTTGTAAAAGGATAAAATACAGAAAAGACCCTGAGGTGTCTAAGAGGAGAAGAGAGAGCTGTTATATTGTTGAAAGGAGAAGCGCGCTCGGTCCTCACTCGCTCTCTCTCTGTCACTGAACTGCTGTGTCACAGTTCAAAGCAGGTTGACAGTTACTTTCACTTTCAACCGCTCCACTTTGCTGAATAAATAGACTGCTCTGAAAAGTGAGTCACTGAAATACAAAGGGACTATGCTATCCCTGGACTTTTAAGTTACAACCCAGTATAAAAATGAAAAATAAAAAGTGACTTACCAAGTCTATGTAGAACCCCATAGCAGAATGGCTAGATAGTGATTATTTTGGCAGCCTGCCACTCTGCTGCAACATAGAAAACAAATGATTTAAAGGGACAGGAACATCCCTATGTATGTGGAAATGTATTACAGATATAGTAGCCCTCAGAATGAGGAGAGGGCTGCAAGATAAACTAAACACAGTAAAGAAATTAAACAAATTAAAGAATAAAGAGACACTACAGGTCTCTATGACAAACTAGGTTGGCTTTCCCGGACCAATCACCTAAACTTTGGACTAGGGTGCCTTGTGAGCAAAGTGATCAGTACTGGCTCCCCCCCAAGGGCTGGCTCAGCTCCTCTCTCCAGCTGACTGTTCCTCCTACCCTCTCAGGTCCCAAGGTCCAGGGATACTAAAAGTACCCCCAACCCGCACCCTTATGGGGACAGGGACTTCGCTGCATATGCTCCTAGGCTCTGGAACACCTTTCCTGAGCAGGTTCGTACCGCCCTTTCCCATCAACGTCTTCAGAAATCCTTGTCGGGGAATCTGAAGCTGGCCTCATGCTGTGAGTGGCCAAAGCCTCCCTTGCACAATGTCCTAGGTACTGTAACACCACAGTATCCTGTTACTTGGAGCACAAATTGAATCGAATCGGTTGCTGATCTCAGTCCAGCTCTTCCTTATGCACTTGTCTATGCTACAGATGTTCAATGTTGTTTAATGTTTGCTCATTATGTATTCTATCATTTCCTGTCTTCCATTATGATCCCTAGACTGCCTGATTGTTTTGTTGACTCAATGTACTAAGTTACAATATGTACTTGTTTACCTGCTATGCGGTATTGATGTATCTATAATACCCGTTGTACTCTCATGGGTCGTTCCTGAAAATAGGTATACAACTTGCCTAGTGTACCTACCCGGTTAACAAAAGCTAAATAAATAAATAAATAAATAAATAAATAAATAAGCCACATTATATATATATATATATATATATATATATATATATATATATTTATAAAATGGGTAGGGAAATGGTTGTTGATTTATTGGATGATGAGCATCACATGACCATGAGTATATCAGAGTGCGACCGCACACCTGCACTTTACCCCTCAAAACAATTTTGACATTTTATAAGATAGATAAACCACTCTGAGGTGTGCAGTTGCGCTCTGATATATGCTCGCCTTGGGTGGTTGGCCCTTTCGACCCCTGCGACCTAGGTACACACCAAGGCGTGCATATATCAGAGTGTGACCACACACCTCAGAGTGGTATATCTATTACATATAGCCCTGAGTTATAAAATAAAGGGCTAGTGTCCATACTATAACAATACAGCACATGTACAAATGAAATAAATGTTTGCACTGTTTGCATATATAGAAAATAAGGTGCTGATCTGTTAGCAAGACCTCAGAAGGGGATTTCTTCTCAGGGGACAGCAGCTCCTAGAGGGCTGTATTTATACTCTGTGCGTTAAAACATCATTAAGTAATAGAGGAGGAGTTTCCCTATTTAGGGACCATTCTAGAACTAACTGGATGTTATGGGAGGGATTTCCCCATAAGTGGGAGGGCTATATAAGCCCTTCTCAAACACCTAGAGTCAGATTAGCTGCTTAGTGAGTCTCATGTACCTGAAGTAAGGTAAGCAGAAGGACCTGTGCCTGAACAGGAATTTATCTCTAACAGCAGGAAAAGCTGATGAATTGTTTTGAGATACCTTATGTAAGGTGAAATTGCCTTGAGCTAATGTTTATTTTCTTGTTCTGTTTGAACTATTTTATTTCTATTTTTTTTCTACTTTTGTATAAAATAAAACACACTGTGGGTGTGTTGTACCCTATTATTGTGTCCAGTGTTATCTTTATACCCACATCCCTGTGACATTTGGTGTCACAAGTGGGATATTGGAAGTTCTAGATGCAGGGTGGATTCCAGTAGGTGTCAGACCTGATACCAAGGTGACCCATGGCACAATGGTACATTTTTGTCATCATGATGCCCCTGTATGACTCAGTCTGACCAGAGTGCAGGCCAAGCTAGCAGGTGAGCAGTTGCTCCCAGTACTTGCATTTGAGAGGAAACCAAGGGTCAAACCAGAGCGTCAGTCGACAGACTCCTTTGGAGGAGAAAATGACAAAGAGGAAGGACTGGAGGAGGTGGGAGTCTAGGAACCACCAGAAGGCATGTGCAAGCTATTGAAGTGGCTTGCAAGGAAACAAATAGAAATGGATCAGCTTTGGGAGAAGGAAAGCCAGGAGCAAGAGAGGGAAAGAAGACAGCAAGATGAGCATTGGGCGGACATACTGAGTGCCTTACAGATCATTGGGACCAGTAAGTCCAGTGAAGGTATGCATGCCCTCCCTAAAGACATAAAATTGACCAAGATGTCAGCTACAGATGACATTGAGGCATACCTAACCACCTTTGAAAGAGTAGCGAAGGTGTGTGGGTGGCCTCCGGAGCAGTGGGTGGTTAGGTTGTCTCCGTATTCAATTGGTCGCACACAACTGGCCTACAGCCACATGGACAATCGAAGCACCGAGATGTATGACCTTGCCAAAAAGGAGATTTTGAAGTGCTTTGATATTAATACCAAGACTTATTGGCAGCATTTTCGCTGCCTAAAACACCAAGGGAACAATACTCCCCAAGAGACGTATACACATCTAAACAAACTGTGCAACAAATGGCTGCAACTGGAGAGGAAGACACTGTTGGATATAATTGAGGCTGTAGTCATGGAACAGTTTCTTCAAAATCTACCTGCAGAGGTCCAGATCTGGGTGAGGGAACACCATCCGGAAATGGCGAAAGTTGCAATCACCCTGGCAGAGGATTTCCTGGTAGCCAGGCAACCAACAAAGAAGGGATACTGGACAACAGACTCGACCATCACCCCCACCCAGCAACTGGTAAGACCAGCTTGTTTTACCCCATCATGTCCCCTTGGGAGAAATGCAGGTAGACAGGAAGGCAAAGGGGGTAGGACATATAATCCAGACATTATCTGTAGATACTGTAATGGCAAAGATTATATTGAACTGTTTTGTTGCAAGAAAATGAGTGAGTCTACCCATCTGGTCCTTTTTAATTGGGATAATTTTTCAACAACAGTCACCATCAGAGAGAAAAAAAATGATGGGTTTAATTGACACTGGCAGTCGACAGACATTAGCACACCCAGATGTATTAGAAAAGGCCCCAGTTTCTGATGTATTTGCTGGTGTCATCTGTGTGCATGGGGACATTCATCGGTCTCCTACCAAAAAGGTGACTTTAAACATTGATGAACAGGAAGCGGAAATGGTGGTTGCAATAGTACCAAAGCTGCCAGTACCCGTGGTTATTGGGCAAGACTTTCCCCATTTTTCAGCATTGTTGACCCCTAAAAATGTGACAGCCATTACCACCAGGACACAGACCAAGGTGAAAACCCTTGGAGTACTTTTCCTTTTGAGGGGGATGTATTTGATACACTAAGTGCCAACAGGAGATCGAAGGGGGATAAGAAGA
Source organism: Neoceratodus forsteri (assembly GCA_016271365.2). Taxonomy (NCBI): domain Eukaryota; kingdom Metazoa; phylum Chordata; order Ceratodontiformes; family Ceratodontidae; genus Neoceratodus; species Neoceratodus forsteri. The sequence goes on along the minus strand of CM057454.1, from coordinate 1,023,691,261 downwards.
AATGCAGAAGATATAGAGAGCTCAAACTGGGCTGCCCAATGACACTGTAGATAAACTGTTTGTTAAATGTGATATTGCCCTGGAACAACATAAGGATGATACATTAGCTGTTTTTTTTAACAGGTGGACCAGAAGAAATCATTAGGGACTCCTGTGTTTAAATGTAACAACCAAATAATGTACTGGATATGCAATAACCCCCATACAGGTGAAACTGTTGAACAGCTAGTAGTGCCTAAACAGTATGAGAAACCAATGTTGTATTTAGGCCATGGCTTACCATGGACAGGTCATGCAGGTAGGGATGAAACCCTGGCCAGGCTATTACAATGCTTTTACTTGCCCAGTATCCACGAGCAAGTGGTAGAATACTGCAGAGCCTGTCCAGAGTGTCAAAAGGTTGCCAGGTAACCCAAAAGGATCCATTGACCCTGGTACCCTTGCCCATAGTTAGTACGCCCTTCAAAAGGATGGCAATGGACATTGTTGGCTGCTTATAGAAAAGTGCCTGAGGATAGAAATACATATTAGTCATCTATGACTATGCAACAAAATACCCCAAGGCCATACCATTGCATACAGACACTACTCCTTGAATAGCAGAGGGGCTAGTTAAGGTTTTCAGCCATCTTGGGATACCTAAGGAGGTATTGACCAACCAAGGCAGTAACTTTCAGGCTACATTACTTAAATAACTGTACCATTTATTGGGGTAGTGACAATAAGAACTATACCCTACCACCCACAAACAGATGGATTGGTTGAACATTTCAACCAAACACTGAAATATGTGTTAAAGAAATGAGTGCATAACCAGGGAAAGGACTGGTATAGGTACCTCTCCCTCTTATTGTTTTCTTACAGAGAGGTCACACAAGCAGCTACAGGGTAGTCCCCTTTTTCCCTAATGTACAGAAGGAATCACAGAGGGCCACTGGATGTGGTTAAAGAGTTTTGAGAAGAGGGAACCAATCTAGGACAAGTCAACATTACTGATTATATGGTTCAGCTTCACAAAAGGTTGATAGATACACAAAAAGGGCACACTAAAATAGTACTATGTATCAGGAGAAGCAGAAGACCTACTATGATTAGAATTGTAAGCCCAAAGAGTTGCAGGCAGGAGAGAAAGTGTTGTTGTTACTCCCCACCACCCAGAACAAGCTACTAATGAAGTGGCACGGGCCATACGCAATCATCAGACAAACAGGACCAGTGACATTTGAAGTGGAGACACCAGATAAATACCAAGGGAGAAAGATTTACCATGTCAATCATTTAAAGAAATGGGTACAGAAAAAGGAAGCTATGGGGACTATGTACATACTCTTAGAAAGGGACATGTCTAAGTTGGAGATGGCTTATCCAAGATCAGAGGACTAGGACAACCTCTCTAACATAAAAATCAACCTCGAGCTAGACACACAGCAGAAAGAGGGCATACACCAGCTGTTAAAAACCTTTGCACCCATGTTTACAAGTGTTCTGGAAAAGGCAGTTGGGGTATAGCATTATATTAGAACTGATTCCAGCCCCATCAGGCAGAAACCCTACAGGCATCCAGAAAAAGTCAGAGAAGGGGTGAAGCAGGCGATAGAGAAGCTGAAGAAACTTGGCATCATCAAACCATCCACTAGTGCCTGGTCATCTCCCATAGTGGTGGTCCCTTAAAAGGAGGGTGGCATCAGAGTGTGCCTGGACTTCAGGAAGGTCAATAATGTATCACACTTTGATGGATACCCCATGCCCAGGGTAGATGATATCATAGACAACATCAGTAATGCTAGATACATTAGCACACTGGATCTAACTAAGGGATACAGGCAAATTTCTTTATCCCCTGAGTCTAGGAAGAAAACAACATTCAGCACACCACTTGGATTATACTAGTACACTACCATGATCTTTGTACTACACAGAGCCTCTGCAACATTCCAGAGATATATGGATCAGATCCTGACCCCACACACTGCCTACTGTGCTGCCTACCTGGACAACGTTGTCATCTATAGTTCAGATTGGTCAACGCATATTACACAGTTGACCACCATGTTGCATTCCATCCAGAAAGCTGGATTGACTATAAACTGAGCAAACTGTGGACAAACTATGTCACAAACCAGATACCTTGGATTTCTTTTGGGTAATGGGTATATGCAGCCAGAAATAGAGAAAGTGGAGGTAGTAGCTAGCAGTCCTGTGCCAAAGATCAAAAAGCATGTCAGGTCATTCCTAGGCTTAGCTGGATATTATTGCTGGTTTATAGCTAATTTTGCCTCAGTAGCCACACCATTAACAGACCTGACAAAGAAAAGGTGTAGTAACCTAGTAAAATGGAATCCTGAGTGTGATGAGGCCTTTAGAGCCTGTATTGAAGTGCCCTGATTTTAGTCTCCCTTTTGAAGTGCACATAGAAGTTTCTGAGACATGGATAGGAGCAGTCCTGAGTCAGACCATTAAAGGAGAAGAACACCCTATCATTTATTTCAGTAGGAAACTGCATGATAGGGAGCAAAAGTATATCACAATTGGAAAAGAATCCCTAGCCATTAAGTGGGCAATAGAAGCTTTGCACTTTTATCTGTGGGGCACAGAGTTTACTCTCCTAACAAATCGCAATCCACTTGTGCTGATAAATCAAATGAAAGATCATCATGCCCTCATCATGCAGTGGTACCTGACATTGCAACCGTATCATTTTGTGGTAACACATAGGTCAGGAAGTTAACACAAAAATGCAGATTTTTTTGTCATGACATGAGACAGATATAGTGGAGGAGAATGAAACATGAGTATGATTGTATATATTTTGAATTGTTATGATGATGTACAGCCCTTACAGAAATAATTATATGAAATGTTTTCATGCTGCACACATAAAACTACCCAATTGATATGAGTGCTGCAAGTATGATTTAAATGTTAAATTGGAAACAATTGCATGCATATGTCATGCGTGCAGCAAGAAAGTGTAGAAACCATGATTTTTATGTTCAATTGGGAAAGACTGCATGCATGTGGCACACATGCAAAAAGCAAGTGGTCACTAATAACTGCACGTGTAAAAGATAAGTGACTTGCTCAGGATCACACCATACACAAGTGGGGGTTGATGAGATTCAAACCCAGCTCTTCATGTCTCCAACTCTCCTGGTTTGCAGTTCAGTGCCTTTAACCAATAAACTATACTGTCTGCACACATATGGCTCACTTGTGCTTTAATACATACTATATCTGACTACATCTGCATGCACGTGGCATGCTTATAGCCACTGTTATGCTTTTCAGTTATCCTTTTCTTATCTTATTCATCTCAGTTTCACAGTTGAACTATAGCACACATGCCAATGGAAACACATGTGGTTTTTCCCACCCAATACACAAACTTACCCACAAAACCACTTAATTACTTCTGTGTGGCCTGCACTTCTACTATTTTTTCTCCATAGTTTTGAATGTTTACAAGCAAACAGAATTTAAGGTACAAACACAAAAGTAGCAATAACTGGACACACACCCACATGATCAGATCCCCCCACATGCACACACACACACTGTAACGGGTACAGCCATCCTGCCATGGACAACCCACCAAGTATAGATATAAGTAAAAAAGTATCTTACTTGAGTACTAGGGAGCCAGAGGCAGGAGTCTTTAAGAGATGATGTCCAAAGGGTTAAGCACCTTGTTCTGTCTGACTCCTTGCCAATGTTGGTTCACGCCTTTGTGTCCTTGTGCCTAGACTACTGCAACGCCCTTTACTTTGGGCTTTCTAGGGTTGAAATCCGCCGCCTACAGCTAGTGAAGAATGCTGCAGCCTGGGTTTTGACTGGGACAAATATGTCCTGTCATAATACCCCGGTGCTGCGCAAACTGCACTGGCTTCCTCTATGGTGATGAATCACCTTTAAAGTCATTTTATTGACTTTTAAAGCCCTTCACAATCAGGGTCCATCCTATCTGAAAGACCTACTGGTTCCTTATTGCCCTGGCCGTTCGCTCTGCTCGGCCGACAGGGGGTTGCTGGAGATTCCAAGAGTGAGCTTAAAATCTTCAGGTAGCAGAGCATTTTCTCATGCTGCACCTACTCTTTGGAATTCTCTACCAGGCGGGTTACGGGAGTGCACCTCCGTGGAGATATTTAAGAAAGAACTAAAAACTTATTTATGGAAAATGGCCTGTTTGGAGAATTAAGTTAGTCTGTAATATGATTGGAATTTTATTGTAATTCATTATGTTTTTATGATGTATTTTATGATGTATCTTTATATGTTATTATGTTTTGTATTGAAACTTGAATTTATGATATTAACTTGTTCAGCGCTTTGATATATTGAAAGGCGCTATATAAATAAAATTATTATTATTATTATTTATTATAGGTCAGAGTGCTGGGGCGTACACCCTTGAAATGAATAGAGTTATTTTTTATTACTATTTTTTTATGCTATGATGGTGATTTGGAGAATAATGAAGGCCACTGTTCTACTAACAAGGCCATTGTTAGTCAAATGGTGGCCTTCATTAATCTCCAATTCTCCATCAATAATGTATAAAATAGAAATAAAAAAAACATTCATTTCAATGGTGCACATTCCTGCAGTCTCCTTTGCCCTTTGTCATAATGTGCCTGAGCAGGGGGATGTGGAGGTCAGCTTCATGGGGGGGGGGAGGCATAAGCTTAACTATAGTGGGGCTCCAATAATCTGTGCATACCATACCACCCAATTGCCCATGAATGTAAGGGACAGCTCTAGAATGTCTGTAACATCTCTAAAAGGTACAACTTTATTTGCTTGGACAGAAAAGTGATATGCAAATCAGGAGACATTCAAATGTATAAGATTCATCTGTATATAACCAGAGCAGTGCAACAGATTTAGGATTAAACCCACCCAGTTACTAACCAATTGTTTTCTTGGCTGAAGTTCTGCCCCCCCAAAAAAAAACTTTGTCCCGATTTTTCTCCCCAACTCCATTCCATTCAATACCCATCCCCTATAGGTCATGAAGCTGCCCAATGGTGAAGAAACATGAAAAACACATGTGGCCAGAACCTACAGCTGGCACAGTGTGCCACCAGCCCAGTTTTCAGTCTGCTCACCCTCTCTTCTTCTGCCAGAAGCTGGATGCTAGAACTGATCATCACAGATTCCCAACATGAGCTACAACCAAGTCACCTCACCAAGCGAACCCACCCAACCTGGGTTGCTTGCTTCTTGCTTGATTGCAGTTGTGGCTGCTGCCACACTGCACTGATCATGGGCTATGAAGGCCACCCACACCACTGTCACCACTGCTGCTAAGCCTAGCTTGCTGCCGTGGGGGTCTGTGCTGCTTTTTAATTTTGCATGGCAAGCCTAGTAGAGCAAGTAGGTATCAGCTTAGTCTTGAGTTAGCTTCTAGCACATCCTCTGCCCCTTCAGCCACCAGGGGAGATGGAGACTCACTAAGAGTAGACTAACAAAAATATGCTGCTATAACACTGCTATTTAGAGTTCAGTGCTCACCCACTCCTCCAAGCTGAAGTGTGTAGTCTGTCTACTCTGTGGCAGAAAAGACAGTGTCACATTTGCAAGAATCATGACTATTTCTTGACTGGAGCTCATACACATCACATGTGATTGTGCTGCCACTAATAGGTGGAGAAAGTGGGCAACACAATACAGATACAGTCGAGTCTGGGGAGTACCTGCAGCATGAGCACACACAGGCCAGGTGGGCACTTATTGTGCAAAAGATTTAATCCAAATTTTATGCCATTATTGCCACACCATAAGAACAACCTAGGCTCAAATACAGGGTGAGGGGGGCAACTGCCTCTGCCCTGCCTAAATGACACCACTTCTTAATGGTAGAAATTTATTCTAATGTTCTAATGCAATGGTTTCTACTGTGTTCTGAGGTACTGTATCTCCATGTTTCACGATGTGTCCTGATCATCATGTCAGATACTGTCCCTCTTTGTCCCTCATTTTGAGTGTCCATGTCCCTCATTTCAGTGACAAAATGTGAGCTGTTATGCATGCTTTCAAGACTCTACTCAGCACAAGGCGGGCTGAGCATGGCCATAATGTATATGCTCAATACAGAATGACAAAGGGAATGTATGTGAGATGAAACAGTCAGGGAGAAATGCATTTGTAGCACTAAATATGCATAAGGCAGGGGTCAATCTGAACATTCATTTACTAGTCCGGGTACTAGTGCAGATTGCTGTGAGCTAGTGCAAGCTCTCATTTACTTGCCCGGTTAGGCTAGTGCAGTTCCTCCAGTGAAAAACTGCAGTGTCATTCTCTGCTTATTGTGCTGTGTGGCACTCAGGCAGTCACAAAGGAAACAAAACACCAGCATGAAGCATTATTGGAACAGTGAGACCACAAAGAAGTAAAGCAAAACAGGATCGGGCAACTGACTGAAACTACAAAGAAGCCCCCCCCCCCCGTCAAACTGAACAACACCCCAGCAGCAACATTCAGGACACAGTGTGGTTGAAAAAGTGAGACTGCAAACTGTACATAATTAAAAACAAGCAGCTCAGTACTTAAGTCAAGACTAGTGGTAGGGCAACATGTGTGCCATAACATTGGACCAGAAGTAAATCAAGACATACTGCTGAAGCTGAAATAAATTTAGCTTAGCCAGTAATGCACTCTGCCCTCACCTCCACTGTTTTATTTGTTTTAATCTTGTCCCTGTTACCCTGTGCTGTGGTCACCATCTGAGAAGCTGCAAAGCAGCAGTAGCAGCAGATAATATATGCGAGTGAGAAAATGTGCACCTCCAAAGGAAAAATGCAACTAGAGCACCCCCCCCAAACATGAACAGTCAACAGCATTCAGGAGTCAGAATGCAGAATTGTTGGAACAGTAAGACACCTAGTCCTGACCCAGTCACTCTGTGGCCACCATCATTCTGAGAAGCTGCTACCAAATCTCTGAAGCAGTAGCTACAGCAAATATGCACCAGTGAGAAAACGGGCTCCACCGTCCTAACTGTAACAGCTTCTATCTCCACAGGCAGTAATGGTACAAAGACACACACCCATGTCCGCTCCTCCAAAGTAAAATTACATCGCTATATTCACCAGCATTCATACCAGGGTGCAGTTGGAATAGTTAGAGACCATGGTGCTAATCAAACAAGAGATCACCCTTACAGAAATAATTATATGAAATGTTGTCATGCTGCACACATAAAACTACCCATGTTATGCATGCTGCAAGTATGATTTAAATGTTAAATTGGATTGATTGCATGCATATGGCATGCGTGCAGCAAGCAAGTGTAGAAACCATGATTTTTATGTTAAATTGGGAAAGACTGCATGCATGTGGTATGTGTGAAAAAAAGCATGTGATCACTGAACATGTAAAAGTTAAGTGACTTGTTCAGGATCACACCATGCATAAGTGGGACTTGATGAGATTCAAACTTAGGTCTTCATGAATCCAAGTCTCCTGACTTGCAGTTTGGTGCCTTTAACCACTAAGCCATACTATCTACACACATGGTTCACTTGTACTTCAATGCATACTGTGTCTGAATACATCAGCATGCATGAGGCATGCTTGTAGCCAGTGTATGCTTTTCAGTTTTCTTCTCTCCCTCATCTCATTTTCACAGTTGAATTGTAGCATACATACTGATGGAAACACATGTTTTCCCCATCCCCAATACACAACCTTATTCAAAAACCATGTAACTACTTCTGTCTGGCCTGTACTCCTACAATTTTTTCTCCATAGTTTAGAATGCTTACACACAAAAAGACTTTAAGGTGCAAACACAAATGTAGCAATAACTTGACACACACACCCATACCCACATGGCCAGTCCCTCCCCCATGCACACACACTGTAGTGGGTATGGCCATGCTGCTACAGACAACCCACCAAGTATAGATATAAGTAAAAAGTCTCTCACTTGAGTACTAGGAAGCCAGAGGCAGGAATCTTTATAAGATGATGTCCATAGGACAGAGTGCTGGGGCGTACCCCGTTGAAATGAATGGAGTTATTTTCTATTACTATTTATATGTTTTGATGGTGATTTGGAGAATAATGAAGGCCACTGTTCTACTAATAAGGCCCTTGTTAGTCAAGTGGTGGCCTTCATTAATCTCCAACTTTCCATCAATAATGTATAAAATACTAATTAAAAAATATCCCCATTTATTTAAATGGTGCACACCCCTGCAGTCTCCTTTGCCCTTTGTCATATTGTGCCTGAATGTGGGGATGTGGAGGTCAGCTTCATAGGGGGGGGGCAGCAAAAGCCAGGCTATACTGGGGCTCCAATACTATGGTTCTCAAAAGAGGTGGCTGGGAAAGTCAGGGAGAAAAAGATAGCATTCAGGAAGTATAAGGAAACACAGAAGGAGCAGGACAGAGAGCTGTAGCAGTTAAGGCAGAAGGAAGCAGGGAGGGAAGTCAGAGTAGCAAAGGCCCAAACTGAGGAAAAGATAGCCAACTCGGTTAAGAAGGGGGATAAAACCTTTTATAGGTACATCAGAGAGCGTAGAAAGACAAAGGGAGGGATAGTGAGGCTGAATAGAATGAATGGTGGGTGGGCAGAGGGGGACAGTGAAAAAGCAGGGATACTGAATGAATATTTCTGCTCAGTAGTCACAAAAGAGGAGGGGGAAATGCCTAATCCAATTAACAGAAGCACTCTTGATAGGGGGGTCAATCCAGCCCTTTCACAGAAGAAAGGGTTCTGCAAGAACTCCTAAAACTGAAGGTGGACAAAGCAATGGGTCGTGATGGAATTCACCCCAGAATTCTAAAAGAATTAAGGGGGGAACTAGTGAAACCACTGACTACTCTTTTTAATAAATCATAGGAGAATGGTGTGGTACCCGAGGACTGGAGGAAGATGAATGTAATTCCCCTTCACAAAAGTGGGACCAAGACAGAGGCAGGAAACTACAGACCTGTCAGTTTGACCTCTGTGGTAGGGAAAGCGATGGAGTCACTTCTGAAGGAAAGAATTGTTGAGTACCTTGAGGTCAGTGGGGCACAGGACCCAAGGCAGCATGGGTTCACAGCAGGAAGGTCATGTCAGACAAATCTAATAGATTTATTTGACTGCGTGACCAAAGTAGTAGACCATGGAGGGGCTGTGGACATGGCCTACCTAGACTTTAGCAAGGCATTTGACACAGTCCCACACAAAAGATTAATAGTCAAATTAATCAGCCTGGGAGTGGGTCCCAGGGTGGTAGCTTGGGTAAAACATTAGCTGAACAACAGGACACAGAAGGTAATTGTAAATGGAGTCCACTCTGAGGAAAGCGGGGTTACTAGTGGGGTACCGCAGGGTTCAGTACTTGGTCCAGTCCTTTTTAATGTCTTTATCAGTGACATTGCAGAGGGACTGGAAGGAAAAGTATGCCTCTTTGTAGATGACACAAACATCTGCAACAGGGTTGATACACAAGGAGGCATGGAAAGGATGAGGAGGGATTTGGCAAGGTTGGAGGAATGGTCAGAAGTATGGCAGCTAGGATTCAATGCAAAGAAGTGCAAAATAATGCCCCTTGGAAACAAGAACCCAGGAGAAGATTACACAATGGGGGGGAGGTAGTAACAACAACAAAAAAGGAAAGGGACCTGAGGGTAATCGTATCAGATGACCTTAAGGTTAGCAAGCAATGTGAGAAGGCAGTAGGGAGGGCTGGGGGATACTGGGATGCACAGGGAGAGGCATCACCAGCAGAAAATAGGAAGTTGTTATCCCTCTGTATAGACAGTTGGTGAGACCCCATCTGGAGTACTGCATCCAGTTCTGGAGACCCCATCTCCGCAAGGACATAGACAGGATAGAGGCAGTCCAGAGGAGGGCAACTAAAATGGTGCAGGGTCTTCAAGAGAAGCCGTACGAGGAGAGACTAAAGGAGCTTAATATGTATACCCTTGAGGAAAGAAGGGGAGGGGGACATGATAGAAACTTTTAAGTACCTCAGTGGAATCAACAAAGTCCAAGAGGGTAGCATCTTTCAGAAAAAGAGACATGCAAGAACAAGGGGACACAATTGAAAGATGGGGGGCAGTTCTGGGGCAATGTGAGGAAGTATTTTTTCACAGAGAGGGTAGTGGATGCATGGAACAGCCTTCCTGAGGAGGTTGTGGGGTCTAAAACTGTGGAAGAATTCAAGAATGCATGGGACAGACATAAGGCAGTTCTTGTGGGTGTAGGAAGAAATAGGCTGCTGGTTAACTAGGATCTATTTATTTATTTATTTAAGAATCAGTTTACAACCTTTGAGCCAGAGGCTCGTTTCCAAAGGTACTTCGTCACATCTACGGCCTACCCTGTAGGTAGGGAAATGGGCAGACTAGGTGGGCCAAGCAGTCCTTATCTGCCGTCAAAGTCTATGTTTCTATGTTTCCATGTTTCTATGCATACCATACTGCTTCACTGTCCGTGAATGCAAGGAACAGCTCTAGAATGTCTGTAACATCTCCAAAAGGTACAGCTTATTTGGTATGATTGAAATGTGATATGCAAATCAGGAAACATTCAAATGTATAAGATTCATCTGTATATACCCCAGAGCAGTGCATCAGATTTGGGGATACACCCACCCAGTTACAAACCAATTTTTTTCTTGGTTGAAGTTCATACCCCCACAAAAAAAAAGTACTGTGTCCCGATTTTTCTCCCTGACTCCATTACATTCAATACCCATTCCCAATGGGTCATGAAGACACCCAAAGGTGATGAAACTTGAAAAACATATCAATATTTCAGTCCTTCCTCCTGCCCCAGTCCTTCTGTAAAAATAAATTATTTACTTTTACTTACCTGGCCATATGGCCAGAACCTGCAGCCTGTCACAGTGTGCCACCAGCCCAGTTTTTTAATTTTTTATTCAATATGCTTTATTGTTTTTCCATCATATATCAACACAATAGCAACAACAAAAGAATACAATAAGGAAACAAGACATGAACTACCCAGGGTTCCAGCATTGTACACTATTAAATAAACAATGATAAAAATTCCATAAAAGAAAAATAACCCCACCCTACCACCCCATCTTTGTTCCTCTTACCCCCCCAACCCCCCAAGACCCATTATGCACACTGGCGGGAGAAATAAAATCAGGAAAGTAATAATGGGGAGAATTACAGAGATAAGGGTGAATCAACTTGGCTCCCAAATACTACAGGATTGCAGTGGAATATTAAGAAAACCCCTTATGGTCTCCAAAGGGATAGCAAGGTCATAAGGGGCTCCCACTAAGTTTGATAGTAATGGACTCTCTGCCTTATGGTGGCAATATGCTTTTCCAGCTGAATAGCTAGGAGAACTTCACGGTACCACTCCAATATTGTGGGAAATGAGTCCTCCTTCCAATGCCGCAACATCGTTAACTTAGTGATAGAAGCAATTAGTGTTATATGGGTCTGACGTATCACCAGTGTTCCCCCGAGGGAACACCACCAGCATACAAGATTCAGGGGTGAATAGGGTATCCAGGCCTAAAATGGGATCCAACACTTGTCGAATAGATTTCCATAAAATCTGTGTGCAGGGGCACTCCCATAACATATGATAAAGAGAACCGGGAGCCATTTTACATCTGAAACAGTCTGGAGAGGCAGACAGTCCTGTTTTGTATAATTTTAGTAGAATGTGATACATGTTATGCATGATTTGAAATTGAGTAAGACGCAACCTAAACTGCTTAATATATTTATAGTTTGTGCACCATATTTTTGTCCAGCACTCTACCTCAGCCAGTAAAGAGAGCTCCTGCACCCAACAGTAACAAATTCCGGTTGGAAGGTTATGGTCTAAGGCTTGGAGTTGCTTATATAGCCTTGAGACTGCATGAGTGGTTTCAGTGTTTTGAACAATTTGTTGTAGCTCCTGAGTTGACCGATCAGTCCAGTTTTCTTTATTATTAAAAGCTACTATCGCATTCCTGACTTGCAAATACTTAAAAAACTCTCTCGGACTTAGCTAAAAACAAGTCTGACAAATTTGGAAAGAAGCCACCACATTATCTTGCAGGAGGCTGGCCAGAGTACAACGTTCAATCTGTGGGAGAAAAGAGGGTGGAATGGGGCGCAGATCAATTAAAATGTGTGGGTTACTGATTAGAGGTTGAGCAGGTGACACATGCCAGTTTATCGAAAAGTACCGCAGTATTTGTTGCAAGGCTTTAAGCGACCAGGCCATAGTGGTAGACCTGAGTGATTTTGCAAGTTTGGAAAGCATGAAGTATACAAGAGCAGCCAGGGAACTATTAACACTCTGCGCTGCTTTACTTTCAATGTTTAACCAACCAGGAAAATACCCACCACTATTAATCAATGAGTCTGCCTTGCACCAAAGGGCTATCTTACTAAGGTGTTGGGCCCCATAATAGATGAACAGCGAAGGAAGGGCAAGCCCTCCCTGCCATTTAGGGGCTATTAGCTTAAAGAAGGCTCGCCTGGCTTTTTTATTCCTCCAAAGAAAATTGTTGAAAATTTTCTGTAATTTCGTAAACCACCCCTTGGGAATGTAGAGCCCCAGCATACTCAATGGGTACAAAAGCCTCGGCAAAACATTCATTTTCAGAATATTAATACGTCCCCATAAAGTCATTGGTAAAGCACTTCACCTATTTAGATCTGCCTGCAAGGTTTGCACTAATGCAGTAAAATTATCTCTAAACATGGAAGGGATACTCTGGAAGATCTTTATCCCCAGTTAAGTGAGGGTTCGATACTCCCAGGAGATACCCAGGGCAGTGGCACTAGCTCCAAGAACCCTATGATTTAATGGAAACACCTTGGTTTTGGATAAGTTAAGCTGGTGAGCTAAGACTCTAAAAAATCTATGGATTTCCCCTAGGAGGGCCGGTAGTAAAACTTCTGACTCCGCTAGGTGTAACAGAAGATCATCCATGTATGCCAACAGGACATATTGCTCACCATGTAATTGGATTCATTTTAATACTGAGGAGGAGATGAGTGTCTGAATTAATGGCTTGAGATAACAGTTAAAAAGAAGGGGGGGGATAGGGGGCAACCTTGTCGAATATCTTTCTAGAGCGGAAAGGCTTGGGATAAGTGCCCATTGCACCACATCTGTGCCGTAGGAGAGGTATATAGAATTGGTGAGGAAGGAATTAGGCATGCCATGCTGCTTAAGAGTAGCAAACAAAAAATGCCATGAGACCCGATCGAACGCTTTTTCAGCATCAAGAGAAACAAGGATTAATGGAATCTCAGACCCTTTGGCCCACGAAATCAAGTGCATAAGCTTACACATGTGATCCCCAGAGAGACGTACCCCCATAAATCCAACTTGGTCATTGCCAATAATACTCTCTAATATTGGAGCTAATTGATTTGCCAGGACTTTCGCTAATATTTTAACATCCGAATTTAGTAATGAAATCAGTCGATAATTCCCAAGACACAATAAATCTTTGTTTGGTTTAGGGATAACTGTAATGATTGCCTCTAGAAAGCTAGGGTCTTTCACCCCTTGATGAAACCACAAGTTAAATACATCCCTCAGCAATGTGGAGAGTTGAGGAAGACAGGCCTTGTATAAATTATTGGACAGACCATCTGATCCAGGGGCTCTTTCCTGGGGCAGCTGGGCAATGGCCATTTGCACTTCCGCTAGCGAGATTGGAGCATTAAGCTGCTCTGTCATAGCATGTGGTAAAGAGGGAAGGTTGGCCAAGGAAAGATAATCATTGATATCTTTATCAGTAACTTGCGAGGAGTCTTCCTCTGAATAGAGATCTTTATAAAAGTTCCCAAAGACTATTGCAATCTCTTGGGGCTGGGAAATGATGTGAACATCCTGGGGAGATCTCAGACTTGGGATAAATTTAGACATTTCAAGGTGTCTTAATCTAAGTGACAAAAGTTTCCTGGCTCGTTCTCCTGATTCCAGATATTTCAACTTAGTGTTATGGATGGCCAATTCTGCTTTCTGTGCCATTACATCATAGTAGGATGCTTGAAGGCAATGCAGCCTGGCCCAATCTTCTGGTGGAGATACCTTATTTATTGTATGCTCCAACTGGTATATCTCATCCAATAGAGCATTAAGCATGAGTTTATTTTTCCGAGCTCGGGTAAAGGCAATCCATATAAAGTTACCCCTGATGGCACACTGAAGGGCAGCCCACACTACATCAGTCCTCTCTATTGAACCCAAATTTGTATTGAGGAAATCCTTAATAAATGCTTGTGTGGAGGTGAGGGTCTCAGGGTGCTTAAGTAACTGCATATTAAGGCACCAAAGGGTGCTCCTGTGAGCCCCTGGCCCTAAAGTAAAGGATATACCAACTGAGAAATGATCTGAGAGTACTCTGGAAAAAATAGTTGCATCAACAATACCAGCAAGATAGAAGGAGCTTACCAACCAATAATCTATTCTAGAAAATGTACCATGCAGTGGAGAGTAATATGTAAATTGCTTCTCTTCTGGGTTTAAGACTCGACATATATCCACTACCCCTGCTCCCGATAGGAAGTCTCTAAAAGCAGGCTGTATGTTTTACTATCAGAGCAGTCCAGGTTTGCTCTCAACACCAGATTCCAATCTCCCCCCAAAAATATCAAAATGGGCAGGTTTGACACCACCTTTGTTAATAATTGAGTAAAAAAAAGCCGAGTCTATATTCGGTCCATATATTGAACCTTTTAAGATTGGAGTCAGTGCCAATGCACTCTATATTATACTGTAGCATCCTTCTAGATCGTACCATTCTTGCAGTTTAATAAATGGTACATGTTTAGCTATCAAAATAATGGTGCCAGCCCGTTTGGTGGAGTTACCAGAACCATATACTTGCCCTACCCATCCCCACTTAAAGAATAAAATGTAATCCCTGAGCAGATGAGTCTCTTGCAGACAGGCAATCTCCACTCCTAAATGGGCTAAATGTTTGATAATCATACACCTCTTTTGTTTGCTCTGAGCCCCTTTTATATTCCAGCTCACACATTTGAAAGGCCCCCCCATTAGCTTCGAGTAGATGGTCCATAAACAGAAGAAATCCTGAGTTTAACTAATTTACCACAAGACATTCTCCTTATAGTCTTATTGTGCAGAATTTTCCTAATCCCCTCCACTTCATTATCATACTTAAAATGCAGTGAAAACAAAGGTGATGTCACCCCTTTATGATAGAAACGTAAAAAAAACCCTCCCCTTGCTCCCCCCCCCACAGCAACCCATAATATGAACTACCCCCGGCTCAAACAAAGCTGACCTCCTAATGTACAATACAGCACATGATTAATACTGCTCACTACCTAACCCCCAGTAAAAAACCCTCCTCCTCCCCAACCTGCTATGAATATACAGTTAGTAAATAGAAGAGAAAAAAAAGGGAAAAGAGAAAAAAAAAATGAACAGATACACAAACATGTTAAAATGCAGCCCAATGGCTTATCCTAATGCTCATCCTAATGCCCTAGATGCTCTCCAACAAACCATTGAAAAGCTCTTCCCTTCATCATGTAAGGAGCCTCAAAGCATTAAACCAAATTGAGTAAGAAAGGAAAAGCAGATAAAAGGGGTAACAGCGGTCAATTCAGCCAAATTCCCACTGTTCTGCAATTACATAATTTTCTTTGCGATATCGGCCCGTAAAAATTAAACAAAAAGAAAACAACAAGGGAAAGTCCATCCTGGAGCCCCAAAGTCACTCCTTTACTTGTCCAGAATACCTTGTCTCAAGGGTTTCTCAATCCATGGATTCTGCTCCATTTAGCGGTAGCCGGACTTGGAAAATCCTTTTGGTCCGGGAAAAGCCTTTCACCACCATTAAATAAATGCTGATCAGTTCTCGAATATATATCAAAAAAAAAAGGGGGGGGGAGAGAAAAGAAAAAAGGGGAAACTTAAAATGATCGCTTACTGTTAATACCAGGTTCAAGATAAATTAACTCTTATGCATCGGAGTACTTTATTATGTTTATTATATTAGGGCAAGGTAGGTGTTCGTGTCATCTGGCCTCACTTATTTCGGATTCCAGGCACTACTTTCACTCGGCTACCCAAAGTATTCTTCGTTACTAACATCAAGTAACAGGTTGTAGAGTCTCACGCCAGTCTAAAGCTGTTGGCAAGGTGCCCCCAAAAGACGATGTTCAGTCCCAATCATACATCAGTTCCTACGGACCATTTCAGATACCTTTAAATCGAGATTGACTGCTTCACTTGAAGAGATCTGGAAATAACTTGCGGAGCTCCTCTGCGGCTTGCTTGGATGTTTCAAATGTAACCCATTTATCTTTATATTTAACTTGCAACGTTGCAAGGTATTTCATATGAAAAGGCACCCCAGCCACGATCACAAGGGATACAAGAGGGTGGAATTCTTGCCTTTTCAGACGCAGTGAGCAGGGTAAATCTTGGGACAACCTTAACTTGGACCCTTCCCATTGGATTTCCTGGACTTCTTTAACTTTACTCATAATATACATCTTGTCCAGATAATTGAGTAACTTGAACACTAGCAGTCTGGGTGGTGCTCCAGGTAATGGGGGAAGGCGCAGGCAGCGGTGTGCTCTCTCAACTACATAAGTAGTATTATTCGGGGAAGGCCCCACTACTCTTTCACAAAGCTTTTGTACAAATAATATTGGGTTGGCACCTTCTTCTTTCTCTGGGAGACCAAAGACAATTAGGTTATTGCGCCTACTGTGCCCTTCAAGGTCTTCCAGTTTATCCTCCATTTTCCAGAGCCTTTGTCTTACTATGGAAGAATCCAGTTCTGTCAGTCCCTCCATTTCTCTACAGACACCAGTCATGCATCAACGTCCCCGACTCGAGTCATAAGTGAGTCAAGATTGACCCGAATTAGCTGCACATCGCTGGATATCGCAATGATACAGTCCTGCAAAGGGAGCATTATTTCCATAAACCTCACTTCTGACAATGCTGTAGCAGACACAGCAAACATTGAGGTTGTGGTAGCCTGCGCCTTGTGCCGTTTTGCAGCTTTGTCATTTTCGGGAGATGGTGGAGGCGTGTGCCATGGCGGAGCTTTCCGCATTTCAATTTCCATTTATTTCCACCGACAACTGTCTCCGGAGAGCTTCCCACACAGAATATTGTCTGAATCACTGCCTGAAACTTGCATAAAAGGACGAGATTGAAGGTTCTAGCGGGGAGCGAGGGGAGGATATGACCTTCAGCTAGGCAGCTATCACATGACCTCCCACCGGCCCAGTTTTTAGTCAGCTCACCCTCTCTCCTTCACCACAAGCTGGATGCTAGAACTGACCATCACAGGTCCCCAGTGTGGTCCGTGACCAAGTCAACTCACCATACGAATCCACCCAACCTGGGTTTTTTCCTTCTTGCTTGGCTGCTGCTGTGGCTGCTGCCACACTATACTGATCAAGGCCTATGAAAGCCACCCACACCACTGCTGCTAAGCCTAGCTTGCTGCCGAAGGGGTCTGTGCTGTTTTCTTTTTTGTAAGGCAAGCCTAGTAGAGTAAGTAGGTAGCCTAGTCTTGAGTTAGCTTCTAGCAAACCCTCTGCCCCTTCAGCCACCAGGGGAGATGGAGACTCACTAAGAGTAGAACAACAAAAATATGCTGCCATAAAACTGCTATTGAGAGTTCAGTGCTCATTGTCTCCTCCAAGCTATAGTGTTTGGCCTGTCTACTCTGTGGTTGGAAAGACAGTGTTGTACCTGCAAGACTCATGTGTTCTTTCTTGGCTGGAGTGCATCCACATCACATGTGATTGTGCCACCACTAATAGGTGGAGACAGTGGACAACACAGTACAGACACAGTCAAATCTGGAGAGTACATGCAGCATGAGCACACACAGGCCAGTTGGCACTTATTGTGCAAAAGATTAAATCTAAATTTAAAACCATTACTGCCACACCATACGAACGACCTAGGCACAAATGCGGGGGTTGGGGGCTGTGCCCCTCTGCCCTACCTAAATGGCACCCCTGCTTAATGGTAGAAATTAATTCTCAGGTGCTAATACAATGGTTTCCATTATGTTCTGAGGTACCGTATCTCCATGTTTCAAGATGTGTCCTGATCATCATGTGGGTTAGTGTCCCTCATTGTCCCTCATTTCAGTGACAAAATGTGAGGTATGGTGCATGCTTTCAAGACCCCGCTCAGCACAAAGAGTGCTGAGCATGGCCATTATGTATATGCTCAATACAGAATGAGAAAGGGAAAGTAAGTGAGATGAAACAGTCATGGAGAAACACATTTGTAGCACTACATTTGCATAAGGGATTTGCATGGTCCAAAACAAAAAGGATAGGCTTCACAATACAGAGGCCCCTCGTCATACATCTGGAATGGGGGATAATGACTGACTACATGCTAGGCATTTAATACAATAAGCAAACAATACTTTATGGATTAATGGTGATTTAATGACAAAAATCAAAAGCCATTAAACAAATTGCAAAAGGATCAGAATTAATGAGTTTACTTAATTTTTATGGGAATTCAAATAAAATGTATTTTAATGACTAATTGGTAGCAGTAGTATAAGAAATAGAAACTGATATATTTTTTAGATGAGATTTGCACCAGCTTAGCTGCTGCACACTTGTCAAGCATGTGGCATGTGAACCTGATGTGATGTTTGAATGATATTCACACCAGCTTAACTGCTGCACTCATGTCAAGCATGCAACATGTGAACCTGATGTAATTTTTAGAAGATGTTCACACCAGCCTACCTGCTGCTCACATGTCAAGCTTGCAGCATGCAAGCCTGATTTGCCTTTTTGACCAGGTTCACATATGTTCACGTAGTGTATGAAAACCACATGCAAACATTGCAGAATTAAGCATGTGGCATGCATTCTGAATGTACACAGCACACTAATATTTCTGTAAAGGTAACAGGTTACAGCCCAGGAACACAGGGAGGTTAAACCAGCATTTCGACCTCTGCTGCTCTCTTCCGCCTTGTCCCTGTGGTCTGTTGGAGGTGAAAGTGACTGCGATAGTGATACAATTGTGCTTGAGAGTGAGCCACACTCCACTGACACCACACAATCCAGCAACATTTAAGGACCGTTTCACTTTTATATTAAGAAGTTTAAGACAATGACATTAAGACACTAACTTCACTGAGTGTTTATATATATATATATATACATATATATATATATATATATAGACAGATATACTGTATATATATGAAGTATTTTATTTCACAAAGTTCATTTGTAATTTAGGTTTCAAATAAATTCAGACACGTGCTTGATACATTTTGATTATATTTAACTATTGTTTTAACAAATCACTGTGAACCACACTGACTGCGGGCTAGTGCAAACTTCTGTGGGCTAGTGCAATCTCTGGATCACTAGCCCAGCTGGCTAGTGCAAAAAAAGTTAAGGAAGACCCCTGGCATCAGGGATTTGCATGGTCTAAAATAAAAATGATGGGCTTCACAACACAGAGGCCCCTCTTCGTACATCTGGAATGGAAGATTTTGACTGGCCATATCCTAGGCATTCAATGCACTAAGCATACAATACTTTACAAATTAATGATGATTTAATGACAAAAATCAAAAGCCATTAAACAATTTGCAAAAGGATCAGAATTAATGAATTTACCTAATCTTTATGGGAATTCAAATAGAAATGTATTTTATTGACTCTAATTGCTAGCAGTAGTATAAAGAAATAGAAACTGATGTGTTTTTTTTTTTAGATGAGATTTGTACAAGCTTAGCTGCTGCGCACATTGCAAGCATGCAGCATGGGAACCTGATGTGATGTTAAATGATATTCACACCAGCTTAACAGCTGCACTCATGTCAAGTGTGCAACACGCAAACCTGATTTGCTTTTTAGACCTGGTTTGCTTAAGATCTCTTTGTGCCTGTGAACTGCAAGCAAACATTACACAATTAAGCATGTGGCATGCATTCTGCATATACACAGCACAACTATATTTCAGTAAGGGTATGATGCAATATGTTTTAAACCCCAAGGTAAAGAAGTAATTAAAGTGCATACAGTAAAGACTGCACTATAATTTGTTTGTTTAAAGGGACCCTGGGGTGAAGCTTCTAAAAGCGTGGGTGGGTGGAAGCTCCAACCCAAACTTCCATCAATACGGAATGTACATACATTCTGAGGGTTTGTTTCTAAAATCAATTGTTGTAAGAGTTACTGTTTTTTTTCTTAAAGAGGGAGGACTGTGGCAGAACTGCGTTCTGCCAGTTCAGTAACCCTGGTGGAGGGATGCCTTTACTATCTTTTTCTTTTCCTTACTGAAATCTGTTGCGCAACAGTATCTCCTTATACTATACTTCACCTTTCTCTGCCCCTGGCATAGATTGGTCCCCTAAGTCAGTCTTTTCTACTTCTCACTGAAATCTTTTTCCTACGACTTTTATTTCTAGTTTCCATATATCCATCCCTCACCAAGAACTCTCCAAAATAATGCACCAGGCTAAGGCCAGCTGACAGGAATGAAATAAGGTACATTTATGACATTTAGTGCCAAAGATATAAAGTGCCTTTAAGATATAAGGTGCTGGTTGAATAAAGTGCATTTATTTTGAAATAAAGTGCATAGAATAAGCAAAGTGCATAGAATGAAGTGTGTGCCATATTATAAGTTTAAGTACTGCAGTGCTTAATTAAGATAAAAAGCTAAAATGCTTATGCCATTTAAAGTATATGGTGCCAGAGATATGAATGATTAAGGAAATGTGTAAAATGTCAGCTGAAATACAAAAATGTCCACTTAGATAGGTGGATTAGTAATCAAAATTGAGCAGCATTATGCTTATGCTGTTTACGTTCTTCTGCTGCTGCTCCATTGTTATGTGGCCGGTAAAGAAATCCTGCATCAAAACAGGAACTGTTTAAACCAAGCGGCAAACTTTCCCTTTTGCTTTTGCTGCGGCTCAGTATCTGTGTAAATATTTACTGATGCCCCTTTATTAATAGGACTCCTGGCTGCTGGCTTTATCTAAAATTATGCTGTAGAGTTGTGTCAGCTAGCCGTGGAGGAGTCTGGGGCATGTGTGCAGCCAGTCCAGGCTGCTAGAGAGACAGGCTTTCCATGGAGTGGCAAACTTTCATTTTTCACCTTGCCACAGCTCCATGGCTCTAATCCAAAGCTCCTGTAAAAGATCAAAATACAGAAAAGACCCTGAGGGGTCTAAGAGGTGAAGAGAGTGCTGTTATATTGTTGAAAGGAGGAGTGCACTCACTCCTCACTCACTCTCTGTCACTGAACTGCTGTGTCGCAGTTCAAAGTGGGGTGGCATTTACTTTCCTTTCCATCCGCCCCATGTTCCTGAATGAATAGAGTGCTCTGAAAAGTGAGCACTTGAAAAAACGAAGGGACTATGCTGTCCCTAGACTTTAAAGTTACAAGGCAGCATGAAAATAAATAAAAAGGGGGGGGGGGGGTTTACCAAGTCCATGCAGAGCCCCATAGCAGAGTAGCTAGATATTGATTATTTTGGCAGCCTACTGCTCTGCTACAACATAGAAAACAAATGATTTAAAGGGACAGGAACATCCCTATGTATGTGAAAATATATCACAGATATAGTAGCCTTCAGAATAAGGAGAGAGCTGCAAGATAAAGTAACCACAATAAAGAAATTAAACAAATTAAAGAATAAAGAGACACTGCAGGTCTCTAAAGGAGCCATATATATATATATATATATATATATATATATATATATATATACCTGAGATATAAAATAAAGGGCTAGTGTTCATACTATAACAATACAGCACATGTACAAATGAAATAAATGTTTGCACTGTTTGCGTATATAGAAAATAAGGTGCTGACCTGTTAGCAATACCTCAGGGAAGGGACTTCCTATAGGGGGACAACATCCCCTAGAGGGCTGTATTTATACCCTGTGAGTTACAACCTCATTATGTAATAGAGGAGGAGTTTCCCCATTTAGGGACCATTCTAGAACAAATTGGATGTTATGGGAGGGACTTCCAATAAGCAGAAGGGTTATATAAGCCCTGCTCAAACACCTAGAGTCAGATTAGCTGCATAGCCAGTCTCACTTACCTGAAGTAAGGTAAGCAGAAGGACCTGTGTCTGAACAGGAATTTATCTCTAACAGCATGAAAAGCTGATGAATTGTTTTAAGATACTTCCTGTAAAGTGAAATATCCTTGAGCTATTGTTTATGTTCTTATTCTGTTTGAACTATTTTATTTCTATTTATTTATTCCTACTTTTCTATAAAATAAAACACACTGTGGGTGTATTGTACTCTATTACTGTGTTCAGTATTATCTTTATACCCACATCCCTGTGACAGTCCAATACCTTGGATATTATTCTGAGAATATTGGTCATGCATTCATAGCCTGCTAGCTTGAATAAGGCAGCTAACCCTTCCTGTAATGAGGGCAAGAATTCCGTTCTACATTTCAGTAGCAATTGGCATTTTGCATCTAGAGCCATGGGGAGCATCCATTCTTTTGCCACTTGGCAGGTAGGGGGCAAGGCAGAAATGTTACCCAAGAGCCAAATACTGGGATCTGCTGAAAGATGTTCACCTAAGGCCTCTCTACAGAATGTGATCACTTGGGTCTAGTACATCTGAATGATCGGACAGGAACAGAGAATGTGCTACAGAGTATGCAGAGCTCCATGACATCTCCAGCAGAGGTATGTGTGCATTAGACTCATTAATGTAAGCAGCACAGGCATATTGTACCACCTATGCATCATTTTTTTATGTATTAGTTGGTATCTGATGTCTCTAAAGCCTTTATGTGCAAGATGCATCAGACAAAAAAACAGAGGTCATCTGGGATGTTGCCTTTGCTTCAACAGCAAAACTTCTTGAGAGGCAAACAATGGGTATAAGTGACTCCTATTCCTGTGTGGTGTTTTGAATCAGTGGAAAATTTCATCTAGCAGACCTTGTACTGTTCAAAGCCTAGTGGCTTGAAGTGTCTGAAATAGTGTTTGAGGGATCTGCAGATACTTCCAGGAATCAGATGTACAGTAGGTAGATTATACCTGTTGAGAAGACTCTGAAAAGTATCCATAGTCTGAGGAGAGAGATAGAGTAAAGGCCCACTTGGAAGTTTCCACAGGCTGCCCAGCTATTCTAGTGTAAGGTGATCTGTCAATTGTAATATGGTGATTATCTCACAGGGGTTCCCATGTGCCTAGGGAGTTGGTTCCCCACTGATGTCTCTTGCTGAAGGTTTTTCAGATGGCTGATACAAACCTAGCCATAGGTGATAACTCTTGTTGCCACCATGCTGCTTATTAAAGCTCAGGGCCCAAGGGGGGGACCTTCTCCAGAATCAGCCAGAGTGGAGACAGAGGGGACTGAGCCAACAACCAGGGGAGTATCTGTTTAACTCCTGTTGCTTGAAGAAAGGCCAAGAGTCATGGGAGAGTCTATCCACCTTTTAGTGATTGGATCTTAGTTTTATGGGGGACGGGAGATCTTTTCCCCTCTAAAAGAAAGAAGAGGAAGATTTTTATCATCCTAAGAAACTTGTTTTAGGTATTGATGACCAGGAGATTATTTAAGCAAAAGAACAGTTTGAGGAAGGCCGTAATTTGTATGGACACAATTTTATCCCCAAAGATGAGATGGAGTTTTGCCCATCAATGAAAATCTGTCTCCAACTCCTTCAACAAGGGTCCAAATTCAGGTCTACCAGTTGCTCTTGGTCATGTTGTTGCATACAAAAACAGCGTGGCACTATATCGTGCTGTCAGAACAATGACTTACAAAACCCAGCAAAATACTTGTTTTCTGAGGGGGGCTGTGTCCCCCCCAAACCTCCCCCATTAAAATAATCTCCTCTGAGGGGTGATAATTTGGGGACAGGGTGAAACTTGGGTGGGGGGGTATCACGAATAGCACAAAAGACAAGACAAAAAAAAATTAACTAATCCAGTCTGGGACCTGGAATAGAACCCCGATCTACAGCTGCTCCATTGTTCTCCAGCATCAATGGTTCTACTCCCTGAGCCACAGCAGCTGCTCAGTGGAGCCCTTTTCAGCAGAGCTCTTACTCTTTCCAGGAAACAGCTGCGGAGTCACCACTACTGCTGCCCTCTATTTGTGTCATGCGGCATTGTGTACCCTTTAGCTGTTCTTCCCTGTGCTCTTACTGTTGCACGGTTTTGCTCTGCAGCATTGTACATGCAACATATTGATGCTCTAGGTTGGGCCTACTAGAAATGACCAGATATGTGATGTGTTTAGGAGACCACCTGAGACACCATATGTTAAACATGGCAGGAGGCATTCAGCAGCATGACATCTGTCATTCCTCAATTAACCGTTAAACCAGAGACAGATGTAAAGCCATTCAGAAGGTTCATCACATGTGGCAAGGAAGTATCCAGATTACAGAGGATTAGGAGAAAATCTTCTGCGTAAGCTAAAGTCTTCAGTGTGACATCTCCAATCCGAATACCCTCTACGTCCTCTGATTGTTTGAGCTGCCAGAATAGGGGTTCCATCACAAGAAGGAAAGTGAAGCAGGGACAGAGGACATCCTTGCCATGTCCCTCTGGCAAGTGGGAAGAGCTGTGACACCAAGTCATTTGTAATGATACAAGCTGATGGATTGGTGTGTAGAAGCTGCATTCATGGTATGTAGGTGGGGCCTATGCCCATACCTGCCATAACGTGATAAAGATAAGATCACTCTATTGAATCAAAGGACAAATTTGCTATCTATACTCAAAAGGCAGGCTGGAGCCACCCGACACCACCAGCCCACACTGCAGTGAGAAGGGCTCTCAGGTTGTCTGTGGTCATATAACCATTTACAAAGCCAGTCTGACAGTGATCTATAGAGAACCATGTTTTTCTTAAATAAGAAATAACAAGAAAAAACAAGAAATTCAAGGAATAACAAGAAATAAAATGAAAACAAGCACATCAAAAAAGTTAAAAAATTGCCTGTTTTTGGGCAAAAACTAAATAAATGTTTGCAGCCATTTTTATTTAGGCTTGCTGTTACCACAGAGATGGTCCGCAAGGAAGCAGCAACAGAAATTTTTTTGATTTACAAAACCTTTCAAGACAATAGCATAATGCTGCTTAATACAATGTAGTATACTAGAAATGTGATTCGTAGTGTGTATAAGGTAATTTTGAAGTATTTTATGAATGTAAATGAGATAACAAGAAATAAAACTACATTTTCAATTAATAAAAAAAAATGACACAAAATTCCAGAGAAATAAAAATTAATATAAAAAAATAACTAGAATTTCACTGGGCTGTAGTGATCTATATGGTATGGAATTATGGTTTGCAGTGTAAGAGCAAGGATTTGTGCCAGGATTTTAACATCAATATAGAGCAAAAAATGGGGTGATTGTTGCACAGTTGCTGTTTATCTATGCCTGGTTTGGGCAGTAGAATTATCATGGCTTCGGATGGGGGTGGGGTAGGTGACCCTGTTCCTTGGCTGTCTCGAAAACTGCAAGCAGAGTGCCACTCAGCTGCTCCTCACATTGTTGGTAAAATTCAGCTGGAAACTTATCCAGACAGTTTTCTGTTTAGGTACGGATTTGACTGCAGCCCTGAGTTCTTGCATGATACGTACATAGCTGATCCTAAGAGTCTGCTTGAGTCTCAGTGATGGTGAATAGGACTGATGGATCCATAAATTACTCCAGTGTAGAGGGGAGGAATCTAATTGCAAAGAGTATAGCTTGGCATAGAAGCCTCTGAAAGCAGCATTATTTATTGCAAGATCTGTAAACAAGGCACCATCTTGCTACCTAATAGAGGAAATATTCTTGGCTGATTACCGAACTTTGATGCACTAAGCCAGCAACTTGCCATATTTTTCTTCAGATTACTAGTATTTATGGAAAATACACTGGACCACTTTTTGGGCTGCTAAGTGTAAGAATTAATTTGGTATTTGAGCCATAATACCTCCCATTGCACCTGGGAGGAGGGAAACTAGAATTTTTATAGCTGTTTTCCTTTCCTTGAGGTCCTTCTCTAACTGATTTAACTGAGCCTGCCTTTGTTTGTGAAGCTGGGAAGAATAGCTAATAATTATCCATTGCAGATAAACCTTTAGGGCATCCCAAACCACTGCTTTTGAGATCTGAGTGCCATTTAGGGCAAAATATTCTTGAATCTCGTGTTGAAGCCAGATTTTGAACCTGGGGTCCTGCAAGAGAAATGTGTCAAGATGTCAACAATGCATTGAAGGAGCTACAGAATGAATACCCATAGAAAAAAAAAAACAGTGGTGTGGTCTGAGATCATTATAGGTCCCATGGCAGTGTATGGACTGCACTGAGCAGTTGTGTCCCCTCCAAGAACTAGTCAGGCTGGCTACTTGTTTCATGTCTGGCAGATTCAAAGGCAAAATTTCTATGTGTGCGATTCCAGATCTTCCATGGGTTAATCAATGAGAACTCTGATGTTAACTGGATTATGGCTTTTCTAGAGTGGTGCTATCCAATGATGTCTGATGAAGTCTGTCCATAATGGGATCCCACAACTCATTAAACTCCCCTCCCAAGATGAGCTGATCTCCAGGTCATTACATGTCAGATAAGGTTTGGACTAACTCTGAAAAAAAGAAACAGAGTCTTCATTAGGGCCATAGATATTCCACAGGAGAAGAGTCTGAGTGTTGAGGAGTAGCCTATTAACTATCTACCAGTAGAAATAGATTTGGCATCCAGCATATGAGCTGAGTGTCTTTTATTAATGAGGATTGCTATTCCTCTAAATTTATTTATTTTTGGTAACCAGGTAAGGCCCATTAGAAACAAGTGCCTGTTTTCAGGGGTGACCCAGGAGCAGTGGGGTGGTTTAGTGACTTGCTCAGAGTCACACAATATGCAAGTGGAGGTTGTGGAAATCAAGCCCAGGTCTGCTGGATGTACCTACTGTTGCTCATTCAAAGCTCATTATTCTAACCTCTAGACTATACTGCTTTTTGCTAAATTTTGAGGTACTTGAACTCCTTAGCCCTTGTCTCACTAACTCGGTTTTCAACTTCAGTGCACCTGGCCGAACAAGGTGAATGTCCTGCAGGAAGGCTGTATCTCTGTGCATCTTATTAAGATGGAAAAGCACCTGCATCCTCTTTATGAGTGAACTGAGACCTTACACATTACAGGAGTCCAGCTTAATCTCATATGCATTAGTTACCACTAAAACACCTTCAGTTCAGTGTTTTTTTTTACATAGTTGCCCTGTGGATTCAATACTAAACTTTGTTGAGATACATTTAAAAATAAAATGAGCAAGTCAGGCAGAACCTCTTCTTGTGGAATTATGCATGCTTGGTGAGACATATCTGTCCCCCGATGCCTCTGGAGGGGGAGAAGTTACATTTATATACTAGCAGTGGATAGCTTAACTTGATGATTTGTAATGTAAGCTAAGAACACCAATAATGAACATACAAATAACACTAACTTGAACCAAAGAGCATTGCAAGAGTACTGTTGATACATACTAACCATCAATAAACAAAGAACAGTTACCAACAATCCAGTATCTCCCTTGCAAGGTGAGGATTCAGGAAGTAGCTGCATGGGTGGGATGGGGAGGTAAATACACAGCGTGGGTGGGTACTGATAGGATATACCTTTCTCACAGGAGCTGGCATAGCTCCAAGCGTTAGTTATCACTTCCTTAAACTTCTCATTGGACAATTTCTGCTGCTCCCCCTCAGGCCTAATGTAGGAGTAATTATCCACTCCTATTATTAGATTGAAATTGGAGTCTAACTTTCCATAACTAAAAGGGAAAAGGGGGGGATCATATCTGCATTGTCCATATCACAAAGATTGCCTCTGGGTTCTCATTTCCCAGAACCATGTTGTCCCAGGGGAAGGTGTAAGTCCTAGCATACTGCTTATGTACTAGAGAGGCTACTTCACAGCCTCAAAACAAATAGTAGAAAATAGTCAGGGGGAGAAAGAAGGGAAAACAAACAGGCAGAGGGGTTACCAGAGACAAACAAATTGGACTCTTTTTAAATGAATGAAGATGTAGCACCCTGCAGCCCTTAAGCGGAGGTGCCTCCACCAACTAGTAGTACCTTGAGTGAAGGGGGGGGGTGCAGCTGACTGAGAAATTTGATGTTTTTATACTACACTACTTAGCTGAGCTCTCTCTAACTCCCCAAAGGGGAAGGTAGTGATAATCAGATTTTCTCCACTTAGAAATGAATTGCTTGGCTGCTGTGCCTGGTAAACATTGTGACTAGTTGGAAACAGCACTAGACAGCATTAGGCAGCCCCACTCCTTTCCATAGAGGGACTACATGAGGGTTGACATTCCAGATTAGGAACTATTTTGCTGCCCCACTTGTTGCCATAGGTTGCTGCAGGCACTATGCAGTGTTGCTGACAAAGTCTTCCCCCTCCTTTCCTATGGCAACCAGGCCATCCAGTTGCCATGTGCATATTGCTAAGCCACATCTGTCATTTGCGTAAAATTTCACAACTGAAAGGAAGGCTAGTAGTGAAGAAAGACAGAAAGAAGCAAATGTTAATTCTTGCAAGTTGAAGGACTGTCGGGTAAGAAGCAGCCTTGTTGGTGGTGACCGATGTAAGCCAGAGCACCCCTCAAGTGTTGTTTCTCCCAGCTGCAGCCAAGTTAGATAGGGCCTATGCAGCTGTGGGAGCTTACCGTTGTTGCAGTTACCTACTGCTGAGGGAGTGAAAATGGGGGAAAATATATCAGGCTACTGTACAGGTGGAGACAAATGCTTGCAAGTGGCCATGCTGCTGTTATCAGAAGCAGCTGCTGAGCATTATGTATGGAAGCAGTGCAAGGCAACAGCTTAGAAGGTACTGGCTAAGAGGAGGGAAATTGCAGCTGAAATATTTCAGCTGAAAGCCAGCTCCAAGCTGCAGATTAGACACCCCAACCCAAAGCAACCATAGGAGCTGTGGTGTGGGATTGCTAAACATAATGGAGCATTGGTGCACATGAGGCGGGGGGGGGGGTCACAGTTCCAATCCAGCAGAGTTGTGAAGAAAGGGAGCTACCAAATGCAAGGGGTCTGAGAGGTTTGGGGGTTTGTGGCTGATTGAACTGATAGAGAGAGTGGCCTACCTTTGTTTGTGTGGCAAATCTCCCCAAGCCCACACTGAAGGGAAAGTCAGAATTAAGAGAAACAAAAAAGGATACACCAACCTTACTGTCTTTCTCTGTTAGAGTTCAACAAAAATAAAATTACTGGCTGACAGTTTTGCAGGATTCTTCTGCTTTCCTGTTCAGTCTTTGGGGCAGCTGAACATCCCCGAAGCACTTGCTGCTGCTGCTATGGTGTACCATTTAGTCCAGGTTATTACAGATGGGCTGGACCATAGAGAGTTGAGAGAACTGCACATCTACCCCCCAGGAATTGTTTAGAAAACTGGTTCCTTCCCAAGCATCTGTAAAATAATGGGAGACCCCGTTTCATTCAATTTTAAATGTAGCAGGGTATGACATCCTGTACTTTATGCCCACTGTCTGGAACACTTTGTGCACTCCTGTAAAGGCAGATATTTTTTGATTCAATTTGCTAAAGTAGTCCTTTACAAGAGAGATATGGTGCCCATGCCACGGTAACAGTCCTCTCTTCCTGGCAGCCTGAGAATGGTTTCTTTAACTGAGTATTTCAAAAACATCACCAGTATGGATTGGGGTTGTTCCCCAGCTTAAGATGGGCAGGGGGAAGTCCTGTGGGCTTGCTGTACTTCTAGTTGCCCAAGGGAGAATATTAAATAGTCCAGCCAACAGGTGATTCACAAACTCCACCATATTTCAAGCTTCAGCTACTTCAGACACTCCCATTATATTAATATCATTTCTAAACCCCTGACACTCTAAATCACCTATTTTATCCCATAGTTTGGAGTCTTACTGAATTGAACATTTGGATCTCTGTCTCCTGAGTGTCCCCTTGCCTGCCCAAATGTCACAAAGTATTCTAATTATTAGATACCCTTAGAGTTGGGATCCCTCTTGTGCGGCACAGAGTCCATTGTTGCTTTAACGCATCACTTCTTGGAGGATTTTGGCTAACATGATTGCTGTATAAGCTGGGTCGGCAGCAAGCATGGTTTCTGAGATGGCAGCAGCCATCTCTCCAGTGGTACAGATTTCACTCAATGATTTTGAGGTAAAAAGCGACAAATTTCTTTTGGGAAAAAAATAAATTTTGTTTCAGTAGAACTAGGGCAAACAAATTTTGTCATTAGAAACTCCTTGGTTTGGTTTTTGTGTGAAGACAGATGTAATGGCCCAAGGTGGAGACTAGCAAAGCTATGCGGCCATCTTGACAGCGGTCCAACCAGAAGTCCTCCATTTTTTGCACCTTAATAACTTTGTCCCCATTTAACTGATTAACTTGAAAAATGGAAAGCCTAAAGATGGTGCCAGGATCTCTGGATGCTGAATATTTCATGACAGTTGGTTCACAGAGACAAAGTTACCAAGGAGGAAAAAAAAAAAATAACACAAATTATGATGTTTGTGTTCAGCTACAACTAAAATACTAGGAGGATTTGAAACCTGAAACTTGCAGGTTTGATAGAGTTTGGCCCAAGGTGTATCATTTTGTGGTATTTCTCAGTCAAACTTAAGTCATTTTCAAAATATTTTAGAAAAAAGTTCTGTTTCTGAGTATGTGCAGTTTAAAAATTCAGGGCGTCATATTCAGAGCCGGTCAGATGCCAGTACAAAACAATGTGCCACATGCAGAAAAATGGGCCTGCTGGCTCTGGCACCATATTCAAACAGGTTGTGAGATCCGAACAAATCACACAATCTGTTTGAATATTGGACCCTGGATGCAGAAAGCACAAAAGGAGGTCACCAAGTGCCATGCAGTGCATCCGGGTGCGGGGCTGAGGACCGCCCATAAGGGAATGCGTGGCACATACCTGAAATCGTTGCAGCCCCATGGTGATATTCAGCCTAACTACAAATGAGCCATTGGGAATTCATGGCACGAAGAGACATTTGCATGCCCATTATGGGCTCATTTGCAAGGCTGCTCCTTGCGGAATGCACTGGGCCCACCCTCCCTCTCCGTTCTTTATAAAAATTAAGAAATCTCCCCAATCACTCTGGTAGTCTAGTGTCCCCCCTTCCCATCCCAGATCACAGGTATCATAAAGAAATAACCTGATTCCCTTACCCTCGTAGTCTTGTGTCCATCCCACCTCAGCCCTGATCACAGGAATCCTAAAAAAATAACCCTATCTCCTTTCCCTGGTAGTCTAGTGTCCCCTTCCCCAACCTGATCACAGGTATCATAAAAAAATAACCCTGTCTACCTACCCTGGTAGTCTAGTCCCCCCCCCCAGACAGTGACTGGGAGATGATTGTTTTGGGGCACTGTGAAATTATGTTGCTGGTGTTTGGCAGCACCAGCAGTAGGTGGTACAGTACAGTTGGGCTGATGCAGTGAATGGTGCTTGACTTTCAATTTCCCTCACTGAGAAATTTCTTTCTAGTTTGTTTTATTTATTTTTTTGTTACTTTTAACATATCCTCCATGTTTGCCGCCCTTTTTCAGTATCACACTTGTCCCCATTAAATAGTGGTGTAACTGACATCAGACTTTCTTTTTTTTTAACTTTATTGTTTATAAAAAATGCAGTTGGCAAGCTGCACATAAAGCATACATCAGAGCATTAATCATTGAGAGCACTAGACCAGATATTTGACTATCTGTCTGTCATGTGTTTTATAGATAGCATTTTGTGAAGGATAAATATTAGAAGAGAAAAACACTTGTCTTAACAATAAATTACTACATTTATGAGTCCATGAGCTGCATGAATAAAGACTGTGTACATAATCCATAATGTGAGATCTACAAAAAGAAGGACAGGAGAATATCATCATACTGTTTTACTAAGCTGAACTAATACTAGGACAAAAACGCAGAATGGCAAAGCATCAGACTAGTAATACACCTAAAATGGTGCATGTGTAACATAAATCATTAAACTGTTAACTGTTAGAAATAACAAGAGAATGAGATACACCCAAATTAGAAAGTTCAACCATTGGCAAAATATGTGAAACAAATCCCCCCGACCCAACCCCCACTAAAGTAAAGGACATTGTGAACAAAAGCCTTTTAGAGTCAAGTCTCTATATAGGATCAGGTCTGTGTATAGTACCATGATAAACTACCCCAGGAAAAACTATAGGGTCCAGACATTGTTTTTTAGCAGATTATAACTCTCTTACCTGGGGTATACCATTTATCACTACAGAGTCCATTCCAATGGGAGGGTAACCCTCTGAGGTCTTGCCTAAGATTCTTCTTCTTCTTCAGATGGAGAGTTCTCATGTTCACCATGATATCTTCTAGGTGGAGCATGTTTCTGGGACAATTTCAGGGCATCTATCCCATCAAAAAAAACATAGATCACTATGCAAAGCCACAAGGGAAACATCTTCCCATGGTTGATCTCTGCATCTCTAGGTTTTGCTCTCACCCCATTAAACTTTTCTTCTGTTGAGCAGCATAGCTAATATCAGGATATATCCTGATACATAGATACATAGAATTTGTCAGCAGATAAGGATGGCCTGGCCCAACTAGTCTTACAATTTTTTCTACCTTGAACATATGCTGCAGACTGTAGTCAATCTTTGGCTTTCGTACTCCTCCCTTTTTCTAGGGTTTACTTGTGTGTGTCTCATGCATTTTTGAATTCCTCTATCATTTTTGCCCTTACCACCACTGCGGGGAGACTGCTCCAAGCATCCAACACCTTCTCTGTAAAGAAATACTTCCCCACATTACCCGTGATTCTTCCTCCGTCCAACTTCATCTCATGTCCCCTAGTTCTTGTCCATCTTCTTTTCTGAAAGATGCTACCCTCCTGTACCTTATTTATCCCTTTAAGGTATTTATACATCTCTATAATGTTCCCCATCTCTCTTAGCTCTCTTAGCATCTCTAGAAAATACATATTGAGGTCTTTCAGCCTATTCTCATATGACTTCAGGTTCAACCCCTGTACCATTTTTGTAGCCCTTCTTTGGACTGCCTCCACTCTGTCTATGTCCTTCCTGAGATGCCGCCTCCAAAACTGGACACTGTACTCTAGATGAGGTCTCATTAATGATCTGTATAGTGGCATCACAACCTCCTTTTTTCTGCTTGTGATGCCTCTCCCTATGCATCCCAACATTCCACTGGCCCTTCTAACTGCCTTCTCACACTGTCCAGCCACCTTTAGGTCCTCAGATATAATTATTTCTATATCCACTCATGTTTGGTGGCTGACAGCACCTCCCCCCCCCATTGAGTACTCCTTTCTTGGGTTCCTGTGTCCTAAGTGCATAATTTTGCACTTCTTTGCAGTGAATCTCAACTGCCATATATTTGACCAATCCTCCAGCTAGCTCAGGTCCCTTCTCATTCTTTCCACTCCCCCTGGTGTGTCTACCCTATTTCAGATCTTTGTGTTGTCTGCAAAGAGGCACACCTTCCCCTTTAGCCCCTCTGCAATGCCGCTTCAGAAGGCATTAAAGAGGACTGAGCCTAGCACCAGTCCTTGAGGCACTCTGCTGGTCACCTCCCTTTCTTCAGACTGAACTCTGTTCACTACCACCCTTTGTGTCTTATCACTCAGCCAATGTCTAACCAAGTTAACAACCCCAGATCTGACTCCCAGGCTGCTCAATTTGTTTATTTGCCTGTTATGTGGGATGGTATCGAAGGTCTTGCTAAAATCCAGGTAGGCCACAACTACCGCCCCTCCCTAATCAATCTCCCTTGTCACTCAGTAGAAGAAATCTGTCAGGTCTGTTCGGAAAGGCCTGCCTGAAATGAAACCATGCTGTCTTGGATTCTGCTGTCCGTGGAATTCAAGGTATGTCATAATCCTTTCCTTGAAAATAATGAAATCACTTAAATAATTTCCTTGAGTAATGGTTCCATTAATTTTTCTACCACTGAGGTTAGGCTGACTGGCCTATAGTTATCAGCCTCCTCCTTGCTTCCTCTCTTATGAAGAGGGACAACTTTCACCCTTTTCCAGCCTGCTGGAACCACACTCAGTTCTAATGATTTGCTGAACAAGGCTGTCAGTGGTCCTGCTAGCTCCTTTCTTTTCCTTTAAAATTCTGGGATGTATTCTGTCTGGCCCCATTGCTCTATCTACTTTCAGTTTTTGTAATTCTTTTAGGACTCCCTCTACTGTGAATGTACTGATATCTATACTCCTCCACTTGCTACTTCTTACACCTAACTGTAGTCCCTCTCCATCCCCTTCTACTGTGAGCACTGATCAAAAATATTTGTTCAGGATTTCTGCTTTTTCCTGATTCTCTACTGCAGAGCCCCTTCCTTCTCAATCCCACCCCTGGTTTTTCTCCTCTCTCTAATGTATCTAAAAAAGGTCTTGTCTCCTTTTTTAATTGCCTTGGCAATTTTTTCTTCTGTCTGTGTCTTTGCCTTTTTGATTGCATTCCCTGCCTCCTTTAGCTTTTCCAGATATATTCCTCTATCTTTCTCCCTCTGTGTTTCTTTGTATTTTCTGAATGCTGTATTTTTTTCCTTCACCCTCCCTGCCACCTCCTGTGAGTACCAGAGTGGCTTTTTCTTCCTCTTTGTTTCACTTACAGTATTTGCCTAATGCAAAGGCTCATGGCTTCCATTATAACTCCCTTAAAATGTGCCCATTGTTCCTCTACCTCCCCTTTTCCAACTCTACCCTCTAGGGCTTTCTTCAGACATACCTCCATATTTGCAAAATCGACCCTTCTGAAATGCATGACCCTTGCCATTGTGTGGCTAGATTCCTCTACTATCCTCACGTTAAACCATACCATACTGTGATCGCTGGACCCCAGGTGACTCCCCACTTCCACATCCATTAACCTTTCTCTGTTGGTGAGCACCAGGTCCAACATTTCCCCCCCCATGGGTGTGTTCTACCACTAGCTATCTGAGTCCTGGCCTCTGAAGAGCTTCCAGGATGTTTCTGCTCCTTGCTGTGGCTGCAGTATGGGTTCTCCAACTGACATCTGTGAAACTGAAGTCTTCCATCAGCAGTATCTCCCCTTTTGCTGTCATTTCATTGATTATTTCCACTAGCGCATTGTTCAACTCTTTCCCTGTGCTAGAGTTCTGTCGATCATACCTACTCAAATGGTAGTACCATTCCCTGTTTCCAGTGTGACCCACAGTGCCTCTCCTACCTCCCTTATGCCCAGTACTTCTGTAGTTTTTATTTTCTCCCTTATGTAGATAGCCACTCCTCCCCCATATTTTTCTGCTCTAATTTTTTGTAACAGAGTGTACCCTGGCACTGCTATATCCCAGTCATGGTTCCCTGTGTTCCATGTCTTGGTCACAGTAACAATGTCCAGGTCAGCCTCTGACATCATGGCCATTAGGTCTGAGATTTTATTCCCCAATCTGCAAGCATTCATGCACATGGCTTTCCAGTCTGTCAACCCTCTTTTTTAATGTTTCCTCCCTTGACCTTGTGTTTTAACTCTAGTTTCTTTCCAGTAAGCATACTACTGAGTCCCACATCCATTTGTGTTTGTTTACCTCCCTTTGTGCTCCTGTTAGTACCTTTTTGCATTCTGTAATTAATTCCTGATTTGGAGGAGTTACATCTAAATTCTTATCTTCTAGGGTGTCTTTGATAGGGTCCTTTGCTTCCAGCTCCCCTTTCCTAGTTTAAATGTCCTATGCACAAGTCAAATTTTTGGCCCAGTTCTCTTACCCCTTCCCTCATTAGGTGCAGTCTATCATACCTGAAGAACCTTTTCTCACAGAAGTCTCCCCATGCACCAATGAAGTGGTAACATATAGAAACATAGACTTTGATGGCAGATAAGGACCGCTAGGTCCATCTAGTCTGCCCATTTCCCTACCTACAGGATAGGCCGCAGATCCTAGTTAACCAACAGCCTATTTCTTCCTACCTCCCACAAGAACTGCCTTATGTCTGTCCCATGCATTCTTGAATTCTCCCACAGTTTTAGACCCCACAACCTCCTCAGAAGGCTGTTCCATGCATCCACTACCCCTCTCTGTGAAATAATACTTCCTCCACATTGCCCTAGAACCGTCTCCTTCTATCTTTAAATTGTGTCCCCTTGTTCTTGCAAGTCTCTT
The DNA here is from genome assembly GCA_016271365.2 of Neoceratodus forsteri. NCBI lineage: Eukaryota > Metazoa > Chordata > Ceratodontiformes > Ceratodontidae > Neoceratodus > Neoceratodus forsteri. The sequence continues at coordinate 1,023,655,150 of CM057454.1, read as the reverse complement.
TTTCTGAAAGATGCTACCCTCTTGGACTTTGTTGATTCCACTGAGGTACTTAAAAGTTTCTATCATGTCCCCCTCTCCCTTCTTTCCTCAAGGGTATACATATTAAGCTCCTTTAATCTCTCCTCACACGGCTTCTCTTGCAGACCCTGCACCATTTTAGTTGCCCTCTTCTGGACCGCCTCTATCCTGTCTATGTCCTTGTGGAGATGGGGTCTCCAGAACTGGACACAGTACTCCAGATGGGGTCTCACCAACTGTCTGTACAGAGGGATAACAACTTCCTGTTTTCTGCTGATGATGCCTCTCCCTATGCATCCCAGTATACCCCCAACTCTCCCTACTGCCTTCTCACATTGCATGCTAACCTTAAGGTCATCTGATATGATTACCCCAGGTCCTTTCCCTTTTGTTGTTGTTACTACCTCCCCACCCATTGTGTATTCTTCCCTGGTTCTTGTTTCCCAGGTGCATTATTTTGCACTTCTTGGCATTGAATCCTAGCTGCCATACTTCTGACCATTCCTCCAACCTTGCCAAGTCCCTTTTCATCCTTTCCTCGCCTCCTTGTGTATCAACCCTGTTGCAGATCTTTGTGTCATCTGCAAAAATGCATACTTTTCCTTCCAGTCCCTCTGCAATGTCACTGATGAAGACATTAAAAAGGACTGGACCCAATACTGAACCCTGCGGTACCCCACTAGTAACCCCTTTCTTCAGAGTGGACTCCATTTACAATTACCTTCTGTGTCCTGTTGTCCAGCCAATGTTTTACCAGGCTACCACCCTGGGTCCCACTCCAGGCTGGTTAATTTAACTATTAATCTTTTGTGTGAGACTGTGTCAAATGCCTTGCTAAAGTCTAGGTAGGCCATGTCCACAGTCCCTCCCTGGTCTACTACTTTGGTCACCCAGTCAAAGAAATCTATTAGATTCGTCTGACATGACCTTCCCACTGTGAACCCATGCTGCCTTGGGTCCTGTGCTCCACTGGCCTCTAGGTACTCGACTATTCTTTCCTTCAGAAGTGACTCCATCACTTTCCCTACCACAGAGATCAGACTGACAGGTCTGTAGTTTCCTGCCTCTGTCTTGGACCCACTTTTGTGAAGGGGAATCACATCCGCCTTCCTCCAGTCCTCGGGTACCACACCATCCTCCCATGATTTATTCAAAAGAGTAGCCAGTGGTTTCACTAGTTCTTCCCTTAATTCTTTTAGAATTCTGGGGTGAATTCCATCAGGACCCATTGCTTTGTCCACCTTCAGTTTTAGGAGTTCTTGCAGAACCCTTTCTTCTGTGAAAGGACTGGGATCGACCCCCCTATCAAGAGTGTTTCTGTTAATTGGATTAGGCACTTCACCCTCCTCTTTTGTGAATACTGAGCAGAAATATTCATTCAGTATTCCTGCTTTTTCACTGTCCCCCTCTGCCCACCCACCGTTCATTCTATTCAGCCTCACTATCCCTCCCTTTGTCTTTCTACGCTCGCTGATTTACCTATAAAAGGTTTTATCCCCCTTCTTAACTGAGTTGGCTATCTTTTCCTCAGTTTGGGCCTTTGCTATTCTAACTTCCCTCCCTGCTTCCATCTGCCTTAACTGGTACAGCTCTCTGTCCTGCTCCTTCTGTGTTTCCTTATACTTCCAGAATGCTATCTTTTTCTTCCTGACTTTCACAGCCACCTCTTTTGAGAACCATAGTGGCTTTTTATTTCGTTTTGATTTGTTTATTTGCTTCACACAAAGGCTTGTTGCCTCTGTGATGGCAGTTTTGATAATTCCCCATTGTTGCTCCGCACCTCCTTCTAGCCTGTTTGCTAGTGCTTTTCTGAGGCACTCTCCCATCTTGCCAAAGTCAGCCCTCCTAAAGTCCAGTACCCTCAATTTTGTATGGCTTGACTCTGTAGCTGAGTTTAACATGAACCACACTGTTTGATGGTCACTTGTCCCCAGATGGTAACCACTCTAGATCTGAGATCCTCTCACTGCCCCGCTTGAGAGTACGAGGTCTAAGATTGCTCCTCATGAGTGGGTTCAAACTAGCTGTCTAATGCCTGCCACCTGTAGGGCATCAAGAATGGCCCTGCTCTTGGATGTGGCTGCAGCAAATGTGCTCCAGTTAACATCTGGCATATTCAGGTCTCCCATCAACAGTATCTCCCCTTTCTCTGCCATTCTAAGAATGCCTTCTATCATATCCTTGTCCATTCCTTCCCCCTGACATGGGGGTCTGTACACAACCCCTGTGTGGATTGTGGTGCCCTTTCCAGTCTCCAAGGTGACCCACAGTGCCTCCTCTCCTCCCTGTTTACTCTTTTGTTCAGTTGCTTTTATCCCTTCCTTTTCATAGAGAGCTACTCCTCCCCTCTTTTCCCCTGCCTGTCTTTCCTGGGTTATTGTACCCTGGTATGTTAACATCCCAGTCATGGTTCTCTGTACCATGTTTCTGTGACTGCTACGATATCCAGGCATCCCTCTTCCATTAAGGCCACCAGCTCAGGGAGCTTGTTGCCCAGACTACGGGCATTGGTACTCATTACCCTCCATTTCCTGATGGCCTTACTCCCTTTTGCCCCATGCCTGTCCTTCTTGCCTTTGTCACTTTCTCCATTTACCCCTGCCCTTCTCCCTATCGACACCTCTATGTTGGTGTTTGCCACACTTACTACCGTGATTATTTGGGGGGCTAGGATTTTCCTGCTCCTTTCCAGTGCCTCCCCCATTGGCTAGTTTAAAAGCTTGCCAATGAAGCATTTAAACCTATCACCTAGGATCCTGGTTCCCTCCCGGACAGATGCAGCCCATCATGCAAGTATAGCTTGCATCACTCCAGGTGGACCCCATTCCCCAATGAAGCCAAATCCCTGAGCTCCACACCAGTTTTTCAACCACTGATTGAATCCCATGGTGCGGAACACCCTAGCCTCTCCTATGCCATAGATGGGTAGCACCTCCGAGAAGGTTACCCAAGTGCAATACTTGACTAAGACCCTCCCAAATTCCACACAAACTCTTCCTGCACTTCTCTAATCCCTTTCTTAGCCAGGTCATTTGTCCCCAGGTGGACAATGACATCTAGCTCCCTGCCCTGTGCAGCTGCTCTGGCAATCCTGAGGATTCGCTCCCTGTCCCTCCAAGCCATGGCACCAGGCAGGCACCTTACCTCCCTCTCCCCTTCCTCCCCCAGTTCTACCTTCCTAACAATGGAGTCCCCCACCAGGAGTTGTTTCCTTCCCCTGCAGGGTCCTCTGCCACCCTCCTGTGGGTCTTCTTTGTGGAGGTTCCCAGCATCCTCCTTGGTCTCCACTGTGGGTGCCTCCATAGAGGAACCACACTTTGCCAGAATGGCATAGGAATTGTGGAGGGTACAATGGGAGGATGTGCCTCTGTTCCACCACCCTCACCCTCCCTGAGCCCACTATGGTCCAACCGCCTCCTCTTTCTTGGCAACCTCTGAGGCAACGGCAGTGGCACTGGTGGTCCCTGGATGGAAGAGGAGGTCCCACAAATCCTGGCCAACTCAGCCTGGAGATGAGCAACCCCCTCCCTCAGCCCAGAGAGGTGCCTGCAGATGGGACAACACTGCATCCTCTAGAACATCTCCCGGAAGACTGCTGCTCCACAGCCTCTGCACTGCACCACTCCAATCATGTCTTATTTCTGGCCCCTTCACTGTTTGCAATCCTTACTCTTTCCTCTTTTTTTCTCTCTCTCCTTACTTTCTGCCTGTGTACCCTTTAAGCTCCTGATTGTCATGTTCTGAGACAAGAATATCCTATATTTCACAGTAGACCACTTGCTCAGAGCAGACCTCCAGCAGCTCTAGGGGCGAGAGCTACTCTTGCCCTTCTAGGATGGTGGGTCCTTGGTGGTTCTGTGATCACTCACTTCCTGCCCCTAAACAGGAATTTCCTGTTGTCAGTCAAATCCTGTGCCTATAAAAATAGAACTAGCTTTTGGTGGGGGGGTGGAGGGGAGGGAAGGAGGGCAATATAGTCCCAGTAGAGAAGTCCAGTCACACAGCAGTCCTTTCTCCTGGTGTCTTCTGCCAAGTTATTAGCAGAAACTTTCTAAGGCAGTCTTTAAATGTAGCTTCCTTCTAGCTAAGCCACTCCCCCTACTTACCAGATCTTTCTACAAGTAATTTAAACCTCACCGCAGTTAAGTCCTTTCAGTCACCTGAGATTTACACCTAGATAACTCTTCAGATACCCATTCAGTTCAGTTAACCCAAACACACATTTTTTTTTGTACGTTAGTTTTTTTACCCTAAATTAAAGGTCAAATACAAAAGTTCTTCTACTTTAGTCCCAGCAGAGAAGTTCAGTCACACAGCAGTCCTTTCTCCTGGTGTCTTCTGCCAAGCTATTCTGGTAGCCTCTTTCTTGGCACCAGGTCCATGACCACTTGTTGAACTCTTTGATTTCTTTACTTCTGATCTTCTCTGAGCTACTGCCTTTGCCCCACACTGATTATATTACCATCCAGGAGCAGAGTCCCGTTGTGTCTTGAAAGTGCCAATGTAAAGTCTCTGGTGCCCACTCCATCTCTAACCATCACTATGGTGTGAGGAGCATCTGGATTAATCCATGCAGGGTCACCCAGCATGCCTTCTGTATGTGAAGTGGTCTGTTGGTGACTATATCCCTGAGCTGTTGTGCAAGCCAGTCCATCAAGAAGAATGCCAGATGGCCTCCCTTACATCTCTTAGATATCCCAATGATTTTTGAATTTGCAGAATGACCCTGGTTCTCCAGGGCCTTGATCCATGCCTGGAGGTGACAGTTCTCTTTTGTGAGTGTGGCTGCTGTCTCAAATGCTGCATCTGCATGCTTAGTAGCCTCTGATGTTGCTGTCTTCACTGAGTCTATTGTGATTTTGAACCCACTCCCTTGATAGTGAGTTTGTCGAACTTGTCAGCAAGACTTAATATTGTCTGTACAGTTTGGTTTCAGTTAATGTTTTGATTTACTATACAAGTCATTACAATACAATACAATATGTTTACAATAAACAGTAATAATAAAACAAAAGAAGAAAAAGGTAACTTCTACTAAATAAAATCTTACGTATGTGTCATATATTAAAATCTTAATAATAATAAAATATGATTGCATTAATTGTTTGATTCATTTATTATTTGGATTTAGAAAATGGGCTGAAAAATGAAAGGAATCTGACTGGCTGCCAGGCATGCAAGGGGGGTACATTAACTTGTAGTTATAGCCCTGTAAAAAACAAATACCAGGCTTGCCAGTCCCATCTCTGGTATTTTGGTGCTACTCTGGTTTTCAAACCTTAATGGCTGCCATTTTTTTCTCTCACTTAGTGATAACCAAGTTACAGACTAGCCCCCTCACACACACACACACTTTTCTCTTCAAACTCCCTCACTGCACTTTCAAATAAAATAATATATATTTTGTTCAGCAAAGCACTTTTTACACAGTGCCATCAATCCTCCTGTCTGGTCATCATTGCATCCACCTCCTCTGTCATTCCAGTCACTAGCTGACTTAGCTGTACCACAAATCATTTATCCCTCAGCTCTCTATTCTCATCCCTGGCTCTCCCTTCTCCCACTTCTGAATGATAAGTGTGACTGTAAATGTACCACTCTGCCATGCTAACTTCTTCCTCAGTGGTGGCTTCCATGTTGCTGATTAATTAATGACCGCCAATGCCGATTCACTTGGAACACCCCCTCTTTCACCAGGCCAAAGCTCACAACAGCTGCAGTTAGAGTCTGAATCGGCACAGTTTAAATTTAAAACTGTAACACTGCTACTGTGCTAAACTTAAAGATAAAAAAACATTTAGACTGCTACCGTGCCACATTGCACTTCTCACTCTTCATTTCCTGGTTTTATGTGGAAAAATGGCACAAGTTTGCCAATCTAACAGCTGCAACTTCCAAGCGGAAAAAAAAGAGTCTTGTAGGAAGGGCAGAAAACTGTTTTTTTTTTAAAGAACTACAACTAAGAGAGGAAACTGTACAAAAAACTCCATGTCTTGTTCTGCAGATGGTGGAGTGGAGGGGGTTATAAGAGAATGGCCCTGTCAGGGGGGCAACATGAGATGAAACAGCACATAAACAGAGGGACTACTTTACAAGAAAAAGATGTTAACTTCATTGTTACTCTAGTTTTTTAATTTTCTTTTAAGTTGTTTTTTTAATCCCATATAAAACAAGAATTTGTCAATGCCGAATGTTGATTGCATTGGTCCGTTGAGCTCGCTCACTGCCCCTGTGTCACTCACTCATTCTGTTTCTCCCAGCGCTGCAGGTTGCTGTTTTGTACTGGGCTCCTGCCTGCATTAGCATGTTTTTCTGCCACAAAGAGATCTGCAGCTGTCCCAAGGTGACTCCCCCCTCTCACTCACTCATTCTGTTTCTGCTGGTGCTGCAGGCTGCCCTTTTGTAGTGGGCTCCTGCCTCTGTTGGCAGCTTTTTCTGCCCACAAGGAAATCTGCAGCAGTCCTGACAAAGGTCTGTTGAGCTAGCTCACTCTCCCTCTCTCACTCGCTCATTCAGTTTCTGCCGGCGCTGCAGGCTGGCCTTTTGTACTGGGCTCCTGCCTGCATTGCCACCTTTTCTGCCCACAAAGAAATCTGCAGCAGTCCATAATAGAGCTCCGTTGAGCTCGCTCACTCCCCCTCTCTCACTCACTCATTGTGTTTCTCCCAGCACTGCAGGCGTCTTTTTGTACTGGGCTTCTGCCTGCATTGTCACCTTTTTCTGCCCACAAAGAAATCCACAGCTGTCCTGACAGAGCTCCGTTGAGGTCACTCACTCCTCCTGTCTCACTCGCTCATTCTGTTTCTCCTGGTGATGCAGGCTGCCATTTTGTAGTGGGCTCCTGCCTCTGTTGGTGCCTTTTTCTGCCCACAAAGAAATCTGCAGCAGTCCTGACAGAGTTCCGTTGAGCTCACTCACTCCCCCTTTCTCACTTGCTAGTTACATTTCTGCCAGTGCTGCAGGCTGCCCTTTTGTACTGGGCTCCTGCCTGTGTTGCCACCTTCTTCTACCCACAAAGAAATCAGCAGCAGTCATGATAGAGCTCCATTGAGCTCGCTCACTCACTCCCCCTCTCTTGCTCGTTCATTCTGTTTCTCCCACCACTGCAGGCTGCCCTTTTGTACTGAGCCCCTGCATGCATTGCTACTTTTTTCTGCCCACAAAGATATCTGTAGCAGTCCCAACAGAGCTCCACTGAGCTCACTCACTCCCCCTCCCTCACTCACTCATTCTGTGTCTCCCGCTGCTGCAGGCTGCCCTTTTGTACTGAGTTCCTGCCAGCATTGGCAGCTTTTTCTGCCCACAATGACATTTGCAGCAGTCCCAACACAGCTCTGTTCAGGTCGCTCACTCCTCCTCTCTCACTCTCTCATTCCGTTTCTGCCCAGCGCTGCAGGTTGGCCTTTTGTACTGGGTTCCTGCCTGCATTGCAGCCTTTTCCTGCCCACAAAGAAATCTGCAGCAGTCATGATAGACCTCAGTTGAGCTCGCTCACTCCCCCTCTCTCACTCGCTCATTCTGTTTCTCTTGGCACTGCAGGCTGCCCTTTTGTACTGGGGTCCTGCTTGCATTGGCAACTTTTCCTACCCACAAAGAAATCCGCAGCTGTCCTGATAGAGCTCCGTTGAGGTCACTCACTCCCGCTGTCTCACTCGCTCATTCTGTTTCTCCTGGCACTACAGGCAGCCCTCTTATACTGGGCTCCTGCCTCTGTTGGCATCTTTTTCTGCCCACAAAGAAATCTGCAGCAGTCCCGATGGAGATCTGTTGGCCCCACTTACTCCCCCTGTCTCACTTGCTCATTCTGTTTCTGCCAGTGCTGCAGACTGCCCTTCTGTACTGGGCTCCTTCCTGCAATAGCGCCCTTTTCTGCCGTCAAGGAAATCCACAGCAGTAACGACAGAGCTCCATTGAGCTCGCTCACTGTCCCTCTCTCAGTCGCTCGTTCTGTTTCTCCCACAGCTGCAGACTGCCCTTTTGCACTGAGCCCCTGCATGCATTGCTTCCTTTTCCTGCCCACAAAGAAATCTGCAGCAGTCCCAACAGAGCTCCATTGAGCTCACTCACTCCCCCTCCCTCACTCGCTCATTCTGTGTCTCCCGGCACTGCAGGCCCCCCTTTTGTACTGGGCTCCTGCACGTGTTGGTGCCTTTTCCTGCCCACAAAGAAATCTGCAGCAGTCCCAACAGCTCATTTGAGCTCAGTCATCCCCCCCCCAGTCGCTTGCTACTAATCTGTCCCAAACACTGATTTCCGACAGCGACTGCGGTATTCTGCGCCACAAGCACAGAAACACATTTTTGGCCAGGATGTGAAAAATGACAGCTGCACTGTTCATAAGGAGGTGTAAACAAATGCCAGTGTTGAAAATCTGGTGTGAAAATATTACTAATTTGCGAATTTGCTGTACAAGGGTGAGTGGAAACTGCATACCACACGCTCGTAACACAGTCATTTTATAGAGTTTCATCACAAAATTTTCAGCATAGACATTTTAGGACCTTTTCTCATAAACAGTGTCACTGTGATTTTCTTAATGTGTTCAGAACATGGATTTCTCACAGCAACTGCACTATTGTGCACCGGAAGAGCGAAATCACATTTCGGCCAGGATGTGAAAAATGACAGCTGTACTGTTCATAAGGAGGTGCAGAAGAATGGGAATGTTGAAAATCTGGGTGAAAATATTATTAATTCGCAAAGTTATGAGTGTGCGTGCAAACTGCGCAATGCACGCTCATAACACAGTCATTTTATGGAGTAGCATTACCAAATTTTTCAATTTAGGCATTTTAGGACCTCTGCTCATGAACAGTGTCACTGTCATTTTCTTAATCTGTCCTGAACACTGATTTCCCACTGCAATCGTGCTATTCTGCGCTTGGAAGTGCGAAAACACATTTTGGCCAGGATGTGGAAAATAACAGCAGTACTTTTCACAGGGAAGTGTGAAAAAATGCCAAGGTTGAAAATCTGGCATGAAAATATAGCAAATTCACAAAGTTCTGAGCATGCATAGCAACTGTGCAATGCACGCTCATAAAACAGTCATTATTTTTGATTTTTTTCACCAAATTTGAAACATAGGATTTTTGAGAGCCCCTCTCATGAACTCTGGCACTGTCATTTCATTAATCAGTCCTGAAAGGGGATTCCATGCAGTGACTGCCAAATCACCTTTTGGGGTTGAATAATGCCATGACAGTGCCAGAACTCATGAGGAGGGGTCCCAAAAAACCCATGTTGAAAATTTGGTGCCAAATTCAAAAAAATGCCTGAGATATGCATCAAAGTTGAAAAAACCCTATTTATTCCATTATACAGCTTACCGGCATTTCCTCCATTCGCAGTCATCTTTGAAGAGTGCAGACATGTTCCCAGTTGACCAAAGATGGTCACGCTGGACTCCGGAGGTAAGTATGGGTTGAGGGGGGTGTGAGGAGGCATGGTGCACAGTGGGTGAGCGTGGGTTGTGGGAGAGAGGCAGGGAGGCTGCTGAGGAACAGTTTCCTTTTTCCACAGGGAAAAAAAAACATAGCGGGACCTTTTTTGGTTTTACAGCGGCATGTGGCACACTGGGGTTGGCTCCCAGTGTGCCAACTGGAGTCTTTGGGGATGAGTTGTAGCAGATGGGAGATTGGGCACCCCATCAGCACACAACAAAAGGGGATCCCATTATGCCAACAGGGTTAGGCACCCTGTCAGCACACAACAAAGTGGGGGGTGACATTATGCCAAGGGGATTAGCTACCCCATCAGTGCACAACAAATGTCAGGGGGTTACATAATGCCAATGGGGAGTGTGCTCCCCCATCAGCAACATCAATCTTGGGGCACTGAAGCCGACGAGGATTGGGGTCCCCATTGGCAAACAAACACAGTGGAGGGGCACATGCTGCCGAGGGGAATCGGGCACCCCATCGGTGGGGGGTTAATATTGTTTGTGAACATGGCAGCAAGCCACCACCATGTTCACAAACAATATCACTGTAACAAGGTTCCGCCCAGTAATGATGGGTTGCTCCCTCAATGCAGCAGAATGGCTTATGCTGCAATGATGAGGCAGCCCCTGATTGCAGTGGCTGAAACCTTACAAGGTTGTGTCATGCTGGCTGAACTGGTGTCAGCAGCAGCATGCCACGGCATTGGGGAAAGCGGGCCAAGCCTTTAAAGGCTGTAGAGGCATTGGCCACAACAGTGCCATGCCTCCACAACCTGCTTCTGGAAAGCTGCCGCAATATGTTTCTTGTGCATGTGCACAATCAACATAAAAAGCCACAGGTAGCTCATTTTCTAAGTGCAATATTACCCCACATGGTGGGAAGTATGGGCAATACAAGATGTTCTAGGGACTATAAGGCCCTTTGCCTGTGCTGTTGGGCCTCAATATGCCCCTTGGTGGTCCAGTATTGCCCAATATAGCCCACCCTGTTGGGTATTATTGCTTGTGTAATTTCCTTTGATCCAGTATTTTCAGGAAGGAAGCCACAACATTGAAATCTGTATGGAGTTTGATTTAAATAAATAAGCTACGTGTTACTTAGTTTCTGGTTCAAATTCCACCAGTTTTCTACATAAGTATATTTCCCTGTAGGAACTATACAATGGATGCAAAATTACTATATGTATTAAATTGTCCATACCCATATGGCATTGGAACACGGTTGAATGTGTATTTTTTGTTAAAACATCCTTGAAGTCTTTGACTCTGATAATATTCAAATTTGAATTTGGTTATTAATTTGTTTTCTGAAGGTTTTTAACCAGTTCCAAATATCTTTCATAAGCAATGTTCCTTTTATTAGATGCTAACCATCTACTGGTTCTAAACTGGACAGATAAGCCGATTTATTTTTGTATATCTGTGTCCCTAAATCTTAGCTTAATAAGGCTTCTAACTTCATTAAAAGCTTTAAAAAAATCCCTGATAAACATGTGAGTAATTAATTTGATATTAGATGTTTTATAATAAATGTCATACCTGGGTAATATACTTTCTGAATAAAGTAGATTAGTGCTCGTTATGCACATTTCCTTGGCAATCTCCTTTCATTCATGGAGTAGGCCTTATGCCAGTATATTAATATTCTCTCCTTGATTAAATATTCTACAGGTACAGTAGTTGTCCTAGTTCTGCTCTAACCAATGCAGATGGAGCACCAGCTGAGCATTCTAATAATCTTTTATAATATGAATTCAACCGTCTTTCAATATTTGTATTCCCTGATATCCTCAAATCTTTGTCCCATATTGTATATCAATTGGCTTTTGATTTTAGCACTGATTGGTGTGAGACAACCGTTTATTCAGTTCCCCCATATTTATATGTAAAACTGGACATTGCTGGAAATAATTTCTTTGCTTTTCTATCAAGTTCTTCCAAGTGTTTATCCCATGTTATATTGTCAGCAAAAATTATACATGAATAACAAAAGGTTCTTAGCACTTCCATTTTGTGGTTGTTTATTCTGTATTTATATGGTTTGTATTCTTCCAAATACCATTTTTTTTATAGTTTATTAATAAATCCGCTTTCTTGTACTTCAGGCAAAATTTCTCAAGCATCATCTTAATTCCTAGATAACTTGAAGATATTAATACTATGTTGTCTGCATATGCTAAATATGGGCAAATGTAATTTGCAATTTTTGGTGGCTGAAAGTCTGAGTCATATTAATGTTTATAATAAAGTCTTCAAAAAGACATTAAAAAGGAGTGGTGACAAAGTACAGCCTCATTTGACCCCCTTATTGGTAACACATTCACTACTCCTATTACCTCTTGCATCATGTTTTATTTGAGTAGTATTGCCTGAATAGAATATTCTTAACGCATTTAAAAGAGATTTGTCTATCCCCATTTTTTACAAACCTTCCCATAGGAGTGGCCTATTTGTTCTGTCAAAAGCAACTTTCAAATCTATAAAGACACAATAAAGCTTTTGTCTTTTAATAAATTTATGCTTATAGACCAAATGTAACAAAACAAAACACTGGTCTATAGTAGACTGGTCAGACTGGAAGCCAGCCTATGCCTTATCCAAAATATTATTCTCTTTTGATCATTTTAATACTCTCTTGTTAATAATCTTTGAATATACCTTTCGTGTGCAATCAGTTAAGCTAATTGTTCTATAGCAGCTGCAGTGTCTCTTGTCTTCCTTTTTATGGCTGCAGTGGACAGAGCCTGCAGCCATCTTGCTGTAGCAGGAAAAGGGGATGCCAAAGCACAAATTTGTAGTTACAGTACTTTCCTCTGCAACTCCAAATCAGTGTGCTCATCCCCCCACCACATGGGTGCACTACTTTTTCTGTTGTAGCCCGCCAAACTCACTGAATTCATGACAAAACACGACACAGTCTGCCGTGTCCAAGATGGCTGCTGGAGGTCTGTGCACACGTACAAGTCAGTGGGCATCCACAACTTCACTTCAACAGTTGCGGTGAAGTTGTACATGTGCACTGAGCTCACTGTGTAACATTCCACCATGCCCAAGATGGTTGCCAGAGCTCAGTGTACATGTGTGACTTCACCACAACTGTGGAAGTGAAGTTATGCATGTGCAATGACTCGCGCATGTGCACTGAGCTCCGGCGGCCATCTTGGACATGGTGGACTGTGCCATGTTCCTCTGTGAGTTCAGTGGATCTATGATGCCAGTTTGATAACCCTTTTGTCGATTGGCATCTTGCCAATAGGAATCATGTTGACTGCAAATTGTGGTTTACATGATTCCTGTGTATCTTCCAGTACATTTTTTTTTATCAGGGAGCTTCACCAACCAAACTGCACATGCGGGGAGCTCTGCCCCCAACCCCTCATCTTTAAGATTTTCAACTCCAGTCGGAGTTGATTCAGAGTAGGGGTGCAGGACTGGGAGACAGTGTGCCCCTGTCTTGGACACACCAACACAGCAACCTGTTTGCAAAGTGTCAGTTTTGCCAACAGGGTTGTAGTTCACTGTGTTGGTGTTGCCGTACTGGGGGCATACCAGGTTCAGTGAGCTTGGCAGCAGCTGTATTGGCTCTGGCCAGAGTTTGTTAAATATTGGGACATATAAAACCTCCTTTTCATATTAATTGGCTAAAAAATTTTTGTATATATTATTTTGGTTTAGATTTAAAACCAGACTCCCTGAGAAAGGGATATAATCCCGAAATGTAGGACATATATTGTCTGGATGCAATTTGAAAATAAATTGAGTTAATATTTGAAATTAAATTGGTGAGTGGACCGTTCTTTTCCAATCTGGGTGTTTCTCTTAAATATTATGACAATACTATTTTGTTTCCAGGATTCTGATGCTGCATCCAAATTATTAATATGAATAAAAAACGTATGCAAATAGGGAACCCATATCTCTCTTTCCTTATCCCATTCCTGTGCTTTAATACACTCAATATTAGAATTTAAAAAATAGGTTTTGAAGATATCTAACCTATTCATCTGGTTATATATATACTTCATGATCTTCAAAAAAGTTTCCCATTTCTTTAGCTACCAGTTCCAGAATTTCCTACTATTGTTGTTTAAGGCTGCATTTTCAAGTTCTTTCCAATGCTGGAATCCGAATACCTCCCTATTTTTAGCTAATATTGTCTTGTATTCTTTTCTCAGTCTATTAAGATTTTTCTTATTGCTAATATGAGGGTTTGCTCTAACCTTCCTCATTTGCTGATTGAATTCAGTTTTAGCCTTTTTACAGTCTTTATTGAACCATTTAGCCCTGTGGGCAGAGGCCCATGGGAAGAGACTACATGACTACTTAAACTTGCTTTTCTAAAACCTAGCTTTATTAGCTGGAACTTGTCAGGACCATCATTTTCAACATTGCTAGTTCATGATGGCAGTTGACAACTTTACAGATACAAGCCTCGGGGTAAACCTGACATTGTTGCACATAAACAATACATTTTTGGGGGCCTACCAGCTGGGATGGACCCCAAATCATACCAGAATGTGCAACCTTATAATAATGAGGAAGGAGAATGACCTCTCCAGGCAGCCTACCATAGAGCAGCGCAACCTACCACATCAGCTGCCTGGAACAAAAAGAAGAAGAACCCTCCCACCAAGCTCAAGATAGCCTTTTTATTCACCCAGGAGATCACCTATCAAACAATTACCATAATTTACTAATTAACTCCAAAAACCCACATAAATAACATTTAAAACTATTGCTCATATCACAAACCATCTTCCTGGATGTCCAATAACTTGCAGGGAAGAGTGGCCATGTATTTCCTGTCCTCACTGCAGTTTAGTACCTCTCTATCTACCTCCATCCCAGCTACCTATGAAGCCCTTGTCACCCACATTACCCTTCCTTTCTCAATCCCAATCTTTGTGGCTGACATTTATTGCTGCCCAAGCATTCAACCCTCAGTCACAACTGTACTCTTAGTCAATATCACCTCCCTCTCGCAATCTGGTGAACTTTTCATAATGGGTAACGTGAATCTAAATTAGTTGTCTCCCAAGTTAAACAAGCTATGCAATGACATTACTTCTCTAAACCTCACTCAACTTATACTTGAGCCCACATGCCCACATGCTCTAATCCCTAAACATAAAACCACACCCTGCTTGACTGGGCACTCACAACACACCAACACCGCGTCATTAAATCTGGTCTCCTCCCCGATGCCCTTAGTGACAACAACCCCACTTTCATTGTACGTAAGGTTCATCACCCAAAACCTCCACCTAAAATCATACAGCTCTGGTCCTTTAAATGCTTAGACATTACCCCAATCATCTCTACACTCGCTTCCACTGACTGGGCCCCCTCTCCACTGCCATTTCTGTTGCTCAAGCACTTGACTATTTTAAGGATAAATTCATAGCCAACTGGAATGCCTTTGCTCCTTTCAGAAGGACCAGAGTCTGTGGACTTCACCTCCCCTGGATCACCCCTGAATTACTGGCCTGCTTCAGGGAGCATGACTGGGCCTGGAGAAAACATAAATCTACTAAACATCCAAACAACTATGCCAAGTACAGAACGCTATGCAATTCATGTACTAAAGCTACTAGACTGGCTAATCCTGATTATTTCAACTTCTCATTCCTGACTAACATTAACTCCATCTAAATTCTGGAGGGTAGTTCATGCCCTATTCTCTCCCCCTCTCCACCTCCCCCTCCAGTTCTCAAAATAAATAACTCCCTAGTTTATGACCCTGGCTCTGTGGCCAATGAATTTAATGCCTACTACACCTCGTGCGCCATGTCTCTTCTAAATTCCCTCTCCCCATTGCCACCTACTAACTTCAGCCCTTCATCTCAGCCAGGGCCTACCCCTCCCCCATTTCCCTTTTCTACTATCTTCGCTGATGAAGCTCTTAATGTTCTTCTATCCCTCAACCCCTCTAAAGGCTCCTCACCAGATGAGCTCAATCCTAAACTTCTCTATCTTTCTGCTCCTGCAATTGCTTATCCTATCTCCCTAATCCTTAACCTGTTCTTTATTTCTGCCCACATACCCTCATCTTGGAAACATGCTGTAGTCCTTCCTCTCCCCAAGGGCGGTGACACATCCACTCCTGGCAACTATTGCCCCATTTTCCTCCTTCCTACCCTAGCCAAACTTCAAGAACATTTAGTTCTCTCTCAACTATCACCCTTCCTCTCTGACTCCTCCTTCTTCACCCCTTCCAGTCTGGTTTTCAGAAGAACCACTCAACAACCACCTTCCTCCTCAAGCTTATTCACTCCATCCTCTCAGGGAAGGATGATGGCCTGATCACCTCAGCCATCTTTGTTGACCTAGCCAAAGCTTTCAACACTGTTTCCCATTCCCTGTTTCTTGATTCACTCTCCTCAGCTGGCCTTGCTCTGTCAAGCCACCAAGTGGTTTAAATTCTACCTCATTGGCAGGACCCAGTCGGTGAGGATTCTTGATTCCCTCTCCCCTCCACTCCCCATCAACACTGGTGTCCCTCAGGGCTCAGTGCTTGGTCCCCTACTCTTCTCCATTTTACTTAATGATCTTTCCATAGCCTGCTTATCCTCTCCTCTCCTATCCACATGTATGCTGACAGTACTGCTTTGTACATTTCTGGCAAAAACCCTGCTGCTGTGCAAACCAGCTTACAGCATGACTTCAACCAAGTTCATCTCTGGTTTGCTTCTCACCAGCTTTTTCTAAACACCAAGAAGACAGTCTCAATGACCTTTGGCACTAGGCAGAGACTATCTAGGCTCCCAGCCCTACCCACCTTCCACACCCTTGATGGGACCATCTTGGAGGATACCTCCTCACTTAGATATCTGGGAGTTTGGCTGGACCAGCACCTCAACATCTCTGTGCATATCGATGCTGTCCTGAAGAAACTGCACCCCAAGCTTGATGCTCTGTACAGGAATTGTAGTTTCATCTGGCTGACTGCAAGGTGTGAAATTGTCCAGAAGATAATACTCCCCATCTTTGATTACTGTGATGTAGTCTATGGTGCTGCTCCCAAATCTTCCCTGACTAAGATGGATACTCTATTTAAATTCTTCTGCCACTTTGCTGTCAACTCCCCTTCCCGCTCCCACCACTGCAAACTCTATCACTCTCTAACCTTCCTTCCACTATCTCACAGATGCATCTCTACTGTGCCAAACTAACCTCCAAATTCTGGTTTGGGGGAGCTCCTCTCCCATCTCTCATGCTCTCTATCCACTCCACCTCCCCCCACCCACTCTCTCAGATCAAATGACGCCCACACTTTGACAGTCCCTCGCCACTCCACCCTCATCGGTCAGACTGGGTTCGCCCATCATTTCCCTAAAATCTGTAATTCCCTCCCCCCTGAAATACGACACTCATTCTCCTACTACTCCCTTACCTCTGGCCTACATAATTACCTTTCCCTCAGCTGTTCCTGCTTTAACCCACCTTAATACCTATCCCCAGTTTCTGCCTTCCTACCATGACTCTCCCCCTGGCAGAGTTCTCAACATCTTGAAGGGGGAAATCAGGAAATGGCTACCCCTTCTGCTCATATTTAGTGCTTGCCTCTCCCCCAACTCTCTTCTCCACCTGCCCTTCTGGGTCACCAGTGTGCGCACAACCTAACCCCATTCTTTTTACTCCAACAGCACTTGCATACTACCTTGAGCCTGCTCCTGGTACCCTCATGGACTATAAATGGCTCTATCACATTATTACTGTTTTGTACATTTATATGTTCTTTTGTATGATTTTGGACATGTATTGTAAATTACCCAATGTTCCACTACTGTTTATTGTACAATACCTTGTGTTCCAACTGTTGCACAATCTTACAATTTTGTATTGTTTGTACTACTTACATACAATTGTAACTGATCATCCTTCACAACCCTATGTAACCCCTTCCCCCAGGTCACACCGTGAGATGAGCAACTTGTTGTTCAGTGTGCCCTCCTGGTGAAAATTTCAATAAATAAAATAAAAAAACATAATATAATCCCACATGAAAACTGAGACAAAAAGAAAAACAGCCAAGAAAAAAGACTCCATTGGCCCACAAACTCCATGCAGGAAAGTAATGATTTAATTGAGCATATACTATTTCAATTAAAAGAAGAGGAAGCTGGTGAAACTGGTCCTTAGAAAGTCAGAAGCTATCTGAGCTCCCTGAGCCACAGCCAGACTCCCAACAGCACAGCCCCAAACATCCAGCTGCAAGGACTTAAATCTATAAAAATGTAAGTAAAATGTATGGGGGTAATAGCTTTCCCAACCTTTTAGCCCTTAGTCTCATTCTTTATTTTATTTTTTTTTATTTACTGAGTACGAGGATTACAAAGAGCTTTGAACCAGAGGTTTGTCTACAAAGGTTCCACGTTCAAAATGGGTACAACAAAAATGGGTGCATACAAGGTGGTAACAAACACTTGAATAACAATGTTGCAGGATGAGACAAAAATGCAGTTACAATGAAACAATCTAAATAAGACCTAGTCAAGAAAGTGCTGGAGGGGAGTAGCAAGTGCTGGCAACATGCAAGATAAAGGTGTGAGTAGATGGGAGAAGGGGGCTAGAGTGGGGAGGAGGGAGCGAACTACTTAATGACAGCAGAGAGGGTAAAATGAAGGTGGGGATGGGTGAGGAGAGAAAACATGATGGGAATCAGAGGGGTAGGATAGGAAGAGTGGTGCTAGGAAAGATGATGGTGCAAAAGAAGGGGGGTGAGACAGGAGTGGGGGAGAAGGTGTGCTGGGGATGGGAAGAGTAATGTGAGGGGATAAGAAGAGAGGTGGGGGCTCAAGGGGAGCTAGAGCGGAAAGGTGGGGGAAGGAAAGATGGAAATGGAAAGGGAATAAATGGTAAAGGAGTGAGATGTAGGAGGGGATAAGTGGGGAGTTGGGAAAACAGGGGAGGAGTACAGTTGCAGAGAGGCCACAGGACAGGCAAAGCAATCACAATGACTTAGAGTGAGTAGGTGCTGTCAAAGCTTGGGAAATGGTTATAATTTCTAGCCCCTTTTGTTCTCTTGCTCCTCTGGACTTACTATGGGCCAGCCTTACATTTCACGATGAAAACCACTTGTGCTACCTGACCAGCTGGTAATCCTTTTGAAAGTGGCAAAATGTAGCTTTGAGCAGGAAAATTCTTGCTCTCACAAAACCGCTGATGCATGGCCTGAAAGCACCTGCTCCATTTTTCCCCTTATCTCTTTAGTGACCTCACCATTGATCCATATGGCGTGTGGCTGGGAAACACTGTCATACCCTGCTGTTCCCCTATGGGCTCCTCCAGCTCCTGCTGCAGTCAGGAGGGGGACCTGAAAAACAAAATAAATAAAAAATTACTGAAACGGATTTTAAGGGCCCCTTTCACAAGTCACTTTCTATTTGTATGATGTTGCTTCCTTAGAAATAAAATTGGCACTTTGACTATTTTTTTCTTCTCAAAAGCCACAGTTATATCTACTTTTCCTGGACCAGTACTTATATAAACAATATGATTTATAAATAACACCAGCATTCTCCAGTCTCTCAATAACATTTTCACTGTAAATTAACTCCCATCATATACATTGTCTGTTAATTTTTCTAGCAGGCATGTTTACCTGTTCTGACACCTCCTGATCATGCCACAAACTAATTTTCACTTCCATGGAGCAGTGTGAGCTTTCAGCTCAGTTTTTAACTGCCAAATCCATGCACACTGGGATGAGATTAAAATGTACCTGTATCAGATCTATAATTGAAGAGCCCATTGTAAATGTGTTGGTACTGTATAGTCTCCTCTACCAGTTTTGGTTCTGCCATTTAATAGAAGAAAGTTTCTAGTAGTCATTAGTTTATATATCTTCCTCCCAATAGCTTCCTGCCACTTTCACTGTAATAGACATCTTTAGATTTTCTTCTGTGGAGTAGACTGTTATTTTCATTTGTGAGCAGTGGTTCCGATTGACCTTCATCCAGCTCTAGTTGTTTCCCAACTCTCATATTAAAATCCCCCACAATTGTGATTTTATCCACCATATATCTGTCTGTGAGCTCATTCAATGCGTTCTTCATAAGTTCCCAAAAATGTTCTTTATACTGTTTGGAATTCCCTGGTGGATGGTATACATTTATTATAGTACATTCTTCTTTATTGTTCTCTGTTATTAGCAAATCCAATACATTATCACTATCAATATTTATCTCTGATATACATATATATATATATATATATATATATATATATATATATATATTATATGTAATAGAAACCACTCTGGGGTGTCTTGATTAGTGCTCTGATATACCCACGCCTTGGTGTGCATTGTTATGCACGAGGCCACAGGCCGAGCATGCCAACCACCCAAGGCATGCATATATCAGAGCGTGACCACACACCTCAGAGTGGTTTATCTATCTTATAAAATGTCAAAATTGTTTTGGAGGGGGGTAAAAGTGCAGGTGTGTGGTCATGCTGTGATATATGCATGGTCTTGTGATGTGTTTTATACAATCAGAACACTGGATTTGGATTTGACTGATCTCACCATTTTATATATATATATATATATATATATATATATATATATATATATATATTAGAGGCAAAAACTCCATTTAATGCATTAGTTGAGTTGTTCACACCAACAAAAGTGAGGAAATTTGGTTTTAGGGCTGAAAGTTCCCCTTGGCCCCCCTGCCCACACCCCAACCAGCATCAGGGTGCGCGTACGGTTGTTGGCCATAACTCTCACCCCATCCATGTGTAAAGAAGCAGGGTGTAGGAGAATGGGGTGAGAATTGGGAACTTATTTCTTCTAATGCCTTGCCACAATGCGATTGAGGTATGTGAGGAAACCAGAAAAAGGCTTTCAGCCCTAACACCAGTACTACCGCTTTTAATAAATTATGAACAATAACAATACATTAAATGAATTTTACCCTCTATCTCTGTTTTAAAGGTAATGCTTGAGAAATAGTAGATGTAATGTGGCAGGCGGGGCACCTCCACTTCATGATGTTTTGTCACATAGTAACATTGTGCCCACAAATGCAAATAGTAATGCGCATGGTGGCGCAAATTGAAACAGAAAGAGAAACAGTAGCATAGACAGAAATGTTAAAAACAACGCAAAAGCAAGCACAAATGAAAACGCAAAGTGTAACGCACATGGTGTCGTAGACATGAACGGTAAGTGAAACGGGAAAGGAACCGCAAGCGAAAATGATAACAGTAATGTAAGCGCACAGGCTGGTTTTCCCCAAAAGCTGCATAGAGGAAGACAGTGAGTACAAAGAATGTATGCATAATAATGGTTCTCGGAGCAGAAAATGAGGGGTTGGAATACTAAATTGCTTATATGTCAGGAACCGTACGAAGTAGAAAAAAATCTAAAAGTCATATGATTTATGACTTTCCTGGCTAGTTTTGTACTTAGCCCCTATTTGTGGATTAAGTATTTTTCTGACGAAAAGTCCGTATCTCGAACCATTTCCGAGATACTGGCCCTGAAAGGCATGGCAAACGCCGTAATGTTATCCTATGAGAAAAAAGAGAAGTTCAGAGTGCCATAACTTTGTCTCCCCGTAATATTTTTTCACCACCACAGAAAGGCACATCTGTGGGATGTTGGCTATGTTCCCTCTAAATTTCAGCCCAAAAGACCAAACCATTATTTTGCAGCAGGGCGCCAAAGGATTCCTGTAATGCGTCGGATGCCGTAATGTTATCCTATGGGAAAAAGCATCAGCTTTGGAGTGCTGTAACTTTGCTGCCATGTAATATTTTTTCAACAAAACACTGAAAGGCACATATGTGAGATGTCAGCTGCGTTTTCTCCAAATTTCAGGCCAAAACACCAAACCATTCTTTTGTAGCAGGGTGCCAAAGAATTGCTGTCATTTTCCCACAGCCTAGAAAAGTACTGTCAAAGTTTGCAAAAGCTTTCGCAAATTCATTCGACAGTGTCGCAAGTGTGACAGTACTTTACAAAAGTACTTTTTTCATAAATTTGAAAAACATATTTCTGGGGTGTTTTACTCCAAAATAAAGACATGGCTAGCATCCTCAGGGTCCGAATAGGTGAATACAAAAAGAATTAGGTTGCTAGAGGGTCCCAATTGTAAATGCCAAGCATTTTTATGATCACTAACTGAAAACAAAATGGCAGATTTGGGACAGTAAAAGGGCCATTTGCGAACGTAAAAACTGCATTTGCGACACTCTAGAACTTTTTGTTAACTTTTCCCATTGACTTATAATGGGAACTTGTTTTTTTAATAACTTTTGAACCGTATTATATTTTTTCACAAATCTTCAAAAGGCACATCGAGAACCCTGGCCGCATGTTCCCTGAAGATTTCAGACCAGTTGCACAAACCATGCGACCTGTAGAGGTGACAGTAAAATTCCAGAAAAGCTTAAACACGCGCAGATCATGCTTAATAACTCCACAGCTGTATATGCGATTGGTACGAACCTTGGCAGATCCCAAGGCATATGGGTCTTGATTAAGTATTCCAAATTTCAGGCAAATCTGTCAAACAGTTGCAAAGTTATTAAGGTGCAAAATTTGGGGTTTAAAATGTAAATGGCTCCTCAACCCTAACTATAGTGGCACTACCATGCCACTATTATATATATGTATAAATATATATATATATATATGTATTCCCTGTGTTCCCATAAAGTAATCTGCCAATATTTCTACCAAGTTCATTATATTTTTGCAGGTTTTACAAATGTCTTAACCTTTGGAATTTACAGTACTTTCACTTATCAAGGTCTCTTGTAGGCAAATGTACTAGAAACTACTAATGTATTTTATAATTTCTGGGTCTGCCAACCTATTCTTTAGACCTCAAATATTCCAGGATAAAATCGTTGATGTAGTAACAGTAATGTGCTGGGATTGCTCCCTTTCAGATAAAGTAGCTGTAACTGCCCTTCCTTCTCTGGAGTTATTTGTCCATTTCCTATTCCCTCATCTTCGAGGGATGCAAAACAATTTGCTGTTTCCACTGTGAACTTCCATTTTATTTATTTATGTATTTGAAAACTGGGTGGGTACACACTGGTCCCAGGGACCATTTTCAGGCATGACACAGGCCATCTAGATGGCACATATAAGTACTTTGTTGGCACATTTTCATTTATCACTCTGTTTACAGTCAGTACCATATATTCCTGATTATTTTATCACATACATATATCCCCACTTGATCTAAGTCTAATGATTTGGACATTAATTTATTGTATAACACATACTCTTTTAACCAATTTGTAATTTGCCCATTTCTTTCCCATCTGATAGACTTACGATATTGACACATTTTGTTATTATCTTTAACAGCAGTTGCAATGCTACTGCTGGCTTATTACATAGTTTTTTTTTTTTGCATTTTCATTTTGCATATGATTGCAACCAAATATAGATACAATCTTCATATGTTCATCTTTTCACCTTATGGTTATTGCTATTATAAAACAAGTATCTAGTGTAGTATGTTCATCTGCCAGTTCCAATCCCATATTATTAAGATCATTTTTCTTTCATGCTATAGTGTTAAAGGGACACTGTCAACCCCCTTAGGTCTCAATGTGTCCCAAGTTTAAAAAACACATTTTATGATAGCCAACATTCTGTAAAGACTGCTGATGTAGCTGGTAGTTTGATTCTGATTCTTTTTGTTTCCTTTAAAAAAGTGAAAAACAGACTGCCCACTACACTGGTGTTACCACACAAAAACAGGTTTGTTTACATTTCTTGATCAGCTCCAGCTGCATCTTTCCTGGCCTTGGGAACACCCACAACACAGTCTAGCCACTCATGATGCAGTGGGAGTATAGGAGACTACTGCTTCATGCGTGACTGCACTATTTGGGGGTGTCTCTAGTGCTCAAGAAGCATGTAGTAAAAACAGATCCAGGACTGTAAACAAAACAAAGTTGTTTATAGGTATACCTTAGCACACATTTCAGTTCCACTAAACAAGGAGACAGACCAAACAAACAGCAACATCAGTGAAGTTCGGAGAAGGGAAGCAATCATAAAATGTAGGTTCTTAACTAGAAATATTATGATGAAAAACAGGTTGACAGTGTCCCTTTAATATATAAAGCTGTTTGGAGACTACAAATGCCAATTCTAAAGTCTGGATTGGATGGATTGTTTTTTATCTGATCAGCAATTATTTCATTACCACCCAATAAGGCTATCAGCAAAGCTTTCATAATTACACTGTAGGCTTCATTGCTTTCTTTGGGTAATTTACTCACATTAAATAATGGAAACACAAAGTCAGTACTCCTAGTAGATTTCAAGAACAGTTTGAAATTGTTATACTCATCCTCTTTATTTATATATTGATACCCCATATTTTCAACAGCCTTCTCCTGTCCTATTTTATTTGATTGCTCCTTAGCCTTACTTATTGCATGGGTTTTATATCTCTTTTCTGATCCCTAGTTTGTCCAAATGCCCCTCCAATGCTTTCCCCTCTTCATTGGTTTGTGTTCCAAATAAAGCTGTCACTTTCAGACTTTTTCCATTGCCCATTGTTTTTATTTTTGTCCTTCCTTATTTTTTCACGTTTCCGTTCCCTCTTTTTCGTTAAATCTTGTAGTTGTTTTTACTTTTATTTTCTTCCTTTGTCTTGCTTTCCTGGGTTTCTGATATTGCTTCCTCATCCTTGTTGGGCTTCACTTTATAGTGCATAAGAATCAGACTGTGTGTAGATACAGTTCTTATTTGCTCAGCCTCCATTTCTAGATCTTCTCTCCTCTGTTCTTTTCCTTTTTTTATCTTATTTGTCAAACAATTTTTCAGTCTAGCATTCTCTTGTTCTTTCCCTTTTCCTATAATGTTTAATGCTGTTTTCTCATTTCTATAGCTATACTGTCATTTCCACATTCTAAATATTGTAGTAATATCAGTTATTTACTGCATGACCTATCCCATTCCTCATATATATCACTCTCCTCTGCTAAAATATTTTTGACTGTAGTGGGAGAGTGCTTATCTTTTTGTAGAGGGCTGGAGGCTGTTCCCCCTTTTCTAAAATTAGCCTTCTATTTATTAAACGTGTTTTGTTCACAAAAGCAAATTCTTGTTTTATAACAACTAGTTGTTGATACAGTAAAATATAAACAGATTTTGCTTTACTTAAAGATGATAGGAATTTTTTTTACACCTCTAGACGCCCTCCAGTTGTTCTTTTATTGTATACCCAGTACTGTATTGTGATATGTTTTTGACTTTTTTGTTAAATTAATGATCTAATTTTGTTATCTTATTACTAGCCAGAATCCCTCTCTCCTCAGCAGATGCTGTCTCTCTTTTCATACTGCCTGAACATTCTATGACATTACTAACACCATTCCAGGCCATTCAGATGAATAGCATGGAATGGAAGTTACTGATGTCACAGAATGACTTAGAAATATGAGAAAAAGGAGGGACAGCTGGTGAGGAGAGTGGAACTTTATATAGATCTGAAGGCACCCCAAAACTAAATTATTTAATTATCAAAAAATTATCAAAGCATATCAGAATACATAATTGGCATGGAAAAGAATACGAAAGGTCAGTTAACAATGTAAAAATCATTCCCTATCTCCTTTAAAACTAACATTAAATATTTTGTTATATTCTCTACATCAGGAGTTTGCCAACATTCTGGGCTCAGAAATGGGGTACGATCCCATACAGAACATAGGGATACTCTTGAATATCTTGTGTGATCAGTTTCAGGCAACTCTTCTACTCCCTCTTTTTTTACTTTTATTTCCTTCATCCCTAATAGACTGTCTTATATCTTGTACTATTTGATTCAATAATTCTAAACGGTCCAAAACCTCTGAAATGTCTATTAATATGTCTGCATCTATTACCTTATTTTGTGACAATTTTTCTATCTTTACACTATTTTCTGTGACTATTTTATCAACTGAAGACTTGTATTCAACTTTTCCATTATTTACCTTGTTGTCAGATGCAATGTTAATCATATTTATTAATCAATTTGTGGTAGAAGTTTACTGAAATTAAATGCTTTTCCCTTTCTGTGCTTTCTTCCCCCTCTTTTTTAAAAGTTGGCATGTTTTGAATTTTGTTTAATGTCCCAAGTGCTAATTGCTTTAGGGATTTCAGATAAAAAATTCCCAAATTCCCTATACCTTTAATCACTTGCCTATGTATTATACCTTTTGTTTCATTATCACATCTGGTAGTAGGCATATTGAATAAAAAGATCTTCCAGCAAATCAGTTAATAACATAATAGACAAATTGTGCTATGTAACTTAATACCCTTTTTATCTTTAGCAACTTCTTCTATGTCACTATAAATACTGCTGTTAAATGTCTCTAACACGTAAAGTAATAAATAGCAACACTGTGATAAATAGACATTAAATATGCAAGAGTTACCCATAAATAGGTAAATCAATAAATAGACCAACTAATAAATAGCAGTTTGAATATCTGAATGTGAACAAAGAACTAATATTGAGTGAACCTAATAAAAATATTTGAAAACTTCAATAAATAATCACAAAAAACACATAAAACATATTCACTTAACATCCAGTGTGTTTCCTATGCATTAAAAGTCTGCATTAATTCTTTATCATTGCATTGCTTAAGATGTTCAGAAGCAGCCCAGTTATTCAGTAGTCTCTAAATATTAAAGTGCTTTTAGACAAAAGTGCCTACTGTGCTTTAAAGAGCATATAATGTGTGAAGTGCTCAGGCTAACCAAGTTGTGGACTGTATAATTTCCAGGCAAAATGCAGAAAACAGCAAAACTGTTTTTCTTAAAGACCATATTCTCTGGCAAGCCATAATCTGTTGCATTTTTGAATACCAACATTTGTATTTATCCAATCACATAGTTACTTGCATTTGTTCTGTAGCATAGACTGTGTTATTTTTCAGTTTGGTTCACCCAGTTTGCTCTTTAGTAAAATTGTATCCTGTCACAGAAGCTGCACCAGCTTGTTTTAGTGGGTAATTGCTTCAGGATCAAGTAGTCTCAACCTGTTCCACTATACACTCTGCTACCCAATCCCATAGTGTCTCTCCTCTTATGGAACATACAACTATACTTGGGCCTACACCAACAAGTTCAAATCAAATTCATATATAAATTCATATTAAAAGAGCCAAATGAAGAAGACCACTTGATCAATCGCATCAGCTCAGTAAATGGTGCAGGATCCTGACTAGAGCTGGGAGAAGTTCTGACCTTTATTAAATAAGAATTGGAACACAATGAAGTTCTGATTTATTCTTACTAGTTCAGATTTGTTCTGATGTATTAACCAATATTTGAAAAAAATGTGAAAAAATACATAAAAGTGGCTAATGCTGCTCACATTTGACACAGAGGCCCAAAGGAAATAATTTAGTAGATTATTTGTATTAAGAAATTAAAGTAAAACTGCTAAATAAAAAAGCAATCAATCACTACTTACCCCTACATGGCTGGCCTATAATGGTGGCATATCCTGCTTGGGTCTGTGATATGAGTGTGCTGGAAGAGACAGAGAGAGAGAGACAGACAGACAGACAGACAGATGCAAATAGATAGCATAATTCAAAGATTTTTTTGCCACCCTGCTATCCTTGCTCTGTACACACAACCACATTGAAGTCAGGAAAATACATTTTATTTGGGATTTCTGGGACTTTTACCTTTATCTTCAGCCCCCATGAAGCCTCTTTCTTTCTCCCCTCTGGACATCACAACAAGTCAAAGATTTATTTTGCCACCCTGCTGCCCTTGCCTTGTACATAAAACCATACCAAAGCCAGGAAAATAGATTTTATTTGGGATTTCTGGGACTGTTACATTTATTGTGGGCCTCCCTGCAGTCTCTCTCTCTGTCTCTCTCCTCTCTGGATGTTACAAGTCAAAGATTTATTTTGCCACCCTGCCACCCTTGACCTGTGCACACAGTCACACTGAAGCCAGGAAACATTTTTGGGGATTTTTAGGACTGTTACATTTATCATGGGCCACCTGTAGTTTCTCTTTCTCCCCTCTGGATGTCATAGTTAGAGATTTATTTTGTCAGCCTACTACCCTTGCCCTGTGCACCCATCTGCACTGAACCCAGGAAAAAATATTTGGGATTTCTCAGACTGTTACATTAATTGTGGACCACCCTGCCAGTCTCTCTCTCTTTCTCTCTCTCTCTTGCCCCTCTGGATGTCACAGTCAAAGTTGTTTTTGCCAACCTACTGCCCTTGCCTGTACACACAGCCTCCCCAAAGCCAAGAAAAAAAATTGGCGATTTTATGTAACTGTAAAATTTCTCTGGGACCCACAGTAGTAGTTTCTCTCTCTTTCTCCTCTGGATCAGGAATGGCACAAGTCAAGTCAAAGATTTTGCCAGCCTGCCCTTTCTCAGTACACACAGCAACACTGTCTGAGGCCAAGAAAAGAAAAAAAAACTTTCATTTGGGATTTTCTGTAATGGTAATCTCTCTTGGGCCCCCAATAGTCGCTCCCTCTCTCCTCTGGATCTGGAATGGCACAAGTGAAAGATTTTGTAAACCTGCCCTTTTTGTATACACTGCTACATTGTCTGAGGCTGAGAAAAGAAAAAAAAAATAATTTGGGATTTTCTGCAACTGTAATCTCTCTTGGGCCCCCAGTAGTCTCTCCCACTCTTTTCTGGATCTGGAATGGCACAAGTCAAAGATTTTGCCAGCCTGCCCTTTTTGTACACACAGCTACATTGTCTGAGGCCAAGAACATAAAAAACTTTCATTTGGTGTTTTCTGTAACTGCAATCTGTCTTGGGCCCCCAGTAGTCTCTCCCTTTCTCCTCTGGATCTGGAATGGCACAAGTCAAAGATTTTGCCAGCCTGCCCTTTTTGTACACACAACTACACTGTCTGAGGCCAAGAACAGAAAAAACTTTCATTTGGTATTTTCTGTAACTGTAATCTGTCTTGGGCCCCCAGTAGTCTCTCCCTTTCTCCTCTGGATCTGGAATGGCACAAGTCAAAGATTTTGCCAGCCTGCCCTTTTTGTACACACAGCTACACTGTCTGAGGCCAAGAAAAGAAAAAAACTTTCATTTGGGATTTTCTGTAACTGTATCTCTCTTGGGCCCCCAGTAGTCTCTCCCACTCTTTTCTGGATCTGGAATGGCACAAGTCAAAGATTTTGCCAGCCTGCCCTTTTTGTACACACAGCTACACTGTCTGAGGCCAAGAACAGAAAAAACTTTCATTTGGTGTTTTCTGTAACTGTAATCTGTCTTGGGCCCCCAGTAGTCTCTCCCTTTCTCCTCTGGATCTGGAATGGCACAAGTCAAAGATTTTTCCAGCCTGCCCTTTTTGTACACACAGCTACACTGTCTGAGGCCAAGAACAGAAAAAACTTTCATTTGGTGTTTTCTGTAACTGTAATCTGTCTTGGGCCCCCAGTAGTCTCTCCCTTTCTCCTCTGGATCTGGAATGGCACAAGTCAAAGATTTTGCCAGCCTGCCCTTTTTATACACACAGCTACACTGTCTGAGGCCAAGAAAAGAAAAAAACCTTTCATTTGGGATTTTCTGTAACTGTAATCTCTCTTGGACCCCAAGTAGTATCTCCCTCTCTCCTCTGGATCTGGATGGAATGTGGCCCAAGTTAAAGATTTTGCCAGTCTGCCCTCATAGACAGTCAGTCACAGAGTACAGTATAGTTTGCATCCCCCCCAACCACCACTACCTCTCTAGTCCCGGCTCCCCGAGTCTCTGACCCAATTTCACCCACCCCCAATGATTGGTTCTTCTCCTCCTTTCTGTTGTTGTTCCTTCCCCTCCCATCCTCAATTGATTTCTTTTCTTTCTGGTGGTGGTTTTAAACTTTTTTTTAGTTTTTGGTGCTTTTGTTCTCTTTGCTGCTGAGGGCAGCTCTGCTCCTGCTTTTCTCTGGTCCTCCTTGCTCTTCTGGGACATGTGGCACACTCAGCACAGTTAGATATTTTGAGTCTGTCACTTGACCTTCCGTTGCTTGATTGGATGCTGCCAGCCACCTGTATGTACAATGGCATCCCCATGGAAACAGACAACAAAATCATGGAAATGGCATCTCTACGGACCTGGAACTGGACTTCTACGATGAAGTCCATATGTATCCGGGTCCATGGATTACGGGTTCAATCTGGGGGTCCGGATCTCCCACAGAACAGTCCGCCCAGACCTAGTCCTGACTATACAACTTATGCCAATCACCCTGTCAATTCAAAAACATAAAATATATTGAAAATCATAGATTTTAAAGCTACAGGTAAGTTATTTACTTTTCAACTATTGTACCAGAGTTTGATCAAATTTATTTGCTCAATTTCCATTCTTATGCACTTTTATATTGTTTATGGAACACATAATCGGGTGTATAAGTGCTATTACTTTTATCTGCTGTATATTAAAAGGCACTTACTCATATTGACTCCTTGCAAGTGATTCTGATCATAATTTTAGGAAAAGGAGTTTGCTTTCTCAACAGCGCTCTGCTCCTTACTGTGATGGTTTCTGGCATCTGGACTGCACAATCTCTAGAATGCAGATGCCTGTGCACTTTTAGCTCTTCTAACCATGTGATTCCAGTGGCACTGAGCTCTTGCTTTTATGTTATTAGCTGCAATATAATAAAACAGCTTAAGAGTACAAATGTACATATAATGTATTTATTAGAACTTCAGATAACACCTTTGAGCACATGTGTTGTTTTTCCAAGGTTCCACATCAAAATTAGCATTACAAAATTGCAAAAATTTTAAGAAGATATGCACAATACCAGCTCATGTGGAGCTCAGTCAGTTACAGACAATTGAACAAACACACGCTGGTTCAGGTATTTGATAAATCTGACAATATGATTCAAAAAGTGCATACATTATTTTAAAAGAGTACTGAAAGGTAGCTAAACATTTAAGGTATAGCCTCAGGTAGTTTTCATATGGGGATTAGAAGCATGGATGTTGCAGCAGAGAAGTCAGACTATTGGCAAACAAGTAGGTAATCATAGAATAATGGGTAATTAGTCAATTAAAACAACAGCTGGCAGATTTCTTGTGAGCTCTTTTTTTAGGGAGGTCTTAAACCATGAAATGTTTGGGAGAGCCACCATGTTTTCTGGAAGTTTATTCATCCAGCAAGCAGCCTGGGCTGTAAATGAGTGTTTACCTTGACTTGTTTTACGGAAAGGGTCTTCTAGGGCTTGTCTGGATTTGCTCCTAGTGAAATAGTTATTATTGACTGGGAGGAGAAGGTCTCTGAAAGCAACAGGGGTGAGACCCAGCTAGGCTTTGTTTTCCAGCAGGCAAGTCTGATATTTTTGCCTCTCCTGAAGTGGAAGCAAGCCAGTGGGAGCGTATAGGGAGCTGGTGTGAGTTAATCTATCAGGCTCACTAACAAAGCAACAGGCTTTGTTGAGGACCATTCTTATCCTATTAAGGACAGAGTCACAGGCTGCACCGTAGATGGAGAGACCATAGTCAATAATAGGGAGGACCATTCTGGAGACTGCCGTATGCCTTGTATCAGCAGTTAGGTTTAGTCTTTGCCTGTAGAGCTCTCCAAGTTTTTGGTTGGTCAGATTAGCAAGATTGTCAATATAAGAGGCAAATGTGAGAGTATCATCCAAAGTGACTCCTAGATACTTGAAGGTTTCAACTTGATTCAAGGCATCACCATGTGCATTAAGGATAACCAGTGGGGGGACCTTTATAGTAAAATATATGTAGAATGATCTGACCTCCAATCTTATGAAATGCATTTGTTTTAGCTTTTACCATCCCACTAAGCTATTAATATCACTATTGAATAAGTCAATCAGTTAATCAGGAAAGCAATGCTTGAATGAATGAATGAATGAATGAATGAATGAATGAATGAATGAATGAATGAATGAATGAGTGAATTTGCATCTGCTTGTAACCTATAGTTCTCTACAAGTCTCTTTTGGCTTTTTCCAGATTCAGTTTCATTCTATCCTCATTTCTATTCTTCTTTCCTCCTCCTCAGTCCTCACTCTTCATTGGTTATTTTACTCTTTTTTTAGCCAAACCTTGTGGTATCAATCCCGAATCATTCAGCCCTCTGCAGAGCTCCCTACTTCCACAGTTTTGGACACCAGCTCCTCCACTATCAGGCTTCTAGCTTCCTACACTGTGTACAGAACACACAGGTGAGGACCAAAGTACAAAGATAACTGCACAAGATTTACTGGAAAGTATTGTGTTAAACATGATTATACAGGCAGCAGTGGCATACTTGCTAAAAGTTAAACAGACTCCACAGTCCCTACTTCTGCCATTACTCCTCAACAAGCTTAGCGTGCAGCAGCCATCTTGGACCCACTGAATACTGCCTGTATCAGGTGAGCAATTTTTATTCTGAGCATCTGCAGAGTCTCCTCAATAGTTTTCTCAGCTGATTCTGGTACAAGGTTCTGGGCTGACCGTGTGGTGGGAGTTCCTGTAGTAGTTTTGCTTTTTGTGCCATCTAGCACCAGTTTCTCCTTACATAGGTTCCCCATTCTGTTCCAGGGACTTTCAGTCACTCAGAAATATAATTTAAGCACATATTCTTTAACAGGAAAGTATTGTTTTGATGATTTAATTCATTGCCATTAGCTGTATTGTAAGCCCAGGTGGCCATCTTGCTTGGGCTCCAAAGTTCCCACTCTACATCACACTTTCAAGCTCTAATTATTCTTCATCCACTTCTCATGCACATGCTTCTCCATGCACTTGCCCCTTTCATACTTCTTTCCCTGCTCCTTTTCTTCTTTCATATTTCTACCACTTGCTCATTGTCCTGCTCCTTCACAGTTGCTTCCCCCATCCCTCCATCTCCTCTTGTGGATTGGCTATCCTTGCCCTATCCCCTCCTCCAATCATGCTTCCTCTCCTCTCCTCTCCTCTCCCATCTCTGTCTCTGCTTCTGTCCCTTGACCTCTGACAACTCTACTTCCATATCATCCTCATTTTAGCACTCTCCCTTAATAGCTGACTTGGTGCTAGGCTCACTTTAGTTTGTATAACTGTGTTATTAGTGTACCTTGCCTTCATTCTCCTATTAACAGTCATACTTTTTCTTCTGCTGACAGGATTAAAGTATTGCCCATAAAGGAACCAAACTCAGTGTCACCTTCCTTACCACACAGAAGACTAATGAACACAACTGGGCTGAGTGTATTGCTGTGTTATATGGGGGCATCACACAGTGTTTCTAGATGAACTGACAATTGTTTCTTCCCATGCACCAGTGGCTGTAGCAGGTGTTTCCTTATGGTTTGTATGATATGGACAGAAGTGTGCTTGAGTTTACATTTACAGATAGATCACTTATATCCTGTTCTTGTTTAGGGGAAGTAAAAGTGGTTCTGGAACTAGAAGCACTTGAGGAGGAGGGGAAAACACTGTATGCTTCTCAATTGCTCAGGGTGGTGTTAATTATCATCATCAGATGTAGTGGAAGAGCTAGGCTGCTTAAAGAAGAGGAATTGAAACAAGTGGTGCTGCTGTAAACTACTGAACCTGAGTTTTTCATGCATACTATTATGGGCCAGTGCAAGTCCTCATAGCCCTGTGCTCCACAGTCTTATCCCACCATGACCAGCTCCACCACCACCAGCTGCAGAAGCTATACTTGGACCTGGAAAGGTCTGCATCCTTCCTCCTGCTCCCTGTATCTCTTTCCCCTCTTGTTTTTCATGCTTTTTATACACTAGGATACATTATGATGCAGCAGTAAGACCAGGTGGCCAGATGCCTCCTGATTTAATGTTATTTATTTATTTTTGGTAACTGGGTAAGTGAACTGGTCCCAGGTACCATTTTCAGGTACAACTTGGGCCATATACAGTACATGGCACATACAGTGCAATACATGGAAATACAAAATATATGTGATACAACATAGAGTACATGGAAACACAATACATAAGTTTCAGCATACAACACACAGGTAATGCAATTACAGAGTTGGGCACAGTGCTTGTAGACAAGCAGTAACAGCAAATAAGTCAGTGCAAAGAAAACAGCATATAGGTGGAGGTGGGGAGTATAGCCTAACAAAACAGATGAAAAATAAAGTCTGCTATGTGACAAGTGAATTGGCACCCATTAGTCAGGTTGAGCAAGAAGGCCAACAAAAGAAACCTCACCTTGACTAAAGATAGGAAGTGCACTTAAAAGCCAAGGAAGATTGATAAGCATTTTTAAAGTGCAATTTGAATGGGTGAGGAGTGCCTAGTGAGTGGAGTGAGGCTGGAAGGCTGTTCCAGTGCTTTGGGCAGCAATGAAGAAGGCTGTGTGCCACATTTTAGTAGTAGTGCTGAGATAATCATGGATACATTGTGAGGAGGTCTTAGTTTTCATGTGCCATGCTTGCTGCTTTGGAGTCTACTTAAAGGGGAACAAACACCATCATGGAGGGATTTGTAAATGAATGTACCCATAAGGAGCAACCGAGCATCAGGTATAGGGAGTAGTGGTGGGTGTTAAATGGGGCTAGAGTCCCATCCTACAAATGTGGTTAAAGGCTGTATTGTGATGGATGAGGTGCTGAGTCAAGGTTTATGAGATGATGGGTGAGCGGTAATCCAGGAGGAGTAGGAGTGTGCCCTGCCCAATGGTCAGTTACACATCAGGGGTCATGATGTGCCACAGGCAGTAGCAGACTCCCAGCTGCTGGGTCACTCATTTGACAACTAGCCCAATATGATCTTCAAAAGTAAGAGAGGTGTCAAGGATAACTCCCAAGAATTTAAATGTGTTGACTTGTTTGACAGGGGACCAATCCATGACCAGGATGCATAGGGAGTTAGTTTGCCTAGTGGAGCATTTGACAAGCCTAGTCTTTGACCCTTTTACACAACAGGTTACACTATGTTGCAGCAGCAAGACTCCCTGACTGAATGCCTCTTGTTTTTCATGCTTTTTACGCAACAGATTGCACTGTGATGCAGCAACAAGGCCCGGTGACTGGGTACCTCCTGCTTTTCATGCTTTTTACACAACAGGTTACACTATGATGCAGTACAAAAATGCGGTTACTAGATGGTAGATTGACACAAGGTACCTATGTCAAATATAAATTATGCAAGAGGCACCTTGCATCAAAAAAATGTGCCCTGAGCTATTCTCAAAAGCAGCCTGTGTCAAATGCAGACTGAATGTGCCAGAGGGGACTTGTGCTAGTCTTGCACCACAAAATGGGCTGCGGCATGGCACTAGGGGGCTTGCAGCAGATGCAGGCTGCCATATCTCCTCTTTTCATATTCTCAAAACCCTTCCAGAGGGCAATTGTCTAAGTACCATTAGACCAGCCCTTGGCTAGTCTAATGGTACTTAGAAATCCTCTGGGCAGATGTGCCAATGTGCCAGCCCCTGCAATCCCTGATCTCCCAACACAATAATTAGTAACAACCCTGGTAGTCTAGTGGCCTCCCCCAAATCTTGATCTCCTATTATAATATTTAATAATACTTTCAATATTTATATTCCCTGGTGGTCTAGTGGACCACCCTAGCCCTGATCTGCCTTTAAAGGAAATTCCAAAATTCCTGGTAGTCTAGTGGATTCCTTACCCTGCAGTGCCCTACCACTCCACTTCCCCCCCATCCATAACCAAGCCAGCACTGGCACAGCCCATTGTTCACCATCCCAGCTGCTGACTGAGATCTGAATGACTGCATACTGTACACAGTACGCACTCACTAAGACCTCAGTCAGTGGCTGGCAGTGGTGGTGAGTGGTGGGTTATGCCAGTCGCCGGTTCAGCTTATAGGTTGGGAGTAAGCTGGAGTGGTAGGCACTGCAGGGTGGGTGGGTGGGTCCACTAGACCATCAGGAATTTCAGAATTTCTTTAAATTGTGGGTCAGGGCTGGGGCAGTCTGATAGACCCCTAGGAATATAAATATTATAAGTACAGTATTAATAAATATTAAAACGGAAGATCAGGGCTTGAGGGGTGGACTGTTAAACTACTATGGATATTATTAATTATTATAAAGGAATATAAGGGCTTGGGGGGACCCTAGACTACCAAGGATATTATTAATTATTATAACGGGAGATCGGTGCTTGGGGGGAACCACTAGACTACTGAGGATGTTATTAATTATTATAATAGGAGATTGGGGCTTGGGGGGTGCTAGACTACCAGGAAAATTATTAATTATAATAATGGGAGAGTGGAGTTGGGGGGGCACTAGACTACTAGGGATAGCTCGAGGACATTGCAACATGGCTGCCCATGGCTTTCAGCAACCTGTCTAGGTACACCCTCTGTTTGGCACACTGCTATGGTTGCTGCAAGCTATGGGACTTTTCTGCAAGGATCCTGCCTGACAGAGAATCAGGCGTTGGGTCTGTGGTGAACCAGCGATGATCAGCCCAAACTGCCTTTGGAGCAGCTTGTGCCGAGTTTTGAGAATTGGACCCCAAGTCTTTTTCTGCCCTTACCTTTCTATATTACTGTGTTAAACTATGAGATAATACTGAGTATTATGTAGAATAGATAACATGATGCTCATGTAACATGTCTCATGAGACTTAAGACGGAGACAATGAGCAAGATCAACACAACCTCACTGCCACACCTACTGAGAGAAATTGACCCTACAGACCAAACACACTCTCAGTTCTTACAGCAGCCTACTTTCCTTTCATTCACTGTTCTCATCAAGACTGATTCACATACAGAAAAAAAAAATGAAAAGATGGATTTTGCACCCTGCAAAACCAGCAGTCAGTAAAATGAAAATTAATTGTAAATTAAAACCTGTAAAAATCACCCCTGCTTTG
Source organism: Neoceratodus forsteri (assembly GCA_016271365.2). NCBI lineage: Eukaryota > Metazoa > Chordata > Ceratodontiformes > Ceratodontidae > Neoceratodus > Neoceratodus forsteri. Next base: position 1,023,618,889 of record CM057454.1, on the reverse strand, counting down.
TCCCTGTACCCCGCTGGGCTGATCCTAAATCTCTGCCCTACTGCAGCCTGCAGCTGCAGTAAGAATTCTCTGAACCTGCTGTGTGCACTCCTCCCTGCAACAGAATATGAAGTACTACTGGCCTGCCCTGCAGCAGAAACCAAAACTAACTAGCTGACTATAATAACAATTACAATGCACAATGTATTGATGATTTCAAAGCCTTTTTCAAATAAAAGCATCTGTTTCTCTGAAGAACTGAAGAGTTTTTTTTCAGTGAACACAGGCATCCTTCTCTACTGGAATAAAGCATGCAGTGTGAGGAGAGCATGATTTTCAGCATTGCTGACTGGATGCTTCAGGTCATATGGCTTGCATGACCTCAGTGTGGGATCACTGTATAAATAACCCTGTATTATGCCATTGAAGTGCTAAAGAGCTGAAGGGAAGCCAAGAAACTTCTGATCCCCCTTAAAGGAGTCAAACGTGCTAGTTTTTGGTGGGTGCACCAAACCAGCTTAGGCATTGGTTTACTATAAATAAAGACATCTTACAATGCCAACTTTCCTTCTAATGCTGGTAGAACTTAATACTGTTACTAAGAAAATACTGTGCCATAAATATGAAATGGTGTACTCTGAAATGTATACATTTTATTCATACAATGATTCAAAACATGGCAGGCATTCACAACTGCATTAGACATCATATTTTAACACAGTCGACTAGTATTGTGTCTTAAAGCTTGTACCTGAAAATAGGAATTGACTTGTCTTGTGTGCCTTAGCTGGTAAACAAAAACTAATAAACAAATCAAGTTGTATCCATCTGTCAACATCACAGCAAGTTATCAAACACACATATGGTAGTCCTGCCAAGTCTATTACAAAAATGCTGATTTCAGTGCTAAGATATAATATATGTTTGTTCAGACCAATAAGAACAAATTAAAATCATAAATCAATGTGCGCTCAGGCATTATTGGGAATAGTCCAGAGATAAAATATGCTATTTGTAATTTCATCTAAAGGTAGTATTGGCTTGCATACCCACTAGAAATCAGAAAGAAAGGATTTATATTAGTAATTTTGAGGGATCATGACTAGTGGTTACAGCATAGACTGCAGTATGTGACAGGAGAGCCATGGTTTAAATCCTACCACAATACCTAGCTTACTATGTGATGTTGAGCAAATCATTTAACTGTCCTGTGATTCACTCTTCTTAGCTACAAAACTAGATCTAATAAGAACTAATAAGAAGCCCTTCCCCCAACACACACACACACACACACACAAACACACACACTGAAAATGAGACATTACAGCATTTAACTTGGGCTATGCATACCTGGGCAAATAAATAGTAAAACTGATTCTGGATCTCAGGGTTACCCAAGTAGTTAATGCCTTCATCATGGTGTGTCTGGGTTTTAAGTTTATGTTAAGTTACTAGTGAAACTAATTTGGCTGAAACTAGTTCTCTAAATTACATTCCAGGTGGACAAGACTGAGTCCATAACATACAACTGCTAGAAAGTTGACAGCATACAGAAGAATTATTCAATTATCTCTTATTTTCCCTCAGCAAATACTGGTCTCTCATTTTAGTGAAATATGCTCTTGTTTTTGATCCATGCATTGCAATTGACTGTGCTATAATACCATATATATATTCCTCAAGCTTTTCATCAGACCACAATGTTTGTTAAGATGTCTGCTTTGAATAACATACTTAGATTTACTGCTTGTACAGTATAACCTCCAGTTGTCTATGTTGATGTCTTCTATGATGGAGCATTTTAAGATTGCAAAGTCAATTCCTGGCCAGGCCCCCTTGGCCAAATAGATTATAATCTAAATGGGTTCTTCTACCTGGATAAATAAAAGTTCACTGGTTCAGCTGGCAAGCACATGTACTGTATGTGTTGTGCCTGTGCAATGTGCTGTAGTTTGTGATATGATGCTGCTACTGTTGATAGCATTAATACTGTTGGTACTTTAAGCTTGAACTGAAACACTCAAATGTAAAGACATTCTCGGCTGACAAAGGCCCTCCATTCCATTGAGCCTGCCCAGCCCTACCTATCTAATGATGAGTTAGTGAGGGCACTATGAACCCCCATTCCTCCCTACCCTTTGCCACTGTCTGCACCATCCTCCTGTGCTTATGCCATTCATGCTTAAATCCCCTCACCAGTTTCATAGAAACAGAGAAAACATGATAGGCCCACTGTCCCATCGAGTCTGCCCATTCTACCTAACAGCTTCATGTAGGCCATAGTGGGCATCTGTGTCCATTACTTCTGCTCTCTTCCCTCTTTCTATAGCCATGTGCCTGGCCCAGCCTACCATAAATGTCCCCATTGTTTCATCCTTAACCTCCTGTGTTCCTCTTGTCCAATCAACACTCTTTGAGTAAAATGTGCTTGCAGACATCCTTCTTAAATCTCCTCTGTGCCAGTTTCATGAATTGCCAGGCATTCCTGTATTCGTACTTAGGGCAGATATCTTTGCAAGTCACCCTGTTTACCCCATGGGGGTAATTGTATGATTCTGTCATGTTCCCTCTCAGTAACCTGGGTGTACATGTCAAGGTCTTTCAACCTCTCCTTTTACATCTTTTTCACAATACTCTGGATCATTTTGTTCACCCCTCACTGCACTGTTTTCACCCTCTCAGTCTTAATTCAGGTGTGGACTCCAGAATCTTGTACAGTACTCCAGGTGTGGGTGCATCAATGATGTGTGAGGTGGGAGGCTCACCACCCAGTTTCTGCTGCTGATTCCCCTTGCTATGTACCCTAGCATCCTGTTAGCCTTCCTCACTGCCTTGTGTTCCAGTGAGCTGTGGATTTTAAAATTTTCAGATATTATTATCAGCACATTTTTTTTCTTCTGCTGTGCTTTCTAATACCATATCACCATCATGTATTGAGGTCTTGGGTTCTTCTTCTCAGTGTGCAATAACTTACATTTTTTTCTCATTAAAGCTTAGCTGCCAGACCTTGGACCATTTACAGTATACCCAGATCCTCCCTTAGTGCCCTAATTCTCTTCTCAGTGTCTACTGTTGCACAGATCTTAGTGCTATCTGTAAAATGTCAGATCTTGACATGTATGCCCACCCCTGCATCACATATAAATATTAAATGTTAAAGAGGATAGGAGCCAGGACTGAGCTTTGTGGTACCCTGATTGTTGCATTAATTTCATCCAATCATTTTCTATTTGCCTCTTCCCTGTGTGTCCTACCCCTCAGCCAACTTTGCACTCATGATGTTGTCTGTTCTTCTACCCCAAGGTCCCTCAGTTTTTTCACCTGTTGGGGACTTAGTCAAAGGCATTAATAAAATCCAGATACAGCATGTCAGTTGTCAGTCCTTTATTGGCTGCCATAGTCACCCAGTTGAACTCTACTATGTTCATTTGGCATGACCTCTTAATGGTAAACCCTTGCTGGCTATCATTCTGCAACCCATTTACTTTAAAAAAAAAGTCTACCACTCTTTCCCTCAGTGTGGGTTCTAGTACCTTTGTCACTATAGACATCAGGCTGACTGATCTGACGTTACCTGGCTCATACTTTCTCCCACTTCTATGCTGAAAAACCGTATCAGCAGTCCTCCATTCCCTGGGGACCACTTCTGTGCCCAGCAAGCATAAATATTTGCCAGTGGTGCTCCTAGTAAATCTGTTACTTCCTTAAGTATCTTAATATAGTATTTTAGGGTCTGTCTCAGCCTCAGCACTTTTAACCTTCCTACTCATCTCTCTGGTTGTCCTTAGGTCTGCCTTCCTGTCTTCTTCTATATGGCTATCATTGTATTTATTAAATGCCCTTCTCTTTATTCTCATTGTCTCCTTCACATCTGATGTGAACCCCAGTGGATCTCTTGTCCACGTCCTCTTGTGTACCCTTCCAATACTGCTGGCTGCAGCCTCTATGATACCTAATTAGAATTCCTCCTACTTCCCCTCTACTCCCTCTATTTCTGCTAACTCCTTCTTTTTTACTTCCAGCAGCTACTGCATTATGTTGAAGTCTGCTTTATTGAAGTCCCCCTTCACTCTGCTACCACCCATACTTAGAAACATGGAAACAGAATTTTTCACCAAAAAAGGACCGCTTGGTCCATCCAGTCTGCCACATGTCCTCTGCCTAATCTGTCTCCACAGACCCTTACTGGTTTCCGGCAACCATCCCTGCTTACTTACTAATATTCTCCTATGTCTGTGCCATGCATGCTGAAAGCCCAACACTGTTTTTGCTTCCACTGCTTCTGCTAGCAGTCAGTTCTGGGTTCTATCTCCATTTCAGTGAAGTAGTACTTCTTCACATCCCTCTTAAATCTTCCAGCTTCATCACATGCCACTGGTCCTGGTGCTCTTCCTCATATTTTAAAAGACTCCCTTCCTGCACCCTGTTCACCCATGTGAGACACAATACCTTTATATCTCTCTCATGTCTCTTCTCGCTCTCTTTTTTTTCAGGGTGTATATGTTGCGATACCGCAGTCTCCCCTAATGGGGATTCTCTTGCAACACCTGCACCATTTTAATTTCCCTTCTCTGGACTACCTCCATCCTATCTGTGTTCTTTCTGAAGTGTAGACTCCAAAACTGGACACAGTAGTCCAGGTGGGGTCTCACCAGTGAGTGATACAGTGGCAACACCACCTCATATTTCCTGCTGGAGATACCCTTCTTTATGCGCCAATGCATCCCATTAGACCTACCCACTGCTTTATCATAGTTCTCAGCCACTTTGAGGACATCAGTTATGATATCCTCAAGGTCCCTTCCCTACTTAGTGACTGTCAGTACCTCCCACCATCCTGTACTCAGCTCCTGGGTTCTTTTGCTTTAGGTGCATGACTATGCTTTTTTTTAGCATTGAACCACAGCTGCCATGCTCTTGACCACTTCTCAAGTTTTCCAGTATCATTGTGAAATCTCTCTACCCACTCCTGAGTATCCACCCTATTGCAGGTTTTGGTATCATCTGCTAAAAGGCATACCTTCCCTTTCAGTTCTTCTGCAATGACATTTATGAAGACATGGAAGAGGACCAGTCAGTGTACGGAGTCCTTCAGCACCCCACTGGTCACTCTCCCATCATTAGAGTGAGTGCTGTTAACCACCACCCTCTGTCACCTATACATTAACCAGTTTCTAACCCAATTCAATACTTTGGGTCCCACCACTAGACTGTTTACTTTCTTTATCGGTCTCCTGTGTGGTACAGTGTTGAAGTCCTTGCTAAAGTCCAAATAGGTCACATCCACTGCCCTCCCCAATCTAGAGTATTTCCATGATTATGCAGTCAAAGAAATCAATCTGATTTGTCTGGCATGACCTCCTCCAATGACTACATACTACATGCGGTTGTGCAGCTCATTGTATTCAAGATACTCTACCAAACATTCTTTTCACATGGTTTCAATTAATTTTCCTAAAACTGAAGTGAGACTGGCTGGCCTACAGTTGCTAGCCTCCTGCCTGCTGCCACTCTTATGTTCAAATTCAAGTTTATTGCAGGAAAGACTCAGTTGAGCAAGCTCATTCACAAGGAGGTCCTGAGGCACATACACATACAGTTCACAATTACATAGACAGGAGATATAAAATGTAGAACAACAAAGAAAAAATATATAATACAAGATGTATACACAATAGAAGTCCTTATGCTATATATGCAGTACATTCCAGCTTTAACCTTGCCCTAAGTTATGCAACACATTTCAGCTTAATAAGTAGAGGGCCAGTTGGTACCTAGGAAGTTGACTTGGCGTTGGGGGCCTAGTAGCACCTACATATGTCTTTTAATTTAGATATAGCTAGTGTTTTGTAGGAGTTAATTAATACGATGCTGGTTAGCTTCAGCATGGCTTGTAGTTGGTTCCAAATGTTTGGGAGGGCCTATGAGACAGCTCTTTGGCCAGCTGTGGTACGTGTCCTGGAAACATCTAGTAGGATAAGGTCGGATTTCCTTAGGGAGTAGGCGCTATGCGAGATGTGTATGAGAGACGTTAAATAGACAGGCAGTTTGTGGAGTAGTAATTTGAGGGTCCAAATGCCAGCATGCAGGAGGCATCTGGTGGCAAGAGAGGTCCACCCAACTGCTGCATAAAGATCACAGTGGTGGGTCCTGTACGTAGAGTTAGTAATGAAGTGAAGAGCACAATGATAGAGTACGTCCACTTTTGATAGGCTCAAGGTTGGGGAGGAGATAAAGATAATGTCTCCGTAGTTAAGCAAGGGAAGGAATGTTGCTTGGACAAGTCTTTTGAGGGTCGCAAGAGAAAAGAGGGTCCTATTTCTAAAGAAGAAACCCAAGATGTGGTCATTGAAGGAAAGCTTGTTGTCTATCCACATACCTAAATATTTAAATTTAGGTATGACTTCCAAGGGTTCACCTAGGGAGGTAACTATGAAGTTTTCAGGTGGGGTAGGTAGGGCACCAGACAAGGCAAGTCTCGAGAAAATCATTGCCTTGGTTTTTTTGGCATTTAAGAGAAGCTTGGCATCGATAAGGTTGCTTTCTAACTGGATAAAGTCAGCTTGGAGTGCTTCCCTGACTTCAGTTAAGGACGGGCCTGATGCGTACAAAACTGTATCGTCCAAAAAGAAATGTATGTTAGAGTTCTTTATGTGGGAGTCAAGGTTGTTGATGTACAGGAAAAAAGGACTGGTCCTAGGATGGAGCCTTGAGGGACTCCTCTGGCAATTGGAAGGGGGGCAGATAGTAGGCCATCAGCTTTTACTTTTTGTATCCTTCCCGTGAGATAACTGTTAAACCACTGTAAGGTAAGTGGAGTGGCACCTATGTAGGCAAGACAGGTGATTAGGAGGTGATGGTCTACAGTGTCAAAGGCCTTACTAAGGTCTGGAAAGACTGCACCAGTAACCTTCTTGGTGTCCATAGCATGGATCCAGTCATTAGAGACTTTAACAAAGGCTGAGATGGTAATGTGCTTCAACCTGAAGTCAGATTGGGCCGGGTTTAGGAGAGAGTGCTCTTCAAGGTGATTTTTCAGTTGGTTGTACATAAGTTTTTCCAGCACTTTGGAGAGATCGGGCAAGATAGAGATAGGACAGTAGTTGTTTAAGTCACAAGGATCTCCTGATTCGAAGAGAGGAAGAACATGGGCAGATTTCCAGCAGGATGGAAGAGTGGCTGTGGTAATAGAGAGGTTGAAGATGTGAAGGATGGGGGCTGTGAGCTGGGCATAGCCTAGCCACAAGAAAAATGATTCAAGGCCATCATCCCCTGCACTTTTCTTGGTGTCAAGGATAAGAATTATGTCTTCAACTTCTTTGTAGCTAAACAGGCACAACTGGAAGGGATGAGGTGGAGTAGCATGTGTAGAATCTGGGCTAGTGTTGCTATTCACTCGGCTAGCATATGGGGAGGAGTCGAATGCCAACCCGGCAGTGGCAAAGTGAAGGTTAAGTTCTTTGAGGATTCGCAGTTTATTTTCAACCATCTTGTCCTTGGCCAGAATCTTGATGGGAAGGGAGGAAGCAGCAGGATGGACTTCAATGGATCTCAGTGTCTTCCAGATTTTTTGGGAGTTCCCTTTGGCCTGCTCCAGAGTGGAGATGTAGAAGTTTGCTTTAGTAGCACGTACACTTTAAACACAGGCATTTCTGGCAGTTCTAAATGCCTGCCAGTCTGCCGGGTTCTTTGTGTGCCTGGCCCTAGCCCATAGCTTGTCTCTATTGGTAAGTGCAGATTTGAGCTCTTGGGTGAACCACGGATGCAAGATTTTCTGCACCCTCATTTTAATAAGAAGAGCATGCTTGTTAATTAGGGTGGTGAGGTTGTATTCAGACAGAGATTTAAGTATCAGCAGATTTGGCAAGATAAGGTCTTGCCACCTGATCGAAAGCTAGATCGGGTTAGGAAGTTTACTGAGTTGAATTTATGAAATGAGCGTTTGATTCTGAATTTAGGGTGCTGCTGGGATTTAGATTGGAATCTTGTGCATACAACGATACTGTGGTCGCTCATGTCGTTATGGAAAACTATAGAATGTAAGATTTTATGGGGATGTGAAGTTAAGATGACATCTAAGAGTGAGCTGTTGGCAGAGTTAGAAGCACTGATTCTTGTGGGTTCAGTTACTGTCTGTGTAAGACCCAGCTCATCACAGATGGCTTTTAGGGAGTGGGATTTAGCAGTGAGCCAATCCATATTGAAGTCCCCTAAGATTATTGCTTCTGTGTTAGCAGCCAAAGTTATGGATATCAACACGTTAAGAATTTCTGTGCCTCCTGACGTGGGTCTATAACCACCAATGATTGTGATGCACTGTGAGGATGGAAGGTGAAGTTTAAGTGAGACAATCTCATATTCCCTGGGCTTAGTTTTACAGGAAATGCTGCAAACATAAAATTTTGATTTGGCGTATACAACCACCCTCCCTCCCGAATCCCTATCAGCCCTAAAGAGCTTGAAGCCCAGTATAGTAATTTGCAGATCAGTGTTGGTCTTTTTTAGCCATGACTCGGTAATTATAATCAGATCTGGGTCAGTGTGGGCTGCCCAAACTTGAAGATGATCAAGTTTTTTGAGCAGGCTTAGAATATTGACCATCAACAGTTTCATCCCAGGAGCAGCTGCTAAACCCAACGGAGAAGTGATTTGAGTTGGGGGACCTGGATTTAGTTCGACATTGCCTGAACAGAAAAGGAGAATTAGAAACATTTTCTTGAGGGCATTTATCAGGTAGAAGTGGGCTCTTTTCGTATTGGTTCTTGTGTGGTGTTCAGTCATTGAGGTACATCTAGCCAGGGCATAGGAGATGCTGACATGGCCATACAAGGCTAGCAGGGGAAGTGCACGGAAAGACATTTGAGAAGGGAGGAGGGCCAAGTCTGCTGTTCTCAAGTCCTCTAGAACCACACCTTTTTCTAGAGAACTGTTGAATAAGGTCATCAATGGGGCAGCTAACACCACCCTGAATATGTTTTGTACCCTTGGGTGTATCCCATCAGCTCTCATAGCCTTCACCACCTTCAGAGCTGCAAGTCCCTTCAGGACACTTTTCTCAGAATATGGACTTGAGTCAACCTCACCCCATCCTTTGGTTGTGGTCTGTCCATCCCTTTCTCCCTCCCTCTCTCCACTGCGGAAATTGAGCAGATTTTTTTTCCTCTCCCTCTTCTGCACAGTCTCCACCTCCTGCCATGCTAATCCTTACTATCCCTTCCCTGGCATTTCTCTTCTCATTTATGTATCTGAAGAAAGCCTTTATCCCCTTGGCTATCCCTTTGGCTGTCTTTCCTTCTGGCTGCACTTTTGCTCCCCTCACCACCTTTCCTGCTTCCCTCTGTTTTAACTGCTGTACCTCCCTGTCCTACTTCCTCTGTGTTTTGTTATAACTATTGAATACCACTCATTTTTCCTTCACCACCTTGGCCACATCCCCAGAAAACCATAACAGTTTATTTTTCCTTTTCCTGTTACTCACTTCCTTCATGCAGATGCTGGTTGTCTTAATTATGCCCTCCTTTATTGTTCCCCACCGTGTTTCTACCCCTACCTGGCAATCTTCCCAGTGAGGCAGTTTCTGAGACAGTGTCCCATTTAGTTAAAGTCCACCTTCTTACAGTCCAGGACCATTGTCCTTGTGTAGTTTGTCTCTGTTTCTGTCTTTATGTTAAACCATACTGTACACTGACCACTGGTACAAAAGGGAATGCCTACTGTGATGCCTGCAATACTATCTCTATTTGTAAACACTGGGCCCATCACTGTCCCATCTTTAATGGGTTCTTTATTGGCTGCTTGAGAAAAGCCCCATGTAGGGAGCCAAGGATGGCCCTGCTCCTTGTCAAAGCTGCCATTGAAAGGTTCCACTCCACTTTTGCTTGCTTCCAGTTGGAGCTCTAGCCACATTGTGTTGTGGTCACTTAACACCAACCATTTCGGGACTGTTGCATTGAGCACTTGCTCACTGTTTATGATCACCTGGTCCAACAGTGCTCTCTCACTTGTAGGATCCTGAACCTAAATTGCTAGGAATGCTTCCTGGCATGCCTCCAACTGGAGCTGGTTCATTGCTCCCATGGTGACCAGACTTTCAGTTCATGTCCAGCATGTTAAAGTTCCCTACCACTAGTACTTCCCCTTACCTGGCTGTCCTCCTGAAAACATCCTCTTTCACACAAACTACCTCCCTTGGCAGCCTATCCTAACCTCCACCATGCCATGAAGACATGTTTTATGACATCCCTCATAAATCCCTCTAGCACCAGTTTCATTGAATTCCCCCTAGTGCTGGTGTTCCCACTCTGCATACACAACATTCCACTGAATATCAGTTAATTCCATGGAGGTATTTGTACAGCTCTTTGATGTACCCTCTCCTCTCTTCTTGCATCCAGCATGTACAGGTTGAGATGCTATAACATCTCCATGAAATTGTTATCCTGCCAACCCTGGATCATTATGGTTACCATCCTCTGAATGCTTTGGCACCGTGCCTACTTTCTTCAAGTTCAGGTTCCAGAATTATGCACAGTACTCTGTAGAAAGAGCTGGGAACTGTATAGTAACAGAATTATGTCACTCGCCCAGCTTCTAATCTGTTTCCTATACATCCCAGCATCCAATTTGCCCTCTCCACTGCTCTTTTGCATCGTGTCTTCAAATTGTCTGACATTATTGCCCCTGGGTCTCTTTCCTCAGGTTGCACTCTCCCACAGAAATACCTCTATTCTTTGTTATAGTGGTAGCCATCATAATCTTTTGCTTTTCCACAGAAGAAGTTACCACATTAAGGCTCTGCAATACAGCACTGCCCTATTACTTCATTATTATTCGATATGCCACATATGCCAAAGTGTTACCTTAGTATACTTAGCATAGTAAGGTAACACTGCAGGTAATGTGGTACTTTAAATAATACTGCTGTATGGGAAGTGTTGTATTGCAGTACCTTAATGTGGTAACCTTTTCTGTGGTTAAATTGGGAAGATTAGGATGGCTACCAGTCTAAGTCCTCTGATTTCTTTCCCCATGTGCATTACCTTGCACTTCTTGGCAATGAATTTCAACTGCTAAATACCTGACAATGTGTCCAGCCTTTCTACAGCCTATTTCATATGTCTTACCCCCCTCTTCACAGTCCACTGTTCTGCAGATCTTCATCTTGTCTGTGAGGAGGCAGATCTTCCCTTGGTTGCTCACTGCCATATCAAAAATAACAAACTCTAGTCAGATCCAATATGGCTGCGCCAAGCTCTTACCTATTCTGGTATAAGAGCAGCAGCATCACAGCCTGTAGAGCACTGGAGCACTGGCAGTGGCATCAGAGCCAGTCACGGAGTGGCGGCGAGCAGTTACCCTTTAAAACATGGTAGCGGCAGTGACACTGCGCATGCACAATACTCACACATGCCCAGTGAAAGCAGAAGTGTGCCTATGAAGTATTGTGCCATGGGGAGGGGGAGCGCATTCTATGGAGGGGAGCTCCATTGTGGAGGACAGCTGCTGTACAGTCAGCGCTGTCATGATGTTGCTGAAGCACCATAAGGGAACACAGGGTCACTTACAATGATGGCATAACATCTGTGGAGCTCCACCCACGCAGCCATAAAAATGTTAAAAAGGATCAGTCCCAAGACTTATCCTTCTAGCTACAGATGTTATGAATTAAAATTTCACTAACAAAGTTGATGCAAAATATGGAACTTGATGCTACATGTAGTGGGATGAAGTTATATTGACTTCATCCAGCCTTGCACAGCAAAGTTTGTTTTCCTTTTAAAAAAAAACCTTTCCTGGATAGTAAGCCACCTAGAGATATTTCAGACTTTTACTTCACTGATGAAGTTCCAGCAAAGTTATGAAATTTGCCTTTGCAAAGTTATTCGCAAATTGCTCACGTTGCGTCTTTCATTGAGTTTTTATTGGGAAATGGCACTTTTTGAGGCAACGTCTGGTGAAGGTAAGTTGCAGTTAAAAGTTTCAACTTTATATTAACTTCACCTTAACTTTGCCTGAAAAAGTGCCACTTCTTCTGCAAAAAACTTTGCAAAGTCAGCATTTTGCACTTGACAAATGTGGCAAACTTTGTGAATTAATTGGCAGAGTGATGTTTGCCAACTTCACACATCTGTAAAGCCACCCCCACCCACTAGGCACACACCTTTGATCCTCTTAAAAACCATGACCTTTAGAAATATTGTCCCCACCACTCTGTTGCCCTCTGGCACCCTTCTCCCATCTCACTCTCCCCCACAGTCATGATGAAGTTTCTATTAGTGAGTATAGCAGCAAAATCCCTTCTACCCACCTGTTACAAATCACGTAATTTAACAGTATCACATGTGGCAATTACAGTGCGAGCATTTCAGAGCTGCTTTAATAGCACATAACAAATACTGCTAAAGGAATATTTCGTTATAAAGCAGTAACAGTGCCCTGAAACCTGTAACACAAATGCATTAGAAGTAGCAGTCATCAGAAAAGCCCCAATCCCGCAGATCACAAAATGTACTTCAGAACATAAACTTCTGAGACTTCTGAATTGCACTACCTTTTCTGTGTCACTCAGGGATCAGATTCCATGTCACTGGCATTCTAGCACTCAGTTCATGATAAATGCAAAACTAAAAAGGAGTAAACAGAGTAACCACAAAACTTACTTTAAACTTGCATCCACAGCAGGGCTCACGTGACTAAACTCTACAAAGCCAGTGCATTTTCTTAAAGCATGAACTACAGTACATCACATCACAATGTAAGCAGCAGCAACATTGTTTGACAGCCCTAAGCCTAATAGTGCCATATTCTGACTATCACTGCGGAAAAGGTAAACAGTCTTTGTTTTTTTCCACCACTAGATAGCACAACTTTTCATTCATTTTTAGCGCAATTCGGAAGTTTATGTTTTGGGATGCGGGTTTATGTTGATGAACTACAGCGTGCAATGATCAGAAAAGATAGCCATTCAAGTCATAATGTTATGTTTTAGTTTCAGCTCATTCCTAACTTTTCCGATGACTGCACTGCCTGCACATCCCTGTTATGCTTTAATTTACAGAATGAAGACCTCGGCTGGATTTGAAAAATGCAACTTCACGATGTACTGTCACTGCATGGTAATTGTGATGCGTAGTTTTGATATACAGCTTATTTACCATGCTGCTATTTACCCACTGTAAAATTTTCCCGTGCGATATTGACATAGAACCTAATTTAACCGCCCACCTCCCTCACCCCACCATGATCCATCAAATCCAACTGCCATCCTCCACCTTCTGGGAACCAACCTCCCTCTTCCCCAAGCCCCCAAAATATAGTGTTTAAAAACCTGTCAAAAGTAGAAAACTGTCCTGCTGTGGCATGATCCTGCTCTCTTCAGTGTCTTACACAGAATGAATGAAATTACATCTTCCTATAGTAATAAAACCTGACTGACTGTCAGCCCATCAGGAGTTACTACTGTAGGAGAACATCATTTCATTCATACAAACCCCAGGCTACAGCTCTATGATTAGCATCATTACTCAAATGGAGAGAAGATATATTTTCAAAACAATATTTTTACTTGATTAAAATGTAATTCTTTTTGAATTAACTATCAAAAGGTTTTGTTTCAGCAAATAAAAATAATGGAACTCTTTCCTTCTCATGGTTCAAAACATAGTTCACTCTGCTTGCCTAAATACAGTTCTTTTTCAGAATATTGCCATTTTATTATATCATATTTTACAACAAGGGGCCCAGAACAATGAAACATTTTCAAACATACAAGTGCTTTTCAGACCGATTCGTTTTTTTAATGACTTCTCAGATTTCTAGCAACTTTAAAAATACAGTAGCATATGTTTAACCACCATCTCAGAACCCTAATTCTTTTGTCCTCCACTTGAGGCTATGATTTCTGAAACATCCCATTTCAGTAGGCTCTAATTGTAACCACAGAGATCCTATATATACAGTAACAAACTCTAGCTAGAGTTGGTACTGCTGCAGCTGAGCTTACAGAGGAACATGATGGACTGTGCTGGCATGCCCAAGATGGCCACCGGAGTTCTCTGTGCATACGCAATGACCTGCGCATGCACACTGAACTCCAGGGCATGGCAGCACAGTTTGCTATGTCTAAGATAGCCACTGGAGTCTCTGTACATATGCAATGACTTGCACATGTGCACTGGGCTCCAGTGGCCATCTTGGACATGGTGGACTGTGCCACCATGCCCCGGAGTTCAGTGCACATGTGTGTGTCATCTTGTATGTGCACAGAATTACAGCAGCCATCTTGGACACAGCAGACAGTGCCATGTTCTACCAGAACTGTTGAACAAAATAGTGTGGGGTGAACGCACAGTAATTGCTGTTCACCTCCACTCTTAAAAAGTCAGTTCGGTATCCGGTAAGCTCCCTTTTCTCTACAGTAATCATAAGATGTCTGCAGGGCTACACCCACTGCAGTCATAGAAACTGGACAGGTCATCAGTTGAGGCCTTCACTTGTTTGCATATTATTCCAATAATCATAGTATAGGCCACTTGCCCATGGTGGCATGAAAGCCCCTAGTACTCCATGTGATATCCCCTCTAGTATTTATATATGGGATCTCTATAATTGTATCAAGCCTAGGAAGGAGTTTTACTTTAGCCTTGACACCTACCCACTACTACAGAAGGCTCAATTTTCAAAAAAATTCTCATTCAGTACTCAATACTCAGTACTATAGGTAGAAGAAGGCACTAGGTCCATCAAGTCCACCTTCTCACCCATGTGAGCAATGTAATATTTAATCCCATAATGTATCTATCAAATCTTTTTTTTCAACTAGAGCTGATTTTCTGAATCAACAATTTTTTGAGGTAAGCTATTCCATAGTGTGGCAGTTCTTTTTTCCTTTTTTCATGTTTGCCCTCTGAACCACCAATTGTTTTGTATTACATCTCAAGTTTTCAGGTTTGTGTGCATATGATATGTTATAATCTATCATTAGATCTTTATCTCCTAACATATTAAATAATGGTAACAAATCCCCCATTTGTCTTCGTGTTCCTAAGACAAATAGTTGTAATTCTTTCAGTGTATCTTGATAGGACATATGACTGAATCTTTTAATCAATTTAGTAGTTTTTTTCTTTGTACACTTTCAATGAGTTTTATATCCTTTGCAAGAAAGGGAGCCCAGGAGGAGGAAGCATAGTGCAGATGAAGCCTAATATAGTATTTATCTAGTGGTAAAATGCACACTTCATGTCTGGATGTAAAAGCTCTTCTAATTGATGAGAATATTCTGTTTGCTGTTTGAGCTGCCTGTCTACAATGGTCTGTTCAGAAAGAGTATTATTTATAATGACACCCTTGTATTTTTCTGTTTGAACTTACTTTAATGGAGTTCCAATCAGGAAATACTGGGCATGAGTATTATTAACACCTAAGTGCATGATAGCACTTTTTGCTATGTTGAATTCCATCTTGTTTTGGACTGCCCAGTTTTCCAAAGCTACTATGTCCTTCTTAAAGTTTTCTATTTTGATGTTAGTATCAACATCCTGACTGAGTTTGGTATCATCAGCAAATTTGCTGATGCATCCAGTTATTCCTTTATGTATGTCAAAGATGTATATTCTAAATAAAACTGGGCCCAACAGAGAGCCTTGCGGCACCCCACGGATCACCTCAATTGGTTCAGATATGTATTAGTTATCCTGACAACTTGGGTTCTATTAAACAACCAAGCCTGCATCCATTTAATAATTTTAGGTTCAATTTATCAATTAAGATACTATGAGAGACTTTGTCAAATGCATTTTTGAAATCTACGAATAATATGTCCACTGATGTTCTTTTATTTAGGTGGCCATTCACTTTTTCGTAAAAACTAATCAGGCTGGTAGAACAAGATCTACCTGCCATAAAGCCATGTTGTTTCATATCCATTAGGCTGGTCTATGGGTACTTTGAAATTTGCTCTCTGGGAGTGTTGGCAACCTGCGCCAATATGCTGTGGTCTCTCCTGCCCGAACCTGTAGCATTAAGGTAATGATCCCCTCTTGGTCTAGCGGACCCCTCCATCTCATCCCCATATTAATAAAATATACCTTACCTGGTGGTCTAGTGGCCCCCTCACTTGATCCCCATAGCATTAAGATAATGGTTCAATTGTGGTCTAGTGGACACCCAGCCTGATCCCCCTTATTAATAAAATATACCTTCCCTGGTGGACTAGCAGACACCCCTCCCTCTCCCCAGTCAACCCATATAATTATATATAAGCCTTTCCTGGTGGCCTACTAGGCCCCACACCCCACCCCAGCAGGCAGTGCCCCACCACACCATTCCCCCAATCCCATCCCTGAGTCTGCAGAGCCTGCAACTGGCACAGTCCTTCTCTCCCCAGTGTGGGCCTGCTAACTAAACCATCAAGGAGTGCATACTGTATACAGTAAATGCTCACTGAATGACAGCTCTGTCACTCAATGAGCACGTACTGTATACAATACATGCACCTTCCAACTCAGTCAGTAACTGACTGTGGTGGGGAGAGGAGGGCTGTGCCAGTCACTGGCCTCGGGGATGGGATGGGGGAGAGGGGTGGTGGGGCACTGTCTCCTGTTGTAGGTGCCCACTAGACAGCCAGGAAAAACTTATATATAATCATATGGGCTGGTGTATTTTATTAATACAAGGATTGGATGGGGAGGGCTGCTAGACAACCAGGGAACCATTACCGTAATGCTATTGGGATCAGGCAGGGGACCACTAGACTAGCAGCGAACTATTACCTTAATGCTACAGTGATTGGGTGGTGGGGGTGCTAGACCAACAGGGAAGGTATATTTTATAGATACGATGATTGGGTGGGGGGCTGCTAGACCACAAGGGAAGGTATATTTTATTGATACAGGGAATGGGTGGGGGCCACTAGACCACCAGAGAATTTTTTTTTTTATATATTTGCATCTTGGATTACAAAATACCTTTGAGCCAGGCTCTTATTCAAAGGTTCTGTGTCAGAGAACAATATAATACAAAATACAGTAAAAAAGTACAATACAGTAAATAGGGCACCAGATTTGATTACAATAGTAGATCAATGCAAAAGATAGGATAAGCTGTACTAGACAGTGGGAACACAGGAGAACACAGGTTAACAGTTGGGGAGGGAGGGAAATGAAGACAAAACGTTAGGAATGGTTGAGTGAGGACAGGAAGTGCAGCTGAAGGCATTGTCAACAACTAGGAGCAGAATAAACTTACCTAACCTAAAAGGGGAAAGTGCTTAAAAGGTGGGGCATGGAGGGAGGAGAGGGGGAGAGTCAGGAGAAAAAAGAGGGGAGTGGGAAAAAAGAGGGAAAAGGAGTGAGTGCTAGGGGGTGAGACAAAGCAAGTGGACTGAGGAGATTATAGGTAGCAGTCACAGGAGCTAGAGTTAATGAGATGGAGGGGGAGCTTAGATTTGAATGAACCAAGGGTGGTAGTGGAGGAGATGTCAGGGTTGAGCTCATTTAGCCAGCTGAATGCTCTGTGGGCAAAGGATCTTCAGCCCTGGGAGGTGCGACAGTGGGGGACCTGAAGGAGCTGGGATTCAGAGCCCCTGGTGTTTCAGGGCTATAGTCTTGAACTCAGCAAAGCTTGGACTCCTGGTGGGGTGAGACCCATGGTTACTTTCTTTGCCATGATGCAGGTTAGGTACTTTATGCGGTTGAAAAGTTGAAGCCATCCAGATTGGGCATACAAGTCATATGTATGTGTAAGACAGTGAGCACCAGAGATGAGCCTACAGACCTTGTTAAGGGATGTCGCTATTCATCTGAGGGCAGAGGCAGAGCCATAGATGATTAGCCCTGTAGTCAATGATCTAGACCACTGAGCTCTGGATGGCGATCTTCAGTGCTTCAGCCATGAGACGCTGTCTATGTAGGTACAGTAGGCCTAAGCGCTTATTTGCAGCTTTGGCAACATTGTCTTTGTGTTCCCATAGGAGAGATTTGAGTCCAGGCATATCCCTAGGTATTTGAATGACTGCACCTTCTCAAGGGTGCTTCCAATGCTAGTTGAAATAACGAGAGGTGAGATCTATGCCTTTTTTGAGGGCTGTTAAAAAGCATTACTTTGTTTTCTTTTATTGTTGAGGACCAGCTTATGAAGGTCGAACCAGTTTTCCACTGAGGCAAAGCCTTGCTGAAGATTGAGCTGCAGGAGCACAGGGTCTTTGTGGGAGGAGAAGATTACAGTGTCATCTGCATAGAGGATGAGTTGTCCTGGGCAGGATTTTGGGAGGGTGTTAAGAAAAAGGCTGAAAAGTAGTGGGCCCAGGATAGACCCCTGGGGGACTCCAGATCAGACCGGTCTGAGGTCTGAGTGTGCACCTGTTATTTTTACTCTTTGTGATCAGTTTTGCAGACAATCAAACCACGCGACTGTGTCAGGAGAGAGTACTGTAAGCTGGAGTTGTTGGATCAGCAGATGCTGGTGGACAGTGTCAAACGCCTTGGTCTGATTTAGAAATACTGCCCCGGCTAAGTGACCCCTATCCAAGGTGCAGTGCAGTGCCCTGGCTAAGTGACCCCTATCCAAGATGCAGTGCAGTGCTCCAGTGAATTCCATTAAGGCAGATGAGGTACTGTGTCCTTTTCTGAAGCCATGTTGATGTGGACATAGGAGATTGTGTTTTTCCAGGTAGTCCGTGAGTTGGTTGGCCACTATGCATTCAAGTGCCTTGGAGAGAGGTGGTAGTATAGAAATTGGTCAATAAGTCTCATGGAAGGTCTTATCCCTGCTTTTGTGGACTGGTGTAACTGTAGCAGCTTTCCATTTGTCAGGGAACTGACTGAGGCTAAGGGAGAGGTTGAGAATATGTGTCAATGGGACTAGAACATCATACAGGGTGAGGGATAGCAGTTTTAGGTCCAGCGAGTCTCCACTAGATCTTGACTTGGATATTGCTTTGGTGAAGTGTTTCCGGGCATCGTGCAAATTAACTTCTTTGAAGTAGAAGAGCAGGTGGTTTGTGGGGGTAGGAGAGCCACAGGAGATAGTGGGAGTAGTAGCCAGGAAAAAATCCTGGGGGAGGACGCTGCTTAGGTCGGTAAATGCATCATTGAATGTGTTTGCGATGACCAGGGGATCATGGGTGATGGATTCATCGACCTTTAGCATGACTGGGGAGGATCTGGGCTGTTTCCCCGTGACTTCTTTGATATTCTTCCAAAACACTGACTAATTTCCCCAGGAGTTGGAGAGAGCTTCTCTGTAATATGCACTTTTCTGTAGTCATATGGATTCTGTGCAGTTTTGTTGCGGGCACGTTTGTAGTTCTGTATGTCGTGTTGGGCACCAGAGTTCCTAGCTAGGGCCCAGAGGTGGTCCCTAGACTTTAGTTGAGCTAGGAGCTTGCCTGTTAGCCATGGGTTGCAGGGCACCTTGACTTTTCATTTTTTGAGTGGGGCATATGCATCACATGCCGTGTTGAAGGAGGAGATAAAGAAGTCAAGAGCTGAGTTAACATCCGTAGATTGGTAAATGTGAGACCAGTCATGCAGACTGAGGCAGGATTTAAGGTGTCTTAGTTGACCACGTGGGAGCACTCTGCTGGTGATGAATTTAGGCTGGGGGCTTGTGGAATTTGTTTGACCACTCATATATAATGGGTGAGTGGTCACTTAGTGAGTTGGGAAGGACCAAGGTGCTGGAGATATGAGAAGGATGACTGGTAAGGACCCAGTCCAGTCGGGTACTGGCTTACATACATTGCTGCACAGCCACCCACAGCTTTTGGCAACCTGTCCAAATGCACCCTCTGTTTGGTGCACAGGTACAGTTGCCATGAGCCACAGGACTTTGATGCCAGAACCCTACCCAATAGAGAATCAGATGCAGAGTCCCTTTTGCACCAGCAATCAGCGCAAACCATTTTGGTGCAGCCTGCACTGGATTTTGAGAAATGGGTCTAGAGTGTGTCCTAAACCAAGGGGGAAAATTATAACAACCTAGGATTGAAAAGAGAAGCTTTTTTGATTATACAACTACAAGCAATTAAGAACCCAGGCTTTGACATTGAAACATAGAAACACAGAAACAGAATTTGATGGCAGATAAGGACAGCTTGGCCCACCTGGTCTGCCCATTTCCCTACCTAATGGATAAGCTGCAGATCCTAGTTAACTGACAGCCTACTTCCTCCTACTCCCCACTAGAATTGCCTTATGTCTGTCGCCTGCATTCTTGAATTCCCCCACTGTTTATGACTCAATGACCTCCTTAGAAAGGCCAATCCATGCATCTACAACCCTCTCTGTGAAGAAATACTTCCTCACATTACCTCTGAGCTATCCCCCATCTATCTTCAAATTGTGCGCCCTTATGCTTGCACATCTCTTTTTCTGAAAGATGCTACCCTCTTAGACTTTGTTGATTCCCTTGAGGTATTTGACAGTTTCTATCATGCTCCTCCTCCTTTCATTGAGACTATACATCTTAAGCTCCTTTAGTATTTCTTCAAATGTCTTCTGGTGCAGACCCTGCACCATTTTGGTTGCCCCCCTCTGGACAGAAACCACCCTGTCTATGTCTTTGTGGAGAGGAGGTCTCCAGTACTGTACACAGTACTTCAAAGTGGTCTTACCAACTCTCTGTACAGAGGGCCAACAACTTCCTGTTTTCTACTTGTAATGCCTCTCCCTATGCATCCCAATATCCCCCCAGCCCTCCCTACTGCCTTCTCACATTGCTGGCCCACCTTTAGGTCATCTGATATGACTACCCCAGGTCCCTTTCCATTTTTGTTGTTGTCAGTATCTCGCCCCCCATTGTGTACTCTTCCCCTGCGTTTTTGTTTCCCAGGTGCATTACTTTGCACTTCTTTGCATTGAATCTAAGCTGCCATACATTTGACCATTCCTCCAACCTTGCCAAGTCCCTTTTCATACTTTCCATCCCACCTTGTGTATCAACCCTGTTGCAGATCTTTGTGTCATCTGCAAAGATGCCTACTTTTCCTTCTAGTCCCTCTGCAATGTCACTTATAAAGACATTAAAAAGGACTTGACCCAGTACTGAACCCTTCGGTACCCCACTAGTAACCCCTCTTTCTTCAGAGTAGACTCTATTTACAATTACCTTCTGAGTCCTGTTGTCCAGCCAATGTTTTACCCAGGCTACTACCCTGGGACCCACTCCCAGGCTGGTTAATTTGACTATTAATCTTTTGTGTTGGACTGTGTCAAGTGCGTGAAATGCCTTGATAAAGTCTAGGTAGGCCATGTCCACAGCCCCTCCCTGGTCTACTACTTTGGTCACCCAGTCAAAGAAATCAATTAGAGTAGTCTGACATGACCTTCCCACTGTGAACCCATGCTGCCTTGGGTCCTGTGCCCCACTGACCTCTAGGTACTCAACAATTCTTTCCTTCAGAAGTGATTCCATCACTTTCACTACCACAGAGGTCAAACTGACAGGTCTGTAGTTTCCTGCCTCTGTCTTGCTCCCACTTTTGTGAAAGGGAATCACATCCAATTCCTCCAGTCCTCAGGTACCACACCATCCTCTTATGATTTGTTAAAAAGGGTAGTCAGTGGTGTCACTAGTTCTCACCTTAATTCTTTTAGAATTCTGCAGTGAATTTCATCAGGCCCCATTGCTTTGTCCACCTTCAGTTTTAGGAGTTCTTTCCAAACCCTTTCTTCTATAAAAAAAGGACTGGGATCAACACCCCTATCCAGAGTGCTTCTGTTAATTGGATTAGGCACCTCCCCTCCTCCTCTTTTGCGAATACTGAGAAGTAGTGTTCATTCAGTATCCTTGCTTTTTCACTGTCCCTCTCTGTCCAACCACTGTCTAGTCTATTCAGCCTCACTATCACTCCTATTGTCTTTCTACACTCCCTGATATTCCTATAAAAGGTTGTATCCCCCTTTTGAACTGAGTTGGCTATATTTTCCTCAATTTGGGCCTTTGCTATTCTGACTACCCTCCCTGCTTCCTTCTGCCATAACTGGTACAGTTCTCTATCCTGCTCCTTCTGTGTTTTCTTATACTTCCTAAATGCTATCTTTTTCTCCCTAACCTTCACCACCACCTCTTTTGGGAACCATAGTGGCTTTTTCTTTCATTTTGATTTGTTTATTTGCTTCACACAAAGGCTTCTTGCCTCTGTGATGGCAGTTTTTATGTTTCCCCATTGTTGCTCCACCCCTCCTTCTAGCCGGTTTGCTAGTGCTTTTCTAAGGCACTCTCCCATTGTGCCAAAGTCAGCCCTCCTAAAGTCCAGAACACTTACTTTTGTATGGCTTGACTCTAGCTGAGTTTATCGTGAACCACACTGTTTGGTGGTCAGTTGTTCCCAGATGGCTACCCACTTCTACATCTGAGATCCTCTCACTGTTCCCCTTTGAGAGTATAAGGTCTAAGATTGCTCCCTCATGAGTGGGTTACAAAACTAGCTGTCTGAGGCATGCCACCTGAAGAGCTTTGAGATTGGCCTTGGGTTTGGATGTGGCTGCAGCAAAGGTGCTCCAGTTAACATCTGGCATATTATGGTCCTCCTTCAATGGTATCTCCCCTTTCTCTGCCATCCTAAGTATGCCTTCTATCATATCCTTGTCCATTCCCTCCCCCTGACATGGGGGTATGTATACAACCTTTGTGTGTATTGTGGTGCCATTTCCAGTCTCTAAGGTGACCCACAGTGCCTCCTCTCCTCCCTGTTTACTCTTTTGTTCAGTTGCTTTTATCCCTTCCCTTACATAGAGAGCTACTCCACCCCCTTTTCTACCCTCCCTGACTCTCCTGTACATTGCATACCCTGGTATGTTAACATCCAAGTCATGGTTCTCTGTGTACCATGTTTCTGTGACTGCTGCAATATCCAGGCATCCCTCTTCCATCAAGGCCACCAGTTCAGGGAGCTTGTTGCCCAGACTACGGGCATTGGTACTCATAACCCTCCATTTCTTGATGGCCTTACCCCTTTTTGCCCCATCCCTGTCTTTATTGCATTTATCATTTTCTCCATTTACCCCTGCCCTTCTCCCTATCGACATCTCTGTGTTGGTGTTTATCTCACTTAGTACCCTGATGTTTGGGGGGGCTAGGATTTCCCTGCGTCTCTCCAGTGTCTCCCCTTGGTTAGTTTAAATGCTTGCTAATGAAGCATTTAAACCTATCACCTAGGATCCTGGTTCCCCTCCTGGACAGATGCAGACCATCATGCCAGTATAGGCCTGCATCCGTCCAGGTGGCCGCCAGTCCCCAATGATGACAAATCCCTGAGCTCTGCACCAGGTTTTCAACCACTGATTGAATCCCATGGTGAGGAACACCATAGCCTCACCCGTGCCAAACACAGGCAGCACCTCCAAGAAGTTTACCATTGTGCTATTTGTCTAAGGCCCCTCCCCAACTCCATGAACACTTTCTGCACTGCTTTGATCCCTTTCTTAGCCAGGTCATTTGTCCCTAGGTGGACAATGACATCCAGCTCCCTGCCCTGTGCAGCTGCTCCAGTGATCCTGAGGATTCGCTCCCTGTCCCTCCAAGCCATGGTGCCAGGCAGGCACCTTACCTCCATCTCCCCTTCCTGCCTGAGTTCTACCTTCCTAACAATGGAGTCCCCCACCAAGAGTTGTATCCTTCCCCTGTGGGGTCCCATGCCACCCTCTTTCAGGTCTTCTTTGTGGAGGTTCCCAGCATTCTCCTTGGTCTCCACTGTGGGTGCCTCCATAGAGGAACCACACTTTGCCAGAATGTCATAGGAATTGTGGAGAGGTACAACTGGAGGGATGCACCTCTGTTCCACCACCCTCATCCTCCCTGAGCCCACTGTGGTCCAACTTCTCCTCTATTTTGGCATCCTCTGAGGCAATGGCAGTGGCCCTGGTGGTCCCTGGGTGGGAGAGGAGGTCCCACAAATCCTAGCCACCTCACCCTGGAGATAAGCAATCTCCTCCCTCAGTGCAGAGAGGTGCCTGCAGATGGGACAACACTGCATCCTCCAGAATGTCTCCTGGAAGACTGCTGCTCCACAGCCACTGCACTGCACCAATACCATCATATCTTATTTCTGGACCCCTAACTGTTGCTTGGGATACTTACTCTTTCCTCCATTTGTTTATTTTTTTTCTCCTTACTTACCGCCTCTGTGCCCTTTAAGCTCCTGATCTTCCTATTCTGAGACAAGAATTTCCTATATTTCTCAGGAATCTCCTTACTTGCTCAGAGTGAGACCTCAAGCCTCTGGGGGGATGGAGGGCTACTCTTATCCTTCTAGGATGGTGAGTCATTTGTGGCTCTGTGACCACTCACTTACTGCTCCCAAACAGGAAGTTCCTTTTGTCAGTCAAATCTTGTGCCTATAAAAGTTGAACTGGTTTAGGGTGGTGGGTGTAGAGGAGGGAAGGAGGACAATATAGTCCCAGTAGAATAAGTTTAGTTATACCAGCAGCTCCTTCCTCCTGGTGTTCTGCCTGTTCTCTGGCAGAAGCTATCTAGGACAGTGTTTAAATCTGGCTTTAACCTGGCTTCCTTCTAGCTAAGCCACTTCCCCTGCTTTACAGATCTTTCTACACTTAGTTAATGGTACAGATAACAACTCTCTTCAGCCATCTGTGACAAGCACCTAGACAACTATACAGATAACAATTCACTTCACCTAACTCTGACAAACACACTAACTTTTTTTTTACTCTAAATTGAAGGTCCCAGTAGTAGAGTTCTAGTTCTTAGTCCCAGTAGAGAAGTTTAGTTATACTAGCAGTTCCTTCCTCCTGGTGTTCTGCCTGTTCTTTAGCAGAAGCAGCTTTTTTGTCTTGTGTCTCCTCTAAAAAGTTTAAACGTACTATACACTAGGCCAGCTCTTCAGTTCTCCTTGAAGTCAAATTTACATTTCAGTCCACACGGAGCATGATTACTTTTCTGGATAAAGTGTTCCCTGACCACTCGGATCAGTTTGCAAGCAGCATTGACTAGTCTTTGTAGAATGTTCAAATTCCAATAGAACAGAATGGTTTTTGCAGATTAATAATGCACAGTTTATAGAAATTGTGGATTGCTTTTCTGCAATGTGCGGAATATTATTCTGTGGTTCATGTGATCTGTGGAATATTATTCTGCAGTTTACACATACTATATAGGCTTTCCAGGATCCCATGTAGATTAAAAATACATTTCCACCCATTTCAGATACAGAATTACAATTATGCACAAATTCCACCAGTAGGATTCTATATTCTGCACAGCCCTAGCACTGACCCATTGTCAGTTTATAAGCAGTACTCATGTTCCAAAAGCAAAGCAAATTAGCAGCTGGTAGTGCTTAGTGATTAGGGTGAGGACTGCAAATCAAGAGATTAGGATTTGAATACCTCTCACATAAGCAAACATGTTAAAATGTCTCTTTACCCTCAAATTTCACCAGAATTGTAATTCATGGTGTTGCAGTGTTGGAATAGCATATCTGCACTAAAGATTAAGAATGAATAGCTCTTAAATTAGAGTTTTCTAACAGTACACTGACCCCCAAGGCAGTACTGCTTCTAAACTGACCCAAGAGCAGTCTCCAGTGGAACAGATAGGAGCTAAATGATTGTGTGGTTAATCACTGCCCATCAGTTCATCATCTAACTGCTGTGGCACAGAGATTCATCACTGTTCGACATGTATTATTCCCACCAGTGATGGCATGGAATTTTGAAATGCCCTAAGAATGGGCACATAAATCAAAGAGTTGGCTAGATCATGAACATCTGATCTCCTCTACAAAGGTGGAAGAGCAGATGACTTTGTGGTTCAAAGCAGTGTGAGATTGCTCTGGCACGTTGTCAATCCAGGTTTTGTGCTGAGAGATTAGGATGTCAGTATCAGAGGCTGACCATGACAGCTACAAAGTCCTTTGAAGGCTGTTCTCCTGGGTGTGAGGGTTGCCATGAATTGATGCATTAACAGCCCTTAGAGGTGGCATAGTGATGGTTACCATAGGTACTGTAGCATGGGTAATGAGACACTGCTGGGTGTTCACCCCCAGGGTGTCAGTGCATGCATGTGATAGGGAGAAAGTTGGGAGCACAAACAAGGAAAAATGCTGGGGGGGATGATGGACTCCTCCTATTCTACCCTATCCCTCAGCAGACCATCTTCACTCCTTCTGATGATCAACATGGTGATCAGATATTATTTTCTCCCTAATGTTAGCAGGAAGGCCCCAACTTAGTTACACCACACTTACACGATCAGATAAAAAGAGGAAAAGCTGAAAAAATGAAGGTTTACTTAGATTCTTGACAAGGGTCACAATACAGATTGTTACATAAATGCAAGTAAGAATGCATTTAATGGTTTCTTGCATTTTAGTTTGTGGTATTTCATTTTTAACTGTTGTGGTTAGGAGGAGGAGGGGTTTCTATGATTTAGCCAAATTTTCTTCATTTTTATATATTTTCTTTTTTAGTGGATACGGAATTTGCTGTGACGAAACAATTAAATGACGTTTTTAATGCTCACAACATTCCAAATAATTTTGGACCTAGATGCCTTTTTTTGCTACATGTACAACAAGAAGGAGATTATCCTGTATGTTCTCTCCTTAATTGGAATCTGGAAAGGGAGAACAGTTATCTGGCTTAAACTTCCAGTTACAGCTTCAGTTTCAGTTGCAGTTCTGCAGTTCTTGCTTCAATCCATGAGGGGTATTAATATCAACTTACAACTTCCCTAGACTCTGTTATTTAGGACTTAGTAATAGCTTGGCAGAAGACACCAGGAGAAAGGACTGCTGTGTGACTGAAATTCTCTACTGGGACTATATTGCCCTCTTTCCCTCCCCTCCACCCCCCCACCCAAAGCTAGTTCTATTTTTTATAGGCACAGGATTTGACTGACAACAGGAACTTCCTGTTTGGGAGCAGGAAGTGAGTGATCACAGAACCACCAAAGACCCACCATCCTAGAAGGGCAAGAGTAGCTCTCCAGCCCCCTCTAGCTGCTGGAGGTCTGCCTCTGAGCAAGTAAGTGGTCTACTGAGAAATATAGGCTATTCTTGTCTCAGAACAGGACAATCAGGAGCTTAAAGGGCACACAGGCAGAAAGTAAGGAGAGAGAGAAAAAAAACAGAGGAAAGAGTAAGGATTGCAAACAGTTAAGGGGCCAGAAATAAGACATGATTGGAGTGGTGCAGTGCAGTGGCTGTGGAGCAGCAGTGTTCCGGGAGATGTTCTGGAGGATGCGGTGTTGTCCCATCTGTTGGCACCTCTCTGGTCTGAGGGAGGAGGTTGCTCATCTCAAGGCTGAGCTGGCCAGGATTTGTGGGACCTCTTCTTCCATCCAGGGACCACCAGTGCCACTGCCGTTGCCTCAGAGGTTGCCAAGAAAGAGGAGCGGTTGGACCACAGTGGGCTCAGGGAGGGTGATGGTGGTGGAACAGAGGTGCATCCTCCAGTTGTACCTCTCCACCACTGTGACATTCTGGCAAGTGTGGTTCCTCTATGGAGGCACCACCGCAGTGGAGACCAAGGAGGATGCTGGGAACCTCCACAAAGGAAACCCACAGGAGGGTGGCAGGGGACCCTGCAGGGGAAGGAAACAACTCTTGGTGAGGGACTCCATTGTTAGGATGGTAGAACTGGGGGAGGAAGGGGAGAGGGAGGTAAGTTGCCTGCCTGGCACCATGGCTTGGAGGGACAGGGAGTGAATCCTCAGGATTGCCAGAGCAGCTGCACAGGGGAGGAAGCTGGATGTCATTGTCCACCTAGGGACAAATGACCTGGCTAAGAAAGGGATTAGAGAAGTGCAGGAAGAGTTTGTTGAATTGGGGAGGGGCCTTAGTCAAGTAGCACACACGGTAACCTTCTCGGTGGTGCTGCCCATCTATGGCATAGGAGAGGCTAGGGTGTTCTGCACCATGATTCAATCAGTGGTTGAAAAACTGGTGTGGAGCTCAGGATTTGGCTTCATTGGGGACTGGGGTCCACCTGGAGTGATGCAAGCCTATACTGGCATGATGGGCTGCATCTGTCCGGGAAGGGAACCAGGATCCTAGGGTGATAGGGTTTAATGCTTCATTGGCAAGCATTTAAACTAGCCAAGGGGAGACACTGGAAAGGAGCAGGGAAACTCCTAGCCCCCAAATAATCATGGTAGTAAGTGGGCAAACACCAACATAGAGATGTCGATAGGGAGAAGGGCTGGGGTAAATGGAGAAAGTGACAAAGGCAAGAAGGACAGGGATGGGGCAAAGGGAGTAAGGTCATCAGAAATGGAGGCTAATGAGTACCAATGCCTATAGTCTGGGCAACAAGCTCCCTGAGCTGGTGGCCTTGATGAAAGAGGGATGCCTGATATCGTGAAGCAGTCACAGAAACATGGTACACAGGAACCATGACTGGATTTTAACATACCAGGGTACATAACCTACAGGAGAGATAGGCAGGGGAGAAGAGGGGGAGGATTAGCTCTCTATGTAAAGGAAGAGATAAAAGCAACTGAACAAAAGAGTAAACAGGGAGGAGAGGAGGCACTGTGGGTCATCTTGGAGACTGGAAAGGGCACCATAATCTACATAGGGGTTGTGTACATACCACCATGGCAGGGGAGGAATGGACAAGGATATGATAGGCATTCTTAGAATGGCAGAGAAAGGGAGATACTGTTGATGGGAGACCTGAATATGCCAGATGTTAACTGGAGCACATTGCTGCAGCCACATCCAAGAGCAGGGCCATTCTTGATGCCCTACAGGTGGCAGGCCTCAGACAGCTAGTTTCAGAACCCACTCATGAGGGAGCAATCTTAGACCTCATACTCTCAAACGGGGGCAGTGAGAGGATCTCAGATCTAGAAGTGGGTTGCCATCTGGGGAAAAGTGACCATCAAACAGTGTGATTCATCTTAAACTCAGCTACAGAGTCAAGCCACACAAAAGTGAGGGTACTGAACTTTAGGAGGGCTGACTTTGGCAAGATGGGAGAGTGCCTCAGAAAAGCACTAGCAAACAGGCTAGAAGGAGGTGTGGAGCACCAATGGGGAATCATCAAAACTGCCATCACAGAGGCAAGAAGCCTTTGTGTGAAGCAAATAAACAAATCAAAATGAAAGAAAAAGCCACTATGGCTCTCTAAAGAGGTGGCTGTGAAAGTCAGGAAGAAAAAGATAGCATTCCGGAAGTATAAGGAAACACAGAAGGAGCAGGACAGAGAGCTGTACCAGTTAAGGCAGAAGGAAGCAGGGAGGGAAGTCAGAATAGCAAAGGCCCAAACTGAGGAAAAGATAGCCAACTCAGTTAAGAAGGGGGATAAAACCTTTTATAGGTAAATCAGCGAGTGCAGAAGGACAAAGGGAGGGATAGTGAGGCTGAATAGAATGAATGGTGGGTGGGCAGAGGGGGACAGTGAAAAGGCAGGGATACTGAATGAATATTTCTGCTCAGTATTCACAAAAGAGGAGGGGTAAGTGCTTAATCCAATTAACAGAAGCCCTCTTGATAGGGGGGTCGATCCCAGTCCTTTCACAGAAGAAAGGGTTCTGCAAGAACTCCTAAAACTGAAGGTGGACAAAGCAATGGGTCCTGATGGAATTCACCCCAGAATTCTAAAAAGAATTAAGGAGGAATTAGTGAAACCACTGGCTACTCTTTTTAATAAATCATGGGAGGATGGTGTGGTACCCGAGGACTGGAGGAAGGTGGATGTGATTCCCTTCACAAAGTGGGACCAAGACAGAGGCAGGAAACTACAGACCTGTCAGTCTGACCTCTGTGGTAGGGAAAGTGATGGAGTCACTCTGAAGGAAAGAATAGTTGAGTACCTTGAGGCCAGTGGAGCACAGGACCCAAGGCAACATGGGTTCACAGCGGAAGGTCATGTCAGACGAATCTAATAGATTTCTTTGACTGGGTGTCCAAAGTAGTAGACCAGGAGGGGCTGTGACATGGCCTACCTAGACTTTTAGCAAGGCATTTGACACAGTCCCACACAAAGATTAATAGTCAAATTAACCAGCCTGGGAGTGGGTCCCAGGGCGGTAGCCTGGGTAAAACATTGGCTGCACAACAGGACACAGAAGGTAATTGTAAATGGAGTCCACTCTGAAGAAAGAGGGGTTACTAGTGAGGTACCGCAGGGTTCAGTATTGGGTCCAGTCCTTTTTAATGTCTTCATCAGTGACATTGCAGAGGGACTTGAAGGAAAAGTATGCCTTTTTGTGGATGACACAAAGATCGGCAACAGGGTTGATACACAAGGAGGCGTGGAAAGGATGAAAAGGGACTTGGCAAGGTTGGAGGAATGG
This sequence comes from Neoceratodus forsteri, assembly GCA_016271365.2. NCBI lineage: Eukaryota > Metazoa > Chordata > Ceratodontiformes > Ceratodontidae > Neoceratodus > Neoceratodus forsteri. The sequence continues at coordinate 1,023,588,646 of CM057454.1, read as the reverse complement.
TCAGAAGTATGGCAGCTAGGATTCAATGCAAAGAAGTGCAAAATAATGCACCTGGGAAACAAGAACCCAAGGGAAGAATACACAATGGGTGGGGAGGTAGCAACAACAACAAAAAAGGAAAGGGACCTGGGGATAATCATATCAGATGACCTTAAGGTTAGCAAGCAATGTGAGAAGGCAGTAGGGAGGGCTGGGGTATACTGGGATGTATAGGGAGATGCATCAGCAGCAGAAAACAGGAAGTTGTTATCCCTCTGTACAGACAGTTGGTGAGACCCCATCTGGAGTACTGTGTCCAGTTCTGGAGACCCCATCTCTGCAAGGACATAGACAGGATAGAGGTAGCCCAGAGGAGGGCAACTAAAATGGTTCAGGGTCTGCAAGAGAAGCCGTATGAGGAGAGACTAAAGGAGCTTAATATGTATACCCTTGATGAAAGAAGGGAGAGGGGGGACATGATAGAAACTTTTAAGTACCTCAGTGGAATCAACAAAGTCCTAGAGGGTAGCATCTTTCAGAAAAAGGGACGTGCAAGAACAAGGGGACACAATTTAAAGATAGAAGGAGGGCAGTTCATGGGCAATGTGAGGAAGCATTGTTTCACAGAAAGGGTAGTGGATGCATGGAACAGCCTTCCTGAGGAGGTTGTGGGGTCTAAAACTGTGGGAGAATTGAAGAATGCATGGGACAGACATAAGGCAATTCTTGTGGGGGGTAGGAAAAAATAGGCTGTTGGTTAACTAGGATCTGCAGCCTAACCTGTAGGTAGGGAAATGGGCAGACTAGATGGGCCAAGCGGTCCTTATCTGCCGTCAAAGTCTATGTAGTATTGCTTAAGTTGGAGAGGAACTGTTGATGTATCACAGTTATATTTGATATAAGCTAGTCGACTGCTACTAACGGTGCCCTTACTTGGATGGACACAGTTTGCTTTTTTTTGTATAACTTGTTATTGCTGAAATTGTTAGTATTTTTCTAAAAAACCTTGAACTGCTTTATTACTTCCCTGCTTTTTGTACCCTTTGTTTCCATTAAGATGGTAGTCATTAGAAGTGGTAAAGGCAGCTCTTTAAATATAGTAGCAAAAGAAGTCTCCCACTCAGTAATTGAAATATCTGAAAGCCAGGATGACGTCACTGAAGCTATCTCACAAACATGTATATTTAAAAACAGAGGGGGGCAAGCAGAAGAGAAAAAATAATAACAAGCAAAGGTAAAACTCCCAAGTGGGAAGTTCTTATTTGGAGAAAGGAGATGGCAGCCCCACACACATTTCCATATGTGATTCAGAAAATGGAAACAACTTAAGATAACCGATTTCTGGATTAATAAAGAGATAGGGAAGGGGTCTAATCATAGTTCTACCTCTCTGCTGATTATGGCCAAAATGCCCAACTATTTAACTGATCTTGGCAATAATCCCCAAATCTCCCTTGAGAATCCTGATAGTATAGATCTGGATGCATCTACACAGTTGGTTGAATCTATCTCTTATGATCAATATGTGTCGGACACATATAGGTCTTACATTGAGGAGTTGGACTGCTCTGAGCAGGGATTTTCCCCAACCTTTGCTATGAACCCACCTCTTGATCATTCACTTCAGGAGACTTTTACATCTCCAAGGTTTATTCTGAGACTTACCTCTGGATGTAAGGGACAGTTGATAGATCAAAGCCCCCTTGAGTCCAGCTTTAAAAATCCAGTCTCAGAAACAGATAAAACGTCTGGTGAAAATTTAGATTTAAAATCTATAATCATAGAATTGAGTGTTACCATTGAAGGACTAAAGAAGGTAGATTTAAGTTACAAAAAAGTTAAGGAAACAGAGAGAAGGTCTAAGTCATGGGATATGACCCCCCTCGAAACAATTATCATAATAGTTGAAATCCAGTGTATAGATAAGTCACATGTAGTAGCCAGCTCTGTCATCTCAAAGCAGACATTAGAAATTTGAAAGAACAGATACTCTGCTGACATAGTTCTGCTGGAGAACATCACTTTGCTCAAAGATGAGATATGTAATTTAAGAGCGGATGTATTTAATAATAAAGTACTTCTGGATAGAATTCTGGGTAACAGCAAAAATCAGCCTTCAGGCATCTCTAGGGATGAATCATTGTCAATAGATAAGGCAACTAAAGGCATACAGGTTCAGCTCCCCCCTTTCTTTGATAAAAATAAATAATGTAAATACTATATGCAAACTTCAGACTTAGAAAACTTTAATACTAGTGAGCCTGGCAGATTAACTCAAAGACAAACAAAAGCAAAGAGGATATCTAAAGTTAAAAAAAAAAACTAAAAAAAGCAAGCCTTTTCCTAATGATAAAAGTAAAGATAAACAAGTGGTACATGATGATAATTTGAAAATGTCATTAGCTCAAGAGATAAGGGGTGGACAAGTGCCCCATAAGAGCACAAACCCTGATAAACAACTGTCTGTACAGGAGGTGAAACTTTGCTCAAATAGCAAATGCAATTACATTTCTTATAATGAAATTGTTAGTATAGAGTCAATAACTGCTTTTAAGGGGGAGACTGAGACCACCAGTGACCCTCCCATAAGAGTTGTATTCATTAGTAAGTCTCTGGTGACAGATACAGGGAACTCTCTTGCTCTACAGAATTGTGGAAATGTTGAATTTATGATTGAGGTACAAGATGTTCTTATTTTGGAGAATGAAACAGAAAAGTCACTTCTAGTTTGAATTCTTGGATTTTTTTGATTATTCCACACTGACCTAGAAGAGGAAGTGACAGTTTTCAGATCACTAAATCCATATTATAGGAACACTGTTTCACTCTATTGTTCATCTCTGATTGCTGCACACCTCATTCTGGAAAAAACACTGTCTCTGGGTAAAAAGAGCCCGGGTATTGCATTTACCATATTGGTTCCAAAATCTGTCACAGAGTTTTCTGGGAGTAATGAAAAAAGTGTACAAGGGAGGTTATTCTTTGTGGCCAAGGAGAATGAATTAGTTAGTGAATCTCAGAGGAGGATCCTAGGAGTAATTAATGAACATATTGAAAACCAGAACAAATCATGGCTAGGGAGAACAACTACTGTGTTTGAGTGGAAATTCATAGAAAAGGACTCCAAAAGGAAGGTGAGAGGAGACCTCCTCCACTTCCTGGAAAAAATACTGGATCTGCATATGATTGATTCTATTAAAATCTTTGATGACTTAGGCCTATCATCACAGGTTGATATTACTTTTAAAAATTCTAATTTGGCCAGTAAAATATTGTCAGCAGCTGGCAAATTAGACACATTAAGAATCCACATCATGGACCCCGTAGAACTGGAGGTAGATTCTACTAGTCGGAGACATGTAATGGCCTCACATGATCCTGTGCAGGATTCTGACTTTCTGCAAAAAAATTTTGAAAACTTTAAGAATCCAAACACTTTCTCACCATTGCTGACTGTGGACTCAGCCTGACAATGGCAGTCACAGCAGGAATCTGGTGAGGAAGTGTCTGAAGAGCTCAGATCTCAGACTTCAATAAATATGAGGGGAGAAAGGAATGAGATGGATTCCCTCTCCATCATTTCTTAGAATGTAGAGGGCATACACCTTAAAATCACAGACCCCAAGGTTTTGAGTTTATTGGAGTCCTTTGACATAATTTGTATGCAAGAAACATGGTGTATGGAAGACACCATCACTAGACTGGCATGGTACTCAGCTGCAACTCTGTCTGCCACTAGAGGCAAAAAATTTGGTAGATTTAAAGGGGGACTTACTTTTCTTGTTAAAACACAGTTAGATCTTGGGATAAGTAAAATACCAGCTAACTCAGAGGGAATTTTGGCTCTATTAGTTAACAAAGGTTTGGAGAAAATTATTTTTGTAATATTTACTTTCCACCCAGATCGAGACACTCTGAGGTGATGGATATCTTTAACCAGAACCTGAAAATCCTGTTTGATGATTTGTCCAAAAATTGTACAGCTTGTCCCATAATTATCTTGGGAGATTTTAACTCCAGAATCCCCTCTGGCTTGCTGGAAGATGTATATACTGACTTAATATGTGCTCTTCCTTTGATTAATGAAAATATCACTTATAAGAGGCAGTCTCAGGATTTAGTGCTTAACCCTAGAGGTAGAGTCCTCTTGGAGGCCCTTGCATCCAGGAATTACTATCTCCTGAATGGAAGAACTCAGGGAGACTAATTAGGGGCCTTCACATTTAGAGGTCCCTTGGCTGCATCTTTTCTTGGACTAATTTGGTGGCATCTCAAGTGGTACAAAAACTAGAGGTTAATGATAGATTGGAATCTGCTCACTGTCCTATTGTACTTACCTCAAAATGTCCATTTAGAATAGTTCAGAAGGAGGGGATTTTGGAAGACAATCTGGAGACTGTTAATGAGAAGAGAATTACTTGGGGCCCTATTCATCATACCAATTTTGAGCTTATATTAAATACAGGAGAAGTGTGCAACATACATGATGCTATTGTTAATCTGCATGAACCAATTAATGCCATAGAAAGCTGAGAAAGGATTCTCATGCTATTAAAATCACGGTGTAAAAAGAAAACACTTTCCTGTAAACATGCATTTAAAAAGTCTTGGTTTAATGCAGAATGTCTACAGGCAAAAAATCATTTGGTACAATATTAAGAACACACAGGAATAAAAGAAATACAACAGCAGCAGACTTTAAACTGCTGAAGAGAGAGAAAGAGAGAAAAGTATAAATCAATTCTTGAAAGTGCAAGGGAAAAACATACCCTGGGACTCTAGGAAAAACTAAGACAGTCAGTTCTGGATATGGATGGCAGATGTTTCTGGAAAATAGTGTCCCAAGGTTATAATAGGTACTCTAATAGGCTTGAAGCTTATATTACACCAGAAATATGGATTTCATATTTCTTGGAGCTTTATTTTTCTCAAACAGAGTTGGAAATGCCTGATTTTCAAGAATCTCAGGGAGAATTGCTTTTCCCAAGGTCCATTTTTATTACTAAAGAAGAAATTCATTTGGCCATCCTGTCACTTAAAACTAATAATGCTCCAGGGCCCTGATGGCATACTGGGAGACCTATATAAAGCATTTTCTAACTGGTGGCTCCCTCTCTTCTTTTCTTTATTTAATGGGCTGGTTCAAGGTCTCCCGTGCCCTTCAAGTTGGGTAGGTAGCATCATATATCCAATCTTTAAAAAAGAGGATCCTAACAACCCCAAGATGTACAGGCCAATTAGCCTGATAGATATATCTCAGAAAGTTTTTTCTAAGATAATCTTGGAGAGACTGCTTGACTGGGCTGAAGAAAACTCAGTACTGAATGAGTCACAGAATGGGTTTAGGAAGAATAGGTCCACAATTCAACATTGCTATGTCCTGCAGCATCTGATCTGGAAATATGTTAAAGTCATAAAATTCAATTTATACTGTTGCTTCATGGACTTTTCTTCAGCCTTTGATAGTATTAGCAGGAAAATCTTTGGACAATGCTCAAGGAGCTAAACCTGGAGAGTTCCCTGCTTGATACTATCATTAGGCTCCACAAAAACACTTGGGCTGGAGTTCAATACAATCAATACGGACATGTAACTGAAAAATTCCCCACAAATGTGGGGGTCAGACAGGTGTGTGTTTTGGCACCCACACTATTTAACATGTACATAAATTCAATCTTGAATCAGATTACAGATTATGACTTTCAAGCTCCCAAGGTAGATTACTGCAGGATAAATAACCTCCCATATGGAGATGATTTGGTTTTGCTTTCTACTTCACCTCTGGGTCGAAAAAGAAACTAATGAAGTTTGAATCCCTTTGTACTCAACAAAAACTGAGGATCAGCCATAGTAAAACAAATGTAGTAGTATTTGGAAAACAAAGGAAAAACATTTTAAGCTTCAAGATTGATGGTGTATGTATAGATAGGGCAAAATATTAACACTACTTAGGAGTTTGTTTTGCCCATGATCTATCCTGGGCCAAACACCTGGATACTATCCAAAATAAAATGAGATCTGCAGGAAATGCTTTAAAAATCTTTAATAATAAAATGGGGAATGCCTTAGTAAAAGGAATCATGAAAGTGTTAAATGCCAAAATAAGAACGAGCATGCTATATGATTCTTAGGTATGGGGTTATATAGAGACCAGAAGTCTACAAATCATATTAAGTAGCCTATATAGATACATTCTTATGTTACCACAAGGAACTCTGAAATGTATTTTGGCACTAGAATTAGGCCAGCACTCTCTATCTTCTCTTATACAGGAGCAAGAAATTATATGTTTACTGACACTTTTCCTTTTACCTGAAAAAATGTACCCCAGAATGTGTTTAGAAGAAAGCACAAGAATGGCTAGCTTGGGATATGTACATCCTTGTATCTTGCTTATTAAAGAAACAATAATGTCAGCTGGCCTGGGACATCTTCTTCATAAAATTTACCTTTGACCCTTCATAGAAATTAAGCAGGATGTTAAACTGAGGCTTGGTGACTTGGATAGAAACTATCTGCTCTCCCAACTTTCTATGCTTAAAGTATATGATTACTACAAAACACTTCAGTCTTCATGTAGTTTTGAGATATATCTTTCATTGTTAACATGTCCTAAATTAAGGAGAATTTATACAAGATTTAGGACTGAATGCTATATGGCTAACTATATACAGTATAGACATAAGAACAAGGCTGTCCCTTCCCCATTCTATAAATGTGGAATATAATTAACAGATGATTTGAAGCATGTGATTCTTTTATGCCCTCTCTATGAACCAACTAGGAAAAAATGGTTGAGTGTCCAATGTTTTAAATATTTATGTATTGTATTTGTAATATTGTACAAATTTTATATTCTATATGGCTTTATGCTGATCAATAAAATGTAGTACTACTACTACTACATGATCAGCAGAGATGTCATGATGGTGGTAAACGTATGTAAAAGAAAGGCAATGAGGAATAAACAAATCAAGCAAAAAAACAAAGGGAGGAAGGCAATGAAATAAAAGCTTCTCTAGTGAGTTCTATTAAAATTAAAGTGCCTCTCTCCCTGAAAATATAGATTAATGTAAAAAGTAATATATTATCTTCTGCAGCTTTTGGAGACAAGGCATGTCAACACAAAATTAAGATTTTATTTTTTTAATTTTGTGTTGTGATTTGAATTTTGCACTTTGACACTGGACCATAATTGCCAAAATTAGTGGTAACTTATTTGGTCTGAATATGATGCAAAAATCCAAGTTGCCAAGAAAAAAACCCACTGGTAAACACATCATGCAATGATGATATTTCCAATTACTGATCATTAAAATCTGTATCAATATAATTATCATATATGGTTAAGTGTTGTTTATGGTTTTCCATACATTCAGAATCTCTGTTGTTCATGGCAAAACTTGGGGATGGTTCAAAGGTCGTGACAAGTTGTGCATAGCTCAAAGGTCACCAGAAATTAATGTGTATCTCCTGTTAACCCTCAGGTCAACATAATCAGTTACGTATAATATTGTTACAGACTATGAGTGATGGAAGGTAGGTGGGAGGTGAGCAAATGGGTCCCACATACTACTGTATATAAACTGAAATTTTCATTTTTCACATATGTAAAACCATGTACTACAAAAAATTCAGAGATGGACAACCAGCCATGCACAACTTGGCTCCTGCTTCCATCTTGGAGCTGAGATAACATAATGGACCTCTCAAGCTTTACTCTTAAGTACATATGAAGTCATTTTTGTACACTCCCCTTCCCCTAACCTTACCCCCATCCTGGAACTTAAAACTCACAGAAGGGTCCTTCTGTCCTCCTCTCAGTTGCTCTTCACTGCCCCATGAACTGCACCAGCTTCCTGCAAATGGTCCTTTTTCTCAGCAACTCCTGTGCTGTGGAATGACCCCATGGCTAATGTCCAGGCTTGCATCAGTTACATGTCCTTCAAATCCTCCTTTAGGGGCATACTGTTTGTGTGCAGCCAGTATATGTGTCCTGGCTGATCCCGCCCCCATCACCATTATGAGGTTACTGGCCTAACCCATGTCTTGCACAGGCTTTAGATTGTTGCTATTACCTTGCTGCTATATATTCTTAATTTCTCATGTTAAAGTCTGTATAGTTTAAGCCAATTAATATGCTTTGACTTTGTAACAATGGCAAATTGTTTGCTAATACATTTTGTAGTCTTTTATTTCTGGTTGCTGTCTATATCTTGTTAAATCTGGCTGTTACCTGTATTTATAAATGACTGTTGAATGAAATGAATTCTGGGTTGCTCCTGAAAAGGAGATTTTAGTTTCACTGAGAAGGAAAGAAAGAAATCTAAACCCTTGATGGAAACATAGCCCCACTAGTATTGGTTACCCAGGCATTATTCCCTATAGTCTATGTTTTCCTGGCTCTAACTCTTAATCTAAAGAACTGAGAAGCCCCCATCCCCTGGACTGGCAAAGATTTCTGTGAAGCCATCTATTTCTAAGAAGGGGCCAGTCAGGGATCACTTAGTTGCATTTTGTTGGGAACATTAGGCATAGCTTTTAAAAGGCATTAGACTTGCATGCAGTAATGAAGAACTTAATTTTCCTTTCTAAAATAACAGTCAACAGCAGGGATTTTTTTTAAACATCAAATGGCTGTTGGGAGGCACAGCTTTACACTGCAGAAGATCAACTCCCAGTTGGAAAGGAAAGATACATTTTAAAGTGCTTTACAGCACTATATTTTCTGCAAGGTTACTAAGATGCACCTCTGATGATGGTACACATTTCTTTCTCTCTCTCTCTCATTCACTTTAGTTTTTTCCTTAGAAATTGGACACATACACTTTCTCTAATGTCACATCCAACCTAGAGCTTTCACCTCCAGCCCAGAACTTCTCTAGCACTACATTTTAAAAAGTATTTACATTTTACGTACTCAGCTCCCTTAGAATCCTTATGGGGGATAGTTACTCTTTACACCTCATTCTTTTGCAAGGTTCCTTTCTTTTCCACAGGGACTTAAAACCTCTTTACAGAAGCTGCCACCTTGCTGCAGGAATTGGGTGGCTTATCCCAAAGTGCTTTACTATGTCCACAAGGGCGCCATCACTTCCTGGAGTGTGGGCCCTAACACTTAGCATGGCTGTGCCTGTAATCATTAACAAAGAGACTTCAATCAGACCCTAGGATCACCTACTGTGATTAATTCCTCCCACTGGTCACCCATTCTTGCAGTATTGCAACAACATGAAGGGCTACTGATACTCACAGTTTTGGGAAAATCCTCATAGGCTACCATGTTACATTTAACAACTGCCTCAAACACTGGAAGGCAATGGCTAGCAAATAAGGCATAGGTCTCTTAAATTCCAGAAACCATAGCTGTTACACATTGCTTTAGCTCATACACACTCTGGAATACATTTCTGGACTATGGGGTCTGATATTGATAGTATACCTCCCTCTGGATGCCCATCTCTCAAGGGCTCCATACAATGTACCCTCAGCTCCAGTGCACTGCAGGGCACACTTTCTTAAGCCCTCATGCCACACAGGCACATACCTTGGCAGCCCATTCTCTGCACACATGCATGACCTTCTCTAGTGGGAGAGATCTCAATAGCTAAAATATTGTAGGATTTCTCCTGGACTCCTACAGGGCTGCACATATGTTCTGAGGCTGTGCTTCCTCCACCACCTCTGAACCTGAAATGGGCTGTTATGAACCTCATGTGAATTCCTTGAGGGGTTACCCCCACTTCATCATCTCTCTGTGCTGTTCTGGAAGTGTTTGTGTTTTCCTTTCTTCCAGGCAGGCCCTCTGAAGTGCAGGAGCCATGAGTTTACCCATGCCATATTCCAAACTTGGAGCCCTGCTACCACTCCATGCCCCAACTTCCCAGAGGTTTTGACTCCTCAGAATGTACTAAGGAGCTACTGCATTTCCTTCTCACTCCTGCTCAGAAATCTGTGCAATCCTTCTAGAACTATATTGCCTGCTGTTTTATAGCCTAAACTCATCCCATATGCTGTATCATCCTTGGGTGGTCCCCTTTTGCCCGACACCCCAACAGCGAAACACGGAAAATGACCACTACAGCTATAGTCACTGTAATGGTCCGTTTCCATGTTTCACTTTCCCCCAGTGTCCTGCCCCATCCCTGGACCAACTCCGACCTGGAGTTGAGAATCCTGAAGTCCAAGAGGTGTTGTGGGCAGAGCCCCCTGAATGGGGATGTGGGGGGTGCAGCCCCCCCCCAGAAAACACTGGGGGTTAGGGCGGCACGGCACAATACCTGCATCAATATTGTGCTGTCGCTGTGTGGGTGGTCGACAGATTTACTGTCAACCAAACTTGGTGCTTCCATGACCCTTTTACCACATTTTTGAGAACACTCTGTACTCCTCTATCCTGCACTGTCAATATAGTCAACATTTGAAAATATATATATATTGTGTGGAATGTTTTGATTGTGTCAGTGATTTCCTAGTGTGTCCTTCCTTTTTCTCCTTTTAAAATTTTTTTCTAAATTTTATCACTTGTTTTATGGCACCTGGGAAGCTCCAGGTGTACATGTTTTATTACTTGCTTCCTACAATGCCTCCTGTCCCATGTGACAATGATGCTTCCATGACCACAGATTCGGCAAGTACTGGTTTAGAGTCATGTTACTGCAGAAGGGCTGTGATTTTAAGTAAATTTTCTAATCCAGTCATAGCTAAAGCTGCATTTGCAGTTTAGTAAACACCTGAAGGATAATTGACTGGACTACTCTGTAAGGAAACCACTGACATTTTCACTAATTATAATATTGATGACCTCTGTGATTTGTGTGCATTTTATGGCCATGTGTAGTTTGATTAAATGAACAGCTTTAAAACAATAACATTTATTATTGCTAGCTAGATGTAGACACATACCTAGAAAACATGAAAAATTAGAAACTGTTTACTAGTAGAAGCCAGAACATCATGTTACTAACAGCAGATTGATTCTGCAGCAGTTATCACTGACTAATTCAATGCTCTTGGATAAATCCCAAACCGGAGGCATCCAGAAAGGCCACAATGCTAATAGGCACATTTAGAAAAAAAAACCCTCATAGTAATCAAAGGGAAAGATACACTAAGACTACACACACAAATCAAAACACTCTGCACAACACAGGTTTTTGGAAATTGTGACTGTAATACTCCTTTAACCTATTCTGGCAGCTTGTCTGAACTCCCACACTGACAGCTTTTCTGAATTCTTAAAATGGCACATTAGTAGCCCCCCTTTAGGTGGCTGGCTACCAGTGTTCTGTCTTTAAGATTTCCAAAGTTTGCCCTTTCTAAATATAATTTAAGAAGGGTTAACCTTGGAACAGTTAATGCTATACATTTTTTTAATTAGTTATAATATTTTAATTATTGGTAATAAAAAAACTGCACCATTACAACTATCCTGTAGTGGCCTGACTCCAATATTAAATAATAAAAGACATTTCCAACAATAACAGTTCCAAAGTTAACCCTTTCTAATGGTACTTTATTTAAAAAAGGTTAACTTTTGAACTAAAGTATTTGGCTAGAAATCTCTGTGTTTCTTAAATGGAAAATTCATAAACTGTGCCCATCATAGTTTGAAAGCTGATGAAAAGCTTTTAAATGAGGTAATGGGCTCATCTGTTGCTGGCAGAAGTCTGGGGATACTGATGATTAAGTATGTCCTATACTGATACTTTATTGCTTCCATTTTTGGTGATGTCACTATGCTTAGGTTGTGCTTGACTACAATGTGATTAGCCACAGCTTGATTGTCAGTGACAGTGGTTATGGAGAAGGTGGCAGACTGGGTATCTAATGGGTTGAAAGATAGAAGGCAAAGGTTGGAGGTAAACAGCAGACACTTGGGGGAACAGGAGAGTGACCAGTGTGGTGCAACAAGAATTGGTACTGGGACCTGTCCTCTTCAATGCCTTCACAAGTGATATTGCTGAAGAACTGGAAGGGAAGGTTTGTCTGTTTGGGGAAATCTCAAACATCTGCAACAGAGTAGATGCTCAGGAATGGGTGGAGAGAATACAGAAAAATCTGGGAAAACTAGAGGAGTGGTCTAGGGTATAGCAAGTAGGTTTCAATGCCAAAAAGTGCAAAACCCAGGGACTGTGTATGAGGGAGGCGTATAAGATGCTGGGTAGGAACTTAAAATCACAGAGCAAGAAAGGGACCCTGTGGTAATCATAAATGATGAGATCAAGCTGGAAGGGCAGTGTGACAAGGCAGTAGACAAGGCTAGTGGGATGCTGAGGTAGAGAAGAAAGAGGATTTCTAGCAGGAGAAGGAAGATGGTGTTGCCACTGTATTGCTCACTAGTGAGACCCCTCCTAGAGTACTTTGTCCAGCTCTGAAGTCCACATCACTGCAAGGGCCTTCACAGGAGGAAGTCGTCCAGAGAAGTGCTAACAAAATGGTGCAGGGGTTGCACAAAAAAAAATATAAGGAGAGGCTGTGGGAGCTCAGTATGCACTCCCGGGAGGAGACAAGAGTGAGAGGGGACATGATTGAGATCTATATGTACCTCACGGGCATGAACAAAGTGCAGGAGTGGTGTCTGTTTCAGAGGAGAAGAAGCACCAGAACATGGAGTTATGCAATGAAGCTGGGGGAGGAATTTAAGAGGAATGTGAGGAAATACTTCTTAACTGAAATGGTAGTGGATGCCTGGAACAGGATGCCAGAAGAGCTGTGGGGTGAAAACAGTGGGGAGCTTCAAGCATGTGTGAGATAGGCATGTGGGCATAATAAGTAGAGGAAAGGGAGGAGGGAGATGACACCAGCAACCAAATATGATACAGGGTGTAGTAATAGGAAGGGAACAATAAGGCAGACTAGATGTGCCTACTGGTCCTTTTCTGCAAACAGATCCTATGTTTCTGTGTTTCTTTGTCACATCAACATGTTCAAAAAATGGTGGCAATGTGGTATCAATATAGGGGGCAGACATAGTCATCGTTATCTCTGGACTGTTGCCAACTTCAATTAAAAAATCTTTTCATGAACTTAAAAACTATGATTGGCACTGTTCCCTTTAAAAGAAAGCTTGGATTCAGGGAAAAATAATATATTTATACTGACATAGTTAGCAATTATCAGTATTAACAAAAATATTATCTACACATTTGAAAGTTAATCCATATGGGCCACCTGATAGTCCAGTGAAAACATGTCACGTGACCATTCTAGTGACTTGGGTTCTGTAGCAAGCTCAGGATGTCAACAAACAGGTGTAAAGTGATCAGAGAGTGCACATCTCCCGTGGGGTGGGTCAGCATTCCACTTCTGTGGCAATAGCACCCCAGCAGAAATGCTCTGCAAGGTTACTTTCCAGCTGCAGGGTAAGCTACTTGCCAACACATCCCACAGGCATTGTGAGTATAATAACCAGAGCCTGTACATCTGTGTGCCATTACATATCGTCCACTGTCTTCCTGCAGATCCTGAATTAATTGCCTGGGGGGATGGCTATGGAGTGGAATAACATTTGGAGATATACCATAGCAGAAGAGAGAGCTGGGTGGTCACCAGGGGTTAAAAGGAGGGTTATGTGAGACTGGCTGGGGAGAAAATCCATTATAGAAATTTATCTATGAACATTTCTAGCCCTAATGTTCCAACGTTAATCATTTTCAAAGACATTTAGAAAGGCTAAGTAAGGGACTGCTCTAGAATGCTGGGAATTTAGATTTTCACCTTATGCACTGGGCAACAGGAGCAGAAGAAAGCAGGGAGGGTTTACAACTGGGTGTTAATCTTCACTCAAGTCTTATTATTATAGCTGAGACTTTGTTGCAATAAACAACACTTTTGAACTTGAAACTTATTTACATTTTTGTCTCTGCATGTTGTGTGGCGGTTGGTGTGCTCTGATTTTGTTTTGGTAGGATTTTCAGCATCCTTTGAATGCTTTCTTTCTTCAGTTTCCTCATTGCTGTTTATAGCAAATCCTGGTGACAGACTTGGCAGTGGCACCATAGGCAGCAGCATGGTTGACTATGTGTTGCCTAGCATTCATTTATTTTTGTTTATTTAAGCATATTTTAGCAGGTAAAGCGGCAGAGCCCAAAGGACTTGTTTCCAGGTGTGACCAAGGGGAGAGGGTTCTAAGAATTATCACAGGGAAGATTACATTCAGCCACAAAGTTCACAGTCTATTGTCATGTTATGCATTCTTCATTTACATATTGGCACCACTCTGGGCATCATAGCATGCATGCACTGGTGTGGTTGGTGAGCAGAAGAAGCTGGAAAGCAGCCCACTGGAGTGTAGTGGAGGACCATGTGATTCTGGCCATTGAGTTCATCAATGCTGGATGAATCAGGTGGGCAGCATGATCCAGATTTTTGAAAGACTCAAAGAGTTGTGGACTCTGGATAAGTGAGAAGAGTAAAAAATCAAAGTAGCAAAGGTACAAAGAGGCAGAAGCATATGCTGTGTTTTGTGCTTAACAAGTTCTACCCCACTCCCAGCCAGCAACATAAGTATGCAGGTTTTACAGTTCATTATATATGGTATTACACTGCTATCTGACTTCAAGCAGTAGACATACAACCAGCCAAGTGCAGCTCTTTTTAATGACAACTACAATATAGATCTTAGGACATTAACAACATAGTTTGCCATTTGTAGTATAGCAGCACAGATAAAAAGGGAAGGCTACCACAATACAAGGCATAGACAGACAAACACCATAAAGTTATAACAGATATGCAAGCTCAATTAATAAATTAAAGCCAGCAGAGGTGGAGGTTAAAACCTAGAAATCCCAACCATCATAGTGATTTTAGCATCCCTGTTGTGCCAGTGATTTTATGCACATTCCCCTTTGATTCGACAATTGCATCTACAAGCTTTGTCTCTGAATCATTTCCATATACAGACTAACACTCTGCCCCAATCAGATGGCATGGACAACAGCTTACCTTTAATGACACTGATGTTTTATTAAGCTCCATACAGAAAACCCATAAAACAACTTGCCTATTTGTATCCCAGTTTCACTAGCTGGTCTCCATCCAGCACTTTGACCACAGTTTGGATCATAGTGAAATGCATGAACACTATCAATCCTTTTTGTATTTCAGGCCGCCACAATACAGTTTTTTTCCCTCATCTAAAGCAGCAGTTTTCTTAACCCAGATAAAATTAATCAAGCATTACCACTTACATTGTGGACAGTGGAAAAGACTCCTTAAATGAAGGGCTGATCAGCAGTAGCATCTGCAAAAGTGCCAGAATCAGGACTACTAACAAACATGCAGCCATCTTCTAAATAATACTCCCAAAATATCCTCACTGAGCAGCACTGAATGGTGAATAAAACCCACAATAATCTTGATGCCCTGGATTTCCCTCCCTCAGCAACACCTGGGGCAGAATTTGTTTCTTTGGAGTTCTGATGACTGGCATCCCTCTCCCTCAGGTCACACCATGAGATTGAACATATCCCCCTTCCTCAACCACACATAGAAGTGTAAACAATCATTGGGTTGCCTGCTACTCTAGATCATCCTTTATGAACAACAACAGGTGGTGAATCAACTTGTTGGGGGTCCTGTTGCCTGGGATCCTCCTCCTTGAGCCTCAACAGATGGCAGAACAAGTTCTTCTGGGTACTGATAGCCATAGTCCCCTGCCCTTAGCCTAACAAGTCACTGAATAAAATCCTCACAACCTTGAAAAGTCAACAGGTAGACTGGCATCAGTGCATTAACAAAAAAAAAGAGTTGTCTTGTGCCAATAAGCCTGGTCTTGTGATAACAATCTAGTCCATGCATTATGGGCTGTATCCTTGAGGAGGCAGCCTAGTGATGTAGGCAGGTGCAAGTGATAACCATCTGAATGGACCTTTTTTAGTCATTTTTAGCATAATGGGGCCTATGCAGTAAAATGAGGATTGCCCACACGCTGCTGATCTGTGGAGTGTTGGAAACCCTAAGTTAGAATGCTGCACACACTGAGGTTTCTGCAGACTTCCACTGGCATTCATGAAGGGACACACACTCCTTCTGCCCTTTATCCCCTAGCCTGTTGTGCAGCTACACATGCAGATGGTCTGGGCTGTGCCCACATTCCATGCTATTAACAAAGGTGTGGACTGCCAGGTGAGTGGGGTGAAAGATATAGCAGCAGGGATCCTGCCTAATCTATTGCATGCTCCCTTGATTGTACCCACCAGCTGCAGTGGGATGAGGAATGCCCCCTACCATACTGCCCCAGCCATCTGGCAGGGAGGGATGGGGGCAACTACTAACCCTTCAACTTTAAAACTTTCAGTCCCACACCATCCCATAATCCACTGCTCCATATGGAGCAGGGGATCCACTAGATAATCAGGAAAGGCATCCGATTGGATGCCTGCCTGGGCTCACTGATCTTCCCCCTATGCAGCATTGAGCTGGGGGGGTGAGGCCATGGGCAGGTGCCTGGCAGTGGCCAGCATTCATACATCCTGGCCACTGTGTGGCTGTCCAGGTATGTGGAGCCATGCAGGTCATGTCTACACCTCTTGTGTGTGCCCAGCCCACATTTGTGCATATCCCCCAACGTGTGAAGAAGCATGACATATGTCAAATTATGTTAATCTAGAATCAGTTGTGCTAATTGTGACATAAATCTAGAATGTTAAATGTATGGTAGAATAGAATTGAAAAACACATAGAAACATAGTAATTTAAGGTTGGAAGGGACTCAAAGTCTATCAAGAATGCTCTCCAAGCCTCTTAAACTGAGACCCAAGTATGATGTGCCAACATGACCAATCTACAGGGATCCCATTCATGCTGTTACGCAGGGTACCAGTTTGTCTTAGGTTGATGGCACATTATGATGGCTATCAATCAGAAATCAACCGTAAGAAGGCAAAGTTCCTGTCCAGGGAGATTTCTGCTGCACAGAATCGACTGGCTCAGCTTTTCCGGACTGTTGACAGATTGTGCAATCCAATCTGTCTCCAGCCCAGAGAAGTCTTTTCTCAGCTAAGATGTGAGGAGTTCGCTCGGTTCTTTGCAGATAAGGTTGCTAGCATCAGGTCCGGTATCGGTCTGACACCTCCGTTAAGAGATTGCAGTTGTTGACGGGAAGTGTTATCCACCCGGTCTGTCTGGTCAGATTTTCGCTGGCTGGAGTTCACTGACATTGTGAAGATCATCCAAACATTGCGGCCAACCAGTTGTAGTTTGGATCCGGGTCCTACAACCCTCTTGGTGGGATGTTTAGAGGTTATCTGCCCGATCCTTGCTGACATTGTCTGGAAATCCTTGGAGAGGGGGGTCTTTCCTGATCCCCTTAAGGAGGCGGTAGTTCGACCACTCCTAAAAAAACCCTCCATGGATCCAAACTGTCTAGCTAACTACCAGCCTATCTCTAACCTTCCTTTTGTTGAGAAGGTTATTGAGAAGGCGGTTGCGTTACAGCTGGATGATCATCTTACAACTCACAATGTCTATGATACTCTCCAATCTGGTTTCAGGAAGAAGCATAGCACAGAGACTGCTCTTGTCCGGGTGTTAAATGACCTCCTAATGGCTAGAGATCGAAAGGCATGTACCATTCTGGTCCTTCTCGATCTCTCTGTGGCATTTGACACTGTAGACCATGGTGTGCTGTTGGAGTGCCTGCGGATTTATTGTGGACTGTCTGGAACAGTCCTCAAATGGTTTCAATCTTACCTCACAGACAGGTCTCAGAGAGTTACCACTGGAATTTATTCCTCTGGTGCTCACTCCCTGCCTTGTGGGGTACCGCAGAGTTCCATTTTAGTGCCCATGTTGTTTGCAGTGTATATGCTGCCTTTAGGAGATATCATCAGGCGATACAGCTTGGGTTTTCACTGCTATGCAGATGATACTCAGCTGTATCTGTCCTTTCCACCCGGGCAAGATGGTGCTCTCTCCGTGCTAGACAACTGCCTTACTGAGATCAGATTATGGATGAGTTCTAGCTGGCTGAGACTAAATCCGGATAAGACTGAGGTGTTGGTAGTGGACCCCGGTCACCCGGTGATGGGTTTAGGGGCTGGCCAACTGCCAGGCTTATTGCTCGGTGGTATGTCGCTCACTACCTCTGATCGGGTATGAAATCTGGGCGTTATTTTTGATGACAGCTTGACCTTAAAATCTCAGGTGTCAGCCGTGGTCAAATTCTCTTTTTTTTCATCTGAGGAATATCGCCCAGATTAAACACCTGGTCCCACCGGGTGATCTGCCAACATTGGTCCATGCCTTTATCACTACCCATCTTGACTACTGTAACTCCCTGTACCTAGGGCTATCTGGGGCTGATATCAGTCGCCTGCAGTTGGTGCAGAACGTGGCGGCAAGGCTTTTGACTGGGATCTCTCGATCCAGTCATATTACACCTGTGCTCCGTGAACTGCACTGACTGCCTGTTAGGTGGTGGATTACCTATAAGGTTGGTTTACTAACCTTTAACGCCCTACATGATCAGGGACCCGGCTACCTGAATGATCTCCTGGTCCCCTATTTCCCCCTCTGTCCTCTCCGCTCAGCCAATGAGGGATTGCTGGAGATTCCCAGGGTTCGATTAAAAACATCTGGATCTCATGCTTTTGCCTTTTCAGCACCAACCCTGTGGAATTCTCTACCTCGTTGGTTGAGAGATTGTCCAACCGTCGAGAAATTTAAAAATGAGTTAAAGACATATTTATTTGGTTTAGCTTATCCTAGTTATGGCTATTAATTTTATTATTTTAATTTATGTACTTATGTGAAGCATTGTACAGCGCCTTGGTTTTGAAAGGTGCTTTATAAATAAAGATGATTTGATTCGATTTGATTTGATTTTGTCCAGACTTATTAAAGGCCTGTACTGTCTTCATATCCACTGCCTCTACTGGCAGGATGCATTCGGCACAGTAGGTAACCACCCTGAGAAGAAATGTTTTCTGAAGTTACCATTAAATATACCTCCTCTGAACTTCAGGCCATGTCCCTTCATCTATCTGGAGTACACTCTCTTGGTTTCCCCTTGTTCCTCAGGACAAAGCCGAAAACAAGAAAATATTTCCTAGCCCTAATTTCCTGGCCAACAAAACAAAATAAACAAATACATACTGTCATTTGTAAATACCCTTGAATATTTAGAAAACTAAGATCATGCCCCCCCAAAACTCCATTTCTCCTGGGTGAACATATAAAGAGCATCTACAATATCATAGCTGTCATAATCCATACCTCTGATTAACTGGGTGACTCTCAGTTGCACTTTCAGATTGTCAAAATTTTATTTTCATGGCTGCATGGGCAAAGCCATGCTGACATGTTGCTATATTGTAGGAGAGAGAAGGGACTGTGGATGCATGTGACTGGATACCTAGAGTGCTTTCTTCCATGTAGTGCTTCGACTGGACATGAGTCACATCTGTCTATATTCTCTCCATTTATGACAGTGGTGTGTTTGTGTCTGGCACCTTCTCACCCTTTCGTGAACTGGTTAGATGTCATATAAGCCAGGAAATAAAAGCGAACAAAACATCAGCGAGTGCAAATCACCAAATAGAAGAACGTCCATCTGCACTACAGCTCATATGACAAAAGTGATCATCCGCACCAGTATTTCCATGGCTGATATTTACTAACATTTTAATGCAGGGGGCTCCAGCCCTGAACCACCCATGCACCCCCCCTTTCTTATTATAATTAACTCTGGGATGGCCTGCCTCTGGGGAACAGGAGAAACTTTGGGAAGGGGCTATTGGGGGTGGGAGGGCAACCTGCAGATGGGGTGACCACATCCTGGATGACAGGGGTGTGGGGAATGGAATAAAAAGAAAGTAAGTGCCCAAGAAAGACAAAAAACAAAACATTAAACCCAGTCACCTTGCCAGGTCTGAACCTGGATCCTGCTGCATTGAAGGTATAGACTACCTCCACAAGACCAAACGGCCAGCTGGGAACTGTGTGGACAAATTACTTCCCATATCCTCCTTCAAGTAACCTCCCTCCTACCATCGCGTCACCCTTCAGCTGTGTTTTTTTTGTCTCCTTACAGTTGCTCTTCCAACATTCGCTCTTCATTCACATTCACTCTTTTAACAGGCAGTCAAACTCAGTTTGACTCTCCCATATCACAGGATACCACCTGCACTACATTGCATTATTTCATTGCTTACTCATCTCTCTTTCTCTCTCTCTCTCTCTCTCTCACTTACACACACACACACACACACACACACCACTTCTGTTCTGCTGCAGCCTGCCATGTCTAGCCTGCCTGACTGTGAACATTAACAGCATTAAAAACAATAGCAAAACACTTTGCATTTGTTTAAACTAATGCATTTGCCCAGCCACATTGAAACAGACTTTGAGTAGTCACTGTGAACTGAATCAAATTACAGACCAGCTGAGAACGCTTCCATTCCTACACAGAGCTCAGCTAGTTACTCCCAGTAAGCTGCTAGAGTGTTAATTTCTTGAAAAATGTGTCTCTTAAACAAGGTATATTATTTACACACCTACTGAAAATGGCAAAAACATGCAGACTTCTGTAAATCAGAAACCGGAAGTTCTCTACAAGTTAATAAATTAAAACACAAGCTTCACTGCAGGTTTAGTGCTGTGGCTTGCTGTTGCATAAAGGTATAATCTCCCTACTGACTAAACCCAGTGTATGTCTAAGATTTGAACCCCCTGAACAATACTTTTTTATATAAGTTAATAAAGCTGTGTGCCTCCATACTTTCTTTTTTATTATTGAAATTCCTGTCATGAGCTGTTTCATGTGCTCTTGCCCTATAGCCACCACTCAGTTGTTCACTTTGTTTCTCCATTTCTCTGTGTCTCCTTTCTCGCTGTCTGTGTCTGGCATGTTTTTGTTTTATTGCTCTGATTTCCACCCCCCCATGCATGCTGCTCTCAGTTTACTTAGGGACAGAACTGAGTTTTAACCCTTGATTATCCTGGCAGTTTATCTTCAGCCTTCTTGCAACTTGTAATGGTATGCTTTTATTGTAGCTGTTGGTTCTTTGCTGTATTTCCTTTTTCAGATCAGACCCATAAGGGTATTGTGTTTTTAAAGAGTAATCCTCACCTGTCTTATTTTACTATGATGTTTAATGTGCACCTCCACATTTTTTTTATTTCTGTTTGATCAAGCTTCACAGTAGGTGGGGCAAGGTAGGAGGAAAGCAGGAGGAAGCTTCAGGGCTGTATATTTATAGTGCAGTGTACAGTATTTATCTTATTTCATTACCATGTTTTGTGTATCTGCAGCAGCCTGTATATTCAGGGCCCAATCCTCAAATGGTTCGCTGTCTCTCCACATGTGTAGAGGTCCTGGAAATGCAATGGAGGGTCCCTTGTGCACCTTATACATACCATCTGGGTACTACAGAGCATCCACAGTATTTGTGTGTGCCCCCGCAGTACCCTATGCCTGATCTGCACACCTCTCTATGCAGGTGAGTGGGACAGTGGCTTGCCAGGAGGCATAGGCTAGTATATGACTGATCCTGGACACAAACTCCTCAAGGCATAGGGCCAGTGGATGGGGCATTAGCTATACCTGCCTAAGGACAGTAGTTGCAGCTATGCAGCCCCCTCTGCCTGTCCACAAACCACATATCCTACCCTCTTTGGCTTTCTTTTCTCCAGTCCCCCAGTCCTTGGATCCTCTGCAGTGTGTTGAGGGTTATCACTGGCACCAGGTGGTGTTCAATGAAATTCTGTTTAATTCTCTGTAGGGATATAGCAGTTAGGGAAGGCAGCACCCTACCCAACCCCACTCCAGTGAAATGTTATTAATACACTATGCAAATGGTGAGCGCCCCATTGCTTGCGCAACACTTCATGCACTGCCAGGAGTCAAGGGACTCCTCATGATGGCATGCACCTCATAATCCACAGACCCAAAAGATATGAGCACACTCCACCACCATACACCATGTATCTTAGATGAAGTCTCCCTTATCAGTTTGTGAAAGCATCTGAGCAGTTTGAAATGACATCTGTTTTCCAGTGGCTATAGGGAACCCTTCATCTACATTCTCAAAGTGCTGTACCATGTTTTAATATTTGCGAACATACAAATGTTGCCAGAAGCAAAAGGCCACTCTGGTCTATCTAGGCTACTCAAGATTGCTGCTAGCTCCCTATTCAGCAGCTGCCACTCTCCCCTTCCCTTCCGTCCCTTTACCCTCTCCTTTGCCCTGCCCCACCCCTTCTTGAAGCATTCCACTGTGTTACATGCCACCACCTCAGCTGGTAGTGTGTTCCACTTTGTCACCACCCTCTTAGTAAAGAAATGACTCCTCCTCCTCACCCTCCTAAATCTACCCACCTCCAATCTCATGTCATGGACCCTAGTGTCTCTCCCCACCCTCCTCCTGAATAGACCCTCTGTATCTGTTTTGATTATCCCCTTCACGTATTTGTAGGTCTCGATCATGTCCCCCGTCCTTCCTCTCCTCCAATGTGTACATGTTTAACTCTCTTAGTCTGACCTCATATGGCAATTCTCCCAGGCCCTGATTCATCTTCATTGCCCTATGCTACACCCCCTCCAGCAGCCTAATGTCCTTTTGTAGGTATGAGTGCCAGTACTGCACACAGTATTTCCGGTGGGGTCTAACCAATGATCTGTGTAACAGTAGAATAACCTCCCTTCTTCTAGAGGTAATGCCCCTTGCAATGCACCTCAACATTTTGTTGGCTATTGCTGCTGCCTTTTTGCATTGTGCAGAATTGTTCTTTACTCCCATGATGAGCACCCTCAGATCCTTCTTCTCTTCTGTTACCCCCAGCCACAAGCATACACCCAGATGGTAGCTTCTCCTCAAATTTTTTGTTCCGACGTGCAGTACCTTACATTTTTTTGCATTGAACCCCAGCTGCCATCTGCCAGACCATGCCTGTAGCCTTGCCAGATGATTCTGTAGCCCCAGCCATCCAATCTGGTCATCCACCACTGCTTTGATTTTTGTGTCATTCACAAATAGACTGATTTTGATGCAGATGCCCTCTGAGATATCTGCAATAAATATGCCAAACAGCTCAGGGCCCAACACCAACCCCTGTGGAACACCACTTGTCACAGGCTTAGGGGATGAGTATTCTCACCTACCACCACCCTCTGCTGCCTATATTTTAGCCAGTTCTCCACCCACCTCACCAGTTTTGTTCCTGCACCTGTGCCCTGTAGCTTGCTTCCAAGTCTCCCATGTGGTACTGAATTGAAGGCCTTACTGAAGTCTAGGTACAGGACATCCACCATATGGCTCCCATCAATTTGCCTAGTCTCCCAGTCATAATATTCCACCAGATTTGTCTGGCATGACCTGCCCTTGACGAAGCCATGCTGCCTCCTGTCCTGCACCCCATTCACCTCCAGTAGTGCCACTAGCCTTTCCTTTAGGACAGACACCATTAGCTTCCCTACTATGGACATTAAGACTTATTGGTCTATAGTTCCCTGATTCATCCTTGGGTCCACTCTTGTAGAGGGGAACCACATGAGCCAGTCTCCAGTCATGGGGTATGCAGCCTGTGTCTAGAGATAAATTAAATAATTCTGCCAAGGGTCCTGCCAGGACCTCTACCAGCTCTGTCACCACTCTTGGATGTACTCCATTCAGTCCTGGTGCCTTTTCCACCCTCAATGCTCCTAACCCCTCCAACACCTTTCCCACTGTGATTTCTCCATCCATCGCTTTGTGAGTAAAAAAGCAATAGTTCTGACTTACAACCTATCTGGACCTTTTTATAAGTTACATGTAGTATGGCAGGGGTTTAAGCTCATATTTTTTGGTCCTGTGGTCTGTGTATGTATAGTGAAGCAACATGTTATCTGTGTATGTATTTTGAAGTAACGTGATGCAGGGGTGCGATCCTTTGTGTGTTTGCACCTCATGGTTCAAACATTCACCTGTAATCTCCATGAGATACACCCAGGAATGAACAGCAATATCTAATGTAAATTCCTTCAGATTCTATGACCCTTTCACTAGCGTAGCCATTCTGGTCATGTGACTGACTATGGAAGCTATCAGTTGAGTGTGCATCAGGATTAGCTGTACTTAAAAGCTGATTCCATTCACAGCTGAGGCACTTGCCACTTCAGTTAAACAAGCAAAGTGATGCATTGTCAGCACAACTGCACCTCTCAAGGTCTGTCATTGACCTTCTCAACTTCCTCATTAATTATTCACTACTTACACAAGACTATCACTTGGTGTGTGACCAGCTTTGCTGGTTGTGCAAGAGCTTGAGTGTGGATGCAGACATGTACAGCATGGCTTTTTTCTACAACTCACTTTGTTTCCCTGTGGTCCAATTGTGACAGCACATGTTCACACATGTGTGACTGGGTCTGACAGCAACTATCTATATTCCGTGGCGGTCTAATGACCCCCACCCTACCTGCATTCACACAGGCCCCTTCCTGCACCCCAATCACAGCAGCTGTACATCACCGCACCACAATACTGAGACCTGCACAATCCTTTGCTCTTCACCATGGCCAGCTACCATGTGAGCTATCAGCTTATGTACTGTAGAATCAACTGTTAAAGTATGCACGCTAGCAGCTCATACAGCAACTGCCCATGGTGGTAAGAGGAGGACTGTGCAGGTCGCCGTATTGCAGTGCAGCAATGTACAGCCACTGAGACAACAGGGTGCAGTGAGGGGGTCTGTGTGCTGCTAGGTTATGTGAGGGGGTCACTACACTCCCAGGGAATACACATACTTACACACAGGGCACTATGGCAATGGGGGGGTTGAGGGACAGTCACTAGACCACCAGAGAATACAGATCTCTACATACACGGCACGATGGCAATCAGGGAGGAGGGTTAAGGAACAGTCACTAGACCACCAGGGAATATAGATCCTTACATACATGGCACAGTGGTGATCAGAGGGCCACTGACCACTAGGCTGGTCTCTAGGACAGGGATAATTCATATCCCCACCTAATACAGGTTCCACAGCACTCAGAACTGTTACAAATGATTGTAAATATGATTCAACTGTAACCTTCACCTTTTTCAAGTGGAATTCAGAAATGCAGTGCATAAATATGCCGAAGGATTAAGGAGTTGGTAATCTCTATTTTTTTCCAGTTATTTAACCAGGTAAAACACACTAAACTGAAAGCTTGTTTACAGGTACAACCTCAGAGCACGAGGAAGTTAAGTGACTTGCTCAGAGTCACACAGTATGCAAGTGGGGATTGTGGGATTCAAACCTAGGTCTCCAGATTTGCAGCTCAGAGCCTTAAACCACTGCGCCATACTGCCTCCTCATTTACACTTGGGAAGTAACATTTCTTGCTGCCTCACTCATTTATTTATTTATTTACAGTATGCATGCATGTATGTATGAATGTATTTGTTTACCGGGTAAGTGCACTGATCCCAGGGAGCATTTTCAGGCATGACCTGTGCCATAGGTATGGAACATAGGCAATTTAGTTTGGAAATACTACACAAGTACGAAAGAAAAAGTGGTACAGAAAGTAGAAGAACGGATACAAAGTGCGTGTGCAAATACAGCATACATTACAGAGAAGTAAAATACAAAACTGTAGAATCTAACAGCAGAAATATTTAGTGCAGTACAACAGGGTTAAACAGCTGCATATAAATCAGAATTAGAGATTGAGGAATACTCATCAAGAATGTAAAGCGTAAATATTTTTCCAGGGGGGCAAGTACACATAGCAGAGGCCATCAAGGCAGCTTTATATGGCCTTTTGGATGCTAGGTTTGAGTCTAGAAAGTGGAGGAGGGTAGGTAGACTGTTCCATAGTCTGGGAGCTACAGAGGAGAAAGCTTTGCTTCTCAGGCCAGCAGATATCTGTGGAACCACTAAGAGAGGAACACTAGAGGTTGAAAGGTTATGTGGATAGTTATTTAGTTTGTTCAGGGCAGAAAAGGGGACAGGCCACCTCTCCTGATAGTATTATCTATGGTACAGCCTAGGAAGTAGCTGTTTCTGGTCAGGGTGGGGGGAACCAGCTTAGGGACTGGTAAAGGTAGCAATGGTGAGTTGAGTAGGGTGCCAGCAGCATAAATCTACAATTATTATTGTAGGCAATAGTTAGCCTTGCAAGAAGTTTGGAGGAGGTATGAGTGTAGATTGTGGCACAGTAGTCCATAAGAGGAAGGAAGTTGCCTTGAGCTATGGAAATCTTTGCCTCCGGGGTCGAGTAGTGCTTTAGACAGAAATCTACCACCATTTTTCTGGTTGATCCTCTGCAAGGTGTTATTGATGTGCATGGAGAAAGTTAAGGAGGGGTCAAGGGTGACACCCAGGTATTTGAAAAAGGGTATGTTTTTAAGGGTAGAACCATCAGGGAATAGGACTATCAGTGTAGATTGAGTATTTGTCAGTTTAGTGTTAGGTTTGGATCCCAGGATCATGGTCTTTGTTTTATTTGAGTTTACTAGGAGTCTGTGCTTCCAAAACCAGTTATGGGCCACCATATAGTTTTTTGTTATTCAGGAGGAGAGGCTAGTCAGTGATTTGGTGCTGTGGAACAACACTAGGTCATCTGTGTACAGGATGGCCTTGCATGAGAGGCTCTCTGCAGGTAGGGAGTTAATAAAAAGCAAAAACAGGAGCGGTCCCGGGATAGAACCCTTGGGAACACCAGAGGTTACAGCCTTAGCCATTGAGGTAGTGCCCCCAATGCCAACCTTGTGGGATTAGCCAGAAAAGTAGCTCTGGAACCAAGTAGCCATTCCCACAGCTCAACCAAAGTTAACCCTTTGAGGACCAAGATGTGGTCAACCAGGTCAAAGGCCTGGGTCAGGTCGATGAAGATGGCACCTGTGAGGTTACCTAGATCCATGTTTCTGAAGACAAGGTTTGTGAAATGGGACAGGGCAGTTGAAGTGCTATGATACTTCTTAAAACCATGCTGTTCTGGGCAGAGAAGATTATATTTGTTGAGATATTCAGAGAGTTGGTGATGGACTACCTTTTTAAGGAGCTTACTCAGGTGTGGCAGTAAAGCGATAAGTCTATAGTTATCCATGGACAGAGGATCACCAGCTTTCAAAATGGGAGCCACCTTGGCATTTTTCCATTTGGCCAGCACAGCTGAGGTGGATAAGGCAAGATTGAAAATTAAAGTCTTTTTCTCTTTGTTTCTCTCTCTCTCTCTCTCTCTCTCTCTCTCTCTCTCTTTCATGAGGTAACACCCCCCAACCCCAGAGAAGGAGGAATTGAGACTGAGAGGACAATTAGAAAGAGGGTAGTCAGCTGAGGTGGATAAATAGTAACTTTAAAAACACTATTGGGATAGAGTGGAATAACTCAAAAACATTAACATTGCAATTTAATGTCAGAACGACTTGCGGTCCATCATGTCAGCTTCTTATTTGATAAGCAGGGCCAGCTTCTTATTTGATAAGCAGGGCTGAAAGAGTAAGCTGTGAAAAGGGAAGCCTATGAATCCCATAAGTAGGCAGCCATTGCTCTTGCTTTATCTTGGAGGTCTGTATGTCTTCATGCCCACTGTCTCTGTTGGTAAGCTGTTCTGCAGCTTTGCTGCTCTTTGGGAGAAGTGCCCTGTTATGTTACCCTTGAGTTTTCCACCTCTGAACAGGGCATTTTCCCATGTCCTGCAGGAGAACATATCGTCAGATATTTCTGTTCAATCTTGTCGATACCCTTGAGCATGCAGAAGACTGAGATCATGTCCCCTCTCAGCCACCTTATATTATAAACATAGGTAATATCTTGACCTTTAAGATTTTCTTGTTCGCTGTCATTGTGAAGTTACTCTGGAATTGTCATATCACAATAAAATTAAACCCACTATTTACTTGTATATCGCTTATCCGCTTAATGCATCAGCAGCCATTTGGGCTCTGACCAGATCTGTTGTATTGGAGGACTGAGAAATGTACACTGCTTGATCTGGGCCTTGTTAAATGTCAGGATTACTTTCCCTGCTCTGCTGGTTACTGCCCCTTTTTGATGACAACCTTCTTGACAGCAGCCAGGCAGTACTTATCATGCTTTACCCCATGTCCATTATGACCACCAGTCTTTCCTTTCCTAGTCAGGAAAAGGAGCCCCACCAAGTTCGTAGACCCTATCTCTGTTTTTTCTTCACAATTGTAGCAAATTACAGTTTGCTACAGTTAATTGCTTAATTCTGTCCCTGCACTCTTGTGGGTTGGAGACTTGGGGCAAGATCCACAAAGAGAAACTTTTAAAGTTTCCCTCCACAACTGCCGTTGCGGACTGGAATAGTCTGCATCTGCGCAGTTGCCTTTCATAGCCGTGGTAGTTGCGGAGGGTGCTACGGTGAGTTCCGCTGTCCGTAGCAGTCTCCCGCAGTTGTGGTGCTGTCCATGGTGACAGCATCCACAAGCTGCCATATTCCATGGAGCCAGTTGTACTTCAGCTCCACCTACGTGAATGCCCACAGCTGTGGGCAACCTGGGGCTTCGCAAGTGGTTTCCCACTAGCGCCGAGGTTTTCCCACAACTGTGGGTCCTTCTCTCCCTTCTGTGGATCCTGCCCTTGGAGTATATGGGATACATTGATGGTCCCTGTGCCCACTCCCTCAACCAAATGACTGCCACATTCTCTCCGCTCTCTCATCTGGATTCTATAGCATGTTGGGATATACTTCACTTATCACCCATTTTTCACAACATAAACCCCACTGCAACCATCTCAGCCCTTCAACCCTCCCAATCTGTTCATATTGATCCCATAAGCCATCTGGTGTATTACAACAAATTATTTGATATGTCTATTTAAGCATTAATATCACACTCACTGTTGGATCTGAATTTATATTGTCACCCAAGTACAGTAGTTTGTAACATGAGATTACCAGTATTTGGACCCAGTGGGAAGAGCAGGAGGATGAGGATCTTCATGTTGCAATGGACATGTAAAATAATTCATACTACCACTACTACTACGTGGGGTGACTAATTGGGCATGACAGTATGATATGGACTGGATAAGCGGGTAGAGGGGTTGAGATGGATAGAGTCGGGTTTATCAATATTAAAAAATGGGTGATAGGAGCAAGGGCAAACTGGGTGAAGGGGAGAGGTTTAGACATGCTTATTATGGTGTTAGCTACAGATGAAGAGCTCCAAAAAGAGCAAATAGAATTTGCTACTCTAGAGCTGACCTTATAAGCCAACACACACACACACACACACACATATGCTCACACACACATGCACACACACACACACACACACACACACACACACACACACACACAGAATGAAAGTGAATCATTGGACACATCTCTTCAGAGCAACTCTCAAGGATTGGTTCTTATAATGTGCCACATACTCCTAGATTTGTATAAAACACCCCATTCATCCTGTGCCATGATAATTGATCCCTGATTTCTATGTCCATCCCTCCCTCACTCAATCCTATGGAAAATACTCTGTGGTGCCTGTGTGAAAGCCCACCTCTGCACAACCTCATAGCAAATACCCTTGTTGTATAAGTAGACTCCTCTTTCTCACCCAGTCTTGCACAAAATACTTCTCAGAGCCCACTCCCAGAGCCCCTGGGATTGGGCGCTAGAAAAATAAAATTTGCCTTGCCTTGCCTTTGCCTTGTCTTGCCTATGTGGTACCAAATCCCTCACAGAGTCCCATGCTAATTAATCTCTGATAGCTTACTGGCATAAACTTCCTTTACCCTTTCCCAACATGGAGACCTTGGTCA
The DNA here is from genome assembly GCA_016271365.2 of Neoceratodus forsteri. Classification (NCBI taxonomy): domain Eukaryota; kingdom Metazoa; phylum Chordata; order Ceratodontiformes; family Ceratodontidae; genus Neoceratodus; species Neoceratodus forsteri. The sequence goes on along the minus strand of CM057454.1, from coordinate 1,023,558,955 downwards.
GTAGAGTGCAAAATGGTATAGAGTTTAAAGAAAACCAGCTTGGGGCCAGGAAAGATTAGATTTAACCCTTGCTACAGCCAAATATTCATGGTGTGACCTTGGGCAACTCAATGAACCCCCCTCTGCTCCAGTCCATCCAGCTGTGGAAATGAGTCAAACTAGGTCTCAATAACAAAACATATAAAATATCAGCTAGGTAATCTTTGGTTAATGAATTGCATAAGTGTCAAAAATAGAAAAAAATCACCAAAGTTGACACATGTGGGATTTGTCATTTGCTATGACTTTTCTAATGCTGACATCTGCATGAGTTTTTGTTTTGTCATGCTTTGAAGTGATGTTACTGTAGACTGGATGCAGGTGGTCAGTGTTGGATCAGTAATGCAGTCTAAAGGTCTGACCTCAAACTCCGGTGCAGGGCTGGTGCAATAACAAGACAGGCAGCCAGACTGAGGGCCCCATATTCATAAGTGGCAGGCTGCATTGCACAAGTGCTTGTGCCATGTAAGTCAACTGCACTGGCACAAAACAATGATATCTTCAGACATTGCGGCATAATATGCAATCGAGCATGTGCGGCTGAATATCCTGAACATGCACGATTGTGCAATGGAAGATGCGCAGCAGGTGCCTAGTGTAGAGCATACAGAAGTGTGCGATGCAAAGCCACTTGTGAGGCATGCAGACTTGCAATATTCAGCCAGGATATGCAAATGACCTCATTGTACCCAGCCCCCCCAATCCCCCCCCCGGGCCCTCTCTCCTCTGCCAGTACCTGCTGGTACTACTTGAAATGTTTATTTAACTACACATGTGTTCAATCAATTGTATGTAATACTATGTATCTATGTTCATGCAACCTATGTAAAACTACAGTATGTTGATTCTGTATGTCTGTATTCTTTAAACATGTAAAAATCTGTTATTCTGTCTTGGCTGTACTCTGTAAATTTTGTAAACCATGTGTGTCCTCTCTGTGATGAGGTACCTTTGTAAATGAGCCACTGGCTCAAATGTTGTAAATCCGATTATACGATAAATAAATTAATAAATAAGTACAGTCAGCGCCCAAGGAGCACATTTGCATATCATTACTGGAATATATTCAGTCTATTTGCATACCATTGGCATGTGCAGATCCAGCAGTACAGGACAACAACACCACCACTCCACAAAGGTGATCAGGAGGTACTGCAGCTTAGCAGGCAGGTGGAATGCATGGATGTTTGTGGGTGGACTGCACTGGCCTGAGTACAGTGCTACAAACCCCCAACCCCTTAGCACACAAATGTGTGTCAAGGTGTGTGACAACTGGCCAGAATGTGTGACACAGCAGCAAACATGACAGTGCAAGCTTGGAAGACTGTGGAAATGAGTGCACCAATGTTGGTACAGTGTGCTGATACCCAACATCTTGTATTATCATAAAATGATGCATATCGATCCCAGTGGTCGGTGCATAATGTCACCCACTCTGTGTGGGTCAAAGGGTGTCTGAGTGATAACATGAGTGCTGTACCCTGTACTGCGAGATAGTTGAGGGGTTTGCAGTGCTACTACCCATTGCCATGTCCATGCCCTAGGTGGCCGCATGCACAACACTGGATAGGTCTGATGTCCTTGGGGCATGCCCCTGCCACCTCCAGGCCACAGGCGGTGCCACCCTACCCCATGCTGCTCACAGCTGAGCACTGTCCACCACCAGTACACCACAGTGACTGGAACCCAGGGCCCCAGTGGCACTGTCACACTGCAGGGATGGAATGCGTGACATGTATGTGGTCCCTGGTGGTGTGGGTCTGGCATGGGTGTGAGGTGGTGCACCTATGGTGTTCAACTGTTGGTATGTGCCACTGGGCTGTATATGACCCATGCCATGCTGCCACCATCACCAGTATGCATCCTGCTCACCATTGTCCCCGATGCCACCATGGGTGCATTCCTCCACTGAGTAGCACTCTGACTGCCACAAGGGTGCAGGCCATGACACCTGGTACTTGTGTGATATTGTAGCTGTCTGCTCCACTGGTGTGCTAGGGGGTGCATTACTAGCATGTGGCAGCTGGGCATCCCTGACCTGGGTATGGTGAGGGGGGGTGGCTGACTGGGCAGTGCTGGAAGTGTCAACCAGCAGCACCCATCAGGTGCCCAGCAAGCTGGCACAGCACAGCTGTGGCTTTGGGTACTATCATCCTGGCATGACTGCTGTGCATGGGTGCCTAAAGCACATACCGGTGCACCTCTGAGGGCTGTCTCATGGTCATCTGTTTGCAGTTCTGCAGTCTGCCTGTCGGTCGCTGGCTGATTTAGGCCATCCCCTTACATACTTAACTTTATGCAGCACAGTTTTGTGATGCGCGACACGTGTGTCATACATTTTGGCTAAATATACACTTGTGCGGCATATTCAGGTACCCGCACCCTTTTTTTGCCCCTCATACATTATTTCTGCATGATCACACATTCAGAAATGTGTGACGCATCTCTCCCTTTTGAAATATCGTGCTTCCGACCCATTTTCTGGGATGAGCCATGCATCTTCATTTTGCACCGTGCATCTCCTTTGAATATGTGGGCCTGAGAGTGAAAACTGAAGGGTATAAATGAAGCCACACTCACAGAGAATCCACAAACTCCTGGGTGAAGTGTCAAAATTGAGCTTTATTACAAATCATGTGCCAGGAGTAAAGGGCAGAACAAGCTGTTTACCATTACTGCCCTGGCGCTTCGAGTATCCCACTCTTTTTCAGAGATGCCAGCACGTCAGGAGTTGCAAGTCAGTTAAAATACTTCATCTCATGAATTTTAATAAACCAATGATGTGAAACATTTAATCAAACAAAACAGACAAGTACATACTAGAATCATGTATTGAACTGACAGGGTGCTTACAGGAGCTGCAACCTTATGTGCCCACTTGTAATACAAGTTAAATGCCCTTTTAATTTAAAATTTAAACTTGAACATGAAAGATGTACAGATAGCACAGAGTATTGCCACTACAATCCAATAGCTTCTAAATTTAAATGCATGTTGTATGTGAATACGGAGCATAAAGATATATACAAATGGGAATATAAGGAAGGGAGGGGGAAGGGAAAGTAAAAAAGGAATATAGAGTTAGGGATTTGGGCAGGGATAGGGAAGGGGGGAAGAGGGACACATGGAAAACATAAAAACAACAACATGGATTTGCTGTATGCCATTCCCATCAATGAGAGAGACATGAGATGAGCAGCACCTAAAAAAGAGACACACATTGAGTAATCATGGAAACTATAAGTTGCATAGTATCAGTGGGAAAAATTGAATGGAAGATTCAGCACAGAAAGGGTTTTAGGTCCCATTGGTCATTAAGACCCAATGGTTTTATACTACATACAGTAATGTAAACATCCAAAAACTTTCTTTTTTCAACAAGGTGTTGGTCCATCCCCTTCCTTAAAGGTGACCTCACCGTATTCAATGCCCATAAACTTAATACAGTCCTGGCACATGATTTGTAATAAAGCTGAATTTTGACACTTCACCAGGAGTTTGGTGGTTTCTTCAATAGTGCAGTTTCATTTCTGCCCTTCAGTCTGGATCAGTAGTGTCTCGCAAGCTCATCAGTTTGACTCAGTCATGGTGCAGAGCTAAGAAACTATGCACACACTCAAAGATTGACAGTAGTTCCAGATGTCTTGGATGTTATGTGACTGAATTAAAATAGTTTGTAAAAGGTAAAAGTTGTCAGAACCCAATTATCAAGTCAAGTCACAAAATTTGAAAGCAGTCCGCCCAATGGTCCAGCAGCAGTGCATCACACCACTGAGCAGATGACGCAAGTTCAGGAGGGAGCTCAGATTGCCACATCTGGAGGCAGGCCAGGTGGAGTTAGCTGCCACATGGCAGCATGCATCAGTTCCAGAGGGTTACCAGCATGTTCCCATGCTGCAGTGACTGCTGCACCTGGGCCACAGAGGTTGCTCTTGCTGCAGGGGTGCTGCATGCAAACATGACCAATGTGGCACTGTTTATGCTGTGCTGTGGACAGACCATGGGGAAATGGAAGGAAACAAAATGCTACTGTTGAACTGATGATGAATCTGCCTGAACAGGGTATATGCTTGCTTGCAGGGTATAGCCCTGACCTAATGTTATGGACTGTGGAGAAGGTAAAAAGTTATATGGAGCAAAGAAATTTAAAAACATACATAAATGTTGACAGAGTGAGAGTGGGGAGTTGAAAGTGGCAGTGCATATAAATTTCGACAGTAACCGACCTGAATGCATCATGAAGATTTGGGTTATGGTTTATTTTTTTTTAGCATATTTGGTTTGGTGTTGCACTTAAAGGGTTAGGTAGCATACTGTAAGATGGAAGGGGGTCTAAGGGGATGGATCAGGTTTTGTGAAAGTGGACATGGTCTAAGAGTGTATCAGTTGATGGGAGGTTGGATTTGGGAGTAGTGTTTATCACATGGCCTCCCACATAGGCAGACATACTGTTCTCTAGTATCAGAAGGCTAGTCTGGGGGACTTTATAAAACTAAGTGGCTGTTTAGTAGTAGTATGTGTACTGAAGTGTGTGTGCGTGTGTGTGTGTGTGTGTGTGTGTGTGGTTGTGGAAGGTAGAGTAAGCTTAACAGATTTGTTAACAGGGTGGACCAGGAAGTCAGAATTTTTGGGATCCAAGGATACCTCAAGGGTTATGGCTGGCCCTAATTTAATAATTTGATAACTTAGAAACATTTTGGTCAAATACTACAGTGACAGTGAGGTTGGGGTGTATAGTAAAATTTCTCACATATATGAACAGTGATCCTTCTAGTTGCTAAGAAAAATCCTAAGCTAATCATCTGAGCCAGATGAGAGTAAGACTGCAAAATTCATCTTCTGCCAGTGAAAGTTTGGTAAAATTCTGATTTTGCTTCCACAGAATTTCAAAAATGTTTCTAACATTGTGATTTCAGGTATACCATTGTAGCAGTGACACTCTTACAGCGAAGCTGTTACACTGACAGCAACCTGCCAACACCTGCAGTGTCGACCAGGTTGCTGGAGCGATGCCAGTTATCAACTCCAGAGTTTGGACACTCTCACACGAGATCTACCCCCTCCGGAGTTGGAATCCGTAAGTCGGGGGGGGTTGGGGGCATAGCCCCCCTGCATGAACACCAATCATGTGTCAATGCATTTTCTGGTCGGGGACCTGAGTCGGCGGCGTCAGGGATGTTAGCGATGATGTGTCGCTGTAGTGGAGGTTGCCTACATTCCTGTCACCACGGCAACATGGAACTGCAATTTCAGTGATTTCCTTCCAGCTTAAAAAGTACTGAAATTTATCAAGTTTCATACAAACATAGAAAAATAGAAATTGATCAAGATAAAGACCACATGGCCCACCTAGTCTATCCATTATCCCTACCTACTGTAATAATGCAGACCCTACTAAATCTCCAGCTTTACCCTCCTTTTCCTAAGCACTAAGGTTTCCTTGTGCCTATTCCTTGCATTTTTGAATTCCATTACTATGTTTGCCCCCACCACTTCTGCTGGGAGGCTGTTCCATGCATCCACCATCCTTACTGTGAAGAAGTACTTTCTTACATTTCCCCTGAGTCTACTCCTTCCAACTTCAAAGCATGATCTCTTGTTCTTGAACATCTTTTTTTCTGAAAAATGCTTCTTTCTACCTTACTAATACTCATGAGGTATTTGAATGTCTTTGTCATATCCACCCTCTCCCTCCTCTCTTCCAGGGTGTACATATTGTGGTCCTTTAGTCTTTCCTCACAGGGCTTTTGGTGCAGATCCAGAACCATTTTAGTTGCCCTCCTCTGGACTGCTTCTACTCTATGTCCTTCTGGAGATGTGGCCTCCAGAGCTGGACATAGTACTCTAGATGGTTAAACAACTAAAAAAAAAAAAAGAAAAGATGAGGTCTCATCAATGATTTGTACAGCAGTATCACCACTAAAGATAGATATCTGTCTCTAAAGATGGCATAGTAATAAGCCTCCAAACTTTCAGAAATGTTTAAACTACATTTTGCAATTATTTATACTGAAGAATTTTAAGCCCCTATTGCCTCTATGTTTCTATGTTTCTATTACCTTAAAACCAGGTAATGGAATATCACCAATTTGGTTAGGTTCATTGAACCTACATATTAGGCTTTGGGGCCACCGCATGGCCCAGAAGCAGAATATGCACCACCATGCTGATGACTGGGTTTGGAAGTGAGCCACAGAAGTCATGTCAGTAGGCAGGACATGGCTGAGACAGCTGCAGCTTGGCAGTGCATCTCAGTATGGGAGGGATGGCAGCAAATTCCACCGAAGTAATAACCCCTGCAGCTGGCTATTTGCTAAGTTCACACTGTCCTGGAGGAGAGTAATGCAGAGCAGAAAAGGCTTCAGATAAAACAAAAGCTAACATTTGTAACCTCCATACTACATAACATTTACCAGCTAATGACAGATAAGTGTGGTGGAAGAGAATGATACAGCACCGCCATCATATAGCTAGCTATAATAAATCAAACCGTTTAAAAAAGTAAAAAAGGCAGTGTAGAGCATACTTTTACTTAACATGGGAAAAAACACATTAGCACTGCCATCAAGCAATTTACAAGTTTCATTTGCATTAGGTTACTCTTTTAGCACCTTATCTTATTAGCTGACAGTGTAATCCAGGCCTGTTTAACTCCTATTTGTATGTATTTCTTTTCTCTTTTGCTGGTGTATTTTTGTCTCATTGTGTATCATGTATTTCCAGATGATATTGTACCCTCATATTCCCTAATCCTGTATTATCCAGTATGTATGCATTGTTTTCTTTACTCCTATTCTGTCCTACCCATGACCTCCATGCAAATGAGCTCTGCTCAACTGAGTTTTTCCTGGTAAAACAAAATAAATAAATAAATAAAACTGTACGTATTAATCTCAGAAGTCTATTATTAACTCTATTTATAAGGTTCTAAAGGCCTGGAGGTGAAAGGGACCGATAAATTGCATCAGTAACATTTACACATAATGGATGGTACATTCATAGTACAAATATTTGGAGATGTACAATTTTCATTAAATGTAGATGTCTTCCAATTTGTTTATGTAAACATTAAAAAGGAATGAGGCAAGAAACATCCTGTTTTCTACCTTTAGTTGTGACAATTGGTTGAAATAACGTCCTATCCTTCATGTTTCTATTCACAGCTAGTGTATCTCTATGCAATAGTTTTATTGTCTCCAGAAGTCTTTTATCTAAAATTGAAGCACCTAATATAGACCATAATATCTGTCTGTCTATACTAACAAATGCACTAGATAAATCAATGAATAACGCAAATAAATTCCCATTTTAAATGTATACTTTTCAATAATGTACTTTAACTTGAAAATGTGATCACTTGTGGACATTTTAAGCCTAAACCCAGCCTGAAACTCTGAAATAAGATTATTTTCTTGTTTTCATAATTCAAAAATATTCAAAATGTGCCTAGTATAAATCTTTAATGGACTTCTTTGAATTGCAGGGAAATAGGTTGATAACATCCCAGATATAACTAATCATCCTTTTTCAACAAAGGCAGTATGACCCTAGTTTTCCAACCATCTGGTATTTAAAATGAAAGTTTATAATGGTGCAGTTGCAGCTATAGATACTGACAGAAATTTCCAGATATTTAACAATATTTATAAAGAAATTCTTTCTGTGGGCCCACAGTGGTACAACATGTAGGCAGGTGGAGAATTTCTCCAGCGACATCACAGACATTTCAGGAAATACTGAACCATGTCTTTGGCTGCAACTGCAAATAGAGTAGATAGAATTCTGCTCCTTCATTTCTGACTGACTGAAAAACCTCTGCTGCCAACAAATCCAGGCCCAGAGGCTTATTTCTTTTTTGTGCCATAATTCAAGGTTCAACGTCTCCAGGGGAAACTCAGCACCAATCCAGTACCTGATGATTATTTAATGTAAAACAAAATTTTTCCAAACCTCTAAAATCAGCTTCATTATTTTTTATGTTTTCTCAAAAGGACTTATCCACTGTAAGGATTAATGTATTTTTATGTACAACACGAGATTCATCTGAAAATATCCATCAACATGAATATATAATTCCTGTATAAAAATACAGTTTTACTTACTTCCTGGTTTTCCATAAATACCACTAGAATGCCATGTTGCTCACTGTTATCATCAAATGCTGTAATATTCCAGAATGTTGCTGATCTTTTCTTCAACAGCATCGCAAAATTCTGAACAAAGATCATTTTCAAAATTTGCCTTTTTTAGAAAAAGCCTTTTGTATTCTGAACTAACTGATTTATGGGCTCTCAAGTTCTCAAGAGATGATATGTTGTAGGCAACATCATCTATTTTATCAAAGTTTTTTTCTTATTTTTACATTCCATAGCATACTATTTTAGATTCACCAGTCTGACAAGATGAGTATTTCTTAGGGCTCCAACTAATTTTTTATAACCTCATTCCTCAAGGATTTATATGCTTTAAGATAAGTATCAGCTACTTTGTCATCAGTGATCAAATTATCTGCAACAATATTAAGGAAAAGAGTTCACCATTTCCAAATTTACAATTGCCCTTAAGACCTCTTCCATTATAGGACACCATGTACTGTACTTCTTCTACTGTTAATCATTGTAGGACATGTTTCAGTTTCCTCTCTTCTCATCTTTTTTACAAATATTGAGATTTTTAATCTAAATCTTACAAGAAATGGGAAAAAGATCACTCTCTATCATATTATGTGCAGTAAAGTTTACAGCACTTATAAAGGTATATGCATCAAAATACATTAAAGCAAAGACACTGTCCCAAAATGTTGTTGGATTACTTTTTCTCCTAATTAAATATCCTCTGGTCCTAACATTTAAGACCCTTACATTATAATTGTTTTCCCTAGTAAGAACTACAATTTCCATATTTATTCACTTTCTTATCATGGCATTTTCTAATTGGGATTCCTAGACAGTCATCTAAATTCCAAGCTTGAGTATCAAGTTCAATGTTTTCACCAATTAAGCTACTGAAGTCTCCTGATATAATTATATGGATTCCAGAGTAACATTGACATAACTGATCCAGTGTGTTTTCCAAGCATCCTGATGCAAATGAAGAGCTGCTTTCTAACAATTTTGGTGGGATATTATAGTGGTGCAGTAAGGAGATGTGATTACATTTCATCCAGTAGCACTGGTTTTGGTCTGTCCAGAGAACTGAATTCTGGCTCTATTTTATTGTGTGAATCTATTATTTGATGGGTTATTTTTTCGGGGGTGGGGCATTTATTTGAGTTGGGTGGAGCTGACTGTGTGAATGGAGTGTGTAAGTGGACAGATTTGTTTTTGTACAAAGCTGAATGTGATGGGTGTTTGTTTTTAGGAATAGCCCAGATAGAATAGAACTATGCTTGCCAGGCTAAGGATAGTCAGGTGGTCATAATAGTTACCTATGGTGCACTGGGCTCATCAGGATGCACTGGAACCTTGGTCCCTTGAGCCTAGCCTATGCAACATCCCAGCTGCATGACCTGCATCCCTTTTCTGACCTCCCAATGTTAGATACTGCAATGGGGCACTGTAGAGAGGTCAGCATTACAAATGTACGCATCATTGCACTGCATAAGCAGAGAATGCAGGGGTTGGGGTGTGGCCATCTGTTTTAGATCCAGCTTGTGTTTCACCATACACCCAGTGGGATTGGCTAGGCCCTTTGAGTGTGTGTGGCGGTGTGTGAGTGTCCAGGTGCAGGTTATAGGATTCTCCTCATCTACCACCCTTTGGGGTCAGAGGGAGATTTTCTAGAGGAGATCAGGACTTTGTCATCAATGAGGTGTAGGAGTCCTCCAGATGTTTGATTCTGGGGGACTTCAACGCCTGGGTCCATAATGAATCCTCGCAATTTGGGTATGACCTCCTCCATCTGATGTCATCACTGGGCCTCACATAAGTGGTTACTTCTGTGATCCATCACCATGGCCACATGCTCAACATGGTGTTCTCACTGAGGCTTGAAGTACATTAGCTAACCTCAAGACTGATCAGGTTGTTTGACCCGATCATTGTATAGTGAAGTTCCTGTTTGGGGCCTCCCTGAAAGTCCCTTCCCTATTGAGATGGTTAGCTATCACCCTTTGAGGGGATTAACATAGAAACATAGACTTTAATGGCAGATAAGGACTACTTGGCCCACCCAGTCTGCCCATTTTCCTACTTATTGGAAAAGCTGCAGATCATAGTTAATCAACAGCCTACTTCTTCCTACCCCCCACCAGAATTACCTTATGTCTGTTCCATGCATTCTTGAATTCCCCCACTGTTTTTGACCCCACAACCTCCTCAGGAAGGCCGTTCCATGCCTCCACCACCCTCTCTGTGAAAAAATACTTCCGCATATTGCCCTTGAGCCGTCCCCCCTCTATCTACAAACTGGGCCCCCTTGTTCTTGCACATTTCTTTTTCTGAAAGAGGATACCCTCTTGGCCTTTGTTGATTCTCTTGAGATACTTGAAAGTTTCTATCATGTCCCCCCTCTCCCTCCTTTCCTTGAGGGTATGCATATTAAGCTCCTTTAGTCTCTTTTTGTTTGGCTTCTGTTGCAGACCCTGCACCATTTTAATCACCCTCCTCTGGACTGCCTCCATTCTGTCTATATCCTTGAGGAGATGGGGTCTCCAGAACTGCATGCAGTACCTTGGATGGGGTCTCACCTACTGTCTGTACAGAGGGATAACAACTTCTTGTTTTCTACTGGTGATGCCTTTCCCTATGCATCCCAGTATTCCCCAGCCATTCTTACTGCCTTCTTACATTGATTGCTTACCTTTAGGTCATCTGATATGAATACCCCTATGTCCTGTTCCATTTTTGTTGTTGTCATTACCTCCCCCCAATTGTGTACTCTTCCCCTGGTTTTTTGTTTCCCAGGTGCATTACTTTGCACTTCTTTGCATTGAATCTAAACTGCAATACTTTTGACCATTCCTCCAACCTTGCCAAGTCCCTTCTTATCCTTTCCTCTTCCCCCTTGAGTATCAACCCTGTTGCAGATCTTTGTGTCATCTGCAAAGCGGCATACTTTTCCTTCCAGTTCCTCTGCAATGTCACTTTTAAAGACATTAAAAAGGACCAGACCCAGTACTGAACCCTGCAGTACCCCGTTAGTAACCCCCCTTTCTTTGGAGTGGATTCTGTTTACTATTACCCTCTGTGTCCTGTTGTCCAGCCAATTTTTTACCCAGGCTACCACCCTAGGACCCACTCCCAGGCTGACTAATTTGTTTATTAATCTTTTGTGTGGGACAGTGTCAAATGCCTTGCTAAAGTCTAGGTAGGTCATGTCCACAGCCCCTCCCTGGTCTACTTCATTGGTCACCCAGTCAAAGAAATCTATTATATTCATTTGACATGACCTTCCTGCTGTGAATCCATGCTGCCTTGGGTCCTGTGCCCCGCTGGCCTCTAGGTACTCAACAATTCTTTCTTTCAGAAGTGATTTCATCATTTTCCCTTCAACTGAGGTCAAGCTAACAGGTCTGTAGTTTCCTGCCTCTGCTTTGCTCCCCCTTTTGTGAAGGGGAATCACATCCACCCTCCTCCAGTCCTTAGGTACCACACCATCCTACCAGGATTAGTTATAAAGGGTAATCAGTGGTGTCACTAGTTCTCTCCTTAGTTATTTTAGAATTCTGGAGTGAATCCCATCAGGCCCCATTGCTTTGTCCACCTTCAGTTTTAGGAGTTCTTCCAGAACCCTTCCTTCTGTGAAATGACTGGTATCAACCCCCATATCCAGAGTGCTTCTACTGATTGTATTAGGTACCCCCCTTCTCTTCTTTTGTAAATACTGAGCAGAAGTATTCGTTCAGTATCCCTGCTTTTTCACTGTCCTCTCTGCCCGCCCACCCTCCCTTTATTAAGCCTCACTATCCCTTCCTTGGTCTTTCTTCACTCCCTAATGTACCTACAAAAGGTTTTATCCCCCTTCTTAACTCTTGCAGGGCCACAGACTGATATTTCAGTCCAGAATTCCTGCATGTTCTAATTCTGTTGCCAGCCAAGTTGGCTATCTTTTCCTCGGTTTGGGCCTTTGCTATTCTGACTGCCATCCCAGCTTCCTTCTGCTTTAAACTGGTACAGTTCTCTGTCCTGCTCCTTCTGTGTTTTCTTATACTTCCCGAATGCTATCTTTTTTCTCTAACCTTCCCCGCCACCTCTTTTGAGAACCATAGTGTTTTTTTCCTTCATTTAGATTTATTTGCTTCACACAAAGGCTTGTTGCCTCTGTGATGGCAATTTTGTTTCCCCATTTTTCCTCCACCCATCCTTCTTGCCTGTTTGCTAGTGCTTTTCTAAGGTACGCTCCCATTTTGACAAAGTCAGCCCTCCTAAAGTCCAGTACCCTCACTTTTGTATGGCTTGACTCTGTGGCTGTGTTTATCTTAAACCACACTGTTTGGTGGTCACTTTTTCCCAAATGGCTTCCCACTTCTAGATCTGAGATCCTCTCTCTGTCCCCATTTGAGAGTACCATGTGTAAGATTGCTCCCTCCTGAGTGGATTTCAACACTAGTTGTCTGAGGCATGCCCCCTTTAGGGCATCAAGAATGACCCTGCTCTTGGATGTGGCTGTAACAAAGGTGATCCAGTTAACATCTGGCATATTCAGGTCCCCAATCAACAATATATCCCCTTTTTCTGCCATCTTAAGGATGCCTTCTATCATTTCCTTGTCCATTTCCTCCCCCTGACATGGGGTTCTGTATACAACCCCCATGCAGACTGTGGTGCCATTTCCAGTCTACAGGGAGACCCACAGTGCCTCCTCTCCCTCCTTTTTACCCTTTAGTTCTGTTGCTTTGATCTCTTCCCTTACATAAAGAACTATTCCTCATGCTCGTTTACCCTCCCTGTCCCTCCTGTAGATTGTGTGCCTTGGTATGTTGACATCCCAGTCATGGTTCTCTGTGTACCATGTTTCTGTGACTGCCACAATATCCAGGTGCCCCTCTTCCATCAAAGCCACCAGTTCTGGGAGTATGATACCTAGACTACGGGCATTAGTATTCATTACACTCCATTTTTTGATGGCCTTACCACTTTTTGCCCCATCCCTGTCCTTACTGCCTTTGCCTTTTTCTCCATTTACCCCTGCCCTTCTCCCTCTCAGCTTCTGTATCTTAGCGTTTACCTTACTAACTACCCTGATTTTTTTGAGGGGAGGGGGCTAGGATTTCCCGACTCCTTTTCAGTGCCTCCCCTCTCTGCTAACTGAAATCTTGCCAATGAAACATTTACACCTATCACCTAGGATCCTGGTTCCCCTCCAGGGCAGATGCAGACCATCACACTGGTATAGGCCTGTATCCCTCCAGGTGGACCACCAGATCTTCCCCATAGGGACTGCTGGTGACTGCTGACTTTTCAAGTGTAGATGCTGCATGTGCCATTTTTCCGAGTGAGGTGGTGGATGCCTATAACAGGGTGGTCTTCGAAGCACTCAGAGCCATCACTCCAGTCTGTATATGACTTAGATATTCTCACTTGAAATCCCCTTGGTTTGAGGGGGATCTCAAGGTGATGAAGATAAGGGGTCAGAAGTTGGAGCATTGTTGTCAGAGGAGGACAAACTGGCCTTGCGTGCTCATTATCATGAGTACCAAAGGGCAATCAACTGTAAGAAGGCAGAATTCCTGTCCAGGGAGCTTGCTACAGGGAAAAATAGACCATTTCAGCTATTTTGGATTGTGGACAGACTTTTACACCCAGTCTGTCTACAGCCAAATAGCTTTTTCAATCACTTTGTACAAGGAGTTTGCTGTTTTTCTCTGACAAGATATCCTCCATCCGGTTGGGGATCCCATCAGTGAGGCAAGTCTTGCCTCACAGTGATCAGCCTGGGATGAACAGTGGTGCTTCATCTATCTGGGATGAGTTTAAACCAGTGTAGGTCACTGAGGTCATTGAGGTGATTTCAATGCTAAAGTACACTTATTGTGATATGGACCCAGCCATAACTCGTTTCATGATGAGATGTGTTGGAACCATTGCTCAGTTGTTTGCTGGGATTGTCTGGTGTTCGATGTCAGAGGGAGTTTTTGAAAGAGACTCTGGTGAGACCTGTTATGAAGCAGCCATCTCTTGACCCTGATGTCCTGGCAAATTACCGTCCAATCTCCAACCTGCCATGTTTGGGTAATGTTGTTGAGAATTTAGTGGTGCAACAGCTCAAAGAACACCTCATGTCTTTTGATATCTATGAGTCATTCCAGTTGGGTTTCAGGGCTAAGCATAGCACTGAAATGGTGTTAGTTAGTGTGCATAATGACCTTCTCAGAGCTAGAGATAGAGGGAACAGGTCAGTTCGTGTTCTCCTTGATCTCTCATCAGCTTTTGATATCGTGGATCAAATTCTGCTTCTTGATCACCTTCGAGAGTATTGTGGACTTGCCGGCACTGTCATTGTCTGGTTTAAGTCCTAGCTCTCTGGTATAGTGAAATGGGAGGTGATGGGGAATTTCTCCTCCTCCCTGAGGCCCTTGTCATGTGAAGTTCCTCAAGGCTCGATTTTGTTGCCAATGTCATTCACAGTATATATGCTGCCTCTGGGAGAGCTCATTTGACAGTACAGTGGGGGGTTTTACTGCTATGTGGATGACACACAACTGTATTTGTCTTTTGCCATGGAACACACAACACCATGGAAGTGCTTAACAATTGCCTGGCCAAGATCAATGACTGGATGTCCTCCAGCTGGTTGCAACTGAACCATATAAGACAGAGGCACTGGTGATAAAGCCAGGTCATGGGCATGATGGGACTGCTTCTGGAGTGGGTACAGAATTGTTTCTGGGATCCACTTCATTGATGGCTTTCCCTAGGGTGCAGGAATGTGGTGTTATCCTGGATAGCAGATTGATACTTGAAGTTCTGGTGTCATCTGTGGTCAAAAGTGTTTTTTACCACTTGAGGAATATCACCAGGATTAAGCCCCTAGTTCCACCCAAAGACCTACCATCACTGGTGCATGCCATTGTTACTTCAAGGCTCAATTATTGTAATGTTTCATGGACACTGGAAGGACCCTCCACCAGTTGCAGCTGGTGCAGAAAAGCAGTGACTTGGTTACTGTCAGGCTTGGCTAGGTCCAGTCATGTGACCCCAGTCCTGCAGGCTCTGCATTGGCTGCTGGATGGGTGGAAGGTCATCTTTAAGGTGGGTGTGCTCACCTACAAGGCCTTATATGGGCTGGGCCCCAGCTATCTGGCTGATCACCTCAAGCCTGCCACCTCAGTTCATTCCCTTCATTCTTTGATGAGGGGCCTCCTTGATAATCCCAGAATCAGGGTTAAAACATCTGGTGACTGAGCTTTTAGTGTCACTGGGTCAACCCTGTGAAACACCTTCCCAGATGCTATCAGGGGGTCCTCAACAGTCAAGTCTTTTAAAAAGGGGCTAAAGGCATACTTGCTTTCCCTGGTGAAGACAATTCACCTGTACTGCCTACCTGAGGTTTTATACATTCTGAAATGTAACTATTGTTTTAATTTGTATGTTTATATATGTTTCATAGAGTTTTGTACTGTTTTTGTTTAAATTGTTTTAATGTAAGGTGCTCAGAGCCTCAGGAATTGGGCACTGTAGAAAAAAAATTTGTCTTGCCTTGCCACTATCGTTAAATTTGAACAGGGGTTTCTATGGTAAATTTCAACCTTTACACTGTAATATCTTTACAACTGTTCAACAGATTTGAATGAAATTTTGCATATGCAGTCTCAGGGGGTAGGTCTCTTGACTTGCCAGGTTTTGTAATATCAGATTTGCAGATTCCAAGATGCAGATAGCAAAAACAGTAAAAAAATGCTGTTTTCACTGGGTTTTTTTTGCTATTGCCTAGTGCACAGATGGTTTGGAATTGTGGTCTAAGTTTTCAGGTTAGGAAGGGCTTGTCCCACATATGTTCCTTTCACTGGTTTGCAGAAAAAAATATTTATCCATTCCAAAGTTATTACATTTTGAAAATTATGGTTCTGAGCATGCTCAGTACAGTCTTTTGGACAGCAGCTTGGAACGAAAAAAGAATTTGATCCATACAGAAAAGGATCCTTTTTCATATGGGTAATCCTTTTTTGTGAGGAAAAATCTTTTTTCGTAAGGCCGCCATCTTGTTTCTGTTTAAAAAAAATTTCAAAACCCACAACAATGACATCCTGCACACACACCAACACATGTATCTTGCAAATTGGGACCCTGTTAGGTGGCTTCTGCACTTAGGTTCTGGAAAAATGACCCAGAAATGTTATTTTTTAACAATGTTCTGACATAAGGAACAACCAATATAGCAAAACAATGGTGTTAATGGATGCTACAAGAATAACACCCCCCAAAATATGTAAGGCCACTAGAAAAAAACAATAAAAAATGATAATGCCTATAGGATAACATTGTAACTTCAACAAGCCATAACGTCCTCAGTATTTGGACTTAAGGAACAATCTATATATCAAAACAAATGTCTTAATGAACACTACAAGAATAAAACAAAATGGTTATATTAAATGCACGCTGAAAATAGAAAATAGAGTTAAAAATCTACATTTCGACCTTAGGTCTTCTTCAGGAAATATCTAAAAGAGACCTTGCAACAGGGCTCGCTGCTACACCTGCAAATTTATTTCCAGTGTAACTGAGATTCGGGGGCCTACAGGTGTTTTTCACATCACCAAGGAGTTCTCATGCACCTCCACTAATGTAGTGTACTGTATTCTTTGCAGGAGGTGTTCAGCTATGTACATCGGAGAAACTGGTAGGCATCTTGTTGACCGCTTCAGGAACATTACAGAGCGGTCAGGAATGGTGAAACTGCTAAACCCATTGTATCCCACTTTATCTCCAGGGATCACAATGTCAATGACCTTTCTGTTTGTGTCCTTCAGCAGGGCTTCCGGGATCCTAACCATAGAAAAACATGGAAGCTAGCTGATCATCCGCCTTGGCTCCCAGCAACCCTCTGGTTTAAATGATAGACTTATTTTCCACTAACATCTTTCAGCCTCCCTTTTTCCCTAAAGTCAATTTGTTTTGTACTGATTTATTTTTCATTTTCACCATATGTCTCCATTTCTGTCTCCTTCTCACACATTTGTCACCTTTCAGCCTTCTTACAAGGCCCTGTTAATCAGTCTCTACCTGGGAACTTCCCAGCTCTTTCTCTCCCATTATGTTTTATCTTTCCCATCATCACCTTTTGTTTCACAGATTCTCTTAATCTTACCATTTATCACTTCTTCTCCCTTAGCCTCCTCTTCTTCTTTCTCCATATATATCTCTCTCTTACCTCTCCTCTACACTAACTTGTTTTTTTTTTTTTTTTTTTCTCTTTTAGATATTTCCTGAAGAAGACCTAAGGTCGAAACGTAGATTTTTAACTCTATTTTCTATTTTCAGCTTGCATTTAATATAACCATTTTGTTTTGCTTTTAGACCACATGCTGACGCAGCACCTTGTCTTTGTTTTTTTACTACAAGAATAATACATATATCACCCCAAAACATTTAGTGGCAATATAAGAAAAAATTAAGAATTGAAATTCCAATAGTATAACATCAGAACGTCAACAAGTCATAACTCCATCAGTGTTTGGATTTAAGAGACAATATATACAGGTATATGGGTATCACAGTGTAATACTTGCATCATGTGTTCCATTAAGGCATAGTTTCTCCTATCATGACCTGCCTCTAGCACCTGCTGTACATTTAACACTGTCTACCTCAGTGAGACAGCTTGACTGATACAGGCAGTTTCCCAACTCACTGGCTATATGTCATGTTCAAATGACCTCAGAATCATGATCAGGTCATCCAGTAGTTGCTATTGCTCTGTTGTGATAGACATTGATGCTCTTACAGCTTGTATGTAACAACAGGTATTCAGAGATGGCTTTGTACTACTCATACAAAAGCTCACTTATAAGTAGGGGGTAGGATGCCAAGGGCAGACTTGATGGATCATACGGTCCCCATCTGCCAACAACTTCTATGTTTTTATGTAGAGTGTTCAATTCCATCTGGTGCTGACTTCCAGTTTCAGATGGTGCTAAGGCAGCTTGGTCTGAATCTGCAGCTGCCTACCATAGCCACAGGCTTTTCCAGGATAAGCAAAGTGGGCATGAATGTGACAAGAAACCGTCAACATCAACTTGATTTCAGGATATGATAGAAACTCCTGCACTACTACATTAAGACAGTGTGCCATGCATGGAACCTGAAGAAACCCACAATAAATAATGAATGTAATCACATTATAGCTATTATGGCTTGCAGTGAAAGCCAGCTTCACAGAATGTGAGTGCAGCCACCCATCAATTTCAGTCAGGAGCACTTCTAACATTTTTTGATTCATGTGTAAACCTGTTACACTCCTCTGGTGAATATCTTGAATATTGCAACCAATGTAGTTGGACTTCATGCAGTTTTTGTTCAATTTCAGCATCAAATACTACCTCAGATACCTGTACCCAGTAGGCTGCAATATATAGATGAGAGCTACCAGCTGTTTGGCCACTGGTCTGCATCTCCATTCTAAGATGCATGTATGGTGATGCTGAATGCTGCAGGGCATGTATAACTGTGTGTGTCACAGTCTTATTAAGTTCCAGAACAGAACAGGTGTTGAAATAGGTTTGTAAAGGAATCTGCCATTTTGGACAAGCACGCACCATTAACTTTTGGAATCCTGCATTCTCCACAAAAAAGAATGGCAATAAAATAGATAAATTGCCAGCCCTTTTTTTTTTTTTTAGTTTTTCTGTTTTTTTACAATATTTTACTGAATTTTCACAATAACAAAACAAAAACAAAGCACTTGAATTATGCCAGGCTGGGCAAGCTCCCTTGGATCCTGTATATAAAGGACAAATGGCAAGTACCTTTGGTGATGCTAGTAAAGGAGGGCAGGATGGGAGGGGGGAAAAGGGTTGAAGGTGGTTACCCTTGATGCTAGGAGCCTTGGGAGGAAAACTGCAGAGTTACAGGTGCTCGAGGGAGAGGTGGACATTGCAGCCATCACAGAAACATGGGCCACCCAATACAATGACTGGGACCTGTCTGTACCAGGGTACAGGTTATTTCGTAGGGACAGGGTGATTGGGAAAGGAGGGGGTGTGGCACTATATGTGAAGAAAGGACTGAAGTGTGTAAGGGAGGAAGGGGAGGAGGGTAGTACGGAGTCAATTTGGATGCAAATCCAGGACTCCAAGAATAGGATTCTTAGAATGGGAGTGATGTACAGACCACCATCTCAGATGGAGGAGTTAGACAGGGAACTAACAGGACAGTTCAGGAGGACCTGTGAGAAGGGTAGTGGGGTGATTATGGGGGACTTCAACATGCCAGGAGTGGACTGGAGTACCCCAACAACCAGGAACAGAAGGTAGCAGGTACTGCTGGATGCCTTCCAGGACAGCTTCCTGCTGCAAATGGTCAGTGAACCAACCAGGTTAGGGAATACCCTTGACCTTGTGCTGGCAAATGGGACTTTGTGAGAGAACTTAAAGTGAAGGAACCGCTGTCAGGGAGTGACCACCACTCAGTATGGCTCACATTGGATATGAGCAAGGAAGGAGTGGAATCTGGCACAAGAGTGCTGGGCTTCTGGAGGGCCAACTTTGGGAGGATGGGGGAAGTTGTAAAAGGGTACCTGGCCAGAATTCAATCTAGTATGGACACCAACCAGAGGTGGGAGCTCATAAAGCTGGGCATAGTGGAGGCAACCAAAACCTGCTGCAAGGCTCAGAGCTAGAAGGCTAAGGCTAAGAAACTGAGCTGGTTGAGCAAGGGGGGTCATGTAAAAGGTAAGGAGGAAAAGAGCTGCCTTTAGGAAGTACAAGAAAACAGGGAGAGGAGAGGACAGGGAGGAGTACTTGATGGAATCAAAGGAGGTGACAAGGGCAGTAAGGGGAGCCAAGGCATCTACGGAACTCAGGCTGGCACAAGGCATTAAGAAGGGGGAGAAGGACTTCTTTCGGTACATCAGGGAGAAGAGGAGCTGTAAGGACCACATAGTAAGGATTAGGAAGGAGGGAGGTTGGGTGGAAGTAGGGTGCGATACGAAGCACTAAATGAGTACTTCTGCTCAGTATTTACTAAAGAGTAGAGGGGGTGACACCCAAGGGGGGAAAAATGGCAAAAATTGGGGGAGGGGTGACAGATGGGGAAATCATGGAGGGCAGAGTTCGGGAGGGTTTGAAGGCACTGAGGGTGGATAAGGCACCAAGCCCAAATTGCATCCACCCCAGGGTACTGAAGGAGCTGGCAGAGGTCCTTTCAGGACCTTTGGCTGACCTATTTAATGCCTCACTACATTTGGGGTGTGTACCTCAGGACTGGAGGATGGCTGATGTGGTGCCCCTCCACAAGAGTGGCCCCAAGGATGAACTGGGAAACTACAGACCAGTGAGTCTCACATCCATCGTGGGTAAGCTATTGGAGACTATCCTGAAGGAAAGGCTGGTGGCCCTCCTAGAGGCCAAAGGACTACAGGACAGTAGACAGCATGGCTTCATACGGGGCAGATCCTGCCAAACCAACCTGGTGGAGTTCTATGACTGGGTAACTAGGCAACTGGACAGGGACCATGCAGTTGATGTCCTGTATCTGGACTTCAGTAAGGCATTTGATTCAGTGCTGCATGGAAGGCTGGGAAGTAAGTTAGTAGGCACAGGGGCAGGTGCAAAGCTGGTGAGATGGGTAGGGAACTGGCTTCAGGGAAGGCAACAGTGGGTGGTGGTGGTGGGAGGGGAGCTCTCACACCCAACGGTAGTGACGAGCAGTGTTCCACAGGGCTCGGTGTTGGGACCAGTGTTGTTTGGGATATTCATTGCAGACATATCATTGGACATCAAGAGCAAGATCAGTCTGTTTGCTGATGATACCAAGGTAGGAGCAGTGGTGGATGACCTAGGGGGGTGGCAGAGGTTGCAGGATGATCTGGCAAAGCTTGAAATCTGGTAAGACACCTGGCAACTGGGGTTTAATGCCAAAAAGTGCAAGGTGCTGCATTTTGGGATGAAGAAGCCAAGAAGGAGTTACCAGCTGGGGGGAGTGCAGCTAGCCCAGACAGAGGAGGAGGAGAAGAATCTGGGGGTGCTCATTACAGGGTCAATGAACAACTCGGCACAATGTAGGAAGGCAGCTGCAAAGGCCAACAAAATGCTGGGTTGTATTGCAAGGGGTATATCCTCGAGGAGGGAGGGGGTGATTCTGCCACAGTATAGGTCATTAGTTAGAATGAACCTGGAGTACTGCATGCCGTACTGGCGCCCGTATCTGAAGAAGGACATTAAGTTACTGGAGGGGGTGCAGCGCAAGCTGACAAAGATGATCAAGGTGCTGGGGGACTTATCATATGAGAGGAGGCTGAGGGAGTTGAACATGTACTCACTGGAGGAGAGGAGGGACAGGGGGGACATGATTGAAACCTTTAAGTACATGAAAAGAATAAACAAGATAGGTACAGAGGGGCTGTTCAAAGTAAGAGAGGGGAGGGACAGCAGCAGCCGTGATATGAGACTGGAGGGAGGGAGGAAGGTTCAGGAGCAAGAGGAGGAGACACTTTTTTACAGAGAGGGTGGTGGCTGGGTGGAATGCATTACCTGCAGAAGTGGTATCCAGTAGAAGAGTGGACTGCTTCAAAAGGGGATGGGACAGGACAAGGGGGAGGGTCAATGAAGGGGAAGGGTGGAAGGGAGGGGCAGCTGCAGAATAAAGGATGCTGGCTGCACATTCGAGCAGACTTGATAGACCTCTAGGCCTTTATCTGCTGGCAAATTTTGTATGTCTGTATGTTCGTAACTCTAACGTGCTTGTAGCAATAACATTTCATGTCTAATACCCTACACATTGTAAGCCAGTATATGGAACACAATAAGTATTAACCCTTTAAACTGCTGACAGAATTAGAATGCACTGGAGTTCTGGATGAATATATCAGTCCATGGCCCAGTAAGGGTTAAAAGAAAAACAAGTTAATAGGATGGTCTAATTGGCTAAATGGTGCATTTGCACCTTAACAGTATAAATGGCTGAGAAACCTTTTGGAGACAACATGGCAGCATTAGGTTTACTGCAATAAATATAATGCTATAAATGGTAGAAGAGGCCATAAATGGCATTAATGAAGCTCTAAGGATGGGGGGCTAGGACGTGGAGTAAAGGATCCCAAATCCTGCCAAAGAGATTGAGGTTCTGTAAAGAAAAGTGGGAGATATGCTCATACTCATCCAATTCAGTCAGTGTCTGAAGCCATTTAGCTTGAGTGGGAGGTGCAATAGAGCTCCATTTTTAAAAGTATTTGCCATTTTGCTTCTGAGGCAGTGGCAAAGAGTCATGCTTTAGGTAGTGCTGAGAGGGTAGATGCCACTGTTATATCTTCCATAATCCACAGCTGTGGGGAGTGCAGTATCTGGGTAGATAAAGAGTCTTCTCAGAATGTGAAGACATGGTCCTAGTAGGGGACCAGAGAAGGGCAATACCATAAAATATGCTGTAGGGATCCCAAATGTGTTTAGCTCCACCAACACTCTGGGAGTGCAACAGGACCATTTTATGTAATATTTCAGGGGTACAATACCATCTATGTAGGATTCACATTTGGATAAGCTGGAATCTCTGTTCTCTAAGCTTGTATGGGCCGTTCAGTATAGTAGACCAGGTAGATTCAGGTAAGGAAATGTGAAATGCTGCTTCCCAAGATATCTTTTCCTTTTGAAGAAGAGGGCAGTGCAGTTCCAGGAAGAACTGGTATATTTTTCCTCTAATCTGCAGGGGGTCCCTGTCCCACGTGTGAAACAAGGCCTGAAGGGGGTCATCATCCAGACTGGAAGCCGACTGCAGGTGAAAGTTGATGGCTTGTTTGATTTGTAAGTATCTTCAAAAGTCTGTCCTCAGGAGTTCATACCTAGAGGACAGATCCTGGAAGGTACACAAGGTTTGTGAGGATGGGTTAAGTAGCTGGCCAGCTGAGAGAATATGCTTGTCAATCATATGCACATATGAAATTGCCAGCAGGTACATGCCTTTATGGTCTATCTAGTCTGCTTGAGTGTGCAGCACTTCAGCCATTTAGACTACAGCTGATCCCCCCCCCATACTTA
This sequence comes from Neoceratodus forsteri, assembly GCA_016271365.2. Taxonomy (NCBI): domain Eukaryota; kingdom Metazoa; phylum Chordata; order Ceratodontiformes; family Ceratodontidae; genus Neoceratodus; species Neoceratodus forsteri. Next base: position 1,023,535,785 of record CM057454.1, on the reverse strand, counting down.
CTCCTGCTTCCTTCACAACCCTCCATCCACCCTCAGTTTGGACACTCCCTTTGACCCTGTCCCACCCCCTCTTGAAGCTACTGACTTCAATGTTACCACCTCCCCCAGCAGCACATTCCATCCTGTAACTACTCTTTCTGTGAAACAGTGCCTCCTTATTTCCCTCCTGAATCTTCCTCCTTACACTTTCATACTGAGTCCCCTAGTTTCCTTCCCACCATTTAACTTGAGCATACCCTTGGTGTTTACTCTATTTATGCCCTTCAGGTACTTGAAGATCTCAATCATATCCCCTCTCTCCCTTCTGTTCCTCAAGGAATACATATTGAGCTCCATTTTCCTCTCCTCACATGGTTTATCACTCATTCCCAGGATCATTTTTGTTGCCCCATACTGTACCCCCTCCAGTAACCTGATGTCCCTTTTCAAGTAAGGGCACCAGTACTGCACGCAGTACTCTAAGTGTGGCCTCACCAAGGATCTGTACAAGGGTAGGATGACTTCCCCTCTCCTACAGGTGATTCCACATGTGATGTACCCCAGCATTCTATTGGCCTTTGCTGCTGCCTTCTTGCACTAGGCTGAATGGTTCATTTCCCCTGTCACTTGTACTCCCAGATCCTTCTCCTCCATTGATGTAGATAACTGCACTTCCCCCAATCAGTAACTAATCCTGGGATTTCTGGCCCCCTAGTGCATTACCTTACACTTCTTGGCATTGAACCTAGCTGCCATGTGTTTGATCAGCTCTCAAGTCTTTCTAAATCCTCCTGGAGTACTCTAATGCCTCCCCTTCCCCATCCACTTCCACACAGATCTTAGTGTCATCTTTGAAGAAGATGATCTTATTTTTTATCCCAGCCAATATGTCGACAATAAAAATGTTAAACAGCACTGGTCCCAGCACCGAGCCCTGTAGGATCTCACTTGCCAGATCCGTTGATGTGGATAATTGCACTCCTCCCAAACTGTAACTATTCCCATTATTTTTGGCCCTCAAGTGCATGACCTTACACTTTGTGGCATTGAACCTAACTGTCATGTGTTTGACCAGTTCTCCAGTCTTGCTAAATCCTCCTGGAGTACTCTACCACCTGCCCCCCATCCAGTTCCGCACAGATCTTAGTGTCATCTTCAAAGAGGCTGATCATACTTTGTATCCCATCTGATATGCTGACAATAAAAATGTTAAACAGCACTGGTCCCAGCACTGAGCCCTGCAGGATCCCACTTGCCACAGCTCGGGGCTCCAATAATTCACTCCCCCACTCCCCATGACTACTTTCTGCTGCCTATCCTGTAGCCAGCTCTTGACCCATCTAACCAGTTTCCTCACTATTACCAGGTTGCTCAACTTGCTGGTTAGCCTTCCATGAGGCACTGAATCAAAGGCCTTGCTGAAGTCCAGATAAAGGACATCCACCATGTGGCCCTTATCCAGTGCCCGTGTCACCCAATCAAAAAAGTCAACCAAAAAAAGAAAGTCAAAAAAGTGGAACACCCTGCCAGAGGAAGTGGTGGGGGCTGAAACAATCACAGGATTTAAGAATGCATGTGATAGACATAAGGAAATTGTGGGGGTCAGGGGTAATGGGCAACAGATAAACATAAAGGGAACTTACAAGCTCAAATGGGCAGACTGGGTGGGCCATAGGCCCTTATCTGCCAACAGTGTCTATGTATCTATGTGTCTATGTAACCAAGTTTGTTTGGCAGGATCAACCCAAGACAAACCCATACTGCTTGTCATCCTGGAGACCATTATCTTCCAGAAACTTCACCAGCCTCTCTTTGAGGATAGTCTCCATTAGATTTCCTACAATGGTGGTAAGGCTCACTGGTCTGTAGTTCCCTGGTTCATACCTGGGACCACTGTTATGAAGGGGCACCACATGTGCCATCCTCTAGTCCCTGGGTATGTATCCAGTATCCAGGGAGGTGTTGAATAAGTCAGCCAGCGGCCCCGCCAGAACTGATGTCAACTCTTTCAGGACTCTAGGCTGAACTCCATCTGGCCCAGGTGCCTTATCCACCCTCAAGAGTTTAAGGCCCTCCAATACTCTATCCACTGGAATCTCTCCATCTATATCCTCCTCCCCCCTATTCACAACCCACCCTTCCCCTTAGGCATGTGTCCAGCTCTCTTTCTGGTAAATACTGAACTGAAGTACTCATCAAGTACTTCTGCCTGCTCTGCCACTGTTTCCATCCATGCAATGCCATTCTTGATCTTAACAATCTGATCCTTACTCTCTCTCTCTCTCTCTTTCCCACTATGTACCTAAAAAAATCCTTTTCCCCCTCTCTGATTCCCTGTGCTAGCCTCAGTTCTCTTGATACTTTGGCTGCCCTTACAATTCTGCTCAACTCCCTGGATTTTCTCATGTATTCCTCCCTATCCTCCTCATGGCTGGATCTTTTATAGCTCCTAAAGACAGCACCCTTTTCCCTAACTCTCTCCACAACCTACCTGTTCATCCAGCTAGGTTTTTTGATCCTGTATTTCTTGCTCTAGCTTTTTACACATGTGCTAGTGGCCTCAGCCAGGCCCATCTTGATGATCACTTATTTGTGCTCGGCGTCCATGTGTGAGTGGATGTCAGCTATGTGGTCTTTCAGTATGCTTTACATCCTGCCACAGTCTGCCCTTTTGAAGTCCAGGACCTTACTTTTGGCTGTGGCTACCTCCTTTCCTAGATTGAGGGAGAACCACACTGAGCGGTGGTCGCTTCCCACCAGTGGGTCTTCCATGCCAACGTCCTGGATGTATTCCCTGTCTGTCAGCACCAGATCCAGAATGTTCCCCTTCCTAGTTGGCTCTGTTACCTTCTGTGTCAGAAAGCTGTCCTGGAAGGCCTCCTTGAAGATCTGATCCCTGGCAAATGAGGTAGCTGAGACGTTCCAATCTACCCCTGGCATGTTTAAGTCCCCAACCACCACTGTGTTACCTTTGCCACTAAGCCTCCTTAACTGTGCTCCAAGCTCCCTATCAATCTCCTCCTTTTTAGTTGGTGGCTCATATACAACCCACAGTCTGACCTTTCTACCAATTCGGCTGTGGAGTTCCACCCATAAGTCTTCCACCCTGCCTTCCTTCTCCCTTCCTGTTACATACTATTCCTTCCCTAACATAGATATCCACCCCCTTTCCCTTTTTCTATGTCCCTGTGGTATAGTTTTAATCCTGGGATAGCTAGGTCTCAGTCATGGTATTGGGTTGCCCATGTCTCAGTGATACAGGCAGTCCATCACATGGGTTTACCAGCAATGGAAATTAATGGGTTTTCCTAGAGTCACTCCTATTTATCCAGATGGAGCTTGTTGTGGCCATAGAGGTGGGGCACTGTAACCCAGGCTTTCACTGCAAAGGTGTGGGTAGAGGATGGGGAACCAACATCAGGGGTTGGTGGGCTTTGTGTATGCTCCATGGGAAATTTGAATAGTTATTTCCCTCTAGGCATCACTGTAGCAGTGTCCTGTAGTACAGGGGTACTAGCCACTATAGATTCCAGTAAATGCCAATGGTTTGATGGTAGATCCTCAACCATGGGACACCCCATCCCCCTCTTTTAACTGGCATATTGAGTTTGGCATTACTAGAACATAGCTGTTTCCCCTCCCAAAGGAAGGTTTGGAAAAGTCTCTTCAGCTTGCAGAATTTATCCTCTGTTATAGGCATAGGGAGACTATTGAGGTAGAACAGAAGTTTTGGAAATGCCATCATTTTATAAGCCATGATTTTACCCCCAAAGGTAAGATTAAGCCACTTTGATCTAGCAAAATCAACTATGTAAATATTTGCAAAATTTTATGAAAACTTAAAAATGTGAATGTTTGTAACTTCTCTGCTCTTGCAGGCATAGACGTAACTTTTGGCATGAATATCTGATGTCAGTGTATCGTGGAGCCTAACACAAATGGATAAATTGGTTTAGCAGTTTTAAATTTACATTGGAAAAAAAATATTGGTAACATTTTCTCAAATGTTTATGGTAGCATATAGATGAAACATCCAAAATACTTTTTCTAGATTTTAACATTCACAATGCATGTATCACTACTTCATTTGATAAGCTGGGCTGAGCTTTTTGCAGCCTTGCTGTTCCTCTCTGGGTGACTATTTTGCTTTTTTCTTACCATAGCCAGATTGACTCAGTAGAACTACTGATCCCAATGAATCCTCTTTGTTCAGTAGAGTGACAAAATCTCTTAAAATGGGAATCACCTGCTCCTTTTCCTATCAACCTTTCCTGTTGGAATATCTGAAATTCTTCCTTCCTTTCTGGTGCCCCAGATATTGTCCTCCCCACTACATCTTCTTGAATAGATCTAAGTCCCAGACTTGCATGTATTCTACATCAGGCTTCCTGGATTATCAATTTACTGTGTGTGATCCTTATATACTGTATCTTGCATTCAGGTTGAAATTGTTGACACTCTGCTTCCTTCCTCCAGCTGGAGGTCTACCGCTGGTGTGCCACCAGCTCAGGTATCCATTTCTTGGTGAAACTATGCATCTAACTCCTGAACTTGGTGACCCCCGGCACTACCTGCCTCTCATACCTCATCCTTTAATTTGAATTCCCCAGATAAGGCTGAGTGAATTTAGCAAATTCTAATTTTAGGGAATTTTCATGAAATTCCACTATTTTCACAAAGACTCATGAAATGTGACTTTATGTACAGATGTTATTTTGCAATTTCTGGCAGCAAGCAATTAATAAAATTGACACACACAGTGTCAGTGTAAGGTCTAAGAGCCTGTCAGATTTAATGGCACTGAATGCTCTAGTTCTAATGTTTCAGGGGTTTATAAATTTGAAGTTTATTGTCTTGTAAAATTTATTTTTAAATTGTTGTGAAAGTTTGACTACTTTTAATTCAGTCCCATTTAAACCAATAAATACAAACATTATCAGAAATGACCATGTGATATAGGAGTTAAAATGTTTCACATCTGGTTAAATTTGATATGTTGTTTTACAATTAGAGGGAAATAATTGAAACTAAAATTTTGGCAACATGTTTGGCAGGCTATAACTAAGTCTCATTTTAAGCTAAAAATATAAAACTATTACATATATCATATATAACCTGTATACTTGGAATTTTTTTTTTAATTTCAATAAATGTTATCAAGATTATACTAAAATAACAAAAATCTAAATGTTGGCAAAATGTTTGGCTACCTATAACTCAGCACCTTTGAAGCTTGAGACTTAAAACCTGGTGCACATACCCATGATATATACACGTCTATAAATCCTGAAACTGTAGAGAAATTTGTAAAAGAAATTTTAAAATTAGATTGAAATAACTGAAAATTAAATTTTGATGTTTGTTCATCACTAACTTCACCCTCTTTTAATCAGCAACTCTGAAATTTAGTGCATTTACAGCATGTAATGTAGTACTACCTGTCAACATAACAAATCTGCAGTATGTTGTACACTGGATGTGGATATTTAAACTTAGAGCAAAATAACTGAAATTAAAAATTTGGCAACATTCTACAGAATTTTCATGCAAATTCCATTAAATTCCATAGAATCAGTATGGTAATTCTGTGGGCATTCCACAAGTGGAATTTTGTATTCCACACAGCTCTAGTAGCTCCATACACAGTAAAAACACCTACAAAAGTATATGTTTTAGGTTTTTTTTACCGAAACAATACATGTCAGGGAAATCAGGGACTAAGGAGAGGAGACATGCAAAAACAGGAAATTATAAAAATGTTACTGTCACTACTAAAATAAAACTGTAACTTCAATAATTAAACAAAATAAAGAAAATCAATAAAGCTAAACCACACTGACAAAAATAATTCAATAAAACATACTGAACTGTTTTACAGAACTAAAATTACAAACCACTGAAAACAAAAAAATACACTGAGTGAAACAGCACTAGTGCTGCTCACACAGAAAGGGTTGCCTTTTGCTTGCTGATCGATAATTAACACAGCCCCCCTTCCTATAGCACTGCTTCACTACACACAATACACAAAATGAAATGACTACTTTAAAGTAAACAAATCAGAAAAAAATACTAACAATAATTTGTAATCTAGAGGCACATGGCACACTAGACATGTTTGGGAGTGATTTGGTTCAAAAGAGTACATGTTTAGCAGGCCCAGTGGCACTGAGTGTTGAGGTGTTGGATGCCACATTTCATGCAATGCCGGTGACTCAGGTTCGGGAATGACATCTGGTCATTGGGGTGCCGGCATGGGGGGGAAGGAAGAGCAGGATTGAGCATGCCAATGGGAAGCTTTCCTTTCCCAAGGGTGGTGAGGGGGGGGTTGGAGCCCCCCGTAGTTCCGGTGCGTAGCGTAGGTGGAGAGAGGGTGGCAAGTAGCTATGGGAGGTGGAAGTGGCTGAGCTGGCACCATGTGGTGCTTAACATGCCTCCACATGCTCGCACAGCCAGGTGTTGGGGCCCTGGGGGGGGTCAGGGGAGAAAACCAGTAAAAACTACTTATGTGTCCCCGTCACTAGTTGGAGGGATGAGGTGATGGGGACCAAACAGTTGAATTAAGAAAAAAAGAGTGCATGTTTCCAGCATGTTTGAAAGGTTTCTGGGCATAGAGATTCAAAGGAGGCATAAGGTGGGGTGGAACGAATGAAAAGGGACTTGGCAAGGTTGGAGGAATGGTCAAATATGTGGCAGCTCAGATTCAATGCAAAGAAGTGCAAGGTAATGCATCTGGGAAACAAAAACCCAGGGGAAGAGTACACAATGGGGGGTGAGTTAATAACAACAACAAAAATTGAAAGAGACCTAGGAGTAATTATATCAGATGACCTAAAGGTGGGCAAGCAATGTGAGAAGGCAGTAAGGCGGGCCAGAGGGATACTGGGATGCACAGTAAGAGGCATCAACAGTAGAAAACAAGAAGTTGTTATCCCTCTCTACAGACAGTTAGTGAGACCCCATCTGGAGTACTGCATGCAATTCTGGAGACCCCATATCCACAAAGACATAGACAGAGTGGAGGTTATTCAGAGGAGGGCAACCAAAATGGTGCAAGTTCTGCACCAGAAGACATACGAGGAGAGACTAAAGCAGCTTAATATGTATACCCTTGAGGAAAGGGGGGGGGGACATGATAGAAACTTTCAAGTATCTTAAGAGACTTAACAAGGTACAAGAGGGTAGTATCTTTCAGAGGAAAAGATGTGCAAGAACAAGGGGGCACAATTTGAAGATAGAGGGGGGTCAGCTCAGAGGTAATGTTAGAAAGTATTTTTTCACACAGAGAGTTGTGGATGCATGGAACAGTCTTCCTGAGGAGGTTGTGGAGTCAGGAACAGTGGGAGAATTCAGGAATGCATGGGACAGGCATAAGGCAATTCTAGTGGGGGGGGGTAGTAGGAAGTAAGCTGTTGATTAACTAGAATCTGCAGCTTGTCCATCAGGTAGGGAAATGGGCAGACTGGGTGGGTCAAGTGGTCCTTATCTGCCATCAAATTCTATGTTTCTATGTTTCTATGAGATGTAACACCGACTCTTTCTTCCGTGAACTGGATTCGGCCTACACATGGCAGTACAGCTCATTGCAGCACCATGTGACCTCTGATGCCATGGAACATTGTAAACTTTCCCAGTGGGCCCCATTTTGCAGGTAAAGTTACCAAATCCACCATTTGCTAAGTTTTAACTGTGATATGAATTACAATTTCTTGCTGAAGATTAACTTTGCAAATTAAGGCGAATTCGCAAATTTCTCTGTGGAGCAAAGTTTTCATATTTCACATATCACCAGCTGCATGTGGTCTTATTAAAGTCAACACATTGTTTGTATCCAGCACAGATAATAGTCCTCCAATTCATGCTGTTGCTTCATTTTACGTTTATCGTTCATCAGAAAAATACTTGAAATGAGAGAAACAGGAGAAGACAACAGTTATACAGTGACATATGGATATGGATAACATGTAATAAAATATTTGCCTTCCATGGTTTCATGGTAAGAAATAGAGAATAATGCACATGTAGGTGGTTGCTGTGGAGTTTTTTTACACACCCAAGATGTGTGATAATATTTAAACCTCGAGGCGTGGCTTGAGAGGTTCAATTATCACACATCAGTGTAAAAATCCATCAACCACCTACATATCTTATTTTATATAATGACTGGCTAAAAAAAACAAAAAGCTCTCGCACCACTCCATAAAACAAACAGCTCTCACATCACTCCACATGCAGCGTTTATTATTTCTTATAATAGAAGGCAGGCAAAGCAGATTTCAATACATATTTTACTAACAGTGGAGTGAACAGAATGCAATAACAATTTAATGGTACTTTTTTTATGTTCATTTTGAGAGACAGAGACAGTTCAAATATATTGCAGTTGCATCATCTAGATGTCTCAGGATAGTTTTAGTACGAGGGCAAAGCTCATGAGACTTAACATTAACTCTATCAGCAGGAGACAACTTACTGTTTTTAACAAATTTTTATATTATTCTTTAGTGAATTACATTTTATGTAACTAAAAAAAGCTGTGACTCGTAGAAACCCTCGAGCATTGCTTCCTCAGATCCAAGGTGAAAGGTCATCCAACCTGGGAATAGAGAAAGGGATAGTAGTGAAAGTATGTGTTTTCTTGGAATGTGAATGTATTTTACGATGTTAACTCTCCCTGGTTTATTTGTGCTGTTTTTCTGATGAGCGAACTGCTTGTGTGTATTTGCCATTGGAGAACTGTCTCGCGCTGCCTGCGACTGTCTGTTCTGATTTGTTATGATTCTCGACACGAGGATGTAGAAGTCGTATCAACTTGCAGGTTGATACAAGTTTTTTCGTATCAACCTGCGGGTTGATATGACTTTTGAACATACCTGAAAAGGGTTGCTATTGACCATAGCCAGTTATTATACACTCATAAATTAAAGAACCAGATCTGGGCAAGACCCATGTAGTAGCAGGATTCAATCACCCTAATGATATAAACCTGCAAAGAGAGAAACACTAACAAAAGATGATTAGGAATACAATGGCTTCAGATACCATCCCATCAACTATAACCCCAAAAAAAGACAAGAAATAAATTTACCTTTGCTGGTAGGTCACTGTAAACTGATACTTGAGTTGAAGATCATCATCCAGATCCAGCTGTTGTGGACCAGATTTACAAAGTACAGCAGCAGCATACTGTATCTCTGCATTTGGGGCATCACGAGGATTTTCCAGCCACAAGAATTCACTTCTGTGTTCTGGAGTTGCTGTGGAGACTCACACAGCACAGCACCAGCTAGCAGCAGCAGCACATATAACTTGTTCCAGTAACTACATCTCATTTAAAGGTGAAAGGAAAAAAAAAAATCACAATTTTTAAATGTTGTCTGTTGAAATTATGTCACTGTGTAGTTTAAAACAAATGTGCATACTTTTTAATGTGTGTATTCATCAAATTTCAATAATTTTTACATTTATTTCATGGTCCGTTGATTGTTCAGCCCCATAGCAGTTCACAGCTGAGTATGTACAGCACATGGCAGCAATGATGCTGCAACCCCTGTGACAGTTGATTCACTCAGGAGGAGATCATATGTGTCAGCTTTCTTGACAATGTATGGCTATATCTTGTTTTTTGTTTTAAATATTACTTTCTTCATACAGTTAATCTTAACTCAGTTGTAACACATGAGAATGCGACTGTTGAGAATACTATACTTTTTCCTTTTTTTTTCCAGTGCAGTGTGTGGATAAGCCCTGATCACAGCAGTTCCCTTCTGAACTGAGTTTATTTTCATGTACATTCACCTGAATCTGTACAGTCTTAGCACAGTAAAAGCCATGAAATAGATACTACTTCTTGATTCAGTGTTTTATAAATGGGTAAATAATCAGCATGATAAACACATTGGGTAGGATTCACAAAGAAGATGCGCTCAGTGCATCTTGGCTGGGGAGATGCACTGAATGCAAAATGGGCGATTCACAGAGGAGGCACAGGGAGATGCCCCGGCTCATTCCGCTTGTGAATAGTACAGGTGTGCCCCGCCCAGGATGCGCCAGGGCATCTCAAGCTGTGCCGGTGCATCCCCCATGCCAGGCTGTGAACCCTTCGAGGCAGAGCATCTCAGGATGCCCTGAGCCCAAAAACACAATTCAGAGCCAGGGGTATGCAAATTAGGCCATTTGGCATGCATGGCACAATGAGGCCATTAGCATGCCATTATGTCCCCATTTGTATTGCGCCTGCAGGGATGCCCAAGTGGAATGTGCTGAACAGCAGACGTTGCACAAGCACGCCACCCCCTCTCCACCCCAAGCCCCTGGTAAATGCCATACCCGGCAGCAGTAAAGGAAATGCAGAACCCCCCAGACCCCCATTGAAGCTGCCCTCTGTGGCAGTGGTAACTGTAAGTAACCCTCTCAGCCCCCATAGAATGCCACTCCCAGCAGCTGTAAATGACATGCTGAACCCCTACCAAGCCCCAGTACAGCCGCCCTCCATGGAGGTAAAGGAAATGATGTACCCCTCCCACCCCAAGTCACCATTGAAGCTGCCCTCTGCAGCGGTAGTAGGCAGAACACAGATCCTCCCCGCCCCAAGCCCCATTGAAGCCAGCGCTCCACGGTGGTTGTCCATTACGGAATGACCCCCATCGCACCCCAACCCCACCCCTCTCTCCCACCCAGCAGGGCCCACTGTCAGTGATCAGCTCAGCCCACCTGCACACGCCACAGCCATCAACCAACAGAGCTGTCTGACAATGACAGCTACCATACATCCTGACACCCATCGGCAGAGAAACAACAAAAAATATTAATACCATCAAAATCGAGAATAACATATCAATCTTGAGAATGAGACAGATACTGACTTTGCATGTCTCAGAGATCAGCACAACATAAATATAATCATAGCTTACACATTCAACACTATTGAAATTGGCACTACTAGACCTCTCATGGACTTTAACAGAACTTTGCTATAGACGGCCAATGTCACCATCAGATCATTCAACAGATTTTACAGCAGATACTGCAATGATCCAATTATTTGAATTACTCCATACTTGCTTGTAAAATCCTTACACAATATGTAGATAAAACTTTATCAGTCAGCTACCACATACAGTCACCAGTGACAATGATTTGAGGCTTCAAAAAGAGAAAGTGAGTTTAAGCTGTCAAACTTTGCACCGTCTTGCCATGTAATGTAAAGAAAGAATAGCAACAGAGGCTGTTATGCTGTGGATCATATGACTTGCTCCAGCAAGATGGCTCAATCGGCAGTTCATTGAAACAAACTTAAGTGCTGGTATAATAACAAGAAGATCAAACAAATATGCTTTTACCACTAATATTTCTTTATTAAAACATTGAGGCAGTAGTGGTAATGTCAGCACAGCATGGACAGCAATTTGTTAATTGTCAATCAGTGCAGTAAAAACTTTGCTTCTTGCTAGTGTACTGTAACCTTCTGGAACATACTAATAAAGCCGAGTTGGAAAAAAAAACATTGAGGCAGGTTTACCTAAGGCAGTTGCAGTAAGCGTAATTAAAAATAAATGTTTAAAACAGTTAACACTTCACCTTAAATGCTGTCATAAGAAAAACTCACAGCAGCAATCATGTAGCAGTATAACCTTTTTATTCTGTCACTCATGCCTCAAGATATTGCAATACAGAGTTTACGTATATTGTGCTTTTTGGAAAAATTCTGGGAGAAGGGAATTAGTGTGAATTGTGATTAATGTATAATTAGTACAAAATGTGTTAAAACAAGAGTGTTTGGGGCAGTTAGACACTCCGAACTACCATGTGGCAGCATGTAGCAGCCTGTCCAATTTTTTGTGCCACTAGAGAAAAATTCTGGCATTCACAAAATTAACGTGACTTCAAGAACAAACAAACAAAAACAAAGGTGCTGCATCAGTGTGGTCTAAAAACATAACAACATGGTAATATTAAATGCATGCTATAATACAAAATAGAGTTAGAACTAACATTTCAAACATGGGTCTTCTTCAGGAATTATCTAAAACAGTAAAAAGCAAAGTTAGTGGACAGGCAAGGGGAATTAGAAATATACTGTATATATGCTGGTGCTGCTCATTCAGCTGCTTGAAGCAGAATTGTGGGGGGCAGGTGCTTCGAGAAGGTGTTCCCTCCACCCCACCATGTAATGTGAACTTCCCTGATGCACAGTCCATCGCATCTCTGCCAGCACAGATGGATCACCACCTCCATCACCACCTCCATCACCACCTCCATCACCGCCTCCATCACCACCTCCATCACCACCACTCTTCCCTTGCCAATGTAACTTCTCCACTTGGTCCAATGTTATATTTTTAAATGAGTTCTTTGATGACCTATGCCCAGGTGTGTACCCTGCTTGCCCCAGCTGACCCGAGTGTTGCATAAATTATAAATGACCATGCTATGGTCATTAATTTAGTTGTAAAAACATCCCACCCCCTTGGAAGATTTGGGGTATTGACAGTGTTGGTGAGCTGCTGGTGGTGGAGGAACAGTGGAGCCCGAGGATGATGAGTGGCACACCTGGGGGGGGGGGGACGGTGCCAGTAGTTAAACCATGATGTAGGTACAGGGGGTTCTGGCCACTCCATCTCAGGAAGAACACATGCTGCTGGTTTTAACTATTTTCTGACTCCTGCTGCTGCTGTTGGTCCAGGGCCTGTTGCAAGCTATCAATACTAACATTCTCCTGCTGTGGACTCTGCCTTATTGGGGAATCGGAAGGGGCTACTGCTGCTGCTGAATGGTTGGTAGGAAGTACTGAGGTGCTATTGTGCAGGGGGTGCACTCCCTAAGAAGACCTGGAAGGCAAATTGCTGCTGCACCTCCATGGGTGTGAACAACTCCACCATGACCATGACTTTCCATAATCACAAACAAAAAAAGAGAGTGACAGAGACAGAAAAGAGAAAAGATTTAGGACAAGAAGGAACATAAAACTAACAAATAGGTCTAAAATTGAGATGCAAAATAAAGATTAATTGTAAAAATAGTGTTCCCTAGATAAACTGCACCACAGGAAAAGCAAAAAGATAAATCAACTGTTGTAAGCAGCGTATGAAACATATATTTTTTCCCTGGTGCAGAGCAGGCTCTATCTACTCTCTCAGTCTGACTAGAAATGAAAAAAAAGAAGCAAGTCAGGTGTAGTCACTGTATAGAGATGTACCAGTTGACATGCAGAAGCTCTTCCATGTGATCTTTAGACAAGTTGTTTAACAAATCCTAATTTTCTCAAAAATTCACATTGGCAACACCAAAGGCAAAGTTGCAAAAAGTCAATTTTTATCAAAGGGACAAAAAATTATGAAATTCTCCATGAAGGCAGATTTCAGCAACATGCCTACACTTTGGGGGCTGATTAAAACTAAATGACATCTCTAGAAGAGACAGAGTTGGCAGGGAACATCAGAGAAGACTGAATGGGCCAAGGTGCTCATTTCTGCCTATAAATAACAATAATCATAGTCATAATAATAGTATTCATCATCATCATCATCATAATAACATTTCCCCTTGCACTTCTTATCATGAAAAGCACATGAGTATATTGTTATGAACAAATCTAGATATGATACTGGGGAAACCATCATTGGGATGGCAAGTAGGGGGAGGTACTGTTAGTTGCTGACTTCATTCTAGCAGACATGGAGTAGGGCCTTCTAACTACAGCTTTGGCAAGGAGCAGTGCCATCCTTGACACCCTTCTAAAGGACTTTTCTCAGGCAGGTAGTACAAGAACCTACTAAGAATGGGACAGTGCTGACCTGGTGCCTACAAACATGGATTTTATTTATTTATTTATTTATTTGAATTTGTAAATTGGGTAAGGAGGCCTGGACCAAAGGCCCTTTTTCATGATCAGCTCAGGACAAAAACTGTATTAACATAGTATTTTAAAACAATACAGATTATTAACAATGATGCAAAGTTAATACAAAATCGATAACAATAACAAATGCATGTCTCAAGAAAGTAATGCTGCAGTTTAAGTACGAATAAGTTAAAAGAAGTAATTGAATGCAATGCAACTGAAAGAGCATTCCAAAAAGTCCCTAGAGCCCATTTAAAGGAAAGACTGAGTACACTCAGATGACTGCAGAGCAGAATTTATATGCGAGATATTTACTAACTCCTCAAGGGAGGTCAATATGGTTGGGTAAATTGCTTTATATACTAAACAACCCCAACATATTTAATTTGAGATACTGGAGAAAGCCAATTTAGTTGAGAATAGTGAAGACAGTGGAGAGTCTGAGAAGGAAAAAGAAGAACAAAATAATATACATGATTACAAACAACCTTTAGTTTTTGATACTCTGCTTGCCCATTATTAGAAAAAAAAGCAAAGCAGATACAAAATCAAACAAGGCATTTGTCAATGCCAATTGTTGTCGCGCTGGTATTTCCTTTGGTAGTGCATTGTGGAAACACATGTTTGGCAGGATGTGAAAAATGACAGCTGTACTGTTCATAAGGAGGTGTAAAAAAATGACAGTGGTAAAAATGTGGCATGTTAGTATTGCAAATATGCGAAGTTACAAGAGTGCATGGGAAATGTGAAATGCACACTTGGAACACAAGCATTTTATGGAGTTTTGGCACCAAATTTTCAACATAGGCATTTTAGCACCTCTACTCATGTACAGGGTCATTGTCGTGTCCTCAAGCTGTCTCAAAAAGTGATTTTCCACAGCGACCATGCTATTCTTCACCGGACGTGGAAACACACATTTCGGGCAGGATATGTAAAATGACAGCTTTACTGTTCACCAAGAGGTGTGGAAAAATGCCAATGGTGAAGACCCAGAGTGAAAATATTACAAATGCACAACGTTACGAGCAAGCGTGCAAACTGCACAATGTACGCTCATAACACAATCATTTTATGGAGTATCATCACCAAATTTTCAAAATAGGCATTGTAGGACATCTGCTCATGAACAGTGTCACTGTCATTTTTGCAATCTGGCCCGAACACTGATTTCCCACAGTGACCACGGTACTGTGTGCAGGAAGTGCGGAAACACATTTCGGCCAGGATGTGAAAAATGACAGCTGTACTGTTCACAAGGAGGTGTAGAAAATGACAATGTTGAAAATCTAGCATGAAAATATTGCGAATTAGTGAAGTTACGAACTTGCATAGCAACTGCGCAATGCACGCTCATAAAACAGCCATTTTTTTGGATTTTTTCCACCAAATTTGCAACATAGGCTTTTTGAGAGCCCACCTCATGAACACTGCCACTGTCCTTGCATTAATCAGTCCCAAAAGGTAATTTCATGCAGTGACTGCGAAATCACCTTTCAGGACCGATTAGCATCCAAACTGTGACAGAACTCATGAGGAGGGGTCCCAAAAACCCCATGTTAAAAATTTGGTGCAGAAATTCTAAAAAATGCCCAAGTTATGGAGCAAAGTTGAAAAAACCCTATTTAGTCCATTATACAGCTGACCGGCATTTCTTCAGTTCGCGGTCAGCTTTGAAGAGTGCAGACGTGTTCCCGGTCTACCAAAGATTGTCACACCAGACTCCAGAGGTAAGTATGGGTGGGGAGGCAGGTGCACAGTGGGTGGGTGCGGTGGTGGGCAGGAAGACTATGAGGGACTGTTTTCTGTTTACAGGTACCGAGGGAAAAACCACTTGGACGGTTTTCTTTTACAGGTCATTTCCCTTTGTTTGGGGGTACAGTAGCTGATGGGATTGAGCACCCCGTCAGCACAGAAGAGGGTGACATGATGCCGACTGGGGTGGGCTCCTCCATCGGCACAGTACAGCAGGAAGAGGCGGATGCCGGCGGGATTGGGCACCCCGTCGGCAAACGATTAGGTGGGGGGCACATTCTGCCAATGGGGAGTGGGCTCCCCATTGGCACATGCTTCACCGGGCAGGGCAAGCCGACCAGGGGATTGGGCACCCTGAAGTCGGCACTGTAGGCAGCGTAGCGGCCACTGTGCCACCATGCTACTAGCTGGCAAGCACGTAAGAAGGGTCCACTACGTATGACAAGTTTTGCTCAGATTGCAGCGGACCTTTTCTTAGATGTGCTCACCAGCTTAGTATGCATGGTGTGGCATCGGCATGCAGGCTGATTGGGGAATGAGGGACGCAGCTACTGGTGCGTGCCCTGCATTCGCCCAACAGCGACTGTGCCCTCAAGTCCCCACTGCTGCAAGATGTTGGCTGCGCATGCACACCAACATAAAAAGGAGAAGAGAATCCACAGCAATGGCTTTATGAGTTTCCATCAAAAAATAACTACTAAGTTTCTGTAGTTTTCATCAAAAAAATAACTTTTAAGCTTGTATACTGCTTTCAACCTCTGGTTGATGCTCTTACATAACTTCCCTATATGCTCAGAATAAATAAGGCAGGGCTCCAAAAGGACAGACAAATACTTAAAAAGAGCAATCTGGTGAATAGGAGAACCATCTAAATCATAAACTAATAACGTGGAACTCTTTCAAAAGAATTGGAGAGCCAAATATCATGGAGTTAATATTTGAGGAATTTGAATTTAAGTTATAATTTTTAAACCATTTGTTTACTGCACAAAAATCAAGTTCAGAAATGTAGTAATCTCAGAAGGACACGTACAGCTTTTAAAAAATAATGAAATCATCAGCATATAAGGCAGTTTCACAATTTGTACAGACCTCTGGAACTAAGTTTATAAACAAACAAAATACCTGGATCCTAAAATAGACCCCTGAGCGACCCCATGGGTAACTGAATTTTGAGGTGACATTATCAACCCTATCTCAACTGAGTGAACACAGTTTGAAAGATATTTCTGACTCCAAAAGACAGCATTTTTGAAAGACCTAAAGTTTTCAGTTTACTACATAGCATTTTCTGATCAATGAGATCAAATGCCTTGGTCAAGTTCACAAACACAGCTCCCAACAAGTGTCCCATGGAAAACCATATTTGTGAACCTGAATAAGATGGTATTTGTTCCCCTGTCCTTTCAAAACCCATGTTGCTGCATACAAAGCATGTTCCATTTATCTAAATGGGTGTTTGTTTGCTTTGATACAATCTTTTCTGAAATCTTGCTCAAAGGGTTCAGAATGGAGCTGGCCAAAAATTATACAAATTCTCCTTCTTTGGGACTGGGACAGTACAAGCTAGTTTCCAGGTAAAAGGGAACTCCTGAGTAATAAATTATAAATTAAAGACAGTACTCAGAGGACCTAAAATTTGAGGAGCAGTAAGTTTAACACAATGAGAATCCAATCCAATCCAATCTGATCCAATCCAATCCACCTTTTTTGTCTTCAACATTGTTAGGAAGTCCATTTAAAAAAAAATTCTGGACAGTTATCATTAAAAGTTCATTTTAGGACAATCAAATGATAGCTGATTAGATAAATTATTTGAAAGACCTACAACTGATTAGGTCAAATCTATGTAACCACCCAGTCCCCTGGGGTTACTAGAATTCCATCAGTATTAGACCAGGTAGGTCTCTGTGTGGCAATAGAAGGTTTTAAACTCTCTACAATACATTACTTCATTGTTTACTTTGTTAGGCTGGGCAGAGAATGAGATGATGTCATTTGGAACTATCGCAGCAGCATAAGCTTTTTAGTTCAGCTGCAGATAAGCAGTTGGAATCTTGATGAGTTCCAGCTTGGAGAGTGAAGAAGAAGGAGCTCTCTGTACTGCAGGTGGCTAGAGGTGCCTGCCAGCCTGTTTTGGCTGGGTGAATGACTTTTGTTTGTCATTTTTCTCACCCTAGTGTGGAAAATATCCAGTGTTTTCCTAAGAAGTGGTGGAGACCTGTGTCAATAGAGTCCCAGTAGGTTCATGTTCTTTCAAAACCGGAACAGGTCTTAGAAATCAATAGTTCTAAGGGGCAACCCTCTGATGGACTGAAAGATTGTCACAGCTGCCCAAAGAAAAGAGACTGAGAGAATTTCTGTCAAAGCTAAAGAATTTGAGAAAGGCATGTTTCCTCAAGTGTTCTGTCAAATGCCTGTAACAAGGGAATACCAAACTGTGAATACAATGTGTACTCGGAGATAGTCTTTTGGGTTGTCTGGTGCTGTACGTGCCCTGTGCTGGCTAGATTACTTGCACTCAGGACCTGTTCACCACAAAATTGTGCTGTTTAAATGTGCTGAATTCCAGGATGTCTTTAGCAACCCAGTGCAGTTGAAGAATCCAGTTTTTGTGTGTTAAAGTAATGGCAGAGTCTGACTTGGGCCAGGGTGGGTAGAACCTCACTCATGGTCGAAGTGAAGATCTAACCGATTACCAGATAGGCACAGTTATCTGAAGATGTTAACAATGGTCCATCTCATCAGGATTGTCCCAATTTAAATGTGTAGTGATTCCCACTAATTAACACTTGTCAGAAATCCAGAGATCCCTAAGCAAAGGGGTGGATAGTTTGTTTTGGAAAAAGTTCATGTTGGAATGTACAGTGCTGCCTGTGTCTGTGTGGAAAAAAATGTTTCTTCTAATTGCAAAAGTTGTTATCAATCTGATCCAACAGTTTTCAGCCTTGGAGGACCACCCTAGTTTTGCTTTAACATCTTGTCAGAAATAAAACCATACAGTACAATCCCACATTTTATGGTTGTGGGCAATCCATCTGTGAGTACGAGTGAAATATTATGGGGCCCCCTCAGATAGGAGACACAGCATAGTCCTGGCACCCCTTTCCCAGGCTCAGAGTAAAAATAAATGTTTTGTTGTGCCCTAACCCCACGACCTCTTAGATGCCCCAGCCAAGTATTTACCCTAATGCCAGGGGGTGATACTTATTTTCTACCAACTTGTGGTTTGTTGCCTTGACTGTGTAACAAGTACTGTAGGGGGTCCTGGTTGCAAGATGCCAATCTTAACTGGAAAAGGGTTACATGTATAACATCAAATGCTGAGAGATCAGTAAATTTCACATTAAAAAATTAAAAATGTCACTAGGATTGTCAATTTCTTTCTATTGAATAGTGCCGTTTTGTTTAAGGCAGAAATGTTATTCCATTTTTTTTTCAAATATCATTTAACTGACTTTCAAAAACATAGCCTTTGCATACGAACATGCAAACATGCCAGCAGACAAAGGCCTCATGATCTATAGTCTGCTTAATTGTGCTATTCCCTATGTATTTACAAAGAGAACTTCCTCATCCCCATTTTTGTTTTGACCTCCCTCAGCTTCCTCCTTTCTCCCCCACTCGCCCCCTTCTACCTGTAATTTTTCCCTTCACCCTGTCCCACATCCTCTTGAAGCTGTCCCCTATTTTGCTGATGGCACCTCCTCTGGCATCTCATTCCACTTGGCCACCACCACCATTTCAGGGAAAAAGTGCCTTCTCATCTCACTCCTGAACCTTCCCCCATCAGCTTATGCTGTGTCCCTTATTGGTCTTGTTCATGCTAAGGCTGAAGAGGCCCTCAGTGCTCACCCTGTTAATACACTGAAGGTACTTGAAGGTCTCCATTATGTCTCCCATCTACCTTCTTTCCACAAGACAGTACATACTGACCTCCCTGAACCTCTCATAGAAACATAGAACGTAATGGTGAATAATGGCTGAGAGGCCCATCCAGTCTGCCCATATATTTTTTCTGCAGACCATTACTTGATCTATGACACAATCTTCCCTTCCATTCCTTTTTCCCAAGATTCCTTTGTACCTATTCCAGGTATTTGTGAACCCTCACCACTGTTTTTGGCCCCAGTACCTCTGATGGAAGACTGTTTCAGGCATTCAGCACCCTTTCTGTGAAGAAGTACTTCCTCACATCCCTCCTGAACTTACCACTTCCAGCTTCAGAGCATGCCCTCTTGTCCTAGAGCACCTTTTTCTCTAAAAATACCCCCTTCTGTATTTATTAACTGCTGTGAGGTATTTAAATGTCTCTATCATATACCCCATCTCCCTCCTCTCCTCCAGGCTGTACATATTTAGCTCATTTAGCCTCTCTTCATAGAGCTTTTGATGTACACCCTACAACATTTTGGTAGACCTCCTCTGGACCATCTTCACTCTGTCTATGTCCTTCCTGAGATGTGAAGTAAGATGCGGCAAACATCAGCTTGCACCAAAGCCCAGTGCACCAGGGACCCTGCACCAGATTCAGGTACAGGAGGGGTCCCAGCCCCTAAGTCCCACACACATGTGGCACCCTCTCTCATGCAGCAAATACATGGTGCACACGAAGGGTTTGCCACAGGCTCCTTTCAGTAAACACAGATGGTTCCCCCATCCACAATAATAGAAACAGTACCCATCCATGGTGGTCTAGTGGTCCCCCCTCCCCATCCCTGATAGTGCCTGGTGTTAACTTAATAAATAAGTTACCCCATCCTGGTGGTATAGTGGTCCCTCCTCCCTGATCCCTGATAGCGCCTAGGGCATTAAATTAATAAATAAGTTACCCCATCCTGGTGGTGTAGTGGCACCCACCACAGCAGATAATGCCCCCTAACCCACTCCCACCGAAATCCCAGAATGCAGCCGGCGACTGGCACAGCCCACCACTCACCTCCATGGCCGGCCGCCAGACTGGACTGTTAGTGAGTGTCTACTGTATAGTGTATGTGCTCATGATTATTCATGGGTGTGTACACTATACAGTAGAGGTGCTCACTGACAGTTCAGTCTGGTGGCCAGCTCTTGAGCTGAGAGGTGGGCTATGCCAGTCACCGGATGTGTTCCAGTATTGGGGGGGAGTGGTGTGGTGGGCACTACCTGCTGGGTTGGGGACAATTATACTACAAGGATTGGGTAACTTATTTATTAATTTAACACCGGGTGTTATTGAGGCTCAGGGAGGGGGGCCACTAGACCACCAGTATGGAGTAACGTATTT
Organism: Neoceratodus forsteri; assembly: GCA_016271365.2. Classification (NCBI taxonomy): domain Eukaryota; kingdom Metazoa; phylum Chordata; order Ceratodontiformes; family Ceratodontidae; genus Neoceratodus; species Neoceratodus forsteri. The sequence goes on along the minus strand of CM057454.1, from coordinate 1,023,514,942 downwards.
ATTAATTTCACACCGAGCAGTATCGGGGATCAGAGAGGGGGGACCATGTCACCACCTGGGAGTTATTTTATATATATTGGGGGCTGGGGGAACCATGGCACATTGCACGCACAGTGCTTATCCCACCCTGAGGGTGAATTTCTAAGTACCCTTAGACCAGCCCTGACTGGTCTAGTGGTACTTAGAAATTGGCTCTCTGGGTAAGATTTGTGAATCCCAATTGTGGAGCTATGGCAGCCTGCATCTGCCTCAAGCCCCTAGCCCCATGTTGCAGCCCATATCTGGGGGTACGAGTGGTGCAAGCCCCATTTGGGGCAGTCAGCCTGTGGAGGCTGCCTTTGTGAATAGCTAAAGGGGTGTTATTTGATTCAGGGTACAACTTGCATCATTTATGTTTGGTGCAGGCACCTTGCCTCAATCCAGGACTTTGTGGATTGCTTCCATGGTCTCCAGAACTGGACACAGTACTCAAGATGAGGTTTTACCAGCGATCTGTATAGGGGCAGCACTACTTCCCTCTTTCTGCTAGTGATGCCCCTTTCTGTGCACCCCAGAATCCTACTAGCACTACCAACTGCTATGTCACACTGCTCAGCATAATCTGAAATGATTATTCCTGGGTCTCTTTATTGCTTTCTCTTGGTCAATATCACTACACCCATTATGTACTCTGCCCCTGGGTTTCTATGGTCCAAGTTCATTATTTTGGACTTTTTTCCATTAAAACCTAGCTGCCATACACTTGACCACTCTTCCAGTCTTTTCAGATCCCTACCCATCCTTTTCACCCCTCCCCCTCTGTTGCAGATCATGGTGTCATCTGTATTGAGGCAGACCTTTCCCTCCAGTTCCTCTACTATGTCTGTTATAAAGACATTGAAGAGGACTGGTCTCAACACCAATTCCTGAGGTACCCCGATGGTCAACCTCCCTTCCTCAGGGCGAACTCCATTTTCCACAACCTTCTGTGTCCTGTCCCCTAACTATTTTTTTTACCCAGGTTACCACCTTAATACCTACCCACAAGTTCCCTAAGTTGTTTACTAGTCTCCTATGAGGAACAGTGTTGAAAGCCTTGTTGAAGTCCAGGTAAGCTATATCCACCACCCTTCCTGATCCAACTCCTTGGTCACCCAGTCAAAGAAATATATCAGACTTATTTGGCATGACCTTCCCCCTGTGAAACCATGCTGCTTAGATCCTGTAATCCATTGGATACCAGATATTCCACAATCCCATCCTTAAGAGGTGTTTCCATTAACTTAAGCATCACCAATGTCAGGCTGACAGGCCGATAGTTTCATGCCTCCTCCCAGCTATTACTTTTGTGAGGGGGACTACCTCTGCCCTATCCCAGTCCCCAAGGACCACACCAGTCTTCAGTGATCTGTTAAATAGACCTGTTAGAAGTGCACACAGTACCTCCCTGAGCTCTCTCAGCACCCTTGGATGTACTCTGTCTGGTCTCATTGTTTTATCCACCTTCAGATTTGCTAGTGCTTTCTGGTCTTTCTCCTCAGAAAACAGACTGATGTCCACTTCACTCCCATCAATGCCCTTGGTGCCTCTCCTTATAGGTGCTGCCCTGCTGGCCTCAGATAATTTTGGTTGCCCTTCTCTGGACTGTCTCTACCAATTTGATACCCTTCTTAAGTTATGGGCACCAAAACTGCACACTGTCCTCCAGGTGTGGTCTTACCATTGACCTGTAAAGCTGCAGAATGACCTCTGCCTTTCTGGTTGTAATTCTCATGGTTATGCACCTCAGCATCTGATTTGCTGTTTCTGCTGCTCTCTTGCAGTGTGCAGAGTATTTCAGGTTACTTGTAATTATTACTACCAGGTCCTCTTCCTCTGACCTGGTTGCCTGCACACTGTCCATCCAGTATTTGGTCTCCAGAGAATTGCTTCCAAGTGCATAACTTTACACCTTTAGCATTGAACCCCAGCTGCTTAATGCCATACCACTTTTCTAGCCTAGTCAGGTCCTTCCTGAGTTACTGTCTTCCCTCATCCATGTCCACCCTCCCACAGAGTTTGGTGTCATCTGTGAACAGACAGATTTTGTCCTTGATCCCATTCATAATGTCACTTATGAAGATGTTAAATAACACCAGACTGAGAACCAACCTTGTGGAACCCCACTGGTGATGTCTCACTTCTGAGAATTATCCCCCAACTACCACCCTTTGATATCTATCCTGCAACCAGTTTTTGACTTGTCCTGTGAGCTTAGCCCAGACCCTGAGGTCCACCTGCTTCCTCATCAGTCTCCTATAAGGCATTAAGTTGAAGATCTTGGAGAAGTCTAGATACAGGAAATCAAGTGCATGGCACTCGTCCACTGTCCTAGTACCCCAACTGAAAAAGTCAATTAAGTTAGTCAGGCAGGCCCTCCCCAACACAAACCCATGCTGCCTCTCATCCAGGAGCACATTCTCCTCCAGAGAGCTGAGTCTGTTTTTCAGGAAGGTCATCATCACATTATCCACTCTTGAGGTCAGGTTGACTTGTCTGTACTTCTGTGATTTGTCCCTTGGCCCATTTTTATGAAGAGGCACCACATGTGCCATTCTCCATCCCTGGGTCATGTTTCTGGACTCCAGGAAGATGTTAAGCAGGTCTGCCAGGGGACCCACCAGAACCTCTGCCAGTTCTCTAAGGACCCCTAGGCGAATGCCCTCTAGCTGTGGTGATTTTTCCATCTGTAGGTTCCTTGTACCCTTGAGTACCCTGTCACCTTGAATTGTGCAGTTTGTGGCTTCCTTGCGTCCAGTCGCCACTCACCTACTTCCTTGTGGTGCTGGTCTTTCCTTCTCTTTAGTGAAGACTGAACAGAAGTACCAGTTAAGCACCTCCACCTTTTCTTCCCTACCCGCTGCCTAAGCCCCCTCTTTTTTAAGCCTGACAATCTCATATTTATGTTTCTTTTCTTCCTTATACCAGAAAAAGGCTTTCTCACCTGCTCTTACCTCCTGGGTTAGCTGTACCTCTCCTGTGATCTTTACCTCCCTTACCACCCTGCTCGCCTCTCTTGACTCAGCATCATAGTCCACCCTTTCCTTCTCTTTCTGAGTACAATTGTACTTTCTAAAGGCTAACTTCTTGTCTCCCATTGCTTTTGCCATCACCTTGCTGAACAAGCTGGGCTTTTGAGGCTCAAATTTCCTACTTTTGATTTTGGCACAGTCACTAGTGGCCTCCATCAAACTCTTCTTTATTATGGCACTTTTCTGTTCCACATCCATCCCCACTCTGATCCTAGTAAGGTGTCCTTTCAGAACTTCTACCATCCTACTGAAGTCAGCCCTCGAAAAGTCCAAGACCCTTGTCTTGGTCCTGACCACCCCTCTGTCCATGTCCAGGAGGAACCACGCCATTTGGGGGTTACTTCCTGCAATTGGAATCTAGATTTAGTAGTTGCCGTATTGGTCCTTGTAAGAATAGATCCAGAAGCAAATGATTTGATACCTTTAAATGGACCAACATAGATATAACAACAAGAACAAAGTGCTCTAGCTTTCGGACCAACCAGTCCTTCTTCAGAAGCTTCTGAATCTGTTCCTGCAATTGGTGCATCCACTGTCACACCCTTAACATGTGCACAGTTGGACAGGACCAGATCTAGGATGTCCCTTTCAATAGTGGGCTCCATAACACCTTGAGTCATGAAAGTGCTCTGAAAAGCATCCGGCAGTACTTGTTCCCTAGTACAGGCATAGCAGGTTTTCTTGAAATCTCCCATTATTACTACTTCCCCCTACAGACATATATATGATCTGGGACCACAATGCCCTGTCCAATTCCTCACTCTGTGAAGGTGGTATGTACACCATCCTCATCTTTAATTTCCTCCCTTTAATGGATTAGACCTGTACCCACAAAGCTTCAGACATGCCCACCACCTCTTCTTCTCTGCTGCAAATGATCCCCTCCTTCATGTACAGCACCACTCTGCCCCCTTCCTGTCTACCTAGCCTTTCTGAACTTTTTATACCAGGGACGAGTTAAGTCCTAGTCATGGTATTGCTTAGCCCAAGTCTCTGTGATGGCTGCTATGTCCACCTCTCCCTCAGCCAACAATGACTACAATTCTGCCATTTTTTCCCCTAGACTTCTGGTGTTTAGAGACACTACCCTGCACCTATAACTTTGGAACCGCCTTATTCCTGACCAACCCATTTCCTCCCCCTCTTTCTTTGGTCCCTTCCTTCTTCCCCAACTCCTCCCATCCCTCTCCTGCTCTGGCTGTTCTGATTGGGGGGGCTATAGGCCTCCTCCACCAGGTGACTAAGTGTGCTGTGTACCTTGCTGCCCCCCGTCAGTTTAAATTTCGATTTTTAATCATGAAGTCCTCCAAGTTTCCCTTCATAACCATTGTGCCCATTCTATGTAGGTGTAACCTGTCTTGAGATACAGGTCTTTGTTATCCATCCCCTACAACCACCAATGCACCCATGCCATTCTGCCTCACACCAATCTCTATGCCATTTGTTAAATTTAGTAATCATTACCTTTGTAGAGCTAATTAAACATTTACACCTATTTCTAATTTGATGATATTCATTTACTAATGTAATTGAGTGGGAATTAACATATTTATTCCAAATACCATCCTATAGGTCCTTCATGCTCTTAACTTCACTAGCAAACCTTCTATCACTCTGACCTCATAAGTGTTTTTTTTCTAATGGGAAAGAATGAATTTTGTATGAGGAGTAATTTGGCATAGAAGATATTCAGAGCATAGTCCACCAATGGGGGTGGTATCTGAAAAAAGATGATCCAAGACTTAGCCTGAGATTCACCTTCCTTTAAGTCAACTCAGCCAAAACTATGTGACATTACAAACATAGGGGGAATTTTAAGAGATCAAATATTTAAAGCACATTATGTTGCAAAGTGGTTACTAAGAGCCAATTCTACAACTCCCAAAAATGAGATTTGATTAACTCTGCTGGTCAATACCCAATCCAGGAGAGAGCGATTGTCACTTAAGGGATTTAATTATGAGGGAGGTAAAATAACCTGATAACATTTTTTAACCAAAGACATAACGATTTCCCTTATTAGATAACCAGTTTAAATATATGCCCTCCACAGTAACCAAATTACCACTTTTAACAACTCACTCCAAAGTTTCCAGATAAACAGCTATTCCAGTTAACCCTTTCTAACGAGGGTTTTAAAAACAGCGAACAGAAGCCAGTTTGTTCACCCCAAAATACTGTTTGACTAAAACTCATTCATGCTTGGAGTCAAACTAAGTGCTATTAAAAACCACAGTAACTTTTAAATGCTCTTTAAACTAAATTGCAGCACTGCTTCTTTGCTTTTTTCCACCCCATCTAGTCTAGTTAAACTGTGCCATGCCAAGAACACTGAGTTGTAAGAATATGAAACTTCATTTGGGTTTCAGTCATTCTGATTATACCAGGAGTGAGCTGATGGGTCAAGGCATCTAATTCAGTAACCTTGGGTATAAGATTCCTTGCTTTAAAGTGAATAATCATAAGACAACAAGATCAACACCAGACAAAACCAGGGTCAGCTGAACAATCAGCAGGCCCAGCACTGTTCCCAATATCACTAGCCATTAATAACAAAATAGGTTTACACTGACAACAGACAAAACCTGGAAGCAAATAATCTTTAACCCAAGGTAAGTTATATATTGTAGAACAGTTTAAAACCTATATAGCACTGCAGACATTACAGTGGACACTCCCTGAGTAACAGTGATCACTAAATAGTGTAGTTTAACATTGAAATGGGAACACAGGCTAACCAAATGAGGACAAGGGTCCTGGATTTTAGGAGGGTGGATTTTTAAGAAATGGAAGACTGCCTCAGAAACTGACTTATAGGAGAAATTACCAGGGAGGGGTAGAGGCACAGTGGGGAAAAATACAGGAGGACATAATTAAGGCAACCAGCCTCTGTGTGAAGGAAGCAAGTAAAAACAAAAGGAAAAGAGATTGGTATTGTTCTCTGGGAATGTGGCCTAGGTGGGGAAGGAAATAAAGGTGGCATCCTGGAGGTATAAGGAAAAACAGAGGAAGGAGGAGCAGGAGGTGTACCAAGTAAAACAGAGGTAAGCAGAAAAGGTGGTGAGTGGAGCAAGGCACAGACAGAGGAAAGGATATCCAAAGCTGTGCAGTAGCTAGAGGGGATAAGACTTTCTTCAGGTATGTAAGTGAGATGAGGAAAACAATGGGAGGGATAGTGAGGATAAGGAAGGTGGCACAGGTAGGCTGTGCAGAAGTGGACCAAGAAAAAGCTGCCATCCTGAAAAGGTACTTCTGATCAGTCTTCACATGGGAGCAACAGGAGCAGACCACCAGGGGGCATCAGTAATAAGTGTGGGGTGGGGGGATGTGGACACAAGTCCATTTTCAGAGGGAAGAGGACTGAATGGACTTGCAACTTTGAAGGTGGACAAGGCTGTGGGATCAGATGAGATAAAACTAAGGGCACTAAAGGAACCCAGGAAGGTGCTATCTGCCCCACTTATGGCCTTATTCAACAGCTCACAAGAAACAGGCATTGGTCTGGAGGACTGAAGGGGAGCGCACATGGTCACTCTACATAACTGTGGCAGCAGAGAGAAGACTAATAACTATAGGCCAGTCAGTTTCACTTCAGTGGTGCGGAAATTAATGAAAACTCTGCTAAAGAAAAGACTTGTAGAGTCTTGGCTCCAAGACCACAGTCAGCATGGGTTCATTGGGGTTGGGGTCATATCAGACAAATCTAATTGATTTCTTTCACTGGGTAACCAGGGAAATGGATCAGGGGAGGGCAGTTGATGTGGCCTATTTAGACTTTTGCAAGGGCTTCAAAACTGTGCTACACAGGAGACTTATTAAGAAATTGAGCAGCCTAGGGGTGGGATCCAAAGTGGTAAATTGGGCTAGAATCTGGTTAATGGATAGGCATAAGACGGTGGGAGAGTGACCAGCAGGATGATGGAGAGGTCAGTACTGGGACATATCCTCTTCATGTCTTCATAAGTGACATTGCAAAAGAAACAGATGGGAAAGTATGCCTTTTTTGCAGATGATACCAAAATCTGTACTAGGATGGACACTCACGAGGGCATGGAGAGAATGTACTGGGAACTCATGGAGTGGTCAAAATCTTGGCAGTTGGGGTTCAATACCAAAAAGTGCAAAGTCATGCACCTAGGGCATAGGGACCCAGAAGATGAGTATAGGATGGGCAGGGAGGCACCAACAATCACTAGGGAGGAAAGTTACTTTGGGGCGAACATAATTGATGACCTCAAAGAAGCAAGGCAGTGTGACAAAAGAGTGGCTCTGTCTACTGGGATTCTGGGGTCCATAGGAAGAGGTATATTCAGCTTGAAGAGAGAGGTGGGTTTCCCACTGTATCACTTGGGGGTGAGATCCCACCTAGGGTGTGGTGTCCAGTTTAGGGCTGAGCAGACTGCTCTGTCCAAAATCCAGACCCTTGGATCAAACCCTGAATCCACAGACCCAGATAAATATGGACTTCACTGCAGAAGTCCAGTGCTGGGTCTGTGGAAAGCAAGACTTTTTTCCTGCATGCCTGACACCCCACGGGGGGGGGGGAGGAACAAACGGTGCCAGGTTGAACAAAAAGGACTGAGGAGAGGAGTGAAGCTGAGCCCAGGAGCTGAAGGACCACACATCAGAGTCATGTGTGGTGCAGATCTAAACGCGGACTGCAGCAGCTGTGGTCAGTTGGTTGGTCAGTCAGTCGGTGACTCTCAATTCAGCTGTTGGTCTTGTTCTCAGAGTGGCGATTGACCAAGGTAAGTAGTACCTCACAAACTGCCTGAATCCTGTAGCCTACACTATGTGGGTTTGGAATATATATTGAATACCAGAAAGAGCAGAGAGGTGAGTTGTGTACAGGCCCAGGGCAAGGGCAGGCTGGCAAAATAAATCGTTGACTTGTGCCAGAGGAGAAAGTGAGAGAGAGACTATTGTGGGACAAAGAGAAATGTTATAGTTACAGAAATCACAAATAAAGTTTATTATTGGTCTCATCGTGGGTGATTGTGTGTGTGCAGGGCCAGGGCAGGCTGGCAAAATAAATCTTTGACTTGTGCCACCATACAGAGGAGACAAAAAATGAGAGAGACTATCGGGGGCCAAAGAGAAATGTTATACTTACAGAAATCTCAAGCAAAGTTTTTTTCTTGGTCTCATTGTGGCTGCTAGTGTATGTATAGGGCAAGGGCAGGCTGACAAAATAATTCTTTGATGTGTGCAACCATCCAGAGAAGAAAAAGAGAGAAAGAGACTACTGGGGGCCAAAGAGAAATGTTATAGTTACAGAAATCACAAATACATTTTATTCTTGGTCTCACTGTGGCTGGTTGTGTACAGGGCATGGGCAGGCTGGCAAAATAAATCTTTGACTTGTGCCTCCATCCAGAGGAGAAAAAGAGAGAGACTACGGGGGGACAAAGAGAAATGTTATAGTTACAGAAATCACAAATAAAGTTTATTCTTGATCTCATTGTGGCTGTGTGTGTACACAGGGCAAGAGCAGGCTGACAAAATAAATCTATGACCTGTGCCACCATCCAGAGGAGAAAGTGAGAGAAAGAGAGACTACTGGAGGCCAAAGAGAAATTCTACAGTCAAATAAATCAAAATAAAGAAATTAATCTTGGCCTCAGTGTGGCAGTGCAGTGTGTGTACACTGCACAGGGCAGGCAGGCAAAATAGTGCTTGCATCTGTCTGTCTGTCTGTCCATCTGTCTCTGTCTCTCTCCCTCCCAGCACACTCACGTCATGGGCCTAAGTAGAATATGCCACCAGCACAATCCAGTCATGAAGCAGCTAGCAGCCATTTCTTTTATTTAGCACAAATCATGCATTAAATTATTTCCTTTTGGCCTCTGTGTTGGACATGACTGACTTTGGTCACTTTTATGCACTTTATTGCATTTTTTTTTCAAATATTTATAAATAATCAGAACAAATCAGAACTCCACAATGTTCCAGTTCTTATTTAATAAGGGTCAGAACATCACTGAGTTCTCCTAGCCCTAGTCCAGTTCTGGAAGCCACACGTTGGAAAGGACATAACAGGGTGGAGACTGTCCAGAGGAGGGCAACTAAAATGGTGCGAGGTTGCACCAAAATCCCTACAAGAAGTGACTTAGGTATCTCAACTTGTACACCCCGGAAAAGAGAGGAGTATGAAATGGGACATGATAGAGACCCACAAGTACCTCACAGGGGTGAACAGGCTGCAGGAGAGGAATCGCTTTCAAATGAGAAAAGCACCAGGATAGCAGGCATGTGGTGAAACAGGAGGGGTGGAAGTGTAAGAGGGATGTGAGGAAGTACTACTTCATTGGAAAGGGTGGTAGATGCCTGGAACATACTGCCAACAGAAGTAGTGGAGGCAAAAACAGTGGGGGGCTTCAAGCATCTGAGGGATAGACATAAGGAAAGATTAGTAAATAGGGAGGAGGGAGGGTCACCAGGGACCAGTTAGGGTCTGCGGATAAGGACTAGGCAGGGAACATTTGGGCAGACTGTGTGGATCAAGCAGTCCTTTTCTGCCAACAAATTCTGCTTCTATGTGTGAGTGGGGGGGGGGCAGGATAAGTGGCAAACACCTAAAAACATTACTTCACATCGAGGGCAGTAAACATGTGGACTAGCATACCTGATAAGGTAGTGGAAGCAAACACTGTTCAGACATTCAAAGCAGAAGTATACAGATTATTTACAGAGCATTTCACTAAGGTTTACTTAGCATGGGGTAGTGGGATGCTGCATTGTGTTTTCTAGTGTGTGGTGTAGTCCACTTTTAGTTCTATCCATCAGGAGGCAGAACCTTCCTACCACTTTGCTGTTTGGTAGGGTAAGCATAAAGGTGCCCTTTGTGACTTGGTACCCTTACACTAATCCTACTCAACAACAAAGTGATAGGAAGTTTCTATTACCAGATGTCAATGCTCTCAATGGATTATACCAATTGCCATGAGCTACAGACCCATGCCCTATACTCCACCATGTAGAGATTCCTGAGGAGGTAAGGACAGTAGATATGGTACGCATTGGTGTTCCTCCAGGGACTGGGGACAGTTTTCCACTGTAGTCTCCCACCAAAGGGGGTGAAGAACATAATTAAAGATGGGAGCATTACTTAGGAAGCGGATTCTTGAGAACCAGGATAACAGTGCTGGCTGCCAAATATTTTTTTACAGATAATCTTTTTATTGTTTTCTGCAATTTACATTCAACAAGTGTTTATACAGACTCGTCATTTCATTCGCATTACATACAATGGAGTTACATACAGTTCATCCAGAGTGGTCTTAGGTGTGTTACATTAACAGCTGCTCCCAGCAGGGTACACTAACAATAGCCAAGGCCTCTACTTTTCTGAGGCACATTGGGACCAAGTTCTGCAGCAAGATTACCATTTGCCACAGAACTTCTGCGGCAGTGGTTTGTCATTTCTGTGGAAGTTCTGCAGCACTAGCGAACTACCACATCACAGTGTCAGCTTGTCAAGCTGACTTCACATACATGGCAATGGTTATAGCAATCAGGATGGGGGAAAGCACAGCAACACAAGTTCAAAAAATAACAGACTTACAGAAATAATTTTATGTCTAAAAAGCAACAAAAATAAATCTATCCCTTAAGGTCCTAGCCTATTGCATAAATGAACTACGCAGAGGGGAACTTATGTAATAAGTAAGGTATTTCTATATTCTTGCTGTCTACACCACTCTTGAGGTCCCCGCTGTGTATCACTTATATATTTATATGCAATCTGTAACATACATACAAATGTGTGTGTGTGTGTGTGTGTGTGTATATATATATATATAAAGTGAGAGAGATACTGTATACATGTATGTATTTTTTTCATTTTCATGAAATTGTATCCTCATTCATACAGGTCCCTTTGGAAATGGAATAAACAGAAAAGAGGAGATTTTGTAAAACTCATTGTTCATGCCAACCCACTTCCCCTGACATACTAAATAACATCATCAGGCCATGACATGCATGTGAACCCACTGTGAGATAAAGCTCTCTAGTCCATCACAATGTGGCCCCTGTGTGACAGAACACTGTGCCATACCTTCCCAGCTCAGAGCAGTGGTGTGCACCCCTGTCCTTGTGATGCCCAGCCAGCTCCCAGAGCTTATCTCTGAACCTGAGTTCCTGCCATGGGAACACAGCATGCTACTATCTGGCCCAACAGCTGGCCCAGCACACAACATTTCTCAATAAAATTTAGCTGATTCTATCAACCAATGACAATATGTAATCAGTAACCCGGGCAACAATGTGTACAGCGCAATTATTTATTTAACAGGTCTATTCTTTCAACAGGCGTACACATTATTATATTCAGCTTTTCTGGGCATAATTACTTTATTTTTCTTAAAAATGAAAGGTCAATTCTTTTTACCAGTTATTCATTTCAGATGGCATCTCTATACCTTAAAAGCACAAGTAAGTTTGTACAAAGTAAGGTATGGACTTAGCAGGTCTATGCTGTTGTCAAGGCTTTGTTTAAGTTGGCCCTAGTGTAATAATGTAAGACTGAAAATTGTATTAGGCTGTAGTGCAGGTTGAGCAAATATCACTGTATCCGATGTGCTGTGCCACTGCCTCTGGCAGTGGGAGCTGTGGTAGATATTGTAAGTGACTGTTCATTTCTGTGGCAGAATACAGCCATTTTATTAGCTAATGTATGATGTTATAGCAATGATAACATCACATTCTAAGCATATAGGGGTTTTAGATGTAAAAAGAAGGGAAGAGAACCAGGTTCTATGGATAAACAGAAATATTAGTAAAGAATCACCAAGAACAGTGAATTCTGCGGCACTGCAGAAGTTCTGCAGTAGGTTGCAAGTTCTGAGCAAAATTCTGTGGCCGCAGAATTCTAGGGGCCTTGACAATAGCCATATAACATTTACTTATTCACTGCATTTCCTTTGTGTTTGATTGCCTTTGCAGCCTACCTAGCCATATCCCTGCCTATGGGGTTCAGGGTTCCTGGTTCAAAAGAAGTGGGGGGGAATGTGTCATCCACCTTGAGACTCTCCAAGTTCTTAAGGAGAGGCAGTATTGTATGGCCTATTTTTCATGCTAGAAGGTAGGCCAGACATACATGTATGAGGCCTCATGGAAGTTTGAGCATGTTTTTACTCCTTGGGGCACCTGGGTCTTGTACCTTGTACTTGTACCTTGTACTAGACTATATAGTATAGCCTAGTGATTATAGTAACGAGCTGTGAACAAGCTCTCTCTGTACATTTCTGCAGATCTGGGTTTGAGTCCCACAACCTCCACTTGCATACTGTGTGACTCTGAGCAAGTCACTTAACCACTTCAGTGCTCCCAGGTCACCCCTGAAAACAGGCACTTGTGCCAAGTGGGCTTTACCTGGTTACCAAAAGAATAAAAAAAAAATATGTACTGAGTGAAATTTTCCCACCTTTCCAGGTAGGTCCTGTTATTATCACCAGTGGAGCAAGATACTCTCATGAAGGTGGTTAGTTTTTCCATAGCCATAAGCCATTCTCCAAAGTTGGGGACATCTTTGGACCTCCACCATCGTAGAAGCAGCCTTTTCACTTCTACTGGCTGGCTGCCATATATGAAACTTCTATTCACCTTAAAACCTACAGAGAAGCACTGAAGGAAGGGGCTACAAAGTGGTATGCTCCTGAAGACAACCTACTGTACATTACAGTGAGGGTGGAGAATAAAGCAATATACCCCTCCAGGGTATGGGTATACTGGAGGATTTACCACTACTGGTATGGTTCGGTCATGAGGCACAGCCGAGGGACTTAACCACACCAGAAGTGGTAAATCCTCCAATATACCCACTCCCTGGAGGGGTATATTGCTATTATACAAAGGCCCTGTTTGTTTTTATACAGAGAAAAAAAACTGACAAGATACATTCGTTTTGAAAGTTGCTGCTGGTTTGTTTTTTTTACCAGGGATGCACTGCTTGGATTTTTTTGGGGAGGTCTGTGCATGTGCCAGAGGATCGCTGATTGCTGCCACTACTGTTACAAATTTTTTCAGCTTCTTTGCTGTCAAGAGAATGTACTGGATTTTCTTTTCTTTGGGTGCCTCTCATTTCCTGAATGGTGCAGAAAGTTTTTTGAAGTTTTGAGGCTAGTGACGGAGTATCAGATGTCAGGTTAAGGACTAGGTAATCTCGCTGTCCATCCGTGTGCTTGCCGTGTGGTGTGTTTACAATGAAAGGAGGGATTTGCCAGGGAGTTCCTGATGCGGCTGAGTGGTGGCTGGCACCTTTTCCAGTGGGTACACTGAAGGATTTACAACACTGAAAAGGTGTGAGCCAGCCAATCAAAATGCAGGATTCTGTCCATTTTTTTGTACCCGTTGTATAATAAGGAGTTGGAAGAGGAATGGGGCTAGGGCCTGATGTTAAGGGTTGGTGGGCGGGACACATACAGTTTGCCAGCTATCCTTTCTGTAACAAGCCTTTCATAGAAACATAGAAACATAGAATTTGACGGCAGATAAGGACCGCTTGGCCCACCCAGTCTGCCCATTTCCCTACCTAATGGATAAGCTGCAGATCCTAGTTAACCGGCAGCCTACTTCTTTCTGCCCCCAACCCCTAGAATTGCCTTATGACTGTCCCATGCATGCTTGAATTCCACCACTGTTTTTGACTCCACAACCTCCACTGGAAGGCCGTTCCATGCATCCACAATCCTCTCTGTGAAAAAATACTTCCTTAAATTACCTCTGAGCCGACCCCTTCTATCTTCAAATTGTGCCCCCTTGTTCTTGCACACCTCTTGTTTTGAAAGATGCTACCCTCTTGGACTTTGTTAATTCCCTTGAGGTACTTAAAAGTTTCTATCATGTCCCCCTCTCCCTCCTTTACTCGAGGCTATACATATTAAGCTCATTAAGTCTCTTCATATGTCTTCCGTGCAGACCCTGCACCATTTTAGTTGCCCTCTTCTGGACAGCTTCCATCCTGTCTATGTCTTTGCCAGATTGGGTCTCCAGAACTGCATGCAATACTCAGATGGGGTCTGACCAGATGTCTGTACAGAGGGATAATAACTTCCTGTTTTCTACTGGTGGTGCCTCTCCCTATGCATCCCAGTATCCCCCCAGCCCTCCTTGCTGCCCTCTCACATTGCTTGCCCACCTTTAGGTCATCTGATATGACTACCCCCAGGTCCCTTTCCATTTTTGTTGTTGTTAGTATCTCACCCCCCATTGTGTACTCTTCCCCTGGGTTTTTGTTTCCCAGGTGCATTACCTTGTACTTCTTAACATTGAATCTAAGCAGCCATACATTTGACCATTCCCCTAACCTTGCCAAGTCCCTTCTCATCCTTTCCACCCCACCTTGTGCATCAACTCTGTTGCAGATCTTTGTGTCATCTGCAAAAGACATACTTTTCCTTCCAGTCCCTCTGCAATGTCACTTATAAAGACATTGAAGAGGACTGGTCCTAATACTGAACCTTGCGGTACCCCACTAGTAACCCCCCTTTCTTCAGAGTGGACTCCATTTACTATTACTCTCTGTGTCCTATTCTCCAGCCAATTCTTTATCCAGGCTGTCATCTTGGGACCCACTCCCAGGCTGGCTAACTTGTATATTAATCTTTTGTGTGGGGACTGTGTCAAATGCCTTGCTAAAGTCTAGGTAGGCCATGTCCACAGCCCCTTCCTGATCTACTACTTTGGTCACCCAGTCAAAGAAATCTACCAGATTCATCTGGCATGACCTTCCTGCTGTGAATCCATGCTGCCTTGGGTCCTGAGCCCCTCTGGCCTCTAGATAATCGACAATTTTTCCTTCAGAAGTGATTCCATCATTTTCCCTACCACTGAGGTTAAACTAACAGGTCTGTAGTTTCCTGCTTCTGCCTTGCTCCCACTTTTGTGAAGGGGAATCACATCTGCCCTCCTCCAGTCCTCAGGTACCACCCCATCCTCCCATGATTTGTTAAAGAGGGTAGTCAGTGGTGTCACTAGTTCTACCCTTAGTTCTTTAAGAATTCTGGGATGAATCCCATCAGGCCCCATTGCTTTGTCCATCTTCAGTTTTAAGAGTTCTTTCTTATGATAAACTTGGCATTTTGTGATACGTTCACTTATAAATACTTTATTTAATTTATCCATGTCAAAGAATCTGGATGTGAACAAGTTTTTCCCAAATGTTTTACAATGAGAAGTAATGTGGCATATCTGGGCTGCCACATGACCAAATATGAGTACATTTTCTATGTTTTGTGTGTAAAGAAATTCCCAAATACTGTAGATTCTCAAGTGGTTAATTTTGGTTGAGGCTTAGAAAGTCAACATTTGAAAATATTTTACTGATGCAGTATTTGAAAAATACACTAGATAATAAAAACCCTCTTGGGCTTAATGAGGCTCTAAGTAAAAAATTAGGACCAACTACAGACAGTATCTAAAGAAAATGTACAAAGTACTATAATTGGATGATTTGACTAAGTGGGAAAAAATGAATAGTGCATGTAAGCTTTAATTCTCTTTATATGAATCTTAACAGAATTAAAACAGTTTTAGTTTGCCTAATGAGCATTTTATCTCATGGCATTGTCTGACAGCTGAACTAATTTAGTATTTATCTCAAATGTGCAAATGTAGAAAGAGATATGGATAATCCTATACCACAGGCCATTCATTGCCTGCCGCTCTGATCACCTGCCACTTTGAATAAGGTAGCAGTTTAACACAGTCTAGCTTGTAGGCTTTTGTGAGATTTCAGCTGGGAACAGGAATTAGTCATTCCCCTGTTAGTCACTGGATTAGCCAACTGACTGCTGCTGTTGTGCAGTGTGTGGATAATGCAGTAGCTTTCTTTATTCCCAGTTGAATACAACAGGAAAAACTATAGAAAATCATTGTGCCAGTTATAGTTATTTCACTACAGCTTAGTTGTAGAACTCCTGTGTCTGACAAGAAGGTCATGATTTCAAATGTATTTTACTAGGGACATTGGCTTAGGGATTGTCATATATAGCATTTGAATCATGTGTGTTTAGATACTGCTTATGCTGCCTCCACTCCGACTCTAACTCTGATCATTTCTGGGTACTAAAATATCTAAATAAAAAAAAAAACAGTGTACAGTATGGTCAACGTTGACAGTGCAGTACATTATTAGAGTATGTTGCACTTTTGGAGGTGCTGCACTGCAGATGAAACAATAAACTAAGGAACCTTTTATCTATTTCAGGGGCTTGGTCAGGAAGAAAGTGAAGATCCCAATGCATTTTCTGAAAAGAGTAAAGAATTACCATAGTAGTCAGGGCAGAATCCCTCATCAGTAGAACAGATTCTAATGCAACTGTCCATGAATCTGTAGTGTGTGAAATCTTAGTGAGTGTATAAATAATATTCCACTTGCATAAAAATGGTCAGTGCTGTTATGTGTGCCTCCTTTTTGTCTTATAGGGTACATACCTTCATTCCACCTGGGCAGACTGAGACAGACAATGAGCTTTGGAGGAAAATGACCACAGCCATGTATTTATTAGCCAATTATTCAACCAGAACAGTCCAATTGCAACGTGATGTGCACAGCCAAGTAATCTAGGATGGTCAACTTAATTAGCTTGATCTGATTCAGAAACATTGTCTGATCCCCTCTCCACAGGAGTCTGCCTGTCATTCATCAAACCCCACAAGGACACCGGCTCTGGGGCATGAAGGATGGCTCTATGGACAGGCTACAAATGTGTCCTCCCTCATCAGAGGACACCACCATGCCACAAGCATGTGATCGAAGAGGCTGCCTTCCTGACTGTCCCCCCCCTCCTTTAATGGGGGGAACCCCAGCCAGCCAGCACCACTCTCCTGCCAGCCTCAGGGAATCTGGCTGCATGAAACTCATGATCCCCTGATACCCCTCTGCACAGACCTTGCAAGACTACTGTGCTGCCACAGGGTGAGCTTCCTGTCTTGCTCACTCCCCCACAAGCTCATCACACAATCACATTCTCCACAGCTCTTTGTATGTCTTCCATAAACATCTCTAGCTCTATCTCTGACAAGAGAACTCCATACTTACCATACAGTTGCAACCTTTTAATCCCAATCTCATGAGGCTTCACTTTGGCCCCCAATACAGTCCATAAATGGCCCCATAGATGCATTGTGGAGCTGCGCACCTTCTTGATTGCCCTGGGGTTGTGAGCATACCACCATTTCTGCCATTGGAAAATGTCAGACCAAATGATACATACTTGCGGCTACTTTTCTTTCAACCATGCCAAGTCCCTTTTAACACTCTTCTACAACTTCAGTGATTTTATGGTGTCCAGATTGTTCCCCCTCAGGTGAATCACCAGAAATTCAGGAGATGCCTGTTGCCAGGCTTCAGCACCAAACCTTGGCAGCAGCTCACACTATTTCATGCCCCTTTTCTTCATCCAGTGACCCTCTGCTCATCTGGGGTCCAGAAACAGGTTCTTGTCACCACCACACTGCCTCACCCAGATGACAGCCCAATGAATAAATGAATGTTCATATATCCAGATCTGTTCCCTCTGAAAACCATCACTTGTCAAAATAAAAACAAGATGTTATAGCATCTGAGGTCTAACATAACTTTCAAATGCCTGTGACCTCCATTGGCCTAAGGCCTGAATTTGTGTGTTGGCTAACTTTTCTGCCCTAACATGCGATGCTGCCCCAATGGGTGGGTATTAAATTGTAGCACATCCTACCCCAGCTGCTGCAAAGCCTTCTGCAGAACATGCCAAAACTGATACACCGTACCCAGAGTTTCTTCCTCATGTCTGAAAAAAGCCACCCCATCTGTTGTCCACCTGGTTAGGCTTCAGCTCTCAACCCCAGAAGCAGCTCACACCATTTCAACCCCCAATGTCCCATCCAGTACACCTCTGCTCACCAGGGGTCCAGAAACAGGTTCTTGCCACCATTGTACCACCTCACAGCAGCCCAATAAATAAAAAGGAGGGCTGTATACCCAGATTTGTGCCCTCTGGGTATTGTCACCTGTCAATACAAAACAAAACATTATAGCATATGTGGTCTAATATAACTTTTGAATGCCTACAACCTCCACCAGCCTAAGGCCTGAATCTGTCCATCTGTTAACCCTTCTGCCCTGGCATATGAGGCAGCCCCTATCCGATTGGGTATTAAGTTGTTGCGCATCATGTCCTAACTGCTGCAACATGGGGTTATAGCATATGTGATCTCACATAACTCCTGCTAACCCCTCTGCCCTTGCATGTGATGCCATCACAAATCAAAAGAGATGAGTGTTGCACTCCTTTGAGTGAACCCCAAGCCTCTGCAAGCTTTTGTGAAAAATGTGCCAGATTGAAACACTATGACTGTTGACCCACCATCATGCCCACAGAATGATTTGCCTCCCCCTGTCCATCTGGTCACATCAATATGGACCCCTGCAGATGTACCACTGTACCCTTGGTGGCAATTTCATGCTGCATCAGCACCCGAGCCTTACTATTCATCTTGCTCCTGCACCACTGGACAAACAATCCACTGTGGTTACCAAATCATCCCCCCAGTATTACTGGTAAGCCAGCTGCCACTTGGTTGCACAAATTTGGATACTCAAATCTGTAATGCCCCAAAGGTGGTCATTACAGAAAAATAAAATAAAATTAAATAAAAACAGAATACACAGGAGCTTAGAGTACCTGCTGCATGGGTAGGCAGCAGGGTACTGTACGAAGGGGCCCCTAGACATAAAAGTCAACCTCCCTACACACACAAAACACTGTAAATAATAAGAAAAGTGCACCTGTGCACTTACAGCTGGTCAAAAGATAGATTTTGTGAGCATTCCATGTCATAATGGCTTGGATGGAATGCTGTGCTGAGTGGCTCATGCACAGCATTCCAATCCAGCCATTCTAGAACCCAGTCAGTTTTAACTTTTAAAAATAATTCCATAACAGTTCAGTTGGTCAGTTCCTGGGCAGTTGTTGAGGAGAGAGGACACAGTAAGTCAGAGGGACAAGGAAAGGGCTTACCTGGAGGATTGAAGCCGTCCCTGAGGACTTACCTGTGTGCCTGCTCTGCCTCCACTGCCTGAAGAGCCTGCTGTGTGGTGAAGTCGTCGGTGGTGCCATCGGGGCACCACAAAGAAGCCAATGGCCATCCCATCATGCTGTAGGGCTTAAAAGCCCTCCGTTTATTTGAATAGCCCCTCCGGTTTATTATTTTAGCCCCCCCGTAGTTTAAACAGTTTAATTTTCGATCCCACGTCGGCAGCAAGCAAGCTGCATCTTCCTCGACCGTCAGAGGCCCCCCCCCGGAGCCGTCCTTCTCATTGCCTGACACTCCCTTCCACTGCCAGCATCCCTCCCGCCTCCTGACAGCACAGCAACACTCCAACAGCTCGTCGGAACAGTGAGTCGGCGGCAGCACCTGCGTTGTGCCGACTGCCCTTCCAAAACAAAGACTGTGTTTTTTTAAAAATTTAATTTAAGAGTGCAGGAGGCACGAATAAAGGCGGCCAAGCGCCGCAGGGGCATTGGGTTGCTAGAACCCTTAGTTTGAATATTAATAAGGGGGCCGGGTTAGCGACGCCCAAAGGAGGGGCCATCTAGTGGGGCCAAAATAGTGGTCTATGAATATTAATAAAGGGGGCGGGATTAAAGGCGGCAACCTGTGTAAAGATTGACAGCAGGCATTGGGAGCCTGCAGAATTTAAAGGGGCAACGCCACTTAAAAGGGCAATTCTGGCCCAAATGTAAAGTAGGGCATTAGGCCCAGTATAAAGTGGGGCATCAGGCCCAAAGTGTTGAGGGGCATCAGGCCCATTGTAAATTGGGGCACCAGGCCCAATCTAAGGTGGGGCACCAGGCCCAAGGTAATGAGGGGCACCAGGCCCAGTACAAAGTGGGGCACCAGGCCCAGTATTCCAAGGGGCACCAGGCCCATTGTAAAGTGGGGCACCAGGCCCAGTATAAAGTGGGGCACCAGGCCCAAGCTAACGTAGGGCTTCAGGCCCAAGGTAAAGGTAGGGCATTAGGCCTGAGGTAAAGCCTGGTCTAAAGGGAGGCCCCAGCCTAGTGGAATAGGGCAAGCCAGCCTAGTGGTAATATAGGGAAACCCCAGCCTAGTGGAATGGGGTAAGCCAGCCTAGTGGTACTATAGGGAGGCCCTGGCCAAGCGGAATAGGGCAAACCAGCCTAGTGGTACTAAAGGGAGGCCCCAGCCTAGCAGAATAGGGCAAGCCAGCCTAGTGGTACTACAGGGAGGCCCCGGCCTAGCGGAATAGGGCAAGCCAGCCTAGTGGTACTAAAGGGAGGCCCCGGCCTAGTGGAATAGGGCAGGCCCAGGCTAACGTATGGCTCCAGGCCTGAGGTAATGGTAAGGCATTAGGCCCGAGGTAAAGCCTGGTCTAAAGGGAGGCCCTGGCCTAGCAGAATCAGGCAAGCCAGCCTAGCGGTACTAAAGGGAGGCCCTGGCCTAGCGGAATAGGGCAAGCCAGCCTCGTGGTACTAAAGGATTCCCTATCCACAACGTACAGTAAGGGATCCTATCCCAGAATACCCTACCTATAGAAACAGGGGTTCATTTGAGAGTGTTCGATTTGCCTATCCTGTGAATTTACTGTGATTACTGTACTGCTTATGCTGAACTATTGCCCTGAGTACCTGAACTATTGCCCTAAGTACTTGAACTATTGTCCTAAGTACCTGAACTATTGCCCTATGGACCTGAACTATTGCCCTAAGTACCTGAACTATTGCCCTAAGTAGCTGAACTATTGCCCTAAGTACCTGAACTATTGTCCTAAGTACTTGAACTATTGGTCTAAGTACCTGAACTATTGTCCGAGGTACTTGAACTATTGCCCTAAGTACCTGAACTATTGCTCTAAGCACTTGGACATTGGCCCTTATCAGTAACAATTACCCCGGAAGTTATAATTTGCCCTCCTCCGGCAAATTATTGTACTATTCCACAGTTCTTTGGGCATTCTTCAGTTATATGTTTACTACTGTACAAAGACAGTCTCAATCTTCTACCACACTGCAGTCTCATAGTGTGGTCTGTTACACCACGTGCTCAGAATCAGTCTCTACTCAGAAGAGGACATCCTTCCAACATTCTTCACTCCAGGAAGATCATCCATCAACTCATCCCATCCGTATGTGTCATCCGCCGAAGTTGAGTCCGTCGTCAGTCACACCAGTCATACCTGTCGTTTTCTTGTTTTCAGAGCTTGAAAGTCCGTCTGCCAAAATGCATCACGACAGCCGTGCCAATGTCGTTCCGTATGGTTCCTGTTCCAGATGTCCCGAAGTTGGTCGCCCTCTACAGAAGAGAGAGAGAGCTCATCTTGGAGTACCTGTTCTGCACCCCCACCTGGTCGTTCACTGAAAGTCGAGTCCATTGAAGCCCAGTCCGGGATGTGTCCGCCGTTTCTTTGTTTTGTGTAAGTTCCTGATCCTAGGACTGCAGAGTTAACCATCATC
Organism: Neoceratodus forsteri; assembly: GCA_016271365.2. Lineage (NCBI taxonomy): Eukaryota > Metazoa > Chordata > Ceratodontiformes > Ceratodontidae > Neoceratodus > Neoceratodus forsteri. The sequence continues at coordinate 1,023,493,431 of CM057454.1, read as the reverse complement.
TCTTCAGATTCTTATGGTTCCTGATCCTGTCAGAGTTCCTTCCGAGTCCAGCTGGCCCTTGGAGTGCTGCAGCATCAGTAGGATCATGGTAGTCCTCCATTGGATTCATTGCCATGCAGATCTTGGTCTTTCTTCATCCTTGGCAACCCTAGAAGTGGGTTTTGGCTGGAAACCTCTTGCTTCAGTGTGTGTTATTTCAGGAACCAGTTGCTTTGGTTCTACATTCGGCAGCCTCGGAGAGAGTGGGCTGTCAAGACATATGGTCTGTTTACCAAACCTCTCACCACCCCAGTGGCCTTATCTAGGTCCTTGCTGGGAATTGAGATTAGGGTTCTACAGTTCTGTTTTATTTCCCTTGTAGCTACCAATGAAGAACGATGGTGTACACGAAGATACCGGATCTCTGGACTCTTGTAAAATCTGGACTCTTTTGTAGATGTGTGATGCTGATCACCCTAATGTAGTGCTGAGTAGCCTATGTAACTGGATTCTTCTTTAGAGTATAGAAGTACAGTATAAACTAGTACTAGAATAAGAGTGGCAGTAGGCCTAAAGTTTATACTTGTAGTGGTAACCATAAAAGTGATAGATCAAAAGTATTGCAGTATTTCCCTGTTCCATTGCCCTATTGTTAATCGGGCATCCCCTCCTCCTTCTTGTGACTGTGTCTGTCTACCCCTTGGTACCAAATAAACGCCCCCTGCTGGCATCGAAATACTAAGTTGACTCCTGCCTCTCCTTGTCCAGCTAGCAGTTATCCTATCCAAAATTTTCATTCGGACCTTTGGTGCCTCGCTCATCTCTTTTCACCACCTTAGAGTAGAGCGCACTCTCACCTTCAACAGAGCACCACAATAAATTTTTGGTGTAGTCGGCAGGATAGAGATAATTTATCCGAGGAGTCCAAAGTTGGAGTGGCTTAGTAGGAAGTACCAATGGAGCCAGGGGGAAGTAGTGAATGGTCCGGAGGAGCCCGAGATGGACTTAGAGGGAGTATCCCACCTTCTCCCCTAACCATGCCATACTACTTTGGAGCGCCATGGCTTCCGCAGTTTTCCGGAGAGAAAGATGAGGACGGAACCAGCCACCTGGGAGAATTCCATTCGAAAATGCAAGGCATGTTCCGGTTGTATCAAATCCCAGAGCCACAAAAGGTTGAAATTTTGATTGGGCAATTGAAGGGAGCCACCCACTGTGAAGTCCAATCATGGCCGAGTGGAGCAAAAGCCACAGCAGACCAAATACTCCAGAGGTTGCAGCAGATTTTCGATGCTAGGACTGTGTCCGACCTCAAGATGAAGTTCTTTTCACATACCCAGAAGTCTCAAGAGAACCTGAGGGAGATTGCACTGAGTCTACAAGAGCTGTTAAGAGCAATAGAGAGAGTAGACGCGGCAGAGGTCCGGGATGCAGACAGAGTACTAGTTGAGAAATTTGTGGAAGGAGTACAAAGCAAGGCCTTGAAAAAAGAACTACGGATGCTGCATTTGCAGAACCCTGAAGTTGACTTTCTGGATTTTAAAGAGAAAGCCATCCGAATATTTGGTTCAGGGCATCCTAGAGAGGAAGCTCCAGCATATCCCCAAATCTCTATGGGAACTCAATGGCCGACCTACACTAACAAGGGCTGGAAAGAAGATCATTCTTGGCAATTAGGCCTCCAACCAGAAGTGTCCTTATGAAGACGAGAGCCAGGAAGAGAAGCTGTTGCATATCTGAGCCGGCGTTCCGAACATGATCATATACCTGACCCAAGGTCACAGACCCTGATATGCTCTGTACAGATTGGCGCTCAACACCATTCAGAGCTGATGGAACAGATTGCTATGCTGACCAACCAGAGGGCAGAAATGCATAAAGAGATGCAGAGTTGGAAAGCTGGGTGGAAGAACGAGAAAAGCTTTGGTCCATCGGAGAAAGAGAGGAAGCATGATCGAATGAACCACTCGAGGAGAAGTGAAGGGAGACACTCCACAGATCGATTTGATGGCCAAGGAAGGCCCATATGTCGCCGGTGCGGTGTGAGTGGTCATGTCGAACGGAGATGTGGTCAGCCAGTCAACAACACCTTAAGTTTAAACAGGAATTCTTCAGAGATGAGGACCGACCCCCAAAGAACAGCCGAGCAGGTCCAGCAGTCCCGCTAGAACAGTCGTGTTTTGTTGGCAACAGCCCCATGATTCCAGTTAAGGTCGATGGCATCGAGCTAATGGCGCTATAAGACACTGGATCGCAAGTCACCACCCTACAAGAAAGAGAGTTCCGAAGGTACTGGACGCCCAATGATCTGAAGCCACCTCCTAGATCTTGGGTAAAGTTGATCGCAAGCAATGGGGATGAAGTCCCATATTTAGGTTACCTGGAAGCTGATGGACAGCTAGAGATGAACATTCAACTTAGCACAGGCATCATTGTGAGTGACACTGAGAGTGATCAGCTACCACCACTCATTCTCGGGATGAACGTTCTACAGAATTGTTTCGGCGAACTAGTGAGCATCCTCCAACAGCAAGCCAAACACGTGCCTCGAGTAGAGAAGCATGCCCTGCAACAGACCATCCACAATTTGCAATGCCACCAAAGATTCGCCAATGCCGAGGGTGAAATCAGTAAGGTACGGGTGACGGATACTAGACCTGTAACCTTAAAGCTGGGCACCGAAACCACTTTGTGGTGCAAAGCAAAGGTGGGCCTGAGGGGTCAAGACTATGACGCCCTAGTAGAACCCTACCCAATGAATAAGGAAGAGCCCATAATAGTGGCTAGAAGTGTGGCCACGGTGATCCGAGGTAGGATACCAGTCCGAGTGCTAAATTATGGGACTCATGACGTACAGCTGTACCGGAACCAGCCGGTTGCACAGATCCACACAGTATGTTTGCAGGATATTGTTGAAGCTGGGGAAGAAATGGAGAAAGTGCCGGAAGATGGGATGGAAGGTGACCAGAGACCAGAGTGGACCAAGGAGATCAAAGTTGACAATGCAAAGACCAGCATGAAGCAAAAAGCTGATGTTTTGGAGGTGGTTTTACACTGAAAAGAAGCTTTCAGCCAACACTCCTTGGATTTTGGGTCAGCTCGTGGGGTACAACATCACATCAGTACCCATGGACATCCACCTATCCGAGAGAGATTTAGGCCGATTTCACCAGCTATGTACCAGCAGGTCAAAGAGATGATCAAGGAGATGAAGAGTGTGAATGTGATAAGAGAAAGTCACAGCCTTGGGCAGCGTCAATTGTTCTGGTCAAGAAGAAGGATGGTAAGATCCGATTCTGTGTGGATTACCGCAAGTTGGATGCCATCACTCACAAAGACACATACCTTCTGCCTAGGATCGAGTATTCCCTCACGGCTCTTCAGTCAGCAGTCATATTCTCCACTCTAGATCTGACCAACGGATACTGGCAGGTTCCTATGGCGCCCTAGGATCAGGAGAAGACAGCTTTCATTACTCCTATGGGTTTATTTGAATTCACTAGGATGCCTTTTGGTTTGTGTAATGCACCTGGAACTTCCAAAGGCTAGTGGAACATTGTCTTAGGAGCCAAAATTTTGACACCCTGCTGTTGTATTTGGATGATATTATCGTATATTCCAAAATGCATGAAGATCATCTGCGCCACCTGGACGAAGTATTCCAAAAGTTGATCCAGTATGGGCTGAAAATTAAACCATCCAAATGTCACCTGCTGCAGACCAAAGTAAGTTACCTGGGACATATAGTCTCTGTAGATGGAGTGACGCCAGACCCAGAGAAGATCGAAGCTGTTAAGAAATGGCCTGTTCCTACCACCATCAGAGAGGTCCGGAAATTCTTGGGATTTGTTGGATACTACCAAAGATTTATTAAGAATTTCTCAAAGATTGCTGTGCCTTTGCATGAACTCCTGAGAGGATCAGAAGAAGGTAGAGTCCCAAAGAATCGCCTGGTTACATGGGGTACCGAGCAACAAGAGGCCTTCGATCAACTAAAGACAATACTTACTGAAGCTCCCATCTTGGCGTATCCAGACTATGCAAAACCATTTCTATTGTATATAGATGCCAGCAACAGAGGATTGGGTGCGGTACTCACACAAGAACAGAATGATGTGGAAAGGGTAATAGCCTACGCCAGTAGAGGATTAAGAGGCTCCGAGCTGAACGACGCCCGCTATAGCTCTTTTAAATTGGAGTTTTTGGTGCTAGTTTGGGCCATCACTGAAAAATTTTGACAATATTTGGCTGCCACCCCTTTCACCGTCTTCACAGACAATAATCCGTTAGCACACCTGAATACTGCAAAGCTAGAAGTCCTCGAGCAAAGGTGGGCTTCTCAGCTCGCAAATTACAGATTTTCCATCAAGTATCACTCAGGTAAATTGAATGTGAATGCTGATGCCTTGTCCCGGATGCCTGAACACGGAGAGGTAGAAATAGATGACACCCTGCTGGAAAATATTGAAATGCCACCTTTTCTACAGGTACCAGCTGAGATTGTACAGGCATGCTGTCTACTTGCTCCTGAGGTTAAAGAGGAAGATCAACTGGAAGTAGATGACATGATTGCTAATCAAAAGAACCTATGGGCGAAACTACAAAGCCAAGACCCCATAATGCGCCAAGTGAAAGATCTAGTTGCGCAACAGAAGCACATGAACAGAAAAGAAAGAAGGAAATTGACCACAAAGATGATGAAACTGTGGAGGCACAGGACCCGCTTGATAATAGAAGATAATCATCTGGTGAAGAAGAGTAGAGATCCCACCACCCACACAGAGATAACTCAAATCGTAGTTCCAAAGACCAGTGCTTCAGTAGTGTTGGAAGCATACCATGACAACTCAGGACACTTCGGTCACAAGAAAACGGAAGCTATCATCAGAAGGTGATTCTATTGGGTAGGAATGCGTGATGATATAGCAAAATGGTGTGAGGAATGTCCAACATGCAACTTAAAGCGCAAGGAAAAGGGGAATCAGAGAGCTCCTCTCCATCCAATAGTCAGTAGCGCACCATTGGAACTAGTTGCTCTTGATCACTTGAAATTGGATCCTAGTTCAAATGGACACATTTACATCCTCACTATGGTGGATCACTTTTCCAAGTTCATAGTTGCAAGTGCAGTGAAAGACCTATCTGCTCGAACTACTGCTGAAACCTTTATGAGACGTTTTGTACGACCTTATGGATACCCCACTAAAATCCTAACAGATCAAGGAACATCTTTCGAATCTCAACTCTTTCACGAACTGTGTGCTCTATATGGGACTCATAAGTTAAAGACTACTGCATACCATCCCCAAGGAAATTGACTTTGTGAAAGAACAAACCAAATTCTCTTAGAAATGTTGAGAGCTCTACCAGAATATAAACATCCTTTCTGGCCAGCTTTACTCCCTGAACTCACACATCTGTACAATAATACGATTCATTGCTCCACAGGTTATACCCCGGACTATTTGATGTCTGGACTTAGTATTGGAAGTCCCACCAGAAGAAGTTAAAGGAAAGAAGCCAGTGACAAATTGGGTCCAAGAACATAATGAACGGTTACAAGAAGCCAGAAGAATCGTTGGAAAACACATGGAACAACCACGACAGAAGCAGAAAACTAACTATGATATCAAGGCCAAAGCTACACTTTTACATATTGGAGAAAGGGTAATGTTGAAAAAGACCCAGAAATGCAGTAAACTTTCTTCAAAGTGGGAGTCAGAACCTTATTACATCGTTAAGATACCTTACCCTGAACAGCCGGTCTACATGATCAAACAAGAATTTGGACATGGCACCAAAATTGTCCATCGCAACCTACTCAAAGCTTGCACTTTCAGAGACACTGTGATTGTTAAAGAACAGGACAGTCCTATGCCGAAAGAGAGGCAGGAGTCCACCAAAGACAAAATATGGAAACCAGAATCACCAACAAATTGGTGTACAGAACCTTGGACTCGTACTTCGCATATGCATTCCCTTGACCGTTCGAACTGTGTACCAGTACTAGCTCCAGAAATACTGGATTTCCTGGAAGGAGAATGTATTGTTCCAGAACCTAGTGACTTCCAACCCCGCCAGATCTCAAAGATCGAACGCAGGTATCCCTCCTAGAAGATATATCACAGAAGCTTCTCAACTCATACCTTGGTACAACAAGTAGATCTAATTCAAGTAATTTCCCAGATACAGTCACTTTATGGTAAATCTTTAAAGCAAAAATTTACAGTACAGTAGATGTTTCAAGAATAGTTTAGAGATTTTAAGAGTGTTTTATTAACGCAAGACTTCACAGAGTATTAAGTAAGATTTTCATAGAGTATTAAGTAAGATTTTAGAGGTTGATAAGATGATAGATTGTATAAAATGTTAAGGGAATACATGGGGACATGTATTTTTTAGGCAGGCCTGAATCTGTAATGCCCTAAAGTGGTCATTACAGAAAAATAAAATAAAATTAAATAAAAACAGAATACACAGGAGCTTAGAGTACCTGCTGCAGGGGTAGGCAGCAGGGTAGTGTACAAAGGGGCGCCCCTAGACATAAAAGTCAACCTCCCTACACACACAAAACACTGTAAATAATAAGAAAAGTGCACCTGTGCACTTACAGCTGGTCAAAAGATAGATTTTGTAAGCATTCCATGTCATAATGGCTTGGATGGAACGCTGTGCTGAGTGGCTCATGCACAGCATTCCAATCTAGCCATTCTAGAACCCAGCCAGTTTTAACTTTTAAAATTAATTCCATAACAGTTCAGTTGGTCAGTTCCTGGGCAGCTGTTGAGGAGAGAGGACACAGTAAGTCAGAGGGACAAGGAAAGGGCTTACCTGGAGGGTTGAAGCCATCCCTGAGGACTTACCTGTGTGCCTGCTCTGCCTCCACTGCCTGAAGAGCCTGCTGTATGGTGAAGTCATCGGTGGTGCCATCGGGGCACCACGAAGAAGCCAATGGCCATCCTGTCATGCTGTAGGGCTTAAAAGCCCTCCGTTTATTTGAATAGCCCCTCCGGTTTATTATTTTAGCCCCCTAATTTAAACAGTTTAATTTTCGGTCACACATCAGCAGCAAGCAAGCTGCATCTTCCTCGACTGTCGGAGGCCCCCCCTTGACCCATCCCTCTTGTTGCCTGACACTCCCTCCCACTGCCAGCATCTCTCCCACCTCCTGACAGCACAGCAACACTCCAACAGCTCGTCGGAGCGGTGAGTCGGCGGCAGCACCTGCGTTGTGCTGACCGCCCTTCCAAAACAAAGACTGTGTTTTTTTTAAATTTAATTTAAGAGCGCAGGAGGCGCGAATAAAGGTGGCCAAGCACTGCAGGGGCATCGGGTTGCTAGGACCCTTAGTTTGAATATTAATAAGGGGGCAGGGTTAGCGACGCCCAAAGGAGGGGCCATCTAGTGGGGCCAAAATAGTGGTCTACGAATATTAATAAAGGGGGCAGGATCAAAGGTGGCAACCTGTATAAAGATTGACAGCAGGCATTGGGAGCCTGCAGAATTTAAAGGGGCAACGCCATTTAAAAGGGCAATTCTGGTCCAAATGTAAAGTAGGGCATTAGGCCCAGTATAAAATGGGGCATCAGGCCCAAAGTGTTGAGGGGCATCAGGCCCATTGCAAATTGGGGCACCAGGCCCAATCTAAGGTGGGGAACCAGGCCCAAGGTAATGAGGGGCACCAGGCCCAGTACAAAGTGGGGCACCAGGCCCAGTATTCCAAGGGCACCAGGCCCATTGTAAAATGAGGCACCAGACACAGTATAAAGTGGGGCACCAGGCCCAAGCTAACATAGGGCTTCAGGCCTGAGGTAAAGGTAGGACATTAGGCCTGAGGTAAAGCCTGGTCTAAAGAGAGGCCCCAGCCTAGCGGAATAGGGCAAGCCAGCCTAGTGGTACTAAAGGGAGGCCCTGGCCTAGTGGAATAGGGCAAGCCAGCCTAGTGGTACTATAGGGAGGCCCTGGCCTAGCAGAATAGGGCAAGCCAGCCTAGTGGTACTACAGGGAGGCCCCGGCCTAGCAGAATAGGGCAAGCCAGCCTAGTGGTACTAAAGGGAGGCCCCAGCTTAGCGGAATAGGGCAAGCCAGCCTAGTGGTACTAAAGGATTCCCTATCCACAATGTACAGTAAGGGATCCTATCCCAGAATACCCTACCTATAGAAACAGGAGTTCATTTGAGAGTGTTCGATTTGCCTATACTGTGAATTTACTGTGATTACTGTACTGCTTATGCTGAACTATTGCCCTGAGTACCTGAACTATTGCCCTAAGCACCTGAACTATTTTCCTAAGTACTTGAACTATTGCCCTATGGACCTGAACTATTGCCCTAGGTACCTGAACTATTGCCCTAAGTAGCTGAACTATTGTCCTAAGTACCTGAACTATTGCCCTAAGTATCTGAACTATTGGTCTAAGTACCTGAACTATTGTCCAGGGTACCTGAACTATTGCCCTAAGTTCCTGAACTATTGCTCTAAGCACCTGGACATTGGCCCTTATAAGTAACAATTACCCCAGAAGTTATAATCTGCCCTCCTCCGGCAAATTATTGTAATATTCCACAGTTCTTTGGGCATTCTTCAGTTATATGTTTACTACTGTACAAAGATAGTCTCAATCTTCTACCACACTGCAGTCTCATAGTGTGGTCTGTTACACCACGTGCTCAGAATCAGACTCTACTCAGAAGAGGACATCCTTCCAACACTCTTCACACCAGGAAGATCATCCATTAACTCATCCTGTCCATTTGTGTCATCCGCCGAAGTCGAGTCCATCGTCAGTCGTACCAGTTATACCCGTCATTTTCTTGTTTTCACAGCTTAAAAGTACATCCACTGAAATGCATCACGACAGCCGTGCCAGTGTCGTTCCATGTGGTTCATGTTCCAGATGTCCCGTAGTTGGTCGCCCTCTACAGAAGAGAGAGAGCTCATCTTGGAGAACCTGTTCTGCGCCCCATCTGGTCATTTGCCGAAAGTCGAGTCCGTCGAAGCCCAGTCTGGGACGCGTCTGCCGTTTCTTTGTTTTGTGTTAGTTCCTGATCCTAGGATTGCAGAGTTAACCATCATCTCTTCAGATTCTTATGGTTCCTGGTCCTGTCAGAGTTCCTTCCGAGTCCAGCTGGCCCTTGGAGTGCTGCAGCATCAGTAGGATCCTGGTAGTCCTCCATTGGATTCATCGCCACGCAGATCTTGGTCTTTCTTCATCCTTGGCAACCCTAGAAGTGGGTTTTGGCCGAGGAATCTCTTGCTTCAGTGTGTGTTATTTCAGGAACCAGTTGCTTGGTTCTACATTCTGGCAGCCTCGGAGAGAGTGGGCTTTTGCCAAAGACATATGGTCTGTTTACCAAACCTCTCACCACCCCAGTGGCCTTATCTAGGTCCTTGCTGGGAATTGAGATTAGGGTTCTACAGTTCTGTTTTATTTCCCTTGTAGCTACCAATGAAGAACGACAGTGTACACGAAGAAGCCGGATCTCTGGACTCTTGTAAAATCTGGACTCTTTTGTAGATGTGTGATGCTGATCACCCTAATGTAGTGCTGAGTAGCCTATGTAACTGGATTCTTCTTTAGAGTATAGAAGTACAGTATAAACTAGTATTAGAATAAGAGTGGCAGTAGGCCTAAAGTTTATGCTTGTAGTGGTAACCGTAAAAGTGGTAGATCAAAAGTATTGCAGTATTTCCCTGTTCCATTGCCCTATTGTTAATCGGGCATCCCCTCCTCCTTCTTGTGACTGTGTCTGTCTACCCCTTAGTACCAAATAAACACCCCCTGCGGGCATCAAAATACTAAGTTGACTCCTGCCTCTCCTTGTCCGGATAGCAGTTATCCTATCCGAAATTTTCATTCGGACCTTTGATGCCTCGCTCATCTCTTTTCACCACCTTAGAGTAGAGCGCACTCTCACCTTCAACAGAGCACCACAAATGTCCCACAGTAAGCCACTAAAAAGGCTGTTCTGAACAAGTGCACCTCTGATGGTGATGAGCAACCGTTGGAAGCTCATTGCAGACTTATTTCAAGAGCACTGTGCTGATTGAACATCAGCCATCCAGCTGCTTGAGAACTGTCTGGTTCCCATCCTTGCCACATCTTGAAGGGGGAATGCCCTAGTGGTATCAATGTACCCCATGACCATTGAGATCCATGCTATACCTGCCAAGTGCTTACCCACTGCTGCTTGTGTGGGCCCTTCTCACTTCCTGTAGAGAACATATGAGCAGAGCTGGTGTACTGGGAAGGGCCAAATATTCTTCTACCCCTGAGTCTGACACAGCATTAGAAACCCCTCTCCCCCCCTCAGTAGGACAACTGTGTGCCTTGCACTAATGAATTCTTGAGTAACTTCCAGGCTTCCATATTACTAATACCCAGAGGGAGGCTGGGACTTCTCCAGGATGCCTCTCTGCTCCTGGAACCAGGTCTTGAAATCTCTGCCACTGTGAATGAGAAAAAGCATCAGTAACCCATATCAACACCTGGTACATGCATTGCCCTGAACTGGATGTAAAGCCATGGTCAGTTTAATTCAAGACCCTCATGAGGTTGCCTATCAGGTTCAATTTCAAGTTCAAGAATTTATTATTCAACCATATGGCCATTACAATTTCACAAATGAATAAACACCTAAAATATACTATAACAAATGAAGATTACTAAAAGTAATGCAACAGAGCAGGCAAAGCAATGAGTATCAGCAACAATAGTATAAAATACTATGCATCCCTAAATTAATCCATCCCTATCAAGTTAATTTATATCAGGCAGTAATCCATTCAATATGACATGAGCTTGGTAGAAATGTCTTCTTTTACAAGGTCATCAACTCAGCCACAATCTATATATTATGTCCCCACTGAGACCAAATTCAATGAATCAATAGCTGTTATCCAATGTTCTAGTTAAAAAGAAGCACATTATTTTTAACCTAAATTTCCTTACTGATGTTCATTAATAACAACAATTTGTTTACCAAAATTATAGATATGATTTGCCCGCAATATCACAGAGCCCTTGTTAATGCAAATCATCATAAAATTCTTTTAAGTTTTACATACTGATCACCTCTATAAAATACTTAGTAATTAATCATTGTAGAATGGTAGGATTTAATAAGCGCCATACATACCACTATGGGCATTAATGAAAAAGTAGCTTAAAAAATAATACACAAGCATATCAAGAAATGTAAAGTGTTTCGTTTGGACTAATGTTTATAGCGTAAATTCCAAGAAGCACCATATATTACCTTGACTTCACAGGGCTCCTGTATATCCTGCCTAAATGAAATTCAAGAAAGCACTGTTTGGCATCCAAATATAAAATTAACAAAATGCCTGATCAGTTTGCCACAAGGCTTTGAAGTAACACTAAAATGAAAATAGTTCAGCCATTCAATGACTCAGATCCATGTTGAAGAGTCACGCTTTAGTCTTCTGTTTTTAAATAAAGCACTTTGATGCTTGTGGGTTAAAATAAATTTGTTTAGGAGCAATGGATGCATATAAGTGGAGTTTAAGCTTCAGAGAAGAAAACAGCATCACTAATGGGGGGGATTTAACCCAGACGAGTTTCCACTGGTCACTGGAATAATATAATTGTAAAATTAGCAAAGAAAATCATTGGATGAAGAAATCCAGCTGTCTAAATTTTAAAGGGTGTAAGTTGTAAGGCAGAAGCTCTGGCTTCATGGTTATATTATCAAAATGGTAGTGGGGTATTCAAGTCCAGTTCTCTTAGTTCATTTGCTAGACTGCATAAAAAATCATCAACAAAGAAAAAATATGAAAGTCGAATACCTCTTGGAGGAAATACCCCATAACCAACCTCCGCTTGTCGCTGGAAGTAGCGTCTCCGAGTGCACTTACAAGGGGAGATCACCATACATACAGCTTATACTAAATTTTTAATCCTTTTTCTTTGTCCAGGGGTCCGGGAGTCCAGTCTCTCAAGGAGTTCTCTCCCAATCGACCTCCATTTCGATCATTGCCATCCATTCTCCAGCCTCCAGCATTGTGTTAATTGAAAACATCTGTAGAGTAAAAAGAAAGGCCCATATTTTCAAAGGAGATGCCAGGCGCAAAGTGGAGATGCACTGCACATCTCAGAAAATGAGCGGAACTGCGATATTCAAAAGGGAGAGATGAGTCACTCATTTCCAGATGCACCATCGTGTATCTATAACGTATTTGATGCATGTAGAGTGAGCATTCCCATGAATATGCCATGCATCCCTATATTCAGCCAAAATGTGCGGCACATCTGATGTGCATCTCAGAGATGAGCTGCCTAAAGTTAGGCATGGAAAAAGCATACCTAAATTGCCAGCCACCCACAGGCAGGCAGCAAAACTGCAGGCAAGCTGTCTGAGTACAGCCCTTCGAGGTGTACCAGGACATGATCCAGGCACCCACACACAGCAGTCATGCCAGGATGGATGAACCCTGAGCCACAGGTGCACTGTCACCACCAGCACCATCCAGGCAGCAACCACCCACACCACACCCTGGATGTAGACACCCAGCAGCCACATGCCAGTGCTGTTGGGTTCCCCCTTGACACACCAGAAGAGCATAGAGCCACAATAAAGCAAATGTACCAGGGACCATGGCCTGCACCCATGCAGCCTGCAGGGTGCCACCTGGTGGTGGCATGCATCCAGGGTGCTGTCTGGGGCAATGATACCCAGGTAGCCTGGTGGATGGCTAACAGCCTGGCACAGGCCAGGGACTAACCTGTGGCACACACCCACAGTGATACACCACAGGGGCACACAAGTGGGACCCACCCACTAGTGTACCTGGTCACCCTCTGCACACTGCCATTCCTTGTAGTCATCGCCATGTTCCACTCATATGGAGGGGGGGCACTGCAAGTGACTGCATGCTGCATATGGAACTAGTGTATCACATGCGTGTGGTATACCGATCATACTTTGTCACCCTATGCCCTCCCCTATTGCATGTCCAGGTGGGCCCCCTGTATCCCAGTCTGACCCTTTACATGGCTATGGGTAGTAGCACTGTACCCAGGCCAATGCAGTCACCCATTCTTTCGCAAACAGCTCATCACACTTGCCTGACAGGCTGCAGTACTTTCTGTTCACCTTTGTGGAGTGGTGGGGCAGCCTTGCACAGCTGGAACTGAGCATGTCCGGCATATGCAAATGGCCTCAATACATTTCAGTAATGAGCAGCGTATGTGGGAGATGGGCCTGGAATGTGCAATGAGGTCATTTCCATATTCAGGCTGAATATTGCAACTTTGTGCACTGCACAAGTGGCTTTGCATTGCACATTTCCCAATGATCCACATGGGGCTCAGGTCACTTGCTGCACTTCACATCTCCCACTGTGCAATCAAGCATATTCAGGATATTCAGCCGGACATGCACAAGCACATCTCATGGTGCATCTTCTAAATAGCTCATTATTTTGAGCTGGCGCAGGCACTTGCATGAGTTTGCAGGGGACTTTTGAATATGGGGGTCTTTGTCTCTCTATTGGGCATAGTAAAAATTTACTCAACTAATAATTACTGAGACCCCCAGCCCTAGGCAACAATGGCATACCTTTTCTAAATGTAATACATGCATTCCAGCACTTTTAGTGCACCTGTCCTTTTTTCAAAATTTGCAAGGTTCCTTCCTCCTCAGCAGCTGTGGCTGGCATGTACCAAAGAAGTACAATGCTGTAACTCAGAATGCTAGCACTAACAAGACTTTAGTTTAATTCATTAAATCAATGAAGAACAGAATAGCATTGGTGGCAAAAATTATGGCAAATGCCAGAGTAGACCGAGTCCAGCAGGGAGAGGAGTAGCACCGTGATCATCTTGCTGTTCTGTCCCCCCCACTCCAATCAAGGCCTTGCATCCTAGCTGACCATGTCTTATGTAAACTACCCCAGTGTTACCTGTCCTAAAGATGATAAAGCTGTCCCTCAAATGTTCACTACTAAGGCCACCATAATTGGGAAAATGTCTCATAAGGTGATCTCTGTCAGCAATTCCACAGCTGCCCAGGAGGGTAACCACTGGCCAAAACACCATATCTCCAGAAATAGGCACTATAGCCAAAAGCCCCTGATGCGTCAGTAAAGAGTTTCAAATCTTGGCTGGTAACAGGTGCTGACCATAGTGCCACACTGTTGAGGCACTGGCTACCCCAATCAGAGATCCCTGAGCAGAGTGTGTTGGGGGGGGGTTCACTGATTCCTGCCAGCTTCTACTTCTACTTCTTTTTGTAACTTTCTACACTCAACCTCCAGTCACCCTCTGGCTGATTTACTGTAGGTTGTCTGCTTTGTACACTCTCCATGGTCCTTCATATGGAATGTGAAACCCCATCCTGAAACCATCTACCAAGGAGTGAGTGGCTTCCCCATCAGGGTAGCTGACTAGCCACCTCTCACAGCGCACCACCATTATGGGTGTTGGGAGCCTTGGCATATTCCTTCTTAAAGTAGCAAAAAAATCCTTGACCCACTCGTGCACACTGGAAGGGATGCAGTTTGCCACAGGCCATGCATTCATGTTTGAATCTGTATTGTTGCACTCTGCATGCAAAAAACTCCTACCCCACTTCCATATCCTCCCTCATGGCTTCCGTTACTCACATCCTGTGGAGTGGTTTGGAACAAGCCAATCCTACCCTGGCCTTATGTCACATGCATGCCTACCCATGGGCCTGACTTTGAATTCTAATGCCCCACCAACTGCTGAACCATCTCTATCGCACTGTCAAATAGTGCATACAACACGGCTGTATGCACCCGGTAAATATGGGGGCTGACCAAATCCCTCACTCGATAAAACCAATGATTTATCACTGAATTCTTCTGGCACTTTCTTGGGGACTAACCCAATACAGGAGATCTGAAACCTGGGACACAGAGGTGATGCAAATCTTTTTGTTAGTCTGGCTCGCATGAACTCTGGTTGCTCCCTGGATGACTTCAAGTTGTCCACCTCATAAGCTTGGCAAGGGCCCTCAAACAGGATCTAAGAACCCTCCCTGAAACCAGCTGTGAACCAAATAAAGCTCTTAGTTTTATGCCTTGCATACTCCACCCCCACGCCACCCCCAGCTTCTCAACTGAAAACTGCCCTTTACACTTTATGAGAGTCATCCAGCTTGCGGAATTGCTACTGCTGCTGAATGCTACCTGTGAACACAAACTACTCCCCAGCCTGCAGCCCAGCCTTCAACTAATCCATTTATTTAACCAATAAATCAAGCTAATTACATTACCATTCTACAATTAAATAGCAAGCCTCTCATGTGAAACCATTTTTATGGGCTATGCTCCTCCCCCTGCTCTCAACTGGATCCATGACAGGAGTCCGACAGTATTTCTGTTGAACGCCCTGTCAGTGACACCGGCAGGTCGACCGCATTCTGCAGTTGGCTGCCGGTTTGGTATTGTTTCCTTTGTTTTCTTCGGGGGGCTTCAGCCCCAGACCCCTCACATGGGGGCTGTGCCCCCCACACCACCACCACCTAAAAGATTCTCAACTCCAGTAAGAGCTGATTGGGGGGGGTGCAGGACCCCCGACAGGCAGCACTGGGTTCCAGTGGGTCTCCCACCATGGCTAGATGCTGTAGTCACTGTGGGGGACCTCGCTGGTGACATGTCGCTGCGAGGGGGGTAAACGCTCTCAACCCACCTTCCCCCTGGGAAGCTCCCACCTGCCTGCCACACCCTCAGCCCTAGTGTGCAGCTACCTCCCCCACCTGCCCACCCAGATGTCACTCAATGCCTGTACTCAGACAAAGCCCTGCCTTCTTCAATGCCTTGTAGAGTCCTTTATTTTGTTTTAAAATCCAAAGCATTGATTTGAGCATTATTCCCTGCTTTCAGTACTAGATGACATTACTTTGCATGGACTGCCTAGCCTTACATACAGCAGTACTGTACTTTGCTATTTATTTTAAGGGCAAATCATATACTCATCATTACTGTTGTCTCTATCCCATATACTTCAGCAGACACATCTCCAAATCTCACTGGAAATTAAACTGGGACCCTGTGTTGTACAGGCAGCAGCACTGACCCTTTTATTTATTTATTGAAAAGTTTAACCAGGGAGTACATACTGAGCTGACAACAGTTTGTTTCCAGATGAGCCCTGTGGGAGAGGGGAAGAGGATAATAACTAGTTATAAATAACAAGATAAAATGTAGAAACATAATAATACAAGCAGAATAACAAATATTGATGACAAAATAGCAAAAAAAAGGAAATGTTCTGTTTGAGTGATTAGAGAGTTATTTTGATTTCCAGTGAAATAGGGTACAGGTTGGGAGTTTCTTCTTTATGAGAACATGCACTAAGACCAGGGAGCAATCAATGAAGTTGGAGAGGGAAATTCAAGGGTGATGTGAAGAAACATTTCTTCACTGAAACAGTAGTGGACACCTGGAATTGACTGCTACTGGAAGTGGTGGAGGCTAGAGCAGTGAGCGGGGAGTGCTTCAAACACACATGAGATAGACATAGGGGTATTGTAGGAGGAAGGGAAGTGGGAGGGTACAAAGAGACCAGATGGGATCTACAGAGACAGAATTGGTAAGGATCATTTGAGCCAAGTGGTCCTTTTCTGATGTCAAATTCTATTTTTCTGTGTTTCATACTTGCTGTTTTTCATTGAACACCACTAGTTGTCTCTTTTTCTGTTGCATTTACACAACACTGCTATAACTATTATGCACAGTTTTCACCATAAGGTAGCACTGTGTTATTCAGTCTTTTCTATTACATGCAGTAAGTGCAGTAATGGCATTTATTTTCTGAAGATCTTTAAGCAACTTAGAATTTGAAAGAGACTATATGGAACAAAAGTATATTTTACTCTATTCCACATAATTAGATCAGCAGTCACTGTATGGCATCACAAGAGTGAACTACTTTTCAACGCTTTTGCAAAAAGACATTTTCAGGTCTTCAGTACCCATGATTACCCAATATGGTCCTGCACCCTACAGAATTACCAGTAGCTTCCCTGTACTTTGAACTCTAAAGGAACATGGGAGCAGATAACCTGAGCATGAACTCCCCAGTCTTGATTTCATAGCAATTGCAAAACCTACTGTATTATCATTGTTGTGGCATTGTCATCATCATCACCATCATCATCATCATCATCATATTTAACATGTTCATCTTCACAGTCTGCCTACCAGCAGCCTGGAAATGTGCCAGCATAATCACACACACACACACACACACACACACACACACACACACACACACACACACACAGTTTAATGTAGAATGTTAGTAATGATCAATCTTTCTTAGACCTGTCTACTCAAGTGGGGTTGAGCACCAATCACCCCTTTGCTTTTTCTCTTTCTTAGTCCTGTCATCGCTGTCCAAAAATCTGGAGAGATCTGTCCCTGCTCAAATCTCTGACATTGTGCACTGTCACTAGCTCCTCATCCCATGAACAGCACAGATTTCAACTCAAGCACTCCACTATCACAGCGGCAGCTGTCCTCTTGGTAACTAATGGCACCCATGAAGTTTATAAAAGGTTCTCAGCATCAGTGTAAAACACTGACCTAACCAAAGCTTTTGAGAAAATTGATCATTGGCTCCTCAAAACAAACAAATAAAAAAACAAGCAAACAAACAAACAAAAAACTATGAGGGAGGCCTGGACTTAACCATCCTACAGTCTCATTGCTCACAAGTCAGTTTAATGGATTCATGCAGAAGACTGCTGTCAGCACTGACAAATTTAATGTGAACCCCTAAAGCAGTGTGTGCACCAGGGTTCAATGCTGGTCCCCCGTTTTCCCTGGTGTGTGTCAATGCCTTAGCCCACTAAAGTCTAAGAAGCATAGCACCCATGTATGTAGACAATATGATAATCCATTAAAAAGGCCCCTCACTGACCTGCATGAAGATTCACCTCCAGTTCATTATTGCAGTCATGGAGTTCTTGCTACATGAGAACAATGTTATTTGCAATGCAAATGTCACTTAGCCTGTCCCAAAAGGGAGGCTGTGCAAGATGGTTCATCTTTAAAATAGCTGGAGAGAGAGAGAGAGAGAGAGAGACAGATAGTTCCTCCCACTGTAAGAACCAGCTTAAGCCAGAGGGAAAAAAGACTAATTAAATATTTCCTTTAATCTCACTCAGCAGTATGGTAATAAAGGGGTCATACATTATACCTGGCTCATAGAGAGAGACCCTAAAAGATAGCTCCCATGTTCTGATCAGCCAGGACAGACCTGCATGGTGTTTGTTTAGCTGCATCCCCTGTCTCTGGAAATGTACCTGCAAGCAGAAAGAGAAGGGGCAGAGAGAGAAACAAAGAGAGCCTGTCTGCATTAAACATGGAAGGATAAAAGTTTGGGAGATGGGCTGAACAAGCTGGAAAGTAACCTACATTGAGGGTTCTGAAATTTTCAGACTACAGAGCCAGACACTAGGACAAAGAGATGGAGGAGAAAATGTATAAGAGAATGACAGTAAGGATGGTCCACAGAACTAGAAGAGAAGTTGTAGAGACTGTACCAGAGAGCAGGAGATGTTGCAGCACAGTGCAATTCTTGGGAAGCAGTCTATCCATGAAGCCTCTTGTAGTAGAACACTTGTATCTTGTATTATATAAATGAATGTATTATGTAAATTAAAGCAATTATACCCTTGATCTTCCTTTTTCCTCCCCTCACCAGGTCGCAGGTGGAAACGAGCCCTAGGATCTGTATGCCAGGTCTGTATGCTTACCTGGTGTAATATGTTTTAAATAAACACAACATAGAGGATTGTGTATGCGCAAGCATACACAACAAGGCAGTTGCGATCGAGAGGTTTCCATTGGTAACCTGAGACCTCGAGGCGTAGGCTCAGGAGGTCCGTTACACGGAAACCTCAAGATCGCAAAACTGCCTTTAGTTTGGTATGGTTGCTCATACACAATCTTTATAGTGTATGGGCAACTATAAATACCACTCGTGAACACTGGGAAAAAAGCTTACTTCTGTGTCTGCCCGCCAAATGCCGCCTTCCGTGTTGCCGTGCAGCTCGCTCATTAGCATGCTGTGAATGTGTTAAGTCTGTTGTGCTGCACCGGTGACGCACTGGGTGCAGCACAACAAGATCGTGACGCACCGAGTGAAGGACAACAACGCTGTTCCAGGCATGGGTTTCCATGCGGAACAGCGTCCCACCATACACTATAAAAAAGTTAACAGCCACTTTAATAAGACAGTGTTTTGCATGAAACAATATTACCTTTTAAAAGTAGTCAGCAATTATTTTTTTATTTCTGAGGTACTTTTTCTTTTTCCTTTAGTAAATTGGAAGATTTCTACGTAAGTACAAGGTATGATGTGTGGAACAACACTGCCTCAAGACTGGCAAATCTAGTTCTGTTCCTCTTTATACCTCATCAGCCTTGTGACCTTGCTGAGTGTGACATTACAACTGCTTGGAAGGAGCCATTCCCCAGTTTCCAGACTGGTTGTTAGTCATGTCACAATCAGTGAGATCACAATACTGATGAGGTAAACATAGAAACATAGAATCTGACAGCAGATAAGGACCACTTGGCCCAACTAGTCTGCACATTTTCCCCTATCTACTGTATCACCACAAACCCTGCTTGATCTCTGGCATACCCCTCCCTCTTGTCTTTTCACTAAGGTCCCCTTATGCCTATCCTTTGCTTTCTTGAATGCTGTTACATTTCTTGCCTCCACCACCTCTGCTGAGAGGCTGTTCCAAGCATCCACTACCCTCTCTGTGAAGAAGTACTTCCTCACAACTCCCGTGAGTCTACCACCCTCCAGCTTCATAGCATTACTCCTTGTCCTTGAACATCTTTTTTTCTGAAAGCTGCTTCCCTCGTGAATCTTAAATATAACTATGAGGTTTGGAAGTTTTTATCAGACCCCCCCCCGTCCCTCCGTTCCTCCTGTGTATACATATTAAGGTCTTTCAGTCTTTCCTCATAGGGCTTTTGATGCAGACCCTACACCATTTTGGCAGCCCTCCTCTGGATTGCCTCCACTCTTTCTACAGCATGTCATTGTGGAGAATATGTCTCAAGAACTGGACACAGTACTCCAGGTGGGGTCTCACTAGTGAGCTATACCTGGTATGAAGAGAAGTATTTCAGCTGCCAGGTAAAGCACTGCTTTTTACATTAAACTAAGTAGTTGCCAGATAGAAAACTTTCAAATGAGCAAAAGGAAAATAAAAAATATCTAAGAAATAAAAAAATAAGAATTTACTACTTTTAGAAATAAATGACAGTCTCTTATGAATCTTTTGGTGCTATTAGACCATTAACAGCACCAGTTCAGTAACAGAAGTTTAGTATGACCACAGACTAAAGCAACTTATCCAATTGTATTCATATTAACAGTTAATTAAAATTAATAAAGAACTGAAGGTTTTTACTGTTTTTAGAGGCAAAGAGGTGATAGAAACCTGACTGAACACATTCCTACCTGACATACAGTGTGACAAGGCAACAGGTAAAATAAATAGGATGCTGGAATGCATAGGCAGGGGCATCACCAGTAGGAAAAGGGAGGTCATAATTCAACTATGCAAGACACTAGTGATGCCCCACCTGGAGAACAGTGTACAGTTCTGGAGACCTTACCTGTGTAAGGACATAGACAGGGTAGAGAAGGTTCAGAGGAGGTCAACATAGATGGTACAGGGATTGCATCACAAGTCCTATATAATATGTACTCCCTGGAGGAGAGGAGGGAGAGAGGGAATATGATAGAGACATACAAGTACCCTACAGGGAAGAACAGGGTGCAGTAATACACTATTTCCAGTGAAAAAGATGTTCCAGGATTAGAGGGCATGGGATGAAGTTGGATGGAGGGCAATTCAGAGAAAACATGAAGAAGAATTTCTTCACAGAAAGTGTGGTGGACAAGTGGAACACCCTGCCAGAGGAAGTGGTGGGGGCTGAAACATTCACAGGATTTAAGAATGCATGGGATAGACATAAGGGAATTCTGGAGGTCAGGGGTAAGGGGCAACACACTTAGAGAAAAACTTAAAGAGAACTTATAAGCAGAAATGGGCAGACTGGGTGGGCCATAAGCCCTTATCTGACGACAGTGTCTATGTATCTATGTATCTGACAGGAAGTGCAAGCCAAGGCAGCAACAAGCCTGACTGCATTGCAATCACAAAAGAGGTGACAGATTAGACTATTAACTGGGCATTGTTTTTGAGGATAGCTTAGTCTCATCAGGGAGCTTTAAAACGCATTTCCTTCAGCCATCAGGAGGTGACCTATCTGAAAATCAGAAGCCTGAACCCAGATGAGTATTCTAAGTTAAATAACCCAACTAATATCACCTCAAAAATTTCTACCTGTTATTTGCTGGACATTGAATTGTTCTGATGTTTTAAGCTTTTGGGCGAGGGAGGTAATTTCTTTCTTTAGTTTTGTTTTTGATGCCAGGTAAGATAGACTAGACATATATATATATATATATATATATATATATATATATATATGTATACACACACACACACACACACTTTATATACTATGCATAATCCTACCATTATTGGTAGCTTATCTGTCCTGCATAGCACCCATCCCCCCCACTTCCTTCCCTGCCTGGTGTGACCCCACTGAGCACTTACCCCCATGTCCCCTCTTTATCCCCCACCTTCCTGCTTTCTCTCACAAATGATAATCCCCAATTTTGACTCCTCCCGAGTTCCCCTCACCTTACCCCACACTTTAAAACCCTTTCCTTTATCCCTCTCTCCCACATCACCCAGCCCTGCCCTATCACCTACATACGGTAAACTTGGGCAGATTCTATCCAATCCCACCCTCTGAATACTCAACCTCTTATTCTGTCACCCCTTGGTCTCTGCCCCACCTTCCCCTGCTCTCATCTATTCTATCCTCCCTCCTTTGGTCACCACCACTTCTGATCCTCCATAACTGTACTTGCATGCTCTAAAGCTCAGCTACCACTATAAATTGCTTGGCCACCTTAGGTATGCTCTTAGTACTGTTGCAATAAAGTTGACCTCTCCTACCTGCTGTATTTTAACTGTACTTGCTTGAATCTGTATGTGTATGTACCATAATGTACCTGCCTGCTGTATATACCCCTATCTATTTTGTAATGTTTACGTATCTTGTCTATTGCCTCACGATGTGGAACCTTTGTAAATGAGCGTTTAGCTCAAAGGTGTTATCCTAGATTCCAATAAATAAATAAATATATCTATTTGCAGGCACAACCTGGGAGAATTACTGACTAAAAATAATAAGTGATGGAATGAAATAACAGTTACAGTAATAGTTACATAAAATTTGACAGCATCATCAATCATGGATTATTGTGGCTATCACAGAGATCTGGTGTAATGATAACAATGACTGGGAGATGGCCATTCTTGGCTACAACATATTCAGAAGAGACAGGGGAGGCAGGAAGGGAGAAGGAGTGGCAGTTTATGTGAAAGATGGTATAAAGGCCACAGAGATCCAGGAGGAACAAAACGGGAGAGATACTGTGGGTTAAGCTGGAAAGGAAAACAGGGTCAGCCATCTGCACTGGGGTGGTCTACAGACCACCAGCCCAGGAGGAAGAGACAGATAGGGAGATAATGATAGCTATCCAACGGATGGCAGTCGAGGGGGAGGTGGTGCTGTTTGGAGGATTCAGTATTCCAGATGTGAACTGGAGCATCCCAGCAGCAGCAGCGGCAGCTAGGAGCAGATTTATCCTGGATTCCCTTCAGGATGCCTTCCTTAGGCAACTGGTCATGGAACCAACTTGGCAGAAGGCAATACTAACCTCATGCTCACAAACGGAGACAGTGTTATAGGGGTAAAAGTGGGGAAGCAACGGGGAACAGTGACCAGTGGTCACTGTGGTTTGAAATCACAGGAGGAGCAGAACTAAACCACATAAAAACACATGTCCTGAATTTTAGGACAGATTTTGGGAAAATGGTGACATGCTTGAAAGATGCACTAATAGGAATGGGGAGGTAATCAGGGGTGGAGCAACAGTGGTCAATATTTAAAACAGGGATTACAAGAGCAACATAATTATGCATTAATCAGGTTAGCAAGGGGAAAAGGAGGAGAAGGCCATTATGGTTTTCCAAGAAGGTAGTGGAGAAAGTGAAAGCCAAAAAGATTGCATTTAGGCAATACAAAAAGACACAGGCAGAAGGGGTTAGGGAGAAGTACCAGGAGAAGCAAAGGGAGGCAGGGAGGTCAGTAAGTGAAGCCAAAGTTCAGACAGAAGAGCGCATTGCAAAATCAGTGGTTAGAGCCAACAAAACCTTTTACAGATACATAAGTGAAAAAAGAAGGCTGAAAGGAGGCATAGAGAGCCTGAGGGGGAGGGCGGGGCAGCGTGGAGGATGACAACAGTAAAGCTGACATACTGAACAGATATTTCTGCTCAGTCTTCACTGAAGAAGGGGAAGGTAATGGGCCTGTAGAGGGTACAAGGGTTGGAATGGCACAGAAATGGACACAAGTCCCTTTACAGGGGAAAGGGCCCTAAAAGAACTGGAAGGAATAAGAGTCAATAAAGTAATGGGGATGAATGGGGTGCACTCCAGGGTCCTAAAGAAACTAATAGAGGTGGTGGCTATCCTCTGGCAAGCCTGTTTAGCTAACCACTGGAAACAGGGGAGGTAACCAAAGACTGGAGGACAGCAGATGTAGTCCCCTTACACAAAAACTGGAACAAAGAGGAAGCGGGGAACTATAGACCAGTTAGCCTGACCTCAGCAGTGGGGAAGATCATGGAAGCACTACTGAAGGAGAGATTGGTGGAACATCTGTTTGCCAATGGACTACAGGACCCAATACAGCATGGTTCACTGGGAGAAGGTCATGCCAGACTAACCTCATTGAATTTTTTGACTGGGTGATAAGGGAGGTGGATCAGGGGAGGGCAGTGGAAATGGCCTATCTGGACTTCAGCAAGGCCTTTGACTCTGTTCTGCATAGAAGGCTGTTAAACAAACTGTGGAATATGGGAGTGGGCAGGACAGTAGTGCAGTGGGTGGGTAATTGGCTGGTTCACAGGACACAGAGGGAGGAGGTAATGGCTGTCACTTCACATACGGAAGAGTGACCAGTGGGGTACTGTGGGGATCAGTGCTGGGACCGGTCCTATTCAACATCTTCATCGGTGACATTGTGCATTACCTAGAAGGCACAAGTTCCCTGTTTGCTGATGACACAAAGCTCTGTAACAGAGTGGACATACAGAGGGTGTAGACAGAATGAAGAGGGGCCTGCAGAAGCTTGAAGAATGGTCAAGGGTTTGGCTGCAGAAATATAATGCAAAAAAGTGCAAAATAATGCATATGGGGCACAAAAACCCTGGAACAACATATCAGTTTGGGGGTGAGGACATAGCATGCACCAAGCAGGAAAGAGAAATGGGGTTATCATCTCTGATGACCTCAAGGTTGGGAAACAGTGCCACAAGGTGGCAGTTAAAGCAAATAAGATGCTGGGATGCATTGGCTTGGGCATCACCAGCAGGAAAAGGGAGGTCATAACTCCACTATACAAAACACTAGTGAGGCTCAACCTGGAGTACAGTGTCCAGTTCTGGAGACCTTACCTGTGTAAGGACATATACAGGGTACAGAAGGTTCAGAGCAGGTCAACATAGATGGTACAGGGATTGCATCACAAGTCCTATGAGGATGGGCTGAAGGACTTGAATATGTAATCCCTGGAGGAGAGGAGGGAGAGAAGGGATATGATAGAGACATACAAGTACCTTACAGGGCAGAACAGGGTGTAGGAAAACACTATTTTCAGTGAAAAAGATGTTCCAGGACTAGTGGGCATGGTATGAAGTTGGAGGGAGGGCAAAACAGAGAAAATGTTAAGAAGAATTTATTCACAGAATGGGTGGTAGACAAGTGGAACACCCTGCCTGAGGAAGTGGTGGGGCTGAAACAATCACGTGATTTAAGAATGGATGGGATAGTCATAAGGTAAGGGGTAACAGACTTCTAGAAAAACTTAAAGTTGATCTTACAAGCTCAAATGGGGAGACTGGGTGGTCCATAGGCCCTTATCTGCCGCCAGTATCTATGTATCTGTATATTATGTTTAAAATGACAGAAATACATAATACCAGTATACATTGATTTGATGGCAATGTCAGTCAGTCCTGGCTATGCTTAAACAGTGAAATTCAGAATAAGCAGGAGTGCAAATAAAATACAGTGGGAGGTACAGTCAAAGTGTTGGCAAAAAAGGAGTGTGACGCAGGACAAATAGAAATATTGGCAGTATCAGGAATATAGAGAACAAGAACACATAGTATATAAAAAATACACATGTACTTTAGTGGGAAAGGCACTGTGCTAGGGTGGCCAGATCTTAGTTACTAGTAGAAACAAGGGCCAGGTAGACACAAAGAATCCCATAAGGCCTTGCAGAAGATCAAATGAGCTGGAGAAAGGATTAAGTTGGGGGAAGGAATTTCTAGTATACTGGGGCATAAACTGCAGAAAACAGCTTTCTCAGGCCAGTGTAACACATTTGCTCATTAATACACTGGCAGTCCATAGACCTTATGTATGTAGGGTTGGGCACTGTAGATAGCTTGCTAGAGAAAATGGGGAGTCTGTTCAGAGGAGTTTCTCCACAAAGTGGCCAAGAGTTAAAGATTGTTGGTCAGCAGGGAAAAGTCATCCCAGTCTAGTACAGATGAGCAGTGATGTGTGAGCTTTGTGTAGGCCAAGGCAAATCAGCACACGTTACTGTATGTTGTATCCCATTTAGAGTGGACAGTTTTGTTTGCACCCAGAAATACCAGAAGGCCGCATGTGAGACCAGGCAGGAGAACACCTTGAGCTATAGGGGTCTAGAAGAGGAAGGAAGCAGTTCATTTCAGGGAAGTGACTGCTGATTTTTGCTAATTTTATTGCTATTGTTATTGTTTCTTTTGCAGCTTATTGTTGCCTTCAGTTGGTACCAGGTTGCTTTCTGGATTCATTTGGAAAGTTACCTGTTTGGGTGATTTTGTAGGTGCAGCTGAGTGTTTCTGTGGGGATTTGCTGGTGTGGCTGATGTCTCTGGTGGTCAGGAGGGGCCCATGCCCCCCAACCCTAGCACATCACTTCCTTTATACTGTTAACCTGTGACATCATACAGTACCAGTTGACTGCAAACACACACTGTTAGCCATCTTATTTCAGTACACAACGTAGGCACACATCACACCCTGACATATATCTACATTCTTTGATACATTATACCACTAAAGAGTATTGACAATACAAGTATATATAGCTGGGCACTAGACATGGTATAGTAGAAAAGAGTAGCAGAGGGTACAGGGCAATAAGTGGCTGTTAGGGCAAGGACTGTAGAAGGAAGATGATGGGTGTGGTGCTCTGCAGCGGATGTGGGGTAACAGTGTTCAGAAAGACCTTCTGGACACTGTGGTGCTGCCCTATCTGCAGGCACCTCTCTGTGTTGAGGGAGGAGGTAGCTGAACTCCAAGCAGAGTTGGTGAGGATACATATGACCTTCCCCTCATACAGAGACCACCATGTCTACCACCGCTCCCTCAGAGGTTGCCAAGAAGGAGGGAAGGATGGACTATGGTTGGCTCGGGGAGGGTGTGGGAGGCAGCACGGAGGCACATCCCCCAGCTGGTGGCATTTCACAACTCGTATGCCATCCTGGCAGAGCATCAAAATTGCGCAGCATCTCCGGAAGTAAAAACCATGGGGATTGAGGGGGTCATCCCGGATGAAACCTCAAGGGCAGATGCAAGGAGAACACACAGGAGGAGGAAGCAAATCCTGGTTGGGGACTCCATTGTCTGGGGGATTGAGCTGGGGTCAGGTAGCAATGGTGAGAGGGAGATAACGTGCCTACCTGGAGGCACAGTTCAGAAGGAGGGTAGTTGAATCCTTAGGATTGCAAGAGTGGTAGCAAAGAGGGGGGAGATGGACACCATTATTCACTTGGGGACTAATGACCTGGCTAGAGAGGGGGCAGATGTAGGAAGAGTTCAGGGAGCTGGGGAGAAGTCTTGGGCAAGTAGCACACTCTGTCACCTTCTCGGAGGTGCTACCTGTTCATGGCAAGAGGGAAGGGAGGGACATCCGCATCATTGAATTCAGCAAATGGCTGAAGAAATGATGTGGAGAGGTGGGGTATGGCTTCACTGGGGACTGAAACCTCACCTGGAGGGATGAAGGACTATATTCTCCAGATTTTTTTTTCAGTCTTTGGTAACTGGGTAAGGGGAGGCAAATGTATCCTCTCTGATAAGTTTAAGTGCATCCTTAGTGATCATTTAAACTTGCCAAGGGGGGAAGCATAGACAGTCAAGGGGATTATCATAGCCCCCCCTCCATGGGACATAATTGAAAGCAGTGAGGACCCAATAACTAGCATACTATCTAACTGTAAAACTACCATGGTTACAATGGGGGAGAGAACAGAAGGTACATCACTAATGCAGTGCAGGGTAAAGACCAATTAACAAGGAACACTAAGGGGGTACACAGAGTGGAAGGTCATATGCACAAATGCTGGCAGTCTGGGAAACAAAATCCCAGACCTAACGGCACTGATGGCAGATACAAACCTGGACATTGTTGCTATTACAGAGACATGGTAAGCAGGGAACCATGACTGGGATGCAGCTATGTCAGGGTATATACTTTTTAGAAAGGATATTGAGGGGAGGAGGGGTTACTATGTATGTAAAGGAAGGGATTAAAGCTACGGAGGCTCAGGGATCCAGAGAAGAGGCGGAGGCATTGTGGATCACTCTGGAGTTGGGGAACAAAATAACCATCCATGCTAGTTTACAGGCTTCCAGCAGGGGGAGGATATAGATGTAGTATTAGTGGAAGCCATCCATAATATGGCAGACAAAGGGGAAGTACTACTGCTGGCCGACTTCAACATGCTGGATGCAGATTGGAATACCCAGACTGCAAGTTCATCAAGGAGCAGGGACCTCTTGTTTGCCGTGTATAGGGTAACCCTAAGGCAGCTGGTGGTTGAGCCCACCAGGGAGGGGGCTGTACTGGACTTAGTGTTGACAAACGGGGACAGAATCATGGATATTGAGGTGGGCAGTCCTCTTGGTACCAGTGACCACAGAACTGTGTGGTTTAGCATCAACACGTTGGCAGAAGAAAGCCATTCAAAGATTAAGATTTTATTTATTTAGTTTTTGTTGACAGGGTAAGTGCACTAGACAAATTCTGCCTATTTTCAGGCATGATCTGGGGGAGGGGGATACAAATGAATGCCAACTGACCTTGAACCAGATTGAGCTGCTGGTAGTATTTTTAGTGAATAGATCCTAGATTTCCAGAAGGTCAGCTTAATGGAGATGGGGGAACAGTTCAAAATTGCCCTGGCAGCAGAATATATGGGAGAAGGGGTAGAAGAACAGTGGCTTAGGCTCATCAGATCCATAGCAGGAGTGACAAGTCAATGTGTCAGATTGCTTAGCAAAAGGAAAAGAAAGAAGCGGCCACTGTGATCCTCTAAGTCAGTAGCCAAGAAAGTGTGAAAAAAAAGTAAGGCATTCAGGAAATACAAAGAGACAAAGAAAGAAGAAGACAGACTGAAATATCTGGAGAACAGAGAGAAGCTGGAAAAGCTGTCAGAGGGGTTAAGGCAAGAATGTAGGAAGGCACAGCACAGGTTATTAAGAAGTGGGACAAGACCTTCTTCCATTATATTAGTGAGAGGAAGAATACCAGAAATGGTATTGCAGGCTAAAGAAGAGAGATGGTGGGTGGGTAGAGGACAACCTTGAAAAAGCTGAGATACTGAACAAATATTTTTGCTCAGTATTTACCAAGGAAGAGGCAGGGGAAGGGCCAAGACTCACGAAGAAAGATGTACAGTGGGGAGAGGTGGACACCAGCCCATTTACGGTGGATAGAGTCTTGGAGGAACTAGGAAAAGTAAAGGCAGACAAAGCAATGGGGTCAGACTGGATTCACCCGAGAGTGTTGAAGGAACTCAGGAAAGTTCTAGCAGATCCGCTGAAAACCCTCTTCAACCAATCACTAGACACAGGGGAGGTACCTGTGGACTGGAGGAGGGCAGAGGTGGCCTCCCTGCACAAGACTGGAAGTAGGGAGGAGGAGGCAGACAATTACAAACCTGTAAGCCTGACCTCAGTGGTGGGGAAGCTGATGGAGTCCCTGCTTAAGGAGAGGGTAGTGAAGTTCCTGGAGTCAAGTGGTGCAAAAGATCCAAGGCAGCATGGATTCACTGAGAGTAGGTCATGTCAGACTAATCTTATCAATTTCTTTGACTGGGTGACCAGGGTGTTGGATCAGGGAGGGGTGGTGGATGTGGCCTACCTGGATTTCAGTAAGGCCTTCAACACCGTTCCTCATAGAAGTCTGCTTAACCAATTTTGGAATCTGGGTGTGGGCTCTAAAGTGGTAAATTGGGTTGGAAACTGGCTAAAATGCAGGACCCAGAGGGTGGTAGTAAATGGCATAAAATCAGAAGAGTGGGAGGTGACCAGCGGAGCTCCACAGGGATCGGTGCTGGGTTCAGTTCTATTCAATGTCTTCATAAGAACATTGCAGAAGGACTGGAGGGGAAAGTATGCCTGTTTGCAGATGACACCAAGATCTGTAACAGAGTCGACACACAGAAAGGGCTAGATAAAAGGAGAAATGACTTTTGACTGCTTGAGGAATGGTCAAGGGTTTGGCAGTTGGATTTCAATGCTAAGAGGTGCAAGATAATGCACCTGGGACACAGAAATCCAAGAGAGGAATACAGGATGGGGGGGCAGGTTCTAGCCACCACAAGTCAGGACAGAGACCTGGGGGTTATCATATCCGATGACCTGAAGTCAGCCAAACAATGCTAAAAAGCAGTGGGGAAGGCAAACAGAATGCTGGGGTTCATAGGAAGGGGTATAAACAGTAGGGGGAGTGAACTGGTGATGCCACTGTACAGATCACTGGTGAGGCCTCATCTGGAATGCTGTGTCCAATTCTGGAGACAGCATCTCGGGATGGACATAAACAGAATCCAAGTAGTCCAGATCAACAAAAATGATACATGCACTGCACCACAAGCCTGATAAGGAAAGAATCAAGGAACGTAACATCTTTTCACTGGAAGAGAGAAGGGAGAGAGGAGATATGATAGATTTTCAAATATCTTAGAGGAATAAACCAAGTACAGGAGGGGAGCACATTTCAGAGAAGAAAGTGCACAATGGCAAGTGGACATAACATGAGGCTGGAGGGAGGGAGGCTTGGGGGAATGTTAGGAAGTATTTTTTCACTGAGAGGGTGGTGGATCTGTGGAACAGCCTATCCCCGGAGGTGGTGCAAGCAAAAATAGTATGGGGATTCAAAAGTGCATAGGATAAGCATAAAGGCACCCTGCTCTACAGCAGTGCGGGGAAAAAGGCAGTCCAGATAAGAGTAGGGATTGCCAAACCAAGTAGGGAAATGGGCAGACTAGGTGGACTGCATGGTCCTTATCTGCCAACAGATTATATGTTTCTATGTTTCTATAGACTGTCTGCAGCTGGGGATAGGCAATGTTTGACTCTGAGCACAGACATCGTTTTGCATTTACAGATTTGCAGATGGAGGTGATATGAGGGGAGAAATCCAGGGAGAGGTCTAACCATACACCGAGTTATATGAAATTACTGATAACTGAGAAGAGATCCATCTTTGCAGGTGATGGCCTGTTCTGAGGAGGAAGCATGGTGTTTTGATTAGCATTAAAGAGCATGGACATTTTCTTTTTACTGTTTAGGATGATCTTGTTTACTGTTGCTAAGACTGAGTGCGAAGGCATCTGAGAGTGATTTTTTGATGATGGAAGCTGTCTGGTCACAGCAGTAGAGGACAAGATCATCTGCACATAGCTGAGAGCTGCTGTGTGCAACATTAGAAAGATTGTTGTTATAAACAAAGACGAGCAGTAGGCCTAGAATAGAGCTCTGTGGAACCCCAACAGTTATGTTTCCCAGGTTGGAGATGGTAGAGTGGAGACAAATCTGCTATTTTCGGTTCATTAAGTAGCTGGAGAACCAAGAATGCAGCATTTTGACAAGTAACTCTATAGACTGAGCTTAAAACATTGCTTATCTGGTTAGATGAAGTATACAGTAATGCTAGCCAGGATGCAATGCAGTACCTTGCAGTATTATTGCATAATGCTGCAGTATTCTGCAGGAAACAATATAATTTAAAGGCAATTAAACCCTAATTTCATGCACTATTTTGTGACATGTCATCTACTGCAAAGTACTGCATTGCATCCTGGTCGACATCACTGTATGTATTTTCTTAACTGTTTAACTATTTGGTAGTCAGTGACAAGCTGCACTAGACTGTATATCTTGATATATGAGGAAATATCACCAAAATCCAACTGAAATGAATTATGATCTCCAGTGAAATATTGTGCTATACAGCATCTCGATATTTTGCATTATGTCACTGACTACCACAGTATTTCATTTATACATAGCATTAATCATAAGTAACACTGAAATTTCAAGTGTTTGACCATGGCACTGTCTGGGCATGAAACCATATATACAATGGGCAGGACTTTCATACAATATGATGCAACACCTGAATCCATGTTATGGATGCATGCTGCATCCATGCAGATGCATCCAGATGTCTGTATCCTATTTGCATACATCTGGACACATTTGTGATGATTCCCACAGTTTACTGCAATTCCTGCCACAACTGGGGGAATCACATCCATTTTCCAGATATAAGCGTGGAATTCTGGCCCGATAGATCAACTTTTGAGATCTAACTCCCAGATGGATTTTGGCACTTATGTCTGAAAACTAGATATGAGTTTCTGAAAATCCCCCCCCCCCCACCAGTATGTTCATTGAGTTGTTTCATGGTATATCTGCTAATTAATGTTGGATTTGGTCATCTTTGTTTAATTCAACAAACACGTGTTTGATTCTAATTTTGATTTGGACAGTTTTGCTTGTGTCTCCTACCATGGGTCCAGAAGTTAACTCATGTAAAGGGTAACTACATAACATGGTCACCTTGTACCCTAAAACTACAGCAGATCAGAAATAAAAATCTTGAAACATATGAAACTTGAACTATCCTGGTCAAGCTGTGTTTTTATTAAAGAATCAACCCTGCTAAAAAGTAATGAGGTAAGTAGTTCTCCCTTAAATCATCTCATGCTCTAACAAATGTATTAATTGGACACAACCTTGACATGAACTGATATACTTCAGACATGCATACTGTCTTGATGTGAGGAAGGGTGAACAAGAGGTGGGAAAAGAGGTTGGGTTTAGACAATGGGGTTGGGGTGCTATAGGAATATATCATTATTATGGAGGATGGTCCCACTAGCTGTGTATGTATATAGGTGTTTTGTATGTAGTTACACAGTCAGTTTGGGATTGTGTTCCCTGGTTCGCCCAGGTATATGTATGTCTGCCTAAAGTTTGAAAAACAAATAAAGAAGTTTATAAAAAAGCCAATGGGGTTGGGGGAAGTAGGGCAGGAGGGGGTGGGACTGTAAAAGGTAGTTAAGGTGGGTGGGTAAGAGGGAATATGGATAGTGGATGAGGTTTTGGGAGGAAGGGAGGAGATAGGGTTTTAGGAGGGGAAAGGAAAGTGTGGATGGCCAGAAAAAAAAGGACGTAGAAGGGGTGGAAAAACAGACAGAGGGACAAGTAAAGACTGTGGACATGTCAGGTAAGCAGGGCTTGGGGAAAGTAAGGACTGGATGTTAACTAGTACAGAGGGGGAGAAATTAGGTGGGAAGAAGCTTCTATGGCAGTCAGAGCAGAAAGTAATGAAAGCACAAATGAAAGTGGTGCAAGGGTGGTAATCTTATGGGACTCCACAATTAAAACTATTTAGTGGGAAAGGAAGAGGGACACAAATGCAAGTAGGAAGGTGGTTTGCAGGGCAGGGATGATAGCAGAGAAGGTGTTCCAAAGAATTAGGGAGTTGGTGAAGAGGGTAAGAGGGAAAACAATCATAATTATACACCTAGGTGCCAAATACCTAGCTGATGAGAAGGTGGAGGTAGTACAAGACAGATTTAGGGTGATAGAGAGGACCTACAGAGAGGTAGCAAGACTGCTGGCATTCTTAGAGATGTTGCCAATATTGAGAGGCAGCATGGTCAGGAAGAACAAGACAGAGGAGTTCAATGACTGGCTATGGGATTGGTGCAAGGAAGAAGGGTATGACTATATTTGGGGCTGGGTGGAGACCTGGTCAGTTAAAACACTTTTTGTACCAGACAGATTGCACTTCAGCAGTGGGGGACTGAAAGTCCTCAGAAATAAACTGGGGGTGTACATAACCCATCAAATAAACAACTGGGGGGGCAAGCAGGGCAGCAAGCCCTGAGATTCCGGGAGGAGGAGATCAGCAGACCTCCTCCATACCGGTAGAGGGGCGCCGGAGGATAGAGGGGGAATGAAGGGGTTAGCAGTTGGGTGTGGGTGGCACAAGCAAAAGGGAGAAATGTGAATGACATGGGTGAGGAAAAGAGCTCAGATTCTAGGTGGAAGTTGCTGTTCCTGAATGCATGAAGTCTTGGAAAGAAGATCGATGACTTGCAGGCATTATTGGCAGAGAGGGAAGTGGACATTGAAGCAATCACTGAGACTTGGGACACTACAAACCATGAGTGGGGCCTCTCGGTCCCTGGGTATAAATTATGCAGGAGGATTAAGATGTTAGGAAAAGGATAAAGGGTGGTGGCATACATCAGGGTGGATATAACATGTACTGTTCAAGGGAGGAATTGGATGAAGGGATGATGGAAGCTATGTGGATCCTATTACTGTCTGATAGATTGAGGAAGGTGAGGTTAGGGTGGATTACAGACCACCCAACCAGGAGGAGGAAAGAGACAGGGAATTGGATTTGCAAATATTGACTGTTGCAGGGAAGGAAGAGGTGGTAAAAGTCTTCAACATGCCAAAGTTGGACTGGAGGGTACTGGCTTTGACCTGCAAAAGGAGTCAGGATATACTAGATGTGCTGCAAAGTGAGTTCCTGACTCAGGGTGTAACAGGGCTCACCAAGGAGGGGTAGTCCTTGCTGATGAATGGGGAGCAAGTCTAGAATAGATCAGCTGAAGAGCCCCTGGGTAGTAGCGGCCATCACACAGTATAGAGCAGGTTGGACATGGCAGGAAAAGGGCCCCCACTAAAACTAAAGTCCTGGATTTTAAGAAGGTGAACTTCAGGCAGGTGGGCAAGTTACCAATGTTTGCTTGAACTATAATTATAGTAGCTTTAACTTTAGCTACAACAGTAGAGCAAAACACAACTAGATTATGAAATGAATTTAAATATACACAATGCTTTTGAAATAATATACACATAGCACCAACACTGGCATAGAGCTGCCCATTCAAAAACTATCCTTTTACACCTAAGTGGTAATATTGGAAAGGGGAGCACTCTATTGGGGAAAAGGAGGCTACTGATTTCCCTTTAACAAGTGCCTTCCTTTTAGCTACTAAGCAGCTGCCTGTTTGTGGCCATCAGAGCTGTCAATCAGACTGCCTACATCAGTGGGGCGGTCTGGTGAGCTTGGCCACCACAGGCCAATCCCCTCAAACCAGGGCACATAAAAAGAGCATCATAAACGAGCAACCAGCACAAGACACACCTGAACTGAAACTGCACCACATGCTATTTAGTTTAGGCAAGGTAAGAAAAAGAAACTTAAACATAGTTTGCAAGTATTAAATAAAATGTTTATGGCATTACTGTACATAGCAGAAGAGTTCCCAATGTTTAAACAAATAACTATGCATTTAAATATTTTTTTTGTAGAAATAAGCACTGTAATGCTAGAAATCTGAATGAAGGGAAGTTTGGAATGGTACCTTTGGGTGGAATGAAATCAAACTAAGCACAGACTCCAAGTGGTTGTAACTTGTTTCAGATAAAAAGTTATAATCTGAAGCTAGAAGTAAGTGTTGATGCATATTTTGCAATAGTTCTAATGCTTGAACTGTAGAAAGTACATAGAGTACTCTGAAGGAAAATAACTAAGGGACTGGTTTAACTATAACACAGCATTTACAACTAGGATACTTTACCCTGTGCAAGTTGTATCATGGAAAGAAAAAAAAAATATATTTTTGTAAAACATGTTTTCACTTTCAAACGAATGGAACAATGACCTGTATCAAACCAGTACATTTGAAATGTGGATTTATTTGTTTGTAACTA
Source organism: Neoceratodus forsteri (assembly GCA_016271365.2). Taxonomy (NCBI): domain Eukaryota; kingdom Metazoa; phylum Chordata; order Ceratodontiformes; family Ceratodontidae; genus Neoceratodus; species Neoceratodus forsteri. Next base: position 1,023,458,198 of record CM057454.1, on the reverse strand, counting down.
AGGATTTAGTGCCAGTCTTTAATCAAACAGAACTTGTAAAGGAAAGGCATTAGCTGTTTCAACTACGGTGTGATAGCCAAGAGAAAGGGGTAAAAGGCCATGATGGTTAAAAAACAGACCGCATACATTAGAGAAAGATTGTTATTAAGATGGAGTAACCAGATATAACAGGTTACTACTAGACAGTTAGCTATGGAATTGGTTTATTTGTAGAACAGCATTTACAACCGGGATAGTTTATCCTGTGCAGGCTGTATTGTACAATAAAAGCTTTTATTTAAACTAATGAAAGAATTACCTTCATTAGACTAGTGAATTCTAAATGTGGATTTGTTTGTTTGTAACTAAGGATTTAGTGCTCATCTTTTTCTAAACAGAACTTCTAAAGAAACAGCATTAGCTGTTTCAACTAAGGTATGATAGCCATGAGTAAGGGGTCAAAGCTTACAATGGTTAAAAGAACAGTCAGTGAATACTAGAAAATCATCATGTTACCCCAAAAGAATAACCAGATAGGTTATCTGTTTCAGAAGTGTGTAAACTTCACTGTACAAGTCTGCATTTAGGATAATATTCCTAGCTATAATTTGGGATGAGATGATATAGTAATAACCTGAACTTGATTTAATTTAAAATGGACTGATTGACATAAAATTAATTGTATTTGCAGACAAACAGGAAACTGAATCCTAGTTGTTCTAAAGCTAATAATGGAAGAATCTATTTAGGAACACAAGGTAAAATAATCCATATATTTGTGATAAATGAGTGTAAATTTATGTAAATAATATTTTGAAATCTTAGTTTTGTTCTTAATGACAAAAGTCCATGGGTTCTCTTCACATAATAAGATATACCATTTCACAAAAACATTTTTTTTTTATATTGATCTTGGGTACTTAAAATATATAGTGGTCAGTTTTGGTACTGTCACCAATCATGAGAAATGCTTTTTCAAAATTTTTTTTTTAATCAAAATTATTTTAGTATGATAGTAATGCTAATATTTGTATACCCTTATAGATCCTAAGCCCCTGAGCAAGCCCGTGTTGGGTGAAATGTTGGGTGTACTTAGGGATCATGGTGTTCTAAGAAACTATCAAAATAAAACTACATTTCTTATGATGAACTGAGTGGCTGGTCTCCAAAAACTTTTTTTCACTACATTGAAGTCAACCGTTCAAGCAGCCCCCAATAGGAACAGTTGGTCTACTTTATACAAAGGGCACCCATCCACATTCTCTTCCTTGGCAGTACGTTATACATGAGTCAGCTGGAAAGCACCTGAGGGCATATAGTTGTGGAACAAGGGTAGTCCATTATAAAGGAAGTAATAGTGGTTGAAGCAGAGGAGTGCATTAGGCTCAAGGTTAAGATCTCAATGGGCTAAATCACCCAGTTAGTTTAGTTCTGAGGTCACCCAGGCAGTAGGGGACATGAAGTTAGCCTACAAGAAATTCAGGAGGACTGAGAGAGGAAGACAGGGAGGGTTACCTGAAGGTGGCTATAATAGCACATAATGTGGTTTGATGGGCTAAGGCTAAGAAGGAACTGCAGCTATCTGAGGGAATTAAGATGGGAAAGGTGTTTTTTCACTATATTAGCAAGACAAAAATACAGAATATTTACCTTTTTCATTTAGGCATCCTTGCAAAAAAGTGACCCTACTGCATTTCACTCTATTTTTAAAAAACACCTTAGTACTGTTTCTGTTCAGTCATCTTTCCATTTCCAATTTACTGATTCCAGGATGAGGACCTTTCTTGGTCAAAAATCAATGTTTTACAAATTGCCATCTTTTTATGTTGGCATGCTTGCGCAGTCAACATCTTGTGACAGTGGGGATTTGGAGGTGAGGTCGCTGTTGGGTGAATGAAGGGCACGCATCAGTAGGTGCCTCCCTCCTTCCCCAATCAGCCTGCATGCCGGAGTCACACCATGCATACTAATGTGGCGAGCACATCTAAGGAAAGGTCTGCTGCAATCCGAGCAAAGCTCATCAGATGCAGCGGACCCTTCCTGCATGCTTGCCACATTGTCAGCATGGCGGGTCGGCAGCCACCCAACTGCTGACTTCGGGGGTGCCCAATCCCCCTGCCAGCATACTCTAGCCACAAAACGTTGTCAATGGGGGAGCCCACTCCTTGTCAGCATAAACAGTCCCCCTCCCACTTCTTTTATGCTGAGGGGTGTCAATCCCCTCGGCTGTTGCCTCCTCACTTTCCTGTGTGCCAAATGGGTGCCCAATCCCCGTCAGCATAAATTAACCCCCCTTTTGTTGTGTGCTGATGAGGGTGCCCAATTCCCCGTCGGCTGCAGCAACCACCCCAAACAGTTAGGTGGCATGCTGGGAGCCCACTCCAGCATGCCAAGTCTCCTGAATAAAAAATATTCTGTGATGTTAGTTTTTTCCCCCGTAACATAAAAATGGTCCCTTGTAGTCTCCCTAGAGTCCCTATCCACCACCCACACCCACCCACTGCACACCCTGCCTCCCCACACACACACCCTCACCCCATACTTACCTCCAGAGTCTGGCACGACGATCTTCGGTGGACCGGGAACACGTCTGCACTCTTCAAAGCTGACCGCAAACTGAGGAAATGCCGGTAAGCTGTATAATGGGATAGATAGGGTTTTTTCAACTTTGCTGCATATCTCAGTAATTTTTTGGAATTTTTGTACAAACTTTTCAACATGGGGTTTTTGGGACCCCTCCTCATGAATTCTGTTACAGTTATGACGTTAATCGGTCCTGAAAGGTGATTTTTCAGTCACTGCATGCAATCACCTTTCGGGGCCGATTAACGCAAGGACAGTGTTCATGAGGTGGGCTGTCAAAAAGCCTATGTTGCAAATTTGGTGAAAAAATCCCAAAAATGACTGTTTTATGATCGTGCGTTGCACAGTTGCTACGCACGCTCGTAATTTTTTTTCATGCCAGATTTTCAACATTGTCATTTTTCTACACCTCCTTGTGAACAGTACAGCTGTCATTTTTCACATCCTGGCCGAAATGTGTTTCTGCACTTCCGGCACACAATATCACGGTCGCTGTGGGAAATCAGTGTTTGGGGCAGATTACAAAAATGACAGTTACACTGTTCCTGAGCAGAGGCCCTACAATGAATATGCTGAAAATTTGGTGACGCTACTCCATAACATGACTGTTACGAGTGTGCATTGCGCAGTTTGCACGCACGCTCGTAAGTTTGTGAATTCATAATATTTTCACTCCAGATTTTCAACATTGCCATTGTTCTGCACCTCCTCATGAACAGTACAACTGTGATTTTTCACATCATGACCAAAATGCTTTTTTGTAGTTCCGGTGCAGAATAGCGTGGTCGCTGTGGAACGCCCATGTTCGAGACACATTATGGAAATGACAGTGACACTGTTCATTAGCAGAGGACCTAAATTGCCTATGTTGAAAATTTGGGGCCGGCAGTCCATACAATTAGTGTTTTATGAGTGTGCATTGCGCAGTTTGCATGCACGCTTGTGACTTTGTGCATTTTTAATATTTTTACTCCACATGTTCAACATTGGCATTTTTCCACACCTCCTTATGAACAGTACAGCTGTCATTTTACATATCCTGCCTGAAATGTGTGTTTGCATGTCTGGCGCAGAATCGCACGGTTGCTGTGCGAAATCAGATTTCAGGGCAGTTTGAGGGAATGACGATGACACTGTTCATGAGCAGAGGTCCTAAAATGCCTATGTTGAAAATTTTGTGCTGAAAATCCAGAAAATGACTGTGCTGCAAGCCATTGCACAGTTTCCATGCAGCCTTGTAACTTCGTACATTTGCAATATTTTCATGCCACATTTTCACCACTGGCATTTGTGCACACCTCCTTATCAACAGTACAGCTGCCATTTTTCACAGCCTGCCCAAAACACGTTCCCACAACTGTGGCACACAATGGTGTGCTTGCTGTGGGAAATCACCTTTTGGAACACATTAACAAAATCACAGCGCCACTGTTCATGAGGGGAGGTCCCAAAATACCTATGTTGAAAATGTGCCTAAAAAACTCCCACAAATAATTGGGTTGCTGACGTCTGCTGTGCAGTTTGTATGCATGTTCATTGCTTCACAAATATTTCATATTGCCACTCCAGATTTTCAATGTTGCCATTTTTTATGCCTCCTCATGAACAATACAGTTGTCATTCTCCACATCCTGCCCAAAACTGTGTTTTTTCATCCTTCTGCCACCAAATGCCACAGCCGATGTGCAAACCCACCTTTCAGCTAACAAAGTGATTGTTCCACTTTTCATGAGATGGCCTGACAAGCAGCCCATGTTGAACATGTAGAGTGAAACTATCACTACATGCCTACAGTGTTAGGGTTTCCAACTGCAGCACCCCACCTGGTACAGACTGACAGGCATCAGGGCTGTGACTTGGGATCATCAGATGTAATGCTCACGCCATTCCACCCCCCCCACGCCCACCCTGTAGCCACTGACAGGCATTGTGGTGTCTTGCACTGTTCTTCCACAAACTTCACCCCATGCTCCTATACTGCATCCACGTCAGCATATTTCCTTATGGAATGGGGTAAGTATAATGCCCAAAGACCCTAAAGCCCACCATGACACTTGTCAGTCTCTACAGGGTAGGGTGAGGTACAATGGCATGAGCATTATGCCTGATGACCCAAAGGCACACCCCACTCCCTGTCGCTTACAGGGTGGGGTTGGCGCCACTTCAATACTTCACTGCCATTCCTATTATGTGCCTCTAGCTCCACCACTGCCAATGCCAATGCCAGTGGGACAACATTCAGCATTGACAAATGCTTGTTTTAACTTACTACCTTTACTGTTGTATTGCACTAATAACACCATATTGTGTTTCAGACATGTTTTAAAAAACAATCTCATTGCAAATTGTCAACGTAAATTCTTCTCTGAATAGATTTATTTGTTTGTGTAATGTTGGTTGTTTCATCTGTTACATATGTTTTGTACATTTACTGTATGCTCTGGTCACCCTGAAAATGGGTCTTTGGCCCAAGGTCTTACCAGATTTAAATAAACAAAGCAAACAAGATGGGATTGTCAAACAAATCTGATTAACTGACTCACCAAAACAGTGGACAGAGACCAAACGGTGGACATCCTTTACCTGTACTTCGGCAAGGTCTTTGACTCTGTACCCCACAAGAGGTTGATCTGGAAGTTGGTGGATCTTGGGGATGGAGAGATGACCAAATGGATGGAAAACTGGCTGAGGGGCAGGACCTATGGAGTGGTGGTGGGAGCTGAGCTACTAAGCTCCAAGGAGGTTACCAGTAGGGTTCAACAGGGCTCAATGTTTGCATCAGGGCTGTTCAAAGTCTTCATAAATGACATAGAAGATGGCTTTAAGGGCAAAATGTGTATTTGTGGATGACACCATGCTCTGTCAGAGGGTGGGCACAGCAGAAAAGATACAGGATCTAAAGTAGGATCAGAAAAAACTAGAAAGGTGGCCTGAGATTTGGCAGCTTGGTTTCAATGCAAAGAAATGCCAAGCTGTGTACACTGGAGCCAAGAATCCCAGGATGGAGTGCAGCTTGGGAATTGTCCAGGTATCTGCATTGGAGGAGGAGAAAGATCTGGGAGTGATGATCACTAGTGACTTAAAGCATTCCATGCAATGTAGGACAGCAGCAGCCAGGGCATATAAAATGTTGGGCTGCATTGCCACAGGGATCAGCAACAGGCAAGAGGAGGTAATACTGCCCTTCTACAGGTCATTAGTGAGGCCACATCTGGAGTACAGTGTACAATACTGGCGTCCGTACCTTAAAAAGGACATTAGCTGCTGGAGATGGTCCAAAAGAGTGCAACAAAGATGATCATGGACCAGCAGGGTAGAACATATGAGAAGAGGTTGGAGGCCCTAAACGTACTCCCTGGAGTAGAGAGAGAGAGAGAGAGAGAAAGGGACTTGAATGAGACCTTAAAGTATTTGAAAGGAATAAATATGGTGTATAAGGAGGATCTCTTTAAGTTAAGTGGAAATCAAAACAGAAGAGGACACTCTCTAAAATCAGATGGGGGGGTTCAGGAGGGAGACTAGGAAGCAGTTCTTTATGGATGGGGTGGTGGCAAAGTGGAATGCCCTTCCAGAACCAGTGATTTTGTTGAAGATGGTGAGCAGCTTCAAGAGAGGCTGGGATAGTTATGGGGAAAGTAAGGATCAAGGGAGGGGCAGACAGAGGGGAAGGGCAGTTTGGGGTGGGGACAGGGTCAGTGGCTTAAGCTGAGGACACTGCAATATGAACAAACCAGATATGCCAAATGGCCTTCCTTTGCTAGCTTCTTTGTATATTCATAAGTTCCTAAATACTTTTTCACAGAAAGTGTGGTGGATGCCTGGCATACCTATCAACTGTCCCTAATTACGAGGGATGTCTCTGATTTTACCCCTCCAAATTGCTACTGCATGTCCCTCATCCGTCCTCATGAGAAAGGTACTACCTGCACAGCGAATGTGCTGTAAATCCAAACTTTACAGGAAGAAGTCATAATATTTTAAGATGCTAAATAAAAAAATAAATTTTGTATAAGTTGAGTTCCTCATTTTGAGAGTCAGTGTCCTTCATTTTCCCTTATTTTGAGTTCCCATGTCCCTCATTTCAATAACAAAATGTTGAGGTATAACGCCTGGAACAACTTGCCAGATGAGATGGTGGGGGCAAGAGTGGGGGGGGGGCTTCACAAATGCATGAGATAAACACATGAGCATAATAAATAGAGGAAAAGGAGGATGGAGGGACACCTGAGACTGAATATGATCCAGGGAGTAGAAATAGGCTGGATAATAAGGCAGTCTAGATGGACCTACTGGTCCTTTTCTGCCAACAAATTGTTTCTTTGTTTCTGACCCCTTCTCCCCTCCTGCAATCCATATCTCTTCTGAAATAAGAATAGTCTGGTATGACCATATCCCAGTTGTGATTTTCAATGCACCATGATGCTGCTACTCCTACTCACATTACTTGGAAAAAAAGAAAACATTATTTACATCACTGCTGCTGTTACTGCTGCTGATGTTGCTGTATAAAATAAATGCATTGTAGAAATCATGACAGCATGACCACCACATAACAAATCGAAAGTATAATGCTGATCCTGGTGTTTGGAAATAAATCATGGTTTATGTCGCTGCTGCTATGACTGTTTATATTGCTATCTAAAATAAATTTTAGTAGAAACCTACAGTAGGTGGCATACTCACTGTGTGGAAGACTGGCAGTAACAAGCTTATTCTGATACTTGTAAAAAATTATGCTGTGCACAACTGCTGCTACTGTTGCTTATATTGCTATTTTAAATCAGCTGACTAGGAATTTAGGTACCCTGCTTACCACACACCAGACAACTAGCCTGATTCTGATGCTAGTACAGTATTTGGAAAAAAATAATTTTACATGAACCACTGCTGTGCTATGTAAGATAAAACACAAAACTGCGAGTGTGCAGATCTAAGTGTAAAGCAACAGTGAAATGAAAAATGTTTACTAAATATAATGTTGAAATCATTTGAAAATGTAATTGGAAACATTGTTCACAACTGCCAAAAGTAATTACATAAAATTATCCCAATATTTAATATTAAAAATAGGGCCAGATATTCAACACTTTGTCCCGGGGCAAAATTGGCATGCTAAATTAACCCGGATCCAATAGCCTGCTCATAGGGATGCCATCAGTGAGCAGCATGTTTCCTTTATGTCTGGCTTATTTCTTTGTGCCATATTTACTGGTTAGGGTCAGTCAAAGCCGCTCAAAAGTGATGCAAAGCCGCACAAAGCCGCAAAGTCATGCAAAGCTGATTTACCCAGAGTTAAGACTACCTTTTCCTGGGCAGTAATTTGCACTGTGCTAAGTCATGCAAAAACACTTTGTGCTTCGCTATTCGCTGAATATAGCACTGCACCTGTATTCATGTACACACACCCTCAGTCTTCCCTTTGCATACATTATACTTTTGCCTAGTGCTAATGCAGTTTGTGCACACTATTTGACCTTTTGCATATAGCGGACCCTTGCTAACCCTGCTCAAATGGTTTGCACCCAGCGCAAAGTTTTGAATATCTGACCCATAGTGTTTTGCGAGTCCAGTGTTTATTGTTTGTGGTTTATTGTACTGGCCTGTGAATGGGCATGTCGTGGAGGTTCTCTAGGTTTTCAGTTATACAGATTTTGTCTTTGCAAGTTGTGTTTTTTGCTACATTCAAAATGTATCAGTTTTACAGATTATTTGTAGCGCAGTAGGGAGTTAATACATGTGGTTTGCAAAAGTAAAAGTACAACAAATGCAGGGTTCAAAACCAGCATCCTTCATCTGTTTCCAGTTTGGCCCTAATTCATTTCTTAAGTTTTTTTTTATGACTGGTTGTGAATAAAAACTCAGCCTGGTGTTTCACATATCAATTGAGAAATTTAGTTTAATAGAATATATATTGATAATAATATTAATAATAATATTATTAATAGTGATATTAAATAAGATCAATATAATTAATAATAATTATTATTAAATTATGTAAATATATGAATATAAATTGAGACATTGAGAACTTGAATATAAGTTGAGAACTGTATGGTCTCAACAGTCAGCATTTTAATAGTAAGTGCTTTCTCTATCTTGTTGGAGTTTGACCAGTTGTGTGATGGTTGCATCACCCATATTTGGATCCTTGCGAAGTCATAGTTGACCATACCCTATATACCTCAGTTAAAACATTTAGGGCCAGATATTCAAAGCTTTGTGTGGTCCACAAACAGTTTGCACAGGAATAGCACGGGATTAGCATGGGTCTGCCACATTCAAAAGGCCAACTAGCACCGGCAAACAGCAGTAGCCTGGGCTAAGCATAATGATATGCAAGGGGCATAGTGAACATGAATAAATTCACTATGAGATATTCAGCGACAAGCGCCACGCTAAGGTGTTTAGTGCGCCATAGCACGGTACAATTTTCCTCCCAGGAAAAGCTGGTCTTAACCCTGGGCAAACAGCTTTGAGCACTTTGTGCAGTGCTATCTCAGCATTAGTGCGATTTGAGCATCCCTAACATTTAAGTATGACACTTAGAAACTGCCAGACATGGAGGACACATGCTGCTCACTGATGGCACCACTATGATGCCATCAGCTGCCACCAGTCTGAGCCAAGCACAGACAGTGAGGGGTGATCTGACCCACAGGGGACAGCATGGTAGTGTGGCCATATAGCACACACCTGCAGACCATACGTCTGTGGTGCATAACAGATGCCAACACACACATGCAGCACTGTGGGCATGGTGGCCAGTGAGGAGAGGGTGTATGGGTGGCTAGACCTCACCACAGCCCAGGTGTGGCCACAAGGCTAGGACACATCGCTCAGTGCACATGGGCCAGTAGTGGGATTATGCCACCACCTGTGTGCCTGTTGGATCCTAAATGCCCCCCCCCAGCCACCTACCACACAACTGTACAGATGTCACAGCACACACTGCCAGCCATGTGCATGACACTGTGGGCATCCAATGCCACAGGTGCAGCATCTGTGGATCACACAACAGTGTGATAGTACTGTCCACTGTCATTAATTACCTGCAAGCTGTGCCTGTCACTGTGTGCAGTGCAGTGGTCATCACTGCTCTACATACCATAGGCAGTGTCGTGTGCCTCACATGACCAGCCCTCTTGCTACTGTAGTGTCTGCTGTGCACTGTAGCATGACCTACAGTGTGAAGGTTGCATGCAGCACTACCACCACCTGTGCCTATGCTGTGTTGTCCTCTGGGGTACGATGTGCTATGCTATGCTATGCTGTACTGTTTACATGAAGCCTGCAGCTATCATCATGCACTGCCTGACTGACCTACAGGTGGAGCTGTGGTCGGACCTGGCCAGCCCCTGTGCCTCCAGACTGACCTACAGGTGGAGCTGTGGGATCCTGCAGTAACGCTGTGCAAACTGCATGCAAATCAGGGCATGATGAGATGCTAATGTGGCTGTTTGCCCAGAGACTAAGTAGGCTCATTTGCATGTCACTTTTGAATATGGAAATGTAGCGCGGGGCTAACGTGTTTACACTGGGAAAACCACTTAGCTCCACGCTAAAGCCGCGCTAACGTGTCAGCGCGGCGCTAACGGTTCGGAGAATATTATACAGTTTTGATCACTGTTTTTTCATGTGTGCTGCTGCCTGCAGCTGTACTGGGTCCATGCATTTTCCAGAACACACATTGGCCACATAGTTCCTCTCCACCTACCTTCACGTTGCTGTGCACTGTGTTGTTGTTGTTGTGGTTTGCACTTCCTGGTTGCTGTATTCAGTGCCATCTTATTCTAGGGCTACATTTGCCCTGCACTCCCAGCCCAGTTTGCACAGCCTCATTCCCATGCTATATTCAGAAGCTGTTTGCCCTGGGCTATTCCTTTTGAATATAGCTTGCTTTGTGCTCCAGGCTAAGTTTTCATGCCAGGCAGTGTTAACTTAACCCAGAGGCAAAGCTTTGAATATCTGGCCCTTAAGGTTTTACAAGCATAACAGCAACAAGGAAACCATAACAACTATATGATTTAATGAAATATATTAGGAAAAAGTGAATTGTGTTTCACCAAAATGTTATGGGAGCAATATCAATCTGATGAACTTATTCAGTTTCCACAGAACTACAGCGTTTTTATTTAATAAATATAATTATCTGCATATATCACTGTATGAATGATCAGTGACTTCAAAGGCAAAGAATACTTTTACTCATTGTATTCTTCAAGTAATTCCTTTTTGCTAGAGCAATAGAGTTGCATGATATTGAAGTTGATGGTGTCTGTGTGTCTGTGTGACTGTGACTGTGTGTGTGACTGTGACTGTGTGTGTGACTGTGTGACTATGTGTGTCTGTGTGACTGTGTGTGATTGTGTCTGTGTGTGTGAATGTGTGTGACTGTGTCTGTGTGTGTGACTGTGTGTGTGTGTGTGACTATGTCTTTGTATATGTGTGTGTGTGTGTGTGTCTGTGTGTCTGTGACTGTGTCTGTGTGTCTGTGACTGTGTCTGTGTGTGTGTGACTGTGACTATGTCTGTGTGTGTGACTGTGACTATGTCTGTGTGTGTGACTGTGACTATGTCTGTGTCTTAAATTGTGTCTATGTGAGTTTGAGACTTGGTGAGGTGACTTACACTCGATACCATGTTAGTGTCCTACTTCACCATATTGTCTAAAAAAAGACTTCTTAGTGCCAGTGCTCCTACCTGTCATCAAAATAAATAAATGAATAAAAATAGGTCTCATGTAGACTAAAAAAGAGCAATGCAATATCTGTAAAAAATTTTGAATGACACAGAAACTAAACTTATATCTAATTATCATCTAACATTTAATGTCATATAATTGTAATTACAGCAATAACTATAGGGCAGTCTGCATCAAGACTACATTTTTTATACCCTATGTGTATATCTGAGACTAAACTTTTAAATGATGATTGTGATATACAAACATATTTGAGTATCTGACCCTTAATCTTTACTGATGCAGATATAAATTGCCACTACAGTATGTCAGCTATTAAATCATGACTCTATTATAATACAACAGTATAAGTATCGGGGAACCTGACTGGCTGTTACAGTAGCAGCTTTAACATACTGTATATATTTTTAAATTTCCTTAAGAAATAAGTTACTGAAAATTTCCAAACACTATTTTTAGAAGTCATAAATATGTTGGATTGTTTTTTCCTTGGCTGTCAACATTCCACTTACTTGCCCACCAGTACAGTGGTTGGACATCTGCTTGCAATGCTGATGACCAGGGTTTGGGAACAGACCAAGAAGTCAGTGGGCCAACCATGGGGAGAAGGACTGAGCATCGTCTGGACTGCTCTCCTTCTCCAGGGGAGGGAGAGAAGTATGTCTAGTGCTTTGTCAGCCCCTGGCAGAGGCTGGGTGTCCTGCGTGGTGAGCACCATAGTGTTGTGAGGCAGGGCGGATGCTGGTCATCATTGCATGTCCCAACCTCTAGGGCATCAGCATGGAAAAAGCAGCAAGCCCCTGGCAAGATGCCCCTGCCAGGCCATGCTCCTCACTGCTTTAGGGAGTCCATCAGGGAGGTTCTACTCCCATGGCTCCGAACAGGGGGGTAAGCCAGAGCATTGTCTACAATGACCATTGGGGGAGCCCCCCCAGCAGCCCCACCCAGGGGGGTAAGCCTGGGCATGGGGGAGCCCAGACAGGGTACAGGCCAACCTCTGGAAGGAGGATTAGGGGGTCCAGCACACACAAAAAAAAAACCCAACTTTTCCACTCACTTGTATACTGTATAGCAGGGACAGTCCAAGTTAAGTTACCTAATATATCTCATCCCTTTAGCTACTAAATGCACTCAGAATAATACTGATGAGTGAACAGCAGCTCTCTCCACTGGAAGCTTCTGTATCCTTAAACAGTATTTGTGCATGTATATTGGGGGATAGTCTCAGAAACTGACTCTTACAAAGTACTAAGAAATGAAAGGCTTGCCTGTAGTTTGGTGGCCAAGCAGCCAGCCACTCCCACTTCCAGAGCTATATAAGCAGTTCCTCTGAGCCTCACTGTGAAGCATTTTTTCTTTGCAGCCAAAGGCTCTGCCAGTTTGTCCTCTGAGCTGGTTGGGCCTCTTTGTCTGGGGCCTGCCCCCCCCCACTCCTTCTTGTTTCTGCAGGGCTTCTATGTTTATTTTCCTGCTTTTGGTTTTTATTTTGCCTTCAACTGTGTGTGCTTCCTTCTTTTTGGGGAACTTTTCTCAACTCCTAGCTTGCTGCTGTTCAGAGCTCATACTGCTTGCTTTAGTTACTCACAACTCTCAAATTACTTGCACTGCAACTGCAAACCTGATTTGTGTGTCTCAGCTCAACTAGCTGTTCCATGGCATACTCTATTACTTTTGCTTGACTCAGTTTTACAACCTAGCTCTACAGCTCACTCATGCTTGTTCTAATTACCTCATTGAAGCAGTCTTTTTGCACTGCCTGGTGACAGTGCTTTAGGGGCATTATGCCTCCTTTTATTTATTGCAGTTACAACTCAGTGTACTCATTTGTTTTCACTACTACTCACAGGCCTAATTGCTTCCTGCTACTGCTTGTTTACTCCCATTGCTATTGTACATTGTGTTACTCTGAGGTTAGCTGACGCTCCTGCTGAGGCTATTAATTAGCTTTATATTTGCATGTGGTTCTCGGCCCTTCCTTCACTTCCTTGTTTGTCCTGCGGTGGGGACTGGGAGGGGTTTGGGGGGTTGTGGCCTCTGTGGCTAATTAATTCTGTTCTAAATCCTGTCTTTGCAGCCAAAAATCCTCAGTTTGTCACCTTGATTTGGCTTTGAACTGTCTGGCTGGCTTGCCCAAATTCAGTGCTGTTTATTGCTATACAGTATGTTATGCAGGTCCACCTATCACTACTACTGCTCACTGACCTATTAGGTCCACACAAGCTTACATAACCATTGCTCCTTGCTTACGTAAACCATTACTTCATGCCTACTGCCATCCCTTCGGCTTTAGCCTGAGATTATGCTGCACTCAATCTGCATTCGACCTTGCAAGGTCTCAGCACTCAATGTTCATTATGATCTCAGCATGACTTGCTCATTCAGCTCACCAGCTTTTCAGCTCTCAATCAATTTCTGGGACATGCCAGCCATTCTATTTTGGAGCAGGGTTCCTGCAGCAGATGGTCTTGCTCTGCTTTAAGTCTGCATCTCGAGCATGTCCAACTTGGGGTGGGATCCTTCTCACCTGGCCCATAGCTGGGAATGTTCTCACCCTGGGCTTGGCTTTAGCTGCCTGTTATACAACAGCAGCTCCTGGTATAGAATTTAAGATTAGCGGTGAAGGGTGGTTACGATGATCTCCTTTGGTTCTAGTGTTCCACTATATATTGCTTCTCTAGTAAGGCACATTCACTGCATCCTCCCTATGACTGCCTCTGTTTCACCTGAGTTGATTTAGGGTGGGTATGCCAGGTGAGTGCTTCAGCAGTTCTTGCTCTCCTCCTGTGCCCTGGATACACGTATTGTTGCAGAGTTTTTTCTCAACCTTCCATGGCATTCCCACTAGAGGGTTTGAGTGAGAGCCTTCCTCCAAATTGGAATATTTTCCACCTCCCTTTAATTGGGTTTTCCAAATTGTAGCTGCAGAGCCATCACTAAATAAACTATCCCAAGCCTGGAGGGAAGGTGACCTAGACCTTGAATCCCCAGAGATTTCATCCTCATGTTTTTTTTTTCTGCCCTCTGTTGCTTCAGGTCATAACACTTAGTTAGCTTAGTTGTTTCCCCTAGTTTCTTTAGGTAGGTTCCATTGTTGGATGGAGGTGGAGGATGTCCTGCCATTCCCTCTCTCCTTAGGGGATCCGCTACTCACAAAGCAAACCATTGGTATCATGCTATGTGGACCTGGGCAGTCATTACAACAACTGAGCATCTCATTGCATTATCAAACTGCCTATACTTCTCTACTACTACGTTACAGTTACTACTCCTATGTCTCAGTTACTGTTTGCTCATATGCTTCATGTTGCCTCCTTTTTGGGGACGATACAAAATTTTTTGGGGGTATTTCTAAGGTACCTTTAACCTCAGGAACCGTGCCGTTGTGCCTTTAGGGGTGGAACCCTCTCCAAGGGTTCCTTGCCTTTGTACCCCTACAGGGTGGTAATTCCTCTGGAATAGAGTGTGAATGGCCAAAACCAAACTAACACAGCTGCACAAGCATAACACTATACTGTCTGTGTAGGCCAGTGAAATGAAAGGGTTGCCTGTATTTCAGTAGTCAAGCAGCCAGCCACTACCACTTCCTGAGCTATATAAGGAGTTCCTCTAAGCCTCACTGTGAAGCATTTTTTCTTTGCTCCACCATTCTCTCCCCTCATCCAGTGGCAGTACTCTCTCCTTAGGGGATTCCTAAGGTACCTTTAGCTATGGGAACCATCCCTTTCCACCTCTAGGGGTGGAACCCTCTCTGAGGGTTCCTTGCCTTCGTACCCCTACAGAGTGGTAATTCCTCTGAAATAGGTGCGAACAGCAAAAACCAAACTAACACAGTTGCACAAGCATGACACTATACTGGCTGCGTAGACCAGTGAACTGTAACTAATGGCCAAGAAATGTAGAGAAAGAATGATGGATATAGTGGGAGAGGAAGACATACAGAGAGAGGTGAAGAGAATGAAAGAGACTGAGAGAGAGAGAGAGTTAGGAATAGAGAAAGAGGGATTGAGATAGAAAGATAGCACCAGCGGGGTGACAGTGAGAAAGACAGATCATTAACTGCTATCTGACAAATATTTTCCATGACTTCATCTTACTAAATATGCATTTTGTTTTCATTTATCAGAACAGCTTCTAATACAGTCCTGTACAAGCATTCACAATAGAATAGAAAGGTAGTACTTGTTTATTAATTATATGCAGTACAAACTTTAACAAGATGTATTGCATGCAATTGTTTTCCCAGATGCTATGTGTTAGTCATTGTTTACCTGCCTTTCTTATCTAGATGCATAATATAAACCATATCTGATCACATTGCTATTGCTGTACTTAAACTTTAAAAAAAAAAACTGAAGTTAAAAAAATGCTTGTGTGAGCAGTCAACATGCTATCCTTCCTCTCTACTATGCACAGACTGGCATCATTCAATCATACTCCAAGAGTTCCTGTAGAATTTGCTGAATGGATAATACAGGACACAGAATCTAGAAAGAATCCAGGTAAACCATATTTTTTAAAAAAGAAAATGAATCAAAAATGTAATCTCTGGATTTGGATGCCACAGAAAAGGAACTTTACTCAAATGGCTATTTCTAGACAGTAAACATGTTTTACTACTACAGCTGCAAATTAAAGAAGTTTGTCCTTTGTTCAGTAATATAAAAACTATTACGATGCTTTCCATGGCAAAAACACCATCCTAAAATTACGTTTCCTTACTTATGTGTTATCAGAAAAGTTGTATTGTAACTTCTGCCTTTGAACATATGGGGTTCGATTTTCAAAGAGCCCTTAGAGCAACACAGGTTGCATCATTCTGTGAGATCTCTGACAGTGCATGTGGTGGGGTGCTACCACAATTGTAAAATAAAATTGTATTTAATCAAATGTTCCCTAGCATTGGGAGTGTATGTCCACCTTTAAAATGTGAGTAGCCGAATGTGTGATTTGATCTATGCTTGGAGTAAACATTTTTCGGCACCACGGGAAGCTCTGAGGCCACAACTTTTGATTTTTGTGTTTCACTCTGTGACTGTGTCAAACTCTGGGTGCGTTAGGGACCCTAAGCCCGATTTTATAAAAGCTGGAGTCCTTATGCGAAAAATCCAGGAGTTGCCGCAGCTGCAGGCTAGCGCCAAACATATGGTCCAACTGTGGAAATTGCTGAAGGGATCCTGCCCCCCACCAGGTGCAATACTAGAGGGGCTGGGATGGTTGGGGAGGTGATTCTGCTGGACAAGAGGAGGCCAGGGGCAGAAGGGGCATGGGAGCTAGCATGGGGGAGTCAGAGAGACAGTTGGGCAGGAGAGAGAGTGAGGTGGCACCCGGTGGAGTACTTTTGCATTTCTATGTATTTTATTATTGTCTATCAAGTCCTACTATTGCACCACAAAGTATTGTACCTTTGAAAGTATATACTAAATACAGAAACAGACATGTGCAATGCATCCAACAAGGGGCAAGTGATATTCCTGCATAACACTTCATCATATTGAAATGTAACTCAGCAGACCTCAAAACTAGTAAGTTAAGCAGACCATTTCAATCATCTACTATATGTCTATTATTGAGGGTGCCATTTACATATCTTCACTACTGATGCAATAGGACTGCCAAGGGGAAGTGGGTTCCAGAGACAGAATGTGACATGGCACCAGGTGGGCACAGCCCTAGCATCTGGTCCATGCCTACCTGGTGCCATGTCACTTTCTGTCCCTGAACCCCCTCCCCCCCTGGTTGTCCCATCCCATTGGCAGTGGAGACATGCAAACGGCACCCCCAAAATAGTCATATGGTAGATGATTGTCATGGTCTGCTGAATTACATTTCAATATAATGAAGTGTTATGCAGGACTATAACGTGCCCCTCCTTGGAAGCACTGAATATGTCTGTTTCTTTATTTATTGTATACTTCATAGGTACAGTCCTTTGTGGTACAAAAATAGGACTTGATAGACAATCATAAAATACATAGAAAAGCAAACACACCCCACTGAGTGCCATCTCAATCCCTCTCCTGCCCAGCTGTCACTCCAACTCCTCCATTCCACTTCCTGTGCCTCTTCTGCTCTTGGCAGCCCAGTTTCAGACCCCATTCCCATTCACCACAGTGTGTGTGCCAGTGGTGCACATCCCTTAGATCATCTCCTGGCTGGTTTAAGTGAAACCCCTTGCTGCATGCATGGCCAGACTTGCAAAATCATGAAAAAGGGGATGTTGCAGCCCTACCAAGGTGCAAGCCTCCTTGTGACCTGGCACAATCGATTTTGGGTTGCAAGGCTAGTGAGTGCCACTTTGGCACAACTAGAGATGGATGATTTTTTTCTACTGCCAGCAGAATTCAAGCAAAATGCTGATTTCGCTTCTGGGAAATTTTGCCGAATTTCTACACAAATTTCATGAAATTTTGCCAAAATTGTGATTTTGGTCATTTCCATCTAATTTAAAAAGTATTTGTCTACATTACACCAAAGTTAGAACTTGGTCTGACTCAGTGCCTATACAGACATGTACCAAGTTTCGAATCTCTATCTTTAAAAATGAGGTATAAGCCTCTAAACTTTCAGAAATTTAAAAATCACAGTTAACATCTATGTAAACTGACAGCATTTGTGCACATTGCTCCAAATTTGGTATGACATTACCCTTGCTCATACATATGTGTGCCAAGTTTCAGATTTCTAGCTTTAAAGATGATTCAGGTATAAGCATCTGAACTTTCAGATATTTTAAAATTACATTTTGCAATTACATAAACTGCTGAATTTTAAGCCCCTATAAGTTTAAAGCTAGAGAACAGAATATCACCAATGTTAAGTTAATTGATCCTAAATATTAGGCTTTAAAGGGACACTGTCAACACCCTTAGGTCTCAAAGTGTTCCTAGTTTAAAAAAACACATTTTATGATTGCCAACATTCTGTAAAGACTGTTGATGTAGCTGGTAGTTTGATTCTGGTTCTATTTTTTTTTAAAGAGTGAAAAACAGACTACCCACCATACTGGTGTTACCACACAAAAAAACGGGTTTGTTTACATTCCTTGATCAGCCCTAACTGCATCTTTCCTGGACTAAGGAACACCCAAAACACAGTCTAGCCACTCATGATGCAGTGGGAGTTTAGGAGGCTACTTGCATCATGAGTGGCTGCACTGTTTGGGGGTGTTTCCAATGCTCAGGAGGTATGCAATAAGAACAGATCCAGGACTGTACACAAACAAGGTTGTTTATAAATATACATTAGCATGCATTTCAATTCTACTAAACAAGGAGACAAACTAAACAGCAACATCAATGCATTTTAGAGAAGGTATGCAATCATAAAATGTAGGCTTTTAACTAGAAATAATTTGATGAAAACAGGTTGACAGCATCAGAATGTCATGCTGCCATGCTGATGACCAGGGTTTTGAAGTGATCCCCTTGAAATCATGTCAGGAGGCAGGTCACAGCTAAACCTTACAATCTCTATTTTGCAGTTTCTATGAATGTTCCATGAAAGTATGCATCTAAGTTTTCAGTTATCTAGCTCCAAAGGTAGTGATGCAGCAAAATTTAATTTCGCCGGCTAAATTCTTGTAAAATTGGGAATTTCACCTCATGAAAAGTTTTATGAAATTCTCCCATTTCGCAGAATATTTTGTGGGTGCAAAATGCAGAATATAGAATACACATATATTTAAAAAAATTAAAAAATGTTTTCTGCCTTCTGTCCAGGTAAACATTAAAATAAATCTTTACCCCCACATCTCTGTTGTCTAGTGGTCCTACCCCCCTGGCCAACTGCTGGCCCAATATGAACATTCCCCCCCCCACCCACTGATATTCAGCCCATCCCCATTCAGAATTTGAAATAAAAATAAAAATAAATGTCACTGGTGTCTAGTGGTCTCACCCCCCTGGCCGATTGCCAGCCAAATGAAGAATGACCTTCCCCCACCAAAATTCACACCTGTCCCCCCATTGTCCATTAGTGCCGCTGCCAAAATCAATAAAGTAATCAAAAGAAAAGACAAAGACAGAGCACTGAGTCACCAGACCTCTTGCTCACTACTCCCACTCCAGCCAACAGCACGATTCCAGCTGTGGCTGCACAACTTAAGTCCCACTGTTCTCATAATGAGAGTGTAGGTGAATGGCTCCTCTTGCTAAGCTGGGCACCCAGGATTTTCAGATGTCCAGAAACATTGGGTCAGATTTTTAAAATGTACTAGGACTAAGTCCCACTCTGTAACTCCAGTTGTGGACTGAAATCTCTGCAGTTGCAGAGATTAGTATTCAAACAACATGAAGTCTTGCTGTATTCTGATTATTGCAATTAGCCCCAGCACTCAAACTGCCCCTGAAAGTAGAGGGTTAATTTTCTATGCAGAGCATAGAACATTAAGCTCGAGCTCAGTTCAAACCTCTGTCTGCTGCACTTTGAAGCGCAACTGTCAGATTCTTTACTCCACCTAACTGAACAGTCGCTCCGGAGATTTCTCCTTTGCTCACGGTTCGTAAGTTGGTTAAAGTCCTTGATTTTACAGATTATTTTTCGCAAGTTTCGGTTCAGATCTCTGTCTGTAGTACGGTAAGTACTAGGTAGTGAACTAGACATAGTAAACTTGTGGAAATTGTAAAAATAGATTTTTCTACTGGTTCATCTGAACCGGCCCCGCCGTTTAGTGATTTATATATTCTGTCTTTGTTTTTAAACTCAGAGTGTGGTTACCGGTCCTTATTTGTTTTAAAAAAACTGCATTTTCTTGTGTTTTTTTTCACTGCCTGTGACACAGTTAGAAACTGATAAGTGTGTCTTGCCTGGTTGTTTGCCATAAAAAGGATAAGTTTGTGGTTAGGAAGGCTGTCTGACAAACCCAAAAGAAAAACCGGGCCCACTGGTTTTCAATACTGCAGTGTGTGTGGGGCAGTCTTTGCTAAGGCTAATCCCCACACCACCTGTGTTTATTGTCTGGGGTTTGACCACCTCAATTCAGACTGCCAAATCTGTAAAAATTTCCCTAAGTCTACCCTGGAAAAAAGATTAGATAGGCTCAGGGATAAGGAGGCCATGAAGTCCACTGACCTGGATGGCCAGCCCGGTTCGGTTCCGACCGAACCTGAGGGAGTGCTCTCTGACCAGGGCGATACTACTTTGGGCAAGAAGAGAGCCAATCCTGAGGGATAGGTTCCTACAAATAGAAAAAGAGAAGAAAAATCAGCCGGTTCGGATCCAGAGACCCATTTTCCGACTGCCGAAGAGATTGCCAATGCGATAAGGATTGTAGAATTGCTTTGCCCAGTTCTGTCTGATCAGATGCCTTCTGGCAGGTGCTCAGTTCAGTCAATTCCTCCAGTTCAAGATTATGCCCCTGAAGATTTCCATGAACCGGATTTGGAGGGGGATGATGATGATGATGATGATGACGATGATGATGACAATGATGATGGTGTGGGAGGTCTGGTTGAGCCCATTGAACCAGACATCTCCCCAGACAGGCCTTCTGGTATTTCCCCTCCTAGGTTTTCTGAGTCCCCTTCCCACTACATGTTTTACAGGAAAGTGGCAGAAACCCTCCAGCTCCCTGTGGAAGAAGCTGTAGAGGAACAAGAGGAACCTGATTATGTGGAGATGATGGACATCCCAGAGTCCATGAGACTGTCTATTCCCCTTCATAAGTCTTTTGGGAAATGGACACAAAAGATTTTAAAAACTCCAAATTCTGTACCTCCTGTTGACATGATGGACAAAAGGCACACTTTATCAGGTTCTGGTACAGAGTACTTGTATCAACAATGCAGCCATGTTGGAGTTGTGCAGGCTGCAGCCTGTGATCATGCTAATATACTCCTGGCTTCACACTCCCCAGATAAAGATTCTAGGAAGCTGGATGCCATGGCAAAGAAACAGTAAATGGCATCTGCCTTGGGACTCAGGCAGGCTAATTATATGGCCTATGTAGCCAGGTACCAGAAGTCCAGGTGGGACACTGTACTGGCACTGGCTAAGCAGACCTCCCCCCAGCTAGCCTTGGAGCTGGAAGGGGTGGCTGCTGATGGGATTGAGGCATCTAAGGTACAGTTCCATACTGCTGTGGACTTCAATGATGAGTTCTCTAGAGTCATAGCTACATCTGTGACTCTTCAGAGAATGGCTTGGCTCAGATGTACTAGTCTCTCACAGGACACCCAGGCTAAGGCCATGGATTTCCCTGTGGTGGGTAATTCTCTGTTTGGGGAGCAGACAGAGAATTACATGAAAAAGATGGATGAGTATAGGACCACCTATAAGAGTGCACAGGCCAAGGAAAGGAAGGCAACTCCTCAAATGCAGCAGGCTAGGGGCAGAGGCAGGCCTTTTCATAGGCCTTTCTACCAAGCACAGGCCTCTTCTCCCTTTCCTCTGAGGGTGTTCTTCAGAGGGAGAGGCAGAAGGGGGATGAGCAGGGCTGCATCCATCCCTCAACCTAAGGCTCCTGCCAAGCAGACACCCTGATGTGTCAGCCCGGGTTGACTCCCCCATTCCTGTAGGAGGCAGGCTGGCTTACTTCATCCAGGAATGGATGTCTGTTAACTCAGACAAGTGGGTCCTGGAGGTGGTAAGCCAGGGGCTGGTTCTCAGCTTCAAGAAATTTCCAAAGTTGAGGGCCAGATCTTTTCCACCTGCAAGTATCTCCGAAACGATTGCCCTAGAAGCAGAGGTTTCATCTCTACTGGCTCTAAAGGCTGTAGAGAGAGTTCCTACATTGCACAGGGGCAAAGGCCTGTATTCTAGGTACTTCCTTACCCCCCAAAAAACAGGGGAGTGGCAACCCATCCTAGACTTAAGATACCTGAACAAACATCTTTTAAAAACAAAATTCAAAATGGTGACTCTGGGAATAATACTACCCTCTCTAAGGCCAGGGGACTGGCTAGCCTCCCTGGACTTAAAAGATGCCTACTTTCACATTCCCATCAGGTGCTCCCACAGAAAGTACCTCACATTTGAATTGCCTTCAGGCCATTACCAGTTCAAAGCTGTGCCCTTCTGTCTGACATCAGCTCCAAGGGTATTCACAAAATGCCTAGCAGTAGTAGTGGCCTTTTTAAGAAGGAAAAATATTTCCATATTTCCACATCTGGACTGGTTCATTGTGGGTCAGTCCCCAGACCAAGTCAAGTCAAACCTTCAAGTGACTCAGCAAGTGCTCACTTCCCTAGGATTCCTTCTCAATCTTCCCAAGTCCATTCTCAAGCCTGTACAGCTCCTCACCTTCATAGGGGCAGAGTTGGATACAGTCAAAGCAACAGCTTTTCTTACCCTGGAAAGGGCAAGGGCTATTGTAGAGCTGGCTTCTTCATTCCACCTTCTGGTCTCTTGGCCAGCTAGGCACTTCCTTCAACTTCTGGGCCACATAGCAGCTTCTAAAGCAGTGGTTCAAGGGGCCAGATTTCAGATGAGGGACATTCAGTTTCACTTGAGGGCCTTTTGGCCTCAGAAGAAAGATTCTCTAACCAAACCAGTTCCAGCGACCCAGTCTCGGATCCAGGATCTCCAATGGTGGCAGGATCAGGGCAACCTTAGGCAAGGAATCCCATTCGTCACTCAGTCTCACTCTGTGGTCCCAACCACAGATGCTTCTCCATTGGGGTGGGGAGCCCATCTGGGGGCTCTCTCAGCCCAGGGACTGTGGTCCCCCTCAGGAATCCCTTCATATCAATCTCTTGGGACTCAGGGCAGTCTTTCTGGCCCTGCAACCTTTCTCTCAGTAAGTGCAGAACAAGGTGGTTCAGGTCAGGACAGACAACACCACCACCATGTGGTACATCAACAAGCAGGGAGGCACTCGGTCCATGGCCTTGTGCATGGAAGCCATGAAATTGTGGTCCCTAGCTTATCCTCTGCAGACCTCTCTGATAGCAGTCCACCTTCCAGGGAGGGACAATGTGCTAGCAGATGCATTGAGCAGGATCTCCCAGGGCCATCATGAATGGTCCCTGGACCCTCTGGTGTTGAAACTGATTTTTTCAAGGTGGGGCACTCCAGAGATCTCTTTGCAGCCCCAGACAATCACCAACTTCCTCTGTTTTGTTGCAGACCCCCATTATTGGGCTCAGTCTATCTGGATGCTCTGATTTCGAACTGCGAAGGGAAATTTCTATATGCCTTCCCTCCCTTTCCTCTACTGTTCAAGGTTCTGGTCAAGGTAAGGTCACAACCTTGTAAAGTTTCTGATTGCTCCAGACTGTGCCAGGCAGCCTTGGTACCCCCATTGCTGTCCCTAGCAGTTCATCTTCCCCTGAATTACAACCTGTTAACCTCCTCTCAGGGGAAGATTTGGTACCCCAATCTTTGGTCTCAATCTCAAGGCATGGCTCTTGAAGAGTTAGAGCATGCAGATTTGCATTTGTCCCAAGGGGTTCAGGATATTCTCAAAGCCTGCCACCAGAAAAACTTTCAAATGGGTCGGTTCATGAAAAGGGGTTACCAATGCCCACTATACAGTGCATACCACATTTTTAAAAATCAAGAACTGTCAGACACATGTGTTTGACTAAATCTGAATGCTGGCTATATGGGCAGATAACATAACTATAGAATTCTAGGGTATCCATATTTTTTTTTTGGATGGGGTATCCCGCTCCATTTTGCTGCTTTTTTTTACCTGAAAAAGTGTGACATGCAAAAACATGTTTTATTAATTGTTTTTGCAAGCTTTATTTACTGTTTTCCATTATTAAAGTAAGTCTACTTACTAATCTGGAGTTTTGTTTATTATCTGTACTCTTTAGCCCATTGTAATGCTCCATTTTTAATTTATGCAGCTTTGTATTTAGTGTGGTGAATGTAACAGTTGGTGTCACAGCATGTTACATTCACCCACATGGCCCCCAAATCTGTAATTGTGCTATTAGCACTTTAAAAGATTTTCTGGCTTCTCTACTAGTTTGCCTCCTTGTGATAACTGACTGTGTTACTTCCTGATCTATCTTTCCCACAGAAGGGACAGCAACCTTTGACCCTCACTCTACTTGGGGTCACATCATGCCCAATGTTTACCCGTCAGTCTTTGACAGTTGCAAAGTCATAAGCTGCCCATCAGAACCCAAGGAGCAATCACAGAGGGAGGAGCTGAGTTGTGGTTTAAAACCCATTGTTTGCACATGGCTCCTCCATTTGTAGGGCTACATTCCATGAAGATAAGCATTGCATGCAACAACGAGGGTTGCAGTTACATTCACCACAGGTAGACTTTGGTTACCATCATTCACTGATTGTTCGGCAAATTTTCAGAGAGCATATTTCAGTGACAACTGCATGTCTAAGGAAAGTGCTGGGCATAAATTGAAAAAAAGGATCATTCTGTGTATATGAGGTGGAGAGTTGAAATGGATTTTCTTTTGTGGTGACACTCGTTACATTCACCACGATATGTGGTGTCAACCATCATACCTGCAAGTACTGTTATTGTCAAATTCCTCCAGGTTTTGTAACACTATGTCAGTTATTAATAGTGGCATGATAGCCATGAGACATGTTCAGTAAATTTTTTAAAACTTGAAACAAATGTGTGGTGTCACTTGTTACATTCACCACGTTATATGGTGTTAAGCATCACACTTGCCAGTAATGTAATTGTTGATTTTTTTTCATGTTTTATAGCAGTATGTCAGTCAGTAATAGTAGTATGTTAGTTGTTAGGCAAGTTTAGTACAGTTTTAGTAAGTGAAACATAAGTGTGGTGTCACTTGTTACATTCACCATGGTACGTGGAGCAAAACATCACATTTGCAATTAATGTAATCTAATACTTATAAATATTTATTTCTCATGTTTTCATACAACTCATTACATGTTTATTAAAATTTTTACTACTAAAGCAAATGTTTTGTGTCAGGTTCTACATTCACCACGGTGTGTGGAGTCACTTGTTACACTCATCACAGTACAGTTCTTTTATCTCAGGAACCTGTGGGGCTTTTATCTCCCAATATGTTTATTTTGGTTTACTTGGGTCATAATATCATGAAATGCATCACGAATGTAATCTAGAAATAATTTTAAAATTTGACCCTCATGTCACACTTTGGTAACCCCTTTTCATGAACAGACCCAACTCCAAATGGAAAAGATTCAGCATTTGGTGTTCCAAGAAGCATATATCCCCAGACACTGCTGAATTGTCTACAGTTCTGGATTATATGGTTCATCTTAATGGCCTAGGCCTCAGACCAGCTACTATCAAAGAACATTTGTCAGCCGTTTCTGCTTTTTTGTCAGCTGGAAAGCCTTCCTCACTGTCCTCTCACCCTGTATTCTGTAAATTTTTCAAGGGATTGCTTCATACCAATCCCCACTTTAGGGATCCTACCCCTGCTTGGGATCTTAATGTTTGCATTGCTCAGCTTATGCAACCCCCTTTTGAGCCTTTGGCCCAGATATTCAAACTACGCCATTTGCGGTACAGAGCCCTGCGCCGCTCAAAATAGTTACGCGGGGTGTGGCCAGGCAATATTCAACGATATGCGCCATATGCAACTTTTGAATATCGCCTCACACCTACACTGCATGGCGCAGTGGAACTGTGCCAGCGAACTGGTCAGAGTGGAGCATTGAGATGCGGTGGTGCAAGTTCCATTGCGCCATGCACAGCACCTGCGATATTCAAAGGGTGACATGCAAATGGGACCATAATTTATGCAAAATGCACGGGGGCCATTTACATCTGATTATGGCCCCATTTGAATTCCATTAGAATGCAGGTGTGCCGATCCCTGACGACTTGCGCCTGGTGCCCTGCCAGGCAGCAGCCATCGGGGACCAACAACCCCTGCAGCCCGATCGCAGGCAGAACAGTAGTGCCCTCCCGAGCAGCCTGATCATGGGCAGAACAGTAGTGTTCCCCCCTGAGCAGCCCGACCATGGACAGAACAGTAGTGTCCCCCCCAAGCAGCCCGATCACGGGCAGAACAGTAGTGTCCCTCCCGAGCAGCCCGATCACGGGCAGAACAGTAGTGTCTCCCCCATTAGCCCGATCATGGGCATAACTGAAATGTCCTCCCACCCCCCAAGTAGCCTGATCACGGGCATCAGACCTCCCCCCCAAAGTCCAATATCCCTGGTGGTCCAGTGGACTCGAGTAGCCCGATCGCTGGCGGCACCCTCACCCCCGTCAGACATCCCTGGTGATCTAGTGGCCCCCACCCCACCACACTCACGGGCCCACCACCCGCCTCCCCCGTCAGCCAGCGGGCAGCAGCACCCACCCGCCTGCTGCCCTGCCGCCCCACCGACTGACAGTTGGTGAGGCTGCCGCCCCATTGGTTCAGGCATGAGCAGCGGGTGCAGCCATATTACAAATCGGTCCAGATATGAATGAATGAAATTCATTCACATATCTGGACTGCTTGTATTGGTGGCGGGCACGCACATTGGCTCATGCTCTGAACCAATGGGTGTGTAGCCCCACCGAGCTGCTCGGGCCGGCAGGTGGCGGGTGGCAGGTGGTGGGTGCTGCCACCCGCCGGGCTGATGGGGAGTGGGGGGCTCCATGGGCGGGTGGGGCCACTAGATTACCAGGGATTTCTGACGGGGGGTGAGGATGCCGCCAGATCGCGCTACTCGCAGTCCACTGGACCACCATGGATATTGGACTTTGGGGAGGTCTGATACCCGCAATCGGGCTACTCGGGGGGTGGGGGTATGTTTTGGTTATGCCCACGATCTGGCTAATGGGGGGGACACTACTGTTCTGCCCATGATCGGGCTGCTGGGGGGGGCACTACTGTTCTGCCAGTGATCGGGCTACTCGGGGGTGACACTTCAGCCCGCGATCGGGGCATGAGGGGGTGCCGCCAGGTGTGGTGGGAACAAATCCAGGGCCACCCACAGGTGGTAGCTGCTTCACCTGTGGGTGACCCTCGACTTGTTCCTTTTTTTTTCAGCGTAACTTTGTGCAGGTGCAGGTAGGGGTTGCGCCTGCATAACTCTGCATGGCCCGGGCTGAATATCAGGCTGTGCAGTTTATGCATGGGCACGCCCCCCAACCTGTGCCTGCATACATTACTGATGCACCCCGGTGCATCGGGATTTGTGCAGGTGCACTTTTCCCTTTTAAATGTCACACCAGGGCGCATCAGTGGGTTGTGCATGGTGCAACACTGTTGCACCATGCGCAACCCTTTTGAATATCTGGGCCCTTTGTCTTCAGCAGAGCTTAAGTACTTGACTTGGAAAACTGTGTTCCTGGTAGCTATTACCTCTGCCAGGTGTATCAGTGAATTGCAAACTCTGTCAGTGGAGTCTGATTTTATCTCATTCCATAGAGATAAGGTGGTCCTTAGAACTAATTAGAGGTTTTTACCTAAAGTGGTTTCAGATTTTCATCTGAACCAATCTGTCTCTCCCTGTGTTCTTCACTGATTATTCTTCTTCAGGAGAAAGAAGTTTACACAGTTTGGATGTTAAAAGAGCCCTTAGTTACTACACTGAGCTTACTAAGGCTCACAGGTTTGACTCCCTTCAATTGTTTCTCACTTATGGGGACGTGGGTAAGGGCAAACCTGCCACTAAGAACTATTGCCAGGTGGATTGTCTCTTTTATTCAATTCTGCTATGAGAAGCTAGGCAAAATACCTCCCTCAGGCCTGAGGGCTCATTTGACTAGAGGTACAGCTGCTTCCCTGGCTGCGGCCAGGGATATTCCTTTGCTAAAGCTATGTAAAGCAGCCACCTGGAAAACGGTCCATACATTTACCAAGCATTACTCCCTGGACATCCAGGCTAGGAGTGATGCTTGGTTTGGTACAGCAGTACTGCAGAGCATATTCCCAAGGTAGGTTCGATACCCTCCTCCATGGAGGTACTGCTTGGTAGTCTGCAATAGTCAGAATACAGCAAGACTTCATGTTGTATGAAGAATAAATTACCCACCTTAGTAATTATGTTTCTTCTAATGGAGTCTTGCTGTATTCTGACCTAATTCCCTTCTCAGAACCTGTTTTTGGGAAGTGGGCTGGCAGGTGCAGTGTTGCATCCCAGGGGTGCAATTGGGTACTCCCTCCTTTTAGAGAGGGGGAGTGGGTTATATTAATTGAGCAGTTATAAGTTGTTCACTACGCGGTTTTTGATTTTGTATTTCTTGACTTGAATCTTTTAGGGATCCAAAATATTTGGTTGCCATTTGGCTAGTAAAAATGTTACAAGTTCCACATAGTAGTTGGTTAGTATTAGCTCATAAGAATCTGACAGTTGCGCTTCAAAGTGCAGCAGACAGAGGTCTGACCTGAGCTCAAGCTCAACGTTCTATGCTCTGCATTGAAAATTAACCATCTACTCTCTGGTGCAGTTTGAGTGCTGGGGCTAACTGCAATAGTCAGAATACAACAAGACTCCATTAGAAGAAACATAATTACTATGGTGAGTAATTTTTTCTTTTCAGTCCCTCATAGCCAAAGGGAAAAAGCAGCTGAAAGCTGCCATAAATTGTGGAGCTGGTTGTAAATTGGCTCTACTTTGAGAATACCACAGCTGTGGAAAAAAACTGTAGCTCCACAAGTGGCAACCCACTTATGCCAAGTTTTTCCCACAGCTTCAGGATTTTCAAGGGCTTTAGAAACATAGAAACATAGACTTTGATGGCAGATAAGGACAGCTAGGCCCATCTAGTCTGCCATTTCCCTACCTACAGGATAGGCCGCAGATCCTAGTTAAACAACAGCCTATTTCTTCCTACCCCCCACAAGAATTGCCTTATGTCTGTCCCATGCATTCTTGAATTCTCCCACAGTTTTAGACCCCACAACCTCCTCAGGAAGGCTGTTCCATGCATCCACTACCCTCTCTGTGAAATAATACTTCCTCACATTGCCCCTGAACCGCCCTCCTTCTATCTTTAAATTGTGTCCCTTGTTCTTCACGTCTCTTTTCTGGAAGATGCTACCCTCTTGGACTTTGTTGATTCCACTGAGGTACTTGAAAGTTTCTATCATGTCCCCCCTTCTTTCCTCAAGGGTATACATATTAAGCTCCTTTAGTCTCTCCTCATACGGCTTCTCTTGCAGACCCTGCCCCATTTTAGTTGCCCTCCTCTGGACTGCCTCTATCCTGTCTATGTCCTTGCAGAGATGGGGTCTCCAGAACTGGACACAGTACTCCAGATGGGGTCTCACCAACTGTCTGTACAGAGGGATAACAACTTCCTGTTTTCTGCTGATGATGCCTCTCCCTATACATCCCAGTATACCCCAGCCCTCCCTACTGCCTTCTCACATTGCTTGCTAACCTTAAGGTCATCTGATATGATTACCCCAGGTCCATTTCCTTTTTGTTGTTGTTACTACCTCCCACCCATTGTGTATTCTTCCCCTGGGTTCTTGTTTCCCAGGTGCATTATTTTGCACTTCTTTGCATTGAATCCTAGCTGCCATACTTCTGACCATTCCTCCAACCTTGCCAATTCCCTTTTCATCCTTTCCACGCCTCCTTGTGTATCAACCCTGTTGCAGATCTTTGTGTCATCTGCAAAAAGGCATACTTTTCCTTCCAGTCCCTCTGCAATGTCACTGATAAAGACATTAAAAAGGACTGGACCCAATACTGAACCCTGCGGTTCCCCACTAGTAACCCCCCTTTCTTCAGAGTGGACTCCATTTACAATTACCTTCTGTGTCCAGTTGTCCAGCAAATGTTTTACCCAGGCTACCACCCTGGGACCCACTCCCAGGCTGGTTAATTTGACTATTAATCTTTTGTGTGGGACTGTGTCAAATGCCTTGCTAAAGTCTAGGTAGGCCATGTCCACAGCCCCTCCCTGGTCTACTACTTTGGTCACCCAGTCAAAGAAATCTATTAGATCTGTCTGACATGACCATTCCACTATGAACCCATGCTGCTTTGGGTCCTGTGCTCCACTGGCCTCTAGGTACTCAACTATTCTTTCCTTCAGAAGTGACTCCATCACTTTCCCTACCACAGAGGTCAGACTGACAGGTCTGTAGTTTCCTGCCTCTGTCTTGGTCCCACTTTTGTGAAGGGAATCACATCTGCCTTCCTCCAGTCCTCGGGTACCACAACATCCTCCCATGATTTATTAAAAAGAGTAGCCAGTGGTTTCACTAGTTCCTCCCTTAATTCTTTTAGAATTCTGGGGTGAATTCCATCAGGACCCATTGCTTTGTCCACCTTCAGTGTTAGGAGTTCTTGCAGAACCCTTTCTTCTGTGAAAGGACTGGGATCGACCCCCCTATCAAGAGTGCTTCTGTTAATTGGATTAGGCACTTCCCCCTGTGAATACTGAGCAGAAATATTCGTTCAGTATTCCTGCTTTTTCACTGTCCCCCTCTGCCCACCCACCGTTCATTCTATTCAGCCTCACTATCCCTCCCTTTGTCTTTCTACGCTCGCTGATGTACCTATAAAAGGTTTTACACCCCTTCTTAACTGAGTTGGCTATCTTTTCCTCAGTTTGGGCCTTTACTATTCTGACTTCCCTCCCTGCTTCCTTCTGCCTTAACTGGTACAGCTGTCTGTCCTGCTCCTTCTGTGTTTCCTTATACTTCCGGTTTTGAAAATCCAACTCTTTATTTCTAGGGTAATTTTCAAAAACCAGACACCAAAATCTGGCTAAACAGGTCCTGTTTACCTAGGTTCAGTGATATGTTTTTTGAAAACATATTGGGCAGGATTCACAAAGCAGATGCCCTGGGTGCAAATGAGATGTGCCAGCACAACAGGGAAATGCTCCATGGTGCCATTCACAGAAAGCACAGATACCCCGGTGCAACCTGGATGTGCTGCGCTGAACAGGATGCACTGGAGACCAAAATTAATGATATGCAGTGCATCTGAAGTGGGCATGCAACTACATATAGAGTGCAGAGCCATTCACAGAGCAAAATGATTGTGCAAATATGGAGCATTCATAGTGCAAGTACCAAATGCATCATTTGGAGATAAGTATAAAAGAAGTAGACTTCAGTGCAAGCCCCCAACAGGCTGACTGCAGGATAGCAACTGCAGCATCTGAACAGAACTGTGGATGGAGCAACTTTCCTGATGGTGGGAATGTTAATGAGGATGAGGAGATGGACAAACCAGCAATGTAGCAGTGGAAGGCACCATAGGCGGCGGCCAGCCCCATAGCAGTATTGTGCCAGACTAATGTTTGAACTCATGGACGCCAAAACAGTTGGCCAATACCCCCTGAATAGGGCTATTGTGAATATCTGGGCCCTTTGTCTTCAGCAGCCGGCCAGGGGCAGCATGATGGACCATCACTGGCATGCAGAGACCCATGCCTGGTTGCCAGGTCCCAGTAGCATAGGAACACCATCATCGAAGAGCACTTTGGGATCCACAGGTGAGTAACACAGGTGGGTACTACATGGCAGCCCCCTAACACACACACAGCCACACACCCAAACACCCATGACCACACCACAGGGCAGTCGAATGTAACACTGCCATTGTGTAATGCAACCGTGAGGGTCAACAATGCTGCATACACACACACACACACACACACACACACACAGCAGGACTAACATGTCCAGGGGGAACAGTGTATGTGCTGAGGATAGCATGGATCAGTGTACTGCTGCTGGCACATGTGCACAGCAGACATATGGCCACACTCATCACACCAATGCCACACAGCACAACAATAGTGCACCCAGACATGCATGTAGCAATGCACTGGTGACCCACACAGGCAACGCACTGGGGCAGATGCATGCCAGCCACACCACCCCTGGCCCAGGTAGCCTGGTGTGTGTGCCACAATGGGTGTAGGCGACAGGGGCCATGTCAGCTGTCACCCAGGCATCAGTGGGAGGCACCATGGCTGCCATGGACACAATGGGTGGCTACACCCATGACCGCTGGTTACTGAGGCAGTGCCACTGGCCACAAGGGGGGTTGTCAACACCCCTGGAGGGGTACTGCAGCAAGACCATGAACAGGTGCTTACTGGTGTGTTGTCCCAGGGTTGATGGGGATGGAGAGGTGTGGTGACGGCATCAGCAGCAATGGGTCCACCTGACACTGTGGCCTGGAAGTGCAAGAGGCACTCCTGGGAGTTCAGCTGTAGGCCCAGAGGCCACATGGTGCACTGTTTGCACACACTGCCTCGGCAGCATGCGCATTCCACTCTGCCAACATCTAGGTGCACCACACTGCTGACGACTCATGTTTAATGGCCAGCAGCATCCAAATGCCTCTGAGCTCCACCTATAGGAACACCTGGCCCTCCATGGTGCCTGCAGGAGGGTGCATAGCACTCAACCTTGTCGGCAGGTCATGGCTCATAGGGACAACACCGACAGGCAGGTGGTGTGCCAGCCTGCTGCTGCACATCCACTGTAGGGGAATGCACCACATCAGGCCACTGACTGGGTGAGGATTGGGCTTGGTCAACCACTGCTCATCCAAGGATGGCTGCATCACAGTCCTCCATCACCTGTGGCAGCACCACAGCACCCTGCTGACCTGTGCTTGGCAGTTCCTGGTAACGCAGCAGCACCAGGCACAGAACCCCCAGCAACCACCACCATGGGCAGCTGTGCAGGCCCTGCAGGCATGCCAGGGGCTGCAGAACTGCCAATGCCTGATGGTACCACCTGTGCATGCACCTGTGCATCATTTACTCCACTTTTGGCCATGTCCCACAAAGTTAAGTGGTGTCTGGATCATCATCAGCACCGCTGTACACCCCCTGTGTACCAGATGCCAGCACCAGTAGGGCACCTGTGATGTCCACCGTGTCTCCAGGGTCATCATCAGCAATACCCAGGAATCTCACAGCCATGTGCCATTCTACTCACCAGCCATGGCACGAGTTGCTGGGGTGTTGGAAGGTCCTGCTTCCACTGGTGCTGCATCTGGGGCTGCTGTGGCATTTGAAGGGCCCAGCACAGCATCATACCCAGCCCTGGCTACAGCCCGGTGTGGTGTCCCGGCGACATCCCCTGTGTTGCCATCCTGAGGTGCGCCAGCCACAGCAGCACCTATGAGGTTTGATGGAGTTGTAACAGAAAGAAAGAATACATGGCTACAGACGTGTGACATTTGTGTTCAGATGGGCATGTACAGGTGGTCATGCATGTGTGCCAGTGGAGCGCCTGATATTCTATGTGGGTGACAGCCAACAATGGTTCTGATGTTGTAGCCAGGCACTGGCTACAGCAGGACTGCCCTGGTGCCAGTACATGCCCCCTTGGACATGTGTGTGACTGATACAACACCCTGGCCAACACCCACAGGGATGACAGCAATGGTGTGCAGTGGAACCACACACCACAGGTGTCCCCCAAGCACATGCCCAGCCTGTCATGTGAATGTACAAGATGGTTCACATATGGGGTGTACTGAACCATGGCTGGTGCACACAGACACATGGTCCAATAGTCACACTCATTGGGGCTGTCAGGGTACACATGGCACACAAACGGGGACAGGCATTGTCCTGGGCATGTATTCTCACAATGTTGCGATGGACTGCTGTTCATCTGGCAGCCTCTTCAAGAAACACCCTGCACAGCTGCCCAGCTCATGCTGGCCACCAGCAGCACCTCCATGGGTGTGAGCTGCACACCTGTCTGTGGCCCACCCCCTGTCACACTGAGGGAGGTCTCAATGTGCACCATCTTCTGCTAGGCTCGCCTCTTCTCATCATTCAGGTGCTTTCTGCACTCCTGGGGTGTCCTGTTGAACTTCCAAATGGCATTGACATGATTTGCCACAGCCTCCCAGCCCTCATCCCACAGGTGGCAGCTGCCATCCCTGCCAGACAGGATGTCCTTGCACAGGAGGTAAATCTTAATCAGCACTCCATCATCGTCACTGGTGAAATTGGGACTTCTGCTTCCCACAGTTGTGTCCTTTCCAGACATATTATTTTTTGTGGGTGAGAATACGCAGCCATTGGCACACTACAGTCAGCTCTCTATGTGTGGATGCACAGTGTCAGGCAGCTGCAGAGTCATAGCACCTCATCTGCATACCTCTCACCTACCTGCTGTGCATATCGGGAACAGGTTCTGGGACTGTCAGAGACAGCTGGGCAATGTCAGGATCAGTTCTGTAGCACTGGTACATGTAGCTAACATGTCCTGCATGTGTGTCTGGCATTGTTTGCCATGTACCACCAGATGGTGGTCTGGGCTGCAACTCACATGTCCTCAATCTTATCATGCTACACGGCACACCAGTAACAGCACCCCCCCACGCCAAACCTAGTTGGAACATTGGGACACTGTGGGGCACTCTCATGGATGTGCCTGTTGACCAGGAACAGGTGAGGGTTATGGTTCTATATCCTACTCCTTACAATGTCATTTTGTGCTGCCACAGTGCCCTTGGATGAATGAAAACAGACTTACCTTCAAGAATGCAATTCCTCTCAGTCACCTGAGGTCTGTGTAGGCATGTTCAGGGGCATTTATGGCTCAGGACATGCACATGAGATTGGGAGCATCTGTAAGGAGATGCTAATCAGGTGAGATGCCCCTGAATTTGGCAATGAGCTGATTTGGGAGCAATGTTTGTGAATTGCATAACTGCCCCCAGCTCATCCCAATCTGCACAGCGCAACTGCTGCATTGAGCACATCCCCCTATGATGCATTTCCAGTGCATGCGCGTAGAACATGGGGAGTTTCCTGAATACAGCACAGTTATCACTGCACATTTCTGGGTTAGTGGCATGACAGGCATGGCACAACCAGTCTAGTGTTCCTGACCATGTGATCGCCTGCGGGTGCACATCCACATCCACTTGCATGATGACCGCTGTGCCGCATGTCTTGTAGTATGCATATATTGCACTGTGGAGTGACATCGCATCAATATGCTCCTGTGGCTCACAGCGCAACCCTGGCAGTGTGTGCGGTGACACTGCACTGTGTGTGGTGGCAATTTCCACTCACCATATGGCAGATCCACGTGGAACACACATGCGCGACCGGGTCATGACCCATGACCCTGTGTTCCCTCCTGTGTGCGGTGCTGTGTGCATGCATGGTGATGCGCTATTGGCGGCAATTGCACATTGATACACCACATTACTGTGTTGCATGATGTGGTGTACAATGGCCAATTATCCTTGCAGGGCAAATGTGCCATTGTACACCAGCAGCATGATCTGTGCATGCCTGACCTGTTGACACAGAAAGGGATCATGCCACGTGCACATAACAGGCTCAAGGGCCATGAACTGGGATAAAGTTGAGCTCCTCAACCTTGTAGCACTGGTGCTGCTGGTGGAGGGACAGCTTTTTGAGTCTGATGACCTCACTGAGCACCACTCAGTGGTGTGGGCCAGGATAGCTGGGCAGATGGTACATAGGACAGGAGTTGTCTGCACTGGCAAGTAATGCAGGCACCATTAGTGATCTGCAGTGCAGGGACTCAGACAGGCTGAGGAGCCTCCAGGACTGTGCACGCAGGGGTGCAGTGCCATGCCTAGGTAAGTAACGGTACACCACATGTACATAGGCAGGTTGGGGTATGCATCCTGAGGGGGCTGGCACACTGCACACCACCATACACACACACACACACACACCTCCACACATGTGTGGACCGCAGGCCACACTCAGCATGTGCTGTGCTGACATGACCACCTGGAATGGCCTTGTGAGCATGGTGCATGGGTTGGGGGTGCATAGCCACTGTGGCGTGCATGATATGGAACAGACATTGGCATAGCATACATTCAGCTGCACACATGGTGGGCACAGGCAGGGGTGCTGTGTGTGGATGCACACAGCCAGGGACGCCTTCACTGGGGCACTGTGGCGGTGTTATCATTACTGCATGCTGACACTGGTGGTGTTGCTGGGGGCTGGGGGGTGGAGGGCTTGACACACCTCCAATCTTCTCACAGTGCTCTTTGCTTTTGTTCTTCTCGTGGGGCCAGCAGGCAGGTGGAGGGCTGCGGCTGAGGTGGAGGCCAGGCTCAAAAGGGCCAGTGCGGAGCCCGTGGACAAGGACATGCTGATGCAGGTGAGTGTCTGTCTTGTGCATCTTCTGTGTGTTCAGCGGTTGAGTAATGCCCTCTGCAGACCATTGCCGGTTCCTTGTGCATGTCCATGTGCTGCTGGATGTGCACACACATGGGGTGCGGGCATGGCAGTGTGTGCTTGGGCCACAGTACACCTAGCCCCTGCATGTCCATCCACCTTGTACACATCATGCACACTGTGGGCACCTTCTGGTGCTCCAGTGCTGTTCTGACAGGGCCTGCATGCCTGTGCTGCCTGCTGGCATGTGTACATGCTGTGTGGGGCATGGCTGCATGCCCCTTTGCATCTTCCACAACATGCACATGTGGGCCATGTGCTTTCTGAGCACCATTGCATGGTCACAGTGTGGCACTGTGTGCCAGTCTGTTGCTGGTGTATGGTGTGCCTGGCGGTCTGTCTGCCATTGGTGTGGTGGATTCCTCCAGCACACTCATGTGGTGGGTGGGGGGGGGCCAGTGTGGAACATGGCACTTAGTACCTGTTGTCTGTGTCCCCCACTGTAGGTCCAATGGGTGTATGGCCACATGTCCACAATCAAATGCAGCGTCAGGGTGTTCCATGACTAGCAGGGATCCAGCTCCAGAGGGCAATGCGGAGGACATTACAGCTATTCTACAGGTGCCAAGGACAGCTCCTGCAGGCACTGGCCATGCTGGTCACAGTGCTTCATGCCAGGGGTTGTAGGGGTGGCCGCCATGCTGTGGCACATCCCACGCATTAGTGACAAGGACTTTTATATATAGCCCCTTGATGTTATACCACACATTCCTTGCCCGTCTACATTGTATGTTGCTGTACCCTATTCCCCCACACATATACCTTCACCCTCCTGCTTACCCTTGTTGTACCTGTCCAGGACCCCCACCTTCACCTTCCCCGTTCCTACAGCCATTTGATATTGTAAATAGTTTATTGTGTTATGATGAATTTTACTAAACAGTTTTCTGTTGCAACCAGTGTCTGTGGTCATTCACTGTACATTGTGCATGTTGTCTGTTTTGCCCGCTGCTGTCTGCTGTCGTTTTGTTCCCATTCACACCTGTGCACCTGAGTTACTGCACACCCACACATCCTGTCCCCCTGTCATGGCAGCTTCACTGTGTGCTCTCCTTGTTGCCTGTGTCATGTGGGTGGCCGTTGAGACATGCTGCCTTTTTCAGTGCCCCTGCTCTGTGTGTGGTGCATGTGAGCTGCATCTGTTGCACTGGTGCCCTGGTGCTGTGTGGCTCTGCTTGCAGTTCACATTGCTTGTGGGCACATTACACCGGTGCAGGACATGGCAGTCAGCCTGTCTGCCATTGTGTCTGTCCACCTGTGTGCCATCTCCATTGTCCACACCACTGGGTTTCTGTGTACCAGGCCATGTCCTGGTAACACTTCCATGCTGCATGGAGCCCCTCTGCTGCTGTGGCACACCATAACAGGCACCCCAGGGCATGTCACCTGTGTGGGGTGTCTCGGGTGCTTCCAGGTGTTTCTCTGCATGCTCTGTCTGTGTACCTCTTCTGCTGTGGCCACTCTCAAACCCTTTTGCACTCTGGTCAGTCTCTGCTGGTGTGTTGCCCTGCATCCTTTGTGCCACTGCAGTTTCACCCTGTTGCTCCTTTGTACCTTGTTGACTTGCTCGATATTCACTGTTATGCTGCCCTGGGTTCTTTGGTGCATCCCTGTTGTGCTGGACATCTCACATTGCACCATGCTGCATCTGTGAGATTCATAATGGGGTTGTGCATGGTGCATCTTGCGGCGCATCCTTCCATGAATCACACTGTCTGGGGAAAGGCACATCTCAGTTGTGCTGATGTATCTCATTTGAACCTAGCGCATCTGCTTTGTGAATCCTGCCCATAATTTTTATCTAGTTTCAATATTAGTGAGTTAAAAAAAAAAGATGTGGCTGCCATGATCAATATTTTTTTCCACATGACAAGTAAATAATGAAAATAAGCTCTCACAATCTTTTTATTTTACTATTTCGCATTTGACGGTAATCCAAAAAATCCTTATACAGTAGCTCTGGAACTGTATAACATGTTTCTCGAAACCCTTGAAAGGCACACCTTTGACATACTGTAGGCCCCTTCATCCCTGAAAATTTCATAAAACAATTCCACACCAGCTAGGCTGTAGGTGAGAACAAAACATATGCAATGTTTAGTATAGGGAATCCAAATGTATTTTTTACCGTTTTTTTTTTTTTTTGGCACTTTCATCTCAAACTGAATAAGATGCCATCATAAAACTTTTCACATTTTGAGACTCTGAAAGCCTTAATGGCATACAACATTTTGGGCTATTTCATCAAATGACACCAGAGTTATTAAGGTGAAAAAAATGGGGTTTAACATTAAACATCTCACTCAACCATATCTATAGGGACAGTACTGCATCCTTATAACATATATAGCAAAGGAAAAGTTGCATAATTCTAACCGTAGCAAAACAGACAAATAATATACTGCCATAACTACAGATGGAAGACTATAAATCAAGTGTTGTATACTGTGTTATTTATACTAGTATATATGACTATTACCCAGAGGGTCATTTTCATCCAACAAATCCCAGAGTATACCATCTCTGAGCATTTATAGTTCATAAATGAAACTCAGTAAAAAGAAAGAAAAGAAGAAAGGTTACAATAAAAATGTATCTGTGCCTGAGAAGAGTGGTAGAGGTCTACTACTATTAAAAATGCATATATTTACACATATGTTTGCTAGCCAAGGCACCTAGCTTCACCTGAGCTCTTTTCTTCTAGGTTCCTTGAAAGGACAGAACAAAGAACCTTACCAGAGCAGCAATAAGGATTAAGGCTTTTTTTGGCTAGGCAGGTTTACTGTGTGTTATTTTGATTTTGTACTCACATGGATTGTTACTGTTTGTTGCCAACATTTTATTGCTTTATTTTTTCTCAGATTTAAATTGTTGGGTATACATTCTGCTGCATTATTACAGGGTGTGCCTACAGGTGTTTGTTTACAGATTACTGCTGTAATCTTTTGATTCAAATTGTCTTTTGCAAGGTATATCTTCTGTTACTGCTCTATTTTTCTCTGTAGCAAAGTGTTTCTTACAGGGTATATCTTCTGAGAGATTATTACAGGTGGTGCTTTACAGGTTTCACAGTTTTATCTGTCATTAGGATAAGCTTTCAGAGCTACTACATTTGTTGCTGGCTGATTGTTTCTGCTCTTACCTCCTTGTTTCTTTCATCTGTGGTTCTTCTTTTTAAGCAGTGGATGGACCCAGCCACCAAGCCCCATCCCCAACCACCCCTCACTGCTTTTATAGGGTAGCACAGTCGTGACATTTTCTGTGGCAAAGCAGGAAGGGGCGGTTCAGAGAGGTATCCACACAGTGACCTCCTTTACAGGAGCACTAGTAATTTAACTTGTTAAAACAAGT
Organism: Neoceratodus forsteri; assembly: GCA_016271365.2. Lineage (NCBI taxonomy): Eukaryota > Metazoa > Chordata > Ceratodontiformes > Ceratodontidae > Neoceratodus > Neoceratodus forsteri. The sequence goes on along the minus strand of CM057454.1, from coordinate 1,023,418,540 downwards.
TATACAAAAACAAACAAAACACAAAATCAAACTTTTGCTTTCATTTTTTTCCTTCTAATTACTCTGACCAGGTTATAAACCCAGCAACTTACCTGGAATGGATATCATTAACTGCAGGTACTGTGGCACACTTTTCAAAAGGGCAGTTTTACAGGATTTAGGATACTGGCGTACATGCTGGGCCATTGGAGATCTAAGGGCTCAGCTCCAGGCAGCATGGGTAGAGATTGCATGCCTCAATTTGCATATTCAAGAAGAAATATAAGACCCACCCACCATTTCCCCAACATCCGACAGAAGCACCTCGACCGCAGAGGGTAGTTGGTCTGGGAGGTTGGCAGGGGGTTAGGAGGGGCAAATCAGGTGCCCCATCACTTGGTGCTCTCCAACATATCACCTCCACAAACCATATAAAAACTACAAACAGGTATCTGCCTCTATCTCTGAAATCTAACAAAGGGGCAGAGGACACTGCAGAGCAGGACACTGCATCACAGGAGCTAGCATAACAAAACAGTTCCAAAACAGGAACCAAAACAAAAAAAGCAAAAAGGAAATCCAAACAACTTCTGATCATAGGAGACTCCATAATTCTGGGAGTTGATATGTATCTCCAGCCAGGGGTGATGGTCAGATGTCTCCCAAGTACATCAGAGTGGAGACACTCTGACCGCATTGCTAAAATTGTTCAGGAAGCAGGAGAAAACATTGATGTCCTGATACACATGGGGACTTAAGATCTCGCCAGCCAGTCAGTTGTGGAGACCAAGGAACACCTGACCAAGCTGGGTGACAAACTATCATCCATTTCATCTGCCATCTCCTTCTCTGAGATCCTGCCAGTCTGGGAGAGGGGGACAGATGGACGGAAGGTCAGAGAAGGGAAGATAGGGGAGCTAAACATGTGGCTCAAGGGCTGGTGCCAGGAAAAAGGACATAAGTTTGTAGGGAACTGGCAACAGTTTGGGGAGAGAAAGTTCTTTAAAGTTGATGAACTGCATCTGACTAAGGAGGGAGTCAGTGCACTGGGGTAGAAGTTTGATGTCTTTGCAGAATATTTAAACTAGCAAATGTATAGAGGGGTACAGCACCTGAACATCAAATGGGAAGAACACCCCTCCCCCCTCAGCTAGTGGTCAAACAGGAGTTCAGCATGCTTGTAGTTCATTTGCATCACCAGGTAAATAAAAAGGTCCAGCTCCCAATATGATACACAGTGGAAACACCAGACCTCACTCAACAACTAAGACACCAAAATCTGACCAATGGAAAATTATGTTCACAAATGCTCGCAGTCTGGTAAACAAGATACCAGACCTGCAGGCAATAATGACAGAAGCTAAACTGGACATAGTAGCCGTTAGCGAGACATGGTTTACCAGTAATCACATTTGTGAGACTTCAGTACCTGGCTATGTACTGTTCAAAAGAGACCGAGGTGCAAAAAGGGGGGGTGAAGTGGTCCTTTATGTCAATAAAAATATCAAAGCTACAGAAATTCAGAATACACATAAGGAGCCAGAAGAACTGCTGGTCACCCTGGAAACAGGAAATGGGACAGCCATACGAACTGGGGTTGTGTACAGGCTTCTGGACCAGGGGGAGGACATAGACATGTTACTGTTAGAAGATATACAAAACATGACAGCTAAAGGTGAGGTTCTGATAATGGGAGACTTCAACATGCCAGATACAGATTGGTCAATACCAGCAGGAACATCTGCCAGAACTAGACACATGGTGGAATCCCTGCAGGGGGAGGGCCTCAAATAACTGGTACAACAACTCATTAGAGACAGGGCTATCCTAGATCTAGTACTGACTAACAGGGAAAGGATCACATATCTCCAGGTAGGTCACCTGGGGGCCAGTGACCATCACATGGTATGGTTCAATTTGGTCACTAGAACAAAATCATCCCATTCCAAGGCAAAAATATGGGACTTCAGAGGAGCTGACTTTGATAAAATGGCTAACAGAGTTAAAGAGCTAGTGTACTGCTTGGAATTAATAGTAATTTTCAGATGCAGTCAGATATCATTTCCAGTATCTGAAGTATTTTTTTTTTATTTTTGTTTGCTAATTAGAAGATTTTCCACCTGGCAGTACTGGGGTGATGTGTGGAACAGCACTCTGTCTGGAGGGAAAAAAGTCAGTTGTGTTCCTCCCGCTACATCATCAGAAATGAGACGAAACACCTTGAGGCACCACAAACCTTGCAGCCTGAGCAGTGACTTTCACAAGCTACCAATCAAAATGCAGGAAATTGTGACATCACGAGAAACCAGGGAAAGCCAGCCCCTGCTGCTTCATGTGAAAGTGAAACCTGGCAGTGAGAAATGGTTCTCATTGGTTACTAGCGATGTCATAGTCAGTGTGGTGTCAGTGTTGATGTAGTGGGAGGAACAGAACTGACTTTCTTTTTGCTCCAGACAGAATGCTGCTCCACACTTCACCCCAGTACTGCCAGGTGGGATATCTTTTAATTAGCAAACAAAAAAGAATAAATACTTGAGATATAAGAAGTGATAGCTGACTACATCTGAAAGTTACAATTAATTGCAGGCAGTACACTAGCTCTTTAAGCTAGACCTGGCAAAAAGAAATACAGGTGAGGGAGTACAGGCAAAGTGGGCAAGCATTAAATATGCAATACTTGAAGCAACATCCCATTGTGTTAGTAAGAAAAGGAAGTGCAAAAGAAGGAAACCACTTTGGTTCTCGAACACAGTAGCAGAAAAGGTCAGAGCCAAAAGGTTGGTCTTCAGGAAATATAAGGGAACGCAGCAGAATGAAGACAGGGTGGCATACCAAATTTCTCTTAGGGAAGCAGGGAAGACAGTAAGGCCGGCAAAGGCCCAAACTGAGTAAACACTAGCACGAACAGTAAAAGAATGTAACAAGGCTTTCTATAGATACATTAATGATCCTAGGTGATAGGTTTAAATGCTTCATTGGCAAGCTTTTAAACTAGCCAAGGGGGGAGGCACTGGAAAGGAGCAGGAAAATCCTAGCCCCCCCAAATAATCACGGTAGTAAATGCGGCAAACACCAACATAGAGGTGTCAATAGGGAGAAGAGCTGGGGTAAATGGAGAAAGTGACAAAGGCAAGAAGGACAGGGATGGGGCAAAAGGGAGTAAGGTCATCAGGAAATGGAGGGTAATGAGTACCAATGCCCGTAGTCTGGGCAACAAGCTCCCTGAGCTGATGGCCTTAATGGAAGAGGAATGCCTGGATATCGTAGCAGTCACAGAAACATGGTACACAGAGAACCATGACTGGGATGTTAACATACCAGGGTACATAACCTACAGGAGAGACAGGCAGAGGAGAAGAGGGAGGAGTAGCTCTCTATGTAAAGGAAGGGATAAAAGCAACTGAACAAAAGAGTAAACAGGGAGGAGAGGAGGCACTGTGGGTCACCTTGGAGACTGGAAAGGGCACCACAATCCGCACAGGGGTTGTGTACAGACCCCCATGTCAGGGGGAAGGAATGGACAAGGATATGATTGAAGGCATTCTTAGAATGGCAGAGAAAGGGGAGATACTGTTGATGGGAGACCTGAATATGCCAGATGTTAACTGGAGCACATTTGCTGCAGCCACATCCAAGAGCAGGGCCATTCTTGATGCCCTACAGGTGGCAGGCATTAGACAGCTGGGTTTCGGAACCCACTCATGAGGGAGCAATCTTAGACCTCGTACTCTCAAATGGGGGCAGTGAGAGGATCTCAGATCTAGAAGTGGGTTGCCATCTGGGGACAAGTGACCATCAAACAGTGTGGTTCACGGTAAACTCAGCTACAGAGTCAGCCATACAAAGTGAGGGTACTGGACTTTAGAAGGGCTGGTTGGCAAGATGGGAGAGTGCCTCAGAAAAGCACTAGCAAACAGGCTAGAAGGAGGTGTGGAGCAACAATGGGGAATTATCAAACTGCCATCACAGAGCAACAAGCCTTTGTGTGAAGCAAATAAACAAATCAAAATGAAAGAAAAGCCACTATGGTTCTCAAAAGAGGTGGCTGTGAAAGTCAGGAAGAAAAGATAGCATTCGGAAGTATAAGGAAACACAGAAGGAGCAGGACAGAGAGCTGTACCAGTTAAGGCAGAAGGAAGCAGGAGGGAAGTCAGAATAGCAAAGGCCCAAACTGAGAAAAGATAGCCAACTCAGTTAAGAAGGGATAAAACCTTTATAGGTACATCAGCGAGCCGAAGAAAGACAAAGGGAGGGATAGTGAGGCTGAATAGAATGATCGGTGGGTGGGCAGAGGGGGACAGTGAAAAAGCAGGAATACTGAATGAATATTTCTGCTCAGTATTCACAAAAGAGCAGGGGGAAATGCCTAATCCAATTAACAGAAGCACTCTTGATAGGGGGGTCGATCCCAGTCCTTTCACAGAAGAAAGGGTTCTGCAAGAACTCCTAAAACTGAAGGTGGACAAAGCAATGGGTCCTGATGGAATTCACCCCAGAATTCTAAAAGAATTAAGGGAGGAACTAGTGAAACCACTGGCTACTCTTTTTAATAAATCATGGGAGGATGGTGTGGTACCCGAGGACTGGAGGAAGGCGAATGTGATTCCCCTTCACAAAAGTGGGACCAAGACAGAGGCAGAAACTACAGACCCTGTCAGTCTGACCTCTGTGGTAGGGAAAGTGACGAGTCACTTCTGAAGAAAGAATAGTTGAGTACCTAGAGGCCAGTGGAGCACAGGACCCAAGGCAGCATGGGTTCAGAGCGGGAAGGTCATGCCAGATGAATCTAATGATTTATTTGACTGGTGACCAAAGTAGTAGACCAGGGAGGGGCTGTGGACATGGCCTACCTAGACTTTAGCAAGGCATTTGACACAGTCCCACACAAAAGATTAATAGTCAAATTAACTAGCCTGGGAGTGGGACCCAGGGTGTTAGCCTGGGTAAAACATTTGCTGGACAACAGGACACAGAAGGTAATTGTAAATGGAGTCCACTCTGAAGAAAGGGGGTTACTAGTGGGGTAACCAGAGGGTTCAGTATTGGGTCCAGTCCTTTTAATGTCTTCATCAGTGACATTGCAGAGGGACTGGAAGGAAAGTATGCCTTTTGCAGATGACAAAAGATCTGCAACAGGGTTGATACACAAGGAGGCGAGGAAAGGATGAAAAGGGACTTGGCAAGGTTGGAGGAATGGTCAGAAGTATGGCATCTAGGATTCAATGCAAAGAAGTGCAAAATAATGCACCTGGGAAACAAGAACCCAGGGAAGAATACACAATGGGTGGGAGGTAGTAACAACAACAAAAAGAAGGGACCTGTGGTAATCATATCAGATGACCTTAAGGTTAGCAAGCAATGTGAGAAGGCAGTAGGGAGGGCTGGGGGTATACTGGGATGTATAGGGAGAGGCATCATCGGCAGAAAACAGGAAGTTGTTATCCCTCTGTACAGACAGTTGGTGAGACCCCATCTGGAGTACTGTGTCCAGTTCTGGAGACCCCATCTCCACGCAAGGACATAGACAGGATAGAGGCAGTCCAGAGGAGGGCAACTAAAATGGTGCAGGGTCTGCAAGAGAAGCCGTATGAGGAGAGACTAAAGGAGCTTAATATGTATACCCTTGAGGAAAGAAGGGAGGGGGACATGATAGAAACTTTTAAGTACCTCAGTGGAATCAACAAAGTCCAAGAGGGTAGCATCTTTCAGAAAAAGAGACGTGCAAGAACAAGGGGACACAATTTAAAGATAGAAGCAGGGCGGTTCAGGGGCAATGTGAGGAAGTATTATTTCACAGAGAGGGTAGTGGATGCATGGAACAGCCTTCCTGAGGAGGTTGTGGGGTCTAAAACTGTGGGAGAATTCAAGAATGCATGGGACAGACATAAGGCAATTCTTGTGGGGGGTAGGAAGAAATAGGCTGTTGGTTAACTAGGATCTGCGGCCTATCCTGTAGGTAGGGAAATGGGCAGACTAGATGGGCCTAGCAGTCCTTATCTGCCGTCAAAGTCTATGTAATGAAAGGAGAAAGTCCAGAGGGGATATTGCTAAGATCATAGGGGATAAGGGGGCATGTGATGAGGAGGACCATGTAAAAGCATCTATACTAAATAGATACTTCTGCTCAGTATTTACTGAAGAGAAGGCAGGGCAGGGCCCACAGCTCTGCACCATGGACACAGGGGGGAGGGAGGTGTGCACTAGTCCCTTCACAAAAGAAAAGGTCCTACAACAGCTCGATAAGCTCAGGGTGGACAAGACAATGGGACCTGATGGCATACATCCCAGAGTACTAAAGGAGCTAAGGGTGGAACTAGCAGAGCCATTATCAGAATTGTTTAGTGAGTCTCTGAGCATAGCAGAGGTCCCAGAAGACTGGAGAAGGGCTCATGTGATCCAGCTCCACAAGAGTGGTAGCAGGGAGGAGGCAGGGAACTACAGATCAGTAAGTCTTACCTCAGTAGTGGGCAAGATTATGGAGACACTCCTTAAGAAAAGGATAGTGCAACATCTGGAATCCATAGGAGCACAGGATCCAAGACAGCATGGGTTTACAGAAGGAAGGTCATGTCAAAATAATCTCATAGATTTATTTGATTGGGTAACCAGAGTGGTGGACCAAGGGGGAGCAGTTGATGTTGCCTACCTTGACTTCAGCAAAGCTTTCGATACTGTTCCACATAGAAGATTGATCAATAAGCTGGGTAGGCTCACGGTGGGTCAGACATTGGTCAACTGGGTGGCAAACTGGTTGACAGGTAGAAAACACAGAGTGGTAGTAAACGGTATACAGTCAGAAGAGATGCAAATCACAAGTGGGGTACCTCAGGGATCAGTACTGGGGCCAGTCCTCTTCAATATCTTCATCAGTGACATTGCAGATGGTCTGGAGGGTAAGGTTTGTCTGTTTGCAGATGACACCAAGATCTGCAACAGAGTAGATGATCCAGATGGTGTGGGGAGAATGAGACAAGATCTGGATAAACTAGCAAAATGGTCAGAAGAATGGCGACTGGGGTTTAATGCGAAGAAGTGCAAGATCATGCACATAGGGAAGAGAAACCCTGAAGCCACCTATAGGCTGGGAGGGGAGTTGCTGGCAGTCACAAGGGAAGAAAGAGGCTTGGGCGTCATCATCACCGATGACCTAAAATCATCCAAGCAGACCTCTAAAGCAGTAGGTAAGGCTGGAGGGATGTTGTGGTGTATTAGTAGGGGTATCACAAGTCGGAAGAGGGAGGTAATAATCCCTCTTTGCAAGACACTGGTTAGGCCCCATCTGGAGTACTGCATGCAGTACTGGAGGCCACACCTTCACAAGGACATTAACCTAATTGAGGCAGTCCAGAGAAGGGCAACCAAAATGGTGCAGAGACTGCATCAGAAAACATATGAGGACTGATTAACTGAACTCAATATGTATACCCAAGAGCAAAGGAGGGAGAGAGGTGATATGATTGAAACATTCAAACACCTTAAGGGCATTAGCAAGGTGAAAGAGTCTAACATGTTTCGAAATAATAAAAGTAGCAGGACAAGAGGACACAGCATGAGATCAGAGGGAGGCAGATTAAGGGGTAATGTGAGGAAGTTCTTTTTCACAGAAAGGGTGGTGGATGCATGGAACGGCCTACCTCAGGATGTGGTGGATATGAATACAGTGCAGGGCTTCAAACAGGCATGGGATAGGCATAAGGGAGCAATACAGATGAGTATGAATAGATAGGTCATTGACAGAGCAAAGGCCTATGGCACATTCATAAGGTAGAAAAAGAAATGGGCAGACTGGATGGGCCTTGCGGTCCTTATCTGCCATCAACTTCTATGTTTCTATGTCTATGTTTCTATATCCACCGAGTGCACTGCATTATTGGGGATTTACATCTATAAATTCTTTGCAAAAAACTACATTAAGATAATATTAGAGTTCATGGACGGAGCAATCATTCTTTCATTTGTGAAGCCAGTCTACTATAGACCACTGTAACAGGAACCTATGACATTTAGATGCAGCATATCAGAAAAACGGCATAAGACATGGGCAAATCAGGAGAATAGCAGTATGTAGGATGCATAAATAACGCAAGATGTCAGGTAATTTCTGATGTATTTGAGTTTAGTAAGCATATGCTAGCCATACATGTTTTTAAAGCCAAAAACCATTATTAGTATGGAAACCCTTATGGGGAGCTGAACAGGAAATGTTTTAATTGGTAATACATTCTGCAGATCATGAAACAGCAGATCTCACCATAGCCAATTCACACACACACACACACACACACACACACACACGCACACTAAACAGAACAATAATCCAGACAATCGGCACAAAAGTGTGTATATGACTGCAATAAGTGCTTAAGTTATTGCTTGCCAGCTAATGACTCTGAAACAACCTTAGGTTTTGCAGAAAAAGGAATGGAAATGTAGTTAGTGTTTAAACGCTTGGGATCCATGTTTTTACCATTATGTACATACCTAACTGCACACATCAATAATGTGTATCATACATTTTTATATCCTGTAATACTTCAATAATTTTATGACAGAACAAATACTTAGACATACTATAATGCATGGAGTTAGCTTAATAATTGTGTCTCTGTGGCTCACAAATGTTTGAACTGACTTTGAGTTTCCAGTTTATTATGCTGTCAGCAAACTAACTTTATTATCAGTTTTTTTATCGAATTTTCCTATTTTTTGTACACATATTAACTATTAATTTTTCAGCTGGATCGTTGGTGCAGCACTACGACTACCACTCATGATACCAGTGCCTCAGGCTTAGTAATGATCCTGGGTTGTCAGGGATTATCCAGGGAGTGGAAGATCAAGCCTCTTAAAGGACAATCTCTTCCTCTGGCAGAGAGGGCAGCTACCTCTGCTACAGCACTTCCACCTGGGTGACCATGGGTGGCAGTGTAGCAGAGGTAAATACAGAGGAGCGATTCTAGCTGGGTTCCATGCTACCATGCTTTGCATGCATGGGCATGGTAGTCCTTGCATGCTGGCATCCTAAAGTGGGGGGTGGGGTATTGGAAAGCAGAAAAACCCAAATGCAAGCAGTTGAACTTGGCATGCTTGGGCACTGCTCCTCGCCATCCATCACTCATGCCACACTCTAAGTTTTCTGCATTCTTTCTATGGGAGAGGTACAGTAGGATGTTTTAGCCTAGTTCAGCCAGACCACACCATGTAATTGTTAATGGAGTGAAATAAGTGCAAGGGATGCAGGGGAATGGTGCTGGGCCTGACCTGGGTGATGGAGCTTAATCAGACAGGATGCATTAAGAATAAATTAAAAGAAAATATTTCAGTTCTTCTTTTTTTCCCTGTTTCCCTCTGACCTCCCACCCATTTGATTAGGGTTACCTTAACTGCACCCTTCCTCCAGATAGGGTGAGTGAGGAACTGTCTTTACAGCAGACTGCAATGCCACTTCTGCACTGTCCACAGTGGTATGCAAATCATCCTTTTCCCTGAGAGCAGAGCATCTCACATGCACATTCATTACCCATTGTGTTCCAGTGTGATATTATAAGCCTTAGACATGAACTCTGATCTCCCAGTAGGCAGCCTGACATGCACTTACACTTTAAAGCCCCCCTACAGTTGTATAGTATAAGCAAATGTCAGTCCTACTCACAGTTGAGTAATGCTATTTTTGGGAGGGCTAATATTTGCTTATATATGGTTGTCTAAATGACTGACCATTGTTTGTTAGCACATTTTTAGTCCCTAACACAGCAGTACACAAACAACTGTTGCTTTTACTAACAACAAAATGCTGCTGGTAGTGGGTTGACCAACAATATCAGTAATAAAAACATTGTTTGAAGGGCTGTCAGTGCTAATAAACTTTTTCAGCACTTTACATGTCCTTTTTTCAGTAGAATTGACAGTGCAATTGCTATAAATGTATTATACATGACAATTCTTCTCTGTGTTAATTGTAACGTCTGTTAAAGTATGTATTGTACACTTTATCAGAATTTTGTCTCTGCCACGTGTAGCAATTTATTTTGTATTGTTCCAGTGTCACCATCACTATTTTAGGTATTGCATGTATTATGCAGGGCTCTTGATGAAAATATGGCTTGTCCCTAACAAAATGTTACTTTATAAAACATAAAATTTTATCAATCAATCAACTTTTTATTTAACACAGTGGTACAAATCATCAGATTCCATCATTTCATTCATTTCATATTTTAATTTTATTTTATTTAGTTCATCAGGAACATTTTCACTGAGTTAAGCTCATTTGCAAGGAGGTCCTGGTTAGGACAGTAAAGTACAGAAAAATGAACACAGTGGTGATGAGTATACAGACTGCAGAATAACATTAATTACAATAGTATATGGTCTTCCAGATCATGGCAAGAAAAGCAGGTACAGAAATAGAGGCAAAAAACATACAGGGCTCGATTCTCAAAGATTGACGTAAGCTGCATCAACTGCAGCTTGCACTGATCACCAGTGTACCATGAACCCTGTGCCGAATTCACAATTGAGTAGGGTCCTGGTGGCGAAGTCCCACAGCTTGTGGCAAATGTGGCCTTGCAGCAAAAAGATGGTGCAAGTGAGAGGCTTTCTGCAAGTTGTGAGGAGGTTAGGTGGCATCTTTTCCCAGGGACAGAAACCTACTGGGAGGCTTCTGACATCAAGGGGGGTGAGGCAGTGCATAGGGAGGCCTGGTAGGACACGGATGGGTGATGGGAGGGGTGGCACCAGCACCCTGAAGGGGCATTAGAAAGGACATTGCAATTCCAGTGTGTTGGAGGTGCCCAAAAGCCCAGCAAGCAGCCGGGACCACCTCCACAGGGCTCTCCCAGCTGTGCTGTGGCCCCCCCCCGGATGGCTGGTACATCTTAGGCCACTGCTCGAGACATCCAACACAGACTGAAGCCCAGCAAGCAGCTGGGACCCCCCTCCACAGGGCTCCCCCAGCTCCACTATGGCCCCCACTGGATGTCCGGCACCTCTCAGGCTGCCGCTTGAGACTTCCAGCCCAGATCAAAGCCCAGCAAGCAGTCAGGACTCTCTCCACAGGGCTCCCCCAGCTCCGCTGCAGCCCCCCTGGACTTCTGGAACCTTTCAGGCCACCAACGGAGACCTCCAGCCTGGATTGAAGCCCAGCAAGCAGCCGGGACTCCCTGCACAGGGCTCTCCCAGCTGTGCTGTGGCCCCCCCGAATGACTGGTACATCTTAGGCCACTGCTCGAGACATCCAGCACAGATTGAAGCCCAGCAAGCAGCTGGGGCCCCCCTCCACAGGGCTCCCCCAGCTCCACTATGGCCCCCACTGGATGTCCGGCACCTCTCAGGCTGCCGCTTGAGACTTCCAGCCCAGATCAAAGCCCAGCAAGCAGCCAGAACTCTCTCCACAGGGCTTCCCCAGCTCCGCTGTGGCCCCCCAGATGGCCGGCACCACTCACGCTGCCGCCTGAGACCTCCAACCTGGTTCGAAGCCCAGCAAGCAGCCGGGACCCCCTCTCCACAGGGCTTCTCCAGCTCCGCTGTGGCCCCCCCCAGATGGCCGGCATGCCCTCAGGCCACCATCCGAGACCTCCAGCCCGGATCAAAGCCCAGTAAGGTACGACTCCTGCTGCCAGCCAATCGGAACACGAGCACTGTTTTCTGGCATGCTCCAATTGGTCCAAACCTCCTCCTTCTCACTTACCACTAAAACTGCTGTCTTTGGCTTCTAATTGAAGATTTTTTTGTACAAATGTCCTAAAAAGAGTGTAATCCTTGTTGAAACTGTCATATTTGTCTACTATTGAAGTGATTACAGCCTTTTGTGTATCTTTCTCTCTCTCGGGAACCAGACTTGGCAGCCAAACTAACTGCTCCCTTTGTCTTCTTAACCTGTCCCCTGCTATGCTGTCTGCCCCTTTGTCCCTCACTAAAAAACTGTCCAGGAAAATGACCTGGGAAACCACGGGAAATGTAGATATTTATAAAGAACTTAAAGTCCTTAATTCTGCTGCTTCTTCAGATGTGTTCTCTGGCCAAATTCAATAAGCCCCACGTATGTCTTGGGGGGGGGGGAGAAGGGCCCAAACCAGAAAAATTCACACTCGTAGACAGTTCTTCTGTATTTCAAGTATCTGATTCCTTTATTGTAAATATTGGCCCAATTCCTCTACGTTTCACCAATAAATAATTGGCTTCCTCAGGAGGTGCCTTTTAAAAAACCTTAAAACATAAATATATATAAATTACCTGTCTACATCACTTGTCTTATAATACAATTAACTTCCAATATATTCAATTATATCAGGTCACTTACATCCTTTCATTAATGTAAGTCAATGTTATTCACTTTAGATTGACCAAAATCAATGTAGTTTCTAAAGTGGAAACAAACAAGATATGAATGAGATCAAGAGATGATTTTTCCAGACAGGAAGGTTTCAACAAACAACCTCCAGGACAGAGCAGAATGGAAATCAGACCAGGACAGACAGAGAGCAGGTACAATACACGAGCCAGAGGAACTACAGAAGATACCACAGAGCAGGGAAGGGGAGATATAGGAATAGGAATAGGCAGAGGCAAAGGAGACACCAGGCCCAAACAGAAATGTTACCAGAGGTAATACCTATCTTTAATTTGAGTCATAGAAATCTGACTGAAATAGAGATTACAACATTATCTAAAGGCTTATCCTTTGCACCAGTTGTATTAGTAAATCATTTTGATTTGGAATGTGATTTACAAATGTTTTTTAGAAAATTGAGATTACAAGCTCAATATGGTAATCAAGTTTATGTTGAAAATTATAAGAAAGAACTAACGAGGGATTTAAAGGTTAGGTCAAATTACAATTCCCCCATAGGAATATTTCCAGGAGTAGAAGTCTATGCGGAAATTGTAAAAAAGGAAATACATGGGTTATTCTCAATGGAAAAAGAGAAGAGACCAGTAATAGACAATTTGAACATATCAGAGAGAACTGCTTTAAATTCTTTGGAAAGGGATCAGTCCATCATAATAAAACCAGCAGATAAAGGTGGAGGAATAGTTGTAATGGACTATAATCATTATCAAAGAATGTGTCTTGAACGGTTATTATATGAAAATAACTATGTCAAACTAGCATTGGACCCAATGGTAAGATTGCAAGAAGAACTGTCAATAATGATAGAAGAACTTACTGTATATTAATGCATCAATTAGAGGACTGGGAAGGAACTTTATTGTTACAGAAACATCCACGTACACCAGTATTCTATACAATTCCAAAAATACATAAAAGTCTGACTAACCCTCTGGGGCGCCCGATTATATCTGGAATTGGTAGTCTATTTGAGACTGTCTCAAATTATATAAATTTCATTTGCAGCCTTTAATAGAATTAATACCAACATATGTAAGAGACACAACACATTTTATAGAAATGCTAAAGGACATTAAATGGACACAAATAGCACAAGAAGAAGTTTTATTGGTTACTACGGATGTTTCTGATCTTTATACTAGTATTCCACATGATGAGGGAATTGTGGCCATGGGATTATTATTGGACCAAAGGGATCACAGACAACATCCCAATACTAGAACATTACAGATGTTAGGAGAATTTATAAAGCAGTCACCACCCCTCTGGTCTTACCCGTCCTGGCACAATGCTACCTCTAGTAGCTGTTAATTCACTAATAATAATGCCACACATGGGAACCATTCTGCTGAACTGCCTCCTCCTTCTAACCTATGCAACAGTCAGAATCCCGGTCACCAACTTCCACCAGGCCAAAGTCCATCCCCTGATGACCACCAAGCTCTGCCCACCTCTAATAAATGACAGCAATACACAGAGGGGATGACTTCCTTATGGCCTCGCCTATCCTCATATCAGGTTCTGACCAGAAAATATGTGAGAGTGCCCCTGAAACTGTCAGATAGAACTTTTATCTATGCCATATCCCTAATCAGTTACGTTGGAAGCCCTTACTCACCCTCCACCAAGCGTACCCAGACCAGGCGAAGAAACAAGCGGCTACTCAGCAGGCTAAGACACTATCTCATGAAGCTATTACTGCTTCTCTTACTCTGCTCTGGAAATGTCCAACTTAACCCAGTCCCTCCTGCTTCCCTAAGCACCCCTGCAGATCTCCTACAATACAAAGGTATCCGCTTACTCCATATGAATGTTTGTAGTCTCCAAGAAGTTTGAGCTGATTCAGACCTGGGCTCTACATGCATCTCCTGATTTCTTTATGATATCAGAATCTTGGCTTACACCATCAACCCCTTACAAAGTTATCAACCTACCGGTTTACAGCACCTATCGATGCGACAGACCTACCAGGGAGGGGGGGTCGTAATATATGTCAGGAGTAAATTCTCTGTCACAATTGTTGACTGCATCATTAAGGTCAAAGAATTTGAATGCCTGGCATTAAAGTTAGCCCTCTCCAATGAAAAGGCTCTCCTTATTGCTGCATGCTACTGCCCGCCATCTGGTGGCTTTACTCTCCTACCACATCTCCAAAGCCTAATCGACTCAACCGACACAGAGTGTATCATAATGAGGGATCTCAACCAAAATTGGAATGACAAGAGCTCTAAGAAGCTCAAGGACTTCTGTGATACAAGTGGGCTGACACAAATAACACCTGCAGTCATCAGACCTAATATTTATTTATTTAGCTTTTGTTTACCGGGTAAGTACACTAGACAAGTATTATGCCTATTTTCAGGAACGACCCGGGAGAGTACAACATGAGGAACAACAGTCAAGGAGACATGGCAAAGAGAGTACAGTTTTTTGTCACAGTAAACAAACATGTGGGAAATACATCATTTGACGCTAGGGGAAACATACAGTAGTAAGCACATTTCAGATTATACACTCTAGACTAGCTAGTTCAACTGACAGATATATACAGGTTATCATACATAGGAGTGGAGCATAGCTCAAGGACTGAATTGGTCATAATATAACTTATAACATTGTCGTATACACCCCCTAGGCTAGTTGGATCGTGGACAGATATATACATAGAAACATAGAAACATAGAAGTTGACGGCAGATAAGGACTGCAAGGCCCATCCAGTCTGCCCATTTCTTTTTCTACCTTATAAATGTGCCATCGGCCTTTGCTATGTCAGTGACCTATCTATTCATAGTCATTTGTATTGCTCCCTTATACAGCTCATCACATTTTTCTAAATATGCACATGTTAGACGGAAACAGAAACACTTGGTAGTACAAGTTTCTACCAAGTGACCAAGGTGCAATATGTCATGGTTAGCCTATAACCGTGGAGCAATAATGGGTGTAAAAATGCCCAAGGCTTTTTAGGCAGGAGTAGTCAGAAGTCATTGATACAGTGGGGAAAATATCTCCAGGAATTCAATGCCGACACCCTGGAGAGGTTCAGACAAAACAATTTGACACTTTACTCTAGGGAGGTTTGGGGCAGTCACACTGTGATGCTAGTTTTAGGAAACCCCACAGGGAATTTCGAAAACTCAGCTAGGAGGGGGCAGCTCGCATATCCACAGGCAGTGAATTCCAAAGTCTGGGCGCACTTATGGCAAAGTCCCGATCCCCCATGAGGGTTCGAGTAGGAGGGACTTTCAGCATCCCTGATGTGAGAGACCTAAGTTGGTAGGGGGTGGGATTCAGCTTAGGCAGAAGCCGGGCCAGCCCCTGGGGGGTGCTAGTTCTGATCACTTTCCCAGAGAGGCATCCCAAACCAAAATAAAGGTATCTAGCTGGTGAGAGCCAGCAGAGTTTCTCATATAGCTCACAACGGTGGGTGAGTTGGGGGGCAGCCAAGGCAAAACGACAAATGTTATTGTAAGCAGTGTACCACCGGGTGAGATGTGTCTTTGGAGAGTGAGCAAATAGGTGCAGCTCATAGCTGAGGGAGGGAAGGAGCACATCCTTTGCTAGGGCAAGCCTGGCTGCTGGTGTAAGGTTATACTTGGCCCTATAGGCCAGACCCAGTTTGCAGTTTGCCGCCCTGCAGATGTTAAGGATATGATTACCCATGTCAAGTTGGGGGTCAAGTGTTGCCCCCAGATATTTGATGGGACTCACTATGGGTAGTGAGGATCCATCTGCGCTGGTGACTTGTAAGCAGGCCGATGAGGCTTTGATTTTAGCCATTGAGCCAAAGAGCATAGCCTGTGTCTTTTTCAGGTTCAGAACCAGCTTGTGACTAGTAACCCATGACAATACCCTGTTAAAGTCATCGGTCAGGTTCTGGTTTAGGGTAGTGGCATTCTTGGAGTGAGCCAGGATTACCAGATCATCTGCATACATGGTGGCGCTACAGCTGGTAGTAACCATGGGTAGTCCATTGATGAAGAGGGAGAAGAGGAGGGGACCCAGTACCGAGCCTTGAGGCACTCTGGAGGTCACCGGTAGGGGCTCAGAGAGGAGTTTATTGAAGCAGGTACGCTGATTTCTGCCATGTAGATAACCCATTAGCCATTTCATGGCATGGGGAGAGAGGCCAAGTGACCACAACTATGCACCAAGCAGTTTGTGGTCAACAAGGTCAAAGGCTTTGGACAGGTCGATAAATATTGCACCAGAGAGTTTGCCCTGGGCCATGGCTGTCCGGATACTTTATGTAACTGAGATTAAGGCTGTGGTGGTGCTGTGTCCCTTACAAAAGCCGTGCTGGGCAGGGGACAGAAGTTCATGAGAGTGGATATATTCTGAAAGCTGCTCAGCCACTACCTTTTCAAGGAGCTTGCTAAGGGTTGGGAGAATGGCAGTTGGTCGATAATTGTCAGGTAGTTTGGGATTTCCTTGCTTCAGTACAGGGACAATCCTCGCCTCTTTCCAGATGTCTGAGATGGTCTCCAGACCAAGGGATAGGTTGAAGATAAAGGCTACTGGTGAGGCAATGTGTGCAGCACCAAGCTTAAGGAGTTTAGGTTCCAGGTTGTCTAGGCCAGGACTGGAGTACTGGGAGAGGCCAGCTAGGCATTTCTGCAAGTCCTGAACTGATACAGCCCTGAGGTGGAACATTTGGTGAGGAGGGTGACCCTCCAGCAGAGTGGAGGGAAGGGGGTGGGACAGAGCCTCATCAGGTGAGAAGAAGGTTGTGAAGGCAGGGAGGTAAGAGAAGTGATTATTTAGGGAGTTAGCAATAGTATGGGGATTAGTGCAGGAGACTCCATTTATGACCATGTCCGTAACCCCTGGATGGGAGGATCCGCTGACAAGGGATTTAATATTTCTCCAGAACCTCCTGGGATTACTGGCAGAGCTTAGTAGGGCGGACTTGCAGAAGTCACTCTTTGCTGCCCTGATGGCCTTTTTGCACTTGTTCCTGAGGTGTCTGTACCTTTGAATAATCATGGGATCACTGGTACCTTTGAAATGAGCCCAACACTTATCTCTCTCCCGCATCTGGGCTAGGAGATTCCCATTTAACCAGAGGGTAGCGGACCCCCTCACCCTACGGGTGACCTTGGGAGCATGCTTGTCTTGCAAGGCCCCAAAGGTGGAGAGGAAGTAAGAGGTTGCTGCTGAGGGGTCAGTGGCACCATACACCACAGACCAGTCAGTAACTCTTAGGTCTTCCAGGAACTCCTCAGTATCGAATCTAGAGTAGTTTCTGACATGCATAATTTTGTGTGGAATTTTGGGGGTGGGAATTTTCAATACACAGAAACGGTGAGTGGTCAGAGATGGAGTCAGATAATGTACCCGCTGATGAGATCCTGTCAGGACGGTTAGACATGATCCAGTCCAGTAATGTGCTGGAAGATCCATTTGCTGTCCACCTAGTTAGTTCCTGGATGAGCTGGGTCAGGGCAAGGTTAGCAAGCAGAGGCTCAAACTGCTTAGCATTACCACTATCCCAGTTAAGGTTTACATCCCCCAGGATTATGAGTTCGTTATCCCTGACTCTGGGACCAATTTTGTCCATGAGGTGAGTTAATCAAGGTAGCCCACCTCTTGGAGGATTATAGGTGCACACCAGGTGCAGTTTCTTTGCATCCCCAAGTAGTAGTAGCACATGTAGCAACTCACAGGGGGACACGTTTGAATCCTGGTGGGCAATTTGGGAGATTTTTAAGTGGCTCTTATGGTAGATTAGTATGCCACCCCCCCTCTTGCCCCCAGCTCTGTCCAGTCGGGTGAATTCATACCCAGTGAGTTCACAGGCAGAGTCAGGGATAGAGGGTTTCAGCCAGGTCTCCGTCACTCCTAGGATGTCGGGTTTGTAGAGTACAACCCATGCCAATAGCTCATCACAATTAGGTAGCAGGCTCCTAATGTTAAGATGAGCTATTTTTAGCCCCTTACCCATGCCCCATATGGGAGGGATTTTGTGGGTCAGATTTAATGGGCCAGGGTTGGTTTCAATATCACTGGCCAGTAGTAGTGCAAGTAGGAGGAGCCAGGTGAGATATCACCTCCTATGCACTTGACAACCTGGGAGTTTTTTAGCATGGGTACACTTTACCCTGCTTGTATACATAAGGCACTGAAGATCTAGACAGCAAGTAACACTGCAGTGCGCTTCAGAGATCACAAGGATATTGGAGAAGGTGTAGTCAGGGACCTCGTAGGTGGACGACCATCCCCAGTTGTCACCCAGTGTTATTGGGGGGGAGGTGACCAGATGCAACAAGGAGAGTCCCACTATAAGACCTACAAGGCCTATATCCCTGGTGTGGATGACAAGCCAGCACCCTCACTACCTTAAATATTTGAGTATCCCTATCCTCACTAGATGGATGGGAGGGGAACCACTTCCACATCTTGGCTGGAGGCATAGCACTAGCCTGTGAGATAATTATCAGTCAGCTAACAAGAACTGCTGTGAGGGAAGGAGAGATGGATGTACTAAGGCTGGAAAAAAGTTAGTGAGATTTGTTATTGGTATGTGTCAAGTAAATAAAATAGGGCCTGCACAGTGCAATTCAAGGCTACCAGCTATGGACGCAGGGGCAGGGGCTGGGGTTTATTTCTGGGAAGGAGTTCCTGCCCTCGCCCTTTGTAAGCACACTTACCACCTGTCGACAGTTATATGAGGACAGGGTTTAGACAGCCAACAACCAAGCAGTGCAAGTGGGGTTAGGATTGGTACAGTGATTTGCGTAGAAAGACCAAGAATCCCTCTAGTGGCAGGCCTGTATAACCTGCTAATAGAAAAAACTCTGAGTGAAGCGCTCTTCTAGATCTCATGTTGGTCAACAAATCCCATAATTTCTCGCATACTGGAGTCTTCTTTAATGATCAAAGTGATCACTGTGCCGCTGCCTGCATCAGACATTCACCCCCAATTAAAGTCTGTCACCAAATTCAATCTGAAAAGATGTCTGAAAAAGTTTTGCTAGAATGCCTTCCTGAGAGACCTGGGTACCATCATATGGCAGGACTTCTACTTAGCCCCCTCATTCACTGAAATCTAGATTTAGTAGTTGCCGTATTGGTCCTTGCAAGAATAGATCCAGAAGCAAATGATTTGATACCTTTTAATGGACCAACATAGATGTAACAACAAGAACAAAGTGCTCTAGCTTTCGGACCAACCAGTCCTTCTTCAGAAGCTTATGGCAGTTGTTTAGAAAATACAATACTTATAACAGCTAGATAATGCAGATGGGATAATGCAGCCATTGCACCATATTCAGATTACCCAGCCTGCTAGTGTACATACAGGAGTGTTATCTTATACTGTTATATATAATTTTTGTAACTCTGTACATATTGGGATGTATGATCTCATTTGCTTGGGGGTCCTGCACAGATCTTTTTACATTAGGCTAATATTGTAGTAATTTACTCAGGATTTTATGACAAGTTGTATTCCTTTGGGGAACAATTGCAGTGACTGAAGTTTATATAGGTTCACTAGGGGAGAGAGAGTGAGTGTGTGTGTGTGTGTGTCTGTCTGTCTGTGGGAGAGAGAGAGAGAGAGAGAGAAAAAAGGAGGGGAGAGAGAGAAACATCTCCTTTGTTATATATCTCCCCACCCACATTATTGTGATGTGGGGTGGGTTAGATTGTATTGTTTGTATGAAGAGGAGGAGAGAAATTACATTTTTATCTCTTTTTCAGATTCCTTAGACACTTGTGGTACATCAAGTTGTTACATTCTCAGTATATATTGACATCAGTACATATCAGGCTACATGGTCTTAATTCCTTGAGGTTCCTCGACTAGAGTTTTTTGTTTGACACTAATATTATCAATTTATATTTAAATTATCATTTATATATCATTTGTATCTTACAGGGAGGAACAGGGTGCAGGAAAACACTATTTTTAAGCGAAAAAGATGTTTCAGGACTAGAGGGCATGGGATGAAGTTGGAGGGAGGACGATTCAGAGGAAACATGAGAAAGAATTTCTTCACAGAACGGGTGGTGGACAAGTGGAACACCCTGCCAGAGGAAGTGGTGGGGGCTGAAACAATCACGGGATTTAAGAATGCATGGGATAGACATAAAGGAATTCTAGAGGTCAGGGGTAAGGGCAAATAGACTTCTAGGAAAACAAACTGAACTTACAAGCTCAAATGGGCAGACTAGGTGGGCCATAGGCCCTTATCTGCCGACACTGTCTATGTATCTATGTATAGTCCTGAGGTTTTTGCAATTTCTTGGGCCTTTTATTTAGCTTGAGAATACAGCTGGGTGACATGCCCAGCTAGGTTTTACACATCACACAGTGTGCACTGATGTTTTTTCAGACAACTTTACTCGTAATTCTTGTCTTTAATGCATACATTGTAATTTCATGAGCCCTATAACTATCTTAGTTTGTCTTTAAGCTGGGTGGGGGTTGCCTTTCAGTAATCACATCCTTATACTAACTGTGACACTCATAGCTTGATTTAGGAATTATCTGCTTCAGCAGTGTTATCTTATGTCAATTAAATTTATATGCAGTAGGATTCTTTGTATGTGTGTTGCACCAAGCACATCTGAACCCAAGGTTCTTTCGGACTGAGGGCAGTATTGTACTGTTAAACTTCTCTGACATCATCTTCTGTTTTTTTTTTTTTTTTAATGAGTATTTTAAACCAATGGGGATTTTTTTCTGTTTTTCTCTGCATTATCTAGCTGTTATAAGTATTGTATTTTCTAAACAACTGCCATGAGCTTCATTCACTGAGGCATTTAATATCTTCCACAGCCTTTTAAAGGACCTAATAGACAAACATGCCCCCTAAGGTTGATCAAGACTAAAAAACAACCTCCTGGCTGGTTCTCTCCTATCCTGAAGAAAGCTCTTAAGGATAAAGACTATTGGTGGAAAAGGGCAAGAAAATCCTGACTGGAGGCCGACTGGATAGCATTTCGTACCTCTAGGAATGCTTGCACTAAATTAACTAGATCTGAAAAATCTAAATACTTTCAAGCTGCACTGGAAGACAACAAAAACTATGCTGCCAAATTTTGGATCATTCTCAAAGAAGTTGAAGGACATACTACTGATGCCTTCCTTCCACACAAAATAGTGTCCAATGAGTCTACTTTCACAGACAGGTCTGCCATATTAGACTGACTTAACGACCACTTTGCTACAGCTAGGTTGTCCTTTGATGCCTCGCCTATCAAAATGAGCCTGCGATGGGACCCCACTGCTGTCTCTAATGTTAACTTCAATCTCAACCAATCTCATCCCTCCTTCAGCTTCCATACAGTCGTGTTTAAACAAGTAGAAGACATCCTATTGTCATTGGATACTAAAAGGAGTGCCTGGGCCGACAATATTGAACCATACTTCATAAAATTGGGCCACTGCTACTTATCGGCCCCCATCACCTACTTATTCAACTCCTCCCTGAAGCTGGGTGACTTACCTATGCTTTGGAAAACTGCACATATCATTCCCTTGTTCAAATCTAGGGATCAGAGTGACCTGAATAATTACAGGCCTATTTCCATACTATCTACCCTATCAAAACTATTGGTAAAAATCGTCAACACCCAAATTAAAGAGTACCTGGAGTCACAGAAACTGCTAAATCCTGCATAGTCTGGCTTTAGAGCCAAACATAGCAAAGTATCTGCCATTGCAAAAGTAACCACTGACTGGCAAATTGCCCTGGATTCTAAAAAAGTATATGCGTGCCCTTTTCCTTGACCTTAGTAAGGTGTTTGATACTGTGAACCACAATATTATGCTTAACTCCTTGTGCACTATCGGCCTCGATAAGACTGCCATTAAATGGTTCACCTGCTATCATACCAACAGGTTGCAACAAGTTAAAGCTTCAGGTGATTTATCCCCATTAAAAACACTCCCACAAGGTGTCCCCCAAGGCTCCTTCTTGGGTCCTATCTTATTTGCAAATTATATCAACAACCTTGATGCACAACTGCATACTGCTAATGTGCACCTATTTAACATAGAAACATACATAGAAACATAGAATTTGACGGCAGATAAGGACCGCTTGGCTCACCCAGTCTGCCCATTTTCCTACCTACTGGATAAGCTGCAGATCCTAGTTAACCAGCAGCCTACTTCTTCCTACCCCCACCCCCTAGAATGGCCTTATGACTGTCCCATGCATGCTTGAATTCCACCACTGTTTTTGACTCCACAACCTCCTCCGGAAGGCTGTTCCATGCATCCACAACCCTCTCTGTGAAAAAATACTTCCTTATTTGCAGATGATACTGTCCTTTACACCTCAAACTCATCCTTGGACTCAGCCTTTGAGGACCTACAGCAAGATTTCATCTCCCTCCAACATAACCTAATCAGATATAAGCTCCTACTCAACGCAAAAAAAAAAAAAAACACATGATCCTCTCACCTAAGGCAGCCCCAGGACCAACACACAAGCGCGTGATGCTAACACTAATGGGTGAACCCCTTGAAATAGTAGATACCTTCATATATCTAGGGTTCTGGCTGGACAACAAGCTCAACTTCCTGTGCCATCTAAATGAGGTCTCAAAAAAACTAAGGCAGTGGTTAGGCATGTTCTACCGCATTAAGCACCTACTTACCAGAGAAGCTAGAAAGAAACTTGTGCAATCTACCTTTCTGCATTTACTGGACTATGCTAGCTTTCTCTACAACCATTGCCCCTCAACTGTGTTCAGCAAACTTGACACTCTCTACCTCTGGGCCATAAGGTTCATCCTAAACCTGCCCTCTCGCACCCACCATTGCATACTGTACAAACAGATGGGATGGTCCTCTCTCTCTACAAAGAGGAAAAGGAACGCTCTTCTTTGGTTCTTCAGAGCCTTGTCTGACAAACTCCCTGCTTACAGTTCAAGCTTCTTTGAATGTGCCAACAAGGGTTCTTATGGGTTGAAATGCTTCTCCCTACTCTGCTTCCGGATACCCAGAGTAAAAACAACCCATGGCGTGGTTGCAATCAATTTCTCCTTCCCATCCTTATGGAACGCTATGCAAAACTCATTTAAACTCTCATCCCTTCCCGGTCTGTTCACCTTCAAAGCACTAAAGCTGAATACCTAAAGGAAACCTGTAGCTGTTTTAAGTGACCTTGTAACTGTAGCCCCTAGTATTGTTAACATAGCTGAAATTACTGCAACCCATTCAATTTCTCATCCCTGTCAGGGAACACCCAGCACTTATTAGTCTCTCTCCCCCCTACCCCCGTCCCTTCCCTCCACCTCCCCACTTCATATACATCCTCCTCCTCCTTTTCCCCTACATATTCTCTCTTATAGGATAATAGCTGCCTTATCTTGATGACCACCTAGGTATTAAATCTCTACCTCTCGAGTCTACTAGTTATGACCTTGTAACTGTCTTACCCATGTTAGCCATGTATATATGGGCCCACTAATTATGAACCTGCAACTGTATTACCTAAGTACAGTAGCTATGTATGTATAGGTACATGGCCTGAATATTCCTCCATATGTACTATGTCTCTCCCTTGTCAACTCTATTTTGGCCTGTGATTTGTATTAATGTCCAGGACCACCTTGAAAATGAGCTTGCTCGATGATGTTTACACCTGGTTAAATAAAGTTTGATTGATTGATTGATGATTGATTGATTGAAATGTGGGGCACCATGGAGGGCCACTGCGAGCACAGCACCACATAGGACTCTGGATGTCATGGGAGCATGGGAGATTGCAGACGGGCAGTGGTACATGTTCCCTCCCACCCAGAGAGGGTTCTGAGGGTGGTGTAAGGATCATTAGACCCTCCTCTGGCTGGTCTAAATGTCCCAGACCATACGCCCCCTTGGAGGGTTTCCTGAATTCCTCTGCTAGGGATATGGCAGCTTGCATCTGCTGTTAGTCCCCTAGTATCCTGGCACATCTATAAGTTTGTCTCAGACCTGGCCAGTCTGACTCACAGGTTCCCTGATTTGGCACATGGGGCCTTCTTGAATTGGGAACTCTATCCAAGTTTTGACACAAGTTGCCCCTTGTGTCAGTTCTGTTTGACAGAGGCACTTTGCATCAGATTCAGAGTTTTGTGAATCGAGCCCATAATCTCAGACATCATATGAAGGGATAAAGGCAAATACATATAATCCCATGAATATTGTAAAGAGTAAGGCACTACACCAATAGTAAATTGTTAGCAATCATATACAGTACTAGGAGCAAGTGCAAGTGTCAGAGAAATAGGGATCAATCAGGGATTTGAAGGTTTGCAAGCTCTTGACTGAGTTCAGTTTGAGGCTGGCCTGAAGTTTCTTCCAGAAAGCTGGGGCAAGCCACTTGAAGGCCAGTTCACCATATTTAGTAGCAATTATTGATGTTTCTAGCAGTATGTAGTTGCAAGTTGAGGCAGTATAGTGCAGTGGTTTAAGGCTCTGAGCTGCAAATCTGGAGACCTGGGTTTGAATCCCACAGCCCCCACTTGCATATTATGTGACCCTGAGCAAGTCACTTAACTTCCCTGTGCTCCCAGGTCACACCTGTAAACAAGCTTTCAGCTTAGTGTGCCACTCCTGGCTAAACAATTGGAAAAAGAAAGTTCTCAGGCTGTAAATGCTGGAGGTTTTACAGAGCATGTCCGAGATACATTGGGTGGCATCTTGCTTAAGGGATTTGTAGATGCACAAGCAAAAGTTTTTGAGGCACCTGGTGGAGAGGGAAGGCCAGCCAACAGTTGTATATAGGGTGCAGTGATGGGTTCTTGCTGGCAGTCCTGTAATAAATGCATGTGCCCTATGGTAAAGGGCATCCAATTTGATGAATTACCCAGCAGCATCCCTGTATAAAAAATCCATAGTCGAGCAGCGGTAGGAATGTGGCCCTGACTAGGGTTCTGTAAGCATCTGCAGGTAGATTAAATTTGTTTTTGTAATAGAAACCCAGCATAAGCCTAAGCAGCTTCTTACATACGAACATATGAACATACAAAAATGCAAGCAGATACAGGCCAAATGGTCTATCTCGTCTGCTCGATTGTGCAGCACACAGGTTAGACTCCTGCTGCTGTCCCCCTAACCCATGTTGCCTTCTCTTCCCTCTCAACTTCCCACTGATTAGTATTTTGTCCATGACCCTATCCCACCCCCTTTTAATGCTCTCTACTGTTTTAAGACATACCACTTCTTCAGGAAGCGCATTCCACTCTCCCACCACCCTCTCCTTGAAGTTATGCCTCATCTCTCTCCTGAAACCACCCCCCACCAATTTCAGGCTGTGCCCCCTAGTGATCCCCTCTCCCTATAATTGAAACATGCCACCTGTACTAACCCTGTTGCTGCCTTTAAGTACTTGAAGGTTTCGATCATATCACCCCTTTCCCTTTTCTCCACTAATAAGTACATGTTGCGGTCCCTCAACCTTTCCTCGTAAGGTTTCCTCTCCATACCCCTGATCATTTTGGTCACCCTCCACTGGACCCCCTCCAATAATCTGATGTCCTTCAAGTATGGGTACCAAAACTGCACAGTACTCCAAGTGCGGCCTCACCAGTGATCTGTACAGTGGCAGAATGACCTCCTCCCTCCTAGAGGTAATTCCTCTAGTAATGCACCCGAGCATCCTATTGGCTTTTGCCAGTGTTTTCCTACATTGAGAAGAGTAGTTTATATTCCTTGTGACCATTACCCCTAAATCCTTTTCCTCCTCAGAGACAAACAGCTGTACCCCTCCCAGATGGTAATTGTACCCTGGATTCCTGGCTCCGAAGTTCATAACCTTGCACTTCTTAGCATTGAAACCCAGCTGCCAAGTGTTAGACCACTGCTCAAGCCTTCACAAGTCTTCCTGGAAGTCATTTCCTCCCTCTGCCCCATCCACCACTGTACCTATCTTGGTGTTGTCAGTAAATAAACTGATTCTGCTCTTAACCCCAACTGCTATATCGGCTATGAAAATGTTAAACAGCACCAACCCCAGCACAAAACCCTATGGGATCCCACTGGTGACTTCCCTGGGAGTTAAGAGCCCCCCCATACAATCACCCTCTGTTTTCTATCCCCAACCAGTTACCCATCCCCATAACAAGTTTCACCCCTGCTCCCAGCTTCCTCAATTTACAAGTTATTCTGCCATGCGGTACCAAGTCAAAGGTCTTGCTGAAATCCAGATACAGGACATCAACTGCCCACCCGCTATCTAGTGCTTTTGCCACTCAGTCATAAAACTGAACCAGGTTTGTTTGACATGATCTCCTGGAGACGAACCCATGCTGTTTGTCATCCATAAGACCATTCACCTCCAAGAAGGTCATCAATCTTTCCTTTAGGATAGTCTGCATGAACTTAACCACAATCGATGTCAGATTGACAGGTCTATAGTTACCAGGCATGTCCCTGGGACTGCTCTTATGCAGGTGACATTATCTACATGGTTACTGAACAAGAGTTTCTTATCTATCTATTATCCTCAGTATTTGAAATTCTCAACCAGTTCCAGTCTGTCACATGTTACAGGTAAGAATGCCATGGGTGGGCAGGTCAGATGACCATTTGCTGTTGGGGGCAAACACCATATATTTTGCTATAACAACATTTAGGAGGAGCTTGAATGTACATAGTTTTAGTAGGAGAGTGCTGAAGGCAGTTTGGAGACATTGTACAGCTGCTAGTTTGGTTAAATATACTGTAACACTATCATCTGCATAACAGTACAGATTGCTATCTCCTATATAAATTCCCAGATCATTAGTGTATATGGTGATGAATAAAGGCCCAAGGACAGATCCTTCTATTGACTACGAAGTACAGCAACTGTCTCTTAAACTCCTACTCCTCCTCTTCTTGATATCAGGAAGTGTCCACTCAAATCCTGGCCCTGTCTCCTACAGTACAACAAAGCCTGCCAAAATGGAGGGGGGGCTCAAAATTGCTACCTTAAACATCTGCAGTCTCCTCCCAAAACTGGCCTCCCTTCAAATCTTTGCCAGCCAGCACAACCCGGATATCCTTGCCATTGTCGAAATTTGGCTGAAACCTAATACTCCGGATCATGCCATCTCTATACAAGACTACAAGATATTCAGGCTGGATAGGACCTCGAAAAGGGGTGGTGGGTGTGCAATCTACATAAAGGACTACCTCACCTGTCTCCTTGGTTCTTACCCCACCACAGAAACCTCAGTGCAACTCCTCCCTATCAAGATACTACTTGGTGCCCAAAACAAAGTCCTCACGATTGCTGCTGTCTATATCCCACCAAAAGATCCTGATTCTGGCCTACAGGTTGTCCTCAAGTTCGTAAGTACACAACCTTCTGACATCGAACTCCTTCTCCTTGGGGACTTTAATATAAATTGGCTTGCTTCTGATGCAGGGTCAAACAAAGATGCTATCCTAGCAGCAAATTTAGCACAAGAGGTAAACTCCCATACCAGGAAAAACTGCAAATCAGGGACCAGCACCCTCACTGACTGGATCCTTACCAGCCACCCTACCCATATAACCAATGTAAGTGTTCTCCCTGACTCGCTCAGTGATCACTCTCCAATAATATGTACCTGGACAAATAAGTTTCGTAAGCCGCCTCCAAAAACCATCTATAGCAGAGTCCTACCTTATGGCAACCTTATTCATCTCAAGACCTGTCTTAGGCAGATAGACTGGTCCTTGATTTACAAAACTCAGGATGTTGACCTAGCCCTTGATTTCTTTATTTCTACTTTTAACACTGCCTGTGACACCTATGCACCAGTAAAAAAGCGCAAAATCAAAGCACTCACAAATCCCTGGCTCACGGCGAAGCTATTGGCACAACTCAAAAGTAGGATCACCTCTGGGCCACTGCAAGAGCTACTGGCACTCTGTCGGACATTCAAAAGTATATACAGGCTCGTAACCACTCTAAACAGATCCGCTTGATGAAGAGCTCCTACTTCAAGTATGCCTCTCCAACTCCTGGGGCGAAGGGAAATCCTTCTGGGACAACATAAAGAATATCATGGGTCAGCAGTCCAAATCCTCTCCTACAATAATGAATGGATGGAACCACTACATTAGACCCAGAGATCATTGCAAACACCCTAAATGATACCTTCACGGACCTTAGTGGTGTCCTCTCATCTGATTTCTTCACTGATGCTGACCCTCCAATTTCTACTTCTACTACTGCCTCTCCAACCAAACCACCCTTCCTTTCAAACTAGTAAAGGCACATGAGTCTATAAATGGAAAAGGCCATTTCTAAGTCCAGAGCAAGCAGACACTAATGACCTTAAACTTCTGTCCCTCACTCTGGAGGAAATACTGCTCCCCTCACAAAAATTTTCAATCTCTCCTCTGCTACAGCCAATTCCCTAGAAATGGAAAGCTGCAGTTGTTACTCCGTGCACAAAAGTGGTGATAGGTCACTGCCTGGTAACTATCACCCGATATCAATACTACCACCCCTCTCTAAGGCCCTTGAACGCTTGGTGGCGGACCAACTTTCAGACTACCTGGAAAAGCACAACATCCTATGCACTCAGCAGCATGGATTTAGGAAAGGGCACAGCACATCGACTGCCCTACTTGAATTCTCAGGAGCAATCCACAATGCCATGGACAAAGGAAACCTAACTGGAGCAGTCTACATTGACTTAACCAAGGCATTTGATACAGTTCACCATGGCCTACTTATGAAACAACTACTATCCCTAGGGCTCTTGCAGGGTCCTGGTGACTGGGATAAAAAATAACCTTGCTCAGCGCTTTCAATCTGTAAAAGTAGCTGGAGTTCTCTCAGACTCAAAACCGGTTCACTCAGGAGTTCCCCAGGGATCCATCCTGGGCCCCCTCCTTTTCAGCCTTTTCCTAAACTCCCTCCCCAAATCCTGCCCTGAACAAATAATCCTCTATGCCGACGATGCCGTGATTCTTGCCACTCATAAAGATCTGAACTTCTTACGCCTCAACCTTCAGCATGCTTTTTCCAAAGTTGAGATGTCGTCCTTGAACATAAGCTGGTTCTAAACCACAAAAAAACTAAATCCATGCTCTTCTCTAACCCGCAAAACAAGAAATGGCAAGTCCCACTCACCATTAATACATACCTAGGAAATACCCTTGAACAAGTGCCAATTTTCAAATATCTTGGAATCAACTTTGATCAAGGCCTAACCTTTGCAACTCACATTGATAGTACATAGCAAAACTATTAATCAGTGAATTGGGATTCTGTATCGAACCGACAGCTTCTTACCCATTCTGCACTGAGGATTGCCATCCAATCTTCTATCATCTCAGTCGTTGACTATGGCTTAGTTATATATGGATCTGCCACTACTACAGCACTTAGTCGCATTACAACATCCTAAATAAGGCCTGTCAGTTGCTCACTGGTGCACACCGTACCCACACATGTGAACTCTATGCTGACTCAGGTTGGTTGCACTCTCAAACCGGATAAAGTACCTTACCTGCCTGATGGTGAAAAATCCACTCTGGGCCTCACTCCACCCTGTATCCAAGACCTGTTATGCCCGAGCGCTAACACCCGTTTTACCAGAAGATCAGAACACCAGCCTCTCCAAGTCCCCCAATGCCAGACTTCTCAGGGGAAAAAGATCATTTGCCTATCATGCCCCCAGCTGGCTAAATGCCCTCAGCACTCATATTACTGCCTCCACCTCTCTAGGTATTTTCAAATCAAGGCTTTTCTCTCACCTTGCCACCTCCAGCTCCTGTGACTGCCCTGATTAAACCTCCTATTTTCTCACTACCCACCCTGTCCCGTTATTTGACAAAGACATGTTTGGGAAACCTTTTCTCCTGCTATTGTCTGCTCCCCACACCTTCACTTACCCTCTCTGTTCTGGACTTTTTCCTATTTGTTTCTCCTAATCTGGCATGACCTCTTTCTTGTAATAATAATGTGATTATTGATATCTCATGTCCTTTTGCACAAATGATTTGATATGTATTTGTATATGTTTTCTTGGTCTTGACACAACACAAATTGTTGTGTTATCTATGTAACCTTTTGCACTGTACCTAATTGACGTGGAACCTTTGTAAAAGAGCCCCTGGCTCAAAGGTAGTAATTCCTAGAACAATAAACTAAACTAAACTTGTGGCATGCCTTTAGAGATCTGTGAACATGGGGACAGCAGACCTCAGACTTAGTTTGCTGTTGTCTGTTAAGTAGTTTTTGAACCAGGGCAGGGCATGCTAATGCCAATATCTGATAACTTGTGTAGCAATATAAGGTGGTCTACTGTATCAAAGGCCTTACAGAGGTCAAAGAAAATAGCAGCTGTTACATGGTTTTTTTTATCTAGGGAAGTGAGCAAACAGTCTATTACAGTACTTTGACAAGAGCAGTAGCTGTGCTGTGTAAAGGTTTGAAACCAGAATGTGAAGGTGTGAGTAAATTATGCTAGGATAAGTAATCCTGAATTTGTTCATGAACTACATCTTCTAGGACCTTAACTAGGACAGGCAAGATTAAAATAGGCCAATAGTTACTAACCTTGGACTTATCTCCAGCTTTGAAAAGGGGGATTACTTCAGCTGTTTTCCAGATCATGGGGATTTCATGGTTGTTGAGGGATAGGTTGAATAGGTGTGTTATGGGTGTGGTTAGCACTGGGGGCTCCTGCTGTAATAAAGAACACTTCCAATTTGTCTGCCTTAGGGCCCTTTTTGGTGTCAAGGGCACTTATATCATCCACCTGCTTTTAGGTAATGGTTTGGAAGTTAAAAGAAGGATTAGTGCTGCAGTTGGGAGGGTGTTGCTTAAGATTAGTTAGTGGGATCACAGCAGCAGGAGATTGGTCAAAGGCCATTCCAACAGACATGAAATGAGCATTAAGTTCTTCCAAGATGAGTTGCTTGTCAGAAGTAATTTTACCATTAGCTTCTATTTTACATGGTAGGACAGAGGGGGCTGTTCGACAAAGTGAATTTATTGCTTGCCAAAACTTAGAAGGGTTATTTTAGTTAGTTTCCAGAAGGTTTAGGTAGTAGTTAGATTTAGCAGAACAAATTAATTTGGTGCAGTATTTCCTTTTCTGTCAGAACACTGTCCAATCATGCAGTGATTTTGTCTTCCTAGCTATAACCCAGTGATTATCCCTATCTCTCAACACGTGTTTAATTTCTTTTGTAAACCAGGGACATATCTATTTCTTCACTCTCTGATTAATTAGTGTGGAGTGTCTGTTTATAACAGAGAGGATTTGTTGATAGAAAAGAGATATACTGCTGTATGTACAGAGGGGGCCATGTAAAATTGCTGCCAGTCGATATTTGCCAGATCCCGGCAGTAGCTAGCTACACAGAAATGTGGGAGTTTTCTTTTATGTTGGAAGGAAGTTACTCCAGGTTCTTTCCATGTGCCTCTGAGGCAGGCTACTACATTGTGTTAGCAACAGTTATTATTGAATACTGTTGTGGTAGTAAACTTTTGTGATCTATTTGTGAGCATTAGGTCCATTAGGGAGGAGTGGAAAGGATTTCTCAGATTGGGTATCATAGGTTCAGTAATTTCCTGCATTTGTCCAAACTCATCACAAAGCTGCTGAAGGTCAATGGATTTTGATGACAACCAGTTTAGCCTGAAATTTCCCATAATTATGGTATAATTAATGTGAGAACCCAGGAAATTTATTAGGTGTATAATTATTTTTTGT
Source organism: Neoceratodus forsteri (assembly GCA_016271365.2). NCBI lineage: Eukaryota > Metazoa > Chordata > Ceratodontiformes > Ceratodontidae > Neoceratodus > Neoceratodus forsteri. The sequence continues at coordinate 1,023,386,563 of CM057454.1, read as the reverse complement.
CCACAAGTGGGGGCCTGTAGCAGCTGACAATATTGATGGTCTCATTTTGGGAAAATGCTAGCATGGCATCCATACACTCAAATTCTTTAGGTAATGACAGGGAGCTGTTAATAGTTGAGGAGAATTTATCTTTTACATAGAGGTTTAAGTTTCCACAATGGGTGGCTCCATCCTGGTGATATTGGGTGTAACTAGTGGTCATCATGATGTAATGGTACACTGAACTATTAAGCCAGGTTTCAGTGAGCAGTAGGATGTCAGGATTGATGATGGGGTACAGCACAAAGGGAAGGAGGTCACCAGATGATCTCCCAGTGAGGCCAGAGGCAGCCAAGTTCAGATATAAATGGTTGCATCCTTCAGGAGTATATCCATATGGAGATATAGGGTGTAGGGGCACAATTCTGAGGAGGGTGTGCAGCCCAGAAAACAGTAGCAGTAATATTATCATCCACATTTTGTAGGGTAGATGAAATTATAGAGGGGAAAGGTGGGTCTCTGGTTACAACACACTTTTGGAGAGAGGAAATGTGCTATGGATAATTATGACAGCATACAAAAATTTGAAATTCAAAGTAACCATGCAGAGAATAGTAGGAGTGTCACCATGCTGTTTGTTGTTTGTTTGTTTTTTCCCCCTGGGTTCAGAATATTTTTTTCCAAAATAATTTGGTATCCAACAGAATCAGTACACTTCCTTAAGGACCTTCTGTTATACAGCACCTCATCCTCACCCAGGGGTTAAAATGTGCCTGATCCCCTCCCTCTAAACCTGATCCCCTACCTACTCTACTAACTTTCTCCCTGACCCCTCTGGGGACCATATCTTATTCCCCCAATCAGCTCCAGGACCGGGGACCACATATTATTAAATGTATCTATCATTTTAATGTCCAAACTATACTGTTTCTCTAAATTAATACAGTCAATAAATACATTCCTTTATAACATACAATCTTGTGGAGTACTATCCTTCCACAGCTTAGCTATGCACCGTTTCATATTAATAAGACCCATATTAATTATTTTTCATTGGTAATCTGTTGATAGGGATTGGTATCTAGAAAAACCCCAAAGACAAAGTTCTATCTCAAATTGTATTTGTATTCCATGACTCTTGTTTAATGTCTCTATAACCCTTTCCCATAGTGGCTTTATATTTGCACATGTAGCCATTACATGTATCAAGGTTGCTCTCTGAGTCCCACATATTTAATACATTTGTGATATTCCTGGGTTCATCTTGTTAAGTAAGTGGAGTGTGTAATATGTTCTATGAAATGTATTATATTGAATCAAATTTAGTCTTTTGTTAATTGTTAATTTTATAAATTGAATTGCCTCCAATCATTTAATTTCTGATATACTATGTTGGAGTTGCTTTTCCCAGCTTTGTTTTAGTTTTTAAAGCTCCTTTCTGGGACACTAATATCTTATAAAATGTAGATATAAATTGTTATTGTGGTTCTTATTTGAAATCCACATCTATGCAGTTGTTACTTTGGGTTTGTTTAATCTTCTCTGCACCAACTTACCAAGCCTGGCTCTTATTTTCAAGTAATTAAACATCTTTGTTTCTGAAAGCTCATATTTTTTTTTATTTTAGTCTTTGGTAACCAGGTAGGGCCCCACTAGGCACAAGTGCCTGTTTTCAGAGGTGACCTGGGAGCACTAGGCAGTTAAGTGACTTGTTCAGAGTCTCACAGTATGCAAGTGGAGGTTGTGAGAATCAAACTCAGGTCTGGTCTGCTGGATGTACCAAGGTCGTTAACACCACATTCCTCTAACCTCTAGGCTATACAGCCTGAGCTGTGCAAATGTTCCAACATTTTCCTCCAGATATACCTCTCCTAAATCCCAAATATACTGCATTTTTCACAGGGATTATACCCTTTACCTAGTTCACCGCTGGCACCATCACTGGTAGTATTGATCGGACTGTGTACATTTTATTCTTATATTTTCTTTCACTTCTTTATGATATGTGACCCAGGTAGTGATAATAAATCTGAGACAAGGATTTGCTATCTTCTTTATTTCACTTCTATCACATGTTTTATATAAATGGAGGTAATGTTTCCCATTTTTTGTATTATTCTTTCACATGCTGCCTACCAGGGGATATTTTCCAAATAGTATTCTATATTGTGACTTATTATAGCCACTTGCTGATACATCCTTAAGTTAAGTAAGTTCAGTCCTTCTTGTTCCCCTCTTGCCATCAACTTTTCCAATGTCAATCATGGTCTTTTCTGTTTCCATATAAATTTTTGCATCATGTTTTCTAAAATTTTCATTTGTTTATTGGAGATCAATATAGGGAGGGCTTGTAAGACATACAATATCCTTGGTAGGACATCCATTTTTATTACTCGGGTTCTACCCATCAAAGATATTGATAAATGTGACCAGTTTTCTAAATCTAACTTTATTTTATCTGTTATTATATGCATGCTATACTCCATTACTGTATTAATGTTCCTTGTTATAAAAATGCATACAGATTTATTTTTACTTGTCTAAACCATAAATCTGTTGAAATCTGGGGGGGAATATTTATTAGTTTAGTATTAGTAATTCTGACTTCTTCCAGTTTGCTTTATACCCTGAAAGTTTCCCAAAAGACAATATTATGTCCATAGTCTTGGGTAAGGCCACCCCCGGAGTAGCTAAATATAGCAGAATATCATTTGTGTAAAGGGAAATCTTCAAATCCTTCTCTCCTGCTCTAACCCCTATAATTTCTGCAGATGACCTAATTTGATTTTCTAGAGGCTCTATAGTAAGTGAGAACAACAATGGGGAGGGGGGACATCCTTCTTTAGTCCCTTTCAAAAGTATAAACCTCTCTGAGCATTCCTGATTTGTCACAGTCCTTGCTCTAGGTTCCTTATACAGCATCTTAATCCATTCTACAAATATTTTTCCTATGCCTGCAAGACAAAGCACTTAAAATAGATAATCCCATTCAACCTATTGAAGGACTTCTCCATATCCAATAAGAGCAGAATACTAGCAGTATCTCTGTTATGAATTACATTCAAAGCATTCCTAATGTTATTACAACATTTCTGTTTTACAAATCCAATTTGATCTTCTTAAAAATGGTAGTACTTTCTCCAATCTTGCTGACAAGATTTTTGTAAATATTTTATAGTCTGAGTTAAGTAATGAAATTGGATGGTAAGATGCACATAGTCTTGGGTCCTTATCTTCTTTAGGAAGTAGTATTATTGGTGCTTCTCTAAATGATGCTGGCATCCCCCTTGCTGGATAAAGGAATTAAACAAAGCAGTCATCAAAGGTATTTCCCCCAGCATTTAAAAAAAATTAAATAGGAAGCCAGTCTGGGCCTGGAGATTTCCCTGGTTTCATCTTTTTAATGGCTTTCTACACCTCAAATTTAGTTAAGACATTTAATGCATTCCATTGTTCTGAAACTTTAGGAATATCGATTGAGAAAAGATTTTCCCTATTTATATCTGACATCTTTGATGAATATACGTTGGAGAAAAACTTTCTAAATTCTTTATTAATGAACTGCTGGTCTATTATTGTACAGCCATCCACTACAATTTCTTTTATCATTCTCTCCATCCTTTCCCTCTGTAATTTATATCCCAAACTTCTCCCTGATCTATCTGCTTGAGAATACTATTTGGCTCTAGTTTTTAGTATTATTCTCTCCCTTTTTACATTCACCGGAGTATTGTATTTCTGTTTTAAGTTGTTCAAAATTAACAGTGTTTTCTTGATCTGTATGAATGTTTCAACTCTGCTCTTTTAATATCCTTTTTCAATTTATCCATCTTTCTTTTCCTAGCCAATTTTTTTAACACTGTATTTAATTATATTTCCTCTGATAAGTGCTTTCATTGAGTCCCAGATATCATTTAGAGAAGTTTATTCATGTTAATTATAGGTAAAGAAACTCTTAAGATGATCATTTATGTATTTTGATATTTCCTGGTCCTTATATAACAGATCCATTGTCCATTTGTTATTTTTTTCGGTTAGAGCATACTTCCATAGTATATTTTAAAACTGAATGGTCAGATAGCTTTATTCCTTCATAGGAAATGTTACTTACTTTTTCTAATATACAGTGTTAAAGGAACCTGTTATCCAATTTATTGTAGAATATGATTGAAAATGTGGAGAGAAATATGAATTTTCATAACTATGTGCATTTTTATACCTCCAAATAGCTACCAACCCCAGTGCCTCCATGATTTTTAATATAACACTGGCTGCCTTCGAGAGGGTCACGTGGGATCCTGACTGGTCCATAGAGGGATTCAACAAAGTGTTAAATCACCCCCTATGATCATAGGCTGAGGAAATTGAGAGATTCTAATGAAATATTCCACAAAGGAATCTGGAGACTCTTCATTTGGACCATACTAATTTGTATAGGTCATGATCTCATTATTAAGTATAATTTGTAGAATGATCTGGTATTGTTATCTACAACTTTATTGAAAACTTCTTTTTAGCAAAAATAAGAGCAACTCCCTTTGATTTACAGTTTTATTTTTTTAATATATAAAACTATTATTTTTCTTTTAATGGTATTTTTTAACAGCATTTATATTTCAAGTCAATTCATTAAATCCTACTATTCTGAATAGTTTTACATATTAAACTATATATCCTCAGTATTCCACTACTTTTTCTTTGTACCACATAATTGTCTTCAAAAAGGTTTGGCCCAAAGTTTTTTCCAGCTGTTAAAAACTTAACATGCAGTTCTAAATATATTCTTTTTCTATGGTCCATCATTTTTCCACAGTAATTTTCCCCATTCTGTTTCCGTATCTCCTTCTTGCCCCTTTTCCTTCTCTGATCCTGCCCTCTTGCAAAGTAGCCTATATCTCTATAAACCCTAACATTGACCATACAAAACAGAATGGAGCCTTACCTCCCCAGATTGCAGCTAATATCAGAGCTCGGCAATGAAACTGAAAAAAATCTACTTACTTTTTTCAAAGCTTTCTACTATGTTTTTCCCCACCTGAGTTGTATTATCTCTCATGTGTCATATGTGTGCACATTTATTGCAATTTTTTTTGCTTCCCTTTCTACCTTAAAGTTCTTGATCCATTTAAACTGTGGATTTCCTTCTTTTGTCTTTAGTTAACTTGGCCCCAGGTTCAAAATACAGTATTCATAGTCATCAACCTCTTTAGGAGTCTCACTATTTTTACTTTCCCATCTAAGAAATGTTCAGTGTAGGTGGGGTAGGATGTGAAAACGGGATCTGTTTATCCCATAAGAATTTTTTAATCTCTTTGTAAGAATTCTTTTTCTTTTGAAGTTCAGGACCAATATCTGAAAAAATAGAATCTTGAGCGCCTTGCATTGTTAATTTTTTTTTTCTTTCACCTCTTTCAGTAGTTTAGTTAGTTTAGTTTACCAATTTGTTAAAGCATTCTATCTCATTGTGACTCTATGCACTTTACAGATGCCCTAATAATATAAACAAAAATTAGAGTAAAATATACATAAAAATATAAACAGAGCATATTAAGTTAAAAGGAGGGGAAAGCTTTACTAAATAAAAAGGTCTTCTAACCATTTTTGAAGGCACTAATGGAGGGGATTTCTCTAAGTGACTGAGTGTTTTCCTTATGTTGTTTGACATCTGCTGTATTAAGCTTTACCGCAACAATTGCTTTTTCAACTGTTGAGAGTCTGGTAGTAATTGAGTCCAGTTTTTTATCCATTGTACTAATCGATGAGCGCAACTTTACTATTGTCTTCTCCAGTGCCTCAAGAGCTATGCTGGTATGATCCTCAGAGGGAGTGGAGCCCGAGGCCTTCATGGTGTCTTGGCTGGTACTAAGTGGCTGAACAAAATTCTGAACTCAAGTTCCCCATGGCTGAATCCATTAATATCTGGTGTGAAAATATTCAAGAAGATGATATCTCTTTAGATCTGGGATTTTCACCATAGAATGCAGTTTGTGGCTTTGAAAGTGTTGACTTTGATCTGTCTTGCAGGATCTCCTCTGTAATGCTTCTTCTCAGCATGATGGCTAGCCATGCCCCCCAGTACATGTTCCCTTACAGCCCAGTCAGTGGTTGGCCGTGGTGATCAATGGAGAGCTTTGCTGATAACAGGCTTGGGAATGAGACAGGGGGAGCGAGGTGGTGGGGCACTGCCTGTTGGAGTGGGGGTCCACTAGATTATCAGGGAAATATATTTTTATATTATATGACCACATGGGAGATAAGGAGGGGGTTGCTAGACCTCCAGGGAAAGCTGTTTTATTATACAGGCAGATTGGGCTGGGGGGTCTGCAAGACCACCACGGAGGTTATTCTTTTTATAAAAAGGGACTGGATGGTGGGGTCTGCTAGACCACCAGGGACATAATTATTTTAATAAAAGGGGATCAGGGCTGATGTGGTCCATTAGACCACCATAAGTTCATAAGTTCATAAGTTGTAACAAAGCATAGGAGACCTATTTGGTCCATACAGCTTGCCATAAATGAATTAGTATCCTAAAACACTGTTTTTTAACAAATATTCATCTAATTTTGTTTTGAAGTCCTGCATAGTACAACTGGATACTACTTCCTTGGGCAGTTTGTTCCATATTGGTACCACTCTGACACTGAACCAATGCTTTCTTCTTGTAGTTCTAAACTTTTCCATTTTCAATTGTAGAGGATGTGCTCTAGTCTGATACAAATTTTCTCTTAAATTTAACCCCAAGGATTGCCTTATACTAATATCAGAGTGTGCTTTATAAACCAAACACATGTCTCCTCACAACCTCCTATACTCCAAAGTGTACAGTCCATACTTTTGTAAACGAGTTGAATAGTCACAACCTTCATTCCCATCAGTCAGTCATGTGGCCCTTTTTTGGACCCTTTCCAATGCTACAATCTGTTTTCTGTAGCCTGGAGACCAAAACTGAGCACAATACTCCAAGTGTGGTCATACCAAAGAACCATAAAGTGGCAATAACACCTCACTCCTCCTAGACTTAATATGTCTACTAATGCAGCTCAGTGTATTTCCTGCCTTTTTTACCACCTGGCTGCAATGTTGGTTAAACTTTAGGTCATTTTGAACCCTCATTCCCAGATCCCTCTCATCAATTACTTCCCTAAGAATTTTACTATTTAACCAATACATGGCCCTTTTATTGTTTCTGCCAAAATGCATGACTGTGCATTTATCTACATTAAAGGCTAAACATGAAGTGTCTGCCCAGTCTTGGAGTTTGTTGAATGTATCCTGGGATATAATTATTATAATATAGGGGAACAGAGCAAGAGGGGGGACTGCTAGCCACCAGGGACATCCTGGAGTGGTACATGGCTGCCCTACAGCTTGAGTCACACCAACCAGATGCACCATCTGTTTGGTGCATGGTCACAGTTGCCGCAAACTGTGGGACTTTGATGATGGGATCCTACCAGGTAGTGAATCAGGCAGAGGGTCCCTGGTACACTGGCAATCAGCACAAGCTGCCTTCAGCATGGCTTGCTTTGACCTTTGTTAATTGGGCCTCTCATCTCTTGAAGTATATAGACAGGGTGGAGACTGTCCAGATGAGAGCATCTAAAATGGTACAAGGTCTGCCTAAAAAGCCCTATGAGGAGTGAGACTAAAGGACCTCAATATGTATACACATGAGGAAAGGAGGGAGAGAGGGATATGATAGAGGCTTTCAAATACCTCATAGGTATAAATAAATGGGAAGCATTTTTCAGAGAAAGAGATGATCAAAAACAAGGGGTCAAACTATGATGCTGGAGGAGGCAGACTCAGGGGAGATGTGAGCAAGGTCTCAATACAACAGGAGGAGTTGAGGAGACTGTCAAGTCAAACTCCCAGATACTTAAGGAGGGAGAATGTCTCCCACTGGGAGCATATAATCTCCCTCATGTAATTCAAGTCCCATATATTGTCGTAGTCTTGCAATGTAACATGTTCACTTTAAACTAGGATGATCCTGTAAAGATAAATAGATTAGATCTCCCCTTCACACTGACTGCTGCTGATTGCCATCCTGATCAGCAATTCCTAACCCCTACCTAGATGCTTACATAGATAATTAACTTTAATAAATGCCTTCAGGATCACATGGGTCCCCCTTTTCTGCACCCTAATCTGCATCCCTCATGTGTGAGAGGTATACAAGCAGGACTAGGGAATGCTCTTGTGTTCTTACTTGGGTGGCCTTTGAAGTTTTTCTCTGTTGGGGGCAAGACAGCTTCCAAAACATCTGCCCTCCTGAAGACATTCTTTAGGTTACAGCTGGTGTCAGCAGTTGGGTAGGGATGGAGAAAATTATTGATCAAGGGGGTGAGTGGCAGCAGGCAGTCTAGAAGGGATCTATTTGATTTAATAGCTTTGTAGTGCTACAGAGAATGAGATAAACATCATAGTAGCCCCTGATAGATAGATGATAGATCAATAGATCGATAGCTAGATCAATTCTTTATTTTGTAACCTGAATTAAAGAGCCCTATTTCACAAAGTTGTCCTGTGAGAATTGCAGTTACATAATAAAAATATAACTACAACCACAAAATAAAATAGCATACATACTATACAATCAAGGCACTAAACAAAAGGAAAATTCACATTACAAATAAACAATTCAAGTATGTGACTGTTGAACATTTGATAACTTTGACTTGACAGTAATAAGAACACTCTCCCCAGCAGCAAACAGAAAATCTGGCAGATAGTCCATTTTATGTGCTGGATGATCTGTTCTCTGAACTTTAGGATAGTTCCTTCCATCTACTAATTACCCACTAAATGAATAATGGACACTCCGCCAAAATGTAATTATGCTGGATATGGAGGTCAAGAATGATAAGTAATCTAAATTCAGGAGGGATGAGCAGGATTATAGCTTCAGAAGGATTTTTAATTGGAACAAAAAAAAGTGATCCAAATAAACTGAAGACTATTCCAAAGAAATCATCTACTGACTTTGAATATGATTTTAGTGCAGAGTTAAGCAGTTCAGAAGATGACTCTCAGTACAATTTTTTTAGAGGCATCCTTGTCCCATACCTCCTTACCACTGAGGATCCAGCTCCGTAGGAATAACTGAGTGAGGAAGAATTCACACTATCAGCAGCACTTCCATACAAGAGAATGATGAAGAGGAGGCAGAAGATGATGTTAGAATAACTTCAGCAACAACCACTAACACCAGAACTGGAGTAATCTGAGGAAATAAATGTAATTATTATCCCCTTGTTGATATTGGAACCAGCTCAGATTTCCCCACTACTCAAGGACATATATTTGTTTCCAGTACCTCACTGGATGACTATCAAACACCAACAGACTTTATGAAATTAATTAGACATTTGAATTGTGAAGCATGATTTAAAGAGAGGATGGGATGGTATTGTTAGCATTAATACTGGGTACCTTGTAGTAATACAGTAGAAGCATGGCAGAAATGATGGGGAACTGGCCGGCCCACCAGTGCAGTGATTGGGTCTCCGTCTGCGATGTCGATAACCTGGGTTTGGGAGTGAGCCCGGGTTATCAGAGGGCCACCAGGGGCGAGAATGCTGCAGTGTCCTGTGACAGCTCATCTTCTCTGGGGGGGAGTGGGAGGGATGCGGCTTAGTGACTGCTGACCCCTGGCAGAGGCCAGGGATCTTGCAAGATGTCAGCACCTGAAGTGCTGGCCAGGTCTCAGATGGAGGTCTAGGGCTTTGCCGGCACCAAGGGCCTTGGTAGAAAAGGGGTAGGATGTCGCAGACATTGGCATTAGCTCCATGACATCAGGAGCTCACAGCACAAGTAAGAACACTAGGAAACTGCCTGCCAACCCTGAGAAGATGGAGTTTTAGGGAGCTAGAACTCATGTGCAACCATTTGCCTGGCCTCTCACTGGTCCAACGAAATGTGAGTGTTGGGGTGTAAGGACCCCGTCCTGTCCCCACCCAGGGGGGTAAGCAAAGGCTTGGTGAGGATCCAAGAGGTGGACCAGGTAGGTGGCTTGCAGGGGTAGACTGAATGATGCTCCCGATGGTTCAGGGCTGGTGGCGGAGTAGGGGAGATAAAAATAAATAAAAAAAAAAAAAAAAGAAATGATGGGAGGAGTTAATTGACATACCAGAGCCATCCTCCTGGTTTTAGACTACAATCTACTTTCTGTCCCCCACCAATCCCACTCTACAAGATTCCAGAAATGATGTGACCATAATTTGAATTTTCAGTATGATGACCTTCAGTAGTGCTCATATTACAATCTGAGCAAACAGAACATGGATGCAATTGATAGCTTACCTAATAACTCTAAAATTAGCATCAAATCAGTAGAGTGGGTGGTGGTGTTGCAGTCATGGATATGGACAGGGAGATATTCAGAAGAAGACCAGAAAAAAGCAGACACATTAAACAAATCCATTTATTCAGTGTTTAAGGTGGAGGAAGAAGAGGATGGGCCACAAAAAAAGCATTATGCACTATTTATTTATTTTTTTGTTTATTTATTTGCAGACAGAAATGAATATGAGGCCTCTTTCAGAAAAGAGGGTACTAGAGGGACTTGCTAGTCTTAAAGAAAACAAAGCAATGGGACCAGATGGGGTGCATCCTAGCATATTAGAGGAATTCAGGGAGGTATTGGCTGCTCATCTAATAGTCCTATTCAACAGTTCATAAGAAAGAGGTGTAGTTCCTGAAGACTGGAGGAGGGCAGATGTAGTCCCTCTTTATAAAGTGGTAGCAGGAAGGACACTGGAAATTATAGACCAGTCAGTCTGACCTTGGTGGTGGGAAAGTTAATAGAATCAGTTTTGAAGGAGAGGATAGTGGATTATCTTGAATCAAATGGGTTACAAGATCAAAGACAGTATGGGTTCACAGGAGGGAAGTCAAGTCAAATTAATCTGATAGAATTTATGGATTGGGTGCACAAGGTAGTGGATCAGAGTGGTGCAGTGGATGTGGCATACCTAGACTTCAGTAATGCATTCAGCACTACTCAACATAGGAAACTATTAAACAAGTTTGATAGCTTGGGAGTGATTCTGATGGTGTTAAATTGGGTAAGAAATTGGTTGGGGGATATGAGACAGAGGGTGGTGATAAACGGAGTTTGCTCAGAGGAGTGGATGTTGACCAGTGGAGCGCCACAAGGATCAGTGCTGGGACCGGTCCTCTTTAATGTAGTGCAGAGGAGCTGGAAGGGAAGATATGCCTCTTTGCAGATTATCCCCAAATCTTTAACAGGGCGGACATTCTTGTGGGGGGAGGTAGAACACAGACTTGAGAAAACTGGAGGAGTAGTGAGTAGTCTAGGGTATGGCAACTGGTGTTCAATGCAGAGAAGTACACAATAATGCACTTGGGGTATAGTAACCCAGAAGTGGAATATAAAATTGGAGGAGTAATATTGACAAAACTCAAACAGAAGAGAGATCTCAGTATAATTATCCTGAATGACATAAAGGTAGCCAGGCAGTGTGTCATGACTGTTAGGAAAGCTATAAGGATGCTTGGTTGCATAGGGAGAGGTATCACCTGCAGAAGTAGGGAGGTGGTGCTACCTCTGTATAAGTCACTAGTAAGACCTTATCTAAAATACTGTGGATAGTTCTGGAGACTACATCTATGAAAGCACATAGACAGACCAGAGATGTTCCAAAGGATGGCAACTAAAATGGTATGGGGTATTCAGCAAACAACTTACCAGTATATACTCATGTATAAGTCGACCATGTAAGTTGACCCCCTTTTACATCTGATTTTAGCAGTTTTGTAGCTATACCTTGCATATGGGCTGACATATCACACGGTACTGGGGGCGGATGATGCTATCTCTGCCAAAAGGGTGTGGTTAGCCCTCAAGGCCCTAACGAAAGATAAATCTCCTGGGCCAGATGGCATTCATCCGAGAGTACTATGGGAATTGGTGGACATACTGGCAGCACCCCTGGCAGAGCTCTTTAACTGGTCACTTGAGACAGGGAGGGTACCTAGGGATTGGCAAGAGGCACATGTGGCGCCAATCCATAAAGGGGGGTCGAGGGAAGTACCAGGTAACTATAGACCCATCAGTTTGACCTCGGTGGTGGGAAAATTAATGGAGAGTATACTAAAGGAACAATTGGGGGTGTACTTGGAGGAGGTGGGAGGTCTGGATAGTCGGCAACATGGGTTTGTGCCGGGTAGATCATGTCAAACCAATCTTGTGGAGTTCTACGAATGGGTAACATCAGAACTGGACAGGGGAAAGCCTGTGGATGTATTATTCTCGGACTTCAGCAAGGTGTTTGACTCTGTCCCCCACAATGGTCTGGTGGAGAAACCGATGGGGTTAGGAGTAGGCCCTTTGATGGTCAGAGGGATTGAAAACTGGCTAGCTGGATGCACCCAGAGAGTAGTGGTCTGTGGGGAGCTCTCGAACCCTAGAGAGGTTGGTAGTGGGGTACCGCAGGGCTTGGTCCTGGGTCCGATCCTGTTTAATGCATACATATCGGACTTCAGGGAGGGTATAGGGTGTGAAATGAGTCTCTTCACTGATGACTCCAAGATGGGAGCAGTAGTTGAGATAGAAGAGGGGAGGTTGACCCTGCAAAGGGACCTGGACACCCTGGAAAGCTGGGCTCACTCATGGAAAATAAATTTCAATATCACCAAGTGTAAGGTGTTACATCTTGGGCGGGGAAACCCTAAACACAGGTACACCCTGGGAGGGGAGGCACCGGAGGCCTCAATACAGGAAAAAGACCCAGGGGTCATGGTGGATGCATGTATGAATAACTCTGAGCAGTTCAGGAGAGCAGTTAGCAAGGCAAACAGGATGTTGGGATGCATTGTAAGGGGGATCACCTCTAGGAGCAAGGAAGTGATTCTGCCGCTGTACAATGGACTGGTTAGACCACACCTTGAGTACTGTGTACAGTACTGGAGACCACACTTAAAGAGGGACATACAGTTCCTGGAGAGGGTACAGAGAAGGGCAACTGAGATGATACGAGGGATAGGGGATTTGACGTATGAGGACAGACTTGAGGAGCTCTGCCTGTTTTCATTGGAGGAGAGGAGAGATGGGGGGACATGATTGAGGTCTTCAAGTACCTCAAGGGAATAAATAGGGTAAACGTGGTGGGGATCTTTAGACTAAAGCAGGGAGGTATCACCAGAGGGCATGGTTTGAAGTTGGAAGGTGGAAGGGTGAGGGGGGGAAAAGAAGAGGAGGATTTTCACTGAGAGGGTGGTGGACCCTTGGAATGCACTGCCTGGTGAGCTGGTTCAGAGATCCACAGTGGAGGGCTTCAAGAGAGGGTGGGATAGACACAGAAAGTGGATGTATCAGATGATGGCCTGTCCCAGGGGGGTGGGGATGGATGATACGGGTTTCTGGAACACAAGGTGGGGGAAGGCCTCGGCACCCAGCTAGGGATCTGAGGTTTGAGCAGACTCGATAGATCATAAGACCTAATCTGCTGGCAAATAGTATGTTAGTATTTACAGTACACTGGTCCCCCACCCTCCAGTACCCAGTTTTAACAGAAGTCGAACAGCACAACCCACCATCCTCCATAGCTGTCTGACTTCAGAATGAATGAAAGCACCCATGCAATTTTTCTGTCTAATAGTAAAACAACGATCAGGACAACCAGGGCAGAGGGGGAGCAATTAGGCTGGTGAGAAGCTCCTATGGCAATACAGGAAGGAAGGAAGGAATTGAGACATGAATGGAGGGGATAGAAGGGTGGTGATCCTAGGGGACTCCATTATTAATGGTATTCACTGAGGAAGGATGGGGGATCCATATGCAAGAAGGATGGTGGTTTGCATGCCAGAGATGACAGCAGAGAAGGTGCCAAGAATTGGGGAAATGATAAGGGGGGTTGGTGGGAACTAAACATAGTTATGTACCAAGGTACCAGCGACCTAGCTGGAGAGGAGGTGGAGGTAGGACAAAGTAGATTCAGGGTGCTAGGGAGTGCCTGTAGGGGTGTAGCAAGATCTCTGGCATTCTCAGAGATGTTACCAGTGCCAAGGACCAGCACAGTCAGGAAGACAGTAATAGAGGTATTCAATGTCTGGCTGAAGGGATGGTGCAAGGAGGAAAGGTTCATCTCTAATGGGGATTGGGGGGAGACTTGGTCAAATAAAACACTTTCTACACCAAATAGATTACACCTCAGTGCAGAGGACTTGAGGGTATTCAGGGATAAATGGGAGGAGGGTACAAACCCATAAACTTAATTTCAACTGCTAGGGAGGGCAGATGGGCCTACAAACCCATCAACTCCAGGAGGAGGAGGTCAACAGACACATTATGGTAGACAAATTACGAGGCCCAGATGGAGTACACTCAAGAGTGCTAAGGGAACTGGCAGAACAGCTTGCAGTGCCACTGGCAGGCCTGCTCAATGGTTCACTGGAGTCAGACGTGGTACCACAGAGCTGGAAATCGGCACATGTAGTGCCCCTCCATAATAGCAGTCCCAAAGATGAAGCAGGGAATTAGACTTTTTGGTCTGATTTCAATCATGTGCAAGCTCATGGAAATCACATGTTAGGTAATGTTGGTAGAGTATCCAGAGGAGCATGTTTTCAGGATGTGAGGCAGCACAGGTTTATGGGAGGGAGGTCGTGTCAAACAAATCTGATTGACTTCTTTGACTGGGTCACCAAAACAGTAGACAGGGACCAAGCAATGGACAACTTCTACCTGGATTTCAGCAAGGCCTTTGACTCTGTACCCCACAAAAGGTTGATCAGGAAATTGGTGGATCTCAGAACTGGGGAGAAGATGACCAGATGGGTGGAAAACTGGCTGGGGAACAGGACCCAGAAGATGGTGATGGGGAGAGTGTTATCTAGCACCACTGTGGTCACCAGTAGGGTCCCACAGGGCTCAGTGCTAGGGCCAGTGTTGTTCAATGTCTACATTAATGATATTGGGTATGGCATTAGGGGCAAAATGTGCCTGTTTTGCAGATGACCCCAAGTTCTGTGAGATGGTGGGCATGGCCAAAGGAATGCAGGATGCAGGACCTAAAGGAAAAAGTTAAGAAGTGGTCCCAGATTTGCCAGCTTGGCTTCAGTGGAAAAATGCAAAGTTATACAGATTGGAGCCAAAAATCCCAGGACAGAGTACTACCTGTGAGCAGTCCAGGTATCTGCAACAGAGAAGGAGACGTATCGGGAAGTGACGAATACTAGCGACCTGACACACTCCACACAGTGCAAGAAAGCAGCAGCAAGGGCAAATAAGAGCCTGGGGATCAGCAATGGTGAGAGGAGGTTATTCTGCCCATGTACAGGTCACTGGTGAGACCACATCTGGAGTATGGAGTACAGTACAGTACTGGTGTCCACATCATAAAAAGGACTTTGACCTGCTGGAGACAGTCCAGAGGAGGGCAATGAAGAGGTTTGTGGGTCAGCAGGGTAAAGAATATGAGGCGAGGATTGGGCCCTTAACAAGGAAGAGAGGAGAGACAGAGAGTGGGATATGATTGAAACCTTCAAGTACTTGAAAGGGATGCATAGGGTGGATATAACCTAAGTGGCAACCAAAACATGATGGTGAATAATCTTAAGTTGGTGGGGGAGGTTTAGGAGGAGGCTAGGAAACACATCTTGACTGAGTGGGTGGTGGCCAGTTGGGATGCGCTTCCGGAAGAGGTGATCTCATTGAAGATTGGTGGGCAGCTTCAGGACAGGATGGGAGTGGACATAAGGGGAATGTAAGGATCTTGAGATGGGCAGATGGAATGGATGGGAGGATGGGGGGGGCAAGGTCAGTAGCTTAAGCTGCGGACCCTGCAGTACAAGCTGAGTAGATAGAACAAATGGCATTATTCTGCTGGCTTCTTTGTTGTTCCAATGTTTGTAACCTGTTGGTCTGTTTATTGTTTGTTCAAGTAGGATGCATCATAGGCTGTTTTCTCTTCCATCAGAGCTTGTCTGTGTTAGGTGTCCTTTTATTATATACCCTTGTATCTGCCCATCTTCTTTACTTTCCTATCAGTCTTCTTCTCTTCTATCTTCTGATATATTTCAGAGTAATATATTTTGGATGCCCCCCCCATCCCCAATCTGCGTAAGGTACAGGTCATTGCAGGAATTGTTTGCCATGTGCTCCCTCTAAGGAGTTTGTAAAGTGAAAAAAAATAGGCACAAGTGTGCCTTGTCAACTCCTAAAAGGAATATGGGAGTTTATTTTAAAGATTAGATACTGTAGCCTTAGACCTCTGGCTTCTCTTTTTGAAAGGAGGACAGCCAGCTGAGAACCACAGTGGTTTAACCGTTTATCTAGTTTGACTTCTGTTAAAAAGATAGGAATGTCCACTTTTTGTACAAAACTCTTTTACTCCTGCTGATGCTCTGTGATGGCATTGGGTGGCTTGGGGAGGGGAAAGATACAATCTGACCCAGAAATAGGAAGTTTAACAAAACATGTCTCTCAAGCTAATAGTGTCTGTGTGTGTGTGTGTGTGTGTGGGGGGGTGTAAGTAGAAGGGAATGGCTCTGTGTGTGGGTGGGGAGGGAGATAGAACAGCACAAAAAGGCAGGGACTATTTAACCTTATAAAAGTTTTCTTTTTCTAATCTTTCTATTCAAAAACTCATTTCCTCTAATGTTTTTAATTTAATTAACATTTACAGACAAGCCCGTTTTCTAAGCGCAATAATACCCTCCAGGGTGGGCGGTATGGGCAATACCGGACCTTCCAGGGGCTATAAGGCCCTCCGCCTGCGGCGTTGGGCCTCATTACGCCCCTTGGTGGTCCGGTATTGCCCAATACCGCCCACCCTGTCAGGTATTATTGCTTGCTTAATAATATTTAAATTCAAAGTTTACATTATACATGACATACCATGCTGAGTATTTAGATGCCTTAATATTGCACATATTCCCTTTTTTCCAAAAGTAATTTATTTTAGTCTGAATATATTTGTTATATTTCTGACTTAAAGTAATATTTTTTCCAATATAGCATTGTAAAATGGCTGAGTCATATTGGTCAAGGGCACTATATATTTTCTGCAGCCAGTTTACTGGTTCACATTTGTTTTTAATCCATTTTTATTTTCAAGGAAGCACTGTTTGGATATTCAAGTATCTGGTAACCTAGATAACTATAGCCAATAGTTTATTTTTCTAATGTCTATATAAGCTTTCATCTTTACCAGGCCCAATTCTGCCCTGAGATATTGAGCTGGGCAAGAAGGCTATATTCCCAGTGTAGCTCTAAGAAGTTTGTATGTAGGAATCATTAGTGTGTCTGAATTATTATTTTCCCATATCTCTGTGGCATATACAATTTGTGGGGATATATTTTGCTGTTAAGAGGGGCCTAATAGTATGCCCCCATATTGAGTATTAAACTCTTGTACACCATAAGCAATTTCCTTGTATTGGTGAGTACTGTCTGTATGTACTTTGTCCATTTTATATTAGAACTGTATGCAAGTCACAAGTATGTATAATTGCTAACTCATTATACTTTGCTTGTGCCTATTTTCCATCGATTCTGACCTTGTTTGATCCAAATATCTTTACATTGGTTTTGCTGTAATTTTTAATTGTAATTCCTGTGTACCATCTTCCATAGCATACAACTGTTTTTGTAGACCACTTCTTGTTAATGATAATAATCAAATATCATGAACGTAATCTAGTAATGGGCAGGATCTATTTGCAATTTTAGGTGCATCTGAATCTTTACTTTCTAGTTTTCTTAAAATGCTATCAGTGTAAAGGCCAAACAGTGTTGGGGCTAAGACATAGCCCTGTCTTACCCTATCACTTATTTTAAAGGGACTGGAGAGTTGACCATGCCCACCTGTTCTGATTCTGGCCCAGGTGTTGCTGTATAATGTTGTTATTATTGATATAATTGAAAGATTAATTCCCTGTTTCAATATAAGTAGCCATAGTAGATTTATTGACCCTGTATCAAAAGCTGCAGATAAGTCTATGTATACAACATATAATTTTTGCTTCCTGATTTTGCTGTATTTTTCAATTACATTATGTAATATATAAGTTATATAGAGTTGAATATCCATTTCGAAATCTGGATTGTGCTTCACTGAGATCTCCAGTGTTATTGATTTGAATTAACAGGTTTTCTAACATTATTTTAGAAAACATTTTTAAGTTTGCATCAAGTAAGCTTATTGGTCTATACATAGATTCTCAGTACTCCTTTTTTATAAATGGGTACAATTTCTGCCCCCCCAAGTGTTCGGAATATAATCATCTTGGATATATTTTATTGTAAAGCGATGCTAGTTGGGCACAAAAGATGCTTGTGTCACATAGGAATATCTCTGCGGGCATTTTGTCCAAGCCAGTGGCTTTATTATTATTATTCAATGTTTTAGTGGCAAAATAAACATCTTTGAGTGTAATAACTTTATTTTAATGGTATTGTAATTGCAACCCTTTGAGTCAGACTCATTTACAAAGGCTCCTCATCATTGAACATTAAAAGATATGGACAAGACAAAATAACATGAAATACAGAGAAAATAAAATACAGTATAGAAGGAAATTCCTATGCAGGGTGGTAGCTAAAGATATGACAATTGAGGCTGTACGGTGAATATACAATTCAGGTTAAAAGAAGGAAATGCCTATACCGGGTGGAAGCTAAGGTTATAATACTCATGTTATAGTGTGAAAATAGCGGTCAGAGCAGGATGTAACATATATTAATGAAGCAGTAACATGTTAGGCGAGGCTCCCCAGGGAGGTGTCTCTGCTGCAGGCAGTTACAGCTATTGGAGTTAACCAGATGTAGCCAAAGGGAAGTTTTAAAGGGCCCAGTCCTTTGTTGAGTGGAGATGAATGCTGGGAGGGTGTTATACCAGGAAAGAGCTCTGTAGTGAAAAGACTGCTGGGCAAGGGAGGTCCTGACCCTGGGCACAAAAAGGGAGGGCTTGGCGAAACTTCAAGTGGAGAGAGTGGGGGGGGGCATGAATGATGGTATCCAGACCGGGGGGGGGGCAAGGTCAATAGTGACTTTCTTGGCAAGGAGGCATGACTGGTATAGTGACTTCTCATCAAAGTTAAGAACATTTGCCAAGGAGTACAGAGTGCAGGTATGGGTTAGTCTATTGGACCCAATGAGTAGCCGGCAGGCCTTGTTTAGTGAGAGTTTAATTTTATTGAGGGCAGTGTTGTCCACAGCACCACATATCAGGAGTCCATAGTCCATGAGGGATAGTATAGAGGAGTAAATGGCCAGCCTAAGGGCATCGGGGGAGACAACTTCTGTGACAATAGAGGAGGCCAATATGTGTGTTAGCAGCAGTGCAGAGTGTGGTCGTAGAAAGTGAGTGTGGGGTCAAATGTCATGCCAAGGCATATAAAGGAGATCACCTGGTTGATGAGAATTTGGATGGACAACTAGTGGACTATAGTTCTTTTGGTCTCTCATCTCTGTATTTTCTATTTTAGGATTAAAGAATATGTTGTATGAATTAATGTATCCATTCTGTGTGTGTGTGTGTATATGTGTGTATATGTATATATATGTGTTTATATATATATACATATATATATATATATATATACACACACATATATATATATATATATATATATATACACACACACACACATAGAGAAAGAGATATAGATATGTATATATTATATATATATATATATATATATATATATATATTATATATTATACTGGTGCAGTTAGCCACTATAGTTAAGGTTCAGCAGTCACTTACATACTAAAGTCAAAAGTGTGCGCGTTAATAACTTTGCACCTGTTCAACGGATTTGCCTGAAATTTGGAATGTGTGGTGGGGCAAGGTAGATCTCTTGATTTGACACATTTCATTTCAGTTGGATTTACGGTCTTTGTGTACAAAAATGCTGAAAAATTCAAAACTATCCGTTTTGGAGGCAGCCTTTGGAATTTTGGATGTGGTACTGAGTGGCTGTTGTATGGCAGACCACTCTGTGAGATGGCTCATTTGAAAGAGCTTTGGTGGCTGAACATGTTGATTTTTATTTGGTGAAAAAATATTAAGGCATTCAAAAGTTATGTCACTTTTAAGTTCCCATTATAAGTCAATGGAAAAATTCATATGTATGTTTTGCGAACAAAGAATGGGGTTCTGGCCATTTGGTCCCTCCAGGCAATCAAAGAATTTGCAGCCTCTCAGTTCAAGAATCTTTGTCCCAGAAAATTTTCAAAATTCTTTCATAGAGAGATCCTCCATCTTTTGTTTTTTAATTTCCAATCAGAAAAACACAAATATCTCGGCTCAGGGGTCACTTCTGAAGTAAAACTTGGATGGGTTCTACTCAGGGAGCTCTGATCTATCAAGCCATGCCTTTGGTTTCCTCAAAACTGGTCAAAAAATAGAGTTATAGGCTTTTAAAATCTTAATTTGTGGCTCGCTGACGATCTTTAATCGCAAGCCTGCAAGTTCTTCGATTGTGAGAGTCATTGATCGCAATCTTGCATCGTGATCTAAAAACACTAATATCTCAGCTCAGGGGTGGGTTAGGGACACAAATGAGGATGCGTTTTTCTCAGGAGGGTCCATTCTATTGAGGCATGTCATTGGTTCGGTTCAAATCAGTGAAAAATTTGCGTCTCACTATTTGTTGTTCTTTGATCATGAGTGTGCAATTTCTTTGATCACGAGCCTGCAAATTCTTTGATTGTGAGATTATTTGATCATGATCATGCATCGTGAATGAGGGATGAGATGGCCCAATTTAAAAATCAATTTTCTCAGCCCTGGGGTGTCCTAAGAAGTCAAATGATGGTGGGTTTTACTCAGGGGGCTCTGTTCTGTCAAACCACTGCCATTCCATCAATTTTTTGATTTATAAGATTTTTAATTCTTTGTTTGTGAGCCTGCAAATTCTTTGATCATGAGATATTTTGATCACTATCTTTGATCACCAAGGAGGAACAAGATGGCCAGATTTTTTATAATGGAATAGATAGGAAAATTGTACCAATCTTTAACATTGAATATCTCGGAAACGGTTTGGTCTTTTTACTTGAATTATGGAGTGTGTTTATGACATGTCCTGTAAATGTGAATTATGGTGTTTACATGTCAGAGAACATTTTTTTTGCAGAGATATTGCATGACACAATGCACACCCCAATGCCTGTTGGTGGGGATGGGTGGGGTGCAAGGGGTGGGAACCCTAAAATCGAATTTCCTCACTTTTTTCACCATAGAAGAACCCTAACTGATACACTAATGAAGTTTCTTGCACAGAATTGCCTTACTTTTGAAGAAACAGCATAAAGAATATATATAAATGTGTGTGTGTGTGTGTGTGTGTGTGTGTGTGTCTGTGTGTATATCTGTGTCAGTGTTTACTTTATAATTGTTGGTCCCTTTAGCTACTAATTGCCCAAATCCTTTGTTATCTCCATCTAATATGACTTTCAGCATGTGCTTCCACTTTTCCTGATGGTAACTTATCTTTTTTCTCTTAGAAATGTTTTATATTTTTTTCTTTTCTTCCTTTAATGCTACTGTACATACACTGTGTTTTGTCCTTATCATCTTTTACCATTCTTATTAATGTCCTTATTTTTCCCTTGCATGACTTATATTCTTGATCAAACCATCCTGGAGTTTTTTTTGGTGCCTATTTATTGTTACTTGTTTACATAACTTATGCTGTAGCTGACCAAATAGAGTTGATATCTCCCATAGCTGACCTGCATCAGGTTTCTCTAGTTCACTATCCTCTATCTGGTTAAGATAGGATGTTATTTGTTCAGATATTTGTTCATCAAGTATATGATCCCACCTCAATATTTTGTTCATTCTGCACTCACTGAAAGGGAGTGGCAATTCAACATCTTTGTTTGTTAATATTTCCTAAGTGCCAAGCAGTATAGGCATATGACCACTATCAGCTTTTATGGGGTTTTTCATTAGTTGCTAGTAATTTACTTTGCCTGACCAAGTTGCCAGATCTAGGGCAGTACTAACCATAGACTTATAATAAGTACAGTCCCCCTTTGTATCCCCCATGAGTCTTCTGTTTAATGGATATAGGTCCAGCTCACTCATAATATTATTAGTTGTTTGCCGGGTTTGTTAAGACCTTTATCTGTGGCTTTTCCTTGTGATAATGCAGGGAGATCATTAATATACACAAGGATAGAATTTTCTAATGAGCCATCAAATTCCCCTGTTCGTGCATTGAAATCCCCAATAATTAATATTTCACTATCAGGATAGTTCAGTTTCATATCTAACATCAAGCCTCTTAATGAGGCCAAGTTCACTGTAGTATAATGTTTAGATCCATATGATGGAATGTAGCTATTTATGAGTATTAATTTGAAATCAGAGTTTTGTATGAGGGTAGGAATAAAATCATAAGGGATGAATATACATAAAGCATGCTGTATTATTCCAATTTTATGGAGAGTAAGTAGTTCACCTGAGTACCTCCTATATCTTGCGTCTCTACAACCCTCATGCTGAAATAATTGGTAAAAATTTAAAGGGACACTATCAACCCCTTAGGCCTCAAAGGGTCCCTTGTTTAAAAAATGCATGTTATGATTGCCAACATTCCATAAAGATTATTGAGATAGCTGGTAGTTTGATTCTGATTCTTATTTTCTTTTAAAAAGTGAAAAACAGACTGACAACCATACTTGTGTTACCACACAAAAACATGTATGTTTACATTCCTTCATAACTCCCACTGCATGTTTCCTGGATTTGGGAACACCCACAACACAGTCTAGCTGGTCATTATGCAGTGGGTTTAGGAGGCTACTGCATCATGAGTGACTGCACTATTTGGGGTATTTCTAATGCTCAGAAAGTATGCAGTAAGAACAGATCCAAAATTGTAAACAAAACAAGGTTGTTTATAAAAAAGACAAATCAAATTAAATCTATCAAACCGGTGTAAAAGACGCAGATACACTATCTCAATGTGCGACTGGACTCCAAATTAAGCAGCAACCCCCTTTAGTTTATATTCTCTCTCTCCCTCTCATTACAGCAAAAGACGCCGATTTGTCCAAGAACGAAAGAGTAAAACAGTCTGTTTTTTCAGTGATTTTGGGATAACATCCCAGCTCTTCCTCCAATCCTCTGGAGCTCAGAATGTGAGGCATCCATGGAAGGGAGTAGTTTTTGTACTGTTTTGGCAAATGGCACCACTGATCTGGGGAATATTAGCGCCACTGTTCTGATTAAGTGTGTGTTTCTGTTTTGGAAGTTCTGAAACAGAAACACACACTTAATGAGAAACAAATAATATTTGACGTTACTGATTGAATCCAGGTCCCCAACAATGGAATAACTACAAGGACTGGAGTCATCAGCGCCACACGCAAGTTGTCTGGTGTGTATGTATGTGTGTGTGTGGGTGGGGGCATCGCCAGCAGATCTGACAGACCATTGGGAGATTTAATGAAATGGCGTCAGTTGTTGGAGGACGGGGGATGATAGACAGAAGGAGGAGAGCAGCAGGGAGGGTTCATTCTTGTATTCTGTGACTGGCACCTGCCTCATACTCTGCCTACCACCAGCACAGCAGCTTGCTTGCACAGTGAGCCAATCAGTGGACAAACATGTGGTGTGCTTCTCCAACACACATGTGGTATACACTAGCTCCCATTGTGTGCAGTAAGAAAAACTAGTGACGCAGTTGTAGTTGGTAGAGGCAGAGCAAGCAACAGATCAGAGGCACTGTTTGGGAAACTGGGAGATGGAAATCAGAATTCAATCTATGTTTCAGTTATTATCAAATATACTCAGTTCACTTGTTGGGCTAAGAGGCTTGAGAGCTAAATAAATAGTGTAGTGTTTATTATTTTTTCTCTGAGTGAAATACGGGGGTTGGGGGTTGTGTTTGTGTGTGTGGGTAAATTGAAAAGCTTAGACACAGACAACCTGCTGGGAGTGCTGCCATACAGCAGCATTACTAACTACTGCATATATGTGTATTTTTTTCTTACTTGCAACTTATTTCCCCATTTACTATTTTACTGAGTAAATTGAGTACTACTACACTGACTAATGAAAAGCTGACAACTCAGAAAGACTGAAGAACATCACTTTTGTGGTTTATGTTTTTAGACTCACAAATTTAGAATAAAAATAGCAGAACTTTTATTTTCCTAAATTGCCTTATATCTTGACCCTGCCTCGGGTTTGTATTGTGGCAAGCTTAACATCACAAGCAAGGGAACCGTTAACCAGTTCAATTTCAGACACTTTTTTTTATGAACAAGCCAGGGGAACTGTCTGTTTTATAAAAAAAACAGTTTTCTACCCAGTAGCATACTCATTTTACTTCGCATACTGTGAGCCCTGTGTTTTAGGCTCCGTCTATTGTATTAAATAGGAGTTTTCCAGTCGATTACTCATTACTTTGCATACTGTGAGCCCTGTGTGTTAGTCTCCATCTGTTGTATTAAATAGCAGTTTTCCAGTTGGTTACACTCATTACTTCACATACTGTGAGCCCTGTGTTTTAGGCTCCGTCTATTGTATTAAATAGCAGTATTCCAGTCGATTACTCATTACTTTGCATACTGTGAGCCCTGTGTGTTAGGCTCCGTCTATTGTATTAAATAGGAGTTTTCCAGTCGATTACTCATTACTTTGCATACTGTGAGACCTGTGTGTTAGTCTCCATCTGTTGTATTAAATAGCAGTTTTCCAGTTGGTTACACTCATTACTTCACATACTGTGAGCCCTGTGTTTTAGGCTCCGTCTATTGTATTAAATAGCAGTATTCCAGTCGATTACTCATTACTTTGCATACTGTGAGCCCTGTGTGTTAGGCTCCGTCTATTGTATTAAATAGGAGTTTTCCAGTCGATTACTCATTACTTTGCATACTGTGAGACTTGTGTGTTAGACTAAGTCTGTCACATAAACATTTCATCCCTGTGTGCCAGACCCAATAAAAGGGCATTTTTCTTATAATTTACTTTTTAGTTAGTTCTTGTCACACACTCATCAGCCTTGTTAAAAATGAGTATCCATGACTTCTTCCGTCCAAAATCAAAAAATCAGAATAAAGAAAGTAACTTCCCGGACCCCAGTGATGCTCAACAGCCACAACCAGAGCAGTCATTAAGAAATGAAGTGGAAGTTCCAGTACCAGAAAATGTAACAAACACATCATTATCTCCCGGAACATCTCGTGATGCACTTGAATCAGTAGCAAGATTTACAACTGCTGCTACTGTTGCACCCAGTGATCTGGGAACCAAAGAAGCTGGTCCTATGCAGCCAAAGCTGTCTAGTTTTCCACAAAGGGATTTTGGAAAGCAGAAGCGTTCATTTTCAAGCAGCTGGTATGCATCATTTAAATGGCTTGAATATAGTGCAAGCAATGATGCTATATTTTGCTTTGCCTGCAGAATGTTTTCAAGTTGCACTGGTCGAGCAGACATTGCTTTCATGTCCAGAGGGTTTAACAACTGGAAGAAGGCAATAGAGAAGATGAAAGAACACCAACAAACAACGACACATACAGGAGCAATGGAGGCCTGGTCTACTTATGTGAAATCTAAAGAATGAGGCAATATTATACAGCTAATGGATTCAGCAATGATTGCAGATATTAAAAAGCACAGGGAGTACCTGAGAAGAATAGTTGAGATTGTTTTGTTGTTTGGCAGACAGGGAACTGCCTTTTGAGGCCATAGGGAGTGTGAAGGGAGCTCAAATAGGGGTAACTTTTTAGAGGCTTTTGATCTTCTAAAAAAGTTTGATCCTGAATTGCAAAATTTGCAGATTCACATGCCAGGAAATGCCACCTATCTCTCACCTCTCAGTCAAAATCAGATGATAGAATGTTGTGCAAAATTAATAAGAGAGAAAATTTTAAATGAGGTCAAAGAAGAAAGTATTTTGCAATACTTGCTGATGAATCTAAAGATGTTGCTTGCAGAGAACAAATGAGTATTTGCCTTCGTTATGTTCACCATGGTTCCCCTGTAGAGAAATGTTTGTGCTTCCATCAAGTAACAGCATTAGATGCCCAGAGTCTGACAAATGAACTGTATTCAAAGCTGACTAACTGGGACCTCCATAAGAATTCAGTGACTTGCGTAGCTCAAACTTATGACAATGCATCTGTTAGGAGTGCCAACTTAAATGGAGTTCAGGAACTATTTCGTCATAAGCATCCATATACTATATATGTTCATTGCTATGCACATATTCTGAATTTGGTCCTTGTAGATGACTGTTCATCACTTCTTCCTGTACAGAAATTCTTTGACATGCTTCAAGAGATACACACATTCTTTTCCAAATCTGTCCTGACTCACCAGGGGTTCTTAACTGTTCAAAAGGAGCTTGGGTTGACGAGAATTCTTGAGATACCGGAGTTAAGTTCTACCAGGTGGGCTTGTCAAAAGCGAGCAACAAAGGCAGTAATAGAAACTTATCCAGCTTTTCTAAAATATCTTTCAGAATGTGAAGAAGGAGAAAGGCCAGAGGACTCCAACAGCAAGCTTCTAGAATTCAACAATATCTTTCTCCTTGAAATGTTTGACAAACTACTGTCAGTGGCTGATGGAACAAATAACTTACTTCAGACTCAGGCTTTGGACTTTGGATGAGCAGTGACTGCTGTATCTGCACTGAGAGACACAATTGCACAATTTCATACTGAAGACAGATTTCTAGTTCTCTACAGGGAAGCTGAAAATATGGCAGAAAGATATGGGACACAGACACCCAAAAACACTCCCAGTCCACAGAGGCAAAGGAAACTACCTCGTACTTGGGAGCACTTTGTTCCAACTTCACGAACTGGAACTGAACAAAGTGCATCAGCGTCACATGAAACAAGAACTGCTGTGCATTTGAGAATCATTGTTTTTTACCCTGTGATTGACAAACTGATTGGAGAGATTGACAGAAGGTTTTCCAAGCATAACCAAACACTGATGGTTGCTATCAATGCTCTCAGACCACAGTCTAACCCATTCTTGGACCAGGACAAACTGAGGCCACTTGGAGAGATGTATGAGCGTCCAGTTCTGGAAGAGGAACTAGTAGTAGCAAGAAACTTCATTTGTCGGCTGCCAGAAAATGAACGTCCACACGATATGACCAATCTTTATAATGTACTTCCAGAAATCATGTATCCAACGCTGCATAAAGCACTGAAGATTGCTTTAACAATCCCAGTTACCACATGTGTGTGTGAGCACTCCTTTAGTTTCATGAGTCACATTAAGACGTATCTGAGAAACAAGACAAAAAAAGGCAGATTGAGTTCACTTGGAATTCTCAACATTCAGACTGAAGAAAGCAGACAACTTGACACTGATGATGTGATTGACGAGTTTGCATCCATGACAAACAGAAAGGTTGAGCTACTTCTTCCAAAATCAGCACGATAATAAAATAGTAAAACATGTATGACACTGATATCCAGCAGATCTGCTGGGATAATGGTGTGTCTGGCTGTTCTGGTCTCTCATTTGCTCTGGGGTCCTCCTGCAACCTTCCCAGCAGATCTGCTGGGATAATGGTGTGTCTGGCTGTTCTGGTCTCTCATTTGCTCTGGGGTCCTCCTGCAACCTGTCCTTGGTGGACCAGTAACCACATTTTTCCACATGTACCATATTAAATGTATGGCTGATAACTAGGCTTCTCAAACATATTTTTCATCACTAAAATGCAGGAAAAGCCACCATTTGAAGGTAAAATTTCAAAATTTTCTGGGGGGGCATGCCCCCGGACCTCCCTAGCTTTCTTAGGATTTTGACTAAGGGGCATTAGCCCCCCCCAACTTTGTACCCCTGGTGACGCCCCTGCTCTACACTATTAGAAAACTGCAAGAGTATATTCTCCATTCCAACTGGCTGAATCCACTTACATCCCAGGTGTTTATTTTTTGACAGAGCCCGGTAAAAAACAAGTCCCAATTTGGGGTGCCCATTATTTTGAGTATCTATGGGCACCCTGAATTTCGAAACTAAGCTGCTGACATTTTTTTCACCCGCTAAGCGAGCCCTAAAATAGCGGCCCACTTGCAGTCAGCACTAAAAAAATCACCTCAGTTCTGGGGAAAATAAAGCTCACCTCCAAAATCTCAAATGGAGTTCATTGAGTCACAAACTGCTACCACTCCTCTCAGACATAGGAGCTGTACTGGAGCAAGCGTGCAGTGTCTGTCTGTCTGTCTGTCTGTCTGTCTCTCTCTATCTCCCTCCCTCCCTCTCAGTCACCTAACTTTCAAAATTCACAGCCATCACAGGCTTGTCAAGCAAGTCATTGCCTCCTTATCCACACTGCAAATAAAGAAAAAAAATCACTCTACCTCATTCTGGCAGCTCCATGAAGCACTTAGCCCTGCCACTGTCTCAACCCTGCCACTGTCCCAACGCTGCCACTGTCCTGACCCTGCCACTTAGATTGCAGTCATACTCCAGGTGCAAAAAAATGGCAGTTGGAGAAAAGAGAAAGTGTTCAATCATTAAATCAATAAAATTTTTAAAAAAGGCAGCAAAACTAAGTAGTTTTTTTACCTGTCTGCATGTTTAGTCCTCTGCATGAGGAGGAGGTAACCATAACAACCAGCTCCATGCTCACAATTGTGGGGCCTCCAGTAGGACAAAAATCTTTACCTCCGAAAAAAAAAAGGAAAAAGAACACAATATTCTAATGCAGATGAAGGAACCATTATGACAAAATAAATGAAAGACAGAACAGATTTAACATGGGAATATAATTTTTTTTTCCAAAGCATATGTAATACAGTGGCCCATTTTCTAAGTGCAATAATACCCTCCAGGGTGGGCAGTATTGGGAAATACCAGACCTTCCAGAGGTTATAGGGCTCTCCACCTGTGGCTTCAGGCCTCATTATGGCCCTTGGTGGTCAGGTATTTCCAAATACCACCCACCCTGTCAGGTATTATTGCTTATGTAAATCCCCCACACTTTTACCCCTTGTGTACACAAGCAAAGAATACTGTTTGCTGGATGCCACCAGCCCTATTGGGGTATTTTAACTGTGGGAGATGTATATGTTTTACAGTCGTTACAAAAATAGACATTTACAACTGTCAATACTGATAAGATCTACACAGTCAAACAGTTTATTAACTGTAGCAGCAGAAAAGTTATCTGTTTGGGCACTTGCACATGTGGCGCTTTTTATGTCGGTAAGACAAAATGCATGTTCAAACTTAGAATTGGTGAGCATCTTAGCTCGATATGAAACAAGAATGACCAAAGTACCCTACACTGTCACCTCTCCAATTGTAGAAGGGGGAGGAGGGACAACAGCAGTTCACATTTTGTGGTATTGAGTCCATTAAAATGGGCCCCAGAGGGGGTGACATTGAGGCAAAGCTCAATAAGAAGAAGACCTTTGGATTTTTTTGTTGGGGGCTATGAAACAACCAGGACATAATGAATTCTTTGAATTGGTAACTTTTTTGAAGAAAAGATAAAATAAAAGTGAGAGAACTAGGCTAATATGTTTGCTTTGTTTTCAGGCTGTGTAACCGTGAATTGATTAATAATTTTTTTATGATGCATAAATATGCTTTGCAGTTTCTATTGGTGTCTTGCAATTAATTGTAACAAATACAATGTTTATTTATAGTGATAATAATCCAGCATCTACAGTATATAATGAAAGTGACACTGCCTCATTTTTATGTTGGCTCGCGCTTGCACAGCCAACATCTTGCACTAGTAGCAGATTTGGAGGCGCGGTCACTGTTGCACGAATGCAGAGCATGCATTAGTAGGTGCGTCCCTCATTCCCCAATTAGCCAGCATGCAGGCATCACACCAGGAATACATAATGTGATGAGCACATGTAAGGAAAAGTCCGCTGCAATGAGAGCAAAGCTCATCATATGCAGCGGCACCTCCCAACGTGCCTTCCCTGGTGAAGCAATAAACATGGCGGCAGTGACTGCCACCACTGCCTGCCACAATCCCAACTTCAGAGGTACCCAATCCCCCTGTTGGCATGCCTTGACCCAGTTTATGGGCTGATGGGGGAGCCCACTCCCCATCTGCATAATGCACCCCCCATTTGTTATGTGTCAAGGGGAGTGCCCAATCCCCCTCGGCTCTTGCCCCCCTTTGATATGTGCCGATGGGGGTGCCCAGTCCCCCATCAGCCAGCCCCCCAAACACTCAGGTGGTATGCTGGGAGCCCTCCCTAGCATGCCAAATGCCCAAAAAAAAAAAAACATCCTGCAAATTTTATTTTATTTTTTTAATATATGGATCATCAATTTAGTAGTATTGTAAAGCATATAATTTTTTTTTGGTAATATTATCACTCCAGAAGTGATAATGCCATACTTCGAGAGTGAAAATACTATTGTTCAGGTCCTGTAATAATATCATTCAGGACCTGAATGATAGTATTATTGCTGCAGCTCAAGAGCACAAGTGCACAATTCAAAAAGCTGGTAAAGCTGACAAACATCAGTCAAGAGTGGATATTTACAGCGTGGCTCATCATTGGATGGTTCCTCTCTGTGGGCATCCAAAACAGTTTAAAAAACATGGCAGGAATCTCTCACTTAGTGAAAGCGTAAAGCGCCTGTAGTGATTCCTCAGTTTCTTTCTTTTTTTCTTAACTCGTACCACACCGAGGATTTAGCTGTCTGATCCTGTGCCCCCCCCAAGAAACCAAAAGGTAGGAGTGAAACAAAACTTTCTGGTACCATGGGTGTGTGTGTGTGTGTGTGTGCACGTGTGCGTGTGGTGGGGTGGCAGGAACACAGAGGCACAGCGAGAGTCTCACAAAAAGTACAGCAGTCATCCAAGGCTCGGACACTTCTTTGTAAAAGCAACAAAAAATACTCGCATCCAAATATTAAAAAAAATAAATGATATCTCACAGGGTATTACCAGTGAGATCCCATCTCGAGGTTCTGGACACTGGAACCTCTTGATGTTATTACTCACTGGTAATACCCTGTGGGATATCCATTATTCTCTATTTAACCTGTAAAAGAAAATGACGGTCCCTCATGGTCTGTCCTTCTCCCTTCCCCAACCCGTGCCCACCCTCTGTGCACTCTGCCTCCCCACACACCCACTAACCCGATACTTACCTCCGTAGTCTAGCGCAATGATCTTTGGTGGACCGGGAACATGTCTGCACTCTTCATAGCTGACCGTGAGCTGAAGAAATGCCGGTATGCTGTACGATGGCATCAATAGAGTTTTTTCAACTTTGATGCATATCTCGGGTACTGTTAGGAATCTTTGCACCAAATTTTCAACATGGAGTTATTGTGACCCTTCCTCATGAATTCAGTCACTGTCATGGCGTTATTTGGTCCCAAAAGGTGATTTTGTGGTCATTGCGTGCAATCACCTTTCAGGACCGATTAATGAAATGACAGTGCCACTGTTCATGAAGGGGGCCCTCAGAAAGCCTATGTTGCAAATTTGGTGAAAAGAATCCAAAAAATGGCTGTTTTATGAACATGCATTGTACAGTTTCTACGCATGCTCGTAACTTTGTGAATTTATAATACTTTCACTCCAGATCTTCAAAATTGTCATTTTTCCACACCTTCTTATGAATAGTTCAGCTGTCATTTTACATATCCAGGCCAAAATGTGTTTTCGCACGTCTGGTGCAGAATAGCTCATTCGCTGTGCAAAATCAGTTCTCGAGACATTTTCAGAAAATGATGGTGACTTTGTTCCTAAACAGAGGTCCTAAAATGCCTATGTTGAAAATTTGGTGACGAAAGTACATAAAATGACTGTGTTACAAGTGTGCGTTGTGCAATTTCCACTTACATTTGTAACTTTGCAAATTTGCAATATTTGCATGGCAGATTTTCAACACTGGCATTTTTTCACACCTCCTTATGAACAGTACAGCTGTCATTTTTCACAGCCTGCCAAAAATGTGTTTCAGCACCTGTGGTGCACAATGGTGTGGTCGCTGTGGGAAATCAACTTTTGGGACAGATTAACAAAATCACAATGCCGCTGTTCATGAGGGGAGGTCCCAAAATGCCTATGTTGAAAATGTGGCTAAGAAAATCCCAAAAATAGTTGGGTTATGGACGTGTGTTGTGCAGTTTCTATGCATGCTCATGACTTTACCAATTTTTTATATTTTCACTCAGTTGTCATTTTTCCCATCCTGCCCAAAATGTGTTTTTGTCCCTGTGTCGCCAAATAGCATAGCCGCTGTGCAAAACCACCTTTCAGCTAACAAACTGATTATGCCACTCTTCATGAGGCGGAGTCACAAAAAGCCTATGTTGAAAATTTGGAGTGAAAATACCAACAAACGCCTACAATGTTAGGGTTTCCAACTGTAACACCCCACCTGTAGAGACTGCCAGGCATCAGGGGTGTGACTTGGGATCATTGGCTATAATGCTCACACCATTCCACCCCCACGCCCCACCCTGCAGCCAGTGACAGGCATTGAGCTGTGCCTTGGATTGTTCCATCCTAAAGTTCACCCCATTCTCCTATATTGTACCCATCTCAGCGTATTTCCTTATGGAATGATTAAGTATAAGGACCAAAGACCCCAAAGCACACCACGACACTTGTCAGTGTCTATAGGGTAGGGTGAGGTAAAATGGCATGAGCGTTATAGCTGACAACCCAAAGGCACACCCCAATGCCTGTCAGTCTCTGCAGGGTGGGGGTGGGGTTGGCATCAGTTCAGTACTTCACTGCCATTCCTATTATACATCTCTAACTCCTCCACTACCAATGCCAATGCCAGCGAGACAACATTCGACATTGACAAATCCTTGTTTAATCTGGTGTGTTATTAAACAGCTAATGTTTTGTGTTAAGCCGTGAATCCATTCGTATGTTGCTTTTTATATATAGGGTGTCTCAATTTCCCCTTGATATACTTATATTAAGTACCATCTTATTTTCCTGTTGTCTTCACATATAAGTTCACTTCATTATAACTGTTTTCAATTTGCATATTAGATAATTTATCATGTGTTCCTTAATTGAATTGTGTATACAGAGTGGATTCCAGTATGAGGATTACTCCTTGAGGACGTGTTAGCGAAACCGGTCAGAATTTTATGGGTTCTCACCAGTCCCTCCTTTGTTTTTGGTAAGAGGTCTTAAGCACACTCTTTGTCAATAAATGTGACATATCCAAGCCATTTATTGTGTCCAGTGTCGTTGGTGGGTGGTGTTGGAGTTTTCCTTTTGCTTGATATTTTACTCATATGCACATCCAGTCATGGGGTGGCTTTGCTTGCTTTTCTCAGATTTCTTTTTTTAACTGAGTTTCAGACACACGGGTCTGCTATATTATTCTGGTAGGTTCACACTGATGCTCTGTCTCATAAAAGGAAAACAAAATCAGGGGTCACCTCATCAGTTGGCCTAACCCTGTCTCATAAAGCCTGCAGCTGATCCTAAGATGACTGACTAAAGCTGGCTAGCACTGCACCTACTAGCCTCTGTTCACTTACTTATCACTTTCCCCTCTTCTCCACTCTCCCACCTGTTGGCTCACAAAAGTTATTTTTAAAATTTTCACCCCAGAATGTTTTTTGGCTTTTGTTTTTGCAGAACAGAAAGAATTCACTTTGCGGACTGCCTTCCTGCTGCCTCAGTCAGTAACTCTCACTTGCCCCTCTCCTCCCCTCCTCATCCTCTATTTTTGCCTCACAGATTTTCTCTTCTTAGTGTAATCTCAGTTTTTTTTATAACCCTCAATTCTTTGAGGATGAGACAACCCTTGAATTAACTTTAAATAGTAGTTTTATGTTGCAGCCATTATGATGATGATGAGACGGACACAGAGCAGTGCAGAGCATTGCATCTCTCTAATATCTGCCATGCACTGAGTAGACTACAGCAGCAAAATCCCACACATAAATTTAACCAGGTGGGTTCCTCCCATCCTAACCCAATCAGATGCCACCTTTGGATGTTCCTGGTCCAATGAGGAACCACGACAGAGGATCTCTTTGTCTACTACCTCCTACAGCTCTCTCCCACCCACATGCTAGACATCAGTCCCACTCCAACCACCCTCCAACTCCTTATGTTGCCGCCAACTGAATCAGGTGACAAACACGGAGTTATCCAAACTGTTCAAGACAGTAAAAACTGATCAAAAGTGGTTCAATTGCCATTGCTGCTGCTGGTTCAGTTGGGGGGGTAGATTTTCCCCAAACTTGTTTGCACACCTCTAGTCTATAGTCCCCATTTTCCTAGTTGGAAACAAATATCCCAAAGGACTAAAAAAGGTCTTCATGAGATTTCTCCCCCACCGTTAGTATAACGGAGATTTTATTTCAACTTTCTTTATGCCACTAGGGCTTGTGTAGGGGATATACCTCCATGTCAGTGCCTGGTCCTTCCACCTGGTATCTCACAGGCTGCCCAGACTAGGAGGCCAGCAGCTTGCCCCCTGAGGTGGGGTTCCCCAAAGGGAGAGACTGAGAACCTCCTGAGGCCCCAGCAGAGGCTTACATCTAGGGCACCATTTGGGTGAAGGTCCAGGGGTGTCACAGTGCTGCCAGCCCCAGGTATTTTCTACTTAGGTTTCCTCTGGGAGGTGCAGACATGCAATGATGTTAACACTGGACATTCTCTCTTCTGCACATGTCCCATAGACCTCTGCTGATGCTTTCACCCAACTTGCCTGTGGTCCTAGCTGGTGCACACCCAGCCTTCTCTGGGTGTCACTCTGGTGCCAGGAAGCCACAACCCCCTCCGGAGGAGGAGAACAGTCTATGGGACACTCACCCTACCTCCCTCCCAGCCAACCCTCTGCCACACCATGCTAATTCCTGAACACGTGTCAGCAGTGGGTAAGCAGAGACACTACTGCTGCTCTGGTGAGCCAGCTATAAATGAGAGTATGTCCCTTCAGACATTGTATTACAGTAAGGGGATATAATTTATCTTATAAATGGTTCTATGTGATACCGGCAAAAGCTTAAAGGTGATCACTGTTATCACACAGTTAGAGTGCTGAAAACATTTTCGACACTACTGACACCCCAGCGCACAGGACAAAGGCACCGGGGACATATATTTCAATGCTTTCTTTGGGGGGTCTGCACCACCCCACACCCCCGCACTCCCCTACTAAAGGATTCTCAACTCCGGGGGGGGATACATGTCGGGGGGGTGAAAACTTGTAAAATTAAAGGTTTGGGCCAGGCACAATAAAATTGCACCAGTGCCCAGACCTGAACTAGTTACCTCACCCACCCCAACCACAGGCCAACCCCCAATGCCATGACGCAGCTCAGCAGCCCACTGCAGCAACACCCCATATAGCTCCTCCACCCCTCCTAGCCCATGCTCAACGTGCTCGCTCTCCCCTGCACGCATACATATAGCGACATCCTGTTGCCCATTTTTCCCACCCCCCCATCTCGTCACCCTACCCTCCCATTGCTGTGAGGGATTCAGTGGGGAATGAATCATCATTATGGACAACGCTGTTCACCATGTGCCCTCCTCACGGGCTACCTTGTAAACTGGTCATTAACTAAACACCATTCTGATTTTGTTATTAATGTGCCAACATATGTCACACTGATTTTGACCCTTATCAGCTAGTCTGTCTATGCTTCTGCTCACACCTCCTGTTATATATGGTGTTAGTGGGAATGTGACCTCACAATATTCTGATGGGGGAGTATGTATTGGGGTTGTCAAGACTGGTATCACAGACTATTTTAGAGGACAGGGATATGCTGACACGTAAGTGATGGTAAAGGACTAGATACCAAGCCAAACTTTATTACCAGAGCTATGGAAGCAGTAGCAGCGGCAAATGCAGAGATCACAGGGCACTGGTTGTGAAACAAAAAGAATGCATGGCAGCCATGAAGGATCTAGGAGAGGACCCAGAATAAAGTGAGATAGAAATAGTACCAGAGAGCATGGCTAACTTCTTAAAATAGTGGTCCATTCGTCAGAGATATGCCAATAGAAAGAGAGATGAGAATCTCCAAAGCATGGAACGGAAGCAAGAAGTAGAGTAACAGAGGTAAGAGGCATGCTATGAAGAAGCACTAAAGGCTCTTTGAGATGGTGGTACCAACCTGGATCTTGCTTCAGCCAGTTCTAACACAAGACTGAGTGGCATTAAATTAACAAAGTTAGGAACGGGCAATGACATATAGGCAAACCTAACCTCATATGTGCATATTTTACAGACCTGCTAGTGGCCAAGAGACCAGTGGGTACTCCAGATGGGTGCTCTGCCTGTCTAGGAAAGTGCAAGTGGCATACTGTATAGTCACATGGACAGTGCTCAAGCCCATGATAATGAACTGATTAAAAGAGAAATTCTTAGAAAATATGATGTATCAGCAAAAACATACAGAGTTGTAGAAATTTAAGGTATCAGTTCGATGATATAGTCAGACAAGCTAACAACCATTTGAAAGACCAAGCAACAAGTGAATAGAATCTGAAAGAAAGTCCATCCCACAGATACTTGAGATGTTCATCACTGAATAATTTTGGACAATCCTCTCCAGTGAAACACAGCTGTGGTCTGAGAACATCAGTCTGAAATTGGGTCAGTGGGCAATATCACTTGCTAAGGATTTCAACCAGCTAGAAGGTTGATACTGAGAGTCAATATCAACAACAAAGGTCTGTTATGACCACCTTTTCTTTGAATTAAACCACCTGAGCCAAAACTGTAGCACATGTCTAGTTGAGGGGGAGGTCTGCTTCCTCTGACTTTGTGTGCTATCATTGCAAAAGACCTGGACACATTGCAAGAAACAGACAGAAAACGAGGGATCACGTGATGCTCGTGGAGTGAGGGCAGCAGCCTGAGGGTTCTCCGCTCCCTGCCACTCCATTCTCAACATTCGCAAGGGTAAACAGGGTCTACTACATTTCACAAGTCTGCCAGACCCTGTAGGAATGCTTTTTCCACCGTTTTGTGTTACCGCTCGTTTTTGGGTAACCCGCGAGCCGATCCAAAAGTCGGCGAATGCTCGTCTGCGGCTTGGCAGCTACGCGCTATTTTACAGCTCCCTGCCAGCCAGAATTTCAATTTTGCTCATCTTTACCTACAGTACTGACCCGGAGACATTGAAATCAGCCTGCCAGCACTAGTTTGGGGTCATTTGGTGACAACGCTAGGTTCCTGCTTCTTAAGGGGGACTCCACCATGTTTGTCAGCTATATGCTGGTGGCAAAGCTTCTGCCTGTGGGCCTTTCCCTCTCAATCACCAAGAAATTCGTCTTACACCACAAATCTTTTACTTCTGCACGGATAAGCTACCTGTTTTGCTATTGGAAAATCTTTGGGTCCATCTAAGAGAGGATTTCGGAAGTAACCAGTGATTACTTTCATCTTGGAGGATGCAGGCAACAGATTCAGAATTGGAGGCCAAACGTCCGTGAAGGGGCTCATCGCCTCTGCTTCAGGAACAAGAGCTAAAACCCGAGAAGATCTACAACGACCTTTCTACTATAAAAGAAGCCTTATTCAAGCTCATAGAGGAAGTGGCAGAGATAAAACCAGCCTTGACACAGCTAGCCAGAAGGGTGACCGACGCTGAGGCCAGAATCTCATCTCTGGAGAGAGCTATGGATAAACCAGGCCCCAGTATAGTGGAGTGTAAAAGAAGCCTTGTCAAATTAGAGGATCGTCTCGATGACCTGGAGGGCTGCAACAGGTGTAACAATCTGGTCCTGCTAGGCCTCCCAGAAGGTGAGGAAGGGCCGAATACTATTCAGTTTCTACAGAAGCTTATTAAGAAATCAGTGGGCCCCTCACCCAATGGGCCAGAA
Source organism: Neoceratodus forsteri (assembly GCA_016271365.2). Lineage (NCBI taxonomy): Eukaryota > Metazoa > Chordata > Ceratodontiformes > Ceratodontidae > Neoceratodus > Neoceratodus forsteri. The sequence goes on along the minus strand of CM057454.1, from coordinate 1,023,348,811 downwards.
TATATTATTGAGAGGGGTCATCGCCTTAGAGCCAAGCCTCCACCTTCGGAACCACCGAGGCCGATTATTTTTAAACTTTTGAACTATCTGGACAGGGAGTACATTTTAAACGGAGTGAGGAAACTGGAGGTTTTCCAATGGGAAGGTAAGAAACTGCGTCTGGTGCCCGACTTAACCTGGAAGATGAGACAAGCTCGTGCCAGTTTTAGGCCGATTACGTCGAAGCTCTGGGCGGCAGGGATCCGGCACCGTCTTCTTTATCCCACGAGGTTGGAGGTTACTTTCAAGGAAGGCCCGAAGAGGTTTAACTCGGTGGAAGAAGCACTTGACTCCCTGAGAACTCTGCTACCTGATTTGTTTCCCAAGGGATGAGAGATAAGTCTGACTTTTTGGACAGTATACAGTAACTTTTTGTTTCTACCTACCTTGGTAACAAAGACTCTTGGTTTGCACCTAATATTCACAATTTGATTTTGATTGAGGGTATTAGAGTAATATGTAATTCTGGTTCGCTCAAAGATTAGTGATAAGTGGGGTTTGGTTTATATCTGTTGCTGTGAGTGATACTTAACTCCTATAAAGTTGGGTTAGAATTTTACCACCTATACCATTGATTTACCTTGGCTAAGTATTTTACTACTCTGGATTATAACTAGAGCACGGGAGGGCCTTTATTAGTCCCCACATTTATATAGTCAAGGTCAATATTTTCATAAGGAGGCGGTTACATTGTTTGAATTTACGCCTGGGAAAATTTCTTTGTTCCTTGCTTGTGACACCTGCTCTAATGGTATTTGATGAAAACAAATAGTTTTCTTAAGGACAATTTATAGCTGGGGTACCAATTTAGCCATAAAGATAAAGTTAGAACTGAATTGTCAAGGGGTATAATGCTAGTTATGTTTTTATGGTAGGCCGAGCAGCTTTGCTTGGTTTACTTAATAGTCCTGCTAGTTATATTCTGTCCGGCCTTCGGGTTTGTAGGCCAAGATAGAGCCTGTTATAGAGATTAATGTTTGGTATGCCACGGAATGGCTTATAATCTTATTCACTAGTGCTGGGAAGGATGGAGATACTTAATGGCCTAATATATGATTTAATAGGTCAATGGAGGCATTATACCCCTTAATTTCTCTTTTTTTTTTTTTGGAGGATCTCTCATTAATTAGTGCATCGCTATGTGACTTAACTATAGGCCTAAAGAGGGAGGTTACTTTTCTTTTAGCAGCCCAGCTCGAAGATAGAGTTTGGCACAATTACATACTTAATCATAGTAATAACTGTGGCAGGGGTGGATACACCCATCTCTATGTAGCATCATGTACCGGAGAACGGGGAGTTGGCTTCGGGCCAGGAGGGGGAGTTATAAGTTATTTATGGGAATGTTATCATTTTGCTTAGGGGTTGGAGGGTCATTCCAGAAAGGTAATTTTATTTTTGGTGTTTCGGGGGTACTTGCGTGGGGGGGGGGGAAGCAGCTATCCCAGGAGTTCTATGGTTTGTAGAACAAATGGTAGATAGGTTGAATATAATTTCCTGGAACATCAAAGGAGGAAAGGATAATTGTAAAAAATTCGTTATTCTGAATCACCTTGCCTGCTTGAAACCAGCAATAGTATTTTTGCAAGAAACCCATATTCTCGCTGACCGCTTGGCCCATTTTAAGAAAAAGTGGGTGAATCAGGTCTTTGGAGCGGGATTTTCCTCCAACAGCCGGGGAGTGGCTATTTTAGTGGCCCGGGGGATTCCATTTACGCATTCTCAAACAATATCCGACCCCAAGGTCGTTTTATTTTGTTTTGGGTACTATTGGAGGGATTAATCTAGTCCTGGGTTCAGTATCTGAGCCTAACTTAGATTCACGGATTTTTCACACAGTTAGGATTGACTTTGGCTTCTTTTGGGAATGTCCCAATAATCATAGGTGGCGACTGGAATTTAGTTCAGGCCAACCAACTAGATAGATCACATTGTAAAGGCTCTTCCCTCTCTCAGCTCAGAGGGCCATGTGGGAGCTTATGGTATCAATGGTCTAATAGATCCTGGCGTATCCTCAACCCCAGCCTCCGGGAGTATACATTTTCTTCTGTAGTGCATAAATCGCTTTCGAGATTAGATTTTTTGATCAGCCAGTCTAGTTTATCTTGGGTCCTGGATGCCGCTATTTTGCCCCGAGTAATCTCTGACCATTCCCCTATAAGGATTGTATGTTCTCTACCACTTTTACCAAATAGGTCACACTCATGGTTGTTAAATAGCAGTATTTTAAAAGAATCCAAGACATTAGCCAGTTTTAAATTGTTCTTAGAAGGCTCGATTGCCAGTAACTGGGGTTCCATTGATGCTATTGACCAAACGTGGGTGGCTCTTAAGTCTGTGTGGAGTGGCGAGTTATACGTTTAGCAACCGTCCCACAAAATAAAGTCAAGGGCACTACTGGGCGATACTTAAAAGAGATAAGGGAATTAGAAAAATTAATGATAATCAAAGAACGGAGGAACAAGTAAGCAAATTAATCTTCCTAAGAAATCAGTATGTGGACTTACAGAGGGAGAAAGTTATTAGTTTAGCCTCAAGGGTTAAGGCTTTATACTTGGGACAGGGTGGCAGGGCAGGGAGGCTGCTGGCTTGGCAGTTAAAACAGAAATGTTCGGCAAGGTGGGTCTCTGCTCTTAACCATCCTGAATCTGGGCAAGTGATTACGGATCCGGCTGAAATATTAGGTATCTTCAAGTCCTTTTATCAAAAGCTTTATACAAGCCAGCAGCCCCCCTCCCAGGTACTAGATGAGACCCAAGGGTTTTTAGAAACTATTTCGTTAGCGAAACTGGCAGAAGATGATGGTCCTCAATTGATAGCTCCTATTTCTATGGAAGAAATAGTAGAGGTTATCGATTCACTAAGCCAGATAAAGCGCCTGGCGGACGGATTTTCAGCTTTCTTTTATCAGCTATTTAAAATATTCTTGCACCTTTACTACAGGAGTTATTTTCTTTCTGGTGTGATCAAGGGATCAGGGATCAGACACCATTCGAGGCTAAAATTATTTTGCTGCCTAAACCAGGCAAGCCCACAGATGAAGTGAGTAGCTATAGCGATTTCATTGCTAAACTTGGATGTAAAATTTTTGCTAAAATTTTGGCCAACAGATTAAAACGAGTTTGGCGGACTTTATTGAGCCCAGAGCAAGCTGGTTTTGTGGAGGTTGCTCCTCAGCCGACCACTTTCGTAAGTTGTTTTACCTGGTTTCTGAGTCAGCGGACCCTGCGCTGAGGCGTCATTAGTTTCTTTAGACGCAGAGAAAGCTTTTGACAGGCTGGAATGGGCTTTTATGTTCACTACCCTGTCAAAGCTTGGCCTCCCAGATAGATTTATTCATATGGTTCGTATTTTATATTCTTGCCCGGTAGCTAAAATTCAATGTAACAACTTAATTTCTGAGGCCTTTCCCCTCTCTAGAGGTACTCGGCAGGGTTGTCCTTTATCACCATACCTCTTTAATTTATATATTGAACTGCTGATTCAGTCCATTAAGTCCAATAGAGAGGTGAAGGGGCTAAGGATTGGAGGCACTGAGTTTAAACTATCTGCATTTGCAGATGACTTACTGTTACACATTTCGGACACTACCTCCTCCCTTCCCAAAGCTCTCGCTTTAATTGATAAGTTCAGTAGGTGTTCAGGGTATAATCTGAATAAGGCCAAAACGTCAGTCTATGCTTTATCCCCATTCCTTCTTAAAAGCTGGTGCTCTTCTCTGGGACTTAGTTGGCAGACTAAATCAATAACCTATTTGGGGATTCAATTATCTAAGAATTTAAAGAACCTGGTTGATCTAAATCTTAAACCGTTAGTTACATCTATTAAGGAAGATTTGGTTAGACGGTCAAAGCTCCCGCTGACCTTTTTGGGAAGAGCCAATACAATAAAAATGATGGTTATGCCCAAACTCTTTTATACTTTATCTAATTTAAATGTTTACTTGCCAAAGTCCTTTTTCAAGCCACTACTCCAACAATGCGTGACTTTCTTATGGAATGGGAGACCCCCAGAAGGAGTTACCTCAAACTTACTACGTGGCGATTGAGAGGCTCAATTACGGACTTTTTGCCTATTACTTGCGATTCACTTGGCAGGTGAGTGCCTGGGCATGTGACGAGGATTTACATTCCCTGGCCTTTTTTAGATCGCTTATTTGTTAAAGGCTTCAAGTTAGACTTAGAGTCTTTACTTTATGTTTCATGGGCTAAAATTCCAAAGAGGGTGAGAGACTCCCGTTAGGATGGGATATTAAAGCACTGCATCAGTTTTATGAAATTTCAAATTGTACAACGATATGATTTATTTCAACCTATAGTAGGAAACCCAATTTGATTATTGGAAACAACCTATATCTAGTAGAGAATAGAAGGGGTAGGAAATGACGGGTTAAGAATCTCTTTCAAAATAACAGGCTTCTTTCACCTCAGGCTCTGGCAGATGGATAGGAAGCAAATGTCAATCTTACCTAAAATTAAGTCAGATTTTAAGCTGCGTTAAATTGCATTTTGGTAAGGGGCTGGGGCAAGACATTTTGGGTCCTATGTTTTCAGAGCTGAAAGGGTTTATACAAGCTGGCAAGGTGATATCAAAAATTTATAAGTACATAATAGACAAAGAGTCATTGAATGTGTCACCCATCCCGATACACTGGGAATTGAACCTGTCCTTGGGTAAATCAGCAGAAACTTGGGGTAAGGCTTGGGTCGATATCTATAAACTTATCAAGCAGGATAGATTAAGAGTTCAATTCAAGCTACTTCATAACCTATATCTCTCACCAGCTAAGCTTTCAAGGATGAGTAGTTATTTCATAGCGAATTGCACCAAGTGTAATGACTCTCTGGCCACCAGCTACCACAAGTTTTGGACCTGCACCAAGGTGGTGGGTTTGTGGCACTTGGCGAAACAAAAGATTGGTCAATTTTATGATCTGGATAGATTCTTCACTCCAGAGGCGTGTATATTTGGTGTGTTTGATAAAATCCATAGCAAGTTAACCAAATATCGACTAGCTATGGTAGTGGTGGTAACTAAGCTGATAATTTTGCCCCACTGGAGAGGGGATTGGACTCCTTCGGGTGCGGAGTGGTGGGAGGAATTTATGAGCGCATTGAATGTAGAAAGATCAGTTCTCTCTTTCTATAATGCTTCACCATTATTTCTACAATGTTGGGGGAAGCTATTTCAATGCTTGAAGGATAGATATGGGTATTAGTATCAAAGCTCAAAATATTCGTTTCTAATTATTGGTTGGATATCGACCCCAGTTTGGTACATCTCTTGGGTGAATCCTTTCCTCCACGGTACTTTCTTTTGTAGACCTAATGAAATTGCCTATAATTGGGTCTAACCTGGTCTGTTTTCCGAGGTTACACTACGACTACATTTTTTATATATGTGAGTCTGCTATAGGGATAGCTGCTAGGGGTGGGCAGGGGGTGCGGGGTTGGGATGGGCACTTTTTATTTTTATTTTGGTGGGGGTTTAAGGGGTTCTGTTCTGTTTTGTTATATTTTTATGATGCCTCTGTATTATGTACTATTTGGCGTGTATGTAATGTTTCATAAATTTTAATAAAGCTTGTTTATTTGCAAAAAAAAAAAAAAGAAACAGACAGAAAACAACAAAAAACAGACTGGCCCTAGTTAGAGTAATGGGGGAATATACCTTGCAGATGTCAATGTGGGTGAACAACTGGTCACAGGATTAATTGGCTAAGGATGCCATCACCCCCTGGTAAACACAGATTTGTCACTCAAAGGTTGCAAGAGATTGCCAGGAACTGCAGCAACCTGTGTGCAGGGTGATACAGTGTCACCCCACAACCAAGCTAAGCTTACAAGTGAAGAGGATGTCACATGCCTTGAAGGTGGGGGTGGCACCAGCATTACCTGTGCTACTTATCATTTGGTATGGGGTTCCCATATTTAAAGAAGAACTGTGCTGAAACTGCATGTCATTTTCCCCTGTAATAGTGGAAGGGCTAAGAGCCTGTGGTTCAAGGAGGGGGGACTAGCTCCTCCCCATTCCCCTACTTAAACCTAGCACTTCTGTTTGCTCCACTTCGAGCATTTCTAAATCAGAAGTGTCATGGTCTGTTGGCTAGCTGCCTTGCCTGGAATTTGCTTTGCCTGCTTGGCAGCTTGTACCCTCTCCTGGTCTGTGGTTCTGGTGCTGCTTGCTCCTCTGCTTGTGGCTGGTGTGGCTGGACACATTCCTGCTCTTTGTTTCTTCCTGCTTCTGTTCCTCCCTCCCTGTGTTTTTCCCCACACTTTGCTTGTTTCTGTACCCCCTTCCCTTGCTCCAGTTTTTCATTTCTTCCTGCTGACTCCCATTCGCCTTTCTTGTTCTCCTTGTTCATTGCTTCTCTCTTGTCCATTTCCCTCCTTCTTGTCTTTCCCCCATACCTCCTTTCTCTGTATTCAGTCCTTCCTCCATCTCCTTTCTTTCTTTTGGGTGTCCTTTCATTCCCTCACCAGCCACCGCTCCTTTTCTCTGCTGGCACTCCCGGGGTGAGACGTCACCCACCACACTCAGCTTCCTGCTGCACCTTCTCTTTGGAGCCACATTGCTGTAGGTGGGACTTCTCTGATGCCTCTCTGCAACTTTTGGATCCATTTGCTGCACCTCCTGCTGTACTCTCTTGCCCTATGTTGAACCTGCTGGCCTCCAGATTTTTGAATGGACTGCCATTTCATTGTGGCCATCGAGCTGCTCCTTTCCTTGGACTGCTACTGCATTTCTGTGCAGTGGGCGGCATGGCATGGTGGTGCGTGAGCTGACCTGCCGGTGCTGTGTGCCTGGTTGTGTTCCTACTACTACCTCTTATCTTCATGGGACCAGGGACTGTCCTTACTCTTTATATTACTATTAATTCTCCCTGCTCACTACAACACCTTCTGACTGACTCAGGATTGCTGCACCTGTATGCACAAGCTCATTTTCAGGGAGCTCCTGGATGGAACAGGTTACCTTGTTACTCACTACATTCTCTTACTTTGCTGCCAGGTAAACTGAACCATTTGGAAAGCCTTCTGCAGTATACAACATTATGTGGGTTTGAGATTTTGTATGACTGTGGCATTTCCTCTATCTCTGCCACCTACTTTACTGATGTGAATAATTTCCTGATATGAACCTGCAATGCACTGTGAACAACTTGCCTCCCAAGCTGCCTGATGACTTCTTTCCCTTCCTTTTTGGGCATCACTCTGTAATTTTACCCATCTGCTACCACTCTTGTGCTTTCCATGGCAATCTGTTTGATACTTCATTTCTACAGTGCTTTTATCATTTAATTTATTTTTACTGTACTCTCTATGCCTCAGTTACTACCTCTTTGCATGGCCTTTACAGAGGTCCTTCATGGACTATATCAATCCTTTCTTCACTGTAGGAACCTTCGTTCCCCTACTGAGTCCTGGCTTATTTCATTCCTGAGAATGCACCAAATCCCATTTATTCAGTGTATTTTACACAACTTGCCTCCCATTCTGCATTCAGAATTAACATATACTGCTCCATCTAGACCTGCCTAGGGGTCTCCTGCCCTAGAGGCTCAAGTTTCCTCCTGGAAGGATTGCATCTGATTAAGTTCTACAAGAAATTTTTGGCTCCTCACATCTTTAGTATTGGGATGCCACTGCTCTTAATCATCTGTTACCTGGAGGTCTCCTCCACCTCCTAGACTGTAAGTCTCATCTCACTGTTTGCCTTATCTGCAGGTCTCTCCTCCTCTTCCTCACTTGTTGACCTATGTGAAGGGTCCCATACTGCTCTATTGTTATCTGCTGAACTATGTGTAGGTCTCGTATTACTAATTTCATTACCTGTTGACCTACATGGGTGTTCATAACGCTATTTTCGTCACCTGTTGAGCTACATGGCGGTCTCGTAGGCTGCTTCTGTTACCTCTTGACCTACGTGGAGGTCTCTTACTCCTAGTTCATCACCTACTGACCTATGTGGAGGTCCCGTACTTTATTTTGCCACCGGTTGTTCTACGTGGTGGTCTCATCTCCGCATGGATAACTTCACCTCTTATTGACTAACAGTACACAACAGAATCTGCCTCCGGGTTCCATTCTCTATTCATTCTCACAGTCCTTTGTCTGCTGCTTCTGGTGACCCATCACCTGATGCAGACGTTGTACATCAGATGCTCCTCGTTTCTCTTCCAGCTTCCTATTCCTTGAACATGATACTGCTGTCCTTCTACTCCAGTCTATCTCCTCATCTTGATGTGCCTCCTGCTTGGACTACTCTGTCATGACTCCTGAATTAACCCCTTCTCCATCATCAAGGACTCAGCAGTTACATCCTAGCCAGTTGTTCCATTCCATTGTATACTTCTTTAGCGGATGTTTTCCCACCCCCTCGATTGGACTTTTGTCAGTTTCCTCCTTGTGTTTTGTAGTGATGTTTTGAATATGTTCCTTCCCTTCTCCTTCCTCACCCTAGGCCTGGATCTGGACTTCCTCCCAGATATCCTCCTTCTGTATTCCTTTTGGGGCCTCAAATGCACCACCATCTAGTGCTAATTCATTCATCGATTCCGCTCCCTGACTCCGATTTTAGAAGGGTGGCACAAGTTGCCACCAAACTCAACTTGCGCCACCTGCAATTGTGACAATGACCCTGCACCCTATTCTAAAAGGAGCAGGGTCTCCACAACACTGACCTATGACTTGCGACATGCGGTTATGTACGCCGCACAGAGGGCGTTCCTGGCCAGCATGTCCAACTTGCTGCCACAGGTCGCAAGTGCACCCCCCACCTGTGAGCCTACCCCAGGCTTGCCTGGCCAAAAATGCACGTTACCTGCCCTGGTAGTATAGTGCCCCCGAACAGAGTTATATAAAAGAATATCTCCCCCATAACCCTGGTAGTCTAGCGGCACCCCCGATCTGTATAATAATAAAATAGATCCCCATATCCCTGTTAGTCTAGTGGCTCTCCCATTCTGTACAATGGAAATATAGATCCCCATATCCCTGGTAGTCTAGTGGCCCCCGATCTGAATAATAATATTAAAATAGATCCCTGTTTCCCTGGTAGTCTAGCAGCCCCCCTGATCTGTATAATAAAAATATAGATCCCCGTGTCCCTGGTAGTCTAGTGGCCCCCCATCCCCCCACCCAGCCATGTCAGCAGCCATAGCCTACCCCCACCCATCCCCAGTCGGTGACTGGCACAGCCCACCTCTCATCTCCATGGCCAACTGCTGACTGAGTGCAGTATTAGCGCTACTGGGGATCTATATTTCTATTATACAGATTGGGCAGGCTGGGGATGGGTGTTGGGTGGGCTGACATGGCTGGGTGGGGGGCCACAAGACTACCAGCAAGACTGGTATCTATATTTTTATTATACAGATTGGAGGGGTGCTAGACTACCAGGGAAATGGGGATCTATACTTTCATTATACAGTTCGAGGGGCCTCTAGACTACCAGGGATACGGGGATCACTTTATTTATTTTACAGTTGAGGGGGCCACTAGGCTACCAGGGCTGGCTTCTTGCCACATAAGGGGCTGGTGACTCACAGTTTGGGGCATGGGTGGGGGGAAGGCAGCATGTTGGCATGTCTGCAGGCGGGTCTACAGGACTCCAGGGGGGCAGCCATAGGTTACACCAGCTAAATGCTGGTGTAACTTACAATGCCTATTCTCCTCCGAGGGTTCTTGTAGAATCCTGATGTGGGGACCTTGTGGCTGCCCTTCTAGAATGGGGCGCTACTGCTGCTGTAAACCCCTTAGCGCCATGTCGCAGAGGGTTTATGCGGCATAACTGCTGTTCGGCGCAACTGGCCTGCGACATGTTGCAGGCCACTTTGTAGAATCACGCATGTTGCAACAGCTGGGTGTAAGTTGCTACATGCACCATTCTACTTGGTGCAACTGCTGTTATGCCAGGCTTAACATTTCTACAATTGGGGCCTCTGGATCCACCATCACTAAGGCTTCTTGTAACTATTCCTTCATCCTATCATGTCTCCTCCATCTGTTACTCACATCATCAGTGGAATTCCAGTTCCGCCATCCACCTTTCAATCCCTCGATCAACTCCCATGCTCCAGCGCTATCTTACTTACAAGACTTTAATACTGGATACCATAAAGACATCCCAGATATCATTGAAACATAGAAACATTGACTTTGATGGCAGATAAGGACCACTTGGCCCACCCAGTCTGCCCATTTCCCTACCTAATTGGATAAGCTGCAGATTCTAGTTAACCAACAGCCTACTTCCTGCAACCCCCCACTATAATTGCCTTATGTCTGTCCCATGTATGTTTGAATTCCCCCACTGTTTTCGACCCCACAACCACTCCAGGAAGGCGGTTCCATGTGTCCACCACTCTCTCCATGAAAAAGAATTTCCTCACATTATCCCTGAGCCGTCCCCCCTCTAACTTTAAATTGTACCCCCTTGCTCTTACACATTTCTTTTTCTGAAAGATTCTACCCTCCTGGACTTTGTTGATTCCCTTGAGGTACTTGAAAGTTTCTATCATGTCCCCCCGTCCCTTCTTTCATCATGGGTATACATATTAAGCTCTCTTAGTCTCTCTTCATATGGTTTCTGATGTAGACCCTGCACCATTTTAGTTGCCCTCCTCTGGCCTGCTTCCATCCTGTCTATGTCCTTGCGTAGATGAGGTCTCCAAAACTGCACGCAGTACTCCACATGGGGTCTCACCAACTGTCTGTACAGAGGGATAACCACTTCCCTTTTTCTACTTGTGATGCCCCTCCCTATGCATTCCAGTATCCCCCTGGCTCTCCTTACTGACTTCTCACATTGCTTACCCACCTTTAGGTCATCTGATATGATTACACCCAGATCCCTTTCCATTACTGTTGTTGTTAGTACCTCCCCTGCTATTGTGTGCCCTTCTCCTGGATTTTTATTTCCCAGGTGCATTACTTTGCACTTCTTTGCATTGAATCTAAGTTTCCATATGTCTGACCATTCCTCCAACCTTGCCAAGTCCCTTCTCATCCTTTCTACCCCATTGTGTATCAACTCTGCTACAGATCTTTGTGTCATCTGCAAAGAGGCATACCTTTCCTTCCAGACCCTCTGAAATGTCACCTATAAAGACGTGAAAGAGGACTGGACCCAGTACTGAGCCCTGAGGTACTCCACTAGTAACCCCCCTTTCTTCAGAACGTGTTCCATTCACTATTACCTTCTGTGTCCTGTTGGCCAGCCAGTTTGCTACCCAGACTACCACCCTGGGACCCACTCCCAGGCTGGCTAACTTGATTATTAATCTTTTGTGCAGGACTGTGTCAAATGCCTTGCTAAAGTCTAGGTAGACCATATCCACAGCCCCTCCCTGGTCTATTACTTTGGTCACCCAGTCAAAGAAATCGATTAGATTCATCTGACATGACCTTCCTGCTGTGAATCCATGCTGCTTTGGGCCCTGTGCCCCGCTGGCCTCTAGATACTGAACAATTCTTTCTTTCAAAAGTGATTCCATCATTTTCCCCACCACTGAGGTCAAACTAACAGGTCTGTAGTTTCCTGCTTCTGCCTTGCTCCCACTTTTGTGAAGGGGAATCACATCTGCCCTCCTCCAGTCCTCAGGTACCACCCCATCTTCCCATGATTTGTTAAAAAGTGTGGTTAGTGGTATCACTAGATCCTCCCTTAACTCTTTTAGGATTCTAGGGTGAATCCCGTCAGGCCCCTTTGCTTTGTCCACCTTGAGTTTTAGGAGTTCTTTCAGGACTTTTTCTTCTGTAAATGGACTGACGTCAACCCCACTACCCAGAGTGCTTCTATTGTTTGGTTTAGGTAACTCATCCTCTTCTTCTTTTGTGAATACTGAGCAAAAGTATTCATTCAGTATCTCTGCCTTTTCACTGTCTCCCTCTGCCCACCTCCCCTCTCCTTTATTAATCTTTACTATCCCTCTCGTAACCTTTCTATGCTCTGTAATGTACCTATAAAATGTTTTATCCCCCTTCTTAACTGAGTTGGCTATCTTTTCCTCAGTTTGGGCCTTTGCTTTTCCGACTGCCTTCCCCACTTCTTTCTGCTGCAATTGATACAGTTCCTTGTCGTGCTCCTTCTGTGATTCCTTATACTTTTTGAATGCAGCCTTTTTCTCCTTAACCTTCCCTGACACCTCTTTTGAGAACCACAGTGTTTTTTTATTCCGCTTGGTTTTCTTTATTTGTTTCACACAAAGGCTTGTTGCCTCTATGATGGCAGTTTTGATTTTTCTCCATTGTTCTTCCACCCCTCCTTTCTGGTCATTTGCTAATGTATTCCAAAGGTATTCACCCATTATGCCAAAGTCAGACCTTCTAAAGTCCAGTATCCTTGTCTTTGTATGGCTTGTCTCCATGGTTGTGTTTACTGTGAAGCACACTGTGCAGTGGTTCCTTCTTCCCAGATGTCTACTGACTTCTAAATTTGTGATCCTCTCTCCATTTGAGAGTACCAGGTCTAATATTGCTCCCTCCCCATTGAACCACTGTCTTCCTTTATCTGGATACCCTTCTGACTTGGATTCTTCTTCCAGAATCGACCTTCCTACTCACTTCCTCAAAGATTCAGGATATGACTCATCTACCTAACAACTGTCCAGAGCATCAAAGATTTGGAGGACATAACTTATTTTTTATTTATTTATTAAATTTTGATAATTGGGTGAGCCCACTGGGCCCCGAGGGTCCCTTTTTCAGGGGCGACCCGAGGATTACTTAGATTATTACATAGGATTGAGTGCAATAAAATACATAACATGTGTCACATAGATACATTACAGGGTAAACATGGTAGGAATATAACAAGTTACAACAGTACAGGAGTTGGACCACGGAGTATTGGCTAACGCTTGGGAGTCCCTTAACTTAGCAGTTGCAGTATGTGGCGGTAGTCAGGTGCCCCTTAAGCCTAGTGCAGAAGTTGTAGGAGGAGGAGGTTTCCTGAATACCTTGTGGCAGGGAGTTCCATAGGGTGGGGGCAGTAAGGAGAATGACTTCCCAGCCCACGGAGTTCTCACCCTGGGCACCGAGGAGGAGGTCCTGTCAGTCATACGGGTTGCCTAGGTTGCTCTTGATGGAGATGAGCCTGGCGAGGCTAGGTGGGGGGGAGGAGTGGAGTAATTTGTGGGTGAGGCAGAGCGAGGGGTAATGAAGTCTATCTTCCCAGGCGGGCCAGTTTAATAAAGACAGCGTGTCACAGTGGTGAGTCATCGGGCCCTTTAATGTGGCGAAGCTGGCCACCTTCTGGTAGAGAACCTGTAGCTTGTTTAACTCTCTTGCCTAGCTGCTCCCTGGATGACAGGGGCAGCGTAGGTGATGGTGGGGAGCAGAACGCTCGTGGCGATGGAGACCCGGGCAGCTGGTATCAGCTGGTCTTTCAGCCTGTAAAGGGTCCCGAGTTTGGAGTGGATATTCTTGGTTACTTGGTCTACATGCTCCTTGAGGGTGAAGCCCTGGTCCAAGGTGAGACCAAGGTATTTTATAGAAGGGACCACCTCGAGCCTCTTGCCCGATGTGGTCGTAAGTTGGAGGAGTTGGCATCTATCCTGATTGAGGGATCTGGGGCCAAACAGCATGGCCTTGGTCTTGCTCAGATTGATGACCATTCTATTGGTGATTAGCCATTCCTCAAGGGATTCCAAGTCATCTTGGAGCCCTGAACATAGTTCTCCCATGTTGGTGGAGGGGCCGGTAGAGAACTGCGTCATCCGCATACTGTACCACTGAACTCCCACCACAGTGGTTGCAGAGGTCATTGGTGAAGAGCGAGAAGAGAAGGGGTCTGAGTATAGACCCTTGAGGTACCCCCTCAGTGAGAGGAAGGGGCTCGGACAGGGAGTCATTCCATTTTACCTTCTGTGACCTTCCAGTTAGGTAGCTGGAGAACCACAACAGGGAGTGACTGTCCAGTCCAACCTCCCTCAGTTTAGAGAGCAGCAGGTTGTGGTTGACAAAGTCGAATGCTTTGGATAGGTCTATAAAGACTGCTCCAGTAGGGGTCCCCTTGTCCAGTTCTCTGAGTACATCAGTAGTGAAATTGATGAGAGCAGTGTCAGTCCCATGGTTAGTTCTGAAGCCATGATGTGAGGGGGCTAGTAGTTGGTGGATCTCTAGGTAGTCTCAGAGTTGATTGTATATCAATCTCTCTTGGATCTTACCAAGGCTGCAGAGTATGGAGATTGGCCTGTAGTTGTTGGGTGATTCTCTCATTCCACCCTTGTGGACAGGGACTATATGGGCCATTTTCCAAGTACCTGGGATGACCCCTTCAAGGATGGAATGGTTGAGGAGCCAGGTTAGGGGCCTAGTGAGTGCTGAGGCCCCTTCCTTGAGAATTCAGGGGGGGTATATCGTTGGTTCCAGCAGATCCTGATGCTTTGAGGGTTTTTAGTAGAGGGAGGACTTCCTTAGGTCTAACTATCCTGAGGTGGAAGGAGGGATGGTCTCTTATGGTGGGAGGGGGGTCATAGAGGCCTGGGGGTGGGTGGACAGACCTGCTTTGATCTGTTCTAGATTGGTGAACTGTCGGTTGAATGCCATAGTGATGACTGAGTCATCATTCGTTGGATGGCCATTCACCTCTATGTGGCCATTCACAGTCTTCCCTCTGCCCTTTAGTAGCCTGTTTATGTGGGCCCAGAAGAGTCTGGGGTTGCCTAGGTTCTTCTTTTGTAGGTTAGTGACATACTCTCGTTTTGCCACTTTTATAGCCAGTTTGCATCTGTTTAGGAGCGCCTTATAGATTGTCAACCTAACCTGATAGACTTATCAACCTAACCAGAAAAGAATTTCAGTCCAATCATTAGGATTATTTCCTCATAGATTGCCTGGAGGATGAGCAGGTCGGTAGCCATGGTTCCTCAGAGGTTTCCTCCATGGGGGAAGGTTTAATCTCCTGTGTGCTAATGGTCACACTATCCAGAGCTGGAGGAGGTAGTCTTGAACCATTAACAATTTTTTTGGGTCTCTATTCCTATACCTACCCAGCATTCCTACTAAAAGTGGGAATAGAGAAAAGCCAAATTAAAAGCTTATAACTTCAAAGTTCATAAGTATACACAAGCACTATGCTATGCACCACACATTGAATGGAAGGGCTAAAAGCTTGTGGTTCAATGGGGGGGAATAGCTCCTCCCACTTCCCCTACTTAAACCTAGCACTTCCGTTTGCTCCACTTCGGCCATTTCAAAATCATCCACCATCCTCCCCAGCCTCCTACTCCTCTGGCACTCTTCTCTCACCCTTGATGCTGGGCCTCGATTCTTACACCTAACCAGCATTCCTACAAAAGGTGGGAATAGAGAAAAGACAAATTAAAAGCTCATAACTTCAAAGTTCATAAGTATACACAAGCACTACACTATGCACCACACATTGAACTGAATTTTAAATATTGGTTTCAGTTTTGTTACTCTCCCAGCTCTACAGACTTTGTAGTTACCCTAGTGGATGTTTGTGACATACACTCAAGTATTAAGTACTATTTTTGAACTGTATGATGTACTTTATGTCCCTTGGTCAGTTCTTCCATTCGTGGCACAGTGTATCAATGTTTTATTATAGAACTCTATAGCTGAGAGGGACATAAAGTGCATCATATAGTTTCAGAATGGTACTTTACACACAAGGGTGCTGAGGGAACTGTTAGAAGAGCTTGCAGAATCACTAGCAGGCCTGTTCAATAGTTCATTGGATTCAGGTGTTGTACCAAAGGACTGGTGAATGGCACATGTAGTGCTACTCCATCAGAGCAGTCCCAAATATGTCCAAGGGAATTACAGGCTGGTCAGTCTGACTTCAACTGTGTGCAAGCTCATGGAGAACATACTGAAGGAAAGGTTGGTAGATAGTATCTTGAGGATCATGGTCTTCAGGATGCAAGGCAGCATGGGTGTAAAGAAGGGAGGCTGTGTCAAACAAATCTGACTTATTTGACTGGGTTACCAAAACAGTAGACAGGGGCCAAGTGGTGGACATCCTCTAACTGGATTTCAGCAATGCGTTTGACTCTGTACCCAACAAGAGGTTGACCAGGAAGTTTTTGGATCTTGGAGCTGGGGAGAAATTGACTAGATGGATGGAACACTGGCTGGGGAACGGGACCCAGAAGGCGGTGGTGGGGGGAGAGTTATCTAGCACCAGGGAGGTCATCACTGAAGTCCAGTAGGGCTTGGTGTTTGGCTGGTGTTGTTCAATGTCTACATTAACAACACTGGGGATGGCATTAATGGCAAAATGGGCTTTTTTGAATGATACCAAGCTCTGTGGGTCGGTGGGCATGAACAAAGGGATACAGGACCTAAAGGAAGATCTGAAAAAAACTTGAGATGTCCAGGATTTGGGACCTTGGCTTCAATGCAAAGAAATGCAAAGTTATTCACATTGGAGCTAAGAATCCTAGGATGGACTAGTACCTGAGAGGAGTCTGGGTACCTGCAAGACAGGAAGAGAAAGATCTGGGAGTGATGATCACTAGTGATCTGAAGCACTCCAAACAGTGCAGGAAATCAGAAATAAGGGCAAATAAGATGTTAGGAAGTATACCTAGTGCAATCAGCAGTAGGAGAGAGGAGGTTATATTGCCTCTGTACAGTATATGTCAGTGGTGATGCCACATCTGGTGTGTGGAGTACAGCACTGGTGCTCACACCTTAAAAATGACATTAACCTGCTGGATATGGTCCAAAGGAGGGCAGCGAAGCTGATTGTGAGTCAGCAGGATAACGCAAGGAGAAGTTGGGGTCCCTGAACATGTGCTCTCTGGAGGAGGAGAAGAGGGAGAGAGGGAATATGATTGAGACCTTCAAGTACTTGAAAGGGATAACTATGGGGATATGATTGAGACCTTCAAGTACTTGAAAGGGATAACTATGGTGAATATGGAGGGTCTCTTTAAGGTAAGTTGCAACCCGAACACAAGAGGGAACAGTCTTAAGCTGGAGGGTTGGGAGGTTCAGAAGGGAGGTTAGGAAGCATTTCTTCATGGAGAGAGTGGTAGCCAGTTGGAATGTGCTACTGGAAGAGGTGGTCTAATTGATGTTGGTGGGCAGCTTCAAGAGAGGCTGGAAAAGACATAAGGGGAAAGTAAAGGTCATGGGAAGGGTGGATGGAAAGGATAGGAGGATTGAGGGGACAGGGTCATTAGTTTAAACTGTGGGCCCTGCAATATGAGCAGACTAGATAGACCAAATGTCCTTATTTTGCTGGCTTCTCTGTATGTTCTTATGTTCATATGTTACCTCAGAGTGTAAATCAGAAACAACCAATATTTTTAACAGAAGGAGCAAACAGTAGTTCAAAACAAATGGTTCTGGGGGAAATGGCTTACAGGTTCAGTGCAGTTCTCCTTTAAAGAACTGCTAGAGGAAAGTATTGTTCCCTTAATTGCAGCTGATGTGATCAGGACACAGACCAAAAAAAGAACACATGGAGGATATTTTTCTGTTAACAGAGAATAATTGTTTTGAGATGCCCCAGAAAAGCAGGAAGCCACTGACTGAGATGAAAATGGACTGACGGATATGGACTCATAGAAATATAGAAACATAGAATTTGATGGCAGATAAGGACCGCTTGGCCCAACCAGTCTGCCCATTTCCCTACCTACTGGATAAGCTGCAGATCCTAGTTAACCAGCAGCCTACTTCTTCCTACCCCCAACCCCTAGAATTGCCTTATGACTGTCCCGAGCATGCTTGAATTCCACCACTGATTTTGACTCCACAACCTCCTCCGGAAGGCCGTTCCATGCATCCACAACCCTCTCTGTGAAAAAATACTTCCTTAAATTACCTCTGAGCCGCCCCCTCTATCTTCAAATCGTGCCCTCTTGTTCTTGCACACCTCTTTTTTTGAAAGATGCTACCCTCTTGGACTTTGTTGATTCCCTTGAGGTACTTGAACATTTCTATCATGTCCCCCCTCTCCCTCAAATGTATAATGATTCTCATTCTCATTCTGATAATGCACCTGAACCAAATGTTAAGAAATCAAAGAAATACAGTTGAAACTCTGTTAACAGATGTTAGTTTGCAGCTCTTGTACCAACAGTTAGGGGTTGAATAAGGAGGGACACCTACCATAGCGCATGGCAATAATACCTGTAGATAGCATGCATTCAACTCAACATCCAGAAAATATTAGAACTGTTGTTGGAACTCCATAAGTACAGAAAGAGGTTACTATATCAGACATATGGCACACTATACCTATGATATGCCACCTAGGCAGAAATAAGACCCTGACCAGTTTACTGTATCTATTTTGCTGGCCTGGTATACATGAACAGGTTGCTGCTTATAGTCAGTCATGTGCTAAATGTCAAAGGGTAGGTGAAAAACACCAAGGGATTGAATACATATGCTCCCCTTGTTTGTTGTCAGTACTCCATCTGAACGAGTAGCTATGTATATCATTGGGCACTTTGAGAAAAGTAAAAAGGACCACAGGTACATTCTTGGGGTCTTTGATTATGCTACACATTATTCAGAAGCAGTTCAAAACTCTCACCATTGCTAAAGTGGCAATAGAGCTAGCTACCGTTTTCAGCAGGATGGGACCACAAGGCATCCTTACTAAGTAAACCAAGAGCTTCCTTTGGCCACTTCTAGTTTCTAAGTCAAGACACATTAGGGTAGCACATCAAAAAGTTGATTTACCCCAAAAAGAAAGTCAGACTCAAACATATAACTTAACAAAGCTTTATTTTCCAGACACACATGGCAGATCACCTACAAGCCCACTATCTGCCTTACTCAGCACTTAGCTATGTAAAGTAAAAGGTTTCAGGTGGAGAATAGAACCCTCCCAGTGCTGTTTTTCTACCACAGAGGAGTATGCTCCAGATATCAGAGCAGTATCAGAAATGGAGCTTGTGATCTCCTAAAGCAGTTACACAGTCCTTCCAATCAGGAGGGAGACCCTGCCCACAGTCCTACAGAGGGACAATCCAGCAGTGAGAGTGAGAGCCCCTTATCTGCAATGGAGTACAAATACTTGGTGAAAAGCACAAACCAAAGAATGCTCTGGATGGCTGTGCTGGTGCCCACTATAGATCCTAAGATCCCAATTGCTCCATCAAGACATTAAGAAGAGTCACATTCGAGTTTAAAAAAATAAAAAACTCTGAAATAAATTAAAATTTGGTGAATTTAATCAGGAACTCATGAAGATGCTGAATAAAAGTTGCCCTAGTACTTCAACCACATGGGTCTTCCTCAGGGGGCATTCCAATACAGATGGACTGGCAGATCTTCCTTAAAAAATAAAGATACAGAAACAAAATACCCAGTGACGCCCTAGTAAATAAGTCCACAACCAACATAAATTATTTCAACTTTCAAACTATTATATCACACACTTTGACATCAAAAGCTTTATGTAACAACTGCATTTAAATATGGGCATAAATATTTTATATGGATAATACATAGATGTGATTTAAAAAAATCAGATGGCTCAGAACGGAACTAAGAACAGGTCTGTTGTAATCAATACAATAATTATGCAGGTCAATTGACCATATCACTAAATATACTACACTGTGGAGATGTTTTCAATTCATAAATTGTGGTTGCAACCTAAAACTATATCAAAAATCATACACTATGTGCATTATTAAAAATAGCACCAACTAAATCAGTGCAGAAAGAGATATCAGATAAATATGCATTTCTATATAAATTAAAAGAATAACATGCTTATAAAACTGTTCAAAGATGATTCACTCTGCACAGCTCACCCTACAACAATAACAAATATCAGATTTAATTGTTCAATGTTTAATTTTTAATTATGAAATACTAGATCCTCAAATTAATTATAAGAAAGACCTGAAAGTGAAGGGAGCAATCTGTGCAGTGTGAAAGCCTCAGATCAATACAAATGGGATGGTTATAAATACAGACTATAATCTACATCTTCATTTAGACCCTCTGGAGCCACTGTATTGAGAGTAACTATCCATTTAGTCTCTTTTTGCAAATGCAATCTCTTGTGGTCTCCCCCCCCCCTTTGTAAGGATGGTACATACTCAAGTGCCATAACAGTGGTGTGGTGGCAGATGAACTGTCAAGGTGGTGGTTGGGAGGGGGTCCAATAGACACCAGGGAATTGGGATTTTTTTTATAAGGGATCTGGGATGGGGAGGTCCACTAGACACCAGGGCATACTGGGAATAGAGGGAGATGAGTTGGCAGACTGCAGGCTGTTTTTTGGGGGTTAAGAAATCCAGGTTAGGGGGGGTTCTGCTAGACATCAGGGAAATAAAATGTTTTAGGGGCCATGATTGGTGGGTGGGGGGGCCATTAGAAACCATGAGGGTCCAAGGAAGGGATTGGAGGTATTTACTGGGATTCCTGATCAGTGGGGGGTTGGGGCGGTGGATTAATGAATTAAACTGCAGTTAAAAAAAAGCCTCAGAAATGACCAATGGCAGTGATCCTTTCTGCAGATTTTTTTTCTACTGTTTAATAAATTAACCCATAGTTTTTTAAAATTTTTTCTGCAGTTGAAGTCAGAACTTCTGCAAAAGTTCCAAAAATGATTTCCAAACTTTTGCAGAAGTGAAATTGGCACTTTTACCACAATTCTGCCAGCAGAAATTTTTTTTTCGCACATCCCTATTCTCCAGCTCACACAAAGCCTAGTTTTCTTTTTTCATGATGTTGGAATACATCTGTTTGTTACACATTTCCTACAGTTTTCTGGAGTCCTCCTAACAGTCTTTCAAAAACTGCCACAGTTGCATTCTATGGAGAGTAGAAATGACAGTTCAAATGCAAGTGAGCCATGACATTCTCCCTTGTTCCCTGTGGTGTTCTAGAACTGGGTATAGAGTCATTCCCAGAAGCTTCCATTTCTAAGTCCTCTTGATTCACTCTGTTGAGTCCTAGCTGGTTTGCAGTAACACTTATCTTTCCCAGGTTTGTTCCATTAGCATGAATCAATCTCTCTATTGTTGTCTTCCCACTTTTTATGTTTCTAAGTGGCACCTGAGATTTAAATTTATTGTGAGTCTTTTAAGGTCCAGCTAGAGTTCAAAAGGTTTTGTGTCTAAGCTGGGGACAAATTAAAGTCCTTTATTTAAAACTAATATTTCAACCTCAGTTAAATTCCTACTGGAAATGTTTGACATTTGTCTCCTCTGGTTTTCTTGGTTCTTCTGCTTCTTCCCCTGGTTGCATGGGGGAAGGGGTCTGACGTTCATGAAGGGCCCCCCCTCCTCACTTCTCATATGTTTAAAGGTTGGAACCAAGGGCTAAATTGGACAGGAACTCCTAGGAGCTCAGTACCACCTTCTCTGACACCTTCTCTATTGAATACTGTTGAACAGTTCTACCTCCTAGGGATGACAGTTCCACTTCCAAAACATTTCCAATTTAACCACTGGTTGGAACTGAACAGTTTGGGGACTGCTACAGGGAAGAGGGGCTGGGTCCATCCTATCTGGTCTGCCTCTAAAAAGTCCTCCCCACCCTTTACTCCTCAGTAGATGTATAATAAACTGGTGAACTACTATTTGTAAAAATGCAATGTGACTTGCTTCTACTTCTGCTCTCCCCTCTTTCTTTCATTCTTTTGCCATGTAAATACCTTTTCATTCAGATAATCACTTCTGTCCCTTTCAAATTTGTGGAGCTCAGTTGCCTTTAGTTTATTGTGTTCTCTATTGCATTTTTTTTAATTTAACTTCATAGTCCCCAAAGTCTTTGTGTGATTTAAATGTGACTACCATGGCTTTCTTCTCTTGCAGCTCATGTTGTAATTCTGGCTGCTCTGTGGTATAGTCTTGAATCACACAGTTCAGTAAAGCAGCGAGGCCTGTCTTTAGGGCCATTTTCTAGCTATTAAAAAATGGCTGTCGCTCCTGTCCATAACCTGGGAGTTTAGCCAATCTAAGTCCTCTGAGGCCCATCCCATCTTTATGTAAGTTCTATGCCAAAAATGTCTTCTTACCCTCTGGGCAATTTTCTCCAGCCATAAGAAAGCTCCCTGTATCGTTGTTGCAGGGTTGTCCTGGTCTGTAGCTCCTGCATGTGCTTCCGGGTCAGCCTTGGAGGTTCCAGGATTGCCAGGTGTATCTGTAAACAGTTCTCCTTCTCCAACACCTGTTAGTAACAAATTTGTCAATCTGTTAATCCAACCAGGACTAAATGATCGCTTTGTACATGCACCATATACATACAGCAGACATGAAATGTTAACTATTGGCATGTTTGTATGTAAGTAAAGTAAGTTAGTAAGTAAAATTTTATTTATCAAGTGCCTCATCCCAGAGGCCCTAGGCGTTGTACAGGCAGGCAGGCAGGCAAAACATAAGTCAGTAACAACAACAACAAACAAATGGCAACAAAACCTAGATAAAATCTTATTTAAAATAGACAATTCAGCAGTCAGCTACTTCTAAGGCTCATAAACAATTTACAAATGCCTCTCTAAATAGATACTTGTCTTTTATCGCAGTGTGGAAAAGCATTGCCTGATGTACTGTTAAGAAACATGCATGGGACAGAAAAAAGTTTGAGATCTACAAAATGAATTAATAAGTGGACAAGTTTACTGAATTTAATACTAATCCTAATTCCTTCATGAATATTTTTAAACTATATGTATTACCACCTCCATAGATGCAAACAGCTGTAGTTTATGGAATCAGGGTGATTGTTTTGATAGGTTTGCTCTATCTATACAATTATTGTAGTACTGACATTTTAAGGAATGTAGCATTAATAACCTATGACCCACTGAATACAGGTGCTTCTGATTATATTGGTCCTCCAGCAAAACTGGTAACGTTATGCCTGCCAGCATGTCTGTTTACCTTGAGGTATTCCTTGCACTGTTTGTTGTATGGATGCACCGATAACTTCAAATTTAATAAAAAAGTGATTGTCTTTGAGGTTGGTGGTCGGATGCCACTTGTTTTCAGTTTTTCAAATTGCATTCCAGGCAACCATGATCCATTTAAGTGCAGCATCATTTTTGTGCTCTTGTCTGATTACTGTGTTGCCCAAGTTGATTTTACCTGTTACCTTCTTTTATAAGGCTACAGAGGGGAACTGATTTTAGTTGGCTTGAGACCAGCTGATGAAGGGGGGGTGAGGAAGTGAGGCTACACTTCACATTTCATTACTTAACCAGCGGTGTAGTAAGCTGGCTGCATTGCTGCTCTGCCTGAGTACTCCCACTCAACTCTGTTGAACTTCATAGAAAAGGATCAAGAAGAAACTCATTTGTAATAAAAACCTACAAAGATTCAAAAAACAAATTCACCTTAGGTAGCAAGCAAACAGGAGATGTGAGCTGCTGGAGAGAGGGGAAGCCTTAGCTGTCTATTTAGCAAAGAGTTCATGCTGGCATTTAAATGCACAAGTCTCAAGTGCAGTCATGAGCACTCGTCAAAGCCTTTGAAACTAAGTGAAGTTGGCTGAATGTCCTGGATTGTCAGTTTATTGAAGGATTTTGGAGTTTGAAGACTGTGGCCTTTTTTAAGCTGATAGCCCTGACTGAGATGTAAAGATGCCATTGAACTGATGGTATGTGTTTACAGCAATAAGGGTTGCATATGCAGATGAGCATTGGCAGATAAAGAACCAGACTGGAAAGTCTGAGAGCCAAAGGAGGAGAATTGCACCTGTGAGTGCTGACTTCTAAGTTTATAAAGCACAAAAGGTATGCCAGTCTTGCCTTAGGGTCTCAGGGATTGAGATTTATTTGTATAAATTTACTGCACTTAGATCGAGCATAGGGCTGTGAGAAATTAAACTCCCAGCAGTGGAATTTTGGTGAAAGCTGGAATTTCTTTTTTATTATTTAATGTACTTTATTAAATTTTCAACATGACATCATATATCACAGAACAGAAAGTTGGAATTTTGCTTTTGTGAAATTTTGGAATGCACTTTGGCAACTTTAGTGGAAATTCCAATTTAGAATGGTGGATTAAATGTATGAATTGTGGATTATTGTATTAAACTGCAGAGCAAAATTCTGCAGAAATTATCACTGTCAGTGATCAGTTCTGTAGAATGTTTTATTCCACAATTTAATGCATTAATCCACAATTCATACATTCATTCAGCAGTTCACTGAGTCATGAACTGCAGAATGAATGTATGAATTGGAAATTAATTAATTGCAGAAAGAAATTCCACAAAACTGGTCACTGAACTGCAGAATAATTGCACTCATTGCACGAATAATCCATTAAACTGCAGAATAAAATTCCTCAGAACTGTCATTCCACAGTTCATGTGTGCTATTCAGCAGTTCAGCAAGAAATACCACCAAACAGGCAACAATCTGCCCAACATAATCAGAAGATTCTGATCTGGCCAATGGCAGAAATTCAACAAAATGTGCATTTCACTAAAGTGGAATTTGCAGCTTTTGCCCAGCTGTAATAGAATGTTTTTTTTCTCTCTGCTTTTCTCTTACACAGGCTTCACTCTGGACCAGATGCTATAAAACTACAGGGTTGGAGAGAAGTAAGAGTACCCACAGAAAGCCACTGAGAACTATGCTGGATTAGGAGTGCTATATATTGATTCATTCATACTAGGTGCTGGTCTTCAACCCTGAAGTCTGGAAAATGAGTCTCTGAAAGGGTCTGCCAAACTTGCCCATATGACTGTATAAAAACTGGCTAATGAGGCACATAGTAGTGTATGGTCTAAATCTGTAAAGGAACTCTGTTTCTGATAATTGGACCCAGCATATCTTATCCTGAATCTCACAAGGGGACCTATTAAATGCATTCAGGACAACACATTGTGCTCCTCAGTGTACATAAGAACATTAGAATAGTGTTGGCAGATGGGGAGCATGTGGTCCATCTAATCTGCCCAAGGTGGCTACCCCCCCATTATATTTTTTTCCTAAGTTGCCCACATTGCCTGTCCCAAGTGAGTTTGAATTCCCTTACTGCCTTTGATGGCACCACTTCTGGTAGCAGGCTGTTCCATGGGTCTATCACTCTGTTGGTGAAAAAGTACTTTCTAGAGTTGCTTTTAAACTTGCCTCCCACCAGATGCAAGTTGTGCCATCTTGTAAACACTGCCCTGTTTTCCCTGAAGAGGTTTTCCTTCTGAGTTGTGTTAATTCCCTTGATGTACTTAAATGTTTCTATCATGACCCCCCATTTCTCCTCTGTTCAAAAGAGAATAAATTCAACGCTTGCAGCCCCTGCACTATCTTTGTGACCCTTCTCTGCACCACCTCCAGATGGTCAATGTCCTTTTTTAGGTGAGGTCTCCAGAACTAGACACAGTACTGGAGGTGTGGCCTCACCTAGGATCTATAGAGGGGCATGATAATGTCCCCTGCTTTTTGCTTGTAATACCCTTTTCTATGCATCTGAGGATACCACTTGCCTTCTGCACTGCTTTTTTGCATTGTTTTCCTACCTTTAAGTAATCGGTAATGATCACGCCCGGATCCTGTTCCATCTTTGTCTCATCTAATTGATGCCCTTTTAGTACATACTTTTTCCCTGGGTTCTGCTTCCCCAAGTGCATTACCTTACACTTCTTGGTGTTAAATTTTAACTGCCAATTTCTGGACCATTTTTCCAGTCTCCTTAGGTCAGCTTCCATACCTAATGCCCCCTCTAGTGTATCTACCTTGTTGCAGAGCTTTGTATCATCTGCAAAAAGACAAACCTTCCCCTCCTGTTCATAGGTGATGTCACTGATGAATATGTTCAAGGGGACTGAACTCAGCACTGATCCCTGTGGAACGTCACTGGCCACACCCCTCTCCCTTGCTGATGCCTCACTGTGTATGGTAAATTAGCCTGGTATTTATGAAACTGATTGAAAAAGGATGCTGCAGAGGCAATAGAGATAATGCTTAAGTTTGCCTAAGTTTGAAAACAGATATCTGACATTAGGTCACAGACGTGAGTCTTATGGAAAAACCAAAGAGATAACTTTTTATTTGGCACTTCAAGTGCAAGTGGAGCTAGGGGGTGGGTTATGGAGGCAACACACTTATTAATGTGGTGTAACATGGAGTACATTGATCCAGTTAAACTAATGGAGCCAGTACGAGAGGATGAATGGAAAAACGAAAGAGTGAACTTTTTATTTGACATGTCAATTGCAAGTGGAGTTGGGAGAAAGAGTTGTGCAGGCAACCCACTTAGTACCGTGGCACAGCATGAAGAGCCTCGAGGCAGTTAAACTAATGAAGCCAGTATAAGAAAATGTTTTGAGCCCCATTTGCATTCCTGAACTGGATATTTTTACACTTTGAATGAACCTTTTGCAGATTTCTTTAGTGAACAGAATCTGTACTTTTTGTCAAGGAACTAAACAAGTTTTATTTCCATGAGAAGTGTTTTCTGTTACGTGTACATTATGAATCTTATTCAATGTTATTGAATTTTCTGGAAGGCTATTAAGCTTTAGGTAGAAGTCAGTAGTGATCTTTAAGGCATATCAGTCCCTTACATTTTATTAGCAGCATTTTATCTTACAACTCATTTTTTTAATTAAATACAAATAGGGGTTCTGCTTTTATCTGAACCTTGTAATATTACAGTGGTGGAGGTGAACAGTAGGGGCTTATACAAATCTCCAAGTGTGACAGGCTCAAGGAGCAATCTCAGGAAAGGCCTGTGGCATCTAATGCTGTATGGTGGTTCTACACTTCAAAATGTGGGTGTCTATGTGCATATGCAAGGACTGTGAACAGGAGTTGTGGTGTTGGCCCATTTTCAGGTATAAAGTAGTGGTGTGGACAAAATGTCCTATCAGGAGACAATGTGTTCAGTCTTCAGGGCTCCTTTTGTGAGTTACGTGGTGCACCCAGCAGAGAACATTAGCCTGAGATTGATCAGTGAGGGCACAGAGCTGTATGCACTGCATGGTGCCTCTAGCACTTCCCTGATATAAGCCTGTTTTTTTTTTATTATTATTTTTATGTCCTTGGCTTGGGAGGGAGTTGTCTTTGGTTCCCCCCTTCAGCCAGCCTTCATGGCTGCTGCCCTGGTCATGACTAGAGCTCACACCTCCCTGCCACAGCCCTTCCAGGCTGCATCACAGTGGTTACTTAACCCACCACTGCAGAAACCTGGAGGGTGGACCCAGGAGGAATCTAACTTGGGCGCATCTGTGGCAGTGCCATCAGGCAGCCTTCATGTTGTCATGGGATCTTTTCTGTTTTCTCCCCGTGTGAATCATCTGCAATGACACCAGTGGAGGGAGCACACATGCATTCACACGTGCTCCTTCAGTCATCTGCCCCATCTCAGCCCCTCTTCTGCAACATCGGTGCACTGCCCCCCAGTCTCTAATGGGGGCCAGGTGAGCGCTGACCACTGATGTTCCCCCTTCCCAGAGGAAGAGAGCAGTCCATCGGATGTTTAATCCTCCTCCAACCCTGCCAACCACCGGCGGCTCATGCTCATTCTTGAACACAGGTCACTGTCATAGTGTGAGGTACTGTACAGTGTCTAGCGCCACAGCCCTCAGTGCCACCGGGCTGGCCAGGCCTGTTTAATTTGAGTGCAGAGGTGGCCTCAGTTTAGGACTACTGGCAGTGAAATAGTTGAATCTATTTGGGACAAAATAGTTTTGAACACTGTTCTTTTGTTCTTAATTGGGAGGCCTTTGGCTATGATCCAGCTTTTCCCTTGTGTGAAGTCCATGGATTGCCCGTGAAAGGGGTGAAGGAGCCAAATGCAGTGGGATGTTCCTTGGGTAACCCCACCTGCTTTTTACATAGACAGCAGCACAACCAGGTTTATTCAGATCTGGAACTACTGACCCATATTGCTTATATGCGACCGTTTTGCTCAGGTACTTTGGGTGGCCCTTAAAGTATAAGTAAAAACACATTTTGCTTGTGGGATTCCTTGGTAAAGGGTTACATGTCCATGTTTTAAAGAATGATCAATAATTCACTCTCCTTTAAGTTATGGTTTCTATCTGCTTGCAATTAATTAATACGGAACTGTGATTACAGAGGTATTAAAATAAATCTCTTGTATTAAACAGTGCTTATGAAGGGACCCTAATCTTAAATAAAAATCTTTTAGCACTAATTTTATGCATTATGTAATAATCCTCCAAATTATATTGGGTTTGGTTTGTCTTTGTTTATTCCTTTGTATCCTACTTGCAGATGTGGGAGTAAAGCTTTGTTTATTATGAAGAATTTTGTAATGTTTGTATTGGTTTGCAACCAAACAAGCCAACAAACTACTACTACATTGCTCAGCATCAATAAACTGGATACAGCTCTCCTCACTCCTTCTTGATCCTCTCTATTCAGAGACAAGCACCCAACCAGTAGCAAGGGGTTGGGAAAGGTATTCTGTTGGGCACCCCTTCCTCTCTTCAAGCCAGTGGATTTCCTATGGCCTTCTGATTCTCACCAGGACAGAGAAGAGTTCTCAGATGATGTTTTGTCACCCTTGCTTATTATGGAGCTGATTAGTTAACAGCAGGGTCTTTACTTAAGGACCCCTGTTGGTTTGAATCCCCCCCCAACCCGAATAAAAAGTGTAATGCTCCTTCCCTTTTTTTTCTTATCATATACCCTGGGGGAAGGGATAGGCTTCATATCACACTAGGTTGTGAGACTGAGTGTAAATTGTATTTATTGTTTATCATACAAGACAACTGTGCACTTAACTAGCTGCCCCACCTCTCTGAACTGGCAGTTGAAGTTAGCATGCTGCACTACAGCAGCCACTGTAAGACAACATCAAAAGCAGCTGGGAGGGCATGCTGTGTATCCACATAGCCACCCTTGTCCATTCACTGCCCTGCTGTCTCTCTCCACAAACCTTTGTAAGCTGGAAAGCCATCTGTACCTAACAGCAGAGCTATCTCAATTCATGTACCCATGTCAAAGGACTCCCCATTTGTTACTTATACTAAATACATCAGTGGATAGCCTAGCATTGTGAACCCTTTATCCAGGGCAGTTACAGAACATACAGTCACAAGACAGAGCCACACCTCTGACTATCTACTGGAACAGGGCCCAGGAAGCACATGTTTCGTCCCATCTATACACTTAGTTGGTGCAACAGTACCTTAGCCTTAGCTAAGGAGTGTCGTTTGTGATATGTAATATGCTTCTAGTATCTCCTGAGTTAGTTTAAGCCTCATGGAGACTTTTGTTATCTGGTTTTTCAGCACATGGAACCTCACCAGCTGTGAGGTGGTGAAGCCACTGTTGTGTATGTAGGGGCATGTTACATGCTCCAGTATACATTGGATTACAAGTGTTTGTTGCAGATTGTCAAGGTGCTGTGCTACTTCACATGTTTAGATACATACTGTACAGTCACAACACTGATTATGGGTTTTTACCTGTCTCACTGTTATTCATAATTCACGTCTCTAAGGGCTGTCCTGGCATGCGTTTGTTTTGCTGGGAAGCTGAGCAGATGAACCCGCCTTTGGGCTATGTGTATACCTCAGACTCAGTGCTTTTCTGCTGTTGACACTCCAAAATGGCCAGTACAACAAGGCATCCCCATACCAAAATTGTCTTTTTGAATGCTTAAGTGCTGAATAATCTTGTGAAGCATAAGAAGGTTCTACAGCACCTAAAATCTATTTATGCCAGTGTGGCAATGTTGCAAGAGACCCACTTAACGGAATCACGTGATGCTGGCCAGGGAATAGGACGTGCGTGTAAGAGCTCTGATCTTCCTCGGTGCCTTTTCTACCAAAAATTGCCTAATTTACTACTTTTAACACTCAGACTTACATCACAATATCAGCGGAAAACATCAAAGAGAACATCGCTTTAATTTCACCAAAACGGAGAAATGGATTCCTCACCTTCTCCCTGGAGTTTGGAGGTGGCCTCCTCCGTGGACTCAGCCCAGGAATCAGATGCTAAATGTCCCCGATGCAGCAGCTCTCCATTATCCAGCAACCCAGACACCTCCTCAGTGCATATATGCACCAAATTGACATCGATTAAAGAAGCTTTCCTTAAACTAATTGAAGGTAGCAGACATTAAACCTGCACTCACTCAACTCTCCCGACGAGTTGCTGACTCAAATGCAAGGGTCAGCTCAGTTGAAAACAAACAGGAGAAAATGGAGCCTGAAATCATTGCCTTGAAGAGAGCCCAAGTAAAATTGGAGGAGCAGATCGATGACCTTGAAGGACAGAACAGATGCAACAATTTGGTGCTGCTGGGACTACCAGAAGAGGAGGAAAGTCCTAATACCATAGCGTTTTTGCAAGGCTTCATGAAGAAAACTGTGGGGCCCTCCCCTAATGACCCAGAATATATTATTGAGAGAGCCCACCATTCGCTCCGGGTGAGGGCCCCCCCCTCAGATCCCCTACGTCCGATTATCTTTAAACTTTTGAAATACCTGGACAGGGACTTTATTATGAAGGAGGCAAGGAAGCTATCGGCGATCTTATGGGAGGGGAAAAAACCTTGGCAGGTACCAGATCTGACCTTCAAGACTTGACAAATACGTGCAACCTTCAGGCCTATCACTATGAAGCTGTGGCCAGCAGAGATTCGGCATCATATGTTGTATCCAGCTAAACTGGAAGTCACCGTAGAAGATGGTGTGAAATGATTTGAGTTGGCTGAAGACTCTTTGAAAACACTTCGGAGTGCTCTCCCAGATCTATTTCCTGCATGATACTGAGGGGCTTTGATTCAGCTTTTACTCACTATAAATAGGCCTTGAGAAGAGCTGAGTAATTATCTTTATTGTATGCATACTACTAAGTCATCAATCATTATGTTTTTACAGGTTGGACTCTGTGAAATGTGCTGTTTCTTCCTTAAATGTTGAGCCTGAAGTCTATTAAACGTTGCTTATGGTTTGCCTTCTCTTGTTTTTGAGGAAACTATTGAACTAAGCACAGATTGTTGTTTAAGCCATTATATATCTGAGATATTCTAAAACTCATTTTATATAGGAGACACAGGTTATTTATTTATTTATTAGCTTTTGGTAACCGGGTAAGTGCACTAGGCAACAGACCTGCCTATTTCAGGCACGACCCGGGAGAGCACAGGACATTGGTTACAATATGCAGAAATGCACAGACATAATATAGGTGTACAGGAGCAAAACAAGATATACATTGGGTAGCACAGTAATAGTTACATAAGGGTACATTTTAGGCATAGATCATAATAAGGATGTAAAATAAAGCAATTAGGGTAACCATAGACAGCTGAGGACAGTAAAGACCAAGGTTCATAGCCACCTAGACAAGCATATTGCATGGGAGAACATTAGTGTAGTACTCAGGGTCAGACCCGACAGCTCAGTAGGGACAATGCAAATTAAGAGCATTTGCATTGGCCAGAGGCTAGAAGGTGGGGTGAACAGCGAGTTTTTGAATTCTCGATGGGAGGCTGAAGTTTTCACCATAAGGGGAGTGAGTTCCAGAATTTGGGAGCAAATGGGCAAATGCCTGTTCACCCATTTTTGTCATGCAAGGTCTAGTGGAGAGCATGGGGACAGAGGAAGACCTGAGGGTATGGGTGTGTGAGGCAGGAGTCAGGAGGTTGGCAAGATAGACAGGGCAGGAGGTCTAGACAGGGAGTCGATAAAGCAGCCCAGGAGTAGGCTCAATATCCTTAGGTGACAGCCAATTTAAGCCAGCGTAAGGAGACAATGATGGTAAGACGTGGGGCAGTTAAGGCGAATCTACAGATGTTGTTGTAGACAGTGTCCCATCTGTGGAGTGTAGCAGAGTTTGCAGCAAAGAGGAGGGACAGAGCATATTGGAGCTGGGTAAGAGAATACCTCTCGCAACAGAAAGTCTAGCGGAAGGAGTGAGGGAGTGGCGATGCGATAAGCTCCGCGCCAATTTTAGCATTGACGGCACGGCACACCATATTAACATGTTGAGACAGGTCAAGTGGGATCCAAAGTGACCCCAAGGTACTTGGAAGGACTCAGTGTTTAAGATGAGGGAGCCATCAAGGCATTGAACCTGGAGCCTGTTCGCAGGGGCAGACAGTTTCTTAGAGGATCCGAACAGCATAGCACAGGTTTTTTCTAGGTTCAGGACTTGGTGGTTGCTAGAGAGCCAGGTCTGCAGGAATTGGAAATCATTAGTGAGAGTGGAGTTGATGGCAGCAACTGATTTTGACCCAGAGTAGAAAACAAGGTCATCTGCGTACATAAGAGTGCAGCTATGCCAGGACATGGTGGGAATATCATTTAGGAAGAGGGAAAAGAGTAGAGGTCCAAGGGTGGATCCCTGGGGAACTCCATGGGAAATGTTCCTCTCTTACGTTTCTATTAAGGTTCCCTGAATTCCCTTTTTTTTTACCTTTCTTTGTGGGGTGACAGTGTTTGACAAAAGAAAATGGAGCATGACTGCATTGATTTCATCTGATAGTAAGCTCAGAAAAGAGCTGAAACGATTACCTCATTAGGTTGCTATGGAGCCTGTGTTTTTCATTTTAGTCCACTAGATGGCGGTATTTCATTTATTTAAATAGGGTATCTCAGCAGTTAAATCCGTTTTCTTAACATTAGAAGTTGGGGTTGGTGAGTTATAACTTAACTTTAGTGGTTACCTAAGAATTTAGACCTCATCTTCCTTTTCAAATATAGAACTACAAAGGTTTTAGTTTTGCCAAAGGAGTTATTTAGTCAAAATGTTTGAGTTAGCTCCAGTCCTAACAACCTTACTCCTTTTCTTTCCTTTGTTAAATAAGATATTTAACTTGTAAGTAAGTAAAGTAAGTAAAAGTTTATTTTTAAGCGCTTTTCAAAATCAAAGCGCTGTACAATAATTAAATACATATAAAACATACATACAATGTAACAAACAACAATAAAATATAATTTCAATTCAGTGCAGTAACTACTCCCCATAAGCCTTTTGAAATAAATAGGTTTTCAGTTCTGATTTAAAGCTTTCAACGGTCAGGCAGCTTCGTATCCGACGAGGTAGAGAATTCCACAGGGTAGGGGCAGCATAAGAAAATGCTCGTGACCCAGATGTTTTTAAACGAACCCTGGGAACCTCTAGCAATCCCTCGTCGGTGGAGCGGAGTGAGCGGGAGGGACGGTACGGAACAAGCAGATCTTGCAGATATCGCGGTCCCTTTTCATGTAGGGCTTTATAGGTCTTGGACTTGGAACTTGGAAGGAAGGAGAAGCAAATGATGTAATAATTTTTCTTACACTGATTTCAATAATACCCCGTGGAGGAGGGGACTGTTCTGCATTAACAACTTTTAGCATATATTTCTTTCCACTTCCTACGGCAATAAACTATAAAACTATTTCTCCCCCTTTTATTCTGGTACCAGAGGGAGGTAGCTCACCTAGACAGTGCCAGGACCTTTAGTACTGGGGGTGTAGGCCTAGGGCCTTGGTAATGGATAGATTAGATAGTGTTTTGGGATGGGTATGGTTTTCTTTTCATGTCTTGTTAATATTTAATAGTTTGTCAATAGTATTGGGAAGTGGGTGGGGTGGAGGGTATGGGCACTCTTAACTCTCAAGACTCTTATCATCAATTGTATTAGTATAGGTTACCATGGCTAACTTGAAAATTCTATCCTGGAATACTAAAGGGGGTAGGGACAACAAAAATAAATATCTTGTATTAAAGCATATGGCAAAATATAGCCCTATGATAGTTTTTCTACAAGAAACTCATATTTTATCAACACAAGAGAAGCTCCTACAAAAAAAATAGGGTTGGCCAAGTTTTCGGATCTGGATTTACTTCCCGTAAAAGAGGTGTGGCTATCCTTTTGGCAAAAGGGGTACCATTTTCTGCTATCCGAGTAGTGAGAGACCCGGAGGGACGTTTTGTCCTGGTTCATGGTATGTCGGGCAATCAGGAACTATTATTGGGATCAATTTATGGCCCCAATGTGGACTGTCCCTCTTTCTTTGCCCACCTGACCACTGAACTAGCCTCTTTTGCTCGGTTAACAATTATTCTGGGCAGGGATTGGAACCTTGTCCAGACTAACGACATGGATTGGACATATCATAAAGGTCTTGGTCCTTCCCTGGCCCAGCAAGCTCTAAATGAGCTTAAGACATCTTTAGGGTTAGTGGACCCTTGGCGGCTTATTTATCCCTCTACTGTAGACTGTACATACTTTTCTACAGCTCACAGGAGCTTGTCTCGTATTGAATTTTTTCTAGTAAATCAACAACTCTGCTCAGGCATTCAGGATGCACAGATTTGTGCTAGAGTAAATTCAGACCACTCGTTGATCTTGTTAGTATTAAAAACTCTTGGTCCACCTCTCAGACCCAGCACCTGGTCCCTAAATAATTTGCTTTTGAAAGATCCCTAGTTATGCTCCCGATTCCAAAAATACCTTTTGCTTACCATACAAGAAAATATAGACTCTATTCCTGACCTAGATAAGGTATGAGCAGCCTTAAAGTCAGCTTGGAGGGAGGAGCTTATTCGAATTGTGATGGTGACTAAGAGGAAAAAGCAGTTTCAATTAGATGTGTATTTGGACAGGATGCGCACTCTGGAATCCAAAGGCATCGTAAAACTTTCCCCTGAGAAATGCTTGGAACTATCTCAACTCAGAGCCCACTATGCCAGCTCACTTCTGGAAAAGGTGGAGAAGGCTGCATCTCAGGTTAAGGCAACCTATATTGGACAAGGTAACAAGGCCTGAAAGCTTTTGGCATGGCAGCTGAAACAACGATCTGCAGCCAAATGGATACTGGCAATCCAACATCCACACACTGGGTTAATCACTACAGACCTCCAAGAAATATTATTATCCTTCGGAGAATTTTATCAAAATCTCTATTCTTCCCAACAAGTGTCTGACTCTCAATCTTCACTGATAGGTGCCTTTTTACAGAAGGCAGACCTCCCCTGTCTAACAGAAGATTTCAAAACCTCTTTGGAAGGGCCTATCACAGAGGAGGAAATATCTTCAGTCATAGACCCATTAAAGGTAGATAAAGCCCCTGGATGGATGGATACACTGGCTTGTTCTACAAAACTTATAAAACCCAACTGGTACCTTTTTTATATACGTTTTTCACATTCCGGGATTCTCACCCAGTTAGTGACCCCTCTCTTCTGGAAGCAAGAATTATTCTTCTTCCATAGCCAGGGAATGACCCAACCCAAATTCTCAACTACAGACCAATTTCCCTGATGAATGTAAATATTAAAATGTATGCAAAAATTCTGACTACCAAATTAACCAAAGTTTGGTCTCCCCTAATAAGTCCAGAACAGGCAGGTTTTGTATTGGGTCGTTCGTCGGCTGATCACTTCCATAAATTAGCTCATCTAGTTTCTACATCCAGGGACCCCAATTTAAAAGTGGTATTGGTCTCCCTGGATGCAGAAAAAGCCTTCGATGGCATCAGTTGGATCTATCTGTTTATGGTACTTGCCCAATTTTCGCTTCCCAGACAATTTTGTACATCAGATTCATACTCTTTATCAGTGTCCTTCAGCATGTATTCTGTGCAACAATCAGCACTCAGAGGCTTTCTTTCTAAAAAGTGGAAATAGACAAGGATGTCCTCTTTCTCCTTATCATTTTGATTTATACATAGAACCTTTAGCAAGGTTTATCAACAAAGAGGTAGAGATTGAGGGCCTGTGCCTGGGATCATATGAATCAACATTTTCTCTTTTTGCAGATGACCTGCTCTTACATTTAACCAATTGGGATTCTTCCCTTCCATTAGCTCTCCAAACTATTAATCAATGCAGTAAATTTTCTGGTTGTAAGATTAATAAAGATAAAACTATAGTTTATCCCTTATCAGTAACGATAGACAAGAAACAGGCCGAAACCTTGGGGCTTTAATGGGAAAATAAGGCTATGAAATACTTGGGTATAAAGTTTTCAAAAGATCTGGACAAACTAAAATCCCTGAATTTAGACCCTTTTCTGCAGAAAATTAGGGAAGATTTGGCAAGATGGAAAAAACTTCCTATTTCGTTTTGGGGATGAAGAAATATCCTAAAGATGACAATTCTACCAAAAGTGTTTTATCCCCTAAGTTGTTTAGCCCTGTATCTTCCCAAATCTTTCTACAAGAATCTGCATAATCTATCCTCAGATTTCATATGTAATGGCAAACTACCTCGTAGGGTGTATTGAAAACTCACAGGCCCTAAAAGGACTATTTAGCTATCCACGCCAGTAACTTTTTGTTTTGAACATCCCCTGTGGAGAAACCTCTTATAACCCTTTCTGGCATTCACCTAGATCATGTGAGGGCCAAAACTGAACATCTTTCTCTGCATGCCCTCCTCTGCTGTCCTTGGGTAGCAATTCCCTCAGCAATCCAAGATTCTCCTACAGGGTGGAACATTAGGGCATTTCACCAACTTTGCATGCATTTTAAATTACACAGATGCACAGATGTCTCCCAACCTCTCTGTGACAACCCTAATTTAAAAATTGCCAATAAACTCATTGATTCTAAGAACCTTCCCTTAATTATGGATGTGAAATTGAAACACCTACTACATAATACCTCATTTTATACAGCCTCCCAAATTAAAAACAAATTGGATTCTCCACCAAAATAGTGGTTTTATTTTACCCAAATCAGTCACTGCCTTCAGACGTTTTTGGGAAAACCCCTATGGCTGAGCAAAGTAAAATCTTTTTTGGACTCTGTCAATCAATCTAAGTCAAGGTAAAATAGGTAAACTTTATAAAGCTCTTATTAAGGTCTCCTGGAAGGACAACTTAGCCACAGCCTACTATTGGAAATACAATATGGCCACCTCTCTATCTGACTTGCAATGGGAATCTATTTTGTTGGATAATTATATATTAATTAAGCAAGATAGACTAAGGGTCATTCAGTTTAATATATTACACAACCTGTATTTTACACCTAATAAACTTTATAGAATGGGCCTCTTACCCTCTTCAGAGTGTCTAGATTGTGGTGCTGTGAATGCTTCCTTGGGCCATAAGTTATGGTCATGTCCCAAGATACTTACTCTTTGGAAACTAGTCAAATATCATATAGGTCGTTATTTGCTTATCACTCCATACTTCACAATATTCCACAATTCCCACACTATCTCTTAAGACCCAGATGGCTATGATTTCATTGGTTATGAAACTACTGATTTTCAGACATTGGAAGGAAGCATGGACCCCTTCTCTTCTGGAATGGTGGTAAAAATTTCTTAATGTACTTAATGCAGAGAGGATTGTGGCTAGAGCTAACAATTCGTGGCCTAGATTTCAAAAGTGTTGGAGCCCTTTGATTACTGCTTTAAAACTGAAATTTGGTTACTAAATTTGCCTTCCCCATAAAATATGCTTACCTTGCAGAAGGCATAAGAATATATAGTTAATCTGCAACCTATAGAGTTAAGAGTCATGAGTCTTGGTATATCCTGGTACCTGACAATTAAGAGTGCTTGGGGAATGGGGAGTTTCTTTTTTGCTTTTTTGTCTTGCTTCTTATATTTTCTTTCCTCATTTCTTTCTTTAAATCTTTATGATTTTCATGTTAAAGCTCTATAAGTTACTATTAGACCTGATTAAATACAGTATTATGTTATATCTGTTTGAGATTTACAACTATGTATACTGCATATAGAGCTGTTTTGGTTTATGTTCTTTTCAGTGTATTAAAGCGTATAATCTTAAAAAAATAAACAATTGCAAAAAAAAGAGACACACTTAACCAAGTGCAACATACATTAGCTAAAATTAGGGCAGGTGGGTCAGGTACAGTACGGCTTGATTAGTAAGGGAAGTGGCTATTCTGACTGACAGAACCATCACCAGAACAGTGGAAAAGCTGTCTACTGATTCCCAAGGGCTTTGGATGCTTGACATAATTATGTACCTGCAGGACAGTGCTGTTGGTGAGCATGTATGCCCCAGATTCAGAGGAACCTGTTTTTTTTTTCTCTGACATCAGCAAGACAAGGCTGTGGCCAGAAAGGTATGGGAAAGCCGCAAGCCAATCGGAAGGCGACCGCCAGCTTTGCCTTGCCTCTGATTGGTGCGCCTTCCCCATTGACTTTAGCTGTACTTGCACCACCAAAACTGATCGGGATTACTGCTCTTTTAATGCAAAATGTAAAATTCTCTAAAAAGGAGCTGTTTTTACTTTTATTATTGTGTACTTTTGTGAAATGCCTTCTTGCTTGATTACTCTGTGATTACAGTCTTTTGGGAGACTTGTTGTTGGGCTAGGCAGCTCAGGCACGTAACCCCCCACCCAGTCTTTGTTGTGTAAATCTAGGTTTTAGCACCTCTTGCAGATTGCTGCAACTAAGTGCTTTTCTGACTGCCCTCTCCTCTGTCCCTCCTTTCTAGCCGGCCTGCCCTCGAGCACCCAGAGATGTAAGGCTCCGAGCCATAGCCAGGCGGCGTACCTGCTGAGAAGGGAACCAGGAGGCCGGGAGAGACAGCCAGAAAGGTACGGGAAAGCCACAAAATTTTTGCCCACCCCCCCGGGTGTTTCTTTTATACACACTTTCCCGCCGATTCTCTTATCCCCGCTCATACCTAATCTCCTAGCCAATTCTCAAGCTCATTTCTTCACATCACCTTTAGTATCTTTAACCCCTACCTACCCTCCACCATGCTACTGTGCCTCCTATTGCTGCTTTGTGTCTCACCTTCCTCGGACCCAGAAGAGGAAACTGATGTAGCCCATGCCATGGTGATTAGGGCGGCTACTCGGTCCTGTCCCCCTCTGCTGTCCCCAGTGGATGCCCCTCAATTCCCCAAGTATATACTGCCGCTTCTGCACTGTAATCCTTGGGGTATCCCACGAAAAGGCTCACAACCAGTTCGGTACTCCATAAGCCCCCTGCTCCCTTACTGGCACTACAATGACCCCCTATGCCTATCCATTAAGCTGGTACTTTATGTCAAAATCTATAACCACACAGCAGGATTATCACCCAATATACATTGGATCCCTAGCAAGAAGAGAAAATCCTCTGATTACTCCCTATTCCTGTCACTTGGTGCCCTCATCAAACTAATTTTCTTTCTGCTGATCTGTGTTGGCACTGTTGAAACCAACCCTGGACCCACAGAAAGCTCTATCTCCCCATCTGACTTAGCCTCCATAAATGGCCTGAGTTTTCTTCACATCAACGCCTGCAGCCTCCTAAAAAAGTTCTCATTAATACAGGCCTGGGTTGCACACACCTTACCTGACTTTCTGGTTATCTCTGAAACATGGCTCAAATCTGCAACAAAAGACAGTGAAATAAATCTTCCCAACTACCAGCTCTTCAGATCTGACCGTCCATCCAGGGTGGTGGGGTAGCCATCTATGTCAAAGCAAACATCTCTGCATCCTGCCTCAATATTACATCACAGCCAAAGGAATTGAATGCTTATCAATTAAAATAACCCTTCCCAACATATCATCTTTCAACTGATTGGCTGCTACAGGCCCCCTCTGCAGGCCTCAAACTCCTATCCCACCTAGGATCTATACTTAATCTAGGCCCTGAAGACACCATCATTTTAGGTGACCTGAATTTAAATTGGCTAGCCAATGCATCTGCACCCCTAGTAGCCTTCTGTGACACTTATGGTTTCACTCAATTAATCAAAGAACCAACAAGAATTAAGCCAAAGAATAATCTCAACAGCACACTCCTGGACATCATGTTGGTAAATAAGCCTCATCTGTATTCTCATGCTGGAGTGCTATTCAGTGACATAAGTGATCACTGTCCCATAGCTGGCATAAGATCAACAATCAAGCCACCCAACCCTGCAAAATTTCTCCCAAGAAGGTCAAAAAAGAACTTTAATATTTCAGGATATCTCCATGATTTGTGCCACACCACACGTTGGCAGAATTCTATCTCACAGCTTCAATAGAGACAGCTCTTCAGATCTTAAGTGATATTATCACAAGTGCCCTCAATATACATGCCCCTCACCAGTGTCAGAACCAAACTCAAATCTTGTCGCTGGTTCTCTGCTGACCTCAAATCTGCACTGCTTGCCAGAGATAAACTCTGGAAAAGGGCAAGAAAGACAAAGGATCCAAATGACTGGCTTCAATTCAGAAAAGCCAGAAACTCCTGCACAAAACAAGTAAAAATGCAAGGCTGCCTTCTACACAGCTGAATTGGATGCCTCCTATCACAACCCCTCCAGGTTCTGGGGTACCATAAAGGGATCCTAGGTCAAACTTCTACCCTGTCTTACCACCCAAAGTGCACCTAAATAGTATTGAAATCACTGACAAGCAAGAAATCTTAAATGCCTTCAACGACCATTTCACTACAGCTGGCCTAGCTTTCGACTCCTCACCTGCAAACCTAATGAGATCATCACTAAACTTACAATCTACTTAGGGACAAAAGGCTGCTTCCACATTCTCCTTCAAACCAATACTCTTAAAAGAAGTAGAAGACCTTCTATTCCAACTAGATACAACTAAAAGTGCAGGTGCAGACTCCCTGGATCCCTACTTTCTAAAAGTAGCACTGCACGCCCCCCTCACTCACCTCTTCAATCTGTCCCTAGCCACTGGTTCTATCCCCTCAATATGGAAGACAGCTCAAGTGTTTCCACTACTTAAGGCAGGTGATCCCATGGACCTCAACAACTATAGGCCCATTTCCATCTTACCAGTACTGTCCAAGATGCTTGAAAAGTTAGTAAACTTTCAGTTAAGTGCCTACCTTGATACCAACAATCTCCTTAACCCAGCTCAATCTGGGTTTAGATCTATGCACAACACCATCTCTGCCTTAGCAAAAGTTACAAATGACTGGCAGACTGCCTTGAGACAAAAAAGAATAACACCTGTGCTGTGTTCCTGGATCTAAGCAAAGCCTTTGACACTGTGGACCATGAACTACTAATCTCCTCTCTGAACTCCATAGGCCTTGATTCACTCTCTCTTAAATGGTTCAGATGCTATCTCTCCGGAAGACTACAACTGGTAAAAATGAAGGTGATCTATCCACTCTAAACCACTCTAAAGTGTACATGAAGGCTTCATCCTGGGCCCCATCCTCTTTGCCATTTACATCAACAATATTGACTCCAATCTCTCACAATCTAATATTCACCTTTTGTAGATGATATTGTACTATATGTCAATAATCCCTCACCATCAAAAGCCTGTGAGCTTTTACAGTCTGAGTTCTCCTCCTACAGCACAACCTATTAGAAAAGAAATTACTACTAAATGCCAAGAAAACAAAGCTATGTTCTTTTGCCACCAAGGCTGCTCTTCCACTGTCCCATCATTCACCTCCCACAATTATCTACCATCCTTGGTGAAAATCTGGAATACGTGGACAAATTCAAATATCTTGGAGTCTGGATTGGCAATAAACTTGACTACACTAGCCACATTGAAGAGCTCCTGAAAAGCTTAGACAAAGACTTGGCCTATTTTATAGGATCAAACACTACCTGACCAGAGATTCCAAACAAAGGCTAATCCTGGCATCATTCCTATCCCTCATTGACTATGCTGACTTCCTCTATGGCCACTGCTCCTCTCCCATTTAAATAAATTAGACACCTTGTATCATAGAGCTATTAGA
Source organism: Neoceratodus forsteri (assembly GCA_016271365.2). Classification (NCBI taxonomy): domain Eukaryota; kingdom Metazoa; phylum Chordata; order Ceratodontiformes; family Ceratodontidae; genus Neoceratodus; species Neoceratodus forsteri. The sequence continues at coordinate 1,023,307,258 of CM057454.1, read as the reverse complement.
TTCATTACAGATCTTCCCACCAGCACCCATCATTGCTCTCTCTACAATGCAGTCAGTTGGACATCCCTACAACATAGAAGAAACAAAAAATGCTGCTGTCTGGATCTACAAAGCTCTGACAAACAAACTCCTTCCTACATCTCAGACTGTTTCAACGGATCACATCCAGGCCTACACCCTAAGGATCAATAAACTCATCATGCTGAAGATTCCTATCACCTGCACCCGTATGGAAGGGCTGCAATCACTATTCCTAGCACTTATCTGGAATTCTCTTCAAAAGACCCTGAAATTGGATACCCTCATTCTTTTAACATCCTTCAAAAAACTGTACACTAGTCTATTCCCAGAATCATGCAACTGCTTCCATAAGGCCTAGTCCTCTCACACCCCCTCCTTCCCCCACCCCTTTTTATGCTACCCCCTATTTCTCTATCATTCTTCTAGCTTGTTCTCCAACCTACTTCATACAAAAATGCCCACCCAAGTCCAACTACCCGAGCTTTATCCCTACTATACTGTCTGTTTCTTTCCTTTTAATATGATTTAGGTTTATTGTCATTTTGCCTTGTATATATGTAAAAATTTGTATATCTGTCTCATTCATAAATCATTGTATTTGTGTTCATTCTGTACCATGTTTTTGTGTAAAATTTGTAACCTTATATTGTTATGACCACTCAGGTCCATCTTGTAAATGAGCTATGCTCAATGATGTTCGCCTGAATAAATAAAGATTTTGATTGATTGATTGATTGAAGACACAGATTTAGAGCCATAGACAAAAAAGATTAAAGGGAGTTATCTCATCCCTGTTGTGATGAGGGAACTTTAATCTGATCCTTGTATCATTTTTACACAAATCCAAGAGAGACACTAACCGTCAACCTAGGATTAAAGCTGAATTAGCAGAATTTTTTTTTTTTCATTGTTTAACCAGGAGAGACACACTAAGCTGAACGCTTGTTTACAGGTGTGACCTGGGAGCACAGGGAAGTTAAGTGACTTGCTCAGGGTCACACAATATAAAAGTGGGGGCAGTGGGATTCAAACCCAGGTCTCCAGATTTGCAGCTCAGCGCCTTAAACCACTGCGCTATACTGCCTCTCAAAACTACGTCTGAATGGAGTCTGACTCATACTGTATATGGCATTGGAATCTTCCCCACCAGATGTGACTATACCTTCCACTAACCATGTGCACAATTCATAAAGTTAAATTGAATTTTTCATGTCGGGTTCCCTGGGCACTCCCGGAGCACTAGATCATAACTATTTTTGGATCACTCCCCCATCATACTGCTTTTCTCTACAACCTGTGGTCCCCAGGTTCATCAAGAGGGAGATGCAACCCTCTTGATGGAGGAGGAACATCTGGATATCGTGGCAGTCACAGAAACCTGGTACACACAAAACCAAGACTGGGACATAAACATACCAGGATACACTATCTACAGGAGGGACAGGGAGGGTAAAAGAGGAGGAGGAGTAGTTCTTTACATAAGGGAAAGAATAAAAGCAACAGAACTAAAGGGTAAACAGGGAGGAGAAGAAGCACTGTGGGTAAATTTGGAAACAGGCAATGGCACACAATCCCTTTAGGGGTTGTATACAGACCCCCCTTCTCAGGGAGGAAATGGACAAGAAAATGATAGAAAGTATACTTAGAATGGCAGAAAAAAGGGAGATATTGCTGATGGGTGATCTGAATATGGCAGATGTTAACTGGAGCGCAGTTGCAGCTGCCACTTCAAAGAGTGCAGTTATTCTAGATGCCCTACAGGGGGCATGCCTTAGACAACTAGTACTGGAGCCCACTCGAGAGGGAAAAATAATAGACTTGATTCTCTCAAATGGAGATGGAGAGAGGATCACAGATGTAGAAGTGGGTAGCCATCTGGGAACTAGTGACCATCGAACAGTATGGTTCACAATAAACACAGCAACAGAGTCAAGCCATACAAAGACAAAAGTACTGGATTTTAGGAGGGCTGACTTTGCCAAAATGGGTGAGACCCTAAGGAATGCACTAGCAAATGGGCAGGAAGGAGGGGTGGAAGAACAATGGGGAATAATAAAAACTGCCATCACAGAGGTAACGAGCCTTTGTGTGAAGCAAATAAACAAAACAAAACGATGTAAGAAACCACTATGGTTCTCAAAGGAAGTGGCAGTGAAGGTTCAAGAGAAAAGAAAGCATTCAGGAAGTACAAGGAATATAGAAGGAGCAGGATAGAGAACTGTAACAGTTAAAACAAAGGAGGCTGGGAAGGCAGTCAGAACAGCAAAGGCCCAAACCGAGGAAAAGCTAGCCAACTCAGTTAAGAAGGGGATAAAACCTTTTATAGGTACATCAGGAGCAAAGGAAGATCAAGGAGGGATAGTGAGGCTTAATAAGGGGAGGGAGGGTGGGCAGAGGGAGACTCAGAAAAGGCAGGATACTAAACAAATATTTTTGCTCAGTATTTACAAATGAAGAGGGGATGTACATAAAACAAACAGTAGTAACAATCTGGATACAGAAGTTGATACCAGCCCATTTACAGAAGAAAGGTTCTGAAAGAAATCTTAAAACTGAAGGTGGACAAAGCAATGGGGCCTGATGGGATTCATCCCAGAATTCTAAAAGAGCTAAGGGTAGAACTAGTGACACCACTGACTACCCTTTTTAACAAATCATGGGAGGATGGGGTGGTACCCGAGGACTGGAGGCGGGCAGATGTGATTCCCCTTCACAAAAGTGGGAGCAAGGCAGAAGCAGGAAACTACAGACCTGTTAGTTTAACCTCAGTGATAGGGAAAATGATGGAATCACTTCTGAAGGAAAGAATTATCGAGTATCTAGAGGCCAGAGGGGCACAGGACCCTAGGCAGCATGGATTCACAGCGGGAAGGTCATGCTAGAAGAATCTGATAGATTTCTTTGACTGGGTGACCAAAGTAGTAGATCAGGGAGGGGCTGTGGACATGGCCTACCTAGACTTTAGCAAGGCATTTGACACAGTCCCACACAAAAGATTAATATACAAGTTAGCCAGCCTGGGAGTGGGTCCCAAGATGACAGCCTGGGTAAAGAATTGGCTGGAGAATAGGACACAGAGAGTAATAGTAAATGGAGTCACTCAGAAGAAAGGAGGGTTACTAGTGGGGTACCGCAGGGTTCAGTATTAGGACCGGTCCTCTTCAATGTCTTTATAAGCGACATTGCAGAAGGACTGGAAGGAAAAGTATGTCTCTTTGCAGATGACACTAAGATCTACAACAGAGTTGATGCACAGGGTGGGGTGGAAAGGATGAGAAGGGACTTGGCAAGGTTAGATGAATGGTCAAATGTATGGCAGCTTAGATTCAATGCTAAGAAGTGCAAGGTAATGCACCTGAGAAACAAAAACCCAAGGGAAGAGTACACAATGGGGGGTGAGATACTAACAACAACAAAAATGGAAAGGGACCTGGGGGTAGTCATATCAGATGACCTAAAGGTGGGCAAGCAATGTGAGAGGGCAGCAAGGAGGGCTGGGGCATACTGGGATGCATAGAGAGGCATCACCAGTAGAAAACAGGAAGTTATTATCCTCTGTACAGACAGCTGGTGAGACCCCATCTGGAGTACTGCGTGCAGTTCTGGAGACCCAATCTCCACAAAGACATAGACAGGATGGAAGCTGTCCAGAGGAGGGCATCTAAAATGGTGCAGGGTCTGCACCGGAAGACATATGAAGAGAGACTTAAGGAGCTTAATATGTATAGCCTCGAGGAAAGGAGGGAGAGGCGTGACATGATAGAAACTTTCAAGTACCTCAAGGGAATCAACAAAGTCCAAGAGGGTGGCATCTTTCAAAAAAAGAGGTGTGCAAGAACAAGAGGGCACAATTTGAAGATAGAGGGAGGGCAGCTCAGTGGTAATTTAAGGAAGTATTTTTTCACAGAGAGGGTTGTGGATGCATGGAACGGCCTTTTGGAGAAGGTTGTGGAGTCAAAATCAGTGGTGGAATTCAAGCATGCATGGGATAGTCATAAGGCAATTCTGGGCGGTGGGGGTAGGAAGAAGTAGGCTGCTGGTTAACTAGGATCTGCAGCTTATCCAGTAGGTAGGGAAATGGGCAGACTGGGTGGGCCAAGCGGTCCTTATCTGCCGTCAAATTCTCTGTTTCTATGTTTCTATGTTTCTCCTCCTCAGATATCCAGAATTTGAACCCTGGGTGAGGGAAGCAGAGGCCTTTTATTTCTCAACTAATATTTCAGGACAGTCCCTGCAGCAGCACTCTGAGAACCATTTAAGGAATTCCTAAGATGGCTAACTATCTCCCTTACTTTGAACTGTAAGAAACAAAGATTTGCAAAACAAGCACAGCTCATGCAAGAGCTTACCCATTTAGAACAGCAGTACAAAGTCAACACCCAAGAAAGCAGTAGGGCTCAAATTATAAACTTAACCTACTTCTACCAAGACAGGTAAAAAAAAATTTGTTTAATTGATGAGCTCCTGTCTTACATCTTTGAAAACAAATGTCAAAATCCAGTATCGGTGCACTACAGCAGTTAGAAGGCATGATAGCTGTGAGCTCGTAAGAAAGGAGCATGGTCATGAAATCTTTCTCAGGAGTTATAACTGTCCAGACAGAACCCAATCCACCCTGCCAGTCTGCAGGAGTTTTTTGGACTCCACCTTGCTCCCAAATCTTTTCTCATAGCTCAGAGATGAACTGAATGCTCCTTAGGAGGTAGGGGAACTGCAATAAGCACTTCTTTTTTTTGTTACTTTAGTACATTGGTTGTGTCAACATATTCAGCAGGAGTCTATTACACTAATGTGCATAGAGTGTTACAATTGCTGGCTACCACAGAAAAAAATGAGCTCCAAAGTAATCAGGTGGAGGTGTTTCATACACACTGTCTCTACAATATAGATAAAAACTTTTTATAGAATTGTATTTCTGCCAGACTGGGTAATATTATATTCATGGAACAATATCCTGCCTGTGTTGCATGAACCATATAAGCCATTTATTTCAGAAGTTCCTGACCCTGTTTGTCCTCTGTTTCATTATTGCTGTGAACGTCTTCATTACATAGATCTCTTGTACCGTATCCTCCCATTCCTTTACACTGAGAGGAGTCTGCTGGAGACGTCTCCTAAAGATCATGTTTTTTAGATGCCAAAAGCAGAATGATAAGCAGTTTCTTGGTTTGATTATTCTTAATATTTTCTGGAAACCAATGCAGCAAAGCTAAACTAGGGGTGAGTTGCTTAATCTCCAGGAAAAGCTGGAACATGTCCACCTCAATAAGCGACCAGTAATCATGGTTCACCAGGCAACTCCAGAATATATGACTATGGTCAGTCTGGTTTCCCCCTCATGATCTCCAACAGTTGGCTCCCCCCTTTCCCCATGATTACGGGAGTTCTGAAGTATTTTACAGTACATTTCTGGCTATATTCTTTCCATATATAAGAACTGGTAACCATCTGCTGATTATTATATATCTGCTCCCTATCTGATTCTGAGATTGTCTTGCCCAAATCTGTCTCCCAAGAGTTCTGCAGCTTCTTAAGTGTTTTTATGTTCTTTCAGTTGGAGAATTTGATATAGGCTAGTAATAATGTGATCCAGCATCTGTTCCTGCTTAATATTAATAATTAATTGCACTAGGGGATGCATTTTAGTTAATTCCCATTGGGTACCACCCTGCTGTAAAATGTAATGTCTCACTTGGAGGTAACGAAAGAAATCTCATTTAAGTAATCCATAAGTTTGCTGTAATTGGGCAAATGACTGAACCCCCCCCCCCAACTCATACCATTGAAAGATGTACTTTAGGACCCTTCTTCTCTATAAATCAAAGATCAGATCAGATATGGCTGGTAGGAATAGGGGGTCATAAAAACATAGAATTTGACGGCAGATAAGGACCGCTTGGCCCACCTAGTCTGCCCATTTCCCTACCTGATGGATAAGCTGCAGATTCTAGTTAATCAACAGCTTACTTCCTCCTACCCCCCACTAGAATTGCCTTATGCCTGTCCCCTGCATTCTTGAATTCTCTCACTGTTCCTGACTCCACAACCTCTTCAGGAAGGCTGTGCCATGCATCCACAACCCTCTCTGTGAAAAAATACTTTCTAACATTACCTCTGAGTCGTCGTCCCTCTATCTTCAACTTGTGGCCCCTTGTTCTTGCACATCTCTTCTTCTGAAAGATACTACCCTCTTGTACTTTGTTAATTCCCTTGAGATACTTGAAAGTTTCTATCATGTCCTCCCTTTCCCTCCTTTCCTCAAGGGTATACATATTAAGCTGCTTTAATCTCTCCTCGTATGTCTTCTGGTGCAGATCCTGCACCATTTTGGTTGCCCTCCTCTGAACAGCCTCCACTCTGTCTATGTCTTTGCGGAGATGGGGTGTCCAGAATTGCACGCAGTACTCCAGATGGGGTCTCACTGTCTGTACAGAGGGATAACAACTTCCTGTTTTCTACTGTTGTCTACTGTCATATATTGGAATTATCAAGGGGGTAGTCAAGGGTCTTATTTCAGGTTCTGCACGCTTCCTACACCATATAGTTAACACTGCCCTAGTAGAGGTAGACTGTATTCTCTCCGGAATATGTTTCCTCAAAGCATAAGGGGATCCCATTACCTGGTCAATATTTTTCAACTGCTGTTCCAAGTCTACCTCTTTCCAAAGCGTATCTATGTTGGAGACCCACCAGTGCAAAACATGTGTCAATTGGGCTGCACAATAATATGTTTTGAACTTAGGGAGCACCAGACCTCCTCTAGATTTAGGTAGGTGAAGCAAAGCATAGGCTTTTCAGGGTCGCTTTCCCTGCCATATGTACTGAGCAATCAACTTAACCCATAGCCTAAAGTTCTCCAGTGGAAGTTGAATGGGGAGATTTTGAAACAGGTAAAGAAACCTTGGTAGTACTGTCATTTTGATGGAATTTACACATTGTATTAGGGAAATAGGGAGATGTTGCCACCTTTGTAGGTTACCTTTCAATGTTTTAACTACTAGGGGGAAATTTGCCTCATATAACTTCGTTAGGTCTCTGGGAATTATAATACCCAGATACTGAAAGCTCTGAGTATTCCATTTCAAGGGAAAAAGTTTCTGGGTATTGCTATCTGGATCATACCTCCACCTGAGGACCTCTGTTTTGGAGGTATTGAGTTTATAAAACTGTTAAGGCCTCTAACTCCTGCAATAAAGTAAATAGCTTTGGGAGAGATGACTCTGGTGATGTTAAATAAATCAGCAGGCCATCCGCAGGAAAAGCTGTCTTATGCTCTGTCTTTTCCACCTGTAGTCCTTTTATATCTTCTCTCTCCCTAATTGCCTCTGCCAATGGTTCAACATTCAGGGCAAATAGCAGGGGAGAGAGTGGGCATCCCTGCTGAGTGGCTCTAGTTAGGGTAAATCATTAAGAGTCTGTTCCATTGGCTTTCACAACTGCTTGAGGGGAGATGTATAAGGCCTGCACCCACTCCACGAATCTAGGTGGGAAACCAAAATTATTCAAAATGTGGTATAGAAATTTCCATGACACACGGTCGAAGGCCTTTTGGGTGTCCATACTTAATAATAAGAAAGGAATTGAGCTTTCTTCTAACTTTTCTAACAAATAGAGCATCCTTTTTATATTATCTGTTGTCTTCCTGGTGGGGACAAAGCCGGTTTGGTCTTTATTGATAACAGTGGGCAAAAGGGGTTCCAGTCTATGAGCCAAAATGCTAGCATAGAATTTACAATCTTGATTCAGTACTGAAATGGGTCTAAATAATTAACACTTAAGAGAGCCTTTTCCGGGTTTTAAAATTGTAGATATAGTCATATATTGCCATGGGGGAAGGGGGTTTTGATAGCTTGAAGATCTTTAAGCACCTCATGCAATGTGGGCAGCAAATTGCTTAGAAAGCTCTTGTAAAATTCAGATGGTAACCCATCTTGACCCAGACTCTTACCTGTTTTAGCTAATTTTATAACCTTTGTTATTTCCTAGGTAGTGATTGGCCTAAATAATTGCTCTTTCTGTTGTTCTGTAAATCTGGGGAGATTCAACCTCTGAAAGAAGTGGATATATTTATCTTCAGTGGGTTCTGGGCCCTGGGTGTACAAGGAGCAATAAAATTGCTTAAATAGTATCCCATGATAATAGTGCCGAAAAAATAGTGAGTGCATTATGGCGACTGAATAATAGTGAATGTAAGTTTAGCAACATGCAAATGATAGCGCGTCAACAATGACAGCGAATCAATGTGCTACTTATATGTCATGATAGTGAGATGCCATAATAGCTAGGGAATGTCAGCAATAAAGGCAGAGTTCTAATGTAATCAGCAGAGGGTGTCAAAATAGAGACTTCCATCTTTTGAAAAAAAAAAAACACAATCACAATGATTGTGAACTGTTCTTCATTAAAACTGTGCCTTTATTGAGAAACCAACAAACTAGATTTTAAGATTTTCTGTGCATTATTCATGTTTACACATTACACCTTAAATTAAAAGTTATACGCCAATCCGCGCAGATAGTCGTAGCTACTCCTTTCTTTGTAATGAGCCACGATTCTTTCAACTCTGCTGTTCATATCTTTGTACTTCTGTTTTTGTGGACAGGTAACCAAGGATGTGCACCTATCCATTTAAAACTGCCAATGTGGGAGGAGCAAGTGCTATGCATGATGGTACTGTAGACAGGAAGCTAGGCAAAAGGCAAAAGGGAAAAGAACAATAATGGCGACCTGCAGATCCGAGGACAAGCAAACATGGATAAGCAAGGTATCAATTTCACCATAAATGCAGTTTAGCGATAATGGATTTCACTATAATTTAACGTAGCGATACTGCACCTCACTATTAATACTTCGCTATAGTGCCCGGTACTATAAAGCGCTCATGATTTTCACATGGAATGGCTTAAATCCCTGCAGTATATCTTTAGTGCTGGTTAAAAGTTGCTTCGTTAGAGGGTGTCTGATTTGTGCAATCATTCCTCTGGTCTTTTGTGCTCATAGTCTGGAGGCCAACACTTTATTGGCCTTAGCACTGACCTCATAATATTTTTGCTTGACATACAGTAGGGTCTGTTCAGTTTTATAGTTGAGTATATCTTGCAATTAGTTTTTAATTTCAGTTATTTTCTGTGAAGCTTGTTTATCTCCCTGCATATGCACTCCTCGTCAAATTAAAAGCCCCCGCCCCCAGGTTTTTTTGCTGACTTTTTCTTCCTTTCTGTTATCTAGCTGCAAACTTAATTATTTCTCCCCATATGACAGCTTTCAGATGTCCCACAAAATCCCAGAGGAAACCTCAGGAGACCTGTTTTGGGCTAACATCTCAGGAATACATTGTTTAATTAGTTCCATAAACCTCCTGTTTCATAATAGAGAATTATTGAAACCCCATTGGTCTGGGGTTTTTCTTGAAATGTGTCTAGTTCTATCACTAGTGAGGCATGATCTGCGAGAAGAATAGGAAGAATAATAACTTGGTGTACCAAATCTCTTTGTTCTGCTGTTATTAAAAAATGGCCTATCCAGTAGTATGTATGATGTGCTGCTGAATAATGAGTATACTGTCTACCTCCCCTATTTTTATTCCGCCATGTATCTATTAGGCCCATTTCCCTTATTAGCCTTCGGCCATGTCTTTGCATTGCAGTCATATTGGATGAGTTAGGGTTTGAACTATCTTTTCCCGGGTCCATCAATAAATTGAGATCTCCACCTATTACCAGCATCCCCTGTCTAAAGTGAATTATTTTGTCCATCAGTTTCTGATGCATTCGTGGGCTTGCTCCCAGTGGTAGGTAGAGGCTTACCACTGTATAGGGCATGCCCCACCAAGGCCCCTAACCATTGCCAATTTGCCCTCTCTATTCTGATATGAATTCTCTAGTTGGAATGCCGAGTACCTGGGGATTAATATTGCTGTGCCCCTACAACTTCCTGTAGAATGTAAACTCACCCCCACTGTATTGATGCTATACTTTGTCAGTGTCTGATGTTCTACTGAATTCATTTATGTTTCTTGTAACAGTATCATTTGGGGATGGGTTCTTTTAAGGTACGATATCACTTTGCCTCTCTTAATTGGCCATCCCAGTCCATTTACATTCTGAGATATTATTTTAATCCTCTGTATCTGATCATAAGAGTGAGTGCAGTGACCCTTACTTATCGTATTCCCTCCCCATACTTGCCATGTCCACCCATAGCCAGCTTCTAAGACATTCCACTTTAACTTGTAGGTCCGAAGACTCTGCTGTGATATTGTACTACAGCCTATAATTTTAACAATATCTATATAATGAAACTAATCTACCTTATCTATTTGGCACCTTTCAAACTTGTGCTCAACTATATACAACATGAGCATTACGACTTCCACAATCCGTGAAAAATCCCAAGATCCCAGTGTTTCAAGTATCGACAAATAGGTGACTGCACTTCTAATGCTGAGATGCTAATTGGGGGATAGCACCCCCCCCATAACAACTAAATAAAATATCTGGGCAAAGCAAGATAAACAACAGACTAAAGTTTTGAACTGTTCTCTCATGAGTCCAGGAAAAAAAAAGCAAAATCAATGGTAGGATTATCAGCATGTAATGATACAGAAAAAAAAAGGTGCCATTTAAATATCTTGAATAGGTGAGCAATCCAGCGTCCCCACCTTGATCAAATTGCATAAAATGGGTCCCAGCAACCATCAAAGAAACCCAGTCACTAGGGATGTGGAACTGCTCTGTAGGGTTCAGATCCGGCTCTCTGTTAAGCCTCATGTTTTTCCAACAAATAAGTTTCTGATCTTATATCTGTATCATGTAGGAAACTCTGAGGTCAACTATGAGAGGCCACCCAATGGGAAGGCCAAGGTCTGTGGACCAGAGATCGGAGTCCGACAGCCCTCTGCCCCCACAGCTCGAGCCCCCTGGCCCCCAGATCAGCCCACGCAGAGAGGCCACATCGCCAAGAGCGGCCTTTTCAAGGTCATAAGACTCGCATATTAAGAAGGATGGACTGGATCTCCCATAGGTCCACTCTTATTCAACTCCACCCAAGAGCCTACGAAGAGTGACCGGCCAGAATCTTGCCCAGATGCCCCCCCCAGCCTCCAGTAATTATGCCACTTTGACTTATGGTCCTGGGTGCATAGGCAGCGATATTGTTCTATTTCTAATTTCTGTCATCCCTCGGACCATGGGCCATGAGGGGGACCCAGGAGGGAAGGAGAGACTCTCATCCCAAACCCCTCCCCTGCCTAGCCCAGATCCAGAGAAAGACACTGTGATCCCAGTCGCTCCCCGGGGTAATCTTCCCCTAAGAACTTCCAGAGATCAAAGTAATTTTGTCATTGTTTCCCACACCCAAATAAGCCCCTCTCTTATAAGAGTTCCTGTGAAGCCATCCATCACTCCATATTCACTTCCATATACTTTAACCACAATTTGAGACCTCTCGGCCTAAGGCCCCCTCCCAAGGGCTGCCTGGGTCTAACACTGCTACAGAGAGCTTGAACAGGCCATCAGCTCCAACCCCCAACCTACACCCCCACCCCGGTTCAGATCTCCCAGGATCAGCCTCCATGTCAACCCCAGGACTCACCCCTTGGATGAAGTAGTAGTAATATTGACTCTGTCCCTCATATTCATGAGTTGTTTCTGGTGAACTGGTGGAGCAGCTGTTTAGTCAAGTTCAATGTGATTTGCTGCATCTGAAGGTCTGGTCCCTGAAAATCTTTGCATTGGTCCTGCTACATGTCGATTCTCTGCACAAGTGGCACTCTGGTAGGTAATTCATAATTCCATTCTCTCAGAGCAGATAAAGCCTGGGTAGGTGTTTCAAAACTTTCTTGACCATTGGAGAAATGAACCATCAACCGCACAGGATACAGTGTCCTGAATTTTAATTTAAGTCCACGGAGGATAGGGAACAAGGGGATATAGTCCCGTTGGTGCTGCATAATCATGGGCGCATAGTCATCGTCAAAGTATGTCCTACTGTTCAGATAGAAAGTTTTCCCCTTGGTCCATGCTTTGCATAAAATGATATCTTTAGTAGTGCATCATAGAAACTGAACCATTATATAGTGAGGGCGGGCTCCCTGTTGTGTTGGTCTGGGGCCTAAGGCCCTGTGAGCTCTCTCAATTTCTATATTGAAATCAGGGTCTAGGTCTAAAGTTTCTTTCAGCAGCTGAGTAACAAAATCGCCCTTATTATTGTTTTCACTCCCTTCAGCCACTCCATTAATTCGAAAGTTTTTTGGCGGTCGCGATTCTCTGCATCCTCCTGTCTCTCCCCCATTGCTTGACAAATTTCTACTAACTGCGACACCGTGGATTGACATGCTATTAAGGCCTTTTCCTGCACACCTTGATTCTCCTCAATAGTGTCAGTTCTCTGTTGCAAGTCTGAGATATCCGATCGGATCTGTCCCAATTTGTGTTTAAACGTCTGAAAGTCTGACTTGATATCTTTTAGCTCGTTTAGTATTTTATCTAATTTGCCATCCATCATTTCAGCCATTTTGTTTCTCTGTTTCTTTGCCAGTTTTGCAGTTGAGCGGGAAGAAGAGTGATGTGAGCATGTGGACAAGTTCTAATCCCAAGCTTCCTGGTCTGACAGGTCGGGATCCACTGGTAAACTTGAAAAACGTTTTGCTGTTCCCTTTATCTTGTAGTAGCCATCTGATTAGTGATTTTATTTAGATTAGCAGTTGTTTCTTAGGGCTACTGTTCATATTTTTGAGCGGGGAAGTGTGGAACTCTAGCAGGTTGCTGCCATCTGCTGCATAGCTGCACCGGAAGTCCCCTGCAACAAGCACTTCTGATGTCAGCTAATGGGATGGTGCTGGATAATGATAGTTTTAACACTGACTTACACAACTTAAACAAGATCAAATGTTCTACCCCTGCTGATGATGCTACAGGAGATCCACGTCTAACAGTTGCCATGAACCCTAGATGAAGCAATCATTACTTTGATTCCCAAAGACGTCAAGAGAACTGTTAGACTGCACTAATGGCTGACCAGCCTACAGTACCTGCCTTATCTTAATGGACACCAAAATACTGGTGAGACTCTATCCTCTGAGTTGGAATGCACCCTACCCCACATTGTCCATGAGACACAGACTAGGTGTAAGAAAGGTAGGACATGGAAAGACAATAATAGAACACTGCTAAACCTGTTGTGGCATCCCAGATCTGCAAAGATGCCAATGGCAGCTCAGGCCTTTGACTTCAAATAGTAATAGTAGTAGTTTTATTTATTGCTTAAGTCCTTCCCCAGAGGTCCGGGGCACCATTACAAAATAAAGAACATCAGCAATCACATACTACATAGCCCAACATAGACATAACTAAATTCATAATTATACAATGGCAAAAAAAATAGCCACTTCTCATTGGCCAGCTGGCACTATCACCCTGTTGTAAAATCTAGCATCACCAACAGGAACAAGTGCCAGCCAGCCGCATATCACTAACTGCCAAAAAACAAGAAAGTAAAAATCAATCCGAGCCGCCATGTTCTTTTCCTCGCTAAACATTACTGTGGCACCGGCACCATTCCTACAACAATTCGGCCTCTACTTGTCCAACCACAACAAAAAAGATAAAAGTACAGACCAGGGATCCTGACTGCCCACGGAAAGAGCGACATGAAGAGGCTGAATTCCTGCCACAACCTCTTCACCTCGGGCATGTTCTTGGCTCGGACCGGCACTTCGATCTGAAACAGCGGCAAAAAGCCGAAGGCACCCGCACAATAATTAAACAAGCCGTTTCAAATTAAGGTAAAAGACTCCGCATGGCTTACAAAAACTCGAACTCTAGGTTTCACAGCAAGCGCCTAAATACTCATATTCGGTTTCCTTCTGCCAGAGCTGTTCCTAGGGCTGTGCAGCGGGCATCCTGGGATATGTAGTCTTTGGAGAGAGGGGCCGCGGCTTCTCTTTCTCCGGGAAGAGAGACAGACAGAGAAGGAAAAGTGATGTGCTCCTCTCAGAGGGTCTTTGTTATGTACTCTTTTTTAACTACAAATCTCTCTTTTACTACTAGGATGTTTTAATAATACAGCCTTTGTAATAGGACCATGCCTTCACCAACCTACACTTTTTTTACACTGCACTATATTTTGTAGTGTAAGAACAAATTCATTACAAAGCTATAAAAAATACAAAAATAATTATTTTTCTTTTCTTTTTTTGAACAAAAATTAAGTGACACATTGTATAATTGCAATAAACCACTCCAGGGTGTTGGTGATGCTGGTTTTACCCACGCCTGGCGAGTTTACTCCACGGCCTCGCGCCTCGCGGATTCAAAACCACGCCAGGCGTGGGTAAAACCAGCATCACCAACACCCTGTCGTGGTTTATTGCTTAAACAACTAATAAATTAGTTGACTAAAATCAGCTAAAATACACAGTAGAGCTGAAAGCCTTTGACTCTGTGGAATGGAATTACCGTCACTAGCTGCTATAAGCCTATGCATTTGGCTCCTTTTTCAAACCCTGGATAGATACATTGTATCATGGTCCTTCAGTATTTATACTGACCATAGATACCACTCTCCCTCCTTTAGATTGTTCTAATGCATGAGACAGGGATGCTTCCCCCCCCGCCTTCTATTGACCCTAGACCTACTCATGAGGAAACTAATTGACTCCAATGATATACTATACAATACAAGGGATCGCAGCCCAAGGCACACCATATCTAATTAATACTATGCAGAAGAAATGCTTCTTACACTGTCTAGTCCTGCTGACACACTTCCTGCCCCTGATGACTGATCTGGACAGATTCACAAGGAAATCAAGGCTGGAATTCAAAAGGACCAAAACAACTTTGATGCCAATGAATGCATTTTGTGACATGATCTAATGGGCTAATACATCTACGATATACTCTGAGAAACTACTGTAAGTCAATCACCTATTTGGGTATTCACAGTCAGATCAATGGGGTTCAGACAGTGCTGGCATATATTGTTTCTTTACTCAGGGAGAGAGAGATAAGGTCTACAGATGGGGGAAAATAAGGCTGACATTGATGGGTAAAATGGAAGCAGTGAATGTATTCATGTTAACTAAATTATC
This sequence comes from Neoceratodus forsteri, assembly GCA_016271365.2. Classification (NCBI taxonomy): domain Eukaryota; kingdom Metazoa; phylum Chordata; order Ceratodontiformes; family Ceratodontidae; genus Neoceratodus; species Neoceratodus forsteri. Next base: position 1,023,292,146 of record CM057454.1, on the reverse strand, counting down.
CCATGTTTTCAGCAACCTTCCAAAGGAGATTTGGGGAAAAAATCCTTTCTCAACCAGAGAGATATAGCAATATAGAAAATAGACATCAGATGAGAACCACCAGGCCCATTCAGTCTGACCATAAAACTCTACCTGTGTCAGTGCCCCATTGGCTTTAGTCTCTCTTTCCCACCTCTAGGGTTCCCTTATGCCTATCCCATGCATGTTTGAATCCCCTGCAGTGCTCACTCCTACCAGCTCCTGTGGTAGGTTGTTCTATGCATCCACCACCTTTTCCATGAAGAAAAACATCCTCATATTGCCCCTTAACTGGCCCCCCTCCAATCTCATATTGTGTCCCTTCATTGTTGTACCCCTCTTATGTTGAAAGATGTCACCCCAGCACCTTGTTTATGCCTTTAAGAGACTTGAAAGTTTCTACCATATCTCCACGTTCCCTCCTCTTTTTCAAAGCATACATATTGAGATCTTTCAACATAGAAACATAAAAACATAGACTTTGACAGCAGATAAGGACCACTTGGCCCACCCAGTCTGCCCATTTCCCTTCCTACTGGATAAGCTGCAGATTCTAGTTAACCGACAGGCTACTTCCTACAACCCTCCCACTACAATTGCCTTATGTCTGTCCCATGCATGTTTGAATTCCCCCACTGTTTTAGACCCAACAACCTCCCCAGGAAGGCATTTCCATGCATCCACCACTCTCTGTGAAAAAAGATTTCCTCACGTTACCCCTGAGCTGTCCCCCCTCTATCTTTAAATTATGCCCCCTTGTTCTTACACATCTCGTTTTCTGAAAGATGCCACCCTCCTGGACTTTGTTGATTCCCTTACGGTACTTGAAAGTTTCTATCATGTCCCCCCATCCCTCCTTTCATCACAGGTATACATATTAAGCTCTCTCAGTCTCTCTTCATATGGTTTCTGATGCAGACCCTGCACCATTTTCGTTGCCGTCCTCTGGACTGCTTCCATCCTGTCTATGTCCTTGCATAGATGGGGTCTCCAAAATTGCACATAGTATTCCAGATGGGGTCTCACCAACTGTCTGTACAGAGGGATAAACACTTCCCTTTTTCTACTTGTGATGCCCCTTCCTATGCATCCCAGTATCCCCCTTGCTCTCCTTAATGACTTCTCACATTGCTTACCCACCTTAAAGTCATTTGATATGACTACCCCCAAGTCCCTTTCCATTTTTGTTGTTGTTAGTACGTCCCCTGCTATTGTGTACTCTCCTCCTGGGTTTTTGTTTCCCAGATGCATTACTTTGCATTTCTTTGCATTGACTCTAAGTTTCCATATGTCTGACCATTCCTCCAACCATGACAAGTCCCTTCTCATCCTTTCTACCCCTCCTTGTGTATCAACTGTGTTACAGATCTTTGTGTCATCTGCAAAGAGGCATACCTTTCCCTCCAGACCCTCTGTAATGTCACCTATAAAGTTTCAATCACTCCTATTATGCCTTCTGTTGCAAGGTCTGCACCATTTTAGTACCCTTCTCTGAACTGCCTCTACCCTGTCCATGTCTTTATGAAGATGTGGCCTTCAGAACTGTACATAAAATTCCAGGTGTGGCCTCGCCAGCGTTTTGTATATTAGTATCACCACCGCCCTTCTTCTGCTAGTGATACCCCATCCTATGCACCACAACATTCCATGGGCTCTACCTACAGCTTTTGTAAGCTGTCTGACCACCTTTAGATCATCTGAGATGATAATCCCCAAATCCCTTTCTTCCCTGGTGACTGCTAGCAGTCCCCCCATCCTGTAACTCTCTTCAGGGTTTCTGCACCTGAGGCCCATGATTTTGCACTTTTGTCACATTTAACCTCAGTTGCCACACCTCTGATTATTCTTTCAGCCTTCCCAGGTCCCTCCATCATTTCCACCCCTCAGGAGCACCCACTCTGTTGCAAATCTTGGTGCCATTTGCAAATAGACAAACCTTCCCTTCTAGCCCTTCCACAATGTCACTAATGAAAACATTAAAAATGACTGGCCCCAGGACCAACCCCTAAAGCACCCCACTGGTCACCCCCCTTTCCTCAGTTTGGATCACATTTATCACCACCCTCTGCTTTTTGTTCCTCAGCCAGCTTCCTGGGTTACCACTTTGTGACCCACTTCCAGGCTACTCAACTTATTCACCAATCTCCTATTTGGAACAGTGCCAAAGGCCTTGCTGAAACTGAGGTAGGAGACATCTACCGCTCCTCCCTGATCCATCTCGTTCATCACCCAGTCAAAGAAATCAATCAGATTTGTTTAACAAGAGCTTCCAGCTGTGAATCTATGCTGCCTCAGATCCTGTGCTCCACTGGATTCCAGTCGTTCCACAGTCCTTTTTTTAAACAGTGTCTTCATAATCTTAACCACTACTGCTCTCAGAAAAAAACATCACCCATGGATTACTGAAAAATTAAAAAGGGATATTAGAATAAAAATCAGATTTGGAAAAAACAAATGAAACTTTAGATATAAAAGACTGGGAGATGTACAAAAAGGCTCGAAAAAAACTGAAGGCTAAGATTAGGAAATCAAAAGAGTCATGGTATACTAAAAAGGTGGAGGAAAGTAAAGATCCATGGAAATACTGGTCACTGTTAAAACAATGGAGAGATCAGTGGACAACAAAGACCCTATCCAGATAGGAAATAATGGGATACTTCTGTCAATAAAATAATTAGCTGACAGATTAAATGAATACTTCACTTCCTTTCCAGATATAGAATTCCCAAAAGAAGGTCGGGGGGGATAAATCAATCAAAAAAGGAAAATAAAAGTCATCAGAAATTTAGATTTAAATGTATTTCCTGTAAGGAGGTCAAATGGGAATTGAGAAGATTACAAATTGGTTTAGACAGGATAGAAAATAGATTTTTTAAAGATTCAGCAGATGTAATTGCACCAGTTCTAACAAGAATATTTAATTGGAGTCTTGTCGATAAAACATTCCCTACTTCTTGGAAAAAGGCCAAGATTATCCCAATTTATAAAAGGAGTATAATGTCAGAACCTACAAATTATAGGCCAATTGCTTTGTTGTCCACGGTGTTGAAGGCGATGGAGAGGCTGGTGCGGGGCAGTTAAGCGAGTTTCTAGAGAAGGGCTCACTGCTGACCTACTATCAGTCTGGTTTCCATAAGGGCCACTCCACAGACACCACACTCACTGACCTGGTAGAAAATATAGCTACACAGATGAATGATGGTGGATTGGTGGGTGCAGTGTTCATGGACCTCTCCAAAGCCTTTGACACTGTGGACCACAATATACAAATGGATAGGTTAAAAAGTATTGGTCTCGACAAAGAAACACTCCCATGGTTTTAGTCTTACTTAATTAACAGGACCCAACAGAACAATTAGAAAAACATTTATCAAATTTTGCTCTGGTACAAAGAGGAGTCCCACAGGGCTCAATATTAGGGCCAGTATTGTTTTTGATATATATGAATGATCTAGTTGAAACAGCAGTATATACCAAAGTAAGGTTATATACTGATGACAGGGTATTATTAGCCCAGGGGAATACATTACAAGAAATGGAATACAGATTGCAAAGAGATTTTACAAGTATGGAAAAGTGGCTACAAAACTCTAACTTAATACTAAATAGTAAGAAAACAAAAACAATGATTTTTAAAACTGGAAGGAAGAAGAAAGAAGCATACAGACTACAGTATAAATAAAAACTTTAAAGGGTGAATTATTGGGCCAGGAAACCTGTTATAAGTACTTAGGGGTGTGGATAGATGAAGGACTTAAATTTGATTCTCACATAAATGAACTGGCAAGGAAAATAAACAAAAAAAATTGGTGCTTTTTGCAGATCAGATTTTTGCTTAGATCAAAAGATAAGATTAAGTTTAGTAAACCAATTAGTTGGTCTACAGGAGCCATACTTATGGTATGCCAACACAAATAAATCTAAAAAAGTTGGATACTGTGTATAATAACCTTGCTAGATTCATACTGAAATGTGATTACTATAAACATCCTTGCGAAATGTTGAATTCTATAAGTTTGGTTAATGCTAGACCACAAGAGGAATCTGAAGTGGTTGGAACAGATCCACTCAGCGATATAGATTGGAAAGCCACAATATTTAGTAGATAAATTAAAAATAATCAAATTATAACTTGAGAGGGTTAAATAGTAAATATGTTCAAACAAAAATCAGTAACAGATATGGTAACATGACTTTTGTTGCAAAAGTTAAACAGTTGTGGGAACCTATAGATCATAAATAAAAACAGATTTCAAGTACCAAATTGTTTGTAAAATCACTGAAATAGACTCTGGATCTTAGATGTAGATGTTAATATGAACAACTGGAATAACACCTCAGTACCAGTTTTAAAGGAGTTAATTTGAATATATTGTATAAAGTGTGTTTTTTTCTTGTTAAACAGTTATCTTGTTCAATATAGATTTCTAAAATTCTACTAGAATAGTGTATCTTAGAAATGGTAAAAGTAAATACTGGTATTGGACCATGGTTATTATGTAAAGAGATTATTTGTTTTAAAATGTTTTTGTATGTAAATGTATTGTGTCTTTATATTTAAGATAATATGACATAAACAGGACCATCCTGAACATGGGTAATTTTGACCCAATGATGTGTAACTTGTGACATTTTCCTGTATAAAAATAAACATTTTACTACTACTACTGATGTTAGGCTGAACGGCCTATAGTTTACTTCCTCCTTCCTGCTCCCACTCTTGTGCAGAGGGACTACGTGTGCCCTCCTCTGATCCTCTGGGATCACTCCTGTACTGAGCGACTCACTGTAGAAGGTTGCCAGTGATATTGTTAGTTCCCTCCTTAGTTCCTTTAATATCCTGGGGTGTATGGCATCTGGGCCCATTGTCTTGTCCACTTTCAGTTTTGTGAGCTCATCCAGAACTCTTTGTTCTGTAAATGGACTGGTATTCACCTTCCTCCCTCCCCCTTAGTATCTGATGTCTTACTGAAGTCCCCATCTTCCCTCCTTGTCCCTGAAAACTGAACAGAAGTACTTATTCAGTATTAATGCCTTTTCCAAGTCTCCCTTCACACACACCCCTTGCATCCCTCTGAGCTATATAATCCCCCCACCCCCGGTCATCCTTCTTTCACTGATGTACCTATAGAATGCCTTATCCCTTTTCTTCACCATCTGTGCTAGCCTTATCTCTGTTAGTGTCTTTGCACTTCTAACAGCTTTCCTTGCTTCCTTCAGACTATTTGGGTAACCCTTCCTATCCTGCTCCTTTTGTGTCCCCTTATAGTTTCCGAAAGTCAGCTTTTTTGCCCTTACTTTCTCTGCTACCTCTATTGAAAACCATAGTGGTTTCTTCCTTCTCTTGCCTTTGCTCCTCATACTAATGCACTGGTTTGTTACTTCCACCATGGCTCCTTTTTGATGTGCCCACTGCTCCTCTACCTCGCCCCCACATCCTTCCTTGTCACGGCTTCTTTAATACACAGTGAAACCCACCAGGAAGAAGTGCAGCACTGCAGAATTCTGCAGAAGAGCTACTGCAGTAAACATTACAGTTTAAATGGGAGTTAATCCCTTTTATCATGCAGTAAACCTATCACACTGCACTTCATCCTGGTGGGCTTTACTGTATATACCCATCCTTGCAAAATCCACCCCCCTAAAATCCAGTACTCTCACCTTTGTGTGGCTCGACTACGACCCTGTGCCATGTTGAACCACACTGTGTGGTGGTCACTGGATCCTAAGTGACCTTCCACCTGTACCTCTGTGATTCTGTCTCCATTGGTCAGTACCAGATCCAGAATCACTTTGTCACTGGTGGGTTCAAGCACTAACTGCCTGAGACCTGCCCCCATCAGAGAATCCAGGATGTCTCAGCCCCTGACTGAGACAGCCACAGGGATGGTCCAATCCATGCCTAGCATATTAAAATCACCCCAAAAGTATTACTTTCCCCTTTGCTTCCATCTCATATATTTTTTCCTCTAGCTCTCTATCCACCTCCACCCCCTGAGCTGGAGGCCTGTAGATCACCCCATGTGAATTGCTGTGCAATTGTCTGGCTCAAGGGTGACCCACAGTGCCTTGACTCCCTCCTGCATAACCTGCATTGTAGTAGCCATTTTTCTTCCCTGACATACAGGATCACCTCCCCCCCCTTTTTTACCCTCCCCATCCGTCCTGAATAGAGCATAACCTGGTACACTTACCTTCCAGTCATGGTTTGCAGAGTACCATGTCTCTGTTATTGCCACTATGTCCAGGTACTCATCTGCCATCAGGGCCACCAGGTCCAGGATTTTGTTTTCCCAGCTGTGGGCATTTGTGTATATTACCTTCCATGTATCCCTGCCTGTCCACTTTTTATTTCTGCTTCTGCCTTCTTTATCCCTCCTCCCGACCCTGTTTATTTTTTTCCTTTGTTGCCTACCTTCCTCTGTTGTATCCCCAGTGTTGGGTTCAGGCATACCTGTCAACAGCTTGACTTCCTGATCCTCCATTTTGGCTGCTCTAACCTGTGGGGGTAGGCCTCTTGGGTCTCCCTGCTCCCTTCCACCCCCCCCCGGCTAGTTCAAATGCTTGCTGAGGAAGCTTTTAAACCATTTATTGAGGAACACCGTCACCTTCCTGGATGAATAAAGGCCATCACCCTTATACAGGCCTGCATCCTCCCAAGTGGGTCCCCAGTGAAGCCATAACCCTTTTCCTTGCACCAGCCCTCCAACCAAGTGTTGAAGCTTTTGATGCAGAGATTCCTATCCTCCATCCTGCCTTGGGCTGGTAGCACCTCTTAGAATGTCACAGATGTTGCTACCTCCTCAAGGCTATTTCCCATCCACCTGAAGTTCTCCTGCTCCATCTGTATTCTTGCCGTGTCCCTGGCTAGGTAATTTGTCCCCAGGTGGACAATGACCTCCAGCTCCCCCCTTGCTACTACCTTATCAATCCTCTAGATCTGCCACCCCTCCCTACACGCTGTGCATCCTGGAAGGCACATAACCTCCCTCTCTACTGCACTACCTGCATCCATGGGTGCCCAATCCCCAGACAATTGAGTCCATCACCAGGAGTAGCTTCCTCTTCTTCTGGAGTCCTCTGCCTCCCACCCTTGGGTCTTCCTCCTGGAGGACCCACTCATCCTCCCTGGTTTCAACTTCAGGTTCCGTTGTGGAACCATCCCACTCCTCCAGGACATCATAGGAGTTTGTAATTTAAACCAGTTGAAGGATGTGCCTCTGTCTCACCTCCTTCACCGTCCCTGAGCCCACCATCATCCATCCAGCCCCTTGCCCAGAGAACCACTGTGGCAGTGACTGGGAACATGGTGGCCTCTGTGGGGGCAAAGTTCCACAGTGCTCCAGCCATCTAGGTCCAAAGACTGACCACATCCAACCTCAGTCCAGAGAGGTGTCTGCATATGGGGCAGCACCACAGTACCCATACCATTCTCCTGAAGACTGCTGCCCCATACCCACTGCACCACTCCCTGCATCTTCCCTTTCTATTCTGTCAGTGTCACCTCCTTGCTTGTTAAGTAAACCTTCCTGTTACTATTGTTAGTTTTTATTTGTGCTTTCCCCTTACCTCCTCTCTTTTCTCCCTCCTTCCCTCTGTCTTTTGCATAGGTACTTGACTATTGTAAGAGATTGCCTTTAAGTTAAACTGTTATATGACACTAACTACATTGTGTAGCTGTTTTTACTATCTATGTTAATCCTCTTCCTGTGTGGGTTGCAGAAAGTTGTAACTTAGTTGTTGCCTATAAAGGCAAACCAGGGTGGGTGGGATGGGAGAGGTGGGCTGGAGTAAACTAGTCACTGGGCTTCAAAATAAACGCAAAAACAATCTGCTCACACCAGCTACAGATGCAAATCCCAGGAAATTAGTTTAACTCTACCTCAGTTCCTCTTCCCTTGTCTCCGACTGTAATAGAGACCCCATACACAGTATATCTATGACCTCATTCCTGCTACAGACAAGTGAAAAGAATTGAGAGAAGTTAGGAAAAAGTAAAGAATAAAACAACAGAAATGTACCCCTTTCCTCTAGTGAGTCTGCTGCAGTCCTACAGTTAGTTCTTCCTAGTGAATCAGCCTACAATAACATGCAAGCTCCTTACTGCAGCATCTGTTCCCTGATGCCCTGGACCCGGATTCCTAAAGTGAGTGAGAGAAAAATACAAAATAATACAAAAGCAACCCTCAAATCCTCTGCTTCAAGTTTAGCAGAATGGGTGTGTGGTTGTGTCCTCTGACCCACACCCCTTCCCCAGTGGCTACAGAAAAAAATCATAATACTGATTGGTCACTTCCTGTGGCAGTTCAGATGCCCCCCACACCAAAGCTAAGTAGAGTAAACATGCAAATACACTGGAGTAGGGGCAGGTTGGGGCTCCAACTGATGTGGCTTTTCCTTCCTTCTGAGCACATGTCCACATGGCTAAAACTGGAATATGAAATGGGACAAGTTTGATGCTTAAGCCTATCGGATTTATGATTTATTATATTAGAATTATTTTAGAGTCACCAATGAAAATCTTACAAGCAGTATAAAGTATAACAAAATTCAATTTTATTTTATAGGGTTCAGACCAGACAAGACACAGACATCAATATACTATAACATTTCTATTCCTAGACCATTACATTGCAGGCATATACAGACACAGAGCACAGAATACATTTTCATATTTATATCTAAATTGCCCTATCATCTAGACATACCAGATGTAATGCTGAATTAAATATTCATACTTACACCTGGGTCAAAATGGCTGAGACTTTGTGACATTTTCATAATGCCAGGCTTCATGTCATAAGTAAGAGGTAAAACCTCTCAGCTAATATTCACTAAAGTGTGCCTTCATGCTGCTCATTTAGTTTTTTCTCCCCCACATACTTTCTATTAGTAAATTTTACAATTTTGTTTCTTGTCTTTCACAACTTTCAGAAATCTCTCATACACAGTATTTTGATTGCTCTGTCTTTTATTGGGATTTTAGGCTAATAAACTTTTTAAATGTGGGTGATATATTTATTCTGTATGTCTTTTTAATGTGAGGTCATTATATTAAAAATAGACAACCCATCAATTTGAATTTTTATACTGGCATGATGAGTCTTTGTGGTTAAATGTGTGTTTTGTCCAGTGTTGCAGCAGCCTTTGAAAAATGACATTGTCTGAAAGGCATCACATGGGCACACATGTGATGTTTTTTATTGAATAAAACTGCTTGTATGTAATACACAGTGGTGTCCTAAATTTCTTTTGAGGTGGTGAGTGCCTGGTTTTCATATTTGTATGGCTCATAAGGCATATAGGGAGACAAGGGGCCAACTGATTCAAAGCAAGGTTTTTCACCACTGATATGTCAACCTTCAAGTGTTGCATACAATGACATCATGGCACAAGACACATGTTGGCAGTGCAGGAGGGTGGGAGCAAAGTTGCTGCATATATTAATGGATTATCCAAACTTGAAAAACCTTTGGACAAAGGTCATTGAGGACTGTTCCTCTATACTGTGGATCAGTTTTTCAAACACTTGTCACCATAATACTTGGAGATACTACCTTGATGGGCATGCTGTCATAGGAACAACAATTTATTTATTTAAATTTTGTTTACCGGATTGACCCACTGAGACTAAGAAGTCCCTTTTTCAGGGATGACCCTGGGTTAATTACATACAGATGAGTACAGTGTTCATAGGTTTACGTGGAGAGGGGTAGGAAGATAAACAATACAATATATCACATACAAAAAAGGCAATGTTGTGAGTTACCTACATTTAAAATCACAGTGAAGTTGTGAGTTACATACATTAAAAATCACATGGTAAATTAGCACATCAAGTGGATAAGTGCCATGAAGGTTTGCAAAGAAGGTTCAGGAGCAGAAAGCAATTTATTCAGTGGGTACAGTTGCAGATACTTGAGTCAAGCAGGTGGGCTTTTAAACTTTTCTTGAAACCGCTAAGTGATTGGATCTTCTTTAGGTTAGTTTGGAGAGAGTTCCATAGGTTAGGGATAACAGTGGTGAATGACCTGTCTCTGGTAGTGGTCCTTGTCCGTGAGACTAATAGTTGATGGGAGTTGGAGGATCTAAGGGGTCATATGGTAGTTTATTTAGGTAATATTTAAAGGCAAGAAGGAGTCTTGCAGGGCTGGAGTTTGTAGGCTAGGCAGAGGGGGTTGGAAGGCTAATTTCTTGTCCAGTACAGGCCACTGAAGTGAGTTCAGGACAATGCAGTAGTGTCCCTTTGAAGGGGCAGCTACAGCAAACTGTCCCATTCTATGGTATACCGATGTAGGTTTATGCTGTTCAGTATTCCTGAGGGAGCAGAGGATTGGGGACCCACAGAGCAAGGTGGGAAGCAGAATGTTGTTTGCATTATGATGCCTGGACTCAATAGTGAGGAAGGGAGCATGCTGGCTACTGGCCTCCCTAATGGAGAAAAAATGACTAGTGTTAATGAAGTGGTGTCAACCAACTCCTCCTTCGACTCTTAGATGTCATATGGCTCTTTCTCATTTAGCTGCCTTTGAATGACTTTCATTCAGGGCTTTGCCTAAGGAGGACATATCCAAAAGAAAATGGGAACATTATTTTCAATCTCATCTATATTCAGTTCCCCTAATGCCAGCAGAAAATTCCCCCCTCCTCCCTGACCTAAGTAAACCAATCTACTATACATAGAAAAGTTGGGGTGTGCTGTAAGAATTAATCATTGTAACTGATGAGTGACAATGGTGTCATTGTGAGACAGGCTGAATGTAATACATTATCGCTTATAAGAAAGAAGGAGTTTGAATGCCACTCCTCAACAAAGTCTGGTCATCACTGGACCAGATCACTAGACCTCTATTGGAAGTTTATAATGTGTGATAATGCATATTTTTGCCTTACAGTTATAAAATATTGGGAATACCTGTATACTGTATTTAGACCACTGTATGTTCTTTACTACCCTAGGAAATGTTTAATGTATGAATAGTATATTTTTGTTTGTTCGTTCTTTCTTTCTTTCTTTCTTTCTTTCTTTCTTTCTTTCTTTCTTTCTTTCTTTCTTTCTTTCTTTCTTTCTTATGTGTGGATGTACTTATTAATTTAACAGCTTGTTTCCAGATATACTCTGGGGAAAGGGAAAAGGAGGAAAATTAGGAACATTGGTCCCATGCACTAATGGGCAGAGTGGCTACGCACCATGCATATTAGGTGTGTAGCCACCCCGCACCCATTGTGCCCCCCATGTGGGATGAACCAATGGGGGGCATGCAGCACCTGTGCACCCAATGCCCTGGCTGTGCAAAGGGCAATGCACTGGGGTGGTGGCAAGGGGTGGGCGGCATTACACGCCATGCATTATGGTGCATAGTGCTAGCTGTGAGGGTGCAGAAGAGGGTGCAAGGTATGAGAGGATAACCCACTATGTGCCCCATGCACACTACAGTTTACTGCCCAGATGGGCGGTTGGCCCACACTGCCAACTGGACCACCGCTGCCAGACAACCTCATGGCCACCCAGCACCACCCAGCACACAATGGTGTACCGCATCTACCAGGTGCCCCCCCATACTCACGCAGGCAACAGCCTAGGAAAGTTGCTCTCCCCGCACGACACCACTGGTCAACCCCCATCCCAGGTCACCCAGACATGTTGAGGGGTACAGTGCCCCCATCTTTCACACCACCAGCAACCCCCCAACCCAGTCACAGTGACCTGCTCTGGAGCTGCAATGAGGGAGGGCCGGCAGCATTACCCTCCACTCACTGCCTCAGCTGCTGAACATAGGTCTTCTGAGGGACACACTGTCAAAGTGAGCCCCATCGCATAGGGGATCCACTCTGTTTCCTGGTCTGTGCATCTGGCTGGATGCCCGGCCAGGTCTGCATACCAGCCCTGACCACCCTGCAGAGTCCTGTGCACAAAGGGAAGGGCTTCACACAGGTGGCCAGTGGTTGTGAATGCCACTGGTGTGCACCTGTTCATGGGTGAGCAGCTACACAGGTGGGGCACACGCTAATTCAACGTACCTCTGCCTCAATAGTGCATAGGGGCCATTTAGAACAGTAATACAATGATAGGTGAATATAAATCCTAAATAACAATTGTACAGGGACAATGGCAATGATTATGAGATGTAAAATAAATGATAATTAAGTAAAGTGCAGCATAACTGCATTTGCAATTACAATACAATAAAGTACTGGAGAGTAACAACATTTGCAATGTGAAGAGACAGTACTGAGTTCAGGGTGGAAACAATGGTTATCAGTTGGAGGGGGGAAGAGGAGATTGCAATAGAATAGGTGTGGAGAGAAGGGAAAGCAGCAGTAGGATAGTAGTGAGTGACAGTCAAGGGACCAGTATCATTGGCAACTGCATGAATGAGTAGTGGAGTCATTGAGGTGCATGCATGGAGGAAAGAGGCAGATCAGATGATAAGGAGCAAAGAACCCCATAGTTTGGGGAATCAGAAGTACAGTAGAAGACAACTTGGCCAGCAGTGCATTTCCTTGAGGGAAGTGTGAGAGAGCAATAGCCAGAGCTGTGAAGGGGTAGGAAGTGGTTCGGGGGAGGGAATAGTGAACCATGGTAGAAGGGGAGGGAGCCAATCCAGTGTTTAGACATGAAGGAAGCACAATAGGTAAGTTGTCTGGCCTCAAGAGAGGGAAAGGAGAGAGACAGAGAGAGAGGAGTACAGGGAGCAGAGTTTGGTGCATGGCAAAGAGATTAAAGAGCAAAGCAACATAACAGAGTGAAAAAGGGGATTCAGTCTGGCCAGGGTGGACTTGAGAGCAGCATTTATACTATGCCACCATAATCAAAGATGGGGAGTATCATCTTCGAGACAGTCTCTTGACATGCAGAAAGTGAGATACACCATTTATTCTTGTAAAGCGAACCAAGTTTGGGGTCCAGCTTCTTGTTGATGGAATCCACATGCACTGAGACATCTATGTACCAGTCCAGCCAGACTCTGAGGTACTTGAATGAGGGGACATCCTCAATTGCTGCACCATCAACAACATGGAAGAAGGAGGAGGAGAAGGGACTCAACCTGGTGTGCCTCTGCCTGGTGATTAGGCTCATAAAGGTAATATAGACTGTTTACCTGACATTGAGAAAAAGCTGATTTGCCAGAAACTATTGCTGGATTTTCATAAAGTCCAGTTGGAGCCCCGCCATGAAGTCAGAGGCAGAGGAGTGGGAGGAAAACAGTATCATGTCATCAGCACATGTATGGATGGACACCGAAGTACAGGCAGTTGGGCGGTCATTCAGGAAGATGGAGAAGAGTATAGGACCTAGGACAGAAGTATGTCTGGAGAGTTTCATTTATTAATGAACTTGTGTTGTGAATAAACTGCTGTAGTTCTTCTACTGGTTTTATCTAATTCATGTCCATTAAGTCAGTTTAATATTTAGTTTGCAGTAAATTATTTCTTTTTTTAATTAAGTAAACTTTATTAATGTTTCAAAAATATAACAAAATCCAATTAGCTCTAACCAAAACAACAAAAACAATCCATTAATACAGCAAATAATTCCCTGACCCCTCAAAAAAAAACAGCCTTCTTCCCCCTGCCCAGAGCACAAAAAATGTATACTCCACGCAAGGAAAAAACAGCCAACCAACGGTCCCAGAACAGAAAATAAATAAATACAGGTACAGAAAGGAAACTAATAACCAACCCAGAACAATCTATTCCCATTTAAGGTCTCGCCAAGACTGAACATAATGCATAAAGTACTTCCCAATGCTCACAAAATTATTCCGTCCAACACGGCAATGTGGCTATTTGCTTTTCAACCACCAGGGCCTGTAAAATTTCCTGATGCCACTCCCAATATGAGAGAATGATGTCATCCTTCCTATATCATAAAACTACAAGTTTGGCTGTAATGGCCATCAATGCCATATAAGCTTTACGGGGCCCCAAAAGACTAGGAGGATATCAGCCAATCAGACAAATGTTTAGTGTGAAAAAGTCCTCCAACCCTAAAAGTGGGTCAAAAGAACTCTTAATTGAATTCCAAAAAGGGACCTGTTTTAGACAATCCCACATCATATGCTTTAGAAGTCTTTTGAAGAGGCCACGGCAGAAGCAACATGAGGAGGTAGCTCTGTCCGTCATGCCCAACCTCTGTGGGGTTTAATATAAGTTATGCAAAACATGATACTGAATACAATGATAATGATCCTGGTTTACATATTTATACAAATTACGCCATATTGTCTTCCACATCTTAGAATCCAATTGAAGACCCAGGACCTGCTGTCAGTAATAACCTATCCCAACTGGGCTACACGGGTCTTTTGATTGAAAAAAACATAGAGTTTGGACACTGAATGGGGTTGCTCTGCCAGGACAGAAAAGACTAAAGTTACAAATTTTCCTGTAGATGCCGACACCCTGGGTCAATATGGGAAACAATTTCTTGAGTAAGTTGTAAATACTTAAAACTATGAAAATGGGCTATAGCAAAATGCACTTGCAGCGTATGAACAGGAAAAAACCTTGCCATCATCTAAAAGGGATGTGATAGTAGCTACTCAAAGTTGGGGACAAAAATTGACTGGGATTGGGTGACTGACAATTTGAATATTAAGATTTCCAAGCATCGGTTATGTGAGCTCCTTGGACCAATCATAACCTAAGTACATGCTGAGTTGCCATCAAGCTTTTAACAGCCACAAAAGAGGGGGCAATGTAAGCTGGGGAGGCAACCGTGATGGCTTAGGGTAAAGTAAGCTACTAAGTTGTAACCTGGACTGTTTACAAAGTGTACAATCAAGGGAGAGCCATAAAGGAGAATAGGTACTTTCAGAAGGCTCAGGACAAACTTGACTCCACTGAACATATTTACTACTGTGTAAAGCACAATAATATAAAAAGAAATTGGGAAGCCATAGACCTGCCCACAGTTTTGATAATGTCAACTTAAAACATGAGCGATGGACAGCCCAACCCCTCCATAAAAATTCAGTGAGCATCCACTGAAAGCACACAAACCAGGATTTAGGCAGGTATACACAAAGCATTTCTAACAAGTATAAAAGCTGTGGCAAAATATTCATCTTAAAAATACTGACCCTCCCCTCAAAGGGACATAGGTAAGGCTGCCCATCACTGCAAGTCAGTTTTAATCAATTGGAATAGAGGGTAAGATTCTCCTTAATTAAATCAGTAGAATACCCAGACAATCATATCCATAAGTAAGAATTATCGGTTCCCAAAGTAGTCTGAGATCCAAGATCACATGTGGACATTTAGCATTAAGTGCCAAGACTTTAGTCTTATCCAAATTAAGCTTATAACCAGCAATCAACAAGAAGCATTGTATTTCAACCAGTGCTGCTGGAATTGAAACCAAGGGGTCCTCTAGTAGTAGCAGGAGATCATCCGCATAAGTGGAGAGCTTGTATTGAGCCTCACTGACTAAAATACCCTTTATATTGGTATTTTGTCATGGACTGAAAAGTAAGACTTTCGGGTATTTATTAAAAAAAGGTGAGAGAGGGCATCCCTCTCTCATCCCCCATTGTAAAAGAAATGAGGCTGGCAAAATACCATTACATTGAATACGAGCCGACAGACTTGAATATAACACCTTTACCCATGAACAAAAATTAGTAGGGAAACCACATTTTTGGAGAACCACAAACAAGAAGGGGCCAGGCTACACAATCAAAGGCTTTCCCTGTGTCCAGAGAGACCAAAGCCGTAGGAGCCTTGCCCTCCCTGGAGGCAGAAATCAAATAAAGCAACTTACATAGGTGGTCACTGGATAAGTGCCCCACCATAAAGCCAACCTGCAGAGGAGAGATAAGGCCTTCCCAAACTAAAAGTAAGCTATTAGCAAGAACTTTTGCCAACATTTTTATATCCAAATTGAGCAAAGGAAATGGATGGTAACTATTAGGTAATAACTCATCTCTCCCTGGTTTGTGTATAAGTATAATCCAGGCTTGTGTGAAAGAATAATCGGTAAGACCCAAAGAGAGCAAGTAATTAAAAAGTCGAGTCAAAAAAGGAGCTAACACCTTAATATCCTCAATGTAAAAATTATTGGACAGGCTGTCCAGCCCAGGAGCTTTATCCGGAGGGAGCTGCTTAATCACACAACAGACCTCAGGAAGCACAATCGGTTCCTTTAAAAGTTCCTGCTGTTGGTGTATGAGTCTGGTATGGGGCAAATGATATAAATGTTTAACAACAGTGTTCATGTTAAATTGTAGACAAAAGTATTATGCAGTCATGCAGCACTGTTCATACAATAACCAAATTTCAATTAATTTTTAAAATGGTTATTCACTCACCAAGCCAGTAATGGTAACTATTTCATATAAAATCCTTGATGAAGATTCCAAAATGTCCTCTTAGCACAGACACCATTCCAGCAGGCCAAGCTGATTGGCATCAGTCATCCTGTTCTTTATGAGCTTGTTGCCCAGGATACAGGGACAATGGCATGACAGTGATACACTATGATGTCATGACATCACTAGAATCATTATATCACACATCCCTGCATCATCCACTTGCTCGAGCACTCACTGGAAAATCTCAGTTTAAACTGAGATAACCCCCAATCAACAGTAAACTGTCTTTTACAGCACTGAGGTGAAACTTTGGGGTATGACAAGGTGGACAGTGACATGATGAACTATGGATTAAAAATTGGATTATAAAGAAACTTTATGCCTGCATGTGTGTTTGTGCTTAAAAATGATTTTGTGTCATTGTCTTCACATTGACTTCATGGGCAAGATTACATTACACTTTTTGGAGGCAGTGGGCAGATGTTTTGATAGGATTAGTTTGTATTGAGAAATTTGTAATACTGCATAAATGCTCATGTTAAATTAATTCAAAAGCATTATGCAGCCATGCAGCATTGCTCACACAATTATCAAGTTTCAACAGATTATTGAAATGGCCATTCACTCACCAAAACAGTAAATATAAGTATTTTGTGTAAAATCTTCTATGAGCAAGGCCACTGATTTTCGTTTTTTTTAACTGAAAAACATAATACAATTTTACAACTTGTAGTGCCTGCATGCCAGTAAAAACAAAGAATTTCATGGAATTTGGCATTTTATACCAGATTAGTAAATCTACAGAACTTATATTTTTTTCATATAATTGCTTTCTGTACTGTTCACAATTTTCTTCATTTAATGCTCTGTCTAGTGAGCCTACTTTTATTCTGATTATTTATGCAAACACTAAAAGAACGACAGTATACAGCTCGGGGTAAAATCCAGAAATTAGATTAACAATCACAGGTGCATTTCCCAGAATTTCAAGTGGCACAATGCTTCTCTCAGGATGACCACTCAGTCTCAAATATGTCTGTGATGGTCTTGAAAAGACATTTCAACAGTACACAACAGAGATGAGTGAGATCAGACTTATGTTACTTCTTAACATAGTGGAAGATGGCCTGAACATTGTTGTTGGATATATGACACATTACACATAAACTTACATGGACCTTTACTTCAAAGGATGGACATACATATTTTAGGTTTTCAGCAAGCCTTGGACTTTGATGCTGACACTTATACAGTCCCTCTTAACTAGTTATCTACAGGTTGGCCTCCCACATTAGTATTGTGTGAATAGGTGCATGAGTGTATGTATGTGTATGTGTGTGGATTTGTGAATATGTTTATGTGTGTGTTGCAGCGGTAGAAGGAGTGTGACACATTGAATTTTTAATGCTGGTGGTTATGTGGGTATATTGGATGTGAATATTGTGGTAAACTTATATTCAGGTACATGACATTATGGTGTCATAGTGGCTAGGACTCTGGATTCATATTATAGTGGATATTTAGTTCCTTCTGCTAGTTCTGTAGTTTGAGTATATATTGTTATGTTTTTACATTCTGTATTTATAAGGATACATTGTCTCATTTACTTGGGGGTTCATAACAGGTGTAATTCCTTTTTGGTTAACTATTGTAGTGATAGGAGCAATTGATGATGTATTAGGATTCATGTATATATATATTTCATTTTAAGTAGTTACTTTCCTGGGGATGGGGGTTAATGCCTAGAAATTTTTGTTTAGATTCCTTGGAGTGTTTCTATATATGTATTATTTTGATTATACACTGATAATTTATTGAAATCTGTGCATATCAGGTTGCATAGTCTCAGTTTCTTGGGGGTCCCTGACTAGTACTTCTTTGTATCTGGCACTTACACTGACGATTGATATTATCATGTATAAAATCTTGTTACAGCACTGAAGGCCTTAAGGTTTCTGTAACATAATAGCTGGTTGAGAGTATGTTGGGAATATATATCCAGCCAGTTGTACTTTCATCGGTATGATACATATACTCACTTTGGGTGAACATCGCTTTCATCATTCTATATGCCATGTATAGATAATTTCTGATGTTGTATTTTTGGGGCTTATTTTTTAATTTTCACTCGCTAATATGTTGCATTTTGGCATGCAATTGTTTTTTTCCAGGGTCATCTCATTGTCATAGGCTGTATTCACAAACTAACAGAGTTCTCAGCAGAGTTGAAGCTGGCGTTTACTGGTGTACTGTTACCTCACTCTTGAAGTATGTGCCTTCAGAAGGTTTCTTCACTTGACATGTAATTTAGTGAGTAAAGAATCTTACTGTTTCGTTATTCATTAGACTGATACATGGTATAATATATGTGGGTTGAACTCTCTGCCTGCTGTTACCTCTGGACAACCTTTGACCTTTAAGTTTGGTTCAGCTGAAAACACACTTAAGATATTCAAGATCTCCAATATCACTTTAATTATGTTCTGAAGGCCTGTTTTAAACCAATGAGAATTATTTCTGTTTTTTTTCTGCATGTTCTAAGTGTTAATAATATGGAGTTTTCTAAATAACTGTTATTAGGCTTCTGAAGAATGACTTGTTGGTCTGAAAGCTAAAGCTATATGTTCTTTTTGTAACTTCCTTATTGGTCCAATAAAAGGTATCAAGCTGTTTGTTCTGGAAGTTTTTAAACTGGTATTTCATTACTTTAGTCTTTGTAAATCTGTAGCCTCGTTTATGAGGATTCAAAAACACCACCTCAGCAAAGATGGCATTCCAGCAGGCTGAGCTGACTGGCATCTAGCATCATGTCCTTTTAAAGCATCTTGCCCAGGATGCTTGGGGTGACAGCATGATGATGATGTCTGATGACATCATATTGCTAGCCTCATTATGTCACATGTCCAGCATTTTGTTCTTGCTTGAGCACACTGGCAAGTCTCACTATAATCTGAGATCACAACAACCAACAGTAAACTGGCTTTTATGGCTCTGAGGCAAAACAGTGGGTATGAAAGTAAAAAGTGGATTATAAAGGAATTTTCTATACATTTGTTTCAATGGTCTTAAAAACTATTGTGTGACATTTTCCTTACACAGACCTTTGGGGCAAGACTACTTTACACCTTTCTGAGTCTGTGGGGAAATGGCTGGGTATAATTAATTTGAATTAAGAAATTCGTTATATACAAAGAATAGGAGGAAGAAACACCAGATGTTGCAAGTTTGCCTAGGAGCAATCAGTGATGTGTTAAACTAAATGCTTTGGCAAGGTCAGTGAAGATTGTACCAGTGCCTTGACTAGCATCTACAGTATATGTGAGTGAATATAGTCAGAGATTCTGAGTACAGAGGTAGAGGTATAGTAAACAGGATGGAAGCCTGATTGGTAGGGAGTGAGATAACCAGATTTATCAGAGAAGTTGGTGTTCTGCCTATTGACAAATCTCTCATCTGGAGAGAGGGTGAGAAGAGATATAAAACTAAAGTTTGTTGTGGCACCAGCAGGGCCACCTTTGTGGAGTGAAGTAACTATAGCATGGTTCTATTTGGAAGAAAAGCAGCTAGTGGCCGGTTAACAATGAGACATGTGAGTAATGGGGGTATACAGGCCCCCTTGGGCTAGGAGTCTGAGCGAGAGAACTTCTCAGCCACCACTTAAGAAAACATTCAATGAGGATAGTTCTCAGTTGACATCTAATTCAAGGATAGTGGAGAGGTTGAAATTTCCAGGAGTCAATGGTGATAATGGCCTTTTGGGGGCAGCTGAAGGAGATGAGCCTCCTAGAATCATCAGTAAAGAATCAGTTTAGCACTTCAGCAGATGTGGGGATAACCTGCCTGTAAGTTCAACGAGGAAGGGGAGGCATTAGGAAGGCATTTAACAGCTTTCCAGTATTTGGAAGGATCCAAACAGCTGAGTAGGAACTGCTTTTGAAAATAGGTGGCAATCGTCCATCAGGTAGCTTTTGTACAGTACTAGCAGAGTCTAGTGAATGGTTGTCTGTCAGATGGTACCCCTATAACTTTATGTCTGACCAAAACAGCATCTCTATTTTTTAATTTATGGTTTTCTATACCTGCTGGCAGAATGTGGGGGATTTACCAGCCTTCAGTCTGGATATACCTGACGTCATGAAGCTTCAAGCAGAGGTGTTTTTCATGCTATTTAGGTTTCCCCACCTCATTCTGTGCCACGGATCCCTGTCCCATGGGGATATTGGCATTGGGATGTATTTCCCATAATGAGCATGCATCAGCATGCTCACACGATATGCAGCATGGCGTGCTCCCCCCCACACTGTGTCCCATGCTTTCCACTACCCATATGTCTACAAGTGGTGGTAGTACAACAGGATGTGGCACCCTCAACCTGGAAGGGGGAGGAGAGCATCCTCTGGGACACTTGATCCTCCTCCTCCTCCTCCTCCCTGTTGGCCCCTGATGACTCCAGCTCATTCACAAACTTGGCTCACTGTTGTCATATGTGGTAGCTCTACCACTGCACTGATGGTCTGACCAACCAACATCTCTCAAATGAAAGAGGTCAATAAGATCTGTTGAAACTCAGGGAAGGTGGTAGCCATGAGCTCTAAAACTCTTACAAGAGCATGCCTATTGCAGATTAGGTTAAACATGTCAATAAAATGAGTTAACACCATGTCAGGTCAGGTGTGGAAGGTGTAGGGACCTGATAGGTATGATGGATGTCTTGCAAAAAAACTATCCGGATCAAATGATTTGAACAACATAACCAGAAAAATTCTATGGATGATTTGAGAGTTCTAATCCTCCTTGTGCAATAGGTCATGCAATTGTCACTGAAATGTTCTGGAAGAGTATCAGCTACCACTATTCTGTGTGGTTGTGACCCAAGGATCTAGTTGATTATACTGTGATTGGAAGACCTGGTGTTGAATCAGGTAGGAAACTTAATCAGTTGGGCAAGACTCAGAGCAATAATTCTGGAATGAAGAGTCATGGACTGAGAGGCCTTGTTTGCATCAAACCAATTAGCACAGATATCCCCAAAGAGCATATGCTCACCTCCAGGAGAGGAATCCAGAACATTTTATATAGTTTCTTTGTGGTGCTGTGCACCTGCGTACTGTCACACCAGATGGCTCATATCTTTAGCTTAAAACAAAGCAGTCCTTTAATTTTGCAGTAGATATAAAATCTTTATTCAGTTTGGCTATTTAAACCCACAATAAATACTCTGACTAACAGATGAATTTCCAGTCCCTTTTACTTCATCTTGTTATAGATTGTAATATTGTCCAGTCATAAAAAGCAACAACTTTAGCTGGCTCCATGACACCAGGTGATTGCCTGGCACACTGGCAAACAAGTTTTGTACCCAAGCCCAGGATTACAGGAGCAGAGGCCAGCAGGAGGCTCAGAGCATCTGGTACAACACTCTCCTCCCGGGGATTGGGAGTGAGATTGCACTGCTCTCAAACAGCTCTTGGCAGCCCGATAGGGCAATGCTCGTTGTGGTGTGGATGACCATGTGCTGTTTTGATTCCTTCCAAGGACACCACAGGCATGTGGCCACACTGTGGGTGGAGGGTGGGTGGGCAGAAAAAAAAACCTCAGAAAAAACTGTCTGCCTGGCCAACTGGATGATGGCCCCCTGTGTGCCATGAAACCCAGAGATGTCCATACTCTTCTTCCACTAAGTTTGGTTAGATGGAAGTGTCTGCTGGGCCAGTCTACTCTCCTGGTCGTGACACAGTAGGGTGCCCCCGCAACAAAGGGATTCATCGGGTCAACCAGGCTGTGGCAACAGATGGGGGAAGTTTATTTGTTTATTCATCTAACAGTTTTACCAGGTGAGTGTAATGAGCAGACTATCACTTGATTCCAGATGTGACCTGGGGGTAGGATGCAAAGGAGTCAACACGCAGTTTAAATACAACAGTACTGCATAAGTACAAATCAGCAATGCGTAAGTACAGAATATATTTTGTACAGACAATACAGAAATACAGCAAAAGTTGATACAGAAAGCATTTACATTGTCGAAATGGATATTTGGAAATACACAGAATATAGAACAGTATGCAAATACAACAGCAAAAGGTAAGGTACAGCACATTTTACACAGAGATAAACAGGAAATGAATCCATACCATAGCCTACACACAGGCAGTTAGAATTAGCCAGGAGGAGTGAGATGGCCAGATTTGCAGCATATAGCTACAGCAAGCTACACTCTGATAGTGGTGACTACAATTCCTGGCTAGGGTCTCTGACTAGCCATGGTTAGAATATGTAGTCTAGGTGCATGTGCATGAGGAGCAGAAATGGGCTTTGAGGAGGAAGTGGAGTTGGCTGGCATAACTGGCTTGCCGAATAGCTAGTGGGAGAGAATTCCACAGTTTGGGCATGCAATATGAGAGTGCTGCCTGTCCTGAAGTGGTGGCCATACATGGGATGCTCAAAGAATGGGAATCAGTATTTCTAATGGAGTGCAAAGATGGGAGAGGAGTGGACAAGGCACCAGAGAGGTATGGGGGAAGAGACTGGGTCCAGAACTTGGCCATGAGCCTGGCACAGTGAGACAACCTCCTATCCTGCAGGGAGGGAAGGTGTACGTTCTGATAGAGGGAGCAGTGGTGTGTGCTGGGGGGACAGACAAGGGCAAAATGACAGAAGAAGTGGAAAAGGGTGTCCAGTCTGGTTAAGGTAGTCTTGGGAGTGACACAATAGACTACATCTCCATAGTCAAAGATAGGGAGTATCATTTTTGGTACAATCTCCAGCTGGCCAGTAGCAGGATGCAACTGCAGTTCTGGTACAGGGCCCCAAGCTTGGGGTGCAGCATCTTGTGGAGCGCATTGATGTGTGCAGAAAAATCAAGGTGTTGATTGAGCCATTCCTTGAGGTATCTAAAGGGGGAGCAAGCCTCTAGCTTTGTCCCATGTAGGTTGTGGAATGTGGGTGTGAAGGGGAGCTGAGATAGTCTCTGCCTTGTGCCAAAGGTCATGGAGACTGTTTTCTTGGTATTTAGGAACAGCTGATTTGAGCAAAACCAGAGCTGGACTTCAGTGAAGTCAAGCTGCAGTCTGAGTGCAGCATCAGTGGTAGAGGGGCCTAATGTATACAGGACTGTTGTCAGCATACATGTGAATGGATGTGTGTGGGCAAGCAAAGGACAGGTCATTTAGGAAAACAGAGAACAGCAGCGGCCCTAGAACTGAGCCTTGGGGGACACCGGAAAGGATGAGGAGTGGGGAGTAGATAGAGTTGCCAATCCTTATGGATTGAGTTTTGGCCCACCAGATAGGAGAGGAACCAATTGCTTGCTATGCTGGAGAGCCCAGCTAAGGAGAGCTTGGTAAGGGGGAGAGGGTGTGAAACAGTGTCAAAAGCCTTTGCAAGGTCGACAAAGATGACTGAGGTAATGTGGGATTTATCCATGCCAGTGAGGATGGCATCGGTGGGCCTTAGGAGGGAGGTGGTAGTGGAATGGGACTTCTTAAAACCAGACTGGTATGGAGTGAAGAACAAGGTGGAGTCAATGAAGTAGGAGAGCTGAGAGAAGACAAGGTGTTCCTGTAGTTTAGCTAGATTGAGGAGTAGGAAGGAAGGGCAGTAATTGCCTGGGGAGGAGGGGTCACCACCCTTTGCAAGAGAGATGACTGTGGTGTGCTTCCAGCTGGTTGGAATAGAAGCTAGAGGGAAGGATAGGTAGTAAAGAGAGGCCAGTGGGGAGGCAATTTCTGGCGCTGACAGGTTGAGCATTTTAATGTCCAAACCTGAAGGGCATTTGCCTTTGAAAGGGTTTAACGTAAGTAGGGCATTCTAAATGTCTGCCTAAATGGGTGACCTGTTGGAAGGCGAAAGCATGGAAGGTGGCTTTAGTAGTTTGTGGAGTGGTGGGCGGTGCTGGTGTGGATGGAGGGAAGAAAGGACACTAGAGATGCCATGCAGCTCGTGAAGAATGAGTTGAACTCGTAAGCTACTGCTAGCGGGTCTTCTAGAGTGGTGTCACCCATCTTAATGACGGGGGTTGGGAGGGAGGGTGAGTTTGAATCACTTTTCAAAATTTGGTAGGGTTGTTTATATTTGATAGGAAAGTGGCTTGGAAGTAATTTGCTTTAGCCTGCCGGATTTGTCTAGTGAATGTATTCAGAAGAGTGAGGTATTTCTGGTAAGCTGGGTAAGTGCCAGTAGCTTTATGGGCCTTCCACGCCTGATCCCTGGCTCTGAGACTGGTCTTGATGTCAGTGGAGATTCATGGCAGGTGGGCCCCCCCCATGTGGGTACGTATGAGAGGGGCATAGGAGTCCCAGACCGAGAGGAACTCTGTCTTGAAAAGTCCAGCACAAGGTCCAAGGAGGAGGCATAAGAGATGGTAGACCAGTCAATATTTGCAAGGTCATTTAGAAGGGATGCAAGGTCCAGGGATTTGTAGGATCTAACCAGCAGGGTTTTGGGGGGGGGGCTTTGGCCTGAAGATCTTCCTTATTGAGAATATTAGATGGTGGTCACTTATGGAGTCAGGCAGGATATTAGTAGAGATTATCTGATGAGGGTATGAGGCGAGGGACCAGTCAAGCAGGGAGTGGTTCTGTATTTTGGGGTTCAGGTGAGTGGGTTCAGTGATCAGCTGGGCCAGGTTTAGTGCAGCCACTTCATTTCATACTTTAGAGCAGGATGGGGCAAGGCAATTTATATTAAAATCACCCAAGATGTGCATCTCCCTGCCCTGGATGTGGAAAGTGAGATGGTGTATGGGGGGGGGGCGGTTCTGGCTGGGATCTTTGACAGTCCAAAGGAGTGGCTGGCTAGGAAGGCTGAGAGCAAAAAAAAAAGACAACGTAGGAACTATTTTGTCCTTCCAAATATTGTGGATAGTCAACTTGGGAGAAGAAAGATTCACACCACCGAGTGAGCACAGAGAAATGTTAACATTTTGCCATGACATCACAGCTTTGTCAGAGCAGCCCGATTACATCTTCCCCTAAATTGACAATCCACAATGTTTGGATGGAAAAAAAGGTGTGTTGCTTTTCATGGCTGGACAATACTGCAATCCATAGCAGTATGCAAAAAAGTGATTAGAAAATTGTCCACAATATAAAGTGGAAGCAACTCAGTTGGACTGAATGGTGGTGGTATGTAGTACTGTATGTGATTTACAATGAATTCTGAGTATTTATAGTCGATTTAACTGGCTAAACTGAATAAAGAGTGTATGCCTGCTGTATGTTTGCAGGACTTCTTTATTTTAATTAAAGATATAAGCCATTTGATGTGACAGTACAGAGGTGCAAACCATGCAAATCACCACGAAGAAGCTGCATCTATATCCCTGTACTGAGCATCCACCCAGTAGCATGCATTCAACAAGAGTAAAAGCAAAAAAAGTTTCACACACAACCTCCTTAGGATGCAGTAGAATGATCAGTTGTATAATTAATCCATTTAATGAGCTTTAGAACCACGTCCACCTGACATGCTTCAGCTTTGTTATCCAAAACATGTCAGGCAGGACGTGATTCTTGGAAGCTCATTAAATGGATTGAATTTACAACTGACTACAGCATCTACTTGCATCCCACCAAGGAGGTTTTGTGTGCTGGAAACTTGTTTTACTTATATCTATGGTAGTTTTTGTGTACCACTTTCCAGTGCACACTCATTTTGGTTCTATTCAAAAATAATGTGGAGTGTTTGCACATAACATTTTTCAGTTTGTATGTCATCAGAGGTAGCATCAGGGGATTTAATGGGGCACAGTAGACACCAGCAATAAAAGCAGGTACGGAATGGAGGAAGGAAGGCACACTTGTCAGTGATTCATGAGACTTAGGGATGGGCTCCTGATGCGTAATTGTGAATGCAAGGTGATTGGCAGTGTGAAAGAGAATACCACTACCTAGTTTGAAATGACCTTGCCTATGAATTACATAGTCTGTGATGGAAATATCCTATGAGTTAATTTGGGTGGATAATCAAATTTTCAGGAAGAATGTGGACATCAGGGTTGTTTTGGTCATCCCAAAATGCTGATCAAGTCAATTTTGGGGAGGAGACTTCTGATATTTGTGTGAAATATCTTGAATCCCTTAGGAAAGGAATGTAAAATATACTGTATACTAGATGAAGAGGAAAGGGAGTCTGGGTTCACCATCACATCGCCAACATGGATAAGCAGGATTACAAAAAACAAATGTCGAATTTTAAATGAAGAAGAGGAAATCCTTCCACTGGAGGCTTACTTGTACTGTATCCGTTTTGAGAACACCAAGGACACAACATTGAAATACAGCCTCCAGAGTGAGTCAATATTGGAGAAAGAGACCTTGGTGAATGTCAGAGTAATGAGGTGATCAGTCATCCTGTAAGAATCAAGGGGATGAGTAGATAGATAACATGGGCAGAAAGGTGGTTAGCAATAGGACAAGCACAATGAAAGAGTATAGAAATTAACAGCTACACATCCAATCGGAATTTGGAGACAGGTAAGATACACTTGCAGAGACAACCCTCTCACTGTTAACCATGTATAACCAGACAGCAAGAACAAGCCTCAAATAGATGCCCTGCTAGCTACAAATATATTTGAGAACAAACCCGTGGGTGAGGTAGCATGGCAAGTGAGTTTCAATAGCATCATCCTTGAGGACATGGCTCTACGCAGCGCAAAGGCAAAAACAGGGCCACATGTATAGTAAGACAACAGGTTAATTACCCATAGTCAGGAATGCTGGAATATTATTTAAAAGTTTAAATTCTATATGCAAACCACCCAGAAAGGGCATGACTAACTTTAATTAGTTAATTGCTCAGGAATCAATACTAAGTCAGAAATTCCATGACACCCAGGTACGATGTTACAAGTACCAATAAACTCACAAATTTAAACTCTGACCCAGACCATCCAGACCAGCCAGTATGGATTAGCTATCCTTGGTCAGTTATTACAACAGAAATTTCCCACACCACCCAGACAAGAGGTGACAAGAACCATGGACAATACTCAGAGAAACCAAGAGCATTTCCCAAGGGAAGGGAGGTGACAAGAACTGTGAGTTATGCTAAAACTTATTATGTTGTGCTTACATGATAAATCCAGATCATCCAGATGTGGAGAGGATTTGCAAGGAATAGGGACCAGTAACTTCAGAAACACTAAACCCACATCACCCAGGTGGAGTGCAACTAGGAGCAACTAGTGCATTAGGAGTAAATAGCACATTAAATGAAGCATATAACCTTACCACTCAGATAGGTAAAACCACCCAGATAGAGAATTATCAGGAGAACAGGTAACAGAGTGTACAACCCCACAGGAACTTAATAAGAAAATGGCACAACCATTCCTAGTAGCAAGATAAAACCAACTTAATAGAGCTGAGTAAGTGAAAGATAAATGCACTGAGACTGAGACTAACACATCACTTTCCACATCAGAACACTAGTGAACAGATTACAGTACAACAATTTAGAATACATTTCTCTCTTGTGTGCATTTAGGTGGTGTACTTCCTATAACTATTTGGGCAGCACACCTGACTGCCAGCTGACTCTGCAGCTGATGCCCTCAGCAGATGCGAGAGTTGTTGCCCTTTGTACTGTGGCCCTTAGCATGATGAACCACAGCAGAGAGGACCACTTGATATCTATGGCCTTAGAGGAAGAATGGCAAGCTCAGAAGCCCTACCACCATTCAAGTCCTGACATCTGATTGGCAGGAAATAAAAAAAAAAGATATTAAAAAAGTTGCATGACCTAGTGATGGAGGATAAAATTACTAAGTGGGTGGGTAATTGGTTATTGGGTAGTACACAGAAAGTCATGGTTGGCGGGAAGAATTAAAGGATGTAGGATTTCACCAGTGGGGTACTGCAGTGGGTGGTGATCAGATTAATACTGTTCAATGTGTTCACAAGTGGCATTGAGAATGGCCCATGGGGAAGAATGTTTCTTTTTTGCAGAAGGCACCAATCTTTGCTGTAGGGTGGACACAGTAGAAGGGATCAGGAACATATTGGAGAAGCTGTAAAGACTAGATGGATGGACCAGAATCAATCAGCTGAAGTTCAATGCCAAGAAGTGCAAGGTTGTACATGGGAAGAAAAAAAAACAAGGGCAATGCACAGATTGGGGTGGCAATCACAGAAACAGAGGAAGAGAACAATATAGGGATAGCAATTACAAAAACCTTGAATCCATCTACACAATGCGGCAAACCAGTGGAAAAGGCAAACAGGGTTGCAAAAGCAACAAGTTCACAAGCAGAAGGAAGAAGGTTATACTATCACTTTACAGATCTCTGCAGCGGCAGCACCTGGAATACACTATCCAGTTCTGGAACCCTACCATAGAAAACACATAAATCAGTCAAAGATGGGGCAAAGAATGGCCACAAAAAGGATTCAGGGGCAGCAGGGGCACTTGTATGAATAGAGGCTGGAAAACCTAAATATGTACACACTGGAAGATAGGGGAATGAGACAGAGGGAAGGAGCATAATAGAAACCTTAGTATACCTGATGGGTAGACTCCAGTGAATTATTCTGGACAAGCAATAATAAAATATGACAGGGAATAGCTGCAAATTGGTGGGGGGGGGAATTCAGAAGAGATGTCATGAGATGTTACTTCATGGAGACAGTGGTGGAGGTGAGAAACAAACTACCAGAGAATTTGTCAGCACAAGTATGTGGGCAACTTCAAAAGGTGGTGGTAGAGAGTAAAAGAGAGGTTATGGGTCACTGGAGAAAGAGGTGAAGTGATGTGTTACCTGACAGTTGATGTAGCTTCACATCAGGCAGATCTAATAGACTACAGGACCTTCCTCTGCTAGGATATTTTGATGTTTCTAAGAGAAGGAATGGAACTTAAATAGTACACAAAGGATATCTTTAAAGCAGAGAATACTGGTGTATGATAGTAACCAGACAAAAATCTTTTGTTGAGGAGTATCAAATTTTAATCAAATAGCCAAACAGGATAATAAAGTTCAAAATAACATGGAACATAAATAAATAAATGCAATAAGATACATATGTCAACTGTTAGGTTACTGTGATAAAAAGTCACTGGGTGAATGAAATGCCAACAAATTTGATACCATAAACATGAACATGTGTGAAGCTGGATCTCACAAACTAGCCATGTGCTAAATCAGTTCAGCCATGCATAACTTATGTCTGAATAAAATGATATGGCAGGAAATTCAGGTAGCATAACTGACCAGAATATATAGTTTTCCTCTGATGTCGCTGAAAGAAATAATACGAAATATAATACATAAGCAATAATCCTAGGACTTTCATTTTAAACATCCATCTTCATAGCTACTTATTATTTTTCTTCTACAAAAGGAGTCTAGTTTCTCTCCTCATTTCACCTGAAGGAGCCAAGTGCCAAAAGGGAAAAAATCCATTATTTGTCCTTTTGCAGGTGAGCTTTTATTCTGGCCTCCACCATCTGAGTTTGATAACGATGTTTAATACCCATGAAGAGGAGATTGCTAGTTTTGCATTCATGAAATTTCAAGAAGTGCTTTTCTTTCGGTCTGACTACCCTTGCATTTACTGTATCCCTAACAAGCTCTTGAATACTAACTTTTGCAGACTGGATTGTGCAGACAATGTAAATGCTCCTGCATGGGCACCACAGCACTGTACATCCACCATATCATTTGTGGTTCACGTAATAATTTGACTTACAGTATGTTAACTTTCTTGTTTTGTAAAAGTGGATTTTGAGTGGTTTTGCTAGTGCATGCCAACTTAATGTCAAATGGCACCATCAAAAACAAACTCTGATCAGAGCCAACAAGGCTGCATAATGTTATTTTATGGGGATTAGGAGTCATCTACAGGGAAATTGCTTTTATATGAAACCTCAAGCAGCTCAATATTTCTTTCAAACTGCCTGAGAATAACAATATTCCCCTGTGATTGCTGGCCCTGTTAAAGTTAACACATTCTCAGGTGTCCACAGGTACATCCCACTCTCTGACTGCCGGGCCCATTAATAAATAATCATTCCCTGGTTTGCAGTGGCTCCATCATTCTCCATCACCTGCTGTGCTAATAAATGATTCCCTTGCTACAGTATAAGGTTGGTCGGGTCCAGTGGTACGGAGGGATGAGGCACTCTGTGCCTTGACTCCCACTTCGTCAGTGATCCAAGCTCAGGAACATGCTCAGGTTGCTGAGGGTTGGAGAGAAGACTGAGCATTCATCAGATAGCTGTCCTGTCCCTGAGCAGGAGGCATGCTGACTTGAACTTTGCTTCTCCCAGGTGAAGGCAGTATTCCAACGGGAGGGGGGGATGTGGAAGTGGCTAGCACAGGCTATTACCTACCTTAGTCACACACTACCACCTGGATGACTGGCTCAGTTCTAGATGTGAGTAACTGGTTTGGGGGAGGATGGCTCTCCCCTTTCTGGACCCATCATGGGGAGGGCAATCCATTGGGAACTTTAGACTCAGTGGTCTGGGACAGGGAAGTGGCAGATAGGGGAGGTGGGGACAGGGCTCAGAGCCTACCTGAGTCAACTAGCAAGGCAAAAATCTTTATGGGGGGAATGCTGCAGCATGTATGAATGACCTTAACATATGTACACAACCCTCCCATAATGGGGGTTACAGTAAAACTACCAAGTATAGGTAATATGTGCAGGATCTCCTACCAGGGTGCTATGGAGCCAGAAGGAAAAGTCTTAAAGAGATGAGGTTTCTTAGACCTGTAGAATATGGATCCATAGTTCTTAGATAGTTACTAGGAAGGATAATAAAGGTTAGCTATATTGTACTTATCTGATGGGGAAGGAGTTCACATCCTGTGAGACTGCGAAAGTAAAGCAACTAAGGTTAAGCAAAGCAAGATTTATTCAAAAGATGCCCAATCCCAGAGGCTCTGGGTGCCACACAAATATATAGACACATGTTTCAGAAATATATTGATTTAAAACAAAAATAACTATTAAAATAAAATAGTTAATATGGAGTAAATTCAGTAGCGAGAACAATAGAGAGGATAGAGATACAAAAGGGGTATAGTATAGTGTAAAAGGTACAAAAATGTTGCTTTAGATAGAAAGTTACAGAATTAAATGAAGTAACAGATATAGAGGCATGTTTAATTTAAGTAGTATATTAATATCATTAAGTGTTTACCATGAGCATCAAAAACAAAACACAAAAAACAGAATAACGAAATGTTCATACCCAAGTTACTCATGTGTTTTCAGCTTGACTTGCACATTGATTTTAATGTGTGGTGTATATCACTTTAAGAGATCTGTATAAATGATACATTTGTACTTCTCAGACCCCCGAGGAAGGCTCATTGAAGGGTTGAAGCACTGGTGCTAATGGGTGCACACCAGCATATTGCCAGAAACTAAATCTTGCACTGAATCTATGAGTGCTGAGCTTTCTTTTCTTTTCTTTTCTTATTAAAAGCTGGCTGCTTTGCTAAAGCACCACCTTTTCCAGTGCACACCACTCTACACTACTTACACTATAGCCACAGCACTGACCACTGACCATCACAGGACTGACCCTTCCACCCCATATTGTTACCAGACTGTACCCCCTCTGATATTCACATGACTGAAACCTTCCACTATCAGTCACAACACTGGGCACCCACCCCTGATATTCATAGAACTGATCCCTATTCCTAACAGTCACAGCACTATACCCCACCACCATGACAGCACTGCCCCATACCCCCTTAAGTCACATGGATGACACCCTCCACAGGCAGTTACAGCAGTAATACACACCCCTAACAGTCACAACATTGTACCTCAGTTACAACACTGAATACCACCCCACACAGCTGGGAATGACGCCCCCCAAACAGTCACTTAGTTTGGTGCTGTATAATGTCTTTTAAATATAAGATATTGGTGTAAAACCCAGTTTGCTTGGGTAAACTAGGATCTGCACCTTGTCAAACGTTTGAATATCAGGCCCCAGCTGTTATACTCCCCTTCACCATCAACAGGACTCCAGACCAACCTGGTAGAGAGTCTTGCGGGCTTACCATGGCTGATGAGAGTCTATGGAAGGGGGATGGGGATGACGACCCTTCCCCTCCTGCTTTCCCCATGGAGAGAATCAGTGGCTGTTATGAAGGTCCAAATTTAGTCCCTTGGTTTGCGGATGATATTGTTAGGTGGCTGGTGGCAATGTGGTACTTCTTGATGATGCAGGGCCTGCAGAAATTGGAGCATCATTCTGGCCTATCAGTTGCTATTTCCCCTCATTTTCATTCCTGTCCATTTCTTCTAACACAGAGTGTAGTCTAGTAAGATGTTTACACACACATTATCCAAAGTGTCTCTGACCTCTACACCACTGTATGGTAGCATTAAACCAGCTAGCAAGTTTATAAATTGTTTAACTGACCTGAATGGACCAAGCTGACCCTCAGGCCACTGGCATTTTTTCACAAAGGGACGCACTGGCTAACATGAATCATTTCAGTGAGCATTTAATGACACATTCCCAAGATGCAGGTGATGTAATCCCAGCCAGGAATATATATATATATATATATATATATATATATATATATATATACACACACACACACATATACATACATACATATATACCATGCCACTATAGTTAGGGTCGAGAAACCATTTACATGTCAAACCCCAAATTTTGTACCTTAATAACTTTCCAACAGTTTGACAGATTTGCCTGAAATTTGGAATATATGATCAAGACCCCTCATGCCTTGGGATCTGCCAAGTTTCATGCAGGTCGGATATCTGACTGCGGCGTTATTACATGACCTGTGCGCAGCATTTACACTTTTTGGAATTCTACGTCAGCGTACTCTACAGGTCACATGGTTTTTGCAACTGGTCCAAAATCTTCAGGGAACGTGCGGCCAGGGTCCCCGATGTGCCTTTCGAAGATTTCGTGAAAAAATATTAAATGGTTCAAAAGTTTTTCCAAAAACAAATTCCCATTATAAGTCAATGGGAAAAGTTAACAAAAAGTTCAACAGTGGTGCAGATGCAGTTTTTACTTTCACAAACGGCCCTTTTACTGTCTCAAATCCACCATTTTGTTTTCAGTTGGTGATCAGAAAAATGCTTGGCATTTAAATGTGTGACCCTCTAGCAACCTAATTCTTTTTGTATTCACCTAGTCGGACCCTGAGGATGCTAGCCATGTCTTTATTTTGGGGTAAAACACCCCAGAAATATGTATTTCTCATTTCTGGAAAAAGTAATTTCACAAAGTACTTTCGCACTTTTGACACTGTCGAATGAATTTGTGAAAGTTTTCACAAATTGAGACAGTACTTTTCTAGGCAGTGGGAAAATTACAGCAATTTTTTGGCACCCCACTGCAAAAGAACGGTTTGGAGTTTGGGGCCGAAATTTGGAGAGAACGCAGCTGACATCTAACAGATGTGTCCTTCAGTGTTTTGTTGAAAAAATATTACATGGCGGCAAAGTTACGGTACTCCAAAGTTGATGCTTTTTCCCATAGGATAACATTACGGCGTACGACGCATAGCAGCAATCGTTTGGCGCCCTGCTGCAAAATAACAGTTCAGTCTTTTGGGCTGAAATTTGCAGGGAAGACAGCCAACATCCCACAGATGTGCCTTTCAGTGGTTTGGTGAAAACATAGTACAGGGAGGCAAAGTTATGGTACTCCGAACTTCTGTTTTTTCCCCATAGGATAACATTACGGCATTCTCTGCGCCTTTCAGGGCCCGTATCTCGGAAACGGTGCGAGATTCGGACTTTTCATTGGAAAAATGCTTAGCTCCCTCATGGGGCTGAAGTACAAAACTAGCCAGGAAAGTGATGATACATATGACTGTTACATTTGTTTTCAATGTTGTACGGTTACTGAGATATAAGCAATTTACTATTCCAAGTCCTCATTTTCTGTTCCGAGAGTCATTATTTTGCATACATTCTTTGTACTCACTGTCTTTCTCTATGCAGGTTTTGGGGAAAACCAGCCTGTGCACTTACATTACTGTTACCATTACCATTTACGCTTGCGGTTCTGTACCCATTTCACTTACCGTTCACGTCTACGCCACCATGTGCGTTACCCTTTGTGTTTTCATTTGTGGTTGTGTTTGCACTGTTTTTAACATTTCTGTCTACAGTACTATTTCTCTGTCTGTTTTGCTTTGTGTCACCATGCACATTATGGTTTGCGTTTGCGGGCACAATGTTACTATGTGACAAGACATCGCATGGCGGGACCGCGAGGCCCACAGGGCTCCACGCTCCGCTGCCACATTACATTCACTATTTCTCGTTATCATTCTCAAAGAAGGAAATTAGAGCAAAAACTCAGTTTAATGCATCAGTTAGGGTTGATCCACAGCGACAAAGGGAGGAAATTCGATGTTAGGGTTGAAACCCCTTTGTACCCCTCAGCCCACCCCAACTGGAATTGGGGTGCACTTGGGGTCATCGGTCGTAACTCCACCCAATCACATGTGAAAGAAGCTGAGGAATAGGAGAATGGGGTTAGAGTTAGGACCGATGACCTAGCGTGCACCCGATTCTGGTTGGGGGTGGGCTGGAGGGGTGCAAGGGTGTTTCAACCTAGCATCAATTTTCTCACTTTTTTAGCTGTGGAACAACCCTAATTGATACAATAAATGGATTTTTTGCCTCTAATATATATATATATATATATATATATATGGAGGGAGAGGAGGAGGAGGAAGGAGAGGAGGAGAGAGAGAGAGGGAGTTAGAGGGGAGGAGAGAGAGGGAGAAAGAGATGAGGGGGAGAGATAGAGGGAGAGGGACAGAGATAGAGAGAAGAGAGAGGGAGGGGAGAGGGAGAGAGAGAGGAGAGGAGATGGAGAATGGGAGAGAGAGAGATGGAGAGATGGGGAGAGAGATGAGGGAGAGGAGAGAGAGGGAGAGAGATGAGGGAGAGGAGAGGGAGAGGAGGGAGAGGGAGGGAGAGGGAGAGGAAAGGGAGGGGAGGGAGATGGAGATGGAGAGAGAGATCTATCACTGGACAGTTTTGTATCAAAGCCTGTTAAACAGATACACTTAGATAAATAAATTAAAAAAAAACTGAGGACCCAGCCTGGTGGTGCTGAGGACTGAGGTGCTGGATGCCACACCTAGCACCATGCTGGCAACCTGGGTTCAGGAACGAGCCTGGGTAGTCGGGGGTCGGCAGGGAGAGAGAGGGATCGAGCGCCCATAGGACTGCTCTCCTTCTCCAGGGAGGGGTGGTGGGATGTCCTGGTGTCCTAGTGGCCTCTAGCAGTGGCTGGGGGTGATGGCAGGTCACAGTCAGACTTGTGGGATGTGTTACAGCAGACGCCGGGAAGGAGTGCATGTGGTAGTGTGTGCGCTCCTGGCCCTTGGCATCATTGCATGCTGGAGACGGCATGGGGAAGGAGAACACAGAAAAACATGGGCACCAGTCGTGGTGGCATGATGACCATCCCCGGAAGGACTAGCTTGGTGCCGAGGGTGTGCAGCTTAACTGGATCCTGGTCCTGTGTGAGAGCTTGAGGGGGGCTTTCCAACTCCCAACCATGGGGGTGTGCCATGGGCCTGAATGTGGAGCCGGTGAGAGTCCTCGGGATGGTAGCCGGACACATTCCTTAGAGGGGATGCCTGGATGTAGAGGTAAGCAGACTGGTGGCCAGGGGGAAAAAGTACTAACAAAAAAAAAAAAAAACTGGGAAGACACTTTAGGAGCTTTGCCAATAGAAAATATTTTTTTGAGAATAAATGGAACTTTGTTTGCCCCCAATCTGTATAGTTAACTAGCACACTAACCAACCAAACTTTATTTTTCCAATGCCATTCCATCATAGATCACTGCTTTACAGAAGTTTAAGAACAAAATATCATCAACATTTTTAAAAGTTTTAAAAGATATAGCAGAATACTTCAAAACAAAACAGTAGTCTAAATCCCAGAATACGCTAACTCAAATAAATGAGTTTTCAAGGCAGATTTAAAGGCCTCAATGGATGAGCAATCCCTTATCCGATGAGGTAGAGAATTCCACAGGGTTGGAGCCATAAATGAAAATGACCTAGCTCCCGATGTTATCAAACAGACCCTGGGAATTTCTAGCAATCCCTCATCAGCAGAGTGGAGAGGATGAAGGAGTCAGTAGGGGCAAAGGAGCTCTTGTAGGTGCCCCAGTCCCTGTCCATGTACGGCCTTATAGGTTAGTAATCCAACCTTGAAGGTGATCCTCCACCTCACCGCAGCCAGTGCAGAGCGCAAAGCACAGGAGTGACATAGTCAGAGCTATGTAAACCAGTCAATAACCTGGTAACCACATTCTGCACCAACTGTAGGCAACAGAGGTCCACCCCCGGTAGCCCTAGGTACAGGTACAGCCTACAGCTCAGATACTAGCCACACCTCCTTCCTCTAACAAAGACACTAGCCCCCCTCCGTCCACAGACCTCTCTGACACTAGCCCCTTCCCTCCACAGCACCTGCCACTAGCATGTTTCCCTTACAGCCTCCATTACAGTAGTCCTCTTGAATGTACACCCTGTACAATCCCCAAAACTTCTACAGCCCCCATCACCCCAGACAATAACTCCCTCCCTCCATTTCCTGACACACCCTAGCCACACCAATCATCACCACTTTCACTTTAGTCCATCTGAGCACCCATTCCTCTCTAGGCACCCCACTTTCTAATCTCTGTGAATATCACCTCACTCCTGTCCCTTGATTCCCAGAAGCAACACCCCTTCCTCTTAAGCGATTTGAGAATCACCCATACCTTTGTTGCACACCTTCTCTGCAAGGTCCTTCTGGACACTACCTACTCAGACACCAGAGGCATGCATACGCCCTTCCTTCTACACTTTCTCTCCATGTGCCATAACACTAGCCCCCTCCCTACCTCCAAAGTCCCTGACCGCAGTTTACCCACCTTCCAAAGTTCCAAAACTATCACCTCCCTTCCCCAGATACTAGCACCTTAGCTCCTGACACTAACCCCACCTCCTTTGTTGGGGACAAAACTGTCACCATCCCACTATCAAATGCTGGTAGATTTAGTACACAGCTATTAAGAATTTCCTTTAGGTAGCCCTGCAGGCATGTGCTGGAGATGGTAACACTTTGGTAAGGACATCAACTGGGACAGTGGAAAATTCTGTGGTGATTTTCCCCAGTCACTAACCCTGCTGGCTAGGGGCTGCAAAACTCAGTTTTGACCCCTGAATCTAATGTGACTTACCTGCTCTGTTCAAGTCATAGTACACAGTGTTGGGTTCTTTTGGGTTTGGGATACTCTGGAAGAATTAGAGATTCAGCGAAGAAAAATTCTACTCATGAAGTGGACGTGAAGTGGCCACTTTGTGTTAGTATTCCGCTACTCAAAGTGCCCATTTTAAATCCTCACTTCACAACTTCACATTGTAATTATGACTGCATTGTGCACGTTGCCTTATTCTGCTTTAAGGTGGAGTAAGAATTCACAGGCAGCCCACACACATCACATTGTTTACATAATGTAGGTCACAATGGTTCAGGCAGGTAGGAAGGAGGTCACGGGCCAAAACACTCTCCAAAGTGGGCTGACCTACACGTTTTACACGGGGTGACAAATGGCTCTGGTCTGTGAATGGCTGGGAGTGGGGTGTGAATGTGTGATGAAGAGGGGTGCACAGGTGACAAGTCCACAAATGAAGTTATTTTCACCATTTTATGTACTGGGGTTGATGTACCACTTGCACTAGACATACTGCATTGACCATCACCACCACTGCTACTCTGACCAACACTTAACAAGATTTCTAAATCATAATCCTCCCCCTCATCATACCTGTAGTAATCATCTGGTGTTATTTCATCACTACTGCAGATATTCCTATTTGGTCTTACACTCATGGAAGGGGATAACATGCTCAGTAAGGTTGATAAGGGTGAACGCCCCACTATGACATTAGCTGCCATCTGGTGCCGGGTCCACAGTGCCATGTGTCTGTTCTTAAGATGTGTATGCTGACCCCCGGTGCCCAGATGACTCCCCTTTTTACCTCGACTCACACGTGCATGGCAGAGGTGGCAGATTGCAACTGACTCATCATTTGCATCTTGGACAAAAAAATCCAAAACAGCGGATTGTGATCCCCTTCTTTTAACGTGTCCCTGATGCTGCTTATTGAACTCCAGGTTTTAAACCCTGAAATGGGGTGTGTGCTACATGATTTTTCAGTCTGGACACATTTGAACTCCAACTGACCACCATGACTAACTATGATAATTATTGGGTCATTATCATCATCAGCTGGAACTGCTAAATCACAACTTTTTTGAGGAGGGGGAATTTAATACCAACAGATCCAGACACAGCCACCTTGACTTTCTTTTTCCTCTGGTTCCCAACAGAGGTCATTGACATCATCATCATATTCATCAGCATCATCCTTGTCCACATTTTCTGCTTGGATGCTGTCATGTGGTCTACATGTTGCAACCACAGCAACATCATTATCATTATCATCATCACCTGATATTTTTGCACTACACTTTGAATCATTGGATGGCAAAGACATGACCTCAACCATGATGGAAGAAATGTGACATTGTGAGTCATCATCGCCTTTATCAGAATCATGTTCAACTACCACGGGGATGTTAATGGGGAGTATGACATAATCTGCACTGTCAGTCACAACTTTAGACTCAACTATATATTTTGAAATGCTTAACTGGTCAGAAGTGGAACTGGAGGCAGCAATACTCATGCCAGCAGAAACTGCACTAACACCTCCAGCTGGGACAACTTCATCTCTTCCAACTATGAGTGAAGCTACAGATTGCACTGTAAAAAAACATTGATGGAGAAATCCCTTCACTCACATCAGCTATGCACTTCTGCGTACTAACACACCCACAGACAATCTTGCCCCTGGCAGCAGTGCCATGGACAGAAACAGCTTTTCTTGCTCATCTCTTTGCAGGCATTTTGGGAGATCACCCAAAAAATTGTAAACACATTTAGATTTCAGAACGTTCAGTCTGACCTGGTGGATGTGAAGCCCAAAAAAACAACTATGGCTTGCAGATGGAGATTAGACACTAAACAGATGCAAAGGTACATACTGATTAAGATTGCACTGTGCAATCAATAGGAGATGCAGATGCAAAGTCACAACAACACCTTAATCACTGCTGCTCACAAGTCACAATTCAATATGGAAAAGAATACCTTTTGCCAGTTGGTGGGGCAGTGCACTGCAGTAACAATCCAAAGTCAAGATACCACAATCCACAAAGCAGTACAAAACCACTCAGCTGTGGTGGATAGCAGGTTCATGCTTCTGCAATTACTCTGTGGCAGAAAAAAAGGTGTCTGTGATTTGATGTCATGTGTCACACACACACTCACACACACACTACAAGTAATGCGTGGCAAATTGAAAACTTCAGTAATATAACCAAATCTTTTCAACAAACTGAAATTATGCACTGCTGCACCACAAAAATCAGCAAACAAATGTCAAGAATTACTGAAAATATTACTGTGTGTACATTAACAGTCATGCAACAAAAATATAACCAAAACACAAAGACTGCCATTTTCTTCCAGTTAATCTACCTATACCACACAGATATGCCCCTTCCCAGTGCACACCTCAAGTGTCTGTCAGTACACAGACTGAATGTTCGAAATTAACATTCAAAATCCACATACGAACAATAATGGAAGAAAATTAGAAAGGAAAAGTGTGGCACACAGGGAACTGAACATCAGACCTTTGTTATGCCATTCCAGCACTCTAACCATTAAGCTACAGGCTCACATGGTCAGAGTGCCTGAGGAACTTCCTTAAATCCACACATTCCTTTCTCAAGTGTGTTGCATAATCCTGCAACTAGGAACATATCAGAAATACCACTTCTCTCAGTGCAGTTTAGCCCCTGAAAGGCATATTTTAAATTAAGGATGGAAATAAGAAAGGGAAAATGTGTCCCACTGGGAATTGAACCTCAAACCTCTGGTATGCTGCTTCAGTGCTCTAACCATTAAGCTACAGTCTTACATGGTCAGAGCACCTGAGGAACTTCCTTAAATCCACACATTCCTTTCTCAAGTGTGTTGCGTAATCCTGCAACTAGGAACATATCAGAAATACCACTTATCTCAGTGCAGCTTAGCCCCTGCAAGGCCTATTTTAAATCAAGGATGGAAATGAGAAAGGAAAAGTGTGGCCCACTGGGAATTGAACCTCAGACCTCTGGTATGCCATTCCAGTGGTCTAACCATTAAGCTACAGGCTTGCATGGTCAGAGTGCCTGAGTAACTTCACACAGACAATAAACACTTGATGAGATGAGCACAGGAGGGATTCCTACAATCGATGTACTATGTTTTGAGCAAAAGAAAAAGGCTCAAAAAGGCTTTTTTAACAGCTTTTATAGGGTCTGAATCACAGATCTCTGACAGCAAACTGTCTCTAGCTACTACTACACACACACTACACAGAACGGAGGCTGTGCTGAACAATCTATAGCCCATGTGACCTGCAATCCCATGAATCACTGCAAAATTAACCTTAGAGCTCAATAACAAGGCAAAGTGATGTGAACTACATTACTTTCAATGTACTTCACATTAAAATTGGCACAGAAGTGGTTGGTGGAAGGTGGAGTAACGCGAAAGATCACCATGAAAACAGGCCCTGTATAAGACCTATGGTGTAAACTTTTTGCATTGTCAAATTATTTTTTGCCTGTATAAATAAAAATGTTTTTACTACTACTACTTAAAATCAATGACTTTGTGTTCCTCATCATGATGCAAAGTACTCCGCTTTGTGTTGCTGAATACTTAGTGGATTCACCACTACTCCACAAATTGCTTCATGGAGTGAATTTCAGCCACTTCACCCACTTCTAGGTAGAACCTAAAAGGTTATCACAGAGAAGGTTGCAAAGATGCAAAGAGTCTGAGGTCCTAGAGGAGCGATTATAGTAGTCAGAATTAAACAAGATACTTATCTGAAAGGTAGACAGCCAATATCTGGCCAGACCTATGGAAATAAAGATAAAACTAGGTAAGCATGAGGTACTTATAGTAGCATGAGTAGAGATAGGGAGCGGAGAGATACAAAGGGTACTATACAGGATAGGAGTAAGTTAAAAAGATAGTTAAAGATCATCTCTCTACCATGATAAAAAACTTGAAAACATTAATAATTGTGTTTTAACTTTGTTTTCCAGATATTTTTCCCCCATGCTATTGGTCTACTAAATATTGTAGGTAATGCAGCACTTTTTTCACTAAGTCTTTCAAAATGCATCTTACTCTCCCCTGCTAACCACATTGTTGCTGTTTGTGATATCACAGTCTGTCATGGTGAGCACTAAAAAACTCAAGCCACTGTGAGATTAACAGAGGAGAGGCAAATGTTTTCAATACAGACTTTTCAGATGGACTGTCAAGATGTACTGTAAATTTTGGAAAGGAACATTGACAGTTAAAAATAAATTATTTCCTAGTAAACTGTAAACAGCTGTATCTTATTTATGATAAATCATGTACTGAAGTGCAGAGTTGCTCTTTAACATCAACGTAAGAGCAACAGAGATATGGTGTTAGAGGATAAAAAAAAAACTTCCTGCACTAATATTTGTTCCCCCCAATAACCCCCAGTTATGTTCTCTGACCCAGTCAGCGGATCAAGCCATCCCATTCCAAAAACTTAATATCCTTACTGGCCCACACTCCATTCGTGACAGAGAGACTGACTGAAAGTTGCCTTGCAGGAGGACTGGCCTATGTGTCTCAGTGCAGAGCAGACCTCAACCAGATGATCAAGCCCCCCATTTTCAACACAGCCAACACAAAATCCTCTCCCTCCGAGCCCCAGCTACACCAACTGCACATCCAGAACTCATTGCAACCTCCCCTTCTCTTACCTCCCTGCAACCTTCAAATCCCCCATGCATTTGATGATTTCTTTTGGTAACTATTGAGGTTGCTATGGGAGTTGGAAGGTAAATCCTCCCTCCCCAGGCTGCCAACAATTGGAGACTCAGGCTTACTCCTAAATTCAGGTTGACCTTGTGGTACAGTACCTCTGGGCTATCAATGCAACTCATAACTAACCCATTAAAACATTTTCAAATGACCTTTAAAGGAACTAAAGTCATGAGTAGTAACAGACCAAACTACATATCTGTACATATAGTTCTACTTTTGTCATTCATTTCACATTCACACTGTGGCAAAGGGAGGTTTAACCTTTGGGTCTGCCACTCACTGGTGCATCAGTTGAAATGGGAAAGGAAAGGAGCCTCAAATGATTTGAAAAAAAAAAGCTTTTTAAGGGTTGATATGAAAGGAGCCAGATCCTGCATGGAAGGCATATACCATCAGGTGGATACAGGACTTAGGGCAAAGGAATGTAGGTGAAGCACTATGGGGGACTGTGATCTGGGTGGCTGTGACTTCAATACAGCAGCAATTGTGGGTGGAGAGGAAAGTACGGCCCCAACTGAGGTCCATCCCCTTAAGTGTAGGCTGGGGATGTTTATATTTATTTAAAGTGGGCGTAGAGATGAAGCCCCCCTGAAATAGGACCAGCATGTAGTTCAACCAGCAAGGTGCACAATGTAATTGCTGGGAACAAATCTTGCTGTTGCCTGTTTTCCCATGCACTGATCGCCTTCATCCAGTTTGTTTTCACCCTTTTGAGAGTATCCCTATGTGAGGGGCAACAACTCAGCACTGTGGCATGCAGCGCTTCACTCCCCCAACCCTGCTCTAAGCAGAGACCATGTGATAGACTGAGGTCATGGTGCTCACTGCTTCCCAGCAACCAGCAGTTCCATGCTGGTTCATGGTAACTCACCTACCTCTAAACACATGGCTGTGGTTTAACCAAATGCTTAGTTCTCAACACCTCTGACACTGCTGTTGCATAGAAATGATGGAGAGGCCCCACTACAATGTTTTATTGTTCTGAGCAATCACCACCATCACCCAGAAAAAATACAGACACTTGATGAGCTAGTCACTAGAATGTTTTCAAGGGGGCAATGGCCTGCTAGGCTACGTTTATGCACACAAAGGGACAGCACTCTTGGCTTCACCACACATACTGCCCAATGTAAAATATTAAATCTTAGCATCACAATTCTGTGTGTAAAATCAACTTTACTAGAAGCAGAATAATTTACAACCACCCACAGCTATAGTAAATCACCTCGACCAGTTTTACAGGATGGCTGTGTCATCAGGAGGGTGATGAGACCACCCAGAAAAGTATAGACACTTGATCAGTTAGTGACTACATAAGTGCATGAATGCATCATGAAATATCAGTATCTCTGATGGTGACTACAGCTGCTAGGAGAGGGGGAAGGTTGAAAATGCAGAGACATCAGACAATCCCAGCAGCAGAACATTACAATGCAACTGGGAGGGTTGGTGAGCCAATGTAGATACTCAGAACTCTATGTTTGGGCCTGAAATAAAAAAGCAAATGCCCCAAAAGTCCCCTGGGTAGCCTAAGATAAGTTCTTAAGTCATTCATCCTCTTCCCAAAGCAATCATTTCTCACCCTCCACCACAATCTTTTTTTTGTTTTTTTTTTTGTTGTTAAATTGGTTTGGTTCCCTGGCACTGCATGCCAGAAGTCAAGGATACCTCCAAACCCACCAAAGCCCCCATAGTTTTGTGACCGATATGTCAATGGTGGGTTTCCTCCCCTCCTGACTTCTGATCTATAATTTTAGGAGGGAGCAATAGTATATAAATCCTGGCTACCTTAAGTCTTC
Source organism: Neoceratodus forsteri (assembly GCA_016271365.2). Lineage (NCBI taxonomy): Eukaryota > Metazoa > Chordata > Ceratodontiformes > Ceratodontidae > Neoceratodus > Neoceratodus forsteri. Next base: position 1,023,248,037 of record CM057454.1, on the reverse strand, counting down.
ACCCTCCCACAGTGCACCTGCTCCATTAAAGTTCAAAAACCCTGCACACACCGGTGTGTGCCTGTGGTGTAACCTGCCTTGAATTAAAGTATTCAGATTTTTGCAATTTGGCATTTTCTGTAGGTTACTGCATCATGCCATTCTGCACATCTATTCTTCTTTTCTTTTGTGTACAGCTGTCTTTCCTGTGGTCACCTGCTCCATTAAGGCATAGTAGTAGTAGTAACATGGAGCACTTGACAGGGGAGGGCAGAGTGGTCTGCGCACTGATGATGCTGTGAGGAAGACTACACCCCCTTTCCAGATTCTGCATGTGCTTTTGCCACACTATAGCTTCTAGTACCTTAAAGAAGTTAGGAAGCTGTGAGACACAGCAATGAAGTTAGCCCTTCCCTAAATCTAAACCAGGGGAGCATCGCTGAAGTATAACTGAGGTACTGAAGTGTCAGGGTTACTTGAAGACACTTTCTTTTTTTAAAACAGCTTTTTTCCCCATCTGGTGTTAGATGCCTAGTCCTCTGGCTTTAGGGCTAACCCCAATGGTGGAACTGACCCTGTCTGCTTTTAGCCCCGACTGGCAGTCCACAGTGGCTGGCATAAATCCTGTTGTGGGTGCCATGGGGGAGCACTCTGAATGTACATTCAATAACTCAGCTACTGTAGCTTACCTAATTGAGTATCTAGGTGCTAGGCTACTTTTATGCACTCAAAGGGACAGCAATCTTGGCTTCACCACGCAATCTGCCCAATGTGAAATATTAAGTCTTAGGCATCATAATTATGTGTGCAAAAGCAACTTTATTAGAAGCAAAATAATTTACAACCACCTGCAGCTATGGACCTGGTAAGACACCTCAACCAGGTTTACAGGATGATTGCATCATCAGGAGGGTGTTGAGGCAGTAGTCCTGCAAAACCAACAGAGGTGAGGTGTCTTACCTGTGTTATAGGCAGTTGTGAATTGTTCTGCACCATATAAAGCAGATTTTGCACACAGAGTTGTGGTACTTTTGTGCATTGCTGATCACCAGGGGTGCATCTAGAATTTTTTCAAGGGGATAACAGCCTGCTAGGCTACTTTTATGCACTCAAAGGGACAGCAATCTTGGCTTCACCATGAAAACTGCCCAATGTAAAATATTAAGTCTTAGGCATCATAGTTCTGTGTAAAAAATTAACTTTATCAGAAGCAAAACAATTTACAACCACCCACAGCTATGGTAAGACACCTCAACCAGTTTTACAGGATGACTGCATTGTCAGGAGGGTGATGAGGCAGTAGTCCTGCAAAACCAGTAGAAATTAGGTGTCTTGCAGATTTTGCACACAGATTTCTGGTACTTTTCTGCACTGCTGATCACCAGTGGCATATCTAGCATTTTTTCAAGGAAGCAACTCTTCCCCAGGTGAGGTATCTTACCTGAGTCGTGGGCAGTTGTACATTGTTCTGTACCATATAAAGCAGATTTTTCACACAGAATTGTGGTACTTTTCTCTACTGCTGATCACCAGGGATGCATCTTGAATTTTTTCAAGGAGGCAACTCTTTCCCAAAAAGTAAAATATTACCATTTAAAGCTAAGATTAGATTTAAACAGATTTTTGCTGGACTAATGAGGTTGTGGGTGCTATTTGGATACATAGCTGGATCCACTGGTACTGACCACACTATATACTGCATTTGTTTTCCAGTATTCACACCTCATTTTGCAGCCTGTTCCCTCATGGTCTGTTCCAGCCTACAGACCACTGCTGGAACCCTCAGTCTTTTTTCCTTCTAATCCCATCTACACATCCTCTTTCCTCTGCATTCCTGAAAAGTATATCATCTCTGAATCACCATCGCCACCTCCAGCACTGTGCTTCTACTAGTTAAACAATTATTACTGCAAACTGTATTGAAAGGTATTTGTTTTATACACTTCTGTACTTTGAAAAGTTTTGAGAAAGCAGGGGATTACATTACTAAACTTTTAAAAGACAGACTTGTTTTGAATCATGAAACAAAACTATGTCAATAAGTATAAACAGTAATCTATGTGAATTTACATAGAGCTGTGTAAAAAAAAAAAAAACTATATGCAGTTTATTCATCAGTCTGCAGCATTTCACTGTAATGTAACATTGCATGACCAGAAATTCAACCTACATCTGCCTTTGGCTTAGAATTCCCCAGGGTCCTAGAGCCAGACAGATCATCAACTGACAGCAGAATAAACATAGACACTGGTGATCATATCCTGTGTTTCTAAAAACTCCACAGAATTATTTCTTCAGTGCCCCTGCAGGAGGGGGTAGAGGGGGTGTGAGGTCTGGCGGAGGGGAAGCCAGTGGAAAACTAATGCTATGGCAATGACTGCATCACTGTGTAATTACACACAATAGCTGTCCTGCAAGCCCCTCTTCTAATCTACTTCACAGCTAAAAGACAACATGGCTTTGCCATGTAGCCTTAAAAAATGGTTAATTTCAAATCCAATCTGGCATTGATAAACTGTTAAATACAAAATTATTAAAAGGGTGTCAGAAATGCTCCATTTTGATTATCTGTCAGCATTCCAACAGCCTTACATTAACCTCTGTTACACAGTCATGCACAGTCTGATCACTACAGCGCATGAATTCTTCATGTCAGCATTCAGTCCTCTAGCACTGCTGAATAACTGGAATAATGTGTTCTGATTCTTACATTAGATTCTGACAGCCTTACATTAACCTCTGTTACACAGTCATGCACAGCCTGATCACTACAGCGCATGAATTCTTCATGTCAGCATTCAGTCCTCTAGCACTGCTGAATAACTGGAATAATCTGTTCTGATTCTGAACCAGCATTCTTCAACAGCTGATGGATGAAGTATTTTATTACAATTCTCTTTCAGTGAGGAAAACATTCAAAAGGTACACTTCCAACACATTTCTTTTTATAATAGCAAAAGGCTCTCTCAATAGTTAGATTAACTTCAGTTATTCACCTCCTAGGGGCAATATGGCATTGAGCTTTGCTTCATTTCTCATTATGCCCCTATTGTAGGTGTTGATTAACAGACTGTTAATCTACCCTTTGATCATGTCTTATTGCTTAAAAAACTTAAAGTCACAGTACCACCCACATTGTGTGCCCTGCTGTATATAGGGGTGTGCAAAGTTGCAAAACAGAGTTGGCCTGTCAGCTCAGCAGTAGAGCAACTGCTTGCAATGTGGATGAACCAGGTTCAGAAGTGAGCCAGAGGAGCTGGATGGCTGGCCCAGGGTGGAGGAGAAGGATCGAGTGTCCACTGGACTGCTCTCATGCTTGGGGGGGTGAGGGTGAGGAAGAGCCCAGTGCTCGACTGCCCCCTGTCACAAGCTGGGGGAGAGGCAGCCCAAAGTGGCAAAGTTGGGTAGATGTGGCAGACATCAGTATGTCATTGCACAGCACGTTTCCCACGAGGGATGAACAGGGGAAAAAAAAACATTATGCAAGATGACTGCCAGCCTCTATAGGTGCCGCACCTGGCAAATCAGGCTTTTCCTGGAAAACTGGATCTGATCCTGGTGGGTTGAGGGACTCCCCACCACCCCACCACATAGGGCAAGCCATGAGGGACTATAGGACAGGTAAGCTTGAGGGGAAACTGGGGTGATTGGCCTTGGAGGACTAGAAGGAAGGAGGGCCAAATGGGACTGGGGTGCAAAAAAAAATTTGGAAAACAATTCACTTTGACAGAAATTGGTGAAGTTCTTCAAAGATGTGAAGTCAAACTTAACTGCCAATACATTCCTATGAGAAGCTATGAAGTTTAAAGGAAAATTCCTCTCAGCTTACTTTCTGTATAGCTGTGTAATGTAGTTGGTAGGCAGGAACAATGATTACCTCTATTGCATTCCCCTAATTTAATCTTAATTTTAATATACATGAAGTTGCTTCTCTCTGTTCTGCCCTGGTGTGAAAGCCTGCCTGACTTCATTGCAATGGTTGTGGCCCAACTCATGTAAGGCATTCTGGAATTTTATGAGGTTTTGGTGCTAAAGCCTGCAGTAGTTGTATTGTATTAGTCAATGCTGTTGCTGTCCTCTGCATTCCCTTTGTTATTATTTTATGCTGGCCAAGAAAGTTTTCAAGGCATAGTAAGTGCCATGTTGTTCTCTGTAGTTTAAAGTATATCTGAGTTAGAAAAAATTATTTTAGAGAATACAGGGACTTCACAAGACTTGCAACAGAACTGAATGAGAGTATAACTTCTGCTGGCTTGTGCAGGCACACATTATTAACTCCCTTGATGCATTAACTTGGCAAAGTTTACTCCACGAAAAGTTCTTAGATTACATACATTATCATGTGATAAGATCACATGGTGTCTCTGCAACAGGAAACCAAATGTGAGGGATGTACTCTGTGCAGTCCTAACAGTGTGTGTGAGGAGACAGGATCTCTCTGTGAGTTCTCTGAGAGAAACTTTACTTCTTTTGATGTAAAAGCATCAAAACCAAACTTTTTTGCTTCAAAACCAAATACACTTCAGCTTCTTCCAAAGAATTATTTGAAGTGTAATTTGTATTTTCTTTTTTTTTTTTACCAAGTTTAGTTGAAGGTTCAGTGTGTGCTGTGTCTGTGCTGCTATGCAGGCTAGCCTCACTCTGCAGAGGAGAGGGTACCGTGGGGGAATGGCAGTCAATGTTCTTTTTCTGATTCATTTTGCCAGTTGACTGTATCTTCACATCTTCTCCCAGTTTTGTGCATTTTGGAAACAGAAGCAGTAATAGCAGTGGGTATATTTGTTTTGTTATGTGACTCATACTAGTCTAGAACACCAAGCTAATCAAAAGCCCTGGGTTTAGTCCCCACAGTCACCACTTTAGGACTGTCTAAACTTGAACACATCACTTAAATTTTCTTCACCCAACTTGCAACTTGAAAGAAACTTTGGTTTAGAGTATGTTTCTTGACACAAAATCATTAAATACAACCAAACTGAAGTTTAACCCTTACAGAAATAAGAAGGTGTTTAGCATTGTGCAAGGGAATATTTCCTTATCACAGTAAAATGTGTGGAAGAAGTAAGGGCAAGTCTCTTGGTAGCAAGGCAGCAGCAGGAAAGATGTCAGCAGCTGGATGGCAGCAGGTAGCAGCAGTCCACAGTAAAATAAAATCAGAGCAAAGGATTTGGTTAACATTCTTGTTGAAACAGAACTGGAGTGGGGGGCTGGAGGTAGTCATTCCCATTAATGGCCCCACCACCAACAATCCCAGAGTACTCAAATTTGCCATTTATTGATGTACTGTATGTGAGAAATCTGAAACTGAGCAACAGGAGAATGTAGTAGGTGTGGTAAACTATAAAGCTGAGAGGAAATTCAGCCTATGCAAGTGGCACCATTGGAAAAAGAGGCTGAGGAGCAAAAGAAAAACTGGCAAAAGGAGCGGTGGGTAGCAGAAGTGGCATAGATAAAGGCATAGATGATGGCCTTGCAATTGATCCTTCCTGGGAGTGAGAAAAAAAATTAAAGTAGATGATGTTAAAGGAAAAAAAAAACAACTGATGACTCCCCTCAAAAAAAAAAAAAAAAAACTTGTTGGAAAAGGCCTGCCTGTCAAACCTACATCACTCAGCATGCACTTACTATAACCTGATGTCATTGCCATCATCATCACATGTGCCTTTGCATAAAATGTCCTGTCCCTCCAAACCTTATGTTTGGACTGTGAAAACTTACAATTTATTTTTGTGTGTTGTTTCATTTTTTTGTTTTGTTTTATTATTTTTCATCTATGTCTCTATAAAGTATTTCATGTGAGGTGGGAGAGCTGGTGAATACTGAAAATGACATTCTTTTGTGATCCAATCTGCAGGGAACTCAGCTTTAATTGACCTTTTGTGTAAAAAGTCATTTGTGCTCATAACACAATCAAGTGGATGTTGGTAGCAGAAGTCTAAAGACTTTTGTTTTGGGGTGACTAAGTACCTTTCACAAAAAATAGGCATAGTTTGAATATAAACAATGACCAATATTAGGCCAGACATTTCCAGCCTGTCAGATGGCAATGATAACAAAAGGATCACTCTCTAAATGACAAGTCTTATTGCATGAGTCTGGGAAAAAGTGGTCCACATAGATGAACAGCAGAGGCAGTGTGTGATATCAGAGAGAATGGTCTAGTGATGCAAAGATAGTGGGCTGGCCTGTGAAAGTTATTTCTGTTGTATGTTTACAATAAGAAATGCCTTGGGACATTGAACTAGTAACATCACAGTTTCGAGTCTGCCAAAACTCACCAGTTGGGGGGAGGGAGGTAAGCTTGTTCTAGTCAGAGATTTAGATAGCATTGAATTAGGTTTCTTTGTGTGACCTCTGTCTTTTTGAAATGTGTTTATTTTTATCTCTATAGAAATACCGTAGTCCCCCATAATTTTTATTGTGTATTATCATGTAACATATGTAAATATTATTTAGACAATGTCAGCAGATAAGGGCCTATTGCCCACCCAGTCTACCCATTTGAGCTTGTAAGTTTACTTTATGTTTTCATAGAAGTCTGTTGCTCCTTACCCCTGACTTACAGAATTCCCTTATATTCTATCCAATCCATTCTTAAATACTGTGATTGTTTCAGACCCCACTACTTCCTCTGGCAGGGTGTTCCACTTGTCCAGCACTGGTTCTGTGAAGAAATTCTTCCTCACGTTTCCTCTGAATCGCCCTTCCTCCAACTTCATCCCATGCCCTCTAGTCAGCACTATATTGCATATTGTGGAGCAATAAATGTTATTTTTATATACTTCATGCTTTCTGTGACTGAACCCTTTCACATACTGTTGAAACAGTGACGGAAATACCACAAAGACAATTACAGTGACAAAGTCAGCAATTCACTGTAAGGGTCTGCGGTACACTGACACTGCTTTCTCCTGTGATTTTGCCCCATCCCTGAAACAGCTCTGACTCGGAGTTGATTATCTTAAAATGCAGGTGATGCTGGGGGCAGAGCCCTCCCCACAAAAAAACACTTTGTTCTACTGATCGCGCAATGCCGACTGTCAGAATTGTGCCATCACTGTAATGCCGATTGACAAATTTTCTGTTGATGCAGCTTGGTGGAACCAAGCCCTTTTAGGATAGATAACCAGAAATGAACTGGCAAGTCTGTAATCCATTTCTGCAGAGAGAGGCTATGAATTCCCATTGAGGGGCCCTATGCACTATGCTTATGTACCATGTAAACTGGGCATGTAGGCATAGATATGTAGGAATGCCATGTGGTGGGGTCCCACAGACCTCTCTGCAGCATGCACGACTGGTGTGGAGAACATTAGTGTGCTGATCCCCTGGCCAAGCAGAATACAATTTACTGGGGCAGGTGGGAGGCATGCCAGGGGCATGTCTGCACTATGCACCACTCTCCAAGGGGCATAATGCTGGCCACAGGGGTTGGGAGGCAGGCACAGGCTACAGCAGGTTGACCCTGCCATAAGTCCTGTATGCACACAGTCCACCACCCAGTCCTGATGGAGTGTCCCTTCCCTCAGCAACAAACTCCTACTCCTATCCATGACCAGCTGCCCATTACCACCCACTCCAGCACACAGCTGTGTCCCTACCCCTGGACTGTGGCCCCCCTGACAAACAGAGGGGCACTGGCCCAGGGACTGTGAACACTCACCCTCAAGCCCCATCCAGTACAGCACCCCCAGACCCCCCAGCCCATGATTCCAGCCCCTCAAGAGAGCCTTGGTGTCCAGTGCCCCCATGGCACTGATACCCCCATACCTGCCCTTTGGTACCACAGCTCAGGGCAGCCAGCAGCTTAGCCAACCACACACCTCTTTAGCCACTGACCAGCTGGGTGATGTTGAAAGTGTGCTGCCATATATAGGTGGTGTGTTCTCAGCACCACTTGGATGGCTGGCGGCTGAGGAGGTGCTTGGAGGGCTGTGTTGCTGGCCATCCCGAGCTGTGGCACTGATGGTCAGGTATGGGGGATGGTCGAAGCAGCTGGGGTGGGGGGCATTGTACACCACTGGAGGGGCCAGGATCAGGGGATGGGGCTGGTCAGAAAGTACCTTGGGGGGGCTGTGTGCATACAGAAGGGCACTCTTGATGTGGCATGTCTACTCCAGTACAGTGCCACACAGGGCTATATGTGGATAGGACAAGGTTATGTGCAGGGGGACAGCATTCATGTGGCCGGTGCCCCTATGTGTGTATGGTGGGGGGTGGTGTTCCTTCTGCAGGGATTGGACAGGCCTGTGGATGTGGGGGAGGGTGGGTCTGCCTATCCATCCCTGGGGCATGTCCGTGTGGGTCTGGGTGCTTGAGATAGCATCCACTGAGGTATCTGAGACAGACATCTGATTGGATACCCACCTAGGGCCATGACTTTGCCCCCGGCTGCCCCATGTGGGCCTGCATGTCATGTGGGAGGGGCAGCAGACAGGTGCCCTGCAGGTGTCTGCAGTTGTGAATACCATGCACCTTGTGCCTGTCCAGGGCTGCAGAGCTATGTGGGAAGGATACACACCTCTGGCATGTATTTCCCACCCATTAGTGCATAGAGCCCATTATTTGTGTTTCATTTCTCAGTTGTGATGTTATGCACCAAGTCTGTATTCATAGTGTGGTATTGTTCCTGTTTTATGAATTATGTATTATTGTATTGCTTGTCTTTATTGTACTGCTTGTCTTATAACCTTATTGGTAATATTGGAAAATAGGCACATTGGTGTCTAGTGTATTTACCTTGTCAATAAAAGCTAATAAATACATATGTTACCATAGCTAAAGCAAGCAGTTCTCAGCTGTGACAATAGGGGTGAGTTGTTTGCCCTTTGGGAAAGAGCACTGTACTGTGTGAGCAGTGGATCTAGTGGCATTTGAACCTAGAGACACCGCAAGTGAAAATCAGGCTGAGTGGTGGCAGCATACCAAGGTAATCCTTTCAGGGTTCAGAAGGGTAGTAAAAAATTGTAGCAGTGTAGACTGAAAGCTTGGAAAGAATCAGATATCCAAAACTCAGGCAATCACCACCACATATTGCATCGACTCAGACTGGACTTTAGTTACATCTAGTATCTGATTTAAATCAACATACAGTACAATTTAAAAATGTCTCCTGTCCAATGAAATGGCTTGATCAGAATGTGCTGTCATGATGATATAATATGGAATGGACTATTTAAGTGTGCCTGATTTTGTGCTTGCCAGCCTTTGATAAAGGATCCCTTGAAGATCCGGAACATGTCAGGCAGGCACTTTTATTATTTTATTATGTGAATAAATACATTTGCTGCATTATCTCAGTGTCAGTACAATATGTGGTGGTGAGTGCCCAAGTTTTGCATGTCTGATTAAACATTTCGTGAGCAGTACAGTCCTTGTGCGCACTTTCTGAAATAAATGCTTTGAAAGAACCAGTCTTTGATGGTGATGTTTTAATAATTGTCACCCACACTGAGTAAGTGGCAGCTTGCCAGATAGGCCAGGCAAAACTAAGTTGTGACAATAAAGAATTTCATTTGGGCACTTGTGGGCAACTTTCCCATTACAAAATGCACATTGCTATGTAGCAGCAGCAACAATTGCTAGCAGCAGATGGAATGTGAGGTAATACCACAGACCCTCCACATCAAAAGGAGAGGGAGGATTGATTAACAATATATTTTAATACAGGATACACATTGTTAGGGTTTTATCCCTATTGTCAAAAATGTCTTGAGGTGCAAGTTGTACAAAATACATAAACAAAACAGCAAAACATGTAATCACATCATAATAATCTATTTAAAACAAGAACAGTTTGAGCTAAAGTGATTATACAAAAATATCTTAAAAACCGTCAAACTAACTACTGATTTCAAGTCATATGGAAGATTATTCCAATGCCTAGCTAAACTATACTGTAGGGTAATGCCTCCAAGTCTTATTGCACATTTTCCCCAAAGGGATTTTCTGCGAGGTTACTCTTAAACAAGCCAACTGTATACAGTGAGGTGTTGTCTTCACTAAATGAGCTAAAGGGTGTTTTTCATTTATGTATATGAGCTTGTGACAAAATATTTGCCAATGATAAGTTCTTTGCTCTTCTGGTTTAAGCCAGAGGACACATGGGCTACTGGTGATGGTGAAAATGCAGTGGCAAGGTCATTGCTGATAACGAGCCACTTCTTTACTGGTAGAATACGGTGAAAAGTGACCATCACTAGCAGATGTAGCCTTTAAATATCTGAGTTGTTCCTCATCTAGTGTGAGTGCTGAACACATTTCAGCTCAGCAGGGGCAGTTTCCCTCCACCAGTATGCTGACATTTATAACAGGTTCTAGCCAGAGCCAATAGGGCTGTGAAAGCTATCAAATGACCAAAGGTGTTTTCTTGTTGGTTCCATATAGTTCTGTTTAGTCACAGTCATCAAAAACTGGCATGCTGGTAACTCAGTCCTCCTAAATTTATTTAGTCAGGGTACATGGTGGTGGTGGTGGTGGTGGGGTGTGTGTGTGTGTGTGTGTGTGTGTGTGTGTGTGTGTGCACGTCTGGCCACAGGGGTGCAATAAGAATGTAAAAAGTGAGTGTGCCCAAGATAAAAAGAGCACTTGCTGCATTACAAAGGGCACTTTTTCCAAACCAGGTGTTTATATACAGTAAATGAACATTTCTGACTACAGTAATTTTAAAAATACCTTTATACCATATCATAATATTAATTATGTAATATTAAGGGTTCAGCTCACGTATATCAGTTCCAACTTGTTTTTCAAAGTTAAAAACATGAGCCACAAAGTTACGTTATCCTATCAGACATTAATAAGATTGTATGTTGCTGTTTATGTCTCCATGAACCTAAGAATTCTAAATTAGAACACAGATGCATTGTACCAACAATATAAGTTCTTGACAAGATCATACTGTTAAAAAATGGTCATTACCAGCAGTGTGTGAATCAGAAACACTCACTAAATTTACCAAAACACCAGTTAATATTAAGCAGTAACAAAATGAGAACTGGTATTTTAAAAATGACATCTACTTCCACAAACAATGCATGTTTGCTGATCAAGGCAGTTCTCCTTTGGGATATTAACAGCCTGGTCTAAATTGTTCACTATTTGTGTGGCTGGCAGTATAGCCTAGTGGTTAGAGTAATAAGTTGTAAATGAGCTTTGTACATCCAGCATTCAGACATGGGTTTGATTCCCACAACCTCCATTTCCATACTGTGTGGCTCTGATTAAGTCATTTAATCTCCCCAGTGTTCCTGTGTTGTCCATAGAAACAAGCACATGTGCTTAGTTGACCTTATCTGGTTACCAAAGGAAAAAATATATTTATTTATTAAATTACATTTATGAACTGTACCACAACCTCCACTTGCATATTATGTTACTTTGAGTAAGTCACTTCCTCCTCAGTGTTCCTGGGTAGCCCCAGAAAACAAGCATCTGTGCCTAGTGGGCCATACCTGGTTACCAAAGAATAATAAAAAAAAGTAATTAAATGCTTATATTCTTTTATCTTTTAAAGAACACAGTTTAAATCTTAGAGGTTGGTGTACACTGCATACAGCCTCAAATCAGGAACACACATACATTAAATACTGCTGCTTTAAGCAACAAACCCAACAAAGAAACCCACCCTGAGAAATGCAGGACTTTTAGAAGGGACTTCACTACAAATGAGCTTAAATCTGTGAACTGACAGGGCTGTGAAGAGTTACCAAATGACCAGTTATTTTCTTAAGTGCGTGTGTGTGTGTGTGTGTGTGTGTGTGTGTGTGTGTGTGCTTGCATGCAGCCTGTCCTGCCCATAGGAATAGGATTGCTTACAATTCCAGATGCAAAGTCTGTAATCTGACACTGTAGTCTAGCTTTCGCTATGAGGACATTCCACAAGATAATGAGTTAACCCCTAGGTTGCTGAAAGAAATAGAATAACTCTATTAGACTGAGCTGGACAGATGCTAGAAACAGCAGTTTAAAAAGTTAATGTTTTTGTTAATATCCTGAGAAGTTCTGAGGTACAGTACAGTAGCATTCCCCCCTCACTTCAGATGCCTTTAACATAGAGCAACAAATAGCAAAAATCAGAGGGGGTGCACTATTTTGCAGCTGTGGAGGTGGAGGAATACATGCAAAAGTCTAAAATGGAAGTGCTAAGATCAGCTGTTTTTAGAGCTATAATCTGATGATGACAGAAGGGCTGTAGTCTCTGCCCACAGCCCTAAAAATGGATCAGCATCATATTCCTCCAAGTGGGACAGCATCAGTTTAGGTACAACTCACATATGAGGACATGGAAGGTAAAAAGAGGCAAGGGTCATCACCCCCAGCACAAAACAAGACAGGCATGGCAGAAATGGAGAAAGAGCTCTCTGGAGCAGAAAATTCAGACAATGAAGATGCTGAACTCAATTCCTTGCATTGAAGCAAGACAGCATAACTGGACTCAAGGAAAAGAAAATTAAACTCACATCATTTTAAAAATATTTTTTTTCTGTATTGTATGGTGTGGGTTGGGCACACATTTGGAAATGAAATGTTCTCATTTTTCTAATATTTTTTCATTTGGAATAATATTTCTTATGCACATATACATGTGTCAAGCTGCCTTTTTATATGGTAATTGTCTTTCTTGTTTCACATTCATATTCCTGCTGTCAGTCAATCAATTTTAATTTAAGACTTTTACATCCATTGGAATTAAGGAGCATACAAACGCCATCCTATAAACTGAGATGTTCGCAATACAGCCTGATTGCAAAAGTGAGTTATCCTCAGCCTGTGAGCATAATCAAAAGCCTAGTCAAAATGATTCCAATCCATATTATGGAATAATACCACCTGCCTGTTCAGCTACTCCAAAAATGCCAGCAGCACTGCCCAGTCACATATCAGTATTTCAATAACCCAGTGTAAATTCCATGGCCAGGCAGACTATGTCTCTGCTACTCCTCCAGCAAGTGATACACTGTCTCCTCTTCCTCCTCTGGCCTGCTTGGGTCCTTCACACTTGTGAATAATGTGCTACCAGCACCACCACATGCATCAAGAGGAAAACCTGGACTCTTAATCCAGTGTAAGTGCCATGGCCAGGCAGACCATACCTCCTCTAGCCCTCTAGCAAGCAAGACACTGCCTTCTCCTCATCAGGCCTGCTTGGGTCCTCCATATCTGTGAACAAAATAAGCCACTGCCTTTATCACATGCATCCAGAGACAAACCCAGAATCTTAATCCAGCATTAATGCCATTACCAGGCAAACCTAGTCTCCTCCAATCCTCTAGCAAGCAAGACATAGCTTCCTTTTCCTGTGGCTTGCTTGGATCCTCCACATCTCTAAACAAATAGGCCACTGGCTCCACTGCATGCATTCAAAGACCAGCCTTGACTCTTAATCCAATGTAAATGTCATTTGCAGTTAAACCTCAGGCCTGCCAGCCAGCCCTCAAGCTGAACCTCCAGCCAGCCAGCCAGCTAGAAAATGAATACAGCCAGTCCTTAAGTCCTGAAAGGCTTCTTTGTGTCTGCTGTGATGGTAAGTGACTTTCTTAATTTTGCACACTCATCACTGCAGACTCTATGCACAGGACAGAAGTAGAGGCTTCTGCCTATTTGCTTCCAAGACATTAAAATATTTTCTTTCTTTCATTTTGTCTGCCTCTCACTGCAGATGTATCCATTCATTTGGACCACTGTCAAGCCAGTCACAAATACAGACAACCTTCAAGCTACAGATTTAAGTTGCATCTTCCTCCTCCACCTCTTTGTGTGGCACCATCATGCCAGTACACAGCATGGCCATCACTAATGTGATGGTAATTATCATTCTATTTTTTTTCTCTTTTTGTTATCACAGATGATTGACAGCTGTGACTCAGAACAGGAGTGTATAACAGATTTACCCTGCCGCCACCATGGTGGACATCATCAGAAAAAATATTTCACTCAAAGGGTGTAACTATCAAGCATTTGGAACCACCTAAATTGAATTTCCTTTTAATAAATGCTAGAAGTCTTAACAAATTTGATGAACTCCTCTACACCCTACATGTGTCCAACGTACACATTTGTGCCATCACAGAAACCTGGTGGAAAAATGAGGACCCCTGGGACAAGAAGACTCTGAGTTATACCCTATACCATAGGGATAGGACACAGTCAAAGGAGGGGGGTAGCGCCATATATTGCAGATAACATTACTACAGAAAACTTAGATACTACCCATTGAGAATCTGTGGAGACTTTATGGGTTGGAATCTTCCCACCACATTCAACCACCATCAATCTAGGGCTAGTGTATAGGCCTCTGTCTATCTCACAGCAGGGTGATTTCTCAATATTAGACTTTATTAATAAAATATCAACAGCTGATAAAGCATATTACTGGGTGATTTCAACCTCCCCAGGATTAACTGGGACACTCTGAATGCAGAAACACAAACCGAGTTGCAATACCTGGAAGCTTTCACACTGGTTGGCATGGACCAGTTTGTCACCATGAACACTAGGAGTAACCATACACTTGATTTGGTCCTGAATAATATAGCTAATAATATCCACAACTGCAGTGTCTTGACCCCCCTGAGCTCCAGTGACCCTTCTATGGTGAGCTTTAAATATACAGGAGTAATGGGCAAAGATATAGGCAGTACAATAATTTATAATTTTAATAAGGCAGCTTTTCATAGCATGAGAGATGAACTAGCCAAATGGGATTGGGAAGCTGATTTTGATAATCAGCCACTCCTCCATATGTGGGATTTATTGAATAATAAACTTTCCACTCTGATACAAACATATACACCATCTATAGAGAAATATGATGGTGCAAAAAAATCCATCTCACCATGGATGACACCATCAGTCAGAAAACTAATTAACAAAAAAAATAAGGCATACAAAAAAGCCAGATAAAGTGGTAACAAAACATGCTGGGAATGGTATAAAAATGCTTAAAACAATCAAAGAAGAGCATTGAGCTAGAAAAAAAATAAACACAATCTAAAACTAGGCAGTAAGGTTAAAGATAATTATAAATCCTTCTACGCATATGTTAATAATAGGAAGGATGGCAGTAAAACTATAGGCCCACTAAAAAACTCTGATGGGATTATGATTGCAGACAATCATTTAACGGCTGAACAGTATAACCATTACTTCTCCTCTGTCTTTAATAAAAGATCTGTTGTCACTAAAACCCACCTAGATCATAATTCAGAACCTGGCCTATTACTAGACATAACTAGACATAATAAACGTGCAACAAAGACTCCAGAATCTACATCCCAACAAAGCACAGGGCCCTGACGACTTACACCCAAGAGTTATCAAAGAGTTAGAGGAACTTCTGTCAGGTCCAGAAATAGCTATCTTCCAGAAATCCATAAACATGGAGGAGGAGATCCTGGAGGTCTGGAGGCAAGCAACAGTGGTGTCTATCCATAAAAAAGGATCTAAGCAGGAGGTTGGGAATTATAGACCGTTCAGCCTGACAGCAGTCTTTGGCAAAATCTTGGAAGACATCATAAAAGACTATATTACTCAGTTCCTAGTTGAAGATGTGGACAGCACACAACTTGGGTTCACTAAGAAAAGGTTGTGTCAGACCAACCTGTTGGAATTTTATGGTAAAACTAGCAAGGCTCTAGATAATTGTGATTCTGTTGATGTCATCATTCTGGACTTCTCGAAGGCCTTCAACAAGCTCCCACATGGGGAGCTTGTCAATGCTTTAATTGAGCAATGGGTCCATGGGAAAATATCACGGTCGATTATGGCATGGCTCTCTGAAAGGAAGCAAAGAGTCTGTGTGAAAGGGTCATATTAAGAATGGGCAGAAGTGACCAGTGGGGTGCCGAAGGAATTGGTGCTTGGCCCCTGTCTCTTTAACACCTATATTTCCTCATTGGGCACTACAATAGGCATATGGCTGTCTACGTTTGCTGATGATTCATGAAGTGGACACATTGTCAACAACCAGGAGGATATAAACACCTTGCAGGAAGCCCTGGGGGAACTAGAACGCTGGGCAAGAGCTACAAAACTAACTTTTATCATCAACAAATGCACAGTGATGCATTTTGGAAAGAACAACACCCAGTCCCAATATTTGCTGGGTGCAGTCCCAATATTTGCTGGGTGGGGTGGTATTAACGGAAGTACACGATGAGAAAATCCTGGACGTCAGCATTAGCAATGATCTTATCTCTAAGATGCATTGCAATCAGATCATCAAAAAAAACTAGCAGTGTACTACACTGTATAAACAAACATATTAAGTGTAGGAATAAGGAGGTTCTACTTCCTCTCTATACCTCTCTGGTATAGCCCCATGTTGAGTATTGAACCCAGTTTTGGGCACCTGGAGGCAAAAGGTAAATAAAGGCAATTGAAAGGGCACAGAGAAGGGCCACCCATAGGATAAGGGAGGTTAGAGGACTGGACTATGACAACAGATTTAAAATGCTAGGTCTGTATTCCCTGGAATTCCACAGGTTGAGGGGGGACACATGCCTGATCTACAAGGTCCTTGCTGATATTCAACTGTGGGAACATCTGGGATTTTTTTTCAGAGATCAGGTATATAATACTAAAGCTCTCCCCCTGCAGCTAGGAGGTAAACGATTTAACACAAATAAAAGGAAGTACTGATTTTCAGTTAGGGTGATCAAGATATGGAACGAGCTCCCAATTGAAGTTGTGGCTAGCAGCAGTATGAATATGTTTATGACATGCTTGGACACCCACCTTGTTGCAAATAATATTGTGGGGTATACTTAAAGTTAGTGGTGAGCTAAAATGGACGCTAGTCTTTAAAAAGCTCTGTATAACCTATGTAACCTATGTAACTCATGTCTTGACAGGTGATAGCTGAGAGTGGACAATGGATGTACCATACAGCTACCATAGTAGCCATCATGGGAAGAATAATTTCACTCATGTCTTTATAGTTGACCTCTGGGAGTAGACAATGGATGTACCGTGCAGTCACCATAGTGGCTATAATGGAAAAAGTAATTTTGCTCATGTCTTAACAGGTGACAGCTGGGAATGGACAATGGATGTATCACGTAACCACCATAATGGACACCACTGGAAAATTATTTTGCTCATGTCTTGACAGGTAACAGCTGGGAGGGGACAACAGATGTATTGTGCAGTCACCATAGTGGCAACATGTCTAAAGTATAGAACAATTTACATAATTTTCTCTTGCCTTCACAGGTCTTCTGTCCAAATATCTCCTCCATCAAGCAACACTCCTCCTCTTCCTCTTCCTATGTCTGGACTACATCATGCCACTTCATGGCATGGCCTCCACCAAAGGGACTTTAAGTATCCCTTCCTAAACTATATTTTCTTTTTCAT
The DNA here is from genome assembly GCA_016271365.2 of Neoceratodus forsteri. Taxonomy (NCBI): domain Eukaryota; kingdom Metazoa; phylum Chordata; order Ceratodontiformes; family Ceratodontidae; genus Neoceratodus; species Neoceratodus forsteri. The sequence continues at coordinate 1,023,230,700 of CM057454.1, read as the reverse complement.
TTTTATTTTTGTTTTCCTTTCACAGGTTCTGCACAACAAGGATTGGACTAAGATCTTTATTTCATTTCATTCATTTTTTTTGTTTAATATTGAAAAATCTGGGAGCACAAAGCACCTGTTTTCACAGATGTCCAGTGACAATAACAATACAAAAGACAAATACAAAATACAGATTAAACATTAGACAAATATGCATACAAAAGTACAAAAATCCTAATAAACAGCATCAAAATCTAAATGAATTTGATCTTCATGGGTCTCATTTATTTTTTGTTTATTGAATTTTATTGATCTGGTAGGCCCACTGAGACTAGAAGTCCATTTTTCAGGGGCAACCCAGGGGGAGGGATACAGATAGTAACCAAATGAAATTGAACCAGATTAAGCTCGTTGTATTTTTAGTAAATGGGGGAATTTCATCTCCTCTTCCTCCAAGAACTGAATGCAAGACAGGCTGTGAAAGGACTCAGTTGGAAGAGGGCAACTTAAGCAGCACAGCAGCAGCATATCACCACCAATAATAATTTCTGGTTCCATAGAAAAGTTTGGAAAGTGATACATTTATATATTGTGCACATGCATTTCTGAGTACTAAAGTGCTTAACAAGACTGACTGTGGATGTACTCAGTACAGGAGGGTGACTTAAAAGTGCAGTTGCTGAACTGAGGCTCATTTCCAGGTGTGACTCTGGGGAGAGGGGAAGTGGGGAGTACAAAGTTATCAGGGATTCATAAAACAACACTATTTGCATATGATATAACAGGAAAAGAACTAAACAGCAGTGAGAACATAGGGTACAATAGTGTAGCTAATAACAATAAATGGGATGCTCAGATTAAGTATGTCAGACAGGAAATCAAGAACAATAATTATTACTGTGTGTAAGAGAACTGAGGGGTAACATTTTAAGTATAACAAGATGAGGGTTAAGATTGTGTGGAGGGACATTGGGTATAGCAGTTTGAAGCTATTAGATGCCAAGGGATGGACTGTGGTGATGTAAACAAGAAGGAGTGTTAGGGTATACAGGGGCATGATGCCTGGAGAGAGGGGGCAATGAGAGACAGTACAATGAGTCACGTGGGGTAGAGAGACAGGAGCATGGAGGAGGGGCTGATTAGGTGACTGTGCATTTCAGGCATAGCAGGTAGGGTGATTGTGTAAGGGAATTAGGGAAGGTTTTCCAGAGAGGGAGAGAGAGTAGTCAGTAGTAAAAGCTACCTGACTTGAGCAGGATGAGGGATGAGAAAGAAAGGAGGTACGGGTATCTTTGGAATGAAGGGGGAAGCAGGATAGGGAGGAGGGTGAGAGGAGATAGATGAGGTATGAGGGAAGAGACCCAAGCCAGAATTTGGTAATGAGGAGGGTGGCAGGGTGCTTGTGGTGTAGATGAAGGTGAAGAGAAGGAAGGGAGAGGAGGGAGGAGTAGGGGGAACAGTAATGTGTATGTAGGGCATTTAATGTAAACTGACAGAAGGCATTATATAGACCATCCAGCCATGCTAAGAAAAAGGCAGGGGCAGTTTTGTAAACTAAGTCATCATAGTCGAATATGGGGAGAATCACTTTAGTGAGAAGTTCCTGGCAGATGGTCAAGGAGAGGGACTCTTTATTTCTTTACATGGCCCTAAGTTTGGGACAGAGCTTAGAAAGTATGTGATCAATGTGCACTGAGAAGTCCAACTAGCTATCTAGCAAGACACTTAAACATTTGAAAGAGGTGACTTCGTCAAGGATGGTCCCATCCAGGGGGGAGAAAGAAGATGGGGTGGAGAGTTTGTCAAATGTTTCTGAGGAGTACCAAATGTCATTAACACATTTTTGTTGGCATTAACTTTGAGTTGGTTGACCTGAAACCAGCAAAGGACAGACTGGAAGTTGGATTATAGCTGGGACATAACTTCAGATACTGAGGGTCATGAGGTATAGAGGACAGTATCATTCACATACATATGTATACTAGAGGAAAAGCAGACTGAAGGGAGGTCATTTAGGAAGATACAGAAGAGGACAGGACCTAAGATGGAGCACTGGGGGTTGCTGGTCTGGATGGATAGAGGAGAGGATTGGGCATCACCTGCATGGACAAGCTGTATGTGGCCAGAGATGTAAGAGCTGAACCATTTGATGATCAAGGTCAAGAGTCCAGTGGAGCTGAGTTTGTCGAGAAGAAGTGGGTGAGAGACAGACTTGAAAGCCTTAGCTAGTAGGGGCAAAGTAGGGGCAGGAAGGGACAAAAAGGGATTGATTAAATAGTTCACATAAAGGCCCTATATGTTGTTGCCTGGTATAGTCACCTCCCAGCCTTAGTTGTAAATGCACCATGATTCTGTTAAGGCCACTAGAACCAGGTCTACCTTTACAATGGTAGCATCAAGGTCAGACATTTTGTTTCCTCCGCTCCTTTCATTGTCACACATGGATCTCCACTCCTTTTGTCCCTCCTTGCCCCTACTTTGCCTTCCCTTCCCATGTCCATTCATCATCCTTCTTTTTTCACTTATGTTGTCCTTCCCATTTTATCTGCCCTTTTCCCACCCTACCTAGCATTTTTCTCAGCCTTAGTTCTACCTCTTGACCAACCTGTCCCTTACTCCTTGCCCTTTTTCCCCACTATCCCAGAGTAATTCATTTCCCTATGGCATTTCTTTACTGCTGCTCCATTTTCTGGTATAAGGGGAAGTCCCTGACACCCTCATTTCTTCTGTGTTTCCCCCACGGCTAGTTTAAACAGTGTTCAAAGTAGCATTAACACATTTGACCTGAGACTGCTGTTCCCCTACTGGATAGATGGAGGTCATCCCATTTTTATAGGCCCTTAACCATCCAGGTAGGACTTCAGTCTACACTGTAACCAATCCCCTCCTCCCTGCATCATGTCTTCAACCAGTTTTTGAAGACTGCGGTGCAGTGTTCCCTATCTGCCCCCCAGACATGCACAGGTAGCACTATTCTTTGGTTAAACATCCCAACCCCTGAAGACCAGTCATCTCAGAGATTGCCTCCCACATGGAATCATTTTTCAAATATGTGGACTACTACAGAAATCCCATTTTGCTGGGGAACTTATAGGATAAAGGCAACATTTTGTGCACCTTGGTTGATTTGGCAGTGGAAAAAGATTGTCGTTTGAGTACTATGGACATTCAGGCATTTCATACAAACATATTCTATGAGTGGGGCCTACATACCTTAAAACACCTCCATGATTTGAATGGAGCTGATTTTGCAAACCACAGTGCATTTCTGCTTCAGTGGTCATAAATGGTTTTGGAGTGTAATGACTTCTAATGACTTTACTTTCTTAGTGGCTTTTTCATCTAGATTAAAGGTATGATTATGGGGGCAGGTTTTCCACCAAATATACAGATCTATGTATGTGTCTGTATGAAAATAATTAATATACAGTATAATAGGGAACTAAACCACTACCATGGTAAGATTCATTTATAGATACACTATATTAATGATGTGATAATGGTGTGATGGGGTGCAGAGGATGAAATCTCTTACTTGCATGACGGAAATCAAAATGTGAAATTTAGTGTTATTTCCTGTGGCCAGCCAACAATCAGATATCCTTTTGATTTGCATATCGCCAAAAGCAATGGGAAGGTTGAACATTGACCTTTGTTAAAAAGGTCATGGATAGGAACTTATCCACTCCACGCCCCAACATTCCCAAATCCTAATTCTTCCAGATTATGAAGAACTGCAGTACTGATGACTGATATGTGAAAGAGCAGGGAGTTGGGCTGTACGTTTTATCAAAAGAGCTATGATAGGATAATAATTCAGAGGGCAAAAGAAGTAGTGATGGTGGCTGACAGGTCAGAATTTCTAAAGAGCTGCGAGGGATATAAAATGTTAGCAAACAGCCCCCTATGGTGAATTTTGTGACAATTACTGCAATTGATTCACACAGGGTTGAAATCATCCTACATAAACATTTTGCAGTATTGAAAACAGAGTTAACACTCAAGCAGATCTCACAGATCATGCCTAATATGGTCTACAGGAAAGGAAAACAATTCTAAGGACCTTTTTGTAAACAGTATGCAACAAATCCCATTTGCTCCAGCTGAAAATAGGTCCTAGCTGCCAGCTTTACCCTTGGCATTCTTCTGCTGTGAAATATGTAAATATTGTGGAGTTATTCAGAAAATGAAACATTTTGTCAACTTAGCCAATGGTAGGGTATTTGATATTAGGCATTTCTTTAACTATAACATCACCTAAGCTGTATACATTACTATACATTTGTGCAACATATACTATGAAGGCAAAATAAAATGTTACTTAAATCTCCAAGTCTGTAAGCATATTATGACATCATAAATAGGGATAAGAAGAATGCTTCTGCTAATTATATTGACATGGAATGTGATGCCAGTCTCCATCATCCATCCGTAATAAGCATGAACAGGTTTTGGCCCAAAAGAAGAGTTGTGTCACATACTGTCCTTCTGGCAAAACAAAAAGTGTTCTGGATCTTCCAGTTTAGAACCACAACCTGGCCTTGCTTCAAGGACAAATGTGAGCTTACTCCTGTATATATATTAATTCTGTGACCAAGTTTTGCAGGTACCAGTTTTTAATTTACATTTATTGTATAGAAGTTTTTTTATGCATATTACTCTCTTATAGGTATAATTATTCACCTACTATTTTCTGATTTATTTTTCTGAATGTGCTCTCCATTATGACTTTGAGTGGTTTTTGTATAGCCCTGATATTGTTTTTGTCTCTGGTAGACTGCATCCTTTAGGATATTTACAGATGTCAGCAAATTTAGATATATAGAAGTGTTCCTAAAAAGACTATAGGGCTTTTGCAATGTGATCTTTTTGGGCCAGATTTTCAAAGGGTCCTTAGGCCGATGCATGGTGGGACAGGCAACTAACTTGCATCAAATGCAGGTGAGCCAAACACAGTGCACCATATTTAGCAAGAAAAGCATTTTATGTGGCAATGTCCCCCAAAATGATGCAAGAGGATCACTGTGTCAAAAATATGATGCATGGCATGAGAATGATACAAGGTGAAAATGAGGCAGGTTGAGGCAAAAGTATGATGCATGGAGTGAGATGGAGCAGAAATGAAGCAGGTTGAGTCAAACATATGATGCATGGAGTGAACAATGATACAAGCTAAGTGAGAAATTACAGCAGATGATATGGAAACAATATTTTCCATGCGACAAGCAGTATTACAATGTCTGCAGTGCAGGACTTTTGCAGCAGTATGTCATACATAGTACCATAGTCAGGAATTCTCATCTGCTGTGGGCTTCTGTATATGGTCATGTGTCAGTTAGACTAGCTCTGGCTAGTCTAACATTGGCATGCATCTTTGTCAGTGTTGATAGCTTCCACCTTAGAAAATCCCAAAATGGGATGGTGCATCTTATTTTGATGCAAGTTCTGTGGTGCCTCGGCACACACATTTTTGGTTTTGCTGCAAGACTGACATAAGCTACTTTGGCACAGGCAGTTCTGTTTTTGATGCAAGCAGTGTATAAAATCAGAATTGATGCAAGTTTTGATGCAGCTTGCTCCTGGTGTCATTCTTTTCTGGTGCAAGTACCTTGCGTCATTCTTAGCACTTTAAAAACTGAACCCTTTATTACTGTTTTGCTGATTATGACCTTTATTTGCAGTTTTAAAATTCTGTTATTTGTAACTGGCCTCAAACCCACTATGAGATCTGGCTTTGTGGTGTTATTATGTTGATCTTTTTAGTGGGATATTATGGGCTAGATTCTAAAAGGTGTGTCCAGAAACTCTGGCTTCTTTTTACTGTTGCTGTGTAACTTGCGACAACAAATTAGTCCAGATAAAAAGTGGTAGAACATTTTGATGAAATTTTACTAATTTGCCAGCAGAAAATGATGTACTGTATGTATTAAAAAAAAAAATGTTGCATGAATCTCTCTTGTGCCATAAAGCAGGTAAACTGTCACAAATGTATCAGGCAGTTTGAAACTAGCATTGAAACATTTTGGTGCATTTCAGGTGATGCATACACAGCACAAAATACAGGATTATTTGTTTTTGTATAAAAACTTCAGTACAGGTTTTCTTGGGAATGTACCAGTAACTAAAGTGAACACAGTGCTCTCCAGTATCGGTGGGTACTGACTAAGGGCTTGGCTAGCCCTAACTCAGTTTATAATGAAACAAACAGCAGTCACACTCCAGAGGCAGTGTGGCAAATAAAAAATGGCACCTGCAACCATAGATAAGTTTAAAACATTTATTGTGCAGAATACATCAAAAGGCAGTAGATCCACCACACAGGACATCTGCTAGGGAACTATTATCCAGATGCCTTCATCTGGGTAGTGGTTCCGCTTAAAACTCAACTACAGTCGCAAGTGCCATTTCTGATTCACCACACTTCCTCTGGAATACGACTGCTGTTTGTTTTGTTTTTTAGCAATGTACATTGGTCTGTTTTCTTACACTATCTTGCTTCCTTAATCTGCTGGAATGGATTTAATATCTCATTCGTAACTGGATCCGTATAAATCTTTTGTTGAGTTGCCTCCCTTGCAACTGCTGAACTTTTCTTTTTGCAGTACACCCTGGGCAATTTTGGTTTGCTAATTCAGTTTCCCATTCCAGTTTCTTATAATGTATTTCATATTTCTGGTAATGGGATTCAAATGTTATCCTTTCATGTAGTTGTTAATTGGCCTCTTTTTAGATGTCTATTTTTCAATATTCTTTATGCAACTCATACTGAGATTGTATGTTTTAGACTATATTTGTCCTAGAGGTAGTACTTTTGCAAACTTTTTTAGGGCTGAAAAACTAAGTAGATCAGTAATGTGCCTACAGTATTATCTGCTGCAGTTATCTGAGTTAATGGGTCTGGCATTTATTTTGACATTCAGATCATATGTTTTCCATATATTTAAATATCTGTCTGTCTGTCTGTCTGTCTATCTATCTATCTATCTATCTGTCGCTATCCATCTATGTAAATTAGTAGTGGATTGGGGTGTCTACCCCAGTAGAGCTTCTTTCTCCCCTTTCCCTCCAAGTTGTTTGCCTACCCTTTCCCATGTTTTATTTAATTTTGAACAAGCTAACTGAGTGCCTACTCTGGTATTGCTTCCCTTCACCCCTCCCCTCTAGGTTGCTGTCATTTTCCCAGTATATACATCATGGTACCAGGGTACTCACCCCCTGTGCCACCATAAAGTAGACAGAAACTGGGGTGCCAATCCCCGCTGTCAGCAAGTCTCCTGAAATAAAGCAAACAGACCCTCTTTGATTGAAAAAAAACCTGTAAAAAATAATCCCTCACTAATTTGACCCTCACACCCCCCCCACACACATTCACCTACCACACCCTGCCCTCCCACTCAGCACCCACCACCCAACACCCACCACGTACCCTTACCCACCTGCACATGTCCTATGACATAGACCCATTCTCTGGTAGAAGACACATCTTGCCGCTGAAACTGATAACGGCGATACGAGAAATAAAGTAAGTTTGGTTTAAGGTACAGTACAAATCACATTAAACTATTCCATCAATGAGTTGCTTTAACATTTCTGATTGAGTTGCATAAGTATTACTGTATTCAGTACAAAACCTTGAACAAACTGTTTCTTAACAGTTACAACTCAGTTTTGCATTGCATTGTGATTGGGCTTAAGGTGCTTGTGAACTGAGTAGCAAAACATTTTAAAAGCATTGCTGCTGAGCTGTTTAAGTGTTGGAAAATAATGCAGTATGAGTTTCCAATGCATTGATAGCTGTAAAAAACTATGCTAAACCAACTCATTGGCAGGACAGTTTAATGTGACTTGTACTGTATTTCAATAGGGAACTGAACTTTTGTTCATAACTTCATCACTTTTTAATATTTTTACACATAATTTTAAACATAGGCTTTTTGGGGCCCCACTGCATGACCGAGGGCAGTTTGAATTATTCAGATCTAGGCCAAATTGTTACTTCATGGTAGCTTTGTGAAATCACCTTTCAGGTGGGATTTATTTATTTAGCTTTTGTTAACGGGTAGGTACACTAGACAAGCATTATGCCTATTTTCATGAACGACCCGCGAGAATACAACATGAGGAACAACAGTCAAGGAGACATAGCAAAGAGAGTACAGTTTTTTGTCACAGTAAACAAACATGTGGGAAATACATCATTTGACGCTGGGGAAACATAGTAATAAGCACATTTCAGATTATACACTCTAGACTAGCTAGTTCAACTGACAGGTATATACAGGTCATCATACATAGGAAAAGTTTCACCACCCTTGTTTATTTGGTGGGGTCACAAGAAGGCTATGTTGAATGGTATGGTCAAAATATCTAAAAAAAGAGAAAAGTTATGTGCACATGCTGAAGTTTTCAATGCTCACACTTAACTGGTAATTTTCAATATTGTCACCCCAAATTTTCAACATAGCCAGTATTTCACTCCACCTCATGAATGAGAAGCTCTCATTTTTCAAACCTGGCCAAATAGTATTTTTTGCACCTGTGTCACAGAATTACATTTTGGCATGGATTTGAAAGTTTCACCTACTGGGTTCATGAGGCGGAGTCATAAAAAGGCTGTGCTGAAAATTTGGTGCACGAATATGGTAAAATGACCAAGTATGAGTGAACATTGCAATATTTCAACATTCACTCACACAAAACTTTGCTACTTTTCAATATTTTAACTACAAACTTTCAACATAGTGATTTTTTCTAACCACCTTATAAATGTGACGCATCTCATTTTTTTTTAAATCCTGGATGAGATGTGTTTTTCCACTTCTGGTACAAAATGACATTTCAGCCAATATACTATTAATGCAGTGTGTCTTTTTTTCATCCCTGATGCTGACTGACCCCTCCAGCACCTCCACCCTGCCGAGCCCCATCACCCACATCCCTAGGACTTGCCTGTCTCTTGTGCATCTTTGTGGATGATCCCCATAGGAAGAGCTGCCTGGGACCACCCCTTATCCCTGAGCAGATTTCAGCTTCAGATGAGGAGAGAGATCCCCAGTTAGCAGTACAGGACCTGCAACAGGGCGGTGGGTGGCATCCTGCATGGTAAGGGATTTTCTCACTTTTCTTGTTCCTAATGCTCACCCCATTCTATAAGTAAATGACCTGAGATGTGCACAGTATAGGCGAATGGGGTGAATGTTAGGGCCAATGAGCCCAAGGCACACACCTGATGCCTGTCAGTGTCTGCAGGGTTGGGGTGGGGGCATTTTGGTTGGAAATCCTAACACCATATTTCCCTACTTTTGTTGCTTTAGTAACTACCCTAACTGGTGCATTAACAAAGTGTTTTGCAATGCATATTCTTACTTTGTCAGATAGTTTACTAGCATCCTTATTTGTCTATGGTAGTGCAGGGCCCTTTGGGATCTGCACTCCCACCCTCCATAACTGTCCTTATGTGACAATGGAAGGGCCTTGCACTCTCATTCTCTGGGATTTTCCTAATTTTACTGTGGGAGCACAGGGTCCTTTGGATGCTGTGCACTCATCTGTCTGTAGTTGCATGATGAAATTATCAGCATAGCCATCTTATTACCCCAGCATATTTACCCAGTACAAAGAACTTTAAAATCTCCACCAAATCATAATTTTGCGTAACTGAAATGCCATTCTGTGCCACAGGTGCAAAAACACATTTTGGGCAGGATTTGAAAAAATGACAGCTGTAAAAGGCAAGATAGTGTCTGATCTCCTAGTGAAAGGCTGGGTGCCTGGCAGTAAGGAACTCCTAACTCATTTCAACCTACCAAACGTGCAAATATTCCACATATACCAACTCGGACATAAGCTGATTCATTGGTTTAGTGCAACAGCATGGGATATTGACCAGAAAGAATTTCTTTCTTTACTCCAAATTCACTCCTGGTAACCCCAATCGGTATCCCAAATTGTTCTCCTTTTGTCTTTTGCATTGATTTCCAAAGCCATGGGCCATTTGGGCTACTGGTCATCTGCACTTCCTAATATAGCATCCCACTGGGAACATATATGGACAGATGTATATCTTTATCGGACCAATGATAAATTATGTCTCACCTGATTTTACATATTGCATAATATCTACTTCACCCCTGTCCATCTACTGAAGATGGATAAGCTCCATTCTTCTCCATGTTCCAAGTGTAATCAGGATGAAGGCTCCCTTTTGTATATTCTGTGGGAGTTCCCCAAAGTTGCCCCCCTATGAGAGAAGATTAAATCATGAGCAGATCCCTTACTTGGGATAGAAAATCATTTTCACCCTGAAATTTGTTTAGTAGGAGATTTTTCCGAGATTCAAGCTAGAAAAAAGATATATTTAATGACTCTAATATCTCTCTCAGTGAAATGGCTGGTACTCCATCACTGGATGGATCAGAAGGAGATTACCTACCCTGAATGGTTCAATTAAATATTGTCTAACCTGCGCATTGAAAAGATGATAGCCAGCTTAAGGAACCATTTGAAAATATACAATAAAAAATTGGGTACGCTAGAGACCCTCTTGTCTATCCAGTCTAACCCTTAGATGAGCCTTCAAAGTATTAGTGAATTTCTTAGTCACACATGAATACCATCTTTATTGCCTCACTCAGCAATTAATTTACAGGCTATATATGTTGGTCCTATAATCCTAAAGTGATTTGACTATGTTGTATAAATTTTCACTTGACCTATGGTCAGTATCTCTGGGGAGGAGCAGGAGGAAGAGAGAGGGAGGGAGGAGGGAGAGAGGCATGCATGTTGTTTGTTTGTTGTTGTATGCATGTTTGTACATGATTTGCTGTTTGGAAACTTCCATAAAGCATATTAAATTAAAAAAAAAAGAAAAAATAACAGCTGTGACACACATGAGGTCAGATAATAAGAAGACTGTGGTGAAAATCTGGAGTCAAAATATTTAACATTTCTGAAGTTATTAGCAGTTGTACCGAAATTTACAATAAATAGTCACAACTTTGGCATTTTTTCATATTTTGACCCCAAATATTCAACACAGTCTTCGTATGACCCCACCTCATAAACCCCATAAGTGAAGATGTTTAAATCTGTACCAAAGTGCCATTCCATGCCACAGGTAAATGACAGCTCTACTGTTCATGAGGTGGTGGGTCAAAATGGCTATGTCAAAAATTTGGAGTGAAAATACTGAAATTTACCAATGTTAGGTGAATTCATAGAAACATTTCAATGGACGTGCATAACCAGGCCTTACTGAAAAAATTGTTCACCAAATTTTCAACATGGGCTTTTTGGGTCCCTACCTCATGAACACTGGCACTGTCATTTCATTAATCATTCTGGAAGGTGATTTCTTGCAGCAACTACACAATCGCCTTCCTGGCCCAATTACAGTAATGAAATGACAGTGGCACTGTTCATGAGATGGAGTCCCCAAAAGCCCATGTTGAAAATATGGTGCAAAAATATCAAAAAATGGCAAAGATATCAACATAAGTTCAAAATGACATTGAAATACATTATATGGCACTTACCTTGGTTCCTCAGTTTGTGGATCGGCATTGAAGAGTACAGACGTGTCCCAGTCCACAGAAGATGACAGTGGACGACCTCTGGAGGTAAGTATAGGGTGGGAGAGTTGGGAAAGTTGGTCCTCTGTAGGACAGAAGGGTGAAGGGAGGGGAAACACAGGGATGATGAGAGACAGTTTTCTTTTTTTTCAGGCTTAAAAATTTAAAAGACAATGAGGGACTGTTTTCTTCACCTACAGATCTACAAAAAACACACACTTATTTTGGGACACTGGCAGTGAGCTCCCCAGTGTTCCAGACTGCTCAAGGGGAGAAAACATTGGGAGTGGGCTCCCCAGTGTCCCACACTACTGGGAAGGGTAGGTAATGCATTCTTTGGGATACTGGGAGTGGGCTCCCCAGAGTACCACACTGCTGGTGGGGGATACATGTCCAGGGACACTGGGATTGGGCTCCCCAGTGTCCCACACTGCCAGCGAAGGGGTCATTCCAGTGCTGACATGGGGATTGGGCACTCTGATGTCAGCAACTAAAAGAAGGGCTTTTGGGGCTCTTGCTGTGCATGTTTCCCCAACTGAATGCTAAATCTTCAAAAATGTGATAATGCACATACCACATTTTAGAACATTTAGCATTCAGCTGTGACCAAACATGAGAATCTTTTTGTCATTTTTAATAAGTATTAAAAACCATTGTAATGAATGTGCTTTTCTGGTGGAGCAGAGGAAAGGACATGCAACTGGAAAGCAAAGAGTCCTCAGTTCGAGGCCAGTCTTTCCATATTTTTGTCATCTTCAATGTAGGTGAAAAAAAATGGAGAGACTAATTTCATATCCAGGACCTTTGGCTTCACAGTCATGTGTCTAGTCTTCTATGCCACCAGAGAAGATGTCAGTAAAGGTGCTTTTAATTACTTATTACAAATCTTAATGTGGGTATTTGATTTCTGAAATGGTAGCATGTGTGAAAATTCACACATACCACATTTTTGAATAACAAATATCCTCCTCAGGTAAGAATAGGGGTAAGGAGGGCTAAGTATAGGGAAGGGGAGGCTCAGGATAGGGGTGGGGATGGCAGGGACAATGAGGGACCATTTTCCTTTTTACAGGTTAAACAAGAAAAACACATGGGGAAGGTTTTCTTCTTCACAGCTTAAAATAAAATAAATCTTTGGGGACACTGAGAGTGGACTTCCCAGTATCTCACACTGCTGGGGAGGGGGAGCTACTAATGCCAACATGGGGATTGGGCCCCCCAATGTTGGCAAAACAAAACAAAGGATGGGGTGTGTACATCTGACACTGGGAGTGGGCATCCCAGTGTCATAGTCAATAAATAAACAACTATCGGAAATCGAGGGGGGGTGCCACTAGTCACCAGGGAGACATAAGAGGGGAGAGGATTACATAGTTGTGGTGTTGTGCCCACTGGTATGCAGAGTCCAGGGGAACTACTTTTGTGAACAGTGCTCCTGGGGTGCAGCAGAGTAACAATGGATCATTCTTGACAAGGCAGCTGGCAACACGAGTTCCAGATGAAGCGATCCTCTCCCTAAGTTTGCACCCGAGATTTTGGGTGCTGAGGAAACATGTTTCTGGCCATAATTAATAAAGAAACATCAGTATGTAGCTAAACAGGTCCCTTTAGCTAAGCTCTGATGTTTTTCTTTTCATTCATTTTCACATGTTTTACTTTCTCACACTCGCTAATGGCAAAACAAGATGGCGGACACAACAGAACTCTGCCATCCTAAAACCATATTCTGTGTAAAAAGATTAGCTGATTTTTGCACACAAACAAACTGATTTGTCTGCAAAGACCTTACTTTTGCAAAAAATAGATATTTTCTTGCATGACATAGAAATTTTCTCATAGGAAATAATGGGAAAAGGGAAAATTTAATAACTTTTGAAAAGAGTAATATTTTTTCACCAAACTCTTCACAAGGCACATCTGTGAGACAAAGGCTTTCAACCCTGAACATTTCAGACCACAACCTAAATCTGTTTTTGAGAGCCAGGCAGACAAAGTAATGACAAAAATACAAATTTTTCTGTTTTTTCAACACTCTGTGTCTCAGAAACCACACTATGGATTCACACGTAATTTGGCAAATCATGAGACCTTCCCATAAATATTACACTTGCCACATTTCATGTGAGTATGATCTACTATCCCCTGAACAACACAGTTTCAGGAAAGGCCATAGTACCACCACAGCCCTCCTAGAATTCACGAGCTTTACACAGTCTGCCCTTGTCAAAGGTAAATTGGCCAGTGCAGTATTTCTTGACCTGTCTAAGGCTTTTGATACTGTGAATCACCCCTTACTCATCTCTGCTCTCACCCAGATTAGCCTCTCCCAGGATGCCAATGCCTGGTTCTCTGACTACCTGTCAAATCACTGCCAGAAACCCTCTCCTTGTATGTTCTGGGGTCCCTCAAGGCTCCATTTTGGGACTGTTACTCTTTAGCCTCTACCTAAACTCTCTCCCCAAGGCCTGCTCAGGTAATATCCTTCTTTTAGATGATGATGCAGTCCCTTATGCATCTCATACCACCCCAGAGGGACTTGAAAGCTCCCTCCAAACTACTTTCTCAGAGACGGAGGACTGGTTCATCAAACATAGACTAGTCCTAAATCAGAAAAAGTCCAAAGTCATGCTTTTCTCCCACCTTCAAAACAAATTCAGGCAATCCCAACTGCACATAAATACCTCACTTTCACAACCCCTTGAACAAGTCAGCACCTTCAAATATCTTAGAATTACCCTTGACCTGGTCTCACATATCACGGCCATATTCGTCACCTCTGCTCTGCGGTTATCTGTTGTATTGGTCAGTTGTACAGACACCAAAACTGCCTTCCCTCCGAAGCTCTCCAACTTGCTGTATCCTCCTCTGTGTTGTCCATAATTGACTATGGGATCACCATTTATGAAGTGGCTGACAATACAGTCTTACACAGCCTAAAATTGTCATTAAACAAAGCCTGCCAGCTCATACTAGGATGCCCCACTACCACCCACACCTGCTCTCTGTACAGTCAAATAAACTAGCTTGACTTCAATGACAGGCTATTCTTCCACACCTGCATCCTAGCTAAAAAGGTTGCCATTGGTCTTGCTTCACTCAGTCTCTCCCTCCCATACAGCCTGCCATGCTCACCAGGATAAAACTAGAAGCTCCCTCAAAACCAGACAAAATACATCACTTGGCCAACATTCTTTCTCATACAAAGCTCCCACCTGGTTAAACTCTCCCCACCCATGTTGCTACTGCTGTCAAAATTGCCCACTTCACATCTCTACTCTGTACCCATCTGCTCACCTCTCACAGCTGTGGTAGTTCTTTGCTCTATGTGCATTGCCTACCTGTAAACCATATAAATGAATGTTGTTAACCTTGTATTATCAACCTTGCCTATACTGTATCTACCCCGTGTGCAATGCTTTTGTTTTTTCCTCAGGGCATGCTAGCCGTAGTATTGTCTGTCAACTCATTGAAACTACTTTGTCTGCATACCTGTTTAATTGATGTGGAGCCTTTGAAAAGGAGTCTATGACTCAAAGGCTTGTAATTCCAAATATCTTAAATAAATAAATAAATCCATTGTACAATTCCAAAGTTATTAAGCTTCAAATATTCAGGTTTAACGAAAAAGTTACCTTTTGCCAGTATAATATATCTACATCTATCTCTCTATCTGTCTGTCTGTCTCCCTCTCCCTCTCCCTCTCTCTCTCTCTCTCTCTCTCTATATTATATATATATATGTATACAGTGTATATGTATGTGTGTGTGTATATATATATATATATATTCATTGGAAAAAATTCATTAATGCATCAAGTTAGGGTGAGTACTATAGTGAGAAAAGCAGGGAAATTAGGAATTAGGGTTTCCAACCCTAACACCCCACCCCCACCCTATTAACAGTGACAGGCATCAGGGGGGTGCTTGGAGTCATGGACCCTAATGATCATCCCATTCCATAAGTAAAAAAGTTCAGATGGGTACAGTATACAAGAATGGGGTGAGCGTTAGGGTCCATGACCCCATGTAACCCCACCAATGATTGTCAGTGTCTGCAGCGTGGGAGTGGGGCATTACACCCCACTTCCCTGCCTTTGTCACTATAGTGTTCACCCTAACTGATGCATTAATGAAGTTTTTTGCAATGAATTTCCTTACTTTTTCAGACAGTTATAACTTTCCTTATGTCACAGTGGGAGTGCAGGTTTCTTTAGGCCTTGTACTCCCATGCTCAAGGATTTTCATTTTTTTTTACTGTGGGAGCACAGGGTCCTTCAGACCTTGTGCACCCATCCCTCCATAGATGTGTGACACAATTATCAGCATAGTCATCTTATTACCCCTGCACATGTACCCAGTAGAGAAATTTTTCAAATTACTGCCAAAACATAATTCTGCTCAACTGCAATGCCATTCTGTACTACAGGTGCCAAAACACATTTTGGACAGGATTTGGAAATGACAGTTGTACAGTTCATGAAGTAGCATGAAAAAATGGCTATGTTGAAAATTTGGAGTCAAAATACTCAAAATTACCAAAGTTATGCGCGTGCATAGAAACATTTCATGGAATGCATGTAAGTCAGCCATTTTTAGGAATGTTTTCACCACATTTTCAAGAATGGCTCTTTTGACCCCACCTCATGAACACTGGCACTATCATTTCATTAATCTGTCCTGAAAGGTGATTTTGCACAATGACTCTGCCATTCTGCGCCAAAAGTGTGAAAACACATTCCAGGCAGGATGTGAGAAATGACAGCTGAACTGTTCATGAGGGGGTGTGAAAAAATGGGCATGTTGAAAATTCTGAGTGAAAAAATTAAACATTTGCAATGTTACACACATAATTAGGAAAATTTCAACGACTGCATATAACTCGGGCATTTTTTGTTACTTTGCATCAGATTTTTAACCTAGGCTTTTTGGAACCCCACCTCACAAACACTGGCACTGTCCTTTCATTACTTGATCCTGAAAGGTGATTTCTTGCAGCATCCTCAAAATCACCTTATGGGTACAATGACTGTGACAGTGTTCATGAAGTATGGTCCCAAAAACTCCATGTTAAAAATTTGGTGCAAAAATACCTTAAAATGCCCAAGATATCAACGTAAGTTGAAAATGCCAGTGACAGCCATTATACGGCACTTACCATGCTGCCTCAGTTTGTGGTTCAACTTTGAAGAGTGCAGATGTGTCCTGGTCCACAGAAGATGACAGTGCATGACTCCCTGAGGTAAGTATAGGGTAAGGGAGGGTTTTGGGTGGTGAGTCTGCAGTAGGAGGGTCAAGGTTGTGGAAGGGACATGGTGGGAGACGATAAGGGACCATTTTCTTTTTTTAAGGTAAAAATGTGAAAAAGTCATCAGTGGATGGTTTTCTACTTTACAGCTTTTGAACTAAAGACATTTCTGGACACTGGGAGTGGGCTCCCTAGTGTCTCTCACTGCTGAGGGGGGTGAACATGAATGGGGACTGGGGACACTGGGAGTGGGCTTCCCAGTGTCCCATGCTGCTTGGGGGTGGGGGCATAACTCAGGATACTGTGAGTGGGCTCCCCAGTAACCCACTTTGCTGGATGCAGGGAACATAGATAACTAGGTATACTGGGAGTGGGCTCCCCAGAGTCCCACACTGCTGGGGGGGGCAACATGTGGCAGGTGCAGAGGACCAGATGCTTGTGTGCCAGGCCAAAGAGTCCTGAGTTTGAAGTCACTCATTCCATTTTTTTGCCTTTATTGTAAGACAAAAAAAAATGAAGTGCCTGGTCTTGAATTCTGCACCCTTAGTCTGTCAGGCATGCATGTAGTCCTCTGTGCCACCAGAGAACCAGTTCAACATTTTTTTTCATTCAAATAATTTAAATGGTGATTGCTGGTTTGGGAGTGCCACTACACACAGGGGAGGAGGGTGACTTAGGGCTGACTCTGCAGCCGGCAGCAAGAGTTCCAGCTGGGGCTGCAGAAGTCAAGAAAATACCTGTGTTCTCATGCTGAGAATGGGAGAGAGCTGCTCCTCTCGCTAAGCTCAGAAACTGAGATTTTGCATGCTCAGGAAATGTTCAGGTCGCATTTAAAAAAAAAAAACATCACAGTGTAGCTAAAGGGCTCCCCATTGCTAAGTTTTATTGTTTTCTTTTTTTATTATTAATTTTCACATGTTTTCCTCACTTTATCATGCTCGCTAGGAGGCGTGGAAAGGATGAGAAGGGACTTGGCAAGGTTGGAGGAATGGTCAGAAATACGGCAGCTTAGATTCAATGCAAAGAAGTGCAAAGTAATACACTTGGGAAACAAAAACCCAGGGGAAGATTACACAATGGGGGGGAGGTAGTAACAGCAACAAAAATGGAAAGGGACCTGGGGGTAATCATATCAGATGACCTTAAGGTTGGCAAGAAATGTGAGAAGGCGGTAGGGAGGGCTGGGGGGATACTGGGATGTATAGGGAGATGTATCACCATCAGAAAACAGTAAGTTGTTATCCCTCTGTACAGACAGTTGGTGAGACCCCATCTGGAGTACTGTGTCCAGTTCTGGAGACCCCATCTCTGGAAGGACATAGACAGGATGGAGGCAGTTCAGAGGAGAGAAACTAAAATGGTGTAGGGTCTGCAAGAGAAGCCATACAAGGAGAGACTAAAGGAGCTTAATATGTATACCCTTGAGGAAAGGAGGGAGAAGGGGGACATGATAGAAATGTTTGAGTACCTCAGTGGAGTCAACAAAGTCCAAGAGGGCAGCATCTTTCAGAAAAAGAGATGTGCAAGAACAAGGGGACACAATTTGAAGATAGAGGAGGGATGGCTCAGGGGCAATGTGAGGAAGTATTTTTTCACAGAGAGGGTGGTGGACACATGGAACAGCCTTCCTGAAGAGGTTGTAGGGTCTAAAACTGTGGGAGAATTCAAGACTGCATGGGACAGACATAAGGCAATTTTTTGTGGGGGGTAGGAAGAAATAGGTTGTTGGTTAAATAGGATCTGCAGCTTATCCTCTAGGTAGGGAAATGGGCAAACTAGGTGGGCCAAGTGGTCCTTATCTGCAATCAAAGTCTATGTTCCTATATTTCTATTTTTCGCTAAGGGAAAACAAGATGGCAGATACAACAGAGCTCTGCCATGGCAAAACCATATACTGTTCTAAAAGATGACTTACTTTGTGCAATAACTTTGTGATGACTTACTTTGTGCAATTTGTGCGGAAAGTACTTTTCAAAAAATAGTTTATTTTGTGCCTGACATATAAATTTTCCCTTAGGAAATAATGGGAAAACAAAAAAAATGTAATTAGGCTTTCTACCCTGAAAATT
This sequence comes from Neoceratodus forsteri, assembly GCA_016271365.2. NCBI lineage: Eukaryota > Metazoa > Chordata > Ceratodontiformes > Ceratodontidae > Neoceratodus > Neoceratodus forsteri. The sequence continues at coordinate 1,023,211,838 of CM057454.1, read as the reverse complement.
TCAGACCATGACCTAAAGCCATTTCTGAGATCCTGGTAGAAAAAGAAATGGCAAAAAACAAGAATTTTTCACACACCAACAGGAAATGGAGGTGTTCCATTGGGTTGTCAGCCATAACGCTCACCCCATTCTCCTATACTGTACCCATCTCAACTTATTTGCTTATGGAATGGGGTGAGTGTTATAGTTGATGATCCCAAGGCACCCCCCGATGCCTGTTGGTGTGTGCAGGGTGGGGTGTTAGGGTTGGAAATACTAATGTGGTATTTCTCTCCTTTTTACAGTTTAATATCAACCATAACTGATGCATCAATGTATTGTTTTTGCAAAGAATATTTACATATAGATATATATATATATATATATACACACACACATATATATATATATATATATAAAAACAAACACTTTGTTAATGCGTCAGTTAGGGTGAATACTACAGTGCAAAAAGCAGGGAAATGAGGTATTAGGGTTTACAGTCCTAACTCCCCACACCCAGTGTTCCCACCCCATCACCCCACCCCCATTCCCCACCCTCCATACAACAACAGGCATTGGGATGTGCCATTGGGTCATCAGGATTAACTCTCACCCCATTGTCATAGCATGCAAGCTTGTTTACATGTGGAATAGGGTGAGAGTTGGGCCTGATGACCCAGTGGCACACCCCACTTAATCGGGAGTCTGCTTTATTGTGACATCCTGCCAGAACTGATTAAGTGGCCATTCATTTCAAATGACTTGATGCCCATTTAATGGGGACAGTGATGCCAGCTAATTGGGACAATTCTGTTTCAGCCATATGCATTAGGAGCTGTTATTGATCCCTAGACAGGAGTTAATTAGGGCAGTCAGCCATTTCCTATTCATTCTAGCATGCCAGTCTACTGCTTCCAGTAAGCTTCTTACCCCCTCCCCAAATGCACTCTTATCTGATCCTTCTGGTGTCATGCCTTTACCATATTGCCAGGGACACTGGTTTACCGGGATTGAGAAAGGGCATATTCCATTTCGCACATTGTAAAAAACGGTATTGTCACCGATGTCTGCTAAGCCAAAATCCGGTTTTACCGGTATTTTGCTCTGTGTACTTTATTTAACAATTTTCAACTCTGCTAACATGCATTTTAGCAATTTTGACCTCCACTATTGCACATCCATCCATCCTTGTACCAATTTAAAGTTATTTTAGGTACAAGATGTGATGGCAGCAGCAGCACTACAGCCCCCATCCCTAAGGTGTGATGGAAGCAGCAATACAGCCTCATCCCTCAGGTGTGATGGCAGCACCAACAGCACTACGGCCCCATCCTCTGGTGTGATGGCAGCAGAAACTGCACTATGACCTCCCTCCTGTGTAGAAAGCAGCAGCACCGCGGCCCCATCCCTTACATGTGATGGCAGCAGTACTACATTCCCCATCCACCAGTGGTGATGGCAGAAGCACTACAGCCCCACCCCTTCAGAGTGATGGCAGTAGCAATAATGCAGTCCACATCCCTCTGGGGTGATGGCAGTAGTGACAGAACTATGATCCCCTTTCTTCAACACCCACACCCCACATGCACAAGTTACAAATGACTTGCTCTTTTTGCTTTTTAGAACTCAGATTTGAATTAATGTGAACCATCACCGCTAAGGTGGACTACCTTTGTTTTTTCCTAACTATAATTTAACTGCCTGAATTGGATTTCTGCCTGTGACACCGCTGACCAGGGTTAGGGAATAGATTTGACTGTGTTGGTGTTGGAGGGCCAGCTAGTGGGTGAAGGCTTGAGTGTCCAATGACCACTCACCTTCTCCTGAGAGGGAGGGTGGGTTTACGGCTCAGCATTTTCTGGCCCCTGGTGGAGGCCAGAGGCACGACAACACATCAGACCTCACTTCGGGAGGGAGCGTGACAGACGTCGGCTTGTGCTTTGACATCATGTGGCCTGCCATGCTCCCAAGAAAATGGGAAAACACCCACTGGCCAACCAAAGGATGGCTGCTTGTCTGTCCATAAACTGAAAGCTCCAGTTATGTGTCCATTCCGACCCCTGCCATGCCCAGGATACACAGGAAGCTCTTTGAGGCAATTCTCTTTCCCTGGTAGCCTCCCACAAGGTTAGGGGCCCACTCAATGAAGGGTTACTTTGGGTTACCTGGTAGCACAGCAGTAAGAGGCCATGGATGGGACTCAGCAGCAGTGCTAGAGAGCCTTGGCAGACCTGAAGGAGTGGATGGCCAGGGGGTAGGAGGAGCAAAAAAGAAAAATGCTTGAATTTGCTTCTTTGAATTTGCTTCTTTGAAATTAAGTGTCTTCACCTAAAAAATCCACAAGTGGACCTTCAAATGCATCTTCTAGACATGTGGATACTTGTCTTTTAGTTGGTGTCCATGAGAAGGGTGTCTCCCAGTTTTCATGTCTGAGCTCAGATGTGAATTGAGCACCACTCTGCCCACCAGCATCATATAGCCCCTGTGGTCTTACATTCTGTATGCCATTGACTGTGCTTTCAAAATCCACTGGCAAACATAAGTACACTTAAATACTTAACATTTGCTTTTTGTTGAAGCAGTCTATCAGAAAACTTTTTGTTATCACAGAGGCTGAAACAGCAGGTGAGAAAAAAGTGCAAATGATCCAATTCACCTAAATGGGGTGCTAACTGTGAAATCTTTTCATAAGTAGTAAGGCAGTTTTTTCCTTGTGAACATACTTCCATTCAAACTAGTTTTCATTCAAACAACTGAGGATTTTGGATAGCCCTGCTGACTATAAACTTGAATAAGTTAGTTGGTAACAGTGATCCTGCATTTGGCAATCTACAACCTAGATGCTTATATGCAAAGAATACAATAAAAACCTGACTAAAATCTAAAAGCAAGCTTATAAAACACATAAAATGTATCTGAACATTTATCTTTACCTATACAAAATCATTGCAGCCCAAGTAAAACTCAAATAAATTACACGGTACCCTGACTACTATTCTATAATGTAGTAAACATATATTGGCATTTTTTTCAAATTCTTTGTAAATCCGGTAAGGCCCACTAGGCAAAACTGCCTGTTTTCAGGAGTGACCTAGAAGCACTGGGGAGGTTAAGTGACTTGCTTGGAATAACACAGTATGCAAGTGGAGGTTGTGGGAATCAAACCCAATTCTGCTGGATGTACCCAGTTCAATCACTGTTTATTACTCTATCCACTAGGCTATACTGCCATCCATAATAACACCCATATATAATGTTTTAATATATGATTTTAATAATAGTGCACAGTACCTACAGTGCAAATTATGAACATGAAACACTTTACATTTTACTAAAACTGAACTATTTGCCACTCCATCTGCTTATTTTTTCTTACACCGAAGTCAGTGAATAGTTGACAGAGCACTGTAAATAGCTTTTGATCAGGCTTCATTATCCTACATCCAGAAACAGATAAAATGTGTTTATTCTAGATTTATTTAATATTGATTTTCTGTGGATCACTAAACAGAATCTAGCACTGTATAAGGGAGATGTTTTTACATTTTGGAAGAGGCAGCTCATCTTATCTGTTTAGGATTCATGTTAGAAATAGAAGTTTTTCTTCATATTTAAAACATATTCAAGTGTCAGTGTATTCATTTAGTAGTTTATGCTGACTAATATATACTGTAGAAAACAGTAAAGGGTTTATTGTGAAGCACTCCAGAGCTATAGAAGAACTCTCACAATTTCCCAGCAAGTTTTGCAAAAAATCTCTGCAATTTCTGGTTACTTTTCCTGCAATTTTCCAGTGGCCCTTCCCATGTGTGCTGATACTTGTATTTTTATTGTATCATAGTGTAATATAAATAGTAAAAGACACTTAGGCACGTACTACATGAAAACTGTGGTTTTTCAGGAAGGAAAGCAGTCCTCAGGTGATGGAGATGTTGCTGGGAAGCATGGGTCATTAAACTGAATGGCTGGTTACAACAAAGCAATGCAGGTGATTTCTTTACTGACTCTATATGCAGCAAAACAGAAAGAATGTGAAGCACAGCAGCATTCATTATAAGATGCTGAAATCTAGGTCAGCCCACTGGTGCTGCGGTAGCACTACTGTTTGCAATGCCAGTGGCCCAGGGTCAGAAGCGAACTCGGGTTGCTGGAGGTCTGGCCAGGGGAGTAGGATTGAGCACCCAGAGGACTGCTCTCCTCCTCCTGAGAGGGTGGGCTGCAGGTCCTGCTGCTTTACCACCACCTGTGTGACGATGGGTGGTGGTGCAATGGTGCTGCAGAGTAATCAGGAGGGGAGGACGCTAGCCAGGATCTGGAGCAGTGGCATGTTTCTATGTGACCTACCTCCTTGGATCTCCTCTAGTGCCGGTGCCCTCAGGGACAGGGAACAGAAAACCAGGAACAATCACCCCACATCAGCCACTTGCAGAAGGGACCCAGGTGCCCCAGACTTCCTAACCAGACTCCATGAGGGACTCACTGGGCTGCCTGACACACACTAAGGGAGTGTGGAGGGGTGACCTGGGGTCCCCTCCCTTCCCACTTTGGGGGGGCACAACCCAGGCAGGATAGGGGCAGGCCCACAGGAGCTCCTGAGCATTACCTGGGGGTAAAGCTAGGGGATACCCAGCCTAGGGATCTCTGAAAAGTGGAGAATGATGTTGTGAGAAGGGGGCATAGAAAGAGAAAATCAAAAAAATGTTAAAAGATGCAGAAATCTTAGAGATTCTGTGCAGTGACATGCAATTTCCATGAGGCACCGGTACAAAAATTCAAAATCCGCAAACAAAGCAGGATTCTGTGATTGCTACCGGTGTTACCGGTAAAAATGGAAAACCAGGGTCCCTGCATATTGCCAGTATGCCCATGTTCTGCAAAACAGACTAACTGCACTACCTCATGTTTTGTGGAACTGACTGCAACCAACCACAGCATGCCAACTCTGGTTCTGGGTCCCCATGTGAGTAAACTGGTGATCCTGCCCATTTTCTCATCTTTGGTAGTTGCTACATTGTTGCCCTGATCAAGTGAGTCACTTTCTTCTTCTTACAATTTCTTTCTGTTTTATTTACTTTTTGTTTCTGACTGCAAAATATTTCTGCTCACTTCAACACACAGTCGGTGGGAGCCAAATGGAAGAAACGCAACCTAGCTGAATGCAACACTGAGGAACAGCACCATTATTCATGCTGTACTGTGTACTGAATTTTACTGACAGAATATACATCAAAGATATATAAAACAGTATATTACAGGAATTGGGGCATGGGGGGAATGATGTGACTGGTAAAACACTGCCTTCTGATAACAGTGATGGCTGCTTATTAGTGACAAAAGCCTGTCCATGCAGCCATCCCTATTAAGTGGCTTTAGCTGTATATGTTTTATATCTTCTTTGCAAAAAACTGCATTACTGTAACATTTAGGGTTGAAGCTACAGCATCAGAAGTAAGGAAATGTGGCTTTAGGGTTGCCAACCCTAAAACTCCAATGCCACCCCTAAAGCAAATCAGGGCTGGAGTTTTCCTGGGGTTTGCCAACCCTAAAGCTCACCTGATTCTATAAACTCCAGGAACATACACACCTAATGGGGCACGCTTTAAGGTTAACAACCCTTAGGAAGACTCTGCTGCAGATTTGCTTTAGGGGTAGTATTGGGGTTTTAAGGTTAGAAACCTTAAAACCACATTTCCCTAGTTTTGATGCTGTAGCTTGAACCCTAAATGTTACATTAAGGCAGTTTTTTTGCAAATAATTTCCTTACTTTTTGAGATACTATATTGGTATCCTTATTTTCCTGTTGGGGGGCCCTGCACAGCAATGCATCTGTACTTTTTCAGATAGTGTAATCATATCCTTATTTCTCTGATAGAGTGCAGGGCCTTCTGGGCCCTATGCTCTCATCCTCCACAGATGCATATATAAATGGCCCTATACCCTCATCCCTCCATATGTGTGTGTGTATATATATATATATATATATATATATATATATATATATATATATATGTATATATATGTATATGTATATATATATATATATATATATATATATATATATATATTAGAGGAAAAACTCTGTTTAATGCATTAGTTAAGGTTGTTCCAGCGACAAAAGTGAGGAAATGGCTGTTAGGATTGAAAACCTAACTCCGAATTCACCCCAACACCACACACACACAGACACACACACACATTCAAGTATGGGGAGGACCAAGTCAACACAACCAATGACAGACATCCAGCAGCAGGTGACAGAAATAACAAACAATTGTCTAAATGTACTACGAGACATCCCCACCCACCTGACCAGGTACTGCATGCTCAGTGGAGATCAACAGCAAAACTGAGGCCAGGTACACCAAACGTACACATCCCTGATTTCAGCTGCACACAACATACCACACTTAGTAGTTGCATGGCCTTACCTACCGATGCCCCACACCACACCACACCACACCACTTGTGGTGGGCCACCTGAGCAATAGAGTTAAGCAAAACCAAGGAGTTGTACAGGTATAATATCTCTGATTATAACAAGGGTTTGAGAAATGCAGCTTTCTAATTGACTGTAAACATTGTAACAGCCTTATGTTTAGTTTTATTAACATACATGTAGAGCCTAACCATATGATGAACATGGTTTAATGTTGTTTAAAACAGTTTTATTATGATAGCAATAAGCCACTCCCAGGTATTATGTTAATGGTCAGTTTATCACTGTCTAGCGACATGTGGCACTCGGATATGCCTCTTTCAACATTAAACCCACAGGGTGATTAACAGACCATTTAACATAACTGTTGGCCATGCCTTATTGTTTAATTGTCTTTATGGTAGATACTCTCCTCTGCTAGGCACTGCAGCAGCTTTGCAACACAGTGTCCCACCCAGTTACACCATACACTGTCTAGTTACTGGAGAATGGCTGTGAATATGAACTCATGAAGATGAACAGTGTAACTTGATCATTACAGTCATCGAAACCCTAGTGTGATTATAACTGACAGACTCAGTGATAGAGGATAACCCCTTCTGTCCTAGTACACTTACCCCATTATGAGTTAAATCAATACTAAAAAACATTCTGTTTATATCTACACCATACCTACGTGATTCCTGTTGTAGCAGAATTAACATAGTTATCACTTTGATAGCATCAGTGACAGAAGTGTGGCAACCCAAACAGTAGGCATACAGCCTGAGTATGAAACAACTGTTAAAAAATGCACTGTGTCCATAAGTGGCATAGATCACTCATTGCAACAATAGCAAATGTATTACTATTTGAATAAGTTAGTCATCACAGATGCAATGAGATTGTCTTTATCAGGTACAACATACTCAGTAAGTGCCTACAGGAAAATCTATCCTATATACATGTCCGATACAGGTACATCATTGTTGGCTCAGTAGTGCTATGATATTTAGAAGTTGCTTGGCCTGATCCATGCAATTACAGTCTTTCTTACAAAGAATACTTACTGCATCTTTAGTATTGAAACACACTGAAGGTCTATGTATGTACATCAGCAGTACACCTTCATCAGTAAGAATGCATGTGATACTGGCAGTACGAATTTCACAGCGTTGAACAGGCAATACTTATCCATACGTTTACATCAGCCTCTCTATGTTGAGTAAACCATTGCAGTAAATGTACTACTATGTAAATCACCTACTAAATGTATCACTACTTTTATCTTGAGCATGCTAGTGTCTTGTAGTTAATTTATGTGCTTCTCTTAATTAATGTATACTCACTAGTGTTAAAACCTTTCTACAACTGTCATCATGCACCTTCAGCATTTATATTGAATAACGGCACAGTACCAGTTATGGTGTGGTGTGGGGCATCGGTAGGTAAGACCATGCAACTACTAAGTGTGGTACGTTGTGTGCAGCTGCAATTGGGGATGTGTACGTTTGGTGTACATGGCCTCAGTTTTGCTGTTGATCTCCACTGAGCATGCAGTACCTGGTCAGGTGGGTGGGGATGTCTCGTAGTACATTTAGACAATTGTTTGTTATTTCTGTCACCTGCTGCTGGATGTCTGTCATTGGTTGTGTTGACTTAGTCCTCCCCCATACTTGAATGTGTGTGTGTGTCTGTGTGTGTGTGGTGCTGGGGGGGGTGAATTCGGAGTTAGGGTTTTCAACCCTAACAGCGAATTTCCTCACTTTTGTCGCTGTGGAACAACCCTAACTAATGCATTAAACTGAGATTTTTGCCTCTAATTTCCCTTCTTTTTGAGAATGATAACAAGAAATAGTGAATGTAATGCAGTGGTGGGGCTCCCGGCACATGATGTCTTGTGGCATACTAACAGGGACAGCAATGCAAACAGAAATGCTAACAGTGGTGCACATGGTAACACAAGCACGAATGAGAACAGAAAGGGTAACGCACATGGTGGCGTAGACGGGAATGGTCTGCCACGTGATGTGTTGTTACATAGTAACATGGTGCCTGCAAACAGAAATGTCAATGGGCATGGTGATGTAAACTGAAACAGAAAGATAAACAGTACTGTAGACAGAAATGGCAAAAAAATAAACAGCAAGCGCAAATGAAAACGCAAAGGATAACGCACATGGTGGCGTAGACGTCAACGGTAAGTGAAACGGGTACGGAACCGCAAGCGGAAAGGGCAACAGTAACAGTAATGTAGGTGCACAGGCTGGTTTTCCCCAAAACCTGCATTGAGAAAGACAGTGAGTACAACTAACGTATGCAAAATAATGAGTATCGGCGCAGAAAATGAGATCTTGGGATACTAAATACATTATATCTCAGGAACCGTACGACATAGAAAAAAAATTTGAAAGTCATATTATTTACAACTGTCCTGGCTAATTTGAAGAAATTTTCTGACGAAAAGTCCGTATCTCACACCGTTTCCGAGATACGGGCCCTGAAAGGTGCGGCGAATGCCGTAATGTTATCCTATGGGAAAAAAAGGAAAGTTCGGAGCACCATAACTTTGCCTCTCTGTAATGTTTTTTCACCAAACCACTGAAAGGAACATCTGTGTGCTGTTGGCTGTCTTCCTCCAAATTTCAGGAGAAAAGACCAAACCCTTATTTTGCAGCAGGGATCCAAAGGATTTCTGTTATGCGTTGGGTGCCGTAATGTTATCCTATGGGAAAAACTGTCAACTTTGGAGTGCCGTAACTTTGCTGCCATGTGATATTTTTTCACCAAACTACTGAAAGGCACATCTGTGGCCTGTTGTCTGTCTTCCCTCCAAATTTCAGGAAAAAATACCAAACCGTTATTTTGCAGCAGGGTGCCAAAGGATTTCTGTAATGCGTCGGGCGCCGTAATGTTATCCTATGGGAAAAACCGTCAAATTTGGAGTGATGTAACTTTGCCGCCATATAATATTTTTTTAATACAACACTGAAAGGCACATCTGTGAGATGTCGGCTCCGTTCACTCCAAATTTCAGCCCAAAACTCCCAACGGTTCTTTTGCAGCGCAGTGCCAAAGAATCGCTGTCACTGTCCCACAGATGGAAAACTACTGTCGCAATTTGCGAAAGCTTTCGCAGAAAAGTTCGACACTTTCATGAGCACGTAAAGTAATTTGTGAAAGTACTTTTTCCAGAAATTTGAAAAACCGATTTCTGGGGTGTTTTACCACAAAATAAAGACATGGCAAGCATCCTAAGGGCCCGACTAGGTGAATACAAAAAGAATTAGGTTGCTAGAGGGTCTCAAATTTAAATGCCAACCATTTTTCTGATCACCAACTGAAAACAAAATGGCCGATTTGTGAAAGTAACAGGCCCATTTGCGAAAGTAAAAATGCATTTGCAAAAGTGTTGAACTTTCTGTTAACTTTTCCCATTGACTTATAATGGGAAACTGTTTTTTGAATAACTTTTGAACCGTTTAATATTTTTTCACCAAATCTTCAAAAGGCACATTGGGGACCCTGGCTGCACATTCCCTGAAGATTTTGGGCCAGTCACACAAACCGTACGACCTGTAGGCGTGACCATAGAATTCCAGAAAAAGCATAAACGCATGCACAGATCACACTTAATAACTCCGCAGCCGTATATCTGACCAGTACAAAACTTGGTAGATCCCAAGGCCTGTGGTTCTTGATCATACATTCCAAATTTCAGGCAAGTCCATCAAATGGTTGCAAAGTTATTAAGGTGCAAAATTTTGGGGTTTAACATAGAAATGGCTCCTCAACCCTAACTATGGTAGCACTACCGTGCTACCATCATATATATATATATATATGTCCTGTGCTCTCCTCCCTCCATAGATGCATATATATATATATATATATATATATATATATATATATATATATCATTCATTGCAAAAAACTCCATTAATGCATCAGTTAGGGTTTATATTAATACCTGAAAAAGCAGGGAAATTCAACGTTAGGGTTTACAATCCTAACTCCGCATTCAACCCACCCACTTCTAATAGCAATGTAAGGGCAAGGCAATACAAGCAAACAGAAACAATCATCATCTGGTAAGACAAACAACATACAACTCTCTGCAGATAACAAAAGAGACATCCATTATCATGGTCCATAAGGTGTATGAGGTCCACTGCTATGCCGGTGTGTTGGGGGCATGCCCACATGATGGGCACCATGGAGGTCCCACTTTGGGTACTGCACAACTAAGTGTTCCTTAGGGAGTGAAATGGAAACTGAATATGCATCACAAATAAGTGTTCACTAATGTAAAGGCTGACCTGACAGCATATTTATACAATACATTTCTTGATGTCTCAGATGATGGTTGAACCATCATAATTTGTGTATCACAACAACAGCTGATATGATTTGATTAATTTTGCAGAACCATAATTATAATTTGGTATTTCTGTCATTAAAATATGCATAGCAGCAATCCTTCTTGTATATTTATTGTGTTTCACAAGCTTGATAATGGTTTGCTACTTATTATGTCCAGAGCCTCCCCTACACAAAGACATGCTCACACAGAGACACACACAAATGTTTACTGTCACAATTAGTCAACAATTTCCTTACTGTTCAGTTATTTGTAATCCTGATATCCATCTGTGTTAAATACATTTTCTCTTTTCAGTCGTTTGTGTTATGTGCTACTGTCAGGTTTCTAGATATTTAATTGATAATGTATCAAGTTATTAATTGCTGTTTTGTAACAGAGTTATTATGTACATGGTTATATGTCAGCAGAAGGTATGAATACAGTCTTAATTGATGATGTCATTGGTGTAATACATTAATTTTATTAAAGATCTGTGTATGCACTCTGTTATATTTGGTAGTCAACATGTATGTGCATGAAACTAAACCAAAGAGAATCAACAAAGTCCAAGAGGGTAATATCTTTCAGAAAAAGATGTGCAAGAAAAAGGGGGGGCACAGTTTGAAGATAGAGAGGGCATGGCTCGGGGGCAATGTGAGGAAGTATTTATTTCACACAGAGGATGGTGTACACATGTAATGTCCTTCCTGAGTAGGTTGTGGGGTCAAAAACAGTTGGAAAATTCATGATTGCATTGGACCTACATAAGTCAATAATAGTGGGGGTATAGGAGTAAGTAAGCTGTTTGTTAACTAGGCTCTGTAGCTTATCCAATTGATAGGGAAATGGGCAGACTGGTTTGTCTAAGTTGTCCTTATCTTCCTACAAACTCTCATCAAGATTCTTAGTGTATCTTTGATTTATCAGGCCCTAACGCTTGCCCCATTTCATCAGTAACTAATCTGACACGACACAATATAGCAGAATGGTGCAAGCGTTAGGGCCTGATAAATCAAAGTTACACTAAGAATCTTGTTGGTCTGTGAAGGGTACAGGTGTGGCTCCAAAAGTAGAGTTTGGTGGAGGGGGTATACAAGTTGTAAACCCTAACATCCCATTTTCTGACCTGTATGAGTTTGAAGAGCTATGTGTAGAACCCTAACTTTATTTTAAATGAAGTTTTTTGTTAATTTCCATACTTTTTTATAGGTTAATACAGAAAAATACATGAAGATGATATTTGTATACATGTATCATTTTAGAGCCGTTGTCCTCTAGCTGTGAAAGAAATACACAATAACAAACAATGCTTTTTGCTACACATGCATATATCTGAAAAAGTTATATGCGAATAACATAAAATTACATATAATTCCTGGAGAGGACAAAACAGCAAGTACTTTACAAAATGAAATTATATAGTATTACTGCATAACTAACAACTGTTCATGGAATTGACAGAAAATATAGATGCTATTGAAGCACAATTGGAAAATTCCGCAGTTACCTATATAATAATGCAAATTGTACAAAACAACAAAGAATGTTGCTAATGTAAAATATAATTGATCTATAACATATTTAAATAATTAAAAAACACACAAGACAAGAAAGAATAATATATGTAGATTAAACTTTAACTGAAATAAATGAAGAAGACTACTTTAGTAAGGGAAATACTGTAATCAAACATTTTATGATTCTAGAATCATAATATATGATTTTATGACTTAAAAATATAGTTTGACAGACATATGCTGTATAAAACAAGACACATTATTGCATTATTAATTCCAAATACTATAACATAATTGGAAAACATAAAGTAAATCATTACTTGTCACATTTATATGCATCTAAAGTTTGTTATACATTATCAGAAGAAAAATGTATATAAAAGTAAAATAGTTTTCTGAAATGCAATGTTCAATCAGCAATCACATTGTATTTTTTTTTAAAATTAGCACATAAGTGTCTTTCACATTTTTTGGCAGCTTCTGTTTCATTGTACAAATACAGTCATTACACTCTACCCATCCTGATGAAAACCTTAACCATGTTATGTAATGACCACATTTGGCAGATTGTCCATGGTGAAACACAACAGCATGAGTGTCACAGTGGTGTTGACCCAAGATAACTTTTCCTGCTGTGAAATTTGTGATGGGAGTTGTTACTCTAACTTCATTTGCATCAAAATGCTTTAATACTATTAAAAGGTACTGGGAACTGTCTCTAATTGATAATGTTTGCAGACATTGTCCATTACATGTTCTACAGAGCCATCCACACTCAGCATTAGTTTACAGCTGCTGGAATGTTACAGAACTTACATGAGGTGTATATAGAGACATTCACAACATGTGCTCAGTTACTTCTCTATCAGTGTGACCACAGGATGAACATGTGTAAGTAGAAACATAAGATGCTTCAAAGTATTGTTGTACTGGGATACCATCATTTTGTAGGGTATTAACAAGAGCCATGAAAAACTCTTTAATGATGGGTATCAGTCTTCTCCGCTTATAGCGGAACTGGTATAGCAGCTTCCACTGCCCACTGCCCAACCACCTACTCCCAAGCAGACTACCCTATCTTCTACCAGTTGCACTTATTATACTCCTTAATGGGTTAGATTGCCATCCCCCCACCCACACACCCACCTCACTCCTTATCTTCTCTACCTATTACCACCATCCACCCACCCTGTCAATGCCTGACAAACATCCACCCCCCCACTTAACCTGCCACCAACACACATCCCCAACCCCCCTACTGACTCACCTGCCTTATCTTTCCTACCATCCTCAACTTACCCATTCCCTGTGCTACTCTCTCTAAACATGTGCCTCACCCACACCCAACCACCATGCCGTGGCCCCTCACTCTTCTCAGAGTCCTAGCCCTACTACTTCTCATATCCGAAAACATTCACCCCACCCAGGCCCCATCACCAATAGTCAACAGAAACTACGCCAAGGGCTGTGCATAGCTGCCATGAATATCTGCAGCCTTCCCAAAAATATAGCATCTCTCCAAAGCTGGCTAGCGCAACACCAGCCAGATGTCCCTGCACTCACTGAAACATGGCTTTCTAAAAAATAAACAGATTCATTCGTCAGCTTCCCAGGCTTCACTCTACACAGAGCCAACGGAATGGGAAAATGGGGTGGTGGTTGTGCCCTCTATGTTCGAGACTCCATACTGAACCAAGCTCTCCCAATCCCCTTACTAGACCATGGCACCCAAGCCTTATCCATAAAACTTACCTTGGACCCCACTAGGGCTCCCCTAACCATCACAGTGACATATGTTCCCCCATGCAACCAAACTATGGCCATACAATCCCTCATAAACTATATTTCCAACTTCCCTCCCAGAATGGAGCATATCCTGGTTGGTGATCTAAATGTAAACTGGCTCACCAATTTGGCAGCTGCCATCAAGGATGCCTTTGCGGCATTGGATCATACCCAGCTGGTCCACCAACCTACCAGGGTAAACACCGCAAATGGCTTCCAGACCCTACTAGACATACTACTAACTAACCAACCACATAGAATCTCTGACCTAGTGGTCCTTCCTGACTCTCTGAGTGACCACTCCCCTATCCTCTTCTCCTGGTCATGTCACCTGCCCAAACCCCAACCTAGTGTCTCCACCCACAGGCACTTACGACCAGGTGGCCTTCTAAAAATCAAACATTATCTGGCCCAGTGGGACTGGGCCCCTATATTCCAGGCCTCTAACATTGATCTGGCCCTTGATTACTTCACATTCAACAAAGCATGCAACATTTTTGCCCCTGGCTAAAACACAAACTGTAAAACATAATGTCCCATGGATCATGCCCTCATTACAGCAGCAACTAAAACAAAGGGATGACCTCTGGCACAGAGCCACTGAATCTGGCTCCCAAGCAGACAGACTAGCCTACAAAGCAGAACGCAACAGGCGCACCTGGGCCATACGCAAGGCCAATGCTGAATATTATAAAGACACCCTGACTTCTTCCTGGGTAAGTGCACGAAAGTTTTGGGACAACATTAAAGAACTTACTGGCAAATCCTGCCTCCCCTCACCCTCCAAGCTCTGCATCAACAATGCCACCTCCACCAACCCACAGGCTATCACTAACTGCCTTAACTCAACCTTTTCTGATCTTAGTGCAGTCCTCCCGAGTGACTTTTTTGACCCTATCCCAGCTACCTCTGAACCAAACCTCCAGTGCCCCCTTTCTACCTTAGGGTCATTACAAAGTGGGAAGCCAAAATCCTACTTCTTCAAAGCTCTCAGTGGCTCTTACTATTGCAAAGAGTCTTTTGACATGAAAATCCTCTACTGGGTTCTTGACACTGTTTTTTCCCCCCTGACTGACCTCCTTAACCACTCCCTATGCTTGGGGGCAGTTCCCAACAGCTTGGAAGACTGCTAAAATTACCCCAATACTAAAAAGTGGAGACAATACCAACCCCAACAACTATCAGCCCATCTCCATCCTTCCCCCTCTTTCAAGAGACCTTGAAAAAGTCATTGCCGACCAGCTCACTGAGTATCTGCGAGCCCACAATTTATTATGTAGTGAACAACATGACTTCAGATCAGGCCATAGCACAACCACCGCCCTCATCATATTCTCCAATTTCATTCACTCTGCCCTTGACTGTAAACACCTTGCCAGTGCCATCTTCGTGGACCTCTGTAAGGCCTTTGATACGGTCTCCCACCCTCTCCTCCTGGGCACACTAAACCACACTGGTCTATCACACGGACCACTCTCATGGTTCAATAGCTACCTTACTTCTAGATCCCTAAGTGTTAGGATAAATGACACCCTATCTTCCACCCTGCCTGTCCACTCAGGGGCCCCTCAGGGATTCATTTTGGGCCCTCTTCTCTTCAGTATCTACTTAAATGCACTACCCAAATCCTGCTCTGGTAACTTACTGCTTTACGCTGATGATGCAGTTCTCTACACCATGCACCCTTGCCCTGACAACCTACAGTCTTCCCTCCAAGACTTGTTCAATCAGATTTAAAGTTGGTTCACCAGTCGTAGACTTGTGGTCAACATCAAAAAAACAAAAGCCATGCTATTTTCCCACTGGCAAAGCAAGGCCCATGACACTGAACTAAAAATCTTCTCCCACGCTCACCTCCCCCTTGAACAAGTACTCATTCATAAATACCTCGGCATTACCTTTTGACACCTCCCTATCCTTCCATGCCCACATTAACATCCTGACCTTTAATACCCGCATCGACCCGCATAAAGACTGCCTGACGCCAGAGGCTCTCAATCTGGCTGTCACCTCTTCTGTGGTCTCTCTCATTGACTATGGGCTCCTCATCTACTCTGCTGCAGACAACACCACCCTAAACAAAATTCACATAGCCATTAATAAAGTGTGCCAACTCCTCCTTGGTGCAGATAAACACTCCCATACTTGCTCCCTATATGCTCTAACAAACATTCTCACCCTGGAGGAAAGACTACAATATCAATCCTGTCTCCTCACCAAAAAAATCCACCCAGGGTTAACTCCACTGGGGGTCTCTGCCTCCCTACTCTTGTGTTCCCGCATTGTGACCACTCTTTCTGCCAACAAACATCTGTGAACTGTGCCCAGGGTCAGAACTTCCCTAGCGCAGAGATCATTCCTCAATAGAGCTCCTGCCTGGTACAATGAGCTCCCCCCAGCCATAACCTCTATTCCCAAGCTAGGGCACTTCAAGACCATCCTAAAAAAACACATTCTCTCCTTACGTCAGTGTAAGTGCAACTGCTAATCCTCCTAATTGATTGATTGATTGATTGATTGATTGATTGATTGATTGAATTTTGATGACCGGGTAGGCCCACTGGGCCCGGGAGGTCCCTTTTTCAGGGGCGACCCGGGTGAGACAACAAATTACAAGTAACAGATCAGTACAGTCATGTAATTGTAAAGTATTTAACAGTAAGAATACATAGGTTTCCAGGCGGCAGGTAGTGTAAGACATGCAGACAGTAAGGACATAGAGGCTACACATAATGAGACCGTTTTACATCCCAAGTTAGTGATTAGGTTGAGAGTGCTCTGGTAGGCAAGCAGTAGCTAAAAACCTAGGGTTAGCTTCTTTGTGGGCATATTGGAAGGGGGATAAGAGGGACATAAGTGCACCCCATCTTTAGGGGGAGGTCCGTTATGCTACCAGGATGGCTATGGAAGGTCGCGTCTAATGAGCTACCAGGATGGCTGTACATGGTCAGGTCCTGAAACAAAGACATGTTCTCCTGTCGAGCAGGTGTCCCTTGAGCTTTGTCCAGAAGCTGGAGATGGACACAGCCTCCCGTACCTCCAAGGGGAGGTTATTCCAGGTGGAAGGGGCGGTGTATGCAAAGGACCTGGACCCGGCTTTAGTCCTAGTCTTGGGAACCACGAGGAGAGTTTGGCCTGATGGCGCGGCACCCATGGGTTGGGTTTCACCCTAATGAGGCCATTCAGGCTGGGGGGAGGTGTGGGACCCAGTAGCTTGAATGTAAGGCAGAGGGTTGGGTAGGAGAGGCGAGCTTCCAAAGACGGCCACCTGAGCCTAGATTGGGCCTCGCAGTGGTGAGTCCTCGGATGTGACATAGTGGCAAAGCGGACTATCTTGTTGTACAAGGTCTGCAGCCTCCCTAACTCCGTCACGGCCACGCCCTGGAGAATCGGGGCCGCGTAGGTGAGCTTTGGGAGATGCAGCTAGCGGCAATGGCTACCCTAGCTTCAGGGATAATCTGGTCCTTTAGTCTATAAAGGTTCCAAGTTTCCATGGATGGCTTTGGTGATTTGGTCTCGTGATTTTTAGTGTGAGGCCTTGGTCCAGGGTAAGGCCAAGGTATTTGGTGGAGGTGACCACCTCAAGTTTTACGCCCCTGGACTGGAGTTGTAGAAGATGTGACCTCTCAGATCCCAGGGATCTAGGACCAAAGAGCATTACCTTTGTTTTGTTGGTGTTTAAAACCATTTTGTTAGAGTGACCAATCCTCCATCTGAAGGATGTCTTCTTGGAGGGCAGTCTTCAACTCAGGTAAAGTAGGGAAGCTCTGTAGATGACCGCATCATCCAGCGTACTGGATAGCGCTACTGCTCCGCCGGTGTGTATGCAGATCATTTATGAACAGTGTAAAGAGAAGGGGCCGAGATTGACCCTTGAGGTACCCTTCTTTGGAGTGAAGCTAGCTGAGACTTTATCCTCCACTTGACCCTCTGGGTGCGTCCAGAGATAACTCTTGAACCAACCCAGTGAATGGGTGTCAAGGCCAAGTGAGCGATTTTTGTAGTAGGAGGTTGTGGTTTACCAAGTCGAATGCTTTAGATAGGTCAATAAAGACGCCTGTGCTGACCCCTGCGTCATTATTGCTCAGTACATCTGCTGGAGTTTAGTTAGCACAGTATCCGTCCCATGCTTGGCTCTGAAGCCATGCTGTGAAGGTGAGATTGCCTGGTGGATTTCTAGGTATTCTCGGAGTTGGGAGTAGACTAGCTTCTCCTGTACTTTTGCAATGACACATAGCAAAGAGATGGGCCTGTAGTTCTCAATGGGCTCAGTTGGCCCTCCTTGTGTATAGGAATCACTAGGGCCTGTTTCAAAGCTTGGGTACAGACCCTCCTTAATAGACCGGTTTATCAGCCAGGTTAGGGCTTAGCTAAGGCTGGAGCTCCCTCCTTGAGGATTCTGGTTTGGATCCTTCGGGCCCCAGATCCTCTCGAGTGTAGGGATTTAGGATGATCAAACCTCCTTTTCCTGACCAGCCTCAGGTGAAACAAAGGGCGGTCAAGGTCTGGGGCTGTTGAGGTCGGCTCACTCCTCCTGTCCGGGGTCCCGTCTTGTAAGCATCCAGGTTCGTGAAGTAACTGTTAGGGACTCAGCAATGAGAGATCCCCCATCAATTAATTGCCCATTAGCCAAGATTGGGCTGGGTGTAGTTTTTGCTCCCTTTGAGGAGTTCATTAATGTGCACCAGAAGAGCCTGGGATTGCCTAGGTTAGTTTTTTGGAGGTTGGTGATATAGTCTTTTTAGCTAACTTTATGGCCTTTTGCATTGGTTTCTAAGGGCCCTGTAACTGGCTAAGTCCTGGTAGCATTGATTTCCTGTACTTTTTCCAGGCCTTGTCCCGGTGGACATCAGAGCTTTTAGAGGAGGCAATATCCACTTGTAGCAGCTTCCCTTTACTCTGTGGTTTTCATAGGAGCTAAGAGGTCAATAATTCTAGTGAGGGATGTCTGGAAAAATTCAACGGCATCCTCCAGGTTAGGAAGGTGTCTTATATTGCTCCAGTCGATCCCATTTAGGTACCCAATGAATTGGTCAGGGAGGAAGTTAGAGAAGTCCCTAGTAGTAATAATCCTAGGCGGGACTTTATTCACACAGTTCTTCCAGATGGCAAATACCGACGAGTGGTCGCTCAGGGCATCGGCCAAGGTCCCTGCCATTTTTACATTGCTGGGGGTAGAAGCCAGGACCCAGTCGATTATGGTATGCTTTCCTGATGTGTGGTTCATTCTGGTCGGTAGGGAGATGACTTGGGTGGCGGAGTCATTTAAAATACCATTGATGGCAGACTTCTCCTCAAGGGCCCAGTTTAGGTTGAAGTCGCCCAGTAAGATAAGCTCAGAAGCAGATTCTACTGCTAGGTTCTTCAAAGCGCATCCAGAGAACCGTAGCGTTGGTAGGGGGCCATATGCGCAGCCTATTGTGAGGTGCTTAGCCCCACCTACAGTGAGCCGTGAGAAGGATTGCTTCTATGTCCGGGATCATGCCTTGAGGCATACTAACGAGGAGGATGTAATTGTGTTCCTTACATATACTAGAACCCCACCCCTTCTCGAGGGTCTGTCCTTTCTGTAGAAGGCGTATCCAGAGGCAGCTACCTCATGATCCAGAATGTGGGGCTTTAGCCAAGTCTCCGAGACTGCTAGCATGTCTGGTTTGTAGACAGCTAGCCATGCTTGGACTTCGTGAATCTTAGGTCTCAGGCTGCGGATGTTCATGTGCACCAACCTCAGACCCTTGGCTCCATCCCAGGCCTTAACTGATGGGGAAGAAATAGTTACGTTTGGTGTCCCTGGGCCTGGGTTAGGCTGGATGTCTCCCGCCAGTAGCAGCAGCGCTGCTAGCAAGCGCCGAAGAGTGAGGGTTAGTGATGATAGAACCAGTGTAGATGGGCATGGGGTTAAGCTCCTAATGAGGAGAAGGGATCGCTAGAGGATCCCTTCCTAGAAAATTCATATGCCACTAGAGAGATGTTGCACCTGGAGGAGGGCAGCTGTAGTGTCTTGCAGAGGCATTCCCCGCCCCACGGGCATAAGGGGCAGTTGTCATTATTAATGAGCCAATCCATCCCGAGTTGGGCCAGAATATAGATCAAAGCCAAGAGGATGCCCTTGTTCCAGTTCCCAGGGTTCATCTTGAAGCTTTTCAGAGCCACCCGCATGGATCTCAGGCCCTCAACCTAGTGGGTTGAGGAACCAGGAACCAGGCGTCCAATCCCTCGTGGTTGCAGGCGCATGCAGCAATGTCAGCTGAGGATACCAGAGCAGGTTCAGCCTCCAATCTAGATGTGTTAGGCAAGCCCGGCTCGCTACCTTTGGGATAACGGTTCCCAGTCAAACCTACTGTTATTTAGAACAGTTATCTTTAGAGGGGAGACACTGAAATCAAGTCAACGGCAGGGGTGCAGTTGGAGTATCCCAGTGAGACAAATATTAGTACCAAGGATCCCTATTAACTAATTATTAATTAACTTTAGTATTGGTACCACTATGACCAGACTTAACTATCAGCAGGGGTAGGTGGGATTTAAACTATGCAATCACATTTCTATTATTAATTAAGAGTAGCGGCAAACCAGTTGGCTATATGATTAAGCTTAGCAATAACAGATTTTTTTTCAGCGTTACAGTAGGGTAACAGTACTTAGAAACAGTTGCTATGAGGCTGTGGTTGGCAGGAGTGACAGAGATTAGCTAGGTAGAAGCAAGAGTCAATAAGTGTCAGAGTCATAGGCAGTTGCCCAGAGTGGCAGGCTGCCTCAAGTTTGGGCTAGCAGTTATGTTTGAATAAATCTGCCTTTGGTAAGAGAGGGGCGCTCTGTGGTGAGACCGGCAGCTGCAGATGGAGAGAGAGACAGGTACCCCTATGGCAGGATCTTAGTTCTGCAGGTCGTAGCTTTAGGGGCGAAACCGGACTGCAGACATCACCAGGGAGCTCCTCCTAGGATGGTAAGCCTCGGGACCATAATTGGAGGATATAGTAAGATGGGCAGGGCTACAGCCAAAATCGTCCTATTTAAGATCCCACTGACTCAGGGCGGGTGGGGCGGAATTTCAAAGCAAGGCGGTATGGACCCTGTAGCTCTCCGCTGGTTGGGCGGTGATTCTCTGGATCGGGATCAGCAGGCAGATGGTCCGAGGGAGGTCCGTCCAGCTAGGAGAGCTGCCGGCGCCTCGACCCTGGGAGTCGAATCGTGGAGTTGGTTTGTGGGGGGGGCCCGATTGAGCAAGTCACCCTCCCGGCCCCAGTCCGTTGCATTCCTCTGTGTCCGCTGTGTGGAAGGGGAAGCCTTTTAAGGCTCAGCTGAATCGCCGGCAAGCTCCTGCAGCCAATCGCTCAAGTCCCACCTTCAAGCACGCGCAATTCAAAAAAAAAAAAGGGCAAGAGCGAGTATGGACCCCTGTAGCTCTCCGCTGGTTGGCGCGGTGATTCTCTGGATCGGGATCAGCAGGCAGATGGTCCGAGGGAGGTCCGTCCGGCTAGGAGAGCTGCCGGCGCCTCGACCCCGGGAGTCGAATCGTGGAGTTGGTTTGTGAAACAGTATTAGTAAAATCTGGTACATGAAGTAACACCTGCATTGTTGAGTTTGCAAAGCAATTGACACCGGTACTGTAATTGACCTGCACAGAGCTGCACTAGGCCACTCCCCATTGATATTGCAACCAAATGTATAGGACAAACTGTATAGGACATCTTCACTGCTGATCACTGTCTCTGCTATTTGACAATGCCCTAGAGGCTGCACCCACACTGTAACTCTATCACCTGTACTAAAACCAATACCCTAGCTACCACATGTATAGGTCAACAGTCACCTAGGCTATCATATGTAAATACCTTGCTTAAACTGTGTTGTCTCACTAATGTATTGTTCACTGTTCCAACTATATGACAATGCCCCAGAGGCTGCACTTGTTCTGTAATTGATTCTCTGTACTAATATCAATACCCTAGCTACTACATGTATAGTTCTTTAGCCACCCTGGCTATTATATGAAAATACTTTGAAATGTGATGTCCCACAAATGTACTATCTCTGAATGTATGACTATGCTGACGCAGAGCCTTTGTAAATGAGTCTATGACTCAAAGGGCTGTAATTCCTATGACAGACTAAATAAAAATGGCTAAATAAATATAACATCCTGTTGTACATTATCTGCAGATGTTGAAAAACCAGGATGACTTCCTAATTCCTGACGAAGTGGAGTCAAAGTGCATAATTGGTTATTTTGTAACTTAGTGACAGATATGACTTGTTTAACACACATAGATAAAATGATGTCTTCTGCAACTGAAACAGTATTAGTAAAATCTGGTACATGAAGTAACACCTGCATTGTTGAGTTTGCAAAGCAATTGACACCGGTACTGTAATTAAACTTAGGTACAACATTTATTCCCATTAATTTCTTCACTGGTGGTGCTTTGGAAGGGTGACCATAGGGATAACTTCTTTCTGAACTCTGATCACATTCATTATGATAATGCTTTCTCTTTTTGATAACATGTCTAGATTTTTTTAACAGATACACATGGACATATGGGCCCAGATATTCAAAAGGGTTGCGCCACGCACAACAGGGTTGCGCCAGCGCAAGTCTGAAAATGCGCCATTGTGCGAAATTCAGCGGGAGGCATATACGCCCCCCAAATCACAATGCGCAAGAGTGCAATGGTAATGAATGTATGCACAACTGAATGGGGGAAGAACCATGAATAAAATGGTGCAGTGCGATATTCAACAACATGCACCATGCGCAATAGGGGACAAACAGAAGTTGCACTATAGCGGAAATGATCCAAAATAAAAAGGAACAAGAGAGAGGTGCAAGAACGCTACAGGAAAGCCACATGTGGGAGAACTGCAAGCAGGCACACAGTAACTGTGAGCAGGACAGGGCAGGACCAGGACAGAGCACCTGGAACCACCAGGAACAGGGAAGGAGTGGGGAGCCTGTGCCACTGTGCAGGATGAAAGGGGGAAGTGTCACAAAGGACTGAGGGCACGGACAGTGGGCAGTACGTTCAATAGTGGAAGGTGTTGCCGGTGCAGGGGGAGTAGCAGTAAGGACAGTGGAGGGAACGGTAAAACAGCAGCCGGGGGGGTAACACAAGCCAGGGACATGGCCAGTGCCACCATTCAGATGGAGGCAGTAATGAGGGGTGTGAGAAGGCAGGCTGCAGGGGGGCACGACTGTGGAAGGGCCCGTCGGCGGTATGCCCCCAACAGGCAGTACCGAGCCCGCACCAGCTTCGAACTGTACACTGACACTGAGATCGTGGGCCGGTACTGCCTGAACCGGGTCATCCTGAGGCAGCTCTGTGAGCTGTGCAGTGATGTGATGCAGGCACCCACACGACGGAGCCATGCTCTGTCAGTGGAGACCAAAGTGACAGCTGTCATGTGCCTGCTCACCACGGGTACCTTCCAGAGACCAACAGGGGACATGACAGGCATAACCCAGTCGGCCGCATCACGCCTACTCACCCAGTTCCTTAGTGCATTGTTGCCACATGCTGTAGAGTACATCCGTTTCCTCCAGCACACCGGTGGAGTGCACAGCAAACATACAGGAGTTCCACAGGGTAGCACGTATGCCTGGCATGCTCAGAGCCATAGACTGCACCCAAGTGGCCATCCGCATGCCACCTTGCCCTTAAGGGGCCACATACATAAATCAGAAAGGCTATGCAAGCATCAACTGCCAGGTGGTGTGCGATGCCAGGGGGCGCATAACCAATGTCTGTGCCACACACCCTTGGGGAGCACATGATGCCTTCATCTGGCACCAGTCTGCACTGTGCCACAGGTTCGAGAGTGTGGATATCCCCACTGGCCACCTAGTGGGTGAGTATGCAAATCACACAGAAAGACATGGATCTTGGAAGGGGAATAGTCAGAGGTGACATGGTTACTGACCTAGATGGTCCATGGCAGGGCGACGCTGATCACCAAACTAATGTCCACCCTCTACACACAGGTGACAGTGGATACCCACTCTGTCCCTGGCTGCTCACATCATACCGGTGGCACGCGACTCCATAGCAGCAAAGCTACAATGAGGCACATGCCACCACATGCAGTGTCATCGAGTGGGTGTTCAGGATGCTGAAGGCATGTTTCTGTTGCCTGGACATGTCTGGCAGTGCCCTACAGTACAGCCCCTCAAAGGCCTACGGGCTATTCCTGGCCTGTTGCATCCTGCACAACATGGCCAATGACTGCGGGATAGCTGTACAGGTCAAAGAGGGGGACAGTGATGGGGACGATGAGGACACTGGTGAAGATGGTGATGGGCAGCCCCCTCTTGGTAGAAGGGACCCCCGACTGATCTGGATGGCGCAGTTGCACTGGGGCACCATCACAGAGGAGCACTTCAACCAACCCAGGTAAGTCATGGGGCAATGTGCAACCACCAATGGCAAGGGCACAACCCACAAACATGCATGGACAAACCCCAGGGGTGCATGTCATAAAGGGAATTGGCTGAGCATGGAACCACACATGCCGTCAGGGATGGGCAAGGTCTAACACAGCATGTGGTCACACACACACACACACACACACCCACAAGACATGCACAAAGAGTAGGAGGCACGCCTACCCCAGCCGCCACCCCTAGCCACACACACGTCCACAGACCACCACTCCCAGTGACTGTCATTGTGCATGTGTCAGACGCTGGGCACCATTGCACAGTGGTGGACAGCGCAACGCAGGCATCATCATGCACACGCCACAGCAGACAGCAGCCAGGAGGGTGTGCAGATGGAATGTGTGTGTGTGTGTGTGTGTGTGTGTGTGCAGGGCCGGGTACCCCACCCGTGCATTGCACATTGAACAACACACTGCATACAGGGCAGTGTCAGACAGTAGCCTTGGTGGGAGACAGGTCAGTCATGTGCCACAGTGCCACAGCCACAACGGGTGTGAGGGCGGCCCTGCTGAGACCCGCCAGCAGTGACAGGCTGACCAATGGCCTCATGGGGTGGCATTGACGGTCCTCCAGGGGTTCCACTGCATGAACGCGACCGTGCTCACGCAGGGGTCTGCAGCACACTGAACATGCCTGCGCTAGGCATGCTCGTGATGCCCACAGCTGAACCCGGTGTCAACAGGGAGGGTGTCGCACAACACCGGGAATGGGGGGTGGACATTGCACTGTGCGGTGTCTGCGACACATGGGCAAATAACTGTGCGCCCACTGTGGCCATGACAGCTGTGATTGTCTGTGTCAGTCTGTCAACGGCGGTGGGCACATCCTTCCGCAGCCGGTCCATCCCTGCCAGAAGCAGACCAGTGTCTCTGCTGCACTGATCCTCTGTCTAACGCAGGGCCACACTGAGTGCATCCACCGCCATCACAAGCTGCAACTGCTGATTGACTGAATCTTGGAGTATGCGGGTGTGCTCATCTAAGTGGTTATCCACCTGATTGGCATGCTGTCCCTCACGGTGTTCGTGGCCCTGATGGGCAGCACCTCTTGAGGGTGGGCACTGCACACCGGGGCCATGCCTGGGCATGTCCACAGGTGGTGCACTGATGCTGCCCCCCAACACTGTACTCCCATGGCCATTGGCTGACTGCTGACACTGCCCCTTAGGCTGCCACTCTCCAGGACTCAACGGTGAGACTCCAGCAGCCGCAACAGCCCCACTGTCCTGGACACACACCAGTGCTGCCCCACTGGTGCAGACAGAACACAGGCTGGGACTGTGATGTCACACAGGCCTCCATGGCAGCACCACCCATGGATATGCCCATGCTATAACCTGC
The DNA here is from genome assembly GCA_016271365.2 of Neoceratodus forsteri. Taxonomy (NCBI): domain Eukaryota; kingdom Metazoa; phylum Chordata; order Ceratodontiformes; family Ceratodontidae; genus Neoceratodus; species Neoceratodus forsteri. The sequence continues at coordinate 1,023,186,001 of CM057454.1, read as the reverse complement.
TGTCTGGCCATCCTGCGGCCCACACGTATCACTGTCCATGATGTGAGCTCCATCATCATCAGTGATGGATCCGGCACCAGTCCGAGTCTCAGAATGCTGGCATCCATGGATGCTGGCATGCTGGGACATGGGGAAGGGCCTTCTCCACACCTGCTCCACCAACATCAGTCCAGACAGCCAGGTGGGCCCACTGTCGCCCTGACCCTCGGACGCCTGTGGAGGTGGATGGACCCTCCTCTGTGTCCATGGTGTCGACCTCACTGGATGAACCCACCACCGCTGACCCATGTAGACACTCAGGAGCTGTAAGGGAACACAGTGGCATTAATGTATCTGCCCTGCCCTCTGTCATCCACCCCCCAATGACAGATCAGGACTGACCATGCAGTGACGGGCTACCACCCATCTGGAATCCACCACCTGGAACACCCTCGATAGCACAATGCCACATGCTGCCAGCAACCCGCTCTTCTTGTGGTGTCAAGCGTTGCACGGCCGGCTGTCCCCCACTGGTCGCAGCCTGTGCTGCCCTGTGGCAGCCACCTTATCCTTAATCCTCCACCTGTCCATGCCCACCTTCTTCTTGTACTCCTGCACAGACCGCTGGTGGCTGCCATGCAGGTTGATGGCACGCGCCACCTCTCCCCATGCAGCAGCATGGGCCTGTGGTGTTCCCCGCTGTCCGCTGAGCAGCATCTCCTGGTCAAGGTAGGCCTCAAACAGGGCATCTGTTTCTGTCTTGGTGAAGTTTGACCTCCTCTTCCTCTCCCACGTCTCTGTTCCTCTTCCTCCACCTCACGATCGCTCATTATTGATCCTGTGTGAATGACAGGTGTTACCTGTGACTCTGCAGTCCCATGCATGTCCCATACACCACAGTCCACACTCCCAAACAGCATGCAACTCCCCACAATAGACTGCAATAACAGACTATGGCCTCTGCAGCCCAATGTCGCATTTATATAGCGCAACGCATGCAAATGAGGTGAGGAGCAATTTAAGTGGATGCTAATGCAGTATCTGTGCCACTGAATAGCTGATTAGCTGATATGCATATGCCGGCTGTATATCGCGCTGCTGTGCCTTGCGCAATTGTGTTGAACGTGCTCAGGCAAGGGTGCATTTCTGTGACATGCACAGTGGGCACCGAATGGTGCATGCTCGGGGGTGCTGATGCTGACACCTGCCACGCTGCTGATGTACTGTGCATGGGAGGCAATGCAGGGCACGGCCACCATTGTGCCAGTGGCACTACTGCACTGTTCACATGTATGGTGCTCTGGCACTGGGGCGCCGTAGGTGCAGTGGGGCCACAGTGTGGTAGGCTGCTACAGGAAGCACCACACAGGTGCCCTACCGTGCTACATGCAGTGAGTACCAATCGCGCTGTGGTGGTCCGTGCACGAGAGGCCCCTGACCCTGTGCCAACCTTTGCCCCAGACGCCATGCGTCTGCATGGGTGCACCTCTATCAAGCTGTTCGGTGACAGCGCGATGGGGAATGGCAGCACTGTACTGTGCAGCATCCGCATGTGGCAGACGTGTGCTACAGAGCGCCATTTTGATACTGAAAGCTTGGAGGATGGCATGGAGATGGGCACCGATCTGGAGCCAGGTCAAACTGGCCAATCTAGTGCACTTAGTGGAGCCCCATGCTGCTGCTTTAATTGGGGAGGCACCCCTGGACAGGGCCAGGAGTGCCATGTAGGAGGAGGTGACGGTGGCCCAGGAGGAGGTGACGGGCATGGAGTGCACGGCCAAGCAGTGCAGGCTATGGGGACCTGCAGCTTTGGGGCCCTGACAGGCTTGCCCGCCTGTGGTCATGCACCAGGAGGGGTGTGGTTCCATGGCCAGGTAGTTGCCCCATCCATACACTGTTAACGTCCATACAGGTATCACGGTGGCATGTGTCCAGCATATGGGGGGCCGTCAAGTGTGGGCCGTGGTGGTGGTATAGGGGTTGGGGGCAGATAGGTATGACTGTGTGGGATTGCACACACACAGTGGCAGGGGGACTTTGCTACCGGATTGTACTGATGTTCCTCTCTCCATGTTTGCACCATAGGCCCTGAGGAGCACTGGCATGCCAGGGAGGGGAGGCTGCGGCGTGAGCCACACCATGCAGCAACAGCAGCCGGACAAGACCAGCACAGCGACCAGCCTGATGATGGTGAGTGCCTTACATCCATGATTATTTTTGCATGCTGTGTAACAGGGTGGGCAGTGGGGCATGGCCACCATCCAGTGACACCACTGCCATGCACGCAACTTGGTACAGTCAGCACTGTCCAGTGGCATTGCATGTCTGGGAGTGCATCAATGGTGGTCCATGTGTGCACCGGGTACATGGCTGTGCCACCGCCTTCGCACCGCATAGCCATGTTACTGTACAGCCACGGTGGTGCTGTGTGGGACTTGGCTGGTGGGTGTGTGCAGCGGTCCACATGGCTGTGTGCACCTGGGTGGGCAGGTCTATTGGACATGATCACTGTGGGTGGCCGTACACCATCACAGAGGCATGTCCCACAGCCATATGCCATGCACAGAGGGTGGGCTGCAGAGGGCTGTGCATTCACACCTATTGACTCTGCTCCCCTGTCCTAGGTGGATGGCTGTTGCAGACAATCCAACAGATGCTGCGGAGATACTGCAGGTGGCCAGGGCCTCCCTGGAGATCTTGGAGTGACTAGACCATCTGGGAGTCCGACGGAGGCATGGTGGGAGGTGCAGTCAGAGCGGGGAGCGGGGCTCCCACTGAGCATGTTACACCCCATGATTTCCCCTACCCCATTGGACCCACCCTCACACCCCTCCTTCCCTCTACCATTTGTTCACCCTGCCCTTACCCACCCCACCTTATTTGCAGCCCTCCCCAACCTTTTGTACATAGCTGTAAATAGTTGTTTTGATCTTTTAAAATACATTTGCTTTGTTATGCCTACTGTGGTGGTCTCTGATTTGCAGCGGGCTATAGGTGCTCAGCTGCAGTGGTGTGCATGGCATCAGGGGTGATGCAGTCATGGGCGTGTGTGTGTCCGTGGGGAAGTGACTATGGTGTGGGTGTAGCTATCAGTCACTGTCTGTGGTTTATGTGTTGTTCCCTGTGCACTGGATGACTGTGTGCAGTGGTCCACAGTGCATGCTCTGTGTCCATGGCACACCTGTCAGACCGTCCATGGCCTGTGCAGCTGACACCCTTGCATATCTGTGACCTGCATGGTCCGCTGGCATGTCAGTGATGGCTGTCCATGCTGGACAGTCACTGTACCTGGCACAATGCCAGGTTGCCTGCTGTCACTAGTGTGGTGCATGTCTGCCTTGGGTGACACTGTGGCCTCCGCTGTTGTTGTCCCACCTCCATGCTGTCGCTTGTGTGTGTCGCAGGGGATATGCACCACTGTCTGTCACTTGTGCTCCGGGTGCATGCTGGTGGCATACAGCTCCATGGTGACTGCGCAGGGTCACTGGCACTCCTGTGCCATGGAGGGGTACTGGCCATGTGTACATGGTTTCCGTGGCCACACGCTGGGGGCTTGGTTGGCCCTCTACTGTGTCCCTGTGTTGGTGTGCCCTTGGGTATGTGTGGGTGTTTGTCTATTCACTGTGTTGCATCCTGTGTGGCACATGCTTCCATGCACCCACTGTGGGTGTCTGCGCTGGCTGTTGTGGCCAGTGCTGGGTCAGGGTGTGTCCTTGGGAGGGTGTGCAGGGTGATGTACCACTGGTGGTAGGGTCTGGGGCATGCCCTGTCACATGTGGGATACCTTGTGTGCTGATGCATGGTCTGTCTCTCAGCTGTACCTTGGGGGGACATGTGTGGCAGCACTGTGTATGCAATCGCTGCATCGCTGTCTGCTGCCACCCACTGACAGGTGCTCGTGGTGGGGCTGCCTTGCATGGTTCCATAGTGCACAGGGTTGCATTGTCACAGTGGGGCTGGTGGCATGCATGGGGTGTCCTGCAGTGGTGGATGCTGCTCCTGGGCAGGGTGTCTGGGGATCACAGTGCAGGGTGTGCTCTGCATTGGTAGAATGGTGTGGCACGGGGTGGTCGGCCCTCCTTGTGTGCTGGTCACAGCTTGCCAGGGGTGTGCTGGGGCACCATGCCCTGGCTGTGGGTTTGTTGCTGGTATCCATGGGCCGGTGGTTATTCCATCTGTCTACCAGTTGTGCAGTGTATGGGGTGTGGGGGGTGATGTCTGTTCTGCTGTGTGCTCCTCTGCCTATTTGTGGCATGTTTGGTGGGCCCCTACATCCTGTCCCAGCACATCCCTGGTTGTGCTGTTGCACTGCTGCCCTGCTCCACTGGGCATCCCTGGTTGTGCTGTTGCACTGCTGCCCTGCTCCACTGGGCATCCCTGGTTGTGCTGTTGCACTGCTGCCCTGCTCCACTGGGCATCCCTGGTTATGCTATGGCACATCTGAAGTGCTCCACTGAGCATCCCTGGTTGCGCTATGGCACATCTGAACTGCGCCACTGCACATCCCTGGTTGTGCTATGGCACAGGTGGTGTGATATTCAGTCATGTGCTGCAGATGCATCTTGACCTGCGCAGTTTTTGAATATCACGCTTCTTACGCATGGGCGCAGTGGACTTGCGCTTGCTCCTGCTGTTGCGCTCTTTTTTGGCGCAGTTTGAATATCTGGGCCATAGTATATTAATATATTGTGGAATGGAAATGAGAGGAAGTTGTGGTTCCCAGATAGTACAAAAACAATTATACTCAATAATGCACTTCCGATCTGCTTGTATTTATGGAACTGCAAGGTTTTTAACATGTAGCCTTGACAAACTCCTCACTTGAGAAAGTGCCACATATGACATACCTTCTTTGAAATTTGATGTTCCAGTATCAACCATGGTTGTATCCAGACTTAATCCTTGACATTTATGGATAGATACAGCATATGCGACAGATAAAGGAAACTGTTTCCTTGTCACATATATATCTTTGAACAACTGAAATTTCACACTGCAGCGTTCAATTTTACAAGGCTTCACATTATTATCAAACCTGATCATTATGACTCCACAACTATTTTGCAAACATTATACTGGAAATCTACACTAGTTCCCATAGCTCCATTAACTAGGCCATGTTCCACATCGAAATTACATCTCAACATGACAAGTGCATTTTTGCAAAGGGTAAGGATAGAATAAAAACCTGCAGTATGACTTATATCTGTAGAAATGCTTTTATCATTCAGCAGCTTTCATAAGCATTTTTGTGTTTAAAGAAATTCCATCTACACAGTCTGCAAAAATAATATTGAAAAGTCTTGTTCTTCTCTCTGTAACATTAAATTATTAAATTCATAACACTGTTTCAGTGTTGGGAACAAACACACAATATTTTTGATTGGTTGTACATGGTCCAGAGCACATTGCATGCTTCTTGCATAGAAACATCTCGAGACTGTATCACATGTGATTTTAACAAAGAAACACTGTTTTGAGAAAGATTTCCAATGTAAGCTTCTTCTAATACATTTCTGCAAGTTGGATCTCTGGACTGCCTCATATTTTCTGAGAGTTCAACATAACTGAACAACTCCCACAAGTGTACTGCTCCTATACTCCCAATTGATAGTTTTGCCTGCTGAAGAGACAATGTAAAAAACATGGGCCCCATTCTAGAAAAGTTACACCTGGCATAAAAGCACTTGCGCTAAGTAGAAAGGCACATGTAGCAACTTACACCAGCAGTTGCGGCATGCACGATTCTTACTTAAGCCGAACAGCTGTTACACCGGCAGTTGCGCCATAAACCCTCTGCTACATGGCACTAGGGGGGCTATGGCAGCAGTTGTTCCCCATTCCAGAAGGGCAGCAACAAAGTCCCCAATGTCGGGATTCTACAAGAACCCCTGGAGGAGAACCGACAACATAAGTTACACCAACTTTTAGCTGGTGTAACTTATGAACACCCACTGGGGGTCCTGTAGACCCGCCTGCAGTCATACCACAGTTGTTCTCCCCCCATGCCCAGCATACCCCAGTGGGTGCCCCATAGGGCTACCCATACCAACTGCCCTGCAGTGTACAAGTAATGTGCCGCAGGGCTACCCACAGCAACTGCCCTGAGGTATACAAGTAATGCCCCGCAGGTCTACCCACAGCAACTGCCCCAAAGTGTACAAGTAATGCCCTGCAGGGCTACCCACACCCCCAGCCCCCCAAACCCTTGTTGTGCATTGCCCCACAGCGCGGCGCTGTCATCCCCCCCACCCATACCTGACCCCCGAGTCACCGACCACAAATGTGGTAAATACCCTACCCTGGCAACCAGTGGACCTCCACCCCTCTCACCCAGCTGTGCCAGCCACCCAGCACCACCCCAACCATCCCTAGCCAGCGACTGGCACAGCCCACCTCTCACCATAACAGCCAGCCAGCTGACTGAGTTCAGTATGAGCGCATACTGTAAAGATGCACTCAGAAATTAATTTCTGAGTGCATCTTTTCAGTACGGCTCATACTGAACCCAGACAGCAGCTGGCCATGGAGGTGAGAGGGTGCAGCCAGTCACCGGCTGGAGATGGGTGGGGGTGCTGGGTGGGCTGCGTTGTTAGGCAGGGTCAGTTAGCTGCCATAGCAGGCATTTACTGCATTTAAGGCCAGGACTCGGTGTAGGGCATGGGAGGGGGATGACAGCACCACCTCATAGGGCATATCTCAACAGGGATTTGGGGCAGGGTGTGTTAGCAGCCTGTAGGACAGTTATTGATGGGTTTGGGGGCAGGGGGTGTGGACAGTTCTGCAGGGCACCTACTGTGACATGCTGGGCAGGGGGGGAAGTTTCAACCTGCATTGCGGTCAGCGGTATGCTCTCCAGGTGTGCCTCTGTTCGGCGTACCTGGCCGCATATCACAAATCGCAGGTCTTAGCTGCAGTGACCCTGCCACTTCTAGAATAGGGTGCAGGGTCATTGTCGCAGTTGTGGGTGGTGCAAGTTGAGTTTGGCAGCGACTTCTGCCACCCTTCTAGAATTGGGCCCCACGTATTTACCATTAACAGGTGCAAGTTGCAATAAATCTCCAAACACTATGATATATTTTCCTGCAAAAGAGTATTCATCATCATCATTGCCCAATATTTCTTGTAATCATAAATGGATGCGTACTAACATAACAATTGAAACCATACTGATTTCATCAATTATCAGAACTTGTATTTTTTGAAAGACACTTCACAGTAAGGAAGCAGTATCATGACACAACTTTCTATATTCAAGTGTTTTACCATGCTCTGCTGGAAGCATAAATAAACAATGAATGGTGACACCTCCAATATTATAAGCTGAAAGACCAGTAGGAGCTGTAACAGCAACAAACAATGATTCATCTCTATCATGACAAATATGAGATGTTATAGCTTCAATTAAAAAACTTTTCGCAGTCCCTGCTATACCACTAACAAAAAGTTCTCTCCTGAACCCCCCCCCCAGGAATGATGGACACCACACCAATTTACTTGTTGGTTGCTCGTTGACAAATTTATTCATGGCACAAAGGACTATATTCACAAACCATATAACTTTGAATTCACAATTCAATTTACATCAACATTCTTCCAAATTTTTCTGACTCCGGCCTCTGTCCTTCTTCTGTTCATTTCTTCCATCTTGCTTTCGGGGCCCGGACACTGTGAATCTGGCCCCCTCCTCCACACCAGAACCAGGCTGTTTCACTTCCCTGGGCTTTTGACCCTCCAGTCCCGGACACTTCTGAATCTGGTGCCTGGATCTATCCCCCTTCCCATTTTACCACCACGTCTGGGTTCTTTGTCCCCAGCCTGTGTATCCTCCCCCTCCCCCCTTTCTCCACCCCACTTCCCCTTTTCCTTACTTCACTCCCCCATGGGCATACATGCACCTCCCTGTCAGGGGACTCTGCCCAGCACCCTGGCCCAGTGCTGCCTCCCCACAGTGACCACCATACCTGGCCCCATGCCCAGGGCCCCTAGAGCACTCAACCTGCTCTGCATTCCTTTCCTTTGCACCATACCTGTCCCCCCATCACCTTCCTTAATAAGGGTGGGATGGTGGTAAAAATTCCCAGCAAAAGAGGTTGTCCTGCCTGAGCCCTGATCTATTATACCGCCAATAGGCCTCTGGTCAGGACCTCCTTTGGGCTCCACCCCCAGCCAATCCCTGGGGCTCTGGCTTGCCCTTATCATATTACCCTTTCATGCCTGGTGATGTCATCAGGCCCCTCCCATTCTAACCCTCTGTTCCCTGCCCCTCCCCCCTTCCTCTCCTATGCACTTTTTCCTGGTAGGGATCACTGGACACCCTGACCTATCTTTTAATAGCAAGCCCCATTGTGCTGGCTTTTAGGTTGTACAAGTATATTCACTGTGTGTATGCAACAATCCACATGTAACAGCATTAGTTACTTTTGTATATACAATCTTTTGTTTTGTATTCATCTGTTTCTCCATAGCAAGCAAATCAACATCTGTATGTAAAGCTTGTTTTAAAGCACATTGCAGTTCTGAAATGATAACTGCAAAATGATTATAAGGTAAAGGGTCTCCTAAAATCCCATCATCTTCCTCAATAGATTGATTCTGATAGATTTTCGGAGTATCTTTATTAAGTTGAACTGCTGCATTGTCCAGTTGTTCTTTTTCAACATTCAGGCTATGAATATAAATCTCAGAAACAATGAATTTGAAAGTCTCATAAGTCAAATTACATTGTTCCTCATAAGTACTACAATCACCAATTAATGACATTTCATCTCTCCAAGGTTTAAATAAGAAAAGAAGTGCCAAGTAATAGTGCTCTCTCTTGAGCATCACTAACACTCAACTTGCAATGATCTACGAGCTATTGTTTTTGTCTTTTTACTAGACATAGATCCAAACCTTGCTCATGAAACATTTGTTTCTCAACATTTGTTGCTCCACCAGGCTTGCAGTCAAACCACTTTGCTACTTCATACAAACTCATATGCTCCACTAAAGTGTGACATTTTGGATAATATGTGTCAAGCAGATTATCCTTCAGTATATTAGTAGAAGATGGACATTTGGAGGTAAGGTCTTCAATCTGCTGAACAGAATACAAAACATGCTTTCTATTGTGTTTCTGCTGTACATCCAAAAAATGAACAGAGTCACATTTTCCATATAAACGAGAATCAATTCATCGATCACTTGCTTCATAAACTCCACATTCTCTATGTGATAAACTCTTTAATCCTAAAGACCAGAGTCAAGAAGAGATATATTTTTCAGTGGCACTCAACTCCTCCCACAAATCAGCAAGGCATGTTTGCTCATGTTTGATAATATATGATGTGACATACCACACAAGAGCCATTGAGTTATCTGCTACAAACTGAATGTCTATGTTAGCTTGCCACATGAGTAACAGTGTGGGATTATAATCATTAATATAAACTTCAGATTTTGTCCTAGGCATCTCATACACACGTTCTGTTGACTTTGCTTTCAGTCAATATCGCGTAGCAGAAAATATATCATTCAAACAACCTTTTTGACAAACACACCTTGGAAAACCAAACCAGCACCTTGTGTACCATTGTAACTGATTTCTTATTGCACATTGACAATATTTTAAACATAAATGTCTCTGGAACTTTTGAACAAGTTTTGAAAGAGTTGGGCTGCCATACTTGTCTGGGATACTACATGTAACATACTTCATAATGAACCTGAGAACCTGTTCTGGAGAGTCACTAATTTGAGGTGCATCTTTTACCCACAGCAATATATAAATATGTGGAGCACCACAAGTCTGATACTCAGTTCTCCAAAAGTAATGATCAACTAATCCTAGAGGTAGCTTATTCTTTGATAGAATGAATTTCATTAGTTCTTGACAATGATGATGAAAGTATCGTACAACTGATGCAGGATCTAGAGAACATAGTTCCTCCAATGTCATTGATGAAACTCCTTCAATATCAATATTTACCCATCTCAACCATTCATCCAGCTCATCCTAGCTGTACTCTGCACAACTAATGTCACAAACCATGTTGCAGGACCAAACTCTTGTAGCATACACATGACTTCTGTATTACTTCAGTACCAATATTCTTTTGTTCCCCTCATATTAGGAAAGAAAGTGCTAGGGTTTATTTCTAAACTTTCATCTCGGTCTTTTAACTTTTGCAAAAAGTCTGCTGCTGACAAATTATGAAGGCATTTAGTTAATCAAAGAGTATGAGCAATAGATGCTGATAGAACACTTAGCTCACTTTCCCAGAGTAAGTGGAACAAATATTGAATATTTTTCCAAAATGTTCCATTGCAGTGCAGTATTGTGCTGGCTCTGTATTCAGCTCCAGGAACTATAACTTCATGCTCATCTAATCGTCCTCCTATTCCATGTGAGAAAAGATCAGGAAAACATTGAGTTTCTAATGTTATTTCCCAAATGCTGACAGTATTTCCCTCAAATTGCTTCATTTGATACATATCAATGTTATCTAGTATAGGATCCTTTCCATTGAAATGAATGGATGCTATACTGCTCATACACATTATCATATGTAGCAGCTACAATTTTTTCAATCATTGCTTGTCTAGGTTCTGTGACATTGAACTCTTGATGTAAATCTGAATGCTTATCAATTAACATATCTTCATAGAAATGGTTATTGTGTTTCAAGTACTTTAAAGCACTCTTCACTTTTTTGACATTAACAATATCTTGCCATATTGTTTTATTCTTTGTAGGTGCTCCATTCACTAAGATAATTAAACTATTGTCATTTGATATTTCTTGAACATTCTCCTGCAATGGAAGAGGAAGAGACATAATTGTACCTTTCAAAGACTTTGCTAGTTGTTTTGCAGGCATCTTAGAGTGCTTAGTATTCAATCTTACAATAGTTTGAAATGATTTCATAGTTTGAATTAGAATGCACTTAAACATGTTTAAATCTGATATCTCCTTAGGAGTGATATCAGGTTCCATACCATTTAAAATGGAACGTGCTGGAAGGATATTTGCTTTAATTTTTGAATTGTAGTAGAAGCACACCATCACTTTTTAATTCATGTCAAAATTGGATCTCAAAAGTAAGTATGCCAACAAGCGAGCCCACATATCATTAAACTTTTTAATCTTTTCTAGATCTACAGAGACAGCTTGTGTCCTGTAAAACAATTGTTGGCATGATGCACAAACATGTTCAAATATTTCACATTTTCCCAACTCAAATGTTTCTATATCAGTACTATACATCTCAATAATCTCAGATTCTTTCAACAATACAGATGGGTAGACTCCATACGTGGTATCAGCAATATCTGGGTCAGATACTTGCTTTCTATGTACAGATTGTACAAACTGTTTAGCACCATACATATCTCCTTCTAGCAGTAAACAATTAAGCTCAGTGTAGATGAACACAGCTCATCTTACATTGTAAACTTGATGAACAAAAGACTGCATTCCTGTATTATGCACTGCTACCATACGCATATAGTGTAATGGAGTTTGCCGTTTGAGGGGCAGACCAGGTTGTCCTGGTGCACCCCTTCCCTTTTCATCAAGATGGTAGTGCTCAGAAGGGGAGGGGGGAAGGAAGGGGAGTGCCAGGGGATAGAACAATGGCCAAGCAACAGGAAGGGGAGGGGCAAGTGGAGGTACATAATGGGCAACACAAGAGTGGTTCAGCCACTTTTTGCTGGAGTTTTGATCCTACACTAAACTGCAGCACATCGGATTAGTATATTAATTTGGGAGGTTTGTGCACCAAGAAAAAGAGGTAAGAAAGTAAACAGCTAATGGAGTGGATAAAGTTTGAGGTTTGCTTAAAAAAAAAAGAAAATAAGAAAGAGAAACAATAATTGGGGTAGTAAGTTGTAAGAAGGCTGTGTAATTCAAAAAAAAAGAGAAAATAAATACATTGTTTTTAAAATTTATTTGCAAAGTTACAGTGATAACAAGGCTGTTGTAGAACAGATATGAAGTGCTGAAGAGTGGTGGTGAATTGTGCATCATCAGTTTTGGGGGAAGGTTGTGCTGAATGCAGTGTTTTTTTTGCCTGGTGTGGGCCTAGCAGAGGAAGAGGCAAAACGCATGGGGTTTCAGGTTTATTTGCAGAGTTACAGTGTGAACAAGGCTGTTGTAGAGCAAATGTGAAGCGCTGAAGAATGGTGGTGAATTGGGCATGGCCAGTTTTGAAGGGGGTTGCACTTGTTTGCCTGATGTGGGGCCTAGCAAGGCAGGTTGAGAGGTTTCATTTAGGGAGAAGATAGCATGGTGGCCAGCAGCGGGCCTTGTGAGAAATGGCAAAAAGCTGAGCAAGAGATCAAAGAGGAGGGACAAAAGCCACAGCACTGAGCGCTGGCCTGAAAAGGCCTGGGGACTGAGGGCTGCTCATATCCTAGGAGGAAGTTTAGTTTGCATAGGGAAGGCCTGACACACAGGGATAACATGGGGCCGACATGATGGCCATGTGGCATGACGTCACATGCTGCAAGGAGGCAGCGAGGTGAGCAGGGTCAGAAACAGAGTAGTGGGGCCAATGAAGGGGCTCTACATGGGGGGGGTGTACCCTGTAGGACTGCAAGGCAGTAAAATACCTGGGGGAAGAGGCAGACGATCAGAGGCTTAGCCGTTTGGGTTACTGCAGCAAATACTCATGGCATGACATCAGATGCCCAAAGGACCATGTGGTCTGAATGAAAAAAGGGAATGGCAACTCTGCAGCATGCCTCAAAATGGCAGACAAGGAGATAAAAGGCACATTGTGGGATGGCAGCCCCAAGCTGGCATGGTTACAGTGGACAATGGGGGAATGCAGGCAGAGGCCAGCAAGGGCATGTGGGGGGGATGTTCAGGATAAAAAAGGCCACAAGATATGGTGAAAGGGGGGGGAGAAAGGTTACAGCGTGGCCACACGTGGCCAGAGGTTGGCTGGGGGGCACAGAAAGAGATGTTAGGCCTGACAGGTCACAAGCATGATGGCAGAAGCTATGGGAGGGCCCTAAAAGGGATGAGGCCACATGGCACAGCCAGACGGGAAATGGAGCGAAAGGGAGGGGGAATGGATAGGCCCGGAGGACCAGCAGCCAAAGGCATATGAGGGCATGCAGGGGAAAATATGTTTAGGCCTGGAAGGCCACAGGAGGGGCAAAGGGACAGAGTTTTCTTTGGGTGGAATGCAAGGCAGGTGGCCTTTGGGAAAAAGAGTACCGGGGAGCCACGAGGCAATGTCGCACAGGAGCAGGTCAGAGGACTGGTGGAAAAGGGCCAGGCCATGCAGCATGATGTCACATGCTAGGTAGGTTGAGCAATGGAAGGAGACCCAGAAAAGGATGACGGGGAACAGGGATGGATATGGGGAAGCCAAGAGTATAAAGGGGGCAGCAAAAAGGCACATTTGTCACCGTCAGGGGCTGCCTCGGGGGGAAGCGGGCCTGGCCACTTGGGATACTGCCTCAGGCAGAGATTTTAATAATGGGATTTTCTTTTCTTTTCTTCAGTGTCTTCACAGTTTGCAAGAAGCAAGGAACATGGCACCCAAGAAGAGCAGGCTTTCAAAAGAAGATGCCTACAGGGCTATAATGGAGCTGGCAGAAAAAGTCAATAGAATGTGGGAGTTGGTGGAAGGGGTGGAACCAGGGAGATCTGGGGATAAAAGGAAAGCGGTGAAGGGTAAAGTGGACAGAGGGAAATGGCCGGCTGAGAAGTCACACAGCCCAACCAGGGTAGAACCACTGACAGTGGGACCTACCAAGGCAGCTAGTCCAGTACCTCTGCAACCAGTAGACCTGGTCCCGTCAGTACCTCCCCAGAACCAGGTTGTGGTTCCCCCAGTGGAGCCCAGACTGGATCCCCAGTGCACAGTGGTTCCCCCACAGCCTCTAGTAGGGCAACCAACCCTTCAACCAGGGGGAAGCATACTGGAGCACCCGAAGGACAGCAGGCAGCAAGGAGTGGACAAGGCCATAGATAATGGACCCGACTCTGTTGGTGACAGCATCAGAGAGTACATAAGCCAAATCATTTTGGCACTTGGCTCAGGGGGTTTGGGCCAGATAGAGTCAGCACCAGCCAAGATTATGGTAGAAAAGGAGGTGCTGAATGAAAAAGAAGGAGGAGTAGGAAAAGAGGGAAAAGGAACACGGGAGATAGGAACTCCTGTGATGAGAGTGGGAGAACACGTCCCATTGGCCACAAAAGAAAAGATATGGAAGGGAGAGTATATGGATATTTTTGTTTTAGTAAGCTGGGAAGCGGCAGCAAAATACAAGGAAACAGAGAATATAGTGAAGAGTGAAATGGCAGCAGTGGTAGTTTTGTTAGGTAAGAAAAAGGAGGACAAATTCACCAAAGGGAAGACTTGGGAAGGGTGGTTTGTAGGTTTCACCACATTCTCAGCCTTAGTATTGGAGAAGAGGCCTGAGTTAGGCATCCCACTCATCACATGCTCCTTGATAATAAGGAGAGCAAAAGCAAAAGGGGTTGTGGGGGCTGGATATACTATGGTGAATTTTTTCTGCAGAGTGTGGCGACATATGGGGATGTAAGATGGGACACGAAACAACTAGACTTGTGAACAGACTACGTAACCAATCAGTCCACGCCTGAGGGAGAGTTTGGGAAAAAAGGTACCATGCCAGAGAGATGTTGCTGGGCCTACAATAGGGCCTTTTGCTCCTGGCCACAATGCCATTTCCAGCACGCCTGTTCGAAATGTGGGGGATCACATCCAGCAAGCAGATGCAGGACGACATGGGTCCAGGGAGCCCAGGGATCTAGTGGGCAAGGGTCAGGGCAACAGTTTTTTTCATGAAGGGCAGGGATATAAAGGCAGACATGGAATAGAAGGGGGAGGGGTAGGGGACAGGCAAATGGAAGGAGTTAGAACCATTAACCAGCAAGGCTGGATATCAAGCAGAGGGGGAGACCTTGGTGAAGATAAAGAAATGAGGACAAGGGATCAATTTAAAGAAGCTAGAACCCCCATTAGGATAGAGGCATGGAGAGAATGGTTAGACAGATACCCAGATAGGAGAACAGTCAGAAATGATTAAGAAAGGTTTTCGCACAGGTTTTTTGTTGCAGTACAAGGGCCCAAGGCAAGCCAGGGAAGTGAACAATCTGAGTTCAGTGAGGGGGAGGGAAGAAATGTTAAGACAAAAAATAGAGAAGGCAAAGACAGCAGGGAGAATAGAGGGACCATATGATAACCCCCCAATGAAGAATATGAGGGTTGATTCATCACCTATCCTTTCCGGAAGGTGATTCAATGAATGATTTTATCAGTGAGGAATATAGTAAAGTGACATATTCCACTCTGGAAGACGCAGTCTGGATTATCCGGGCAACTGCAGATGCATGGATGGCAAAGACAGATGTAGAGTTTGCTTTCAGATTGCTTCCAGTTAGAAAAGAGGATTGGGACCTGTTGGGGTTTAAAATTGGGGGACTGTTCTATTTTGATAAAGCCATGCCCGTGGGTTGCTCTAAAGCATGTGTGACATTCGAAGCATTCAGCACATGTTTGCAGTGGATATTTCAAGAAAAATCTGGTTATAAAACAGTGATTCACTGTTTGGAGGATTTCCTTTTTATAGGCAGTGGGAGAAGGGAGACAGAAAAAATGTTAGCCAGCTTCCAAGAGCTGTGCAGTGAACTGGGGGTCCCATTGGCACATGAAAAAAACAGAAGGGCCCAGTAAGTTGTTAGAGTTTCTGGGTATTGAGATAGATGCCCCGGGGGAAGTATTTCAGCTGCCAGACAAAAAAGTGAAAAAAATTAAAGGAATTGATTCAGATACATACCTGTAGAAGAAGAGTACAACTAAAACAGGTACAAGTGTTGGGACATCTGAACTTCACGTGCAGGGCTATTGGGCCAAGGAGGGCTTTCACCAAAAGGTTAGCAAGGGTTACAGCCAGAGTGACCAAACCACACCATTGGGTAGACATGAAAAAAGGAGTCAAGGAGGATTTTAAAGTATGGGAGGAATTCCTTAGGGAACATAATGGCTGCTTTTTCTGGCAGGAGGAATGGGTGTATAACACAGACCTCGGTCTTTACACAGATGCTACCGGGGGCCTAGGCATGGGGGGCTATCTGAGGGCCAGATGGTTTGCAGAACCGTGGCCATCAGACTGGGAGAAGGATGGTAAGGTAAAAGATATAACATTGTTAGAGATCATACCCATCTGGGCATGCACCCTGGTTTGGGGGGAAGAATTACGGGATCAAAAGGTGACATTTTGGTGTGACAGTAGAGCAGTGTTAGAGGTCCTAAACAACAGGGGAGCTAGGTCAGAAATGGTCGTGCAAGTTTTGTGACTTCTGGTTCTAAGGGCATTGCAGTCGAACATGTCATTCAGAGCAAAACACATAGAAGGGGTACACAATAACCTGGCTGACAGCCTTTTCTGTCTGCAGCTGGATTGTTTCCGGAAGCTGGCACCAACAGCGGAGGAGCAAAAAATGCCCATACCAACGAACATATGGGATGTTGGCAAGAAAGAGCAGAAATGTTGTTCCGCAGTTCATGGGCACCATGGACTCTGAGGGCCTACAATGGGGCCTGGTGAGTGTTTCAAACATTCAGGGCAACACACCACATGGAAGTAGGTAGGTCACTCACAGAAGAACAATAGGGGAAGTTCACTGTAGAGCAATGGCAAAAAGGAACAGCCCACACCACAAGGGGGGTCTACTTGGCAGGCATTAGTGTTACCTGCACTCTAAAAGGATGGAAGGACCCAACAAAATCAATACTCATTAGAAGAATGATGTAGGGATGGGGTAGATTAAAACAAGGGATGGTGGATAATAGAAGACCAATAGGGGAACAGTGGCTGGTGAAACTGAAGGATGTGTTACCAGCAATATGCAGATCAAAGGCCAAGGCCCAGTTATTTCACATGATTTATGTGGTAATGTTTGCATGGGGCCATGAGAGTGAGTGAAGTGGTAGGCCACAGCAGGCAAGACAAGGAAAGGGGATTAGGATGGGAAGATATAAGATGAGGGATGAAGGAGATACAGATTATGATTAAGAGATCAAAGATGGATCTAAGGGGACAGGGTTGCATGGTAACACTAAAGAAACATACAGAGGGTGCAATATGGAACATCTGGTTGTCAATGGACTACAGGACCCAAGGCAGCATGGTTTCACCAGGGGGAGGTCATGTCAGACCAACTTCATTGAATTTTTTGACTGGGTGACTAGGGAGGTGGATCAGGGGAGGGCAGTGGACATGGCCTATCTGGACTTTAGCAAGGCCTTTGACACTGAGCCATATAGAAGACTATTACACAAACTGGGGAATATGGGTGTGGGCAGGACAGTAGTGTGGTGGGTAGGTAACTGGCTGGGCGGCAGGACACAGAGGGTGGTGGTAAATGGCTGTCACTCCACAGAGGGAAGAGTGACCAGTGGGGTACCACAGGGATCAGTGCTGGGACCAGTCCTATTCAACATCTTCATCAGTGACATTGTGCAGGACCTAGAAGGCAGAATTTCACTGTTCGCTGATGACCCAAAGCTCTGTAACAGAGTAGACACACCAGAGGGTGTAGACAGAATGAGAAGGGACCTGCAGAAGCTTGAAGAATGGTCAGGGATTTGGCAGTTGAAATTCAATGCAAAGAAGTGCAAGATAATGCATATGGGGCACAAAAACCATGGCACAATATATCAGTTGGGAGTGAGGATATAGCATGCACCAAGCAGGAGAGGGATCTTGGGGTTATCATCTCTGATGACCTCAAGGTAGGGAAACAGTGTGACAAGGCAGCAGGTAAAGCAAATAGGATGCTGGGATGCATAGGCAGGGGCATCACCAGCAGGAAAAGGGAGGTCATAATTCCACTATACAAGACACTAGTGAGGCCTCACCTGGATTACAGTGTACAGTTCTGGAAACCTTACCTATGTAAGGACACAGACAGGGTAGAGAAGGTTCAGAGGAGGGCAACAAAGATGGTGCATGGATTGCATCACAAGTCCTATGAGAATAGGTTGAAGGAACTGAACATGTACTCCCTGGAGGAGAGGAGGGAGAGAGGGGATATGATAGAGACATACAAGTATCTTACAGGGAGGAACAGGGTGCAGGAATACACTATTTTTAAGCAAAAAAGATATTCCAGGACTAGAGGGCATGGGATGAAGTTGGAGGGAGGATGATTCAGAGGAAACGTGAGGAAGAATTTCTTCACAGAATGGGTAGTGGACAAGTGGAACACCTTGCCAGAGGAAGTGATGGGGGCTGAAACAATCATGGGGTTTAAGAATGCATGGGATAGACATAAAGGAATTCTGGAGGTCAGGGGTAAGGGGCAACAGACTTCTAGGAAAACATAAACTGAATTTACAAGCTCAAATGGGCAGACTGGGTGGGCCATAGGCCCTTATCTGCCGACACTGTCTATGTATCTATGTATGCCCAGTGCAGGCTTTGTGGGCTTTCACCGCAGAGTGTGGGAATAGGACAGGGAGATTATTTCTACATGGTGATGGGAGTAGAGTCACAAGCTATCAAGTCACAGCATTGCCCAAGAAAGGCATGCAATTCCTGGGGGAGGATCCGATCAATTATTCTTCCCACTCCTTACAGATAGGGGCTGCCTCACAGTGGGCAGCGGCAGGTGAGATGGTGAATAATATTTTGGAAAAGGGTCGCTGGTGGTCTGATAGTTATAAGAGATACATTCGACCACTGCAGTGTGGAGACTAATGTATCATCTATGTTTTGTTGCAGGTATGAGCCACATTGGGGGGGGGGCAGGTAGAGGTGATATTATGGTAAGAAACTAAGACCAAATATAAAGATATTTATTTTGTTTAAACCCTATAGGAAAAGGGAGGAGCACGGAAGTCTGGATCTGCGGCCACTCATATATATTGGGCAGAAAGGAGAGCTGAGAAAAAGGCTGGGGGAAAGCAACTTTATCAGGATGTGAAGCAATGTAAATTGGTATGGTGTGGCATCTGAGGGATGAGATGGGCACAACTGCTCCCCACCTTGAAAGAGCTGAAGGAGTGGCAATCCATTCCAGACTTAATTATTATACATTTAAGGGGTAATGACCTAGGGGGAAAGCCATAGGGGGACACATACCTACAGATAAAAACGGACCTAGAGACAATACAGCAGTGGTGGCCTTGGGTATGCCTTGTCTGGTCAGATATGATACCAAGAAGGGTTTGAAGACATGAGCACAGCCATAGAACTGTGGATAGGACCAGGAGAAAGATGAACAGAAGGGTAGGGACACTGGTAAGGAAAATAGGAGGACAAGTAATACTGCAGAGTGTGGAAGAGTGGGTAGAAGATTTCTACCGGTCTGATGGCGTGCAACTGTCGGATCCAGCCATAGATATGTTTAATACAAAGATGGTGGGTTTTATAGAAGCATGGAGGAGGCATGCAAAAAACAGATAAAAAAGGAGAAGAGATGGATTGGAAGGATTTTCCCTGATGTGGGGAGCAATACCTAAGTGAGGGGAAAAGCCAGTCATCAACGCAAGCTGGGACCAGCTAGTGGGGAAAAAGGGGGGGAAGGAGGGGGGAGAATAAGACAAAAGAGGAAGAAACTGAAGAAGAAAAGTGGTCTCGGTTTTCACCATTACCTAACAGAAAAGGAGAAGAAGAAGGCACCCAGGTTTTCACCTGGGGGGAGCAAAAGAGGAAGAAAGAGGGATGATCAGAGATTGATATATGGATGGAAATACATGAAATTGTGAGAGATATAATAATAAATGATGATAAAATGGAACATGGAATTATGATATATAAATAAATTAATTGCCAATCTGAGCACAACAACAAACAATGGTCTCTGTCTTTTTGAGAGGGAAAAGGGGGGAATCCAGGACAATGAAGTTTGCCCTTCAAGGAGCAGACCAGGTTGTCCTGGTGCACCCCTTCCCTTTTCATCAAGATGGTGTGCTCAGAAGGGGAAGGCCGGGGAATAGAACAAAGGCCGAGCAACAGGAAGGGAAGGGGCAAGTGGAGGTGCATAATGGGTAACACAGGAGTGGTTCAGCCACTTTTTGCTGGAGTTTTGATACCTCCCACCCACCCTACAATATAGAACAAGAAGGGAAGACAGTCAAAAGGGACTGTATGGTAGGTCTGTCAAAGGTGGATGACAGATGTGTCCGGTAGGATGATTATTGGACTGCCAAAGGTGGATGGCAGAAAATAATATGGTTCTTGGACTGCCAAAGGTGGATGGCAGAAAAGAGGGAAAAGGGGGGAAGGATGGGAGGGGAAAAGAAAAAGGAATAAGATGAAAAGAGGAAGAAGTTGAAGGAGAAAAGCGGTCTCGGTTTTCACCGTTACCTAACAGAAAAGGAGAGGAAGAAGGCACCCAGGTTTTCACCTCAGGGGAGCAAAAGAGGAGGAAAGAGGGATGATCAGATATTGATATATGGATGGAAATAATTGTGAGAGATATAATAATAAAAAATGACAAAATGGAACATGGAATTATGACTATAAATAAATTAATTTCCAATCTGAGCACAACAACAAACAATGGTCTCTGTCTTTTTGTGAGGGAATAGTGGGGAATCCGGGACAATGCAGTATTATAAGCTGTACTATTCAAGTAAGCTAATGAATGCCCCTGAAGCCCAGTATAACAATGCATGTTACAAAGATCAATTTCTTTAAAAAGCTTAAATCTCTCATTATGCTCAGTAGCCACAAATAACTTAATGAATGATGCTATCTCATCAAACAAAGACTGTTTAATACAGCACAGTGCACCACAAGGTCATTGAAGGTATTGTTTTTTCTTGTCATGATCAGACAAAGACATATCTTTGTCTGTATCTCTCAAATCTTTCTCATGTAGTATTGGCAAAATACTACAAGTTTTTCCAGCACAATCAGTTGAAATACTTGCATCACAGGTAAATGATTTGTAAGCTTCTTGCCAAAGGTATGCCTCAGAATACTCTGAGTGCAACCATTTTCCACTGAAAACATGATTCGTTAAGTGAGAAACTTTTCTTAACTTGTCTTTGATGTCATACATAACAGATTTAAATCTGTCAATCTCAGACATCATTTCATGCCATAAATGTGATTTAGCCATTTCAGAAATTCTCACAAACTGTGTCACAATGAGGTGCAATTTCATAACTGTGATTTTTCCCTTTTTCTTTTTAGTAAGCTGCTTTAAAATAGCTGTGATAATTCTATCACTTCTAGCTTTTGCAGCAGCAGCACGAAAGTATTGCAATTTAGACATGTATGACAATCTGGCATTAATATTATGTATACAAAGATCACTTTGTCTGCTTTTTTGGTAGCATTTCATTCTGAATTGTTTCACTTTGTTACAACTTAAAGCACCTCTCCAAGATGTTCTATATGTATTATGTATAGCCTTTTGCAACTGTGTAACATGTCTTTTGTTTGCTTTTTTCCTAAGGGTAATGTGATGTTTCTTTACTAAAGTCCAAGGTTTGCAACTGTCGATGTTTCTGATAGTTTAATCTTCTTTTGAACCTCTGTATCCAATCCTTAGATGGCATCTCTCACCCTGAACCGAAAGTAGAGAACAACTAGTAAAGGATATCAAGGGTCAGATATTCAAAACTTTTCCCCTGGCTCAGATAACACTGCCTGAGGGGCAAACATAGCCCAGAGCATAAAGCAAGCTATATTCAAAAGGAATAGCCCATGACAAACAGCCTCTGAATATAGCATGGGAAATAGGCTGTGCAAACTGGGCAGGGAGTGCAGGGCAACCCTAGCCCTGGAATATGACAACACTGAATATAGCAACCAGGAAGTGCAAATCACAACAACACAGTCCACAGTGACGTGAGGGTAGGTAGAGAGGTACTATGTGGCCAATGTGTGTGCCACCAAATGCATAGACCCAGTATAGCTGCAGGCAGCAGCAGATGTGAAAGAACAGTGATCAGAACTGTAAAATATTCCCCGAACTGTTAGCACCGTGCTGCTTTAGCGTGGAGCTAAGCAGTTTGCCCAGTGCAAACAAGTTAGCCTGGCACTAAATTTTGCCATATTCAAAAGTGACATGCAAATTAGCCTACTTAGATAGTCTCTGGGCAAACAGCCTCATTAGCATCTCATCATGCCCTGATTTGCATGTGGTTTGCCCAGCGTTACTGCAGGGTCCCACAGTGCCACCTGTAGGTCAGTCTGGAAGTACAGAGGCTGGCCAGGTCTGACCACAGTTCCACCTGTAGGTCAGTCAGGCAGTGCATGATGATAGCTGTAGGCTACATGTGAAAAGTACAGCATACCATAGCATAGTGTATCCCAGGGGACAACACAGCAGAGGCACAGGTGGTGGTGGTGCTGCATGCCACTGCCACACTGTAGGTCATCCTACAGTGCACAGCAGACACTACAGTAGCAAGGGGACTGGTAGTGTGAGGGACACAGCAATGCCTATGGTATGTAGGGCAGTGCTGACCACTGCACTGTACACAGTGACAGGCCCAGCTGGCAGGTAATTACTGACAGTGGACAGTACTATTAAGCTGTTGTGTGCTTCACAGATGCTGCACCTGTGGCATGGGATGCACACAGTGTCATGTACTTGGCCGGTTGTGTGTGCTGTGGCATCTGTACAGTTGTGTTGGTAGGTAGCAGAGGGGCATGAAAGATCCTACAAGCACACAGATGGTGGCGTATTCCTACTACTGGCCCATGAGCACTGTGTGATGTGCCTCAACCTTGTGGCCACACCTGGGCTGTGGTGCGGTCTGGCCACCCATACACCCTCCCCTCCCCTCACTGGCCACCAAGCCCACAGTGCTGCGTGTGTGTGCTGGCATCTGTTAGGCACCACAAATGTGTGGTCTGCAGATGTGTTTTATATGGCCACACTACCATGCTGTCCCCCATGGGTTGAATCACCCCTTACTGCCTGTGCTTGACTGGGACTGGTGGCAGTTGCTGGCATCATGCTGGTGCCAGCAGTGAGCAGCATGTATCCTCCATGTCTGGAATTTTCTAAGTGTCATACTCCTATAGTAGGATCATACAAGCAGTGCAAATCCCACGCAAACACCGTGCAATGCACCAATGACGTGAAAAGCTGTTTGCTCAGGGTTAAGACCAGCTTTTCCTGGGTGGTAAATCGTACCACGCTAAGGGTTGTGCTATGTCACGCTAAACACCTTAGCACAGCGCTAGCCACTGAATGTCACATAGCCCCTTTATTCATGCTCACTATGCCCCTTGCATATCATTATGCTTTGCCCGGCACTACTGCTGTTTGCATGTGCTAGTTGGCCTTTTGAATATGGCAGACCTGCACTAATCTCACACTAATCCCATGAAAACTGTTTGTGAACCACGTAAAGCTTTGAATATCTGGCTCCAAGTGCCTTAAAAAGAACTGTGTAAAATACACTTGAAAAAAATGAAAATGGAAAAATAAAATTCATACCAATCAAGACTGCAGGAGTAAACCTACAATATTTTTGTCATTTATTCAAAAAATCTGGAATTAATATAAATGTTATCATATATACAGCACTATGAAGTAAATGTACATTAAGACTTATGACACAATGTAACCTAATTCAGTCAGCTGCACTAAGGATAGAAAATAAATCTAATGGATGTCATTTTATATCACTGCAATTATTGCTCAGTAGAAACTGACACTATATTTTCAAAACCCTTGTAGTAATACAGTGATTATATACCTAAACACTTTCTCCAAATTAGAATACATGTACAGATAGGTATATAATCAACAAGTGAAAACACATTTCCAAAGTGAAATTACAAAGTTTTGGATTGAATTCATAAATCACAGTTAAAAACTCATGTTATGAGTCTAAGTAGTAATCATCCATAAGTTAGATTTGAACTATGTGACAAAACTGCAGCACTTAGCATTGTTTCTGCCTATTTGAAATAAACCAAAAAAGTAAATATTGCACCGATAATATAGTATAATGTCTCTCTCCTAATGAATATAATATTCACTAAAAAAATGGCACTGTGCTAATGTATATTTGTTACACATAACATAAAATCCCCACTCCCAAATATCAACTGTTCGTGCACACAAGGGTCTTGAAGGAACTTAAACATATACTGGCAGCACCCTAGACTGCAGTTTTCAGCAGCTCCTTGGAATCTGCAGTGGTACCAGAGGACTGGAGGTAGGCAAATATAATCCCTGAGCATGGGGGGGGGCGCAGGAGGTGAAAAATGACAAGCCCATAAGCTTAACATTAGTAGTAGGCAAGCTCATAGAAAAAACTAATGAAAGTCTGGATTACCAATTATCTAGAACTAAGCTGCATGATGAATCCAAGGCAACATGGCTCAATCAGGTGTAGATCCTGTCAAACAAACCTGATAGAATTTTTTAACTCAGTCACCAAGGAACTGGATCAGGTGAGGACAGTAGATGTCACTGATCGGGATTTCAAGAAGGCATTTAACGGTGTGCCACACAGGAGACTTCTGTACAAGCTGTTATGCCTGCAGCTGGGACAGAAGGTGGTGAAATGGATAAGAAACTGGCTAGGAGACAGGAAATAGAGAGTCATGATAAATGGAGTGTGATACCTCAAGGGAATCAACAAAGTCCAAGAGGGTAGCATCTTTCAAAAAAAGGGGTGTGCAAGAACAAGGGGGCACAATTTGAAGATAGAGGGGGGGGCGTCTCAGAGGTAATTTAAGGAAGTATTTTTTCACAGAGAGGGTTGTGGATGCATGGAACGGCCTTCCGGAGAAGGTAGTGGAGTCAAAAACAGTGGTAGAATTCAAGCATGCATGGGACAGTCGTAGGGCAATTCTAGGGGATGGGGGTAGGAAGAAGTAGGCAGCTGGTTAACTAGGATCTACAGCTTATCCAGTAGGCAGGGAAATGGGCAGACTGGGTGGGCCAAGCGGTCCTTATCTGCTGTCAAATTCTATGTTTCTATGTTTCTATAAGTGGCATCTGGAGAGGGCATAGTTGCAAGTAGGGTAACTCATGGGTCAGTGTTAGACCTCCTAGTGTTCAATGTATTTGTAAGAGACATCATGGAGGTCCTTGAGGGGGTCTGACTCTGTTTGCAGACAATATTAATGTTTGTAATAATGCAGACACTCCAAAAAAAGTAACAGAATGCAAAGAGATCTGAGGAGGCTCAAGGCATGGTTAGGTAGGTGGCAGCTTTCATTCAACATGAACAAGTGTAAGATCATGCATGTTGGATACAGTAACCACACAGCAGGATAATGTATTGGGGACAGAGACCTGGAAGTAACAGAACAGGAAATGGACCTAAGCATCACTACTGTATATCAAGGGACCCGAAGGTAAAAAAGCACTGCATGAGAGCAGTGATTAGGGGCAGCAGAATGCTGGGCTGCACTGGAAAGATGACTGCCAGTAGAAAAAGGGTGATCATAGTACCCTTGTACACACACATATATAGTTACACCACATTTGTAGTATGGGGTCCAGTTCTGGAGACCATAATTCAAAAGGATGTGAGGAGGCTGGAGTAAGTTCAGAGGAGGGCGATGTAGATGGCTAAGGGGCTCAGCTACCTGTCATATAAAGAAAGGCTGGGATAATTGAACATGAACTCCTTGGAACAGAGAAGGCACAGGGGGACATGATTGAGACATTCAAGTACCTTAAGGGTATAAACTGGGTGCTAGTGGGAAATATCTTCCAGCTGAAAAAAAATCACAAAAAGTGGGGGCATGGGTTACAGATTGAGGGGGGACAGTTCAAGGGTAACATTAGTAAGTACTATTTCACACAGAGGGGGTGTGGATAACTGGAATAGAGTCCTGGAGGTGTTGGTTGGAGAACCAACAGTGGAAGACTTGAAAAGGGCATGGGATAGATACAGCAGATTGCTGAGGGGGGGGGAGCATGTCATACCAGATATGTTGATATACGCAGACTAGGTAGGCTATTGGTCATTTTCTGCAATCACACTTCTATATTTCTATGTTAACTTCAAAATTATCCTTCACTATCCTAAACTCCCCATATGCCACAATTCTACTCTGCTAGCAGCACACCTCTTGTTTGACCTCCACAGCTGACCAGATACTATATTCTGAATGCTTATTATACAATTCAAGAAACATACTCATTTATGGGGTGGAAGGAAACATTGTTTAACCAGTAGTAGGACACTAAATCAAAGCTGCCTCCCAGATACAGCCTAGGAGCACAAGTAAGTTAAGTGACTTGCTCAGGATCATACAGTTTACACCTAGCTGGCAGTGGGATTTTCACCCAGGTCTACAGATCCACAGCTGAGTGTCTCAATCTACTGCACTACAGTGCCTCCATAAACATTATCATTCAGTGATGAACTGTGTGGCAGAATTCATACACATTACACTGTGTTACCAAACAAAACACACAATTCCTATAAAACTAAAAAAAATAGCTATAGGAATTAGGAGGTGTGGGGGTGGAAAATGACATACGAGACAAATGTAGTCATTAACTTGGCCACAATTTTCTTAATCCAACACAGCAAAATAGCACAATGTACACATAATAACAATAATAAATAAGTGTAAAAAATGATGAATTTCTGTTGTCTGCAAAACTGTATCTATAAGTCACTCCATCCATTTCATTCATCAACCTCCCTTCAACTTCAAATTTCTCATCTTCAACTGAAAAATAACTCAGCATTAATACACTAAAGAAAACAATAATAACGTAGTAATTGATACCACTGTACAATTTTGATTACAACCTAGTACACTGTTAAAAAACAAGACAGTTCAGTCTATGATTTGTAAAATACACATTAAATGGAGCATCACAAGGGAAAATGATGTTCATCAGAAAACAAATTAGTACAGTTCTTAGACACAGAATTCAGGATCAGTGTGTGTGAAATTATAGTGGTGCAGTAGCGCCAGTGTAGTTAGGTATTAATAATACATAGAGATATGCTCATTTGCCTTGTCAACCATTATTTGTCTTACCTTCACCCATATCTTGTTATTTTCAGTTCTTTGTAGTTTAACTTTTTAAAACAGATGAGGATTGCAAATGAAATATGAAACAAATTATTATTTACAAGATTATTAACTATTTTGATACAAATGAAAGAACACTTTTGCATCAAACTTCATTATACACATTATACTCCTAAACACGATCTTTGTTCACAATTCATTGAAGCACAATTGTAAATCAATGCAATACTAGGCCAAGTCTCTTAAATTGTGAATGCAAAATATACTCAGAATAATAATCCGATGGATAATAAAAAATAAAGTAAAGCAGTTCATTTCTATAGCCTAATAAATCTACAGTTCACATCTCTGTTATAGCAGTAGAGTAGATAGTATCCCCAATATAAGTTCTGAATGTCAAGGTATAAGTTTGTGTCATCCCTCAACACTAGTAGTTGAAACCAATGAATCCTGCTCCAAAGCAGTTTACTTCCATATCCTGAGTCAAAGTACAACACACACCTTCATTACACCATATCCTCCTTGAAGTTCACTACAAAGTTGTAGTATTAAATTACATACACAACTAATAGAGTTTGCCCTTTATGGGGCAGACCAAATTGTCCTGGTGCACCCCTACCTTGTAAGGCAAGGTGGTGTGCTCAGAAGGAGGGGAGGCTCTAGGGGGAGAGACTAGGGGCAGCAGAACAATGAGCAGGTTGACAGGAAGGGGAGGAGCCAGAGAGGGTATTTAAGGACCAAGAAAGTGGTGGCTCAGCCACTTTTTTCTGAAATTTTGTTGGTTATAGTAATCGACAGAGCCACAGCACTTCGGATTGGCAGTTTTTGTTTCTCGATGTTGGGAAAAAGGTTTGTGAACCAATATGGCTAAAAAAGGTAAGAAATATGGATACAGATTGTGGGCTTCATTTAAAAAATGCATGGTTCAGAAAAGTTGCAAGGACGAGGCACATGGTTCATGGGAGGGCCTCGACCCAGAGAGAAACTGTGGAAATTAGCAAAGAGTGAAGCGGAGAGAAAAGAATGTTGTTGAAGTAGTTGCAAGTCTGGGCAAGCGATGTCTAAAAGAAAGGCTTAGTCAGTAGAATGTTTGCTATTTAATTGTGGGGACTCAGCTCAAGTACTAAGGAGAGCAGGAGAAAAGAAAGTAGCGAGGATATTTGAATGAATTTGGGAGCGTGGTAGTAGACACAATGGATGAGAGCGGACTGTTTCATGGGTGATGGAAGTAATAGGTGAGTGAATAGGGGAGCGAACCAGAAGAAAAGCTTTCCAGTAGAAAACATCAACTGCATAAGCAGAAGGAAGCCAGAGCAAGGACAATAGCAGAAGAGCATGATGTGATTGAGGGATGCAGGAGCGACAGACAGAGGGGAAAAGAGAGTGACAGAAGGATTGTTGATTTGGGCATAGGCCGCATGGGCCTTACAAGAAGCCATGTGCTACAAGTTGGCGTCTGACTTCACAGGGGCCACAAAAGGCCTGCATACACAGTGGGAGCCATGGCAAGAGAGGAACAGGGGGAATAGAAGGGCTGTGAAGCAGTCAACTAGAAGGTCCTACTGTGGGAGGCGATGCGGCCTAAAGCAGCCGGCATCTGATGTCATGCCGTGTGGCCATGGTGATAAGGGCGGAAAGGCCTGCATACACAGTGTCTGGATGAAGTTCATCCCTACCATACAAGTGTGTTTTCCGATGGGTTTTTCCCACAAATTTATATATGTGATCCCTGGTTTATTGCAACAACTAAACAGGTGTAAAATTGATTCTTGGTATTATCGTATATGTTTTAGGATGACATTTGTTCAAGGGGAGGATATCTGCAATTACTGCTTTAGTTCCCATGTTTTTGATTTCCTTGCCTTGGGGGGGGGGAGAAGGGCCACGAGTGGCCAATCAGAAGGGCCTGGTGCGGGAGGTCATGTGGCCTAGAAAAGCTCGTATATGACGTCATGCCGCGTGGTGATGATGATAAGTGAGCAGCATGGCCTAGGGAAGTGGTGAGTGCTAGAGGCCATGACAGATGGGATGGGAACCTGAAGACAGGAAGGAGCAAAAGACATAGCAGGGGGCCAGAAAAATGCATAAGGGATGATGGTGGGGATTGTAGGCAGCAGGGGAGCCAAAAAACAAGGAAGGGGGGATGAAGAATATTAGCTCCCATGCCCAAGGTGGGCCATTGGACTGTGGAGATGGGGGTAAAAGAACACCATGGGGGAGATGCTGGAGGAAAGGTCAAAAGGGCCAAATGGATGGCTGAATCAGACGGATGGGTCACAGGACATGGATTATAGACTGCAGGTACTGTGTTCCTCATTGTAAAACATCATAACAGAGACTGCTCCTGCTTTGCCATGCTCTGCTAACTTGAACTAGCTGTTATCCGGCAAATCCTGCTGGTACCAAGAGGGAGGAGAGATGCACCAGCGCATCAGAGTGAAGGAGGAGGGGCAGTGTGCTTTAAAAGATCACACCAGGTACTACGTGAGTGCAGTAGCGTGAGCGTGAGTGGCACGAGCGCCACTTGGAAGAGAAAATTATTGTTTGGACTGCCACCGCATAAGGTTTTAACACACTATATACTGCTTTTTATAGGCAGAATTATGTGGATGCTAACTAGTTTAGAGTGTTTTTTAATTATACTTGGAATACTGTATTATAGACAAGGTCTTATATAGTACTGTCGAAAATCAATCTTGAACGTACTTGTAGTATAGTTATGTTATGTACTAAATTTCTAAACTTGTATTTGTGTGACCTTATCAATTGTGTTTTCTTTTCCTTTAGGATTTTTCCTTAAATACAGCTTCTTTCTGATATTTGGAGGGGTAGCTTTTTAAATCAGCTTATTTAAACTTTGAACTGTAGCAGTAATAAAGTATGGCCTATTTTGCTTTTCTGTTTGGAATGCTGGTACTGGCTTTTTCAGACAAACATATCTTTGAGTTTCAGCCAGACCCAGAGATTAGAACATGTTCCTTCTCCATTGCTATGACAAAAATGTTTTTTTTCTATAGAAGGGGTTAGTAGAAGAAATAAATTTCATATTTGTTGGAATCTGGGTAAGACTGGGTATAGTGTACAAAAATTAGGCCAAGATACTATACTTCCTAAGGCTAGTAGGGGATTAATATCTCTTTTTGTTATTGCACTGGCCAGTGGGGACATTAAACCAAATCCAGGCCCAGAAACCCGGACTGACATTATTAGGATAGCCCATGATAATGCCAGAAGTTTTGCTGGAAAACAGCCTATTTTTGATCATTGGGTATCCGAAAATGCTTATGATAACATAGGCATTGCGAAGACTTGGCTATTAAAAAAGCATCCAGACTCCGAATTTCAAAAAGAAAACTATGATTTCTATAGATATGACAGGCTGACTAGAGGAGGAGGAGTTGCACTTTATATTAGAAGTAATTTGGGCCAAGTAGAGCTGCTTTTTTCAAGAAATGTTGAGGGTATTGAGATATTACTGGTTTATATAACTAGATTGAAAATGTATCTTGGTGTGGTATATTGTCAGCCAAGAATAAAACTGTCAGCCTTTGAGTCCTTGGCCTTAAGATTAAAAGAGTTAATGGGGCAAAGGGATACATTCCTGATTAGAGATTTTAATGCAGCATGGGGAGCAGAAAGAGATCTTAAATTACAATCTGAATTTCAGGCCTTGGGCCTTGTTCAAGTAATAAATACTCCAACACGTAGAAGTACTTATGCCAGTGTAGGAAATATCCTGTATTTGATATTTATAACAAATGGTATTCACTTACTGGATTATAAAGTGGGTCCCCTGAATCTAGGAATCTGCTATCTTGAGTGTAACATTAAACAAGCTTTTGGAACCCCTGATATTTTAAATTGTCGATATGTTAGAAATTTCACTCATTTCAATAAATCTTCTTTTCAGTTTCAAATAGGACAAGTAAATTGGGCTTGTATATATCTGATCCCAGAAGTAGATATGGCAGTCAGAGAATTCACAAAGATTTATTTAGAAGTATGTGATAAAAATGCTCCTTTCAAAAAATCTAAAGAAAGACATAATCATAATCCTTGGGTAAATGAAGCAATTAAAAAACAAATAAGATGGAAAGACAGGGTTTGGAAAAAGGCAAATTGATCTTTAAAAGTAAAAGATTGGGAGTTGTTTAAAAAGATCAGGAACAAAAGTAAAAGTTTGATAAGAAAGGCAAGGAAAAGATGTAGAAACAAAGTGAATCAAACAAAAAATCCAGCCCAGTACTGGAACCTAATTAAAGATCTGGAAGATAGGGAAAGGAAACATTTGAGCATAGTTCTTCAGGATGAGTTGGGAGGGGAGATGTCAACAAAACAAGTAGCAAATAATTTGAACCAATGTTTTTGTTGTCTTCCAAATATAAAAATGGAACAGGTTGATGGTAAACAGAACCATGTTTTTCAACAAATCAGGCCACTGGAGACACAATATAGAGAGAACAGACCATGTTTCTACTTTCAAGTAATCAAAATTGGTGAAGTAAAGAAACAAATAAGGCAATTAAATTCACAAAAAACAATAGGTATGGATAAAATAGAGACAATCTTTCTAAAAGCCTAAGTAGAGCAAATAAGCCCAATCTTGACTAATATTTTAAATTTTAGCTTACAGCAAAAAAGTTTTCCAGATTTTTGGAAAAACTCTAAAGTTATTCCTGTATTTAAGGGAGGAGATAAAAATAATCAATCAAATTATCGACCGATAGCTTTGCTATCAATTATTTCGAATGTCCTAGAACGTCTGGCCTGTGCCCAGTTATATGAATATCTGGAGAAGTACAAACTACTGACAGATTGTCAAGTGGGTTTCAGACATGGGAGGTCGACGGACACTGCCCTGATGGACTTCTTGAACTCTGTGGCAAGTGGTCTTGAGGCCCAGGAGTCTGTCAGGGTGGTGTTCGTCAACCTCTCAAAGGCATTCGATTTGGTCGATTTCAATATACTATTGGGAAGGCTGGCTCAGATAGGTATATCGGAGCCTGTTCAGACCTGGATATTATCTTATTTGACTGAACGCACACAACAGGTCTGCATAGACAGAATAATGTGAGATATAGAGGGCACCTTTAGGGGAGTTCCCCAAGGTTCAATTTTGGGTCCTTTGTTATTTTTGATTTACATAAATTCTCTTCCATTATGTATTCAAAATAGTAAGACTTATTTGTACATGGACGATATGGACCTTATAGGGAAAGCTAGAAATCTGGATGATTTACAAAAAAATTTCTACAATTTGATTTTGATATTTTACAAAATTGGTTATTACAATCCAAAATGGTTGTTAGTACAAAGAAGACTCAGGTAATGCTTTCCATTCGAAAAATAAACTGTTTGATAGCCAAACATTGAATATATATTCTCTAAAGGGTCCAGTGTTAGAACAGGTTCAGGTATAGAAGTATTTGGGAGTTTACATGGATAGTTCTCTTACTTTCTCTCTACACATAACAAATATAACTAAAAAGGTTAACTCTAGAGTGGGCGTGTTAAGGAAAACATCAAGTATATCAAAAGAATAAAGAAACAGAGTGGCTGTACAACTACTCTAACCAACACTAGAATATGGTAGTCTAATGTATCAATTTGCTTCTAAATCATCATTAAATTGTTTGGATAAAACATATTATAGAATAGCAAGATATGTGCCGAAATGTTCCTTTTTTACTAATCACTGTATTTTACTTCAAGATCTTGGTTGGGATTCTCTTGCAACCCGTAGAAAAAAATATGTAGAGTATAAAGTCTTTATTGAGTATGGGGGGAAAGGTTAAACATGGTATGAACTCTCTTGATGTTTCTAGTTTTCATAGGTATAATTTGAGGCAATTGAAACATAGATGTCAAAAGGTTCCTTTGGAATTAAATATTTATAGTAGAATGTAAAGACATTTTTATTTACCAAAAATATGGAATGAGATAGATCCAGAAATTAGGATTATTGATATCTTAAACAAATTTAAGCACTCTCTGGATTCCATCTGGAGAGATAGATGTGTTTTCTATGGTGTTACCTAGAACACTACCATCTATTCTTTTGTTCTGGACTCTAGACTGTTTCTTTAAATCTCCCTTTGATGCATTTGTGTGTGTTGGGTATGGGGTATTAGGTAGCATTTGAGGATGATATCTTTATTCCTTTTTTCCCCTCCCTCCCTTCTCTTGCCCTTCCTTTCCCTTTTCCCTTCCCATTATATTGGTTCTAGTATGGAAATTCTGGAAATGAAAAATTCCCTGTATTTAATTATGTATTTAATCAATCAGCCCATCTTGTAATGCTTATATTTATCCTTTGGTATAAAAATCTTTTGGATTCTCTGATAATTTGTGTATATTTGTCTCTTGTATGTATGTTGTGAAACTATGTTTGTGATATTTGTAAGATTGTTCCTGTAATATACTTTATTACATGATGCTTTGTACCTTTTGAAACTGTATTTTAAAACAGGACAACTTTGATAAACAGGGCATCTTTTGGTCCTAAAAGTTACCTTCCTGTCAAAAAATAAAAGTTTTTATCTATCTATCTAGTCTAAGATGCATGGAAAACAGGCATTAAGAAAATAAATAAATAAATAAATAAATAAATATATCCATATAACAGTAAGGAAGTGTGTGGCCTGGGTAAGGTGAGCTAAGGCGAGGTTATAACAGCAATATGGAACATTAATGAGGATGTTTCTCTCAGTTCTTTCCACAGCAATTATACAGGCTCCCAAGGAAGAGAGATGACATGAAAACAGAACAGGTCTACAGGAGAGGATGCCTACAAGGCGATTGTGGAATTAGCAGAGAAGACCAACAAGATGTGGCAGATGGAAGAAGAGGAGGAACCAGGGAGACCCAGGGAAAAGAGGAAAGCAGGAAAAGGAAAAGGGGGCAGGGAAAAAGGCCAGTGGGGAGGCCACACAGCCAAAAAAGGGTGCAGCCACTGCAGGTGTTGCTTCCCCAAGCACACAGCCCAGTCCCACTATTGCCCCAAGTACTGGAACCACCAGTACCCCCTCAAGATCAGGTGGTAGTCCCGCTACTGGAGCACTGACCGGATAACCACTGCCCACCAGTTCCTCAGCCCCAACCAAGCATCCAACCACAGGAAACCAGACCAGGGCATCCCAAGGACAACAGGTCACAGGGAATGGATAAGGCCACAGGTAAAGTATTAGGGACTATGGAAGAAAGCATCAAAGACTACATAAGCCAAATTATTGTGGCCCTTGGGTCAGGGAGTCTGGGGCAGATGGAATCAGCCTTAGCTGAAATTAGGTCAGAAAAAGGGACAACAGGAGAGGCAGAGAAAGTGGCTGACAGTGTAGGAAAAGGAACAAGAGACATAGGAGGCCCAGGGATGAGAATAGGGGAGCATGTACCACTAGCTACAAAAGAAAAAATTTGGAAAGTGGAGTATGTAGACATACTTGCCTTAGTGAGTAGAGACGCTGCTGCAAAATATGAGGAAGCAGAAAGTATCAGGAAGAGTGAGATGGCGGCCGCCATAGTGCTATTGGGGAAGAAAGAAGAGGACAAATTTATGAAAGATAAAATGTGGGATGGATGGTTCGTGGGGTTTGCCACATACTTGGCAATAGTGCTGGAAAGAAAACCAAAACTGGGCATCCCTTTAAAAATGTACTCATTGATAATAAGAAGGGCCAAGGTGAAAGGGGGAGTGGGATGAGTATACTATGATGAGTTCTTTCGACAAAGAATGGCAACATATGGGGATGTGAGGTGGGATACCAAGCAGTTGGATCTGTGGACAGACTGTGACTGACCAATCCACGCTGGAGGGAGAAGTAGGGAAGAGAGGCGGGGCTCTGCAGAAGTGTTGCTGGGGATACAATATAGCAATTTGTTCATGGTCCCAGTGCCGGTTCTGACATGCATGTTCAAGATGCTAAGGAACCCACACGGCCAGCATATGCAGGACAGCATGAACACAAGGGGCTCAGGTAGGAGGGAGTCAGGGTTCAGGACAGCAGCCCTTTCAGGAGGGGTAAGGATATAAGGGCAATCATGGCACAGGGGTTCAAGAGGTAGAGGATATAATGGCCAGGAGGGTCAGGTTTACTGACAAAAGAGAACAAGATGAATGAAATAGTAAAGAGGGTGAGAAAACAGAGAGGGAGGAGGGGCTGGGGAATTTGAAACTGCAAGAACCCCCATAATGGTAGAGGCATGGGAAAAATGGTTGCAAAAATATCCAGACAAAAAGGGAGCAGAAGTTTTAAGCAAGGGTTTTAGAACGGGTGTTCCATTGCACTGAGATGGCCCCAGAACGGCAAGAGAGGCTAACAATTTAGGGTCAGTAAAGGGGAAAGAGGACACTTTGAGAGAAAAGATAGCAAAAGAAAAAGCAGCGGGCAGGATAGAGGGGCCATTTTCAACCCCCTCATTAAGGAACATGAGAATTTTCCCACTGGGCATGGTCCCCAAGAAGCAAAAAGGGGAATACAGGGTGATTCACCAGCTGTCATATCCAGAGGGTGAATCAGTGAATGATTTTATACGGGAAGAATACAATAAGGTTTCCTATGCCACACTGGAGGAAGCGGTATAGATTATAAGAGCACTTCCCAATGCCTGGATGGCCAAGACGGATATAGTGTCCGCTTTTTAATTGCTTCCAGTTAGGAGGGAGGACTGAGACCTATTGGGTTTCAAGGTAGGGGACCAATACTATTTTGATAAAGCTATGCCCATGGGGTGTTCCATAGCCTGTGCTACATTCGAAGCATTCAGCACTTGTTTACAGTGGCTATTTCAGGAAGAAACAGGGCACAGGATGGTTTTACATTATTTAGATGATTTTTTGTTAATTGGCAGTAGTAGGGAGGAGACATGAGGGGATGTTGGCCAGCTTCCAGGAGTTGTGTGTTGAATTGGGGGTACAATTGGCACCAGAAAAAAACAGAAGGCCCCGGAAAAGTGTTGGAGTTCTTGGGCATAGAAATAGACACACGTAAAGAGTTGTTTAGATTGCCAGACAACAAGGTGAGCAAACTGAGAGAACTCATTCAGCTACACAGGAGCAGGAGGTGGGTGTAGTTAAGACAGGTCCAGCAGGTCATAGGTTATCTCAACTTTGCCTGTAGGGCAATTGGTCCAGGGAGAACCTTCACAAAACAGCTAGTGAGGGTTACAGTAGGAATAACTAGGCCACACCACTGGGTGGACATCACAAAGGGAGTAAAGGAGGATTTTAAAGTGTGGGAAGAAATTCCTAACAGCTACAATGGCTGTTCTTTTTAGCAGGAGGATTTGGGTTTATTAAACAATTTGGAACTATATACAGATGCAGATTTAGGATGGGTGGATATGACAGGAAAATAGGTTTCTGAGCCATGGCTGGAAGGTTGGGTGAAAGAGAAAAAGTAAAGGACATCACACTGTTAGAGATCATGCCCATCTGGACATGCACATTAGTATGGGGCGAAGAGTTGCAGAACCAGAAGGTTACCTTTTGGTGTGATAATAAGGCAGTGGTAGATGTGTTAAGCAACAAGGGAGCCAGGTCTGAGGCGGTCATGGGAGTGTTAAGGCAGCTGGTATTAACAGCACTACAGGTGAATATGTCATTTCAGGCAAAGCATATAGAAGGGGTGGATAACACCCTAGCTGACAGCCTTTCCCACCTGCAGCTGGATCATTTCTGGATGCTGTCCCCAACAGCAGAGGAGTGGAAAACACCCATCCCAATGAACATCTGGGACATTGGCAAGAGGGAGCTGAAATACTGTTTCACAGCTCATGAGCACCAAGGACCTTGAGGGCCTATGAAGGGGCTTGGCTGGCATTACAAACATTCAGGAAAACACATCACATGTAGGTAAGAGGGCCGCTTACAGAGGAACAGTTGGGGAAATTCACAGTGTATCAATGGCAGAAGGTGACAGCTCATACCACTATGGGGGTATACTTGGCAGGGTTTAGTTTAATTTGCAACCTGAATAAATGGAGGGATATGACCAAAACAATGGAGTTTGCCCTTTAAGGGGCAGACCAGGTTGTCTTGATGCACCCCTTCCCTCTGTCATGGAATGGTTGTGCTCAGGAGGGGAGGGGGGAAGAAAGGGGAAGGGCTAAGGACCTGAACAAAGGACAGGTAACAGGAAAGGGAAGGGCAAAGGGAGGTACATAAGGGACAGCACAAGGGGGCCTCAGCCACTTTTTGCTGGAGTTTTTTGATTTATGGAAGCTGCAGCACGTCAGATTGGCAGAACTATTGGAGGTTTGTGAACCAGGGAAAAACAGGTAAAATTTGAAGGAAGAGAATAATGAGTTGGATGTGTTTTTTTAAAAAAAAAAGTTTTTTCGTACAATGCTGGAAAGAGAAGAAGTTTTACAATGGTTGCTAGTTGTTTTAAAAAAAAAGAACTAATTTACCTGCATAAGTGTTTTGTATGAATTGAGTTGCATGACAGGCAAGATATCATTTAGGTTGTAGGGCCAGGAGCAGAGCAAGTGGAGCAAGCGGTGCCTGAGCTTATCTGGGCAGACTAGGGGAAGGATGGTTTAAAAAAAAAATTAATAATAAGGACCTTTTAAGTAGCGTTCTTGGGGAGAGCAAGGTTTGGTTTGAAAAGAAAATGAATGAGCATTGTTTGTTGTGGCACATGGCCGAGAGTGGGGGCAGCTAGCAATCTGATGTTAGCAGATGTTGCCAGAGGGAATCAAAAAAAAAAAAATGAAAACGAGCATTTTGCAGCACATGGTAGGGACATTGTCGGTAAGCTTGTGGAGCACAGTTTTAGAGAACCGAGTGTTTTTGTAGGGAGCAGTGTCGAGAAGCAATCTGGGGAGAGCAGTTTGTCAAGAGAGGAATGAGCATTCTGGTTCCAGCACATGGCTGGCTGTATAGAGAGGGGCCTTCAGCGGTAACAAGCAGGGAGCAGCAAGCACTGAGTGGAGAAGAAAGGATCACAGGGAAGGGCTAATTCCATGAGAACAGGCATGGTGGTGCAGCACAAGGCTGATTCAAGGGACAACAAGGGTAGGAAGGGTGAGGGCTGAGGCCGGAGGACAGAGCATTAAATGCCGGAATGGTGCGGGGATAGCACACCGAACGTGTGGGGCAGCATGGCGTGGGGTCTGTGACTGAGCGTGGGCCTTGCATGGGACGGGATGGGAGGCTTAGAGAGCCCACTTGGGGAGGAAGGGCAGAAGCACAAGCACCAGAAAGCCTGGGGATAGCAAGCAGCAGGGTTTTGATGGCAGGGGGGCCTTACAGGCAGGCGGGAAAAACCACAAAAGGAGGAGGCCTGCAAAAGGGCCAGAAGCGAGAGGAACAGGGAGCAGTGCCTGGCTGGAGAGAGCTGGGGCTGGCGCAGGTATAATGGAACATGGGGACTAACAAATGTGGTTAAAACCATGGGGAAGGGGAAGAGTTCAGGATGGGAAGATGGGGGAGTCAGAATACGGGGTTTTCTTGTGTGGGGACTCGGGCACGAGCCTCACTGAATGTGAAGGAGCACAGCCAGGTGAGCACATGAAGAAAATACTTGCAAGGGGATTATGGCGAGGCCTCAGTGAACAGGGGTTTTTGGAGATGTTTCTAAGAAGGACCAACAGGGAGGCCCATATAAAGAGGTTTTGCAATACGAGGTGGCGGGCAACAAATATGGAAGTGATGGCATGGAGCCTCATGGGGACAGGGGGCTACAGAAGGTAAAAATGCCGAGGGACCCACAAAAAGGGTGTATGAGCCACAGGAGGCGTAGGAGGGCATGAGAGATGGAGGCTTTGCAGACACAAGGCGTAGTTGAGGATTTTTAAAAAAGGGGAAGGTGGGCCAACAGAGGTGGCCCAATACAGGGAGGATTTAAGCAGATGACCCACATGAGGTCACATGCGGGTGACCCAAAAGAAAAAGGGAAGAGATGTAAAGGAAAGGAATACAAAAAGAAAGAAGACAGGCAGAAAAAAAGAAAACACAATGGGCAAGAGGTTGCAAAAAAAAAATATATATAGACATATCGATATATATATGAAATACAGGCATGGAATGACTCTTGTTCTCTTCTAGTTGTCTCACAGGGAAAAAATGAAGAAATAGCACAAAAGAAAGCAAGCGTCAAAGAGGCATACAAGGCAAAATTGAGTTAGAGGAAAAGGCCAACGAATGTGGGAGCTGGTGGAGGGATGAACCAGGAGACCCGGGGAGAAAGGAAGCGGGCCTGGAGAAGGGGCAGAGGAAATGGCCAGCCAAGACCCATGTAGCCCTGGTACCACCACTTGCGGTGGAACCCCCAAGGTGGTGGATCCAGTACCTCTGCAGCCCATAGATGCAGAAAAGCCAGTACCCCCCGATCAAGGTGGGATCTTCCATGGGAGCAGGCCAGACCCCAGAATGTGTTTTCCTCCACAAACCATAGGAGCTCACCCTCCTCCTCAGCCACAAGGAGAGAAAGGGGCAAGAGGAAGAGGCAGACCGCATACCCAAACAGGTTACAGGTAATGCATCAGCGCAGTGGAGATAGTATAAAAAGAATACATAGGTCAAATTGTAGCAGCGCTCAGGAAAGGAGGTTTAGGGCAGATAGAATCAGCCTGGTGGGAAGGGGAAAAAGAGGGCCAAAAAGTAATGAGAGAATGCATAAAAGAAAAGTTACAAGGAGTGGGGCACCGGGATGAGATAAGGAGACATATTCCACTACCACGAAAGAAAAATATGGAAAGGTTTGTAGATATAGTCACTTTGGTGAGCTAGGAGCAGCAGCAAAGTACAAAACAAGCACACAGGCAAAGAAAAAAAGGCAGCAATAGTGTTTTGGGAAAGAAGGAGGAGAACAAATTTACAAGAAGACCTGGGATGGATGGTTTGTAGGTTTTGCCACTTTCTCAGCCATTGTAGAGAAAAGCCAGGCTGGTATCCACTCATCACGTACTCCTTGATAATAAGGAGGCAAAGGCAAGGGGGTGGGTGGCTATATTAAGACAAATTCTTTCGACAGAGAATAACATTCAGGGATGTGAATGGGACAAGAAGCAGTTAGATTTGTGGACAGACTACTTTACTGATCAGTCACGCCTGAAGGGGAATAGGAAGAAGAGTCGACACCCAGAGATGTTGTTGGGCCTACAACAGACTTTTGCTCATGGCCCCAATGTAGTTTTGTACGATTACTCAAATCGGTGGAGGACACCTGGTGAGCAGATGCAGGATGGTATGGACAGGGGCACAAGAACACAGGGGACAAGGGTCAGGTCAACAGTATTTTCAGGAAGGACAGATGCCAGTGGGATGTTCCATAGCATATACGTGAACTTTCATGCGTGTTTGCAATGGATATTCAAGAAGGACCGGTTATCGACGGTCATTCATTATCTAGATGACTTCTTTTCATTGGGAGAGGAAGGGAGACACAATTATGGGGAAATTTCAAAATTAAGTAGGGCTAGGGTGCCACTGGCACCGGAAAAAACAGAGGGCCCAACAGGGTGATGGAATTTCTGGGGATTGAGATAGATGTACCAAAGAAATATTCAGGCTGCCAGACAATAAAGTAAAGAAACTGAAGGAAGTAGTCGATTACACACCAGCAGGAGGGTACAGCTGAAACAAGTCCAGCAAGTATTGAGGCACTGAACTTTGCCTGCAGGGCCATTGGACTGGGAGGCATTCACACAGAGGTTAGCTAGGGCTACATCAGGGTCTGGACACATCACCAAATGGACCTGACAAAAGAGTCAAGAAGATTTTGGGATATGGAGGACTCCTGAAGGATAATGGCTGTTCGTTCTGGCAAGAAGGTGGTGTACAACACAGACCAGTCTCTACACAGGCGGCGGGATCAGCATGGGGTTACCACAGGGGCAGTTTGTTACATGAACCATGGCCTAGTAGTTGGGTAAGGATAGGACAATAAAGATAT
Organism: Neoceratodus forsteri; assembly: GCA_016271365.2. Classification (NCBI taxonomy): domain Eukaryota; kingdom Metazoa; phylum Chordata; order Ceratodontiformes; family Ceratodontidae; genus Neoceratodus; species Neoceratodus forsteri. Next base: position 1,023,145,172 of record CM057454.1, on the reverse strand, counting down.
AACCTGAAAATCAGCCCATATGGGCATAAGCCCTGGCATGGGGGCTCACGGGATCAGAAAGTGACATTCTGGTGTGATAACAGTTAGTGGCGAAATACTAAACAACAGAGCCAGGTCAAGCGGTCATGATGTATGACGTTTTAGTTTTAAGAACTTTGCAGCTGAACATATCATTCGACAAAACACATAGAGTACACAATATCTAGCTGCCTCACCTCTCAGCTGGACCATTTCCGGGCTGGCACCAGGAGGAACAAAACACCTATGCAATGAACGCATCTGGGACATTAGCAGAAGGGCAGAACTGTTGTTTCACAGCTCATGGGCACCCTCGGACTCTACAAGGAGCTTCTGATGGGAGCCTGGCGGTATTCAGACATTCAGGGCTGAGCACCAGATGGGTAAGTGGGCCCTCCACAGGAACAGTTAGGATGTCACCATGGGCAGATGAGAAAGGGACTGCCCATGCCACAATGAGGGTCTATCTGGCAGGGATTAGTGTTTTCTACAGCTAAAGGCTGGAAGAATACAAAAATCATTGCTCATCAGGAGAATGATGCAGGGATGGGGCAGGTTAAACAGGCCAGGAGATAATAGGAGGCCAATGGGGAGCAATGGCAAATAAGGCTAAAGAGGTGCTCAGTAATAGCAGATCAGGCTGAGACCAGCTATTTCACACAAGTTATATGATAATGTTTGCAGAATATGATAGTAAGTGGGGGTAGGCCATGGAAAGAGGACAAGAGGAGGCTTGGAATGGGACAATATAGCTGGGGTGAAAGAATACGGATCAAGCTCAGGGTCAAAACAGACCAAAGGGCAAGGTTATGGTGACACTGAAAGAGGCAAGTAGAGGTTGCCAATATGCCCAGTGCAGGCTCTGTGAACTTTCACCAGAGCAGGTGACAGAACAGGCTATTTGGACATGGTGATGGGGAAAGGGTCACCGACTATCAGAATCACAACAATTAAAAGGGCAGCCAACTTATGGGGAGGACCAGCCAATTACTCATCCCATTCCATGGTGAGGCCACCCTCATATGGGCAGCATGGGGGAACCCCGGAAGGACATTTGGAAAAAGAGCTGGCGGTCAGCCAGTTATAAGAGATACATTAGAGCACTGGTAAAAAATGGTGTGGTATAGAAAGTAGGAGCTCCTGAAATTGAGAAGGAAAGAGGTGAGGGGGATAATACGGTGATGGCACTAAGAGTATGTATAAATTAATTAATTTTCCTTGAACCCCATAGGTAGAGGGAGGACTGAAGTCTGGATCTGCACCATTCCTATATTTATTGGGCTGAAAGAGAGCAGAGAAGAAAGCTGTGGAAAGCAGCTACCAGGACAAGACAGTTGAGGTTGGTATGGCATGGCATATGTGGGATGAGATGGGCACAGCTGCTTCCCGTGTTGAAGGAACTCAAGAGGCGTCGGCCAGTCCAGACCTAATGCTTATACATCCTAGGGGCAATGACCTGGTGGAGCAGACCTATGGGCACACAGATACCACAGATAAAAGGAACCTAGTAGCAATACGACAGTGGTGGCCTGCAGATGCCTTGGCCTGGTCAGATATGATACAGAAGGGTATGGAGACAGGAGCACAGCCACAGGGTGGTGGAGAGAGCCAGGAGAAAGATGAATAGAAGGGTGGGACATTGATAAGGCAGATGGGGGGACAAGTGATACTACGGGGGTAGAAGAATGGTGGAGGACTTCACAGGTCAGGACGGTGCACTTGTTGGATCTAGCCATAGACATGTTCAATACAGAAACAATGGGTTTCATAGAGGCATGGAGAAAACAGGGAAAAACTGGTATATAAAAAAAAAGGGGATAAGAAAGGATCGTCCCTGAGGTAAGGGAGAGTGATACCCTAAGTATGGGGGGAAGCCAGCCATCCAACTCAAGCTGGAGACTGGCTGAGTGGGGAAAAAGGGGGAAGAAAAAAAGGAATAACACAAGAAGAGGAAGAAGAGGAAAAAGCGGTCTCGGTTTCACCATTACCATAGTGGAAAGGAGAAATAGAAGGCACCCAGGTTTTCACCTGGGGAGGGCTAATCAGAGATTAGATGTGGATGAAATAAATGAAATTTCTGGAAATATGATAATAAAGAAATGGAATGAATATGTATTAGAACATAAATAAATTAATTGCCAATCTGAGCTCAACAACAAAAATGGTCTCTGTCTTTTGTGAGGAAAAGGGGAATCTGGGACAATGGGTTGCCCTTTAAGGAGAAGACCAGTTGTCCTGGTGCACCCCTTCCCTCTGTCATGGAATGGTTGTGCTCAGGAGGGAAGGGGGGAAAGAAGGAGAGGGGCTAAGGACCTGAACAAAGGACAGGTAACAGGAAAGGGAGGGGCGAAGGGAGGTACATAAGGGACAGCACAAGGGGGCCTCAGCCACTTTTTGCTGGAGTTTTTTGATTCCTTCCACCCACCCTACTAGACAGAGCAAGAGAGAGAGACAGTCAAAGGGGGACTATATGGTGGGTCTGTCAAGGTGGATGACAGATGAGTCTGGTTGGACAGTTTGGACTGCCAAAAGTGGATGGCAGGTGATGATGTGGTTGTGGACTGCCAAAAGTGGATGGCAGGGGGAAAAAAGGGGGGATGGGGGAAGAAAAAAGGAATAACACATGAAGAGGAAGAAGAAAGCAGTCTCGGTTTTCACCGTTACCTAGTGGAAAAGGAGAAACAGAAGGCACCCAGGTTTTCACATGGGGGAGGGATAACCAGAGATTGATATGTGGATGGAAATAAATGTAATTTCTGGAAATATGATAAAGAAATTGAAATGGAATATTGGATTATGAATATAAATAAATTAATTGCCAATCTGAGTACAACAACAAACAATGGTCTCTGTCTTTTTGTGAGGGAAAAGGGGGGGAATCTGGGACAATGTTGATTAGGAGAATGATGCAAGGGTGGAATAGGATAAAGCATAGACCAAAGGATTGCAAGTGAACAATAGCGGAACACTGGCTGACAAAACTAGCAGGAGTATTACCAGAAATTTGCAGATCTCAGGATGAAGCAAAGCTATTTCACACTATCTACCAAGTAATGTTTGCAGGGACCCTAAGAGTGAGCAAGGTAGTGGGTCTTGGAGAAAAGGAAGAGGAAGGGGGATTGGAGGGGAAAGACATAAGATGGGGGAGGGAGGAAATATAGCTGAGAATCAAGAGGTCAAAAACAGACCAAGAAGGGAACGGTTGTAATGTAACCATCAGACTTCACATGGAGGCACCATGTGCCCAGTAAGGGCTTTGTGGGCTTATGCCACAGAGCGTGGTATTAAGAAGGGGAGATAATTTGTACATGGGGACAGGAAGAAAGTGACAAGCTACCAAGTGACAGCCATACTTAAAAAAGGTATGGGATACCTGGGGGAGAACCCAAACAATTAATCATGTCATTCTTTTCGAACAGGGGCTGCCTCACAATGGGCGGCGACAGGTGAAACAGTGGCTAACATGTTGGGAAAAGGGTGATGGCGGTCCGCCAGCTACAAAAGATATATTCAGGCACTAAAAGGAGGAGATTAACATGGCAGCTGTGTTTTTATTTTACAGGATGGAACCAGAGAAGGAGAGAGAACAGGGGAAATGGGGGGTGGGTATTTAAATAAGGGGTGATGAAAAAAAGGGATGGAAAACATGTTTAAGATGTATATTGCTGCTTAAATCCTGTAGGTGGAGGAAGGAGCACAGAAGTATGGATCTGCAAGCATTCCTACATATATTGGGCAGAAAAGAGAGCAGAGAAAAAGACTGGGGAAAACAACTGTCCCAGGACATATGAAAATGTAGGTTGCCTTGGCGGGGCATACGAGGGATGCGATGGGATCAACTTCTGCCACCCTGAAGGAGATGAAAGAATGGAGGCCCACCCCAGATTTAATTATTGTACATTTAGGGGGAATGACATAGGGAAAAAACATGGGTAGACACATATATGCAAGTGAAAAAGGACTTTTAGAAAATACGGCAGTGGTGGCCAGGGGTGACAATAGCTTGGTCCGACATGATACCAAGGAAGGTATGGAGACATGAACACAGTTATGTGGCAACAGACAGAGGCAGTAGAAAGATGAACAGAAGTTTAGAGACTACGGTAAGGAAAATGGGGGGACATGTGATACTGCGAGGGGTGGAAGAGTGGGTGGAGGATTTTTATAGATCACATGGGGTGCACTTGTCATATTTAGCAGTAGACATGTTAAACACAGAAATTATGGGGTTCATAGAGGCATGGAGGAGACAAGAAGGAAAATAAAGAAAAGAGAGGGGAGAGGAGGAAGGGGAGGCCAGCCATCCAATGCAAGCTGGAGACTGGCTATGGAAAAAAGGGGAAAGGAGGAGGGAAGGAAAAGGAATACAATGAGAAGAAGGAACTGAAGGGAAAAAGTGGTCTTGGTTCTCATCGTTAACTACCACAAAAGAGAAGAAGAAGGCACCCGGTTTCACTGGGGGAGGCAGAAAACAAAGAAAGTGGGATGATCAAGTTGATATATATATATATATATATATATATATATATATATATATATATATATATATATATATATATATATATATATATATATATATATATATATATATATATATATATATGGATGCATAAAAGATGCAATAATGGAAGAGACAATAATACATGATGATTGGAATTGTAAATGAAAATATGGTCTATAATAAATTAATTGCCAATCTGAGCACAACAACATATAAAGAGTTTGTCATTTGTGGGGGAAAGGGGGAATCCGGGACAATAACATTTTGTTGAAAACTCATCAAGAAGCATTACCATGCAATTCGCACAAGTTTTCAATGCGACCCCGAAAATGCATTCATCGGACATTGACTGATTGAATTGATTGAGTTACAATTAGTGAATGTAGTAAATTGAAGTTCAAAAGATAATAGTTAAGAAGCCAAACATGCTACAGCATGTTACACTGCATCACACTTACTAAATAGAAAGACACCTGATAAGACATAGCAAACTACAAATCCTGAAATGACCTTTCTTGTTATGCTAACAACTCCATCGAGAAAACAGTAAGTAGCCAGGCATTTACATACAGTATGTAAACTTAGATGGAATGTAAATCTGAAAAAGAAACTTAAAATTCAAATCTAATGTAGTAACAGTGATGTGAACTGTGAACTTTGACACAAAGGTGTCCTTATGAAGCAGTACATATTGCAAACATATCAAATATATCAGAGGTGTTCCAATAACAACACTATCCATAGTTAATCAGATACTGTGCATACCAAAGAATAGCATATGTGGATGCATGTCTTAAAATCTGAGACAAAGAAAGCATGAGCTCTCAGAAGAATACTTCCCAAAAATATGAATTAAATACTTGCAGTAAATTACTTTTCATGAAGTTGCATCAAAGTACTCCATGTCCTGTATGTTCTTTCCACACAAATATAAATCAAGCGTAATGAACAGTATCTTTAATTTACAGAAACGTATAAACCCACTGATTCCTGAGGTTATTCACTTCACATGATGGCTTAAAAAGGAGTGATATCAGATATTGCCAGAAATTTTATTTTGTAAACCATTTGTGGTTTAAATGAAGCCTTCTAATTCTTGTATAGTTTGCAATGACAACAACCATTAGCTGTTCATGCTGAGATGTAAAGGGTTTTTAAATCAGTGGGATGGGTCAATATGATGTCAATTTAAAGTGGTGATAATTACTTAACAAATCAAATGACACATAACCTCCGAGTCACTTAACATTGATTATTATGAAATTATCAGAAGCCTGAAAACATATTGTACTAAGAGAAAAAGAACAAGAAAGAAGAAAAATTCACATTTATATAGAACTTTTCATACACAGTGTTTTCCAAAGCACTTTACAACAATTTTGAATTCTCTTGTCATACTCCATTGCACAAAACTGTAGTAATTCTCATATTTCTCATATTTGCATGTCCAGCCACACACATATATATGTATGAAACACTATAAGCAGTGCAGTATGAGTGAAGTATGCTATATTAAATTGTACCATGCCAATTATGTACAATATATGTACTGTACATCTGTTTTGTTATAAAATGTTGCACATTCAAAATCTGAATTTCCCCATCTAATGTTTTATCCTTAATATGTATACAACCTGCTTTGAGTTACATATATTTTATTATCACAAAATTATGGCAGCTATAGAATTGTAAATAAATTGTTGTTCAGCTGCAACAGATAGCAATATCCTTTTCTTCCAGAAAATGCCAAAGCATTGGAAAGATTCTGACCTCCCTGACTTGGCTGAGGCAACAAAAAAGTGTAATGATGCTAATGTCACTATGTATGCCAGTACTGTGCAGTTAAGTCAGTTATGGCAAACAGTAAGTGACTACCTCAAAGATAAGAAAATACATCATTAGAAATCCAGTAGTATGCCATATGAACTGGAAATGGTTGTGTCAACAATGTTATAGATTGAAGAAACAAGGACATATTCCCAACAAGCACAAGCAGTGGTATAAACACTTGGAAGAAATGTGACTTAAAGCCAAAAAACCTACTCTGGGAGAACGTTATTATAGAGGTGAGTTAAACCATGTTGACAGAATGACAGTACAGAACATATATAAATAATGGTATCACGTCACTTCATCGCAAACACTTCATCGCAAAAAAGTCATCGTAATAAACTTTATCGCATGCTACATTTCACCGCATGAAATTTCATTGCAAATTTTATAATACATCACAATAATAATAGAAAAAAATACCATTTCTTTTACTGTGTTGAAAGTACCTTTTCGATTACTGTGTTGAAATATGCGTGATGTGTCATGTGTAATGCATCTGGGTCAAAGGGCGCAGGGCAAAGGTCGGGCAGGGGAAAATAATTTTGTGGGATCAGAAGAATCATTAGCAAAGGTAAATGCCATTATCGTGAAGCACTATATATTGTGTGTCCTCTTGTTTGGTATGGTGGAAGCATTTGCAAAGTTAAAGGCCATTATCGTGAAGCACTATATATTGTGTGTCCTCTTGTTTGGTATGGTGGAAGCATTTGCAAAGTTAAAGGCCATTATCGTGAAGCACTATATATTGTGTGTCCTCTTGTTTGGTATGGTGGAAGCATTTGCAAAGTTTAAGGCCATTATCATGAAGCACTATATATTGTGTGTCCTCTTGTTTGGTATGGTGGAAGCATTTGCAAAGTTAAAGGCCATTATTGTGAAGCACTATATATTGTGTGTCCTCTTGTTTGGTTTGGTATGGTAGATTTAGTGTGGCCACATACAGATGCTGCTTCACTGAAGGTTAAAGGGTTAAAGGGTTAAAACTGAAATCTTTATTGAGGGCAAATAAAAACAAATCTTGTCATCTTCAGTACCCCATCTAGACCTGCAGTTGGAAGTTATGAGCAATAGCTCTTAAGAAGTCCATCCTGTTTGTGTCACAGTATGTTTCAACGACCTTGACAATTCTTTGTGCTGTGTCTTTGTATTTCTTTCTCTGAGCTGGAGGCAATATACCAGCAAGATATTGCTCCATTCGGTGCTCATTAAGGTTCTGTTCAACCTTTAGGGCATTAATGAACTTCCAAACAGTGGGATGGCATGCTCCAAGCAGACTATTAAAACTTCAGTGCCACCTCTCTATTGAGTTTATGGTTCTCAGGATCCCAGTACTGACTGCACAGCTGCAGTTCCAGAAATCGATAGCAAAATGTGGTCTTCGTCTACCACGGCAACCAACTGGCCTCCCTATGCATGTGTCTTCAAAGTAATCAACGAGAGGAGCCAGTTGGTCATTGTTTGCAGTATAAAACTCAGTTGCACGTAGTTCCTCGAAGGCTTCCACAATGTCAGCAGGTTCAACATATGCAAGTGCAGGAAGCATTCTTATTTGTAAAGCATAATCAGCATCCACTGTATAATTTTTAAGAATGATTGCGTTTTCCTGCACTTTTTGCCACACAGCTTGGCAGAGGTGGAAAAAGCATCCCCTTGTTCTAGCCCCAGGAAACTCACTTGCAAATGCTTTTACTGCTGCTAGTTCAAAGTCTTTCATTACTGATGAAGGGCACAGTTCAGGACAAAGCTGTTTTATTTTTTGAAGAACCCTTACATAACTGTCAGGGCAACGGTTTGACATTAATATGAAAACAGATGGGATAACTGCAGATTGGCAGACTCCGTGTATAGTGTAGAGCTGTGTGAAAAGTGTTGGTGCACATTTAAATGTCCCATCTGCATACCAGTGGGGTGTGGAGCACATGTACTGCAGGTTTTTTGATGTTGCAAAAATGATAAAACGCTGGTTATCTTCAGACCCAGAATCATACTGCAGAAATAGCTCTCCTCTCTCGGTGTTCCAATACTCAGCTGGAATCAGTAAATCTACAAGACATGTAGGCTGAGTAGGGACTGCAGCAACAGTCTGGCATGCTCTCTGTGCAGTGCGCTTAAGGCATGCAACGGATGGCAACTGAGAACTGACTGCCTGGCTAACCCACTAATAACACTTGCAACCAGATGCTGGGTGCTGTCCTGTGAAGAACTAGCTTTGTCCTTCAATAAAGATACTGCTTTTATTGCCATTGTGGAACCAGCATCAGGAACATGGTTACGTTCCTGTACATATTTTACTATGTCATCATTACTAGTGTGCACTCTAGCAGGGCATTTAAAAGTGTCATATTGACGACACTTCCAGTATTGTTTACCCCCATCAGTACTCTCCAGGCGGTATAAGAATCCAGCATCACACAGCATCGGCTGACCTCTGATGCTTTTTACAAACTCTAATGGCATGGCTGTCAGAACTCAATTTGCACAGTAGGTGGCGGTGCAACAGAACAGCAAATTAATATATGCTGAACTGTCATGTGCTGTACAGTCTATGCGATGAAATGTATCGCGCTCTAATTACCGTGCGGTAATTTACCGCAACAAAAAGTTTTGCGATGAAATGACGTGGAACCATAAATAATACATATTTAAATTGCAATATAGGCGACAAGATTATACATGTATATTTCAGAGACAGCACACTGTACAAGACTAAGGAAAAAAGAGCAGTGTTGACCAATGAACATGGGGAGACAACTGCTTCTGATGCACACCCTTCTGAAATGAATGAAAGCAGCAAAAGTAAGATTTCTAGTATGTACAACAATATATTCATATAACTGTGCCAGTGCAGTTTGCTACAAAACTAAAAGGTGCTCCTTTTCTTCACAGATGAACAAATGGAAATGACAGAAAACCAAAGTGTTACTGCTTCAACAGTACAAATAAACCAAGCTGTGACACAAAAGACAGCTATAAAACAAACATGTCAAAATTTACAGAGGACTACTTCTAGTGTTGTAGAATTAAGTGAGACATCAGTAGTACAATGTAGCACAGAGCAGTTCATGCAGAAAAATCACTGTGAAAGTGCAAATAGTATCCCTAACAAAATTAGAGCAGTCATATGCCATCACACAGCTTCTAGCAATGTAATTGAAAGCCAAGCCAGTGTAGACCCTCACTTCCGACAAATTTCCATTACCATTATTGAAGGATTTACTAGTGTGACACATTGTCTATCTAGCATCCAGAGTACAATTAATGTATTATTGCAGGCTGAGAATGCAAGATTAACAACAGAATGGGAAAATCAAGCAATACTTAGACAGCTTATAGAACAATTAATAAACATAGGGAATGTGCTTGTGCAAAATGTTGCACTCCTTCTGTTGTACACTCAAATGAACCAGTGGTTAACCCAAATACAGTAGATCACTAGAAAAAAAACACATAATGGTAGAAACTTAATGTTGATATTATTACTGTTTAAAATGACCACCACATTTTTTAGTACACTAGCACAGTTCATTATAATATGTTGCATGTAACAAGCACATGGAAATAGTCCTGAATGTGTTTTCTTCACATTACTTATCCAGTTATATCCCTCAGTTATGTAAGTAATAATACCCAACAGGGTGGGTGTTATTGGGATATAACGGACCACCCAGGGGCGTAATGAGGCCCAATGCCACAGGCGGAGGGCCTTATAGCCCCTGGAAGGTCCGTTATATCCCATAACGCCTACCCTGGAGGGTATTATTACACTTAGATAATGGGTTAGAGAGAGTAATTTTTGAAAAATAATATACAAGAAAAAATGTAGATATAAAAAAATAAGAAAAAAAGCAAGAAGAAATAATGTTCATTATAAAATAGTCCCAAGTGTGAAGTGCTAGAATCACCACTAGAGGTCGCTGCTGTTCATTTTATTAATGGTGTTTCTCATTAGGTTGCCCTCTTGCTCCCTTGGTTTTACACACACACACACACAGGGATTGAAAAATGGTGTGTGAGAACAGGAGAAATGCAGTTGTATTTTAATATAGGATGGCTTAGAACTGTAGCGTGAATGTGTAGCTGGATTTAAAATTGCACACAGGATTTACAGGCAGCGCGAGTACGCTCGGTGAATGAAAAAAAGAACACGGAACATCAGAAGGTCGAGTTACGATATATCGTAAGTGTTTAAAAATAGTTATTTTTGTGGTGGTAAGGAAGAACAGAGGCAGCTGAAAAGGTCATATGAAGCTATAAGTGGAATTTTCGTGCAGCAGAGTGGCGGGGCTGGTGTGCCAATGTAAATGTGGACTGTACAATGGCGGCTGGCAAGTTTGGGGTGGTGAGAGATTGAACTGGCACTTGTTTTGAAGAGGGCTGTTGATAGGAAATAACGTCCCGGGTGGCAGGCTGTTTCAGCCAATCAGGATGTCTGTTTGAGTTTACCCATTATCTAAATGTTGCTTAAGAAAACAGAGGAATATAGCAAGTGTACAGTAAGATGTACAAAAGGCTATTAAAGGTTGTTTAACCAACATAATGAAAATAATGTCAGACAAAAACATGACAACATATTGTTACAAGGCAAAACATTTTTATAGTTAATTTGTTAAACAGAATAACCCTGTATTTAAAAGTATAATTGTTCCAATTTAGACATAATAGTATATGTTGTGAAATAACAACATAATGACTGTTGTTATAATTCTAGACATAGTTTAAAGTATGTTATTCAGACAAATCATGGGAGGATGGGGTGGTACCCAAGGACTGGAGGAGGGCAGATGTGATTCCCCTTCACAAAAGTGGGTGCAAGGCAGAAGCAGGAAACTACAGACCTGTTAGTTTAACCTCAGTGGTAGGGAAAATGATGGAATCACTTCTGAAGGAAAGAATTGTCGAGTATCTAGAGGCCAGAGGGGCACAGAACCCAAGGCAGCATGGATTCACAGCAGGAAGGTCATGCCAGACAAATCTGATAGATTTCTTTGACTGGGTGACCAAATTAGTAGATCAGGGAGGGACTGTGAACATGGCCTACATAAACTTTAGCAAGGCATTTGACACAGTCCCACACAAAAGATTAATATACAAGTTAGCCAGCCTGAGAGTGGGTCCCAAGATGACAGCCTGGGTAAAAAATTGGCTGGAGAATAGGACACAGAGAGTAATAGTAAATGGAGTCCACTCTGAAGAAAGGGGGGTTACTAGTGGGGTACCACAGGGTTCAGTATTAGGACCGGTCCTCTTCAATGTCTTTATAAGTGACATTGCAGAGGGACTGGAAGGAAAAGTATGTCTCTTTGCAGATGACACAAAGATCTGCAACAGAGTTGATGCACAAGGTGGGGTGGAAAGGATGAAAAGGACTTGGCAAGGTTAGAGGAATAGTCAAATGTATGGCAGCTTAGATTCAATGCTAAGAAGTGCAAGGTAATGCACCTGGGAAACAAAACCCAGGAAGAGTACACAATGGGGGTGAGATACTAACAAAAAAATGGAAAGGGACCTGGGGGTAGTCATATCAGATGACCTAATGGTGGGCAAGCAATGTGAGAGGGCAGCAAGGAGGGCTGGGGGATACTGGGATGCATAGGAGAGGCATCACCAGTAGAAACAGGAAGTTATTATCCCTCTGTACAGACAGCTGGTCAGACCCCATTTGGAGTACTGCGTGCATTCTGGAGACCCAATCTTCGCAAAGACATAGACAGGATGGAAGCTGTCCAGAAGAGGGGAACTAAAATGGTGCAGGGTCTGCACCAGAAGACATATGAAGAGAGACTTAAGGAGCTTAATATGTATAGGCTCGAGGAAAGGCGGGAGAGGGGGGACATGATAGAAACTTTCAAGTACCTCAAGGGAATCAACAAAGTCCAAGAGGGAAGCTTCTTTCAAAAAAAGAGGTGTGCAAGAACAAGAGGGCACAATTTGAAGATAGAGGGGGGGCGGCTCAGAGGTAATTTAAGGAAGTATTTTTTCACAGAGAGGGTTATGGATGCATAGAACGGCCTTCCGGAGGAGGTCGTGGAGTCATAAACAGTGGTGGAATTCAAGCATGCATGGGACAGTCATAAGGCAATTCTAGGGGGTGAGGGTAGGAAGAAGTAGGCTGCTGGTTAACTAGGATCTGCAGCTTATCCAGTAGGCAGGGAAATGGGCAGACGGGGTGGGCCAAGCGGTCCTTATCTGCTGTCAAATTCTATGTTTCTATGTAAAGCCATAAAAAGTATGAACCAATACAGTACAGCACATACTTAAATGTAAGAAAAATGGTAAGTCTGAGTTAGTAGGTAATAATGTTATATTTATACCAGAAAATAAATTTACAAGTACAGTTGATAATATTTTGTTGGATACATTATCAAAACAAAAGACATCACATTATGTGACTATGATTGACACCAATCTTTAAAAAATAATTGACCAAATGTTACAAGTAGGAGAATTCATATTGATATTAAAAAGTTTGAAATAGCGCTATGTACTAGTACTTGTTAATGTGCCAACCGTATTGAAAAATAAAGAATGTTGTTGATATTGGTGTGTCTTTTCATGTAATTTCATATTGTAACAAAGAAATATCATGTTAGCCAACAGAAGTGTTAGACAGTACTTTAATATAGTCCAAGGAAGGAGGTTGTAGACAACTATTACCAAAGTGTAAGTTGCAATGTAAAATTGTGGCACAAGAAAGCATTTTAGTTTTACAGCATAGGATTTACTGATATAACAATCACATCTTCATATAGCAAAGGATTGTATATGAATTCTTAAAAGTTTGGCAAACAATCCTATTATGATAAATGTTCTATGTAATTAGCAGTGCTGTACAGTACATTGATTTAGTTTAATCAGGCATGTAAATGGGGCTGGCAGTATAGCCTAGAGGTTAGAGGAACGAGGTGTGAATGAGCTTGATATATCCAGCAGACCAGACCTGAGTTTGATTCTCACAACCTCCACTTGCATACTGTGTGTCTCTGAGCAAGTCACTTAACCACCCAGTGCTCCCAAGTCACCCCTGAAAACAGGCACTTGTGCCTAGTGGGACTTACCCGGTTACCAAAGACTAAAAAAAAAAAAGTAAAATGTAATTATGGGTCATATAAGGCCATCATCCAAAATAAACTGCAAAGGTAAAGATGATGCACAGCAAAGCAAGTGGTTGCTTCTGTAAATTATAAAGTTATGATTATTTTAAGGCCAAGGATGTTGATTATTACCAAAACAAAATGTATACATGGCAGACTGCAGATTTCTGAGAGTGTATATCTCATCCACAGAGCGCATGTCAGTTAACAGTTGTGTTGCTCCAAAGGAAATGTGAAAAGAGTAATTGACAGAGTTAAACTGCACCAGAATAAAGCCTTGTACTGCTAGAGCATAGGATTGTATAGCACAGCAAACCACTTACTTATGTAGCACAAGCTTATCTAACCATAAGTAAATTTTGCCAGTCAATGGTATGAGCATGAAATCGTATCTCATTATAAGTGCAATACATAACATTTATATAGTTCAATAAGGCAAGTATAATTAATAAACAGAAAGGAACACAGGTGTTTCAGAAAATTATTGCAGAAGTCCACATAAAGTACTAACTGCCAATGACACAATATTAAAAATAAAACAGAAAGCATGACACAGACGGAGTAAAAAAAAATAAGATATCATTATACATCTGTTAGGAAATCCTACGCCGCAGTGTCATTTCGGCATAAAATCATATCAATTAAGTAATCCTACTCCGGTGCAGCATTTCGGCGTAAAATCTTATGCAGCCAGGGACATATATTTTCTCCCATTGAAAATAGTGGACAAAAGAAAAGACAATAAGTTTTGAATTGAATAATATTTTCTATCCAAATCTTTAAAAGCCACATTTGTGAGACCATCTGGTTCTACTCTGACATTTTCAAGCCTCTAGCTGCACCTGATTTTGAGATACAGACTGACAAAAAAAGAGCTAAAATCATAGAAATCTCTTATTTTGCAACAGTCTATATCTCAAAAATGACACAAGGGATGCAAACCAAATTTGGAACATAAGAGGTCTATCCCTTCCAGTGATGCATGCTAAACTGCAGGCAGATCTCTTTTACCTAGCAAAAGTTATTACCCAACAAAAAATGGCCTTTAACATTACATGCTCGCACAGACCCTAACTATAATACAATGAAGTCCCCCATGTTACCTGGTAAGTACTGTATATATATATATATATAGAAATAAGTATACGCTAATAATAATGTACAAGTGTCAAAGAATGTTAAATAATGATGATGAAACACAATTCAATGAACAGCAACATAACATATTTACATTAATAGGTATGAAGTTAATAAAACTGATTTTAATAGTTTATTTGGAAGCATAATAACATGTAGATGTCAATACAGGTTCATGGTATGTACTGAATTCACATAACTATTGCAAGTTTTGCATAACAGACAAATGCTGCCTAAGTCAAGTGACCATAGTTTTCATGACAATGAAATATGTACATTGAACATTTGAGGCATAGCATTAAATAATATAAGTATCACAGCATGATATTATAGTCACATGTAGCCAAAGTACCATATTACGAGTCCACAGTAGCTGTTCATGTGTGATTGTGTCAGTAGTCATGTCTAACATGCCAGATGTAAATAATTATCATGAGAAAATACAGCACGTGCACTATCGTTAGTAAGAAGACTGTCAAGTTAAATAACATTTTGACAGCCCAAAAAGTATTGTTGTGTAAGTCATCAACACTTGCACATGATATGACATGACTTGATATCTGATTATGCATTCAGCCAAACCACCGTATTATGAGCCCACTCCAGCTGTGTAGATAGCATTGTCAGAAGTACATGTTTGACATACCATATGCACACGCAATAGTTTAGTATCACAGTATAATACAGTAACTGTATTTCTCTTACTAAAATACAATATGGGCTGGATATTCAAACTGCACCATTCAAAGGCGCAAGTCCTTGCGCTGTGCAAAATAGATATGCAGGGGTGTGTCCCGGGCGATATTCAAAGGAGTTGCGCTATTGAGCAACTCCTTTGAATATCGCTACCCAGCCACAGCCACTGTGCATGGTGCAGTGGAACTTGCACAAGCGCAAGTTGACAGAGTGGAGCAGTCAACTTGCGGTGGCGCAAGTACCAGTGCGCCATGCGCAAATCCACGATATTCAAAAGGTGACATGCAAATGGGGCTATAATACATGCAAGGCGCAGGGGGGCCATTTGCATGTCATTATAGCCCCATTTGCATGCCATTAGCATCTAGGTGCGCCGATCCCCGAGGACTTGCGCCTGGCCCCCTGCCAGGCGGCAGCCGTCGAGACCGATGCCCTGCAGCCCGATCGCGGGCAGGTGTCCCCACCAGCCCGATCGTGGGCATCAGTGGCTCCCCCTTCATATTCCCTGGTGGTCCAGTGGACCGACCGTTGCCCATCGTGGCGGTATCTTTAACCCTCCCGCTCATATTCCCTGCGGTCCAGTGGACTGAATTGCTCGATCACGGGTGGTATCTTTAACCCCCCCCTCCCGTTCATATTCCCTGGTGGTCCAGTGGACTGAATTGCCCGATCGCGGGCGGTATGTTTAAAAACACCCCCCCTTCCGTTCATATTCCCTGGTGGTCCAGTGGACTGAATTGCCCGATCGCGGGCGGTATGTTAAAACCACCCCCTCCGTTCATATTCCCTGGTGGTCCAGTGGACGAATGCTGACCGCGGGCGGTATCTTCAAAACACCCCGAAGATAGCCCTGGTGGCTGTGGCCCCCACCTACCACCACGGCCCCACCACCCCGATCCCCCGGCGGCGATGTTGGCAGCATCCACCCGTCTGCCTCCCGCTGCCCGCCGACTGACAGCCGGTATGGCTGCACGCCCGTGGTGCAGAGCAAGAGCCAATGGGCGTGCAGCCTACCTATATGACAGTCAGTTGTGTGAATGAATTATTCACAAATCTGGACTGTCATGTACGACTATGAGCTGCATGCCATTCTTGTTGCTCTGCACCAATCGGCATGCAGCTATACCGGCTGTCAGTCGGCGAGTGGCAGGGTGGCAGGCGGTGGGACGCTGCCGCCGGGTTGCCAGGGGGAAGGGGCATGGGGCTGTGTGGGTAGGGTGGGGTCAATAGCCACCAGGGCTATGTTCGGGGATGTTTTAAAGATACCGCCCACGATCGGGCAATTTGGTCCACTGGACCACCAGGGATATGTAGGGAGGGGTGCCACATTGATGCCCCGACCGGGCTGGTGGGGACACTATGCCCGCAATCGGGCTGGGGGCACAGGACTGGTTAGGGCCAGCTTACAGGCTGCTGCTGCGTTGCACCCTGCAATACAGCAGCTCACCTGTGGGTGGCCTCGACTTTGTCTTTTTTGGCTCAACGCCCCTGCAGGCGCAGGTTAGGTTGCGCCAGCATTAACTCTGCACAGCCCGGCTGAATATCGGGCTGTGCAGTTTATGCATGGTTCCTCCCCCTCCAGTTGAGCATGCATTCATTTGCATTGCGCTGTTGCTCAGCATGTTTTCTGTGGCGCAACTGCCTCCTGCTGAATATCGCAGAATGGAGCAAGTTTGGACTTGCGCAGGCGCAACCCTATTGTGCATGGCGCAACCCTTTTGAATATCTGGCCCTATAAGTACAGGCTGATTTGCAGATATCAGACATGCTGCATTGCTTTTCAAACTGCTCTTCTGTAGATTGTGTGTAGCCATAGTTCTTCAATACAATGACATATGCATCTTTAAGATGTTTTGGTAATCTTTCTTTAAGAGTGCATATGCCATCATTGCACTCCACCCAACCATGACTGTATCTCAGCCATGTGACATAATGACCTGAGTTAACAGCAGCTCTGTGGTGAAAAATGATAGCATGTGTAACAAAGCGAGTATGTCCAAACATAACTCTACCAGCTACGTAGTCAGTGATTGGTGTCACAACCTTCCTCCCATGTGAGTCAAATTGCTGTAGCACAACATTAGGTAGTTCAAGGAGTGTGTAACTCTCAGGCAGTGTGTACACAGTTGTCCACATTTAGTGCATATTCAGCCAGTGGCTGCATGTGTAAATAGTTATCTGTACATAACAGAATTCAGTTTGGGGACATATAGTGAAATCCATAG
Source organism: Neoceratodus forsteri (assembly GCA_016271365.2). NCBI lineage: Eukaryota > Metazoa > Chordata > Ceratodontiformes > Ceratodontidae > Neoceratodus > Neoceratodus forsteri. Next base: position 1,023,127,671 of record CM057454.1, on the reverse strand, counting down.
CATGTCCTCAACTGTTTCCCTATCAATATTACCACATGACAGACATGTATATTTACAGCAGTAGTTAACTTTGAAATATTTGCATGCTGTCATGTTTTCTTACTCCAGTGTATTGACAACTGCCATCATAAACTGTGTAACATCTTGCTGGATATCCACAGTAAATGTGCTGTGTTCATGATAAGTAGCTATAGCAGTTCTAACTGTTGTTAGAGACAATAACTTGTCATCACGTTTCTGTGAAGCAGTAACTGCTTACTTCATTGAGTCAGTTGTCAATACACTGGAGTAAGAAAACATGACAGCATGCAAATATTTCAAAGTTAACTACTGTTGTCCATACCATTCCGCCGAACCTCACGAGGGCAGCGTGCTTTCTCCTATCGGGCCCCCCTCTGGATAAAAGAACTCCTGATGAAATTACAAATAAGCAACAGTCTGTCTCAATTCAAAGAAGGCCTCAAACAGCACCTAATGCCTAACTCAAAATGCACCTGCTTCTCAGGCCCCACTTGATAGACAGGCCTACTTCCAAGGTAACACCCAGCAGGGCTACCTGGAGAACCCTGCCTCCATTCCAGCCTAGCCAAGGGCTTAAGTAAGCTATCAGTCCTCTTTAAATGCACTTGGTACTGCCCCTCCCAAACCCCCACACACACCCACCATACTAAACAAAAGCGTGGAGCTGCTCCCCATCACAGCCCCTCGTTTCACTATCCCCCACTTCGCTCTTCGCGGTTGGTTTCAAACCCAATCCCCCTTGTTTCACTGTCACCCAGCCTCTCGCCATCTGGGATAGTGTTAAACCCTATGCAGTTACTCTGCCACAGTCTCTAAATGGATTTGGAGTTTTCCAGGGGTGTGCTACCTAGGGTAACTAATTAGAAATAGCTTAGTATTCAATTACAACTGCTCATTTTTTTTTCTCCTATTTGTCTAATTGTCATGTAATCACTCTTTAATGCCTAATGATCAGGCCTCTGTAACCACTGAATATGTATATTGTCTTATTGCCCACCCTGATGTGGAACCTTTGTAAAAGAGCTCACGCTCAAAGGTCTTTCCAAAATACTAATTAAACAATGAATTAATTAAACAATTAAACAGTTAAGATGCTTGACTGAGTTGTTGTTAGCTCTTCTATAAAGTCTGTCATGTGAAGGAGCACTTGCATAGCAGAGTTTGCATAGCAATTTACTCCAGCACTATTGTTGAACTTGGCGACAGTGCTGAGACCCAATACCTTCTTATGCTTGGTACATTTCACAGTACTGGATGGCATTGATTTTTTAGTGGATGTCACAGAAGATGTACTGCTTCTCTTGCTCTTCAATGTATGCATACTCTGGAAAGACACATCTCGTGGTTGTGCATGGTTGGGTAGTGGAATGAGAGGCAAACTGGGTTGATAAATGGTCCATAGATGGTTGTACTCAACAATACATTTTGTCTCAGCTCTTATCTTACTGTAGGCAATGTTTATAATGTATAAATCTTCAAGGCTATGAACTCTTGAGAGAGCAACATAGCTCATGCATCTTTGAAGACATTATTGCCAATATCAATCATTGCTACATCCAAGCTTAAGCCTGAGGACTTATGGATGGAGACAGAACACATGACACAAATAGGGAACTGTTTCCTAGCTATGTATATGTCTTTCATAAGTTGAAATTTAACAGAGCACCTGTCAATGGGCTCATGTGCTTCTATGTTGTCAAATTTCACAACTAGCCTTTCAACAAATGTCTTTTGGACATTGTACTCTAAACTGTAAATGTGCCCCATTGTTCCATTGACAAGTCCATGATCAACATCCAGATTACATCGTAGCATAATGCATGCATTTATGCACACATGTAGAACTGCCTCAAGACCTGCTGTGTGTGAAGCATCACGCTAGCTCCTTGAGATGTTCTCTGACTTTGGTGACTATTTTGGGTGTCAAACAAATTCCATCTATGGAATCAAGAGATGACTATGTCACAATTGGATAATCCTGCTTTTGTAGCATATTATCATTTAAGTCAGGGCACTGTTTTGGATGTGGCATCAAGCATATAATGCATCTTGATTCACTGTATGCATTACTGTACACATCACATGCAGCTGAAATTGATGTAGTAATGCCACCAATGATGCACAATTTAACCAGTGCTGTATTGTTTGTTATGAGATTACCAATGTGTGCCTCATCTAGTAAAGATTTGTAAACAATATCTCCACTCTGCCACATGTTTTGAATTAGTTCAACATATGTAAACAGTTCTGAAAGGTTCACACCACCAATGCAAAAAATACCTTTCTTAGCTTGTTGTACTGTAAGTGTAGAAAAGACATGCTGAGCATTAACATGTGCCAGCTGTAGTAGGTTGCCAAGGACAAGAATATTTTGGCCTCCAAAGAGAACATCATTAGTATTACCAAGAATCTCTTGGAGATGAAGGTGAATGAATGTCAGCATGACATTAGACACCATGCTAATCTCATCTATTATGAGTAGTTGCATCCACTTAAACATATGTTGCAAGTCTGCTGCAATTTCAGATGGTAACTTATGGTATTCACCAGTATTGCCATGTTCAACAGACAACATAAAAAGTCAATGTAAGGTGACTTCACCAATATTGCAGGTGGCAAGACCAGTTGGTGCAGTGACAGCTACTGACATAGTGTCACCTGTATGCTGACTAATATCAGCAGAGATTGTTTCAGTTAGATAGCTCCTTCTGGTACCAGCAAATCCATTAACAAACATTAGAATCTGTTGTTGACTGTCACAATAACATGTATGAGCGTGATGACTCATTGCATGTTTCACTTCATTCATGACAGTGTTGAACACCTCAGTCTGCTGCAAGTTCAAATTTTCAGTTAGTGCAGACACATCCACATGTGAGTGGTGACTGATCCATGGCAGTTTCAACTTCTGCCATGAGCACTGTAGGATCATTAAATGGAAGAGGAACTCCAAGAGCACCTTTTCCTTCCAAAAGACAATTTTTCTGTGAATTTACAGGAGTATCTTCCTGCAGCTGCTCAAGTGCCTTCTGGATGTGTTCTTTTTCTAGATCTAGCTGTTCTATGAACAACTAAGAATGCTCAGACCTAAATGTATCATATGTCAAAGTGAACTCTTCTTCATATGTGTCACTGTCACCTTACAAACTCATTTCATCATGCCATTGTCTAAACAGTAGCAGTAGCACAAAATAGTAGTGCTCTCTTTTCCCTGCTGTGGTCAGAGAAAGTTTGCAGTGGTCTATAAGCCATGGTTTTCTGTCTTTTAACAAGATTTCCATCCAAGTGTTTAACTTTGTATATGTGCTTGTCAAGATATGAGTTAACACCATCCTTGTAGTGATACCACTTTGTGACATCAAACAAACATGTTATCCATGGCAGTGTGCCGCTGAGGGTAATATATCTCAATCAAATTGTTATGGAGGATGTGTGTAGATGTTGGCCTGTTAGACACAAGTTCTTCAATCTGTGCCTTTGACTTCAGAACAAGCCTTTGATTTTCCTTAACTTTGACACTGATGTATCGTATAGCTTCAGACTTCCCATACAAAGAAGTACCAATTAAGCAGTCACTTACTTCATAAGTGCCACACTCACAGTGTGAGAGATTATTCAACCAAAGAGACCACAGTCATGAAGTGATTGATTTGTTAGTATTGGTCAATTCGTCTCATAGTTCCTGTAAACATGTTTGCTCATTTTTGGTGATATATGAAGTAACGTATCGTACCAGTGCCATTGAAATATCAGCAACAAACTGAAAATCAATTGTGGCTTGCCACACCATGAGCAAAACAGGTTTGTAGTCATTTATGAGCGCCTCATTTGCCTTCCTGGGTAGTTCATACACCCTCTTTGTGGACTTTGATTTCAAATGATGTCACATGGCAGAAAAAAAATAATTAATGTAACCACTCTGAGACACATGTCTTGGAAATCCAAACTTGCAGTGACAATACCACTTGTTCTGAGTCTTCACTGACCATTTGCAGTACTTGCAGCAAATATGACATTGGAACTTGTATACAAGCTTCCCGCAGAGTCGGGCTATGATACTAGTCCAGTACCTGACAAGTAGCATAGTTCATGACAAACTTCTGTACATCAGTACTATCAGAGTCATCAATTCGTGGAGCATCCTTTATCAACAGTAGCATGTGTACATGAGGAGTACCACATGCTTGATATTCAGCTCTCCAAAAATAGTGTTAAACTAGCCCAAGGGGTGGCTCTACCTTGGAGAGAATGAACTGTAGTAAAGCATTGAAGTGATGATGAAAGTGCCTTGATACTGAACCAGGATCTAGTGAGCACATCGCTCCAAGAGTCATGGATGTAATTCCATCAACATCTGAATTTTCCCACTTCAGAAGTTCAGCTAACTCATCCCAGGTGTATTCAGCACAACTGAGTGCCAAAAATCAAGTTGCTGCACAGTGTTCTTGTAGCATGCACATCATTTCTGAGTGTCTGCAGTACCAGTATTCCTTCTTACCTTACATACTAGAAAGGATCAAACTCAGGTTCCCCTGTAGTGTCTCATCCTTCTGTTGCATTCTCTGCAAGAATTCTCCAGCTGTAATGCCGGCCAATGATGTTGTCAAATGCAGTGTGTGTGCAATTGATGCTGAGAGTATACTAAGCTCACTCTCCCACAGCAAATGAAGCAGGTATTGAATATTATGTCTGAACTTACCATCAAATTGTAGTACCCTAAAAGCTCTGTACTGTGCTTTTGGTATACATACTTCTCATTCATCCAGTTGCCCTCCTGTACCGTGAGGAAATAGATCCAGAAAGCAAAGCACTTCTAATGTTGTATCCCAAATACTAACACACATGCCTTCTACCTGTTTCATCTGGTATAAGTCAATGTTATCACACACTGGATCTCTACCATGTAGAGGACAAATTGTGTACTGCTTGTACACATTTCTATCAGTTGTCAAGTTGACCTTCTCAATCATTAGCTTTCTTGGTTCTGATATTCCAAACTGTATATGGATATCAGAAAGTTGATCAATGCATAAATCCTCCTAAAGAGGATTTTTTTTCTCTTCAGGTACCATAGGGCATTTTGCCCTTTTTCAACATTAACAACATCCTTCCAAAATGTTTTACACTTAGTTGGCATGCCATTAATAAGAATGATCAGACTGTTGTCCGAAGATATTGTCTCGACATTCTCTTGAAGTGGAAGTGGCAAGTACATTACTGAACCTCTCAATGACCTTAACCATTCCTTCTGAAGCATGTTCTTCATCTTAGTATTCAGTCTCAATATTGTTTGAAATAGTTATATTGTTTGTATCAGTATCTGTTCAAACAAGTTAAGTGTAGCTGTGTCAGAGGGTGTTACATCAGCCTATATGTTATTCAGCACCAACCGTGGAGGCATAACATCAGCTTTTAGATTCCTGAAGCAATACTGACACACCCATACAGAAGTGCCTAGGCTGAAGTCAGTCTTCAGTAGTAGATAAGCAACTAAATATCCCCACATGACATTATATACGTTTACATTAATGCAAGATCAGTATGCACAGTTTGTTGTTTGTAGAACAATCTGTTACAAGACACAGACAAAGTCAAACATTTGTCTTTTTGTTACCTCAAAGGGTGCAAGTGCAATTTCATTTCCAAAGGTCGAAGCAAGTGCCTTTCTTGTGTTGTGACACAGTGTGACACTTCTGTTTGTTGTGCAGGAATACCATCAAATGGTGTTCTGTTCCCTTTCATAAATCTAATAAAAGATAGGGCACCATCAACATCACCATCTCATAGTAATTGGTCTAGGTGTGTGAAGTTTTCTACTTCATGCCTGACACGATAAACAGTTTGCACAAATGTACACATTGCTGAATTGTGTACAGCAATCAAACTCATGTGATGGAAAACACTGTCACAAGCACCTGTGTGTCAACATGCAAGTGAAGGCCCCATTAGCATTGTATGATGCCTTATAGCACACTGATCAATATTCTGAAACAGTTTGTATCTCAGTTTTCTGTTTGTCACAATAAAACATTGAATGAATTGACAGACTGCATCAAGTGAAGATTGTCTGATGTTGCAAGACTCATCACATTCCCATGCCATGCATTTAGACACAAGTGGATCTTGCTGAAGTGCCAACTCCTCAGACACATCAGTAGTTTCATGTTGAGGTAGTAGTGGCAAAACATTCTGTATTTTACCATCAGGATCCACACAAAGTACACCATTTCCAGAGTAGGCATGGTATGATTCTTCAGAAAAGTATGCCTCTCTGTGTTGTGTGTGTAACCAAGCACCACCAAAGACAGAGCAAAAGGTTTCAATGAGGAGATTAACATTTCCCTGCATTCTATTTTGTATTTCTTCAATTCTTGTTGTAAACTTGTCAATGGCAGCATTCATCAATCTCCATAAACAGGCTAGTATGTGTAGAGCCATGTGAACAGCCTGTGTTACAACTAAGTGAGTCTTGAAGAATGCAACCTTACTCTTGCATGTTTTACGTCTCATGCAACAGAGATCATATGATCCTGTCTTGCCTTGCAAGAGACTGTACATAAATACTTAATCTTGCTACTGTTTGAATTTGCAAATGATTGTTTTGTATGCTGTTTAGTACTCTTTTTTTTCTGTAAAGTCGTATGGGTCCTTCATTGCTGTCTGATAGTGACAAGTGTGCCTGTTTTGCAGTATTACAAACCGGTTGCTTACGTCATTTCACAGCCATAGATCTAGCCATGTTGCTCACAACCTAATAAGCAATTGTGTGTCTGCCTCACCTCTAACATTGTGTAAAAATGTGTTACCAACAAATACATTTTTTCTATACATGGAACATTTTCAATGTTTGGTGGGCATGTTACGTCTTGAGAGTAACTTCTGTAGTCTTTAATATGTTGTCATAAAGTGTTAAATCTAAGAAACAAAAAACAAAAGTGTAAGATAGTTGCTAGTATCACCACTATTAAATGCTTTAAGATGTAATTCCATGTTTGTTATACAACATAGGATCCTATGACGTACTGCTGTGTCCAAGACGGGATTATATATTGTATGAACTTCCCTCTTGATCCAATGTCACCAATAATGTAAAAATAGGGTACAATAATTTTTAACATCTGAGTGCATAACTCTGTACACTCCCACCATAATGTAATTGCAAATGTTAAGGAAAATCCCACCATTAGCAATTATGTTGTCACAGTTCATCAGAAATCATAACAGAGAGATTTTCCCATACGATGCATAATCTTACATCACATCAAGGCTCATGATGTAGGATCCTAGCTTGTATAACAATATTGTGCATGAATTAGGATAACACTATGTGAAATAAGATCCTATGTCGTATGCCATAATACAACATAGAATCCTACTCTGTAACATGGTGACACCTGTGTGTAACCAAATGCAATAAGTTACAAATTAATTTTGTTTAGCAATATTAATATAGTGAAACTGCATCTTATTAGAGGTAAACATACTTCTCAACTGACACCACTCAATGGTATATGGTTTGTGAATCATAATAAAAACCTCAAATGTTTGGTTTTCTTAAGATGGCTGAATACAAAGTAAGATTTCACCATATGAATTAGGATTCTACGTCATATCTCATGTCACAACTTATGATCCTACTATGTGTGATGCTGACAGTTGCCCCTAGTTTGAAATGCTTAAACACATCACTGTATAACATCAGTAAAACAGTATGTCCCTTTAGTCAGAGAGTAGGCTATTTATAGAGCAACATAATACAGAATTTTATGCAGTCCCAGTGTTATAATATGTGTAGCAAATGAAGTTTTAAAACCATGGTATGGTGTTAATTAATATGGAATCATGGGAAACAGGATCCTTCATTGTATCTCATAATACAATGCAGGATCTTAATTTTTATGGAATGGTCACTCTTCCGGTCCTACCAATTCTGAATAGAAAACTATTTAAATATTACAATATTTGTTAAAAATAAATAAATATATGCACATATTTTTGTAAAAGAAATAAGTGATAAGAAGAGCACACCTGCATCAGCACACTGTGAGGTACTGAAGAAGCATCTTACGAACTAGGATCCTACCATCATTCAACTGCACATCCTTCTTTTTATGAATCAGACACAGCACATTAGCTGTACTGTGGGGCTGTACAAGGGTGTCCACCATATGATAAATGGTGCTAAACATTGTGATTATGAAGCAGAGTCACAATGGGCACAGGAAATCATCTTTACAATTCAAGGTGACAGTATGTTGGACCCAAAAAATGTTATAACAGAAGAGAGGGTGAGGAGCAGAATTATGAAGTTGTAGGTGGAAAAGGCTGCAGGCCTGGATGGGATGCATCCTTTTTTGGTAAATGAGTTAGAGGATATTTTGGTGCCGGTAATAACAAATCTGGGACAAAAATCATTGGAGGAAGGTATAGTTCTGGAAATGTGGAAGTCAGCAGTATGTGATACCTATATATAAGAAAGGCAGCAGGGGCGATGCAGGAAATTACAGACCTGTAAGTCTGACCTCTATAGGGGAAGATCATTGAGGGAATATTGAGTGACTTTATTCTGGATTATCTGAAGAGTAAGAATTTAGAGAATACAGACCAGAATGGATTTGTGGCAAATAGGTCCTGTGAAACTAATTTGGTGTTTTTTTATGAAAATGTTAGTAAACACATTGATGAGGGTAGAAATGTAGATGTGGTATTGCTCGATTTTAGTAGGGCTTTCGATACTGTACCTCACTGTAAAATAGTGGAAAAATTGATAGGGTTGGGAGTGGATTGGGCCATCGTGAGATGGGTGAAACATTGGTTGGGAGATAGGAGTTAGACGGTTAGATTGTATGGTTTTTTATCAGATCCATAGAGGGTGACGAGTGGTGTGCCGCAGGGGTTGGTGTTGGGGCCGCTGTTGTTTAGAATATTTATTGGTGATTTAAGGATATCTAGGAAGAACAAGATGGTTAAATTTGCTGATGCTATTAAGATTGGAGGAGTTGTGGATACATTCGATGACAGATTAAATTTTGGACAGGACTTGATGTGTATATTGGAATGGGCAAAGACAAATGGTATGACCTTTAATGAGGAAAAGTGCACTATGATGCATTTTGGAGGACAAAATGTTCAACAGTCATATAATAAATTAGGATTAAAATTAAAGATATCAGAGGGAGAGACCTGGGAGTATTTGTACAGAATGATTTAAATAGTGGAGCGCATAGTAAAAAAGTTTCAAGCAGAGCTATGCAGTTGGTAAATTGCATTAGATGAGGATTTCAATCTAGAAATGAGGAGGTGTTGATGCCTTTGTATAGGACAATGGTCAGGCCTATAATTGACTATTGTTCGCCATTTTTTTTCCATATCTTGTAAAAGATATAAGGGTGATGGAGAGGCCACAGAGAGTTTATACAAAGATGATAAAGGGGGAGAAGGATAGATCTTATGATGAGAGGCTGAAAAGATTGAATTTATGGACATTAGAGAGTAGAAGAAAGAGGGGCGACTTACTATTATTGTTTAAAATTATGAGGGATGAAGTTTTAAAGCTTGATTTGGGTTTGGAGATGGTAGAAAAACCGTACTATCTAAGGTGTCACATTAAATAATTAAGGGAAGAAAGGGTAAAAACTGAGAGAAGAAGGAATGGATTTAAGAGTAGGGCAGTAAGATGGTGGAATGGGTTGCCACATGAGGTGGTTGATGCTGAAATTACAAGTATTTTTAAAAAAAGGTTAGATGAATTTCTTACAGAAGTTGGTGACGTAGGTCATTGCCACTGAATGGTGGGGGAGGTCCTTGTGGGCAAAATGCCTTTGACTTCCTTATACTTTCTAGTATGAACTCTAGTAAGGTAAGATCTATTATTGGCTGCAGCAAATGCCCATACAATGACACCTACTGAAAGTGTCATACGTTGTATTTCGGCATACGTTGCAGGATCCTGCATCATATGCCGAATGCTTATGTCACATGCAACTGAAGACACTGTATTCCTGAGATACATAGTATACATTTAATTTAATAACATAGTGTTTCCACAGACACTGTATAACATCCTTTTTTAAATAACTAGAGTATATAAAAAGCTGTGTGAATGACTAATGTAAACATTAATAAAAGAAGACTTTTCAAGTCACATTAAACAATCTAGGAATTGACTGTCAGCAAGAGATCTGTGAGTAAAGATCTTTAAAAAGTTCAAAAGTATTCAATTTAATTTTATTAATATTTCTGCTGTTGTAATTGTTTAAAGTTCAGCATAAGCGGTGATGGAAAATGTAATGTGTTAGTAAGGGTGCTGTATGCAGAGTAGCATTTTGTCATAGGGTCCTATGTCGTATATTGCAGTATGATGTATAAACGTGCTTCGCATGATGGTGGCACTTGCACGTGTTTGCTAATGTATTGAAAAGGCATTCCTTCTCTTAATTGTAAGTACTGTCAATGTGTGTATACTTAGCATAATTAAAGCTAATTGTAAGAACACATAGTGGTATGACTTAACTGTATGCTGAAAATGTTCCTGTCAATAAAATGGACATATACAAAGTAGGATGTTGTCACACTAAATAGGATTCTATGTGGTATCTCATAATACGACTTAGAATCTTATGCTGTGTCTCGTAATAAATCACAGGATCCCACTTTGTATGATGCAGGCACTGTTTTGTTCCCACAAATAACCTAAAGAAAGCAATATTTATATTTACATTGTTGGTCTAAAGACATAAACATGTAAACATGTATACTGAATGAAGTTACCAACAAATATTGCTGCAGTCCAACATGTGTTGTATTTCTATGTGTGTATCTGTTGAGTTTTGTTTATTTTATTAACCTTTCATAAACCATACAGTTAACACTATGGTAAAGAAAAACATTTATAGCATTCTGTATAGCTCCACTGCATCTCATTGATTATAGCAACATCTGTAGTGATTTGACTGTTCTGTTAAGAATACAACAAATCTGGTAGTGGCAAAGAATAAAAAACTCATCATGTATCGTCCTAGCTCATAAAGGAAGTAAAGCAAGCAGTGTGCAAGCCTTTATAGTCATCTGTACAACAATGGGAAAGCAATATGTTGGTATGTGGCACTGGCTGACACCTAATTGGCTGATGTTCTAGACATTTTAATAAATGCTAATATGTCCAATAGAGATGTATATATGACACACAGGATGTTAAAGACATTTTGATTGGTACAGTTTAATATCAGCAATTCAATCGGATGTAACGTAACAAGTTTGACTGGATGACACACCAGATTTAAATTTAACAATAAATCAATCAGCTCCAAACTGTTACTTGAGTTAGTTATGGAAGGTGTTTTCTATTTGACAGACAGCTATAATCTACTAAATTGCAGCCTTCACCATGTCTGAAGTTTTTAAAAGCACTGTATGGAGGTCACGTGATGGCAGCCTGAGCTGAAGCAGCTTGTCCCTAAAGCTCTGTCTTCCACCCACTATTTTTTCAATAATAACAGTGTTTGCAAGTCAAGCCTGCTCTCATCTGTAACTAACCGGTGTGGCAACTTAATTGAGAAGCTTAAGGTAGAGTGCAGAATGGAGATCTATATGAAAAAAGCACTGCCGAGGCAATCTCCGCCCATCACGCCAGAGAAAGACAAGGCCGCAAAACGGCCTAAGCAGCAAGCTTCTAGCATGCCAAAAATGCCCGCAACAGCAGCAGCACTCTCTGAGGAGAGGTTCCTGGAAATCATGCAGCCGCTGCAGGCGGCTGTTGCTGCAATCTCTGAGGATCTCCAAATGATTAAGAATTCAGTGGCATCTCTATCAATAAGAGTCAGAGACTCTGAAGTCAGAATTGTATCACTAGAGAAGAAACAAGAAAAAGTCAGGCTGGAAAGTGTGAGTTTTGTACAGAGACTCAAGAAACTAGAAGACAAGTTAGAAGACCTGAAGGGGCATAGTAGGTGAAATAATCTTATAATTATTGGAATATCAGAGAGGGAGGAAGGGAATGCCCCAATCTTATTTCTACAAAAGCTCTGTGTTAAAATAGCTAGTCCATCCTCAAATGGGGGGAGTATGTAATTGAAAGAGCCCTCTGGGCGCTACGTCCTATGCCAACAACAGGTCAACCTCCCAGACCGATTATGTTTAGACTGTTAAACTTTCTGGATAAGCAGCATATTCTTGCGAAGGTCAAGGAGATCAGAGAGGTGACCTGGGAGGGTCAAAAAATTCGTATTACGCAGGATCTCCCTCATTCGGTCCGCTTAAGGTGACAGGAGCTTCACCCATTAGTTTCCAAGCTGGTGGCAGCTGGTAAATCATTTCGTGTTAAGTACCCGGCAATTGTCCTGGTCAAGCATGAGGATAAGTAGCTCTCCTTTGACTCCCCTGCACAGGCGCTGCAAGATTTGAAAGAGCTTTTCCCGGATCTGTACAAATGAATAGAGGAATGAAGTGATGAGTTCGCGATTTATTTGAATGACTGTTCTTAGTTCAGATTTTCTTACACACCTTTGTAGCGAAGATAAGGAGGAGTGAGCAGACTGGACTTAATTTCTCCCCCTGCAGATATGGTTACTACTTCAAGGAGGGATGCCATGAAGCAGATCATTATCCGGTTTTAGGAGCCTCAAGGATTACGAGAGTGGCGTCCTGAAATGTCATTTCAATGCTAAGGAAGCGTTATCTTTTGGGCGAGAAATATGGCTGATTGGATGACATTCTGACAAGGTTGCCCTTTTGTGGAGGAGTTATACGTGGGGGATGAATGTTTTGATTTTCCCCAGCGCCGGAAGGAACTGCCAGGGAAACAGAGCATCTAAAGGCACCAAGAGCCTCCTGGATCTATTTATTAGTTTTCATCTCTCGCATTTTGGAACTCGCGATTCAATTGGACTTGAAGAGGGTCGTTAATCTGTGTTCCGTGGACCGTAGACCCTCTAACTTGACTGAAGGACCTATAAATCATTCATGGGACTTAAACATGCTGTTTTACCAAAGGTCATGAGGTTTAGATGATAGCTGGCTGTTCCAGGTCCTTCTCCTTGACCTAACGAGGGATAAGGGGATTATTATTGTTGTTATAATGGATAGCAACTATATTGCTCAGAGTAGTTTAGTACTGGACCTAACTCAGGTGTCAATATTTTAGGAATGGAGCCTATTAAGCTAAATAACAGAGCATTATTGAATGCTCCCAGAGATGTTAACTTGCTGATATCCTGAGCTTTTGTATTAGGGGTCCAATAAGAATATAATAGACATAGGTAAATATAGAACAGAGAATACACTTAGATACTATTTTCTTCCTGTTGCGCTCATATAGAAGGGCAATGGGGGCTAAAGGGGGAGAGAATGTTATGTTTAGGTCTGCTTTTTAACATCATGTGGCAGTTAAATGGTGGGAGTGCAGTTAACTTGAACTGGGGTGGTTTTTAGTTGGGGTTTGCAAGTTTTAAGAGTGATAGTTTTGGGGGTTGGTGGGGGTTGTTATTGGGGGTGGTTGTAGAAAAGGGGGAAAGGCTACACACTGTCAGAACTCCTTGCTTAGGAGTACTTTAACGCCATCTCAGCTTCCTTATTGAGATTGCAGCTTAATTTTGAAATAACAGCATCTGCTAAACAAGGGCAACCGCCTCTGCCGAGCTTGATGTTTTTGTTTTCCCTCTCCCTTCCTTTTACTGTTTCTCCTGAGTATGAATAGTCAATATTGTTTTGTAAGTTGGAATATTAAAGGGGCCAAGGATAGGGTTAAAAGACAAATAAACTTGAAGCATCTATCGCATCTTCGAGCAAGAATAGCTTTCCTTCAAGAAACCCATCTGAAGAGGGAGGATATCTCCCTTTTTAGAAGGCAATGGATAGGGCAAGTTTTTGGATCAGGGAAAGCAACAAACAAAGGTGGGGTAATGATATTAATAGCAAACAATGTTCCTTTTAAGTCAATTCAAGAAATCTGGGACCCAGAGGGCTGCTATATTCTGGTACATGGTATGCTAGAATCTCACCCGGTCCTGCTTTGTTCAATCTATGGTCTGAGCACTGACTCCCCTGCATTTTTTGTACAGTTACTAAACCTGGTGGTGACCAACCCATCAAAGCTTACAATATTAGGTGGGGATTGGAATCTCGTGCTCCAGACAGAACTGGACAGGTCTGATCATGAGAAACATGGTCTATCTCCAGCTCAGCGAGCTATGAAAGACCTGATCAGTGGTGCTGCGCTGATTGATGTGTGGAGGGTCTTTAATCCTACAGAGAGACAATACACCTTTTTCTCCATGGTGCATAGAACATACTTCTGAATTGATTACTTGCTAATAAGTTCCTTTGCAATGTCAAGGGTTTCACAGGTGGAGATATCAGCTAGAATCCTGTCTGATCATGCACCTGTTAGTATGAATTTCTGGTTAGGGGCAGGATGTAAACGGTCCCCTCAGTGACGGCTGAACAATCAGCTGTTGCAAGATAATACCTCTCTGGTGCATATTATGGACTTTATTACATTATTTCTTAGTTGTAAGCAGGGGTCAGTCACCAAGTGTGATCTGGTATGGGCGGCTTTAAAATGTTCTCTGAGGGGAGAGTTTATCAGAATGGCATCGAAAAGGGCCCAACATCAGAGGGCTCAGATGGACACTCTCCTTACATCCACAGTCTGTCTAGGCACTCCTCGACAGATATGTGGACTAGGTTGTATCAGTTGCAGGCCCAGTATGCAGGACTAATTTCTCAAAGAGCGGAGCTGGCTCTTCAGAGGACTAAATTTAAATATCTAGAGATGGGAGAGAGAGCAGGGAAGCTACTTGCTCTGCGCATCCGGCAATTGGATACCTCACAATTCATTGCTGGAATTAGCCTTGTGCAAGACGGTCAGGTATGTACTGATCCTCAAGAAATTGCAAAAGGGTTTGGTAGGTACTTTCAAGACCTTTATGCGGTGGATCCATCTCTACGTCCCACCAAAGTGGATATAAACCGCTACCTTAACTCAGTGAGTTTGCCTAATATTACAGCTGTGGAGGCTGCCTCCCTGGGCGCTCAAATATCCATTGCAGAAATTCAGCAGGCTATCAAACAATTGCCGTTGACAAATCCCCTGGGCCTGATGGATTACCAAACAACCTTTATAAGGCTTGTCAATCCATACTAAGCCCAGTACTAAAGGATGTATTTAGTTTTTGGTATGATAATGGTATATCAGACCCTAGTTTCCAGGAATCTGTAATATCCTTAATCTTAAAGCCTGGGAAAGACCCACTGAGTTTTGGAAGCTACGGCCCTATCTCCCTGCTGAATACCGGTATTAAAATATTGGCTAAAATCTTGCTAATAGGCTCTCAAAAGTAATGGGTAGCCTTATAGGCCATGAACAGGTTGGGTTTATGGTGGGAAGGTCATCTGGGGATCATATGCAGAAATTATTACATCTTATCTCCATTGCCAGGGATTCCAGCATACCAATGGTGCTGGTGTCCCTGGATGTGGAAAAGGCATTTGACAGGGTCTCCTGGGACTTCCTCTTCACCACCCTGACCTGCTTTGGTCTGCCCGATGATTTTTTGAAGTGGGTACAACTTTTATATCCTTCCCATCAGCCAGAGTTAAATGTAATGGAGTATTATCTCCTCCCTTTCAGCTGTTTCGGGGCACAAGGCAGGGACGCCCCTTGACCCCCTTACTTTTTAATCTCTATCTAGAGCCCTTGCATCACAGGTTGTTAAGCAATACTAGCATTAAGGGGATTCAGGTGGGAACCATGAAATTTGCTTTTTCGGTGTATGCAGACGATATCTTATTGCATGTTGAGAGGCCAGGTCTATCAATTCCAGCCATGTTATGTGAAATTGAGGAATTTTCTAAAGAATCATTTTATAAGCTGAATCGGGCCAAAACTAAAGTTTTACCTTTACATAGTAGAGTGAACAAAGCTGAATTGTCTCCCTATGGCCTTTCATGGGAAACAAAGTCCATAGTATATCTGTGCATAAGACTCTCTAGGGATATTGGAACTATGATCAAAGATAACCTTGGTAATTTAATCAAAATGATAGCCAGGGATATGGAGAGATGGAGTCTGCTTCCCTTTTCCCTATGGGGTAGATTAAGTATTGTTAAAATGAATATTTTACCGAGGATACTATACCCAATGGGAATGCTGGGGAGTTTTTTACCAAAAGCATGGTTTTCCAAGCTTCAAAGTTTAATGAATGGCTTCCTGTGGAAAGGGAAAGGTATCCACAGAACCTACTTTAAATTGACTGCCTCGAAGTTTAGAGGAGGCCTTGCGGCCCCCTCCTTCTTCTCATATTATATAGCTTATCACTTTAGTAAACTGGCTTTTTGGAATAAAGAATATGGGCCATCAGAATATCTCCCCTTATGGCTTAGTATAGAGAAACACTTAGCGGCCAAAGTCTGCTGTTCGTTATGGGCTCTTTTATATGCTTCCCCAACTCATATTCCTAAGACCCTCAGGAACAACCCGATGGGTTGGTCACTTAAGGCTTCTCTTCAGATACAGAAATATCTTGGAGTGAGGTGGTGTCAGTCATCGGACCAGCCTATTATAGGCAATCCGCATTTTAAGATTAGAGGTTACCCAATACCCCCCACTTTTTGGCCTCAGTTGAATTGTTATAAGGCCTCTGATATTTGGTTGAATAGGAGACCACTCCCTTTCGATCACTTTCAGAGATCCACTGGGGGCCAGATAAAGGCGCCTTTAAATACGCTCAAGTTAGTAAGGCTCTTACCTCATTCTTTTCCTATGTTCTGATGAAAGGTTTAGCGGGTATGGATGTATCCACACTTCTCCAGACAGACTCCCAGCCCCACTCGGTCTCTAACTCCTACAAGATTCTTCAGGTCCTGGACTCTAAATTATCAAGGGGGATTTGTTATTATTGGACGAAGGATTTGGGAATTCCTGAGGATTCTGATTTATGGGGGAAACTTTGGCAAACAGTGTATAAATATATAAAACAAGACAGGCTTCAGTTAGTCCATTTTAATATTATGCACAATATCTATCTCATACCGGTGAAACTGTTTAGAATTGGTAAATTGACTTCACCAGTGTGTGGCAAGTGTAAGGGTGACATTGGTTCACTCTATCATATGCTATGGACCTGCCCTGGAGTGCAGAAGTTCTGGCAATTTATTAGCAATACCTTGGACCCTATTCTGGGTTTGGAGGCCTTGTTTACCCCTGAAGTATACCTGCTAAGTTATTTTCCCTCTGGTACCCCAAGGGTTAGAAGAGCGCATATGGCACTTATTTCTGCCATAGCTAAACTGATTATTATGAGGCACTGGGTAAACTCCCCTCTATAATGGAGTGGTACAGGGAGGTCATGTTAGCATTACTGCTGGAAAGGCATATTGCCTCTATGCAAGATAGATTGAAAGCCTTTCTATTGATGTGGGGCAATTTGGAGACTCTTCTTGTGGTATGGAAGCCTTGATGGTCTTGCTTATATTCCGGGTTATGGTCTAAATGTAATTAGCAGTGTGTGGTCTGGGGGGGTGGATATTTTGGTATTTCATGGGGGGTATGGGCTTTATTTGAATGAGTTTAAGTTTTTAAGTGAACTTGAGTTGATGGATTTGACATCTAGTAATTTTGTTAATATTGTTCTATTGTTTTATTTGGATTGTTGAAACTCAATAAAGCTTATTAAATAATAAAAAAATAATAAAAGCACTGTATGGGTCATTGGAAGTTCAATTGTGAAGAGGGCTGAATATTTTGCCAGGAGTAGAAATTTTGGCAAAGATTTGTGCTTGGCAAAGTGTGATGTGTGCTGGCTTGGAAAAGGTGGTATGAGGTGGGAGCTCCTTATGCCAACTGTCCACTGGCTATTGGAAAATCACCCTAACCCAGACATATTTGTACTACATCTCAGGGGTAACAATAAAGGTCTAAAAAGGGGCACAGATTTAATTGAATCAGCAAAGTCAGACTTTGCTGAAATAGCAGCAATGCTACCTCTGTGTAAAGTCATATTTTCAAACATCACGCAGCGGTAACTCTGGAGAGTTCAGACAAATACATGTCACTTGAAAGATCATGTAGAAAGGTGAACATCCAGATATCTGGTTTCCTATGCAACCTGGGAATGCACACCATATGTCACCCAAAATTGATCTTAGTAAGCATTGGCTATATTTAAATGAAGGTGTGCACCTGTCAGCCACTGGAAATATATTATTTCTTGGGGATCTCTGTCATGGCATACAAACAATGCTTTGACTCATCACAATTTTCAGCATAAGAATACCATCTATAAACACAAAGGCTCTTTTGAGAGCCACCTAACTTGGTCAAAAGATAGATACACTTACACTGCATGAATCTTGCAGGTTCTTCAATATTAAATTCTGACAGTAATCATCAGCAAACAAACCCAATATGCTGAGATGTGTAGTGCACTGTAGAAATACAGTCAACTAATATCTGAATAATGTTTGCATTTTATCTCAAACAGAAACATGCCAAAATAATCGAAAGATGAAGACATATGCTTGCCCTGGTAGAAGCTGTCCAAAAATGTGGCTTGAGACAAAATAATGATGCGTGGCACAAATCTTCCACTGACAAACATTTGGCAGAAAGTCAGTGACTGGCTGGATAGAAAAAAGAATATTGATAAAGATCCAGAATCCTGCAAACATAAGTGGAAAACTGTACAGCAGAAGTTTTATCACCTCAAAGAGTGTGGATGTGCATGTGAAGGGGACAAAGAGTGGTATCAGCGGGCGCACAAAATGTGGAAACATGCTGGGAAACTGGAGTATGGTGATCAATGCCATGGCAGTTATTACAAGAATAAGAGTTTACAGAATTTAGGCAATGCTGGTTGTGCTGTAATACATACATTGAACTGCAGCATGGTTAACCACAGTTATACAGCATTCAGCAGTTTCCTGTAGCAGAGTTACTACAGCAAACAGTAGCAGTGCAATAAAAATTAATGTATTTTTATGCTAAAAATGTGGAATTTTGAAGCATATTGACTGTGTTGTAGAATTATGCAAGTTCTGTAAATTTCCATAGACAAAAAACTCAGCATGCTTTTTCTTTCCACTGAGATCTGTATTTCACAAAATCACAAATTAGCTAACTTTTGTAACAGTACTTACAGTGGCGTGAAAAAGTATTTGTCCCCTTCCTGATTTTCTCTATTATTGCATATTTGTCACACTGGATGTTTTCAGGTCTTTAGACAAAATGTAATATTAGATAAAGGGAACCTGAGTGAACAAATAACACTTGTTTTTTTTTTTTTATTTCACTTATTTAATGAAAAAAAGTTAACCAACACCAATTGGCACTGTGTGAAAAGTAATTGCCCCTTACACTTAATAACTGGTTACCACATTTAGCTGCAATGACTGCAACCAAACACTTCCTATAATTCAATATCAGTCTTTCACATTGCTGTGGAGGAATTTTAACCCACTCTTCCTCGCAGAACTGCTTTAATTTAGTAACATCTGGTAGGCTTTGAGCATGAACTGCTCGTTTGTAGGTCCTGCCACAGCATCTCTTTTGGGTTTAAGTCTGACTTTGACTAGGCCACTCTAAAACTTTAATTTTACTTCTTTTAGCCATTCTGATGTGGACTTGCTTTTGTGTTTTGGATCATTGTCTTGCTGCATGACCCAACTACGCTTCAGCTTCAGCTGACGGAAGGATGACTGGACATTCTCCTTAAGAATTTTCTGGTACAGAGCAGAATTCATGGTTCCTTTAATTATGGCAAGTCATCCAGGTCCTTAGGCAGAAAGCATCCCCACACCATCACACTACCACCACCATGTTTGACTGTTGGTATGGTGTTCTTACTGTGGAATGCTGTGTTTGCTTTACGCGAGACATTATGGGATCCATGTTGTCCAAAAGTTCCACTTTGGACTCATCTGTCCATAGAAAATTTTCCCAAAAGGCATGGATCATCCAGGTGCTTCTTGGCAAATGAGAGATGAGCATTTATGTTCTTCTTGGTTAGCAGTGGTTTCGCCTTGCTACTTCACATGAAGCCCATTTTGCCCAGTCTCTTTCTGATTGTGGAGTCATGAACACTGACCTTAGCTGAGGCAAGAGAAGCCTGCAGTTCTTTGGATGTTGTTTTAGGATCCTTTGAGACTTCTTGGATGATTTTACACTGCGCCCTTGGAGTAATTTTGGCAGGCAGCCCACTCCTGGGAAGGGTCACTACTGTTCCAAGTGTTCTCCATTTGGAGATTATGGCTCTCACTGTGGTTCGATGGAGTCCAGAGCCTTAGAAATAGCTTTGTAACCCTTTCCAGACTGATAGAGGACAACAAAATGTTTTTCTGATCTTTTCAGAAACTTCCTTTGATCATGGCATAATGTGCTTGTTGAATCTTTGTGCTGGCAATGTGACTCTGATGGTAAGGGCCAAAATAAGTGAGGTTTATATTGAGCAGGGCTGGCTGTAATCAAGTCTGGCTGTGTTCAATCAGCTGATTCTAATTATCCCTTTAATTGGGTTGATTTAACTAGGGGCAATTACTTTTCACACAGTGCCAGTTAGTGTTGGTTAACTTTTTATTAAATAAATGAAATAAGTAAAAAAAAAAAGTGTTATTTGTCCACTCAGGTTCCCTTTATCTAATATTATATTTTGTCTAAAGACCTGAAAACATCCAGTGTGACAAATATGCAATAATAGAGAAAATCAGGAAGGGGGCAAATACTTTTTCACGCCACTGTATATGAATGTTTTTTTCTTTCTGTACCAGGATGTCCAGGCTTCCCTGCCACTCCTGCACAGAGGGCCCATCTCGACCCAGTACCTGCAGATCAGGTGTTGGAGGATGTTACTCCTGTGGAGCAGATGTTGATAGTGGAACTCGATGGTAAGTAAAAAGAATTAAATGTATTGAGGCCAAGTGGCATCACTAGAGGGTGACACCAATTAATGCTAGTAGCATTAAAAATAAGATAACTGAGCTTGACACACTGCTAACTGGTGTACATGTGTATATGGCAGTGGTTACTAAAATTTGATGCAGGCATCATCACTACTGGAACCAGAACTTGATGGGGCACAGTGTGTTCAGAAAGTACAAGGCTGTGTATCGGTAGCAGTAGAGATCGCATTCATCATTAGTAATGGGATTGATATATAAAGGATGTAATTACTGAACAGGTTCAGATTAAATAGGGTGTTTCAGCTAAGGGAGGAAGGAACCACCAGAGGGCATTCCATTAAGTCGGTTGGTGGGAGGGTCAGGGGACAAAAAATGAGATGTATTGTTAATGTCCAAAGGCCTATCAATGTAAGAACAATTTTGTGTAAAGGTGTCACTTAAATGGTCAAACAAAGTGTGAGTTTAGTTCATTCTGATGATTGTGAGTTATAGTGCTCTGACAATACTCTGCAAATAACATTAACTATATAACATGTACTGTATCTGTGTAACAGATATATTTATATGATAGAGCAATTCACAAGTAAGATTTCGAAAAATGTACCTATTACTTCTTTGCCACTTATTATAAAACACTGTCTGATGATACCTATTGTAAGAAAAATATGAATGTGTTGTAATGCCAGACTACATACATTTACAAACAGTTGCTTGATAGATTGTTTGTGTTTTTTAGTTATATATGTATTTTTTTAAATATCTTTTTATTGTATCTCATAGATGACACACCATCTGGAGAGGGTACCAGTTATGCCACTGTTTCACAAGATACAGATAATTTCATCCAAGCATCAGTACACTCAACAGAGGTGCCACAACATGCTGGGGACACCACAATGGCAATAGAGTATCAGCATCAAGCACAGGGTAGTACATCTGGTGTATCCAGTAGTGCAGGCCTGGACACATCTGTTGCAGTAAAATGTAAGTTTATAAACAAGCTCACATGGTACAGGTCAACATATCACTGTGTTCCTTGCCATTTGTCTGTGATTAGCGCATAGTTCACCATGAAAGTAATGTAGAAATCATGTGCACATGAGTATGTATATTTTTCAGCAGTATGGTAGTCATGTGTGAAGGAAGCATTGCCATAAAATATCTGCACAAACATAATTGACAATAGCGATGTAACAATAAATGACTGTTGTAACATATATGTAGTGGACAGTACTGTTTGTTTGGATTTACATAGTAACATAGAAAGATAGAAACACATTAAATGTTGTCTGATAAGTATCGCTAGGCCCAAGCAGTGTGCCAGCAGGCTCTATACCCTGTATATGGTCACTGATGTATGTGATAAATAGCTTTTCATCACTCCTTCCCCTCTCAAGCTTCCCTTGTGCCTGTCACATGCATGTGTAAACAACTCCACTGTGCTTGCAACCACTACTTAACATGGTACACTATTACAAGAGTCAACTACCCTTCCTGTGTAGAAAAACAACCTCACATTACCTCTTAATACACCCATTCCAATGTAATATTTTGCCCACAAGTTGTAGTACTTTTTCAACATTGGAAAAGGTTACCCAACTGCACCGTTTATGACTGTGAGTTTCTTTAAAGTTTCAATCATGCACCCCTGCTCTCTCCTCTCTCCTCTCTCCTCTTCTCTAGTAAGTATAAATATATATATATATATGTCTGTTATTCTCTCCTCACATGTTTTGTGGCACAAGGCCATGTACCTTCTTTGCTGCCCTTCTCTGGATAGTCTCCACCTTTTTTATATTCTTATGCAGGTGTGTCATCCAGAACTACACACAGTACTCAGGGTGAGACTTTACCAGTGTTTTATACAATGGCATTACTATCTCCAGCCTCCTGCTAGTGATATCCCTGCCTATGCACCCAGCATGACAGTGGCCATCACTGCCACCTTTGTGCACTACTTTGATACCTTAGGATCATCACAGTTGATAACCCCTAGGTACCATTCCTGTTTGGTGTGGTACAGCATAACAACACTGCTAGGAAAAGCGTTACAGTCTATAGCATTGTCATAAACAGATACATGCTCTGGTGACAATTACAATAACAGTTAGTTAAGCATCAACAGAATCATGTGGTATAACTACAGAGCATAGTTTTGAGAGGCAGTGCACGATATTAACTATTAGGTTGTGCGTTAAACAGTCATAGTGTTGTGAAGTGCATTTATCCGAAGAAAGATCACATAGTGTTGTTAATGGTGTAAAGTCAAATTCTGTTAATGTAACTATTTTCATGCAAAGTAGGCCACATCATACGCTTAGATGTTATTAAATAGAATTATGTTTCATTACCTGCAATGTAAAGTAACATATTATATTTAAAAATAGTACAACAGAGTTGCAGTTAAGTGACAGCAAGTACTTAGAATCAAAGTAAACATGTTTATTTTTGTAATCTTACTAGATCATGCAACCCAGTGTCAAAAGAAAACTGTGTCTGGGTCAGGTATGTGTTTACACAGCACGATATAACAATACATGTGTAATGTAAAGTAATATTGATTTGTCAAAGAGATTATTTATTTTCATTTTCACATTCAAAGCTCTATTAATGGATTATCTGAAGGAATCATGCAACTGTTTCAGACACCTATGATCCCTAAGCCCCTGGTGCCACTCTCAGTTCCTACTCCTAAGTATCTCATCCACCCCACATTCCTAACAACAGAAACCTAGGACCTACAAGCCTAGTTCTCTTAATCCGAGATGGCCCTGCCTATTCTCTACCCTTTACCTATTCTGGCCTCCCTCTTGGCTGCCTACTGTTTCACCCCAATTTCTACCCTATTCCTTAATACCTCCTTTTTTATCATTTAGGTATGAGCTCTTACTTAGCGGAGACTATATGGGATTATTGTCTCTTCTCATTCCAGTAAAGCTTATCATTATGTACCTTTGCATGTTAATTATGTTGACCGATATGTATAGGCCCATATTGACCAGCACCTTCACAATGTTTTTTTTTTGCACCGCTGTCCACCGTAATTGTAATCTTATGAAGTGTACTGTATTGTATTAATGCCCAGGACCACCTTGAAAATAAGCTTACTCAATGGTGTTTATGCATGGTTAAATAAAGTGATTGATTGATTGATTTATTAGTACACTAGAGAATGGTGACAAATGTGGTACAATGCAGAGAGAGGGCATGACAAGCTAGCTCAGGGATCATCACAGTAATGTAAAATATATTCATTAGTGTGATAATAGAGTAATTGAAAGGAAAGTTCTACCTGTCTGCACATGACACAACGATCTGCAAAAGTCTGCATATAGAATAAAGTGTACATGTCTAAGCGCATAGTAATTTTATGAAATGAAGCATATGTGTATGGCTGTACCCTGTAAAATGAAACTCTGAAGAGAGTTACCAGAGGGGGGTGAGGGTGGGGGAGCACACAATCAACAAGTGGCAAAGGGACCTTGTGGTTATTGAAAAGAAGATAAGGAAGGTGGCTACTGGAATCAAAGGTACTCAGACAATTATTAGTACAAACCGAAGGAGAGAGCCTGGCAACTCAAAGGACCACATCCACTTATAAATTAAAGTGAAAATATCAAAAATGTATTATAAATACATAGGGCTGGATATTCAAACTGCGCCATTCTGTGGCGCAAGCCCTTGCGCTGCTCAAAAAAGTTGCGCAGGGGTGTGGCCGGGGCGATATTCAACAGAGTTGCACTATTGAGCAACTCCTTTGAATATAGTCCCCCAGCCACAGCCACTGTGCATGGTGCAGTGGAACTTGCGCCACCACAAGTGGTAAGAGTGGAGCATTCAGATGCGGTGGTGCAAGTTCCATTGCGCCATGCACAAATTTCCGATATTCAAAAGATGACATGCAAATGGGGCCATAAGTAATGCAAGGTGCAGGGTGGGCCATTTGCATCTACTTACAGCCCCATTTGCATGCCATTAGCATACAGGTGCATCGATCCCCAACAACTTGCACCTGGCACCCTGCCAGGCAGCAGCCGTCGGGGACCGACACTCCCTGTAGCCTGATCGCGGGCATGAAGTAAATCTCCCCCCCGACTGGCCCGATCGTGGGCATAACGATTATTAACCTCCCGACTGTGGCCGATTGCGGGCATACCAGTATGACCCCGACTGGCCCGATCGCTGGGCGCAACAGTATTAACCTCTGACTGGCCCGATCACGGGCATAACAGTAATGAACCTCCAACTAGCCCGATCACGGGCATAACAGTATTAACCCCCCGATTGGCCCGACCACAGGCATAATGGTAATTAACCCCCGACTGGCCCGATCGCGGCATAACAGTATTAACCCCAACTGGCCTGATCGCAGGCATAAGGTCAACCCCCCAAAGACCAATATCCTGGTGGTCCAGTGACTGCGAAGCCTGATCACGGGCATAAGGTCAACCCCCAAGTCCAATTTCCTGGTGATCTGGTGGCCCCCACACCCACCCACCCAAAGCCCCATCACCCACTCCCCGTCACCTGGTGGCGGCAGCACCTACCGCCTGCCGCCCTGCATCACTGACTGACAACCTTGTAGGCTGCCGCCCATTGGTTTCAAACCAGGCCAATGGGCATTTGGCGCACTACCGACTAAGGCAGTCAGATGTGTGAATAAGAATCATCTACAAATCTGGACTGCCTTATATATATGGGCTGCATGCCCATTGACTCCTGCTCGGAACTAATGGGCGTGCAGCCCTATTGAGCTGTCAGTTGGCAGGCGGCGGGGTGGCAGGCGGTTGGGGTGCTGCCACCCGCCGGCTGACAGGGGCAGCGGGGTGGTGGGGCTCCGTGAGGGGGTGGGGTGGGGGTTCCACTAGATCACCAGGGAAATTGGACTTTGGGGTGGTTGACCTTATGCCCGCGATCGGGCTTCACGGTCCACTGGACCACCAGGGATATTGGTCTTTGGGGGGGTTGACCTTATGCCCGCGATCCGGGCCAGTCGGAGGTTAATACTGTTATGCCCATGATCGGCCAGTCGGGGGGTTACGCTCGTTATGCCCAAGGATCGCCAGTCGGGGTTCATTACTGTTAGTGCCCGCGATCAGCGCTGGGGAGTGAGATCTGCCCGCGATCGGGCTGCGGGGGGGCACAGGGAACAAGTGGAGGCCACCCACAGGTGGCAGCTGCTGTGTTGCACCCTGCAATGCGGCAGCTCACCTGTGGGTGGCCCTCGACTTGATCCTTTTTTTTTTGTCTCAAAGTTGTGCAGGCGCAGGTAGGGGGTTGCGCCTGCACAACTCTGCACAGCCTGGCTGAATATCGGGCTGTGCAGTTTATGCATGGTTCCTCCCCCTCCGGTTGAGCATGCCTTCATTAGCATTGCGCTTTTGCTTAGCATGACTTGGGGGGTGCAACTGCCTCCTGCTGAATATCGCAGAATGGCGCAATTTCAGACTTGCGCAGGCGCAACCCTATTGCGCATGGTGCTACCCTTTTGAATATCCAGCCCATGGTATAGTAGTAGCAGCAAAAATATTATCACTGTGAAAACAACATGCACACACACCAAGGTTTCATGTTTTGCAGCACTTTGTCAAGGTATAATGCAAGCCCCATCACCAGTATTTTTATATACCAGGAAGGCTATGTGTCACATTTAAGTCGACCAATCCCAGATAGCCCATTAGGAACATCATAATTTTAGATGCAATGCTAACATCGGCCAGCAAGAGTCAGTATTTTTATTACTAGAGTTAAGTGCATAAAGGGCCCGCATTAAATGATAATTATTTATAATAAAATACATATATGAAAAACACACAAAACAAACATTGTAAAGAACATATAATAGTCAAAAAACAAGAGAGAGCTTAACCTACATCATAGCTACAAACATTTCCAAATATTTACATATTCACATACATGTAGGTGATGATGATGTCATTTTGTTAAACGCTAGTGAGGCCTCACATACAGTATCACAATGACACTGAGTGGATAGCAACACTCCAAAATAGCTAATCCAAGATAGTACACAGCTTTCAACACAAAACATACTGTATGAGTACAGGTTAAAGTACCTCAACATGCACTTGCTGTAGTATATGAGTGAACAAGGGGAACATGTTATAAACATTCAAGTCCCTCAAGACCATAAGCAAGGTTCAATAGTGAGACATCTTTCATGTAACAGGTTGTACTAGAACGAAAGGTTGATGATAAGAAATCTAACTGTGCGTCATCATGCAGAAACATTTGTGTAAATGTTTCTTTTCAAAAAAAAAGTGCAGGCATCAACAACAATCTGTGCCTTTAGACAGCCCTGTGACAGATAGAAGGAAGCCTTGACTTGGAAAGTAGTGTAAAGCACTGAAAACAAGACTAGGTGGAGGATATCATTCATTTTCTGCAGAAAATGTATCGGCTTCTACGATTATAACAAATAGTATAGCGAATATGTAAATGCTAAGTATTCTATTTCTGTTACAGCTTCTTCAACTTCAATTGGCAGTATAGCCTAGAGATTAGAGGAATGAGGTGTGAACGAGCTTGATACATCCAGCAGACCAGACCTGAGTTTGATTCTCACACCCTCCACTTGCATACTGTGTGACTCTGAGCAAGTCACTTAACCGCCCAGTGCTCCCAGGTCGCCCTTGAAAACAGGCACTTGTGCCTAGTGGGCCTTACCTGGTTACCAAAGACTAAAAAAAATAAAAAAATAAAAACTTCTTCAACTGAAGTCAGACTTCTGGTCGAGCCCCCCTACAATTAACAGGAACAACAGATGGTATGCAGCATCTGCTAGAGACTGTCTCACTGGTACTACAAACACAACAAGAAATACTCAAAACAATGTACCAAGGAGACAGACTTGAGCATCAAAGGTATGAGGCCCTGCGTGGTCTCCAGCATAGCAATTCTGTCCTCACACAAAGTATTAGACACCTCAAAGACACCCAAGAAGACAACATTGCTATGCAAGAGCCCACTCAAGGTTCATTACATAATTTTTTGGAGGGCCAGTGAGAGATGATACATAAACAACAGCAAACTAATATACTACTGCTGCAATTAGTGGGTAAGACTCTCTTTAAACAACAGCAGGAGCTGCAACCTCCTGAGTTAGATCTTTCTCTGTTGAGCCAGAAGACAAACAGTGACACAACTATTATAGCTCCTCTTTACGTACAAGTCCAGTGGGAACAGTTGTCCACTTCTGTTGAGAAGCACCCAGCCCTGTATCAAACTATACCAGGGCAGACACCTTTATGATTACAGTTATGTTCTGTTTACAAATGAAATATACATGTGTCAAAAGACAATATCCCCCCCCCATATTTTGCAAAGTAAAACAAACAGTTATTTTTTGAGAGTAGCAAAAAAACAGTCACTTTCTTTTCAAAACAATGTTTTACAAATTCAACAGTTTGTTACTTAATATTGCAATTCTTAACAAATGTCACAAAAACATGCACACATTACATGTAAATAAACATATTGCATAACACATATTGTTTCTTGTATACTTATTTTTGGGTATAAGGTATGTTGTTTAACAATTAAGTCCTTTCTTGACTCACATGCAGTATATGGTCACACAAAATGATGTCCTAGATTTCAGGTACTGAGGGTTCCAATAGTTATGTCCTTACAAACTATTAGATGTTGTTGTGATAGTGATAATATGCAACTTGTGGCGGTAGGGGTGCCTTGGGGTCTTTTCCCCCAAAAGTAAATGACGGTATGTATGTGGGAAAGGGGGGGGTACTGGTGGCACAGCCCCCCCCCCAGATCGTTTACATCCAGCACAGTGCACAGGACTGATAAACATTTGTGCAACAGTTGGGTCACCTGTGAAAATCTTATCCGCCATTTTGACAGAACCTATAAACTGCAGCCACTCCCATTTCTTATGTGTTTTTAAGTTGAAAAAGGATGACGGGTTTGTTAGTAAGAACATTATTCTCAGTTGCCTGTGATCAGTGAAATAGCAGTGATATTTAGATATAGTAATTACAGTTTTGCTACAGTGCTGTAGCTTGGGATAGTGGACTGTAACCAATACCCATAGTAACAAATAGCAATATGTTAGCAAGCAGGATGTTGGGATGCATCATAAGGGGGATCGCCTCTAGGAGCAGGGAAGTGATTCTGTCGCTGTACAATGGACTGGTTAGACCACACCTAGAGTACTGTTTACAGTACTGGAGACCACACTTGAAGAGAGACTTACAGCTCCTGGAGAGGGTAGAGAGGAGGGCAACTAAGATGATACGAGGACTAGGGGATTTGAAGTATAAGAACAGACTTGAGGAGCTCTGCCTGTTTTCGTTGGAGGAGAGGAGAGACAGGGGGGACATGATTGAGGTCTTCAAGTACCTCAAGGGATTAAATAGGGTAAACATGGAGGGGATCTTTAGACTAAAGCAGGGAGGTATCACCAGAGAGCATGGTTTGAAGTTGGAAGGTGGAAGGGTGAGGGGGGAAAAGAGGAGGTTTTTAACTGACATGGTGGTGGATCCTTGGAACACGCTGCCTGGTGAGCTGGTTCAGAGATCCACAGTGGAGGGCTTCAAGAGAGGGTGGGACAGACACAGAAAGCGGATGTATCAGATGATGGCCTGGCCCAGGGAGGTGGGGATGGATGATTAGGGTTTCTGGAACACAAGGGGGGAGTGCCTCGGTACCCAACTAGGGATCTGAGGTTCGATCAGACTCGATAGACCATAAGGCCTAATCTGCTGGTAATTAGTATGTTAGTTATAACTACCGGGGGGTTAGCTGGGCTGGTCATGGTCATGGGAAGGGGGGTAACAGGCATACAGAGACTGCATACAAAATACAATCATGAGATACGAACTAGGATCATGAGTCATATCATGCATCCACTTGGCCTAAGCTCTGAATACAAAAGTAAAACATCCAGTGTCACATAACTTTAAACTTGGTAAACATGATTGTCAAACAACTTGCACTTGGCATATCTCGGATGCCCCCATGCAAATGAGATGCGCCAAGCCCAAACTGTGGTATTCACTGAAGATATGCGTGGGATGGTCCCAGCATATCCCCTCTGTGAATACACCCATCACCAACCCCAGCCCTCATCCCCATACACTTGCCTGCTCTCTGTGACAAAATTGTTGCACACAGCCCCCCCTCACCATGCCTGCATCCCGTTAATGTCCTGCACCCTGCGGTGATATTATTGTAAACTCTGACCCCCCCCACATGCCTGCATCCATGTTCACAAGCTGCTCCCTGTGGCAAATAGTTTGTAAAAGCAAAACCCACACTTCCCACTCTGACCCGAACATATCATTGTCATCAGTCCCGAAACTACCCCACTGGTAGCCCAGCAGACATCCCTCACCCCCACCCACTCAGGCACCTCCAACCCATCCTGCTCCCACCATACCGTCAGAGTCCCATCATCTGTGGGCAGCACATCTCACCATCATACCACCACATTGTGCATGAAAGCATACATTGCACACTACAAGGCCATTGGTCGGCACAGTTGACCAATGTACTTATAGCAGTACAGTATCTTTCATTCTCAGACAGGTCTGTTGTCAGGCAGCCATGATGGTATTATGGTGGAATGTGCTGTTCGATGACGGGGGTACTCTGCCATTATGGGATGGGGGTGGCGAGGTGGGTTGAGGGTGTCAGAGTGGGTGTGGGTGTTAGGGGGGAGGTCTGCTGGACTACCAGAGGGGGGAGCTTCTGGATTGATGCCAATGGTGCATTCTGGTCTTGGTGGGGAGGGTGGGTTTTGCTTTTACAAACTATTTGCCTCAGGGAGTGGCTTGTGAGAGTGGATGCAAGCGTGGAGGCGGGGTTCAGAGTATACACTAATATCGCCCTAGTAGCTGCAGGTGAATGGGAATGCAGGCGGAAAGGGGTCTTCAGATTATAAAATAATATAGCTGCAGAGAGCAGCAGGTGAACGGGGATGTGGGTGGGGAGAGAGGATCAGAGTATATAACAATATTGCCACAGAGAGCAGCATGTGAACAGGGATGTGGTTGGGGGTGGTCACACTGGACTGCCAGTGTGGGCAGTATGCCATGCTGCTGTCTGCAGTTTGGCAGTCTACCTGTGGATGGCAGTACACATACGTCTACTCATTTTAGACTTATCTTTGGGAGGAACATCTCTGCACCTGCCCTAGTGATGCACCTCCAAGTAGGACTGTAACTGGGGCTGTGCACCATATGTATGGGCATGCCCCCCTCACAGTCTCACCAGATGCACCACATATCATTATGGGCAGTATGCCAGAATTGAGCCAGTGCGCAAGTTGGGGATGCACTAAGTGCATCCCCTTTGTGAATCCTGCCCAGTGACATTACACTATACCAGGATCAGCATTCATGTAAAGTGCCACAGTCAACCTTTCTGAGGTTGTCACTAATGTCACAAGTGCTGCCCATGAAGCCTTTAAAAATTGGCAGCATACAAAATAGGATAACAAGATGTGGACTAGGATTCATTTCTACATTAGTATAAAGCCAGTGAATGTGACACTAGTCAAATATCATTATTATATTAAAGTGCTGCAGCTACCATTTTAAAGCTATTACTGTTGACACAATCTACTGACTGTGTACTATGTCCCAAACTGCTGCATACAAAATAGGATCACGAGATGTGAACTAGAATCATGTAACGTATTACGTAATATGACATAGAATCCTGAGTCGTATCAAGTGTCCACTAGCCCGAAGGTCTGAATTCAAAATTAATACATCCAGTGTCACATAACTATAAACTCATTGACTTTAGCAGTAGACAAAGATCAGCCAACCTTTCTGACCTTATCCCCAATGTCACAAGTGCTGCCGATGAAGCCTGTTAAAATTGGCAACATACGAAGTAGGATTACGAGATACAAACTAGGATCCTGTGTCATATCACATAATATGACATAGGATCCTGAGTCGTATCACGTGTCTACTTGCCAGAAGCTCTAAATTCAAGAGTAACAACTCCAATTTCACAGAAGTATATAAACAGTGAACGTGGCACTGGTCAAACATCACTATTTTTGTAAAGTGTTGTAGGTAACATTTTGAGCCAATTACTGATGACAGAAACTGCTGTATGTGCAACGTGTTCAAAATGGCTGTAGAAGAAATAGAATTATGAGATGTGAAGTAGGAGTCTACTTCATATCACGCAATATGACGTAGAATCCTAGTTCATACTACTCAGATATAAAGTAGGATTAAAATAATTAAATAAGTACATTCTACAGGGATATTTCTTCCCATTAAGAGCAGAATGAACCAAAGGGGGTCACAATAAGTAACCTACATGCGTTGATTCCTTCCAAGAATGTCATTTTGGGAGGTTGCCAAATTTGAATTTTAGGCAAACTGGAAACAAGATTGTGGGCATACGAAAGAAGAATTTTCTCATACAATGCAAGATTCCTCTTTCGTATCGTGCAGCTATACTGACGTGCCTACTGAACATGCTCAGAAATAATTGTTGTCAAATTTTTAAATTGCAATAACTTAAAATCTACTTATTCTACCCTGCAAATTTCATGCCAAACAACCAAATCCTCTGGGCTGTAGGCAAGTTCAAAGAACAATCCCAGCAAAGTCAATGGGTAAAAACATGTTTTTTCACCTCAGAGATCTCACATCCAACCAGAACAAAACGTGCCAGATCAAGAGATCTACCCCACAGGAAGGTGCATACCATATTTCATGCAAATCCGTTAAACAGTTGCAAAGTTATTAAAGTGTAAAATTCTGAGTTTAACATTGAACTGCCTACTCAGCCCTAACTATAGGGGTGCTACCACACCCATATAATATATATACAGTTCATATATATATATATATATATATATATATATATATATTAATTATGGTAGCACGGTAATGCCACCATAGTAAGGGTTGAGTAGCACTTTTAAGGTTAATGGGTGAAATTTTGCACCTTAATAACTTTGATACTGTTCAACAGATTTGCCTGAAATTTGGCAGGCATGATTGGGCATGGTAGATCTTAGGATCTTCCAACCTTGGTACTGGTCGGATATACAGCTGTGGAGTTATTAAGCAACAACCAAAAGCACAGTTACTCTTTTTGGCGAATTTTTTGCTCTCACCTACAGGTCGCACTGTTTGTGCAACTGGTCCGAAAACTACAGGGACCATGCAGTCAGGATCCCCAATGTGCATTTTGAAGATTTCATGAAAAAATATTGAACGGTTCAAAAGTTATTCAAAAAACAAATTCCTATTATAAGTCAATGGGAAAAGTTAAAAAGTTTGAAAGTGTCGCAAATGCACTTTTTAGTGTCACAAATCTGTCATTTTTTTTTCAGTTACTGATCAGAAAAATATTTGGCATTTAAAATTGGGACCCTCTAGGGACACAATTCTTTCTGTGTTCACCTAGTCGGACCCTGAGGATGCTAGCCATGTCTTTATTTTGGGGTTAAACACCCCAGAAATATGTTTTTCAAATTTCTGGAAACAGTAGTGTTACAAAGTAGTGTTGCACTTGTGACACTTTTGGAAATTTTGGCGAAAAGTGTTGCAATTTGCTAAAGTACTTAATCAGACTATGGCAAAATGACAGGAATTTTTTGCCACCCTGCTGCGAAAGAACAGTTTGGTTCTTTCAGCTGAAATTTGGAGGGAAGGCAGCCAACGTGTCACAGATGCATCTTTTGGTGGTTTGGTGAAAAAATTTTGCATGGATGCCAGGTTGCGGTACTCCAAATTTGGCGTTTTTTCCCATAAGCTAACATGGTGATGTCTGCCGCGTCTTTTGGGGCTCGTATCTCGGAAACAGTGTGAGATATGGAATTTTCATCATGACAATGGGTACCCTATGGCTACACATTTAGTGAAAACCTAGGCAGGAAAATCATGATTCATGCGATTTTTTTTTTTCATTATGTTGTACGGTTCCTGAGATATAAGCAATTTAGTCTTCCAACAGCTCATTTTCTGCTCTGCGGCCCATTGTGACGCATACATTCTTTGTACACACTGTGTTTCTCTATGCAGCTGTTGGACAAAAACTGGGTGTGTGTTTATGTTACTGTTACACTTAACGTTACCACTTGTGTTTCTGTACCAATTTGCGTTACTCATCCCGTGTACACCACCTTGTGCGTTACCCTTTGCATTCTCGTTTGCGCTTGTGTTTGCGTTACTGTTACAATTTGCACTTCCACTACTGTTTTAGTTTGCAGTTTGGTTTCCATCACCGTGTGCATTGCCATTTGCTTTTCCAGCAGCCCTTTCGTTTGAGTTTGTGTTTGTCTTTCGTTTTGCGTCTTCATTGCTGTTACTGTTACCATTTGCATTTGCAATTGCTTTACTGTGCTCGTGTACATTACAGTTTGTGTTTCTATAAGATCTTGCATTTCCTTTTGTGTTTCTGTTTCCTTTGCCGTTATTGCTGCTGTTACCATTGCCATTTGTGTGTAAAATTGCGGTACTGTGCCTGTGCGCGTTATGGTTTGCGTTTACATGCGGGCTTGCATTTGCATTTCTGTTTCTGTTCCCTTTGGCATTCTTGTTGCTGTAACACTTAACATTTGTATTTAAAATACCACTGCCATCACTGTGTGCATTACCAGTTGCGCTTTTATATGTGCTTGTGTTTCCGTTTGCTTCTCTGTTCGCTTCAGCGTTACTTTGTGCTTCCGTTTCTATTAATGTTTTCTTTACCATTTACACTTGCGTTACCATGTGTGTAACTGTTGGTGCTTGCATTTGCATTACTGTTCCTGTTACTATATGACAAGACATCACGTGGTGGGATCGCGGGGCCCAAAGGGCCCCACATTCCAACCACCGCATTTCATTCACTATTTATCATCCTCATTCTTTCTCAAAAAGAAAGGAAATTAGAGGCAAAAAAATCCATTTAATGCATCAGTTAGGGTTGTTACACAGCGAAAAAAGCAGGGAAATTCGGTGTGAGG
The DNA here is from genome assembly GCA_016271365.2 of Neoceratodus forsteri. Classification (NCBI taxonomy): domain Eukaryota; kingdom Metazoa; phylum Chordata; order Ceratodontiformes; family Ceratodontidae; genus Neoceratodus; species Neoceratodus forsteri. The sequence continues at coordinate 1,023,092,795 of CM057454.1, read as the reverse complement.
GTTGAAAGACCCCTTTGGACCCCCCAACCCACCCCCCAACCAGCATCTGGGTGCGCATTGGGGTCTTCGTTCCTAACTCTCACCCCATACTCCTACACCTCAGCTTCTTTACACAAGGGACAGAGCTACCCAAGATCTAGTACTGACTAACAGGCAAATGATCATAGAGCTCAGGGTAGAAGGTCAATTGGGGGCCAGTGACCATCACATAGTATGGTTCAATTTGGCCACTAGAACAAAATCATCCCATTCCAAGGCAAAACTATGGGACTTCAGAGGAGCTGACTTTGATAAGATGGCCAACAAAATTACGGTAGCCCTGGCAAAAAGAAATACAGGTGAGGGGGTACAGACAAAGTGGGCACGCATTAAAGATGCGATACTTGAAGCAACATCCCATTGTGTTAGTGAGAAAAGAAAGTGCAAAAGAAGAAGGAAACCACTTTGGTTCTCAAACACAGTAGCAGAAAAGTTCAGGAAATATAAGGGAATGCAGCAGGGCGAAGATAGGGAGGCATACCAAACTTCCCTAAGGGAAGCAGAGAAGGCGGTAAGGCAGGTAAAGGCCCAAACAGAGGAAACACTAGCATGAACAGTAAAAGAAGGTGACAAGACTTTCTATAGATACATTAGTGAAAGGAGAAAGTCCAGAGGGGGTATTGCTAAGATCAAAGGGGATAAGGGGGGTGTGTGAGGAGGAGGACCATGTAAAAGCAATTATCCTAAATAGATACTTCTGCTCAGTATTTACTGAAGAGAAGGTAGGGCAGGGCCCACAGCTCTGCACCATGGACATGGAGGGAAGGGAGGTGTGCACTAGACCCTTCACAAAAGAAAGGATCCTACAAGAGCTCGATAAGCTCAGGGTGGACAAGACAATGGGACCTGATGGCATATATCCCAGAGTACTAAAGGAGCTAAGGGTGGAACTAGCAGAGCCATTATCAGAACTGTTTAGTGAGTCTCTGTGCACAGGAGAGGTCCCAGAAGAATGGAGAAAGGCTCATGTGATCCCACTACACAAGAGTGGTAGCAGGGAGGAGGCAGAGAACTACAGACCAATCAGTCTTACCTCAATAGTGGACAGGATTATGAAGACACTCCATAAGGAAAGGATAGTGCAACACCTGGAATCCATAGGAGCACAAAATCCAAGACAGCATGGGTTTACAAAAGGAAGGTCCTGTCAAACTAATCTCATAGATTTCTTTGACTGTGTAACCAGAGTGGTGGACCAAGGGGGAGCCGTTGATGTTGCCTACCTTGACTTCAGCAAAGCTTTCGATACTGTTCCACATAGAAGATTGATTAATAAGCTGGGTAGGCTTGGGGTGGGTCAGATGTTGGTCAAATGGGTGGCAAACTGGTTGACGGGCAGAAAACAGAGAGTGGTGGTAAATGGTATTCAGTCAGAAGAGATGTAAGTCACAAGTGGGGTACTTCAGGGATCAGTTCTGGGGCCAATCCTCTTCAATATTTTCATTGGTGATATTGCAGATGGACTGGAGGGTAAGGTTTGTCTGTTTGCCGATGACACCAAGATCTGCAACAGAGTAGATGATCCAGATGGTGTGGGCAGAATAATAAGAGATCTGGGTAAACTAGCAAACTGTTCGGAAGAGTGGAAACTGGGGTTTAATGCAAAGAAGTGCAAGATCATGCACATAGGGAAGAGAAACCCTGAAGCCACCTATAGGCTGGGAGGGGAGTTGCTGGCAGTCACAAGGGAAGAAAGAGACTTGGGTGTCATCATCACCAATGACCTGAAATCATCCAAGCAGACCTCTAAAGCACCAGGTAAGGCTAGAGGGATGTTGGGATGTATTAGTAGGGGGTATCACAAGTCGGAAGGGGGAGATAATAATCCCTCTTTGCAAGACACTGGTTAGGCCCCATCTGGAGTACTGCTTGCAGTACTGGAGGCCACACCTTCACAAGGACATTAACTAAATTGAGGTAGTCCAGAGAAGGGCAACCAAAATGGTGCAGGGACTGCATCAGAAAACATATGAGGACAGATTAACTGAACTCAGTATGTATACCCTAGGGCAAAGGAGGGAGAGAGGTGTTATGATTGAAACATTCAAACACCTTAAGGGCATTAGCAAGGTGAAAGAGTCTAACATGTTTCAATACAAGAAAAATTGCAGGACAAGAGGACACAGCATGAGATTAGAGGTAGGCCGATTAAGGGGTAATGTGAGGAAGTTATTTTTCACAGAAAGGGTGGTGGATGCATGGAACGGCCTACCTCAGGAAGTGGTGGATATGAATACAGTGCAGAGCTTCAAACAGGCATGGGATAGGCATAAGGGAGCAATACAGATGAGTATGAATAGATAGGCCATGGACAGAGCAAAGTCCTATGGCACATTCATAAGGTAGAAAAAGAAATGGGCAGACTGGATGGGCCTTGTGGTCCTTTTCTGCCATCAGCTTCTTTGTTTCTATGTTTCTATATATATAGTTAGGGTTGAGTAGCACTTTTAAAAGTTTTAAGGTTGAAGGGTGAAACTTTTCACCTTAATAACTTTGCTACCATTCAACGGATTTGCCTGAAATTTGGTATGCATCGTTGGGCATGGTAGAACTTGGGATCTGCCAACTTTTGTACCAGTTGGATATATGGCTGAAGAGTTATTAAGCAACATCCATGTGCACAATTATGCTTTTTTGCACATTCTTTGCTCACACCTACAGGTTGCACGGTTTGCGCGACCAGTCCGAAAACTTAAAAGAGCTTGCAGTCGGCATCCCCAATGTGCCTTTTGAAGATTTCATAAAAAAATTTTGAACAGTTCAAAAGTTATTCAAAAAACAAGTTCCCATTATAAGTCAATGGGAAAAGTTAACAAAAGGTTCAACACTTTCGCAAATGCACTTTTTAGTGTCACAAATGACCCAAGTAGTATCACAAATCCACCATTTTATTTCAGTTACTGATCAGAAAAATGCTTGGCATTTTAAATTGGGACCGTCTAGGAACACAATTCTTTTTGTGTTCACCTAGTCGGACCCTCAGGATGCTAGTCATGTCTTTATTTTGGGGTTAAACACCCCAGAAATATGTTTTTCAAATTTCTGGAAAAAGTAGTGTCGCAAAGTAGTGCCACACCTGTGACAATTTCGCAAAATTTTGCAAAAGCTTTCAGAAATTGCAACACTACTTTTCCAGACTATGACCAAAATGACAGGAGTTCTTTGCCACCCTGCTGCAAAATAATGGTTCGTTCTTTTGAGCTGAAATTTGGAGAGAAGGCAGTCAACAAGACTCAGATGTGCCTTTTGGTGGTTTGGTGGGTGACAAAATATTGCACAGCTGCCAAGTTATGGTACTACAAATTTGACTTTTTTTCCCTTAGACTAACATGATGGCGTTCGTCGCGCATTTCGGGGCTCGTATCTTGGAAATGGTGCGAGATACGGAATTTTCATTGCGACAATGCATAGCCCTATGGGCTATGTATTTAGCAAAAACCTAGCCAGGAAACTCATAAATCATGTGCCATCTAATTTTTTTTTCTACATCGCACAGTTCCTGAGATATAAGCAGTTTAGTATTCCAACAGCTCATTTTATGCTCTGAGGCCCATTATTATGCATTCATTCTTTGTACACACTGTGTTTCTCCACGCAGCTGTTGGGCAAAAACAGGGTGTGCTCTTCTGTTACTGTTACAGTTTCCGTTTCCACTTGTGTTTCCGTACCCATTTGCATTACCGTTCCCATGTACACCACTGTGTGCATTATCCTTTGCGTTTCCATTTGCACTTGCATTTGCATTACTCTTACCATTTATGTCTACAGTACTGTTTCTGTTTGTCTTTCACTTTGCGTCTCCATGTGCTTTACCATTTGCATTTGCGGCCACCCTTCCGTTTGCGTTTGAGTTCGTCTTTTGTTTTGCATCATCGTTGTTGTTACCATTACCATTTGCATTTCCAATTGTGTTCCCATGCCTGTGCATGCTACGGTTTGCATTTCCATATGTGCTTGCATTTGCGTTTCTGTTTCCTTTGGTATTATCGTTGCTGTTACCCATTACCATTTGCGTTTACAATTGCGGTACCGACAACGTGCACATTACAGTTTGCGTTTTCCGTACGTGCTTGCATTTGCGTTTGTGTTTCTGTTTCCTTTGGTGTTATTGTTGCTGTTACCATTACCATTAGTGTTTACAATTGCAGTACAGTGACAGTGCACATTACGGTTTGCATTTCCATACGCGCTTGCGGCTCTGTTTTCTTTGGCATTATTTTAGCTGTTACCGTTACCTTTTGCGTTTCCAATTGCGGTACAGTGACCATGTGTGTTATGGTTTGCATTTCTGTACGCGCTTGTGTTTTTCTTTCCATTTCTGTTTCCTTTGGTGTTATTTTTGCTGTTACTGTTACTATTTGCATTTGCAGTTGTGGTACCATGACCGTGCACGTTACGTTTTACGTTTCCATACACGCTTGCCTTTACTTTTCTGTTTCTGTTCCCTTTAGCATTATTGTTGCTGTAACAGTTAATGTTTGCATTTACAACAGTGGTACCATGACTGTGCGTGTTACCACTTTTGTTTTCGTACGTGCTTGTGTCTCCGTTTGCTTCAATGTTCGCTTTGGCGTCACTTTGCGCTTGCGTTTCTATTAATGTTTGTGTCACCATTTACATTTGTGTCACCATGTCTGTAACAGTTAGTGCTTGTGTTTGCATTGCAGTTACCGTTACTATGTCACAAGACATCACGTGGTGGGAGTACGGGGACCAAAGGGCCACACTCTTCCACCACCGCATTCTATTCACTATTTATAGTCCTCCTTCTCAAAAAGAAGGGAAATTAATGGCAAAAAACTCCATTTAATGGATCAGTTGGGGTTGTTCCACAGCGACAAAAGTGAAGAAATTTGGTGTTAGGGTTGAAAGCCCCCCCTTGCACTCTCCTCCCCTCCCCACCCCCCCAACCGGCATCGGGGTGGGCGCTGGGGTTGTCAGTCCTAACTCTCACACCATTCTCCTATATCTCAGTTTGTTTACACATGTGATGGGGTGAGAGTTAGGCCCGAAAGAGCCAACACACCCGATGCCAGTTGGGGGGAGTAGGCAAGAAATTTTAAAGGGAGCTCCAACCCCAACACCGAATTCCTACTTTGTCACTGTGGAACAACCCTAACTGATGCATTAAACAGAGTTTTTGCCATATATATATATGATATGCAGGGGGGTGACTATGGTATAGAAACATAGAATTTGATGGCAGATAAGGACTGCTTTGCCCACCTAGTCTGCCCATTTCCCTACCTAATGCATAGGCTGCAGATCCTAGTTAACCAACAGCCTACTTCCTCCTACCCCCAATAGAATTGCCTTATGTCTGTCCCATGCATTCTTGAATTCCTCCACTGTTTTTGAGTCCACTACCTCCTCAGGAAGGCTGTTCCATGTATCCACAACCCTCTTAGTGAAAAAATACTTCTCACATTACCTTTGAGCCATCCCACCTCTATCTTCAAATTGTGCCCCCTTGTTCTTGCACATCTCTTTTTCTGAAAGTTGCTACCATCTTGGACTCTGTTGATTCCCTTGATGTATGTATGTATGTATGTATATATGTATTTATTTATTTAATTATTTATTTTGGAAGTCAGATTTATAACCTTTGAGTCAGGGACTCATTTACAAAGGCACCTCATCGCAGGGAGGGTAGACATGGTTACAGTGTGAGATACAACAGTGGCAACATACAGGTGCAATACAGATAACAAAAAGAACACATTATAACAGTGTTTACTGGATAAAGTTACATGCAATAAATAGCAATCATATATTAAAAAAAAGGGGGGAGCAGTCCAACAGACATTGTCAAGCCTATGGGCAAGAAATGGGGAGGGACCCCAACATTAGGTTGATTAAGGGCAACTACGGGTTAGGGAGCCAAAGAGGTGGTTATGGAGAGCAACTTTAAAGGGACCACTTTTGGCAGACTTAGTGACAGAGAGCGGGAGGGAGTTGAACCATGTGGGGGTGCGGTAGTGGAAGAACCTTTGGGCTAGGGTGATCTTGGTATGGGGCACCAGAAAGGTGTCCTTAACTGCACTACAGGTGGCAATGGTTGGGGATGCAAGCTGCAGGGATGCGGTGACCCCTGGGGAGGAGAATCCTAGCAGGGATTTTTTGGCAAGTAAGCAGGTTTGGTAGCACAGGCACTTCTCCAAGGTGAGCAGGCTGGCGGTGGAATGGAGCAGGTAAGTATGGGTGCAGAGGGATGCACCAGTCAGGAGCCTACAGGCCTTGTTTATCGAGGTCTGGATTCTGGTGAGGGTGGTATTGTCAGCCGCTGCATAGATAGGTAGGCCGTAGTCCACTAAGGGTAGGACAGAGGAGTTGATGGCCAGTCGGAGTGTGGTTTGGGGGAGGCAATTTCTGTGGCTATAGAGAAGGACAATCCAAGAGTTAATGGCTGAGGACAGGGTATTGATGTGGGTGTGGAATGTAAGAGCCGCGTCAAAGGTGATGCCCAGGTACTTGTAGGATGACATTTGCTCAAGAGGGTGAGCATTACTGGGGAGAATGTAGAGGGGGGCATTTTTGGCCTTATTCTGGTGATGTGAAAAAAGCATAGATTTTTTTTTTAGGTTAATGACCAGCCGGTGGTCAAGGAACCACTTTTCGGCTTGGTTGAATGTGTGCTGCAGGGATTCCTGTAGAAATGGGGGGTCAGAGTTGGAGGCAAGGAGAACCGCATCATCGGCATAGAGTACCATATTGCCCGAGCAGGAGCTGGGGTTGGTATTGAGAAATAGGCTGAACAGAATGGGGCCAGGATGGAACCCTGGGGGACCCCTAAGTGAACTGGCAGGGTACTGGACAGGGTGCCATTTACCTTCACGTGCTGTGATCTGGCAGAGAGGTAACTGGTGAACCAAGCCAGTGGGCCAGGGGAGAAACCAAGGTTGTGGAGGGGGTCAAGTAGGAGGGGGTGACAGACAGTGTCAAAGGCCTTGGAGTGGTCAATGAACACTGCACCTACAACATGACCAGAGTCGAGAGCAGAGTGGAGGTGCTGGGAGAACTCCAGGAGGGCTGTAGTGGTGCTGTGTCCAGGGCAGAATCCATGTTATTCTGGTCACAGCAGGTCATATTTGGCCAGATACTCGGAGAGCTGAATGGTCACTATTTTTTCTAGTGATTTGGAGAGAGGGGGCAGAATGGAGATGGGCCTGAAATTGTTAGGGGAGGTTCTGTCTCCACTCTTACGGATAGGGGTGATTTCTGCAAATTTCCAGGCACTGGGAAATTGACCAAGACATAGTGACCAGTTTAAAAGTTTGGTGAGAGGGGCTAGTACAGTATCTAGGACTAATCAGAGAATCCTGGAGTCCAGGGGATCACAGCTGGGGTTGTTGCTAACTAAGGGTTTTTGCAGATGAGGCCTGGCTTCAAGGGGTGATATGGCACACGGGTAGAAAGGTGGTAAATCTGAGGTGGGGGGTGAGGAGGCAGGGATAGGGTCAACAAAGTAGTTGGGGAGAACACAGCTTAAATCTGAGAAAGCCATATTGAGGCACTCAGCTAAGTGGGGAGGATCAGTAGTGACAGTACTGTCTATGGAGAGTAGTGATGGTGGGAAGGAATGGGTCTTTCCATTGAGCTCTTTCATATTGTCCCAGAAGGCACAGGATGAGCCCCAAGTGGATTCAAGGGTGGCTTGATAATATCTGACCTTAGCCTGCCTTATAGCCCAGGTGCACTTGTTATGTGCTGCATTATAGGCTTGTCTGTCAGTCAGTTTGCCTGTCTTGACAGTAATATGCCAGAGATTATCTCTTTATTTCAGTGTTTAGATGAAGGATGGGGAGATCCATGGGGCATTATGTTTCTTGGTACGGATTCTGGTCAGGGGTGAAAAGGTCACAGGCTTTGCTGAAGGCACTGGAGAAATAGGCTAGGGCAGAGTCAATATCCGTTGAGTAGGAATGGGGACCAGTCAAGCTGGGCTAGGTGTGTTTTTAGTTTTATGAGACCCCTGGGGTGAAAGTGCCGGTGTGAGGTGACCTGGGACACTGGTTTTGCTGTGGGGAATGACCAGTGGCAGAGGACAGGAGAGTGGTTACTAAGAGAGTCTGGTTGTACATTAATATCCCTGATTTTATGGGGGCGGGCGGTTTGACAGAATTACATGTAGGAGGGTGCTGGAGCCACCTGACATGTTAAATCTAGTGGGTGAGGTAACTAATTGGGTCATATCTAGGGCAGCGAAGGAGTCCCTGATATGGGGGGCAGTGGTACTCAGCCAATTGACATTAAGGTCACCTAGGATGAGCTTCTCTGTCTTGTGTGGGAGTGTGGTGAGGTAATCAATGAGGGTGTGGACAGCTGGTCCCTGGTCCCTCGGGGGTATGTAAGAGACTGTGAGTAAAAGAGGGCCCCTGGCTGGGTCGGGGTAACCTTGAGGGTGAGGGCTTGGGCACTAAACCTGAGCTTGGGGGCAGGAAGAGCATGGCCTAAAAGTGTGTCACACATAAAGACTGCACACCCACTGCTACATTTGCCTATATTGTCTTCCCTGAACAAAGTGTAGCCAGGGAGGGAGATAACCAAGTCAGGAGTTTTTCTCAAGAGCCAGGTCTCGACTAGTGCTATAACATCAGGACAGTGTTGTACAGCCCAGCACTGGAGAGCGGCGGATTTTTTTAGGAGGCTGCAAATATTCATGGCTGCAATGCTAAGGCCAGTACTAGAGTGGGGTGTGTGGTGGATAGTTGACAATGGCCCGGGGTTGGGGTGTATGTTCCCGGAAAGCAGAAGGAGTAATGTTCTTAAGTTTCTATCATGTCCCCCCTCTCCCTCCTCTCCTCAAGTGTATGCATATTAAGCTTCTTTAATCTCTCTTCATATGTCTTCTGTTGCAGACCTTGTACCATTTTCATTCCCTCATCTGGACAGCCTCCATCCTGTCTATGTCTTTGTGGAGATGGGGTCTCACTGGACGCAGAACTCCAGATGGGGTCTCACCAACTATCTGTACAAAGGGATAACAACTTCCTGTTTTTTACTGGTGATGCCTCTCCCTATGCATCCCAGTATCCCACCAGCTCATCTTACTGCCGTCTCACATTGCTTGCCCACCTTAAGGTCATCTGATATGACTACCCCCCAGGTCCCTTTCCATTTCTGTAGTTGCTATTATCTCCCCCCCCCCATTGTGTATTCTTTCCTTGGATTTTTGTTTCCCAAGTTCATTACTTTGCACTTCTTTACATTGAATCTAAGCTGCCATATAATTGACTATTCCTCCAACTTTGCCAAGTCCCTTTGCATCCTCTCTACCCCACCTTCTGTAACAACCCTGTTGAAGATCTTTGTGTCATCTGCAAAGAAACATACTTTTCCTTCCAGTCCCTCTGTAATGTCACTTATAAAGACATTAAAGAGGACCGGTCCCAGTACCGAACCCTGTGGTACCCCACTAGTAAACCCCCTTTCTTCAGAGTAAACTCCATTTACTATTACCCTCTGTATCCTGTTGTCCAGCCAATTTTTAACCCAGGCTACCACCTTGGGACCCACTCCAAGGCTGGCTAACTTGTATATTAATCTTTTGTGTGGGACTGTGTCAAATGCGTTGCTAAAGTCTAGGTAGGCCATGTCCACTGCCCCTCCCTGGTCTACCACATTGGTCACCCAGTCAAAGAAATCTATTAGATTCATCTGACATGACCTTCCCGCTGCGAATCCATGCTGCCTTAGGTCCTGTGACCCACTGGCCTCTAGGAACTCAACAATTCTTTCCTTTAGAAGTGATTCCATAATTTTCCATACCACTGAGGTCAAACTAACAGGTCTGTAGTTTCCTGCCTCTGTCTTGTTCCCACTTTTGTGAAGGGGAATCATGTCTGCCCACCTGCAGTCCTCCAGTACTACACCATCATCCCATGATTTTTTAAAAAGGGAGGTCAGTGGTGTGACTAATTCTACCCTTTCTTCTTTTAGAATTCTTGGGTGAATCCTGTCAAGCCCCATTGCTTTGTCCACCTTCAGTTTTAAGAGTTCTTTCAGGACCCTTTCTTCTGTGAATGGACTGGTATCAACCTCCCTATCCAGAGTGCTTCTATTCTTTGATTTAGGTACCCCCCCTCGTTTTGTGAATACTGAGCAGAAGTATTCATTCAGTATCCCTGCTTTTTCACTGTCATCCTCTGCCCACCCTCCCATCTCTTTAGTAGGCCTCACTATCCCTTCCTTCATCTTTTTTCACTCCCTATTGTACCTATAAAAGGTATGAGTGAGTGTTATGAGAGGTCACTGTACACTGTAAAAAATAAATACATTATACCACAGTCATCCGCTACATGATCAATTTATGCAACTGGAGACTGGTATTTGTGGCTGGTGGTATTTTTATTAAGTATGTATGTGTTTTTTTTTTTTTGAAAAGTTGGTGGAATTATTTTGTTGTGCGGGGGTTGTTCTGCAGGTATTTGGTTGGTTATTTTGAGTCTGTGCTCGGTGGTTTGAATGGGATTGAAAATGAAAGATTTGATTGGTTGGGGATTGTAAGGCTGTGATTTGATTGGTTTGTTTGGGGAAGTAGGTGTGGTGATTGAAGGGTGATTAGTGGTTGTGATTGGCTGGAGGCTGTGATGAGTGTGTATAGTGTTCTGATTGGTGGATTGATGTGTCTGTCTGTATGAGAGAGTTTCTATTGGTGTGCAGGTAGGTCTTCAATTTGTGGTGCAGTTTGGAAAGGATTGGTGGGTCTGATGTGGTGAAGGAGTGGTCGAGGGAGCGACGTGCCGTGTTGTGGATATCGAGCGAGGAGTTCTTTTTTGCAGCCGGCTGCAGCATTCAACATCAGTGATTTCGGGGGCCTGTGTTTAATGCTTTGAACAGGATTTTGTTGGTCAGATAGCTGGATCTTCAGTTGCAGTGATGGATCAGCATTTGCTTTTTGTGGCATCTTCACATCAGTCGGAGCACCTGCTTTTGGGAATTTTTTTTTTTTACTGGATTTCTTAAGGATTTTCTTCACTGGATGTCATATGAAGTTGGATCGTGGATTATGGATTCAGCATCTGAACTTGCTTTTTTTTTATTGATGGATGCTTTTTTGGGGGGATGTTTTTGGACTTTTGGGAATGTGAGTTGGAGGGGCACAGTGGATACCTAGAACTGTGGGATTATGACTGGAAGAGTCACAACTGTTTTTGTTGATTACTTTTATTTGTGGGGTTTGAATTTCGAGTCAGATTCAAAGTTTTATTGCAGTGCTCAGGGTAGTGGTAACTGAACTGGTGATTATGCAATATGTGTTTACATTTGTGCTCATTTTACTTTTTTAGACATAGAAAGGCAATGTTTGGTAGTGCTGTGAGTTACAGGCTACATAGGTTTTTTAATAGTGTAGAAACAAATGTTTATTAACAGAATGAACGAAAACCCTGTGAATTATTGCATGCAAATCACAGTAGGATTTTACAGCTTTGCTTTTCAAGAGAAATACTGTGAAAAAAAAGTTCAAACTTCTCTCTCAAACAGTTCTTGAGGATCAATCTTCACTTAGGTTTTGTAGAGTTGTTTGAAAAGGGAATGTCTATTGAGTAGTTGTGATGTACCTCGGTATATGGTATAGGAATGTTGGATTAGTCTTCAGATCTGTTGTCACTGTTATTTGGGTAACATGTATATAGGAAATTATTTCTTGATGCTTTGTTGTACTTTTTTTGTAATCCTCAGGATCTTATAACTGTTCGTTTAGTCTGAGTCACTTTCAGATTCGAGCACCCTAGGACGTTTTCTTGTATATGAGTCATATTTGTTACCTGTCATAAATAGAGGGAAAAAAATCAGTACATGTGTTGGTTGGGGGTTGGGGGTAGAGGGAATAGTGATTTGGGAAGTGGAGTTGTTCTGAAAAATTTTAGGAGATTACCTTGTGTGATGGTAAAGTTGATCTGGTTTGCATGGATGAATGGCTTGTAAAAGCAGCTACCAAGGATTTTAGAATAGTTGTCTGATATGGTTGGCAATGGCTTTTGTGCTTGAATTGCAGTTACTTTTGGGGTGTAGGGTTCAGAGCTGAGAGTATTAGAGATTTTTTGTTGCTGGTCATCATTCAGTTTTGAATAGTCATTTAAACTTTGCAACTGTTTGTGTCCTGAGATTTGTATTATCTCAGTAGGAGGTATGCCAGAGTCATTTAGTTTTTGAGTTAAATGCTTTCTTACTGAGTGATTTGTTAAGCACTAATCAGTTTCAATGGATAGTTTGGATACCATTGTTTTTACTATGACAGTGAGTTTGTGGACTCCCATGGGCTGGTTTTTAAACCATGTAGTTGGTGGGTGCTGCTTGGCATGGTAGTTGGTGGCTAGAAAAAATGGTGAGTTGTCTGAGATATTGTGGAGGGCGCTTCTCTTTGTAGGTTATGTAGTTCAGTACTGGGCATTTCTATGGGTTGTTTTGCAGTTGATATGCCTGGGGTCTGATTTTCCTGTGCTCTTTTGGATTAGCTCCACTGCGGGTCTTTGTTTGGTGCTCTTAGTCATACTGGAGGCACTTGAGCCCATTTCCATCTGTTTTTAGGGATATATCTCCCCATTTCAAACTTCTCATTTCAGTATTACCCTCAGGCCAAAATACATGCTCGCTATTACCCACATTGTGTTTGGCAGAGATTCAGGGGTGTGGGTCCTAGGAGCTACTCTTCATAGACTTTTTCTAGCATGTTCTAGCATGTTGTCTGTTAGCTCATCTGCCTCTCGTGGTTTTGAACCTTTGCTCTCACATTTTAGTTTTTTTTGCTTCTATAGTAGTAGTACTTGCCTTGCTTTTTCAAATTTGCTTGAGGATGATAGTGAATGTGGATAATCTTTGTTTTTAGGTACCTCTCGATTCTCTGGAAGGAGGCTGTTACTGTCAATGGTTCATATTCTGTACCATCTTTTTTTTTTGGAGTTTATAAAGTAGTGGCATAGGTAATTGTTCATTATAGCTGGTGGCATGTCATGCAGAGGTCATTGTGCGTTAAAGTTTTCTGTGAGGTACTTTATGAACATAACCATGTCAGTTTGCATTTTTTTTGCTGTATTTATATTTTTTGCTTTGTCAATATAGTTCTGTATTTCTTGTTCATCAATAAAAAAAGTTTTTGTTTGTGTTGCAGCTGTTGCAGTCTTCATACATGGCACTTGTTGAAGGTTTTTCATGGTGGTAGAGGTTGGCATGATGAGCTGAAGTGGAAGAAGTTGTCATAGTAGTGGTTGGCTCTGTGGGGTCTTCTAGTGGGTCTGTATCCTCCTGCACTTGTGTCATTATTTCATCTAGTTCGAGTTATAAACTTCTGTTTAATCGCTCTTCAGTGGACATTTTTTCAAAAGTATGTAATTACTTTCTCGTGTACTGCATCGCAATAGTTTAGGCTAACTCTGTCACGTTGGAGGTTACTCTCATTACTGTGGTCAGTTGGCATTTGCTTTGCCACGAGTAATTGGGGATGAGTGTGCCATCTGTGCACGAGATGGCATTTAATTAAGCATTTTGATTGGTAGGATTTTTTTTGCCTCAGCGGTGGAATTTAGGTCTGGTTTATGCTATGTTATGATGTACATACTATGTGAATAAATTGTGCATGACATAGTTACTATGTGGATAAATTTATTTATCCACATACTGACTCAGATAAATGTGTTTATGGAATGTTTCTTATTTTGCTGCCTGTTGCATAAATATATATATATATATATATATATATATACACACACATGCATAATTATTAAAAAAAGTTGTGTGTAGTACCAGTCTTGACCCCAGCAGGTATGCTTTCTGATCTTGTGCCTCTGAGGTGAGTTTGGGGTGAGTTCAGTGATCCAGTTGGATGGGGCAAGGATAGGGGTAAGGCACTGTTATCTCACAGCACCCAGCCAGGGAGTGAAATATGCAGAGGCTTCAGGTGTAGGGCGTTGCACCTCAGCACTCATGGGTGGCACAGTGCCCTGTGCCTAGATTGAGGGATTAACTTTTTGCCCTGTGTATCAGTATCTGCAACCACATGGAAGCACAAGACCCACAGGGCCTTGTGCTTCTACAGCCCACTAAAGAGTCCAATGAATTTTTTCACATCAATTGCTACACTTCCATATCTATTTGATGACTTCCCTTGACACAGAAACCAGATTGTCCTGCACATCTGCATCTGTTCATGTAGGTCCCGAAAGGATATGATTCCGCTACCTCAAAAAGAAAGGAAATTCTTTGCAAAAAGCTGTATAATTGAACCAGTTAGGGTTCAATTTAATGCCATAAATGTAGGTAAATGTGGCATAACGGTTTCCAATCCTAAATCCCCACCCCCAAAAAGCTGCAAAAGAAAAACACTTACTGTGTTGTGTCTCTGGAGTCATGGAGAATCAATCATGTGGTCTACTTTGTGTTATCCACCCTAATTGGGCTGGCAGTATAGCCTAGAGGTTCGAGGAATGAGGTGTGAATGAGCTTGGTACATTCAGCAGACTAGACCTGAGTTTTATTCTTACAACCTCCACTTGCATACTGTGTGACTCTGAGCAAGTCACTTAACCGCATAGTACTCCCAGGTCACCCCTGAAAACAGGCACTTGTGCCTAGTGGGCTTTACCTAGTTACCAAAGATTAAAATAAAAAAAAAAAAAAATTCCCACCTCATTCCATGAGCAAACAATGTCAAATGTCCATGCAGAAAAAGGAAAGAACACTAGTGTTTTGGGTCTCCAGAGTCTTGGATAATCAGTGATGGGATACTCCTTGGGGTTGTCATCCATACTGCCCATCCTGTTCCCTGAGCAAACAATGTCAGACATGATCTCTTTTCTCCATGCAGGGCCCACAGAGCCTGTGTGAAGAAAGCTACAACAGTTTGTGTTGGCAACATGTTGCGAGACATTTTTCTCTGCCTTTGAAGAGTGTATCCCTATGAAGCACTGGCTTGGAGTTGTACCTTGTGCTTTGGATAGGGAGCTACTGTGTGGGGGGAGGGATCAGAATTAGGGTTAATAACTTCAAGAAAGACCCCACTACTGATTTGCCAAGACTCCAGAGACTCAAAATTTTAATGTTTTAACCTCTTGTGCCTGTGGGGTTTGAGGATGGGAAGTTAGGACTGGAAACCCTAATGCCACATGTTCCTACTTGTGTGGCTTTCGTTTTAACCTTACCTGGTGCATTAATGCAGTTTTTGTTGCAGTGAAAAAATATATATATATATTCATTGCCAAAATTGCATTAATGCACTAGTTAGGAATCAGCTTTTAGGGTTCAACTTATAGTAACACCACAAAATTCCATCCCCCCAGCAGCAGATGGACAAGTAACACAATCAACCACAAGCAGCCATCATCAGGTAAGAAAAACAAAACACAGCTGTTTCCAGGGGACACAAATGCAGTAATACTGATGTGCTACCTTTGTGTATTTTTCTGTGGCATGCACACTACAAGACATATACTCTGACTTCTGGCTCCAGATAGAAAGACACAATACTCAAATCTCAACACTATTTCTGTCTGCAGAAGCACACACCCCTGCAGTCACACACACTAATCCACTACACTGAAATTACATGTGATCTTTTGTCTACAGGAGCACACACCCCTATTGAGACAGTGCTTCTGCAGTCACAGTTGCTCATGCACACGGTAAGACATGCACACATAGAAACATAGAAAAATAGACTATGATGGAAGATAAGGACTGCTTGGCCCACCTAGTCTGCCCTTTCCCTACCTACAGGATAAGTAGCAGATCCTATTTAACCAACAGCTTATTTCTTCCTACCCCCCCACAAAAATTGCCTTATGTCTGTCCCATGGGTTCTTGAATTCTCCCACACACTTCTGGATACAGAAGCACAGGTCTCTGAGGGGCTTCTGCAGCCACTGGTGTATGACATACACATTACCCTGTGGTTGCAGAAACACAGGCCCCATGAAATCCATGGTACCCAAATTTCAACACTATCTCTGTCTGCAGAAGCACAGGCCCTTATGGGGCCAGCACTTCTTTAGCCACAGGTACTCATGCATATTTTAAGACCTACACATTGAATTATGGCTGCAGAAGTGCTGCAATTCTGTAGCCACTGATAGAAATCCATAATACCCAAATTGCAACACTACTTATGTCTGCAGTAACAGCTACTGTGTAAAACATACACATTGACTTCTGGCTACAGACACACAGGCCTCTGTGGGGCATGCATTTCTACTTCATATAGAAATTCATGATACCCGAAGTGCAGCATTACACAGACACTGCCAGATATTTCCCAAAATTTCTGTGATATTTCCAGAAATATCTCCTGCTTTCTGCATTTCCACAGTAGGGGCAGCAGAGAGAAACTTTTCAGAAATTTCATGAAATATCTGGAAATAGCTGGCAATGTCTCTGGCTACTACTGTACTTCTGTCTGCAGAAGTGCAGACCTCTGAAGGGCCTCCACTTATGCATCCACAGATACAAATCCATGAAGGTAGCACATCAGTGCTACTGCATTTGTGTCATGTAGAAACAGTTGTATGTTGTTTGTTTTACCTGATGATGTCTATGGTTGCTTGTGTGGTTCTATCATTTTGCTGCTGGCGGTTGGTGACTAAGGGTTGGAAACTCTAATGTCACACTCTTATGAGGCTACGCTTAATGTAACTGGTGCACTTATGAAGTGTTTTGCAAATAATTTCCTTTCTTTTTGAGATAGTGGAATGGTATCCTCATTCATGCAGATCCCTTTGGGACTTGCATGAACAGATGCAGACACACAGGGTCCTCTGGGCTCTGCAGCAAGTAAGAGTCCATCTGCCTTCAGAAGTGTGGCAATCAACATCTCAAATATGTGGGTCTGTCTTGTGGGCTGCAGAAGTGCAGTGCCTCTTGGCTCTGTGCTTTCATGTGGCTATAGATAAGAAACATGCAAGACAAAGAGTCCATCTGTCAGCAGAAGTGCAGGGCCCTCTAGCAGTGATAGGATTATAGGTACAGTGCCCTTTACCAACAGAAGAGTTCAATTCACTATATGGTACTTGGGTCCATGGGGTCAATCTTGTACTTTCCCTTTCCGCATTGGGGATGGTGCCACATGGTGGCACCATCCACTCTGCTTCAGTCTATCTAGACGTCTTACTGAGCTCGCAACCAAGTTCAGCTCACTGGCATGGAATCACAAAGCACTACATTCTGGGCTAAAGGCTGGCTCTTCACACATGTCTTAGTAATTTTACTGTTCTTCTTTAAATTTGATCCCAAATTTTCAACATAGTCATTTTATGACTCCCCCTTATAAACATGACTAGAGATGTTGTGAAGTTTAAATCTGCTGGTGAAGTTCCCATGAAGTTGGCAAATTCACCCCACAAAAAAACTTCTAGTAAATAGCTTCTCTGTTGCTAAAACTTCACCGGGTAACTTTGTTGGTTAACTTTGACTGTTTTTAATAATTTTGAAGGTAATTGGCTTCTGGTGTCAAAACTTCATCAGTTAATTTCAAAGGTAACTTTGACTTTGTTAGTAACATCAAAGTTAATGAAAAACATGGTTTGCCACATGATTCACTTACTGCAGGTCACATGGGAGACTCCAAGCAGGCCGGAAGTGAATGTTTCACTTTCCTTTCAGCAGTTGTAGCTGAAAGAGACAGCCTCATAGACTCAGAGAGCATTTTAGCAGCAATGTAGCTTTAGAGTTAAATATGTTACACCTTTTTGAGTTGTAATCCTCATCCTTCTGTACTGTAGTTTCTGATTTTATAAATTGTGTTAGTGTATACTTCTTTCTTCTGACTTCTTACTGTTTTTTTTTCTTTCATTTTCTTCATATTTCTTTTTTGTAATGGAGGGGCAGCGTCAGGAGTCGGTGGAGTCCAAACCGGGTGGGGCTGGAGCACCAGTAAGGCACCCATGCCTTAGCAGGTGTATTTTTTTAAAGGGACTGCTGCCCTCCTAGCTCAGGAAGGGAGTTTTGCTGCTGCAGAGCAGCAGCAAGAAGAAAAACTGTGGCAGCCTGAACAGTAGCAGCAGCAGGAGCAGGAACAACAGCAGCAGCAGCCACAAGTTCCTCCCCCCCAACAGAAGCCTGCTGCCTCCTCTTCTAGTGCTTCCCCACTCCCACAGTGCTCTGTGGTGTGGGACTTTTATGGTATGCACCCTTCAAATCAGACAGTGGTCATCTGTAAGGTGTGTGGGCAGTGTGTGAGGTGGAGTAAAAAAGGGAGCTGTCTTATGACCAGCCGGCCAGAGGATGCACCTCCACATCTACCACCTCACTGAGTGGAGGGCCAAGGAGCATGATGTTGCTGCATCATGTGATGGTGGTGGTGATGGCCCTGGGGGAAATGTTGAGCAGCATGAGGTTGATGGTGCTGCTGCAGTAACTCAGTGTGGCAGGCATGGGATGAACTGCAGTAGTACTCTTCCTGTACTTCACAGACAGCTCTGCAATTATGGCAGTATTAATGACCCCATGGCACCTGCCACAAATGACCATTTGGTAGTTTTATGGGCTGAGGTGAATGATCTGCGGCAAGAATTTAATACTTTCTGGCAGGAAGTGGTGGATTGACTGGACAGTGTCATGTCTAGCTATGAGAGGATCCTCACTCTCCTATCCAAGCTGTGTGATGGTGGTGGGCATGGCTCATCTTCTGGCAGTGCTAGTGGGGTGGTCTGAGTTGTTTTGGTTCAAGAAACATTTTATATTATATGTAGTTATTCTGTCATCAGTGTTCTTAATTTCTCCACTCTCTTGTCCCCCCTATTAAAAATAAAAAACACCAAAAAAATATAAAAAGTTATAAAAAGTAAAAAAAAACCTGTTGTTTTAAGGTCTTTTCTTCTCTATCCTCTTTTTCAGTATTGTTTCATTTGGGTGGATGTCCCTTGCTTGTCTAGTTCTGATATTTCTTTAATCCTTTTTACACAACGTGATGAATCACTTTACTTCCTTTCACTTTTGTTTCTGGTTCATCATGTGTGCTCCCTCCTTCTATCCACAAATGTCAAGTATTTGCCACATTAAATAAATTGTTTCCTTATGGTATGTGAGTATGCGTAGCTGGTAGCTGTGTTGTGTGCAACTGCAAACCAAGCAAAGAAGTGCAAACCATAAAACAAACATGAGTTATTCTACTGGGAAGTTAAACATAAATCTGTTTTAAGCATTTAACAGTTTACTGTGTTTGCCAGAAATGTGAAGTTGTGCCCCCAGACATAAATTGCCTCCCTTCACTGAAATACTGTTGTCGCACACACCTGATAAGGTGATGCAAAGCACACATGAAGCTTGCAAGAGAACTTAAACACATTTAGTGTACTGAGCAGTTTTGGGTCTCCCACCCCACTTTGTTTCAGTCAAATACTGTTGCTACACACACCTGAGAAGGCGACGCAAAGCATATGTGAAGCTTGCAAGAGAACTTAAACATATTTATTATACTAAGCATATTTGGGCCTGGAACCCAACCAGCACCAGCACTTTGCCAGAAATGTGAAGTTGTGTCCCCAGAGAGAAAATGCTTCCTTTTGGTCAAATACTGTTGCTGCACAAACCTGAGAAGGAGGTGCAAAGCATATCTGAAACCTGCAATTGAACCTAAACATATTTATCGCACTATGCATTTTTGGGCCAGCCACCCCACCACCACCACCACCACTGGCACTTTGCCAGAAAAGTGAAGATGTGTCCCCAGAGAGAAAACTCTTCCTTTCAGTCAAATACATTTGCTGCACACACCAGAGAAGGTGGTGCAAAGCATATGTGAAGCTTGCAAGAGAACTTAAACATATTTATAGTACTAAACATTTTTGGACCTGCCACCCCACTTCCTTTTAGTCAAATACTGTTGCCACGCACACCTGAGAAGGCTGTGTAAAGCATATGTGAAGCTTGCAAGAGAACGTAAACATATTTATCATACTATGCATTTTTTCAGCACTTTGCCAGAAGTGTGAAGTTATGCCCCAGAGAGAAAACACTTCCTTTCAGTCAAATAATGTTGCCGCTCACATCTGAGAAGGTGGTGCAAAGCATATGTGAGGCTTAAACATATTTATCGTACTACGCATTTTTTGGTCCTACCACCCCACCACCACCAGCACTTTGACAGAAATGTGAAGTTGTGTCTCCAGAGAGAAAATGATTATTTTTGGTCAAATACTGTTGCTGCACAAACCTGAGAAGGTGGTGCAAAGCATATGTGAAGCTTGCTAAAGAACCTAAACATATTTATCACACCATTCACTTTGGGCCAGCCATGCAACCAGCACCACCACCAGCACTTTGCCAGAAATATGAAGTTGTGTCCCCGGAGAGAAAACTCTTCCTTTCAGTCAAATACTGTTGCCACACACACCTGAGAAGGTGATTCAAAGCATATGTCTTCCCTTTTGTTGAATTTTGCCCCATTTCTGCCTATCCACCTCTTGGGCACTTATCCCCATCTTTTGCACTCTGCTTTGTAGAGAGATCCACTCCTCTGGTTCACAGGTTCCACTGCTAGCTGTGGGGAGTGGGCAATTAGGTACCCTTCTTGCTGGCCTGCCACCCCCCTTGGCTAGTTTAAATGCTTGTGCATGTAGCATTTAAACCCATCGAGTGCCTGGATTCCTCTCCAGGATGGATGCAGACCATCAGGCTTGAACAAGCCTCCATCCCTCCAGGTTGGTCCCCAGTTACTAATGAATCCAAACCCTTCCTCACAGCATCAGTTCTTCAACCATGAGTTAAACTTCCTGGTGCATGCACCCCTATGCTCTCCCATGCCTCTGGCAGGTAGTACTTCTGAGAAAGTGACAGAAGTAGCTACTTGCTTGAGACTCCTCCCCAATTTCTTAAACTCTTCCTGAACTTCTTTTGGCTCCCCATTTGCCAGGTCATTAGTACCTAGGGGGATAATGACATCCAGTTCACCCTCCCATCTTGCCTTCCCAGCGATCCCCAGGATCTTCCTCCCATCCCTCCATGCCATGACATCTGGTAGACACCTCACCTCCCTGTCCTCCCCCTCCTGTGTTCCTAGCTGGATCCCTCTTATGATGGAGTCCTCCACCAGGATTCACGTCCTCCTCCTCTGGGGTCCACTGCTCTCCCCACTGAGGTCGCCTACTTGGCTAACCTCCACATCATTTTCTTCCACTTCTTTTGGTACCTCTATTTGGTTGTCCCCATTTGCTAGTGTGGCATTTGAGTTCTTAAGTGGAATAGGATCTGGGATTTGCCTCTGCCTGACCACCTTAACCTTCCCCGAGCCCACTGTCATCAAAGTGCTCCTCATTCTCAGCATCGTTTGAGGCAGTGACATTGGACTGGGTGGTCTCTGGATAGGGGTGATGGTACTCCTGACCCAGTTTACTTCTGCTCTGAGTCTGGCTACCTCATCCCGCAGTCCAGAGAGATGCATGTAGACAGGGCAGCATCTCAGCATCCAGAAGGTCTGCCTGAATATGGCTTCCCCGTAAGTACCTTTGTTTTCTTTTCATTGTAAGGGAGGGGGGTTATTGCTACTGTTCAAAGCCTAATATATTCTTACTTCTCTTTCATTGATTTTCAGTTGTTTGTGCATATGACGTTATACTGCTGGACAGCTACAACATAGATGTTGTTGTCTGACTCATGCCCAGCATTGGCCAACCATGAAGGTAGGTATTTTTTTTTATTTTGGGGAGGGACTTGCTCACTGGGGACTCATTATGGCGCAGAGACATAGTGCACAGGTAAGTACCTTTGTTTTGTTTTCATTGTAAGTGAGGGGGGTTATTACTACTGTTTGAAGTCTAATATATTCTTACTTCTCTTTCATTGATTTTCAGTTGTTTGTGCATATGACTATAAACTGCTGGACAGCTACAACATAGATGCTGTTGTCTGACTCATACGCAACATTGGCCAACCAAGAAGTTAAATATTTTTTGTTCTTTATGGGGGGTGGGGACTTGTTTCTGTACCATAATTGATAAATTAAGCTTATTTCTTAATAACTTCCTCTGCTGTTCTTCCTTATCTTTACAGGTATTCCTTGTGCCTGAATTTGTCTCAATGATGTGCTTGATTCACCAAGCAAATGATGTCAATCCACAGAGAGCATCTGGAAAACAAGAAATGATTTTTGTGAAGGAAAGGAAAGGAAAGGAAAGGAAAGGAAAGGAAAGGAAAGGAAAGGAAAGGAAAGGACAGTCAATTAAAGCAAAATAAAGGAAAATATTAAATCACAATGATACTTACCTCAGGGTACTACTGCTGGCTGTGCAATTCTGTTTTGGTGTCTGTGTTCTGTAGTAGAACCAACAAAACCTGCATGAAGAAAATATTGCATGAAAACATTTTTATGCTGAAATGAGTCTCATCAGTCATGGACTGATTTTGTGCCTCTAGTAGGCTTATAGAAGGGCTGCAGTATCTGAAAAACAGTGCAGATGTCTTACCAACAACAGATGAAGAAAGTCCTTGATGCAGTGTGATTCCGCATGGTGATGCCTTGCAGACTTCAGTCAGTGGCTTGATGGAGGACCAAGACGATTCTGTCAAGAGGAGAGTTTTGAGGAGGTACAGGAGGCACTTCTATTTATCACATTGGTTGGTGGTAATGAATCATCACTGCGGTGGTGGAAGTGGTAGCCAAGCCAATGCTGTTTCTTATTTGATGTGATTGTGAGGAGGAGGACATAGCTGAAGCAGCCCTGAGAGTAAAGAGGAGTTAAAGGAGGTGGTTCACTTTATCACAATACACTGCCTAGTACAGTACATACCACTGAAGTGGTGGAAGTGCTGTGCCATGCTATTTCTGCCTGTGTTGGAGGAGGATCCAATGTGTCTACACACAAGAGATAGTAGAAGGAGGAGAAGGTTGAGGTGCTGAGGCCACTGCTGCACAACTGCAGTGTGTCTTGCTGGCTAGAGTGGGGTTCCTTAATTCATAAGTGACATAGTGCATTGTTTACTGCTGTTCAATTTGATGTAATTTAAAAGCAGCACTAATTAATAGTTGTGGATGTATATCTCAGCACTGAATGTGATACATTATTATTGTTATTAAGCTGACATCCAGGATTACGTGATTGTGGATGGGTGGGTACATGGAGGGAGAATATAAAAATAAATAGTAGAGTTCATTGTTCTTCCACGTCTTTCAGGAGGCATCCCTCACAGTCTTCAATACTGGAAGTGTCACCATACGGGAACTCCCTCTCCATCACTGCTTCATCCACTTCAGTGTTGTGAGATAATGATGAGGTACATCCCGGTCTGCCTAAAGCACTTTCCTCATTATCATCATCATCATTGTCAATCGGTGCTGTTACCATGGACATTACTCTTTTTGATGGTATGTGAGCCTCATACATTTTGGTAACTGTCAGCATGCCGACATTTTTTGGAAATAGATTTGTGTGCCTGCCAAGCACAATGGCACCCATTGAACTGAACACCCACTCAACACTGACACTGGAGGATGGACAGCTAAGATATTTCAGAGCAACCACTGTCAGTTCTGGCCAGGCATTGAACTTAGTGCCCCAGTATAGTAGTGGCTCATAGAAACATAGAAACATAGAAGTTGATGACAGATAAGGACTGCAAGGCCCATCCAATCTGCCCATTTCTTTTTCTACCTTATGAATGTGCCATAGGCCTTTGTTCTGTCAATGGCCTATCTATTCATACTCAACTGTATTGCTCCATTATGCCTATTCCATGCCTGTTTGAAGCCCTGCACTGTATTCATACCCACCACTTCCTGAGGTAGGCCGTTTCATGCATCCATCACCCTTTCTGTGAAAAATAATTTCCTCACATTCCCCCTTAATCGGCCTCCCTCTAATCTCATGCTGTGTCCTCTTGACCTGCTATTTTTCTTATATTGAAACATGTTAGACTCATTCACCTTGTTAATGCCCTTAAGGTGTTTGAATGTTTCAATCATATCACCTCTCTCCCTCCTTTGCTCTAGGGTATACATATTGAGTTCAGTGAATCTGTCCTCATATGTTTTCTGATGCAGTCCCTGCACCATTTTGGTTGCCCATCTCTGGACTACCTCAATTTGGTTAATGTCCTTGTGAAGGTGTGGCCTCCAGTACTGCATGCAGTACTCCAGATGGGGCCTAACCAGTGTCTTGTAAAGAAAGATTATTACCTCCCTCTTCCAACTTGTGATACCCCTACTAATACACCCCAACCTCCCTCTAGCCTTACCTACTGCTTTAGATGTCTGCTTGGATGATTTCAGGTAATCGGTAATGATGATGCCCAAGTCTCTTTCTTCCCTTGCGACTGCCAGCAACTCCCCTCCCAGTCTATAGGTGGCTTCAGGGTTTCTCTTCGCTATGTGCATGATCTTGCACTTCTTTGCATTAAACCACAGTTGCCACTCTTACAACCATTTTGCTAGTTTATCGAGATCTCTTCTCATTCTGCCCACACCATCTGAATCATCTACTCTGTTGCAGATCTTGGTGTCATTTGCAAACAGACAAACCTTGCCCTCCAGTCTATCTGCAATGCCACTGATGAAGATATTGAAGAGGACTGGCCCCAGAACTGATCCCTGAGGTACCCCACTTCTGACTTGCATCTCTTCTGACTGTATACTGTTTACCACCATTCTCTGTTTTCTGCCCGTTAACCAGTTTGCCACCCAGTTGACCAATGTCTGACCCACCCCGAGCCTGCCCAGCTTATTAATCAATCTTCTATGTGGAACAGTATCGAAAGCTTTGCTGAAGTCAAGGTAGGCAACATCAACTGCTCCCCCTTGGTCCACCACTCTGGTTACTCAGTCAAAGAAATCTATGAGATTAGTTTGACAGGACCTTCCTTTTGTAAACACATGCTGTTTTGGATCCTGTGCTCCTATGGATTCCAGGTCTTGTACTATCCTTTCCTTAAGGAGTGTCTCCATAATCTTGCCCACTACTGAGATAAGACTGACTGGTCTGTAGTTCTCTGCCTCCTCCATGCTGCCACTCTTGTGGAGTGGGATCACATGAGCCTTTCTCCAGTCTTCTGGGACCTCTCCTGTGCTCAGAGACTCACTAAACAGTTCTGATAATGGCTTTGCTAGTTCCACCCTTAGCTTCTTTAGTACCCTGGGATGTATGCCATCAGGTCCCATTGCCTTGTCCACCCTGAGTTTATAGAGCTCTTGTAGGACCCTTTCTTTTGTGAAGGGACTAGTGCACACCTCCCCACCCCACCGTGTCCATGCTGCAGAACTGTGGGTCCTGCCCTACCTTCTCTTCAACAAATACTGAGCAGAAGTATCTATTTAGGATGGATGCTTTTACATGGTCCTCCTCCACACATGCCCCCTTATCCCCTTTGATCTTAGCAATACCCCCTCTGGACTTTCTCCTTTCACTAATGTATCTATGGAAAGTTTTGTTACCTTCTCCAATGGCCAGGTTCTTTGTATCTGTGAAATATGCATCTACCATGCATTTTGCCAGTCGAAGACATGCAGCGTGATCATCCCCCTCCTCCTCCTCTTCAGTTTCCTCCATGTCTGTGACTCCCCCTTCACTGAGGGCATCCCAAATTCAGCATAGGTTCCTTTACCTTGCATTGTTTTTCTTCAGTTTGACACCCTGAATGGGATGAAGAGAAATTGGTGGCTGTAACACCGGATCGCTGTGCAGTACCATCATCTTTCTTTGACCCTTATGCCCATAGAAGCAGCTATACACTACTTACCCTCTGAGTGAGTAGTTCTGCCAGTCTCTGCAACTCATGATGCCCACCTTGGAATATGGCCGCCAGCCATGTTTATAATGTGGGTTGAGCATTGTGGCAATTCCAAACTCCTCAGAATGCAGAATATACTTTATGTGGGTGTTGGAGTCTAATGTGGACAGCATGTGTTCCACTAATGAGCAAATTGCTCTGTCACCACCTGCCTCCAACTGTTGCTGCACATTCAGCAGTGTCTGCCTCAGCGCCCATAGCAGTGGGATGGACTCACTAATGCAGGCAGTGTCCCCACTGACTGCCTGTGCTGCAAGCTTGAAGGGTCTCAGAATCGAGATGAGCCCATCCATTAGGTGCCACTGTTCTGTTGTGAGACACATGGATGCCCCACTGTTGCCAAGACTCACATAAATTAGCAGACACTCAGATATAGCCTTCTACTGCTGGTATAGGTGCTCCACCATGTACTAGGGTGAGTTCAACCGGGTGACAACGTCAAACTTTAAATGGTGCTGAGGCAGCTTGTCACTTACCTGCAGATCACAAAGATGGTCATAAGCTTTTGCTGAATGTGCAAAGTGGGCACAGATTGTACTCACAGAAGAAAAGTCTGCAGACGGCAAACTTCTTGATGGTTCTGTTAGTCTTGCTGGTTAGGAACAGATAATCAGACACAAAAGTGCTTCAAGGTCGATGTTCTTTATTAAAGATACATAAGATTCCAAGTGAATTGATCCAAAAGAGACACAAAGAAGCCAAGCTGGTCAACATGGACTGTGGCTGACCCCTTCCCATGAGAGGCTTGCTCTCAGAAGTGCCAGTCAAATGTTTTTGTGCTAAAGGGGCATTTTCTCAAGACTTGAGAGTGAGTCTCTGATGGGGAGGGGTCAGCCACAGTCTGTGACATCCTGCTTGGCTTCTTTTAGTCTCTTTTGGATTGATTCACTTGGAATCTTATAGATCTTTATTAAAGAACATTGATCTTGAAGCACTTTTGTCTGATTATCTGTTCCTAACCAGCAGGATTAACAGGACCATCAGGAACGGTGCCGTGTGCCAACTTTTCTTCTGTAAGTACAAATTGTTGCTTTTGTTGGCACTGGCCATTATACATAGAGCTGCCATCCTCCTCTATCTTTCCGAAATGGGCACCGACTTATTTTATATTTGGATGGTTAATGAAAGCCTGCACAATAGGGTTAGCGCAATGTACCAGGCATGGCACCCTATTAAATCCCCCATCAGCGATGCATTTCCACACATTTGAGCCATTATCACAGGCAATGAATCCATCTTTCAGTGCATGGGGGTTGAGCCACTGATCAATCTTAGTAAGTATGAATTCTAGCATCTTTTCTCCAGTGTGTGACCTCAGGATACTCTTCATGGTCAGTGTTGCATGCTGCCTAACACCAGGCATGTTGCTACCACCACAGTTTGTCTTACTGCAATTCTTGCCTCTCCCCCATTCAGCCACTACCACAGGTACCTGTGCCTATTGTGCTGTAATGCACAGGTAAGCACTACCAGATGTTTTCCCACTGATTTACATGTCCATGCTCAGATGAACATACTGTGCTGAGGAATGCTGCAGGGCATGATGTACCATGTCACATCCAGTACTATACAGCTCAGGGATGGCATGCTTTGAAAAGTATGTATGTGGTGGCACCTGCCATTTAGTCAAGGCACGGGTCACAAACTTCCTAAATCACACATTCTCTACAAAGGAGTATGGCAACAAATCTAGAACAATCATTT
Organism: Neoceratodus forsteri; assembly: GCA_016271365.2. Lineage (NCBI taxonomy): Eukaryota > Metazoa > Chordata > Ceratodontiformes > Ceratodontidae > Neoceratodus > Neoceratodus forsteri. The sequence continues at coordinate 1,023,065,348 of CM057454.1, read as the reverse complement.
CTGCACATGCTGCATTCAATTCCCATGCTGTACCATGATTAGGTGGGAATTTTGTTTGCCTATGCAAAATGGAAAACAGCATCAGCTGAACTTTTCTTGATACTGCTGCCTTCAGTGATGCACCTGGTGGTGTGCCAAACAGCTTGCCTCATCATTGTGCCATTAAGAGGGTGCTCTTGGCCTGGGGATTTCAAATGGTACTCACAGCCTGGGGTGATGCATGACACACCTCAGCGACTTTTTTGTCTTTCATAGCTGGGGTACCAATCACATTTTGACTTGGGGTGGTACTACCGATGCTAGGACCACTACTTTGCCCACTTCCAGAATCCTCCTCATTCAGTACCACAACAAAGTTCTCCTCCTCACCTGCACCTCCATGTCCCTCTAGTGGTGCTGGGTATATTTTGCTTACATAGCCCTGTGATTGGGATGGAGACGAACCAGAACCACTGGTGGTGGCTGCCTTCTGGTGTTGATGCCACCAAACTGTGTGCCTATTTTTAAGGTGTGTGTGTGTTGCCCACCTGTGCCAAGGTGACTACACATCTTACCCCAACTTACTCAGGTTTGAACAGTTGAAAATTTGCCACTGTCTTGTCAGATGGGTCCAGTACATAACAATCCCACACTAGAGATTTATGAGGCCTTGTATTTACTTGGTACCAAGATGACCGTGGTTGTGATAGCAAACGAGAAGATTTGTTCTTTGTTATGTTGTGGGGTGACTGGAACAATGTAGAAATGAGAGAAACTTTATTTGGGGTTTCCTTCTCCTTGGTGGTTTTAGCAGTTAAGGCAACAGGAAAGACACATTCTGTAACAACCTGTTTTGCCCTTTTCTTTTCAGGCTCCCATGAGGAATCAGTGTCATCTGACATATTATCATCATCTACATCATATTCTGGAAAAAAGTTGGCAGTCTCATCAGCCTTAGCAGGTCTGTCCACTTCAGTAGCAAGTGCCACAGGCTCTGTAACATGCACCTCCTCTTCCTGACTGTTGTTCTCATGTTGCTCCACATGTACCACCTCACCCTCACTCACTGGACACACATTATCAGGCTCTATCTTTGACTCACCATCACCAACAGCACCACTTTTAAAATGCACTTTAGAACCAACCTTCTCCAAGCCAACAGTTGCTTGTTTGGTGGTGGTGCTGCTGCTTCTTCTCACTGAGTCACTTGACATTGGCACATCCGTCAACATGTCTGCCACAGATTTGGAAGAGAAAAACTTAATGGCAGGAAAGCCAACACCAAGGCAATATATGTTGCTACTACTGCTATTGCCTGCCACAGAGTCATCTGAATGCTGTCCCTGTGGTCTCTCAGACACGTTTCTGGTTCCTGCACCACTATTAGGATTAGGGACCACAAATAGGGAAATGTTCTTTGTGGTCTCTCCATGGCCTCTCCTTTTAGTTGCCTTTTTCTTCCCAGTCATTCTTCAGTGTACACAGTCACACAAAAATCACTCTGATTAAATCACAGTCAGAAGGACAGTGATTTTTTTTCCCAAATACAAGTGCACACAGGCTGCAGGGACACAACAATCACTCTGTTTATATCGCAGTTAGGAGGACAGTGATTTATTTCCTAAATACAGTTGTGCACACAGGGACACAACAATCACTCTGGTTAAATCACAATCAGGAGGACAGTGATTTTTTCCTAAATACAGCTGTGTATGCAGGGACACAACAATCACTCTGGATCAATCGCAGTCAGGAGGACAGTGATTTTTTTTCCCTAAATACAGTTGTTCACACAGTCACACAAAAATCACTGGTTAAATTGCTATTTGGAGGACAGTAATTTTTCTCCAAAATACAGGTGTGCATGTAATAACATAGCAATCACTCTGGTTAAATCACAGTCAAGAGGACAGTGATTTTTTTCCTAACTACAGGTGCTCGCAGGGACGCAATAATCACTCTGGTTCAATTACAGTCTGGAGGACAGCGATTTTTTTCCTAAAAACAGTTGTGCACACAGCCACACAAAAATCACTCTGATTAAATCGCTATCTAGAGGACAGTGATTTTTTCGGGTGTACATACATCTACTAACCTCTACTAACAAGCATTTGAAAACTTTCTCTAGGAAACGTATCATGCATACCATTATCTCCATCAAAACACAGCTGATCTCTGTGGACAAAACCATTCAAAGGCAAAAGAATTTCCTGCAGTGAACGGCTCCACATAACCTTCCGTTTATTAAGCACTGCATCCAAAACCTTAACTCCACTCTCTTTCAGTTTCTCAAGGATACCAAATCTGCAAAACTCCAGTCTCTCACCCAGCAGATCAACAACCAACATGAGCCCTCGAGTCAGACACAACCTAACAATTTGGTATTTTGTGTTCCTCCAGACCTTCCCCTGACACAAGATGAGCAATCACTCCTTAGCAAAGGTCTCTCTTTTGTGCCCACACCCAGATATCTTGATGCACTCCAAGTTCAAGTTGATCTGCAGTGCTTCTATCATAGAGTACGCCTTGCAGCTCATTTTTCTAATATGACTCCTCTTCCCACAGATGATGACAGTATCACCAGAACTATCAATGACATCAATCCCCAGAGAAGTGCATGGACACCCCCTCCAGGACGTTTTGCTGCTGTTGATTATTTTGTTTGCCAATGCATGGAAAACACCACTAACTTTAATCTTCATTGCAGGCACAACCATTCCAACCTGACACCTGGTGAGCTTGCAGCCCTCAGATCTCTACAATGTAGGAATGACATTGTTATTAAACCAGCTGATAAGGGAGGTGCTGTTGTGGTCTGGCAAAAGGAGCTATACATCATGGAAGCCACACAGCAACTCTATGACACCAGGTTTTATTCTTCTCTTCCACAGGACCCCACTGCTGACTATCAGACAGAGGTCACCACCACCATCACCTCTGCTATTGAAAACAATGAGCTCCCTGCTTCTGCTAAGAGACTCATAGTTCAGCATCCCCAGACATCCAGGTTTTATCTTCTTCCCAAAATCCACAAAACAGGTAACCCGGGTCATCCCATAGTGTCTGCCTGCTCCTGCCCCACATCCCACATCTCCACATTTTTGGATGGCCTCATGAGACCCCTTGTTGAGTCCCTGCCCTCCTATGTTAAAGACACTAACCATGCTCTCCAGTTATTTGACAGGATCAGATTCAGTGACTCTCATCAGCTCATCTTCACCATGGACATCAAATCTCTACACAGTGATCCCCCATGATGATGGTCTGACAGCTCTGCAGCATTTCTTGAACAAGCGGGAAGTCCAGCAGCCACCCACACACACACACTAACTCGTCTGGCAGAACTGGTTCTTACACTCAATGCTTTTTCTTTTAATAACAGTTTTTTTCAGCAGGTCAGTGGAGTTGCCATGGGTACCAAGATGGGTCCCAGCTTTGCTAATCTGTTTGTGGGTTGGGTGGAGGAATGTTTTTTTCTCTCATTCACAGGGACTGTGCCTGAACTCTACAAATGCTACATTGATGACTGTGTGGGGGCCACCTCCTGCTCCAGGGAGACCCTCCAAGTCTTCCTTGACAAGTTCACCATGGCCCATCCTTCCCTTCAGTACACTGTTGAAGTATCCTCCTCTACACTGCCTTTTCTGGATATCCAGCTGTCAGTCCAGAACACTGGTCTGAAGACATCAGTCTATTACAAACCCACTGACTCTCACAGTTTCCTCCTCCATAGCTCCTTCCATCCTAAACACGTAAAGAATGGCCTGCCTTATTCACAGTTTCTTAGACTTCGCAGGTTATGCAGTGAAGAGGATGATTTTGCTGAGCAGACCCAAATAATGCATAGTTTTTTTATCAACAGGGGATACTCTAAAAGCACAGTGGACAGAGCACTCTCCCGGGTCAGTAACATGCCCCGTAACCTTGACCCCCGCATGAGGGATACTGTCACACAAGAACAATGGCAAATTCCACTAGTTCTTCCTTTCCATCAGAGTACACCTTCTCTTCACAGGATCATCACTAGTAACTTTCCCATTTTGCAAACTGACCCTAACATTGGTGCTTCCTTTACAGAATCACCTATTGCCTCCTACCACCGGCCACCTAACCTGTGGAATCTCCTGGTTAAAAGCAGTCTACCCACTTCTAACAGTTCCTCCCCCCCAGGTGCCAAACCTTGCAACAGGGCTCGCTGCTACACCTGCAAATTTATTTCCAGTGTGACTGAGATTCGGGGGCCTACAGGTGTTTTTCACATCACCAAGGAGTTCTCATGCACCTCCACTAATGTGGTGTATTGTATTCTTTGCAGGAAATGTTCAGCTATTTACATCAGAGAAACTGGTAGGCGTCTTGCTGACCGTTTCAGGGAACATTACAGAGCAGTCAGGAACGGTGAAACTGCTAAACCCATTGTATCCCACTTTATCTCCAGGGACCACAATGTCAATGACCTTTCTGTTTGTGTCCTTCAGCAGGGCTTCCGGGATCCTGACCATAGAAAAAACATGGAAGCCAAGCTGATCATCCGCCTTGGCTCCCAGCAGCCCTCTGGTTTAAATGATAGACTTATTTTCCACTAACATCTTTCAGCCATCCCTTTTTTTCCCTAAAGTCAATTTGTTTTTGTACTCATTTATTTTTCATTTTCACCATATGTCTCCATTTCTCTCTCCTTCCCACACATTTGTCACCTTTCAGCCTTCTTACAAGGCCCTGTTAATTAGTCTCCACCTGGGAACTTCCCCCGCTCTTTCTCTCCCATTATGCTTAATCTTTCCCATCATCACCTTTTTGTTTCTCATATTCTCTCTTAATCTTACCATTTATCACTTCTTCTCCCTTAGCTTCCCCCTTCTTCTTTCTCCACATATATATCTCTCTCATTTTACCTCTCCTCTACACTAACTTGTTTTTTTTCTCTTTTAGATATTTCCTGAAGAAGACCTAAGGTCGAAACGTAGATTTTTAACTCTATTTTCTATTTTCAGCTTGCATTTAATATAACCATTTTGTTTTGCTACATGGATACAACAATCACTCTTGTTAAATTGCAGTCAGAAGGACAGTGATTTTTTTTCCTAAATGCAGTTGTGCATGCAGTAACACAAAATCACTCTGGTTATATCGCAGTCAGGAGGACAGTGATTTTTTTTCCATAAATACAGTTGTGCATACAGTCACACAAAAATCACTCTGGTTAAATCAATGTCTGGAGGACAGTGACTTTTTTTTCAAAATACAGGTGTGCATGCAGGGACACAACAATCACTCTGGTTAAATCACAGTTAGGAGGACAGTGATTTTTTTTCTGAAATACAGGTGTGCATGCAGGGACACAACAATCACTCTGGTTAAATTGCAGTCAGGAGGACAGTGATTTTTTTCCTAAATACAGTTGTGCATGCAGTCACACAAAAATCACTGGTTAAATCACAGTTAGGAGGACAGCAATTTATTTCCTAAATACAGGTGCACGCAGTGACACAACAATCAGTCTGCTTAAATCACAGTGAGGAGGACAGTGATTTTTTTCATAAGAAAAGACAGGGAACTTGCCAACTGATTTTGTTCAGAAGATAACTGTGTTTCTAAACTGCTCCTACCCTCCCCCACACAAGCCACCAAACCACAGCTTCTAACAGAAAATGAAATACTTCAAATAAACAATACAGGATGGAGAAAATCAACACAAAGCATTACTGTGTGTGCAAAAGGCATTCACAGTAACAGTTCTGAAGCAATTTGACCAATAAAATGCTATTTTATATAATGTTTGTAGACTGTGATTCTAAGCTGCAGCACAAGCTCTGCTCTCTAAGTTCTCTCAAACACACTACACTCACAGAATGACCAAACTAGCTTCTTATCAGCTGTTTAGCAACATGTGACCTCATATCCGATGGTTCATTGCAAACTTTGACTCTTATGCTGAGCTTCGATGGTGAAGTTCCAGCTTCATGGATCTGGAACACTTCTACTATTGACTGCAACATGAATCAAAGTTTTTGACTTTGAAGTTTCTCAAATTCACAAAAAAAGGCTTCGAAGTGGGATTTTGCAGGGCAGAAAACCTCTCAGAATAGTCAAAATCCTCAAAATTTTACACAGAGTGAATTTTATCAACTTCACACACATCTGAACATGACATGTGGCATTTACAAAATACTGGTTGAAACATCATTTCCCACCATACGTGTGAAAACACATTTTAGGCTGGATTTGAAAAATGACATTTGTGATGTTCATGAGGTTATGTAAAGAAGGTTATGTTCAAAGTTTGGTGTGAAAATACTGTAAATTACCAAAGTTTTAAATGAATATCAAACAATTTCATCATACAGTGGCACCCGCCAGGATGCAACATAGTAATGCTGCAGTATGTCACACAATGATGCAGTATTCTGCTGAGAAGAGTGTAATTTAGTCATTAAGCTATTCTGTCATGCAGTATTTTTTTGATATGTCACTTACTGCCAGTTACTGTGTTGCATAGTGACTGGCTCCACATTTTGACAGCACATTTTGAGCATAGTCTTCTCACGACCCCATATCATGGACCCGATAGGTGAACATTTTCAAATCCTGCTGGAAAGGTGATTTTTGCAGGGCTACTGCAAAGTCACCTTTTGGACAGGATTTGAAAAATGTCACCTGCTTTGTTCATGATGTGGTGTTCCAAAATGGCCATGTTGAAAGTTTGTGGAAAAAACATTGAGCAATAGTGAAGTTATGGTTTAATATTGACATATTTCAAAGTTTGCTCATAATTTGGTCATTTTACCATACTGTTCCACCTAATTTTCAACACAGTCTTCTTTTGATCCTACCTCATGAAACAAGTAGGGTGAAAATTTTCAGATCCCACTTGAAAGGTGATTTCATGGAGTGACTATTAAATCACCTTTCAGGCCAGATTTAAAAAAGATTTCACCTATCTCAGTCATGATATTGGGTGCCAAAAAGGCTATGTTGAAAATTTGGTGACACAATATCTAAAAATGACAAGAGTATGAGTAAAAGACCAGAATGCACTGAAATACATTATCTGGACTTACTTTATTTTCTCATGTCACTGTCGCGGTTCCCAGATGAGAACATCTTTCTTATCAGACAGTGGATCTATGATATGGGACCCTCTTTATGTGAGTGTGGGTGTGTGTGTGTGGAGTGTGTGAGGTGGTGAGATCTGAGTGTGGGGTCAGGGTGCAATGAATGGGGGTGTGGGGGAAGCAGAGATAGATGAAGGATGATTTTCTTCTTTTCAAGTACCTTAAAAATAAATAAAATATCTTCTGAGACAGTTTTCTTTATTTCAGGGATGATAGCACTGGTGATTGGGCACCCCACTGTTGGAAGACAGTTTTGAGGCAAAGGGGTGGGCATCCTGGTGTCACTAAGTATTGGGGTGTCTAGGGGGTAAATTCATGGAGACCAGTGTGGGTAGAATATTTTATGTATAGTGGCACTGGAGGTGGGCACCCTGGTGTCACTAAGCACTATTGAGGAAGGGGATGTTAGCTGGTACTGGGGGTTGGGCACTGCAGTGTTGAAAAATGGAAAATAAAACAACCAAATTTTATAGTGGTGGTAAAATTGGGCACCTGCCATCTATTAAAATGAAAACTTGAGTCAGGAGGGAGTATACCAATGGTAGGACTGAGCACCTGCAGTCTAGTTACTATAATTAGCAATGTGGCTCAGGAGGTGAATAATGAGTTATGCCACTGGGCTTGCACATCAGTGCTACTGAAACACCTCCCATTGCTAAGCTGGGCACCCAGGTTCTTGGGGTGCTCAGAAAATGTACTTCTGGCTTAATTAAAAAAACAAAACAAATACTATACACTAGGTTGAAGTGCATTTTTTTCCAAAATACATCAGTTTTATGAATGTTCCATCTATTTTGTTGAAGAAAAAGATGGAAACCATCACAACCCCTTTTTTTTCTCAGAAAAGGTAACATACTAATATTGCAGAAGGTAAATGCTTGCAAAAGGTAAATTTATCTTTCTTATCAGAAGGTTATCCTAAAACTGTAATGAATATGCTCAGAAATGAAACTTAAAATTATTATGACTCTGGAACTAAACAATGTTTTTTCATGAAACCTTCAAAAGGCACTACCCCTGCACAGGCCCCAACAGCCATGAAAGAGTTGTAAAAAAAAAAAAAACTGTACCATCAAGACTGTAGGTAAGAGCAAAGAAAAGTGTAATAACAGCCTGAAAAGGTTTTGACTTTTCTGTAAATGGTGCACATGCAGATCTCAGAAACTGCATAGGTGGCTGTCATAAAACTTCCCATGCCTTGAGAACTTGCCACAAAGACAACACATTCCAAATCTGGGGCATTGCATTGAACCCTCAAAGTTATTAAGATGTAAAGTTAGGGGTTTAACATTGAGCAGTACAGTCAACCCTAACTCTTTTGGTACTATAGTATAATAAATTATAGGGGTTTGGTAGCACCCCTATAGTTAGAGTTGAGTAACCTCAAACTTTGCACATTAATATCTTTGGCATCCGTTTGATGAAATTAGCTGACATTTTGCATGTGTTGTCTAGGAGGCAAGGCCTTGATGTGTGGAAATGTTTGTGACAGAAGCTTGTGTGGTTTCTGAGATCCACATCATTTTTAATAAAAAACCGTTTTCCTATACTTAACATTGTTTTTTTGCCCTCACCTACAGCCTATATGGAAAGGAATGTTTGCCCCAAACTTGTCATGGACATGTGTATTGTCCCAATGTAGTGCCTTTGACAGGTCTGGTGAACAAATATTTAAGGGTTCCTGATTTATAAGGCTTTTAAATTTAGTACTTTCAGACCTGCAAATGCACAGTAAGGGTTTTCAGATAACATTCAGTGGTGCAAGCAAAAATGTTATGCAGAAAATGCTGATTTTTGATTTTGTGCCACTGAACTGGCAGGGCACCAAACATTTTTGGTTCTGTGCCAACAGCTATCTTGTTCATTTTTTCCACACACTGACAAACATGAAAAATACATAAACGTACTGGAATTTTTAAAAACAAATATCAGAACCTTGATAAATGGTTGCTGTTTAGCTAGATTCAGATGTTTGTTTTTTCATTATGCCCAGAAATACATTTTCTGGGTGCCCAAAATCCTAAGTACCCAGCTTAGCGAGAGGCACACTTCCCCCACAGTCTCTGTATGTGAACAACGGGGATTTCTTGACTTTTGCAGCCACAGTTGAACTTCTGCTACCAGCTGCAGTGTGAGGTGTGAGCTGCTGAACTGCTGTTTCCCTGGTATTTGGTGGCACTGCTGTTTCCTTGGTGTTTGGTGGCCCCACCGCACTTCATTGTCATCTGTGGCAATATTGCCCTGGTGTCTAGTGGCACCTCCCACCCTTCTGATCACTGTCCCCTTACTCATGTTCAGTTTCCCTGGTGTTAAGTGGCACACCCCATCCACCAATCATCCTCCCTGTAAGTTAATAAAATGACTTCTTTCCCTGGTGTCTAGTGGCAACCCCCACCCACCGCTCACCATTCCCATTTCACTGGTGCCTAGTGGCACTCCTCCACCCACAGAATTCCATCCCCTTGAAGAAATTACACATTCCCTGCCTGGTATCTAGTCACACTCCCCACCTGACAATTGCCATTGCCGAATTGGCTGGTGTCTAGTGGCACCCCCCACCCTCCGATCACAATCCCTGATCGTCTGAATATGATCTTTGGTATCTAGTGGCACCCCACCCTCCCATTTCAGGTATAACCTGAAATAAAGAAAATGGTTCCTCAATAATTTTTTTTAAACCTGAAAACAATGAAAACTCCTTCGCCGATCAACCCCCAGCCCCACCTTCCACTCAGCACCCACCACCCCACACACCCCAGTATATCCCAACACACCCTTACTCACCTGAACAGGTCCCAGGTTTGAAATCTACTCTGTGACGAAAGACACGTCTTGCTGCTGGAACTAGTGACTGCAATATGAGAAATTAAGTTAAATGCAGTTCAATGTCCATCTTTTTTTTTACTTTATTTTTATTATTTCAAACAATATAAAAACATAATTTGTAATAAAATCCCAGATACATGTTTATTTGGTCTAGTCCATTTAATTTAGAGAGAAAGAAAGATAGTAAATAAACAAATTGTATATAACATTCTATACTGAAAGGTGGCTTTTAAAATCTATTATAAAGGTGATAAAAAATCAAATAGAAAGTCATTTCATTCCTGTTTAAGTTATACCATCTGGCTTGATATCTTTATGCTTAAATACTTATTATATGTTATATTTATCATTATATTGTTTTATCCTTTAAGTAATTTCAGGAACTTGTTAAACACATATTTCAAGTGATCAAAAAATGATCAAAAACAACCATGTTAAAAACAGATAACAAAAAGAAAATAAGTCTAATTTTAAATTCATTTTTTTGCTTTCTCTAAAGAAATAATGGACATCTCTTTATCAGATTGTGTTGGTGACTCAGAGCTCACATCCTTATCATACTGCAAATGCGAAAATAAGGTAATCTGATCTATTTCAATTACAATCTTATTTTTGTAAGAAACTTTTAATTCTGTGGGTGGTAATAGATGAAACTTAGCCCCCCAACTCTAAAATCTCTTGATGATTTGATAAACATCAATGGCCCACATTTTTAAAGGGGATGTGTGGCCCAAAATAGAGATATGCCACGCATCCCAGAAAATGAGCCGAAGCGCAGTATTCAACAGTACGACATGTGTCACCCAAATCTGAATGTGCGATTGTGCAGAAAGTATGCCAGCAGCACAAATACAGGGGACATTCCCATGAATGTGGAGCACAGCCATATATTCAGCCAAAATGAGTAGCACAAGTGCAGTGCAACCCAAAAATAAGCAGCCCAAAGATAGGTATAAAAGAAGATGGCCTAACTTTGCAAGCCACCCATAGGCAGGGCACAGAACTGCAGCCATGGAGAGCATACCATTCCACATGGCAGCTGTAATAGAGGATGTGAGGAGACAGGAACAGCAACATGGCCAAAGAAGGGCCTGTATGTGGTATGCCGACCAGAGGTGGTACTGGAGCCATGTCACCTTTGAACAGTTGACCAACACCGAGATTGTGGGCCAGTACTGTCTCAACAGGGCAATTCTGACACAGCTCTGTGAGCAGCTCCATGATGAATTGCAGGCACCAGCACACAGAAGTTATGCCAAGCCATGATGGTGGAGACAAAGATGACAGCAGAACTGTGTCTTCTTGCCACAGGCACCTTCCAGATACCAGTGGCAGACACTACTGGAATCACACAATCTATCATGTCCCATCTCCTCACACACTTCCTCACTGCTCTGCTGTCCCATGATATGGAGTTCATCAAATTCCCTAACACAGTAGCACTGCACACAGAAACAATGCAGCTCTTCTACAGGGTGGCATGCATGCCATGAGTGCTGGGGCAAATGACTGCACCAATGTGGTAATCCGTGCACCACCTGGCATTGACAAGGAGACATGCATAAACAGGAAGGGGTACTACTCTGTCAACTGCCATGTGGTGTGCAGTGCCACAGGGTGCATCTGCAATGTCTTTGCCAGTTATCCTGGGAGTGCACATGATGCCTACATCTGGCATCAGTCAGCCATGTGCTGCTGATTCGAGTCTGGGAGATACCCAGTGTCAACCTAGTGGGTGAGTGATACAGAACACCATGGACATGGTGCCCACACATCTCCAGAGACCACTGCAAGTGGCTGTGAAGGGGGATCAGTGTGTGACAGAGCCTAAATAATGGCCAACAGACATGTGGCAAACTGGATGGGGTGTGTCTTCCAGACTGGGGCCCACAGACCAACAGAAACTAGAAGGATGGCTGGAACATTGAGTGTGCCAGCAAATGTGATGGTAGACAGCAGGCACAAGCAACGGGGGGCATCCACACCCCCCCCAAGGTGCTACAGTGTGTGAGGCAGGAGAGTGTGACACTGTGTGATAGGACAGCAACACGGGGTAGTAACAGGTTATGCCACAGCAGTGCACCATAGGCAGATGCTAGGCATGCCATGGTGGTAGTGACAGTGGGAAAGCAGTGGCAAGGAAGGTAATACAGAGGTGTGTGAGGGTGCATGCAAGTGGGAACAATAGACAGGTGAACAGTGTGTACAGCCACAAGGTGAACAGTGTGGACAGACACACCAGCATACATAGGTCATGGTTGGGAGCACTTCTGGGACATGAATGGATGTGTACACTAGACTAACATATCACTTTCCCTCACACAGCTGACAGCACCTACCACCTCCACCCATGGCTGCTCACCCCCATAGTGTGGAACTCATCCAAGGCAGAGGAGAGATACAATGAGGCACACATCGCTACAAGAAACATTACTGAGTGCATGCTTGGCATGCTGAAGATATGCTTCAGGTGCCTGGAGAGGTCCAGTGGTGCTGCACAGTACAACCCAGACAAGACCTATGGCATATATGTGGCCTTTTGCATGCTACACAACATGGCCATAGACCATGGAATAGTTGTCCAGGTACCTGAGGGTGACAGTTCCGAGGAGGAGGATCCGGTGGATGAGGGTGGGCAGCCATCACTTGCACTGAGGGCATGGTGGCACATGCAAGAGCATTTTGGACCATGAAGGTGAGTATTGGAGGCAGATATGACAGTTCAGGTAAACACACATGCACAGGTAAGTCCGACCCATGGTGCCCCCCTGGGCATGTCAGCCAGACACAGTCATGGGAGCAAGACAGGAACATGTGTGCACAACACACATGTACACATGTCCACAACAGGGGCTACAATGCCAAGGATGCACACAGGTGGATTTGGAGCAATGACATAGGTCAGTGATAAGCCTCTGGCACAGATGAACAGCAGCATACCACAACTGCACTCATCATTCCCATGCCCACCACTACAACACTGTGGCCTGCATCCATGGCCTGGATGCCACACAAATGGCACAAACATGCCACAGGCATACATGCATGTGGCACAATGACAGTGCACAGCCCTGAACAGGATGGGGATGATGTCAGACCAGCAACAGCCATGGGGCAATATGTGCAGGCCAACTGTTGCCAGTACACCTCAGTGTCTGCCTGTGTGGTCACCATGGACATCTGTGCAGCCACACACAGCATGCAAGGGTGACTCCCCTGGGAGACCACCTGCCACAAGGGAATAAGCCACCACTGAGTGGGTAGAACCACATGACTGTGATCAGCTGCGTATGGACGGAGATGTCATGAAATACACATTGGGCCCAGGGGTGTTAGGGATACCAATGGCGGGGGACAGTGTCTGGAGCACACTGGCTGCATGCCAACTCAGGGTGGGGTGCTAGTGTTGCTGCTAGTCAAGCAGCGGGTGCTACTGCAGGATTGTGTGACCCTGGCTGCTCAGCCCACTGCAATGGCCTGTGCAATCCTGTCAAGACCTGCAATCATGTCCTCCCACAGTTGCTGAAGCTCAGCAAGCACCTTGGCATGCTGAACGACTTCCTGCTCATCCAGAAGAGCCATCTGCATGTGCAACCCATGCACAGCCTACCTGAGCTCCACATGGCACTCCACAAAGTTCCGCAGGAGCCATGTGTGCTCATTGGACCCATCAGCAGGTGACATGTTCTGGAGTGGTGGCCAATGAGCAGGGGGGTGATCTTGCTGCTGTTGGCCTGGGGACTGTGTGCCTGCAGAGCTGGCCTGCACACATGCATCTGCAGGCCATTGCTGGTCAACAGCACCCTGGGAGATGGATACGCTGCACCTCAGTCTCAAAGAAGCACCCTGCCCCTGGCCAACCACAGCCGACATGATGGTCACCGGCATGCAGCATGGCGGGGGCTGCTCCCATGATGTCTCAGGATGGCGGCCAGTGTCAGAGGCCACCTGTGCTACAACCTGCATGCCAGGGTTGTCCATGGTGTTGAGGATGATGCTCCCCCACTGGGTGGTGTCATCATCATCTGTGACCATGACAGCACTGCAAGATCATCCAGGAGGTCAATCCCAGACAGGGGGTCCAGATCAGTAAGATCTTGCTCCACTTCCTGTGTGCTTGCCACAACAGCAGTGAGCACAGCTGGCTATGGGTTTGTCTGGCTGCTGTCCCCCAGGCTGAACCCATGATGCCGCTGCAACCCTAAGGCGTGATGCAGCTGTGAAAGCAGAAATGGAGAGCATGGTCAGGGCTGTACAGCTAGGATAATGAAACAGTGGCAGTCACATGGAGGTGCACATGCATGTTACAGGCGCACAGGTCATGGCACACATGGCCAGGACTACCATGGCAGGGCACATGGCGCATATGCCATACTAACAGGTGGGATTGTACTGCAGTAAGTGTGTGGCCACTCAATACCCCATGTGAGGTACTGCCAGAACGGTGGCTCCCACCCCACCACTGACCTGCAATCTCACACATCAGCTAACATGTGGCACAACAGGCCCAATGAAAATGCCAGATGTGCACCCACACCACAGACCACAGGTGTATAGTACTACACAACACCCGTGGACCTGCAGTATGGGGCACTGACAGGCAACAGTGGCTGCAAACATGTGTGGTGCTGCATGTAGCTGTCCCATAATATGGTCAGAGGCACCCATGTACACAGTCCCTGCTGGCCCACCCCAGGACTATGCACAAGTGTACTGTGGCTGCATCTCTGTGCTAGCACAGTGCTACAATGCTGGAATGAAATGCCAGACACCACCTGTGAACACCACATGCAGGCTTCCACAATACCTGTGCATTGTATACTCACAGTGCAGCAACGGTGCACATCCTGTATCAAATCCATGCCCAGGGACACCCTCAACAGAGGCATTGCATGTGGTGGAGACAAGGGCCTCCTGTGCCATCATGGTGGGCACTGATGATGGTTTCCCCCAAGGCAGTGAGGGATGACCGGATCAGGGCCAGTTGATCCCTGGCCCGTACCCGCTCCCTGTTTATTCTCTTAACACATTCCTGGGGTGGTTCTGTTATATTTGCCATTCACTGTCTCAGCCACCTCTGACCACCCCTTTACCAGTTCTTGCTGGTTCCCTGACTTTCAGTTAAGGAGGTCCTCCCTGAAGATGTAGGCCTTGATGATGGCTGTGAGCTCATCTTTAGTAAAGTCTGGTCTCCATCTCTTCCTTCCCTCCTCATTCTCCATACTAGTGCCTGTGGAAATTACAGTGAATCACAGGTATAGGTACAGGTACAGTGTCAGTGCCATGTAGTGAGAAACATGCAGAGTTAAGGTGAAACTACTACAGATAATGCCAAAGCGTAAACACACTTACCTCCAAGGTTGTAGTACCTCCGGTCACCTGTGTGGTGGTGTGGTGCATTTCGGTAAAATTTATAGCTCATCTCATGCAAATGTGTAGTAGAGCAACCTGTAATAAGATGCAAATGACTGAGATGGCCCATGAATGGGCAATGAAGTAATTACCATGTCCTGGCTGAATATTGAAAAGTTGGGCCTGAAGCATCTTAAAGTGCACTGTGCATGTGATTGTGCCACAGAATAAACTCATCATGCATTTCTGATGCATGAGTGATAGACAATATATGCCACAGCTTTGTGTGGTCATGGGGAAAGGACATCAGTAGTGGTGCATTGTGCAGTGGGCAGCAGATGCATATGGCACATAGCCACAGACATGCACCATATGGATGACTGTGGTCAAGGAGTCGACTGGCCTCCCTGACATGGCTGCAACACATGACCGTGCATGCATGTTTGTGGGGGCACAACCTCTGCTTCCAGCATGGCCCATCACTAACATGCATGTGTGTTATTAGGCCATGGTACGCCTATTGTGCATCATGATGGCACAGAATCATGCTGCATGGGGACAAGACTGTGTAGTCTATCTTACAACTAGCGTGGCCCACACACCTTGCAGTTCCTTACAGTTCAACAGCACAGTGACCCAGATGCAGCAGAGAAATGGAGATGGCACATGCCGTCACATCAGCGACCACCAGAACCAGCTCCCACAACTAGGGGAAGGTGTAGCTGGCTAATTTGATGGACCTTTTGGCCTCCCCTGGAGGGGTGATTTTTTGGTGCAGAGAAGCTCCTGGAGGCATGGTCCCAGGTGCAGGCCAGACTTGCTGTGTGTCTCACCAGGCACACAGGCATCACCCAAATGGGGGAACAGTGCCACCACAGATAAGATGACCTCCAGCAGAGGGACACAGCCAGGCTGGACCACCAGAGGGATATGGTGTGGAGGGGAGCAGTGCCACACCCAGGTATGTATCTTATGTGACCGTACACACCATTCATGGTACTGAATGATGATGATGACAGGTGTGTGGCTGTATCAGGCAGTGTCTGTTTTGGACAGTGGCATGTCACCAGTGGTGTACTGAGGGTGTGTACTGGTGTGCTGGTGTGCAGTATGCAGTGTGCACCACTGTCCAGCCCCGGCACTAGAATAGGTCATGTGGCCCCACATGCGGGTCCAGGGCCATGCCACGGTGTGTGCTGCTGTGGAGTGGTGAGGGCCATGTTGGCCCAGAGTAGTAACACAGCATCTGATATAGACTCTGGGTGTGTGGCACCTGGCTGCTGTGCATTCTCACTGTGTGCAGTGCCATGATGCAGGTCAGGCACCATGCCCAGCCCCCCTGAATGTTGTCCGTGGCAATGCCTGATGTATCACATGGCAGTGGCAACACATGTTGCCTGTCCACATGCACCATTGGCCAGGGTGTGGGCACAATGTGCATGTCTCACAAGGCAGGGACCTGTCAACACACTGCAATATCACACAGGACACTATGCTGTACCCCTGCACATGCTCAGTGTCATGTGGCAATGTCCTGTGTGGGCACTGGTAACAGGTGTGTGCTCATACAGGCCTGTTTCATGCATCACTTCCTGTCCACTGTTCTCATGTGTCTGTAGAGCTGCAGTGTGCCATGTGTATATGATGGGGCATCACGTAACTGGCTTGCACATGGGTACTGGGGGGCAGTGTGTTACCCCTTGATGCTCACTGTGCCTTTCTCATTTTGCCTCCATTGCATGAAGTGAGGAGGTTGCCCAGGCCAGGAAAGCCACCCACAGCCAGGGCAATGATGTCAGCAGAACACTGGGATGGGACCACAACAATGGCTCACCAAGGTATTCACCTTGGCATGCAGAAGGTGCATGTACATGTTCCGATGCATGTTGCATGGGTACATGGGGGTTGTGTTTTGACAATTGTGGTCCATGGCATTCAGGTTGCCCATGCCTTTGGAGTGCTGGTCACATGCTAAGCCCGTGTCTGTCTGTGTGTTCAGCAGGTGTGTGGAACTCATGATTGGGTCAGGCAGCTGGGCACGTGGCATGCCATTCAAGTCCACCTGCATGTGTGGCCTTCTGTGGACAATTGTGTACATCTGTGACTGTGCCTCTACTACTGCTGTGTTGGGGCTGCCCAGGCTTCACCTTCACATACATGTACCACTGAGTGTGGCCAATGTCCTTCTGCAGGGAACACTGGACCTGTGTCACACAGCTGAGTGGTATGTGGCCACATGTCCCTTGGACATATCCAGTATAGGTCCTACCCTGCCATTGCCTGTTTCCTGTGACACATCCCATGCTGTTTGTTCTGTGCAGCACTGTTGCATGGCATTTTGCCTGTCTGTCATGGGCTTGACAGTGCCACAATCATGTGCAGAGGCCCGCACATCTGCAGGCATGCATGTCACCTTCATTGCAGGTGGGGGTCTGTGTTTGAATGGGTGACTTGTGACACTGGGGCCATGTATTGTTTGTTGTTTCCTCCCATAGGACATCTGGATGCTTTGGGACATCAAGCCTGGCTGGGAAGGACATGTGGGCACCTCATGGTAAGGCAGAGAGCAACCTCAATGCAGGATTTACTGCTGCCAGTGTACAGGAGATGGGAGGGGTGATGCTAGGAGCCATTAGGACACTGACCTGTTTGGTGGCAGGACATGGGCTACCTTGCTGGGGACATCAACAGCACCAGGCACAGCACTAGGCCATTGTGGCCCATTCAGACTTGTGTATTTTGTACATAGCTATTACTGACCCCCACACCTGCACCCTCACCCATCCCATGTAAATAGTTCCCCCCACCCATACCTTGTTCCCCTGTTCCACTCCCCCCCCGTAGACCTGTACATAGTTCCTGTTTCATCTTGTTCTATTTGTTACTTTTGTATTCTTTTGCATGCTGTTGTTACTGATGTTGTTATTGTTGACTATTTTTCACTAGCAAACATTTACACTGGTTTTGGACATGCCTGTGTGTGTGTGTGTGTGTGTTCCTTTATTCAATGGTTGTTGCTGACTGCTTTGTGGCACATGTGGCATACATAACCATGCACATTGCTGCACAGGTGTGTGTCTGCCATTGTCTCACTCTACACACCCTGTCTTCAGGGTGTGGCCCCACTGTGTCTGTCACAGTCTTCCCTGCCCTGGCTGCATGGGGTTCTTGCTGGTGCTCCTTGTGTCCATTTTGACTGGTTCCCTGTCCTGGCCCTGTGGCCCTTCTCTGCTGTTGTCATGGGCCTTGTGGTTGTCTGCTGCACTGTAAGCTGCCATGTCTCGCTGTCAGTATTTGGCCCCTGTGTGGGATACAGCCCCAACCTTTGTGGTGCTGTACTGATGGCACACTGTTCCACAGCTCTGTCTGGCATGCCTGCACTGTTGTCACTCTGCTTGGGTATAAGGCCCTCTCCATTGACATGGCCATTGCTGTGGCACCCTATCCATGACCATGTGTGTCTACACTGGCCAGTGTGGATGGCTTTCCCCCATGGTTGGTGTTATTTGTGTGGAACTTTGTTCTGTGCACTCAGGAGCCCTGCTTCTGTCCATGATGGACATTGTGCTGTGCCACTGTCCACTCCTGTCCCCTGGGATGCTGCCCTGTTGCACCACCACCCATCCGACTTGCGCCATTGCATTGGTCTGCTTTCCCTGTTTGTGCTCCTCAGCCTCAGCATGTTATGTGTGGGTTTCCCATTTTCAAAAGTGCCCTGCTGAGCAGCACATTTCCAGTTTGTGATCATGCATCTTTGAAATATTCAGCCAGACATGAGCAATCACATCTTCTGGCACATCTTTTGAATATTGCATTATTTCGGGATGGCACATCTCAGATGCGTGGCATAGGCACTTTCATGATTCAGACGGCCACTTTTGAATATGGGGCCCTACGTCTTCTTTGCTGAGTGGTATTCGAATAATCTGGGTAAATGCTAAACTTGTAGCCTTTGTATGTTAATGGGGACATAACACAGGCAGGCCTCAATACCATGTCTCTGTCAGATTCAAAAGCAAACAAAATCATAATGTTAATTTTAGAGTCCTGGTTGATTTCAGTAGAAATGTTCAAGTCTGAAGCTATAGGTGATCTCTTTTGTACTCTGAAACCTTTAGTCAAAAATGGGGTGTTATCTTCAGGTAAATCAAAAACAGTCAGAAACACATCCTTTGCAAGATCATGAACATTGCCAAATTCTTTGTCTAAAGATATTGGCAGGTCAATAATTCAAAGGTTTTTGTAACAAATTTGGTTCTGCAAATTTTCAATTTCTGAGGCAATATTATAGTTATCTTTTATCAGGTTATGCCCAGTACTCTCCACTGCTCGTAATTTATTCGAAACTCCACTAATTGCATCTGTATTTCTTTTAACTTGAGTCTCAAGCATTTCAACTTTTTCTCTATTAACACTCTAAGTGCTGAGTATGCTTGAATGCATATAAATTCTGTATGTATATATACTCCTGCAGTTTTCTTAGAGTTAATTTTCAAATCTTTCTGCAAAAAGTCCACCTTGGCATTGATTGCAACAAAACATCTGTCATACTATTCCATCGATGATAAAAGTTTATTTACGGCATCTCCTGAAGAATCTATTGAATGTTTAGAAGCTGTTAAAGTAGTTAAAGATTTTGTCCAAGATGTGGTTCAGTGTATTTCAATGGTGCATTCAACTTTTATTCATAACATTGCCATTTTTTGAGATTTTGACCCTAAATATTCTTCATAGCCTTTTGGGGACCTCACTTCTTGAACAATACCACTGTCATTATGTAACTCCTGCTCTAAAGGTGATTTTGTGGTTGGTTGGAAAATTCACCTTTGGGAAAGGATTTGACTATTTTTCTTGACCTTGTTCATGAGGTAGGGTCATAAAAAGGCTATGTTGAAAATGTGGGGTCAAAATATGTAAAAATGGCAAAGTTATGAAACTCGTTACAATTGTGGTGATTGTGGGGGATTTCAATTTACACAATATGGGTTGAGGAACTCCAGTCATCTCGAATGCCATGGAGTAGGTACTACTTGATACAATCTAGGATGGGGCCCTGGTGCAGATGGTCACAGTGCTCACCTGGCTTGGGAATAATCTGGACCTGTTATTAACTAATGGGGAGGTGGTGAGGGAACTGAGGGTGGACATGCCACTTGCTGGGAGCTACCACAACTCAGTGTGGTTTACACTCAGCTTGAACAGGGAACCTATAGGTACATGGACAAGGGTGGTTGACTTTAGGTGGGCGGACTTCAGGATTATGCAGGAAATCCTGAAAGGGTACCTGGAGAAGATTAAGCCAGAAATGGCTGTACAGCAGAAATAGGATTGTATCAAACTTGGGCTGAGTGAAGCTACTGAATCAAGTGGTAGGACTGTGAGTAAAAGGAGTAGAACAATGAAGCCATGCTGGTTAAACAACAAGGTGCTGGATGGAGTAAGGGCAAAGAAAGCTGCTTTTAGAAAATTCAAGATGACCAGGACTGAAGAGGATAGGGAGATGGATGTGAGGAAGTCCAAGGAGGTGACCAGGGTTGTCATTGTAGCCAAGGCCTCCAGGAGGTAACCTGTGAAGTGGACGCATGAGGAAGGGTGCCATCCATATGGTGACACCTTCCTCGTGCAATCCACTCATGGTGACAGACAGGTAGGGTGACCGGATGAGGGGGTAGGCAAACTAGGTGACAGGATGTCACTATATGTACGTGTGTGGGGGTTGGGAGTAAGCATGGCGAACGTGGGCTGGGGGAGTGGAGAGGCTGTAGGGGGTGGTGCTTCAGTTGTCGATCGAGCTGCTCCATGGTGTCAGGGATTGGGCAATGGCTGGGGTGGCTGAGGTACTGGGTTCGGGTCTGGGCGCTGGTGTGATTTTTATTGTGCCAGACCAGAACCTTTTAATTTTTACTACTTTCACCCCTCCAACATGTACCCCCTGGGTTGAGAATCTTCAAGTAGGGGAGGTGCTGAGGAAGCCCCCATGAGGGGGGGCACAGCCCCCACAGAAAGTAGTAAAATATGTCTGGCACTGTTGTGCTGGTGCATTAGGTTGTCAGAGTGCTGAAAATGTGTTCAACACTCTGACTAAGTGATAATGGTGATTGCCTTTTAGCATTCGCCGTTATCACATAGATACCCTCCTGGAAGTTGAGGTTGGCTCAGGGTATCAGGGAAGGGGAGAAGGACTTCTTCAGACACATGATGGAGAAAAAGCATTGTAGAGACCAGATAGTGAGGATCAGGAAGGACAGGAGATGGGTGGAAAGGGCAAAGGAACAGGTAGAAGTACTGAACAAGTACTTCTGTTTTGTGTTCACACAGGAGAAGGATGGGAAAATACCTCCATGAATTGGGAAGGTGGGGAAGGGTGGAGAAGGGGTGACTGATGGGATTATTATGGTGAGTAGGGTGCTGGAGGGTTTGAAGACACTAAGGGAGGACTAGGCACCTGGTCCAGATGGTAATCACCCCAGTGTTGAGGGAAAATGGCAATGGTTTTGGCTGGGCCACTGGTGGACCTGTTCAGTACCTCCCTGGATATGAGTTACATTCCACAGGATAGGAGGGAGGCACATGTGGTACCCATCCACAAGAGTGGACCCAAGGATGAACCAGGCAATTACAGACCTGTAAGTCTCACTTCCATTGTTAATAATAGAGGTGATCCTGAAGGAGTGGCTGGTGACCTTCCTGGAGGAGAATGGACTCAAGGACAATCGACAGTATGCATTCATCTTGGGAAGGTCATATCAGACCAACCTAATAGAGTACTATGACTAGGAGATAGGGGAGCTGGATCAAGACCATGCAGTTGATGTCCTGTATCTGGACTTCAGCAAGGCCTCTGATTCAGTGCCTCTTGGGAACCTGGGGGAAACTGGAGTATGTGAGCGTAGAGACAAAGATAGCAAGGTGGATAGAGAATTGGCTGAAGGGGAGGCAAGAAACAGTAGTGGTGGGTGGAGGTCTCATCCCCTTGGGCAGTGATGAGTGGGGTGCCACAGGGCTCAGTGCTGGGTCTGGTGTTGCTTGGTTGTTCATATCAGAAATCTGACATGGAGTTAGGAGCAGGATTAGTCTGTTTGTGGATGATACTAAGATGGAGCAGTGATGGATGAGAGAGAAGGGCGTTAGGGGCTGCAGGAGGACCTGATTAAGCTAGAGGAGTGGACAGTGAAATAGCAATTGGGATTCAATGCAAAGAAGTGCAAGGTTATGTACTTCGGAGCAAAGAACCTGAGGAGGCAGTACTGGCTGAGAGGGGATAGGTGAGGGGCCAATGAGGAAGAGAAGGACCTATGGGTGATCATAACAGTGAACATGAACAACTCTGCTCAGTACAGAAAGGCAGCTGATAAGGCTAACAGGATGCTGGGGTGTATATCAAAGGGTTTCTCATCTAGGCATAGAGGGTGTACTCATGCCACTGTACAGATCACTGGTCAGGCCACACCTGGAGTACTGTATAAAGTACTGGCACCCATACATGAAAAAGGATATTAGGCTTCTGGAGGTGGGCAGTGCATGGTGATGAGATTGGTCCCAGGGCTGGAAAGCATGCCATATGAGTATGGACTGAACATTTTGGGACTGTACACTCTGAAGGAGAGGAAGGATTGGGATGATATGATTGAGACCTTCAAATACTTGCAGGGGATCAACAGGATGGCAAAGAAGGGTTGCTGACATTGAAGAAGGAAGGGGAGATGAGAGGGCATGGGCTCAAGACGGAGGGTGGCAGATTTAGGAGAGAGATGAGGAAGCATTATTTCATAGAGAGGGTAGTGGCAAAATGGAACACACTGCCAGAAGAGGTGGTCTCTATAGGGCGAGAGCAGCTAAAGGGCATGGGACAGTGTGTGTGTGGGGGGTCAGTTGAAGGGAGGGGCAGGGCAGCTACACTTTAGGGGTGCTAGCACAGCTGTCATTTTTCAAATCCTGGCCAAAATGTGTTTTTACACCTGTGGTGTGGAATGGCTTTGCAGTTGTGCAGAATTACGTTTTGGCATGGATTTGAAAATTTTCTCTACTTGGTACATGAGGTGGGGAATAAGATGGCTATGCTGACAATTTGGTCACTGTTGTCCTATAAATAGAAGTGCAGGGTCTGGAGAGATGGGGCACAGGGCTCAGAGGGTCTCGTGCTTCCGCAGGCAAGATGTTTGATGCTTGATGTTTGCTGTTTTGATACTGGGACTTCATTGTAAATAAGTTATGCTCAATTGAATGTTTCTCTTAATCATATGAATAACAAAGATTTACTACTACTAAGTAAGGATATGATTATACTATCTCAAAATGTAAGGAAATAAATTTCAAAAAAGTGTGTTATTGTCCTCTAGTTTTGTGTTACAGCCAAAAGAAGGGAAATGTGGCATTATGGTTTCCAAACCTAACACCCCTCCCCCACGCTGCACACACCAACATGCATGGGGGGGTGTCTTGTGGTCATCTGCCCTAACGACCACCCCATTCCATAAATAAATAAGCTAAGATGGGCACAGTATAGGAGAATGGGGTGAGCGTTAAGGCACAAGACACCAAGGTACACCACCATCTGTCGGATGTGTGCAGCATGGGGGTGGAATGTTAGGTTTGGAAACCCTAACACCACATTTCCCTACTTGTGTGGCTGTAACCCTAACTAGTGCATTAACAATTTTTTCAATATATATATATATATATATATATATATATATATATATATTTAGCAAAACAAAATGATTATATTAAAAGCACACTGAAAATAGAAAATAGAGTTAAAATCTACATTTTGACCTTAGGTCTTCTTCAGGAAATATCTAAAGAGAAAAAAACAAAGTTGTTTTCTTTTTTTTTATCTTTTAGATATTTTCTGAAGAAGACCTAAGGTCAAAACATACATTTTTAACTTTATTTTCTATTTTCAGCGTGCATTTAATATAATCATTTTGTTTTGCTTTTAGAACACATGCTGGTGCAGTGCCTTGTTTTTGTTTTTTACTATATATATATACTATATATATATATGTAGAGAGAGAGAGGATACATGATGGTCAGGACTGTGATATGGCAAAATATTCTCACTCCTGCAGAGTGAGCCATGGATACTCATGAGTGTCGAAGGCACGAGTGAGAGTATCCATAACTCACAATGCAGGAGTGAGAATATTTTACCATATCACATGATCTGCACATCATGTGTTTGATTTACACAATGGGGGCCCTAGTGTTGCAAAGATAATTTGCGCGGCTTGTGCGGGATTTGCCCAGGTTTAGCCCAGGTGTGATAAACAGAAGATGTTTTAACTCCAGTGATGTCATCATCAGATATCTCACTGTGGTGGAAATAACATGTTTTATTATCACTGTGGAGCTCTCACCCCCATTGTATAAATATATGTATGCAATAGGTGTAGAGATAAACATAGTGTGATAAATCCATTTATCTGAATAACTGTGTTTATCAATAAGGGATATGTGATGGGTGGCCATTACATACGCTGTTTATTTTCATGAGTCCCCGGTGTCCTCGAGTGAATTCACGAGTGGCAGAGCATAGCGTAGCCACAAGTGGTTTGCCCGAGGACAGTGGGGATGAGTGAAAATCAATAGTATATGGAACAGCCGTGCTCATCACATGTTCAATTTATGTAATAGGCATTATGTTTTTAATGGTGTTTATTTAAAGCTTTTTTATTATTTTTGAGTATTTTCTTTATTTGTTTGGTGGACTTCATGTTCCTCGGCTTTTTGTTATTGTGCTTT
Organism: Neoceratodus forsteri; assembly: GCA_016271365.2. Taxonomy (NCBI): domain Eukaryota; kingdom Metazoa; phylum Chordata; order Ceratodontiformes; family Ceratodontidae; genus Neoceratodus; species Neoceratodus forsteri. The sequence goes on along the minus strand of CM057454.1, from coordinate 1,023,040,332 downwards.
ATTGGGTTGTTCTGAAAGGGCCGAGTAGTAAGTTTTGATTGTATGTTTGTTGCTAGGGCACTACATTTGTTGCATTGAAGCAGACTATGTGATTGGCTGGGGTTTTGTATGTGGGCAGGATAAAGAGCGCGTTAAACATGGTGGTCAGGTTGTCGCGTAGCAAGCATAGGACGGAGCTGTTTTTTGTTTTCCCTTTTTTTCCCCTAGTTACATTTTTTGTCATTTATCCCACAATTGGATGGTTTGTGAGGAAATTATCTGGCTGATCCTGCATTCGGTGGAGTGTGTGGCATTTTGCGTGTGGAGGAAGAATTATGAAGATTCATCTATTCAGACAGTAAGTGCTGTGGGCTATGGACAAGCTGGGAGGGGAGGAATGGCGATGTGAAAGATTTGAAAAAAAAATAACTGTTATTTCTGTTGCCAGGAGATGGGGAAGTCTATGAGGTACTGTGAGGTTAGGATGAGTGTGGTGGGATGGAGATTTGTGAAGGTGTGTTTGTGACTTTGCAGGTAATAAGGGCCCTCTATGGAATGACTTGGGGGGTGCTTAGTGATCTAGTTCTGGCAGAAGGGGGGGCTGATTTATGGCAGGGTGTTAAATAAATGCTGTTTGACTGACACTGGGGTGTTAAATAAATGACGGTTATAAGATTTATTTAACACCAGTGAAAATAAACACATTTATTTAACAGTTTATTCACCCACACTTATTGCATAAATGTATTTATACACACAGTGCTTATGTCATCAGCCATTTATCTATACAGTGCTCATGTCATTTAGAATGTTTGGCCTCAGTAGCAGTATTAACCATTTTCAAATTCGAATGACTTTAAAATGAAAAATGATAGCATGGTACTGTGAGCATGAAAGTTGTTCAGCACAGAAATATTTACAAAATGAATGGTGTTTCATTTAATACCTTTTAGATTTTTTGATAATTAGCAAAAAACAGCAGAAAATTCTTTTTTTTTTTTTTCATTTTGTCAGCAAACAAATGTAAATAACTTTAAAATGAAAAATGATAGCCTGGTACTGTGATGACAATGTTTATTCAGCACAGAAATATCTACACAATGAGTGGTGTTTCATTTATAAACACTTTTTAGTTTTTTTCATAATAAGTGAAAAACAGCAAAAAAATTAAATTTTTGTGCACTTTTTCATCAAAAAAATGCAAATAACTTAAAACCAAAAAATGATAGTATGGTACTTTGAGTACAAAAGTTGATCAGCATACAAATATATACAAAGTGAGACGTGTTTCATTTCTAGATTCCTTTTAGATTTTCTATAATCAGCAAACAATGGCTAAAAATTCAAGTTTTACTCACTGTTTCGACTAACAAATGCCCCTTCCCTAAGCAAAAACAAAAGAACTGCATTAATGGAATATGCAATGGAAAACTCGTGTAATAAATGATTTATCTGCACTTGAGCAGTTTGACCTCGGACACCTCACTCATGGCTTACACCACTCGTGAGGTTACCTGAGGTCAAACTGCTCTTGTGCAGATAAATCATTTAATACACTTGTTTCCATTGCATATCCTATATCTATCTATCTATCTATCTATCTATCTATCTATCTATCTATCTATCTATCTATCTTTATAAATACGGGCTACATGGAACTGACCACTAGGGGCACTAAATGGGATGGCAGCTTAAAGATCAGCTCCACAACCCAGAAGGAAATATTCTTTAAAATCCTTTTTCTACCAGCTGGCATTATATCCTCACTCTGCTGTAACTTGTGGGGTAATACTCAAGCTACACTAATTTAGCTTCATTGATACATAAAGCCTTCATTTGCTGTGTGGAAATTGCTATTTTACTGAAGAGCCTTCTGGATGAGGTAGGCCTGAAAATATGGCTGAAGGTCACTTGCAACAAACCAGGGAGCAACCGTCATTTGAGGCGATGTTCGGCCAACCTATGGCCCACATGGCACAAGTCACTGTGGTAACTAACCAAAACACCCAAGTGGTTCAAAATTTAGAAGCCAGGATGCTGCATATTGAACAGCGGGTCTCGGCGATGGAGGGGCATGTTCAGGACTTAAGGGCAGAATTAAGAGATCAACAACGGACCATACAGATGCTGTGCAGTAAGATGGATGACCTCGAGAATCGAGGTCGCCGTAATAATCTTTACTTCCTTGGCTTCCCTGAGCGTGTAGAAGGCAAATATACCAAGGGATTTCTACAATTAGCCATCGCTGAAATGCTGCAGTTGAACCCATTGATACTGCTCCAGGTGGAACGCACACACCATATGTTAGCCCCCATGTCTCAGGCCCAGGACAGACCATGACCTATCATAGCCTGATTTATTGATTTTAGGGACAAAGAGAAGTCCATAACTAGAGCTCGTGAGTTACAGCATGTAGTGTGGAGATCGAATAGGATTCACATCTTTCAGGACTTCTCTAAGGAGCTGTCGGACAAACGCCAAGTATAAAATGCACAGTATTGCACTGTCCTTTTCCTTATGTTACCCAGCCACGATGCAGATTATGCATAATGGGGTCCCTAATCTCCTAATGCACTCATGGATTTTTTACTATGCAACTGGCCAGAAGAATTCACCACCACTACCCCGGGAGTCCCTTCAGCAAAAACTGCTACTGATGGGTTGGATTGCTACTCCTCTCCATCAGTGATCAGGCCTGCAGTTTTGCAAGACCTCAGGGTGCAACACTGGGAACTCCCCCCAAAAACACACCAAAAAAAGCAATCCTCAAAAAAACATGGCCACCAGGAGCATCCTTCGGAGAGAGGGCAAGATGACACAGAGGAGGCCACAAGCATGGACACTGTTGCTCCAGATCCGTTACAGGTCTACCACACTGCTAATAGATATGAAGCTTTACGCCCCAGCTCTCCAGATCAACACCCAGGCATTGTGGATTCGACTGTGGAAGGCAGGCCTACTCCTATGTTGCAGCCCAGCTACCTGTCCCTATCAGCAACTCCTCACCAGCCACAGAACGGAGCTACAGATAGTGGAGGGCAGCATCCACCAAAGGCTATGAGGGAGGCCTCCTCTACCAGTGGAGGTCTCATTTTCAGTGTGGACCATCCTGAGTGCTCTACTTTTCGAGGGAAATCGATCAGAGAAAACCCACCGGCATGGTCAGAAAAGTAGTCATCCTTCTGTTTTCTTTCTATTCCTGTTCTTTTAATCTCCCGGGGAGTTGTAGGTATGGGGCAAGTTTGGGGTGTTTAAATTGATCATCAGTGGACAATCTCCTTAGCTGACCCACCTGCTACCCTTTCTCCATGTTACCCATCTAAGGGAACTTTTGAGCCCCTTTTCACCCCAACCTTGACCCCTGACTTGCACTGCCATGTGGCAGAGAAGATGCCTCACTCCTATACTGGGAGGGATTCAACGAGGCCTACCAATGAGTTCTCAGTGGACATCCTGATCAAAGGTCCAGACACATCTAGATGGCAAAGAAGGCCTTTTTTGTACCATCCGATTAAACAGCTGAACTTTTGTGGGTTCTACCTCACTTACCTGTGTGTGGGGGGGTGAGGTCTGCTGGGAAGCTGTGTCATATAATATGAAAGTATTTGTCGGCATGCGTAAACTGTTGTGCTGAATGGGTAGCCAGTATGTGTTTTACATGAGGCCCTAAGTGGTGAATGGCACAGGCATGTGCTCCTCTGATATGTTTTTTATTATTATTATTATTTTGTTTCTATCAAGGGGAGATCTCCCAGCCCCTGCATTGGGTGACTTACAGTACACTTTTCATAGGTGTGATGAGCCTGACCTCACCAGGATTTTTGTTGTGAGACCATGTTGGCACCCATCAGCACTAACCCTAGGCTCACCAAAATAGTGGGCAGTCCTCCCCCACTTTCTTTCCTGCAAACCCCCACCTCAATAGAAGTGTTGTGTAGTCCAATTTTAACTACCCCAGCTTCTGAGCTACACTGCTGGAGCAGCTGTCTCAGCCCTCTGGGGTTGCAATGAGCCACATGGCCCAACTCCTATTCGGTTGCTTGATTCTCTCATGAGGGAAACCTCCCCCCCACACTCACCATAGTGCTAAGAAAGGATGGATATCACTTGATAATGGCCTGGGAATAGGGGCTGGCCTACAGCAGGGCTCTGTGGCCAAAGAGATGCCTCTATATTCCCAAATTGCATGGTACACTGTGCACAATGTATATAGTTTGTTAATGTGTTTATGTATGTTTGTTTCACAAGAGACACACACAGATGTTTTGTTATTTATTAGTATAAGGTCATCTGGTAGGGGCAGAGTATATGGGCTTAACCCTCTCTCTCCATATCTGGTGGCGCTCTATCGAAATTTGCCTTTTCTGGTTGGGCTGCCCTCGCCCCCTATCTGCTGGTTGTTCTTGATATATCTCTTAATTAAATATTTGCTTCCCATTACTAACAGGTGATATTACTTGTCTGACATGGAACGTCAGAGGGCTTAACACCCCAAACAAGAGGAAGTAAGTTTTGGGCCACATTAAGAGACTGGGGATGAGGGTCGCCATCCTACAGGAGACCAAACTTACCAGGAGGGACCCTAAGAGAATGAAGAGGGAGTGGGTAGGTCAGGTCATTCATGCCTCGGCCTCCTCTAGAAAGAGAGGGGTGGTGATTCTGCTTCACAAGCAACTACAATGGAAATTACAGAGACAAGTGAGAGATCCTGTGGGTAGATGGGTGGTAGTACTCATGGATACAGTGGAGAGCCTTCTGATCCTGGGTAACATATACCCTCCGAATGAGGACTCACCCTCCTTCTTTCAGAAGTTGGCCAAGATGCTGGGATCCATAGGTCCGGAAAACACCGCCATTTTATTAGGGGGTGATTTTAATCTTACTCTGGACCCTTTCCTGGATAGATCCCCTTCCAATACTGAGCCACACTCCAGGGCTGTAATGGCAGTTGCTCAATTACAACAAGATTTGGCCCTTATGGACATCTGGAGAATATTTCACCCCTCCCAGCGGGACTGCACCATACATTCCCCAGTACATAGTTTTCTTAGTAGAATAGACTTCTGGCTCACCTCTCCTACTATTACTAGTAACACTGTTAATACCCTTATTCATCCCTTAGTTATCTCGAATCATGCCCCTGTGCATCTTGCCTTTGCATGGGGCCCCCTCTCCCTAAGTCTCCGGCATGGAGGCTGGACCCATTGCTACTTCATGACCCAGACTTTTCCCCTTGGCTGCAAAAGGAACCAAAGGAATTTTTCCGGCATAACCTCATAGCAGATACTTCTGCGGGTACCACATGGGAGGCATTCAAAGCTACTCTAAGAGGGGCGATAATAGGGTATGCAAGTGGGTGCCAAAAGAGGAGGGAACAACATTTGAAGGGGCTTGAACGACAGTTCCGAGAAGCGGAGCTTGCTTTTCAGGCCCTTCGTGTCCCTTCCCTTAGGTCAGAGGCAGGTCACAAGGTCACCTCTGTGAAGATGCAAGTGAACGAGCTGGTCTCTAGAAAGGCAGAGATTTTGATCATTAGACTCAAGCATAAATATTGGAAAGGGAGAGAAAAGGGGGTAAGCTGCTGGCATACCGTCTCAAAAAGCAGCAAGCCAAAAGGCATATAGCGGCTTTAGAGGATGCAGGGGTAGGACCCAGTCCTTGGCACAATGTATTAATCAAATAATGATGGATTTTTACTCCTCATTATATAAATCCTCCAGAGCCCCAGACCCCAAGGGGGTCAACCCATTTCTGGAGTCCCTACATCTCCCCAAAATCTCAGAAGCCCAAGCTAATGTTCTAGATGCCCCGATCTCAATCCAGGAGGTGGCAGGCACCATCCTGTCCCTTAAAGAGAGAAAGGCCCCAGGAGGGGACAGTTTCCCTATTGAAGTGTTGCAACTGTTGTATCCCACAATCTCTCCAGTATTGCAACAAGTATTTACTGAGTCATTGCAAACAGAGTCTCTCCCTTCATCCCTTAGGGAGGTGACTATTACTATCCTACCAAAAAAAGGTAAAGACCCTCTTAAAGCATCCAGCTACCACCCTATTTCATTATTGAATGCTGATAGCAAGGTGCTAGCTAAGATAGCCTTAATCCTCTCCTTCCCAGTTTTATCCACCCATCCCAAGTAGGCTTTGTTAAGGGACACTTTAGTGTGGACCATATTAGATCATTGGTAAATTTAATCCATAAGGCCCAAATATTATCTTCCCCCGCTGTTGCCATTGCAATAGATTTCAAAAAGGCCTTTGATTCCCTGGAGCGGGACTATGTCCAACAAGTAGTTTGCACTATGGGCTTGGGGCAGGGTTTCAGGCCTGGATTGGGGCAATATATTCATCCCCAGCTACACGGATACTCACCAATACGAAGCTGTCTCCCCCATTCATACTGGGTAGGGGTACCCGTCAGGGCTACCCACTTTCCCCACTACTTTTTGTATTTGCAGTAGAACCCCTGGCAGTCACGATTAGGCAAAACCCTCTAATTTTCGGGTCCAGGTGGGAACAAGAGCATACTCTACTCTTATGTATGCAGAAGACCTGTTGCTCCCTATAGCCAATATCGTCACCTCCCTCCCTCCCCTACTGTCCGCCTTATCAGATTTATCTACATTTTCTGGGCTCAAGATTAACCAGGCCAAGATAGAGGTCCTACCTTTAAACTCTTAAGTGTATCTCTCAAATGGTTACTCAGCATGGGCTCCGATGGGCCTCGGAGGGAATTACCTACTTGGGCATTACTATCTCTCTTAATCTGCATAAAATCTGGGACCTGAATATGAAACCACTTTTGTGTCCATTCGTACAGAACTGGACAGATGGAAATCTCTTTGACTGTTGCTTGTAGGTAAAATATCCACAATTAAAATGGTCACAGCACCAACAATTATGTATCTTCTTTCCCACATCCCTTTGAATATACCTCATTATTGGTTTACTGAGGTAGACTTCCTGCTGGGATCCTTTTTGTGGGAGGGTAAGAAACCTAGGTACAGTAAAAATAAGCTCAGAGCTCATTGGTCGGAAGGGGTCTGGGGTCTTCCGTGGTTAGAGGGGTATAAATGGGCCTTTCAGCTGGCTCAGACATTAAAATGGTTCCTTTTCCCTGAATACAATGCTCCCCAGTGGCTGGATATGGAGAGAGGCATGTCAGCATACTCACTTGGTACCATTGTTATTTAACCATCCCCCTAAGGGCACTCACTCTCATCCTACTATAGGTCCCTCTCTGGAATATTGGGCCAAGGTGCATAAGAATTTGGGTGCCTCCCCATCTCCCCTAAGACTTACCCCACTATGGGGCAATAATGAGATTACCATCAATAAACAACCAATTGCATGGCCCTCATGGGAACGTGGTGGTATCTCACTGCTTTGAGATATGCTCATTCCTGGTACAGATACCCTTAATTCCTTTGAGGGCCTGCAGAGCTCTTGTGGGATCTCTCCCAAAGACTTCTGGTGATTTCTTCAAATAAGAAGCGCCATCCTTATGTACAGGCATAAGCAGCACCAAAAGCAACACATCTCCCAGGAAGAGTCATGGCTGGCCCTAGAAAGAGGACAGTCAAGCTGGCTATATGCAGCCATTCAGAGCACCATCCCGTCCCAAGCAGAGGAATCCAAGTGTAAATGGGAGAAAGCACTGCATGCCCCATTACAAACCTGGAGTGGAAGTCTTGTCTAAAATTAGCTCATGGGGCATATCCTGACACCAGTAGTCAATTAATACAGAACAAGATAATTCAATCCTGGTACAGGACTCCAGTAGTCCTCGCCAAGGCAAAGCTGCCTCAATTTGACCTGTGTTGGAGGTGTCAGGAACTCCCAGGTGACCTGTTCCATATACTTTGGTCCTACAGGCTGATCCAGCCCCTATGGCAGGCTACCTGTGAGATGGGTCCCAAAATACTTAGGAAGCCTGTGCCTCAGTCCCCTGAGTTGCTGTTATTAGGACTCCGGACCCCAGTCCCTCACCTTCATCTCTTCGAGTTGAAACTACTTCTGACACTCAGTATGCAGGTTAAAAGACTCCTACTGTGTAAATGGTGGTCCCAGATAATCCCCTCCCTGGGAGAGGTACTTACCTCCATGGCTCAAGTTGCCAACTGGGCCAGAATATCACATACTGTGACCAATACCGTCTTTAAATATACTGCCCTCTGGACTCCCTTCCTTCTGTTTTTGAAACCTAGGGAGGGACTTGGCTGAATAGGCAGAACCATGCTACTATAATGGTCTCCTCTCATGGTGCATTTAGGGGCAAGTGCTGGAGAGATTGTTATTGAGTTATAGGGGACCCTGCTGTATGGATGACATGCTATAATATCAGTAAAGGATAGTATCTTTGACAATGAAGACCTGTTTGCTTTGAGTGTGTTATCTCTTGTATTTTGTAGGCATAAAGTATAGAACAGCGGCCCTGGATCTCTCATAATTTCTGATGCTCTGTCAAATACTGCAGAAACTAGCAGGATGGGGCCAGGTAAGATATGTTTGTATGAGTTAGCCATAATGCAATGCACCAACTGCTAATACTTTCAAAGCTAATCTCCAGCTGGATAGGTGTTGTACATCCAGGCAGAGAGTATTATCCTACTGCTTACCTGGCTAGTATATTCATTTCATTACTATTTGGCCAGCATGTTCCATTCTCTGCTTCTACAGACATATGCAACAGTCTGTAAGACCTTTGCAATGTATCGAACTGTTTTAATGTTTGTATCATCTTAATAAGTCAGATCAATAAAACTTATTAACCACAAATAAATATGGGCTACATGATGGGCAGGAGTGTGATATGGAAAATATTCTCACTTCCGCAGAGTGAGCTCTGGATACTCACGAGTGCTGAAGGCATGAGTGAGAGTATCAAGAGATCACACTGCAGGAGTGAGAATATTTTTCATAGCACACGATCTGCACATCATGTGTGCTAGTTATACAATGGGGTAGGAGCTTCAGAAGTATTGTTATGTTTCCCTGTGTTCTTTTCCTGTTTCTGTGTGCCGTCTGCTTTTTCTGTTTATGGTCTGAGTGTGTGTGAGTTTTTTCTGAATGGGCTGGGAGTCTCAGAAAGTCTGTGGGAAACAGGTGAGTGTCTTTTGCAATGCTAACTGAGTTAGTTGCAGGTAGCAGTGAGAAAGAAAAACTGTTTTGTGAAGCAGTGTCATTTAGAATGCAGGCTGTAATGAAGCTGAGATCAGCATAGTAATGGGCTGGGAGTCTCAAAAACACTATGGGACACAGGTGAGTGTCTTTTACAATGCTAATTGAGTTAGTTGTAGTCATAGTCAAGTTTATTGTTCAATCAAGGCATAATGTCTGATTATTACAAACCATATAAAAATTTAAATAAAAACACAAAACACAATACATAAATCCTGTACAATAAAATAAAATGAGTATCACAATATAAAACTCAATTACCCTCTCCCTCCCCCATTCACTGTTGCACATTTTTATTTTATGCTTTATTACTAATTTAAAAAAAAATAGCCGTTCTTACTGCTTCATCATATGTTCTAGGATGTAGCAGAATAAACACAACATTGAATAAATTATTAGCATATATCGTAAGAAATGACAATAGATGCAGATTTGTGGGATTAGAATAAAGTGGACAATTGACAATTATGTGTTCAAGATCTTCTTTGAACCCTCTTTCACAAGGGCATTGTGTTCTGTACAATATCTTCCCTACCACAGTTTTGTTATAATAAGTGTATTTAGATTTTATCAATTCAAATCTAGCCCAAGTAATGATCTTACGTTGCTCCTTTGTCATTGGTAACAGCAAATATTCTTCCACCGAGATGACCATTTTATTTTCCCTAAACCATTGAGCACTATTGTAACTTTTTATTTTCAACCTTTCTTGCTCCTTAGCTAATAATATTACTTTTTTCTTTACAAATTCCTTATAGTGGTTTGATAGTATAATATTTCTCTTAGTATCTTCCCATAGATGAATTAATTTATATTTTTCCAGTAATTTAAGTAGATAGTTTAGCCAGTTAGACTTTATTCCATTAATCTTCCAATTATTTTTTTCTTCAAGGCATAATTTAGGTAACATTTAATTCATTTTTCAAAATTTGAATCTAATAATTCACTAAATAAATTTATTTGATATAACTTATTTTTATTTTGCCTAATTCAGCTCTTACCATACCATTTGCTGTAGATCTTGGAACAGATGAAAGGGCATTTAAAAAAAAAGATAAAGGAGTTTCCAATCTATTTTCTACATTTTCTTCATAACCCCATAATTCAGCTCCATACAAAATAATGGAATTTACTTTCGATTCTCCTGCCTTTAGTGCTGGAAGCACTGTATTGCTCCCATATTTAATATTGAATTTCAATAGAGCTTTTACACATACTTTAGCTTTTATAAATTGTTCTTTCATGTGTTGTAACCATCTCCCATTCATTGTAATTTTTATCCCTAGATAGACATATTCCCTCACTGTTTCTATCAACTGCTGATTTATAAAAATCTTAACCTTCTGTGTGTCCAATGATCTTTGGCCTAATACCATCACCTTTGTTTTAGCTAAATTTATCTTTAGTTCAAGGTGCTTACATTTCATGACTGAGATATCAATTTGTTTTGGAAACCTGCTCTAGACAATGACAGCAGTACTATGTCATCAGCATAAGCCGTTAAATCCAGACAGAGAGTACTTATTTTTAGGCTATCTAAACTTTTCTCTGACTCGAATTCCAATAAAGAATTGACATATATACTAAATAAGGAAGGTGCAAGGAGACAACCTTGCTTTACACCTCTTTCAGATGGGAAGAATTCAGTTAGTTCACTTCCACTTCCATATCTTACTGCCGTCTTGGTGTCAGTATATAATGGTTGAATTAGATGAAGAGGTGAGGGAGGTAACGTCTTCTCTTTCAAGATCTCCCACAAAATATCTCTATTAATTGACTCAAATACATGTGAGAAATCTATATATAAACCATATAGTCTCATTTTTCATAAACATACATACTTTTCCATTAAATGGGCTAAACAGAAAACATTATCTACAGTTGGAAAATTTTCCCTGAAACCTGCTTGAAGTGGTGAAATAATATTATTTGTTTTTATCCATTTCATTAATCTATCTAATATGATCCTAGCAAAAACCTTAGATGATATACTTAAAAAGCAGATTGGTATACAATTGTTAGGATCATAAACAGACCCCTTTTTATGAACAGGGACAGTGATATTATATGTCCTTTCTATTGGGATATAGTTGAGTTGAAAGCATAAATTAAAATACATAGTCAATATGGGTACTCAAAATCCACTGTATTTGTACTAAATTTCTGGAGGAATAGAATCATAGCCTGAAGCTTTCTTGTTTTTAAGATTAGCTAAAGCTAAGTTTACCTCTTGCTCCCCTAAAACCAAAGGCTCATAATCACTGTCAAGGGGCTTCTTACCTCGTGTTCCCTGTGAATTATAGTCTTTATTATTAAATATTGAGTGAAAATGTGTCACCCATACCTCTTTAGGTAAGTGTACCATAAGTGAGGGGTAATATAAACTAGTGCCTGTTGCAACCATCTTCCAAAATTTCTTGTTATCTTTCATTTGAATTACCAAAAACATTTCTTCTCATTGATGTTTTAAGACCCATAATTTTTTTAGTTGGAGAAATGTTGTACAAGACTTGCATGCTCTATTCAAGTTTTGACAATTTGCCCTTTCTGGATTCTTTTTTGTCCATCATATTAATCTGTTCAGGTTTCTTTTTGCCTCATGGCGGGACTTATCAAACCAAGTTCTTTTCTTAGCCTTATTTATTTTTTGGTCATTATAAATTCTTTCAATTATATTGTTATTTAATTGATTCATTAATTGTTCTGTAAAGATAATATTAATAATTACTCACCAAATTGTTGCCTAAACTCTTTTTCCCATCTTTGGAATAACTCCATTAAACATTCAGCATTAATCCTTGAGCCTAACAATACTTTTTTCCCAGTCGCAGCCAATTGAGGCTGTGGTGAGTCTATACTATTTGATTTTACTTCTTCATTTAACTTAACAGTCAATTTCATTGAGTCATGGCCACTCTCGGGTCTAGCTGTAATTTTTTTATTCTGAAAGATATCATAATGTCCAGGTGTATATAAGATATACCCTATTAGACTCTGACCCATAAGTGAGAAAAATGTAATTTTACCCTCTATATCTCCCTCCAACCTTCCATTCAGAATCAACAATGGAGTTTTTTTCTACCAGATCCTGCAACTTCAGTCCATTCCTATTTACTATCTTATCCATGCTGTGTCTAGCTTTACAATCTATAATATCTAATTCAGATTTTAATACTCTCAAATTATCATAAATTGAAATTCTTGCATTGAAATCACCTGCAACAATTATTATTCCTTCCAGATATTTCTTTTTTATTAACTCAAGTTCTCTATATATCATGTTACAAATCATTTTGTTATCCTTCTTATGATTTACCAGGGGGATATAAATGTTCACTATTATAAACAAATTTTCCCCCATGTCATTATTACTATTATATCATTCTTATCAATTTGTAATTGTTTAATAGCTGTTAAATTATTCTATATTTTAAAGTAATATATTAAGCCACCAGAATATCTACCATGAACCTTATTTCTTGCTGCAGGAGAATAAAATGCCATATAACCATTCAGACCTACCTCTTCTTTAGTCCAAGTTTCTTGAAAAAGAATAACATCAAAACCCTTTATAAACTGAAGCCATTCATTGTCAGCCAATTTGCCAGCAAGTTCTGCAATAGTCCATGACAAAATGTTTGCTCTAGGGTTCTGCAAATGACTTCTATCACTCTCACTTGAAACTTCCAGGGAGTCCTCATTTAGTCACCCTTCTACCACAACATGATAGGTCCATGGAATACTTCTTATGTTATTTAAATCCATTAACAGTAATCCAACCTTATCCAGTCTTTCTGCATTCAATAATAAATCCAATGCCAATAGTTCTGAGCCACATTTTATATCAATTTGAGTACCCCCACCCCAGAAAAACCCTATGTACTCTCTCAATATGCTTCATTCCTATCTATAAATTTAAAGTACTAACTAATAGGGAGACCACAAATGGCATCAGTTATTCATCATTTTCCTTATCCATTTTATTTAGCCCAAACAGAGATATAGTATAACTAACTGCACTCATACAGTTCTTTTCATCTTCTCCCTTTGAAAAGTCTCATTTCAGATTTTCCATTATAGTGTAAAAAATCCCTTGGTTAATAGTTGTTTTCCCTTTTATTCTTCCATGTATGTTATTATTGCTTACAATAGTCTGCCATAATACAGGCATGGTTATTTCTATTCCTAATTTGAATAAATATTGTTGTTTGAACCATATTTTCTTTGCTATCTCTATTTCACTAATAAGTAGGTAAACCAGAAGCTCATTATCATTCAGATCTCTCGTTACCAGCATAAGATCTTGCACTTTCATTTTCACTTCCAACTCTACATTTAATACATATTCCATTAGGGCCTTCAAAGTTTCTACTATCTTGTAGTCCTTCTTAAATATTCCCTTTAGTGTTATTACTGTTTCCATTCCACTCAACTTTTTTTCTGCCATTGTTTTGGAGTGAATTTCATCATCTCTTCTTAAACCATTTTTCCTACTTCTTCTTTTCATTTTAGTTGCCTTTCATTGTCATCATTTCGAATCTCTATTTTTTCCAGATTCCCCATCCTCTTTGTTGTAAATTTTTCTTGAATAACAAAAAGCTCCAATGGAATTTGTTTAATCTCCCCTTTAGATAAATGTTCATCTTTTTGTACTATCAATATTTGCAGATTTCTTTTTGTTCTCCTTTTACTTCCTTTTTTCTTTCCCTGTCCATGTTTCACTTTACCCTTTGCCCCTTTTTTCCTTTTCCAGATTTAGTGTTTTCCAAAATCTGTAATGAAGAAAATGAGACTCTCCCATTATTTAATTTTGTTTCTAAATTATTCAACTTTTTGTCCAGCAGTCCCATCTTATCCATTGCTAGGGTAGAAAGTCTTGCAAATTTCTCTCTAATATCGTTTAATGCTTCTAGGAGAACTATATTCACCATCACTGGATGGGCCAGGGCTTTTATTTTATATTTAGTTAAGGTATCTGGGCATTTTCCCCAGAATTCCAAATTAATTTCCTCCACCTCTTTATCCAGATTTTGGAATACAGTATTTGGGGAACCTGCTAATACTGAAAAGTTTGAATTCTCCATCATATTAGAGGTCTCAAGCTCTCCAGAGACATCCATGGGGCTAAAAGGATCTAGTCTAGTGACTTCTTTATTTATTTCTTCTATATCTAGCATCTGCTCTGACATAGCATATTGAACTTTTCCACTTTGTTTCATTATCCCTTTCATCATTTCTGTTTTAGTACCTGTTTTTCTTCTTTTTTTTTGTTCTTTTACTAAGAAATAATCTGGGATCTTTTTCAGAGTATTGATTTTAAGTAATTTTGCCTTATTTGATTCTTCAACATAATTTTTCTCTCTTCCAACCTCCCCTATACTTTCTACTGTGCCTTCCAATATGTGATTCTTGTCATTATTGCAGTTTTCATTCAATTCACTAGGATTTCCATTCTTTCCTATCTTTTCTGTTTTCCCCTTTTCCAAACTTTTATGCACTCTTCCTTCTTTATTTCTAAGTGGCCCCGACTTAGAGTCTGCCCCATTATCCAAATTTACATCTACTCCGGCCTTTATAAATTGTTTTTTTTGATTGGTGTTGATGTGGTAATTTCCTATTCTCCTTTAAATACAAAACATTTTCTTAGTTTATTCCTTTTTTTTTCTTTCTGGATTGACATGACTACTTTATCCCTTAAAATAATAATTTTCACTAATCAGACTTTTCCAGCAAAGAAAAAAAGCACGTTCTTGAGGTAATCTAACTTACTTCAGATAGGACCACAAAGTTCTATACTCTCTTCTCTACTCTCTAATCTCTACTCTTTACTCTGATCCTGTAGGCTATCAGATATCACAGCTTTCAAGCAATATTAGTCTTACTCTTGAAAGTAGGTCTAATTTAGTCATGTGAATCCGCTTTAATACTGATACAGGGAAGATAAAAAATACAAGTAGTACAAGAAGTGCAAGAGAAAGTCAAAATATAACAGTCAAATATAAACAGATGTTCAAGTCTCTCAAATATTTGGGAGCTAAGTCACTGAGCCACTCTTTCCCTCTTCCAGGCCGCTTTACTGTCAAACCTTCAACCTCTAGTCCTTTATTCCAGAGTTCTCATTTTTCCACAGTTATTTCTAAATATTCCTCATTGTTTCTAGAAATTTCCCAAAGGTTTTCAGAACAGCTCAGGGTATCTCAATAGTAAGATCTTATATTTCAGAATTTCTGAATTGCCACTGATTATCTTCAGATATAACAATTATCTCAAGTGCCCTTTATGGTCTTTCTGCACAGTCACCCTTTTTCCAATTCTCCAATGTCTTTCTTGGTGAACAAAGTGGTGAAAAGTGGCACAAACAATAATTCCAATTTTATGACACACAATAATAGGCTCAGACTTTTCTTCTATCGTAGAAGGTAATAATCCAAGCAATCTTGCAAAGAAGGATCTGAGAATACTGAAATCTTCACAGCTAAATGGCTGAGAAGTGAGAAAAAGAAAAGATAAAACCTCAATTTGGGGATTTTGAGCTTAGAGGCAAACAATTAATATAACAATTCAGCACAGTAATTAACACAGTAATTTAGTGCATTCCCTGTATACTTTTATCTAAAACTTCTCTTAGTGATATCAATGCATTTGATGCGGCATCCAGGAACTGAACAAACATGCATGGGGTGAACTATTATAATTAGCACAATATTTAATAGTTAGGTAACTAGTAACTGGTGACTAAATTATTATTCTAAACAGATTAACGCTCAAAAAATCAGTATCTAAGTTTGTCCGTCTCCTAAAATTTTGAACAGTGACATCAATACACCCTTCAAAAAAGGTAAAGGATAAAAATAAGTGCATAAATAAGTGCATAAATAATAAATAATACTTAATACTTACAATTTTCCCATTGTAAAAAATGAGTAAAGGTCAGTATGTCTGATGTACTCAATATTACCACCACTTTAACTAGAGTCAGAGAGCAGTTTGGCAAATCAGCAGCTCTACTCCAAAGGTTAAAATGACCATACTAACCTTTGCCTATATGCCTGATTTAACAGGGTTTTCTGAGTTTAATATCAGCTCTCAATTTCATGTAGTTGCTTTGAATAATTACACACCACTCACCAGCTATAATAAAGTAGATTAGATACAATCAGGTTAGCAATCTTCTCTAACACAAACATGGCTGTTTTCCATTTAAAAACTTTAGAAGCAGCAACAATGATAGCAGCAATGGCAGGACAATAACTGGGCTGCTTGTTCAGCTGTGGATGGCTGTGGACACTATTTCTCAACTCTCTCAACTCAGGTTCAGTCCTGAATGGTGCCTGTATGTATCATATAAGTGTACCAAAAATGCCAGTGCATGCGCTTTAGTACCTTAGCAGATGTGTCGTATGTATCATGTGACCTAAGTATACTCAAAGCCTGGGAAAATACAAAACCAACATAAAGAAAATTCCTATAAATCTTAGGGTTGCTGAGACATATTAGCTGACATGTTAGCCACAAATAACCCTAGTTAAACAGTTCCCATTTAACAAATAGCTCTCTTACCCTCCTGCCAGCAATTACCAAACAATATTATGCAATTGTGTATATTATGTATATTATGTATAATATGCTAAGTCAGCCATCAAGTACATAAATACACAAAACAGGACAAAACAGCACAGAACAGCACAGAACAGTAACCAAATGGTCAGACTAAAATAAAAAATTAGTAAAAAAAAACTAGTTAAAACAGAAACATGATTAAAATAAAGAAAAGCCCAAAGATAAAAGCTGCGACTTCACTCAGACTATCCTTCGAGCCTTTCAAGTTCAAACATATAGCAGTTTGTGCAGTTGTTGTTTGGAAATCCAAATATTTCACCCAATATTTAAAGATCAAACAGATCAAACAGGTCTGGGAACTGAAGAAACCTGAGGCAGTACAACAGTCCTTTTCTCCCGGCATTTCCTCCACCATCAATGCTGGGCTGGCTCCTTCTCTCTCGCTGAGCCTCCCATGAGGCTCTTCACTTTCCTCTCCCTGCTTGAGGCTTCACTAGTGCCTGAACTCCTTCAAGCTGAAATGGAGAAAAAAAGAGCAAAAGCACGGGAACAACAACAAACAGCTGCACAAGATAGCCTGGAAAGGCTGTTCAAAGTCAGGTAGGGAACCCAGGACCAAAAGTTCTAGGCAATGCTAGCATACCTTTACAAATTAAAATGTCAGCATAGAATGGCTCCTGCTGCCTGCACTTCTTCACAATGTAGTAGCATGTAGCAGCTCCACCTCCACCCAAGTCAGCTCCTCTGAAGTCCCATTAGTTGTAGGTATCACAACCAATCAATGGATTTGTACAAACTTTGATATGTGCTGTCTTGTGGTGTAGATCTCTTGATATGGGAAGTTTCATTCCTGTTGAAAGTGTAGATTCTGAGAACCGGATAGTGCAAAAACCTTGAAAGTTGACACTTTTTGCAGTTTTTTCCTCATCACCTTGCTCCCAGATGGTGTGTAATATTGGTGTGAATTTTTTATGCTACAAACATCTTGGGTAACAGAACTGCCATGTGTTTGTTTGGTGAAAAATTTTAATCTTTGTAAAGGTCTTCAATTTTTAAGTTCCCATTGTTTTCAATAGGAAGATCACTTTGCAGGATAGTGGTAAAAAGTTCGACAAATGATTTGGCCTCATGAAAAGGGAATTTTTTTTTTTGATGGGCCAGTCCTTTTTTGTGAGAAAAAATCATTTTTCATGAGCTGCCACCTTGTTTTCTTTCTTCATACAACAAACTATCAAGGGGTATCTTCTACAAACATCCAAACATGTATCTTGCTCATCAGGAGCTGATGAGCTTCACTGTGTATTTTTTTAGCTCCTATGAACATTTTTTTACAACTATTTAAAGCAGCAGTGCAATGAAGCTCATTAAAAAAATGAGGTGTGCTGTATGTATAGGGTGATGGGTTAAGTAAATGTTTCAGTTTCTCGCTATATTTATTATTTGATTTTGACTGTCACTTTTTTTAATATTCTTGTTTGAAATTAATTAATTTGCATGAATAGACAACTCATCTGCCATGTTTGTAGTCTGCACTGTATTCCCACAATGCTTTTGGGATCGTGCATTAACCCATGTGTGCCTTCTCATCGCTGAGCTGCCAGTGGGTAAAAAAGGAAGTATCAGTATCTGAAAAGATCAATATGTAAATCTGAGATATCAGTTTTTAGTTTTAAAATTGAAGTGATCTTAAATTCTTATAAAATACAATATATATAGGTCTTGGCCCTCTGATGTCTTGAACCTTCCACCATTGCTTCATCCACGTACTATCTTTAGCAGCCTTTAGTGGTATGGCTAAGGTTTTGTCTGTCTTGTATTGCCTGATTTATTTGCAGTTTTCTTTTCTTCTTTCTATTTTTCTTGTATTTTTTGTGCTATTATTCATCATCCTTGCAGTGCTGCTCATTCTGCTAGTTTTGGTTGCTGTGCTGCTGCATTGATTTGCGGCTGCCCCTTCCCACTACCTGCTCCATAATTGCAACTGGTGTTTGATTGTTTGAGAACTATTATGCGTTACTGTGGGGCTGTAATTGTAAACTAGTTTTTAGTTTCAAGTTTCATTTCTATTAGGACCCTCAAATAGTCTGAATTCACTCAGACCCCAAGATGGAAGATAACAGGGTTTTTGTCCTCCTTCAGGCAAAATGAATTCCTATTTGAAGCCCTTTCACAAGTTCACTATGCTCCTGGGTGCTGCTGTCCATCCACTGGTGTTACAAATCAGGTGTCACTGGGACTAACACATTGGCAGCATGTCTCCCCCTCTGATCAGTGAGATTTCCTTTAGCAAAAGACATGCAGGGCAGACAGCAGAAGGATTAAGTGAAGCAGGATGCTAGAAAGCCAAGAAAAGAATGAGGCTGACTGATTGCTATTGTATATTAATGTATCTGAGTGTCTGTGTAACAGCGATGTGGGGAAATGAGGCAGAGCTATTCAGGGCTGGTCAGTCACATGCTAACCTCATACATAGGGCGCTCACAAAGTCCTAAAAAATGTCCATGCTTATATAATGATTTATCAAACTTCACCGGTTCATGCAATTATCCAGGCTGTGTGTGGGTGCTGAGGTGCGATATGGCCACCACCACACATTCAGTCACTTCACTACCAGTCTAGCATTGCTTGTAAAGCGCTTTGGATGCATGAAAAGCGCTATATAAATGCTGATTCTTCTTCTTCTTCAAACTTTAATGAAATAACAGTAACACTCAACAAGTGTTAGAACACAGACCTCTCCCACAGAGCGAACAGCAGTTTTGTGCTAGGAGCATTTTGTCAAGACTGACCCACGCAGGAGCCCAATAACATTATGTATACAAACCAATTAAATAATTATAAGTGCAAAAGGATGCTTGCATAATTGTAATAAAAACAGCACATCCAATTATATTATATTATGTGAGGGGTGCACACTCACATTTTTATACTCAGCAGGTTATTCATTAACCCTTAAACTGCCAACAGAATTAGAACATATTGGAGTTATGGATAGATATATCAGTTCAGCCCTGTAAGGGTTAAGACTGCCTTTTTTATATATCCTTTTGCATGACTGTTTTTCTCTCCCCATTCCCTGTTCTTTTTTACTTTTCACTTGTATATAATTTAGATGTGCTGTTTTTATTGCACCTGCTGATCACATCCCAGTTATTCATTATTCAATGGTGTCAAATGGCACGCCCACCCAGGATTGATGTCCCTTTTGTGCCCTTTAATATTCTCTGGTGTCTAGTGGTACCCCCTGCCCCACCCTCATATTGCAGGAAAAAACTCTAATAAAGAAAACAGTACCTCAATGTTTTATTTTAACTTGTAAAAAAAAAGGTCCCTCACTGATCAGCCCCACAGCCCCATCTCCCACTCAGCACCCACCTGCCCACACCCCCAGTACACTCACACACACCCTCATTCACCTAAACAGGTTGCACGTTCAAGACCCACTCTCCGATCAAAGACACATCTTGCTGCTGGAACTGGTGACTGCAATATGAGAAAGTAAGGTAAATGCGGTTCAATTTATCTTAATGAGGGTTTCAACTTTTATGCATAACTTTTGACTTTGAGATTTTTAACCCAAATTTTCAACATGGCATTTTGGGGACCCCACCTCATGAATAATAGGACTGCCAAAACATAACTCCCGTCCAAAAAGTGATTTCATTTTTACTTGGTGAATTCTCCTTTCAGGTGAGATTTGGAAATGTGTTCTGTCCTTGTTCATAAGGTAGGGTCACA
Organism: Neoceratodus forsteri; assembly: GCA_016271365.2. Lineage (NCBI taxonomy): Eukaryota > Metazoa > Chordata > Ceratodontiformes > Ceratodontidae > Neoceratodus > Neoceratodus forsteri. The sequence goes on along the minus strand of CM057454.1, from coordinate 1,023,019,878 downwards.
AGAAGGCAATGTGGAAAAAGTGGGGTCAAAATATGAAAAAATGCCAAAGTTATGATCATTTCTTGAAATTTCACTATGTAAGCTCATAACTTCAGAAATTGTAAATATTTTGGAGGTCACGTGATGCAGAGCAACTAGAAGCAGCACTACTTTGGAGCTCCTACCTATCACCCTCTATTAAATCACTGTTTTGCCCTATTAACATCGACGAGTGAGCATCAGATCCCTGTCTCAAGCTTTCTTAACGTCACTGTCTCCACTGACCTTTTTTTGGTCCGATTTCAATACCTCAATCAGCTTAAAAGTTGTGATGGAAGCGGAGATGAAGCTGGCCTGCATAAGGCACACTCCACCGTCTACACCAGAGAAATCTACTAAGAAATCTAAGCACCAAGGCTGTGGGACCACTCCCAGATCAAGTTTGTCCAGTGTTTCAGTGATTCCCCTAACTGAAGATCGTTTCCTCCAGGAGCTGCTGTCATTCAAAGAAACATTGGAGGATATTTCTGCGGAGTTAAAATCTTTAAGAGGGGACCTTAGCATGTTATCGGCAAGAATGGGGGACTCGGAGGCAAGAACCTCTTCCCTGGAGAAGTGGAGGGAGAGGATGGACCAAGAAATTGTCCAGCTCAGACAGCAGATCAGCAAATTTCAGCTAAAAGCAGAAGAATTAGAAGGGAGAAGCTGGAGGAACAATTTGTTGATCCTGGGCCTACCTGAAGCTGAGGAAGGCGCCGACATCATTCCCTTCCTCCAGAAATTTCTTAATAAGACTGTCGGTCCTTTCCCCCTGAATCCACAATACCACATAGAGAGGGCCCACCGCTCCCTCCGGCCGAGACCTTCACCTGGAGCACCACCAAGGCCTATAATAGTGAAGTTTTTAAGCTTCCTGGAAAAGCAGCATGTGTTAATGAAGGCAAGAGAGCTTCAGGCTATTTTGTGGAGCGGTTTCAAATTATGAATAACTCAAGATCTTCCTTATGAAACACGTCAGAAGCGTTCGGCTTTTCACCCTACGGTTAGCAAGCTGATTGCTGCAGGCATACATTACAGAATGATTTACCCAGCCAAGCTACAGGTGGCTATTGATGGGACATGGCACTCCTACGAATCTCCGGAACAAGCAGTTACCGATCTCACCATCAAGCTGCCCAACCTGTTTAAATCTGGCTGAACTTTTACTGCAATTGCCAGAATGCTATTGTTTCTCATAGTTATGATGTTAGACTCTCACCTGTTGGTTAAATTCTCTTTTTCCTTCCCTTTCTTTCTAGTCTCTCAACGGTATGTTGCAAAGGCCGGGTAGGCCAGAGAGAGGCCTTGTAGGCCTAATACTTACTCGGGGGAGTGTCTGCTCACTCCAGCTGGTGAGAGGGTGGGACCCTTTGTGCAGGGGGCATTTCTACATGCCGCTAGTAGGGTCGGATGTTCTGGTTCCCTCAGTTTTTCGGTCCCCCGGTCTTTTCCTTGTTCCCTCGGGGTTGGAAGCACCCTGAGAATAAAGGAAATGCTGTGAGTCTCAGAGGTGTTTTGGGGACATCTATCCTCTCGAAAACAGGTCTGGTAATGCAAGCCAGCCCTAGGCGATGCTCTCTGAGGTAACAGTTCTCTCTTTAATGTAGGTTAGACTATTTAATCCTACAACATGTTTAATTTTCTTTGTAATGTCTGGGGAAGTAGGAACCCTTATAAGTGGCAATGCCCCCAGCAGTTTTCTCAACTTCCGACTTCTGTTATATTATAGTAGGGCTTACTCTGGTTCTTTTAAGAAGGTTGGTGGGAAGAGGGCTCTGAGATGGAGCTAGCTCTGGGAGGGCTGCATAGCACACCAGGGAGGGGGACGAAGGGCACTTTTTTTGGGAGGAATGGCGATCACGGTGATCCCTGTCCCTATTTGATGCTATTGCCAGAAAGAAATTGCTGTACATCTTCTCAGTACTGGTACCTTGGTCCAGATTTCGCCTCCCAATGGTATGCTGTCTATGGGTCTCGGTCCTCCGAGTCAGTTATAAAGGAGCCTAGAATCTCTCTTGTATTTGTCGAGGGACCCTTTGTATATAGTTTGAAGGGTTTGTAGGGGGACGGGGGTTTTGTTGTCCAGTTGTCTTTCCCGCTGATTACTCTGTCTGGGGCCAAAGTAGCATGGTTGAAGTTATTTTCATTTTTTATAATCTTCATATGTATTGATGTTTGGTGGGGAAGATGGGCTTGTCTCAGCGATGTTCATTTTCAGAGGTTGAAGGTGGTAGGTGGGGTGTGCCTTTTGGGATGGTTTAATTGGTCAATGATACATATTTCCCTTGTTTTTAAACAAAATATTACATGACAATGGTGCCAATTAAAATTGTAACGTGGAATGTCAGAGGTGCCAGAGATTTGTCTAAAAGATATCAGGTTCTCAAAAATCATGCCCTTTTAAATACTGACATTCTTCTGATGCAAGAAACCCATCTCATGGCATCGGAAGTCAATGGGTTACGTCAGCAGGGTTACTCTCAAATTTTTGTTTCTTGTGGGACATCATCTAGTAGAGGGGTAGCTATATTGGTGAAAAGACACATATTATTTCTGGCAGAGGAGTGTCTAACGGACCAAGAGGGTAGATTTATTATTGTTAAAGGCATACTCAATAATGTTAGGGTGGTATTAGGGGCAATTTATGGTCCATTAGGAGGGAACCCGGATTTTCTTATGAGCTTAGCCGACAAATTGAGTGGACTTCTACCCTCCCTGCTAATTCATGGGGATGACTGGAATATTGCTCCATCACAGGACCTGGATAAAACCTATAGGCCATTAAAACCACTTTCCACTTCACAACTAGCTCTGAGGGACTTTATGGATTTATTGGGTTTATGTGACCCATGGCGTTTGCTCAATCCCTCTGGACAGCTTTTTTCCTTTTATTCCTAAGTCCATCAGTCGTGGTCCAGAATAGATTTCGTTTTAATCAGTAACACTCTCTTGGCCAGTATTCAACAGATGGGAATGGAACCAATTGTTATATCTGATCATTCCGTGGCATGGATTTCAATTTCTCCTGATCCACATGTTCAAAGAGACACCTCCTGGAAATTAAACACACAACTTCTAAAAAAGGAACGCACAATTTCTCATATAAAATCGCTAATCTCTTCCTTCATAGATATCAACTCAGGTTCAACAAACAGGGAGGACTTGATTTGGTGCTCTTTTAAATGTTTTGTCAGGGGAGAATTTATTAAGTTAGCGTCTAGAAGGAAAAAACAGAGAGAGGCCAGAGTTATGTCGTTGTTGAATCAAATTAGGCTGGCGGAAAATAATTTATCCTCTTCATCCTCCCAAACTGATCTGGAAGCCTTATTGAAACTTAGGAATGAATATGCAGATTTGTTAAGAAAAAAGGCAGAGTATGCCATCCTTAAAACTAAAGCTTGTTATTTTGATCAAGGAGAGAAACCAAGCAGAATGCTAGCCCTTCGACTGCGGGAAGTAGAAAGTTCAAGATGGATTCCTGCACTGTATTCCCCAGATGGTTCGATTAAGATCTCCCCTCAGGATATTTCCCAGGTTTTTGAATCCTTATATAAGGACCTATATAATATGGGTCCTTTGCAACCCTCCCATTCCCGTATTGAACAATTTCTGGATGGCCTTCATCTCCCTTCCCTGCAGGCCCACCAGGGCAAGATTCTGGCCTCTCCTATTACTCTGGCTGAGGTAGAGGAAGCGATTAATGGGCTAGCTTTGGATAAATCCCCAGGTCCTGATGGCTTTCCCTCCAACTTCTATAAAGTCTTTTGTAAAGAGATAGCTCCCCTTCTCCTGAAACTTTTTGACTATATGTTCACCTCTGACCCCCTGGACCCTACTTTGCTGGAAGCTACTATTGTTTTGATTCTGAAACTAGATAAACCTCAGAAGGACCCTGCCAGCTACTGTCCAATTATTTTACTAAATTATGACATAAACATTTTAACCAAAATCTTATCTCTTAGAATCAAGCAGATTTGGTCTAATTTGTTAAGTCCTGAACAAGTGGGGTTTGTTCAAGGCAGATCTTCTGCTGATCATTTGCGAACCCTCTCGCATATTTTTCAGGTTGCCCAAGCTTCCCAGGCTCCCATGACTTTAGTCTCATTAGATGCAGAAAAAGCCTTCGATAGAGTACACTGGGAATTTCTCTGGGCCACTCTTAAGAGAATGGGCTTCCCGGATACCTTTATTCAATGCATTCGGATGGTATACAAGTCTCCCACTGCTAGAATTTATTGCAATGGAATATTCTCCTCTCGATTCCCCCTATTCACTGGTACTCAGCAAGGGTGTCCCCTGTCTCCCTTTTTGTTTAATTTATAGCTGGAACCCCTGCTACTTAGTATTAACAACTCACCCCAGGTCACAGGCTGTTTAGTGTATCAACAATCTCTGACCCTTTCGGCTTTCGCTGATGATATTCTTTTACATTTGGCCAACCCGGAATCCTCTCTAACACATGCATTACAAATCATTGATCGGTTTGGCCAAGTGGCCAACTATAAGCTGAATTTATCCAAATCAGTTATATTCCTGTTAAATGCTCTCACACCCCATGCCAACTTCACCCATTTTGGTATGAAATGGTCTCCCTCCTTATTTAAATATTTAGGCATACATCTCACTAGAGACCCAGAGGTTCTCAGGAAACTCAATTTAGATGTTTTAGTGTTGAAGATACAGCAAGATCTTCAAAGATGGACCATCATCCCATTGTCTTTATGGGGCCATATAAGTATTATTAAAATGAATGTACTGCCCAGGGTTTTCTACCCATTAAATTTGCTGAATATCTGGCTCTCTATGTCTTATTTTCAGCAGCTCCATTCTGCTCTCTCTAAATTCATTTGGCAGGGCAAACATCCCTGATAGGCCTTTCTAAAACTCAATTTATCTAAGGAAAGAGGCGGACTCCGTCTCCCCAATTTTATGCTATACTACTGGGTGAGTCATGTGTCTAAAATGGGGAGATGGTATGATGCCAGGCCTGAAGCATACTTTCCTATTTGGTTACAGTTAGAGAGAAGGATTTTAGATAAGTATAGCCTCCACTCATCTAGAGTTTTTTACTACACTATCTCCGCACTGCCTCCTCCTTTACAAAGTTCGGTTATAGGGGTCTCTATACAGGTTTTGACTCAATGTTGGAACTTTTTTAATATTTCACCCAAAAAAGATACGGCCCAACCTCTTACTTTAAACCCTAACATCAAAATAGGCAGTTCTCTGCTTTCCCCAGATTGGCTTCCTCAATTATAGGATTCTCTTGTGGAAAGCCTGTTCTCTCAGGACTCCCTCCTTTCCTCAACTGATATAATAGATAAATTAAATATTCCTCAGAAATATATTTTTGAAGTTTTTCAGCTGAGACACCTTATGGTCTCTATTTTTGGGACCACATTTATGCTGTCCCAAGTCAGGCCTTTTTTAGACCAGATACAGGAATATGCGAGTAAGCCCCATGGAATCTCTAAGATATATTCCTTTCTATTGGGTATCAAATATTCTAATGCCCTCATTGGTTCTAAAATTTGGTCTTCTCTTCTGCCAGATTCCCATTTGATTTGGGGTCAGATTTGGGAGGTCATGCATAGATATCTCACTCAAGATAGGCACAGACTTATTCAATACCATATTTTAAATAATTTGTATTACACACTGGTCAAGTTGGCCAAGTTAGGCAGATTACCTTCGACTATCTGCACATGGTGTGGCACAGCTGAGGGGAACCTGATACACATTCTTTGGCACTGTTACAAAGTGGCTCCATTATGGAATTCAATTCAATCCAATTTAGATCCTCTTCTGGGATTGGGAGAGCTGTTCACTATAGAAATATGTATCCTAGGGATGTTTTCCAATATTAAGGTTCGGGAATGCAGGTTTAATGTGGCTTTAATTTTATAGCAGTCAAAAGGCTGGTTCTCAAGCACCGGATGGACCAATTGGTTATCTCTTATGCTGAATGGATCAAAGAAATGTCTCTTTACTGGACGCTGGACCCAAAGCAGCATGGATTCACAGCAGGAAGGTCATGTCAGACAAATCTAATCAATTTCTTTGACTGGGTGACCAAAGTAATAGACCAGGGAGGGGCTGTGGATATGGCCTACCTAGACTTTAGCAAGGCATTTGACACAGTCTCACACAAAAGATTAATAATCAAGTTAGCCAGCCTGGGAGTGGGTCCCAGGGTGGTAGCCTGAAATGAAACTGGCTGCACAACAGGACACAGAAGGTAATAGTGAAAGGAACACATTCTGAAGAAAGGGGGTTACTAGTGGGTACCTCAGGGCTCAGTACTGGGTCCAGTTCTCTTTAACGTCTTTATAGGTGACATTGCAGAGGGTCTGGAAGGAAAGGTATGCCTCTTTGTGGATGACACAAAGATCTGTAACAAGTTGATACACAAGGGGGTGAGAAAGGATGAGAAGGGACTTGTGCAAGGTTGGAGGAATGGTCAGACATATGGCAACTTAGATTCAATGCAAAGAAGTGCAAAGTAATGCACCTGGGAAATAAAAATCCAGGAGAAGAGTACACAATAACGAGTACTAACAACAACAATAATGGAAAGGGATCTGGGTGTAGTCATATCAGATGACCTAAAGGTGGGTATGCAATGTGAGAAGTCAGTAGGGAAAGCCAGGGGATACTGGGATGCATAGGGAGGGGCATCACAAGTAGAAAAAGGAAGTGGTTATCCTCTATACAGACAGTTGGTGAGACCCCATCTGGAGTACTGCATGCAGTTTGGAGACCTCATCTACAGAGGACATAGACAGAATGGAAGCAGTCCAGAGGAGGGCAACTAAAATGGTTCAGGGTCTACATCAGAAACCATATGAAGAGACTGAGAGAGCTTAATATGTATACCCTTGATGAAAGGAGGAGACGGGGGACATGATAGAAACTTTTAAGTACCTCAAGGGAATCAACAAAGTCCAGGAGGGTAGCATCTTTCAGAAAAAGAGATGTGTAAGAACAAAGGGGCACAATTTAAAGTTAGAGGGGGGACGGCTCAGGGGTAATGTGAGGAAATTCTTTTCCACGGAGAGAGTGGTGGATGCAGGGAACTGCCTTCCTGGAGAGGTTGTGGGGTCTAAAACAGTGGAGGAATTCAAACATGCATGGGACAGACATAATGCAATTATAGTGGGGGGTTGCAGGAAATAGGCTGTTGGTTAACTAGAATCTGCAGCTTATCCAGTAGGTAGGGAAATGGGCAGACTGGGTGGGCCAAGTGGTCCTTATTTGCTGTCAAAGTCTGTGTTTCTTTACTTTAATACTGAAAGGTTAATAGCAAGCTCCCAGAATCATATAACCTCTTTCAATCTGAAATGGGGTAAATTGCATGCTTTATATCTGAATTAAGGTCCATGTATGTATGCCTCTGGCTGTTTTGGTTTGTATTATCTTTCTTTGATGCCTGTTACTGTTTGGTATATTGATTATATTTTGGTATTTGCTTTGTCATGTTATTTCCAATAAGGCACATCCCTGGGGGTGGGGGGTTTGGGAGAAGGGGAGGGGGATGGGTATAGTAGTTTGTTATTTGTTTTTCTGGCTATAGTGGATCCAGTGACATTCTGGTGTCATCTTAGCATTAACTTTTATTTTTGGTTGTTTTACATTCTGGTTCATGTTCTCCTTGTCAAATATCCTCTTGTCTTGTCATAATTTAATAAAGATATTGAATTTCAAAAATAAATTTTAAATATTTTGACTCCAGATATTCAACATAGACTTCTTATTACCCCACCTCATGTATGTCACAGCTCACAATTTTCAAATCCTGGCCAAAATGTGTTTTTGCACCTGTGGCATGGAATGCCATTGTAGTTGCACAGAATTATTAAAAATTTTTCTGTAACAGGTATATGAGATGGGGTAATATGATGGCTATGCTGACAATTTGGTCACTGTTGTCCTATGAATGGAAGCACATTTTATATATATATATATATATATACACACACACACACACACACACACACACACACACACACACACACATTATAGTGGCGTGGTCGCCCCACTATGTTTAGGGTTATGAAGGCATTTCTATGTTAAAGTCAAGATTTTACATGTTAATAACTTTGGACCCATTCAACAGATTTGCCTGGAATTTGGTTTGCGTGGTGGGGTATGATAGATCTCTTGATCTGCCAAATTTAGTTTAGGTCGAACTTACGGTCTTTGCACACGAAAACACTGAAAAATGCAAAATTATCCAGTTTTGGAGGCAGTTTTTTGGGGGATTTTGCCCATGGCCCTGCTTGGCCATTCTGTGGTGTGCTGCTCTGTGATATGGCTCATCTGAAAGAGCTTCACTGGCCGAACATGCTGCTTTCTGTTTGATGAAAAAATATTAAGGCATTCAAATGTTATGGCACTTTTAACCTCCCATTATAAGTCAATGGGAAAATGTATATGATTGTTTTGTGAACTAAGAATGGGGTTTGGGTCATCTCATCCCACCTGGCGGTCAAAGAATTTGCAGCTTCATGGTCAAAGAATCTTTGTCCCCGAGAATTCTTTGATTGCACGGTCCGACATTTTGTTTTTGAAATCTGATCATAAAAAATCAAATATCTCGACTCATGGGTCACTCCTGAAGTAAATCTTGGATGGATTTTACTCAGGGGGCTTTGTTCTATCGACCCATGGCTGTGGTTTCATCTAAAGTGACCTAAACATAGAGTTTCAGCATTTTAAATTCTTTGATCGTGACTCGCTAACAAACTTTGATCACAAGCCTGCAAATTCTTTGATCGCAAGATTCTTTGACCACGATCTTTGATCAGAAGCAAGGGATGAGATGGCCCAATTAAAAAATTAGATTTTAGAGCCCAGGGGTGGTCTAGGAACACAAATAAGGGTGGGTTTTGTTCAGGGGGGCTTCACTGGTCATGGTGAGAGTGGGGTAGAGACCTATCTTTTGCCCAAATCCACTAGACAGATGAAGAGTGGTATGGCAGCTGTTCCAGCAAGTGACAGAATATTTAAAAATCTCAGTTCAGTTCTGCATCTTGCCATACTACTCTGATGTCGAAGCACAATGGGATCCACAATAGGAAAAATGGTTAGCCTACCATAGGATGCCTGCCTATGCCCACAGCTCCATATTTGTCCATCCCCTGTGAACCAATGTGCCAGATGCAGACCTGGGTTTGTATCTTGTCAGTCACCTGTTACATTATGTGTGATCATGAGCAATTCACTTAACTTCCTTGTGCACCCAGTCTTCACCAGGAAACAAATTCTCATTGAGTGTGCCTTTCATGGTTAAACCAGTTCTCTTTCCCTCTATCCCAACATTTTCTTTTTTTTTTCAACATATCATATCCTGATACCCCACCAATTATTATGTGATGCTTTTTATGGTAGAAAAGTTGATGATCACTAAGGTCATGTGCTGACTGTAATTAAAAAGTCAGTGGCACAGCATGAATAAATGAACCTTGTGTCAGACACTTGTAGCAGATGTATAAATCATGACCCACGAGCGGCAGATATGAAAATCAACCTGAGGTACTTCAACACATCCTATTCTGTAAATGGCAGCCCTCATAATAAATCTTTGACTTGAGGAAGCACACCCAATCAGTAGTTACATTTGCAGCTGGTGCTGAGAATAGGAGTGCTAGATTATTACACTGCCTTGAAGTTAAAGGGATGCTATGTGGAAAAATTAGAATGTCACTAAATGAAGCCTTTACCTTGTTCACGGACATCAGACATACAGGAGAGGTGGCGGCTACACTTGACAGAAGAAATCAGCACTGGTGGCAAACAGAGTTAGCCACATTGTGCTGTCTCAAGCGCCACTAACACTAGCAATCTGAACCACCGACTGCCACTGTGTCAGGGAGAAACAAGCACTACAAAATGGGACAATTGTACTAGAAAAGCGGACATTCATAATTAAATTGTCATACTTATTTTAGGTACAGTTGTCAGAGCTGAGGCTATATGTTTGGACTGCTGCACCCCCAAAGATTATATATAAGCAGGGCCGCAATATTGCAGATAGTGTGGTTAGGAGTCACTATATTAAAAAAAGCACTTCAGAATGCAGACCCCTGCCATATGGCATATCCTTTTGCTGAAATGTGGCATTTAGGAGAGAGGAGTAACATTACAAAGGAGCCCGCAGTATCAAATACTACCTCACCCCCAAAAAAAAGAGAGATAGCAAGAATTGTCTCAAGCATTTAGATGAAATGCACGAACACACACTAATACACAATGATCAACATGTACTGATGCACCAAGCAGAAAATATAGTTATAATGTTTTAAAATATTTGATATCGGCTCACTAACGATCTTTGATTGTGAGCCGGCAAATTCTTTGGTCGTGGGATTCTCTGACCGCGATCTTGCATCGCGAGGTAAAAATACAATTTACTCAGCTTAGGGGTGGCCTAGGAGACAAATGAGGGTGAGTTTTGCTCAGGGGGCTTCATTCTATCGAGACATGGTGCTGGTTTCATGTAAATGTGCCAAAAACTCATGTTTTACCATTTTTTATTCTTTAATCACGAGCATGCAATTTCCTTGATCCTGAACCTGCAAATTCTTTGATTGTGAGATTCTTTGATCATGATCCTGCATCACGAGCGAAGGATGAGATGGACAAATTAAAAAAATCTAATTTCTCAGCCCGGGGTGCCCTAGAAAGACAAATGAGGGTGGATTCTGCTCATGGGGCTTCGTTATGTCGAACCATGGGGGTGGTTTACCACATTTATCTCAAAAGTTTGATTTTCAACATTTTTATTCTTTGATCATGAGCCAGCAAAATCTTTGATTGTGAGCCTGCAAATTCTTTGATCGTGAGATTCTTTGATCATGATCCTGCATCGTGAGTGAGGGACAACATGGCTGAATTAAAATACCAAATTTCTCAGCCCAGGGGTGGCCTAGGAAGACAAATGAAGGTGGGTTCTGCTCAGGGGGCTTCATTCTGTTGAACCATGGTGGTGGTTTACTGCATTTCAGTCAAAATTTTGATTTTTAACATTTTTTTATTCTTTGATTATCAATCTGCAAATTCTTTGATCGTGAGATTCTGTGATAGTCATCTTTGATCATGAGATAGGGACAAGATGATCAGATTTTATAATGCATTAGATATAACAAGTTTTCTAATCTTTAACATCACATATCTTGGAAATGGCTTGGTCTTTTTAATTGAAATTTGGAGGGTGTTTATGGCATGTCCTGTAGATGCAAATTATGTTGTATATGTGTCAGAAAATATATTTTTTGTGGAGATATTATGTGGCACAGTTTACGTTCTGTGGACAGTGTTTTGCATTGTGGTGGTGGCTTGAAATTGATAGGATACGTAGCCTTAGTGTAATGAATGTAGTTTTCAGTCATTGTGTCTGTTAAATGTCAACAGGTGTGGAACTCTGCCACTCTGATTAATGAAAACTGAAACTTTAAAATGTTAAATCTTGGACACGGTTTGCTCTTTTACATTGAAATTTGGAGGGCCTTGATGGCATGTCCTGTAGATATCAATTATGGCATTTAGGTGTTGCTAAATTAATTTTCTGTGGAGATATTGTGTCATGCACTTTACATTTTGTGTCTAATGTTTTGCACTGTCATACTGCATTCAGATTTGTAGGGTACCTAGTGTTACTGCCATGGAGATAGTTTCACTGCTTATGTGTCTGAGATGTAAACAGCTGCTCAATTATGCTAGTCTCATGACTAAGCAACACAGTCATATTCAGCAGTTGTACTCTTATCTTATAGAGACGTTTACAAGTTGGTGGGAGAGCAGGACCCAAAAGGCCTGTGCTCCCACCAACTTCTGCAAATTCTTAGTTTTCTATTCTTTTCCAAAAAGTAAGGAAATTCTATGCAAAAAATGGTGTTACTGCATCATTTAAGGTTAAAGCACAAAAAGTAAGGAAATGAAAAATCTTTAGGGTTGCCCCCCCGTGGAACCGCCAATCATCCCCAGATTGACAGATGACAGGATGTGTCATTGTGGTTGTGAGACCTAAATGTTTCCCCATTCTTGTTCACTGTTGCTTCTCAATATGAGAGTTAGGACCGATGACTCCAATGCACACCCCGATGCCTGTTGGTGGGGTGCAAGAAGTGGCAACCTAACATAAATTTCCTCACTTTTATTGCTATGAAACAACTAACTGATGCATTAAATGGAATTTTTGCCTGAAAATATATATATATATATTAGAGGCAACAAACTCCATTTAATGCATCAGTTAGGGTTGTTCCACAGTGACAAAAGCAAGGAAATTCGATGTTGGAGTTGAAACCCCCTTTGCACCCCTCCAGCCCACCCCCCAACTGGAATCGGGCTGTGCATTGGAGTCGTCGGCCCTAACTCTCACCCCATCACATGTGGAAAGAAGCTGAGAATGAGGAGGAATGGGGTGAGAGTTAGGACCGATAACCAATACACTCGATTCCAGTTGGGGGTGGCTGAGGGTGCAAAGGGGTTTCAACCTCAATATCTAATTTCTTTTTGTCACTGTGGAATAACCCTAACTGATGCATTAAACTGAGTTTTTTGCCTCTAATTTCCCTTCTTTTTGAGAATGCTAACGAGAAATATTGAATGTAATGCGGCAGTGGGAGGGGCCCCACGTTCCCACCATGTGATGTCTTGTCACATAGTAACATTGTGCCCGCAAACGCAAATAGTAATGCGCATGGTGATGCAAAGTGAAACACAGAGAGAAACAGTACTGTAGACAGAAATGTTAAAAACAATGCAAACGCAACCACAAATGAAAACACAAAGGGTAACGCACATGGTGGCGTAAATGTGAACGGTAAGTGAAACTGTACGGAACCGCAAGCGGAAACGGTAATGTTAACAGTAATGTAAGCACTCAGGCTGGTTTTCCCCAAAAGCTGTATAGAGAAAGACAGTGAGTACAAAGAATGTATGCAAAATAATGACTCTCAGAACAGAAAAATGAATACTTGGAATAGTAAATTGCTTATATCTCAGGAACCGTACAACACAGAAAAAAAATTTGAAAGTCATATGAATTACCACTTTCCTGGCTAGGTTTTTACTTTTGCGTAGTTTTGTAAGAAGTTTTTGACGAAAAGTCCATGTCTCGCACTGTTTCTGAGATACGGGCCCTGAAAGGCATTGCGAATGCTGTAATGTTATCCTATGGGAAAAAAACAGAAGTTTGGAGTATCATAACTTTGCCTCCCTGTAATATTTTTTCACTAAACCACTAAATGGCACATATGTGGGATGTTGGCTGTGTTCTCTGCAAATTTCAGCCCAAAAGACCAAACTGTTATTTTGCAGCAGGGCGCCAAACGATTGCTGCAATGCGTCATACACCGTAATGTTATCCTATAGGGAAAAAGCGTCAACTTTCGAGTACTGTAACATTGCCGCTGTGTAATATTTTTTCAACAAAACACTGAAAGACACATCTGTGAGATGTCAGCTGCGCTCACTCCAAATTTCAGCCCAAAACTCCAAACCATTCTATTGCAGCGGGGTGCCAGAGAATTGCTGTCATTTTCCCACAGCCTAGAAAAGTACTGTCGCAATTTGTGAAAGTTTTTGCAAAAATTTGTGACACTTTCATGAGTGCGACACTACTTTGCAAAAGTACTTTTTCCAGAAATCTGAAAAACATATTTCTGGGGTGTTTTACCCCCAAAATAAAGACATGGCTAGCATCCTCAGGGTCTGACTAGGTGAATACAGAAATAATTAGGTTGCTAGAGGGTCCCAAATTTAAATGGCAAGCATTTTTCTGGTCACCATCTGAAAACAAAATGGTGGATTTGTGACAGTAAAAGGGCCATTTGCGAAAGTAAAAACTGCATTTGCGACACTGTCAAACTTTTTGTTTACTTTTCCCAATGACTTATAATGGGAACTTGCTTTTTTAATAACTTTTGAAATCTTCAAAAGGCACATCGGGGACCCCGGCCGCACGTTCCCTGAAGATTTTGGACTGGTCGCTTAAAACACGTCACGACCTGTAGGTGCAACCGTAGAATTTAAAAAAAGCGTAAATGCATGCATAGTTCATGCTTAATAACTCCACAGCTGTATATCCAACTGGTACAAAACTTGGCAGATCCCAAGGCATATGGGTCTTGATTCTGTATTCAAATTTCAGGCAAATCTGTTAAATGGTTGCAAAGTTATTAAGGTGCAAAATTTGGGGTTTAACATGTAAATGGCTCTCAACCCTAACTATGGTAGCACTACTGTGCTACCATTATGTATGTATATATGATATATATATATATATATATATCTATATATATATGTATATATATATATATATATATATATATATATATATATATATATATATATATATATATATATATATATATATATATATATAGATAGATAGATATATTCCATGCCAGTATAGTTAGGGTGAAAGTGCACTTCTATGTTAACATTCAAATATTGAGGGTTAATAATGTAGGAACCATTAAATGGATTTGCATGAAATGTAGCAAGTGTAATCTCTAGGGGATGGTCTCTTGATCAGCCAAATTTGATGGGAATCTGTCCTGTGGTTTCTGAGATATAAAGTGTTGAAAAATCTGAAAAATCAGGATCTTTTGGCATTTCTTTATCCTAGATCTCAGAAATGGCTTTATGTTGTGGGCTGACATTTTCAGGGTATAAAAGCCCTTGGGTCACAGATGTGCCTTTTGAAGGTTTGGGGGAACAAATATTATTCCATTCAAAAGTTAGTAAAGTTTTAAATTTCCCATTATTTCCTATGGGAAAAGTTAAGTGTTTCACACAAAAATTGACCACTTGTGAAAATTAGTCTGCTTGCGAAAATGAAACCAAGTTATTTATTTATTTATTTGTCATCTCAGAGTTACACCTTTGAGCTAAGCAATCCTTTACAAAGGTTTCAGATCAGGTAAGGTACAAACAATTGGTATGTATACAGAATTAAAAACATAAGGCATAGACATAGTCAAGTACAACACATAATTTGTGTTCATTGGTAAAATCCTAAGGTTACAAGGCAGAAAAATTTATACAAAACAAAACTGTGTTATGTGCAAGAAGCAAATTCATTTGTTCATGCGATAAAGTACAGACAGTATTTATGACAGTTTTGATAAGCTATGAGTGAAGGGGTCACTGGACTAGTCCGGTGGTGAGAGGTGGAGAGAGTAGAGAGTGGAGCAGTCAGGGCCTTCTGTGACAAGGAGTTAAGGGTAAGAGGGCTGGGGGGTAGGGTTAAAAAAAAACATGGCCCAGACAGAGATGTCCATGTTAGTGATTATTGGGGAGTGTGAGCAAGGGGTGATTGGAAGAGGATGGTGAGAGAAGAGATGATTACGGGGGTGGAATGTGAAGTGACAGAGGGGATGAGGGTTGGAAAGAGAGAAACATGAGGGAGTAAGCGGATATTTATTTATTTATATGCCAATTTGTAGTTTTCATGGGAGGCTGTCATGGTGGTGACATTGTCATTGGTATAAGTAGTGCCATAGCAAGGGTTGGAGAAAGGAGAGGCCGGGGTGGGTTGCAGAGGGAGATCAAAGAGATGGAGGCACTGAGGGGTAAGGTCCTGAGCTATGGTGGTGGGTGGTGGGTAGTGGGAGTTAAAGAGAGGGGGAATCAGAGGATGGGAAACCAAGGGACAGTATGATAGAGGAGAAGCAACTGTGTAGATATTATGAGGAGGAAAGGAACAGCTGTGAGAGTGGGGGGGAAGGGGGTAGCAGGGAGGAGGTAGGAAAGCTGAGACATAGATACGAGAAAAATAAAAAAGGGGATGGGGAAAGGGGAGGGGTGGAAGATTGGTGCATGGGTGGAAGACAAGGGCTAGTGGGGAGTGACGCTAGTGGAAGGACTAGGGTGAGTTAGTGAGCAAGGTCAAGTATGCAGGAGGGGTAAGTAGAGAAGTGGTGCGAGGAGGATATAGGTTAAGTGTAAGATTTGAGATGAGCATAGAGGAGTGGGGGAAACACTAGAGACAATTAAAGAGAATCAAAAGGAACTGATTATGGGGTGCAATCACAGAAACTAAGGGTGGAGATAAGCTGCCATTGGTTAAGGGGCTAATTCTGGTGGGAGACCATTTAGCAAGGTGGGAGCTCTATAGCTGAATGTACAGTACAAGTCACATTAAACTGTTCCTGCAATGAGTTGCTGTAGCATTTCTGAATGAGTTGCATAAGTGTTTCTGGATCCAGCACAAATCCTTGCACAAACTGTTTCTTAAGAGTTAAAATGCAGCTTTTCATTGCACTGTCACTGGACTGTAGATGCATTCCAAATGAGTTGCAAAAACATTCTTCAAACATTGTTCTTCAGCTGGTTAAGCACTGAAACATAATCCAATATGAGTTGGCAATGCATTGCCAACTCAAAAAAACAATGCTAAACCTACTTATTGATGGAACAGTTTAATGTGACTTGTACTGTACATTGCGCCTGAGAGGTCTGACAAAAGGGGACAATGTAGGTTTGTTTGGAAGAACTGCATCTGCCATGGGGGGTTGGTGCCGGTGTTTGAAGGGGCCAGGTTGCAGGGGGTGTGAGGCCAAGGCAAATTCTTTTTGTAAGAAGACAGGTCTGGTAGGTGATCCTGCCTTTTAGGCGTTGCCAGTTGGACAGCTTATAAAGGTGCCATGTGTGAGTTAGTCTATCTACACCTGCCATGAGCCTACAGGCCATATTCAGCATGACTGAAATATGTCTTAAGGTAGAGTCAGTAGTTGAGCCATAAACTGCTAATCTGTAGTCTATGGTAGACGGGATGTAGCTAGTTACAGCTAATCTCAGAGCCTCGCTGGTCATACAATGGCAGTGTCAGAAAAGTACACCTAGCTTGGAGTTGACCACCTTTGAGATTTGGTTAATATGAAGGTTGTTTGACAGAGCATTCAAGCATGATCCCAAGGTATTTGAAGCCATGAACTTGCTCTACTATTTGGTTCAGGTTGTTCCTAATAGTAAGGTTCAATGTTCTATGTTTGTTTTGAAGGCTTGAGAAGACCATTACTTAGTTCTTCTTATAGTTCATAACTAGCTTATGGTGTCCAAACCAGTTCTCAATTAGAGTGAAATTAGCTTTCTGATCATCAGAGAGAGACAGCAGGTCTTCATGGCTTGAAAAAAGGACTGCATCATCCGCATAGAGTATCATGTTACTGTTACAGGCATTTGGGAGGTTATTAATAAAGAGGCTAAAAAGGAGGAGGGCCAAGGGTCGATCCTTGTGGAACTCCTGATCTGACCGGGATGCTACTAGAGAGGGTATCATGAATTTTCACTTGCTGAGTTCTACCCTGCAGGTAGCTGCTGAACCAGCAAGTTACCTCATTTGAGATTCCAAGGGCAGCAAGGGATTGAATAAGGAGTTGATGGTTGATGGTATCAAAGGCCTTTGTAAGGTCAACGAAGATTGCACCAAGTACGTTAGAATTGTCCAGAGCCTAGCCAACCCGGTGGTGCTGAGGGCTGAGGTGCTGGACACCACACCTTGTGTCATGCCAGCAACCCATATTTGGGAGTGAGCATGGGTCCCTGGGGGTTAGAGAGGAGGAGATGGTTTGAGCATCCAATGGACTGCTCTCCATCTCCAGGGAGGGTGGGTACCTGTGACCACTGTGTGCCTGACCCCTAACAGAGGCTGGGAGTTGGTAACATGGCCAAGACTTCAGGGGATGGGAGGGCAGCAAGATGCTTGAGGTGGCACACATGGGAGCATGTGCGACAATGTCATAGGCATCATTGCATGCCGCAACCCACAAATAGGGGAGAAAATGGGAAAATGGCATCCTTGGTCAGGCAGCTTGATGGTCATCCTACAGGCACCCTGGCTTCAGGGGCATCACTGGAACTGTATCTGGACTTGGTGGGTGAGATGTGGGCTCCATTCCACCTTGTCACAGGGGGAAAGCCATGGGGGGAAGAAGGCGAGGGCCCTACAAGAAGCCGGGGCAGACTGGATGATGGCTGGAGATAAGAGGGAAGAACAGATGAAAAGTGCTGACCAAGGACCCAGTGGCAGAATAGAGTAGAAAAAAAAAATAAGTATTGTCCAGAACCTTGTGGATGTGAACAGTAAACTCAAGAAGGGCAGTTGTTGTACTACTGTATATGGTTTTCTGAAGCCATGCTGCTGTGGGCATTGAATATTATATTTGTCTAGATACTCCGTCAACTGGTCAGTGATGATGCACTTGAGGGCTTTAGATAGAGGGGAAAGGATTGATATGGGGTGATAGTTGGAGTGTTGTGCCCTATCACTGTTTTTATGTACGGGTGTGACAACAGCAGCTTTCCATTGTTGGGGGACTTATCTAAGGGAGAACAATAGGTTCAGAAGTTTAGAGAGAGGTTTTAGAGTCACAGTGAGTGAGAGGTTGAAAAGTTTTAGGTCCAACATGTCACTACTAAATCTGGATTTACCAAGCACCTTTTGAAGGTATTTTTTGACTCTGCCAGTGAGAGTTTCCTAAAGTAGAATGGAGGGATCTTGTTGGGAGGACTCAGTGTTACTTCATCATCTTTCATTGGAGAAGCATTAAAGAAATCAGGGGAGAGTATGGAGCTAAGGTCCGTGAAAGCAACATTAAAGGTGTCAGCAATTTGTTTTTTGTCCTGTATGGTAGAACCATTGACTCCTATCAGTGAGGTGAATGACTTATTGGGATTGCCTGTTAGACTTTTGATGTTTTCCCATAAGTTCTGGCTATTACCCACAGAGTTGGTGAGTATATTCTTATAGTACTCCAGTTTGGCTCTCTGAATTTCTTAGGTGCGTATGTTATGTGCAGCCTTATACTGCTGCTTATCAACTCGCTGGCCAGATGCCAATGCACGGTGCCAGAGATTGTCTTTATCCTTCAGCAAGCTTAATAGGGATGGAGTGATCCATGGGCTTGTGAAGCCTTTTAGTTTCCTTTTCTGATATGCAGCAAATTTGTCACATGCCACATTAAATTGTGTTATAAAGTAATTTAGTCCTTGATCCATGTTGTTGAATGTATCAAGGGAGGACCAGTCAGTTTGGGCAAGGGAGGCCTGAAACTGTTTAATCAACCCTTTTTTTTAGGACATGCTGGTAGGAAACTTGTCCTTGTGGTTTGGGAGTACTATTAGACCACTGACAAATTACAGGAGTGTGATCAGTCAGTGAGTCAGAAAGAACAGTAGTGTTAGAGATTCTACTGGGGTGTGTGGTCAAGATTAGGTCTTGGAAGGAGCTACTGCTTGTTCTATAATTTATCCTGGTTGGGTTAGATACATTAAAGTCACCTAGGACCTCTGTCTCCGAGTGTTAAGTGAAGTTTTCCAGGTAATCAGTAACCATCTTAAAACCAGGTGCTTGATCATGTGGAGGGATATATACCGATATTATAGTGAGTCATTTCTCCTGTTGTCCAAGGGTTATTCTGATAGCAAGGGCTTGTGCGTAGCCAGCAAGGGGGGGGGGGTCTACTGGGATGACTTTGGCTTTTAAGGTTTCATTTAAGTAAATGGCACAGCCCCTGTCCTTCTTTCCAACACAGTCTTGCTTGAAAAGTACATAGCCTAGAAGTGAGATTGCTGAGTCAGGGACTTTAGAGGAAAGCCAGATTTCAGTAAGGGAGAGAATATCAGGTTTATGTTGTGTCACCCAGACCAGCAGGTCATCTAATTTAGGTAGAATGCTACAAATGTTCATAGTTGCTATTTTAAGAAATTTATGGTTTAAATGTTTACAATTTGGGGAAAGAGGAGGACCAGGGTTGTGGTGAATGTTTCCTGATAGTAGTAGTAGAAGGAGGGCCAAGTTACATAGGTAATGAACTTAAGCAGGGTACTACATCTTGGCATGTAGAATTTTGACTGAGGGCTGTTTATTCTGGGTGAGAGGAGGAGTTGGAGGAGAGGGTAGTCTGTAAGTGTGGGATGATTTGGTTGGAAGTTAACATAGGGGGTCAGTTTAGAAGACCCAGGGCATGTGGTGTTTAGTGGTAGTGTGCCAAGCAAAGTGCAGTCACAGAGCGTATGTGGGGGTAAAAGAACAGGTACTGGGGATGCTGTAGGTGGGCAGTAGTAAAAGGAGAAATAGGGTGATAGGGGCCATAAACATTCTGGATAACATGGATGTTTTTGTGGGAAGAAACAGGAGAGATGAGAGGAGAAAAGATGAGGTATGAAAGAGAGATAGTGAGCAGTAGAGATGAGAGATAAGGAACCAGAGAGTAATAGTGAGCAGGGTGCACTGGCAGTGAACAGGGAACTATATATATTTTACCGAGAATTTATTTTATATATGTATTTTTTATGCTATTACTTGGGGGTAGACTTGAGGGCAGCAAGTCAGGCTTTAAAGGAGGTAAGAGGGAGAGGAAGAGGTAGAGAAACAATGCAGGAGGGCTTGTGGAGAGCAGCAAGAGAGTGTGTTAGAAAAGAATCAGAAGCACAAGGCTGCATCAATTGGTAACAGATGATAACAAGCTAGTGAGGAAGTGGGTACTTAGTTAAACCACAGCTACAACCATGGATCATGTGACCCTCAGCAACCTACAAAGGAAAGAGCCCAGATCGGAGGGTAGGGAGCCAGTGTACAGTGCTGGTGGGGAACTACAGGTTCAGAAATGCAGAAACAGAAAGGGCTGCAGGAGTTAGAAAAATGAGCAATGACTACTGCTGCAGAAAAGGGTTGAGGAGTGGAGCCGAAGCAGGCACCAGTTACTAGCATCGAGAGAGGTAGGCACCATATTTAAACTCTGATTGTCCTCCGTACTTAGTTTGCAGAGAGGAGCAGGCAGGCAGCAGTGCCTCTGGTCAGGGACTCCTTCAGTGTGGAGGAAGTCTTTGCCTGTTCAGGGATAGCGGACCCCTGGAGAGAGAGGGACAGAGAGAGAGAGAGAGAGAGAGATATTACAGTTTGGCAGGGGTGAGAAATTCACAAGACAATAGAGGCAAAAGAACAGGGCAGTGTCTGGTGTTAAATGGGGGGGGTAGAGTCAGGATGGAGAAGAATTCAGAAAAAGATCAGCAGGAGAAAAAGGATGATAGAAAAAAAGTAGTTTAAGCACACCAATGAACTTGTCCTTAGCCTTAAGCAATTCAACAGAGGCACAGATACACTTCATTCACTTGCTGTAAGCATGGTATCAAAAAAAAATTGTTGGAGACAGACAATTAATTACAGGCTCTAAATAAAAAAAAAAAGTAAGCACACCAATGAACTTGGCCTTAAGTAATTCAAAAGAGGCAGAGATACACTTAATTCACTTGTTCTAAGTACAGTATTAAAATTGCCTGAGACAGACAGAATTAATTACAGGTACTAAATAAAAATGCTTTGTCTGAGAGGAACACATTACATTACAAGCTGTAATCAAGATTAATGGCTCTAAGAGAAAACGTGGAAAAAGGATGTAAAACACAAAAATAGAATAACTGGCTCTGATCAGGACAAAAGAGATTACAGTCTCAGAAATGTAGAAACAGAAAGGGCTGCAGGAATTAGAAAAATGAGCAATAACTACTGCTGCAGAAAAAGTCTAAGAAGTGGAGCTGGAGTGGGCACCAGATAGCAGCAGCGGTGGAGGTAGGTGCCAAATTTAAACTTTGATTTTTCTCTGAACCTAGTTTGCAGAGGGGAGTAAGTGGACGGCAGTGCCTCCGGTCAGGGAATCCTTCAGTGTAGAGGAAGTCTTTGCCCATTAAGTGTAGTGAACCCCTAGTTTCCAGAGGGGAGTGGATGGGTGGCAGCACCTCCAGTCAGGGAATCCTTCAGTGTGGAGGAAGTCTTTGCCCGTTCAGGGCTAACAGTTTAATTTTTGAACGTTAAGAACTCTGGAACTGTTCAATGGATTTGCACATAATTTGGCATGTGTAATCTCCTTGGGTAGATCTCTTGAAATGCCAAATTTTGTGTGGCTGGATTATGTGGTTTTTGAGACATGGACTGTCAGACAAAAAAATTACATTAATGGCCATTTTCAAAAATGAATCATTGCTTGCGGAAATTTTAACCATGTTGCTTAAATTTTGAGCATTAATAACTCTGGAATCATTAAGTGGATTTGCACAAAGTTTGGCATAGATGATCTCCAGGGGCTGGTCTCTTTACATGCTCAATTTTCTGTGGATGGCATTTGTGGTTTTTGAGATGTCGACTGTCAAATAAATGTAAAATTAATGGACATTTTCAAAAATGGATTATTGCTTGTGAAAATTAAACCAAGTTGTTAGCAAATTTGCAAAAGTACGATATTTTTGTGAAAGTACAGTGAAGCCCACCAGGATTAAGCACAGCACAGCAAAATTCTGCAGTAGAGTTACTGCAGCAAACAATGCAATTTCAAAGAGAGTTAATTCATTTTGTCATGCAGTAAACCTGTGAGACTGCGCTTCATCCTGATGGGCTTCACTGTACATTCGAGAAAGTATCATAAATTTGTGAATGTACCTCTGCAAAAACTTCCATTTCTTTGGCACTTCATAGCAAATAAATGGTTTGGGGTTCTGGGCTGAAATTTGCAGGGTGGCAAGCCCTTGCCCCACATATGTGCCTTCTTCTGGTATGGTGAAATAAAAAGGTGCACTGGATCAATAGTTGCAGCACTCCAAAGAAGAGAAATTTCCCATAGGATAACATTGTGGCACCTGTATCTTGAAAACGATTTGAGATACGGATTTTTCATTCCCGGCTATTTAGTTCACCTTTTGGTGGACTAAGGTTACATGGAGGTTTTGAAGTCATGATTACAACTGCAGTGGAATTTTTTCCATAGTTGCTGCAGTTACGGAGATATTGCCAAATAAGTGTTACGAGGGTTCCTTTTCAGTACTATGGGGCTGCTGTATGGCTCTGTACTTATGTGTAAGTGAGATCGCAGGCCAGAGCGCCCATGCTCCCACATACCCATACCATTAGACCAAAAAAATGGAACACGTGAAGGGAGCGCAAGGCCCAGAGGGTCTGCGCTTCCACAAACAGATACCAGTTACCATTTGCATTACACTCTCTCAAAAAGAAGGGAAATTTTTTGCAAAAAACTTCATTAATGCATAAGTTAGGGTTGATAGCACAGTGGCAAAAGTGTGGAAATGTGATGTTAGGGTTACCCCCCTACCACTCCACCCCCTCCATCCTCCACACACCAACAGATGTTGGGGTGTGCCATGGAGTCATCAGGCCTATCTCTCACCCCATTCTCCTATACTGTAGCATGTCAGCATGCTTACACATGGAATGAGTGAGAGGTAGGCCTGATGACCCTACTTCCCACAATGTCTGTTGGTGTGTGGAGGAGTGGGAGGTGGTGGAGTAGTGGGGGAACCCTAACATCACATTTCCATACTTTTGTCACTGTGCTATTGATGTAGGGCAGGTATAGTTAGGGTTGCTTGGCCACTTCTATGTTAAACCCAAAATTGTGATCCTTAATAACTTTGCAACCATTAGTCCAATTTGTCTGAAATTTTGCGTGCATGGAGTGGTACTATAGATCTCTGAATCTGGAATGTTTGTTCCAGTCAGATTTAAGGTTGCGTAGCTGCAGAGTGTCAAAAACTGTGAAAAATCCTTACCTGTTTTTCATTTTTTGTTATCAATTTTGTCTGCATGGTGTGTCTGTTTGGTGTGGAATAGTGATGGGTACTTGTAGACTGGGTCAAAGGGGTGCATTTTGAAGATTTGGTGAAAAAATATTAATCCACCCAAAAGTTATACCATTTTTTCATGTCCCATTATAGTCTATGGAAAATACATACGGGTGGCCTGAAAACTTTTGTGGCAACATTTTTTTCGTTCATGATCTGGAAAAATTTGTTCGTGCTTCTCCCATTTTGTTTCCAGTTTGTGAGAGACAAAAAAATGGTAGAACTCAAAAAATGCTGCCCCTTTTTAAATACCACCACTTGTGCTTACCTAATCGGTGCATGAGGAACACATATCTGTCATCAGTTTTTGTTAACATTGTCTGAAAATATGTTTTTTTCATTTTTGATTGAGTTTCCAAGATTTCAGTCGCACAAACAGCATTCAAAGGGAAGCACACAAACAACCACAAAAACAGTTTTTGATATGCGACAGCATTCTTTTAAAATGAATAGGGATGCAGTAAAAAGTTTGACATTTGCTTGCAACAAGGAAATTGTGCTTTTCAGCTACAATTTACAGGGTAAGAACCAGTTGACTCACAGTTGTGCCTTTTGCTTGTTTGGTGTTAAAATATTCAGTGGTTCGGTAGTTATGACATTTTGAAAATTGAGGAATGTCCCATAGGATAACATTGTGGCGCCTATGGCATCTTCAAATGTTAGTATATTGAAAACGGTTTAAGACATGGATTTTCTGTCAAAAAAATTCTTAGTCCCCATGTAGGGGGATTAAGAACACATGTAGCTTGGGAAGCCATGAATACCATGAATTTTGAATTTTTTCTTTAGCTTGTATGGTTACTGAGATATTCAGAAATTAGTATTCCAGTGGCTCTTTTTCATTTCCGTAGCCCAGTATTATGCCGTCAAAATGATGTGTGAGTGGTGGTGCATAACCCAGCAGTCCATATTCATGTGTAGGTGGGAGTGTGGGGCCCAGAGGGTCCCGCTCTCACAGATGCATGTCTTTATGCACAAATTGGCAGAGTTAGGCAGATGACCCCAAAGAACACCCAACGCCTGTTGTTGTGTGGAGGGTGGGGGTTGGGCAGGGGTGTTAGGGTTGGCAACCTAACATTGAATTCCACATTTTGTCACTGTGGAAACAACTCTAACTGATGCATTAACAAATTTTTGCACACACACACACACACACACACACACACACATATATATATATTATAGTGGTTGGTCATGCCATTATATTTAGGGTCATGAAGGCACTTTTATGTTAAAGTCAAAATTGTTCATGTTAATAAATTTGGACCCATTCAATGGATTTGCCTGCAATTTGGTATGCATGGTAGGGCATGGTAGATATCTTGATCTGCCAAATTTCATTTTGGTCAGACTGACAGTCTTTGTGCACCAAAACACTGAATAATGCACTTTTCACCAGTTTTGGAAGCAGTTTTGGGGATTTTGCCCATGGCCCTGCACAGCCATCGTCTGGCGTGCCAGTCTGCAAGATGGCTCATCTAAAAGAGCATCAGTGGCCAAACATGCCGCTTTTCATTTGGTGAAAAAATATTAAGGCATTCAAAAGTTATGTTACTTTTAAGCTCCCATTATAAGTCAATGGGAAAATTTATATGGTTGTTTGGTGAACAAAGAATGGGGTTTGGGCCATCTCATCCCACCCGCTGGTCAAAGAATTTGCAACCTTATGGTCAAAGAATCTTTGCCTCGAGAATTCTTTGATCGCGAGTTCAGCTATTTGTTTTTTAAATTCCATCAGAAAAAATAAAATATCTCGGTTCAGGGGTTACTCCTGAAGTAAAACCTATCAGCCCATGCCTTTGGATTCACTAAAATGGTCAGAAAATAGAGTTATAATGTTTTTAATTCTTTGATCATGACTCACTAATGATCTTTGATCGTGAGCCTGCAAATTCTTTGATCTCGAGATTCTTTAATCATGATCTTGCATTGTGAGGTAAAAATGCAATTTTCTCAGCTTAGGGGTGGCCTAGTAACACAAATGAGGGTGAGTTTTGCTCAGAGGGCTTCTTTCTATCAAGGCATGGCAGCAGTTTCACGTAATTCTGCCTAAAACTAGAGTTTCACTGTTTTTTATTCTTTGATTTTGAATCTGCAAATGCTTTGATCACGAGCCTGCAAATTCTTTGATTGCGAGATTCTTTGATCACGATTTTGTATCGCGAGGGTGCGACTAGATGGCCCTTTGAAAAATTCACATTTCTCAGCCCAAGGGTGGCCTAGGAACACAAATGAGGGTGGGTTTTGCTCTGGGGGATTCATTCTATTGAGGCATGGTGGTGGTTTCATGTAATTCTGCCTAAAACTCGAGTTTCACCGTTTTTTATTCTTTGATTGTGAGCCTGCAAATTCTTTGATCATGAGATTCTTTGATTGCCATCTTTGATCATGAGGGAGGGACAAGATGGCCAGATTTTATAATGGAATAGATAGTCCAATTTTCACAAATCTTTAAGTTTAAATATCTTGGAAACGGTTTGGTTCTTTTACTTGAAATTTGGAGGGTGTTGACGGCATATCCTGTACATGGGAATTACAGTGCTTACGTGTCAGAGAAAATACATTTGCAGAGATATTACGTGATGCAATTTACATTTTGCGGACAGTGTTTTGCATTGTGGTGGTGCTTTGAAATTGATAAGGTACCTAGCCTTAGTGTCATGGATGTACGTTTCAGTCGTTGTGTCTGTAAAATGTCAGCAGGTGCGGAATTCTGCAACTCTGACGAATGAAAATTTCAAACTTTAACATGTTATATCATGGACACGGTCTGGTCTTTTACATTGCAATTTGGAGGGTGTTGATGGTAGAGACATGTTTACAAGTTGGTGGGAGCACAGGGCCCGAAAGGCCCACACTCCCATCAACTTCTGCAAGTCCTTAGTTTTCTATTGTTTTTCAAAAAGGAAGGAAATTCTATGCAAAAAAATGTGCTAATGCATCATTTAGGGTTAAAATACAAAAAGTCAGGAAATGAAAAACCTTTAGGGTTGCCCCTCCCCCCTTGTGGACCCGCCCATCATCCCAAGATTGACAGATGACAGGGTGTGTCATTGGGGTTGTGAGGTCTAAATGTTGCTCCATTCTTGTTCACTGTTGTTTCTCAATGCTGATTATACAAGGAATGGGGCAGCCTTAACCTCACAACAACACACCCGTCATCTGTCAATCTTGGATGATAAGCCAGTCCACGACAGGGAGGGCCGCCAAGAGTTTTCATTTTCTGACTTTTCTGTTTCAACCCTAAATGATGCATTAATGCAGTTTTTTGCATAGAATATATATATGTATATACACATATATATAAATAGGGGCTACATGATGGGCAGAAGTGGAATATGGAAAATATTCTCACTCCTGCAGAGTGAGCTCTGGATGTTTCACTTGTGCCAAAGGCACGAGTGAAATATACAGTGCTCATGATGCAGGAGTGAGAATATTTTCCATATTCCATGATCTGCCCATTATTGTGCTATTTATACCATGAAGGTGAGACCAATTTCAGTGAGAGAGGTATGTTTGTTGTTATGAGGATCATGTCACTTTAAATGATGCTGGTGCTGTGGTAGTGTGTGTGTGTGTGTGTGTGTGTGTGTGTGTGTGAAATTTTATGGATGGTTTGTTGTAGTGAGCTGTTGTTGGTTGGTGTGTGTGGGTCTTGATTAGGTGTGCTGTGTTTTGGTAATTGGTTGCCTGAGGGAGGTTCTCTTCTGTGACAGTGAGGAAGATGGTAATGATTTCTTTTGGCAGGTTTGTCTCTATGTTAGGCTGTTTAAGATTTATTTAAATATTTCAGGCATCATCTGTTTGATTCAGTAATGTACTAAACTTGGGTTTTAAAATACAGCACAAGAGATTTGGAGATTGTTACATTTAGAAGGAGTGCTGCAGCTGACTGTCATAATCTATCTTAATTGAGTTAATTTTAATGTATGGCCGGTTTTAGAACTCAACAAATTGCAGGGGTGTTTCTTAGTGCTTTCAGATGTCAGCAGAGTAGGTATAAATGGTATTTATTTTAAATCTGCTGATGTCATCAGGATTAATTTCACTCCAGTTGGTCTCACCACATGGTATAAATATATATATATATTTATTTATGAAATAGTGGCACTAGGGTTTAACAGTCAGTTATACGTTAAACTCAAAATTTTGCACTGTAATAACTTTTCAACTGTTCAACTGATTCATACAAACTTTTGCATGCGCTGTCAGGGCCATATATCTCTTGATGTAATGTAAGTCGTGGTACATAGCGTAGAGGAACCCATCATTGTGACCTTTACCATGCCGTGTTCTCCCCCCCCCTTTCTAATAGATGCCTGGCTCACTGTGCCAAGCTAACTTCAAAACTTTGGCTTGGTGTACTTCCTTCCTACATCTCATGCTCCCTCCCTCCCCCCACCTTCCTCCCACTCCCTCAAATCCTCTGACACTTGCACCCTGATAGTCTCCCATTGTATCACCCTCATTGGCCAATCAGGCTTCTCCCATTGCTTCCCCAAAATCTGGAACTCCCTCCCACCTCAAATATGACACTTCTTTTCCTCCTCCCACTCCTTTGCCTCTGCCTTACATAACTTTCTGTCTTCTAGCTGCTCCTGCTACAATCCTCCTTAACTTGTTCCCCTATGAGCTTGCTTCAGCTTCACACTCACCTTTTTCCTGAAAAACCCTCCCCCTATATCCTCCCCCAGCACCTCTTCCTTTCCACCTTACTCCCACCACCCTTTCCTTCCACCTTACTCTTACTACTCACTTGCCATTGCTTGGTCTAAGATCCTGGAAGGGTTCACTGGATCCTGGAGTGGTCCAGAACCTAGGCAAACACCTTCCTCTCCTCCTACTCCCACCCCATTCTTTCCTGAAAGGGCTGGGTCTTGGTCCCTCTTTTCTCCCACCTCCCTCTCTCTTGGTCCTTCTGAAGCCTACTCCCCATCACTGCCTACTTCTCTCCTGTCGTGCTCTACCTCTGCTGCCTACAACCTGCTTCCCTCCTGTCATGCTCTACCTCTGCCTTGTGCAGGCAGAGTCCACAGCATAATGGAGGGGTCAGCCCAAGGGGACCATTCTCTTCTCCCTCTCTTCCTTCCTGACATGTTCAAACTTCCACTGCCTACAACCTGCTTCCTCTTGTTCATGCTTGACCTCCATCTGGTGCAGGCAGTGTCCCCAGCATTCAGGAGGGGTCAGGTCCTGGCAGAACCTTCTCCTCCCCTCTTGCCTTCCCTCTTCCAAATCCCCCCTTCCCACCCCCTGCTCTCTGCCTATCGCCCCCACCCATTCACCTTCCCCCTCCTTCCTAGCCATAGTTATTTGCTAACCCCTAATCTCTAATGCACTTATAACCAACCTTGCACTTTTGTTACACCTTGCAAATTTTGTTCTATCTGTGTCTCTCCTCACAATCTTGCCCTAGTTCAACCTCCTTATATTCTTTCCAGTCATTTTATAACTACAAAGCTATGTCCCACCAAGTGTCTGACAAAGATATTTGTGCTATCGTATCAGTCTAGTTCAAGACTGTTAGCATTGTATCCATCTAGTTCATACCAGTTAGCATTCCTTCTTTTCATTACTTCTGTAGGGTCTGCTCACTTCATTGAATGTAATCAAATTGTATATCTATATTGTGTACCAAATCTCTGTATACTATCCTCATGTTTCCCTACCCCCAGGTCGCACCAGGAGATAAACAACTTGTTGCTCAGCATTCCTTTCTGGTGAGACATTTCAATAAATAAAATAAATAAAAATAAGTAAATGTGGGAAGGTTCATTTCTGTCAGATATGCAGTTGCAAAAATGTAGTGTAAAAAACATTTGAAAATTAGTTTTGGTGAAAATGCTTTGTCACACCTTGTCTCCATAACGGCTTTGGGGTTTGTTCTGAAATTTACAGTGTATATGGAGTTTGGGTCATAGATATGTTTTGTGAAGGTTTGGTGAAAAAATAATAATCCATTCAAAAGTTATTACACTTTATACTTTCCCATAATATCCTATGGGAAAAATTAGATGTGCAGTGCAAAAGCACTTTTTGCTGTCGTTAAAGTGGTAGTTGCTTTCACTAATGTGGAATGTAGTGCTGAGATTCTGCATCTTGTTTTTAGTTAGCAAGGTGGAAAAGGTTAAGTAGTTTTAAAAATACTGCCCCTAGGTAAACACCAACAGTTGTGTTTACCTAATCAAGGCCTGAGGAATTGGATTTGGTGCTTAATTTTTCATAACAATGCCCAGAAATATGTTTTTTCTAATAGGGCCATTTGTACTTTTGCAAAAATGCAAACAATTTCAGCACTGTTTCTAGAAACAACGGGGGTGGGGGTGGGAGGATGCAGTTTGCATCACTAATAGCTGTGTCAGCACAAAAACATTCCAAAGCATTTATGTGGCTAACGGACCCCAGAAGCTGATTTCTGGGCCCCCAATTAGGTAAACACCTTTTTGTGTTTACCTAATACAAGTATTCTTTCTCATTTTAGAGCCTCTAAAAGGAAAGGGACTGCGGCATGCTCATTCACATTTACAAACATCCTGGTGCCCAATCTCCATGTTGGCAGTAGAGCCCCCCTTCCACCACTGTGGCACACTGGGGAGCCCACTCCCAGTGTCCCTATATGTGTAATTAATTTTAACCTGTAAATAATAAAAACAGTCCCTCAACTTACCTACTGTTGCAGACATTGAGGGCCCAATCCCTGTGTCAGTACTAGGAGAGCCCCTCACCACTGTGGGACATTGGGGAGCCCACTCCTTGTGTCTCAAAATATGTCTTCAAAACCTGTAAAAAAAGAAAACAGTCCCTGGCATATTTTTTATTTTTTTAATCCTTAAAAAAAGAAAATGGCCCCTCATCACCTCTCCATTCCCCATCCCTACCCTCCCACTGAGGACTCACCACCCCACACCCCTCTTGCCCTATACTTACCACTGGAGGTTGTTAGCTGTCATCTTCTGTGGAACGGGAAACGTCTGCACTCTTTAAAGCAGAACCGTGAACTGAAGAATCAAGGTAAGTGCTGTATAATGTATTTCAATGGTGTTTTGAATTTATGTTTAATATCTTTGGCACTTTTGGGTAATTTTTCACCAAATTTTCAACATAGCCTTTTTGGGACCCCACCTCATGAACACTGTCACTGTCATTTTGTTAGTTGGGCCCGGAAGTTGACTTTGTGGACTCTGCACAAAATCACCCTTTTGGACAGATTAATGAAATGACGGTACTAGTGTCCATGACGTGGGGTCCCAAAATACCCATGTTAAAAAGTTGGTGGATGCTAAAAATGGCTGAGTTATGAGCATTCATTGAAATGTTTGTATGCACCCATATAACTTTAGTAATTTGTAATATTATAACTCCAAATTTTCAACATAGCCATTTTTCACACCACCCCATGGACAGTACAGCTGTCATTCTCCACATCCTGCCCAAAATATATT
Source organism: Neoceratodus forsteri (assembly GCA_016271365.2). Lineage (NCBI taxonomy): Eukaryota > Metazoa > Chordata > Ceratodontiformes > Ceratodontidae > Neoceratodus > Neoceratodus forsteri. The sequence goes on along the minus strand of CM057454.1, from coordinate 1,022,988,775 downwards.
TTTGTACCTGTGGTGAGGAATAGCATTTTGCCCCAGGTTTGAAAATTGTCACCTACTGGGATTATGAGCTAGGGTCATAAAAAGACTATGTTCAACATTTTGGGTAAAATATGAAATAATGCCAAAGTTATGACCATTTGCTGCAATTTCACTTCGGCCAGTCATAACTTCGGAAATGTTAAATATTTTGACCCCAGACTTTCAACATAGCCTTCTTATTCTAATGCCACTGCTTAGATCATATGTTAGGCCTAATTTAAAATATGCTACTCAGCTTTGGTGTCCTTATAAAAAATCCAATTGCCTACAGTTGGAAAAGGTACAGTGAAAATTTACAAAAATAATTAATGGTTTCCATGATCTGACTTATGATGACAGACTCAATTCTCTTAGGCTAATGTCCCTTGAGACACATAGATTGAAAGGGGATATGCTGTTACTTTTTGATGTCATTAATGACACATATTTATTGACTGAGTTGGGACTTATATTTAAGGATACAACCCTTAATACTAGAGGATATCCTTACAACTTATAGGTCAACATTTCAATCATAAAAATAGAAAATATTTTTCACCCTGTGAGTGGTTAATCCCTGGAATTAACTACCAGTTAAAATAATAGTTAGTAAATCCAAAACTGAATTAAAAAAAAATGACTTGATAACTATTTAACTACAGGGGGTTCACTGCAATATTATAATTATTAATTGACAAGAGCACCTATGGGCATTGTCTGCCTCTTAGCTCCTTAGCAGTCCTTAGTATGATCCTTAGTATGATTATTACCTGACCTCATCTATGTCTCAGCTGTTATTTTTGAAATCCTGCCCAAAGTGTGTTTTTGCACCTGTGGAGCGGAATGGCATTTCAGCTGTTCAGAATTACGTTTTTGGTGTGGATATGAAAATTTTCTGTACCAAGGTACAAGGGGAAGGGGTAATAAGATGGTTATGCTGACAATTTGGTCACTGTTGTCTTATAAATGGAAGCACAGAGCCTGGAGGACCCTGATTTTCCATGGCTACATACACATATACATGTATGGCAGGATGGGAGCACAGGGTCTGGAGGGTCATGTGCTCCCATAGACAAATAAAGATATGATTATACTGTCTGAAAAAGTAAGAAAAATGATTGCAAAAGACTTTGTTAATGCATTAGTTAGGGTTCTTACTAAAGCAACAGAAGAAGGGAAATGTGGTGTTAGGGTTTCCAACCCTAACATCCCATCTTGCAGACACTGGCAGGTGTTGGGGGTATACCTTGGAGTCATTGGCCCTAATGCTCACCCCATTCCATAAGTAAATAAGCTGAGATGGGCACAATATAGGAGACTGTGGTAAGAATTATGGCCAAACACTCCAAGGTACACCCCCAACAACTGTCAGTGTCTGCAGGGTGGGGGTTGTTAGTGTTGGAAACCCTAACACCACATTTCCCTACTTTTGTTTCTTTAGTAAGAAATCTAGCTAATGCATTATCTAAGTTTTTTGCAATAGATATATATATATATATATATATATACACACACACACATTACAGTATGACATTATTTGGGGGCATTTCAGATTATCCATGTTGTTGTATAATGCATATAATAGCTTACCAGAGTATCAGTTTTTAGTTTCTATTTGCACAGTGGATAATTTGGTTTCTAACTCACTGCATGTCCTTTTAAATTTGATTTCTAGCTTACTGCATGTCTTTTTATTATCTCTTTTTTTGCTTTTGCTCTTTTTGCACATTTTCACTATACAAAATTATTGCAAATGCATTTCAGATTTATGTACTAAAAGGTTTAGAGTAATATGGTCATTTGATCATTGAAAAGCAACACAAGCAGGCATGAAATGTTTGATTGCCAGCTGGGAGTAGCCAGCTGGGAGTAGTGCTAAATGTGTATATTCACATGCTTGTACCATCATAAAGTCTGCTGCTGTGTAGAAATGCCACATCTTCTCCTGGTTTGTATTAAATTACCACAAATATCCTATGGATTCTGTTGGTTGATGAGTGCCATGCTTTTTTAAAAAAAATATTTAATGTTTTTATTAAAATTACAATAAACAGAACAACAAACAGTACAACAACAAAAACACATAACAACCAGCCATTCACCCCCACATACAAGGAAGTAGAGTCCAATAGGTTTAGGCCATATCATAAAAGGATAAGCAGTACACACATGACAATGGAAATATCCCACTAGGGATGAGTTTAAGACTTCCTGAAAATAAAAATATCACGATGACCACAATATTCGGCAAAACCAAAGCGATAAGGGACCTCGCTCCAAGATCATTAGGTGAAGTAAAGTGTGTGCAGCCTGCTCCATTTCACAATATAAGATTTAAGCCTATTGTGGATACTGGCTATCATCTTATCCAAGTGTAAGTTTAAAAGGAGTTAATTTAGCCAGTCCTGATAAGGCATAGAATCTTGTTCCCATCAGTACCCAAAGACTATACCAGTTTAACTGAAACTGAGATCATGGCCATGAAATACTTTCATTCTTTGACTAAAATCCTGCTGTAATCATCAACTATATACACATCTGGGGTAAATAGCTGGTTAGTACCCAAAAGAGGATCTGCTTTAGACTGGATGGCCTCCCATAAAGGACAAACCTTGCAACACTCAAAAAAATATGAAGCAGAGACCCTCAGCATTGTCATATCTAGTACAATTTTGTGTGCGAATATAGCCTATTTTAAACAATCTCTGAAGGATAAAGCATAGGTTGCGAAGGAAATTAAACTGCATGAGACAGTCTGTCACTGATATATAGGTATGTATAGCCTGCCAAATACTAGTCCAGTTAAAATACCTAGAAGGGAAAACCCTATCCCAATGGTGGCATACCCCATCTATATAAGGAAATAAGCTAGTAAGAAGTAAGGTGTATCACTGAGCTACAGCATGGGATTGAAAGGTCATGGCAACAGCTCAGTCTAAAAACTTACTGTAATTAGTATTCCAGGGATCAGGACCAAAATGTGCCACGATCATGCGTTTGAGTTAAAATAGCTTCAAAAAGGATTTGGCGTCAGTTGGAAAAGCATGTCATACATTGTGAACTGACATAAAGTTACCATCATGGAGCAGGTGGCTCACACTGTCAATCTTCAGTTGAAGAAGCTAATTCCTAGTAAGACATTTGTGTCCCAGCATTAAAGTAGAATTTCCAAGCACTGGTTGGGGAATATCTTTATCAATGTGATAGAACAGAGCTTTACCAAACTGTGCATGTACCCTGAGGGAGAGGCCAGTTAGGAACTCTGGACCTCTTTGGGTAGGGTTTGGAAACTGACAAAGGGTAGTGCAGGAGACAATAGATCCCACTTTACTATGGCTTTAAATTCCAAATCCAGCCAAACATGTATGTACTTATGGATGGCCTCATCCTCATTGGATACAAGCCACTTAAAATATTTACTAGTGTGTCTAGCAAAGTAATATATGCTAAAATTAGTCAACCTGAACCCTTCCCCACCCCCCGATGTTTAGAGACAGCCAAATTGTCATAAGCCCATCTAGCCAAATAAAATTGGATATTGGAGTATGGACTTTCCAAAACCAGGATAGTGGGAAATAGAGGTTAAGCATATGCAAAAAGATAAAATAGACAGGGAAATATATTAATGTTGATAACATTTATTCTGACCCAAAGCATTAGGTGGAGTGATTTCCATCTTTTAATATCCTGCTTAATATTCAGCAAAAGGTTATGCAGATTTAGCTTTTTAAGTTGTGAAGGGTTCTTAGTGATATGTAATCTGAGGTACTTGAACTGATTGAGGGCCCAGGAAAGACATGTACATCTGCCTTAGAAATCTCAGCATTCAAGGGCATCACTACTATCTTGATGGTATTCAGCTTATAATTGGCGACCTTACTAAATTGCTGGATGGTTTCCAGGGCACCTAGAATAGACATGACTGAGTTGGTAATATGTAAAAGGATGTGATTAGCACAGGCTGAAAGTAGTAGTGATCTAGTGCCAAGAGGTATGCCAGTGAGAAGGGAATTGTTCTGAAGCTTATAAAGAAGAGATTCAATGTATAAATTATATAAACGGGGATATAGGGGGCATCCCTGCCTGGCACCAAAGTGCAACTTAATAGAAAAGGAATAAACTCTATTACAATAAATTTTAGCACTGGGACTGAGTACAGGACCTGGAACCAGATAAGAAAGGCATCTGGGAAACCAAATTTGCCCAATGTAGCAAATAGGAATGGCCAGATAGCTCTATGAAATGGCTTCTCTGAGTCTAGGGACAACAACACATCGGGTACTGCAGGGTCCTCAGATGTGGAGAAAATATGTGCCATCTTACAGAGATGGTAAGTGGAAGATCTCTAGAGGACATAATGCCCACTTGTTCTCAGGAAATTAGAGTGGCCCAAACCTGGTTAATTCTAGATGCTAAAATTTTAGCAAGTATTTTAATAACATAATTCATTAATGATATTGGCCGATAGTTGCCAACCTGATTGGGGATTTTCCAGGTTTGGGAAATAAAATAATCAAGGCTTCCAAAAGAGTGGGGTTCAAGATGCCATGAGTGTAAATGGCAGTGTGCAGCCTATGCAGCAGAGGAACTAATTCATTTACAAATGCTTTGTAAAAAATTAGATGACAGCCTGTTGGGGCCAGGAGCCTTATCAGAGACAAGATCCTTGATAGGATCTAAGATCTCAAACTGGGTAACAGGTCCAGCTACATCTTTCTGCTGGTCAGGCAACAACACTGGAATGTCTAATCCCCCTCAGACAGAGTTGAATATCCAGTTCAGATGGAAGTTCAGGAATAGGACCATAGAGATTATGATAAAACCATTTAAATTACTGAACAGCATTCCTAGGGGCATCTTTACTAGACTATTAGAATCTGATATAATAGAAGGGATAACCTGGGAAGCTTCCAACTTTTTAAGATGACATTCCATCAGGCATTCTGCCTTTTCCACTTGATGAATGTAGATGGAATGGATCATAAAAATACCATATTTTGCTTGTTCATGTACTATCTCTGCATATTGGCATGGGGTCATGGGATCAACTCCAGGGGGTTGTGGATGTTGGGAGTAAAAAAAAACACATAGACATTGGGGTTAAAAAAAAATTCGGGTCAAGAAAACTTTTGGTTTGGGGGCTAAAAGAATCTGCAGCAGAATGGGTTCTGGGGAGAACTGAACTGCAGCCCCAGGTCCCCACTGCCGGAGGCTCCAGCCACTGTACCATGGAAGCAGCTCAGCCAGGCACCACCCCCAAAGCATCCTTCACCTTTCCTGCTGGCATCCTACAGTGATAGGGGTAGCTGTATCTACTGCACGCTGTAAAATCACTGTCACTGTAGAGCCATTAGCGCTTCTTGCAGTGCTGTATTTCGTGAATGGTTCTATCCACACTATCGTAACTCAATACCCTGCATATTCATCTCTAAGGGAAATCAGTTTAAGCCTAATTTCCTCTGGGGTAGAAGGAGCCATCTTTCATTCTAGGGTTCATGTCAGATAACAGATGGGAGTCTTGAGCCATCCTTTGCCACTTCCATTTTGCAGTGAGGCAGATAAATTCATCCCTAATAAAACATTTAAAGGATGCCCACTCCTGGTCAACTCGCTCAATAGGCCCAGTATTGAACATAACATAGAGGCCTATCTAGTCCTTAATTTTCCTAACTATAATGTCATCTTTTAGTAGTTGGTTGTTAAGTTTCAAAATGGTATCTGTGTCCTTCCTCACCCAAAAGGCATGCTGGATCCAAAGTAGAGAATGATCTGATTGGACCCTAGGGGCAATACTAGAACAGTAAGTTCCTTTGAGGATTTCACTACTCTTTCAAAAAGGATTAGACTAGAAAGCAGTGAGTCCTTGAGAAGGAACATAGGGACATAGGAATTGTGTAGGCAGATGGGGACCACAAGATCCATCTAGCCTGCCCATGTTTCTGCCTCCTTCCCTCTTTAGAATGCACCCCGATGTGTCCACAATGTCTGTCCCATGCGAGTTTGAACTTGCGTACTGTCTTGGATTCCACCACCTCCTGAGGTAGGCTGTTCCATGGGTCTATGACCCTTTCTGTAAAGAAGTACTTCCTGAGGTTGCTTTTGAACTTGCCTCCCACCAGAGGCAAGTTATGCCCCCTTGTAGACACATCCCTGTTTTGCTGGAAGAGGTTTCCTGCATGTGTTGTGTTAATTCCCTTAATGTACTTAAAAGTTTTGATCATGTCCCCTCTGTTTCTTCTGTGCTCAAGGGTGTACAGATTTAATTCCCTGAGTCTTGCCTCACATGGCTCATGATGCAGTCCACGCACCATCATTGTAGCCCTTCTCTGTACTGTCTCCAGGCGGTCCATGTCTTTTTTGAGGTGGGGTCTCCAAAACTGACCACAGTACTCTAAATGTGGCCTCACCAAGGACCTGTAGAGAGGAATGATAACCTCACTATTTCTATTTGTAATTCCCTACCAATGCATCCAATTATGCCACTCATGCTCTGTGCTGCCTTTTCACACTGTTTTCCAACCTTTAAGTCATCCATGATGACTACTCCAAGGGCTCTTTCTGTCTTTGTCTCCTCTAACTGGTGCCCTCCCAGTGTGTACTTTATCCCTGGGTTTCTTTTTCCTATATGCATAATTTTGCACTTTTTGACATTAAATTTTAACTGCCAATCCCTGGACCATTCTTTGAGTTTTTTCAGGTCTGCTTCCATACATTTTGCTCCTTCCAGCATGTCTACTCTGTTGCTGAGTTTTGTGTCATCTGGAAAGAGGCAAACCTTCCCCTTCAAGTTGTTTGCAATATCCCTGATAAATATCTTAAAGAGGATAGGTCCCAGCATAGATCTCTGTGGAACACCACTGGTTACTTTGCCTTCCCTTGATAGTGATCCATTGACAAGCACTCTCTGTGTCCTATCTTGCAGCCAGTTGTTGATCCAGTTCACTATTTTATGATTAACTCCTGTATGCTCTAATTTGTTAGCTAGCCTTCTGTGGGGGACAATGTAGAAGGCTTTGCTGAAGTCCAGGTACACAATGTCCACTGCTCCTCCCAGTCAATCACTCTGGTGACCCAGTCAAGAAAGCCAATCCTATTGGTTTGACAAGAGCATCCTGCTGTGAAGCCATGTTACCTGGGTTCAATCCTTCTGCTATCCTTCTGGTACTTCACTATCCTCTCCTTTAGCAATGACTCCAAAATTTTTCCTACCACTGAGGTTAAACTGACCGATCGGTAGTTTCCTGCCTCTTTCCTGCTTCCACTCCTGTATAATGATACTACTGTTGCCCTTTTTCAGTACTGAGGTATTATTCCACTTTACAGAGACTTGCTGAAGAGCTCAGCTAGTGGTGTGGCGAGTTCTTCCTGAAGCTCCTTTAGTATCTTTGGGTGGGAGCCATCAGGCCCCATTGCTTTATTTACCTTGAGCCTATTCAGTTCTTCTAGGACCCTTTCCCTTAAAAAAGGGTCTTGTGTCTGCTCCTGTGGTGTTGTGTACTGACCTACTCAGTGTAGGACCCTTCCCGCTGTCCTCTATGGTGAAGACTGAGCAAAAGAAATACTTTAGTAACTCTGCTTTGTCTTCATCTGTCTCTGCCATCTTACCTTTCTTTGTTGCTAACCTATTTCCCCTTACTCTTTCTTTTTTCCCATATATATCTGAAGAAGGTTTTATCTCCCCTTCTTGACCCTATGTGCTATTTTCTCCTCCATCTGTGCTTTTGATCTCCTAACTGCCTTTCCTGCCTCACTCAGCTTGTTTTTGTATTCTTCTCTATCTAATTTACTTTTAGTAAGTTTATAATTTGCAAAAGCCCTTCTGTTTTCCTTGATTTTGGTTGCAACTTCCTTGGTGAACCAGAGTGGATTTTTCTTTCTTTTGGATTTGGTGATCTGCCTAGTGCATGTAGCTGCAACTGTATTTAAAGCACTTTTTAAGGCCTCCTAACAGTCTTCTACATCTTCCGAGTTTCTGCCATCTAGCATGGATGTGACTATACACTTCATTTCAGGAAAGTTAGCTCTTCTGAAATCTAGAAACTTGGTTTTAGTGTGATTAGTATCTTCTACCTTGTTCACAGTTAGCTGGATTGTCCTGTGGTCACTGGTCCCCAGGTTGACCCCTACTTTCACATCTGAGACTTTTTTGTTGTTTGTGAGCACCAAGTCCAGTATTGCTTTGTCTCTGGTGAGGAATTCACCAACTGTTGTAAACAGTTGTGAAAAGGTGAGTAAAAGGTGAAATCTCTCACAGTGGTTTAAGACTCACCAGGGGTCACACAACCCTAATGAGTTGACCAAGTCCTGCAGGGTATGTTGCCCCAGAGAGAGGTCAGTTGTGATCCTACTTGTTCTATTGAGGTCTGGGGTGAACGTGAGGTTCCAGTTTTCTCCTATTAAAATAAGAAGTGAAATAAAATGAGCAAGAAAACTTACTAATTTGGTGAAAAAGGAAGGGGAGTCAGTGCTGGGACTTTATACGTTGCCCAAGAGGATGTCTGTAAGATCCAACATCCCAGAAATAAAAATTATAACAGCCCTCTGGATCCTTTAAACTTTGCAAAAGTTTAAAGTTAACTCCCTGACTGATCAAAATCTCTACTCCATGTTGCCTGGTGGAATTCCCAGCACCACAGACTTGATCTATTCTTGTCCTACAAAAAAGGGTTGATTTAGAAGCCAGTAAGTGATTTCCCTGCAGGAAAATTATTCAGCAGTCAAGATGTTTAATATGTTTAAGGAACTGATACATTTTGATCTTGAAGGGAGCCCCCTTTACATTCCATGTAGTGTATTTAGAGTGCCATGTTTTTTTCCATGTTCTTCTGTATCTAGAACTCTCTACTTCCTGCTTCTTTGGTGTCTCCAGAGCCAGACTGCACCATCATTAACTTCTGCCTTCTGCTTATCATGTGTTAAGAGAGATTGTATCAGTAATAGTAAACTGTAGAGTCCACCACCAACATGTCTGATTTACAGTATGCCAGTTTCTGTGCAGTTGGCCCTGTAGACATAGTGATCTCTCTCTAATAACTGATTTTTACATCTAGCAATCTTCATCAGTCATGTGCTTCCGTAGTCAAAATACCAGTTTACAGGTTTGCAATAAATGTATCATGAAGTCTGCCAACAGTTGCTTAGTGTTTTTCTCCTCGATGCAGGACTGTCTCCTTTCATCACAGTACCACAATTTAATTATGTTATCCAATAGTGTGGTGTTCCCTCAGGAAGCATTTTACAGTAATTAATGAGGTTTTCTCATACTATTCAAAGATGTAATATTTTATTTATGAGGGTATTTGCATTCATTTATATTTTCAACATCACAGAACTGTCCCTCTGGAACTTCTGACTCACTCTGACCAGAGCAATCTACTACTCCTGCCCTATCTGGTTGTATTTATTGAGAGCTATAATTAAAATGCACAGTGCTGGCTTGCCATGCCCTGGATATAAATGAATACTCTCAGAATGGTAGTGAACTAAATTATTTACTTGGCTATCTGTGTTTGTTAGTCACCATTACCCCCCCCCGTTCCTCTCCTTTCTGCCTCTTGCTCTCTGCCCTTTCTTCCTGATGTTCTATGTGTCCATGAATTATAACATCCATGTCCTGTTGGAGTACAATATTTAAAAAACAATTTAAACCCTAAGAAGAGTCAGGGGAGCTGCTGTCTGTGTTTTATATTGCCCTGCCCTATTTGACTAGGGAATGTGCCTTGTCTTAATAAAAGAGATTATGGTTTAGAAGAAGCAGCCCAAAGAAACATTGTGTTCTACAAAAACTGAACTAAATCCGAATTTTTGCAGAGCTCTGCTTCACTTGAAAAACTAAACATTAGGAGATTAGACAACTGTAGTGACATAGAACCTTTTTCTTAACCTGTGATGTTGACAACTAGGTTACAGGACATGGTATCTTTTCTACCTGATGTGTAGTGCAGAACAAAAATGTTCATTCTCAGAAAAAGGATTGTTTTCTTTCTCCATAAGTCAGAACATACCAAGATCTGCCTCTTTAAGGCACTTCTGCTTTTCAGTTACATGAAGAAAACCTGTAATACTGTAAATAGCACTAAGGCATGGAAAAGTTGTTCTGTAAGGCCATACAACCTGGAATGGAGCAACTTTATTGAATGGAACAATTCTGAAGAGCATACTTATCAGACGACAAACTCATTATTTAACCCACTAAAAGTGACTTACAGTACATATACAGAGAGGGTCATGGACCCTTGGAACAGCCTGCCATCTGAGGTGGTGGTGGCTAAGACTGTCAAAGAATTCAAATGGGCATGGGACAGCCAATGTAGTCACCTCAAAAAGAGCAGTAGATGGAGAGGGTAGACAGCTCAGGCAGACTAGATGGACCGCACAGTCTCCTTCTGCTGGCAAATTCTTATGTTCTTATATACATTAACAGTGCTGTCTACATTGCTGAAATACTCTGCAAAAAAGATGCCATGCTTTCCTGCTCTATAAGTTGGGGTAACAGCCATTTGATAAGATGGCATTCCTGCATGATCCATCAAGATACCAGTGGAAGAATCTGAAATAAGAGTGTTTCATCCTTCTGTGCAGCACTGTAGCTGAACTGCCTTCAAGACATATTACTACCACACTAGCATCATATTTCAGCAATAAGGCATGACCAAGGGTTATGTTAATGGTCTGTTAATCACCCTCTAGTGGTGTACTGTGGTATGATGTGTAGCTGAGTTCCACATGCCCCTAGAGGGTGATTAACTGACCATTAACATAATCCCTGGGAGTGCCTTATTGCTATTATAATAAAAAATGTTTTTAAACAGTGTTAAACCTTATTCAGCATATGGTTAAGCTCTACATGTATGTTAATAAAAGATTAACATAAGGCTGTTAGAATGTTTGCAGCCAATCAGAAAGCTCCATTTCTCAGAGCCTTTTTATGATTGCTATTTGTTTCCCTTCAGCAACTACTGCTTAAAGCAGTAACTCAAGACCTAGAGTCTGCAGAAGATGGGTTTACTCATCCCTTCATTCCATTTATCACAATTGCTAATTATAAGACTGAATCCTCTTCCTCCTACTTAAGCAGGCCATCTTGTACCACATCATGTCCTAAGCCACAAGGACAGCAGTTCATGTGCCTCCAGACTTTCTTTCAGTGCTACCTGGAATCAGACACTGGAGGTGCTCATAGTTGGTCCGTCTCCTGTGTATCAAGCATTTCACCTTGATGACAACACTTAAAGAACCAATTCATGTTATGGTGAACATTTTGAACCTTTTTTTATTTTATATCCTCCATTTCACCTGATTTGTACAGTATGATGCCCTTCCCCCAATTTTAAATCAGATTCAACATGCATTTTAGATGTGAAATAAATAAAACGATTGTTTACTTTAATATGGTCATTCTCAGGATTTATTATTATTAGTTTCCACTGTATTTTAAGATATGTAGGTCCATAAGATCAGAGCTGTATCTGCTGCATGCTAGTTAACCTTAGTCACAAGAAAAGTGATCTTAAATGATGGGTGCTGAAAAGATGTTAGAAGACAGAAAGGGGAGAAAACAATAGATTTTGGAAGATAGTCTAATTGAATGCTAGGAGTCTGGACAACAAAAAAGGCGTGCTCTAGGCAGTGGCGGAAGAAGCCCAGCTGGACATATTGGCCATAACTGAAATATGAGGGCGCAAAACCATGACTGAAACCTCACAGTCCCAGACTACATCATGAACATGAAGTATGGAATTAAAGGCAGAGGAGTGGCTCTGTGTAAGTAAAAGATAGCATAGAGACTTCTGAGAATAGAAATGGGGGCAGGATTTAATCATACTGGGTGCAACTCAGAATGGGGGAGATATCAGAGAGGGTGTCATATGCATTGTAAAATCAAAAGGCAGACATGAGCAGGGAACTGAGGAAAGAAATTAGGAGGTCATGAGGTGGTACTAATGGGGATCTCGTTAGCACCCTTTGCAAACTGTGTGAGGCCTTTCGGCACCATGCAATTCTGCTTGAAGTTGGACCAGCATAACATTCTGTGATGATTTGCATATGCAGCCCATGATGCTTTGCATTGTGGGGGCATGTGTGATGTTGTATTTTCTTGAAACTTGGCTTCCCAGCCAAATGCCCCTTGGGGTAACCCTTGCCTCAGTGTTTGTGCACAGAGGTTCTTTGTCTTTCAAACAACCTGATGTGGATTGAGAAGTCCCAGCAGCCAAATGAGCTAGGTTCAGGTACTAGTGGCTATGTCACATCATTGCTTCCTTGTGCAGTGGGTTAAGGTACCAACCAGGTAGGGGACCATTCTCAATAAGATACTCTCCATCAGTGATATCATTTGAGAGTTCAGCATGGAGGAACTCAAGGGATTTAGTGAAAACAACTCTGTGTGAGTTAGTCAGTTTATTTTTGTTTATGAAGGTAAATCTGTGAGAATACTAAACCATCAGTTTCAAAGATGACCAGAACTTCATAATGAAACACATATAAATTACACTGCACATCAGTAAAATAACTCAATATAAAACACATCACACATTAAATGTAAATCAGAACAGATTGCATAGACATTTATATTAAAAAGGTGCAATAGTAAAAGAAAACATAGTTAATAAAATTGCCTAGCAGATTAAATTGATTTAGGTATTACCAAAACAACTGCATTCAGATTTATGACTTATATAGTAGGAGAATTTAACATAGCCCTAGAGGCACACCATCCATCATAAAGGCAATGGCCATAGATTTTAAAAAGGCAGACTTCAAGAAGATAGGGAAGTGCTCAGGGGAAGACTTGCATGTGTTTCAAGTGCAGCAGGGGTAGGTAGATGACAAGCAGGGCATTAGGAAGAAGGGGATAACAGAGGTAACAAATCCCTGTATGGGGCAGTTTGGAAAAAAATATGAAACACAAAAGACTTGCATGGTTCTCCAGAGGGGAAGGGGGAGGCAGTAAGAGAAAAGGACAGTAATAAAAAAACATGGAGGGGGATCAGAAAAGTCCAACCAGGATGTCTATGCAGAAACATTGAAAGAGATCAACAGAATGATGGGGAACCCAAGTAAGAATCTGAACTGAAAATTGTTGAGGCTGTAAAAGAGTGCAAGAGATCTTTCTTTAAATACATTTGGGAAAACAGGAAAACTTAGGAAGGAACTGTCAGAGGATGGTGGGCATGGTGCCAAGTCACAAGAGCAGTAACAGTGAGATCCCTGTTAACTACAGGGTAGTCAGCCTGACCTAGATCATTGGGAAACTGCTGGAGACCATCATAAAGGGTGCACAATGAAATTCAGAGGCCAACTGGCTGCAAGACAGAAAGCAGCATGGACTTGTAAGAAGAAGATCATGTCAGATAAACTAGATCAACCTTTTTGATTGGGTTATGAAGGCAGAGGACAGGGGCTAGGCAGTGGATGTGGTAAACCTCACTTAAGCAAGGCCTTTAATTCTGTACTTCACAAAAGGCCCAAAAAGATATAGGAGACAATGCATTATGGGAAAAACAGATCAGGTGGCTAGGGTGCTGGCTTGGGGTGGTACTCAGAGGATTGTAGTTTATTGTGAATATTCATGAGTTAGGGTTGTCACAAGCAGGGGGCACAGGGGTTGGTCCTGAGACCATTATTATTTAATACTGTATATTCATTTGCAACATAGGTTAGGAAATCCAAGGCAAGATTAATCTCTTTGCAGACAGCACCGAGTTACATTATGTGGCAGAGTAGACACCAAGGAAGGAAGAAAAGACACAGAAAGATACATAGATACATAGGCACTATCAGCAGATAAAGGCGTATGGCCCACCCAGTCTGCCATTTTAGCTTGTAAGTTCACTTTATGTTTTTCTAGACGTCTGTTGCCCCTTACCCCTGACTTCCAGAATTCCCTTATGTCTATCCCATGCATTCTTAAATCCCGTGATTGTTTCAGCCCCACCAGTTCCTCTGGCAGGGTGTTCCACTTGTCCACCACCCATTCTGTGAAGAAATTCTTCATCATGTTTCTTCTGAATTACCCTCCCACAAACTTTATCCCATGCTCTCTAGTCCTGGAACATCTTTTCACTGGAAAATAGTGAATTCCTGCACCCTGTTCCTCCCTGTAAGGTACTTGTATGTCTCTATCCTATCCCCTCTCTCCCTCCTCTCCTCCAGGGAGTACATATTCAAGTCCTTCAACCTGTCCTCATAGGACTTGTGATGCAATCCCTGTACCATCTTTGTTGCCCTCCTCTGAACCTTCTTTACCCTGTCTATGTACAGTACTCATGTAGGAAAGGTCTCCAGAACTGTACACTGTACTCCAGGTGGGGCCTCACTAGTGTCTTGTATAGTGAAATTATGACCTCCCTTTTCCTGCTGATGATGCCCCTGCCTATGCATCCCAGCACAATATTTGCTTTACCTACTGCCTTGTCACACTGTTTACCTACCTTGAGGTCATCAGAAATGATAACCCCAAGGTCTCTTTCCTGATTGGTGCATGCTATATCCTCACCCCCTCCAACTGATATGTTGTTCCGGGGTTTTTGTGCTCCATAAGCATTATCTTTCATTTCTTTGCATTGAATTTCAACTGCCAAACACTTGACCATTCTTCAAGCTTCTGCAGGTCCCTCCTCATTCTGTCTACACCCTCTGGCATGTCCACTCTGTTACACAGGTTGTGGCATCAGCAAACAGGGAAATTCTGCCTTCTAGGACCTGCACAATGTCACTGATGAAGACGTTGAATAGGACTGGTCCCAGCAGTGATCTTTTTGGTACCCCTCTGGTCACTCTTCCCTCTGTGGAGTGACAGCCATTTACCTCCACCTTCTGTGTCCTGCCACCCAGCCAATTACCCACCCACCACACTACTGTCCTGCCAACTCCCATATTCTCCAGTTTGTTTAATTACCTCCAATGTGGCACAGTGTCAAAGGCTTTGCTGAAGTCCAGATAGGCCACATTCACTGCCCTCCCTGATCCACCTCCCTTGTCACCCAGTCAAAAAATTCAATGAGGTTGGTCTGACATGACCTCCTCCCGGTGAAACCATGCTGCCTTGGGTCCTGTAGTCTATTGCCAGCCATATGTTCCACCAATATCTCATTCAGTCATGCTTCCATGATCTTCACCACTACTGAGGTTAGGCTGACTGGTCTGCAGTTCCCCGCTTCCTCTTTGTTCCCGCTTTTGTATAAGGGGACTACATCTGCTGTCCTCCAGTCTTTGGGTACATCCCCTGTTCCCAGTCATTGGCTAAAAAAGATTGCCAGAGGTTCAGCCACCACCTCTCTTATTTCATCTGGCCCTATTGCTTTATCAACTCTAATTCCTCCCAGTTCCTTTAGGACTCTTTCCCATGTAAAGGGGCTTGTGTCCATTTCTGCACAGTTCCCACCCCTTGCACTCCCTTCAGGCCCATTACCCTCCTCTTTCTCAGTAAAGAATGAGCAGAAATACCTGTTCAGTATGGCTGCTTTACTGTTGTCATCCTCCACGCAGCCTCCATCCTCCCCCTTCAGTCTTATTATCCCTCCCTTTGCCTTTCTTTTTTCACTTATGCACCAGAAAAAGATTTTATCCCCTCTACCCACTGATTTTGTGATGTGCTCTTCTGTCTGAGCTTTGGCTTCCCTTACTGACTTCTCTGCCTCTCTTTGCTTCTCTTGGTACTTCTTCCTATCCCCTTCTGCTTGAGTCTTTTTGTATTGCCTGAATGCAATCTTTTTGGCTTTCACTTTCTCCACTACCTCCTCTGAAAACCATAATGGCCTCCTCTTCCTTTTCCCCTTGCTAACCTGCTTAATGCAGAATTCTGTTGCTCTTATAATCCCCATTTCAAATATTGCCCACTGTTCCTTAACCCTTGATTCCCATCCCATTCCCATTAATACAGTGCAATGCAGTGTCAGTGGCTCAGTAGGTAGCACACTCGCCTCTGAGGCCGGGAGATCAGAGGGCTGTTGGTTCAGTTCCCACACCTGGCACTTGGGTTAATATCCCAGTACTGACACTGTAGTGCAGAATGAGAGGGGTGCTGCACTTCTGAGGTGCTGTCTTTCGGATGAGACGTTAAACCGAGGTCCCATCTGCCTGGATTGGTGGTAGTTCAGGTGGATGTTAAAGATCCCATGGCACTTATCGAAAAGAGTAGGGGAATTCTTTATTGCAGAGAAATAACATCATAGGAAGTCACAAAAAAATACTCAAAAAAAGAAATCAGCAATATAAATAACAAAGGAAATGAACATCCAAAACCAATCAAAAAACAAGAAAAATAAATCAAAATAAATGTTCTACATTTTTCCAAAATATAGCAAATGTCCTCCTATCCATCTTTAAAAAATCAGAAGTTTTAACTTTTTGTATTGCTTTTTCAATTTGTGAAATAATAACAGAGTTTAATAAAACAGCATGTTGCAAATAATAGTGACACCGAGCTTGCCAAAGATGATATTTTATGCAGGCAAAGATCACATTCAGAGTACTAGGGTGATATCTCCTTAAAAACCCTGAGTAGTCCCCTAAAATTAAGGATTCATAATTAATAGGACCCCACTTCCATTTACTCTGTAAATCAAGCCAAAAAAGTACAATATATGGACAATTAATATAAAAATGTTCTAGGGTTTCTAATAACCCATCACACCCTGGTCTTAAACACTCCCTTTCCTCCACCGCCTTATGTTTCCAATTGCCACGAACCCCTAATCTCCCATAACAACAAAGCCAGGAAACATCCCACATATGCACAGGAACTCAAGGGTCTCTTAAAAGTTTCAATGCAAACTGCAGTCTAGATGGACAGCATTTTGGAAAATCTACCTGAACCAAGAAATTCGTTTCCATGATCCTACGATAAATCTGTTTTCTATTCAGTAAAAGGCCTCCGCTTTTGTAATTGCCATGCTTTTTACTTTTCTGAAACCAGGGACTGCAAAATCAGGAAGGTTCAAACCTTTGACCTTCTTAATTCTTGATCCCCAATATTGAAAAAAAGAGCTAAACAGCTCATCCGTCCAATCCATCCATAAATCCTCAGTAGTATTTGAATCATTATGCAGATAGAACTAAAAGAAAGAATAGAAAAAAACCACGGATTTATCATACCAAGCCCCCAGCCTGGATTGGCAGATAAGTAAAATCTTTTGATGGGATTTAACCTGTTACCCCATAACATTTGAAAAAAACAACTTAATAATCGAGTTTCAAATTTTAAAGGTAAGGGAAAAACATAACTAATATACAAAAAAATGGGAAGAAGAAACTTTTTAATAATAGAAACCCGTTTTAATTTTGAGAGAGTCCAGGATTTCCACATCTGTACCTTTCTTTCCCCCAACACTAATTTCTCTTCCCAATTCAAAGAAGCCACATCACAAGATCCAAAATAAATTCCTAAAATCTTAATATAAGAATGTACTATATTAACAGAACCAATCATTTGTACCACATCCCCTAAACCTATTTGTAAACCAAAACATTTATCATAATTTAAATATACTCCCGAAAATCTAGAAAAATCCTCAAACTGTTGTAATGCCCTAATTCCTGAGACTGAATCTTGCACTATAAGACACATATCATCTGCATAAGCAGAGATTTTTGAGGGAAATATCCATACCTGAAAACACCAAAATCAAATCATTACTTATTATCCCTCTGATCAAAGGATCTAATATAAAAGTAAAAAGCAAAGGCTTAGCGGGCATCCCTGACTTAACCCCCCATTTTAAATCAATACTTGTCCCTACCAAACCATTAACTATGGGGAAAAGGAAGCACCCTTATACAAGGATGTAATCCATGCCAGCATTTGACCAGGTAATCCATAATATTGTAAAACAGTAAACAGAAAAGCATGAGAAACAGTATCAAAAGCCTTTCCTCTGATCCAGGGCCAAAAGAAACCCAGACAATTTATTTTGTTTACCAAATTCTGTTAGTGCCCATAATAACAGTAAATTTTGTTTAATGTTCCTCCCAGGAACAGAGCAGGTTTGTGCAGGATGTATCAGCACGGATGCCACCTTCTGTAATCTACTACACAGAATAGAAGAAAATATTTTATAATCAGTATTAAGGAGACTAATAGGCCTCCAATTACACAAATCACATCTATCTCCAGATTTAAAATTAAAAACTACCAATGCTGAGACAAAGTTCCGCACGAATCTGTCTTCTGTCTCAACCAAAGAATGGAATACATGTGGTAATATGACACTTAGTTCATCTATATACTGCTTATAGAACTCATGCAATAAACCATCTATCCAGGAGAAACCCCCGGTTTTAATCTAGTAATTGCCGCCCTAACCTCTTGGGCAGAAATAGGCATTTCTAGCTCAGTAATTAAAACAGAATCTAGCTGAGGAATAGAATAAGAAACATTTTGCCCCAAATATGTGAAGAAACAGGTTCTGTACCCAAAATTGAAATAAATGAGAATGTACAACTTCCAACATTTCCACATCTGAAGTTTTCAAACAGCCATTATTATCATACAGACCCGTCATTACTATGAAGAACAGTATCCTTACAGGCATATCTACGGATCAGAATAAGGTTATTAGTGGTACTATATCTAAATTCTGTATTCTGGACAGTTGCTTTAGTAGCATGATAAGAAAACATTTGTTTTTTAATCTCATCCAATTGAGTTTTAATTCTGTAGTCTGAGACATTAGGTAAGGACATTAGTTTATAAAACTGATCCCTATAGTGCAAATATCGTAAATAATCCTTATTACCAGTAAATTTACCAAAATCGATAAACAATTTTTTAAATTCCTCTTTTGTATCCAACCACCAATGCATCCAATCCTCGTAAAATTCTGCCACAGATTTCCTATAAAAAAATAGATTTGCCAACTTTAATCTAAGCTCTGAGTGTTGTAAAAAACAAACATTCAACTTCCACCTCCGAGTAATAGCAGGGAATCTAGCAGGAATATTTCGGAAAGATATATCACATAATAGCAGAACATGATCAGTAAATTCAGAAAAAGAAAGCTGAAATCTTTGAGGATATAAAAACTGAGATACAAAAATGAAATCTATACGTGTAGACAATGCACTTCTATAATATGTGGCTCCTGTATCTTGGTACAGAAATCTATAAGCATCTTTAAGGCCTGTAAGCAATAAAGTATCTCTAAGAGCATGAGAATCACAATAAACCTTCTTTTGAATATTATCTTTAAGTTTTAAATCTAACCCACAGTTCATATCCCCTCCCCAGAGCACATGTCACTCAGTAAAAAGAAAAAGCTGTAATATTAAATAAATCCACTCTAGCTGCTTTACTTTGTGGAGCATAAGTGTTAATCAGGCGTACAGGAAACCCATACCAATAGCAATCTACTAAAAGGGCCTGTCCAGGGACAATATCTAAATTTGCTGGACTTTGACATGAGATGTATAGAAATAAAATCCTAAGCCATCTGCAGCATCCCCCAAATGTCCAAAGGAAATCCCCCAGGCCACAGTCTCTTAGTGGAAGAAATATCATGCAGGAATGAAGCCTAGTTTCTTGTAAAAAGGATATCAGTTTTTAAATCCTTACAGAAGGATAAACTGCAGCTCTTTCTTAATGTTCTGTATACTCGAACATTAAGAGAAGCTATAACTAAGGAGGTCATAAAACAAAATAGGGAAAAGAAAAATTAATCCTTATCTTTTTCCTTTTTTTCCTAATTTCTTTTACTCCCTTACCAGACAGAACCGTGTCATTGTCATACTCCATCTCTGAGACCACCTCAGACCTGGAAGAAACATCAGACTCAGAACCCATATCTCCATCTAGAAGTACCTGATAGGTATTCTGAAGTGGGATCTGTACAGGTTGGGCCTTACTTTTACTAACAGACCTAGTCACCCTTTTAGGGAGCTGAAAATCAGTTCCTGGGGGGGGCATAGGTTTCTGTAAGTTAGAAATTACAGGAGAAGACTGAGAAGGCACAAGTTCTTCAGGGGTATGAGAAAAGGAAGCACCAGTATCTCGGAAGGGGGCCTGTGCAGTATGAGTAGGGCTAGAGGGAGAAGCATCGGTGTGACTAGTTGGTCTAGCTTGGGTTCTCCTTCAGCTGAAGGATCTGACCCTCAGGCCTACATCTATCTTGGCCTGACTGATAAGGAGTCCTTATCTGGGCCTCAGGTCTATTCTGACCTGCCCAGGGACATTGATGGTATGCATGGCCCTGTTCTTCACATAAATTACAGCGAAAGACATTTCTACAAACAGCACTATCATGGTCATAGTCACCACACAAAGCACAGCGTCCCGATCTAAGTACTGCTAAGGTGCCTACCACTACCACACTTATAACAAGCTTTTGGCTGACCTGGGTAAAACAGACACCCCTATCTTTACCTAAAAAAAAAGCTGTTAGGTATATGGCGAGACCTCATTTTCTACTATTTGTAATTTAACTTTAAATCTCAGTTCCCTGTCCAAATTCCTCCGAATCCATGATGGCCTCGGAGGCCTAACATCACATTTTTTCCTAACCAAAAGAATATCTCCCACATTAACACCCTCATTCCTAAACATGATATTAATAGTTTTAAAGGGGTTTGTTAATGGTATTGCCTAAAAGGGTGTCCATAATGCAGTCATTTTAAGAGATTCATATTTCCTCCAAAAAGTGTCTAACCCATAAATGTTTTAAAGCTGACATCAAAATAATCTTCACCTCAATATTAATTAGGGCAAATATGTCTTCAGCACGAAAATGCATAGAATTAAGTAATAAAGACCTGGCAACATAAATCCTATCTGGATGCTCTTGTAGACCACCTCTATACCTCAAGCGAACAGCATTACGGCGAGGAGCTTGCTCAACCTTGTTATTTTTGAACAGGTCTGAAAAAAAAGGCCCACGCCGTCTCCTGTCTTCATTTGGGGAGGGGGGTGGAATCCTAGGTGAAGAGGTCTCAGAAGCCTGGCCAGAAGGTCCCGATGCCTCCATTAATAGTTCTGTGTCAGTAAGTAACCCCCCGATGCTACAGCAGTAGCAGATGATGCAGAAACACTGACAGAAACTGCCTCCAAAGGGGGAGAACCACTCACAGAAGTACCTGAAAAAAGTTTCCCAAGTCTTATCTGGGAGCCATCGTCCATCAGCTCCTTGTATCCATCCAGCTTTTGCAGAGCCGACTCTTTTGTCCAGTCTTCACCACAGAGGAACATCTTGCCCTGAAGCAATAGGCGATTTCCGCATTCCAGTAGAGAAATCCTTCAATCGTCTGACACTGATGCACTACCCTCGCTCCTGTCAGCCGCTCGACTCACCAGAAGCTTCGTCACTACTGTCAGGTCGACAGTCAGGCCTGTCAAGCAGGGAACAGTCTCTAAAGGGCATGCTTCATCAGAAAATGTATTAAAATCCTTGGACTGTAAGTATAAAGCTGAAGAACTTGCCGATTCTGCCACTGCAGATTCACAAAGGTGCATCAAAGCGGCACAACAGAAATCATAGTTGCAGCATCCAAAGGTAACAGTTCTTTTGCAGCGCTTCATGTTGTGATTTAAACTGCTCTTCTTTTCTTAGCAGCTCTAAAACTAATTTTTTCTTTATCTGATACAGCCTTAACATTATCAGGCAAAGGTGTCGGTACCTGGGTTTTCCTTCAGCATCCTCCATGATCCTGAGACCAATCCATGTTATCTTCCTCTCCATTTGCAAGTTTGTAGGCCTTGAAACTAGGCCTCTCCTTGCCAACACATCCTGCTCCTCTGCCACATCAGCACTTCCTCCCTCCTCCTGTGTCGGCTGCAAACTGAGCCCCTCCATCCTGTCCACAGGAAGTGACAACAGAGTGAGGGGAATTTCCCGGTGTCCTGGCCAAATTTCCCTCATTCACTAAAAATACCACCAACAGCTTAATCTGGTTCAAGGTCAGTTGCCATTCATCTGTATCCCCTTCCCCCGGGTCGTGCCTGAAAATAGGCATGATTTGTCTAGTGCACTTACCCGGTCAACAAAAACTAAATAAATAAATAAAATACCTCTTTCAAGCATCTCCCCATTTTCCCAAAGTCTGCCCCCCTAAAATCCAGGATACGTGTTTTTGTGCAGTTTGGGTTTGCTCCTTCTATAATTTCAAACCACAGTGACCAGTGGTCACTGTTCCCCAGGTACTCCCCCACTGTTACCCATATCACACTGTCCCCATTTGAGAGCATGAGGTCCAGTATTGCCTTCTGCTGAGTTGGTTCCATGACCAGCTGCTTGAGGAAGGCACCTTGAAGGGAGTCCAGGATAAATCTGTTCCTGGTTGATGCTGCTGCTGGGAGGCTCCAGTCCATGTCTGGAATATGGAAGTCTCCAACCAGCACCACCACCCCTTGTCTTCCATCCTTTGGATGGCTAGCATCAGCTCCCTATCTGTTTCTACCTCCTGGGCTGGTGGTCTGTACACCACCCCTGTGCAGATGGCTGACCCCATATTCCTTTCCAGCTTAACCTACAGTATCTCTCCCCAATTTTGTTCCTCCTGGATCTCTGTGGCCTTGATACCATCTTTCACATAAAGTACCACTCCTCCTCCCTACCTGCCTGCCATGTCTCTTCTGAATATGCTGTAGCCGGGTATGGCCATCTCCCAGTCATGGTTATCATTACACTAGGTCTCTGTGATGGCCACGATTCCACGTCTGACTGAACCATGACAGCCTTCAGATCCTCCATCTTGTTACTAAGGCTCCTGGCATTGGCACACATGGCTTTCCATGATTTGGACTCCCTGGGCTGTTTAGGTATTCTACTCCAGCCCCCTTCCTGGTTGTCCTTTATCCCTGATTCTCCCTGTTGTCTGCCCTTCTGTTGAATTTTATTCCCTTTCTGTGTACGCACCTCTTGGGTGCTTATCTCCATCTTTTGCACACTGCTTTGTAGAGATATCCACTCCTCCTGTTCACTGGTTCCACTGCTAACTGTAGGCAGTGGGCAATTAGGTACTTTCCTTGCTGGCCTACCACCCCCTTTGGCTAGTTTAAATGCTTGTCCATGTAGCATTTAAACTTGTCATTGAGTGCTTATATACCTCACCAGGATGGATGCAGGCCATCAGGTTTGAACAAGCCTCCATCCCTCCAGGTGGGTCCCAGTCACCAATGAATTCAAATCCTTCCTCACAGCACCAGTTCTTCAACCATGAGTTAAAGTTTCTGGTGCATGCACCCCACACTCTCCCATGCCTCTAATAGGTAGTACTTCTGAGAAGGTGACAGAAGTAGCTATTGATTTGAGACCCCTCCCCAATTTTCTAAACTCTTCTTGAACTTCCTTAGGCTCCCCATTTGCCAGGTCATTAGTACCTTGGTGGATAATGACATCCAGTGCACCATCCCATCTTGCCTTCCAAGTGATCCCTTGGATCTTCCTCCCATCCCTCCATGCCTTGGCACCTGGTAAGCACCTCACCTTCCCTCCCTGTCCTTCCCTCTCCTGTGTTCCTAGCTGGATCCCTCTTACGATAGAGTCCTCCACCAAGATCCACTTCCTCCTCCACTCTGGGGTCTACTGCACTCCCACTGAGGTCACCTCCTTGGTTGACCTCCACATCCTTCCCTTCCACTTCTCTGGGTATCTCTGTTTTGCTGTCCCCATTTGCCAGTGTAGCATATGAGTTTTGGAGTTGAATGGGATTTGGGATGTGCCCCTGCCTAATCCCCCTAACCCTCCCCAAGCCCACCATCATCCAAGTGCTCCTCATTCTTGGCATCCTTTGAGGCAGCAGCATTGGACTGCGTGGTCTCTGGATAGGGGAGAAGGTACTCCTGACCAGTTTACTTCCATTGTAAGTCTGGCTACCTCATCCCACAGTCCAGAGAGATGCCTGCAGATAGACCAGCACCTCAGCATCCTGAGGAGATCTGGAAAAGTTGGAAAGATGGTCCAGGGTATGGCAAATGAAATTCACTACTGTAAAAAAAGAATTTTATGCACATTTTCAGACAATTACTAGATTATTAGATTGAGGGAGAAGTGAAGTTGTATAAACCTCAGAGGAAAATGACTCAGAGTTATCATCAGTGGCAGCCTTAAGTCTTGTCCTCAGTGCAACAGTACATATGGAAAGTCTAAGAGGATGCTAGAGTGTATACCGAAGAAAGGGTTTTTTTTCAGCAGAATGAAGGATGTGATAGTGCCACAGTAAAAGTTTCTGTGAGGCCACACCAGACATTTTGCATGCAGTTCTGAAGTTTGCACATAAAAAATGATTCAGGGGCTACAGAGCAAATCATTTGAGAAGAGGATGAAAAGCTTTAACATGTACATACTGGCAGCCAGGAGAGAAGGGGCACATGATAGACACCTATAGTACAAGTTTCTGAGGGAAATTAAAAGGGGGACTGTAGTGTACTGTTTACTAGGAAGAGGAGTACCATGACCAAAGAGCATGTGAGGAAGCTGGTGAGCGAGATTCAAGAAATACATGAGGATGTTCTCTTTCATGAAATGGATATTGGGTAGATAAGTGGAATAGACTTCTCAAATGAGGTATATATAGTTCTCAGCCTAGCAAGCTGACCTTGGAACCAGCATACATGGGAGCTCACTTTTATCTGTTCAGTTCAGTATCTTATGCATTCTGGAATTGACACTGGATATTTTAGGACAGAAGGCAAGCATTTGCCCATTGTGTCTGACCCTGACTGCTGAGTGGTAATAGTTTCCTTAGTCTGCGTGGTTCACATGGACATCTAATAAATTGTTAAAGGTATCTAAATTGGTACATTCAGAGGAGAAGTTGGTGAGTTCAATAAATTAATGATGTCTATGAAAAGACAATTTCTTAATATTTGTCTTAAAATTTTGGGAAATCAGCTGTTTATTATACCCTTTCATACCATATGATCATTTTTGCTTTGCTAAACCAAAGGATGACAAAAGGCTATCATCATCAATAGCTTTAAACATTTGCATGATATTGCCCCTAATTCTGTGCCTTTGAAGGTTATGTAGTCCCAGGTATGCCAGTCTTTTCTAATGCAGATTATTATTTATAGCAGTAATTAATTTAGTGGCTCTTCACTGTATTCTTTCAATTGTCTTATTGTTTAAAGTTGATGATGGGCCCCAGAACTGGTTGTAGTAGCCTATGTGTGGTCTAACATAGCCACTATATAGTGGTGCAATTACTTCCTTACTTCAACCTACAAAAATGTTTTAATACAGTTTAGTATTTGATTTAATTTTTTTAAAATACTTTATCACTCTGATATTCTTGAAATAATTTGCTATTGTAGATCTGAGGGGCCAGATATTCAAAACTTTGGTGGGCAAAATGATTGCACCCTGTTTGCCCAGGGTTTGCACCTGAGTGCAATATTCAAAGTGAGCAATGATGTGTGCAGAAAGGGTTAGTGCATGTGAAAATAATAATGTATGCAGTGGGCAAGGGGAGGGGTGGGGACATAAATTCTGGCACAGTGCAGTATTCAGTGTGGTAGTGCTGCAAAAAGGGAATAGCGCAGGTCACCTTAAACTGCACAATTACTGTCGAGAAGAAGCCCAACTTACTCCAGGCAACCTTAACCACTAACAGAGCCACTGCAGCCAACAATCATATTTGCAACTGAGGGAGCACACCTGGTCCTTGGTGCCCAGTGGTCCTCCCATCCTCTGATTCCCATCCTCATTAGAATTAATATTTCCCTGGTGTCCAGTGGTGCCCCTATCCTCCAATCCCTGTCCCCATTAGAATCAATATTTCTGTCATGTCCACTGGTCCCCAATCCTCCTATCCCTGACCCCATTAAAATGAATATATCCCTGCTGTCCAGTGGTCCTCCCATCCTCTAATCCCCATCCCTTTTAGAATTAATATTTCCCTGGTTTCCAGTGGCCCCTGTCCTCCAGTTCTGGTCCTCATTAGAATTAATATTTCCCTGTAGTCCAAGTGCCCCCCCATCCTCTGATCCCAGTCCTTGTTAGCATTAATATTTCCCTGATGCTTAGTGGTCCCTTCTACCCTCCGATCTCTGGCCCCATTCAAATGGAAACTATTCCCTGGTGCCTAGTGGTCTCCTTATCCTCTGATCCCTGGCCCCAGTAAAAGTAACATATTCCCTGGTGCCTAGTGGTTATCCTACCCTCATGCCCCTGGCTCCAATAAAGTTTAACTATATACCCTTGTGCCTAGTGGTCCCCAACCCCCTGATCCATGGTTCTGGTAAAATTAAAGTATTCCCTGGTAGGAGGGGGCATGGACAGCAGTCAAGCTGTGATCAGTTTCTTTCCACAGATATGCAGAGAAAAGCAGATTTTTCTACAAAATCTCCATTTTAATGCTATTGTCCTACTTTTAAACAGTTCTAATCAATAGTGCAGCTCCTCAACCATCAGACAATCTAAAAACTTTGGTAAAGGTGAGACCAGAACCAAAACTATGGTGAGTGGAAACTATGCGGCAGCCAGTTTGGAGGGAGGCTGTCCGAAAGAGCCCAAGGCGTGCAGCAGCAAAGACCAACAACCCAGCGAAGAGGAGCAAGACCCAACTCAGCCATCCAATTCAGCATTGCTGTGAGCCATCCAGGTACTTGATTGTAATATGGAAGAATTTCATTCTAAATTAAAGCTGCTCAACACTAAGGTGGGAACCCAGGCTGAGGACACTAAGGGGGCTACAAAAACTGCTGAAAGAGCCATACTGTATCAGTCACATCTGGGATAACCAAAGAGAACATTTGTTACATCGGTGACTGGAAAATTTGGAAAACACTGTCTTTGCCAATAATAATTGAGTACTGGGTTTGTCTGAAGGAAGGGAGAAAATTCCAAAGTTTTCATGAAAGACTGGTGAAAATGGCTACTAAACCTGGGTGATAAGCCTCAAGTAGCCATGGGAGCACCTACTCCTTGGACACTCATGCTAGAACCGTGTATATCAGAGGAAAGACTTAAGTTTTGCCACCACAATGAGGCAGAAGAGCTTTGATGGCATACGAGATCACCTCTGTGCACTCGGAGTCCACCACATCCTCCTTATGCCTATGAGTTTAAGAATTCTTTATGGAATTAAAACTTACCAGTTCTCTAAAGAGACAGAGGCTGCCAAATTTCTTACAAAGATAGAATTACAATTCTCAGCTGGGGTGCTAACTTTGATATAGATGGTGAAGAGGGGGACTGACGTTAACAAGGGAACTCAGAGCAGTGTGGATGGGATTGAAGTTGGGGGTGGAGAGGTATGTGTAAGGGACATTTTTGTTGTCGGTGGGACTAACCTACAACCTGGTGCCACATTTTTCCCCTTTTTGATGTTTCTTATGTATTCCAGGAGCTTACTTGTGTTTGGGTGGTTGCCAGATTTAAGGGGAACTTATAATGGCAACAAAAGGTGCAAAATGTCTGCCTCTCCTAATGTCCCCTCCTCTCACTGCTTTCCTCACCACTGACTCCCATTTACATCCATTATCAACTCTGGGCTGTGGAAGTGTTTTGTGCTGTGGACATTTTCATACTACATTGTTTGAACAAGACTGCCTTTTTGATTTAACTTCTTTACTACCGAACAGAGCATAAGAGGTTTCTGTTATGAAAAGTTCTGTCCTTACTCTGAGAGTTCTGATGCTTGACTGTTCTACAAAGCATTGTTAACTCTATGTTTTGCATTATTTTATTTTAGATCTCAGATTAAACTCCTCTGAGCTATCAGCTCTTTTACATAGGTTCCACATCAGTATGACAGACAAAGTTACAGTGAAGAACAGATTACAATATCACAAGAGAAACAAGTACTATGAGGACAGGTTGAAGGACTTGAATATGTACTCCCTGGAGGAGAGGAAGGAGGGGGAGAGGGGATATGATAGAGACACACAAGTATATTACAGGATCGAATAGTGTGCAGGAATACACTATTTTTAAGTGAAAAAGATGTTCCAGGACTGGAGGGCATGGGATGAAGATGGGGGGAGGATGATTCAGAGGAAACATAAGGAAGAATTTCTTCACAGAATGGGTGGTGGACAAGTGGAACACCCTGCCAGAGGAAGTGTGGGGGCTGAAACAATCACAGGATTTAAGAATGCATGGGATAGACATAAAGGAATTCTGGAGGTCAGGGGTAAGGGGCAACAAACTTCTAGGAAAACATAATGTGCACTTACAAGCTCAAATGGGCAGACTGGGTGGGCCGTAGGCCCTTATCTGCCAACACTGTCTGTGTATCTGTGTATCTATAAGGTGGCATTTTACAATGTATGCCAGAGATTTAGGTTAATACAAGAATTGCAGACTATTGGGACACAAAACAATAACTAAGATCAGCCCATGAGGCCTTGTTAGGGAAGGATTCAGGTGGAAGGAGGGAGTGAAAGTTAGGGTAGGAGGTGAGGAAGTGAGGAAAAGGGGGAGAGGAAAGGGGCAAGGTGTAGAGGTGGGGGTGGGGAGTAGAGTTTGAGAGAGGAAGTATACAGGACAGTGGCATTAAGGCAAGCTCAAAAAGCAGGTACAAAGCGCTAATTGGGGCCTATGAGAAGGGGTAAGTAAATTTTAAAGGAAGCAATCACAGCAGGCATTAGCTACTAGGTGCGTACGGAGCTTTGGTTTGAACAAGCCCCATGTGATTTGAGTGGAGACTTCATAATGTAAAGAGTGAAATCAGAAAGGGGCTCTGTAGGCATATGATCTTTGTCTGAAGGAAATGAGACAGCAGGAGATCAGAAAGATCTGGTTGTCTGAGCCTCTAGTTCGACGAGGGTTGCTGCAAGGACTAAGTAGCTTTTGAACACCTGGAGACATGAAACCTTGGATAACCTTTTTTGCAAGCAGGCAAGTTTGGTAGGTGATTCTACCTTTTATTTGGAGCCAGTTAGCCTGAGCATAGAGGTCACAGGTATGCGTAAGGTGTGCGGCTCCAGTGAAGAGTCTGCAGGCTTTGTTAAGTGCCGTTGTGATGCGTTGGATGGACGTGTCAGTGGCCGATTCATAGATAACCAGCCCATTATCTACCAGGGAAATGACAGAGTTATAGATAGCCAAGTTTAGGGCTTCAGGGCTTAGGCTTGGTCCATGCCTATAGAGGAGCTCAATGCTACAGTTGACTGCTTTGGCAGTATTTTCTATGTGGCGAGCATATGACAGATTGCTGTCAATAGTAACACCCAAGTATCTGAAGCACTGTATTAGCTCCAAGGGTGAGCCCACGCTGTTAGTGATTGTTAATGGGTAGGTTTTATGCTTGCTTTGGGTATTATTGAATCACATAATTTTTGTCTTTTTACAGTTAAGGATGAGCTTGTCTTCACTGAACCATTTTTTCACACTAGGAAAACTATGTTGCAATTGATCCTCTAGAAGTTTGGGGTCAGGATTGCTTGAGTAGATAATCGTGTCATCCATGTAAAGTAGGATATGTTTTTGGCATGAGGTTAGTAGTTTGTTTAGGAAGATGCTAAACAGGAGATGGCCCAAAATGGACCCCTGTAGAACACCCGATTGAACATTTCTTCTATCAGAGAGAACATCATGAATCTTGACTTGTTGGGATCAGTTTGACAGGTAGCTTTTAAGCCAGTCTGTGGTGTCTTTGGATAGTCCTGTGCCAGATAGCTGATAAATCAATAAGGCATGATTAATAGTGTCAAAGGCTTTTGTCAGATCTATGAATGCTGCTTCAACCAGGTGCCCTTGATCGACTGAATGATTAATAAAGCTTGTGAATTCCAATAGAGCAGTGGTGGTGTTATGCCCTTTCCTGAACCCATGTTGTTGTGGGCATTGTATCTGATATTTTTCTATGTATTCGACCAGCTGATCTGCCACTATGCACTCTAGGGCTTTAGAGAGGGGAGAGAGAATAGAAATTGGTCTGTAATTCCCATGTTGAGTCCTGTCTCCACTTTTATGGACAGGGGTAACCAAGGCAGATTTCCACTTATGAGGGAATTACGATAACTTGAGAGATAGGTTAATTATCCTGATGAGGGGTGATGGGTGATAGGATTTCATCCAAGGTGAGGGAGATGAGTTTGAGATTGAGTGGGTCCCCACTATCTTTTTTTTTTTTTTAGTCTTTGGTAACCGGGTAAGGCCCACTAGGCACAAGTGACTGTTTTCAGGGATGACCAGGGGTCCCCACTAAATCTTGATTTCCCAAGTACCTTACGGAAGTACTTTCTAGCTTCCATATTCCATGATGATTTTGAAGTAAAAGGGTGGATGGACACATTGCTGATCCAGTTTCCCATTGTGATCATTGTTTGTGGTGGTGTGAAAGAAGTCAGGGGAGAGGACACTACTAAAGTCTGTAAATGCATTATTAAATGTGTGTACGATGGTTTGTGGGCCTAGTATAGGTGCATCATTGATTTGGAGCATTGAAAGAGCCATTTTGGGTTCCTTCCCAGTGACATCCTATATGTTGCTCTAGAACTTCCTGCCATCTGACCATGAGTTGGAGAGGGCATCCTTGTAAAGCATTTTTTTTTCAGACCGGATGGCTCTAATACAATCAGTTCTAGTTTTCTTGTTGCCCTAGATATCTACTTGTTTACTCATGGCCTGAGCCCTATGCCAAAAGTGATTTCTGGTTTTCATGAGAGTTATGAGATCTGGTGTTATCCAGGGATTGCAAGTGCCCTTGACTTTCCACTTTTTAATCAGGGCATGGATATCACAAATTACATTGAACTAACTGATGAAACAATCAAGTGCAATATCAACATTACTGGCACAGCTAACTAGTGACCAGTCTTGCATGCAAAGGTCAGATCTGTGTTGTTCAATGTGACCATGCTTTAGGACTTTACTATTAATGGTTCTGGCAGGGGGCTTGATGAATTTATTTGACCATTTGCACAGAATAGGAAAATGGTCAGTGACAGCATCCAGGAGCACAGTGGTATCAGAGATGTGTTCTGGGTTGTTCAAGAGCACACAATCTATTAAGGTACTAGTACCTGTCCTGAAATTTATTCTAGTTGGGGACTCAACCAGCTGGGTGAAATGGACAGTAGAGATCATGTTCTTGTAGGTGCTTGTGTCGGGGTGAGCCAGTTGATATTAAAGTCCCCCAGCATTACAATTTCAGAGTTTTGATGTAGGCTACACATGCAGTCCGTGATTGAGCTTAGACCAGTAGTGCTCTGCTTGGGGGGAATATAGGCTGATATCACAGTAAGCGCTTTATTGTGTGCCCCAAGCAGTACTTTGATTGCCAACATCTGTATATTTTGCTTGGTATTAGGCAGGGGCAGGACGTGACCCAGCAATGTGTCTCTTAGATAGATTGCACATCCACCACCTCTTTTGGTAAGCATATCCTGTCTGAAAATAGTGTATCCAGGTAATGAGATAGCAGCATCTGAAATCTTGGGTTAGAGCCAGGTTTTGACTATAGGGAGAAGGTCTGGGTTATGATGCATAACCCAGACTTGTAGATTGTCCAGTATGGAGAGAAAACTGCAGATGTTAATGGATGCGAGTGTAATTACCCCTGTTTTCCTCACTGCAGTTTGTTGATTTTGTGGTGTTCCAGAGTTTGGATATATATTGCCAGAGAGTAGCAATAGTAACAGAGTACGCCTTCTAATATATTCTTTTATTTGATTTTTGCTGATATGATGTTTCCTATGCATGGTGGGACTTAATTTATGTGACCCATGCAGGATGGTAGTACAAGGAAGGTGTTTCAGTGGGAGTTGACAACAGGTGCATCCTTAGGAAGACTGCCCCCCATATAGATGTTGGCAAATACCGCAGGGACTGTGGAGCTATAGCAGACCAACTAATAGCTGAGGTAATAGTGCAATAGACACATAGCACACTCCTGTCATTTGGGTAGGGGTTAGGTGGGAGTAATATCTCACTGATTATGTTGGACACTGTTAGCAAAGAGAGCAGGATGATCCCACTGGGTAGCAGATATGTTAAGCAGGACATAGTGGTATAGGTTTAGTAGGTTAGACCAACTGGAAGATTAAGTTTCTCTAAGAGTAGTAAAGTTAGTGTATAAGTGAAGTTGGTGGCATTGGTACTAGGTGGGGGGGGCAGGGAGATCAGAGAGGAGACAAGAAAGTTGAAACTAAGAAGTTAATGTAAGCTAACAGCTTAGTGAGTTGTGGCTGATGCAGAGGTGTAGTTGCTGGGATTGCAGACTGTAGTGAAGAGGGTCAGGGGTAGTGGCTTAGTGGTGGATAGAGAAATGTGGTAAAAACCAGGTGACAAAGGAAAATTGTTTGCGGGAATGGTAGGTAGGTCTTATTAAATTACTGTAACTTTGCTTAGCTAATCTACATTGTTAGCCATAATTTGCATTTTGCTGTGATCTGTGCGGGGAAATGTTGCTTAATATTGTTGATTAATGCTGACGTTTGTGGGGTGGGACATTTAACCCTTCGATAGGGTGCACGTTAATGTTTGAACATTTCTTTTGTCCTGCTCATGGCTACAGAGGCCCTGGTTAGACTGATTTAATGTATCAACATTCTTATTGGATTTGAATTTGGATTTGGACAGGGAACCTATCCATCATTATGGACATTTAATTGCTGAAAGGATATGCATACCCCCTCATGGCATGACTCAGTAAAGGAGTGCATTTCTTTAGTTACTGTTGAAATAGAAACATAGAAACATAGACTTTGACGGCAGATAAGGACCACTTGGCCCACCTAGTCTGCCCAATTCCCTACCTACAGGATAGGCCACAGATCCTAGTTAACCAACAGACTATTTCTTCCTACCCCCCACAATGTTGTACTTGTGTTTGTGCAAGTTTACCATATTGATATGCCTGCCTGTTGGCAATTCTATGTAATATGCTTTTACATCAAATTCAAAAAAATTTAAGTTAACATATATATATATAGTTAGGGTTGAGGAGCCATTTCGATGTTAAACCCCAAATTTTGCACCTTAATAACTTTGCAACTGTTTGACGGATTTACCTAATATTTGGAATACACGATCAAGAACCATAGGCCTTGGGATCTGCCAAGTTTTGTACCAGTCGGATATATGGCTACGGAGTTATTAAGCATGATCTGCGCGTACATTTAAACTTTTTCTGGAATTCTATTGGCGCTACCACAGGTCGACGCAGTTTGGCACGACCAGCCCAAAATCTTCAGGGAACGTGCGGCCTGGGTCCCCAATGTGCCTTTCAAAGATTTGGTGAAAAAATATTAAACGGTTCAAAAGTTATTGAAAAAACAATTTCCCATTATAAGTCAATGGGAAAAGTTAACAAAAACTTCGACAGTGTTGCAAATGCATTTTTACTTTCGCAAATGGCCCTGTTACTTTCGCAAATCTGCCATTTTGTTTTCAGTTAGTGATCAGAAAAATGCTTGGCATTTAAATTTGGGACCCTCTAGTAACCTAATTCTTTTGTATTCACCTAGTAGGACCCTGAGGATGCTAGCCATGTCTTTATTTTGGGTTAAAACACCCCAGAAATATGTTTTTCAAATTTCTGGAAAAAGCACTTTTGCAAAGTACTTTCATGCTCATGAAAGTGTCGCAAATTTTTGCGAAAGCTTTTGCAAATTGCAACAGTAGTTTTCTAGTCTGTGGGAAAATGACAGCAATTCTTTAGCACTGCGCTGCAAAAGAACGGTTGGGAGTTTTGGGCTGTAATTTGGGGGGAAGACAGCCGATATCTCATAGATGTGCCTTCCAGTGTTGTGTTGAAAAAATAGTACATGGCGGCAAAGTTACGGCACTTCAAAGTTGATGGTTTTTCCCATAGGATAACATTACGGCGCCCGACGCATTGCAGGAATCCTTTGGCATCCTGCTGCAAAATAACGATTTGGTCTTTTTTCCTGAAATTTGGAGAGAAGACAGCCAACAGCCCACAGATGTGCCTTTCAGTGGTTTGGTGAAAAAGTATTGCAGCAAGGCAAAGTTATGGCACTCTGAACTTCTCTTTTTTTCCTGTAGGATAACATTACGGCATTCGCTGCGCCTTTCAGGGCCCGTATCTCGGAAACGGTGAGAGATACGGACTTTTTGTCAGAAAAATGCTTAGTCCCCTAATGGGGACTAAGTACAAACTAACCAGGACAGTCGAAATCATATGACTTTAAATTTTTTTCTACATCGCACGTGTTCCTGAGATATAACCTATTTAGTATTCCAAGTCCTCATTTTCTGCTCCGATACCCATTATTATGCATACATTCTTTGTACTCACTGTCTTTCTCTATGCAGGTTTTGGGAAAACCAGCCTATGTACTACATTACTGTTACCATTGCCCTTTCCGCTTGTGGTTCCGTACCGTTCACTTACTATTGACGCTACACCACCATGTAGCGTTATCCTGCGTTTTCATTTGCGCTTGCGTTTCTGTTATTTTTTGCCATTTGTGTCTACAGTACTGTTTCTCTTTCTGTTTTACTTTGCGTCACCATGCCCATTGACATTTCCATTTGCAGGCACTATGTTACTATATGACAACACATCACGTGGCAGACCGTTCCCGTCTACGCCACCGTGTGCGTTACCCTTTCTGTTCTCATTCGTGCTTGTGTTACCATGTGTGCCACTGTTAGTGCTTCTGTTGCGTTGCTATTCCTGTTACTATGCCACAAGACATCCGCGTGGGCGGGGGCGTGGGGCCTGGCTGCATACATTCACTATTTCTCGTTATCATTCTCAAAAGAAGGAATTAGAGGCAAAAAACTCCGTTTAATGCATTAGATTAGGGTTGTTCCACTGCGACAAAAGTGAGAATTCAGTGTTAGGGTTGAAAACCCGCTTGGACCCATGGCCCTCCCCAACCAGCATTGGGGTGCACTTAGGGTCATCGGTCCTAATCTCTCACCCCATTCTTCTATACTTCTGCTGCTTTACACATGTGATGGGGTGAGAGTTGGGACGTGACCCAATGAGCTGACAATGCTGGTTGGGGATAGGCAAGTCCAAGGGGAGTTTCAACCCTAACAATCATTTCCCTCACTTTGTCACTGTGGCACAACCCTAACTAATGTCATTAAACAGAGTTTTTGCCTCTAATATATATATATATATATATATATATATATATATATATATATATATATATATATATATATATATATATATATATATATATATATATATATATATATATTCATTCTCTGGTGTCCAGTGGTGCACACACCCAATTGCTCACCACAGTTACCTACTGTACAAAAGTGTCTAGTGGCCCCCCCCCACCCATATTGAGAACACCACCCTGCCACCCCCTTACCTTACTAAACAGAGCCACAGGGAGCCCATACAGTGACCAGCACAGCCCTCCTCACTACCTTAGCCAGCCACTGTATGCAATGACAGGGTGCGTGCATCCTGAGTACTTTAAAGGGAGCATGCATACTGTCTACTTCCTGTCTGTAACTAGGAGAAAACACACGCACACAAACACACACACACTCACATATAGATACACACACAGTGTGAGACTTGATGCTTATCTTCAAAGCCTGGTGATATCTGCTAGCTGGCTAATGGGCAGAACACCAATGTGATTGGTGGGGCATTATTCTTTGAACTACAAAAAGTTTACTCCCATCAGCCAGTAGAACACTGTCATTGTCAGACTTCTTAGCACTGGTTTTAAGAGGCAAGCGTCCTGCATTTCTGCATCCATTGTATTGTACAACACACACTCACCCAGCCCTACACCACAGTAGTAATATGTTCACTTAGTGCATACATGCAAGCAAACACAAAATTAAAAACAGACTTATTTTACTCTAGAACTCAATTATCCACCACCCTCATGGACCTGTTTATAGTTGTTTGCACTAAAGTTGGTGGATTATTAAAGGACCACAATAGCTGTTTAACAGGCTTCATAATTTTATATCTAGAAACTGACAACCTAACATACTAATTGCCAGCAGATTAGGCCTTATGGTCTATCGAGTCTGCTTGAACCTTAGATCCCTAGTTGGGTACCGAGGCCCTCCCCCCACCTTGTGTTCCAGAAACCCCTATCATCCATCCCCACCCCCCTGGGCCAGGCCATCATCTGATACATCCACTTTCTGTGTCTGTCCCACCCTCTCTTGAAGCCCTCCATTGTGGATCTCTGAACCAGCTCACCAGGCAGCACGTTCCAAGGATCCACCACCCTCTCAGTGAAAAACCTCCTCCTCTTTTCCCCTTCACCCTTCCACCTTCCAACTTCAAACCATGCCCTCTGGTGATACCTCCTGCTTTAGTCTAAAGATCCCCTCCATGTTTTCCCTATTTATTCCCTTGAGGTACTTGAAGACCTCAATCATGTCACCCTGTCTCTCCCTCCTCCGAAAAATAGGCAGAGCTCCTCAAGTCTGTCCTCATATGTCAAATTCCCTAGTCCTCGTATCATCTTAGTTGCCCTACTCTGTACCCTCTCCAGGAGCTGTATGTACCTCTTCAATGTGGTCTCCAGTACTATACACAGTACTCAAGGTGTGGTCTAACCAATCCATTGTACAGTGGCAAAATCACTTCCCTGCTCCTGGAGGTGATCCCCCTTGTGATGCATCCCAACATCCTGTTTGCTTTGCCAGCTGCTCTCCTGCAGTGCTCAGAGTTATTCATACATGTATCCACCATGACCCCTAGGTCTTTTTTCCCTGTTGAGGCCTCCAGCACCTCCCCTCCCAGGGTGTACCTGTGTTTAGGGTTTCCCCACCCAAGATGTAACACCTTGCACTTGGTGATATTGAAATTTAATTTCCATGTGTGAACCCACCTTTCCATGGTGTCCAGGTCCCATTGCAGGGCCAATCTCCCCTCTTCCCCTTCAACTACTGCTCACATCTTGGAGTTGTCAGCAAATAGACTCATTTCACACCCTATACCCTCCCTGATGTCCGAAATGTATGCATTAAAATAGGATTGGACCCAGGACCGAGCCCTGCAGTACCCCACTACCGACCTCTCTATGGTTCGAGAGCTCCCCACCAACCACTTCTCTGAGTGTGTCCAGCTATCCAGTTTTCAATCCATCTGACTGTCAAAAGGCCTACTCCTAACCCCATCAGTTTCTCCACCAGACCATTGTGGGGGACAGAGTCGAACGCCTTGCTGAAGTCCAAGAATAATACATCCACAGGCTTTCCCCTGTCCTGTTCTGATGTTAGCCATTCGTAGAACTCCACAAGATTGGTTTGACATGATCTACATGGCACAAACCCATGTTGCTGACTATCCAGACCTCCCACCTCCTCCAAGTACACCCTCAATCATTCCTTTAGTATAATCTCCATTACTATTCCCACCACCAAGGTCAAACTGATGGGTCTATAGTTACCTGGTACTTCCCTCAACCCCCCTTTATGGCTTGGCAGCACATGTGCCTCTCGCCAATCCCTAGGTACCCTCCCTGTCTCAAGTGACCTGTTGAAGAGCTCCACCAGGAGTACAGCCAGTATGTCCGCCAATTCCCATAGTACTCATGGATAAATGCCATCCAGCCCAGGAGATTTATCTTTCTTTACTCCCTTAAGGGCTAATCACATCCTTTCAGTGGAGATAGCAACATCTGTATCCTCCACCTTACTGGCCTTTTTCTCCTTATCCTGATGTGGCACTCCTGGGGTTCTGCTCCCTCCCTCTAGCTCCATTTCTGCTGCTCCCCTGATCCCATTCACTACCACTTCTATCCCCATTGTACCTTGCTTTGTAGATATTCCATCCCCCTCCCTAGTGAACACAGAAGTGAAGTATTCATTTAATACCTCTGCCTGGTCCCTCGCCTCTTCCACCCACCGTCCTTCTGATCTCAACCTGCCAAGATGGCCCTTAGTTTTTCTCCACTCCCCAATGTACCAGAAGAACCCTTTTTCCCCTCCCTGTATCCCCGTACCAGCCGCTGCTCTTTACTGGACTTTGCCCCCTACACCATCCGGGTGACTTTTCTAGATGCAAGGTGGTACATTTCCTTTTCCCTGTCCCCTCTTTTATATTTTCTGTAGGCAGCCTTCTTTTCTCTGACCACTACCTGAACCTCACTGGACCACCAGCATAGTTTATGTGACCTTGCTCCCTTATGCTTTACCTTAGTGCAGGTCCTGACTGCCTCATGAAGTCCCCGTTTTATGACCTCCCATCTCTTTTCCACATTTGTCATTGTTGTAATCCCCTTCAAGTGATCCTTGAGAATATTTCCCATGCCCACAAAGTCTGCCCCTGAAGTCCACTGCCAATGTTCTAGATCTCCTCCCTCCCCCCATGCTTATTTGAAACCAGACAGTATTGTGGTTGCTCCCAGTCAGAGGATCCTCTACAACCAGGTCTCTTACCAGATCTCCATCCACTAGAACCACGTCCAGGACATTTATTTTATTTATTTAGTTTTTGTTGACCGGGTAAGTGCACTAGACAAATCCTGCCTATTTTCAGGCATGACCTGGGGGAGGGGGATACAGATGAATGCCAACTGACCTTGAACCAGATGAAACTGTCGGTGGTATTTTTAGTGAATGAGGGAAATTTGGCCAGGACACCGGGGAAATTCCCCTACTCTGCTGGCACTGGGAGGCCAGTAGAGGCATGCGAGGGTCAGTAATGGCCACTGTACGGAAGATGGAGGAGGAGGAGGTGGCGTTAGAGGAGGTCTCTGAAGTGAGACAGTCGGTTATGGCTTATGAGCGGTCGGAAGCTCAAACGACTATTCAACTGAGTGAAGTTTCTACAGCATACGATTTCACGTGATTTCTGAGTCCTTGAGACTTACTGGCAGGAGAGATTCCAGTTTGGAGGTGGACACTGAGTTTGCAGGCGTTCTTCGGAGGAATGGTGGTGCCTTTAATTCAGAAGGAGGAACAAGGCCTTGTGCCGCTTACAGGGAAGGAGGATGGGACCAGGAGTGCGTTGCACAGCTTTCCCGGTTGGCGGCAGCAGTGGAGGTGGCGGGCATTTCAAGGAGGTGTACACAGCTAACATCGTGGGAGACAGAAGTTACTGACAGGCGGTCGGATGGAGAAGGAAGAGAGAACAGCACAAGGTTTTCAGCGCATAGTGCACGGGGTAAGCCACATGCCTCTTTCTCGGTTTCTGTGCTCCGGCAGGTTTTACCTTCTGTACCAACTCTGTGTTCTCACTTTACTCTCAACAAGGACGGGGTTTGTATTTAAACCTCCTGAACATACTTTTGAGACCTTCTAATGTG
Organism: Neoceratodus forsteri; assembly: GCA_016271365.2. Taxonomy (NCBI): domain Eukaryota; kingdom Metazoa; phylum Chordata; order Ceratodontiformes; family Ceratodontidae; genus Neoceratodus; species Neoceratodus forsteri. The sequence continues at coordinate 1,022,949,663 of CM057454.1, read as the reverse complement.
GATACTGTAATTTATCAGTCTAAGTTGGGTTTACAAGAGAGGTAACGGACTTTCTTCTTCCTCATGAAAAAAACATTAAAACCTCTGAATTGACGACTGCAGTTCAGGATACAGTCTCTTTGAACTTGCTTCACTTTCTCTAGGTGAACACGATGCAAATTGGACCCCTCAAGCAAGTTTTATGCAGCTGCAGGTTGGAAATCTTTGGGAAAGGGATTTGGTCACAGATTCTGCTTGGGATAGTTCTCTTGATATTAATAAAGCTAGTCCTAAATGGAATCCTGGTATTACTACTGCAAAGTCTATACCTAGTACTCAGCTGAAGGATAATGTTGAAGGGGTATAGAGGACGGAAGTATTAGTCCAATAGTGTGTTCAGCACCTTTACATTCACATTCTAGGCAAGATACAGGGGAAGAGAAGGTGGTGGAAAAACCTCTTATGTCAAGTTTGTTTACACAATGTAAAAGGGAAGCAGCACCCAGGAGGAATGCGAAAGGATTAGGTACAAAGGTGGGTTGAAGGAAAACCAGACAGATATTATGTAGGTAAATTATTGTTGAAGGAATCTTTAAAGTTTTACCTCGTGATGTTTTTGCATTTATCAATATTTCGGTGAGATAACTCTTGATGTTAGCTTTGATCTCCAGCTTTATTAGATCTATTCTAGGATCGATACAATCAGGTTAAATTTTCCCCCCTTTGGTCTCCTTTTCTGGTTATTCCATTGTCCAAACCCCTGACTAAGTTTGTCACTGTTATGTTCAGAAACAAGAGTGTGCATGTTGAAGATATTATATTCTGGTTGGCAGAAAAATGTGAGGTCCAAAGTGAACCAGAACCACTTTTAGATGCAGAACAATTTTTGGACAGGGGTGGAAATTCAGGGTTGAATTACGCCAAACAGCTTGGGTATTGAACATATCCCTAATTCATTTCTAAGCTAGGTAGGGATAGGGGTGGTGTTTATAGTGGTCCAACCTAGAGCATGCTATAGGTGTGGAGCTAAAACCCATTTATCAAGCACTTGTGACCAGCCTAAAATGCTGATAACTGTGGGGAAATAGGGCATGTTACTATGTTTTGTAATAATCCGATCAAATGTGACCTCTGTGAAGAGCAAAACCACTTTTAGAGTGTCCTTAGGCAGCACAAAATAAAAATATTAACGGTAAATCAGATTTTTTATACAAAAAAGCTCAAGAGGATATGGGACATAAAGTACAAGTTCAGCCTATTATAAGTTCCTCAAATCAACAACGTCCTGAGGTTTTTTTTGCCTAGGGATGCTAAGTCTGAGAGTGTTGTGGATCAGGCAGTTTCAAAAGAGACTGCCAGAGAAGAACATTCCGGTTTCTTTGCAGCCAGTTTGTTATGCAGATTCTGGATGCCCCTGGGACAAAGAGGATGTTTCCTAAAACCTCCACCAGTACTTAGGAGATCGAGTAGATCTCTCAAGCCTCTGGTGATCCCAGATTCCAAGGATAGAATCTAAAAAATACATATGAGGTTTTAAGTTGGGGATTCTGAGGTTTTAAATGGGTGATAAGATTTTGTAAGTCTCGTGCAAGATGGCTTAGGGATAGCTAGAAAGTTATAGGGAAAGAAAAGAAAGGGGAGGAAAAATAATATTCTTTGGCTAAAAACTACAGATGGAGTTAAATTTTTCTTGGGCAACTTTAAATACACACAGTCTTTTAAAATTCAAGAAAAGATGTGCACTTTTCCACATGCTTCATGATCTCAGCATTTCGATTTTATATTTTACAAGAAACTTGGATGTGGGATAAAACTCAGTGCTCTGTTCTTTTTGCTAGGATTGGCCTTTGGGTCCATCTTATTGGTCGTTTGGGGAGGACAAGGCAGATGGGGTTGGTATTCTTTTAATTCCTACAATTTTATTTTACATAAACTAATTGATTTATGTCCGGGAAGGCTCACTGATTTTAGAGGGTCTTGGTTCTCCTATACCCTCCGTTTAGGTAATATATATAATCCCCAGACTAAATCCGCCGGGTTGCATGCATGAGACAAATACAACCCTATTTAGTGACTTACTATCCCTACCTTCTGGGGTCGGAGATTTTAACTGCGGATAAATTTAAAAGGAAAACTGAATCTCTAAAAGGTGTATTTGTGACACAACATGTCTGGCTGACATCATTAAAAGTGCTGATTTAATTCCTGTGTGAACAAGCAGGCATTGGGAAGAAAGGTACCTTTATAAAAGTGGCTTGGTTATACTATTGATCATCTTTTAGTTTCTAGATGAATTTCATTTAACCATCTCCAAATTATTCCTGTTTGAATTTTCTCAGACCATGCTCTTGTAATGACTAACATAGGCCTTACTAGTGCTAATAATAAACAAAAAACCAAGATGGAAACTTAACACTGCTATGTTGGAAAGAACCTTTATTCATCGCTCTATTCACCATTCTTACAAGCAAGGCTGTCTGTTAGTTTTCTATATCAAGATATGGGCATTGGTGGCTGGAGACAAAAATGATTGCATTAATTGGTTCAAGAAACAAGGTTAAAATCCAAATGAAGAACAATTTTTTGCTATCTCAAACTTAGGAATCAGCTATACACTTTATTATCTAGAGCTAACTCTTCTAGAGAGGATTTTTCTTCACAAATTGAGAAGTAAAGCAACAAATGAAAAGTCTTCCAGTACTATAGAGCGAGACTCTTTGCTAAGCAGTTGTTTCAAATCATGTGAAAAAAGTCGGTGTTTGGAGACCCCTTGAACTATGTAAAGAGGTCAAAAGAGCATGATCTTTAACCTTTTTAAAGGATGGTGCCAAGACAGTCTCTTCAGTTATGGACTTTGAGCTTTAATTCATAAACATTTTAGGATTTAGAGCCTCTTCAAACCCATCCCAAGCTCAGATAAATAAAGGTTGGATCCCTATGACAGGGACGGCCCCTCACAGCAGTTATCTACTGTTCTTACACAGCCCTTTCAGCAAGTGGAAATTAAGAAGGCATTACAATCTTTAAAGCTCCAATGTGGCCCAGGCTCCAGATGGACTTTCTAACTCCTTTTATAGAACATTTCCAGAAGAACTTGTCTCATCCTTGTAAATTGTCTATAATTTTTTGGGATCACGGAGTTAGTTTAGTATCTTTTCAGATGGTATACAAATTTACATCCATAAATCCAGGTGATAAGGGGAGTCGCTTTTTCCAAATTGGGGAGGCTGATGCTTTGTATTGAATTCTGATTATAAAATTCTGATGTCAGTAATTAATAATAGACTTAGAGAATTTGCTAAATATAGTTTCTCTGTGATTCAGCATTGTGGTATACCTGATCATGGTATTCAGGCTATATTATGTTTAATCAGAGATCTAATTGAAGAACAGTCAATGAATTGGGAGACAGCGGTTTTCTAGTTTCATTAGATTTAGAAAAGCGTTCGATAGAGTAAATCGTGTTTTTTATTTTCAGCAGCATTAGGAGATTCTTTAGTCCCCTCAACTTACGAGATTTGATTTCAAAATCTTTATAATTCTGGTAAAGATGTTTCCTTTTATTAATGGGAATCTTGGAAAGGATTCCCAGTTAAATCAGCGGAGTGAGACAGGGTTGCCCGTTAAAGCCCTCTATTATATAATTTTCCTAGAACCTTTTCTAAGGTCAATAAATATGTTCCCCTTATGGCAGGGAATAAAAGGTTCGAGACTCTGATCATCCTCTAACCATCCGAGCTTATGCAGATGACATCCTATTTATTTTTACACTATCACTCAGCTTGACTTGTTTTTACCAACTTCAAGGATTACTCAGAGTAGCTAACGCCAAGATTAATCTACTCAAAGCCAGAGGTTTATTTCTAGGGGAAATTTTCAGGCACCACTTGTCTGGAACTCTATTACATTCACAGCTGAACCTATCACACTTTTTAGGGATTAAATTTGGCTCCTTGTGAATTGCCCATAGAAGAGAATTGACTTTTGTCTTAGATAAAATTGAAAAAGTTCATAAGTGGAAAAGATTTCCTGCTTTTTACTAAAATGAAGAGGATACAGGTTTTGAAACAATTTATTTGACCCTGTTTGCAATATACTGCAGCAGTATTTCCTGTACCAACTAAACTTGAAACTAGATTATATAGTGTCTGTTTCAGCTACTTTAGGGGGTAACAGACTGAACCCAGTCAAGAGATGTTTGTACCTATCTTGACAAAAAAGAGGGAGGTTTAGAGTATGGTTGATCCAGTTTTCTTTTGTTTTGCAATTTTTTTTTCTACTCTTTGAGAGAGACTTGTCTGGGAGGCACTTGTAGATTAGGAGTTACCTTTTTTCATAAAGCTATTAAACGATATTTTACAGCATTAGTTAAGCACCATGCTCCCAAAGTTTCACCCATCTAGCTTTACCGAAATTATTTTAAACCAGCAGCACAGAAATTATTTAAATGGCAGGTTACAAAAAGATCAAGTTGTTAAGAGCTTGTAAAGAAACTTTATACAGAGACTCATGACATTTGTATGTTCGGGGCACTGAGTTTAGGAGTTGTCCTTTCCGTCATAACAAGGGACATTCTGGAGTCAACTGAATAATACCAGGTTACCAAATTTTATGTAGAATCACAATGGCTTACCTTATATGAGTAAATTAAATGTAAGAGGCGGCTATACTACAAGACCAAAACTGAAAGACTGATGTCCATATTTAGCCTGCGCAAATCAGGAGAAACTATGGAACATTTCTTTCTTTTCATTGCTTTTATAGCAAGCCAAATGTGGGATCATTTTATTATAGTTTGAAGTTTCCTTGGTTGCGTACGTCTCACCTATGACATCTTGGTAATAGGGTCCTTCCTGGATTTTTCAGATTTTTCATAAAGAGCCCTTATCAGGTTTTGCTTGTTTAAGATGTTGTCTATAGCCGAACAAAGTTAGCAATGGGCTCTATACCAAGGAAAATAAACCCGTCAGTTCAAGAGTTTTCGGGCTTATATTTACCAATGTTTTTGAATAACATTATTTGCTTTGGAGATATCAGCAATTTAATGGTAAAAAGTTAGGATGTGGTGGAAGGGTTTCTCCCATATTATTAAATTCAAATGATGCTGTTAGTCTATCTTTTCATGGTTGTTAATCTCAATTTCTTTCCTTTGGAATTTATATGATATTTAGTTTTTAGATTTTTTGGAGATTGTTTTAATTTGTAACCTTTGTATCATTGGATATATTTGATTTCAGTGTACAATATCAGCAGTTCTGTAATAGTTGTTTTTCTTATTTATAATTGTTATTGTTTTTCTCAATGTTCTAGATCTCTCCCCTCCCCCCATGCTTATTTGAAACCAGACAGTATTGTGGTTGCTCCCAGTCAGAGGATCCTCTCTATAAACCAGGTCTTCTTACCAGATCTCCATCCACTAGAACCACGTCCAGGACATTTATTTTATTTATTTAGTTTTTGTTGACGGAAGTGCACTAGACAAATCCTGCCTATTTTCAGGCATGACCTGGGGAAGGGGGATACAGATGAATGCCAACTGACCTTGAACCAGATGAAACTGTCGGTGGTATTTTTAGTGAATGAGGGAAATTTGGCCAGGACACCGGGGAAATTCCCCTACTCTGCTGGCACTGGGGGAGGCCAGTAGAGGCATCATCAGAGGGTCAGTAATGGCCTGCTCTGGGAAGATGGAGGGAGGAGGAGGTGGATTAGAGAGTCTCTGAAGTGAGACAATCCACGGTTATGGCTTATGAGCAGTGGGAGCTCAAAGCGACATTCAACTGAGTGGGGATTTCTACAGCCTATCGCTATTTCACGTATTTCTGAGTCCTTGGACTTTACTGGCAGGAGAGAATTCCAGTTTGGAGGTGGACACTGAGTTTGCAGGCGTTCTTTCGGCAGGAATGAGTGGTGCCTTTAATTCAGAAGGAGGAACAAGAGGCCTTGACTGGCTTACAGGAAGGAGGAACATGGGACCAGGAAGTCTGGTGCACAGCTTTCCAGTTAAACGTTGGCAGCAGTGGAGGGAGTGGCCAGGGCATTTCAAGGGAAGGTAATACAGCTAACTTAGTCACGTGGAACAGAAGTTACTGACAGAGCGGTCCGGATGGAGAAGGAAAGACAGCACAAGGTTTTCAGCGCCTGTCTGAGAAGTGTAAGCACATACTCGCCTCTTTGGGTTTTGTGCCCTCCGTGCAGGTTTTACCTTCTGTTGTGCCCAACTCTGTGTTCGACTTTTACTCTCAAACAAGGGCGTGGGGTTTGTATTTAAACCTCCACAAAACATACTTTTGAGACTCACGAATGTGGATACTATAATTTATCAGTCTAAGTTAGGGTTCACAAGAGGGAGTAATGGACTTTTCTTTCCTCATGAAAAAAAACATTAAAACCTCTGAATTGAGCGACTGCAGTTCAGGATACAGTCTCTTTGAACTTGCCCTCACTTTCTCTAGGTGAACACACGATGCAAATTGGACCCCTCAATCAGCTTTAACAGCTGCAGGTTGGAAATCTTTGGGAAAGGGATTTGGTCACCAGATTCTGCTTGGGATAGTTCTCTTGATATTAATAAAGCTAGTCCTAAATGGAATCCTGGTATTACTACTGCAAAGTCTATACCTAGTACTCATGAAGGATAATGTTGAAGGGGGGTATAGAGGACGGAAGTATTAGTCCAAATGTGTGTTCAGTGCACCTTCACATTCAGCATTCTAAGGGCGCAAGATACAGGGGAAGAGAAGGTGGTGGAAAACTCTCTTATGTCAAGTTTGTTTACACAATGTAAAGGGAAGCAGCACCCAGGAGGAATGCGGTGCGTATTAAGGTACAAGGTGGGTTGAAGGAAAAACCAGACAGATGTTATGTAGGTAAATTATTGCTGAAGGAATCTTTAAAGTTTTACCTCGTGATGTTTTGCATTTATCAATATTTAGGTGAGGATAACTTTGATGTTGCTTCCGATCTCAGCTTTATTAGATCTATTCTAGGATTCGATACAATCAGGTTAAATTTTCCCCCTTTGGTCTCCTTTTCTGATTATTCCATTGTCCAAACCCCTGACTAAGTTTGTCACTGTTATGTTCAGAAACAAGAGTGTGCATGTTGAAGATATTATATTCTGGTTGGCAGAAAATGTGAGGTCCAAAGTGAAACCAGAAACTCACTTTTAGATGCAGAACAATTTTGGACTAGGGTGGAAATTCAAGGTTGAATTACGCCTAAACAGCTTCTGGGTATTGAAAACTATCCTAATTCATTTCTGCTAGGTAGGGATAGGGGGTGGTGTTTTAGTGGTCCAACCTAGAGCACTATGGGTGTGGAGCTAAAACCATTTATCAAGCACTTGTGACCAGCCTAAATGTGATAACTGTGGGGAAATAGGGCATGTCACTATGTTTTGTAATAATCCGATCAAATGCGACCTCTGTGAAGAGCAAAACCATTGCGAGAGTGTCCTGGGCAGCACAAAATAAAAATAATAACGGTAAATCAGATTTTTTATACAAAAAGCTCAAGAGGATATGGGACATAAAGTACAAGTTCAGCCTATATAAGTTCCCCTCAAATCAACAACGTCCTGAGGTTTTTGCCTAGGGATGCTAAGTCTGAGAGTGTTGTGGATCAGGCAGTTTCAAAGAGACTGCCAGAGAGAAAGAACATTCCGGTTTCTTTGCAGCCAGTTTGTTACAGATTCTACGGATGCCCCAGGGACAAAAGAGGATGTTTCCTTAAACCTCCACCAGTACTTAGGAGATCAGTAGATCTCTCAACCTCCTAGTGATCCCAGATTCCGAAGGGATAGAATCTAAAAATACATATGAGGTTTTAAGTTGGGGGGGATTCTGAGTGAGAAATGGATGATCTGGTTGCAAGTCTCGGTGCAAGATGGCTTAGGGATAGCTAGTGAAAGTTATAAGGGAAAGAAAAAGAAGAGGAGGAAAAAATAATATTCTTTTTGGCTAAAAACTACAGATGGAGTTAAATTTTTCTTGGGCAACTTTAAATACACACAGTCTTTTAAAATTCAAGAAAAGATGTGCACTTTTCCACATGCTTCATGATCTCAGCATTTCGATTATATTTTTACAAGAAACTTGGATGTGGGATAAAACTCAGTGCTCTGCTTTTGCTAGGGATTGGCCTTGGGGTCCATCTTATTGGTCGTTTGGGGAGGACAAGGCAGATGGGGTTGGTATTCTTTTTAATTCCTACAATTTTATTTTACATAAACTAATTGATTTATGTCCGGGAAGGTCACTGATTTTAGAGGGTCTTGGTTCTCTATACCCTCGTTTAATTAATATATATAATCCCCAGACTAAATCCAGCCGGGTTGCATGCATGAGACAAAATACAACCTATTTAGTGACTACTATCCCTACCTTCTGAGGCGGAGAATTTTAACTTTGGGATAAATTTAAAAAGGAAAACTGAAGCCTCTAAAAGGTGTATTGTGACACAACATGTCTGACTGACATCATTAAAAGTGCTGATTTAATTCCTGTGTGAACAAGCAGGCATTGGGTATAGAAAGTTACCTTTTATAAAAGTGGCGTTGGTTATACTAATGATCATCTTTTAAGTTTCTAGAGCAATTTCATTTAACCATCTCCAAATTATTCCGGTTGAATTTTCAGACCATGCTCTTGTAATGACTAACATAGGCCTTACGAGTGCTAATAATAAACAAAAACCAAGATGGAAACTTAACACTGCTATGTTACAAGAACCTTTGGTCTTACGTTCTATTCAATTAATTTTACAAGCAAGGCTGTCTGTTAGTTTTCTATATCAAGATATGGGGCATTGGTGGCTGGAGACAAAAAATGATTGCATTAATTGGTTCAAGAAACAAAGTAAAATCAAATGAAGAACAATTTTTTGCTATCTCAAACTTAGGAATCAGCTATACACTTTATTATCTAGAGCTAACTCTTCTAGAGAAGTTTTTCTTCACAAATTGAGGAAGTTAAAACACAAATGAAAGTCTTCCAGTACAATAGAGCAGACACTTTGCAAGCAGTTATTTCAAATCATGATGTGAAAAAGTCGGTGTTTGGAGACCCCTTTGAACTATGTAAAGAGGTCAAGAGCATGGATCTTTAACCTTTCTAAGGATGGTGCCAAGACAGTCTCTTGATTATGGACTTAGAAGCTTTAATTCATAAACATTTGAGGATTTAGAGCCTCTTCAAAACCCATCCCAAGCTCAGATAAATAAAGTGTTAGGATCCCCTATGACAAAGGCCCTCCACAGAGTTATCTACTATTCTTACACAGCCCTTGCAGAAGTGGAAATTAAGAAGGCATTACAATCATCACAAGCCCAATGTGACCCAGGCCCAGATGGACTTTCTAACTCCTTTTATAGAACATTTCACAGAAGAACTTAGTTCTATCCTTGTAATTATCTATAATTTTTTGGGGATCACGGAGTTAGTTTAGTATCTTTTTCAGATGGTATACAAATTTACATCCATAAATCAGGTGATAAGGGTCCTTTCAAAATTGGGCCCAATAACTTTATTGAATTCTGATTATAAAATTCTGATGTCAGTAATTAATAATAGACTTAGAGAATTGGCTAAATATAGTTTCTCTATGATTCAGCATTGTGGTATACCTGATCATGAGTATTCAGGCTATATTATGTTTAATCAGAGATCTAATTGAAACAGTCAATGAATTGGGAAACAGCGGTTTTCTAGTTTCATTAGATTTAGAAAAGGCGTTCGATAGAGTAAATCATGTTTTTTTATTTTCAGCATTAGAATTCTTTAAAGTCCCCCTCAACTTACGGAATTTGATTCAAAATCTTTATAATTCTGGTAAAGTGTTTCCTTTTATTAATGGGAATCTTGGAAAAGGATTCCCAGTTAAATGTGGAGTGAGACAGGGTTGCCCGTTAAGCCCTCTATTATATAATTTTTCCCTAGAACCTTTTCTAAGGTCAATAGCATATTCCCCTTATGGCAGAATAAAAGGTTCCGAACTCTGATGCATCTCTAACCATCCGAGCTTATGCAGATGACATCTGTTTATTTTTACACATCACTCAGCTGACTTGTTTTACCAACTTCAAGGACTACTCAGGAGTAGCTAGCATAAGATTAATCTACTCAAAGCAGAGGTTTATTTCTAGAAATTTTCAGGCACCACTTGTCTGGAACTCTATTACATTCACAGCTGAACCTATCACACTTTTAGGGATTAAATTTGGCCCTCAAATTGCCCAGAAGAAGAATTGGACTCTTGTTTAGATAAAATTGAAAAAAAGTTCATAAGTGGAAAAGATTTCATTTACTAAAATGAAGAGGATACAGGTTTTGAAACAATTTATTTGACCCTGTTTGCAACATACTGCAGCAGTATTTCCTGTACCAACTAAACTTGAAACTAGATTATATAGTATCTGTTTCCAGCTACTTTAGGGTAACAGACTGAACCCAGTCAAGAGATGTTGTACCTATCTTGACAAAAAAAGGAGGTTTAAGTATGGTTGATCCAGTTTTCTTTTTGTTTTGCAATTTTTTTCTAGCTCTTTGAAAGACTTGTCTAGGAGGCACTTGTAGACAGGAGTTACCTTTTTCATAGTTATTAACAGATATTTTACAGCATGGTTACACCATGTTCCCAAATTTCTACCCATCTAGCTACACAGTTATTTTAAACCAACGCACGAAATTATTTAAATGGCAGGTTACAAAAGATCAACTGTTAAGATGCTTGTCAAAAACTTTATACAGAACTCATGACATTTGTATATTCAGACACCCCAGAGTTTAGGAATTGTCTAAAATCGTAATGAGGACATTCTGAGTCAACTGAATAATACCAGGTTACCAAATTTTATGTGGAATCACAATGGCTTACCTTATATAGTAAATTAAATGTAAGGAACGCGGCTAATACAAGGCCAAAACGGAAAGACTGTGTCCATATTTAGCCTGTGCAAATCAGGAGAAACTATGGAACATTTCTTTCTTCATTGCTCAATAGCAAAGCCAAATGAGGATCATTTGGCTATAGTTTAGAAAGTTTCCTTGGTTGTACGTCTCACCTATGACATCTGTTGTATAGGGTCCTTCCCGGTATTTTTTCAGATTTTTCATAAAGAAACCTTACAGATTTTTTTTGCTTGTTTAAGATATTGTCTATGGCAAACAAGATGCCAATGGGTTCTATACCAAAATAAACCGTCAGTTCAAGGTTTTCGGGCTTATGTTACAAATGTTTTGAATAACATTGTTGCTTCAGAATGTCAGCAATTTAATGGTAAAAAAGTTAGGATGTGGTGGAAAGGTTTCTCCCATATTATTAAATTCAAATGATGCTGTTAGTCTATCTTTTCAGTTGTTAATCTCAATTTCTTTCCTTTGGAATTTATATGATATTTAGTTTTAGATTTTCGGAGATTGTTTAATTTGTAACCTTTGTATCTTAGAGCATATTTGATTTCAGTGTACAATATCAGCACATTCTGTAATAGTTGTTTTTCTTATTTATAATTGTTATTGTTTTTTTTCTACTTTTTTCATACCTGTTATGTTTGCCTTGTGTTTTATTTCCAATAAAAATTGCCCCTACTCTGCTGGCACTCTGTGGCCAGTAGAGGGCTAGCAGCATGTCTTGCTGCATCAGTTGAGGTCTGCTCCAGGAGAGGATGGACGGTGGAGCAGTGGGAGGACTGGATCCTGCTAGAATGGAGAAAGAGAGTGAGAGAAATGTACAGGTGCTGTCTGTACCGGTCCCGATGGGACTTTCTACTAATGAAGCTACGGGTAATTATCCAGAAGATCTATCAATCGTGGATCATATTCATTCATCAGGTACTGTTGCTTTTGAGTGTCCTCACCTGATTCAGGGAGCTTCTGAAAAATTGGCAGCTTTGCGACGTGAACAAGCGAGAGTGCAGGAGGAGATTTCCAAATGGGAGTCAGTTTCAGCCACTACTTCTCCTGTTCACGAGGTGGGCGAGGCTGAGGTACCGAGGAGAAGGAATTCTGCACCTGAGGACCAAGAAGAGCAGTCTGGACTCTATGAGGACCAAATGGAAACATCGATAGAGGTAGTCGGCGATGCTGTGCCTGCAATAGTTCCTGGTTTGAGGTCTGTTGGCGGTATGACGTGCTCAGGATGCGACGGAACGTCTAAGACCGCTGTGGTAGTTGATTCAAGTAGTGCAGAAGTTCTTTCCAGTGGCAGTAGGTCTGGAGTAAGCTCTAGAGTTTTAACAAAGGATTCTGGATTTGTTTTTCGGGGGTTGGACTCACAGTGTGTGGAAGCAATCCCTTGTATCTTCCAGATGGACCCAAATCATCAGGAGAGGGTGTTGGAATTCACCTTCACGAAACGTTTGGTGACTGGTAAGGAGAAATCTGGGGAAGAAGGGAAGGAGAAGCGGGCGGCGGTGGTATTTGCCAAACGCAATATTGATCGCCCTATTTCAAGTAAGAGACTAGTGACTGAATCTTGTCAGCATATTGAGAGGGTGCCAGTGATTAAATGACTGTGCAAAGGCCTCAGAGCCTGAGATTTGGTCACCTGAAAGGGTCCTGCAGGAAGCTGGCTGGACTTTGAATAAAGGTTCATGGCATCCCACCCAGGACTGGGATCCTAAGCTAAATTTTTCACAAAATGTGCCTGGCTGGCAACCTGTTTTACCTGTGGTTACAAATGTATCAGGAAGTGATGTGGGGAGTGAGGTACAGGGAGCAGTTCCTATTCCAGAAGCTAAGGGGATTCCTGGATGTGGTCCTGACCTTACTCCGAAGGTAGGGTTGGAGTCACCGGGGGCTGGCACAGAAGCACTTCCCAATATTAGACGTCCTCTTATGTCTGATTTATTTTCCTCACAGAAAAAGGAGGCAGCCCCTGGTAGAAATGCGGTCCGCATACGATATAAAGGGGGAATGGACATTAGACCTGACAGAGTGTATGTGGGCAAGCAGTTAATGAAGGATTCTTTACACTTTTCCCCTCGGGAGGTATTTGCATTCATCAATATATCGGGGGAGGATAATTTTGACGTTAGTTTTCATTCTGCATCTGCACTAGATTTGTTTTGGGAAAGGTATAATCAGGTCAAGTTTTCACCCTTCTGGACACCTTTTTTTGTTATCCCCTTAGTGAAACCTTTAATTAGGTTTGTAACGGTCATGTTTCAAAATGAGGGTGTCCACGTGGATGACATTTCTTACTGGCTTGCCCAAAAATGTGATGTCTTGGGTGCTCCGGAGGCCATTTTGGACTCGGAGCAATTTTGGACTGGAGGTTGGAAATTTAAGGTCAAACTATGACAAACGGACCAGGGGATAGTGCATATCCCGAATTCCTTCCTTTTGGGGAGGGATAGAGGGGTGTGTTTCTATGCGGGTCAGCCTAGGGCATGTTATAGATGTGGGGTGAGGACACATTTGTCAAGCTCATGTGATAAACCACGGTGTGATAATTGTGGGGAGGTGGGCCATGGGGCGTTTCAATGTACGAATCTTATGAAGTGTGACTTATGTGATGGGATGGGACATACTTTTTCAGACTGTGTTTGGGCAGCAAGAAATAAAACTGTATGAGGAAGCCCAGTTACTAATTCAAACAGCTCAGGATAAAATTGTTCAGCCAGAAGTTTCTGAGGGTGTCACCGTGGTGGGGCATGAGGTATTAGAGAATAAGGGTTCTGATGGTATGAAGCAAAAAGAGGTTCCCGAAGACTCTCTTCGGGATGTTCCAGAGGTGGGTTTGGAGAGTCTCATCACCCCGATTAGTATAGGGGTTGAGAAAGTTGTGAAACCTGCGATTTTGATCCCTGTATGGCGTTCTTCCAGGAACACCAAAGCTAGTTCTGGGACAAGTCCGTTGGAGATGGAATCCAATAACCCCTTTGCAGTCTTGGCTACCTCTTGGGGGGAATCAGAAATGGATGGCCTAGAGTTAGATTCCCAGTCAGTTCCAGATAGCCGCCATCTCCATCACGTCCTCAGGAAGGTTATAAGTGAAAGAAGAAAAAAAGGAGGAAAAAAGATGGCTGATTGGGGTTGGGCCTTTGCTAATGGTAATCAAATTAGGATCAGTAAATGTTCATAGTTTGTTGAACTTTAAGAGACGTAGTACAATTTATGATTATATTCATTTTCAAGCTTTTGACATTTGCCTTTTACAAGAAACATGGATGTACTCACTTGATCAAGCAAGATTTTTCCAAAAAGAATGGTTTTGGGGCCCATCATACTGGTCGTTCGGTCAGCAAACGGCTGATGGAATTGGATTTCTGTTCAACTCCTTCAGATTTTCCTTAATTAAATTGATGGACATAATACCGGGTAGATTAATGATCCTGGATGGGGTTCTGGATACTATGACATGTAGATTTATAAATGTTTATTGCTCACAAATTAAAGCAGAAAGGGTAAAGCTATTCCGAAAGATTAAACCTTTTTTGTGCACTACACATTCCATTTTTATTTGTGGGGATTTCAATTGTGAAATAAAACATAAACCTGGTGCAAAGGTTCCAGAAGGGAACAAAAAGATTTATTGTGACTCCAATGCATTGTCAGAGTTGATACACTCTTCTGGCCTAGTTGATGCACATAACCAACAGCAAGGAGGGTTGAGTTTTACTTATAGAAAAAATCTATATATGTCCACTATCGATTATATATTTTTATCGGATAATTTGGCCTTTACATTTTCATCATTTCCAGTTTCATTTTCTGACCATTTACTGCTACAATGCATCATTGGAACCGACCACCTCCCTCCTAAGAAAAGACCCAGGTGGAAATTGAACGCATCTTTATTAGACTGTCTTGAGATAATGGCCAAATTTAAAGTTTTACTACATGCAAGGTTATCTGTGGCTTTTTTGTACGATAATTTGGGAGACTGGTGGGTAGATTCTAAACATGATTTTGGTACATTTTTGAAGAATATAGGGCGCACTAAAGGGAATGAGAAGTTCCTTAGATATTTATCATTACGACAGCAGTTATACAACTTGATCTCCTCAGCTAACACTTCCAACAATAAGGATTTACTTTTAATAGATCAAACTAAATCACAACTTAAGGAATGGCAATATGATAGACCTAGTACCCTACAAGCTTTATATTTGTATGGGGATAAAAAGAGCCCAGTCGGGGATCCTTATGAAGCCTTTAAAGCATATAAGAAAAAAACTTCGATTGTCGCATTAAAAAAGGCAGATGGGACTATTATTACGGATCCAGATGGCCTACAGTCTTTAATCAAATAGTTTGTCATCTCTCATGAACCTAAATTTCCTCCACATCTTTTTGAGATACGAGATTTCTTGAAGAATATTAAAATATCAATTGTTGGGGTACAGGGTGGGCCCTTAATTGAACCTATCACTAAATTGGAAATCATAGAAGCAATAAAAAAAACGAAAACTGGCACTTCACCGGAGATGGATGGCCTTACGATAGAATTGTATAAAATATTTCCAGACGAATTCGCAGTGGGGTTAGAATTAATATTTAATTTCCTTTTAGACGTAGAAGACTTCCCTCAATGGTTTACTGAAGGGATACTGATTTTTTTGTTTAAAACCGGTGATAGCTTTTTGTTGGAAAATTGGAGACCTATTACCTGATTGAATTCTGATTACAAATTATTGGTAGGCATTCTTAATACAAGGTTAAAAGAAATGGCACGATTGGTTGTATCTCCCAACCAATATTGTGCAATACAAGGGAAAACTATATTTCAAGCTCATAAGGCAATTAGGGATTGGATTGAATACATTAATATACAGAAATAATCAGGTTGCATCATGTCGGTAGATCAACGGAAAGCGTTTGATAGGGTATATCATCCCTTTCTGTTTTTAGTGTTGCAACATTACGGAGTACTGAAAAAATTTGTTAATTGGATCAAAGCAATATATGGGAGATCTTTGACATTTCCGGTCATTCAATTTCAGTTTGGAGACGGATTCCATGTTACTACAGGGGTACGACAAGGATGCCCGCTTAGTCCATTATTATATGTTTATGCAATTGATGTATTAGTTCAGTATTTGTCACAAATATCATTCTGGGAAGGAATTATGGCCCCGCCTTTGGTGCAGGAAGTCCGGGTCCAGGCGTATGCGGACGATTTGTGTTTATTCTTTACTCATAATCATGCGGTACCGGTGTTTTTGGATTGCATGGAGAAATTTGCAAGGATTTCCAATGCACAATTGAATACTGCTAAAAGCCAGGGTTTGTTTATTGAGGTTAATCTCCCAGAGTCTTTAGTAGTTCAAGGTTTGAAAATTTCTTCTGACCCTATTAAGATTTTAGATTTATGGTATGGCTCCCAAAATTCATCTAGTCTTAATTGGGAAACAGCTTTGACAATAGTGGAACATAAAATTAATATATGGAAACGTTGGAAGTTGTCTAAAATTAAGAGGGTTGTAATATTAAAGAAGTTTGTGGTCCCTGTTTTATTATTTATTGCACATATTTTTCCACTTCCCATAACTCTGGAGACCAAATTGTATAGTCTGTTTTTTCAGATGGTGTGGGGTAATAGACTTAATCCCATTAAACGACATTACACTTATTTGGCAAAGGCCCGGGGTTGGTTGGGGATGATTGACCCTGTTATTTTTTTTTCTACCTTGTTTATAGCATTTAATTTTAAAGACGGATGGACGGTGACGTCTACAAGTGACAGTCTTCTCTTGCAAACCTTGTTATTCAGATATTTTTCGGTTTGGACGACTGATCCTCTGAAACCGATCCCTACCCTATTCATACCAAGTTTATTTCTTCCTATTGTTAAGAGATTATTTTGGTGGAAATTGTCGGCACTCACGATACGTGACGGTACAGGGAGATGCCTATATGCTAAAGTTATGTCAGAGCTTTATCCTACAGAACCGGCTTTTAAAAATTGTCCATCTGGAGACATACAATTGGTCTTGCACCGGTTAAACAATTTAAGATTACCAATTTATATGTGGGAAGTGATATGGCTGACCTGTTATGGAAGGTTGGGGGTGAGAGGCAATGCTAAATATAAAGCAAAAACTGAACAGAATTGTCCTTATCTGGGTTGTATTGATAAAGAAGAAACAATGGAACATTTTTTCTTCGATTGTAATTATGCCAATTGTCTTTGGAAATTCTTGGCGAAGACATGGAATATGAAGTGGTTATGTAACCTTAATTATGATATCTTGGTTTTGGGGAAATTTGCTCAGTTACAAAAGAGCTATTGTATTGACACATTGAACATTTTATGTTGTGCATTGATTTATTTATGGCAGGCCCGCTGTCAATGGGTTCTATATCAGAGACAAATGCCATATGAGACCGTGAATTTGTTAATTCAAGGGGCTATGGATAGGGTATATCTTACAGATATAAAGTTTGCATCCACCAAACGGGTTAGGTTTTGGTGGCGTGGTTTGTCTTTTTTCATCAAATATAAATAGTTTAGGGTGATGATGTAATTCTTTTCAACTATTACTTGAAAATGGAAATATGAGAACTTATGCACCCCCAGTCTATTTCTTTTATGTAAATTGACCACTGTTTTTAGGTTTTGTATGTTTCAATTTATTTTTTTTTGTATCTTTCATGTGCCTGCTTGATGTTTTAATTTCCTTTTTTTTTTGTTTTTTCTGGTCATTGTATTGTTAGGTGTGCATTAACACTGTTGTTGTTATTTGTTTTTGATGCTGTTATAATAAAAAAATTCCCCTACTCGCTGGTAGGGGGAGTTGCTGTCAGTAGCTTGCTGGCCATTTCACCCTGTGATGTCGACGGAAGAGGACGTCAGGGAGGTAGGGGAACGGGTATCCTCCCCAACCTCGGCAATGCTAGAGACCCAAGTGGCTTCACAGGTTTCATATTCACCTGCTTTGTCTGCCTTGGAGGGCTTGTCCTGTCTGTTGCAGGACACTGCTGTTTCAGGCATTCAGGAAAAAATTTCTCTTTTGGCTTCTGTGGTAGAATCGGGAGAACTGGATTCGACTGATCCTGCTGTTTTTCGAGTGGCACCTATGCTTTTGGACTGTGAGGATTCTGCTTCAGATGTGGTTCCCGGATGTGCGTCTATGGCACTGGTTACAGGAATGCCGGAGGTTGCTGGGGAAGCTGTGTGGCTTGTGAACGACTCGCCCCTTGGAGCTCTGTGAACAGGTATGCTTCAGTCTGGTAAACCCGGGAAACAGTTGGGGATGGTCCGTAAATTAAATTCTCCTTCACTGCCCATTGTGGACTCACTGCGGAGTGAGCGTGACACTGCGCCTGCATTGTGGGTGGCAGGTTGGGTTCCTACAATGGGCGGCTGGTCTCCTGACCCCATGGACGAGACTGTGCAACAATATGCCGCTTTTGTGATTACCGATACAGGGAAAGTTTTGCAGGACTCTGCCATTGAAGTTCAGGACTCGGTTACACTGCAGCCTTCTACTGCTATGGGTCAAGGGGCTATGGTGGGAATTTCTTTTCCTCCTGCTACTCTTGAGCGAGCTCCTGGTTCTGAGACAGCCCCCTCTCACAATGTTGCTTCAGGACAAGGGCACTCTGCTATTTCTCAGGCGGGGGGGTTTGCAGGCTAAGGGCCAGGGAACTGCTGCTTTACTAAACCCTGTTAAGGGTAAGGTTTTTCCACCTTGGCTGATGGCTTGATCTGTTTAAACCTGCACTTAAGGAACCTGCTCCTAGACGGAATGCAGTTTGACTGCTTTATAAAGGTGGTTTATCGGACCCTCCTGATAGAGTGTATATTGGGAGATGTTTGTTGAAGGACTCTTTAAAAGTTTTATGCATCGGAAGTATTTGCTTTGCTCCATACTGATGACCTTAATTATGACATTAGCTTTAAAACTGTGGAGGCTTTGGATCGGTTTTGGGTTAGATATAATTCCTTGAAGGATACTCCTCTTTGGACTCCCTTTTTGGCTATCCCGCTTACTAAACTGGCTGTATGCACTATTACAATTTTATTTAGGAATGAGGGGTGGAGCTGGCTGATATTTTGTTTTGGTTGAAAAAACACTGCGAAGTGTTGGAACACCCGGTTCCTGTTATAGACTCTGAACAATTCTGGACTGGTGGTTGGAAAGTCAAATGTAAATTGTTTATGACTAATTCTGGCATTTCCCATTTACCTGGCTGTTTTTTTCTGGGGCAGGACAGCCTAAGTCCTGTCATAGGTGTGGATCGAGATTATATCTTAGTAATGCTTGTGACTCCTTAAAGTGTACTCATTGTTTAGAGAATGGTCATTTGGCTGCAACCTGCAATAACTTGTTTTGGTGTAATCTCTGTGATGAGAAAGGTCACTCCTTTATTAAGTGTCCTTGGGCCTCTCATAACTCAGGAGATCATCAATCACATGATGTACTGGTCATGCAGGCACAAAAAAAGGGCTGTGCAAAGGCTTCTGAGAAATGGATGCAGGACCTTTTAAGAGTGCAAGACCCTCCAGTCAACAGGCCGGGGCCTCAACCAGAGTCCAGTCTGCTAAATGTACAGCATCATACTCTTCTTTCTGACACTCAGTTTGCTTGGGTAACGCCATTGGTACAGGAGGCTCAGCCGATGGTAGACATTGCTGAGCTGGCAGACCTTCTTGAGCATCAGCTTAGTGTTATAGCTGAACCCAGCTCCAAGTCTGAGGCTATGCTCGTGGATACCAGGGCTGACCCTGTGGTACCATCCTCTAGTACTGAAGTTTTTGTTTCAGATTCTTCTACTATGCCCCGTGTTACATACTGATCAACCTTTTCACACTGTATCATATAAAAAAAGGCAGTGGGAAAAATGTGGGATTCCAGGTCCTATGGGAAAGGAGAGGAAAGTTGTGGCTAAGAAAAAGCTTTTACAGTCCAACAAATTTAATGTATTGCATCGACAGAGGAAGTCCGGGAATGCTGAAGAGGAAGACGAGGATTCTGCATCGGATTCCTCTTCTGTTGCCTCTTCCATGGGTGCTTCTTCAGAAATGGAGGATGGGGTAGCTGGGAAGCATAAGTGGAAGACTCGATCACAGCGATGATTCAGATTTTGACTTTTTCTTTTCTTTGTCTTTTTTTTTACCTTATAGGTGCCTTTCGTATTATGACTTTAAATGTTAATAGCATGAAGAGCGGGATACGTAGGGATTTAATTCTGAATGAGTTGCAACATTTTTTTGTCTGATATTGTTCTTTTGCAGGATACTAGAATTAAGACTTTTAAAGAGATAGAACAATGTTCTTCTTCTTGGAAGTTGGTTGTCACTTTCTGGTCAGTAGGGCCTGACAAATGTGATGGCTTAGGTATTTTGTTTACTAATGCTGAGTTAAAAGTCTCTCAGCTGGTGGATTTAGAACCTGGCAGGGCTATGATTTTGGACATTTCTTTCAAATCAAGGAGATTATGGGTCATTAATGTATATGCTCTGCAGAGCAAGGCATCTAGGGTTGACCTGTTTCGGAAGATTCAACCTTTTTTATGTACAGCATGAATGATCATTTGGGAAGGGGATTTCTATTGTGGTATACGGCGGGAGGACAGGGGTCTACAGGCAGACTAGTTATTTTGTGATTCTAATGCTTTATAAGATATTGTTACTACTGCTAACTTAGTGGATTCTTATAGATTGTTTCATGCCACTGCTGGTTTTACTTTCCGTAAAGGTTTATTACGGACCAGAATAGATTATATTTGGGTTTCCAAATCAATGCAGGTTACTTGGTCAGACGTTCAGGATCTGGCCTTTTCCGATCATTCTGCTGTATATGTTGAATGTTCTTGGGATGAGAGCTTTTCTCATGATAAACTCTCTTGGAAGTTAAATATCTCTCTTTTGGAACAGGCTCATATAATTGATGAATGTAAGGTTTTATGGGATGTTCAATTTTCAGTGCAATGTGTGTATGATTCTTTAATTGATTGGTGGAGGGATACAAAGCTTGAGATGAAGGCCTTTTTCCAAAAAACTGCTGGGTTAAAGCATTGAAATGATTATTTTCACTATTTGCAGTGTAGGAAGCACTTTCATAGACTGATTTCTCTATCTGATTCTACAGGTCAGGATTTTAGCTCACAAATTCAGCAAGCAAAAACTGCTATGTATAGGTTTCAATATGATAGGATTAAAACCCTTAAACACGAATTGAGGTTTGGCATGCGTGGTAGACGACAGACATTTAGTCCATTTAAAGATAGTCAGGGTACCTGTAAGAAGAAATGTATGGATGGATTGATGGACAAGGATGGGACTATATGTCATGATAAGATCTCTATCTTACATATTGTGTCTGCATATGTTAGGGATACTTTCGGATTTATACCTCAGACTTGTCAAATGAAATCTTATGTGGGACAATTGGATCCGCAGATTGTTCCTCCAGATCAAGTACAACAGCTTGGGACCCCCATTTCAGTAGATGAGGTTAGGGATGTTATCAAATCTGCTAAGACTAATAGTACTCCTAGTCCAGATGGGCTTCCAGCAGAATTTTATAAACTTTTTTGTGATATTTTGGCCCCGGTATTGTGCGATCTGTTTAATACTTTATTAAGCTCACCTGACATACCAGAATGGATGGTGGAAGCTGAGCTGATTCTATTGTACAAAAAGGATGATAGAATGAAATTACAGAATTGGAGGCCTATATGTCTGTTCAATTCTGAAATTAAGTTTTTGAGTAAAATTTTGTCTAATAGATTGTCTTGTTGCATACGTTCCCTTATTAGTGTAGTACAGGGTTGTGGAGTTCCTCAGCGAGGTATTCAGGATAATTTGATTTTGCTTCGGGAATTGTTTTATAGAGGGCTGAAGCAGAGTATCTCTGGCTTTGTACTTAGTTTGGATCAACATAAGGCCTTTGATTCTCTTTCACAGGATTATTGATTTTTAGTCTTGGAACGATATGGGATTCCTGTTGAATATATTTTTTGGCTTAAAAAGCTTCATTATGGAGCTATAGTAGTGCCCAAGGTGAATGGATGGAAAGGGGATAGAATTGTTGTGAAATGGGCCGTAAAACAGGGTTGTCCACTGAGTCCCTTGTTATACGTTTTTGGTATAGATCCTCTTTTACGTCTGATTCTTAATGACTCGAGGATAACAGGTATATCTTTGGTGCATTCTCTTCCCCCATTGAAAGTGCTTGTCTATGCTGATGATGTTGTTCTTTTGGTAAATGAATGTACCAGGGAAGAGGCCATTTTACAACAGTTTACAGACTTTTCTGCTGATTCTGGGTCTAGTGTTAACATGGATAAATGCTTTGGATATTAGTTTCTGACTGATACCCCTAGGATAAGTAGGTATGCGGGAATTTCAGTATCGACTGATCCAATTACGATTTTGGGACTTCAGTTTGGTGCTGTTAATCCAGCTGTTGCTAATTGGGACAAACAGTTGCTGAAAGCAGAAGGGATATTAGCACTTTGGGTTCAAGGGCCTTTGTCTAAAAGAAAAAGGATATTGCTACTAAAAACTTTAATTTTACCTCTTTTTTTGTATATTAGTTATATTTATCCCCCGCCGAAAGTGTTATATACTAGGTTGTATAGTTTATTTTTTAGGGCCTTGTGGGGTAGTAGGTTGAACCCTGTGAAATGACATAATACAAATAGGAGTATAAAAGATGGGGGTTTGGATATGCTTCACCCTATAGCTTTTTATTTTAGTATTTTTCTTTATTTCAATGTTCTAGAAATCAATCGGCCACATAGTAAGTATTGGCTAGGTTTATTGCTAGAATGGATTAGGCCTAGTTTGAGAGCTTGGGAAAATAGGAATACTAGATTATTCTCTAGAATAGAAGTGGTTCCTCCAGTTATTAAAGACATGTTTCAGCAACTTATTACCTGGTAGGTAGACTATAATGTAATGACACTAACTAAATGGATCGAGGTCTATGATGCTATTGTACAGCCTCAATGCCTGGAACCCTTGATGTTGCCATATTGCACAGAACACAATAGTCGAGAACAGTTTTTACAATTGTCTAATAATAGGTTACCAGTGTTTGTTTGGGATCTCGTCTGGTTGACTTTGCATGGTAAACTGAATGTTAAAAATAATAACAAACATAAGGCAATACAGGAAAGGTATTGCTTATGTCCCACTTGCACCCAGATTCTGGAAACTCAAGAACATCTGTTTGTAGACTGTATATATGCACAACAGTTCTGGAATTTCTTGGCTGATAAATGGAAGATGCAGCAGTTTAGTTCTCTTACTTATCTGGAGTTGATCTATGTTATGACCACTCCAGGTTGGCGTCTGTTTTCAACAGACACATTGCAGGTTGTTTTTGCCATTCTAAAATATTATCTCTGGCAATCTAGGTGTAAGTGGGTACTACAACAGTAACATATTTCATATGATGTATTATTACTTCTAACAACTAATGTGATTAAGCAGATTTATGAGACAGATTCGAGACAACTTAGAACTTCCCAGTTGAAATGTCTGTGGAAAGTGTGTGATGGTATATTATGGTATAACTGACTGAGACTTACTAATTTCTTTTTTTTTTTGCTTTTTTTTTAAGATAGATTTTCTTGTTTGTCCTTTGTGTATTGTCTGTATTGTTTCTTTGGTTACACTTTGTTCTAGTGGATCTGATTCTGGTTTTTGATGTTGGCTTTTTGATTGTACAGTAGTACTGGTTTTGAATTCTACTTCCCTTTTTCCCCCACAAAATTCCCCTACTCTTTTTGATAAGTGCCATGGGATCTTTAACATCCACCTGAACTATCACCAATCCAAGCAGATGGAACCTTGGTTTAACATCTCATCCGAAAGATGTACATGCCCCTCCCTTGTGGGCTCCATTATGCGCTATGTTAAGAACACATCCTGGAAGCCATCTAGCAGCCTTTGCTACTTGGCCACCTTAGAGGACATGGTTCCTCAGTTTGTACCTGGCATATTAAGGTCCCCCCATTGACACCACTCCCTCCCCTTTGAGTTCACACTGGACAATGATGTTGTCCAGCAAACCATCCTCCAGAACATCACCCATCCTGGGGGGCCTATATACTACACCCAGCTTAACCTTACCTCCTGCCGGGGTTCATAAGGTGACTCATAGGGCCTCCACATTTCCCTCTGCCTCTTCTAACCTAGCAATTTCTATGTCATCTCTAATGAACATAGCCACTCCACCCCCTCTGCCCTCCTTTCTAACATTCCTAAGCATAGTGTACCCTTGTATGTTTAGGTCCCAGTCATGTTTTTTTTGGCCCACATTTCTGTGACTGCCATGACATCCACCCCCCTCAAACCTACTGTATGTTTTCTTTTCTTTTTTTTTGGTCAATGGGTAGGCCCACTAGGCACGAGTGCCAAATTTCAGGGGTAATCTGGGAGCACTGGGGAGGTTAAGTAACTTGTTCAGTTGCAGAGTATGCAATTGAAGGCTGTGGTAATCAAACCCAGGCCTGCTGGATCTACCAACCTCATTCACAGCTCATTACTCTAACCTCTAGGTTATAATGCCAGCTCTAATATTGCTTCTGCATTTATTTTATATCCCTTAGCAGTGAATCACTAAATGAAATCTAGTTAGAACTGCATAGGGCTGTGGTTCTTAGATTTGTAAACATCTGCTACATATTGATTACTATTCATTGGCATGCATGGTAGACGACAGACGTTTAGTCCTTCAAGAGAAAAAATGTTAATAATATTAAATGCATAAAAGTACTGTACAAGTAGCAATATTTTTTATTTATTCTGCTTGCTGCTGAGAGAGGTAGAACTTTTTGAGTCTGAATCTATCCAGGAGACATTTTGTCTCTGAGATTTTTTTATCTCTGAGATTTTGTGTGAGTTTGAATCTTTCTTCAACTGTCCAGGAGACATTTTGTCTGGTGGAGGGTTAGCTTGAATCTTTCTTTAACTCTTTAACTGTTGCTGGCTTGTCTGGAGGAGGATCAATTTGACTCTTTCTTTAACTGTGTAGCATTTGCTGGCCACTTGGGGAGAGGATTCTTTGCCCAGAAACAGAGGAGCCAATCAAGTAGGAGTTGCTAGTTTGAATCACTCTTTAACTGTTCAAAGAGGCATGTTGTCTGTTCATTCTGCTTGCTGCTCAGAGAGGTAGGAGTGTGAGTTTTAATCTGTCCAGGAGGCATTTTGTCTCTGAGATTTTTGTTATGTCTGAGATTTTTTGTGAGTTTGAATTTTTCTTCAACTGTCCAGGAGGCATTTTGTCTGATGGAGGATTAGCTTGACTCTTTCTTTGACTGTTTAACTGTTGCTGGCTGCTGGGGGAGGAGATTATTTGCCCAGAAACAGAGGAGCCAATCAAGTAGGATTTGTTAGTTTGAATCTATCTTTAACTATTCAAAGAGGCAATTTGTCTGTTCATTCTGCTTGCTGCTGAGAGAGGTAGGAGTGTGAGTTTGAATCTGCCCAGAAGGCATTTTGTCATTGAGATTATTTGCCCTCCCACACATACACACACCTCCACACATTATTAAATGCTTAGTTAGTTGAGAGGAGCTTATCGGCTCTGCCCAGGGGCAGGCTGATTGCTAAAAAGCAAATAAAATCAAAAGGAGGAGGATCTATTGATTATATCATGCAAGTGGACAATTGTATGTTTATACTGCATGATCTTATCAATTTCACTCTGTTCAGAATAGAATAAGTTTGACAGGGGCACAGAACAGAACAGAAAGAGACAAGAGCTGCTGAAACATATCAGGGTCGTACACAAAGAAACTCTCTAAAAGGGGAGAGAGACAAGGAATGGCATCACAATCCGCACAGGGGTTGTATACAGACCCCCCATCTCAAGTGGAGGAGATGGACAAGAAAATGATAGAGGACATTCTCAAAAGGGCTGAAAAAGGGTAGATACTGTTGATGGGGGACCTGAATATGCCAGATGTTAACTGGATGACATGTACTACAGTCACATCCAAGATCAGGGTCATTCTTGATGCCCTGCAGGGGGCAGGCCTTAGACAGCTAGTGTTGGAACCCACTCAGGAGGGAGCAATACTAGACATGGTACTCTCAAATGGAGAGAGGATCACAAATTTAGAAGTCAGTAGACATCTGGAAACAAGCGACCACTGCACAGTGTGCTTCACAATGAGCACAACCATAGAGATAAACCATACAAAAACAAGGATACTGAACTTTAGAAGGGCTGACTTTGGCAAAATGGGTGAATACCTGAAGAATGCACTAGCAAATGGCCAAAAAGGAGGGGTGGAAGAACAATGGAGAAAAATCAAAACTGCCATCATAGAGGCAACAAGTCTTTGTGTGAAACAAATAGAAAACAAAGCAGAGTGAAAAACCACTATGGTTCTCAAAAGAGGTGGCAGGGAAGGTTAAGGAGAAAAAGGCTACATTCAAAAAGTATAAGGAATCACAGAAGGAGCACGACAGGGAACTGTATCAATTAAAGCAGAAAGAAGTAGGGAAGGCAGTCAGAATAGCAAATGCCCAAACCGAGGAAAAAATAGCCAACTCAGTTAAGAAGGGGGATAAAACCTTTTATAGGTACATTAGGGAGCATAGAAAGGTTAAGGGAGGAATAGTGAAGATTAATAAAGGAGAGGAGGTGGGCAGAGGGAGACAGTGAAAAGGCAGAGATACTGAATGAATACTTTTGCTCAGTATTCACAAAAGAAGATGAGGAGAAGTTACCTAAACCAGACAATAGAAGCACTCTGGGTAGGGGGGTTGACACCAGTCCATTCACAGAAGAAAGAGTCCTGAAAGATCTTGTAAAACTCAAGGTGGGCAAAGCAATGAGGCCTGACAGGATTCACCCCAGAATCCTGAAAGAACTAAGAGAGGATCTAGTGACACCACCTGACCATGGTTTTTAACAAATCATGGCAGGAAGGGGTGGTACCTGAGGACTGGAGAAGGGCAGATGTGATTCCCCTGCACAAAAGTGGGAGCAAGGCAGAAGCAGGAAACTACAGACCTGTAAGTAGTTCCTCAGTGGTAGTGAAAATGATGGAATCACTTCTGAAAGAAAGAATTGTTCAGTACCTAGATGCCAGCAGGGCACAGGACCCAAAGCAGCATGGATTAACAGCAGGAAGGTCATGTCAGATGAATCTAATTGATTTCTTTGACTGGGTGACCAAAGTAATAGACCAGGGAGGGACTGTGGATATGGCCTACCTAGATTTAGCAAGGCATTTGGCACAGTCCCGCACAAAAGATTAATAATCAAGTTAGCCAGCCTGGAAGTGGGTCCCAGGGTGGTAGCCTGGGTAGTAAAACTGGCTGCACAACAGGACACAGAAGGTAATAGTGAATGGAACACATTCCAAAGAAAGGGGGGTTACTAGTGGAGTACCTCAGGGCTCAGTACTTGGTCCAGTGCTCTTTAACATCTTTATAGGTGACATTGCAGAGGGTCTGGAGGGAAAGGTATGCCTCTTTGCAGATGACAAAAAGATATGTAACAGAGTTGATACACAAGAGGGGGTAGAAAAGATGAGAAGGGACTTGGCAAGGTTGGAGGAATGGTCAGACATATGGCAACTTAGATTCAATGCAAAGTGCAAAGTAATGCACCTGCGAAACAAAAATCCAGGAGAAGAGTACACAATAGCAGGGAGGTACTAACAACAACAAAAATGGAAAGGGACCTGGGGGTAGTCATATCAGATGACCTAAAGGTTGGTAAGCAATGTGAGAAGTCAGCAAGGAGAGCCAGGGGGATACTGGGATGCATAGGAAGGGGCATCACAAGTAGAAAAAGGGAAGTGGTTATCCCTCTATACAGACAGCTGGTGAGACCTCATCTGGAGTACTGTATGCAGTTTTGGAGACCTCATCTACACAAGGACATAGACAGGATGGAAGCAGTCCAGAGGAGGGCAACTAAAATGGTGCAGGGCCTACAGCAGAAACCATATGAAGAGAGACTGAGAGAGCTTAATATGTATACCCTTGATGAAAGGAAGGAGGGGGGGCATGATAGAAACTTTCAAGTACCTCAAGGGAATCAACAAAGTCCTGGAGGGTAGCATCTTTCAGAAAAAGAGATGTGTATGAACAAGGGGGCACAATTTAAAGATAGAGAGGGGACTGCTCAGAGGTAATGTGAGGAATTTTCTTTCATGGAGAGAGTGGTGGATACATGGAACTGCCTTCCTGGGGAGGTCGTTGGTTCTAAAACAGTGGGGGAATTCAAACACGCATGGGACAGACATAAGTCAATTATAGTGGGGGGTTGCAGGAAGTAGGCTGTTGGTTAACTAGAATCTGCAGCTTATCCAGTAGGGAGGGAAATGGGCAGACTGGGTGGGCCAAGTGGTCCTTATCTGCCGCCAAAGTCTGTGTTTCTATGTTTCCCTTTTGTCCTCCAAAGAATTCATACGGTACACACAGTGCATTTTCCAAACTCTTGTAACAGGACATACACTGCTGTGCATGAATCTTTTTCATCATACTGTACTGTGTGGCTTCCAACCTAACCCTGTCCATCCTCAAATGTGTACTCTAGAATTGCACACAATACTCTAGATGTGGTTGAACCAGTGACCTGTAATTGACAGTATGATCTCCTTCCCACAACCGTTGAATCTCTTCCTTATGCATCCTAAAATCCTGTTTGCTTTCCCACATGCTTTATTAAATTGGGAAGCGTTTTTTAAGACTATTGCTAGTTATCACCCCAGATCCCTTTCCTTCTGAGTACTGAGTTGGGTGGGGAGGGGGGCCACTAGATACTCTTGTACAGTAAGTAATTCTGAGTTCTCCACCCTTACCCCATTTATGCAATAATGTGCATACAGATTTCTGTAACCAGTGTTTGTCTTCACTTTACATTTCCTGACATTAAATTTCAGTTGCCAAATTCTATATTGCTTCTGCAGAATCTGTACATCCTTCTTTATGCTGTTAATTCCCTCCTCACTATCAACTCTCCCACATATATTTGTCTTGTCTACAAACATACAGCCTTTTCTCAACAACCCGACCCTTTATCACTTATGAACATGTCAAAAGGTAGCGGCCCCAGAACAGAGCCCTAAGGCATTCCACAATTTATCTCCCCTGACAATTGAGAACTCAGCGCCACTTTCTCTGTTCTATCTGTAAACCAATTCCCAGTCCACCTAGTTAACCCCTCCCATAGTCCAAGGTTGACTATCTTCTTTGCTTTTCTCTGATATGGAAATGAAACAAAAGCCTTATTTATGCAATGGTAAGAAAGAATGCTGGGCTTGAACTGGTCAATCTAGGGCTGGACCCATGATGTTATCCCACTATAACATCATGTGTCTGGTCCAGGACACAGATGACCACATCAATCCTCAAGAGAATCACTCCATGCAGCCCACTGTACTAATGTCCACTCAGTAGACTGCTCCCACGATTCCTGCTTGCAACCCAACTTCAGTGTCCCCAACTCTGTTGCCATGATTAGCCACAACTGCACACTGACAACAACTCTCCCCACACACATACAGTATTTCACCATAGAAAAAAATCTTTTAAATAAAAAAAAAGCCATCATTTTAGATGCCATTTCATTGTCTCTCTTGGGTCAGGCGTGAGCCCTTTCAAACAATCACGCTTCTGCTAGCTGGAGAGACCACTTGTTCCCTCAAACAGTCATACTGCTTATGACCACCTTGAGAAAATAAAAACAAACAGAAAAATTAAATCAATAAAATCAGAGCTCAAAAATGCCACACAAATGAAACTGGACATTTTGGCCAGTGCCTGTCATCCCTTTCCCCTGGCATGTTGTCATAACTAAGCAGCAGGAGGAGGAGGCCACAGGCAGGTATGGAACAACATAGTCTCTAGGAGATTGTCAGTCACAGTGATACAGAAGAAGGGGCTTGTGGAACTCCACACCAGAGACCAGCCCTCCATCATCTGAAACTGAGCACCCCCATTAAAGTTCCAAGGGATCCTAGCAAGCAGGGAGCACCCAAAACAGCCAGAGAGTGGCTGAGACACCTTTTAGCTAACCCCATTAATGATGGTGGCACTGAATGATGAATGAAGTAATGGGAAAATTGTCAGACATTAAAGAACACATATTTGTCTGTGGAACACCGCTCATGTTTGCTTTTGTTTGCAGCTCAGTCTGACAGGATGTTTTGCAGTTGCACATGACTCGTAGCCCCTGCCCTTTCATCTCCTATGCTGGGCAATTATACAAATCATTGAGAAGAAATGGAGGTCTCAGAGGTAAGTGTACAAGCAGCCTAAATAAAATGACATTTTACTTTTACTTTTGTTCTTCCTTTCACCAATGTGCAGTGTGATGTGGAACAATAAAGCTTGGAATTGCAATTACTAAAAAATTTCAGGCTTATAAAGTGTTAGAAAAAGGGGGAAGATGTTATTTTAGCTGATGACATTATCTTCTATACCCACTTTGGCTCATTTAAGTGGAATCTCAGAAAGCTCCTAGTCTCAAATTCCATCTGTGACTGCTTCCACTAACCATGTCCTAACTCCATGGTACTGCAATTTTATATCTCTAACATACACTCTTTTGGAGGCCTTGGCTCCTCTCCCTTCCCTAGGCACCTCTCTATCCACTCCCACCTCCTCCACTATTTCCCATTTTCCCAATTACCCTCTCCCACCTATCTGCCTCCCCACTATTGGCTAGGGCTACTGGGATGAGTCTCCCTTTCTCCCATCCACAGCAGTTGTATGTCTATTTAATGACCGTATTCCTATGTTCATTCTACCTGACAAGGTCTTGGGCTGATTCCCTATCTCTCCACTTTAATTGTGTCTATCTCCGTTCTCTCCAATTTTTTTGTTAATGTGCTTAGTAACCCGGCATACATTGCACAATGCCAATCTAACTAGATATTTAGTGTCCTCATGTTAGCTTATGCTTACTTTGTGCTTAATCCATATATGTGTATATATATATATATATATATATATATATATATATATATATATATCTATAATATCTGCTTGTGATGTCCATCTTGTTTGTATCTTCAGTGCCCTGTAATTTAACTGATGTGGAACCTATGTAAAGTTTACAGCTCGAAAGTGTTAATCTGAGATTAAATAAATATATAAATAAAAAAGTACTAATATTTTCTTTCCTCTCTTGAGCTGAGGGTATAATTTGAAACAGCGGAGGCAAGTACAGTAAGTGCAAAAGATGGTGGGATGGGGACATATCAGGCCAAGAGAGTACCGAAAGGTCAGTTTTCCTGGGACTCCAAGGTATACTACTGCGAACAACAATGGTGTAGGTTGGGTTCATGACTCACTGGATGTGGGGGGCCAGGAACAAGATTGATTATTCCATGCTTGTATGTAAAGGCAGGACAAGAAGCTTATAGGGAGATGCTGTGACTCACCTCTGGCTCCACAACAAAGTGGCTACACTACTCTGATGCACATCAACCAGATGATGGTACCTATAATGGTTTATCCATGTTCTCCTACCTCTGGAAGGGAGTGGTGACACAACTGGCCTTAGGTATTCGGGGTACCCTCAGGCTCAGGTGATGGAATGTTGTCGCTCATGTTTCAAACATAAAAGAGAGTGATGGAGAGGAGAAGGGTTGGGGATAGTATTAGCAATTGAAAAGACAGTTGGATGGTATTTGAGGATCTGGCACTGATGATGATGCTATTGGATTTCCAGGGGATGAAACAGGTTTAATAAGAGGTGTGGTGAAGGACTGATTCTTGCCCCACCAACAAAATCCCACACACCTGTAGGGGAGACAAAGCTGAGAGTACTGGAAACCTCAACTAAGGACGAGAGAACAAAGTTCAAAACAGATCACTCTTAGCACACAATCCTACAATTATGGTATCATACAAGGAGATTATATTTTTTGATTTTAAGTATCCAAGGTTGTCTACTGTATCCACATTCTCAAATGGGAGATCATAAGGTGAACCAGGCATTAAAAAGGCTTCATAGAGATATAGAAGAGCAGTACACAAGGATATGTTAGGGAGGCCAGATGTTAGGGATGGGAGGATGGGAGGATTAGATGATCTAGGAATGACCCTTTATAGTTCAGTACTCTCTGAGTCATCCTAAGTTTTTTTTTTACTGTGTAGTTGTACACTAGGAGTCCCATATTCAGAGCTGCCCAGCAGCATGTGCATACGGAGACACCATGTGAAAGAATTGGGCCGGACGGCTCTTGTGCCATGTTCAGACAGATAGCATGATCTGGACTGACCATGCCATCCATCTGAGTATCAGACTTAGGTAGCATGGCACAGAGCCAGCAGTCACAATGTTGCATGCAGCACTACCAGAGCACTATGCTGAAGACCACCCATTGTGGTAAAGTGTGGCACACACTGGATAGTGCTGCAGCCCCTATGGGTGATATTCAGCCCAATCATGCAGATGAGTCTATTTGGCATGCATGGTGCTAGCAAGCCAATTGCATGCTTATTATGGGCTCATCTGCAGGCTGTCCATGGGCCGTGTACGCCAGGCCATGCCCCCCCTCCCTAGCCCTGATTCCCTCCCCAGTATAATGTATAAAATACGTGGTGATCAAGCTGTCCCTCCCTAACCTCGATCCCCTCCCCAGTGTGATGTTCAAACTCCCTGGAGGTCCAGCGGTTCCTCCCAAGCCTCGATCCTTCCCTGGTATGATGTTTAGCATCCCTGGAGGTCCAGCAGTTCCTCCCTAGCCCCAATCTCCTCCTGGCATGATGTTTAACATCTCTGGTGGTCCAGCGTTCCCTCTCTAGCCTCGATCCCCTCTCCGGTATGATGTTCAAACTCCCTGGTGGTCCAGCGGTCCCTCCCTAGCCCCCATCCTCTCCCCAGTACAATGTTTAAAATCCCTGGCCAGCCCTAATCCCTTATCTGGTATGAAGTAAAAATGCTCTGGTGGTTGAGTGGTCATTCCTGAACCCCAATCCTCTCTGATTTGAAAATACAATCTTTCCTGGTGATCTCCAGCCATATCATCTGGAGCTGAACCAAAATACAGGATTTCTGGGTGGGTTTTAAAAAGAGGGAGGAGGGAATAGCAGATAGGTCACTTTCTGCTTCTTCACTAGTATGAATACTGGGGGAGAATTCTGTCATGCATGGGGAAGCAAGTAAACCCCACCCACTGTGGCCCCTTGGTGCAGCAGTAGTGCTACTGCTCATGAAGCTGGTGACCCAGGATCAGAAGTGATATTGGGTTGTTATGGGCTGGCCAGGGGAGGATGATTGAACATCACAGAGAATGTTCTCCTTATCCAGGGAGGAAGCAATTGTGCTCCACTGTGCTACCTGGGTGACCACAGGTGATGGTGCAAACAGAGCCCCAAAAGGTGGGTGGGCACTTCCTTGTCATGTGAGTATTCCTGCATGCTTGTGTCACTGAAGCCCATGCCTCTGAAGCACCTGGAGGATGGGTGACCTCAAAGAACACCAGAAAAGATGGCCAGCTGAAGCAGTGTGATGCAGCATCGTCCCACATGCCCTGCACTGCCCACTGAGCTTTCTTGCCAAGACATCCAAGCTAAACTCTCCCTGAGGCTTGGGAAACCTTGGGGAACTTCACCACAGGAGTCAATCTGAGGGACACTGTACCAGAAGGTAAGAGTAAGTCCCAGTGATGGTGGGTAACAGGACTGGGGAGGACATTGTGTGTGGGGGGTCAGCTGAACAGAGAGGGAGCAAAAAAAACTCCACCCACTGATATACACCATGATGATGGAGGCAAAAAGGCAGTTGCTGATTGACTAGAGACAGCCAACCCCTCAATCTATTCAAATGGGAAGTGGGGGTTACCAGCCTAGACTCCTATATTAGAGTACAGTATAAAGTGAGGGGAATAACACAGCAAAAAGGTGCACAAAAAGACAAGTACTCACAGCCAAGTAAATGCTTAAGTGGTCTTTATTGTGCCCAACTTCACAAAACAAGTGCAACAAACCT
This sequence comes from Neoceratodus forsteri, assembly GCA_016271365.2. Taxonomy (NCBI): domain Eukaryota; kingdom Metazoa; phylum Chordata; order Ceratodontiformes; family Ceratodontidae; genus Neoceratodus; species Neoceratodus forsteri. The sequence goes on along the minus strand of CM057454.1, from coordinate 1,022,915,816 downwards.
TTTGAACTGTTTTTTGTGAACACATTGCACTTTAATTAGGGTATGTCTCTTTAAGATGTGGCTTTAAATATGGTGGATATGCTTCTCTTTTTCACTCCCCCTTTGAAGAACCTGAAGGAGTTTGAGGTGCAAGGGGCTTTGTTGCACGTGTTTTGTGGAGTATGGCACAATAAAAAACACTTGACCATTTTTTTTTGGTTGTGAGTACTTATCTTTTTGCATACCTTTTTGCTCTGTTGTTTCTGAATCTTTTTTAGTGCAGCATTTTTTCTTTAGCACTTGAAAGTTTGCTTTTTCTGTGGAATATTTTGTCTGACCTGCTTGTTGCTAGTCAGTACTACACTGGCAGTAACTGAACTACTTAACTTTTTCCACCATTCATTTTGGTGGTTTGCTCATATAGTTGCTTTAACTTATCTACTACACTGTGCCCATTAAACTCCATTTGACCATATATATTTTTTACTTTTCTTGTCAAATAGTTTTTCCATCTTATAACTATTTGCTAGTCCATTTGGAAGCACAAGAGCCATGAGTGGGGATGATTCTGAAACTGACGTGATTAACAATTTACTGGCTGGAGCTAACAGTGATCTCCCACAGAACTTCCAATGGACTTCTGAACAAGTGCAAAAATGAAGACAAGCAGGTGATATCCTCTAACATCAGTATGAAATGCCACCTGAACTTATTGACAATTGTGATGATCTGTTTAATAAATTGGAGAGACTGAAATTCAGTGAAATCAATTTGTACTATAGAATATTAAGTCTTACCAAGTATGACAGCACTAAGATCATTCCCAGAGGGCTCAGAATTTATATAGAGCCTTCAGGGGCCTTTTACAAAGATATTTATTAACAATGCTGGGAAACAGCTTTGAATACTTGCTCAGGTACCCTTATAAAAATTCTTATTGATTAAGAAACAGAATATCATGTAGATACCTTGCAGGACATTGGGGGCATTGAAACTGATGTTACTCAATTTGAGACAGGTGATCATTTCTCAGAATTAAATACCAGATTGAGCAATAAATTTAATTAATCATGAGAAAAAGGTAATTGCATGCAAGCAATACAAATTTAATAGAGACTCTAATGATTTTAAAAACAACCAAGTTTACCAGTGGGGTAATTCACAACAACAGAAAGGGTGCTCCAGGTCCCGCAATAGAAACCACAATAGATCTCAGTCCAAAAGTGTCAATCAACAACCAAGGAATCAAGGAACAAATACCAATAGCAATACTGATATGAATAAAAACAAAGTAAATATTTTTTTACCAAAGAAAATGGCCCCCTAGACCTCGGAAGAAATGGCATGACTTGGTACAGTCCCCAAACAAGTTATAACTACCACATGAAAAACAGATGAGGCTGCTGAGGGGGCAAAATACAAAACAGACCCAAACAAACAGAAAACAGGGAGGCAGCACAACTTACGGGCCAAAGAGAAGTTGTAAATCTGTCCAACACCAGTCTATCTTTGGCGCAAATTGAGATTCTCTTGAGGGGCTTGAATTTTGTTCCTTCTCCAGTTGCTAATAGATTTTAATACATAGATTTAATACATAGCTAGACCTAGGAAAAACCTTCTGGAAACTGAGACTGAAAAAATATTTCAATCAAAAAGAGAAGATGGGGTGTCCACCATTTCCTGACTGAGGACCGACTAATGCTGTTGGCTACCCTCAGTTATCTGACAATCCCAACATAGAACCAAAAAGCAACACAGATACACTTCCTGATTCAGGACTGGCTAATGCTATTGGCTACTCCCAGTTTTGTGTCGATCCCAGCACAGAACCAGGAAGCAATACAGATACAACTGCCTCAGTTCTGGGAGCTGCCTGTTCGAGTTTGGCAGAACCTACTACCAGAAACAGTGCTGATATTTTAAACTTGGACACACTACCAGCCTCCTGGAATCAGGAATGGGCTCTGAATTATTTTGATGCTACCAATTCTGAATGGGATCACAGTAAGTTTAAATCAACATCTATATTTTGTACCCAAAGAAATATTTCTTCTGCAATTATCACTTTTGAGAGACTAGTTAATAGTGAAGTGGATAACATTTTTTCAGACTAATAGATATCCTGTGCACAATGTCAGCAAGGAGGAATCAAGGAATTATCTGACATGAAAAATATTACTATTAAAGATTCTGACAAAGGTGGACTAATTGTTGTATTGAATACAACTATGTAAATCAAGCACTTCAGTAGTTGCAGAATGAGAACAACTAAAGACTGCTGTAGCATAATCCCACTGTTATCTACCAAACTAAACTTAAAGATTTATTGCTTTTCTACAAGTCTGTGGGTACTATTTCTGATCTGGAATTTAGATATCTGTATACAGAATATGCTGTGGTCCCTACATTTTATTTACTACCTAAAATGCATAAAGATTGCCTCAGACCACCGGGAAGCCCCATTAGGTCAGGAATTTGTTCTCTATGTGAGAATCCTGTCCAAATGTTTGCACAGTTTTCTGTATAATGTAGTAGTGTGCTTAGCTTCCTACCTAATGGACACCCTGGCAGTTCTAGAGGCAATGCAACATCAGGTATTTGATACTGGCTACTTGTGGTTAACTATTGATGTTGAGGCACTATACACCAGTATCAGACATCATTTTGGACTGCATGCGGTAAACTAATTTATGGCTTTGTTTCATACCTACGACACTACTGAGCCTACTTTTACCTTGGAAGCACTAGAAATAGTTTTAACAAGTAATTTCTTTATGGTTGATTCTAAGTACTATCTACAAACCTGTGGCACTGCTAAGGGGTCAGCGATGGCACCCTCCTAAAGCACCTTTTTTGAGGTTGGTGGGAGGAGGTTGCCATCTTTAATCCCTGTGAAAATAAGTTCTCTGATTAAATCCTATACTGGGGATGTTTTATTGATGACATACTGTGCATCTTGTGGGGCATGGAATCTGAGGTCATTTAATTTTTGGACATTCTTTTTCGATTTACATTTTACATATACCACAGTGACTTTTTTTTTACCTCAGGCTTCATGTCGCCCCAGTTGACAGTATAGTCACAGAAAACATTCAAAAACCAAAAGCTGGCAATTCATTTTTGAAATTTGATAGTTGCCATCCTCCCCATTTACTTAGAGGCATTCTCAAGGGGCGATACCTGAGGCTGAAGTATAATTGTTCTGATATGAAAGATTTTTAAAAATATGCCAGTGAACTAACAGAAAGGTTCCAGAATAGGGGTTAGGATTCTGAATTCCTGGACATTGTATACATACATGCCAAATCTCAGAATTGTGAATATTTGTTAAAATTAAAAACCAGCCATCTGTTGCATCATACTATAAATTTTATTACTGAGTATAATAATATCTCTCAAGAAATAAGAGATTTTGACATGTTCTGGATACAGACCCAGATCTTAAAAACAAAATAGGTGAACAACCAAGAGTGGCATATAGAAAATATATACATATAAAAAACAAAGCATCAAAAAGCCATTTTGCTGCCACTGACTTGAACCCCAGAGCCTCTGAATCAGACCTGGTTGTAACAGATGTGAAGCCTGTAATATCTGTAAATTCATGAATACAGGTTCTGTATTCCAAAGTCCGACCAATGGTTATTCTCATCAAATTCAACAGTTTTTGACTTGCAGGACAGTTTTTGTTATTTATGCTCTTGGGTATGATTGCCCATCTTTATATGTGGATATGACCACACACAGCCCATCTTTATATGTGGGTATGACCACACGCAGCCTCAAGGAAAGAATTCAAGTGCACGTGTGCTCCATTTTAAACAGACACTGTGACACTCCAGTAGGGCGCCATTTGGTCTTTCACCACAACATTGATTTGAAATGTTTCCACTTTATGGGCATTGACCATGTTCAGATACAACTCAGGGGAGGAAACAGATGTCAACTAATGAGACAAAGAGAAAGCAAATTTATTTTTCTTTTGAATACATCTCACCTAGTTGGGATCAATGATGGCTGAGATTTGCAGCCTTTTCTCTAGTTTTTACAATCCTTGTTATTGCTTTATACTGATTTCATGACAGTGCCATTATAATATTCTTTGCCTTGTATTTATTAACTAACATTACTCCTTTTCTAGCCCCCTTCTTTTCATATCTGTTTTATTTTCTGGCTCTTTCCCTTTTCTTCCTTTCCCCTTTTTCTACCTTCATCTCTTCCCCACCCCCACCCCATTCTTCCACATTCTTCATTTTCATTTTCTTTCACTATTTTTCCTATTTTTCTTTTCCATTCTTTATTCTTTTCTTTCCTTCGTTTATCTCTTTCTGTTCCTCTGGGATTTGTGCTTTGCGTTGCTCTACAACTTATATTAATGTTGTCATATTGTTTCCTTCTAGGTGTGATTGCACACTGAAGCTGGAGACTTTGTCCTCCTTATTTCTAAAACTATACAGATTTCATTTTTTGTCTGGATAAATTAAAAAAGAATATTTATGCAATATTGTATTAGTTATTTAAACTCATATGTAGTTACTATGGGCCCAATTATAGTACAGTTATGCCTGGTGTAAAGGCACTTGTGCCAAGTAGAATGGCACATGTAACAACTTATGCCAGCAGTTGCAATATGTGTGATTCTACAAAGTGGCCTGCGACATGGCGCAGGCCACTTGCGCCAAACAGCAGTTACACTCACAGTTACGCCATAAACCCCCTGCGACATGGTGCTAAGGGGGCTATGGCAACAGTTGTGCCCCATTCCAGAAGGGCAGCAACAAATTCCCCAATGTTGGGATTCTACAAAAGCCCCCGGAGGAGAACTGGCAACATAAATTACACCAGCTTTTAGCTGGTATAACTTATGGACACCCCCCGGGGTCCTGTAGACCTGACAGCTGTCCAGCAGTCACTGCACAGTGTCCGTCCCCCTTGCATGCCCAGCAGACCCCTGTGGGTGCCCCGCAGGGCTTCCCACCCCTACCCCTGAGTCCTACGGTAATAGCCCCACAGGTCTGGCCACACCAACTGCCCCTGATTCCCATGGTAATTGCCCCACAGGGCTGGCCACACCAACTGCCCCTCAACTCCACCCATGTTATGCCCCACAGGGCAGTGCGGTCAACCACCCACCATGCCCCAACCCCGAGTCACCAGTCACAAATGTGGCATTTGCCTAGCAAAGCCCTGGTAGTCTAGTGCCCCCCAATCATTATAGAATAAATTCATATCACCCCCATGTCCTTGTCTAGTGCCCCTGATCATTGTACAATATTAAAACATCACCCCCATTTCCCTGCTAATATAGTGCCCCCTCTGATCATTGTAAATTATTTAAACATCACCCCTATTTCCCTGGTGGTCTACTGGCCCCCCCACCTAGCTATGCCAGTCCACCCAGCACCCCCTACCCATCCCCAGCCAGCGACTGGCACAGCCCACCTCTCACCTCCATTGCCAGCGACTGACTGAGTGCTGTAGGAGCGCTACTGCAAGACACGCTCAGAAAGTATTCTGAGGCACATCTTCTGATAAGTGCTCCTATGGATCTCAGTCAGCATCTCAGCCATGGAAGTGAGAGGTGGGCTGTGCCAGTCATCTGCTGGGTATGGGTGGGGGGTGCTGGGTGGACTGGCATGGCTGGGTGGGGGGGGTGAGGGACCACTAGTCCACCAGGGAAATGGGATGATGTTTAAATAATTTACAGTGATGGGGAGGCACTAGACTACCAGGGAAGTGGGGGTGATGTTTTAACATTGTACAATGATCAGGGGGGCACTAGCCTACCAGGGACATGGGGTGATGTTTAATTATTTTACAAAGATGGGGGCACTAGACTACCAGGGAAATGGGAGAGATGTCTATATATGGCAATAGACTACCAGAGACATTGGGGCGATGTATATTTATTATACAATGATCGGGGGGCACTAGACTACCAGGGCTTCACTGGGTATATGCCGCATTTGCGGCTGGTGACTCAGAGTCGGAGCATGGGTGGGGGGGTTGACTGCACCACCCTGCAGGGCACATTGCAAAGGGGGATTCAGGGGATGGGGGTGTGGGCAGCCCTGTAGGGCCCATATGGCTAGCTGGACTTAGAGGGGCACTTACGCCATGTGTTGCAGCTTACAATACATTTGCAAGGTAGGCCCATAGTTTGGAGTACCTGGCTGCATGTCACAAGTCACAGGAGTTAGCTGCGATGACTCTGCCCCTTCTAGAATAGGGTGCAGGGTCAATGTCACAGTTGCGGGTGGCGCACATTGTGTTTGGTGGTGACTTGCACCACCCTTCTAGAATCGGGCCCTATTTTTGCAACTTAAGGATTTTTTGTACATGATGGCCCAGATATTCAGAAATGCACCAAGGGCTGGCGCAAGTCTGGTGCAGCTCAAATCCGATACACCATGTCACAGCAGGAGCCATATTCAGAGGCTGCACTGCACCAGGGCAACCCAGCTGAATATGACACAGTTGTGCCATGGAGTAACTAGGCTTGTGACATGGCACAACCAGAGTAGCACCATGGTGCAAACACAGTTACACCATGGTGCAGAATGAGATGCTTCAGCTTAACTGTGGGAGCAGAGCAGCAGAGCAACAGAGGGGGCATGGCACAGAGAAGAGACCCAGAGACAGAGCCAGGGAAGCACAGTGACAGGCCACAGGAGGCCACCACCAGCAGGGCACAGCAGGGTGCACACAGACACCCAGACGTCCCCCCAGAACACAACAGTGGCACAGATAGTAGGCAACAGGAGGTGCCAATGGTCAACAGAGGGCCACCAAGGGAGTCCCCTTGCAGACTGCAGGCCATGCCCCTCAACTCACCCAGATCAGAGCAGGCCACATCCAGGACCACACAGCCAAGTACACACACACACACACATGCCACACAGGCACACAGTAGGCACAGAATGCGCCGGGAGGCACAGAGCACATCAGACCACATGGGACAGGCCACACAATGCCAAGCAGGGGCCCCAACACAGCATGCAGCCAGTATCCAACCAAAGGCCATGGCCATGTTCCATCACCATGCACACATCCACCATACCCCCCTGACAGCTGCCCCATGGGCACCCCAAGGCACAGCTGCTGACCAAGGGGAGGGACACCACCACAGTGGGACACATCACAGCACACAGCAGTGAACCACAAAAGCATAACAGGTGCCCCGACACATGCACACCACATGGACAGGCACTGGGCCACTGCAGCATGGCTCCTCACATCACCTGGAAAGCAAGCAGACACTGACACAAGTAGGTAAGTCAAAAAATATGTAATTCACAACCAAACTATGTACAACAACAGGGGGTGGGAAAGGGTAGGTAAGTGAGGGAAGGGGACAGGGAACAGTAACTGTACAGTGGAATGGGGAACTGCAGGGGGAAGTACAGCAGGGGAAATGGTGGAATGCTGGGGCCTAACTACTGGCGGCCATGGCCTGCCACCCCCCTGGTGCCGTCACCACCTCTGTTCATCCAGCAGCAAGCAGCAAACCTGCAGGACAGCCTCCATTATGCTTGACATTATTAAGATCAGCTCCAGAGCACCCTGCAGTAGATGGTCCTCTGTCATCATTGCTGGACATCTTTGACAAGGGACAGGACAGGTGATCAGTGCAATGTCCCAAGGAACCATGCCCACCCACAGCATGCAATGGGCAGTGGGAACACCCCCCAGAGGGCCCGTACCGGCCACCCACAGGGGGTGGGCCAATGCCTGCTAGCAATGCGGCATGCCACGACAGTGCACAGGGGTGGTATCCACCACACAATGGCCACCCGACTGTGCAATGACAGTCACATGGCACAGTGCACCAGCAGCACCACAGCAATGTCAGTGGCAGCCAGGCACACACCTAGCCCACCAACAGCTGGCACACCTGTCCAATGGATGCACCACAGTGGCAAGCACCATGCACAGTGTGACACACATGCTGCCATGGCACATGGCACAGGTGGCCATGCCCACACCCACACCCATGCCCCCACCACCCCCCATGTAATGTGCAAAGGACCATGACAGTGCCTACCTGCCCTCTGTGGCTCCACCGGTGCTGGAGCCACTCCAGCTCCTTCTCCGTGGCCCACTGTGGCCTGTTTTCCTGCTGCCGCTGCTGCTGCTGCTGCCACCAGCACCCCATGGCAATTCTCAGGCCCTGGCAATGGAACATAGACAGGTACACATCAGTAAACATCCATAGCAGCTGCCCACCACCTCCCCACCCCTGTACACAGGGTGAGCCCCTGCCTGACACGTCCTGCAAAGCTGCATCACAATGCAAGTGGCAGCTGGCAATGCCACTCCGTGATGAGCATGATGAAAATGCACCAGTCTGTAGGGCATGTCAGGCAGCCTAGCCAACACCACAGTACGGTACCAGGGCACACATGCAATATGGGCCTACTTACCTGGCTCTGGCACAGCCCCACACCTGACATGTGCCTCAAGCCTCCTCATGCACTCTGGGTCCCTCCGCACTAGGTCACCATACTGGTGGCAGCACTGCTCCTCTGTCCTGGCCACCCTGGTCCTCTGCTGCTGTATGGCAGCAATCTCCTGCCACACCGCAACTCTGGGCTGCTGCAGGGACACCTGGCCAAAAAGTTGGGGGGCATGGGGCTGGACACAGGTGACCAGATTGACCAGCTTGTCCTGTGACCAGTTCTGCTCTCTCGGTACCCATCACTGTGCCATGCTCTGAAATGAAGCCGGTGACAAAAATGGCAGCAGTAAGTGCACATGGCCATGACATCCGCAAAATGCGTGATGCAAAGAAACATGCGCTGTGTCCACCCATCATGCAATCTCAGAGATGTGTGGCATGGGCGTGGCTAGGCAGGGTCACCAGGTGAGTGGAGTGACCCAGGGGTCAGGGGTCACACACCTCCATGCAGTGCGCACCTGCATGATTGCAGGCCTGGCACATCATGCGCTATGCCCCCATTGTGCTGTCAGCGCATAGTGTGCAATTGACACCATGATACAGTTCGGCACATGCGCAGTGCAGGCCTGTGCACCGCATTTGTGCATTGCACCGCAACTTGCTCTGGAGCAATCTCATTATGCACGGAGCAAAATTGCAATATTCAGATGCCAATATGTGGTGCATTGGGTGCATTAGTATGTCATTACCATTGCGCCAAAACTCATTTGCATGCTTTGCACTATAGAAGTGCCATGGAACAGCACAGGCCATGGAGCGGTATTGCATCCTTTCTGGGTAAATTTAGCATGCCTCTGCAACTCACTGGGAGCATCCAGCACAGCAGGGGGGGACAGAATAGGGTGCTTCTGCCACTGACAAACTGTGCCGCCAATGTCCACAGGAAGCAACATGTCAATGTGAGGAGGGTCAGGAGTGTGGGCCTGCTCGCAAGTGTAGGCCCAGTTTCATGAAGGCAGAGACAGAGGCTCTGTTCAATGTGTACATCGACAGAAAGCCCCTGTTGAGTGGTGCCATGGGCACAACACAGGCCAGGGCTGGGGCCTCAGTGGAGATGGCGGCATACATCAACCAGCATGGTAGCCACCATGCGCCACAGCACAGTGGAGGGTGTGCCTGACGGTGGTTTCCAGATGGGTGGCAGCCCATCACTGCATGGTAAGTATGGTAGCCATGCACAGCTGGTGGCATAGAGTGTGCGGACATGGGCATGCTGGTGTGCTTGCAGCAGGCATGCACATCATGTGCATGTGTGCACACCCATGCACATGCCATGTCACAGGACATATGCAGTGGCAGTGGGGGGGACATGTGGGCAATGCATCACTGACATGCAATGTCAACCCCATGAACCCGGTGTCAGTAGATGCTGGGGTCTGATGTTGGCATCCCGGGCACATGTGGGGCTGGTCTGTTTGGGCACCCTGACGCCCCTTGACACCGCTGGGGGGACATGGTCATGGTCCCATGGTTCAACCCCTGGGGGCTGTTGCACATCCCCCCATGGCAGAAGTGCAGCCTGTGGCTGCTGATCGGCCCAGGCATGATCACTCCAATTACCGTGGTGGCCATGGTTCCATGCAGTGGACCTGACATGTCAGCTACCCCACCTGTGGTCTGCAGCTGCTGCCCAGTGCACACATGAGTGGTGTGTGTGTGCCTAACACTGGTGTGGTGCCTGTGTGTCACACCACAAGCTGCCTGTGTGCATGCTTGCTTGGCCACTGGGCCATGTGGCATGGCCGTGTTGATGGCAGTCTTGCACCAGTTGCGCCTGTGCACCAGTGTGATGCATCTGGTCCATGCCACATACCTAGCCTGTGTGTGTGGGTGCATGTGTGTGTGTGGGGGGCTGTGTGTGGTGCTTTGTGTGGTTGTGTGTGGTTGTGTGCCCCTGTCACCTTTACCCCTGCTTCATGCCTCAGTGTGTGTGCATGCCCATTGCCATGCACACCCCTGCATGTGTGCTGTACCTGTTTGTGTGGCCTATGCATGTGTATCACACCACCTACCTGTGTGCACCACAGTGCTCCCATGCAAGGGTGTCCCAGTGTCGTCTCACGTGCTGCTGCAGCCGGGGATCCCTCCACCCAGGGGGTGGCTGTCCACCTTCCTCTGGCCCACTGCCTCTGTCATCCCCACTACTGTCACCCTCATCAGCCTCGACAGCTATCCCATGGTCAATGGCCATGTTGTGCAGTATGCAGCAGACCAGGAATAGGCCACAGGCTTTCAAGGGGCTGTACTGTAGGGCACCTCCTGACCTGTCTAGGCAATGGAAATGTACTTTCAGCATGCCAAAGACACCCTCAATGATGTTGCATGTGCTGGCTTGTGCCTTGTTGTAGCGTTCCTCTGCTAGGGATGATGGGCACCAATAGGGGATGAGCAGCCAGGGCTTCAGTGGATAGGCACTGTCCCCTGTGTGGATAATAAAATGGTTATCCCTATGCTGTTCTATGCTGCACCCCTTGCCTGTCCCTGGCACCCATGCCATGATGCACACCCTGCCTTCCCCCATCCCATGGTCTGCTCTGCCCATCATCCCTTGCCCGTGCCATACTCACCCACTAGGTGGTCCGTGGGGATGTCCCCACATTCAAACTGGTGGCACAGTGCAGAGCTGTGCCAGATGAACACATTATATGCACTCCCAGGATGTGTGGTACAGACACTGGTTATGCACCCCATATCATCGCACATCACCTGGCAGTTTGACAGTCGGGCTCCCCTTCCTGCTGATGTACACCATGCCCTTGGGACCAGGTGGCATGCGGATGCCCACGTGGGTGCAGTCAATGGCCCCAATCACACCAGGCATATGTGCTACCCTGTGGAAGTCCTGCATGGTTGCTGTACTCTCTGACTGTGTGCTGGGGAAACTGATGAATTCTGACGCACGTGGCAGCAAAGCATTAAAGAACTGTGTGAGGAGGTGTGATGTGGCCAACTGGGTTATACCTGTGGTGTCCCCTGTTTGTCTCTGGAAGGTGCCCATGGTGAGCAGGCACATGACGTCTGTCACCTTCATCTCCATGGACATGGAGTGGCTCTGTCTGGTGGGTGCCTGCATCTCCTCACTGCACAGCTCACAGAGCTGCCTCAGAATAGCTCTGTTCAGGTGGTACCAGCCCACAATCTCCATGTTATTGTACTGCTTGAAGATGATGCAGGAGCGGTACCACCTGTGTTGGGCATACCACTGATGGGTCCTTCCATGACCACATCTCTGTTCCTCCTGCCCCCTCACACCCCTTGTTATGGCCTCCATCATGAAGGGTGCACTATCCATGGCCCTTGCTGTCCACTATCCCCCTGGGTGGTTGGCTGCTGAGGGCTCTGTTCCACCCTGTCTCTGTCATTCTCTCTGTTCCTCTATCCCTCTTTAGTGACACCTCTGTACCTCTCTCTCTCTGTGTCTGCTTTGGTCTGTCTGTCTCTCTCTCTCTGTCTTTCTTTCTTTTTCTCTCTCTCTATATCTCACACCCTCTCACCTGGCGCAAGTGCTGTCTGTGTGCTTGCACCCTGTATTTATAGGAACAAGTCTGCTCAGCCATCTTCATTTTGCTCTGCACTCATGCCATGGTTTCACGGTTGAATATACCACTGTGCTGAATATTCACGGGAATGCCTCCTGCCATTGTGCCTGCATTAATTATAGTTGCACATTGGTGCAATGAGATTTGTGCTGTGCACTGGTTCCCGCTGAATATGGCTCCTTGGCGCTAGTCTTCACTTGTGCCTGCACAACTCCATTGCACCATGTGCAACTGCTTTGAATATCCAGGCTGATGTGTTTAAATAATACTCATGCATTTGCCATTACCAGTTAAAAACCTTTTGAACTGTTTTTGTTAGCACATTGCACCTTAATTAGGATATGTCTCTTTAAGATGTGGCTTTAATATGGTGGATGTGTTTTTCTTGCTCATTCCCTCTTTGAAGAACCCGCAGGGGTTCGAGGTGCTAGTGGTTTTGTTGCACTTGTTTTGTGGAGTCTGGCACAATAAAGACCGCTTGAGCAGCTATTTGGCTCTTAGGACCTATCTTTTTGCGCACCTTTTTGCTCTGTTGTTTCTGAATCTTTTTGGTGCAGGATTTTTACTGGAGCACTTGAAATTTAGCTTTTTTTAAAGTGAGGGGAAGTCTGGCCTTATTTCATACACACAGGCATTCATGGTTCCCCAATTTGGTTTTATGGAACAGGCAAGGGATTGGATGTACACACCACCTATTGTTTTTTTCCTTTTATTTCTATGATGAAAGTACAGTGAAGTCAGCCACGATGAAGCACAGTAACTTGCAGTAATGACTTGTCATAAACTCCTGCATGACAGAAGAAATTAATTGCCATTGACTTATAATGGCCCCCGCAGTAAACGGTAGCATTCTGTGATATTCTGAAGCATTTCTGCATTGCATCCCGGCTGTCACATCTGCATCTATAGTACGTATATGGTAACTTATTGTAGTCATTAGTATAAAACTTTTTATGTTAAATTTAAGATAACTCCACACAAAGCTTAAATGCAAACAAGCATTTGTCAGTGCCGAATGTCTGCTTGCATGTGGAGCAAGCAAAGTCTAAGTAGCAAATGTTCATAAGGGACTTGACAGTCATGGTTCTTCTTTTTAGTTGAGGTGGGAGGCAGGCCAGCAGGCTTTGTCACTGCTGTACAGTACTATTTTGACATAGTATAGTTACCCCCCATACTCACGACCCCCTTTGCAATGGTGGCTCTTGCTCTCTCACACTCCCTTCAATGAAATACACTGCTAGTGAAGCTGCCTTCTGTCTATTTTGGCCGAAGTTTGGGGTTCCCTCCCAGTATCAACTGCTCTGCCCCGTCCCACCACTCACTCACCTCTCTCCTCTCTGACATTACTACTGACTCCCGAAGTTGCCCCGATGCTGGACCATGGGCTACAACCCACCACCCTCCTTCCTCTGCTCCCCCTTCAGCCTGCACCTACATTAATGCACTGCCTCATCAAATCTCCCCTTCCCACAACCATTGCTCTCTCCTTGAACTCAGAATTGCCTTCTTCACATGGAGCAGGTGAGCGGCAGGCAAATAATCATCCCAGAGTGATGTGAGCGTGGTTTGTTGAAACCAGGACTCGCTGTGATATAATGTTACTTTGTAACTGGGGGAAAGAAAACAGTGTCATTCTTGGAGAATGGAAGCTATGTTCTGAAGCAAGAGTGAGAGATCTGGCACGAGAGCGAGGTGGTCAATGCAATTTTCTTTCAGTTTGCCTCAGTTCTAGTTCTCAGGCATGCTTATTTATGAGAAATTAATTGAATTGTTCCCTTTTGGGGTGGTAAATTTTTACTACTTGCACCAGTTCAAAAAGCAGTTTTCCTTGCTAAGTCAGAAAAAATGGTGGCAGTTTAAATTATCAAGATTCTATGTTGTCCATTTATTTTTATTGTTGTGCATCCTGGTTCAGAGTACTTGTTTTTACCTCTGCAGATCTAATGTACAGGTGTCAGCCAATTAGTATGCAGGACTTCTCCTACCAATTTTGTAAGTCAAAAGCAACAGAGTTTTATCCAGCAGCCGGTTCTGTGAGCTCTTGTACTCGGACTCCAGGGCATCGAAGATGGCCGACCCACCCAGCAGGTAGGAACACATGCAGAGGCTAAGTGACAGAATTCAAATGTTTTGCTTCTACATCTTCATTATGAGCTTGCATGTTTAGATGTTGCTGCAGGGAGGGAGAGCCCAAGGTGGTGGCAGCGCAGTACCCTCCCATGGCAACCGGGCTGGTGACACTCAACAAGAAGTTCATGGTTTCAACTTTTGTAGCCTGTCTAAGGAGTTCTCAGTGGAGAATAGCTAAGGTATGTTATGACATGACTTTAGGTATGTTTAGGAGGAAAACATACACAGCTGCATGCCAACAACTCTTGCTGGCCGACAGTATGCAAATGAAAGCACTGAAGTGCTCTCTCATTGGAGCGGTTCAGTGCTTTCAACTATGTAAAGTTTCCACCCTGAAAACAGTACTAGTGTCATGAAAAGAGTGCCTGGTTATTGGTCTGCACTGCAGAGCCCATTGCAGTTTCAGCTGCAATTGGCTCAGCAATAACACACCTCTATAATGCAGATCATGTAGCAAGCACAAGGAAATGTACTGAAGGTAGTAAGAAATGTTTTATTGGTGTGCAACTTTTTACATGGTTAAACATGGTTTTAATGTTAAGAACAGAATTAACTAGATGTATATGCAGCTATTTAATTTTCTTTCCTTGTTCTTCTCATATATACACCAATTCTTTTGTCTGAATTACTGCATATGTTCAGCTTTGTGACATATCAAGATTGAATTAGAGTTGTATCTCCAAGGGAAACCATCTCCAGCCAGAAAGATGTGTTGCGCTGATGTATAAACATGGTTGAGAAATTTCATTTGTAATCTGCAAAAATGAAAATCCAATAAAAATGTGTAATACAAAAAAGTTCATTCAACACAATCTGCTTCTAATCCATGTAGGCTCCCGTCCATAATTTTCTTTTCTTTTAGAAATTCAAATATTAGTTCCTTTATAACTGCCTCTAGTAGCTTTCCTACTATAGATGTCAGGCTAACTGTCATATCATTTTCCAAATTCTCCCTACACCCACATACAGTATATGCAAGAGGATCACATTCATTAGCCTTCAGTCCATCAGCATTATGCCTTCTAATAGTGATTCATTAAACAGGTCTTCCGAGGTACAATAAATAACAATATACTGTATATGCAGATAAAAAGTCATACTGTCAGGAATAGGAGAAACCATCAACTCATGTAGCACAATATAGATTGTTCTTGTAGCTAAGTCATTATAATGACAATTAACACAATGGACACCCTTCACTGCATACAAATTCTTCAGTTTCTAAAATGAGTGGAGAGGGACATATTCCTCTTGGTTCCCCCTAACTGGTACAATGCAGTATGGTTTCATCCTTACTCTGCGTGGGAGTGCCTGGGAATGACTGGATTCAGAACAGATGCTCATGCCACTCATTGTTTACCCATCAGTCAGTGCATGAATATCACATGACCCATGTCCTCCATTCCTTAGAGTTAAGTTCCTCATCTCTGTAACATGTCTATCCAACAACAATTAGCCCTAGTGTGGAATTCTGGGGCTAGCATGTACATCTGTCTCCAAGACTGCACTACAACACACTGTAGGGGTAGATCTTGAAATGTCATAAAGGATGGTTGAGAGGTTGACACATTTTTAGTGGTGCTGCCAGGACCTGCCATTTATCATTTCCCACCCTTGATTGCATTCTGTCTGGACATGGGAACATGTAACCTTTAGGTCTGGCAGTCCCTTTAATACTGTCGCTTCAGATATACAGTGCATCCCATATCTAATTTGTGACTATTTTTACCCTAAAATGTTAGCCTACTTTCTAGTAGTTCCACTCCATAAGGCAGGGACAAGGAGCAACTGGATAACTACAGGCCTGTGAGTCTTACTCTACTATATCTCTGTTATGGATAAATTGACAGAGGCACTGGTCAAAGAGTACCTAGTGGATTGTCTAGCAAGTGATGCTCTCCAGGATAGTAAACAGCATGGGTTTGCGGAATGAAGGTCTCATCAGATCAACCTGATATTATTCCTTTACTGGGTATCTAGGGCCGTAGCTAAGGGACACGCAGTAGATTTACTTTACTTCAGTTTCAGCAAGGCATTAGACTCAGTGTCACACAGATGGTTGCTGAAGAATTCAAAGGATCAACCTGTAGTGAAGGACATAGATGGACGGGTAGTAGGTGGGAGGGGAACAACAGAGGGTAGTCATAAATGGAGTCAAATCCAGGAAGAGAGAGTTCACAAGTGGGGTACCACAGGATTCAGTCCTGGGTCCAGTCCTTTTCAATATGATCATCAATGACATTCAGGAAGGAATACAGGGAAAGATGTGTCCCTTCACAGATTATACTACGCTCTGTGGTAGGGTAGACAGAGAGGATGGGTAATGCTTTTGTGGAGGTACCTGCAAAGGTTGGAGAAGCAGCTAAAGTTTGGTGGTTGAAGTTGAATATCAAAAGTGCAAGGTGATGGCCATTCAGAACAGGGGCCCCAAAATGAAATACTGGATAGCAGGATTTAAGCTGAACACTACTACACAGGAAATAGACCTAGGAGTCATCATAAGTGACAATCCACACAATGTATCAAAGCCTACAGCAACCAGGATATTGGGGTGTATTGGGGAAGGATTTGATTGCAAGAGAAAGGAGGTATTACTACCATTCTATAGATCATTGGTAAGACTAAACCCAGAGTCCTGTACCCAGTTCTAAAGCCCTTACTTGAGGTACGACAGGGACATCCTCCAGATGGTGCAACGTAAAGTAGCAAAAATTATTCATGGCATGCAGGGCAGATCCTATGAGGACAGTTTAGGGCACTGAACATGTACTTGCTGGAGGACAGAACTGAGAGGGGAAATATGATAGAGACTTTCACATTCCTGAAAGGAATTAACCAGGTAAATTGTGAGAAACTATTCTACAAGAATATTTAATCTAGAACATGGGAGCATGAGTGAAAGCTGGTGGGAGGGAAATTCAGGAGGACCATTAGGAAGTTCATTTTTATGGAGGGAGTGGTTGAGCCATGGAACAGCCTGCTGCCTGAGGTCAGGGGTGCCAAAACCATTAACAGGTTTAAACATCCCTGGGACAGAGATAAGGTCATAATATTCACCAAGAGGGTAGCAGCAATGCAAAGAACATGAGGGAGAGTAGTATAGGCATAAAACCCATATAGATACCTGGTCTTGGGGATAGGATAGGATAGAATAGGCTAGGCTAGGATAGGATAGGATAGGATAGGATAGGATAGGATAGGATAGGACAGGATAGGACAGGACAGGACAGGACAGGACAGGACAGGATAGGATAGGATAGGATAGGATAGGATAGGATAGGATAGGATATTATGAGCAGACTAGATAGACCAATAGTCTTTTTCTGCCGTCAACTTCTGCATTTCTATGATTCTGTGGTAGTGGCCTGCAGCTTCCACCATAAATACTGATTGAAAGGTAATATCACATGCAGAAAGGCAACAGGAACAGAAACAGTCTGATGGACAATGATCCTATTTTCAAGCAGCAGTTCTTAGTACTAACATACAGTAGAAACATAGAAAGATAGAATTTGATGGCATATAAGGACCACTTGGCAGACCCAGTCTGCACATTTTTCCCTTCCTATATTATCACCGCAGACCTTTCTTGATCTACAGCTCTTTCTTCCTCCCCCCCTTGCTTTACACTATGATCCCTTGTGTCTATCCCATGCATTCTTGAACCCCACCACTGTTTTCATCCTATGTAGAGGACAGCCTGCAGCAGCTATGGCTCAGTTTGTGTTTTGGCTTGTAGCATCAAACCAGCCCCCTGGCTTGGCTCTGACTTGGCTCCACATGAAAAACTCCTGGCTTGCCCACCTCTATTAAAGGTCACCATGATATTGCCCCTCTCCCTTCTGTCTTCCAGGGTGTACATATTGAGGTTCTTTAGTATCTCCTAATAGGGCTTTTGATGCAGACCCTGCACCATTTTAGTTGCCCTCCTCTGGATCACCTCCACTCTGTTTATATTCTTCTGGAGATGTGATCTCCAGAACTGGACACAGTACTCCAGGTGGGGTCATACCAGTAATCTGTACAGAAGCAACCCCCCCCTTTCCCCTCCCTCCCTATACACCCCAGTATCCCACTAGCCCTCCCAATTGTCTTATTGCACTGCCTGGCCACTTTTAAGTGATCAGGTATGACTACCCCCAGGTCTTTTTTCTGCTTGGTAGTTGTCAATACCATTCCACACATTTTGTATTCTGCCTCTGGGTTTCTGTGCCCTACGTGCATTATTTTGCACTTTTTTGCATTGAAACTCAACTGCCATACCCTTGACCACTCCTCTACTTTTCTGGTGGGAGAAAAATTCAGGCGGGACATGAGGAGCTTATTTTTATGGAGATAGTAGTAGTAAATAAAGAGGGGAAAATAAATATAGAAAATATGTGATCTATACACAGCATTGTGTAAATACTGCCTTTTCCCAGAGATACCTCAAGCTCTTTAACTGTTGTATGCCATACTAGGCAGTAAGCCATAATGAAATATCTTAAAGGGACAGGACATCTGCATGAATTTGCAGCTGTTTTCTATGTTTCCTCTTTGCCTATGGTTCACAGGGGCAGTGGGTGACACACTCCATGTCCTCCTTTACATACTGTAGTTAAAACTGCACATATCCAAGCATCCATTGAATGCTCAGAATTCTCAATTCTGCCACCACACAGTGGCTGTGTCTACTCCCTCCCACTCTTCACTTACATCTACCATTACGCAGCTGCATCCGGGCATCCCTCCAGCTTTTCCACAGTTCTTTGACACTTCTATCTGCCTCCCTGCCATTTTGTGGGCTGTGATGGGCTGGTGCTGCTCCACTCTGTGTTATGCTTTATTGACTGAGTAACTGTTGGAACGGGAAGCATGCTCAGCATCATTTCTGCATGAGTTGGCTCAATGGATGAGCTGGCTCCAAACCTCATTTTGTTTTCTACAGCCTTCAGGGGAACTGGTGAGTTCAGTATCTCACATTTCCCTGAGCCTCCAGAGGTTCATTTGTTCTGGCACCTAAGCGTTCTTTTTGTCAGGAACCAGAATTATACTCCAATTTCTTCTTATCCCTTATGGTTGCTCCTCTGGCTGGCTGCTCCTGGGTCCTAGTGCCCTCCTACAGGTGCTATGTATGCATTCATGCCTATAGCAATCTTCTGGTTGTTGTTTGCTTTTGTCCAGCATGACTCAGGCACTCCATCTCACAATGCTGTTCCAGAATTTGTAGTCAGCATCAGTAGCTCAGTCACATTGTCATTATCATGTATCACCTTCCTTTTGGAATTGGTTGACAGGTATCCACTATTATGTTTCCTTATATCATACAGTCTCATTCTATGCTCAGTCCTCATTTCATGCCTTCAGTCAGTCAGTCAGTCTTGCTTTCATTTTATTTCTACCTTCTGTACAAAGCAGCTATCAGTCTTCACCATAAGCCTCCCATTACTCTCCTACACTAGAAAGCATGTCAGCCCTGACAATAGTATTGCTTCCAGTGCTCCCTGCTCTCAAAGCTAATGATCCCACTCTGCCCCCATAAAGTCCACATCTTGAGGGTTGATCCCTTGACTTAAGCAGGGTCCATCTCTTTCTTCCCCTTTTGGTGAGGATGTTCTACTCCCAAGGGGAAACTTTAGCCATGCAGATCATCCCAACAATATCTCTTGATGTAGCATTTAAGACTTTAGTTACTGGAGGGTGGGGATTCTAAGTCCTCAGCTGTGCAGACAACATCAGCAGCACCTTCAAAAGCTGTTCCTTTCAACAGCCACCTAAGGTTCACCTGGTCTCCACCTACGTCTCTTCATCTGCCCTCAAAGAGGAAGTTCATACAACTATTTATAATCTCTGCCCCTAAAAGGCTCACCTACCATGTCTTGTCCACTCAAGGGTTTGGATGCATCTCTAGGACTCCCCAGCTGAAGTCCAGGTGAGTGCCTTTTAGTGGTCACTGCTCTTCTCCTTTCTATCTTGCAGGAGGGCCTCCTTCATGGGTAACCTCCTTCCACTGCAGAGATCAGCTCATGGCACCTTCATGGTGATCCCATTAGAGGGATAGAGAGAGAGAGAGAGAGAGAGAGCTTGTCTTCTAAAATATGTTCCCTGAATTGGGTTTCTAGATTGCAGTAGCTAAGATATCAAAAGTTTTAAACGTAGCCTGGATGGAAGGCAACTCAGGCCTTGTATCCCCATATCATTTTATAAGGGGATTTTCTTCTCCTCTGTGCAGAAGGTCATGAAAGCTAGGTACTTTCCAAAGGAGTTTGAGTTGGTTGGTGGCTTTCCAGGTCTGGGTCTCAGTCTAGCTACTGCTCTCCTCAGGAAGAACATGCTTATTTTTCTTCAGTTGTGTATATGGACATTCTTTCTTAAGGTGCCTTTGGTCCTGGGACACCATCCCTGCAACATCTCAAGGGGGTTGGAACCTGTAATCATGGTTTCACATCCTTGTGACACTCTGACAAGGTGGCAGCATCCCTAGCAGGAAAGATAAAGCTTAAGCTAAAGTTCACAGTTGCACAAGCACCACATACCACTCAGTCTCAATAAGACCTAACTTGCTCAAGAGCCCAAATAACCTATGAAATTAAAGGCTTTGCCTGTGGTTTGTAGAGGCAGTGGATGACACTTGCCACCCACCTCCACACAGGTAAAACTGTGTATATCCACTTGGAATGTTTGTTGCCACCTTTACTTCTCCTCCTCCCCTGGCAGCTCTCATTCCTTGGGGTAGGATTCATCTTCCCTAAGGTGCCTTTGGTTCTGGGACCCCACTCCTGTGACAGTTTGAGGAATTGGAACCTTTCATCAGAGTTCCACACAACTATGACACTCTGACAGGGTGGTAGTTCCTGTAACAGGGTTAGAGAGAGAGCATAGGCAAAGTTCACAGTTGCACAAGCACCACATACAACTCAGTCTCAGTCAGTTCTAACCTACTGAAGCACCAGATGACCATAAGAATTTTTAGAATTACCACTAAACCATGCCACAAAATTATTCATATTCATTTGTACCTGAAAACAGTTGATAAGGAAACTTTATTTTATACTGTTAACTTTTCATGAACAGCACTTGGTGTTGTTCTCAATCTGGACTAGGACGCTGGAGTTTTCACTCTTACTGCAGAAATTCTTACAATGAGCCATTGATCTATCAGAGCAGAACTCATTTTTACGGCTGAGGGCAAAGCCTACTGCCCTATTGGGATTGGATGGTAGCTCTAAAAATGGCCAATCGTGCAACCTTCCTTTGGACATTTGGAAGTATCCTTCTGAATGCCCAACAGAGCTTGAAAGCCTCCACCATGATCATCCACTTTGGAATAACAGCCACACTATTTCAGTTGTTACTTCTGCATTACGTGGCATGAACTGCACATGCGCAACTCATGCACATGTGCAGTTCAACTGGCACCATCATGTTGTGAATGGCAAAATGCCATTCCCCATAACTACACATGCATGAGTGTCATGCATGTGCAGTTGCATCACTGCCATCAGAAAAACTCTCCCACTGCTGCTGTCCTCCCACAGCTGCTGGCATCAGGTTCCCCAGTCCCTGTGTCAGCATTATGTAGTCACCACCCCAACTTATGTGGCACACTGGGAGCCCACCCTAGTGTGCCCAAATGTACTTATTTCCCCTGTGCCAACATTGGGGTTACCAATCCCTGTGTCAGTGCTGTGTGGCCCCACTACTGATGTGGCACACTGGTAGCCCACCCCAGTGTGCCCAAATGTTTGTTTATTCTTCCCCCTTCCCCACCAACATTGGAGTGCCCAATCCCCATGTTGCATCATGTACCCACCCCCCAACTCATGTGGCACACTGGGACCCCACCACAGTGTGCCCAGATATTTACATTTCTTTTTTCCCTATAAATAAAGAAACCCTTACCCCGACATGTTTTTCCTTTTTTTTATCATGCTACAGTTTCTCCTGCCGTGTCGACTTACCGGTGGGGTCATCCAGCCACTGGCCTTGCCCGGTAGGAGACCAGCAGGCTCACTCACATGATGGGGGTTCAGCATGGCCACTGCTGACCCACTGGAGGGTTCCCCTTAACCTCCCAAGCTGGACCGGTGCTGGACCGCCCCAGCACAATTCCACAACAGTCCTCCAAGCAAGGCAGGGTGCAGCCATCAAGCTGCATGGTCGTGCCCAGCCTTCTTCCTGATTTTCTCCCAAATGGGAGCACAGACATGCAATGATGTCCATGCACAACATTCAGACATCTGCTGCGCTCCTCCCTCTAATGTACACCATTGTGCCTGCAGTGCCTTTGGGCATCCCCAGGGACTGCCAGAGTGTGGTGTGACTCCCCAGCCCTCCCCAGGACTAGGAGAGCTGTCAACAGATGCTGGATCCTAATCCTTCCCTGCTGACCTGCGGTGACCTGGGCTCATTCCTGAACTCAGGTTGCCAGCTTGGAGCAAGGTGTGCCATCCAGTGCCTCAACCCTCCATGACACCAGGGCAGCTATGTTTTTCTTTTAAAATTGTAAAATAGAAAATGATCCCTCATCATCAGCCCAGTTCCCACATCCCCATCCCCATCCTCCCACTGAGCACCCAACTCCCCACATGCCCCCTTTACCCCATACTTACCTCCAGTCAGTGTTGTCATCTTCCCTGGACCGGGACGCGTCTGCACTCTTCAAAGCTGAACCGCAAACTGAAGAATCAATGGTAAGTGTGCTATAATGGCATTCAATGGGGTTTTCAACTTATGTTGATAAATCAGCCATTTTTTGGAATTTTGGCCTCAAATTTTCAACATGGGGTACTAGGGATCCCACCTTGTCAATAGTGTCACTGTCATTTTGTTACTTGGTCCCAAAAGGTGATTTTGTGGTTGGTGCATGGAATCACCTTTCAGGACAAGTGAACAAAATCACACTGAACGCTCTTCATGAGGAGAGGTCCCAAAAGGCCCATGTTGAAAATTTGTTGCAACACCTCCACAAAATGGCCAAGTTACACCCAGGAGTTCAATAAGTTTTATGCACATGTGTAACTTTGGTCACTTGGCAGCTCTTCACAGCCCTATTGGCTCCAGCCAGAGTTTGTTGAATCCATTCAGTGAAATGGTCAAAACTCCAAATTCCTGTTTTCACACCACAGAGAATGTTGTCCACAAAAAGAAAACAATACATTTTGCATAAGCTTTTAGTTGGGTACGGTTACGCATGTGTTATTTGGTGGAGTACAGCAGGTGAAAATAATGGAGTTTGCCCTTTAAGGGCCAGACCAGATTGTCCTGGTGCACCCCTTCCCTCTGTCATGGAATGGTAGTGCTCAGAAGGGGAGGGAGGAAGGAAGGGGAGGGGCTAAATACCAGAACAAAGGACAGATAACAGGAAAGGGAGGGGTGAAGGGTGGTACATAAGGGACAGCACAAGGGGGCCTCAGCCACTTTTTGCTGGAGTTTTGATTTGCATCAACTACAGCACATTGGATTTGTATATTCTTTTGAGGTTTGTTCCCCAGGAGAGAGATGTAAGGAAACAAACAACTGATTTGTAGGAGGAGATGTGAAGTTGTTTCTATTAAAAAAAATATATATATATAATAGTAAGAATGAATGTTTGCAGTATACAGTGGAGGAATATAGTTTGGATAGATTAGGGCAAAAGAGATAGGATGGAATACAGTGCAAAACAGGGAATTTTGGATATAGCTGTGTTTAAAAAAAAGAAGAAGGGGGGAAGAGACAAAGAAGAGCTGGTGGGGGTTATGACTGTTAAAAGGCCATTTTAGAGCTCTACTGTGGTGTACCAATAAGTCTGTAATTAATTGTTTAACAGTCAATTTGGTTTTATTGTAAGGATAGGGTATGGGATCAAACAAATGGTAAGGACAGGGCAGGTATGCTAGGATGCATGGGGGCCCACACCAGAGGAGGGCTGCAATAGCGTTAATAGCCAGGAATGAAAGGGACTGCGTGGTGTCTGTGGTGAAAGTTTTCCACTAACTGTGGCATTTCAATTGCCTTGTTTGGTCTGTGGGTTGGTTGGTGAAATTGCTGGTAGGCCTGGAAGGGGCCTTGAGATAAAAAGGGTAAGAGCACGATCTGGGATCATGCGGCGTGATGTCACACGCTGTGTGGGGACTGCGGAGAAGTTTCCACTTGTTCTGGGCTGTTTTGTGACATTTCTGTAGCCAATTTCATGCTGCAATGGCAAAAGGAGTAGGCCTGGGGGTAAGGAAGAGGTCCTGAGGCAGAAGGGGAGAGTTTTCAATCCAGGACCATGCAGCGTGATGTCAAACGCCATGTGGGGGGTTTGTGAGGAAGCTGTTTCTTTTGTTCTTGTGCTGTTGGGCCATTGGTGGTCTTTTTCATTTGAAAGGCAAAAAGCAGAAGGCCTGGAAGAGACCCAGGGGCAGAAGGGAGAGAGCGGCGACCTGGGACCACGCGGCATGATGTCACACGCCACATGGGGGTTTGTGAAGATGTTTTTTCCTGTTGTTTCTGTGCTGTGAGGCCATTGGTGGTCCTTTTCATGGAAAAGGCAAAAGCAGCAGGGCTAGAAGAGGCCCTGGGGCAGAAGGGAGAGAGCGGCAACCTGGGACAATGCAGAGTGATGTCACATGCCGCATGGTGGTTGCAGAAAAGCTTTGACCCCCCTTTTTTGTTGGCTGCTTGCTGGGCTTTGGTGCAGTCAGAGGGGGAAGACTGGAAGAGACCATGAAGGAGGGTGATGAGAGGCCTTTTCAGTGACCGCGTGGTGTGACGTCACATGCCGTGTGGTGGCCACGAGGGAAACCCCTCACCCCTTTTGTTTGAGTTTGATGGCATGGAGCCTGGTGGTTGGCCTAGCACAGGCCAGAAAGATTACCCATCCCCTGGGAGGAAGCTCAGGGAGAGGCCAGCAGAGCTCAACTTTTGCAGGGCAGCAACAGGGTGAAAGTGCCTCGAAGGGGTACAGGGACATAAAACAAGGCAGTTGGGTGGATGCAAAGGGGGAAATAATTGGTTGGTGAGACAGGATCCAGCAAGGGGGGCCCTGCAGCAAAAGGGGAGAGGGAGCCTGGCACGACCATGCGGCATGATGTCACATGGGGGAGCCACACAACGGGCAGGGTGGGGGATCCGATTAAGAAGACCAGCAGGGAGGATGGGAGAGGGCAAGTAAGGTGAGGAGGTGAGCATGAGCTCACAAGGGAGACTGGCTCACATAAATTGGAAGCGCGAGCATGCTGGGGGCAGTGCACACCAGTGGGGTGCGGGTGGAGGTTCAGAACACACCCCCCCACTCAAAATAAAGAACCTAGTGGCTCCCTCCTGCCTGGGCATGTCATGGGAGTGGGGATATCCCCCCAAGGGGTGTTTTTTGCCATGATTAACAGAAAATAGGGAAGGGGACAAGGGAAGGTTTAGGGGGGCCAGTGAAGAGGCCAAAGGGGGGTGAGTGGCCCTCCTAGAGTAGGGTCACTCACGATGGATATGGAAGGGAGCAGCCAAGGGACCTGGTGACCTATCGAGCATGATGGAGACCTTTACTGGGGGCCCGACTGGTTATGCGGGTGCATGGCATGAGGGACAGAAAGAAGGCATTACAAATATGATATATATATTCAATTAATCCTGTTTTCTCTTCCTGTAGTTGTCTTCACAGAGCAAAGGAAAAGAAGGACATGGTGCCAAGAAAGAGCAGGCCATCAAAAGAAGACGCTTACAGCGATATAACTGAATTGGCAGAAAAAGCCAACAGAATTTGGAAACTGGTGGAGGGGGAGGAACCAGGTAGACCTGGGCAGAAGAGAAAAGCTGGCCTGGAAAAAGGTGGCAGAAGGAAACGACCAGCCGAAGGGCCACGCAGTCCCGTTAGGGTGCCACTGCTGGTAGGGGGACCTGCCAGGGTGGCTGATCCAGTACCTCAGCAGCCTATAGAATTGGTGATGCCAGTACCTCCCCCCAATCAAGGTGGGATCTCCCTGGCTGAACCCGGACCAGATCCCCAGAACGTGGTGTTCCCTCCACAACCCCTAGTAGTTCACCCTCCTCCTCAACCACAGGGAGAAATAAGGGGACACTTGAAAGACTCCAGGCAGCAAGGCCCGGACAAGGTTACAGGTAATGCATCCAGTGCAGTGGGGGGCAGTATAAAAGAATACATTGGTCAAATTGTGTCGGCACTGGGAACAGGAGGTCTGGGGCAGATGGGATCGGCCCTGGCAGAGATTAGGGCAGAGAAGGAGGTGCCGGGCAAAAATGAAGGGTGTACAGAGAGAGAAGGAAAAGGTACAAGGGAGATAGGTGCACCTGGGATGAGGATAAGTGAGCATGTGCCTTTGGCCACAAAGGAAAAAATATGGAAAGGGTAGTATATGGATATATTTGCTTTGGTGAACCAGGAAGCAGCAGCCAAGTATGAGGAAACTGAGGGCATAGGTAAAAGTGAAATGGCAGCGGCGATAATGCTGTTAGGGAAGAATGAGGATGACAAGTTCATTAAAGAGAAGACTTGGGATGGGTGGTTCATAGATTTTGCCACTTTCTCAGCCATTGTACTGGAAAAAAGGCCAGAGCTAGGCATCCCGTTCATCAGTCATTCCTTGATAACACGGAGGGCAAAAGCAAAGGGCGGGGTGGGGTGGTTAAACTATGATGAGTTTTTTTGGCAGAGAATGGCAACATTCAGGGACGTGAGATGGGACACCAAGCAGCTAGATTTATGGACCGATTACATAACAGATCAGACCACACCGGAAGGTGAATGGGGAAAAAAGGGAGCTATGCCCAAGAGATGATGCTGGGCTTACAACAGGGCTTTTTGCTCGTGGCCTCAATGTTGTTTCCAGCATGCATGTTCAAAATGCGGGGGAGGGCACCCGGCAAGTAGATGTAGAATGACATGGGCCCAAGGGCATGGGGTCAAGGGTCAGGTCAGCAGTTTTTCAAGAAGGCTAGGGGTTTAGAGGCAGACATGGAACAGGAGGGAGGGTGGGAAACACGAGTAGAGGGGGTCAGAATCACTGAGAGAAGAAACATTGCTCAAAATGAGGGGGAGGGGCCGGGGAGGAATAATGGGGGGCATGATAGGGACCAGTTTGGGATGGCCAGAACCCCCATCAATTTGGAGGCATGGACAGCCTGTTTGGATGGATATCTGAACACAAGCATGTGGGATATGATCATAGGTTTTAACACAGGGTTTCCACTGCAGTGTGGGGGGCTCAGACAAGTGAGAGAGGTGAGTAACCTGGGATCAGTGAAAGGAAAGGAGGGGATGTTAAGACAGAAGATAGATAAAAAAAAGGTAGCAGGGAGGGTAGAGGGCCCATTTAACACCCCCCCATTGCTGAACATGCAGATTTCGCCATTGGGTTTGGTACCCAAGAAACAAGAAGGGGGAATACAAGGTGATCCACCACCTGTCTTATCTGGAAGGGGACTCAGTGAATGATTTCATCAGTGAGGAACACAGTAGGGTGACATATGCGACACTAGAGGATGCAGTCTGGATAATCCATGCCACAGAGGATGCATGGATGGCAAAAACGGACATTGAGTCTGCTTTCAGACTGCTGCCAGTTAAGAGAGAAGACTGGGATCTACTGGGTTTTAAAATTGGGGGACAGTATTATTTTGACAAAGCAATGCCAATGGGATGTTCCATAGCATGTGCGACGTTCAAAGCATTCAGCACCTGTTTGCAGTGGATATTCCAAAAAAAGCAGCTTATAGGATGGTCATCCATTATTAGGATTATTTTCTGTTCATTGGGAGGGGAAAAAGAGAGACACAGAATATGCTGGGTAAGTTTCAGGAGTTGTGCCAGGAGCTAGGGGTTCCACTGGCACCAGGAAAAACAGAAGGGCCCAACAGGGTGATGGAGTTCCTGGGGATTGAGATAGATGCCCTGAATGAAATATTTAGACTACCGGACAAAAAAGTAACTAAATTGAAGGAACTGATTCAAGTACACACCATCAGGAGAAGGATACAACTAAAACTAGGGCAGCAGGTACTGGGGCATCTGAACTTCACCTGCAGGGCCATCAGGCCAGGAAGGGCATTCACAAGGAGGTTAGCTAGGGCTACAGCAGGGGTCACCAGACCACATCACTGGGTGGACTTGACACAAGGTGTCAGGGAGGATTTTAAAATATGGGAAGAATTCCTTAAGGAGTATAATGGGTGCTCTTTCTGGCAAGAGGAGTGGCTGTACAACACAGATCTTGACCTCTACACAGACGCTGCTGGGGGGCTAGGCATGGGGGGTTACCTGAGGGCAGGTGGTTTGCAGAACCATGGCCTGCCAGCTGGGTGAGGGACGGAAAAGTGAGAGATATAACGCTACTGGAGATCATCCCCATATGGGCATGTACCTTGGTCTGGGGGGAGGGCAGGAATTATGGAATCAGAAAGTGACATTTTGGTGTGACAACAGAGCAGTGGTGGATGTGCTAAACAACAAGGGAGCCAGGTCAGATACAGTCATGCAGGTATTACGACGTTTAGTGTTAAGGATTTTGCAGCTGAGCATGTCATTCAGAGCAAAACACATAGAAGGGGTGCACAATACCCTGGCTGACAGCCTTTCCTGTCTGCAGCTGGACTGTTTCCGGAGGTTGACACCAGCAGCAGAGGAACTAAAAATGCCCATACCGATGAACATCTGGGATGTTGGCAAGAAGGAGCAGAACTGCTGTTTCACAGCTCATGGGTGCCTCGGACTCTGAGGGCCTACGATGGGTCCTGGCAAGTGTTTCAAACATTCAGGGCAGAGCACCAGATGGAGGTAAGTGGGCCACTTACAGAGGAACAGTTGGGAATGTTCACCATGGAGCAATGGCAGAAAGGGACCGCCCACACCATGATGGGGGTTTATCTTGCAGGGATTAGTGTTATCTGCAGCCTAAAAGGGTGAAATGACCTGACAAAATCACTGCTCATCGGGAGAATGATGCAGGGATGGGGCAGGTTGAAATGTGGGCTAGGAGATAATAGGAGGCCAATAGGGGAACAGTGGCTAATAAGGCTAAAAGAGGTGCTCCCGGTTACATGCAGATCAAAGCCCAGCTATCTCACATGCTTTATGTGATAATGTTTGCGGGGGCTATGAGAGTGAGTGAGGTGGTAGGCCATGGGAAAGAGGACAAGGAAGGAGGTTTGGCATGGGACGATGTGAGTTGGGGGGTGAAAGAGATACGGATCAATCTCAGGAGGTCAAAAATGGATCAAAAAGGGCAAGGTTGCATGGTAATACTGAAAGGGCAATCGGAGATTGCAATATGCCCAGTCCAGGATCTGTGGGCTTTTGCTGCAGAGCAGGTGACCAGGACGTGAAAGCTATTTGTACATGGTGACGGGAAAAGGGTCACTGGCTATCAAGTCACAGCAGTGCTGAAAAAGAGCATGCAATTTCTGGGGGAGGACCCAGCTAATTACTCATCCCATTCCCTACGGATTGGGGCTGCCTCACAGTGGGCAGCAATGGGGGAACCCGTGAAGGGCATTTTGGAAAAAGGGCGCTGGTGGTCAGCCAGTTATAAGAGATACATCAGAGCACTGAAGTAACAAAAAAAAAGAAAAAGAAAAAGTGTGGTATAGAAGGGAAATAAATGAAATTGTGGTGCTCCTATGGGGGAGCACAGGTAAGGGGGGAAGTTGGGGGGGCAAAGAACAGAAAGAGTCAGGGGGAGGGATAATCAAAGAAATAACTGCATGTGACTGCCAAAGCTGTAACCACAATGATGTAACAAAATGTTGTAATGTATTTGTCCTCTTTGTGACAAGGTACCTTTGGAAATGAGCCTCTGGCTCAAAGGTTGTAAACTGATGTACAAATAAATAAATAATACAGTGAGGGCACTAAGAGTATGTATAAATTAATTAATTTTCTTTGCACCCCATAGGTAGATGGAGGATCACGGAAGTCTTGATCTGCGGCCATTCCTATATTTATTGGGCTGGAAAAGAGAGCTGAGAAGAAAGCTGGGGGAAAGCAGCTGTACCAGGATGTAAGACAGCATAGGTTGGTATGGCACAGCATATGGGGGATGAGATGGGCAGAGCATCTTCTCGCATTAAAGGAACTCAAGGGACATTGGCCCAGTTCAGACCTAATCATTATACATCTGGGGGGCAATGACCTGGTGGGCAGACCGTGGGTACACACACATACTTACAGATAAAAAGGGACCTAGTGGCAATACGACAGTGGTGGCCTCAGGTATGTCTCGCCTGCTCAGATATGATACTGAGAAGGGTATGGAGACAGGAACACAGCCACAGGGCAGTGGAGAGGGGCCAGGAAAATGATGAATAGAAGGATGGGGACATTGATAAGGCAGATGGGGGGGACAGGTGATACTGCGGGGTAGAAGAATGGGTGGAGGACTTCTACAGGCCAGATGGTGTGCACCTGTCACATCTAGCCATAGACATGTTCAACACAGAAACAATGGGTTTCATAGAGGAATGGAGAAAACAAGAACAAGTTGGTATATAAAAAAAAGGAAAAGCGAAGAAAGGATCGTCCCTGAGGTAAGGGAGAATGATACCCTAAGTATGGGGGGAAGCCAGCCATCCAACATAAGCTGGAGACTGGCTAGTGGGGAAAAAAGGGGGGAGGGGGAAGAAAAAAGGAATAACACAAGAAGTGGAAGAAGAGGAAGAAGAAAGCGGTCTCGGTTTTCACCGTTACCTAGCGGAAAAGGAGAAACAGAAGGCACCCAGGTTTTCACCTGGGGGAGGGATAATCAGAAATTGACATGTGGATGGAAATAAATGAAATTTATGGAAATATGATCATAAAGAAATGGAAATGGAATATTGGGTTATGAATATAAATAAATTAATTGCCAATCTGAGCACAACAAACAATGGTCTGTTTTTTGTGAGGGGAAAAGGGGGGAATCTGGGACAATGGAGTTTGCCCTTTAAGGGGCAGACCAGGTTGTCCTGGTGCACCCTTTCCCTCTGTCATGGAATGGTAGTGCTCAGAAGGGGGGGAGGAAGGGGAGGGGCTAAGGACCAGAGCAAAGGACAGATAACAGGAAAGAGAGGGGTGAAGGGTGGTTCATTAGGGACAGCACAAGGGGGCCTCAGCCACTTTTTGCTGGAGTTTTTGATTCCTCCCACCCACCCTACTAGACAGAGCAAGAGGAAAGACAGTCAAAGGGGGACTGTATGGTGGGTCTGTCAAGGTGGATAACAGATGAGTCCGGTTGGACAGTTTGGACTGCCAAAGGTGGATGGCAGATGATGATACAGTTATGGACTGACAAAGGTGGATGATGGGGGGTGGATGGGGAGGGGGGAGAAAAAGGAATAACACAAGAAGAGGAAAGAAAGCGGTCCCGGTTTTCACCGTAACCTAGCGGAAAAGGAGGAACAGAAGGCACCCAGGTTTTCACCTGGGGGAGGGATAATCAGAGATTGATATGTGGATGGAAATAAATGAAATTTATGGAAATATGATAATAAAGAAATGGAAATGGAATATTGGATTACGAATATAAATAAATTAATTGCCAATCTGAGTACAACAACAAACAATGGTCTCTGTCTTTTGTAAGGGGAAAAGGGGGGAATCTGGGACAAATAGAAAACAGAAACATTACAAGCAGCTGTAAATTCACATACATTTCCTGTACCCTTTAAAGGGTTATGTTAAGCCAGTCTTGCTGTATATCTTTGTTTTCTAAAATGTTACACCAGCAATTATCCACATATAGAATAATGTATGGGCAACCATACAAAACAAAACTGTGTTTCTATCAAGTGGTGAGAAGATATCATAAACGTCAATATCAAAACTTGAGAAGTCTCTGTGATGTCTTCTCAATCCAAGATGAAAACATCTCTTCACCCTCCTTTTTCCCCTTTCCCATTTCCTACTCTGCTTTTAATTATTCTGCTATGTAGTATTCTTTCTTCAGTATCATTACTTATCCTGTTTATTGTTTATTTTTCCAGTATTTGAGGACTGCTGTTATGTATAAAGAGAACTGTAATTTTGGAGAAAAACAAACACATGGATTATCTTTTTTGCAACTTTGCAAAACTTTAAGAAATTAAATTAGTTATGACTGGGTAACACTATCTGCTAACAATTGTATTGAAGTTTGCAATAGATGCTTCCTAATTTTGCCCCACAAATTATAGCTACTGCACTTGGTGAGAGATATATATAAGGGCATCTTACCAATTTATCTAAAATGTATTCAAGTGCTTATATACTTATAATTATCATTTATGAAATACAGTGCAGCAGCATTAGCCAGAATGCAAAGCAACACCTTGCAGTAATCATGTAGACTGCTACAAGGACAATGTAATTCAAAGACAGTTATAAAATGGTCAACAACAAAAAACAAAAATCAGTGATCTGATTGGTTAATAACTGTCCTGAACTATGCAGTAATTGACCAATAACCCAAGAGGTCTGGAGAGTGCTTGCAAGTCCTTAAACTTGTTTTCAATGCTGACATAAGTGTACAGAAATATCCC
Source organism: Neoceratodus forsteri (assembly GCA_016271365.2). NCBI lineage: Eukaryota > Metazoa > Chordata > Ceratodontiformes > Ceratodontidae > Neoceratodus > Neoceratodus forsteri. The sequence continues at coordinate 1,022,883,263 of CM057454.1, read as the reverse complement.
TATACTGTTTTGAAATTCTCAGTAACTGTGACAGCTGGTATAACAGAAAAAAAGTTCTGGCTAACAATATGACTGACTTAATCGCCAGACAATTGGATCTCTTTGATGGGGAAACCCCAGCTATTTGGAGTGAGAACAATTTTCCAATGATGGATATGCACTGTTTCTAAAAAGGCAAAAAAAAAAAAAAAGCAAAAAAGCAAAGTAAGCAGGCATGCATCTGTCAGTACACGTGAGTTGGATGAGACTGAAGAAAAAAAGAACGAGAGAATCACTCCAAACATTATTACATGGAAAGAGACTGTCTAAAAAATGGGTGAGAGAGAAAAAAAAGTTGTTGATTTCAAAACAGTAAAAGTGGACAATTTAAACCAATTATTAGTGAAGGGGGAGATAAAGTAGGCTCTGTGGCATTTTTAGTAGGTAGGGGACAAAAGGCAGAAAGGATGGGCCTATTAGTCCAGATCTGCTGTCAAATTCTATGCTTCTGTGCCATTAAGAGAGCCTTATGATACAGTCAGAAACAGTGAAAGTAAGTAGTACAGCATCTCAGGCTGTGTGTGCATGCAAGCAGCAATTAACAAACATACTACAAGTAAGGCAATTGGACAGCATATGAACATTATGACAGATACAGACTTTACATCATCCAACAAGGTGTTGGCATTGGTAGAAAACAAGGCAAGGATATGCAAGGATGTTAGCCATAAATTTCAGGCACAGACTGGCAGACGCTGAGATAATAAAAGTGTTTTTATCAACAGGGTTACCACCTTTGGATGAGGAAAAAAGTGGACACTAAACCACTCCCTTACCTCTGCCCTAGCCCCACCATGGCTGGTCATGTACAGTTCCCCAACAGTTCCCATGCAAAGTCATTTCTTTTGTCAGTTAAGCCTTTAATGGCGCAGTAAAAGACTGTACTTATAGCAGCAGTTCAACAAAAACATTAACAACTGTACCATTCAAATCTGCTTTTTTAGGTTTTCCTAATTACAATATTTAATTACTGAACTAACTGAAGCAGGCAAACATATCAACATAAAGGAAACTTCATTTACAGATGTGATCTAGAAAGCAAGGGGATACGGTAAATAGTATACAAGGATATGTAATAAACAAACTGTTTTCTTCCTTTAATGTGTACTATATATTTTTTTTCTAAATCCAACTCCTTTTCTTGTTAACAATACTATTTCAAAGCCAAAAGAAGTGACCAACCTTTTTTCCTGAGGGGAAAAATTATTGAAATATTTAAAAATGCTTAAATTCTGGTAGATATGGATAAGTTTACAAGCAAATGAATGTAGAAGATAATGAAATCTTTTACTTGTATAAACTGTAGGGTCAGACTTTTTGCCAGGCTTTACTGCAGTGCTGTTTAACATGCAGAGTGGAAAAGATTTGGATAAGTAACTGCAAATAGTCTTAAAGAGGGTTGACCAATTAAAAGGGCAGAGCCCGTTGTCCTATGGCCCTGCCAAGAAAGTGGGAAGCTCAAGGGAAAGGGGGGAGGGGCTAGAGGCAAGAGTCACATAAAGGGGGAAGTACGGATGAGATCACAGAGGGGTGGGTCATGGAGGTGGAGAACAATGAGGTGGCCGCAGGTGAATGGTCAGGGTGAGCCCAAGGGGCGGGACAAAGGTGGTAGTTAAAAAGGACTGCACAGCAGTGGAGAACTCACAAAATTGCTCCAAATTATTTTACTCTGGATGCACATCAGTTGTTGGCAAGATTTTAGAGCCAGTGGGCTTTTTATTGGTATTTGGAGTTTAGTCACAGTGCAATCATAGAGCTTATAGTAAACATAGTTTTTAAAAACAAACAAACAAAAAAAAAAAACAAGAAAGCAGGATTATGAGGACAGAATTGGGACCACAGTGAGTAGACATCCAAGTAGCCAAGGAGAAAGATAAGGCACGGTATAGTGGGGAGAGGAGCAGTGGAATGCACCGGTGGAGGCGAATAGAATGACTGGGTGAGGCAGAATGTGGAGCGAATACTGGAGAAGCAAACTGGGTGTCCCAAAGGGCACAAAGTGAGCCAGCAAGGCCAGGAGAAGCCCAGGTGGGAGGGGGCAGAACAGGCAGTAAAAAAGAGTATGTGGATCAGCTGATAGGCATTTCCCTCAGGTGTAGGAGAATCTGGGAAATCCCTGTATATGTTGCAAGTGCCAGGGAAGTGGGAATAGTGCTGCAGAGAAAATGGCATGACAGGGAGGCTGAGTCAGGCCTGGGGGGGCATTGTCGTTGGAGCCGGGTGGCATGTCAGTTAGTGTCAGTGGCTCAGTAGGTAGCACACTCGCCTCTGAGGCCGGGAGATCAGAGGGCTGTGGGTTCAGTTCCCACATCTGGCTCTTGGGTTAATATCCCAGTACTGACACTGTAGTGCAGAATGAGAGGGGTGCTGCACTTCTGAGGTGCCGTCTTTCAGATGAGACGTTAAACCGAGGTCCCATCTGCCTGGATTGGTGGTAGTTCAGGTGGATGTTAAAGATCCCATGGCACTTATCGAAAAGAGTAGGGGAATTTCCCCGGTGTCCTGGACAAATTTCCCTCATTCACTATAAATACCACCAACAGCTTAATCTGGTTCAAAGTCAGTTGGCATTCATCTGTATCCCCCTCCCCCGGGTCGTGCCTGAAAATAGGCAGGATTTGTCTAGTGCACTTACCCGGTCAACAAAAGCTAAATAAATAAATAAAATGTCCCGCTGGGTCAGCGGAAAAAGGGGCTCAATGGAGCCAAGTAAGGTGAGAAGCCTGCAGAGAGGTAGTAAATGCAACCAGAGAAGGAGGGGTTTCAAATAGGCAGGGTTCTGCACGGTGATGCATCCGGATGGCAAAGGAGAACACTGAGGCCTACCACGTGTCGACTGGAAAATGCAAGGGTTTCAGAAAGAGTTTTGGTGGTAGAAGCGGTTGTTTGCCCTGTGGGAGTAGCGAGCAGGTGCCCGGAAGGAGGATTATTTGGTATGTCATGGGTTTGGCTCAGAAGGGAGCCAAGGAAGAGGGAAAGAGGTTGGAAGTGCGGGGAAGGAGATGACCAGGCAGGGATTGTTTCTTACAGCATTGGACAGGCGTAAACAACAAAAAGGGAGATGGAGGCTGCAGGGCATACTGCGTGGTGAGGTAGTTATATATGGGTCCAGGCAGGGGATCGATGAGAATACCAGCATTTGGGGGTGCTTCGCAAGCAGTGAATACGGGTGAGAGAAGAAAGAAGGATACAGAAGACAGAGGGGCAAAGTAGACTGCATGGGCCTACCGCATGGCATTGGCGTGTGACGTCATCACCACGTGGGTAGGAAAGGATACTGGAATCATGAAGAGAAGTTGGAATAGGCACACAGGAAAGGGGAAAATAAACGGCCACCCTTTACATATATATTTGGTGTTTTCAGTATTAAATTGTTTCATTATGGGAAGGAGGGAAGGCTTTGTATGCTAGGATTGCTTCGCGGTGGGTAATTGGCACTGTGAAAAGGCAGATTAATTAAGGTGGCCTGGATTTTCAGTGGCCATTATACTAAGTCCATTACACAGGAAACACTGTTTTACATTAAATCCTTCCTAATGCAGATGGGAAGTTACCCACCAAGGCATCGGCTAGTTAAAGACCGTGCCTCCATTTTGCTGATTGCAGATGAAGGCCATGGGGCCATTTTAGCTGGAAGGCAGTGCAAGGGTAGCAAAACAAAAAAAAACCCTGGACCAGATAGCGATTAGAGGAACAGCATGAGGGAGGGGGGGTTATATAAAAAACCAAAAACAAAAAAAAACTAAACTGTGTGCTGACCTGTATGATGTTGTCCATTCTAGATACAGCAGAGCAAAAATGGTGCAGAAGAAAGCAAAGCCCAGCAAAGAGGAATGGTACAAAGCAGTGATGGACCAGGTGGAAAAGATGAATTGGTTACTGGAGGTGGTGGAGCCAGACAGAAGGGTTATGGGTATTAAGCGGAAGGGGAAGGCGGGGAAGGGTCGGGAGACAAAGAAGAGGATGCCAACAAGGAGCAGTGTAGCAGAATCCAGGATGGTGGTACCGGGACCTGAACCAATAGCCCTTATGAGTCTGGCTCCTAGTAGCCCGGTTCCTGAGCTGACCCCAGACCGCATCCCAGAACCAGTTGTAGTACCAGACCCCGAGACACTGAGGCTCCAGCTGATCCTACAAGAACCAGTTCCGATGACACTAGTGCCACAGAATTTGCCACCCCGCACACCTGGAGTTCCCCTGCTGGGGCCCGGCACCACACAGACACATGGAACAGGTAATCAGGTGGTGACTAGGGAGAGCAGCATAAAAGAATATGTAGGGCAAATGTTGAAAAGTATGGGGAAGAATGGGATAGGACAGCTAGAGAAAGCATTAGGAGAAATAAAAGGAGGAGGAGGGGTGCAAAAGGGAACATAATGATAGCAGAGAGCCCTTGGATGGGAAGGGAGCTGGGAGCACCAGGGATGCATTTAGTGGACAATGTCCCCAAGGCCATGAAAGAGAAAATATGGAAAGGGGAATATGTGGATATTTTTGCATTGGCAAATGTAGACAGTATGGAGAAATACGAGGAAAAGGAGACTTTCGAAAAGAAGGACATGGCGTTGGCAGTGCTGTTGTTAGGAAAAGGGGAAGAGGACAAAACTTGGAAGGGAAAAATCTGGGACAATTGGTCCATGTGTTTCATTTATTTCACCGCCATTGTTATTGAGAAGCAGCTGGAACTGGCTACCCCACTCTTAATCTATTACTTCATAATAAAAAATGCATAAAATAAAGGGGGGCATAGTTGGCTATGAGACGATGAGAAGTTTACAAAGAGAATGGTGCATTTTGGGGATGTGAAGTGGAATGCAAGGCAAATAGACTTGTGGCTGGAAATTTATACGGGCCTCATGGAAAAGGAGATGGAAGGGGAAAAAAAGAGTCGGGGTGGCAGCAAAGTCCTGTTGGGGTTATTACAGGGCATCTTGCTCTTGGCTGAACTGCTATTTTTGGCATGTTTGTTCCAAGTGTTGGGGGCATCACCCAGCATCCAAGTGTTGATACAGCTGGGAGAAAGGGTCCGGCAGTCAGGACCGGACATACCAGCTGCCCTTTCAGAGTGGTCAGAGCTCATTTGGGGGGCAGTAATGGGGGAGAGGTAACAGGGGGAGAGGACAGTTCTACCAAAACCGACACCAGGACTTGTAAGAGGAGTCCAGAAGGGGGTTCCAGCTGGCCCGGATACCTATAAGGATAGAAGAGGTGGAAAGGTGGCTGAAGGGTTACCCGGACCGGAGTGTGGCCAGAAAGTTGCAGGCAGGCTTTCATACAGATTTTAGCCTGCATTTTCGGGGCTCTAGGAAGCGGATGAAGGCAAAAAATCTCAAATCTATGCATGGGAAGGAGACAATCCTGGCACAAAAAATTCAAAAATGGGTGACAGTGGGGAGGGTGGAAGGCCCATTTGCCTCACCTCCATTGTCGAACCTGAAGGTTTCTCCATTGGGACTGGCACCCAAGAAGCAGGAAGATGAGTGCCGAGTAATACATCACCTATCCTACCCAGAAGGTGAGTTGGTCAATGACGCCATTGGTGAGGAAGACAGCAGGGTCAGCTATGCCACCCTGGAAGATGCAGTGCGACTCATTAGATCAAAACAGGAGGCATGGTTGGTGAAAACAGATATAGAGTCAGCCTTTTGGCTATTGACGGTTCAGTCGGAGGACTGGGATTTACTAGGCTTCAGGGTGGAGGGGAAGAATTATTTTAACAAGGCCATGCCCATGGGGTGCTTGATAGCATGTGCCACATTTGAGATGTTTAGTACCTGGCTGCAATGGGTGTTCCAGAATCGGTATTGGTACCAAAAAGTGGTACACTATCTGGACAATTTCCTGTTCATCGGGGAAGGGAGAAAAGAGACTAAGGAAATGCAGAGGGATTTTCAGGTGCTCTGTCAAGAGGTGGGGGTGCCATTGGCAGAAGACAAGATGGAGGGGCCTAGTCGGACAATAGAATTCCTGGGGCTGGAGCTGGACATGACAAGGAAGCTATATTGGTTGCCTGATCAAAAGGTTAGGAGGCTGTGGGAGCTTTTTTCAGGACAACGGGGGTATGCAGGATGGCACAGCTGCAACAGGTGCAACAGCTGTTGGGGCACCTGAACTTTTCATGTAGAGTCATTGCACCGGGGTGCACATTTACATGGCATTTAGCCTGGGCTATGCGGGGGGTTAAGCAGCCTCACCATTGGATAGACCTTAACAAAGGGACCAGGGAGGATATGGCAGTGTGGGAACACTTCCTGCAAGCCTACAATGGACAAACATTTTTGGCAGGACGATTGGCTTTACAACACAGATTTTCAGCTGTATACAGATGATGGAGGTATTATCATGGGGGGTACTTCCAGGGGCAATGGTTTGCAGAACTGTGGCCGGAGGATTGGTCCTAGGAGGGGGGGATGAATGACATCACCTTTTTGGAATTGTTCCCCATATGGGTGGCAATGATTGTCTGGGGTAGGGATCTGAAGAACTGGCAGGTCACTTTTTGGAGTTATAATAAGGCAGTGGTGGAAGTGCTGAACAGGAGAAAGATGAAGTTGGAAAGAGTGATGAGGGTGTTGGACAGGATGGTGTGGCTGGGCTTGACCCTGAACATGTCCTTCAGGGCCAAGCACATCGATGGTGTGGATAATGAGATAGCTGATTGCCTCTACCGATTGCAGATGGACAAATTTAGGACCATCTTATCCAGAGCAGAGGCCTGGCAGACCACCATACCGATGTACGTGTGGTTGATTTAATTGGAGGAGCTGAAGTACTGTTCCATAACTCCTGGGCCCCCAGGACGCTGAAAGCTTATGAGACCTCACGGAGGGCTTTTCAGAAATTCTGGGAACAGTACGGCGGACAGGTAAGTGGGGCAGTGATGGGGGAGCAAGTGGCAAGATTTATAGTAATGTGGTGGAACCAGAACATGGCACATATGACCATGGGTGTACATCTGGCAGCCATAGGACAGATCTGTACACTAAGGAGCTGGGAGGACCCAACCAAAAGGAACCTGATCTGCAGAATGATGCAGGGTTGGATTCAGGGAGCAGATAAGATACAGGATAACAGAATGCCAATTTCTGAGAGTCTGATGGTAAGGTTAATAGGTGTACTGCAACACATCTGCAGTTCACAATGTGAAGCTGTGTTGTTCCAAGCCCTTTACACCACCATGTACAGTGGGGCGTTTAGGCTGAGCGAAGTAGCGGGGCACAGCAACAAGGCAGAAGGGGGACGACTGCAGTGGATGGACAAAGGATGGTCTGGAGAGGCAGTAGGGGTACTGCTAAGAAGATAAAAGACCCATCAGCAAGGGCAAGGAAGGAGGGTGTGGTTGAGAAAGCACCCCAATGGAACCATTTGCCCGGTAGCGGCACTGCACGTGTACATGGCAGAATGCCCAAACCAAGGGAATGCCAAGTTGTTCTTACATGGGGATGGCAAGCCAGTATCTGGATACCAGGTAACATCGGTACTGAACAAGGGACTTCAATTTTTGGGAGAACCAGGGGAAGGTTATTCCTCCCACTCATTCAGGATTGGTGCTGCCTCAATGATGGCAGCACAAGGCAGCAGGCCGGGAGAGATTAAGAAGAAAGGCAGGTGGATTTCGGGATGTTATACAACATACATACAGAAAATACAACAATAATAATTTCTGTTTTGTCTCCCACTGCAGGTGCAAGAAAGAAGATAATGGGAGGGAGGGGAGGAGGGATGGGTGGGGAGGGGCAGAGGTCATATATTCATCTGTGTGCTTCTGGCTGTGCAGGTTCAACCAGGAGGCTCGAGGCGTGGATCTGTGGACACTCGTTTATTCATTGGGCAGAGAAGTGGGCAGCCAGAAGAGAAGGGGGAAAGCAGCTGTATTTGGACAGTGACACAATACGACTTGTGTGGAGAGGACATCGGGGCATGAAATGGGCACAGTTGCTGCCAGAGCTCAGGGAAATCAGGAGGGAGTACAGGCAGCCTGACCTGATTGTGATACACCTTGGGGGCAATGACCTGGGGACAAGGCCCTGGCTGGACATTTTTTATCAAATAAAGCATGATGTAAATAAAATAAAGGAATGGTGGCCGGAGGTTACTCTGGCCTGGTCAAAGATCATGCCTCAAAAAGTTTGGAGGCAGGTGGAGAGACATAAGGGCATGGACAGTGCCAGAAAGCACATGAATGTGTGGGTGGGGAGATTATTCAAAAACATGGTGGGACTAGTCATACCCCATGGGATCCTGGAGTGGGTAGACAAATTTTATGGGGGGGAGATGGCATACACCTATCGGGCCTGGGCTTGGCTATGTTTAGCACTGAAATAGCAAATGCCATTGAAGCATGGCTGGGGCACAGATGAGGCAGGGCAAGGATAGATGAGGGGGATGGGGGGATGTCCACCGTCCATCGCAAGCTGGAGGTGGACTAATGGAAAAAGGAGGAAGGAAGACAAGAAAGGGGGGGAAGGAAATAAAACAAAAGACACAGGGTTGACAAGCAAAAAGCAGGGGTACAGTGTGTATGCTCATGACCCCCTTTCATGACATAGGAGGAAGAGGCCAGACCCCTCCATGATGTACGTCTGGAGGGCAGAAGAAAAGAAGAGGTTGGTAGCAATTATGAAGTGAACAAGAATCTGAAGGATATTATGTATGTGAATATAATGTAAATATAATAGATGTAAAATAAGGGTAAAGAGATTACAAATGGAAGTCTGGAGATGTACCTGATGTGAACATGTTGTTGTAAAATGTTATTGATGTGACAAATCAGTAAAATTATTGCCAAACTGAGCAACCACACACAACATGGTCTGTGTATTTATTGGCGGGGTTCTAGGGACAAAAAGGGTTGCCCAATTAAAAGGGCAGACCCCATTGTCCTAAGGCCCTGCCAAGAAAGTGGGAAGCTCAAGGGAAAGGGGGGAGGCGAGGGGCTAGAGGCATGAATCACAGAAAGATGGAGGTATGGATGAGATCACAGAGGGATGGGCAATGGAGATGGAGACCAATGAGGAGGCCGCAGGTGAATGGTCAGGGTGAGCCCAAGGGGCGGGACAAAGGGGGTAGTAAAAAAGGACTGCACAGCAGTGGAGAGCTCACAAAATTGCTCCAAAGTATTTTCCCACCCTCCCACTCCTAAGGAAGGACAGAAGGGCACAGTGATAGGTGAAATACAGTGCACCACTGTGGTAGATGGAACACAGTGGCAAGTTGCATGGTACTGCTGAAGATGGATGGCAGAAAAGGGGGAAGGAAGTCAAGAAAAAGGGGGGAAGGAAATAAAACAAAAGACAGAGGGTAGACAAGCAAAGAGCAGGGGCACAGTGTGTACGCTTGTGACCCCCTTTCATGACATAGGAGGAAGAAGCCAGACCCCTCCATGATGTATGTCTGGAGGGCAGAAGAGAAGAAGCGATTGGTAGCAGCTATGAAGTGAACAAGAATCTGAAGGATGTAATGTATATGAATATAATGTAAATATAATAGATATAAAATAAGGGTAAAGAGATTACAAATGGAAGTCTGAGATGTACCTGATGTGAACTTGTTCTTGTAAAATGTTATAGCTGTGACTAATCAGTAAAATTATTGCCAAACTGAGCAACCACACACAACATGGTCTGTGTATAAATTGGTGGGGTTCTAAGGACAATGGCCATATTGTACACCTCCCAGGTTGACTCCTTTTAGAAAAAAATGCTTACATTGACCAAAGACCGTATAACTTGAATGGGTGGATAAAACAATGAAGGATATCACAGAATCTGTTTTAAGAGTATGTGAGCACTTAAAATAGCTCAAAATCCTGACTGAGAAATACTGGATAACCAGATAGGGACCTTGAAATCTTAATCATCAGCTAAAACATCTGACAGGTGGCAACCTTTTTTACCCAGCACTTGTGCTAGATTAGAACAAAAAGTGTGGCAAGAAACACAGCTCTATTTGGCCAGATGAGGATGTGAAAGTGTTTGAGCATTAAAACCTCAATCTTTTACAATTAAAAAACATGTGAACAACCTTGACTATCTATCTTTGAACTTTAATGAGGAGACAAAGAACCATAAGAATCACAGTATAGTCCATGGTAAACTTAATTCCACTGAGTTCATATCTTATTGTTTAACGAGTTGCTCCTTGGTTATTTTTTTTAAACTATGCATTTTTAAGCTCTGGGTTTAATAAAAATGTAATGCATAAAACTTAAAATATGTAAAGTTTGAACAAAAGAATGATATACAAAATATGTGATGATACTCTGCCAATTATCAAGCTGTACAATCTTTGGACATCATGCTTGGACTTATTACTAACTAGTTTAGTTCTCAGTTGTCATTCAAATAGTAATGAAGTTACTTTAAAGTTTAATGTAGCATGTACTGTACTATAATGAAAGCAACAAATAAATATTGAAAGGTTTTATGTTTACTTACCCAGGAGATCCTTTATGTCCATTCACAAATTTCAAAAGGCATCTCTTCAAACTGCCAAAAGAATCACAGCGTTTCTGCTTACACCCAAGACACCTATCAAAGGAACAATTACAAAGTGAAGAAGTGTAGTTTACCAAAGAGTCAATGGATGTAAATTACCTGTCCCAAATGATGCCACTGCTGTCAAAGGAAACAACCCCTAACATACTAACATAACAAGCCAATATTTTATATTTTCTAAGAATGTACAACACTGTTTTACTGTAAGAATGTGATATAACATTTTTTCTTTCTTGTTTTACTGTATTTAGCAAGTATATGATCCACTGGTATTTGTAGCACCGTAATACAGTTACTCATGCAAGGAGGACTATCCTCAAGAGAAATGAAATCTGTAAAAAGACACAGGTGCGAAGGCAGCCTCCAAAACTACTGTTTAGCTTTCCTAACAGACCAAACAAAAACAAACAAACAAACAAGCAAACAAAAACCTGGTGTAAAATCCTATGTGCAGGCTCCAAAAGAAGGAAAGAAACTGAACATCAACTCTGTAAGGTGAGCCCAACCCAACCAGTACATGTACAGTTTAATGCAGTCTGTCCAACTTCCCGAACACAGAAGTTTTTTAAAGGACTGTGTGTTTATCAACATTTATACAGGCAAAATGTGTAAATTAATTTTTAATGTACTTTTTGCTGGGTGAAGTAGCACTTCACCATCAAAAAATATAAAGTGCTTACTTAAAAAATACTTTCAAAGCATGTTACTCACCCCACTCACTGTGAAAAATGGTTCCAATCCCCTACTGCCACCCAGACACATTTAAGGATAGTAACGTGACCTAAACACACTCTCATACCCACCTCCCTTTTCCACTCCCCAACAGTTCTATTGCAATTTGTTAAAAACATATGATGCCTTTGATTTGCCTTCCCCACACCAGTGCCTTATTTGTAAAAACACACCACCCAACTCCCCTGCCCCTGCCTGTCCACCCTTAGTCATTTACCAAAGGGAACTCCACACCTGTCCACCCTCTAGCTGCTAATATTCCTTCTGTCCAGCCACAAACTATAGAAAAAATGTGCCTGTTCCTGTAAGAAGACAAAAAAAAAGAAAGAAAACCATCCAGCACTGGAACCAGACATCTTCACAGTTCACTGTTCTGCTGTGTAAAGCCTGAATGAATGATAATGTCTTTACATATGGTAACACCACTCAAACACTCATTTGTAAGAATTAATTCACTTTTTATTCATATGCCCATCCTATGTACTAAACTGCCCATGTTTCACTGGGAAAAAAACAGCTTTTTCACAGAACAGCTGAACCAGACCTGAGTTAAAAACATATGTATTGAAAGATCATACTACACCCAACTAAATGTAAAAATTTGTGGTTGGTCAGTCCACTGCTTTAACTATGTTTGTTTAATAGCAGAGTTCATACCTGGACATTAAATACAGAAGAATAAGCTTTTCAGAAACTACATTTTTTTTGTCTGCTCTACAGTGAATCAAGTGATATTATTTTTAGTATAACATATATACTGTAGTTTTTCTTTTTTTTTACTGAATAAAAAATATGAAAATATTTGATGTTCCTGTACCTGAATTTGGGTTGTTATAATGTTTCTGGGTTTTTTCCTATAATAAAGACAAAAATATATAAAAATAAAATTTCAAAAAATTAAAATGTCATAATATTGCTCATCATTCACTTCATATACATGCATCCATTCTTGAGAACTAAATTAATAGCTATCATATATCTTCTAGCTTGAGCCCAAAGAAGGATCTGTGAGTTTGTTCAGTTGGTATCTTCATCCTGCTTTGATTTGTATCCAGTGATGGAAGTGATCAGAAACGCACAGGAACTCAGTTCCTGTACTTTTTTTGAAGAAGGAATGGAGTTCCTGTACTTCATTCCACTGACACTGGAACTGAAACTCTTTAACCAGCAATATAATGACAGTTTCTGGGCCTGTGACCTGAAATCAGGGTTTCCATAACAACATTTGACTTGTACAACAATGCTGTTTTCCTACAAATACTTCAATATATCTAACTGAATCTATTAGTGTCGAAACAGATCGCTGTGTAAATATACACCTATTCTTCAGATTGATGATCTTCATTCAGCATTTCATTTTAACAATTCCTGAGTTCCTGTACTTCTTGTCTACCACTTGCACCACTGTTTGCATCTTCAAGAATCCTAAATCATATGTCATATGTGCTCATAGCTCATATATATATATATATATATATATATATATATATATATATATATATAACACACATACATACACACACACACAATGGGGGTGAGACGTATTCTAGTGAGATAAAACAAGTTATTTTCACTACAGTGAAATAAATCCTGATGACATCAGCAGAGTTAAAATAAATGCTGTTTATTTCACCCCAAACCCATGCTAAACCCACGCAAAGCTGCACAAATTGTAAATTATTGCAACAATGAGGCCCTCATTGTATAAACAGGATACATGATGTGCACTCGTGTGATATGAGAAATATGTTCAGTCCTGTACAGTGACCTATGTACCTTCGCCACTCATGAGTATTCAGAGATCACGCTAGAGGAGTGAAAATATTTTCCATATCACACGCGTGCCCATCATGTATCATACATATATACATATATATATATATATGACAAAGAACCTCTGTGTGCAAGCACTGAGACAATGGTTACCCCAAAGGGCATTTTGCTGGGAAGCCAAGTTTCAAAGAAATACAAAATCACACATGCCCCCACAATGCAAAGCATCATGGGCTGTATATGCAAATCACAACAGAATATTATGCTCATTCAATTTTAAGCAGAAATGCATGGTACCATGTTACGAGCATGCATTGCACAGTTTCTATGCATGCTTATAACTTAACGTTTAATATTTTCATTCCAGATTTTCAACATTGCCATTTTTCTAATGCATCCTTATGAACAGTACAGCTGTCATTTGTTATATCCTACCCAGAATGTGTTTTTGCACCTGTGGCACAGAATGGCATGATTGCTGGGATGGATTAATAACATGACAGTGCCACTGTTCATGAGGGGAGGACCCATCAAGCCCATGTTGAAAATGTAGTGAAAAGATTCAAAAAAATGACTGTTACTGGTGTGTGTTGTGCACTTTCTATGCACGCTCATAACTTTTCCACTTTTTCATATTGTCACTCTAGATTTTCAGCATTGCCATTTTGTCACACCACCTTATGAACAGAACAGAACAGCTACCACTTTGCACATCCTGTCTAGAATGTGACTTCACAACTGTGGCACAGAATGGTGTGGTCACTGTGCAAAATCAACTTTTGGGATGGATTAACAAAATCACAATCGCAATGTTCATGAGGCGATGTCCAATAATGCTGATGTTGAAACTTTGGTGAAAAAAGTTACAAAAAATGAGCACATTACGAGTGTGCATTGCTCAATTTCTATGCACGCTTGTAACTTTGCCAGCATTTCCCATTTTTCACACTATTGTACTATCTGGATGGAGGGATGGAAGCAGAGGATCCAAAGGACCCTGGCTCCCACCATGACATATGGATACTGTTGTACTATCTTGATGGAGGGATGGGCACTCCCACCATGAACATAGACATTGTTGCACTATCTGGATTGAGGGCTTTGGACCCTGCACTCTCACCATGACATATGGACACTGTTGTATTATCTGGATGGAGGTATGGGAGTGCAGGGTCTGAAGGACCCTGTGCTCCCTCAGTAAAATGAGGATACAATTGTACTATCTGAAAAGATGGGAAGTTATTTGCAAAAAACTTCATTAATGAATCAGTTACGGTGGATACCACAGTGAAAGAAGCAGGTAAATGAGGCATTAGGGTTTCCAACTGTAATGCCCCACCCACCAGGGTTCCCACCACTACCACCCCACCCCATCCCCCCACCCTCCACACACCAAAAGATGTTGGTGTGTGCCATGGTCATAAAGCCTAACTCTCACCACATTGTTGGAAACCCTAATTCCTCATTTACCTGCTTTTGTCACTGGTATCCACCTAACTGATGCATTAATGAAGTTTTTACGCAGAATCTCTATACTTGTATATAACAAAACAGATATGTAAATACGCTGCAAATACAGAGTTACAAATTGATGTTTTGACTGTGGGTCTTCTTCAGGAAATATCTAAAAGAGAAAAAGCAAAATTAGTGTAGGGGACAGGAAAAATAAGGAATATATATAGATATATAGGGAAAGAAAATATATATATATTCCCCATATACTCATATGTATTCCTTATTTTACCTCTCCTCTACACCAGTTTTGCTTTTTCTCTTTGAGATATTTCCTGAAGAAGACCTACGGTCGAAACATTGATTTTTAACTCTGTTTTCAGTGTGCATTTAATATAACCATTTTGTTTTGTTTTCAGACCACATGCTGATGCAGCATCATGTTTTTGAATATCTATCTATCTATCTATCTATCTATCTATCTATCTATCTATCTATCTATCTATCTATTCTTTGTTAAAACTGTGTGTGTCTCTGTGTGTCTATGTGTGGTAGTGGTTCTGTGGGGGGGGGGAGTTGGGGTTAGGGTTGAAAACCCTAACATTGAATTTCCCTGCTTTTGTCACTGTAGAAAGAACCCTAACTGTTACATTAACAAAGTTTTTTGCAAAGAATTTCCCTTCTTTTTTGACAATGTAAGAAAGCTAACAAACACACACCTACCAAGCAGTTATTTTCCAGTGAGAACATAAAAGTAGCACTATTAAACTGTTTCATGCCCCACACAGGTCTCACTTAATTCACATAGATACCTCAGTTTATAATGTTGAAGTACGCTGGATAAAAACAGTGATACGCACTCCTAGTGTCAGTTCATTGATTGGCATACACTTTTAAAATTAAATCATATCACATTGGGATACAGCTTCAAAAAGAGCCACATACAAAATAGAAAGTTTAAAAAAAATATTTAATTAAGAATTAAGTACCAATTGGGTTTTATTTAGTTTTTTGAATCAAGGCCAAATTGCAGAACTCCCTCAGTGTCATATAACTTCTGTGAGAATTGAATCACAGAACAACAGGAAAAAGGAACATGACAAAGTCATATAAAACTGAGCAAGTCAATATTCCTGGGGTTGACAAAAAACAAATGTGTTGGAGAATAACAGAAGACTATGGGCAAAAAAAACAGCAACTATTAACATTGCTGTAGTGTTGCAAAACTATTTAACTAAACCTTTACACTATATGCATCTGGGAAAAATTCCCACCTGACCCCTTAATAAAGGAGATCAGACAAGCATCATGAACATACCTTAGACTGATATTTAGTACAGTATGTGATTTACAACAGTATTATGTCAATATTAAAAGTAAAACCTGAGCATACATAATGATGAATTACAGTAAATAACAGCAACAGAATTGTAACACCATATATAAAAGTATAACATGCAACTGTTTAAATCATTAATATAATAAGTAATACTTTTGCATGGCAAATGTTAGCAAGACAATGCCAGTACTTAAATTCAAAAAATTTATACAGTATTAAAACTGTTACTTACTGATTAAGTATCGTTAACACTTATAAAGTCTTGAACCATAAACATTTGTAATAATCAGAAACTGTTCATGGACATCAGTATCCCTTCAAAATATATAAATACACACTGGTGAAAACCTCAGTACCATACAGTACCTTCAGAAAGTATTCACCCCTTTGGATTTTGTCACATTTCATTGTGTTTCTACCAGAAGTTTTAATGCATTGAAATTATTTTTCCACCTTGATTCACACAGCATACTCAACAATTTAAAGGGCCAAAATATTTATATTGTGTAACAAAAAATTATGAAACATTAAAAACTGAAATATCTTGTTTACTTAAGTAGTCACCCCCTGAGTCAATACTTTGTAGAAGCACCTTTGGCAGCAATTACAGCTTTGAGTCTTCTTGGGTATGTCTGTATCAGCTTTGCACATCTGGATTTGGGAATTTTCACCCATTCTTCCTTGCAGATTTGCTCAAGCTCTGTCAAGTTGGATGGGGAGCGTCGGCGAACCACAATCTTTAAGTCTTTCCACAGATTCTCAATGGGATTCAAGTCTGGGCTTTGGCTGGGCCACTCAAGGACATTCACCTTCTTGTTCTGAAGCCACTCCAGTGTTACTTTGGCTGTATGCTTGGGGTCGTTGTCCTGTTAGAATGTAAATCTTTGCCCCAGTCCAAGGTCTACTGCAGACTGATGCAGGTTCTCCTCAAGGATGTGCCTGTATTTGGCTCCATTATTGTTTCCTCTATCCTGACAAGAGCCCCAGTCCCTGCCACTGAAAAGCATCCACATAACATGATGCTGCCACCACCATGCTTCATGGTAGGGATGGTGTTACATGGGTGATGAGCTGTGTTCGGTTTGCGCCAGGCATAGCCCTTTGCATTCAGGCCAAAGAGTTCAATTTTTGTTTCATCAGACCAGAGAATATTTTGCCACATGGTCTCAGAGTCTGCCCGTGCTTTCTTGCAAACTCCAGGCATGCTATTATGTGGCATTTTCTCAGTAGTGGCTTCCATCTAGCCACTATCCCATAGAGGCTACATCGGTGAAGTGCTGCAGAGATTGTTGTCCTCTGGACAGGTTCTCCCATCTCAGCTGTGGAACTCTGTAGTTCTGTCAGGGTGGTCATTGGGTTCTTGGTCACTTCCCTGACCAAGGTCCTTCTTGCTTGGTTGCTCAGTTTGGGAGGACGGCCTGCTCTAGGAAGAGTCTGGGTGGTTCTGTAATATTTCCATTTCCTAATGACGGACTTGACTGTGCTCCTGGAAACTTTCAACAACCTAGAAATGTTTTTATACCCCTCCCCAGATCTATGCCTCCTTACAATTCTATCACGGAGTCCTATGGACAGCTCCTTGGTCTTCATGGTAGAGTTTTTGCTCTGACATGCACTGTCAACAGTGGGACCTTATATAGACAGGTGTATTTCCTCTGAAATCATGTCAACCATTTGAAGTTTTAGAGTGATCTCACAAGGAAATTGGATGCACCTGAGCTCAATTTGGAGTGTCATAGCAAAGGGGGTGAATACTTATCAAATCAAGACATTTCAGGTTTTTATTTTAAATTACATGTACAAAAAATTCCAGAAGTTTCATTCCACTTTGACATTATAGAGTAATTTGTGTAGATACGGGACAAAAATTTCCCATATAAATGTATTTTAATTTGAGTTTGCAACATCACAAAATGTGACAAAATCCAAGGGGGGATAATACTTTCTGAAGGCACTGAACAAGTCAATACTACATTTACAGTCTATAAAAACTATTAAAACTGACTTGCCACTGTACAAATTAACTTATGTAAGTCAACAACATTCATATATATTGAAGTAGTAATTAAGCATCTTACTATACATACTATATCAACACTATTAACACTAAGTATCAATGTATATACTACAATCAATGACAGTATACTTTATACAAAGCAGTAGATGCATAGCAGAAACCATATTATTCAGAGTGACTGTAATGTGTGTAGCAATGACACACATGGTGTGCACATAGAATAATAATGATAGCTACACATGGTGTTCATAAAGTATAGTACAGGTAAGCAATAAGACATGATGGGGTGTGCATTACGGTGTGATAGTCACACTCCTAGTGGCATAGTTAGGCTCAAGGCCGAAAGCCGAGTGCCGTTGTCCCTAGAAGTGTGGTTATCACATCATAATACATAACCCTGGAGTGTCTTATTGCACTTATAAAATGGCCCTTTCTTTTTAGAAGCAGTTTTTTTTACTTTGAAACACATTTTTAAATAAGTAAAAATGTAAGTGAATCTGTGTTTTTAACATAAAGTAGTCCTTCCGCCTATTAGTGCTAGATTAAAGTAGTATTATACAGTGTGTGTTTCCCTGCCCACTTGAAGTTCATATTCCCCTACCAGTCACAACAATTCACAGATGCTGTTTTCCTCATTCTAAGTATGACACATAGCCCCTTTACTTTATTTCATTCTCCTCACTCTGTAGACAAAACTAAAAGAAATCATAACAGAGGCTTCTTAGTTCCTCGATGCTGCAAGCATGAGCGTGGTTCAAAACTACCACACTCACTGACAGCATCATGAACTGCATGCTGTGTCCCAAAAGCTAAATAGCAGGGTGAGTCATTTACCTCCTTTTCTCTTTGCTTATATAGTATTATTGCTTGCTTCCTTCATTCTGTTTGTTTCTCTGTGTTGCTCCACATACAAGAAATGGAAAGTTTATAATGGAATGTTTACCATGGAATACTGGATTAAAAAATGCTGCTCAGTTCTACTAGCAGAATGCTCATCTACTAACATACTATGCACACACAACAATGGCCTGTTTTAGAACCAGAGACTCAATTTTCTAACTGTCAGGGCAAGTGGAAGAGATTTCCCTGGTGAGCAGGTATAGATAGAAGTGGGATTTTTCACTGTTAGCAAAGAAAAGGTTAGCAAGCAATGTGAGAAGGAGTGGGGGGGGCTGGGGGTATACTGGGATGCATAGGGAGAGGCATCACCAGCAGAAAACAGGAAGTTGTTATCCCTCTGTACAGACAGTTGGTGAGACCCCATCTGGAGTACTGCATCCAATTCTGGAGACCCCATCTGCTCAAGGACATAGACAGGATAGAGGCAGTCCAGAGGAGGGCAACTAAAATGGTGCAGGGTCTGCAAGAGAAGCCGTACGAGGAGAGATTAAATGAACTTAATATGTATACCCTTGAGGAAAGGAGGGGGGTACATGATAGAAACCTTTAAGTACCTCAGTGGAATCAATAAAGTCCAAGAGGGTAGCATCTTTCAGAAAAAGAGATGTGCAAGAACAAGGGGACACAATTAAAGATGGGGGAGCGGTTCAGGGGCAATGTGAGGAAGTATTTTTTCACAGAGAGGGTAGTGGATGCATGGAACAGCCTTTCTGAGGAGGTTGTGGGGTCTAAAACTGTGGGAGAATTTAAGAATGCATGGGACAGACATAAGGCAATTCTTGTGGGGGGGTAGGAAGAAATAGGCTGTTGGTTAACTAGGATCTGCAGCCTATCCTGTAGGTAGGGAAATGGGCAGACTAGGTGGGCCAAGCAGTCCTTATCTGCCATCAAATTCTATATTTCTATGTTTCTAAACAGTTGTAATGAAAACTATAAACAATACTTAATGGGCTGGATATTCAAAAGGGTTGCGCCATGCGCAATAGGGTTGCAGCTGCGCAAGTCTGAAATTACGCCATTCTGCCATATTCAGCAGGAGGCAGTTGTGCCACTGAAAACATGCTGAGCAACAGCACAATGATAATGAAGGCATGCGCAACCGAAGGGGGTGGAACCATGCATAAAGTGCACAGTGCGATGTTTAAAGACTTGCACAATGCGCAACAGTGGAGCAGGTGGATGTTGCGCCAAAGAGGAAATGAGCCAAAATAAAAAGGAGCAAGGAAGAGGCGCAAGAATGCTACAGGCAAACCACATGAGACAGAGGCAGAGACAGGCACAGGGAAACAGGGAGAAAGAAGGCAGGCCAGGGAAACCACACCACACAAGAGGGGCAAGGGAAGGTGTGTGGGGCCACAGAGAGCAGAGGCCAGAAGGTGTACCTGGTGCAGGGGAGGTAGCAGTCAGGACAGCGGGGGGAACAAAGCAACATCAGCTGGGGGGGAATGCAAGCCAGGAACATGGACAGTGCCACATTCCACATGGATGCCATAATGAGGGGAGTGAGAAAGCATGTTGCAGGGGGACGTGGCCATGGAAGGGCCCATCGGGTTGTATGCCCCCAACAGGCAGTATCGAGCCCGCACCAGCTATGAGCTGTACACAGATGTTGAGATAGTGGGCCGGTACCACCTGAACAGGGCAATACTGAGGTGGCTCTGTGAGCTGTGCAGTGATGTGATGCAGGCACCCACACGACGGAGTCATGCTCTGTCAGTGGAGACAAAGGTAACAGCCTGCATGGGCTTACTTGCCACGGGTACCTTCCAGAGACCAACAGGAGATACCACAGGCATAACACAGTCAGCCACGTCACACATCCTCACCCAATTCCTCAGCGCACTGCTGCCTCATGCTGCGGAGTACATCCATTTCTCCAGCACTGCGGCGGAGTGCACAGCAAACATACAGGAGTTCCACAGGGTAGCACATATGCCTGGCATGCTAGGGGTGATAGACTGCACCCATGTGGCCATACGCACACCACCTGGCCCCGATGGGGCCACCTACATGAATCATAAGGGATATGCCAGTGTCAACTGCCAAGCAGTGTGTGATGCCAGTGGGTGCATCATCAATGTCTGTGCCACGCACCTTGGGGGAGCACATGATTCCGTCATCTGGCACCAGTCGCCACTGTACCACCAATTCGAGAGTGGGGACATCCCCACAGGTCATCTAGTGGGTGAGTATGTATGTAGAACTGACATATCATGGGCAAGGGGGGTATGGCCAGAGGTGCCATGGGTGTGGCCCGCAGGGCTTGGGGCAGTCTGAGCCTGAACAAGACACTAACCTCCACCATCTCCACACAGGTGACAGTGGATACCCACTCCATCCCTGGCTGTACATACCCTACCGGCGGCCCACGACTCCATTGCAGCAATGCTTCAATGAGGCACATGCCACCACATGCAACATCATTGAGTGGGTGTTTGGGATGCTGAAGGCACATTTCTGTTGCCTGGACACCTCTGGCGGTGCCCTACAGTATAGCCCCTCAAAGGCCTGTGGGATATTCCTGGCCTGTTGCATCCTGCACAACATGGCCAAAGACTGTAGGATAGCTGTACAGGTCGAAGAGGGGGTACAGCGATGGGGACGACGGTGATGCCGGTGACGATGGGGATGGGCATCCCCCCTTCGCCGACGGGACCCCCGACTGATCCAGCTGGCACAGCTGCACCGGGACACCATCACAAAGGAGCACTTCAGCCAACACAGGTAAGTCATGGTGCCATGTGCAACCACCAGTGGCTAGGGCACAACCCACATACATGCATGGAAACACACCAGGGGTGCATGTTGGCAAGGGATATAGCAGGGCACAGAAGCACACATACAACCAGGGAGGGGTGAACAGTAACACGCCACATGGACGGACACACACACACACACATGCACACACAATAGGCACAAAGTGCACAGGGGTCAGGTGCAAAACAGAGCCGGAATGCAAACACTAGCAACACACATGTCCACAGGCCACCACGTCCATTGACTGTCTATGTGTGTGTGTCAGATGCTGAGCACCATCGCACTTTGGTGTACAGCGCAATGCAGGCATCATCATGCACACGTACAGTACCTGTGGACAGCAGTCAGGAGGGTGTGCAGGTGGACCATGTGTCTGTGTGCAGGGCTGGGCACCCACCCATGCACTGCCCACCAAAACACACAATGCACACAGGGCAGCACCAGGCAGTGCCCACACTGGGAGACAGGTCAGTCCTGCGGCAAAGTGCCACATCTGCCTCGGATGCGTGGGCAGCCCCGCCGTACCCAGCAGCACTGGCAGGCTGACCACGGGCCTCATGGGGTGGCATCGATTGGTCCACCAGGGGTTCCACTGCGCGAACATGACCGTGCCAGCACAGGGGTCTGCAGCACACCATACACACCTGCACCAGGAGTGCTCGGGATGCCCACAGCTGAACTCAGCATCGATAGGGTGGGTGTTGCACAATGCTGGGAACGGGGAGTGGATATCAAACTGCACGGTGTGAGCGACACATGGGCACCTGACTGTGTGCCCATTGTGGCCATGACAGTGATGAACGCCTGTGTTTGCCTGTCAATGGCAGCGGTCACATCCTCCTGCAAATGGTCAATCCGGGACAGGATCCTATCGGTGTCCCTGCTGTATCGCTCCTCGACCCACTGCAGAGTCACACACAGTGCCTCCACAGACGTTGCAAGCCACATCTGCTGCTGTACTGATGCCTGCAGTAGGCGGGTGTGCTCGCCAAAGAGGTCGTCTGCCACCTTGGCATCCCGTCCATCAGGGTATGGAAGGGCCTGATGTCCAGCACCCCTTGAGGGTGGGTGCTGCTCACCAGGACCAGGTATGGGCAAGTCCACCGGCAGTGCACAGATGCCGCCGCTGAACCCTGAACCCCCAGTCCCGGTGGGTGACTGCTGCTGCTGCCCCTCCGCCTGCTGTGCCCAAGGGATCAGTTGTTCTGCCGCTGCAGCTGCAACAGTCCCACTGTCCTGACCAGCCACCGGTGCTGCCCCACTGGTGCTGATAGGCACAGCCTGGGACTGTGCTGACATGCTGGCACACACGTCGGAACCAGCCAGGTCCATGGGCGTGAGCTGGCCTGCTGTGTGTCCATTCCATGGCACACACATGTTACTGCCCATGATGGTCTGTCTCCATCATTGGTACAGGTCTCTGCCACAGCCATGACCACAGCATGCTGGCATCCTCGGATGCCAGAATGCTGAGACACAGGAAGGGCCTCCCCCACACCTGTCTCAGCGACATCAGTGTGGACAGCCAGGCGGACCCTCTGTTGCAATGCTCGACGGATACCTGTGGAGGTGGATGGTCCCTCCTACAACTCCAGATGACTGTCCACAGTAGACAGGTCCTCCACCGCTGAACCCTGCAGACGTGAAGGATCTGTAACAGAAAGTAAGGTCACATTAGTGAATGTGATCTACCCTGCCCCCCTGACAGACCATGACTTACCATGCAGTGATGGGCTACCATCTGTCTGGAATTCACCTCCTGGAACGCCCTCTATGGCACTGCACTGCATGCTTGCAGCAAGCCTTTCCTCTGCCAGTGTCAGCTGCACCACCTCTGGCTGGCCCCCTCCTGTTGCAGCACATGCCACCCTGATGGCAGCCACCTTCTCCTTCACCCTCCTCCTCTTGGTACCCATCTTTTTCTTACACTCCTGCATGGAGTGCTGGTGGCTGCCATGCAGGTTGACGGCATGTGCCACCCCCTCCCATGCAGCAGCATGGGCCTGAGGGGTGCCCCACCGTCCACTGAGCAGTGGCTCCTGATCGAGGTAGGCCTCAAAGAGTGCCTCTGTCTCGGTGTTGGTGAAATTGGACCTCTTTTCCACCCACCATCATTGTCCTCCTCACCCGGAACTCGCTCAGTCATTATTCAGCCTGTAAGGATGAAAGTGGTTACCTGTGACTGTGCAGTACAAAATATGTCCCTGATACCACAGTCCAGAACACCACACAGCATGCAACTCACCAATAAACTGCAGTAACCGAATATGGCCACTGCAGAACAGTGTCGCATTTTTATAGCGCAATCCATGCAAATTAGGTGAGGAGCAAGTTTAATGAGATGCAAATTGTGCTGCTGCGCCATTGCATGGCTGATCGGCTGATTAGCATATGACAGCTGAATATCACACTCTTGCGCTTTGTGCAATTGTGTTGAATGTGCTGAGCCAATGGCGCAGTTCTGTGGCATGTGTAGTACACCTCACTGCGCATGCCCAGGTAGCTTATGCAGGCATCTGCCGAGCTGATGATGTGCTATGCATGGTAGGCAATGCAGGGCATGGCCACCATTGTGCCAGTGGTGTTATGGTGAGGGTCACTACATGGCGCTGTGGCACAACTGCGCGATAGTTCGCTGTGGCACTGGCACACAGGCAACCAATTGTGCTAGACACATAGATGTCTGATGGCGCTGTGTGTGGCCTTGTGCCAGGGACCTATGACCCTGTGCCCGACCTTTGTCCCCTAGGCGCCATACGTCAGGCATGGCTGCACCTCTATTGTGCTGTTTGGTAACAGCACGATAGGGAATGGCGGCGCTATACCGTGCAGCAGTTCCACGTGGGGTGCCACGCTGCAGAGCAGCATATTGCCTACTATAGTGGTTGTGATGGCATGCAGGACAGCCCCACAATGGAGTGCCCTTGAGCTGGCCAACCTTGTGGCCATTGTGGAGTCACACTATGGCCCACTCTTTGGAGAAGAGGCACTGGACAGTGCCAGGACCCAGGTTTGGCAGGCGGTGGCCACTGACCTGGAGGCGGCCACTGGATGCAGGAGGACAGCGGAGCAGTGCAGGCACCATTAGGGGGATCTTAGGAGGAGGGAGCCGGAGCTACTTGCCCGTCTGTGGTCGCATGCCAGGAGGGGCATGGTGCCTCGTCCAGGTGGGTGATACGTCTACACACTTGTATCATCCATATGGGTAACACTGTCTTATGTGTCCAGCACATAGGGGAGGAATAGTCTAGGGTTGGCTGTGGCAGTGTTTACAGGGTATGGGGTGGATGGGTCTGGCTGGGTGGGTGGGCACACACATTGGGGCAGGGGGACTTTGCTTGGGATGTGTACTGATGCTTTTCTTTCCTTTTTTCTCCCACAGGCATGGACGAGTGGCGGCGGATGCTGGAGCAGCAGCAGAGGGGGGAAGGAGGACGCACCACACAGGCATGTCAGGGAACTACACCACCAGCAACAATGGCCCGATGAGGGTGAGTGCCATGACACCATGATTACTATTGCATGCTGTGTAACAGGGTGGGGAGCAGGGCACGGCCATCATCCATGGACACCACTGCCATGCACGCGACTTGTGACAGTCAGCACTGTCCAGTGGCAATGCATGTCTGGGAGTGCATCAATGGTGGTCCATGTGTGCACTGGGCACATGGCCGTGGCACTGCCTGCAGACTGCATAGCCACGTTACTGTACGGCCTTGGTTGTGCTGTGCTGTACATGGGCAGTGGGTGTGTGCAGTAGTACACATGGCTGTTGCTGCCTGGTTGGGCATGTCTTGTGGACACAGTCACTGTGGGTGGGTGCACACCATCACAGGAGCGTGGCACATGGCTGTATGCCATGCATAATGGGTGGGCTGCAGGGCAATGGACAGTCACACCTATTGACTCTGATCCGTCATCCTCCAACGGATCCAGTAGGCTGTTCAGGAGCTGCTGCAGGTGGCATGGGAGTCCCTGACCATATTGAGGAACATTACAGCAGCAAGGGGTCAGGAGGAGGAGGAGACGGCCCAGGCAACAGCCCCAGGCAGAGGAGGACCAGGCTGGCCGCTAATGTCTGCAAGACCTGCCTGCAACTACCCCCCCTTTGACCAAACCTCACACCCCACCTTCCCTCTCCCATTTGTTCACCCCTGCGCCTTACCCACCCCCACCTTGCTTCTCTCCCTCCCCCCAATTTGAACATAGTTTACTGTATATAGTTGTGTTTTATATTTTAAAAATAGATATATTTTGATATGAATACTGTGGTGGTCTCTGATTTGCAGCTGGCTATAGGTGCTCAGCTGCAGTGGTGTGCATGGCATCTGGGGTGGTTCAGTCATGGGTATGTGTGTGTGTGTGTGTGCGTGCATGGGGAAGTGTCTACTGTGTGGCAGTGGCTATCAGTCAGTGTCTGTGGTGTGTGTGTGTGTTTGTTCCCTGTGCATTACATTACTGTGTGCAGTGGTCCATGGTGCATGCTCTGTGTCCATTGTGCCCCTGTCAACCCGTCCTTGACCTGTGCAGCTGACACCCTTGCATATCTGTGGCCTGCAAGGTCTGCTGCCTTGTCAGTGGTGGCTGTCCCTGCAGGTCATCCACTGTGACAGTCACAATGCTGGGTTGCCTCCTGTCACTGGTGTGGTGCATGTTTGCCTCGGGTGACACTGTGGCCTCCGCAGTTGATGTCCCACCTCCATGCTGTGGCTTGTGTGTGTTGCAGGGTTTGTGCACCACTGTCTGTGACTTGTGCTCCAGGCATCTGATGGTGGTGTATGGGACCACAGTGCATGCACAGGGTGGGTGTCACCCCTGTGCCATGGAGGACTGCAGGCTGTGTGTGCTCAGTTTTCATGGGCCCACACTGGGGGCTTGGTTGCCACACTACTGCGTCCTTGTGTTATTGTCCCCATGGGTATGGGTGTGTGTTTGCCCCTGCACTGTGTTGCATCCGGTGTGCTGCATGCTTCCACGCACCACTGTGGGTGTCTGTGCTGGCTGCTGTGGCTAGTGGTGGGTCAGGATGTGACACTTGTCTACTGTGCAGGGTGCTGTCTCAATGGTGGTGGTGTCAGGGGCATTCCCTGTCCCGGGTGGGGTACCTCTTGTGCCGACACATGGTCGGTCTCTCAGCTGTGCCTCAGGGGGATTGTGCATGTTGGCACTGTGTCTGCCGTTGTTGCATTGACATGTGCTGCCACCCACTGCTGTGTGCTCATGGTGGGGCTGGCTTGTATGGTTCTGTGGTACACGAGGTTGCATTGTGACAGTGGGGGTGGTGGTATGCATGGGGTTTCCTGCAGTGGTGGTCGCTGCTCATGGGGGGTGTCTGGGGGTCACAGTGCAGGGTGTGCTGTGCACTGTGGGGGCTGGTGTGGCACGGGGTGGTCCTCCCTCCTTGTGTGGCAGTCTTAGCTTGCTGGTGGGTGTGCTGGGGCACCATGGCCCAGCTGTGCTTTGTTTGCTTGTCCTCATGGGCCTGTGGATATTCCAGCCCTCCCCCAGTTGTGCTGTGCTTAGGGTGTGGGGGTGCATTGTCAGTTCTGCTGTGTGTTCCTGTGCCCATCTGTGGCATGGGTGGTGGGCCTCTACCTACCTCCTGGTTGTGCAGTTACATTGCTCTGCTGCTGGGGGGCTCCCTGCTTGTGCTATGGTACCTCTGGGCTGCTCAGCTGGGCTGCCTTTGTTGCTTCATTGCTCATCGTATCTGCTCAGCTTCCCCTTCCTAGTTGCGCTATGGCACAGGTTGTGTGATATTCAGACGTTAGCTGTTGGCGCAATTTGACTTGCTCCTTTTTTGAATATCGCGTCTATTGCGCATGTGCGCAATAGACTTGTGCTTGCTCCTGCTATTGCGTACTTTTTGGGCGCAGTTTGAATATCCAGCCACATGTTTCTAATTTGTTTATGTCTGTAAGGAGAATGTGATGATCTGGTAATAACATTCAATTAATTTGTTTTATTTTATATTTAAGGTAGTTTTATTTTTAGGGCCCAGTTGAAGGTTTCTATAGTGTAAAGATAGCAGCCATGTTTGTGATGGAAGATCAGTTCTGGCTGTAGAGAGATTGATGGAGGATAGTTCTAGTTGTAGGAAGATTGACTTGCTCATTGTGCGGGGGGGGGGCAAAGTCCAGTAAAGAGCAATGGCTGGCACAGGGGATATGAGGAGGGGAAAAGGGGTTCTTCCGGTACATTGGGGAGCAGAGAAAAACTAAGGGTCATCTCGGCAGGTTGGGATCAGAAGGTGGATAGGTGGAAGAGGCGAGGGACCAGGCAGAGGTATTAAATGAGTACTTTGCCTCTGTGTTCACTAGGGAGGGGGGATGGGATATCTACAAAGCAAGGCACAATGGGGATAGAAGCAGTAGTGAGTGGGATCAGGGGAGCAGCAGAAATGGAGCAAGAGGGAGAGAGAGGTACCCAAGGGGTGTCACATCAAGATAAGGATAAAAAGGCCAGTAAGGTGGAGGGGATGGATGAAGCTATCTCCACCGAAAGGGTGTGGTTAGCCCTTAAGGGCCTAAAGAAAGATAAATCTCCTGGGCCGGATGGCATTCATCCAAGAGTACTATGGGAATTGGAGGACATACTGACTGCACCCCTGGCGTAGCTCTTCAACACATCTCTTGAGACAGGGAGGGTACCTAGGGATTGGCATGAGACACATATGGTGCCAATCCATAAAGTGGTGGTCGAGGGAAGTACCAGGTAACTGTAGACCCATCAGTTTGACCTCGATGGTGGGAAAATTAATGGAGAGTATACTAAAGGAATGATTGGGGGGTGTACTTGGAGGAGGTGGGAGGTCTGGATAGTTGGCAACATAGGTTTGTGCCAGGTAGATCATGTCAAACCAATCTTGTGGAGTTCTACGAATGGCTAACATCAGAACAGGATAGGGGAAAGCCTGTGGATGTATTATTCTTGGACTTCAGCAAGGGGTTCCACTCTGTCTCCCACAATGGTCTGGTGGAGAAACTGACGGGGTTGGAAGTAGGCCCTTTGATGGTCAGATGGATTGAAAACTGGCTAGCTGGATGCACTCAGAGACTAGTGGTTGGTGGGGAGCTCTCGAACCCTAGAGAGGTCGGTAGTGGGGCATCACAGGGCTCAGTCCTGGGTCCAGTCCTGTTTAATGCATACATTTCAGACATCAGGAAGGGTATAGGGTGTGAAATGAGTCTCTTTGCTGACAGTTCTAAGATGGGAGCAGTAGCTGAGGGGAAGACGGGAGATTGGCCAGGCAATGGGACCTGGACACCATGGAAAGGTGGGCTCACACTTGGAAATTAAATTTCAATATCACCAAGTGCAAGGTGTTATATCTTGAGCGGGGAAACCCTAAACACAGGTACATTCTGGGAGGGGAGGTGCTGGAGACCTCAACAGGGGAAGAAGACGTAGGAGTCATGGTGGATGCATGTATGAATAACTCCAAGCAGTGCAGGAGAGTGGCTACATAGAAACATAGAAACATAGAATTTGACGGTAGATAAGGACCGCTTGGCCCACCCAGTCTGCCCATTTCCCTACCTACTGGATAAGCTGCAGATCCTAGTTAACCAGCAGCCTACTTCTTCCTACCCCAACCCCCCAGAATTGCCTTATGACTATCCCATGCATGCTTGAATTCCACCACTGATTTTGACTCCACAGCAAGCACGGCTAGCAAAGCAAACAAGATGTTGGGATGCATCAAAAGGGGGATCACCTCTAGGAGCAGGGAAGTGATTCTGCCACTGTTCAATGGATTGGTTAGACCACACCTTGAGTACTGTGTACAGTACTGGAGACCACACTTGAAGACGTGCATACAGCTCCTGGAGAGGGTACAGAGGAGGGCAACTAAGATGATACGAGGACTAGGGGATTTGATGTATGAGGACAAACTTGAGGAGCTCTGCCTGTTTTCATTGGATTAGAGGAGAGATGGGGGGACATGATTGAGGTCTTCAAGTACCTCAAGGGAATAAATAGGGTAAACACGGGGGGGGTCTTTAGACTAAAGCAGAGAGGTATCACCAGAGGGCGTGGTTTGAAGTTGGAAGGTGGAAGAGTGAGGGGGGAAAGAGGACAAGGTTTTTCACTGAGAGGGTGGTTGATCATTGGAACATGCTGCCTGCTGAGCTGGTTCAGAGATCCACAGTGGAGGGCTTCAAGAGATGGTGGAACAGACACAGAAAGTGGATGTATCAGATGATGGTCAGGCCCAGGGGGGTGGGGATGGATGATAGGGATTTCTGGAACACAGGAGGGGGAGGGCCTCGGTACCCAACTAGGGATCTGAGGTTCAAGCAGACTCGATAGACCATAAGGCCTTATCTGCTGGCAATTAATATGTTAGTATTGTGTGATGTGGTTTAGGACCAGGATGACTGTGCATATATAGAGACTTAATGTATGGTCAGCTGTTTTCTCTTGTCAAATGAGATTTCTAGATTTTTTTCTTGCCATTTTATAACAGTACATGTGTACAACCCTCCACAAGCAAAGTGTATTTTTTTCTGCACAATCTCAAGTCTTGCATAAGCAATTTAGATTGATGAGACATATGTGCAGTACAAGTCACATTAAACTGCTCCAGCAATGAGTTTGTTAGCATCGTTTTTTTGGAGTTGGCAATGAATTGGCAACTCATATTGCATTGCTTTTCAATGATTAACCAGCTCAACAGCAATGCTTCTAAAATGTTTTTGCCACTCAATTGGAATGCATCAGCAGTCCAGTTACAATGCAATGGAAAACTGAGTTTTAAATCTAAAGAAACAGTTTGTGCAACGCTTTGTGCTGGATTCAGCAACACTTATGCAACTCAGTCAGAAATACTAAAACAACTGGGAGGGGAGTACTAAAACACCTGGGAGGCAGTATAGCACAGTGGTTTAAGGCTCTGAGCTGGAGACCCGGGTTTGAATCCCACAGCTCCCACTTGCATACTATGTGACCCTGAGCAAGTCACTTAACTTCCCTGTGTTCCCAGGTTGCACCTGTAAACAAGCTTTCAGCTTAGTGTGTCTCACCTGGTTAAACAATTAAAAAAAAACAACTAATTGGTGGAACAATTTAATGTGACTTGTACTGTAGTGCATTATGACCCCAGACCATTGACAAACTGAAGACTGTACCTACATCTGTCTTTGCCTGTAAGGTACACAGTGCCAGAACATAGTGTTTGGCATATATCAGATCATATTCTATGTGACATGTTGCAGGGATGCATTAACAAACTGATCAACACAGTGCAATAGCATGTTGTTACAACATAAACATGTAGGTAATACTAGTGATCTACAGTGAAAGCAATAATAGCTTAAATGTGACAAAGCATACAACCAGCACCGATTAAGGCCTGCTTCGGCTACCTATTATGCTGAGATCACAGCTACAGATACTTTAACTGTAGTCATCATGAATACCTGCATCTACATATACACTCACTGCAATGTTTTATAAACATACAGAGATGTACATACACATCAACAGCAAAACTTGCATGCAGTAGTTTATGGACTGCAGTGCTGTATGAAATGTAAGTGGTATATACCACCATCTCTATTCTTCAGCCACATGAAGTTCACTGTAATTCTTTAGGACAAGGACATAAGCATCCTTTAGGTTTCGAGGCAATCTCTGTTTAAAAGAGCTCATGTAGTCATTGCATTCCATCCACCCATTGCTGTACCTGAGCCATGTAACATAATGGCCTGAATGTACAGCCACTCCATAGTAGAATATGATAGCCTAAGTATCAAAACATGATCCCATGAATTGTACTCTTCCAGCTACAAAATCTGTGATTATTGTGTCAACTTGTAGTCCATGTGCATTAAACCTTTGCAAGTCTAGAAGTAGATACTGAGAAGAGGTTCTAAGTCATATGGACTGAACACAATCTCTTCCACACCGGCTACACCGACAGCCACACTCAGCATTCTGCAGCAGCTGCCTGAACTTAGTGAAACTCACCTGTGGAACACAGAGTGAAATTCCCAACATGTCTTGTGTCACTTCCTTCTTTGAATGTCGACAAGACAAGCAACTGTACTTTGTGACATAAGTAACAGCTAAATACTGTCACATTGGAATGCCGTCAGAGTCCAAACTGTTTATGATAGCCATTATTAACTCAGTTAAATCTTGTTGAATGTTGTCGGAGAATGATTGACACCCTTCATATCCACCCCAAACACATTGTAAGGGTGTCAGAGTCTGTATCAAATTGTCGTGTTTTTCAGTATCATTAATAACCTTCTTTAGTGACTCAGGCAATGGTGTGTCACATGAAGACTGAATAGTCCTCACAAAGTCAAACATATGCAGAAATGCCTGGATTGCAGAGTTAGCATAGCTGTTAACTCCAGTACTGTTGTCAAATGCTTGAACAACAGACATATCAATTACTTTCTTATGCAGTGGAGAGTCACTCTGTCATTGAGATTTAGAATAATTCTTTCTGCTGTCAACATTGAAACTTGGTCTGTCTGCTTGGTACCTCTTTTTTACACTGGAGATAATCACTGTAGCATCAGTCCATGGCCCATGTGTTGGCAGAGGTATAAGAGGAAATAGTAGCTGGTATAGAGTACGTAATCTGTTGTACTCAACAACACATTGTCTGTCTGCATGTACCTTGGGTGGTGCAATATTGATGATATGCAACCCAGGTAAGGTGCGTACACATGAAAGTGCAACATAGGTCATCCCATCTTTAAAGATGCTTGTGCCTATGTCAACCATTACTGAGTCCACACTAAGCCCTTGTGACTTGTGGATGGACACTGCTTATGCAACACACACAGGACACTGTTTCCTTGTCACATATAAGTCTTTCACAAGCTGAAACTTAACAGTAGTCCTAAAAATAGGCAAGGACTTCTCAATGTTGTCAGACTTCACCCCAAGTGCCTCAATGAATGTCCTTTGAACATTGAATTCATAACCAAAAATATGTCCCATTGCACCATTTACCATACCATGTTCAACATCGGGGTTGCGTTGTAGCATGATACGTGCATTCATGCACACAGTTAGAACAGCTTCTAACCCTGCTGTATGAGACACATCTGACTGTAGCTTGGACAGCTTTGCTACTAGATTCCGGCTGAAGAGTGCACCATCAACAGTATCAACAGCATGCAGAGTAATGATCTCCTGACCCTGTCTCTGCAACACAATACTGTTGAACTCAGCACACTGCTTCAATCGAGGCATAAGGCACACAATTCGAGCAGATTCTGAGTATACAGAAGTGAAAAGATCACATGCTGCTGTCAGATTATTGCACTCAGTATTGATGCATCGTGTCCTCAAGAGAGCAACATTTTTCTCTGACAATGACCCAATTCGAGCCTGATCCAAAAGTATTTTGTACCCCAGATCACAACTCTGCAGTATATTTTCACACAGCTTTATGTAAGTAAACAGCTCCCAAAGATTGATTCCTCCAATGCACCAAATTTATTTTTTGCATCCTTCACAGTCAATGCTCAGAAGACATGCTGTCCATTCACAGGTGCAAGCTGCAGGAGGTTATCAAATGCAGCAACACTCTTACCACCAAATGGCTGACCATCATCAGTACCAAGTATCTCTTGGAGTCGAAGATGTATACATGCAAGCATGACATTTGATACAGTACTAATCTCATCAATGAATACCTTCATCTTGACAAACATTGGTCATAGCTCAGATGCCATGTCATGAGAGAGTTTACGATACTCGCATGTCTTACCATGCTTGACATGTAACATGAACAGCCTTTGTAGAGTCACACGACCACTGTTGTATGCTGCCAATCCAGTTGGAGCACTAGCAGCTACAGACATCACTTCCCCTGTTTGCCTCCTTATCTCCACTGCAATCGCTTTGATAACAAAACTCTTCCCTGTTCCAGCAGAACCACTCACAACAAGTAACGGAGGCTCATAGTTTGGACATGTGCATTGCCTCCTCTCATGATGGATACCATGTGTCACTGATTCTTGGACAGCATCACATGCAGCATATTTCTACATATTGAACTGATCAATTAGTGCACTTGTATAACCTGTAAGATGAGAAGAATACTGCATTGCACTTTCAACCTCACTCATGAGAACCACAGGATCATTCAGTGCTTGTGGAGCACCTAGAGTACCTTCTCCCTCAGAATCCAAATTTTCCTGACAGTTTTCTGTAGTATCTTTTTCAAGTTTCTTCTTAGCTTGCTCCATCTGCTCCTTCTCTAATTCCAGTCTACTAATGTATTTGTCAGACTGTTGACTCCTGAAGGTTTCATATGTCAGGTAGAACTGCTCTTCATACAGTATGTCACAGACTCCTCTTAGTGTCTGCTCATCCCTCCATGGTTTAAACAAGAACAGCAGAGCAAAATAACAATGCTCCTAGCTGTCTGCTGTAAACAGACTCAATTTGCAGTGGTCAATCAACAATGGCTTATTCCTTTTAACAAGACAGCCATCACAACCTCTGACTTTATAGATGTTGCAAGTCTCATCTGGTGATACATCTGTCTAGTAGTCATACCACTGAGCCACATGGTACAGTCACATATCATCCATTGCATCTGACCACTTGGGGCAGTAGGTGTCAATGAGATTATTCTCCAGAATATTCTTTGATGAAGGGCAGTGCATGGCCAAGTCTTCAATCTCATCATGAGATTTCAAGACATGTTTCCATTTCTCTTTGTAGTTCACATTGAGAAACCATACAGCATCAGACTTGCCATACAAGTGTATCCAAATCAAGCGATCACTGGCTTCATATGCTCCACACTTCCTGTGAGACAGTATCTTCAATCCCAATGACCAGAACTGTGAGCTCAATGATTGATTTGATGCTGCAATTTCTTCCCAATGCTCAAGCAAACTTGTCTGCTCATGTTTAGCAATGTACGATGTGACAGAGAGCACAAAAGACAGTGAGTTGTCAGCAACAAACTGCACATCAATGTTTGCTTGCCACATCAAGAGTAGGGTAGGATTGTAATCATTAATGAACACCTCATTCTCCTGATGAGGTAACTCATAAACCCTCTTTATGGACTTTGCCTTGCGATGGTGACGCATGGCTGAGAACTAGTCATTCATACGCCTTTGCTGGCAAACACGTCTCGGAAACCCAAATTGACACCTGGTGTACCACTGATTGTGGCTCTTCACTGGCCTGCAACATTACTTTCCACAAACATGTTGCTGAAATATTTGCACCAGCTTCCACAGTGTGGGACTATCATATTTATCAGGGATCTGACATGTTACATAGTGTGTGATGAATCTCAGCACTTCAGATGACTCACTATTACCAATATGAGGTGCATCTTTGATCCACAACAGCATATGAATGTGTGGTGCACCTCGTGCCTGATATTCAACCCTCCAAAAGTAATGCTCAACTAAGCCAAGAGGAGGACTTTCCTTAGACAAAATAAATGTCAGGATTTCATGGAAGCAATGGAGAAAATGTTGTGACACTGAAACTGATCAAGTGAGCACATCTCACCAAGTGTCATAGATGAAATGCAATCTACATCAGAGTTGGACTATCTCAGCAAGTCAATCAACTCATCCCAACTGTACTCTGCACAACTCAGAGTCACAAACCAAGTGGCAGCACCATGCTTACGCAGCATGGTCATAACCTCTGAGTGCCTACGATACCAGTATTCTTTTGTGCCATGTAGGTTTGACAAGAGAGATGTCAACTTCACCTGCAGTGTTTCATACTTTTTTGTCAGTCGAAGTAGAAACTCAGCTGCTGTCATACCCTCCAATGGATCAGTCAAGCACAGCATATGAGCAATGGATGCAGTGAGTTCACTCTCCCACAGCAGGTGGAACAAATACTGTATGTTCCTATGAAATTTGCCATCCTTGTTCAATACTCTTGATGCCTGCTATTCAGCACCAGGAACACAAACCTCATGTTCATCCACATGACCTCCTGTTCCATTTGGGAATAAATCTGGGTAACAGCCAGCTTCAAACAGTTCCTCCCATATGCTAACAGGACTACCTTCAACCTGTTGCATCTGATACAAGTGAATGTTATCAGCAACTGGATCTCTACCATGCAGAGGATGAATCGGGCATTGTTCATACACATATTCATGAGCTGACACATCAACCTTCTTAATCATTGGCTTGGCAGTGTCTACCATTCCAAACTGACCTCTTACATCTGACAGTTCATGAACATCAAGGTCAGCAAAGAAATGATTATTGCCCTTGAGATACTGCAGAGCATGTTTCACTTTCTCAACATTGACAACATCTTGCCAAATAACTTTGGACTTAGTAGGTACACCATTCACCAGTATCACCATACTGTTTTCCTTAGAGATTGTCTCCACATTCTCTTTCAGTGGAAGAGGTAAATAAATTACTGCCCTCTTCAGGGACTTCACAGACTCTTTCTGGGGGTACCTTGCGAGTCTTAGTGTAGCGTCACAGAATTGTCTGAAATGGTTTCATGGTCTGTATCGATATCTGTTCAAACATATTCAATGAAGCAATCTTACTTGGTGTTTCATCAGCTGCCATATTGTTTAACACAGATCTGGCTGGCAGGCAATTACTTTTCACCTTTGACAAATACTGCTGACACATAATAACTACTGGATCCAAATCAAAGTCACGCTTCACCAGTAAGTAAGCCAGTAATCATGCCCACATATCATTGAAAGACCTAATCTTTTCAAGATTCACTGTAACAGATTGTGAGCTGTAAAGCAATCTGTCACACGAGACACAAATAGAGTAAAACTTCTCTGTCTTAACTGTCTCAAACTTTGCTACTTCCTTGTTGAACCTTGTCAGAATCTTAGATTCTGACACAAAAGATGTTGTGGCAGAAGGATTTTCATGGACAGTGTCAATATGTTTACCAGCATGCTGCACATCTTGTATCACACATTTTACAGAGTCTGTATCTCCTGCTGTCAATGACTCATTGAGCTGTTTGTATACTGAAACAGTTTTTCTGACCTTGTGTATTTTCTGCACAAAACTAAGCATGGCAGGATTGTGCATAGCAGTCATATGCATGTGATTAAACACACTATTACAAACACCACTATCCAAGCAAGCTAAAGAGTATCCAAACAATCCCTTATGCTTGTGAATTTCACAGAGATCAGTTTTAGGTAACAAATCACATCTCTGTTTCTTCGTACTTGTCATAAATGTTTGCACAAGATTTGCAATAGCATCAAATGACAATCGGCGCAGATTGCAGGTGTCATCACATGTCCATGATTGGCAAGATCTATTCATAGCACCAGTGTGTGATTCATCCTCATCATCTGAGATACTTGTCTCTTCTGAATGTGACACATGTAGCACATTAGAAGCCTTTCCAGCCTCATCAAGCAAGATGACAAGCTCCTTTGAGACTTGTTTACATGATTCCTCCCAAAAGAAAGCCTCTGAGTGCTCTTTGTGTAACCATGTCCCCTGAAACACATTACAAAAGTTGTCTCTCTGGTGACATTCAACATGCAGCAGTCTGTCATAGACAGACTGTACAGTTCCAGTGAAGTGTTCAATTTCTTTAATCATTTACTTCCACAAACATGAAAGAACAGCAAGTGCCATATTCACAAAATTTGCAAACTCTAAGTCGTAGTTTCATCAAAGGCAATTTACTCTTGAGTCATTTGTCTTGATGTCTCACAATGTTTGAAATCATCCATTCAACTCTAGCTTTGTAAGCAAGTCTTCAGAAGAAAAACAACTTGCTAACATGGCCACAAGCAGCAGACCTTCCTTTTCATTTATGACTCTGAATAGACATATTCTGAGTATGCATGTGCACACTGGATTGTGCTTTCACAGGAGTACATGTAGTGGTACAGCATGATCCACTGCATCACTCAGTGTAGCAGAATGAGCATTATCACTAGTTGCATGCAACTCTTTTCAGCTACAACACTTGGCAGTCTGTTTTACATTATTTTTAATATGTGTTCTACCAGTACTACTCTCCATTGATCTTACATGGGCATCATACACATGCTTTCTAGCTATATTTTGTTTTCTATACTTTGGCATTTTTGAAAGTGAAGGTTCACAGTTCTCAGTCAATGTTAAGATAGTATATCACACACCTATAAAAGAAAAGATAAAAAAAGGTTAGTTACATATTACCATGAAAAATGTTCAATAAAAATCTAATACAGTTGTGCCCTCTCAGCTGTTCATTCTTCCATGACAGTATAAAAACCATATTGTAAAATGACTATGTCTTTCAATGGAAGACATAGGTCATATTATTGTGCAAATATGCATGACCATAATAAATATGATCTCAGCACTATTTTCTGCTTTTGCAGTTCTACCACCATTATAAAGATAGGAATAGTGTGATCATATCACTAATGGTCGCGTAATAGTGCAAAACCACATTTTCTTTACTGGTGTTGTCTTTACCTGTTCATCGTCGCAAGCAAAACTGTGATATTGGCCTCCATTTTGTCCAAGGTCTGTAGCACTACTTGCACAAATCTGCATTTTCAGTGTTTTGTTTCAGAAACATTAGCCACAACCCTACATATACATAATCCATACACTGCGCTACTATATGCACCCCCCAACAAAGACCATCCAGACATGCAACAAACTGAAATACAGCACAACAGAAAATGTTGAAGAAACTATTATGACTGCTCTCTGTAACACCATAGACCCACCAACACATGCCTCTAGATTGCACATGTTCAACGCAGACCCCCCCACACACACAACACAGACACGAATTACAAACCAATGACATACACATAACATCATAGCCTGAAAAGTATCATGTGTACTCCTTGTCACACAACATATGTGAAAATACAGGGGAAAATGTCACAAAGGTTCACCTCCAGTATGCCCTTGTCCCTCCTTCTAAAGCTACATACCAGTACCCAACTGAACTGTGACACACCTAATTGTATTCATAAAAGTGCCATATCTATTCCCTGTGAAACCCATACCAACCTACCCATGACTAGATATTACACAACCTTCAACCCCACTATTTATAGCAGTGTCAGTGGCTCAGTAGGTAGCACACTTGCCTCTGAGGCCGGGAGATCAGAGGGCTGTGGGTTCAGTTCCCACATCTGGCACTTGGATTAATATCCCAGTACTGACACTGTAATGCAGCATGAGAGGGGTGCTGCATTTCTGAGGTGCCATCTTTCGGATGAGACGTTAAACCGAGGTCCCATCTGCCTGGATTGGTGGTAGTTCAGGTGGATGTTAAAGATCCCATGGCACTTATCGAAAAGAGTAGAGGAATTTCCCTGGTGTCCTGGCCGAATTTCCCTCATTCACTAAAAATACCACCAACAGCTTAATCTGGTTCAAGGTCAGTTGGCATTCATCTGTATCCCCCTCCCCCGGGTCGTGCCTGAAAATAGGCAGGATTTGTCTAGTGCACTTACCCGGTCAACAAAAGCTAAATAAATAAATAAAAAATAAATAAATATTTCCCTGCCTCACTCCCCTCCCCATCAACACAGGTACCTGCAGTACCATAAGACAGACAGTGCAAGTAAAAGGAAGAACACTATCACCTCTAGTCCCAATTATACCCCCATATCCAACACTCTGCACCTACATGTGCTGAAGCCTAAGCCACATTTTTGTGCCCTCTCCAAAAGCTACACATGACTATGCAAGCCCAGTAGCCCAAATCAACATCTAAGAAGTACTGTCTATAGCCCCATGACACCCCCATGCTCCCATACATAGCTGTATCCCACCACAAAGCCAGGTAGCCATACCCAAATGTACCATAAGAGTCCAAATCATCACATAAAAAAGTATCACCTGTATTCTGTATCACATGCCACACACACAGATATACTACTGAATATTGCAGTAAGTCAAACCTGATGGCTTTCCCCCTTCCTCCCAAAACAGCTACTTGCTGTAAATATAACCCAGATAGCAAAAATCACAGCCTGAAAACTAGCATGTATACTGCCGAAGAGACAACACACCCACCTATTTGTGCACCGATGTCACACACACACAATCCTAATATGGCACCTGAGCCCAACACTCAGCAGTGTCATAGTCCACATTTCCACAATGAAGTAGCAAAGCAAACACTAGTAAAGATAATTGTTCTGATGTACTATTACTGTGATCATTGTACATATAATTGTGATAGTCCTATGTTCATAATGGGAATGTAATTTCGAACGTATGACGTACTACCGTGGTTATAATCTCAATGTTCGCACATATTGTCACGGTTATATGTTGAATGTTTTCTATAGAAATACATGCAAATTGTGTGACACTAAACATATTGCCATGGTGGTTTCGAGGTTTTCCCTTGACATCAATGTCATATTATTGTTGTCAAATAAAGTAGTGTCGCACACATAGTCCTTATGATCGAGCTTTCTGCACTTTCACCTTTCCTCCCATGATGCATTGCAACCCAGAAGTGCTAAAAAATCGGCTGTAGAAATGCCAGTGACCAACAAATTGCTAAAAAACAAATAAAAGCACTCCCACAACTGAAATATGCTTAGGAAATCACACACAATCATTGCATTAATAACTACAATACTGTTATTTACTGTGATTGTCACACTTGCTCCACTAAGTACAGCCATGTTTTATTACTGAAAAAACACCCACATAAGCAATCTAACCAATCAGAGGCAATTGAGACATAATTGACAGCCCACATCAAGAAACCATGTCATTATACTGATATATGCATATTTTTTCTATGGTAACGCAAATCACAGGATACAGCATGCCCCATCAATGACACAGCAGTAAAAACCAAGAAGAAACAGGAAATCCCACCATCTTTGGCAAGCTGAACAGCATCACACAACAGCAAGTAAGTCCACCATCTTAATTTACTAGAAAAAAAATTGTTTAAAAATACATACAGTATGAATGTAATAGTTTGCTGAATCTTAACAGCAGAATTGTGAATTTTATACCAGTTTAAGAGCCCAAAGTCTAAACATTCAGTGTACTATTATTTTTAACACAGTAAGTTAGCTCTTCAATGTGTACTCACCAACACACATCTCAGTTCAAAGGGGACTGTTAGAGTGAAGGCATGTGGCTATGAAGCTGTCTCCCAGCAAATCAGAATCTATCTAGTGATGTGTTTGTTCAAACCATCCAATGACAGACACAATTATTCCCATCAAAACAAAAAAATGTTTAGTCTACTCCACAGCCAATAGGAAAAAATAGAAGGTACTAAGGCAATGCAAATTTACTATTGGTAGTATGCTGTATACAGTAGCCAATACGTATTCAGCTTAGACGTGTTGCTGTATGTGCGAGGCAGAAAACATTTTTAGAGGGAAACAGTGACAGAACTCCTCAGATGCAACTAGCCATCAACAAACTCATACTATCTTACTTGACATCTCTGTAACTTTTTTTTTAAAGAAAGTAATATAATGACAAAGAGGTCCAGAATCACAGCATGGATAGTCAGCAGCAGTTTAATTCATCGTAGTTGTCAATATGCCAGCAGAAGTCACTTTGGCAATGACTTAAACCTACCAAATTGTAAGGTTTATTTGTCTGGCAAGGGAGGCATGAGATGGGAGCAGCCCATCCCTACTAAGCAAAACCTCTTGAGCAACCATTCGGCGCCAGATGTACTGCTGATCCATCTTGGAGGAAATGATTTGGGTGACAAAAGGTAGGTTTATTTAGTTAGTGAAGCCAAATTGGACTTAACTTCACTTAGAGAGATGTTACCTGCCTGTGAAATCATATATTCAGATATTACTTAGCAGATGGTCTGACAAGCAGATCAACACATGTATCTTCTTGACAGAGCAAGGAAAAAGGTTAACATACACATCTCTGCATTTCTGCATGATCTGGGAATGTGGACAGTCCATCATCCTGAAATAAAATATTTTAAAGATTGGCTGTATCTATGAAATGGTGTCCACTTGTCAGACGCAGGCAAGTGCCTCTTTTTGGGAGACCTCCAAGATGCTATCCATGCTGTAATCTGAAGACAAGAGTTTCTGAATAAACAGCTACAACATTCAAAGGCTCTTTTAAGAGCCACATTTATTTATCAAAAGATAGAAAAACACACACAATAATATTTTACTTACATAGAAGCATTGATCAAGAGCTTGCGTATAACTCTGTTAGTGTAATATTACAGATTCCTCATACTAAGGGATGCAAGTCATCATGTCAGGTGTTGCCTCGTTACTCAGCCTTTGTCTGTTAGGTTCTGTACAGGTACCAGTGTTTTTGCAGTGACAGCATATTAAGGTTAGAACCAGACAGCATACAGCCACATATTGATCATTCTGAGGCATAACAGGGAGCACAGATGAAATTTCTATACCATTATTAGACCTGTCTCAGTTAGATTCACTAAGCATGCCTTAGGTTTTTGTGAGGGCAGAAGGGGTGGGCATACTACAGCTGGAGGCAGACAGCATGTAACCATATATTATTGCTTGTTAGCCATGAAACTGACCACAGATGACACTTATCACACTATTATTTGCCCTGTGTGGGTTGCGTTGGGTACAGCTATCTTAGCTGGGGGGGTCATGCTAAACTTCAAGTCTTGCAACATGTAACCATGGACTACTGCGTGTTATGTGTGACATGGACTACAGATGGTAAATGTAACAGCATTAGTCACCCTCTGTACGTTACATTGTCTACAGATACTTGTACTTTGGGGGTGGGAACATACTAGGGTTTAAGGCACGCAGTATGCAAGCGTGTATTGTTGCTTGTCAACCATCACAGTGACTACAGATGGCATTTTTCACAGCATTATTTAGCTTCTGTGGGTGAAGTTCTGTACAGCTACCTTAGCTCATTGGAGGGGTCATACAAGGGTTACAGCTGCACAGCAAACAGGCATGTATTATTTCTTCTCAGCCATGACAGGCACTACAGATGGTAATTTCACACCATAATTTTGCGTCTCTTGGTTAGGTTGTGTACACCTACCTTACCTGGAGGGAGACAGGGACACATACTAGAGTTGGAGACACGCAGCATGTAACCATGTATTGTTGCTCATCAGGCATGACAGTGACTACAGACAATAGTTTTCACACCATTATTTGACCTGTGCTGGTTACATTGTGTACAGTTACCTTAGCGGGGGGTGTCATGCTAAACTTCAACTCATATAGCATGCAGCCATGAACTACTATGTGTTAAGTGTGACAGTGACCACACAGACAGTGAATTTAACACCATTAGTTGGCCTGTGTAGGTTACATCATGTGCAGATAACTATTCTCAGGATAGGGGCATACTAGGGTTTGAAGACCGCAGCATGCAATCATGTATTATTGTTTGTCAGCCATGACAGTCACTACAGAGAGTACTTTTCACACCATTATTTGACTTCTTTGGGTGAGGTTGTGTACAGCTATTTTACCTTGCATGTGGGGGGGGCATAGTAGCGTTACAGGTGCACATCATGCAGCCATGTATTAGTTGTTCTGAGCCATGACTGGGACTACAGATGGTAATTTCACACTATTATTGTGCATCTCTCAGTTAGGTTATGTACAGCTACCTTACCTGGGGGAGGAGGAAGGGGAGCATACTAGAGCTGGAGACACACAGCATGTAACCAGGTATCATTGCTTGTTAGATGTGACAGTGACTACAGACAATACTTTTCACACCATTGTTTGCCCTGTGTCAGTTACACTGTATACAGGTACCTTAGCTGTGGGTAAGGAGGGGTCATCCTAAAGTTCAACTC
This sequence comes from Neoceratodus forsteri, assembly GCA_016271365.2. Lineage (NCBI taxonomy): Eukaryota > Metazoa > Chordata > Ceratodontiformes > Ceratodontidae > Neoceratodus > Neoceratodus forsteri. The sequence continues at coordinate 1,022,840,002 of CM057454.1, read as the reverse complement.
ATACAGCATGCAGACATCGACTACTGCGTGTTAAGTGTGACAGTGACTACAGACAGTGAATTCAACACCATTAGTTGGCCTGTGGAGGTTACATTGTGTACAGATACCTGCACTTTGGAGGTGGGGGCATAGTACGCTTTGACGCACACAGTATGAAACCATGTAATGTTAGTTGTTAGCCATGACAGTGACTACAGATGGTACTTTCACACCATTATTTCACTTCTCTGGTTGAGGTTCTGTACAGCTACCTTAGCTCATGGGGGGGCATAGTAGGGTTACAGGTCCATAGGATGCAGTCATGTATTAGTCATTCTCAGCCATGACAGGCACTACAGATGGTAGTTTTCACACCATTATTTCACCTCTCTGGCTTAGGTTATGTACAGCTACCTTATCTCAGGAGGGGAGAGGAGGCATACTATGACTGGAGATGCACAGCATGCAGCCATGTATTACTCTTTGTCATCTGTCACAGTCTACAGACAGTACTTTTCACATCATTATTTGTCCTATATCGGTTACCTTCTGTACAGGCACCTTAATGGGGGGGGGGTTATGCTAAAATTAAACTCATGCAGCATGCAGCCATGGACTACTGCGCATTAAGTGTGACAGCAACTACAGACAGTGAATTTATCATCATTAGTTGGCCTGTGTAGGTTACTTTGTGTACAGATACCTGTACTTTGTGGGTGGGGACATACTAGTGTTTGAGGCACACAGAATGCAACCATGTATCATTACTTGTCAACTGTGATAGTGACAAGAGATGATACTTTTCACACCATTATTTGGCTTCTTTCAGTGAGGTTGTGTACAGCTACCTTAGCTTGCGTGGGGGTGGGGAGGCAGGGACATAGTAGGGTTACAGGTGCACAGCATACAGCCATGTATTACTCATTCTGAGCCATGACAGGAACTACAGATGGTAATTTCACATCATTATTTCACATCTCTTAGATACGTTGTGTACAGCTACCTTACCGGAGGGGGGAGGGGAGGGGGAACATACTAAAGTTGCAGACACAAAATATGTAACCATATATTGTTGCTCATTACATATGACAGTGACTACAGCCGATACTTTTTTGTACCATTATTTGTCCTATGTAGGTTAGGTAGTCTACAGGTACCTTAGCTGGGGGTGGTGAGGTATGCTAAAGTTAAACTCGTGCAACATGCAGCCATGGACTACTGCATGTTAAGTATCCCAGAGACTACAGATGGAGAATTTAGCACCATTAGTTTAGTTGGCCTGTATAGGTTACATTGTGTACAGATACCTATACTTTGAGGGCGGGGTCATACTAGGATTTGAGGCGCACAGCATGCAAGAGTGTATTGTTGGTTGTCAGCAGTGACATTGACTACAGATGGTACTTTTCTCACCATTATTTGGCTTCTTTGGGTGAGGTTATGAACAACAACCTTAGCTCATTGGGGGGGCATAGTATGGTTACAGGTGCACACCATGCAGCCATGTATTAGTCATTCTGAGCAATGACAGGAACTACAGATGGTAATTTCACATCATTATTTCACTAGTCTCGGTTAGGTTGTGTACAGCTACCTTACCTGGGAGGGAAGGGGAGGAGCATACTATTGTGGAGACACACAACAAGTAAGCATGTATTGTTGCTTGTTACACATGACAGTGACTACAGACGATGTTTTTTGCACCATTATTTCCACTCTGTCAGTTATGTTGTGTAGGGGTACCTTATCTGAGATCTGAGAGGGGAGGTCATGCTAAAGTTCAACTCATGCAGCATAGAGCCATGGACTACTGCATGTTAACTGTGACACCAACTACAGATGGTGAATGTAACACCATTACTTGATTCCTGGTTGTTAGGTATGACAGGGAGCAGAGAATTTTTTTTGCTATCATTATTTAGTCCATCTTAGTTAGGTACTCCACATGTACATGGTCTTTTACAGCCGAGAGTAGCTCAGTATTCAACTTAAAGTATTATATACTTATTGCCAACAATTCCTTTTTTTTCAGAGATGCCAAGATACTGAAACCTTACAGAGATACCTATTTTGTTGGAGGGCATAACAAAAATAGCTGATCCAAAAATTGTTATGCGAGCGACAAATGTCACTCTTAAGGAGACCTGGCTGGTGGTGGTGAAATTTCTCCAAAAGGAGAAACATCTTCCTAACAAGAAATGGAGAATGTGAAAGGCTAAATGGAAGCTCCTGAGGCAGAAATTCCACAAACTTAAAAAAGTGGGAAAGGTTCCACAGAGAGACCGGGCCTGGTATACCAGCTCTGGCTGCAAGCAGGCAGACCCAATTTTGGGGAATGTGTTTTGAACCGTAACTATCAAACCTTGTTTGTGTATTTTCTATATAACTAATACAGACTTTTTGAACAGGGGTGTAGCCAGGAATTTTAAACTTGTACTCAGAACTGATGCACTGTTGCCCCCCCCCCATTATGTAAACATAAACCAAAATATGCGCTGCCACGCCACCGATAGGGCACCCGTTTACTTGAACTCAGACATGGCAATCAGTTTCTTCCTGTAATCCTCCTTCCTTTGTTTTTCTGCCTGCCTGGTAAGTTGTTCTTATTTGTGCATTTGGATGGTGGCATCAGTGCCCCATAGTGAACAACAAAGGCAGAAGGGCTCAGGGTGACACAGATACAATGTGACTCACAATGTCTTTGCTTTCCACTTTTTGTTGCCCCTGCCTGATTGGTTGCCCCTGCCTGATTTTTTTTTACTGTACTCTGTTGAGTACAGTGCGTATTCCTGCCAACACCCCTGTTTTTGAATAGCCTTTTGTGATACAATAGCACACTGCTACAAGTTATATGAAAAGTTACTTCATAACCTACTCCTAACGCTGTTGTGCTTGCCTATGCATTTGCTGTCAGCATCTCTGCATGTAGTTATTAACAGACTTTTCATGTAAATCTTGGCACTTATTCCTACATTATTGGCACTTCTAGCATGCAGAACTAGCTTTGTCTTCTCACCAACACACGAAGATCATTAATAATGCTTAGTGTTAACAAATCTTATATTTACATCACCTCTCTTTATTTTCGATCATTATAGTGTCATCTATTTAATAGTATTATTACTTATCTTACAGACAAAAACTTAACAGCTCATGAAAAATTATCAAGAAGTTATAGCACAAGTAATCATAATAGCATGTGTATTGTGTTTAAACAATAATGAGAAATGAAACAACACATCATTAATACTGTAATACACAATATTATCTGGTAGCACTAAAGTCACTCATGATGTCTTCTCTCTTCTCTATCCACAGCAAATGTAGACAGAGCTGACTCATGAACGCAGGTACCAGGACCGGTCCATATAAAGGAGGGAGCAGAACATCTTTCTGATAATGATGTAATCATCATCAGCTCAAAAGGTAAGTAATACTGTACTCTTTCAGAATAAAAAACAAAATTTAAAAAAAATTGACAAAAAGAAAAACGCAAAGTTACGTACAGCACAAACCGATTCCTAGACAGTGTTCAGATACAATATTTATAAAAATAAACTTTCTGAGGAAAAGGGTTAAAATTATTTTCTTTCCTCTGTACATAATTCTTAAGATGATATGACACAAAAAACATATGTCTCTACAACTGCAGTTAGAAACCAGACAGTACAGGATACAATAACTAGCTGTGCATGCTATTAGCATTACTTGCAAATATATTTCTTGCTATCATTCTGTCATTCTCTTTTAATGTACAGAGAATGTAATTTTTAAATGATCATACTACTATATACAGTAGATATCATTATAGCAACAGCAAATCCTCAATGATGTGCCACTCTCTTCAGAACCACAGTCAAGTGTCACCACAGTCCTGTGTATAGTATCATATTTAACAATACCAAAACCCCCAAAGCCCTGTTGCACATTGAAAGTGTAGCTCTCGCCTTGTGTGCCTTATATCATCTCCCCCATTCTTTCCTTGTATTTTCTACCAATATCGGACCCACGTCAACTTTGTAAATCACTTGTCTCACTAGTGTTTTGCCTGCTTAAATAAACACTGATTGTTTGATTGATCTATTAGTAAAGCATAGACATATATGTACTAATAACATTTTAACCTTTTTCACAGGACCACTGGACACCAGGACGTTATCCACTAAAAAAATGGAAGAACAAGAAACTGCTATATCAGAACGTATGTAAATAGCAAAAACCTATCAATAATATATAATTGTAGTACTGCATATATCAACTGTTTATGTGTGATGCATAACTCAAGAGTTGAACTAAAGTGTTGCAGCCACTACCCAGCAGTGCTACTGACTGTTAAAATCCACTAGCCTTACAAACTTTTCCAGTGGGATAGCTGGTGTACTTTTATAAATGTTAACTCTTTCAGTACAAGCCCACATGGCTAGTTACAGGAAAATTATTGTAGTCTGATATAAAATCTACCAGCATTTGCTAGTGGACTGGTACAAGATTTTACCCCAGCTAATGGACTACTGTACACGAATGCCACTACTAACATTCATATTACTCCTGTCTACCCGATATGCCTTCTGAACATTTCATGAAAATATCTTGTTCCATGTACAAGTCATATATTTTTTTGTATCCCATTATACCCTATAGCAAAATTTCTATGTACAGCAAAAAAAATATATTGATCGTATTTTAAAGTTTTGAACTTTGAAAAAATACTGCCATCTTGCTCCTTTTTTTATTAGTTCAGGAAACAGAAAAATCAATGTATATAAAAAAGTACTGTACTTTTCAAGAGAGCAATTATTAGATATATGTGTTCAGCAGCTGAACAATAGAAGTTTGTCATAACTTATTCACCAGTTGGTCTACAAATGTACTTTTCAGGTTGTTCCCACTATTGCTTTCATCTTAGATTGCGACACTATGGCAATGTGTCATGACAATATGTATGAACATACAACATACAACCGTGACATTTTTTTAAAAGATCGTGGTTGGTATTCCCATTATAAAGATATGAGTGTGGCAATCATATTTGAAATGACCATGGCAATACTACTCAACCACATTTTCCAAAATGTTCTTTTTTATGTCACTTGATTCTGGCAAGCTGGATTGTGATTTTCCCCTAAACTTTTATACTGTACCTAGGAAAATATAGAGAGACAGTCTTACTTTTAAAATATGGCCTAATCTGGCCTATTAAGTAACGCATCTCCAAATCACATACAGCACAGAAATAAATGATACCTCTGTCCATGAGCATAGCTGACAGTGTATGTATATTATGACCATACAAAATACAACCATGATATTATTTTAAAAGACCGTGGTCATATTCCCATTATAAAGATACGAGTGTCACGGTCATTTTTTAAAATGACCATGGCAATAATGCTGAACCACATTTTCCAAAATGTTCTTTTCTTTGTCACTTGATTCTAGCAAACTGGATTGTAATTTTCCCATGAACTTTCATACCTAGGAAGATACAGACAGAGACAGTCTTTCTCTTAAAATATGGCCTAATATGGCATACTAACTAATGCATCTCCAAATCACATACAGCACAGAAATAAATAATACCTGTCTCCACGAGCACATCTGACAGTATATGTATATTTAAGTTTATGTATGTAACCTGTATGGTCACCACTATTTTCCCTATTAGTGAACTTAAATAGATCAGTTTAGATCCCAATCCTCATAACTCATAAAAAGCCAGAAATCTTATAATTGGATAACAACCATATACTTATTATCCATAGCCTGTTATTTTTTTACAGAAACATTGGACATCATTCCTTTTGCAGTCATCAAAACTGAAGAACAAGAAATGGGGACATCAGCACGTATTTGTACAACACACACCATTCAACACTATTTCAGTATTAAGGACAGATTCCTCAGCACTTGATTAGAAAAGCAAATTTGTAATTCCGCCTCTCCCCACTACGAACATAGGAAATTTGCCAGCAGGTAAAGGCCTAGAGGTCTATCAAGTCTGCTTGAATGTGCAGCTAGCACCCCTTATTCTGCAGCTGCCCCTCCCTTCCACCCTTCCCCTACATTGACCCTCCCCCTTGTCCTGTCCCATCCCCTTTTGAAGCAGTCCACTGTTCTACTGGATAGCACTTCTGCAGGTAACGCATTCCACCCAGCTACTACCCTTTGAGTAAAAAAGTGTCTCCTCATCTCCCTCCTGAACCTTCCTCCCTCCAGTCTCATTTCATGGCCCCTGGTGTCCCTCCCCTCCTTTACTTTGAACAGCCCCTCTGTACCCATCTTGTTTATTCCTTTCATGTACTTAAAGGTTTCCATCATGTCCCCCCATCCCTCCTCTCCTCCAGTGAATGCATGTTCAATTCCCTCAGCCTCCTCTCATATGATAAGTCCCACAGCCACTTGATCATCTTTGTCACTCTGTGCTGCACCCCCTCCAGTAACTTAATGTCCCTCTTCAGATACGGGTGCCAGTACTGCACACAGTACTCTGGGTGCAGTCTAACCAATGACCTATACAGTGGCAGAATCACCTCCTCCCTCCTCAAGGATATATCCCTTGCAAGGCAACCCAGCATTTTGTTGGCCTTTGCAGCTGCCTTTCTACATTGTGCTGAGTTGTTTATTGACCCTGTAATGAGCACCCCTAGATCCTTCTCCTCCTCTGCCTGGGCTAGCTGCATTCCTCCCAGCTGGTAACTCCTGTTTGGGTTCTTCATCCCAAAATGCAGCACCTTGCACATTTTGGCATTAAACCCCAGTTGCCAGGTGTCTGACCAGGTTTCAAGCTTTGCCAGATCATTCTGCAACCCCTACCATCCCCCTAGGTCATCCATCACTGCTCCTACCTTGGCATAATCAGTAAACAGACTGATCTTGCTCTTGATGTCCAATGATATGTCTGCAATGAATATCCCAAACAACACTGTCTTCATGAAATGTGTCAGGTAATCTGTAACACATCGCTTTTAACAGCCAGACAAGAAACATGTAAGAAAGTTAATAAAGTAACTAAATTAGGAACAACAAAGTCTCAACAATTCAGCGACAAGTAAGTATTTTCAAATTGTTTTGTTATTCAACAGCTAAGACGTATAATACTCTTCCAGTGCAATTACTAAGTCAGTAACTGTAGAATTGTTAGCACACTTTATTGAATGCCAGTATAAACTGTACAAGCAAAAAATGCCTAAAGAAATACTACATATAAGAATCATTTGTCTAAAAAATGTCATGCTAATCACCTGCACCTTTCTCTCTCTCTCTCTCTCTCTCTCTCTCTCTGTTTATATTTCTGTTTTTTCCTCCACAGGAACAGAGGGACCACATCCTGGAAACATTTGTGAGCACCTAGCCACTTTGGTTTAGGGACTAAACCACAATAATGAACAAATGGGACAACTTATTAAATTAATAAAACATCAAAATGTGAGACACTTCAGAAATACCAAATTATTGATGGGCATTGAAAACGCTGTAATAGCAAATACTAATCAGATAACATCCCTGAATCAGACTGCCCAGGTGATCACAAACACCATCACCAAGTCAGTCCCACTGACGCAAGAAGCTATGCCTGTTCCTGCAGAAACACACCCATGTCCTGCTCTCCAGTAACCCAATGTTCTGTCCCCTTCTCTAAAATATCTTCTGTGAACCTTTCCTACTAACAGAACTTCCATTTAGCCCTGCACATTCTGCCAGTCACCACCATACAGGTCTCCTCAAAGGCCTCCAACAAAAGAGGAATTAAAAACATAGGATCATAGGTCACATTTACAGTGTGTTAATCACCCCCTCACACCATTGTTAAGCAATAATACCCAACAGCATGGGTGGTATTGGTGATTACCAGAACACCCAGGGGCGTAATGATGGTCGACGCTACCTTATACCCCAGGAAGATTCGGTATTCACCAATACCGCCCACCCTGTTGGGTAATATTGCTTAGTTATGGTACAAGGCAGTTATTAACACACTGTAAATCTAACCTATGATCATACCTTATAGGTATTCTGACAATATTATTGGGCATACAACATATTTGTTGATTTTTTGCAGTGTCACACATAATTGAACAACTTAACCAGATTATTCTATTTCGGCATATTTAGTCCGTACAATGCAATGTATGTTATAAGTGCAACAAAACACTGCAGGGTGTGAGACAATATGCATGTAATCCACACCTGTGCTGCATTCTCAGGAATCATGATCCTGATGGAGTGTCCTCAGAACACCGCAGCAACGGACTAAATACCTACAGCCTCACATCTTGCAGTGTATATTACACTTATAACATATCATATCAACACATACTGCACACACATGAAAAAATAATCTGGTAGCCACACTGTCCATTTAATCTCCAACACTATCTATATCATCTCAAAGACAGTAGCTTAACCAAAAAAACAGTCCATGGTGTGGGTTATGCTGGGATTTACCCATGGCTGACATGGTTGACCACAAAACTGTAGGCCAGGTGGTCAACCCAGGTCAGCCGTGAGTAAATCCCAGCATAACCCACACCCTGAACTGATTTATAGCAATTATACAATCCCCATGTATTTTTGTAACAATAAAGCAACAAAAAACAACATTTTGTTACCAGTTTTAATTATAATGTAAGCAATATACCCCTCCGGGGTGTGGCTATACTGGTGGATTTACCACAGCTGGTGTGGTTTGGTCATGAGGTGCAGCTGAGAGACTTAACCACACCAGCCATGGTAAGTCTACCAGTATACTCACTCCCTGGAGGGGTATATTGCTATTATACAATGTTTCCCTCTCTTTTTGTTCACTAACAATAAATTCAAACAAACTGTTTTTTTGGTATTTTAATAAATTTTTATTTCAGTTATTGTTTTGGGTGGCAAGGGCATGCTTGTAGTTACGTGTACCTAGTAAGCATTATTGCTCCGATCCCTTGATATTTTTCACCGAGGTTGGCAAACACTTATCTGTGTTTCTTGAAGTGGGAGTTACACTATCTCCTGCTTACCTGAAGAAAAAAACACTGGGGCCCAGATATTCAAACTGCGCCATTCTGAGGCGCAAGCCCTTGCGCTGCTCAAAATAGTTGCGCAGGGGTGTGGCCGGGGCGATATTCAAAGGTTGCGCTATGAGTAACCCTTTGAATATCACCCCCCACTTAGTTACCGGGCAAGATGGCGCAGGGAACCTGGCGCCCACCGCCAGTTGCCAGAGTTGAGCATTAAACTTGCAGTGGCACAAGTACCATTGCGCCATGCGCAAATTTCTGATAATCAAAAGGTGACATGCAAATGGGGCCATCATTTATGCAAGGCACGGGGGGGTCATTTGCATCTATTTATGGCCCCATTTGCATGCCATTAGGACGTAGGTGCGCCGATCCCCAAGGACTTGCGCCTGGCCGCCCTGCCAGGCAGCAGCCGTCGGGGACCGATGCACCCTGCAGCCCGATCGCGGGCAGTATCTGTGTATACATTCCCCCCCACACACAGCTCCCGAAGCCCGATCGCGGGCAGTATCTGTGTATACATTCCCCCACACAGCTCCCGAAGCCTGATCGCGGGCAGAAAGTATCATGAAACCCCCACATCTCCCAATGCCCGATCGTGGGCAGAAAGTATCATGAAACCCCCACACATCTCCCAATGCCCGATCGCGGGCAAAGTATCATGAAACCCCACACATCTCCCAATGCCCGATCGCGGGCAGAAAGTATCATGAAACCCCCACACATCTCGATGCCCAATCATGGGCAGAACATGAAACAACCCCCAGTGCTCGATCGTGGCCAGAATGTAAAAGCCCCATAGCGAATATCTCCCTGGTGGTCCAGTGGACCGTAATGCCCGATCGCGGGCAGAATGTCAAGTTAAACCCCCAAACATCTCCCTGGTGTCTAGTGTCCCCCCACCCCACCCACCCGAAGCCCCTCCACCCGCTCCCGCCTTGGCGGCGGCGGGTGGCAGCATCCACCCGCCTGCGCCGCCCGCCGACTGACTGTCGGTGGGGCTGCCGCATTGGTGCAGAGCTACAGCCAATGGGCATGCAGCCCATACCGTACATGACAGTCCAGATTTGTGATGGACTGTCATATACGGTATGGGCTGCATGCCCAGCTGTAGCTCTGCCAATGAAGCGTCAGCACCACCCGGACAGTGTCGGTGGGGCGGCAGGGCTGCAGGCGGGTGGATGCTGCCGCTCGCCGCCGCCGGGGGAGCAGGGTGGAGGGGCTTTGGGTGGGTGGGTGTGGGGACACTAGACACCAGGAAGATGTTTGGGGGTTGTAACTGACATTCTGCCCGCGATCGGGCATTACGGTCCACTGGACCACCAGGGAGATATTCGGGTTTGGGGGTTTTTACATTCTGCCCACGATCGGGCACTGGGGGTTGTTTCACGCTCTGCCCACGACATCAGGCATCGGGAGGCTGTTTGTGGGGGTTGATACATCGCTCTGCCCGTGGATCGGGCATCGGGAGATGTGTGGGAGGGGGTTCATGTTACTTTCGCCCGCATCGGGCATTGAGAGATGTGTGGGGGTTGTTTTATGTTCTGCCCGCGATCGGGCTGGTGGGGGGGCACAGGGACTGAGTTGGGGGCCAGCCACGGGTGGCAGCTGCTGTGTTGCACCCTGCAATACAGCAGCTCACCTGTGGGTGGCCCTCAACTTGATCCTTTTTTTTTTGGCTCAGAGTTGTACAGGCGCAGGTTGGGGGTTGCGCATGCACATCTCTGCACAGCCCGACTGAATATTGGGTTGCACAGTTTATGCATGGTTCCTCCCCCTCCTGTTGAGCATGCATTCATTTGCATTGCTCTGTTGCGCAACCTGTTGTCAGTGGCGTAACTGTCTCCTGCTGAATATCGCAGAATGGCGCAATGTAGGACTTGCACATGCGCAACCCTGTTGCGCATGGCGCAACCCTTTTGAATATCTGGGCCTGGGTCTGTTCTACTTTTTTTGTGTGTCTCTCAGGTCCTGCGACCGGAGGGTTAAGAATCACAGGTGCGCAATAGACACTATGAGGAGGTACAGATTTTTTTTAAGCAAAATATAGAAAGTATACTTTTTTTTACTTTGGACCAGAATGTTAATTGTGTTTATGAGTGCAGTTGGTATAGCGAGGAGATAATATTGCCAAATTTTGAATGTTTTAGTGATAAGTAGCGGAGATATCTACCAAGGATTTAGTTAACACTGTTGACCATTGCGCCACATTATTTCCTGTTTGGAGTAGAGAGCTGCGGTTTCACTTTGGCTCACATTGCGGATCTCGCCATCTGAGTTTTGCATTTGTGTTAGTTGGAGTCATTCCGGGGGGCTCCTGGCGTGGCTCACTGATGGCTAGCACCTCTTCCTGTGGGTATACTGACTGATTTATCACGGCAAAAAGGTGGCAGTCAACCAATCAAGTTGCAGGGATTGGGCTGTTGGATTTAGCCCATTGTATAATTAAGAAATATACCCCTCCAGGGACTGGGTATTCTGGTGGATTTACCATGCCTGGTGTGGTTTGGTCACGAGTCACAGCCAAGTGACTTAACCACACCAGAAGTGCTAAATCCATCAGTGTACTCACTCTGGGGGGGTATATTGCTATTATACAATGCTATCTTGTATTTTTCTGTGAAAAAATTTAAATAAAATCAGTTTTTTGGCAGTTTTAATGATTTTCAGTGAGTGTGTTCTTGCACCTGAAAATATAGTTCTTTGCTGCTAGGCAGAATATTGATATCTCGCCTGTCCCATCAACTCAGAGAGGGATTGGTACAGGAATATTAGTTTATTTATTTTTAAATGAGAGATACTTTAGAGGAGGATAAAGGAGATGCACAACGTTGGCAGCAGTGACTGGGAGAGGAAGGTGTGAAAGGTGAAGAGAGAGAGCATCTATGTTAGCAGTATTTAGTTATAGTGATCAGTGCTGCTCACTCAGACTCTGACCTTTTTTTTTGCTATACATATTGAATTTCAGTTTTAAAATTGAGAGTATAAGGATGTTTGTTAGGTACTGCCGGGGGATTCCTCACATTACAATCACATTTTTTTTGGAACGCAGTTGGTTGGTGGTGGCTGAAAGGAAGATGGGGAGAGAATGAGATGCACTTTCACATTGGCAGTTTGCCAGTGTGAAGTGGAGTACTGGTTTTAACAGCAATTTTTTTCAATAGTCACCAGAGGTAAATTACATGCTTTTTGGTTACAAATGTCAGGTGTTTTTATCCACTCAGCAGCAATTTACCTGACAATATGTTGTTGGTGTCTTAGTCAGGCAGAAGTGCATTTTTTCTTGTGTCAGAGATCAACTGAGAGCTGGAGAACTTGCTGGGAGCATGAGTGTCAATCAGGAGAATAACAGTGGATGAGATACTGGAAAAAAAAGATTTCTTTATTGGTGTATTTTTCACAGCAGAGTTAGTTTTGGATTGTGGTGCAGTTGTATTTTGTGCTTTTTAACATGGTGGTTACAGAGAAGTGGGCAACAGTGAGGAATGCAGTGGAGAGTAAGAGAACTGGAGAGACAGAGAGACACTTTGAGGTGGGTGTTGTCATCAGTTCGGGTACAAGTTTAAAAGAAAATGCTGTAGTTTGGGGTTTCAAATATTTACTAGCCTGGTTTAGCAGGAGTTAATGCAATGTTTTTTGCTGGGGTGCAGGTGAGTGACATCTTGCTATTTATCATCATGTTTACCACTTCGTGGTGCAGGTTTTGACATGGTCACAGTGATTTCAAAGGGGTGGGGTATTGCTGCGGCTGATCAGTGGCTGGCACCTTTTCCCGTGGATACACTGGAGGATGTACCACGCTGAAAAGGTGCCAGACAACCAATCAGGATGCAGGATTTGGGTGATTTAATTTACTGCATTTTATAATTCAGCATATGCCCCTCCAGGTTGTGGGTATACTCATGCATTAACCATGGCTGGTGTGGTTCGGTCATGGGGCGCTGGCGAGTGACTTAACCACGCCAGCCATGGTAAGTCCACCAGTATACTCACTCCCTGAAGGGGTATATTGCTATTATACAATGTCTCCTCCTCTTTTTATTCACTAACAATAACTAAAAATAAACTGTTTTTTGGTTTTTTTAATAAATTGTTATTTGAGTAAATGTTCTGGGTGGCAAGGGCATGCTTGTAGTTACATATGCCTAGTAAGCATTACTCCACCCCCCCCCGGATATTTTTAAGTTACACTATCTTCTGTTTACCCGAAGAAAAAAAACACTGGGTCCATTCTGTTTTTTTTGTATGTCTCTCAGGCAAGTCACATTGTGGATCTCACTGCCTGAGTTTTGCATTTGTATTGGTTGGACTGATTGCAGCTTGGCTCCTGGTGTGGCTCACTGGTGTCTGCCACCTTTTCCTGTAGGTACTCTTTCCAATTTATCATGGCAAAAACGTGGCAGCCAACCAATTAGGTTGAAGGATTGGGCTGTTGGATTTACCCATTCTATAATTAAGCATTATACAATGCTCCTTTTTGTTCAGGTACAAAAAAAAATAATAGTGGTTGTTTTCATGTTCTGTATTATTTTTTTGTATTTGTTACTGCACTACAACAAATAGTGCCTAGTAAGAAGTGCACTGTGTTGAGTGGTGAGATGCTGAGTCTGAAAACAGCATTACAGGGCAAAATGTAGAATGCTCTATTTTTTCATATATATTTTTATTACAAAATTTTATATCTCAAATTTTTTTTAGCTTATTATGTTTTTTTAAGGCACCATGAAGTACCAACACGGGTTGTTTACCTTACAATGGGTTGTTTACCTCACAGTGTGAGGCAGATAGCAGTCTATTTTTTAATATATATTTTAATGAAAACATTTTATATGTCAGCAATAATTAAAAAATGTTAACAAAAAGAATAATAAAAAGTTACAATTACCCAACACTCTCTAGCTACGTTTCTGTTATATTACATTTCTCATTGCATCAGTGTGACCTGAGATACTAAAACATAGATTCTTTTTGTGTCTCTTTTTGTCTCTGAGTGTCTCTATCTGTGTGTATCTGTCTGTTCACAAAAATACATGTCCACAGATCTTTCTGTGTGGCACCATCTCTCTTTCTCTGTATCTGTCTGTCTGTCTATCTATCTATCTATCTATCTATCTATCTATCTATCTATCTATCTATCTATGTGTCTCTGTCTCTCTCTATACATCTGTGTGCATGGATCTGTCTCTCTGCTTTTATGTACTGTCTCTCTGTGTCTCTGTCTTTGTGTAAGTGTTTGTTTTCTTGCTGTCCAGAACTTAACAGGCTAAACCAGGACAGAGGAAGGAGGGGGCAGAGAATGTCAGGACATGCATTGCCAATCTCAAGCAAAGTCTCACACCATCTCATGCGTAAAGAAGCTGGGGTGCCGCACTACAAGATAATGCAGACAGTCAGCCACAATAACTGCAAAGCACACCCCAGAGGCTGTTGGTGTCTCCACATTGCAGCATGGGGGCAGTGGGAGAGGTGGTAACCCTAATGTTAAATTCCCACACTTTTATAGGTGTGAAAACAACCCTAAGTGATACTGTACATAAATAAACTTCTTCCAAAGAATTTTCCATCTATTTGTAAAAAAATAATCTAACCAGAAATAGAAATATGCAGCTTGTGCACAGCACACTGCATGATGTGCCTCTTGGTGTCCACAAGGTGGTGCAGGGCAGGATGGTGATGGAAGTACTATGTTGGTGGTCAGCCAAACTCTCACCCCACCCATGCATAAAGAACCTGTGGTGGTGCAGTATAGGATAATGGAGTGACAGTTAGGCACAAGCATCACAATGCACACCCTGAAGCCTGTTGGTGTGTGCAGTGGGGGTGGGGGTAGGGGTGGTAACCCTAATGTTGAAGTTCCATACTTTTGTCATTGTGGTAGCAACCCTAACTGATCCATTAACAAAGTCTTTTGCAAACAATTTCCTTTCTTTTTTTAAAAGTGTAATATAACTAGTACTAGAAATGTGCAGCTTGGTAGGAGCGTGGGGCCCTTTAGGCCCTGTGTTCCAACCAAGCTTGTCAAATGTGCCAATTGGTATGTGTATTTGTGGGAGTGCAGGCCCTCCATGCCCTGCACTCCCACTTACAGTTAAGTATGGTGCCATATACCAGTTGTATAAAGCAATGAGGCCTAGCCACGGTAATTTGCCCATCTCTCATGAGCCGTACGTGAAGCAATGCTAACGTAAATGTTGTTGTAATCATGATAGTGAGTAGCTGTCACAGCAATGTATCGACTGAACATGTGTTACACATCATGTCCCTGTTACTGGCACCAAAAAGTACTCTGAGTGTTAACTGTGATACCATAACAATCGTCCATGTGCATGACAAGTATGTGTGGAATAGTAATTCACAAATATCTCAGGAATCGTACATGATAGGAAAAAAAAATGTTAATTTCTGAGGTTTCATGGCTTTGTAAAATGATTATGTACTTAGCCACCCTATGGGGGGGACTAAGAATTTTTCAGACAAAAAGTCTGTATCTCGAACCATTTTCGAGATATGGGCCCCAAAAGGTGCTGCAGTGGACACAGTGTTATACTATCGGGAAAATGTGGAACTTTGGAATGCTGTGGCTATGGCCCTACTGAATGTTTTTGCAGCAAACCACCAAAAGGCACACCTGTCAGACTAGGCCTTTTCACCCTGAACCATTCAGGATAATACCACAATCCACATTGCCACAACAAGGACAAAGAAAAACCAGCACCACAATGTTACCCTATAGGGAAATTTTCAAACTTCTCAATGCCTTAAGTATGACCATGTTCAATGGTTCTATACCAAACCACCAAAAGGCACACCTGTAGGGGTAGGGTTTTGCACCCTAAAAATTTAAGATCAATATCATAATGTATGTAGTCACACTGAAGTGACAAAGAAAACAAACCCCCACAATGTTATCCTATGGGAAAATGTATAACTTCAGAATGCCATAAGTAGAGACGTGGTAAACACTTTTGAAGCAAACCACTGTAAGGCACATCTGCATCAGTATAGCTTGCCACCCTGAAAATTTCAGGCCAATATCACAATCCAGCTTGCCAGAATCAAGTTACAAAGAAAACAGCATTTAGAAAAATGTGGTAGTGCAGTATTACCATGGCCCATTTAAAACATAATTGCAACACTCTTATCTTTATAATAGGAATACAACCGCGAACATAAAAATATAGTATCGAGGTTCTATTTTTTTTGGTCGTGAATATTGTGAGCAGCAGTTTGTAATAGTATCATGATCAAAAAATGGCAAAATGGTGGAAAAAATCTGGAAACCACATTTCCAGACCAGCTGGTGAAAAACTAATGCCAGATTCCTGTTCCTCAGGCTCTGAATAGGTAAACCCAATGGTTGGTGTTTTGAAAAGTGCACTATTTATTTGAGTTATATTGTTTTTTCTTTCTTGCTAGCTGAACACAAGATGGTGGAAGCACGATATTATTTTTGTCAAGCTCGACACTAAAAAATATGACAGTGACAATTTTCGAGCTGCACATATAAATTTTCCTATCGGATATAAATAAGCAATAAGACATGGTGGGGTGTGCATTAGACAGTTCTAATGCACAGCTAGGGGGATGTAGTGAGGCACGAGGCCACAGGCTGAGTGCGTCCAGTCCCCTAGCCGTGCATTAGAACTGTCTAGTGCACATCCCTGGAGTGGCTTATTGCACTTATAAAATGGGCCTGTGTATTCTAAATGGGGGGTCTAGTTTTTGCTGTGCATTAGACACATCTAATGCATGGCTAACAACCAATCAGATTGCTTGAAATCCTTTGCCCATTTTATAATGGGACAGTAAAAATGGAATAACATTTGAATGGAACCATCTGCGACCCAAGACCCATTTAGCCCATCTAATATGAACCCACTCACATGCATTCTTCAGTCCAAAGTGCACTTCTAAAGAAAATGGAATGTGGGGAATTTTTCATGTTTTTGAGTGTACTACGATTCCACAACCATACATTCTAGTGACACACATATTTCCATATCCAGAGACTTACCGAAAATCTTCCTCCTTTCCAAATTTCACACAAAGCTGACAAATGGTTGCAAAGTTATTGAAGTGCAAACTTTGAGGTATAACATAGAAATGGCTACGCAACCCTAACTATAGTGGCACTACCGTATATATATATATATCTATATAGATATATATATATATATCTATATAGATATAGATATAGATATATATATATATATATATATATATATATATATATATATATAAAATAATTGCACGGTAGTGCCACTATAGATAGGGTTGAGTACCCCATTTAAGGTTAAAGTGTGAAATTTTGCACCGTAATAACTTTGCCACTGTATGACAGATTTTCCTGAAATTTGACAGACACGGAGAAGAAGCATAGATCTTGGGATCTGCCAAGTCTTGTACCAGTTGGATGTACAGTTGCAGAGTTATTAAGCAACATTCTGTAGCACATTTACGCTTTTTGGCACATTCTTTGATCGTGCCTACAGGTTGCACCGTTTGCACGACCAGTCCGAAAACTTCAGGGAACGTGTGACCAGGGTCCCTGATGTGCCTTTTGAAGACTTCATGAAAAAATATTGAACGGCTCAAAAGTTATTCAAAAAACAATTTTCCCGGAGCCAGCCTGTGGCGCTGAGGGTTGAGGCACTGGATGCCACACCTCATTCCACGCCGGTGACCTGGGATTGAGAGCAGACTCGGGTTGTCGGTAGGTCAGCCAGGGGGAGACTAGCTTGAGTGTCCAATGATAAATCGCCACCTCTGGGGAGGGATTTGGCTGATGCCCGACACTTGAACAACCCCGAGTGGAGGCTCGAGGAAATGCAAGCTTGAACTTGGGAGTAGAGGGGTGGCCAATGAGCAGCCAGAACATCAGCATTAGCGCCTTACATCAGGGAGCCATGGGCTACTTGGGGAGGGAGGGAGGAAAAATGAGAAAACTGCCTGCCACAGCCAGGAAGATGGGGAGACTGAGGCCGTACCCACAATTTGCTGGAACCCGACCAGCAGCCCTTGACTGACGAAAATGTGAGGATCAGGATGCTTGCCCCCCACCTCATCCCCACCTGGGAGGTAAACCGCAGCTCCATGGGGCTTGAGGGTCTGACTGGGTAGGGTTCCTGGCAGTGGGATGTCCACTTGTCTCCCCTGAAGGGTAGGAGGTGGCAGGGAAGGGGGAGAGATAGAGTAATTACAAAAAAAAAAAATTCCCATTACAGTCAATGAGAAAAGTTAACAAAAAGTTCGACAATGTCGCAAATGTGTATTTTAGTGTCGCAAATTATCCCAGTAGTGTCACAAATCCATCATTTTGTTTTCAGTTACTGATCACAGAAATGCTTGGCATTTAAAATTGGGACCCTCTAGGGTCACAATTCTTTTTGTGTTTGCCTAGTCAAGCCCTGAGGATGCTAGACATGTCTTTATTTTGGGGTTAAACACCCCAGAAATATGTTTTTGAATTTTTGGGGAAAAGTAGTGTCACAAAGTAGTGTCAACCTGCGACACTTTCATGATTTATTTTGCGAACGTTTTGTGATTTGCGACACTACTATTTGACACTATGGGGAAAATAACAGGAATTATTTGCCACCCTGCTGCAAAACACTGGTTTGGCCTTTTGGGCTGAAATTTGGAGGGGCGAAAGCCAACATCACATAGATGTGCATTTTGGTGGTTTGGTTAAACAATAGTGCAGGGATGCAAAGTTACAGTGCTCTGAAGCTGACACTTTTCCCATAGACTAACATTATGCCACCCGCTGCACCTTTCAGGGCCCGAATCTCGGAAATGCTTCGAGATACGGACTTTTCATCAGAAAAATGCTTAACCTCCCACTAGTGGGCTAAGTATAAAACTAGCCAGGAAACTCATAAATAATATGACATTTTATTTTATTTTCTATGTCGTACGGTTCCTGAGATATAAGCAATTTAGAATTCCAAGTACTAATTTTCTGCTCCGAGGCCCATTATTATGCATACATTCTTTTATTCACTGTGTTTCTCTATGTAGCGTTTGGGGAAAAAAGGGTGTGTGCTTCTATTACTGTTACAGTTAGTATTCCCACTTGCGTTTCTGTACCTGTTCGCATTAGAGTTCCTGTGTACACCACCGTGTGCATTACCATTTGCGTTTTCATTTGCACTTGCATTTGTGTTACTGTTACCATTTGCGTTTCCATTACTGTTTGTGTTTGCATTTCCATTTGTGTCACTGTGCACATTTTCATTTGTGTTTGCAGCTGCCCTTCCATTTGTGTTTGCATTTGTGTTTGTCTTTCGTTTGGCATCATCGTTGCTGTTACCGTTACCATTTGCATTTCCAATTGCGTTACCATGACCATGCGCATTACGGTTTGCATTTCTGTACGTGATTCCGCTTTCGTTTCTCTTTGCTTTGGCATTATTATTGCTGTTACTGTTGTCATTTGCGTTTTCAATTACGTTACCGTGACCGTGTGCATTACAGTTTGCGTTTCCATACGCACTTGCATTTGTGTTTCTGTTTCCTTTGGTGTTATTGTTTATGTTACCATTACCATTTGTGTTTCCAATTGCAGTAACATGACCGTGTGCGTTATGGTTTGTGTTTCTGTATGAGCTTGCATTTGCGTGTCCTTTTCTGTTTCCTTTGGTGTAATTGTTGCTGTTATCATTACCATTTGCATTTCCTATTGTGGTTCCGTGACCATGCATGTTACCACTTGCATTTCCATGTGCACTTCTGTTTGTGACTCCATTTGTGTTACTGCTCACTTTGGCATCACTTTACGCTTGTGTTTCTTTTACCATTTGTGTTACCATTTACATTTGCATCACCATGTGCGTTACTGTTTGTGCTTGCATTTGTGTTAACATTGCAGTTAGTGTTCCTATGTGACAAAAAAATCATGTGGTAGGAGTGCAGGGCCCAAAGGGCCCGTGCTCCCACCACCACATTCCATTCACTATTTATAGCCCTCATTCTCAAAAAGAAGGGACATTCATGGCAAAAAATCCATTTAATGCATCAGTTAGGGTTGTTCCACAGTGACAAAGGCAAGGAAATTTGATGTTAGGGTTGAAAATCCCCCTTCCACCCCTCCCACCCCACCACCACCAACCGGCATTAGGGTTTGTGTTGGGATCGTTGGTCCTAACTCTCACCCCATTCTCCTATACTTCACCACCTCAGCTTCTTTAAACATGGGATGGGGTGAAAGTTAGGACCGACAACCCCAATGCACACTCCGATGCTGGTTGATGGAGTGGGGTGGGGGTGGAGGGGGGGTTTCAACCCTAACATCGAATTTCCTTGCTTTTGTCGCTGTGGAACAGCCCTAACTGATGCATTAAATGGAGTTTTTGCCATGAAAATATATAAATATGTATATATATATAGAGAGAGAGATACACACACACACACACACATGCACATATGTGTGTGTGTGTGTGTGTGTGTGTGTGTATTTATTTATACCACAGAGGTGAGAGCTTTCTCAGTAGGATATCCTGTGTTATTTCCACTGGCATGAGGATAAATCCTGATGACATCAGCAGAGTGAGGATATTGACATTTATCCACACTCTGCTAATGTCACCAGAGTAAGAATATTTACACTGCAGCTTGCATTCTA
Source organism: Neoceratodus forsteri (assembly GCA_016271365.2). NCBI lineage: Eukaryota > Metazoa > Chordata > Ceratodontiformes > Ceratodontidae > Neoceratodus > Neoceratodus forsteri. Next base: position 1,022,819,395 of record CM057454.1, on the reverse strand, counting down.
AAGGAAACTGCTTCAGAAAACAATTTATTTTTCTCACTGAAGCTGCAACTTACTCAATTAGATTTGCAAAACACTCTCACCTGTGTCCCATTGTGTTTCCAACACTCCTAGCCCATTACTGTGCTGATCTCATCTTCAAAACAACCTGAATTCTAAATGAAACTATTTCACAAAACAGTTTCTCTCTCTCTCAGTGCTACCTGCAGCAGTTTGTCTTTCTCGCTGAGCCTCTGACTTACTCAGTTAGCTTTGCAAAACACACTCATCTGTGTTTCTGACTCCCAGTCCATTCAGAACACACACACACACACACACACACACACACGCATACACACTGACAGCACACACAGAATGAGCAGGAAACACACAGAAACAGAAAAAAATGTTCCTAAAGCTCTCACCCGTGTGGTATAAATCACACACATGATGAGCAGATCATGGGATATGGAACATATTCTCACTCCTGCAGAGTAAGCTGTGTATTCTTGCTCTGAAGGAGTGAGAATATTTTCTATATCCCACTCCTATCCATCATATATATATATATATATATATATATATATATGTATACACAATAGGGGTGAGTGGTAAATGAGTGAGATAAAACAGCGTATCATCCACTGCAGTGTGATATTTTTATCCTCTGCTCTACTGTGATGATATGAGACATTTACACACACAGGTCACAAAAGGTCACTGATATCATCACCCAAGGCAGCTTTCCCCTCAGCATGAATGAAACACCTGTCCTGTTACCATAGACACAAATGCAGAACTACCTGAGAGGTCTCACTGCTGCCTACAGCTAACTCAGTGAGCATTACAAAACACACCTATCCCCCCAACTTCCAGCTCATTACTGTGATGCTCTCAACTTGTTGCAGCCAGAATTCCAAACAGCAGAGCTTCACAGAACAGTCTAAACTACTACCTAAAGCTAACTCAACTACCACTGAAACACACTCTCACTTGTTCCTCAAACTCTGATTCTCACCCATTACAATTACTGTGACAATTTCAACTTCACTGCAGCCAGAATCCTAAAGATCACAATTTCACAGAACACTCTGCACTCTGCCTGCAGCTAACTTAATTATCACTGAAAACAGTATCAGCTGTTCTGACACTCTGCCTCTCAGTTCATTACAATTACTGTGATGCTTTTAACTTCTCTGCAGCCAGACTGCTAAACAATACAGCTTCACAAAAGTATGTTTCTCATTCCTATCTAAAACTAACTCATTTAACATTACAAAACACACTCATGTGTCTCTCAGAGTTTGTAACACTGCCAGCCCATTCAGGAAATCTCACACACAGAATGACAAAACACATTAACAGGAACAGAACACAAGACAGCATAACAAAACTTCTGAAACTCTTGGCCCTTTTGTACATATCAAATACATGATGGGCAGATCATGTGCTATGGCAAATATTGTCACTGCTGCATTGTGAGCTTGGATAACTCACTCGTGCCTTCGGCACTCGTGAGATATCCAGAGCTCACTCTGCAGGAGTGACAATATTCGCCATATCACACTCATGCCCATCATGTATCCTATATATATATATATATATATATATATATATATATATATATATGTACACTGTATATATGACCAGGCAGTTTAATGTTAAACATCATATTTTGCACTTTAATAACTTTGCAACTGTTTGACAGATTTGCATGACATTTGGCAAGCTTTAAGGCTAGGGGTTGCTTCCTTGATGTGTCAAATATTATGTGAATCCCATTTGTGGTTTTTGAGATACAGAGTTGTGAAAAATGCAACATTGACATGGTTTTCTGGATTTTCTTTTGACATTGTTTCTCAGATATGGCTTTTGTTTGTGCTCTGACATTTCAGGATTGAAAGTCTTTGCCTCACAGATGTGCATTTTAAAGGGTTGGTGAAAAAATGTTAATCCATTCAAAAGTTATTTAATTTTTAATTTCCCATGATTTCCTATGGGGAAAAATGTATGTGCCATGTGAAAACAAGCTTCTTTTTACAGGGAGGTAACTTGTTTTCCCAGGGAGGTAGCTTGTTTTTGCTGGCAGGGTTCATAGTGTCACAGGAAGCCTGGTTCTCTAGTGGTATCACCTGCCTGCTCATTAGTTTCCTGTATCCCTGGTGTCTAGTGGCACCCCTCCTGTTACTGTATGTTGCCCTGTGTCTACTTGCACCCCCTCACCCTTCCATTACTATGCTTAATTTTTATTTCTTAATTTGCTGAAAGCAGGGTGCTCAATTACCCCTGTTAGTGATGTAAGCCTGTACTGGGGATCCCACTCCCAGTGTCCCAAAAACATTTTTTTTTATATTTACCGACGGGGGGGGTGCTCAATCCTCCTGTCAGCACTGTAAGCCCCCTGCCAGTGTGCAACACTGGGGAGCCCACTCCAAGTGTCCTTACACATAAAGTGCTGCTCCCCCAGCAGTGCTGGAGACTGGGGCACCCACCACCAGTGTCCTGAAATAGTGTACTTTATCCTTGTAAAAAAGAAAACAGTCCCCCACTGCCTTTTTTCCCCTGGAAAAAAGAAAATAATTCCTCATCATCTCACTAGAATCCTTCCCCCATTCTGACCCTCCAACTGAGCACCCACCACCCCACACACCCTCTTTCCCCTATATTTACCAACAGAGGTCATCGGTGTCATCTTCTGTGCACTGGGACACGTCTGCACTCTTCAAAGTCGAACTTCAAACTGAAGAATCAAGGTAAGTGCCGTATAATGGCTTTTTGAACTTATGTTGATATCTCAGCCATTTTAAGGTATTTTTTTCACAAAGTTTTCAACATGGGCTTTTGGGGACCCCACCTCATGAACGCTGTCACTGTGGTTTTGCTAATCAGACATGTAAGGTGATTTATTAGATGTTGCACAAAATCACCTTTTGGGACCAAGTAACAAAATAACAGTGCCAGTGTTCATGGGGGTCCCAAAAGGCCCATGTTGAAATTTTGCAGCAAAATTACCAATAAACACCCGTGTTAAATGCAGTCATTGAAATTTTCCTACACACACGTGCAACTTTTCCAATTTTTTATATTTTCACTGCAAATTTTCAGCATAGTCATTTTCCCACACCACCTCATTAACAGTATAGCTGTCATTTCTTGCATCCTGCCCAAAACATGTTTTCACACCTATGGCATGGAATGACACGGTCATTGTGTGAAATCACCTTTTTGGAATGAGTAACGAAATACTGTTCATGAGGTGGGGTCCCAAAAAGCCCATTTTGAAAATTTGGAGCAAATATACCATAAAACAGCTGAGTTATGTGTGGTCGTTCACATTTTCCTAAGTACAAGAGCAACTTTGCCAATTTTTCTAATTTTTACTCCAGATTTTCAACAGACATTTTTCCACACTATCTCATGAATAGTACAGCTGTCATTTCTCACATCCTGCCCAAAATGGGTTTCTGCACCTGTGGCATGGTGTGGTATTTTGCCATGAATTAAGAAATGTTCACCTATGGGGTTTCTGAGGTGGGGTGACAAGAAGACTATGTTGAAAATGTGGGGTAAAATGAGTAAAAAAATGACAAAGTTATCACAGTTTCTTACATACAGTAAGGGAGCTTATTCAATAAGGACTGCAGGGGTATTTACAAAATGCTCATATCCCACCTGCACAGCTCCACACCCTTGGGAGTTCTGCAATATGGCCACAATCATGAACACCAGCAACCTCCTGGCTCTCATACACAGCCTTGCACTAGACCACATTCCATAAGCAAATAACCTGAGATGGGTACAGTATAGGAGAATGGGGTGAGTGTTAGGGCTGAAGACCCCAAGTCACACCCCTGACACCTGTTAGTGTCTGCAGGGTGGGGTTGGGGATGGAATGGGGAAAGCATTAGGACCAAGTATCCCATGGCACACCCCGATGCCTGTCAGTGTCTGCAGGGTGAAGGTGAGGTGTTAGGATTGGAAACCCTAACCAGATTTCCCTACTTTTATTGCTTTAGTAACAACCCTAACTGAAGCATTAACAAAATTTTTTTGCAACAGCTTTAATAACTTTGCAACCGTTCAACAGATTTGCACAAATGTTTGCATGCGTGGTCTCCTGCAGTAGATCTCTTGACATGGTAAGTGACATGTTGGTCAGATAGACAGATTTTTCGCTGCATATAGTGACAATATGTGAAAATTCATAATTTTTTGCAGTTTTTTTTTGTTGTGCTGTAGTCCTGTGGTTTGGAATTTTGGTGTGAACTTTTCAGGGTACAAAGTGCATGCACCATGGAGCTTGTCAGCATTAGTTTGCTGAAAATATATTAATCTGTTCCAAAGTTATTTAATTTTAAAAGTTTGGGTTCTGAGCATGTTCAGTTCACTCTTTTGGATAGATGAACGGAATGGAAAAGGATTTTGCTCTGACAAACAAGGATCCTTTTTCTTGAGGAGCCAAAACTTATTCATCAAAAAAAAAATCCTTTTTCATGAGTCACCATCTTGTTTGTTTGTTTCTGGCTGAAACAAACTCTTATAAGTGTGCCCAGGGAAGCCTGTTTCTGACATCCAACTATGTACATTATCTTGCTCATTAGGCATCCATGAGCTGTTCTGTGTGGTTTTATTGTCCTTTGCATGACCCAAGAATTTTTTAAGTAACTAAATTATTTTTTGCTACTTGCTAACTTCCTTTTTCACAAGACCTTATTCATGATGACAAATCGGTTGGCAAAAAAGGATTTCCCCTATTCACGACCAGATGGCCATGCTGGTAATCTTGTTCACCAGCTGATTTCCTTTTTTGCCCAGATGAAAAAGGGTGGTGAGAAAGGAATTAATCAAGTGAATAGGGATTACTGGCAAGGCCATCTTGTCATGAAAAGGGGAAATTCTTTTTCGACTGCCAATTTCCTTTTTCCCCATGATGAATAAGGATTGCAGAAAAGGAATTCTTCTGGTGAAAAAGGATTCTTATTAAGGCCATCTGGTCATGAAAAACATTTGCAGGACATCTGGTCCCCAAAAAAAACAGAGCCATCTGGTTGGGAAAAAGGATAATTGTTCACCAGATGGAATCATTTTCTGCTACCACAGAAAAGGGTTAGTGGAGAATGACTTCACTTGATGAAAAAGGATCCCTTTCTTTTTTCTTTCTTATTTTTTGTGATCTGATCCCAACAACTGGAAAATCCCTGGTGTCTAGTGGCACCTCACCCCACAATATTGGTGTATATATATATATATATATATATATATATATATATATATATATAAATAGGTAAGAAAAAAACAATCCATGCGATCCATACCATTGAACAAACACCATCACATGACCAGTGCATATATCAGAGTGCGACAGCACACCTGCCTTCCCCTCAAAACAATTTTGACATTTTATAAGATAGATATACTACTCTGAGGGTGTGCGGTCGCCTCGATACACGCACGCCTTGCGGTTGACGCACACCCAAGGCGTGTGGCTATATCAGAGCACGACTGCACACCTCAGACTGGTATATCTATTACATATATGCGTATATATATATATATATAGTATAGGCAAAAATCCATTTAATGCATCAGTTAGGGTTGTTCCACAGCAAAAAAGCTAGGAAATTCAGGGTTGGGTTGAAAGCCCCTTGGACCCCCAGCCACCCCCAACCGGCATCAGGGTGCGTTTGGTTTATCGTCCCTAACTCTCACCCCATCACATGTTAAAGAAGCTGAGGTGTGGAGAGAATGGGGTGAGTTAGACTGACTGACCCAACGCCGCACCCTGATGCCGGTTGGGGGGTGGACTGGGGGGTCCAAGGGGGCGCTTTCAACCTAACCCTGAATTTTCTAGCTTTTTTTTTTGCTGTGAACAACCATAACTGATGCATTAAACAGAGGTTTTTGCCTCTAATTTCCCTTCTTTTTGAGAATGAGGATGATAAATAATGAAAGGAATGCAGTGTCAGCAGTGTGGAGCCCAAAGGGCCCCGCGCTTCTGCCATGTGATGTCTTATTACACAGTAACAGGAACTGCAATGCAAACGCAAGCGGCAACGGTAATGCACATGGCAAAGCAAACTAAATGGCAAAGCAAACATTAATAGAAACACAAGCTTAAAGTAACACCGAAGCAAACAGTTACATAAATGGAGACATCAAGCAGAAGTGCACACAGAATGCAACTGGTAACACACACATTCGCGGTACCACAATTGTAAATGCAAATGATAACAGTAACGCCAACAATAACACCAAAGTAAACAGAAATGCAAGCACATATGAAAACGCAAACCATAACACACACACTCACGGAACCTCAATTGTAAATGCAAATGGTTATGGTAACAGCAACAATAAAGCCAATAAAAACAGAAATGCAAGCGCATACGAAAACGCAAACTGTTACACATAAGATCATGGTACCGCAATAGTAAATGTAAATGGTAACAGCAACAGTAAAACCAAGAAACCAAATGCAAACGCGATATGAAAACGAATCCGCTACGCGACATGTGCGTGAGATATATATATATATATATATATATATATATATATATATATATATATATATATATATATATATATATATATATATATATATAGATATATAGGGCACAGTAGTGCCACTATAGTTAGCGTTGAGTACCCCATTTAAGGTTAAGGTGTGAAATTTTGCATCTTAATAATTTTGCCACCATATAATGGATTTTCCTGAAATTTGTAAGGCCTGGATCAGAGTCATAGCTCTCTGGATCTCCCAAGTTTTGTGCTGGTCAGATATACGGTTGTGGAGTTATAAAGTGACATTCCGTAGTGCATTTATGCCTTTTTGTGCTTTCTTTGTTCGCACCTACAGGTCACACAGTTCGCGTGACTGCTCCAGAAACTTCAGGAAACATGTGGCCAGGGTCCCCAATGTGCCTTTCAAAGATTTCATGAAAAAATATTAAACGGTTCAAAAGTTATTCAAAAAATAAGTTTCCCATTATAGTCAATGGGAAAAGTTAACAAAATGTTTGACAGTGTCACAAATGCAGTTTTTAGTGTCGCAAATGACCCCTGTAGCATCATGAGTCAGCCATTTTTTTTCAGTTAGTGGTCACAGAAATGCTTGGCATTTAAATTTAGGACCCTCTAGGGACACAATTCTTTTTGTGTTCACCTAGTCCGACCCTGAGGATGCTAGCCATGTCTTTTTAAGGGGGTTAAACACCCCAGAAATATGTTTTTGAAATTTTTGTAAGCTGTAGTGTCGCACCTGTGACACTTTCATGATTTTTTTTGGCGAAAGTGTCGTGATTTGCAACACTACTTTGCAACACTATGGCCAAAATAACAGGAATTCTTTGCCACCCTGCTGCCAAAGAACGGTTAGGTCTTTTGGGCTGAAATTGGGAGGGATGAAAGCCAACATCCCACAAATGTGCCTTTTGGTGGTTGGGTGACAAAATATTAGTTACTGTACTCTGAAGTTGATGCTTTTTCCCATAGACTAACATTACGGTACCTGCTGCGCCTTTCAGGGCCCGTATCTCGGAAATGCTTCGGGATACTGACTTTTCATTTGAAAAATGCTTTCTAAGGACAAAACTAGCCAGGAAATTCATAATTTATATGATTTTTTTTCTACGTTGCACAGTTCCTGAGATATAAGCAATTTAGTATTCTAAGTGCTCATTTTCTGCTCCGAAGCCCATTAATACATTCTTTGTATTCACTGTGTTTCTCTATGCAGCTGATGGTGAAAAAAGGGTGAGCGCTTTCGGAACTGTCACACTTAGCTTTCCCACTTGCGTTTGCATTACCGTTAATGTCTACGCCACTGTGTGCATTACCCTTTGCGTTTTAGTTTGCGCTTGCATTTGCATTAATGTTATCATTTGCATTTCCATTACTGTTTCTGTTTGCTTTCATTTCACGTCACCATGTGCATTACCATTTGCGCTTGTGTACGCACTTCCATTTGAGTTTACGTTTCCTTTGGCGTCATCATTGCTGTTACCGTTAGCATTTGCATTTCCTTTTTCGGCACTGTAACCATGCACATTAGCATTTGCATTTGCATATGCACTTGCATTTGCGTTTCTGTTTGCGTTACCGTTCCTGTGTACTCCACCATGTGCGTTACCCTTTGCATTTCCGTTTACGCTTGTGTTTGCATTTCCAGTACTGTTTTTGTTTGCATTTCCTTTTGTGTCACGGTTTGCATTTCCATTTGCATTTCTGTTCGTGTGTCCTTTGGTGTCAATGTTGCTGTTACCGTAAGTGTCTGCATTTCCAATTACGTTACCGTGACCATGTGAGTTACGGTTTGCATTTCTGCACACACTTCCATTTGCATTTCTGTTTTCATTAACATTTGTGCTTGTGTTTCCATTACCATTTGCGTTATCATTTATGTTTGTGTCACCATGTGCGTTAGCGTTTGTGCTTGCATTTTCATTGCTGTTACTTCACTATTTATAGTACACATTCTCAAAAAGAAGGGAAATTCATGGCAAAAAAAATCCATTTAATGCATCACTTAGGGTTGTTCCCAAGTGACAAAAATGAGGAAATTTGATGTTAGGGTTCACACCCCCCTTGCACCCCACCCCCACCAACAGGCATTGGGGTGCGTGTTGGGGTCATCGGTCCTAACTCTCACCCCATTCTACTATACTGCACCACCTCAGCTTGTTTACACATGGGATGGGGTGAAAGTTAGGACCGATGACCCCAACACACACCCTGATGCCTGTTGGTGGAGGTGGGGTTGGGGTGGGGTGCAAGGGGGGTGGGAACCCTAACATCAAATTTCCTCACTTTTATCACTGTGGAACAACCCTAACTGATGCATTAAATGGAGTTTTTTGCCATGATATATATGTATGTACCTAATCCAGCTCTATGTATCATTAAGAACAAATGCTCCCTAAAATTTGCCTCAAAAAACATCAGAAGCATCTTACAAAAAATTGATGACCTTTAGGTCTGGGTTACACTGCACAAACCTGATGTGCTTGCCATTAATGAAACCTGGCTGCCACCAAAAGTCCCACACTCCTCTGTCTTGCTAGCAAGTCATATGCTATTTAGGCATGACAGATCAAGAAAAATGGGGGGAGTTGTGTGCTCTACATTAAAGATTCACTCACAGGGCAAGCTGTAGCCCATCCAGATACTGATAGAAAATTCCATTTACTACCTGTCAGGATCATGCTCAGCCAGAATGGTAAATCAATAACTATACTTTCCATCTACATCCCACCCTGAGAACAATCAGTGGGTTTTCAACTGGTCCTTGACTACATAGCCAACCAGCCCACTAACAATGAAGTAATGATACTTGGAGATTTCAGCACAAACTGGCTGGCCCCTGATGCTGACCCATTCAAGGATGCCATTGCAGCTGTCAATGTTACACAACTTCACAACAAATCCTCCATGGTTTTTCAAGGAAGTGGATACCACAGTCAAAGAAAAAAAGAATGCATACAGCATATACATGGGAACCAAAACTAAGAAAGACTGGGAGTCGTACAAGGAAAAAATTAAGAGAGTCTAACAAACAAATTAGAAGGCAAGAACACAGACAGAGGAAAAGTTAGCAGAAGGACAAAGAGAGGAGACAAATCATTTTTTAGATGCATTAGGGAACATAGGAAGGCAAAAGGGGGAAAATAAAGACTGTTACTGAAGAAGGGAAATGCACCAAACATGACCTAGAGAAAGCCAAAATCCTCAATAAATACTTCTGCTCAGTGTTTACTAAAGAGAACCCAGGGGATAGCCCAGCCATGCAAAAACAAAACACCCCAGGACCAGGGGTAGACACTAGTCCCTTTACAGAAGCCAAAGTATGGGAGGTGCTAAATAAACTAAAAGCAGAAAAAGCCATGGGACCAGATGAGATGTACCCCAGAATCCTTAAGGAATTGGGTCAGAATAAGCAGTCCCTCTGGCAATTCTATTCACAAAATTCTTGAAGAGCAGAGTGGTATCTGAAGACTGGAAAAAAGCAATAACGGTTCCACTTCACAACTCAGGCAATTGCAAAGAGGCTAGTAATTGCAGACCAGTGAGCCTCATGTCTATAGTAGGAAAACTAATGGAGACACTACTGAAAGAGAGGATAACAGCATTCCTCAAAACTAGTGGCCAACAAGACACTAAACAGCATGGTTTTACAGCAGGTAGGTCATGCCAGACAAATCTACTTGAGTTTTTTGACTATTCTACAAAAATTGTGGACAACGGTGGGGTAACAGATGTGGTCTAACTAGACTTTGTTAAGGCCTTGACTCAGTTCCAAACAGAAGGCTGGTAAAGAAGCTTGACTACACAGGGGTTGGTCCAGAAGTAGTCCAATGGGTACAAAACTGGTTACAAGGCAGAACCCAGAAGGTACAGGTAAATGGAATGCAATCAATGGAATGCAGGGTAACAAGTGGGGTGCCACAGGGCTCAGTGCTGGGGTCTCTGCTCTTCAATGTTTTTTATAGCAGACATCACTGATGGACTGGAAGGTGTCTCTGTTTGCAGATGACACCAAGATATGCAACAGGCTGGACACTTCAGAAGGAGTGAGCAAGATGGAAGCTGTCCTCAAGAAACTAGAAGAATGGTCTAGAGTGCAGCAGCTGAGATTTAACACCAAAATGTGCAAGGTCATGCATGAGATGGGCAAAGTGCTCCCACTTCACTACGTGGAGCACTACGAGTATTGTTCCTTAATCCATGTAGTGCTCCACAACATGAAGCGGAGTACTCCACCTTTACATTTGAATGCGAAGTGTATTGTTTTCAATGCACTATGTGTTATTTTGCCTTGTAATCTAGCATTCACCTTAATTTTAATGTGAAGTGCCATTGATTTGAATGTACTTCACTTTGGTTCGCCTTTTTTTGTTGCTATGTGAGGTGAATTTTGTGTTGATTCATGGTATGGCAGGTCACTTGGGCTCTATACTGTCTTGCATAGCCTCAGGTTCTGTAGTGTGTGTAGTGAAAAGCTGGAGACAGTTTGCTCTCAGAGCTCTGAGAAACAAACCATCGAAAAAGTTTAAAAAAATCACTTTTCATCTAATTCTTTTTGTCAAACTTTAGTACATAGAGTGTAGGAAACCCTCCTGTGATTATATCACTGAGTGTTTTGTTTTTGTGTGCATTTTGAATGTTAATTTAGAACATTCAGTTTGTGTACTGACAGACACTGTGGAAGTGTGCTTTGGGGGAAGGGCAGATCTGTGGTGAAGGGAGATTCACAGTGAGAAAGTCAGTCCTTGTAACTGTTGTTGGGTAGCTAGTGTTAGTATTTGTGTGTTCATGTACACACAGTAATACTTTTATTACGTTTATATAATGTTTTGCTGTTTGCTGTGGTGCTGTGCCTTTTTTCAGTTGGTTTAAAAGATTTGGTTGTAGTGTACTGAACTGTTAAATTTTCTGTGCATTACCTTTAGTGTGTGTGTGTATGTCATCAAGTCAAACACATTTTATTGCACCACACCATAATCACGGTGCTCTGAATCTCTTATTCATCTGCAGTATTTTTTACTGTTTCATTCTATCTAGGTGGTGGACAGGTACTGCAGCTCTCCCCACCTCCCACAAAAGAAAGTATTATTTGTCCAGTTTGGGATTTGTGATCATTGGTTAAGGTGTTGTTGTACCTGTGCGACTGCATCTTGAGTGCTCAATGTCCATGTGTATCTGCATCTGTTAAGGGCCCTATCTCCATCAGTAAGCTGCAGTTGTTTTTTGGCTTCCCATTGACCCCAAAGTTCAGAAATCTAAATTTGTTGTTAATTTTCTGTGTAATCCCAAAAAATGCCCCCAAAGAGATGTGCATGCAAAGATGTTGCTGGCCATGGCACTGCTGCCAGTGGAAAGAGTGGCCGTGGCCGTGTGCATGGTAGTATGCAGCATAAGGGCATAGTTGATAGCAGTAAAGGGATTTCTCCAACTGTGTTTTTCATAGCACAATCAGTTGCTTCAATGATGGTTGGAGATGTTGTTGTCCCCACTGATCATGGTAGTGATGCCATGATTATTGCCCAAGGTTCAACCTGTGACAAGTTAACATGACTTTGAATGTTTAAGGACTGTTCAGAGTACCAGTGTGGTGCATATTTCACTTTGAACATTGCACTCATTGTCATGTCACAATCACAGATTCATGAGTCATGAGAAAAATCATGATTTTCATCTTCACAATCATGAATTTGTCCAACATACCAAGCAGGACAATCACATCTATGTTTGTACCCAGTCACGATGATGGTGGTGCTGAATAATGCAGGTGAAGCAGACCATCCTGATGCAGTATAAAACAGTGTACCATTGAGGTTGCTGGTACAGTCATGGAAAAAAAAAATTATGAGTGGGTACAACTTTGCATTGTGAATTGTGAGGGCTGCTTTCCTATTTTGTTTGTTTCCCTTGTTTTCCACTGGTGTAAAGTATGTAACAGTGGTGACATACAGGCCAGATGATGGATATAAAAGAAGACAGGAACAGCTCCATGAGGTACTGATGCTGAATGGGGTACTGGAATGAACTCAGAATATTTTTTTTAATCTGTTTGTAGGTAGCATCGAGGTATTGTGGACTGGCAGTACGTTCCAATCTGAAGATGGACAATAGTTTGGATACACTGAAGCCTGGAAAGAAGATAAAAATATTAACGAAAATTGTTTTCCAAATGACCCATGCACCCCCCCCAAAAAAATACTTACCTTTCATGGTTTGACATTGTTCGTACAGCCTAAGTCAACAATCAGACACATGTGGAACACATGTGCAGTGGCAACATGGTTTCATCACTACAGTTGAGAATCTGTGTGACTCTGTGCTGGTTGTTATTTAATTTATTTTATTTTTTACATGACTGATAGTAAAAGGCCTTCCTGACCAATGCCGACACCTGAGATCTAAGTGTCAAGCCGCAGTCCAGTACAAAGCCAAGATTCCTCACTCTGACTGAAGTGAGCAACTGAAGGTCTCCAAGCCTAAGCCCAGAAACCTGTCCAGATTGCAACACCTCCCCCCAGCTTGCCTGGATACACCCGTTGTACTTCAGTCTTGTCTGGCTTCAACCTCAACCAGTTGGCACTCATCCAGTCCTGGATCTTAATGAGGCACTGACTAAACACCTAGAACACCTTCTGCTGCCTAGGAGCAAAAGACAGGTATAGCTGAATGTCATCCATGTAGCAGTGAAAACTCAGTCTGTACCATCTTATAATATCCCCTAGTAGTTGCATATACACCCCAAACAACATGGGTGCCAGAACAGAGCCCTGCCGGACCCCACATGGCAGGGGCAGGGATGATGAGGTAAAAATCCCAGTCACCACCAGCTACATCCTGCCAGTGAGGAAAGATCAAAACCAGTTGAGACTGTACCAGCCAGTCCACAAAAGAACTACAGGTGTTCCAATAGCACCCCATGATCCACAGTGTCAAATGCTGCAGAGAGATCAAGGAAAATCATGATGGAAAGACTCCCTCAATCTCACACCACAAGGAGATCTTTCAGCACCCCGACAAGGGCAGTCTCAGTACTGTGCCTCTTTCTGAACCCTGACTGGAGAGGGCTGTAGATGTTATGAGTTGTTATGTGGTCTCCAGTTGAAGGACCACCACCTTCTCAATAACCTTTCCCACAAAGGGAAGGTTAGAGACAGGTCTGTAGTTGGCAAGGCAGTGTGAGTCAAGTGAGGTTTTTTTCAGGAGTGGTCTTACCACCACCTCCTTCAGGAGCCCAGGAAAGACTCCTGTCACTAGGGAACACCGGGCTATCCTAGCCAGGATAGGGCCAATGATTTCAATGCACCCTATTAAAAGGTGTGTTGAGACTGGATCCAAACTACAGTTAGTTGGCATCAACTCCTGTATGACTTTCACAACATCCATGACAATGAAGTGGTCAAAGTTGAGTCAGACAGACTGAATTCCCATCACATCAGGCCCACCACTGCAAGTCCCACTAGGGGGTACTGATTGTATCTCCAACCTGATTGAGGCAACCTTATCAGTGAAAACCAGAGTAAACTCTTCACACCTTGACTGTGATAAAGCTCCTTTGGACTGAAGACAGACAGGGTTGGATAGCCTGTCAATCATGTAGAAGAGCTGAGCCAATCTATTAGTCACGGCAGCAATCTTCTTGGACAAGAATTCTGCCTTATTACAGGAGATTGCTGATTGATAGTCTCTATAATGAGACATCAATCTAAACTTATCCTTCCCAGATCACAATTTCTGACAGTGCCATTGCAACTTTTGTCCCCTCCTTTGCAACTCCCTGAGAGTCTCATCAAATCAAGGATATCCAAGGTATGAAGTGAGGGGTTGAACACAGACAGGTGTGACATTAAAATATGCATTTACCTTAGTTTATTATATTGCAGTCATCAGTTCCAGCAGAAAGCCATGTCTTGGATCGGTGAGTGGATCTCAAACCTGGGACCTGTTCAGATGAATAAAGGCATGTGGAGATGTACTGGGGTGTGTGGGGTGGTGGGTGCTGAGTGGGAAGTGGGAGTAGGGGTCTGATTGGTAAGAGACTATTTTACTTATGGACTGGGGGTGAGTATTAAAAAAGAAACAACAAGGACAGTTTTCTTCTTTACAGGCATGGGAGCGATTGGTGAGTGAGGGGTACCATTAGATACCTGGGAAACTTTTGAGAATATTGTGGACAGCAATCAGAGGGTGGAGGTGCCACTAGACACCAGAGATTCTTTTTAAAGCCTTGGGGACTGAGATCAGAGGATGGGGGTGCATCTAGATATCAGGGATTATTTGAAAAACCATGAGGATGGTGATCAGAGGGTGGGTGTGCCACTAGACAGCAGGCATTATTTAAAACAAAATGGGAAAAGTGGTCAGAGGCTGGAGTGTGCCACTAGACACCAGGGAAATGGGTAAAACAGTGATTGGCAGGTGGGGGTGCCACAAGATACCAGGGAATATAAATAATAAGGTGGATGGTGATTGGCGGGGGGTTGCCTCTAGGCACCAGGGAAATGGGGAGAAAGTTATTGGTGACTGGGGGTGCCACTAGACACCAGGGAAGATATTATTTATAGGGACATTGTGTGGGGGGAGTCGTGCCACCAAACACCAGGGAAATGGAGGGGTGGCTCACAACTCACACTGCAGCTGGCAGCAAGAGTTCAGCTGTGGCTGCAGAAAGCAAGAAAATTCACTGTTCTCATACAAAGAACATGGGAGAAGGCGCCTCTCACTAAGCTGGGAATCGAAGATTTTGGGTGCCCAGAGAAAGTATTTCTGGTTCTAGTTGTAAAAAACAAATATGGGAATCTAAGTATACAGGCTGGGTTTTGGTGTTTTATTTTTAAAATGACAACATTTTTATGTATTTTCCATGCTTTTTAATTTGTGGAAAAAATCAACAAGATGGCGGCTCACGAAAATTGAATTTTTTCCTTATGAAAAAGGAATGGATCTCATGACAAATAATTATTTTCTATGAGATAAAATCTTTTGTTGAACTTTATCCCTCTATTCTGGAAAGTGATCTTCCCATTGAAAACAATGGGAACTTAAAAATGTAATAACTTTGCAACAGATTAATATTTTTTCACCAAAGAAACACATGGCAGTTCTGTTACCCAAGTGTTTCTACCATAAAAAATCACAGCAAAATTCCACACCACCTGGGCACATAGTGATGAAGGAAAAAAACTACAAAAAGTGGCAACTATTAAGGTATTTGGATCTCAGAATCCACATATCCAACTGGAATGAAACTTTCAAAATCAAGAGATCGACCCCACGGGATGGTACATGCCAAATATTGTGCAAATCCATTGATCAGTTGCAAAGTTATTAAAATGCAAAATTTGAGGTTTAATATTAAACAGGCTTTTCAACCCTAACTATAGGAGCGTAACCGTGCCCCTATAATATATTAGTGGCAAAAAACATTGGTATTGCTGCAGTCAGGGTTCCACCAACAAAAGTTTGGAAATGTGGTATTAGGGTTGTCTGTCCTAATACTCACCCCAGTCCATAAGTAAATAAGCTGAGATGGGTACAGTATATGAGAATGGAAAGAGCATTAGGGTTAACAACCCCAAGGTACACCCCCCCATGCCTTTTGCTGCTTGCAGGTTGGGGGGTGGGGTGATAAAGTTGGAAACCCTAACACCACATTTCCCACTTTTGTTGGTGGAACTCTAACTGATGCATTAGCAACGTTTTTGCAACAAATTTCCCTAGTTTTTGTGATGACAGAAATAGAGAGGACAGGGGGTGGAGTGGCAAGATGGCCATGATGCTGCTCTGCTCCTTGCAGCTCAGCATCTATCAGAGTGTTTTTAATTTTTTATCTGGTAAAACTTGCTCTTGCTGAATGAAACTCAAGTTATTTTAGCACATGGCATCTTTTCATTTCTGCCGAGCACCAAAAAAAGGGTAGCAGTTGTTTTTGACTACAGACTTGTTGTATGTTAGCTAAATTGTTGCTTGGTCTTTGAGGCTCCATTCTGATGTGGCCCTTCCAAACACTGAGAGCACTTTCAGATAAGGAGGAGAATGCCTGCAACTACAATAGCACAACAGCACAACTTGTGCTGATAGGCTTGTAAAGCCTTTTTAAAGACTGAATATACTGCCAGAATCAGAGGAGAGTGGAGGAGAGAGGGGTGATTGCCAAAGACCTTTGGAGGGCTAGTTACATCTGCAAGCTCCAAAATGTTGGGGGCCCTGATGGACACCATGAACTCCTAGATTAGGAGAGTGGAGTTAAGTTTCCCTATTCTTTGTGTTGGCTTTTTAACAAGGTTGCTGCTGGAAGGAAATTTTCGGTCAGATACCCCTTAATGGTGCTCCTTTAATTTTTCCCTCTTGTGGATGGTTATTTGCGCAGAGGTTGCTACATGAGTGACTTGGTTTATTAAAGGGAACATAAACAGAGCCCTTATTTTTACTTCAAATGTGGAATGTGTCTGTCATTCCTGATGTCTTGCCAATCTGGCACATTCATCTTCAGAGAGATGTATTCCTTGTGTGTTTTTTAAAACAATTTCCTGACACCGATGTTGATGGCTTTGTTTATGCATGTTGTGTTTAGGTCTGGGATGTGCTCCTGTACGTGCAGATTGACGTCAGCTTAGATCGCCAAATGTACCGGGGGCATTTTCACTGAAGCAGTCTGTGGGATTTTAAACTGTAAAAGTCAAAACAAATAAATGTGGGCTCTGCTGTTGTTTCTTGATGCAAGTCCATTGAAAATGGTCCTGCAGCTCTAGCGCCCATATTGTAGAAGTTGTGCATATAAATTTGAATGAACTCAAGAATGCCATAACCATTGACAGCTGTCAAAAGTCATGTGCTGCATATTGTCTAACAGCAGAATATACACCTGACATTTATTCAGGATTTGCAGATGCAATAGGCTTCCCAGTCCATGAACAAGATCATTATTTTTTTTTTTGGACAGCAAAAAAACATTAGTTGAATACATGAATTTTTTAATTAACAGAAGAAAACATGATTTATGGCGTCCAGAGCAACAAACCAAAAAGGAGCACCATTTTGAGGTGCAATGGTCAAAAATGGTGCTCTAACAGGAATGCCACTCCATCCCACCTGTTCCAGGTGTAAAAAAAGTACAAGGGATCAGCAGAAAACAATGGCACCAGGTTTCATTAATCACTGTAGTCCATTAGATTATTCCCAAAGAAAAAGAACATTGGCGAAGTATCAAGGGGTGAACAGAACACACCTGCTGACTGCTTCCCCCTTATGGCTTTGGAGAGAGCACACTGAGAAAGCCAGATGGGAAAACCTGGCCCAGGAGTTCATTCTATTCACTGGCTGATACTTTGTACTTATCTTTGCCCCCAGATCCTTTCCAACAAAACACAGACAAGATTGTGTGTAGTTGCTCAATTCGGCAATTAATTTACTGACATTCAAATTTCCATATTTACAGTAACTGTTCACTTTCATTGTCCTTTTACATAGTCTTTCAAATCATATTCATATACATTATAATAAAATACAAAATCACACATGCCCACACAATGCAAAGCATCATGGGCTGCATATGCAAATTACCACAGAATGTTATGCTGGTTCAACTTTAAGCAGAATTGCATGGTGCCGAAAGGCCTCTCACACAGTTTGCAAAGGGTGCTAACAGATGACATAGACACGTGTTTCGTCCTACCAGGACTCATCAGTATGCCTCGTCTGTTTGACACCCCAGTGGAATGAACCAGCTACCCTAAGACAGTCTGTCTGGGTTATGTTGTGGTGAACCCATTAAAATAGAAAACTATTTAAAAGACAAAGAACCTCTGTGCACAAACACTGAGGCAAGGGTTACCCCAAAGGACATTTGGCTGGGAAGCCAAGTTTCATAATACATCATATACATCACATTCTTGATCAATTCTGCCATCTCATTCATTTCTTCTTTCATTCTGCCCCCCAGACGTACATCATGGGGGGGGCCCGGTCGCTTCCTCTTTTGTTGTCAAGGGGTACGACCGTACACACCGTGCCCCTGCTTCTTTCTCATCAAACCTGTGTCCTTTTTCGTGTTTCCCCTTTTGAACTCCCCCTTTCTTTCCTGTCCTCCTCCCCCTTTTTCCACCTTTTCTTCTCCCCTTTTTCTGTCCCTCTCCTGCCGTCCACCTTTGGCAGTCCATCTGTATACTCCCACTGTGTTCCACCTGCCACAGTGGTGCACTGTCTCCACCTTCCACAGTGGTGCACTGTGCTCAACCTTCCACAGTGTCCCTTCTGCTACTTCCTACCGGGAGGAGGGTGGGTGGGAAATTCTTGGAGCAATTTGTGAGCTCCACTCCTGTGCAGCCCTTTTCAGGCCCCAGTTTGGCCAAGCCCTTTGTTCCATTCCCCCAATTATTGGCTGCCACATCACTGTTCCCACCACTCCCCTTGCTCCACCTTCTTTGTGACCTCACGAGGTCCTTCCCCCTTTTGTGACCTCATCTCTTCTCCCTCTCTACTCCCCCTCCCTCCCCCTCCCCCGCCCCTGAGCTTCCAATAATCTTGTCAGGGCCTTGGGACAATGGGGTCTGCTCCTTTAATTGGGCAACCCTCTTTGTCCCCAGATCCCTTCCAATAAAACACAGACAAGATTGTGTGTGGTTGCTCAGTTCGGCAATTAATTTACTGATATTCAAATTTCCAAATTTACAGTAACTGTTCACTTTCATTGTCCTTTTACATAGTCTTTCAAATCATATTCATATACTTTATAATACATCATATACATCACATTCTTGATCAATTCTGCCATCTCATTCATTTTTTCTTTCCTTCTGCCCCCCAGACATACATCATGGGGGGGCCCGGTCACTTCCTCTTTTGTTGTCAAGGAGTACGAGTGTACACACTGTGCCCCTGCTTCTTTCTCATCAAACCTGTGTCCTTTTTCATGTTTCCCCTTTTGAACTCCCCCTTTCTTTCCTGTCCTCCTCCCCTTTTTTTCCACTAGTCCACCTCCAGCTTGCGATGGACGGTGGACTTCCCCCTTTTCTCTCCCTCACACCCCTTTTTTTTCTCTGTATTCACTTTACCACTCCCTTTCACTTCATCCATACCTCAATGGTGTCTGCCATTTCTTAATTAAAACAGGGCCAGCCCAGGGTCTGAGAGATGCACCTCCTCTCCTTGGAAATATGCATCTAACTGTTACTGAATAGTATGGTAAATTACCAATTCCCCCAGGGCCTCAAACAGCCTGCCCACCCACGCGTCTATGCACTTCCTGGCCCTGTCCATGTCCTTGTGGCTCTTCTCTCTCTATGCCACCCTTCTTGGTGTGCTCTCTGACCAGGCCAGTGTAACCTCTGGCCACCACCCTTTTAATTGTCTGCACATCCTCATTTATGTAGTAAAGTATGTCCCGCCAGGGCCATGTCCAAAGGTCATTGCCACCCAGGTGTATTATGATGAGGTCTGGCATTAAAATATATAACCCCTGCTTATCATGATGCACCACAACAGCATTCTCTTAAATGAATGTGAAGAGTAACCTTCCACTGGTTCCGAAAATCGGAGGTCTTTGAGCAGCACTGCCCTCACCATATATCCGGTGACTGACTTCCCCATCCCATGCATGAAACAGTGTGGGGCTCCCCCAGTGGGACTCCCAGCCACGTACATGTGCAGGGCCCACACCGGGCAAATGACTGCATTGCTATGTCTCTGCAGACACCCTCTGCTGCCCTGACCTTGTTGGTCCATCTTTGACCATCTCAACTGCACTGCCACTGCATCTGTGTAACCTGAACGTCCCAATATATGTAGTCATATCCAGGTCTTGAAATAACACTGCCTCGCTCACTGAGCTACCGATGTGGTGTAGCCCCCTCCCCCAGTCTTGCCAATAGGATCTCCCCTATTGGTTTCCTGGTGTCCTGTTTCTTTTCCATCCCTTGGTCTCCACCCTGTATCCTTCTGCAGGTCAGGTTGCTCTTCGTGGGGTCCTCCCACCCCTTTAAGGTACATATTTGCCCTATGACTGCCAGGTGGACTCCCATCATGGCCTGTGCCATGTTCTGTTGCCATCCCCCCCATGAATCTGACCACCTGCTCCTGTATTATTGCCCCACTTACCTGTCCCCGGTATTGTTCACGAACTATTTGAAATACCCTCCATGAATTTCTATAAGCTCTAAGGGTTCTTGGAGCCCTGTAATTTCAGAACAATACTTCAGTTCCCCCACTCTGATTGTCCATATGTACGTTGGGATGGTGGTCCCCCTGCCCTCTGCGCCTGGTGAGATGGTCCGGAATTTGTTCATCTGCAAGCGGGAGAAGCAATCATCTATCACATTTTCACACCATCAGTGTGCTTAGCCCTGAATGGCATATTCAGGGTTGGACTTAAACACACCATCCTCCTTTCCATACAACCTATCTTGCTTGCTCATGTATTATCATAATCTTATTAAGGTTTGAGATGTTTTGTACTTTTCTGGCTAACTATTTATTGTATGGTGTATGTGCGCTGCGTCACACTGATGTTTTGTACGTCATTTGTATCCTCCTGGGTCATACCTGAAAATAGGCATTCCTATGTCTAGTGTACCCACCTGGTCAACAAAAGCAAATAAATAAATAAATAAAAACCCTCATGACTCTCTCTGACCTGGTCCACTTTCTGTTCAGCACCTCTATGGCTGCTTGATATCACTCCAAAGTGTGACCTGTCAGTTCCTGAGCTCCCCACCCCAGACTAACATGGCCAGCCAAGTGGGGAATAGCTCTAGGCAAGTGATGTCTCATGTCATGGTGCCATGGAGCATTTACCTTGGAAGTAACCCCCCCATATCTACCCCCTCAGCCACATCTGTATACAGCTGCAGGTCCATGTTGTACAGCCACTCATCTTGCCAGAATGTCTGACCCTTATAAACCTGTAGGAAATGTTCCCACACCACCAAGTCCTCCCTGGTCCTTTTATTGAGGTCTATCCTGTGATGGGGCTGCTTCGCTCCTCGCATAGCTCAGGCTAAACAACATTCAAAAAGGGACTTCAAACGCACTTACTGGAATTAAACCAATGCACTTGTAGTTGATGAATTTCACACTAGATTCCTGTTGCTTGCATGATCTCTGATTATGATTGTTGACCTCACCTAATGTGTATGACAAGAACTGATAATAGTCCCCTTTATATACTCTGTCCGCCTAAATGACTCTCTCCTTTCATGAACTATAATTTAACTGTATGTTGCTGAATCTAATGTAAAAGTTACATCCTGTTGTACTATTGTGTAATTAACTCCTGGTAGCCCCTGAAAAAGAGACTATTACTGGTCTCGGCAGGTCTACCCGGTTACCAAAATTTAAATAAATAAATAAATGCAAACATGCACTCTGGAACAATGGCTCTACATGCGAAATTCAACTGCCCTAATAGTTGCTGCACCTGCTTAGGTGCACCCATCAGCTCCCCCCAACCTGCTTTAATAACCCTTGCAGCCTTTTGATCTTCTGCTCCA
The DNA here is from genome assembly GCA_016271365.2 of Neoceratodus forsteri. Taxonomy (NCBI): domain Eukaryota; kingdom Metazoa; phylum Chordata; order Ceratodontiformes; family Ceratodontidae; genus Neoceratodus; species Neoceratodus forsteri. The sequence goes on along the minus strand of CM057454.1, from coordinate 1,022,797,421 downwards.
GTAACCGGTACAGCTCCTGTACTGTGTCCAACTCCAAACCCAGGACTCTATCATCTGGAGTGATCCCTCCATTCTATTGTCAGCCAGTGGCATCCCCAGTTCTGGCATAATGCCTTGAAATCTCGCAACATCACCTCTGTCTCCTTTCTCCCTTCCATGATGACCAGAAAATTGTCAAGGTAATGCACCACTGTCTGGTATCGCAATTGTCACTGGAAACCCATTGCAGTCAGGTACTAAGGATCTCAAATGTGGCACATACTACTGAGCACCCCCTTGGAATTGCCTTGTCAAAATAATACAGCCCATCCACCTGGAAACCTAGCAGCTCCTAATCTGCTGCTAGACTGGCAGCAGCGGGAAGGTGGACTGTATGTCCGTCTTTGGCCAGCCACACTCCCTGCTTGGTCCTAATGAGCCACACTGCCTCCTCCAGGGTGGTGTAGATAACCTTGCTATCCTCTTCTCCTATGGCATCAATAACTGAGTCCCCTTCCAGGTATAAGAGGTGATGTATCACCTGATACTCTCCCAGCTGTTTCTTGGACACCAATCCCAATGGTGATACCCGCAGGTTTGGCAGTGGGGAGGATTCAAATTGGCCTTCTACCCGCCCTGCTGCTACCTCCTTTTGAAATTTTACTTGCCGAAATTGCCTCTTTTCCCTGTGTGGACTTGTGGCAAAAAGCCCATGCCAGTCTAAACTGCCTCCCAAATTCTCAGTTGTCCTGATGTCGGGTTTGGTAGGGGTGTCACCTACCTCCCTGCTTGTCCGAGCTTCCATTAAAGTTGTCAGGACCTTGGGACAATGGGGTCTGCCCCTTTAATTTGGCAATCCTCTTTATTTTTGGGAATAATCATATGGACTACACAGATTACTGAAACCGGGTGCCAGTATTGTTTTTGCACAGTGCACAGGTTGCTAGGGTGTAGCGAGGCTCCTGTTAGAACACCAGCATTGTATTCACCATTGCACCACAAAATGATGTGCTTTTTTTATTTGGAGACTGGAAATCATGTTTTGCCAGTGTTTCCTGCTGTTTACTTGATTTTTTTAAACAGGCATAGGTTGCTGGAGTGAACCAGAGTTCTCCTTAAAACTCCTTGCCTGTCTTTTCTGCTGTTGCCAATACAAATGTCAAAAATAAAACACACACCAGTTATCTGCATCAAGGTGCCAGCACTAATTTCTTATTGCAAGGTGACCAATCAGAAAGGGTTCATCCTCATCAGAGGAGTCAATACCAGATGAAACAACATTTCCTCCATTTTCTACGGCATTGAACTCATATATATATATATATATATATATACAGTATATATAGAGCTGTATATCAAAAGTAAATTCAAGCTGAAAGGGAGAATTCAATTCATTTTTGTTTGTCTGTTTATCCCACCCCGCACCCTGGCCGATCTCTCCTTCAGGCTCCCACATGGACCTTTTCATACTGGCAACCCCTGAACCCCACTGCCCCACATCACAGCCAGCCCAAGCATCCCCGATGTATCCCATCATCAGGTGCATCCCTTACCATCATAGGGGATGAGCCTTCCAGCCATACTTTCATGACCCTGGATGCTGCTGAGGTGGCAGATGGAGGTCCGTGATCCCAGTGATGAGGATCCAGAAAGTCCGTCACTCGATCAGCCAGGGTGCCATTTTCTATTTTTTTCTCCCTAGGGGAGTGGAGTGCCACTGTCAAGGCAAGCACTGAGGTTTGCCACTCCCAGTCATCTAGGGTCTGACATCTTGCTGTGCCTCTGGCCTCCACCAGGGACTAGCAGATGCTGAGCCACATCCCCACCCTCCCTCTGGAGAAAGCAAGCTGCCACTAGATACTCCATCCTTCTCCCCCTATCCGGCCCTCCAGTGACCCAGGTCCATTCCCAAACCCAGGTCACCAGGGTCGTAGACTGAAATCCAATCACTGTGCCAACAGGCCAGCTGGAATTAGATTCTTCCTCTGCCATCTTACTCAAAGCATTTTCATATCTGTCCAGGTCCAGGGATTGCTTAACTGACATCATCTGATCATGTGATTTAACCAGCTCATTAACAGTCAATGCTCATGAATGCACTGCTGTGCCACAAATAAAAAAGGCAAAATTTTACACAAATACAAGTTTATTTCACTTTTTAACACCCCAGCACCGTTGTACACTTAGACATGAAGATACGTGTACATTCATTAACTTTGCTAAGACAAAACCGGTTTATGTTCCTGTTAAGTTTATAATATTTTTCTGGCCCAGAGAGCATTAAAGGACTCCCAGGTGGAGAGGTGGAATGGTGGTCTACGTTTCTTTTGGAGATGAAATACTGAGGCCCCACTGACTCCCAGACTAAGAGAAGGGAGCCAAGATCATGTATTATTTTTAATATCCTTCTTGTAAATCCCCATAAGAGGCACTGTTCTAGCATCAAGCAGATGTTGTTTAGGGGATAAGTCTCCCCCATAAGTTACGGTCTCTCACTTTTCACTTTTCATTTTCCTGGCCAGACTCTTAGTTTAACTGACAAGCTGAGGAAACAGGCCTTGAAAGCTAGCCAGTGATGATTATTAGAGTCTGAACTCCTCTTTTATGTATTTATTTATTTATTAAATTTTGATAACTGGGTAAGCCCGCTGGGCCCCGAAGGTCCCTTTTTCAGAGGCAACCCAGGGAATTACATGGAATAATACATGGGGTAGCATACAGCACAGGTACATTACACTAGACAGCGAGGAACATAATACATAGTAGTTTTTCAGCAGTTACATTTAAGAGATAAGACATAGTAGCTTTTTAGCAGTTAACATTTCCTGGGTAAGCTCTACAGATGGGGTGCAGTGCTATATAGATGGGGTGCAGTGATAGTCGCTATTTCCATATGAGGGAGGGTGGGCTTCCACTTAGGAACCTCTCACTTCAGCAGTTGCATATGGAGGTGACCATCATATGAGCCTTCAGCCTTGTGCAGAAGGTGTGGGTAGAGGTAGCATCCTGAACACCAGGGGGCAGGGAGTTCCATAGGGTGGGCGCTGTGATGGCGAATGACTTACCCCCCGCCTTGGTTCTAGCCATTGGCACTGCGAGGAGGGTTCTGTCCATTGTTCTGAGGAGCCTAGGGTTTCTCTTTTGGGCAATGAGTCCAGTGAGGCTGGGAGGAGGGGATGGGCTGAGTAGTTTATGAGTGTGGCAGAGTAGGGGGTATTGGAGCCGAGCCTCCCAGGAGGGCCAGTTTAGTTGGGACAGAGTGTCACAGTGGTGAGCCCAGGAGCCAGATAGGGTGGTGAAGTGAGCCACCTTGTGATAGAGAACTTGTAATCTGTTCATCTCTTGTTTGGCAGCTACCTGTATCACTGGGGCTGCATAGGAGAGGGTAGGGAGGAGGACGCTTGTGGCGATGGAGGCCCTGGCCACGGATATCAACTGGTCTTTCAGCCTATACAAGGTCCTGAGTTTGGCGTGAATATTTTTGGTTACTTGGTTGACATGATCCTTGAGGGAGAAGCACTGATCCGGGGTGAGGCCAAGGTATTTTATCGATTCAACCACCTCAAGTCTTTTTCCTGATTTGGTCATCAGCCTGAGATGCGGGCTTCTGTCCCGGCCGAGGGTTCTTGGGCCAAATAGCATGTCCTTGGTCTTGTTAGGGTTAATGATCATTCTGTTGGTGACAAGCCATTGCTCAAGGGAACCTAGGTCTTCCTGTAGTCAGGAGCAGAGATCTCCCAGATTAGAGGAGGGGTGGTATATGACCACGCCATCCACGTACTGTACCACTGAGCTACCCCCACAGTATTTACTGAGATCATTTGTGAAAAGAGAGAAGAGAAGGGGGCCAAGGATAGATCCTTGGGGCACCCCATCCATTAGGGGGAGAGGCTCCAACAGGGAGTCTTTCCATTTTACCCTCTGTGTCCTCCCTGTGAGGTAGCTGTTGAACCACAATAGGGAGTAGCTGTCTAACCCAACCTGGCTCAGTTTTGTAAGGAGCAGGTTGTGGTGTACAAGGTCAAAAGCAAGCCTTGGAAAGGTCAATGAAGACTGCCCCGTTGGGGATCCCTTGTCCAGTTCTCTGAGAACATCAGTGGAGAACTTGATAAGCTCAGTGTCAGTCCCATGATTGGTTCTGAAACCATGCTGGGAGAGGACAAGTAAATGGTGAAGCTCTAGGTAGTCCTGGAGTTGTCCATAAATTAGTCTCTCTTGAATCTTACCAAGGCTAGATAGCAGGGAGATGGGTCTGTAATTGTTGGTAGTCTCCCTTCAACCACCCTTGTAGATGGGGACTACATGGGCCAGTTTCCATTGTTCCGGGATGGCATCTGCGATAAAGGATCGATTGAGGAGCCAGGTGAGGGGCCTGGTGAGTGCAGGGGCCCCTTCCCTTAGTATGTGGGGGGGATGCTCCAGGGACATTATAAATGATCAGAAATGACATATCTGTGTGTATTGGATGTCCTGGGTATAAATAAAATATCCATTTATTCCCCTTTATGGCCTTAAGATTGTTCATATGATTTACTGAACTTCTGTGGAAGGTGTTATTTCTCTTCAGGATTACTTAGCCTTGAAGTGACTGATGAAAGTTTTGCCAGTTATGAATTCATATGACTAGTGATATTTTTGGCATACTTAAACATACGATGGGTTCCAGAACATGAATGGAACCTTCTGATTCTTTCAATACTTTATTAACTTCTGAGCTAAGGAGCCTTGAACACCCATTTCAAAAATGAACAGACTCCTAGTGCAATGGGACTGTAACTATTTAGTAGAAATTCATGTCCAGCTATTTATGCTAAACATTGTAGGAAAGGTTTAAAGCCTACATATTTAGATGTTTGTTAAATAATTGTATATCTGTGCATTTTATTCATTTTGACGTGTCCTGCATGATTTTTTTTATTGGCACATTTAGATATATAGAATATAGGGGTTGGTTTACAAATTCCTTAACAGAGGTGGTTTACATAGATTGTTGCAGTCTTTGGAGAGTTAATATTTTTATGTTAAAAACATGGATGTTTTATTTTTTCTTATTCAATCCACTTAGCTAATTGATCATTATGATATTGCCCTAGCTATCGAACAACAGCAGATTGTTTTTTAACATCAGATAGTGGTATTATGAACTACATATTGCATTCTTGATGTTTGATGCCTTGCTATTGATTTCCTTGCCATGATACTGCTTGGGTGATTAACACTGATTCTTTGGGTATGGTGATATATTATGATGAGTTTGGGGAGATAGCCAAGCAGCACTGGGAGGATTTAGTCCAAACTCACAATGCTAATCCCTCTGGGAAATGGATATTAGTAGGTTTACAAATGTGAGGCATGACTGGGTTGGTTGTGGAGTCAAGTACCACATTTTAATATGGACATGAAGCAAATGATTCAGTGTGGAATTACAGGTCCAGTTCTTTCACCCTTTATTTGTGGTATAAAGTAAAGGCTGGCACAGTGTGCCTGAATTTGGGTCTAGAAAAGGGAACATGGGGAAGCATGTGCTGTGGGGTGTTCCTATTAGGCTCCTTTAGTGCTAGGCCTAAGCCAGCAGTACAGGTTGGCCCACGATAGGGGATACGATAGTGACATGTTACCTCATATTGGTTAAAGTAGCTCTAGCGCCGATCCTGATTTTTAGTTAGGAGACCACATTTCCATACTTGATTTTGCCACCAGTTGGTCCTATTTGTTTACCCACGGAATGAGGTATGTGGTAGTTAGTGTGATGGGTTTTTTCCTTGGGGGCACCTAGGCAGGTTGTATCTCGAACCATACTGAAATTAGCTATTCCAAGTTAAAGAATCTTTATGGTATAATCAATCCAAGTTAGCAAAATCATTTGTATGATGTGTGTTAAATCAAGAATCATTTATTTATCAATGTATGGATCTTAAGATCAAGTGCTAACATCAGTTCCTGTCTATTTACAACAGAAGGTACTATGGCAATGGTAATAGTGTATATCTTAACTAAATATGTATTAGGTGCTATTTGGATATTGAACTGTCATGTATTTTAAAATGTGTATGTTGCAATGGTTTATCAACTGATCAACAATAATGAGCCTAATCAATTTCTTTGACTGGGTGACCAAAGCAGTAGACCAGGGAGGTGCTGTGGACATGGCCTACCTAGACTTTAGCAAGGCATTTGACACAGTCCAGCACAAAAGATTAATAAACAAATTAGCCAGCCTGGGAGTGGGTCCCAATGTGGCAGCCTGGGTAAAATGTTGGCTGGACAACAGGATGCAGAGGTTAATAGTAAACAGAGTCCACAGTGAAGAAAGGGGGTTACTAGTGGGGTATCACAGGGTTCAGTACTGGGACCAGTCCTTTTTAATGTCTTTATAAGTGACATTGCAGAGGAACTGGAAGGAAAAGTATGTCTTTTTGCAGACAACACAAAGATCTGCAACAGGGTTGATACACAAGGTGAGGTGGAAAGGATGAGAAGGGACTTGACAAGGTTGGAGGAATGGTCAAATGTATGGTGGCTTAGATTCAATGCAAAGAAGTGCAAAGTAATGCACCTGGGAAATAAAAACACAGGAGGAAGAGTACACAATGGGGGGGGGTGAGATACTGACAACAATAAAAATGGAAAGGGACTTAGGGGTAGTTGTATCAGATGACCTAAAGGTGAGCAAGCAATGTGAGAAGGCAGTAAGGAGGGCCAGGGGGATACTGGGATGCATAGGGAGAGGCATCACCAGTAGAAAATTGGAAGTTGTTATCCCTCTGTACAGACAGTTGGTGAGACTCCATCTGGAGTAGTGCAGGCTGTTCTGGAGACCGCATCTCTGCAAAGACATAGACAAGGTGGAGGTTGTCCAGAGGAGGGCAACCAAAATGGTGCAGGATCTGCACCAGAAGACATGTGAAGAGAGACTAAAGGAACTTAATATGTATACCCTCGAGGATGGGGGGGCATGATAGAAACTTTCAAGTACCTCAAGGCAATCAACAAAGTCCAAGGGGGTAGCATCTTTCAGAAAAAGAGATGTGCAGGAACAAGGGGGCACAATTTGAAGATAGAGGCGAGACAGCTCAGAGGTAATGTGAGGAAGTATTTTTTCATGGAGAGGGTTGTGGATGCATGGAAAAGCCTTCCTGAGAAGGTCATGGAGCCAAAAACAGTGGGGGAATTCAAGAATGCATGGGAAAGACATAAGGCAGTTCTAGTGGGGGGAGTAGGAGGAAGTAGGCTGTTGGTTAACTAGGATCTGCAGCATATCCATTAGGTAGGGAAATGGGTAGACTAGGTGGGACAAACAGTCCTTATCTGCCATCACATTCTATGTTTCTTTATTTCTATGTTTCCCCCTCCTTTTCTTTTGTGAATGCTTAGCAGAAGTATTCATTCAGTATCGCTGCTTTTTCACTGTCCTCTCTGCTCACTCACTCTCCCCTTTATTAAGCCTCACTATCCCTCCCTTGGCCTTTCTTCACTCCTTAATGTACCTATAAAAGATTTTATTCCCCTTCTTAACCACATTGGTTATCTTTTCCTCAGTTTGGGCCTTTGCTATTCTGACCGCCTTCCCCACTTCCTTCTGCTTTAACTGGTACAGTTCTCTGTCTTGCTCCTTCTGTGTTTCCTTATACTTCCTGAATGCTGTCTTTTTCTCCCTAACCTTCCCTGACACCTCTTTTGTGAACCATAGTGTTTTTTTTTTCTTCTTTCATTTTGATTTGTTTATTTGCTTCACACAAATGCTTGTTGCCTCTGATGGCAGTTTTGATGTTTTCCCATTGTTCCTCCTCCCCTTCTTCTTGCCTGTTTGCTAGTATTTTTCTGAGGCACTCTTCCATTTTGACAAAGTCAGCCCCCCTAAAGTCCAGTACCCTCACTTTTGTATGGCTTGACTCTGCGATTGTGTTTATCGTGAACCACACTGTTTGGTGGTCACTTGTTCCCAAATGGCTACCCACTTCTAGATCTGAGATCCTCTCTCCATCCCTGTTTGAGATTAATAGGTCTAAGAATGCTCTCTTCCAAGTGGGTTCCAACACTAGCAGTCTGAGGGATGCCCACTGTAGGGCATCGAGAATGGCCATGCTTTTGGATGTGGCTGCATCAAAGGTGCTCCAGATAACATCTGGCATATTCAGGTTCCCCATCAACAATGCCTGCCCTTTTTCTGCCATCGTAAGGATGCCTTTCATTTCCTTGTCCATTTCCTCCCCCTGAGATGGTGTTCTGTGTACAACCCCTGTGTGGATTGTGGTGCCATTTCTGGTCTCCAGGCTGACCCACAGTGCCTCCTCTGCTCCCTGTTTACCCTTTAGTTCCATTGTTTTGATCTGTTCCCTTATGTAGAGAGCTCCTCCTCCTCCTCTTCTTCAATACTCCTTTTCCATTCTGTAGATTGTATACCCTGGTATGTTGACATCCCAGTTATGGTACTCTGTGTACCATGTTTCTATGACTGCCACAATATCCAGGCATCCCTCTTCCATCAACACCAACAGTTCAGGGAGCTTGTTACCTAGACTACAGGCATTGGTACTCATTACCCTCCATTTTTTTGATGGCCTTAGCTCTTTGTACCCTGAACATTTCAGAGCAAAACTGCAAACCATTTCTTCACAGTGAAGTAATGGTGTGCACCTCACATTGCAATGTTATCCTAAGGAAAAACAAGAAACATTTAAATGCTCCACAATTAAAAGGCAAAGTAATATTTTTTCCACCAAACCAGCAAAAGACACATCTGTACAACAAGCCCTTTTCTGCCATGGAAATTTCAGACCAAAATCAGGAACGATTTAGGAACTATGGAGTGGCAAAGAAAGAGGTAGTACCATTATAGTCCCCTGGTAGACACAGTTGTGAATCATGCTAATCCCATTGTACTCAATGGGAACACATGATAAAAGATCCTTTTTAGCTAAACAGGATCCTAAATCATACTAATCCCATTGTAGTCAATGTGAAAGCATGATAAAGGATCCTTTTTTAGGAAACAGTATCCTGTTTTGTGCTAATACCATTGTATTGAATGGTACAATGTATTCCATGGTAGCCTAGTGGTCCCTCCCCAAGATTGATCCCTGTCCCATTAAATTAATTTAGATCACTGTCTCCCTATAAAAAAATATAACCCTGGTAGTCTAGTGGTCCCTCCCCTTCCCCCACTGTCTGATCACCATCTCTGTAAAAAGAAAATCCCTGGCAGTCTAGTCATCCCTCCTGGTCCTTGATCCCTGTCCTGTGACAACTCACTACTATTCATGGTGGTGTAGTGGACCCTCAGCCCTTCATATTGTCAGGTAATCACCCTCCACCCAGCTGTCCCCCATCCTGAGTCCTGGTCAGTGACCAGCACAGATCTCCTCTCACCTCCATGGATTGCCACTGACTGAGCTATGAATGAGCATCTAATGCCTTGCAAGGGTTTTCATGGGATGGGGATAAATAACAGGGAGGGAGTACTAGACTATCAGGAATTTTTTTATATGGGGACAGTGATTGGACAGTGAGGGAGGGGGAAGGACCACTGGACTACCAGGGCTATTTTTTATTACACAGGGACAGTGATCATATATCGGAGGAAGGGGGAAAACTCAGGAAGTATTAATAACCAGGGCATTCTATACCCCTTTCTTTACATCAACCACATTTTTCACACACATATATAAGGCAATGAAGAGTTTGCTATGTTTGTAAATGTAATCAGTTTGCATAATGCTGTTTTTGCCCATCTTTACTTGAATTGCTGCACTTGATCAGTCCCAAAACTTCAGCTGAGAATGTAACCTGAAAAATATATTTCTTGTGAATCTAGTGGTCCCTTCCCTCCTCCCCCAATGTGTGACTGCCATTCCCTTATAATTCATGTCCCTGGTAGTTTAGTGATCCCCCCTTCCCCGATGTCTGATCACCATCCCTATAAAATTCCCTGGTAGTCTAGTAGTCCCTTCCTGTCCCCAATCCCTGTATTGTGAAAACCCACTCCTATCTGTGGTGTTGTAGTGGACCCCTACCCTCTCATCCTGTCAGGTAATCCCCCACCACCCCACTGCCCCCAACCAGAGTCCCAGTCATCAACCAGCATAGCCTTTCTGTCACCTCCATGGCTGACCACCAACTGAGCTATGAATGATCATGTGCTAGACACTATGTGCTCATTCATAGTTCAGTTGGCAACCAGCCATGAAGGTGAGAGGAGGGCTGTGTTGGTCACCAACTGGGACTCGGGATGGGGGGTGTGGTGTAGATAATTGACAGGGTGGGGGGTCCACTACATCACCATTGATTGCAGTGGGTTTTCACAGGATAGGGATCAGGAAAAGGAATAGATCACTAGACTACCAGGGATATTTTTTATATGGGGACGATGATCGGATATTGGGGGAGGTGGGATGGACCACTAGACTACCAGGGCCATTTTTTATTATATTGTGAAGGTGATCACACATCAAGGGGGGGTAGGACTACTAGACTACCAGGAAATATATTATTTTTATGTAGAGACAGTGATTGGACATTAGGGGAAGAGGGAGCGAGCAGTCATTAGACTATCAAGGAGTATATTTTTTAATACCGGGACACAATCAGGCATTAGGGAAGGGGGTAGTGACCACTACACCACCAAAGAAATATATTTTTTATAGAAGGATGGCCATCACACATCGGGGGGAGCAACCATTAAACTACCAGGGAAATTCTTTACTACAAATTGCCACAAAGGATTCTTTTTCAAGATTGCTTTGGTGCAATTTGCTGTAAAAGAAAATCCTTTTTCGCAAATTGCAGAAAAGGATCTTGTTTCATGGCATAGCTTCCCCGCAATTTGTGAAAAAGGATTTCCGCAAGTCTAAAAAACACATTTGTTAACAATGTGCTGAAAAACTAACTCCAGAATTGGATTCCAAGGCTCCTGATTAGGTAAAGACAACTGTTGTTCTTCTAGTAACCTGTGAATTTTTCAGTTCCATTTTGTTGCCACCAGTGACTGAAAACAAGATGGTGGCAGCATCAAAAGGGATTTCCCATTTTCAGCTCAGGATTACCCATTTGTGGTTCAGGATACGCCATTTACAATCAAGAATCCTGTTTTGAGCCTCACATCTAACTTTTCCCATAGGAAATATTGGAAAACTTTAAAATTTAATAACTTTGGAACCAATTAATATATTTTCACCAAACCATCAAGGGCAGCAGGGTGACCCATGACCTATATACTCTAAAACTTTTAGACAAAAATTCAGTACTGTTTTTGTTCAAGGTGGTGACAAATATATGGCAAAAAAGGTAATTTACACATTTTTGACACTCTGTATTTCTGCACCCACACTTTCGTCTGGAACAAAACCTGCCACATCAAGAGACCTTTGGTCCCTGCTGGAGCTTGCCAAATGTTGTGCAAATCTCTTGAATGGTTGTGAAGTTATTAAAGCCCAACATTTTTAGTTTAACATAGAAGTCAGGATTTAACCCTAACTACAGGGGTGCAACTGTGCCCCTATAATATGTATCTATACTGTATATGTACTGTACAAATAACTACTTGCTAGATTCAAATAACAATATTGTAATTACATTGTGACCACAATGTCATCCCATAAGGCACCCACTAAGTGTAAATGTGGCTCTTTATTATATCTCACCTTGAACTCAATGTGCATTTTAAGGTACAGTACACTGTTAATATTAAAAGGTACACATATTTTAATATTAGTAATGTTGTAATGGTGCCATTCCCTGATCCACATAGTTCTATGCCAAGCAAATTACATGTTCTGTTTATAGAAGGTAGACATCTTACCAGGCTGTGTTGCATCCTTCTGCAGTTCTCCCTGCATTCCTTGTGGACAGCTGTGAGTGTTACAAGTGTACACATTTTATACTAGCAGTGGGTAACCATGGTAGCAATCATCTCCTGGTTTCTGAGCATGCTTGATCAAGCCAATGACATCAGAACATTATCCATGCAATAACTAATGGGATATCTTTATGGGATGTTTATTACTAGCCTTTCAAGCCTATTCTTTGTAAATGAGCAGTGGCTCATATAGTAACAGTTAGGGTCTTTAGTTCTTGGTGCTTGAAGGTTCCAGGTTCAAATACTCTGCTGGGAAGCACTGTTTCTGCTACAACAACAACATTCAATTTTTAGTGTACAATCCATATTGTGCTACAAAAACATTTTAGTTGTTTAGTGTACAATCCATATTAAATTATTTTAGTAAAACACTGTTGATCTAAATCTAGATTTCTTATTTATGCTTTAGTTTAGCACTAAAGAATGCATCTTGGCTGAACCCCCTTGGGTCCCACAGTTGCCATAGAAGGCAATAGATCCAGTTTTGTCAGCTATTCTGTCATTTTGTTGATATACATTTCTATGTTTTTAAGTCCTCTGTATTAAACATGTTTTCAGATGTAAAACCCATAAACTCAATCCTGACAGTCACCTTCTTGTTCACTGATGTACAATTGCTTACAAAGGTGTATATCAACAAGCTGCAGCAGCATTTCAAATATCAGTAAAAATAAAGAATCAGAGCATAAGTGTAGACTACATTACATACTAGGGACTCATTTTATTTTTTTGTTCCAGTCAAATTAGGGATTAAGTGCTCCAAATCCGTTAGTCCAAAACACCTCCTTTGTTAGTTTTTTAACCCAGTCACCACTTCTTGGTGGGTGTTCTATTTTTTTCTAGGCTGTAAATTCTCAGGCTAGATATTCCAAGTTTTGTTTCATTAAAATGATATGCTACTGTAGAGGTCTCATCTTGTCTACTAATACTGCTTTAATGCTCTGATATACATTTCTTTAACTCTCTGTTGTTTTTGCAATGTATACTAGAGTGCACAGACATTTCAACATATGTATAACATGATCTGTATTACTTGTAATAAATTGTTCAATTTGTACATTCTCATACAAGTAAAGATTTACCCAAGTTTTAGTTTTTACTGTATTGCTATATTGTCTGAAATGACCAAAAGGAAAGAAATCCTTAATGTCCTTTTCAGCCCTTTCTATAAAGTTAAAATTTTGAGGTGGTTTAGCATGTTTTGTCTTTGATAGTCTTTCTCTTAAGTGTCTGCCTTTCTTCACTACTATCAGTGGTTCCTCTTTAAATATTTCTGTTCCCAAAGATGTTGTGGTTAAGATATGCCAATGTTTTTGAAAAAGTGTTCTTATGTCACCAAAGGCAGGACAATAATTGGTTTAAAAAATAACCCTGCCCATTCCCATTTTGTGTGTGTGTGTGTGTGTTTGTTTGTGAGCCAGTAAATGACATCTGTACAATGCCATACACTTTCTGTTGTACATCATCCAAAATCTCTATAGGGTAGCCCCTAACACGTAATCATCTTTTCAAGCTTAACAGCAGCCCACGTGTAATCTCCCTGTTCAGAACAGTTTCTCTTTCCTCTCACAAACTGGCCTTAAGGGGTATTGTTTATGAGTTTCTTAGATGTGGAATCCATGCATTCAGAACTGAGGGTTTATCAATTTGTTTTCTGTATATTTTGTAGTCCATTGGTTTTGTAACTTAAATATAACCAAGTCTAGAAAGGGAATTGAATCAGTACCAGATGTGAGTGTGAATTCTAAATCACTGAGGCATCCAACTACAGTACTGTAAGTACTTGTGAAACTGTTCCAATTCTGTTTGTGTACCATTCCATATGACCAGCACATCAACCATAAAATGTTTCCAGATGGTAAATTTACTTTTAAATGGGTTCTAGCTATTGTGGCCTGAACTGGTTAAGTTCTGGAGCCCCTATCAGTATTCATCAGTTTATGAAACCAAGAGTAGAAACAACACCAGTCTACTTAACAGATATAGGGCATGTGATTAGCCTTATTAAGCAACTAAATGAAACAAACAGTAACCTTGAAAACTGTAGTTTGGCATCTTTTGATGTCAAAGACTTGTTCACGGGTGTTGAACATGAGTGGGGTGGAGGCTTTGGAAATAGCATTTTAACACAGAGTGGAAACAGAGAACCCACCAAATACATTTTTGTGGACGTAGCACAGTTGGTACTAACAAAAAAAAAATTAGTTCAAATTTGAAAACAACTTCTACTTGCAGACAAATGGAATAACAATGTGGCTCAGCATGGCCCCAGGCTATGAACATTTATTTATGGCAATTTCTGAAGACAGATTTGTCCTTGACAATAGCCAGAACCCATTCAAAAGTAAAATTACCATCGGGAACATTTTTATTGATGATGTGCTGGTCATATAGAATGGTATACAAACAAAATTGGAATAGCATCACTAGTACTCTACTTAAATGGATGTCTCAGAGGTTTAGAATTCACACTTACATCAAGTGCAGATTTAATTTCCTTTCTATAGTTAGTGATATTTAAGTTACAAAATCAATTGGCCAATAAAGTATACAGAAAAGAAATTGAGAAAAACAGAGTTCTGCATGCACAGAGCTTCCACCCTAGTAAAGTCATAAACAGTATTCCCTATTGCCAGTTTGTGAGAGCTAAGATAAACTGTTCTGAACAGGAAGATTACATGCAGACTGCTATATATTTAAAAAGTAAATTCAATGATAGGAGCTACCTTTTAGAGATTTTGAATGATGCATAACAGGGTATGGCATTGATAGAGATTGTAAACTGGCTCCCAAAACAAAGCAAACAAACCAAAAATGAATGGATGGGATTATTTTTTCAACCAATTGTTGTCATGTCATTGGTGACATAAAAACACTTTGCACAAATGTTGGCATATCTTAACCTCTACATCTTTGGGAGCAGAAGTATGTAAAGAGAAACCACCGATAGTAGATAAGAAAGGCAGAAACATAAGGGACAGACAATCAAAGTGCAACATGCTACACCACCCTGAAAACTGAACTTTTTTAGAAAGGGTAGCAAAGGTCATTAAGTGCTCATCTCCTTGTGGCAACTTTGGACAATCTAGCAATACAGTAAAAACTAAAACTCTGAAAAATCATTATTTGGATGATCATATATAAATAGAACAATATATCATATGCAATATGGATCACGTTATGTGTATGTTGTATGGTCCATTAAAGATTAAGCTATTGGCAACTATATCAGAAAGGGATTCATGCATATGAACTAAAATGATGAACAATATCATGATGTGAATTTTTTTAATTTTTATTTTTCATATATTGTTTTAATCTTTACTATAGAAAAATAAAGAAGTGTATAATATCCTCCAGAAGCATTAAAAAAAAACTGGGAAGCATTTAACTAATTCAGGTATGAGAATATCAAACAATTTCATAGTTTTTGATCAGTAAGGAAAAAATAGAAAACAAGATAGATATGGTATACTAAAAGTAATGTCACTTGATTTACAATAGGTTTGCAAAAGTAAAAAAATAATTTCTGGAAAATTTACTTCCTTGTATTCAATGTCCTGCTATGAACTCTGCTATTAAGTTAATTTAGTTAATGCAGTAGACTGGCCATCCACAAATTTATACATTTAATTGTAAGTAGCTTGTTCTTTAAATATATTTATTTATTTAGTATTTGTTAAATGGGGAAATGCACTGGACAAAAACTTTGCATATTTTCAGGCACGACACAGAAAAGTTACAGACAGAGGAACAGCATTACAGGTGACAATATAGTGCAACATTTCATACAAAGAGTATTGATTACGGTTGTTACAGCAGTGCAAGACATCTAAACAAATATCCTAACCAGAGAATTGTGATATATGTTATCACAGATTATTTTCTGCCTTGAGAAAGCTGTTTTTCCCAGTGAATGCTGGCAATTTAAAGACTGGTTTGATGTACTGTATGAATAAACAGTGAATTAATTCTTAAAAATTAGTGCTTAGTGGATCTATGACTCTTACCTTTGCATGTTCTTATGTTGTGGGAACAATACTCCTCACCTTACCTTTATCACTTTCAGGTCAGACAGCCATGAGTGCAGCTTCATTGGGTTTTATACATATAGTAACACCTGATTGTCTGCTTGTCAGCATATTAAAAAAAACATTGGTCAGGAGACAATCTTTACCACTGGCAGTATCACTGCTGACACCACTGCTACATCTGTCTCCTTGCCCTCATTGAGGTGCTTAGTCATTAATTTTATTATTTTATATTTACCAACAGTTGAAAGTTCACCCCTACTGCTGGTAGTGTCACCACCACATTTTTCTCCCTCCCCACCTGGCCCTGTAAAATAAATGATACCCCCGCAACACCAACTTTCTCCCTATTCACCAACAAAAAATGGATACTTTATAGGAGGCAGTATATCATATTAGTTAAGGGCACTGATTTGCAAACCTTTAGACCTAGGTTTGAATCTCATCATCCCCAACTTGCATGCTGCGTGATGCTGAGCAAGTCACTTAATTTCCTTGTGCTCCCAGGTCACACCTGAAAACAAGTTCTGGCTTAATGTGCTTTCCTGGTTAAACATTGTTCCCTTTCTCTTACTTTATATCCCTCTATGGGTGAATGGCACATTCCTCTCTCCACTTCATCTAGCCACACCTAATGAATGTTTCTCTGTCTGGACAAACAGTGCCAAAGTTAGGACAGCATCAATCCCCATGGGGCCTCACACCACAGATTCAACAAAATTATTTATTTAGATTTTGTTGACCGGGTAAGTGCACTAGACAAATCCTGCCTATTTTCAGGCACGATCCGGGGAAGGGGGAATACAGATGAATGCCAACTGACCTTGAACCAGATTAAGCTGTTGGTGGTATTTTTAGTGAATGAGGGAAATTTGGCCAGGACACCAGGGAAATTCCCCTACTCTTTTCGATAAGTCCCATGGGATCTTTAACATCCACCTGAACTACCACCAATCCAGGCAGATGGGACCTCGGTTTAATGTCTCATCCGAAAGACGGCACCTCAGAAGTGTAGCACCCCTCTCATGCTGCACTACAGTGTCAGTACAGGGATATTAACCCAAGTGCCAGATGTGGGAACTAAACCCACAGCCCTCTGATCTCCCAGCCTCAGAGGCGAGTTTGCTACCTACTGAGCCACTGACACTGTATACTATATAATTAAGTGGACTTTTATCCTAATGTTGCATTTCCCCTACATTTGACACTTTATGCTTCAATCCTAACAGATGCCTTAACATAGGTTTTTTTGTAATAAGTCTGATATATAATTTAAAACAGGATGACATTGAGGAATGTAAAATACAAAGACCAGGAAGATTATTAACCAGGTAGTATGACTAGATGCCATATATACTGCATGTAACTTCAGTCTCTTTTTATGAGTTTTTAAATAATATCATTTAACAGACACTGGCATGGGATTATAATGAAAATGTACTAATAATTGTGTTGATTTTGGACCACCACACTGAGGAAATGGGGAAACCCCCAAACATTGCCCTAGCAATAATAAAGGAGGCCAAAGTGTTATAAATAATTCTGAGACTCTGACTTTTAATATTCAAATCTTTGGTGATTGTGCAGCCTCCAAATGCTATTACTAGCAATATACAAATGAATGGCTCAGTGTACAAAACAGGATACTAGATAAAACATACTACATTCTATCCCGTTGTTTATATGGTGTAGATTTATAGCTGATGTCGCTAGTTCTGCATTTGCAAAGACAATAAACAGAGTGAATAATCCACTATCTAAATATTTCTAAAGTAAGATACTTTTGCTACTAGATCCTGGTCCAATGACACATGGGTTAAAGACATTATACTTTTCATTACAACAGAGCATTGCTTGAAATGATTTACTGAAGTTAGGTATCATATAACTGGATAAGGGAATTTGCAAATTACACCCCACGAGAAGGCAGACAGGCTTTTCTGAGGATCATGTCTCTCTTTGTGTTAACCAACGTGATCAAAATATTCAGTCTGTCTTCAGCATAATTATGTTAGCCTTGTCTTTTTAGATCTGTGTAAGTGCCTGATACATGTGAGCTGAACAGAGTCACAGCAATCAAATTGGAAGTAAGAAATTGGGATTTGAGATTGCGGTGCATGTGTTAAAGTTGACACTGTTTCTGATACGGGGTAATCTGTTTAATAGTTTAGAGAATTGTCTCTGAAGAGATGGGTACAAAGACAGTCAAATTGACCCCTTGGTAGTTCTTATATTGAGAATTTTGAAGAACATACCTATTTAGAGAGATGTAAAAGCTATTAAGTCAAATTAGAAGGCTTTGTACAGTAGTACTATAGAGGTTTTGTCACTGTTGAGTGACAGCTAAATGCTATGTAGCCATTCAGAAACATTATACAGCATGTCTTGGTTAAGTTTGTCAGCAATCACAGTGAAAGGAAAGGGAAGAGAAGGAATTTTCTTTTTATACTGTCTTGTGCCCACTGTGTTTCAAAGCACTTTATTATCCACAAGCAGTTGTCAGCTGTCAATGTGCAGAGAGGCTGAGTGAGATTGTGGTAGGTTAAAGAAAGTCCAAGGTGTTAAGTAAAGAGAAAAAAGTAAGAAAGAAGGCTGAACACAAGAAGCTTCATAGACTATTTAAAGGTATCACCCAGTTAGTATATACAGTAGTTGTAGCTGTGACATTCAAACCTGTCAGTCATTGAGTCAAAGCTCTGTGCTCTAATTATTGTGTTACACAATCTTTGCATGCTTTGTCTCCATGTAAATCATGAAAGCAGAGTAGAGATGAATGATTACTGTTGAAAATTGTCCTACACAATGGAACTCTACAGTCCTGACAATCAACATGTTCTCTTTTGACATACCGTGAATGATAGATTATGCCATGCAATTTGCCACTGTGCACATTGCTAGCATATGACACAAACATGTGTCATTTTACTTTTTTGGTGTGGTGTTTTTTTTTTTTTCATTTGCACTCTTTTTAGGACTGCAGTGGTAGAGCCCTGTAGACCTGTTGCAACAGAAAAGCACTTGGGAGACTCCCACATTCCCTATGAATGCACAAAATAATGATGTGACAAAAGTAACTTCTGCTGTCATATCTTTGGAACAGTCCGAGATACTATTTTCTTTTAAATTTTGTGTGGTCCATGACCCCTGAAATACTTAATCCCCCACCTGACCCTCCCTCTCAGCACCCACCATGCCACCACCAGCCCAAGCATTATGGTGACACTGAGGGTGCCTAATCCCCCATTGTCTTGATCGCAACTCCTCACTGCCCCATCTCCCTTCATCCACTACAGTGCAGGAGTGAGAAATTAATGTATCCTGTTTTTCCTGCTCGTTCTCTGCCCAGACGGTAGCTGGGTTAGTTGGTGAAGCACAATAGGCAAGCACAAGTAGCGGTGACTGAGTGGAGCAGACAGAGCTGCAGAGCTTTGTGTCCCATAGATAGATTTCCCAGTCCCCTTACACTGACAGAAGTCACTGCGACCCCCCCCCGGGAGAGAAAGTGTCACCGTAGTGTGCAGAGTGCCCTCCAACAATGTTAGCTGCTGTCCTGCTGCAGTGAACTGATAGGTCCTTAACTCTGAGATAAGCGGTGACTGACTTCCCTGCAGAGTGAGAGAGAGACAAGGAGAGTGGTGGTACAGAGGTGGACAAGTAAGTGGTGAGTTTTCCATGGGGCGAAGGGCATGGAATGTAGCATTGGTAACACGGTAATGGTAGTGACTGCCACCCCCTTCCCCCCAAGCATCTTCCTCAGAGAGAGACAGCTGTTTTTGGCCACTACTGTGTGTTGCCCTATCCAACTGAAGCTGTAGTCTTGCAATCAAAATGCAGCCTCTAAATTCCAAAGTCCTGTAAAACAAAAGTAGCCCCAAAATAATCAAACTGTGTGTCCTCTAACACCAGATGGGAATGTATGCCACAGTCTGTCAGTGGGGCTTAGCTGCAGGCTTTTAAGGTTCCTGGGGATGATCAAAAAGCAGTCCTTTTTTTTTAATGTCCGCGATTGGAAGGAGTCAGAGTTTGATGGGAGGAGAATTCTTTACCATGGCTTACAGTACTGAATTGTATACAGCATATTCTGCCTTAAAAATTAACATATTGATGTGTTTGCTTGGTCCATTCTGCTTGGCTGCCACAACATCCACGACTGAGTCCACACACTTCTCCCTCCCAAACTTCTCCCTTCTCTCCAGTAAAACATGTGGCCAGCTCCCCATTGATTTTCCTGTTAGGCAGCTTCTTTGGGGGATTATTCTTGTTCTTAAAATGCATCTCAGCCAGAAAAACAATTATCATTCAAACTGTTTTTCTGTCTCTGTTTCTCTCTGATTTCCTGTTTCCGTCTCCTCAGATCACAGTCACAGACATTGCCCTGGCTGCTATGGCCCATAGATTTTTTCCACCTATTTTGACTGCATATATCTTTTATATCCCCTTGATATTTGAGTTTAGTGTTTTTCTGTCTGCTCCTGTAGGCTAATAGTGATCCTGGTTCAACCTGAGGACTCCCTTTTCATTGTATAACAGGACAGGAATTGTATTTCTGGCTGAGACATGTTTAAGAACAAGAATAATCCCCCAGAAGGAGCTGCTTAACTGGAAAATCACTGGGAGCAACTGGGGACAGGGAGCTGGAAACATGTCATGTTACCAGTGTCAGTGGTTCAGCAAGTAACACACTCACCTGTGAGGCCAGGAGATCAGAAGGCTGTGGGTTCTATCCCCACACCAAGCACTTGGGTTAATATCCCAATACTGACACTGCAGCACAGCATGGCTGGGGTACTGCACTCTTGAGGTGCCATCTTTCAGATGAGACATTAAACAGAGGTCCCATCTGCCTGTTCTGGTGGTAGTTCATGTGGATGTTAAAGATCCCATGGCACTTCTTTACAAGAGTAGGAGAATTTTTTATTGAGAAAAGGACTACAATACAGATATAACAACAAAACACATTTCAGAAAAAACAAATTTAAAAAAAAACAACTGCACTTATACACACACAACACGCACCACGCACTATTAAGAAAAGACCAATTTTCAGGATCACATTTCTATATACAGTATAGGTCTATAATACCTCACCCTGGATCCCATATGTCAATGTTAACCCACAGCATGTCACATTTTTCTTTTGAGAAGATGTTCAAGTCCTTATTTCTAATATTCTTGTACTGTATTCCAAATATTCTGAATTACTTCCAGATAAGCAAGCTCCCTCTGTTGTGTGACCCAGACACATCTTGACTGCCAAAGAAAATATTTGATAACTGCAAATACAATATATAAAGTTTCAAAATCATATTTACCCCATCCATTCATAGAGGACCCATACATAATGTTAACATAAGAAAGCTTCTTAAAAAGAGGTTCTTCCATATTGTTGCCAGTCGGTCCCAAAAGGTTACTGCATAGTTACATTCTAAAAATAAATGTTCTTGAGTCTCTAATATTTGACAAGATTCTCTTAAGCAATATTTTTCTGTCAAAGCTTTATGCTTATTATTGTTTTTTTCCCCCCAATCTACCATAATTACTAATCCACAATACATCTCAAACAAAGGCAGGGAGTCTCTTGTTGTCTAAAAATTGTAGCACCTTCAAGTGATTTTCAGGACAGTCTGGAAAAATAATTGTCTTTTTCTGTTCAGCTATCAGGATGTCTGTGTAAAATTTCTTCCTTTCAGATGTTTGAATATTGTTAGGGGTCAACTCCCACTAAATTATATTTTTCAAAAGTTCTAACCCCACTGGTGACAGCAGGGTAATCCTTCAGAGCAAATGTACCTTTTTATCTACCCAAAAGGGAATACTAGGACTTAACCATTCCAATGCTAGTGGTTTCCAAATATTTTCACCAGGCCGTAGTGCTATACCTATATTATGCATAATGAACATACTAAGAAAAAGGCCATGGGATTCAACATCTGAACCCCTCCTTCTAAAACCAGTCTATAAGTGAATTCTCTCTTAATGGGATTCAACTGATTACCCCAGAATGCTTGAAAGAAGACACTAAACAAGGAAGTGACTGTAGACTGAGGGGGATGGAAAATGTAGCAGATATACAAGAAGACAAGGGTCAAGGGGGAACTGATTAACACCACCCTCTTCTTTTTGGATATTGTTTCCCTTTCCAGCCTGAGACCAGTCAATTCTCTCATTCTAAGGCTGTATCCCAATTCTTTTTTGCTAAGTCTCCTGCCCCAAAATCTATACCCCAAATTCTAATATTAGTTTGAGTCATACTGAAACCTGCAAAATTTCCAGAGCCTGGAAGCAAGGTAACCCCCAGTGTAATCCCTTTACTTTTATCATCATTTATTCATGTTCCTGACATTGCAGCATATACCTCTAGAGTAGTAGTAAGAGCTGATTCTGTAGAATGTGGGTAAATCAAAAGCACAGCATCATCTGCATAGGCCAAAATCTTATGTGATGTTAGATGCACCATAGGTTGAAAGCCTAGTATACCTGGATGACCTTCCACATATCTTAATAGAACATCTGTCCCAAATACATATAGTATAGGGCTTAGTGGGCATCCCTGTCTAACTCCTCCATTAACTTGGATTTTCCTCCCCTTCTACTTATTTTCATTTGGGATTAATGTGGCACTGGAATATAACATTTTTATCAAGGAAATAAACTGTTCAGTGATACCATAAACCCTAACAGTGTGGAATAAAAAGGAATGTGCTCTGCGATCAAATGCCTGTTCCTGATCTAGGCTGAATATATACCCCGTATGGAAGATTTAGCTCTTATCTGAAATAATTCCTGTAAAAAGAGTAGATTATCATGCTGCCTCCTGTTAGGCACTGCACATGTCTGTGCCAGGTGAATTAAGGTATGAACTACAAAATTAAGCCACGCCAATAGGATTTTACTTAACATTTTTAAATCAGTATTTAGGAGGCTCAGGGGCCTTCAGTTGTCCAAAAATTCTCTATCTCCTTTTTTACATAATATAAACAATGCCTCATACATAGATGAAGCAAGTCTACCTAATGAAAGCATATGATTGAATAGAACTACCAGTGCAGGAGCAAGATAAGCACTAAATGTTTTGCACAAACTTGCCCCAAATCCATCAGTCGCTGGTGTCGCATCTGACTTGAGATTTTTAATAGCCTGCTGCACTTCTTCTAGAGTTATATCTTTCATGAACTCTCTCCCTTCAGAAATCTCCAGATGAGGCAAGTCCAGGTTCCTAAGAAAAGTGGTAATATCATTGTCATCTAAGGTGGGACTAGAGTTAAAAGCAATTTCCACGTAGTGCTCTACTAGAGACAACATGTCTGTAGAGGCAGTACTGAGTCTACTATCTAGGTATCTGAGACTGGTAATTATCCTATTGTCCACCCTATCCTTACATTCTTTATCATATTGTAGGGTTTTCATTTGATCCTTCAAAATCTTTATTTGAGGGCTATAGTCTCTTTTACGGGTCTCGGATAACGAAAACAGTGTTTGCAGCTGTTGACGGAGGTGCAAATACTGCAAATACTCATTCCATATCTTTATAGTATATTTTTGTTGAAAACAAGTTTTCCATGAGATTTTAGAATCTTCCCACCAGGCCAGCAAGTCTTCGTAGCACACTAAAACTGATAGCCTCACCTCACGGTCAGCTACCCAGGCTTGCCTGATGCTAGGGTCTTCTAATAAGGAGTCATTAGAATGCCAAGTATTTTTTTACATCTTGGGGAGTTTCTTCAGCTGATGATGACCACAACAGATTTGTGATCAGAAAATTCCATTACACTAGAATTAACTCTTTCTATATTCAGATTTTTTCAAAGAAAAATAAAGTCTATTCTGATGGAACTAGAATCCTTAAAAAATGTATGACCCCCAGAGGGGATTTGTGACCTTAAAGAGTCTACTAAGTCTGCCAAGGAAATAATACTTTTTAGGGCTATAGTATCACAAAACAGTTTATTTGTTGTTAGACCTCTGTCTGATAGGTCTAATCCATAATTTAAATCTCCCACCCAAATTACTATTTTAGATGTGTGTAAAAAGGTTGGATTTCCCTGAAAAGGAAGCTCTCTGGGCCTTTGTTCGAGGGCATAGACTGTAATTAATCTAAAGCGTGCTTGACCATAGCTAAAATCCAATAAAAGGGCTCATCCAGGAGAAATATCAAGTAACTGAGAAGCTGATGTCCCAGATTTTGCAAAAAGGATCCCCACCCCATCACAACTTTCCTTCCCTATTGATCAGAAAGAAGGGCCATGGGCCCAACTATTTGAGGCCTGCAAAAGCTTCTGATGAGATCTTAACCTGGTGTCTTGGATGCTCCAGATATCACATGGAATCTGACTTAAGGCAAAAATACCCCCAACCTTTTTTTCCTATTGTATGTACTATTTACATTTATTGTAGAACTGATTAGGGAATCCATGGAAGTGAAGTGTAAGATAGGGGAATGTTTTCAACACTAAAGAAAAACCTGTAAAAAAGGACAGCTTTTTTTGTATGTCTTTTAAAAAGATCTAGAGTTCTTCCTAGTCCTAGTGTGCTTTGCAATTGAATCCTCCCTGTCTCCTTCCTCAGTGTCTTCTATTGTAGTAGAGGCTAGAGAGGGGGGTTATCTGAGTCCTCTTCCTCCGAGTCCCCCCAGTGCTTATCTACAGGCAGGAGAGCATATCTGTTGCTAGATTTCCAAGGAGAAGGGCTTTACTTTTCCCTTTTTTTTCTCCTTCCCATCAGAGGAACCTGCTTTTCCTGCTGTCCCAGGACTATTTGCACAGACTGTTTGGAAGGGCAGATCCTTGGGGGGTGAGGTGGCATATCATTATTCTGAGTAACAGGAAGATCAACTCCCCTTAAGAGGTTGGATACCTCGTCTACTCCTGTCTCCATCTGATATGGTAGTGTTGGGGCTTGGGTAATTATAGCAGTAGGATTAGGTTGTAGGTTCTGCCCTGCTACTTCATTAGTCCTTAAGGTCTTATTCTTGCTGCCTAGCTACTTTCTTGGCCTGTGCCTGTTGTGCAATGTTTATGAGTCCTTCATGAGAAGGGCAGTCCTCTCTATTGTGGGATGCCCAGGGATATCTACTATAGGCATGAACAGTCTTTTAACAGAGGTTACATTTAAAAAGATTTAAACAATTAGCTGCTAAATGACCATATTCAAAACAATGATTGTACTTGATGGTGTCACAGGCTGAACTCAAATGAGTGTGGACCCCACATTTAAAGCAGGCCTTGGGCTGATCTGCATAACAAAAGTGTGCCTCTATCCTTACCCAAAAAGAAAAGGTTTGGTAGGTGTATAGGCCCATTATCAGCAGACAGAAGCTTCTCCTTGATTTTCCAACCCCCATTCCTGACATGCTCGCTGTCTAGAATGGGAGTGGGCCTATAAGTACTTCACAATTCTGTCAGAGCCAAAATAAAATATCCTCAGCATTGACTCCTTCATTTTTAAACATTATAGTAATAAATGTTACTGCAGGTTTAGTAAGGGGGACAACAAGAAAAGGCAACCACAGTGGTGTATTGTTTAACTTCTGATACTGGGACCAAAATCTGTCTAAACTGGTAACACATTTAAAACTTATATCCAAGTTAGAATTTCCAACGTAAATTAAAGCAAATATTTCTGATGAAAAATATTTTAAAGACCCTTTCAGCAATGTCTTAGCAATGTACAGTATATCAGAGGGTTCCTCAAATACACCTTTGTAAATGAGTCTTATTGCAATTCTTCTGTGGGCCAGCTCCCCAGTTTTTTTTAAATAAATTGGCCAGCCTAAACATGGGAGCAAGCCAATTCTGCCATTTTGGGTTCTGAAGTAATTCATCTGATGGGCCAACATTTAGTTGCTTTTCTTGTAAAAGTAATTCTTGGGGGTTAGTATCAAGTTCAACAGGCTGGGGATGTGACCCAAATTCTATTCCCTGTCCTGCCATGCCATTTGTAGGGACAGAAACCCCCGCATCCTTCAGTTTACTGGGTTCTGTTTGTGCAAAATTTTTATTATATTTTTGAACCACAGGATCATTTGTGTCAGGAACCCATTGTCTTTCTGGATTGTGTTTCCACCCTGCATTTTGCGAAGCCTGCTCTGGAGACCAGTCAGCTTGGGGGAATGCCTTATCTACTTTCCTCTCTGAGGAGCCCTTGGGAATCATGTGGGAAGCCATTTTAATAGTAAAAGAAATCATCCATACCTCTGTAGTGTTTGAGTCCTGTGTGATGCCTCCCAGTTGTACATCAGGTGTCTGATGCTGCATGAACCTGGATGTTGAACCCAAACACTTTTTTTCCTGGAATCTGATTCTTAGGCTGCGGTGTAGACCTGTGCAGCTCTCGGCACTCAGTATCCATACCAATAGCACTGCCAGCTGTGGAACTCTTTAGCGGGCCTCCAGACTCTGCAGCTGATGCCAGATGCCGATGAGTCAGCATACAATCAGTTGGGAGTGAAGGCAGCTGATTGTCAGAAGAGACAGAAGCTATCATTGCATTGCTATTAGCACTCTGAGTAATGTGGATCTTCTGCTGTAAGTCACTTTTTCTTTTCAAATATTGATGTTCCTCCTCCTTCAATAAATTCAAAAGTTCTTCAGCATTATCACTGTTAGGTTGGCCTAATTTGGCAGTACCTTTTTCAAAGACACCACTCTTATCCACGTCCATCCTTCCCTGATTTGGAAGCATGGTCTCCATATCTGTTTCAGTCAAATGAAATTCCTGCTCCAGCATCACCTGTTCAATAGCCTCTAAGGTAGAATGTACAGGGGAGGAGGCCTGCTCCACTGCCACAGAGGCATCCTCTCTCTCTTCGCTGTCACCTTTGAAGTGGTCATCTCGGCAGTGGGACAGATGTTCCCCCTAGAGTACCCCGAGAGTAGGGGAAAATGTTATTAAAGATCAAAAACAAAATATTGACAATGTACACTGTAGTCAACATATCCATTACACACAATTCATTTTATTCATCTAATACAACAATTCCTATATATGTCAAACAAAAAAAAAAGGAGGAGGGGAATTATCCAATCTTATCTTTCATGAATGGGACATTCTTCCATCTTGTAATCCATATGGTGTGAATCATTTTGTTGTTTTTCATACATACATTGTTTATGAATTTCATTCTCGATTGTTTCAATGACATTTTGAGAATCCTGATATGCTTGTTGTAAAACAAACTTGTATCTCGCTTGCCATAATGTAAATCTGATAAAAGAAAATATGAGTCTAATTATCCCATCATCTAGCTGTAAATGACCTAAAGAAAAACCTCCCACCACCTCTTGGTATGTCACTTTCCCCCAGTATGGATCTTTCCATCTGTATGTTAACTGTGACCAAACTTCTTGAACATACAGTATGGACACTGAATAAGGAAATGTGCCATAGTTTCCTCCTGTGCTAAACAACAATCTCTAGGGCACATTCTTTCATTTTGACTTTTGTGTTTGGCATTTCACTTTACATTCAACCTGCCATAACTACTCAGCCAAGTTAAGTCCCATATTCTGGGTGGGATCCATTTATCTTGTAATGTGGCTAAGATTTAGCCATGTTGAGTAACTGGAATACTTTTAAATTCAGAGGCTATAGCATAAGCTTTGCTCTGTATAATTGTATAAATCTGCTTACTCAACTTAAATTGTGTTTTATCTGGGGTCAGTTTCCATGTTTTATTTTTTTAAGAGCTGGCTTAAAGTACTCTGGACATGATTTGATATTTGCTGGCATTTCTCCCTGAGTGACCCATTTACTAGTAAGGGGTGTCAACCAATTTCCTGAAAATAATGACCGTATCACCATGTTTGGTTTGTTATAGTCTATTACATTTCTGTGCAAGAAATTGCTAAAAAAAATGACACTGGATTCAGTAAGTGTAATCCTCCTTGGGCTATGGGTAGGTATAGTACTTCCCTCTTTATAGGGTTCAAACGGCTCCCCCAAATTATCTGAAATATTAAGCTGAACAGTGTAGTTTCTAATTCTTGTGGGACAGGGTATACTATGCTTATGTATAAAATAATTGGGAGTAAAAAGGTATTTACTATTGCTACTTTTTCCTTTTTTGTTTGCTGCCTTGTCTTCCATATGGCACCTTTTTGTTTTACCTGTTCCAATTTTTCACTCCAGTTTACCATTCCATTATCTCCCCTCCCAAATGTGAATCCCAGTACTTTAAATGGTTCTTTTGACACCTGTATCTCATGCATACTTCTTAACATAGGTGTAGAGTCGCTAATTGGATAGATAACACTTTTTTTGCTTGTTTACTTTGGCTCCTGCTATTTTTGAATACTGCTCTATTCTATCCATTACTCTTTGACCAGAAACTGAATCTGCTACAAATATACAGATATCATCTGCATATGCCATTGTCTTAATTTCTAGAGCACTATATTTGGGTTTAATTCCTCTTATCTGTTCATCCTGTTGTATGAGATGCAGAAGGGGGTCCAATCAGAACACATATAACATGGGGCTAAGTGAGCATCCCTGTCATACAGCCCAGTTTATATTGATGTAAGATCCTAAATGTCCATTAATTAGTGGAATGGCTATGGCCCTGTCATATATTAGAAAGATCCAGGAACAAAATGTAGTTGGAATACCATATGAGTTTAAGACCTACAGTATATTATAAAATAGTGTGGAAGTCTGTTGAAGGCCTTTTCTTAGTCTAGTGACATGATTTATCCTTTAATTTCTTCTTCTTTATCTTGTTATATAAGCTCTCTAATTAACAATAGGTTTTGTTCTATAGATCTTCCCATCATAGAGCATGTCTGGGTTACAGATATTAAATATGGGGTAACCGTGGCTAGTCTGTTTGTAATAATTTTCATTAAGATTTTTAACTACATTCAATAAATTTAATGATCTCCAGTTATTTAAATCATTTGTATTTTTTTTATGGATAAGTATCTGCACAGCAATACATGTGTGAAAATCTGTTTTCTGATATAATAGGATCCAGTTGAAAACTATAACTAAAATGTCTGAAATAAGAAGGCTAAATTTCTTATAACATTCCGCAGTTAGACCATCCACCCTGGTGCTGTATCATTTTTTAATTGGATAATCACCATTTCTATTTCAGATTTAATTACTGGGCTTGTAAGTGCTGGGAGACACTCTTTTGGGATATCTGGAATCTGTAATTTGGCTAGAAAATTCTCTATTTTCTTTTCTTCCATCTGTGTCACTGAGTACATTTCTGACACGTATTGTGTCACTGCTTTCAAAAGCACAGAGGTGGAGGACAGTAGAGTTCCATCCTTTGTTTTACTGAGTTCATCATCCTATTTGCTGTTGTTTTATTACAGGTTTTGAAAGCATCTCCAAAACTGATATTACCTTGGGAACAGATGCGGTGTTCATTTAACATTGAAGAGGCTCGGGAGTACTGTAGGGCTTCCATTTCCTTTTTCACATTATTAGCTTGTGATGTCAAGTTTATATTCTGGGTATTAATAGTAGAATATATTTTTCCTAACTGCATCCATAATGCTAAATATTTTTTATACATATGTGTTTGTTGCACTGAAGAGAAATGTGTAGTTACAGTTTATATTTCTCTTTTTGTCTCAGTTCACCAAAAACTCAGATCATCCATTACTCTTGATACCATCATAAATGCCTTTAGAAGTTCTAAAATTTGATTTACCCAATCATTATTATTTAAGAGTAATATTAAATTTCCAATACCCTTTCCCAAATGGGGTTTGAGAATTTACAGCTAGGGTGGTGGTTAAAATAACATGGTCTGATGTTTCAATTGGGATGGTTTTGGCCTGGTTAACATAGAGTTCTGATTTTGTGAAAATAAGATCAATCCTGGTGGATAGGTTTCCTCTATGATAAGTGTGTCCACTGTGTACATTTAGAGCCCTATATGTGTCCTGTAAATCACAAAGTGTAATTATATTTTTCAGACAGTTTGTATCATAATAATCTTTTGTTGTGACTGCCCCTCTGTCTTGCTTGGCTATTACACAATCAAAATCCCCACCTCAAATGATTTGATTTTTAGTAAATAGATAAGGCTTTATAGTGTTAAATATATCCACTCTATACTTTTTCTGAAGGGGGGGGGCATACAGATTAATTATCCTCCAAGCAGTTTCCTCCACCATTAGGTCCACTAGCAAGGTTGAATTTCCACTAATTTTGTTATCTTAAATCTATCATCTCTAAATAACACCCCTACCCCATCACATACTTCTAGTCCAAATGAAAAAAAAGATGGTCCCCAACACGATAATTTTTTTGCAGCAGTTACTAGTGATAATGTGTTTAATCTGGTGACTTGTAAAAGGCAGATGTCAAATTTTAAATCTTTTAGAACAGAAAAGGTCACCAATCTCCTCCTTGCAGTTTTTAGACTATTTGTGATCTGAGTTAAAATGCAAAGTGGTGACATGGTGATTGGAAGGAAATGTTATATCTTCCCCTAAGGGGTTTTCCTTACTCTCATATCTATCCTGCTTCTTACCCAAAGTCTTTCTGGCCTTTCTTCATTCATATTAACATGCTGAGGATCATCCTCTGAGTCTAATGATGGAAGGTCCTGAGAAGAGGTCTCAGAATCCCTTCCCTGCTCAGACTCTTGAAAACTCTTGACTAGTATTACATATTTATTTGGGAGTGGAATTTTGTGTCTAGGGGGTGAGGCCTTGGCTAGTTTTGATTTTGGTCTTGTTTGTCTCATTCTTCTTTTTTTTGATACAGCCTTCATGCTGGGGTGCATCTGTACTGGGATTTGTGGTGTTGTCTCTAGTACTCCAGTAGTCAGTGGCTCAGGTACCTCTACCTGGAACAAATCCATTTCTTCTGCACCTACTGGATTTGTTTCCTTCTCTGGGGGTGTTGCCACATCTTCTGAAGGAGGAGGGGGATGCACATTTTGGGTCAGCACCTTCTGGCTGTGCTGGGGGTGTTGGTTGATTACGTAAAGTCTGGGGTCTGTCTCTGTGCCGCTATATCTTTTTTCTGGGCTTCTGTTAGAATGTTTTCTTGATTTGGACAGTCAATCCAATTATGTGTAGCCCAGGGGCATGCCCTATAAGCATGACCAATCTCATCACATAAGTTGCATTTCAGCTCTCCTTGACATTCTGAACTAGTATGACCAAAAGTTGAACACAAACTACACTTCAATCAATCACTTGTTGAACTTAAGTTCATATGGGACCCACACTTAAAACAGGTTTTTGGCTGACCTGCACAAAAACAATGACCATGGTCTCTCCCCAAAAATAGACTATTAGGCAAGTGGATTGGGCCTAGGTTGTTACTGTGCAAATGCACTTTCTATTTCCACCGCCCATCCATAAATGTTCTTCATAAAAGATTGACTGGGGGGGCTAAAACATTTCATCTCTGCTGCAGCCAATGTGGAATATCATGGACTGCTACTGTTTCATTTCTAAACAGTATAGTGACATTCTTTATAGCAGGCTTGGTCAATAGTACTGCTCTGAAAGGAACCAGAGGGCTGTGTATCTTATTTTCTTGTATTTGGACCAAAACCTGTCTAAACCTTGAGGCATTTTGAAGCTTACATCAAATAGGCTATCTCCTGATACATGTATCAAAGCATAGATTTAGTCTGTGAAGAAACCCAAAGACTCTTTAATAAGTTTCTTGTCTACATAGATTCTATCAGGCTTTGTTGTTAAGCCCCCTAAGTATTGCAGTCTAACTGCATTCTGACTTTGTAGAGGAGGTGCATGTTCTGGAAAGTCATCTCTTCTTCTGTACTCTTCCCATGCTGTTTTAGCTTTCTCTTTTAAATCTTGATGGGGTCCTGGTGGGACTGTTTTAGTATCCATTTGGTTTCCCCAATTAGAAGACCAAAAACTGGGGCCTTCATCCCCCGATGTGGAGCTTGAAACTACCAGTAGCCTTTCTTGGTTTTTGTTAGTATCTGAGTTTGCTTGAAAATCCCCAGTGTTTAGTTCAGGATCAGATTCTGTAACAAAGTCCTGTTCAGTTTTGTCCAGCTCAGTTTGCAAATTTTTATTTCCCTCTGATTGTCCTGGGCTATAGGGCTATGATCTGGGTCAGGTACCCAGTGTCCTTCTTCTCCCCCTCTTCCAACCAGCATTTCCTAGTGAGTGCTCTAATGAGCTGGCAGTTCTACTTGCTTTTTTTGCTGGCATTTCAGAAGAACCTGCCTGCCCTTTTCTTAGATCCAAGAACATATCAGCAGTGTTTACTTATGCATCATTTAAGTTAGTACTTACACTGCTATTTTCACTGATCATTCTCCGTACTTCAGCTCTGAGGGTCAAGAGTGGGCTCGCTACACCAAGTTGTGATTCTGGGGATGCTGAGTCATGCAGTCAGCTTCCCTTTGATGATGCTGCATCACAGATTCATTTGAGATGGGCCTCAGCTGTGTTTGGCACAGAGGCTGGCTTCTGCATAGGATTGTGCATTTCTTGAGCTTCCTCTTGTTCTGTTCCTTTATCTAAGTCCATATGTAGTTCATTTCCTTCAGCTGCCTTTTCTGAGATTTGTTGTGTGGAATGCTCTTCTGCAGATATCACTGCTAACACCAATTCCTTGTTGGCATGTATCATTCTTATTAGCCATACTTCATTTTTCTGTTGCATATTTGAAGGCATATCATCCACTGTCACACTTGCAGCATTCTCCATAACAATGTTTTCCACAATTGGATCAATCTTCAAGGCTGGACCTGCAAGGAGGGAGATCTGCTCTCCTGCAGGTATACCAGCAGACTGACCATCTGAAATAGCAGAAATTGATTCCTTAGGAAAATCTCCAGCAATTTCATTACCAATCACCCTGTCATCCA
The DNA here is from genome assembly GCA_016271365.2 of Neoceratodus forsteri. Classification (NCBI taxonomy): domain Eukaryota; kingdom Metazoa; phylum Chordata; order Ceratodontiformes; family Ceratodontidae; genus Neoceratodus; species Neoceratodus forsteri. The sequence goes on along the minus strand of CM057454.1, from coordinate 1,022,764,738 downwards.
CCATCTTGGTACCACAGACAAAAGGGTCCCTCTGCTCACAGAAAGCAAGCCCCCCTGCAGGCAGAGTAGGGGAATGTCCCTGATGTCCTGGTAAAATTTCCCCATTCACTACAATACCACCAACAGCTTAATCTGGTTCAAGATCAGTTGGCATTCATCTGTATTCCCCTCCCCCCAGTTGTGCCTGAAAATAGGCAAGAATTTTTCTAGTGCACTTACCAGGTCAACAAAAACTAAATAAATGTTTTACTGGAGAGAAGGGAGAAGTTTAGGTTGGAAGAGTGTGTGGATTCGGTCGTGGATGGTATGGCAGTCAAGTGGAGTGGACCAGAGAAACAGATCATGAGTTCATTTTGGTAACTTTTACCACACCTTGTGAGGGCAAAATGAACAGAAATAGTCAGATTTTACTTTTTTCAAACCTCCTTTGATTAACAAGTGTCAAAGTGTAAAAAAAAGTCCAACTTTCATGGCCATCTAGCCATGTGGCCACCAGAGTCAAATGTTAGTGATGAACTTTGTCATAGCTGCTGTATTGGCACTCATTTCAAGCAGTTATGCGGCACCCTCAGAACCTAGCGATGTCCATTTAGTCATCATTTTTAGTGACCACATCCTTTAAAACTTCTGGGTGAATCATAGATATTTCAGATCAGCAAGGAAGAAGCAGTAAAAACTACTCATGTTTTAGGATGCTGAATCCTACACTGCTTACAAGTTATGCTGACCAGTTACTTGTGCTGACTAGTGATAATGTATTTTTTTTAACCACAGTAACCCAAGAAAGAGTCAGCATTTGATGGGAGGGAATTCTTTACCATAGCTTACACTACTGAATTGTGTACAGATATTCTGACTTTCATAAAATAAATGCCCTTGCCTTGTTTCACTGCCTATTTCAATTTTCATTGTTGTGGCTAATTTGAACAATATTTCTTTGCTGCTATGTTGTGGTATCTCCTCCTAAACTGTGTAGCTTGTTTTTTTTTTATGCCAAAAAATTCTATGTGAATTTCATTGATTGTTATTGTCCTGGCTGCATGTATTCATTACTACTGACTGTTTTGACCCATACTATTGTAATTTCATTTTACTCATGCTATGTACCTGTCTTTGATTGTCATACTCTTCCAAGTCGTGCCTGAAAATAGTCATTTCATGGCTAGTGCACCTGCCCAGTTAACAAAAACTAAATAAAAAAATATTGATCAGTGGCACTCAAAGGACTGTGTAACTTTTCACACTACACAGAATGGAGAAACAGTGATATAACCTAATATTTTTTATTTTTTAATTGTTTAACCAGGAGTAGCACACTAAGCTAAAGGTTTGTTTACAGGTGTGACCTGGTAGCAAAGGGAAGTTAAGTGTCTTGCTCAAGTCACACAGTATACAAGTGGGGATGTGGAATTCAAACCCAGATCTCCAGATTTGCAGTTTAGAGCCTTAAACCACTGCGCTATACTGCTTCCATTGCCATTTCAAGTGTTTTATTTATTTTTCTTCCCCTAGTTCCACAAGTGGCTAACTTAATTCAAATATGAACCTACTGTAACTCGGCGGTCCTGACTAGTAACTTGGCTCTCAATGTCTATGCATTTCTCATAGCACCATGTATTTCATACCCAGTTATATCCATGCTCTGCAAAGATTTACAGATGCTCTATATAAGGTTAGAGCTATAGGTGGTTTAAATTTTGGGACCAGCAGCTTGCTTCAGAATTATCCAAACTGAATGTCAATGAACTGTTAAATTACAAGTTAATTTAAATATTTTACTTTTAGGGCCCAATTCTCAAAGGCTCCAGCTTGGTGCAAGGTGCTTGTACCACAGGGATTGGTGCAAGGTGCACCCTGTGCCAAACGGTATGTCCAGGAGTGATTCACAAAGGCAGCCTGTGTCAAATGTAGGCTGCCTGCCCGAAATGGGGCTTGCACCATCACTGCACCCAGCACTGGGCTGTGACCACATGGAAGGGGCCCTGCAGCAGCCGCAAGCTGCCACAATCTGAAAATGGATTTTGACATACCACGTCCTTCTGACAGATTTCTAAGTACCCTTAGACCAGTCAGGGCTGGTCTAAGGGGACTTAGAAATAGCTCCTCTGGAAGAGCTGTCCTATTAGTGGTGCCACATGTCCCACCAGCCAGACCCTGTTGTGCCCCACATATGACATTTTGCTACATGACCCCCCCTTCCACGTTGTACCCCCACAGGGCACACAGGACCGGATCACCTGTCTGATCCCCACTGTGCTCCTGATGTGCCCTCGACCATGTATAGACATGGGGCCCCACACCCAGATCCCAGTGCCCCCACCAGTACCAGGCACATGTCACTATCCCTCCTGCTGGTGCCCTGTGCCCCCCAACCAGAGATGTAGCATCTCTCCACATTCCCAGACTGTGCAGGGGACTGGTACAGTTCTCCACACACCTCTGCAGCTGGTTCCATACTGTACTGTCCATGCAACTGACTGTCTATGGGGCTTGAAACAAACCATTCAGTGCACCATGTCTTTGCTGCATGGGTGGAGTTGCCACAAGCATAGGGACTTAAGCACCAGGACCCCTCCTGTATTAGAATCTGGTGCAGGGTCCCTGGTGCATGGGGCTTTGTCTCAAGCTGCAGTTTGCTGCAGCTTGCGTCAAACACAGCCCCCTTTGAGAATTGGGCCCTTAGTCTTTATTCTATAATATGTTTCCTATGTTTTTTGTACTAATTTAATATTATTGTGAGTCTAAGCTGCTTCTCAGAATTGTTATTTTATATGTCAAAAAAGTTAAGTGAGTGAGAGATTCATCTTGAAAAATCACATTTCTCTGCACCCATCATTTTAAATAAGCAATATGACAGTTCTGAGAAGCAGCTTGTTAATGCAAAGACTCACAATAATATTAGCAAATTCACAAATTAATTTAAATATTTTTGCTTTTAGCCTTTATTCTGTAATATGTTTCTTATTTATTTATTTATTGCACTTATGTAATATTATTGTGAGTCTAGCTGCTTCTCGGAATTGTCATATTATATATCAAAAAATATAGGGAGTGAGAGATGCATCTTAAAAAAACACATTTATCTGCACCCATCATTTTAAATAAGGAATATGACAGTTCTGAGAAGCAGCTGTTTAAAGCAAAGACTTGCAATAATATCAAATCAGTACAAAAAAACAAGAAAAAGAAAGAAACATATTACAGAAGAAAGGCTAAAAGTAAAAATATTTAAATTGATTAGTGGATTAAAAGTTAATTGACATTCAGTCTGGATAATTCTGTAGCAAGCTACTGGTCCCAAAATTAAAAAAAAAAAAAACAGGACACGGAAACAACATCTTATAACATGACATATAATGTTTTCAATGTTTTATTCGTTAAACATGTTTCAATAGAAGACACCCCCAGTTGCTTGATATGATTAATTTGGTAGTAAACTTTTCTTTTGGATTAAGCCTAGGAAAAATATCATAGAAACAATTTAAATGTTGAAGGGCTGAGGAATTTAAAGACGCTGCAATTACAGGACATTCAGTCCCAGAATTGCTGTTATTGCTTAGGTGCCAGGAAAAGAGAAGCCCTGTGGCACATTCCAGCAGCTCACTGATGACTACAAAGCATTAATGGCAACCTGGTCAATTGTTGAGAAAGCTATAGAAATGGAAAAATGAAGTGTGAAAGAGTGAAAGAGACAGTGAGATCGAAACAACTAATAGCTTTGCCTTATCAAATGTCTGTGGCTGTGAGTAAGGCATTTGTTACAGCAAAGTTGCTGGCTGTTTTAATCTGACTCACACTTTTTTTATTTTAAACCCCCTCCCAACCCTCCCTTATAGCATCCAGCACACCCGTGAAACATAATGGTGAGATGACACTGGGGTACTCAATCTCCCAGTGTCGTGATGGTCATCCTGTTGTTTTTATTTAACCTGAAACAAGAAAACCGTCCATCAAAGTCTTTTGCACCATTTCAGAGCTGCAAGCTGACCATCCCACTCAGCAACCCACCCCAGCCATTACTTACCCATTAGGGATCCAATGTCAGACAACAAACTGAAGAAACAGATATGTTGTCTGTCTAGTTAGTCTTTGGTCATTTTGCTTATTTCCTTTATTTTCAGTATTTCTGCTCACTACAAGTTCAGCACTGTTCTCAAATCTGATCCCCAAAGCTACAGGACTTCCCACCATGCTTACCACTTCCCTTTCCCCTTCCTCTTCAGTGAGCATCTGCAAAATCATTACAGGGCAACAGACGGGGCTGTGCACTACCAGTGCAGACTGCAGACTTTGGTAAATGCACATATTTAGAAGAATACTATACACTATACGAGTTGTGAATTGCCTTTTATTTCATCCCACATTGTAGAAGAGGTATACAAGCTAAGCCCAACTACTGATTACTGCACTGTTGTATGTTGAATGTTGTATGTAATATATGCCTCTTTTTGTATAGCTCATATCTAAACAGAACATCCGAGGATCAGGGAAGGGAACCGAAGACAAATGTCAGATAACTGCAATCAGGTTCTAATCTAGAGCAGTACTGTGACAACTCAGTTTAGCAACATGAAATAGTCATTTCATGGCTAGTGCACCTACCCAGTTAACAAAAACTAAATAAAAAAATATTGATCAGTGGCACTCAAAGGATTGTGGAACTTTTCACACTACACACCCTGGAGCCTGGGGGTGGGGGTGTGACTGAAGGCAAATATCGGAGGGCTACTGTCATGCAGTACTGTAATATCTTTTCTTTTTCTACAGTTGCTTTGTTAATGGAAATGAAAAACTAAATGCAACAAACAATGAGTTAGAAGTTTGATGTGCTATAGGATCAGAAGTGAACATAGCAGGGCAACAGTAGGAAAATCATGGGTTTGAGTTCATGGATTTTGACTGGGTTAGTAAGAATTCCAGGGGAGGAGAAAACAATACTGTAATACCGAATAGGGTAGAATTCTTGATTTATAGTCCTCATGCCACCAAACCCCACCCCCTCAATCTAGGGCCTTTCCTTTGCAAATGGGGAGAACCTAATGATGCCTTAAGGGACACACAGTTTATTGTATCTTACCCATATGTGGTATGAAGACAGGAATTTCAGCAAGTTAACAGTGCACTTCTTGTCATGCAATTAAACTTCCAACCTCGTTTGCTGATTTGAGTTGTCATTTTAATTAAAAAACAAAGTAAAGGTACAAAAATAAAAGATGTCATAATACTGGATGACACCAGCTCTCTGATATTTGACCTTGGCTACCTCCTTCCCCCACAGTCGGATGTTCTGTTCAGACCAGAGCTACTTCAAAAGAAGCAATCAAATATACACGATTCAACATATAATGGTGCAATTATCTGTGGTTTTCTTTGGCTTAGCTTTGCTTACTTCATCTACAGTGTGGGACAGAACAGAAGTCAACATTTTTAAACAAGTATAGTATCCGTCTACATACTGTATGTTCATTTACCAAAGTCTGTAGCCTACATTTGTAGTGTACATCTGATGCAAAATAAAATAGTCTCCAGCTGGTTACAAGGAACATGGTGGGACTTCTACATAATGCAGCATTTGAAAATGGGGAGCAGTTTTGCAAACAGGACAGCTATGCTGCTACAGTCTCAGCCATAGATACTGTCAGATATTTATAAAAAATTTCTCAGTAAATCTAATGAAACTCTCTCCCCTTCAGCCAACAAACCCATCTCCAGCAGTTCCTGTTTTTCTTGGGGGAGGGAGTTCTTCATCTGCACTTGGTCAGTTCACAGGATTTGAGGATGTTTAAAATACTGCAAGCAAACCAAAGTAGTAAGATGGCAGAGCTAACTTTGGAAAACAAAAATGAAAAAAATATATATTCTTCCACGTTTATTCCCTTCCTTATTAAATAATACAGGTAGCACACAAAGTGAAGGTGTTGTGAGTCCCTTGGCAGAGAAAAAAAAGAATGTTCACTATATTAGCTTTATTTTGACTAAGATTATGGATTTTAGTACAGTACAGTACAATGCTCCCGCGCTATAGCGAACACCTCTAGAAGGAAAACTCTGTTGATATGGAATGCCTAGTGTGGCTCCCAGTCTTATCAGTTGTCTACATATGCTAATTGTTCAGCACAGTGAGAAAACACTGTATTTGGAATTTAAACAATAAATTGAGAGTTCTTTAATACAGAATGCCGAGTGTGGCTCCCGATCTTATCAGCTGTTCACATATGCTCTTTATTCAGCATAGTGAGAGAGTACTGTATTTTGAATTTGATTAATTAATTGAGAGTTCTTCATAATGTACCATAGTCCACTATCCCTTTTTGATACTTAAATTCTGCTTAAATTCTGGCTGTTTCCATATGCTGTATATGCAGCTTGGTGAGAGAACACTGTATTTTGCATCAACTCTCATGCATCCAATCTGTTATAAACTGCCTATGACCATGCTTTCACTTAAAATTAAAACTTAAAAGTTATATGCAACATAATAAAAATATTTACAACATAATAAAATAACAGAAAGAATATAGTGTCAATCTACAGACTGCACAGTGGGACTGAAATATAGAGTCACCTTTGGAAGTTCGTGACTTACACCACCACAACTACAGGAAAACAGACCTCAGCAGTGCACTACCAATGTAGGCTGCAGACTTTGGTAAATGCACATATTTAGAAGAATACTATATACTATATATAGAATGATGACAAGATAAAGTTTTGCATACAGCATGTGGGGAAAGGAGGTATGACAGCCACAAATTAATAGCCATTGTAATGAACTGTAAATTGCCTACTATATGATACCACATTGAAGAAGAATTATGCAAGCTAAGCCCAGCCACTAATTACTGTACTGTTCTATATTGAATGTCTATATATATATATATATATATATATATATGCAGTCACACCCTTATAGTTAGGTTTGAGTAGGCACTTTAACATTAAACTCACAATTTTGCACTTTAATAACTTTGCAACCGTTTAGTGGATTTGCACGGAATTGGGTATGCGCCTTCCTGTGAGGTAGGTCTCTTGATATGGCAAGTTACATTCTGGTTGGATGTGCTGTTTCTGAGTTGTGGAGAGATGAATAAATCATGTTTTACTCATTGACTTTGTTGGGATTTTTCTTTGAACTTGCCTACAGGCCAGATGGTTTGCTTTTTTAGCCTGAAATTTCCAGGGCAGAAAAGAAATAATCCACAGATTTGCCTTTTGCTAGTCTGGTGAAAAAAATAATAAGGCTATTTTAACTTATTGAAATTTAAAAATTTGAAAAACTAGTTTTTAAACATGCTGAGGAGGCACATCAATATAGCTGTATGAAACAAAGTGGAAATTCTGCTATGTATTTAAAAATTCCTACTTTATATGGCTGCCATCTTGTTTTGTTTTGCCTGAAATTCTGATTTGTAAACCTCACAAAATGATATTCTGGGGAAGAAACAACACATGTACCTTGCTTATTGTGACCCCCAAGTGCATTCTGCACTTTATTGTGCAAAATGTGCCCATAAAATGTGCCTTTGCCGGCCTGGTGGCTCAGAGGGCTGAGGCGTTGAATGCCACACCTCGCTCCACGCCGGCGACCCGGGTTCGGGAGCGGACTCGGGTAGCCGGTGGGTCGGCTGGGGGGAGCTAGGCTTGAGCGTCCGACGACAGCTCGCCTACTCCGGGTGGGATTTAATGCATTCCAGCATTTCAGCGACCCCTCAACCGAGGCTCGAGGAAGTGCAAGTCCTGCAGGATTGGCCGAGTGGCCGCTGAGCAGAGCGGACGCCGACGTATCGCCATGATGTCAGGGGATTGCAGTCTGCTCGGGAAGGGAGAAAAACAGGAAAAGAGCCTGCCTCATCCGGGAGGAAGCGAGGACCCAGGACGTGCCCGCGATTTGCCCGTGCCCACGCGACAGTCCACGGGGCCAACGAAACACTAAGTTACGGGGGTTGTCCCCTACCCCGTCCCCGCCCGGGGGGTAAGCCGCGGCTCCATGGGGGCCTGTGGACTGTTCATGTAGGGTTGCGGGTAGTGGGATGTTCGCGGGTCATCGCCGAAGTGTCAGAGGAGGCAGGCTGAGGGAGGAGGATAAATTACGATTTAAAAAAAAAAAAATGTGCCTTTTTCAACATTTAAATTCTTTGTTCATATCGTTGTCATACGAAGTAAGATACTAGTTCGTAGGACAAGATATGAACTAGAATCATACTTTGTGAGCAGAAAATCCAGTTTTATTTATTTATTTTTTATTTTTTGGCCAACAGACATGTTTTTGCCAACATTGGGGGCCCTATCTTTGTGTCAGCAGTAAGAATACCCCCCTGCCCCCACACTTATCACTGTGGTACACTAGGAAGCCCACTCCCAGTGTCCTGAAAAGTTTTTGTTTTACAAAAAATGCTTCTGCCAACATTGGGGAGCCCAATTACCATGTTGGCAGTAGAAATCCATCCCCTTCCAGCGTGGTGCACTGGGAAGCCCACTCCCAGTGTATGTAAATGTCTCAGCCATCATCAGGGTGCACAATCCTGTTGTTGGCACTACTTACCCAACAGTGTGGGACACTGGGCAGCCCAGTCCCAGTGTCCTCAATTTGGCCATACCCCCAGTATTGTGGAACACTGGTGAGCCCACCCCAGTGTTCCAAAATATTGTTTTGTCCCTGTAAAAAAAGAAAACAGTCCCTCCTCATCTCCCCCATCCTCATCACCACCCTCCTTCTGTGCACCCACCTTTCTGCACCCCCCCTTACTCCATATTTACCTCCAGAGGTTGGGAACTGTCATCTTCTGTGGACCGGGACATGTCTACATTCTTCAAAGCTGAACCATGAACTGAAGAATCAAGTTAAGTGCCATATAATGTCAGTCTATTGCAGTTTTTACTTAGGCTGATATCTTGGGCATTATTCAAAATTTTTTCACCAAATTCAACATGAGCTTTTTGTGACCCAAGTCACTGTCATCTTATTAATTGGAACCATGAGGTAATTTCACAGTCACTGCATGGAATCACCTTTCAAGACCGATTAATGAAATGACAGTGCCAGTGTTTATGAGGGGAGGTCCCAAAAAGCCCATGTTGAAAATCTGGTGCAAAAATATTAACAAATGCCCATGTGACAAGCATGCATTGTGCAGTTTCTACACACACTCATAACTTCACCAATTTTTCATATTTTAAATCCAGATTTTCAACATTGGCATTTTTTCACAACTCCTCGTGAACAGTTCAGCTGTCATTGTTCAGATCCTGCCCAAAATATGTTTTTGCACCTGTGGCACTGAATGGCATGGTCGCCATGTGAAATCAACTTTAGGGATGAAATGACAGTGCCATTGTTCATGAGGTGGGGTCCCCTAAATGACTTGTTGAAAATTTGGTGAAAACATTCCTGAAAATGCCTGAGTTCCATGCGTCCATAGAATTTATTCTACGCGCATGCAGAATTTTGCTACTTTTCAAGCTTTTAATGCCAAATATTCAGTATAGACATTTTTTCACACCACCTAATGAACAGTACAGCTGTCATTTGTCACATCCTGCCAAAAATGCAACTGTGCGCTTCTAACACAGAATAATATTGCAGTTGCGCATTATTACATTTTGCCTTACGTTTCACAATTTCTCTCTACTGGACTACATAAGGTGAGATTATAAGATGGCTATGCTGATAATTTGGTCACTGTTATTCAACACATGGGCCCTGTGCTTCCACACCTAAATACATATGTGAATCTATGGAAGGACTGGAGTGCAGGTTCCAAAGGATCCTGCTCTCCCACAGTAAAATACAGATATTATTATATTATCTCAAAAAGAAGGGAAATTCATTGCAAAAAGCTCTGTTAATGCATCAATTAGGGTTCCTATTACAGCAACAAAAGTACTGAAATTTGGTGTTAGAGTTCCAGCTCTACCACCACACTCTCACTCACCACACACAGTTGGGGTGTGCCTTGGCAGTCATTGGCCTAACTCTCACTCCACTCTCCTGCACTGTACCATGTCTGCTTGTTTACACATGGAATGGGGTGAGAGTTAGGGCCAGCAGCCCCAAGGCACACCCCAATGGCTGTTAGTGTGTGTAGGGTGGGGTGGTAAGTTGGGATCTCTAACAGCTGAAATTCCATACTTTTGTTGCTGTAGTAGGAACCAAACTATTGCATTAATAGAGTTTTTGCAATGAATATATATATATATATATATATATATATATATATATATATACACACATACACACATACAGTACAAGTCAGATTAAGCTGTTCCACCAATGAGTTGGTTTAGCATTGATTTTTATTGTTGGCAATGCACTGGCAATGCCTATTTGCATTATTTGTCAGTGCTTAACCAGCTCAAGAGCAAAGTTTATAAAATGTGTTTGCAACTCCATTGGACTGCATCTGCAATCCAGTCACAATGCAATCCAAAATGGAGTTTTAACTTTTAAGAAATAATTGTAGCAGGGCTTTGTTTTGGATCTAACAACACTTATGCAACTCAATCAAAACTACTAAAAGAACTCATTGGAGGAACAGTTTAATGTGACTTGTACTGTATATATATGTATATATGTGTATATATATATATATATATATATATATATATATACACACAGTATTTACCTCTTTTTGTATAGCTCATATCTAAACAGAACATTCAAGGGCCAGGGCAGAGGACCAAAGGCAAATATCAGATGGCTGCAATCATGCCCTACTCTGGAGCAGCACTGTAATAACTCAGCTTAGCTCTGAACAGAACATCTGAGCTTGCGGGGTGGGGTGTGTGACTTGAAGGCAAATATCAGAGGGCTACTGTCAAGCACCACTGTAATATCTTTTCTTTTTCTATGTTTACTTTGTTTAAAGTGAAAACCTACGTGCAGCAAACAGTGGATTTGAAGTTGTATGTGCTATAGGACCAGAAGTGAACATAGCAGGGCAACAATAGGACACAATATAAAATATGCCAGAGCAATGCATATTGGAGAAGCACCTGATCCCAAAAATCATGGGTTTGCATTTACATATTTTGACTGAGTTAATAAGAATTCCAGGGGAAGTGAAAACAAAACTGGACTACCAAAAAGGGTGGAATTCTTGATTTGTAGTCCTCATGCCACCAAACCCCAACCCCCCTCAATCTAGTGCCTTTCATTCGCAAATGGGGAGATGCTAATGATGCCTTCAGGGACATGCAGTTTAGTGTAGCTTACCTATGTGTGTTATGATTATAGGAATTTCAGCAAGTTAACAGTGCACTTCTTGTCATATGCAGTTCAATCTTCCAACCTCCTTTTGGTGCTTTGAGTATTTAGTGGGTAATTAAACAACAAAGCAAACAGACAAAAATAAAAGCTATTACAGTACTGGATGACAGCAGCTCTGATATTTGCCTTCAGTTATCCCTCCCTCCACAGTTGGATGTTCAGTTCAGACCAGAGCTAACAAAAGAGGCAAACATATATATACACAATTCACCATACAATGGTGCAATTATCTCTGGCTTGCTTTGGCTTTGCTTTGCTTACTACATCTACAGCATGGGATAGAACAGAAGCCAATTTATACTTCCTTACAGTGGATGTTGTTTTGTGGTTCTCTGTCATGCACGCCTGCCCCTGCACCTCACATTTATCTTCTTGGAGTTCAACATTTTAAACAACTATAGTATCCATCTACATAGGTTTGTTTACCAATGTCTGGAATCTACATCTGTAGTGCACATCTGATGCAAAATAAAGTACTCTCTGATTGGCCACACAGGACATGGCAGAACTACTACATAATGCAGCCTTTGAAAATGGGGAGCAAGGGTGCAAACAGGACATCTATGCTGCTACAGGTGCAGCAATAGATACTGTCAGATATTTGCAGAAATTTCTCAGTTTATCTAATGAAATTCTCTTTGGTGGCCTACAGTGGTATTGGAGGCATACTAGAAATTTCACCAGAGATTTCACAGGACAGGAAAATATGTGGACATGTACTTGGCTGCAACTGTACAGTGTTTATTGGGCAGGTAGGGGTTTCCTAAATTACTTAGAAAATCCTTGAAATGTCTAAGGTTATTGGCAGGAGAAGAGGATATTGTTCAACATGTAGCCAGGGCCATCTGTTGGGAGGGGGGACCATAATACACCACAGACTTCATTAATGAATGTAATGATATCACCTGTGAAGAGAGGGGATCACTAGATGCCAGGGATGTATATTTACAATGATAAAGGGACAGAGATCAGGTGAGGGAGTGGGAACCACTGGCCACATGAGATTATTTTACATTGTATAATACCTGGAGCAGTTGGTATTGCTAGTAAAGGCCAGAGTTTCAGGAAGGCGGTTAACACACTACTGTGTTAGGCGTGGATGCATTCAGCCTCTTAGTACTTCTTTGCTTCACCAAGTATAATTGAGTACAGCTTTGCATCACTTTGAAACATTATGTTTTACCATAGTGTTACTGGTGATCCTAGTTTTATATGTTGTTGTCACAGATGTCTTTCCATGGTTGGTGTGTGCATGCCTGAATTCTTGTGTGTATTACACTGTCAAATGATATTTATGTCACATTCGCCGAACTATACCAGTGACATTCAGGAGAACTGCCAATCTTCTCTGTGAGACAGCCAGCGGTTGACATCCAAGAGAAGTGCTGGCAGCAAACAGAAGTTGCAATGTAGTGCTGCTTTAAGCTTCACTAATACCCTCTTCAGATGAAAAGCCAATGTATATTGTAACATGAATAGAGATACACAATATTTGTTGGCTGTTGGCTTTTATTTCACTGGATCAGGACCGTTTTACCACAGACACTATCACATGGGATAGCGTAACAGAAAAAGAGAAAACACAGACACAGAAATCATAAATAGTTTTATTTACATTTCTCCTAGTCACATTATGATACCATATCTTAAGATAAACTATCTTAAGATTCAGATATCATGTCTTGACATATTAAGATATCAAATCTTGACATATTAAGATATTGTATCTTACGATACAGTACCTTAAATGTGTCATGATGAACCTATTTTCTGACCTGTGTCTAGAGCTGTAAAAAACAGTCAGACTGATATTGTCTTATGACTCTGATGATTTATAAAACTGGAGTATTTGAGTCATTTGCTTCCTCTTCCATTTTCAGGTCATTTTATTTTCCCACCCCCCGCCATCCCTACCCCACCCCCGTGAATCAGTGATAAGTGTTTTTTTTATCAAATGAGCATTAAAAACCTCAGATCCAGCATCCAGTGCCCAGAAAACTATACTAAGGTTAGGGAGTAAAGTTTAAAGTTTCACCATGCAGCTTTCTCACACAGCTGTGAGCTGTGTGAAAAATTCTATATTGCACTTGATACCTGCAACAACATGCACTTTTTGCTCACTTCTGTGGGAGGTAAAACTAACTACCTTTGGTAATTGCTTTTTATTTACATATTTATTTAGTGTTTAACCAAGAAGGGGCTTGCAAACTCGGTTTATCTTGTGAGTAACTTCAGAAGGATTTAAATACTGCATTTGGGTAGACCCTTGGAGGTAGCTAGATTGTCTACTAGGATTTTCTGACAGTTAAACTATTTTTAAATAATTTACAGGGGGCTGAGGAGTTGAAAAATGAGCTTGAAAACTCTGTTTATCTTGTAAGTAACTTCACAAGGGTTTGAATACTGCATTTTGGTTGTCCCTTGGGGTAGCTGGATTGACTACTAGATTTTGGGACAGAAACTATTTTTAAATAATTTATTGGTGTGTAGGAGTTTGTGATAGTTAAACTATTTTTAAATAAGTTACTGGAGGTTAGTTGAATTACTGTAAAGGGCAGTACTCACCAGGGTGGTGAAGCAGTGGTATATTTGATTGTTTCTAACAGTCACCTGTGGTTGTGGACTACCGACCCCCCTCCCCCACACCCCATCCCCCCAGGTGTGGCATTTCCTTTATAGCAACGTTCTGACATCACTTCCTCAACAGGTCTTGGGGCAGAACTGTCATATTCTTAATAGCCCATCACAGTGCATAAAGTGTAAGTACACACCACCAAAAAAAATATATATATATATTACATATTGTATATTATAAGGGAGAGGGACATGGGGGAGTGGTGCAATGCACTGGCTGTGGGGCAGCAGTTTTCTGGGACACATTCTGGAAACTGTGCTGCTGTCCTATTTACATGCAACTGTCAGCTCTGAGGGAGGAGATTGCCCACCTCCAGGCTGAACTGGCAAATACTGAGGAGACCTCCCCCACCCAAAGAGCATCACTGCCACAACCACTGCCTCAGAGGTTGCAAAGTATGAAGAGCAGTTGGACAACAGTGGGTTCTGGGAGGGTGTGGGTGGTGGAACAGAGGTGAAGCCCCCTAGCTGTACCTCTATACAAATCATATGCCAGTCTGGAAGATCAAGGTTCCTCTATGATGGCACCCTCAGTGGAGACCAAGAAGAATGCTGAGGACATCCACAAGGGAGACCCACAAAAGGGTGGCAAGGGACACATCAGGGGAAGGAAACAGCTTCTGATAGGGGACTCAGTTGTTAGGGGGTAGAACTGGGGAAGGGAGAGAAGAGGGAAGTAAGGTGTCTGCCTGGTGCCATGGCTTGGAGGGACAAGAAGTGAATCCTCACAATTGCAGATGCAGCATCACAGGAGAGGGAACTAGATATCATTGTCCACCTTGGGACAAATGACCTAGCTAGGCATGGAATCATTGCAGTGTAGGATGAATTTGTGGAGTTGGGGAGGGGCCTCAGACAGAAAGCAAGCACAGTTACCTTCTCAGAGGTGATGCCAGTCCAAGGCAGGGGTGATGCTCGGGTACTGCACACCATGCAGTTTAATGAATGATTGCAAAACTGGTGCAGAGCACAGGGCTTTGGCTTCATTGGGGAATGTGGGTACACCTGGAGAGATGAAGGTCTATACTGGCACAATGGTTTGTATCTGTCCATGAAGGGAACCAAGCTACTAAGTGACAGGTTTAAATGCTTCCTTGGCAAGCTTTTAAACTAGCTAAGGGGGGAGGTGCAGATAAGAGGCAGGAACTTTCAAGCCTCCCCCCACAAAACATGGCAGGTAGTAAGGTAAACACTGAGGTACAGCACTCATCAGAGGGCAGGACAGGGGTAAATGGAAAAATAGACAAGGGCATTAGGAGCTGGGATGGGGACAAAAGGATAAAGCCAACATTAAATGGAGGGCAATGAGTACCAATGCCTGTAGTCTGGGAAACAAGCTTCCTGAGCTAGTAGCCCTGATGGAAGATGAAAAATCGGATATTGTGGCAGTCACAGAAACATGGTACATGGAGAACCATGACTGGAATGTCAACATACCAGAGTACACAGTCTATAGAAGGGACAGAGAGGATAAAAGAGGAGGTGGAGTAGCTCTATAAGTAAGGGAAGGGATCAAAGCTATAGAACTAAAAAGTAAAGGGGAGGACAAGAGGCACTCTGGGTCATCTTGGAGACAGGGAATGGCATCACAATCTGCACAGGGGTTGTATACAGACCACCATCTCAAGGTGAGGAAACGGACAAGAAAATGATGGAGTACATTCTCAAAATGGCTGAAAAGGGGGAGATACTGTTGATGGGGGACCTGAATATGCCAGATGTTAACTGGATGACATGTACTGCAGCCATATCCAAGAGCAGCGTCATTCTTGATACCCTGCAGGGGGCAGGCCTTAGACAGCTAGTGTTGGAACCCACTCAGGAGGGAGCAGTACTAGACCTGGTACTCTCAAATGGAGAGAGGATCACAAATTTAGAAGTCAGTAGACATCTGGGAACAAGTGGCCACTGCACAGTGTGCTTCACAATAAGCACAACCATGGAGACAAGCTGTACAAAAACAAGGATACTGGACTTTAGAAGGGCCGACTTTGGGAAAATGGGTGAATACCTCAGGAATGCACTAGCAAATGGCCAAAAAGGAGGGGTGGAAGAACAATGGAGAAAAATCAAAACTGCTATCATACAGGCAACAAGCCTTTGTGTGAAACAAATAAAGAAAACAAAGCAGAGTAAAAAAACACTATGGTTCTCAAAAAAGGTGGCAGGGAAGGTTAAGGAGAAAAAAGCTGCATTCAAAATGCATAAGGAATCACAGAAGGAGCATGACAGGGAACTATATCAAATAAAGCAGAAAGAAGTGGGGAAGGCAGTCAGAATAGCAAAGGCCCAAACCGAGGAAAAAATAGCCAACTCAGTTATGAAGGGGGATAAAACCTTCTATAGGTACATGAGGGAGCATAGAAAGGTTAAGGGAGGACTAGTGAAGATTAATAAAGGAGAGGGGAGGTGGGCAGAGGGAGACAGTGAAAAGGCACAGATACTGAATGAATACTTTTGCTCAGTATTCACAACAGAAGATGAGGAGGAGTTACCTAAACCAGACAATAGAAGCACTCTGGGTAGGGAGGTTGACACCAGTCCATTTACAGAAGAAAGAGTCCTGAAAGAACTCCTAAAACTCAAGGTGGACAAAGCAATGGGCCTGACGGGATTCACCCCAGAATCCTAAAGGAACTAAGGGAGGACCTAGTGACACCACTGACCACACTTTTTAACAAATCATGGGAGGATGGGGTGGCACCTGAGGACTGGAGGCAGGCAGATGTGATTCCCCTTCACAGAAGTGGGAGCAAGGCAGAAGCAGGAAACTACAGACCTGTAAGTTTGACCCCAGTGGTAGGGAAAATGATGGAATCACTTCTGAAAGAAAGAATTGTTCAGTACCTAGAGGTCAGCAGGGCGAAGGACCCAAAGCAGCATGGATATACAGCAGGAAAGTCATGTCAGATGAATCTAATTGATTTCTTTGACTGGGTGACCAAAGTAATTGACCAGGGAGGGGCTGTGGATATGGCCTACCTAGACTTTAGCAAGGCATTTCACACAGTCCTGCACAAAAGACTAATAATCAGGTTACCCAGCCTGGGAGTGGGTTACAGGGTGGTAGCCTGGGTAGCAAACTGGCTGCACAACAGGACACAGAAGGTAATAGTGAATGGAACACATTCCAAAGAAAGGGGGTCACTAGTGGAGTACCTCAGGGCTCAGTACTGGGTCCAGTCCTCTTTAACATCTTTATAGGTAACATTACAGAGGGTCTGGAAGGAAAGGTATGCCTCTTTGCAGATGGCACAAAGATCTGTAACAGAGTTGATACACAAGGGTATGTAGAAAGGATGAGAAGGGACTTGGCAAGGTTGGAGGAATGGTCAGACATATGGCAACTTAGATTCAATGCAAAGAAGTGCAAAGTAATGCACATGGGAAACAAAAACCCAGAAGAAGAGTACACAATAGCAGGGGAGGTACTAACAATAACAAAAATGGAAATGGACTTGGGGGTAGTCATGTCAGATGACCTAAAGATGGGTAAGCAATGTGAGAAGTCATTAAGGAGAGCCAGGGGAGATACTGGGATGCATAGGATTGGGCATCACAAGTAGAAAAAGGGAAGTGGTTATCCCTCTGTACAGACAGTTGGTGAGATCCCATCTGGAATACTGTGTGCAGTTTTGGAGACCCCATCTATGCAAGGACATAGACAGGATGGAAGCAGTCCAGAGGAGGGCAACTAAAATGGTGCAGGGTCTGCAGCAGAAACCATATGAAGAGAGATTGAGAGAGCTTAATTGTATACCCTTGATGAAAGGAGGGACGGGGGGACATGACAGAAACTTTTAAGTACCTCATGGGAATCAACAAAGTCCAGGAGGGTAGCATCTTTCAGAAAAAGAGATGTGTAAGAACAAGGGGGCACAATTTAAAGATAGAGGGAGGACAGCTCAGGGGTAATGTGAGGAATTTTTTTTTCACGGAGGGAGTGGTGGATGCATGGAACCGCCTTCCTGGGGAGGTTGTTGGGTCTAAAACAGTGGAGGAATTCAAACATGCATGGGACATACATAAGGCAAATGTAGTGGAGGGTTGCAGGAAGTACGCTGTTGATTAACTATAATCTGCAGCTTATCCAATAGGAAGGGAAATGGGCAGACTGGGTGGGCCAGGTGGTCCTTACCTGCCATCAAAGTCTATGTTTCTATGTTTCTATGTAATTATACCAAATGAAACTGAATTCATGATTTCTCTGTCCTTGTGTTATGTCACATGTGATGGTGTCTGTGGTAAAAAATTGTCTGATCCTGTAATAGTGAAACAAATGGCAACAAAATTACAGTATGAATTTTTAGTAAATCCTAGCAAAATAAACCAGCTCATTTTGAAATGTTTTTATACTTGAAATGGTATAAACTGGTGAAAACATGTATTTATTGTGAGAAAACAGCTTTATTGTCTGAACTGCCATACACATCTTTGTAAAGTACTGTTCCAGATTTGAAAAAGGTACTTGAAGGCAAGAGAAACCCATTTGCACTGTTTGTATAGATTAATTTAGCTCATAGGGAAAAGATGCAAGGATTCATTGTGAAAAGTGTGGGAACAGTAAGTACTGATCAGAGAAACATAAGTCATGCAGAAGCTGTGTTGGTTTGAATGAGATTAGCATGCAGTAGCCAAACCCTCCCTAAGTTACAAACCTCCTTATTACTTGTGAAGTGTCCATTTGATGTGAATTTAAAGGTTGAAGTTGCAATGATCCCTCCAAAACTTTGCAATTAAATAGCTGACATCAAGGGATTCACGTGCCACATACCAGTGAGCTCCCATTTGTCAAGCCAAAGTTAATCAGATGGCCACTGTTCACCTGTCCTCTTCCATTTCACACCAGAGCATGCAGTGGCCTTTAAGAAACAACATCCTATGTCTGTTTGCTGTTTCCAAAAGAAGTTCAACCACTGTTAGCCACCCTTTAAATTTATCAAAATATACAAGGCTATATTATAAATGCAAGCTCAAAAAAGGTAACACAGAATCATGATGTATCTACATTAGAATGCATCATTGTTTTCAGTTACCTATTTTCCTCTAAAGAATGCATTTATTTTGAGTAATGCACCAAAATCTCACACAATATTCATAAATGAAACCAGGACCCTCTACTGTGAGACTGATGAGACCATCCCCTCAACAAACAACCCAATTAGCAATTATGTTTTCCTTATCAACACCTTCATTGGTGGAAAGGGACTTACCATAGGCATTGTGAGTAATTTCTTTTGGTTTTTTTTTGTGGAGCTGACAGATGGTTCTGGCCTTCCCTTACAGGGACTCATCCTCTGACCTGGCCATCCCCCATTCTCCCAGTTGGGAGATGCGTCAGGTCATCATGGATTCTGTCAGATCCCAGTTTTCACATGTTTTGTCCCTGGGCCCACGAAAGTGCAACGGGTGGAGTGGCTGGCTCCACCTCCAGGGAGGCAGCCTTGTGCCCTGGAAGTGGGCCCTCCCCATTCTTTGCTGCATGGATGTGCTGACACCCAGCTACCACTGGGTGCCAATCTACAGTGAGCAGTGCTATCTCCCCTTCCTGAGGAAGGAGAGCTGTCTATAGATGCTCAATCCTTCCTCACCCCCCAACCCCTGGGCAACCCAAGTTTTTTCCTGAACTTGGGTCACCAGCGTGATTGTTAGTAATTTCATCAAGCTGCAAATTCTTGAAAAATCTTTTATTTTGCAAGTGAATTTGTTCATTCTGCCTTTCATGTTTAAAAACAAATGTTAAATGATGTTAGGGTAGCTTAAGGGGATACTCTTTACAACACTAACTCAGTGTGGTAACTATAGCAATTGAACTCACTGGTTTCTTGTGTCAAAGGTTAAAAAACAATAAAATTATGAGCCTACATTGAATTTTGTGAACACAGTCTCATAACTTTGGTAGTTTTCAATATGTATACCACAAATTTATGATATAGCCATATTTTTACAGCACCTCATGGATATGACAGCTATCATTTTTCAAATCCTGCCCCAGATGTTTTTTTTTTCATGGTGTCTGTGAGAAATCACCTTTTGGGTAGAAGTTGAAATTTTTTTCTGCCCTTGTTCATGAGGTGGGGTAATAAGAAGCATCTGTTGACAATTTGGTGTAAAAATATTAAAAGACATTAAAGTTATGAGCTTACATTACATTTTGTGAATGTAGGCTCATAACTTTGGTAATTTGTAATCTTTTTAACCCAAATTTACAACACAGCCATTTATTTGCAGCCCTTCATGAATGTGACAGCTGTTGTTTTTCAACTCTGGCCCAAAATGTGTTATTGCATCTTGAAAGGTGATTTCTCAGTCCCTGCACAAAATCACCTTTGGGCCAGGAGTTGAACATTTTCTCTGCCCTTCTTCATGAGACAGGGTCTTAACAAGGCTTTGCTGAAATTTTGTTGTAGAATATTTTAAAAATATTTTCACCATTTTTACCCCACATTCTTCAACTGCAGCCCTATCAGCTCTGGCCAGAGTTTGTTAAGTAGGTCACAGTTTGTACTTGACTTACTGTGCATGTGTTGAGCCCTAGTTTGGGATCATATGCTGTATTGTAAGTGTATGTGATCATATTGGATGTGTGCATTTTGTTGTACATGGTTAGTCCCCTGAGGTGCCAGTGGGTGCATTTATAACCATTCATTATTTCTTAAGGAACACACCTCCAGTTTGGATGTGATTTTAAAGTTGGTTGGTGAAATCACCTTTCCAGTGGGATTTGTGCAAACACAGTCATATTGTTCACGAGGTGGGGTCGTAAGAAGGCTATGTGGAAAATTTGGGGTCAAAGCTAATAAAAATAGCACATTTATGAGCAGTCACTGCAATTTCATTACACAAGCTTGTAACTTTGGAAATTAAAAAAAAATGAGCCCAGATTTTCAACATAGACTTCTTATTACCCCACCTCATGTATGTCACAGCTGCCATTTTTCAAATCCTGGCAAAAATCTGTTTGCACACCTGTGGCATGGAATGGCATTGCAGGGTTGCACAGAGCTACATTTTGCTGAGGATTCAAAAATGTTCTGTACTGGGTACATGAGGTGGGGTAATACCATGGCTATGTTAACAATTTGACAACTGTTTTACTATAAATGGAAGTGCAAGGATAGGAGGGCCCTGTGGCTCCACAGCTACATACAGTACATATATACATCTTTTGAGATATGGGAGTGCAGGGCCCAGTGGGCACTATACTTCACAGACAAATAAGGATACGATTATACTGTCTCAAAAAGTCAGGAAATTAGTTGCATAAAACTCTGTTAATGCATCAGTTAGGGTTAAAGTGTCAAACATAGGGAAATGTGGTTTTAGGGTTTCCAAACCTAACACCCAACCCAACCCAGCACACACCTACAGGCACTGGGAATGTGTCTTGGGGTCATCAGCTGAATGTTCAACCCATTCTCCTATACTGTACCCATCTCAGCTTATTTACTCATGGACTGGGGTGAGCATCAGGTCTGACAATGCCAAGCCACACCGCCGGCACCTGTAGGTGAGTGCAGGGTAGGACCAGGTTCTGTGGGGGGTAGGCACTGTAACCATATGACAGACCTGATCTTATATCTTACTATGTTGAAGTCATCTGTCCAAAAAGGAAATACTGCAGCATAAAGTACTTTTGTTTATTTCTATTTTGTATCTTTTCTAATTAATATTAAAATTAAAAACAGGGATTCTTGCAAAAATTTCTTACAGTATTCACATATACTTTGTAAAACTATGGTGTACTTAACAAAAACATAAGTACAGTCTCATGATGAAATGCAAAAGAACCATGAATTTTGTTCTGATCAAACTGTTTAGGTCACTATCTGTAACTACAGAACATAGATATATAATGATGAAAGAATACATCTTTTTACAGTACAGCTCACAAAAACACTAACACCAATGAAAATTCATAAAACATGTTTTTCTCTTAATTATATTCATTCAAACCAGTACAAATGCCTGCTGCCAGCCTTCAGAGGCTAAAGTTGGAACCAGGCCAGCCAGCTGAAGTGGAGGAGCAACCTGACAATGATGTCATCATTGTAGAAACACCTGGTAAGTCACAGTTACAACCAATCACAAGAAACAAAATATTTTCTATTCTTTCCACAGCTGGAACAACAAACAATGCTATGTCATACAAATACACATATGTCATAAAGACAGGTAAAACGTCTGTTTGTAATAATTGCCATGAGTTTTCAAAGCAACAAAAAATATAATAAAATGTTGCTAAATTATGTAAAGTAGTCCCTTCACAGATGTTTTTCACCTGTCACTCATATGTCTTATTCACATTCAATACATTGTGTGTAATTGTTCACCACCTCCATTATTCCAGTTGCTACCCCCCTCCCCCTCGACAAACACATGGATTATTAATTCAAAATTATTCAGAGTTCCACAGGCATGCACATACAGACACACTGGGCTAGGAAAGAAGCTCAAGTTCAAGTTTATTATTACAGGAATTACTCCATTGAGCAAGCTCAATCACAAGGATGTCCAGGAGATTTCAAACAATACAATGACATACTCGATCTTATACAAAACAGATTTGATTAGTACGAGTAAACAGCAATAGCAATGACAAGATACAACTTGGATTGTTGCAAATAACTGATATATTGCATACAAAAAACTAACTGCACTAATATCCGTGTAGATTATACAAATAGAGTGAAACAGGTCTTCACTGGCCAGAAGGAAAAGGAAAAAAGTGAAAACATGCAGCTGTAGATGACATTGCAGAGGAGGGTGATAGGTTCAGAGGAACAGGAATATTGTGCACTGAGATGGGGTACAGGGAGATGGCCTAGGAGAGGGTGGTGACTGGGGTAGGGGTAGGAGGGTGTAGGGAGACAAGGAGGTGGGAGGTAGGAGAAGGGGAGGGTGGTAGGTTCAGCAGTACAGGAATGTTATGTACAGAGATGGGGTACAGGGAGGTGTCTAGGGAAGGGAGGTGACTGAGGTAGGGTAGCAGGGGGTAGGAAGACAGGGAGCTGGAGGAAGGGAAGAAGTGCTAGGAGGCAGAATGGGTAAAGGGGTTGGAGTGGGAATATAGGGGTAAGGGAGGAAGGGTAGGGAGATAGATGGGTGGAGGAAGGGAAGAAGTGCTAGGAGGCAGAATGGGTAAAGGGGATTGGGTAGGAATAAAAGGGGTGGGTGGGGAAGATGGGTGAGATGATAGGCTGGGTGGTTGGTGGGGAGAAAGGGATAGGGTGACAATCAGACAGGATGGTAAGGATTCATATATTAGCTTAGCATGAAAAGCAGTGGCAGACCACTGCAAATGCTTTCTTGGCTTGGGACTTAAAGCAATTTAATGTGACTATCTCAGTTAGCTTCATGATTTTTTGCAGCTGGTTCCATACAGATAGGAGGATGAAACTAATGACACCTCTGCCCTGATTAGTACATGTCCAGTGAACATCTAGGAACACAAAGTCTGAGGTGCACAGTGCATACACATTGTGAGACTTGTGCACTAGGGAGCATATGTACTGAGGTAACTTGCCAGTCAGCAGTTTTAGAGTCCACTGCCCAATATGAAACATATGCCTGGTTGAAAGTGAGGTCCAGTTCAAAGAAGAGTAGAAGGTAAAATGGTGTAACCTGGCTGAAGCATTTAGTATGAAATGTAACGCATGATGGTACAGGACATCAAGTTTGCGAGTGTGAGTTGGTGCACTGCAATTGTAAATGACATCCCCATAGTCAAGGAGTGGTAGGAATGTGGCCTGGACCAGTCTTCTTCTGCAGTCCAGTGTGAATAGGGATCTGTTCCTGAAGAAGAACCCCAGCCTGACTTTTAGTTTGTTGACAAGGAAGTTGATATGGACACTAAAAGTTAGTTTACTGTCTAGCCATATTCCAAGATACTTGAATTGATCCACAACCTTGAGGGTGTCCCCGAATATAGTAGTGATGGACAGTGAGGTACTCTGAGTACTGAGAGTAGATGGCATAGGGTCTGATGAAAAAACATCACCATTGTCTTCTTTGCATTTAGGAGACATTTTCAATGGGCCAGGTTGAACTGTAGCTGACTGAAATCAGATTGTAACTCAGCACAGGCTTCGCACAATAAAGGTCTAGAGATGTAGAGGACTGTGTCATCGGCAAAAAAGTGCAGCTTGGATTGTTGAATGTTTTTGTCCAATGATTTGATGTAAATAGTGAAGAGGAGGGGCCCTAGAATGGATCCCTGAGAGACTGGCCTCATGATGGACACCATGACCGACATGACTCCGTCAGCCTTGATTCTTTGCGGCCTATTTGAGAGGTAACTAGAGAACATTCTTACCATAATAGCATGAACTCCCAGGGATGTTAGGCAGTGCAGGAGGAGGGTATGGTCCACTGTGTAGAATGTCTTGCTTAAGTCAAGGAAAATGGCACAAATAGACTGTTTGATGTCAATGGCAGAGAACCAGTCATTAGTTACCTTTGCCAGGGCTGAGAATGTACTGTGATTCAGCCTGAACCCTGATTGGAGTGGGTTAAGTAGACTGAAGTTCTCCAGTTATTGTCTTGTTTGAACATGTATTAATTTTTCCATTAGCTTTGACAGAATCGATAGAATGGAAATTGGTCTGTAGTTGTTGAGGTTGCTCCAGTCTCGAGACTTGAATAGTGGGATGATATGCACAGTTTTCCTGCTGGAGTAAACAGTAGTCAGGGAGATGGAAAGGTTAAATATGTGCATGATGGTCACAGCTAATAGATTACTCCCTATTTTTAGAATGAATGCTTCAATTCCATCAGCACTTGCCCCTTTCCAGGTATCCAACTTCATTAGGAGTTGCTCGATTTCTTTAAATGTGACCAAGAAGAGCTGGAAGGAGGCAAGTGGTAGTGAGGACTCAGGATAGTCTGGAACAAAGTGGCTTGAATTGTTAAAGGCCATACCAGCTGTGGCTAAGTGGGCATTTAGAAGATCCAATATGGTGCATTGCTCAGTGACTAGTGTACCTCTATAGCTGACTTTTTGTGGGAGGGATTGGGGGTTTTGTGGCCTTCAATAGTCTTGAAAGTGCGCCATATTTTTGCTGAGTTGTCTTTAGCTTCCTCTAAAGTTTCAACATAGTAAGTGTCCTTGGCACTCCTTATAAGCTTGGTGCATCCATTTCTAGCTGCTCTGAATTCCTGCCAGTGGGTCGCAGTTTGAGTTTTCCTTGCATGAGCCCACAGTTTATCACGATGTGAGAGTGCAGTTTTCAGCTCAGGGGTGAACCATGGGTGTGAGAATTTCCTAACTCTGCATTTACAGAATGGTGCATGCTTGTTAGCAAGGTCTGTGATGATGGTATTAAAAATAGTGATAGTGGCTTCTACAGATTAAGCTAAATAAAAGGACTGCCAGTTAATCCGCTTAAGGTCTGCAAGATAGTTATGGACATTAACCTGATGGAAACTTCTGCTGGTGATGAATTTTGGCTCGGTGGGGCATTTGGTATTGGCACGTATGTAGACCACAGTATTGTGATCACTTACATCATTATGGAAGATCACTGAATGTTCAATTTTGTGAGGCTGGTTAGTGAGGATTAGGATGAGAAGAGAACTTTGTTTTTTCATATTTGTCCTAGTAGGTTAAGTGACTGAATGAATCCAAGCTTGTCACATAGATCTTTGATGGCATTAGCTTTAGTGATGAGCCAGTCAAGATTTAAATCCTCAAGGATGATTGTTTCATTCCACAATATCCCTGATCTTTTAGAGAATATTCAGCCCACCTGAGGGAGGTGTGTAACATCCAATGATATTGATTACTTCAGAGGATGGGAGTAGTAACTTAAGTTCTAGGCACTCAAACTCTTTGGGTTTTGACACCAAAAATAGTTCCATGGCATTGAGCTTGTTATTGAGGTCGATAAGTACCCCTCCACCCCAGTGGTCCTATCTACTTTGAATGTTCTATATGAGGGTAGTGCTATCTGGGAGTCAGTGATGGACCTGTTCAACGAGGACTTTGTGATTCCTAACACATCTGGGTTGGTATGGACATTCCAGGTTTGGATTTGACTGAATTTCTTTAGTAGACTGTGGGCATTAATCAGCGTGAACTTAATGCCTGATGCTGATGCAAAGTCGGTCGGAGAGTCTACGGTAATAGGTGGTCAAGGGTTAAGTTCCACATTGCCTGAGCACAGGAGTAGTAATAGGATGCACCTTTTCATGGTCACTACTACAGCTGCTTGTTGTTTTTTCCTAGATGTCCTACTAGTTCGGTCGGGGTTGCTCATACGCTTCAATTCTACCTTGAAGTTTGAGACACGAGTTGTACTAAGGAGTGCATGGACACTTAAAAGAAGGCCTTGAAGACACATCGATGGCATAGCACCTACCCAGAATGAGTATTTTAGTTACTTATTTACTCTATTTGGTTATATTGCTGTGTATTTTATTGATTTTATATGTTTTATTACTGTACAGCGCCTTGGTTTTTGAAAAGCTCTTTAAAAATAAAGATTATTATTATTATTAATAAACTAAAGGGCTACTGCCAACTGGGTGCAGCAGAGAGTTGCCAGGCAAATATGGTATGGATAGAAGGGGGACATTCATGGTCATCAAAAGAAACACCAGCAGTGTAAAGTCAGAAAAGTACTTGATTTTTTAAATTTGTGTACGCCTAAAAAGAGAGATTCTTGAGTGAAAATAACATTACATTATTTACTTACTTTATTTAATTAATGACTTTTATTTTGTGACCCTGGGTCAAGGTTTTTATATATGAATAAAGGTTGAAACCATGTTAGTAATGTAAATCAGAAAGTAATTACCTTATAAATTCTGTACTTTATGTTACTTCTGAGTTACACTGGTTGACAAGGATTTGTTTTTAGCCATTGTTAGTACTCTCTGAAGGCAATGGTATAGCCAAGTTTTATGCAACCAGGGCATGATGATTTCTTTTCCATATTATATGACTGCAATAGCACACTCCAATGTGTGCATTGAACAGACATTACCACACTTCCAGAGGCTGAAATGACTCAGTCTGTAGCCTACTGCCTAACTTCTTGCCTGGGCATGCACCAATACCTTTTCAATGCACAAGCATAATGTCTTATTGCTTACATTGTAGACACATCACCTGAAATCTTAATTTATTAGTCATGGATTTTCCTTGTGAAGACACACCTGTGTTTATATGCTTCCTGTACAGCACATCAGTTTTGTATTTCTGTCTGCCTTCTGACTACAGATTACTTTATATCCAAGCCACAAAACACACTGTAAAATACATTTGCAAAAGCACAGCAGGTGTCTGTCAAAGTGTAGAATGACACCTTGGTAGGCCAACTTCATCCGCATGACAATATACATGACCTCCAAACAGCAGTAACTCAATGTAATTTTGAATTTCTGGTTAGCAGTTTGCAATATAGAGTATAATGTATGGTATTTGGTTAATAACCTCACTGTAAACACTTCTGGAGGTTGCCATGACATCATTGTAAACGTCAAGAGCACAGCTCAAGAGGTTTTCAGATGTCATGGCAACCTCAAGAAGTGTTTTCAGTGCAGTTGTTAACCAAAGACCATAAATTATATTTAATAGTGCATGGGCTACCAAGATTGTGTAATCATGGATTGAATTACTTTACTTTACTGAATTACTTTACAGAACATTGATTGTTTTGAGCATTCCATTTTTTATAACATTGATATGACATACTTAATAAGGGTTAACAACAGAGTGATGTCATAATGGTATAACAAGGTTGTAATTGATTTTGGCTAATAATAAGGGCTCCTCATACATAATAAAAAAATATGCAAATCATATTAGCATAAATGTCACTGTTTCTATCATATGAACAATGTCCAAATACTATATATATAAATGTTGCACCTTAATAACTTCGACATTCTTTGACCAAATAGTTGGCATGCATGGTCATTCTGCCAGTGTCTCAAAACTTGAAAAGTTTCATGATTGAAAAGTTTTATGATGGCATATTGTATGGTTTTTGAGATATGGAGTGGTAAAAAAGTGAAAAGTTGTCATTTTTTTCCTATACTTAACATGGGATTTTTTGCTCTCATCCACAGCCCAGACAAAATGAAATTTTTTCCTAACATTTTCAAGGATGATGGGGTTTGTGCCAAGAGTATGCCTTTGGGCAGTTTGGTGAAAAGACATCTCACCATTTTTGAATGATAACCTTTTTTGTGACAGCGGCTAGACAGGCAGGTAAATGAACACTGCTTGAACTGTTAATAGTGAAGGATTTACTGTTCCTGCTCTGAGAAATAAATTAATTCAATCTAAAACTTAACCATTCAAAGTTTTCTACAGTTTGAACTTTACATTTTGAATGGTTATTTTTGGATTGAACAATCCTTACATGAGTCAGTTCAGTTCAATGCTTTATTTGATCGATCAAGATAACAAATAACTTGATTATTTTCAAAATGTACATATAACAAAATAAAACATACCAACCATAAAAATACACAGACATAAATAACATTTAGTCTAACAATTTTAAAAATGTTTTAGTATTTCTAGTGCATCAGTCCCTTCATTCTATGATCACATGTTATTGCTCAAGAATTAGCTGCCTATAATTTTTCTTTTTCCTATTGATAATGAAATTCAAAAATTTCACAGACAGAATAGCATCTTCAACTGTTTGTGGGTGTAGCAGAATAAATATCACATCATGACCTGATTCTGAATAAATTAAGAAATAATTCTTCAGAAATTGATCTCTAGCCAGATTGTACAAAGGACACAACAATAAAATGTGCTTCAGAGATTCTTCATGTCCAGTATTACAGTGACATAACTTTTCTGACCCTATTACATTGTCAACAGCACTAAGTGTATTAAAATATGTATACTTTGAATTTACTAGCCCCATCCTCATCCACATAATAGCTTTTCTATATGGAGGAATCATCCAAAAAGAAAGATATAGTTCTAGTTCATGGTCAATTTTGTTCTCCTTATGCCATTTTTGCACATTTTTGTTTTCTTATTTGTGCCATATCTTTATTTTTACCTAGGGAGTACATTTTGTTTGACCAATTGCCTGTATTGAGGAAGAATCACAATTCCTTTTGAAAAGTCCAACCACAGATGGCCCATATCAATTTGGTCTAATTTACTTTGAAGTCCATTTAACCATAACAATGGTAAATCTCTATCTGCCCATTGCATTTTTTTCTTCTTAGACATATTTTTGGAAGTATATTTTTCTTCTGATTTATTATTCTGATCCAATATGAGATCAGCCTAAGATCTTTAGGAAAGCAGATTGGGAGTCTGCCTAACTCAGCTCTTGCCATGGTGTTTGAGGTAGAAGAGGGTACCATTAAAAGTGCTTTATAGTAATATGATAAGGGTTTCTCCAAGTCCTTCTTACTTACATACACCCATACTTCTGAGCCAAATAACAATAATGGTTGTATTTTTGCCTCACCAGCAATTAATGCAGGTACTACTGTATTTCCTCCATACACAAAATTACATCTCAATAATGCTCTTGTAGCTAATTTAGCTTTATTTATTTGATTAATTGTATGAGCTATCCAAGAGCAAGAGGAAATAAGGTATACCCCCAGATGACAGTATTCCTTTACTAACTCAATGTTAACATCTTCTACTTTTAACCTAGGACCTTTCACATTATAGTTCTCATTTCTAAAAAAACATTGTTTTTTTTTTTGTGTGTAGTTATCCACAGTGCTAATACTTTACATTTCTGCTGCAATATATCAAATTTCTTCTGTATCCTGGTTCTAGAGAGTGAAAATATTACCAGGTCATCTGCATATGCCAATGAATGGATTGATATATTATTTATTTTAGGAGAGTCAAATACTTCTATGTCTTGAAATATTAATAGTTCATTGATATATAAATTGAAGAGAACAGGGGCCAATAGGCAACCCTGTTTAACTCCACAATTTGACTAAAATGGCTGGGACAACCTACCATCATTATCATACCTAATATATGTAAATGTATCTGAATAAAGTCTCTGAATTAATCTAAGAAGTCTTGGATCCAAACCCTTCTTGTATAATGATTCCCACAGCTTTAATCTATTTACTGTATCAAAAGCTGATTCGAAGTCAACAAAAACTGTGTATAACTTAGACTTCCTAGGGAATACATAATTTTCCATCAAATCGGCTAAACAGGACAAATTGTCGATAGTGGCAAAACCTTCCCCAAAGCTGGCCTGACAAACTGATATCTGTGAGGGCAGTTCAATCCATTCATTTACCCTATTCAGTAGGAGTTTTGTAAATATTTTAGAACTTATAGCTAATAAGCTAATAGGATGAAAATTTGAGGGGTCATATAATGATCCCTTTTTATGAATTGGGACTATAATATTACGTGTCCATGAAATGGGAATAAAATTGTGTCTGGCACATAAATTGAAAAACATTGTAAGTGTAGGAATCCAGAAATCTTAATGTTCTTTATATACTGCTGGGGGAATGTAATCTGAGCCAGGTGCCTTGTTGTTTTTTAGTTTCATTATACACACTTCTGTCTCCTCAGGAGAGAAAATTATCACAGATTCTGCTTTACATAAACTATACTATCAGGAGAAGAGGGGGTCTTATTGAATATTTCCTTAAAGTGTTCTATCCAAGTATCTCTTGGTATATATACTGAAAGGGCTGGCTGATATTGGTTGGTTCCCTTCACTACCATACTCCAGAATGCTTTAACATCCTTATTCTTGATGATCTGGTACATTTCCTCGCAAATATCATTTTGAAAAAATACCTTCTTCATCTGCAAAAAACTGTTATATGACTTCCTAGCCCTATATAAAAATGCACAATTTTCCTTCGAAGGATAGTTTCTGGTCCTTCTAATAAATTTCTTGAGCATCCTTTTTTCAATTTTACATTCTTTATCAAACCATGTTATAAGAGGTTTCTTATGTCCAGAATTAACATCTGTATAAAGTGATGTTCTTAGGTCCAGATTAAGTTTATCTAATTGTGCATTTACCCATTCTATATTTTCCCATTCATAATTTTGCACTTCCCTTTTTTTCAAATTCTATCAACATATTTTTAACTTTATTCCCATAAATAGCCTTATGATTCAAACACTGTTTCCCTTTCAGATATGATTGTGCCAACAGTATACAGGTGGGCTGTTCAGAGAGAATAATATATTTATCTAGCTTCATTTGTAAGCTTAAAGCAGCATGATCACTTTCTGATCAAGTGAGGATTTTTAACAAGACAAAATTCTCTAGGCTCTCAGGATTAATTATGACTTAGTATATTATACTTCGACCCACCTCCGAAGAGAAGGTGAATTCACCTTCCTAGTCCCCCTCGATTCTTCCATTCAGAATCATTAGATCATTTTCCTCAAGAAATTTAATCAAACTCCGGCCTGTATCATTTACACTTTTATCGTTGCTGACTCTATTTTTGCAAAAGTTAAGGTTTAACTAGTTTTCTAAATTTATAAAGTTATCATGATCTGCAATGTGAGTATTAAAATCCCCTAGTATAATAAGCAAACCTTTTGGATCTTTAAGAAGGGAAGCATATAAATCAGCCCCCAATAAGCTCCAGATGTTTTCAGACTGCTCTGATTTATTAACTGGTGGAAAACATACATTAACCAAAATTAACACAACCTGATCTATTTCTATGATGGCCAAAATGTAGTATTGCACATTTTTAAAACTTTCTAGTATTGTTATATTGGGTCCATTTTTAACAAACAGGGCCAACCCCCCCTTTTGCTCTAACAAATTTCTTTTCCCTGGTTGCTAAAATTAGTATTGCTTGATATCCATTGATACTTATATTTTCTAAAGCACACGTGTCTTGTAGGGCCAAGATTTCATATTTAGAAAGGAATTCAAACATTGTTGATCTACTAACTTATTACAAAATCCCACCATATTCCAAGTTAACATTTTCAGAAAATGATTATTTTGTGCAGAGTCAAAAGTAGTCTCTGATGAAGTTTCTTCTGTTATTCCTAGTCAGTGTTCTATATGTAGGCCCCTAATCCTTTCATCATTCAGATTCACCAGATCCACTATTAATAAGCCAAGACTATAAAAAATGTCCACATTCCTTTTTATCAGGGAAAATAAATCTGCTGATACACATGATATGTCTATCTGACTATTTTCTTTGTATAGAAATGCTCTCTTTGCATAACTAATGCACTTTTCTCCCTTTGATCTTTGAAGATATGACCGTATAAGGGAATTTATATAAGCATCCAGGATTTCCTCATTTTCTCCCAAAGTCTGTCTTTACCAAACAGAGACAGAATAGAAAGGTTGGAATCCCCACTGATATCTGTTGTAAATTTATTAACGTCCCATTGAAGTTTAAGTAACTTCGTTTTAAAATTATTCAAAGTTAAGTGATCACCAATCCCACAATACTGCTTAGTATGGGCTGTGATAGTCTTCCATGAGATAGGGGCCCATAGACCTAACCCTAAGGAGGAAATCCTGTATGATTTAGCCCAAATGGACTTTGCTAAAGGCATATCAGAAGCTAATACATACACAGATTTATTCTCCATTCTTTCATCCCTTTATACCATGATAATGTTATCCTTGGCTTGAGGGATGCCTAACTCTCCAACAATTAAATACTTAATAAGGTCCTTTAACATTTCTGAAGATTCATTAGCCTTATGATACACACCATCAATTCGCAAACAAACTTCTTTTCCATTAAGTAATCTTTCAGTTTCCTTGCATACTTCAGTGATCTCATTAATGGGCCTATTATTGCAGTCTGTACATATAATTTCTATAGGCATCCCTCTCTCTTTTCCTACACTATTGTTTGCAGGACTTTCCTGAATCTTTAAGTTTTCCTTTTTTACTGAATCTGGCTTTTGTTGCTTTTCTATAGTAACTTTTTTCTGATTTTTTATTTCCTTTGTTGCTTTTATTGAGTGCTCCTTTCCACCCCTTTTCTTTTCCTTTTGTTTCTTAGAACCTTTCCATTTCTTCTTATTTTTTGGTTGATTATCTGGGATACAAATTGATGACAAAGATAACTTACTAGTCTTTTTTTGGCAAACAGCTTCATCCATTTTTTCCTCTAATTGTTGCAATTTTACAAACAGAGTGTTACTAGAACTTTCCAAAGTATATTTTAAATCCCTTACATGAGTCAATGACTGGTGATATCATTCTTACCCAAGATGAAATAATTGCCCTTACAGATTCTATGTTATAATACTCCCTGGTGTCCAGTGGTACCCCACACCCTCCTATTAAACTAAGAACAGAACAAATACTACACATTGATCTTAGCCATAAGGACGAGAAGCAATATTATCATGATCACCTTAGTTGTATTTATATTTCCCTTGTGTCTAGTAGCCCCCACTCTCCAATCATGATCCCCTTAGCTTCTGTTATATCCCTGGGGTGGGATATTCAGAAGAGATGAGCATGGCACAACACAGTTGTGCCATGCGCAACCCACTGATGTGCCCTGGTGCAATATTTAAAAGGGGAAAGTGCATGGCACACATCCCGATGTGCTGGGGTGCATCAGTAATGTATGCAGCACAAGTGGGGGGGTGTGCCCATGCATACTCTGCACATCCTGATAATCAGCCCGGGACATGCTGAGCAGATGCAGGTGCAACCCCTACCTGCACTGCACACTGTTGAGCAAAAAAAATAGGAACAATGACTGGCCACCCACAGGTGAGCTGCTGTATTGCAGGGCACAACATGGCAGCTGCCAGCTGTGGGTGGCCACCTGAGCTTTGGTGGCACCGTCCCTCATGGTAGCACCCCCCATGCCAGATCAAGGACATAAGTATAAAATTAAAATGTCCTATATCCCTGGTGGTCCAGTGGACTTCTTCCAGCCTGATTGCAGGCATAAGTATAAAATTTAAATGTCCAGTATCCCTGGTGGTCCAGTGGACTGCTTCCAGCCAAATCGCGGGCATTAATATACAATTTAAATGTCCAATATCCCTGGTGGTCCAGTGGACTACTTCCAGCCCAATCACGGGCATAAGTATAAAAATATAACCTCCAAACCATCCCTGGTGGTCCAGCAGTAGCCCCTTCCCATCCACCCACTGAGTCTCACCACCCCGCTCCCCCTGGTCAATGGCGGGCAGCAGCTCCCCACCCGCAAGTCTCCCATCCACCTGCTGACTGATGGCATACAGTATGGCTGTATGCCTATTGGTCCATAGCATGGGCCAATGGGCATGCAGACCGTACCGTACTACACAGTTCGAATATGTGAATGAATCCATGGTATCTAGTGGCACCTCCCACCTCTTATTGTGATTCCCATTCTTAATTTATAGTTCCCTGGTGATAGTGGAATCTCCCATTCCCTTATTGCTGGCTCAATGTTAAAAAAATACAAATGGCTCCCTCGATGCTTTTTTTCAGACCTACAAAGGAAAAAACTGTCCCTCACCAATCAGAACCCCACCCTGACCTCCAACTCAGCGTCCACCATCCCACACACACCCACACACCCTCAAACACCTGAATAGGTCCCAGGTTTGAGATCCACATTCCTATCAATGACACATCTTGCTGCTGGAACTGGCAAATGCAATAGGAGAAAGTAAGGTAAATGCGGTTCAATGTATTTCAATGGTGTTTTCAACTTTGGTGCATAACTCAGTCATTTCTTAATATTTTGGTACCAAATTTAGAACATGGCATTTTGGGGACCCCACCTCATGAACAATATGACTGTCATTACACATCTGCCAAAAAAGTGATATCATGGTCACTTGGAAAATGTACCTTTTGTGTGGGATTTGCATAATGACAGTCATATTGTTCATGAAATGGGGGTCATAAGAAGGCTACGTTGGAAAGCTGGGGTCAAAATGTGTATGAATGGCAAAGTTATGCCCATTCACTGCAATTCTGCTACTCATGCTCATAACATGGGACATTTTTATATTCTGATCCCACATTTTCAGAATAGCCTTCTCATTACCCCACTTCATGTATGTCACAGCTGTCATTTTTCAGATCCTGGCTAAAATAAGTTTTCACATCTGTGGTGCAGAATAGCATTGCAGTTGCGTGAAATTACATTTTGGTGGAAATCTGAAAATTTACTGTGCGGGAGCACATGAGGTGGGATAATAAGATAGATATGCTGACAATTTGGTCACAGTCATCCTATAAATGGAAGTGCAGGGTCCTTCAATAGCTATATACATATATTTATCTATGGAGGGATGGGAGCACAGGGCCCAAAGATCCCTGCACTCCCACAGGCAAATAAGGATATGACTACACTATCTCAAAAACTATAGAGTAGGAGTGCAAGGCCTGGTGTGCCCTGTGCTCCCACATGCAAATAAGGCTATGATTACACTATCACAAAAAGTAAGGGCATTCTTTGCAAACAACTATGTTAATGTATTAGCTAGGATTGAGTCTAAAGTGATAAATGTGGGAACATTTTTATTTATTTATTTTATTTATTTATTTATTTAGGGATTCGGATCATACCTTTGAGCTCAGAGCTCTTTTACAAAGGTTCCACGTCAAACAGTGACAATGACAGCAATAACAAACAGTTTACATACAATACTTGAATAGTAGGTAGCTAGTATACAGTAAGGATACAATGTCATTCATAGTACCAATGGTGATTGTACAGCGTCAAGAGCATTCAACTAGGATAAAGGACAGTGTTTACATGTAGCGAAGGAGATAAACAGGTGTGACACCTAGTGTGAGAGTCCAAGGAGGAGTCAAGGTGAGGGGGGAGGGGAGACAGGGGGGGAGTGGGCAGCCAGAAGACATAGCTTTGTCTAGGAGGTTGGGGAGGTAGTGGTAGCATGTTGGTTTTAAGTTTGATCCAGTGGGAGAAAAGGCACAGGGGGGGGAGAGGAAGACAGAGGGATAGGGCAATAGGGAAGAGTGGGTGTAAAAGGAAGGGGAAGGAGAGTGTGGGTAAGTGGCATTATGGGTGTTAGAGTCCTAGTGGCAGTCACAAACTGTCCTAGTAAGAAGGTGTTGCCTTAGGCCATTTTAGCAATTCCGAGATGCATTGTGAGTTTAGAATGTGCACTGGATTTCATTGAGCCATTGGGGGGGGCCCTAAAGCTGAAAGCACGCTGTCCCTGCACAGTTCAACAGAAAGGTGTTGATCGGGCCCCCCTCATCCTGCCTCTGGTGGTATAGCTGGTAGCACTTGGTGTTAGGATGCTAGAAATGCATGGTGCAGTTTTACCCATTAGTGCCTTTTTCCAAGGAGACATGTTTGGAATATAATCCTGTTCTTTAGTGGCAGCCAGTTGGTCTCCTTGTATAAGGAGCAGGTGTGGGTATTTTGATCTGCAGCCATTGTGAGCCTACATGCCTTGCTGAGGGCAATGTGAATCCTTTTTAGTGCAGTGTCTGTTGCTGTGCCATAGACCACCAAGCCATAGCCGATGGTAGAAAGGATGGAGCTGGAGACTGAGAGACTGAGGGCCTTTGGAGTGAGTTACTTTTTATGCCTATATAGTATACCCATCTTGGTGTTCACTGCCTTTACCACTGTGTTGATGTCTTGGGTGAAGGTGAGGCAGTCATCAACGGTGACCCCCAGGTTTTGAAGGTCTGAACTTGTTCCAGCAGCTCACTGACTTTATTGGAGATGATGAGGGGAGGAAGCTTCTTTTTGTGCTGTGGGCTGGCAGTGAGCATCACCTTGGTTTTTTTGTAGTTTAATAGAAGTTTATGGCTACAGAACCAGTCTTCCAGCTTGTAGAAGGATGCCTGTAAAATATGACTGTAAGGTTTCCAACCCTAAAACCCATGCTCCATGGCTGAAGCTAATGAGGGGTGGAGTTTTCCTTGGAGTTGTCAGCACTAATGCAATTATATAATTTGCACAAATTCCAAATACTTTCATGCCTGACATATAACTTTTCCCATAGGAAATAATGGGAAATTGAAAGTTTTATAACTTTTGAATAGATTAATATGTTTTCACCCAACCATCAAAAGGCACATCTGTGTGTCCCTATAATATATATATATATATATATATATTCAACCTCAATCAATGTAATAATTAGGGTTCATAGTACAATGACAAAAGTCTGGAAAGTCAGTGATAGGGTTACCAACCCTACCACCCCACCCTAACCCTCCACACACCAACAGGAGTCGGGGAGTGTCTTGGGGTTGTCGGGCCTGTCACCCTAGTCTCCTATACTGTACCATCTCAGCTTGTTTACACATGGAATAGGGTGAGAGTTAGGGCCATGCTATCAACCCTAACTGATGCATTAATGGAGCTTTTTGCAATGAAGATATTATATATTATATATTATATATATATATATATATATATATATATATATATATATACACACACACACACACACACACACATACTGTATTATAGTGGCACAGTAGTGACACTATAGTTAGGGTTGAGTATGCACTTTAATGTTAAATCCAAAATTTTGCACTTTAATAACTTTACAACCATAGAAACATAGAATTTGATGGCAGAGAATGACTGCTTGGCCCACCTAGTCTGCCCATTTTCCTACCCAAGAGATAAGCTGCAGATCCTAATTAACCAACAGCTTACTTCCTCCTACCCCCCACTAGGACTGCCTTATGTCTGTCCCATGCATTCTTGAATTCCCCCACTGTTCTTGACTCCATGACCACCTCAGGGAGGCTGTTCCATGCATCCACAACCCTCTCTGTGAAAAAATACTTCCTCACATTACCTCTGAGCCATCCCCCCTCTATCTTCAAATTGTGCCCCCTTGTTCTTTCACATCTCTTTTTCTGAAAGATGCCACCCTCTTGGACTTTGTTGATTCCCTTGAGGTACTTGAAAGTTTCTATCATGTCCCTTCTCTCCCTCCTTTCCTCAAGGGTATACATATTAAGCTCCTTTAGTCTTTCTTCATATGTCTTCTGGTGCAGACCCTGCACCATTTTGGTTGCCATCCTCTGGACAGCCTCCACTCTGTCTATGTCTTTGTGGAGATGGGGTCTCTAGAACTGAACACATTGCTCCAGATGGGGTCTCACCAACTGTCTGTACAGAGGGATAACAACTTCTTGTTTTCTCCTATTGATGCCTCTCCCTATGCATCCCAGTATCCCCCCAGCCTTCCTTACTGCCTTCACACATTGCTTGCCCACCTTTAGGTCATCTGATATAATTACCCCAGGTCCCTTTCCATTTTTACTGTTGTCAGTATCTCACCCCCATTGTGTACTCTTGCCCTGGGTTTTTGTTTCCCAGGTGCATTACCTTGCACTCTTTGCATTGAATCTGAGCTGCCATACATTTGACCATTCCTCCAACCTAGCCAAGTCCCTTCTCATCCTTTCCACTCCATCTGGTGTATCAACCCTGTTGCAGATCTTTGTGTCATCTGCAAAGAGATATACTTTTCCTTCCAGTTCCTCTGCAATGTCACTTATAAAGACATTAAAAAGGACCAGTCCCAGTACTGAACCCTGTGGTAACCCACTAGTAACCCTCTTTTCTTCACTGTGGACTCCATGTACTACTACCCTTTGCATCCTGTTGTCTAGCCAATTTTTTATCCAGGCTACCACCTTGGGACCCACTCCAAGGCTGGCTAACTTGTGTATTAATCTTTTGTGTGGGACTGTATCAAATGCCTTGCTAAAATCTAGGCAAGCCATGTCCACAGCCCCTCCCTGGTAAATTTTGACTGATTTGAAAACTGACATTTGACTGATTTGCCTGAGACTTTGCATGCGTGGTCTGGTTCCATAGGTCTCTGGATCTGGCAAGTTTTATTCTGGTTGAAAGTACTGTTGCAGAGTTGTGAAATGTCAAAAAGTGTGAAAAATCTTCACTATTTTGCAAATTCTTTGTTCATCTCTACAGCCCAAATGGTTAGTCTGTCTATTCTGAAATTTTTTAGGGTATATGGGGACAGTTCAGGTCAGTAACATTGCAGAACAAAATAAAGTGGACAAAAATAAAGTGGCAAAAACAGTGCCACCATCAATATTGGCAGCAAAAATGAAGTGTGGCAGAACAATGCAGGCCACATGACACACAGGTAGCAAACAATGTCCACCGCATGGAGACACTGCACTAGAACACACAGCAGTAGGCAACCATGAACAGGAACTGCATAGAGAAGTGCAGGGAGATGGAACAGGACAGGGTGCAACCACCACTGGGGGAAGCAGGCCACTGGACACCTACCATGGTGATCTAATGGCACAGGCACCCAGCAGAATGCTGAGTGATGGAGGCAGTGCACCGGAGCAACCACTGGAGGACAGGTGAACCTTGGCCATCATGTGGATGGCTGTGTAATGCAAGTGGCCAGGAGCACAAGCCAGGATGTCCCCAGCAACACACACAACACACAGGAGAGGGGAGATTGTATGTTGGGGCTTGTGCTCCTGGCCACTGGGGTTCTAGTGCAATGTCTTCATGTGGTGGATGTAGTTTGCTACCTGCGTGTCATGTGGCCTGCATTGTTCTAGCATGCTTCATTTTGTGTTGACAATATTGATGGTGGCACTGCTTTTGCTCCTTTATTTTTGTCCATTTTATTTTGTTCCATGACATTACTGATCGGAACCATGGGGACAGGGTCACTTAAGTGCCTTTTGAAGGTCTGGTAAAAAAAAATATTAATCCAGTCAAAAGTTATTAAACTTTTACATTTCCCATTATAGCCAATGAGAAACATATATCTGCACCACTCAAACACTGGCAAAAGTACTGCAGACATTCACAAAAGTAACATTGGTTTACTGCGGAACTTTTGCAAAAGTCCCACATGTAAACCAATGGTACTTTCACAAATGTCTGTGGTTCTTTTGCAAAAATTTGGTGGGTAAACAGCCCCAAAAAATCAGTTTCTTTGCCACTTCATAGCAAAATATCTGTTAGGACTTTTGAGCTGAAATTTGCAGGGTGGCAAGCTCTTGCACCACAGTTGTGTCTTTTGCTGGTTTGCTGAAAACAGTTTACACCAGTTCCATAATTACAGCACTCTGAAGTTTTGGAGTTTCCCTTAGTATAACATTGTGGTGCCCGCCTATATCTTGAAAACAGTTTGAGATATGGATTTTTTGCTAACCATAGCTTAGTACACCTTTTGGTGCACTAAGCATGTGTGTAGATGGCAAGGTCATGAATACAACTGCAAAGGAATTCTTTCCAGAGTCACTATGGTTACTGGGATATTGCCACATTTGCAGTACATTGGTTACTTGGAATATCTTTAGGCACACACCATGTGTCTGTACTTATGGATAGGTGGGAGCGCAGGGCCTAGAGGGCCCACATTCCCACCTATGCATACCATTTTGCTAAACTGTGAGCACAGGGCCCTCCTACATTATGCCTCTACAGTTATGAGTGTGT
The DNA here is from genome assembly GCA_016271365.2 of Neoceratodus forsteri. NCBI lineage: Eukaryota > Metazoa > Chordata > Ceratodontiformes > Ceratodontidae > Neoceratodus > Neoceratodus forsteri. The sequence continues at coordinate 1,022,724,453 of CM057454.1, read as the reverse complement.
GGCAGTGCAGGGCCCAAATTCCCCACACTCCCACATACAGAATGCATAAGATTAACATTACACTTTATCAAAAGAAGGGAAATGAATTACAAAATCTCTATTTTAATGCAGCAGTTAAGGTTTATTCCACACCAACAAAAGTCTGGAAATTTGATGTTAGGGTTCCCAACCATACCACCTCACCCATACCCCTCACCCTCCACATGCCAACAGGCATCAGAGTGCACATTGGGGTCATCGGGCCTAACTCTCACCCCATTCCATGCGTAAAGAAACTGAGGTGGTTCAGAATAAGAGAATGGGGTGAGAGTTAGGCACGATGACCCCAACGCACACCCCGATGCCTGTTGGTGGGGTTGAGTGGGGGTGGGGTGGTAGGGGTGTTAACCCTAACAGCAAATGTCCCTCCTTTCATCTCTGTGGAACAACCCTAACTGATGCATTAATTAAGTTTATTTTGCAAAGAATTTCCTTCCTTTTTTGACAATGTAATATATGTAAGAATTGAAATGGGCAGCTTGGTGGGATATAGTAAATGCATTTGTGGGAGTGCGGGCCTTCCAGGACCTGCGCTCCCACTTACAGTAAAGTGTGGTTCCATATAGCAGATGTATAAAGCAAGGATGCCTAGTTACAGTAATTTGCCCATATCTCATGAAGCATGCGCAACGCAAAGTGAAGTTAAGTATCATTGTATTCATGAAACTCAATAGTTGACATAGCAATGCAATGACCAAACATGTCACTCATCAGTTCCCTAATACGGCCACTGAAAAGTACTGTGCATGAGAACTGTGAAGGCATTGTAATCATCGACCCACACGGAAATGTACACGTGGGCTAGTAATTCACAAATATCTCAGGAACTGTACATGGTAGGGAAAAAAAATTAAAATGCAGGAGTTTCATGCCTTTCCTACCTAGTTCTGTACTCAGCTCCCTAATGGAGGTCTAAAAATGTTTGAACTGAAAATTCCATATCTCTAACCGTTTTCAAAATACGGGCCTCGAAAGGTGTCAAGGGTGCTGCAATGTTATCCTATGGGGGATTTTCTGAACTTTGTAATGCTGTAACAATAGCACAGTTGAATGGTTTTGTACCCAAACACTGAAAGCCACACCTGTGGGAGTAGGCCTTTGCACTGTGAAATGCTCAGATAAATAGTGCAATCCATGTTGCCATGACGAGCGGACAAAGAAAAACCTGTGCCGCAATGTTATCCTATGGGGAAATTTCCAAACTTCACAGTGTTGTAACTATGACCATGTTCAATGGTTCCATACCAAACCAGCAAAAGGCACACCTGGAGGGGTAGAGGTTTGTACCATAAAAATTTCAGGTCATTATCACAATGCACGTAGCCACAATGAAGTGACAAAGAAAATGACTCTCACAATGTTATCATATGGGAAAAATTGTAACTTCAGAATGCCACAACTAGGGAAGTGGTGAACATTTTGTAACCAAACAACTGAAAGGCACATCTGCATCACTAGGGCTTGCCACCCTGAACATTTCAGGCCAATATCATAATCCAGCTTGCCACAATCAAGAGACAAAGAAAACACCATTTCAGAAAATTTGGTTGTGCAGTATTGCCGCGGTCATTTAAAATATGATTGCGACACTCCTGTCTTTATAACGTGAATACAACCGCAAACATAAAAAATTGCATCGCAGTCATATTTTTAAGTTCGTGCAAATTGCCACAGCACTTTGAGATAGTGTCACGATCAAAAACAGCAAAATGGTGGAAAAAATCTGAAAACCAAATTTCCAGACCAGCTGGTGAAAAACAAATGCCAGATTCCTGTTCCTCAGGCCCCGAAATGGTAAACCCATTTACTGGTGTGTTGAAAAGTGCAGTATTTTTTTAGTTATATTTATTTTTATGTCGCTAACGGAAAACAAGATGGCAGCACGACACTATTTTTGGCAAGCGCGACACTAAAAAATACTATCGTGGCAATTTTTGAGCTGCACATATACATTTTCCTATAGGATATAATGGGACACTAAAAATGCTATAACTTTTGAACGGAACACGATTTTTACACAAGATCTTCAAAAGGTACATCTGTGACCCAGGTCCCATGTAGCCCACCCAATTTGAATACTTAGATGCAGTCTTCAGTACAACATGGACGTCTAAAGAAAATGGAATGTTGGGGATTTTTCATGTTTTTCAGTATGCTACAATTCCGCAACTGTAAATCCGATCAACACATACATTTTCATATATGGAGACCTATCAAAAATCTTCCTTCATTCCAAATTTCAGGCAAATCATACAAATGGTTGTAAAGTTATTAAACTGCAAAATTTGAGGTTAAACATAGAAATGGCTACGCAACCTTAACTATAGTGACTCTACCATGCCACTATCATATATATATATATATATATATATATATATGTATATATACACATATGTGTCAGCCACAATGAAGTGCAGTAACTTGCAGTAATGACATGTCACAAAATCCTTCATGACAAAAGGTATTAATTGCTATTGACTTACAATGGCCCCTGCAGTAAATTGACATATTCTGTGATATTCTGCAGCATTTCTGCACTTCATCCTGGCTTGACTCATTTGTATGCATATATATATATATATATATATATATATATATATATATATATATATATATATATATATATATATATTATGGTAGCATATTAGTGCTACCATAGTTAGGGTTGAGGAGCCATTTACATGTTAAACCTAAAATTTTGTACCATAATAACTTTGCAACGTTCAAAGGATTCTTGAAATTGGAATACTAATCAAGACCCATACACCTTGGGAACTGCCAAGCTTCGTACTGGTCAGATATGACTTGAATTATTAAGCATGATCTGCTTGCATGTTTCTGCTTTTGGAATTCTTAAATTTGCTACAGGTCGCTTACGGTTTTGTCACAGAGCGTTCAACATTTCAGGAAACATGTGGCGGGGTCCCCGATGTACCTTTAAAGATTTTGTAAAAAATAATAAATGGTTCAAAGTTGTTCAAAACAAGTTCCCATTGTAAGTCAATGGGGAAAAGTTAACAAAAAGTTTGACAGTGTCGCAAATGCAGTTTTTACTTTCGCAGATGGCCTTTTTACTGTCGCAAATCCACCATTTTGTTTTCAGTTAGTGATCAGAAAAATGATTGCAATTTAAATTTGGGACCCTCTAGCAACCTAATTATTTTTGTATTCACCTAGTGGAACCCTGAGGATGCTACCCATGTCTTTATTTTGGGTTAAAACTGCCCAGAAATATGTTTTTCACATTTCTGAAAAAAGTACTTTAGCACTTGAAACACTGTTGAATGAATTTGCGAAAGCTTTTGCAAATTGCGACAGTGCTTTTCTAGGCTGTGGGAAAATGACAGCAATTCTTTGGCACCCCACTGCAAAAGAATGGTTTCATGCTTTGGGCTGAAATTTGGAGGGAATGCAGCTGACATCTCACAGATGTGCCTTTCATAGGTTTCATAGGTTGTCCTGAGCTCTTTAAAGATAAAAGTCCATTTAGCTCGCCATACTATTACTTTACTAAATTAATCAATAAAATTAGTACCCTTTTATATTCTTACTCTTCAGATGATAATCAAGTGATTGCTTAAAAGCTAACATAGTTGGACTACCCACCACTCCAGCTGGTAATGTATTCCAAATTTTAACAACTCTTAGTAAAAAACAGTGCCTTCGTGCCTCTGTATTAAACTTTTCCATCTTAAGCTGTAAATGATGGGCACGTGTATTATGAGACTAGTGTCTAAATGTTAATCCTAGTTGTTTCCAAAGCTCATTATCAGCTAGTGCTTGATAAATAAGACACATATCTCCTCTCAACCTTCGATACTCCAGAGAATAAAGGTCCAGACTCCTCAGTCTTTCCCCATAATTCCTACTCTGTACTTCCCTAATTCTTTCTTTCAGTGTTTTGTTAAAAAAAATATTACATGGCAGCAAAGTTTCGGCACTCCAAAGGTTACATTTTTTCCCATAGGATAACATTATGGCTTCTGACGCATTGCAGCAATCTTTTTGCGCCCTGCTGCAAAATAACAGTTTGGTCTTTTGAGCTAAAATTCAGATGGAAGATAGCCAACATCCCACAGATGTGCCTTTCAGTCATTTGGTGAAAAAATATTACAGGGAGGCAAAGTTATAGCACTCTAAACTTCTCTTTTTTTCCCATTGGATAACATTACGGCATTCGCCACGCCTTTCAGGGCCCCTTATCTCAGAAACGGTGTGAGATATGGACTTTTCATCAGAAAAACACTTAGCCCACTGACAAACTAGCCAGGAAAGTGATAATTCATATGACTTTTAAATTTTTTTTCTAGATCGTACGGTTCCTGAGATATAAGCAATTTACAATTTCAAGTCCTCATTTTCTGTAATGAGACTCTTTATTTTGCATACATTCTTTGTGCTCACTGTCTTTCTATATGCACCTTTTGGGGGAAACTATTGTGTGCGTTTCCATAACTCTTACCCTTAATGCTTCTGCTTCTAGTTCTGTACCTGTTTCACTTACTTTTCCTGTCTACGCCACCTTCTGCGATAGCCTTTGCATTTTCATTTGCGCTTCTGTTTCTGTAATTTTAACCATTTGTGTCTACAGTACTGTTTATCTCTGTATTTCACTTTGTGTCACCATGTGCATTACAATTTATGTTTGTGGGCACAGTGTTACTATGTGTGAAGACATGTGACGGGAGCAGGCCCCGCGTTCCTGCCGCCGCATTACATTCACTGTTTGTCATTATCATTTTCAAAAAGTAGGGAAATTAGGCCAAAAAACTCCATTTAATGTATCAGTTATGGTTGTTCCACAGCAACAAAAGTGAGGAAATTTGGTGTTAGGGTTGAAAAACTCCCTTGGACCCCCAGCCCACCCCTCCAACCAGCATTGGGGTGCGCATTGGGGTCTTTGGTCCTAACTCTCACCCCATTCTCCTATACCTCTGCTTCTTTACACATGTGATGGGGTGAAAGTTAGGGCTGATGACCCCAATGTTCACCCAATTCCAGTTGGGGGTGGGCTGGGGGCTCCTAATGGGATTTTCAACCCTAACACCGGATTTCCTCACTTGTGTCGCTGTGGAACAACCTTAACTGATGCATTAAATGGAGTTTTTTGCCTCTAATATACATATGTATATATATATATATATATATATTCATGGCAAAAAACTCTGTTAATGCATCAGTTAGGGTTCATAGCAGGCGACAAAAGCATGAAAATGTGGTGTTAGGGTTACCATCCCTATCACCCCACCCTTCACACACCAAAAGGCATCAGGGTGTGCATTGGGGTCATTGATCTAACTCATTTCATGTATAAAGAACCTGAGGTGGTGCAGTATAGGAGAATGGGGTGACAGGCATGACAACCCGATGCACACCCCAATGCCTGTTGGTGTATGGAGGGTGGGGTGGGTAGTGATATGTGTGGTAACCCTAACACCATATTTCCATGCTTTTGTTGCTGTGCTATAAACCCTAAATGATGTATTAACATGAGTTTTTCACCATGAATTTCCCTTCTTTTTGAGAAAGTGTAATGTAACTGGTTAATGGTATGTGTTAGTAAGCGTGGGCCCTCCTTGCCCTGCGCTCCCTTCATATTGCCCATTTTTTTGTGTAATGGTATACATAGGTGGGAGTGTAGGCCCTCTGGGACCTGCACTCCCACTTTCACATAACTATGGAGCCCTACAGGGCAAGGACCCTTATAACAGTAATCTGCTAATATTTCAGCAACCGTAGCAGTTAGGGAAAAAATGCCAGTACTGTTTTAATCATGACAGTGGGTACTCCATGCAACATAGGTTAACCAAACCCATATCTTGCATCATTTACAACATATGGGCACTGAAATGTGCTGAAAAGGCACCCTTTGAACCCTGTAACTCTAATGTGCCAATATCTCCATAACCGTAGCAAGTAGGAAGAAAATTCTGCTGCTGGTGTACTCTACGATTTCCAAACTTGTTTTTACAGATAGCAAAAACTTTGTAACTTTCTTTGTTTTTGAGATGCCGGTACTGAAAGGCATCATGAGTGGACAGTGCTATCTTATGGGAAATGTTTCAACTTCAGAATGCTGCAACTTTGGGCTCTTTGAATATTTTGGTACCAAACCACCAAAAGACACATCTGTGTGACCAGGGCTTGCCACCCTGCAAATTTCAGCTCAAAAGACCCAATTGTTTTGTTGTAGGAAGATGGCAAAGATTTGCAGGTTTTTTTTTTTTTGCAAATTTCTTTTGCAAATCATGAAAGTTTCACAAAAACAGCTCAAAACTTTAGCAATTGAGAAAGTTTCACAGATGTTTTTCTGTGATTTGTGAAAGTACAGGGGCTCCGAGTTTGAAAATGACATTTCTGGGAGGGTTTACCCCCCAAAAAAGATAGGGCTGGCATCCTCAGGACCCAACTAGGTAAACCCAGCAGTCAGTGTTTATCTAGAGGGTCCCTAACTTAAATGATGGCATTTTTCTCTAACTGAAAAAAAGATGAAGCACAAAAGTAAAAGGGCCATTTCTGAAAGGAGAATTGTACTTATGACACTTTTATGAGACATATATATTTTTTCCCATTGACTATACTGGGAAATTTGTGTTTTTAATAATTTTTGAGTGGTCTAATATTTTTACACCAAATCTTCAAAAGGCACATCAGTGACCCAGACTGTATCTTCCCTGAAGATTTGAGACTAAACAGTCAAATTGTGTGGGCTGTGGGTGCAAGCAAAGACACTCAAAAAGTCTGTATTTTTTTGTTTTTTGGCATTCCGCAGCTCCACAACCACACATCTGACCATAATGCAACTTGCCAGATCCAGAGATCTATGGTACCAGACTGCGCATGCAAAAAGTTCAGGCAAATCCATCGTATGGTGGCAAAGTTATTAAGGTGCGAAATTTGAGATTTAACATTAAAGTGGTTACTCAACCCTAACTATAGTGCCAGTACGGTGGCACTATAATATATATATATATATATATATATATATATATATATATGTTATAGTTAGGGCAGTAATTTTATTACTGTGTTCATGGGCTTCACGGATACTGTGAAATAGTTTACTTGCTGTGAAAACATCAGCTGTTAGTATGCGGTGCTGAATTATACCATTTTATTGTGCGATGCTATCTTAAAAAAACATATTTTACTTTTTAACTGGTCTTCTTAGTGAACACAGTGGCTTGTCATCATGATTCATGAGGTTTAATTAGGTTTAATTAGTAGCTGAATTGGCAAGGGTAGTACAGATTTGCACGAGTAACACTTTTGAATCAATTACTTAATTGCCTTATTCATTAGATCAATTAACAAACACTTTAAAACAGTTGTTAACTCACAGTTCATTTGTACTACTTAGTTTCTTCTCCAGCTAAGAAAGAAAGCATGTCTGTTGAAGCGAATGGGTGCGCCCGCGCCTCTAAAGCGGGGTAATGTTTATGCTCTGTGATTGCGACAGATGCAGATCGAATTGCTTTCCATGTATCTGGTGATGTTTTATTCTGCACAGTTTGTAATGTGGCAGTAGATCATAAAAGAAAGGTGACCTGCGATCGTCATCTAGACGCAGCTTCACATTCATCCAAGAAGAGAAAAGCTGAGTCCTCCTGTTCCTCTGCAAAAGAGAAGCAAGTTACAGTTACCGAGCTGTTCTCTGTTAAATCTGTGCAACAGGAGAGTAAAAAAAATCACTCTATTCAATTTGGTTGAAGCCTTTACTGCTGCAAGCATCCCCCTACATGTGCTGGACAACCCCACTCTTCGCTCTTTCCTAGAAGAGAACCTTAACTCCATTGGTGTACTTTCAACATCACAGTGGCTGAGAAGCAAGTATCTACCTAAGGTATTTAACTACCTCTTGAGAGAAGTAAAAAACAAAATACAGAATGCTTTTTCAGTCTCACTAGTCTGTGATGAGACAACTGATGTCCAGGACAGATATATTTTAAATATAGTTGCAGTACCATCCATACATAGCATTCATGCCAGTGAAATAAATACAGTGCTGGAGCCAATTCTGCTAGACTGTGTCGTTTTAGAAGCAACAAATTTTAAGACAGTGTCATAAGCAGTGCTTAAATGTTTACAGGACTTGGACATCCCTTACACAAAGGTTTATTCATTCGTTACTGACAATGCTATGTATATGAATAAGTGTTGGAAACAAAGTTTACAGCATGTATTGCTGAACGCTGTTCATGTAACTTGCTCTGCTCATTTACTGAACCTTTTGGGTGACATATGAAGGAGAAACTATCCCGGTGTAAATGAGATTGTAGTAGCAATTAAAAAGTCATTCACCGCTGGCCCGGTGAGAAAAGCTAGATTTAGGCAATTTCTCAGTGGTAGCGGACTACCCACAGCACTGCCTCCTAATCCTGTAATTACAAGATGGAACACTTGGTTCTACGCAGTGTTTTACCACCAAGAACATCTGGAACAGTACAAAGAGTTTTTTTTTTTCAAAATGAGAGTGCTGCCTGTGATGAAGTAATTAAATTGGCAACCACAGACTCAATTGTGGCTGACTTGAGTCAAGTTGCTTGTAATGCCCCCCTCCCCTCGTCCAAATGCTGGAGAAATATGAGGGAGATGAGATTAAGGCACACCTTGTTTTCAATGATCTGACTGACTTTGCTTGTTTTTTGCAGCTAAAATCCGAAGACACACAGCACCCAGCCACTAAAAGAGCCCTGTCAGAATGCTCACTTAAAATTAAAGATTACATGACAGGACATGGGAGATTTAACCAGTCAGCATCACAGTTCTTTCAAGCTACAAGAGTTTTCAACCAAGTGAGGCTGGCTACTTTAGCGATATCAGAGGAGAAGATCTGCAGTGGTATTCCTGCATTTGAGGAGAACATCAAAGCACGATCTGAACTGATAATTTACATAGCCGAAATTCAGGCACAGAAACTCAAAATGAATGACCGCACTGTTGAGCAGTTCTGAGGTGACTGTCAAGAACGTTTCCCATCCCTCGTAACAATTGCACTTAGCTGTCTTAGCATTTCTGTACATAGTGCTAGCATAGAATGATCTTTTTCTAAATATACAGCACTGCTAAGCAACAATCGACGCTGCATCAAGCCAGAGAATTTAAAAGTATACTCAATGTTGCAACAAAATCAGTTTAAATAAACTGCACAGCTTTTATGTTTTTAACTGAATAATGTTTGTCAGATATTATTTAGGTATTAAAACTTCTTTTTCAAGCATAATCTTACCCTTATGCAGTGTTCATGTTAATTTCCATGAAATCACCTGTTTTTGCTCATTTCTTTACTGTGAAAAATGGCAAAATTAGCCGTGAAATAATTACTGCCCTAGTCATAGTGTCACAGTAGTGCCATTATAGTTAGGGTTGAATACCCCATTTAAGGTTAAATTAGAAATTTTACACCTTAATAACTTTGGCACTGTATGATGGATTTGCCTGAAATTTAGAATGTACAGTCTGGTACCACAGGTCCCTGGACCTGCCAAGTGTTGTTATGGTTGGATGTATGGTTGTGGAGCTACAGAGCACCAAACAATGCATAAGTTATGGGGGTTTGTGTGTTTCTTTTCTCATGCCTACAGCCTACACCGTTTGTGCGATCAGTCCAAAAACATTATGGAAGATGCAGCCAGGGTCTCCAATGTACCTTTCAAACATTCCGTGAAAAAATATTAAACAGTTCAAAAATTATTCAAAAAACACTGAATCCCATTATAGTTCATGGGAAAAGTTAAACTATGCAAAAGTGTCACAAATGCAGTTTTTAGTGTAGCAAATGACCCTTTTATTTTCATGATTCAGCCATTTGTTTTCAGTCGGTGGTCAGAAAAATGCTTGCCATTTAAATTTGGGACCCTCTAGGGCCACAATTCTCACTGTGTTCGCCTAGTCGAGCACTGAGGATGCTACCCATGTCTTTTTTGGGGGTAAGACGCCCCAGAAACATGTTTTTTAAATTTTTGTAAAAAGTAGTGTCACAAAGTAAGTTCGAATATGAAACACTTTCGTGATTTTTTTTTGTGAAAGTGTCGTGATTTGAGAAAATAATTTGTGACACTATGCCCAAAACAATAGGAAATCTTTGCCACCCTGCTGCAAAACAGCAGTTTGGTCCTTTGGGATGAAATTTACAGGGAAGAATGCCAACATCACTCAGATGTGCCTTCTTGTGGTTTGGTGCAAAAATATAACAGGGCTGCAAAGTTATGACACTCTGAATATCACAATTTTTCCCATAGGATGACATTACGGCAAAGCCACACTTTTTGGGTCCCGTATCTTGAAGATGGTTTGAGAGATAGAATTCTCGTTGCAAAAGTTCTTAGTCCCCCATTGGGAGAATAAGTACAGAACTAGCCTGGAAAGTCATAAATAATATGATATTTTCATTTTTTTTCTGCATCGTACGGTTCCTAAGATATAAGCAGTTTAGTATTCCAAGTGCTCATTTTCCTGTCCGAAGGCCACTATTACACCCATATTCTTTGTATTCACTGTGCTTCTGAATGCATCTCTTTCAAACACAAAACATGTGTGTTCGCATTACTGTTAGCATTAGCATATGCATTCATGTTTTTGCTTGCGTTTCCATTATCATTTGCATTTGTTTATGTTTGCACTTGTGTTTACATTATTGTTTGCGTTAGCATTTCTGTTTGCATCACTGTTAGCATCACTGTTTACATTTGCATTACCATTTGCGTTTCCATTTATGTTTGGTTCACCGTTACCATTACTGTTTTCCTGTCCATTATCATTTGTGCTTCCATTACCATTTGCATTTGTGTTGCCCTTACCATTAATGTTACCATTTGCATCTGTGTTTATGATTGCGTTTGCTTTACTGTTTGCATTTACATTTGTGTTTGTGCCATTGTTACCATTACCATTAGCATTTACGCTTATGTCACATTACCATTTACACTTGTGTTACCATTTGCGTTTGTGTTACCATTAGCATTACCGTTACCATTTGCATTTCAGTTTGCACTTGCATTTACGTTACTGTTCATGTTTGCATTTACATTAACGTTTGCATTACTGCTAGCGTTACCATTAGGATTTCTGTTTATGTTACCATTTGCATTTGCGTTTGTGCTTGCATTTACGTTACCATTGCCATTTGCATTTTCATTACTGTGCACACTTGTGTTACCATTCTCATTTCTATTTCTGTTACTGTAAACATTACCGTTACCATTTTCATTTGCACTTGCATTCATGCTTCCGTTTGCATTACCGTTTCTGTTTGCATCACTGTTAGATTGTCATTAACATTTGCGTTGACATTACCATTGCTGTTTGCATTTGTGTTTGCATTACCATTTGCATTTTCATGTGCGTTGCCATAACTGTTAATGTTTGCATTTCCGTTCACATTTGCGTTGGCGTTACCGTTCCCATCAATGTTTGTGTTTCCATCGCCGTTACCATTAGTTGTTGCATTAACATTTGCATTTGCATTTACATTTCCATTACCATTTCTTTTTATGTTACTGTTAACTTTTACATTTCTGCTTGCATTTTCTTTTGCATTTACATTTGCATCACCGTTACTGTTTCAGTTTCCACTTCCGTTTCCATAAACTTTAGCATTTACATCTCTGTTCACATTTGCATTATCATTACCATTATTGTTTGCATTAGTGACACCATTACCGTTAGCGTTATCATTACTTTTAGGGTTATTATGCCAGCAGGGTGGAAGTGCCTACCACCACATTCCATTCACTATTTATATTGCACATTCTTAAAAAGAAGGGCAATTCATGTAAAAAAAATCCATTTAATGCATCAGTTAGGGTTGTTCTACAGCGACAAAAGTGAGGAAATTTGGTATTAGGGTTGAAACTCTAGCTGCACATTCCCCCCACCACCACCACACACACACGCACACACACACATACATGCAAGTGGGGGAAGAACCAAGGCAACACAACCAATCACACACAACCAGCAGCAGGTAACAGAAATAACATACAACTATCTAAACCATGAAACCACACACCCATGATCCAATTGGGCTGTGGCATGGGGTCATCACTGCTAACTCTGATCCCAAACATTCCACACACTGCAAAAGAAATATCACTATGGACAGCTGGCCATCTTTGGCTACATGCTGCCACCAACACATAACACAGACAACATATATGGTATTATGGGGTGTACAAGACCCAAAACAGTGTTTTCCACATTCTCTGAAATACTTTCAAAAATCACTTTCGCAAATGTGACAGTGTCGTGCTAAGCATTTGTGACACTTTTGTGTTTGTAACAGCATTTTGCGACACTATTTGACATGCTTTCACAAATGCGACACTGTCATGTGTTCTCTTTGCAACACTTTTGTGTTTGCAACAGTATTTTGTGAAAGTATGCTCCTGATGACTGCACATCTTTGCCATCATCCTGCAAGCAAACTGTTGGGTCCTTTGGACTGAATTTTGCAGGGTGGCAAGCCCTAGTCCCACAGATGTGCCTTTTCCTGCTTTGGTGCTAAAACACTTAAGCATAACAAAGTTGCACTGTCCCAAAACTGAACAATTTCCCATAGACTAACATTGCAGCACTCATGACGCCTTTCACCACCCATATGTTGAAAACATAGCAAGGTACACAGTTTTTGCTACTGCCACATTGTTTCACCTTTAGGTGAGCTAACCTCATGAAACAAGTTTGGAAATACTGTATGACACCTGAAGTTAGACTTCTTACTTACTTGCTATGGTAACACAGGTATACACCTCCTACTAGTTGTGTGTGATAGGTTGTGTTGCCTTGGTCCTTCCCCTACTTTCCTGTATATATGTGTGTGTGTGGTGGTGGTGTTGGTGGTGAATGTGCAGTTAAGGTTTTTAACCCTAACACCAAATTTCCTCACTTTTGTCGCTGTAGAACAACACTAACTGATGCATTAAACTGAATTTTTGCCATATATATATATATGTACACACACACACACACACATATATATACACACGGAAGCTTCACCCTTGACACGGGTGCCTCTGCTGCTGCAAGCAGCCGGGAGGGCCTCTTCTGTTCACTGGCTGCCTTCCTTGCTGTACTGCCCACCAGTCACCAGACTGAAGCTTCACTCTTGACACAGGTACCTTTGCTGCTGCAAGCAGCCAGGCAGGCCACTTCTGTCCACCGGCTGCCTTCCTTGCTGTACTGCCCACCGATCACCAGACTGAAGTCACCCTTGACGTGGGTGCCTCTGCTGCTGCAAGCAGCAGGGCCAGCCTTTTCTGTCTGCCAGCTGCCTTCCTCACTGTACTGCCTGCCGATCACCAGACTGAAGTGTCAACCTTGACACAGGTGCCTTCCTCACTGTACTGCCAGCCAATCACCAGACCGAAGTTACGCTGCTGAAACTTGACTGGCCAGAGCCATCAGCTCTGCCTGCTGACAGGCTGCTGCAGTCCTTTAATTTCTTTGCTACTCCATCTCCTTATGGACTTTAAGCTAACGTTACATACTGGTTGTGGTACTGGTTAAGCCTCTCCAAATTGTCCTGTGAATCCTAATTTAAATGTGAAACTAAGCCTTTTTACAACAATTCTGCCCTCTAAGGGTAGATTGAAATGCAAGTTCTTTTAGGCTGCAAGTTTGTAGATTTTAAAGTATTACAGCTCTCTTTGTTTTAAGGTCCAGTGGTAATCTACACTGGACTAGAAGCTAAGTTTAAAGTGATACAGTTGTTTCTGTTTAGACTATATTTCATTTGGGTCACAGTTGTAAGCTTTGCCCTGCAAATAATCCAGTTTCTGCTTCACTTTCATTCTTACTGTCTCCTTCATACTTGAATTTTTATGCCCTCTCCCACCTCCAGCCTTTATTAAATACTCTCCCTCACCCTTTGGCATCACCCCTAGGTAATCTTCAGCCTTCCTTCTCACTAATATTGCAACTCTACTTAAAGATACAGAGTGCAGCTATTAGGCCTAACACTTGTCTAGTCCTCCCCTTAAAGACATCTTTCATTTTAGGTCACTGCCAAACTGTAAGGGTACACAGCAGCCTATAAGGTCAGGACACCCTCCTAGCTCCATCACATCTTTATCTCTTTTACTTTCCTCCCCCTCCCAAGACCCTTCTTGCTGTGCCACCACCCTTTTCCAATCTTGGACATGTCAAATAGACTAATGCTAATTCTTATACTCCTACCCACTCTCTGTTTGCAGCTGCTGAATGACCCTAAATCAGCTGACAGTCTTATCACAGAGCACCCCATGGCAACATCTATAGCACTATAATGTCCACGCATTGTTGTGTCCCATGTGCCAACTGCATGCCTAATAACACATCCTGGCCTACCTGGCCCAGAATGCATCCAGTTTGACCAGAGCTTCCCCCTCCCACATTCCTCCCTAAACTGGCTATTGTCTCTGATAAGCATGCAGCTCAAATGAATCCACAAAGACAGCACAAAGCTAACCTTAAACATTTTACAAGTTACCTGGTCAGATTACTACATCTGTCCCTACTGCTCTCAGGCAACATCCACTCTAATCCTGGCCCCCCCTCTTTATCAGGGCTTGAGTGCACCAAAACCAGGTACCTTAACCTTTGTGTTACTAAACATCCAAAGCCTGACAGCAAAGTTTGACAACCTTCAAGCCTGGGTAGCCCTACAGAATTCACATGTACTGTCTGTGGTAGAGACATGGCTCACTCCCAAGATCCCCTATGGAGCCATCAGTCTGTCGGGCTACTCAATCTTTAGGCAAGATTGCAAATCTAAAAGATGTGGTGGCTATGCAATCTACCTTAGGGACAGCCTTCAGGGCATAGTCCTGAATTTACCAAGCCTAGGGTCGTTTGCCCAAGCCCTTGCCATTAAGGTTCTTCTTGGGGCCCACAACAAAACTGTCACAATTCTGTCTGTCTACATCCCCCCAAAGAACTCAACCCAAAGTCTCCATGCTGTCATAGACTGTCTTGGAAGCCTAACCCTAAGTTCTGAGGTTATACTCTTAGGTGATTTCAAAATTAATTGGCTTGCCCCTGAAGCTAACCAATTCAAGGATGCAATTCAGGCTATTCACTTTACCCAGCTCATTGAAACACCCACTAGGACAAACTACAGGATGTGCACTAGTACTTTGATTGACTGGGTGCTCACCAACTGATCTAAGCATGCCTCTAATGCCTCCATCTTCCCAGACAACATCAGTGACCACTCCCCTTTCATGTTCAGTTCGGCTAATAATTTCTCCAAACCACCTCCTAGAACAGTCATTAGCAGGGTTCTCAAACCTGGTCATGCTGACCACTTCAAAATGGATCTCCTCATTGCTGACTTGTCCTCAGGTTTTGAAGCTTCCAACGTTGATGACACGGTCTACCATTTCATCCTCCTCTTCAATACAGTCATTGACACCCATGACCCCCCCAAAAAGTGGAAGATCAAAGGCTACTTTAACCCCTGGATGAGCCCTGATACCTTTGAACTAATGAAAAATAGAGACCACCTCTGGCATACAGCTAGAGCCACTGGCAAGCAGTCTGATATCCTAAACTACAAATGTGCAAGGAACAACTGTGCCAGGACCATCTGATTAGCCAAAAATGTATACTATAAAGATGCCCTAACCAAGAACTGGAATGACGGGCTCAAATTCTGGGCTAACCTAAATGAGGTCACTGGGCAAGAACCCAAAGCAGCCCCTACCATGCTCTGCATTGATGGATCCCCCATCCTTGACCCTAAATCTATCACCAATACCTTTAACAATGCCTTCACTGACTTGCAGCATGCTCTCTCTGCCAAATTCTTCTCCCCCGTCATCCCTGCTGCACCCATGCAATCCCCATCACATCCTCACTTCACTTCAAGACTACCACCTTCAGAGAAACCAGGAAATATTTGTGCAAAGTGCTTGGGAAGGAGAGATTCAGTGGGGGATAACCTCAACCTGAAACTAATCTCGCTCTCACTTGAAGAAATCCTGTTCACTCTCATCCATATCATTAACCTCCTGCTCCATCTTGCAGTATTCCCCCAAAAATGAAAAGCTACAGTAGTCACCCCTGTGTACAAGAGTGGGGATCATGCCCTCCCCAGGAACTATAGACCCATCTCTATACTACCACCACTCTCAAAGGCCCTTGAAGGAATCATTGCTGACCAACTTGTCGATTGTCTGGACAAGCACATGCTGCTATGCACAGAGCAACATGGCTTTAGGGCTAGGCATTGCACCACTACAGCCCTCCTGGAATATACAGGCTTCATCCACAAATCCCTCAATCTTGGCCAGCTGATCAGGGCTATTTATATTGACCTAACAAAGGCCTTTGATGTGGCCAACCATGCCCTCCTAATTAACCAACTCACTGCCATTGGCCTTGCCCCTGAGGCAGCTGCATGGTTCTGCAGCTACCTACACTGCTGTTCACAGCGAGTCAAGATATATACCATTCTCTCTGACACCAAGCCTGTGTGCTCAGGCATTCCACAGGGGTCAATACTGTGCCATCTCCTCTTTAGCCTATTTCTGAATAGCCTCCCCCTAGCCAGTCAGTGCTGTATCTTCCTCTACACTGATGATGCACTTATCTTTTCTAATGGCTCTGACCCCACTGCTCTTGAGTAACAGCTATAATGTGACTTCACCACCACTGAGTCATGGTTCAAAAATCATAAATTGATAATGAACTACAAAAAAACAAAAAACATGTTGTTGACCAGCCTTAAAGGAGTAGTCTACCCAGAATGTAAAAAAAAAAACATATGTTATGTAGAGTGTTTTGATATGTATGTTAAATCCTAGTGTGTCCTTCCCTCTGTCTGCTATTTGGAGTTTTTCTTAAATTGCCTGCTAGCTGTATGGTAGTTTTACGACCCTTGGGGATCTCCATAACAAATAGTTTTATTGGCTTTCTTTCTCCCAGGATGCCACTTGTCTCATGTGACAGTAATGTAGCCATGCCCTTAGATTTAGCATGTGTATTGCTTTAAAATTAGTTTAGCAACAGCAGAGCCTTGTAACTTCTTATCCAGGGAGCACAAATGGCAACAATTAGTTTAGCAGATACATGAGAGCCAGCTAACTGGGGTTTCTGTAAGACAACAGCTACTAAATAGCTCTAATTCACTATTTTTGTTTTCTCTGTGCATCAGGTCTACCTAGTAGGAGTGTTGTAACATCAAAAACACAAATAATGAATTAAAGCTATTTAGTAGCTGTTGTCTTACAGAAACCCCAGTTAGCTTGCTCTCATGTATCTGCTAAACTAACTGTTGCCATTTGTGCTCCCTGGATAAGAAGTTACAAGGCTCTGCTTTTGCTAAACTAATTTTAAAGCAATACACATGCTAAATCTAAGGGCATGGCTACATCACTGTTACATGAGATGGGGGCATCATGGGAGAAAGAAAGCCAATAAAACTATTTGTTATGGAGATCCCCAGGGGTCGTAAAACTATCATACAGCTAACAGGCAATTTAGGAAAACTCCAAATAGCAGACAGAGGGAAGAACACACTAGGATTTAACATACATATCAAAACACTCTACATAACATATGTTTTTGCACATTCTGGGTGGACTATCCTTTAAGAACAAAACAAAACTACCCACCATCAATATGTGATAGGAGTAGTGTTCCTCTTGAACATGTTCATCACTTCAGATATCTTGGAATCACTCTGGACAGCTTGCTCTCCTATGCCCTCCACATAGACATCACAGCTAAAGCAATCAACAAACGCTTAGGGCTACTTTATCACCATAGGCAGAGCCTGACCCCTAAAGCCCCCAGCATAGCAGTCCACAGTTCAGTGGGTACCCTAGTGGACTATGGACTGCTGATACATGGCTCTGCCATAGACACTGCCCTCTGATGTATAAAAACTGCCCTTAACAATGCCTGCAGGCTCTCCTCAGGGGCACACTGACTAATCCACACCTGCGATCTTCATGCAAAGGCTCACTGGCTAACAATCCTTGGTCACTTAAACAATCAATCCTGCCTCCTGGCCAAAAACATCTGCCTTAGTCAGCTCCTGAATGGGGTCCAACAATTCCTAGTTCCCAGCACTAATCCCAGACCCACCTGAAATTCAGAACTGCAGTCCTTCCTGACTCCAAAATGTCAGACATCTCAAGGACAAAGGTCCTTAGCCTGTCGGGCACTGTTGTGGTTCAGCTCCCTCCATGAGAACATTATTAGCCTGCCCACTCTGTAGACCTTCAAAAAGAACCAAAAGAATCATTTAATACAGGAATCTTAATTTGTCTTCCATCACTACAACCTAGCAAAGGCATCTCCTACCATCTGCCCTTCTGCCAAACAGATCTCTCTCTCTCTCTCTCTCTCTCTCTCTCTCTCTGTCTCTCTCTCTCGGACACCCAGCACTTAGTGCTCAACTCCCCACCCTGTCTCTCCAGCATTTCTATGCACTAACCCCCTTGTGTTGCTGACAACTAACAGGCTCCCTGTTGGGCATAGTTATTTAGTCTGTTCCTTTCTGTAGCTAACTGTGTTTACTTATTCCAGTTTTAGTTTTCATTGTATTTTTGCATTTCTTTGTTTAAAGACCAAATGTACCTAAATTTTCTCATTCTAATTCTATTGCCTTGTTGTCTCAATCCTCTGTATAATCACCTAAATGTTGGAAATGTATTAACGTGGAACCTATGTAAAGAGATCTTAGCTCAAATGGTTAATCTGAGATCAGAAATAAATAAGTATATATATATATATATATATATATTGCATGGAGAAGTGTGGTTTTGGGGAATTATATGCACCCCAAAGTGTGTGAAGCCCCATAAACCCCGAGGGTGAAGCCTGAATTGTTTATATGGGCATCACACACAAAGGACGTGCATAAAATCCCCATAGAACCACACTTCTCCATGTTTCATTTTTTATATTTACTGGTATTTGATTTTTTTGGGTTAAAATTGTCTTTTTTGCTGCTTTATGAAGGTAACTGTCATTGCCGATGGCAAACTTGTCTCACGCTGAGTGACCGATTTTGTTGCACTTATGAACGTCCAGCACGAGGACAGCTTGATGAGCATTTTTTCTCGTGATGCTGCGGTACTATTCTGCCAGTGATTTACGAGAGCTCCATAAACCACATATGTGGTTTATGGAGCCTCCATCCTACATATGTAGTTAAGACTGTTAGGGTGCTCACTGGCAGAGGTTTATAACTACTAACCAGTAAATAAATATGTATATATATATATATATATATATATATATAATTTACCTATATACTGTATATAATTGTTCATGCGCCACCCAGGTCCATCTTGCAAATGAGCTTCTGCTCAAAGATGAATGCCTGGTTAAATAAAGACTTGATTGATTGAATATGTGCTGAATATATACATATATATATATATATATACTGTGTATATATATATATATATATATATATAACACTGTGTATATATATATATATATATATATATATATATACTGTAGCACTATATAATACTGCACAATGTTTTAATCGCGTATCAACTTTCACTCTCTTAGTCACGCCGATTAATAATCACGCTCTGCTAGGCTACTGGCTTAGAAATGTTAATGTCCCTATTAGGATGGCTAAACATTCCTGCCAAGTGTAACTTTTTAGCATCTCAAATAACAGGTGCTGATGCCAAACTGCTTTCTGAAATGGCGGGCATTTCTCATCTCATGGCAGAAAATGTTTAAAAACAACTGAGCACTGCCTCACCACCACCAAAAAAATGCCATATCACACACAATTGTATGCACCTCAGGTGAGATTTGCAATAAGAGAATAAGCCTGCCAACAGGGGTAATGAATGCGGGTTTACTCTATGAGGGGAAGTACAAAATAAAAATGAATGATAGTACTGTCTTCAGAACTAGAACTCGATACCGCCTGCTCAACCAGTGAAAAGAAAGTCAGTAAAAGTGCACCGTAGTACTCCTTAGACACCTGGAGAATGGAACTACTGATGCCTAATACTGCCAAGCTTGCTGCTTCAGTGCTAGTGCTTAGTTTACTTTTTATTTGTTTAACATCAATAAACTGTTTCTGTATGTCTCACCAGCAGAAAGAAATCACTTCTGTGTTGTTCCTTTGCTCAGCTGGTCACCACACAACCAGTGCCATGTGGCGTCAAAGTATGAATGAACAAAAATAATCACTGTAAAAGTAGTATCATGCCTTAAAGTGATAGTGCGATTATAGTGAATATTATTTGCAGTGAATATTTCTAGTTCTGCAGTATATATACACACACATATATATATATATATATATATATATATATATATATATATATATATATATATATATATAGAACAAAAACTCTGTTTAATGCATTAGTTAGGGTTGTTCACAGTGGCAAAAGTGAGGAAATTAGCTGTTAGGGATGAATCCCCTTGGACCCCGCCCACCTCCCCAACGGGGTATTGGGGTGCGCATTGGGATTGTCAGCCTAACTCTCACCCCATGACATGGTAAAGCAGCAGAAGTATGGGATAATGGGGTGAGAGTTGGGACCCACGATCCCAATGCACAAATGCCAGTTGAGGGGGTGAAGGAGTCAAGGGGCTTTCAACCCTAACAGAGAGATTTTTCACTTTGCCACTGTAGAACAACCCTAACTAATGCATTAAACAAGTTTTTTGCCTCTAATTTCCCTTCTTTTTAAGAATGATAATGAGAAATAGTGAATGTAATGCAGCGGCACTCCGGCCGCATAATGCGGTGGCAGGGCCCCGCGCTCCCGCCACATGATGTCTTGTGGCATACTAACAGGGACAGCAACGCAAACAGAAATGCTAACAGTGGCACACATGGTAACACAAGTGCGAATGAGAACAGAAAGGGTAATGCACATAGTGGCATAGACGGGAACGGTCTGCCACGTGATGTGTTGTCACATAGTAACATGGTGCCTGCAAACAGAAATGTCAATGGGCATGGTGACGTAAAGTGAAACAGAAAGATAAACAGTACCATAGACAGAAATGGCAAAAAATAACAGAAGCATGAAGTGCAAATGAAAGCATAAAGGATACGCACACATGGTGGCGCAGGCGTCAGCGGTAAGTGAAACGGTACAGAACCGCCAAGTGGAAAGGCAACCAGTAACAGTAATGTAAGTGCACAGGCTGGTTTCTCCAAAACCTGCATAGAGAAAGACAGTGAGTACAAATAATGTATGCATAATAATGAGTATCGGAGCAGAAAATGAGAACTTGGAATACTAAATACGTTATATCTCAGGAACCGTACGACATAGAAAAAAAATTTAAAAGTCGTATGATTTACAACTGCCCTGGCTAATTTTGTACTTAGCCTCCACTAGGGAGCTAAGCATTTTTCCAACAAAAAGTCCGTATCTCGCACCGTTTCCAAGATACGGGCCCTGAAAGGCGCGGTGAACGCTGTAATGTTATCCTATGGGGAAAAAAGAGAAGTTCGGAGTGCCATAACTTTGCCTCCCTGTAATATTTTTTCACCAAACCACTGAAAGGCACATTTGTGGGCTGTTGGCTGTCTTCCTTCCAAGTTTCAGGAAATAAGACCAAACCGTTATTTTGCAGCAGGGATCCAAAGATTTCTGTAAAGCGTCAGCGCCATAATGTTATCCTATGGGGAAAACATCAACTTTGGAGTGCCGTAACTTTGCTGCCATGTAATATTTTCCAAACCAACACTGAAAGGCACATCTGTGAGATGTCATCTCGTTCCCTCAAATTTCAGCCCAAAACTCCCAACCGTTCTTTTGCAGCGAGTGCCAAAGAATTACTGTTATTTTGGGCATAGTGTCGCAAGTAGTGTCGAATTTGCTAAAGCTCACAAAAATTTGCAACACGAAAGGGCGACATCACTTTGCGACGCTACTTTTTCCAGAAATTTGAAAAACATATTTCTGGGATGTTTTACCCCAAAATAAAGACATGGCTAGCATCCTCAGGGCCCGACTAGGTGAATACAAAAAGAATTAGTTTGCTAGAGGGTCTCAATTTTAAATGCCAAGCATTTTTCTGATCACTAACTGAAAACAAGATGGCGGATTTGAGACAGTAACAGGGCCATTTGCGACACTAAAAAGTGCATTTGCGACACTGTTGAACTTTTTGTTAACTTTTCCCATTGACTTATAATGGGAAATTGTTTTTTGAATAACTTTTGAACCGTTTAATATTTTTTCATGAAATCTTCAAAAGGCACATTGGGGACCCCGGCCGCATGTTCCCTGAAGATTTCAGGCTGGTCGTGCAAACCATACGACCTGTAGGTGCGACCGTAGAATTCCAGAAAAAGCGTAATCGCGTGCACAGATCACGCTTAATAACTCCACAGCTGTATATCTGACCAGTACAAAACTTGGCAGATCCCAAGGCCTATGGTTCTTGATTGTGTATTCCAAATTTCAGGCAAATCTGTCAAACGGTTGCAAAGTTATTAAGGTGCAAAGTTTTGGGGTTTAACAAAGAAATGGCTCCTCAACCCTAACTATAGTGGCACTACCGTGCCACTATAAAATATATATATATATATATATATATAAAATTCAGTTTAATGCATCAGTTTGGGTTGTTCCACAGCAAAAAAAAGTGAGGAAATTTAATGTTAGGGTTCCCACCTCCCTTGCACCCAACCCTCACCAACAGGCATCGGGGTCATCATTCCTGAGATTTAGAACCAATGACCACAATGCACACCCCAATGCTTGTTGGTGGGTGTGGGATAGGGTGCAAGGAGTGGCAACACTAACATCGAATTTTCTCTTTTTTGTCACTGTGGAACAACCCTTACTGATGCATTAAACAGAGGTTTTATTTTTGCCATGAATGTCCCTTATTTTTGAGAATGAGGACTATAAATAGTGAATGGAATGTGGTGGGGGAGTGTGGGCTTGAAGGGCCCATGCTCCCACCACGTGATTTTTTTTCACATAATAATAATAATAAACTTTGTATTTTAGGTGCCTTTCAAACACCAAGGTGCCTTACAACTTAAAATCACAAATCAGACATCAACAACGCATCATATAATATCAATAATATCAACAGTTCCATCAATCTCCAAAAGCCTGTTGCCATAGAAAGGTTTTTAAAGCCTGCTTAAATCCCTCCATGGTTGTGCACTCCCATATCCGATGGGGTCAAGAATTCCAAAGGATAGGAGCTGTGTATATAGATGCCTGCATTTCAGATAGTTTCAAACAAATCCTCAGAATCTCTAGCAACCCACCATTGGCTGAGTGGAGCGATCGCCCAGGGCAGTAAGGGACCAGAAGCTCTTTCAGGTAGTCCATGCCCAGTACATGTAGGGCTTTAAAAGTCAGAAGACCGACTTTAAAGATGAACTGCCACTGTACAGGCAGCCAGTGCAATCTGCGCAGCACTGGTGAAATATGACAGGTCTGGGATGAACCCGTCAAAAGCCAGGATGCTGCATTCTGCACCAGCTACAAGCAGTGGATTTCTACCCCTGGAAGCCCTAGGTAAAGGGAGTTGCAGTAGTCTAAGTGCGAGGTCACAAAGGCATGAACCAAAGTGGGAAGATCACTGTATGGAACCAGGTGCTTAATCCCGGAGATATTCCTCAGATGGTAAAAGGAAGATTTGACAACAGCTCACACCTGTGAATGCAGGTTCAGCCCTTCATCAAAATGACAACCAGGTTGCTCACCCATTCAAAGGAAGGAAGGGATAAGCCCCAATAACTAGTCCAGAGGGTGAATCAACCCCAATCTCCCTATCCAATGACCTGGGTCCACAACCAACAGCTCTTTTTTCTGAGTTCAACTTCAACCAACTAGAATCCATCCATTCCTGGATTTCTGCTAGACAGTTATTAAAAACAGAGAGCTCCATCCTGATCAGGTACAGAAGAAAGGTAGAGCTGGGTATCATGAGCATAGCAATGAAACCTCAGCCCATTCCTTCTTACAATGTCTCTGTGGGGCAGCACATGCACTGCAGACAACAAAGGGACAACACTGAGCCCTGAGGGTACCCCACATAACAGAGAAACTGGATCCGAGGAATAAACCCCAGAAACCACTCTCTGAGCTCTTCCCATGAGGAATGATGCAAACCATCTAAGGACTGTTACCGACAGTCCACAGATGACTCTCAGGTGGTTCAGCAGCATCGCCATGGTCCACGGTGTCAAAAGCTGATAGAGATCCAGAAGGACCAAGATGAAACAGCTCTTTCTGTCTCTAGCCATCAGGAGATCATTGAGTACCTGAACCAGCACTGTCTCTGTACTATGTCTATTTCTTTTGAAATTCAGATTGGTGGGGTCATAGATATCATGGATGGTCAAGTGGTCCTTCAGCTGTGCAATCACTACTTTCTCAATCACCTTCCCTAAAAATGGCAGGATAGAAATTGGTCTGTTGTTTGCATGGCAGTCTGGGTCCAAGGTAGCTTTCTTCAAGAGTGGTGTCACCACCGCCTCTTTCAGGGAGCTAGGAAACTCACATGTTTCCATGGAGCACCAGACTATCCATGCTAGGACAGGACCAATAGAATCTATACAACTCAAGATCAGGGAAGTTGGTTCTGGATCCAAATTACAGCACATAGGGTGCACACTCTGGATGATCCGCATGATATCCATGAACTCCAGACAGTCGAAGGTACTCCATGAAAACCAAGGAGTAGTGGCCTCCCACTGATCCACTGCTGCACCCTTAAAGTGTACTGGTTGAAATACTACCCTGATGTCAGCCACCTTAGCTGCAAAAAATTGAGCAAGATCATCGCACTCTACTTGAGAAAAAGCTTTCCGAACTTGAAGACAGTCTGGGTTGCATAGTCTGTCCACAGTTTGAAACAGCTGAGCTTGTCAATTCTGGGTGGCTGCAATCTCCCCGGACAGGAGCTCTGCCTTCTTATGGGAGTTAACAGATTGATAGACTTGGTAATTGTCCATCAATCTAAGGTGGTCGGCATCAAGGAGGACTTCCACCAACAATGCTTTAACCTTTGTCCTAATCTCCACAACTCTCTCAAAGTCCCATCAAACCATAGGGATTGGGGGTGAAGGGAGAGAGGACAAACCTGGACTGGAGCAATGACATCCAGGGCTGCTGAAACAGTCAAGTTATAGGCTGTCATGAGGGCCTCTGGGTCACTATTTGCCACTGGGAGGGATGATAGGTCAAGCAACAGAGCTGGGTTTTGAGAACTTACATCCCTTAAAGGGCGGTACCTGACCATCTCCAAAGGGGTAGACCTATGAAGAAGGGTGCTAAAACTAAACCCATGGTGTAATGATCAGACCACCCAACTGGTTTCACTCCCAAGTCTGAGGCTTTGACCCCCAGGAGGAAGACCAGGTCAAGAGAATGACCGTGCTTAGGAGTAGCAGTGGTAACAATCTGGGTTAGGCACAGATGTGTCATTAACTGGAGGAAGTACTGTCCAAATTGTGAGAGTTCATCATCAATCCAGGAACTTAAGTCACCCAGGACCATTAGCCTGGGTGACTCAAATGCTATGTCAACGATGAAGTCAGCAACTTCCTGAAGGAATCGCTTTTCATCTCCAGGAGGACAGTAGATGAGGGCAATCTGTCAACCTACACCTGCTACTATGGTACACTCAGATGACTCAGTCTCCTCAACTCGTACACTCGTGAGGTTAAGTTCAGTCTTAAAACAGACTGCAACTTCCCCCACAATGCAATCTTGGGTGGTCTATCACCGAATGCCCAGCTGGCGTTGCTGCCTCCAAAATGGGACCAGAGTTCTCATCCAGCCAGGTCTTCATCGATGCAAGCCAGGTCCACTGTTTCAACAAGATCTGCAATAAATGCAGTCTTGTTTTTAATGGACCTGGCATTGCATAACACTACCAGGTTGGATAAACCTCTCAGGTAGCCCACTACCTGCCTACCACAATTGGTAGTGCCCTTGGGTATGAAACCAGACATGGAGGACCACAATCCGAGTTCCATTTCATACCAGAGCATCTTTTAGTTCACCATACAAATCACGGTGGCCCACCTCATTTACCCTCCACTGTTCACCCCACCCCCTCCCCCGCACAATACCTAACGCCCTACAGTGTTGGTAAGTTGTAAACTGGAGACGGATGGAAAAGGGGTGGAGGGCAGAAGTGCAGAGGGTGAACAGTACACAGCCGAGGGCAGGTCTCCTACACATTTGCGAAGTCAATATCTACTACTCAACACAAACAATATTTAAAAATAAAATAAATATATAAAATCTCATTAAAATCTAACAAATACCCTCCCAACCCAAACAAATTAATAAACCCAAAAGAAAAATAAACATAACTAAATAAATCAGCCAGTTTCCACCTCCTCAAGGCCTCCTCACAGCCACGGGGGCAAAATAGAAACAATATTACACTAAAAACTATAAGTAACAATATAAAGATGGGGAGAAAAGTTATCTAAGACTCATTGGTCCTTTCACCCCAACAGGACTCAAAACTTCTTCAGAACTTAAACCACTAAATAAAATAAAATACTCTTACTAATTACTTCCAAAATAAAAGCCAATATTCCCAGCCCTCAAATTTCTCCCAGATTAAAACCAATATTCCCCAGTCCTCAGATGCTCTCACTACCAGAGTCAGGAGAAAACTAAGTAACACTCTAGCTGCAAATGAGAGAAACAGGACTAGAAATCTGTTTATGGCCAAGTATAAGAGCAATTCGGTAAGCCTCTTCACTTTGAAACCAATAGGGTAAGCCCCAGAATTCTGACCAGTTGGCTAGCTCAAACTGAAACAGGTACCACAGGTCCCCATTAGGGCCCACTAATTGATAGGTCCCCTGGAGATCCCTATTGGTAGTGCTCCAACAGCCAGCTCCCCAGACCCTTAGAACCCAAGACCCACCCTGTCACAGAAGGCCGGACAAGCTGACAGATCGGGCTCCCACCATCTGGCTCCAAATCAAGCTACTCCTCTCCAACAACTAGTTCCTGGAATCCTCATTCATTTTAAATCTCAAAGCCTTGGCTGTAAATCACTCACAGCACCCAGTACAGGTCAAACTTGGAAGAGGCAAAGTAGAATCCATGCTCCCAGTTCAGTACTACTTCCCTCACAGACCTCAAGTCAGGGCACACCACACAGTCCCCAAAGCGTACCACAAACACAGACCATCCCACTATCCACTGACCTAGAGGTGCTCTATGCACTCACCACCCAACCCTCATCTTCAGATAGAGGCCTGGAAGCAAGGTCTGGGATAACGCCAGGGTTGTGAGGAAACCTCCACACCAACCCCTAACAGGTAAACAATCAACTGTTTATCACAGTACTCATGACTTCCAGACCATAATCATCAGCAGACCCAAACCATGAGAAACAACAATATACTTCAGGCCTTCATCTCCGTTTCGCCCGCTTGACAATTCCGGGCCAAAATCCAAACAGAGCAACAGAGCAAAAGTTACAGGCAAAGGTCCAGTACTCTCTAATCAGGTCCACAGCACACAAACAGTATTTACAGCCTCAGGAGAAGCAAATCGTGAACTAAAAATGAATAAAACAAACTCCAAGCGCCGGAAGCTAATCCACAG
Source organism: Neoceratodus forsteri (assembly GCA_016271365.2). Lineage (NCBI taxonomy): Eukaryota > Metazoa > Chordata > Ceratodontiformes > Ceratodontidae > Neoceratodus > Neoceratodus forsteri. Next base: position 1,022,696,878 of record CM057454.1, on the reverse strand, counting down.
TTTTAGCTGGAATGTACTCCACAATACTAGGTGTAGTTTGCCACACCACACCACTCGTGGTGAAAAACTAATACAGCTGATTGGAGCTCGAATAAAGAAAAGAACAGATAACTATTTATTCAGCCAGAAAAATAGCACAAAATCACTAATCTACCTCAACTCCTTCAGCCCTGACTCTCTGAATAAATCCAAAAATGTAATTAATATTAGACTAAAAAATACAATAAACAAAATAAATGAAATAAGCAAAAGTAATATACACATAAACTAGAGCTAAGACGCTGGCTGGCTCATAACTGCCACCATCTTGGATACTTGACTAGTAACTGTAATGCAAATGCAAGCACAAGTGGTAACACACATGGTGACACAAATGTAATTGGTAATGCAAATGGTAAGAGAAATGCAAGCACAAACATTAATGAAAGCAGAAATGGTAGCATGAAATGGTAACAGTGACAGAAACACAAACGTTAATGAAAACACTAACGTAAACAGTAACGCCAATGGAAATGCAAACAGTAAAAGAAATGCAAATGGTAACAGAAAGGCAAACAGAAATGCAAATGGTGAAAGCTACAGCACTGGAGAAGAAACAGTAATGCAATCGACAATAGAAAATGCAACTGAAAAAGCAAATGCTAAGGGCAATAGAAACGCAAACGGTGATGAAGACACAAACAGTAACGGTAACACAATTGGAAATGCAAACAGTTACAGTAATTGCAATGATGACAGCAAAGCAAACAGTAACACAAATGGAATTGGAAATGCAAGCGCATAGGGAAACGCAAATGGTAATGTGCACGGTCATGGTACCGCAATTGGAAATGCAAATGCTAATGCTAACAGCAACAATAACACCAAAGGAAACAGAAACAGAAACACAAAGGCAAGCACATATGAAAACGCAAACCGTAACGAGCACGGTGACAGTAATGGAATTGGAAATGCAAATGGTAACGGTAACAGCAACAATGATGCCAAATGAAAGTGAAAAGCAAATGGAAGGACGGACGCAAATGCAAATAGAAATGCACACAGTGATGCAAATCAAAATACAAAGAGAAACAGTAGTGGAAATGCAAATGGTAACAGTAATGCAAGTGCAAACGAAAACGTGAAGGGTAATGCACACGGTAACGCTAATGCAAACGGGTATGGAAACGCAAGTGGAAACATTAACTGTAACAGTAACAGAAGCGCACACTCTGTTTTTCCCCAACAGCTCCATAGAGAAACACAGTGAGTACAAAGAATGTATACATAATAATGGTCCTCAGACCAGAAAATGAGCACTTGGAATACTAAATTGTTTCTATCTCAGGAACTGTACGACATAGAAAAAAAATAAAAATGTACTATTACTTATTACTTTCCTGGCTAGTTTTCCACTTAGCCCCTGCATTTTTCAGACAGAAAGGCTGTATCTAGGCAGCCTGCCGGCACAGCGGTTGGAATTCCACTTGTGGACGCCAGCGATCGGGTTTGGGAATGAACCTGGATCACGGAGGGCCGGCCGGGTGGGAAGGATGGAGCAGCCTATGGACTGCTCTCCTCTGTGGTGGGAGGTGGGAAGTGTCCAGCATGAGATGGACCCCTGGGGAGGCGGAGATCCCACAGCTACCAGTACCACATCTAATGGAGGCGGGCAGATGCTGGACATCATTACACATCCCGCCTCCCAGAGGAAAAATCAAAAGAAAATAGAGGAAGAGCCTCCGTCTACATGAAGCCCTCCCGGCTACAATAGCCACTGCCACCACACTTCCAAACCAGATACTGTCCCTCAGGAACCGGAATTGGGGAACCTGCGCCATGGCTCCGCGCCTCGGTAAGCTGGGGGTAACCAAGAGTATACAGGCAATAGGCAGTTGGTGGAAGCTCCAGGGGCCATGACCAGGGCAGAGAGATCAACGGAGGCCCTCCCAGGAGAAAGAAAATAAAATAAAAAAAAAAAGAAAGTCTGTATCTCGAACTGTTTCCAGCATACGGGCCCCGAAAGGCACGGCGGATGCCACAATGTTAGTTTATGAGAAAAAGTGTCAACTTCAGAGTACCATAAATCTGCATCCCTGCAATATTTTGTCACCAAACCACCAAAAGGCACATCTGTGGGTTGTTGACTTTCTTCCCTCTAAATTTCAGCCCAATAGAGCAAACCAATGTTTTGCAGCAGAGTGGCAAAGAATTCCTGTTATTTTGGCTATAGTGTTTCAAAGTAGAGTCACAAAACATGACACTTTCGCAAAACAAATCAGGTGCAACACTACTTTGCCCAAAAATTTCAAAAACATATTTCTGGGGTGTTTAACCTCCCAAAAAAGACATGGCTAGCATTCTCAGGGCTCAACTAGGTAAACGCAAAAAAATTGTGTCCCTAGAGGGTCCCAATTTTAAATGTCAAGCATTTCTGTGATCTGTAACTGAAAATAAATGTCTGACTCACGACAGTACAGGGGTCATTTGCGACACTAAAAACTATATTTGCGACACTGTTAAACTTTTTGTTAACTTTTCCCATTGACTACAATGGAAAACTTGTTTTTTGAATACTGTAACTTTTGAACTGTTCAATATTTTTTCATGAAATCTTCAAAAGGCACATTGGAGACCCCGGCCACATGTTCCCTGAAGATTATGGACTGGTCGCACAAACTGTGCAACCAGTTGGTGTAATCAAAGAATGCACAAAAAAGCATAAATGCGCTACAGAATGTCACTTTATAACTCCGCAACTGTACATCTGACCAGTACGAATCTTGGCAGATCCCAAGATCTATGCTACTACTCCATGTCTGCCACATTTCAGACAAATCTGTCATACAGTGGCAAAGTTGTTAAGGTGCAAAATTTCACACTTTAACCTTAAATGGGGTACTCAACCCTAACTATAGTGTCACTACCGTGCCATTATAATATATATAAATATAAATATAAAGCTCAGAAGAAGCCAGAAGGGGAAGGAAGGAAACATATTCAATTCAGTGCTTTAGAGTAACCGGTAATTGCTATTTTTCTTTTAAACTTAGATTGTGGGCTTTTAGTGACACTATACTTTCTTTGTTGTCTTTACTTATAATTGTTTTGGGGCTGTTGAAAATTTAAAACATAGTGGTGGTGTAATTCTGTGCTGTCTTTAACTGCTGCAAATTTTGCATAGTGGTGGTGTAATTCTGTGCTGTCTTTAATTGCTGCAAATTTTCGCCCCCCCTCCCCTTCCCCCAACTCTTAATTATATGCCCTGTTAAATCTGATTGACAGGAGCTAAACACAGGGTATAGTAAGGGGTGTGAAGTAGGAGGGGCATAAGGGGGAAGAAGCCCACCCTCAGCACGACAAGTGTTTTGATTCATTTATTTATTTATTGGTTTCTTTTTCTTTAAAAAAAAATTATCTGAGGATCAGTGGCAGGATTTTTAGGACAGTAAATTAATAAAAAGGGAACTAGGATAGCTTCAGTAGCAGACAAGTAGTGGAATTGTAGTATAATGTGGGGAGTGGTGCAATGCAGTGGCTGTGGGGCAGCCATATTCAGGCAGACCTTCTGGACACTGAGGTGCTGCCCTATCTGCATGCATCTCTCTGGACTGTGGGAGAGGTAGCCAAGCAACCAGCCACGACCCTTTCTGAGCTATATAAGCAGTTCCTTCCAGCCTCCATCTGAAGCACTTTTTCTGTGCCATCCACAGGCTCTATTGGTCTGTCTTCTCCCCTGGAGCCTGCTGGGGCCTTGCCTCCCCCAAGTGTTGCTGTACTTTGAGCTTTGCTTGGTTTGTGCTGGACTTCTATTTATTGTGTTCTCCTGCATTTGGTTTGTATTGCTTTGCCTCCAGCTTCTACATGCTTCCCTGTGTCCTTGTTTCCTTCCTGCTCCTATACTTGTGTTTGCTTTGTTTTTTCTTTTGGGCTTCTGGTTTTCTAGCACCCTGTGTTTCCATTGTTTAATTGTGCTTCAGATTACATATTGTTGTTTCCTTGCTTTACGCTGCACTGTGTTTTTCCTTTCAGGCTCCCATTTTCTCCCCAGATTTTGCAAAACCCTCAGTCAACTACATTATTATTACACAATCACACATGTCCCCACAATGCAAAGCATCATGGGCTATATATGCAAATCACCACAGAATATTGTGCTGGTTCAACTTGAAGCATTGTTATTATTATTATGTGTTTCAGCTCCTACTGCTGGCTTCCTGCCTGCTGTCTTGTACATTTGACCTTAATAGTTTTCACCTGGTCCAGGCTTCCCGCTGCCACTCCCTGTGAGCTCTGTGTGTTTAATGGCTCTGATGTTCCTTATTTGGTATTACTTGGTTCGATAGGAACAGAAGAAGGCGAAGCCCATCGAGACTGTTCCCCACACAGTGTGGGACAAATGTTAATAATTTTCCCAAATCCAGGCATCAAGTTTATTTTTAAAACTAAGAATACTAGAGGTCTCAATTAGATCCTGAGGAACAGAATTCCATACACGTGGGGCCCTTACTGTGAAAAAGTTATCTCTTCTAGAAGTTTTATAAGGTTTATCCTCCAACTGTTTATTGTGTAGTCTTGAAACTAGTCTCCTATTGGAAAATAGCAATCCACATTGTTTCATAAGATCTGGTGAATCGAGCAAATTAAAGACTAAGAGCATATTGCCTCTCAGTCTTCTGTTTTGAAGTGAAAACAGGCCAGTGGCTTGGAGCCTGGCCTGATAGTCCAGCTGTGCTAGTCTGGCTACCATTTTTGTTGCTCTCCTTTGGACCTGCTCCAGTATAGCAATAACACCTTTTAGGCTGGGGTTCCAAAAGGGGGATCCATAATCAAGATACGGTCTAACATAGGCCCTAAAGAGTAGAATAAGGCATTGCTCGGAATGGTTAATAAATGCTCTCTTGATTTGCCTCAGGAGCATATTAGCCATGTGAGCAATTTTGGTGCAGTGATCCCTAGACGTAAGTTTATTGTTGATGTAGATACCCAAATCTTTCTCACAATTACAGGAGTGATGTAATAAACCATTAATATGATATTCATAGTTTGGATTATTTTTGCCAGAATGAATGACCATGCATTTATCTAGATTGAAGTGCATGTCATTTTGTTTTGCCCAGAGCACAGATCTTTCCAGATCAGCCTTTAATGATGCCATGTTGCCATAATTATTAACCCTAATTTAGAGTCATCTGCAAATTTAGCCATGTTATTGTTAGGCCCAGGTTGTAGATCATTAATAAAGAAGTTGAATAATGTAGGACCCAATACTGATCCCTGAGGGACAACACTCAACACCTTTCCCAAAACAAAAGTGCATCATTAATTCTAACCTCTGGGTCCTATTAGTCAGCCAATCCGATATCCAGTTGACAATATCAGGAGAAAAGCCCAAATTGTGCATTTTAATTATAAATTTATTGTGAAGCACTTTATCAAAAACTCTATTAAAGTCAAGTAGTATAATATCAGAAGGAATACCGCATACAGTAAAGCACTTATATTATTATAGAAAGATATCAAATTCATGGTACCTGAGTGTTTAGGATGGAACCCATGCTGAAGAGAGTCACGGGTACCTAGTTTTTCACATTCTTGTTCAATTAGTGTCTTCATGATCCTTTCCATTACTTTACCAACCACGGAAGTCAACCTGATAGGACGATAATTCTGAACACAGCCCCTATTGCCCTTTTTAAATATTGGGGTAACTGTAGCTGTGCACCAATCTTCCGGTATTGAGTTTTCTTCCAGAGGTTTATTGAAAATGAGTGACAAAGGAATCGAGATGTTAGTGGAAGTTTCAATCAGAAACCATGAATGGATATTATCTGTTCCAGGACTTGTAGTTCTTTTTAATTTCTTTAAAGCCTGCAAAATTTCAGTTGTAGTAAATTTATGGAAACCAGTTTGATGAGAGAAAATAGGGGTGGCAGATGTTTGATGAGAAATACAGAACAAAAATAATTATTAAAAAGATTAGATGTGTCGACATCAGTTAGTCGAGAACCATTTTGAATAATGGGACCAATAGACCTAACATTACCATTTTTTTATTAATATAGGAAACAAGTGATGTGTGACAATCCTTAGTATGAGCTAATTTAAATTCAAGTTTACTTTTAACCATTTTGATTGAATATTTTGATTTTTAACAGATATCCTCTATTTATGTAAAAAGTGTTATTGAGTGGATGAAAGCTTTTTAAGTTTTCTAAAGTTTAATTTTATGATTTATCTGTTTTTAATAGAATTATTAAACCATGGGGGTATTTTACCCTTGCTGTTATATTTTCTTTTATTAGGAATATTTAGGTTTACTAAGTAATGGATAATATTTTTGAAGATATTCCATGCTTGTTGTGTTGTAAGGTTGAAAAAAGGAGTCCCAGTTAACATTAGCTAAATATTAATAAATTTTAGAAAAATTGGCCTTATTATAATTTTAATATTAGATGTTTGTCTTGGTGTAATAGTATCATATTGGATTTCAAACAATATAGAAGAATGATCACTGGCTCAAAGTGGGTCCCATATATGGAGGTTACTAATATGGGCCTCAATATTGGTAAGTAACAAGTCCAAGGTATAAGAACCCCTGGTTGGTTCCATAATTAGTTGTTGTAGTCCAGTTTTGGTTATCACTTCTATTAATCCCTTCTCCGCACCAGAATGACCCATGAGAGAATCCTAGTTAATATGAGGCATGTTAAAATCTCCAATAATAGCAGTGTCTTCTACTTCAGAGAAACTCTGTATCTCCTTGAACATATTAGTTGTATAATCTGAGTCAGCAGATGGGGGTCTTTACATATTCCCAATGGTAACATAAGAGTGCCCCTTTAACTGGATTTTAACCCAGATGCTTTCTGAAGAGGGAGGAGAGTGAACTTCATATGAGGGAATATCACTTTGTATATGCATACAAACCCCACCACCTTGTTTGTTGAGTCTGTTTTTATAGTAGAGTTTGTAGTTGGGGATTTCTGTAGACCAAGCTGAAGATGAATCCTACTAGGTTTCAGTAACTCCCACCATTCCCAGATTTAAAGTTTTACATTTCACCTCCAATTCTGCCAGTTTAACCTGATGTAATGATCTTGCATTTAAAGCAATAAATTTACACTTATTTGTGGTAGTTTGTTGCTGGTGTTTTAGAGACTTCGTAAGATTCCCATTCTCCCCCAAAGATTTTAGTTTAAATATTGATTGATTATAGCAGTAATACTTTTTTCCCAAGAGTGTGCTGCCTCTATGACTGAGATGTAAACTGTCCCAGCAAAACAAGGAATTCCGATCCAGGAATGTTTCCCAGTGAGTAATACAAGGAACATCTTGTTTCCAGCACCACTTCCTCAGCCATTCATTAATGGCTTTGATCTGTTGTGTCATGTTAGGTGTCACCTTGGAACCAGTAAAATCTCTGATATGCACAAGAGCAGCCCTTTTCAATATAGATGTTACATAAGACAACATAGTCTTGTTGTAATTGATTAAAATATGTGATTAATATCATTAATGCCAGCATGAATAACAACAAGGGATTATCTCCAGCCTTATGTAGAATGTTTGGTGCCATAGTTGTAATATCAGATACCTTGGCTCCGTGAAAGCTGGAGCAGGTACAACTACCTTTATTCCCATTACAAACTGCTCTGTCAATGTGTTTAATTATGGAGTCATCCAAAACAAACACTTGCCTGGAAAAAACAGGACTATGGGAGACTGCATCAAGGGACATAGGTAATACGGTATGGTTGGGGTCAAGTAGTTTACTAAGTAATGGGTTAGTATGAGGGGACTTACTAGAAGAGGTGTTTGTGGGGATAAGAATGGATTTATGCTTGAATAACCTCATAGAATCTATATTATCAGAGGAGAGTGATATAATATGTGTATCATCAGAAGGGGGTGATATAGTGAGAATATTATGGACTATATCACTCCCTAGTTCTGTCAGGAGTTCAAATCTATTGTGCGTTTCAACAGGCGCACTATTATAGATCTGTTTAGCCCTCCTCTTTCTACTGGGTTTGGTAACATAGGCCCAATCATTATTTTCATAGTGGAAGGATGGTTGATCTATTTTCTCATTAGATGGGACATGAGTGGGGACTGAAAGCTCCATGATGTTGTGAGTTTGGACTAACCCACCACTGTGTCCATGTATACTTAATTGTGTGCACTTGCTTACACTTGGTGTCTTGCTTCACACAGCTACTACAACTCTCATCCTGTAATTCACTGCTTGCTTTTCTAGCAGTGCAGTGTGGCCCTGCTACATTTCCTTTGCTTTCTTAAGCAGTTCATTGTTATACTACTACTGCCTCAGCTGTCTGTTATCATTCATCTTGCTTCACACAGCTACTACAACTCTCATCCTGTAATTCACTGCTTGCTTTTCTAGCAGTGCAGTGTTGCCCTGCTACATTTCCTTTGCTTTCTTAAGCAGTTCATTGTTATACTACTACTGCCTCAGCTGTCTGTTATCATTCATCTTTCATTCAGTGTTCCTCCCTGAACCCTTCCTGCATCTCACTAGCTCCTGCTATTGCTGTTACATACTTACATATGCTGCCTCTATATTTTTAGTGGGAGGGTACTACCCTATCAACTTTATGATTGATGTTTGGTCTTGTGGTGCTGAGCTTGTGGATTCCCTGTTATTCTCATGGTGGGGGACTGTTTTGTCACAGTGGGGCATCATGGTTTCAGGCAGCAGGAGCATGCTTTATGTACAATATAAATTTAGCCAGCTCCTTTGCCTACATGTCTTTTCGGTCATCCAGGCATATATACTTTAACTTTGCAGTCTACATGGTTTCCAGATATCTATTGCATTCCATTACAGCATTGCAAATACTTCTTACTGGGATAACCTCACTCTGCCTTATTGGCATTTCTGGTATTCGTGACAATCCTATCAATTCATTATTCATGTTGAAACCATACCAGTCAACTGCTTTTGTGTAAAACTGCCAATCAACCTCAGTTTTCCTGCAATTGTTGTATGTTTTAGCTCTATTCTGACTTCTCTACTGCTGCTGCTTCTATTTAATTCACTATACCCGGCCTAGGCTTCTACTGTCAGCTAGCTGTCACTCGCTATTGCAGTGGTTATCAGTGCTAGCTCCACTCAGACAGTGCTGCATTGCTATATTAAATCATTGGTCCTTCTGTTTAGCCACCTGGCTTTGGTGTTCTGCTCCTGACACCCTGGTATTCCTACAGCACAGGACTGTGGTGTCTCAGCCGTCGATCATGGCCCAGGTAGTAGGAGCATTCATACATATGTTTTGAACCCTGTTTATGTACTGCTCCTTGCCTTCCTGGCATTTTGGCTATCCAAGACAAGCAATGTATGTACCTTGTAGTCTTCTTGGCTTTCTCAAATCATATTTATTTTATTTCTGCTTTGTCTAATTGCTATGTTGGCTAATGCTGGATAATATGATAATTCTGATGCTCACAATAATTCCTACTGGACTTGGTTGACTTGCCTTCTCTGCAAGTGATATGAAGTGCTGCTGTGCTCTGTTTCACAGTTGTATGTACAGGTCTGATCATTGATGACACTGCCCTAGGGGATTCAGTTTACTTTGTGCTAGCTATAACACATGTATGACCTATGTTAGGGTCTACAGCGCTCACACTTCCTCTAGCTTTCCTTATATATTGTCTCAAAAACAAACAAAAAAAAATCATAGTGCTTCATTTTGTGCAAGGCCTACTTTCCCTCAACATCCTTGCTTTCCCATGTGGTTTCATTCCTGCTTCCTTACCTCAGAATTTCATTTTTTACTTTGATTTCTTTCCGTAAGCCCTCAGTTTTCATTCTGCCCTTTTGTTGATTTAACTCTGCTCAGACATGCTTTATTCACACTCAGTGGGACTCAAACCTGAGTCTACTGCAATTCTATATTACATTCTCCATGGAATTTAAACCTGCTTGCATGCAATTGTACCACGCAAGTATTGCTGTTGTTTTCAGTGCATTATTGCCTCTCCTTACAATTCCTATGCTTGTTCAATTGTTCACCTTAGCTACTGCTGGAAGCTGTAACTAATTACTTCTGGAAGCTGTTAAGCTGCTTTTGTACAATGCTTCATAACACTCTGGAGGTCGGCTCAGTTCCAGCTGTTGCTGTATACTAGTTGTTAAATCTGCTTGTGGGCCAATGGCGCTTTACTGTGGCTTCTTTGCTTTTCCCATGGTGGAGGACATGGGGGTTATAGTGGAAAGTCATGGCTCCTGTGGTTCAAATACCTCATGTTTGAATACTGCCTTCGCCGTTAAAATCCTCTGAGCAATTCTGTCACCTTTATTTGGTATGAGCAGCTGTAGTTACCCTCCAGGAACAGCCCAAGCATAGACAGCTGTATTTAACCTCTCAGGAACAGCCCAAGCATGGGCAGCTATATTTAATCTCCCAGGAACAGCCCAAGCTTGGGCAGCTGTATTTTTTTAATTCTATTTACACACTATTTTTTCTCTGAGGCATCCTTCAGAGGTGTCTACACAATCCTACCCCTTCTTCTCCCCACCGAGGTCAGCCACACCAGTTCACCCTTCCCCGAGGGATTTCCCTGTGCTCCAGATCACCCCCCAGAACAGGGCCTGCCCTCCCTCAGTGGCTCTGTCTGAAATTAGAGGGTCCATCCCTTTTTGAAGTCAGCTATGGATCCCTGGTGTGGCCTGACCTGGCATTGGGGATAAGAGGGAGATCTCTGGGGCCCCTGTCATCTCCTCATCAAGCTGGGAATTTTTTTGCTTTGTTGGTGACTGTCCCTCACCGAGCCCAGCCAGCAAGGTGACGGAATGCCATGGCTCCACCCCCCAGGCATACGCCATGCTGCTACAATCGGTGACCTTCTGCCCACTGCCAGAGGTCACTCCAAGAGTGAGCGCACCCAAAGCCCTCCCTCTGGAAGAGAGAGTAGTCCATCGGGATGCTCAATCTCTTCCCTCTCCAGTGAACGCCCGGCAGTCTGGGCTCATTCCCAAACCCAGGTTGCCAGCATGGCACAAGGTGTGGTGTCCAGTGCCTCAACCCTCAGTGCCACCAGGCTGGCAATGGGCAGCTATATTTAATCTCTCAGGAACAGCCCAAGCATGAGCAGCTATATTTAACCTCTCAGGAACAGCCCAAGTGTGGACAACTATATTAACCTCTCAGGAACAGCCCAAGCATGGGCAGCTGTATTTAATCTCTCAAGAACTGCCCAAGCATAGACAAACATCCCAAGCATGGGTAGCTGTATTTAACCTCTCAGTAACAGCCCAAGGATGGGCAGCTCTGTATTTAACCTCTCAGGAACAGCCCAAGGATGGGCAGCTCTGTATTTAACCTCTCAGGAACAGCCCAAGTATGGGCAGCTCTGTATTTAACCTCTCAGGAACAGCCCAAGCACTGGCAGCTGTATTTAACCTCTCAGGAACAGCCCAGTCATTGGCAGCTGTATTTAATCTCCTAGGAACTACCCAGGCATGGGCAGCTGTATTTAACCTCTCAGGAACAGCCCAGTCATTGGCAGCTGTATTTAATCTCCTAGGAACTACCCAGGCATGGGCAGCTGTAGTTAACCTCTCAGTAATGAGCAGTCACCAAATACAAATACCACAAGCCTGGTGGGAAAGCGACCTAGGCCTTGGATTCCCAGAAATTTCCTCCTAAAAGTATTTTTTCTCCTCTGTGTTGAAGGTCATAATATTTAGTTTTAGTAGTATTCCCTAGTTTACTTAAGTAGGTCCTGCTGTTAGATGGAGATGGATGGTGACTCTACCTGCTGTTCCCTCTCTTCCTAGGAAGTCCCCTTCTGTCATCATCACAATCTATTTTATCCATGCTATTTGGCTCACCTGTGCATCTCATTTATGTTTCATCAAGCTGCCAGTTGCTTCAGTCTGCTTCTCTATCTCATAGTCAACAATTACTGTTAACATCCTTTTTGGGATTTCTTCCTAAGGTACTTTTAGCCAAGGGAACCTTCCCACAACACCTGTAGGAGTGGAACCCTCTTTGATGGTTCCTTGCCTTTGGTACCCCTACAGGTGGAAATTCTCATGGAATAGAGAGTGTAAACAGCCACAACAGAGTAAACACAGTTGCACAAGCATAACACTATACTGGCTGCATAGTCCATTGAATTGAAAGGCTATGCCTCTAGTTCAGTTGGTGAGCAACCAGCCATGCCCCTTTCTGAGCTATATAAGCAGTTCCTCCCAGCCTCCCTCTGAAGCACTTTTCTTTGCCCCACCATCCTCCCTTCCTTCTCCAGCAGCTCGCCTCTCCCGGGGGGGGGTTCCTAAGGCACCTTTAGCCAAGAAAATCTTCCAGCTACACCTCTAGGAGTGGAACCCTCTTTGAGGGTTCCTTACCTTTGATATCCCTACAGGGAGGAAATTCCTCATGGAATAGAGAGTGCAAACAGCCACAAAAGAGTAACACAGTTGCACAAGCATAATACTATACTTGTTCTGTAAGCCACTGAATTAAAGTGCTACATGCAGCTAATAGTATTAAAAATGATTCATTCCCAGATAGTGTAGCCTGCAAAATGTCTTTTAGAAAGCCATGGAACATGACTCAAACTTAATGTTCCACCAGAAAACTTTTAATCAAATCCATAAATATTTCACTTAAAACATATTTTGAAAAGTTCAGTATGCAATTTTAGGGAGACTTAACAGGGGTTCTGGTAATTCATTCAGCCACAAATATGCCCTTCAGCAAAGGACCACTTACCCAAGTTCTTTCTCTGGAATTATATTTCTAGGGCATTCCTGATCATAAAAAGCACAAAATGCAAGTGCTTGCAGACCATGACAAGTGACAGCTGCTAAACTGGCAACATATGCTAAACAACTCTGAAAAGCAGTGACTCTCTGTGAGGAGAATTGTAGTTTGAATAATTTATTGTGAGGACAAAAAAGACATACCTCGGCACTTCGAGGGATTCAATCCCTCTTCATCACCTGAGACATTACATGCCATTTGAAGTGCAAGAAAGTCAATTGACATAAAGTGCATACATAATTAATGTACAAACACAAGATACCTTAACATTATATAGAAAATATTGACAAAATGCTCTAATAGTGTGTGCAATACATCATATTCAAATTCAGATCCTAACAAAAGAAAAAACTGATGTTGGTTTGCTGTTTATTATATATTGCTTCCCAACAGCATTTAATTTTAGCAACCCACATCCATTACAGAGTTGTTTTATTAAAAGTCTCTTGCTGTTTTATTTTATTTTATGGATCTGCTGCAAGTGATCTCATATATTATACTGTATTGATTTTATTTATTCTTTTGTTCCTGATCATACTCCTGGTATTGTATTGGTTGTTAACAGGTGAAAACAATTTTGAATAGGCTGGGGGGTTAAGGCCCAACAGTAATTTTTTTGACAGCAGACAGATCTGGCACTTTAATCTGCCCTAGAGGGAAGCCAGTTGTTGGAGGTATAAAGGGAGCAGCTATGGGCAAGAGTGTCAGCCCTAATACAAACCATCAGGCCTTGTTTTACACCATGCTGATTCAGTTTAGTACAGACTAACTCACCACTGCATTAAGCGTGAAGGCCATAGTCAAGCAATGAAATTACCTTTCTGGACAATATGCCTGGCTTCAGTGGTGATGTTGAGATGATTCCTACACAGTGCACCTGCATTTCTGTTAGTATTGCTAACAATATTATCCTCATGAGGGAAGAATGATAGAGTATCATCCAGGGTAACACCTAAAGATTATACCTGTTCTAATTTATGCACCTTGTCATTGAGGAAGACTGGCAGGGAACCTTTTTCATTTGTGGACCTGAGAACAACATATTTTAGTTTTCTTGCAATTTAAGACAATTTGTTGTGTATGAATCATTTCCCCATGACTCAAAGCTGCTTTGCAGGTCAAAACAGATTTTACTTTGATGTACACTGCAGGTGTAGACAGTAGCATCATCGGTGTAAAGGATCACCTTGGATTACCGGCAGGCATCTGGAAGGCTGTTTATGAACAGATCAAATAGGAGGAGACCAACTACTGAACCCTGTGGCACACCTAGTGAGACACTTTCTTCACCTGAAAGACAGTCATCAATCTTTGCACATTGTGAGTGGTTGGTGAGGTAGATAAGAAGCCAAGTTACTGTGTCATGTGACAGGCCAAGTGAGAGAGGCTTTTGCCAAGCAGCAGATTGTGATTGGCAAGGTTAAATGCTTTAGTCATGTCAATATAGATGACTTCCACCAGCAGACCACCATTGAGGGTCTCATACAAGTAGTTGGAATACTCTACAAGGGCAGTGCTAGTACAGTAGAGCTGCCTGAATCCATGCTGTTATGTGCATTGTATATTGCATTTTCCCTTATACAGTAGGTGACTAGCTGGTCAAATATGATTTGCTCACGGGCCTTGGATGGAAGAGATGATTGATACTGGTCTGTAAATAGCCAGGCTGGAATGGTGAATTCCAGGGAACTGGGAATACTGCAGAGAAAAGATTAATAATTTAGATATGGGGAAGGAAATTTCCTTGAGAGCCTAGGCCAGCAGCTTCATATCTATCATATCACCCTCTACCCTGGTTTTACCTAGGACTCTGTTTCCATATTTTAGGGTATATTTTGCTGAAATAAAATTTGAGGTACCCTGGGTATTGGTCAGTATTGCCTGATAGTTCAGTGCCATCACTGTCATGTGACCCCAGCACATGACTGGGACGAAGGACAGAGCTGAGGTCTATGAAGGCTGTGTTAAATTTGTTTGCTATCTCAGCTGGGTCCAGAATGTCTTCCCCATCAACTTTGAGCATTTTGGGGCATGTTTCACCTTTTCCAGAAGATCTGATGTTATCCCCATGTGTTTCCCATTACTCCACTTCCTAGTTTGCTGGTCATTGTAGTATGCCAATTTTGCCTTCCTTAGCCTACTGGTGCACCTATTATGAGCTTCCTTGAACCTTTGTAGGTCCACAGGCGAACCTTTCTCTCAACCAAATGCCACAGTTTACCCCTTTCTCACATGTGGGCTGTGAGCTATGAGTGACTTATCCAGCAGTGGTACCTCATACCAAGTGTTTTTGAGAGGAGAAAATTTGTTGTATCCTGCATTGCATTAATTTACAAAATAAAACAGGGTAGCTTTAATATCAGGGTTGATGTCCAGGTAGCTTCAGTCTTGAAGTCTACAACCTTATCTTGTGAAGGACCTGGCTGGTGGAAAATTGGTGGTGGGTGGGGGCTTGGAATGTTTATCAGTTTATGAGTACTGAACTTGGGAGTGATCACTGATTGAGTGTGGTAGCACAGGAACATCAATTATCTTATCTGAGTGGGTAGCCAGGATCCAGTCAGTTAAGGTTTTGCGCCCATTTTATTTGGCTCTTTTGCATTCAGTAACTAATTTGGAGAGAAACAAACTGGTCACTATGTCACTATGGGCAATACTTGATTTGGCAGACTAATTAATGTTAATATCTCTGGTGACTCTAGTTTCCCAGTTTCATCTAGTTTGTTTAAAGTGTCTAGCAAATGACTCAAGGCCAGATTGATGCTTACCTGGAGGTATGTACATTGTCATGATAACAAGGGATTCATGTCCCCTCCTTAGGAGGAGTTTAACTGGCAGGCATTCACAATGTCTAGTAAGCTGTCAATTTCTAGTTTAGACCCCTGCAGATCAGACCTTAGGTAGATTAGGCAGCAACACCCACACTTATCCCACCAGTCCTCTCTAAATAGGTTAAAGACAGGCAGAGTGAGGGCAGCATCAGAGATTTTAGGGATGAGTCACGTTTCCATCAGGGATATTACATCAAGTTGCACAAGTGCTACCAGGCTTCAAACACAGCAAGTTTAGGGAGTAGGCATCCAGTGTTAAGGGAGACTATATTTATTTTCCCTTTACAATTCATTCCTGACCCATTGTTGCTTAAAGGACCAAGGTTAGGGTGGGTATTTCCAGACAAGAGGAGTAACACTAGTGAAGTTTTCAAAGATCCCTCAGGCCTGGGGTTAGCCTCAGGGATCTTTTTCTTGCAGGAGTGGTATTTATTGTTGACCTTGTAGCCAGGGGTGACACATGTACAGTATGGCTGTAGCAATCTCCTGTTGTTGCTAAGATATGTTGCTCCACCGTGGGATCTGATATAGGTTGATGTCCTTGGGCATTTATAGGTTGAATAGGGGATCCTGTTGCCCAGGGGCACTGCATTAAGGTGTAAGAAGGGTTACCTTCAACCATGTTTTGCTGGTGCCTCCCAGTGCCTTATAGCTGTAAGTTTACCCAGGAGTAGTACTGTGGCAAACAGCAATTTAATCTGTGTGTTGGGGGTTCTGTCTAGATGGAGGAGTGCATGGCACCAGCTATCTAAACTGAGTTGGCTTACACAGACACCAGATTTGTAGAACCAATAAGAACCCTGGGTTCAAAACCTGTATGCTGACATAAGATAATTCCAGGTGGTTAATTCTAGTGCTTTAATACCACAGACATGCTCGCAATGATGGCAGGAGCATAGAGTGTTACCAGACTAGGGAGATGGACAGACTCACCTCCTAGAGTGGGATAGGCAGTGGGATAGAGGAATGCAAGGAGTCTGATACACTGTGCACATACCCAAGCTAGTCATAATTTACAACAGAATCAATACAGGTAAGCAGCAACAGTCTTTGAGCACCTTACCAAGTTCAAACTCCAAACCCCTTACCAACACAGCTTTAGGGCGAGGCACAGTACCACCACTGCTCTGAACCAACTAACCAGCGATGTCAAAGGTAATATGGACAAGGGCTTACTCACTGGTGCAGTTTCCATCGACCTTTCAAAGGCATTTGATATGGTCTACCACCCACTTCTGCTGACAAAGCTACGTGCCATAGGAGCAACTGACTCTACCCTATCCTGGTTCCGCAGTTACTTGGATAATCAGAACCCAGGCTGTTGCCTTTCATAAAGCTCTATCCTCCTCCATACCTATCACCCATGGTGTTCCACAGGGTCCATACTTGGTCCTCCTCTTCTCTATATTCATTAATGATATTCCCAGTCCTTCTCATAACAGTAGCCTGCTCATGTATGCCAATGACCTGGCTCTTTATTCCTCATCTAAATCAATGGATGTAATCAACCACAACCTTTCACATAACTTCCAGTCCCTGCAGTTATGGCTCTGGGACAACCACCAAATCCTAAACATAGACAAAACGCAGGCTATGCTTTTTGGATCCTCAAAGAAATTTCCCTCTGAGGCTCCTAAGCTCTGGGTTTGCTGCAGTGATGGAACCTTGATCTCCAACACCTCTTCTGTCAAATATCTCAGGGTTACACTCGACCCTGCTCTTGACTTCACCGCCCATGTTAACAAGGTCTGTTGAGCTGTTAATGCGAAAATTGGAGCTGCCTACTGTGTTCGTCACTCCCTGACTCCTTCAGCTAGACTATCAGTAGCTAGAGGAGTACTTCTTCCACAGCTCCTATATGCAATCCCAGTTCTTTTCCCCACCTCTGCCAGTGTGCTCGGTAAATGGAACACTTCCTACAACAATATCTGTAGGTTTGCCTTATCTGCCCCTCGCCAACTCATCATTGCCTCTTTTACTCCAGCCTAAACTGGCTTTCACCTCAGGAACTCAGGGCTTACTCCCTCTGGTGTCTTATTGACTCACTCACTAGACCATGATGTCCAGACTCTCTGGCTGACCTTCTTATCCCAGTCTCCCACTCCTGCACCCTTAGGTCCTCCTCCATCCCAATGCTCTCTCTTAGACCCTGTGCTACAAAAATGGGTGAACAGGTGTTCTCCAATTTTGCTCCTAAGTTCTGGAACTCGTTACCCTTGCAGGTTAAAAATTCTGCCTCCTACAGTGTCTTTAAGAGCTCACTGTTCTCTCACCTTTACACCCTTGGTAACTGCAAATGCACCTAGACTTAATCACCACTAGGTCCCCTGGCTGGGAATTGTCCTAGTGGTAAAATGTACTCTTACCTGTATTATATTGTTTGCACTATGTTGTTGTTTTATGTATGAACTTGTACAATTGTGCTTATTTTGTATTCCATCTTGTACTCTCCCGGGTCATGCCTGAAAATAGGCAGGATTGTTGCCTAGTGCACTTACCTGGTTACCCAAAGCTAATAAATAAATAAATAGCATAGAACAGTCTTTGAAAAGTCACAGTATGCAGCATGAAAGTATTATTTAAGGTCACTATTCAGGCAGTAGCAAATAGGCCAAGTCAAATCATAAGACAAACTATAAAGCACTATCGCAGAGCTTATCATGTGGGAGGCACTACCTTGCCTTGCCTTGCAGTCAGCAACCACTCTTAGCTTTAAGGGTGTTGTGGCACCTAAAAGTGAAATGAAATTAGTCCCTTTCAGAATGCAACCCTCATGCTTTAGAAACTAACCTACAGCTAATAAACAGATTTGTTGTGGTCAAGATGCAAGGCAAGGAGCTATGACTTATACTGTAACACAGAACTACTACATTAATACATTTCAGTAGTTGCTGGGCTAATACTGAGAAGCTTCAACTCAGCATCAAGCAACTTCTGAATAGGTACAGGAACCACTCAGTACAGTTACCCTAACACAGAACAGCTTTATGTTGAGATTGCTTACATTAGCACATTGGAACTTAGCTGGATCCTTAACTATCGAGGAGACAACAAACAGCATTATGTAAATGAACTCTGCTACCATGTACAATTATTACAATGTCATTAATACACCTCGCAATAATACTATCATGGACTGTGTGCAGGCCATTGCAGTTTAGGGACCTTTGACAGCATTATTTGGGCAGCATTTCCTGCATTCGCAGCAACTCCTGGCAGACTCTCTCATTGTCCATTGTGTAGTAAAACTATCTTTGTCTAAAAGGGAAAAGGAAATCTTCTAACCAGGAAAAGCACACTAAGCCAGAGCTTGTTTGCAGGCGCGACCTAGGAGCACAAGGAGTTAAGTGACTTGCTTAGTGTCACACAGTATGCATGTGGGGGCTGATGGGATTCAAACCCAGATCTCAGGTTTGCAGTTCAGTGCCTTTACCACTATGCTATACCGTCTCTCAAAAGGAATAACAACTTCATCAGGCTAGCATATTATTAATTCATTATGTCACATAACATGCTAAAAGAGAAAGAACCACTTCTGGGGTTGACACTGCCATGACAAAGATGATACAGGCAGAAAACAATGTGCCAGTACTCACTGAACACTATAGCCACACTGTGAAATTAACCACTAGGAAAAATGTCTCTTCTTGTGCAAGAAGGCATTTGTGCAATGCGGATGTTCTCACAGCAATTTCATTCAGTTGCAGTCTGGCAGCCCTGTGCACTCCTGATGCGTTTCACACTACATGAAGCACTTTATCAAATTATATGCCCCTTAATAATGTACTGCCTATATAATCAAGTTCTTAAAGATGCAGTAACCATATACTATATATTGATGGGCTGTTGTTGAACATAAACTCAGTATACCTATATAGTGACAGTACAGTTATGAACATAAATTGAGTTCTCATAAGTATCAGTATACTACAGTATGCAGTTAAAATGTTAAGTACCATCAGGTTAGAGGAATTATAGACAGACATTTCACAGTAATTTCGATTCCCTATTCCTGTCTGATCCACCATGCCATGATCTGCATTTAGATCACACTTATTTTATAATTTAGTATTGATGGTTTCCTTATCTGAAGGCATTATACTGAAACATAAACTATTAATTACAAAGTGCTACTACTGTATATGTGCAAAATGCAGGAGTAAAAGCATACAGAGTACAGTTAGTATTACATTTTAAAACAACTTCATTGATACTGAGTTGATAACCCAGTCTTACTATCAATCAGGTGGAACCATGAAGGTCAGTAATTATCTAGCCTAGCAGCAAGTGAATTGTCAGACTGTTTGCATCATATTCTTTGCAATATTTTAAATATGTAAACATGCATTAATCCGTAAGTTACAGACTGAACCCTTGAAAACACATATTTAAAATGTACATCAACTAAAAAACAATTTTTTTAAACAATGAGTTAGCACTTCTTTGAAGTTTGATTCTGATTGTACTGTACTTGGAAACAACATTTCTGAAAGTCACAAGCAAGCACATCTTATATTGTGTCTCAGAATCAGTTCTCCTCTTGACTCCATATTAAGGAAAGGGGAAATTGTTTAACCAGGTAAGGCACACTAATCCAGAGCTTGTTTCCTGGTGTGACCTGGGAGCATGAGGAAGTTAAGTGACTTGCTCAGGGTCACACAGTGTGCAAGTGAGAGCTGATGGGATTTAAACCCAGGTCTCCAGGTTTGCAGCTTAGTGCCTTTAACCACTATGCTAAACTGCCTTCACATATTACCCTTCATTACACTGAAAAGTATCTATCCCCCTAAATAGACCTCTTCCACGCAGACCTCGCTAAGTTCTCTGTCTCTCTTTGCCTCCGGGATATACATGTTGAGATCTCTGACTTTTCTCCCAAAGCCCCTGGGTCATTTTGGCCATCCTCCTCTGCACTGCATCTAACCTATCACAGTCCTTCAGCAGGAGTGGGCCCAAAACCTTGCACAGTACTCAGCTGGCAGCAAACAAGTGACCTAAACAGGGAGGACCACTCTGCTTCTATTACTGATACAGTATATCTTCCTAATGACACCATCATATTGTTAGCTCAACCCACTGCTCTGTTACATAGTACTGACTCTTTTAGGCTTTCACAATTATCACCCCCAGGTCTCTTTCCTCAGATGATCTCTATTGTCCCCCCACACACACACAAGTATAACACTTCTAGGATTTTACTCACTATGTATTTTAATTTGTATTTTTGGTGTTGAATTTCAACTGCTGAATTCTGTATCATTTTTTAGTTTTTCAGATGCTCACTAGACAATGCTAACAAGGTGAAGGCCATTACAAAATCAAATTTCAAACATGATAGAACTGATTATGATGAAGGATATATTTTTAATTGGAACAAGTGAAGCACAAATCAAAGTGAAAACTGAATGCAACAGCAATGAATCAATAAACTGAGATTTAGTCTAAAAATAGGTTGTAGATAAATGATTTTGGACTATGGCACTATGGTGAGAGACCCACAGTAGTTGCAGAAAGCCTACTGTCAGGCTTCTCTTTTTGTAGAGGAGCTAGAGCAGTCTCCACAGTGATTGAAACTGAGTGGGAGAACCACATGATTCTGTGGCCACACAGAAGGACCAGATGGGGGATGATAAGAGGAAGAGGAGGTAAAGGGTATGGCAACAACTTAGAAACATTGAAAGTGATGTAACAAAAATGCAGAGTTGTCCATCCAGTGTGCCCAACCCCATGTATTAGTTGTGTTATGGCCCTATTGCTCATCTATCAGGAACAGTATGAGGTAACACCCACTGAGAAGGTACTAAATGTTATATTATACAATGTCAGGGAAATTTCCTTCCCTCTGATTGGTCAGTGGGTGCCTGAAACCATGATGTTATTTCACATTATCATAAGGGTCTCAGGAATGCTAAAATCTGATTGGTTGTCAGCATTCCGAGATCCTTATGTTAATCTCCTTATTAATGAATTTGTGCAGCTTAATCACAAGTGTTAATTTGCCTGGCACTAGTTTTTTGTAGAAATTCTATTATTAGAATTCAGAGCTGCCATTATGCTTACCAGTTGTAAGCCTGAAAAACAACAAAATATAAAACTGGCAGCAGTGGTCGTCACCCTTCTAACTGATTTTAAAGATGTGGCACTGTCAGTTGAGGGCTTGCCTGCTAATCTAATGTCTTCAGAAGTGGCTTTCCTTGTTCAGGCAAGTCTTGTAAAAATGCTGTTAACTCTGTCACACTGAATCGCACCAGCAGAAACACAGTATGGCAACACAAGCTGAAAAAGTAAATAAAAATAAAACCACACACAACTAACTGGAACTGCTTGGTCAAAGTTCTGACTGGTTTGCATTTTAGGCACTGTTCATTTCAATTTGCCTCAACGCTGCCACCTGTGTGTGTCAACTTGGGCACTAATAAACTACTAAACATTTTAACCACAGATGCCTGTGTGGCAACTTGGAGCTAAATTACCCAACATTTTAACAACAGAAATCTAAGCACTTTCTGTTCACCTGTTACCTGCTGCCTGGTTTCTACAGGTTTCTCTTAAGAGGTTTAGTAATGCAGCCCTATGTCTGGCATCTGTATGCATGGTGGCTGTTTGGTGGCACCAGTGGCAGTAGTTAAAGCAAGTTGGTTTAATTAATTTTATTTGTAAAATCCTCTGAGTCTCAGGGACCAATTTCAAATTGATCCCAGTAAGTGCATTAAGGGCTGTTTCGGCACCATTCCTAGCTCAAATAAGTTGCTCTTTCCCCACGCTGCCCAACAACAGTATTTCTGTAAAAAAAAAATAAATCATCACTGTTTCTGTTGCTAGCAAAGCCAGGTTCTTTTACTGCATGCTGCTGTTTTTAATTCTATGTATTTCGGAGTCACGTGATGCCCTCGAGGGAGTAAGTAGCTCGCTGTAGCAGCTCCACGAGTATATGCAAAAAGATTCCACTTTTCCACCCAAATAAAATATTTTAAGGTGCTCCAACATAAAGAGAATACTGTAGGGAGTGTTAGAATTAACTATTATGGAATTGCAAAGAGACGAAACCCGAAGAGACACCGATGAAGAAAATGAAAAGGCCGCGGGAGGCCTGGAAGCAAAAAGACCCCGTAGAAGTGAGTCTCCGGCTGAAATTCTAGAATCCTCGGCATCGGAACAGTTACAGGAGGATGTCTTGGTGATCAAGTCTGCATTGTTCTCCCTCATCGTGGATTTTAGAGAATGGAAAGTATCTATAAATAGCCTGATTACGAGAGTTACTGATGCTGAAACGTGCTTTTCCTCTATAGAGGATAAGCTGGAAAAAGTTCTAATGGAAAATACAGCCTTAAAAAGAACAGTTAAAGAGATGGAGGATAAAGTAAATGACCTCGAAGGCAAGTCCAGACGCAACAATTTAGTGCTTCTGGGCCTCCCAGAAGGAGAAGAAGGCACAAATACAGTGAATTTTATCCAAAAGCTGTGCACTCGTGTGGCAGGTCCTTCCCCCAACGGCCCCACTTATGTGGTAGAACGGGCTCACAGGTCAATCAGGCCAAAACCTATGGCAGAGCAACCTCGTCCTATTATATTTAAGGTCCTAAACTATCTAGACAGGGACCATATTTTGAAAGCGGCGAGAAGTGCTAAGAAGATACTCTGGGAAGGTAAACAGTTGTATCTGGTTCCAGACCTCACATACAAGGTGCGCCAAGAAAGGGCAGCATACAGAGCAGTTCAATACAAGTTGTGGGCAGCGAAGACTAAACACAGAATGCTGTTTCCAGCTCGGCTGGAAGTTACACTGCCTAATGGAAACCAGAGGTATGAATCAGCGGCGCAAGCTTTGGAAGATTTAAAACGGAGAGTTCCCAATTTATTTGGCAAAGAAGAGTGAGCGTTTCTTAGAAAACTCAAGAAGAAGCACAAGCCTATGGAGAACCAGCTGATCTCTCAGTGATGCCTCGCTGCATTGCTTTCCAATTTGTATGACGTTCAGAGGTGTTGGAAACTGTCTTCTGAGTTAATAAGACTGAATATGGAGAACTTTTAGCCTTTATTTTAGTTAAAAGCAGGAATGATGCTACATATTTAATTTTAGGAAATAGTTTGGATCCAATACAAATATGACATGTATGGACTCTATCGCTCTAGTGTCTTATTTGGGTAATACAGGGCAACTTGGGAAGCTCACGGAATTTTAGTTTATATTTGCTACTGAATCAAGATATTCATTACAGTGTTTGCTTTCTGGATCTGTGTATAAACAAATTTCAAAGAGGTGCTGAATTTCACCATTATGTTAATGGGATTGGGGCATGACTGCAAGGCATTTAATTACTGTACATTGTATAGCATTACGATACGATCTGACTCAGAGTTTCAGGAAGAAGTCGATAGATAATGAGGTGTATTATTTTTGTGTTAGATATGGGGAATCAAATAATAAGAGCGATAAGAAGATATAAAGGTATTCAAACATATATCAAGGGCAATATTAACTCAGGGTCAGATAGGGGACTACCCTTTATTTTCTTTTTGACAGTATTGGGGTAACAAAGTAAAGGTTTAATAACATACCAAGTGGTGGAAAGGAACATTTCATACTTCTTTCTCTTGACATTTTGCATAATGCTGCAGATGCAGCTCCCAGAGGATATGGCGGCCAAAATGTTTTGGAGCAGGTGTTTGGCCTGGGAAGAGGGGATGGCGATACAGAGAAAGGGGCATTTGTTAAGGATAGGATAGAAGAGGGTGGAGGGTGGGACTGCGTGCAATATTGAATGAGAGGCAAAAGGGACAAACTGGGATTGTTTGGACATTAGAAAAGAAGATTACTGTCATAGTAAATTTATGGGAAGCTGGAACATAATGTCATGGAATATTAAAGGAGGTAAGGACAACGCTAAGAAATACAATGTCCTAAGACATCTTAGTAGATATCAGCCGCACATAGTTATGTTGCAAGAAACACATATTATTACAGAACGTCTGTCAACTCTACGGAAACTTTGGGTGGGTCAGGTTTTTGGAGTAGGTAACAGCCCTAGACGGGGAGGGATAGTTATTCTTATTAATAAGAACATGCCCTTTCAGGGAACGACAACCTGGAAAGATCCAGAGGGGAGATTCATAGTAATCCAAGGGTTATTAGCAGGGGTGGAGGTTATGTTGGGATCAATATATGGGCCAAATGTAGATTCCTCCTTTTTTTTTCTTCTTCCCTTTAGCAGCTATTATTGCTTCTGCCCCTAATGTCCCATGCTTGCTGGGAGGGGACTGGAATCTAGTTTATTTTAATGATCTGGAAAGGTCATTTAGCAAGAGGGTTGCTCTATCGCCTGCTCAGAGGGCAATTAGGGAATTTTTGGAGGACTCAGGTTTAATTGACCCCTGGAGAGCCTTTCATCCCCAGGAAATAGATTACACATATTATTCCCCACCTCATAAAGTCTATTCCTGAATAGACTATTTTCTCATAAGCAAAATGGCTTTACAGGGTATAGAAGACATAGGTGTACATCCCAGAGTATTACCAGATCATTCTCTAATCTGGGTGAAACTGAGATTCCAAAATTATCAAAAAGTCTCGAAATCATGGTTTCTTAATAACCAACTCTTAGGGAGGAGAAATAGTGAATCACATGCGATCATTTATTAAAGACTCCTGGAATAACAATTGGGAATTGATGGGGAATAAAGATACCTTTGAGGCGGATGAAAGCGGTATGGCGAGGAGAATTTATTAGATTAGCCTCACAAGGAAGTGTAAGAATTCTGCACAGGTGGAAGAATGGCTAGCCAGAATAAAGTTTATAGAATCCCATTTGCATTAGGCAACAGATGAGCTCATGTGGGAGGAACGTCATGCCTTAAGAGCCAAATACGCAGCGTATTTACTTAATCATACATTTAAAGCAGCAGCAAAATGGAAGGCTACATATATAGGACAAGGAGAAAAATCAGGGAAATTGCAAGCCCAAAGGATTAAAAAACAGAAGGAAGCTAACTGGGTAGTCAACCTAAAAGACAGTGTTACAGGGAAACTAAATTCAAACCTGGTGAATATAGCAAATGATTTTAGGAAATATTATTTAAATCTATATACAGCCCCTCCCTTAGAGACAGATTATCACTCACACTTAGAGAACTTCTTGCAAGATACAGATCTTCCTCAGCTCACATTAACACAGCAATTAGAGTTCAAAGGAGAAATAACCATACAAGAAATCAACAAAGCTATAGATAGATAGATTACCTTTGGACAAGGCTCCCGGGCCTGACGGTTATTCGGCCTTATTTTATAAGACTTTTAAAGAAGAACTTGGCTCATTTTTGAGATAGTTATATATCCACCTATATTCCTCTCCTATCAGGGAGTTATTATTGTTGGAGGCAAGAATTGTGGTGCTTCCAAAACCAGGGAAAGATTTAACTAGACCCGAGAATTATAGACCAATTTTACTATTAAATATAGACATAAAGATATTGTCAGGCGTATTAGCATTCTGGCTTAAAAAGGTTTGGGCAAGCCTTATAGGACCAGATCAAGTTGGATTTGTCTCCGGTAGACACTCAAGTGATCATTTCAGAAAAATATGGCATTTGCTTTCCACTTCAGGGGACACCAAAACCGACATGGTCTTGGTGTTCCTCAATGTGGAAAAAGCATTTGACAGGGTGAGTCAGAAATTCCTATTTGACTTATTACCTAGATATGGATTACTCCCTGAGTATATAACATGGGTCAAGATTTTATATACATTCCCTTCAGCGAGAATCTTTTGTAATGTGGTCACCTGAGACAGTTTTAGGCTAACAAGGGGTACTAGGCAGGGTTGTCCCTTGTCCCCTATGCTATTCAATTTGTATATTGAACCCTTGGCTAGGAAAATTAATAGTGTAAAGGAGATAAGGGGCATAACCATAGGGGAGGAAGACTATAAAATGTCCATGTTTGTGGGACGACATTCTTCTACATCTCTCAAATTGGCAAGTGTCTCTAATAGAAGTATTGAAAATAATAGAGCAGTTCAGTGCTTTATCCATATATAAACTGAACCGTAATAAAACATTGGTTCTTTCATTGAATTCAACTTGTTCCAGGAGGGATGTAGAAGAATTGGGACTGGGGTGGGTATCTAAAACAATCACATTCTTGGGCACAGATATTGCTTCAGATATCAATACATTGAAATCATTAAATATCGATCCAGTTATTAAACAGATGCAACAAGATCTAAAAAGGTGGCAAGGACTACCACTTTCTTTGTGGGGGAGAGCAAACATAATCAAAATGGTGATACTTCCCAGACTTATGTATCCCCTTACTATGTTGAACATATTTCTCCCTAAGGCATGGTTTAAAAGGATAGATTCTATTTGGTCAGCCTTTTTATGGAAAGGTAAAAGACCTAGAAGAGCAATCTGTAAATTAACAATGGAGAGAAAAAGGGGAGGGTTGAGTATGCCACATTTATTTTTATATTATTAAGCCCTCCATGGCAGCAAATATTTTCAGTGGCTGATGCCCCAAGAGAATTTGGAATCACAGTCGGCATGGCTTAAAATAGAAAGCACTAGGTCCTGGGAGCATCATCTATCGACTAAGACATTACTGTATATCCCTCAGAAAAAATTACCCAAGTCTTGGCATCACAACTCCATTGTATGGTCAGTGAGGGTACATACCCAGTGGTGTGCATTATTTAATTTGGATAAGAGACGGATTTGGGGCAGCCAGTTTGTCATAACAGGAACCTGCAAATAGGGAAGAAACCTATTTCTCCTTCCTTCTGGAGGGAACTAAAAGATGCATCTCTGTTTGACCTAATATCAGATAACAAATTCGAGTCCCCCTGACAAGTACAGCAAAGGTTGGGTGTAGGATCTTTACCTGGCTTCAAATATTTGCAGCTTAAAAATTGTATTCAGTCAAATTTAGGATCCTCACCTTGGTCCTCTAAGATGACGGAAATATTAGGACAAATGTTCCAAGTAGCAATTCAACCTAGACCTATCTCCAAAATCTATAAATTTTTATTGGTAAAATATTGGCAGAAGTACCCCTCAACTGCATTTTATTGGAAGCATTCTGCAGACATCTCTTATGATTCGGATACATGGGAACAGGTCTGGGTGAGTAATTATAGATGGTTAAAACAGGATAGATTAAGGCTTCTTCATTTCAATATATTACATAACTTATTTTATACACCCACAAAACTGGGTAAGAATCAAGAGGGCACATGTCCCAAATGTTTACAAGAACAGGGTACTCTAAAACATATGCTATGGTCTTGCCCTATAATTCAAATGTTTTGGCAACAGGTAATAAAATTTGCAGATCCATTATTTAAAGGATCATGCCACTTTGATATAGAGACCTGTATATTGGGTAACCTTTCAGCCATATCATCCCAGACATATAAATATTATTTTGCTCTTATTTCAGCAGTAGCATTGCTTCTCATTCTTAGATACTGGATTAAAGATTATGCACCACCACTCAGAGAGTGGGTTCAAGAAATCTGTATAGCCTTTTATGCAGAAAAACTGATAGCAGCACAATTTAATAAGGCATCTAAATTTAATGAGAGATGGAAGCAATTTACAGAATTTATGGCTAGGAGGTTTAAGTGACCTGATAGATAGTAATATTTCAGTCTTCCTGGAAAGTAGGACAGCGATATGGGAAAAGTGGTCATTCTTCATTTGCATAAGTGTCCAAGGTAATACCATACAATGAAATTGGATAGCAGTCCCACAAATAAGGGAGGGAGATTAGGAGGAGGGGAGTGAATAGTGGCATATTATTGAAATGTTATGAGAAGGGAGGAGGAGGTGTGGGGATAGAATGAGGGTGGGGTTGGGGAACCATCTAATGTAAAGGTCAGATGCCATCTGGAAAGTTTTGATATGTATCGACTGTATTGTTTTTTCTTTGTTTACTTTTTTCCTGTATATGTATTTTCTGGAAAATCTTAATAAAGCATATTATATAAAAAAAATTCTATGTATTTCACATAGGCTTAGCCTGAGCTGGAATCTGCCTCAGTTTTACTCCAAATAGCCATCTTAATGTTGCAGCAGTAGGAAATAAATAAAGCAAGTTGAGTTAATTCTAAAACAGTAGACTGTTCAAATCTCGGAATTTTTACAACTGTAAATAAGGAAAAATCCTTTGTAATTCGAATTCAACCCCTTGCCCCTCCCTACCTGCATCTCTGCAGTTCTCACAGTTTATAACTCCATCCTCTGTTTTCCTACAGCACTTAGGGATTCCTTCATGGGTGCAGGTCATGAGGGTATGACACCTTCCCCGAGCTTTAAGAGCCCCCGCAGTATTTTACCAGGTAATGTGTGCTCCTCAAACAGCCTTCCAGCATGCAGCACTGCAGAAACACAGCCCTAAATTTCTCCAAACTCAGAGGAAGGGCTATTACCTTTTAATTTAAAGTTTTCTCTGTCTTAAAGGTTTTAATGACCCCACACATGTGAAGATAGTTTTATTCTGTGTAATTTTCTGCATCTCAGTGATCAATTGACCTGATCCCAATATATGCCTTAAGAGCCGTTTTTTTGGCGCCATTTCTAAGTTTGAATAAGTGACCCTCACCTTACGCTGCCTAGCAAATTGTATTTCTGTGAAAAAAAAAAAAGAAAATTAGTGCTTTCTGTTGCTAGCAAGGCCAGATTCTATTATTACATGCTGCTTTTTGAAATCAATATATTCTGAAATGAAGAGCCCTGGGGGGTCACGTGATGGCTGCCTAAGAGTTTGGACATGTCTGAGTTGGCTCCTGCACCCCTGTCTCAACTCAGTCGATTTAGCCACCCTTGATCAGTTCCAGACTGATTCGCTCACTGGTATCTACACTTATGGTGTCGGGGTACAAGTAAAATCGGTAAAAAGCACCTGTATGGAGTCGGAAATGAGAGCTCCCATGATGCCATATGCCGCTGACTACCCCGACAAGATACAAGCAGGCCAAGCGGGTGAAGACACACCCGGGCTACTGCCTCGTCCCAATCGATATCTCGGGCTGCACTGACCGAAGACAAATTCCAGGAGGGTCTTGATTCACTAAAAGAGATGCTGATTAATCTGTCGCTCGACCTCTGCACCATGAATACTATGGTGGAACAATTTGCAATCCACACAGGAGACAATGAGGCCAGGATTTCATCACTTGATGACTGGTTCAACCAGACAGACCCAGAGCTGACTATTTTGCACCAAAGGATCAAAAAAGTTGGAGAGAAAATGGAAGACCTAGAGGGTAGGTCCAGAAAGAACAACTTAGTAATTCTTGGTTTACCCAAGAGGGAAGAGGGCCATGATGCCATCTTTTTTGTCCAAAAGTTATGTGAGGAGCTCACAGGCCCCTCTTCTAATGGGCCTACCTACATTGTAGAATGAGCTCATAAGGCCCTCTGTGCAGCCCCCTCACCAGGAACCCCCCCAGACCACTGATTTTTCGTTTGTAAAATATTTTAGACAAACAGCATATTCTGAGTGCAATCAAGGATATCAAGGAGGTTCAGTGGGAGGGCAAGACCCTTAGGATAGCTCAGGATCTACCCTATATGGTCTGGCAGAAGAGGTCTGCACTACATCCAGTTATTGCCAAAATCATAGCTGCTGGCATAAAATTCAGAGTCCGATATCCTGCTGTTCTCCAAGTCTACCTTAAAAACCAGTGGTACTCTTATGACATGCTCGAGCAAGCAAGAGTGGGCCTCCGGGAGTTATTGCCAGAGCTATTCAAGTGAGGTATACATCATAAACATGGCTCTCTGGTCTTTCAATTGGTGAGACAGCGGTTATTTTGCAGTAAGATTGCTAGTTTCATACTCTGTTGTTAGTGAAAAGACAATTGGCGGTGCATTTTGTATTTACTTTATTTGATCCTTGGAGGAAAAGTACTTTAATTTGGCACTCTCTTCTAACTCGGAAAATGTCAGTACCGGCTACTAAAGAGTGTCCTCCTCCCACAGAATTGTATTTGATCACACCCGACTTGGAACTGCTGTGGTTACATTTTCTTGTTTTGGATACGAGACTTCCCAAAGAAGGAACCTTTACTCTGTTCTATTTTATTTCATCTCATTGAGTGGCTCTGTTCACCAATATGAAGCAAGGATGTATGGACTATGACTTTTGTTGGATAACAAGAAACTCGGGCGACATCTAGTGGATGTTTAATATTACCACTCCATGACTAAATATGCTGTTTGGATATTTTGTCAATGTAACTCCCATAACCCCTACAACTAATAGGTCTGAGCTAAGCATGAATGGGCATGATCACTAGACTCACAATCATTCAGGTTGAACTCTCAGAATCCTTTTGAACTAATATGACTTTTTTTTTTTTTTTTTAGAGGGAATAGTTATAACTTCCAAGCATTTTGTCATAGTATTTTAGGAAACTCTACAGTCTCCAGTCGGGACTTTGTATAACAAGATTACTTGGACTGTTTTCCTTATTGTACAACTGCATTTTATTTATTGATCATTTACCTTAAGATAGTTGCTTCTCCATTATATTAGTACTTACAGCTTAATTTATTGAAGGAGTGCCTTCAGGGAGAAGTGGTCCTTTATTCATTAACCTGTACCCCCCTTCTTTTTTTTTTTATTTTATTTTAGTCATTTATTATTGACAGCACTGCCTAAGGCTTCTTCGATACTATGTTGGGTTGGGGCAGGGGGAGGATGGAGCACATGCTCTGGGCAGTTATTTTGGAGTCATGTCCCAGTTTATATGGTGTGTCAGTTGTTAGGACTGAGGTTGTAGTTAGTGGGATAGGAGGGTGTTACATGAGAATGTATCTTTGTTTGATTATATGTTTAGCATTGTTGTTGTGGATGTTTATGGTTAGAGGGATCGTACTTGGGGGGTGTGGGAGGAGGTGGGGATATTACCACTTTTTGAAAAAATTATTGTGCAGAACATTTCTTTATATGTTAGCCAATATGGGGGGGGTGGATCGGCCCCAAAATCCACCCTATCCAGCCTGGACCCACTCTTCAATCTTTCTGCCGATTTGCCCTAGATGCCCCCCACGTACACACCACTGTGAGCTCTGTCACTCACTGGCCCTCCCATCCCTGAGCAACCGTCAGCAAATTCACAGTATCAAATTTGTGTCCAATTTCTGGCTTGGTGCTCTCCCTTCATACCTCATCTCCACCCTCTCCTCCCTACCAACCCCGTCCTATGCCCTCAGGTCTTCTGATTCCTGGCTATTGACAATCCCTCTCCGGCGGACCACTGCAGGCCAATCAGCCTTCTCCTACCACCTCCCAAAGCTATGGAATGCCCAACCAGCCCAAATCTGCCACTCCTCCTCTAGACATTCAATATCCTCTGCCCTACTTAACTACTACGCCACAAGCTGTTCCTGCTCTTGACCCCCTCCCACATCATCATATCCCCCCTTTCGATCCCCCCTCCTTCTTATGCGGCCTGACCAGTGGCCCAAGCATTTCTCCTCTCATGCTGGCATATATGCTCATCTAACCCTGCACTTGCCCTCCAGCACTTCTGCTCAGCCCCCAGTAACTCATTTATCCCACTGACTATGTCTGTCTGCTATGGGCGCATTCTAATTCCTGCACTTTCCTACCCACCCTGATCTCAACCTCTCCATAGACAACAAGTCCTAGTCACCAGCAGTACAAATTCTCAGTATCACTCTATGGCTATATTCTATGCATGATATTCCACCTTCTCCTGTATGTATCTGCACTCTGTAATCCTGTATGTAGCAATGTACCAAGATCCTAATGTAATCTCAATGTTATATATTCCCTGTACACTCTGTATCATGTACCATGGTCTCCTATGTATAACTCTATGAAATGTATATGTACACTCTGCATCATGTACCATGGTCTCCTATGTATAACTCTATGAAATGCATATGCTATCTCATGTATCCTCCCACCGGCTCTAATTTGAGTTGAGCACCTTTTGCTCAGTGTGCCCCACCTGGTGAAACTGTTCAATAAATAAATATACCTGCTATGTTGGGGAGTTATAGTTCAGTTTTCTATTTTATCTGGGAAAGCCACAAAGGGAAAGCTAGGAGTAGTTTCGGACCCTCCTTGCAGCACATTACTTAATAGGTGATATGGGTGGTCAATATAACTTTATTAGCTGGAACATTAAAGGGGCCCAAGACAGACGTAGTGTGGTCGCAGATTTTATTACTGTATATATTTACCTTAAATTTTATATATTTAATAACCACACCAATGGTTATTTCAATAAACTCAGTTTATTGTCTGTACATATGTTGGGAGCCTCGCTAAAGGCAAGAGCTCCTAACAAAGGTTTACAGTATTTTATAACACTCTCTCATTTTGGAAAACATCAACATTTCAGTATTAGCCAATCAAAGTTCTCAGCAATGTAACAGAAGAAAACACATTGAAGCATTAGGTATTTTTTCACTGGCTTATTTCATTACTGCTTGATACTTATGCCTGGGTCAAGCTGACCTAATAGAACAATGAGCTTCACTCACTCCATGGTACCGTACAGCTTGGCTTCAATGCAACTACATGTTCTTATCTCTGCTTTTGCCCAACCCTGCCCAAGCTTGCTATCCAGGCTGGTACCATCAGTTCTGTTCAGCATTATCTAAACTGCTATTTTTCACAACTTTAAGTAACTGGTTTCAGCCAGCATGAGCTATTGCCTTTTGCTTGCCTTGCAATTCTTACAAACTTATAATGACCCTTAGCTTCTACTCAGACCTGGCTATATTCAACTGCACTAGCAGCTTATATGTTATAATCATAATATATATATATATGTTGTAACACACTTTACTTTTTATGTATGCATGAATCCACTTCATATGTATGCATAAAAGAAAGATATATAAAAAGAAATTCCTCCACACTCCCCCCTTTTGATACTCTGTATCAACTAACCACCCCCCTTTTTATTTATATGATTTAAAACTGGTTTTCAGCATACAGATAGTTAAGGCATGGAGTTACAGATGGAACACAATGGTGAGTTTGTAAAACATAATACAGAATTGAGGGATGTCAACACCACAATTGAAATATGTGAAAAAAATGCTAACATGTGACACCACATATAACACAATATAACATAACAATTTTGTTGATGAAAAAGAGTTTATGGAATTCACTTTGAGAGTGAATAAGGTAGATGCTACTTTGTGTTGAGGTGTGGCACACCCTTGGAGCTTGATTGAAGAATTTATTGATAATGTCTTTTGACAAATAAGTCCTTATAAAACATAACAGTCTATAAAGTTAACAGTCCATAAAGTTTATATAAGTATTCACAGGTTGATGTAGTTACAGTACAGATGAAATGTCATTTGCAGAATGGTGGTAACCCCACAAAGCATATGGGGCAATGCAGACAGTAATTTAAAAACAAAACGCCAGCATAGTAGAAAAGTCAGTGTTCATTTTGCTGGCTGGCTGATTAGTAGACACACTGGCCAGGGGTGCATTAAGTCCTTTTAATGGAGTAGTCACACACACACACACACTGGCATGGCATTTGTTTTGTCGTAGTTGATTACACCCCAGCATAAAGATTAACAGTCCATAAAAAGGTAACAATTGACAATAAACTATTAAGAACACAGTCCATAACAGAGCAATAGGGTTGTAGAAAGTACCAGCCATGTTTGGAACAAGCAGCAGCGAAGAAAATGGATGTATTGCTTGAAGGTCAATTGAAGCAGAATTTTTTTGCTGGAGTTGGGGAGTGCCCCTTTCCCAGACTTAACTTTATAGTAAGCAGAAACAATAAGCTTGATTGCAGAGTCTGAACTGACTGGACCTTCTTCAGTTGATTTAAAGTTTTACAAATAGGTGTAATTTTGCTGAAAACATTACACTTGCAGAGGTTACTGCTGTTGAACGTGGAGATTTTGTGTGCACACTCGTGAAACCTGCAACTTGCAAAGTGTGTTAGACACTGAGTTAAAAACACATAAATAACAATTTTTAAACCATTTACTTTTTGTTTGTAAAGAGTGGTGTGACAGAGCCTAAATTTTGGCAATTAGAAAATAAAAATAAAAATGGACATTAACCGCACACCTGGGGGTGCAGGCCGAGGTTTAATTATACCATTTGACCATTAGTAAATTATGATAATGTTATGGTTACCTCCTGCTTTTAAATTACAGCAGTTATGACAGTGATGAACATTATTTCCCTGTCTGTTGCAAGCAGGCCTGACGGAGACCTGAGTTATAAAATTCTGTAATGTTACAATACATAGATACATAGACAGTAGTCAGCAGATAAGGGCCTATGGCCCACCCAGTCTGCCCATTTGAGCTTGTAAGTTTAGTTTGTTTTCCTTACCCCTGACCTCTAGAATTCCTTTATGTCTATTCCATGCATTCTTAAATTCCGTGATTGTTTTAGCCCCCACCACTTCCTCTGGCAGGGTGTTCCACTTGTCCACCACCTGTTTTGTGAAGAAATTTTTTTTTATGTTTCCTCTGAATTGTCCTTCCTCCAACTTCATCCCATGCCCTCTAGTCCTGGAACATTTTTTTTGCTTAAAAATAGTGTTTTCCTGCACTCTGTTTTTCCCTGTAAGATACTTGTATGTCTCTTATTATATTCTCTCTCTCTCTCCTCTCCTCCAGGGAGTGCATGTTTAGTTCCTTTAACTTGTCTTTATAGGACTTGTGATGCAATTCATTTTTGCACCATTCTCACCCCTTGTACTCCCTTTAGACCCATTACCCCCCTCTTCCTCAGTAAAGACTGAGCAGAAATACCTGTTTAATATGTCAGCTTTACTGTTGTCATTTTCCACGCGACTCCCATCCTCCCCCTTTAGTCTCACTATCCCTCTCTTTGTCCTTTTTTTTTTTTTTTTGCTACCTCTTTGGAAAACCATAATGGTCTCCTCTTTCTTTTTTTTTTGCTAACCTGCTTAATGCAGTTACATGCTTCAAACATACTGTTTATAACAATATGCCTTTTACACAATGCAATTAGTGGGACAAATACATATGTTGTTGGCCTATGTCAATTTAATAACAGTGCCTATTGCACCTGTGACACGTGAAAAGGTCTACTTTTTTTTTTTTTACCCTGTATAGTGACATACTTTAAAGTACTGAGTGAGATAAGGCTTGAAGCATAGGTTTGGAGTACAATGTAAATTGTGCATATTATAATTGTTAAAATTTAAAATGACAAAACCTGCATAGAGTGCACTTATTTTTAGGGGTACCTGTGAGTAATAAGACAAATGGAGCATTCATTTTACTTTTGGTTTTGCTTTGGAACATATTGTAGGGTGGGTCAGCAATGCTGGCCCCAGTATTTAGGCTTGGTTATGAGCATTAAAACATTATACATGTGGAGCACTTTTGAACACACACATGATACAGTGTAGCAAGATGTATATTAAAACATTATAACATAAACATGAAACATAAGCATGTTTGTAATAGAACAATTTCAGTATTGAGCATAATGCATAATGCATAAAATACATTTTAAACAACACATATAGACTGTAAACTTAGCTTAAAATTCAGAAATGTTAGAGTACTGTGAATTTACTGGTTGAAAAAAATGCATTCATTAATTGCTGTAAGGCAATGACAAAAGTTGCTTTGCATTTGTTTTAACAGGATAAGAATGCTGAAAAGACAATTAAAGGAATGAATATGTGTGGACATACATACACAACTCTACCCTCCAGCGTAACTGATTATTTGCTGAGGGCAGAAACCCTTGTACCAATAATAGGTGTGAGATTTAACTGTTTGCACTAGAAAAAACAGAAGGGCTTGGGCTGGGTTATGCTGTTAAAATACCTTGGGTCTTTTAAAACCTGTAAATAAGAAACAATTATTGGCAAATACATATTTTCCTTATTTACCTCTATGGAACAGTGATGTACCTTGCAACCTTTGTGGGTATTACACTGGAAGGGATAGAGGAAGGGTAGCACCCCTCCCCAAGCTCCCTACTGGTGGAAGAGATAGCTCAAGTGAAAGAGACAGCTCGAATACTGTAGCAATAAAAGGTTAGCTGTGGATGGTGACATGATCCCCACCTACTACACTTCTTTAAATTATAACAAGATAATATTACAATTAGTTTAGTAAGTTTCATACCTTACTATAAAGATGGGGAACTTATTTTTTTTTTAGAAGAAAGAGAAGAAACACAGACAAACAACAAAAACAAACACACACCAGTTTAAAAATAAAACAAGATTATTTCCATAGGATAAAAGAAGCCAAGCGTCCCTGGGTTCCCTTATCCTAAGCGTGACAAAATGTCAGCTGAGTTTATAAAAAATTCAGATTGATGGTAATACCGTACGTACGTATTTCTTAGAATGCATTTCAAAAAGACAAAAAAAAAAAAATGATTACACTATGGTCACACATAAAAGCAAAAACCATTGTTTTTAACTGTAGATGGTAAACTCTCAAAAACAGCTGTAATAGTCCTTTTTTCAAAAGCGTACTGTACATACATATAATAAAAATATGGGGAGATGATGAATAATTCTCCCCTTCCAGCTGGAGTATTGCCTGTGTTGGCT
The DNA here is from genome assembly GCA_016271365.2 of Neoceratodus forsteri. Taxonomy (NCBI): domain Eukaryota; kingdom Metazoa; phylum Chordata; order Ceratodontiformes; family Ceratodontidae; genus Neoceratodus; species Neoceratodus forsteri. The sequence goes on along the minus strand of CM057454.1, from coordinate 1,022,659,696 downwards.
GCAAGTCAGAAGCCATGAGAGGAGAAGAAAAGTTTGTTCTTCTTCACTTAGAATACTAGTTTTGCAATAAAAAGTCAAATTACATGGTTCACTCTTGGTGTGCTTTTATGAAAACATACATTTTGTGTGAAAAGTTGTGCTTTAGGTATGGAATACACATTAAGTTTGAACTGGTAGTAACATAAAATGTTGAAACACAAGAAGGTCAAATAACGTGCAAAAGGTCACAGTGTGCATGCAAGGGTCGTTCAAACCCAGTTATTTATTTTTTTTTTTAGTGTCCTTGAACACTGCTAATATTAAATATTTTTACAATAAAACTGCTGGCCAAGACAGTACACACACATACACATACACAAAAAGAAATACTTAACACAAAATAAGACTGACATTGTTTTACACCAATTTGCTAAGGTAATGCCCATAGTTCCATTAGAAAACTGTACGTGTTTTAGATATATGTGCTGCCTCCTGCCTGTCTTGTAACACTGACAATTTTTAAACCAACACATTTATACATATTACCATGCCATATCTTTCCAGAACAAAACACTTTTTAAACACATTCTAATAACTCCTTTCAACACCTTTAAAACACAACACAACGTACCATTTGTAAGTGAACACATTTTGTATAACATGGTTACACCTTTTGTCGCATAGCCAAAATATGGCACTTTGCCATTTTGCAAAAAGTTTCTGGTTTTAACTAGAAGTATGATAAAGCCATTTATAGTTGTTAACACATTACATTTTTACCTAGCAGTGGCTTGGCACGTTGCTTGCAAACTACAAATCTTTTTGCACATTGCAATCTATGACGTCATATCTCTTCACCTTCAACACTACCTGCTTCACCCAACAACTACATACAAAAGTTCTTCACTGACCCTATTTAGGCAGCACAAATGTTCCATTAAAAATAAAGCCAATTAAAACAGTCAGCTATGAGGCAAAGAAACTTTTTTTTTTTTTTCACTGTAACATGTTGTGCACTGAAGGCAGTCAATTCTATTTCGCAACCTTGACAACAGAACATAATTACAGAACACAGATATAAGCTACAAAATATGTACAAGAAAGACTGAGCATTACCTTGTTTAGTATACGTATTACGGAAATAAAACAGACAGACATAAAACAACTTTGAATAAAAAATTCAGACTTACCCGATGCCAAGGTTTTTTTTTTTTTTTCTTCTTTTCAGATACACAAGTCTGAGTAAGAAAACTGACTGCAGGACCTTTATGATAATTTCCAAACACTGCAGCTATTAACTCTTTCAAATGTTTTCTTTTGGCCATTTTAGTAACCTGCCAAACCAAGTCTTTTTCCAGAGCTCTGGGTTGCAGTTTAAAAACAAAAACAAAATCTCTTAACAGTACTAGCTTGAGATCCATTTGGTAGAGGTCCCCATATTTCCCATTTTGGTCCTGTTTACTGGCGCTATCTCTTATGCAGTGCCCACCTAACACTTCTCTTATTTGGGCGTCCCCTGACGTCAAGTGCAACCAACTAGCACTTTCGGTGCCACCTTAGCACTTAAGACAGTAAATGATGGCTGTCACCAATCTTTGTAGCCACACACAAGTGATGGGACTAAAACACAGGGGCACCCTTCCCTGTGCCAGGTCTAGGTAGTCCGATCCGACAAGAACACGGAGAGGCGAGCCATCCTGCCGACTACGCCAAAAAACTGTGGTCGCAGATTCTCATTACTGTATATACTTTACCTTAAATTTTATATATTCAATAACCACACCCAATGGTTATTCCAATAAACTCAGTTTATTGTCTGTACACACATGTGTGGGAGCCTCGGCTAAAGGCAAGAGCTCCTTAACAAAGGTTTACACAGTATTTTATAACACTCTCTCATTTTGGAAAAAATCAACATTTCAGTATTAGCCAATCAAAGTTTCAGCAATGTAACAGAAGAAAACACATTGAAGCATTAGGTATTTTTCCACTGGCTTATTTCATCACTGCTTGATACTTATGCCTGGGTCAAGCTGACCTAATAGAAACAATGAGCTTCACTCACTCCATGGTACCGTACAGCTTGGCTTCAATGCAACTACATGTTCTTATCTCTGCTTTTTGCCCAACCCTGCCCAAGCTTGCTATCCAGGCTGGTACCATCAGTTCTGTTCAGCATTATCTAAACTGCTATTTTTCGCAACTTTAAGTAACTGGTTTCAGCCAGCATGAGCTATTGCCTTTTGCTTGCCTTTGCAATTCTTACAAACTTATAATGACCCTTAGCTTCTACTCAGACCTGGCTATATTCAACTGCACTAGCAGCTTATATGTTATAATCATAATATATATATATATGTTGTAACACACTTTACTTTTTATGTATGCATAAATCCACTTCATATGTATGCATAAAAGAAAAATATATAAAAAAAAATTCCTCCACAGTAGACATCTAACCATCCTAAGACATCTCCAACATCTGAAAGCCCACATTGTTTGTCTGCAGGAGACACATCTTAAAAGAGAGGATGTTTCGCTATTACGGAGGCTCTGGGTGGGACAAGCCTGTGGTGCTGGAGCCTCCTCTAGATGGGGGGGGCACAGCAATTCTTGTGGCCAGAGCAGTCCCATGTATAATGACACAAGAAAGTTGAGACCCACTTGGAAGATATGTTATCCTCCAGGGCACTCTCGAATTCTTCCCCATAGTAATAGGCTCTGTATACAGCCCAAATGTAGAGACGCCACAGTTTTTTGTTGATTTGATCTCAGTGGTAGTAACCAACCCCCCTATGCTAACTATCTTAGGAGGAGACTGGAATGTCATTCCACAGTCTGAAATTGATAGTTCAGACAGTAGAAGAGTGGGTCTTTCCCCAGCCCAGAGAGCACTAAGGGACCTCATGACAGCTACAGGGACACTCAATGTGTGGAGAGTTCTTAGCCCCAGAGACCGAAAATATACATACTTTTCCCCTCCACATAAAACTTTATCCCACATAGACTACTTTTTATTAAGCGCTACCTCCTATCCAGGAGTGATAGCTGTAGTTATCCACCCTAAGGTTCTATCAGACCACTCTCCAGTTAGGGTTTCCTTTCTCCTGGGACCAGGGCTAAAAAGGGACACCCTTTGGTGCCTTAACATACAGTTACTACAGAAAGCCTCCCTAGTGGAACATACTCAAAACTTTATCTCCACTTTTCTTGAGACAAATGTAGGAACTGTGACCAGGGTGGATCTCGTTTGGGCAGCTCTTAAATGTGCACTCCGGGGAGATTTCATTCGTTTAGCATCTACACAGGCAAGACAGGGTAAAGCTCAGTTGGACTCGATACTACAAGACATAAGACGCCTAGAACTCTTCCTACGTCGCACCTCTCCTGGGTCCAATTGGGCCAAGTTGTAGCTCCTCCAGTCTCAATATGCAGACATTATGGCTCAAAAAAACTGAACTCTCCTTACGCCGCACTAAAATGAGGTATCTGGAGTCAGGGGAATGAGCTGGGAAGCTTCTGGCCCTCAGATTCAGGCAGGCCGAAACTGCCAAATTCATGCCTAGTCTGTGCCCCTCCCCTGAGGGGGATATTATTTCTGACCCGAAGGAAATTACAGCAATCTTTGGTAGTTACTATCAATCACTCCATTTAGCTGATAACTCTATTACCTCTGGAGGCAGCGCTATAGCGGAATATCTAGATTCGATATCCCTTCCCAGTCTCTCACCCCACCAGACAATTGACCTAGGCTCCCCAATTATGATGGCAGAGATAGAACATGCTATTAAACTGCTTTCCCCCAGATAAGGCCCCTGGGCCAGATGGTCTCCCAAATAACCTCTACAAGATTTGTTGTGCCCAGTTGGCACCATTTTTAACAAAGGTATACAATTTCTGGTTTGACAAAGGGATGAGTGAACAATCCTTCCTTGAAGCCTTGATAACTTTGATTCCCAAACCCGGTAAAGACCACTTACACCCCAGCAACTATCGACCAACCTCCCTTCTCAACTCTGATGTTAAAATATTAGCAAAAATTTTGGCCACCCATCTTGCACCTCTTATGAGAAGTCATCGGGCATGAACAGGTTGGCTTCATGTTGGGCCGCTCCTCAGGGGACCATGTGAGGAAACTCATGCATCTAATCTCGGCATCAAGAGATTCTGATGTACCTGCTGCATTGGTCTCCCTCGATGCTGAGAAAGCATTCAACAGAGTTTCCTGTGACTTTCTATTTGCCTCCCTTTATAAGTTCAGGGTCCCGGAAAACTTTGTTCAATGGGTCAAGATTCTGTACTGCAGCCCTACAGCTAAAATTTGGTGCAATGATTACCTCTCGACCTCATTTCCCCTACATCGTGGAACCCATCAGGGCTGCCCGCTTTCACCACTTTTCTTTAATTTCTATTTAGATCCACTTATCCGCAGATTAATTAATTTGGCTATCCTAAGAGGTATCCAACTTGAAGGCAGTAGGTACCTCCTCTCAGCTTATGCAGATGACTTACTCTTGCACTTGGAAAACCCTGTTCCACTGTGCCCACCTTACTTGAAGAACTGAGCACTTTCTCATGTGTCTCCTCTTATAAGTTCAACGTTGCCAAATCCCAAAATTTCTCCCCCTCAATCACCACCTTACTAAGTCCGAATTTTCGGACTTTGGCTTGACATGGACTCCTCAAACTCTAACTTATTTAGGGATTAAGGTAACCATAGATGTGCCTTCCATGATAAAAGAGAGCCTTAGTAAGTTGATCTCTACACTTAGAGCTGACCTAACTAGGTGGGGTGCTCTACCGATGACTCTCTGGGGCCGCATAAATGTCCTTAAAATGAACGTGCTCCCACGGATCTTATATCTGATGGGAATGTTGGGCCTTTTTCTTCCTAAATCCTGGTTCGTCCAATTGTGGGGTATGTTTACTAAGTTTCTATGGAGAAACAAGAGAGTTCAAAGGGGCTGCGTTAAACTTACCGCCTCCAAAATGCGAGACAGCCTTGCCCCCCCAGATTTTCACATACTATGGGGCCCAGCATCTTTGTAAGATGGCTAGATGGATGGATGAGCCTACTAGGCCTCTGGCCAACTCCTATACTTCTACACGGGTTGAAATCAGGAGAGCCTTAGCAAAATGATTCTGCTGCTCCCTTCTGGCAATAGTATACTAATCCCCTTCATGTCTCCCATGTCCTTTAAAAAATTCTTTTGTGGGCTGGTCCCTTCGTGCACTGCGCCAGATGCAGATACACTTATCTCTTAACTGGCGCACCTTGCTAAGTCAGCCTCTTTTCAACAACCCCCATTTTTTGATAAACAAGTTTACCATCATACCCTCCTTCTGCCCTCAGTTACAACATAGTGTGCTAGGGGATTTCTGTAATGAGGGCTTTATACTGCCATTTTCCTCTCTTGAAGAGAAATTTCAGCTGACCAATTATGACGTTTTTAAGTACTGGTAAATTAGACATGCTATTCTAGCCTTCTTAGGACCCAAACCTTGGACCTTTCCACCGCTGGATGATTTACCTGCAGTACTTAATATAGTGAAACAACAGCACTCTGTTTCTGTCACATATAAACTCTTGCAAAGTCTCGACTCTGAACTCCTGCCGGGGACTTGTTACTACTGGACTCATACACTCTCCCTCCCAGATACCCCTGACTATTGGAATACAATTTGGAAAACCATATACAAATTCATCAAACAGGATAGATTGAGATTTACTCAATTTAATATTATCCACAATTTGTATTATACGCCTATGAGATTGCATACCATTGGAAAATTGGCATCCCCAATTTGCCAATGGTGTGGGGAGAACCTGGGCTGTCTATTCCACTTGCTGTGGGAATGTCCGAAAGCTAAGAAATTCTGGTGTTCTATTAAAGATATTTTGGACACAATTTTGGGCCTGGAATCTCTTTTTACTCCAGTGTCTTGCCTTCTGGCTTCTTTCCCACAAGGCACACCCAACACTCGGAAAGCCTATATGACCCTAGTGGCAGCAATAGCTAAGTTGATTATACTTAGGCATTGGAAGGACGATTCCCTGCCTTTGGTCATAGAATGGTACCGTGAGATGTTAATGGCTATCCAACTTGAAAAACACATCGCTGCCATGCAACATAGGATGGATGCTTATCAGTCACTATGGCAACCTCTCCTGGCTTTATTATCACTCCGGAAACCTTAGTTGGACGCCTTTGTATCCCCCCTTTTTTGTGCTCCTGACATGCAGGCTTTGAGGGGGAAGGTAGGAGATTATAAGGAGGGTGTGGGAATTATTTGATAGGTGTGTATTAGGTATTGTAATTATTAGTTTGATGCTTGTTGCATTGCTTTATTTTCCTTTGCAGCTATACTGGTCTCACAGTGCTTTCTTATGTATTTTGCTGCCAAAAATCAATAAAGTATATTGAATTAAAAAAAAAATCAATATTTTCTAACGTTCTAACTCACCATTTAAAACTTAACTGAGGGGTCTAAGGCAAGACCCGAGCCAGACTCTGCCTCGATTTACTTAAAACTCACCCTCTTAATGTTGTAGCATAAGGCAGTAGTTAAAGCAAGTTGGTTTAATTAATTTTATTTGTAAAATCCTCTGAGTCTCAGTGGCCAATTTCAAACTGATCTCAGTAAGTGCATTAAGGGCTGTTTCAGCGCCATTCCTAGCTCGAATAAGTTGCTCTCTCCCCACGCTGCCCAACAACAGTATTTTTGTTAAAAAAAAAATCATCACTGTTTCCCTTGCTAGCAAAGCCAGGCTCTATTACTGCATGCTACTGTTTTTAATTCTATGTATTTCACATAGGCCTAGCCTGAGCTGGAATCTGCCTCGGTTTTTCTCCAAATAGCCATCTTAATGTTGCAGCAGGAGAAAATAGATAAAGCAAGTTGAGTTAATTCTAAAACAGTAGACTGTTCAAATCTCAGCCTTTTACAACTCTAAATAAGGAAAATCCCTTTGTAATTCAGATTTCAACCCCTTACCCCTCTCCCTACCTGTGTCTCTGCAATTCTCACAGTTTATAACTCCATCCTCTGTTTCTCCTACAGCACATCAAGGCTCCCTCATAGGGTGCAGGTCGTGAGGGACAACACCCTCCCGAGCTTTGAGGACCCCAGCAGCATTTCGTCAGGTAATGTGTGCTCCTCAAACAGCGTTCAGCGTGCAGTACTGCAGAAACCACAGCCCTGAATTTCTCCAGACTTGGAGCAGAAGCCCCACTGATTCTGTGCGTTAGCTGCCCCACTGCCCCCTCAACCACCCTTGGTCGACTTGGTGTTTTATAGTGGGATCCAAGTGACCTGCGAAAACCAATCAGGCAACTTTCCCATTTGCAGGCTATCAGCACCTGCCACTAGTGGCTGCTATTTCTGCCAAATCTTCCTTACACGCTGCCTGGTGTGTGAAACTTAAGAATATTCATAATTTCCCAATCAGTCTGCTAGCCTTATAACTCCTCTCCTTTCACAGCAACCATAAGCTCATCGTCTTTCTGTACTCATAGCATATACAACTATATAACCTACATGTAATACCATCCCATATACTGCTAAGCAACATTACTATCTCTCTCTCTCACAGAATGATGACATGGCCTATTTTCCTCTCTATGACTCTCCACCTCAGTGTACCACCCCCCTGCCCATTTCCCTGCTCTACCTCATGCTACCCCTCCTCCTTCCCCCCAAACACCCTTTCTGCTGCCCGCCCCTGTGATTGCTCCTCCTTCAGTAACCATGTCCTATCCACCCTACCTCCCACTTGCTCCTAGTCACCTGCCCCCAGCAGCCGCAGTTACTCCCTTTTTATATAGCCCAGAAATACGCATTTTGCCTGCTCTCATCTCGTCAACAAGCTACCTCTACATGCAGGCCCAGCACTGCATAATCACAAGTTGACCCTAAAAGGTGTCCTATTCAGGATCACCATTATCTTACTGCTACTTATGGGCAATATACACCCCAATCCTGGCCCCTCTACCCCCACCCCCTGCCTATCAACACAATACAAAGGATTACAGCTAGCTGCCATAAATATAAGTAGCCTCCTAAAGAATCTCACCCCACTCCAAGCATGGGTCTGCCTCCACAACCCTGATGCACTAGCTGTAACTGAAACATGGCTATCTCAGAGTATCCCAGACTCGGCTGTTCACATACCGGGCTATATATTGTTCAGATTGGATAGTCTGGAAAGGTGGGGTGGAGGGTGTGCGCTATACCTTCGGGACCACCTACAAGGTTTTAAAATTCCTGCATTGAACCCCGGGGCGGGTGCCCAGTCCCTCACCCTTAAGACAGCAGTTGGCAACTCAGGTAAATCTTTCTACTTAATGTCAGTCCACATACCCCTGCAACCAAAAGGGAGGCTTTCTCAACTATCCTAAACATCATCACCCAACTACCAAAAAACTCGGAAATCATTGCCCTAGGTGATTTCAACACAAACTGGCTTGCCCTTCATACATCCTCCCTCAGGGATGCTGCCACAGCCCAAAATCTCTCACAAATGGTCCTTACCCCCACTACAGTAAACCAACACAGGGCACTAGTTCCCTCATTGATCTCATCTTCATGAACCATCCTGAGTGCTTACAGAATGTACAGGTCCTCCCAGACTCACTTAGTGATCACTCCCCTGTTACTTGCCACTGGTCAAATAGCTGGAAGCCACCCCCCCGAGAATCTCCATGTATCACCAGCTCAGGAAGGGGTCCCTGGCACATCTCTGAAACCATCTCCTCAACCTAGACTGGTCTTCATTAGATCACCAGTCATCGGTGGATGCCACCCTGTCCTTCTTCATTAGCTCCTTCCAAGATGCCTGTGATATCTTTGCCCCTTTGTTAAATGGATGGAAAAAACTAAATCCTCCCCATGGGTAAATTGGTCCTTGCTCGACCAAATGAAGGCCTGTGATAACCTATGGCACCATGCCCTTCAGTCTGGTCACCCTTCTGATCACCAATTGTAACATGCTGCCCGTAACTCATGCACCTGGGCTATCCGCCAGGCTAAGGCAGCCTTCTATCAGTCCAACCTTCACTGCCACCTGGGGAAATGGAAGAGTTTCTGGGAAAATATGAAAGAACTTAGTGGCAAGTCTCCTCCCTCCCCCATGCTTATCATCAACGGTGTCTCGACCAAGACCCTAGAAAGATAGCTAATGACTTCAATGCATCTTTCTCTGACCTCAGCTCTACCCTCCCTCCCAATTTCTTTACTGCATCTACTGGACAGTTCCCACCACCCCCCAGCACTCCACCATTTTACTTCAAAATGATCTCCCCTAGAGTTGCTTGCACATATCTCGCCAAGTTCCTTGGAAAGACAAGGCAGAGCAGGAGACTCTCTCGATGTAAAACTGCTCTCCTTAACCCTGGATGCAGTCCTAGTACCCCTAACAAAAATTCTCAACATGTCCCTGTGCCTAGGGCAGTTCTCTACACTATGGAAAAGGGCAGTTATCACTCCAGTTCATAAAAATGGTGACCATTCCTCTAGTAGTAATTATAGGCCCATTTCCATACCTCCTCCCCTCTCTAAAGCACTGGAAAGAATAGCTGCAGATCAACTTACTGACTGTTTAGACTTGCACCTTCTACTGTGCCAGAAGCAGCATGGATTCATGAAAGGGCACAACACTACTAGTGCCCTGTTTGAGTTTATCTGCTTTAACCATGATGCCCTGGACCAGGGAGCCCTGGCTGGATCTGTCTATATTGATCTGTCCAAGGCTTTTGATACTGTCAATCACAGTATGCTGATAAACTCCCTCCTCTTTGTTGGTGTATCCCAAGAGACAGCTGACTGGTTCTCAAACTATCTCCATGGCCATACCCAGCAAGTAAAAATAAATAGCACCCTTTCTACTAGCCTCTCAGTCCAGTCAGGTGTCCCACAAGGGTCCATCCTTGGCCTGCTCCTTTTCTCCCTGTACCTAAACTCCCTCCCTCTGGCCTCCCCTGGGCGTCTGATCCTTTATGCAGATGATGCTGTGATTTTCAGACTGCACCCAGACCCTACCCAGCTCCAACAATCCCTGCAGGGCTCCTTCACAGAAATAGAATCATGGCTCACCTCCCACAAACTTGTCCTCAACTACAAAAAAATGAAGGTCATGCTATTCGGCTCACCCAACATAAACACAACATGACCAAACTAGCTATATTAAATTCCCAGAGGTACCAGCTGAAATCAGTAGCCAGTTTTAAATATCTAGGGGTCACCCTAGACTCAGCCCTTCACCTTCCGTGAGCATTTAGCATCGACTTGTTCTGCAATAAACATTAGAATCAGTCTCCTGTATGAATATAGGCCCTGTCTTCCTCTGGATGCCCTCTGTTTAGCCATCTCTAGCTCCATCCTTTCCCTGGTAGACTATGACATAGTCATATATGGCACTGCCTCTGACACTGCCCTGACCAGCATTAAACGTGCCCTCAACACTTCAACAATGCATGCTGACTGGCCACTGGCTGTGACTGCCTCTCACATACCTGTGACCTCTACCAACAGTCATCATGGCTAAACTTTCAGGGGCACCTACTTTATCAGACCTGGTTATTGGCCAAAAAAATACAACTAGGGCTAGCTCTCCTGGCTGTCTCTTGCTCCTCCATATGTGCTTGCCGACGTGGACCACAAGACACTCTAACACTACCACCTTCGATCCCTTTTCAAGGACCACTGCCAGCCAAGGTCCTTTCGCTACAGGGCTCCACTCTGGATGAACTCCCTCCCTGATTCTGCCCTATCTATTCCCAGGCTGGGGCCTTTTAAATCTGAGCTACGTACCCACAATATGTCCAGCTGTAACTGTGATTGCAGACGAACTCCTCTACAAGGGCAAAGTTCCAATTCTAAATTGTACTCTGATTTTAATATATGATTCACAATTACACACCTTTGGTGTTGCTCTGTATATGTATTATCCATTTTCATCTCTGTACTTAGTCACTGTACTTTATTATACTCTGTATTTGTCCTCATTCAATGTATGACGTAGAGCCATTGTAAATGAGTCCCTGACTCAAGAAGAATCAGCATTTATATATTGCTTTTCATACATCCAAAGCACTTTACAAGCAATGCTAGACTGGTAGTGAAGTGACTGAATGTGTGGTGGCGGCCATATCGCACATCATCACCCACACACAGCCTGGATAATTGCATGAACTGGTTTTATGGGAAGGGGAATGAAGGCCAGGACACCGGGAATGTTCCCTACTCTTTGTGAAGAGTGCCCTGAGTTCTTTTACTCACCTGGACACCCACCAGGACAACACCAGGATGGGCAGAAGGGACCTCGGTTTAACATCTCATCCGAAGGATGGCACACCACAGTACAGCACCTCCCAATACTGCACTCAAATGCCAGTGATGTTTAGGTGCAAGTCCCATCCCAGTGTGGGACGAGAACCCACGATCTTCTGGTCCAGAGGCGGATGTGCTACCAACTGAGCCACGCTGACACCTGGTTGTAATTCTAGACTTTATATAAATAAATAAAAATAAATATGCTCCTGTAATGTTCTTGTTTGCAATTCCAACTCAGACACCTTAAAATCCTTTCCAGCCCATGCTTCAAGTTGCACTCCCAGCTGGACAGGTCCGACACTCACCCACCAGTCTCAATAAACTCAGCACAAACAACCTGTGCTGCTGGCTCCCTGATCATCCAAACCAGAGGCCAAACACCAGCTTTTTAAAAAAGAATTCTCTCACTGGCAGCAGCAAAAAAAATACATGACAGCTGGCCACTTACCTGAAACAGAAAATGGAAAACAACGCTGACCTGAAAGGGAAGAGAGATCCGCTTAGTAACTGCTCTGATTTTCTTCCCATGCAGGCTCACTTCATTGCTACACTCCTCTCCCACTTACCAGCCAAACACTGAAGCAAAATAAAACAAACATGTCTATGTTGTTAATTAAATCCATAGCAATTAGTGAACCACTGAACATTGGTATATAATTTTCTTTACTTGGCCCTACTCACTAAACAGAGCTGCATATTGCCCTGGGATAAATAGACCAGTGTCAGAGACAAAACCAGGCTAATTTTACAGGTAGGCATGTTTTTACTATGAATGTGCCATGAAATAAGCAATTTTTTCTGTGAAAAAAATACAGCCGTAAGAGGAAGGGTCTCAGGAATGATGAAATCGGATTGGCTGTCAGCATTCTGAGAGCCTTATGTCAATCTCCTACGTTCCAAATCCTATGCAAGGATGCATGGCAGAGGGAATATTTTATGTTAATTTCACACACAAATAAGAAGAAAATACTAAAAAGTATTATTTAATCTAAAGTAACTTATAACCCAATTATAATAATATCAATAATGAACTCCGGGGTGGGGGGATTATGTTAATGTTCAAGTGAATAACCCCCTGGGGCATATGGCACATAGCTGCGCTTAGTGCAACATTACACCACCAGGGGGTGATTCACTAGAACATTAATATAACCCCAGTACTTCATTATTGCTTAAATAACATCACTGTATAAATTTCAGGCACACAGATGACCACATAACACACATGAAATCCCTCCCTCACATTGCAGCACAGAAATGAGTATACACCCAATGTCATTGCACAGAACCCCTCTGTGCTCACTCCACAGAGAAGCCTCAACTCCCACCAGCCACAACGAACACTCATGTCAGTCACAGATTAATGTACCCCCAGTTCCTCACTCCGTCCCTTAAGTAGGCAGCCACATAAAAAAAAAGAAATAATTTTTTTTCTCCAGACCGCTGCTGCCTGTCTGTAAATGACTGTCAGGAAGTGTGCACTCAGCTGTCTCTTTCGTTAGAAAGACATAGACGGTGGCAGACTGCAAAACATAAATACTTTATTTTACACAGCTAGTTTGCTCACATGAAAGTTAACTACAGGAACTAAAGTGTTATCCTCCACTTCTATCCCCCACTCCACACCGTGATCTTGTGAGCATGTGCGCACATCAAAAACGCCTCACTCACTCCACATGCCACTCTGCTCCAGAAAGTAAGGGTACAATGCATCCTCTGGTCCATGTCTTTCACTCACCTTCTGTCCACTAACAAGCCATGATACCAACAGTCAGATCCTTTTCTTCCAGTCCCAGTCCTGGTTGTCTTCTGTGTAAATGCAGCACCAACCAAAAAGAAAAGAACACCTGCAACAGCAAACAGGAAACAAAGTAGACAGAAAGCAAAATGTACACAGATGCAGGAGGCTGGTGGGGGGGGATAAACAGGTGAACAGAACACAGAGTAAGAGAGCTGTGGGGCACAGCTTAATATAACAGCTCCACCTAGTGGAAAAATGAGACAACACTGAAAAATCAGGTTAAAACTATCTAGAAATGTTTGTTTCTTCTACATAAAATTGAGCCATTGTATAATAGCACTAAAGCACTCCAGGAATGTGTGTTACTGTGTAATGTCACTTCTTGGGCATTGAATGCACTCGGCCTGTGGCCTCATGCATTCACCACCCAAGGCGTGATGTTATTACATAGTAACACACCCTGTTGTGCTCTTTATTGCAAAGTATTTCATCTTACAGTTTAAGACAGGCTGAAATATGAGTCTTGAACCATTTTGTCAAAGTGGCTACTTTTACAGCGGCTATAGTGTTTGATGAATGCTGGCTATTTCTAGTTAGATTTTTCACCTTATGTGCACATTTCAAATTATGTTTTTCTCATTATAATTTGTGCTTCAAAGGCTTAGCACTTGTTACAGTACCCCAAGAATGAATTGCCAGGTTACAATAGTAACATAGTAATATGGTAGTGGAGAGGATTTGGGGCCAACCCACAAAGGGGTCGTAACCCCTTCTACATGTGTAGAGGGATGGCAAAAGTTGCTAAGTGCTCCCTCTGCACAAGCAGATTACCCCAGGCCACCCACAGCATGAGTTATACCCACCCTCCACATCTGATCCTGCACCACATGTGCATTGGTTGAGACTCCCACACTGGGGCATGGATCCCTTCCACACAACTCCAAGAAGATATCTGTGTTGTGGAATGGGTGTACAGGGTTGCACCATTAAATGAGGAGAGATGCTGCCAAAATGCTTTAACACCCTCTGCACCTGCCTTCCTTAAGGAAGCCTTTTTTTAAGAGACAATACATAGAGGCATTAGCTCTGTGTTCCTGTCATACAAATACATTTTGAAAGTCACCCTTAATGTTTGTGTATGTGTGTTGTTTTATTATTTTCTACTTAGCCATCCATGGACAGGCAGCACTTTCAGGGATGTAGATGTGCATTCCTTCTTCCTGCCTTTCCCTCTAAACTTTTGTTGGTATCAATAAGCCCCTCCATCTGTTGCACAGGCCCTCTGAGATGGCATAACAGGCTCAGGCCATAACTTTAACAGTATTTTATTTCCCTTTAAAACATTATTTCCTCATACAGGCATATAGAAGTCCTTGGAGAACTGCCATATCTCACAGTTTCTTGCTTTTCACAGAGCAGGGGATTCACTCAAGAGCCAACTCAAGCACCCAGTTAGGTTCTTAGTGCCCAGCCTCACTCTTTGCATCTGAATTCCCATGCCCCCTCCTGGCTTCTCTCCAAGTGTATATTGTAGAGGCTGGAGCAGTGGATTCTGCCATGTGTGGCACCAGTAAGCATATACTACTATATGTGTTGGATGTGCACAATTCTTGCATATATGGCCTCTTCTTTGTGGATCTGCCCATAGGATCTCTCTTTTCCACCTGTAGCCACTCAGCAGTGACCATACTCCAAACCTGAGTACTGACACACATCCAACCATAACTGATAGCATGTTAACCCTACTATGTTATTCCTTTGGTAACCATATATACTTTGTTAAACTGGTGAGGCTCCACTAGCAAAGTGCTTTTTTCCCCAGGGGCAGCATGGAAGCACTGGGAATGACTTGCTCAGAGTCACACAGCATGTAAGTGGAGGTTGTGGGAATCAAACCCAGCTCTGCTGGATGTTCTGGGCTTATTCACAGTTTGTTACTCAAACCTCTAGAATATACTGCCAGTCCATGCTATAAAACATATGTCTGTAACACTCAATAATATTCTTTCTAACAAACAAAAAATCAAAAAGTCTTGCCCTGCTTTGAAAGACTAAAGAATACTAGCTCCCATTACCTCACTAGGTAGGCTATTCCACATTCTGATCAATCTGTATATGAACTAATATTTTCTGATGTTTCCCATTATCTTGCTGACCCCTCAGTTCAAGTGGATGCCCTCTAGTTCTTTTTTTACTCACTAGTTCAAACTTATGCATATTTTCTATCCTGTCTATTCCTTTCAGAATCCAGAGCAGCGTGTTTATGTCCCTACTCAGCTTCTCTTCTCTTGGCAAAATAATTTGAGTATATCCATTCATGTATCTATTGCCATCAAAAGCAGTTAGATCAGTAGCAGAAAGCAATCTAGCGAGATCATTATTTGATCATGTGTTACTCTTGACAAACTCACTACCCAAAAGTACCTGGTGGTCTCTACTTCTATATACAATGAATATGTGGGTAACATTTTAATCTTTCTTGCACTGTAGAGTTTTAGATTTTTCTGTGTCAGGAGTTTGTGATGGGGCAATAGGCCATGAAAATGTGACATTCCTTTATTTAGCAGATTTTTTAAGTTTTCTGGTGGCTTGAGTTGGGGTGGTAAACATTTGCTACTGAATGTTTAAGAGCTGTTGTAACCAAGATAATAAAACAGTTTGTATTTAAAACATCAAAATTGGTACATTAGGCATTAACTTTATGTTCAATATTTTATTGTTTTCAAAAATAAAAGTAAGGCTTTGTAGTGTTACATTTTGTATATTCATGGCAAAATCCTGAAGTACCATAAGGCTTATTACTCACATGTACACTGTAGTTATGTACCCATTTTGAAATTGGTGTTCATGATCATGGTGACCATTGTGTTGTTACCATTTAATATTGCAGTTATCATTCAGCTTTGCAATTAACATTTGAACCATGCCTCCAGACTGTTTCTGTCTTAGGAAAACGTGATTAGTGCTGGACATTTTGGAGCTTTAGGATTTAGTTCAGAACCTAAGTTATCAAAATAATATCAAGTTACTGTATGGTATTCAGATAGTTGGTTACACTTGTATAAATATTCAAGCTAACTTCAAGTCAGGCCTGAGACTAACACTTCCTCAGGATAGCATAGCTTTGCCTTTCCTTGTTGTTTTTTTTTTGTTGACTTACATCTGAGCTGATAACAGCACTAACCAATGTTTTAAATTCTGAATGCATGGTAACTCCACAGTGCTTACTGCTAGTATCAACTCCCAATGTGACCTTGGAACAAGTCTTAACCTCACAGTGCTCATGTCCACCCAGGTATAGAAATGGGCCAAAGCAGGAAACCATTAAAACAAGATGTTGCATCTTAGCTACTGTAGGATATCTTCAGTAAATAAGCTGTAAAATATAATAAAACAATAAATTACCACAACAACACTAGACTCCAACTGCAATTCAGTTTCACAGCATAGTCCGTGATTGGTGAATATTCATTTGAAAGAGGGACTACACAACATATACAACAGCAGTTGTCATCTGAACTCCCATGAAATCAATAGACCCCACACCAGCTTAAATAGTTCAACCACTTTAATTTTATTTACAGATTTCCATTTCCTTCACATTCTCATTTGACAGTACCTTCACCATTTTTATCAATACACCATACATTTGGGGTTGCCCCTTTATTAATCAGGTTTTACCATATTTACAGATTTATTGCTGAACCAAATGTCTTCTTGGCCCGGGTGTGGCTAGCCCAGAGCCTCTTCACACATTCTTGCAGTTTCTGGGTTCAGGTGTCCCACCTGATCCCCAGCTCTGTCCCCCCTGAGGTGACTACTGCATAGGGGCCTCCCATGCCCAGTTAGCTGGCAGTGTAGCTTAGGTTGGAGGAAATGAGGTGTGAACAAGCTTGCACCCAGTAGACCAGACCTGAGTTAATTTCTCACAACCTCCACTTGCATACTGTGTGACCTTGAGCAAGTCACTTAACTGCCCAGTGCTCCCAGGTCATCCCTGAAAACAGGCACTTGTGCCTAGTGGGCCTTAACTGGTTACCAAAGACTAAAATAAAATAAATAAAATAAATTCCTCCTTCCAGCTGGGCACCCCATTTTTTCCCTTCAATCAATGAAGACAAAACCTCAGTGTTGTTCTCATCCAGCAACCCCGAGATGACAAACCATCATGTCCCCATTGCCGTCACTTGGCACCGTGTTCTTCCCTTGAGCATGTTAAACAGGTGGGTGAGAGGGAGTCAGGATCAGCTGCAGGTGAGAGAGGGCTACTTGACCTGCACCTCCATTTCTACCCCCAAGTCCTGCCCCTTCCTCAAACCCCCGGCCAATGCCATCCGGCCACTGCCTCTACCTCATAGCTCCACACTCTTTTCATGACATCAGGACCTGTTATGTCATTAAACCCCCACTTCCTCTTCCAGGTCCCATCCCCTCTGCAGGTGCCAGGTGGCCAATTCTGAGCCTCCTGCAATTCCCCTGTCTAACATTCCCCACCCCCCTCTGCAGATCCCAGGGGGCCAATGACAATTTAGCTTGCCCTTTATGGGGCAAGCCTTCTTGTCATCTGAATTCCCCTGAAATCAATGGACCCCACACCAGCTTAAATGGTTCAACCACTTGAATTTAATTTGCAGATTTCCATTTACATCACATTCTTATTTGACAATACCTTCACCATTTTTATCAATACACCATGCATGTGGGGTTTCCCCTTTATTAAACAGGTTTTACCATATTTACAGAGTTATTGCTAAACCAAATGTCTTCTTGGCCCAGGTGTGGCTAGCCCAGTGCCTCTTCACACATCCTTGCAGTTTCTGGGTTCAGGTGTCCCACCTGATTCCCAGTCCTGTCCCCCCTGGGGTGACTACCCCATGAGGGGCCCTCCCCTGTCCAGTCATACCTCCTTCCAGCTGGGCCCCCAATTTTTTCCACTAGCCCATAGGTGACCTAACTGATGCCTACTGGGCTTCCCCATCAAAAACTAGCAAAACAATCCTCTAACCTCTCCAACACTCAATAGTTTCCCTACCACCCCATTCCAGACTGAATTGCCCTATGGTGGACAAGTTAACCCCATCTGACCTGTACATCCCTGAGGTGTCATACGTGATCAATTTGTCCCTGATGTACAGGCCACCACCATTCAGTAGCCACTCTGCTATTTTTTGTTCAACCTTTTTGAGTCCATTCTATTGCCAGGGTGTTCCTGGCCTGCCTCAGCATTTCCTGAGTATGATTCCAGACTATACAATTTTACTCATGCGGCCACCTTGACTGCACTGCTGCCAAGTCCTTAAAGATATGATAGCCAAACCCTTCGGACATGTTGCCCAGGTCATTCTCCCCAGCATGGATAACTATCAGATCTGGTGCCAGCCATAATCTACTTCTCTCCTCCAGCAGTTGCAACATGTTTCTCCATCATAAACCCCTGCACCCTTGTCCACAGTCTGAGTCTGGTTGGGGTCCTTCCCCAGCTGCTGGCCCCTGCTGCATCTTTTGCCAAATGTTCTGCCCAATATAATGAGGAATGGCCCATGATCCAAACCACCACCGCCCATTCCTGTAACAACAGAAAAACTTGTTATCAATAACATTTTCTGACATATCTTTATATAGGCCTGGAGGGACCATCTGCCCACCTGTTGCACCATCTCTGGCATGCCCCCAGGAGTGCCACCTCTCAGGCTGATCCAATATGGAATGAGTGTGACACAAACCTACGGTCCTCACCGATGAAACTCCATGCCTTTTTTCAGGACCCCGTGACCTGGTCTGCGGTGTCAGGTACACCGTTGCCGTGTCTATAAATTCACTCCAGCCCCTAAGGCTTGCTGTCTGCATATGCCCCCATGGCTGCCACCATATACTCTCCTGAATGGGCCAACTGCTTCAGCTCTCTCTGCAGCCCCTTCCCGTCCTGGTCCATTTTGGATCTCCTTAACCAAATTGTGATCCCCGCCACTGTCCAAGAAACGTCATGATCTTGGAGGCCACCCCTTTGTCCCCCAACCTATAGCTACCACCTCACTTACTCGGAATGCCACCATGTGCATGACTCAAAAAATTGCCATAAACAGTCTTGCTTTGTATGCTGAAGTACACACATTCTGTGGGCTAGCCACCAATTTGTGAAGGAGCTCTCCACAAACTGGCCGACGCCTGTCTGACCGTCGGCCTCGTAAACTGACTGAACCTTGCTGCATGAGCCAGATGGCCAGGGCCTTAGTTGGGGCACCCCATTCCCTTAGGTGAGTCATCCTACTAAGTGCAGCCCCATAGTGTATGCAGCCATCCCTGCCTCACATTTTACTGTCATGTACCTGATGACTTGTGAGTCACAAACCAGACCACTTACTTCTAGCCTCCCACTCCCAGAACTCCTGGAAACTCATTCATAACATATCATAGGCCCTTAGCATATTGGGAGCCCAGGCACACCAAAAGAGAAGTTGGGATGGCTCCATCCAATCTCCCACAGGGATGGTGGCACCTGCGTCCTGAGTGCATCCACCCCGGGGCCATGGACCAGAACCTGTGCAACTGAAAATGTGAGAGTCTGTCAGCAATGCTGTTCTTAACTCCCATCTTATGCTTTACTTTAAATGACAAATTTAGCTTCAGTCCTTTCCATACCATCATATGTGCCACCCTCAGAACCACATCGGAAGATGCAGACTGTTTATTTATTACAGAGACCACTGCCATATTGTCACAGCAAAATACAACCTTCTTGTCCTGGAGTGAATCCCCCCCACATTACCATGGCCACCCAGATGGGGAATGCAACAAAATAATAATGTCCTTTGTGAGGCCTAGCTCTACCCAATGCCTTGGCCACTGCTCTGACACCCACTCCCCCTGGAAATATGCCCCCATGCCCACTCCCCCGCTGCATCTGTGAACAGATCTATGTCCATATTCGATTCCCACTGGTCTTGCCAAAAAGTCACCCCATTGTAGCCCCCAGGAACACCTCCTATGTGCTGATATCCTCCTAATGCCTTTGCTGATGTCCCCAATGGTGTGGCAGCTTGGCCTTACCAGAAGCCCTTGCTAATCTACTAGTGAACACTCTGCCTGGAGCAATTTCCCTGCATGCGAAATTTATATGCCCCAAACCCTGCTGTACCAGTCTGAATTGTACCCTACGCTTCCCTTTCGATACCTGTAACAGCCTCTATACCTTGGTCTGAGGAAGTCTGAAACATTGTTCCTCCAAATCCAACTCTATGCCTAAAAATTCCAACCTCCTGCTGGGGCCTTCAGTCTTATCACTGGCTAGGGGTACCCTGTCTCTGTCCACACCACTTGAAACTCACTTAATATAGCCATGGTTGCCACCTTCCCTTCCCCTATAAACAAAAAGTCATCTAGGTAGTGGATCACTGCCCCCAAGCCATGCCTCCTCTCAAATACCCATTGGAGCCAGGTGATGAAAGCCTCAAATGTGGCTCAGGCTGCTGAGCAGCCCATGGGTATTGCCTTGTCAAAGTAAAATTTGCCCTGGAACTGGAAACCCAACAGCTCCCTGTCCTGGGGCTGGACTGGGAGCAGTCGGAAAGCCGCTTTGATATCCATCTTAGCCAACCACACCTCCTCCTTGGCCTTTATAAGCTCAACTGCTTTGTCCAGGGTGGCATATGACACTGCACATTGCTCCGGGGCAATCGCATCATTCACTGAATCCCCATCTGGGTGTGAAAGGTGGTGTGTAAGCCTGTATTCCCCTGGAGATTTTTGGGGGATAATACCGAGAGGATCTCCTGCAAGGAATGGGGAGTTCTCAGATGGACCTTCCATCAGCCCCCACTGCCAATTCCTTCTTAATCTTCCTTTCACTGTGTCTTCTTTACCTCTGATGGAGCCCAAGTTCTTGGCTGACATGCTTTTCCTAATCCCCATGAATATAAGTTAAATCCTCCAAAAATCTTCCTGTAGCATATTCCCTCCAAGTCCGGGT
The DNA here is from genome assembly GCA_016271365.2 of Neoceratodus forsteri. Classification (NCBI taxonomy): domain Eukaryota; kingdom Metazoa; phylum Chordata; order Ceratodontiformes; family Ceratodontidae; genus Neoceratodus; species Neoceratodus forsteri. The sequence goes on along the minus strand of CM057454.1, from coordinate 1,022,638,679 downwards.
AGTCCCGAGCCCAAGTCAGAACCTTCTCCAGGCAAATAGGTGACCAGGCCATGGATGACTGGCACAGCCCCCCCATCTTCCAGGTTGACCTATCTACCTCCATACAGTACCTCTCCCATTGGATTGACACCTGAAATTGCTTTGGCCTGTCAGTCCCCCCCTGCCACCACCTTGCCCCACACAGCTGGGCTGGCCCTGTGGAAGAGAGGTTTGATGGTCACTAAGCATTCTGCACCTGCTGGCTCGGTGCAGTCCCCTGCATCCAGAGCAGACATGCTTGAACTTGCAGCTAGTCCACATGCAGTTTGCCTTGTTGCGTGCCCAGCAGGTCTTAGCACTGCTAGTGCCTGTGCTTTTCATCCCTTTCCCCCTGGTGCTGACATCATTATAATCTACAGCTCAGACAATGTGACATCCCATTGCATGTCACCGTGTGACGCTTAATCACGTCAGATTCATCATAATGAGCCACCCATACCCGCTCTAGCTCTATACATCCCTGATTATGGCCAAGTATGTTAACAATGGATGGCCACCTCAGGCTTCTTTTGCATTATGATGGCACTGAAGTGCATGAAACCTCCATCCATGCTCCAAAAGTTTTCTCTAAAACTGACATCCTCACTTGTTTTGCCCACAATTGCTAATGCCACCACCATCCCTCTGTTCCCCACTGACTCCTTCTGCTCATATTTCTTGGCTGTGTCTTTATCAATCAGAGCAAACATGTCTACAAACTCTCCCTTCCATATCTTCTCCTAAGGCCTGGGATACTGGGGTCCCCCAGGGTCATGCCTGAGCAACCCAGAACAAGCCTTATTTGACCCCACCCCCACCTGATCCTTGCTCCTTCTTCTCTGCCTTCTTTTCATCAGACAGCTCCTTCCAAACCTTATCTACCTCATCCCACCCTTTTAGCCTTGTTTCTCCATTATCCTGAAAGGTAATCCCTCAAACTGACCTCGACCAACAGGTCCACTTTCTCATCCTTACCCATGTCAGACAGAGGATCACCCTCCTTGCCTAGGTTGCTCCTGGTGGGTCTCTTCTTGGGGCACTCCTTCTGGGGAGGTGGGACCTTCCATTTGCTGGCCTTCCTCTCTTTATCCTCCTTCATTCTGGATTCCTGGATGATCACCTGCACCTGCTCCAACAGCTCTGCAGCCTTCTGCACCAGCGTCTCACTGGTCTTCTGTTTGGTGACTTTCTTGGGTGCCATCCTGTAACTAGTAAATTAACCAATGAGCCTGCATTCTCTTTCCATTGGCTTTTTTGTTTTTTTTTGTTGCCCCCCACTATTGCCCCCTGTGGCCCCAGCCCCACTTCAGTAAAGAGGCAGCTGGGACTGAGCCCCAAACAAAGTTTTGGTCCTTGGGGCCATCAGGTGTCTGGGTGGGTGCAAGGACATGTGCCTAGCACCAATGATATCCTTCCCTATACAGCCAAGCCCCTAGAACTTGGGTTCTCGGCTGTTGGCAGGGGTTTGGGGCTCTATAGTAGCAGGAAGCCCCATGCAAATTAAACAAACTGTGCCTGACTAAAGCACATGCCATGCTAGAGCAAAACATCTGCTGGCCATGGGGGAACCCATGGATGGAAGGCTGCCTAACATGGGTGCCACCCAGCACCCTGGAGAACACAGCTCTAATACTGCAAGCCATGCTGCCCACCCTCATGGCACCCACAGAACAGCCCCTTCCCAAAAAACTGCTGGACAGCCCCAGCTCCAGAGAAATGATCAAATGCTAGTTGGGAACCCCACCAAAATCTGTTATATAAGGTGGTTTCATACGGAGTACTGCAGTATTAGCGAATGTGGGGGAGGAGCACCCTCAGCCACCACTTGATATATGGTCTCGCCTAGGCTTGTTCCACCCGAAGGCCTGCTCTGTTTGGTCCCCCAACCCCCCATCCGCTGGCCCACCATGCGGCAGGTTTCCCTAAAAAGCACCCACAGCTTGTAGGGGTGCTACCGCCTCTTCCCCAGCTGGGGAGGTGAAAACGCTCACAGCTCCGGGTGGAAAGAAGATCGGGGCACCTATTCTTCACAGGTCTGCTACCTACCATACCCTGGGGGTGATATAACCACTGGTACTGCCTCAATAGGTATAAAACCGAAAATAAGAGGAGGAGCCAAGGACAAACAAGAAGCAGAGCCTGGGAGGCCCCACCCTGTCCCCACACAGGCCATCAGCACCCACTGAAAAGTCACCAGAAAAAAGACGCAGCAAAACAGAGCAAGATGGTGGCACAACATGGCCAGGTGCCACCAGATTTCTGGCCTCCTAGCTCCTGCAGTGGGAGGAAAATGCTTCTCTCCTGCTGGCCAACAAAAGCACAAAGTACGGCAGCAGCCAGAAAATGGGAAATGGGAATCCCACAGGCCCGCCAGTGGGCGCCACCAGGCTGAACTGGTGGGGAGAAAAACCCAGGGGGACCCCCACCATGGCTGGCCTCCAGTGCCACGTGGGGGCCAGTGGGTCACCTGAAGCATCTGCCATCACCATTAAAACACACAGCAAGGCCCCATTAAAACAAAATACTAATGATCCTTCTTATCTTTTCTTTTAGTGCCTAGCCTAGTGGCCATGTGGCATAGTGCCCCTGCGGCTCACCTTCCCCCAGCGCCCTGATACTGCTCACAATAAAAAAACAGGTACAGGCATTAGCAAAACCCTGATAATTTATACAAGACAAGCTGAAAACATACCAACCTAACCTTACCATGTGCTCACCGTCAGCGTGGCTTACTGTGGAAGGCCTCAAAATCACAAAACTCTGAATGCAATTTGTTATTCCCCTTAACACAATAAATACCAAAAAAACATAACATTAAATTAGATACAATGAAAGAAATATCCTATTTCTTCTCATCTAAATGCACATATTTACCTGTTATATTATTATTTTTTTGTTTTGCTTTTGCTTACCAAATCTCTCCTCCTTGCTAGGCCCTACTGATCTAGCAGGGTATGGCCTACCAACCTTACCAAAAACTAAAAATCTGTCCTCAATTCAAGGGTCTGTGCAGCAATCTCAGGAGTCAGGATCAGCTGCTGGTGAGAGAGGGGCTTACTTGGCCTGCAGCTCCTTTTCTACCCCCCAAGCCCTGCCCCTTCCTCAAACCCCCAGCCAATGCCACCCTGCCAGCTTGCCTCTACCTCATAGCACCGCCGCCCTTTTTATGACATCAGGAACTTTGATCTCACTAACCCCCCCCCTTCCCTTTCCAGGGCCCCTCCCCTTTGCAGGTGCCAGGTGGCCAGTTCTGAGCCACCTGCAATTCCCTGTCTAACATTCCCCACCCTCCTCTGCAGATTCTAAGGAACCAATGACAATCTAGTTGCTCCCTTATGGGCAAGCCTCTTACATTGGTACATTATTTAAATTTCTAAGTTATTTTGTTTAAACTTTTCAAGCCTTTTAATAACCCTGGTTTATCTGTCTGTTTAAGCCATGTAATATGCTACTGTTAATGTACAATATTGTGATGCCAGCTCAGAAATGCACAACCTAGTAATATTTGCTAGCATGACTGTATGGCTTATGCTTCATAAAAGCCACATCTCCACTTGTGCCCTGATCACATCCAGATGTATTCCTCCTCTGTGCTCCAAATAAAATCATATCAATTTTTTTGAAATATTCATACTCACTGCCTTCCAAAATCCCAGTCACATTCAAAATTTCTGTGCCCCTTCCACATTCCACAATTTGACATTCCTGTAGTGTTCAGAAATTATCTACAGTTTCTATGGCACAGTACAAAGCTGCATCCTTGTCACACTCAAAAGCCACGCCTCAAACATATTCTGAAGCAGCATCCCCACAAAATTCTGAAGTTGCATCTCTTCACTTTCTGAAGTCATTTTCTCCACCACATTCTGAAGTTGCATCTCCACTGCATTCCAAAGTCATGCCCCCATCACATTCCAAACTCATAGTTACACTGCATTTGAAAGCTGTGTCTCTGCTGCATTCAAGCCATGGTTGTACTGATTCACAAGGTGTTTCACTGCTGCATTCCAAATGTGTTCCTGCCCCATCTCTGTAGTTACATCCCCATCACATTCTTAAACCTCATGTCTGCCACAGTAAGAAAGTATGCATCTCTACTACATTCCAAACTTGATTTTCCCATGCAAAATCTGAAACTGTGTCCCCACTGCATCCTAAAATTGTGAATTTCTTAGCACAATCGAAATTGTGTGCTCCACCTACTTCTGAAATTTCATGTCCTGAACTACATTCTGAGGCTGTATATTCCTGCTGTATTGTAAAGGTGTTTCCTGCCTGTTCCAAAACTGTATGTCCCTGCTATGTTCTGAACTTTCTCTTCCTGCTACATTCAGAACCCTGCCACATTCAAACTGCTATACACCCATGGCGTTCTAAAGCAAACATCTCCACTGTTTTCAAAATTCTGTCTCCTGTCATATTCTGCAATACCATGCACCTGCACATTCTGAAATGCACATTTGACCCATGAAGTTTTTCTCAAATGTTTATCATAGTCGCAAGCTGTGTAATTCATTAAGAATTGTTGGGTGTGTAGAGTATGGCTGTGAGTTTCTTAGCTGACGCGGCTCAACATCAGAAGCAGCTGCTCCTAAAACAGCTTTTGACAAGCAGAAAATCAGAGTTAAAAAGAATTGTAACTTTCAAATGAAGAAACTCCAAAATCTGAATTCTGGCATGATTCTTACTGGCAAAACTGTAGTAACTTCTCTCGCTTTCTATTTCTGAAGTTACAGTAGTGCACTTGTATATGCCCCTCTTTAGTCATGATTGCTGACTAATGTTGTAAAGAATAATGCATGTTAATGAAAAGAGCCTCTATTAAAGGTAAGATTAACTGTCCATTTCTTCTTTTTATCATAACTGGGAATTTGGGCATGTGCAGAGTCTCCTTAGTCACCTTACTTTATTTTAACTGCTGTTTGCATTGAAATAATCTTGCTTTGTTCCCAGTCTACTGGCTTCCTTTTTGAGTGTGCCTTTTGCCAGCTGTTCTTCATTTTGATGTCTACATGCTAATGCAGATCGTGTTGCTGTGGGGTTTCAGGAGGAAAATGTCTGACTGGTGGGGGTAGTCACACAGCCAACCTTAGTTTGGCTTCAAGTTGAGCCTGAAAATTCAATTCAGCTTTGGTTCTGAAAGCAATAACTGGCATTGGGCAAAGCAGACAACAAACTGAGTGGGGGAAGCCTGAGAGTCAGCAATGAATATGAATTAATATAGCTTACATTTGGCATATGCTGTTGGCATGCATCAGCTGTGGATTGTTGTTTCTTGTATTGTGGCAGAGTCTGCAAAACTCTCAAAGCCTGTCATAGACTAGTGTGAGCTGAGTCATTACTGACCAGAATGTATATAAATCACTATAGTATTTGACCATGTGCTTTCTCTTATGCTAATTACTATAAATTCCCTTGCTTCACTATAGAGTTTAAAATGATATTTTTATATTAGGATTATTTTATATGATATGTTCTATTATTTATCTTATGTGTTTATATACAATATTAGATACTAAATAGTTATATGATAATAGTAATATACATTTGTAATATATGGATCATGAAAATAATATAGTAGAATGCATACAGAAAATTATCCATAGTAGTGTCACTTCCAAAGTGATAATACTGTACTACACTTCAGGAGTGATAATACCATTGTTCAGGTGCCGTATTACTATTGTTCAGGACCTGAACGATAGTATTATCACCAAAACACAACAGCGCATATACTAGTCTAGCTCTCAACATCTTTCAAAATGTGCATTCCAATTGGCCGCTTTTCCTGTTAGGGTAGGCAGAACAGTTCAAAAAACATGGCGGCCACTGTCTCACTTACCGAGAGTGTTTCTGAACTCGAACATTTTGGAGCTTTGTTGTTTTAAAAGTGCAAAAAGTAAAGAGGTCCAGTTGATCCTGCATTCCCCAGACATGGAAAAGGTAGGCTGTCCATAGTAAAACAAACAAAAAAAACACAGAGCAGTGAGACAGTGTGGCATGGCCAGGACAGAGAGACTTGTTCACTGCAGCGGCCAACACGCCTGAGAAAAAGAACAAAAATCAGAAAATAGCATCCATATATAAAAAAAAATAGGAAGAAATTTTGTAGAGTCATAGTAGGTAATTCCATCTCGAGGTTCTGAGTACGACATGGAACCTCTCAATGGAATTACTACCTTGTAATGCACAGAACCTATCTATTATTCTATTTATTTTAATACTTTCAGTATTTTTATTTATACAACAAGAAAAGATTATATCTGAATCCACAAATGATGAATCGTGAAGAGGATTATAAAAGCACTATTTATAGTAATTCAAGGCAGACAGGAAACTGTCAATGTCCGAGTGCAAAGGTGGCTGTTGTGGTACTGACATTGTATTGTACTATTGGCTGTGCAGTGTGCAAACAGGGAACAATATGCAGTGATACTGTTACCCATGTGCTGCAGCTAGTGATGCATGGTGAGGAAAATGTGATTCAGGATGTAAGGTGTAGGAGAATAATGACAAAATAGATATATATATATATATATATATATATATATATATTTCTAAAGGAACACATGATGAGTCATGAAGATGACAATAAAAACACCAACTATGGTGCTGCAAGATAAGCAGGCAATTGCCAGTGCCCAAGGTGTGCTGGTGGCTAGGTGGCACTGGTAATTGTATCTATGTGCAGTACAGTGTAAGGCAAGGAAAATGGTGATGCCACACATGCTGTAGTGAAGTGTTATGAGGAAAATGTGATTCTTGATGGATGGAGGGAGGAGGTGAATACTGGCGAGGATGTGTTCTTTTTGGAAACTACAGTTGTTCTATGGGTTTTTTTCTGCTGTAATTATTATTCATTATTATTATTAAATTAGATTTTATTGATATGCTGGAAAAAAATGATTTCAGTTGCTCTGCAGTGTCATCTGTAAAATACTCCCGTGATGTAGAGGATATGTTTGGATTTTTAGGTACAGTGGACTTATGATGGTGATGAGTGGCAGCTAGGGTTACTGATGGAGAGTGACTGAGTGGCAAGGCACAAATAGGAAGATAATTCTTTCTGTCACAGTGGAATAATGTGACTGGCTGGATGTTCAAGCAAGGTAGCACGAGAGAGCAGCAGCACTAAATTACAATGGGACTGATAATCTGGGGCGGAGGTGTGCCTGGTCTATAGGTTTCATTGTTGACTAATTTGCTTTCATGCTTTTTCTTATGCATAATTCTTTTAATGTTGCCATCTCCTCCTATGATGACCTCCATTCCTCTGCATCACAATAATCATCAGAACTTGCTGGTATAATGGACAGCACATTTTCAACCTCCTCTGTTTCATTCTTCTCCTCCACATTTGCTTCATTCTCTCCTGCATCCTCCTGTCCTGTCTCATCCCCCTGCTTCCCATTCTCTTTGACTTCTTTCCCTTTCTATTCCTCTCTCTCTCTCTCTCTCTCTCTCCCCTCTTGGTCTTGCATAATTCTTCAACTTTCTCCTGCCCTTCTGCTGCCTTCTCCTCATGTGCTTCTGCATCCCCCTCCTCTAACAGATCACCCTCATGCCCCCTCACTCCAACAGTTTCCCTTTCACAGCCTCCTCACTGGCATGCTCCTCCACTACAAGCTGATTTGGTGGTGGTGCTACTAACTTGTATTTATATAATTGTGGTGCTGGTACACCTTGCCATAACACAAACAATTTCACTGTTTCCTTAGGTAACAAGAAAATAGTAGTATCTCATCCAGGACCAGAATCACTCTCACTGCCCTTATACAACTGCTCACCAGAACTGGGCTCAGTGATGCTCAGTGATGCTACTGCTACTGATGGCTGTTCTGGGAGCTGAGGACAGGGAGGATAATAAAGTGCCTCAAGGTGGACAGGCAGTCATCCATTCCCACAGTGCAGTGGTGGTTGTGGTGTTGCTGGTGCCACTGGTACTGACAGCTGTTGTTGTCTTGTTTAAGAAAAGTGAGTGCTTGCCTTTACAGAATGGGATGGATCTGTTATGTCACCATGAATAGGGGACCTCATCAAGGCCTTTGATCTTGTGAACCATTAGCTTTCGATAAAGGCTCTGGGTGGCATGGACAGTTTGGAGGGCTTGCTGGGTTGGTGCAAGAATTACCTTGGTGGGCAATGTCAGAAGACCAAGATTGATAATTCTTTTTCATTGACACCCTTAATTCTAGGGGTTTCCCAGAGTTCCATCTCGAGCCCTCTATTTTTCTTTAACTATCTTCCTATGGTCTGTACAAAACCAGTATCTTACTATATGCAAATGACATGGTGATTTTCTAGTGGGGATAGTCTAATAACGCTGTGAACACGTTCAACATGATTGTGATTTAATATAGCAATGTTTTATTAAGGACACCTGTACTGAATGAAACAAAACAAATTTATGGTTTTCATAATTCAAACAGAAAACTGCTTCAAACATTGATCTTGATATAAAAACACCAAGGGGAGATATTCAAACTGCACCAGGCAATGGTGCAAGAGGAGGCGCAGCACATAAGAGATGCACTGGGCCCAAGACAGGAAGATATTCAAAGGTGATGTGCCATGGCGCATCTCCTTTGAATATGGCACAGAATGTGCATGGTGCATCGACAATGTGCCGGCACATTCCCTGGACAGGGAGGACTGGGAATGCTCCAGCACAACTGTAGTTGTGCTGGGCACATCACCCACAATATTCAGACTTGGGCATGCAAATGAGGCCATAATGTATGCATGGTGCAGATGGGGCCATTTGCATGTCATTATGGCCCCATTTGCATGTGTTGCGCAGGGCAGCCTGTCAAAATGCACCTGGTGCCCTGCACAGAATGAAGTGTGGACCAAGGGGGTCCTGGGGCACCTCCTGTCCTGTAACTGTGATCATGATAAATGTAAGGGGAAACATACCCTGGTGATCCAGTGGTACCCCCCACCCTCCCGTTAGCCCGATTGTGGGCAGCAAGATATACATATGTCCCTGGTAAGTCCAGTGGAACCCTCCCACCCAGCTGTTGCCATGATCATGGCTACAGAGTAGCAGATAGACCCCCTGGCAGTCTAGTGGTCCCCCAACCCCTCCCGTAGCACCAATTCTGAAAATGCCAATGCAACAGCTGTCCTGGTAGTCTAGCAGTATCCCCTCCCTATCCCAACCCTTCGATCGCCGTCTTCCTTGCATCTGAAATATCCCCGATGGACCAGTGGAACTCCTCCCACCTGGAAACACTAAAATGCCAGTGAGGCGGGCACTTAAACTCTCCATGGTGGTCAGTGGTACTCAACCCCCCCACCCACACAGGACCTGAGCCCACCCAACTCCCTGTCATCAGCGGGTGGCTGTCACCCACCTGCATACCACCTTAGCCACCATCGATGAAGATTAGTATGCGCCAAGCCCATTGGTCCACCAATAGGCTTCCCAGCGCATACCGTAAGCTGTCATTTGGAAGGCAGCTAGGCAGCATGTGGGTGAGGTAGCCACCCACCAATGACATGGGGGAGGTGGGTGGGCTTGGGTCCTGTGGGTGGGGGATTGGGGTACCTCTGGACCACCATGGAGGTTTAGGGTACTGCCTCACTGGTGTTTGGTGTTTGGGTGGGGAGGGGTCCACTGGTCCACCAGGGATATTTCAGATGCAAGGAAGATGGAGATCAGAGGGTTGGGATAGGAGGGGTACCAGACTACCAGAGCAGCTGTTGCATTGGCATTTTCAGGATTGGTGCTACAGGAGGGTTGGGGGACCACTAGACTGCCAAGGGGTCTATCTGCTACACTGTACCCATGATCATGGCAACGGCCAGGTGGGGGGTTCCACTGGACTACCAGGGACAGGATGGGTGCTTGTGGATGGTATCCCTGCTTGGCGGGTGGTCACCCATGGCTTGCGGCCACTGTGCTGCACCCTTCAATACAGCAGCCCACCAGTGGGTGGCCAGCATTTGAGCCAAGTTTTTGTGACTCAACTTTGTGCCCCAGTATGTGGCGCATCTGGGGGTTGTGCCAGCAGATGCGCTGCACATCCCGGGCTGAATATTGGGAAGTGCCGCGTATGCATGGGCACGCCCCATTCATATGCACCGCATACATTAACAATGTGCCCCAGCACATTGGGACTTGAGCTGCATAAGTCACCCATTGGAATATTATGCCAGGGTGCATTGCAGGGTTGCGTTAGTGCAACTTAGTTGTGCCAGGTGCAACCCCTTTGAATATATGACATTAGTATAGTGTAAGTTTCAGTTTTTAAATATCTTAGTTTATTGATTGACAGTTCACTTACATATAATTTTAATATTTCACATAATACTAAGATTCCTTATCAGAGATTGGGCACTCTTTATACACTTGATTCATTCTTGTTATCATCCACAAGGCTCTTGTCACAATGTTTCTTGCTTCAAATTATAGACTACAGAATGATTCTGTAGTTTGCTGCTAGTGAGGTTGAACTTTTTAGAGGAAAGATTTTGTATAAAATTGCAAGATTTGTCACTCAAATCCCTCCCTGCACACATCATTGTGTTCTTCTAAATTCACTGCAGTGGCATATTTTAAATCTCGGTTTAGAATGCACCTTAGTCTTTTTCCTAAAAAGGTGACATTAAGGATGGTCCCAAAAGCCCTGCTATAATTTTATCAACCAGAAAATTTCATTAACACATACTAGAGCTTGTCTGTCCTCCTACTTTGCTGTACCTAATGTTAAAACTACTGTAGTTTAGAGCAGCGATCGTTGTCGTATCAGATAGTTAAATTTTACAACTCTTTACCTCAAAGTCTGACTGCTGATATTACCAATTTAACTGTTTTTAAATCTAGTCTTAAAAAATTGTTACTTGCCTATGATTGTTGTAAATGCTGTTGATTTTCTTTGCATTCTGTAGTTTTATGACTGGAGTGTGTATGTAATAAGTAATGTCTGACAGCATTGTTTGATTGAACTTTGTTTTTTTTATCCATGTTCTTTGCATCTGGTCACTCATGAAAACAGGCATTTTTCTCATGATCTTAACAGATTTTAAATAAACATTCCAAACCTCAGTGAACTCAAAGTGGGAATGATGGGACACCTCTGTTTCTGATTTGCTCTTATTGCTTTCGTCTCCAGATGTACTTGATTACTGGGAGTGGCTGGGAAAGCTACTGCTTGCAGAGGGCATGGAACCAGTTAATTTCTGGGAACAGAGGGGACATGACTGAAACCTACAAGTATCTCACAGGATGGAACAAGGTGCAAGTGGAGGGACTACTGTATATCAGAAAAAGGAAAGGCACTAGAACAAGGTGCATGCAATAAAGCTAAGGTGGGAAGTTTAGGAGAAATGTGTGGAAATACTTCTTCATAGAAAGAGTGGTGGATGACTGAAATAGCGTGCCAAAGGAGGTAGTGGGGAAAAAAACTGTGGGGAGCTTCAGGCATCTGTGGGATAGGCACAGAGGCATATTAAGTTGAGGAATGGGGGAAAGAGTGACATGTATGACCAACTAGAGTCAGTGGTGACAGAAGAGGCAGGAACAAGAAGCATACTGGATGGACCTAAAGGTGCTTTTCTGCTGACATAATCAGTGTTTCTATGTAACTAATGAACCATGGGTTATTTGGATGGACTATCACATGTCCATCCATAGTCTTTTTCTCTTGCTTAGCCCCTACTCCACTGCTATAACTTCCCAGTCCCTGTCCTGACACCTCTCCCACCACCTCCACCACATACAGAACTGGTAGTTGAGGAAACTGGCAACGTATAGTATAACCTTTCTTGATCCCTTTTCTCCTCCTACATCCCTTTCTCCTTCATTTCTTTGCCTAATGCTTTCTTCACCAACTGCAGATGAGCACACATGGCCATCATATTAGTTACTGACACCTTCTAGAGTTCTGTTCACCTTTATCGAAAGGCCTGCAGCAGCCTATTTCACTTAGTTTTCATACAGACAAAACCAAAAAGAACAAGAAAGATGGATTTCAGTGTCCCACAGCCCACACCACAAATGTTCAAATTATTTGTCAAATACATCAAACGACCTAGTCTACTAAATTTACTTTGCTCTGCTCCTGCTACCCGGGGGGGGGGTAAGTAAAGATGGATTTTTGTGCCCTCTACACCACAAGCACTCAATAAAAATAGTTATTAAAAAACATTTTACAAGTCCCCCCTTCCTGCACCTTTCCCAGTATACTAACTTCACTCTGCCTGCTTTTGCAGCAGGGCCTACAACTGTTATTGCAAGTTCATACTGTACACTCTCGCCTCTCCTCTGCATGTTTTGCTAGCCTGACTATCTGAAACTACAGTTTAAAGTAGTTTATTAGCTTATCTGGAAGGATGATGCATAATTCCCTGATGATTTCTATTGTTTTCTGATGAAATGTTCCCTTTTTCACATAAAAGAAATTCCTGTCACTACCCATATCCTTCCACTGTGTGAGAGAGCTGGAAATAGCACTGCGGTATACACAGATTGAGGAGCTCTCAGTTTCTAGCATTGTGATTGGCTGCTACAGATCATGTGGCTTTGTAACAACACTGATATGCTCAGTGTGCACTCTCATTAGACAGTGCTGCTTCATGACACTGAAGTGCCTGACTGCCAAAGGAACTCAGGTTCCTTTGGACATGCTTCACCACTGGCCAAGTCAAAAAATGTTGGCACATTCTCTGAAAGCCAGTTGGGCAGTGGATCATCATTACTGGCATTTTTCTGAGGCAATAAAAATTCACTACTGAAGGTCAGCTTTGTGACATGGAGGACTGTGGTGCTGGATGCTTACCTCTACCCATGCTGGTACCCATGACCTGGGTTCAAGAATGCAACAGGGTCACTTGGGGACCAGCCTAGTGAGGGGGCTAGAGCATCCCAATGACAGATCCTCCTCCCTCAGGGAAGGGGTAGTTACATGCAAAATGTCATTTGCTGAAAGACTGTAACCCCACATGGCACATTGTTTCATACCCTTTAAATGGATGGATTCTGTATCTATAGAATAAGGCTTTTGATTAGTGACTACACAATATTGTCCTTCAGAACTGCAAGTGACTAAAACTTTAGGTACAAGCCATTTGGCCAGACTGATGGGGCACAAAATTGAAGAGTTGGGGATTTCAGTAGAAAACTGAATTTTAGCAGTCTTGATAAAGGCGTTGCTGCTGTGCTTGATTGAAGCTTGATTGAAGAAACATCTGAAGAAGCATTTTCTTTGCTGAAGTCAGGGATTGCCCCTCCCTCAGGCTTGACTTCATTGTATGGTATCCCAAGTATTAGCATTGTTGTGGGTACCAGTGCTGGTTGGCGAGGACAGAGTGTGCTGGTTTCTATCAGTTGCATCAAAGTTCATATCGATTTGGTCATCTTGGGAATGGGATGACCTTTTTCCATAGTCTGGTTCATATTCACACACAGGTGTGACCATGGTAAAGACATCTCTCCTGCAGAGGCACTGATAGCCCTTTTCTGGTACAGCAGCCCATATGAGGGGCTACCCAGGCATTGAAATGATGATGATGGGTGAGAAGATCTAGCAGCTTTATCCGTTCTTGATAGCCTATCATCTTCCAAGTGTGTGACCCTGCTACTCGTCTTCAGTATGTATCTGGTATGCTTCAAGGAGGTCTAGTAACATGGCACTATGAAACCTAGAAGTGTTACAGTAGCAGAGTCTACATTCTGTCATATTGTAGTATGTGAGATTTAAAATCTCAGGACATGCATAAACTACACATTGTGTACAAGGGTACCTGGAGTGATGAGGCAACTAGACTACTAGTTGGTCTTCGCTTTGCATAGAACATTGGTAGGTTTTCCTCTGTTGGAGGAACAGCAGTTGGAAACAGGGCAGTGCTAGCAATGGAATGAAGTGCACAATACTGTCTAGGTAGGTACAACAAAACAGCTCAAACCATGCAAGGGGCATGCTCGAGTAATGGAAGTTCAAAGTGATGGCTACATACAAGCAGGAGACACATACCTCTAGCAGTTTCACTCTAGCATGAGGACTTCCTGATGATGCTCATGCTAGAGCGAAACTGGCATCCTACTTGAATGTATCTGTGGCATCCTATGCATTTTTCCTTTTGATTAAAAGCTGAATCTTTATGCAAGTTGCCTGGGCTGTGCTGAGGTTTGCAGCCATCACAATACTGTCCAGTAGTATTATTTGGAAACTGAGCACAAAAATTTGGGTTTATGAGTGCAGTGCGATTGCATAAATCTGTGTGCTGTGTTGCGCCTGGCTTATATACAGGGTACTATTGGACAAAATTCTGGTGTTAGGCCAACCTTGGAAGGTGCCTTTGGCTAGGTGGGCCATGTGGATTTGTTTTTTGTTGCTATCAGTCTGCCACTTAAATTGTAATGAAGATCAGTCAGGTGCCACCACCATGCTGCTAGGTATGTATGTTTTACCTTGCTGTAATTAATCGGGATGATACAGCCAAGCTGATCCCTTTGTCTGAGTTTGGTGAAGGCACACAACCTGGAAGAAAGAAATAGTTATTTATGGGGTGCATGACATGGAGAAGCCTCTTTAGATTTCGGTTGTTGCGGGAGACTTTGGGAAATTTTAGCTTGTGAAAACAACACATTTGTTTTCCTAGTTGTGTATCTCCTCCCCCATGTCAGATTGACAGATTTACCCCAACTAGGGCTAATACACTCCCCACCAGGTCTGTTGCACCCAAATCCCACAGGAAGCATATTGAGTGAAACGCCCTAGATGTGGAGCAGTTTTCCTGAGCTTATACATCATAAGCTGCAATTATATATAAAAACATAATAGCATGAAACCTAAACATATTTGTAATGACACAATGACCATATTGGGCATAGTGCACCACAATATCGCTAAGTTTACAGAAGCCATAAATGAAATGAACATTCAAATTGCAGTCAGGCCCCTGAATGGGCCTGTCATTAAAGTGCCCTTTGAAGGCTGTGGTTGAAGCGTGTGTGCATGCAGTTTATTGTGCACATTATGGACTGAGTTGCAGACAGCGGGTATACCATTACGTTTGTGGAACCATATGATGTTGCATGTTTTTTTTTTTATAAAAGGAGTATCAGTTTGGTATTCCACCACTCTGTGTTTGTGGGTTTGAAAAGGAAAAAGGGAGCCTGGACTGCATATATGTTTTGCCAGGCATGTGATTCAGGATACGCCATCTGGAACCATGGATTAATTGTGTGGCGATCCTCTATGTCTGGAAAGGCTGATATTTCTTGTTATCCAGTTGAAGTATTTTCTATTCTCCTGTGAAGATGAGAAAGGTAAGGTGAAGGTACAACTCCACCACTGCAGGTCAGCTGATTACTTATTAAGGGCTTAGGGCCCTTGCACCAGGCCAGTGCTAGATGACATGACGCCACCTGTGAATAGGTTTTATGTAGTTTGGTCACAGAACTTTACAAACAGCGGGACTGAGCTGGTTTACAGTGTTAAAGTACATTGGACCATTTCCAAACTTTGAGCAAAAAATTGATTATTTGCAGACATTTTCTTCTTCTGCAACTTTGGACGGATATAGACATACCTACTTGATTTCTGGATCTGCCAGCAGTAGCTCCATGAGGTACAAAGGGACTTTTTTTTTTATTGTGTGCAGCCACCATAGGTGTAATGCTGGAAGGGGGCATGGTGCACAAGCTCCTTTTTTTTTTTTTTTTGAAAGTGTCAGCTCGGCCATTGTAGTAATGGAAGGGTTGTGCTAGGGTTGGCCAATGCTGGAGCAGAGGCCAGGCAACATATTTGTAAATTCCCACTAAATTCACCTGTAACAGTTTTGTGTAGAGGTCAGATGACACTCCATTTACAATAGGAGTGTGGACATTTAACCACAAATGTTTTGGCTATCTGATTTGCCAATCATTCACCACCTTAAAAGGTATACAGTATGCTAAATAAATATTGATGGGGTAACTCTAATTTTCCACTGGGAATAAGGCAATAGAGTATCCCAATATTGTTTAAACTTTTAACAGCATTATAGTTAAAATTAGCCTACTTCATATATTACCAGAGCTAGTTTGTAGGTTATTGAGTGATGTTGCCTTCTTCGGGAAGGGTAAATCTTTGTGCTTTTGGTGATTCAGTCCCTGGCCATAGGGATCCTCTTCTTCCTGAGAGAGAGAGAGAGAGAGAGAGAGAGAACACACACAAAGGAACATCCTTTCAGAGCGTTCTCTCTGTGAGAGGTTAGCATTGATTTTAAAAATGCTGCAATACATTAGCTTTATACAGATGTATGCCATTGGCTACTCCTGGTTGGGTAGGTTGTTCTTAGAGATTCAGAAAATTTAAATTTTGCCGGCAAAGTGCCCACATAGTGGGCACTTTGCCTTGTCACTTCGCTACGCGGAGTGGCCAATGCAAAAGGCTCACTTTGCCTTGTGATTATTACTTTGCGTTGTCATTCCGCCTTAATGCGAAGTAAGGCGAAGTGACAATAATATTGGCAGCCCTTCACACACACAGTCACCAGAATTAATGTGCATCCCCAAAATGCTCATGTCTTGTGTCCAGAAAACTCCCCAGTGCTGACAGTGATGAAGTGAAATGAGAGCACAGGAAATGCAAAGTCTCCCAGAATTAATGGCACACTCAGACATCATGTGTGCAGTAGTCACACACAGACACCAGAATTAATGTGCATCCCCAAAATGCTACTGTCTTGTGTCCATAAAATTCCCCAGTGCTGATGAAGTGAAATGAGAGTATAATAAGAAATGCGAAGTCTCCCAGAATTAATGGCGCATCCAGTCATGTGTGCAGTGGTCACATGCAGTCACCAGAATTAATATGCATCCCCAAAATGCTACTGTCTCATGTCCAGAAAATTCCCCACTGCTGATGAAATGAAATGAGAGGGTAACAAAAAATGCAAAGTCTCCCAGAATTAATGGTGTACTGCAAATGCACAGACAGATTAAGTCTGTGCTGCGCTGCGCACTCAAGAGATGCAGATGCAAAGGCACAACAACACCTAACCAGTGCTCACAAGTCATAAATCCAAATCTGGAAAATAATACCTTTTGCCAGTTTGGGGGTACTGCATGGCAGTAACAGTCCACTGCCAGTATAAGGTACCACAAAGCAGTATAAAAATTAATGCAGGTGCAGTGGATAGCAGGTTTACACTGCTGCAATTACTCTTGGAACAATAAAGGTGTCTGATTTAATGGCACACATCACACACAGACTCACACACACACACACACACACTACAAGTAATGCATAGCAAACTGAAAGCCTTTAGTAATATAACCAAATGTTTTAAACAAACTGAAATTATACACTGCTGCACCACAACAATCAGCAAAAAAATTTCAAGAATTACTGAAAATATTACTGTGTGTACATTGTTTGTTTGTTTGTTGAATTTTGTTGACCCAGTAAGCCCACTGGGCCTAGAAGTCCCTTTTTCAGGGGCAACCAGGGGGAGGGGGAATACAGATGGTAAGCAACTGAAATTGAACCAGATTAAGCTGTTGGTGGTATTTTTAATGAATGAGGGAAATTTGGCCAGGACACCGGGGAAATTCCCCTACCCTGACAGTAGTGGAGCTGCTGTCATGGAAGTTGATGTGATAGAGATTCATTCTGGTGGTGTACCTAAGGGAGAGCAGGTCTCCCCTCTCTCAGGTCCAGCTCAGGTGACACTGAAGATTATAAGGTAAAGGACCAGAATATACCTGATCTTGGTGATGCTACAGTTCATGATAATACTGGATTATTTGGATCGGATTCTGTATGGCTAAACAATATTTTAAAATAAGAATAAAATTTACATTGCAAGAATTTGAAGATTCTGTGGGAAGTAACTTGCCTAGTGAGGCAATTTCCACTGAATTGAGGTGAACAGCATGGATGCAGTTCTAATGAGGAGATGCAGTCAAAATGATTCAGGCTAGCTTGTGCAAGAGACAGCAGCTGTAATCCACACAGAGCATTGTCTGAGTCAGCATGATAACGTCACGTCATCAAAGAGCGGCATTTTGACAGAAACTTTCACTAGAATGCCACGTCTAACAACTAACTCTAGGCCTGACGAAATGGAAAGTAATGAATCTTCTTCTCAGCAATTACTGGACATTGTGAGTACCCCTGAACTTACTTCTCATGTACCCAACTAACTAGCAGACTTAAACTTAGGAATGCAAAGAGGAAGACCTGATGACACCCTCCCTGCTTGCTGCTCGAAAACTCTCGGCGTCTTCATTGGAGCGTTCCCTAGTAGTAGGGTGGAAACTGGGAGAAAAGGGTGTTTGGGTACCCAACCCTGCACATAGCCCCATACCTGGTATTCAATCAGCTTCACAGGATAATCAGACAGAAGCAAAAGCAGTGGATTCTCAGCAGGAGACTGTAACAGAGCAAATGTCAGCAGTTCACTCTTGTAAACCAGGACATGATTCAGCCCAACTTGCTGTTTCCTCCTCGGATTCAGATGTTTTGACCCACAAAGAGTGGGGAGATATTGATGACCAAACATTATTAATGGCAGACCCAAAACCAGATTTCACTAAACAAGCAAAAGCAGCGTGGAATCCTTTTGTTGGAAAGATCCTTTCTCAGGCCCCCAGAAGTGAAGAAAATGCAGTAAGGTTGGAGTATCAAGGGGATTAGACATTGCTCCAGATCATGTTTACGTAGGAAAACACTATTAAAAGCTCCATGGGTTTTTTTCAGTGAAATACATGCTCTTATACATGTATCAGGCTCTGTAATATATGATGTTAGCTTTTCCACGCCACAGGAGTTGGATTGTTTCTGGTCTAAATTGGACTCGCTTAAGTACACAGAACTATGGATGCCTTTTAAAGTAATTCCCTAACTAAGCCATCTATTAAACATGTAACCATTCTGTTTAGAAATTAATCAGTTTCAGTACATGACATAATATACTGGTTGCAAAAAAATGTGAAGTGTTGAATTTTCCTCCCCATTTTTGATGAGGAGTGTATATGGAATGGGGCTGGTTGTTTAAAGTATGTCTGAGGAATAACAGTCTTGTCCCCAGTTCATTTGCCAAACAGTGAATTTTTAGGGAATGAAAGGGACACTGCTTTACCCAGGACAACCAAGAGCATGTTTTAAGTGTGGTGTAGTCACACACTTAGGCATAACATGTGATAGATTGAGGTGCAACCACTGTTTGGAGTTTGGACACTATAGCATAGACTGTCAAGCTGAATTGAAGTGTAACTTGTGTTTAGATTCAGGCCATATATATATATATATAGAGCATGTCCCTGGGCCACACATAATTGAACAGACATAAAATGTTAGGATGTTATTATTCAGGAGGCACAGAAGGGAAATGTCTAAAAGAAAAATGCAGCCCAGACAACCTCCTCTGAGCCCCTGAGAATCAACCACCCTCCTTCTCCCCATCACCTATAGTGGTTGAGAATTCAGAGGAGCCAGTAAATATCAACATCACTGATTCTGTTGGTATAGGCACCAGCCTTTACAGTTACCAACAGAAATACTTCCTGTTTCTGACCAGAATTTGAATGATATGCCCCTCCCCAAGAAGTGAAAAGTGTAGCAAAAAGCAAAGTCTAAAACAAACCAAACATAGGTCAAAGGTGGCCAAGGGGAATGTGGTAGAGCCTGAAAATGTGGAATTTTCTAATAAATATTAGCTATTGTTGCTCCACTCCCAAAAATCAAAACCAGTTGGGGATTCAGAAGCCTCATCCTTTGCTCCTCCCTCTTCAGACACAGATGGTGAATCACAAGACAAATGTACAAAGGTGATTAGTGAGCCAAGGGTCAAATCAAGGGTGCATCAAAGTACAAGGTTTAAGAAACCACCCTGAGTTAAACTGTCCAACTATAAATGACGTACACTAATATCCCTTGGTTGAGGATAGCCACAATAACTGTAAATAGCATTAAAAATGCTAAAAGACGGTTGGTAGCTCTTTCTGTATTAAAAGATTTAGATTGTGATATATGTCTTTTACAAGACACAAGGTTGAATACTTCTCATTTAGTTAGATCTGCCCAGCAATTGTGGTATTGGGGACCATCCATCTTCTCCTTCGGTACAGATGTATGTGAAGGGGTCAGTGTATTGTTTAAAGGAGACAAATTCAGAATTTCAAAACTAGTGGAGATTTCATTAGGGAGAGCATTGATAATAGACTTTTTATATGAGAGCGTTGGGTGGACACTGATTAATGTGTATGCTCCTCTTACCAAGAAGGGACAAATTTATTTTATTTAATTAAGCCCTACTTGTTGACTACAAAAAGGATAATTTGGGAGGGGGGGATTTCAATTGTATAGTTGACGTGAGTGATAAAAGTGGAAAAACAACAAAGCTTTATTGTGACTCAAATTATCTTAACTCCTTGTTGTTATTAGGACATTTACAAGATTCCTACAGACAATTCATAAAGAGGGAGGGAATACTTATTTTTGAGGTTCTTTATCCACAAGGATAGACTTCATTTTTACTAACTCTAATATTGGAATAGAAAACTATGTTACATCCCATGGAGATTTCTGACCATATTATTTTACAGATTAACTTAGGTAATATTAAGGGTCCTATGTATGGGAGTGGATATTGGAAATTGAAAACTTTAGTGTTAGCAGAAAAGAAATTTCAAGATCAAGTTACTGAATTCCTTAAATCCTGTATGTTTATGGCTGATCTGGTAAATAATATGAGTAGTTGATGGGAGATTTCAAAATCAGGATTAAAGAACCTCTTCCAAAAGTATGCTATTAAAGGGCAACAGGATAACTATAAGAAATATTTAGGGTTGAGACTGCAATTGAATAAGCTTTATTCTAGCATTAATCAATATCACATACCTTTAACTGAGCAGGCCTTAAATGTTAAAAGAGAGATGTTCACCTTGCAATATAATAGGGGGGCAACAATGCTGCATGAACACAAATTAGTTCCCTGGGAAGAAAGGCTTAGGAGCCCTTTTAAAATCTGTTCCCAGAGGATAGAAAATTGATTTATGTTATCAGTTTTGACAGGTGCTGGTGAAATAGTTCAGGATGGCCCTAGTATATTGGACACAGTGTCAAAATATTTGAAAGAAATGTATGCTGCCCTCCAAGTGTAATGGGAGCAGCTATGGAAGTTTATCACCTATAGCTATCCCTACTGTATAGACAGATTTAATGAGGACTCTTATGAGGCCTATAATTGTGGACGAGATTAAACAATCTATTGGCAGTCTCAGAAGAAGTATGGCTCCAGGCATCAATGGCCTATCAGCTGAATTTTATCATATGTTTATAGATTTGATAGTCCAAATATTAGAAGTGGTATTTAATTGGGTATTGACTTTACAGGTGGATTTTCATTTTTGCATAGCTATACAAATCATGGTCCATAGACATGGTGATAAGACAAATCTAGATAATTGAAGATCTCTCAGTCTCCTAAATACAGACTACAAAATACTGATGAAGATAATGCATACCAGGTTATTACTTATTACACCATATCTCATTTTAGAAGCCCAAACTTGTACAGTCCCTAACCGTTCTATACAACATAACTTATTGCTGATAAGAGAATTTTTTATTTATTTTTTTATTTTATAATTAGTAGAGCAAGGAAAGGAGTCACAGCTTACAGGATATATAATGTCTCTGGATCAGGAGAAAGCCTTCGATAGAGTGCCACATAGGTTTATCGTTCAAGATTTAAGGGCTTATGGAATTCCAGAGATTTTCTCAAATGGATAACTACCTTATATAATCATGCTAAAGGAATTCCATTAGTAAATGGACATCTTGGTACATATATTACTGTCTCTAAGGGGGTGAGACGAGGGTGTCCAGTCAGCCTGTTATCATATGTATTTTTTTTAGACCCAATGCTGCATTTAATACAGTAAGATAATAATATCAGGGGTATACGACCACAGGGTGGGGGGGGAGGTGCGTGTTACAGCCTATGCGGATGATCTATGTGTCATTGTAGTAGATACACAGTCAGGAGAACGAGTATTCTATCTAATCAATAGCATCTCCCAAGTTACAGGAGCATGCTGAAATAAAAAGAAGAGGGTGATGTACCCTTTGGGTAGGTCAATACCTGTACCACAGAATTGGCAGGATATAGCATTATCATGTGATCTATTTAAATATTTAGGAGTTCAGTTTGGGACTGGAGATAATAGCCAGTTAAATTGGAGAAGATTGCTGGACTATGCTTCCACAAAGGTGACAAATTAGAAGTCATGGACTCAAACGAAAAAAAAAGTCATGATAATTAAAACTTACTTATTGCCTCTATTTGTGTATATAAGTGCAGCATACCCTTTGACTGGGGCACTGGAACCAACCCTTCTAGGTCTAGTATTTCAAATGATATGCAGTAGTAGGCTTAATCCTGTTAAGAGAGATATTTTGTATCTATCAATGGATGAAGGGGGTTTAAACTTACTAAATCCTACTGTGTTGTTTTTTTTTTTTGCAAATTTCTTTTGAAACAATTTAATAGATCTGACAAAGCCTCAAAAAGCACTTTGGCTTCCATTTGCTGAACACTGGCTAAGACCCTTATATTAAGTATGTGGTAAACAGGGAGTGCTGTTAGCCCAAGTGAAAACAAAATGTGTCTTTTCCGGCCTGCTTTAGGGAAACTAAAACTATGGAAATTGGATATGAGTTTTTTGGCATCTTCCTCTAATAAAATAATGTATAGAACAATACAGCAAAGGATTGCAATATCCCAGATAGCATTTGAAGGGTAGAAATGATAGACACCCTAAGTATTGGAAACTTTGAAAGATACAAATATCCTCCCAGACTGTGGGATATAACATGGCTCAACACACATGGCTGTTTAAATGTTAAAGAAAATGCAAAGCACAAAAAAAGGGAAGAGAGAATGTGTCCAAGACAGTGTTGTATGGAACAGGAAGAATCTATGATGCATTTTTATATTCTCTGTCCATTTGTAAAATAAATATGGGGACTATTGGCAACAGAATGGAAGCACACCCATTGGGGAACAATTTCATATGCTAAAGTGGTGGGTGGTTTTAGTAATACAGATATGAGAATACCAGTATCAATGATATGACTAATATTGCCTTTTATTAAGTTTATATTATGGCAACGGTGTAAATTGATACTACAACAGACAGACCAAGATCCAAAGACTGTTGTTAGAATCATTGAATCAGAAATTAATAAACAATGCTAGTTTGAGCAACAACATCTGTTATATCCAGTGTGGAAAATTAGATGGTTAGTTGTTCCTTTCTTAAAGGACAAAATTGGATGAGGGGAGTGTCTAGTTTCAAATATGAATTCACTGATTTTTTTTAGTACAAGTTTGTCTTTATATAACCCTGTTGTTTACATTCTCAATGTATGAATTGTTCAGTTTTCTTTCAATAAAATTTTCGATAAGTGCCATGGGATCTTTAACATCCACCTGAACTACCACCAATCCAGGTAGATGGGACCTCAGTTTAACATCTCTTCCAAAAGATGGATTAAGACATTAACACAGTTATACAAGAAAAATATAACCAAAGCAGAAAGACTGCGTTTTTCTTCCAGTTAATCTACTACACCACAGATACGCCCCTCCCCCAAAGCTCACTTCACAGTACACAGACTGACTGTTCTAAATTAACATTCAAAATCCACATACAAACAATAAACACTCAATGATATAAGCACAGGAGGGTTTCCTACAATTGATGTACTTAATTGTGATGAAAAAAATAGCTCAAAAAGGCTTTTTTAACAGCTTTTAGAGGATTTGAATCACAGAGCTCTGAGAGGAAACTGTCTCCATCTTCCATTACACACACACTACACAGAACTGAGGCTGTACAGAACAATCTAGAGCCCATGTGACCTGCAATCCCATGAAGCACTGCAAAATTTGCCTTTGGAGCTCAAAAACAAGTCAAAGTGAGGTGAAGTACATTGATTTCAATGTACTTCACCTTAAAATTGGCAGAGAAGTGGTTTGGGAAGGGGGAATAATGTGAAGTAATTGTTCTCAATGGACTTTGCATTCCCCATTATAACGCAAAGTACTGCGCTTCGCGTTGTGGAATACTTCGTGGATTCCACATTACTCCATGAATCACTTTGCAGTGCGAATTTCAGTCACTTCACCTACCACTAGTTGTTCTGTGGCTACTAGCCACACACTAATTGACTCCTGAAAATTAAATAGCATTACAAAAAAAGCTAGAGAAAGAGGCATCCCAAGTTCTCTTGCTTTAAGATTACAAAACAATCTCAGTTGAGCTCATACAAAATCTGGATTAATGCCAATAGTTGTATTTTATGGCATAATGTACATATGTATCTATTTACATGTAAAATTGATAACGTTCAGGCCTGAAAACAAAGAAAAGTTAGAATTAGTATACATAATTGGAAAAATTCCAAAGTTATCTGCCCCCTGGTGGTGCCACATAGGGACAGTAAGTATTGCAGAAATGAATTGTGAAGAATAGAGTTACAATATTTTATTTCTTTAGCAGTTTGAACTGCTTTAGCAAGTGACCTTGCTTTGTTTTTCCTGTGAGTGGAAAATAAATGGCTTGTTGTAGATACTGGGGGTGTTTTGGGAGATTTGAGCCCTCCCCCCTTGCTGATTGCCTTGCTTGGCAGGGGAATCACGTGGTATTGGAATGAACAAAAGAGCCATGGTGACAGTGAAGCTTTGTGAGAGAAGAGCATACATAAGGCTGGGAGACGTTAAGAGATAAGCCAGAAGATTCTGGCTGCAAGCCTAGAAGAAAAAGGATTTCCTATTCCTCAGACAGAGTGCAAGCACTGTCATAATAAAAAAAGTAACATTCCAGGGATCACATTTGGTGTGTGTCCCTGAAAACATGCATTTCAAGTGAAAAATAATTGTTTAAGTAGAGAAACACTCAAGTATGAACTGGTTGTCAGGTTTAACTTGGAAAGGACAAGGAGGTCAAGTGACTTGCCAAAGGTTATACAATGCGCAGTATTGTTTGCTGGGATTCAAACCCAGCTGTATGTACAGTGCACTTAAGCACTATGCGAGCTGATGGCTGAGGCTGTGGAGAGTTGCTTAACACACAGTGTGTGATTACAATTGCACATCATAGAGTGCTGACATAGTGCCAGTTTGTATTATGGGAAACTTTAAAAGTATTTGAAATATATGTTGCCTGTCTTCCTTTTCTCAACAAACCAATCACATTAATGAAAGAATTCCAAATCTTTCTAGAATTCAACTTTTGAAACACGTTCCAACATAAAAAAAATGAATCATCATATCCATTCCTTTCAGCTAGCAATGTGATCTGTAATACTTTTGGCTGCACAACAGATTAGCCAATGTCCTTGGGCTGATGTCAAAATGTGCATCAGCCATTATGAGCATACTTTTTTCTTTGTTAAAACACTAAATTCCTTGTCTTTCTTACACTGTGGTTGCAATTTCCAGATTTTTTCCCCCAAAAATGTTTACTGGCAATATAGCTACACCTTTCGATAAATTAAACAATAGCATATACAATTCTGTACAAACATAGACTTATCTCTTGTCAATATTCTGAGGAAGAAAATAATTTGGGGGTAATAGTCACAAAGAATACGAACCACTCATCTCAGTGTAGGAGAGCAGCACAAAAGCCAATAGAATGCTGTTGTGCATTGCTAGAGGAATCACCTCTAGGAGGGAGGAAGTCATTCTGCCACTGTACAGGTCACTGGAGAGGCCACACTTGAAATACTGTCTACAGTTCTGGAACCCATACTTAAAGAAGAACATCAGGTTACTGGAGGGGGTACAGTGGAGGGTGACTTAAATGATCAGAGGTATGGAGGGAAAGCCTTACAAGGATAGATTGAGGGACCTCAACATGTACTCATTGGAGATGAGAAGAGAAAGGGGTGATATGATTGAAGCCTTCAAGTACTTAAAGGGCATCAACAGGGTTAGTACAGAGGGCATGTTTTGATTAAGGGAGAAGGGATTACTAGGGGGCACAGCCTGAAGTTGGTAGGGGGTAGAGTCAGGAGGGAGGTGAGGAAGCATTACTTCATGGAGAGGGTGGTAGGATGATAGAATGCACTTCCTGAAGAAGTGTAATCTCTTAAAATAGTGGGGCGCTTTAAAAAGGGGGTGGAACTGGGTTATGGGCAAGATACTAGTTAGTGCGAAGATGAGGGGGGAGAAAGGGGGCAAGGATTTGGGGAGAAGCAGAAGTCTAACCTCTGTGCTGTACAATCAAACAGACACGATAGTTTGTTTGGCCTGTATCTGCTGGCAGTTTTGCATGTTCATATGTTCATATTCCTAGTCAGGCAAGCACAATTCTTTTCTCATAAAATAATTTACTACATGACGTAACCAATCTTGAAGACAAGCTGGACCTTCCATGCCTTATACTAATAAGCAACATATTTTTCTTTTATCTCAGTTAGCTCAGGATAACCTTGGTGCTTTGATAATCACAAAAGCCCTTTTATTGTTCAGTTTAACTAAGGAAATGAAAACTTTTAAAGCTTTAAACACTACTGATATCTACAAGGCAATTCAGAAAACTGTAAAGGATCACAGCATGTACTTTCTTTTCTTTTCAGTACAAATTCCCTGAAGTGCACATTTTACCATGGCCGACAACAAGCTTCCCATTGTAATCCTCATATTTCTAGGCCTCCTTAGGGTCACTTCTAAATCCCAAGGAAAACAAGCAAATTTCTCAACTCTCATACTCCTTGTCTCTGATCTGGTTATGATTGCAGATACCTTCAATAAAATGTTCATTGACCTTTTCTATTACCTCAGTAAGCTGCTTCCAAGCCTTCCCCCAACCCAAAGAAGCAACCACACCAAGTCCCCAATGCTTTAAATGACACCTTGCCACCCCTTTTCTACTTCAGGCCCATTGGGCAAAGAGTCACTACTAAGCTCCTAAAGAGTTTACCAGCCAGAGGCAACCCTGGCAGTGATGGACTTTACCTTATTTTCTCAAGATTATCTCCCCAGCCATTGTTAAACCACTTACCTTCATATTTAACCTGGCCCTCTTATCATCCACTGCGCCTGATGCATGGAAAGTTGCACACGTGGTAGCTGTCTTCAAGGCAGGTGATCTCTTCTCCTCCAAAACTATAGATCCATTTCACTTCTCCCACATCTCAGCAAATTATTGGAAAAAAATTGTCCACCACCAGCTATTGGAACATCTACAGAAGTATAATCTCCTATGTCCCCCAGCATGGTTTCGGAAGCATCACAGTACCTCCTTTGCACTAGTCCTCTTCGCTGATCATATTCTAACAAATATGGATAAAAGCAAGGCTACTGGAGTGATGTTTGTGGACCTATCTAAAGCCTTTGACCTTGTTGACCACCATCTTCTACATTCCACAATACTTATGTTTGACTGCTCCCCTGATTCTATGGAGTGGTTCCACAGTTATCGCTCCAGCAGATCTCAGGCTGTCCAAATAGGTAAAGACTTTTCTACTACCCTACCTATCCCTATGGGAGTCCCCAGGGTTCTTATACTTGACCGACTACTTTTTCCATGTTCATCAATGCTGTCCCTACTGACAGCCTAAACTGTCATGTTCTTCTTTATGCAGATGACTTAGTCCTCTATTACAGTGATAAGTCACTTGATTCCATCTCATCCTCCCTCTCACATAACTATGTCTCTGCACACCATTGGTTCCTCTTTAGTAGGCTCCTAGTCAATGAAAAAAGACAAAGGCTATTCTCTTTGGCTCAGAACCTTTCCTTGCCAAGGTCACTAAACCACTTCCTCCTCCCTCCCTCCTGGTATGTACCCCAGTCGGCCCCCTCGAAAATGTCCCTCTTTGAAGTACCTAGGTGTTACCCTTTGACCCTCACTAACCTTTTCTGACCACTTAGACAACACTGTGGGGAAAACATACCCCAAACTAGGTGCTGCTTACCTTATTAAGTAGCTTCTGTCACCTGAAGCTTGTCTTGCTATCGCTCAAGGAAACCTATTGCCCCTTCTTGACTACTGCTCCCCTATCTATTCATCTGTGTCCTCTGCCCTACATTCTTGACTAATCACAACTTACAACTCCGTCTGTTGCTTTTTTCTTCAAGACCCCTACTCCACCTACCATTGTTCACTCTATCAGTCTCTAGGATGGCTCCCTCTGCAAGGTCACTTTGAGTATGCTATGGGCTGAGTTGTGGACAATGTGCTCAGCTGCAACCAGATGCCCCACTGTTCCCCATTACTTGCTCACAGGACTGCCTCCAGGTGCCTGAGGATATTCTCAGTCCCTACGCTGGAAGTACCACATATTTCCACTTTAATGGTAACTAAAGCTTTCTCAGTCTCTGCCCCCACATCATGGAACAGTCCACTGCTGCTTATTCACTTGTACCCCTCCCATCTGTCCTTCAAAACAAACCTAAGAGCCTGGCTTCTATCTGAATCCACATGCAATTATGTCCTGGACAAGTAGTGCCCACTAACCACCCCAGGTGCTATGTATATCTGACCTCTCCATCTTGACCTCCTAGCTGTCTCTGGTTTCTTCTCCTTGACCTACAAGGTCTTCTTATCAAGTCTGTTAGTCTGCCAACCAGTTCAGGAGAAATGGATGTTTTGCTTCTAATTATTAAAGTTACTGCTTGTTATTTTGTACCATTTATCCTCTGTAATCTGAGATGTTACCGCTGCCTCAGCTCAATTTACATTGTACCCTACTGACCTCATATTGAGGTTTCTGTACAGACATGTTTGACTCATGTTTTGACCTTTGTCTATTGTTCATCACTGTGCAATAGCTACTGTCTATATAAATTTATGGCTTATGAACTACTGTATAGCAGGAAATATTATCTTTCAGTTTATTTTCGCCATATTAGCTCAACTGACAAAAGTGCTAAAATAAGCTGATCGCTAATTTTACAGGGAACATAGTGCTGTAATTGGACATGAAGCTGATGTGCTAATTTAACAGGGCGCTAAATAGTACTGCATCCCACTTTGCGCTAAATAAAGAGGGCGCTAATATAAGCTGCTATACAGTATGTTGGTGCCACCTTGTGGCCCAGGTCATGTCTGAAAATGGTCCATTGGATCAGCACACTTACCCAGTTAACAAAGACATAAAATAAAATAAAGTGTGACTAAGGCAAACACAAAAAGTAACAATTTAATGTAGTGTGTGTGTGTGTGTCTGTGTCTGTGTTATGTGTTTTGTAAAACAAAACACCTTGACTGATCTGGTCCTCAGTTTTAATCATTATTTAGACAAAGACAGACAGTAGCAGATTCTGCATTGTAATAATTGACAAAGACAGTGGCCAGCCAACATTCAACATAAAAGACAGTTTATTTCTTAGACACTATAGCTGAAACCTTTACTTTAGGGTGCCTAATTCCACCACCCCGATCAAATTACTGTGCCAAACTCTCCAGTTACTTGGAGACTAGCTATTGGAAATTGGACAAGCTGTACATGTAGGAGAGAACTGCAGAAATTAACCTTGTAGGTCATGCTTCTCCACTACATTTTTCGATTTCAGATACAGTTTGTACATATTCTGTATCAAATAATTTTGTGATTCTACATTCAGCATGAAATCACTGTTGCCTCCATGGAAGGTAACAAGTTTGAGACGTTTAGTCTCAGTTCTGTACAGATTAGCCATTGTTTCTGAGGTTTCTCAGATGGCCATTTTTAGTGATCTGTAAGTTTTGTTTCTGCACTAACTATGGGCACTCAGTGTATCAATTCACATAGTACTCAGCCAATTAGGCAGGTTGTCTTAGGAATCTGAACTCCCACAGGACAATGCCAAGAGCCATTCCTCTAATCACTTGCATTTTTACTGGTTCAGTTCAGTCCAATTAGTCACTGGCACTGTCACCAGAATGATGAGACCCTCGGTCTCTTCAGTGTTCTGACCAAATGGTGAATCACGACCAGAGACAATTGATAGAGTAATTAGTAATAACATATTTTACTGGTTTCCATAAGACAACAGTAAATTACAGCTTACAGACTGGGAATCCATAGAGAACCCAGTAGTACAGACAAAGGAAGAGTTCAGAGTAATTAATACTTACATCAAACAGGCATGGGATAGGCATAAGGGAGCAATACAAATGACTATGAATAGATAGGTCACTGACAGAGCAAAGGCCGATGGCACATTTATGAGGTAGAAAAGGAAATGGGCAGACTGGATGGGCCTTGCGGTCCTTATCTGCCGTCAACTTCTATGTTTCTATGTTTCATTCTATCTACTGTAGATAACAAGAAGGTATATAGTAAATACCTCTCTCCTATTGGTATGTAGCTGGTTGAAAGACAATTAGCTCCTCCTTAGTTTTGCATGTAGACACAGATAAGACTGACTAGCTAGAGCTGGCTTTTCCCATGTTACAGCACAAAGTAAATGCTTAGCTTACATAAAGAAGTACAGATGTGTCAGCTATATACTTGGAATTGCATCATGTAGCCTGTACAAGCAGCACTACTGTCATACACAGTCAATTCCACTTGTATGACATTTGGATGTATGCCTTTTTGGTTGTATACCCATTTTTACCTAGGTCCTGATTCCTTTCCTATATTTACAATGATAATTGTTCCGCTTGTATACCTGTGTAATTTCGCTTGTATGCCTTTTATTTTGGCAACAAGATGACTGAATTGCTGCTCCTGATTACCTAGCTAGGTGTTAATTGCCCATTAATTGCTATTTAGCTGTTGGAATTTGCAATTAATAGTAGAGGTTAACACCTTTCCGCAGATTTCTAGTGTCTGCTGAGCACCTCAGTTCAGTTCGGTTCAGCTCTTCCTATGGAAAAAAGTAAACAAAACATGCTGGACTATGCCCCACCCAGGAAGAAATATGTGAGGACATTGAAAACATGACTGGAATTGATTATGATAAGGTTGAGGAAAGGGGACTAAAGCCTGTTGCTACCTGTAGAACTAACAATGAATGGTTATAGACATGTCGTGCTGCACTTTAAACTGTTATAGATCATTATTTTATGCTTTTGCTGAAATACAGTCAAGGATATTTTTTGTATAAATAAAGTGTATTTATGGCATTCTTTCACATGGAGCATTTGTTGTGGGACTTACTGATTAGTGTAGAGTAAAGTATTGTTCTCACTTGTATGCCCATTTTATCATTGTCTGAGTACAGGCATATAAGCAGAATTGACTGTTTAGTGAAAGCACATAATACAATCCACCAATCTACCTTACTAAATACATTACAACCTTAGCTATGATATCATGGCTGTCATGTGCCATACCAGAAGGGTGGAGCAAACAGGAGCCTGAGTCCTGCAACTCTGCCAGCCACCCAGTGAAAGGGACCAGCAGACAAAGTGGAGGGTGA
Source organism: Neoceratodus forsteri (assembly GCA_016271365.2). Classification (NCBI taxonomy): domain Eukaryota; kingdom Metazoa; phylum Chordata; order Ceratodontiformes; family Ceratodontidae; genus Neoceratodus; species Neoceratodus forsteri. The sequence goes on along the minus strand of CM057454.1, from coordinate 1,022,607,299 downwards.
TGCTGCAACCCTCATGTGCATCATTACACACATTTGGGTTGCATCATCACACAGATCTTGGGGAACAAAATGGAGGAAACCTCCTGGCTTACTAGGCATCCCTCAGGCTCTAGACAACCCTATCGAGCAGCCACCTGACAATATATGGCTCTAGATAACTGGTGATTTACCAGTAAGTTCACAAGATGGGTCAGTTGTGGGTGTGAGGTGATGCTGCCTAGACCAGGGATGACCAGGCGATAAACAAGAATAATAATAATAATAATAATATTAATAATAATAATTGAAAAAAACACTACTGATAGTGCCACATGAACAGTAAGACCCATGCTTAATGATCTATTTTAATCTTTATATTATGACTGTGATATGCAAGAAATATTTTATAATACTATTTTTATGTCTGTTTTCTCTTGCTAAATATTATTTGAAAAAAACATATTTTAAAATGTGCCATAATATCACTAAAACTGTATGCAAACTATCTCATACATATGCATGTTGTAAGATCAGAGAACAATACATGGGAAAGTAAGTGCAATTTTTTATTCTTTGAAACATGGCATTATTGACTTTTGCTGCATTGGGTAACACTTCATTGCCTTTGCAGGTTGGTACTTATCATTTAGTTACTCTGTGCTTCTTCTTTCACTAACTACAACCATAGCAATAGTTATAGTGTACCTTTTTCTATGTTCCCAGTAAGCTGAGACAGTAGAGTTTACACTTCCTGGATGTGATTCAAGTATGGTAGAAATGGTTGTCAGCAATCTGGGAGTTGTGCTTGACAAATGTCAGACCCTGGACTCTTAAGTGTCATCTGTGGTTAGGGGGCTGCTTTTACTATCATTAGGTTGTATTCCTTTCATAAACCTAATTGCCTGAAAGCACTGGTATAGGTGTTTGTTGTCTTGGGCCTTGATTGTTGTAGTACACTCTACAAGGGCCTACTCTGAAGCTATAGATGATTTCTGTAGCTGGGGCAGAATGCTGCAGCTCACCTCTGGATGTCCTTGTTGAAGTCAAACCATGTAACTCCAACACTTCACATTGTATTGCCTCTGTTTCAGGCAGAGAAAAGGAGAAGTTTGGGACAAAGAACTGTCAGGCCTCAAGACAAACTCATACCTTCAATTAAGATAGCTTCATTGAAATTAAATTTCTCCATTGATGAGTTCATTTAATCTGTATATGATGCTTGTTAAAGCAGTAGTATTTGTTAATCACCATATACTTTATCAACAATTACGTTTTTCAGGGACACTGGCCGTGATTGAGAAAGGGCAAATTCCGTTTTGCACATTGTAAAACCGGTATTGTCACCGTGTCTGCCAAGCCAAAATCCATTTTACTGGTGTTTGGTTTGTGTACTTTATTTAACAATTTTAACTGCATTACCACTCATTTTAGCAATTTTGACATCCACTATTGTACATCCATCCATCCTAGTACCAAATAAGTTATTTTAGGTTCAGGATGTGACTGCAGCAGCAGCAGCACTACAGCCTCCCCATCCCTCAGGTGCAATAGTAGCAACAGCAATGCAGCCCCTATCCCCTAGGTGTGAGAAGGCAGCAGCAACAGCACTATGGCCCCTCCCTCAGGTGTGACAGAAGCAGCAACACTGCATCCCCCGCCCTCAGACACACATCCTGAAAGCACTGTGCAGTGACTTCAACTTCCAACTCCAGGCAAGATAGCAACAGTGGTATTCCTCAATTCTGAAAGTTTGACAGCAGCAGCACAGCAGTTCCAATCCTCAGGTGCAATGGTGATGGCAGCAGTGCAGCTGTCACCCCTCAAGTGTGATGGCAGCAAGTGCAACACTGCAGCCCCCATTCTTCAGGTGTGATGGCAGCAGGTGCATCACTGCAGCCCCCATTCTTCAGGTGTGATGGCAGCAGGTGCAACACTGTAGCCCCCACCCTTCAGGTGTGATGGCAGCAGGTGCATCACTGCAGCTTGAAGCCCACACCCCTCAGGCATGACGGTAGCAGGTGCAACACCAAAGCCCCCACCCCTAAGGTGTGACGGCAGCAGGTGCAACACTGCAGCCCCACCGCTCAGGTGTGACGGCAGCAGGTACAACACTGAAGCCCCCTCTCAGGTGTGACAGCAGCAGGTGCAACACTGAAGTCCCCATCCCTCAGGTGTGATGGCAGGCAGTGAACCACTGAAGCCACCACCTCAGGTGTGACAGCAGGTGGTGCAGCACTGAAACCCCACCCCCACCCCTCAGATGTGATGGCCACAGAGGCATCATTACAGTACTCATCCAACAATGCCATGTACCAAAGCTTATCTGTCAGAGCTCAGGCATGAATTAAGCCAAACCACCAGACGCCAAGGTGGACTCCCATCGGTTCAGTCCCTAACTAACATTTAAGCTGCTTGAATTGGTTTACTTGTACACAAAGTGCATCCAATTAAAAAAAATCCACAAGTGATTGAGGATGCTAATGGAGTGATACACAATCTCTCCCAACTAATAAACAAATTCAGAATTACACCCACAGTAAATTGGGCACTTTCTGACTTGGTCTTCATGAAAATGGAGCCTCTTAGTTTTCATGTCAAAGCTCAAACTCATGGAAGGAGTTCACTGGCAGAGGTGAAGCCACGGCCACTGTACAGATCGGGGCTTCGTCTCCTATCCCCCCGCAGAGTCAACATAATAAATTAATCTTGTGCCTGATTACTAGTCCAGCACCTGGCATTTTAATTTAAGGCACTATTGGACATGATGCGCCTTGCTCACAGCACTGCAAGCTGATGATGTTTCCATGCCTTTTCCTCAATAGGAAGAGTAATAGTGCCTAGGCACACCCATGGGATTTATAAAAGGGCACTGGATATATAAACTTCAATCTCCATGCATAAGTGCACTATTGAGGAAGGGGCAAGGTCGTGTCAACAGTTCATGAGAGCGCGGGATGCTCACGAGTGCCAAAATTAAAATGCAGCATGCACTGGAAAATTTACCAATTTGAGTGTCAGGTACAAAGATTATTTATTTAATCTAGTGCCTACAGAGGGGACCAGAGAGGTGAAGCCCCAATCTGTACAGCAGTTATGGCTTCACCTCTGTTGATGGTTCTCCTCTTAAGAACTCAATCGTCACTGCCGGCCTGGTGGTGCTGAGGGTTGAGGCACTGGATGCCATACCTAGCACTATGCCCAGTTCGGAAATGACTTGGGACATTGGAGGATCAGCAAGGGAGGGAAGGAATTGAGCATCTGGAGGACTGCTCTCACCTCTTGGGGTGGGGTGGGTTCTGGGGTATGCCTGCTCCATAGTGGCTCCGGGTGGAGACCATGGGCCCTACAGACAGCAGAGCTTGATGTTACATCAGGGGTGGAGTGGTGGCAGCCAGGCTGCACATAAATGCAGTGCTGGCATTGCACATCTCTGCTGCAGGGGGAAACTGTGCGGGAAAAAACCCTGGTGGCCTACCAGAGGCAAAGAGAGCCTGGAGACCTGCCCACATTCCAACGCCGGACCTGCTTGCCTGGGGCCCTGCTCTACTGGCTTCAATGGCTGTCCCTCTAATCACAGATAGCCCAGTGGGGGGTGATCAGGGGGGTTGGTCAAGCCAAGAAGCTGAGTGAAGTCGGCCCAGCAGAGGAGGTTTCAGGCAGGGATTAGAGATAGAAAAGTCGAGTGGTACCCTGGAGAGATGCCTAGGTCCCAGTGAATAAAGAAAGAAAAAAACTCATCATCTCTGTAGTTCCTCAACCCAAGCAAACATGGACTGCACTGGCAACAAGGCGGTCCCACCACACCACCTAAGAGAACATACACCACAGGAAGTCTGAGGGAATGACACCTCCAGATATCCATGCACAGCCATGCAGGACCCAGCCTGAAAGGTAAGTACTTGGTTGGTGATTTTATCAGCATCACCTGTGACAGTGGGTGGTGGGCCTGGCTGGTGAAGCGCAGGGTGCTGCGACGCCCTCACCACCAGTTACTAAAAATTGTCTCATCCGACAGTTTTGAAGGGCTGGATGAAACATGGTTGAGTGATGTGGTTTAATAAAGTTTTTTGTTCTAGTGTGTGTTTCTATTCTTCTACACACAGACACAAACACAGACCAACCAAAAGTGACTTTTTTAAAATCATATTTACATTCAGAATAGAGACAGGGTGAAGCAGGTCCCAGAAGTAGAATACAGTAAATGAAATACATTTTACAATTAAGATGACGCATGCGCAGCAAACCGCCCCAAGACCAAGAAACAACATACCTTTCCTCTGCCCCGGGGGGACTGGCTGGGTCACAGGCCAGGCCACAAAACATCTTGTTGAACCACACAATAATATGAAACTGCTGCATAAACACACATGTTGAAAAAATGGCTGTGCCAGTATGCCTGTCCACCCACCCCTCCCTCCCCATCCATCACCAGAGGCCAGAACCATTTTTTCATGCATGTGTACCAGTCGCAAGCTCATCCCTCCACCGACCATCAACATACATGTGGGAAAAAATGGTTCTGTGCCACTCTACCCATCCACCCCTCCCTCCCTCCCTCCATCAGCAGATGCCAGGACCATTTTTGTCAGCATGTGTACCAGTCTGCCCAGCCCGTCCCTCCATCGACCATAAATTACCAACCACTGGAGCATGGCATGGACATAGCAGACTGGCATACATGTGGGAAAAAATGGTTCTGGTCCACTGTCCATCTACCCCTCCCTCCTCCATCACAAGAGGCCAGATTTTGAAAATATTGCTATTATTTTTTATAATTAAGCATGCCAGCTCATTCCCTGCCCCTTCCCCATCTTCCCTCCCATGCTTTCCCATTCAAACAGCAGCATGAGTATCAAAATAAAATGAAAAATAAATAAATACAAATGTACCAGACAATGGCAGGTCCAGTCAGCAGTAGAAAGGGCAGGTTAGCAGCTCAAAGCTGGCAGGGTAGGTCAGCACAGCACCACACCAGAACCAAACTAAAGTGAAGGACACTCCCCACTCCACCCCACCAGCATGGCCACCGCCTCACACCAAACCCACAGGCACTCTGCCCACCCCAGACCATCACAGGCCTTCCCCACCAGACAGACCTGCACAGCCCTTTTCACACCCCATTGACCAGCATGGCCACTTTCCCACCTCGGCCCACCATCACTGCCACTCCCATTCCAGCCCACCAGAACAGCCACTGTCACCACCCAACTCCACCATCATCATGGCAACTCAGCCCCCCCCACTGCCACTCTGTCCACCCAGACGAACCTGCATATCCCCTCTCCACCCAGACGGATCTGCACAGCCGCTCTCTATACAGATGGACCTGCACAGCCCCTCTCTCAACCCCACTGAGCAGTTTGTTAAGGATAAAACCTAAGATGGCCACCAAGATATACACCCCCCAGCTAAAACTGGCCAGCAAGCCTCTCTCCCCACACACACAAAAAAAAAAGATACCAAAACATTATTTTTTTAATTAAGCATTTCAGCTCATGTACATACACCCTCCCCTCTTCCTCCCTTGCATTTTCCCATTCAAACAGAAGTAGGGTTACCCCCCACCAAAAAAAAAAACTTGGCAGGCCCTTAGAAAGGCAGTAGTTTTCCTGTGACAGCAGATGTCAAGGTAAGTTAGTCCAACAGAGCCAATCCCCTGTACCAGCATGGTGGTCAGTGAGCCCCACACCCAAGCATCCAGCTCAAAGTGACACAGCCAGCCAGCTAACCCCCCCACACACACACACACACACCAGTGCCCCAGCCATCCCTGGTCCTGGTATTGAGACAACCCCCACACACACACACACACACACACGCACCAGTGCTCTGTCCCCATTCCTAGCAGTGAGCACTCCCCCACAACACTGCTCCATCCACTGGCCACAAGTCAATGTCCAGCCCCCAACCACAGCACTCCTACCCCTCACAGCACCAACACCACCACCCCTGACCCCCATACCTGCAAGTCAGTGCTGCAGTGATGTACGGCAAGCAGCACATCCCTCCTCAGTCGCCCGCTGTCCAACAGATGCTGGGAGTGCACTGCCTATTTATAGGCAGCATGCTCCCAGTATCAGTCCAGCTCATGGACGCGGGCCTAATATTTCAGTTGGGTCCCCTGAAATATATTTTTTACATAATAATTTGTGTTTTATATCGCTCTAGCCTGCTCCAGGTGCACACATTGCCTACACCATAAAAATGGACACCGAAGTTGACAGAGACCCTTTAAATCACTTTTATTCCAGTGAACAAGGCCAGCTTCCCTGAAAATAATAGTGAGCACCTCTTCCCTAGCACAGGGGTAAGCACTGGCACACTAGGCAAATGCTGGCAGATTTTGTATTGGGCTAGTAAATGTTCCTTTAACTTGCCCTGCAGGCAGTACGCCAGTCTCTCACCCTAACCCACCAACACAGCTACACTCCCCATCAGACCCACCAGCAAGGCCACTCTTCCCAACCCACCTGCACAGCCAGTCTCCCAACCCCACGCCATCTGCATGGCCACTCTCCCAACCACGCCTCCTGCACAACCACTCTCCCAACCCCACACCACCAGCACGCCACTCTCCAATACCACACCCCATGCCACCTGCATGCCCCTCCACACCGACCCAACAGTATGGCTCATCTCTCCACCCAGACGAACCAGCAAGGCCCATCTCCCCACTCCCATGGACCAGCATAAACCCTCTCCCCACCCCGACAGATCTGCAGGGCCCTCCCCACCCAGACGGACCAGCATAGCCCTCTCCCATCTAGATGGACCAGCGCAGCCCTTCTACCCACCCAGATGGACCAGCATGGCCCTCTCCTCACCCAGATAGACCAATGTAGCCCTTCTCACTCCCATAGACCAGCGCAGCCCCTCCCCACTCAGACCCACCAGCATGGCCCCTCTTCCCACCCAGACCCACCAGCATGGCCCCTCTCCCACCCAGACCCAACAGCATGGCCCCTCTCCCCACCCAGATGAACCAGCATGGCCCCACTCCCCACACTGATGGACCTGCATGGCCCCTCTCCCCACAGATGAACCAGCACAGCCCCTCTAGCGATGCCGCTCGCCCACCAGCACCCAGATGAACCATTGCATGTATCCTCATCTCTACACCACCACAACCAGTGTCCCCATGCACTGCCAGTATCCACATCCGACCTCACCACAACCAGTGTCCCCATCCGACCTCACCACAGCCAGTGTCCCCATCCACTGCCAGTATCCCCATCCGACCTCACCACAACCAGTGTCCCCATCCACTGCCAGTATCCCCATCCGACCTCACCACAACCAGTGTTGCTACAACAGGGCCAGTGTCCCTTCCCCATACCACTACGACCAGTGTCCCCACCCCACCAACACAGCTTGCCTCTACACCATTCCCCAAATAGACACAGCCTCCCATGAGGTACACACAAAAAGTTTATCTGGGAGAGAATCTAGAGGAATGGAGAGGAGCTAGAGGAGGGAGAGGACTCCCCGATCGTCAACACAAACATTTTATTTCTCTGCAGGGTGGATGGAAAGGAAACCCTGTAGGAGAATAAAATACTCAGAATGGAGCAGAATAGAACCGAATGGCCTTGCATCCCCCGGAAAAGGAGAGAGACAGAGAGAGAGGATTGCAGCACAAAAGGCTCGCCTGCATTCGGGTCCACTTGCTGATACTTCTCCCCCGCGGTGTTGGGTCCAGCTGCCGCCACCGCCCCCGACTCAACTAGCACTACCACCACACCGAACTTTAGGACTAAAATGTCACTTAGAAAGGGACACACTTTACCATAGTTGGTCGTAGTCTCTGTGCTCAGTCTTCACACCAATCGACAGTAGAAATAAATCCAGACAGACATAATATTCAAAATATAATTTAACAGCTTAGGGACTTAAAAAGAACTTAGGAGGAGCAGAGGAACCTTTTAACAGAGCCGACCGTCCCATTCACAGGCCCCACCCCACCTTACCTGCCTAATAGTTTCACAAGACAAGAATCACAGTATAGCAGTTTTAATTTTTTATGCAAACGCAGACTTACTTGGAAGGCATCCCACCAGTTTTACGAGCAGCAACGGGTCCATAGCAGGAAAATTTTGGCAGCAAAACAGGAATCAAAGGGCAAGGCAAGAGAACGCACAGTCGCTACCCAGCAATTTATAGCACTGTGCTCACGGAGACAACGAGAACAAGCACTGTTTCTGTTTTTGGCCTGCTCCGCCAGCCAATGAGATTTCCGCTTCCGTCTGTGTCAACAAGATATGCGGTAAACCAGTGTCCCTGTTTTTTTTCTAACAAAAATATTATGTCACACATATTTATTTTGTTTTCTTTCATTCGTGAAGCAAGATACACGATCTTGAAGTTTTTAAAAGTTCCAGCTCTGTGCCATACTCGTTACGAAAAAAAAAATATCTTGGTACAATGCTGTACTGTTTACCATCAGAAACATGTGGTGACACCATCCAAATACATCTACACTGTGACTCCAGCATGTGCACTCAACAGGCAACCACAATGGAAAAGATTTTTAAAAATTGCCAGTGGTGGCCATCTTTAATGACTTGAGCAATTAATTACAAAATTAACTGTAAAAGCTGCTTTAACAGTATCTGAAAAACTGAAAATGAACTCGCGATATAATTAAGAATGTCAGGAATAAATATTTGTCAAAAACTATATGGCAAAATATTGTGTGACTAACAAATACTGTTGCTTTAAATACAGTAAATATTTTATTAGACTATTTGACATCTGTTGTTTTTCTAATTAAATATGATTTCAGAACATGTATTTGCAAAATGTGAAGCAATATTACTGAAATCATATGCAAATTAGCTCATACATTTAGAGGTTCCTGCCAGGATACAATGCAAAATACTTTAGGATTCTGCAGTGTTACTGCAGGAAACAATGCAATTTCAATGGTAGTTAATTCCGTTTGTCATTGAGGAATACAGTACTATTTTACATCCAGTGGGTTTATTTTATGTAGTCTTTTAGCTCACACAGCATTAAATGAGTTGGAATATAAAATGCTGTAGTTCACTAAAACATGGCTTTACTGATTTGGGCCTCATTGAGTAACCCTTATGTCATTGCTTTTGAAGGGTTATTTTATCATTTAAATTGGTATACTTGTTTGGTCTCACTTTGACCGTAATAATAGATATAGTTTGTCTGGGCCAATGCTCCCAATAAATTAAGCCAGTTAAGATTATTCATTCTGGATGGCTTTTAAGCTGTGGCAGAAAGGATTGTCAGCAGCCTGGAAGTAGACTATGACAAAGTCTGACACTGGAATCCAGATGTCATCTGAAGTTAAAGGTTGCTTTACCATTGTCAGGTTATGCCACTTTCTTGAACCTCTTGTACTAAAAACAGTGGTGCTGATCTACATTGCCTCATGCTTTGAGTACTGTAGTTCACTCTACAAGGGAATGTCCTTTTTGGGCAAAGGTCAGACAGGTGGCTGGGACATATAATCAGAGCACTGAATAAATCAGACACTCACACAGATTTATAATGTTTAATACATGCTCAGTAAATGTTCAATCATGAAAAGATGCATAAACCCCTCAAGACCACTAATGGTTTGTGGAATTGCTCCTTCCTCAGGGTGGACATATTGATCTTTATACTCCTATGGTCCTCTTTTAAACTGTTTGTTGTTAACTTGCTACAGCTTCATTCATATCCTTATGATAATTTTTAATATGCTCACTAGCATGGCTGTTGCTTTCTCCAGCACTCAGAGCCCTAAGTATCCAAATTGTTTTTTTTGTTTTTTTTTCTCTCTCCAAACTGCTTTTCTCATATGCTATTATGACTGCAGTACACTGAGGAATCTGAAAGAGGGCAAAACACATGTCTGTACCTTGCCATTCTCGGCCTAATTTGGATCAGTTGAATAAGTATGTTTAAAAGGTGACCTCAGTTTTGGCGATGCCTTGTTAGTTCACCTTGCATGAGGAATTGCATAGCTACAATGCCTTGCTCTGAGAATGAGGCTTAAAAGTTTGTGTATAGGTTGGAGAGGTGAACAAAAAACAAACAAATAGATATTTCTTCTCTCCTATCATCCTTTTAAGGATCCCATATACTGCTTTCCCAGCAAACTTTCTTTAGTACTAAACAAATAAGTGGAACTACACAGTGGAAGTTACTGGTAGGTCAGTACCTCAACTTTCAGAATTAGTCAAATCTTCAAAGCAGTTTAAATCACAATTTCTACTTTATTAAATATAGGTATACTGTATTTAAAGCCAGAAATGGACACCAGATGGTATATTTATCAGGAATGGTTAGACAAATTTCCATAACAACCTCTTCATATTTACTTTTCCTTATGTGGCTTCAAAGAACCTCCATAAAGTGCCATCAGGATAAACTGCTCAGTTTAATGTCCCTCTTGACTGCTGGAGCAGCTAAAGCTGCAAGCCTCCATTAGCATCTACGGTTGTTAGCAGCATTCAAACCAACAACAAACAGACTTCCATATTGCCTGTATACAAGCAGCTCTGCCCAGCCATGTACTGACATTTCAGTATCACAATGATGTCTTTGTAACATTGAAACATCAGTACATTTATCTAGATGGCACTTTATACGAGTTCCTTGAAGCACAAAACAATAGAGAGTCCCCTCAAATGCTCTAAAAAGATAGACCGCCAAACATATATTGTTTGTATCGGTAAAACAACTTCTTTAATTATATTCACATATTAAAATACAGGCACACTACCTCTTCAATGCTACGTAAGAACACCTGACCCCAGTCGAGTGTTCTTATGTAACCCTGAAGGGGTGGTGTGCCTGTATATTAATATGTGAATATCATTAAATAAGTTTTTGTTTTTAAATATACAAATAATAGCCGGGCTGGTGGCATGCAGGGTTGAGGTGCTGGATGCCACACCTCTCTCCACGCTGGTGACCCAGGTTCGGGAATGAGCCAGGGCCGTCAGGGGTCAGCAGGGGAGGAGAAGGATTGAACATCCGTTGGACTGCTCTCCTTCTCCAGGGAGGGGGGTGTACTGCTGCTGGTGCTCATGGTGACTCCTGACGATGGCTGGGGATCACTGGAGCACAGGCAGGATCTGAGGGGATATCCTGTGGCAGGATGCCAGGATCAGGGGAGTGCGGACGCGTGCACTCTTGGGTCCTTGGGCATCATTACATGCCATAGACGTCGGGAAAGGGGGGGAGAAAACAGGAAAATAAGGGCACCAGACATGGCAGCTTGATGGCCATCTCTAGCAGGGAGACCAGTTGGCTCTGTGGGTACACAGCACTGGATCCTGTCTCTGGGGGGCTGAGCTAAGGGGAGAGCTCCCCTCCACCCTGCCTTGGTGGGAAAGCCTCTGGGGTAACTGCAGGAACCACATCAGAGCGATGGATTCCCTGGAGATGGTGGCTGAAGACCTTAGGGATGCCTGAAGTGATAGGTAGGCAGTCTGGTGGCTCAAAGGAGGAAAAATATATACAAACAATATATGTTTGGCAGCCTATCTTCTTAGAGCATTTGAGCGGAATCCCTATTGTTTTATGCTGAGATTGAATTTGGGTTCTACACTCTAAATTAATCCAGGAGCAGTTCTTTTTGTGTGTCTATAGAGTTCCTTAAAGGCACATAAGCAAGAGCAAATACATAAGAGTTGAATTACTACCACAAAACACACTATCTATATCCACTCCTGGTTTTTAAATATGGTATGCCTATATCTATATAAGAAAGAGGAAATGATGACTTAAACTTCTTTGAAGCTTCTGCTAATTCTGAGAGTTGAGCTGCTGACCAGCCAGTAACTGCCGCTGTACATTTCCACTTGTTTATTCTTAATTACACTAGCCCAAGGTATTTATGCATTCACTAAAGCATTGAGCTGCACTATCCTCTTTCTTTTGTTCCTCATTAGTACCGTATGCTTACTCCGAGTGTCCTAAAGCAACATTGCCTATGTGTCTTGTAAGCTGCCTGGTTTTGGTATTGGTTTGATTTTCAAAAGCCCAAGAATGTCACAAGCCCCCAGTGCACCGATTATATGTCACTCGGGGGCTTGCAGCATTCTGCTGGTGCCAGTCGGGATATTCATTCCCGTGCACTGCATACTGCAAGCTAGACCAGCTCCCCCCTTGTCCAACTTTTGGCATGCTGTGGACCACTTTTACAGTGCTTGCACCAAATATCTGGTGCAAGCCACCATAAAGTGTAGAAAGTTTCACAACTGTGACTGATGTACTAAAATCAAGAGCAGTTACATCAAAGGCGTTTGGCCCAGCTATACCAGGGGAAGAGGGTTGATGCAGAACTTGATGTAAGCTGTGCATCATCCTTTGAAAATCAAGTCCTATGACTGCAGTACACAGAACAACCACAACTAGGATGAAACAGATGTCTGTACTTTATCATTCTCAGCCTTAGCTGGATTTAATGTACATGACTGGTTAAAAGGCAACATCTGTTCTGGTTATGCCACGTCAGCCCAACTTTCATAAGGAACTGAATACCAGTGATGCCTTTCTGTAGAAATGAGGCATGACAGTATGTGTATGGTTTATAGAGCTGTGAAAAAACAATTTGGATAGTTGTCTCATAACACCCTTTCATGGATCCCACATACTGTTTTTCCTGAAAACTGCCACTCTAGTACAGTATTCTCACTCTGAGTGTTTTAAACCAACACTGCCTAGGGGTTTGTTAAGGTGCCTGGTTAAAATTAGGACTGCTGTACACTAATGAGCCCCAAAGATGATGCAACCAGTGTCTGTACTTTGTCATTCTCAGACTAAGCTGGATCAGATGTACTTGCCTGTTTAAAAGGAGTAAGGCTTGAGAGAATGTGTAGGGTTTGGGGGATGCACAGAAAACAATTTAGACATTTTCTCTACTAGCATCCTTTATGGATCCTATATAATGGTTTCCCTATAAACTGCCTCTCTAGTATGCTCATTCTGAGTGTTCCAAACCAACATTGCTTAGGGTCTGACAAGGGGTCTGGTTGAAATGATGATTTCAGTACACTAAGGAGTCTCAAAGAGGACGAACAAAGGTGTCTGTACTTTGGTATTCTCAACCTCAGCTTGTCAGGTGTACAAACATGTCTAAGAGGCAACATCTGTTCTGGTGATGCTTTGTCAGCTCAATCTGCACAAGATTTGTATACCCATGATGCCTCGCTCTGAGAAGGAGGCTTGAGAGCATGTGTATGGTTGGACAGATGCACAAAAACCGAACAGTCAGTACTTTTGCAAAGTGTATGTTTTACATTTAAATTGTTTTTTTGTTGTGTGCTTACTGGTAGCCTGTGAATAGAGTGACTCTTTTTGAGTGACTCTTTTTGAGCGAAGTCAAAATAGTGAAGGTGAAGTGGGTAATGTGTTCTTAATAGCTATGGTTATTAAGACCACATTGTAATGTGAGGGCATACATTCTGAGAAGAGTGTGAAGAGTTTTTAAGGGTTTGTTGATCAGCTAATTTCTGAGCTGGCCATCTGGTCTACTGGTTAAAGTCACCGACTTTGAGTCTGGTGACCTGATTTCAGGGCTACCTGTGGTAATGTTTTTTTTTATTTTTCTGTTAATGATACTTGGGGTGGGATATTCAAAGGGGTTGCACTTGGCACAACAGTGTTGCACCATGCGCAACCCACTGATGTGCCTCAGCACGATATTCAAAAGGGGATGTTGCGCTGCACAATTCCCCGACGCGCTGGGGGTACCAGTAATGTACGCGGCACAAGGCGGGGGCATGCCCATGCATATGCAGCACATACTGATATTCAGCTTGGATGTGCGTGCATATGCAGGCACAAATCTGCCTTGCACCACACAGGAGGTGCAGAGATGTGCCCCTGGAAATCAGGAGCATGTCGGAGCAACCACAGGCCAGCTGCCATATTGCTGGGTGCAACACGGAGCCGTCTGCTGTGGTGGCCACCTGACCTCCCAAGACTCACTACAGGCATCTTGCCCTCGCCCGATCATGGGCATAATAACAATAAATCCCTGGTGGTCCAGTGGTCCCTACCCCATGGCCCGATCATGGGCTTATTATAATAAACCCTGGTGGTCCAGTGGACCCACCCTGCCCAGTTGAGGGCTGTAGTAATTATCTTTCCTGGTGGTCCAGTGGACCCAATCCCCAGTCCGATCATGGGAAAATGAATAGAATAATTCCCTGGTGGTCCAGTGGACTTGATTCCCAGCCAACCACGGGTGAATGAGATAAGCAGAATTCCCTGGTGGTCAGGTGGACCCGATCCCCAGCCCAATCATGGGCTTCAGTGGTAATGACATTCCCTGGTGGGCCAGTGGTACTGCCCTCCCCACCTGCCCACTCAGGCCCACCACCTCACTCCACCAGTCAGTGGCGGGCAGCAGCTTCCCACCCGCAAGCCGCCTGGCCACCCACCGACTGACAGTGTACCATATGACTGTACGCCCATTGGTCCCCTGCATGGGTCAATGGGCATGCAAACTGTACTGTACTGCACAGTCCTAAAATGTGAATGGTTCATTCACATTTTTGGATCTGTGTAGTACAGATGTTGTACACCCATTGGCCCATGCAGGATCAAATGGGCATACAGCCGCATTGTATGCTGTCAATAAGTGAGTAGCCGGGTGGCTTGCAGGTGGAAGCTGCCACCCGCCATTGACTGGGGATCGGGTAGTGGGTCTGAGTGAGTGGGTGGGGAGGGGGTACCGCTGGACCACCAAGGAATGTCATTACAGTAAAGCCCGTGATCGGGTGGGGATCAGGTCCACTGGACCACCAGGGAATGTAATTATAACTACAGCCCATGCTCAGGCTGGGGAGCAGGTCCACTGGACCACCAGGGTATTTACGATTCACAAAAGCCCACAATCGAGCAATGGGGTAGGGTCCACTGGACCACCAGGGATATGAATATAGTGCACCCATGATCGGGTGATGGTGTAGGGTCCACTGGACCACCAGGGATATGAATATATTATGCCCATGATCGGGCAATGGGGTAGGGTCCACTGGACCACCAGGGACTTGAAATCTACCTAAAGCCTGTGACTGAGCATTGGGGCACGTTGCCCACCGAGGGGCAGGGGGCATCAGTCCTCGACAGCTGCGGCCTGGCAGGGCACCCGGCGCAAGTCACCGGGGATCGGTGCACTGCATGCAAATGGGGCCATAATGACATGCAAAAGGTCCCATTTGCACCTTTCATACATGTTGGCATCATTTGCATGCTCACATCTGAATATCACTCTTGCTGCACCTAGCGCAACTGCACTTGTGCTGGTGCAGCCCTTTGCTCCTCAACTGCCACTTGGCGCTGGCACAGTGCCACTGCACTGTGCACAGTGGGTGCCCCAGTGCCATATTCAATGGTGCTGGGCCATTGTCAGCACAGTTGAATATCACCCAGCCCATGCCATGGTGCATCCCAGTTGTACTGCACCCAGGCTTGCACCCCTGCCTGGTGCAGTCTGAATATCCCACCCTTGGTGTTTTTCCTTATTTTGTATCCGTACCACCACCCTCCTGACTTTGTTCCCGGTAGGTTGAACCCCCATTGATTTCACCTTTCTGATTTCAGGCCCTCCATGTAGCCCCCCTCCTGAGTTTTCCCATCTCCCCCATTATCATGCCACCTTGGAGTTGATTTAAAAAGTTTGGGGAGTGTGGGGAGCTTGCCCCACACAAAGGGGGTGCGGGAAGTTTTAAAACAAGAGTTGGTGATTATATCCGAGCAACTGAGTTTTAAAACAAGTGTTGGTGAACATATCCAAGCAATTGAGAGAGGGTATATCACAAACACCACAGAATTACATCTTCTATACATAAAGAATGGGAGGTATCATCGTTTTAAATTTCAATCTATTGATAAAGTGAACCGCACACCTTGGGGAGGTAATTTTAACAATCTGGTTCTACAGTGGGAGTCTTTCTGGATCATCAGCCTTGAAGCAAACAAAAAAAACAGGACTCAATATGGGTTTCGATATAAAACATTTTTAAAACCTAGATAAAGGATAGTAAAAGTTCCACTAAAGTTTTCATCTTCATAAATATCCCTATTTGGTGGAAATGGCAATCGATATCATTTATGTTTTGGAATAATGTTTTATGAATATGTTAAGACAATCATATTTTTATGACCTATGTGTATACACATGTATATATCTATGTATATAGCTATACATATATATATATATATATATATATATATATTATGGCAGCACAGTAGTGCTACCACAGTTAGGGTTGAGGAGCCATTTCTATATGTTAAACCCCAAACTTTGCACCTTAATAACTTTGCAACTGTTTGAGGATTTGGCTTAAATTTGGAATGCACAATCAAGAACCATAGGCCTTGGGATCTGCCAAGTTTCGTACTGGTTAGATATACGGCTGCAGAGTTATTAAAGCGTGATCTGTCGCGCATTAACGCTTTTCTGGAATTCTATGGTTGTGCCTACAGGTTTGTCGGTTTTTGCTGACCAGCCCGAAATCTTCAGGGAACATGCGGCTGGGGTCCCGATGTGCCTTTTGCAGATTTCATGAAAAAATATTAAACGGTTCAAAAGTTATTCAAAAACAGTTTCCCATTATAAGTCAATGGGAAAAGTTAACAAAAGTTCAACAGTGTCGCAAATGCATTTTACTTTCGCATAAATGGGCCAATCTGCGCATAATCGGCCATTTTGTTTTCAGTTGTGATCAGAAAAATGGTTGGCATTTAAATTTGGGACCCTCTAGCAACCTAATTCTTTTTGTATTCACCTAGTCGGACCCTGAGGATGCTTGCCATGTCTTTATTTTGTGGTACAACACCCCAGAAATATGTTTTTCAAATTTCTGGAAAAAGTAAAGCTTTCGCAAATTGTGACAGTAGTTTTCCATCTGTGGGAAAGTGACAGCGATTCTTTGGCACTGCGCTGCAAAAGAACCGTTGGGAGTTTTGGGCTGAAATTTGGAGGAAACGGAGCCGACATCTCACAGATGTGCCTTTCAGTGTTGTATTGAAAAATATTACATGGTGGCAAAATTCTGACACTCCAAAGTTGACAGTTTTCCCATAGGATAACATTACGACCAATCATTACAGAAATCCTTTGGATCCTGCTGCAAAATAACGGTTTGGTCTTTTTCCTGAAATTTGGAGGGAAGACAGCCAACAGCCCACAGATGTGTCTTTCAGTGGTTTGGTGAAAAAATATTACAGGAGGCAAAGTTATGGTGCTCCGAACTTCTCTTTTCCCATGGGATAACATTACGGCGTTCGGCCCAGCGCCTTTCAGGGCCCGTATCTACGGAAATTAGTGCGAGATACGGACTTTTCATCGGAAGATTCTTGGCCCCCTAGCAGAGGTTAAGTACAAAACTAGCCAGGACAGTCATAAATCATACGACTTTAAACATTTTTTTCTACGTCGTATGGTTCGTGAGATATAACTTATTTAGTATTCCAAGTCCTCATTTTCTGCTCCGATACCCATTATTATGCATACATTCTTTGTACTCACTGTCTTTCTCTATTCAGCTTTTGGGGAAAACCAGCCTGTGCACTTACATTACTGTTACCATTGCTCTTTCCACTTGCGGTTCCATGCCCGTTTCACTTACCGTTGACGTCTATGCCACCACGTGCATCATCCATTACGTTTCATTTGCGCTTGCGTTTCTGTAATTTTTTGCCATTTGTGTCTACAGTACTGTTTCTCTTTCTGTTTCACTTTGCGTCACCATGCCCATTGACATTTCCGTTTGCAGGCACCATGTTACTATGTGACAACACATCACGTGGCAGACTGTTCCCTTCTACGCCACCGTGTGCGTTACCCTTTCTGTTCTCATTCGCACTTGTGGTACCATGTGTTGCCACTGTTAGCATTTCTGTTGCTGCTCCCTGTTACTATGCCACAAGATATTACAGAGGAGGCAACGGCCCCACGCCCGCTACCGCAGCATTATATATTCACTATTTCTCATTATCATTCTCAAAGAAGGGAAATTAGAGGCATCTAATCAGGATGTGTCGTTTGGTGTACATGGCCTCAGTTTTGCTGTTGATCTCCACTGAGCATGCAGTACCTGGTCAGGTGGGTGGGGATGTCTCGTAGTACATTTAGACAATTGTTTGTTATTTCTGTCACCTGCTGCTGGATGTCTGTCATTGGTTGTGTTGACTTGGTCCTCCCCATACTTGAATTGTGTGTCTGTGTGTGTGTGGTGCTGGGGGGGGTGAATTCGGAGTTAGGGTTTTCAACCCTAACAGCGAATTTCCTCACTTTTGTCGCTGTGGAACAACCCTAACTAATGCATTAAACAGAGTTTTTTGCCTCTATATATATAGATAGATATATACTATATTGAGGATATATGATGAGCAGGAGTGTGATATAGAAAGTATTCTGACTCCTGCAGAGTGAGCTCTGGATACTCACGCGTGCCGAAGGCATGGCTAAGATTATCTAGAGCTCACTCTGCAGGAGTGAGAATATTTTCCATAGCACATGATCTGCCCATCATGTGTGCTATTTATACAATAGGGGTGGGAGCGTTTGAATTTTTTTTCTGTGTGCTTTCTGCTCTTCCTGTGTATGGTGTTAGTGTGTGTGAGTTTTTCTGAATGGACTGGGAGTCTTAGAAACACCACAGCACACAGCTGAGTGTGCTTTGCAATGCTAATTGAGTTACTTGCAGGCTTCACTGAGACAGAGAACCTGAGCAATTTCATTTAGAATGTAGGCTGTGAAGCTTATAGCAGGACATTAATGGGCTTGGAGTTTGAGAGACACCACAGTGGGCAGCTGAGTGTACCTTGCAATGCTAATTGAGTTAGTTGCAGGTTTCAGTGAGACAGAACCTAAGCAGTTTCATTTTAGATTGCAGGTTGTAGTGAGTGAGTGGTGACATCAGCACAGTATGGATAAACACCATTTATTATCACAGTAGCGATGGCATCATCATTTATCACACTCCAGTGAAGATATTTCCATTTATCACACTCTAGAACTCTCACCCCATTGTATGTTATATGTGTGTGTGTGTATATATAAATATATATCATGCATTATTTAAGCAATAAGGCATGACAGGGTGTGTATTATTGTGTAATAATGTCCTCCTGGGGTGGGTTGAAGCACAAGGTGAAGCTGAGTGCTTTCACCACCCCAGGAGTGATGTTATCACACAATAACACACACCCTGGAGTGCCTTATTGCTATTATACAATGACTCGTTTGTTAATAAAAGAAGAAAAATGAAAAATATATTTTTTTTTAAGCATTTTACACTTGATTTTTGTGTGTGGAGGTATATCATTTTAAAAAAATCCAGAATGTTATCCAGCAGTAGGTGGTACAGCAGACTGAATGATCTAACTGTCCAGTTGTCCGTGTGCTGTGCCCTGCCTTGTGTGATCTTTGTTGTGCCCCCTCGTGATGCAGTCTTGCACTGAAAGTCAGAATGAAAAGCTGATTTTTTTAGCACTGTGGGTTTTCTTTTAGTTTGTATGTTTTTCATTTAAGTAGGAATGGTGCTTTGCGAGTGGGTGGCTGGTTGACCGTGAGCGTCCATCTACTGCCATATGCAAAACACCGAGCTAGAGATAAAAGTCATTAGAGGTACGACTTATTGTTTTAAAAAGTTGCAGCCAGGAGAGAAATACATTTGCAGTTTGGTGGCAGTTTCTTTCTGGTTACGGCTGAGCAGGCACATGCGCACAGTGAATGGCTTTAGCTGCAGTGGGAGCCATAGACTGCAACGCTTGGGAGAAAACCTTTTTTTCTCAAAATAAAAAAAATCACTGTGGGCTGTTTATTTAGTTGTGGAGAGATGGATTAGGATGAGGAACAGAATGGATGAGGGGTGGCGTAAGTGTGTCTGTGTGAGTTTGGGGAAGGGAGGCACATTAGGATGAATTGGTGTGTGTGGAGGTAAAGCTGTGAAGGGTCATGTTTGGTCATGTGGGCATTAAGTAGGCAGTGATTCTGGTTTGGCTATGCGGTTGTTTTGCTGCCCGTCCTCGATACAGTGACATTATTGTGTAATAACCTCACTGTGTCTAGGACTCAATAGCCAATCAGCATCTTTGATTTTTTTCTTGCCATTGTATAATTGTTTTTAATGACCTAGACATTTTAGTAGTTCCCTGGCCCTATGTCCCTTGGCCATACCCATACCTGCCCCTATTTTTTCCTACCCCCTTCCCATTCTTTGTTCATTTTTTCCTCATGCACTTTCAAACAAGTAGTTCCCTGGCTAGTGATACCTTGAGGCAGGACAACTGAATTCAGTGTTTACATTTAACAATTGTTCAATGAATTTGAAATGTTCTTTATACAGTTATTGTAACTCACCTGTTTTATGTGCGTATGTACTAGTACGTTTTAGCCTTTAGTAGGGAATGGTGATTCCAAAATATATCAGGCAAGCATCCTGTGTATGCTGGTGTTTTGTTTGATGTTGGATTGCCATTAATAAAATGACAACAAAGTATATTTTGTTTGGAGCCTGAGTCCTTTCACTGTGAGATATCGAGCCCCCAAAATGAGTATGCTGTGCTGGAGGAAGTCAAACCTGGCTCTCCAGGTTCACACAGCTGACATGCTAACCCCCAGAAGATATTCTTAGGGTCACAAAGTATGAAACTGATAGTGGATGAGCCTAATCTGGTCCTCCAGGTTCATATCTGATCGCTCTACCCCTTCCCTTAATAGACTTACTGAGGCTCACATAGTGCATAAAGGGTGTGGGTTTATCAATGCTTGGTCTCCAGGTTCACAATTCGGCACATTAACATGTCTCTCTTTAAGTGACTTGTTCAGGGTCAGATAGTAAATATATGGTGATGAGGAGTTAAACCTGGGTTGCAAAGTTCACAGCTTAGTACACTGACATTTCCCCCAAGTGACTTGTTCAGGATCCCAAAGTGAGTGAATGGCAGTGGGGTAGTCAGTTTCTAAGTTCACAGCTTGCGATTCCAACACAACTCCAAAGTGACTTGCTCATGGTCACATTGTGAGTGAGTGGTTGTGAAACCTACATGTTTTGTGGCTATGCACAGAGCCTACAGCCATGTTGCTTTAGCTTGAAAAGGGGTTTCTGTGGAACACATTTTTAGTAGAGTTGGGTGTATCCTTCCATAACACTGCAAATCCATATGGCAGTTAAAATAAATGCTCCATTCTTTCTGTTTAGAATGATGGACACAGAACTCAAAGCTAATTTCTCTGAGAGCAAATGTGCACACCTTCTAAACAAATATCAGTATCTTTAAAACTATTCAAGGTGTGCAAAAGCAACCAGTGTGAACGTTGTTCAGGGCAAAAAGACCTTTCACATGAGGGTAGTCATTAATCTGAATTCTTTATATTTTGTAAAACATGGTTGTCCAAACAACCTCATTTTACACAGTAGGACTCATGCCAAACAAATGTAAATATCTCAGAAATTATACAAGTTAACAATATACAACCAACATTAAAGTTGTTCAGAATAAAATTACCTTTCAATAGAGGGTAGTCACTAATCTGAATTCATTAGAGTTTTTTTAATATATCCATCCAAAAGGTGAAAATTGTGAAGAAAAATGAAAATTCAGGTAATCAGATGGCCATAGTTTAAAAAATATAATTAGTGCAGTTTAATGAATCTATAGGATAGTGTATGATCACTTTTACATATCTTATGTTAACTCTGCCAACAGCCCTTGCTTTACAACTGCCACCGGTCAGCACACCCTCATGCTCGCCACTTTCCCACAGCAAGTGACAAATCATATTGCAGCTGGAGTCCCTTGTATTATGATGTCCTCACTAATGCAGAATGAAAAGGCAGTCTGTGTTAGTGAGGATGTCACTACTGCAGCAGAACAACTGTTTGCAGTGTATGGATTTTCATATGCAACCACATTCCACCATACACTATAGGCTCATTTGAAAGGTAATTTTGTCCTGAACAACTTTCATACTGATGGTTTATGTGTAATTCATATACTTTTAGATAGATTTACATTTGTTTGCAATAACTCCTATTGAACTTATAACAGCCTCATTTCCTAAAGCATTACACCACTTTAAGTGAAATGAGACCAGACCATCTTGTCATGCCTAATTTAAGAGTAGATCACCATGACTTACTAGTACTTCAATGGAATTCTTTAGTGCTTACTAGCTTGAAACAAAATGATCTACTTATTGTGGTCACATTAGATCTTTTCAGGATGGAATCATGTTAAATCTTTTCAGAACAAAAGCAGCAAATTAATTTTAGTAATTATTACCCAACACTATCTATATGTGAAGCTGACACTGAACAGAAAGGGGGAAGAAGGGAAACACAGAAAAAAACAATGCTCACACACATAAAGAAAACTTGGCTATCTGTGAAACTTTTAGAAGCAAATGGTTTTATACCTTTTAGGCATCTATGCTGCACTACCCATTTTGTTTTCTATTGTTATGTCCTCTTGGCAACTTCTACTATTAAAATGCATTAACTGTACAGTTTACTAAATCTTGACCTTGGAATAACTCTTGAATGACTCCTAAATCATTTTTAAACCATTACCTTTACAAGTGGTCAAGACCAGAGCAAAGGTCAAGTGTTATTGTTTCATATTTTTTACAAATTTCCAAAGTAAAAGTTTGGAGAAATAGAAAAGTATGTACAACTACTGTAATCTTCTATGCATTTTCAACTCAGAGAGAAGTTAATATTTGTGCAAAATAAAAACCAATGTTTATACGTGTTTTGTTCTAAAGTTATTTTATTCTAAATCTTATTGGACTATTGAGTGTTACATTTTCATATTTTTTTTACCAATTTCTGAAGTAAAAGTGTAGAAATACAAAAGTATGTACAACTAATCTCCTATGCATTTTCAACTCAGAGAGAAGTTAATATTGCATAAAATCAAACCCAAAGTTTATACAGTTTTTGTTCTAAAGTAATTTTGTTCTAAATCTTATTAGACTATTGATGAACTGAGCAAAGAAATGTTTAGATAAAACAAATTGATGACTCCATGATTGGGACGTCATTAAAATTGCAAAAGGTCAAATAATGAAACCTTAAATGCACCCATTAAGATCAAATGACTTCCTATTTCTTTCTCTCCTTGTAGTTAATTAGCCACAGTGAGGCAATTTTGAAAATCAATTGTAGAAATGAAAGGAAAAGTGTGACTCCTACCTGAGTTTATGTCCTGGTAGTAGTTACACTTTTCTTTCATTCTACAATTGACTCATAAAACCGTTCTTCTTAGAGTGTAATTATAATGAATTAAAGACATTTGAATATAGACCTACAATTATACAACCATTGTGACACATATTTTTATGAGCAGAGGAATGGTGCAAGGCTGCCAAAATTATGATGATCCCACTGCTTCAATGCTTCAATATGCATGGATCGAACCAAAAGAGTCATAATAAAATCATCTATCTTCTCAAAAACAATTATATTTTATTATATTTGATTTAACCTGAAAATACAAAATAGCAATATGGAAGTAAAATAATCAAGATGAGATTTCAGTGTTCCCCAACCATACATTGAAGCTGAACCATAATAAAGGCTTCTATATTCTTCAAAGCAATTATTTTTATTTTGATATATTTAATATTCTGTATCTAAGTAGATACTAGAAAAAAAAAGTTTATTAGGTGTTGGTAAACAGGCAAATACAACCAGACATGGAAGGAAGTCAAAAGAGTATATCGGTTGTGGGGCCTAGTAATAAGTTGAGGAGCTTGCTTGATCACTTCAAGGGGGGCCATCCACTGACACTACTGACTGCTGGTGGGCACTGGTAGCAGAGGAGGAGCTAGGCAAATGCTGCAAGCAGTCAGCGTAGGAGGAGGAGGAAGAGGTGGATGGCAGGCCGCCAGCCATAATCCAGGTCTTGTTTTAAATCCCTGGTGGTGCCTGAGTGGCTGTAGCAATCATCTGTGCAGCAGCCCTCCATCTGTAGGGATTAAAGTGACTCAGTTTAGCTGTCCTGTTGTAGTCAAGCAGGCTTGAGCTCCATTACAACAACAGGTCTGACTGCAGCCCTGGACCCCCAACTCTGCTGCTTGTACAGGACTGACCACTTGAGAGTGAGGGAACCTTGCTGCTTGCAAAGGAAGTGGGAGGGGTAGCAGCTGGTGTTCATTTTTGTGCCAAGGCAGGCAGTGGGGCTAGCTGGGCTGGGAGGAGTTCCTTTAAGTGTAATGACTGCATGTATCTGAACTGTTGTGGATTGCATGGGTGTAGGCAGGGGGTGTTCAGGGTGTTCAACCCCCCAAAAAAAATTATCTCAGAAATTTTCAAATTCCTGTATTTTGTTTTAGGTTGTCTCAGGCTCAATTGCCAAAATACTCAGTGTCTCAGCGTCTCCATAGTGGCTGAAGCTAGCTGCAGCACAATGTGCATGCATAGGACCGTTGATGGCTAGGGGAGATAGAGACATCATCAACAGAGAGCATGGAAGAAGCTTGGTGAGACAGACTAATGAACATGCTGCTGTGCTGTGTCATCTGTACAGCACTGAGCAAGTTGTGGTGTCCTGTTGACTGTTGTAGTGGTAGAGTAGGACTGTGTGCTGCTCTCCTCTAGCCTCACTTGAACTGTGGGAGAGCTTGAAGTATGGTCTACCACAGAAAGAACAGACCCATCCATGGCTGAGCTGTGAGTAACATGCGGTGTATCTTTTTGACTGTGTTGGATGCTGGCTGGACTGGTGGTGTGGTCTGAAGAGAAGACAGGAAAGGTCAAGGAAATATCTGCCCTGGCCTAGTGGTCTGTAGTTCTGTCTTAGAAGGGGAGCGACTGTTAATGCAAGCCAACAGGAGGATAATCAGCAGAAAAGTGGTGAGTGGAGAAAAGCATAGAGATTGATTCAGGGATGGGGACTTCTCTCATTCAGAGAGTTGGTGAGGGTATTGGCACCATCTCCCAGTTCAACCCACTCATTACAACTCAACCCCATCAATGTTCTGCTCAACTTGGAGCTTATCATGTGGAGTGGGAATAGGTGTGGAAGGCAGATGACTGACTGACATCTTTGTCTCTGGCTGTTACAGAGTGCTCCCATGTGCAAAGGTGGAATGGGGTTAGGAGTACTCTCTATATGCAGAGGTGGGATGGTGGTAGAGGAGGAGTAATGCAACTGTGTGGAGGTGTCCCCATGTGTAGGAGTGGGATGGATGGGGAACAGTGCTCCCCATGCAGAGGCAATGTGATGAAGGGGTGGATTGCTCCCCATGTACAGAGCTGATATGAAGTGGGAGGAAAGCTCCCCATGTGTCAAGGTTGAATGGAGGAGGAGGAAGAGTGCTCCCTATGTGCTGGGATGCAGTGGGAAAAGTGCTCTCCATGTGGTGGAGGTTAAATGTAGTGGGAGAAGCACTGGGGGTCAGGGGATCAGTGCTCACAATGTATGGAGGTAGGATGGAGGTGGAGCAATGATACCTATGTGTGGAGATGGAATGGAGGGAACAGTGCTCTCCATATTCAAGTTTATTGTGAAGGGATAACATCCATTGAGCAAGCTCATTTGCAAGAAGGTCCCTTGTACAAGCAATGAGAAAGACAATACATGGTGTGAGATACAGAAAGTAAGGACACATAATATAAATTAAAATAAAGCAATTTTCTTTTTGGTAGTATATACGATAGATAGATAGATAGATAGATAGATAGATAGATAGATAGATAGATAGATAGATAGATATTGATTTATAAAAGTGCCCATTTCCTGGGACTCTGGGCGCTGTACAATACAAACAGCAAACAACAGTGTAAAATCATACGCCAAAAATGTATGTAAAATTCAACTAGGAGGAGATTTAAAATGCATCTATCTATCCCACTAACATCAAAGAATTAATCAATAAAAGTTTGCTGGACAGGTATGTTTTTAGGATCTTCTTACAGGCTTCTACCATGGGAACCTCCTTTAAATAGACAGGAAAGGAATTCCTTCATGTAGGCATGGCCACCGAGAATGCCCTGTCCCCAGAATGCCACAACCTTACCCTGAGAACTCCAAGGAGGCCTCCCCCAGCAGATTATGTAGAGTATTGAATTCAACAAAGATTGAGGCCAAATATGATTACATGATACATTATGTCCACCATGTGGAAGAGGGCTGGAGAAGGAGAACTGCTCCCCATATGCAAAGAAGGCATGGAGGGGCAGGAGTGCTGTCTATGTGAAAATGTGTAATGGAGGGGGATGAGTGTTCCCCATGTGTGGAGGTGGGATGGAGGGGGGGGACATACACTTAGGGGCCACCATCCTAAACCCCACTCCAGCCTGTGTGTGAAACTGTTTGAAATGGGGACAGTTTATGATTGTGCAGATGTGCAACCCACATCTCTTCTCTGGCTGCTATAAAGTATTGGGTTTATAGATGGAGGTGCAAGAGGGGGCACCAGTCATGCAGGAGTGCCAGCTGTATCCTGCCCCCCACCCACCCAGCAGAGTGGGAACAGTTGTGGAGGGGCAGATAAAAGATCCACATTTTTATATCTCAGTACCTCAGAGTACACTCCAAGAGCAGAGCATGTTAGATGGGAGAGCCTCTGCCTGTAGCAAAGTGTTCTGCAAGTGTAGAGATGTGGCATAGGATGAGGAAGTGCCAGCCACTGTAAAACCTTCTTCAACCTTCATGCTAGCCCTGGTACAGCAGGGATGGATGTGAAGGGGCAGATGTGCAACTTGCATCTCTATCCATGGCTTCTGCAGGGTGCTACCCTTGTGTGGGGGTGGGATAGGGGAACGGGGCATCATTCTCCTAGAGCCACCTCCCTGGAGCCCACCCAATGCTAGTTCTAGCTTTCTTGGAATTCTGATGGGTGAAGATGGACAGTTGTGTGAACCACATCTATCATTAGCTCCTGCAGAGTGCTTCTCACGTGCAGGATCTGGAATAGAAGGAGAAAATGTTTCACATGTGCAGAGATGCGGAATTGTGTGTTAGATGCCAATGACCTTGGGCCACCCAGTGGATCTGGACCGCAGCCCCATTTCCACCCACCTGGAGCCTACCAGGCTAGATAGAAACAGGTGTGGTGTGGCAAATGTGCAACTCACATTTCTGTCTCTGGATGGGGCAGCCAATGTGCAGTGGTGGGATGGTTGTGGAGGGGGCATCAGTCACCAACTTCTGCCAGGCCACAGTCCTCCATTTGCCTTGGACTTCCCACCTGGAAGTCACCTTGTCACTGTACCAACCTGTGATGGGTGGGATGGGTGTGGAGGGAAAGATGAATGATCTGTGATTTTGCTTTGCCAATTTTTTCATGTGTCTGCATTTCTGTTGTTTTGATGTCTTGAATTAACTCTGTTCCTTAGCTATTGTATATTGTTATGTAATATGCTCTTGCCACATTATGTGGCCCAGGTTGTGCCTGAAAATGGTCCCTTGGATCAGCGCACCTACCCAGTTACCAAAGCAAATAAATAAATAAACACATCTTCTCAGGCTACTGCAGATTGTTTCATATGTGCTGATGTGAGCTGGACATGTAGGGACAGCAACTGCCCAGGGTTGTCCATCCAGTGCCCACCCTAAACTGTGCTAGTCAGTGTGATGGGGCAGATATGTGACCCACATATTTGTCTCTGTCTCTGTTTGGGTGCTCCTCTGGTGCAGTGGTGGAATAGATGCACCAAGTTTGTTTTACACTGCGTCTCTCCTGGTCCTTCTCTCTCTCTGGCCTCTGCTCCCCACAGTGAAAGGGAAACTCTCCAGTACTGCTCTCTGTCCCAGTCATGGCATTCTTGCTGACACTTTCTCTGCCTCTCTGTATTTGCTGTCCACTTCCATTGGGCTTCAGAATGACAAACAGAGAGTCAGGCCAACAGCAAGGTGCCAGAAGAGTGAGTGGCAATAAAATGGATGGCAACCATGCTTGGGCGCACACTGTACTCCACTTCTCTGTTTTAAGGGGGGGGTTGACACTGTGTCTGACTGGAATGGATTGGACTTGCACATATATGCTGCACTGAAAGTGACTGTCGCTGTTGCTGTGTCTGTTTCAGGGGGATGGGGGTGTGGGGAAGTAGACACTGCTAGGGGAAGGGCCTTCCATTGAAATGAACATTTGTTCAGTTGCAGGTCTGGAAACCACTGGTCATCATGGTTATGGTCAGTACATTGCACTGCCCCCAGTTTCACACTGCCAAGGTAGTGCTGCAATAGTGACAGCCTGTCACCTCGTGATCACTCTCATTTCACTTATTTACCACATCTCAGCATGTTGCTGTCACTGTTTGGGGACTCTCTCTCCTCTGTCCCTGACACTGGTGCCACTCACCACCTCATTTGATCCTGCACTCTCTTTTGGGGGGAGGGGCCACTGTCTCTCCTTCTCAGTGTTTGTCCCTGCAGCTCATGTCTCTCTTTCACCACAGTACAGGGTTGAACTACAGCTCTGCAGGCAATGATGCCCCACTTCTCAACACTCTCGCTCCGATCCATAGAGTAGGTCAGTGGTACCATCACAGAGACCAGTGCTCATGCTGTGCATTGTGGCACAGATGAAACACTGGAGAGACAGGAGCTCAGGGACAAAACACACTCTCTTTCACAGAGTCACAAACAAGTTCAACGCAGATGTCTGTCGGGGGAAGGATAAATTATATTTATTTGTTCTTTACTGCTAGGACTGTTTACTGCTTATGGCACAGAGAGGGGATGCAGTGTGGCTGGGTACCGGACATCTGCAGGGTGGGT
Organism: Neoceratodus forsteri; assembly: GCA_016271365.2. Taxonomy (NCBI): domain Eukaryota; kingdom Metazoa; phylum Chordata; order Ceratodontiformes; family Ceratodontidae; genus Neoceratodus; species Neoceratodus forsteri. Next base: position 1,022,578,607 of record CM057454.1, on the reverse strand, counting down.
GGGTGGGGAGACAAATGGTAAGATCAGTACGGGGATGAATGAAACAAATGAAGAACTCTCATTGAAGCGCTTCATTTTTTTCAACAAGAGAATGGCTTCCTGCTGTGAAACTGTGACTAGTGTCACAGTCTGGTTGCATGCTCATTGGTCTGTCAGGGACAAGACCACTGTAGATTGCTGTGCATTGGACTCATCCCTGACACACCTCTGAAATGTTGTTCTAACACAAGATGTTTCTTGCGCATGCAGAAAGAAACATAAAAAACTATGAAGAATTTAGATTACTGACTATCCTCATCTGAAAGGCCTTTTTGTCCTAAACACAAAAATGTAAAATAATGCACTTTGATCACAGAAATCCATGGGCAGAATACAAATGAGTGGAGTGGTATTGACAACATTAAGAAAGCACACATTAAAAAAAAAAGCTTTTACATACAGTTGATTACTGTTTAACAATATTATGCATATATCGCTGCCACTGTACATCTGATGCAAACCCAAAATCATGTTCCTCACTTGAAGAGAAAAGGGGTGGGGGTAGAGGCCATGACTGACTTCTTGTTTTGTGTTAAAGGGTCAGTTTCTTTACAACAAAAACAAGGAAAGACATCATTTCTAAAATGTGCAGACGAGCATGGGGACCACTTTTTTCCAAGAGCATGCCACCACCAGCATCTACCACTTCAAGACTGTTACTACTCCCAACTAATACAATCAGGGAAAACAAGTAGTCTACCAACACTGAGATAAATATGGTTAAGGCACATTTCCCAGAAATTACTGCTTAGAAAACAATGAGAAAGTGATTGTGATGATGAGCAAGTCCCAGACCAGATCTCTGGTTTGTTAATAGACTCCTCCTGAGTCTGTCTTGTATGGCTGCATGGACCAGGCTCCACAGATGTTATGCCATCATCAGATTTGTATAACAGCTCTGTGGAAGCACGTAACCGGACCACTGTCTGATGTGCTGCAACAATGCTCTGACATAGTTTCCAATGATTCAGTTTATGCAGCCCTTCCCCTCCAAGGGCTGCATAAACATACCCACTTCCTGGCGCGCTATGTTTCCATTCCACAACTGCAGCAGTGACGGCCACTGTGTGCAACATGGTGATGTTGACTTAAACTGTGCATGCATGACTATTGTGCATAGTTATGTCAGCACTGCCATGATGAGAAGGGCTGACCACAAGACAAACTGCACACGTGTGAGTATCACACATGTGCAGTACTGTAATTACTACAGTATTACAACTGCAGCAAAAGGACCACATATTCTTTTCCATGCTCTTGCCACTCCTAAAAGCTCTCCACAGCCATATCGGCTCTGACAAGAGTTTGTTAGATCTGCCTTCTATCACCCCCAAGTGACATGTTTAGGATCACAAAGTGAGAATGTGGTAGAAGAAGAGTCAAAGCTGTGTCTGAGTTCACAGCTTGGTACTCTAACACCTCCTCACCAAAACTGACTTGCTCAGGGTCACACAGTGAGTGAGTGGTAGAAGGGAGTCAAACCTGGGTCTCCAGATTCACAGCATTGTACTCTAGCAGATTCCCTCCTCCAAAACTGACTAGTTCAGAGTCATATAGTGATTAAGTGGCTGCAGTGTGGGCAATCAAACATGGGTCTCCACTGGATTCACCATTTGGCATTCTCACATTCCTTCAAAGGCACTCACTCAGGGTGAAACAATAAGTCAGTGTCTTTGGGGGAGTCAAACCTGAACCTCCCATAGGTGCACACCTAGCAGTCTAGGAGTCAAACCATGGTTTCCAGGTTCACAGTTCTGCACTTTAACCCCAAATTAACTTAGTCATTGTCACATGCAGAGTACATGGTGGGGGATTCTAACATGGGTATTTAGTTTCACTGTACAGCACTCTAAAACCTTCCCCAGAGTGATTTACTCAAGGTCAGAAAGGGAATATGAGGTGATGAAGATGAGATCAAACATATTTGCCAAGGTTCACAGCTTGGAACCTTAACACCCCCTCCAAAAAGACTTTCACAGGGTCACATAGTGAGTGACTAACAATGGGGAAAGTCAAGTCTGGGTCTTCAGGTTCATAGGTCAGCATCCTAACAACATTTTCCCAGATTTATTTTCTCATCATCACATAGTAAGAAGGTAGGGAATCAGATCTGAGTCAGCTTGAGCAGAGTATGGGGTGTAGTTTTGGGAACCATACACAAAAAGAACATCAGTAGACTGGAGGGTGTAAAAGATGCTGCACAAAAGGGACTAAAGGATAAGCGATATGAAGAGAGCTTTGAGAGTTGAATATGTTCTCCTTGGAGTGAAGAAGGAAGAAGGGCAACATGATTCTGGCATACAGGGTAGCATGGGATCCTTCACATTTGGAAAACTTAAATATTAAGGAAAACTATACAAGAGATGGCATGATAAGGCAGTTGCTGAAGTTTGCTGGAGAAAAAATACATAACAAAATAATTGTCAGACATGAACGCGCACACACCCCTTCATGAATTACACACCAAACTGATTACTTCTTACTTCTTAATTTTTATTTTATTGCATCAGTACCAGCTTCAAACAGTTGCTGCTTCCAGGAAAGTTCTTACGTTTCACACCCTCCAGTGCTTCAATTCTCTGTTGAAGCACCGGATGGTGCGAAATGCAAGAACTGTGCTGGAAGCAGCAACTGTTTGAAGCTGGAGCTGATGCTATAAAATAAAAATTAAGAAGTAAGAAGCAATCAGTTTGGTGTGTAATTCATGAAGGGGTGTGTGCGCTTTCATGTCTGAAGCTTACGAGGTTTTTTAGCTGCACCACCATCCTTGTGCTAGTCTCTATGTTTTTAAAAACAAAATAATTGGTTTATACAAAGAATAATTTCTAGATGTAGCATCCTACTTGAAGATATTGTATACAGCAGAACAACTGACATATATTATTGGGTCATGGTAGTACCCCTATAGTTAGGGTTGGATCAGCAGTTAATGTTAAACCCAATTTTTTGCACCTTGAAAACTTTGCCATTGTTTAATGAAATAGCACAAAATTTGGCATGCATGGTCAGGCTGTCAGAGTCTCAAGATGTGAACAGTTTCATGATGGCATCTTGTACAGTTTTCAAAATGCGGAGGTCACAAAAGTGAAAAAATATTTTGTTTCCCTTGTACTTAATATCGGGGCCCAGTTCTCAAAATGGGTTAGGATCAGTGTAGCTGAAGCCCAGTGTGCCAGGGACCCTACACCAGATTCTGGTACAGGAGGGTCCCAGCATCTGGGTCCCCACACTTATGGCAACCCTCCCATGTGGCAAACACCTGGTGCACAGGAAAGGTCTGTTGCAGGCCCCTTAGAGCAAGCACAAGTGTGCTCCATCCCTGATCCCCAGGTACATGAAATAAAACCCCAGCCCTAGTGGTCAGTGCCCCCCAACCCCAATGCTGCCCATAGGATTTATTTGTAATAAAATTACCCCCAATCCCGATACTGCCCTGACATTTATTTAATAAACAGTTCCCCTCTTGATCCCAAAGTTGCCCAAGTATTTAAGGTATAAAATGCCTCCCCATCCATGATGCAGCCTTTAATCTTCAATTAATTATATATACTCAACCCTATCCTCCATGCCCATATTAATTAATACATTCTAAGATCCCACATACAACACGACACTTGAATACCTGGTGGTCTAGTGGACCTCCCCACATCACCCATCCAGCTGGCAACTGGCTCAGCCCACAGCTCACCTCCATGGCCAGCTGCTGACTGAGCACTGCATCAGTGCATACTGTATGTAGTATGAGCTCAGTGAATGACAGGGTCAATGACAATGAGAGGGGCAATAAATTAATTATATAACATGGCAGCAGGGATTGGGGAAGGGGGCACTATACCACCAGGGATGAGGATTGCTCTATTTTACAGGGCATCAGGGAGGGAGACCACGGCACATTGAGCACATTGCACAACTGTCCCAGAAAGACATATTCTAAGTACCCTCAGACCAGCTCTGGCTTGTGTAAAGGTACTTAAAAATCCATCTGCTGGGTGATATTCTTGAATCCCATTTAAGGGGATGTGGCAGCTTGCATCTGCCACATGCCCCCTTGTGCCATGCCACAGACACTTTTGTGGCCCACAGGTGGCACAAGCCCAATTTAGGGCAGGCAGCCTGCAGTTGATGCAGGCTGCCTTTGAGAATCACTTCCGGCACATCACTTGGCACACGGGGCATTGTGCACCTTTCTTTTTTACATAGACCCCTTGTGCCATGCCAGAAGCTTTGAAAATCGGGCCCTGTGTATGTTTGCTCTCACCAACAGCCTAGACAATATGGAATTTATTCATGAAATGTTCAAGTATGATGGGGTGTGTACAAGGGTGCCTTGGATGGTTTAGTGAAAAAATATTATACAGTTTTTGAGTGATAACATTTATTTGGATAATGCTCAACTCGATAGATAAGAAAAGTTCAGTCCATAAAAAATTTGCAAGGGTTAACAAATCATGCTTTACTGTTCATGAGCAGAGAAATATTGATCGAGAAAGGTAAAAAAACACACATTGTAAGTGGTTATTTGCATGATTTACTTGCTGTGGGGAAAAAGGACACTTGTGATGCCCGCCATTTTATTTTTACTGTTGTAAACTTACAAACAGCTGTAGCTGAGAAAATAAATTCTTAGGCAGGTTCTTGTTAGAAATAATCAAGCAGGAGAGAGACTATGAACAAGTGGTAAATCATGTAATAAACAAGTTTATTACACTAACAATTCCAAACCTACAGTACAAAGCACTGGGAGAAACACAAGTTTCCATACATCTAGACACAGCAGTTCTCAACAAACCTTTCCAGAAACAGTGCTTCTTACAGTGAGATAAGGCAAAGTTGTGACAGTTAACATTGGCTGAAGCAAGTGGTACCACTACATTGCTGGATAGGAAGTGTAGAGCCAGCAGAAAGAAAAGCATTACATTATACAGAAGACAGTAAGGTTAGTTAGAACAAAGAAGTCACAGAATTTGTAGCAGGTGTAAGGCCATGGTGCAAAAGCAGTATCAGCAGAAACATGTGAAAAAGAATACTCTGGTAAAAAGATATGGTTAGGCCCAAAGCACATATGCCTCATGTAAGCAAATGCATAATAGTAAAATATAAGCAAAATAAACATTACATATATCAGAAAACTAAGAAATAATGCTGTAAAATGAATGTGTACTATACAGTGCATACAATTATCAAGCACGATCCTTAGTACCCACGGTTATACAGTGGATACCCATTACTACATGTTAGTGTAATACAGCAGCATCACAGCAATGATAAAACATTTGTCATTGGCATGTGCATGAGGGTACAAGAGGTGTGGGACCCAGGGACAACATTCCCCTCCTTGTTGCCTCAAAAGGGGCAACACAACCATACAGAAGTGGTTGGAATCATTTACAAACCTGAGGCATGAGTCTTGTAAAGGAATACATTGATCATAATGTTGCATGATAGTACATCACAGACAGTAAAACGTTAGTATTAATAATATATGGTAAAAATGAAACAGGGTTAAATGTGTGATGGATTATCACAGATTGAAACCTAAACAGAGACAAAAATATACGCAGTTCATAAAAAGCAGACAGATAGGCAGGGTTACTATCAGAAATGGGCATGTTCAGGAGTTGGTATGGGGTGATCACAGATGGAGCACAAATGATGTATTTGTAAAACATAGTGCAGAACTCAGGGATGTCAACACCACGATTGAGATATGTGAAAAGATTAACATGTGATACCACATAGAATATAATATGACATAAGTGTCTGTTGATGAAGAAGAGTTCATTGGATCCATTTTGAGAGTGGATAAGGTAGATGCTACCTGGTGTTGAGGTGTGGCACACCATTGGAACCTGATTGAAGAATCTGTTGATAATGTCTCTTGACAGATAGGTCCTTATAAAATATATATGACCAGTTTAGAAAGTTCATATGAATAACAATCCATAAAGTTAATCATTTGTAGAAAGGTGGTAACCCCACAAGGCACATGGGGCTATGCAGATGGTAACTGAGAGATGAAACACCATCATAGCAAGAAAGTGAATGTTCACGTTGCTGTCTGCTGGACGGTTGGATTGGCAGAGGCCTTGACAGGGGGTGCATTAGATTGTGCATTGAGTCCTTCAATGGAATATCCACACACACTTGGGTAGCGTTTGTGCTGAGATAGTTGAACACACCATGGCACAAAGATTAACAGTTTATAAGTGACATTCCATAAAAAAATGATCAGTTTGTATGAGGTGCCAGCCAGGCTTGGAAAGAGCAGCAGTGAAGAAAATGGATGTCTTGCTTGAAGATCAATTCAATAAGAATCTTCTTGCTGATGTCAGGGATTGCCCTACCCTAGGCTAAGCTAATAGTAAGCAGAAACTATGGACTTGATTGTAGAGCTTGAATTGATTGGACTTTGTTGGACCTTGTTCAGTTGATTTAAAGATGTACAAATAGTTGTAATTTTTCTGAAAACATTACACTTGCTGAGGTAATAATAACTGATCTCATGTAGTAGTCCTTATTTGGAGCCAGTCAGGCACAAAGATGGAGATGACATTGAAGCTGTGGCAGCTGTTTTCAGGAAAAAGATGAATGTTTTGCAGCTTAGATAAAAGTATTACTGCTGCTGTATGTGGAGATTTTATGTGTGTCACAATGTGAAACCTGCAAACTTTTAAAGTATGTTAGAAACTCAGTAAAGAACACATGAAGAACAATCTTTTATACCAATGACCTTTTTGTTTTGTAAAGAGTGGTGTGAAAGAGCCTAAATTTCTGACAATTGTGGAAAGAGAAAAATAAAAATGGGGCATCGACCACACACCTGGGGGTACAGGCTGAGGTCCAATAATACCATTTGACCATCTGTGAATCCATGACAATGTCATGTTTACACCCTGCTTTCAGATTGCAGAAGAGGCTATGACAGTGATTAACATGATTTCCATGTCTATGTGTTGCTGACAGGCCTAACTGAGGCCTGTATTATAAAATAACAAACTTCAAATATGTAGCTTATGGCAATATGCCTGTTACACTATGCAATAGTGGGACAAATATATATATTATTGGCCTATACCAACTGATGATAGTGCCTATTGCACCTGTGACAAGTGAAAGGGTTTACCTTATTTACATTATATAGTGAAATACTCCAAAGTGTCACAACCCCATTCAGCAGGTCAGACCCTCTGCTCCCACAGTGCCACACTCCCGAGCACAGTATTGTGAACAATTAACAGAACAGGGTAACCCTTCTGTCTGTTTTGTGGGTTTGAATCAACCTTTGGTCTCAAGTTCTTGGAGGGATTCAAACAGTGAACCTCTTGCTAGCGTACCCAATGTATAGGCTCAGATAATTCTGCTCTTGGGGGGGGGATATCTTTCACCTATGGGCACCTAACCATGTGTACAAAATGAACCCTTAAAAACTCTATGAAAGACCTCAGAATAAACTCTTACCTTTCCAGTTTGATATTACCATTAAGCTATGCAAAGTGTCACTGTAACCATATATGCTTCACTTGTCAAAGGAAGAATTTCAAAGGCACACCAAGTAGTCTCTAAAATAAGATGCTTACTTTAAAACAGATAAAAATGTAAAATGTAAATACAGAACAATATATGACAAAACCATACAATCTTTTAAAAAGAATAAGGTTAAAAGTGCAAATTCCTACCAATAATACACTTAGGCCTGTCTACCTAATGTATTCTTATCTTCTTATAGTGCTGTAGATGTTTCTTCCTCAGAGTCCAAACATGTATATTTCTAAATGGAATACAGACTACAGTTTGAAACTGGCTTTGCCAACCTCTTTGCATGAGGTCACCTAGCTCTTCCCTGTCAGAATGTAAAAAAATGATACAAAACAGGATGTCTCATCCTTCAGAAGGTGACATCAGCAAAAACGTGTTTCCCTATGACCTTTTGATCTAGAGTGTCTTCCTGTCTCAAGGACATCAAAGGACTTTTCATGACTCTACCACAATAGTTCTTAGACTTTGTCACAGTGAGCCTCCCCAAATCCATGGAAAAGATTTTGAGCCTCCCCCAAAAACTGAAATAATCTTGGGCCTCCCCGAAGAAAAATAACATACTATACTTTGCGCAGTACACCATGAATAAATTGAAACCCCTCTGAGTACTTGGCTCACATTCAGTTCTTTCATTCATTTCTTTGTCTTATCCTGAGGTGGAACCTTTGAAAGAGAGCTCCTGTGCTCAAAGGTGCTGTCTGAATAACAAATAAATAAAATAAACAAATATTATTATTCATCTTATGGTAACCCAATCACCCCCCAACAGACCAGCCTACTTGCTCTGCTATTTTCATTCTTGAACAATTGTTACCCCTTGTTTTAGTACCTTCATGGGTCAGACTACTTTCTCTGTTCCCTCTCTATATGAAATAACCTTCCTACATTCTTTGCCTCTCCCCTCCTTCCCTGCTCCTAAGCAACTTCTCTAGGATTACTTTGCTTCTTCCTGCTATTGCTCTTAACACTTCTATACTCAACCCTTGTATTTGGGCTGTTCTGCCATCAGTCTACAAATTGATCAATTACCAGCACTCATTATTAGTTTATTGTTCATATTTGTTTGCACTATTGTTCATTGTGTATTTCTTGATTGGTTTGCAGTTACCTTTTGAAAAGTATTCACTACCTACCCTTCCCCGGTTACACCTGAAATGTGCCTTGGCTCATTCACCTTCCCTTGTCACCTATCAGTAAATAAATACATAAAATGAACCTACTATTATCCTCTTCCAGTTTGCTTCATCTCTTCACACAAAATACATAAAACTCAAAATTTAAATATAATACTTTTTCAGACTTGATGGAGCCTCCTCTGGAACAGGTTGGGGCCTCCCAAGGGAGGCTGGCCTCACCATTTGAGAACCCCTGCTCTACCAGATTTCACTGAGGTGTCATATGCTTTGTAACACCAGTCAATTAACTGGGTTTTCTTGAGGGTGTCATAAAAAAGATGTTCCACTTCCTAGCTTTCAAAGCAAACTGAGAAGTTAATTACATACAGAGATCTGCTGTTTAACATATATCCTGTCTTTTGAACTGATACCTTGGGGGGGGGAGGTTATCCCACAGGCTGTCTCAGCACGTCTCATGAGACGCTCAATAACACATTTTTTTATATTACAAAAAAAAATAGAGTAATCAGAACCAGCTGTACAAGCATCACAATCCTCCCTACCTAGACAGAATTTGGGGTCTCTAGCCCCTGCATGGGATAAGCTTCCCAAATCAGTTCACTCCTCATAGATGTGAGACAACACATCTGAGTTCTGATTGGTCGCTCCAGTCTAATGTAGAATTATCATGTCATAGCCTTGAAAAGCAAAACTCCATCTTAGCAATCTACCATTGTTTTTTTCCCATCTACGTCAGCCAAACCAGGGGGTTGTGGTCAGTCTGTACCACAAAATGCTGCTCATACAAGTATGGCTTCAACTTCTTTAGGGCCAACACTATGGCAAGACACTTTTCCACAGTGGAGTATGCCTGCTTCCTGAGAAGTAACTTTTTACTCAGGTATGCTACAGGGTGATCTTTCCTTTGGCTGGATGTCTGACTCAGTACTGCCCCAATACCCACGTCTGAGGCATCAGTCTGAATTATAAAGGGCCTGCTATAGTCAGGACTTGTCAAAACAGGAGCACTGTACAGTGCCTCCTCCAATCTGGTAAAGGCTTCTTCACAGGCTTGTCCCCAGGTAATTTTGTATGGCATCCTTTTCTTTACCAGATCAGATAGGGGAGCAACCAGGACAGTGTAATTGGGTACTGATTTTCTATACTACCTTGCTGTCACAAGAAAACTCCTGACCTGCCTCTGCATTTCTGGTCTTGGCCATGCCTGGATTACCTCTATTTTTATTTGTTTAGGACGGAGCTGTCCTTGGCCTACCACATTCCCGAGGTATGCCACTTCTCCCATGGCCACCTGGCACTTCTTTGCTTTGACAGTGAGCCGGGCCTTCTGTATCCTGCCCAGCACTTCCCTAAGGTGGGACAGATGTTCCTCCCAGCTGGCACTAAAGATGGCAATGTCATCCAGATATGCCATGATGTACTCCTCAGCACCATTTAACACCTGGTTCATTAACCTTTGGAAAGTGGCCAGGGCATTCTACTTTCTGAAAGGCATTACTTTAAATTCAAATAAACCTATCAGAGTGATGAAGACCACCTCTCCCTAGCTCTGTCTGTCAACTCTACCTGCCAATACCCCTTGGTCAGGTCAGTGGTCGTAAGGTAGGTCGCCCCTCCCAATTTGTCCAGGGGGTCATCCATCTGGGGCACTGGGTGGGTGTCTGACTTTGTGACTGCATTCAGTCCACGATAGTCTGCACAGAAATGAGTAGAGCCATCTGACTTGGGCACAAGGACTACAGGTGAGGCCTAGGGGCTGTGGGATCTCTGGATTACTACTAAATCCATCATCTCCTCTACTTCCCTCCTAATGTCCTTTTGAACAGCTTGTGACACCTGATATGCTGTTTGCCGTATGGGTGTCTGTGTCCCTGTCTCCACATTGTGCATCGCTAAGGGGGTTAGTCCAGGCTTGGCGCTAAACAATGGGGCAAAGTCTGCTAAAATCTCTCTTACCTCCTGGATCTTGTCCGGGGTCAGCTGGGGACCAATTTAACTGTCTCCACAGAGTACTCCCACTTACTTTCTTCCAGCAAGTCCAGAAGGGTCTTCTTCATCCGTCTCTCCCCAGGACTACACACTGCAAACACCATGTCAGTCCTATTTGCATATGGCTTCATCATGTTGACATGGTACATCCTTTCTGTCTGTCTTCTGTCAGGTAACTCTATAATATAGTTCACATCATTTACCTTCCTAACCACTTTATGCGGTCCTGCCCACTCAGCCTGCAGCTTGTCTTTCCAGACCAAAATAAGGACCATGACTTCCTGACCCACCATGTATGAGTGAGCTCTGGCTCTGCAGTGTATTACCACACTTTTTGTTTCTGTTGGGCAGCTGCCAGGTTGCTCTAGGCTGTCCTCATAAGCTCCTTTAGCCTTTCCTTAAACCTAAGGACATAATCCACTATTCGAGTTCCCTGGGTGGCGTGCTTGCCTTCTCAGTCCTCCCTGATCAAGTCTAGGGTCCCACTTACCCGGTGTCCATATAAGAGTTTGAAGGGGAAAATTCTGTTGGCTTTTGGGAAACTTCCCTGTATGCAAACAACAGGTGGGGAAGGTATTTCTCCCAGTCCCTCCCATGCTGTTCAGTAAACGCCCGGAGTATAGACTTCAGGGTACCATTGAATCTTTCCACAAGCCCACTGGCTTGTAGGTGATATGGTGTTGTGCATCTCTGCACCACCCCACACTTCTCCCATAAACATTTTATCATGTCTGACATGAAGGAACCCCCTCGATCGTCGATAACTTCCTGTGGAAACCCAACATGGGACAAAATCCCAAGTAAGGCATCTGCCACTTTGTCTGTCCTCAGTGAGGATAGGTTGACTGCCTCCAGGTACCGGGTGGCATAATCCACCATGGTCAGGATGAATCTCTTCCCTGAGGAGCTGGGGGTAGTTAAAGACCCCACAATATCCATTCCCACCCTCTGGAATGGCTCCTTCACTATGGGCAATGGAATCAGGGTGGCTTGGGTTTTCTTACTCACCTTCCCTATTTCTTGGCACCAGTGACAAGACCTGCAATACTCCTTCACCACCTGCTGGGTGAAGTTTGGCCAATAGAAATTCTGGGCCAACCACTGCATAGTGCGCATGATTCCCAGATGACCAGACAAGGGAATATAATGTGCAGTCTTGAGCAACTGCTCACGATACCCCTGGGGAACGACAAGCTGCCTGCCTAGCACCCCCTCCCTCTGTCTGCACAGCCTGAGTATACATCAGTCCATTTTCCCAATAAACCTTATGTCTGCCGTCACCTCCCTGTGCTCCATCAGAGTCTGCCCAAGCCCTCAGCTTCTTTAGACTAGGGTCACTTCTCTGAGCTGCAGCAAACTCCTCACTCATTCCCAAGGCATGAGACAGGTTCCCTTCAGTCACTAAATTAGTGTCCCTAGCACTAGCATCAGGGCACTGAGGATCACTGTCAATCCCAAGCCTCTGACAATGGGTCACCCCTCCCTCCTCGGAGCAACCCTCTGTAGCTGTGTGATTAAATGCTACTGGGGAAATTTCTATCCCATTTTTGTTAGTCTGTATATCAGGAGACACAGGGCTGGGGAACCAGCCTCCCAGTGGTTTCCACAATGACTTCTGTGGGGTCCAGGGAACTAGTGTTCCCTTGCCGCATGGCTATGGGTAACTGCATGCACCATCCCTTGTTTGAGACTGTTGTCCAGGATCACATCCACTGTTAAGGTTTTGGCTACAGCCACCTGTTGCACAGTTCCTCCTGTTTCACCCCAGTCAAGGAGAACACTAGCAAGGGGCAATGTTTTCTCTTCACCAGTAAAGTCCTGTACAGCGACATATTTATTGGGTATAAGCTGACCTGGCTCTACTAGATCCACCTTTACCAAGGTTAAGAATGCCCCTGTGTCCCTTAACCCTTGTGTCTGTACACCATTCACCATGACTAGGTGCATGTGTTCCCTCATGTTCACAGGCATGCTTCCAGGGACACACAAACAACCCATTTCTTTCCTAGCCCCCTGTTATGTATTGCTCACCTTTTTGGGACACTGTCTGGCAATATGCCCAGTTTCTTTACACAACCAACATTCATTTGTTTTCTCAGAGAAATAATTCTCTGAAACCTGGGGATAACTGGTTTTGGTGGAGGCAGTGAGGGTTTCAGCTGCCCTGAAGGCATGCTTTTCCCTTTCTGCACTGTCATGCCCACCCCATTTGCTCTCATGGCAGGTCTGCTCTTGGCATAGAGGTCCAAGAGTTCAGCAGCCTCTTGCACTGTTTTGGGATCTCGGTCCTCCAGCCAGGTTTTCAACTCTGCTGGGCATGCCCAGAAAAACTATTCTGACAAAATCACATTTTCAATTCTATCAACAGAGTATGCTTCAATTCCTTCCCACCAAAGTATTAAAAACTAACGTTATTTTCTGGCTAGCTCCTCGTAGTTCATGTCAGGGTTTCTCCTGAGCTTATGGAATTTAGCTCTGTATGATTCAGCAGTTAATTCAAATTTCTTTAACAGTGCAGCTTTAAGTTTGCTGTAATCATCACTGTCCTTATTGTCCATTTGACCCAATGTATCCCAAGCTTTCCCAGTAAGTAGTGGGGATAACTGGAAGCTCCAGGACTCTCTAGAAATTTTAGCCTGAATACAAACTTTTTCAAAAGAATTTAAAAAGCCATCCATATCCTCCCCCTCCTTAAATCTGGCTATCAATTTGGAATTAAATTTGTAACCCAGTCCTGTAGTCCCAGTTAAACCCAAGCCAATTACCCACTCTGGTGCTGGTGGTTGGAGTCATAGCTACTCCAGTTTGTGTCACCTCTGGTGCTCACACTCCTCATGGTCTGCCTCTCACCATTCTTGCTCCCTCTTCTCCTCTGCAGCTTTCTTTTCTTGCTCTGCCTCTCTGCGTTCTCGCTCTACCTCCATCTGGAACTCCAGCTCCATTCTGCGTAACTCAATCTGTAGCCTGAGTACTTCTGGATCCAGAATTCTGGTGGCCTTCCCCTGCTGCTGTGGCCCTTTGCTGACTATGGCCCTGCTGCCCTCCCCATCGGATGTGGGCACCGCACTGGCTGCTAGCCCTTCCACATTCAAGGTTTGATCCCTTACAGTCACTGTCTGTGACTCAGTGCTCTGGGTATCTGCTACCACCAGGGCATCCATGAGGTTCTGCTTGGTGGCTTTCACCTCAAACGGGACTTCTCTGTTCCTGCACAACTGCTTTAAGTAGTCTACAGTGTGCCCACTGTAGTTGGAAGCCATCTTCTTCATTCACTATGGCTACTCTGACTTGCACTTTAGAAAAAAAAAATAAAATAGGTAGGAACTTGACTGTAAGCCAAGTGATATGGTTCTGTTTCCTTTTAAAAATAAATCACTGCCTTTTTCTTTCTTTGCAAGTGAGTTGACAGTCTCAAGCTGACACACTGAACAATAAAAGCTTGTAATACCAAACTTATGCACACCACTGCCAAAAAATCTGTCACAATCCCTCTCAGCAGGTCAGGCCCTCTGCTCCCACAGTGCCAACCTCTGAGCACAGTATTGTGAACAGTTAACAGAACAGGGTAACCCTCCTGTCTGTTTTGTGGGTTTGAATCAACCTTTGGTCTCAAGTTCTTGGAGGGATTCAAACTGTGAACCTCTTGCTAGCGTACCCATTGTATAGGTTGAGATAATTCTGCTCTTCATAGGGGCCAGATATCTTTTGCCTATGGGCACCTAACCAGGTGTACAAAATGAACCCTTAAAAACTCTATGAAAGACCTCAGAATAAACTCTTACCTTTCCAGTTTGGTATTACCATTAAGCTATGCAAAGTGTCACTGTAACCATATATGCTTTCACTTGTCAAAGAAAGAATTTCAAAGGTATACCAAGTAGTCTCTAAAATGAAATGTTTACTTAACAATAGATACAAATGTAAAATGTAAAATGTAAATACAGAACAATATATCACAAAACCATGCAATCTTTTAATAGAATAAGTTTAAAAGTTCAAATTCCTACCAATAATACACTTAAGCCTGTCTACCTAAAGTATTCTTATCTTTTTATAGTGCTGTAGGTGTTTCTTCCTCAGAGTCTGAACATGTATATTTCTAAATGGAATACAGACTACAATTTAAAACTGGCTTTGCCAACCTCTTTGCATGAGGTCACCTAGTTCCTCCCTGTCAGAATATAAACAAATTATACAAAACAGTATGCCTCTTCCTTCAGAAGGTGACATCAGCAAAAACTCGTTTCCCCATGTCCTTTTGATCTAGAGTGTCTTCTTGTCTCCAGGACATCAAAAGACTTTTATGACTCTGCCAGATCTCACTGAGGTGTCATATGCTTTGTAACACCAGTCAATTAACAGGGTTTTCCTGAGAACACCATAAAAAATATTTTCCACTTCCTAGCTTTCAAAGCAAACTGAGAAGTTAATTGCATACAGAGATCTTCTGTTTAACATATATCCTGTCTTTTAAACTGATACCTGGGGGGGGGTATCCCACAGGCTGTCTCAGCATGTCTCATGAGAGACACTTAATAACACATTTTTTTATATTACAAAAAAAAATAGAGTAATCAGAACCAGCTGTACAAGCGTCACACAAAGTATTGAGTGAGGTAGGGCCTGCTATGGAACCTTGAAGTATAGGTTCTGAAGCAGAATTTATATTCTGCCATGTTACAGTTGTTAAGATTTAAAATCACAAATCGTGCATACAGTGCACTTTATTTTCCAGGGGTACCTGGGACTGATGAGACAGAGCATTAATTTGTCTGGGGTTTTGCTTGGAACATAGTGAAGGGGTGGGTCAGCAATGCTGGCACTTGGGCTGCCACCTTTAGATGAGATGAAAACCAAATACTAAACCACACCCCCAAACTCCATCCCTAACCCTGCCCCTTTTATGACTAATGAGGGCATCGCTTAGACTCTGATTTGCTTGCTTTATTCAGAATTGCTGCTGATATAACATTGTGTACAACTTCTTTAAATTACATCATGAATATTATTTTTGGTTTGCTTGATTTAGATTTAAATATTTTAAATTTCAGTGTGTGTTAACATTTGGTGGGGTTAGAGAGGGGGATCAGGGGACTTTCCATCCTGTGTACACAGCT
Source organism: Neoceratodus forsteri (assembly GCA_016271365.2). Taxonomy (NCBI): domain Eukaryota; kingdom Metazoa; phylum Chordata; order Ceratodontiformes; family Ceratodontidae; genus Neoceratodus; species Neoceratodus forsteri. Next base: position 1,022,562,790 of record CM057454.1, on the reverse strand, counting down.
TAGCTGACAAATCGAGTGATTACAAGGACACCTCTGACAACTGGCTATGTTGAATCAGGCGGCCTTTTCAGGTAAAACTCTTTCAATAAATAAATAAATAAACTACACCAGTAATGGTGGATGAGATGTAATTACAAATGTCATCTGCCATTTTAAGGTGTGCTACTGTCCTTCCCACTGCTCCTACTCTAAAGTTATTTGTAATGTTAGAGAAGTTTTTAAAAATGGTAGGAATTATTCAATGCTGTTAAATACCCTATTTTTTCCATGTCAGTCATACATAGCAGATAGCATGATATGTGATATGTAGTGTGGAGGCAGTATAGTGCAGCGATTTAAAGCTCTGAGCTGCAATTCTGGAGACCAGTGTTTGAATCCTACAGCCCAAACTCACATACTGTGTGACCCTACACAAATCACTTAATTTCTTGTGCTCCCAGGTTGCACCTGTAAACAAGTTTTAGCTTAGTGTGTCTCTTCTGGTTAAAAAAATAAAATAATAATGTTTTGAGAAATTTTTGATAAATTGCCTAAATTTGCAGTGCCATCAAATCTAGATTGTGTTCCTGTTACCTCATCAGCTAATGCTCTCTCTCTCTCTCTCTCTCTCTCTCTTCCTTTTCTAATTTCTGTGGCTTAGCATGACATTAGCCACATTATTCTGTGCCATTCATATGAGAGGTCTTCAATGGCCTTCCTGGAATATCCAGGTAGTATGAAAACTGACAGCAATAACTACTGAGGAGAGAGAGGTGTAGTATTGCTAGAAATGAAATAAAATATTGGATTATTAATTTAACAACAAAAGGGGTAACAAATCAGGGTTTTATTTAACTCTAAAAATTGATTAGCGTTTTGCTCATAAAAGTTCTAAAACATTGTGAAAATGCATAGCACTTGCCTCACTGTGTTTAGCAAACATAACACTTCTAGAAAACCTATATAAATGTTTTCTATACAGTTAGTATTGTCCCAAGAAAAAAAGTGCTAAGCAATTATTTAAAACCCTGCAAATATTAATATATAGAACAGACCCTAAAAGAAAAAATGGTGAACATTTAAAGGTACAAAAGTATTCCTTATCACAGCAGTCAAAGACCATACTCACAATGCAGCCTGGAAAGGATTAGGTTGATTTGCTGCTAATGGTCTTAATAGCCCTACCTCACACCTCTCAGACTGACTGGTATACAAATAAATGTCGGCATGTCATCAGAATGTGTTTGTAATCTAAAAATGCAAGTAAAATGGTGAAGGATTTAACAGAATTTGTTTTACAAGTATGTGAGCATTCAAAATGACTGAAAAAGTACTACCTCTGAATAAAACTGGATTAGCAGGTAAAGTTTCTGAAACACATTGTACAGTCCATACTGGGGCAGAAAGCTACCCTAATGTGGTGCCTGTCTGGTTTCAGAAAAATGAAGGTGTTAACTAAGTTGTTATTGTTTACCCTTCCCATGAATAATCTTCCAATTTTCTGGTGTGAAGTTAGAGGTGACAAATGAGCAGACAGGGACACATTTAGCTCTTTAAGTGCCCTGCTCTTAAAGGCACTTCCTGATTAGCATGCGCTGCAAGCAAGCAAGCACACTAAAATGTCAGACACTTGCTTAGAGTTAGATGAGAAGAAAATGAAACATTTATTGGGGAATCTCACAGGTGCTGCTTGACCCACCATAAAAACTGAATTTGCAATGGTGAAAACAGGAGAACCAAATCTGGACCTAGAAATTCAAATCCATTCGGTCAAAAACTGAGTAGATGGTAACCTTAGCTGGCCCCAGTATCTAAGTTTGGTTATGGGCATTAAAAACATTCATAAATGTGGAGCAGTTTTCTGAATGCATACTTGATAAAGCGTAGCAAGATGTATATCAAATCAAAATAGCATAAACATAAAACATAAACTTTTTTTGCAATAGAACAATGTCAGTATTGATCATAATGCATAAAATACATTTTAAACATCAGAAGAAATGTAGACTGCAAGTTTGGTTTAGAGTCCATGAATACTAGAGTATTGTGAATCCAGTTGTGTTGAGCAGAACCATGGAATAAGTTGCAGAGGGTGGGGTACATTTTAAGTTTGTGAGTTTCAGTCCTTGGTAAAAATTATTTAGTTTTAGTTGAAAGAATTATTTGAGCAATCCACCACTTTGTTTTTTGTTAACTTGAAAATAAGGCCTAGCTGTTGCTTTGTTTGCCAGTCATGGCACTTATAACTTGTAAGACTTTTTCAGGATATGCAATGCTTTAGAATTTTGAAATTATAGAAACTTTGTTGTACTTATGGGAGGCAGATGATTGCATCCAGTAATGTAAGGCTATGGAAAGTTGTTTTGTAGTTGTCTGAACAGGATAAGAAAGCTGAAAAGACAGTCAAAAGATAAGAATATGTGGAAATACACACACATTCCCCCCCCAGCTTGGCTGATTACTTATTGAGGGTAGTAGCCCATGCACCAGTGATACATTTGTGCGGTTTAGCCATTTGAACTAGAAAAACAGAGGGACTGAGCTGGGTTATACTGTTAGAATACATTGGGTCTTTTTCAAGCCTGTAAAGAACAAATAGTTATTAGCAAATACACATTTTCTTTTATTTACCCCTATGGAGAGACAGGGATGTACCTTGCAACCTCTGTGGGAATTGCACTGGAAGGAAGGGTATGCCCCTCCAAGCTCCTACTGTGGTGAAAGAGGCAGCTTGAGCACTGAAGCAATAAAAGGGTGGAGTTGTTGGTGATGACATGGATGCAGAAACAGAAATGGTCTGGCAATAGTAGTAGCCAGTTAGTCAGCACCTTAAAAAGGTGTACACTGGATAAATGGTAATAGGGTGGCCCCATTGCTGTCCCCAATAAATATACTTATACTAAACAAATATTTTTGCTCAGTATTTACAAACGAAGAGGGGGAGGTACCTAAAACAAACAACAGAAACACTCTGGATACAGAAGTTGATACCAGCCCATTTACAGAAGAAAGGGTCTTGAAAGAACTCTTAAAACTGAAGATGGACAAAGCCATGGGGCCTGATGGGATTCATCCCAGAATTCTAAAAGAACTAAGGGTAGAACTAGTGACACCACTGACTACCCTCTTTAACAAATCATGGGAGGATGGGGTGGTACCTGAGGACTGGAGGAGGGCTGATATGATTCCCTTCACAAAAGTGGGAGCAGGGCAGGCAGGAAACTACAGACCAGTTAGTTTTACCTCAGTGATAGGAAAATGATGGAATCACTTCTGAAGGAAAGAATTGTCAGTACCTAGAGGCCAGAGGGGCACAGGACCCAAGGCAGCATGGATTCACAGTGGAAAGGTCATGCCAGACAAATCTAATAGATTTCTTTGACTGGGTGACCAAAGTAGTAGATCAGGGAGGGCTGTGGACATGGCCTACCTAGACTTTAGCAAGGCATTTGACTCAGTCCCACACAAAGATTAATATACAAGTTAGCCAGCCTGGGTGGGTCCCAAGATGATAGCCTGGGTAAAGAATTGGCTGGAGAATAGGACACAGGGGGTAATAGTAAATGGAGTCCACTCTGAAGAAAGGGGGGTTACTAGTGGGGTGCTGCAGGGTTCAGTATTAGGACCGGTCCTCTTCAATGTCTTTGTAAGTGACATTGCAGAGGGACTGGAAGGAAAAGTATGTCTCTTTGCAGATGACACAAAGATCTGCAACAGAGTTGATGCACAAGGTGGGGTGGAAAGGATGAGAAGGGACTTGTCAAGGTTAGAGGAATGGTCAAATGTATGGCAGCTTAGATTTAATGCTAAGAAGTGCAAGGTAATGCACCTGGGAAACAAAAACCCAGGGGAAGAGTACACAATGGGTGGTGAGATACTAACAACAACAAAAATGGAAAGGGACCTGGGGGTAGTCATATCAGATGACTTAAAGGTGGGCAAGCAATGTGAGAGGGCAGTAAGAAGGGCTGGGGGGATACTGGGATGCATAGGGAGAGGCATCACCAGTAGAAAACAGGAAGTTGTTATCCCTCTGTACAGACAGCTGGTGAGACCCCATCTGGAGTACTGTGTGCAGTTCTGGAGACCCAATCTCTGCAAGGACATAGACAAGATGGAAGCTGTCCAGAGGAGGGCAACTAAAATGGTGCAGGGTCTGCACTGGAAGACATATGAAGAGAGACTAAAGGAGCTTAATATGTATAGCCTCGAGGAAAGGAGGGAGAGGGGGGACATGATAGAAACTTTCAAGTACCTCAAGGGAATCAACAAAGTCCAAGAGGGTAGCATCTTTCAAAAAAAGAGGTGTGCAAGAACAAGGGGGCACAATTTGAAGATAGAGGGGCGGGACTCAGAGATAATGTAAGGAAGTGTTTTTCACACAGAGGGTTGTGGATGCATGGAATGGCCTTCTGGAGGAGGTTGTGAAGTCAAAAACAGTGACTGAATTCAAGCATGCATGGGACAGCCATAAGGCAATTCTAGGGGTTGGGGGTAGAAAGAAGTAGGCTGCTGATTAACTGCATCTGATCTGCAGCTTATCCAGTAGGTAGGGAAATGGGCAGACTGGGTGGGCCAATCAGTCCTTATCTGCCATCAAATTCTATGTTTCAAATTCTATGTTCTACTTTTCAAATTATAACAAAATTGGATTGCAATTATTTTAGGTAAGGTGGCTTCATATGTTACCAGAAGATGGGGAACTTTCTTTTTCCTAGGTGGAGAAAGAAAAAACAACACAAACTACCCAACCTGAAAATAAAACAAGATTATTTTGATAGGACAAGAGAAGCCAAGTGTCCTTGGGCTCCCTTATCCTAAACATTACAAAATGTCAGCTGAGTTCATAAGAGATCTGGATTGATGGTAATCTCATATGTACATATATCTTAGAATGCATTTAAAAATGTTTTTAACTGTGGATGGCAAACTCTCTAAAGAAACCCAGCTGTAATATTTATTTTTAACAGTATGCTGTACATAATAAAAAAAACTGGGGGTGGTGAGTAACCCCCCTTGAGTGCATTGTGTTGTATGGGAATCATGTGATATTGTTCAGGAACAAAGAAGCTGTGTTATAACTAAACCTTAGTGAAGGAAGGTATTGGGCTTGATGTTAGATCAGCCAGTAAGTTTTGGCTGCAAGCCCAGAAGAATATGTCTGTCCTTTTTGCTGGGACAGAGTGCAAGTACTGTAAAAAAAAAGTAAAATTGCAGGGTTCACCCTTGGGGTTTTCCATGAAAACATACATTTTGTGTGAAAATTGGTGATTTAGGTAGAGACACACATCAACTTTGAACTGGTAGTGACACAGAATTTTGAAACACAAGAAGGTCAAGTTATTTGCTAAAGGTCACATAGTATGAAAATGGCTGTTGGGAATCAAACACAGTCATTTAAGTTTGAAACAAACAGTAGTGTAGTCAAGCACTGAGCTGCAGTAAGGTATATATATTTTGTGAGAGAATAAAAATTAATACATAGGATGTATATTAACACAGTTATAGTACTGCATCATGGAACAAGTGGCCATTAAATGCAATGCATTATAAAATGGCTCATGATGGAAGTGGCTGATAGGAACTACCTATGCCTTGAAATACATTGCAATGGTGACATTGCAATGACACCAGGACCAAAAAAAATTGGATATACATGTGTTTATAGCTCACAAAGTTTGACTGCATAAGTTTGAATCCAGTCACAAATAGGTTAAATAATTTGGCTGTCAGCCCAGAGGAGCTGGCATGAGTTGTAGGACAACACGTGGGTGTGTGAGCAACAGTTTTTCTTTGCAAGGAAAATTTCAATATGAGACACATTTTCTTTTGTTGAAATGAAATGTTAAAATAACCATTGTCCACTGATTTCAAACCAAAACATTGACCAGTTATAATAAACACACTTGAGACACAGTGCAGTACACATTCTAGTAAACTCTTATTTAACTTCAGTAATCATTCTAAACAAAGGATTCTCATTACCATCACTTCTCTTAAACACCGTCCATCTTTTCCTACATGAACAATCAACACATGCGATATCCAGCTTAGAATATATGCCTTTTGAATCAGCTGAAACAACAGGATCCTAACCATAATGAAAAATCTTGTACAAAAAAACCCTATATCATAGAATCATAGATAGTGAAAACAACTGGCTAGCAATGACCCTGAAGCATGGATAGCCACACCAATAAGTACAAAACAACCGTAGTATATACAATTGAGCTTGAATGTATCCTAAAGTGAATAGCAATAACAATTGAATAAACACATATACAGTATATCACACCCAAACTGTTGCAGATGACATTAGAACAGCTTTAAACATTTACCCAAGGTAAGCAGTGGTTCTTGAACCATAAAAAGTCACAGACAAAAATAGGGAGTGAACTGTAAGAACACTTACCAGATATCAAGTTGAGAAGAGATGGCTGCTTGCCTTCCAGGATCAAATCGGACAGTTATCCATTTCAAAATCTCTGATTGTTTGGCCACAATTTGAACAACAGGCAGAACATCTAATTACAATATCTTGGGTGTCTGAATATCTAGCATAACTAAGATGTTGCTTGTTCTGCATGAGTGGAGGTCTGTCAGCATTTCATATTCACTATGAGGCATCCCACATGCCTGCAGGTCCAGTCCTTTTGTTACAAAGGATCTTTGCAATGCAAGCAAATGCTGACTTACCTCCAATGCTGGTAGAGCAACATATGTAGAGCAATGGGCAGAAATGCCGAGTACAGAATTTCCTATGAACCAAGTACAGAATTTCCTATGAACCAAGTACATAATTTCTGTTAACCAAGCATAAGGCTGTATGAACTTCTGTAGGGATTAGATAAACTGACAAACAACATGAAAGCAAGCACTTGTGGGAAACCTTAAAAATTAGCCCTGCGCCGTCACCTACCGCTTTCCTGTCTGCCATAGGCAATAATTCATTATAGGGGATTTGCTGTGACTTGTGTGGGTCCAACACTGCAGAGAACATGAGCGGTGTGGGTCTGCCATGCCCGTGACCACTGTAAGAGGAGTAGGTCCAAGTAGGCGATAAGATCAAACTACACTACTCAACATTCAAAATAAAATTGAATGTCACTAACCCCCCATGCCTAATCTCTACCTTCTGTGGTCGCCATTTTGTAGTTGAGAAAATAAATCCTTAGGCAGGTTCTTGTTAGAGATAAACAAGCAGGACAGAGACAATGAACAAGTGGTAAATCATGTAATAAACAAGTTTATTACACTAACAATTGCAAACCTACAGTGCAAAGCACTGGGAGAAACACAAGTTTCCCTACATCTAGATGCAGCAGTTTTCAACAAATCTTTCCAGAATAGTGCTTCTTATAGTGAGATAAGGCAGAAGGTGTGACATTTCTTATTGACTGAAGCAAGTGGTACCACTACATTGCTGGATAGGAAGTGTAGAGTCAGCAGAAAGAAAAGCATTACATTATACAGAAGACAGTAATGTTAGTTAGAACAAAGAAGGCACAGAAGTGGTAGCAGGTGCAAGGTCATTATGGTGCAAAAGCAATGTCAACAGAAATACATGTGAAAAAGAATACTTTGGTAAAAAGATATGGTTAGGCATAAAGCACGTATGCTTCATGTAAGCAGTTGCATAATAGTAAAATATAAGCAAAATGAACGTTAGATAAAACAAAAAATAAGAAATAATGCTATAAAATGAATTTATACTATATAGTGTATACAATTAGCAAGCATGATCCCTAGTACCCATGCTTATACAGTGGATACCCATTACTACATGTTAGTGCAATACAGCAATATCACAGTAATGATAACACATTTGTCACTGGTGTGTGCTTGAGGATGCAAGGGGTGTGGGACCCAGGGACAACACAGCAATCATATTATGTACTTTTAAAAAAAAAAAAAAAACAGAACCTAGCTAAACTGGCCCTGTTTAGAAGGTTCTGGTGTTTGTTTTTTATTACAGTTGCTAGAAATACCTTTTCTGGGCACCAAAAATCCAGTGTGCCCACCTTAGCAAGAGAAGCTGTTGACCTATGTTCTGTGTATGAGAACAGCGGGACTGTCTTGACTTCTGCAGCTGTAGTTGTAACTCATGCTGTGGGCTGTAGTGAGAGCAATGAACACTGTTTCTCTGGTGTCTAGTGGTGCCCCCCATTGCCATCCCTTTATGTGTATAATCTTGCCTTGGCGTGTAGTGGCACCCCTCACCATCTGATTGCTGTCCCTCTTATGTTACCACTGCAGTGTCACTTTCAGTTCAGTGCAGATACAAAAAACTATTTCTTTGGAGCTAAAACTCTCAGCTAAAATTATTTTGTATAATGAGAAGGAAAATTAATTGAATTGCAACTCCCTTAAAGTTCCATTGATTCTCCACCCACTACCAACTGCAAATAGCCTCTGCTCATCCAACAGAGCCTCCACTATGCTCACCCAACTGAGCCTCCACTCTGTTCACCCAATTGAGCCTTCATTTTCCCAACTGAGTCTCTGTTGCCTAACTGAGCTTCCACTCACCCAACTCACTACACATTTCACTCCCTTCATTTACAGGGTCAAACTGACTTCCATAATTACTGCTAACTGATCAAGCTGACGCCACCAAACTGGTTGCATTTTCCCTTCTCTTCCTGTATAGTGCCTGCAATGTGTAAAAGGTGGGAGCACTAGCAATGTAGTTAGCATGCCATGTCTGGAAGTAAAAGCCATTCTTGTCTGTAACATCAAAAATGACTGTGAGCATGGGTTTAGGCAGCCTGATTATTCAGATCTTCATTAAAAAAAGTCTTAAATTCCATGGAGAGTGCTTGAACCCAGGGACAAGCCAAAATAACTACTACTTCAAGAAGAGTATGAAGACAGTGGGTCAGCATATTAATGTATTTGCTTTACCGGGAAAAAAACTTAAGCAAAGCTCATTTGCAAGGAAGCCTGGGTAGGACAGTCAAAAAACAAACAAACAATACATACAGATTGGGAAATACAAATTTGGAGCACAATGTCAATTGATAGTACAAAATACATTATTTAATTTGTATTTATTTATTTATTTAAAATTGATGACCAGGAAAGGCACACTGAGACGAAGCTCGTTTCCAGGCGTGACCCGGGTACAAGGTGTACACTAAGAGCTAAACAGAGAAATACAAGAAGTTCTAATTACAGACGTAAAGTACAACAGTAGTGTTCGTGACAATGTAGTTAATTTCTCAGTAGACAAGGGATGCATCATCTGGAATTTTCATATCTAGAGAATTTGTAATCAGCATAACTCAGTATACTGTAAGTAATCAGTATAAGTCAGTAGTTTGTATATACAGCTTGAAACTGGAAACTTGAATAGAAAGGCAGTATACAAAAACAGGAGATAAAGAAATAGATACTGAGAAATAGTATCAGATACTAGGCACAATATCAACTGGTGGTACATAATACTTGAAAATAGCTTAGGATTAACAAACAGTAAGGAATAGTGGAGGCTATCTATAGGTATAGTGTATAAATGTGGGAAGTATACACTGAGTCACAGGTTGAGTCAACAAATGACAGCAATGTGGGTGAAAAAGAAGATAAAGAGACTGCAACAAAAAGAACTGATCATGAAACAACAGGCAAGTGACATACAGAACAAATGTTCAAATACATATTCAAACAGCCAGATACATTAAAATAATTACAGTGTCATAATACAGCTGAGGGACATCATGCTCAGTCTGCACTTGCAGTGACAGAGGCTATAACACTGTCCAGACTTCCTTTTCCTACCTGCAGACACCACCCGCTACAAGGTACAGAATAGATGAAAGTGTTTGACAAGAGAACAATGGATCTATATGATAACGGTGATCGCAGAATAGTGATCGCTGTTACGGCGCAATGCATATCACCGAAAAAAGTTTTGCTGATGTACTTCCCGGAGTACAGCAAAAGGGTACCAAGGACTTACATTTTACATTTAAATGTGTGGGACTTTACCCCCTGCACCGCCCTACATAAGGATTCCCAACTTCAGGGGGATGCATGTTGGAGGGTGAAAAAAAAAAAAACATTTTAGGCTGGGTGCATCAAAGGAACCTGTGCCCAGCCCCAAACCCGGTACCCTATGCAGCCCAGCCCTGTGCCCACCCACCACACCATGGGAGCAGCTCAGCAGCTCACTATTGCACCACCTCTCACAATCCCTCCCTCCCATCCCACCCTCACTCAAGCGTGCTCGCTCCCTCGTGCATAGACATGCCAGCAACAGAATGTCGCTATTTTTGCAAACCCCCATCCAGTTGCCCTCCCCTAGCAGCCCCAATGACAGGTGCTGTGATTGAGTCACCATTTTTGTAGGTGCCCAATCACAGTCACCTAAGTCACGGGATACCGAAAACAGCCTCTCCCCAGTCAAGGAACAGACTGGAGATTTGCAATGCCTTGCTGTGCTGCTTGTCCTGCAAATGTATTGCCCTACCCCCAACAGTGTTAGGAAAAGAAACACATGGGACAGTCAAGACTGGCCAGCATGAACATCAGGACGCTGGGGTAATCCTTTTCTTGTTTAAAGAAAAAGTAGCCCTCCATCCTAAATGATCACTGAGTGACAGCCAAGAAAAGCATGCCAATACTTGGACATTTGCAGCAATGTGTTTCATAGGATGGGATCAGTTTTATATTGGTAAGATGCATAATCAGATTTTCAGGATCTAAATGTAGAAACTGCTTTCATTTATTGCATCATATTTTTGTGAGTATGGAGAGCAGGGCAGCATGATCTGCTGTTGGCTGGGGATGGGATTTTTTTTTAATCTAGCACCTTTGTAAACTAGTAATTGTTGCCACAAGAACCCCTGAGTTACAGTTTACCCCGTCCGGATAAAAGCATCCCATTGTCTTTGCCTTAGTATTCCTTATATTTTTGCCCACTTTCTTCTTATGCCTCTCCATCCATCTCACCACTCTTCCTTAAAAATTGTGAATGCATATTTCCCTAATAGTCTGTTTTACTTGTATATTTATCTGTACTGTTACAGCACCCATGACTGTTACACTAACCATGTCTTTTTGACTATTGTAAATGCAGCCATTGTATATAGATTCATACACATGTGATTGCATAAAAGGACCTCCTTGGACCATTTTGTCTGCCCCTTCCCCCCTTTACTAGTCCCTTCCCTCCAAGATTCCCCCTTCCTCCCTTTGACAACACCTTGTGTTTGTCCCAGGCCTTCTTGAAACCCTCCACTGAACTGTCCCACACCACCTCTTCTTGCTGTCTGTTCCTGGGCTCAACCACTCTCTCCATGAAGTAATACTTCCTAATGTTTCCACTAAACCTTGCCCCTTCCACCTTCAGTCCATGTCCTCTAGTTATTGTATCTACCTTCCCTGAAAATAAGCTCTCCCCCACTTTATTGATCCCCTTCCCATACTTGAATGTTTCAATCATTTCCCCTCTCTGCCTTCTTGTCTACAGAGGATACAAATGCAGCTCCTTCAGCCTCTCCTCATATGTCATCCACTTAACCCATGAACAATTTACTGGCCTTTCTCTGTGCCCTTTCCATGTCATCTATGTCTTTTTCATAGATGGGGCCTCCAGAACTGTACCTCATACTCTAGGTGTGGCCTCACCATGGAACAGTAGAGTGGCATCAGCACCTCCTCCTTCTGCTGGTTGTCCCTTTCCCTATGCACGCCAGCATCCTGTTAGCTTTGCCCACTGCCTTGCTATTCTGGGTCCCCACCCTGAGGTGATCAGTGATTATGACTCCTAGATCCTTCTCCTGCCTGGTTGCAGCCATTATCTCCACCTAGTGCATCGCTGTGCATTTCCTGGCATTAAACTTCAGCTGCCATGTTTCTGACCACTGTTCCAGTAACATTAGATCATTCTTCATTGCCTCCACCCCCTTCCCCGGGGTGACCAATCAGTTGCTGAGTTTTGTGTCATCCACGAAAAGGCAGACCTTCACCTGAAGCTCATCTGCTATGTCATTGATGTAGATGTTAAACATAATGGGTCCCAGCACTGACCCCAGGGGGACTCCACTCATCACCCCGGTCTCCCCAGAGTGCAACCCATTGACCACCACCCTTTGACTTCTACCCATCAGCCAGCTCTCCAACCATCTTGTTATTTTCTGCCCCATCCCTAGACTCCCCAACTTATTAACCAGTCTTCTGTGGGGCACTGTGTTGAAGGCCTTCTCCAAGTCCAGGTAGGCCATGTCCATTGCCCCACCCTGATCAACTGCCCTCAGCACCTCATCAAAGAATTCAATCAGATTCATCTGACATGACCATCCACTAGTGAAGCCATGGTGCCAAATGTCTAGCAGTCCCCCCCTTCCAAATAGCTAACCACCCTTTGTTTCAATATTGCCTCCATTACCTTACCCACCACCAATGTGAGACTGACCAGGTGATAATTGCCTGCCTCCTCTCTGCTGCCACTTTTATGAAATGGCACCACATATGCCATCTTCCAGTCCTCTGGTACCCACCCCATACCCAGGGACAAGTTAAATAATCCTGTCAATGGATGTGTCAGTACCCTCTTAATGCCCTGAGCACCATAGGGTACAGGCCATCTGGGCTGATGGCATTGTCCACCCTCAATTTATCTAATTCCTCCCTTCCTTCTTCCACACTGACTGGGTCAGGATCCTCCCCTTCCCCCTTTTCCTTCTCACTTAGTGCTGGTCCTCTTTCTTCCCCCTCTGTCATGAAAACTGGGCTGAAGTATCTATTCAGCACTTCAGCTTTCTCAAAATCCCCTTCCACATGTGATCCCCCCTCTCTCTTAATCCTTACTATCCCCTGCCTTCAGCCTTACCATCCTCCTTTCCCCTGTGTACTGAAAGAACATCTTGTCCCCCCCGCCATTTGGCCTGCCTAGCAATTTTCTCCTCTGTTTCTGCTTTGGCCTTCCTAATCCTCTGCCCTCCCACCCTCATCTTCTCTTTGTAACTTCCCCTATCTTCCTACCACTGCATCCTCTTATAATCCCTGAATGCCCTCTTCTTCTTCCCATTGCCCCCTCATTCACCTATTGAACCACAGTTGCATCTGCCTTCTTGTGTTCTTCCTCAGCCTTCTTATACATCCCTCTGTCACTTTAAGGAGCTCCCCTTGACCTTTTTCCATAGATCCTCTGCCCCTTCCTCCATCCCCTCCCAGCCCCTCACTTCCTCTCGGAATATCTCCTTCATCCTGGGAAAATCTGTCTGCCTGAAGTCAAGGACCTTCATGGTGGTTTGACTAGCCTCATATCCTGCTCTGACCTGAAAGACCACTGTGCTGTGGTCACTATCTCCCAGGCTGGCCCCCACCTCCTCTCCCTCCATGCTGTCTCCATTAGTTAGGACCATGTCAAATATGTTTTCCTCCCTTGTGGCTCCTTGCTGCAGGAAGGCACCCTGGAGTGTCCCTAGGATCTTTCCACTCCTAGCCAACCTTGCCGATGGGATATCCCAGTCTGTATCTGGGAGATTTAGGTCTCCCACCAGCAGAATCTCCCCCTTCAGAGCCATTCTTTGAACCTCCCACAGCATCTGCATGTCCATTTCCTCACTCTGTGTAGGGGGTCTGTATACCAGCCATAGTCTTAATGCTGTCCCAGCCTTCCTCTCCACCATGACCCATATGCTTTACACTTCTCCCTGCTCTTCCATCCCTTTTGTGACCTTAATTCCCTCCCTGATGTATAACACTACTCCTCCCCCCTTCCTACCAGTCCTATCCCTACCCCTACTGAAAAACCTGTGCCTTGGGACCCCCACTTCCTAGTCATGGTGTATATGAATTGCAGTGTACAGTAACTTGCACCCTGGTATGTATGTATCAAGGTTAGGTATAAGGTTCCTTGTCTTTTCAACTGTTTTATTGTTTTTGTACATGTTCCCCCCATAAATGGACTTTGTCCCACTGGGTGCCACCCATCACTAAAGTCTAACTAACTACATAATTAACTAACTCACTCACTCGCTGACTCAATAATTCATTAATTAATCAGATTTGGGTAAGGGACCTGGGTTTATTGTATAATTCACAGATAGCCTACATCTCCAACAAGGCAGCTTCACTGCTGTATCAGCAGAGGCCATAATCCCGGTGGGACATGGTGATGTGATACATTGATGGGCCGCTAGGCAGCATGGAGTAGCTGATTCTCTCCTAACCTCCCCACCCGATGGCAAGTGAATGGCATTTGGATGTTAGCTTGGTGTCTTTTTGGAGTTTCCCACAACACCTGTGTTGACCAAAAATCAATAAACAAAAAGTAGAGTTCAGGTACGCAATGCTAAAAGACAGCTTTGTAAATTATAATTATCAGGCTGATCAGTGGACTCACAGGAAGCTGTCAGGTTACTGGCGGATAGTGGAATGTCTAGTTCCAAGCCCACTTCAGTCGGTGGGACTGCTATGGACACCATCATTTTTTTATTGGGCGGTCAGCTCATTCATCTGATGAAGTCCAATTAAGGCTGGTAAATGACTTGTGCCAAGGGACACAGTAAAAAGGAATTCTTTACATGTGCTGGCCCTGAGGGAAATGCATTTTGGCTTCTAGTGGCAGTTTGAGTTTTACTCAGAATTGGTCTCAAAGACAGGTATTTCACTTTTTTCATCACTTAATTTAGAAGCCATAAGAAACTATTTGATGCCTGGTTGGACGCTGAGCTCAAATGAGTGTTGACCCCACGCCATTGCCTATTTCCTTTACCAGATTAAAAAAAGACCACATTACATTTGTGTTGTTGAATTTTAAGGAACTGAGCTATAAATCATGGTTCTAGACAAGTATATTGAAAAAGAATTAAATTTGTTTAGGCATCTGAACTGGAACTTAAATATACACCTTCTCTTCACTGATGATTGACTTTGCATAGAAGTAATTTACAAGGTGAGGATGAGCACAGGTGGCAGGAGTTGATTTTACCCACTAATTAAAACCCATGCTAACAATACAAGCCTGCATATTACCTATGTGGGATTGTCAAGAACACCCTGGGATTAAGGAAAAAAGACTTGCAAAGTTATTTCAAACTACACATTCAAAAAATACACCTCAGTTTCAGTTCTTTAAAACCTTGCCTGAATCTGAGAAAACAAAAGAACCTAAAATTAAGAAATTTATCCAGGCAAAACTTCTCTTTAAAAACTGCTGTGTAGCTGCAGCTCAAAAAACAAATAAAAATGTCACCAAAAGCAAATCTAGAATCTAAAATGGATAGAAAAGCAAAAGGCACTGCTGCAACAGCCAAATCCACTTCTGCACCTTCTAAAAATGAAGGACATTCAAAGAAAAAAGATGAAAACATTGGCCTGGAAACACAGAACAATCTTCAGTTAGGCTTGAAGCTAGAACAGTTAGTAGAAGATGGGGCAGAAAATTCTATACCAGGGAGTAGTAAAGGGACAGAGCAAGATCCAGCTACAAATAAAGAAAACAAAGATGATAGAAACATAGAATTTGATGGCAGATAAGGACCGCTTGGCCCACCCAGTCTGCCCATTTCCCTACCTGATGGATAAGCTGCAGATCCTAGTTAACCAGCAGCCTACTTCTTCCTACCCCCACCCCTTAGAATTGCCTTATGACTGTCCCATGCATGCTTGAATTCCACCACTGTTTTTGACTCCACAACCTCCTCTGGAAGGCTGTTCCATACATCCACAACCCTCTCTGTGAAAAAATACTTCCTTAAATTACCTCTGAGCCGCCCCCTTCTATCTTCAAATTGTGCCCCCTTGTTCTTGCACACCTCTTTTTTTGAAAGATGCTACCCTCTTGGACTTTGTTGATTCCCTTGAGGTACTTGAAAGTTTCTATCATGTCCCCCTCTCCCTCCTTTCCTCGAGGCTATACATATTAAGCTCCTTAAGTCTCTCTTCATATGTCTTCCGGTGCAGACCCTGCACCATTTTAGTTGCCCTCCTCTGGACAGCTTCCATCCTGTCCATGTCTTTGTGGAGATTGGGTCTCCAGAACTGCATGCAGTACTCCAGATGTGGTCTCACCAGCTGTCTGTACAGAGGGATAATAACTTCTTGTTTTCTACTGGTGATACCTCTCCCTATGCATCCCAGTATCCCCCCAGCCCTCCTTGCTGCCCTCTCACATTGCTTGCCCACCTTTAGGTCATCTGATATGACTACCCCCAGGTCCCTTTCCCCTCAAATGGGCCCAGGAACTGATGGAGAAGGTTAACATCTTACAAGACTCTATGGAAAAACTCCACCAGCTACCAGATTCTTAAAGACTCTGTCTGAGAATATTCAAAAGCTGGATGTTAACTCAAATCTTAAATAAAACTGAATAGCTGAAATGGAAAAAAAGACAATCTGAAACAAAGGATAAAATAACCCTGCTAGTTACTCAAGTTAAGAATACTGTGAAACAGCAAGAAGCTCTCAGATGGAAGCTGGATGACCAAGAGAATAGAGACAGAAGGAACAACATTCTAATTTTTGGAATTCTTCCTGTTTGGGAAATAGGACAATCTCTTGCAGATATATTGTCTGACATTTTTTCAGTCATTTTAGGTCCTGAAAATGAGGTACCTCTTCTAGATAGAGTCCACTGGTTGGGGGGGGGGTAGGAAAGAAGATGACCAACAAAAACCAAGGCCTTGATTGCTAGAATGTAAACTAAAATAGGAAAAGATGCCATTATGAAAGCTTATTATGCCAAAGCCAAAATTATATATAAA
Source organism: Neoceratodus forsteri (assembly GCA_016271365.2). Taxonomy (NCBI): domain Eukaryota; kingdom Metazoa; phylum Chordata; order Ceratodontiformes; family Ceratodontidae; genus Neoceratodus; species Neoceratodus forsteri. Next base: position 1,022,546,099 of record CM057454.1, on the reverse strand, counting down.
GAACAGAACATCTATTTAAAATATGATTATTCTAAGGCTCTTTGGGGTCAAAGAAAACAATTTAGCAGGGTACAGCAGAGGTTTTGGAAGGGGGCATCAAGGGTTATGTAATCTTTCCTTATAAACTTAAAGTGCTGCTAAATAACCAAGTGCTGTACTACAACTCAGCGTCTGAAGTAATTGCAGACCTAAATTTGGGTTACCTACTGTCTTTACAAATTATAAAGATGGTTATTTTTTCTAAATTGATCTTATGTTGGATATATTACATAGTTACACTAAGCAGTAGGAAGACAAGAAGAATTATTAAGGGAAAACGTCAGTTAAACTGGGCGGAGGGGACTAGTAGGTCTACAGCAAACACCCCAAGCTGTTTGGTACAGTGCCAACATTTTTCTTAGTGCAACTGGGGGGAAGGGGAAGAGGGTCTATAAGTATTAATAAAAATGAGGATGGTTCCATAAAGAACTTAAGAGACAGGAAAATGCAAATAAAAAGGAAAGATGATGTTGTTTAATGGATGTACTTGGAACATAAACGGGATAAACTCCCCCATTAAGAGAACTTGAACTTTATCAAGATTAAAAAATTAAAGTCTGATGTTTTGATGTGACAGGAGATTTTTTTGAATGAGACGGAAATAGGAAAACTATAAAGGAGATGGAAAGGGACTGTAGATTTCTCCATAGGAGATAGCAAAAGGAGTGCGGGAGTTGCTATTTTATTTGGAAAAAATGTTGGGGGTAAGATATTAGATACAGTAACTGATAATAAAGGAAGAATGGTTTTGGTCAGTACAGAAGTTATTGGATATAACATTGTTTTTGGTTCCATTTATGCACCCTTCAAGGGATTGGGGAAATTCCTAACCAAATTAAATAAAATGCTGTTTACTTGGGGGACACTATATTCTGGCTGGAGATTTTAATTGCACCCTGGCTAGCTCTCTAGACAAATCCTCTAAAAGCAGTAAATGGGATAGATATAAAGCCAAACTGTTAAGTAACTTTCTTGAATCTAATAATCTAGTATACTGGTAGAGAGTGATGAATGGCAGTTCTAAAGATTATACCTACTTCTCAGCCAGACACAATATGTACTCAAGATTAGATTACATTTTCATTTTTGTGGACCTGCTGGACAACTGTCTGGGGTGCAAGGCTGAAATAGAATCTAGATTGCTGCCGGACCTAAGCCAGTTACTTGCTTTGTTTCTTTTCCACTTACATGTTCTAGGGGAAAAAAGACCTTGGAATTTGATAATTATTTACTGGAAGGCAAAAATTCCCACTCTAAAATAAGCAAAGCCATACAATTTTTCATGGCCAATAACAAGGTCTTGGAGACAAATATGGTTGAATGTCGGGATGTCTTCATGGCTACATTGAAAGGGGCTATTATTCCCGAGACATCATGGATGAATAAACAAAAATTAAAACTGAAACAGTATGTTCAAACTCTATATAGCTCAATATTTATTATTACACCTATGTTTTGATGTACCTGTCTCTGTATAAATTTTCTTATGTATGAATTGGTTTCCTTCTCCTTAACTGTTATTGTTCTTGATCAGAGGGATTTCAATAAAATATGTTAATAATAAAAAAGCAGTGGCTATAGTCCATGTCCTGCCTGCCAAGAGTGGAACCTGAACACGATAATTAGCAAAGCTAACAGCAGGCCTTCCAGTGCAGGGGTTGGATTTCTGCTTGAGACGCCGACAACCCGGGTTCGGGAATGGACCCGAGGAGTTGGAGGGCTAGCCAGGAAGAAGGATCGAACATCCCATGGACTGCTCTCCTTCTCTGGGGGGAGGGAGGGGTAGAGTATCCTGTGCCTGAGGGACCCCTGGTGGAGGCTGGAGGAACCACAGGTGACCGGTGCCAACACATCAAGGGGGCAGGGCAGAAGCTAGACATCACTGCAAGTCCCTGCCCTTCGGGGACAACTCATAAAATGTCCACTGGCCACCATTAATGAAGCCACCTGAAACCTGGCCTCTATAGCTCCTCATCTCCCTTCCAACCAATTATGGCCCCACAACACCACCAAGTCCAAAACCCCACCCTGGGGGGGAGCCAGGGAGGCAATGTTGGTTCACCGACACCTTCTCCCATTGTAGAGAGGCTTGCTTGGTGCCATGGTCCCACCCTGGGGATAAGCCAGGAGTATCTGTAGGGGTACAGTTACCAGGGAGTGAGACAGGTGTTCCAGGACTGGCAGATGGTAAGGACAGCTGGAAACAAAAAGCATACTAAATTTGAAAAAAAAGCAAAGCTGATATGGTGAAGATGCAGAGTGATATTTTTTACAAATCAGAGTCTCCTTTTTCAATGCTAATCAATATATGTGTTTACACTCCTAGGGACATGTTTTGTGAGAAAATATATATATTTTTCTCAAGACCCATGTTTGGCCATTTTGAACTATTTTTTTAAGTTTTTTTTATGCACATCAAATGACTAGCAATTCTGATTCAGATGAAGAACAATGTAAAACAACTACCAGTTCCCAATGAATTCCCCCATTACGAATTGCAGCTAATATGGAAAACAATGATGCTGTAGTATATCATGTTATAACATGGGTTAGGAAAAACTGTAAAGCCAATTGGCTAAAGAGCATCACATGGCCATTGATTAATCTCTGTTAACTGCACGGTTGCTAAGAAGCACCATGGAGAGAGATCCATGGGCAAACCTGCACTTGTTATATGTGGGGCAAATGATTTTTAAATGGCAACCACTGAAATGCATAGTAAAGAGGGTGATAGTTTTATAAAAGCAGCCCTTACACAGCTACTGACAGGCTGTCCTATGTTACCATTCCCCCCCAAGGCAATTTTACCTCCCCCTGCTGTGGCGTCACTCCATTTGCATCTTCTCCTCCATGTCCAGTCACAGAGTGGAGCACCATTGCCATTCAGGCTACCCGCAGTGTTACCAGTCAGCAGCAGAGGGAATGTGAGTGACAGAGAGTATGACTGAGCAGCAGGTAGCATGGGTGGGACACACAGAATCAGAGCATAACGTTAGTGTCCCTCCCCTTGCTCCATTGTTGCCAAATACTGTATGCTGTATTTGCCCCCCCATCTGTGACACCATGAATGAGAAACCAGAATCTCTGCACACTTGTCATCTGCAGTGTCTCCATTCACGTTGCTGTGCAGCCAGGAAGAGTGACTCTCCCATATGTGTGTGTATCTCCCAAATGTAAGCTGCTCATCTGCATCCTGGAGTGTACTGCAGTGGCAGCTCAGCAGCAGTAGACAGAGAGCGAGAGAGATGGGACAGAGAGAGAGACAGGTGAAGCTCCTTGGCTGTTTCTCCCCACCCGTTCATCATTCCTGAGTGGGTAGGTCCCTGGATACCTGTAAGTGACAAGGTCTGCTTCTTTGTCTGGTGCTTTCAGTGTCTCTCCCCACTGCATAGTCTCACTACTGTAAGGACCACTGTGCTGGTAAGCAGTCGCTTACTTGTGCCACTTGATCCCTTCAGCAAGTGTCTCCACTGAGCACAGGTTATACATCGATGAAAAAAAATTGTTATGTTACTTCATAGCGTGTAAGAGTGCGAGAGACTGAGTGAGAGAGAGACACAGTGCAGTGCGAGGACAGAGATGACAAATAACTATTGTAATGTGTGTGTATTAAATTATATTTTATTTAGTGTCATCTTGTGCTTGTGTGAAGCATGTCCTGGCAAATGTTATGTCCTGATCTGTTTTGCAGCACCACAGTGCTACCTGTTTTCTCTCTCTGCAGCTGCAACTGAAGTTCCTGGCAATTGTTGCAGCAGTGCATCAGCCAGATAATACAGGAGCACAAGTTGCAAATTTGGGAAAAGGAATACAGTGCCTGGTCCCCATCCTGTCAGGGATTATGTCCATAAATCAGCCCCAGAGGAATGGGTTCTATGCAGATTCCCACCCTGTGTGCAGAGAGAAAGCAGGTCCCAGCATGCTGTAGAAAGAGAGAGAGAGAAAGAGTCAGAGTGAGCAGATTAGAGCATGGTGTACAGCGAGTGAAAGCAAGAGAGACAGTCACAGAGAGACTTTCCCAGGGCTCCAGTTGTGTTTCCGATCCTACTGGTGGTGTACACAGCAGCAGATGCTATGAATTGAAAGACATATGAATGTGTATAAAAGCAAGTTCAGAGGCTCTTCTCCTGTGTCCTGACAGTTTGATGATGTGCTGCGAGACACATGTGTGTCTGGGTTAGGAGGACTGAGCTGAACACATATTTTTACATGTTTCACTGTATGCTAGGAACCACAAATGTCAGAAATCATGAGAATACTATATTTCTTGCATTTGTGTGTTCATAACATAATTGACACATGTATTAGTTGTTGTTGCAGACTACTTTTTATTGCGGCAGAATAGAGTAAAATGTTTTGTATTTGAAAAGAAATAATTGACTCTCTTTGCGTTTTGTTATAGCAAATAACCCATGTTATAGGCAAAATAACTCACTCCAGGGTATGGTGTTATTTAAGCAATAATGCCCAACAGGGTGTGTGTCGTGCTGGGATAACGTCACGCCTCAGGTGATTGGGCACGAGGCCGCAGGCTGGTGCGTCCAACAACTGAGGCGTGGCCGTTATCACACGACTACACACCCTGAAGGGCATTATTACTAATATATAATGGCTCGTAAATAAATAATTTTAAAGAATGTTTTTATTAGTGTGGAAAAATATTTTTGTTTCTTAAGAGGAGATGCAAAAAAAGAGACTGGAATCCAAACAATAATCAAGAGATTCACATTGCTGAGACTAGAGCTGTGATGTTGTGCTGGAATAACATCACAGGTCCAGCCCAAGACTGACCAATCAGAGTCCAGGATTTTTTCTTGCCATTGTATAATGGAGATTAATGAACACCCCTGGTGCTGTGAGGAAACTCTGCATGTGGCCCCATGCCTCACAACACAACTGAGGTGTTGATTAATCCTCAATCACACCATTCACTGTTGTGGGTTATTGCTTACTTCCCATATTTAAGCTCTTTGGAATTATACCGAAATGTTTTGGTATTACTTTTATGAATGAATATGACAATATCATTGCACAGAAGTGCAGTGTGGAGGCATCAGAGAGGGGGAGACTGCAATACAACAGGAGGAGAGAGCAAGATAAATGCAATTTGTCTGAATGAATCAGATTAGACCAGACACCAGCTGGAGCTGTGGACCCCTTTTTGACTGTCTCACTTGTCGTGTTTACATGGTAGTAGTGCTACAAGATTCTGACCGCAACAGTACGGCCCCAACCACCTGTGACACATGGTCTGCCTATCTACACAGCTTCTCTCTGTACAACTACAATCTATGCTGGTGAGGGCCATACATCTGATGCTGGGAGGCTGTTTTCTTATGTAAGCAGTGACGGCTTAATGATGCGCTTGCTGTCGTCATCACTTCTCGTCTTTGTCATGCCTTCCATACATACAGAAAATGTTGTTAACTGCAGCCCTGTTTACATGGCCACTGAGAATAGGGCAATCATTAACTCCACTGTGTTCTGCACCTCTTGATACCCTGTTCATTCACATACAGATGGCTCCTCTCAGCAGCGATGCAAGACATCTTGGTGAGGGTCCATCACTTGGGAGGAGGGGACTGACCTCTGCTGCTGCAAAGATCACAACTGTTTTTATTTATTTGTTCTTTTTATATTTTCATAATTATAAATAAAGGCTTCCACAGGGACAGACTATCTGTGCCCTCACTTCCTGTTGAGGGAATGCTTCTGCATCATGAGAGGCACATGAATTATGGGAAAGGACAAGTTAGTGTGGAGTGAGTGGCACAGACAGTCCACACTGCAGCTTAAGCTGCTCACTCCGTTTGGTAGTCCCAGCTTGCCAGAGAATCAGGGAACACTATAATGAGTGGTTTACTCCAATTGGGTAAGAGTCTACACAGAAGCCATTGCACTGGAGCAACATGAGTCCTTGGGTTGCATCAGTGCAAATGTAACCATGTAAACAGAGTAACTTTCTCTGTCCCTGGTGTCCCCATGTAAACCAGCCCCCCATGCATACCATGCTGTAGAGGGACAGACCAGCAGTAACGGGGCCTCCAAGGTGTTACTGCATGGTAAGTTTGTTGAGCAGCAGCCGGCAGCAGTGGCAGGAAGAGGCAGAGGAGCAGTCAGTAGGGGCTGAGCCTGAGCCACATGGAGCTGCACCTGCAGAAGGTGAGCCCAGATTCCAGCGACACTGGTGTCACCCAGTTGTGGCAAAGGCTGCAACTCAACATTTATCTATACTGTGCATATGTAACGACCACATTTATCACCTGTGCTTACGTCACTCGCTTCTCACCCCCTGTTCATTCAACCTATGCACTGTAGTCAAAACAATGTTGGAACTACTTTTAAAAACAGCAGCAGCAGCAGTACTGAAACTCACCTGAGAATGCACCTGCTGTTCAACAACACAACACAAGTTTTCTGTGCTGACACAGAAGCGCCAAAGCAGCCGAGGAACAGGAGTATCGGAATGCACCCTGCAAAACAAGAGAACAGAAAAAAAATTTAAAACCATGAATTAAACTCACCATCAAAAAATGTCTTCTAACAACAGACAGACTGTTGTCCTCTGACAGCAATACTGACTGACAAATAAAACACTAGCAAAAAGGTCCTGAACTCTACCTTGAAGCATACCAAACATAAAAAAGTGACTACCCCAAATACCCAAAGGAAAATAAATAACCCCTGCAATATACTGGTGACAGTAACTGGCTGACACCCCGAACTTAACAGTGACAAAATCCTCCTGTGAAGATAACCGCTTCAAAGTCCAAAAGCAAAAAAAAAAAGTGCACACATAAATAAAACCAAACCATGTAAAATAAAAATAAATCAACACAAAACCCATAAATAAAACTAAAAACACACTGATTAAACTTATCGCCGATAACACAGAACTGCTATGCCCGACTCCTCGATTAAGCCCCGCCCACAACCACAAAGCAGCCAACAGCAACAAGTTTCATCACATGCAAAGCAACTTGACCAATCAAAATAACAGCACACCCAACCAATCACAATCATTCCTACTACAGCCACAACTAATACAAAACCACTATCAGGCGACCATTCAGAAAACAAACCAATGCCATTCAGAAACACTGTAGCACTGCACATAGAGACTGAAGAAATAAAGAACACCAGATAAAATGCATCTGACTCTACTACTCAAATGTATAAATCTAACACATGATGGGCAGGAGTGTGATATGGGAAATATCTCCATTCGAGTCTAGTGACTTTAGGATACCTCCACACATGGCTCCGCTATGCTCCACCACTAGTGAGTATCCTAAGGTCACTAGCCACTCATGGAGATATTTCCCATATCACACTCCTGCCCATCATGTATCCCCTATATATTGATATGTGGTACATTTTTTTTGAAATTCAATATAATTTATTGGTTATCAGAAAAAGACATAACAATACAATAAACAAACAACAAACTTCAGATTACCCCCTCCCATCCACCCATCCCAGAAGGCAGAGTGAAAAAATAGCCAAGCCCAAGCAGAATTCAGACAGGTACCAGGGTAACTAAGGACACACTACATATGTATAGTGACACAAATTCAGACATAAGAGAAAAAAAGCCTACTAATAAGAAAAAAAAAAAAGAAAAAACACGATCTTGTTTTAACTGGGCTGCACCTGGGCAAACTAAATCATGCACAAGGTATTCAGCTTGCTCCACCTCCTATTATATAATGAAAAACTATTGTGTACACTCGCTATCATTTTTTCTAAATGAAGACTGAATAGGAATTCCTGCAACCATTCTTGACATGTGATCAGAGTCTATTCATACCAATGATGAAGAACAACCCTCTCAACTGAAAGGGAGATCAAGGCCAGGTAATTCCTGCTTTCCCTCATGGCAATCCAACTATAATCCTCAACTATGCATAGTTCAGGAGTGAAGGCACCTTCAAGACCAAGGAGAGGATCAGCCGTAGATCTAATCAGTTCCCATAGGGGCGACATTTTAGAACAGTCCCAAAAAAGTGTGTAGCAGTGTACTATCTGCCTGTCCATATCTTGTGCAAAGGGAATAATTTAATCTACTCATCTGAACCATCTTGGTGGGGGGGGGGTATGAAAGAAATATTATACAAGATTTGGAATTGTATAAATTGAAGTTTACCATGAGAAATATAAGTATGTAGATCTTTCCAGATTTTACTCCACCTAAAAACATGTTGTGGAAAAACTTAATTCCAATATAGGGATTCTCCCATAATATCAGGGAATATAATGAGAAAAAAGAGGGAGTATAAACAAGATATAGCATGTGGCTGCAATGCAATGTCAGTGGCAGATTACCAGAACTCATTAAAGTTGACATCACAAGGCAGAGATCCAAACCAGTGAAGCAGAACATGCCTAAGTTGAAATATCTTAAATATACATTTTATCTAACTGGAAAGAAGCAAGGATATCCTGACATGATGTTAAGAAACCATTGTGGAGCAAGTCACAAACCTTAATTGCAGCAGGCTGGGGGAACTTGGTTTCTGACAGCATGAGGCCTCCATTTTAAAGTTGAGATTATGAAAAATGGACTGAGAGAAATCTTTAAAATATTTATAGTGCATAAGAGAACTTAACTGCATATGGGCTCGTATGGCGGTACCAATAACAGAGTCTTGAAGATGCAGAGGGAGAGAATTAGGGGGAACACAAAGCATAGTTAAAGGGGAATGGCCTGCATCATTAATTTATTTCTCTAGTTCAAGCCAGATGGGTGTGTGGGAGGTTTCAGCATCTTCAGGATTCTGAACCAGCCACCTTAAATATTTACTAGTGTGCTTAGCCAGGTAGTAAACTGTAAAATGTGGGAAGTGAAGGCCTTCAGATGTCTTGGGAGCTGATAGACGATTAAATGCCTGTCTTGGCACCTTACCCAACCAAATAAAGTTATGAGTTGGAGATCATCCTGTGAACCTTTTTGAACCATGATAAGGGGAGCAGGACATTGAACATATTGAGTGGATAAAAGACATGGGGGAAAACATTCATTTTAATAATATTTATTCTGCCCCATAGAGTCAATGATAAAGATTCCCATCTCTTAAGATCCTGTTGTATTTTAATCAGCAAATTATCCAGATGAAGCTTTTTGAGTTACCCCATTGCAAGTCTGATTCTCCAGTACATCACAGGACTTCTTGAAATTTAAATAAAAGAACAAATAAGTATCCACAGCAGAACTCCATAATAAGCCAAAGTAAACCAGTTCAATAATCCCTTAATAGAAACATAGACTTTGACGGCAGATAAGGACCACTTGGCCCACCCAGTCTGCCCATTAATAGGTCAAGGAATAGTATCTTTACCTCAGCCTCTGCCCTGCCCACTGTCTCATATGTCTTCCATGATCTTTCATGTTGGATCTGAAGCTGGGCAGGAAACATTTTGAATCAGATACCAGCTGTGATGAGCTTTGTCTCTATGGGGTGGTATGCAACCCTTCTCTTCCTCACAGTACTAGGCAAATCCTGCATGATCCTTAACTGAGCCCCTTCCTAAGATACATCCTGGAGGTCTTTAATTTTTATTAAGGATATGTTGTTGGTCCAGATAATTGAGAAATTTAAGGATGAGAGGTCAGGGCGGGGAACCTTCTGGAAGCACGGGCTTTAAGGAATGGTTGGCTCACTCGATAATGTATGGTGGCCCATTAAGAGATGAGCCCACCAGCACTGACTTGTATCCCTCAACTTGTTCCAGGATACTGATGACAAGAACATTGTTCCTGTTGCTCCTGCTCTCCAAATCTTCAAGGCGAGCTGCAAGGCGGGCCACTTTTCATCTAAGTGCAACCATGCTGGGGTCCACACTCATGTGACAGTTATCCAGAGAACTTATTCGTTGTCTCCAACCCAACAATTCAGTTCTTAAACAGACACCTGAAGAGCCCTGATTTCACTAGTAAGCTCCTGCAAAGTTTCTTTCAGTGGGGCAAAAAATGCTATACCGGAGTTTGGAAGATAAGAACAGGAACTAAATATAGCTATCAAGGAAGCTTCTTCCAAGAAAAGGTAATTTAAACAGTAAATTTAAGCAGGGCTAGCAGGAGCAAACCAGGAGAGCAGCTACCTAGGGCTGGGCATCACGCAACTCCCCATATGTGGTATATTTAAATGTGATGTAGACTCTGCTACAGGACCACCATTAATTGTAATATTTTTTTTCTTACTAAGACTTGGTTCAATTCTCTTTTCCATGACTACAACTAAATACATTTGATTTTCGTCTGTCTTTTGTAATCATAGTACTTTGGATGTAATTTGTGATGAACTGATGATTCTTTTTGTTAGTCCTTGATAATATATTTTAAAAGTGCCTATTTATTTCACCCCATTTTGCACATACGTGTGTCTGTAAGCCATAAGGCACAACAGGTGTGTTATTGTTGGCTTAACATCACTCCTGGGGTGGATTTGAAGCACTAGGTGAAGCTGAGTGCTTCCACCAACCCAGGAGTGATGTTATTACAATAACACACACACCCTGGAAAGTACCTTATTGCTAATATACAATAGCTCATTTAAATAATATTAAAAAGTAAAAAAAAAGAAACTAATATTTGTATTCTTTTTTCTATGAAAGGCATGTTTTGCAAATAAATGAAAAAGCAGTCCAGTAGGTGGTGCTGCTGCTAATGCTGTGGGTTTCTTGTGCATGGTTCCCCGCTATGTAACACATCCCCAAAATACTCATCATTATATGATAACTTTTAATCAGTGTGCTCTCGCTGCTTGTGATGGAAGCACCTGAAGATTTTATTTTGTTTTGTTTTCCCTGTGCAAGACAGATGGACAGTAAAAAGATGAGAGTGGACCCGAGCTGTAACTTACGGTTTCTTGCTCCATTGGGTGATTGTACATCAGTCGGAACCTGTAAGTAACAGGTTTTTATTTTTATTTTGGGAAAATGGAAACTGTGTGGGTTTGGTCAGAAAGAGAGGAGTTTAAATGTGAATGCCAGTTTGTTTCTGTTTCCTGGAAATGGCTGCAAGCATGCGCGGTTCCATTGACTGAGGCAGCCATGGTGAAGTAAAAAATAGACAGCTGCCATTTCTTTTGAATTTTGTGGTTTTGTTTACTTTGGCTGAAGGAGCGAGGTAGTCAGGCAGGGAAAGTGTTTTTATTGGAGGGGGCGGGAGCGAGTGGGGCTAAGCTGTGATGACTTCAGGGATTGTCGGTTTCCCAGTGGCTTGCATGGGTAGGAAGGGATTTGTTTCACTGTTCTCCGGTCACTTGTGTGCCTGTACTTTATACAGTGATGTTATAGTTTAATGACATCACTGTGCCAGGCACACAGTGACTGATCAGAATAGGGGAAATTTTCTTGCCATTGTATAATTTTAGGTAAACATTCTGCACATATCAAAATAAGTTATCTTAGTAAAATATACATATTACATGCAATTTGGCAAAGATTCTGGGCATATAAAATATTATCTGTTTAGCTAATGCTTGTCTCTGTATCAGTGTGTGCATATATGCAATCAAATATTTGATTTGTAATAGGAAGCATGTGCAGATGGATTGATTTGAAGTATGAGGATAATACTGACATTCCATTTGATGCTTGTACTGTATATGTGCAAATGGATTGATGTGTGTGTGTGTGTGTGTGTGTGTGTGTGTGTGTGTGTGCGTGCGTGCATGCATGCATACAGATAATTTATAATAAGTAACACTTGCAGGTAATTTTGTAGGTGAATAAAGACTGACAGTTACTTTTATGTTTGTATATTTGTGTATGTATTGATGTGAGTATAGGGGCATAGAGACAACTGATAATAGGTAATAAATACAGGCTGAATAATTGTGTGGCTAAATACTGATATTTAATTTGATGCCTGCATGAGTGCATGTATCAGTGTGTGTATATAAGCATGGAAATAATTGATAATGTGTATACTGATTGTTTTTTGTGGGTAAATATTGACATTTCTAGCATGTGTGTGTTTTGCACACAGTTTAAAATAAAGTACTATACTTGCTCTACATTGCTTTTGTCATTCTTAGGTGAAGTCAGAAGAAAGGGCAATGTATATGCTCTCAAGAAATGCTATAAATCTTTTTTTGTTAAAGTTAATGCAACTGAAATGTTTTGTGTGACTGCAGTATTCATTATGATATTTATTTATTTGTCATCTCAGAGTTACACCTTTGAACTAATACCTCTTTTACAAATGTTCCATGTCAAGGTAAGATTTATACAATAGTTACACTTGGGTACAGAGTAAAAGGAACATAGATAAAGACATAGGCAAGTACAACACATAATTTACAATCATTGGTGAAATCCTTGGCTTACAAAGAGGCAAAACTGTACAATAAGAAACTGTACTATATACAAGTAGCAAGTGCAATAGAGTCATACGATAAAGTGTAGATGAGATTAATGCCAGTTTTGATAAACAATGAGCACAGAGGCCACAGGTTTAGTGTGGTGAGGAGAGGTGCAGTGGGTAGATAGTAGAGCAGTTAGAGCTGATTATGTCAAGGGGTAAGGAGTGAGAGGGCTAGGGTTGGGGGTAGAAAAAAATGGCTCAGGCAGAGGTGTCCATGCCAGTGTTATAGGGAAGGGTGAACAAGAGGTGTTGGAAGGGGAAGTGAGAGAGGGGACAATTACAGGTGTAGTGGAAATGAGTAGTGACAGAGGGGTGAGGATTGGGTGGAATGAGCAGTGACAGAGGGTGAGGATTGGGTAGGGTGGGAAAGTGAGGGGTAGAGTATATGGGAGGGGATGACAGTGAAGAGAAAATAGTTGAATGGGGTGGAGGGGAGAAGTATGGTAGGGGAGTGGAGCGACACAAAGGGGGAGGTGGGAGGATGGAACCTGCAGTTACTGGAGCTTAGGGTTGTCAGGTGTTTTAGTAAGCATTCATTTGTTGAAAGTTCAGAGCTAAGGCATATTTATTACTTCTGGGGGTAGTGCATTGAGCCAGAGGGTGCCTTGTAAGTGTAGGATCTCTGTGCAAGTTCAGTGTGAGATATGTAGAGCATTTTGTGTTTTTCCTCTAGTCTGGTGTGAGTTAGACACCGGTTTAATGAGCTTTGTACTGGGTTGAGGCGTTAGAATGAAGAGAGCTTTTTTTCTGAGTAGGCAGGTCTGGTATTTAATCCTCCCATGAAGATTAAGCCACTTGGACTAGAAGTAAAGTTTGCACATGTGAGTGAGCCTGGGTGCCCCCAGTGCAAGCCTACAAGACTTGCTGAGGGCAGTTCTGACCCTTTTTAGGGCTGTGTCAGTTGCCACACTGTACACAATTAGTTCATAGACTATAATAGAGATTATACAACTATTGATAGCCAGAGACAAGGCTGCAGGGGTCAGATGGTGTATTTGTGTCTATGTCTGTAAAGGAGACCAGTTCTGGTTTGGCTGTCTTTGTAACATTGTCTATGTGATGGGCGAAAGAGAAGGAGCTATCCAGTGTGATGCCTAAATATTTAAAGGTATTAACCTGATTGAGTGGCTCCTGCTTGCTGTTCTGGATGGTCAGCTGATTCGCTCTGTATTTGCTCTGGCTGTTAGCAAACAACATTACCTTTTTTTTTGTAATTTAGGAGAAGCTTGTTTTGAGTAAACCGGTTCTGTATTGCCGCAAATATATTTTGGAGTTTGGGTTCTAGTGGTTGTGGGTGTGGGCTACTGGTGAAGATAGCCGTATCATCTGCATAAAGCAGAATGTTATCCAGGCAGGCCAGGGGGAGGGAATTAAGGAACAGGCTGAATAGGAGTTGGCCCAGAATATAACCTTGCAGGACACTGGTTGTCACCTGCCTACTATCTGAGAGGGTCCCATTGATTTTCACTTGTTGGGCTCTACTTCCGAGGTAACTTTTAAACCACCCAACTGTGCTGGGTGATAACCTGGAAGCATGGTGTTTGCAGCTTAGGATACTGTGGTTGACAGTATCAAAAGCTTTAGTGAGGTCGATGTATACTGACCCCACTAGCAGACTGCTGTCCAGCGCCGTATGGATGAAGTCTGTGTATTCCAGTAGTGCTGTATTGGTGCTGTGGGCCTTCTAGCAACCATGCTGTCGTGAACACTGGGTGTTATATTTGTTTAGGAAGTCCACCAATTGGTCTGATACTATTCGTTCAAGGGCTTTGTGGAGTGGGGGGACTATGGAGATGGGCCTATAGTTGGCATGACTCATCCGATCTCCACTTTAGTGAACTGGCTTGACAACCACACATTTTAATTTCTTAGGGAATTACCCTTATCTTAGAGATAAATTCAGAATAATAATAAGTGTTTTTATTAATTAGTCAAGGGTGAGGGCTACTAATCTAAGATCGAGGGAGTCGCTGCTGCATCTGGATTTGCCCAGAGAATGATGGAGATATTTTTTGGCTTCCACATGGGAGATTTGCTTGAAATAAAATTGTGATATACCATGGGGTTGGGGGGGGCTGAGTATGGTTAGCTTGTGTATCTTCTGAGCTAGCCTTTTCAGTGTTAAAGAAGTATGGAAGGAGTATGTGACTGAGGTCTGAGAATGCAACACTGAATGCATCAGCTATTTCTTTTGAATCCTGACTGCTCTTCCCTTTTACAAGGAGCATGGAGGGGAGGACTTGTCCTTTCCCATCAGCTCTTTTATGTTACTTCAGAATTTCTTACCATCCCCCCATGTGCTGTTTAGTCTGTCTTTAAAATTCTTAGCTTTAGCAAGTCTGCTCTCCTGGGTACAATCATTTCTTACTGCTCTGTAACCCTGGATATTAGCTATCATGCCTGTGGCTTCTACTGTGTTCCAGAGGTGGTCCATATTCTTCATGAGGTCAAGAAGAGCTTGTGTGATCCCAGAGTTGTTTACGCCCTTTATTTTATGCTTTCTAACTGGTGCATAGGTATCAACTTATTTTATCAGAACATTAACTTTGCATGTGAGCAAGAAATACTAGGTCCATGCCTTCGGGGTTTTGATTTAGTGGAGGGGGTGGTGGGGCCATATATTTTGCCTACTCTTGATTTGAAAGTGGAAATTTATAGCCTCTGACAAGCTAACACACCATGCTTTCAGTTGCTTTAATTAGAATTTTCTGTAGGTGGTGCTCCTCAGTTTCATTTGTCTTAGAGCTTACAGCTTGACCAACATGGAAAGAATTAGAGAAAGCTTAAGATTTGAGTTTTAACGTAGTCCACCGCAGTTGAGAATGGGAGCTTTTATAGTTTTTTTTCCATATTAAAAAATAATAGTCTGATAAGTGATAACATTTCAATAAATGCTGCCTTTTGAAAACATAAAGAGCAGCTCTTCACTTCAATGTATACTTTCAGAAATACAGTGTTTTACATCCTTACAATTCTCTAGGGAATACATTTTTTAATGTTCAGTTTTTTTCACTATGGTTTATACTATATGTTGGTAGACTTTCTACCAAGTGTCTATAAGAGTCATTTGTATGTTTCCAACTGATGTTATAGGGCCTTTAGTTATAACAATATAGTACTTACTATGACAAGTTGTGATATTAAAAAACAGCAGTTGTGGGTCAGTTGAGAACAGTAGTAGACTTTTAGAAAAGCAGTTAATATAGCACTGCATGACCTGATATATTTATTAGGCTAACAGGAGCTATTAAATATATTAAAACACACAAACATAATTGTTTTAAATGTCAACATTTTTAGCCTTTCATTTTGGTAACTGCTTGCTCTAAAAATACCTGACAGTGAGACATACACATACATTACATACTGTATGTGTGGTGATACATGAGTGAGGATAAAAATGAATCACCATCTTAAAATCCAAGTCACCTGACACTCTCCCAAGCGATGTCTGGTTCACACCACTTTATTTGTTTGAACTAAAAGTTTTCTGGCTCACGAACCAGAAAAAGTGGTTCTAACATGGTATTCTTGTTCGTGACACAGAAAATGTGGTTCCAACTGGTACCTTTGGTTCTCGAGGCTGAAAATCTGCTCCAAAGTACTGCATTTGGTTCTCAAACCAAAAAATGTAGTTCAAACTACTACTGGTTTGTGAAGCACATGTGGTTCAAATTTCAACTTTTGGTTGGTAAAGTAGACAAATATGAAAATATGAAGAAGCTGAGAGAAGAAGGCAATTTGGTCTATGTAGTCTGCTTCTGTTGCAGTGTTCAGAGGTTGATGTACTTGGTCTGCTCCACCTCCTCACTCCATCCATGCTTCCCATCTTTACTACTCATGGAAAATACTTTCTCCATGGCTATTCAAGCCTCTCTTGAAGCACAGCAAATTGCAAGTGTCCATCACCCTGTGAATAACTGCATAGTCAGTCTGCTCCTACCCCTCACTGACTGCATCTTAACACTGTGGCCTCTCATGTTATGGTTGCAACTTAAGTTAAAGAGAGCTTCTGTATCCATGTTTTTTATCTGTTTCTAGTACAGTACTTGAAGGTCTCAGTCATGTCCCCTCTGTGTCCTGTTCTGTACTGAGTAGATATTCAGTGCCCTAAACATATCTTACTATGCCTTACCATTCTGATCCATTATCATCTTTGTATCCATCCTCTGGAACTTCACCAGTAGGTTAATGTGCTTGTTGAGGTGTGGGCACCGATAACAAACTCCATATTGTAGACGTGGCTTCACTCAAGAGTTATTCAACAGCTGTATAAGTTGACCTGTCATCTAACAAGCCATACAACTAAGCAAATGAATTCCTGTTTTTCCAGAAATAGAAGTGCTCAGGGCCCTCTTTCACACCAACATAGATGTATGCATCTATGAATGGATGAAGGCGCAGGGCCAGAGAGTCCTGCATTCCCACAGGCAAATGAATATATAATTATATATCTCAAAAGTAAGGAATGTCATTGCAAAAAACTGTGTTAATGCACCAGTTAGGGTTCAACTCAATGCCACAAAAGCAAGGAAATGTGGCATTAGGGTTTTCAGCCCTAAGTCACCATTCCCCTCTCACGCCCCACACTAGCAGCCAAAGGGACCAGACAACAGAAGCAACCACAGACTGCCATCATCAGGAAAGACATATAACATACAACTCTTTCCAGATGACATGACAGCTCCATCATCATGGTCCATTGGTGCTCTAGCCATTGATACACATGTATACATGTACACATACTCGTCAACTTCAGACTGCAGAATTGTAGCAACATTACATACTGTAGCTATAACTATATTTGCATGCACTTTTTAACTCAGTGCAAGTATGAAAGTAATTGACATGTCTCAATGCAGTATTACCATTTTATAGTAATTCAAAGCATTGAAATAACCATGCTATCATGATTCCATGCAAATATACAAACATATGAACATACAAAATTTTCCAGCAGATAAAGGCCTAGTGGTTTATCAAGTCTGCTTGAATGTGCAGCTAGCACCCTTATTCTTCAGCTGCCCTCCTCCCTCACATCCTCCCCCTCCCTTGACCCTCCCCTTTGCCCTGTGCCAGCCCCTTTTGAAGCAGCCCATTGTTCTATTGGATACCACTTCTGCCGTTAATGCATTCCACCCAGCTACCACCCTCTCCATAAAAAAGTGTCTCCTCATCTCTTTCCTGACCCTTCCTGCCTCCAGTCTCATATCATGGCCCTGGGTGTTCCTTCCCTTCCTTACTTTGAACAGCCCCTCCGTACCTGTCTTCTTTTTTCCTTTCATGTACTTTAAAGTTTTATTCATATCCCCCCCATCCTGCCTCTCCTCCAGTGAGTACATGTTCAACTCCCATAGCTTCCTCTCATATGGCAAGTCCCCCAGCCCCTGGATCATCTTTGTCACCTTGCGCTGCACCCCCTGCAGTAACATAATGTCTCTCTTCAGATACGGGTGCCAGTACTGCATGCAGTGCTCTAGGTGCAGTCTAACTAATCAAAATAAATAAATAATGAATAAATAAATCTGTAACATGGCGGAATCACTTCCCCCCTCCTCAGGGATATACAGCTTGCAATGCAAGCCATCATTTTGGAGGCCTTTGCTGCTGCTTCCTACATCATGACAAGTTGTTCATTGACCCAGTAATGAGCACCCCCAGATAATTCTCCTCCTCCTTCTCCTCCTCCTCTGTCTCGTCTAATTGCACTCCTCCAGCTGGTAACTCCTTCTTGGGTTTTTCATCCCAAAATGCAGCACCTTGCACTTTTTGGCATTGAACCCCAGTTGCCAGGTGTCTGACCAGATTTCCAGCTTTGCCAGATTATCCTGCAACCCCTTCCATGCCCCCAGATCATCTACCACTGCTCCAACCTTGGTGTCATCAGCAAACAGACTGGTCTTGTTCTTTGATGCCCAATGATTGGTCTGCAATGAATCTCCCAAACAACACTGGTCCCAACACTGATCCCTATGGAACACCGCTCATCACTACCCTTGGGTGAATGAGAGCTCCCCACCCACCACCAACCTCTGTTGCCTTCCCTGAAGCCAGTCCCGTAGCCATCTCACCAGCTTTGCACCCACCCCGGTGCCTTCTAACTTACTTCTCAGCCTCCCATGCAGCACCGAGCTGAATGCATTACTGAAGTCCAGGTACAGGGCATCCACTGCATGGCCCCCATCCAATTGCCTAGTTACCCAGTCATAGAACTTCACCAGGTTAGTTTGGCAGGATCTGCCACTTATGAAGCCATGCTGTCTGCTGTACTGTAGCCCTTTGGCCTCCAGGAGAGCCACCAGCCTCTCCTTCAGGATAGTCTCCATCAGCTTATCCTAGATTGATGTGAGGCTCACTGGTCTGTAATTCCCTAGTTCATCCTTGGGGCTGATCTTGTGGAGTGGAGGCACATGAACCATTCTCCAGTCCTGAGATACACACCCTGAGTGTAGGGAGGCATTGAATAGGTCTGCCAAAGGTTCCACCAGGACATCTGCCAGCTCTTTCAGTACCCTGGGGTGGATGTCATCTTGGCCTGGAGCCTTGTCTACCCTCAGTGCCCTCAAACCCTCTAGAATCCTGCCCTCTGTGATTTTCCCATCCATCACCCCTCCCCCTCCATTGCTTCCCTCTCTCCCTCCTTCTCCTTAGTAAATACCAAGCAGAAGTAATCATTTAGCACTTCTACCTTATCGCACCCTGCTTCCACCCAGCCACCCTCCTCCCAATCCTTACTATATGGTCCTCACAGCTCCTTTTCTCCCTGATGTACCTGAAGAAGCCCTTCTAATGCCCTGCACCAGCCTGAGCTCCTTAGATGCCTTGGCTGCTCTTACTACCCTTCTCACCTCCTTCAATTCCTTAAGGTACTCCTCCTTGTCCTCCCCCCCTCCCTGTTATTTTGTACCTCCTAAAGGTACAAAGGTAGGAGACTTGGTTTGCTGGTCAACGCACCTAGCTTCACCTGAGCTCTTTCCTTCTAAGACTGCTTGAAAGGCAGAGTAGAGAAACTTACCAGAGCAAGGGAAAAGGATTAAGACTTATTTTGGCTAAGCAGATTTACTGTGTGGTGTTGTTTTTATTTTTTACTCACAGAGATTGCTACTGTTTGTTGCTAACATTTCATTGCTTTATTTTTCTCTGTAGCAAAGTGTTTCTTACAGTGAATATCGTCTCTGAAAGTATTACAGGTGGTTCTTTACAGGTTTTACAGTTTTATCTAACATTAGGATAAGCTTTCAGGGTTACTGCATTTGTTGTTGACTGATTGTTTCTGCTCTTACCTCCTTGTTCTTTCATCCGTGGTTCTTCTTTTTTGGCAGGGGAAGGGCCCAGCCACCAACCCCCATCCCCAACCACCCCACACTACACCCCTTTTATAGGGTACCACAGTTGTGACATTTCCTGTGGCAGAGCAGGAAGTGGTGGATCAGTGGGGCCTCCACAAGAGTGAGCTCATTTACAGGGCACTAGTAATTTAACTTGTTATAACAAGTTAAACAAAACACAATCAAACCATTACTTGCATTTTTTTTCCCTTTTTTTCCTTCTAATTACTCTGACTAGGTTACAAACCCAGCAACTTATCTGGAATGGATATCATTGACTGCAGGAACTGTGGAACAATTTTCAGAAGGACAGTCTTACAGGATTTACGACACTGTCCTACATGCTGGGCCTTTGGAGATCTTAGGACTCAGCTCCGGGCAGCATGGGCAGAGATTGCACGCCTCAAATTTCATATTGAAGAGAATCGTTATAAGAACCACTGCCATTTCCCCAGCATCCAACAGAAAAACCTCGACTGCAGAGGGTAGTTGGTCCAGGAGGTTGGCAGGTGGTTGGGAAGAACAAATCAGGTGCCCCATCACTCTCTGCTCTCCTACACATTACCTCCAAAAACCATATAAACACTACAAACAGGTATCTGCCTCTATCTCTGAAATCAAAGAGGCAGAAGACACTGCAGAGCAGAACACTGCGGCACAGGAGCTAGCACAACAAAACTCACCCAGATCAGGAACCAAAACAAAACAAGCAAAAAGGAAATCCAAAAAACTTCTGATCATAGGAGACTCCATGATTTGGGGAGTTGATACCCATCTCCAGCCAGGGGTAATGGTCAGATGTCTCCCAGGTACATCAGCATGGAGAGACACTGACCGCATTATAAAATTGTTCACAAAGCAGGAGAAAACATTGATGTCCTAGTACACATAGGGACTAATGATCTTGCCAGCCAGTTGATTCCCTTGAGGTACTTGAAAGTTTATATCATGTCCCACCTCTCCCTCCTTTCCTCAAGGGTATATATATATTAAGCTCTTTTAGTCTGTCTTCATATGGCTTCTGGTGCAAACCCTGCACCTATTTACTTGCACTCCTCTGGACTGCCTCCATCCTGCCTATGTCCTTGTGGAGATGGGGTCTCCAGAATTGCATGCAGTACTCCAGATGGGGTCTCACCAACTGTCTGCACAGAGGGATAACAACTTTCTGTTTTCTACTTGTGATGCCTCTCTCTCTACGTATCCCAATATCCACTAAACCACCTTACTGCCTTCTCACATTGCTTGCCTATCTTAAGGTCATCTGATATGAATACCCCCAGGTCCCTTTCCATTTTTGTTGTTGATAGTACACTCCATTATGTACTCTCTTTCCTGGGTTTCTGTTTCCCAGGTGCATTACTTTGCATTCTTAGCATTAAATCTAAGCTGCCATACTTTTGACCATTCCTCCAATCTTGCCAAGTCCGTTCTCTTCCTTTCCAGCCCCCTTGTGTATTGACCCTGTTGCAGATCTTTGTGTCATCTGCAAAGAGGCATACTTTTCCTTCCAGTCCCTCTGCAATGTCACCTAAAAAGACATTAAAGAGGACTAGTCCCAGTACTGAACCCTGTGGTACCCCACTAATATAATGTTTTTATGCTGCTCACATAAAACTACTCATGTGATATGTGTGCTGCAGGCATGATTTAGACATTAAATTGGAACTGATTGCATGTATGTGGGATTCATGCAGAAAGCACGTGGCATGCATGCAGCAAGCACGTGTGGAAAGCATGAGTTTTATGTTAAATTGGAACAGACTTTACACATGTGGCATGCGTTCAAAATGCAAGGGGTCACTGATAAGTGCACACATAAAAGCTAAGTGACTTGCTCAGGATCACACCATATATTGTACAAGTGGGGGTTGATGAGATTTAAACCCAGGTCTTCAGGTCTTTAAGTCTTATGGTTTGCAGTTCAGTGCCTTTAACCACTAAGCTATACTGCCTGTACACATATGGCTCGCTTGTACTTCAATACAAATCTGCATACTGTACATCTGCATGCATGCAGCATGCTTGTAGCCACTGTTATACTTTTCAGTTTTCATGTCCTCCCTGAGCTATACAACTGAACTGTAGCATACATACCAATGGAAATGCATGTGGCTCTTCTCACCTCCAATACACACACTTACCCCACAAAACTACTTAATTACTTCTCTCTCTCTCAGGCCTGTACTCCTACTATTGTCTCTCCATAGTTTTGAATGCTTCCACAGAAACAGACTTTAATTTGCAAACATAAAAGTAGCAATAGCTTGACACCTCACTACTGTTCTACTAACAAGGCCCTAGTTAGTTGAGCAGTGGCCTTCATTAATCTCCAACTCTCCATTAATAATGTATAACATAGTAAGAAAAAATATCCCCATTCATTTCAATGGTGCATGCCCCTGCAGTCTCAGTTGCCCTATGTCATAATATGCCTGAGTGCGGTGATGTGGAGGTCAGCTTCACTGGGGGCATAAGCTTGACCATAGTGGACTCCAATAGTCTGTACATAACATACTGCTCAACTGTCCCTGAATGCAATAGACAGCCTTCATTTTACTCATGAAAACTGCTTTGTTCCTCATCCATCCTCATGGCAAACATGCTGCTCACATAGAGGATGTCCTGTAAATTTAGACTTTATGGCATGGGCACCACTTCTGATATCAGCAGGGGGGAGCCAACAACCAGTGGAGGCCAGGTGCTAGCTATCCCCTAGTTGGCAAGCTCTAGAATGTTTGGAATGCCTCTAAAAGGTAAAACTCATTTGTTGTTACCAAAAAGTGATATGCAAATCAGGAAAAATTCAAATGTTTAAGATTCATCTGTCTATACCCTGCAACAGTGAATCAGATTTGGGCTTAAGCCCACCAAATCATTAACCAATTTTTTTCCTGCCTGATGTTCTGAACCCCTCCCAAAAAAGAACTTTGTCCCAATTTTGCTCCCTGACTCCATTCCATTCAATACCCATCCCATATGGATCATGAAGCCACCCAAAGGCACAGAAAAATGAAAAACACATCAATATTTTAGTCCTTCCTCCTTCCCCAGTCCCCCTTTAAAAAAATTATTTACTTTTACTTACCTAACCATCTGGCCAGAACCTGCAGCCTGGCCCAGTGTGCCACCAACCCAGTTTTCAGTCTGCTCCTCCTCTGTCCTTCTGCCAGAAGCTGGATGCTAGAACCAACCATCCCAGGTTCCCAACGTGGTCCATGACCAAGTCTCCTCACTAACCAAACATACCCAACCTGTGTTGCTTGCTTCTTGCTTGGCTGCTGCCATGGCTGCTGCTGCACTGCACTGATCATGGCCTATGAAGGCCACCCACACCACTGTCACCACTGCTGCTTGACCTAGCTTTCTGCCGAGGGGGTCTGTGCTGTTTTTTTTTTTTTGGTGAGGTCAGCCTAGTACAGTAAGTAGGTAGCCTAGTCTTGAGTTAGCTTTCAGCTCACCCCTGTCCCTTCAGTCACCAGGTGAGACAGAGACTCACTAAGAGTAGAACAACAAAATATTCCACCACAACACTGCTATTGAGAGTTCAGTGCTCATCGACTCCTCCAAGCTGTAGTGTGCAGCCTGTCAACTCTGTGGTGGAAAGACAGTGTTGCACTTGCATGACTCATGCTCTTGCTTGGCTGGAGCTCCTCCATGTCATGTGCATTGGTGCCACCGCTAATAGGTGTAGGAGTGGACACACAATACAGACATAGTCAAGTCAGGAGTGCACCTGCAGCATGAGTGCACACAAGCCAGAGGGCACTTATTGTGCAAAAGATTAAATCAAATTTAATGCCATTATTGCCACACCATAAGAACAACATAGAAGCAATGTGGTGGGAGCACCACCCCCACTCTGCCCTTCTTAAATGGCACCCTACTTTATGGTAGAAATTAATTCTCCGGTATCGGTACAAGTAAATACAACAGTTTCCACTGTGTTCTAAGGTACTGTATCTCCATGTTTCAGGATGTGCCCTGATCATCATGAGGGTTAGTGTCCCTCATTGTACCTCATTTCGAGTGTCCATGTCCCTCATTTCAGTGACAAATGTGAGGTATGGTATATGCTTCAAAACCCCACTCAGCACAAACAGTGCTTAGCACTGTTATAGTGTATGTACTCCGTACAGAATGACAAAGGGAAAGTAAGTGAGCAGAATCAGTCATGGAGAAACACATTTGTAGCACTAAATATGCATAAGGGGATTTGTATGATCCAAAACAAAAGGTCTGGCATCACAACACAGAGGCCCTTCTTCACACATCTGGAATGGGGGATGTTGGCTGACTATATCCTAGGCATTTAAAGCATTAAGCAAACAATACTTTACAAATTAATGGCAATTCAATGACAAAAATCATAAGCCATTAAACAACTTGCAAAAGGATAAGAATTAATGAGTTTACCTAATTTTAATGGGAAACCAATGAAAAATGTATTTTAATTACTCTAATTGCTAGCAGTAGTGTGAGAAATAGAAACTGATGTGTTTTTTCAGATGAGTTTGTACCAGCTTAGCTGCTGCCCTCATGGCAAGAATGCAGCATGTGAACCTGATGTGATGTTTAAATGATGCTCACACCAACGTAACTGCTGCACTCATGTCAAACCTGCAACACACAGACCTGATGTGATTTTTAGAAGCTGTTCACACCGGCTTACCTGCTGCACACATGTCAAGCTTGCAGCATGCGAACCTGATTTGCTTTTTAGACCAGGTTCGCTTAGGTTCACTTTGTGTATGCAAACCATATGCAAACATTGCACAATTAAGCATGTGGCATGCATTCTGCATGTGCACAGCACACATATTTCTGTAAGGGATCAAAGGTCAGGGACCAAAGACATCGATGGAGAGGCTAATAACTCTGAATTCTGTCTCATGGATGTTTCCTCTAAATCAACTGAATATGTGGATGTAAGTCAAACTGAAGTGTTGCAGAAAAGTAATGGGGCACCGTTAAAGATAACAGAAGAAAATACCTTAACTGCTGAAGAAATTCAGAATGTACAGCTACAAGAACCTGTTCTGCATGAAGCCACCACACCTAAGCCTAAAGAATAAGATAAGTCTCATACATTGATCACAAATTGACTTTGCTTGTTTTCTTCTTTTCTTTTTAATGAACTATAATTCTTAAGTTATATGATTTTTTTACAAATCTTCCAGGTATATACAGCAATTTAATTTCTTGTGACCAATTTGTGCTATTTCAGCTGCCTTGGAGATGCCATTTCATTTTTTTTTTTTATTCTTATAAATTGTTTATGCTTAAACTAAAAGGACACTAGCAAATCTATTATTAGCTATTTCTATACATCAGAAGTATAACCTATAATATTCTATTTAATACTGAAAGTTGTCTAGCATAAGTAAGATATAATAGTATTTTGCCATTACTGTTGGTGTGATGTATTATACATGTACTTTTCTCACTTTGAAACAATCAGTTGATTATTATTTGCCTAACAAATTAACACTTCAGCATTGTATTTGGTAGCATAATTGTTTTATGTTTGCTTGCACACATGTGCAAGAAACATAGTGCCACCATACAAGAATTCGTGGGTGTGCTCCTACTTCCAATGCCCTGCTGCCTTTTGCAGGCTCAGCCCCACCATGCCAATGAATGTAAGATCTGTCTATGAGCATTTGCAAATGCAGTTGCATACAGTTGCAAGAACAAGCTTCAGCGTGTAGGCAATTTGCATGTTGCCCATCAGCAGCAATTCAGAAGTGCCTCCACATCAGCACTGCAGTGCAAGAGATGTCATAGACAGCTCCTCCTCCACCCAAACAAGTAGCATGCTGGAAGCCCACCCCAGCGTGCTCACATGCTTCCCCACACACACAGTATGGCTGACGGGGTGCCCAATCCCCATCGGCTCCAGTGCCCCCAAACAGCTTTCAGGTGCCACACTGGGAACCCACCCCAGTGTGGCAAATGTCCATTTGGTGGCCCCCAAACACACTTCCAGGTGCCACGCTGGGAGCCCACCCCAGTGTGGCAAAGCTCTCTATGGCCGATGGGGGTGCCCAATCCCCAATCGGCTCCACTGGCCCCCCAAAAAACATTTCCAGCTGCCATGCTGGGAGCCCACCCCAGCGTGGCAAATGTCCCACGTCATCTTCCTACAAGAAAAAAGAAACCTAGAAAGAAAGAACTGTCCCAAGTTGACTGTCTTGACCCCCTCTCCCACCCGCACCCACACTCTGCACACCCTACCTCCCCACACCCCCCATCTCATACTTACCTCCGGAGTCCAGCGCAATGATCTTTGGTGGACCAGGAACACGTCTGCGCTCTTCAAAGCTGACCGCAAACTGAGGAAATGCCGGTAAGCTGTTTAATGGTATAAATAGTTTTTTTCAACTTTGATGCATATCTCAGGCATTTTTGGGAATTTTTTCACCAAATTTTCAACATGGGGTTTTTGGGACCCCACTTCATGAATTCTGTCACTGTCATTTTGTTAATCGGCCCCAAAAGGTGATTTTGCGGTCACTGCACAAAGCCACCTTTTGGGACTGATGTATGAAATGACACTGTCACAGTTCATGAGGTAGGCCCCTAAAAAACCTATGTTGAAAATTTGGGGAAAAAATTCCCAAAAATGACTGTTTTACGAGCGTGCATTGTGCAGTTCCTACGCACGCTCCTAAATTCACAAATTTTTAATATTTGCACTCCACATTTTCAACATTGTCATTTTACCACACCTCCTTATGAGCAGTATGGCTGTCATTTTTCACATCTCGCCCAAAATGTGTTTCCACGCATGTAGCGCACAATGATGAAGTCAGAGTGCAAAATCAATGTTTGGGACAGATTAAGAAAATCCCAGTGACACTGTTCAATAGCAGAGGTCTTAAAATTGCTATGTTGAAAATTTGGTGACAAAAGTCCATAAAATGACTGCGTTATGAGCGAGCATTGCATTGTTTCCACACTCCCTTATAAGTTCATGAATTTGTAATATTTTCAGTCCAGATTTTCACCACTGGCATTTATCCACACTTCCTTATGAACAGTACAGCTGTCATTTTTCACAACATGGCCAAAATGTGTTTTCACACTTTCTGCACAGAAATGCATGGTCGCTGTGGGAAATCACTGTTCAGGACAGTTTAAGAAAATCACAGTGACACTGTTCATGAGTGGAGGTCCCAAAATGCCTGTGTTGACAATCTGCTGTTAAAAATCCCCAAACTAATTACATTAAGGGTGTGCATTGTGCAGTTTCTACGCACGCTCGTGACTTCACCACTTTTTTTACTATTTTCACTGCAGATTTTCAACATTGCCATTTTTTACACCTCCCCATGAACAGTACAGCTGTCATTTTTCACATCCTGTTCAAAATGTGTTTTCACACCTGTGGTGCCAAATGCCATAATCACTTTGCAAAATCAGCTTTCAGCTAACAAACTGATATTGCCACTGTTCATAAGGTGGGGGGTACAAAAAACCCATGTTGAAAATTCTGAGTGAAAATACCAATGAACGACTGAAGCGTTAGGGTTTCTGACCATAACGCCCCACCCTGTAGAGACTGACAGGCATCAGAGGTGTGACTTGGGATTGTCGCCTGTAATGCTCATACCATTCCACCCCCACCCATGCCCTGAAGCCAGTGAGAGGTATCAAGGTGTGCCTTGGACTCTTTGGCCACAAAGTTTACCCCATTCTCCTATACTGCACCCATCTCACCATATTTCCTGATGGAATGGGGTGAGCATAAGGGCCAAACACCCAAGGCACACCGTGACACTTGTCAGTGTCTGCAGAATAGGGTGTGGTGAAATGGTGTGGCTGTTATGCCTGATGACCCAAAGGCACACCCCACCAATACCAATTCCAGCAAGCAAACATTCGGCATTGACAAATGCTTGTTCTATATTGTGATAGTATTTGTATTATGGCACTAAGCAAAGAAAATACTGATTTTGTATCCTAGCAGGAATCATAGAGATATAAGGTTTTGCATCGCCGTTCCTGATAGGACTATATCATGAGATTGATTTCTATGTATTTGGATCTCTCAAATCATTACATTTTAAGGGCCTGATATTCAAAGAGGTGCAAAGCACAGCACAAAAAATGTGTTGCTTTGTCTTGCACTTGGCCGGGTGCCCAAAGATGCTATATCCAGTGGAACAGTGCACCAGCACTATTTGACTGAATATAGGGCCAAATCAGCACAGTGCTAAGCCACTTAGTGCTGGGCAGACATGGCTTCAGCAATAGGGTGCTTCAATGGCTTGCACCCACACTAAATGTCCAATATAGAAATAAACCTATTTAAATAATCCCATTGGGCATGTGAAGCACTAAGGTGCCATTTGCATGCCCATTATGGGCTCATTTGCATGGGGAGTGAGGCTGGATTGTGTGGCGCTGCCCCCCCCCAATTGCCCAGTCCCAAAGAGCTATCCCTGGTGCTTGTGGTTTCCCACCAATTGCCAGCTCAGTGTTAAAAATAAATCCTTCCCTGGTGTCCAGTGATCCCCCCATCCTGACTCCCTGTATAATAAAGTAAATCCATTTCCTGGTGTCTAGTGGACCCCGCTCCCTATCCTTGATTCCCTGTATAACAAAGTAAATCCATTTCCTGGTGTCTAGTGAACCCCCCATCCAGGCAGGTTGTGCCCCACCACTCACTTCTTCCCATCGTGACCCCAAGCTGGTGACTGGCACAGCCCTCCACTCTCCACCACAACTGGTCTCCAACTGGTTGTCAATGAGCATGTACTATAACAGCTGACTGTACAGTACATACTCATTGACAGCTAAGTGATCAGCCATGGTGGAGAGTGGAGGAGCTATCGGTCACCAGGCTTTGAGGTCGGGAATGAGATGGTGGTGGAGGGGCACTACTTGCTGGGGTGAGGGGGTGTGGGGTCCCCTAGACACCAGGGAATGGATTTATTTTGTTGTTATACAGGGTATCAGTGATGGGGGTTAGACACCAGAGAATGTGTTTACTTTGTTATACAGGAGATCAGGGATAGGGAGGGTGTCCGCTAGACTCAGAGAATGGTTAACTTTATTATACAGGAGATCGGGATGGGGAACAGTAGATGCCAGGGCTGGTGTTATTTTCTTATACAGGGATTGGAATGGGAGGGCTGGTCCGCTTGACACCAGGGACTACTGTGCTAGGGTGGGGGGGGGATGCTGCACTTCCTCTGCCAACTGCTAGGTTTGTGCGGTATAAGTTATGGTTTAAATTGGAGGTATTTGTGCTGCACAATGGGACTGCTCAAAATGCCTTTTGTGGTGCAAAACTCTGAATGCCAGACTGTGTCAAAGATACTTGCCCCACAATTTGCATTGTGCCCCTTCATAGTTTGCTCAGGTGCAAACCCTGTTTGCTTATGCTAACCGGCTTTTGAATACAGGGAAATCTGTGCAAAGTCTGGTTTGCATGCACAACCTAGGATTTGTTCCGGGCAACCTTTGAATATCTGGCCCCAGGTCTTAACTGCCATCAAGAAAATGTGTCTGTTTGATATCAGATAGTGCAAATTACTTCTTTTAGATAAACTGATATTGTTTAATAATTGAGTTATACAATTTGCCATGCATCCTGACATAAACTAGATTTCTTTTTTTTTTGTGATTTCCATGAATAGTGGAGTGAATTAATTGTGATTTTATGCATTTCAATGTACAAAACTCAAAAATAAAAAATTATTAAAACAAAGCATACAAGGTCACTGGCAATGTAACTGGCTCAAGCCACATTAGTGAATAGCAAAGTGTATGTCAGCCGTGCTTGGACTAGGAGTGAGTTCTCCAGTGTACTAGTTTTGAGGCAGATTATTCAGATTGAGAGTAATCCATATCCAAGGAGAAATACTTGGGATGAGAAGCTGGAGGATGCCTCAGAATCCTCCTCTTCCTCCTCTGTATCGCCCTATTGTTTTGTTTTATATACTACCTCAAAGTGATTTTCAGTAAGGAGAGTGATAGGCTTAGTGTTTCTGGGTGTCATTTTCATAGGTCTTTCCCTTTTCTTTCTCTTGACCAAAAACATCTCAATATCCTGTGGGGGTAGCTCTTAAGAATGCGGATCCCCAGGCAAGTAATCACCTTTGTCTGTTGGATCATTTGTCTCTTATAATCTTTGCTCTGTGTTTTGGTTATCTTTATCAAGCACTGCTTCTTGAGCAGTTGGTTCATAACCACCACCACTTGGTTACTCCAGTCTCCCTCAGTTAGGTTCTCTCCTTTACCAGCTGCCTGAGCATTGCTAGGTTCATTGGTCTGCATTGCATGGATTATCTGAGCTACCAGCCTCAGCTTTCTTTTTAACTTTATAAATGTTATTAGTTTCAGATGAAATAATAACATCAATGTACATACAGTACACAAGATACATGGCCTCAGCTTTTAGGTGTGGCTAGAGTTTTAAAACTCACATCAAAGATGTTACCCTCTGAAACATGTATCAAAGCATACATTTTATGCATAAAACCCATGGCATTCTTAGTATTTTTTGCACACACACACAATCAGGTGGCAATTTGAACCCCCTCCTTTGCATTTTAGTCTCATAGCATTGCACAGCTGCACAGCTGCACAGCTCAGCTGTGCTGTAAACATGTCTGTCATTCTAAATTGTTGTTACCAGTACTAGGAGTGGCACATTCAGCAGCATAGTCCCTTTTGCTTTTGCCTGCAGTGATTGTATTTGTCATACTCTGTATGCTATGGGATCTAGTCAAATCCTCTGTCCACAAGGGCCCAGCCCTGTTCTCAGAGGCAGTTGTGGTCTGATATTATTTGTGACTACCATCTTACATGGGCTCAAATGACCTGACTCAGAGTGTTTTCATAAGCAGTTCCTTTGTCAAAGCTTTTGTCCTCAGCACCAGAATAGGATGTGGCAGTTCTATAGAAATGTTTGCATCAGGAACACCCTGTTCTACCACATTGCCTAGACATCTCACATCAGGCTAATCACATCACAATCATTTGCAACATAGCTAAATAGCTATAGCTCAGTAGTTAAAACACTGATCTTGTAAACCAGGGATTGTGAGTACATTTCTCACTGAAGCCTGTGTGAATTTCTCCAGTTGCTTAAGTAACACAGTCAAATGTAATTTTTGGGCTGGCAGTATAGCCTGGAGGTTAGAGTAATGACCTCTGAATGATCTTGAACATCCAGCAGACCTGGGTTTGATTCTCACAACCTCCACCTGCCTGCTAATTGATGTCACACTTGGACCACTGATTCTGATCCATGTATCAATTGTTTTTTTGTATACATATACATATACAGGCAGTGCACTGAACCTCTATGGAGAAGCTTCCATGGGGAAAGAATCGACTGGTTACGCTTGTGGAGGGTGGAGGGAGCCTGAGATTGAGACGGCTATCAGCTACACACTCTCTGAGCTGTGGATTTAGCACAGAGAAGAAGGAGGATTTTAAAAGCTCAAAAAGTTTTAGAAAAGATATGCCACCTATCTCAAATTAAAATCCTCTTCCCAGTACACCTTATTGCTGGCCCCCGTTGTGCTGCTTTCTGCTGTGTTCTTTGTTTTTCACAGGAGGAAGGCTGTGGTGGCTCAGGGGGGGTTCCCCGTTAAATGCTGGACTACGATTACAGAAAAAGACACCTTCAGAATGGTGACCGTGGTGGAATAGAGAGCTGCACCAAAGGAAAGTGCTTTCTGAGTGATACTTAGGGTTTTAGTCTCTGAACATTGTTCTCTTTATTTGTTTTTCTTTTTTTGTAGAACATTGTTCTAAACACTCTAATACTAAACACTTTAAAATGTAAAATTTTGAATGTTCATGATTTTTTCTTTAATCTTAAGTGCTTTTCTGGGGTTTTTAGGATATTTGAGTTTTTAAAACAAATTATTTTATTTTTATATATGTTTTATATTTCTTTTCGTGCCTTTTTCTGATTTGTTGGGTGAGTACCTATAAGATGCATGTGCAGGCATCTGTGAGTATCAGTATCTGCAAACATCCAGTTGAGCATGTTGCATGTGAAGCTAGATTGTGATTGACTTGACTTTGTTTGATTCAGTGGAAATCTGTCTAGAAAAGCTTTAAAGTAGCTAGCTGCTTGGTAATAGTATGGCATTTTTTAGTTGAAGATGTAGCAGATCGAGGAGTTACCTGGAATGTCTGTTATTGTCTGTCATTGAAAATGCTGTGCATCTTGTAGAGCCTGCTGTGTTCTGAATTCAATTCGTGTTTGAGCACATACGGCATTTACTCGATTATTTACTCACGCTTTTAGGTGGAAATGAAAATGAAGTAAGTCACCTCAAAAGTCCCAAAAGTCTATGAATGTTTTATGAATATTTTATGACCAAAAAAAGTGTTTTAGTAACAAGTAGGTAGTGATAATTTTTAGTAGCTGAGTTTTTTCTCTCCTTTTAGTAGGTAATAGGTTTACTGTGCTATGTTTAGATGACATTTTATTGATAGTTGTTTTTTTTTATTTTGTTAAAGTTCTTCTAGGACAAAGAAGCTCGATCTTATAAAATCAGAAGTAAGAAATTGTGGTGGATACGCTATAATGGCTTTAAAGAAGCATTACATTACACAAACTCATTCTTGGAAATGGATTAGTAACAGACTAGCAATAGAGGATTCTATAAGAAGAAGTTCTGGAAGAATCACCTTTGCAAGAAAGCTTTCGTTTGGCCTTGTGGACTGGTCTCTAACTCAGTTTGGTGTTATGACATCTGCCTTCTGACTTTCTGCTTGGCAGTACTGTGATTTAAAGTTTAAGTTTTTCTTGTCTGGGAGCCCTTGACAAAAAATTACAACTGCAATTGCAACTGCAACTATATTTCTCATCATTCCTCCTGGGACATTGTGGAACTTATCACTGAGCTTGCTGTGTATTTGCTGTTTATTTGTATTTATTATTCATGTATTTATTTATATATCTAGCTGTTCTTTTATTTGTAATTCAAGCAGTAGATTATTGACATGGTGCAAACCAGGAACCAACGACTGGGAAAAATTGAAGGGGGATCCCTGAAATTGAGAGCTGCAAAAGTTTTTAAATGTGAAAGGGAATACTGGGAACTTAGGAAAGATAGAGTATAATGATGTATTATGTTGTAATGTGGATGGAACAGATGAAAAAGAGCTTCAGTTAAAGCTAGGACAAAGTGGTTTGCCTAGACATTTCAAGTGGGATACGGTTAAATTGCATTCTACGCCTATTTTAGAAGGCAGGAACACTACTAGGAAAGGAATTAAGTATAGAAGTAAAGAGAAGAATTTGTCAGAGATGTCAATAGATATCCAAAAATCAGAGGAAATTAATGGAGGCAAGGGAACTAATATTATTAAGAGTGTTCCAGGAATCAGTAGAAATAATGTAGGCTGTAGGAAAGGCTCTAAATTGCATTCAGCTCAACAAACCAATATTGAGAGCTTTTTGTCAAGAACCAGTTCCTGCAGTTCAGCAAACAATAAGCAAGATGTGTATGCTGGAGCTAGTGGGGAAGAAGGAATTAATGCAGGAACTAATGTAGGGAATGGGAAGGCTTGCCTGAGTAAAGACTATATGATAAGCACTGGCACAAGTGAAGCCAACAGGAAGGTTTGCTTGAATAAAGACTTTATGATGGGTGACAGAACAAGCATAGACAATAGTATAAAAATTATTGAAGGAGAGTGTGCAATAGTAATAAATAACCCTCAGTTAGAAAAAACTTAGAAGTATAACACAGATGGTTATGGAACACACATTACACTAGAGGCCTCAGAGAATTTGAACTGTGATCCATCTACCAGTCTTTTAACATCTTTGGAATTTTCTCCTGAATACTTCCAAGAATCTAATCCGAATCCCAACTGGCAATATGATTTAAAGAATATTGCTATTGATTTACAGGAAACTATTAAGGGTCTTAAGCAATTTTCATCAGTTGGTCAAGTGGGGGATGGACAGACATTAGAATCTAAGTTATAAAATTCTGTGGTAAATTATCCTACCTTATTAAGTGATGAGATGAAAAAAATTTTAAGTAATCCTTATGAGGCTCATTTGGTGATTCTTGATCACTTAATTAATTTAAAATTGGAATGGATACTATTAAAGAAAATATAGCTATTAATGGTGGTAGACTTGATTATGTACTTGTTAGGCTAAACAAGATTGCCCCCATAGAAACTTCACTGTCCAGTAGTGAAACAATTAATACTCAAACTGAAACAGATTTCCCCACTTGTGATCTGACTAAGAACTTAGATAGTCAAAATGGACAAAATAAAAACCTCTATAAAGGGACAGCGAGAAGAGAGAGAAAAAAGATTACAAGCAAAAGAAAACAAAAAGCAACTCGGATGGCGCAAAGGGCTAGTATTTCAGATAACACCATAATACAAGCCGATGAGACTCATTCGGTACCCCTAAAGGAAGACAAGATTAAGGAAAAAGATAGGAAAATTGTGGAGAAGAGGAAATTATCCAATGAATTAACACAGGTCACACAATTCATACCTAGTGATAAGAAAGAGGATGTGAAGTTATTGGATGAAGTTGAATTAAAAGAATTATTGGTGACAGAAAGAATGGTAGAACAACATGATGAGGCTTTACATTTGAAATCATCTATTGAGGAAAGAGAACAATTAGGGATTAATATTACTGATTGTGCTATCCTTACCCTATATGGCTTACAAGTATATCATGAGTGGTCGTTTGTTGAATTAAGAAATAAGCTTGTCACCTATTTAGAGTCATGAGAGCAGATATCATAAATTTAGACATTATTCAGATATGGGTAGACAAGTACGTGGATGGAGTAGAATGCTTGTTTGTTTTCTGTACCTCCCCACATAGCTAATCAAGTTTGGATAAATAGTGAGTCTTTAACAAGACTTGGTTATGTGATCCATTATGAAAATAGGATGAAACTGAACATAGGAGGTAGTGAAAAGAGTACACCATTACAGATTACAGTTTTGGTCTTAAATTATCTGCAAATGAGACAACCTATAGGCTGAAGGGAATATTAAGCAATTTGTTTATGCATGTACTAAGAATACCTGTAGAAGATCTAGGAATGATTAAGTTTGAAGGAACAAGAGTAATTTAAAAATAGGACGGGTGGATGTAATTTTAAGAAAGGAGTGGGCAGAATCTATTTTGAGAAAAGCCCCAGTATTAGATAAGATAGGGATGCACATTGTTGATATTGCTGTTTTGGAGAACCCTGAATTAAAAGCAATGCAGATCAGAGACCCAATGAGGAGAGTAAGATAACTAACATACTTCATCTTTATGGATTAGGTGAGCAAAAGATGAAAATAATCACAAACTTTAAGTTATTATTATAGATATACTCAAGCAATTGTTAAATATTTCTATTGATAACCTGATGCCATTGCTGTATGGAGACAGAGTCCTGATGTGGACTGTGATGTGATAAACATTGAGGTTAGGTATTTGACCCTGTTTAACAAAATATTGAGAATGTGAGTAAACTAGATCTTATGGGACTTTATATAGTACCTGAAGAGCTTGTATCACAACACAAGGCCATAAATAGTTATGCTCTAAAGGTAACACATAAACTAAAAGGAGAATTGAATATGAATGAGAAACCAGATGCTACTGTATATAATATTCCAACCTCCAATATGTTTGAAGTTTTAGAGATACAGGACAACTGACTTCTGATGCAACTACAAACTTGTTATGAACAGGGTCAAATTAGATTGTACTTGGTTTCCTGGAATATTGTAGATGAAATGGGAAATTTGAGGATGCTGACTGAAAGTGTTTATATCAAACTTCAATGCAATATGCTTACAAGAAATGTGGCACAAGGAGAGACAGACATGGCACTGAATGGCTATTTAATATTTCAATCAACTGGTTTTAGGGAAACAAAAGGAGGACAATTGATAGGTGGGTTAGTGGTTTGGATTAAAATAACAGAGGATATCTCTGTAGAAGTATTGTATTGTGCAAGGGAATATTATAATTCTATTAATCAGCATTAAGGGTAAAAAAAATTGCCTGGTCAATGCATATGTCCCACCAAAGAATACTAAATATTATAATACTGAAATTTGGGAAGAAATTGAGGATTTAATATATGATAGCTGGATAATAACTGACTGTGAGGAGTTTCTTCTATGTGGGGACTTTAACGCTAGGATTGGAAATTTTATGGTTATGCTGATAATGAATATCATAATTGGGTCCACATGGAATCTGCTGATAAAAAAGAAATACAACAGACAATGTAGTTAATAGTTTGGGTCAGAAACTTATAAAACTATTAATCACCTTTGATATGGCACTCTAAATGGCAGGATTCAAGGTGATCAAAGTGGTTGCTATACCCATTTAGCGCCTAGAGGACCTATGATAATAAATTAGTGTTTTTAGAGTGGAGATATTGCTTTTTGGGACTCTCTAGAAATCCCAATGAGGGCAGAAAGTGACCATTTACCTTTATTGCTGAAATCAATCAGTTTAGCTGAACTGCTAATGATTTAGCCACAACCATTTGATATAGAAATTAGGAATATGAAAATTAAGTGCAGAAATGATGCCTCAGGTCAAATTAAGGAGCTAACAACTAATATGTTGAATAATGGAAGAGAAATGAACACTGAAAATATAGATTATAATTTGGAAAAATGCTTAGAGAAGATTAGGCTTATTTTGTCAATTCCAATGTGTACAAAAAGAAGAAGTATGCAACATGGTTTGATGAGGAATATTGTGAAGCAAAGAAAAGTCTGAATAGGTTAATAAAGAAGCTTACTAAAAATAAGAGTAAAGATAATTATAAATTATTAAACAAGCACAGAGAAGAATATAAAAAAATATTGGTACAGAAAAGAGGGGTTTATCAACAAAAACTGTGGGATGAAATGCTGGAGTTTATTAATAAACAAGACCACCAGTAATATTGGCACTTAGTGGCCAAAGGGTCTAGCAGTGTTAGATATGAACTTGATACCTATATATCTCCAGAGATTTGGATTAAGTATTATTCTAGTAAATTCTTTAGTAGTGAAAATATGTATAATTCTGAGGAACTCCTTTGTGATATGAGTTGCTTTGTACCATTTGTTTATCGAGAGGAGGCAGTATGGCACAGTGGTTTAAGGCTCTGAGCTGCAAACCTGGAGACCTGAGTTTGAATCCCACAGCCCCCACTTGCATACTGTGTGACCCTGAGCAAGTCACTTAACTTCCTCGTGCTCCTAGGTTGCACCTGCAAACAAGCTTTCAGCTTAGTGTGTCTCACCTGGTAAAATAATTGGTAAAAAAAAGAAACCTATTTGGCTGTTGTCTCCCTAAAACCTAAAAAGGCTCCTGGCCCTGACCAGATTTCCGCAGAGGTATATCTGGATTGTCCCTCTTTATGGGCTAACTACCTTATAGCTTTTTTCAACAACTGCTGTAGAAAATTGAATTGTCCTATGTCTTGGAAGGGTGCGATTATAATAGCTATATTCAAGAAAGGTAATAGGACAGATCCTGCTATGTATAGACCTATATCATTGTTGGATTATATGGGCAAAATTTTCTCTAAAATAGTGTTGAATAGACTTAAAAAAGAATTGCTTAGCTTAGGAGGTTTATCAGAAGCACAGACAGGATTCCACTCAGGGTATTGTACAACTGAAAATTGTTTTGTTATTATGCATTTGTTCAAAAAATATGTTACTTTAAGGATGCAGTGTTTTTATGCAGCCTTTATAGATTTTAGTACCGCATTTAATAGTTTATCACGTAAAAAATGTTGGGAAGTGATGCACAATATGGGTTTCTCTCATGAAATTATAGTTATTATAAGAGAACTCTATAGGGGAGACATGGGCCCAAGTGAGATTAGGCCATCGGGGACAGTTATCCTCCACATTCCCCACCAATAGAGGAGTTAGACAGGGTTGTCTTCTTGCTCCTCTTCTTTTTTGTATCTATATTTATCACCTTTTACAGGAACTTAGTGAGTCACTAACAGATTCCCCAATGATTTTAGGTAAACAATGTGTTGTTTTGGCATATGCAGACGACTTGGTTCTATTTTCTCTTCACAAACAGGTTTACAAAACAAGCTTGATATATTGAATAACTATGCAAGTGAGTATGAACTAGAGGTAAATGAAAAAAGTAAAATATTGATTTTTTGGTGGGAAAAATAAGGTGAAAAGGCGGAGGATGGGAAATAAAGAATGAAATACTGTAAATGATTATACTTACCTGGGCCTACAATTATCAAATGATGGGAAATGGATCAAACAGATGCAAAACTTGATTCCTAATCATAAGGAAACTGCTTTTTCTTTATACAAATGTAATAAACAATATGGAGGGAATTCTATTAAGTCTTTGATCCTGGCCATTAATGCAAAATACTATACCCAAGCATTGAATAATGCAGAAATATGGCACCCAAGAGTTTTGGATAAATTGGAGATACTGCTAAACAACTTTCTCAGAAAGAGTTTGGGACTGAGTAATTTAGTTCTTGTCTCCTTAGTAAGAGCAGAATTAGTGATTACTAGCTTGGATGCTTTTTCTCCATTAGGACGATTCATTATTGGATTAAAATTCTTCAACATAAACTAAATAGATATACCTCATTGTGCCTAAAGGAGAAATACAGTTGGTTAGAACTGGATTATTTTAAATCTAACTTGTTAATGTGGGTTTCCCAGACTCTTCAAGAGACAGGGCTAAACTATTTAGAAAATTATGTCAAGAAGGACATTACAATTAGTCTTAAATACCAGAAATATGTTAAAAATAAGATTATTGAAAATTATAAATACAAGGATCTGGAAAGGAATAATAATTTGAAGATTGCTCCCTGGGTTAGAACTAATGATAATGCACATTTTTTTTAGACACTGTCTTGAGATTTTAACAAATAAGACACAAAGAATGCAGTTTACTAGATACAGGCTGGAACTATTTCCCAGTAATATACAAGATGCGATTTATAATAAAAATAGATCCGTCCAAGTTACACTATGTCACTGTATGTTAAACGCAGCTGAAGATTTAAAACATGTTATGTTTGTATGCAGATGGTATAATATTCCAAGAGAAAAATGGATTGTACCATTATGTAATAATATTTTAACTTCAGACTGGGATTTATTGCTTGACATTTTCTTTGTCGTTGGTGATGATGTAATTATCAAGTCAGTAGCTGCATATGTAGTTGTAATCTCTAGAATTTGAGTATGGCATAAAACAAACAGTTTATAGAGATGATTTAAACTCTGGGAAAAAGCCTATTGAAAACATTAATGTGCACAGTAAGCCTTTTAGTTTTTGAGTGTATTAATTATTTTAAATGATGTTTATATTTATATTTGTATCATTGTATGATAAATTTGTTGTATTTTATCTTTTTATATTGGTTGAAAAGGTCATATGACTGATCAATAAACAAACTACTAAAAAAAAATAATTTATGTCAGGAAGGGCAGTCAGAAGACCCACAGTCTTGCTGAACTGATACATCCAAAAAAAACAAAACAGGGATAAGTTCAAAGAACAGGACATAGCTAAATCTGCAACTATTTAAAATGCAATTTCTTAGTTAAATTTTTCTTTGAAGGCAGGAACCAAAGTATCCACTTTATAATGCCCTCAGGGAGATCCTTTGACTTGCAATAGTTGCCAGGAAGAACCTGTGTTGGGAGGGGTGTCTCAGGGAGCCCTTGAATTACATCAGAAAGACCTTTGCTGTGTAGATAACAAGGATCCAGATGAATTTGGAAGGTCCAATACACATTCCCAGAATGCTTTGGAAGGACATCACAGAAACCTTTATGTGTGTGTGTGTGTGTCAGAACAAAAACAGCCAGTTCTGACCAGTTAACCTGAGGAGAGGAAATTAAGTATGTCACATATCATTTTTTTAAAATCTTGTTGGGACATTCTGTGCTGTAAAATATAACTTTTAATATTCCAAGGTGGAGTTTAATGACCTCAGAGAGGAGGCCGGCTCAGGACTGCTTTTATCCAACTGAGCAAGCCTTAGAGAGACACATTTTATTTTATTTCTGACTGAGAGAAGAAGGACAACATCAGCACTGTAGGAGATAAGTATTATGTGGATAAGAAAGCTTAGTTTGTACTTTAAAACCCTGTTTTGTTTTTAAGATTGTATGTGTTTGGGATATTTGTACTGTATTTATTGTTCTGTTTTGATATTTTAAAGTAAAGATATATTTTACAAAGGAAACTACCTGGAGTGCCTTGACATTTCTTTTTATTTAAGTGGAGCTTTTAAAGGTTACAGTTAACACTGTGTATGGGCTTATTG
This sequence comes from Neoceratodus forsteri, assembly GCA_016271365.2. Classification (NCBI taxonomy): domain Eukaryota; kingdom Metazoa; phylum Chordata; order Ceratodontiformes; family Ceratodontidae; genus Neoceratodus; species Neoceratodus forsteri. The sequence continues at coordinate 1,022,506,050 of CM057454.1, read as the reverse complement.
ATATACCAAACTGGGAAATGGATAGAGTTCTCTAAAGTCTTGCATAGAGTTCTAAGGGTTCATTTGAAAGACCTGGTTGGGTGCCCATAGGCAAAGATATCTGTCCCCCTGAAGACAGAATTGTCTGATCCTGATAATTGGGTATGCTAACAAGAGGTTATCAGTTTGAATCCCTCCAGAACTTGAGACTAAGGTGACTTGAACCCATAAAACAGACAATAATAATAATAATACTTTATTTGTTATGCACCATTCAGGCATCAAGGTGCAGTACAATAAGGAAATAAAATCCAGCAAATTCAGCATCATAAAACATTACAATTCAATAAATAACACATTCATAGGCTTTTTCCCAGAGGAAAGATGGTCACCTTGTACTGTTCACTGTCCACAAATCATACGCTCAGAGGTTGGCACTTTGGGAGTAGAGGGCTGACTGGCTGAGCAAGTTGGTGACAGATTGTTTGGCAGGTGGCATAAGAAGTTTTGTGGTATAAGCTTTTATTGTTCAGTGTGTCAGCTTGAGACCATTTAGCTCACTTGGAAAAAGAAAGGCAGTATTTTATTTCAAAAGAAACAGAACTATATCCCTTGACTTACAGTTAATTTCCCATCCATTTTATTTGATTTTCTCTGAAGTGCCAGTCGGAATAGTATTAGTAGTGAGGGAAGACGAAAATGGCTTCTAACTACAGCAGGCACACTGTAGATTTCTTAAAGCAGTTGTGCAGGGACAGGGGAGTCCTGTTTGGAGATGAAAGCCAGTAAGCAGAACCTCACAGAGGCCCTGATGGTAGCAGATACCCAGAGCAGCGAGTCAGAGACCGTGACTGAAAGGGACTAAACCTCAAGTGTGGAAGGGCTAGCAGCCAGTGAGGTGTCCTGAGCCAATGAGGCAGACAGCAGGGCCACTGTCAGTGAAGGGTCACAGCAGCAGGGGCATATCACCAGTATCCTGAATCCAGAAGTTCTCAGGTTGCAACTTGAGTTGCGAGGATTGAGCTGGAGTCCCAGGAGAGGAGAGAAAGGAACAGCGAGAGGCAGACCGTGAAGAGCGTGGAGTGCCACTGAGCTGCAGAGGAGAAGAGAGAGCAAGAATGCAGAAAGGCAGAGGAGAGGAGAGAGGAGCCAGTGGCAACATGAACTGGAGAAGCTATGACTCCAACCAGCGGCACCAGGGCAGGTAAGTGGCTTGGGTTTAACTGGGACTGCAGGACTGGGTACAAATTGAACTCCAAATTAATAGCCTGAGTTTAAGGAAGGGAGGACATGGACACCTTTTAAATTCTTTTGAAAAGTTTGTATTCGGGCTAAAAATCCCTAGAGAGTCCTTGAACTTCCAGCTATTCCCGCTACTTACCGAAAAGCTTGGGATGCATTGGGTCAATGAACAATGAAGACAGTGACAATTACAGCAAGTTAAAAGGTGCACTGTTAAAAAATTGAGTTAACTACTGAATCATGCAGAGCTAAATTCGTAAGCTCAGGAGAAGCCTTGATATGAGCTATGAAGAGCTAGACATGAAACAACTTCAGTTTTTAAAATGTTGGTGGGAAGGAATTGAGGCAACCTCTGTTGATAAAATTGAAAATGTGATTTTGTTAGAACAGTTTTATTGGACATGCCCAGCAGAGTTAAAAACCTAGTTAGAGGACTGAGATCCAAAAACAGTGCAAGAGGCTGCTGAACTCTCAGACCGCTATGCCAAGAGCAGACCTGCTATGAGAGTGAATGGGGTGAGTGTGGCAGTGCAGAAAGGAAAAAGCACGCCTTCAGGGCAGCTAAAACCCTCACTGCCTCCACCGAAACCAGTTAGCCCTAGATTTCAAAGAAAATATTTCTATGAAGTAAGAAATGTTTGTTGTTTATGAAAAGAAACTGGGCACATTGCCAGACAGTGTCCAAGAAGGGCAAGCAATAATACGCAAAGTAGTACCAGAAAGGAAGTGGGTTGTTTGTGTGTCTCTGGAAGCATGCCAGTGAACATGAGGGAACACATGCACCCAGTCATGGTAAATGGCATACAGACGCAGGGGTTAAGGGACACAGGGGCATCCCTTGACATTGGTAAAGGGATCTGGTACAGCCTGGTCAGCTTATACCCAATAAATATGTAACTGTACAAGGGTTTACTGGTGAAGAGAAAACATTGCCACTCGCTAGTGTTCTCCTTAACTGGGGTGAAACAGGGGGAACTGTGAACAGATGACTGTAGCCAACACATTAGCAGTGGATGTGATCCTGGGTAACAATCTCCAGCAGGGGGTGGTATGTGCAGTTACCTGTATCCAAGCGGCCAGGGAAAATTGTAGTTCCCTGAGCCCCCAGAAGCCATTGGGGAAGATACTGAGAGGCTGGTTCCCCAGCCTGTGTCTCCAGAGGGGGAGACTAATAAAAAGAGGGAAGAAATTTCCCCAGTAGCAAGTATCCACATAGCTACAGAGGGTTACTCCGAAGAGGGAGGGGTGACCTCTTGTCAGAGGGTTGGGATTGACAGTGATCCTGAGGGCCCTGACGCTAGTGCTAGGGACCCTATTTTAGTGACTGAAGGGGACCTGTCCTATGCCTTGGGAAGGTGTGAGGGGTTCACAGCTGCTCAGAGGAGTGACCCTAGTTTAGAGAAGCTGAGGGCTTGGGCAGACTTGGACGGTGCACAGGGAGGTGTCAGTAGACATAAGGTTTATTGGGAAGATGGACTTATGTATACACAGGCAGTACAGACAGAGGGAGGGATGCTAGGCAGGTGGCTTGTCATTCCCCAGGGATATTGTGAGCAGTTGCTCAAGGATGCCCATGATATTCCCTTGTCTGGTCATCTGGGAATCGCACACACAACACAGTGGTTGGCCCAGAATTTCTACTGGCCTAACTTCACCCAGCAGGTGAAGGAGTATTGCAGGTCTTGTCACTGGTGCCAAAAAATAGGGAAGGCAGGCAAGAAAACCCAAGCCACCCTGATTCCATTACCTGTAGTGAAGGAGCCATTCCAGAAGGTGGGAATGGATATTGTGAGGCCTTTAAATACCCCCAGCTCCTCAGGGAAGAGATTAATCCTGACTGTGGTGGATTATGCCACCTGGTACCCCGAGGCAGTCGCCCTATCCTCACTGAGGACAGACAAAGTGGCAGATGTCTTATTTGGGGATTTTCTCCCATGCTGGGTTTCTGCAGGAGGTAATCACCGACTGAGGGGGTTCCTTCATGTCGGACCTAATGAAATGTTTATGGAAGAAGTGTGGGGTGGTGCAGAGATGCATGACACCGTATCACCAACAAGCCAATGGACTTGTGGAATGATTCAATGGTACCCTAAAGTCAATGCTCTGGGCATTTGCTGAACAGCATGGGAGGGACTAGGAGAAATACCTTCCCCACTTGCTGTTCGCATAGAGGGAGGTGCCCCAAGAGTTGACAGGATTTTCCCCCTTCAAACTCTTGTATGGACGCCAGGTACGTGAGCCCCAAACTTGATCCAGGAGGACTGAGAAGGCAAGCACGCCACCTAGGGAACTCCCATTGTGGATTACATCCTAAGGTTTAGGGAAAGCCTGAAGGAGCTTATGGGGACAGCCCAGAGCAACCTGGCAGCTGCCCAACAGAAACAAAAAGTATGGCACGACAAGAGAGCCAGAGCCCACTGCATACTGGGTTAGAAGTCATGGTCCTTATTCGTCCGGAAAGACAAGCTTCAAGCTGAGTGAGCAGGACCATACAAAGTGGTTAGGAAGGTAAATAATGTAAACTACATTGTGGAGTTACTGGACTGTAGACAGACAGAAAGGATGTACCATGTCAACATGATGAAGCCATATGCAAATAGGGCTGACATGGTGTTTGCAGTGTGTAGTCCTGGTGAGGGGACGGACCAAGGAGACCCCCTTCTGGACTTGCTGGAAGAGAATAAGTGGGAGTCCTCTGTGGGGGCAGTAAAATTGTCTCCCCAGCTGAACCCAGACCAGATCCAGAAAGTGAGGGAGGTTTTAGCAGACTTTGCCCCCTTGTTTAGCATCAAACCTGGACTAACCCCCTTAGTGACACACGATGTGGAGACAGGGGCACAGACGCCCATACGGTGCACAGCATATCAAGTGTCAGAAGCTGTCCAAAAGGACATTAGGAGGGAAGTGGAGGAGATGCTGAATTTAGGGGTAATCCAGAGATCCCACAGTCCCTGGGCCTCACCCATAGTCCTTGTACCCAAGCCAGATGGCTTGACCCTTTTCTGTGTGGACTATCGTGGACTGAATGCAGTCACAACATCAGATGCCCACCCGATGCCCTAGATGGACGAACTCCTGGACAAGTTGGGAGAGGCGACCTACCTTACGACTATTGACCTGACAAAGGGGTATTGGCAGGTAGGGTTGACAGACACAGCTAGGGAGAGGTTGGCCTTCATCAATCCGATAGGCTTATTTGAGTTCAAAGTAATGCCTTTCAGAATGAAGAATTCCCCAACCACTTTCCAAAGGTTGGTGAACCAGGTGTTAAATGGTGCTGAGGAGTATGCCGTGGCATACCTGGATGACATTGCCATCTTTAGTACCAGCTGGGAGGAACACCTTTCACACCTTAGGGAAGTGCTGAACAGGATACAGAGGGCCAGGCTCACTGTCAAAGCCAAGAAGTGCCAGGTGACCATGGGGAAAGTGGCATACCTCGGGCATGTGGTAGGCCAAGGACAGCTCCGTCCTAGCCAAATAAAGATAGAAGTGATCCAGGTGTGGCCCAGACCAGAAACCCAGAAGCAGGTCAGGAGCTTTCTATGGACAGCAGGGTACTACAGAAAGTTTGTACCTAATTACAGTGCCCTGGCTGCTCCCCATCTGACCTGACAAAGAAAAAAATGCCGAGAAAAAACACCTGGGGCCCAGCCTGTGAGGAAGCCTTTACCAAACTGAAGGAGGCATTGTGCAGTGCTCCTGTTTTGACCAGTCCAGACTATAGCAAAACTTTTATAGTTCAGACGGACGCCCCAGACGTGGGTATTGGGGCAGTACTAAGCAGACATCCAGTGAAGGGAGGAACCACCCCATTGCCTACCTGAGTAAAAACTGCTTCCCAGGAGCAAGCATATGCCACTGTGGAAAAGGAGTGTCTTGCCATAGTGTGGGCCCCAAAGAAGTTGGAGCTATACTTGTATGGGCAGCCTTTGTGGTGCAGACTGACCACAACCCCTGGTTTGACTGGCGCAGATGGGGAAAACAATGGCAGACTGCTCAGATGGAGTCTTGCTTTACAAGGGTGTGATTTGAAAATCATACATAGGGCCAGAGCCAAGAATCAGAAGTCAGATGGTTTTGTCCCATGTGTATGAGGAATGAACTGATTTAGAGGCTCATCCCATGTAGGGATTGATCCCCAAATTCAGTCTAGGTGGGGAGGAATTGTCACACTTGGACCACTGATTCTGATCCATGTATCAAATTTTTTTGTATTACACATAATTTATGTAGGGAAGGGCAGTCAGAAGACCCACAGTCTTGCTGAACTACACATCAAAAAACAGGATAAGTTCAAAGAACAGGACATATCTAAATCTGCAGCTATTTAAAATGCAATTTCTTTGTTAAATTTTCTTTGAAGGCAGGAACCAAAGTATCCACTTTATAATGCCCTCAGGGAGATCCTTTGAGTTGCAATAGTTGCCAGGAAGAACCTGTGTTGGGAGGGGTGTCTCAGGGATCCCTTGAATTACATCAGAAAGACCTTTGATGTGTAGATAACAAGGATCCAGATTAATTTGGAAGGTCCAATACACATTCCCAGGATGCTTTGGAAAAACATCACAGAAACTGTTTATGTGTGTGTTTGTGTGTGGTAGAACAAAAACCAGTTCTGACCAGTTAACCTGAGGAGAGAAAATTAAGTATGTCACGTATCATTTTTTTTAAATCTTGTTGGGACATCCTGTGCTGTAAAATATAACTTTTAATACTCCAAGGCGGAGTTTAATGACCTCAGAGAGGAGGCCAGCTCAGGGCTGCTTTTATCCAACTGAGCAAGCCTTAGAGAGACACATTTATTTTATTTCTGACTGAGAGGAGAAGGACAACATTAGCACTGTAGGAGATAAGTATTATGTGGATAAGAGAGCTTAGTTTGTACTTTAAAACCCTGTTTTGTTTTTAAGATTGTATGTGTTTGGGATATTTGTTCTGTATTTATTGTTCTGTTTTGATATTTTAAAGTAAATATATATTTTACAAAGGGAACTACCTGGAGTGCCTTGACATTTCTTTTTATTTAAGTGGAGCTTTTAAAGGTTACAGTTAATACTGTGTATGGGCTTATTGATATACCAAACTGGGAAATGGATAGAGTTCTCTGAAGTCGTGCATAGAGTTCTAAGGGTTCATTTGAAAGACCTGGTTGGGTGCCCGTAGCCAAAGATATCTGTCCCCCTGAAGACAGAATTATCTGATCCAGATAATTGGGTATGCTAGCAAGAGGTTATCAGTTTGAATCCCTCCAGAACTTGAGACTAAGGTGACTTGAACCCACAAAACAGACAAGAGGGTTACCTTGTTCTGTTCACTGTCCACAAATCATACGCTCAGAGGTTGGCACTTTGGGAGTAGAGGGTTGACTGGCTGAGCCAGTTTGTGACACTTGACACTGAACAAGCCACGAAACCAGGGGTGTAGCTAGCTCTTTTGATTGAGGGAGCAAAGACTGATAAAAGTCCTGGTTGTCCTGAGAAAGACTTAACTAATAGGCCTGGGGTCCGGTGGCCGCCTAGGCCCCCAGAAGCTATCAGATTTTACATGCATTCTGGTGCATTTTGAGGATCATTTTGAAATTTTTTGGCTGCTTTCAAAGCTTTCTCTGACTTGTTGCAAGCAACAGATATCACTACCAAAATTAATAATTTCACTGCAGATAGGGTCATCACTTTTGTTGCTACCTTTGAGCAGGTGAAGGGCAAGCAAAGCTTCTTAATTTTTTTTGTTGGTCATAGGCTTTTATTTATTACGATGTAACAAGGAAACACATATTTATATCTTTTGTTCAGGAGGAAAACATTAGTATCAGAGCTCCATGCTGAACTGTAAAATGAAAATCTAGCACTTATTCATGCAAAATAAACCCTAAGAAAAAATGTTGGAAAACAAGAAGAGGCAAATCCAAGGATCAGCTTACTTTCTGTCATGTCATGGCCTAACAATAAAGGTTTAAACCACAAAAGAACACTACTTAAGCAATAACAAGCAAGAGCTTGGGTGCCATTCCCTGAGAAATTACTTGACCCAGCTGGAAAAATCAAGTGCTTGAGACACTGTCAGGGTCAGGCACCCATCAATGGCCAAATACATCAGCAGCTCAACAGGTCATTCATTCCTCAGGACTTGCTCTGGACACTTGGACTGTACTTTACTCACAAGATTCAGTGGCAAAGCATGCCACTGATAAGATTGTTTCCTGTCAGGCTGCCTCACAAAAATGTTTCTCCCTCCCCATAGGGCTGATTGGCTGGCTGAGACATGACTGAGAAATCTGAATTTAAAAAAAATGCACAATTTACCAGGAACACTCCTATCCTGGACAGGAATGTTCCTGATAAATTGTGTATTTTTGATTTTATTCAGATCCTGTCCTCTACGATTGGTAATTTTTGGGTATAAGAACAGTGGGAGGTACAGGAAGGGAAGAGGTTGGGTATAAACAGAGGTTTGGGTACAGTGACGGGGAGAGAGGTTGGGATATAAACAGCAGTGACAGGTAGGGGGAGACTGGTTGGTGTATAAAGAGCAGTGGCGGGTACAGGGACACGTCTACCACCTGACCCATTTCCCGATCCACAGGCAATTGCCCTCTCACTCCTGCACTCAGACCTGCTCGCCACCCACCTATTTCCTGGTCCCCAACCAAACAGAGATGACCTTAGGCACCCTCAGTCCTGGCTGCCAGCTGCTGCTGCTGCACCCCTCATAGGAGGCCCCAGACAGAGGATGTGCAAGTCTTTAGTCTGAAATGTCATGTTTTAACTCATTTCAGTGACAGTGCCCTTTTGAAACCACAAACAAGCAGCACAACTGGCATGGGCAGACATTTCCAAAAAGACCCCATAATGACATGAAGATAATTATTAAGTTACATACCATGGCCACAAATAACTAATCCTGCTGGGAGGTCCCTAACATAAGGCTGGCATTGCAACCAAACTGTCTCCCATTGTAGCACAAATATTCACCTGCCACCTGACCCATTCACTGGTCAACCATCAGTCTTCCTTCTGCTGCAGCACAAAGACCTACCCACCACTTGACCCATTCTCCAGTCCACAACAACACTGCCTTTCTGCTGCAGCTTAGCGACCTTCTCATTTCATATTTTACTGGTCTCTATGTTTCCAAATCTCTCCTCTAACCACCAGATGAGGGGCCTCTCAATTCCACCATTTCAGGGAAACATTGGGAGAAGACTGAGTATGCAGTGGTGGCCAGTTGCTAGGAAAGATGGTTTCTCTCCCCACCACCCGACACTGCCCCCATTACATAACGTTTAGTTTAATAATGACTGAGGTCTAGCCTCCCCACTCACTGTCATTACCCACTACTAATCTTTAGCTCCTAATTACATTACATTAGAAATCATTTCCATTCTGACCTGGTCTACTCTGTGCTGGCTGGCTGGCTGCTGAGTGATTGGTGCAGGCAGCTGCTGGAAATCAGGACACACAGCAGGATCAACCAGATATTTGTTTTACATTGTAAAGGCAGGATCCACCAGATGAAGAATAAAAAAGTAAATAATAAGAATAGGATAGGAGTGAACAATAGTGGCTTGTTGCTAGCGAGAAATGGAGCTGCCATGTTCGTATTACCATTCACCTACCCACACACAGAGTACAAGCTAATAAAGTGGCATGCTACAGCTAAGTGACACACTGAAGGCACTGCTGCTGGAAGAAAGTTTGAGAACACTATTATAATGGTTTTGGTTATGATGGCATTTGAAAGAGGGCGCTTAACCATTTGATAAAGGGGGTCACCAGTAATTATAAATTATTTACGTACATAGAAGCTACTAAAGATTCTGCAAATCAAGTTGCAATCCACCAGATATTGTGCCACCCCAGTAGATGCCACTGCTGTGAATAGTTTTGTTGTGGTGTTGTGACAGAGTCTGCATCCCACTTAGACTGCAGGAGCCTAATGCTGAGCCAGAGTGATAGATGGTATTTACTCCTAACATAAAGGCTTATAACCCTTGTAGCTCTGCCTCTGTTCCACTTTCTTTGTTCTCCTTGCTGCCTAGATTTTCACATTATAAAATAGTATCCTCCTCCTCCTCCTCCAAAATAATATTGCATCAAGAAACATAAAAGGCAAACAGGATGCTGAGATTCATAGGGAGGGGGATAAGCAGTAGATGCCAGGAGGTGATCCTCCCATTCTACAGGTCACTGGTATAACCACATCTAGAGTACTGTGCAAGGTATTGGAATTCACACCTGAGGAGGATCTGTGACAAAGTGGAGGCAGTAAAGTGCAGGACAACCAAGATGGTCCACGGACAAGGGGACAAGACATACGAGGAGAGGCTGCTGACTTGAACATGTACATCCTGGAGAAAAGGAGGGAAATAGGTGACATCAACATAAAATACAAGTACCTGCATGGGATAAATTACATCAGATCACAAATCATTTCCATCCTGACCTGGTCTACTCCGTGCTGGCTGGCTGGCTGAGTGATTGGTGCTGGCAGCTGCTCAGAACAGTACACTCCTCCGAGAGTCCTGACCCTGACAACATATGGGCAAAGACAGAGTGTGGAAGAGCAAACAAGAATGAAGCAAACATGCTCTTGAATAGCATGCTCCAACAACGCTCAGCGTGGCGTGAGGGTGTAAGTTTGTGTAACTCAGCAGCACCACCACTGGCCAGTATTGGCTGATGAGTTGCTCAACTGCACTGCAGGCTGTAGCCAATGACAAAAAAAAACATTTTAAATGGAACTTCTTGTTCATCCTGTGAGCACACTCCCATGGCCATTACAGGGGAAAAAAAGTTAGGGCTTCCATGCTGTCGCAGGTGCAACCATTACAGGAACAACAAAAAAAACTTGGGGCTTCAAATGTCCCACTCTGATTGCTCGGAGGAAGCCTGCCCCACTTGCCCTCCCTTAATCTAAGCCACTGCACGAAACCACCCAAAGTTCCTGAGTTGCCCCAGAAAACAGGCACTTGTGCCTACTGGGACTTATCTGGTTAACAGAATTTAAAAAAATGACCAGAAAGGCCCTGAACAAAAACAGTCATTGTATTTTCTCCAGCACTACTACCCATGTTTGTCACAGTTACTTTTGTGTGATGTGGTCCCTTTTCCATTGGAGTATGCTCTACAAAAAAGGAAGGACTTACAGTCTGTGCTAGACCTGAGTTGTGTGGAAACTAGCTGCTTACCGACTCTTGTGGAAAACATGCAGGCATCATGGCTGACCCTTCCTTCAGTCACAATATCCCGGTGCCATCACCTGCTTTCACTCAACCAATCACTATCAATGCCACCTCCTGGGTTCAGTGTTTATTCATGCCAAATGCCACCAGTGGGATTAGGTTCAGCCATCCAGGTATACCCACCCAACAGTGACAGTTTGACAGCAAGGTCCCCTACAGTGACTACAGCACCATGCCACTGTAGAGGACCTTCTGTAACCAGGCACTGTCTGTTGGGGGTACTGCACCCCCCAAAATCAGCTCTGACTTGGAGTTGATAATCCTAAGTGGGGGGGGTGCAGGGGCACACCCCCGAGGGTAAAGCACCCCGAAAAAAACATTTTGTGGCATGGAAAACTGGCAGCTGACTGCATAATGTGGTCAACCTGCCAGTTTTGCTGTCAGGGCATTCAAGAAAAATTTTATCGAACATCCGTCATGGATCCAGCCATCCACATCTCAGGCCCAAATGTCTGCTAACAGATGCCATTCCATGAGGTTTCAGTGAACTGTTCTTTTATGATACTGTTAACAATAAAGCTGAGAGACTCTCAGCTGACAGCATTGACAGTGCAGCTAACTTCATATCACTTTCATGTCTCCATGCCAACTGAAGCCTACTGTATATTTCTGTAGTGCACATTTGGCTTCCTCCTCAGCCAACAATTCAACAGTTGGATTTTTCTGTCTTGCAATGCAGCATCTGGCCTTTTCTTCACTTCTGTGGTGATTACATATAAAATCATTGGGTCTTTCATTGCTGGGATGTCTTCCAAATCTTGCTGCATCTCAATATTTATTTCCAATTCAGATTCCACACATGCATCAACCTCCTGGCAAATAACAGCTGGGAAGGGGATCAGCTCACCTGCTGTCACATCAATGTCAGCACCTCCAGGGTTGGCCATATTGCTAGTTAATAAAATGGACACAGTGCTCCTGCCCAGGAAAGTAGGAGTTTACCTGGAGTAGTGTAGTATGGGGGAGGTGCTGCACTATTGAGGGGCCATCCTTCAGATAAGACGTTAACCCGAGGTCCCTTTTCTGCCCATGTCTTGTCACTGTACAGGTGAAAGTTAATGATCTCATGGCATTTATCTAAGAAGAGTAGGGGAATCTTTTTATTAATTGAAAGATAAATAACATTATACAAATACAACAGAATTATCTCATCCCACCAACACCATAGTCAAAAGCAAGAAAGAAAAACTGAAGCAAAAAAATAACAGGAGAAATTCACCAAATATTGTAATGTGTGCTCAATATGTCACCCTCAAAACATAGACAATAATGGATATGCAGCTGTGTGTTATGGATTTGTTTACACACCCTCAGTGTGTGATGACCCATAAACCTTGAAAGCGAAGCTCAAGAGGTTCATGAGGCCATCACACACCTAGGGTGTGTAAAAAAAAATCCATAACAACACAGTTGCATATCCATTATTTTTTATAATTACTGGTGCAAGGAGTTAGTTCCCAATACAGTTTCCAAAGACAGTGTGATAGAAACATAGAAGCTGTCGGCAGAAAAGGACGTCCTGGTCCACCCAGCCTGCCCTAAAGTCCATACCCACTCTGCTACTGTAGACCTTAATTTTTCTTTGGCCTTCCCCCCCCGCCCTGTTTCTAAGGTCCCCCTGTGTCTATCCCATGCATGTTTGAAACCTGTTACCGTTTCCAGTACCTGCAACTCCTTTGTCAGTCTCTCTCCTCCTCACAGAGACACACACACACACCCTCTCTCTCTCTCTCTCTCTCTCTCTCTCTCTCTCTCTCACTGTCCAGTATGGACTTTTTTTAAACTTACTGTTGAACCACACACAGCTACCTCTAAAGGCTGTCAGCCACAGCCCATTCAGGATAGTACTTGCTGTCTCCAAATCAAGACACCACAGGGTCAACCAGATATTTTTTATGTTGTAAAGGCAGGATCCACCAGATAAAGAATAAAAAAGTAAATAATAAAGAATGGGATGAGTGAACAATAGTGGCTTTGTTGCTAAGCGAGAAATGGAGCTGCCATGTTCGTATACCATTCAGCCCACCCACACACAGAGTACGAGCTAATGAAGTGGCATGCTACAGCTAAATGACACACTGAAGACACTGCTGCTGGAAGAAAGTTTTGAGAACACTATTATAATGGTTTTCGGGTTATGACGGCATTTGAAAGAGGGTGCTTAACCATTTGATAAAGGGGGTCACCAGTAATTATAAATTATTTACGTACATAGAAGCTACTAAAGATTCTGCAAATCAAGTTGCAATCCACCAGATATTGTGCCACCTCAGTAGATGCCAGTGCTGTGAATAGTTTTGTTGTGGTGTTGTGACAGAGTCTGCATCCCACTTAGGCTGCAGGAGCCTAATGCTGAGCCAGAGTAATAGATGGTATTTACTCCTAACATAAAGGCTTATAACCCTTGTAGCTCTGCCTCTGTTCCACTTTCTTTGTTCTCCCTTGCTGCCTAGATTTTCACATTATAAAATAGTATCCTCCTCCTCCTCCTCCAAAATAATATTGCATCAAGAAACATAAAAGGCAAACAGGATGCTGAGATTCATAGGGAGGGGGATAAGCAGTAGATGCCAGGAGGTGATCCTCCCATTCTACAGGTCACTGTTATAACTACATCTAGAGTACTGTGCAAGGTATTGGAATTCACACCTGAGGAGAATCTGCAACAAAGTGGAGGCAGTAAAGTGCAGGACAACCAAGATGGTCCACGGACAAGGGGACAAGACATACGAGGAGAGGCTGCTGACTTGAACATGTACATCCTGGAGAAAAGGAGGGAAATAGGTGACATCAACATAACATACAAGTACCTGCATGGGATAAATAGAGTGGACACCAAGAACATTTTCTCCCTTTTGCCATAAAAGTTTTTATTGGTATTTCAATTTTCCTGCATAATACACATTACTTCATACCAGGTATATTAAACAAATGGTGGTACACAGTTGCTGCAGGTGGTTTTACAAAGAAGAAAATTACAAAAGAGAACATGTTTACTGGTAAGATAAGTAATGCAGCACTGAACCTTAATTCAGAAAGTCAGTGTTAAAGAAAGTAATGTAATAGGCCAACTCAGGTAACATAATAACGTTTGTTGCAACTGTGGTGTCCTAGTCTTCTTTGGCAGTGTTTGTACTGTAAGAAATCACCAAACCTATCAAATGTATATTAATGACCCAGAGGAACACTGCTAAACAATCATAGTGATTTACTTTGAGTAAGAGGAGATAAACTCTCTTGGGCTGTCCCAGGTATATGCCTCACAGAAGGTATTATCACGAAACATGGGGTTATATGTAAGGCTGCCAAGGTGAGAGTGGACTGAAGTAAGTGACAGAGGTGGAGGTCACCCTGCATCATGATTGTTAACCGATGGTGGCTTTAGCTTGTTCCCCAAACAATGTCTTGGTTACGGTAAACTGGTGGAGGAGGAGGCTACCATGGATCTGGATGAGGGTGGGGGGCTGTGAAGAGAACATAACTGCAGGTCTGAGAGCTGATGAGACATCAGGCTGTGAGCTACTGGAGAGTTGAGACAAAGTAGATTAGTATGTCAGAGATATGAGTAAGATTGAAATGCGCCAAAACATGTCACTTGTGTAGGTGTCTGGATGGAATTTGCTTAGAGTTCAGGTAGGGCCCTCAGACCTGAATGTATTTGACAAGTCTGTGCTAAGCCAAATGAGAAACCCTTTCATACCTGGCTGTAAGGGTGAGTAGATTCTCCCACTCCTTGTTCATGGGTGTGTTTGGTTTTCTCCACCAGTGCAAGAGAAAGCGTTTGGCTGCAGAAAGAGCATTGTTTACCATATTGTTTAGTCCATTGTCAGGAGGTGTCAGAAAGAGGGATCCCTAGTGGTGCAAGTTTGGAGTTCCTTATCACTGGGAGGGGCACTATTGCTCTACAGACTGTCCACACATAGCACCAATACTGGTCAAGGGTGAGACAGGACCACACAATATGGGAGATTGTGGCCTGGGAGGGGGGGACATCTCCAGCAATCACTGTGGTATAGCAGGACCAGATGATAGAGGGCCTTGAGGGGTCCTGTAGGCTCTATGTAAAATTTTGAACTTCAGAGTTCTAGCCTGCTGTTCTCTGTTAGCATGTTGAGTGTGAGTCCACACTTAGTTCCACTCATCTGATGAGACAGAGATCTCAGTTCCTGTTTGCAGGTTCCCTCTGGTCTGTCTATGGAGGAGAGAATTTTTCAGGGCCCAGAGTTTAACAAGGTGAGCCATTGTGTGCCATAGGGAGAGAGGGTCTGAAGCCATTTATTTTGGGGTCTTGCTGCATAACAGACAGGGTAGGCATGATAGTTACTTTCAGGAGGTCCTCACTTGGAGGTATGGCCAAAAGAGTATTGGAGAGTATCTGATGTTTTGTTTGTGCTCAGCATACAGTATGCAAAAAACACTCCAGCTGTGTCATGGTTATAGATCCACTACTATGTAGATACCTCCAAGCTTCTACTGTGGCCAATAGACAGGGCTGCCCCATCTGGAAGGTTGAGTTATTCCAGATGAGGAAAAATCTAGAAAGTTTCTTTGTCCAATTGAGAAGCTTAAGAAGAAGCACACAGGTTTTCCTAGTATGTACAGTACCTAGTGTGAAGGTGTTAGGAAGTAGGCAGTCAGGGAATATCAATGGAGGTGGAGAGGGTACCTAACACTGTACTGTCCCTAAAGTGAGCCAGCAATTTTCTTGGGAGACAAGGTCAGATCTAAAGGAAATTACTGCCTGATGGATCACCACACATTGATGGAAGAGGTGCAGGTCTGAGATGCCAAAACTTCCATCTGAGCAATGGTGTTTGAGAATCTTTTTCCAGCATATCTTTGCTGGTCTCCCATCCCAGATGAACAAGGTCAGTTTAGTATTTAGGGCTTGGAAAAAGCTTGGGGGGGTTGAGGTACTGGGAGGTTGGCTAATATTATTTTAATTTAAGAACAGTAATAAGTTTTGTTGCATTAGTTCTGCCCCATAAAGACAGCATAACTCTTTGTCATCTGTGTAAATCAGAGTCCAACTTGTCAGGCATAATCGTCACATTTGCTTTGATAATGTACTTGTTAGTGGACTTTATCCAGATATAATTAATGGGTTCCATTTTTTTAATGGTAAAAACCGTGTGTTCAATGCCGTAACATCTGAGTAGGTGTTACAGCATTCACGCGCTCTCTTCACCTACGAATGCGCTCGAGACACTGAACAAACACAGCTCAAGCTTAAAACGTTCTGTTTCTCTTCACACACTACTGACCACAAAAACCTCGGGCTGCTTCTTCAGCGGGTCGGGAGGCGGGAGGTATTCTCACAGTGGGAGGGAGTAAAAGGGAAGTTGGCGATGTGAGGGACAGCCTGAGGGCCTTACAAGGCCAGCAGCCATATGGGCATGATGCAACTCTTCAGTGCTGCCGAAGGGGGACCAAGATTAAACTTTTAAACTAAACCTCTAAAAGAAAAAAATGACACCTTCAATTATAAATAACAAAATATAGGGTGCAGTGTGTTTTACTTGAATTTCACCTCCCTTGTTGTTGGATAGCTAATAAAGCCCTCAGGCTTCACCCTCAGGAGTTTATGTGCTATCCAGCAACTCAGGAAGTGTATTAAATCTAGTACACACTGCACCATACTTATCCTATATATCATGGTAGGTAAACCCCTGCGAGACCATTGATATGGGTATGCTGTGAATAATGATGGGAAACACACCTCATTTAGCCACAGCACCTGCAATTTAGTTTTAGTTTGTAGCCAGAAATCTGTGAATATGATAAAATTAACAAGTTGAGGGTTAGGAGTGAGGCAAGGATGTCCATGATGAAGAGGGTAATATCATCTACAAAGAGTGATTCTGTGCCCCCCCCCCCACACACACACACTGTCACCCTGGGAAATGTGGTGGAAGCTCTCAATTTCTGGGCAAGGTGTTCTATCATCAGTATAAACAGAAAAGGGATAATGGACAGCCCCGCCTCATCCATCTCCCCAGTCCAAAGCTGTGCAACATGGTAGACCTCATCAATGTGTTAACACATTCTATAAATCAGGGTGCAAAACCAAATCAACCCATGGCATCAAACAAGTAAGTCCACTCCACCCTATTGAACGCTTTTTCAATGTCTAATGAAAGGGTGGCAGTGGACTGCATCAAGGAGCAGACTTCCCAGAGGATATTTACTATTCACTGTATATTGTTGGACCCCAAGCAGCCAGGGACAAAGCCCATCTGTTAAGGATGTAGAGACACCATCACCTCTTCCAGTCTCACTGCCAACACTTTTGTATAAATGTTAGCATCAACATTGATCAGGTAGATGGGGCAAAACTGGGAATAAATAATACTATCTTTGCATTTTTTTTTGTATGAGGGTTACAGTATTAAAGCCTTACTAAAGGAGGAGGGGAACATACTCCTGGCGCAGGCTTCATTAAATACCAGAGACAGCTGGGGTCCCAGGAGAAAGGCAAAAGCCTTGGTAAAAATCAGTTGGAAAATCATCTAATCCTGGTGACTTTCCAGAGGTAATGATACACATAGCAGAAGTTACTTCTGTAGTGAAGGGAGCTACTACAGTACATTAACTGAGGCTGGTACTTGTGGGAGAACAATATCTGAATGAAAGTCATCAACTTGTATCATGGTATGGGACACTTAAGAGAAGTATAGGGTGGTATAATGTGCAAAGAATGACTGATTAATCTGTTGAGTTGAGGCAATGAGACAGTCTGGAGTTTTATGAAAAAGGGGAATACATTTTTCAGGTTCCCCCAGCTCTGAGTCTTTGGCATGAAGTCACATTGGCTGCTCCCCTGTCTCCCAGTATGAATGGTTCAGCCTAAAGAGGCTGTATGTAGTTTGATACTGGAGGAGCATCTCTATGTCAGTCCACACTGCATCAATTTGAGGGCAGAGTATAGAAGCCTAGTCTGGGTGATGCATAAGCTATTGCACTAGAGTTTTCAAGTGGCCTTCCTGTTGGCAGAGAGAGTGGTCATGATCCCTATGAAGTTTGGAGAAATGACCACTTAATTTACCCATGAGAATGTCTTTCATCACCTCCAATGAAGATGCAGCTGATACATCCAGAGTGTCATTGTCTAGGTAGTAGTTTTTAATTCCAGTCTGAAGCCAGGTACAGAATTTGACATTGTGGAGCAACAATGTATTCATGCGCCACTTATTACATGGGTCAGATACCCTGGCCCAGGCTAGGGAGAGGGTCACCAGAGCATGGTACAAAATGAGTATATTCCCCAGGAAGATGTTTCAGACTCTGGTGGCCAACTCCTGAGAGAAGAAGATTGGGTTTCTATGACTATAAGTGGAGTGGGCAGAGGAAGTTCTATATGACTATCAGTGATGTAGGCAGAGGAATAAAATGTATAGTCCATTTCCCCAGGCTGGAGACTCTGACAGACATCTCAGAGACCCTGGGCCTGCTAGGCCTGCAACATCTGGGATGCCACAGCTGCCTCAGTTCTGGGACTGGTTTCTGTTCTGTCTAGGTCTGGATGAGGTGCTTTGTTGAAATCTCCCCCACCCACAGGATGATCCCTGTATGCTGCAGGCAGGCCCTGGAGGACCTTTAAGTAGGAGGAAAAGTCTGGCTCATTTGGGGAATATACAGATCTAATCACTATTGCCAGTCACTAATAGGTCCCCTCTACAATTACATACCTCCCCTCTGGGTAGACCATAGTTTTATGGGCCCCAAACTGGAGGCCCTTATGAACCAAGATGGTTACACCATGCTGCTTGCTGGTAGTGAAACTGTGGTAAACATTCGTATTGTGTACCGTATGAAGCATCTCTACCTCAGTTCATTGTATTGTGCAGGATATGTGGCCTCCCAGGTATGCCGTATTCAATGGAATGTTCTGTCCTTCAGGAATTGTAGTGAGTTATGTGCAGTCTCTCTCCTTCAGTTTGTTATATTGTGTATTATGTGCAGAACCTCTACTTCAGTCTGTGGCACTATCTATAATGAAAAAGCAAACTGGGTATTGAGTCGCGTGTGATGGCGCTGTAGTGGAAGTCAGCTCACTGATCACCTCCCTCCCGAAGAATGTTTTCCGTGATTTAACAAATCCTCAAACCTTATAACCAGCTGAAAAAGTGGTTGCTGCTAACCTGACTCACCATCTAATCGTTACGGAAGATATTTTGGACTTACGGGAAACTCTGGTATGTGTCAGCAAAGGGGTGTCCTGGCCTAGGTCTGTAATGGAGGCCGAAATGAGACAGGCTCCTCCACTTCACACACCTCCGTCTACGCCGGAAAAAGGAGCGAAGAGACCGAAATCCCAGCCAGGGGCTATGCAGAAGCCTGTTAGCAGTTTCTCCAACACGCAATCAAATGCTCCATTAACTGAAAAACGGTTCATCAAAGAGTTGCAACCCTTTAAATCCGCTATGCAAGAACTGACAGCGGAGCTAAAATCACTCAGGGGTGACCTGGCAGAAACAAAAAGAGCCATATCAGATAACCTGGTTCGTATAACATCTACAGAGAAGCGGGTAACGGTGACTGAAAATGATATAGTAAATATCAAAGTGAAACTGCAGAAAATAGATTCTAAGTTGGAAGATTTAGAGGGCATAAGCAGACGAAATAACATTCTTATAATTGGTCTGCAAGAGGATGCGGAAGGTGCAATGCCCATCACTTTCATACAAAAACTACTAGTTAAAGTCGCCAGACCATCTCCTAATAATTCTACATATGTTATTGAGCGAGTGCACCGCTCCTTGCGTCCCAAACCCGAAGTGGGAAAACCTCCTCGACCACTTATTATAAAGTTTTTGAATTACCAAGACAAATGGCATGTACTGAAGCAGACCAAGGAATCGCATCAAGTGTTGTGGGAAGGTCGGCAACTTCGTTTCAAGCAAGACCTACCAGTCACCATTAGACAGAGAAGAGCAGAATATCATTCAATTGTCACGAAATTAATTGCAGCCGGGATCCAATTCAGAGTTATATATCCATCATGTCTCTCTGTAAATGTAGCTGGCTCCTGGCATAATTTTGAAGGTGCCCTGCAAGCACTTCCAGCCCTGCAATCTCTCTTGCCTGATCTCTTCGTGGCCCGTTGAAATCTACATCAGCCGAGGATTTGGTTTGTGTCCTGGACTATCAGTGGCTATAGACAGATTGTTATTGAAAGATTTCACGAATGACAACATAATTCATTACATAGTAGGTTTTGAACCCTTATCCCAGCCATACTCTAACCACTGGAAAGTAAGCCCGCTGAATTTGCGACTTTAATTTGTGGCTCCCCTTTTTTTAAAAAAAAAAATACTAGTGCATACATTAGGCTTGGTTATATTTTGCAATCCTGTTAGAGACCAGATTGTGAGTAATGGTTTTCAATGTGCAAATTGGGTTTTATTTTAATCTCCTCCTTCAAGCACAGATTTGACCCGATCAAGAAACTTCACGGAGATATTATAGTTGGTTGAGGCTAAGATGAGATCGGAGGCAGTACCGTGCAAGAGGAATAGATAGATCTCTCAATCCCATAAAGGCGTGCTAGGATTAGAGTTTGCAATGTATTAAAGCCCTATTAGAAAAATCGAAAGTCTGCTTTGGAATGGAAGGTGGAAACATCACCAACACCAGAACAAGCGGGAAGCTAAAGCCGAATTATACAGGGGCACGCAGCGGGACTTGAACTTTCTGCCTTGCTTCTCGCACTAAACTTTAAAAAGATGCTGCGCCCCAAATGAATGCTTAACCTGCGTTGGTACTCCGTTTTCTCATTTAACCTTATGGAGCCTTGGTCGGAGTGCAAGACGGACTTATACTTTTGTCAGGAAAGGCTGTAATTGCAATATTTCCTGTGATACTCTCGAATATCTTATTTTATTCTTATTTGATAAAATTGGATCTGAGGCTGTTTTAAGGGGAAAGAATTTCCTCTTATTGAGTTTACTCGCCCCAGGTCTATTCATGCATAGAAAGCCCAAGATTAAATGGGAAGGCACCCTGGAGTTTTTTTTGTTTGTTTGTTTTTTTTTCTTTTCTCTTTCTTTTTCAAGGGACTTACTTCAGCCAATGGGTTTTACACTTTTGTCATGGTGAGCCAACATAATTAGGGGCCAGACCACAGCAGGTCATACTACATACCCTGTGTAATGGTTGGGTTATAAAACTTCATACCCAACTAACGCCTGCATTTAAGTTCATCATACTATGTTTGTTTATTCATACACCAAAGGGTTCAGGATGGATTTGATAGCTAAACAAGCCTCTTAAGGGGGGGACCAGTGTTCGTGGGGGGTGGACGGTCAGCAATTGGCACACTGACAGCGCATTATGTGCTACAGACGTGTAGGGAAGGATGTCACAGTCAAATCTGACCCATGGTGTGGTTATTTGTTGCAATTATGCTTATACATGGTTTAGGGATGTTTTATACTTAGCACAGTTAGTAATTTTGTCTTCTTCAGGTTGATGAGACTAGTGATTTTGATCTATACTACTGGATATGTTTACATTATTCGACTTTGGGGAGCGGATGATATATCCATGTTACTATGGTTTAAATTTAGTTTTTATGTTATATGGGGGATACAGGAGGGGGAGGTAAAATATGGGGGTCGGGCTGTCTGCCACCAGGGACTGATACATTGATTTAACATACCACTACTGTCTTAGTAAATTTATCTGGCTAATTATTAATCCACTCTAATAAAGATCTATAATGGGAATGAGATATGGATCTTGGAACATTAAAGGAGCGCACTCCCCAGCTAAACACTCCAAAATTCTAGTTCATCTTAAAAACTTACAGATTGACATAGCCTTCCTCCAGGAGACACATCTTAAATCTATAAATTCATACTACTTTCATAGAAATTGGGTAGGGCAAGTATATGCTGCGGGCAAAGAAACTAAGAGAGGTGGTGTAGCTATTCTCATAGCTCGTAGGGTGCCCTTCCAATTGCTGCAATCTATAGTAGATCCTGAAGGTAGATATGTCATAGTGACGGGCCTGTTGATTCATACAGAAGTTATAATGGGCTCGGTTTATGGCCCAAACTCAGACAACCCACAATTTTTCACTTCCATAATGACCATATTGGCTCCTTGGACCAAATTGCCAACCTTACTTGGGGGTGACTGGAATACAGTGCTCTCAAACACATTAGATAGATTGGGGCCCACCAGGCCACGTTTATCTCCCAGTAAGAGAGCTCTACATGAATTAAGTTCCACCTTGGGACTAATAGATCCCTGGAGGACTGTGAATCCAGAGGAGAGAGAATATTCCTTTCATTCCACACCTCACAATACTTACTCCCGAATAGATTATTTTCTCTTATCTATAGATTGCAATTCAGGGGTCACTGAAGTAAAATACTCATCTCAGGCTATATCAGATCACCGTTTGGTTTACCGCCAAGTTAACTTTTTCCAAAATATTCATAGAGAATGAACCTGGAGATTTAACAACCAGATTCTAAATTTGGATAAACTTATTGAAGCGTTACGATATTTTATCCATATGTATATGGAGAACAATGCCACCTCCGTGTCCAAGAAAGACATTCTGTGGGGCTCCTCAAATGCTGCCTGAGAGGTGAAATAATCTGCCTATCAATCATACGTAACAAGCAAAGGAACGAGGAAATATCTTTAAAGATACGTCAGATTTCCGAATTAGAAAGGTCCCTTTCCCCAATTTCCCTAGATGATGACTGGGTTAAACTGGAATCTCTTCTTACCCAATATAATAAGCTACTCACCAAAAAAGTGGAGTTTATGATTACACGTTCAAAGATCAAATATTTTGATCAAGGAGAGAAAGCAGGTAAATTATTAGCTCTATGTTTACGCACCCAATTAGCCGAGAGAATAATTCCATCAGTTTACTCCCTCTCAGGTACTCTTCTTAATTCGCCTTTAAACATTGTAAATGCCTTTCAAGAATACTACCAGAAACTTTACACAGCTCCCCCTAATCATTATCCTTTATGTCAGATGGACTCATTTCTTCAAGGAATTACACTCCCTGTTTTATCCGACTCACAGGTAGACTTATTAAAATGCCCTATTGTAATATCAGAAGTCTGTAAGGCCATAGATGCTCTCGAAATTGACAAGTCACCCGGGCCAGATGGCTTCACAACCAATTTTTACAAGGCCTTAAAGGACACCATAGCACCCATATTACTCGATACATTTAATTATTTATTTCAAAATGGTCTGTCGGATTCTTCATTATCGTCGGCCACTATAGTTCTTATCCCAAAACCTAACAGAGACCCTCTCAGAATGTCCAACTACAGACCAATTTCCCTTATTAATGTAGATTTTAAGATTTTAGGCAAAATTCTCTCGTCAAGACTTGCCCAGGTGTGGGAACATCTTATCAGCCCTGAACAAGTAGGCTTCATTAAAAATAGACACTCCTCAGATCATCTTAGGAAACTGGCATATCTCCTCTCCACGTCCAGGGACCTGGACATTTCTGCCGCCTTGGTGTCCCTGGATGTGGAAAAGGCCTTCGATAGAGTATCATGGAATACCTTTTTCTTTACTTCCCAATACCGAATACCAGAGGAATTTATAAAATGGATTAAGATACTAAAAACTACTCCATCGGCCAGAATACAATGTTGACGTTATGTCTTGCCCATTCACCCTGACACAAGGCACACGGCAAGGCTGCCCCCTGTCACCTTACTTATTTAATTTATACTTAGAACCTCTTATTAGAGAGATTAATCTTTCCACAATGATCAGGGGTATACGAGTAGGTCATCATGAATATAAGGTCTCAGCTTATGCAGATGACCTGTTGCTACATGTTATTGATCTTGGGCATTCGCTGCCCAAGGTATTCCAAATTATAACAAAATTTGAAGCCTTCTCAAATTATAAGTTAAATTGGGACAAAACTGAAATTCTTCCCCTAAATAAATATACAATGAAAGCTGAGGTGACATACTTGGGGTTACAATGGAGTCCGAGCAAGATGAAATATCTTGGTATTTACATTCACCCCTCCCCAAAAGTTATGCGACAACTTAACCTAGACAATCTGGTTCATAACCTGACAGAGGATTTTAAACGGTGGTCTAAATTACCATTAACCCTTAGGAAGCGGCGAATGTTATTAAAATGAATGTTTTGCCACGGCTGCTATATCCACTACAAATGTTGAACCTAACATTACCATATTCATGGTTTGCTCAGTTGCATGGTATTTTGAGTAAATTTATGTGGCAAAACAAAAGGCAAGGAAAGATTATCTAAAACTCACAATGAGGAAATCAGAGGGTGGTTTACAGGTACCCAACTTCTATATTTACTACCTAGCAATACACTTGGCTCAAGTCCGATATTGGTTACCATCCAGTCAAGATAATTGTCACCTACCTTCTTGGGTCAGGATAGAGCAAGATCTTTGTCAGGACACGGGTGGACACAGAGGCCCTACCATTTATCCCACTAAGGAAATTTCCCAAAACCTTGCGAGATACCCCTTTATTCTCTTTGGTTCGGACTCAGCAACAACTTAACGCCTTCCTTAAAACAGATAGAGTGAAGGATATAGCCCAGCCCATATTCGGTAATCCCAACTTCCAAATCGCTGGCAAACCAATAAAAGCCCAGATATTCTGGCCCCAGATAGGTGTGGAGAGGGTGGAACAGTTATTTTCTGATCAGAGGATTATCTCTTTACAAGAAGGCTGTGCTCAGTTTCACTGGGAGGAAACCACAATTTTCAAATATTTGCAACTAGTACATTCATTAAGGCAGCATTTTGGAGCAAAGGGATGGCATGACTCTTTTTCTAAGAAGCTAACTCCATATCTAGATACCATCCCTCTCTCACATGTAATATCATTTTCATACAATTTTCTTAGATCAACGATGGAAACAACGGACAACCACTGTTATACTCAATGGGACAAGATCTCCCGGACCCTCACCAGTCCTACTGACTGGTCTCTTGTTTGGGCACACCTATATAAGTATATTAAATGGGATAAATATAGATATATGCAATTTCATATAATTCACAACTTATATTACTCCCCACTCAAACTACATTGATTTGGTCTCCAGCATAACAGTTGTTGTCCTAGATATCAACAGGAGGCTGCTGATATGATTCACATGTTATGGTCATGTGAGAAAATAATTACCTTCTGGCGAAGTATAGAGAGCAGGTTAAATCCCCTATTGGCCTTGACAGGTTTTTTCCAAATTGAAATATGTATAATTGGAGAATACACATTAATACCTGGGGGCAATCAGAGAGCCCATATGGCCTTGATATCGGCATGTGCGAAAAATGTTATATTAAGAAGGTGGAAGGACACTGCTGTCCCTACTTACCTAGAATGGTTTCATGAAATAATGTTTGCCCTGCAAGCAGAGTATACGATCGCTAAATTGTCCAAAAATACCAAGAAATATGCAAAGAGATGGGAGCCTCTCTATACTTTGCTAATAAGTAACTAATGAGCCAGGGGAGACTGAATTTTTAGTTCAACAATGCTCCAGCAGCTTAGATAATTTATTTTACGTAAGGTTTTAACCTACTAAATAGGTGGCAGACTGGGGAATAAGGGGAGGGAGGGGGGTGGCAGGGAAGGGGATTCAGTAAGCTACAGATCACGAATTGTATGGTTATACTATATATGGTTTATAATTGTTGTTTTGAACGATGGACAACATATATGTCATTTGTTATCTGCTTACACTTAATGAAAACTGCAATAAAGTATATTAAACAAGAAAAAGCAAAACTGAATGCAGCACTACAGAGAGAGACAGAATGAGAAGGAGGCATCAGAGACTGTACAGTCCAATTTGCTAATGCAAACAACCACTAGGGCTGAAAAACAAAATGGATCAATGAAACACTGGAACAGAAAAGACAGTTACATGCATCAATATTTGCACAGAAAAAAGACGTATCAATGAGAAATGACGAGCAAAGTACTAAGAGAAGCATGCAGCAAAAATGGTTGAAGCTGTTACCATCACTACCGACACACGTACAATGATGCCACATACAGACACACCAACAAAGATGCCACAGACCAGTACTAAACCTATTGTACATGATCCCCATGCAGATAATGCCACCAGAAAATTAATGGAAAGGGCATAAGCAGGGTTACCTTGATCACTGTCACTCTTTGCTCTGTGATTGCCAGAATTATCTTTGCCGCACCATCCAAGAAGGTAGCATTGGAGAAATGTATGAAAGGTAATGTCCTATGTGAAAATATCAGCTGTGTGGATTTTATTTATTTATTAGGCAATCAGAATTACAACTCTTTGTGTCAAGGACACTTTTGCAAAAGCTACACATCAGGAATACAAAGTACAAGCAGTGCTAGGATATAAAGGTGACAAAGCTCAGAAAATACGTGCAGTGGATGCATGGATGGCGAAAAGCCAGGATTCCCTGGTCATATGCATGCCAATTTTTCAGAACAAGCTGTACAAAAATGTGCTCCCACTGTCTGCCACTACACACACCAGCACTATGCTGGAAACAATACTTTGATGTGAAAACAGATTCTGCAAGCACAAAGATCATTACCATGCTGGAAAACAATATACTTATGATGTGGTTTTTCCATTGCCTATTTTTTTTATTGTATTACTTGCTATATTGAGGAATAAAGGATGGGGTGGTGTGTTTACAAGATTTTATACCCCCTCCTGAGGTGAAGGATGCTACATAAACCCTAAGGGCGAAGCTCAAGGGTTTATGAGAAGTATCCCACAAAAGGGTGTGTGAAAAATCAAGTTTTACACACCGGCTTCATCTTTATTTTATATAATTGCTGGTGGGCACTTTTTGCCGCAGCAGTTATATAAAATAAAGAAAAGATCTTTGGTTTCACTTACCTCCGAGTGGCGGTTATGGCAGGTGTTCAGTGCAAGTAAAGAAAGACAGCAGCTGGGAAGCCCGATGCATGTTTGCCATAATAACCAGATGGTTAAATATCAACCTGGGTTTTCTTAGGGAAAAAGTTCCCGCCAGTTGTTATAATATAGTACCAAACATCAATTCATACTATTATTATAAAAACAATCAAACTTATTTCTAACACAGACCCTCAGGCTGCAGTGCCCAGCGGATAACCGAGCCAGAACCATGCCCCTATTCATGCATCAGCCATATGAATCTGTGGTGTACTTGAAAAGAGATGTAATTCCTTACACCTAAGGCAACAAAATATTTCTCACAGATTAGATGCCTAATTCCATCGAGCCAGTCAATGGGAGGTCAATGAGGTCAAGGGGAACCTGTATCCTCTTAATAAAAATGCTATTATTTTTCCTGGAAAACACTAGTCAGTACAGGTATTACTGTTACTGTCACTGTTTCACACCTGGCTTCAAGTTCCTACACTTTTTATTTCAGATAACCCTTACAACATTGTCCCATTATTATGCATACAATGGTCAACACTATGCAACAAACTACACCTGCTATGTTGTTACTTTAACAATAGAACACACAGGTCACCTAAAGGGGCTTATTAATACTATATCGTCTTACAATATTGTTAAGAAAAGTACCACAGTATATACCATTATAAAGGTATAAGACTTACACTAAGTACTGTCACACAATTACTCTCTAGTTGACAAAATGTGAATTGCTTGTAAACAGGCTGTCTGACAAAGAAATGAGCATTCTGTATCTGTACTGAAGGAATTGCAGCTCCACTCGGGACCTCCGTGCAAGGTATGACATATCTGACTGCACACTAGAATTTTAGGTAACTTTATTATAGTTCCTTTAAAAAACAAGCCACATGATAATGACAGCACTGTCAGCACACCTGTGTAAATTTCTCTATCCATCCCCCCCACATGTCTCACAATAATCACCAAGAATGTCAGGAGTGGAAATAAAAATAGTATTTATAGTGCAGAATTGTGCCACTCCAAATGCATTGATCATCAAATTGAAAGGCACAGTTTCATATGTGTCATCTGTACATATCTTGCAGAGATTTATGTATTATTACAATTGATTTCCACACAGAAATTCACAAATAGCTATACTGTCAACTCAAAATATATACATGAATTAAATCTACTATTTTTTAAGCTCCTGACAGTCATGGTGTTTACTGTGAGAGGTGTGGAGAGACAGAGACAGACAGACAGACAGACAGAGGGAGAGGGTGATGGAGAGAAATTTACAGAGATACTGACAGTGCTGTCATACCATGTGACTTGTGCTTTTATGTTTGCTTGCATGCATGTGCAAGAAACATAGTGCCATCATTCAAGTTTTGTAGGTATGGCACCCTGTCTTCCAATTCAGTCAGTGTGTTTGCAGGCACGCCACAGTTCACCAATGATTGCTGCAGCTGTCTTTGACAGCAGTTGAAAATGCAGTGCCATACAGTTGAAAGGGAGAGCTCCACTTTAGTGAGCAGTGACAAGATAGTGCTGATTAGAATATTGCATGCTCATGCGCTCCCCCACGCACACACTGTATGGCGAAGGGGTGCCAAATCCCCATTGGCTCTGCACTCCACCCTAACAGAGTTCCAGGTGCCACGCTGGGATTCCAGCATGGCAATGGTCCATAAGGCTGACGGGGGTGCCTAATCCCTTTTGGCTCCACTGTTTCCCCCCCAACAGACTACCGGGTGCTGCACTGGGAGCCCACACCAGTGTGGCACAAGTCCCACATTGTCTACAGAAAAAAAAATAACCTGCAAGAAAAAACATTTCCTTGCTGACTGTCCTGACCCCCTTCCCCCCACCTGCACCCACCCTCTGCACACCCTGCCTCCCCACACCCCCATCTCACCCCATACTTACCTCCAGAGTCTGGCTCGATGATCTTCGGTGGACCAGGAACATGTCCGCACTCTTCAAAGCCGACTGAGAACTGAGGAAATGCCGGTAAGCAATATAATGGAATAAATAGGGTTTTTTCAACTTTGATACATATCTCAGGCATTGTTGGGAATTTTTTCACCAAATTTTCAACATAGGGTTTTTGGGACCCCACCTCATGAAGCAAACATTCAACATTGACAAATGCTTGTTTTTAAAGCAACAATAATAAAGTCCTCCAAAAGTATAGTGTGCAGTCATAGTTATCACACATTGCACGGAGGTCCGAAGTGAGCTGCAACTCACTAACGCTACCTTAGTAAATTTTTCAGTACAGACTGTGTTACATGGAATGATCATTTCTTTGGCAGCCTGTTTTAAAGCAGTTCACATTTATTCAGCTAGTGAGTCATTGCATGACTGTTTATCTGGCATAGCTGGTGGTGTTGTAAATATAGAATAAAGTATGGGTTGGGGTGTGTAATGAGATTTTACACACACCCGAGTTGTGGGATGCTACATAAACCCCAAGGGCAAAGCCCGAGGGGTTTGTGAAAAGCATCCCACAACGAGGGTGTGTGTAAAATCGAGTTTGACACCCCAACCCATTTTTTATTTTATATAATTGCTGGGTTTTCCTTTTTCACCTTAGCAATTATATAAAATAAACAGCTCCCAGTGTATCCTCCCAGTGTATCCTACGTTCAGTCCTTTTAGTTCAGTGCCAAGATTTTCGTATTTTAAAACTGTTTTTTCCCTTTCTGCAGGTCTTTGTGTGTTTCTAGGGTATATGGGAGAAAAGAAAGAAAGGACTTACCGCTGAGTTCTTGTGGCTGTTCTGTTTCAGGCAACATGGAAGCAGTGGCGGTCTTGACTAGTCACGCTGCTGCATGAACATGCGTGCAGCAAGGGAAATCGTGCGCATGTTTGCTGTTATAAACACTCCTTTATAACGACAAATTATGCCACGGTTTCCCTATGGGAAAAAGGGAGACCCATTTATTATAATGCATTGTTGGACCGTATTACAACATTTATTTTCTGCCTCTGAATATGTATATATTGATGTTTATTTTTCTTTATCCAGCTGAGGTGTGTAATATTTTAAATGTGCAAATTGTAAAGGCAATTCCAAAGAAATAAAATATTTATTTCCCTTTTTTTGTGGGGTGGGTGGTCACCAATGAAATAATATCTAGCTTACAGGATGCAGAAGAAAAAATAAAGTCAACTAGTTCTAACTGTTCTGTGAACATCTGTTTATGGGGCTAAATGAACATCAGGATATTTTGTATTTGTTGTAGACTTTGCCCCTGTGTAGCATGAGCAAACCACTCAGTTGCTACTATCTTATATCGTCTGTACAGCATACTACACACCTAGGAAAATATCCTGTGAATTTGGGGGTGGGGGCACAGTTGGTGGGTAAAGGGTGGCCTGCATTATCCAGAGTGAGGGAATAATAGCTTAGAGCAATAAACTCACAGTAATAAAGTATGTTTTAAACACAGGACAAAATAGTAATCAGGACCTCAGTTGAATACTCCCTTGGAACTTTGTGACAGCAAGGTGCCATATATGTGCAGGACTTGCAAGAAATTGAGATGCTGACATTAAAAATGATGATTCAAACATTAGAGAAAGGCAGTACAAGTTATTGCTTTTTACATGGAAGCCTCTGCAATACTCACTTATGTAAATTTTCCTGATCAGACCATGTCACTTTTATTGTTATCTACTATGCATTGCATTACAGTCTCAGTCACCATCCCATTTACTCTTAAGACCTTGAGTGAATAACGTCTCAGATTAGCAGCCCTCCTAAATACAGTTCAGCAGTAGTCATTATTGGTAACATTTGAATAAGCATTTGTATTACAAAATGAATTGTATGATTTATTACAATACAATTAGCATAGTTTGAGGAGGAAAATGAACATAACGAGTGTGGGGAGACTTCTATGTAAAGACCTGTCATTTTACTTCCATTATCTCTCTCCCTCCTTCTTTGCTTACCCCTCATGGACTGCTTGGCTCTCACCACTATTGGTTGTCATGTGGAATATTTCACAAGATCCTCACCTTAGCCCATTTTGGGTAACCAACTATTTTTGGCCTCTGTGCTTGTATTGATATTTGAGTTTCTACTTTATTTAGATGGTACTGTGCACATTTATGTCTTTGTCATATCATCCAACTGTTCATGTCCTGAATTGTTCCTCCAACTGTTCCTAGATTGCACCTCAACTATATCCCCATGCTGTAAATTTGTCCTTATTTAGCTTAAAAAATCTGGGCATGAGGACAATAGGCGGTTTTCACAAAGGCATCTAGGGGAGGTGACCAGGGCAGTCAAGCCAGCCAAGGCAGCAAAGGAGCTGAAGTTGACTCAGGGGATCAAGAGGGGAAAAGGGTTCTTCATCGCAAAGGAGAAGAGGAGTTGTAGACATGATATTGTTAGAATTAAGAGGGGTGATGGGTGGAACAATGGGAAGAACTACCATTCCACTACCCATTCCCCCAGGATGCACCATGAGGTGAGAAACGTGTTGTTCAGTGTGCCTTTCCTGGTGAAACATTTTAATAGATAAAGAAAATAACATATAAGAACAGGCAGAGGCACGTAATGAGTACTTCTGCTCGGTGTTCATGAAAGAAAGGGATGGCCTAATACTGCAGGGGAAGGGGACAAGGGTGGAGGGGAGGGAGAGATAACAGAAGGGGTCATCCAAGAAGACAGAGTTCTGAAGGGCCTTAAAGCCTTGCAGGTGGACAAGGCTCCAGGACCAGAGCGTGTCGCTCAAGAGTCCTGAAGAAACTGGCAGAGGTGTTGGCTGGCCCTCTGATGGACCTGTTCAACACCTCCTTGGAGACAAGGAGTGTACCTAGGGGCTGGAGGATGGCTCACGTGAGTGCCTCTTTAGAAGACTGGACCAAGGACCAACTGGGCAACTACAAACTGGTGAGCTTGACTTCCATAGTGGGGAAGTTGATGGAGACCATTCTGAAGGAGATGTTGATAACCTTTCTTGATAATAATGGTCTACAGGATGAGAACAGCATGGGTTTGTCTCAGGAAGATCGTGCCAAACTAACCCGATCGACTTCTTCAACTGGGTCACTAGGGCAGTAGGCGAAGGCCGCTGTGGATATCCTGTATCTGGATTTCAGTAAGGCTTTCAACTTGGTGCCACACAAGAGATTAATGAGCAAGCTGAAGGACAGTGGAGAAACTGATGGGGTGGGTTGAGAACTAGTTGCAGGGCAGAGAACAGAGGGTAGTTGTAAGGGGGAGGACATCCAAGCCAAGGTCAGTAATGAGTGGGGTACTGCAGGGTTCAGTGCTGGGCCCTGCTTTGTTCAATGCCTTCATTGGAGACATTGCAGAGGGGAGTCAAGAGTAAGATCAGCCTGTTCGCGGATGACACTAAGATTTGTGTAAATGTGGACAATGAGGAAGGGAGGCAGGCACTCAGGGAGGATCTAGCTAAACTCAAACACTGGTCTAGGGAGTGGCAGTTGGGGTTTAATGCTAAGAAGTGCAAGGTGATGCACCTCAGAGACAGAAATCCCAGGTCCAGCTACTGGCTAGGGGGAGTGCAGGTAACAGCTTCAGAGGAAGAAAGGGACCTTGGAGTAATAGTCACAGGGGGACATGAAGGTATCAGCACAGTGTAGGATGGTGGCAGCAAGGGCAAATAGGATATTGTGGTGCATTGCCAGAGAGATCACCTCTAGAAAGGAGGAGGTCATCCTGTCCTTGTATAGATCACTGGTGAGGCCACACTTGGAGTACTGTATAGAGTACTAGTGCCCATACCTAAAAAAAGGTATGAGATTACTGGAGGGAGTGCAGTGCAGGGCTACAAAAATGATCATGGGACTAGGGGAGTTGGCGTATGAGGAAAGATTGAGGGCTCAACATGTATTCACTGGAAGAGAGAAGGAAAGAGGGACATGATAGAGACCTTTAAGTACTTGAAAGGCATAAACAAAGTCAGAGAGGAAGATTGTTCTGCTTAAAGGAGGAAGGGTTACCAGGGGGCACAGTCTGAAGTTGGAAGGGGAAAGGTTATGGAGGGAGATGAGGAGGCACTACTTTACAGAGAGAGTGGTGGCAGGATGGAACGCACTGCCAAATAAGTTAATTGAACTGAGGACAGTGGATAGCTTTAAGAAGGGTTGGGATAGAGTCATGGGCAGGGTTAATATAGACAAGAACACAAAGGGGGAAAGACTGGGAAAGGGGAGGAAGGGAGTGGTTTGGGTGGGAGTGGGGCAGCTGTAGTGATATGAAACTAAGAGCTGCACAATAGGAGAAGACTGGATAGACCTGTGGGCCTTTTCTGCTGGCAATTTTGTATTTTCATATTTGCTTTCCCTTTCTTCTGTATATCCCTCTAGATCTCTGTATTGAGCTTGTTTATGTTAGACCTGTTTATACTGTATTTTACTATGTAATTTTTTGACCTGGTGTTCTATTCTCTTTTTATGCTTAACTGGATGTTTGTGTAAATGGGCATTTTTGCTCACATGCCTTTCAATATAAAATAAAGATTGATTGATTGATTGATTGATTGATTAAAAACTGGATTAACAGTCCTGAACCACAGCAGTTCTGTAAAAATCCAAACTGGCCAGACTGGGTGCAACTTGCACAAATTCTGTGGGTCCAGTCTCTCTGGCTACACTGTTCAGTCTGACTTTTACATATCTGGTCTGCTACCGAATCTGTTTTCAACCCTTCCTTGGCATGATAGAAAACTGAACCGTCAGAATCAGACCAGATGGTAAAAGCCAGACCAGATCATCTGGAGTGAGTGGATCAGCAATATTTGCACAAACTGTGCCCAGTCCAGATTTTACAGCTCTGGTCTGGTTATCTGGTTTTTACCCATATCCCACTGATTGTGGCTTCATGACATACTGCACAGATGGATACAGAGTCTAACCCAGTGAAGGCTGAAGTTTCATAAAACCATTATGCTAAAAATACCAAGACTCACTCAATTCCTGATGATCCCCCACCCAAAGTCACACTTAGTCCTCTACTAAAGTAATGCTCAGATATTAGTGCTGCCACATCCACACCATTAAGCTTTTAATGCCATCATGTCTCTTCTGCTGCCATGAGCTCTCCTTCCTTGAAGTCGCAGCCCCCCAACCAAGTAATTTTCCAGGGAGCAGCTCTTTACACCACATCTACTAAATTACTCCTCAACTCCTTATTTTTAAACATTTTTGCTTTAGTATATCCATGGACAGGAAAAATGAATTTGGAAAAGAAACCAAAGCCCCAATTTATCAGTTCATTTAATTGGATACATGACACCAGCGTGATGACCCTGACATCCGCTACAGCACCAGGAACCAGTCAACACCACCGGCTGTGCCACAACCCCAAACTGACCAACATCACGATGCACAATGCGGTGGGGGGCTGTACCCCTCCTCACCCCACCTACTATACATATCTAACTCCATGTCGTACAGACAGTGGAATTAGATATTTACCCCCGTCACCCTAAACTGTCTCAAAGCAAAACCCCTGTCACTGCTGATTTAGGTGCTATGGGGGTTTCACTCTGCGGGTGTTGCTGTAGTGGTGGCATACTCATTTAATTACAATACAGCATGTTATGAACTGATCAGATTCTATGTGTCACTCATAACCTAAGTCAAACAAAAATGAGACACACACATGCTTACCTACTTGCAAGTTGTAAACACCTATAGACACAAATTGCAGGTTAAGAACACAGTGCTGTATAAAATAATAATTAAAACACAACTGGCTATTTTGGTGCATTGAGTATATTATTAATACTATTTAAAACGAATATTTGGAAAAATAAGTGAATATATCTGTGAGATTATATACATTAAATGTTTCTCCTACAAAAAGGAAAAAAAACAAGCATTAGGCACCAACCTTGACAATCCACCGTGTTCCAAAGTATACTGCATGTTCAACAGCTTGCTACCTTCTCCATGGAGAAACAGAGAGAGAGAGAGAGAGAGAGAGTTAAAATTCTAATAATATAACAGACAAGTAATCACCACATGTCAGGTACTAGTTTCTCCCCAGAACTGCCTGCCTAAGAAAATGAAGTTGGCATTTAACACTTTAGATGTGTTTATTATTTGGGAACAGGCATCACTGGAACTCTTTGCTATGGAATGTCTTACACAAAGAAGCAGGATGATTACTGTTAGGATGGAGGTGTCAAATGGCTTAATGAGGTGTTCATAGGGGCTGAGGGCACAGCAGTGCTTATTTGTTATGCAGAAAACTCCAGGAAGTGTTTAACCCATTCTACTTCCAATAGCTTTGTATGATGTCTGCTATCCACTGGCAACCTGACACAAAATGACTGCCAGAAGATAATGAATTAACTTTCTGTGTTTGCTGACTGTAGTGTAGAATGTCCGAGACTCTGCTGAAGAGGGCTCAATTAACTCCTCAAGCCAGAGGAAAAATAGTGTTCTTCAGCTCCTATACACACACAGGCAGCTTAGTAATGCAGCTCCAGTGGAGGACTCTATTTTTAACACTTATCATGTTGTTTGGTTGCAAAAATGATATCAGCCCTTTTCTGAATGCAAAATGTCTGCAGGGCTATGCCCACTGCAGCCATAAAAAGGTTGTTCTTTGAACTTTATTTTTTTTTTTGCCTTATTTTTTTACTTCTGTATTAAAAAGTAGGGTGCTCTGTAAGGGTGGTAGTGTGTTTAGGGGATCAATGTTTGTGTTTTAAACTGTTTAAAAGGCTATTCTTCTAAGTGAATTTTTGTACCTTATAAGGAATCAACTGGTTTAAGTGGTCAGTGAGTTTAGACTGCCACTGTCTTTCTTTAGCTTTTCTGGTGCAGATGTTCTCAAGGTCATAAAATGCTCCATAATCTTTTCATTGCAGGCACTGAGTTCAGTATAGCACTCCAAGGATTCAATCTGAAAAAAATGAAATAAACAGAATTTAAACAACCATTAAAAAGAAGAAGTGCAGCGGCCTCAATGATATGTGGGATTTATGAAATGTGTTATCTAAAATGCATGGTATTCCTTTTTCACATGTTAGTTATTATATAAACAGTATAAACAAATCCCCCCAAAATCTGAATTTAGGCTGCCTAAATCTGCAAAAAAAGGTAATAGTAAGCAATTTTTCAGTTATATCAATTATCTGAAAAAATCAAATAAACTAACAACTATCATAGATAATAACAAAGTTATCTAGGATCCAGTCTGTATAGCAAACATATTCAACAATTACTTTGTTCTCTGTACTCTGGACCTAGGCAGTTTTACTTCTCAAATACCAAGAAAACCCAGACAAATTTTGTACAAAGGAAGAGATGAAAACCAAAATACGAAATAAAAAAGAAATGAATGC
The DNA here is from genome assembly GCA_016271365.2 of Neoceratodus forsteri. NCBI lineage: Eukaryota > Metazoa > Chordata > Ceratodontiformes > Ceratodontidae > Neoceratodus > Neoceratodus forsteri. The sequence continues at coordinate 1,022,470,335 of CM057454.1, read as the reverse complement.
TCCTGGGATTGAGGTATTACTCCCCAAATGTTACTGTTAACCAAAGAGACCATATGTATCCCCTTGAAATAGTGTTTAACAAACTTATGCACATGGGTTAAGTTCCCTGAACTGGAAACTGGGTAAAATTATGCCATTTTCAAAAAAGGAAAAAACATGACATCACAAATTATAGGCCAATCAGCCTTACCTCTGTCCCAGGAAAGGTGTTCAAAATCCATACTTAAGACAAGCGTATAGCTCATGTAATGATAAATGACAAAATCAAAAAACAACAGCATGGGTTTATGGCAGTACAATCATGTTTAACAAATCTCATTAGTTTTACAATCATATTAGTAAAATTTTGGATGATGGTAAATCAGCAGATGTAGTCCTGCTTGATTTTAGCAGGGCCTTTGACAAAGTGCCCCATTGAGCTATCATAAATAAATTACAAAACCTGCAAGTAGATGGTAACATAATAGCATGGATAGATAGCTGGCTAACACACAGAACACAGAAAGTATCCATTAATAGATTCCTGTCTGCTGAAGGTGAAAGTGTCAAGCAATGTTTCGCAGGGCTTTGTTTTGGGCCCAGTGTTGTTCCAGTTATTCATATGAATTTGGGTCATCACTTAAATAACAAAATAGTGAAATATGCTGATGATACAAAACTGGGTGGTCCAAGTAAAACACTGGAAGAAAGACAGTCCATTCAAAATATTTGGATTATATAACTGCCTGGTCATAGAGATGGAAATGATGTTTAATACATACAAATGTATAATTTTACATTTGGGAAAAAGAATAAAAGGAGCAACTATGTATTAAGCAATAAAACCTTCCAAACAAAGGAAGTAGACAGAGATCTGGGAATTCAAATTGATTCAAAACTAAACTTTAACACTAAATGTACAAATGTGATTGCAAATTCTAATAGGGTGTCCAGCTCTGTTAAAAGGAATATAAAAAGTAGAAAACTGGATATCCTGCTCCCCCTGCATAGATCATATATCAGACCGGACTTAGATTATTGTAGTCCATTGTGGAACCCCTACAAAAAAGCTGATCTACATAGGGTGGAATGTGTACAGCTAGGTTAACTAAATTTGTAGAGGGGTCGAGGACCTATCATATAATGCAAGGCTTAACACATTGGGAATATTCCTATTGGAAACCCATAAAAATGGGTGATTTATTGCTCTTCTATGACATAATTAATGACAAAAAATTAATAGAAGAACTAGGAATCGAATTTAATGACATACATGTCAGAAGTTGCTTAGCTGCTATTCTTATAGCGTCCATTCCTTATCAGTCCCTCTTGCTCTAGCAGTGGCCACACCACCAGCCACCTGTCTTCACCACTTTATCACTCTCTCAAATGGCACCCCCTCACTACACTGCTGTGCTTAGCTCACTCTCCCTTTGCTTTAACTGTGACCCCTGACTCAACCTCTTACCGCACCTCCTCCCTCATGCTCCTCACCTTATTAGTGCTTCTCACCCTCCTCTTACCCTTGGCCTACCTTCCATCCTCTTCTTATCCAAAGCAACTGCCCAGCCACTCCCACCATCCCTCACTGTCCTCCACCATACTCCCTTGTGCCACCTCCTCCCTCTCACAGACCCCATCTTGGCCCCTAAATACCAGGTCTATTGGTCCCTCCATTCTTCCCCCCTGTTTCCACGCTGGCCTGATCACCCTAAAGTTCTCCACTGGAGCTTCCCTGCTCTCCACCAGTCACCATCATCACCACCATAAACTTAGGACAGCCTTGTCAAGCCCTTGCTAATGCTCCTGCTGCTGATGGCAGGAAACATTGAATCCAACCTTAGTCCAGCTCCCCCCACTCCTTCTCAACTCCCATGGGGCTTAAAGATAGTTCACCTAAACAACAGGAGCCTGATCCCCCAAATCTGTTTGCTTCAGCCAATTGCCTTATCCCTCAACCCTGATATCCTGATCATAACAGAGACCTGGCTAAAGATGCACATCCAAGATACCTGTATCTCCATCCCAGGATACTCAGTAATCTGTCAAGACCACCTAGGAGCTAAAAGAGGTGAGGTATTGCCTTATTCATCTCCTCCTCCCTCACATTCTCCACCATACTACACTACAACCCCTGCAGTCTATTGAATCCTTGATGGTGAAGATCTCCCTTTCCCCACACCATTCACATCTTTATAGCTGGCTCATATTGTTGCCCCGGCTCCCCCCATGGCTTCTATCACTGACCTCCTAGCCACCCTACAATCACATGCATCTGGTGGGGAGCTCCATGTCCTTGGCAACTTCAATGTGGACTGGCTCTCTGCCTCCCACTCTAAAATTCAAAATGACATAGCCATGCTCAACCTGTCCTGACTAATTAATGAACCCTCCTGTTTAAACACCAAAACTCTCAATCACTTTCTAATAGATTGGGCTCTCACCTCACACCCACACTGGATAATTACTACAGGTCTGCTGCCAGAATCCTTAAGTGACCATCACCTAACATATGCAGTCCAGAAAATCCATTGACCCAAAGCCCCTCCCCCCAAAACCCTACTGGTTCAGTCCTACAAATCATTGAACCTTGCTCACCTCCTTAATGACTTGGCAAACCATGACTGGTCATTCATCCTGAAGTGCCACCTCTATTGACTCCGCACTAGACTATTTCAAGTCTAAGTTCCTGTCAGTTTGGGATACTTATGCACCACTCAGATGGATCTGGGTCCAGGGTTCCCATCTGCCTTGGGTCACTGCAGAGTTCATGGCCTGCCTTCAGGCCAGGGATCAAGCATGGAAGACTCACAAAGCCTCTGGCTCCACTACTGATTACCAAAACTACCACACCCTTTGAAATGCCAGTACTAGAGCAATCCATCTGGCTAAGGCAGATTACTTTAAATCCACCTTCCTTACTAACTTAAATCACCCCTTCAGCTTCTGGAAAGTGGTACAATCTCTCTTCCTCCCCCATCCCAGCCTCCTACCCCTGTTATAAAAGCTGACAACACCACCTTAACTGACCCGCTTGGAGTGGCAACTGAGTTTAACTCCTTCTTTACCTCTTGTTCCTCTGCCTCCTGTCTCCCTCTCCCCCATCCACCATGGCAAAGCCTCCTCAAACACCCCAATATGGCCAAGCCCCCACCCCACCCATCCTTCTCCTTCTGCCACATTATCCCAGCAGATGTATACAATGCCCTTCTTGCATTAAACCCTTCCATGGGAAAATGACCCTCCTGGCTGGACTCCAAAATACTTTTCCTGGCAGCCCCCACCTTCACCTCCCCTCTTGCCTCCCTCTTCAACCTTTCCTTCTCACTTGCCTCTATGCCATCTGAATGGAAACACTGCCATTCCCCTCCCGAAAGGTGGCGACCCCTCCTCCATTGGAAACTATCGACCTATCATGCTGCTCCCCATTCTGGCGAAACTACAAGAGCATCTAGTACTCTCCCAGCTCTCCTCCTTCCTTGAGTCTACCTCCTTCTTCACACCTTATCAGCCTGGGTTCAGGAAGTCCCACTCAACCACTACCTCCCTGCTGAGGCTCACTGAATCCATCCATACTGACATGGACAAGGGCCTCATCACCTCTGCCATCTTTGTTGAATTCGCAAAAGGCTTTCAACAATGTTTCTCACCCTCTCCTCTTATCCAAGCTAGCAATAGCAGGGCCTAGTGAAGCCAGCAGCTGGTTCCACTAATACCTTGTGGTAGGATTCAGTCCATCAGGATTGGTGACTCCCTATCTCTTCCCATCCCCATCACCACTGGTGTACCTCAAGGCTCCATCCCTGGCCCTCTGCTGTTCTTCATTTTCCTCAATGACCTACCCTCTGCCTGCCCACACACCTCCATCCATATGTATGTGGACAACACTGTCCTGTTTACATCTGGCACCTCTGCCTTTGATGTAGTGACCAGACTTCAGTGAGTCTTTGTGGAAGTTCAGCTCTGGTTCTGCTCAAATCAGCTTTTCCTGAATGCTAAGAAAACAGTCTCCATGACCTTTGGCTCAAGGCAGAGACTATCTCGGCTCCCCCTTCCCACCTTCCACACCTAGATGGGACAATGTTAGAAGCCTGCTCCTCCTTTTGATACCTCGGGGTCTGGCTTGACCAGCACCTCGACTTTTCTGTGCATAATGAGGCCATCACAGAAACTGCACCTAACTGGGTGCCCTGTATCAAACATTTGTGCATCCTGCTGCCGGCTCACCATTCTTTGTACAAAAAATGATCCTCCCTATATTCAACTACAGGGATGTAGTCTACAGTGTCACTCCCAAAATTTCCCAACTAGATTAGGCACCATCTTCCACTCCATCTGTCATTTCACACTGGACTGTTTACCTAGTACCCACCACTGTGTCATCTACCAAACCCTGTCCCCCCACAAGACAGGAGGCAGGCACACTGCGCTAGTTTTATGGCTAAATTCTGGTTGCAGTCCCTGCCACATACCTCTCCACTTCTCTCTCCCCCTCCCACCTCCCTCACACTCTCCCAGACACTATGACCGTCACACACTGTTGGTCCCTCCCAAGACCACCTCTGCAGGCCATGCAGCCTTCTCCTATTGCCTGCCTAAGCTGTGGAATGCCCTTCCCCCTGAGATTCACCATGCCACCTCCCCACGCTTCTTTAACATACTTCTGAAAGCCTATTTCTGCACCACCTGCTCCTGCTTCTAACCTTCTATTAGCCCAATAGACTCCCCACCCCCCTCACAGACCTGCTTCCCCCATCTTACCCCCACAACTGAGTGGCACTGGCCAACCCTGGATTTTAAATTTCCAGTTTCTCTGGGTACTTCTCGTACTTCTAGCACTTACTTATCTGTTCAGTGGCTTATTTGGCCTTTATTTGTCTCATCTGTAGGAACTTTTAGGATTTTCTTGTGTTGTAAAAAGTTGCTACAAATATTTTCTACTATTGTATTTACTACTGCATGGTAATTCTTGGCTACTGTGTAATTATTGCTGCATTGTGTTATCCTTGTGTCGTCAAACCTTGATGCAAAAATCCTACTATTGTATTTATTAATGTGTTGTTACTCCCTGCTACTGTATAAATATTGGATGCATTGCACCATCTCCTTCTGTTCCCTTCTCCCAGGATGCATCTGAAAATGAGCAGTTGTCTGCTTAGTATGCCTCCCTGATGAAACTTTTAAATTAATTAATTAATTAAATTAAAAAAAGAAGAGGACACACACTCCAGGTAAAGGGTTCCAAATTTAGGGGGAACCTAAGGATGTATTTCTTCTCTGAAAGGGTGGTGAACATGTGGAATGGAGTGCCTAAAGACTTTGTAAAAAGCAACAGTAATGAAGCCTTCAAAAGAAAATTAGATACCTATAGCAACAATGGAGGAAACCTAAATTACTATGCAAACCAATAAGAGCCATCATGGGTCACGGCCTTCTTTGCTCCTCCACCACAATAGTGACAATTATGTAGGTATTACATATTTTTTTTTTTATTTAGTTGTTTAACCAGCAGTAGCACACTAAGCGAAAGCTTTTTTACAGGTGCGACCTGGGATCACAGGGAAGTTAAGTGACTTGCTCAGAGTCACACATTATGCAAGTAGAAGCTGTGAGATTCAAACCCAGGTCTGGGCTGCTGGATGTCACCAGATTTGCAGCTCAGAGCCTTAAACTACTGTGCTATACTGCCTCCCTAATAAATATATTTGCCCTCCTTCTCCCTCTTGAAAGTATATGTCTGTTCTATTGCATTTCTTTTTAGTAACTGTTTAAATTCTGTTTTTTTTTTTTTTTTTTTCAGATCGGATCCTAGGAAGCTGCACCTCTACCTTTTCTCTCCTTTTCTGCTCCCTGGTCCATATACTGTTGATCCCTGAGAAAGTGTCCAAGAAGGTTGAGGTTATCACATGATGGCTCCATGGGAGTGTGGCATTCTATCTTTTAGAAATGTTATTGTAATTATAAATTGATGCCTAGCTATATATCTAGGGTGCTTTAGAATCCACTAATGTTGTTATGCACTACATTTTTTCTTTCACTTTTTTTATATGTTGGAATCTGGGCTAATTGTTGTGATAAATTATGTATATCTGTTTTAGTATGCATGATGTCATCACCTTGGGATTATTTAAGAATTGAGATGTCTCTATAACCCTCCCCCAGATGAAGCCTTTCTGGTGAAGAGCTGTGGCATCCGCTTTGGTTGGTAACTGGCAATGCTCTGCGGCTGAAATTTTGATATCTGTAATAAACACCTAAACTGTGGGTATACTCGTCTGAGCCTTCTTTTGGAGTGCAGCTAATTTTGGTTCTCACTTTGACATTTAGGGTTTAGCCACTCTTTAAGTTGCATCCCCAGGTTTTCACTTGAGTGCAATTGCATTCCTTATAGACTACATGTTTAGGATGAAGCTGACCTTCTGGGAGAAGGGGGCCAAACCAGACACCTGGCTAATCAACTTAAAAATGGCAATAAAGATCTAGGATCCCCTTGGTCAAGAATTCAGAAAGAGTAGAATGTAAAGCAGATAAGTACATTAATAAGGCCTTCTTGGAGTTCTACTCAAACCTCTACACAGCTGAGGTGCTTACCTCCCACTCAGAAACACAGACATTCCTAGGCACTTTAAACTTGCCAACCCTCACTCAGGAACTAAGGGAGTCCCTTGACAGTCTCTTCCAAGAGACAGAATTAAAAGAAGGTCATTAAATCCATGCCATACAGGAAAGCTCTGGGACTGGGCAGTTTACTGGTTGAATTTTACAGCACATTTCAGAAGGAACTGTTGGGGATCCTCCACTCAGTGTAAGAAGAGGTGGGTGGCTCTGGAGTCATACTAAAATTGATGCAAATGGCTCCAATAGTGCTGATTCCCAAACTAGGCAAAGATACAACAACCTGCAGCAGCTTCTGCCCTATATCCCTTATTACAGTAGAGTACATGATCTCTCCAAAACTCTGGGTGTAATGCTTAAAAAAGCTGTTCCCTTCTCTAAACTCCAGGGACCAAATTGAGTTTAATCCTGGGAGAAGAAGTAGGGACAATACCAGAAGGCTACTCAGCCTGATCTGGTATGCAAAAACACAAGCTATAGCCATGGCTCTAGTAGCACACAATGCAGAGGACTTCAGTAGAGTCAAATGACCTTCCCTGTTCCATTCCCTTAAACATTATGGATTTGAAGACAGATTCCTGAAGGGCACACAAACCCTATGTCATCAGGCAAAGGTGGTAGTCAAAACCAGTGGAACAATCTCTGAGACATTCATTTTTGGCAGAGGCACCAGATGGGGTTGCCTGCTGTTCCCCTTGCTTCTTATACTGGCAATTAAGCCACTACTATAAGCTATCAGGAAAGACCACAGATACATGTCCTGGATATGGGGAAGAACACAAGGTGCAAGCATATGCTGGCAATGTACTTTTGACCCTTACCAACCCTCAAGGGTCCATCCTAGTGCTTCTGGCCCTTACTCAGAAATCTGATCAAATAGCAGGATACAAATTAAATGAGTCCAAATCTCTGCTCATGGTGTCACAACAGGGATAGGAAAACAGTGCTGGGGTATCCCTGGGGGCTCATTCAGTGGAGCATCAACTCCGATTTCTGGGAATTGATTTTGCCTGGGATTTAGCTAAGCTTGGACCTCTTAACCTCCAACCATTGATGAAAACTCTTGAGGAGGACCTAGCGAGATGAAGCCTCCTGCGTTTTTCACACTGGGGTAGGGTGCATGCTTATATAATGTTTGCAGCCCGCCTGCATCCAATAGGTGCTGGACAGCCTACCCCTCACTCTCCACACGTCTATTCACCTCACAGCTGAAACAACAATTAGAATTATTTTAGGCCAAGGACTTGTGGAGGCTCAGCTTCAAGAATTTAAAGTTGGATCAAATATTGGGGGCTAAACCTTCTTGACTTCACCCTCAGACACAAAGCCCATGCACCCCTGCAGCTAAGGAAGGCTTCACCCATGATCCCACTAGAGCTATGTCCTAAACTGGTGGACTATGAAAGGTGGCTACTAGGAAAAATGCCCTTTTTGAAAGTGCTCAATCATGGTCGCCATTGTCACATGCTACCTTTTGCAGGTGGTGCAGAAGTTTGTTCCATGGTAACCAACATGAGCATCCAGCTATACCTGGCCTGGGTGATTTTATGGTTAGATCTTATGACCACTGCCAGGCCATAACCCCCAACATCGATGGCTGGTAGATTCTTTGACATCTGCCCAACAAATTATACTCTGACAATAAAGACAAGTAGATCTCCCTAAGCATGAGGAATGGGCAATGGAGTTGGGGAGAACTACCTGCTTTGTGAGGGTTCATTTTAGAGTCAGGAATCCATTAGACCAATACAAGTGCATATGAGATGCCTGCCATAAATCAGCATATTGCACCATACTGCAGGAATAAACCCTGAAAAGATGACAATTCAGCCCCTAGGGCATAATGGGAACACCCCAAACATACACAGGGATTATTTCCCCACCATGGTATGGATAACACCAACACTGGTAACCCAGGCACCAGATAGTAGCCACATAGATAACTGTGTGAATGGCAACATGCTATCCACAACATAGACTGTCATTGTGCTATCTGACCTAAACATGCATGAAGCAAGCATTAATACCTGACATGGTGGGTGGCACCGGGCTATACTCACCCATCCAAGGGCAAAATGAGGCCCAAAGTGGCAGGCAGAGGGCCTTATAGAACTTTTAAAGGTAGGTATAGTCGATAGCACTCATTCTGGCAAATTTCATTGTGTTTAAAAAATGGTTTCTAGTTGCAAATTTTAAATAACATGTAAAAATATAGTTTAAAAGTGTAAAATATAAAAAGGAAAAAAATAAAATATATATTTATGTAAAATAGTCCTTCTACTACTGCATCTAGCACTAGAGGGCACTGTTGTGGAGTATCATTTGTTTACAATTCCTCACAGCTTCTAGTAAGAATGTAGATGACGTGAGTGTTAAAAAAAAATCTGGTGAGGCTTCACTTTTTTATTTATAACCATATAAGGGATGTGGTTGCATTTCAGCAACTCTGCTGTTTTTACTGAAAGTAGTTTTGAATTCTTGAGAGGGGAAGAACAAACATAAAACTGTAGCACTCACTCAATGATGAGACTACCAGTACTTTCTTGCTTTTTTCCCCCACGGATGAAGATGTGTTACAATGAAGAATGTGGGTGGGCAGTGGGATGAGGGGAACAATTAGCACTCAAAGCTAAGAACACTCTATGCTATCACTAGAAAATTCTGTTTATAAGATATAAAATGTTTCATTTAAAATGGATTGTGCAACTTTATAATTGCCACAGGTAAATTGATGAATTGTACTGGTAGCCCATATCTCACTCTCTAAGCGAGAAAAAAAAATGGTGGTTTTGAAGTCTGAATTTTCGAATGTGGCACAGGGATTTCAGTGGGTAATGGGGCAGTTATCATAGGGGCTTGTTTTAAGTTGACATTGTTTTCTCATAAATGCCCACCTAGACACTTCTCTGATCCAGTCACAAAAGAGACATCGATAATAGGATAGTACTGTCAATGAAATATAGTCATTTAAATAACAAAATAAAGAATATAATCAACAAACACAGGCATATCATGCAGGCTGTAGCTAGTCCCAGTCATAGGTTTAACAAATCACCACTTGTAGCTTCAAAACGCAATACAAATTTACCTGACAGGCTAGTACATACAAGACATTTAAAAAAAGAAAATGTTCATGACAAACAATTACTATTGGAACCACTGAAAATGGTTCTTTCCCATGTGGGAGGTGCTATCAGTGTGGGAACACCAACAGAAAAATGGCATTTGAACACCCCTGGACTAACAAATCATACAACATCAGACAACATATTACTTGTACCACTGATCATGTGGTCTATGTTTTGAGATGTCCATGTGATAAATTAAATGTTGGAAAGACTACATGGGAACTAAAAACCAGGATCAGCGAACATAAAAGTGACATTTGTACGCAGGACATTCGTTCATCAGTGGCAAGATGTTTTAATTCAGTGGGACACTCAGCAACATCACTAAGATTCTGGGGACTGGAGAAAGTATTCAAAACTAAGACCTTGGGTATCACATGGGACGATTACCTACAGAACAGAGAGGTCTGCTGGATCTTTGCCTTGGATACAGTGAATTCATGGTATGGACTTAATGAGGAATGTAATTGGTCCCTATATAGATAAGGGAGCCACGTACCACTCCACCTGCATCTGGACTGGAATTGTGAGATACTTAATTTCTTTGTGGTAACACAAATCAACATTATTTAAAAAGGGAAAACATTTGTGTGCTACTGTTTACACTGGACTGGTGTGGCCTGTTATAGGGCAAATAATGATATGTGATGTGTTTACTGTGACGTGGACAGCCAGTTCTGAGTGCTGTATCATTTTTTTAAATATAAAATGTATTACTAGCTGTCTCTGCTGAAAATCTGCTGCTTTTAGAATGACCTCACTCACCCCCCACCCAGGTTTCAGCTAAAAGATGCAAGCCATTAGAAAATGCTGAAAACAGCATGTGAGATCACACACACAGCTTTAGATACTAGGTGTTACATGGAAGGCCTTAATCAAGGATCCTGTTTGTCTGAGTTAATTACAGCTGTAGTTGCTATATCATATCCATTTTATGACCTTGGAGGAAAAACCCAGGTTATTACATAGAAGTGCGACATCATAAAGATGCTTTCATGTCCTGGAAGGGGAAAGCTTAGTATGAGATCAAAGTAGTGTCATTTGAAGGACATGAATTATGCAGAAGTTGCAGAAGTTACTACTTTTGAAAAGACATCCTGTTTTTGTATAAAATATATATTTTTTATATATTCTGACAGAGGAAGAGCTAGATGACCTCACACAATAGGGGTTGGCAAATACAGTTTGCTTTAAGGATTATTCTGTTTTTCCTTCAGACACACTTTTACCTAGACTCTGACCAAGAAACATCGGCGAGCACTGTAAACAAGTATTTAGAAAAAGAGTGAACTCTAAGTACTCTAAGTAGGAATTTGCACTGTTTAAACCATGTTCTTTTAAAAGATTTGTATGTCTTGTGATACAACAGTTCTGCATTGTTGTGTTTTACATATTTTTATCTATTATAGTAAAACTCTTTTTTTAGAGCATACTTGGTCTGTCATTGACTTTTTTTTATTTGTAAGAAAGTATATATATTTATAGCAGACAGCAGGCATAAGCTTGAATGGTGGTACCAAACTGGAAAGAGAAGCATTTTAAATATGAGGTCTTTATTAAAAGTTTTTAAGGGTTTATCTCTCTATACCTGGTTAGGTGCCCATAGGCAAAGATATCTGGCCCCCTGAAGACAGAAATATCTGAGACTGTGCATTGGGTATGCTAGCAAGAGGTTCACAGTTTGAATCCCTCCAAGACTTGAGACCAAAGGTTGATCTGAACTCACAAAACAGACAAGAGGGTTACCTTGTTCTGTTAAACTGTACACAAGACTGCTGTCAGAGGTTAGCATTTGGGAGTAGAGGGCCTGACCTGCTGAGTGGGTTTGTGACATTTACAAATGGCTGTTATAAAGGTATAAGTATCCCTGAATACTATTCATCACTGTTGTCTCCATAATGACAGTTTAAAAAAATTAAAACATAAAAAGAAAAAATAAATATGTGGATTTTACCACAGGTAGGGAGGGCAAACTGCTGATGGATGGTCTTACCAGCACTGATATGCTGCAAACTGATACCCTACCTCAGTGCTATCAGGAAAGACATCCAGCCCTTGAGGCTCTCAGTGCCAATATAGCAGTGGCATTTGTGAGCATCACCAGATGACATAATTACCCCCTGCATTTAGACAGTATTTAAACTGTGCAAGTACAGATGAAGGTGGATCCCATTAATCAGGAAGTCCGCTGGAAGGCCTATGCATTGATCCACAGGATTTGGTGAGTTATTTGCACAAAGTTTGCAAAGAATACAAGCCTTTTTTAATAATATTAAATGCTGAAGGACTGATTTAATTTCTGGTAACTTTGTTGAGGTTTGACCCAGATAAAGCTGTAAAAAAACAATCCAAGCGACAAGTAAATAATAACATATGTTTGAAGGGCCATTTTAAAGGTAAACTGAAATGTTTAGCAGAATATGCACACTTAAGTAGCTGAGAGTTTGCAATTTGGAGTTCATATTAATGTACAAGTAAGTTCTTGAAACTGTTTAGTTGTTATTTTATAAGGACTGCTTCTGTAAGGGCATCGGACTATATAAACAAATGAAATTGCATAGAGTGAGTGAAGTGCTTGACTGTTTATCTAGTAAATGTTTTTCCATGAATTAATAACATTGGTATTGATCTTCAGTGATAGAAGCTTAGAAGAAAAAAAAATGAGCACTGTCTATAGAGTATTTGAGACACATAAGTAAAAAAAGTAACTTAATACTGTAAAGCAAGAAGATGGTCCCCTATGTACAGATTAGCCCATAGTAAACAATAGAAATGATAGATTATACTTTAAGAAATGCAGTTATGAGACACTGCACCACTCCTTGTGGGTATATACATAAATATTATGTATATTTCATGAACAACAATATAAGTTAGTGTAAGGGCCATATGGGATAATATGACAAGAGAGACTGTTTACCTGTAAATATTTAGTTGTAAGAAAATGAAAGGTGATTGGTATGTGAGGTACATTGTTTTTGATTGTAAAGAACTGAAATATATTTTTTGATGATTTTAATAGATACTGTTAACACTGTGGCCTGATAAAGTGGCTTAGGCCACAAAATGTAGCCTTTGGAAGTATATGGGAGGCAGTATAGTGCAGTGGTTTAAGACTCTGAGCTGCAAATCTAGAGACCTGGGTTTGAATCCCACAACCCACACTCGCATACTGTGTGATCCTGAGCAAGTCACTTAACTTCCCTGTGCTCCCAGGTTGCACCTGTAAACAAGCTTTCAGCTTAATGTGTCTCTCCCAGTTAAACAATTGAAAAAAAATGTGAAGAAAGAAAACATTTGGTGGAGTTCGTCCTGATTACTTTAAACACTTTGGGATTATGCTGGTAGCCCATATCTTGCTCACTAAAAGAGAACTAAAATGGTGGTTTTGAAGTTTGAATTTTTGAATGTGTCACAGGGATTTCACATGGGCAATGGGGCAGTTGTCATAGGGGCTTGTTTTAAGTTGGCATTGTTTTCTCATAAATGTCCACCTAGTCACGTCTCTGATCCAGTCACAAAGCTACAACTGTTAAACCCATTTTCTAAACTGTAATATTTCCAGATAGTGTTCTTAAATGTTGATGCCCAACATGAACTTAGCTAACTTTTCTACTGTTTGAACACTAGTTAGAGTTATAATTCCAAGGGGCAATGCCCCTGTAAGTGAAATAACTGATATAGCTGTAACATGGGTTTGAACCACAAGTACAACTGTTACTCCAACATGTTTTTTAAAGAGCTGTTGACACATTTTTAAGTGAGGGGTAGGCAGCTCTCAAGTCCAGTAGCTGCCTGCCCCAGGACCCAAAGTAGCCATAGATTTAATTTTTTTTTGCACGCAATAATTATATTTTTAACTTACTAGAAGCATGATCGCACTTCCTGATTCCCCTGAAGCTGCTGAGTGCCCGCTGCAGCACCACCCAGAAAACAACATTTTGATGACGTGAGGTAGGGAATGGGCTGCAGGGCTATAGATAGCAATATAATGCTACTGGGGGCAGCGGCGGCCTTTAGGGTTACTTTTGTTAAAGACAGGCACTTGTACATGTTAAGTGGGTGGTGGATCACACGTGCTATCCCACCTTAACATGTACAAGTGCCTGTCTTTAAGAAAATTTACACCTAAAGGCCACACTGCCCCTTATAGCATTATTTTGCTATCTATAACCCTGCAAGCCCTTTCCTACATCACATCATCAAAATTATGTTTTTTGGTTGGGACTGCAGTGGGTGCTCTGCAGCTTCCAGAGAATCAGAACGTGCGATCATGCTTCTAGTAAGTTAAACATGTAATTACTGCATGCACAAAATAATTTAAACTACGGCTACTTTGCGTCCTGGGGCAGGCAGCTATGGACTTGAGTTGCCTGCCTCAATGATGTCAGCAGCTCTTTAAATGTTCTAACACTCACTTAGAGTTGTAATTCGAAGGGGCAATGCCCTGGCCAGGAAGCACTGACTCAGATGTATTATTTATCTTGAATGCTAAAAATACCTAATAAACTTTTAATTATGAAAAATGTTGTTGTCATGCTGTGTTATTATCCTACTAAAGTTGTTAATAATAGCTCCCACTTATTATGCTTGGTTGTCTGAATCAATGCAGAACTTTTATCTCAACTTACTTATACTAATTATCTCAAATGTTTCCTTCCCCTCAGGGGGTTCTCAGGATCCTGTGCTTCTGTAGACAGAAGTACTATTGCAATTTTGATATCATGAATTTTGGGGTGCATGCACTTCTGCAGGCAGAGGTCAATGTGTATATCTTACACCTGTAGAACTGTGTGCATATCTCACAGTGTGGATTACTACCTGTGGTTACAGAAGTGCTGACAGACAAAATAACTCTTGTAATCTGAGTATCTTAGATTTGAATCTGTGGCTGAAGGGGTCTGTGCTTCTGCACATACACATAGAGTTGTGAGTTGAATAGCATGTATTTCTATTTCCAACCAGCAGTAAGTGTGTATGCCTTGTGGCGCACATACCACAGATACAAATCCATAAAGGTAGCACATCACCCTTACAGAAATAATTACATGAAATGCTTTAATGCTGTGCATAACAAAAACTACCCATGTGATATGTGTGCTGCAAGCATGATTTAAATGTTAAACTGGAACCAAGTGCATACATGTTGCATGTGTACAGCAAGCCAGTGTGGAAAGCATGCTTTTTATGATAAATTGGAACAGACTGCATGCATGTGGCATGCATGCAAAAAGCAAGTGGTCACTGATAACTGCACACATAAAAGTTAAGTGACTTGCTCAGGATCACACAGTATGCAAGTGGGTGTTGATGAGATTCAAACCCAGGTCTTCAGGTCTCCAGGTATTCTGGTTTGAAGTTCAATGCCTTTAACCACTGCCTGCATACATATGGCTTGCTAGTACTTCAATACAAATCTGCATACATCGGCATGTGTGCAGCATACTTATATCCATTTATATACTTTTTAGTTTTCTTGTCCTCCCTCATCTCAGCTGAACAGATGAACTGTAGCACACATACCAGTGGAAACACATGTGGGCTTTCCCACCTCAATACACACACTTACCCACATATCTACTTATTTATTTCTGTCTGTCCTGTACTCCTATTATTTTCTCTCCATAGTTTTGAATGCTTCCATGCAAACAGACTTTAAAGGGCAAACACAAAAGTAGCAATTACTCAACACCCACCCACACATCCAGTCCCCCCCCTACACACACACACACTGTAGTGGGTGCACACAACTCACCAAGTATAGATATAAGTCTAGAGTCCCTTACCTGAGTACTAGGGAGTCAGAGGTAAGAGTGTGTAAGAGATGATATCCATGGGTCAGAGTGCTGGGGCATAACCTCATGAAATGAATGGAGTTATTTTTTATTATATTTTATACATTGTGATGGTGAGATGGAGAATAATGAAAGTCAATGTTTAACAAACAAGGCCGTTGTTAGTCGAGTGGTGGCCTTCATTAATCTCCAACTCTCCATCAATAATGTATAAAATAATAGAAAAATACCCTCATACATTTCAATGGGGCATGCCCCTGTACTTTTCTTTGCCCTATGTCATAATGTGCCTGAGCATGGGGATGTGGAGGTCAGTTTCAGTGAGGGGGGCATACTGTAAGCCTGACTATAGTGGGGCTCCAGTAGTCTGTGCATACCATACCATTCAACTGTCCCTGAATGCAAGGGACAGCCCTTATTTTACCCCTGAAAACTGCTCTGCCTCTCATCCATCCCTCATGGAAAACATGCTGCCCACACAGAGGATGTCCTATAAATTTAGAGTTTATGGCAGAGGCACCATTATAGATTTCAGCAGGGGGGAGTCAACAACCAGTGGAGGCCAAGCACTAGTCAGCCCCTAGGCAGCAAGCTCTGGAATATCTGGAACAACTTTAAAAGTTAAAACTTATTAGTTGTGACTGAAAAGTTATATGCAAATCAGGAAAAATTAAAATGCATAAGAGTCATCTGTCTGTATCCCAGAGCAGTACATCAGATTTGGGATTAAACTCACCCAGTTACTAACCAATTTATTTCCTTGCTGAAGTTCAAACCCCCATACAAAAAAAAACTTCATCCCAATTTCTCTCCCCCAATACACAGGAGTGGGAGGGGTGGTCACGTAACCAGCCAATAACGGGGCAGGGATGGTGTGATTGTTACAGAGCAATTTACCTTGTTTGCTTTCAGATGGAGGTGAAACCTTGCAGAGGGAGGCAGGCTGAGGTAGCTGGAGCTAGAAGATAAGTATGTTCTTTGTGCTGTTTCTGTTCTTCTAGGATTCAGATAGCAGTTAATGAGATTGCAATGTGTACTGTGTAATTTAAACAGTGTAACTACAAAACAAATGATTGTGTCTTGACTGAGATGAGGGGGCATTTAACTGAGTGAGGGAAAAATGGGAAATACATGGGGGTGGTGGTCATGTGACTAGGACCAGCCAATAGTGGGTCTGGGATCCATTTATATTTCAAAGGGGATCATGCCACCCCAAAGCTTGACTGCCACAATACAGGAGTGTATCATCTTGAGTAGCATCTGCAGAGTATCAGCAGGGAGGACAGCAGGCAGCAGGCCACACTGGTAGATGGCGGGGAGGCACATATTTCCTGTACAGACTTGGGAGGTCCAAGGTGGGGGAAGGGTTCCATTGAGTGGGGTAGGACCAGGATAAGGGAGGTGAGGATGTGCATAAGCAGTCAAATAGGATGGGAGATGGGAAGGATTGTATGCTGCCAAGGATGTGGAGCAGCCATATTCCTGGAAGTGGCTTGGAGGGCAGGGTGCTGTAGGGTGTGTTGGCATGTGAGCCAGCTCAGGCAGGAAATAGGGTGGTTAAGGAAGGAACTGGAAGAATGGAGAAAACAGAATTGGGGGAACACGGCCAGGAGGGGAAACTAATGAGGTATCCAAAAGAGCTCAAAACAGGCAAAAATAGGGGGGACATTGGTGAGACAGCAAGAGGGCCACACAAGCGGGTGCAGCCAAGGGAAGGAAGTGATGACTGGAGGAGGGTCAGGCAGAGGAGCATGACTAAGACTGGGTCAGATCAAAGATATCTGACTGTGGAAAGGGGGACTGGACTCATTCAAGGAAAGCAGATTAGCACTGCAAACAACTTCTCAGTGTTGACTAGTCCATAAAACCAGGTAGCAGGGAGAAGGGGAGCTACAGTGAAGGAGCAGGGAGAGAATACTACAGGGGCAATGGTATACAGCAGGGAGGTAATAGGCAGGACACCAAGAAGAGACATTGGCAAGTGGGGGCAGCGAGGTGGTGGTGATGCAGTCTCTCCAGAGGGAAAGAAGGAGCAAGGAGACAGGAGGAAGGGGGAAGTGGCAGGCAGCCTGGGGTAGGCTAAGGATATTGAAAGGAGGGGAGTCCAAGTGGGGGAAGGACACATTTCAGGGAAGACATGGGGATGTAATAGTAGAGGAGGTGGTAGTGTGATGGACAGAGGAACAAGTCAGTGCAAAGGGGAGGTTCCACAGATGGAAAATAGTGTGGAGGAGGAGGAGGAGGTCAGTAGTCCAGTCATAGTTGCAAGGGGGAGAGGTCAGGGTAAAGTTTAGGGGAAACAAAGGGGGTACTGGGACATGGGAATAAGAGGACCTCAAAAGGTGGGGGACGAGGGAGCGGAGAGCAACAAGAGGATGAGAAGGAAATGCATCAGAGAGTCATAATTCTAGGGGATTCTATACTTAAGGGTATAAGGTGAAGGGGGGGAAGGAATGCCAGAAAAAGTAACATCTGGGTAGAGTGCATGCCAGGCATGACAGCGAGTAGAGTGGGGCATCATATGGGCAGATATGTGGGGAAGGTGGGGGAGAAGCCACACATTGTGGTGCACCTGGGAATGAATGATCTGGAAGGGAGAAGGATGGAGGAGGTACAAGATAGCTTCAGGGAAGTGGGAAAACTATGCAGCAAAGAGGGTACAATGGTAGCCATCTCAGAGGTCCTGCCAGTGCCAAGGGCCAGTACAGACAGGAAGAGAAGAATCAGTGACTTTAACAAGTGACTGAGGGAATGGTGAAGTGATATGGATTGGTGGGGGACTGGGGTAGCCCATGGGATAACACAGATCTTTATGGAGGGGATAGGATGTACCTCAGCAGGGCAGGTTCACAGGTGTTGAAGCAGAAGCTGGGGGATTTCATCAATGAGAGGTATCAATTAAACTAGGTAGGGGGGAGGCATTGGAGCTTGAAATCACCAGGAAAGGGGGTCCTGCAGACCTCCCCCCACCACGGGGATAGATATGACCTTAGGAATAATAGGGGTTGCAGTGAAGGGTAAGGAAGCAGGAAGGATAAGTGCAGCATGAAGAATGGTTTCACTAAATGCTAGGAGCCTGGTGAACAAGGTGGCAGAGTTTCAGGCATTGATGGCAGAGGGAGAGGTGGACATAGCTACCATTACTGAGATGTGGGCAACCAAGCACCATGACTGAGACCTAACCATCCCAGGGTACAAACCTTTATAGAGGGATAGATATAAAGGGAAGGCAGGGGGCTTGCAGTTTATGTAAGGGAAGGGATCAGATGTAATAGGGAGGAAGGGGAGAAGGGCGGGTCAAAAGTTATCTGGCTGCAACTACATGCCAGAAAGGGACCAAGATCTCTCTGGGGGTTGTTTATAGGCTCCGTTCCAGAAGTAGGACATTGACAGGGAACTGGGGGAGCAGATACGGAGGCATAGTGGCAAAGGGAGCACAGTGGTGGTGGGGACTTTAATCTACCAGGGGTGGATTGGGGCATCCCAGCAACCAATTGTGCCAGGAAGCAGATCCTCCTGGAAACATTCCTGGATGGCTTCCTTACCCAGAAGGTAATGGAGCCAATGAGGGAGGGGACTATACTAGACCTGGTACTGGAAGATGGGGAACAGTTCAGGGATGTAAGGGTGGAGGAATCTCTGGCAAGCAGTGACCACTGCACAGTGTGGTTTTCAATCAACCTGTGTAGGGAAGCAGCCACTACAAAAACTAGGGTCCTGGACTTCAAAAGGGTAGACTTTGGCAGGATGTGAAACATACTGGAAAGTCATATGACAAGCATCATCCCAGAAATGGACATGGAACAAAAATGGGCAGTCATCAAGACAGGACTGCCTGAAGCCACTAAAACTTTTGTCAAGAGCCAGAGCAAGAAAGCCAGGACCAAGAAACACAGTTGGATGAGTAGGGAGGTAGTGGAGAAGGTGAGGGAAAGAGGAATACATTTTGGACCTACAAGTGATCCAACAGGGCAGAAGACAAAGAAGAATATGTGAAAAAATCCAGAGAAGTGAGCAGAGTGATAAGGGCAGCAAAGGTGGCTAGAGAATGGAAGTTGGCACATAGGATCAAAGAAAGGGAAAAGGATTTCTTCAGATATATCAGAAAGAAGAGGAAGAGCAAGGATCAAATTGTTAGGATTAAGAGGGGAAGTGGGTGGTAAGAAAAGGAGGCTGAGCAAGCAAAAGTACTTAATGAATACTTATGTTCAGTCTTCACCAAGGAAAGGGATGGGCCCATACCTGAGAGGAAGGGCAAGGTGGGAGAGGGTGGGGGGAAGCAACCACAGATGGGGAAATCACAGTGGAAAGGGTGAGGGATGGCCTTAAGTTCCTGAAGGTGGACAAGGCACCTGGCCCAGACAGAGTCCACCCTAGCGTGCTGAGAGAGTTGGCATAGGTACTGGCAGGGCCACTGGCGGACCTGTTCAATACCTCTTTGAAAATGGAGTGCATGCCTGGGGACTGGAGGGAAGCACATGTGGTACCTCTCCATAAGAGTGGGCCCAAGGACAAACCAGGGAACTATAGACAGGGGAGCCTTCCTGCAATTATGAGGAAACTGATGGAGACAATCTTCAAGGAAAGGCTGGTGCAATTGCTTGAGTATAAAAACCTCTGGGACAGCAGGCAACATGAGTTTGTCTCAGGCAGATCCTGCCAGATAAACTTGGCTAATTTTTATGACTGGATTATGAGGGCACTGTACTGGGGACACGAAGTGGATGTCCTCTACCTGGATTTCAGCAAGGCCTTTGAGTCAGTGCTACACGGTAGGCTGGCCTGCAAGTTGAAGAGTCTGGGAGTAGGGAAGAAACTGGTCAGATGGGTTGAGAACTGGCTGCAGGGTAGACAGCAGAAGGTAGTAGTGAGGGGGGAGGCATCTGAGCCCATGGCAGTAATGAGTGGTGTACCACAAGGCTCGGTGCTGGGACTGGTTCTGTTTAAAATTTTCATAGCCGACATTGTAGTAGGGATCAAGAGTAAGATCAGTCTCTATGCAGATGACACAAAGGACTGTGCTGAGGTAGATGGGGGAGGGAGCAAAAGTATTTCAGGAGGATTTGGCAAAACTGGAGGAATGGTCTCACATTTGGCAGCTTGGTTTCAATGCTAAGAAGTGCAAAGTGATGCATTTAAGAGGCAAGAACCCAGGACACAATTACTGGCTGTAGGGTGTCCTGTTAACAAAATCCAAGGAGGAGATGAATCTGGGAGTGCTGGTAACAGGGGAGATGAGTCACTCTGCTCAGTGCAGGAAGGCAGCAGAGAAGACAAACAGGATGCTAGGTTGCATAGCAAGTGGGATTACTTCCAGGAGTGGGGAGATCATCTTGCCCCTGTACAGGTCCCTGGTGAGACCACACCTAGAGTACTGCATGCGATTCTGGTGCCCCTACTTGAAAAGGAACATCAAACTACTGGAGGGGGTACAGTGCAAGGCAACAAAAATGATCCTGGGGTTGGAGGACAGACCATATGAAGAGAGACTAAGAGAGCTCAATATGTATACCCTGGAGGAAAGAAGGGAGAGAGGAGATATGATTGAGACCTTCAAGTACCTGAAGGGTTTGAACAGGGTCGACACCAAGTGTATGTTCAGTCTGAATGGTGGAAGGTAAACCAGGGGATGCTCTATGAAGTTGGAAGGGGGCAGGTTCAAGAGAGCTTGAAGGAGGCACTATTTCACAGAAAGAGTGGTGGCAGGGTGGAATGATCTGCCAGAGGAAATCATATCACTGCAGAGTGTTGGGGACTTCAAGAGGGGGTGGGACAGATTCAAGGGGAAGGTACAAACTGGGAGGGGGTGTGAGATGGGAGGAGGGCATATAAGGGAGGGGGGCAGCTGCAGTCTAATGGACTGAAGTGCTGCACACTTGAACAGACCAGACAGACTGAATGGCCTGTATCTGCTGGTAATTTCATATGTTTGTATGTTTTTAATACCCATCTCATATCGGGTCATGAAGCCACCCAAAGGTGCAGAAATGTGAAAAACACATAAATATTTCAGTCCTTCCTCCTTCCCCATTCCCCCTGTAAAAAAAGTATTTTCTTTTACTTACCCAACCATCTGGCCTGAATTTGTGGCCTAGCCCTTTGTACCACCAACCAAGTTTTCAGTCTGTTCCTCCTCCTCTGTCCTTCTCCCAGAAGCTGGATGCTAGAGCTGACCATCCCAGGTCACCAACATTGTCTGCGACCAAGTCATCTCACCCATCCAACCTGTGCTGCTTGCTTCTTGCTTAGCTGCTGCCACTCTGCACTGATCAAGGCCTATGAAGACCACCAACACCATTGTCACTGCTATTGTGTGGCTTAGCTTGCTGCCGCAGGGGGCCAGCACTGTTTTTTTTTTGTGATGTGAGCCTAACATACTAAGTAGGTAACCTAGTCTCAAATTAGCTTCTAGCTCACCCCCAATCCCATCAGCTACCAAGGCAGACAGAGACTCAGTAAGAGTAGACCAACAAAAATATGCTGCCACATCACTGCTATTGAGAGTTCAGTGTTCATCGACTCCTCCATGCTGTAGTATATAACCTGTCTACTCTGTGGTGGGAAAGACAGTGTCCCACTTACAAGATTTATGTGCTCTTGCTTGGCTGGAGCTCCTTCATGTTACGTGTGATGATGCCACCACTAATCGGTGGAGAGAGTGAATAATACAATACTGATATAGTTGTGTCAAGAGTGCATCTGCAGCATGAGTGCAATACAGGCCACAGGAGCACTTATTGTGCAAAAGATTAAATCCAAATTTAATGCCATTATTGGCACACCATAAGAGCAACCTGGGCAGAAATGCATGGGGGTGGGCAACTGTCTCCCTCTGCCCTACCTAAATGGCACCCCTGCTTTATGTGTTATTTATTTATTTATTTAGTTATTCAATCTGGGATTACAATACCTTTGAGAACAAAGTGATTCATTTACAAAGGTTCCATGTCAGTGGGGATGGGTAAACAAACATAAAAAAGTTGTGGAAAAAAAGCGTCAGAAATAAAACAGTCAAGCAATAATGGCGAACTTTGTATCTACAAGAAAAAAAAATTAAATTGGATGGTGGAGAGTGCAGAGCACGGAGAGGGGGGTGATCAAGAAAAGTGGAGGCAGCCAGAAGGCCTTGTCAAGCTAGGGTAGCTAGAGATAGTGGGAGCAGGGTACTAGCAGTGGGGTGGACAGGGGAAGCAGAGGTCAGGAAGGGGTAGAAGATTTAGAGGAAGTAGAGGGATGGGATAGGTGGGGGTGGAGGGTAAGCAAGGGGCTACAGGTCATTCACATATAGTGAGAAAGTGAGAGAACTAGGGTAGGACATACCCGCAATGGTGGTATCGTAGGTAGAGCAGTCACATGAACTATTAGCCATGAGATGTTGACAGAGCATGTGTTTGAAAGAACCCAGTTTTGGTATGGTTGAGATGTCTCTGTGGAGTGCGTTAAACCAAAGAGGTGCTCTGTAGGCAAATACGCACTGTCTCTGAGTTGTCTGGCACCTAGGAACATGGAGAAGTTGTTTAACTGAGCTTCAGGTATACTGAGAGCTGCAGTGAGAGGTTAAGAGGCCTTCAGTGCCAGGGGGCAGGAGGCCAAGAAGTGCTTTTTTTGACAGCAGGCAAGTTTGATACTGTATCCTACTACTTAGCTGAAGCTAGCCTATTTGAGCACATAGATCACATGTGTGGGTGAGGTGTGCTGCACCAGTGAGAAGTCTGCATGCCTTATTTAGTGCCATGGTTATCCTATGGAGAGATGAAGTGGCGACTGCACTGTAGATTATCAGTCCATAGTCGACAATAGAAATGACAGAACAATGTATTGCAATATTGAGGGCTTCAGGTGACAGACAGTGCTTATGCCTGTGGAGAAACCCAATCTTGATATTGACAACTCTGGAAACATTGTTAATGTGCTTGGCGAAAGATAGGGAGCTGTCCAGGGTGACCCCTAGATATTTGAAGTGCTGGACTTGTTCAAAGGTGACACCCAGGCAGTTTCTGATGGTTACAGGTTGGGATTTGTGTTTTCTGTGAGTGCTGCTGAACATCATGGGCCGGATATTCAGACTACGCCGGGCAGTGGCGCAAGCCTGGGTGCAGTGCAACTGGGCTTCGCTGGGGCCAGGACCAGGCAATATTCAATGGTGATGCACCATGGCACAGCACCATTGAATATGGCAAGGTCAGCGCATATACTGCACATGGTGCAGTGGCACTGCACCAGTGCAAGCCACAGGGAGGGAACAGGGGATGTGCCAGTGCAAGAACAGTTGCGCTAGGCACATCACCCGCAATATTCAGCCGGGGGCATGCAAATGAGGCCATAATATATGGATGGTGCAAATGGGTCCATTTGCATGTCATTATGGCCCCATTTGCATGTGTTGCACAGGGCAGCTCCGTGAAATGCCCCAGGCACCCTGGCTAGCTGCTGTCATTGGGGGTGGGTCCCTCATGGGCATTTGCAACCCCTCCCTCCCATACGCCCGATTGTGGGTATCTGTAATTGTACAATAAATACCTGGTGGTCTAGCAGTCCCTCCCTATGCCTGATCACAGGCTGTTGTAATATGAAAGATTCACCTCATGGTCTAGTGGTACCCCCTCCCCACCCACCCGCAGAGGACCCTGGCCAACCAGCACCCCTCCTATCATCTGGCTGTAAGAAAGCACCTACATTTTAAACATTTTACATATGACTGTCAAGCTCTGGCATGGCTATGACAGTGAATTTCTCCCTTTCTGTGCCTGACTTTGTGTTTTATTTATGAATGTACATATATTTATCATTTGTCTATTTTAACATGTATATGTATGCAATAATTATTTTTGAATTTTATACACTGGAATAACGTTGATTGATTGATTGATTAATTGATTGTATCATGCTGTGGCCTTACTGTTACAAGGCTTCTGTGCTGGGTGGTAGAGGGTCAGAGTATGTGGGTGAATGCAAAGAGGATGCAGTGAGGAATCAATTGGAACATCTTTTGGGTTTAGAGCACTGCGTGTACCAGTTGGGATTGTAGTGTGTGCTGTTTGGGATTATAGTAGGACTGTGACTGTTAAGAGTGGTGGCAGGAGCTGCTGAATTTTGACAAGCAACATATCTGGTGATTTAAAATACTGATTTGGGGGGCAGTGGGTTTGATACTGATGGCAGGGGGGTTGCTTGTGAACTTGGTAGTACTCTGGGAAAGAGCAGTTAGAAAGCCAATGTTTTATGTGAAAGTGACTGGCTAAGTTGGCAGTTTTCATTGCCAACTGAAGTCAATCATTACCTAGTGCCTGGGTAAATTTGGCAATCAGGACCTAGATGATAAATGTGATATTCTTACACTAGGTCCCCAGTAAACAAAAAATATCAGTGATATTTACGAATATGTATCCTCACAGGCTTTGCATAAATGTAGGCCTCCAGAGTCTTGGTGAATAAGTGGTGGGATCTTCCTTGGGGCTGTCAACCCTAATGCTCACTCTTCCCCCCCCCAGTCCATAGCTTCCTGTGGGAAGCACAAGGTACAGCTGCAAGCCAGTGTGTGATAGTGATACATTCTTCAAAGGTAGAGAAGTATGTCTTGACACATGTTGCCAACAGAATCTGTTGTAGCTTTTTTTCAGACAGGACCCACAGGGCCCTGCATGAAGAAAAGATAGCACATTTGACCTTGTTTGCTCAGGGGATAGGGTGGGCATTAGGGTTAATAACCCCAAGAAGGACTCCATAACAGATTCACCAAGACTCTGAAGACCCAAAAACCTATGTTTTTTCTTAACTGCTTGAGGGGTTGGGGTAGAAATGTGCGTAGTTGGCAAACCTAGCTCTGCAAAATAATTTGAAGTTTGCCAAATTCACAAAGTGCAAAGTGGTGACTTTATAATGTTTTTTGGCAGGTGACATGGCAATTCTTCAGGAGAAGATATGCAAACTGACTGGTGAAGTTGCAACATCACCCTAACTTAGTCTGACTTTGCTTGAAAAAGTGACATTTTCCCAAGAAAACTCAGTTAAAAGTGGCAAAGTGGGGAATTTCAAAATTATTTGCAAAGGTGAGTTTTGCAACTTTGTCAGAACATTACCAGACAAGTAAAACTTTTCAACATCCTTAGGTGGGGGTGAGAGGTTAGGGTTGGAAACCCTAACACCACATTTACCTACTTTTCTGACATTAACTGGAGCCCTAACTGGTGCATTATTGTAGTTTATTGCAAAAAAAATTAGCCTTTTTTTTGAGATAGTGGAATTGTATTCTCATGCACATTGATCTCTTCAGGACTTGTATGAATAGATGCAGATGCACAGGGCATTCTGTGCCTTGTGACAAATGAAGACTCCATCTGCCTACAGACTGGTGAGGGGCCATCTTCTTTTTTACAGGTTAGTTTACAAACAAAAAAATAAAGATATTGAGGATCTGTTTTCTTTTTTGCAGATGTAAATTATTACAGGATCTGACACTGGGAAATGGGCACCCCAGTGTTGGCTTAATTCGATGGTGGCAGAGTGGTGGGCACCCCAGTATTGCCATCTACATATTGAAGCACTGACCTATAGGGGAGGGGTTGGCAAGTGGTACATGAGGTGGGCACCCCAGTCTGCTTTTCTTAGTATTTCATTGACAGGGAAACATGATGGAGGGCTAGTTGAGAAGGGAGGGTGAGTGAATAAAACATTACATAAAGTAGATAGGTAGGTAGGTAGGTTGGTAGATAGACATGCATACAGACAGACAGATAGCTAGATAGATAGATTATAGTGGCACAGTAGTGCCACTATAATTAGGATTGAGTAAGCTGTTTAATGTTAAACCCCTAACTTTGCACCTTACTAGCTTTGTCCCATTCAATGAAATTGCATGAAAGTTTGCATGCGTGGTCTGGGTGGGCAATGTCGCTTGATTTGTGAAGTTTTATTCCAGTTGGATGTGCAGATTTCAAGATCTGAATAGTGCATTTTTAGGAAAAATTGGTTGTTGTTTTTTTTTTTTTGTCATCATCTAGTGCCCGGATGGTTTGGAATTTTGGTCTGAAATTTTCAGCGTAGAAAGGGCTTGCCTTTTGTTGGTTTGGTGAAAAAATATTAATCCATTCACAAGTTATAAGGATTTGAAATTTTGGTTCTGAACATGCTCAGTAGGGTCTTTAGGATAGAGCCTTGATACAAAAAAAGAATTTGGCCATACAAAAGTGGATTTCTCTTTCTTGAGGGGTAAGCCTCCTTTTTGAGAGGAATGTCTTCTTTTGTATGTCATCCATCTAGTTTCTGTTCTTTTAAAAAAAATGTTTTTGGAAACCCATAAAAATGATGTCCTGCAGAGACACCAGGACATATGTCTAGCTAAACAGGACCCATTTAGCTAGATTCTGCACTTTTTTTTTGTTTAAATGATCTCTAAATGTGTTTTTGGAGCATTTAAAAAAATATTCTTTCATAAGACGGTTTTCTTCTTTTGTATGACTCACAAAAGAAGCATAGGACCATACTGAAAGAAGAACAGGAACACACACACATATATATATATATATATATATATATATATATATATATATATATATATATATATATATATATATATATAGCCAGGTGGAACACCATTGAGCACGGCTCATTTACAAGATGGACCTGGTAGTTTAAACAACAACAACAAGTCACAATACAACAATTTGGTGTAGGCATAGCAACATTAGCAGCCTATGTACAGTCATTTACAAGTGAGAATGGCATGGCTTGGCACAGTGGTGTACAATAATTTACAAATAGCAATGTAAGACTTGACACTGAGAACAGAACATGGCAGCATAATTTACAGGTGTGGTACCAAAAGCAGTCAGCATACTACTATGTGCGAGTTCTGTGCAAGGCAGGTCTGTGATAGACAGTAGGGTACAATATTATATTGGATGAGGTCTAGACCAGTAAAGCATTGCATGGCCTAGGAGAAGACTATAAAGTAAGGGCACTGAGGGCACAGGATGTACTAAGGATAGTGGAGGGAGGAGAGGTTAGGAGGGGTGGGAGGGGGCAATTGTAATACCTTCAGGATTGTTATAGCTGTATTAGCTGGCATGGTAGGTCTATGGGTAAGGGGAGGGTATGGGGTGAAAAGATGCCATTAGTAGGGGGATGTTGACAGACAGGTAGGAAGGAGAGTCAGAGATTCAGTGCAGGACTCCATAAAAGATTGCTGGATAAGATTTTTGAATGCAGCTAATGGTACAGGTGAAACGAGCTGCAGTAAACTTTGAGCAATATTCCAGAGGACTGGTAAGGTGTGACTAATTGCCACCTGACCAAAGTGCGTCCTAACTCTGGGTATGTAAAGGGTGATATGAGTCTGGCTTCTCAGCAGAAAGCTGCCAGGAATGCAAGAAGGTAGGCAATCCTTAACATATTGAGGCAGCTTGTTAGAGATGGCCCTATACATCCAGAGCATGGTGTTCTTTTGTCATCTAAGACTAAGGGATCCCCAACCTACAATGTTGTAGAGGGTACAGTGGTGTGTTGAGTAGGGGGCACCGGTAATGAACCTGAGCAGTCAGTGGTACAGTGTGTCTAGTTTGGCAAGGGCCATTCTAGAGCAGTGCCCATACAGAAGGTCTGTATAATCGATGAGAGGCAAGAATGTTGTTTGAACCAACTTGGTTCTCCCCTTCTGTGTTAAAAGATGCCTGATTCTGAAAAAAATCCCAAGCTTCTGTTTAAGCTATATGGAGAGTTCCTCAATATGAACTTGGAAGGAAAGATTGGAGTCAATCCACACTCCCAGATATTTGAAGGAATCTACATAGTCCAGCAATTTGCTGAGCAAGGTGTGGATTTGAGGAGCTGTCCCCACTGTGCTAGAGTAGGTGGAGTTTACTACAGGGGATGGGACCATGGCCTTTGTTTTCTTAGCATTTAACACAACTTTTGAGTAAAGGAGTTTGTTCTGTTAGTGGTTAAATTCTATTTGGAGGTCACTACACATGAGTTCCAGAGTAGGTCTGGCTACATACAACACAGTGTCATCCGCAAAGAGGGGTATGTCAGCTGAATTGACTCCAGCACCTAGTTCATTTATGTAAATGGCAAACAAGAGAGGACCCAAGATGGACCCTTGTGGTACTCCTCTAGAGAGTGTTTTTAGGGGGGAGAGCCCCCCAGTCTTGATCTGTTGATGTTGATCAGAGAGGTAGTTAGAAAACCATTCTAGGGCCATGT
This sequence comes from Neoceratodus forsteri, assembly GCA_016271365.2. Classification (NCBI taxonomy): domain Eukaryota; kingdom Metazoa; phylum Chordata; order Ceratodontiformes; family Ceratodontidae; genus Neoceratodus; species Neoceratodus forsteri. The sequence continues at coordinate 1,022,441,618 of CM057454.1, read as the reverse complement.
CACTAATGCCAATATTCCATAAAGCAATCAGGAGCAAGGAGTGGTCTACCATGTCGAAGGCTTTGCTAAGATCAAGAAACAGAGTGCACACATAACTTCTGGCATCCAAGGCTCTCAACCAGTCATTCCTGACCTTAGCAAGTGCTGAGGTGGTACTATGGTGGGGGTCAGAAACCAGACTGAGCAGGGTTTCAAAGGTCCAAGTCATTGATGTGCTGTCTAAGCTGGGTATTAACCACTTTTTCCAGAAGCTTAGAAAGGTAGGGAGTAAGGAGATGGGGTGGTAGTTATTAAGATGCTAGTGCTGCCAGATTTAAATAGGGATAACATGGGCAGTTTTCCAGATATTCAGGAGTGAGCATTGAGTAACGTGCCATGTTGAAGAGATGGGTGATTGCAGATGGCAGAGACGGTAACTAATATATATATATATATATATATATATATATATATATATATTATGCAACAGGTGTTTAGAGATAAACTGTGTCATAAATCCTTTTATCTGAGTCACTGTCGATAAATTTATTTATACACACAGTGACTGAATGTAAAGTCATATCTATTACAATGCACAAATTGCGCAAATCATGCAACTTCCACGCAAAGTCTGCACTAAGTCGCGCAAAGTCTGCTAATGGTCAATATCTCAGTTTTCATGAAAATGGATATAACCCCCCCAAAAGCCTGTTCCATAAATGGAATATGCAGGGGTTGACTGTGTGATAACTCATTTATGTGATGCAGTTGCCAGTGACCTCTCGTAACCATCACTCATGGCTTCGCAACTCGTAAAGTTACTTGAGGTCACTAGCAAGTGTAGCAGATAAATGAGTTACCACACAGTCTATATATATATAGATATAGTCTATGCAAAAAACTACTTTAATGCATCATTTAGGGGTAAACCACAAAAAGTCAGGACATGAAAAATCTTTAGGGTTGCCCTCCCCAGAGCCGCTAGTCATCCTAAGACTGACAGATGACAGGTGTGTCATTGGGGTTGTGAGGCCTAAATGTCACTCCATTCCATGTGTAATGATATTGACAAGGGACAGTGAAAAGAATGGCGTGATATTTAGGCCTCACAACCCCAATGACACACCCCATCATCTGTCAATCTTGGGATGATTGGCAGATCTGGGGAGGGCAACCCTAAATATTTTTCATTTCCTGACTTTTTGTGGTTTATCCCTAAATGACGCATTAAAGCAGTTTTTTGCTTAGAATTTCCTTACTTTTTGAGAAAGAATAGAAAAGTAGAAAGTTGCGCAAGTTGGTAGGAACGCGGGGCCCACCACCAACTTGCAAGTGTCTAGCTACGTTATGCACCTAATGACTAAAAAGTAAATTGACATCAGCAAGGAGAGGTACAGTACAAATTTCAAGCCACTACCACAATGGAAAACACTGTTTGCAGAACGTGAACTGCGCCACACAATATCTCCGGAAAAATATTTTTTCCAACATGTAATCACTGTAATTCATATCTACAGGACATGCCGTCAACACCCTCCAAATTTCAAGTAAAAAGGCCAAACCATTTCCAGGATATTTAAACTTAAAGACTGCGAAAATTGGCCCATCTATTCCATTATAAAATTTGGACATTTTGTCCCTCCCTCGTGATCAAAAATGGCGATCAAAGAATCTCGCGATCAAATAATTTGCAGGCTTGCAATCAAAGAATTTTCAAGCTCACGGTCAAGGAATTAAAAATGGTCAAAGTCAAGTTTTTGGCAAAAGTACATGAAACCACCGCCATGCCTTGATAGAACGAATCCCCCTGAGCAAAACCCACCCTCATTTGTATTCCTAGGACATCCCTGGGCTGAGAAATCTGAATTTTTCAAATGACCATCTGGTTGTCCCCTCGCGATGCAAGATCACAGTTAAAGAATCTTGCGGTCAAAGAATTTGCAGGCTCGCGATCAAAGAAATTGCATGCTCATGGTCAAAGAATAAGAAAGGTGAAAGTCAATTTTGTGACAGAACTGAATGAAACCACTGCCATGCCTCGACAGAACAAGGCCTCCTGAGCAAAACCCATCCTTATTTGTGTCCCAAGGCCATCTCTGGGTTGAAAAATATTAATTTTTCAAATGGCCATCTGGTCATCCCCTTGCGATGCAAGATCACGGTCAAAGAATCTCGCGGTGAAAGAATTTGCAGGCTCGTGATCAAAAATTGTTAGTGAGCTACGATCAAAGATTTAAAATGTTGAAACTCTGCTTTTTGACTACTGTGTAACAAACCACAGCCATGGGTCAATAGAACGAAGCCCCCTGAGTAAAACCCATCCAAGTTTCACTTCAGGAGTGACCCATGAGCCGAGAATTTTATATTTTTACGATTGGAATTCAAAAACAAGATGGCAGCTGTCGTGATCAAAGAATTCTCTGGGTCAAAGATTCTTTGACCATGAGGCTGCAAATTCTTTGATCGCCAGGTGGGACGAGGTGGCCCAAACCCCATTCTTTGTTTGCAAAACAGCCATATAAATTTTCCCTCATAATGGGAGCTTAAAAGTGCTATAACTTTTGAATAGCTTAATATTTTTTCACAAAATGAAAAGCGGCATATTCGGTCAGTGAAGCTCTTTCAGACGAGCCATCTTGCAGAGTGGCACGCCACACAACGGCAGTACAGGGCCACAGGTAAAATTCCCCAAACTGCCTCCAAAACTGTCGAAAAGTGCATTTTTCAGCATTTTGGTGCACAAAGACCATAAGTCCAATAAAATTTGGAATATCAAGAGATGTACCATGCCCCATCATGCACACCAAATTTCAGGTAAATCCGTTGAACGGTTCCAAAGTTATTAATGTGCAACATAACTCTGGTATTGTTTGCATTAATCCTACCTGTACCAGCTTGTTTGTGTCTATGTCTTAAGTTACTGTTATACTGTTATACTGTGTATTTTTGTTTGTCTTACTGTGACAAGGTACCTTTGTAAATGAGCCTATGGCTCAAAGGTTTTCCAAACTGCTGTTTAAATAAATAAACATTTTGACTTTAACATAGACGTGCTTTCATAACCCTAAATATAGGCGTGACTGTGCCACTAATATATATATATATATATATATATATATCTATATATATAGATATAGATATATATATATATATCTATATCTATATATATAGATATAGATATATATATATATATTCACTGCAAAAACTCTTTAATGCACTAATAGGGTTAATAGTACAGCTAAAACGTTTGAAATGTGATGTTAGGTTCAAACCCAACTCGCATTCTCCCCCACACACACACAAATGCAAGCAGGGAAGGGCCAAGGCAACACTATCAATCAGAGACAACCAGCATCAGGTAATAGAAGTAACATGCAATTCTCTAAATGTACTGCATGACGCATCCATTATCCTGGGTCACCAACTGTATGAGTTTTGCTACCACCATAGTGCCTTGGGGGTAGACAAGCATGCTGGACAACCATGGGTGGTGCCCCACAGTAAGCATTTTTGTGTTACAAACAGCAGTAACAATATTTAAGCAGATGCCTATATTTCCATAGTGAAGAAGGGATGTAGCACACAGCATATCATGCACAGATAGTTTCTTGGAAATGAGAGTTAGTATAAGCCTACTAACAGTCAATGGATGTTTGCATTTATTTTTCTGATAGAGTGAGTCAGTTCTAATAACAAATGGTAGTAATAATAAAAGTAATTATTTGTAGTATAGTTTACAAGTAACATATGAAAGCAGCAGTTGTAACATCCAAAGCTAACAATAACATGCTGCTAATGAGTATCTTCAGGTAACGCAGCAGTATAACAACATGTGATGGTGCTAGTTTCATACCTGAGCAGTATCTTAAAAGTAGTATGTCTCATCTCTAGCTTTCCTTCTACCATAGAAACATAGACTTTGACGGCAGATGAGGACCGCTTGGCCCACCTAGTCTGCCCATTTCCCTACCTAGAAGATAAGCTGCAGATCCTATTTAACCAACAGCCTATTTCTTCCTACCCACCACAAAAATTGCCTTATGTCTGTCCCATGCATTCTTGAATTCTCCCACAGTTTCAGACCCCACAACCTACTCAGGAAGGCTGTTCCATGCGTCCACCACCCTCTCTGTGAAAAAAATACTTCCTCAAATTGCCCCTGAGCAGTCCCCCCTCTGTCTTCAAATTGTGTCCCCTTGTTCTTGCACATCTCTTTTTCTGAAAGATGCTACCCTCTTGGACTTTATTGATTCCACTGAGGTACTTAAACATTTCTATCATGTCCCCCTCCCTCCTTTCCTCAAGGGTATACATATTAAGCTCCTTTAGTCTCTCCTCATATGGCTTCTCTTGCAGACCCTGCACCATTTTAGTTGCCCTCCTCTGAACTGCTTCCATCCTGTCTATGTTCTTGCGGAGATGGGGTCTCCATAACTGGACGCAGTACTCCAGATGGGGTCTCACCAACTGTCTGTACAGGGGGATAACAACTTCCTTTTTTCTGTTGGTGATACCTCTTCCTATACATCCCAGTATCCCCCCAGCCCTCCCTACCACCTTCTCACATTGCTTGCCAACCTTAAGGTCATCTGATATGATTACCCTCAGGTCCCTTTCCATTTTTGCTGTCGATACTACCTCCCCCCATTGTGTAATCTTCCCCTGGGCTTTTGTTTCTCTGGTGCATTACTTTGCACTTCTTTGCATTGAATCCAAGCTGCCATACTTCTGACCATTCCTCCAACTTTGCCAAGTCCCTTCTAATCCTTTCCACGCCTCCTTGTTTATCAGCCCTCTTACAGATCTTTGTATCATCTGCAAAGAGACATACTTTTCCTTCCAGTACCTCTGCAATGTCATTTATAAAGACATTAAAAAGGACTGGACCCAGTACAGAACCCTGCGGTACCCCACTAGTAACCCCTCTTTCTTCAGAGTGGACTCCATTTACAATTACCTCCTGTGTCCTGTTGTTCAGACAATGTTTTACCCATGCTACCACCCTGGGACCCACTCCCAGGCTGGTTAATTTGACTACTAATCTTTGTGTGGGACTGTGTCAAATGTCTTACTAAAGTCTAGGTAGGCCATGTCCATAGCCCCTTCCTGGTCTACTACTTTGGTCACTCAGTCAAAGAAATCAATTAGATTCATCTGACATGACCATCCCACTGTGAAGCCATGCTGCCTTGGGTCCTGTGCCCCACTGGCCTCTAGGTACTTAACAATTCTTTCCTTCAGAAGTGATTCCATCACTTTCCCTATCACAGAGGTCAAACTGACAGGTCTGTAGTTTCCTGCCTCTGTCTTGGTCCCACTTTTGTGAAGGGGAATCACATCTGCCTTCTTCAAGTCCTCAGGTACCACACCATCCTCCCACGATTTGTTGAAAAGGGTAGTCAGTGGTGTCACTAGTTCTCTGCTTAATTCTTTTAGAATTCTGGGGTGAATTCCATCTGGCCCTATTGCTTTGTCTACCTTCAGTTTTAGGAGTTCTTTCAGAACCCTTTCTTCTGTGAAAGGACTGTGATCGACCCCCCTCTCCAGAGTGGTTCTGTTAATTAGATTAGGCACCTCCCCCACTTCCTCTTTTGTGAATACTGAACAGAAGTATTCATTCAGTATCCCTGCTTTTTCACTGTCAATCTCTGCCCACCCACCATCCATTCTATTCAGCTTCACTATCCCTCCGTTTGTCTTTCTACGCTCTCTGATATACCTTTAAAAGGTTTTATCACCCTTCTTAACTGAGTTAGCCATCTTTTCCTCTGTTTGTGCCTTTGCTAGTCTGGCTACCCTCCCTGCTTCCTTCTGCCTTAATTGGTACAGTTCTCTGTCCTGCTCCTTCTGTGCTTCCTTATTCTTCCTAAATGCTATCTTTTCCTCCCTAACCTTCACCACCACCTCTTTTGAGAACCATAATGGCTTTTTCTTTCATGTTGATTTGTTTATTTGCTTCACACAAAGGCTTGTTGCCTCTGTGATGGCAGTTTTGATATTTGCCCATTGTTGCTTCACCCCTCCTTCTAGCCTGTTTGCGAGTGCTTTCCTAAGGCACTCTCCCATCTTGCCAAAGTCAGCCCTACTGAGGTCCAGAACCCTCACTTTTGTATGGCTTGACTCTGTAGCTGAGTTTATCATGAACCACACTGTTTGTTGGTCACTTGTTCCCAGATGGCTACCCACTTCTAGATCTGAGACCCTCTCACTGTCCTCATTTGAGAGTATGAGGTCTAAGATTGATCCCTCATGAGTGGGTTCCAAAACTAGCTGTCTGATGCTTGCCACCTGTAGGGCATCAAGAATGGTCCTGCTTTTGGATGTGGCTGCCGCAAAGGTGCTCCAGTTAACATCTGGCATATTAAGGTTCCCCATCAGCAGTATCTCCCCTTTCTCTGCCATCCTAAATATTCCTTCTATCATATCCTTGTCCATTCCCTCCCCCTGACATGGGGGTCTATATACAACCCCTGTACGGATTGTGGTGCCATTTTCAGTCTCTAAGGTGACCCACAGTGCCTCCTCTCCTCCCTGTTTACTCTTTTGTTCAGTTGCTTTTATCCCTTCCCTTACATAGAGAGCTACTCCCCCCTCTTCTGCCCTCCCTGTCTCTCCTATAGGTTGTATACCCTGTATGTTAACATCCTAGTCATGGTTCTCTGTGTACCATGTTTCTGTGACTGCCACAATATCCAGGCATCCCTCTTCCATCAAGGCCAGCAGTTCAGGGAGCTTGTTGCCCAGACTATGGGCGTTGGTACTCATTACCCTCCATTTATTGATGGCCTTACCCCTTTTTGCCCCATCCCTGTCCTTATTGCATTTGTCACTTTCTCCATTTACCCCTGCACTTCTCCCTATTGACATCTCTATCTTGGTGTCTACCTCACTTAGTACCCTGATATTTTAGGGGGGCTAGGATTTCCCTGCTCCTTTTCAGTGCCTCCCCTCTTGGCTAGTTTAAATGCTTGTCAGTGAAGTATTTAAACCTATCACCTAGGATCCTGGTTCCCCTTCTGGACAGATGCAGACCACATGCCAGTATAGGCCTGCATCCCTCCAGGTGGACCCCCAGTCCCCAATGAAGCCAAATCCCTGAGCTCAGCACCAGTTTTTCAACTACTGATTGAATCCCATGGTGTGGAGCACCCTAGCCTCGCCCGTGCCATAGACAGGCAGCACCTCTGAGAAGGTTACTGTGTGTGCTATTTGTCTAAGGCCCCTCCCCATCTCCACAAATGCTTCTTTCACTGCTCTGATCCCTTTCTTAGCCAGGTCACTTGTCTCTAGGTGGACAATGACATCTAGCTCCCTTCCCTATGCAGCTGCTCCTGTGATCCTGAGGATTCACTCCCTGTCCCTCCAAGCCATGGTGCCAGGCAGGCACCTTACCTCCTATCCCTTCCTCCCCAAGTTCTACCTTCCTAACAATGGAGTCCCCCACCAGAAGTTGTTTCCTTCCCCTGTGGGGTCCCATGCCACCCTCCTGTGGGTCTCCTTTGTGGAGGTTCCCAGCATCCTCCTTGGTCTCCACTGCAGGTGCCTCCATAGAAGAACCACACTTTTCCAGAATGGCATAGAAATTGTGGAGAGGTACAACTGGGGGGATGCATCTCTGTTCCACCACCCTCACCCTCCCTGAGCCCACTGTGGTCCAACCACTCCTCTTTCTTGGCAACCTCTGAGGCAACGGCAGTGACCCTGGTGGTCCCTGGGTGGGAGAGGAGGTCCCACAAATCCTGGCCAACTCAGCCTGGAGATGAGCAACTTCCTTCCTCAGCCCAGAGAGGTACCTGCAGATGGGACAACATTGCATCCTCCAGAACATCTCCTGGAAGACTGCTGCTCCACAGCCACTTCACTGTACCATTCCCATCATGTCTTTTTTCTGGCCCCCTAACTGTTATTTGGAATACTTACTCTTTCTTCAGTTTGTTTATTTCTTTTTTTTTCTTTTCTCCCTACTTACTTACTGCCTCTGTACTCTTTTAGCTCCTGATCTTCCTGTTCTGAGACAAGAATTTCCTATATTTCTCAGTAGTCTCCTTACTTGCTCAGAGTCAGACCTCCAGCAGCTGGGGGGGGGGAGAGCTTCTGTTGCCCTTCTTGGATGGTGAGTCTTTGGTGGCTCTGTGATCACTCACTTCCTGCTCCAAAACAGGAAGTTTCTGTTGTCAGTTAAATCCTGTGCCTATAAAAGTAGAACTGGTTTAGGGTGGAGGGGAAGGAACGAGGGCAATATAGTCCCAGTAGAGAAGTTTTAGTTATACCAGTAGCTCCTTCCTTCTGATGTTCTGTCTATTCTCTGGCAGAAGCTATCTCACATGCCCATGCGATAGCAGCAATACCTGCAGCAACCCAAATGTTGAATAGTTACATAGGTTACATAGGTTATACAAGCTACATAGACTTTCATCCTTAATGCTTGCCTTGCTTTCCTATACTATGTTAATTTGCTCTCATCCTTATAAAAGTTGTCTAGTCCTAGTTTAAAAGAGTCCATAGTTTAGCTTTGTACTATGTCCCTAGGTAAACTGTTCCACAGTCTTATCTCTCTCTGACTGAACCAGTTTTATCTTTTTATGGTATTCCATTTGTCCATTTCCAATTGTAGCCTGTGTCCCCTGTTTTCGTACACATATGTTTTTTTTACCATAAGTCCCAGATTCTTACATAGTTGACTGTCTTGAAAGGCCCTGTAAATCATACACATATCTCCCCTAAGTCTACGATATTGCAATGTATATAACCCCAAATCCTGTAGTCTCTCCTGACATGTTTTATTCTCCATTCCACAAATTATCTTTGTTGCTCTCCTCTGCACCCCCTCCAACCTTCCTGTGTCTGCCTTTATATATGAGGACCAGACCTGCGCACAGTACTCAAGATGAGGTCTCACCAGTGCCTGATAAAGGGGCAAGATCACCCTTCTATCTCTGCTCCCAGTGTATCTGAAAATACAGTTAAATGCCTGATTTGCCTTTTTAACAATTTGCCCATAATGTGCACCAAATTTCAAATCACTTGTTACCCTCACCCCCAAATCTCTTTCTCCTACAGTTTTTTGAATTATGTTTCCTCCTAATTTATATTCAACGTTTGTATTACTTCTACCCAGGTGCATCATTGCACATTTGTTTATATATAATGCTAATTTGAACTGCTCTGTCCATTTTACCATCATGTCCAGGGTTTGTTGAACATTTTGTTATTCCTCAATATTGTTTACTGTGCCCCCTATTCTGCAATCATCTGCGAACTTGTTCATCCAAATATTTGGGAAATTACACACAATTGAAGAGACATACATATTAAACAAACATGGTCCCAGCACTGACCCCTGTGGGACCCCACTGGTAACATTCTCTCAGTCAGACATTATCCTTCTTATAACAACTCTTTGTCTTCTGTTACCCAACCATGCCTTTACCCAGTTTACTATGTTAACAGGTAAATTAGTACCAATCAAAATCTCAGTCAATTCTTTGTGTGGTATCTTATCGAATGCTTTAGAAAAGTGTAGAAAAATAATATCCACTGCATTACCCAAATCCAAGGCTTTATATACTTTCTCATAAAATGTTAACATATTGGTTTGGCATAACCTAGTCTTTGTAAACCCATGCTGAGATTCATCCGTCAGTCCATAAAGTGCTAAATGGGCTAATATATGTTCTTTTATAATCCCCTGAAGTATTTTACCCACTATGGATGTTAAGCTGACTGGTCTAAAATTCTCAGGCTTTGTATTTGGTCCTTTTTTAATAGGGGTACCACTAAGGCCTCCTTCCATCCCTGCACCACCGAGACTTGATCCATGGATCTTTGAAATATGTAAGTCAATGCAGGGGCCATGCTGTCTGCTAATTCTCTAAATATTCTGAGATGTATACCATCTGGCCCTGGGGAATTATTAATGTTAATATCCTTCAATCTTCTCAATACCTCTTCAGGATCAATCACAGTTTGACCTTTCTGTGAGCCTATTGTAGTCTTACTAACTGAATCAGTTTGCTTGTTAAATACTGAACTAAAGTATAAGTTTTGCATATTTGCCAGTTGCATGGTGTCAGTTACAGTTACCCCCAGTGTATTAATATAGGGACCAATATTATTTTGTATCTTCTTCTTACCATTTATAAATGTGAAGAATGATTTATAACTTCCCCCCAACCTCGTAGCTAGCTTAAGCTCATAGTTAGCTTTGGCCATTTTTATTTCTTTCTTGAGCTGCTTGACCTTCTGCCTATAGATTACCCAGCCTTCTGAATTATGCTTTTTATTTACTTGTTTGAAGATTTTATCTTTTTCTTTAACCAGTTTCTTAAGCTTAGTATTGAACCATCCTAGGTTACCTGACATATCAACTTTGTTCGTTTTAGGTATGAAGTTGTTCTTTTCCATTAGTAACTTATTATTTAGTTTTTCCCATACATGTTCCACTGATTGAGTTGTAAACTCTTTTCCCATTCCCAAATGGACATTTTTGCTTTTAAACCTGGAAAGTCTGCTTTACCAAAATTTAATTTCTCTATTGTCCCATTATTTTTATTAATGCTAGGTTCCCCTACCAGTTTGAACAGTACCATGCAATGGTCACTATTTCCTAAGGGACTACTAACATCAATGTTATTTATACTATTACCCATATTTGTTAGGACTAGGTCCAGAATATTTGAACCCCTAGTTGGAAATGTCACTTTTTGCTCCACCCCTTTCTGGTCTAGTATTTCTAAAAATTCCACTTCTGTGTTAGTTTTACCTTTTAATTCTATGCAGCTTATATTAGGCATGTTAAAATCTCCTGCAATTACGATATTTTCAGCTGGGTCTAGCTTGGCAATATATTCCAAAAGGAGGTCATTATCTTGTTTAGCTGTAGATGGAGGTCTATAAACCAGGCCTAATCTTGTCTTGATCTGAGATTTGTGCATTATTTTTATCCATATCATCTCCACATTTTTTAAGTGAACCATTTCTTGTTCACTTTTTATGGCATCATTTATATATATATTGCTATACCACCTCCTCTCCTTTGTTCTCTAGATCTTGAATAGAGTTTATAATCTGTAATATTTTTCTCCCAATTATCTGATTCATCCCACCAGGTCTCAGTTACTAAGGCAATGTCAGTGTTATAAGATAATAGCATATTATGGAACTCATGAAATTTTGTTGTCAGACTTCTTGCACTTAGCAATACGATATTCCACTCCACCCCCTTGTTTTCATACAGGCTCCCATTGTTTTGTTAATTTATGTTTGTAATAGCCTGCTCCCTCCTTCCAGTTTAAATGAAATTGAATCACTTTATTTATTTTTTTACCCAGGATTCTGACTCCTGCCCTATTCAAGTGTATCCCATCATATTTGAAAATGACCTTATTTTGAAATGTTTTTGTACTGCAGGAAACTACAGACCCGTTAGTTTAACCTCAGTGGTAGGGAAGATGATGGAATCACTTCTGAAGGAAAGAATTGTCGAGTATCTAGAGGCCAGAGGGGCACAGGACCCAAGGCAGCACGGATTCACAGTGGGAAGGTCATGCCAGACAAATCTGATAGATTTCTTTGACTGGGTGACCAAAGTAGTAGATCAGGGAGGGGCTGTGGACATGGCCTACCTAGACTTTAGCAAGGCATTTGACACAGTCCCACACAAAAGATTAATATACAAGTTAGCCAGCATGGGAGTGGGTCTTAAGATGACAGCCTGGGTAAAGAATTGGCTGGAGAATAGGACACAGAGAGTAATAGTAAATGGAGTCCACTCTGAAGAAAGGGGGGTTACTAGTTGGTTACCGCAGGGTTCATTATTAGGACCGGTCCTCTTCAATGTCTTTATAAGTGACATTGCAGAGGGACTGGGAAGGAAAAGTATGTCTCTTTGCAGATGACACAAAGATCTGCAACAGAGTTGATGCACAAGGTGGGGTGGAAAGGATGAGAAGGGACTTGGCAAGGTTAGAGGAATGGTCAAATGTATGGCAGCTTAGATTCAATGCTAAGAAGTGCAAGGTAATGCACCTGGGAAACAAAAACCCAGGGGAAGAGTACACAATGGGGGGTGAGATACTAACAACAACAAAAATGGAAAGGGACCTGGGGGTAGTCATATCAGATGACCTAAAGGTGGGCAAGCAATGTGAGAGGGCAGCAAGGAGGGCTGGGGGGATACTGGGATGCAGAGGGAGAGGCATCACTAGTAGAAAACAGGAAGTTATTATCCCTCTGTACAGACAGCTGGTCAGACCCCATCCGGAGTACTGTGTGCAGTTCTGGAGACCCAATCTCCACAAAGACATAGACAGGATGGAAGCTGTCCAGAGGAGGGCAACTAAAATGGTGCAGGGTCTGCACCGGAAGACATATGAAGAGATACTTAAGGAGCTTAATATGTATAGCCTCGAGGAAAGGAGGGAGAGGTGGGACATGATAGAAACTTTCAAGTACCTCAAGGGAATCAACAAAGTAAAAGAGGGTAGCATCTTTCAAAAAAAGAGGTGTGCAAGAAGAAGGGGGCACAATTTGAAGATAGAGGGGGTGGCTCAGAGGTAATTTAAGGAAGTATTTTTTCACAGAGAGGGTTGTGGATGCATGGAACGGCATTCCGGAGGAGGTTGTGGAGTCAAAAACAGTGGTGGAATTCAAGCATGCATGGGACAGTCATAAGGCAATTCTAGGGGGGGGGCAGGAAGAAGTAGGCTGCTGGTTAACTAGGATCTGCAGCTTATCCATTAGGTAGGGAAATGGGCAGACTGGGTGGGCCAAGCTGTCCTTATCTGCCGTCAAATTCTATGCTTCTATGTTTCTATGAAGCCAATTTGTTTATCTGTGCAAAAGGAATGCAGCCATTCATTTATCTGATTTATGGCCCAATTTGTATGCTCATTTAGGCCATGTGTTGGTAAAATACCTGAAATTATAATATCCCCTCTTTTGGCCTGGATTTTTTTTACTATATTCCTAAAACATTCTTTAATGGTTTCCACTTTACTTCTCCCTATACTATTTATCCCAACGTGTAATATAACCAGGGGTTCATGTGAATTTTCCATTAAACCATAAAATAGTGACACACAAAAGTCAATATTTTGAAAATGTGTACAGACTAAGTCTCATTGTATGAAGAAGATATACCAGCAATAATGTGTCATCATACTGTGCTGCCAGTATAGAGTCAATGATACTATATTCATTTTTTCATTACATAGTGTTATGTGAAATAAGTACAGTGTTGTGAGTATTATGGTTACAGATGTGACGGAGTGGTATATGCTTTATAGTCTTGCATGTGTCTTGTATGTGTGTGTGTGCAGGGTGGGGGTGCGAAATTAGGTTTTGAACCCTAACATCACATTTCCAAACTTTTGTTGCTGTACTATTAACCCTAACTGATGCATTAATGGAGTTTTTTTGCAATGAATTTCCCTTCTTTTTGAGAAAGTGTAATGTAAGTGGTATGTATTAGTGGGTGCGCGGGCCCTCCCTTTACATTCTCCATTTTTTTGCATAATGGTATACATATGTGGGAGTGTTGGCCCTCCAGGCCCTGCGCTCTCAGTTATACATAACTACAGAGCCATATAGCAGCCCTATAGGGCAAGGAAGCCTTGAAACACTAATTTGCTAATATCTCAGCAACTGTAGCAGCTAAGAAAAAAATCCCAGTGCTGGTGTAATCATGACAGTGAGTACTTCATGCAATATAAGTCAACCAAATCCATATTTGGTATCATTTCTGAGATACAGGCACCGAAAAGCACTAAAAAGGCACCCTTTGAACTCTTGGAACATGTTTTTGCCAATATCTCTCGAACCGATGCAAGTAGGAAAACAATTTCACTGCAGGTGTCATCCATGATTTCCAAACTTGTCTCAGGAGATTAGCTAAACTTCCAGTAGTGAAAACTCTGTAGTTTGATTCATTTTCAAGATACGGGCACCGGAAGGCGTAATGAGTGCTGCAATATTATCCTATGAGAAATTTCTCAACTTTGGAATGCTGTAACTTTGGGCCTCTTTAATGTTTTGGCACCAAACCATGAAAAGGAACATCTGTGGGACCAGGGCTTGCCACCCTGCAAATTGCAGTCCAAAAGACCAAACTGTTTTGTTGCAGGAGGATGGCAAAAATTTGCAGTTATTTTTAAAAATACTTTCACAAATCACGAAAGTTTTGCAAAAAGTAGCATGAAACTTTTGCATTTGTGAAAGTATTTCCACACTTACTATGGTGATTTGCAAAAGTATTTTTTCCCTGAAGTTTAAAAAGGCATTTCTGGGGGGTTTTATCCCCAAAAAAGATAGGGCTGGCATCTTCAGAACTCTACTAGGTAAACCCAACAGTCAGTGTTTACCTAGAGGGTCCCAAATTTAAATGCCAGGCATTTTTCTCTCTCACTAACTGAAAACAAGATAGCCAAATCATGAAAGTAAAAGAGCCATTTGTGAAAGTAAAAGTGCATTTGCAAAACTTTCGTGATGCACATATATTTCTCACTCGACTATAATGAGAAATGTCTTTTTTGAATAACTTTTGAATGGTTTAACATTTTTACACCAAATCTTTGAAAGGCACATCAGTGACCCAGACTGCATCTTCCCTGAAGATTTTGGACTGAATGGACAAACTGTGCGGGCTGCAGGTGTGAGCAAAGAAACATGCAAAAAGTCAATTTTTTTGTGTTTTTTGGCATTCTGTAGCTCCACAACCATATATCTGACTGTAATGCAGCTTGCCAGATCCAGAGATCTATGGCACCAAACCATGCATGCAAATTTCAAGCAAATCCTTCATACGGTGGCAAAGTTATTAAGGTGCAAAATCTGAGGTTTAACATTAAGTGCTTACTCAACCCTACTATGAGTGGCACTACCAGTTACTATAATATATATATATATATATATATATATATGATACATGATGGGTAGGAGTAGATATGCAAAATATTTAGTTTGCAGAGTGAGCTATGGATACTACATGTGCCAAGGCATGAGTGACAGTATCCATAGCTCACTCTGCAGGAGTCAGAATATTTTGCATGTCACATGATATGTACATCATGTGTGAGGTTTATACAATGGGGGTGGGAGCTCCTGTTTTATACGTTATAGGGTGGGACTTCATTGGTGGAAGTGATACAGGAATGGATAGGGAACAGTAGTATGGTGTTGACCATTCAGTATATTTTCATATGTGTACATTTCTTTTGGGGTGTAGGTTTTATTTTATATACTGTACAGTGGTGGTGCTTGGTGTACTTATTAATAGTTTACTTCATGTCCAGTTCAGTTATGTTCACTGAAACCAGTTAACAAAAACATTTTTTCCATAGGCAACTTTTATTTTTTGCCTGTAAGTGTTATAGTTTTGTTAATTAGAAACAGTGTGTTTTATTAATAGAAAAGCTTGTGCTTTTTAACACGATAAGAGATTAGTATTGCATTTTAAATCGATTGATGTTGTTGGCTGCATCAGTGAGTCTTTCGGATGTTCCTTCTTTACTACTTAGAGTTGGGTGCATCAGTGCATCTTCCTGTTTCTCTGGGTTTGCTGCTCAGAGTCGGAATAGGAAGAAATTACACAGTCAGTTTTTGGGAGATGCTGATACTGGTGACTTGTAAGGAGAGAAAAAGATGATTAGTACCCAGAGTTGAAGAAATGTACTTTGGGTCTGACAGTGGTATAGTTCATTTACCAACATGGGAGCTGTTTGAATACGGTATGGATCTGTACAGTACTGACGGTTTACACTCAAATAGAAAAGGTTCCAGATTACTGGGTAATATGTTCAACAATTCAGTAAACAGCACTACCTATACTCTATAAAAACTGAAATTAAGGGGGTGTAGGCACAAAAATGAAGGAATAAGGTCATACAAACAAATAGGCAGTAGGAAATCATGCAGTGGGAAACAGGGTATGTCTGTACTTCTTGCAAATGCAAGAAGCTTAAATGTTGTAGAAAAATGGAATTAGACTTGATCATGTAGGAAAACCAAACTGATCTAGCTGCAATAACTGAAACCTTGTGGATGGATAGTACCACCTGGAGTAGGAGTATACCTGGCTTCAAAGTATTCCATAGAGACAGAGAAGGAAAGAGAGGGGGAGGAGTAGCACTATACATTAAGGAAGATATACAGTGCAGACAAGTAAATATTGATGGCAGATGACATCAAAGAATAAGTTACAGCTGGCCTGGTGGTGCAGAGGGTTGAGGCGCTGGTGCCTTACCTCACACCACATCGGTGACCTGAGTTCAAGAATGGACTCAGGCACTGGATGGTCGGCTGGGGAAGGAGTAGGATTGAGCGTCCGAAGGACTGCTCTATTAGCCTGGGGTGGGTTGGGGATTGGCGTTGCTCTGTAGCAGCCCAGGGTGGAGACCAGGGGAAGCTCAGATGCAGTGCAACTAGGGGAAAATCGGAGGAAAAACAGAAAATGGCGTCTCCTCCTACTGGATGATGGCCACCAGGATCAGTGCCTCCTTGAGCTCCATGACAGCCAACCTGACCACAGCAGCACCCAGGGCCAGTGCCTGAGCCATTAGTAGAGATGCAATGAATTTTTAATCCGCCGGTGAAGTGGACGCAAAGTGGCCACTTCGCATTAGTGGAGCACAATGAGAAGTGGACACTGCAAGGTGCTCACTTCGCATCATTATTATTATTACCATGTCACGTTGCCGTTATGCCTTAACGTGAAGTGAGAAAAGAATAGGCAGCCCCCCACACATCACATGGCTTACAGTACTGTAAGTCTCATGCTTTAGCCAGGCAGGAAGAAAGTGAGTCAGAGAAGCAGTTTCATTTCTCCTTTGCATTTGTAGAGGGAGAAAGCATTGTGAGAGGAGACTAGGAGTTAAAGTGCTTGATTGCCTTGCCACTTGCATTTCAGAAGAAAACCAACAGCTTTTTTAAAAGTTATATCTTTATTTAGTTTTTGTATAGTAGTTGTGGTTTTTCTTTTGTTAGTGAATTTTTTTGTATAAGTTTTGTTTTGTTCTGTGTGTGTGACTGGCTGTGTGTGTCAGTGAGTGTCAGTATGTGTGTGTCTTTGTGTGTTTGGCCCAGGGACTTGTGTGTGTCAGGATGGACCCAGGAGAAGGCGAGTCACTGGCCCATGGGTGTGGTAAGAGGGGAGTGCGGACCCATGGGGGATGGGACGGTCATGTCATGCTGGACCGCTCCTTACTCATGGGTGTTGCTTTGCCCCATGTTCAAGCAACAGGAGCAGCAGCAGCACCAGTGCCACTGGTGGCTGCTGTGTGTCCACCTTCTCTGCCACTACCACCACCACCACCACTGGTAGCAGCAGCTGTAGAGGCTCCAGAAGCACCCCCTTCACCACCTCCACAACCCCAGGAGGTGGCCCTGGAAAATGTAGGTGGTGGAACTTATGCAAAGACTGTGTCTTGTCCCCCCACAGCTCTCTGGTGTGGGAGTTTTTTAACTCTGTGAGGGGAGACAGCACAGTGGTGGTGTGCCTTCTGTGTGGTGTGGTGGTGTGCCGTGGCCCCCGTGGGACACATTTGGGGACCAGTGACCAGCGCACCCACATACTGAACCACCACAGGGCAGAGTGGCAGGCTGCCATGGAAGGGGCCAGACATCCACCTGCTGGCCCTTCCATGGCAGTGGCCGAGGGTGCTGCTGGGGTAGAAGTTGTGCCTCGTCACTGCCTCAGCAGGAGGAGGGCTAGTGCAGCAACTGCTCCACCACCACAACAGCCACCAGCACCACCCTCTCCACCACCACCCCCACTACCGGGATTCCCTGCTGCAGTGAACCCCTCCACAGTCCCTACAGCATAGTCTGACATTGCCCTGGTGTGGGCAGCTCTTGAAGAAAACAATGAGTGGTTCAGTGTTTTTTGCAGCAGGTGAACAAAACAGAATAACAGCAGCAGCAAATAGTTTCAATGCTGCACCTGCTGCTGGACCACCATGGCACCCCTCAGCCACAGTAAGTTAGGGGATTATTTTCTGCCCCCCCACTACTGTGTTCTCTTTTTGTGTGTTTTTTCTTTGTTGTTGTTTAATCATACACATTTTCCCTTCCAGGGGAATTGTTCTTGCACCACATAGTGCAATACATTTGTGTGAAAACCACCCGTAATTTCATTACAGTGCATCACATGACAGAGGAATTCCTGTTCTGAAAATCTGCCCACATTCTGCCTTCCTTCTCAGCAACGTTAGGATGTGATGGTCGGAACAGCATATGTGCATGCTCCTTACAGTGAATATTCAATTGTCCAGCAGCTTTCTGAATGTTTCTTTATGTTATAATGGTCAGTTTGTGGTGAAACGTATGGGCACATTTCCAATAAGAAGAGCCTTGTTAGTGGAAACATTCCCACATTTCACCATCCTGCTTGTGTTCACTATAGTGTAGCATGCACCTGCGCTCCCCCGGCATCACGTCCTAACGTTGCTGAGAAAGAGGGGCAGAATGTGGGTGGCTTTTCTGATCGGTAATTCCTCCATCACATGGCACACTGTAATGAAATTATGGGCAGTTTTCACAGAAATATATTGCACTCTGTGGAGCAAGAAATATTCCATTGGGAGTAATGCTCCCACATGTTAGCTTATGTGCATCACCATAACTATGTAATGTGGTGAATCTCTGTAAAGCAGCAGCGCAACAATCTGTTGAGAACTCTGACCTATATTTTTTAATACTATGTTACAACTTCCTTCACTTATATCCTGACTGACTGGAATGATACGCGAATTTGCAGTAGTTGAGTCTGCTTTACTATATTTTTTTATGTATGAAATAATGAAAGGAGCATTCCTTTTAAATTGGTGATGACCAGGTCTTTGTCATTGTTTTCCTCTGCTTTTCTCCATCACATCAATTAGTTGTTATATATCACTCTGTTGTTAATTAACAGTTATGCATCAGGCAGTGTTTTATGACACCACAGAACAATAGTTATTGAAAAGCAGCTGCAAATAAATACAAACCTGGTCTGAACAATATTAGAAGGCGTACTCATTTTTTTTCCATACATGAAAAAAAGTAGTCAAGTAAGTAAAGCAGACAAAATTATGAAAAGAAGCGTATCATTTAAGTCACAGCTCGGAGGTAACTAGTGGTGGCTGTGGCAATGTAAAGTAACAAAAAAAGTATAGTTCAAAACTGTCAGAACATTCTTGCAATGCTGCTTTACTTGTAAAAATGTCAGTATGACATCATGAGCTCACAGCAACAATCACAGAACACACAAAAGTGGCACAGGAATTTTTTCTGCAGGCCCAAAATGCATCCTGCTTGTGTGCAGAAAATTGACAAGTATTAACACAGTGGAATGAGAGTGTTTCAGCACATACAAAGTCCCCCAGAATTAATGGCGCACTCAGTCATGCGTGCAGTGGTGGCACAGAGTCCCAGAATTGTTCTGCAGACCCAAAATGCATCCTGCTTGTGTGCAGAAAATTGCAAGTGTTAACACAGTGGAATGAGAGTGTTTTAGCACATACAAAGCCCCCCAGAATTAATGGCGCACTCAGCCATGCGCGCAGTGGTAGCACAGAGTCCCAGATTTTTCTGTAGGCCCAAAATGCATCCTGCTTGAGTGCAGAAAATTGACAAGTGTTAACACAGTGGAATGAGAGTGTTTCAGCACATATCCCAGTATAAAATGATGACTGTGAGCATCGTGTTGCTGGTCCAATGTGTTCTTCGAGACGATTCGAGCAAATGCAATGTGATCATCTCAACTGGATTGAAGGGTGCCCTTTGACTGTTCACTAATACTAGCCTTGGTGAGCAGATATACATATAAATATATAGTTGTGCATTTTGTAGGTGAGGGAGGGTTGACATGGACATGTGTGCATGGTATTGTTCTGTATCACAGGTCACACAGAAACTGTTGATGTGCACATTCCAGTGCTCAATGAGAATTTATTGCCCTGAAATTGGAAATGGATAACTCTCAAGCACATGAAGGTAAGTATTTTTTTGGGGGGGATCATATTTGCAGGTTTGTCTGTAATGGTTTCTTATTCTTCACAGATTTCATCAGCATCCTTCTGGAGTCTGGTTGTTATTGATGGTCATGGTTATCTAATGAAACAACTTCTGTGTGTTGCACGTGTGCTCAAGCTCAGGGGAAGGGGGTGCCTGATATTGAAGAACTTTTTTGGATAAGGCCACTTTGACAGAACAACAAAGCATCTGGAAGTTTCTTAAAAAAAGAAATGAATGACTTCTTACAACTTAATTGTTATGTGTCCCTCCCCTCTGGTTCTCAAATCTCAATCTAAATTCAAGTTACATTTCAAACCTATATCTTGTCAACTAACACAACCTGTGTGCAATATTTGTTGCAGTCTTTCCAAAACAATGAAATGGATGAAATAACATCTTCATACTTACCAGAATGGATTTCACATGGGTATTACATCGCTTCCTCTCTGTACAGCTACAGTACCATTCCCAACAAGTTTTAGAGATGGAGCCTTTTTTTGTTACCCTGTAAAAGAAACACAATAAGTGTACTGTATGTGTTTTACCACTGCGGCTCTGAAAAGCTACAGAAATCAAAACATACAACAAAAGGAAGTGAAGCAGCATAACAAACATGAGTACACATATTCACTTTATGGTTTAAATATTAAGAAGCTTTGTATTTGTGGCTGATGGATGTGGTGGTCTTTACAGACTCAGGCTCAGTGGTGGCAGTGGCTAACATCAGTCCCAGTGGTGGTGGTCCAGGGGACAGACAGACTCAGGCTCAGCGGTGGCAGTGGCTAACATCAGTCCCAGTGGTGGTGGTCTGGGGCTGACAGACTCAGGCTCAGTGGTGGCAGTGGCTAACATCATTCCTGACAGTGGTGGTCTGGAGAGTGGACAGACTCAGGCTCAGTGGTGGCAGTGGCTAACATCAGTCCCAGTGGTGGAGGTCTGGGGGGGCACACCACCCTTTATAAACTTCAGTTAAAACCTGCGAACATTAACCACATCATCATCCTCATAAAGAAAGCTGCCCTCACAGTCATTGATGTCTGAAGTTTGACCACTGGGAAATTCTTTCTCCATTGTGTTGTCATCTATGTCAGTGGTGGGCCGTTTCAGGCAGCCACTGCCAGTGCCACCAGGATGCTCCATTTCCACATCAGCAAGACCACCATGACTAGCCGGGGTATGAATACCGAGGTTGCAGTCTGTGCTGGTATGTGCCTCTCATTCAATTTAATGAATGTTAGCAAACTAACATTTGCAGAAGACAGGTTTGTCCGACAATCGCTGACTATTGCACCTGCTCAGCTGAATACCCTCTCAACACTTACAGTGGACGGTGGGCATGTGAGGTACTTCAGTGCCACTGCAGTCAGCTCTGGCCATTCACTGACCTTTCCAATCAAGTACAAAAGAGGATATTCAGTTACTGTCAGATGCCTGTTTGCAGATGAATATGACTCAACCATTCCCTGTGCCACACTAAGTCCAGTTGTTGATGCATCATCCTGTTCTCCCAAATCATTTATTTCACAAATGCAGCTTGGGACAAAGCCTCCCAAAGCGGGTTGATGCCAGCCACTTTGGATGACAGACCACCTGGAACTGCAGTCCCCTTTCCCTTCCAGGTTATGCTTGATGGTCCTCCAGGTACACCTTCAGCTGGATTATGCTGCTGAGGTTTGCTGACCTTGGCACATGACTTCTGTGCCCCATGAACCAAGTGCACCAGTTGACCACTGATATTTTTTACCTGTTCAGACCCTCCCTCCAGTACTGATGCAATTCCACGTTTGTATCGTGGGTCCAGCATTGTTGCTATGGCAAAGTTGTCACTATGCTGAATGCTCACAATGTGACAATTCTGGTTGAATACTGTCAGCATGTGTTGCAACAACATACTGCTACCATCATCTCCAGCAACATCAAGGCTAAGCTGTACATTCACTAATGTCTGCCTCAGCACCTGCAGCAGTGGAATTGATTGGCTAATGGCGGCAGACTCACCATTCACTGCCTGTGTGGCATGTTCAAAAGGCAGCAAAATTGTTATTACAGAGTCCATGAGGCACCACCGTTCAGTCGTCATAGACATGGAGGCCCCAGAACTGTCACGGCTAGTGTGCATAACAAGATAGTCTGAGATGGCTTTGTATTGTTCATACAACCTCTCTGCCATGTATAAAGTGGAGTTTCATCGGGTGACAACTTCCAGCTTTAAGCGGTGCTGAGGCAGGCTGTTTTGTATCTGCAACTGCTGCAGTTGGTCACGGGCCTTTCCCAGATCTTGAAAAGTGAGAGCAGATATGTCGTGCAGTGATCAGCATTTCCTTTATATCATGGTGCTGCAGAAACTCCTAAACCACAAGATTTGAACAGTGGGCCATGCATGGAACATGAAAAAAACACCATTCGTGATGCATTTCACCACATTTGAACCATTGTCACTTGCTATGAACCCAGCTCTCAGGGACAGAGGGTTTAGCCATCTGTCAGTTTCAGTCAGTGCCACATCCAACATGTTTTCACCAGTGTGTGAACAAGTACTTTGCACATAGCAATCGTTGCATGCTGTCAAATTCCTGGAAGATTGCTACCGTGACAATCCACCTTACTGCACTGATTATTCACACTACCAACATCACAAACAACCCCCAGCACCTGTGCCCAGTGTGTAGTTATACACAAATATGAACTCCCCGCTGTTTTGCCACTGGTCCACATATCCATACTTAAATGGATGAAAGGAGAGGAGGAATGTTGAAGGGCATGTCTTACTGAGTTGGACACAATGCAGAACAACTCAGGGACAGGACGGGTAGAAAAGTATGTCCTGGATTGGACTTTCCATTTTGAACCGGAACATGCAGCAAACTGCCAGAAACCCAGAATTCTCCACAAAGAAGAAGGGCAAAAGATCAATTGCGAGCATTTGCACTCCAGCAGCATTAAGTTCATGTGACACTGTATGATTCAAGGGGTACTTCAGCTTATGTGCAAAAACACTCTGTAACGTGGGCTGACTTAAACGTTTTACATGGGGTGTGTTGATCACAAATTGTTGTGCTCTGTGATGAATGGCAGTGGCAGGGGGTGGAATGTGAACATTTGATGAAGACAGTTGCACAGGTGATGATGACAAACCCAGAAATGCTGTCATTTTGCCAGATTTGCCAACTGGGGTTGATGTACCACTTGAACTAGACATACTGCATTCACCACCACAAAAACTGCTACTCTCACCAACACTGGACAACATTTCAAAGTCATTATGGTCCTTCACCTCGTCATGCCTGTAGTAATCCTCTGCTCTTATTACCGCACTACTGCACATGTTTAATTTCCTACTGGGCTTAACAGTCATGGAAGGGGATAACATGCTGGCTATGGTTGCCGATGATGAGGGTGAATGCTCCACTGTAGTATTAGCTGCCAGCTTGTGCTGGGTCCACAGTGCCAAGTGCCTATTCTTAAGATGCAGATGCTGTCCTCCTGTGCCCAGATGGCTCCTCTTTTTACCTCAACTCACACACTTGGCAAACCTGGCAGATTGCAACTGACTCATCATTTGCATCTTGAACAAAAAAATCCCAAACAAGGGATTGTGATGCTCTGCTTTTAACATGTCTATGATGTGGCTTATTTAAGTCCATTATTTTAAGCACTGAAGTGGGGGGGCACGTGATGTTTTGGGTACTGCACACCCGGATTGCAACTGACCACCATGACTACCTATCATATTGATTACTGGGTCATCATCAACATCAACTAAAACCGGTAGATCACAAGTTTTTATGGGGGGGGAGATTCCTGCAAACAGACTCAGACACAGCCACTTTGAATTTCTTTTTCTCCGGTTTCCAACTGGGGTCAATTACATCATCATCATATTCATCAACATCACGCACATCCACATCTTCTGCTTGGATGCTAGCATGTGGACTGCATGTTGCAACAACAGCAACATCATCGTCATCATCACATTCATCATCAGCATCTACACCACCATCACCTGATATTTTTTCACCACACTGTGAATCACTGCATGGAAAATGTGTGACATTAAGTGCCCTGGTGGATAGAATATCACATTGTATGCTATCGTTGACATGTTTATCAGAATCCTCAGGTTCAGTTACTGGGAAGTATGACATCATCTACGCTGCCACTCTCTTGCACTGGTTCACACTCAATATTTTTGGATACGGTACATTGGTCAGAATTAGAACTTGACGCAAAAATACTAATACTACCTCCACCACCACTAAACCCAGTAACACTAAAACATCATCTCCTCCAACTATGACTGAAGCTACTGATTGGGCTGTAAACACATTGCAGGAGAAATACATTTCCTCACATCAGCAATGCACTTCTGCGTCTGCGTACTACTACCACACCCACAGACCATCTTACTGCCAACATTGCCATAGTGAGAAACAGCTTTGCTTGCACATCTCTTTGCAGGCATTTTGGGGATCGATCACAATATTATAACCAAATTCAGATTTTGATACATTTACTCTCTGATTGGAGGGATGCTGGATGTGAAGCCAAATAAACAACTGTGGCTTCAGCAACAGATAAGAGACTACTCTGAGACTGCCACGGAATTAAAACAACTTCAGTAACCAGTGGTGCTGGTGATGTCACACAAACAATTCAATCTGGTAAAAAATACCTTTTGAATGTGGGGGTGAGCACTGAATGCAGACAGTGCAGATTTTTACGGCACTACAAGCAGCAAAACTAAGAACAGATACCACGATGGCAGTACAAAATCAGGCAGCTGCAGTGGATAGCAGGTTCACACTGCTGCGCCCGCAATTACACTAGTCTGTGGCACAATAAAAGGTGTATTTTTTGATGCACGCAACACTGCACACACACTCACACACAGAGCAGTTTGTGTACAATGCTGAACGAGGAATGCGTAGCAAATGCAAAAGTTCAGTACTATGTCACATTACATATTGTAAATTTGTAATGTAAACAACCTGAACTTATGAACTGCTGAACCACATCCACACAACAAACAGCAAGAAAATTGCAACTATTACTGACAATATTACTGTGTGTACGTTAACACAATCAGTTATATAACAAAAAAGTAACCAAAAAACAAAGAAATCACTATTTCTCCAACTTAAATCTACCAACACCACAGATATGCCCCTTCCCCAAAGCACAGTTTCACTGTCTTTCACCACACACACTGTGTCGTAAATTAACATTCAAAATCCACACAAAAACAAAAAGGCTTGATGTTATGAGTACAGAAGGGTTTCCTACAATCGATGACCTAAAGTTGGATCCTCCCCCAAAAAACGCAAAAATGCTTTTTGAACAGCTTTTACAAGATTCCTATCACAGTCAGCTGTCAGAACACACTGTCTCCTACTCCTTCCTATTCATACTACCCCGAGCTGAAGCTGTGCAGATCAATATAGAGCCCATGTGACCTGAAATACCATGAATCACTGCAAAATTCACCTTCTGAGCTCAAAAACAATGTAAATTGAGGAGAAGTGCACTGCCCGCAATGCACTTCATCTTAAATTTGGCAGAGTAGTGGTCTGGGGAGGTGGAGTAACGCAAAGTCATTGTTTCCAATTGACTCTGCGTTCCTTATCATAACGCGAAGTACTCCGCTTCGCATTGCGGAGCACTCTGCGAATCCACCTTTGCTCCTTGAATCACTTCACTGAGCAGACTGAGCCCACTTTGCACATCACCGTTAGGCCATTTCTCCTTGGAAGAGGAGGACCCACCCAACGCAAGGGTTATATCAGGTTACTCTGTGGTGGCTGTGATATGGGGTCGGGATCGGTGGTGGAGATGAGCGAGAGGTGAGCGTTCTTGTGGCAATTGGCCTGAAAGAGAGGTAGTGGGGTCACAGGGGAGATAAATGGATAATACAAAAAAAAAAGAATGAGCTACTGTGGATTGAATTAACCAGAGAAAATAATAACCTCCTGGTAGGGGTATGCTATAGGCCACCCAATATTGAAACAATTGATCATACTAACTTACTAAGCAACATTAGTGAGAGAATACAAAATAAAGAAGTGCAAGGTAATGCACCTGGGAAACAAAAGCACAGGGGAAGAGTACACAATGGGGGGTGAGATACTAACAATAACAAAAATGGAAAGGGACCTGAGGGTAGTCATATCAGATGACCTAAAGGTGGGCAAGCAATATGAGAGGGCAGCAAGGAGGGCTGGGAGGGATACTGGGATGCATAGGGAGAGGCATCACCAGTAGAAAACAGGAAGTTATTATCCCTCTGTACAGACAGCTGGTGAGACCCCGTCTGGAGTACTGCATGCAGTTCTGGAGACCCAATCTCCTCAAAGACATAGATAGGATGGAAGCTGTCCAGAGGAGGGCAACCAAAATGGTGCAGGGTTTGCACCAGAAGACATATGAAGAGAGACTTAAGGAGCTTAATATGTATAGCTTCGAGGAAAGGAGGGAGGGGGGACATGATAGAAACTTTCAAGTACCTCAAGGGAATCAACAAAGTCAAGAGGGTAGCATCTTTCAAAAAAGGTGTGCAAGAACAAGGGGCACAATTTGAAGATGGGGGCTCAGAGGTAATTTAAGAGTATTTTTTCACAGAGAGGGTTGTGGATGCATGGAACGGCCTTCCGGATGAGGTTGTGGAGTCAAAAACAATGGTGGAATTTAAGCAATGCATGGGACAGTCATAAGGCAATTCTAGGGGATGGGGGTAGGAAGAAGTAGGCTGCTGGTTAACTAGGATCTGCAGCTTATCCATTAGGTAGGGAAATGGGCAGACTGGGTGGGCCAAGCGGTCCTTATCTGCCATCAAATTCTATCTTTCTATGTTTACTAATCCTGGGAGACATTAATGTACCAGAAATAGACTGGAGCAATGGTAGAGTATCAATAGGCAAGGACAACTTTTGATGGATGTCTGCATTGAAAATGGGCTGCACCAGGTGGTGGACCAACCTACCAGGAATAACAGCATCCTAGGTCTAGTACCAACTGACTGAATAGATGGTATTAAAGAACTAACAATCCACAAACCTTTAATGAATAGTGACCACAACATTGTCCTGTTTAATATCAATACAAAACCCCCAAAGATCCTTGGACAAACAGTAATAAAGAATTATAATAGAGCAGATTTTGTACAACTTATACAAATATTATTATAGTGGGACTGGGAAGTTGGAAATTCAACAACAGAGCAACTATGGTTAAAGATTAAACATAAGTTACCAGAGCTGGAAGACAGCTACAGACCTAACAAGGCCTTATATAATAAAAGGGGAAAGGTCCCTGTAGGGTTCACAAATACAGTAAAACAGCAACTAAGCAAAAAAAGGCAGGCATAAAGGGCCATGAAGCGGGGTAACAACTACTATAACAAGAATAGGTATAAACAGCAGCTGAGGACATGTATGGCCTACAGATTAGAATAACATGCTGTGAATGAGCTTAGTGCATCAAGCAGACCTTGATTTGATTCCCACAACCTCCACTTGCATACTGTGTGTCTCTGACCAAGTAACTTAACCACCTGGTTACCCCTGAATACAGGCAGTTATGCCTACTGGGCTTTACCTGGTTACCAAAAGAATAATAAAAAATATATATTAAAAAAACTGATCCATACTATATACATTTTCAGACTAGGTGGGCCAACAGTCCTTATCTGCCATCAAATTCTGTTTCTAAAGATCATCATACATGAAAAGAGCTAAGTGGAATTTAGATCGCGCATACAAAAGACAATGGCAAGTCTTTCTTTGCTTATATTAACAATAAATCAGTAGACAGGCAAGTATGGCCTATTAAGACAGGAGAAACTGAGTGTTCAGACCCAGAAACACAGGCCACAATTTTTAACCAATACTTTTCTTCGGTATACTAGAGAGAACAGGACAAGGGTAATGGCATGGGTAACATTAACAACTTGCCACCAGAAACCAGCATAGCTACCCTTAAAAACATAACAAGAACAGAAATAATTAATAAACTACAAAAAATAGATCCATTAAAGTTGACTGGGCCAGATAACCTACATCCCAGACTATTGAAGGAGGTTAGTTCTTGGCTGGTGGACTCATTATTAAAACTTTTCAACATGTCAATGATAACAGGAGAGGTTCCTGAAGATTGGAGGACAGCAATAGTTATCCTAATATTTAAAAAGGACAATAAAGCAGAGGTTGGCAACTGTAGACCATAAGTTTGATAGCTATTGTGGGAAAGATTCTAGAATCAATAATCAAAGACAGGTTGGAATGTGAAATAGATAGAAAAATCTCAGTGATGAATCACAACCCCGGTTCAAGAAACAGAGATCATGCCTAATGAATACCTTAGTATTCTATAAAAAGGTCAGTGAATTATTGAACAGCACAACCTGTTGATGTGTTATACCTAGATTCAAAAAAAGCCTTCAATAGGGTACCACATGCAACACTAATACAAAACATGTACAATCTAGGTATAAATATAATGCTGCTGAAATGGGTCAACTCATGGCTAACAGAAAGGACTCAGAAGGTTTGAATCAGAAGACATGAGAGTGGGCTGGTAACAAGTGGGATGCCCCAGGGGTCAGTACTGAGGCCAGCACTGTTCTCCCTATTCATTTTGGATATGAATATAGGGATTACGAATTTCTGTATCAGATTTGCAGATGGTTCAAAACTGGGGGCTGAGGTAGGAGATGATGAACAGGTGGAAACAATGCAGCAGGACTTAAACATACTGGCAAATTGGGCAACACAGAATGGAATGCATTTTAACATAGATACATGTGTGGTGATGCATCTAGGAACTCACAATAAACAGAGTAATTACATACTGAACAGAATCCAGTTAAGGACAATAGACAGTGAGAGAAACCTAGGAATAGTGGTCACCAATGATCTCTCATTCAGCTCTTATTGTAATAAGATGACCCAAAAAAAGCAAATAGGATTATAGACAGCATCACGAAAGCCTTCATATCAAGGAATAGGGCATGTATAGTTTCACTATACAGAGCATTTGTCAGACCCCACCTGAATTTCTGTACTCCACTGTGGAACCCCTATTTGAGAATGAATGTAAATAACCTAGAGATGGTTCAGAGGAGAATGAGATGATACATATGAGCATAGAAACATAGAAGTTGATGGCAGATAAGGACCCCAAGGCCCATCCAGTCTGCCCATTTCTTTTTCTACCTTATGAATGTGCCATTGGCCTTTGCTCTGTCAATGGTCTAGCTACTCATACTCATCTGTATTTCTCCCTTATGCCTATTGCATGCCTGGTTGAAGCCCTGCACTGTATTCATATCTGCCACTTCCTGAGGTAGGCCATTCCATGCATCCATCACCCTTTCTGTGAAAAATAACTTCTTCACATTACCCTTTAATCGGCCTCTCTCTAATCTCATGCTGTGTCCTCTTGTCCTGCTATTTTCCTTATATTGAAACATGTTAGACTCTTTCACCTTGTTAATGCCCTTAAGGTGTTTGAATGTTTCAATCATATCACCTCTCTCCCTCCTTTGCTCTAGGGTATACTGTACATATTGAGCTCAGTTAATCTGTCCTCATATGTGTTCTGATGCAGTCCCTGCACCATTTTGGTTGCACTTCTCTGGACTGCCTCAATTTGGTTAATGTCCTTGTGAAAGTGTGGCCTCCAGCACTGTATGCAGTACTCCAGATGGGGCCTAACCAGTGTCTTGTAAAGAGGGATTATTACCTCCTTGTCTGACTTTTGATACCCTACTAATACATCCCAACATCCTCTAGCTTACCTACTGCTTTAGTGGTCTGCTTGGATGATTTCAGATCATCGTAATGATGACACCCAAGTCTCTTTCTTCCCTTGTGACTGCCAGCAACTCCCTCCCAGCCTATAGGTGGCTTCAGGGTTTCTTTTCCTATGTGCATGATCTTGCACTTCTTTGTGTTAAACCCCAGTTGCCACTCTTCCGACCATTTTGCTAGTTTATCCAGGTCTCTTCTCATTCTGCCCACCCATCTGGATCATCTACTCTGTTGCAGATCTTGGTGTCATCTGCAAACAGACAAACATTACCCTCCAGTCCATCTGCAATGTCACTGATGAATATATTGAAGAGGACTGGCCCCAGGACTGATCCCTGAGGTACCCCACTTGTGACTTGCATCTCTTCTGACTGTATACCATTTACCACCACTCTCTGTTTTCTGCCCATCAACCAGTTTGCCACCCAGTTGACCAACTTCTAACCCACCCCAAGCCTACCCAGCTTATTAATCAATCTTCTATGTGGAACAGTATCGAAAGCTTTGTTGAAGTCAAGGTAGGTGACATCAATTGCTCCCCCATGGTCCACCACTCTGGTTACTCAGTCAAAGAAATGTACGAGATTAGTTTGACAGGACCTTCCATTTGTAAACCCTTTTTGTCTTGGATCCTGTGCTCCTGTGGATTCCAGATGTTGTACTATCCTTTACTTAAGAAGTGTCTCCATAATCTTGCCTACTACTGAGGTAAGACAGACTGGTCTGTAGTTCCCTGCCTCCTTCCTGCTACCACACTTGTGGAGTGGGATCACATGAGCCCTTCTCCAGTCTTCTGGAACCTCTTCTGTGCTCAGAGACTCACTAAACAGTTCTGATAATGGCTCTGCTAGTTCCACCCTTAGCTCCTTTAGTACCCTGGGATGTATGCCATCAGGTCCCATTGCCTTGTCCACCCTGAGCTTATTAAGCTCTTGTAGGACCCTTTCTTTTGTGAAGGGACTAGTGCACACACCTCCCTCCCCCCTGTGTCCATGGTGCTGAGCTGTGGACCCTGCCCTACCTTCTCTTTAGTAAATACTGAGCAGAAGTATCTAGATGAAATTAGTAATGAGGCATATGAATCTAGATTACACCAACTGAATTTGTACCCTCTAGAATTAAGATGCAGCAGAGGGGGATCTATTGCAAATGTACAGAATATCTAGAGATAACAACTTGATGCAAAGCTTGGGGCTGCTGCCTACTAATAGGAATGCTAGTCTGAGTAGTCTTAATCACAAATTAAAATTGACATTCCCTAGGAGGAATTTAAGGAGCTACTTCTTCACACAAAGGATTATACCAATGTGGAGTGGCCTACCTAGGGAGGTGGTTGATGCCAGCATGTTTCCTGCCTTCAAAGATAAGCTAGATAAGCATCTGTTAACTATCAATAGTTTTCAAGTGCCCCTCTAGGTCAGGAGACAGACATTATGGGCCAAGTGCCTTCTGCTTATCTTATACACCAAGTATAGTACCAAGTATAGTACATTAATTTGGGTAAGTGACCAGTCTAAAATATAAGGTAGCAATTGGAGGCAGTATAGTGCAGTGGTTTAAGGCTCTGAGCTGTAAATCTGGAGACCTGGGTTTGAATCCTACAGCACCCACTTGCATACTGTGTGACCCTGAGCAAGTCACTTAACTTCCTTGTGCTCCCAGGTTGCATCAGTAAACAATCTTTCAGCTTAGTGTGTCTCTCCTGGTAAAAAACAAACAAATGTATATATGGATTTTTTATGTTGTACTTGTAAATATTTTCAAAGCAAAAGTGATGTGTTGTGAGCGAACAGTGAAACAAGTGTTAATGGCTGAACATTACAAAACAATATTATTTAAGGAATCGATATAATACAGCACCCATATGGATTACTTTAAAATCTGTTTTTTTAAAGTTAGATGGTAGATGCACCCTGAAGAAGTGAGCTTTATACTCATGAAATGTTGGTATATATATTGTATGACTGACCATAAAATCAAAATACTATATAGCCTTTACTATTCAGAACATAAACTTGTGCAGATTGATTTGATCAAGATTTTTCTTTAAATGAAAAGAATTGTTCAAATTTTTAAGCACCAAAATTCATCATAAGACCAAAGTCATTTCATTAACTCATTACCTCCAATAGCTCTATATGAAGTCTGAATTATCCATTGTTTACCTGACACAAAATGGCCACCCAGGAGGAAATGAGTTAAGTAAGTAGACTTCGATATTAGAGCTCTGTGTAAACAGTCCCTGTTCACAACCCTGAGTCCCAAAGTCCATCCATAATGGAGGAAACACAGTCTAAAAAATGTCAATATCTCCTCCTTCATATAGTCTGCTTAAACAGCCACAGAGATTAGATGTCTGCAAATAACTAGCAGTCTTTGAAAATAAATTAAACATAGCCACTTATCATTTAGTTTTAACTCTGGTAATATTGGAGGTCACGTTTGTTCTGACTGATAGCACTTTCTGCAAGTTGATGACAAAAGAGAATAAGATGCCTGCAAATAATTAGCAGTCTTTGAAAAGAAAGTAAATGCAACCACTGTTCATTTATTCTAAACTCTGTTAGTATTGAAGGGTAGAACTGTACTGGCTCATAGTCTTTTCTGCAAACTCTTGAACATTTATTGAACTGTCTTAAATAATTAATGAGAACTGAAAATGTAAACTTTGGACTTTGATACATCAATAGAAGATGACTATATACAAAACTGAATACTAGGAATTTCCTTGCCTTCACACATTTTCTATTACAAGACTGTATTTATATTATTATATATCATTAAAGTGTTGATGTTTCTTTCTTTAATATTATTTACACATGGGGACTGTGTCTAAAACTCAGAGTCATACGATTTAACTTATAAATGTTTATTTATGCACATTTAGACAGTTTACTATTATGGCAACACAAAATAGGAAGCTAAGAAACAATAAAATGATAAAGAGTATGAGACAACCTGGAAAAAACAAAATAATCCCAGATTTTGTAGTAGCACGAAGAGAAGAGAAGAGAAGAGAAGAGAAGAGAAGAGAAGAGAAGAGAAGAGAAGAGAAGAGAAGAGAAGTGAAAATTATAACAGAAGAATCTAGAACCTCATATCCAAAAACTTCTCATAGCACGGCACAGATAAATGATGGAAATTATCTACTAGATTTTGAAAAGAATCTAAAATCACAAGTCACACAAGGTGATAAAGATATATTTTTTTATTTGTAATTTGGAAAACACATTTGAGTACAAGTGCTCTTTTCCAAAGATTCCACATCAATATAGGACAAAGGGCATGTTAACACATCAAACATTCACCAGCTCAAGTGGAGCCCAGTCTGGTACAAACAAGTAGAGTTACAACTAAGAAATTGCAGAGGAAAAATCAGACAGATTGTCAGTCATGGAGTATCATTGTACAAGAGGAAATATAATAATTTAAAACAACAACAGGCAGATTTCTTAGAGAGTTAATTTTCTAGGGAATTCTTAAATGGGGTCATTTGGGAGAGTCCCACAAGAGATTCTGGACCCCTTTTACTAGAGGTGGGATTTTCAAAGCCCTGGATGCAGCACTCCTGGCTGTATTTCAGACCTTGCTGCATCCAGACAAATGCATTGGGGTGCCTTGGTGCATTTACAAAATACCGATGCATTTGTGACAATTCCTGCAGTTTGCAGCAATTTCTGCAGCAGTTATGCCAGTCACATCCATTTTTTTAAGCAACTGCAGAATTCCATTCCAGGAGTTAGACCACTTTTTTGTAGTTTTACATCTGAGATGAATTTCAGCTGCCACATCTTAAAAATGGAGATGGATGGCTCTTTGAAAATACTCTAGTCAAATCCACTATCAGTGTTCAAAATATAATTGACTTGCATCCAGTGCAACTAATTAATAACATTGAGCAACAACATGAGAATATGTCAAAAAGTAATCACCAGTTTTTGAATGATTTTGAAAACTTTTTAACCCCATTTGTATACTAAGCAAAATTAGATCCACCTTTAAAAGGTTTTGAAATCCCACCTCTGTGGATGCATCTTCACCAAGAAATGGGCAGTCAGGCTATTCTACAAGAAGGACCTCCAGAGGGATAATTAGATAACTTGTCCAAAATGTTTGAGAATTATACAATACATGGCAACTTAATAATTGCTATGGAATTAGGACATCTTAAACAGGCAGTTTCACTGTACACTGAAGTATTAATGAAGATCCTAAGTACTCTGTGAACACATAGTACCATTTTACTTACACAAGTTACTATGAAAAGAGAAGGTGTATTGAGAAACAAGCTAAAGAAAGACTTCACAGATGTAACCTTTGCTGGTAATAAAAGCAAAGACAAGGAATGCCAAACAAATAAAACAATTGGGGAGATCACAGACGAAATTTCAAAAACAGCAGAAGAGATGCTGCTTCAGTTACTACAAGGGAAGCAGAGCATTGTACAATCATCTGTTAAAAAAGTCAAGAAACCAAGCAAGGAAAACAAAGATGAAGGACAAACAAAGTCAAACAACAACATCATAACAAAAAACAAGCATTTGTCAATGCAGAATGCTGGCTTGCTGGCACTGGCATTGGTAGTGCAGGAGTTAGAGAGATGCATAATAGGAATGGCAGTGAAGTATTAAACTAACACCAATCCCTTCCCCACAGAGACTGAAAGGCATTGGGAGTGCAGCTTTGGATTGTTTGCCATAACACTTACGCCATTCCACCTCACCCCACACTGCAGACACTGACAGGTGTTGGGGTGTGCTCTGGGGTCTTCAGACCTTATTCTCACACCATTCCATAAGGAAATAAGCTGAGATGGGTACAATATAGGAGAATGGGGTGAACGGTAGGGTGACATAACCCAAGTCACACCTCAGTGCCTGTCAATGGCTATAGAGTGGGAGAGGTAGAATGCTGCAAACATTATGGCCGACGAACCCAAGTTACACCCCCCATACTTGTCAGTCTCTACAGGATGAGTGTATGGTTGGAAACCTTAAGGACCCTGGTGTTTGTTGGTATTTTCATTCCAAATTTTCAACATTGGATTTTTGAGACTCTACCTCATGAACAGTGACACTATCATTTCAATACTCAATCCTGAAAGGTGATTTCACACAGCAACTGTGCCATTTGGAACCACAGGTGTGGAAACACATTTCAGGCAGGATGCAAAAAATGACAGCTGTACTGTTTGTGAGGAGGTGTGAAAAATGGCAATGTTGAAAATCTGGAGAGAAAATATGAAAAATATGTGGACTTACGAGCGTGCATAGATACTGTGCAATGCACGCCCATAATGTGGTCATTTTTGGGAATTTTTTCACCAACTTTTCAACATGGGCATTTGGGACCTTTCCTCATGAACAGTGGCACTGTGATTTTGCTACTCTCTCTTAAAAGTTGATTTCACACAGTGACCACACCCATTGTGCACCACAGGTGTGAAAATATTTTATGGGCAGGATGTGAAAAATGACAGCTGTACTGCTCATAAGGAGTTGTAAAAAAATGGCCATGTTGAAAATCTGGTGTGAAAATATTAAAAACTGGTGAAGTTACAAGCATGCATAGAAACTGCACAATGCACGCTGGTAATGCAGTCATTTTTTGGAATTTCTTCACCAAATTTGCAACATGGGCTTTCTGGAACCTCCCCTCATGAACAGTGGCACTGTCGTTTCATTCATGGGTCCCAAAAAGTTATTCTGAGCAGCGACAGTGAAATTACCTTTCAGGACTGAGAAACAAAATGACAGATACATGTTCATGAGGTGGGGTCTGAAAAACCCCATGTTGAAACTTTGGGGCCAAAATTCTTAAGAATAGCTGAAATATCAACCGACATTAAAACACCCCCATTATAAAGCTTACTGTCATTTCTTCAGTTCGCAGTTCAGCTTTGAAGAGTGCAGACGTGTCCCAGTTCAGAAAAGATCATGCCTCCCAACCTCTAGAGGGTACATATGGGTGAGGGGTGTGGGAGGTGGGTTCACAGAGGGAGGGAGGAGGAGGGATGGGGGAGGGACGAGGGAGACAACAATGAACCGTTTTCTTCTTTGCAGGCAAAAAGACCACAAGGGAAGGTTTTATTTATTTACACAACTTATATGCAAAACAAAAATAGGCATGTTGGGGTGGGCTCCAAGTGTGCAACAATTCAGGGAGATGCCGATATATGGATTGGGCACGCCGATGTTGGCAAGCTGTATAGACAGGTATGGGGGGTGGATCCAACACCAGGAGTGGGCACCCAGTGTCGGAAAAGGGAAAGTGTTTAACCAGGAAAGACACATTGAGAGAGGGGATGCTGACATGGGGATTGGACACCCTGATGTCATCTTTTCGGGACTGTGTGGTGGATGGCAGTAGCCACCATGTTAGGCATGCCACATAATGGGGGGAGGCATGCTGACACAGGGATTAGGCACCCCAATGTCAGCTTTGTGGGGATTGTGTGGCAGACATCAGGAGCCATCAAATGTATTGAAATGTTTCACTAGGAATGGCATGTAATGGAGGTGCGTCATCTGCCACTGCAA
The DNA here is from genome assembly GCA_016271365.2 of Neoceratodus forsteri. Lineage (NCBI taxonomy): Eukaryota > Metazoa > Chordata > Ceratodontiformes > Ceratodontidae > Neoceratodus > Neoceratodus forsteri. The sequence continues at coordinate 1,022,405,308 of CM057454.1, read as the reverse complement.
TGATGAGCCTGTCTGTGATTGCAGTGGCAGATTCATTTCAACTCTGTGGCTCTCTCTGAAACTGCTGTCATCAGCAGCATGCTCATTGATTGGTGGCTGAGGGACGCACCAATGAAAGCATCACCTGCATTCACCACAACACTGGCACACCTCTGAAACTGCTATTACCACAATATGTTGTTTGTGCGTGTGTGCAAGCCAACATAAAAATAGAAACAATATAACAAAAAGCAAAATAAAAACAAAGAAGACAGAGGGAGTACAAAATTCTGATTTGGTACAACAAAATACAGAGACAGAAAAAGATGAAGAATCAGGGGATGAAAGTTTTCATGAAGTTATTAGAAGAAAGTACGACCAGTAAATCTCCCCTCACTTTATTTACAAGAAGTCCCAAAGACAACAAAATGAGACTCCTTATTTACTTCAAGTAACAACATAAAGCACATTGAAAGTAATATTGAGTAACACATTTCAATGGGAAGATATAAAATCACCCTGTAGGTACCTAACAAATCAGTTGAAAGGACAGGTATGTGCTGTATTGAAAAATTATGAAATTAAGAAAATAATTCTTGAAAGAAGTAAACATCTGAAAAGTACTGGAATAACAACATCTGAAAATTCAAACTGTGAGGAAACAAATACTGATACAAATGCAAAAATAAATAAATAATGGGAAGAAGGCACAAATGTTGTCAAAAGGGAAACAAAAGCAAAAACAAGCCAGGTAGCAATCCCTAATTTAATTTCTTGATAAAAGGTCATTTGAACAGTATCACTAGCAAAATATATTAGGGGAAGAAAAGTTAGAGGAGTTAGACTGAATAATAATACAATCTTAGAAACTGTTGCTGATTTTGAAGGTGAAAGAGACTCAGATTCAAGTCAAAAGAGACATAGATCTATTAAATAAATAACTGTTCACAGGGATACATTTTCAGATACAAATACAGAAGGTGACTCAGCATGAGATTATGAAATTCCATGAAACAAATGCAAGGTCACTGACTGCCCCCCCCCCCAAATGAAGTGCAAGCAACAAACTATCTCTTATATCATGGAATATTGCTGGCCTCTGTTCTAAGGCTAATGATGGTTTATGGCATGCTAATCTGAAAACAAATGTGTAACCCTTCAAGAAACCTGGGAGAAACCAAATAATAACATCAACATTCCAGGTTTCTGGTTGTTTGAAAGGAGGGAAAAATAGATTATAAAATGGGAAGATGCAAAGAGGTGGTTAATGATTCTTGTTACAATGGAGTTAGACTGTTCAGCTGAGTATATAAATGTGGTTACAGACAATTTTTTTTAATATTGTTGTTAAGTTTTTACGATAATACTGGAGTATAAAATATAAATGCCTATGTTTTACCAGATTTATCTATTGCACACAATTTCAAGAATGTTTGGACAATGTTGCCTTTTTTTTTTTTATAAAAAGATGATACAGTTTATGGTACTCAGATTATTTTAGGTGATTTTAATACTAGATAGGGTATGTGCCCTGAGAATGATAGAGATGTAGATTTTTGGAACATAGATGAATTGCATAATGTTCCAAGCAGAGCATCAAAGGATAATAAGATTAATATGAGTGGATCACAAATGTTGTCTTTTTTATTTGAGCAAAATATATGAATTGCCAATGAAAGGGTTGCTGGAGATCTACAATGGGAAATAACTTTTCCCACTACTTGAGGGAATCCATTTTGGGCGTGACTATACTAGACATTTTCAGTTTTCATAAAATCAATACATTAGAGGTGCTAGCAGAAACATCAAGTGATCATTTCCCAGTAACTCTTGTGTTAGAAATTGATGGCATTCATTTATGAAAAGCCCTGAAAGAACTAACTACACAGATCAAGGCTGATAAACATTGAACTATACATCACCATAAAAAATTAAATGTTGACTTTCTAACACTAGAAAAATGAGAGAACTGCAGGAAGATGAACAACTAAATTATACTAAAAACAGGATTCTAGTTATACCAGATCTCTCAGAATTGATTCTGGGTGAATGAGAATCATTAATGTCCATAATGAGAAACAAGTTGGCTTCAGGTTCAAGATTTCTGACAGGACCTATTAATAAGAACTTAAAGGTAAACAGACAACCCTGGCATGACAACGACTGTAGAAATAAAAAAAAATAGTACCAAACAGAATTGTGAGAGAGTCAAGAAAAGGGTTTGCAATTTACTACAAGAGAACCCATAACAAAAAGAGTTACTGTAGTCAAAGAGAAAAGCTTATGAAAATCAGAGATGGGCTGAACTTCAATGTACAAGACAAACAAAGGACACATGGGCCTTCTGGAATTCAATTGCTACTGGTCAAAAGCAGAGGAAACTGAATATTGACACAGCTATCCCTGTCCAAAAGTGGACAACATACTTTCATGCTCAATTTGGAGACATAAGTGGATATAAAGAAGAGATACCCGACTATAATTATGAAAAAAGTATTTCTGACTGGATCCCTATTAGTCTATATACAGGTCAAAAAATGTACAGTGTAACAAAAAGCAACAAGAAAAGCTCCTGGACTAGTCTTATTGCCAGCTGAAGTATTTTAAAGATAATCCATCCTGGTGATCTAGCCACATTTTTCAACTATATTTATCTCACAAATGACATTCCAGACGGTTGGTATATAGCAGAGATAGTTCCCTTTTGTAGAAAGGGAAACCTTAAAGACCCAGCCTCATACAGACCAATTTCTCAGATATGTATAACATCAGGAACTGGGAAAATGGGTAGACAATGAACAACTATTAAGTCCCAAGCAGTTTGGTTTTAGATGAAATAGCTCCACATTAGATATCTTTATATTACAGTATTTGAAAAGTAAATGTTTAGAAAATATGAAATCCCCCTTGTTTTTAGTCTTTTTATATATGAGAGGCTTTTGATAATGTTAATAGAAATTTACTCTGGGCAAGATTAAATACCCTTAACATTCCATTACATTTACTGGCAATAATAAAAACAATGCTTACCAATACTGATTTATAGGTCAGATGTACCACATAAGGGAATTTATCAAATAAGGTTCCAGGCAAAAAAAGGGGTAAAACAGGAAAACTTTGTAATTTAATTTAATTTCATTTATTTAATGTATTCTTTGGTAACCAAGTAAAGGCACTGGATCAAAGGTCCCTTTTCAGGCCTGACTTGGACAAAAAAAAAATACAAGAATACACAAATACAATCAACAACAATACAATGCCAAAAAATACAAATGATAAATTACAGTTACAAGCAGATTTATGTAATAAATAACTTTTTAACCTTTGTTTAAAAGTTAAAACAGAGGGAGCAATCTTAACATCAAGTGGAAGTGAATTCCAATACAAGGGTGCTGCTGTTGAAAACGCTGTAGAACTTATTCTAAGCCGAGACCTGGGGACAAAATGCAGGGGGCCATCAGCCGACCTCAGGCTGGGAAGCAATTCTCTCATTATAACAAGATCAGAAAGAGGAAAAAGGGAGCCAAAGTAAAAACATTTATACATCAGACAACCAACAAAATATTCTATTCTGCAACTAGTAGAAAATCACCCCAACCGAGAATAAAGATTACACCGATGAATCATATTGGGGGCTCCTAAAATAAATCTACAAATATTATTATAGGCCACAGTTAGTTCTTGCATTTCTCTTGTACCTATGTTATAATATAAACAAGAACTGTAATCAAAATATGGAAGAAGAGAACCAATAGCAATTGCTACTCTAGTTTGTGAGAAGAATGACTTGAATTTGTATAACACCCCTATTCTTTGATTTACTTTCTTAACCATAGACTGAATCTGAGGTGAAAAGGTCAGACTGGGATCCAATAGTGTGCCCAAATTTATTTATTTATTTATTCAAGAGTTTAACCAGGCAGGCATACTGAGCGGAAGACACGTTTCCAGATGCGACCTGGGAAACAGGTGGGGTAGATGAGGGAAGGAGCAGTAATTATACAGACATTCAATTACAAATGAGGAGGCAGTGTTGTGGCCTATACAGTAGGTAGCTAAGGTAGGCTTGTTCTTATATCCAGATAAGTGCAACAGGAAGATAGAGCTTTGGTGTGTAAGGGAGCAGAGTGCCATCAATAGATTATTGAGCTGGATTAGGAGGAAGGATTGGGAGAGAGGGAGGGAGCCCTGGTGGAAGTGTAGCTAACTAGCCAGTTAGATTTAAGGTGTAATTTTAGGCTGGTTGGTAGGCCATCAGGAAGTTAAGGTAGGCAGTTGAAGCCTCTTAGGGGGCAGGGCGGGAGCAAGAGCAGACTGAGTGGAAGTGCTCTGAGAGGTGAGTGTTGAGGTGTCTGAGATTGTAGTAATGGCGGATATCTGCTGGTAAATCATTCCAGAGTTTTGGTCACAGTAGCTTAGTGCTGCTTGGCCCATGGAGGTACGCGTAAGAGGGATGTGGAATAGTCTAGCATCTGAGTGCGAAGCTTGAGCACGCTGGGGGAGCTGAGAAGTTAAGGATGCAGCCAGGTATGGGGGAGAGTGTGGGACCAGAATTTAGCGGCAATTTTGGAGCCGTGGATTAGCCAGGGTCAGCAAGTGAGGGAGGGACAAGGCGCTATAAAGGTCGCAGTGGTGTGTTAGTTTGGACAGTCCAGTATGAACCGCAGAAGGAGGGAAAGGGTGTCCAGACTGGACAGAGTGGATGGTGCGGGCAATGCCATAGATCACATCCCCGTAGTCAAAGATCGCAGAATCATTTTTGTACGAGTTCCCACCTGACCGTGGTGGACAGGCAGCCTTTGTTGCGGTAGAGGGCCCCCAGTTTGGGATTAAGTTTTTTACTTAAATTGAGACACTTGTTCAAGCAGACCACCCCTAAAATCACATATCCTCAGTTCCGGGGTGTCCACCAACATAAATTGTGTACCAAATAACATAACTTTTGCTTTAGCTGAGTTCAAAACCATAGCATTTAAAGTAAGCCAAGAACAGACAGCAAAAAAATCCTTTTCTAGGGAACAAGAAAGTTCAGACACAGAATTTGACTGAACACAGACTACAAGATCATCTGTGTAAAGTAGTGATTCACTAAACTTACAAATTCCAGGAAGCTGATTAATAAAAATAGAAAATAACAGTGGTCCCAAAATGGACCCCTGAGGCACAGCACAACTAACTGGCAAGTCATCAGAAACCACAGAACCTACTTGAACAAATTGACACCTGTTACTCAGATAATCATAGAACCAAGAAACAGTGACATCAGAAAACCCCAGATCTTTCAATTTTGTGCAAGCCAAACTATGATCAATCAAATCAAAAGTCTTGGTTAGGTCCACAAACACCACTCCAGTCATCAAACCCTTCTCAAACCCACGTAGGATAGTGTTTATGAACCCAACCAAGGCCGTGCCTGTACCAAAATGCTTACAGAACCCATGTTATTGTCTTGACAACAAATCATGGGTAACCAAATAGGCATTAATTTGCTTAGCCAGTAAATGCTCAAGTAGTTTGCTAAGGGGATTCAGTATTGATATTGGCCTATAATCATCCATGGAAGTAGAACAGCTCTTTTTTGGAATTGGAACCACCTTAGCTTTCTTCCAGGACACGGGAAAACACCTGTAGCCAACGATATATTAAAAATATAACAAAGGGGATCTGTAATAAAGGGAATAGCCAATTTTAAGAAGCAGAAACATAGAAACATAGAATTTGACGGCAGATAAGGACCACTTGGCCCACCCAGTCTGCCCATTGTCCTACCTAACAGATAAGCTACAGATCCTAATTAACCAACAGCTTACTTCCTCCTACCCCCCCACTAGGACTGCCTTATGTCTGTCCCATGCATTCTTGAATTCTCCCACTGTTCTTGACTCCACAACCTCCTCAGGGAGGCTGTTCCATGCATCCACAACCCACTCTGTGAAAAAATACTTCTTCACATTACCTCTGAGCCGTCCCCCCTCTATCTTCAAATTGTGCCCCCTTGTTCTTGCACATCTCTTTTTCTGAAAGATGCCACCCTCTTGGACTTTGTTGATTCCATTGAGGTACTTGAAAGTTTCTATCATGTCCCCTCTCACTCCTTTCCTCAAGGGTATACATATTAAGTTCCTTTAGTCTTTCTTCATATGTTTTCTGGTGCAGACCCTGCACCATTTTGGTTGCCCTCCTCTGGACAGCCTCCACTCTGTCTATGTCTTTGCAGGGATGGGGTCTTCAGAACTGCACACAGTACTCCAGATGGGGTCTCACCAACTGTCTGTACAGAGGGATAACAACTTCCTGTTTTCTGCTATTGATGCCTCTCCCTATGCATCCCAGTATCACCCAGCCTTCCTTACTGCCTTCTCACATTGCTTGCCCACCTTTAGGTCATCTTATATAATTACCCCCAGGTCCCTTTCCATTTTTACTGCTGTCAATATCTCACCCCCCACTGTGTACTCTTGCCCTGGGTTTTTGTTTCCCAGGTGCATTACCTTGCACTTCTTTGCATTGAATGAAGCAGGTATCCAACCCTTCCCCACAGTATGTCCCTTTATTTGGGAGAGACTGCAGAAGATGAAAAACTTCATTTAATGTTACTTCCTTAAACAAAAACCTGGTTCCATCTACCAAAGGAAGAGAGGGAAAGGATTTAGTATTACCAGCCTGAGGGGAAAAAAGATGTAAACTTAGAAAGATCTGAAAATTTAGAATTTAACAGTTTAACAATTGCAGGCAAGTCATCAATTTCTTTGTCGTCAACATTTAATTTCTGGATGTCAGATTTTGATTTAGGAGAAAGTAAACAATGTATGTTATTCCAAAACTTCTTTGGATCTGCTCAGCTATCTTCAAAGTGATCCCTGAAAAAAGCTTTTTTAGCATTTCTAACAATTTGAGAGACTAAATTCTGAAGTCCATGGTAGAGATCCATTGAAACTCTACTGGGAGATAATTTAAATTTAGTCCAAGCACTATCCTGCTCCTTAATTAATTTCTTAATGCTGAGACCACACCATCCAGTAGGGAACCTCTACATCGAATGGTCTGCAAAGGGAAAAGGGATTCCTGAATGGAAAGAAGTTGGTTGCAAAAAAATCTAGTGCTGTATCCACATCTGGAATACTTTCAAGAAATGACCAATCAATTAACCTCAAAGAAGAATATAACAGAGAATAATCTATCCTTTTAAATGATCTAGTCTGAAACACAGAAGGAGGGGGTTTAAGACAGTGAAAATCTAGGACACAAAAGGTGACCATGCGGTCGCTTACGGAATCTGCCAAGACACCAGAGGCCCCTCCCTTCCCCACTCTATTAGTCAAAACCCAATCCAACAGAGAATGATTCTGTGAGATGGGATTGAGAAGGGTAATAATAATAATAATAATAATAATTTTATTTATAAAGCGCCTTTCAACATATCAAGGCACTGAACATATTAAAACCATAATATCAGATACAAATTAATAAAACATATACATAAAATCATAACATAATAACATCAAATATTAAAATCAAATAATAAAATATTCCATAGAATCATAGCACAATACAATTAACTTAATCTTCCAAGAGGGCCATTTGCCACAGGTAAGTTTTCAAATTCTTCTTAAATTCCTCCACGGAGGTGCTCTACTGTAACCGGCATGGTAGAGAATTCCAAAGAGTGGGAGCAGCATAAGAAAATGCTCTGCTGCCAGAGGATTTTAAACTCACTCTTGGAATCTCCAACAACCCCTCATCGGCCGAGTGGAGTGATCGGCTGGGGCAGTAAGACACCAGAAGTTCTTTCAGATAGGTCAGACCCTGATCGTGAAGGGCTTTGAAAGTCAATAAAATGACTTTAAAGGTGATCCATCACCGTATAGGAAGCCAGTGCAGTTCACGCAGCACTGGGGTAATATGACAGGACCTCCTTGTCCCAGTCAAAACCCAGGCTGCAGCATTCTGCACCAGATGTAGGCAATGGATTTCAACTCCAGAAAGCCCAAAGTATGGGATGTTGCAGTAGTTCAAGCATGAGGACACAAAGGCATGGACCAACATTGGCAAAGAGTCAGACAGAACAAGGTGCCTAACCCTGGCAATATTCCGAAGATGTTTGTTGTTTGTTTAAAATTTATTTTTATACAGGTTTATCTGTTGGGAAATTAATCCCCATTTTCAACAAATACCTGTGTTATCATACAAAACATCAAACATAACAAAAACACACAATACAATAACAAAAATTAATAACAATTACAACTAACATTTAAATAATTAAACAATTCATGCTTAAAGTATACAAGTCAGAAATTTCAATAATTTCACAAGACAAACCATTCCATGACCTAGCTACACTATTCTGTAAAACCATATCCCCATCATGATTTAAATTTTGAATTGTAGGCAATTTTCTTGTTGATCTCTAAACATATCTAAGTATTTAGTGTCTGAATTCAAACAAATCAAATACCTTAAAGAATGCATACTTGAATGTATCAAACCATGACATATCATGAGCCACACAAATTCTCTTCGAGCTGATGGATATAACCATCCAAGTTCTTGAAAGACTATACAATGATGAACCTTAGATTTGTTATTCAGTATATAATTCCCAATCTATAATAGATCTGATCCAACTTTAATAAAGATTTTTTATAAGAATGTTTATATAATGGAAGACCATATTCTAATACAGGTAACAACAGTTGTTTTATCAATTTAGACTTTATAGCCTTATTCAGACATCCTGATACCCTTCTTAATACTCCCAATCTTTGATTTACTTTTTTAATTTGTGATGTTATGTGGTCAGAAAAAGAAAAACGATAATCCACCATAACTCCTAAATATTTATAGGTATTAACCTCTTGAACACATGTACCATCCAAAAAACTAATCTTTAAATCAGTAGAATTCTTAGTTCTAGATCCCACAGAAAAAGTCATACTCTGAGTTTTCCCAGAGCTTATTAAAAGTCCAGAATCTCTAATCCAAGACTCAACATTAGTAAAGTCTGTCTGAAGTTGAAGATGGTGAAAGGAAGTCCTGACAACAGCTGACACTTGAGATTGTAGAGTCAGCCTGTCATCTAGGGCAATCCCAAGGATAAGCACCCATTCAGAGGTCGGAAGTGACGTGCCGCCAAGAAAAATTCCAGAGGGCGTGCCATCATGCGACCTCTCTATCTGACCACCCAGATCCACAACCAAAATCTCTGTCTTCTCCGAGTTCAACTTTAACCAACTAAAACCCATCCAACCTTGGATTTATTACAGACAGTTATTAAACACCTTGAGAGCTCCATCCTGGTTGGGTGCAAAAGACAGGTATAGCTGGGTATCATCTGCATAGCAGTGAAACCTCAGCCCATACCATCTTATAATGTCTCCTAGGGGCAGCATGTACACTGCAAATAACATGGGTGACAGCACAGAACCCTGAGGCACCCCCCACACAACAAAGAAGTTGGGCCAGAGGAATAAACCCCCAACACAACTCTTTGTGATCTCCCAGTGAGGAATGAAGTGAACCATTGTAAAACAGTTCCTGACATTCCACATATTTGCCTCAGGTATGCTAACAACACCAGGTGAGAGTAGGCACATTTATACACTGAGTCAGTCCATAAGAGAGAAGAGATTCAAGCCCCATGGTGTCATTAGCCCTCCAATTCAAATTCATACCTCCAACAACAACAGAATCACTCTGCTTTAAATAAACTTCACAAACATCCAAGAAATGTTTAAGCTCTTGAAGACCACATTTAGGGGGATTATACAAATAACCCACATTTAACTTTTTCTTTCCTCCAAGAACAAATTGCAAAACCAACCAATCAGTATCACAATCCAAATCCTCACTAGACCTTAAACAATTTATTTCTAAATGATCCCTATAATAAATCAAGACCACACCACCCTTTTTTCAACCTTTATGGTGTACCCTAAAAAGTTTATAACCCTCAATATGACACACATTATCAGGCACCCCCGGCTTCAACCACGTTTCTGATAAAGCAACAATATCAGGCAGATATACAGTACAGCAATAAGCTGTTTCATTTCAGCAATCTTAGGGATTAAACTACGAACATTCAAATGGATAATTTTAAATCCATGACAGGATTTCAAACAATTATTCAAAGATGATGCTTGAAAGGAAGACACAGAATCCAAAGAGCAAGGCCTTGGATTCAGTTCAACATCACCAGAAACTAACAACAGAAAGGTGGTTGAAACACAGTAGCCCAATTTAGAACAAAGTAACGTCATAGTGCAAACAAGTAAAGTAACCTCTTTTCCCACATTGTCTTATGGGCATAGGGCTACTCAACAACAATTGCCATAAATCAGTAACAACAACATCAACAACTAAACAATTTGAAAAGAAAAAATCACTTGTCTTATATGAGGCAATGTTCCCGGCACCAAACCTATATAATTCAGTATGATCCACATATATCAACCCCAAATACACACCGAAATAGGTAAACATTTACCATCCCACATTATTAATAACATACTTACAACACCAACAGTATTACAATCAAACAATCTCAGTTGGACTCCCTTTGACTCCCCTGCACTTATTGCACTTGCTGCACCACAAATGCCACCACGTTTGGCAAGTGAGATCTTTAAACACCTTAACCCCACAGACTGGGCTGCCACCACCAATTGGGGGGAGGGGGTGCAGTTAGCAACAGGTAGAAGAAGCTAGTAAGTATCTAGCAACAGGGCTATGAGCAGGGTGCAATTACTGAAGTGACAGCAGCTGTACTTAATTAATCGGCTCCACTCTTGGAAGGACAGCACAAACACCCTGAACAGTATACTTTAGGTCCCTTTTTAAGCAGCACACAAGTAATCACTTTGTAACCAGCAGTTTAGCAGGGACTCAAACCAGCAGTGCTAAATAATAAAATCTCCACGGCATTAAAATGCACCCCAATACTGTGACAAGTCAGACACCAGCAGGCTTAGTTAATTCCCAAAGTCAATAAGGGGTTTAGCAGCATCACACTCCAGCAACATGAAGCTCACAAAGTCTCTGAATAAAACGAAACACAGTGCAGCCATAATAGTTACGGTTCCTGTAGTCTCTCCAAAGACCTACTGCCACACAGCTCAGATCTCCCAGGAATACAGTAGCCTTCCAGGTGAAAATGTGGAATATAGGGCTTTTCCTCTCATAATGACCAGATATTCTACATGGTCCACTGTGCTTTTAAAGTGCCAAGAGGGTTGAGGGGAACCTGTCACACTCCCTTAGACTCCCCTGCACCTATTGCACTTGCTGCACCTGCACCGCTGTGTAGAAGCTCTAGATGTCATCAAACAGATACACTCAAAATAATAATATCATAAACATTTTATTATACTACATGTAGGCATGGGCGGGTCAGCTGCACCCTGGTTCTGATTCCAACTCTGATTTATTTCCAAAAGGTTCTGATTTACTCCGATGAATTGTAAATCTATTTTTAGTCCATTTGAGTATGAGAAATGCATCACTATTGTTCTTTTAGTTTCCTCTGTTAAAAAAATAAAATGTAACTTTAAAAAAAAATGTTGTGTCTGTATTTTAGTGTCGTTTCAACATAGGAAGTAGTGGGCTGGATTCACAAAACTCTCGAAAATCCCGCAGCTGTGGGAAAAACTCGGTGCAAGTGAGTTGCCACTTGTGGAACTGCAAGTTCTTCCACAGCTATGGTATTCTCAAAGTGGAGATGGTTTATGACTGACTCCATGATTTACAGTAGCTTGCAGGTAGCGTTGCCATGGAAATCCCCACAGCTGTGGAAAAATGTTACAGCTGGTGGGACCAGCCATAACATCTTCCACAGCTGCTGTGGATGTGAATAGTAATCTCCATAGCTGCAGAGATTTTGGTCCACAACTGGAGTTGCCATGTGGGACTTAGTGCCAAAAATGTTTGTGAATCCAGCCCAGTGTATACAGCTCATTTCAGGCTTTGCAGTGAAAGGAGGAAGTGTGTCACATGTTAGAAAGAGAGAGAGAGAGAGAAAGCGAGACCAACAAATTCGACAGCAGAAAGACAATAGCAGAATGCAGACCTTCACTGAATCTAGCATGCTTCTTGGTGGGAGACAGGCAGCATGAGCAGGTTATGTGATGGGTCCCCAGCCATTCCTCCCACCCTTTTGACATGAGATGTTATTTTTATATTTGCAATTATTTAGCTTGCCTACTTGGTGTTATATTGTAGCAAGCATCATGGTCCCCAAACCATCCCACACACTCCTGCCTGACTGGCAATTATTTTTTTATCACTTGTGTTTAGTAACTTACTTTTTATCTGGTTGACCTTGCCCCCACCCCACCCTGCATTGCAGTTTTGAATATATCCTACTAGCTTCCACAACTAATAATTGCAGTCAACTATGAAAAAGCGCAGTGCGCCTGTGTGAAACGTTGAGGTCTTTTTCCTGTTCATGTCCTTGGTGGTGGTGGAGAAGTTGACTTGATTAATAAAAGAATTTTAAGCACCTTTATTTATTTATTTATTTATTTATTGAATGTTGTTGATCCGGTAGGCCCACTGAGACTAGCAGTCCCTGTTTCAAGGGTGACCGGGGGGATGGGGGATACAGATGGTAACCAACTGAAACTGAACCAGATTAAGCTATTGGTGGTATTTTTAGTGAATGGGGGAAATTTGGCCAGGACACCGGGGAAATTCCTCTACTCTGCCAGCAGGGGGCTTGACTTTCTGCAGAGTGGAGGAGCTCAGTTTGGAACCAGACAGCAGAAGAGGAGGAAGTGTTGATGTGGCAGTGGTGATCAGGAAATGGAGGAAGATGTGCAGGAGGTTGAGGAGCAGACCTCCTCCTCAACTTATCCACCACGAGAGGCTCTGATGAAAATTGATGCAAACTCAACAGAAAACTTGGTGAATGTGGTGGATTTAAAAGGCACAAAGTAGATGAAGTGTCAAAAAGATGGATTGTGTATGGATATACGCTGTAATCCTGCAGAAGAGGAAATGTCAGTAGCAGAAATAAAACAGCTCATACTTTCAGAGGAGAAGCTGTTTTTGGAAAAGAAAAGTCAACTAAAGCTCACTTTACTGTGACAGAGGTCCCTGGTAGATCGTGGTCTGATTATGGAGCTACCGGTCACGGATTGCATTTCTACACTTCAAGAAGAACTGCGATGTAAAACGGATGGTATTATACAGCAATCAGGAGGACATCAGTCACAGCAGATGGCAGTCACTCTAAACCTGCAGGTGATTACTTATACGGTGGCAGATGTATCAGATGGGAGCAAAGAAGTGGGTCATATTGAAAAAAATTGCTGTATTGGATGAGCAAGGGGGGCCTTCCAATGTGTATCCTAATGCTGTTATACCTACTGTTCCAAATGTCGCACATGTTCCTGAGCACAACTTGTTGCGAGAGAAATGTATCCCCTTTAATATAGGGGTGTCTACAGGGAGATCATTAAGGTCATTTCCTGGTAAAGACAGCATAGGAAAATGAGGGAAGGTTAAAACTAAGACCGTGGACATTCAGCAAGATCCTGCTACCCCCCTCCCCCGTTCAGCAAGCATGGATAGCTCAGGCCCTACAGGGTGCAGGATGGAAATGTAGCCCAGATGGTGTGGGTTGGGATGCAGATCTCCCAATAAGTTTAGGAAGTATTGGCGATCCTGTTAAATGCTTGAATATAGGGAGTAATCAGGAAATTACTGAAATGGGGGACATAGGGTCACAAGGTACCCCAGGGCAGCAGAGTGGTACTGGGGAAGGAGTTTCCTTTGATAGAGGTACTAATACAGTGCTATAAGATATCATGGGCTTGGAAGATGAGCAACCTATTGTTTTGGATATTGATCCCCTTCCCCTTCCCCCCTTTCCCCATGATAGCAAGAAGGCAAGAACGTGTACAGAATATACATGCAGATTTATCAGTTAAACAGAAGGAGGGGTCCTTTGTCCTTAGGGACCATACTGCCCCCCCCCCAGGCCTCCTCCAAATGTATGGCATACGAATGTCCAGTCTAGGCTATTTCCAGATACTATCCAGCATTTATCAGTGTCGGCAGCAAGATGAAATGCTGTATGGCTGAAATATAAGGGAGATAAAGCAAACCTTCCAGACAGGCTTTTTGTGGGGAGGAAGTTGTTCAAGGATAGCATGAAGTATTATGCGTATGAAGTGTACGTACTGATACACATGCCAGGAGATTCCATTTTGATATCAGCTTCAAGAATCCAGTAGGCCTGGACAGATTTTGGAAGTTGTATATAGACCTCAAGAATACTGCACTATGGAAACCATTTTTGGCGATACCTTTGACGAAACCCAGATTTAAGACAGTGACTGTCCTCTTCCGGAATGAAGTAGTGAATGTCACTGACATTATTCATTGGCTGAAATGGCACTGTACAGTCAATGGTGCTCCAGAACCCATCTTGGATGATGAGCATTTCTGGATGGGGGGCTGGAAATATAAGGTTACCTTGCAGCAAGAATCAGGCAATACCAAGCATTTACTGAATTGTCTTTTCTTGGGGAGAAATCGAGGGGTACGTTTCTACTCAGGACAGCCCTGGACCTGCTATAAATGCAGAGAGGTGGGTCACCTAAGTAACATCTGTGAGAAACAGAAATGTGCCCTGTGTGATGCTATAGGGCACATAGCTGCTAACTGTACAGAACCCCCGAGATGTAATGTATGTGAAGAGCATGGACACACGTACAGGGCTTGTTCTTGGGCAGCCCATAACAGTCTGGACACTACATTACAATTGGAGCAGGATGGTTTTGTGGCGAATGCACAAAAGAAAAAGCTGAGGATGTTTGAACTCGTCACACAACCTAGAACAGAGACTCTGCAGCCCCAGAGAGTAATACGTGTGAGTACTAGATGCTCTGAAGTAAGACAAGAACAAGATTTTGAGTTGCTGTCTAGGCCTGTCCCAGTGGAAAGGGAGGTGGTCGTTGTGATTCCTGGGGACACACAGGAACCTGAGGTCAACATTAGAGAGGAACCATTGGGAAATGACCCCCCTCCCCCGGACATTGATACCATGAGTCCTTCTGGAGAAAAAAATCTCATTTCAGAGACAAAGAGAAGTTCTGATATGATGTTACCCCTAGACTTGAGAAAATACTATTCTTTCCAAAGGGTAACCCAGTCAACAGCAGCAAAAACTCTTACAGAAACAGTTCCTGGGGTTAATGAGATGGAAACTATCCCAGTAACAAACTCCTATGAGATATTTATGGATGTGGAGAAAGAAGACACAGGAGCAGACTCTGTGTCCTCCATTACTTTGGTACATCAGGAGGTGGGCGACTCACAACCAAAGGAAAAAACAAAGCTAAAGAAGCGAAAGAAACAAAACTGATTATTCATTCTGTGATAATTTATTGTGGTTATTGACAACTTGCTGTTTCAAATATGTGGAGTTTCCTTTCCTTTTTTTTCATGGCAGGTAACATTACTATTACCACTGCAAATGTCAATAGTATCAAATTTCAAGTGAAAAGAAGTATGACATTTGCCAGCTTGAGGGAAGGGAAAGGGAATGTGTTTTTTATTCAAGACACCAGACTTCACACTATACAGGAGATGGTGGCTGCACAAAAGGAGTGGAGATGGGGACCCTCATTATGGTCGATGGGGGGGGGACCAATGTTCAGAGTTAGGGGTTATGTTTATGGGGTTGGATGTAGTGGTTTTAAAAGTGCTGAATATGTGCTGAATATATACCCAGGGAGAGTCTTATTAATAGACATACTTATAAATAATGAAACATATAGGCTGATCAACACATATGCACCACAAACAAAGGTTGAAAGGGTAGTTGTTTTTCAAGCCATCACCCCATATTTATATACTACAAAACAACAGATTTTTAATTGTCGGTTAGCACACAGGGACTGGGGGAGGCAGACTACAAAACTATATAGAGACACCAATGCCTTAAATAAATTTTGGCCGCCTATCAATTACAAGATGTTTATGATATTCTTCAACAGCCCATAGTACATACATTTCATAAGGGGCCACTTTCGAGGATAGATTTTTTCTTTTTGTCTTCACAAGTTCAAGCTCTAGGGGTATCAGTGATCCCATTGGAAACTTCAGATCATCTTGCAGTAACTGTATTGTTAGGACATCAACCAGTGACATCATTTGGCAGAGGTTATTGGAAGATGAATGTTCAATTGCTGCTTGAAGAAGTTTATCATCAGGAAATTCAGGATTTTCTGAACATTAGGATAGATATACAATTTTTGTATGATTCTCCTATAGAGTGGTGGGAAGATACAAAAAAAAGATTTAAAATCCTTACTTATATCTTTATCGTATCACAGAGAAACATGAAATATTCGAAATATCTGAGTCTGAGGGCAACATTTTTACAAATATTGACAGTAATGAGAACAACTGGACAGGACCTTGGGACACAACTTTCTGAAGTTAAAGCACAGATGTGCAGTTATCTAAGAGGAAAGGAAAAGGGTACTGCTAAACGACAACAATTTATGACACGTGGGACAAAAGTACAGGTCAACCCCTATAGTATAGATTCCCAGATGCTTTCTAAAGAGACCATGACATCTTTAACAAATAGCACAGGTCAACTGTTGCATGATAGATGGGGGATGCAGTGCAGGTTATACAGGGACATCTAAAGAAGACTTTCTTGAAGGACAGACAGGGAGAAGGGTTTCCTTTTCTAGAATGGGTTAAAGTGTCATCTTTAATGACTCAAGATAAACAGGGACTAACCACTCCTTTCAACCTAGAGGAAATTCAAAAAGCTATATTACACCTATCAGCACATACTACACAAACTACACCAGGGAAAGATGGTATCCCTAATGATTTTTATAAAACTTTAATTGATATTCTGGCTCCTCTTTATTAATAGTTTTTACAGCAATTCAGCTGCAAGAGCAGTTAGCCCCCAGCATGACTGATAGGGTGTTGACTTTTTTATATAAAAAAGGCAATAAACATGAGATAGGAAATTGGAGACCATTGAGTTTATTGATGTCAGATTACAGAATTTTGACAAAACTACTAACTGTTAGGCTTGCAAAAGTGGCCAAAAGCTTAATTATTCCAGCCCAGACCTGTGCAATCCCAGGAAGGAATATTGCACATAACTTAGCTTATGCTAGGGAGATTGTGGATTTTGGAAACAGCTGGAAGGGTTCATCATGACATTGGATCAGGAAACTGCTTTTGATGTAATGAGACAAGAGCATATTTGGTCTACCCTAGAGTATTATGGTTTACCACATTCTTTTTGTCATTTATTAAAGACTATTTATAGGGAGGCTTAGGTGACACGTTTGGTTAATGGGCACTTTGGGTTACCGGTGTGTTTAAACAACAGGCTCAGACAGGGATGCCCTATAAGCTCGCTCTTGTATGTTTTTGGGTTAGACCCAATATTACGACTTATAGAGGATATGGACAATATTAAGCCAATACATACTAGTGAGGGAATTATTTTTTGGGAAACTGACTGCTCATGCGGATGATTGTACTGTAGCAGTGGCAGATTTAGACTCTGGGAGAAAAGTGCTTAAATTGCTAGAATTATTACAGGGCACTACAGGGATTATTTATTTATTTATTTATTTATTGAATTTTGTTGACCGGGTAGGCCCACTGGGCCCCGGAGGTCCCTTTTTCAGGGGCGACCCGGGGGGGGGTAAAAAATAACATACAGGTAAACAGACAGTACAAGCAGGTAAGCAGAGCTGTAAAATCAGAGCTGATTAAATTAAATATGGGTAAAAGTAAACTTACGGTATTAGGGAGTTTGCAGGACCAGTTAGATTTCCCTATTCCAATTGTAACGGGGCAGATAAAGATTTTAAGCCTCCTGTTTGGTACCAAACAGGCAGAGTTTTTGAATTGGGAGTTGGTTTATAATACTGCTTTAGCTAGAGTGCATAAATGGAAGTCCTGGAAGATGACGAAATGTAAAAGGGTTTATTTGATTAGGGCCTACACAGCCCCTTTGTTTTCACATGTTTCACATGTTTATCCACTTCCTTATGCCATGCATACAACAATTATGGGATTGTTTTTTTTTACTTCTCTGGGGCAGCTGTCTGAATCCTGTCAAGAGAGCTCACACATACTGGTCATGGAAGACAGGAGTCTTGAATATGCTACAACCACTGGTGTTTTTGTTTGCAAATTTCTTTTATACAACCATTAGGCCTGTCTTACTAGAAAAGGAAGGTATGGGGAAGCAAGGTCTGGAACTTTGGGATAGCAGATTTCTTACTGCTTGGGGGAGAGGGAAGTGGCACTGTACAGATAAAGCATTATCGGGTTACATACAGCTTGCTCTGAAGTACATTAGATAATGGGGTATCGAATTGTCGGATTTTATTTCTAAAGAAAATACATTTTTTTATGCTTCTATTGATGACGCATGTTACTGGGAGACTCCAGGATTTCAGGTGCAAGAGGGGATAAATTGTCAGGCAATGTTTAACAGTATGAAGGCATCTAGAATTCCCTTAAAAATGCAGGATGTGACTCGGCTGTGTGGACATCAAAAAGCTTAACGTTAAAGGGAACCATAAGCATAAGAGGGTGGAAGACAGGCTTTGTGGGGAAAAGCAACGTACAGGACAAATAGAATCAATGTTACATTTATTTTTTGACTGTGTCACAGTCAGTTCCTTTTGGAGGGATCTGGCAACTTTTTGGGGAGAAATTGTTTTTCAAGATATGATGTATGACATATTGGTATTGGGTCAAATTCCAAGGGATTGGACTAAGTGGAAGAAGAACACAATTATAGTTATCTTAGCATGTATCAAATGGTCCTTATGGCAAGTTCAATGTTCCAGGCTTCTACAGAATGTTGAAACCAATAGACGGGAGGTACTTTTTAAAATTCAGAGCTGGATAAAATTCATCAGTATGAACAGAATATAATGGGGCAAGAGGTAGGTGATTATGGAAAAATGTGACGTGGGTGAGATAAGCAATAAGGGGGTATATTTTAGATGAAAATTGTTTCCTTTTCCTTATATTTTGAATTTTTCTGTGAAGTAGGTATGAGGTAATACTGAGTTATGTACTTTTTCATTTATGTTCAAATAACATTATGTTTTGTGAAGGAAAGTATTATGCTTTGTTTGACTTGTTTTTGATTTATGAATACAAATTTCCCTTACTCTTTTCAAGAAGTGCCATGGGATCTTTAGCATCCACCTGAACTACCACCAGAACAGGCAGATGGGACCTCGGTTTAACATCTCATCGGAAAGACAGCACCTCAGGAGTGCAGCATCCCCCTCATGCTGCACTGCAGTGTCAGTATTGGGATATTAACAAGTGAGTCGTGTCCAGTTCCTGGCATGAGTATGTGCCCTAGTTTCATGTTTCTTCCTCGTGAAATTTTCTTGGTGAGCACCACAGACCGTGGGGTGGCTCTGTCTGGCACATATGATACATATATATATATATATATATATATATATATATATATATATATATAAATATTTTTTTAGAGAGCTGTTTTGCCCCGACCACCACCTACTCCTGCCATGAGACCCACCTGTCAGTCCCCAGCCCCGTTACTGCACCTCCCCCTCTCATCAAGTTGGTGGGGATCCACACGATGCAGGACCTGAGGACCACGGGGGCTGGTACTCACGCCAGCCATGTGCAGTCAACTATGATATAAAAAAATATATTGTTTTATAGAGCTGTTTGGCCCCAACCCCCACCTACTCTCGAGGCCCACCTGCCAGTCCCTAGCCCTGTCGCAGCTCTCTCTGTCAAGTTGGTGGAGATCTGAACAGTGTGGGACCTGGGGACCACAGGGGCTGGTGTTACAGCAGCTGTGTGCAGTCAACTATGGTACAAAAAATACTTTTTTGTTTTGTTTTTTTATAGAGCAGTTTGGCCCCGACTGCCACCTACTCCTGCCATGAAGTCCACCTGCTAGTCCCTAGCCCCGTCACCACTCCCCCATCATCAAGCTCATGAACAACTGGAATACAGACATGGAACATCATTTATAGTCTACAGAAAAAAACTGATATTCTCCGGGGATGGATGGCCCAGCACCAGCCTGATAGTCTATCCATAGTAGAAACCTGGCTCTCAAAAGATACCCCTGGCTTGGCTGTATCAATTATCAAGAACACCATCTTCCACGAGGACAGAGTTGGGAAATATGGTGTTGGCCGTACTATTTATGTCCATGACTCCTTACAGGGTCATGCACTCCCCCCCCAACCAGTTAGAGCATGATGCCCAGTCACTCTCCCTGAAAATCACTAACTGGCACTGCCATGGCCCTCCTCTTTATTACCTCTATCTACATTCCCCTCAGAACAGAAAAACAGCATTTCAGTCTGTACTGAACTATCTCTCCTCTACCCCCCCCCAACTCAGAGATCATTGCCCTAGGGGACTGCAATATTAACTGGCTATCTATCACCGCCACCCCTTTCAAGAATGCAATAGCCACTATGGAGCTCTCCCAAGTCATTACCTCCCCTACTCATTTAAACCCCAAAAATGGATCCTGCACCCTAATTGACCTCATGCTAACAAATTGCCCTAATAAAACTACTGATGTCTCAGTGCTCCTCAACGCCCTGAGTGACCACTCACCAGTGCTATGCACCTGGTCCTCTAAGATAAAAAAAAAAACAGCTCCAAAATAGTTTTCCAGTACCAGCTTAAGCCGGGTAAGCTGGGGCAACTAAAAAAGCCACCTCGCTCACTGGGATTGGTCTCCCCTAGACCATGCCCCCGACATAGACGCCGCCCTCGGTGACTTTATTTGCTCTTTCAACTCAGCCTGTGATATATTTGCCCCCTTCACTAAATACTTTGTAAAAGGCCCAAACACCCCCTGGATCTCACAGCCATTCCTAGACCAAATGCGCCACAGAGACACCCTCTGGCACCTAGCCCTTGAATCAGGCAACTTGACTGACAAACAGCGCTATCAGGCCACGAGTAATAAAGTTACCTGGGACATGCATAAGGCCAAAGCTGATCACTACAGGGAATCCCTCACCTCCTCCTGAAGCTCCGGCCATACTTTTTTGGGATAACCTGAAGGAGCTCAATGGGAAAACTGTGTCTGCTCCCCCTCTCAGCTCAATGTCAATGGCAGTATTTCCACTGACCTCCAGCTTATTGCACACCCTCAACCCCTCCTTCTCTGACCTCAGTAGTATGCTTCCCCCTAATTTCTTTGATCCTCATACCCTCCCCCCACCTACTCCCCCCTTTTCATCTCAAAACCCTCACCCTGTGGGAGGCAAACACCTACATCTTAAAAACCTTAGGTAAGTCTCAATGCAGTAGTTATACTCTGGACCTTAGACTCCTCCACATGGCCCTGGATGAAGTCCTCCCGCCCTAACTAACATCCTTAATCATTTCCTCTGCCTTGGTAAATTCCCTATCAGATGGAAAGTTGCTGTCATTACCCCATCCACAAACGTGGTGACCGTACCATCCGAGGGAATTACTGCCCCATCTCCATTCCCCCCCACAAAAGGCTCTGGAAAAAATCATCTCAGACCAACTCATTGACCACTTCATTAAATATGACCTACTCTGCCAGGAAGGTGGGAACAACATGGATTTCGTGAAGGGCAAAGTACCACCACTGCACTTCTAGAATTCACCAGCACTATTTACACTGCCCTTGATGGAGGGCGTCTGGCTGGGTTAGTCTATGTGGACCTGTCAAAAGTCTTTGACACTGTAAACCACTCGCTCCTCCTATCTGCCCTCTCCCACACAGGACTCTCCCAGGATGCCACCAGGTAGTTTACTGACTACCTAACCTGCACCACCAGCAAGTCAAAATCAATGACACACTGTCCACCTGCCTCCTGGTCAAGTCTATGGTGCCCCCCACCCACGATCTTCACTCACTTCATCTGTCCCTCCAGAAATCCTTCAAAGAGACAGAATCCTGGTTTGCTGATCATCGGTTGGTATTAAACTACAAAAATACAAAGTTATGGTGTTCATACAACCAGAACAAACACAAAGACTTCCCACTGCAAATCCTCAACTCCCAACTGTTACCCCCTTGAGCAGATTGACACTTTTAAATACCTTGGGGTTACCCTAGATTCTGCTCTCAACTGCCATAAGCATATCCACCTCCTTAGTACCACTGTCAATGCCAGAATTGGTTTACTGTACTGGCACAAACAATGTCTCCCCCAGAGGCCCTCCGCCTAGCTGTCTCATCACCCATCCTGTCCCTGTTCGACTATGGGATTTTGGTCTATGGGGCGGCTGACAACTCTGCCCTTTGCAGAATCAAAATATCCCTAAATAAAGCCTGTAGCCTTGTCACGGGTAGTGATAGGAGGACACACACCTGCTCTCTGTATAGTCTCACCAACTGGCTTGATTTTGATGAAAGACTTAGGTACCAGACATGTCTCCATGCCAAAAAGATCAGTAACCGACTGCCACTCCCCCAGCCTTACCAACCTTCTGCTACCCACGTCATCAGTGAAAGCCACCTGCAGCTCCACCAAATCCTCCCTCCTGATTCCCACTGCAGAACTACCTTGGGTCAGAGATCCTTCTGCTACAAGGCTTCCCTCTGGATGAATGCACACCCCAGTGCCATCTCCTCTGAAAATAAGTTAGGCCACTTCAAAACCATTCTCAGGGAACACCTCTGTTCATCTGGTGCTTGTGACTGCTACTAGACCTCCCATATATATTCCCTCCCACCTTTCCTCATAAGGCAACTCTTGAAACATGAATGTTCCTCATCCCCCCCTACTTTCCTAATCCCCTGACAATAGATTTCTGTCCTCCTAAAGCCTCAACGTCAACCTATGCTTTATTGAAAAAGGATCTCTATCCTGCCTGTCTCTAGAACGTTGCACTCCTACTGCATAGTTTCAACCAATTTTTGATTCTTGTCTGTAAATTTAGTGTTTAAATCTGCATAATCTCAACCAAATTTTGATTCCTGCCTGTAAATTATTGTTTAAATCTGCCTCAATGTTTGTAATCCCTCTGTGTTATTTGCACTGTCTGTTTATCTGATGTGGAGCCTTTGTAAAGGAGTCTCTGACTCAAAGGATTGTAATTCCGATATGTTTCTAAATAAATAAACAAGTTACATCGTAATCATATTTTGGTTACCATTCTGATTACATTTTTAAGTTTTCTGTGTGATTACCTTTTAATTAAATGTCAGATAGACATAGACTGTTGACACAGGATCTGCATTCATATGTAGTTACACTTGTAAGAACAAATTTAATAATGCCAAAATTAGTAACATAGTAGTTAGACAATAGATTTGCTGTTACAATTTGCAATAGCTATTACATGTGTAGTTGCTCTTGTAAGGACAAATTACATCATTCTAGAAGAGCTACAGTGGTGACTGCACAATAGATTTTCTGTTACACTTTGCAACGGCTATTAAATGGGTAGTTGCACTTGTCAGAATTAATTGATTTGTGCCAAAAAAGAGAAAGTAGTAGTTGCACATGTAACTATTTCTTCATGCAAATTATGTAATTATACAACATACAATTGTGAAACTAGTTTAACTACATAATAGTTACTTGTAACTGCACTGTAGTTACAGTATAGTTATAATGTAGTTATACAGTAGTTACAGTGTAGTTAATGACACCTAAAATAAAGTGTTACCTAATTATATCTTCGGCAGTAAATTTCCCTTTTTTTCTGAATTTCTTTTTGGGAAATATTTTTATTGTTACATGTACCAGTTTCAGCCATACTGCTGGTGTTGGCCACACATTCCATTTCCATAACAGACTCTAATTCTGAATCCATTTTTTTGGATCAAACTTAATTAAGCAATATACCATGATAGGGTGTTGGTGATGCCAGGATTTACCCACATCTTGGGGTGTTTTTTGGTCATGAGGCACAGCCAAGTGGCCAAAACACACCAGGGCATGGGTAAATCCTGGCATCACCAACATTCTTGAGTGGCATATTGTGAATATACAATGCCCTCCTTTTTTGGCATATAGAACAATAGTAAATAAAACCTTTTTTCCCCATTTTACCATATTTTTACTGTGTTTATTGTTCCACTGGAAAAAATACTCCCTGGTTGCTGGAGCCATGCTGCTTCTGTGCATGTGCAGTATTGCCTTATCATTCTCGGTTGCAGTGTGTTTTGGGAGGCAGGAAAATGTTGAAAACTGTGCTTATCTTGGTGTTAGTTATGAGTCAGCTGTGAGTTTTCCTTTATCAGCGATGTGAGATTTTGATTTGTATTTCGGAGGTAATACTGCTGTTGGTGAGGATAGTGAGTGTTCGGTGATGCAATTTCCCGGCTGCTAATGAGCAGGGATTTTTGCCGTCTTTCTGACTGCTGTGTTGGTCATTGTTGGAGTGATTTCAGGGGACATGCTGCTGACAGGCGGCTGACACCTCTTCCAGTGGGGTGATGCTAGGATTTACAATGGGAGATGGGTGCCAGTCAGCCAATCAGGATGGAGGATTTGCATTTTTTCCATGCCCATTGTATAATTGCTTAATTAGTAGAATTAGTTTGGATGCAGAGATGGGCAATAAAGAGTTTCAAGTTTATTGCAGGAAAACTCCATTGAGCAAGCTCATTCACAAGGAGGTCCTGTGACATAAACACTTAAAGTACAAACATAGATAGGTAATAATAGTATATACATGAAATGCACGTTACATGATACAGGCTGGATATACATACAACTGCACCACATAGGGTGACCGCAGGTGGTAAACATTAATATGACACAGGGAAGTGATTTACAGGTTGCATACTGATAAATGAAACGTGATGACTGGTGTGTGCAATACATATATTTTGGCAGCTAGAACAAACAACAGACTACAACTGATATGGGGGGAGGAGTGATTTGATAGAGTAGCAGTGGAGCATAAGCATAGATAAAGCCAGGAGTAGAAGGGAAGGGAAAGCAGTTAATATGACAAAGCAATTATACCTTACCAGTGGATAAATATGGCACATGGGGAAGGAAGAGACTTAATGACAGTTACAGGTGTCTTTTATTTTGGCTGAACTTAGCGATTTGTAGAAGTTTATTGAAACTGTGCTAGTTAGTTTCAGTATGGTTTGTAATTGGTTCCAAATGGAGGAAGGGCATATGCAATATACGTTTACCAAAGGAGGTCCGCGTCCTTGGTATGTCAATAATAAAGTCAGATTTTCTTAACAGTATGCACTATGTGAGATACTAATAAGGAAGAGAGATAGCTTGGCAATTTCTGCAGGAGCAGTTTAAGAGTCCATAGCCCAGCATGGAGCAGGCGTCTAGTAGTAAGGGATGTCCAACCAACAGCTGCATATAAGTCACAGTGATGCGAACGGTAAGGGGAGTTGGTAATGAACCGTAACGCACGGTGATAAAGGATATCCAGTTTACTTAGATTTTCAAGAGTGGTGGAGGAATAGATTACATCACCATAGTCGAGTAGGGGGAGAAAAGTGGCCTGTACAAGTTTGTTTTGAGTTTCAAGGGGGAAAAGGGGCCTATTTCTGTAGAAGAAACCTAGCCTTGCTTTTAACCTTCTAGAGACATCTTCGACATGGTCATTGAAAGATAATTTATTGTCAATCCAGATACCCAGATATTTAAATTTGGTTACAACTTCCAGAGGCTCGTTTAGCGTGGTGACAATGAAGTCTTGGGCAAGGGTATTGGGGGGCCTGTGACAGCACTGCGGGAGAATATCATTGCTTTAGTCTTCTTAGCATTGAGCAGAATCTTTGCCTTTATTAGATTATGCTCAAGTTGTGC
The DNA here is from genome assembly GCA_016271365.2 of Neoceratodus forsteri. Classification (NCBI taxonomy): domain Eukaryota; kingdom Metazoa; phylum Chordata; order Ceratodontiformes; family Ceratodontidae; genus Neoceratodus; species Neoceratodus forsteri. The sequence continues at coordinate 1,022,379,527 of CM057454.1, read as the reverse complement.
GAAGTCCGCTGAAGCACCCCTTGACTTCAGAAAACAATGAGCCAGAAGTATACAACACAGTATCAACCACAAAAGTGCAGATTGGACGTAGATATGTTAGCATCTAAGTCATTAATGTACAAAGAAAACAAGATAGGGCCTAAGATGGATCCTTGGGGACTCCTCTTGCAACTGGCAAGGCAGCAGAAAAAAGCCTTCGCATTTACTTTTGGGATCTTCCAGTTAGGTAGCTAGAAGAACCACTGGGTGGTACGGTATGTGGCACCCAACTTTGCAAGGCAATTGACTAATAGTTTGTGATCAGTATCAAAAGCTTTGCTGAGGTCCAAAAAGACTGCGCCAGTTACCTTCTTAGCATCTATAGCAGAGATCCTATCATTGGTTACTTTTGCTAGTGCAGTGATTGTGCTATGATTAGCCCAGAAGCTGTATTGAGCTGGGTTAATGAGAGAGAAGGTTTCCAAGTGAGATTTTAACTGAATATGGATCAGTTTTTCGAGAACCTTAGAAAGGATAGGCAATATGGAGATGGGCCTATAGTTGTTTACATTGCATGGGTCACCAGATTTAAATAGAGTGAGGATATGTGCTGATTTCCAGCAGGACGGCACAGTAGCAGATGTAATGGAAAGATTGAAGATGTGGAGAATTGGGGCAGTGAGATGGGCGTAGCCTGACCTTAGGAACAAGGGTTCCAAGCCATCGTCCCTCAGCGCTTTGGTGTCTAAGTTAAGAAGAGAATCTTCTACTTCTTTATAAGTTATCTTGCGCAATTGGAAGGGGCTGGGTGCAGGACTAGATGTAGGGGGAGGGGTATGCTGGCTCACCGCAGCACCAGCATAAGGTGATGAGTCAAAAGCTAATCCAGCTGTGGCAAAGAGGGAATTAAGTTCCTCCAGGATTAGGGACTTGTTTTCCACAATCTTGCCACTTGCAACTATCTTTGTTGGGACAGAGGGGGCCATGGGCTGTCCTTCTATAGCTTTGATAGTCTTCCATATTTTATGAGGGTTACCTTTAGCTTGTTAGAGTAGAATATAATAGTTAGCTTTAGCAGAGTGAAGTTTTTTCACACAGTTATCCCTGGCTGTTCTAAAGGCCTGCCAATCTGAAGATTCTTTGGAATGTCTAACTTTAGCCCAGAGCTTATCTTGAGCAGTAAGGGCTGCCTTGAGATCCGAGGTGAACCAGGGGTTGGAGTTGTTCCGTACCCTTACTTTGATGAAAGGGCATGCTTATTATTTGTAGTGAGTTTGTCATTAACGATGTATGCTGCCTTGTTGACATCTTTGGCTAGGTAGAGATCTTGCCATCTGATCATGCTCAGGTCAGATAGGAAGTTTACTGCATTGAATTTGCGAAAGGATCTTTTTGTTATAAAGATGGGCTGCGGCCGGGCCTTAATTGAGATCTTATGCAAGCAACAATTCCATGATCGCTCATGTCGTTGTGAAACACTGCCGAATGAGATATTTTGTGTGGCTGGGTGGTTAGTACCACATCTAGAATGGAACTGTTGGCATTATTTAGAGTGTTGTTCCTAGTGGGTTCACTGACTAATTGCCCAAGACCTAGCTCGTCACAAAGGGATTTGAGGCCATGTGATTTAGGTGACAGCCAGTCCATATTTAGGTCTCCTAGAAATATTGTTTCAGTTTTTGCATCTACGAACATGGATTTCAAAAGATTAAGGACTTCATCACCACCAGACGGGGTCTATAGCCACCTAGGATAGTGATACATTCCGAGGAGGAGATGAAGGCTCAGTGAAACTAACTCAAATTCCTTGGCTAGAGATTTGCAACTAATATTGGTGACAGTACTTAGATTTGCGTGAGATAACTACACCTCCGCCTCTAGACTCTCTATCTGCTCTAAATAAATTGTAGCCCTGCAGTGATATTTGTTGATCAGTGTTCGCTTTTTAACCACAACTCAGTAATTATGATAAGGTCAGGGTTAACGTGTGCAGCCCAGGCTTGCAGCTGTACAAGTTTTTTAGGCAGGCTTAAAATGTTGACCATCATCATTTTGAGACCTGTGGCCTCAGCAAAATCGATAGGCGAGGTATGTTGTAGGGGGGGGCCAGGGTTGAGCTCCACGTTTCCTGAGCAGAGAAGAAGCAGAAGTATAACTTTCTTTAAGGAGCTTATAAGAATGGAGACTGCTTTTATTTTCTTGGCGGTAACCCATATCGGCTGCTAAGAGGCGGCACCACTGTAATGACAGTTTATAGTGATCAGTGTAAGTGCTTGAATAGACATAGGTGAGGACAGTAGCAAGGGGTGTAGGCTAACTGGGGAATAGGCTAAAAGCGAGAGGAGAATGACATAGTGTCTGCACGGTGAGACCGTTATAACATTAGGTATTGATAAGGTACATTGGAGAACTGAATTGCATTGAGGTACTTCGAATTGCACTGTATTGCTGAGAACTCTGCACCTTAGGAGCAATAAAAACACAATAAAGAGAGCCGTGGTCCCAGATTGAGTGGTCTCATGATTTGTATTAGTGCAATATTTTCTAGGCAAGTAATTTGCCCACCTAGGTACTCACTTAAATCCTAGATGAGAAAATACAGCAAAAAGAGGAACAAGGAGAGCAGGAACAGCTTAGTTAGTGGTGGGGCTCAAGAGATATTCACACAGGGCAGTCTTATTGGCCACACTCAGATACCAATCATAGGTTGGCAGCAGTCGAAACTAGGCCAATGAAGCAGTAATATGATATAGGAGGCGGATCATGTGTGTATTTAAAGGAGGCCTGGGAGAGGGGGGTGGTGGGGTGGGAGAAAATTTCAGGTCAGAGCGAGAGCTGAGAAGTCAGAATTAAGAAGGGAACACTGTAACAGGCTATAGAGAAGGTGCCCCAATCAGAGCAAAGCAGGCAGCGGGCATACCAATCACAATCCCCCTAGGGCAGTGCAGCACCAATCAAGGGTGCCCAGAGTCTGAGACATGACCCCTCTCAAAATACGTGAGGCAGTATGTGACCTAGTAGTAGTTCAGTCTCAGAGGTGGGCAACACAGAGTCTGAGATGTGACACCCCACTCTAAAAATATATGAGGCACTATGACCTAGTAGTAGTTCAGTCACAGAGATAGGCAATTCAGAGTCTGAGACATGACACCCTTCCCCCCTTCAAAATCTGTACGGCACTATGGCCCAGTAGTAGTTCAGGCTCAGAGATGGACAACACTGAGTCTACTGTAGTATGACCTTTCAGGGCAGCACAGAGATGAGCAACACAGAGTCTGATATGTGGGTAACATCCCCACTTCAAAATCTATTCTGTACAGCACTATAAGCCCCCCTCAAAATTACTGAGGCACTATGACCTTCAGACAGAGTCCACCTGTTCTGTCTGCTTCCCTTATTAGTTCTTACTTTCTTAATATTTTTTTAATTTTTTTTACAAAAATATATTTTTCAAAAAGAAAAATAATCATTAAACTGTTGGATGCTGTATACTAGTGATATTTAACCTATCACATTCACTGCTATATTTTGTTGTTGCTGGATGATTTCATGAGAACTGTGCCTGCCTCATGGCACTGCAGGCCATGCTTTTTGTAGTACCCCAACCCCTTTCCTGTTTCCTTTAGTTTTTCTAAAACTAAGAATATGTCTGCAGTGTGTACTCTGCAGTTCTCAGTACTCTGTTGTTGTCTGCTGTTGAATTCATTTGTCTCTCTGTCTACTTTCTCTTTCTGACTAAGGAAAAATGTTGTTTCATTTTTTTGTTACTGTGGTGTTAAGTACTCTGCAATATCTGCACTCTGCTGTTGTCTGCTGCTTGATGTGTTGGTATCTCTCTACTCTCCCCCCTCTCTCTCTTTCTGATTAAGGAAGTGAAACATTTCATTTTTTTTTTACTGTGGAGTCAAGTACTCTGCAACGTCTACACTCTGCTATTGAATTAATTGGTATCTCTCTCTCTCTCTCTCTCTCTACTCTCCCTCTCTCTCTTTCTAAGGAAGAAAAACATTGCTTCTCTTTTTTTACTGTGGAGACTCCACATATACACAACTGTCTCCTTTCAATGCAAAGCCCCAAATGAGCTGGATACATTGCTTCCTATGGGATATCCTGTGGTGGCTGACACACAGGATTGGCTAGAACATGAGTAATTCACAGACAAAAGACCCTAATTGGTTGGATCCTTTCAATGCCCCAGTATCATGAGTGTTTGCCTTTGTTGGTCATGTGACAGTCCAGGGACTCGGGAGTATTCGGTAGAGAACTGGAAAACAACCTTTTTTAAAAAACATTTCTGCACCCAGCCCTGCCTTCTGTGGAGGAGGCTGCTGCCTGTAATCCACCAGACCAGTCCAGACTGCTCTTCTGAACCAGGCCAACTTGGCAAATCGAGTTGAGCCACAAAAAGCTCAGTATTCCTGAACAGAGCCAAGCTGGCCCAGTTCAGGCATGTTTAGCAGTGTGGCAGTGCCAGTTCACCCATCCCTAAACATATGCAGATGATGATGTGCTTACAGTATATCAATATCTGAAAAAGGCCTGCAGACTGCTTTGGATGCTACAGTTAAGAGTCCAACTCAACTTTATTTATCACTTTTTCTAGTTACTTAATTTGTGTTGGCTGGGAAAGGAGGGCTAGGCAACTGTGCCAATTTTCTGCCCAGGGAAGGGGAAAGAAACAAATAGATGCAAGATGATATACTGAATAAGATTAAGCTGTTGGTGGTGTTTTTGGTGAATGACTAAAGTCGAGTACCTAACATGACTTAGAATTAAATATAACATATGTGAGGTTAACAATTTGGAAAATAAATACAAATATTTTTACTTTAAATGGAAAATTGCAGCATCTGAACTTGATGTGATAGAGACAGTCATGTAGTTGGGAAGTATCGTATCACCAAAGGGACCTGGATATCACATACAGAAAGGGTAAAGAAATCAGCAAAAACAGTACTGCATACAGTATAAACAGATTTGCCAAAATGTATGCAAACAACTCATTTACAGCTCTTTCAACTTTCTATAAAGCTAAACTTCTCTCATTTTTGCTGTATAGGGCTGTAGTTTGGGGTATTGAGAATGCATCTACAGATCTAGTAATAATTCAAAATCTATATCTATGGCTGATCCTAGGTCTGCCACAGTTTATCCTTGGGGGATGTTTTAAGAACCAAAACCAATGCCCTATCTATATCAGCTATAAGAGACATTCTTTTAATTTCTTATTGGTATAACATAGTGGTAATCTCCAAGAATATTCTGTTATCATCTTTATGGCAGGAACAATTGAACAATAAAGCAACAGGTAGGAATATAAATTCCTTGTTTTCTATTCTGCATCATAAAATTACTCTGTATGGCATGATATGTATTTTTTAAATCTTTTGAGTTCCCTAATATAAATTGGAAATATACAAACATGCAGTATTACAGAGAATAAAGGATGTAAATTTCCAGAAAGACATAGAAAGAACTGAAGGGACCAATACCATTACATTATATAAAAATATCACAACTTTACATAGCTGTGAGTTATATTTATTGAAATGTGAGAATAATCTTCATTATAAAACATTAGCTAGACTCAGTTTGACCTAAATCATGGATGGTGCTTTAACTAGATTTCACAGAATACATTTAAAAAAGGATATAAAACATAGGTTTTGGTTGCAATTGCAGTTGGTTCTCCTAACATATAGTACAGTATATTAACAGAATGTCCTTCTCTATCAGATTTAAGAGAAAAATGGCTTGGTCATGAGCTGTGTAAATGTAAATAGTGTACTAAATAACAAGGTCTAAATTTGCTCTTAAACTCACCAGAATCAGCAACTCTGTTTAATATTGCACAATCTGTACTGTATGCCAAATCAAGGCCTGTGTCATTGCAAGCTAGTGTTAATAGTGCCAGCTCATAAATTCATCTCAGAGGTTATGTTGTTAAGTAAGATCAATGTCATTATCATATAGAAATATTTTGATAATGAATGAAAGACAAGGAATGTACTTACAGACTACTACAATATTATTATATAACTTTGGATGAAGGATATATTGTAGCTTTTATGATTTTACATACATGTGTGATGAATAATGTCTTGTTCTTTTTTGTATATCCAGCTTTTAGGTTTAAGTGCTTTTGCAATAAAATGAGTCTAAATCTGAAAGACTCTGAATCTGCTCCTTTGGTGAAGGTGGTGCGCAGTGGAGTTGATTCTGACAAGAACTGATGTGGATACCAGGGTGGGTAATGATTAATACACTGCTGTGTATGAGATGGTGAATAAAATTCCTATTCTTTCTTCTCCTCTTTAGTTTCTTTTCTCTTCTTTCTTCTTTTTTGTCTTCATTCTTCTCTTGATCCAGAGATATTGTAGGTACCAGGATCTTAAAAATAACCCTTTAATTCCCTACTGTATCTTACTTATTGCTCTAACAGTGCTAGTCTAATCAGAGAGGACCCTGTCCCTGCATCTATAGGCCCACACAGTAATGGTAGAAAGCTAGAGACACCAGACTAAAAGAGAACTATGTGCAGGTCCAATTTGTAAGGAAGGAAATGTATTTTACATTTGAATTTGGAAGAGCAAGTGCTAGGATATACAGCTGCAGCAACCAACATTGTCAGATATTTCCTGAAATTTCTGTGATACCCTGTTGAATTTCCTTGCTTGCCTGCCTGCCTGTCTGCCTGCAGTACTACTGTAGGTTCACCAGAAAGAATCTGTCTAGAAATATGAAATATCTGGAAATATCTGACTGTATATCACACTGTCAATTTCCGATACTATTTTCCAAAAACACATTTCACCAAGGAAGCAAATGGGTGAAATGTTTGGCTGGGATTAGGTGGAAAATGGCAATACCTAATTAAGAAAAAACTATTTGAAAAATGTTCAGTGATGCTGATCTTTTTTCCAGTTTCTACCTATCTCTGTACTCCCCAATGATTCAGGAAGAATAAAGTTCTTACCTCAGGGCCTGATTCTCCTTCCTAATCTGGAGCTTCTCCAATCTTAAACTCCCAATTTTGGGTTTGCACCCCCTTTTAAACCCCCTCAGAACCCAGATTCCCCATCTAATTGGATGGGAGAGATGATATAATTTACTCCAGCCATCCATGAGTTATAATTTACCAACTCACCACCTTCTAAAATCCTGCAGCAGTATAAGCCACAAAGGAATGAATGCTCAGAATGCTTGTCCAACTGCTACTGTCAATCAATTTTTAAACTTTTAATGAGAACCAATATTCACTTTTTTCACTGTAGGTGTTCAGTGCACTACCACTCCCTTTATAGCCTTAAATAAGGATGCACAGCTTGGGTTTGTTACTCAAAGATGTGGTAGACATAAGTTTGTGTGATACCTCTACCCAGGGGAAAAGTAGGCTAGGTCACAATCTAGTACTATCCCTGGGAAACAGTATCAACCCACTGTGGTCCCCCCTGGTACAGCCCTCTCAGTTCCCACACAATGCAATAGGTGTTGGTCCAAGCAGAAACTTAAGAATCTATAAATAGCAAAACAGAGTTAGTAATTCAAACAAGCATGAAAGGGATTTATTGAGGGATCAAGAACAAGGTCCTAAGGAAGGGAGAGGCAAGGATTAAAAAAAAAAATTAAATGCAAGCAGTGCCCCGTTAGATTCTGATCCATACAGCCCACCCTCACAACCAATACAATGCTCCTGCATGACTGTACTGTTTATCCCTAAATATTCCCTACTTTAGAATTGATTTTTATCTTATTTTTTCTTGTGGATTGGAATTGTACAGTTGTCTCCTTCCCCAATTTTCTTTCTCTCTTTTCTTGTATTTCTTCTTTAGTATTTATTTAAATGTTGGGAAATTATGTATTCTTATGGGACTGCCATTATGTGAAAGTCTTTCTAGTATTTTTTATCTGGGAATTATTTATAGAAATATTGAATTGGCATTATCTGGTTATTTTAGGATTGTAGTACCCACTTTTCCCAATTTCTTTATTTCCCCTAGAAATAATTGATACCGTAGCTTGTTTAGCTATTGGCCTTATATTAATTGGAAGTTTTAAATTTTGAGTGCATTTTGACTATACTTTATAGATGAAATTTCAAGCTTAAAAGATTCCTTTGAATTCCATTATTTATTTGCTTCAATAATCACTATTGTCTTGATGCCAGTGTTTGCCATTCATGATTTGTATTTGTCATATAAATCCATCTTTAATTTCTTATTTAAAACCATACAGATATTTAAAGTATTAATAGAATTTAAAATTAATGGATAATTCCTTTAAAATCTCTGAAACTGTTAAATTATGTATTCCTGCTTCTACTGTAACAATTAAAGCAACAGTACAACAAAATTAGGCAAATATTTGACTCTATTTTTTCCATGAAAGTTTCAGACATCTTCCAGTTTTATTTGGTGGTAAAATTAATAGTTCCAGTAAAATTTAAGTATTTTATAAATGTCTTAATTTAGTTTTTTCTCAAGAAAAAAAAAGATGACCACCACATTTGGCTTAGAAATACTGCACCACTGCATATGTCAGGCATTGTTTTATATCTGCATTCAGCCTGTACTGTGTAAGACCTGTACTAAGTAACCCTAGCATTTAAATGTTAGCCTTTGCTGTTCTTTGTAACAAACTGAACTTTATCACTGAATCAATCATTAGTAATGTTTGTTTGTATCTAATCTATGTGATGTGGAACCTTTGTAAATGAGTTTATGACTCAAAGGTATTTTCCAATCCAAATAAATAAATAAATATTTGGCAATGGTTAGTGTCGAAATAAAAACAGTGTGCACAGCATATATGGTATCTAGAAAAGCAGATTTGACAGGCATGCTAATATATTTATTAACTGTAGCTGAAACCAGCCTTTTGGGGAAAAAACTTGTTGCACTGCTGCTTTAAATTATGGAAGTCATATCCATTTTATTTTCCTTTTTTTTGCATTTTGTATGTATCAATTTCTGTCTTTTATGCACTTATTTATAAAATTGCACTTTAACTTGTGATGTTATCATATGATGTGATTATATAATGGGGCTTCTTTGACCAAACTATCACCCCCACTCAAAGAGGTAGGGCACCTCAAAATGTTGGGGTTTGTCCAGGCATGACCCTGTAACCTAGTGCACTTTATTGCTAAATAAATTATTTGGCATACTACTAGTTCCAGCTTTGTGCACCTTTTTGTTTGGATGGACATTCCCTACTAATTCCAGTATACCCCTAACTTGAGGACTTGTAGAACTTTAAACAGAACTTGTGTTGCATGACCTATGGGCCCTGTTCAGTTACTCACAGTTACTGTCAGTTTTACAGCACTCACCACCATTCCCTCTCCCACTGTCCTGGATGAATGTACTTGTCCCTGTCTTCTGCAGTGTGGTTTATACCTCCAACTCCTCATCTCTTCTTGGCTGTCACCTCCAGTGCCTCTGAAAATCATCTTGTCTCTACTGTAGTAGTCTCTCTCTCTCTCTCACTGTCTCATGCTCTCACTCTCTAGCACTATCTCTCTCTCGCTATCCATCTTTCTCTTTCTTTCTCTCTCTCTCTCTCTCTCAGGATGGTTGGATGAATACAAGGCTGTGAGCTTGCCCACTGCATGGTGTCACCAGGTGGTGGTGCCTGGCACTGTGCCTCCCAGTCCTTACTGCTGCAGTTGTTGTGCAGGAATCTCTGGTCTGTGTGAAATAAAGTATTTTAGTTTCTCTCTTCTCTCTCTCTCTCTCATGTATGACTGCAAGGCAGCTCACTCCCAGCCCAGCTGCTAGTGGCTTGCAATTCATGGTTAGTCATTAAGATCACAGTAGTCAGATATGAAGCAGCATGTTCTTCACAGCTGAGATAGCACACTTCTACCTTTCAAAAAAGTTTACCCAATGCACTTACAGATGGTAGATGTACCTCCCTATATATACAAGGCTGAGCACATTCCGTGTCAAAAACCCTTAGTAGACAGCCCTCCATTCGTCAAGGTCAAATGCCAATCACAGGGGAAGGCTTGCCCATTGGCTTCTTGGCAGCTGATTGGCCACCTCAACCCTGGGTGAATTGATGAAGTCTTCTAGTGTCTTTCTCACCCCCAGTAGCCCTGGAGCAGATCCTACCATTAGATTGGTTGCTTTCTGTCCTCTGACCATGCTTTGAAAACTGACAAGGGTCAAAGGTCTAAAGGAGGGTGGTGGCAATCAGTCCCAAAGGTGCAATCTCAAAAATTTATTTTGAAAAGCTCTGGCCTTTTGAACGACATTATACCCCATTCCATGCCCTGCACTGGTAAGCACTAGCATTAAGTCAGTTACAGAATTAGTTTGGGGAAGTTCTTTGCCCATTGCAAGCATTGGTCATGCTCATCAGTTGTGAAAGTGAAAACCATTTTATGTTTTTGTATAACAACTGATTCAGGTGCTGAAGAAGTTGCACTCCTCTTCCCTCATTCCACAGTCCCCCACTGATGCAGTCCACAGTCTCTGAAGGTCAGGAGGAGTATCAAAATGTCCATAATGCAAAAAGCCTCCCTGATGACAATACAAGTAAGCACCCAGACTGAGGAGGAATGCTATATATTTAAAAATCAAACACCATCATAATAATAGGCTTGTGGGAAGTCAGGATCTAGAACAGGCAGACAGGGAATGATGCCCTTTAGTAAGGGAGAGGAGAGTGATGCACCACTGCCTTCTGGCAGTAGTTAATTAAGTATTTTTCAGTTTTTGTCACCAGCCTAATCATCATGATCACAGTCACCAGCCATGTGTGGCAGCCAGAATAAACCATTAAATCCTCACACACTGAGGGAAAAAAGGTACACGTAGTTAGCAGTTGACTCTGTAGGAAATTGTGCAATGGGCAAAATGTTTTACTAGCAATCATAGTCAGACCATGGTCTTCAACCATGCTATAGCAGTTTTCATAGTAAATAATCTTCTCCCCATTCCTTCATGTCTACTAAAGGTATTTTGTGAGTTCAGGGCCATTGTAGAGTCACTGTACTTTCTTTTGGTTCCACCATGCTGCGGTGACATGGGATTTGCCAACCATCAGCACAATGATGGCACAACACCACCAATGGTGTTGTGCCATCGCTGGGTGAACTGGTGTTTTCTGTGGAGGGCTTTGTCCCCCACACCCCCATGCAGGGAACTCAGCCCTCTGCACCCCCTGGACTTTAAATAACCAACTCCAAGTCAGAGTTGGTTCGGGCAGGGGGGCGAACATTCCAGAGGCAACAGTGTTGGGAAACCAGCAGATCATCACAGTGAACTGCCGAAAATGTTGCTGTGATGGCCTTCACTGTATTCCCATCACTGTTGTGATGTGATACCCTTTCCTTTTCACCCATGCTGCTATGCCACAGTTCTGTGACAGGGTGTGCTAAAGTACATAGAATTTTGGTTGCAACTTCTTGCAAGTCCATCCATGTCACCACTGTTATGTGGACCAGTGGACCAGTCCTGGACTACATTGCAGCCATAGCACATTGAGTGTATTTTAAGAATCCAAGAATCCCCAGTAAACAAGACCCCAAAACAAGAAGTGTAATACTTGTACTAGTGAGTTTGATTTTTGTATTAACTATGTTTGATGTTCCTTTATTACAGATATCTTTAACTCTACCATAAGGAGCTGCTCCTAGTCCTTGGTACTAACTCAAAAAATTCTTACACTTTCCATGTTTTGAAATAACCCACTGACTTGAGTATTAGGCTGTAGCCTTCTTTCTATCCCCCCTCTTTTTATTTCTTTTTTGAAGTGAAGGCATTATGATTATGCAACAATGTGTTTTAATTACTACCTTCAAAAGCATGCTTGTGGAGACAAATAATAATTGTTTGAACAAAACCCATGGAATATGTAGCTTGTTAGGTAGATGTGTTATATGTATGAATCCCTCAAGAATATAGATTTGAACTAAATGTACTTGTAAGCCTTGCCAAACTGAACTACGCTTATCTTAATGTACTGGAAATGTATTAGAAACTGGAACCTGTGTACACTGGTATGGTATAGCCAGTTTACATTTTAGCAGTACAGGATAAGAACTGAGAAATTTAACCTGATGGCACACAGTTGGTAAATGACCTTTGATCAATGGGAATAAGTGGTGCCAAGACAGCCTATTTTCATGATTGTAAACTGCTAGATATTTTAATTAAAGGTTTTAGGAAACTTAAAAAAATATCTATTATAAGAGTTAGATTTTTGAAATCTGTTTTTTGACAGGTTTGTGCATAAAAAAGTCTAAAGCAATAAATAAGGAACTATTAGAAGATAATCAGAAGACCTTACATCTAGACAGTGATAGCATCATAAATTAGCAGCTGAGGTTACAAGGATTTACAAAGCGTGAATAGGTGTGCAGAAATCTTTATTCTCGCTTAGTCTTGGGATTGAATGTATTACATTGATATAGGTGAAAACAAACTTGTAAGGACACTTGCATTGTACTTGGTAGGTATTTTGTATCCTCATAGTAAAAGTAAAGGGGGTATTCATACTCTATGCCTAGTATCTAGTCAAATGCTAAGCTCTTTATATCCTGTGTTTTGAAAATCTTTAATTTGTTGATGTGGGTTTCTCCCACCCAATTTTTATGCCTCTACTTAAGTTTTACAGTAAATCTGTCTCTCCTACAATTAATTTATGGATTAAAAGAATAATTGTTAATTAAATATGTTGAATTTAAATAATTGAATTGTTTTCTGATTAAGGTTGCTAGAAAATCTTTATTTCACTGCTTCACATTAGGCATTCTTTCCTCACAATTGGAAGCACTTCTTTTGTAAGTCACCAGTTGACTCAGTAACCTCAATACACATTTTTTTAACTCACACAGTATCATTTGTTCAATATTGCCTATGGTGATTAGTACAGTTTAATTCAGGTAAATCTGTCTTCAGGAGTGTGAGAAGGCTAAAATGGCATCAGAAACAATCATGGTGACTGTAGCACAGCCTGTCATGTGCATGGTGTAAGATGGCAGATGAGCCCATCCCTTTGGAGCCTCAGGATATCTTGGTCGGCAAAGGGGGTGCTTCTCAGCCCTCTAACTTTAATTATATTTTACAGTTCATCAACTGAGCCAGCACATCTATCGCCTCTTGAAAATAAGGTAAATCCATGGCTGTTGCCTCCTGGTGATATTGATTCCAATCAGTCTAATATCAGTTAAAACTGTTTTCTTTGCTCAGAGTTGTCTTTGAATGTAAGTTTGCTACAGTTAATTTCAGAACTGTGCAATCACCTAGGACCTTGGAGAAATGCCCAGGTTAGGGGTTGACATTATTAGCTATTTTGTCTGAAAAAGAAATGCAGAATGCACCCTTTTAATAATTAAATAGATGAAACAAGCTAGGGTTGAGCAAATCACACTTTGAATTTGTTTAAGAGAAATGCTGACCCATGATTAGTTTACAGCATTCTTTGCCCATACGTTTATCAGGCCATACTGCCCTATAAACAAAAAGATCCAGTATGCAACTCACAGTTCCATACTCACAGCTTGCACAGCAAATCCCCCACTCTGCTCATGGCATGTGGATTTTCTCCTAAAAAACCCCGGTCTTATCACACTTAGAAAATGGACTGTGTGGCCAAATTGTGCTGAATTGAAGATAAAGGCTGTTCTTTTTTTTCACTGTATAATACCAATAATACACTTCAGATTTGTCATATCATGGAATATTGTCACTTCTTGGGTGCATGAGTCAATCTGTCTGTGGCTTCATGACTCACAATACTCCCAAGCCATTACAAATTCCGATTATATATTGCACCATGTCAAGTATTGTTGCTAAATCAGCTCCCACCATTGCAATAAACTTGCTTGCACTGTAAGTAACTTTCATTTGCGTATCCATTTAGAATTAGCACATGTTTTATTGTGCCGCACTATAAAACAAACACTTTTTTGCTCAGCTGTATCAAAGGACCCCATAGAAACTAGATACTGCATGTCATGGGGATATCTGCCGAGCTATGAGTGATGCAGATTTGAAAAAAAAAAAGAAAATAATATGTTGCCAGCACATTTGCACAGTGATAGAGCTATTGCTTGTGACACTGGTGACCCAGGTTCAGGCCCTGAGTCTCAGTCATTTGTGGGTTGGCTAGGGGGAAGAGGATTGAGCATCCCAGTGACTGCTGTCCTCACCTAGGGTAGGGGGTGGCATGGTGCCCAGCATTAGCCTGGCTCCTAGTGGTATCTGGGGGAGCAGAACACCAGGACTGTAACTTGAGGGGCAGAGGAGTGGCAGCCATCTGGCATACTATGTACTGCAGCATGCGTAGTGATGCCATAGATGGCATTGCATGCCACTCCATCACAAGGAAGGAAACTGTGAGAAAATCAGCCTGGCTTTCAAAATGAATTCCTGATCCTTTACGGGCCCTGCGCCCGTAACCTCGGTGAGACTCCAGTGGTTCCTTGAAGGGTCGTGTTGAACAAGGCCCTCTGCCACCCCACAACAGGGAGTAGTCTGTGGGGGAAGGAGCCAGAAGGTTCAGGAGACATTGTGTGATGTTGCTTGGGGGGGTCGAGCATGATAGGGGCCAGGGGTAGAGGGAGAAAACTACATAAAAAAAGAAAAGCATGCATTTATTCTTAGCATAATCACTAGTATCTTAAACCATTTCCAAAAATAATCTTTTTTTGATATTTTATCATTTTTGTATTTATTTTTATTTGTAGTTTTTAACCAAAAAAAGGCACTCAAAGCTATTATAGCTTGTTTCCAAGTCCATACTGGGGTGGATTGTTAGAATCTGTTTTATTAACAGGGAGAATGTTGGCCATGACACTGGGGAAACTCTACTGCTCATTTTATGTGATAAACATATTCTTAGTCCTGAGATTTGAATACATTAGTTATGTTTTCCTCTCCCTCCCCCAAATTAGAAACAAAATAACTCAGAGTGTTCTTCCTGAAGCTACATGGAAGCAGGTTGAACCTGGTAAAATGAAACATTACCTATAAATTACTTGAGACAGGGGGTTTAGGTGTGGTAAACCCAGTGGTCTTTTGCTATTCACCATTTTTTTGTTTCTGCAACTTGGTTGTCTTTTTGACAGATGGAGGTAAGATTTTGAAAGAGTGAATATATGCATGGGCTACATACCTTTCACTGGATTGGGAACAAAATGCACTGAAGAAGAAATAAGCAACAAGACATAATAGGATGTGCATGAAACACTTCTAATGCACAGCCAGAGGCCTAATAAGACATGTGTCTGCAGGCTGAGTGTCTTCAGTCCCTGGCCGTGCTTTGTAAGTATGTAATGCACATCCACGGAGTGTCTTATTGTGCTTTGAAATGGAACTCTGTATTTTACATAAATGTTGCAATTAAAATTTTGAGGTTTAAATACTAAAAAATTAGGTCTTTCGTCTATTTTTACATGAAATAGTTCATCCAGCTGTGTTGGCTTGATGCATTTTTTTATTTTAGGATTTGTTTCCTTACTAGGCTTCAATAGTTGTAGTTTTTGCAGGTGCTTTTTTGCAGGTTTTTGCTGTTTCCTTAGAAGATGAGAGACCAAGAGCATGAGTATGAATTTGTTGGCTGAAATTGTGCTATGAGATAGAATGTATTAATTAATTTATTTATGGGGGATAGCAGTGACAGACATTGGGAGAGACAATCTGGACTGAGAGGCCATTGGTGAAGCTGGGTGCAGTAATGCTAGCAGGAAAAGCAAGCTAGCAAGGGCTTTAAAAAGAATTGCAGGAGCTTGTGACTGAATCAGGATGGAGTGTGTGGCATGTTAGGACTATGGGGAGGGAGGAATCATGTGGTAGAATGCAAGCTCGAAGTGATGGAGTAGTTTTTCTCTTTAAAAAAATGAGTACTATCAGCCCGGTGACGCTGAGGGTTGAGGCACTGGACGCCACACCATGCACCATGCCGACGACCTGAGTTCAGGAACAGACTCAGGTTGCGGAGGTCGGGAGGGGAGGAGGAGGAGGATTGAGCATCCCATCAGATGCTCACCTCCTCCAGGGGTGGGATCCTGGGGTGCTTCATGCACCCGACATTCCAGTGTCTGTGGAAGCACAGGCACCGGTACAGAGGTGGCTCTACAGAGTTGGGGAGGGGAGGACGTTGAGGACACTTGACAACAGCATGCATCAGCACGCTGTCTGTCTGGACATCACTCCTACATGCCGACGTCCTCAGGGGGAAAGGGGACAACAGGGGAGAAAAACGGAAAAACACCCTCTCAACCCTGCATGATGACTGATCCGACCTCAGGACCACCTACCCATGGGCAAGACCCCAGTGTGCAGGCACTCCGAAGGAAGGAGGTAGGAGGGATACAGGAGTCAGTCAGGTACTCTAGGGGCAGACTTCATGGGTGGGATCCACAGGGGATGATCAAGTCTGAAGGAGTAGGGTGAGATGGCAGTAAGGCAGGGATAAAAAGAAAGTATAAAAAAAAATTAGTACTATTGTAGCCCACCTATTTTACATTTGGAATTAGGTTGGGGAGTGAAGGAGAGAGTGTGAGTGTGATACCAAGCTAGTCGCCACATTCCAGTATACAGCAAACTAGGAGTTGCAGAGATTTAAAAAAATGTCAGGACAAGGGGCAAGAGCACAGGCATGAACAGTCAGGACAGGAAGTTACTTTACTAAAAAATACAGTTCAATGTTTGCAACTTTGTTTTAAAATTTTGATTATCCTTTTTATGTTTGCTTGTGCGCATGCTAAGAAACATATTGCAGCAGCTTGCTTCAGTAGCATGTTGTGGAGGCACGGCAGTGTTATTGCCAATGTCAGCAGCCCATCTTGGGGCTGGTTTGTGTGGCATCAATAGAAAATCATGCTGTCCATGATAGCAGTACTGTAGCTTGCCACAACCTTGAAAGAAACTGGCCACTGCAATCAGGGAGCGCCCCATCATTAAACAATCAGCTATGTTTGTGGGGCGGTCCCTGACTGCAACAGCCAATTACAGCTGCATTGTCTGGTGTCCCATTTCAGAGAAACATAGTGACGGCTTCTCCCTCGGCCTCTCACAGTCCCCATGAAGCCGATGGACAGCCGCCGCCTCTCCCAGTCCATGTTAAAGCCAATGGGATTGCCCAATCCCCCTGTTGGCATGACCCCATCCCAGTTAATTTGCCGATGGGGTAACCCAATCCCCATCAGCATGATGCATCCCCGCCATTTGTTGCATGCTGAGGGGTGCCCAGTCCCCCTCAGCTCATGCACACTCTCCCCCAGCACACTGTATGGCTGACAGGGGTGCCCAATCCCTGTTGGCTCTAGTCCCCACCAACAAACATCCAGGTAGCATGCTGGGAGCCAACCCCAGCATGCCCATGCACTCCCCCCAGCACACTGCATTGCCAATGGGGATGCCCAATCCCTGTCAGCTACACTCCCCCCCAACAAACATCAAGGTGCCATGGCTTGGAGAGACAGGAAGCGCATCCTCGGGATCACTAGAACAGCTGCATGGGAGTCTGAGCTGGACGTCATTGTCCACCTAGGGACTAATGACTTGGCTCATCATGAGAACAGAGCAGTGCAGAAGGACTTTGTAGAATTGGGGAGGGGCCTACGACAAGTAGCACACACAGTATCCTTCTCAGGGTGCTGCCTGTCAATGGCATGAGTGAGGCGGTACTTTGCACCATGCAGTTTAATGAATGGTTGAAAAATGGTGTGGAGCACAGGGGTTTGGCTTCATTGGGGACTGGGGTTCCACCTGAGGGACACCAGCCTATACTGGCAGGATGGTCTGCATCTGTCTAGGAAGGAACAAGTCTTTGGGCAATCGGTTTAAATGCTTCATTGGCAAGCTTTTAAACTAGTCAAGGGAGGCACTGATAAGCAGCAGGAAAATCCCAGCCTCTCCCCTACAAAACAGGGTACTAAATGAGAAAAAGACTGAGGTAGAAAGGTCAGTGGGGGATGCTGCTACAGAAGGTAAAGCCATCAAAAAATGGAGTGCAATGAGTGCCAATGCCCATAGTCTGAGTAATAAGCTTCCTGAATTAGTGGCCTTGATGGAGGAGGAACATCTGGATATCGTGGCAGTCACAGAAACATGGTACACACAAAACCATGACTGGGACGTAAACATACCAGGATACACTATCTACAGGAGGGACAGGGAGGGTAAAAGAGGAGGAGGAGTAGCTCTTTACATAAGGGAAGGAATCAAAGCAACAGAACAAAAGGGAAAACCGGGAGGAGAGAAGAAGCACTGTGGGTAAATTTGGAGACCGCAATGGCACCACAATCCGCTGAGGGTTGTATACGAACCCCTTCTCAGGGAGGAAATGGATAAGGAAATGATAGAAAGAATACTTAGAATGGCAGAAAAAGGGAGATATTGCTGATGGGTGATCTGAATATGCCAGATGTTAACTGGAGTGCAGTTGCAGCAGCCACTTTGAAGAGTGGGTTATTCTAGATGCCCTACAGGGCATGCGTTAGACAACTAGTATTGGAGCCCACTCGAGGAGGGCAATCTTTGACCTGGTTCTCTCAATTGGAGATGGAGGATCACAGATGTAAAGTGGGTAGCCATCTGGGACTAGTGACCATCGAAAAGTATGGTTCACAATAAACACAGCAATAGAGTCAAGCCATACAAGGCAAAAGTACTGGACTTTAGGAGGGCTGACTTTGCCAAAATGGGTGAGTGCCTAAGGAATGCACTAGCAAATGGGCAGGAAGGAGGGGTGGAAGAACAATGGGGAATAATAAAAACTGCCATCACAGAGGTAACAAGCCTTTGTGTGAAGCAAATAAACAAAATGAAACGATGTAAGAAACCACTATGGTTCTCAAAGGAAGTGGCAGTGAAGGTTCAAGAGAAAAAGAAAGCATTCAGGAAGTACAAGGAATCACAGAAGGAGCAGGACAGAGAACTGTATCAGTTAAAGCAAAAGGAAGCTGGGAAGGCAGTCAGAACAGCAAAGGTCCAAACCGAGGAAAAGATAGCCAACTCAGTTAAGAAGGGATAAAACCTTTTATAGGTACATCAGGGAGCGAAGGAAGACCAAGGGAGGGTTAGTGAGGCTTAATAAAGGGAGGGAGGGTGGGTAGAGGGTGACTGTGAAAAGGCAGAGATACTAAACAAATATTTTTGCTCAGTATTTGCAAAGGAAGAGGGGTACCTAAAACAAACAGCAGAAACATTCTGGATACAGCAGTTGATACCAGCCCATTTACAGAAGAAAGGGTTCTGAAAGAACTCTTAAAACTAAAGGTGGACAAAGCAATGGGGCCTGATGGGATTCATCCCAGAATTCTAAAAATAAAGGGTAGAACTAGTGACACGACTGACTACCCTCTTTAACAAATCATGGGAGGATGGGGTGGTACCGAGTACTGGAGGAGGGCAGATGTAATCCCCTTCACAAAATTGGGAGCAAGGCAGAAGCAGGAAACCACAGACCTGTTAGTTTAACCTCAGTGGTAGGGAAAATGATGGAATCATTTCTGAAGGAAAGAATTGTTGAGTATCTAGAGGCCAGAGGGGCACAGGACCCAAGGCAGCATGGATTCACAGCGGGAAGGTCATGCCAGACAACTCTAATAGATTTCTTTGTCTGGGTGACCAAAGTAGTAGATTAGGGAGGGGCTGTGGACATGGCCTACCTAGACTTTAGCAAGGCATTTGACACAGTCCCACACAAAAGATTAATATACAAGTTAGCCAGCCTGGGAGTGGGTCCCAAGATGACAGCCTGGGTAAAGAATTGGCTGGAGAATAGGACACAGAGAGTAACAGTAAATGGAGTCCACTCTGAAGAAAGGGGGGTTACTAGTGGGGTACTGCAGGGTTCAGTATTAGGACCGGTCCTCTTCAATGTCTTTATAAGCAACATTACAGAGGGACTGGAAGGAAAAGTATGTCTCTTTGCAGATGACACAAAGATCTGCAACAGAGTTGATGCACAAGGTGGGGTGGAAAGGATGAGAAGGGACTTGGCAAGGTTAGAGGAATGGTCAAATGTATGGCAGCTTAGATTCAATGCTAAGAAGTACAAGGTAATGCACCTGGGAAACAAAAACCCAGGGGAAGAGTACACAATGGGGGGTGAGATACTAACAACAACAAAAATGGAAAGGGACCTGGGGTAGTCATATCAGATGACCTAAAGGTGGACAAGCAATGTGAGAGGGCAGCAAGGAGGGCTGGGAGGATACTGGGATGCATAGGGAGAGGCATCACCAGTAGAAAACAGGAAGTTATTATCCCTCTGTACAGACAGTTGGTGAGACCCCATCTGGAGTACTGCATGCAGTTCTGGAGACCCAATCTCCACAAAGACATAGACAGGATGGAAGCTGTCCAGAGGAAGGCAACTAAAATGGTGCAGGGTCTGCACCAGAAGACATGTGACGAGAGACTTAAGGAGCTAAATATGTATAGCCTCGAGGAAAGGAGGGAGAGGGGGGACATGATAGAAACTTTCAAGTACCTCAAGGGAATCAACAAAGTCCAAGAGGGTAGCATCTTTCAAAAAAAGAGGTGTGCAAGAACAAGGGGTACAATTTGAAGATAGAAGGGGGGTGGCTCAGAGGTAATTTAAGGAAGTATTTTTCACAGAGAGGGTTGTGGATGCATGGAACGGCCTTCCGGAGGAGGTTGTGGAGTCAAAAACAGTGGTGGAATTCAAGCATGCATGGGACAGTCATAAGGCAATTCTAGGGAGTGGTGGTAGGAAGAAGTAGGCTGCTGGTTAACTAGGATCTGCAGCTTATCCATTAGGTAGGGAAATGTAGGGCAGACTGGGTGGGCCAAGTGGTCCTTATCTGCCGTCAAAATCTATGTTTCTATGTTTCTATAAGGTGTCATGCTGGGAGCCCACCCTAGTGAGCCAAAAGTGTCCAGTGGCATCTTTCTTTTTTAAATTCCTGTTAAAAAAGAAAACAGTTCCTCATTGAGTCCCTTACCCTTCCCCCAACCTGCATGTACTCACTGTGCACCCCACCTACCCACACCCCCCTCACTCCATACTTACCTCCTGAGCCTGGCGTGACGATCTTCGGTGGACCGGGAACACGTCTGCACTCTTCAAAGCCGACTGCAAGCTGAAGAAATGCCGGTAAGCTGTATAATGGCATAATGGATTTTTTTCATCTTATGTGGTTATCTCTGCCATTTCTTTGACTTTTGCCTCCAAATTTTCAACATGGGGTTCTTGGGACCCCTCCTCACGAATTCAGTCACTGTCATGGTGTTATTCGGTCCCAAAAGGTGATTTTGCAGACACTGCATGGAATTACCTTTCAGGACATTTTAACAAAATGACAGTGTCACTGTTCGTGAGGTGGTCTCTCAAAAAGCCTATGTTGCAAATCTGGTGAAAAAATTCTGAAAAATGACTGAGTTATGACCATGCATTGCGCAGTTTCCACACACACTTATAACTTCACAAATTTGTAATATTTTCACTCCAGATTTTCAACATTGGCATTTTTTCACACCTCCTTATAAACAGTACAGCTGTCATTTTTCACATCCTGGCCAAAATATGTTTTCGCACTTCTAGCGCAGAATAGCTCCAGTCGCTGTGGGAAATCAGTGTTTGGGACAGATTAAGAAAATCACAGTGGTACTGTTTATGAGCAGAGATCATAAAATGCCTATGTTGAAAATTTGGTGACAGAAGTCCATAAAATGACTGTGTTACGAGCGTGCATTGAGCAGTTTCCACGCACACTCGTAACTTCATGAATTTGTAATATTTTCACTCCAGATTTTTCAACATTGGTGTTTTTACACACCTACTTGTAGTATGAACAGTATAGTTGTCATTCTTCACATCCTGGCCAAAATGTGTTTTCACACTTCCGGAGCAGAATAGAGTGGTCACTGTGGGAAATCAGTGCTCAGGACAGATTAAGAAAATCACAGTGACACTGTTCATGAGCAGAGGTCCTAAAATACCTATGTTGAAAATTTGTTGACAAAAGTCCATAAAATTATTATGTTATGAGCGTACATTGCACAGTTTGCACGCACACTCGTAACTTTACAAATTTGTAATATTCCCACTCAAAGTTTTCAACATTGCCCATTTTGCACACCTTCTTATGAACAGTGCAGCTGTCATTTTTTGCATCCTGCCCAAAAAGTGTTTTTACACCTGTGGCGCAGAATGGTGCAGTCACTGTGCAAATTCAAGCTTTGGAACAGATTAATTAAATCTCAGTGCCACTGTCCATGAGGGAAGGTCCCAAAAAGCCTATGCTGAAAATTTTGAATGAAAATACCAACAAACGCCTGGGGCATTAGGGTTTCCAGCTGTTAATGCCCCACCCTGTACAGACTGACAGGCATTGAGGGTGTGGCTTGGGGTTCTTGGCCGTAATGCTCACACCATTCCACCCCCACCCTGCAGCCGCTGACCAGCATTGAGGTGTGCCTTGGGGTCTTTGACCCTAACGTTCACCCCATTCTCCTATACTGCACCCATCTCACCTTATTTCCTTATGGAATGAGGTGAGCGTAAGAGCCGAAGACCCCAAGGCACACCGTGACACCTGTCACTGTCTGCAGGGAGGAGTGAAGTGGAATGGCTTGAGCATTATGGCCGACCCAAAGGCACACCCCAATGCCTGTCAGTCTCTGCAGGGTAGGGGTGGGGGTTGGCATTAGTTCACTACTTCACTGCCATTTCTACTATGCATTTCTCTAACTCCTGCACTACCAATGCCAATACCAGCAAGCAAACATTCGGCATTGACAAATGCTTGTTTTGCTATAAGGCTGTGTCCAGCTGCATCTGAGGACTGTGAGGGGCGCTGAGAATGCGAGTAGGAACTTGTCTGGGTAAGTGATCTAGCCATCATTAGCTGCCCTGGTTTGTCTGTAAAACTGGAGATTGTGTAAGAAATACTGCTTGTTTTAAAAAGATAAAGAAAAACATTCTGGCCCAGATATTCAAACTGCGCCCAGCTGTGGTGTAAGCTTGGGCGCAGCTCAACTTGGCTGTGCAGGGGTGTGGACTGAGTGATATTCAAAGGAGCTGCACCATGGCTCAGCAGCTTTGAATATCGCACCCTGGCCACCCCCAGTGTGCATGGCACAGTGGCACTGTGCCAGCGCAAGTGGCCAGAGTGGAGCATGGAGATGCGCTAGCGCAAGTTCCATTGCGCCATGCACAGCAACCATGATTTTCAAAAGTTGACATGCAAAAGGGGCATAATGTATGCAAGGCACACATGGGGCCATTTACAAGTCATTATGGCACCATTTGCATGCAGGTGCACCGATCCCTTATGACTTGCACCTGGCACCCTGCCAGTCAGCAGCCGTTGGGGACCGACAGTCCCTGCAGCCAGATTGCGGGCATTTGTTTAAAAAAAGATCCCTGTCCAATATCCCTGGTGGTCCAGTGGACCTCTATCTGCCCAATTGCAGGCATTTGTATAACATAAGAATTAATCGTCCTATATCCTTGGTGGTCCAGTGGACCACTCTCTGCCCGATCTTGGGCATCTGTAAAAAACCTCCTATATCCCTGGTTGTCCAGTGGACTGCTCTCTGCCTGATCTTGGGCATCTGTAAAAGGCGTCCTATATCCCTAGTGGTCCAGTGGACGCTCTCTGCTCCAGATCTAGGGCATCTGTAAAAAAAACTCCCTATATCCCTGATGGTCTAGGTTTCCCCTTCCACCCACCCTCTGGGCCCCACTGCCTCCCCTCCCGGTCAGCTGGCAGGCAGCACCCACCTGCCTGCCGCCCACCACCCGCCGACTGACACCTCGGTGGGGCTGCACCCGTAGTTCACAGTGTGAGCCAATGGGCGTGCAGCTCACCGTCTCACACATTCCAGATATGTGAATGGATCATTCACAGAGAATGTGTGTATGGTAGGCTGCACACCCATTGGCTCACGGCAGAACCACTGCAGCCCCACCGAGTCGCGGCCGTGGGTGGTGAGGTGGCAGGTGGGTGGTGCTGACGCCCCCCGACTCACAGGGGGAGGGGCCGGGTGGCTCAGTGGGTGGGTGGGGAGGGGGCACCCTAGGACCACCAGGGATATAGGACTTTTTACAGATGCCCGAGATCGGGCAGAGAGCGTCCACTGGACTGCCAGGGATATTGACGGGAGCGTTTTTAAACAAATGCCTGTGATTGGGCATGGGGGCACCACCAGGTGCAGCCGGAACTCGGGTGGCCACCCACAGGTGGCAGCTGCCGTGTGGCACCCTGCAATGCAGCAGCTCACCTGTGGGTGGCCATCAGTTGTTCCTTTTTTTTGGCTTAACTTTGTGTTGGCGCAGGTAAGGGTTGCACATGCATGGCTCTGCACATCCCGGGCTGAATATCAGGCTGTGCAGGTTATGCATGGGCACGCCCACCTGTGCCTGCATACATTACTGATGCGCTCCAGCACATCGGGTTGTGCCGCGCTTTTCCCTTTTGAATAGCACGCTAACATCATGGGTTATGATGGCGCAACACTATCGATTGCTCAACCCTTTGAATATCTGGGCCTCTATGTCTAACAAACATTGCAGTGTTATAGGGAGTACTGTGATCAGCACTTTGGGATTTGTTAAAAACTCTGGAAATGTTCAGTGCTGAAAAAAATTACAACCATTGACAGTCAGAAAAATTTTGAAAATTTTACAAATGCACAGTGATTCTTATAGGAGTTGCATCCAGGCTGGCAGTGCTTGATTTTACCTGTGCGTTATTCAGGATGCAGGTTTATCTCTTCCCATTTTATAAGAATGGTTATAACCTGCCAGAGATTGATCTGTTCTTACTGATAAAACTGAAACAGTGGAAAGTATCACTAACACTTTTTCACACAAGAACAAAGAAATCAATTTATTTGCATATTCTTGAACATTATTTTCACTCGGATATTGATTTTGGTGGCATGTCAATCGCCACTCGCAATCAAGTGATTTAACAATTTCTGGAGCCAAGGATTCCACACAGAATGTGAAATATTAGAGGGATGATTTCCCAGGGCAAGCTAGGAGTAAAAGACAGCATAAAGCATAAAATCATAGTTTTTGCCCGAGAGTATGTTGCACAGCATTAAAAACAAGATCACTTGTTCTGGGACTGTCTGTATATTTGCCATTTCTGGACTGAACTTGCAAAACTATGGGGGAGTCCTGAATGGGCAAGGGTATCCTATGAAGATCCCCAGTGAATATCACGTGAAGACAGTGAGGAAAGAATGGCGAATGTCAAAAGGGTGAATGATTATTGCCAAATGGGAAATTCAGTGATGTCTCTGTGCCCCCTCACCAAGGTCCACTCTCCCCAGAGTTAGTATATTTAGAATGGGGGTGTGGGGGGCACAGCCCCCACATGGGGGTGCTGGGGGCACAGCTTCCCTCAAAAAAAGACATTGTCGAATTTCCCATTTGGCATTATTTATGTGCCCTTTTGACGGTCACTGTTCTTTAGTCACCGTCATGACATGGAACCTCCACAGTCAGTGTTCTAAGTAGCATCACAGCACTTTATTTGTTGTTTCTGCCTGCTTACAGTTCTACAATATATTTGGCAAGCAAGATATACATTTTGTTTCAACAGCAAGTTATTACTCACTTTGGTTTACTAGAAATGGTACAATCAGTGGTTAAAAAACGTACGGGGATGAAAAGAAAATACTACCCAAATGGCAAGTAGTTAATTACTGGACTGGATTCAATTGACTACAATAATCCTTTTTAATTTTTTTCTAGAACCATAGAGCCTTGGGAATAAAGCATACATCCATAGGAAGATATAGAGTGGTGTATTTTGCACAAAATGTTTTTTTTTTATATCCCTTTTTTATGATTATGTTTTTTTTTATTATTATTATTATTTCGAAGTACACCTTTGAGCTACAAGCTCATTTGCAAAGGCTCCATGTCAATAGAAATTATACAGTCATCAAAGCATAGCAGGGGAAACTGGAAGCCTTACAAAATATCAAACAGGAGAAGCAGGGAAATATGTACAGCGTTTACAATTGCAAGTCATTGCCACATAACCATGCTTTGTCAATGCAACACAAGAATCAGAACAGAACAGAGCTACACACAGTATTTACACTATTGGCAAGCCATTTCAGTCTGATCTTGGATCACACAAGGCCACTGTTGTAATTGTTAACCAGAAGGCTGTATACTGGTAGGGTAAACTCAGTATTCGGTGCTGTTACTAATAGGTAATGTAACCAGTAGGAGAGACAGAAAGGTGGATAGCAGCAAAAGATTTATCAAAACTATTTTTGTATTTAATGTCATGTTTATTGTTGTTTATTGTTTATTAAATAGAATCAGAATTACAATCCTTTGAGTCATAGACTCTTTTGCAAAGGCTCCACGTCAGACAAAAGTAAAAGTACAGAGGAAATACAATAAAATACATATACAATAATAATGTATTAATACAGGTCACACAGTCCTGGCTTAAGCGTATTATGTGGGTTACATCAAACTGGGATCATATGGATGGTCCCGGGTCAGAGTTACGACAGGGTACAAATTCGTAGGTTCTTGAGGGACCAAGAGTCATAAAAATCAGGACAGGGGATTGGGAAAAGTAGGAGAGATATGGGAGGGAGGCTAGCAACAGACTAACTATTAGCTACAGGTTGTTAACAGAGGTAGAGGAGGCTCCTGAGAACCTCCTGTCTCTGGAAAGAGGGACAGAGGGGGGTGGGGAGTAATGTGAGAGGGTTAATTACAGTCACAGGTTATTCAGTCAAGTAGTAGGGTTTTGAGGTCTGATTTAAATAGGTTGAGACTATGGGCCAAGGAGATGGAGGACGGTAGGCTGCTGAGCCACAGAGGGGCATGGTAGCGGAAGCATCTTTGCCCAAGAGAGGTTCTAAAGTTGGGTACCAGAAGGGTGGGGTTAGCTGAGTGCCTTTGTGTCCTTCTGTGGGGGGCTGTGCGGATAAGCGGGTGGAGGCCAGTTGGGGCTTGCTTCAGTTGTGTCTTTTTGGCAAGGAGACAGGTAAAGTACTTAAGCCTGC
This sequence comes from Neoceratodus forsteri, assembly GCA_016271365.2. NCBI lineage: Eukaryota > Metazoa > Chordata > Ceratodontiformes > Ceratodontidae > Neoceratodus > Neoceratodus forsteri. Next base: position 1,022,352,570 of record CM057454.1, on the reverse strand, counting down.
CTTGGAAATTTAGCCACCCAGTATGCTGATAAAGCTCACAAGTGTGAGTTAGCCTGTTACATCCAGTGACTAGCCAGCAGGCTTTGTTGAGGGTGAGGTTGATGCTGCATAGGGCAGTTTGATTGGCAGACCCATAAATAACTATTCCATAGTCCACCAAGGATAGAATAGATGAGGACACGGTGAGATGCATGGACTGAGGGGGTAGGCAGTGTTTATGCCTGTAAAGGATCCCCAATCTAGTGTTAATTGAGGAGCAGACATGTTGTATGTGAGAGTGGTAGGAGAGGGAGGTGTCCAAGGTAACTCCAAGGTATTTGAAATCTGAGACTTGCTCCAGCGTTGAGCCATGGGTGTTCATTACAACTAGTGGGGCATAACAGTGGGTGCTTTGGCGGTAGTCAAAGATCATGGACTTCGTTTTCGTGTAGTTGATTATGAGACAGTGTTCTGAGAACCAGGTTTCAAGCTCCCTAAAGAAGCCCTGCAGGGCAGACTGAAGAGCAATAGGATGAGGGTGTTTCCAAAAAACTACCACATCATCTGCATAGAGCAGCATCAGACCACTGCAGGATTTGAGGAGGGAGCTAAGGAAGAATGTGAAAAGTAAAGGGCCAAGTATTGACCCATGTGGGACACCAGTAAGAACCGGTTGGCTAGTGGAGAGTATTGTGTTTATTTTGACTTGTTATGTCTTATCTGAGAGATAATCATTGAACCAGTTGGTGACCTCTGGTGCAAAATTAAGGGTTGGAAGGGTATGGAGTAGTAGCTAGTGGCTGACTGTGTCAAATGCCTTGGTCAGATCAACGTACAAAGCCCCAGCCATGGAGCCTTGTTCGAGGGCCTCATGAATATAAGTAGTGAGTTCAACGAGGGCGGTGGAGGAGCTGTGGCCCCTCCAGAAACCGTGTTGTTCATGACAGAGCAGGTCGTGTTTGGTTAGGTAGTCAGTTAGTTGATCAGATCTATTTTTTCAAGGGCCTTAGAGAGGGGCGGCAGGATGGATATCAGTCTATAATTGCTTGTGGTGGTGGGGTCACCACTCTTCAGGATAGGGGTTATGACGGCTCTCTTCCAAGCCGAGGGGAATTGGCTGAGGCATAAGGACAGGTTGAGGATTTTGTTGAGATGAGGTAGTGTCACATCCAGTGAAAGCTGAATGAGTTTGAGGTCCAGTGAGTCACTGCTATAACATGTGAATATGTATTACTCCATTTTTCCTTGAAATAAAGAATTCCCCTGCTCTTCTTTGATAAGTGCATGGGATCTTTTACTTCCACTTGACAAGCCACCAGAGACAGGCAGAAGGGACCTCAATTTAACATCTCTTCTGAATGATGGCATCTCACCAGTGCAGCACCCCACTTGTACAGCACTACAGTGTTAGTTATGGACATTACCCCAAGTACCTGGTGTGGGGCTAAAATCCACAACCTTCTGATCTTGTCTCAGAGGCAAGCATGCTACCAACTAAGCTACTGACACTGAAATGATGCTTGAAATTGTATTTTTATATTCTGTTTTAAATTAAAGCTTGGACTCCTGGGTTAAAAATTAGCTTTGCCAATACTTGTTGTATGTATCAATACTATTCTACATGCATCAATACTATTTGAACCTACTTTTTCAGTATATTATAGATATATGCTGTTTAGTTGTGACATAGTCAAAGAAAAACAGCAAATACATAATGTCAGTTATATTTCTTTGTTTCAATAGACTGCATCAATACTATTCTTTAGTATCAATACATAAAATTACATGACAGCTTTTAAGAAAAAAATAGTTTTAAACTTTTCTGAATTTTCATATTATTACATTATTTACTTAGTAACTGTGCAGTTTTCAACTTAATTTTCATTTATCTTATATTACTCACATTGAAAACACTTCAGAGTTCCCTCTAGCAGAACCAGTTCTTCCTTGATTTTTCACACTTTGCCCATGAAAGCATCAGAAGATAATACATGCATTGCAGTGCTTAACAGATCCAGGAGCAAATGATTTGATACATTTTATTGGACCAATATAGATGTAACAAAAAGAACAAAGTGCTTTAGCTTTTGGACCAACCCAGTCCTAGCAGTGCAGTGATAAAGGCAGAAGAGAGTTTCAAGTCATGTAATGCAAGACACGTATTACAGTGCAGCTTAAATGGTTAAACTTTCAAGTCTTATAGAGGAAAAGCTATGCAGAGTGGTTTAGGAGGATTATTTTTTAAAAGTATTCTTTCCATATTAACTACAGCTAACATAACTGGGGGGAGAGGTACCAGTTATTAATAAATAAGAGTATATGTCATCCCACAGCTGAAAAGTGGGCGTGACTAGTCCAAAGAATCATAATTCAGTGGGATGTCATACAGACCTAAATTCATAAAGTAAGTAAATAGTGCATTTGTTTGGCGCCATATCTCACAAGCTTAGGAAACACCAAAAATATATGAACAGGTGAATTTGCCAGCAGAAACAAGCCATGATGGTTAATCTAGTCTGCTTGAGTGTGCAGCTCTATTTCATTCCCTGGAGCTGCCCCCACTTCTCCTGAAGTCAACTACCCTCCTAGTACCATTCCCTTCCCCATCCCAGGAACACCCATCCTAATTTTCTCTTTCACTCTATCTCACCCTCAAAACTAGCCACTGTAATTACTGCAACCACCTCCTCTGGAAACTTGTTCCACCCCAACACCACCCTTGCAGTGAAAAAGTGCCTCCTCATTTCCTTCTTAAATCTACCCCCCGCTAGCTTCAGGCTATGTCCATTCATTGTACCCTCCTTCCTTAAGTTAAATATGCCCTCCGATATTACCCTGTTGATTTCCTTAAGGTACTTGAAGGTCTCTATCATGTCCCTCTTTCTCTCCCATCCTCCAGGGAGTACATGTTTAGCTCTCTCAGCCTCATCTAATATGTTTTGTCCTCCATACCCTGGATCATCCTCGTCATCCTCCTCTTGATCCCCTCCAGTAGCTTGATATCCTTCTTTGGATACGGACACCAGAACTGCACACAGTATTCCAGGTGTGGCCTCACCAGTGACCTGTACAGTGGCAAGATGACGTCCTCCCTCCTAGATGTTATTCCCCTGGCAATGCATCCTAACATTTTATTTGCTTTGGCTGCTGCCTTGCAGCACTGTGCCGAGTGTTTCATGCCACCTCTGACCATCACTCCCAGATCCTTTTCCTCCTCTGAGACTGCCACCTGTACTCCCCCCATCCAGTAGTCGGCCCCTGGGTTCCTGGCACCCAGGTGCATGACCTTGCATTTCTTGGCATTGAAACCTAACTGCCAGATGCCCAATCATTTCTCCAGCCTAGCTAGATCCTCCCTTAACGCCTGTCTCCCCTCCACTGTGTCCACCCTCCCACACAGCTTGGTATCATCCACAAAGAGGCAGCTCTTACTTTTGACCCCCTCTGCTATGTCACCAATAAAGATGTTGAACAGCACAGATCCTGGTACTGAGCCCTGTGGGACCCTGCTGGTAACAGGCTGAAGTCTGAATAGTTCTCCCCACCATCACCCCTCTCTGATTCCTATCCTGCAGACTGTTCCTGACCCACCCCAGCAGTTTTCCCCCTATTCCCAGGTCCCTCAGCTTGCTGATCAGCCTGCCATGTGATACTGAATTGAATGCCTTGCTGAAGTCCCAGTACAGAACATCCACCACCTGTCCCCTGTCCAATGACCTTGCAACACAGTCGAAGAAGTTGATCTAATTGGTTTGACAAGATGTCCCCCTGACAAACCCACACTGCCTGTCATCCTGGAGATCATTTTCCTCAAGGAAGGACACCAGTCTTTCATTTAGAATGGTCTCCATTATCTTCCCCACTATGGAGGTCAGGCTAACCAGCCTGTAGTTACCTGTCTCATCCTTGGGACCACTGTTGTGGAGTGGAACCACATGAGCTCTTCTCCAGTCCTGTGGAATACACCCCTCCTCCAGCAAGGTGTTGAACAGGTCCATCAGTGGGACTGCTAGTTTCCCCACCCACTCCCTCAGGACCCTCAGGTGTAAACCATCCAGTCCCTGTACTTTGTCCACCCACAGTTCACTTAGCCCCCTTAAAATCCTGTCCACCCCAATCTTCCCATTATAATCCCCCCTTGGGCTCTTCCATTCCTCCCCTGTGGTATTGGCCCTTCTGCTTACTTAGTGAAGACAGAGCAAAAGTATTCATTTAAAGCCTCCATTTGATCTTCCCCCTTTTCTGCCCATCCTTCTTCCCTTCTTATCCTTACAATCCCACTTCTTCTGCTTCTTTTCTCCCTAATGCATTGGAAGAAATCCTTCTCCCCCTTCCTTAATCCTCTGTGCTAGTCTTATCTCTTAATACACTGAGCTACTCTATAAGAAATTGCTGGTGTGGTAAACTCCTATGATGCTCCCATTGTTTCTTAATTAGTGAACATAGCTATAGTAAACAAATTGCTTGACTCCAGAGATGTTTCTTATAAAGAATATATAGCAGTATACAGTTGTCTAGCTAATTCCAAATGTTAACACTAATTCAGCATATGTAGGCTAAAATCTTACTAAAATCAAATTAATATTTTGCTTCCTAAAGAATCATTCTGACCCTTTCAGAGTCACCCTGATCCATGACACAATACCAGAATGTCTGACATGCATCATATCAAAATTTTAATTTCAGATGCTACAGCGATTTACATAACGAGATGGTATGCCACACCTGATGAAGGTAAATTAGAACTCCATGGAAACAGTCTTAAAAAAATGAATGCATCAACATAAGATAATGATCAAAAATGACTTGTATAACCTGTGTGAATTTCTTCTCTTCTGAATAATCTAAAAAAATCTAGATTTGGTTATTGAAAGTTTGAAAATGCACCCACCTGACTGGACTATGGGTTGGGCAGCAATGCTTCATACCACAGAGCAGGAGACCTAGACTTGAAATGACCTTTGGACTTTTACTCCTTGGGGTTAGCTAGGAGGGCAGTCACAATGTGGGGTGATGGGCTTGTTCTTCAAGGAGAAGAGTTCAGCATACATCACTGAACTTGTACCTCCTAGAACACCTGACTGCACAACACGACCTGGCATTGGTTTTTAGAGTGAAAATGCTAGGATCCCATCCTGACTAAAGAGCTGGGTACCTCTGGAGTTGCGTGTATAAGTATATATGGCTACAAGCCAAACACATTACTGTGTAATGGGACATTGTAGTAAGAAAATCACACCAGTCAATGAAAACCCCAGTCTTTCCCATCTGATTGATATAACATTGCAGCAAACCAAAGTAATATCCCACTCTCATAGAAACATAGAAACATAGACTTTGACGGCAGATAAGGACCGCTTGGCCCACCTAGTCTGCTCATTTCCCTACCTAGAGGATAAGCTGCAGATCCTATTTAACCAACAGCCTATTTCTTCCTACCCCCCACAAAAATTGCCTTATGTCTGTCCCATGCATTCTTGGATTCTTCCACAGTTTTAGACCCCACAACCTCCTCAGGAATGCTGTTTCATGTGTCCACCACCATCTCTGTGAAAAAATAATTCCTCACAATGCCCCCTGAGCCATCCCCCCTCTATCTTCAAATTGTGTCCCCTTGTTCTTGCACATCTTTTTTTCTGAAAGATTCTACCCTCTTGGACTTTGTTGATTTCACTGAGGTACTTAAACATTTCTCTCATGTCCCCCCTCCCTCCTTTCCTCAAGGGTATACATATTAAGCTCCTTTAGTCTCTCCTCGTATGGCTTCTCTTGCAGACCCTGCACCATTTTAGTTGTCCTCCTCTGAACTGTCTCCATCCTGTCTATATCCTTGCGGAGATGGGGTCTCCAGAACTGGACACAGTACTCCAGATGGGGTCTCACCAACTGTCTGTACAGGGGGATAACAACTTCCTGTTTTCTGCTGGTGATGCCTTTCCCTATACATCCCAATATCCCACAGCCCTCCTTGCCACCTTCTCACATTGCTTGCCAACCTTAAGGTCATCTGATATGATTACCCCCAGGTCCCTTTCCATTTTTGTTGTTGTAATTACCCCCCCCCCCCATTGTGTAATCTTCCCCTGGGTTTTTGTTTCCCAGGTGCATTACTTTGCACTTCTTTGCATTCAATCCAAGCTGCCATACTTCTGACCATTCCTCCAACCTTGCCAAGTCCCTTCTCTTATTCATTTCATTCATAGTACTAGATACAGGATGACCATAGGTTACTCACTGCAAACTAATGGGAAATGGGCATACTTAGCATTTAGTATTATGTCAATATCTAGACTCAGAACGAAACCTGTTAAATGTGAATACTGTATGTATATATTGTGAATGCTTTTTCTCTCAAAATACAGTATTTGTTAGACATCTAATTGTAGTGAAAGACCCTGTTTTGTGCATATATGTAATGGGATATGCAGTTTAAGTATTGTATGTGAAAATGTGTGAATGTAAGGACCTCACTGGAAATGAGCTTTGCTCAACTGAATATTTGATTTATATAATGAATAAAAAGTGTTACTTCTACTACTACATTTCCATGAGCCCCTTTGTCTTATGAATATTAAAAAGTTAGGCACTTAAATTCACAAAGAGTGCAATGACACAATATCATTATTTTTTGAATCCCCATTCATTTGGGAGTTGGTCATGTTTGCAGACTTTTCCAAAATAGTAAGAGTCCTTTTTAACTCAAGTTTAATATTGTTACAGTCCAAGTAACCAGTAATAATCAGACACACTCTGAATGGTGCCATGAACTGTCAAGAAGATCCTATTGTAATATTAATCAAGTAACAACTGAGCACACTATAACGTAAGTCGTAAATGGACAAACAAGTGGAAAAGCTGTAGCAAGTTCATAATTTGCACTCTATAACACTCACAATGCACACTGATTAAAACCGCATGCCACTTCAAGATTTAAAGTAAAAGTCAAGCAACTTCCATCAGCTTGATGCGGGGGATACTCTGATGATCATTATGAGCTCTGTTTTCAGCTCACTACCGGTCCACCCTCAGCATGAGTCATTTATTTTACAGTTAATTGACTTGAAAGAAGAAGCTGCAACAAACATTTCCGCTTACACAGTGTAATAACATATGCTTCAAAACATATTTTAAAAGCATATAACATATGAATTGTTATACCAGCTGGTACAGTCTCTTTCTTTTAGCTGTCTATAATCCTCTTGTCACGGAAATGTTTGAGGGTTCAGTTCCGTCAATGTGCATAGATGCATCAAACAGAACTATGAATAAAACATTGCTTGGAAACTCAGCACTGATTCTTTGAATTTTGTTTTACTTTTTTTCTGAGCCTTAACAGACACTATGCAGCCTAGTAAATACATTCATTGGCATTTTCATTTATGATAATGTAACACTGGTACATACCAATGCTGAGATTGGCCATCAGGGAAGGAAACACCTCTCATTATTTTATAACTTGTTAGCTCCATATCATTTCTGGCTCACACACAATAATATCCCTCTGGTTTTCTGCTGGTTCTGGACTAGAGTTTGTGTTAATGTTGTTCTGTAATGCCTAATAAACATATGTATAGGGCTGTGGTTATGAAGAACTTATCACATCCTGAGGGTATAAGATGATATATGAGACAGTCAAATGCCATTAATTCCAAGGGGGATTGTTTCATGAAAACCACACTCACTGGAGTTGTCTTATTGGGAATAATAGGGCTTTTCTGAGGCTTGTCATCGGGCATCAATTGTCAGCTGACACACCTGCTGGTTGGTAGGAAGACCTTATCTATTACCTTTCATTTTACTTTTTAAGAGCTCCAAAAATGAAAAGCTCAAAGGCACTAAAAAAAGAGTGCCATGCTATGGTTGCTAATTGAGGCTCATGATGGAATTACTGGGCAGTCCGGTCTTGCTATTGTGTCTATCAAAGAATGGCTCAGGTTACCTGCAAAAACATCCCAGCTGGCATCAACAGAACTGAATTACAATATATTTCCAAACTTAAGGAAAAGGAGGCCATGTGGTCTAGTCTTAATCTTATAAACAAGGAGATTGCAGGTCCAAATCATGCAAGAGGCAGGTACCTTGTATGTGATCTTGAGCAAGTCACTTAAACCCTCTGTGCTCCAGTCCACCCAACTATGGAAATGGGAAGAAGTAGAACTCCACTGGAAATGAGATGCTACACTTCAGCTGAGCTATCCTAGGTAAATAATTTGTAAGTTTGTGTTTTTTTTTAATTTGGAACCATTCTGCCCTTTATTATTAAGGTCATCTGTATGAAAACTGGATATACATAGATACATAGATACTGGCGGCAGATAAGGGCCTTTGGTATATTTGTCCTTTATAGTTCCTTTGTACAGTGGCTGATTCTGAGGGCTGGATTTTCAGTCTGTTATGGCATGGTTGGACCACACTTATGTATTTGCAACACAACAGATGATCACAGAAAACATAGCCTGTCTTCTTGTCACAAGTGCCATTAGTTGATTTATTTATTTGTTTTTGGTAACAGGGTGAGGTGCACTAGACATAAAAATGCCTATTTTCAGACATAACCTGGGAGGTTACAACAAGGAGAAACATGGCAATGAAGGATTGGCAATACAAACACAAGTTAGGAGGGGAAATACAATAACAGATGAAACAACAGTCAGTTACAAGAAGCATTAAAACAAACAAGGGAAAAAAGTCAACCAGAGTTACAGCAATGCATAATCAGGTGCATGTAATAAGTGCCATCGAATATAAACTCAAATATAATATAAAATCTTTGTACTAGGCAAGCAGAGCAATCAGCAGAATGGAACTGGTGAGGAAAGGGAGAGGTTGGGGAGACTAAGATCTATGAGGGGAAGAGGAAACATCAGCTTGAGAGCAAGGATAGGTAGGGAGACAGGAAAATGGGGATATATGGACAGGTAGTGGGACAAAAGTAGAAGGATAAAAGAAGGATGAGAAAGGGATAGGGACAAATTGCACAGCAAACATGTGCATGCGTCAAAAAACGGAAGCGTCATGCATCATTTTTCATCCTTAAATAGAGCAAAGGGGCATTAATGTATTAGAAAATTTAAAAAAAAATCACCCACAAACACTCTGTGGCATTTATAGGGATACAGCTGTGGCAATACAACTGCTACAAGTGCTGTGTCCAAACGTCTGAAAATCCAGGCCTGAATCTGGAGCTCAAATCCTAATACCCTGCCTGTGATATAACAGTCTGCTGCTGTGGAAATAAATATAATGTCACAAGCAGAGCATTATGACTTAATATCCAGACAGGCTCAACTGTACTGTACATTTATGGGAAATGTCCATTAAGTATTTCCCCAGACCTTAGTGTTGGGCAGCCCCCGATTACACTTTTTACATAAACAATTGCATTTTACCTTAGATGGTTTTCCTGTAATTTAGTTTTATCTGGTTCATCCTGCTGGCTCTGATGCAAATGTAGCAGACCAAACTTTCCTGACAAAAAGCACTTACCTGAGCTTTTTGTCTTCTGGTTTGCTTGAAAGGACAGAGCAAGGAGAAACATTAAGCCTTATTTTGGCTAAGCAGAGTTACTGTCTTGTTACTATTTTTGTTTTGTGCTTACAGGTTGTGTTACTATTTTGTTTTGTGCTTACAGGTTTTACAGTTTGATCTCTCTTTAGGCTAAGCAGAGTTACTGTTTTGTTACTATTTTGTTTTGTGCTTACAGATTTTGTTTTGGCCTTACAGGTTTTGCAGTCTCTTTCTCAGATTGAAGGAGCTAATTGTTTTTCTTCCACAGCTCTTCCAGGGGATTAGGAGTGTAACTGGGGGTGGAGATGACAAAGGATTACTACCTTCCAATAGAAGGAAGATTTAAAAGGTCAGGTTAGTTGGTGGGTTGAAGTGTAAGACTAAAATTTGCTGACAGAAAGCACCTAGTTTTACCTGAACTTTTGGTTTTCTAGGTTTGCTTTAAAGGGCAGAGCAAGGAACAACATTAACAGAGCAAGAAGAGACATTAAGGCTTCTTTTGGATATGAACAGTTACTGTCTTGTTACTGTTTTGTTTTGTGCTTACAGGTTGTGCTTCTAGGTTTTGTTACTGTTCTGTTTTGTGCTTACAGGTTTTACAGTTTGATCTCTCTTTAGGCTAAACAGAGTTACTGTTTTGTTACTATTTTGTTTTCTGTTTACAGGTTGTGCGTGCAAGTTTTGTTTTAGGCTTGCAGGTTTTGCAGTCTCTTTCTCACATTGAAGGAGCTAAATGTTTTTCTTCCACAGCTGTTCCAGGGGATTAGGAGTGTAACGGGGGGCTGATAAAGGCTTAGTACCTTCCAACAGAAGGAAGAATTATTAGGTCAGGTTAATTGGTGTGTTGAGGTAGAGGAGTAAAGTTTGCTGACAAAACCATGTAGCTTTACTTGAGGTTTTTTCTAGGTTTGCTTGAAAGGACAGAGCAAGGAGCAACATTAACAGAGCAAGGAGAAACATTAAGGCTTCTTTTGGTTTAGCAGAGTTCTTGTCTTGTTACTATTTTGTTTTGTGCTTACAGGTTGTACTTACAAGTTTTGTTACTGTTTTGTTTTGTGCTTACAAGTTTTACAGCTTGATCTCTCTTTAGGCTAAGCAGAGTTACTGTTTTGTTACTATTTTGTTTTGTGCTTACAGGTTGTGTTTTGGGCTTATAGGTTTTGCAGTCTCTTTCTCACATTGAAGGAGCTAATTGTTTTTCTTCCACTGCTCTTCCAGGATATTAGGAGTGTAGCTGGGGGGTGTAGCTGACAAAGGCTTAGTACCTTCCAATAGAAGGAAGATTTATAAGGTCAGGTTACCTTTACTTTCGACCAAGGGTAATGTAGTTGGTGGTGTTTCTTGGAGCCTTTCCCAAAAGTTGATTTTTTCTCTACAGGTACCTCAACTGATTTTCTATAGGTGAAGTACCCACCCACCCTGACCCCATTTCCACCCACTCCATGCTCATTCTGTAATATAGCCCCTGACCCCCTCATATCCTTCCTGCAGAAGAAAGGAAGGGGAGGGACTAAGGGACTTACTGTACATCTCAGAAAAAAACAAAAAAAAATCCTCTTTTCTCTTCTCTGACTTTCATCCACACATTGCTCAGCTGGGAGTCTCCACATAATTAATGTTAACTTCCACCAGCTATGGACCTTGTAAACTACAACAACTGTGGGTCATTCTTCACCAGAGCATTTGTCCTGAAGGTGGGGCACTGTCCTATATGCTTTGCCCTCAAGGACCTAAGGTCTCAGCTCCAGGTGGCATGGACTGAGATACACTACCTCTGCCAAAAACTCCATCAGTCCTCAAAGGGCAACAATACAAGATCAAAAATTGGAAAACTGCTCTCACAGCTACCCCTGCCCCAAAGGACAAACTGGCCAGAGTTCTGGCAAATAGTGGGAACTCATAGGACAAATTCTAAACCCATAATGAAGGAGGGAAGCACACCTATATACAGGTCAAATAAATACATGTCACTATCCTCCAGGACTACTAAAGCCACAGGCATGGAAGGAAGTAGCAGCCCAATGCTGCACAAGGATGTGCACACCACCAAAAAGATCACTAAAAAAGACATTAAAAATCCAGTACTGATAGTTGCAGACTCCATAATAAGGGGAGTAGAGTCTCAATTTCAGCATTATGACCAGGCCAAAGTTGCAGTCCGGTGCCTCCCTGGCACATCAGCATGGAGGTACATGGACCAGATAGAGCAAATTGTACGCAGTGTTGAACAAGACATGTGGGTCATCCCCCACATAGGTACAAAGTACCTAACCAGTCAATCCATGGAAGAAACAAAATAAAATCTTACCAGGCTAAGTGACAAACTAGCTTCTCTTTCATCCACTGTCTCTTTCTTGGAGATTCTGTCTGTCTGGGAAAAAGGGGACAGCAGGCAGAAGATCAGAGAGAAGGACATTGTCAGACTTAACTAAAGGCTAGAAAACTGGTGCATAGAAAGAGGGCATCACTTTCTAGGAAACTGGTGAACCTTCTGGGAAAGGGACTTCTTTAAGTTTGATGGCCTGCACCTCACTAAGGAGAGGACTAGAGTGCTTGGACAGAAATTCAACATCCATATTGATGAGTTAAACTAGTGGAGGGGAAGGAGCTGCAGGCAACCCTCACATTGCAAGGGTTGCCAACTACTGTACCTCTCCCCCAGCATCAGCTACCACAGTGCCTAGATACCACAAAAATACAAACAGCAGTGATAGTAAAGGCACTGCCCAGCCTAATCCACTAGGAAGAGGCATAAAGTGGTTAAGACACCAAAAATTCAGATCAGAACAAGGAAATGGTACACAGCAAAAGGACCTCCAGGGGTGTAATGTTATGTGCATCAGTGCTTGTAATCTACAAAACAAAATCACTGAACTCACAGCCTTGGTGTGCAGAGGCACAACTGGACTGGGTCACAGTTACAGAAACTTGGTTCACCACCATCCACATCTGGGTTGCTACTATCCCAGGTTACACACTCTTCAGAAAAGACTTGGAGGGAAAGAAAGAAAAGTGGTGGCTTTGTATGTAAGGGAGGGGATCTGTGCAACAGAGATCCAGGGGAAGCACAGTAAAGCAGAGGCCCTATGGATCACCCTGGGAGCAGGGGAAAAGGCCCACTCTGGGTGAGAGTCATCTATAGAGTCCCAATGCCAGAAAGTGAAATTGACAAAGGGCTCCTGGAAGCCATCTCAGTGATGGCAGACAGGGGTGAGTTGCTGCTTGTCAGGGAGTTCAATCTGCCAGATGTGGATTGGACCTCATACACAGAAGCCACAGAGCAGAGCAGAAAATTCCTGTTCATGCTGCGGGGGAGGCAGGTCTAAATCAGCTGGCAGACTCACTCACCAGAGAAAAAGCAACCCTGGACCTGATGCTCACAAACAGCAACAGGATTTCAGACATTCATGTGGGTATCAATCTGGGGACCAGCAACCACAGGTCAGTCTGTTTATCAGTAAATATAGAGGAAGGTAAAAGTCACACAAAAATCAAGATACTTGATTTCAGGAAAGCAAACTTTCACGAAATGAAATCCAGGATTAAGACCATGCTTGACACCAGTAACAGGGGGGATGCAGCACACTTCTGGGAGAACTTAAAGAATACCTTAAATACAGTCACTGAACAATGCACAAGACAAACCAGCAAAGCAAAAATAAAGAAGAACCCTCTCTGGTTCTCCAAAGAAATAGCAACCAAAATCAAGGAAAAAAATGAGGGCTTTTAAGCAGTACAAGAAAAGAAAAGGAGAAACAGACAGGGAGGAATATGGGAACAAACTCAAAGAGGCAGGAAAAGCAATTCAGATAGCCAAAGCCCAAAGAGAGGAAAGAATAGCACAGGGGGTTAGGAAGGGAGATAAATCTTTCTGTAGATACATGAGAAAAAAGGAAGCATAAAGGGAAAATAGTCTGACAAGCAACAAGAGAGGGCCAGTTGTTGCAGAAAGATGAAGACAAAGCAGAGCTGTTAAACAAATTCTTCTGTTCAGTCTTCAGAATAGAATACATTAACAAAGGACCTACACTAAGTAAGACAGAGCAAGATAGTGGAGGGGCAGACACAAGCTCCTTCATGAAAGAGAGGGTCTTAGAAGAGCTAAGCAAACTTAAGTTGGATAAAGCCATGGGGTCTGATGGTATCCACCCCAGAATGCTGAAAGAGCTTCAGGAAGAAATAGCTGCATCACTAGCTGAGCTGTTCAATCTATCTCTGGAAAACGGTGGGAGTACCTCAAGACTGGAAGAGGGCAACAGTTGTGCCCTTGCACAAAAGTGGAAGCAAGGAAGAGGCAGGAAACTACCACCCAGTCAGCCTGACCTCTATAGTGGGAAAAATTGTGGAGACATTACTAAAGGAGAGAATAGTTGATCACCTAAAGGAAACTGTAAAACTCAACCCCAAACAGCATGGCTTCACAGCAGAGTGCTCGTGCCAAATGAACGTGATTGATTTCTTCAGTTGGGTTACCAGAACAGTTGACCAGGGTGGGGCAGTGGATGTGCGGTATGTAGACTTCAGCAAGGCCTTTGACACCATTCCCCAGAGGAGACTTGCTAACAACCTATAACACACAGGAGTTGGACAGAAAATAGTACACTGGATTAGAAACTGGTTGCAGAATAGGACCCAGAGAGTTTTGATCAATGGGGCAGTATCAAGGGAGGGAGGTGTGACCAGTGGCATTTCACAGGGATTGGTGCTGGGTCCAGTCCTCTTCAACATATTCATCAGTGACATTACTGATGAACTGGAGGAAAGGTTTTCCTGTTCACAGATGATACAAAGCTCTAAACAGGGTGGATACACTAGAGGGGGCATTAGGTATGAAAGCTGACCTGAGGAGACCGGAAGAATGGTCCAGAAATTGGAAGTTAAAATTTAACACCCAGAAGTGTAAGGTAATGCACCTGGGAAAAAGGAACCCAGGAAAAAAGTGCATACTAGAAGGGCATCAATTAGAGGAGACAAGGGTGGAACGGGATCTGGATGTGATCATTACCAGTGACTTAAAGGTAGGAATACAATGTGAAAAAGCAGTGCAGAAGGCAAGTGGTGTCCTCAGATGTATGGGAAGGGGTATTATGAGCAGAAAGCAGAAAGTTATCATGCCTCTCTACAGATCACCTCGAGTACTATTCCTAGTTCTGGAGGCCTCACCTAAAAAGGACATCGACCGTCTGGAGACAGTGCAGAGAATGGCCTGCAAAGATGGTGCAGGGGCTGCATCATAAGCCATAAGAGGCAAGACTCAAGGAGTTGAATTTATTCTCTCTGGAACAGAGATGAAGCAGGGGGGATAAGACAGAAACATTTAAGTACATCAAGGGAATTAACATAACTCAGAAGGAAAAGCTCTTCCAGGAAAACAGGGTGGCGCATACAGGAGGACACAACTTGCATCTGGTGGGAGGCAAGTTTAAAAGCAACTCTAGAAAGTACTTTTTCACTGAGAGAGTGATACACCCGTGGAATATCCTGCTGCCAAAAGTGGTGGCATCAAAAACAGTAAGAGAATTCAAACTTGCTTGGGACAGACAATGTGGGCAACTTAGGAAAAAAATATAATTGGGGGGGGGTAGCCACCTTGGGCAGACTAGATGGACCATACGGTCCCCATCTGCCAACACTTTTCTTATGTTCTTATGCCATACACAGACTAAGTATTGACAGCCCAGTCTGTACTTAGCCTCAGTATGGCACCAACACCTGTAAAGAGTAAACTGGAACTATTAATAGCAACTTCTATTAATAAATAGAGTACTCGATCCCATGGCTAAACCCTGGGTCTGACATCTGCTGTGGGTGGTTCTGGAACAGGCCTCCAGAGGTCCTTATTACAAAATGCCAGCTAGGAGAGATGACAGGATCAACCAGATAAAACTAAACTGCAAGAACACCAACTAACATAAAATGTAACTGTTTCTGTGAAAAGCCTAATCTGGGACTGACCCACACAAAAGTGTGTAGTAATACTTAAGAGATGTTTCCCATTATTTCTAAGGGCAAGATCTCCTGTTCTTATGCAAATACCCTTAACAATGAAGAATGGAATGATATGAAATTCTAGAGCAGGATTCACAAAGGGACTTGAGCTTGGTGCATCACAGATGCCCTGGTGCAAATGAGATGCACCAAGCACCAATAGTGGTATTCACAGAACATGCGCAGGGGATGCCCCCAGCGCATCCCCTCTGTGAATACCACAGTTGCGCCCAGCTCTGGCTGTGCTAACACAACCCCCACATCGGGCTGGGAATCCAATTGTGCAGTGCTTTGCACGAAACACTGCGCCCAAAATCACCATTCACAGCCATGAACATGCAAATGGGACCATTAGGCATACAAGGTACAATGGGGCCATTTACATGTCATTCTGGCCCTATTTGCATACATTACACAGGGATGTGCCTGGCAGATTGCATTAGGTGCCCTGCAGGGCTGTCAGTGCAGCTACAGCCCAATACCCCAACCTGGTGGTATAGTGGCTCCCCTCCTCTCCCATAGCTCTAAACCTCCGTAAATGTCCTAAAAGGTCCCTGGTGGTATAGTGGAACCCTCCCATCCCCTGCCCTGACTGCACTGAGAATCCTGCCTTCCAAGATCCCTGGTGGTCCAGTGGTCCCCCCACCACCACCCACTCACACACACCCCCCCAGCACACTCCCACATCCCAGCAGCATTAGCAGTATGGTGGGCAGCACAACCCACCCACACACTGCCACAGCTGCCTGCTGACTGCGCTGTCCACGAATGACGGCATACTGTACAACTGGAAGCGCATTGGTAAACCTCATCAACCAATGGGTTTGCAGCATGTACTGTATGTTGTCATTCACAACTTTTGTTGTGAATCACGTGAACCTTCTAGAATCGTGCAACAGCACAAGTCGGGGATGTACCGGCACATCTCGGATGCGCTGGGTGCACCCATTTTGTAAATCCTGCCCTTAGTCTTCTGGAATTTAGTACAACTAACTCACCTGTATAACAAAAATGAATTCGGCATATGCCAGATGTTATGTTTTTGTTAGCTAGTGGACTCCTTTTACAGTATGTGGTCACACAAACTGGCAACAGTCACAAAAGCAAGCTAGAACAAGTCTAATTGTGACTATACTAATTGTACATATTTATTTATTTAATCATTGTTTTTTTTACCATAGAAACATAGACTTTGACGGCAGATGAGAACCGCTTGGCCCACAGTCTGCACATTTCCATACCTATTGTATAAAATTGCAGATTTTAGTTAACCAACAGCCTACTTCTTCTTCCTAACTCCCACCAGAATTGCCTTATGTCTGTCCCATGCATTCCTGAATTCCTCCATTGTTTTTGACCCCATGACCTCCTCAGGAAATTCATTCCATGCGTCCACAACACTCTCCATGAAAAAATACTTCCTCACATTGCCCCTGAGCTGCCCCCCCATCTTCAATTTGTGACCCCTTGTTCTTGCTCATCTCTTTTTCTGAAAGATACTACCCCCTTGAACGTTGTTGATTCCCTTGAGGTACTTGAAAGTTTCTATCATGTCCCCCTCTCCCTCCTGTCCTCAAGGGTATACATATTAAGCTGCTTTAGTTTCTCTTTGTATGGCTTCTGGTGCACACCCTGCACCATTTTAGTTGCCCTCCTCTGGACTGCCTCCATCCTGTCTATGTCCTTGAGGAGATAGGGTCTCCAGAACTGCACGCAGTACTCCAGATGGGGGAATCACCAACTGTCTGTACAGAGGGATAACAACTTCTAATTATCTACTGGTGATGCATCTCCCTATACATCCCAGTATCCCCCTAGCCCTCCTTATTGCCTTCTCACATTGCTTGCTTACATTTAGGTCATCTGATATGACTACCCTCAGGTTCCTTTCCATTTTTGTTGTTGTTAGTACCCCCCATTGTGTACTCTTCCCCTGAGCTTTTGTTTCCCATGTGCATTAATTTGCACTTCTTTCCATTGAATTTAAGCTGCCATACTTTTGATAATTCCTCCAACCTTACAAAGTCCCATCTCATCCTTTCAACACCCCCTTGTGTATCAACCCTGTTGCAGATCTTTGTGTCATCTGCAAAGAGGCATACTTTTTCTTCCAGTCCTTCTGCAACATCGCTTATAAAGACATTAAAAAGGACCAGTCCCAGTTCTAGTGGGGGGTAGGAGGAAATAGGCTGTTGGTTAACTAGGATCTGTAGCTTATCCATTAAGTAGGGAAATGGGCAGACTGGGAGGGCCAAGCGGTCCTTACCTGCCATCAAATTCTATGTTTCTATGTTTCTATGTTTACTGAACCTGCAGTACCCTGCTAGTGACCCCCCTTTCTTTGGAGTGGACTCAATTTACTATTACTCTCTGTGACCTGTTGTCAAGCCAATTTGTTACCCAGCCTACCACCCTGGGACCCACTCCCAGGCTGGCTAACTTGTTTATTCATCTTTTGTGTGGGACTGTGTCAAATGGCTTGCTAAAGTCTAGGTAGGCCATGTTCACAGCCCTTCCCTGGTTTACTACTTTGGTCACCCAGTCAAAGAAATCTATTAGATTCTTCTGACATGACCTTCCCACTGTGAATCCATGCTACCTTGGGTCCTGTGCCCTGCTGGCCTCTAGGTACTTAACAATTCTTTCTTTCGGAAGTGATTCCGTCATTCTCACTACCACTGAGGTCAAACTAACAGGTCTGTAGTTTTCTGCCTCCATTTTGCTCCCACTTTTGTGAAGGGGAGTCACATCTAGCTTCCTCCAGTCCTCAGATACCACACCATCCTCCCATGATTAGTTAAAATGGGTAGTCAGTGGTGTCACTACTTCTCCCCTTAGTTCTTTTAGAATTCTGGTGTGAATCCCATCAGGTTTCATTGCTTTGTCCACCTTCAGTTTCCGGAGTTCTTTCAGAACCCTTTCTTCTGTGAATGGACTGGTATTGACTCCCCTCTCCAGAGTGCGTCTATTGATTGGATTAGGTACCTCCCCCTCCTCTTCTTTTGTGAATACTAAGCAGAAGTATTCCTTCAGTATCACTACTTTTTCACTGTCACCCTTTGCCCACCTACCTTCTCCTTTGTTATGTCTCACTATCCCTCCCTTGGTCTTTCTTCACTCTCTAGTATACCTATTAAGGTTTTTTTCTCCCTTTTTAACTGAATTGGCTATCTTTTCCTCAGCTTGGGCCTTTGCTCTTCTGACTGCCTTCCCACTTCCTTCTGCTTTAACTGATACAATTCTCTGTCCTGATCCTTCTGTGTTTCCTTAAACTTCCTGAATGTTATCGTTTCTCCTAACCTGCCCCGCCACCTCTTTTGAGAACCATAGTGTTTTTATTTGATTTGTTTATTTGCTTCACACAAAGGCTTGTTGCCTCTGTGATGGCAGTTTTGATGTTTCCCATTTTTCCTCCACCCCTCCTTCTTGCCCGTTTGCTAGTGCTTTTCTGAGGCACTCTCCCATTTTTCCAAAGTCAGCTCTCCTGAAGTCCAGTACCCTCACATTTTTATGGCTTGGCTCTATGGCTGTGTTTATCATGAACCACACTGTTTGGTGGTCACTTGTTCCCAAATGGCTACCCACTTCTAAATATGAGATCCTCTCTCCATCCCCATTTGAGAATACCAGGTCTAAGATTGCTCCCTCCCGAGTGGGTTCCAACACTAGCTGTCTGAGGCATGCCCCCTGTAGGGCATCAAGAATGACCCTGCTCTTGGATGTGGCTGCAGCAAAGGTGCTCCAGTTAACATCTGGCATATTCAGGTCCCCCGTCAACAATATTGCCCCTTTTTCTGCCATCGTAAGGATGCCTTCTATCATTTCCTTGTCCATTTCCTACCCCTGAGATAGGGGTCTGTATACAACCCCTGTGCAGATTGTGGTGCCATTTCCTGTCTCCAGGGTGACCCCCAGTGCCTCCTCTGCTCCCTGTTTACCCTTTAGTTCCATTGCTTTGATCCCATCACTTATGTAGAGAGCTACTCCTCCTCCTCCTCTTCTACCCTCTCTGCCCCTCCTGCAGATTTTATACCCTGGTATGTAGACATCCCAGTCATGGTTTTCTGCGTACCATGTTTCTGTGACTGCCATGATATCCAGGCTTCCCTCTTCCATCAAGGCCACTAGTTCAGGGAGTATGATACCCAGACTATAGGCATTGGTACTTATTGGCCTCTATTTTTTCATGGCCTTACCCCCTTTAGCCCCATCCCTGTCCTTACTGCCTTTGCCTTTTTCTCCATTTACCCCACCCTTCTCCCTGTTGACTTCTCTATTTTGGTTTTTACCTCACTAACTACCTTGTGTTGTGGGGAGGGGGCTGGGATTTTCCAGCTCCTTTCCAGTGCACCCTCCCCTTGGCTAGTTTAAATGCTTTGCCAATAAAGCATTTAAACCATCTACTCAGGATCCTGGTTCCCCTCCTGGACAGATGCAGACCATCATGCCAGTATAAGCCTGTATCCTCAGGTGGACCCCAGTCCCAATAGGCAAAAGCCTGAGCTCTGCAGTTTTCAACCATTGATTGAATCCCACGGGTGCAGAGCACTACTCAACCATGCCATAGACAGAGCACCTCCGAGAAGGTTACTGTACAGTTTTGTCTAAGGCCCCTCCCCAACTCCACAAACTCCCACTGCACTGATCTGATCCCATTCCCAGCCAGATCATTTGTTTCTAGGTAGACAATGATGTCCAGCTCCTTCCCCCATGCAGCTGCTCCCACAGTCTTGTGGATTCGCTCCCTATTCTTCCAAGCCATGACACCGGGCAGGCACCTTACTTCCCTCTCCCCTCCCTCCCCCAGTTCTACCCTCTAACAATTGAGTCCTCCACCAGGAGTTGTTTCCTTCCTTCCTCTGTGGAGTCCTGTGCCACCCTCCTGTGGGTCTTCTTTGTGAAAATTTCCAGCATCCTCCTTGGTCTCCACTAAGGGTGCCTCAATAGAGGAAGAAACATTGATGGATTGCATGGGGTGTTACTGATTTTATTGCCCCTTTTACTAAATAAATTGCCATGTTTAACTAAATTTTCAGTGCTGGGTCTTCACAACCATTTGCGTTGAGCTCGCTTCCTGTTTTGCCTGTGCCTCAAAGTTTTTCGCGTGGCCGGTGTTCCTCTCCTGAGCTGTGTTGCTGTGAGGTTTGCCTCCATAGAGGAACCACACTCTGCCAGAATGATATATGAACTGTGGAGAGGTACAACTGGAGGGATGCACCTCTTTTCCACCGCCTTCACCCTTACCCTCCCTGATCCCACCATGGTCCAACTGCTCCTCTTTCTTGGCAACCTCTGAGGCAGCAGTGGCAGCCTTAGTAGTTCCTGGGTGGGACAGGAGGTCCCCTGAATCCTGGCCAACTCAGCCTGGAGACAAGCAACCTCCTCCCTCAGCCCAGAGAGGTGCCTGTGGATGGGACAACATCGCATCCTCCAGAATGTCTCAGAAGACTGTCCTCACATCATTCCCATCATGTGTTGTGACCCCTCGACTGTTGTTTTATGCCTTACTCCTTCCTCTCTCTGTTTTTTTTTTTTGTTTGTTTTTTCTCCCCACTTTCCTACTGCCTCTGTGCCCTTACAGTTCCTGCCCTTCATGTTCTGGGACAGGAAGTTCCTGTATTCTTCAGTAGTCTCCTTCTTACTTGCTCAGAGACAGACCTCCAGCAGCTAACTCTTTTTTTCCTTCTTCTTCTCTCTCTGTCTTTCTCTCCTTCTGTAGTAACTTACAGCTTTTCTCTCCTCCTCTTGTATGTGCCCTTGTGGACCTAGTTGCTAGCTAAGCCCATTGTAATTCTGCCTATATACCAGCTAGGCTGTTACTTGTGTGCTGTACTGCCTAACTATTCCTGTGTTTTTAAATAGGTGTGGCCTGGCCTTCTACTATAAAGTAGAGCACCGGGGTGGTTGAGATAGGGGTGGGTGGGGGTTGGTACTCGGTGTCTACAAAAACTATTTACAATCTGGTAAAAAGACTTTCTTCTGTAACCTACAGGTCAAAACACAGCTCTAGTTTAAGGTAGCTGATAACTGCTCTAATCTCTCAACTTCTGCAGCAAACAGAGTCCACAGTCAACTCATGTTTGTAATCCATAGTCCCTTAAGACTTCTTTAGCTCCTCCTCTTATCAGACACCTCTTTCACAGGTTTCAGTCACAGCTGTAGTCACAAATGGCTGCACATATTCTCCCAGCTAGATAACCTCCCTGGCAAATTAAAGTTACACTAAGTAAAGACAACCCCAAAAACAGAGAACCACAGCTTTGACTTCTACTTATTATTACAGGCCCCTGAATTAAGAGTTCAATTCAATGTACTCAGTAAATCACCTCCTTGCTGTAGGGATACTGCTCTCCTTCTCTCAGCTTCTTCAGCCAAGTATGTTTACTGGACCATGGCCATTTTTCAGACATGACACAGGCCAAAGGGCAGAGAAACACGGACTGCCAGATACCCCAGCTCTGATATGCTCTTAGGTCCCCCCATAATATGCCCATGTGTGTTTCACTGTGCCTGTCCAAGCAGAATGTTACCTATACTGTTATGAAATTGTTTTTACTCCTTGCATTGAATATTGGTTTGTACATCTGTAATGTCGTGTACCTTGTTCCCTTTGATGTACTATACTTGCTTGGCATTTACAACTGTTGATGAAGATCTGTTAATGTTCTTTCATCTTATTGTATTACTTTCTTCCCACAGTCAACAGAAACAGAGTGATCACACTTCATATGAAGCCTCTCACCTGCTGCACATGTAAATAAATTATGAGTGACTTGTAACTCCTTTAGCAACAAGGAAGCTGTAGCACAAATCACAGCATGATGGAATAAGAGTTCAGTTTACCATTACTTCAGTTAGGTCATCTGTATCCAATACATCAATGCACAAAGTACAGAGCCATTGAACGATAAAGTGCAGTTGAGGAACCAAGGAAAAGAAAATGAATTATACCAGCACCAGTATCAGGGCATCATAGTGGTCCGACATGATATCACAACAGCCGACAGAACAGCACATACTCCACATGAATACATCACAGCTGACACTTTGGCAATGCCCTTCACAGCTCAGAAGCTCTCTCTTGCATCAGATTTCAAAATGTTGAGCTTATTACACACCTTCAAAACCTCTTTTGTCTCTGTGTTTAATTTTTTCTTTAGAGCCACTGGCTCCAGTTTTATCAAAGATACAAGAACGCTGATCATAATACATCCAAGCATTTTACTGTACTGTTTCTACAGATAATAAAATGGCTTTCTTACCAAAATTCAGCATCTGCTTCCCAAGGCAGCCAGAAACTGCCTAGTTGTTCTCTCTTGTTTAAATATGTTGCTGACTGTGCCAAACCCAGTGTGCCTGGGGGACTTCAGAACTTCATCTATTACCACACGCTGATGTCAGATGCTCCAGCATGTTAATACACTTATCCTACCAGCCCAATCTGTCTACACAGACAGCAACAGATGACTACCTGTTGTTAGCATGAACTACTTACGTTCTGAACTTAAATCTCTGTACTTTATCTCAGTTACTTCATTGAACATAGGATGTAAACTGTTTCCTTATATAATGCTAAAGCAAAGCAAAAGTGGTTTCAACTGTTACTTTTACCACAAGTATCTCACCATCATTACCATACTAATGAAATACATGGTAATCATCGGAATATATGTGGCGATCACAAAAACATACAAAAATGCAAAAGCCAAGCAATTTTTACACAGAAAGAACATTATATATATATATTCTTTGCAAAAAAACTGCATTAATGCAGGCAGCAACAGTGGTGGTGTGTGCTATGTTTTTTCTCTTTCATGCTGGTCACTGGTTGCCAGGATTCTCTCAGGTGAGACCAACCCAATTGGCCTTTTGCCTCATAGCCTAAATCCCTTCTGGACCAAAGAATTGGTGTTGGATCCCTCCCAACAGCACGCTGTTGCAGAGGAGGGGATCACAGAGTCAAGTTGTGTTGGGACTGGCTGTGGGCATGTGGGCTGGTCACTCAGATCTGCCATCACCCTCTGGCAGCCGGGGTTTTTCTAATTAGCTAGGTTGCCCCTGAGGCATGGACATGCAATGATGGCAGCATGTGGAGGGCATGCACCCACCCTCTCCTGCAGACATCCACCACTGCCTCACCCATTCACATCCTCACTTAGGTGTAATGCCCCTGGTCTCCACTGGGAGCCACCACCAAGCGAGGATTCCCCAGAAACCCACTCCAGGACAGGAGAGCAGTCCTCCAGACACTTGATCCTCCCCCCCACCGACCCCTGGCACCCCAAGTTTGCTTCTGAACCTGGGTCATTGGCATGGTGCGAGGTGTGGCATCCAGTACCTCAACCCTCAGCATCACTGGGCCAGCTGGTGGGGTGTGCTTGGGGTTGTCAGCCATAATGTTCACCCCTTTCCATGTGTAAATAAGCTGAGCTGTGTGCTGCATATGAGAATGGGGTGACCGTTAGGGGTGATAACTCCAAGGCACACCCCAACCTTGTTGCTGCCTGCAGGGTGTAGGTGAGGTGTTAGGGCTGAAAATCCTAATATGAAATTTCCCTACTTTTGACACTAGAACCCTAACTAGTACATTAGCAAAGTTTATTTGCAAAGAATTTCCTTACTTTTTGAGATAGTAAAATCATATCCTTATTTCCCTGTGAATTTTCCTGGAGGGCCCTACCCACACATCAGTCCATAATGGTATCCATATTAGGGCCCTGCGCTAGTATCCATCCATAATTTTTGAGATATAATCATATCCTTATTTCCCTGTGGGAATACTGGACCCTCCAATCAGTCCACAATAGTATCCATATTTGCATGTGGGAGTGCAAAGCCATAATTTTAAAGATACTGTAGTCTTCTCCCATCCCATGCTGTGCAGCA
Source organism: Neoceratodus forsteri (assembly GCA_016271365.2). Taxonomy (NCBI): domain Eukaryota; kingdom Metazoa; phylum Chordata; order Ceratodontiformes; family Ceratodontidae; genus Neoceratodus; species Neoceratodus forsteri. Next base: position 1,022,328,210 of record CM057454.1, on the reverse strand, counting down.
CCAAAGAAAGACCTCACATGTTATCCCATGGGAATCACAGGAAAATTTGAAACCTGTATAACTCCACACATGATGAATATCTTTTCACCAAACCAGTAAAAAGCACATCTGTAGAGCAAGCTCTTTGTAATCTGAGAATTTCGTACAAAAATTGGAAGCCACGTCTTCACAGCGTAGTGACAAAGAAACAACTGCATACACCTCACATTACAATGTTATCCTATGGGAAATTAAGGACATTTTAAACCTCTAGAATTCCAGAGCAAAGTAATTTGTTTCCACCAAGGCAGCAAAAGGCACATCCATGCAGTAGGCCCTTTGTACCTGAATATTTCAGACCTAAAATTCCAAACGTTTTTCACTGTGATGTGACAAAAAACAGCTGTTTAAATTTTTATTTTTATTTATTTATATTTTTGCAAATTGAGAGACAGGATCTTGTTTCGAGCTTTCCTTTTTACAATTTGTAAAAAAAGAAAAATCCTTTTTCACAAATTGCGAAATGGGATTTTGTTTCATGATTCTTTTTTCACATTCTTACTTGGTCTTACACTCATGGAAGGGGATAACATGCTCAGTAAGGTTGATGACGAGGGTGAATGCCCCACTATGGCATTAGCTGCCATCTGGTACTGGGTCCACAGTGCCATGTGCCTGTTCTTAAGATGTGTATGCTGGCCCCCCATGCCCAGATTACTCCCCTTTTTACCTCAACTTACACACGAATGGCAACGCTGGCAGATTGCAGCTGACTCGTCATTTGCATCTTGGACAAAAAAATCCCAAACAAGGAATTGTGATCCCCTACTTTTAACATGTCCCTGATGCTGCTTATAGGACTCCAGTTTTTTAACCCCTGAAATGGAGGGTGTGCTACTTGATTATTCAAGCTGGACACATTTGGACTCCAACTGACCATCACAACTACCTATGATTATTACTGGGTCATCATCATTATCATCAGCAGGAACCATCAAATCACAACTTTTTTGAGGAGGGAGGATTTAATGCCAACAGTCCCAGACAGAGCCACCTTGACTTTCTTTTCTTTGGTTCCCAACAGGGTCACTGATATCATTATCATATTCATCAACATCATCCACATCCACACTGTCAGCTTGGATGCTGTCATGTGGAGAACATGTATTCAACTACAGCATCATCATCATCATCATCATCATCACCCAATATTTTTGCACCACACTTTGAATCATTGGATGGCAAGACATGACCTAGACAGTGCTGGAAGAAATGTGACATTGTGAGTTATCATTGCAGGATCAGAATCATGTTCAAATACCATGGGGATGTTAATGGGGAGTATGACATCATCTACACTGTCAGTCACAGCTTTAGACACAACTATATTTTTGAAACGGTTAACTGGTCAGAAGTGGAACTTGAGGCAGCAATACTCATGCCAGCAGAAACTGCACTAACACCACCAGCTGGGACAACATCATCTCCTCCAACTATGAGAAAAGCTACAGATTGCACTATAAAAACATTTATGGAGAAATCCTTTACTGACATCAGCTATGCACTTCTGTGTACTACCATGCCCATGGACAATCTTGCTACTGGCAGCACTCCCATGGCCAGAAACAGCTTTGCTTTGACGTCTTTGCAGGCATTTTGAGGGATCACCAAGAAAATTTTAAACAAATTTATATTTCTGAACTTTCAGTCTGGGCCAGCGGATGTGAAGCCAAAAAAGATGTGGCTTGAAGATGGAGATTGGGCACTAAACAGATGCAAAAGCACGGATAGATTAAGATTGCACTGCACAATCAAGAAGAGATACAGCACAAGTCACAACAACACCTTAACTAGTGCTCACATGTCACAATCCAGTCGGAAAAAGAATACCTTTGCCAGTTGGTGGGGTAGGCGCAGTGCACTGCAGTAACAGTCCAAAACCAAGGTACCACAAAGCAGTACAAAATCACGCAGGTGCAATGGATAGCAGGTTCACACTGCTGCAATTACTCTGTGGCGCAATAAAATGTGTCTGATTTGATGACATGCATGCACACACACACACACAAACATACACACACACACACTACAAGTAATGCATAGCAAATTGAAAACTTCAGTAATATAACCAAATCTTTTAAACAAACTGAAATTATGCACTGCTGCACCACAAAAATCTGCAAACAAAAGTCAAGAATTACTGAAAATATTACTGTGTGTACATTAGCACAGTTGTACAAGAAAAATATAACCAAAACAGAAAGACTACCTTTTTCTCCCATTTTAACCTACCTCCACCACAGATACGCCCCTCCCCAAAGCACACTTCAAGTGTCTGTCCATACACAGACTGAATGTTCTAAATTAACATTCAAAATCCACACACAAACAATAAACACTCGATGATATGAGCACAGGAGGGTTTCCTACAATTGATGTACTAATTTTTTTGAGCAAAAAAAAAATGGCTCAAAAAGGCTTTTTTAACAGCTTTTGGAAGATTTGAATCACAGAGCTCTAAGAGGAAACTGTCTCCATCTACCAAAACACACACACTACACAGAACTGAGGCTGTCCAGCACAATCTAGAGCCCATGTGACCTGCAATTCCATGAATCACTGCAAAATTCACCTTGGAGCTCAATAACAAGGCAAAGTGATGTAAAGTGCATTGCCTTCTATGTACTTCACCCTAAAATTGTCCTAGAAGTGGTTGGAGGAAGGAGGAGTAACACGAAGTCATTGTTATCAATGGACTTCGCTCCTTATTATGATGCAAGTACTCGCCGTCGGCGTGATTACTTCACGGATTCTACATTACTCTGCAAATTGCTTCACAGAGCAAATTTTGGCCACTTTGTCCACCTCTATCCATATCTCCTCATTCACACATCTGACCAGAATAAAGCTTGGCACATCAGTAGCACTTTGGTCCCTGATGGTGCACGCACAATTTCATGCATATCAGTTGAACGGTTACAAAGTTATTAGAGTACAAAAAGCACAAAAAAAGATTCCTCATTTGTGACAAAAGTTTACCCATTTGCAACAAAGGATTGCCCCTTTGTAATATATCTTTTTTGAGGTGAACATTTAACTTTTCCCATTGAAAATAATGGGAAATTTCAAAATGTAATAACTTTTGAATGGATTCAAATTTTTTTCACAGAATCTTCAAAAGGTAGCAACGTGACCCAAGACCTACTGTATATACCCTAAACATTTCAGATCAAAATTCCACACCATTTTTTTGACACTCTGTATCTCACCACCCACACATCTGACCATAACAAAACTTGCACATTAAGAGACCATTCGCCTCGATGTCACATGCAAAATTACATGTGAATCGCTTGAATGGTTGTAAAGTTATTAAAGTGCAAAATTGTGAATTTAACATAGAAGTGAAGATTTAACCCTAACTATAGGTGCACAATTATGCCCCTATAATAATATATATATATATAAGTGGTGTTGGTGGTGGAACTGGGTCGCCAGATAGAGGGGTCAATGCTGAGATGTCTCTCAGGGTTTTGGCTTGGGGGTTCCCAGCTGCTGACCTCGGAACGGGTGCAGAATCTGGGGGTGATACTTGATGATGGGCTGACGCTTTGTTCTCAAGTGTCAACTGTGGTCAAGTCCTCTTTTTAACCATTGGAGAAACATCGTCTGGATTAAACATCTTGTTCCATCCGGTGACCTTCCAACCTTGATCCATGCCTTTGTGACCTTGTGCCTTAACTACTGTAACTCACTATTCCTACGGCTTCCAGGGGTTGATATCAGCCATTTGCAGCTGGTGCAGAATGCTGCAGCCAGGCTGCTGTCTGGATCTACTCTATCCAGTCACATTATACCTGTGTTGCATGAACTGTGCTGGTTGCCAGTGCAGTGGTGGATAACCTTCAAGGTTGGCTTGCTGATCTATAAAATCCTCTGCAAGATCATCTGGCCCCTTCTCTCCCCTCCAACCATTCCGCTCAGCTGATGAGGAATTGTGGGAGATTCCTAGGGTGTGGTTGAAAACTTCTGGAGCTTGGGCATTTGCATTTGTATCCCCCACCCGTGAATTTCTACCGTTGGATACGAGAGTACCTGACAGTGGAGAGCTTTAAAACCATTTTAAAACACATCTTTACAGGATTACTTTTCCTGAATGTATTTAAATTGGTTGCATAAAAATGCTTTGATCTTAATATGATTGGATTGTTTTATATTTTTATAATTCTTATTGATTTTAAATTGTTTATTTCATTCATTGTACAGCGTTTTGATACACTGTGACCTGCACTTACCAAATAAAGATTTATTATTATTATAATTTTTATTATTATTATAAGTTGCAAAAAACTTAGTTAATGCTCCAGTTGGGGCCATAGCAACAAAAGTTGAGAAATGAGGCATTAGGGTTTTCAACCCTAACACTACAAGGTGTGGAGTGTGCCTTGGACTTTTCAAGCCTAACACTCACCCCACTCCATCTGTAAATAAGGTCAGATGTGTAGACTTTATGAGAATGGGGTGAGCGTTAGGCTTGAGAAGCCCAAGGCACACCCCACACCTGCTCTGCTGCCTGGTTTGGGAGGATGGGGTGTTGGAAACCCTAATGCCTCATTACCCAGCCTTTGTCACATCAACCCTAACTGGAGCATTAATTATTTTGCAACTTATTTCCTTACTTTTGAGATAGTATAATAGTATCCTTATTTCACTCAGGGAGCACAGGGTCCTTTGGACCCTGCACTTCCATCCCTATATATATCTATATCTATCTATCTATATCTATCTATCTATCTATCTATCTATCTATTATATATATATATATATATATATATCTATCTATCTATATCTATATATATATATATATATATATAGTATACATATACATAAAACCAGGGTTTTAAATAATTGATTAGCAGATTTTTCTTGGGACAATACTAACGGTACAGAAAGTATTTATATAGATTTCTAGAAGTGCTATGTTTGTTAAACACAGTGAGGCAAGAGCTATGCATTTTCACAAAGATTTAACACTTTTAGAGCAAAACGCAAATCAATTTTAGAGTTAAATAAATCTGTGATAAAACTGTAAGAGCACAGGGTCGTCAGACCTGCTCTTCCATTTATAGGACAACAGTGACTGAACTGATAGCATAGCTTTATTACCTACCTCATATACCCTGTACAGAAAAACTTTCAAATCCCCACCAAAAAGTAATTATGTGCAACTACAACACCATTCCACACCACAGGTGTGAAAACACATTTTGGTCAGGATTTAAAAAATGACAGCTGTGACATACATAAGGTGGAGTTAATAAGAAGGCTATGTGGAAAACCTGGTCAAAATATTTAAAATTCCTAAAGTTATGAGCGTGTGTGGCAAAATTGTAATGAATGGTCATAACATTTGAATTTTTTCATATTTTGACTCCAAATTTTCAATAGTCTTCTTATAACCCCACATCATAAACCCCTAGAGGTGAAAATCTTCAAATCTGTGCCAAAAGCCGCTCTGCACCACAGGTGTGAAAACACATTTTGGACAGGATGTGAAAATGACAGCTGCACTATTCATGAGGTGGTGTAAAATGGCTATGATGACAATTTGGACCAAAATATTGAAAATGACCAAACTTATGCACATGCACTGAAAAGTTCAACAAACACTTATAACTTGGTTATTTCTAGAATTATTTTCATCATTATTTCAACATGGCCTTGTTGGGACTCCTCTTCATAAACACTGGTGGTGAAATTTCATTATTCAGTTCCAAAAGAGTGTTTGTACAGTGACCACAAAATCACCTTCCAGGCCCAATTAATGAAATGACAGTGCCAGTGTTCACGAGGTGGGGTCCCAAAAAGGCCATGTTGAAAATATGGTGAAGAAATTCCTAAAAATGGCAAAGTTATGAACATAAGTTCAAAACACCATTGAAATACATCATACAGCACTTACCTTTATTGTTCATTTCACAGTTCGGCTTTAAAAAGTGAAGACATGTCTCAGTCCACAGAAGATGACAGAATTCAACATCAGCTGGTAAGTATAGACTAAGGAGGGCTGTGGGGAGATGGATGTTCAGTGGGAGGGTCAGGATGGGGGCAATGGTGATGACAAGGGACCATTTCTTTGTTTCAGGTTAAAAGGACACCGGAGATGGTTTTCCTAGTTCAGGTACCACTAGCCATCTCAGGACACTGATGGTGGGCTCCTCAGTGTTCCACACTGCTGGTAGGTCTCTAAATATCAAGATGGGGATTGGGGCCCCTGATGTCGGCTACAGTTAGTAAAATAACAGGCTGTGAGGTGGGGGCATCTGACACCAGAGGTGGGCATCCAAGTGTCAGATTATATAAATAGTAACCCAGAATTACAGAAATGGCGATCAGAGGGTAGGGGGTGCCACTAGACACCAATGATCATTAAAAGAACAATGGGGATGGCAGTCAGAGGGTGGTGATGCCACTAGACACTAGGGGTCATTAAAAACAATTAGGATGGTGATCATGGGTGAGGTGCCACTAGATACAGGGTTATTTTGTAAACCATGAGGAGGGTGATGGGAGGGTGCCACTAGACACCAGGGATTATTATAAAAATCTTGGGATGGTGGATCGGAAGGTGGGGTGCTCTAAGACATCAGGGTTCATTAAAAAAACAATGAAGACATTGTTCAAAGAGTTGGGGTGCCACTAGACTTCAGGAAGATATTATTATGGGGACAGTGTACCTGTATGTGTGTGTGGTGGGGTCACACCACCAAACACCAGGGAAATGGCAGGGTGACTTACAGCTCACATTGCAGCTGCAGCAGGAGTTCAGCTGTGGTTGCTGAAGTCAAGAAAATACACTGTTCTCATAAAGACAATGCAGGAGAAGGCTCCTCTCACTAAATTGGGCACCCAGGATTTTTGGTGCCCTAACAACGTATTTCTAGCCCTACTTTTGAAAAACAAGCATCAGAATTTAGTTAAACGGTGCCCATTTACCTCGGTTCTGGTATTTGATTTGTAAAATGACAACATTTGAATGTATTTTCCTCACTTTTTAGTAACATTTTAATGTATTTTCCACACTTTGGCAGCTCATGAAAAAGGAAATTTTCCTAACGAAAAAGGAATGGATCCCGTGAGAAAGAATCCTTTTTCGCAAGATCAATCCTTTGTCCAACTTTCTAACTCTATCCTTTCCTTCCCTCTTTGTAGATATGTCAAAGGCTTTTGATCTTGTAGATCATGCCATGCTGCTCTGGTGACTGAAGGCCATTGGCCTGGCTGAATCATCTTGTGGGTGGTTTCAAAGTTATCTCACAGATCATACTAGGGTCAGTTATGGTGGATCATACTCCAATATTCACATTTTGGAACAAGGAGTCACCTCAGGGATCAATAATAGGACCTTTATTATTTATAATATATATTGATCCTATACCAATAATTCATACACATTCAGAAATGTTGTTATATGCTGATGATATCATTCTATTTATCAGCATCCCTTCAGTAGATACAATAAATGTTTCACTAAATTCAGATTTCTTAGCTTTAAACATTTGGCTGTAGCAGCATCAGCTGTTGTTAAATACTAAGAAGACAAAGAGTGTAATCTTCGGATCCAAATCTAAGTTATCTAATTGTCAGAAATTACAAATATCCGATTTGGCTGGAATGATGCTGCAGTAGGTAACTGAATTTAAGTATTTGAGAGTCTTACTTGACTCTAACTTAACCTTTTCTGCTCATATTAAGTACATTTGTAAATCAGAAATTAGGTGTCTTGTACAGATTGAAAGACTGGGAGGCTAGGGTTGTAATCTCTAAAGGTGTACTTTTATCTACCCTATATTAAAATTCTTTTTTATTTACTTACAATTCTTTTTTATTTACAATGTTGCTAGGCAATGATCTAAATTTAATAATTAGGACATTTAATTCCATCTGTCGTTTTGCCACACTCAAACCATACAATACTCATCACTGCTTACTATGTAAAGAAACAGGTTGGTTACTGCCAAAGCAAACTTTCATGTACAGCCTTGGATGTACAGTTGACAACATATATTAAGAATACAACACTTGTCTCCACTATTTGCTCTAATTGAGATCAAGAAAGAAAGTGAAGTATTAAGATCTACTTCAAGCTTATGCCTACTAAGTCCCAAAGATACTAACCTCTCTGGGGAGCTGCTTTCTGTGCAAGCACCTACATTTTAGAATGTACTACCTCCATCTTGCCTTAATATAAACAACCACTGTAACTTTAAAATCCAGTTAAAATTTTATGTGCTGCAACAAACCAGGGGCCAGATATTCAAAACTCTGTGCTGGCACAAACTGTTTGCCCCATTTGTGCAGGTCCCCTATATTCAAAAGGCCAAATAGTGAGGGCAAACTGAATAGCATCGCGACAAAGTGATAATGTATGCACTGGGCAAAGAGAGGTGGCGATATAGCATGAATACAGGCACTATGCTATATTCATCGCATTAGTGCCACACAAAGTGACTTTGCATGACACATAGCATGACCCAAGTTACCGCCCAGAAAAAAGATAGTTTTAACCTTGAGCAAAACAAGAATGGGGGGGCATAGACACAGCAGCAACAGGCAACAGGGCTGTATGCAGCAACAGAACCATGGTGCACCTGATGACTGCAGTCTTTAGGCAGGAAGAGAGGGCAGAAGGTCACCCTGGGTCACTTCATATGCCAAGGAAGAGATATGCTGCAAACCAATGGTATCAGCCATGAGACCAAGCATGGTACCCTGGCTGTGCCCATGACACCTTTATCTGGCACCAGTCCCAACTCTGTCAGGCAGTTGAGAGTGGCCTAGTACCTAGTGGACACTCTGTTGGTGAGTATATGCAGCACACACACCCAATCCCTCCATAGGGATGCATCAACACAACACAATACAGTACACACACATGCTGCACTGAGGGGAGGGAGAGTGGTGAGTGGAGGGCATACAGGTGCCTGGGATGCACCACAAAGTAGGTGCTGCCACACAACTGGGGTCATCCACACAGTGAACATATTCCAGTGATGGGAATGCCCCTGATATTATTGGTCCTGTATAATGGTATGTGTGTAACCCCCCCCCCCCCCGAGGCACATACCACACACCTGTACGTACACCCTGTCACACACAGCCAGCCATGCATATGTTACTGTGAGAATCTCATGCCAGTGGCACAGCATCTGTTGGTCACGGGACAGTATGACAGTGTTGTCCACTGTCAGAACACACCTGCTATCTGGGTCTGTCTATGTGTGGATAGCAGCATTCAACGTTACCTGACACCCTGTATACATTGATGTGTTCCTCACAATACCAGCTACCCATGATACTGTGCGTATGTTACACACTGTAGCAGACATGACCATATATCTATGGCATGCAGGTACAACCACCCATGCCTGTGGTGCTGGCCCCCTGGGGCACAATAGTCTGTGCTGCTGCTGCTGCGTACAAACCCAGCCTGCAGCTACCAACCTGTAGCACCAGTCTGACATAGGTGGTGCTGTGTGCAAACCCGGCCTGCAGCTACTGACCTGTAGCACCAGTCTGACATAGGTGGTGCTGTGTGCAAACCCAACCTGCAGCTACCAACCTGTAGCACCAGTCTGACATAGGTGGTGCTGTGTGCAAACCCAGCTTGCAGCTACCGACCTGTAGTTCCAGTCTGACATGCAGGTGGTACTGTATGCACCTTAAAAAAGCCTAGGCAATCTACACATGGAAATGCATGCAAATCAGGCAATAATGACATGCTAATGTAGCTGTTTGCCCTCTGAATGCCTAAGTAGGCTCATTCGCATATCCATTTTGAATGTGGCAAACATTTGCCCTGGGCTAATGTGTTTGCCCTGGGCAAGTGTGTTTGCACTTGACAAACCTGTCTGAACCTTAGTGTAGTTCTACAGAATTTGGCCTGCACTGTTGTTTGCAGGTGTTATATACCACTTCCTTGCCAGCACCCTTAGTGGCCACATAGTTCACCATTGCCTGACACCACCTCTGTGTGTATTGGGCTGCTGTTGCTGTTTGCACTGCCCGGCTGCTATATTCAGAACTGTCTTCTTTGCTGGGTTGTCTTTGCACTGCACTCACAGCCAAGTTTGCCCACTTTCATTTGCCTGCTATATTCAGCAGTTTTTGCCCCTGGGCTATTCCTTTGAATATTGCATGCTATTGGCTGTGGGCTAATTTTCCTGCTGGGCAGTGCAAATTTTGTCCCCCAGGTAAAATTTTGAATATTAGGTCCCACGTGTGAATGTTTTAATGTTTAATGTTGCATTATTGTATGATATATATAATATATATATATTGTACTGTATATTGTTGTACCATCTTAGCTGCATTACAGTAGCTCCAGGTCCTTCCTGAAAAGGGACCATGGCCCAGGTACTTACCCAGTTAACAAAGTAAATAAATAAATATCCTGAAAAAGTGATCTTCACATTGCAAACAATGGGGAATTAAAAAGTTAATAACCTTGCAACGGATTAATATTTTTTCACCAAACAAATGCATGGCAGTACTGTTACCCAGCTGTATCAACCATAAAAAAATCACACCAAAATTCCACACCATCTGGATGCAAGGCGATAAGGGAAAAACTGCAAAAAATGGTGACCTTTAAGGTTTTTGCACTATCCTAATCTCAGAATTTGTACATCCAACTGTAACAAAACTTACCACATCAAGAGATCTACCCCATGGGACAGCGTATGCCAAATTTTGTGTAAATTCATTGATCAGTTGCAAAGTTATTAAAGTATAAAAATCGAGGTTTAACGTTAAACAGGCTACTCAACCCCAACTATAGGGGGCATGACCATGCCCCTATAATATATATGCTGTGTATATATCTATATACATCTATAGTTAGAGAGATAGATAGATAGATAGATAGATAGATAGATAGATAGATAGATAGATAGATAGATAGATATAGATATATATAGTTAGAGAGGGAGGCAGTATAGCACAGTGGTTTAAGGCTCTGAGCTGCAAATCTGGAGACCTGGGTTTAAATCCCACAGCCCCCACTTGCATACTGTGTAACCCTGAGCAAGTCACTTAACTTTCCTGTGCTCCCAGGTCACACCTGTAAACAAGCTTTCAGCTTAGTGTGCCCTGGTTAAATAATTGGAATTGGATATACTGTAGCTATAGTATGCATACTTAAACAAACTTCTCCTTTCAAATCTGGGTCCACAAAATACATGTGGTCAACTATACCATAAAATTCTGCACACATGGACAGTGCAAGCTAATCGTGGTTGGTTTAAGCAGGGGTAAGGGAAGAGGACAGTACAGTGGGTGGCAGCCCCATAAAACAGGGGTTAAGATAAAGAAGCAGTTAAGCATTAGAAATACCTCTCCAGGGATGCTCCAAGGAGGAACATTTTCTTTTGTCCTCCTGATATGGGAGGTTGTACTGCTTAATGGTAAAAGTGAAAAGTGATACACACTGAGAAAGATACCCACATATACAGTACTGGACAGGGGAGGTTAGGTTTGCCACAACAACTGAGCGAAGGGACATGAAGTTATCAATAGCAACTCCCTCAAACAATCTAGTTAGTGCAACAAATCTTACAGCAAAGCAACAAGGATGCTCTGATGCATAGGGAGATAATGTTTGATGGTAAGAGGAATTAAGTGATGTTGCTCCTGTACAGGTCCTGGTGAAGCCCTACCTGGAGTACTGTGGCCAGTTCTGAAGTCTGCACCTTTGAAAGGACAGGGATAGGCTGGAGACTATGCACAGCAGGATCACCAGTATGATTGAAAGCCAAGGGGGCAGATTCTATGAGGAAGAGCTGGTCAGGAGGGAGAGGGATGACATGAATAACACATACACATTCCTGATGGGAATTGACAAAGGGAACATAGTGAACCTGTTCACCAGGAACAGAAGTGCAGTAACAAGAGTGCACCTATGAAGGCTCATCAGTGGGAGCTTCAGGAGACGTAAGGAAAAGCATGTTGGAACCATGGAACAGATTTCCCATGTAGGTGGTTGGGGCATGGAATATAAATGGTTTCAGGAGCTGATGAGGCAGGTAAGGGTACTAACAATATCAAATGGAAGCAGTACCGAAATGGGGTGTACAAGGAGGGATCTGGTTTGAGGTAGACATTAGAACTTAATACCCCTCTAAGATGATAAGTCAGTGGAATAAGAAGTAAATGCCTTCTGGGCAAAATGGTTGGACCCTTGGTCTTTTTCTGCTGGCAGCGTCTATGTTTCTGTGTGGATTACATTTGAGGGCACTATCAACTACCACACCACCTTCTAATTTTACATGATCATTCATCAACAACTACATAGAAACATAGAATTTGATGGCAGATAAGGACCGCTTGGCCCACCCAGTCTGCCCATTTCCCTACCTACTGGATAAGCTGCAGATCCTAGTTAACCAGCAGTCTACTTCTTCCTACCCCAACCCCCTAGAATTGCCTTATGACTGTCCCATGTATGCTTGAATTCCACCACTGTTTTGACTCCACAACCTTCTCCGGAAGGCCGTTTCATGCATCCAACCCTCTGTGGAAAATACTTCCTTAAATTACCTCTGAGATGCCCCCATCTTCAAATTGTGCTCCCTTGTTCTTGCACACCTCTTTTTGAAAGATGCTACCCTCTTGGACTTTGTTGATTCCCTTGAGGTACTTGAAAGTTTCTATCATGCCCCCCCTCTCCCTCCTTTCCTCGAGGCTATACATATTAAGCTCCTTAAGTCTCTCTTCATATGTCTTCCGGTGCAGACCCTGCACCATTTTAGTTGCTCTCCTCTGGACAGCTTCCATCCTGTCTATGTCTTTGCGGAGATTGGGTCTCCAGAACTGTATGCAGTACTCCAGATGGGGTCTCACCAGCTGTCTGTACAGAGGGATAATAGCTTCCTGTTTTCTACTGGTGATGCCTCTCCCTATGCATCCCGGTATCCCCCCAGCCCTCCTTGCTTCCCTCTCACATTGCTTGCCCACCTTTAGGTCATCTGATATGACTACCCCCAGGTCTCTTTCCATTTTTGTTGTTGTTAGTATCTCACCCCCCATTGTGTACTCTTCCACTGGGTTTTTGTTTCCCAGGTGCATTACCTTGCATAGGTCCCTGCTAAGGTAAGGGCAGATTCTGGTTATCTGTTACATAAGCATGTTTTTGTTATAATAATAAACTCTGGGGAGAATGAAGTGATGAACTGCTGCACAGCATGAAATTTAGGTAGTAAGCTTATGGTGTTAAATTGTACAAAAGACAGATCACTATCTTTAAAACATCTGCAGTAATTAGGAGGGGAGAGGCTGGGCCAAGATTTGCATGAATGTCACTAAAATGTAGAAGTGGTAGGTAAACATATTTTATTGAATTTAGAAAATGTTCTCTTGGGTCAGTACCAGGGTAGATGTAGATTACACAGGAACCAAGATAAAGCAGACTTCCTATGTCCAATTTGGAATAGGAGGCTGGTCTGTGAAGTAACAGTGCTTAGCAAGCCTGCCATCGCTGCATGCCTTATTAAGGTATGTAAGACATACATGGTACAATGAAGACAGTAGGTATTGTGTGCCATTCAGGTCTAGGACTTGATAAGGACTTATGCCAGTACTCCAAAGATCCATAGATTCAAACTTATTTCCTGAACCACTATCCACGTACGTCATACTACATTTATAAGCTCAAAGATCAAGTAAACTAAAATAACCAAGAACAATACATATTAGTAGAAATGATGTAGAAACCTCCAGTAAGGAGAAGACATGGGGTTAGACCTTTATGATATCATAATGATATGTTACAACAAGTTTGATTCTTCTGTAATGGTATAGAGTTCAACAAGACCTCCACTCAGTCCATTTTAGATCACTTGGGAGAGTAGTATGTGAATACTGCATGTAATAACCAACACAATTTCACAGTTAGCCATAGTGAGCAGTAAATGGCTGCAATTAATGGATGTATTAGGTTGTAATATAGAGCAGTCCAAGGTGGAACAAACAATGGCTCCCCAAGCTTATGCCATTAATCTCTGGCCCTTGCACTATGGGCTCTTGCAAATGGGCTAATTGGGCCTGCTAGCAATATAAAGAGCAGGAGCTGGGGGTGGTGGAGCCTGAAGCCAGCAGGGGCAGGCATGTTTTCTTCAGTGCTGCATACCAGTACATCTTATGTTTATAAAATTCAATTTCAAACCTAAGACAGCTGATAAAGAAGCATATCGGGGAGAGATCCCCTGACAAGCTGCAAATTTATGTGTTTTGTGGCTCCTTTCACAATAGCTAAATCACAACAAAAAAGCAGCGAAAGAAGGCAGGACTGCCACAGCACAGCTGCTGCGGAACGCTCAAGGGTGGAGCAGGCGAGAACCTACGAGTAGTACCCTAGTGGTGAGCCATCAATGTGGTCTCATTGCAGACCATTTATGACATAGGTCCTAAGGTTGATACCTTTAACTCAAGGCTCACAACAGTGGAGACTAAAATGGATCTGGTCTCATCAGAAGCTAAGGCAAATCAGGAAGCACAAACAATACAAAGGCTGTAGTATAGGGGATTACAAAAGAGAACAAATACTTTAATCTCACTTAAACCACTGGAGAATCAGGTGAAGATGGTTAATGTTTGTCTCGTGGGAATTACAGAGGGCATAGAAAATTTGGACCCTGTAACATTAGTGGCTGATTTGCTTCACAACCTGTTGGACTTTGAAATAGCAGACTGCATATATAATGTCTACAGGATCATCCCACAATGGAGACCAACGGATCCAAACCAGCCTTGTGCCCTCCTGGCAGTTGCTCAAGGGCCGCATGTTAGAGACAGAATCTTACAATTGGCTAAAAATAAATAGCACTTGATGATGGAGGATGGCACTCACATTTCTGTATTCCCAGACCTCAGCTTCTTGACAAGACAGTGCCAGAAAGCTTTTGATGCAGCGAGAGAGGGACTTCATTCACTTGGCATCGCTCACTCATTACAACTTCCAGCCAAGTTATGACTTTCGTATGCTGGTAAAGTCTTTATATTCAATGACCCTCAAGAGGAAAAAACTAGAAGCCATAAAAGCTGACTTTGCAGCCAGACCCCATGAACCAGAATTGGACACTGTGACCTTAATTAAGAACTTGTCTGTTGTCAAAATTTGCTGCATAAGATCATCCTGTATGTCTGACGCAACTTAATAATTTGTTAAGGTTCTTATTCATATTGTATATCTCATCTTTTGATTTTGATGTTGTGGTCACTGAAAATGTTTAATGTTGTGGCATACCCTAACACAGTATGCTGACTGGGAAGCTGGAAAGGGGCAACTTTGTTTTGTTACTTAATAGAAATGTTTGATATTGATGGGGACTTTCACTGCGTAGGTTATTCTATTTTGGGCAAAAGTCTTGTCTTTGTAGGGAACGGTAGGAGGCAAGATGGCGCTGGCCATGCAGTGTTATTCCCACCAGCATGGAGCCCCATTATGAGAGTCACTATGCAATCTTCCCTCTGCATCTTGATCTGCTTGGTAGTGTCACTATGTTAGCAACCCCCATGACTCTGATAATAATGACTGGCTGGAGCCTAGAGGACTTCTCTTAGTACGTTGTATATGGTTATGATTATGTTTAGCTTTTGGACTTATTGCCACTTAGTTATGGCATCTTGGTGCTTTGCACACCTGAATGGACATTTTGACTGTTGTATTTTCAGTAACAGTCCACAGCTATGGCTGCAATATGCTCATTTGTTAAAAATCTTGCATGCTTGTTCTAAAATATCTTGTTAGACCCCCAATATGTTGTAATAAGGGATGAGGAGTGATTTTCTCCTGCTGTGAAATTGCTTTATGTAATGCTATACTCTGAACAAGGAAGTGATAGAAGGCATGCTTAGAATGGCAGAAAAAAGGGACATATTGTTGATGGGGAACCTGAATATGCCAGATGTTACCTGGAGCACATTTGCTGCAATCACATCCAAGATCGGGGTCATTCTCAATGCCCTGCAGGGGGCATGCCTCAGACAGCTAGTGTTGGAACCCACTCAGAAGGGAGCAATCTTAAACCTGGTACTCTCAAACAGGGATGGAGAGATGATCACAGATTTAGAAGAGGGTAGCCATCTGGGAACAAGTGACCACTAAACAGTGTGGTTCACGATAAACACAGCTGTAGAGTCAAGCCATACAAAAGTGAAGGTACTGGACTTTAGGCAAAATGAGTGAATGCTTAAGGAATGCACTAGCAATGGGCAGGAAGGAAGGGTGGAAGAACAATGGGAAAATATCAAAATTCCATCACAGTGGCAACAAGCTTTGTGTGAAGCAAATAAACAAAACAAAATGAAGTAAGAAACCACTATGGTTCTCAAAAGAGGTGGCAGGGAAGGTTAGGGAGAAAAAGATAGCATTCCAGAAGTATAAGGAATCACAGAAGGAGCAGGACAGAGAACTGTATCAGTTAATGCAGAAGGAAGCGGGGAAGGCAGTCAGAATAGTGAAGGCCCAAACCAAGGAAAAGATGGCCAACTCAGTTAAGAAGGGGGATAAAACCTTTTATAGGTACATCAGGGAGTGAAGGAAGACCAAGGGAGGGATAGTGAGGATTAATAAAAGGGAGGGCAGGTGGACAGAGTGTAACAGTGAAAAGGCAGAGATACTAAATGAATACTTTTGCTCAGTATTCACAAAAGAAGGAGAGGGGGAGGCACTGAACCAAACAACAGAAGCACTTTGGACAGGGGGGTTGATACCAGCCTGTTCACAGAAGAAAGGCTCCTGAAAGAACTTCTAAACTTCAAGGTGGACAAAGCAATGAGGCCTAATGGGATTCACCCCAGAATTCTAAAAGAACTAAGAGGAGACCTAGTGACACCACTGACTAACCTTTTTAACGTATCATGGGAGGATGGTGTGGTACCTGAGTACGGGAGGATGATAACTAGAATTAGTGATTAACTAGAATCTGCAGCTTATCCAATAGGTAGGAATGGTGGCCAAGCAGTCCTTATCTAACATATAGAAACATAGAATTTGATGGCAGATAAGGACCGCTTGGCCCACCCAGACTGCCCATTTCCCTACCTAATGGATAAGCTGCAGATCCTAGTTAACCAGCAGCCTACATCTTTAAACCCCCACCCCCTAGAATTGCCTTATGACTGTCCCATGCATGCTTGAATTCAACCACTGTTTTTGACTCCTCAACCTCCTCCCAAAGGCTGTTCCATGCATCCACAACCCTCTCTGTGAAAAAATACTTCCTTACATGACCTCAGAGCCACCCCCCATCTTCAAATTGTGCCCCCTTGTTCTTGCACACCTCTTTTGTTGAAAGATGCTACCCTCTTGGACTTTGTTGATTCGCTTGAGGTACTTGAAAGTTTCTATCATGTCCCCCCTCTCCCTCCTTTCCTTGAGGCTATACATATTAAGCTCCTTTGGTCTCTCTTCATATGTCTTCCGGTGCAGACCCTGCACCATTTTAGTTGCCCTCCTCTGGACAGCTTCCATCCTGTCTATGTCCTTGCAGAGATTGGGTCTCGAGAACTGCACACAGTACTCCAGATGGGGTCTCACCAGCTGTCTGTACAGAGGGATAACAACTTCCTGTTTTCTACTGTGATGCCTCTCCCTATGCATCCCAGTATTCCCGTCCCTCCTTACTGCCCTCTCACATTGCTTGCCCACCTTTAAGTCATCTGATATGACTACCCCAGGTCCCTTTCCATTTTTGTTGTTAGTATCTCACCCCCATTGTGTACTCTTCCGCTGGGTTTTTGTTTCCCAGGTGCATTACCTTGCACTTTTTAGCATTGAATCTAAGCTGCCATACATTTGACCATTCCTTTAACCTTGCCAAGTCCCTTCATCCTTTCCACCCCACATTGTGCATCAACTCTGTTGCAGATCTTTGTGTCATCTGCAAAGAGACATACTTTTCCTTCCAGTCCCTCTGCAATGTCGCTTATAAAGACATTGAAGAGGACTGGTCCTAATACTGAACCCTGCGGTACTCCACTAGTAACCCCTCTTTCTTCAGAGTGGACTCCATTTACTATTACCCTATGTGTCCTATTCTCCAGCCAATTCTTTGCCCAGGCTATCATCTTGGGACCCACTCCCAGGCTGGCTAACTTGTATATTAATATTTTGTGTGGGACTGAGTCAAATGCCTTGCTAAAGTCTAGGTAGGCCATGTCCACAGCCCCTTCCTGATCTATTTTGGTCACCCAGTAAAAGAAATCTATTAGATTCATCTGGCATGACCTTCCCACTGTGAATCCATGCTGCCTTGGGTCCTGGGCCCCTCTGGCCTCTAGGTACTCGACAATTCTTTCCTTCAGTAGTGATTCCATCATTTTCCCTATCACTTAGGTTAAACTAACAGGTCTGTAGTTTCCTGCTTCTGCCCTGCTCCCACTTTTTGAAGGGGAATCACATCCCTCCTCCAGTTCTCAGGTACCCCCCATCCTCCCATGATCGTTAAAAAGGTTAGTCAGTGGTGTCACTAGTTCTACCCTAGTTCTTTTAGAATTCTGGGATGAATCTTATCGCCCCATTGCTTTGTCAACCTTCAGTTTTAAGAGTTCTTTCAGAACCCTTTCTTCTGTAAATGGGCTGGTATCAACTTCTGTATCCAGAGTGTTTATATTGTTTGTTTTAGGTACCTCCCTCTTCATTTGTAAATACTGAGCAAAAATAATTGTTTAGTATCCCTGCCTTTTCACAGTCACCCTCTGCCCACCCCTCCCTTCCCTCCCTTGGTCTTCCTTCGCTCCCTGATGTACCTATAAAAGGTTTTATCCCCCTTCTTAACTGAGTTGGCTATCTTTTCCTCGGTTCGGGCCTTTGCTGTTCTGACTGCCTTCTCTGCTTCCTTTTGCTTTAACTGATACAATTCTCTATCCTGCTCCTTCTGTGATTCCTTGTACTTTCTGAATGCTTTCTTTATCTCTTGAACCTTCACTGCCGCCTCCTTTGAGAACCATAGTGGTTTCTTACATCGTTTTGTTTTGTTTATTTGATTCGCACAAAGGCTTTTTACCTCTGTGATGGCAGTTTTTATTATTCCTCATTGTTCTTCCACCTCTCCTTCCTGCCCATTTGCTAGTGCATTCCTTAGGCACTCACCCATTTTGTAGTCAGCCCTCCTGAAGTCCAGTACTTTTGCCTTTGTATGGCTTGACTCTATTGCTGTGTTTATTGTGAACCATACTGTTCGATGGTTGCTAGTTCCCAGATGGCTACCCACTTCTACATCTGTGATCCTCTATCCATCTCAATTTGAGAGAAAAAGGTCTGAGATTGCTCCCTCTCTAGTGGGTTCCAATATTAGTTGTCTAAGGCATGCCCCCTGTAGGACATCTAGAATAACCGCACTCTTAGAAGTGGCTGCTGCAACTGCACTCCAGTTAACATCTGGCATATTCAGATCACCCATCAGCAATATCTCCCCTTTTTCTGCCATTCTGAGTATACTTTCTATCATTTCCTTGTCCATTTCCTCCCCCTGAGGGGGGGTCTGTTTACAGCCCCTGTGCTGTTGTGGTGCCACTGCTTGCCTCCAAATTGACCCACAGTGCTTCTTCTCCTCCTGTTTACCCTTTTATTCTGTTGCTTTGATTCCTTCCCTTATGTAGAGAGCTACTCCTCCTCCTCTTTAGCCTTCCTGTCCCTCCTGTAGATAGTGTATCCTGGTATGTTTACGTCCCTAGTCATGGTTCTGTGTACCATGTTTCTGTGACTGCCACGATATCCAGATGTTCCTCCTCCATCAAGGTCACTAATTCAGAAAGCTTGTTACCCAAACTCCGGCATTGGTACTCATTGCTCTCCATTTTTGATGGCTTTACCTTCTTTTGCAGCATCCCCTGGCCTTTCTACCTTGGTCTTTTTCTCACTTAGTACCCTGTTTTGTAGGGGGAGGCTGGGATTTTCCTGCTGCTTATCAGTGCCTCCCCCCTTGACTAGTTTAAATGCTTGCCAGTGAAGCATTTAAACCGATTGCCCAAAAGACTTGTTCCTTCCTGGACAGATGCAGACCATCCTGCCAGTATAGGCTGGTGTCTCTCCAGGTGGTACCCTAGTCCCCAGTGAAGCCAAACCCCTGTGCTCCACACCATTTTTTCAACCATTCATTAAACTGCATGGTGCAAAGTACCCTCGCCTCGCCCATGCCACTGACAGACAGCACCTCTGAGAAGGATACTGTGTGTGCTACTTGTCTTAGGCCCCTCCCCAACTCTACAAAGTCCTTCTGCACTGCTCTAATCTCATGATGAGCCAAGTCATTTGTCCCTAGGTGGACAATGACATCCAGCTCAGACTCCCATGCAACTGTTCTTGTGATCCTAAGGATGCGCTTCCTGTCCCTCCAAGCCATGGCACCAGGCAGGCACCTTACTTCAGTTTTCCATGCTCCCCCAGTTCTATCCCCCAATAATTGAGTTCCCCACCAGAAGCTGCTTCCTTTCCCTGTGGTGCCTCTGCATCCTTCCTGAGGGCCTCTCTCAGACAGTTGTCTGCAACCTCCTTAGTCTCCTCTGTGGTGCATCCATAGGGGAACGATGCTCCCCAGAATGGTGTATGCATTGTGAGTGGAACAACTGACTGGTGTGCCTCTGTTCCACCACCCTTACCCTCCCTGAGCCCACTGTGGTCCAACTGCAGTGCTTTCTTAGCAACCTCTGAGGTAGTGGTGGTGGCTCTGGTGCTCCCTGGATGGGGAGGTTCCCTACTACTGTCTGCCATCAAGGTCTATGTTTCTATGTTTCTGCGAACCAAGAGACTGATAAATGTTGTATAATGTATATAGTGGATCGTTGTTGGGGATGGAAATCCATCCCTCGAACAATGTTGTGCTGCAGTAGCTATGTCATCATAGCTGTTGTGCTGCACTAGCTACATAGCTACTGCAGCACAACAACTTGGAAAGCGTTCATGCATGCACATCATGTGAACCTCTTTTCCTTCTCAAACAGCCGAGGCGGTGAGAGCAGTCCCAGAAAAGTGTGATAGTGAGAAAAAAAGGAAAAAGTAAGGGCAAATTAATTTATTTATGAATGCCCATACACTATAAAAGACAGTGTATGAGCAATCATACAACACATATATTTTTTACTCTTGAGGTTTTTGTGGTAACAA
The DNA here is from genome assembly GCA_016271365.2 of Neoceratodus forsteri. NCBI lineage: Eukaryota > Metazoa > Chordata > Ceratodontiformes > Ceratodontidae > Neoceratodus > Neoceratodus forsteri. The sequence goes on along the minus strand of CM057454.1, from coordinate 1,022,307,068 downwards.
GACCTCCTGAGCAGCACTCTCAAGGTCTCTTCTTACCACGGAAACTTCTCAAGAGAAAAACATCCTTGTTTTGCAGGATTGCTAGTGCACTATCCTCTACATGTCTTTTGTCAAACTGAATAAAAACAAATTACAAAAAAATAAATAAATAAAGGGCAGGAGCTGGTGATGTTCAAGAACCTACAGCCTGATTGGTTGCTGACTAATAACATAACCCTCCAGGGTCTAGCTCATGCCAAAAAGGTACAAAAGTTCACAGTCAGGTTGATAATGGTGCAGGGGGTACTTTTGACTGCCCACACCCTTCAGATAGTCCTTCCTTTTCTGTAATGGCAATTCTAGACTCCTGTGGCTCTAATGAGCATTTTAAGCCAAGTTTTGGGCTGGAGTGGGTGATATCCCGGAACCTTCAGCCTGACTGTCTGCTAGACAATCACATGACCCTTTAGTGTTGTAGCTCACTCCAAAGGTACTGAAGTTCAAAGTTGGGTAGGAGGTGGTGGAGGGAAGGAAAATCAAACTGTCCACAACTCTCAGACAGACTCTCCTGTTTGGTGGTATCAAATCCAGGCTGTATGGCTACAGTGAGCTTTTTAAAGTATGGTTTTGGACAAGAATGAATAATGCCCCAAATCAGTTGACCTTTCAAGGTCTGGCTCACCAAAAGGCATCAAAGTTTAGAGTTGGTTCAGAAATTATGGGGGTGGGGGGGCTCTTCCAACCACCAGCACCTCACAGTAGCCCTCCTGTTTGGTACGGCAAATCCAGGCTCCCACAACTGATGAGATTTTTAATCCACAGAAGTGGACAAAACATTTCCTTGGTGAGGGGACCAGGAAGAAACGTTTAAACACTTTATTCTACTGAAGGAACTAAGTACATTTTAGAAGGGATATAGCCATACCTCTCAACCTCTCAGAATTAAAAATCATAGCTCTGGCCTTCAAAAATTATAGCAAAGGGTTAGAATGTGTAGCACTTTCTTATTTTAAACAATAATATGTCTACAAATAGTGGGCCCCATGTAGTCAGTGATAATGAATGTTTCTATCAACTTAGTTCAGTGATTTAATAGTTTGTGTGTCCAGAAATAGCTATGGTATTATTAAGAACATCAGTAAACTATGTGGAGCAAGAATAAATTTGAGTGTGAAAATCATAGCACTATGCAAAATTCATAGCAGTTGAAAGGTATGGATATAGCTGTGGTGGTAAATTTCCTAATTCTTTAAGAAATTCTTTAAGCAGAAACCTCAGTATGTTTTGGAAGCTTTGAAGGTTTTGGAATTAACAGGGTACTGATGTTCTATAAACATTTTAAATGCAAGCTTTTGATCATTTTAGGAGTTGTTAAATAGAGGTTAATGTCTTCTTTTAAGCGTATGTATTTAAACTCAAGGGAGGGATTCACAAAACAATCTGAAGGTGTAAAACCTTCTCTAAGTCCCCAGAAGTTCTGTAGCTGTGGAAAACAAATTCTGGTCAGAGCCACCATGGCTGCATAATGAAGTTAGTGAGTTGTGTGGAATTGTTAAGGAGGCATTGAGAAACTGAGGAAATGTAAAAATGGTAATGTTGAAAATCTGGAGTGAAGAATTAAAAATTGATGAAGTCATGAGCTTGCATAGAAACTGTGCAACACACACCCGAATGAAATTATTTTGGGATTTGCTACACCAGATTTTCAACATAGACATTATGGGACCTCTGCTCATGAACAGTGGCACTGTGATTTTTTTAATCTGACCCAAACATTGACTTCACACAGCGACTGTGCCCATTGTACTCCAGATGTGCAAAACCACATTTTGGGCAGGATGCAAAAAATGACAGCTGTACTGTTCATAAGGAGGTGTGCAAAAATGGCATCTTGAAAATCTGGAGTAAAAATATAAAAAATTCTCTAAGTTATAAGTATTCATGGAAACTGCACAACGCACACTCATAACATAGTCATTTTGTGGAATTTTGTCACCAAATTTTCAACATAGGCATTTTGGGACCTTTGCTCATGAACAGTGTCACTGTGATTTTCTTACTCTGTCACAAACATTGATTTCCCACAACAACCACGCCATTGAGTGTCAGATGTGTGAAAACACATTTCAGGCAGGATGTGAAAAATGACAGCTCTACTGTTCATACAGAGGTATGAAAAAATGACAATGTTGAAAATCTGGAGTGAAAATATTAAAATTCTTGAAGTTATGAGCGAGGGTGGAAATTGCGCAATGCATGCTTGTAACACAGTCATTTTTTTTATTTTTTCACTAAATTTGCAACATAGACTTTTTGAGAGCCCTCCTCATGAACAGTGACACTGTTGTTTTGTTAATCCAGCCCAAAAGGTGATTCCACGTAGTAAGCACAAAATCACCTTTTGAGAATGAATAATGACATGACAGTGACTCAGTTCATGAGGTGATGCCCCAAAATCCCCATGCTGAAACTTTGGTGCTGAAAGTTATAAAACTGGCTGAGATATCCACCTAAGTTGAAAAAAAAAACATTTACTGTATGCCAGTATATAGTTTACCGGCATTTCTTCAGTTCGCGGTTGGCTTTGAATAGTGCAGACACGTCTCGCTCCACCAAAGATCATTGCACTTGGTTCTGGAGGTAGTATGGGGTGAGGGTGGGTGGGGAGGTGGGTGCACAGAGGGTGGATGCAGGTTGGGGGAGGTGGCACTGCAGACAATCAGGGGCCATTTTGTTGTTCATAGGTTAAACAAAATAAAAAAACTGTTCTGGAAAGGTTTCTTTGTACAGAGAAATCTATGTTTTTTTTGGGGGTGACTGGAGTCAACAGGGATTGGGCACCACATCAGCAAAGAAGAAAGGGTCTTTGTCTGGGGGGCATGATGCCGAGGGGGATTGGGCTGTCTCTCAGCAGACAAATTATTGGATGGGGACCATTATGCTAATGGGGATTGGCTCCCCCATCAGCAAATGAACTGGGAGGGGCATGCCTCACGGGGGATTAGGCACACCCAACATCAGCTTTCTTGGGACTAGAGGCAAACTTCAACAGTGACAGCCACGCCATGTTTATTGAAATGTTACACCAGGCAGCAGACGCCTGCAATGAGGGATGCCCCTCATTGCAGTGACGTTCTTTCAAGTTGGTGGCATGCTTTTGGACTGCTGTCATAGACAGCATACTCATTTATTGTTGCCACGAGACAAGCCCACAGAGCAGTGGGGACAGTGGCACAACACAACAGCACATTCACAAACTGTTACTCCTGTAAGCTGTCACATTTTCTTGCAGATGCGCATAAGCAAACATAAAAGCATGCCTAAATACAACATGGCATAATCAGTCTCTGCAGTCCTGTAACTGCCAGAGGTTGGCAGCTCTACTGAGAACTTTTGGGGGCCTGCTGCCAAGTGTGTAAAATTAATAACATTGCAGGAACCTGTGTGTGTGTGTGTATGTGTTGTGTGCGTGAGGTAGCGTGCTTGTGTGTGTGTGTGTGTGTGTGTGTGTGTCAGAGAAGGATGGACTCTGCAGGCAGCTGAGTCTTTCCAGTGCACAAATTTTAACTGTGATGGTTAGTTTCACTGTTGCAGTATATGCTATCACAACAGAAAACACAAGAAACAAGCATTTGTCAATGCTGAATGTTTGCTTGTTGGTATTAGCATTGGAAATGCAGGAGTTAGACAGATGCAAAATAAGAATGGCATTGAAGTATTGAACTTCACGCCAACCCCACCTCCACCTTGCAGAAATGGGTTGGCATTGCGGTATGCGATTGGGTCGTCGCCCATAACATTCATGCCATTTTACCTCACCCTATCCTGCAGACACTGACAAGTGTTGAGGTGTGCCTTGGGATGTTCAACTTTACAGTTAGCCCATTCTATAAGGACATATGTTGAAATGGTTGCAGTGTAGGAGTATGGGGTGAACTCTAGGGCCAAAGAGTCCAAGGCACACCTCAATGCCTGTCACTGGCTGCAGGGTGGGGGTGGAATGGCATAAGCATTACAGTCAGCAATCCAAAGGCACCCCCCTGATGCCTGTCAGTGTGTACAGGGTAGGATGTTATGGTTAGAAACCCCTAATGCTCCTGGCATTTGTTGATATTTGCACTACAAATTTTCAGCATGGCCTTTTTGTGACCCACACCTGATGAAAGCATTTGGGATCTCTGCTCATGAACAGTGGTACTGTGATTTTGTTAATCTGTCCTGAACATTGTTTTCCCACAACGATCGCACCATTCTGCGCCTGATGTGTGAAACCACAGTTCAGGCAGGATGTGAAAAATGACAGCTGAACCATTCATAAGGAGTTGTGAAGAGATGGCAATGTTGAAAATCTGTAGTGAAAACATTAAAAATTCTCAAAGCTACGAGCATGCATGTAAACTGCACAATGCACGCTCGTAACACAGTCATTTTTTTAATTCTTTCACCAAATTTTCAACATAGGCATTCTAGGACCTCTGCTCTTGAATAGTGTCACTATGATTTTCTTAATCTGTCCCAACATTGATTTCCCACAGCGAAGCGGCTATTGTGCGCCAGATGTGCAAAACCACATTTTGGGCAGGATGAAAAATTACATCTGAACTGTTCATAAGGAGGTGTGCAAAATGACAATGTTGAAAATCTGGAGTGAAAAGTAAAAATTCTCTAAGTTATATGAGAGTATGTGGAAACTGCACAATGCATACCTTAACAGGTGAATTTTGGAATTTTCATAAATTTGCAACATAGGCTTTTGGAGCCCACCTCATGAACAATGACACTGTCATTTTGTTAATCAGTCCCAAAGTTGATTCCATGTAGTGACCATGGAAATCACCTTTTGGGACCTAATAACGATGACAGTGACTGAATTCATGAAGGGATCCCAAGAACCCCATGTTGAAAAATTTGGTGCCAAAATTCACAAAAATGGCCAAGGTATGCACCAAAGAAGAAATAGACTGTTGGTTAACTAGGATCTGTGGCCTATCCTGCAAGTAGGGAAATGGGCAGACTAGATGGGTCAAGCAGTCCTTATCTGCTGTCAAAGTCTATGTTTCTATGTCTATGTTTCAAAGTTGGAAAAAAAACATTAATTCCATTATACAGCTTACCGGCATTTCTTCAGTTTGTGGTCAACTTTGAAGAGTGCAGATGTGTTCCCAGTCCACCGAAGATCATCATACTGGGCTCTGGAGGTAAGTAAGGGGTGAGTGGGGTGTGGGGGGATGTGAGGTATGCAGAGGGTGGTTGCGGGTTGGGGAAGAGGCAAGAGACTCAATGAGGGACCGTTTTCTTTTTTTACAGGTCTAAAAACAAAGACAATGCAGGACTTTTGGCATGCTGGGGTGGGTTCCCAGCATGCCACCTGGAAGTTTGTTGGGGAGTCATGGAGCCGATGGGGATTGGGCACCCCCGTAAGCCATACATTGTGTGTGGGGGGAGTGCATGAGCACGCTGGGGTGGGCTCCCAGTATGCTACCTGGGTACTTGTTAGGGGGGCTGGAGCTGACAGGGATTGGGCACCTCTGTCACCCATACAGTGTGCTTGGGGGGAGGGTGCATCAGCCAAGGGGGATTGGGCACTCTTTTGGCACACAACAAATGGGGGAGGGGTGCATCATGCTGATGGAGATTGGGCTACCCCATCAGCAAATGAACTGGGAGGGCATGTCAACAGGGGGATTGGCACCACTGATATCAGCTTTTCTGGGGACTGTAAGAGGCGGATGGCAACAGCCGCTGCCATGTTTATTGAAAGGAGACACCAGGCAAGGCATGCCCTGCAATGAGGGGGCATACCCTCATTGCAGAAGCTAAATCATTTCAAGTTGGTGGCACACTTGCTGAACTAGTGTCAGCAGCAATGTGCCACCGCATTGAGGAAAGAGGGCCAAGTCTTTAAATGCAGTGGGGGCATTGGCCACCTCAGTGCCACACCTCAAAAACTCGCTCTTCTAAGTTGTCACATATGTGTCTTGTGCATCACGCAGACAGGCAAACATAAAAAAACTGCAGTACAGTAAGCAACCCAATACTCTATCCTGAAAATTATAATAATTTCTCCATGTCCATGTTTTATGCTTATATTGTCTGTTGCCTGCATTCATTGCTCAGCAGTAATTGTAGGCATTGACACACAGAGGCCACTGATCTGTGCAAAAGATTATGCACCTTAGGTTGTACTTGACTTTAAACCTCCAGGTACTGTTTTTTTTTTGGCACAGGTAACCCCTCCCCCATTGAGTGCAGGTCTGTTTACTCATTAGTGTTCAGATATGCTTCACTCACACTGAAGTTTAATAATAATAATAATGTTTGTAGTTTGTTTGTAGATTTAATTTCTGAGACCTACAAAGTTTTATGATATGCTCCACTCACACAACAGAGCTTCCTTGCTACTATAGCATCCCCTTTAAGCTAATCACTTATCCTGCCTACCCTCCCCCTTCCCTGACCTTCTTCCTGTTTCCTTATATTTAATGCATCATTTGTTCACAACTGTTCATTAATGTTCTCCTCCCATTTGTAATAATGCTGCACATTTATGTTAATGGCTCTGTATCATATGTATTAGTCTCTGTACTTAATTGTATGTTACTTTGTCCACGACCATCTTGCAAATGAGCTTGCTCGAGGATGTTTCTTGCCTGGTTAAATAAAGTTTTTGATTAATTGATTGATTGATATTTTATTTGGGTCATACTGCCAATTGCATTCTAGATTTACTTTCTGTGACATAACCAGTGTTCAGATATGTGGAGGCTTAAGGTCACAGATCACCAGCTCAGGTTACTTAATAAATAAAGACCCAGAGTAATGTTCAATATTTTCTCCATTTAATGGTCAAAACAAACACTACATGCCCCACTTGTCCAGGGAAAGATCATTGTGGACAGCATTTTGTGTAATGTTTGCTCTGACCATTTCATGGAGAAATACATGGTAAACATTAGTGTGGATTACTTTAAACCTCCAGGTACTGTTTGTTTGTTGCAGAGTACACTTCCGAGTGCAGGTCTGTTTACTCACTAGTGTTGAGATATACTTCACCTGTGTTTGTAGATTTAATTTCTGTGACCTTCAGTGTTCAGATATGCTTCACTCACACAACTGAGTAATAAATTATTTTGTATTAAGCTTCTTTTCCTGCAGACTCCATCCTCTTCCTCTGCCCATGACATTATCACACTCTATATATTAAACTTCAAAGCACAAAACCTGTTCATATGCTAACATCCCCAAGCCTTCAGTCACTTCACACAATAATGGTAAATGTCAGGTGCCAGGATCTATAGGAAAACTGCCAGACTTTCTGTCTGAGATGCAAATGACTTTAAATTCCTTTCCCAGTAATTCACATTGGGTGAATCTCACATGCCAGTGTCAAATCCACTTTCCATGCAACGGATATCAACTTAAGCAAGGGTTTTGTTTTAGTACATACAGTGTTACAGTGTTGGATGTATCACATCAACATTTGCTCTGAGTTGCTGGAGATAAACAATCTTAAATTACTGCTAAAGCCAGACCCATATAGTCTGGATCTATAGACTGAAAGCGACTGACTAATAGTTAACTAGCTCACTGCATTAGTTTAGTTTAGTTTAGTTTATTGTTCTAGGAATTACTACCTTTGAGCCAGAGGCTCTTTTACAAAGGTTCCACGTCAATTAGGTACAGTACAAAAAAGGTTACATAGATAACACAACAATTTGTGCTGTGTCAAGAGTGAGAAAACATATACAGATACATATCAAATCACTTTACTGCTACTGATATATCATAACCAAAATATTTCCACGTTACATGGATCAACTCAAAATAAGTCACTCTTATGTGTACTTCCTACCAACTTCTTCACAAATCGGATTATTTCTACGATGTCCTTTACAGGACTAAAATGGTAATTTCTCTACCAACGTCGGTAAGTTTTTTTCCTTTTAGGAAAGATAGAAATGATGAGGTACCTCTCATGTTCTGGTGTGTGTGTGTGTGTAGTATTCGGTTACTTTATTGATGTCTCCTATGGAGGGACTCAAAATGTGTGGATAGTTTTTTAGCAGACTCAGAGAAATCACAGACACACCAGACTTGGACATTAGGTAGGAGTTTTCTTTTGACTTCTGTCAAGCCAGAGGCCAGCCACATATAAAACTATGGAGGAGATTTCAATTTGCCAAAACAGGCTATTTAAAGAGATCCTTGCTAATGACATAATCTTGCCATCAGTGTCCGTGATAGACATACTGTAGCTAGCTTTCCTTGAGGAAGGGTGAACATGGTCATAACCCCTTAGCAACTGAGATGCATATGCAGTAAATAAGTCAAGATGGACTAACTTACCCTAAAACTGTTGAGTCTCCCCACTGACTATGTCTGTCTGCTATGGGTGCGTTCTAATTCCTGTGCTTTCCTACCTACCCTGCTCTCAACCTCTCCATAGACAACAAGTCCTAGTCACCAGCAGTACAAATTCTCAGTATCACTCTATGTCTGTATTCTATGCATGATATTCCACCTCCCCCTGTATGTATCTGCACTCTGTAAACCTGTATGTAGCAATGTACCAAGATCCTAATGTAATCTCAACGTTATGTATTCCCTGTACACTCTGTATCATGTACCATGGTCTCCTATGTATAACTCTATGAATGTATATGCTATCTCCAATGTATCCCCCAGGTCACACCAGAGATGAGCATCTTTTCGCTCAGTGTGCCCTACCTGGTGAAACTGTTCAATAAATAAATAAATAAAACAATAAATAAATATTTCCTAACTGAAGTGATACAGGTATACTTTTCCTTTGCATTTCATTCTGGCATTTGCAATGGCCCCTGAAAATTAATGATATTGCTTGTGTTAGTAACTGTGCTTTTACTGTTATTTGAGAAAACCATCACCCTCAATAGATTTTTTCATTTATTTCAGCATTTTGTCCTACCATTGCCATGTGGCATGAAGTACAGTGCTAATTTTACACACAGACTGTCCTGTCGTATTTGATTTATACAACAGTTGTGGGTCTCTCTTTTTTTCCATTTTAAAGTTATTTGCATTTGTTTGTTGCAAAAAGTGAAAAAAAAATAGATTTTTTGCTGTTTTTTATCAATTATAAAAAAATGAAAAGGTATCTGTAAATGAAACACTACTCATTTTGTAGATCTTTTTGTGCTGAAGACATTTTGTGCTCACAGTACCATGCTATCATTTTTCATTTTAAAGTTATTTGCATTTGTTTGTTAAAAAAGAGAAAAGAAAACACATTTGCTGCTGTTTATTTGTTAATTATAAAAAAAACAAAAGGTAGCTATAAATGAAGCACCACTCATGTTGTAGATCTTTTTGTGCTGAACAAGTTTCATGCTCACTGTACAATGCTATATTTTTCATTTTAAAGTTATTTGCATTTAAATATGGTTAGTACTGTTACTGAGGCTGAACATTCTAAATGAGTTCCAAACCTTTTGTGACATATCCAACTGGCCAAGATATCCATTGTGACATACCCAATTGTAAAGACAAAAAGTGATATCTAACATGCGGTCAGTGAGGTACCTCTTTTATCTTCCTGAAAAGAGGCACACACATGTTGTATAAATTGTTTTCAGTAGTTGAACACACTACAATATATGGCAAGATGCTAAAAATATTCATTTTGACATTGGATGCCTAACTGAAGTGAAAAAAATATATATATATATTTTTGGTTACAATTTTGGCCAACTGCATTTAAAATGCAGAGCAATTTGGTGCTTTCTCTTTTTATACTTTGAATATAGCATTTTTTTGTATTGTAAAGATGCTGTTTTAGGATAAGAAGTTCAGACAATACGGATATTCATAAGTGACAAAGTAAGGTGATAGTTAAGTCCATCATTATTGAAAGGGGAACATTAAGCTGGTTACAGTGAACACCCAACTTAGTTTTATATCACATTATGATGCAGGCAGATGCAAGATCTACTTTCTGTATCTTCTTTGTCAGAAACCTGATGTTCCCTCTGAGGCTTTTTGCAACCTAGGAAAGGTAAAACTGACAAGAGTATCTCCTCCCTATTCCTGGATTCAAGTTCCTCCAACCTGGGAACACCTGCCTGCTCTTTGTGAGTGTCACCTGCTTGCCCTCCTCCCCAAACCTGTCCATCTAAGTGTCCTGGTCAGCCCCTAGACAAAGTCCTGCCTCCTTTGATGTCTTGCAGGAAGGGAACATGAGCCAGAGGAAAAATAGTGCTCTGTAAATCCCATACACACACAGGTAGCATAGTAATGAGGCTTCAGTGGAGGACACTATTTTTAACACTCTACCATGTTGTTTGGAAGGTAATTATGCAGGGAGTCCTTTTCTCAAAGCAATACATCTGCAGGCTCCACCTACTGCAGTCGTAAAAAGGGGAAATTGCTCTGAGTGCTATACACAAAACTTCCACAGCTGCGGAAAAAATACATTACAGACTGTGGAAAAAAGTGCAATTGCAGAATTTCCTGAGGAAAAAAGTCATTGATAAGTATGGCATACCCACTTAAAGGCTATTCTCAGCCAGTGTTTTTCCACAGTTGTGGAAAAAATGTTGCACATAGAGAGTGAAGTGTAACACTCACTGAGCAAAATGCAGTGCTCAACAATTGAAATACAATTATAATGGAGGTCAGGCACAAGTAATAGCAAACCAGTGGGTGTACAGCAGTGGCAGTTATTACAGCAACACTACCACACCATAGTCATTGAAAGACTACAACAACAACCACCAGACCCAGTGCAGCCATGAAGGAGCCCCACAAGCAGTAGAGGCTGAACAGCCTGCAGTGAGTGTTACTGCAGCAAGCAACATAAACACTCCAGGGTGACACAACCATCAGTTACAGACAGTCACTGTGGTGCATGATTTTGCTGGTACCAGTGGTGCTGCAGTGGTCCCAGTTGAGGGAATGGTTGCTGATCTCTGTGGGTATTTTCAGCTACATCTATGGCAAGACTGTCAAAGGCTACTGCTCCAGCTAATATGGATCACCTGTTGTTGTGCCTCCTAAGCCTATTCCGCGAGCGGATCCACAGTTCAGATTTTCAGCACTTGCAGAATTTCTGCAGCTGCTGAATTTCCACAACTGCTCAGTTTTTATGGATTTCCACATGCAATTTTTCTTTCAGAATATCCGCACCAACGTTGCACAGTGCTGCAGACCTTTTTCCTGCAGCTGTGGATTTTGTCTGTCTTTGAATCCAGCCCAGGATTCTAAGTAAATGAATAAGCCCATAAACTCATGATTAGACAATATTATAAGCATGTGAGAGTAGAAGATTAGAAGACTGGAAAATAGGGAAATAGGAGACTCTATAAGCAAGCTAGTCAGTGAATATGACTGAGTGTGTGGTAATCCATTTACATCCCATATTAGTTCTTATACTTCCTTCTTTCTGAGCTTCCTGCTTATTGAGATATCACTATTAGAATGATTTTTCCAATTTTGATTAGGGTGGTATTGTCTACAGTGCTGCACCAAAATCCATCCTGGCCAAACTGGACCCCCTCTTTCACTCCTTCTGCTGCTTTGCTTTGGACTGTCTGCCTCGTATCCACAACTGTTCCTTACACTCTTCCCTCTCTCTCCTCTCCCCTCCCCTCCCTGGAAGCTTGCCACCTAATCCACTATGCCTCTTTTATCCCTAAATTCTGGCTAGCCTCCCTCCCCTCTTACCTTATGTCTCGCCTCTACCCCCTGCCACCCTCCTCTTACACACACTTTGTAATACTAGCTATCAGTCCTTCACTTTCCTCTTGAAAATCCTCTCTGGTCAGGCTGCCTTCTCCTTATGCTTTCTAAACTTTGGCACTCTCTCCCTAACCATTCACTCTGCCTCTTCCAAATGCTTTCTCTCCTCTCTGCTCCATGACCTCACGCTCCCTCCTTAACATGCCTTTGAGTCATAGCCCTACCCGGCTCCTCAGTTTCCTCTTCCCTCTTTTCCTTCTTCCTTGTCCTACCCTCACTTACCCTCCTCCACCTCTCTTCCTCCCCTCTTTCCCTTTTCTCCCATTACTTCCTGCACTTCCTTTCTCCTGTCATCTACACTAATTCCCTCCTTGTTTTCCTTCTCATTTCTAAAGTGCCCCATACCTCACCTTGAAATGTATTTTCTTTAACCCCCAGAACAGGTCACCCTCCCGTCCCATATAATTTTGCCTATAATGTTGCCTGTCTGATGAAGCTCTTTTTTTTTCTTTGTACTGTATAATTTATAGCTCTGCATGATGATTTTCATATAAGCTAGTGTTTCATTTAGCTCTTATACCCTCTTCCCTCCCCCAGGATGCATCTGGAGAAACAAGATTTTATTCAGCTCAGTATGTCTTTTCTGGTGAAACTTTTGAAATAAATAATTAAATATCCTTTTCTTTCCCCTCACTTTCTCTTGCAATGCACTTACCCATTAATTCTGGTTACACTCTGGGGGAGCCTTAGCTGCACTCACCTCATCAAGAGAACCACAAATAAGGGACAGATTGGGACTGGAACCTGAACCATTAGAGGACCATCAAAGTGGGAGAAGGAAAAGCCTCATTGCTAGTGCCTGTTTAGAAATTCTGCATAAAGGAAAATGCTGGAAGAAACTGAAGAGGGAAGAAGAAACTGACTGATCGTGAATGTCCAGGCAGAGAGTTTCTTGAATAAACTGCTTAATTAAGATAAAAAGAGGGTGAAATAATCCGAGATGCCTTAAGCTCAAGAGTACACTTTAGAACTATATGCTGCTGTACTATGGAGAAGAAGGAACACATAAGATTAATCCTTATGAGTGTTGCCCAGAATTCAGTTTATTGTGACATGAAAGACTATTATTACTGAACTGTGAACCCTTTTGAAACAAATGGTCTTGGGGCAGCTCTCTCACTGTAATTATCTGTTCAGTAGCTCAACTCTTTATTTAAATAGTATTTCAATGATTTATGGATTACACTGTAGGTTTTTATTTATTTATTGATTGACTGATTGATTTATTCTGTTCTTGGATTAATACCTTTGAACTATAAGCTCATTTACAAAGGTTCCACGTCAACAGCAAACAACACAAATACAGGAAAACAATACAGACAGTGGTTAAGCAGTAAGTATGTTGTGAGGTGTGAACAGAATGGAAAGGTAGCTTGTTATGGAGAGAGAAACTGGTAGCAAGAGAGGCTAGGTGCTGAGAGAGTGCCAAGTAGGTGAGGAAGGTATAAGGGAGAATAGGTTGAGAAAACAGGAGCAGCCATAGGGCCTTGTCATTGGTTTGCTGGAAGGGAACAATTCTATGAGGTTTTAGAATGGGAGGATATGGTGAGGAAGAGGGAAGCAGATTAGGTGGGAGGTTTGTACCATCACAGCACCAGTTACAATATTACCAGTATTGAAATTCAAAAGTTTTACTACCTTTACCATCTTTAGGGTACTAAAACCAATAATTGAAGTAGAAAAGTCACACCTAGGATAATGCTGATTTGAAACACTTATCTTGGCAAAAACTATTTAAAACATCTGTGTACAGTATGTATTTATTTATTCAGTTATTGAATTTTCAACAGAATACAAATGGGTTCAGTAGTGTCATGCTGCCACAATCTTGTTTTCAGTTAGCAATGGATAAAAAACACTGTAATTCAAAAAATACTGCCCTTTTATAAACACCAACCTAATTGGGGCCCGAGGAACACAATCATGGCATTAGATTTCAAAACTCATGTTTAGAAATATGTTTATTTAATTTGGCCATTGGTAGTGTCGCAAATTTGTGACACTACTTTTGGGAAACTTTCACAAATTGCGAAAGTTTCACAAATGTAGTGTCACAAATTTGCGACAGTTTTCACGAAAGCTTTCGCAAAATTCGTGAAAGTTTCACAACTTTGCAACACTACTTTAAAAAAAAATTGCTGTTTCTTTGTCACTTCACTGCAAATAAACAGTTAAGACTTTTGGGCTGTAATTTGCAGGGTAGAAAGTGTTTGCCCGGAAAAGTTGTGCCTTTTGCTGGTTTCATGATAAAATTTACATCGGGTTCCATAGTTATAACATTCCAAAGTTTGAAATTTCACCATAGGATAAAATTGTGGCAGTCACAGTACCTTTGGTGGCTATATCTCAAAACGCTCGAGATACAAATTTTCACTAAACGCATGTAGGTTGCCAGGCCACCATTACAACTGTGGTGGGATTTTTATAATGTTCCCAAGGTTACTGTGATAGTGTGCCATTTGCAGCACAAGGGTTACTTGGAATGTCTCTAGGTCTGCAGCTGTCTGTACACTTATGGGTAGATGGGAGTACAGGTCCGAGAGGGCCCTGTGCTCCCCGTGATGATACCAATATGCAGTAATGGGAGTGCAGGGATCTCCATTATGCACTTATGGGAGCGCAGGGCCCTCTGAGTCCTTCGCGTCCCACAGGAAGATGAGGGTTAATTACAATGGCTCTATGCTTGTGGATAGAGGCCCTGCCTCCTACTCCCACAACACACTATAGACTGATAGCAGAACAGTACATGGAAGCCCTGCACTCCCACAACCACATAAGGGTAAGATTACACTTTCTCAAAAAGTAAGGAAAGTCATTGCAAAAACTCTGTGATTGTATCAGTTAGGGTTGATATTACAGTGACAAAAGTATGGAAATGTGGTGTTAGGGTTCCCAACCTACCACCCACCAACCCCCACCCTCTGCACACCAACAGGTGTCAGGTGTGTCTTGAGGTCATCAGGGCCCTAACTCTCACCCATTCTCTATACTGTACCATCTCGGCTCCTTTACAAATGAAATGGTGTGAGAGTTGGGGTTGATGACCCTAAGGCACACCCCAACATCTGTTGCTGTTTGGAAGGTGAGGAGGTGTATGGTAGAGTTGGGAACCCTAACACACATTTCCATACTTTTGTTGCTGTAATATGAACCCTAACTGATGCATTAACAGAGTTTTTTGCAATGAATACTGATAATGCACAGGCTTACTAAAGAAAACAGGGCGTTAAGTGCCTCATTACTGTGATCAATATGCAAACAACTTAGGAATATCATAAGAATACATTTTTTGGTCAAAAGGGATAATATCAGTTAAAAAAATGATGAAAAATCAATTATGCAAGTGAAATTGACATTGAGATAAAGAATTGGCAGAAAACATCCTAAAAGAGAATAGTTAATTCGATAATTTAGGTAGTTTTGTAAATACAGAGACACAATTTCAAACAGACTTCTTGGGTGACAGAGAAGAAAAGAATAATATAAATCAAGGTGGACAAGAGAAAACAGAATGCAGGCAAACAGCACACACTGTAAGTCACAAGGAAACAAAATGGACTAACGATAAAACTGGGGTAAAGTAATTTAATATGCCCATTAAGCCATAAACACAGAAAATAACAATTTTTTTTTTTATTTTTAAATGTTTAGGCTGAGAAAGATACACTGAGATGAAACCTATTTTCCAGGTGCATCCCAGGAGCACAAGGAGGTTATATGAACTACCTGAAGGCTGGCTCTGTCTGTACTTGCACTTAACCCAGTAGGCATAGCCCCCTTTCTTTGGTGGGATCCTCTACATTATCTTATGTTCACACTGCATATCAGTAAGATTTTACCTAAGGAATGTAGGCATGACCATTTCTGTGTGCTGCAGGATATTTTTATTTATTTGTCATTTTTGACCAGTATTGTGACCAGTTCTGGATTTTTCATGTTCAACTGTAATCCCTTTCCTGTATTTAGTATTACATGCAATGCATTTCACTTGCCGTCCTTACTTTCTGTAACTTTGGATTCATTATATCACTTTATGAGATGGTTGCCACACTTGCCTTACTTTGTAATCTCCGGCTGCACCTAAAATAGACACTGTAATTGTCTAGTGTGTTTACCTAGTCAATAAAACCCAGGTCTGCTTGGTCTCAGTTTCACAGCTTGGAGCTTTATTCTCTAGGCATGCTGCTTCTTTAATAAGAAATAAATGCAGAACATCTAATACTGATTTATAGCAGAACATTTAATGGAATGGGACTTCGGTTCCGGTTACCAGCTAATGGCAGCTTAGAACCTAGAGCTCTGTCTCGGCCTACTAATCAGTCCAGCAGCATCTCTACTTAAAATTTACCAGCCTTTCTCAAAATCAATGAATTACAGACTTCACCATGCCTACCAAGCAGCAGAACAAAGAAGGACTGGGGGACCCTCCATAAACAACTACATGGTAAACAAACAATCAGGCACAGGTCGTGCATGGGCAGAACTCTCAGGACCACTAACCAGTACGCAGCTTAATGAGGGAAAGGAGGAAGACTGCATGATAACTTCAAGATCCCCCTGTAGCACCTTTTTTTTTAACACTTTGTTTATGCCCTGGAGGTCAGGACATCTCTCTGGGGTACCCTCGCAACCACATCTGCTACTCCCTGCCTGAAACCTCCTTGGAAGGGATCCCCCAGCCATTGTGGCATGTCCAGCCCCCCCGGATCACCACCCCAGGGAAGGGCACACCATGGCAACCTGTCTGAAATTAGAGGGACAGCTGCAGGACCAGGGCAGGAAATGGAGACCCCAATGAGGCAGATCCAGCAGCAGGATGTGGGTGGGTCTCTGGGTCCCTCTTCACCTCCACTAGACCACCAGGGATTTTATACTTTAAAGGTCCCTGGAGTGTGGTCATGCAATGGTGCCCTGGCACTGTGTGCTGACACCGCCAACACTCCACCCCATGCTGTTGCACTGCAAGTTCCTTGCAATGCCCCTGATCTCGATCAGGGGCTACTAAGGAGTGGTGCCTAACCCTGGATCCCTCCCCAGAAAGGGAGAGCAGTCCTCCAGATGCTCAATCCCTTCCCTCCCCTGCCAACGCCCAGTAGCCAGAGTCCATTCCTGAACCCGGGACCCCGACATGGCATGAGGTGTGGCATCCAGCACCTCAACCCTCAGTGCCACTGGCTGGGCACCTCTGTAGCACCTTGAAACTGATTAGTGCTACCCTACATCAGCTAGAAGCAAAGGTAACAGGATGGCCAAGAGCTCAGTTGCTTGGTCCACAGAACCGGGGCTTTAGAAAACACGATGACTGAATACATGAGCATCTCAGATCTTCACAGCTCAGCCCTCCTGGACCTAAACTGTGGGGAATTAGACCTGCAACAACAACTGGAGGACTTAGAAAAATCGAAATTGCCGCAATAACTTGTAGCTCCATGGGTTACCAGAAGGGACTGAAACCAACAACATGACTCAATTTATAGAAAGCTTCTTAAAATAAATTCTAAACCTGCCTCCTGACAGAGACCTTGGAATTATCCATGCACACTGCTGTCTGATTCCCCACCCTAGG
This sequence comes from Neoceratodus forsteri, assembly GCA_016271365.2. Taxonomy (NCBI): domain Eukaryota; kingdom Metazoa; phylum Chordata; order Ceratodontiformes; family Ceratodontidae; genus Neoceratodus; species Neoceratodus forsteri. The sequence goes on along the minus strand of CM057454.1, from coordinate 1,022,289,748 downwards.
GACCCCAAAGCCAGACCAAGATCTATCGTGATGACCTTCTTGGACTTCCGAGTCAAGAAAGAAATCCTTCATACTGGCTGGCTAAAAACAAATCCATTTCAGTAATGTGCATTTATTTTTGACCAGGACTATGTTCCCAAATTTTGCACACCAACAAGAAACATATCAGTTGGTTAAGGTACTCGTAGGTAGGGCACCAAGCACAAGTTGAATTCCTGCAAACTAAAAGTTATGGCTAAGTCAGGGTGGAGACGCTTCCGGAGTTAAGGAAAGCCAGGGATTACCTTAAGGGGAGGTGAAATTGTTTAATCAGGAAAGGCACACTAAGCCGAGCTTGTTTCCAAGTGTGACCTGGGAGCACAAGGAAGTTAAGTGATTTGCTCAGGGTCACACAGTATGCAAGTGGAAGCTGTAGGATTCAAACCCAGGTCTGGTCTGCTGGATGTCACGATTTGCAGCTCAGAGCCTTAGACCACTGTGCTATACTGCCTTAAAGAACTGGGTATTCAGGTTCCAGAAGACAGAAGTGTCATCAGGGAAAAAGCATTACAATCCAGGGAATAGAAGATAATAGGAACTAAAAGTGCCCAGAAGTGGGCAGCATCAGGACCTTCCAGTGTGTGGGACAAGGTTACAGCCACAACATTCCCCCTGAGCACAGAGAAAGAGATTGTGCCAGTTCATGAAGACCAGGTGAGTACTTCAGCTGATTTAAGTGTGGACTCCTGATTTTTCCTTTAGTGACTTACAGTATGGCTTATTTTCTATCAGGTTATTCCCCTTCTGCCACACCTTCATGTAGTAGGGCAGGAGAAAGACTCTATACCCCAAAGCCCTCAAACTTTGTGGAGTGGAACTGTCTTTCTCACATAAGCCATGGACTGAATACCAGTCTAGACACTACATTTTTGGGGAATAATAAAACTGTGATATTTATAAATTGCATATAGGGTGAATTAAGTATTATCAAGACATTTACATTTCAAAATGTATGCTCTGGATATAATAATTTTGTTGGACTGGGGCGGCCTGGGAGGGGCCTGGAGACTGGAGGCCTAAAGACTACAAGAATACTGGGGGACTTCGGGAGAGTGTTCTCTTTGCCTGGTGCTGTGGTGGAATGTCTGGAGGACCTTGGCCCACACTGGACCCATTTGCACTGTCCAGACTCCCGTCAGTATCTCTCCTTAACTCAACGGGTAGTACCAAAGTAAAAGGACACTCCTGGAAGAATATTTAATTAGATTTAGTAGCGCCCCTCCAGGGGGAGTACCTGTAAAGGAGACCAGCTCTAATATCAGGCAATAGAGACAATGACTCTGTGAGGACATTGTATCAGAGGACCTCTGAGGGATACCTGAAGAGGTACCTTAGAGACTTCTGACTAATCTGTACCTCAAAAGAAACGAGAGCAAAACCACATGTCTCGCCTGAGGGAGAAAACCTCTTGAACATTTATTTCCAGATTAAGGGTGTCCTTAGGTTCCTCCAACCCAATGAAGATGAACATTACAGTCTACAGAGAGTGTGAGGGGTGAATTGAGGAGTGCAGAAATGGAAGGGGGGTGTTGTGTGTGGTGCTTTGCTGGGAGGTGCATGGGGACCCTTGGCCTTCCTGCAGGCCGCCCCTAGTCTTCTGGTCATGGGAGTTTCCACAGATTCCCCATCAAACAAAAATAAAGAACTTGCAATTCTGGCTTTCCAGCTCTTGGACCACCTGTGGCTGGGACCTCCCTACCCATGGACCATGTCTAGCAGTAAATTCAGCCCGCAGTATTTTCTAGTGTAGTTGAAGATGGGCGGTGCCAGATATTCAGAAACTCTCCAAAAATACCCTGGCAACCCCTGTTTACCCACCCAGATACCCACACTTATAGGGTTAGGAAGTCTGGGAAGGAAGTGGTCATATCCAGCTTCCTACCTCACTCCATAGGATATCTTGAGAGGACGAGAGCTGAGCTTAATTCACCTTTAGTACCATTTTTCAACTAAATGCCTTATGGGTGTTTAGGCTTTGCATATAGTTTGGAATCTGTTTGTATGACTTTTATAAGTTCATATGGTATTGTTGATCCTAGATGCTAATTTGTTTACATCCAGACACATAAACAGTTAGTCTGTTATATTCAAAATGGGTGACCTAAAATGTTGTCCCCAAATGTTAGGGGCATTAATAACCCAGTCAAAAGGGCTCAGGTGCTCCAAGAATTGCAAAGACAACAGACAGAGGTAGCTTTCATACAGGAAATGCACCTGAGGGCTCAGGAACACATGAAACTTAGACGGAGCTGGGTGGGAGAGGTTTATGCCTCACATTACAAAGCACACCCCCACCAAAGGGGAGTAGCCATTCTAATTAGGAGAAATCTCCAACTGAAAATTTTTCAGGTAGAGGGAGAGCCAGAGGGCTATTATATACATCTCCATGGGGAGTATAGAGGACAGAAGTGCACCTTATTGAACATTTACACTCCAAATGAGGAGTCAGAACACTCACCCTTTCATCATAGGGGGATTTCAACTCTGTGCTAGACCTACATCTAGATAGGGTGGGATCAAGGACAATGGGACCATCCAGGTCTGGATAGACATTAATGAGATTATGTACTGAGCAAGCTTTGATAGATGGTTGGAGATTTCAAAACCTGAGGAGTCAGGACTATACTTTCTATTCACCCAAATATAAAATGTGCTCTAGAATAGATTTTTTTCCTAGTCTCTGCAAATTGGGCATCCAGTCTCACTAGTGCCTCCATTGGTAACATTACCCTATCCGACCATTCACCAGTTCACATTCAGCTCGGGATGGCCCCCAAGGTCTAATAAATTTCTATGGCTCCTAAATGTCAGTCTATTGACCCAATCTGAGTCTAAAGAGCTAATTTAAAAGTCTACTAAAAACTTCCTACCAAAAATCCAAAAGAGGATACAAGTGTGGAGGCAAGATGGGATGCCTTAAAGTGTTATTTATGTGGGAGACATTAAATATTCATCCCAGGTAACGAAAAACATATTAAACAGAGACTTGAACTTGAAAACTAAATTGCCCAGTTAGAGGAACTACACCAATCAACCCTTGATGACAAAGTAAAACTGCAACTAGACCAAACCAAACACAAATTGAATCAAATAGTAGACATGCACATAGAAGGTCAATTGCAATATTCTAAGCAAAAATTCTTTGAACATGGTAACAGGGCAGGGAAACTCCTGGCATGGGAACTACGCAAAGAGGCAGCCACTAGAGTGGTACTTTGTAACAAAGATCCGGCTGAAGGTCAGACTACTACATCCCCCCTTCTAATCACAGAATTTTTCCAAAAGTTTTAAAAACATTGTATGCTGCTGAGAGCGGCTCAAGAGACTCAGAGCAAACCTCCAATTACTTAAAAACTTTAAAATTACCTAAATTGCCAGAAGTCCAAAAAACATTTCTAGAGTCCCAAATCACAGAGCAGTACATCCAACAGAAAACTGAAAAACTAAAAAATGGAAAATCTCCTGGCACTGATGGATTTATGTCAGAATTTTATAAACAATTTACCACATTAATAATGGAACCTCTTTCGGAGGCATTTAATGCTCTGGTTGGGGGGGAGGGGGCAGCCCTTGCCTCATGAAACCAGGCCCAAAGTTCGGTAATCCTTCAACCAGAAAAAGATCCGGAAGACTGTAAATTTTATCATCCCATCTCCTTTCTTCTGGTTGACTTAAAGATATTCACAGGTATCCTAGCAGATCAGCTACAGCAGGTAATTCCATCCCTAGTTCACAGAGACCAGACCAGCTTTATCTCCAGAAGATGTTTACAAGACAACATCAGAAGATTCTTAAATATTATCTCAGCCCAAAAAGATAAAGCATCTCTCCAATTGGCAATTAGGTTGGGACGCAAAAAGCATTCAATAGGTGTAGATTGGATATTCCTGACTCAGACCCTTCAGGAGATTCAGTCTGGGAGACAAATTTACAAACATAATCACAGCCCTATACTCCACCCAAGCTAGAGTGAAAGTTAATGAATTTCTGTCCAACTGACTCCCCTAAAGAGAGGTCCCCTTCCTTTTGCCCTCTCACTGGAACCCTTAGCCTTAGCTATTAGAGTTAACAACAACATTAAAGGAGTGATGGTGGCGGGCATGAACAAAAGCTGGCCTTATGTGCCAACTATTCTCTTTTCTTTGTGGCTGATCCAGAATCCTCTGTGCCTCACCTCTTACAGACACTTGCAGAGTATGGTCCCTGGCTGGCTAAAAATTTATTTACAGAAATCAAAGGCCATGGTATTAAGTAGCACCCCTGAGGCCAGCATTTTAAAGCATCTTTCCCTTTACCTGAGCCTCTAGGAACACATTTTGGTAACTGGGCATCAGAATTTCAGCAGACACCTCTTAGTTATACAAAACAATTACCTGAAACTTTTCAGGAAATACAAGCAGACATGGCAAGGTGAAATCTTCTACCACTCACACTATATGGAGAATTCAAATGTAAAGATGAGCGTAATACCACAGCTCTTGTTTTTATTCCAGACTCCCATTTCAATTCCTGGATCCTTTTGCAGCCAGTTACAGAAGAAATCACAGTGGTTTGTCTGGGCAGGTAAGCACCCCAACTTGCTAGGGCCCTCCTATAGACCCCTCAAGGAGAAGGCGGTTTGGCTCTTCCCAACTTCCCTCAATACTATCTGGTGGCCAGGGGAGCACAGCTATGCACATGGGCCAAGTGTAGAGAGGAGTCTGGTTGGTACAATCTAGAGGAAGACACAATGCATGGCTGGGCACTTTAGGGATTGCCAACCAGTAACATCCTGCAAATATATGAGGCCAACACAGATAACCCATGGGTGAAACATTCTCTCCATGTGCATCTTTTATGCAAATTACACATACTCCAGTGGGCCCTGGGCCTTTACCTTTAATATGGTTCGAGTTGCTTTTGAACTACCCAGACTAGATCAGGGAAGGGTACCAATATTGGGTTGTAAAGAAACTGGCAACCTTTACATAATGCTTGACTAATAATAGATGTCTATCCTTTGCACAACTTAAAGCTAGGTACCAACTCCGTAACAAAGATCATTCCAGGTTCTTACAGGTACGACACTTTTTGCAGACCCCAGGGATCATACCCCAAATTCTGAGAGAAAGAAGAGACCTATAAATGTTCTTCTACTATGCAATTACACTTAAAAGCAATTCACATTACCTGACTCAGCTTTACATTATTTTAAATAAGCAAAAGTTTTCACCTCTTAACAAAGTGAAGGAAAAATAGGAAACAGAATTAGATACCCACATATAATCCATTCAGTGGATAAGGCAATTGGAGAGAGGCTGGCAAATAACAGCATCTCCCACCTGGTGAGAATTTAACTGGAAAATATTGGTCCAGTTCTTCTTGACCCCAACTATCACCAAACATTTGGGACCTCCCAATCTAATCTATGTTGGAGGGGGTTGTGGGGGAAAGCGTGACACATGGACACCTTTTTTGGGCTTGTCCGCTGATTCAACCATTCGGGAAAGGAATATATGCACAACTACGAGACCTAACAGGACTTCAAGTTCCTTACACAGCCACAGATTTAGTACTGGGGTTTCCCACTCTACTCACAGGTAATAAAGTAGCTAGAACATTGGCTCAGATGTTTACAGTAGTAGCATTAAAGTGCATCATCTCTGGATGGCGCCCCCCCCACCTAAAATGACAAACTGGTCAACCAGAGTGGGAGAGCTGGAGAGAATGGCAAACATCACTGGCCAATTACAGCTACAACAAGAAAACTTTCTGGGGATGTGGTGCCCTTGGCACCTATTAATCAGTAATCTCACACCCTAAAAACACATGTACCATTAAAATATAAGTCTGGAGGAAAGTAGGAGTAGGAGAAATTGAACATAGGGACATTGTTTATATTAGACATGATGTGTTAAAAATGTTTTAGCACTCATTAGATTAAGAGAAATATATTTCTTAACACACAGTTTTATACAGTACGTTTGTATTATAAACATATCTTGATTATTTGAAGATGTTATCATAACTGTATTGAGGCCATGCTCTGTTACTAATGCTATTATAAGCACACTGTACTTTATTATCATGAAAAATAATATGACCTGTTTATGATCAATAAAATCTTATGAAGTTAAAAAAAGAACATCTAATTGAGATTTTAGGCTGTTTCCAAATGAGGATGCAATTAAATCATCCATTACATGAATAATGTAGAAGAAAGGTGAAAAGTAATTATTTTTTGGAATATAGTTGGGTTCAGAACAAATGTGCAGATCAGGACTGGCTAAATTTCATAACTCAATGTGATAAATTTGCACTTCAGAAAGCTTAGACTAATAAGTATTCTCATATACTTATAGATGATTATTAAATGGATAGAGACAGTTCTTTAATCTGATTGGCTGATAGCCCTTGCCAGCTATGTTTTTTTTTTTTAGCTTATACTGTACCACACATAAAAACAAGTGCCAGCATCCACAAACTGACTCTCCTAAAATATCTTTTTGCCCACTCTGCCACCTGTCCTAACCTAGCAGCCATTTTTTTGACAGTGAGCAGTATCTGGTTTCCTCTGTTCCACTCAGATAAAAAAGGCACTCCTTTGTTTTTTCATTATGGCAAATCACATTGCCCTTCCTTCCAACCTCAGCTACCCATGGTCTCTCGCTCTCCCTACTGCCTCACAGAGTGAGATCACTGGTACTTTTCTGAAAGTTGGTACTACAGATGGTAGCATGCTGCCAGCAAGACCATTAGGAAATCTCAGACTTGTCAGTAGCCTAGCAACCCACTGTAGTCACTCTTTAGAAACATCACATTAACTCTTTCCTGATTTCACAGGTAAATTTAAGAAATACATTTTATTAAAAAAACAGCAATTGGGCAGGTGTTGTATTTCAAACAAAGGAAGCTTAGTTGAAAGTGAGTGAGAGGAGTCTGGCAAGTGGTAGGTGGGGATAAAACTGCCCAGAATAAAGAGACAGCCTGCAAAATAATAATTCTGCAGGTAAATTGTTTAACAGTGCAGGTAATTTCAGACTGTGTAGGTAATTTCAGACTTGTTCCCTTCTGCCCCAGCACTCTCATTATGCAATGCCCCTACTGACACAATAAAGTGAAAGTACTATTGTGCACCCAAAAATGAAAGTTTTTAATATTTTTTCAATTTTTGGGAAAAGTTACAATATTTCTCAATATATACCTATTTTATAAGTACAATAACACACTCCGGGGTGTGGATTATGCTCTGATAAATGCACTTCTAGGGGCAGTAAGGCACTCGGCCTGTAGCTTTGTGCCTCACAACACCCCTAGGCATGCGTTTATCAGAGCATTACCCACACCTCATCATGTATTATTGCTTACTTATACTGTGTGTTGTTCCCCTTGGATATTTCCATATAAAAACAGGTTAAAAGGAAAGACTGGTGGGTGGTCTTTATGTATGTTTCTACAACAATTGACTTCAGCCATGGAATGATTGCTTATAACTCCCAAAAAGGTATCCCTCTAAAGATGAACATGGAAATGCTGGAGACAATTATAGTCTGGAGCACTAAGAACTGCAGCACAAAGGATGACAAAGGAGTCTGCCAGGGAAGTCAGCCAGTGGAGGCAGTGAACAGCCAGCATCCCTGCCTAAAGCTACCAGTAAGGGCACTGTACCCTGTCTGCTGGACTTAAAACATCTATGAACTATAGCTATGGACTATTATGTTAGGTACACCTCTCAACTGGTCCTAATTTCAGGGACGTCCCTGATTTTAGATTACAAATTTACTCTGTCCCTCCTAAATGTGTCTTTTTTGCCACCGGACCATAGAGAGTTGAATCATAAAATCTTTCTGACACTAGTTTTATAGTCTAGGTCTCCAACAGAAAATGCATTTATCTCTAAAGCACTTACTGTAACAGCTTCATGAACTCATATTAGCATTTTTAAGATGTGTCCCTAATTTTGACCACGTGTCTCTGATTTTGTCCCTGATTTTTCAGGTAGGGGGTTGAGTGGTATGAGTACATTTGCTATGCTATCTCTGTCATAATACCACTGCTTATTGTTTTTATGTCTGCTATTATGCTTCTGCTGCTATCTAGGAAATGTTTTTGTTTAAGTACCCATCTGTCTCCCCTGCATAGAGTGGCAGCATGTTCTTTACAAGCATTTTGTTCTCATGTACATATATTTATTATGTATTTCTTTTTGTTAACCAGGTAAGTACACTAAGCAGAAACCATCCTTTTTTCAGGTATGACCCAGGAGAATAACAGACATTGACAATTCAAACAATGTACAGCATAAAACAACCAGATACAGTATTCACAATGTGCAGAGTAATAGTATACAAAACAAAATGCAAAGAGAATTAGATAATAAACTGCTTGGCTAGTCTTGATCCTTGATATCATGTTGTTGTATTCATTGCATTGTGCTGGCTACTCTTATCTGGGATTTGCCTTTATAACCCTACATTAGGCCATCTTGACTTAGCCTGGAAGGCATCAGCTTGCTTCAGTGCTGGCCTAACATCCTGCACACTAGTCCCCTTGTTCCCTGTATTTACTGAATCATGACAGCCATGGGCTTGTTGTGTGGTCTAATTTATTACATATCTCTCTCACTCCTTGACCACCTGTCCACTGCCCTAGTTACAAGCCCTGAATACTTCCAGCAGTCCCACAGCAGACAACGTTAAGTATGTAATTGTCCCCAACCAGCTCTGCTGAACTTTTAAAGGCCTGATGCCAGCAAGGCATCTGTACCTGCTGGGTCACAAATCCAGGTCCTTTCTTGTCTACTAAGCAGCACCCATATCTAAAAGGTCTTTTTTCTCCTTCTAATCAACTATCTAGGAGACACTGAAAGTAATCCCAGACCTTATGTAGATATTACGTTAGCCAGCAACAATACCTGGCTAGGCCCAAGAGACCTCAGGATGATGCATCTTAATGTATGAAGTCTAGTCCCCAAGGTGGATGAACTACAGGCCTTTGTCATGGTGTACAAACCACACCTGCTAGCCATCTCAGAGAGCAGGCTAAGGCCTTCTATCAGAAACTGAATTTGCACTGCCTAACTACAAAACCCATTGCAAGGATGGAGTGGGAAAAAGAGCTGAGGGTGTCCTATTCTATGTTAAATCAGACCTGAATGCTAAGGTCCTTACTCCCAGCTATACTGCTTTGATAACCTGTAAATGGTTAGCAATGCAATAGAACCTAGGTATCAAAAAACTCAATATAGGCTATGTGTATACCCCTCCAAATTAGCCATCAAGGGCATCAAAGATGTAACACATTTGGTATCCACCCTCGGTCACACCAAACTAATACGGGTAGGTGTCTTTTGCTTAAATTGGCAATCAGACACTACAGCATTCAGAGATGTATTAGTCAATCAAAACCTAAAAGCAGATCCTCTCCACTCTCATTAGGTTAAATTCTAAAACAGGGAACCATTCCCTCCTTGACTGGGTACTAGTCAGTAACCCATCAGGATCAGGTTATGTGGCCACCTGCCAGAGACAACCAGTGACCACTCTGCTATCTACTGCCTCAGCACAATAGTGTTATATGTAACCAAAAAATCCTGAAGGTGACAACAAGGGGATCGCCAAGCTCAGGCATATTAAATAACCAAGTCCACACAACAGTCCATGTTAAAAGGCACCACAGGAATGAAGCAAACTCAAGTTTGCTTGTCTGATTCAAAACACTTTTTCACTGGTACTGGCTAGCAGCCACCCCCACCACATACCACCAAATATTTTCAAACACTGCCCGTTCTCTTTCTCAAGGCATAAACTGGAGGCTCTTACCTGTTCCTATTTCAGGTGAACATTTTAAGATGTACATACTGTACATATATAAAAAAACACTTAAAAATGCAAAGACAAGAAAGCTCCAAGCTTATATAATAATTATTATAATAAAATGAACTTATAGTGACAAATATGCTCATATATATTAGATTTGCAGATAATGAAAGACAAGGTGTAGTTTGGCGGTGAGTGGTAGAAGTACTGCTAGCCAGTACCCATGTAATAAAGTGTTTCGAATCAGACAAGCCAATCTGAGTTTGCTTCATTCCTGTGGTGACTTACCATGGACTGCTGTGTGGACTTATATGTAACCCTGCCCCTAGAGAAGTTCTATTCCGCAGCTACAAAGGTTTGAACACCCAGGCATTCAAAGCTGATCTTGCTGACATGGATTGGTCCTTCATGCATGTAATCCCTGATGTCAACTGTGCTCTGAACTTTCTTATTATTTAATTCATGAAGCTGCTTGATAGGCATGCCCCCCTGACCAGGCACAGAGTCAAAAATCTGAATTCAGATTGGTTACCCTATGGCCTTTTCAAATTAATGAGAACCAAGGACTCGGCATGGGACTAGTATAAAAAAATCAAATTCCAAACCTACTGTGAAGGCCTACATGCAATTAAGGAACAAATGTAAATGCGAACTAAACCTGGCCAAGAGTTTGTATCTCAGAGCTAAACAAGCAGCCAGTATAAGCAAAATATTTGGTCTTGTACAAGTAACATAGGGATAGGGAGAGGCATCACCAGTAGAAAACAAGAAGTTGTTGGCCCTCTGTACAGACAGTTGGTAAGACCACATCTGGAGTACTGTGTACAGTTCTGGAGATCCCATCTCCACAAAGACATAGACAGGGTGTAGGCTGTCCAGAGGAGGGCAACCAAAATGGTGCAGGGTCTGCACCAGAAGACTTATGAAGAAAGACTAAAGGAGCTTAAGATGTATAGCCTCGCAGAAAGGAGGGAGAGGGGACATGATAGAAACTTTCAAATACCTCAAGGGAATCAACAAAGTCCAAGAGGGTAGCATCTTTCAGAAAAAGAGATGTGCAAGAACAAGGGGGCACAATTTGAAGATAGAGGGAGGACAGCTCAGAGGTAATGTGAGGAAGTATTTCTTCACAGAGAGGGTTGTAGATGCATGGAACGGCCTTCCTGAGGAAGTCGTAGAGTCAAAAACAGTGGGGGCATTCAAGAATGCATGGGACAGACATAAGGCAATTCTAGTGGGGGGGTAGGAGGAAGTAGGCTGTTGGTTAACTAGGATCTGCAGCTTATCTATTAGGTAGGGAAATGGGCAGACTAAATGGACCAAGCGGTCCTTATCTGCCATCAGATTCTATGTTTCTATGTTAATTCCAGAGCCACTGAGGTGCCATTGGTCATCAAAGTAAATGACATTAAACTCACTGACCCCAAGATGGTGGCAGATCTGTTCAACAGCCACTTCTGTAATTTGAAGAAATTTAATGTGCCCATCACAGGAAAAGACCACACAAATTCACACGGGCAGTAAAAGTAGAAATGACCTTTCCTCATTGCTACATAAAATACATTACTGTTAACAAAGTTAAAAAATACCTAGCCAGATTAAACACTGATAAATCTGCTGGTAGTATGACGTCTGCCTCCAAAATTTCTTAAAGTGGCTGCACCCAGATTGCCTTTCCATTCACTAAAATTGTTAACCTCTTCTTTGTGACTCAATCAATTCCAGACATTTGGAAGTCAGCCACTGTAGTGACTCTTCTTAAAAAAGGTAAAGTACTGTTCTGGATAACTTCAGGACCATTTCTATCCTTTTGGCTCTTGTGAAGGTACAGGAGAAAATAGTCCACTGCCAACTAACTGCATACATTGACCAGCACAAGCTTCTTCTGTGAGAAGCAGCATGGCTTCCAGAAAGGCCATGGAACCTGCACCACTTTGGTCAGTTTCACAAATGAATTGTACCAAGCTATGGACAGGGGCTTGATGACTGGTGCAGTGTTCATGGACCTGACCAAAGTTTTTGACCTGGTAGACTCTGGTTTTTATCATGCAGGCTTGGTTAGATGAAAATGCCACCCCTATTTTATCAGGTCTGGTTCCTCCAAGCTACTCCATGATTCATCTTCCTTGCATCAGACACAGGCAGGGTGGAGCTGCTGTCATCTCAGGACCACGTACAAAATATGTCAGGTTCCCCTTGTAATCATATGACTCATTTGAAGTTGAACCATTCACTGAAATGATCCACTGTTGTAGCTGGAGGAGCATTGAACCTGATATTTTTGGAGCTCGTGTGGATATTTCTGGGATATTGGTTGCATCCTCTGGGGAGTGCAGTGCAATGGTTGAGGCTTATAATGTAGCTGTCCTTACTGCAGCTGACTTTCTGGTGTCAGTACACCTCTATCCACATCTTGGAAGTCATAGCTCTCCCTGGTATAATGATGAGCTTCAGGAACTGAAAAGCTGTGGACAGGCTCGAGGAGCATTGGAGGAGATCTGGCCTGGCCTACTTTCTGACAGACTTGTCATGATCTGTCATTATCAGACTTATCATGAGGCAATGACTGGTTTGAAGAAAAAATTTTATTCCTCCCTTATTTCAGCTGGGAAAAATAGGCTCATAGCTCTTTTCAGATTTGTGGATAAGATTCTTAATTCAGATTGTCTTGGATCTCAGTTACAGCCAAGTTCAGTAGAGAGATTTGAGCGGGTTTCTGCTTTTTTGCAGCCAAGATTATGGAGATAAGGAGAAATATCTCCTCCACTGGTGCTGGTGAGCAAAGCAGTGCTTGTGGAGCCAAGGTAACTAAATCCCAGGTGCTGTGGACAGACTTTCAGCCAGCTAATTATGTAGAAATCTGGCAGATGCTATCAGCAATGCATCAGTCCAGTTGCATCCTAGACCCTGCCCCCTCCCATTTGGTTAGGGGGCTAGCTAGATGCTAGTTCTTGTGTCTGTGGATACTGTGAACTTTTCCCTGAGAGGGTGTTTTCCTGACACCTCAAAGGGGCCATTGTGAGCACACTCCTCAAGAAGTCAAATTTAGGGTCCAGTGGTGATAAGGTTAGAGGCACTGGATGCTACACCTTGTGCCATGCCAGCAACCTGTGTTTGGGAGTGAACTCGGGCCAGCAGGGGTCGGCAGGGGCAGGAAAGGATTGAGCATCTGGAGGACTGCTCTCCTTTTCTTGGGGGGTGAGCGAGTATGCTTGCCATGGTGCTGGTGGTTCCTGGTGGTGACTGTGGGTGGTGCACCTTGCAGCATGGGTTTGGGAGCAGACGTGGATGCCATACGCATGGGTGCATGCCCATTGCATGCAGGGCATCATTGCATGTCTGTGCTCTGGGGAACTCCACAGCAGAAAAGCATGGTCCCACGATTAGGTGATGGCAACCTGTAGTGCCCGCCACCACACACACAATGCTGGACTTGTCTTGACAGCTCTCTTGATCCCCCACCTTGCCTTGGGTCTGGCGTGCTGAGCGGGGGTCATTGGATCAAGGTAGGTGGGGAGTGTCTGTCCCCAAATTTACTGGTGTGGCCAAGTATAAAGTGAGTGGTACAGCAATTTAGGTGAGTGAGGTCTTCCTGAAAGAGTTCCATGGGGGCCGAGATAAAGAAAGCCTACAAAAAAAAAAGAAGTCAAATTTAGATCCAGACGATCTCACAAACTACAAGTCTATCATGAACCTTCTGTTATAAGGAAGGCTATAGAGAAAGTGGTGGCAATTCATCTGACAGAACACCTGGAGAAATTTTAACTCTACAAGCCTCTCTAAACTGGTTTTCATTCTTGCCACAGCATGAGACTGCCTTTGTCTAGGTCGTGAATGATCTACTCCTGGCAAAAGATCAGGGAGCATTATCTGTTTTGGTTTCCTTGACCTGTCACCAGTGTTCCATGACATAATAGCAATCACAAACTAGAGATCACTATTATGGCAAGTGTATATTGGCAAAAAGCAAATCGGTGATATACACTTGCCGGTGACCCAACATCCTGCAAAAGAAAAACTGTTTTTGCAGGGGGGCTGCACCCTCCCCTCATAGGGGTCTTTGTCCCCTGCTCCCCCCTGAATAAAGAATGGGGGTGCATGTCAGGGAAGGGGCACAGCCTGTATTTGTGGGAAAAATTAAGTACCATACCCACAGGCAGTGGCAAAATTACAACCCTCCCAGTCCCCAGCCTGGAACCCCATACCTACTCAGCCAGAGCTAGCCACCCTCACCACCATGCCACAGGGCTAGCTCAGCTGGAGCAGGCACAGCAGTCCCCTATGGACCCTTCCCTTATCCCTCCCCTCCCATTCTCTTCACTATCCCCCCCTTCCAGTCGCTCTCTCTCTACAGTCGCTTTAACTGTGGGGTCGCTACCCTTGCAGGGCAGCCCTTGATGATACTGCAGAAAATGAGTCACTGTTTTAGCAGTCACTCATTTTCAGTCACTATCATCACAGGATCCCTTTCATCAGCATTTGATATTGTGGATCATTCTTGGGGGAGTTAGTTGAGTGCCTGTGGGGTTTTTGTGGATTGTCTTGAAACAGTATTACACTGGTTCAGACCTTTCTTGGAAAATCACCACCAGTCTGTGGTATTGGTCAGTTGTCAGTCTGTGCTTTTACCGGTTGTGTATGACATTCTCCAGGGCTCTATAATCTCCCTGTTGTTATTCACAGTATATATATGCTTCCGCTGGGAGAAGTGATCCGAATGAATGTCTTAGATCCAGTCTGGGTGTCCAATGCATGATGCTGAAAAGCCCATCATGCAGATCAAGCAGTGGAGGAGCAGTGGAGGACACAAAGCACATTTTCTTGACCTGGAAGGACACTACTTCTTTATTCAGCTGTGAGCTGTGTGAGACATTCTATATTGCACTTGAAATCTGCAACAAACGTGCACTTTTGCTTAATTATGTGGGAGGTGAAACGACCTACCCTTGGTAATTGCTTTTTATTCACATATTTATTTAGTGTTTAACCAAGAAGGGGCTTGCAAACTCTGTTTATCTTGTTAGTAACTTCAGAAGAATTTAAATACTGCATTTGGGTAGATCCTTGGAGGTAGCTAGATTGTCTACTAGGATTTTCTGACAGTTAAACTATCTTTAAATAAATTACAGGTGGCTGAAGAGTTGAAAAAGGAGCTTGCAAACTCTGCTTATCTTGGAAGTAACTTCACAAGTGTTGGAATACTGCATTTTGGTTGTCCCTTGGGGGTAGCTGGATTGACTACTAGGATTTTGGGACAGAAACTATTTTTAAATAATTTACTGGTGCGTAGGAGTTTGTGATAGTTAAACTATTTTTAAATAAGTTACTGTGGTTAAGGAGTTGTCATAGCAAACCTGCATTGTGAAACAGAAAAGACAGTCTTTCAAGCAACAGAGAGAGGTGGATCTAGGTTTATGTTTGTTTGTTACAATTCTTAAGATTTTCAGTACAGGAAGAGTTTAAAGCACAGCTGACTTGTTTTGGGGCTGACAGCTTTCAGAGCACAAACCACCAGGTCTGTTTTGGGGCTGGGAGGTTTACCTGTGTCTGACTTGGATGTGTGGATTTTTCTCTGTTTGATTAGCAGGGTATTTTCTCTGTCAAATTGTTGGGTAGGGCATCTTGCTGACAGGAAGGCACTCATCACAGTGGTGGGTCAGAGCTTTTAGCTGATTGTTTTGTGAGGGCACAGTTTAGGCCCATTGCCCCACCCCTCACCCACCCACCCCTGGAAATAGTTCCTTTATACCTGGGGTTCTGACATCATTTCTTCAAGAGTGTCAAGAGTGCAAGGTGCATATCACTGTCATATCCTCTCTAGCACATTGCACTGACAATATAAGCATACACATTGTATAATATATATATATTTCTATATAACAAACCAATCAAACACACACACACACACACACAAAAAAAAAATAAAAAAAAAATGTGGGGAGTAGTGCAATGTAATGGCTGCGGGACAGCAGTCTTCCAGGAGTCTTTCTGGAGGCTGAAATGCTGCTATTTGCAGACAACTCTCTGCCCTGAGGGAGGAAGTTGCCCATCTTCAGGCAACTCTTGACAGTTGTAAGGAACCTTCTCCCAGGCCACAATGGATGGTGGAAGGAACCTCCCCATCCAGTGAGCACCAGAGCCACCACCACTACCTCAGAGGTTGCAAAGCACAGCAGTTGGACCACAGTGGGCTCAGGAGGGTGAGGATGGTGGAACAGAGGCACACACAGTCAGTTGTTCCACACCACAATCCATACACCATTCTGGGAGCATAGCTCCCTGTGGATGCACCCGCAGCAGAGACTAAGGAGAGCTGAGGACAACTGCTCACAAGGAAGAGCCCTCAGAAGAAGCAGAAGAACACCACAAGAAAAACTTAACTCCCTAGTAAAACTCAGCCCAGCAAAGGAATAAAACACAAAGAATACAAGAAAAAACTAAATAAAGTACCACCTAGTACACATGCTTAGAAACAAAAACACATCCTCAAAGATCATTCCTGTATCTTTGGTTTTCTAATTTATGTGCTAGTGATTTGTTATCTTCCCCCAGTTGCTGGCTAAGATCCCTCCCTCCCTTCATGGCATCTATAATTTTTTTCTGACATCTTCTGAATACGTCCCATAATGCATTGTTTGTTGTATAGTCTGTCCCACATCAAGGAATGCTGCCATTCCATGCTGTTCCCTGCTGTTCATGTAGTTCTTACTCGGTGTGTTCACGGTGGGAAGTGTTCCACTTAATTGAAGATGATCAGTCTTGTCAATTATTCCATTAAGTTCTTTAGTTAATCTTCCAACATCCTGGGATGGCTGATTGTCCTAACATCAGCCCTAGTCCATGTTAAGCAATTTTTGTGTTCCCATGGGTAATGGATCTAATTAATCTAAGTCTTAGGTGCAAATACTTCCAATGAATTAGGACCAAATACTTGACTGTGGGTTTGCAGATACTGAGGAAGGAAAAGGTCACTTCAACCTCAGTGTTGAAAAAAATTATTTTTATTACGTTTATGCCTGATGTTTTACGCTATGACAGTGCTTTTTCAAGGGATGAAATAGATAAAAAGATTTCTTTAAATCATATTCCATAATCTTTACCATAATCTTTCTCAATTCATAAATATTCATAAATATTTCTTATACTGGAACTCTATACCATTATCCATACACACCTTTTTACAAGGACAGCATTTGTTCATACCAAACCCTTATACAGTTTCTTATGGATTTTAAACCTATAAAGTAATTGAACATATATCCATTATGTGTTCTTTAACCTGTTAATTATATAACTAGCTTTTCCTTTCTTTTTTTTACTTCCCAATACTTTTCTATTCTGCATTACATGCCTGCATCTCCTTTTTACTATGGATACCTCCACTCTGCTTCCTAAATCCTGCTAGAAAAATCCATCTTCATAATTGTGTTCAATTGCAAAAACAAATATAAGGCAAAAAGTGTAGAAAAGGAACCTAGCCCTTTAAATGCTTCAGCTGCTATAATTAATGTATTCACACTTCATCTAATGCATTCTGTTACATCTCTACAGTTTCTATTCCTTGTTCCAAACTTCTTAATGTGTGCTGCATCAAACAAATCGTTCGACATCACCCTATGCCTTATTGACATTTTTAGGTTCCTTTCCATGCTACTTTTATTAACGCACTGTTAACACACCTGTTTCAAACTTCTGTTAGAAATCCCTGCTTTCATTTTTCTATTGCTATGTTCCAAAGCATTCTCCTTTCAGGTATTATTATAATGCAACATCAATGAATAAGCTTATGGTCTATTACTGAAATCAACATACATTTTATGAAGTCTCCGAGATTTTTATTTCTCCCTTATAACATACTTTGATACTACTATACCTTGTGTTCTCATTTATAATCTGTTTTCCATTTTTGTGTACATCACCTATTTCCAGACTAACCATTCACTAGGGAGAAAAAATAAAAATTGTGATTTGTAATATTGCCTTTTTTATATATTCTACGTTACTACTTCCATGTTTAAAAATAAATTAGGACTTTCTCAGTTCCCTATTCTCTTCTATGTCAGCATACCTTTCGCGTTTAAACCTTCTGAGTTCAATCATTTAAGCAGGCAGGTTGTTTCAAACTTTTCATTTGCTGCACAAAGAAATCAAAGAAATGCTTGCTGTCCCATTAATCATATATCTTTTTGTTATTTTTCCAAAACCTTTACACATCTCTAAACTTTTCCAACACTTCATTATCTCTACCAGATAAATCTACATGTTTTTACCTGGTGCACAAGATGCTGCTTTCCGAATGTTGTTTCATGTGGACTAGCTTTGTTGCTTTAGTCTACAGAGAGGGTGCGTTCATAAGAGGTACCTCTCGGGTCTGACCACATTCCAAGTCATGCAATGTTCTTAGTGACTTGCCAATGCCTGTTGTGTCAGGTTGTGTTGCCTGGACTCAATTAAAGTCTCTTAGCATCACTGTTGTGGTCAGACCAATTGTATTGGGAATGTAGGTTGCAAACACAAGTCTGTTTTACTGTGTTTCTAATTTGTTATTCTGGGAGGGGATTCCCTTTATGCAATATCTACACAATGGGCTTATATTAACTTAGTTTATGACTGCTTACATTCTATATTTAAATCTGATGAAATCTTTTTACTCAAACAAAAAGGGTTAAATGTAAAGGAGACAGGGAAGCCTGTGGCTAGAGGTACTTCATATTCATCTCACTAGTGGCATTTAAACATTGTAACTGTTTTTCTTCTTGAGTAATGAGATATTGATACATTCACAAACAGTCTAGAAACAGATTTGCTCTTTGATACAATATCTTATAGTTCCTTTGCATCTTACTGGCAATGATAGCAAAGAAATATGGGAAGAGGTAAGAAAAAAGAAAAAGGGGACGACCAAAAACTGAGTACACTGCCTATTCATCTTGCAGGTCTGATTTTGGCACCTTGTAGTTTTTATAACTAATAAAATTTCATTATGGGTTATATCTTAATATGTCTGATTGTGACTCCTTGTAATTTTTGTTGCATAAATTATGCTTAGGTTATATCCCAATGTTGCTATGTCTACCAGCACAAATTCCAGTGTGTGTCTGTGTTTAATCCAATACCATATTCTAATGCTTTCAATTTATATAGCCATCTCATTTCAGCCTTATTTATAATATCCTGGTAATTGCCTCCTCATTGTGGGGCAAGAACGTTTTCCAGCCCCCAAAACCTGAGTGATGCACCCATGTGCCCATGTTCCCTGAAATGTAGAGCCACTTGTAAAGTTTCATCCTGCCTTCTTATGTCACTCTTATGTTCTTAAATCCTTGACTTTAAGGCCCTAGTTGTCTGCCCTACATAGATTCGATCACATGGGCAATGAATAACATAGATCACACCTTACATGGTGCAGGTTATGTTTTGTCTAATAGGAATATTTGTCCTGTGAATGGATATCTAAAGCATCCTTTTCAGAGGTGTGCCCACATACTGAGAAGTGGCCATATGGGCTCATGCCTGACTTTACAGAGTGTAATAAAAGCTGTTCTTGTTTATTTTCTTGTATTTTTAATTGTGACTTTACTAACCTGTCCCTTAGGGTTTCCACCTTTTTGGCCGTTTCTAATGGCTTTTCCTAAAAGCATTTAATTTGTTTATCACTGGCTGTTAAGAGATGCCAGTGCTTGTTTATGATTTTCCTCATTTCTGTAAACCTTTCATTATACTTTGTGGTGAATATTATTCTTGCTCCATTGTTTCTTGGTTCTTTGACTCTTAATGTTTCTTGACTGGTAACCTTATTAATCCCACCTTCTGCTTGTTTTAAACAAGCTGATGTGTACCCTCATTCTCTAAACCTCTCCATCATTATGTCTCTTTGTTTATTGTAATCAGTTTCTGTTGTGCAGTTCCTTGTTACACTGGTAAGCTGTAAGAAAAGAATACTATTTATCAATTTGCATTCATGAAAACTGTCACCATGTAGCAGTGTATTTCTGTATCTTTTTGTGCAAATCTGTAATTAATACTGTGTTTTCTTTAATGATCTGTAGCTCAAGAAATGCTTTTTCTTTAATGCTGCTACATTACATGCATTGTTTTCATTGATGTTATTTAAAAGAAAGGAAGAAAACCAATTCCTCCTCAGTCCCTTTCCAAATGAAAAACACATTGTCTATATATCTAGACCAGTTTTGTATATGTTATATATACATGGAATCTCCTCTGAATTTAATATATACTAGTTTTCCATGTCATGCATAAATGCATTGGCATAAGCTGAGGCCATGGTACTACCCATGGCACATTCCTCCTTTGTAAACAAAATTTACCATTAAACTCAAGATGATTATTGGTTAGTATGATTTCTGCCAATTCCTGCTACACTACTGTTTTTGGCTTAGTGTTAGGTTGTCTCTTGTCTAGCTTTTCTCCATAGCCTGTATACCCTGTTTGTGTAGTATTGAGGTATATAGGTCTGTTACATCCATTGTTACTAGTATTTCATTTCTGTCCACTCCTTCTTTAGAGAGTCTAGCTAGTTTGTGTAACATATCACCTGTATCCCTTACATATGTTTCTGTTTTCTCTATTAATGGTTGAAGGTGGAAGTTTATGAACTGTGAATTTTTTTCAAATAAATACTCATTTGCTGATACTATGGGACAACCAGGAGGGTCCTATTCATTTTTATGAATTTTTGGAAGTGCGTAAACGGAAGGCATTCTTGGATATTCCTGTGTTAAAGCTTTTGTTTCCCAACTTTCCATACACCCATTGCTTTCAAATTCCTCTAAAGTATATGCTACTTGTCTTTTTAATCTAGCAGTTGGGTCTTCTGCTAGCACTTCATAATTTAACCTGTTTTCTAATAATCTCATACACATGCATTTATAATGTTCTCGATCCATGACTACTACACCCCCATCTTTGTTTGCAAGTTTGATGATTATGCTCTGGTCTTTTGCTAGTTGATTAACGGCTGTTCTCCTTTCATTACTAAGATTATTTTATAATTTTCCCATTTTGTTTATGTAATTGCTGCATGTCTCTATGCACAATCATACAGTATGTTTCTACGGTATGATCCTACCTGTAGGTGGATTGTATTTAGATTTTATCCCAAGTGCTTGCTTAACTTGCTGTTCATACCTAACTTCCTGTTCCTCACTAAAATAGTTTTAATCTTAGTTTTCTGAAGACCCTCTGTTGGTCCTCTTGAGTTCAAATTCATTTATTGACTTGGTGGATGTGAAGAGAGTCCTAAACTAAGAACTTATGTCTCTAGTCTGGTCAATTCTCTATGACTTAAGTTGAAAATCAGTATTTTTTCTCTTTCAAGTCTGGTTGCTGGTTTACCTGTTGCCTCTCCCTCCTGTTTGCCTGCCTTGTCTTCCACCTCATGCACCTCTGGTTGTTCTGTTGCCCTCCACCCTCTTCTGTACCCCTCCAAGAATCCTGATCCCTTATCTATCTCTAAGTAGGTATCTAGGTGGTGCTTCTCCTTGATATGAGGACCTGCCTGCTGCTCTTCCTGTGTTCTCTGTGCCTCAATCTGCTCTCTGACATTGGAATCTCTAGTAAGTTGCCCTCACTATCAGTGCTGGTATCTACTGACTGTCCACATCTATCCATCTCTGGTTTCTATTATATTTTTTTGTAAGTACATACGCTTTTTCCCTGTAATTGTTAGTGTCTCTGAAATGTTTTAATCTTTAGTTGCTTTAGTCTCTCTCATATTCTCTCCAGCTTAGTTTTAAATTTTCTAAATTTGATTTAAAAGCTTCTTCCCTATTTGTATCTTCAGGGCTTCTTCCATGAGGGTACTTTCTTTTTCTAGATTTTCTCTTCCTTCTAATATGGCCCAGATTAGGGCATACATGAAATCGTAGGATCCTCTGTTCCTTTTCCCATCCCAGTTTCTACTTAACTTTTCAGTTTCTCTTCCAAGACTATGTTCTATGAATATTCAAAGCCTCCTATGTATCATGTTATATTCTAGGTATTTAGTGAGGGTAAGACCATGCCACTCCAGTCATGTATTCCTTTATCTCTGGTTATCTAATTTCTGTGCTAGTGATTTGTTATCTCCCCCAATTGCTGACTAAGATCCCTCCCTCCCTTCATGGAATCTATTAATTTTTTCCTGACATCTTCTGAATACATCACATAATGCATTGTTTGTTGTATAGTCTGTCCCAGATCTGGGAATGCTGCCATTCCATGCTGTTCTCTGCTGTTCATTATAGTTCTTACTCTCAGGTGTGTTCACGGTGGGAAGTGTTCCATTTAACTGAAGATGATCAATCTTGTCAATTATTCCATTAAGTTCTTTAGTTAATCTTCCAACATCCCGGGATGGCTGATTGTCCTAACATCAGCCCCAGTCCATGTTAAGCAACCTCTGTGCTCTCGTTGGTAATGGATCCAATTATTCTAAGTCTTAGGTGAAATCATTCCAATGAATTAGGACCAATACTTGACTGTGGGTTTGCAGATACTGAGGAAGGAAAAGGTCACTTCAACCTCAGTGTTGAAAACATTATTTTATTTATGTTTCTTACCCTTACATTCATACTGTGACAGTGCTTTTCAAAGGGCTGAAATAGATAAAAAAAAAATTATTTAAATCATATTCCATATACTTTTACCAAAATCTTTCTTAATTCATAAATATTTCTTATACTGGAACTCTATACCGTGCTCCATGCACACATTTCTTACAAGGACAGCATTTGTTCATACCAAGCCCTTAAGCAGTTTCTTATGGATTTTAAACCTATAAAGTAATTGAACATATATCCATTATGTGTTCTTTAACCATGTTAATTATATAACTAGCTTTTCCTTTCTTTCTTTTACTTCCCAATACTTTTTCTGTTCTGCATTACATGCCTGCCTCTCCTTTTTACTATGGATACCTCCACTCTGCTTCCTAAATCCTGCTAAAAATCCATCTTCATAATTGTGTTCAATTGTAAAACAAATATAGCAAAAACTATAGAAAAGGAACCTAGCCCTTTAAATGCTTCAGCTGCTATAATTAATGTATTCACACTTTATCCAATGCATTCTGTTACATCTTTAGAGTTTCTATTCCTTGTTCCAAACTTCTTAATGTGTGCTGCATCAAACAAATCGTTCGACATCACCCTATGCCTTATTGACATTTTGGGGTTCCTTTCCATGCTACTTTTATTAACGCACTGTTAACACACCTGTTTCAAACTTCTGTTAGAAATCCCTGCTTTCATTTTCTATTGTTATGTTCCAAAGCATTCTCCTTTCAGGTATTATTATCCTGCAACATGAGAATAAACTTATGGTCTTTTACAGAAATCAGCATACATCTTATAAAGTCTCCTAGCTTTATGTTTCTCCTTTTAACATACTTTGATACTACCATACCTTCTGTTCTCATTTATAATCTGATTTCAATTTTGTGTACATCGCCTTTTCCAGACTAACCATTCACTAGGGAGAAAAAACCAAAATTGAGATTTGTAATGTAGCCTTTTTTATATATATATTCTACGTTACTAATTCCATGTCTAAATATAAATCAGAACTTTCTTAGTTCCCTATTCTCTTCTCTTCTATGTTAGCATACCTTGCACGTTTAAACCTTCTGAGTTCAATCATTTAGCAGGCAGGTTGTTTCAAACTTTTCATTTGCTGCAGAGAGAAATCAAAGAAATGCTTGCTGTCCCATTAATCATACATCTTTCTGTTATTTTTCCAAAACCTTTACACATCTGTAAACGTTTCCAGCACTTCATTATCTCTGACAGATAAATCTACATGTTTTTACCTGGTGCACAAGATGCTGCTTTCCGAATGTTTTTTCATGTGGACTAGCTTTGTTGCTTTAGTCTACAGAGGAGTGCGTTCATAAGAGGTACCTCTCGGGTCTGACCGCATTCAAGTCATGCAATGTTCTTAGTGACTGCTGACACCTGTTGTGTCAGATTGTGTTGCCTGAACTCAATTAAAGTCTCTTAGCAACACTGTTGTGGTCAGAACAATTGTGTTAGAAATGTAGGTTGCAAACAGAACTCTGTTTTACAGTATTTCTAGTCTGTCATTCTGGGGGATTCCTTTATGCAATATGTACACAATGGGCTTATATTAAATTAGTTTATGATTACTTGCTATTCCATATTTAAATCTGATGAAATCTTTTTACTCAAATAAAAAGGGTTAAATGTAAAGAGACAGGAAGCTGTGGCTAGATGTTCTTCATATTCATCTCACTAGTGGGATTTAAACATTGTAACTGTTTTCTTCTTGAGTAATGAGCTATTGATACATTCACAGTCTAGAAACAGATTTGTTCTTTGATACAATTTCTTATAATTTATTTGTATTTTACTGTCAATGATAGCAAAGAAATATGGGAAGAGGTAAGAAAGAAGAAAAGGGAGGACCAAAACTGAGTACACTACCTATTCATCTTGCAGGTCTGATTTTGACACCTTTGTAGTTTTATAACTAATAAAATTTCATTATGGGTTATATCCTAATATGTCTGATTGTGACTCCTTGTAATTTTTGTTGCTATAAATTATGCATAGGTTATATCCCAATGTAGCTATGTCTGCCAGCACACATTCCAGGTGTGTCTGTGCTTAATCAATACCATATTTTAATGTTTTCAATTTATGTAGCCATCTCATTTCAGCCTTATTTATAATATCCTGGTAATTGCCTCGTGGTAGGGCAACAACTTTTCAGAACCCAAAACCTGAGTGATGCGGCCATGTGCCCATGTTCCCTGAAATGTAAAGCCACTTGTGAAGTTTCATCCTGCCTTCTTATGTCACTCTTATGTTCTTGAATCCTTGACTTTAAGGCCCTAGTTGTCTGCCCTCCATAGATAAGATCACATGTGCAATGAATGACATAGATCACACCTTCTGTGGTGCAGGTTATGTTTTGTGTAATAGGGAATAATTGCCCTGTGAATGGATGTCTAAAAGCATCCTTTTTAGAGGTGTGCCCACATACTCAATAGTGGCTACATGGGCTCATGCCTGGCATTACTGAGCCTAATAAAAGCTGTTCTTGTTTATTTTCTTGTATTTTAAACTGTGATTTTACTAACCTGTCCCTTAGGGTTTCCACCTTTTTGGCCATTACTAATGGCTTTTCCTAAAAGCATTTAGTTTGTTTATCACTGGCTGTTAAGAGATGCCAGTGCTTGTTTATGATATTCCTCATTTCTGTAAACCTTTCATTATACTTTGTGATGAATATTATTCTTGTTCCATTCTTTCTTGGTTCTTTGGCTCTTAATGTTTCTTGCCTGGTAACCTTACTAATCCCACTTTCTGCTTGTTTAAACAAGCTGATGTGTACCCTCATTCTCTAAACCTCTCCATCATTATATCTTTTTGTTTATTGTAATTAGTTTCTGTTGTAGTTCCTTTTTACCCTGGTATGCTGTGAGAAAGGAACTATTTATCAATTTGCATTCATGAAAACTGTTACCATGTAGCAGTGTATTTCTGTATATTTTTGGGCAAATCCGTAATTAATACTGTGTTTTCTTTAATGATCTGTAGATCAAGAAATGCTATTTCTTTAATGTTGCACATTACATATGTATTGTTTTCATTGATGTTATTTAACAAAGAAAGGAAGGAACTAATTCCTCCTCAGTCCCTTTCCAAATGAAAACACATCGGCCCAGATATTCAAACTGCGCTCAAAACAAGCGCAACAGCAGGAGAAAGCACAAACCAGTTGCGCAAGTCGCAACAGGTGTGATATTCAAACATGGAGCAGAGCAACTGCGCAAGCAACCAACGCCTGAATATCGCACATACCGCGCCATCGCCAAGAACCAGGAAGGAGAAGCTGAGCTGACATGTTGCGCTTGTGGAGCAACCAGGGAAGCTCAGCTGAGCAATCCAGAGCTGCCATAGCGCAAGCACAGCCCCCCCCAGAGCAATGGAACTGCACATCCAGGGAGGCAGGCTGGGGCCCACCGCCAGCCATGCCACACATGGGCACAGGAACACACTGCAGAACCCACACCACACCTGCGCACCCCAAGAACAGCATCACTGGGGGTGGGACAGATGACCTACTTGCCCATGGGGACAAGCCAACAAAGCATAGCAGAGCCATGACACCCCAGCACAACCACTGGCAGGCGGAGAGTGCCACACACAGGGGGTTGACAACCACAGTGCACATCAGCCCCCCGTACGCACAGCACACCCTGCACTGTGACTCCAAGACACCACCCATGTGCAGTGACTGGCACTGCAGAAACCATGCAGTCCCCCCAGCACTCATCAGCCCCATGCAACACAGAAGCCTACAAGCCAGACACACCCTGTGCACCCAGCAGTGGGTGGCAGCAGACGGCAAGACCAGCCAAAAGGCACTGCCATGCTGGAGATACCTCCCCATGCACACATGCACACACACACACACACACACACACACACACACACACACACACAGCCCAGGACCATACCAGCCCAGATGGCATGTACACCCTGCAACTGAGCACCCATAGCCAGCTGCAAATCAGAGACCAACACAGTATTCATATCAAAATAGAAATGTATATTTAAAGACTAATCACAAAACCAAGTGAAACTATGTACAAGTGGGGGGGGGGACAGTTAAAAGGCAGGGGTGTTCAAGGGGGAGGGAATAAAAACTTGGAGAGGGAAGGCAGGGTGATAGGGATGGGAGAAGTGGGAAGGGAATGTGGGCTATGGCCCAGCTGGCTGCTGGTCCTCCCCCTGCTGGCGCCCTCTCCTGTGCCTCCTTCGCCGATCACCATGGCGCTGCATGGCCTGCAGGATCTCCTGGTTCTGAAGTCCAATCTGGGTGAGGCGCCAAGATCCTGGGACATCCTCCTGAGTACCTCGAGGCCTAGGAAAATGGGAACACAGTCAATGGCTGAGACTGACCACAACCCTGAACACCACCCAACCTGCAAGCCATATAGCCCAATGTCCCGCACCTGTGATGGCATACACCCACCCACCCACAGTGAACATGCACATGGCCATCACAAACTGGCGGCACCAGCTATGTGCACCACTAGTCACACACACTGCCCACGTCCATCACAGTACAAACAAGGCTGGCAAGTGACATGGCAACATGGTGCGATGCCAGTTACACAGCTATGTGCCCAGTGCATGCCTGGACCACCAGTGACGCATACACAGACGTGCTGTGATACTGCACAGTGATGCATGTCACCTGTGTCATGCCTACATACATAGATACATAGACAGTGTCAACGGATAAGGGCCTATGGCAAACCCAGTCTGTCCATATGAGCTTGTAAGTTCACGTTGTTTCCTAGAGTCTGTTGCCCCTTACCCCTGATCTCCAGAATTCCTTCATGTCTGTCCCCTGCAGTCTGAAATCCGATTGTTCGGCCCCCACCACGTCCTCTGGCAGGGTGTTCCACCTGTCCACCACCCGCTCTGTGAAGACAGTCCATCACCATGTGTCCTCTGAATCGTCCTCCCCCAACGTCATCCCATGCACTCTAGTCCTGGAACATCTTTTCACTTCAAAAGTGTGTCCTGCACCCTGATCCTCCTGTAAGATACTTGTATGTCTCTATCATATCCCCTCTCTCCCCCCCTCCAGGGAGTACATGTTCAGTTCCTTCAACCTGTCGTCATAGGACCCATGATGCAAGCCATGCACCATCTTTGTTGCCCTCTCCCTGAACCTTCCCTGGCCACTCTACGTCCTGCGTATGTATGGTCTCGGGAAATGTACACTGTATCTCAGGTGGGGCCTCACTAGTGTCTTGTATAGTGGATTATGACTCTCCCTTTCCTGCATGGTTGTATTGTGCAGGGCTAGTGGACTTCCCCCCCCAGCATGCAATAGCATCCATGAAGTCATGATACTCACATTGCTCAAGCAGCTCTGTCTGCCGCTGTTGCCCCTGCTGCTGTTGCTGTGGCTGCTGCTGCTGCTGCTCTCTCCGGGTGCCGACTCCTGCTGCCACCGGGGCCCTGGCACGGCCCTCCTCATCCTGGCCCTGCATCCTCAGATCCTGGCCTGTGGGAGACATATGTTGAGACAAACATCAGTGTGACTCAAAAGCAGAGTGCCCCCTGCCCCAGTGAGAGTGCCCGCCCACACAGCCATAACCATCCATCGCACAGCTGCACACACTGACACAGCCAACCGTGTCCAAGCTGTCACCTATGCACAGCCACACAAGCACACACACACCTACAGAGAATATAGGTGCATAGATGGTACACTCACCTGGCCTGGGCACCATGCCCCACCTGGCCATGCCCGCAGCCTGGCCAACAAGTTCGGCTCCCTCCGGCGGAGGTCACCGTACCGGTGCCGGCACTGCTCAGCAGACCGGTCCCGTCCAGTGACCTCCACCAGGTCAGTGGCCACTTGCTGCCACACATGCATCCTAGGCTTGGTGAGGGGGGCCTCACCATAGAGTGCCTCACAGTGGGACTCCACCAGGGCCACCAGGTTGGCCACCTCCAGTGGGCTCCAACTCACTGCCCTCCTCCTAGTCATCTCAGCCAGTTTACAGCAGGCAATATGGCGCTCCGCTGCATTGTAACCCCACATGGAGATGTTGCGCAATAGACCACCACAGGCTCCAATCGCACTGTTCGAACAGCGCCGTCACTTCACATAGTGCTGTCACCAGACAGCGCAATAGGGACGTACACATGGCATGCGAACAGTGCCAGGGGGCAAAGGGCATACACACGGTCACGGCAATGACACAAGGCTATGCACAGCGCCATCAGACGTATAGGCATCCTGCGCGACTGCCAAGCTGCGTACCAGTGCCACAGTGGACTATTGCGCAGTAGTGCCACAGCGCCATATAGTGCCCAGTGCTTTAGCGCCACTGGCACAATGGTGGCCATGGCCTGAATTGCCTATCGTGCTCAGCAGGTCTGCAGCATGATAGACGCTTGCGTAAGCTGTCTGGGCATGTGCAATGCAGTGTAGCATGCAGGCACAAATCTGCACCATTGGCTCAGCCGGCCCTTCCATATTGCGCAAAGCGCAAATCCACGATATTCAGCCGACATATGCAAATCATTCAATCAGACATTCAAAGGCGCAGTGGCGCCGATTAGCATGTCATTAAAGTTGCGCCACTCCTCATTTGCATGTGTTGCGCTATAAAAACGTGACAGTGGGTTGTGCTGGCCAGATTCGGTTACTGCAGGTGAGAGGTGAGTTACATGCTGTGTGATGCTCAGGACAATGCTCATGGGCAAGGGTGCCGGAGGATGATAAAGGCTGAGGGGGCTGAGAATGAAAATGGCACTTAGAAAGGGACAAAGGGCACCCTTTCTATCAGTATCTGCCATATGGAGAAGAAACGTGCTGGGCTTCCGCCCCGGGCCGGCACCTATGCTCATGGGGAAATGCTGCCGACTGCACAGTGACAGGTGTCCACTTCCACCCATACAGATCACCATGACTGACCAGAGCCAAGCTGAGGGTGAGGACGGTGGGTGTAGGAGGAGGCCGAACTTCACAGCGGCAGAGACGGAGGCCCTCTTCCAGGCCTACCTGGAGGATAAGACACTATTGAGTGGACGGAGGGGCACCCCTCAGGAACGTGCAGCTGCATGGGAGGGTAGCTGGCCATCAACCTGCACAGATGCCACCAGCACTCCGTGCAGGAATGCAAGAGAAGATGGGGAGTGACCGCAGGAGGCTGAAGGAGAAGGTGGCAGCCTTCAGGGCGGCATGTGCTGGCACTGGTGGGGGCCCACCAGTGGTGTTGCAGCTGACCCCAATGGAGGAGACACTGGTCGGGCCATGCAGCCAAGTGCCACTTGGGAGTACCAGGCGGAGGATTCCAGACAGGTGGAAGCCCATCACTGCACGGTATGACATGGTGGTGGTGTTGGGGGCTGTTGTTCACATGCACTCACATGTACTCTCTTTCTGTTACAGATCCTGTCTGTCTTCAGGAGACGGTGGTGGTGGTGGGTCCAGACAGTGATGCAGACCTGCTGGACGTGGAGGAGGGACATCCACCTCCGCCACCAGCCAGCAGGCAGTGCAGCAGCATGCACGCTGGGCCAACAACTCTGGTGTCAGTGATACGTGGTGCGGGTGCACAGCCTGTGTCTCAGCAGTCCAGCATGCAGGTATGCCAGCATGCTGTGCCTATGGCAGTGGCACCTACCTGCACCATTGATGATAGCAGGCCTGCAATGGGCAGTGATAGGTGTGTGTCCCATGACGGACACATGGCAGGCCAGCACGTGCCCCTGGGCCTTCCTGGTTCACACCTGTGTACCAGCATGCTGGCACAGTCCCAGGCTGTGCCTGTCAGCACCGGTGGGGCAGCACTGGTGGCTGTGCAGGTGTCCAGCACTGTTGCCAGCACGGAGGTGGAACAGGTGGACCTGAGGGCTCAGCAGTTGGAGGGGCGGCAGCAGCAGTCGAACACCAGGTCTGGGGTACAGTGTCAAGCAGTGGCACATGTCACCGTCCTTTGATCCACCCATACCTGGTCCTGGCGACAGGCCCACCCTCAAGGGGTGCTGTGCACGGGACCGTCCATACCCTGGGGTCACGATGCCATTGGGGCACAGTACCCATTGATGTCACACCCACCTGCTGCAGGAATCAGTACAGCTGCAGGGGCGGGTTGCAAGGTCCGTGGAGGCACTGTCTGTGTCTGTGGGTGGCACAGCAGGGAGTGTGCTCGGGACTGAGCGAGCTGGTCCTTATGTGGACGGATGTGACCGCTGCCATTGACAGGCTGACCCAGGCAGTGGTCTCTGTCGCTGACGCATTGGGCACACTGTCAGGTGCCCCTGTACGACACCCACACAGTGCGCTCTCCACTCCCGTTCGGCGTCATGCGACACCAGGCCTGTCGGCGCGGGTTCTGCTGTGGGCATCCCGAGCACCCCTGGTGCACGTTTGTTCGGCATGATGCAGACCCCTGTGGGGCAAGGTCGCTGTTAGCGCAGTGGGGACCCCTGGTGGTGCAACAGCGCCACCCATGTCGCCCTGCTCAGCCTCCTGCCAGTGCTGCTGGGCCCACGGGGCCGCCCATGCATCCATGGTGGCCGTGGGACAGTGCTACATGACTGAGCTGTCTCCCCAGTGTGGGCCCTGTCTGGTGCTGCCCTGTGCAATGTGTGTCATGGTGGGCAGTGCACTGCTGGGTGCTCTGCTCACCACGCTGACACACGGACCACCTGCACGCCTCCCAACTGCTGTCCACAGGTGCAGCATGATGATGCCTGCATTGCACTGTACACCAAGGTGCAAGCTTGCCAAGTCCTGACACACGTACTTGGACAGTACAGGTGGTGGGGTGGTCAGTGGTGTGCTGTATGTTGGCAATGTCGTTTCCGCAGTGCTGTGCTTCTGCCCATGTCGTTGCCTGGTGTGTGTGTGTGTCCATATGAGTGCTCACCCTCCCTGATGGTGTGTTGGTATGCCTGGAACCTTCAACTCCCTGACCTTCATGCGGGTGTGTTCCCTGTGTGCCTGTGGTTTGCGATGGACAGTGTTGCCTGCACATGTCCCCTTGACTTACCTGTGTTGGGCGAGTGCTCTTCTGCAATGGTGTCCCGTGCAGCTGGGCCTGCCAGGTCAGTCGGGGTCCCTCCATCCTAGGGGCTGCTCATCACCAACATCACCCGGCACCACTGGCGTCCCCATCGCTGTCCCCCTCTTCGACCTGTATGGCTATCCGATGGTCTTTGGCCATGTTGTGCAGGATGCAACAGGCCAGGAATATCCCACAGGCCTTTTGGGGCTGTGCACTGTAGAGACACCGCCGGAGGTGTCTAGGCATTGGAGCGTGCCTTGAGCATCCCAAACACCCGCTCTATGATGTTACGTGTGTGGCATGTGCCTCATTGAAGCATAGCTGCGCTGGGGTCATGGGGCGCCGGTACGGTGTGAGCAGCCAGGGACGGAGTGGGTATCCGCAGTCACCTGTGTGAGATAGTGGAGAGCAGTGTCATGTCAGGTCCATATTGCCCATATCCTTGTGTGCCACTACCATGGCACCTGTGTCATTCCCACCCTTGCCCAGAGTTTGCATTCCATACATGTGTACTCACCCACTAGATGACCCATGGAGATGTCCCCACTCGAATCGATGGCACAGTGCAGACTGGTGCCATATGAAGGCATCATGTGCTCCACCAGGGTGTGTGGCACAGATTGATAATGCGCCCAGTGGCATCACACACCACCTGGCAGTTGACACAGGAAAACCCCTTGGTTCTTGATATGCCTGGCCATCGGGGCCAGGTGGCGTGGCACGGGCCACATGGGTGCAGTCTATGGCCCCTAGCATGCCAGGCATATGTGCTACCCTGTGGAACTCCTGCATGTTTGCTGTACGCTCTGCCACGGTGCTGGGGAAATGGATGTACTCCACAGCATGAGGCAGCAGTGCGCTGAGGAATTGGGTGAGGATGTGTGACGTTGCCGACTGTGTAATGCCTGTGGTGTCCCCTGTCGGCCTCTGGAAGGTGCCCGTGGCGAGCAGGCACATGCAGGCTGTCACCTTGGTCTCCACAGACAGAGTGTGACTCCGTGAGGGTGCCTGCATCACATCACTGCACAGCTCACAGAGCCATCTCAGTATTGCCCTGTTCAGGTGGTACCGGCCACGATCTCGACGCCTGTGTACAGCTCAAGCTGAGGCGGCACGATATCGCCTGTCGGGGCATACCACCAACGGGCCCCTCCGCCACGCCCCCCGCAGCATGGTGTCTCACCCCTCATTACAGCTTCCATGTGGAAGCTGGCACGGTCCATCTCCCTGGCTTCTGCCCCGGCTGCTGTTCCTGTGTTACCCCGCTGCTCCCACTGCTGCTTCCACTGCACCAGGCACCCCCGCTGGCCTCTCTGTCCTCCTGGACCCACTGTCCCAGTCTGCGCTTCCAGCTTCTGTCTCTCTCTCTCTGTCTCTGTCTCTCTCCTCCAGTTTGCAGCCTGCTAGGGTTCTTGCGCGCTTCTTTGAGCCTTTTTATTTTGGCTCAATTCCGCTATCATGCTAACTTCCGTTGAGCTACCCCTTATGCAAGATTGCGCAAGTGTTCGAATATCGCATTGCACACTTTATGCATGGACCCGCCCCCTTCGGTTGCGCATGCCTTCATTTCCATTGCGCTGTTGCTCAGCATGTTTTCGGTGGCACAACTGGCCCCTTCTGAATATCGCAGAATGGCGCAATTTTGGAGTTGCGCACGCACAACCCTGTTGCACATGGCGCAACCCTTTTGAATATCTGGGCCATCGTCTATATATCTAGACCAGTTCTGTATATGTTGTATATACAAGGAATCTCTCTGGGTTTAATATATACTATTTTTCCACATGCCATGCATTAATGCATTGGCATAAGCTGGGGCCATGGTACTACCCATGGCCATTCCTCTCTTTTGTAAATAAAATTTACCATCAACTCAAAAAGATTATTGGTTAGTATGATTTCTGCCAATTCCTGCTACACTACTGTTTTTGGTTTAGTGTTAGGTTGTCTCTTATCTAGCATTATCCCCATAGCCTGTATACCCTGTTTGTGTGGTATTGAGGTGTATAGGTCTGTTACCTCCATTGTTACTAGTATTTCATTTCTGTCCACCCTTCTTCAGAGAGTCTAGCTAGTTTGTGTAACATATCACCTGTATCCCTTACATATGTGTCTGTTTTCTCTATTAATGGTTGAAGGTGGAAGTTTATGAACTGTGAAATATTTTCAAATAAATAGTCATTTGCTTATACTGTGGGATGACCGGAGGGTCCTGTTCATTTATGAATTTTTGGAAGTGCGTGAAAGGTAGGCATTCTTGGATATTCCTGTGTTAAAGCTTTTGTTTCCAATTTTCCATCCACCCATTGCTTTCATGTTCCTCTAAAGTATATGCTACTTGTCTTTTAATCTAGCAGTTGGATCTTCTGCTAGCACTTCATAATTTGGCCTGTTATCTAATAATCTCATGCACGTATGCATTTATAATGTTCTCGATCTATGACTACTACACCCCATCTTTGTCTGCCAGTTTGATGATTATGCTCTGGTCTTTTGCTAGCTGATTAAGGGCTGTTCTCCTCATTACTGAGATTATTCTTATAAATTTTCCCATTTTGTTTACGTAATTGCTGCATGTCTCTATGCACCATCATACGGTATGTTTCTACTGTATGATCCCTACCTGTAGGTGAATTTTATTTAGATTTTATCCCAAGTGCTTGCTTGACTTGCTGTTCATACCTAACTTCCTGTTCCTCACTAAAAATAGTTTTAATCTTAGTGTTCTGAATAATCTCTGTAGGTGCTCTTCGAGTTCAAATTCATTTATTGAATTGGTGAGTGTGAAAGAGAGTCCTAAACTAAGAACTTATGTCTCTTGTCTGGTCAATTCTCTATGACTTAAGTTGAAAATCAGTATTTTTCTCTTTCATATCTGCTTGCTGGTGTTACCTGTTGCCTCTCCCTCCTGTTTACCTGCCTTCTTCCACCTCATGTGCCTCTGGTTGTTCTGTTGCCCTCCCACCCTCCTTTGTACCCCCTCCAAGAATTCCTGATCCCCTTATCTATCTCTAAGTGGGTATCTAGGTGGTGCTTCTCCTTGATATGAAGGACCTGCCTGCTGCTCTTCCTGTGTTCTCTGTGCCTCAATCTGCTCTCTGACATTAGGATCTCTAGTATAGTTGTCCTCACTATCAGTGCTGGTATCTACTGACTGTCCATATCTATCTCATCTCTGGTTTCTATTATATTTTTTGTTAGTATATACCCTTTGCTCCCTGTAATCGTTAGTGTCTCTGAAATTTTTAATCTTTAGTTGCTTTAGTCTCTCCTCATATTCTCTCAGCTTAGTTTTTAAATATTCTAAATTTGATTTCAAAGCTTCTTCCACTATTTGTAACTTCAGGGCTTCTTCCTTGAGGGTACTTTCTTTTTCTAGATTTTCTCTTTCTTCTAATATGGCCTAGATTAGGGCATACATGAAATCGTAGGATCCTCTGTTCCTATTCCCATCCCAGTTTCTACTTAATTTTTCAGTTTCTATTCCAAGACTAGGTTCTTTCAATATTCAAAGCCCCCTATGTATCATGTTATATTCCAGGTATTTAGTGAGAGTAAGACCATGTCACTCCAGTCATGTAATCTAGTATCTCTGGTTGTCTAATTTCTGTGCTAGTGATTTGTTATCTTCCCCAGTTGCTGGCTAAGATCCCTCCCTCCATCATGGCATCTATTAATTTTTTCTGACATCTTCTGAATATGTCACATAATGCATTGTTTGTTGTATAGTCTGTCCCACATCTAGGAATGCTGCCATTCCATGCTGTTCCCTGCTGTTCATTATAGTTCTTACTCTCAGGTGTGTTCACGGTGAGAAGTGTTCCACTTAACTGAAGATGATCTATCTTGTCAATTATTCCATTAAGTTCTTTAGTTAATCTTCCAACATCCCGGGATGGCTAATTGTCCTAACATCAGCCCCGGTCCATGTTAAGCAATCTCTGTGTTCTCGTTGGTAATGGACCCAATTATTCTAAGTCTTAGGTGCAAATCATTCCAATGAATTAGGACCAAATACTTGACTGTGGGTTTGCAGATACTGAGGAAGGAAAAAGGTCACTTCAACCTCAGTGTTGAAAAAGAATTATTTTTATTTATGTTTCTTACGCCCTTACATTTCACACTGTGACAGTGCTTTTTCAAAAGGCTGAAATAGATAAAAAAATTATTTAAATCATATTCCATAAACTTTCACCAAAATCTTTCTTAATTCATAAATATTTCTTATACTGGAACTCTATTCTGTGATCCATACACACATTTCTTACAAGGACAGCATTTGTTCATACCAAACCCTTATACAGTTTCTTATGGATTTAAAATCTATATGTGTTCTTTAACCATGTTAATTATATAACCAGCTTTTCCTTGCTTTCTTTTACTTCCCAATACTTTTCTTATTCTGCATTACATGCCTGCCTCTCCTTTTCTACTGTGGATACCTCCACTCTGCTTCCTAAATCCTGCTAAAAAAATCTATCTTCATAAGTGTGTTCAATTGTAAAAACAAATAAAAGCAAAAAATTATAGAAAAGGAACCTATCCCTTTAAAAGCTTCAGCTGCTATAATTAATGTATTCACACTTTATCCAATGCATTCTGTTACATCTTTACAGTTTCTATTTCTTGTTCCAAACTTCTTAACATGTGCTGCATCAAACAATTCATTCAACATCACCCTATGCCTTAGTGACATTTTAGGATCCCTTCTACTACTTTTATTAATGCACTTTACACACCTGTTTCAAATTTCTGTTAGAAATCCCTGCTTTCATTTTCTATTGCTATGTTCCAAAGCATTCTCCTTTCAGGTATTATTATCCTGCAACATGAAAGAATAAGCTTGCGGTCTTTTACAGAAATCACCATTCATCTTATAAAGTCTCCCAGCTTGATGTTTCGACTTTTAACATAATTTGATACAACTGTACCTTCTGTTCTCATTTATAATCTGACTTCCATTTTTGTGTACATTACTTGTTTCCAGACTAACCATTCACTTGGGAGAAAAAACAGAAATTGTGATTTGTAATATTCCCTTTTTTTATATATATTCTATGTTACTGCTGCCATGTTTAAAAACAAATCAGAACTTTCTCAGTTCCCTATTCTCTTCTATGTTAGCATAACTTGTGCATTTAAACCTTCTGAGTTCAATCATTTAGCAGGCAGGTTGTTTCAAACTTTTCATTTGCTGCAGAGAGAAATCAAAGAAATGCTTGCTGTCCCATTAATTCTACATCTTTTTGTTATTTTACCAAAACTTTTACACATCTCTAAACTTTTCCAGCACTTCATCATCTCTGATAGATAAGTCTGTATGTTTTTACCTGGTGCACAAGATGCTGCTTTCTGGGCATCGTTTCATGTGGACTAGCTTTGTTGCTTTAGTCCACAGAGAGTGCGTTCATAAGAGGTACCTCTCTGGTCTGACCACATTCCAAGTCACACAATGTTCTTAGTGACTTGCCATGCCTGTTGTGTCAGATTGTGTTGCCTGGACTCAATTAAAGTCTCTTAGCAACACTGTTGTGGTCAGACCAATTGTATTGGGAAATGTAGGTTGCAAAAAGTAGTCTGTTTTTCTGTGTTTCTAGTCTGTCATTCTGGGGGTGGGGGTTCCTTTATGAAATATCCAGACAATTGACATAGATTAACTTAGTTTGTGACTACTTGCATTCCATTTTTAATTCTGATTAAATCTTTTTGCTCAAATAAAAAGGATTAAAGGCAAATGAGATAGAGAAGCCTGTGACTAGATGTACTTCATATTCGCCTCACAAGTGGGATTCAAACATTGTAACTGTTTTTCTCATTGAGTAATGAGATATTGATACATTCACAAACAGTCTAGAAACAGATTTGCTCTTTGATACAATTTCTTAAGTTTCTTTGCATCTTACTGGCAGTGATAGCAAAGAAATATGGGAAGAGGTATGAAAGAAGAAAAAAGGGAGGACCAAAAACTGAGTACACTACCTATTCATCTTGCAGGTCTGATTTTGACACCTTGTAGTTTTTATAACTAATACATTTTCATTATGGGTTATATCCTAATATGTCTGATTCTGACTCCTTGTAATTTTTGTTGCTCATAAATTATGCTTATGCTATATCCCAATGTGGCTATGTCAACCAGCACACATTCCAGTTCGTGTCTGTGTTTAATCCAGTACCCTATTCTAAGGCTTTCAATTGATATAGCCATCTCATTTCAGCCTTATCTATAATTTCCTGGTAATGGTCTCCTTATGATGGGACAACTTTTTCCAGCCCCAAAACCTGAATGATGTGCCCGTGTGTCCATGTTCCCTGAAATGTAAAGCCACTTGTGAAGTTTCATCCTGCCTTCTTATGTCACTCTAATGTTCTTGAATCCATGACTTTAAGGCCCTAGTTGTCTGCCATACATATATTTGATCACATGGGCATTGAATAACATAGATCACACCTTCCATGGTGCAGGTTAAGTTTGCCTAATATGGAATATTTGTCCTGTGACTGGATGTCTAAAAGTATCCTTTTTAGAGATGTGCCCACATACTGAGCAGTGGCTACTCGGGTTCATGACTAGGTTTTATGGGCCTAATATTGAGAGTGTTAGAATATGGTATTGGATTAAACACAGACACAAACTGGAATGTGTGCTGGTAGACATAGCCACATTGGGTATAACCTAAGCATAATTTGTGAGCAACAAAAATGACAAGGAGTCAGAATCAGACATACTGGGATATAACCCATAATGAAATGTTATTAGTTATGAAAGCTAAAAGGTGTCAAAATCAGACCTGCAAGATGAATAGGTAGTGTACTCAGTTTTTGGTCCTCCCCTTTTTCTTCTTTCTTACCTCTTCCCATATTTCTTTGCTATCACTGCCAGTAAGACAAAAAAAAAC
The DNA here is from genome assembly GCA_016271365.2 of Neoceratodus forsteri. NCBI lineage: Eukaryota > Metazoa > Chordata > Ceratodontiformes > Ceratodontidae > Neoceratodus > Neoceratodus forsteri. The sequence goes on along the minus strand of CM057454.1, from coordinate 1,022,251,445 downwards.
TATAAGAAAATGTATCAAAGAGCAAATCTGTTTCTAGACTGTTTGTGAAATGTATTAATATCTCATTACTCAAGAAGAAAACAGTTACAATGTTTGAATCCCACTAGTGAGATGAATATGAAGTATATCTAGCCACAGGCTTCCTGTCTACTTTGCCTTTTAACCCTTTTTATTTGAGCAAAAATTCATCAGAATTAAATATGGAATGCCAGTAGTCATAAACTAAGTTAATATAAGCCAATTGTCTGGATATTGCTTAAAGGAACCCTCCCCAGAATGACAGACCAGAAACACAGTAAAACAGACTTCTGTTTGCAACCTACATTTCCCAGTACAATTGGTCTGACCACAACAGTGTTGCTAAGAGACTTTAATTGAGTCCAGGCAACACAATCTGATGCAAAAGGCATTGGCAAGTCACTAAGAACATTGCATGACTTGAAATGCGGTCAGACCCGAGAGGTACCTCTTATGGACACACCCTCTCTGTGGACTAAAGCAAAGGGACTAGTCCACACAAAACAATGCTCGGAGAGCAGCGTCTTGTGCACCAGATAAAAACATGTAGACTTATCTATCAGAGATAATGAAGTGCTGGAAAATTTAGAGATGTGTAAAAGTTTAGGTAAAATAACAAAAAGATGTATGATTAATGGGGCAGCAAGCATTTCTTTGATTTCTCTCTGCAACAAATTAAAAGTTTGAAACAACCTGCCTACTAAATTATTGAACTCAGAAAATTTAAGTGCACAAGGTATGCTAACATAGAAGAGAATAGGAAACTGAGAAAGTTCTGATTTATTTTAAACATGGAAATAGTAACGAGAATATTAGAAAAAAAGAAGACATTACAAATCCCAATTTTGTTTTTTCTCCCTAGCGAAAGGTTAGTCTGGAAAAGCAATGTACACAAAAATGGAAACCAGATTATAAATGAGAACAGAAGGTACGGTCATATCAAAGTATGTTAAAAGGGAGAACCTCAGGCTAGGAGACTGTATAAAATGTATGGTGATTTCTGTAAAGGACCATAAGCTTATTCATTCATGTTGCAGGATGATAATACCTGAAAGGAAAACATTTTGGAACATAGTGATAGAAAATGAAAGCAGGGATTTCTAACAGAAGTATGAAACAGGTGTGTTAACAGTGCATTAATAAAAGTGTCATGGAAGGGATCCTAAAATGTAATTACGCATACGGTGATGTCGAATGATTTGTTTGATGCAGCACATGTTAAGAAGTTTGTAACAAGGAATAGAAACTGTAAAGCTGTAACAGAATGCATTGGGTGAAGTGTGAATACATTAATTATAGCAGCTGAAGCATTTAAAGGGCTAGGTCTGCTTTCTATAATTTTTGCTTATATTTGTTTTTACAATTGAACACAATTATGAAGATGGATTTTTAGTAGGATTTAGGAAGCTGAGTGGAGGTATCCATAGTAAAAAAGGAGAGACAGGCATGTAATGCGGAATAGAAAAAAGTATTAGGGAAGTAAAAAGCAAGGAAAAAGCTGGTTATATAATTAACATAGTGAAAAACACATAATGAATATATGTTCCAGTACTTTAAAGGTTTAAAATCACAGAAACTGCAGAGACATTGATATGAACAAATGAGTACTTTGTAAAGAAGGTGTGTATGGAACACGGTATGGGTTCCAATATAAAAATATTTGTGAATTAGAAAGATTTTGATAAAGATTATGGAATATGGTTTAAATATTTTTTATCATATCTTAGGCCTTTGAAAAAGCACTGTCACAGTGTGAAACATCAAGGGCATAAGAAACACAAATAAAAAATAATTTTATCAACACTGAGGCTGAAGTGACCTTTCATCCTTCCTCAACATCGCAAACCCAAGTCAAGTATTTGGTCCTAATTCACTGGAAAATTTGCACATAAAACTTGGAATAATGGATCCATAACCCATGGGAACACAAAATTGCTTAGCACTGTGAGTCCGCCAGGAAACGCAAAACCCCTGAACAAGTTGGACAAATTGAGAGGTAAAGACGGACCCCATCTGTTGTAGACAAAGGCCAGATGGAGTCCAGTCACAGTACAAAGAACCAGTTCAGATCTGTGATACCTGAGATGGGGATGGAGCATTTGGAGCTTCCTCTGTTTCCTGGGTGCTATCTTGTTGACCCAGAATCGGAGCTGGAGGAACACCTGGTGCTGTGTCCTGGAGGATCACGCGTGAGTGGTGCAGAGCCTGCTAATGAAGAGGTGCTTGTTGGTAGTGAAGAAGAAAGGACACCCCAATATGCAGATCATGTGATCAGAGATGGAGGCATGGCCCCTTTAGTAGAGCAGCTGAAAGGTGAGGAAGAAGCCTATGAGATGGCTGAAGGGTCTGATCATTTTTCAGTTCACGCATGTCCTGTGAAGTCTTTGGAATAGTGACTTTTGAGGGGTGTGATACTGTCTGTCCAATGCAGTGTGCTCTGCAAGGGGCTCAACCGTATCACACCAGTCATTGGCCAGGCTGGTCCTGATGTTGTTTTGTCTGAAGTGGTCTGCACTTGAAAGAAAAAGCTGCACCAATCATGTGGATGGCTTTTTCCTTTCATCTGAGGTCACCACTGAGCAAACAGCTGTTTGCATCATGGCGTCTCTGCCCCCACCACCCACCAGTCCTTCCTGAAAGGTGGAGAAGACACTTTCTTGCCTGCCTCCTCAATGTCCCACTGTTTCCATTCCTTATTTTTCTCCCATGTGCAGAACAGGCCACAGCCTAGGCTCCATACAGGCTGGGAGTATTCAGTGCCCAAAAGCACTTTTACTGTAAGTGCGATCGATTGTACTAGTGGATCCCCCCACCTGCCGACATCGGGGTACTCAATCCCCATGTTATCCTCGTCCCCATTTAATGTGGCACACTGGGAGCCCACTCCAGTGTGCCAAAAACTAACTGTGGTGTTTCTGACACCGGGATGCCCACTTCTGGTGTCAGATGTGCCCCCCCACACCCCTATATTCTCCGACCTTGGGATGCCCAATCCCTGGATCAGCATTGGTTCCTCCCCAGTACTCTGGCACACTGGGAGTCCACCCCAGTGTGCCAAAATCCATAAATAGTTTACTTGTAAAAAGGAAAACAGACCCACTATTTCTTTTTTTTAAACCTGGAAAAAAAAGAAAATGGTTCCTTGTCATTCCCGACTGCCCCCCCTCCAATCCGCACCCTCCCTCTGCGCACTCCACCTCTCCACCCCCAACCCATACTTTCCTCTGGAGGTCAGGAGCAGTGATCTTCTGTGGACCAGGAACACATCTGCACTCTTCAAAAGCCGATCGCAAACTGAAGAAAATCGTGGTAAGCCCTATGATGGCAATCAATGGGGGGGTTAACCTAGGTTGATATCTCAGCCATCTTTTGGAATTTTGACCCCAAATTTTCAACATGGGGTTCTTGGGACCCCACCTCATGAACGCAGTCACTGTCATTTTGTTTCTTGGTCTCTAAAGGTGTTTTCACGGTCACTGTGCAGAATTACCTTTCAGGATGAATTAATGAAATGACAGTGCCACTGTTGATGAGGTGGGGTCCCAAAAAGCCCTTGTTGCAAATTTGATGAAAAAACTCCCCAAAAATGACCGCATTATGAGTGTCCATTGTGCAGCTTCCATGAACACTCATCATGTCATCAATTTTTAAGATTTTCACTCCAGTTTTCCAACATTGCCATTTTTTCACAGCCCCTTATGAACAGTACAACTGTCATTTTTTGCATCCTTCCCAAAATGTGTTTTTGTACCTGTGGTGCAGAATGGCACAGTTGCCATACAAAATCAACTTTTGGGGCAGATTAACAAAATTCCAGTGCCACTGTTCATGAGGGGAGGTTTCAAAAAGGCCATGTTGAAAATTTGGTTAAAACATTCCAAAAAATGACTGCGTTACAAGTGTGTGTTGCACAGTTTTTACGCACAGTTGTAACTTTGCCACTTTTTCATATTTTCACCCCAAAAAGCCCATGTTGAAAATTTGGAGCAAAAATACCAACAAACGCCTGGGCCATTAGGATTTCTAATCATAACACCCACCCTGTACAGACTGACAGGTGTCTAATGAAGTAAACCAGTGCTGGAAGAACATAATAAATTTGTGCTGAGAGCGATGCCTTAAAATGCAAGGCAGAGGAATCTACACAGAAAAATATGGAAGGCATGTACAACAGCAACACCAACAGTGAACTTTCAGCATTGACAAATGCTTGTTTTAAACCATGGATTCCCTGGAGATTCAGAGACTGGGGTATGCCACAAAATGGAGATACACATGTTTGCAGGTTACACCAGCATGTGGGCAGACTAGATGGGCCTAGCGGTCCTTATCTGCCGTCAAAGTCTATGTTTCTATGTTTCATGTGACAAGTATTAATGGTTTACATTTTGGTCCTGGGGTGGTTAACAGAGCCTGTCCCCATTATGTTGAGAAGAAAGGGATATTATACAGGTTACGTCCTAACCTCAGGTTGCACAAGATGGAAGAGCAGGTGGTTGTTCTCACCAAATGCCGGATGCAGGTGATGCAGCAGGCACACACTGATCACAGTGGGAGGCACCTAAATAACAGAGAAGCTTGACAAACCTTCTGCCACATTTTTACTAGCCAGGAGTCTGCAGGCAAGTGGTGACCTACTGTAGATCCTGCATTGCCTGCCAGTTAATGTTGGCTGTAGCCCCCAGACAGAAGGGTGCTGTTACCCTGCAGAAAAGAGTCTCTACTTCCCAGAGACCAGGAGAAGCAGAAGGCCAAATAAAGAAGACCACCTGGGGAAAGAGATGGCATTCTGGTAAGATAGGTATGCTTCCTCCAGGGCTGGGAGAAACATAAAGAAAAGAGATAAATGGGTAACAGTATAATGCTTTTGCTGCAATGTTATTGGCTAAACTGATAAATTAGAAACACTAGAATTGAGAATTCAGAAGGGTGAACAAATACATGGTTTTAAACTTATGGGGCACATTTTCAAAGGAGATGCGTGGTGCATCCCTAGATGCACCCACACATCCCCAACTTGCGAGAGCCATCAGGGGCATGGCAATATTTAGAAGCCCCAATACACCCTACAAACCCAAGTGCACTGCGGCACAGAATAGTGGGATGCGGGCATGCAAATGTGGGATCCATCATGCATATACCCCCGTCACAATATTCAGCATGCCCTGGTGAAGATGCCACTGGATGCACTGGCACAAAGTTACTGTAGCAAACCCCAGCCCTAACTTTGTTCTGGGCTGGTTGGTGACCCATGCAGGTGTCAGGGTGGAGCACGTGATCTGCACTGCCCTGAGCCCCGACCATAGTAAACATAAAAAATCCCCAATACCCATAGTGTAGTGGACCCCCACCCCTGCCCTGATCCCCAATTGCTCTAAAACCAGTCACCTTCCCATTTTTCATATTCAAGTGACCCCCCCCTAGCCCCAATCCCCAAACCCAAAGAATGTACACTCGTCATTTGTTTCCATAGTGTGTAGCCCCCAAACCCTGGAATGCAGTAGCCCATCACCTACACCTCCCCAACCCAACCTGTGCCAATGACTGGCACAGCCCTCATCACCCTGCCACAGCCAGCCACCAGCTGAAATGCACCTGAGCCAGTACACTAAATAGTATGTGACCACGTAAATTCAGTGTACCAGCTCTGGTGAATTTCAGTCAGTAACTAGTCATAAGCAGGATGAGAGGGCTGTGCCAGTCCTGGTCAGGTTGGGGGTTCAAGGTGATGAGTTACTGCAGTCTGAGTGGGGGGGTGGGGAGCCACCACACTATGGTACAGATGGCAGGTGTACATTCATTGGGTATGAAGATTGGGGCTGGGGTGGGGGGAGTCCCTACACTGTGAAAAACAGGGAGGTGACTGGTTTTATTGGGTTTGGGGCAGGGGGGTCCACTACACTATGGAACATGGGGAGGTGCCTGATTTTAGTGTGATAGGGGATGAGGAGATGGGCCCACTACACTATGAAAAAGGATATGGTGCTGTCACTATTGTGATCAGTGACTGGAGCTGTGAGGGGGCTGGCCTAGTACATTCTGCCAGGCACAGTCATGCTAATGAGCCCATAATGGGCATGCATGAGGCTCTGTAGTGCCATGCATGCCCAATGAGCTCATTAGCATATTCTGGCTCAATACCACCCATGAGGGATGTGGCACATCCAGGCATGCACTATGAATCCCCATTGGAGGTCATCAGCCCCAAACCCTGGATGTGCTGTCCACACATGGCAGCCAACTGCTTTGTGCCACTCATCCAGGGTCCCATATTCACACAATTTACATGATCTGTGATGAACACACATTCTAGGTGAATATGGCAACTGAGCTTGCTGGTGCACCTGTTTTGCATGACTCACTGTTATGCACCCACATCTGGCCAGCTCTGAATATGTCCCCCCAACTGTTTGCTGTACAAACATTAGAACTGAGAATTCAGAAGGTTGAAAAAATGTGTATGTGGGTTTAAACTGAAATGTTTGCTGTACTGATTCTTATGGAGAAAAAGGATACTGCATATACTGAGAACTTTAAAGCTTATAAACTAATGTTAAAAGAGAGTTAATAGAAAGTTTTCGAAACTTGTTTTTTAAACATGTTCCCTCTTAAAGAGGGGGTATGTGACAGGGTTGAATAAGACCCTGTCCCATTTGTTATGTAGAAAGAGTTAAATTCAAGGATCTGTTCTATCCTCTTCTGTCTTTTGTCTGACTGCACAGTAAAATTTTTCTCTGCCTTCACTTGCGGTTTCTATCTTTTCTTCCCCCTTGCATATCTGAAGTTATAAAATATGTGTGAATCTTTATGTGAAACTGGGATCCCTTGGTTTAAAAATGTATATAGTTATATTGTTGAACTGAATGCAAAAAAGCTATTTGGAACTTAGGTGGTTAACCTGGAATGCAACACTAGCTCTTTTGCAAAGCTGTCAACAGGAGGCCAGTTCTGGGACATCATGTACTGTTTTGTTGCACCTGCAAGGAAAGAAATTGACAAGAACATTTTCTGAGAAACAGAATGTTCTCTTATTGAGTTCCAGGCAAAGACTTACAAAAGAGCAGTAATGTTTTTGCTAGAGGAGAGCAAGACTGAGAAACTGAAACTTGAAATTAAAGATATCCTCAGATGAAGGAGTTTGTTTTCTCTATTTATACTGACTTTTAAATAGTTATACTGAATATTTTTATTTATTTTACAGTTATTGGAAAAAAAATAAAACACTACTTACAAATTTTATACCTGCTCCTGGTCTTCCTATGCTTCCTGACCTGTGCCTTGATGACAATGGGCACACATCACATAGATAGGAGCTATCCCTTATGACTCAGATGGTGGTGTCCCTCTGCAGGTTGTATCCTTTGGAACAGTGGGGCTCCACTCAGAGGGTCCCTTCTGGGTAAGGGGATGGACCGAGGTAAAGAATTGACTATCAAAAGCCTTGGAGACTCCCTTGCTGCACATGTCACACTGCTGATGTAATGTTGGTTGTGATTATAATTATCAATAAACACATGGCTGTGGCCATTTTCTCCAAGGTATTGTGTATGTCTGTCTGTTTGTTTGTTTCAATGAAAGGGGGGGAATGTGGCCTGCTAAGAGAATGGAGAGCCTTGCAAAGGACTGTATCAGGTGGACCTTTGTCTGTGATCCAGATATCTCTGACACCTGAGCCAGCAGGTCCATGACATAGGTAGGGATACTGCCACTAGAGGATGGGCTAGGTAGGCATGTAAAGTCCCCAAGGGAACTGTTGTCAGAAGGGAGGAGCAAAAGGGGGTATTTCACCTAATGCACAACTGTGCTAACCTCTTTGTGTCTCTACTCTGGTGTGAATTCCCATCCTCCCACCCTTGTAAAAGCAGGGTGAGTGGACAGCAAGGAGCAAAGAACACACTGTATCACTAGGGTGGCCCCCCCTTAGGGACTGAGATGAAATTTTTTCATCTCCCCCCAAGAGATTTTTCAGGTTTTTTTCTTTCTCCGGTGGTGTAAAAGAGTTTTTTAGACTTGGTTCTAGTGGTAAATTGTCGCAATCACATAATGTGTGTTGGCACAGTAGTTTCACAAGGAGTGTACAAGGGGATAATGGGGAAACTCACATCTCTCCAGACAGTTCTCCTTGAGGCTGGCAGGAGGTGAGGGCCCAGATGACCGGAGGTGCCCTGGGGGGGTCGGTCATAGTTAGAATAGCCTCTTCAGGCATGGTCTGCATGTGTAGCACCATCCGATGGTAGGGGGCACACATTCCATGTCAAAAGGGCTACCAATTAGGCCTCAGAGGGTGGTGACCCTCTGGAGGTTATACCCTGCGGGAGAGTGAGGATCTACTGAAAGGGTTCCCTTTGCAGTAAGGGCATGAAGCAAGTTCAGATCTGACCATCCAAAGCCTTCCTATGACTCCCTTGCTGCACACTTCATGTTGCTGATGTAACTTGGGTTATGATTGAGCTTAACAATCAAAACATGGCTGTAGCTATTTTTCCATGGTACTGTGTACATGTCAGTCTGTTTGGGGAAAGGGGATGTGTCCTGCTAGGACAACAGGCTATGAGGCTATGATTTTGCCTTCATGAAAATATCAACTGGTTCAGATGAAATTGAATGTTTAACAATAAGTTGCAGTCTTCATTCAAACTAAATTTGTTGGTTAGCCTCCACTTGTTAAACTGTTACTGAAACCCTGCACTGATAACTTCACTTATCATTAGGCTCTCTTGTATTGTTGTACTTCAATTGCTGTTATTTTCAATTATTGTGCTTTATACTGTTATTATTTACATCTACTGTACATCACCCCTAACATTTTCTAGGGCACCTGTTGCTTGTAAATTCCATGTACAACTTTGTAATGTTTTATTATGTAATGCTGATGATTTACGTACTGCCACTTGTCCTATCCAGGACCTCCTTGCAAATGAGCACTGCTCAATGGAGCTTTTATCTGGTAAAATAAATAAACGTTTGTCTAAATATCTGAAGCTAAAACACTATTCTTCAAGTACTGAGACAGACAAAAGAATGCAGACTTCTCTATAGGTACAAATAAGAAAGAAAAAAATCAACTGGCAGCATGGAAAAAGTCTCAGTATGTACTACCAGACCAGATCCCAGTAAATTTGAATATATTCAAGAAAGTAGTAGACAGGACATTGACGATTTGATTAGGAAAGAGAGAAAGGTCACTAGAAGGTCATGCTTAATTAAGCAGCAGCAGAGTTTTAATTTCACAGCTGCAGAGTTTTCAGTATTAAGAAATCTGGAGAAATGATTCTACGTAAGTTATCAGAAAGCAGACAAAGGGTGCTGTGGTGGTACAAGACTATGAGGCATATTGTATAAAGAAGAATGCTTAAGACAATTAAGTTAAATGGAAATATATCATAGAGTAATGGAGGACCCCTTGCTAAGAAAAGCTAGTAAAGTCAGAGAAATGATGGATAAGGAATCAGAGGAGCAAAGGATTATAGAGTGGGAACATTCAGTATTATGGTACAAATGTTCAGTAATATCAGTATGTTGCACCCTACCAAAACATCAAGAGATTTCTGAAGTCTTCCTATTGTTTCCAGCATTTGATCTGTACTTGAACCATTGTTTTAATTTAAGTTTTGTTAAGCAGGTAGGCACAACTAGGTTGAGGACCTATTTTAAGGTGTGGCACAGAACACCACACAATACAAAAACTCAAATACATCAGTTATCAGTGTATTTAGATACTGAACTCATAGACTTTGTGAAACTACAGAATCATTTATTAATGGTTCAACAGATATTATCAATATTTTGATTCAAATCAAATAATTTTTAATTATAAAAGCGCTTTCCAGTGATCAAAGCACTACTATCTGATAAAAAACATTCAATACTCTAAAATGCAAACTTATCAAACAATAAATTAAAATTTACAGAAAAATACATTAGTAAATCCCATTGGCTCAATGTACAGAATTATGTCACACATGGCTAAAATAATCAGGGAATGCTAGGCTAAACAAATAAGATTTAAGGGCATATTTTATACTCTGGACAGGCAGGCACTCTCTCACCTGACGAGGTAGAGAATTCCACAGGGTAGGAGTTGTGAACGTAAAAGATCAGGCTCTGGATGTTTCAATCGCACTCCTGGGAATTCTAGCAATACTTCAAGCAGGAGCGGAGGTGGAGGCAGTAGGACAAAGGAGATCTTGCAGGTAGTGGGGTCCCTGTTTAAGCCAACATTGAAGGTGATTCACCATTGAACTGGCAGCCAGTGCAGTCCACTGAGCACAGGTGTGACTGTGAAGAGAGAATAGATTGATATTATGAAGTGCAGATGTTAAGGATCTGTATATTCTCTTTCCACTTTGAGAGCATGAGAGTCCTTGGATATTTTCTTAGCAGGAGGGAGGACCAGAAACCTACAAATGAGTATTACTAGTTTTATTTAAAAGTCATTTCAGTTTTGAGAAAGTTTTATGTCCAGAAAAAAGGCATGTGATGGGGACATCAAAGACCCCACCATATGCCAACTTGACCATGGCATTAATTAAAATGTCAGTGGCTTAGCAGGTAGCACACTCACCTCTGAGGCCATGAGATCAGAAGGCTGTGGGTTCTATCTCCACACCAGGCACTTGGGTTAAATCCCAGTACTGACACTGTAGTGCAGCATGAGGGAGGTGCTGCACTCCTGAAGTGCCATCTTTCGGATGAGACATTAAACCGAAGTCCCATCTGCCTGTTCTGGTGGTAGTTCAGGTGAATGTTAAAGATCCCATGGCACTTCTTGAAAAGAGAAGGGAAATTGTTATTAAGGAGCAAAAACAACATACACTAACTCCAACAACTTCATCATAATGTTATTAAAAAAACTGTTCGTTCTCCACATTACAGACATAGTATAATACAGACTTCAAACTCTTGAATAGTGAAAGACATAAAAATACTAATCCCCCTCCAAAACCTTTGAAACTGTGACAAATGAACATTCCCACCACCAACATCTCTTACTTCATATTGAAACAACGTTATTGTTTTAAAGTAACCCACTGCAGGATCATGCTAAAAGTAACAAACTATTTGTATTTCACAATGTAAGTCTTTTACCCCACCCACCCAATATTTTGCCATAGTTTATCACAAATCTCCTGTCCTAAACAGCACATTTCATAACCATAGACCTTATCAACTTCATCCTGAAAACATCTTGCAGTTGTATGTCTGTATTTTGAAGAAATCTTAGACATCTCACCTGCCATAAGACCATTTATGCATGCTAAAACTAAATAAATTGTACCCTTCTGCCACTCATGTGGTATCTGTCCTAATATCAATAAATCATATGTCATCTAACTAAACATGTCTTCATCCAATGCTGATAACTCCTGCCAGAAACACTGTATATGTATACACTCAAAATACAAGTGTTGTATAGTTTCTAGCTATCCCTGACATGTCTGTTCCCCACATTCTCTTTCTCCTATCTGTTTATGCTTTTGGTTTCCTCTAACATTCAGTTTTTGATGCCCACCCAGCCATATGACAACTTACATCTTTAATGGGATCCTAGGCTGTATTATACTAGCCAATAGTTGCTCAGTATTAATATTTGAAGATGCAGTAAACAAAGGCTCCTCAAAATAATACCTCTCCACAATTATTTCTCCTGATTTAAAAACCAGCAAAGAGGGCTGGCCTGGTGGCGTTGAGGGCTGAGCGCTGGACACGGGTTGTCAGGGGTCAGTAGGGGAGGAGAAGTATTGAGCATCCATTGGACAGCTCTCCTTCTCCGGGAAGGGGGGCCCTAAGAGTCAGTGCTTGTTCACCCCCTGGTGGAGACTGGGGGACAAGGCACTGCTTTACAGTCTGGGAGGAGCTAGGGCTGACGCCTGGAGAAGCGCGTGTGGACATGTGTGCGCTCCTCTCCACCTGGTATCATTGCACACCCCCAGCTCCAAGGGAAACAAAATAGAAAAATGGAGTGGCTTCCTGGGTTGAGCAGCTTGATGGCCGTCCATGATGTCAGCTCTGGTGGGGGGTGCCTGGAGTCTGGATCCATTTTGAGGTGGGGAGTTGGGGGCTCCCCACTGCAGGGGGTAAACAGCAGGGGAATACAGGCATGACCCTTAGTAAAGCACAGACGATGGACGGTGGCTGGAATCCCTGAGGTGATTGCCAGGAATAAGGGAGAGACCAGTAAGGCAAGAGAAGAGGAAAAAGATATAGCGAAACATAAAAATACAGCAAAGCTCAATTTTCCACATTCTTTGTAACTAGGTTGGGAGACTTTTTTCAGAAACATGCCATTTCCCCCTACACCAGGCCTGTAAAAAGAGGTCTCCCCACAATGGCATACATAATGTCCCTACTTTAGTTTTCTCCAACACAAGAGGTCGTATGGAGCTATAAAAAAAATTACTAAATAAATACACCAGGGGTTGCATCATGTTTAACCCACCTGCCTTCCAAGCCCTGTATGTATGTACTCTCTTTACCAGATTCAATCTGCTACCCCAAAGCAGGAGAGAAAAAAAAAAGCTCATCACTTTTGCATGCATACTGTATGGTAAAGTAAAACTATGTTAAACGTATAGAAAAATTGGAGCCATATTTGACATAAACAGAAACACCCTTTTCTTCCCTGTCATCTTCCAGACCTGCCAAGAAGTCACTTTCTGAAATGCCACATCATACACACTATTCCAGTTTAAGCATTCAGCCCCTGCTGTACCAAAATAAATCCCTAACATTTTTACCTTTTCTTTCATCATTGATATGGAAAAGGTTTCAACTCCCTGTGCAGCACCCAAAACCAATATTTTGCTTTTTTCTGTATTAAAATGGATTCCTGTAACAGCCTGTAACTCTCCTATCACCTGAAGAACTCTCCTTCCAGAATCCAAGTCAGTCACTAAAAATATACAGTCAGCAACATAGGCTGTGACTTTGTTAAATACCATCCCTGCCTGATTCTTAATTGGCATAACATCCTCATCTGTTTCTATCATCCATAAGAGTGGATCCAATCCAAACACATACAATATTGGACTCATTGAACAGCCCTGTCTGACCCCATTTTTGATGCAAATGGGGATATCAAAATGTCCATTGATCAAATGAGTGACTTGTACTTCTGTATATAATGTTTGTAACAATTTTATCATCAATTCTGAGACACCATAATGCTGTAATACTGCACAAATGTGCTCCTGTCATATAACATCAAATGCAGTTTTTTGATCTATTGACAGCATATACCCTTCCAAATTCATTGTTAACCCTTGCTCAACAATCTCTCGTATAGAAATTAGATTATGAATAATATTTCTGCCCAGGATCACACAGGTTTGTACCTGAATAATCAATTTCTATGCCAGTTTAGCCAATCTGACTTAATATTTTTGTTAAGATTGTATAGTCAGCGGGAAGTACACTGAGAGGCCTTCAATTTTTAATATTATGTGGATCCTCTTTTTTATAAAGAAAAATCATTATCCCATCCTTCATACTTGGCACTAACCTGTTCTCATTCCAAATGGCTTCATAAACTAATTGCAGCCAAAGGTGCCAAAATATTAACAAAAATATTGTAGAAGTAATTTGGAATGCCATCTTTACTACGTTGTAGTGCGGGCAGTTAGCCCAACCATTGCCTCCTGATTTCCAACTCAGTAATGGGAGCCACCACTGCTTGCTCCTCCTCCAGTAACAAGGGAGATATCTCCAGATGTTGCAAAAGGAGTCTTATTGCTCCGTCCCGTTTTCTGAAACTTGGCATGTACATGAGCCTGAACCACATGCTGTATCCCCATCTATCATCCACTAACATCCCTTTCCCATCCTTTAATGTAGTGATAACCACTTTCTGTGCTCCATGTAACCCTCGTCATATGGATTCACCTGTTCTTTAGTCCCTTTTGTCTGAATTTTTGTTGTTTATCTGTTCTGTACTCTTCCTTATGGTAGTCACATTTTTTCTTTACCATCTGGAGTCGACCCTGTATGTCACTCCCTGTCTCATATGTCTTGGATAGTAACTGTAGATATTTTGCCTGTAAGCCCAGGTATTGCATGTATTTAGATTTGGCCTGCTTTCGTTGTCTGAATAAATCAGATTTTCAGATCTCTAGTATCCTCCACCACTCAATGGGACTGTCATACAAGAAGCTTGTGTCAGTTTGTAATTTCAAAAAATCACCAATGTTTTTCTGAAGATCCTTGTCCTGTAATATTTCCACGTTCAACTTCCAGTATTCCCTCCCCATTGGAATCCTCTGCTATTGTCCTATTAAGACCTTTACTGCCAGATGATCAGAAGTCTCCAAGGGTAATACAGAAACTGATATGCTTCTCATCCTTTCCAAAAGGAACCAAAAATCTATCCTAGAGGATAAGTGTCCTTTAAAAAAAGTATGGCAAAGTACTACCTGTAATATATCATATGCATCTCGTAACCTATTTTGTTCTAAAAATGCATTTTTTTTAAAGTGTTGGTATTGCTAAATATTTTTGTGTCTTTCTTTCCCAATCTCTATGTGCAAGCCCACAATTAAAGTCATCCCCACAACACCAGCTTCGAGATGTGAAGGTAAGATTCAGTGGGCCAGATATTCAAAACTTTGCCCAAGGGCTAAATTAGCACTGCCCGGTGGGCAAACTTAGCCCAGAGCACAGAGCAAGCTATATTGAAATGGAAATAGCCCGGTGCTAATCCTGCTGAATATTGCAGTCTAAGGAAGCCAGGCAAACTGGTCTGGGAGTGCAGGGCAAAAATAGCCCGGGAATAAGACAGCACTGAATAAAGCAACCAGGAAGTGCAACCCACAACAACAACACAGTGCACAGCAACGTGAGGCAGGTACAGATGAACTACATGGCCAATGTGTGTGCCAGCAAATTCATGGACTCAGCACAGCTGCAGGGACCAGCAGATGTGAAAGAACAGTGATCAAAACTGTATATTATTCCCCGTACTGTTAGCACTGCACTAACACATTAGCACGGTATTAGCGCGGAGCTAAGCAGTTAGCCCAGTGCAAACATGCTTGCCTGGAGCTAAAATGTGCCATATTCAAAAGTGCCATCAAATGAGCCTACTTAGGTAGTCTCTAGGCACACAATCGGATTAGTATCTCATTATACCCTGATTTGCATGCAGTTTGCCCAGCGTTACTGCAGGGTCCCACAGAGCCACCTGTAGGTCAGTCTGGAAGTACAGAGGCTCACCAGGTCCAACCGCAGCTCCACCTGTAGGTCAGTCTGGCAGTGTACGATGATAGCTGCAGGCTACATGTAAACAGTACAGCAGAGCATAGCATATTGTACCCCAGGAGACAAGACAGCATAGGCACAGGTGGTGGTGGTGCTGCATGCAACTGTCACACTGTAGGGCATGCTACAGTGCACAGCAGACACTACAGTAGCAAAGGGGCCAGTAGTGTGAGGGACACAGTACTGCCTATGGTGTGTAGGGCAGTGATGATGACTGCACTGTGCACAGTGACAGGCCCAACCTGCAGGTGTTTACTGACAGTGGACATTACTGTTACACTGTTGTGTGACCCACAGATGCTGTACCTGTGGCATGGGATGCTCACAGTGGCATGTACATTTCTGGCTTTGTGTGCTGTGGCACTTGTACAGCTATGCAGTATGTGGCTGGGGGGCATATATTATCCGAAAGGCACACTAGTGTTGGGGTAGTCCTAATACTGGCCCATGTGCACTGCATGATGTGTCCCAGCCTTGTGGCCACACCTGGTCGGTGGCACAGTCTCGCCACCCATACATGCTCCCCTCAACATCCTCCATGCCCACAGTGCTGCATGTGTGTGCTGGCATCTGTTCATGTCCACAGATGTGTGGTCCGCAGGTGTGTGCTGTATGGCCACACTGCCATGCTGTCCACTGGCAGCAGGGTCACCACTTACTGCCTGGCATGGCTGGGACTGGTGGAAGATGATGGCATCATTGTGATGCCATCGGTTAGCAGCATGCTTCCTCTATGTTTGGCTTTATCTATGTGTCATATTTATTTGTTAGGGTCGCGCAAAACCCACGCTAAACCCCCGCAAACACAGCGCAAAGCCAAAGTGTTGCACAAAGCTGATTGCCCAGGGTTAAGACAAGCTTTTCCTGGGCGGTAATTTGCACCGCGCTAGGTGTCGCGCTAAGTCACGCAAAACCACTTAGCATTGCGCTAGTCACTGAATATAGCATTGCACCTGTATTCATATCAATTTGCCCCTTGCATACATTATAGTTTTGCCCGGCGCTAATGCAGTTTGCCCATGCTATTTGGCCTTTTGAATATAGCAGACCCGTGCTAATCCCGCACTAAACCTGCGCAAACGGTTTTTGCCCGGCGCAAAGTTTTGAATATCTGGCCCAGTCTCTCTAAACAGGGCTGACAATTCCACTTTTGTCTGAGAGGCATATACATTAATCAGATGATACACAATGCTATGCAGGACCACATCTATAATCAAGGCCCTACCTGGGTGAACATCAAGTACCTGTAAGACCTTTATTTTAACTGCCATAAATAGAAAGCCTAAGCCGGTACACTGTACTTTCCCAAGTGACTACAAGGAAGAGCCCCACCTTCAATCCCTCTGTGCCTCCTTGATGTCTGCTGAAGTATGCAGCCTAGTATTCTGCAAAAAAACAACCTGCCTTGTACCTTCAGCTAAATTTCCAAAAGTTACCTTCTTTTTCCTGGGACTTTATACTATTACATTTACTGTGATAAAGGTAATGCCCCATCCATAAGTTATGACACTGGGAAACCAAATCACTTTCTTTTTTTCTTTTGTTTGGCTTAGGTTTATCACCTATACCAATGTCCCGTGTTGCCTCTGGTTGCAAAGAGGTAACTGAAGAAATGTCAGAATCCATGCCCTCTTCTTCAACCTCCTGTTCTAATAGTATAGCATAAGAATTCGCCAAAGGGACCTGGTCAGAATCTGAATTTATTTGCTGTGCCTCCACCATCAAGTTCCCAGATCTTGATCGAGTTATACGTTGAAAAGAATGCTCTTGTGCCACCTGTGGAGGATGCATACAGCTCACTCCCTCAGGACCCTCTGGGCTTGGTCTTGCTTCTGTATTAGAGCCTTCCCATACAATTTCCATGGAGGTTTGGGGGGAGAGGGGAAGGGGTAGGCCCGTCTATGTTATCTGCCACTGGCATGTCTATTTCCACTTCCTGTTCTGTGATATCCAATTCCTGTGACTCAGGCGGCAGTATAGGGGCTGACAACAGCCTTTCCTCACTTTCTGCTATAGGGTCTCCTTCTTGGTCCTAGCCACTCTTTGTGGTTTAGGGTCTATAGGGGTCAAGTTCATCATTAAATCATGCATCCGCATTTTCTTCCTTTTGGGCAGTGGCTACATAAACATCCTGTTCTGCCTGATTGAGGCTGTTATGAGATGCCCAGGAACAATTACAGAATGTATGCCCATGTTCCTCAAACAGATTGCATCTCTTAGGCTGCTGACACTGTGCACCAATATGACCCACTTCCCCATAAGCCACATTTTTTGCTCGCAAACATTACTTAAATGCCCCACATCCCACACTTAAAGCAGGCTCTGGGCTGTCCTGGGTAAAAAATCATCCTCTGTCCCTTCCTAAGAAAAAACAATTAGGCAGGTGTTTAGTTAAACCCTGTTCCAACTTCAACATAACTTGGTATTTCCAGCCCCCAGTTCTAGCGTTCATCATCTAAGATACATTCAAGATAACCTTTGACCACACAATGTTAGTTGCAACCAGTACATAATGTCTGCAACGTTCACCCTCATTGCAAAACAGAACTGTTATTTATTTTTTTTTGTCATGGGCTTTGTTAACGAAATTGCCAAAAAAGGATTCCATAAGGGGATGTGTTTTAGCTTTAGTAATGATTCCAGAATCTATCAAACACAGCTGGATGTTTAAAATTTACATCAAATAGGAAGTCCCCTGGCACATGTATTAAGGCATATACCTCGTAGGCATAGTATTTCATGCTGCCTTTAAGCAACACCCGACCAACAAAATGCCTATCTGGGACATCAGACATGTCCCCATGAAAATTTCAGTTGGACAGCATTCCTTCTTGCTGCCGGCTCAGATGCATGTCTTACATTATCAGGAAAAAGTTGCTCCCTAACCTTATTATGCCATACATTTACAGGTTTTTGACGTACTTGTCCTGGCCTCTTCTGGGCCAAAGGAACCCCAGGATCAACCTGCTCCACTGGGGACCCATGCTCTCTGTCGAGAACCAATTCTTCAGACAAGGTGTATATCACCCTCCAGCTGTCTAATTACAGACATAGCTGAATTCTGTCCCAAGTCTAAAGCCATCTGCATCCCAGATGCTGAGACTTTGCCTAAGCATTAAAAGAGACACAGGAATCACCATAGTCACTGTGGGCAGAATAACATTCTGTGTAATCAGATCAGAGATCATGATGCCTCTCAAGGGTCAGGAAAATTAGCATCCCACCCAGCACCTGCCAAGTTCTTCACCCATCCAGTGGCTTCCAACGCAGATGTTGCCCAGCCTGCTGGAGTGGTAGAAGGGCCAGCAATAGGTTCTGAGGTACCACTCATCTCCAAGGAGGAAGACTTGTGCCCACTTTCAAAATCATAGACCAACCTTTTAACTTTTTCTGGTCACATCCTTCCCAGTCCCTTTTGTCACCCTCCACCCAATGAGACACCTATATTAAATGGTATCTGTTTTGCCTGTAGAATATCTGTGTCTTTTAGGCTACTAGTTTCTTTACTTGCTCTGCTCTCTTGCTGCACCAATTCCCCCTCTTGTAATAACAACTGTGACTGGGATTCAAACTGTGTTACCCACTCACTGCTCCCATCCAAGACTCCTGCCACCATAACCAAAGTTACCTGCATCCTCAGAGAACATATGCTGTCCTTCATCATGCTTGATGCCACATCCTCCTCACACACAGGGTCCTTGTGCAGCACTCCTGCTCCATCACTCATCTGTGCTCCTTCCATCTCCTGTGCAATCACAGTCCCATCCTGCTGTTGCTTCAACTCCTGTGCAAGGCATTCCCATAGCTCACAAAGCTTATTTTCCTCTTTCACAGTTCTGTTCTGAATTTCCTCCTCCTCCTCCTCCTCTGCCATCTTACTGCTTGCAGTAGGCCTGTCTGAAACTTTGCAGTCCATAATTAAAAGCCGAGTGTCATCTTCCAATTCGTACATCTGATCCATTGCCAAAACGAAAGCATCCTCCATCGCAGATTCTGCATCCATGGTGGTCTGTAACAGAGGGAGAGCCGAGGAGGAGACAAGCTCCTCAGCCACCCAGACGTCCTGCTCAATGCTAGCTCAGGGCACTGGCCACCACAACATCAGCCACAGTGCCCCTACTAAAAGACTGGGGAATTTTCCTGGTGCCCTAGAAATTCCCCCATTCACTAAAAATACCACCAATAGCTTAATCTGGTTCAAGGTCAGTTGGCATGCATGGTATCCCCTCCCCCAGGTCGTGCCTGAAAATAGGCAATAATTTGTCTAGTACACTTACCTGGTCAACAAAAAACAAATAAATAAATAAAATAGGAATTAATTTGAATCCAGAGTAAAGTCCATTTTTGCAAGCTGAAGCTCCATAAAGACTTATCAATGATAGAATGTTTGTGTGGAGAGCATAGAAGATAAATTGAGAAAGTGTATTGAATATCTTCAAAACTGTATTAACTTTCTTAAATTTACTATTGAGTGGAGTGGGGAGAGTATACCTTTTTCAGATTTAAGAATTACACAGCAGGAAGACATATTTAAAGTTAATCTATTTAGGTACTGTACATGACAGCTAGGAATACATTGTTGCATTCCTCAGTTTTCCATCCTGTACATTTAAATAATCAATAACCCACTTCATGGTGTGTGGTTAATGGGGATTAATCAATGCCCTGGGTGCATTGTGAGGTACAAGGCAAAGCCGGGTGCCCTCACAGCACTCAGGGTGTTGAGTAATCCCCAGTAACCACAGTCCCTGGAGTGGGTTATTGCACTTATAACATAGGCTTAAATGATAGTTTTAAACCATAAGTAAATGTATTAAAATTGTATAAATAGATGAGGGTCAACATGTGTCCTTCCCCTTAATAAAGTAGTGCATTGTTGAAGCCTAAAGGCGATTGCCATTATCACGCAGTCAGAGTGACAAAAACATTTTTGCCACTCTGACACTCTGGTGCACAGGACAACTGGACATAACTTTCAATGCTTTCTGGGGGGGCTGTGCCTCCCACCCCCCCATGCAGAGGGCTTTGCCCCCGCACACCCCCACTAAAGGATTCTCAACTCCAAGGGGATGCATGTCAGGGGGTGAAAGCATGTAAAATTAAAGGTTCTGGCCTGGTGCAATAAAATCGCACCAGCGTCCGGACCTGAACCTGATACCTAACCCACCCCAACCACAGGCCAGCCCCTGATGCCATGACATAGCTCGGCAACCCACGCAGTGCCACCCCTATAGCTCCTCCACTCCTCCCAGCCCACGCGCTGTGCTCGCTCCCCCAATAATGCGTACATATAGCGACATCCTGTCACCCATTTCACCCACCCCCATCTGGTTGCCCTGTCCTCCCATCATCATGAGGATTTTGCCAAGACGAGTCTCCATTATGGACAGCCCTTCCCCATGCGCCTCCTCACAGGCTACCTATTTTGCCAGCCTTACCACCAAAGTTTTGCAAAGATTTTATAATCTGTGTTCAACAATTATATAGATCTATATGAACTACAACACTCTGGAGGTTTATCCTTCTTAAGTAACAAAATGGTTTTAGCTTCATTTAATGATTGTGGCAGTTTATTCTCTTCAGAAAGAGTTATAAAGCTTCACCAGCCAGGGACCAAATATCCGTAAGATTTTATAGATTTCAAAGAAAAGCCATCAGGGCCTGGGGATTTACAATTAGGCAGATCTTTAATAATCTTTTGAACTTCTCCTTCCATAATTTCCACACTTAAGCTGGAAGCCTGCTGTTCTGATAGATTAGGCAAATTAAGCCCTACAAGATATTCCTTAATTTTAGCCAGATCTGCTTGTTTCTCTGCACATACATTGACATTTTCCTACATGCACTCGTAACTTTGGCAATTTTAAATATTTTCACCCCAAATTTTCAACATAATCATCTTTTACACCACCTCATGAATGTGACAACTGGAGTATGTGCGAGAGCCAGAGAGTATGGCCTCTTAGTCTCACAGTTGCTGCTTCACCCAGTTTCTTTTTATTTAAAAAGGTCTCAAATGCTTCAAAACTAGTCTTTTGTGTTTTATTCATTAAAATAAGTGGTGTTCTGATGCATTTCATACTGAAATTGGCTTTACTGATCCTTTTCATTTTTTCTTGTTGAAACTAAGTGGTCTGCTATTCACAGAGATGGCCCTGACAATGACAAAATCTCTGGACAAAACAAAACTGCAACCAGCTAAGCATAATGACTACCCTGAACACATCCAACAGTAAGTGAAAGTTTTCCCAAATTAAAGAGATGTTGGCAAATATACAATTAGATATAACCAATTTAAAATCTACAAGGGGGCTCTCAGTACGGAGTCAGAAAAAACAAATCTAAGGGTGGAGGTCACTGAATCTAAAGTGGTTGAAATGAAGCACACAACTAAACTACTAGAGGACAAAAATGAACAACAGGCTGAGCAGATTCACTACATACTTAAAAAGGTAGATAACTTGGAAAACAGGGAGTGCAGAAATAACATAAGAATAGTAGGAGTGCCTTATGGACTGGAAGGGAATAATATCATACAATTTCTACAACAGTTCATACTGGAATTGCTAAATTACCATTGGCCATGGACATTAGGAATAGAGAGACCCCACCTCCAATTGTGAATTTTTAAGATACTCTATCAAAGCGGAGGTTATGCGAGTTGCCAGAGAAAGAAAATACCTAAGCTGGAATGGGGAGAGAGTGTTTTTGTTCCAGGATTTCTTGGTTGATGTAATGGAAAAAAGAAAATATGTTGATGTAGTAAAAAAGGGAACTACAGACAGTATGACTCATACTTTTTAAAATACCCAGCAGTTCTTGTGGTTTTGGATCGAAATAATTGGTCCCCTGCTACTGTGATCAACCTGAAAAAGCGTGGGACTTTATTAGTAAAATTAATGATGAGCAATACTCTCAAACTGTCAACCAGAATTCAGATCCATCATGACATCATGACAACCCCAAACAGTACAAACCCTTCTGCTACCTCCTCTCCACATGCTGTAGACTCTGCTGATACTGCAAACTCCCCTGGAAGTACTGAGAAAATCTTTGTGTAACCACCCCATTCCAGTATTCCTCAGTGGTAAAGAATAAGTTTACACCTAAGATGGTTAAGTTCTCTGTCACAAGCCACAAAACAAACCCCATGGTAAAAACATACCCCCCCCCCATCAGATGCAGCTTGGTCTAGTACTAAAGAAGTGTGAGAGGCATGTGGACTGCTATGTCAGTGCAATCCTGCTAGAAATAAGCTCCTGGCTACCATCTCCTAGGGGTCCTCAGCTGATGGAAGCTGACCTGCAGCTTAAAATGCCCTCCTAAATTACAGATAACTGGCTGCCTTGAGGGTCTCTGAATTACAGCTGCCTCCTTCACGGGGAAGTGCCATAACAGGAAATACAATGAACTTCCAGTTCTACATCTCACCTGTACTAGTATACCAAATACACTAATTTTATAAGATCTTATGCTTTATTCCATGCTTTGGTGGGCACATATTAATAACAAAATAACTGTCCTGGTACTGGTAGTCCCATTGTACTGGTGCCTGCTTTACCTTTCTTTTTCAATCAAGTACAGGTCTGATGGCACTCTGAGCAAAAGAGTTTAGCTTTTTGTTGACTGGGTAAGTGCACTAGACAAATCCTGCCTATTTTCAGGCACGACCCAGGGAGGGGGATACAGATGAATGCCAACTGACCTTGAACCAGATTAAGCTGTTGGTGGTATTTTAGTGAATGAGGAAATTTGGCCAGGACACGGAAATTCCCCTACTCTTTTCGATAAGTGCCATGAGATATTTAACATCCACCTGAACTACCACCAATCCAGGCAGATGGGACCTCGGTTTAACATCTCATCCGAAAGACGGCACCTCAGAAGTGCAGCACCCTCTCATGCTGC
The DNA here is from genome assembly GCA_016271365.2 of Neoceratodus forsteri. Lineage (NCBI taxonomy): Eukaryota > Metazoa > Chordata > Ceratodontiformes > Ceratodontidae > Neoceratodus > Neoceratodus forsteri. Next base: position 1,022,228,267 of record CM057454.1, on the reverse strand, counting down.
ACTACAGTGTCAGTACTGGGATATTAACCCAAGTGCCAGATGTGGGAACTGAACCCACAGCCCTCTGATCTCCTGGCCTCAGAGGCGAGTGTGCTACCTACTGAGCTACTGACACTGAACTTCTGTAAGAACAGGACTTGCAGGTTAAGGATTAAGGTTTTCCTGTTATCCATATTATCAGACCTGGCCCTCCCTGAAATGTTATCAACACCAGCTCATGAACTAAAACCAGACCTGAGGTTCTGTTTCATTTGCTTTACCCATTTAGTGCTTGTTCAGATGAATATTTGATTTAACACATTTTTTATCTGTTTTTTTGCTTTCAAGCTGGTATTTTTACCGTTCTCCAGATAACTGTCTTGCTGTGCTGCCTTGAGGATTCTGGAAGCCTTTGCTTTATTAATCTTGATTATTTGCCCAATTGACCTTGGTGGGCTTTGAACCTATGAACCTGCAAGCATGTCACTGTTCTAAAGTGATATATGTCTGCAGTTCACTCCAGTACCTGTACTGCCACTGGTTTCACCACATTCCTATAATTCTCTCTATAAATTCCATGAAGATATTTTTTTCCTGAAATTCCAAACACATTTATAGACTATGATTAGTTTAGATTCTACATATTGCATTTTAGCCCACAGTTATATGGTGTGTTTGTCTGCAGTGGTTTGGAACCAGTGACGAGATCTGTTGCCTTGCTGTTTTATGATGTCTGTCTAAAACATTTGTTCAGGCACTTGATAGTCCCAGAGTAGGACTGTTTTCTTCACTTCTCCTCAGTTTCATAAACTTTCCTATAGTTTGGTGATGAGTCTTACAGGTTTCTGACTTAGTCCTAGCACAGGACAGTCAGTTTTGTATCCTCAGTAATAATACTGCTTGGAGTGATACTACACCAAAGTCATCTAAGCTATGACTGGCAGACTTGAACCTGGAGTACCAGAAGTGACAAAGGTGCTGGAGAAGCTTCTTGCACAGGCTAATTGTAGGTCAAAGGCCCATACTGTTTAACTTTTTATTGGTTATCCCACTTTTATTAATCCCAAGTGCTGTAAAACATATCTGTGCTTCCTGGCTCATGCTAGCAAATACTTACTTTTTATCTGGCCAGCTAAAAGTTTTATTCTGACAATGCATTTTCTCATCACTTCATACTTTCAGTTTGTGGGCGGCTAAAAGACTATATAGAAAGGTGACTTTCTTTTCAGTGTCTATGGATGAAGCAGCATACTCTCATGCACAGTTAAGGAGTTTCTTTGGACTGCTTTCCTGTGCATGTAGCCCTGACGCTTTTGATTAAGGACTGTTCCATTTACGATTTCCAAGTCTAAGTGCTTTCTTTCTTGCTACTGCTCTAGCAATTAATATTTTAATGATTTCTTAGATATTGATTAGTGCAGGTGCCTTGGAATCGCTCTTCCACTGGTTCTGCTGCAACTGCAGTTAGCCATTAGGCTATTTGTTGTCTCTGTTTTTCCTTTTTTTTGTTTTGACCCAGCCCCTAATTTCAGAAGGAGCTCAGCCCCTGCTCCATACACCAACCCGCCATACCCAGGTGCTCTGACTACATGATATACTCAAGTGTTAACATTTCTAAGGATATTCAGAAAATAGTGAATATGAATATTGTACCCCTAGTAAAAACAAAGAGACTGATACACAAAAGTGGCAGAGTCTGAACTTATCTATATGGGGTAAGGTCAATTCCCTGAAAATGATTGTAGCAACCAAACTATTTAGTTTTTTCCAAAATCTGTTAGAATAGGGAAAACAATTTTTGACAAGCTTAACAAACCTTTCAGAGAATTTATTTAGGGTAGCTCTCCACCCATGCTATCACTGGGGAAACTGAGGGCCAATAGGACAGAAGGTGGCTTTGGGCTTCCAAGCCGGGAGAAATATCATTTGGCTTTTAGACTCAAGCAAAGTATCTATTACTTAGACTCAGAAACCAAAGAGAGTTATTTGTTATGATTAAAGGTGGAGAGACAAATAGTAGGTCCTTTTAAACATTCAGACTACTGTACCTCTTTATTTATTTACCTCCTGCCCTGTGTGATAATCTTTGTATTACCAACTCAATTTAGATAATTAGGAAAGTACAGCACATCCTGCAATTTGAAAATCTTCCAACTACGCTGATGGCGATTTGGAATAATGCAAATTTGATGTACAACCATAAGCCCTTAGAAGATTCTGATTGGAGCAAACAGGGCATAACAAATATATAGCATTTGTTGGGGTCAAATGGAGAACTACTGTCCTTTGATTTACTGAGATCCGAATTTAAAGTACACAGATTTCAATTTGTAAATTATTTGCAATTAAGGAAGGCACTCCAGGACTATGTAAAAGGAATGACCCAACATCTGAAAGACAGCAATGAATGGAGCCCAGCTCCTAGAGTATAAAAACTTAAAAAGGAGGTGAGTTTAACACAAGCGCTTAATGAATACTCAAGACCACTCCCTTCTGACTGAACCAGCCAAGAAAAATGGTGGGGAGAAATCAAAGAAGCAATATCTGATTTGGAATGGGCCTCAACATGGGTCAGTGCATACAATAGTAGCAAAGAAGCCCAGGGAAGGATGATTCAGTACAAAATACTGTACTATTACTATTATTCACCCAAAAGATTAGCCTCCATGGGTTTTCAATCTGATGGTAGGTGCTGGAGATGTCAGAAGGAGAATGCAGACTTATTTCATATGCTCTGGTCCTGCCCCCTCATTAAAGGCATTTGGAATGAAGCTCACAAAAATTGTGAATCTGCATACAGGACTAAAATCCTCTTTGCCCCTACTTTCCTTATATTTGGACTAGAAGAAGGGATGGAACAACTGAATAAACATCAAAAGCATAATGTTTGGAAAGTGGCCCTAACAGTTAAAATACTTCTTTTCTCCCTTTGGAAATCTCCCTGTCCTCCCAGGCTTAAAGAATAGAGCAGCAAAATAAGTGAGGTGATCAATAATGGAAGACTAGCTCACCTGACTTTTGGGAAGATGAAACTATTTGAAACAAGTTCTGGTCAGATCCACCATGGCTGAATAATGAAGTTAGTGAAGTTGTGTGGAATTGTTAAGGAGGTATGCAGAAACAACACAATGATTTTTAAGTAGTAAGATTTGTTTTAGTTTCTGTTCTAAGGAAGGCATACACATTACAGTGTAATCTGCTTAAAAGTACACCTATTTTTAACAAGAAAATGTGCATTTAAGAGAAATGTGCATTTATCCGAACTCCTATGTTTACAATGCAACATAAAGAAAATAACTGAGATCTGACACTGTAATGGTATTCCACATTTATTTATCATAGCAATATACTAAACATTTTTAAAAATGTTAAAATATGCTGCTGTGCAGCATTGAAAAATAACTTAATGAAGCACAATGTTATAAAAAATATCAAAGCCAATTATCTATCTGCATTATCTGCATTGCTTGTGGACCCAAAAAAGGAAATGATCTTAGTCTGTTTGCAATTTTTCAGTGCTAGCTGAGTGATATAATGTGTTAAATGCTACTTCACAACTCCTTAGAATCACCTGTGCACTTAAGAGGTGCTAACTACCTAGGGAGAAATGTTAACTACCTAAGGAGAAATGTGTTGGTGAACTGTGAAAGTGCATTTTGCAAATGTGCACTTATCCAGTGTGCACTTAACATTGTTTTTGCACTATGTGAATAGTAAAAAATCAGGAAACTGGAAAAGTGTGCACTTACTCAGGAATGTTCACTTGTCCAATGTGCACTGAAGTGGAATCCACTGTATTAGGAAAATATGGAGGTGTACATTTTAATGGAAGGAATAGGAAGCTACGAAGAAAGAGTCCAGAGCAAATGCCACTTATGTATGTGTTTTCCCTGATGATATTGGCCAGATAGCCAAATTCTAAAGAAAACACAATTGCACATATCAATAATGCAAAGCATCAAGGAAACATATGCAAATCCCATGATGGTACAGAAGGTGGCAGTACATGAAAAAGTAATGGCTGGCATATGTTCAGCCTTGGGATTATTTACAATTTTTTTTGTTTGTTTTTTTAAGAGAAACAGGGTTTTTGTCCATGAGGTGATGTAAGTTATGATAAAAAATCAAGTGGAACCACTATTGTGAGGTCAGCACTTATTTAACAAAAAACGGCAATGGAAGAACCATGAAACCATTTATTGGCAAAATGGCAGCTAAAAAACACACTGAGGAGACAACTCCTCTCTCAGCACCCTTAATATCTTGGCAGTCCTTAGTATGTCAGGTTAGCATCTCATAACAATGCTGGTGCAGGCTCCAAAAAGAAAGATTTTACTCGGTGCTTGTAGTACTGCAACTCAAAAGTGCAAAATGCACAAAAATGGCTAATAAAAACACTAAAGTGCTTAGTTCACCTTCATAAAGGAAACCCATTTTGGAACACACCAAATAGCAGCATGCAAGACGTTAAACCACTGAGAAGCCATTTCTTTGTTTAATAAGTGCTGACCTCACAATAGTGGTTTCCACTGGATTTTTTATCTTGATTTTTTATCATGTTCTTAATGGGCTCTGAGGTAAAAGTGCACTGACTTTGTAAATAAATATTACGGTAGCCCCCAATCTCTTTCCTGGATAAGAGATACTTTTTAGTCTAAGTGATGTAAGTTATATTTAAACAATGTGTTGATGTCAGGAAGTCAGCTGTAATGATGAAGGACTGTTAGAGAAAATGTGATATTAACTTTCAGAGGGGGGGTCACTTTTGATAAGGGCAAGGTAGTTATGCATGTGAAAATGGGAATATTAGGACAGTATTAGGTCTACGAAGAAGTGGAGTACAAATATGCACAGTTTCATAAGTATGTGCTCAGAGTGCAGGCAAATGTGATATGCAGGTTTGTTTTAGAAATAGGTAAAATAGCAATACATGCAATTAATACAAAGATAGATAATTACATAGACATATAGCTAGAGAGAGACAGACAGACAGACAGACAGAATAGAAATGGCAGTGAAGTAATGAGTGACACTTGGCCACCCCACCCGCAGACATGGGCAGGCATTGGGGTGTGCCTTTAGTCATTGCCCATAATGCTCACACCATTTCACCTCACCTACCCTGCAGACACAGACAAAAGTCCAGGTGTGCCTTAGGGTTTTCAGACTTTACACTCATCCCATTCCATAAGGAAATACACTGAAATGGATACAGTATAAGAAATGGACTGAACTTTGGGGCTGAAGAGTTAAAGGCACACCTCGATACCTGTCACTGGCATCTGGGTAGGGATGGAGGTGGAATGGCATGATCATTACTGCTAACAATCCCAAGTCACACCCCTGATGCCTGTCAGTCCTGACAGTGCAGGATGTTATGGTCAGAAAGCATAATGCCCTGGGCGTTTCTTGGTATTTTCACTCCAGGTTTTCAGCATGGGCTTTTTTGTGACCCCACCGCATGAACAGTGACACAATCAGTTCATTAGCTGAAAGGAGATTTTGCACAGTGACTGTGCCATTTGGCACCACTGGTGCAAAAACACATTTTGAATAGGATGTAAAAAATGACAGCTGTATACTTCTTGCTTCAGTAACTTCTCAGCACATCTGTTGCATGACCTGATTATTGACATTTTATATCTGCTATGCAATGTACTGCTGCTATGTCTGGGGAAGTACCTTTCCTAGGTTGCAAGAACAGCCTCAGAGGAACACACACACATGCAGCAGAACACAGCTGTGAAATGATTAGATTGTCTATAAGCACTGTTTTCCATGTAAGACACAAGCAATTGAATCAAAAGCACACACACACACACAGACACACACACACACACACCAGAACACAACAGAACACAGTGACAAAATGATTAGATTTGTCTACAAGCATTATCTTCTATGCAAGTTGGAGAACGGGGGGGGGGGGGGAGAATTAAGGCTGGAGATCAGTTATGGTTCATGACATAACCACATGGTCAGAATATTAAATATCTTAAAATAAACATAAATGCAAAAGTAACCATTTCAAGAAGAAAATGCAAACTGTGGCACTTAACAGTTATAGGGTAAGTTAGCACATCAAGACTTATTTGCTGCATATGCATCTCAATTGCTAAGGGGTCCTGACCATGTTCACCCTTCCTCAAGCCAAGCTAGCTACAGTATGTCTGGCAATAACATAGATGGAAAAATGATGCCTTATTTTCAACAAGAAGTTAGCATTTTAAAAAGCAGTGCTGTAGACTGTGAAGCAGCTTGCATTCATCATGCTAGCCAAGATATGTTCTGGTTGTGTTCCATAAGGCTAACCAGTGGGAGAAGTAGGAAAGGATAGAAATCTGAAATAGAAACATTTAACCCATTTGTGATTTAAAGTTGCATGACAGAAACACGGCTTCAGAACTGGACACCATATTCCAAATGAGGCCTCACCAAGTGATCTACACAGTGGCATCACCACCTCCTTCCTTCTGCTGGTAATACCTCTGCTATACACCACAGATATTCCACTGGCTCTCCTCATAGCTTTAGTACATTGTTTAACCACCTTTAGGTCATCCATTATCATTACCCCAAAATCCTTTCCATTTTGATGACCATCACCCCCGTAATCATTCCCGGGTTTCTGCAACCCTTCCTTATTCAGCAGGCAGTTGTTCCCAGAGCAAAGGGAACTTGCATCCAGAAATAGTGAGGAGATACCTTATCATTTCTACCTTTCCTAGGCTGCAAGAACAGCCTCAGAGAACACACACACACGCACACACACACATACACACAGCAGAATGCAGCTGCAAGATGATTAGATTGTCTACAAGTACTGTTTTCCATACAAGACAAACAATTGAATCAAAATCACACACACACACACACACACACACACACACACACACGCATGTATACACACACACAGAACACAGTGGCAAAATGATTAGATTTGTCTATGAGCACTATCTTGTATGCAAGTTGGGGCATGGGTGGGGAGTGGCTGGAGATCAGTTATGGTTCATGACATAACCACATGGTCAGAATATTAAATATCTTAAAATAAATATAAATGCAAAAGTAACCATTTCAAGAAGAAAATGCAGACTGTGACAATTAACAGTTGTAGGGTATAAAACTGCATGTTTAACTGTAAAGACAATTAAAAACGTATTTCTAAATGCATTACTAACACCAACGCTTTCAAAGTTTTGAAACTGCTAAACAGACAAACAACACACCAGAACACAGCAGAAAAATGATTAGATTTGTCTACAAGCACTATCTTGTGTGCAGGTTCTGCACTCTGGGAAGATTGCCTGGGACAAGATGCAATAAAAAAAATCTGAATAGCAGATTCCAGAGAGTATAAACCCACCAGGAATGTTAACATCCTGTTTCTAGTGCCCCTGATAAAATAAAATAAAAAACACAGTTGAGATTTTTTTTTTAATATCAGCTCTGATCAGAGTAGCTTTTAAAATCGCCAGTTGTTTTATTGTTCAATGTTTTCTAATACATACTTCTCAAACTTAAAAGAAAAATACACTTTATCATCAGATGTCTGTGTTTACCAAATACTGTGCCCATGATTAAAATAATTTGAACCCACCCCAAAATGTGCCCTCACATGAAACTGCATGTTTAACTGTAAAGACAAAATGTATTTCCAAATGCATTACTAACACCAATGCTTTCAAAGTTTTGAAACTACTAAAAGACAAACTCACACACCAGAACACGTGGAAAAATGATTAGACTTGTCTACAAGCACTATCTTCTATGCAAGTTGGGGCACAGGGGTAAAGGCTGGAAATCAGTTATGGTCCATGACATAACCACATGGCCAGAATATTAAATATCTTAAAATAAACATAAATGCAAAATAACCATTTCAAGAAGAAAATGCAGACTGACAATTAACAGTTGTAGGGTAAGTTAGTGCATCTAGACTTATTTGGTGCATATGCATCTCAATTTCTAAGGGTCCTGACCATGTTAACCCTTCCTCAAGCCAAGCTAGCTACAGTATGTCTAGCAATAACATGAATGGAATGATTATGCATATGAAAATATATTAATTATGCTGTACATACCCTAAGACTCAAGTGTGTCTCCTTTGGCTGCCATGATGTCTGTGGTTAATTTGAAACAAAAGACAATGTAACAAGACTCTGGCCTCACACAGAGCTATTAAATAATAGAGCAAACTGCACTCTGGGAAGATTGCCTGGGACAAGATGCAATAAAAAAACCTGAATAGCAGGTTCAAGGTGTATAAAACCACCAGGAATGTTAACATCCTGTTTCTAGTGTCCCTGATAAAATAAAATAAAAAATACAGTTGAGATTTGTTTTAATGTCAGCTCTGATCAGAATATCTTTGAAATCACTAGTTGTTTTCTTGTTCATTGTTTTCTAATACATTCTTCTCAAACTTAAAAGAAAAATACACTTTACCATCAAATGGCTGTTTACCAAGTACTGTGCCCATGATTAAAATAATTTAAACCCCTCCCCAAAAATGTGCCCTCACATGAAACTGCATGTTTAACTGTAAAGACAATTAAAAATGTATTTCTAAATGCATTACTAACACCAATGCTTCATGATTAAAATAATTTGAACTCCCCCCAAAAATGTGCACTCATGAAACTGCATGTTTAACTGTAAAGACAATTAAAAATGTATTTCTAAATGCATTACTAACACCAATACTTTCAAAGTTTTGAAACTATTAAAAGACAAATTATATATAAATGTATATATGTATACATATGTAAATATATATATATATATATATATTGAATATGGTAACAAATATTGTTAATCCCAAAAGCCAGTGGCTTTTTCAACTTATTGTAAATTAGAACACTGTGTCTATTGTTTTCCTTGAGAGCTGTAGTTTCACTCCTTAATTACTCTTTCCTTCTGAGGCCCCAGGTGGCTCTGATAACCATTTGTCCCAAGGGTTTTTAAGCAAATTTGAAGGCATTAAATATCTTCTGTTCTCCTAGTCCTTAATAAAAGCATTACAAACTTGATCACTCCACAGACTTATTCTGTTGCTTGATACAGGTCCCAAACTAGTGTGTCTTGTTCCAGCATGATAGAGCCACCTCATGCCCCTCCACATGATCAAAAGGTGGGGTGGATCTTTAGGAGCTTCTTGGGTGGAGGTGAAGGTGGATCTTACTCCCAAATAAAAACTAATGCTGCCTCCACTACTCAGGCTCCAGTTCTTGTACCACCAATTTAAGAAAGAAAATAGTACCCTGCAACCATTGACTAGCATGAAAGAATATTTATTTAATAATAATAATAATAATGCTTTATTTGTTGTGCACCTTTCAAGTATCAAGGTGCAATACAATAAGACAATAAAATACTATAAAAACAGAACCATCATTATAAATAGCAATACAGATCAGCAGTCAACACAATCATATGCTTTAACCCAGAGAAAACATTTTAGGCCCTGTTTAAAACTCCCCACAGTTGTGCACTCCCTAATCCAATGGGGTAAAGAAATCCAGAGGGAAGGGGCCGCAAACATAAAAGCAGATTTTAAAGTCACTCTCAGAATCTCTAGCAACACCTCATTGGCTGAGTGGAGTGGTCTCACAGGGTGGTAAGGGATCAGGAGCTCTTTCAGGTAATCAGGGTCAAGTTCATGCAGGGATTTATAAGTCAGTAATCTGACTTTGAAGGTGATCCGCCACTGGACTGGTAGCAAGTGCAGTTCCCACAGCACAAGTGTAATATGGGAAGATCTGGAAGTTCTCACCAACAACAGGGCTGCAGAATTCTGCACCAGCTGCAAGCAGTGGATATCAACCCCCAGAAGCCAGAAGTATAGTGAGTTGCAGTAATCTAGACGTGAGGTCACAAAGGCATGGATTAAAGTTGGCAGATCACCAGACGGAACAAGGTGCTTGATCCTAGCGATGTTTCTTAGGTGATAGAAAGATGACTTAGCCACAGCTAACAGCTGAGTCTAAAGTGTCAGCCCCACATCCAGCATCACCCCTAGGTCTCGCCCCTGTTCAGAGACCTGTAGCTCAGCACCCCCAAGAAATAATCCTGATGGGGAGCCAGCCCCAAGTCCCCCTAACTGGCAATCAGGATCCAAAACCAACACCTCCGTCTTCCCAGAATTCAACTTCAGCCAACTAGGCCTCATCCAATCATGGATTTCATTGAGGCAGCTATTAAATACTGAGACTGCTCCTTCCTGGTCAGGGGCAAAAGATAGTTATAGATGGGTATCATCGCATAGCAATGAAACCTCAGCCCATACCATCTCACAATGTCTCTGAGGGGAAGCATGTATACCGTAAACAGCATGGGGGACAATATTGAGCCCTGAGGAACCCCACAAAACAGAGAGATGTGATCAGAGATAAAAAACCTGAAACCATCCTCTGAGTTCTTCCGGTGAGGTATGAAGTGAACCATCTGAGGACCACCCCAGAAAGCCTACAAATACATATCAGGTGCTCAAGCAGAACCCCATGGTCAACGGTGTCAATGCTGATGACAGATCTAATAGTACCAAAATGGACCACTTTCTCTTGTCTCTCGCCACCAAGAGATCATTCAGCACCCGAACCAGTACAGTCTCAGTACTATGCCTCTTTCTAAAACCTGATTGGAGAGGTTTGTAGATGCTATGGATGGTCAGGTGGTTCTCCAGTTGGGCCACCACTACTTTCTTGATCACCTTCCCCACAAAGGGGAGATTCGAGATAGGCCTGTAGTTTGCAAGAGAGTCTGGGTCCAGAGAAGTTTTCTGCAACAAGGGTGTCACCACCGCCTCTTTTAAGGAACAAGGATATTCCCCCGAGTCGAGGGAGCACCAGACTATCTGTGCCAGAACCGGGGTGATAGAATCACCACACCCCATAATCAGGGATGTAGGGCCTGGATCTAAACTACAGCATGTAGGGTGCATCCCTTGGACAATCCGCATAACATCCATGATTTCTGGGTGGTTGAAGCTACTCCTGGAAAAACGGAGGGGTGGTGACCAAGCCCTGATCTCTAGCAACTCGCATAGAATGTGTCAAGTGGACCTCCAACCTAATGTCAGCCACCTTATCAGCAAAGAACCGAGAAAGCTCATCACACTATAATTGTGAAAATGCTCTTCGGAGCTGTAGACAGGTTGTGTTGCACAATCTATCCACAGTTCTGAAAAGCTGAGCTGGTCGATTCTGAGCAGCAGAAATTTCCCCCCGGACAGGAACTTTGCCTTCTTACGAGAGATTTCTGACTGATAGAATCAATAATGCTCTAACAGTCTGAGATGGGTGGCATACAAACTGTATTTCCACCAACAATGTTCAAACCTGCATCCTAGTCACTGCAACTCCCTCAAGGCTTCATCAAACCACGGAGCCTGAGGTCAAAGGGAGAAAGCACGCACACATACTGGAGCAATAGAATCCAAGGCGGAGGTAATGGCATTATTATAAGCCAAAACCAATGCCTCTGGATCATTGCAATACACAGGAAATTGTGATAGGTCAAGGACCACAACAAGGCCATCAGAGGTAATATTCCGTAAAGGGCGGTACTTGACCATCTCCACAGGTGTCAGCCTAAACAGTAGGGTGCCAAAATTGAATCTCACAGTGTAGTGATCAAACCAATCAACTGGTTCCACCCCCCACATAAGAAGCCTTGATCCCCAGGAGGAAGACCACATCAAGAGAATGGCCACATTTATGTGTAGCAGTGGTAACCACCTGTGTTAGGCTCAGTGAATTCATTAACTGGAGGAAGTGTTGTCCAAATTGCGAGCATTCATCATCGATCCAGGCATTAAAATCACCCAGGACCATCAGCCTGGGTGACTCAAATCTCATGTCGATGTGATCCACCACCTCCTTAAGGAATTGCTTCCCATCTCCAGGTGGATGGTAGATGACAGCAATTCAATAGCCCACACCTGCTACTACAGCACATTCAAAGAAGTGGCCCCTTAACTGGAACACTAGTGAGTTCCAATTCGGTCTTGAAACAGACCCAGACCACCCACCCCGTGGTCCAACCTAGGGTGGTGTATCACCGTATATCCGGCTGGAATGCAGCCTCAAGTTTTGGGCCTGCATTATCATCCAGCCCGGTTTTGGTGATACAAACCAGATCTGTTGAGCCAACAAGATCAGAAATCACAGCAGTCTTGTTCCAGACAGATATGGCATTGCACAACAATGCCCAGGTTGGACAGAACTCCTGAGCTGCCCTGGCTACCTGTCCATCACCAACGATGGTGCCCTTGGGTATGGGGACCAAACAAGATGGTCCATGCTCCAAGCTCCACTTCACCCCAGGGTGTCTCCTGGGCTTAACCACCCTAATGAGAGCTTCCCACTCTTCCAGCCTCCACTGTTCACTCCCCCAACCCCTCCTCCTCCTACAAGCAATACCCTAGGCCCGACAATGTTGATAGGTGGAGAAAACCAGAGGAGGGAGGGAAGGGCAGAGGGCATGGAGAGCGGAGGCTGAATAGCACATGACCGAGGAGGTAACAAGCAAACACATTTCCCAGGCTCACAACCTAACCCTACACTCAAAATCTAACTAAATAATCTAAAAACAATAATATAATACTGTACCCCTGAAATTCAATCAATCTTGAGTTTCACCTCCTGACCCTCAACTAAATAACTATACCTACTGCAAAAATGCCAAATAACTAACTTAAATAACTTAAGATGTAACAACCTAACTTTGAGGGTGGAAAACATTGCTAAGAGGGGGGTAAGGCAGAGGAGACCATTTACACCTTCAGTAAGTTCCATGGACAGAAAACATGACATCACTCCTTTTGTACATGCAAAACATTTGCAGGCTCCACCTACTGCAGCTGTAAAAATGTGATCCCCATTTCTAGCTCTCTTAAACAGTTCATGAGTCTTCCACATTGATGTCAACAAAAATATAAGACTTCTAGCCTGACTGTAGTGTTTAAGTAGCTAAAAGCATGGTTTTGTCTTTGAATCTCATTCTACAGATTGTTACAATCCTTGTCTTGTTGAGCCTTCTTAGAAATCTTAGGTTTTAGATATTTTAAATGATTTACTTTGTCTACTTAGAAGGGGCATTTCATTTTTTATATAGGTTTATGTCTGTTATGAGACCTGTTTATCTTGTCTAAGTACCTGTTTTATGATTATTCCCTATTCTGGTGTTTTTTATTGTTGTAATGAAATGGATACCCAATAAAAACACATTTTAAGAAAAAAGGAATGAATGTGACAGTTGCCATTTCTTAAACCCTGGCCAGACTGTGTTTTTGCACCTCTGGCATGCAATGGTGTTGTGGTGGCATGGACTCATGTTTTTGCAGGGATTTCAATATTTTCATTATGGGGTTCATGAGATGGGGTAACAAGAACCCCTTGCCAGCAATGTCATTACTCTTTTACTACAAATAGAACACAGACACATGAGAATACAATTATACTGTCTCGAAAAGTAAGGGAATTCTTTGTCAAAAACATTTTTAATGCACTAGTTAGGATTAAAGTGACAAAAGTAGTGAAATGTCCACCCCACCCTGCATGCAGCAACAGTAGAAAAAACATTATAATTTCACCTCTTACCTCTTTTCAAATCAGGCATGGGGTGTGCCTTGGGGTTGTCAACCCTAGCTCTCACTCCATTCTCACATACTGTTCCCATCTGAGCTTATTTACAGTATTGATGGAATGAGGTGAGTGTTAGGGCTGACAACTCCAAGGCATATGCCATGACTGATTTGTGAAGAGGCAAGAGAGGTGAAACCATAATGGTTTTTCCTTTGCTGTCTACAGAGAGGTGGGGTGTTATATTAGAAAACCCTAATGCCACATTTCCCTACTCACCCTTTAACCCTAACTAGTGCATTAACAAAATTGTTTTGTGAAATATGTAGTGTATATATATATATATATATATATGAAAACATCCATCGATGTCTGTAGCTGCCACTGTTGCTGTCCCACACCCAACCCTCCCACCACCACACACATTCCCACCCCACCCCACAAACATAACACTGACACTACAGGTGCCCAATCCCCAATGTTGCCACCTGAAATAAAGAAAACTGTCCCTAAATATATACCCCGTAAAAAGAAAATCATCCATCAATGTCTGCTGCTGATGCCACTATTAGTGTTCTGCCACCCAACCCTCCCACTCAGCATCCACCATTCCCCCCACAAACATAACACCAAAAATTGGGGTGCCCAATTCCTAGTGTCACCACCTGAAATAAAGAAAACTGTCCCTCAAAGTTTTTTTAATATATCTTGTAAAAAAAACATCTATCAATGTCTGTTGCTGCCACTGCCGTTACTGTCCCCCCACACGACCATCCCACTCAGCACCCACCACCCCAAGCCCTTACTTATCCCCCAGGGTTCCAACACTATAATCCTTTCTGGACTGCAGACATGTCTTCACTTTTCAACACCTGACTACAGACTGAAGAAATCAGCAATGCAGTTCAATGTATTTCAATGGAGTTTTAAACTTAGTGGCATATCTTGGTCATTTTGGAATATTTTTGCCCTAAATTTTCAATATTCCTTTTTTGGACCCCATCTCATGAAGAATGGCAGTGCAATTAGGTAAATCTTTCACAAAAGGTGATTTCACGGTCGCTGCATAAATCGCCTTTCAGGCAGGAGTCAAAAATTTTCTCTGCTCTTGTTCATGAGGTGGATTTATAAGAAGGCTATGTTGAAAATTCAGGATAAAAATATTAAAAACAACAAAGTTATGAGCCTACATTGAAATTTATGAATGCAGGCTCCTAATTTTGATAATTTGTAAATATTTTGACCCCAAATGTTCAGCATACCAATTTCTTCACAGCACTTCATGACTGTAACAGCTATCATTTTTCAAATCCTAACCAAAATGTGTTTTCGCATTTGTGGCAGAAATCAACTTTTATGCCAGATTCAGACATTTTCTCTACCCTTGTTCATGAGGTGGGCTCATCAGAAGGCTACGTGGGGTCATCTGTGAAGACTACTGTATGTTGAAAATCTAGGGTACAAATATTAGATAACAACAAAGTTCTGAGTCTATGTTACAGTTTTTAATGCACATTCATAACTGTGGTAATTTTCAATATTTTGACCCCAAATTTTAACATAGCCATGAATGTGACAGCTGTAATTTCTCAAATCCTACTCAAAATGTGTTTTAACACATGTGGCACAAAATGACCTTTCAGCCATTGTTTTATAAATTACACCTGTTGTGCTCAAAGTAGTGGTCATAAAAGATTGTGTTGAAAATTTGAGTAAAATGAAAAACCAACTAAGTTATGAGGAAATGAATTGTTCCAGCACTTACTCATACCTTTATTTTTCACAGATTTTGCCACCTAATGTTCCAAATATTCCTTGTGTAACCCCATCTCCTGCACATAGCAGGTGTCATTTTTCAAATCCCCTTCGAAACTTGCTTCCATAGTTGCACAGAGAACAGTTACGGTGTAACCAAACTCATGGCACTCTTACACATTATAAAAGACCAAGACTGGTTGAAACGTTAGAAGCTGTGTTGGAAATCTCCTGGCCTGGACACTGTTGTGGTGGCTGAATCAACTTTGGAACTGGTTAAATGCTGGACTTTTATGTTGTTTTATTATAATGTGTAGGAGTGCCATGACTTTGGTTACACAGTAATTGTTTTGTGTCACTGAGTACCCAGTCCTTGGTGAGGATCTTTAATTCCTTAGTTGCACAGATAAATCACCTTTTGGATAGGATTTTAAATATTCCATCTGTTTTGATCATAACGTCAGGTCATGAGAAAAGACTGCTGGACATTTGGGGGCAAAATATAGAGCCCATTTAAAGTAGATTTTGCCTCTCAGCTGCCCTATCCTGCATAACTGCAATCTAACAAGGTGTCAAAGCAGGACACCACTGAAAATGAGATATTGCATCTCATCTGCTCTATCCTGGGTAAATATATAGTAAAAATGTGTACAAGCAAGACCCAGTACAACAGCAATATCAGTGGTGAACATTTGGCATTGACAAATGCTTATACCTATTTTTTATCTAACTTCCATATTAAGGTGGTTTCAACTGCCTCTTGTGTATGATCATTATTTGTGCTAAAACAGTCTGCCAAATTGTTAAGTGCTTATCTATCTGCTACACTTTATACTTAATCCCACTGTTATGTATTATGTACGTATTTATTTATTGACATTAATTTAAGACATTTAACCAGGAAAGACATATTGAGCTGTTATCAGCTTGTTTCCAGATGCATCCTGGGGAGAGAGGGAAGAGTAGAGAACAAAGCACAATGTACAAAAAAATAATACAGTAGTACAGAATTAAATATAATGAAACAAATTACAAAAATGCTTCAAGAATAAAATTGCCATGCAGTAAATTGCAGAACAAGCAAAAGAACATAAACAGTGAGCATCAAATCAATAATATAATGGGCGTGGAGTAATGATTGATTACTGGGGGAAAGGTCTGTGCTAGTGTCAGTGTAAGGTGAAAGATAACTGACAGAAGTTCACCCCGATAATAGAAGCAACTGCAGGGGTGAATAGAGCATTCACAGAGGAGAGATTTCAAGTGAGAAGGAAGCAGCACAGTGATGATGGAGGACAGAGCCCAAATTGGAGGAAAATGGAATAAATGAGCTGCTTGGCTAGCAGTAGATTTCATTGTGAGGAGAACAAGAAGCAAAAGCAAGTGTTGTGAAGGGAGTAAGTGATAGAAGGGAAACAGAAGAAAAGCAAGATATGAGAAGAGGGAGCCAAACCAAAATCTGGAGATAAAGGAGGCACAGTGGTAAAGCACCTGGCATCAAGAGAGGGGAGAGGGAGGAAGAGAGAGGTATACAAAGAACAGTGGTGAGCATGCAGGGGTCTGTCAAGGGAAAATCAACAGAAGGCATGAAAGAAGGGGTCTTGTCTGGTTAAGATAGACTTTGGATCAACACTGTAAACAATATCTACATAGTCAAAAATGGGGAGAATCATCTTAGAGAGAATTTATCTGCGTACAGAAAGCAGTATGTTTCTCTTATTCCTGTAGAGTGCTCCAAGTTTGGGGGTGGAATGTCTTATGTACAGCATCCACATAAACAGAAAAATCAAAGTGGCAATCCAGACAGATGCCAAGGTACTTGAAGGAGGAGACAACTTTGATCACTGCACCATCAAGATTATGAAAGAAAGGAAGGAAGGAGGAGAAGACTCTAACAAGCCTCTTCCTGGTGCCAAGAGTCATAGAGACCATTTTCTTTGCATTGGGGATAACTAATTTTCTCAGAGACAGCGATGAATGTTGTTTAAATCCAGTTGGAATTGGTTTGTGAGGTCAGGAGCAGAAGAGTTAGAGGTAAAAAGTACCATCTCATCTGCATACATATCAATGGACACAGAGGAGCAGGCAGTGGGGAGGTCATTTAGAAAAATGGAGAAAAGAACTGGTCCACAGATAGACCCTTGGGGTGCACCTGACCTGATAGGGAGTGGGTGGAGAGGGAATCTCTAATATGCACAGCTTGTGACCTGCCCTCAACATAGGAGCAGAAACACTCAACTGAGGAGGCAGAGAGTCTAGCTGCCTCAGCATATCCAGGAGAATGGAGTGGACAACAGTGTTGAAAGCTTTGGATAAGTCAACAAAGATGGCAGACTTGATAAGGCCCTGATCCATGCCAGATAGATATATCACTGAGCTGGAGGAGAGCGGTGGAATAGGTGGGACATTCTAAAGCCAAACCAGAAGGAGTGAAAGAAAGGGTTGAATCAAGAGAAGGAGAGAGTTGGGAAAGAACAAGGTATTCCTGGACTTTAGCCAGAGTGGTGAGGAAAGATAAAATGAAAGTTACAAGGGAAGAGAGGTCATCACCTTTAGGACGGGGAATGACAGCACAACACGAAGAGTTAGGAAACAGGATAAGGAGAAAGAGAATAGAGGAAGTAGATGATAGGAAGGACAATAGCATGAGCTGACAAATACAGGAGTCTGAGTCAAGACCATCAGGGCTTCCACCCTTCTGTGGGTTAAGAGCCAAGAGGGCCTTAGGAGTAGCAGCAGGGGTAGTGGATGAGAATGAGAAAAGGGAGGAGGGGGCAGTACAATGGGTAGAGGAGTAGAGTGAGAGAGTAGCGAAGAAGAGGGGGGAGAGGAGAAGGAGGAAGAAAACAGGGAGGGGCACTGGAGGTGAACAAGGAGTTGAAAAATTAAAAACTGAGGTGATTGCAGCTGGGTCGGAGAGAGGAGTATCACCCATCTTGAGAACAGGGAGAGGGGACTGATTTGGAGGGGAGAAAAGGGTGTGAATTACCTTCTATAACTTAGAGGGGGCTTCAGCCTGTTCTGGAGTGTGAATGCAAAGTGTTCAGACTTTGCAAGCCATGTTCAGACTTTGCAAGCCTGGTAGCTCTACTACTGGCATTATGAAGGGTCTGGTAATTTGTAAGGTCAAAAGTGGAGTCAAAAGACTTGTACTGTAGGAACTACAGGCAAGGTCAAGCAAACAGTGACAAACCAGCAACTCTTCTGAGATCCATGAGAGGTGAGATCTTCTGACTCTGGTTCATCTAACTGGGGCATGATGATCCCAGACAGAAATGAATTTGGAGGTGAAGAATTTAAGGGCATGTCAACATTGCCAGCTGCAGAAATAGGGGACCAGTCAGTGACTACAAGGTCATCATAATGGCATGACAAATGTAATGATTGGAATGACTGGATCTGGATAAATTTTGGTGGAGCTTTGGGATGATGAATCTTCAGCACACAGTGGACCATATGGTGGTCACTGGGGTGATAAGGAGGTACCACCATCCACAATGTTAAATTTTAGCACTAAACATTTTATTGAAAATTTTACCAAGTATACAGTGCAATACAGACATTACACAATCATATCCAAAAAGGGAAAATTCCATGCCTATGTCAGAACAAAAAACAGAACACAGAACAACACTACAATAAACTAATTAATAACACAACAATAAAAGGGGAACACATAACACAGGCTACAACCATATCATTATCCAAGTCTGGATGAGAATTACTACATCAAATAGTAAATAATCAGTCTAAATGTGAACACTCTTTCCTAGGCAGGGGGGATAAGCAGTGGGGTGGTGACCTAGTTCCTGCCCACAGAGACTGTGGATTACTTTATTGGCTTTGGCCTGTATTAGAGGGGACTATGGCTGTGGTGCCTCCCTTGAGGTTTAGAAAGGGGGTCCAGATCTCCAGCTATTGGTTCAGTTTGCCCATGGCTAAGGGAGACAACCTTTCCAGGGAAGCTAGCAGTCCCACTGTGTAGCTAATTATTATAAGTGGGTATCTCTGGGGTTCTCCATTTTTGTAGCAAAAGTTGCTTAACCACAATAGCATCAGCAATGATCCATTTGGCTGAGGGGTCAGCCTTAGGGATGCCGGGAGAAAAGCTTCTTGCAGTATGAGAGAGGCATCATAGGTTATAGATCTTGGGACAAAGTTCAGGCTGTATTGCTGAATTGACCTCCAGTAGTCTGCAATGAGGGGGGTAGGACCAAAGGATATACAGTAGGAGAGTGAGCCCTCCTGATGGTTGCAATGCCAGCAAAGATCTGAATGGTAGGCACCAACTATCCTAAGCATCTGTGGTGTTCTGTACAAATGGTATAGAACTTTTAACTGGGTCAATTGGGGTCTTGCATCCCTGCAACAGTATGGACTCCATAACATGCTCCGCCGTAAGGTACGATTACCACAGGATGCCATTGGTACACCATGCCTGTGCCACTGTTCATTTTTCAAACTTGCCACCTTTTCCTCCAAGAACCCTGAGGGCTCAAGCAACTTACTTTATTAGTCTCTGGCCCCATGGACATTCTAAGGGAGACCTTGAATCTTAATTAAATGATTTATCTCCCCTTCCTGAACCTGATTTGTGCCTAATACAGTTTCTGCCCTGGACTGCAAAAGAGAGACTGTAATTGCAAACTAATTGTCTCTGCTCCAAGGACTTTAAAATGGGCACTTTTTTTCCATTTTCTCCTCTGCTCCCTAAGGTCATTTAACTGCAGCATTTGGCTGCTTGCAGAACTAGGAGATTCATTTCTAACTACTGTATTTTGGCTGCTTTCAATTAATTTTAAGTAAAATTAAGCTTTAAGCTCAATTTTGTATTTGGCTGCTTTAATTAATTTTAAGTCAAATTAAGTCTTAGCATTGCAGAAACAGGAGATCTGATGCTTGAATAAAGTTAAGTTTAAGCTTTGCTGAAAGTGGAGAACTGCAGCTTATACAAATTACATTTAAGCTGTGCAGAAGCAGGAGTTCTGGAGCCTAAATGAATCTCTTCAATCTCTCGGAGCTGCTCCTCACAGCAGTTTTTTGACCCACCATCCACCCCTGTCCTGATACTCTTTTAAATAGACTTTCTTACTAGTCCCCTCCCTCTTCCCCTCACTGACTGTCTTAAAGGCACACCTATTGCTCTTAAAGGTGCAACAGCCCTCCTCCTCCCTCTCTCATAGAGTGGTTTTATATGCAAGCCCCCTCTTATGCCTCTGCTCTCCACTATCAATCCAGTTAACATGAATCTGTGTTTTGTTAAATAACTACTTCCTACTTTGTGCCTCCTGGCTGGTCTTCAGTTATCATCCATCTTCACTGATAAGAGCTGTAACCCTACCAGGAAAGGAGACCTGCCTGCAGCCTACCCTAACTCTGTCTGCGACATCACTGTGTTTCCAATAATTTCACCTACTCCTACTCGAGCCTTGCAAAGCCTCATTTTAATCACCAATATTGCTGTCCCAGGCATCTATAGTGGAGCCAACAAATCCTACCTGATTACTCAGGAAAAGGTAGTCCTAAATATATATAGAACTATGACCTGTGTCAATTGAAGATTCCCTCAACCTTCATCAGCTACCATCCAATAGGTCATGGAATGAGTCTCCAACTTATGATCCGGCCAAGGTGCCTCTACCCAGCAGTCTTGTAATCCATGTAGAGCGCACTAAAGCCAAAGTGATCAGCAAAAGGCAGCGACTCCTCTATAAAAAAATAGGTCAGGAGCAACTCCTCCATCTACTGATACTACTCCTACTACTGATGTCTGGCAATATGAATCCCAGCCCTGGCCCTACACCCAACCACTGCACTCATTCACAGAAAACCCTTGGGCTTGTGCTTGCCTCACTAAACATCTTCAGCTTGCTACCCAAACTGGACTGCCTGAAGACCTGGGTCACTCAGCATAACCCAGATGTGTTATCTGTTGTGGAAACCTGGCTATCCTCAAAGATACCTGACACGGCCATCTCTCTGCCTGGCTACACCCTATACAGACAGGACTGACCATCAAAAAGAGGTGGGGTCTGTGTCATCTACACCAAAGACCACCTCCAGGGTCATGTAATGTCCTCACAGTGTAGCAGTGACAACCTACAAGCCCTAGCCATCAAACTGCTACTAGGGACCCACAATAGAATGCTCACTCTACTCTCAGTTTATATTCCTCCAAAACTATCTCTGCCTGGTGCCAACAACCTGCTGGACTATATCAACACACTGAGCCTAAATACTGAAATAGTACTATTAGGAGACTTTAATATCAACTGGCTCTCACCTGAATCTACCGCTATCAAAGATACCCTTTCCACTATCCATTCTCCCAAATGGTGGAAACCTCGAACAAATTCAACTATAAGACTGGCACCAGCACACTACTCAACTGGGTCCTCACAAACCGCCCTGCTCATATCTCTGACTTTACCATTCTCCCTGATGCCCTGAATGACCACTTCCTGTCAAATGTTTATGGGACAACAACTACTGTAAGACCTCCACCAGAATCATAAAAAAATGGCTGCTCTGATATGGCCACCTGCCACAACTAAAAGCTGACCTCAAACTCCTCGACTGGTCAGACCTCATAGAATCCAGTGATGTGGACACGGCGCTCAACCTCTTTATTGCAAAATGTAATGCTGTCTGTGGCAAACATGCCCCAGTCAAAACAAGGAAAGCCAAAGGACCTCTTAACCTCTGGATTACCCCCAATCAAATAGCACTGCTTGATGCAAGAGATCAATACTGGCTAAAAGCTCAATCACAGGGCTCTGTAGCAAACATCCAGTGATATAAAAAGGTTTGCAACAAATGTACAAAAGCAATCAGAAAGGCAAAGAGTAAATTTTACAAAGAAGCTCTCACCAACTCATGGAACAACAAGTCCTTCTGAGCAAACCTGCAGGATATTACAGGGAAAGATCCAAAAACACCCTATGCTATGCTCACTGTCGAGGGTGTCCTGACCTTAGGCCCCCTACTCATTGCCATCTTGCTGAATCAAGCATTTACTGACCTCAGTAGTGTTCAACCAGCAGACTTCTTCAATGCCCCTAACCCAAGAGACACTACTAGGGTGTCTACACCACCTCCCCTCCGACCGCCTTTCCACTTCAAGATAGTATCAGAGGCAGATGCAAGAAAATACATAAAGAATGTCCTAGGAAAGCCAAGACATAGTGGGGATTCACTGAACCTCAAATTCATTTGCCTGACACTAGACAAAATAATCGAACCAGTAACAAAAATAATTAACCTCTCCCTCAGCCTCTCTCAATTCCCTTAAAGATGGAAGTCTGCCACAGTAACTCCTGCACATAAAAGTGGGGACCGAACTTTGCACAACAATTACAGACCAATCTCCATACTCCTGCCACTCTCTAATGCACTGGAGTGGATTGTGGCTGACCAGATGGTGGACTATATTAATCAGCACAAGCTCCTCTACCCAGAGCAACATGGGTTCTGAGGTGGCCACAGTACCATTACTGCCCTTCTAAAATTCATCGGTTTCATCAATAATGCTTTGAACCAAGGCCTCCTAGTAGGGGCTTCCTTCATTGACATATCAAAGGTTTTTGATATGGTTCACCATGCCCTCCTCCTCGAGCAGCTTTCTGAAATTAGACTTGCAACCAGAACTGTGGACTGGTTTAGCAGCTACTGAGCCTGCTCCCAACAGTTAAGTTGATGATGTCCTATCAATAGCCAACCTGTCAGATCTGGTGTACCACAAAGGTCGATACTGGGACAACTGCTATTCAGTGTCTTCTTAAACAACCTACTGGCCGCTTGCCAGTGCCACATGCTCTTATACGCTGATGACGCTGTAATCTTTGCCAGAAACCCACACCTGGAACTCCTCAAAACAGATCTCCAAAGCGGCTTCGCATTAGCTGAAAAATAGTTAACAGAACAAAAGCTGGTCATGAATTATAAAAAGACTAAAATCATGCTCTACGCAACAGTCCAAAACAATCTAAAAAACTATCCCTTGGCAATATGGAATAACAGTGGCAGCACCCTGGAACTTGACTCACACTTCAAATACCTGGGGTTTACAACTGACTCCTCCTTGTCCTCCACACAGCACATTGACAACACTGCTAAAGACATCAACCCCAGAATCGGCATGCTGTACCATTACAGGCACTGTCTCATGCATGAAGGCTGAATCTGGCAATTAACAGCTCAATTGTATCCCTTATAGATTATAGTCTGGTAATATGGATCTGCACTTGACACGGCATTCCAATGCATCACTGTTGCCCTAAATAAAGCTTCCGCCATTTGCTTACAAATGCACCCCAACCAAACCATGCCTGTGAACTCTATGCCTGTGCTGGCTGGCACCAACTTAACGACAGAATAAGATATGAAACCAGCCTTCGCCAAAAGGCTTCGCTAAACTGGCTTCCTCTTGGAGCCAGAACCTATTGTCCCTACTGCTAAACACCAGACAAATCAGGAGCTCCTCCACATAAACCTTCCATGTGCCCTGATGCTGCACATCCATGGCACAACATGCTTTCTCCTACCAGGCATCACTCTGGACAAATGCGCTACCACCTGATATCTCTGGTGCTGCTACTCTTGAATCCTTCAAACTCAGACTGCGCCAACACCTTATTGACAGGAGTTCCTGCAGGTGCTGCCACTAGACACCCCATGCACCGACTGACTACCACCAGCACTTCCCAGTCACTATCCCTTGGGATAGGCAAACCCTGGCACTTAAGCAATCCCCCCAACCTCCTATATCCCTATCCTGTCCCAGTCAAACCCCTGCCTCTTCCCACACTGCTGTGCTTATCCATCCCCTCTTCCCTCTTCCTTCTCCTGCTCCTCCTACTGACACAGACATATTTTATACAATGCATAGCTTACCTGTTCCTGGCTGGATTTTTTACCCGTCATGTTAATACTCTCATTGTCTGCTTGCTGAACTCTTGTTGTATTATCTGTAAATTGTCTCAGTCTTTTTTTTTTTTTTGCCCTGTTGTTTAATGTATTTGATGTGGAACCTCTCAATGAGCATCCACTCACGGTGTATCAAGACTTCAATAAACAAATAAAATACCAGCTAGCCAGCATGGTTTCCGTAAAGAACATAGTACTGCTACAGCCCTTCTTAAATTCACCAATGACATTTTTCTGGCCATGGACACTGGACTTCTGCCAGGTGCAGTTTTCACAGACCTAACGAAAGCTTTTGATCTTGTTGATCACCCTCTCCTCTTTGCTCTGCTATCCCTGGGTTTCTCAGAACATGTAGTTGTGTGGTTCAAAAGCTATTTATCAAACAGGGAAATGGTTGTTAAATTTAGCTCTGCCGTATCTGATCTAACTGCTGTCAACATCAGTGTCCCTGAGGGTTCCATCCTGGGCCTCTTTCTTTTCTCTGTATTTATTAATAATATTGCTCAGGACACTCCTTCCTGCACATCCCTCCTTTTTGCTGATGATCTGGTCCTGTACTTTAGCTCCATGCACATAGCTGACATCAACCTTGCTCTATCATCTGATTTCCTCAACATTCAATCCTGGCTTTCTAAGCATAAGCTGGTTTTAAATGTGGGTGACACTCAGGCTATGCTCTTTGGCTCTGCTGCAAAGCTGAAAACTTGCCCAAAACCAGCTGAAAATCTCTTGTATTGATGGCTCCTTACTGAATACTGTGGACTCTTTCAAGTATCTTGGTGTTCTACTTGATGGATCCTTCAATTTTGACCAACACATTTCAGCTACTTATAAATCTGTGAAATGGCTTAGCCTATAAAACAAGCTACGCACTAACCCCTTCGACTAGGTTGGCTGTTGCCTGGGGTATCCTGCTGCCTTCTCTCACTTATGTGTTGTCACCTTTGTAGGTGCATCTAAAACTGCCCTTCACAAGTGGAATATATCTTACAATAATATCTGTCACTACATCTGTTCATCCTCATGCCGTAAACATCACTGTCAACTTTATGATGATCTAAAATGGCCCTCCTCCACTTCATGCTGAGTCCTTGCTCTTGGCTGTCTGACCAATAACATTATCAGGTCACACACTCTTTCTTCCCTTGCCTCCCTTCTCCTTCCTCAGTCCTCCTAATATGGCCTTAGATCTGCTGGCCCTCTACTCTCCACATTCTGCATTGTAAAACATCTAAGGAAACTGTGCCTTTTCTCTCTTACTGCACAATACTGGAACTCCATTCCCTTAATTATTAGACATGCACGAGTCATACTCTCTTCAGGAAGGAACTTAGGACTCTCTAACTAAAACTGCCCCTTGTCTGTGCTTTAATCCACCTTAGCCACTCTCCACATCCTACACATCTTACCATCAAGTCCTACATTTGGTCTACCCAGCTGTTACTTTTCTGTCCCTCCCCATACCTTACTCTTCCCGTTCTTCTTGCCTCATGTCTTGCCTCTCCTGTCCTTCCTCTGGTCCTCCTGCTATTTCTCCATCTCTCACCCCTCATTCGCATTTGCCTTACAGCTCTGGTCACTAAATAGGCTTGCCTATTGTCAGCATTTATCTATGTTTCCTGCATTTAAACTGCCTGTATCTCCTGATTTTTGTTTCTTCCTACTACTGCCCTACCTACAGTCATACTTGTGTAATACCTTTATTTTCCTTGGGTATTCCCTCATTGCAGTACCATGTCTTCTCTATTTTTGTATTTGTAGACTCCTTAGAGCTATGCCACTTACTGTACCTTACTTTGTACCACCTGCTTGACTTTGTACCACCTGCTTGACTGCTCTATTTGTGTTCTCTCTTTATTTGTACAACTATGTTGCCATTATTGTTTTCCTGTTTTGGACCACTGCTGTATTTTGTATTCACTGTTTGCCTGTCCTCTAATCTTGTTTTGTAATGCTCTCGGATCGTACTTGAAAATAGGCATTTCTATGTCTAGTGTACCTATCCTGTAAACAGAAACTAAATACATAAATAAATACACCATTGATGGTCAGAGATCAGCATCAAGAGCTGATCTTGCCACTGGGGTAGGGGTCTGGTCATGAACTGCAAGTCTTTTGTCTCTTAGTGCTTTGGATATAGTGCCCACTACCACTCTAGGTATTGTAAGCCAGGTCTCTATAGGAAGTACTGCATTTGCACCAGAGTACTTCTTAAGCAGTGGGAAAATGGACTGTATTTGACAATAGTACCAGAACTCCTGTTTTGGGAGACTATATTTTACTGGCAAGGTTAGTGAAGGAAGAGAAGTCTCACCCCCTGGGCAGAGCTCCTGCACTTTCAGGGTGCCTTGACTTTCCATTATTCCCTGTTCAGTGGGTGGCAGTCTATAAAGAACACCTCATTGCTCCACAGAGGGCAAGAGATAGTGGAGGGCTATGGAGGCACACAGTGGAAGAAATTTTGCCAGTACTTAATGGAGATAAAAATAGTTTGGTGTTTAAGTGCTAGCTTTTGGAGGTGATATACAAAGCTACTATGGGTGTCCATTCTGGGGATAGTGAGTCTTCCATGGAAACCCATAGGGAATGTGTACTGACTGGGGTGGGAACCACTTAATCATCTGGACTTGAATGAAGGCCCTGTGATAGTCAGCAAAGTGGTGGGAGAAGCCTCCTATAGACCACAGCTGTCTTAGCTTGTGTCTACTAAAATGGGAAGAATGTTACTCTATAGGAAGCCCTCCACTAAGGAGTCTATTTTAGAAAACCAGAGTTGTGTGAACTCCATTGGCAAGTGTGAAATGACATGGAACAGTATGGGTGCTGCTATCCTATAAAGATCACGGCAACCATTTTACATTGTTAAAAAGCCTGAATTCAAGTCCCAGTGTCATGAGTTGTGTTTCCTGAAAATGTCTTGCTGTTGATTTTGTGATTTTCTTTAAATCAGCATTTGTTAACTTGTTCTGCACTAACTGGAAACAGGATGTTTCTGTCCATCTGACTGAGCCTTGGAGAGTGATGACAACATATTGGAGTAAGCTACTACTTCAGCAGTGCAAGTCCTTAGTAATTTTTATACAGATATTTTATATTTCATTATGTAGGGCTAGATGTTATGTTTCTATAGCATGTGTGTTGCAGTTGGTATATTATTGGTGATTTTTGTGTTTGTTTTTGTTTTCATTATTTTGTGGTTTGTTGGTATATATAGGGGATTAAGAGGTTCAAGTAATTTTAAAGTGAATTGT
The DNA here is from genome assembly GCA_016271365.2 of Neoceratodus forsteri. NCBI lineage: Eukaryota > Metazoa > Chordata > Ceratodontiformes > Ceratodontidae > Neoceratodus > Neoceratodus forsteri. The sequence goes on along the minus strand of CM057454.1, from coordinate 1,022,200,774 downwards.
TTTTGTGATTTAAGTGAAATTTTTGTTGAATTTGTAATGGTATTTTTATTTTTGCTAGGGATTGAGTTACGAGAGTAAAAGTAATGGATGAATAAAAAATATTAATGATACAAGTATATTATTTGAATTATATAATTATATAAATAATATATATATATATTGTATGTTGTCATTATTTTGTGATGTTTTTATGGACATAGAAGTATATGTATTGTCAAGTTCTCTAAGGGGAGTGAATGCTGGTAATATTGTTAGGGGAGTTGAAAATTTTTTGTTTGTCTGTTACTTTTTGTTTATAGTGATGGTAAATTTGAATTTTGCTATAAATTGCTTTTGTTGTAAATTGTGAAATTGCCAAGAGTTATTGTTTGTTTTTGGGTATTGGTACTTTTTGTAGAGTTTCTTAATGATACATATTTCTGTGTTTTGTTTCTGTTTTGTAAATTGTCAGTTTGAAAAGTGAGTGCTTGAAATTGCGATTGCAGCGTAGCATACTGCTGCAGTTTTGTTAGTTGGATTAATAGAGTTGGTTTTTACTAATGTTTTCGGGGTGGGTTGCTTGAAGAAGTGAATATTCAGGTTGGTGAAATAGTGTTGGTGATTTACAGCAGGTTTGTGAGAGTTGTAATTTTTGCTGAGAGAAGTGTAGTGTTGGTGATCGGTAAGGAGCAGTATGGAGTGAAAATGAAGACTAGCGGGTTGGAGTGTGGTGGTGGTATGATAATGTATATGAGGTAGGTTGGCAATTACTTAATGCATTTCTGCATTTAGTATTTAATTCTGTACTTAGAGTTTTATGTTTGTATATTTGAGGGATTGTGGAGTTGGTTTTTCAACAGTGTTTAAATTTTGCTTTTTGTAAATTATGTATCAATGAGGAAATAAGTTGTTGCTTGTGTTGTAGTGGTTAATAGAGAGACTGTTTTGGATGTTTTTGAGAATGAGGTAATTCTTGGCAAGAAGATAAATGTAATTTTTTGTGCTAGTATTAAGTTAGAATAAGAAGTTTTTAATGTAATAGACTGTATATTGAGTAGAGTAGTATGGCTTGAATAGTCATTTTTCTTTGATGGAAGTTTGGAGTATTTGTACTTAGTTACTACTTGTTGCTTATTTTTGCTTAGAATTTACGGTGTGGAAGTCACAAGTTTAAAATATCTTTTAATTTTATTATAAAAGTTTTTTTATAAATAGGTGACATTGAAATGAGCTTTTAGTAATTAAATGGTTGTTTTTTTGTTTGCTTAAGGGAAGTAATTTTTTGTTAAATAATGCAAATCATAGAGGTTCTACTGTTGGAAATTTTTCTGTTTACTTATGTTTAGCTTATAGTTGTTAGCTAGTATAAGTTGCAATGTATTTTAGGTAGGTCATAATTGTTAGTGGAGGCTTATAGGAAATTGGTTTGGTTTTAATGGGATTTCTGTTATATATTGGTGATATAATATATAGTATATATAGGGGTTTTCTTTCTCTTTGGAAAATGGCCATTTAAATTTATTGTGTTTTTATTTTGGGCTTTTGGTTGTTTACTTTACTTTGTGTTTTTACTTGTTCTTTCGTTTCTTTATATTTTTCTACTTAGGTTATTATTTTCATGTTTTTGTAAATTTTTGTTGGTTGGGGTTATTTTTTACTTTTTTAAATTTTGAATTTTGTTACTTTCAGTTATGTACTTGTTTTCTAAATATTAGTTTTTACTTTGTTTTATGTTTACATTGTTTTTCTTGTGTATGGTTTATTAAAGTTTTGTTTGATTTATTTTTTTCTTTCCTTTCTTTTCTACCTTTTGTTTTTCTATTTTGCTTTTTCTTTTTTTTTTTCTTTTTCTTTCTTTTTCTTAATTTCTTTCTATATTCTATATTTTGCTTGTTTTTTTCTTTCTATATTTTCTTTCTTTCTTATTCTTCTACTTTGTTTCTATATTTTTCTTTCTATTTTGTGTGTTTTCTTACAAATTTTTCTTGCTACTTGCACATATTTAGTTATGTTTTTTCTTGTTTTTGAGGGTATAATGTTTTTCTGTGATATTTTGATATTTCATAGTTTGGAGTATGTATTATTTTTGAGTTGTGCTTAGAATACTTCATATTCTTATGCACATAGCAAGAATTGCTTCATTTTTATACTTGTATGACGTTCTGTTTTACTGCATAATCAATTGTTCTATTCTGTACTTATATCCCTCTGTCCCCCTCCCCACCAGGATGCATCTGGAAACTAATTATTTTAGCTCAGTATGTCTTTCCTGGTGAAATCTTTGAAAATAAATAAAATAAATAATGGATTCCAGTGGAATAACACATTTATCTCCACTAGCGAATGATAAGATTCATAATTCACGAGTGGCAAAATAAGTTAATAACGAAGGTCTTATCACGTGTGTCATGTGTGGAGATAAATGTTATTCCACTGCAACCCATTATGCATTTGTGCCACTGTATTTGTAATGCTTTTATTACTATTTTTCCTTTTTCCAGCTTAAAATTAACTCTTTTCACTGTAATCTCTATCTTATCCATTGTTCTCTGTGTTGTATTTCCAGATTATAAGTTGAAATAAAATATTCTAAGTGTACCAATTTGTTCCAAGTGTAATAGCATGTGTTATATGTGAAAATACAGTAAAGATTTGTCACAAAATAACATTATTTATTTACTCAGTTTATTCACCACTGGTGTGGTATATCTGGAGATATTGCAACTTGTTATTGACTTTAATTGTGCACTGAATGCATACAGAAAATAAGCAGTGACTAAACAAGCACGTACCAAGTGCGTTACAGGATAACTCTGGCACTGTGCCTTCCATGCACCCCGAGGTCAGAGCTTTTGTTCTCCTACAGAGTATAAGTGCTTCTGAAAAGGGATGGTGAAAAGACCATGGCAGCAGTAACTCTAGTCTATAAGAGCACTTTCTAAGCTTACTAGCTTAAACAAGCATTTGTCAATGCCGAATGTTTGCTTGCTGGTATTAGCAGTGGAAGTGCAGGAGTTAGACAGATATGCAGTATAGGAATGGCATTGAATTATTGAACTGATGCCAACTCCACCCTCACACTGCAGAGATGGACAGGCATTGGGGTGCGCCTTTGGGTCATCGCCCATGACGGTCATGACATTTCACCTCACCCTACCCTTCAGACACTGACAAGTGTAGAGGTGTGCCTTGGGGTGCTTGGGCTTTACATTCACCTCATTCCATAAGGAAATACACTGAAATGGGTGCAGTATAGGAGAATGGGGTAAACTCTGGGGCCAAAGGGTTCAAAGCACACCTTAATGCCTGTCACTGGCTGCAGGGTGGGGGTGGGGGTGGAATGGCATGAGCATTACTGTCGACAATCCCAAGTCACACCCCTGACGCCTGTCAGTCCCTGCTGGGTTGGGTGTTATGGTCAAAAATCCTAATGCCCTTGGTGTTTCTTGGTATTTTCACTCCAAGTTTTCAGCATGGACTTTTTATGACTCCACTGCATGAACAGTGACACTACCAGTTTGTTAGGCAAAAGGTGATTTTGCACAGTGACTGTGCTATTTGGTGCCACAGGTGCGAAAACACATTTCGAACAGGATGTTAAAAAATGACAGCTGTACTGTTCATGAGGAGGTGTAAAAAATGGCATTGTTGAAAATCTGGAGTGAAAATATAAAAAAAAATTCTGAAGTCATTAGCGTGCGTAGAAACTGCACAACATACACCTGTAATGTAATTAGTCTGAGGATTTTTTACAGCAGATTTTCAACATAGGCATTTTGGGACTCTGCTCATGAACAGTGTCACTGTGATTTTCTTAATCTGTCCTGAACACTGATTTCCCACAGTGACCATGCTATTCTGCGCCGGAAATGTGAAAATACATTTTGGCCAGGGTGTGAAAAATGACAGCTGTACTGTCCATAAGGAGGTGTGGAAAAATGTCAATAATGAAAATCTGGACTGAAAATACTATAAATTCGTGAACTTATGAGGGTGCGTTGAAATTGAGCAATGCACGCTGGTAACAGTCATTTTATGGACTTTTGACACCAAATTTTCAACATAGCTATGTCAACACCTGTGCTCATGAACAGTGTCACTGTGATTTTCTTAATCTGTCCCAAACATTGATTTTGCACACTGACCATACCATTGTGCGCAACATGTGTGAAAACATATTTTGGGTGAGATGTGAAAAATGACAGCTGTACTGTTTATAAGGAGGTGTGGTAAAATGGCAATGTTGAAAATCTGGAATGAAAATATTAAAAATTCTCAAAGTTATGAGCGTGCATAGGAAATGCACAGTGCACGGTTGTAAAACAGTCATTTTTGGGAATTTTTTCACCAAATTTTCAATATAGGGTTTTTGGGGGCCTACCTCATGAACTGTGACACTGTCATTTCATCAATCAGTCCTGAAAAGTGGTTCCATGCAGTGACCTCGAAATCACCTTTTGGGACCGAATAACAAAATGACAGTGACTGAGTTCATGAGGAGGATTTCCCAAGAACCCCATGTTGAAAATTTGGTGAAAAAATTCCCAAAAATGTCTGAGATATGCACCAATGCTGAAAAACACCCATTTAAGCCCATTATACAGTGTACCGACATTTCTTCAGTTCACAGTTGACTTTGAAGAGTGTAGACGTGTTCCCGGTCCACCGAAGATCATCACACTGGCTCTCCGGAAGTAGCATGGAGTGAGGTGGGGGTGGAGGTGGGGTATGTAGAGGGTGGGTGCAGGTTGGGAGAGGAGGGCAAGAGGGTCAACAAGGGACCGATTTTGCTTATAGGTGTTTTTTATTTTGTTTTGTTTTTTACAAAGATAATGCAGGACTTTTGCAACGCTGGGGTGGGCTCCCAGTGTGGCAGCTAGAAGTCTGTTTGAGGGGGCAGTGGAGCCGATGGGGGATTGGGCACCTCCGTTGGCCATACGGACTTTTGCCACACTGGGGTGGTCTTTCAGCGTGGCACCTGGAAGTCTTTTTTTGGGGGCAGTGGAGCCGATGGGGGATTGGGCACCTCCGACGGCCATACGGACTTTTGCCACACTGGGGTGGTCTTCCAGCGTGGCACCTGGAAGTCTTTTTTTGGGAGCAGTGGAGCCAATGGGGGATTAGGCACCCCCGTCAGCCATACAGTGTCCGGGGATGGGGGGAACACATGAGCATGCTGGGGTGGGATCCCGGCGTGCTACTTGGGTGTTTGTTGAGGGGGATTGCAAGAAAAAAATTGAACTGTCTATGACAGCAGTTCAGATGCAGTGCTGACATATAAGTAGTTTGCATACTGCTGATGGCAGTATGCAAATTGCCTGCACATTACCACTGCTGATTGTAGCAGTCTTTTACTTTGAACTGTACGCCCCTTCATCTAAACTGCTGTCATAGAGAGCTTGGACATTTATTGGTGCGGTGCGGCCACACCTGCAAAAAGTAGCAGGGCATTGGAAGCGGGGGTGGCACACTTACAGTACGAAAACTAGTATGGTGGCTCTATGTTTCTTGCACATGCATGCAAGCAAACATAAAAAGGCTTAAAAAGAAAGTGGAGTGATAATTACCAATGAAGGAAGTGTTACTGCCTGGGAGTCACAATAACAAAGACCAGAACTGCAAAGCAGACAAAAATTCCTGATGAGGAGGAGATGGTGAAGAGGGGAATGGATGGCCATTATAATAATGGCATGTGTGTGTGAATGTGTGTGTGTGCGTGTGTGTGCGTGCATGCACATGCATATGTGTGTGTGTGTGTGTGTGTGTGTGTGTGTGTCTGTAGGAAAAAGTATGGGTACTTGCTAATGTATTGCAATACAGGCCCACCTCCTCCACTAATCCAGCAGTGGGACCAGAACCAAGTTAGTTGTAGACTGTTCTAATACAGTTAGAAGTGATATTGTATATCATATCATTCAGAAACACAAAAACAACTGTCACAGTAAATGATGATATTTCTCTTTCCCTCTGTATATATACTGTACAATAGTTCAATAGTATGCAATAGTTCAATTCTGAAAAAAGATTTGTGCTTTCTGGAAAAGTTTATCAGCATCTTAATTACTTAGCTGTTGTCAAATATGCACTTAGATATCATAATTGCAGTGTGTATAATGTCACTACATTACGTGTAATACTTTTCTTTCCTTAGCAGAATAAGCTCAGTTCAGATTTGTAATAGATGACCCTACCAGGCCACATAAACAGTTAGCATGACAGAGTCTCATTCTATCTAGTTATGTGGCCCCATATAGTCATAATGACATTGTGCACATGGACACTACAACATTTAAGTGCATTTTTCACATAAACTAAGAAATTAAGGTGTTAATAGATTTTTCCAAAAAACACAAATTTTTTTTTAAACTGAACTATTGCAAATTTATTATTTGACTGTCTGTCTACTTGAGATTATATATATATATATATATATATATATATATATATATATACACACATATATGGGGGGAGAGAGAGAGAGAGAGAGAAAGAGAGGAGAGGGAAATCACCATTTTCTGTGTCAGTTGTTATTGTGTTTCTGGATGATATAATATATGACTTCTAAGTAATCTATTAGAGCAGTCCACAACTAACTTTGTACTAGTCCCAGTGCAGGACTAGTGGAGGAAGTGGGCCTATGTTGCATTGTATTGGTTCGCATATGTATGTATGTATGTATGTATGTATGTATGTATGTATGTATGTATTTATTTATTTATTCATTTGTTAACCAGGTTGGTTCACTGATCTGAAGATCTTTTTGGGCCAGGGACTGGCACATCCATAGTAAAATACAGTCATTGCAAACAGCAGGAATCATACAAGGATCAATAACAGGAAATCAAGTACAAATCAGGCAGATAAGACAGTGGTGGTGAGAATAAATACAGGTAAACAGCACTATGTCAATCAACAAGGTGAACATAATAAGATTAAATGACATACATGGAACAGAACAATGAAGGTAAATCAACTAACAATAGATAGATAAATAGTGGCTGGTGGTGACGTCAGGTGGAACACAGAGTCAAGAGGGACTGATTTCAAGAAGATACTCAGCCGCTGTTCGAGAGGAGAAAGGCGAGCAGCTCCACTAGTTGGTTGAACCTGGGAGCTGGAAATAGTTGGCTGCTTTGCACTGGACTAACTGATGAATGTCACCCTCTGGGGAAGAGCCCCAAATTCTTGGTTGTCAGGTGGAAGGGGCCTGATTACAGTTGGTGTTGGTAAGCCCCAGGATGGTGCCAGGCAAGGTTGTCTGTTCTTTTAGCCACTAGGGCTATCAGTGACATTGCCAGAGGGAGGCACACCAACCAGCCCAGATCTTAAGAGTAGACCATAGTCTGATGTATCGAACCACAATTTAAAACCACTGTCTGGCACATGACAGAGTGCAGGCATGCTTGCCCCCAGGATAGTGCTCCCCCTGCCTGGGAGGATTCCACCACGTGCTGGTCTTGGGAGCACCACAGCTCCAGAAACTCCATATGTGGGAGGAAGGGAGTGTGGAAAAGGAAATGTAACTGATCATGGGAGGAAGATTAAATTGTGACAAAACCAGTAGCAAAAATCCCTTTAGATCAAAGGAAGGAAAATCTGGAATAACTGTGGGTACAGTGAATGTGTACCAAGAGTAACCCAGGTAGTCCAGTCCCCTACCAGGCACGACCCTAGATCAGGGTCCTTCTCGCTTATTGACCTCATCTTTACTAAACCTTCCTAACCACCTCTCCAAGGTGAAAGTGCTCCCTGATGCAATAAGTGACCACTCCCCCATCTCCTGCAGCTGGTCCAATAAAATCCCCCCCAGCGACCCAAACACGTCCAACCAAAGGCGCCTCAAAAAAGGTGCCCTCTCATGCCTCAAAAGGTACCTCTCTTCCTGCAACTGGTCACCCATCCACACTGCCTGGACTGTAGATGCAGCCCTCAACTCATTTATTACCACCTTTAACACTACCTGCGACATCTTCGCCCCCTTCTCAAAGCATGTCATAAAAAGCAGGGATACTCCTTGGATCTCACAGGCCCTTCTTGACCCGGATGTGCCTAAGAGATGACCTCTGGCAAAGGGCCTTGAATTCCCAGCTACCCCAGGACAGACAACTCTACAGAGAGGCAAGAAACAAATGTACCTGGGCCATCAGGTAAGCTAAGGCAACATAATATAGGCAATCTCTAACAATCACCAGGGGCTCGAGGAAAAACTTCTGGAACAACACCAAGGAGCTATGTGGAAAACTGCTTCCCTGCCCCAGCACAGCTTCAAGTCGAGGGAGCCCTCTTCCAGGATCCAGTCACCATATCCAATGCCCTAAACAGCACCTTTTCTGACCTCAGCCACATTCTCCCAAAAACTTTTCAACCCCATCCCTAAGCTGCCCTTTAGATACCTCTGCAACAGCAGCCCCCCCCTCCCTACGGCTGTGAATCATCTCCTGTAGGGAAGGCAAAAACTACCTTTCCAAAACCTTGCACAACTCCCGCTACAGCAGTGACTCCCTAGATCTCAAAATCCTTAGGCTAACTCTTGATGAAACCCTCTCCCACCTTACTAAAATATTAAACTGCTCCCTATGACTAGGGAAATTCCCATCTCTTTGGAAAAGAGGTATTATAACTCTGATCCTCAAGGTGGAGACCCAACTTCTCCTGGTAACTACTGCCCATCTCTATCCCCCAATAGCTCTCAGAAAATTGTATATGACCAGCTTACCAATTACCTGGTCAAACACAATCTGCTCTGCTGTGAACAACATGGCTTTAGGAAGGACATAGCACAACCACAGCCTTACTTGAATTCACATCATACATACACGAGGCACTGGAACAGAGGTCAATAGCTGGAGCCATTTATGTTGACCTTACCAAAGCATTTGACACCATCAGTCATGCACTTCTACTCCACTCCATTCCCTCCTAGCATTTCTCCACCAAGGACATCTCCTGGTTCAAGGACTATCTCACAGGACAGTCGCAACAAGTTAAAAATCAACACCACCCTCTCCTCCAAGTGACCAGTCCTAACAGTCATCCCTCAAGGGTCTATTCTAGGGCCTCTACTTTTCGCCCTATTCCTAAACTCCCTCCCTCAGTCCTGCAGTGGCAAGCTCCTGCTCTATGCAGGTGATGCTGTACTTTTCTTGAAGCACCCCAATACTCACTCTCTTCAAAGCACCCTACAAGGCTTCTTTAGAGAATTAGAATCCTGGTTCACTGACCATCGCTTAATACTAAACTGCAACAAAACGAAGTCAATGATCTTTGCCCACCGTCAAAGTTCATATAGTAACGGGCCCTCTAACCATCACAAACTCACAGGGCCTCCATGTTGAACAGGTCTCAAACTTTAAATACCTGGGTGTCATCCTGGACATATCCCTCACCTACCATACACACATCAAACACCTTTCCACCTCTGTAAATACCCAGATAGGGATACTATACAGACATAAACACTGCCTACCCACCCCAGGCCATACATCTAGTGGTAACCAGCTCGGTTCTTTCATTGATTGACTATGGTATTGTGATTTATGGGTCCACGGACAAAACAGCACTACATGGCATTAGCCTAGCTCTCAACAAAGCTTGCCATCTGGTCACAGGCTGTGCTAGACTAACCCACACGTGTGAGCTCTACAAGCCTGCAAATTGGCTTACTTTTGAAGGTAGACTTAAGTACCATACTTGCCTCCAAGCCAAAAAAATACTCATGAATCTCACACCCAAGGGCCTCCACCCCCTCATCCAGCCAGCAACACTCAGAAGGGCTCCTAGATGCCCTACAAACACCTCCCTACTAATCCCCCATTGTAGAACCTCTCTAGGACAAAGGTCCTTCCGCTATCATGCCCCCTTTGGCTTAACAACTTAACCCACCATCTCCTGCACCACTAGTCTTGACCAATTCAAAACAAGTATCAAGAGCCTTCTTCTTGACTCAGAAGCCGTGGCTGTCACCAACATTCCTCTCGACTATAGATACCAAGTGACTAGCTTATATCCTGGCAAACAACCCCAAGTCCCACAATATAGCTGCACATAAACCTCAACTCGGGGTTCTGTAAACAACCCCTCAAAGCTGTCTTTTCTCTCTACAATGACTCAGGGTTCTGTAAGACCCTAGCGATCATAACCAACTCATGTAAATCCACTATATTGCGAGACCAATGTATAAATTGTCTGTTGTAATAACTGTGACCAGTGTATGTAAAAAAATGTTTAATGTGTGTTCTTGTACTGATGAGGGGCCTTTGCAAAGGAGTCTATGACTCAAAGGATTGTAATTCTGATTCTCATCAAATAAATAAATAAAATAAATTTAAGCCTATTTCGAACAGTGAGTACCGTGCAAGTGTACTGAGTGTAGTGAAGTCCACTGAAGTGAATGAAAAATAATTACCTTTGTAATGTGGTGACAACATGGAAGAAAGTGACTAGTGATGGAAATGCCCTTAAATGCTGGGTGACATCAGGGCAGCCTATTAAATATAATACATCCTGCTTGATCCCAAGACCCAGTTTGGATCTCCTTTTTGATGTCAGTCAAATAGTTAATGGAGCCCCAAAAGTGTACTTCCATTGCCCTGGTCCCCATTCACTCAGAGCCAAGGTGGCAAGTTAAGGGAAGGAATTACTGTTTTAAAGCATGAGGTGGTTCTCCTCTGGATGAGATGCCACCATATATCCTAGACATAGGGGTCCTGATAGCTATATATATATATATATATATATATATGTGTATATCTATATATATATATATATATATATATATACACAGTAGCTATTGTTTTATAGTTAAACATTTTATTGAAATGAAGTGAAAAAACAAGAGTACAAAAAGGTAGTGCACAAATAAAGGTGAAACAAATGGCATGAAAACTGCATAAAGCAGTGTACATTTAACAAAACTAACATCATAGAATCATAGAAACCTGGCAGCAGAAAAGGACCCACCAGCCCATCTAGTCTGCCCTTAACCCCCTTACTCTTCCCTCTCCCCCCCTCCCCAGAACAAGTAGGACCTCGTCCCAAAAGGGGTGTATGAGAGTACAGAACATCAGAGAGGACCGATAAAAGAGAACAACTAACAGGAACAATAATAATATTTACAATGAGAACTAACAATAAAGGCTGATCAAAATAAAGGAGAGAACAAAGTATGCAAACTGTGCACAAGCTGGCTGGAGGGGGTGTAAAAGCAAAATAAGTGAGCTGAGAGAAAGGGCTAAAGTGATGGGGAAAGGGTAATTAACAAAGGGATACCTGCGGAGCCATTGGAGATGCAATAATAGACATACTGGAGTGGTTGAAATACACAAGGGGCCAGACCCATCAAGGGAACAATGAGGGCTGGGGAGAAAAATTAAAAGGAGGAAGGAGAAGATTGAGAGTCTAGATAGGCAAAATAGGGGTCCAAGACATCATGATAAGTCAACATCTGTGAGAGAGCAAGATGGGATAAGCACTACTGTGATGCAAGCTGGCCTAAGGCTAGCAGCCATTCCGTAAGCAGGGAATGCCAGGTGACCACTTTCTACGGAGGATAAGCTGCTTGGAAATAAGTGTGGCTGCTAGAGCCCACAGTTCATGAGTGCAGGAATGGGCTACTTGGAAGGAGAAAGGCCCAGCAGGATAAAGGGTGTAAAGACAGGCATAACAAGGAAGGAAAGCCTTGCAAACAAGTAGGACCTGATCCCAAAGGGCATGAGGCGCAGAACCACAGCAGTTGGGAAAGGATCCTTTGTGAAGGTTGCAGCACCAGCATCTGTTATGAGGGAGGCTACCACGGGCATGCAGCAGTTGTGGAGTCCTATAACAGTGGTGGAGAATCTTCATTTAGATTAACTGGGCTTTGAGATCCTGGCATGCTGTGCAGGCTCAAGTCCAGAAAACATCCCAGGGTTGCTGGGAAATAGAAATGTTGACTTTCACAACCCATTTATCTTTAATGGTGACTGTGGAGTCAGGACCTGAGTCATGAAGGGAGGTCTAAAATTTACTGGCCTTACCCCAGAGGAAAGGGAGAGAGACAGAGAGAGTGTGAGGGAGAGAGAGAGAGAGAGAGAGAGAGAGAGAGAGAGAGATACTAGATGATAGGAAGATCGTGAAAGGAGGAAGGAGGGGCTTTAAGCAGGGGCATGAGAGTGGGTGAAGTTGGAGATACATCCAATACTCCTGCTGATGAAGCAGAAATCTGTCCTTGACAACCTTGAATGGAAGTAGAGTAGTGAGGCCAGGGGTACAAAGCTGATGAAGTTGGTAGATGCCCACCTGCTGCCACACAGGCCAAATAACAGGAGCTCAGCTAATAAAGTATGCCAGGATTATATCAGATTGGGGTGAAGGTAAAGGTAAGAGGGTTCATATTAGTGGCAGAGGAGAAACTTCTTCAGGACTAGAGAGAGAGATGCCGAGAGGTGGGTGGTCCTGGGGTAGGGACCACCTGGGTGGGTAGAGATACCATAGTGGGGAAGGGGGCTTAAGAAAAAAGCTTTCCAAATCACTCAGAGGGGAGCAGAGGGGTGAGTAAAAGAGGAAACCAGTTGAGAACATGGGCACAGATGAAGGATATACAATAGTTCTTGAGGATGGGAAGACCGCAGCCTCCGTGGGACCAGTGCATATGCAATTTAGCACAGTTAACTCTGGGTACCTTCCCCAGAGAAACTGGCCCTTCAGGTGGTTGAGTTTGGTAAAGTATGATTCAGGAATATTAACAGGGAGATGGGAGAGGAGGTGGAGAACTTTGGCAGCCCAATGCCATTCAGTGTCTTCCAACTGAGAATGGAGACAGAGATGGTTGATGGGAATAATTTTGGATTTGGAGTGATTCACTTTAAGGCTGGAGATGGCAGAGAAGTAGGTGACGATAGTTTGTAGCAGGTGATGGATGAGTGAGCGTCCAAAGGGAGAACCAACAGGTCCTTGGCATACAGGAGGCATTTGTATTCCAAATTGGATGTTCTGAATCCAGGAAGTGCAGGGGAGGACCACAGAGTGATAGAGAAGGGGTTCAAAAGCCAAGAGGAAGAGGAAGAGTAAGAGTGATAGGGGGCAGCCTTGACGAGTGCCCCAAAACAGCGGAAAAAGTTGGGAGAGAATGATGTTAGTTAAAATATGAGTGGAAGGGCTGTTATACAGCATTTGTATGGCTGACAAGAAGTAAGGGACGAACTTCATATGCCTTAAGACCTTGAAAATGAAGGACCATTCAATAGAATCAAAAGTCTTCTTGAAGTCGACATTGAGGGTGGCAACGAGTATAGGTAGGGATTTAGCTATGTGATGAATACTGAAAAGGCTGCGGAGAAGATTACAGCTGAGGCAGCCTTTAACAAATCCAGCTTGGGAGGGTTGGATAAGGGAGGGTAGGTGTTTCTCCAAGTGTGTGGCTAGGATTTTGGCCAGAATTGTAGCATATACAGTAACTATTGTACATGGATGTTATAATATGCAAGCTTTTGGGACCACAAAGATCCCTTACCCCTAATTTTGTTTTACCTGTAGCTTAAGACTATCTTAAACTGATACAATTCCTTACTAGTAGTCACTCCAGATGTCCCCATCTAATCTTATTTTAATACATAGCTGCAGCTCTGTTCAATGCACCTGATGAAGTAACACGTGTGGACTGTAAGCTTATGGACTACTTCATTGATTTACAATATCTGTTCATGTCCTATTAAAAGTACAGTAGTACACCATCTGGGTACATTTTTTCTGTTTAAGGATAGTTTTATAAATTCATTTTTTAAAACTAGAAGTCTATTGGCATTAAACATATCCTGCTGATTCTTTGATCTAATTGGACGTGCAAGTTACGTTCTACTGGAAATTGAAGATTTCATGTGTTGATTATTTGATTCTCATGAATTCTGTGAACTTTGGGGGTCAGACTCAAACTTTTGGTTCTACTGGTTTGATTAATGAAAGTCAGTCAAGCAAGTCAAACTAGTGAATGCATAGAACCTTCCCCCATCTCTCCCTTCTCCTCCCATAACATTTTTTAAAACAATTTTCTGCCTCTCAGCACCATGCCAGGAGCCAACACAGTTGTTTTAATCAATTTCCTCTCCCTCACCTACCCCGCACTCCAAAATACCATGGCTTAATAATTGCCCCATCCAGACCCCAGATCCAGGATTGGAGGGGTGGCAATGGTGGTTGAAAACCAGGCTAGCTGGTCATGGTCAGGTTCTCCTATCCTCTCTAGCTCCTGGCACTAAGCCAAGAACTAACACTATCTTTTTATCCAGTCCAACCTCCCTAGCCCACCTCACCCCCTAGTCACCAAAATAATATTCTTTAATAGTGGGCCTCCTTCCTGGCCCATGATCTACAACTGGGTGAAGAGAAGCAATGGTAGACACAAGCCAGACTAACTCAATTATCCCCCTAACTAGCAGCACACTAGTCCCATTCATACAAAATTAGTAAATGACTATATAGTGGTGGTACACACCCTGGAAGGAGAGAGGGAGGGTGGACTGGTCTTCATCATAGTGATGCTTGGCAGACTGACCAATCAAAATTGTATTTTAGAGAATTGGCATTGGCTGCTGGCATGCTGTAGCCTGTAGCTGACAAGGGATGTGGGTCCCAACTAACTAGCCTGGTTTCTAACTACCATTGCCCCCTCAAATTATGAATAAGTGGTAAGAAGGTGCAAACTATTTAATAATGGTATTTTGAGACTTGGGTGTGGGCTATGGAGGGGGGAATGCTTATAATGAGAATGATGGTAACTGCCACAGTGACAAGGATTGGTAAGTGTGGGGGACCCGACTAGACAGCCTGGTTTCTGACTACCATTGCCTCCCTCCACAAAGTGTGCATCATGTTGTGCCAGGAGCTGCCAAATTATTTTTTACATGTCTGTATATTGGATGAGAGGGAGGGGTAGAGGGTGGTAAATAACTGGGATTGGGGAGAAGGTGACCGCAGTACTTATCCACATTGGAAGGGCTGGGAAGCTTTTTTTAAACTTTTTTTTTATTAATTATCTTGCTATCTGGACCAGCATTGTGAACGCATTCAGACTTTGGCAAACCTTGCCTGGCTTGAATTTGGTGTTTACAAGGTCGACCTCTGGGAGGTTTGTAACAGCGCTAGTCGGAATCCATAGAAACATTATTGAGATGTTACTATAATTATTTATTTTTATTTATTTTATTTTTATTTAGTTTTTGTTAACCGGGTAGGTGCACTAGCCATAAAATGACTATTTTCAGGCACGATCCGGGACAGTACAGCAAAAGGAGAACAGTTGAACAACAGCAACATGGATACAATAATACAAATAGAGGAACAGTACAGCAGTGCTACAAAAAATACAATGGGTAGAAACAACAAAAAATAATGGCAAGCATTATACAGATAATGGCAGTAAAATATACAGTATAGTAAGTGCAGAAACCATGAACCCAACCTGTGGAGTGAAAGGATTAATAAGATAGTAAGGTTATATAGAGAGAAATGTGAGGAGTATTCAGACATGACAAGAAAGACTGACAGAAGGAAGGTCAGGGGTGGTAATTGGCAAAACAACAGTGGATGGTCAGCAACAAGGTTCAAGAAGGAAGAGAGCTAGTAGTCAAGAAGTTATTTACAAAGAGAAGGAAAAATATGGGGAGGGGAAGAGGAGACAGTCTTGGAGCTGGATTAGAGCAGGGGGTGACATTACTGGTAAGTCTCAGGAGCTTCAGGTTGGGTCAAAGCATGTACAAGCATCAGCTAAGGATAGATAACGATGATATTCACTTTTAAATCCAAAGTGAAAACTAATGAGCTGTAGGAGTCACTTGCTTTCTATTTGTGAAGTTTTAGAGGATGTCTGATTGTTCTTCAGAAGGTGTGATGTTCTTTTTGGCACAGAAAACCTATATGTTTACCTTGGCTTACACGCTGACTTACTGCAGAAATGTGATGTCACTCTTTGTACAGTAGAATGCTGAAGCTGACTGCACTCCCCAAACCAATTGACTTTAGGGATCATGTTTCTTTATCTATGGTTTTTTTTTTTTTTACAGTAAATAATCTCAGTTTACTGAATATAGTAAATCCATGGTTCAAGCAACCCAAGACATGGGAACTAAAAACTGTATCTTTGATATGTAGTAAAATAGTATGTGTGGATAATGACATTAAAAGGCACTCTTTACTGTATATAGTGAGATTACTTTTGTGCAGAAAGTCAGCTATAGTAAACCACTGTATTCTCTGCCCAAAGACATGATTATGATTTTTTTTAAACATTTTCTTTCATCACCAGTATTTAAGGAGTGTCCAAGGACTGCTTTGGACACCAGCTGGTCCTTATCCAGTTAAGGCTAACTTCCACCATAGAAAGGCCCCATCTCCTGCTTGCAAACCTCTGTGGTTCCATCCCGCCTTCATATAGAGGCTTGGCAGCCCAGCCTGTCAATTGAGAAAATGATCTAATGAGGAAGTAGATGGAGCACCCCACCACCACTACTTTTGTGAGGTGACTCAGTTCCAGTGGATTTGGGAACAGAAATACATCATTTGCTCAAGATTGTCTTTGTTTTCCATATGCACCCAGTCCCTGCCCTCAGGAGTGCCATGTGTTAGCACCAGAAACACAGAATGCACTGCAAATGTGATCTCACTGTTCCTATCACCAAGTGCTCAATGGCTTCACAGCCTAGGTGCCACCCTAGCACAGTATCAGGGTAACTTGAAATGACAGTCTCAGGCAGCAATTAACTAGACATCTTCTAAAACCTTATAGGTAGAATGCAGGAGTTCCTTATGTAAAGGTCATGAATTTCATTATTTATTTATTGATTGAGGATTCAGAAAGAACCTTTGAGCCAATGACTCATTTACAAAGGTTCCAAGTCATCGTATAGAAGTACAATGACATCATAATTTCGAGTTCAGTGCATTAACACAGGCATACGCTACAAGAGTTCAGTATAAGGTTAACAATCAATTCAGAATAGTTTCAGTACATTAACACAGGCAAATGAGTACATAGGAATTCACTATAATGGCTATCAATCAATTCAAATTAGAGATACCAGAGGATGGGGGAGAGGCAGTCCAGTGGCCATTGTCACAGTGGAAGAAAGGGGAGTCAGGGTAGGGGTCGGGGCAGTCGCAGGGGTTGGAGGACTGAAGATGCTCCCTGAGTAGGGATTTGAAGGAGCCTAATCTGTTTTCATTTTCTATTGAGCTAGGCATCACGTTCATCCATGAAGAGGTCTTGTAGCTAAATGTCCTTTGAAATTGGGAGGTCCGGCAGCAGGGAACCATTAGGAGCTTTTTGCCAGAGCTACGGGTGGTTTTGACCGCTGGTGCCGGGTGTAGGATAGCAGTAAGTCCAGAGGAGGAGAGACAGAGGGCAATCATTTTGGCCATTAGGCAGATGTGGAACCTGATCCTGTTGTTTAGCCAGTTAGTGGACCTATAGAGGGAGTAGGTATGGGTGAGACGATCATAGCCAAGGATGAGGCATCAGGCTTTGTTTAGTGTGAGCTGGAGTCTACAGAGGGCAGAGGTGGTTGCAGCACTGTATATGAGTATTTCATAGTCCAGGAGGGAGAGGACGTAAGATGAGATGGTGAGATGGTTATCTGGAGGGCATCAGGAGTAAGGCAGTGTTTGTAACGATAGAGTATACCGAGTCTGGTGTTAAGGGCAGTGGACAGGAAACGGATGTGTTGATGGAAGTTAAGGGCTGGGTCAAGGGTGATGCCCAGATATTTAAAGGAGTCCACTTGTTTTTAGAGGAGACTGATTGGCATTAAGAATTTGGGGACATTGGTTCTTATGGGTGTTCTGTGGGTGTGAGAAAACATGACCTTAGTCTTGCTGTAGTTTAGTATAACGCATTGGGTGGAGAACCATTCTTCAGCTTCACTGAAGGAGGTTTGGAGGGTCTGGTTGAGTTTAATGGGGTCAAGATTGGATGAATATAGGATAGCATCATCTGTGTATAGGAGTAAGTTGCCAGAGCAGGTCGAAGGGAGGAGTTGAGGTAAAGACTAAAGAGCAGGGGGCGAGGATGGAGCCCTGAGGGACTCAGAGTGAACTGGGAGGCTGGTGGACAGGGTGGGACCAATTTTGACCTGCTGAGTCCGGTTTGACAGGTAGTCAGTGAACCAACTTAGGGTGTTCTGGGAAAAAATAATGGTGGAGAGAGTGGTCAATAAGAGGGAGTGCCTGATGGTGTCAAAAGCCTTAGAGAGATCCACGAAGACAGCGCCCGTGATGTGTCCTCTGTCCAAGGCAGAGTGAACATGGGAGGTGAACTCCAGGAATGCTGTAGTGGTACTATGGCCCTTTCAGAAGCCATGTTGCTGCTTATATAGTAGGTTGCATTTAGTTAAGTGGTCGGTGAGCTGCTCAGAGACTATGCGCTCCAGTGCTTTAGATAGAGGGGAAGGACAGAGATCAGGTGGTAGTTGTTAGTTGAAGTATGGTCCCTGCTCTTGAATATGGGGGTAATGGAAGAAGATTTCCAGTGGGTGGGGAATTTCCCTTGGCAGAGGGAGCAGTTGAGAATGTGGGTGCGGGGGTTGATGACGTCCTGTAGCGTGAAGCGGAGAGGTCTCCAGGTTCAAGGAGTCACTATTGTAGTGGGAGTGATTTAGGCTTTTATTAGGTAGGATTTGGCATCCTTGGAGCTGATGCAGAATAAAGGAAAGGGAGGAGCAAGGGGAAGGGGGACCAGGCAGGTGGTGGGTCAAAAGAAGTTGGGGGAGGACATGGCTGAGGTCGGTGAAAGCGGAGTTAAAGGCTGCAGCAACGTGAGTGGGATCAGTGGTCAGTTTGCCATCTACAACATTCTGAGCAGGAGGAGGATTTGGGTCCTTGCCACAGATTTCCTTATATTATTTAAAATTTATGTCCTGAGCCCCAGGCAGATGTTAGGGATGCTTCTGGCTTTGGCTTTGCTTAAGGCTCACAAGCACCTTATTCTGGGCCTCTCAGTACTCTGCCTTTCTACTGGCCAGTTGATCTCATTGGAGATGCCATAGGAGTCTCAGAAGTTGCATAAGATCCAGGAGGTGATCAGTGATCCAAAGGGCAGGATTACTTTGGTCATCTTTTTGTAAGGGGGGCAAATTTGTCACAGGCTGCATTAAAGGTGCAGATGAAAAGGTCAAGAGCATGATCAGGGTCAAGGATATTAGTTAGGATGGTCCAGTCCCAGATTCTGAGGTGGGATTTTAGGCGGATGAGTTTACCAGGACCGAGCTTGCGATGGAGAGTTATTTTGGGGATTTGCAGGACCAGGAGCAGAGAACAGGAGAATGGTCACTAGTGAATTAGGAAGCACAGTGGTGCTTGTGATTTTGGGCAGTTGATGAAGATCGGGTCCAGAAGGGAGGAGGACTCAGTGCAGTTATTCAGCCGTGTGGGGAGGGACTACTTGGGTTAGGTTTAGGGAGGTTGCAGCGTCAATGTAAGGGCAGCGGTCTTGCACAGCTATTGATGTTAAAATCGTCAAGGACAATTTTTCATTTTGTGGAGGGAGTGGAGAGATAGGACAGGATGGGGTGAAAGGCCTGTTTCTGGTCCTTGGGATGGATACCACAGTGATGAGAAGGGGGGTGGGAGAATGTCTGAATGTTAATTTTAGTGTGAGGGCCTGAGTCCCAGGTTCCAATTGAGGGGTGGAAGAAGATGACCATGGAGCGAGTCCTTAAGGTAGAGGCACAGCCACCCCACGCTTACCCAGTCTGGTCAGCCCAGTAGAGGTCATAACCGGAGAGGGCTAAAGTCAAGTCAGAGATCGAGGATGAGAGTCAGGTTTCTCCCAAGGCGATGACAGCAGGCTAATGTTGGTGTACCCATCCCTGGAAAGAGTCCCACTTTTTTAGCAGGCTGCAGACATTGAGGGAGGCAATGTGAAGTCCACTGTCGGATGTGTGGCTGGGCTGGGTGCTGGCTAGAGGACCAGGATTAGGGTGGATATTGCCAGCCAGGAGGAGGAGGATGAGGGACCTGAGGAGAGCATTCCAAGTCAGCCTATTGAGTCGATGGGCTTGGCAGACAGGGGCCCATGTCTGGTGGCAAAAGCAGGAATTGGGAGGGTAAGGATGTGGGGAGCTGACAGGAGGAGGAGAAAGGGCACAGAGGGGAGATGGGGCGGATGTTGGGGTTCCATGGGGGGAGGCTGCTGGAAGGGGGGAAGAGTCCACAGGGGGAACAGCAGAGAAAGAAGAGTGAGATCTAGAAGAAGCATGATGTGAGAATGTAGGAGGGAGCCTTGGAGAGAGAGCCAGCGGAACTAAACATGAAACAGAGCGACCTCTAGTGGTGAGCACAGATAAGCTGCTGATGGAAGAATGGGCTGATTGGTTAAAACCACAACACACAACGCACAAACGCAAAAACGTCCCTATGTAAGCGCGTGTTCACTAAGGGTGGTGGCTGGGGTGGTGGGGCCAAACACAGTTGGTCCTGTTCTAATTTGGAGGAGATGGTCCTTGCATCAGTGAAGAAGCATTCACCGTACCTGTAGGTAGTTTCTGGGGGCATCTTCAGCATGGCCCTCTTGACCTCCGTGGGCTTCCGGTTAGCTTAGTTGTAGAGACAGAAGAAGTAAAAGTAAGCACTTTTATACTCGGGTGCAAGGCTGATTGTTGAAATGGGAGCACTCTAAGGGAGGGCATGGGCAGCAGCAGTTAACAGGAGCAACATGACTGGGTATGCCATGCTATAAGCAATGGCGCCTGAGTTTGCCATGATGTGCTTTGCTTTGGCATTTGCTTTGGTGTTCAATCACAAGCTTCTGCAGAGGTGTGCTTTAGTAGCTCGGGAATAACATTTAAGCAATGGTGGAGCAGTTTAGAGACAGCAGTCTGGAGCGCTCTTTAAAATTAGCAACAGTAGAGCAATTTAGAAACAGCAGGCTGGAACTTCTTTAAACTTAACAATGGTGGAGCAATTTGGAAACAGCAAACTGCATTACTTTCAATTTTGGTGCACTGCTTAAACAGTAACAACATCCATTTTAATTAAAGTACCTGCAAATAGCATGTTAATTCCTGGGTCATCAGCTGTAGATCCTATGTTGAAGATTCTAACGCAGGCAGGCTGACTTAGTTTAAAATGTGGTCCCTGTTTAAACAGTTTAAAACATCTAGTTAATTAAAGAATTAAAGCACCCTGCTCAAATAATAGTTAACTAGCCATGTACTGAAATTCATGTTGCCCTGCTTAAACCATTTAAATATCTAGTTAAATAAGGAATTAAAGCACCCTGCAGTAATAATCGTTAACTAGCCATTATTCTGAAAAGCTATGAGGAAAATAAACTGTCAGCACATGTGGGTGACAGTAAAGGCAAGGAGCAAATCCTAGATTCCAATTTAAAAAATGACACCAAAAACACAAACACAGTTGGTCCTGGTCTAATTCAGAGGAGATGGTCCTTGCAGGAGTGGAGGCACTTCCACCGTACCTGTGAGTAATTTTGAGGGGCAGGGGAGGGCAACTTCAGCATGGCCCTCTCAACCTCCGTGGGCCTCCCAGTTAGCGCAACTATGGGTAGTTTCAGGGGGTGGGGGGAGAGCACCTTCAGCATGGCCCTCTCAACCTCCTTGGGCCTTCTGGTTAGCACAGCTGTGGGTAGTTTTGGGAGTGGGGAGGGCAACTTCAGTACAACCATCTCAACCTCTGTGGGCCTCTAGTTAGCACAGCTGTGGTAGTTTCCGGGGGTGGGGAGGCACCTTCAAGCACGGCCCTCTTGACCTCCGTGGGTCTATAGTTAGTGCAGCTGTGGGTAGTTTTGGTGGGGTGGGGAGGGCACTTCAGCATTCCCCTCTGACTCCATTGCCCTCCTGGTTAGCACAGCTGGGGGTAGTTTGGGGGGTGGGAGGCACCTTGAGCATGGTCCTCTCGACCTCTGTGGGCCTCCCAGTTAGCACTGCTGTGGGTAGTTTTGGGGGTGGGGAGGTACCTTCAGCACAGTCCTCTCAACCTCCACAGGCCTCCCAGTTAAGCGCTGGCTGTGGAGATTCCTATTTTGAATCTTTAGAGAGAAATGGAAGATCCTCTTCAATGTACAGATAATAAACTTGATAGCATTCCGCTCTGTGCTCAAAGGCAAGAATGCCTATGGTAGTCAATGCCCACTGTTAGTCATGAGCTGGCCATGATAGGAAATCATTGCTATTTGGAAAAACAGACTCTCTAAAGGGGAAGTAATCATTCCAGGGGTCACGCAATTGGGAAACCCATAAAGACCTTTCAAACAAGGTATTATGCTTATCTGTTAGCCTCAGGAGTCCTGAGTAATTTAATCAAGGATCATCTGTTTCACAGACTCTTGAGACAGAAAATTATGTCATTGTGGGGCAAGCTGTAATGAACAATGTACACTATAGCTAACCCCTCAGTGACATCACTATATGTCTCAAGAGTCCATGAAAAAACTGATGCCTTGCTTTTATTTACATGATTTAGATATTTATGTCTTAAGACTCCTGTCACCTACAGATAACGCTCAATGCCTCATTTGAAAGATCTTGCTGTTGAATTTCACAATTTGTGTGATCCCTGCAATGTTCAATTCCACTTTAGTCCCTAAATAAATGTGTAACAATGTCTTTACCCTTCTAGAGTGTCACACTGTGTGTTTGGGTGAGAGGCATTCTAAGGACAAAAGAGGCAATCTGTTAAAGAGTATAGTCACTGAGCCACCATATTAACATTCTTCAGATCACAAAATGATTTAAAACACCAAAAGTTCCTTCTTCAAAATGTGGAAAAATCCTCTTTTTCACACCTGGGAAAACTGTGAATCTCTTGAGGTATAAAGAGACCCTTATGCAAAAAATTATCTCAGTGCTAAATTGTTCTGTCAGCACCAATAATTTATAAAACAATGTCTTGTACTACCTGTTTTGTTAAAGTCACCTTATTGATGGTGTGTGAACAGCACTACCAGCATCACAAAAGTAAAACTGCTCATACAAAAACAGTTCATTTAACTTTAACTATGAGGTATTACCACCTAAAGAAGACACCTGAGGCCAGATTCACAAAATTGTACACTGGCACATTCTGGTTTTGGGTGGTGCAAACCAGGTTTGTCATGATTTGGTATTCACAAAAGCCCAGTTTACATGTTCAAACCAGGTTTGCACCATGGCAAAGTGTGACAGGGGCTGAAATGCAAATGAGGGGGAGGGGATTTGAACATCGGCATTGTCCAATTCACATAGCATTTGCTCTGTGCAAGGACCTCTTGCGGGCCCCCTTGCATGGAGCAAATACCGCTGATGAGACCTTGTCTTCAACCCGCACAACCCTAGTGGTTGGTGAAGGTACAGTGGTGGTGCCTCCCCCCCCCCCACGCTGATTACTGGCTCAATATACCGAAAGATATTCCCTGGTGGTCTAGTGGTCCCCCCCCCACCAGTCACCGATCACCACCCAGTATCGAAAATATAAGATTTCCCTGGTAATGATGGTTCCCTGACCTGAAGCCCTGCCAGAAATAGAAATAAAGATTCCCTGGTAGCTAGCAGTCCTTCCCACACCTTATCACCAATTGTAAAATGATCTCTGATGGCCACAGTTCTCTCCCACCTGATCACTCCACCACATTTCACACCCCCATCCCGATCTGAATAGTCAATGAAACATTACCCTAGTGGTCTGGTGACCCCAACCCCAATCCCCTGTAAGTGAATTCACATTTATTTCCTGCAGCCTAGTGCACCCCACACTCAGCCACCCCTGGCAGGTAGTGTTCAGCCACCCTCCTCCCCACCCTGAAACCGAGATGACGCACTGCACAGCCCTCCTCTCTCACTCATGGCTGCCATTGACTGAACTGTCAATGACCACATTCTGTATACAGTACATGCTCAGTGATTGACAGCACACTCTGAGCTATCAATCAGTGAGTGCATACTGTATACAGTATGTGCTCAGTGACAGCGCAGTTGGCGGCAAGCTGTGCTGTAGAGAAGAGGGCTGTGCTGGTCGTCGGCTTGGGTTTGGGATGGAGGGTAGCGGGGTAGTTGGACACTACCTGCTGGGGTGTTGGATGCAATAGACCACCAGGTAATAGATATAAATTCACTCTCTGGGGATCAGGGATAGGGAGGTGGTGTTCTCTAGACCACCAGGGAAATGTTTCATTGACTATACAGGGATTGGAATGGGGGGGGGGTTACACTGGACACCAGGCAAAAATATGATGTAAATGTTGGGTGGGTGATCTGGTGGGGGTAAGGACTGCTAGCCACCAGGGACATCTTCTTTATATATCAGGTGCATTATCGGATGGAGAGTGGGACCGCTAGCCACCTGGGAATTTTATTTCTATTTTGGTCAGGGCTTCTGGTGGGGGTGGGGGAACCACTGGACACCAGGGAACTCTTATGTTTTGATATTGGGCATTGATCAGCAACCAGCCGGAGGAACATTAGACCAGCAGGGAATATCTTTATTTATATTGCATCTGGCAATCATCGAGGGGCACACTAGATGATCAGGAATATCTTTCTGTATATCGGGCTGGAGATTGGTGAGGGCAAACATTAGACCACATGGGAATATCTATATTTGGCCAGTGATCAGTGAGGGGCACCAGTAGACCACCAGGAAATATCTTTCTGTATATCAGGCTGGTGATTAATGGGGGGAGTACTATACCACCAGGGAATATCTTCCTGTGCATCAGGCCAGTGATTGGTGAGGATAGAGAAACACTAGACCACCAGGAATATTATGTTTATAATGGGCCAATGATAGGAGAATGGCAGGGTGGGAACCACTAGATGCAGGGATAACCTCTTGGTGGTGTTGGTCTGGCAATCAGCTGGGAGGGCACACTAACTTCCATTGCAGCCCATGTAAATGGGCCTATATTGGGCTTGCAAATAGCTACATAGCCTTGCATATCCAATTATCTCATTTACACAGCACCTGCACTATTCATTGCAGGCCATTATCCAGGATCCATGTTGGGAGGTGCTAGTGGGCTTAGAGGTGAGCCATAGAGGGGTTAGCTCAGCCTCCATATGGTTCTATTCACAGTCAGATAGCGCGCAGCACTCTCTCCAACTGGGAATATCAAGATGTCACACCTGCACAACCCCAAAATGCAGCACAAACCTTTAGGCTGTAGTTTGTGATTTTTTGTGAATCTAGCCCCTAATTGGTCAGTTAGTTCTGAAGACAAGATGTCCATTGTTGCCTAGTTCCTGCTGTATGGAATACATTACTGAGCTACAGTGTATTTGGAATTCTGTGAATATTTATTTATTTATTTAGCTTTTGTTAACCGGGTAAGTGCACTAGCCATAAAATGATTATTTTCAGGCACGACCCGAGAGAGTACAGGCATGCAGAAACTTAACAGGATAACAAATTATAGGTGCTTTACATACAATGAGTTAGAGAGGATACAATATATCTGAACATACACAGTAAAGCGCTTTACATACAATGAGTTAAAGTGGATACAATATATCAGAGACATACAGAGTAGACCATTCATAAGTTCATAGGTGCCTATCTATGCAATGAATAGAGAGGACCTTGGACAATAAATTTTCAGGTGGCACATCATATGAACAGAAACAAGGTACACAAAAACAAAAACAGGTAATACAAAAGGAAGAAACAACCACTGAGAGCAGGGGGTGTCATTAAGGAAAAGGTCAGTAAGTGAGGAAGAGGGGCAAGCCATCAAATTAGACTATATGAGTGTATGTAAGTGTAAGGAGATGCCTGCAGTGCAAGATTGTATATGGGCAGTGAAAGGGAGCCGGACAGGCTGAGGCAGAAAGGGTTATATACAGGTGAGGGAAATACTCTAAGCCAGAGACATCAGTCATTAGGCAGGGTGAAAGAGGAACAGGAATCAGCAATAAGCAGATTCGAGTGCAGTTTTCTTAAAGCATGTGTGGGAGCTAGAAAGTCTAATGTGAGGGCAAGGAAATTCCACAGCTGTGGGGCGCATGTTCAAATGCAACAGTTCCTTTCTTCGTGCTGCACCTCGGCAAATTCAGAAAGGATTTGTCAGCTGATAGTAGACCATGGAGTGTGTCCTGAGGAACAAGCATAGCTGCAAGACACCTAGGGGTTTGATTTTGAATTATGGAATCAATGAGAGAGCCAAAGTAGTATTTCCTACTAGCTAATGGAGACAGCCAACCAAGATCATTATAAAGCTGACAGTGGTGTTTAAGGTGAGGAGCAGAAGAGGCATAGCGACATATGTTGTTATACGTAATATCCCATCTGAGTAGGTCAGTTTTATGAGCAGCACCCAATAAGGAAGCCCCATAGGTTAGGGTGGGGAGCAGAATCCCCCTCGCAATGGCCATTTTAGCCGATGGCATGAGCATATAACTAGTCTTATATGCAACACCCAGTTTGGAGTTGACAGCTCTGCACACAGACTGTACATGAAGATTAAGATCAAGAGATTGATCTAGCAGGATGCCCAGGTACTTGAAAGATGTCACACATTCCAGTAATTGACCTTCTAAGTCCTGCACCATCAGTGCTGTTGTGCAAGCCCAGAGCTTTGGGGCCATCTAAGCAGCAAGGCTTTAGTTTTGCTAGTGTTGACAGCCAGTTTGTGGTCATATAGCCAGTTTTGGATATTGTTAAAGTCAAAGGAAAGGGTTGTGTTGATAGTGTCTATATTAGTAGAACTTGTATAGATGACAAGATCATCAGCATATAGGCAGATCCGTATAACTAAGCCATAATCAACGACTGAGATGATAGAGGATTGGATGGCAATCCTCAGTGCAGAATGGGTAAGAAGCTGTCGGTTCCGATACAGAATCCCAATTCACTGATTAATAGTTTTGCTGTACTATCAATGTGAGTTGCAAAGGTTAGGCCTTGATCAAAGTTGATTCCAAGCTATTTGAAAATTGGCACTTGTTCAAGGGTATTTCCTAGGTATGTATTAATGGTGAGTGGGACTTGCCGCTTTTTTTTTTTGGGTTAGAGAAGAGCATGGATTTAGTTTTTTTGTGGTTTAGAACCAGCTTATGTTCAAGGAACCACATCTCAACTTTGGAAAAAGCATGCTGAAGGTTGAGGCATAAGAGGTTCGGATCTTTATGAGTGGCAAGAATCACGGCATCATCGGCATAGAGGATTATTTGTTCAGGGCAGGATTTGGGGAGGGAGTTTAGGAAAAGGCTGAAAAGGAGGAGGCCCAGGATGGATCCCTGGGGAACTCCTGAGTGAACCGGTTTTGAATCTGAGAGAACTCCAGCTCTCAGACTTGTCAGTCTGCAGGGTAGGGTGAGGTGAAATGTCATGAGCCTTATGGCCGACAACCCAAAGGCACACCTCAATGTCTGTCAGTCTCTGCAGGGTGGGGTGGAGTTGGCATCAGTTCCATACTTCACTGCCATTCCTATTATGCATCTCTCTAACTCCTGCACTATCAGTGCCAATGCCATCAAGACAACATTCACCATTGACAAATGCGTGTATGAATGGGCATGACATGGGCCATCCTCCAGTCTTCTGGTATACATCCTGTGTTCAGGGAGGTACTGAACAGGTCAGACAGCAGTCCTGCCAGGATCACCACCATTTCTTTTAGCACGCTAGAGTGAATGCCATCTGGACCCAGTGCCTTGTCCACTCTCAGTGCCCTTAACCCCTTCTGAACCCTGGCCTCCATAATCCCTGTATCAGTCACCTCCTCCTCTTCCCTCCCTGACCACCCTCTCCTCCCCGAGGTATCTGCCCCCTTTCTCCTCATGAACACAGAACAGAAGTACTCATTTAGTGCCTCTGCCTAATCCCCATCCTTCTCTAGCCACCTCCTGCCCTTCTTAACCCTCACAATCTTGTCCTTGTTCTGCCATATCTCCCTAATGTATCTGAAGTAGTCCTTTTCACCATCCTTGATACCTTGTGCCATCCTCAGCTCTCTCAAAGCCTTGGCTGCTCTGACCAGCCTGCTTACCTCCCTGGACCTCTTTGTAAACTACTCCTTGTCTCCTTCCCCTCCTGATTTTTTGAGTCTCTGAAATGCTTTTCCCTTGGCTCTCACCCACTCCATCACCTCCTAGGTTTACCAACTGGGCTCCTTTGCCCTGCCCTTCTTGCTATGTGTCTTTGCACACGTCCCCGTAGCCTCCACCAGCCCTGTTTTAATAATCTCCCACTTTTGACAAGCATCCATGTTAAGCTGAATACTCACCATGTGCCTACCCACAATCTCCCCCATCATTTTAAAGTCTTCCCCCTTGAAATCAATCACCCTGGTTCCTGTACCCCATTTTTCCCTTCTCATATTGTCTGTAAGCCACACCATGTGGTAGTCGCTCCCAGCCAGAGGATCCTCCACCTCCAGATCCCTTACAGCCTCTTCATTTGATAATACCAGGTCCAGGGTTCTTCCTTCCCATGTCTTTTTGCTGACCAAGTGCACCAGCAAGCTATCCAGAGCTGCATCTGGTTTGATTTGATTCCTTGCACTCATGGTGATTGGGGTGCTCCAATCCACCACCGGTAGATTGAAGTCCGCCACCACCACTGTGTTCCCCTTCCTACAGACCCTTCTAATCTGATCAGCTAACTCTCTATCCAGGTCCTACATTTGTGCTGGTGGTCTGTACACTACCCTCAACCTCAGCATCCTTTTATTTGAGTCCTAGAACTGCATCCATAGGGCCTCTTACAGTTGATTGCCCTTGATAGTCATTATAATGATTTCTGGCCAGTATGTCCTCCATTGACTAGGTCCTCCACCAACAATGCTCCAACTTCCAACCCCTGGCTTTCATCTCCTTGAGAGTCCCAACAAACCATGGGGGTCTCAAGCAAGAAGACCTGGGTCATATACAGACTGGTTCAATGGCATCAAGCACCTTGGAAGCAGCCCCCTTATAGGCCACCACCACCTCACCCGTGCCAATCACAGATGCAGCACTCACACCAGAAAAGTCTAATACTGCCAAGAATCCCTATGGGGACAGTCCTCTTAAAAGGTGGTAGCTGACCATCTCAATGGGGGGGGGCTATCAGGAGGGCTTCAAACAGGAACTCCACTATGCAATGATTGGATCAAGTGACCCAATCAGTCTTGAGGTTGGTGAACTCAAGCCACAGTGAGAATATCAAGTCCAAGGTGTGGCTGTGCTGATGGGTTGCAGAGGTAACAACCTGTGCCAGGCCCAGAGATATCAATATCTGGAGGAGGTCATAACCAAAATGTGAGTATTTGTTGTTGATCCAGGCACTGAACCCCCAATCAACCATCTAGGTGACTCCAACACCCTGTTGACAACGAAGTCCACTACCTTCTGTAGGAATTGTCCCCCCCATCCCTGAGAACGGTAAACAAGGAGAATACTGCAACCTGCACCAAGACCCCACCACACTGCCACACATTAAGAACCCACCAGGTGCACAGAGAAGTTCAGACTGGATCTAAAACAGATGGTCACCCCCTCTCTACATTCCTCCTCAGGCAGTGCACCACCGAGTACCCGGGAGGACTTATGCCTTCAATTTTGGACCAGCATCATCCCCAACCAGGTTCTCATGATGAAAGCCAGGTCGATTGAGGAAATCAAGTCCGCCATAATAGCAGTCTTGTTCTCATAGACCTGGCATTGCATAGCAGAATCTAATCAACTTAAGGTTTTGTATTATCTCTGAAAAAGGTATAGATTTTAACTTATTGTATAGTTCTTTCTACCATGCTTTTCTGTCCCCTTTTTTCTATTACCCCCTTCGCCCCCCCAGATTCTGTTTTTTTTAATTTAGTCTAACTTTTCATACATGAACTTTGTATATCTATACCCGCATCATGTATTTATATTGTGACCTTATTGAGTGTATTTAGTATATTTTTTATATGTTTGTTTGCCTGGTTTATGATTTTACAGCTTATAGCATATCAGATGATGAGATGGTTACACATGTTTGTAAGTTTCTAGCACACTGTCACTTTAAACTTTTTCTTTAAGCAGGACTCATTGATTGCACTAATTCAGCATTGAGAAAGCACGTCTCACATGAAAACATTCAGCTGTTGGTTTTGAGGGTGGGTGCATGGTGAATCCTATTGCTGTTACTGAACTGAGAATAAAGTTTGTTATCGTGAACACTGCTTGTGTGGATTTTTTGGAGCAGACACCAGGAAGCCTAGCCTACAAGTTTCAGTGAGTACATTTCTTTTGCTTTTGGTTCCAGTCCATTGCTGTTTGAGGAGCCACATAAAACATAGAAACACAGACAAAATGACAGCAGGAGACCAAGGCCCATCTAGTCAGCCCAAGTGTTCCTGAGAACGAATCTGATCTTTGTATCTAACCCCCCTTCTAATCTATACTCCCAACTACTCTCCCTACATTTGTTTGTGCAATAGATCTGTCCCAACCTAGTTTGAATGATGTCCACTTGTGACCTGTGGTGCTGGAGCTGGTGATTATACAGAACAGATCTTATGAGGGCACTTTGTTTATTCCTCTCAAGAACTAGTATGTCTGAATCATGTTCCCTCTCTCCTCCTATCCTTCAGTGAAAACATATTTAATGTTTCTAGCCTCCCTCATATGAAAGATCTTGGAGACCTTGAATCATTTTGGTCACTCTTCTCTGGCTTGTATCCAGCCTGTTTTATCTTTCTTTTGGGTATGGAACCCAAAACTGGACACAGTACTCAGATGGGACCTTACTAGGGACCTGTAGAGAGCAAGTATTACCTCCCTGCTGTCAAACTCCCTTATGTACCCTAGTATTCTTCTGGCCTTGCTGTAAGCTGTGTTGCATTGGCTGTTCTGTTTGAGGGTACAGCAAGGATGACTCATAGGTCTCTTTATTCTTTGAGGCACTTAGTTGGACTCCGATAAGCCTATAAACTGTCCTTGGATTCCCCTTACCCAGATGCATCACTTTGCACTTATTATCATTGAACCTCAGCTGCCAGATGTTAGACCATCTTTCCAGCCTCTGAAGGTCTCTTTGCAGGTCCCTAACCACCTTCTCACAGTCCACCCTTCCTCCTAGCTTGGTATCATCCACAAACAGGGCAAGTTTGCTCTGTATGCCAATACCGATATCACTGATAAATGCATTAAACAGGACTGGCCCTAACACTGGAGCCCTGTGGCAACCCCACTAGCTTCTCCTTCCTCTGACCCTGCCCCATTGACTACCACTCTGCTTTCTATCCTATAGCCAGCTACCATCAACCTGACTATGCTCTTGGCTGCTCCCATGTCCTCCAACTTTTTCAGAATGCAGTTGTGAGGCACAGAGTCAGAGGCCTTACTGAAGTCAAACTAGTGGAGGTCCACCAGGTGGCCTCTGTCAATTTTCCTGAGTAACCCAGTCAAAAAATGTGATTAGGTTCATCTAGCATGAACTACCCACTATGAACCCATATTTCCTATCATCCCAAAGTCCGTTCTTCTCCAGGTACTCCATCAATTCTTGCTTTTTTAAGGCTTCCATTATCTTCCCCACCACCAAAGTGAGGCTGACTGGTTGATAGTTGCCAGCCTCCTCAGAAAACCCATACTTGTGGAGGGGAACCACGCCTGCTGTCCTCCAGTCCCTTGACACTACTCTTGACATTAGTGAAGGTTTTACTCTTTCATACCAGTCTTCAGTAGCCTCTCACTGATTACTCTGGTAGGCCTCTAGAGACTAGGACCTGACAGGTGATCTGGGTGTGGCAAGCAGCTGCACAGACATCCCTGATTAGCTCTTTATCCTCTATGTTATGATTTACTCAATACTACTGTATTTTAGCTACTTTTTTATTAAATACGTTGTTTTAGGATATATGAAACTTTTAGTTTTTTTTATTTTAAAATTAAGAGGTTGGCTAATCCTGTACATGTGACCCTTTGGTTATAAGGGTGCATGTGTGGCATTTCCAGTCAGAATCATCTGTGACTGTAACTGTGAAGCTTGTTGCTCAGTTTGTGAGCTATAGCATATGTTTTTGGATGTTTTTGGATGGAATAGATACTAGACACTAGGATATTTTAAACTAATTTGTGCATACTCTGCCTTGCTAGCCTTGCAAAGTAAATGTATATCGATGGATAGTATTCAGCTAGAATTTGGCTCTAGAGGTTCCAGAGGAGCGATCTGCCAAGTTAGTAGCGCCTTTTTCTTCTCCTTTTTGCTACATGTGCTCACTACACTCTACTGCAATCACCATGACCATTGTAAGCATTAAGCAGCTGTTGCATTTGGGATATTGTAGGCCAACAATTTATATTGTATACTGTTTTAAAATGATCTAAAGGCCAACATAGGTTATATACTGTACAAGCATGATTTCTGTATGTCCGATTGTTTGTATTCAGTTCAATAAATAAATGTCCATTTTAACATATTTTTAACTAATTATGTTATTCTGGTTTACCCCTAATACCTACCCACAATCTATCTGGTGTTGGGTGGACACAGAAGTTCAGACTGGAAAGTGGGAACACAATGAGATTATTGAACAAAATCATTGAACTGAGTCAGACTTCTATTTTGGATCCATAATCTGGGAATATGTGAACTGTGAACTTCCTTTGATTTATCTGAGACTCATTCAAATACAGCACATTCATTATTTCTAGTGAAGACCATCTGATAGACTGGGCATACTACTCATCAAACTAAGGGCTTTGCTTCCTGGAATTAAAAACTGTATTTATATTTATCTCTGCCTAAAAGAATTAATAGGAATACACTTGAGGTATTTTTGTGGGCAAGTCTTTGAAACAAAATTCTGTTTTTTTATACAGAATAATTGGACTGCCTATTTTTTACTTAGGATTTGTATTTTTATATTGCACTTTTATACTGATTGAGGCCATAGCTTGTTTTTTATAGTAGCTCTATATAATAGTAGGCTCGCCAATTACGTGTTTCATGTTAGTGTACTAATTAGTGTTATCCACTTTTTTTAGCTCCTGATAAGGTAGAAGCAGCTGATAGCTGTAATTTTGTAAAATCTACCATGGTAAATACAAGACTACAAAGGCAAAAGCATAGTAATATGTTCCCATTACAAGAATTACCTATTAGTATCAAAAAGGTTTGTAGAAGACAATCAAAAATTATTGAGCACCTGTTGTCTTATGTTAATAAGACATGAACTCCAACATTAAGGGCAGCATCACAGACAGAGCTGTCACAAAGGTGGAATATGCAATTAGGAGATATTAGTGTAAGTCGAATAGGCAATTCTGAGTATTCAATTGGTGCCTCTATAAGTAATCACACAGCTGGTCCTTCTAAGGTTAACAAGCTAAATATAGAGGTTGTTAATATGCAGACTGATTTGCTGGATGTGGGCTTATCAGATAACATAAATTTTAATCATTCCAAGGAATTCAGGAAAAAATCTACTGGAAATTGTGTCTTATCTTTAGACCTGGACAAAATCTCCTAAATGATGGGACTCTAGGGACACTGGGGAACAAGAGGATACTAATGAAAGTGTAGAAAGTAAGGACAGCCTTTACAGTTCATCAAGCCTAATTGGTTCCCAGTCTAAAAATAATATAGAAATGGGAGGTGTGATTCAGGATTTACAAACATCGGTAGAGGGACTAAAGCTAATTGAAGCTAGTTCTTGTATGAGCCAATTTAAGTTTTGTAACAACTGTGGAGCCCAACAAGGTGGAGAAGAAGTACAGCCAGGACATAATCAGAATCAATTCAAACCACTATGTTTAAGTGACGATATGAGAGGAGTTATTGAGTAATCCCTATAGTGCCCATTTAGTAATCATGAAATAGCTGATAATGAATAAGAATATTATGGAATCACTGAGAGAGGAGGTACCTTACAACAGAGCAAGGCTAGATTTCCTCAGCACAAAACCACCAATTGAGGAAGAACATCAATCACAAGAGTCCGTACATTGTCAGGTAAGCACAGGATTGAGACCAGACTTTAGTATTATTGAAATTATAGACCCCCAGCAATTTCTCATAATTAATAAAACAAAAAAATGGAAAAAGGCAGAGGAAAGAAGAGTTAAGTCTGTGAAGATTCAAAGTGCCAATCAAGCTCCTATTAATGAGGTAAGGCCCATTGAAGAACTTGGTAATGTGGGAAAGGAAAGGTGTATAGGACATTTGTGTTGTAAGAGAGGAGCTGTTAGTAAAGACAGACCATCCCCCAGCTGATGACAGAATTTATATAGGTGCTGGGTCTACCATGATGATGCATCTGGGTAATCTGGAACAAGAAATAATAAAACTTAATCAGCAATTAGGTAAAATCCCCTTGGTTAATGAATTGGGTTCATCTTTAGATGATTATGAAAGTGATGAAGAGGAACAGTATAATCAGCCAATTAAATATAGAACCCAGAGGCTAAAGATTAATGAAGCAATAAAAGATAGTGAGTCTGCTAATCAATCTCCAGAAAGTGGAATAATTAGGAACTGGCAGATACTTATCCCCTCATTAGATTATATGGCCCTCTGAACAGGGGAAATTTTAGCCCCTGTAATTTCAAAACACAGTTGTTAGAATACTTAATTAAAGAACTTGACATCTCATTAACAGAGGATGATATTGTCAAAATTAAGAATATCTCTATTCCAGCAGCTACATTGGTTGATATATTGTTTGGATCACCAAGGTTGGCCAGCTATGTGTGGGTTAACAGTTGGGCAACCCAGGAGAATGACCCAATCTTAACCTTCCTTAATAGAGTATTATTTAATAGAGAAGGAATTGAAAATAAGGACATACAACCCCCCCAAAAAAAATATTGAGTTTGATTGGGATGAGCCCTATAAGTCATGAAGATGAATACACACTGACAAAAGCAATTAAGGATCTGTTGACAAATTTTCTGCATATACCTATTGATGAGATGGGTCATATTCTGGCTAAATGAGCATCTGATGACTATCAACCAAATAACTAAATAGATCTAGCTGTGACCAACTTAAGACTTGTTGATTGTATACTCAGTAAGGCAGAGAAATTAGATAATTTGGGATTATACATTGTTTTGCCGAGGGAAATGAATACACAAATATTACATGCCAATGTATTGAACGGAAATGAAATGCTGCTGTCTGATAAACTAAGGTTACTGGTGGGATATAACAACGATTGACTTGGTGCTAAGCAGGGTATTGTCCCAGGAAAGGGAAAGGTGAAAGCTTGTGGTCTATTTTATCTATCCTGAAATATAGCAGGCTGGATAAATAAGATAGTGGATACATAATTTAAACATTTCTTATTAGGTTTTGAGGTACTATGTCTACAAGAAATGCAGCATACACATAATGATACAATTGAATTAAAGGGATATGAAGTGTTCCACAGTACTGGTTTAAGACTGATTAAATGTGGCAGATGTTCCAGAGGTCTTATAACATTTGTTAAAATAGGGATCTTCCAGAAAGTGACAGTGGGGAAAATTACCAATAATTGCATTGTAGTCTTTGTGAAAAATGGAACTCAGGAGAGTGCAATTGTAAACTGCTATATTCCTCCAGATGCTTCCAATTTCTATACCTCCTGATTTGGACAGAGCTTACAAATACATTAATGGATACCGTGTTGGAATTTCCTAGTGTAGATGTTATGTTAATAGAAGATTTTAATGCCCAAATAAGGCTCTTTGATGGTTTAGCAGATAACGCAATGTATCTTCATATGAGTACAAAGGAAAAACTTTCGCCCAAGAAAATCTAAGGATATTAAGTTGAATTATTCTGGAAAAGAACTCATTGAGTTACTTAAGGAATTTAACCACTGTCCAATAAATGGAAGATATCAGGAGGATATAGAAGGTGAATTTACTTTTTGCCTCCACTAGAGGAACATCCATAGGGTATTATGCCTTCTGGAATGATCCTAGTTCCTATTGGGGAAATATGAATGTAACAATTTATTTATTTATTTATTTGCTTTTGGTAACTGGGTAAGTGCACTAGGCATAGCAATGCCTATTTTCACGCATGACCCAAGAACTATAGCAGGGGACACTGATCATTTCCCGCTTATACTAGAAACTTTAAATCAGAGGGCAGTAT
The DNA here is from genome assembly GCA_016271365.2 of Neoceratodus forsteri. Classification (NCBI taxonomy): domain Eukaryota; kingdom Metazoa; phylum Chordata; order Ceratodontiformes; family Ceratodontidae; genus Neoceratodus; species Neoceratodus forsteri. The sequence goes on along the minus strand of CM057454.1, from coordinate 1,022,164,789 downwards.
CTAAAAGAAATATCTCAGACCCTGTAATGTTTACAGAGTTAAGAGCCTTAAAGAAAATTATCTGGTAACAGAATACACATAATGATATATTGCCTATTTTGCTGAACTCTATCATGGTAGAGGAAGTAGGGAACTTATTGACATAAAATCATGGCTATTTGGTGCAATAATTGAATAATTTAATTGAAAATATTAGAACTAAAATGAAATATCCATTTAAAAGTAATAACATCTCTACTATTAACACATGGTTTGATAAAGACTGCCAAAAGAAGAAAAGTCATAACAGGAAACCATACGCAACCTTTAAAGAAGGGGAGAATAGACAATTATTGAAACAAATAAATAATGAAAGAAGACAATACAAGAGTCTTATGAAGGATAAAAAAGGCATTCTGTGATGCACAATGGCAACTCATGCTGAAAGCGGTGACAAACAAAGATGCCAAATTATGCTGGACTCTTTTAGCCAAAGGTACAGATAAATATAAAGTGGAAATAGACACATATATCTCAGAAGAGAAATGGCTTCAACACTTCTCTAACATCTTTTTTGATTTGTCTGAAGGAAATATGGCAACTGAAATCCAAAAGATACAACATTCTTTTATTTCTATAACATTGGATGAGGTTTATTTAGCAATATATCCCTTTAAAAAACACAAAGTAGCAGGATCGAATGGCATTCCTCCCAAAGTATACCTTTGTGCCATGAAATTATGGGGTAAGTTCCTAGCCATTTTTTTTAATAAATGTATATTAGTCGGCATATATCCGGCCTCAGGGAAGGGAGCCAATCTGGTACCCATTCACAAAAAAAGGAGACCTGTATAACCCAGCCATGTATAGGCTAATCAGCCTGTTAGGTGTAAACTTAAAAATATTCAGTAGAATACTGTTGGAAAGGCTAAAGGCTGAGATTACTAGAACAGGTGGGTTATCCAGTTACCAAGCTGGGTTCAGATCAAACTTTTCTACATGTGATAATATATATGTTCTCAGACACATTACAGAAAGATATGTGAAAATTAGGAAACAGAAGGTTTATGCAGTCTTTATAGATTATTCTTCTGTGTTTAATTACATTTCAAGAAGTATCCTATGGACTCTACTTGTAGAAAAAGGTATCAATCAATCACTTTTTGCAATTATTGCAGAATTATATATAGGGACATGGGCTACAATAAGACTAGGGAATAAAGGTCAATTGTCAACTACATTTGACATTAATAGAGGTGTAAGACAGGGGTGTGTCTTTGCCCCCCTACTGTTCCCTCTTTATATGGAAAATATGCTGTTAGACACCAAAGCACTTAATGCCCACTTCCCTAAAATTAAGTCAACTCTATGTCCAATTTTGGCATATGCAGATGATATTACATTGATCTCACTTACCAAAAAAGGTTTACAGACCAAGCAGAATTATATTCCGCAAAGGTCTGTCCAATTAAAATTAAAAATTAACTTAAATAAAACAAAAATAGTTATTTTTAATAATAATAAAACACAAACCAATAGGGTATGGTTCCTAGGGATGGACAAAATAGAGGTAGTTGACAAATATCTATATTTAGGTATGTTTCATGGCAATGCACATACAAATGTATTGTTAGACAAACTAAAGAAAACACTTGCGTGTTTAGTAAGATTTAATGTAAAATTCAGTGGAATGATGGTTAAACCCCTCATAAATGTTATCAAAGCCAAATTTAAGACAAAACTATTTTATGGGGCAGGAGTATGGGAAGCTGAAAACGTGAAAACATTAATGTCACCTTTATTTGTTACTACGAAGCATTCTGAAATTGGGCCATTTTTGGCCAGAGGTATATATAATAACAGAGCCTGGACTTACAAATGTAAAAGCAGCTATGGAAATTGTAAGTAAACAACTGGTTAAGATTAACCAAAATAACAGAAACTACCCTGGCAAAACAATGTCTGGGAGAAAAAGAAGATTTAATCATCTTGGGGGTACAAAGATGGGTTTTTGTATACAGCCCTTGAATCTTACTGGAAAAAAATATAGACTCAAGAATTTAAAAATGGCTATTGATCAGAGACCATGTGATGAAGTGCTTAGAGTAACAGCTCTCCACAACTGCTCCCTCTGCCCAATGCTTAAATTTACATTTAAAATATCTAATCTAGCATTATTCTGCTCACCTTCAGTCTGGTCTGTCTCCTATTACCACTGGGAAGCTCCATGGGTGCAAGAATGGAAGCTGAGATACATCTTGCCATGCCGAAGAATACTCCGCCTGTGACACCAGAAAAAACTAGCAAGATAGCCAAGGCCTAGCAGGGTGCCAGTGGCAAATCCTCTACTGCTACCACCACACAGACCTCCGAAACAACCCCACTCACACTTGAACACTTCATCGCAGAATTCAGTCCTTTTCAGGATGATTTAAGACCACTCACTACAGAAGTTAAACAGATGGCAACTCTGCTTGATGATAGCTCTACGAGGATGGTGGATAACAAAGCATGCCTAATTTCCCTGGAGAAATGGGTGGAATGCATGAATAATGAAACTGTAGATGACAGGCACAGAATCAAAAAATAGGAGGACAAAATCGAAGACCTGGAAAGGAGGAGTCACAGAAAAAGCATTGTTATAGTCTGACTTCCAGAGAAAGAAGAATGGGCCAATACTATTCTTTTCATTCAAAAGCTAATAGAAAAATTAGCTGGTCCCTCTCCCTTCAGTACAGCCTATACCATTGAGTGGGCCCATAGAGCTCTTAGACTGATGCCAGCACCCGGTTCCACTCCACGTCCCCTGATATTTAAGTTCTTAAATTTCCAAGAAAAACAATATTTCCTGGGGAAAGTGAGAGACCTACAAGAAATTCAATGGGAGGGAACCAGAATCAGAGTTACCCAGGATGTGCCTGCAACAGTTAGGCAATGAAGGACTCAACTCCACCCTATTGTTTCAAAACTCATAGCGGCTGGAATAAAATTTAAAATGTGATACCTGACCCTGCTGCAGGTCCTGATAGCAGGTAACTGGACCACCTTTGAAGAGATAGAAACAGCACAAACAGCACTATACATGTCTTTCTCAGATCTATTTCATACTCGCTGAACAAAGACTGCAGAAGGATCAATCTATTAACCTACTGGATTTATAAAGTAATAAAAGGGCATTTTGAAGAGTGGCCGAATTAAAAAAATGGGGTCACTTTATATCACCTCAGAAGTTCACAGAATATCTGGCCAGGTTTCAGCCAGTATATTTACTTTTAACAGAAGTCCCAGTTCTCATTGAGTGTTCTTGATGCTAAGTTTTTTCTCGTTTTGGGGCGTTCTGGACTGTTCAAGTTGAGAGTGTTTCCACATGATTTTGTGACTTTCTTTTCTTGTGTAGACTATTTACTTCCCTGAACTTTACAGCTTGCATCACTCCCAGAGATATTTACTTTATTTTTGACCCAAGCATGCAACAGAGAAGCTACACAATCCTCTCAATAGGTACTGGTAAAGCTTGCCTGTCACCACTTGAGAGACCGCGAGCTATATGCTTAGGTGTCTCGCTTAACGACACATGTGTTTACGCCTTGATCAATAGAATTTTTGCTGGCCAGTTGTTGCTCCATTGACATTTCCTTACTTTATCATGATTACCAGCCATAATTTGGGTCAATGTACAGTTCAAGACATTTTTTCCTTTCCTTATATGGCGATTTAATGACTTCAAGGACGATGTCAAGCTGGTGCAAAGACACAAGGGGACCTTATATAACCTCATGTTGGGGGTTTGTGTTTTTGTTATAGATATTCAGGGGGTTTATTACAATAGATCTAGATCTCTCAGGACTGTTTCTAAGAATACTAGTCTTACTCTAGATGTTATATTATCTTTTAGTGTCACATAAGTTTGGGGTCATTGTTGGGTGGATGGAGGGCAGAACTGGAGGGGCGAACAGGTGAGCTCTACAGAATGCTCTCACAGCAGCATGGGGCGGAGGGAGGGCTGGATTGTTTTTGCTTTACAGGGCATTTGTTTGGCTTTCATACTGAAAGGGGTATTTGTAGGTAGAGATGGGGGGAAGGGAGGCTGTGGGTGGGAGAAAGCACAGCAAAGATATGTAAAAGAGATCTAAAATCTTTCTTATTTACTACCACCCTAGAATTTCCCAGGTTCTATTTTGTAATGGAAAATGGCTAGGGATGTGCATATTGCTACATGGAACATGAAAGGGGTTAGACTGAAGCTTAAACAACATAAGGTGTTGAAACATTTAAAAATCCTATCAGTGGAAATCTCCTTTATTCAAGAATCCCATTTGTTAGACTCTGAAGCACTTCAGTTTTGGAGACAGCAAGTGGGACATTTTTTTTTCCAGCTGAGGGCTTCACCAACAGTGGTGGAACTATGATTCTAATAAATAGAAAAGTCATCTTTTCACCCACTCAGATTATCAGAGACCCTGGCAGCAGATTCATATTGGTATGGGGCACGATGTTTACCAAAGAAATACTGCTGGGCAGTATCTATGGCCCCAATCAGGATACCCCTGGGTTTTTCACACATCTTATCCAGACCCTAACTTCTTATCAATCCCAATGATCCTAGGGGGAGATCTTAATCTAGTTTTCAATCCATCTTTAGACCAGACTGGCCATCATCAAATAGGACTCTCCCCAGCCCAGCGGGCACTCCAAGAACTGGTGGGCCAGGTAGGTCTGTGTGATATCTAGCGGGTTCTCCACCCAATGGATAAAGAATATACTTATACCTCCCCAGTTCACAGATCCTGTTCCCAAATAAACTGCCTACTTTTCTCCCATTTACTCATTCCTGGGGTTCTGGATGGTTTGATTCAACCTGGCTCTGCCTCGGACCATTCCCTGGTTGTATGTCATCATTCCTTGCTATCCATACCTAAAGGGGGATCCTGATGGAAATTTAATGATCAGTTTCTGAAAGACCCAGAAATTGTCCAAGTTATTCAAGATCATATAGGACATTTCACTGCAACCAACACAGATCCATTGAATGATCTGACATGGAATGGTGCACCCTTAAGGTCTACCTAAGAGGGATCCTGACTGACTTCACATCAAGAAGAAAGAAAATTAGGGAACAACAGTTGATACAATTATTGTCCTGAATTAGGGTTATAGAACAAAACTTATCTCTGCAGTCTCCTGAGTCTCACCATCAGGAGTTAATCAGACTGAGAGCTACCGACCTACAGCTATTAAGAGAAAAGGCAGAGTATGCCATACTGAGAACAAAAGCTTCTTATACAGGTCAGGGTGAAAAGGCAGAACACCTACTAGCCCTCAAGATAAAATAACAGGAACCCTCTAATTTTATAGCCTCAATATGCTTTCAGTCTGACAGTTCCTGAAAATATCCCCAAGGGATATTTTATTAGAGTTTACTGGCCGGCCTGGTGGTGCAGAGGGTTGAGGCACTGGATGCCACACCTCGAACCTTCGTGACCCGGTTCAGAAATGGACTCAGGTCGTGGGGGCTGGTTGGGGAAGGAAAGGATTGAGCATCCAGAGGACTGCTGTCCTCTCCTGGGGAGGGTGGGTGGGAAGCCCCACTCTAGTACTGGCCCCCATGGAGATCATGGGTACTACATGCAGTGGCACAGGCAGGACAACCAGAAAGCCCTAAAAACAGCTTTGGTGCCACCAGATGATGGCCTCCATGCTCCATGTCCCTCAGAACCTCTGGGAGCATCCTTCACCACAGCAGTGCCTCCAGACCATAGAAAAATAGTTTGCCGGGTTCCCCTGCCACCCGGTGCCTTCCCTCTCGAAGGAGGGGGACACGCCTGGTGATGGGATATGTCATGACAGATCAGGGGTCGGCTACGATGTGTCTGTTGTTGGAGCTCCAGAAGTGGACAGCTAAGGCATGGAAGCATTAGGTGGCCCAAAGGTGAGGTGGACACTGGAGTGTGAGGGGAGGTAAAAAGAGTATACAAAAAAAAAGAGTTTACTGGTTATTATAAGTCACTGTATGGCCCAATGCCCTATCCCCCCACCGAACAGGCACTAAATAATTATCTTGAAGAGACTAAATTGCTCCGTCTCTCTGAGGAACACCAGAATTTGTTGTTACACCTGATCACTAAAAGGGAGCTTGAGGAAATAATCAGTAATCTTCCCAAGAACAAGACCCTAGGGATGGATGGCTACTCGGCTAATTTTTATCAAAAGTTCAGTAAGCAACTTATCCGTCTGCTCCTTCCCCTATACCAACATATACTGTCTGGAGCCAAAGCTGATCCTACCCTTTTTTGAGGCACTGATTATCCTATTACCCAAACCTGGTAAGGCTCCTGAACTGATCACAAATTAACAACCCATTTCTCTTCTTAACCAAGACATAAAAATTTTAACTAAATTACTTGCCAATCATCACAACTTAATACTCCCAGATCTTATTGTAGCAGAACAGGTGGGTTTCATGAAAGGGAGATCCTCGGCAGATCATCTTTGCACCCTGTCTCATGTTTTCTTGGTATCCATAGACTCCCCTTTCCATGCAGTCCTGGTCTTTCTGGATGCTGAGAAGGCCTTTGACAGGGTGAACTGGCACTATATTTTTTGGACTCTCAAGGCTTATGGCTTTCTGTTAAAATTCCAACATTGGATCCATGCTTTGTACCTCTTCCCTACAGCCTGAATAACTGGCAATGGGGTAATCTCAGACCTTTTTACACTGTACTCAGGCATGAGGCAAGGCTGCCCCATCCCCACCACTCTTCAGTCTTTATCTTGAGCCACTGATCTGTAGACTGAACAATTGCCAGTTGATTCAGGGCATTCCTGTACAATCCCAGGAAGTAAAGGTCTCGGCATACAGTATGCAGATGACCTCCTTCTCCAACTTTCTCATCCTGTCACATTCATCCCCCAAGTGCTAGAAGTTATTGAACAATTTAGTCAATTATCAAACTACAAACTGAATGTCAGTAAGACAATTGTTTTCCCCCTTAACCATAAGATATTTAAACCAGCCATATTAGCAATAGGACTCTCCTGGAAACAGGATCCCTAAGATATCTAGTTATTGAACTCACAAGAAATTCAGGCAAATGTTTAAAACTTAACTTTGATTTCCTGGTACACACAGTTAGTCAAGACCGATATCGCTGGTCCACCCTCCCAATTTCCATTTGGGGCAGGCTTAATTTACTTAAAATGAATGTCTTTCCATGCCTTTTTAACCCCCTTAGTCTACTTAATACTTGGCTCCCTTTGTTCTGGTTTAAAAAAGTACACAGCCTTTTCACTAAATTTATCTAGTCCAAGAAGAAGCCAGAAGGGGAAGGAAACATATTCAATTCAGTGCTTTACAGTAACTGGTAATTGCTATTTTTCTTTTAAACTTAGATTGTGGGCTTTTAGCAACACTGTACTTTCTTTGTTGTCTTTACTTAGAATTGTTTTTGGGCTGTTGAAAATTTAAAATGTAGTGGTGGTGTATTTCTTTGCTGTCTTTAATTGCTGCAATATGCTTTCTCCCCTTCCCCAACTCTTAATTATATGCCCTGTTAAATCTGATTGACAGGAGCTAAACACAGGTATAATAAGGTGTGGTATAGGAGGGGCATAAGGGGGAAGCCCACCCTCAGCACGACAAGTGTTTTGACTCATTTATTTATTTATTTATTGGTTTATTTTCTTTTTAAAAAGAAAAGTATCTGAGGATCAGTGGTAGGATTTTAGGACAGCAAATTAATAAAAGGGAACTAGGAGAGCTCCAGTAGCAGACAAGTAGTGGAACAGCAGTATAATTGCAGTATAATGTGGGAGTGGTGCAATGCAGTGGCTGTGGGCAGCCATATTCAGGCAGACCTTCTGACACTGAGGTGCTGCCCTATCTGCATGCATCTCTCTGGACTGTGGGATGAGGTAGCCAGACTCAGAGCGGAAGTAAACTGGGTCAGGAGTACCATCACCCCTATCAAGAGACCACCCAGTCCAATGCAACTGCCTCAAAGGATGCCTAGAATGAGAAGCACTTGTATGACAGTGGGCTCAGGGAGGGTTAGAGCAGTCAGGCAGAGGCACATCCCAGATCCTATTCCACTCAAGAACTCATATGCCACACTGGCAAACGGGGACAACCAAATAGAGGTACCCAGAGAAGTGGAAGGAAAGGATGTAGAGGTTAGCCAAGGAGGAGACCTCGGCAGAGAAAGCAGTGGACCCCAGAGGAGGAGGAAGTGAATCCTGGTTGGGGACTCCATCATAAGAGGGATCCAGCTAGGAACACAGGAGGGGGAGGACAGGGAGGTGAGGTGCCTACCCGGTGTCACGGCATGGAGGGATGGAAGGAAGATCCTGGGGATCACTGGGAAGGCAAGATGGGAGGGTGAGCTGGATTTCATTATCCACCTAGGTACTAATGACCTGGCAAATGGGGAGCCAAAAGAAGATCAGGAAGAGTTTAGGAAATTGAGAGGGGTCTCAAGCAAGTAGCTACTTCTGTCACTTTCTCAGAAGTACTACTCAAGTAGAGGCAAGGGAGTGCATAGGTGCATGCACCAGGACCTTTAACTCATAGTTGAAGAACTGGTGCTGTGAGGAAGGGTTTGGATTCATTGGTGACTGGGGACCCACCTGGAGGGATGGAGGTCTGTTCAAGCTTTATGGTCTGCATCCATCCTGGAGGGGATCCAAGACTAATGATAAGTTTAAATGCTACATTGACAAGCATTTAAACTAGCAAAGGGGGTGGCAGGCCAGCAAGGAGGGTACCTACTTGCTCACCCCCACAGCTAACAGTGGAACCAGTGAACCAGAGGAGTGGCTATCTCTACAAAGCAGGTGCAAAAGATGGAGATTAGTGCCCAAGAGGTGGATAGGAGAAAGGGGCAAAATCAGCAGAAGGGCAGACAGCAAGGAGAACCAGGGATAAAGGACAACCAAGGAAGGGGCTGAGAGAACAGTGAAACAGTCTAGGGAGGTCAAATCATGGAAAGCCATGTGCAAATGCCAGGAGCCTTAGCAACAAGATGGAAGATCTGAGGCTGTCATGGCGCAGTCAGACCTGGACATTGTGGCTAATCTGAAACCTGGTGTAATGATAACCATGACTGGGAGATGGCCATACCTGGCTACAACATATTCAGAAGAGACAGAACAGGCAGGAAGAGAGGAGGAGTGGCACTGTATGTGAAAATTACATAAGGGCCACAGAGATCCAGGAGGAACAAAATGGGGAGAGATACTGTGGGTTAAGTTGGAAAGGAAAATGGGGACAGCTATCCACACAGGTGTGGTCTATAGACCACCAGCCCAGGAGGAAGAAACAGATAGAGAGTTGATGCTAGCCATCCAAAGGATGGCAGACAAGGGGAGGTAGTACTGGTTGGAGACTTCAATATTCCAGACGTGGACTGGAGCATCCCAGCAGCAGCATCAACTAGGAGCAGATTTATCCTGGTCTCCCTGCAGGGTGCCTTCCTCAAGCAATTGGTCATGGAACCAACTCAGCAGAAGGCAATACTGGACCTTGTGCTCACAAACAGGGACAGTGTGATGGGGGTAACACTGAGGGAGCACCTGGGAAACAGTGACCACCAGTCATTGTGGTTTGAAATCACAGAAAGAGCAGAACCAAACCACACAAAACACGTATCCTGGATTTTAGGGGGGCAGACTTTGGGAAAATGGGAGATACTTGAAAGAGGCATTAAGGGGAATGGGGCAGGAATCAGGGGTTAAGGAACAGTGGGAGTATTTAAAATGGGGATTACAAGAGCAACAGAATTATGCATTAAGCAGGTTAGCAAGAGGAAAAGGAAGAGGAGACCATTATGGTTTTCCAAAGAGGTAGCAAAGAAAGTGAAAGCCAAAAAGATTGCATTCAGACAATACAAAAAGACACAGGCAGAAGGGGATAGGGAGAAGTACCAGGAGAAGCAAAGGGAGGCAGGGAGGTCAATGAGGGAAGCCAAAGCTCAGACAGAAGAACACATTGCGGAGTCATGTGATGCAGGGCACCGAGTAACACTCTCCTGCCTGAGCTCCTTTCCTCTGCTCTGTTTTATAATGTTTATTTACGTTTCTGTAGCAGTAAATCTCTTCATCTGCCCGGTGAATCTTCATGGTAATCCAGTGTTTATGCTGTCGGGTCTAAATGGAGATCAAGATGAAAAAAAGCCTTCTTAAAGAAACTCCTCCTGTATCTCCCGAGAAGGCCCCGAAGAAGACCAAGGCCTCTGCTATAGCACAGTCACAGATTATTGGTGCTGGCAACGCAGATTCAGAACCTCTTACCCTCGCCAGATTTTTAGAAGAATTTCAGCCCTTCAAATCTGAACTGCAGTCAATTTTGGGGGAAATTAAAAGTATATCTAATACTATGGAATCTCTATCTCAGAGGACCTCTGACAATGAAGCTCGTATATGCTCCTTAGATCGCAAGCAAGATCAAGTTGGCCCAGAGTTGGTGGCTGTGCGGCAACGACTAGTCAAAATGGAGAGCAAGGTTGAAGATTTGGAGGGCCGTAGCCTCTGCAATAATGCAGTTTTAATAGGTTTGCCAGAACGAGAAGAAGGAGCTGATCCGATCAAATTTGCCAGGAAATTTGTTGAAAAAATTGCAGGTCTATCTCCGTTTGGCTCCAATTACATTATTGAAAGAGCCCACAGAGTGCTCCGTCCTATGCCACCACAAGGAGCGGCTCCTAGATCTTTTATATTTCGATTTCTGAATTACCAGGAGAGGCAGCATTTTTTGGCTAAAGTACGGGAAATTAAAGATCTCACATGGGAAGGATCCAGGATCAGGGTTACACAAGACCTACCCCTGTCAATGCGTCAGAAATGAGCCTCTTACCATGCAATAGTCTCGAAGCTAATAGCAGCAGCTATAAAATTTAAGATGAACTACCCAGCCAGACTGCAAGTGCTTGTTGTGGGCTCTTGGCGTGTATATGAGGATGCTGAGACTGCGGCTACCGATCTTAAAACTGCTTTTCCAGAATTATTTTGTGCTCCCTGAGGAAGGGGCTGAGTATGTCTATCTGAGAATTCATATAATGGAGCGAGATGCCTGACTTTCCTTGTTTCTTTTTCAATAAAAAAGATCCTGGTGCTTGTAGGGGGTCTAGCCGGTTTTCCTCTGAGGGACTGTACATATTAATCATGAAGCTGGCTGGTCTGAGGCTCCGGTTACCTGGAGAGTGCTGCGACCTCTTTTGTGTTGGTCCTGCTAAGATATTCAAGCGACATCTGATGGTCTCGCTTTACTGGCAGCCCGCATTACCCACTGAAGGCTTTCCCTATTATTGAATGTGTATATGGGACTGGTTCAATGTGTCTGAAGAAGATGTGAGTGCGGTTTACACAAAGTGTTACATTTTTTGGGGTTTTTTTCGCGCCTTTTGATGCTGTGATTACCTCAGTATTGCTGGGAAGAATTTAGAAATGTGGGACAGTGCCACTTTTTCCACTAGAGACCTATTGCTCCTAGTGTTGTCAGCCAATCTTAACTTGCAGCACGGATTGTTTATCGCTAGATGGCGCCAACGACTGTGTATGCTGCAGTACCCCATATACTGGTCTCATGCTGGATTTATATTAGGAAAGTTATTTTGCCTAATTCTGTCTTAAGGGAAATATTGATCCTAGGGGGTAATTAATACATGTTTTGTATGGTTGGCTATTTGATGCAGGGAGATTGCTCTAAAGGGAAAGGGGCGAATTAGAAGTCTCAGATAATTTTCTCGTTTTGATTGACAGTGCTTAGGTTCGCCTTCTCCCAATGTGTTGGCATTTTTACCCCGTGACTGGGTCAATGTTGTATGTTTTAACTGTTTTCTTCTAGCCGTAAGGCTCGCTATCATTAATATCTGTCATGTTTTGTAATATTGGTATTCTGAGATATTTTATATGAATATTGTTGATTCGGAGTTAATTACCACTTTATAAGATCAGAAAGCTTTGTTTTATTGTTATAGTTAAATTAGTCGTTGGGAGCTGGGAGAGGGGCGATGGGGAGGTATAGGTGGGCTGTTTATCATGTACCAGGCGATATGTGGATGGGAGTGGAGGGGCTGGTCTTTATTCAATGTTGTTGGGTTATTTTCTGGAGGGTATGTATGTGGTTATCGGGTGGGTTGGGTTGGGTTGGGAGGTGGGTGGGTAAGCACAGCATATATTCAACAAGTGGTACCAGTGAGCTCATAAATAGGTTTAGGTGGTTTGCTATGTCTGACCTTAACTTTTCAGAGGGTGATGGTTAGAGATATCTAGTGTATCACTTGGAATGTTAAAGGGGCTAGACATAAAATAAAACAATATAAAATTCTGAAATATTTAAGTCATCTTAAAGCATAAATCATGTTATTACAGGAGACACATTTACTTAATACTGAAGCAGACAAAATGAGGCATCAGAAGGTGGGGCAGGTATTTGCGGCATAAGGTACTACCCAAAGTAGAGGGGTAATGAAACTTTTACATAGATCTAACTCCTTTCAACCTCTCAAAATCATTTCCGACCCTTGTGGTAGGTTTTTATTTGTAAAGGGAAAATTATATACACTGGACATTGTCCTGGGAAGTGTCTATGGCTCTAACATGGATACTCCAGGGTTTTTTGTTAAACTACTGGAAGTTGTGAATTCATTCTCTGATCTTCCCATGATAATAGGGGGTAATCTTAATCTGGTGTTTGACCAGACTGTAGATAGGTTGGGATGATCTCATCAAGGCTTCTTTCCTGCTCAAAGGGCTTTCAGAGACCTATTGTACTCCACTGGCTTGTGCGATGTGTGGCATGTGCTTCACCCTAACCATAGGGAATACACATTTATTTCGCCAGTACATGGCACCTCCTCCCGGATTGATTATATTTTGATTTCTCAAAATCTTTTACCGGGGGTAGTGGATTCTAATATTGTCTCGGGCCCACCCTCAGACCACTCAGCAGTCACCTGTCAGTTCTCAGTTGTGTCCTTGCCCCAGAAGGGTAATAGGTGGAAACTCAATAATCAAATTCTGAAAGAACCGGATAAGGTTGAATATATAGCTACTCAAATACAGCAGTTTGTGGTCTTAAATAACAAGTCTACTGGGTGACCCGACATGGAGTGGGGGGCTCTCAAAGCTTTTTTGAGAGGGATTATAATTGGTATAGCATTGAAAAGTTAAAAAGAACGGGAAAATAAAGCTTCTCGTCTGTTGTCTCAGATTAGGAACATGGAATCTAGTCTTTCCCCAGCCTCTTCAGAGGCTTTTAGGCAGGACCTAGTTAAACTGAGGGACGCCTACCTCGGTCTAATGAGAAAGCAAGCTGAATTTGCAATTTTGAGAACTAATGCAGTTTATACTGACCAAGGGGAGAAGGTGAGGCAGATGTTAGCCATGCGCATCAAACAACAGGAGTCTGTCAGATTTATTGCTGCAGTGCATTCCTTAGATGGGGATCTCCTTAGAATTTCACCTTCAGAGATAGCAAATGAATTTTCTAGTTATTTTCAGGACTTATATGGTCCCATGTTAGCCCCCTCGGAGGAGGATTTACAGGCATATTTGAGGGACCTACATCTACCTAGTCTTACTGAGCTTCAGCAAACTACGTTAACTTCAGCTACAGTATCTCTGAGGATGAAATAGAAAGGGTAATTAAATCCCTAGCATGTGATCAGACTCCTGGTCCTGATGGTTTTACCTCCAACTTTTACAAAGTTTTTTCCAAGCAATTAACTCCCATTTTACTTCTGCTGTTCTGTTTTCTTCTCTCCAGTCAAGCGACCGATGCTTCTCTTTTTGAAGCATTGATTGTGTTATTTCCCAAACCAGATAAGCCACGTGACCAGGTTTCTAGCTATAGACCGATTTCCCTCCTCAATCATGCTATTAAAATTTTAGCCAAATTACTTGCGGATCAGATGAGTTTAGTTCTTCCTTCTATAATAGGGGAGAAGCAAGTTGGGTTTATGAAAGGTAGATCATCAGCCAATCACCTGAGAACTCTGGCTCATGTCTTCTCGGCCTCCAGGGATGCTGCTCTCCCGATGGCCTTGGTTTCCCTGGATGCCGAGAAGGCCTTCAAAAGGGCCTATTGGAAATACTTGTTTGCAGTGATGGAGGCCTTTGGTTTTCCCGGGGAATTTCGGAACTGGGTTCACTCATTATACTTATTACACTCTGCTAGGATTTCCTGAAATGGGGTGTTCTCCTATCCGATAAATTTATCTATGGGAACCAGGCAAGGGTATCCACTATCCCCGCTGCTTTTTAACATTTATTTAGAACCCCTTATTCGGAGGCTGATGAAAGCTAAGGATATCTCAGGTATTTACCTTACATGGTCATGAAGCTAAGGTTGTGGCATATGCGGACAACCTTCTTCTCCAAATAGCAAACCCGGCTATATCCATTCCCCGATTCTCAAGATAATAGAAGAGTTTAGTAAAGTCTCTAATTACAAGCTTAATATAGGTAAACCCCTGGTTTTTCCTCTCAATCATAGAGTCTATAAGAAAGAAATTACTACATTTGGTCTGGCATGGAAGTCTGATTCCATTAAGTATCTTGGAATCATTCTGACACAAAACATGCTTCGACTTAAGCAGTTAAATTTAGATTCACTAGTTCTTAAGATAGACCAAGATCTTCGCAGTTGGTCCCTCCTTCCTCTCTCTTTACAGGGTAGGATCAACTTGATTAAAATTAATGTTTTTCCCCATCTTTTTTATCCCCTCAATATGCTAAATGTTGTACTCCCGATGTCTTGGTTTAAAAAAGTACATAGTATGCTTTCCAATTTTATATGGGGATATAAGAAATCGAGGATGGCATTCCATAAACTGGCTGCACCTAAGGGAAGAGGAGGTTTGAGGCTTCCGCATCTTGGACTGTATTATTGAGTGAGTCAGGTCAACAAATATCTTAAGTGGTTGGCAGTGGATCAGCTTTCAGCCTGTTCTGGTTATATCCCGCTATGGTTAAAGGTGGAAGTAGCCCTTATTAAAAAGTATAGATACCTTCCCCATGTGATGCTATATTCGAAACTACGTTCTCTTCCTGAAACATTTAGTAACTCTCCCATTGCAGTCTCGATTAAGGCTCATATTCAACTATGTGCTTTTCTCAAATATGACAATATTAAGGATTTGTCCCAGCCCATAAATGGCAACCCCAACGTACAAATAAACAATACACCACTATCACCCTCTTGGCTTCCTCAGTTAGGAAATTGTCAGCTGGAAGACCTTATTACAGCTGATAGACAGTGGTCTTCTTCAGAAGATATCATGCACAAGTTCAAGATACCCGGTAAAAGTATTTTTAAGATCTATCAGTTACGGCATCTCCTGTTGCAAGTTTTCAGGGCTATTCCACCTCCCGGAACTCTTATCCACTTTCAAGTCTACTTTAGTTGAATTGGCTGGTTCACCCCATGCTGTTTCTAAACTATACAGTCTTTTTTTTACGTGGGCATATCCTGATAACTATGCCCCGGTAGCTTATTGGCATTCCCTCTTTCCAGGCAAGGAGTTTAATTGGTCCCTACTCCGGCACAATTGTCATAAATTTTTGTTACAGGATAGACTCAGGTTAATGCAATTTAAAATTTTACATACTGTAATATCTATTACTTCCCACAGAAACTTGCCAGACTGGGTGTTTTTTCCTCTCCGTGCTGTACAAGCTGCATGTTGCAGTCTGGAGACCTTCTTCACATTTTTTGGGAATGTCCTAGAGTGGTGTCACTATGGGCCACTATTAAACAAAGAGTTGATTCGCTTTTAGGGCTTTCTGACTTGTTCACGCCTGAAGTATGTTTATTGGGGGATTTCTCTTTCTGTGGTGTGTAGGAAGTATTACACGGCCTTGATTTCTTTGTCTGTTAAAAATGTGGTCCTTAGACACTGGAAAGATTCTGATAACTTAAATTACATGAAGTGGCTCCAGGAACTCCTTGCTAACCTCAGAACGGAGAGGACTATTGCAAGTCTTGCAAATAAAATTGATAAATTCAATAAGATTTGGGGCCCCTTTCAAACTTTATATGCTTTACAAACCTGAAGCACACTTTTTTTATATATAGCATATACCGCACCCATGTTGGTACTTTGCTGTGCTGGGATTTTGGGAGGGTTTGGTGGTGGGTGGGGGAGGGGGAAAGGAGAGAATGAACCATTATGTATTTTGTTATAAGTATATACTCATTTTCTTAAGCCTGCTGCCGTTACATTCTCTGTATTGTAAACTTTAATAAAAGTTGAATGAAAAAAAAAAAGAAGAACACATTGCAAAATCAGTGGGTAGAGGGGACAAAACCTTTTACAGGTACATAAGTGAAAAAAGAAAGGCAAAGGGAGGGATAGTGAGACTGAAGGGGGAGGATGGGGGCCACATGGAGGATGACAACAGTAAAGCTGACATACTGAACAGGTATTTCTGCTCAGTCTTTACTGAGGAAGAGGAGGGTAATGGGTCTGAAGGGGAGTACAAGGATGAGAATGGTGCAGAAATGGACACAAGTCCCTTTACACGAGAAAGGGTCCTGAAGGAACTGGAAGTAATAAGAGTTGATAAAGCAATGGGGCCAGATGGGGTGCACCCCAGGGTCCTTAAAGAACTAAGAGAGGTGGTGGCTGAACCTCTGGCTATCCTGTTTAGCCAATCACTAGAAACAGGGGAGGTACCCAAAGACTGAGGGACAGCAGATGTAGTCCCCTTATACAAAAGTGGGAACAAAGAGGAAGCAGGGAACTACAGACCAGTCAGCCTCACCTTGGTAGTGGAGAAGATCATGGAAGCACTACTGAAGGAGAGATTGGTGGAACATCTGGTTGTCAATGGACTACAGGACCCAAGGCAGCGTGGTTTCACCAGGGGGAGGTCATGTCAGACCAACCTCATTGAATTTTTTGACTGGGTGACTAGGGAGGTGGATCAGGGGAGGGCAGTGGACATGGCCTATCTGGACTTCAGCAAGGCCTTTGACACTGTGCCACATAGAAGACTATTACATAAACTGGGGAATATGGGTGTGGGCAGGACAGTAGTGTGGTGGGTAGGTAACTGGCTGGGTGGCAGAACACAGAGGTTGGTGGTAAATGGCTGTCACTCCACAGAGGGAAGAGGTGACCAGTGGGGTACCACAGGGATCAGTGCTGGGACCGGTCCTATTCAACATCCTCATCAGTGACATTGCACAGGACCTAGAAGGTAGAATTTCACTGTTCGCTGATGACACAAAGCTCTGTAACAGAGTAGACACACCAGAGGGTGTAGACAGAATGAGAAGGGACCTGCAGAAACTTGAAGAATGGTCAGGGATTTGGCAGTTAAAATTCAATGCAAAGAAGTGCAAGATAATGCATATGGGGCGCAAAAACCCTGGCACAATATATCAGTTGGGGGGTGAGGATATAGCATGCACCAAGCAGGAAAGGGATCTTTGGGTTATCATCTCTGATGACCTCAAGGTAGGAAAACAGTGTGACAAGGCAGCAGGTAAAGCAAATAGGATGCATAGGCAGGGGCATCACCAGCAGGAAAAGAGAGGTCATAATTCCACTATACAAGACACTAGTGATGCCCCACCTGGAATACAGTGTACAGTTCTGAGACCTTACCTAATGTAAGGACATAGACAGGGTAGAGAAGGTTCAGAGGAGGGCAACAAAGATGGTACATGGATTGCATCACAAGTCCTATGGAGGACAGGTTGAAGGAACTGAACATGTACTCCTGGAGGAGAGGAGGGAGAGGGGATATGATAGAGACATACAAGTATCTTACAGAGAGGAACAGGGTGCAGGAATACACTATTTTAAGTGAAAAGATGTTCCAGGACTAGAGGGCATGGGATGAAGTTGAGGGAGGACGATTCAGAGGAAACATGAGAAAGAATTTCTTCACAGAACAGGGTGGTGGACAAGTGGAACACCCTGCCAGAGGAAGTAGTGGGGGCTGAAACAATCACAGGATTTAAGAATGCATGGGATAGACATAAAGGAATTCTGAAGGTCAGGGGTAAGGGGCAACAGCCTTCTAGGAAAACATAAACTGAACTTACAAACTCAAATGGGCAGACTGGGGGGTCATATGCCCTTATCTGCTGACACTGTCCATGTATCTATGTAATAAGACACCTAGATTAGCTTTCCACAAACTAGCTGCTCCCAAATCCAGAGGAGGATTATGTCTCCCTCACATCGACCTATATTTCTGGGCTAGTCACGCCAATAAATATCTTAGGTGACTTTCACCAGATCCTCCCTCTTACTCCCCCAATTGGCTTGAAAATTGAACTAGCCCAGATTCATTCCAGTGGTCTATCTCCAGCAGGACTCTTACAAACAAAAAAGTACTCTTCCTGCTAAATTGAGAAATACCCCAATTGCCATATCAATAAACGTCAACTCCCAACTTTGCACTTTTCTAAAATATAAACACACCATTGATCCATCACAACCTATATGGGGTAATCTTAATTTTAAGATCCAGAGCAATGTTTTTTCTCCTCATTGGTTACCTTACCTAGGGGAAGGTCAATTTACCAATCTGGTTTAAGAAAGTGGTTCATGGCTTTCTGCCTTTTGAAATCATGCATAAGTTCAATATCCCTAATGTCCATGTTTTTAAGGTTTTTCAACTGAGACATCTTCTTATAAAAGTATTGGGAACAGACCCCTTCTCATCAGCTTGATCCTTCTTCCAAAGAGAACTGAGCCACCTAGTTGGCCTTCCACAGGCTGTTTCCAAGATTTATGGAATCCTATTTAATTGGATTCACCTGGACTGCCTTGGTCCCAAGACCTACTGGTCCACTTTCTTCCCAGACCTCATGATAGACTGGCTGGTCATATGGCATAACTGCTATAGGTTTATAACCCAGGACAGACTGAGGCTTATGCAGGTGCATATACTTCACAACTTGTATTATTCTCCTCAAAACTTAGCCAAACTTGGTTTAATATCTCACCTTCATGTATTCATTGCCTCCAAGAGGCTGGCACTCTATACCATATGTTTTTGTCCTGTCCTAAGGTGGCCCCTTTATGGGCCAAGATTAAACAAAGATCTGACCCCCTCTTAGGTCTAGAGGATCTGTTTGCTCCTGAAGTCTGCCTGCTAGGAGATTTTTTTGGGAATTACAGTTCTTAGGCTCAAATATTATATGGCTATCATTTCTATGTCAGCCAAAAAGCTGGTGCTGAGGCATTGGATAGATCAGGATGAAATTCCTATGGTGAATGGCTCACTGACCTTCTAGCCAACCTTAAAACAGAGAAAATGGTAGCAAGTCTGACTAACAGATTAGAAAAGTTCAAGAAAATCTCGGACTCCTTGTATACTTTATATTCTTTATTATTGATATGCACTGGAATCTTTATGGCAGATAAATTAATCCCCTTGTATGTGCTGTGCTGGGAGGGTTAGGAGGGTGGGGGAAGGAAAGGGAGGGAGGAGAAAACAGGAGGGGGAGGGTGGGAGGAGAACACTCTTGTTATGATTCAATATTTTTACTCATTTGTTTCTAACAATATTGTAACTGTCCTCTGTATGGAAAAAACTTTTCAATAAACACTGAATTTAAAAACCAAAAATGGATGTTGATTGTGGGACCACACTAAATAATAAATATAAAAAAATATGTGACCAACAAAATAAACAATTATTGAAATGAATAAGATTTACAGTATATATCTAAATCAAAGTACTCAAAGTGGTTTGCACAAAATAACTTCTTCTTTGGCTTAAAACCATACCTTGAGATTCTCAGAGACCCTAAACTTAGATCACTATTTTAAAATTACAAATTTGAACAGTTTACAAGTAATATGTTTTTATATACATATAAAAAGAGGGCATATTCTTGGGAATGTGTGATTGTAATCAGGGGGTAACAAAGATTTAGAGCATGTATTATGGCATTGTCCCTGGTATTTTAAGCCCAGAGCATATTGGTTGATTCCATTTATAAACAAAGTTAACGAAATAGATAAAGGAACCTTAACCAATATTTTAATGAACACAGCAGATACCTGGACTGTGACCAGGGTTGCCAAGTACTTTCAAACAATTAGTAACATAAAGCAAAAAATCAGAATTGTATAAAGTCAAATGTGCAATACAATGGTTTTAATGGATAATGATAAATTGGTAAAATAGATGTACTGTCATTTAGACTATATGAACTCTACATTTTATTTATGATTGTCTAATGTTTTTGATATTGTATGAGATATGTATAAGATGTGTTTTAATTGTAACAGCTTTTAAGCTAAACAATAAAATGTTGATTGATTGATTGGTTGACATTAGTGAACTGTTGAACAAATGTGCCAACTGACCAGCCAACTCTCTGGATAGTACTTTAGCACTCTTGACAGAATTCCATCTGGCCCTGGTGATTTATTTACTTTCATTTTTTTCTATGCCCCACTTAACCCTGTTGGCAGTGACTGACGGTATGTCCATTTGAGGGACTCCTATTTCCTGAGCCTTGATACCACTGTCCAGTAATGGGTCTATGTGTTCCTTTGTGAATACAGAGCAGAAAAAATCATTTAGAACAGTGGCCCCCTTTGACTTTTGTTCCTTTAGCTGCAGAGATTGACTCATGCCACCCCACAGTGTTATCCCATTAGAGGGATAGAGAGGGGGTTATCCTGCCAAGAACTTCCTCTGAATTTGAACTCTAAATTAGTATGCTGGACTGTCATAATAATAAGTTTCCATGCCCAGAGAGATGACAAATGAGGCCATGGATCTCCAGAGATATCTTCCACAGGGCTGTTTTTCTGTTCCTGACTGCCAAAGGCCATAATGTAGTATACATTTTAAGTACAGCTTTTATCCTAATAATAGGTTTCTGCTGTGAGTTGGGGTTGGATGGTATTTTTTTTATCCTTTCATCTTGCCATTCCCTCTCTCTCTTTATGGAAGTCATGCCTCTGTCTGCTATCAGTTACAAGCTGCTGTCAGTCATTGGTTCAATCAATCTTTGTGTCAGTCATCACTGCCAGTCAGTACTCCAGTCAGACTTTGTGTTCACTACGTGTTTCCCAGTACTTTGGGGCTTCCTGCTCTGTTACCTTTAGCCTAAAGAAACTATGATACCCTGGTGCCTCAAGGGGTGGAACCCTCCTCAAGAGGGTTTCTTTGTCTTCACAGTACCCCCACAGGGTGATAGTTCCCCATGGGAAAGAGACTGCAAACAGCCAAAGAATTTATGTATAACAGTTAAACAACACATTCATTCAGCTACCTTCAGACTATCAATAGTGTTGCACAGGCATAACTCCTCTTCAGATTGCATTTGCCCATTACACAAATACCTTTAATATAATCTTTAAATTGTGAATGAGGTTTGCATCAACTAAATCAAATTTTAGTTTTTTACAAACATGTTTTTTTATCACTGATGTTTAAGTGGTTTATAGTAGAGCAACTTGTGTATTGGTGAAACAAAAAGCCTCAGTACTCTTTAACATTTTTCATAAGAGACAGGCACACTTGTCATTAAATGATTTATTATCATTAACACTAAATATTTGAACTTTTAATAATTTTTGTACTGTGCACTATCTGGCATTCTGTCTTTTACGTTGAGTGTGTCACATTTTGCCATTCTAAGTTCTTGCAAGTTTTGTAAATGTTGTACCTTGCACCATTGGGGATTTTGTATTGTGCATAGTACTTGTCATTTTATTTGGTACTGTGCATTACACTCACTGTCTTATTTTGTCCTGTGCATTGTGCTTTGTCACTTTATATTTACAATATTTCTTCTTACCTTTTAACTCCCCACCCTACATGGGTCACAGCATGAAATGGGGTCCAGCTCAGCTTGCCTCTCCTGGCCTACCCATTTAAAGAAATACACATTTAATGTACATGTAGAAAATTCGGTATAACACATTTTAACAGACTTTATACATTCACTCAGAAAAATGGGAATTATGGCGTTTATATGATAAATGTTTTCAGTTATAGATCTCTGGATTATAATACTTTGGAAGGCACAATATTATACTTTATATTAGAATGCCTCTCTAAACAACCCCATCTAATGAGCAGATTATAGACAAGTAAACTTTGCAGCAGATTATATACATTTTGTCTATATTATTTCAGAACATCTTTTCATATTGGGCAGTAAACAAAATGAAAAGAAACGCTTTTTTTCCATAGAACCTGAAATGGGGTTAATGCATCTATTATGCAAACAAAAGTATGCTTGTAGTAAATTATGCATAATTTTTATTCACAGTGCACAGCTGTGATCTCTAAAGAGAAAGCCACAGGGTGAAAAGGCCAGTCTACTCAATAAACATGATAAACAGGTGGGCCTGATCAGGCACTTGGAGTAAATTCCAAGCAATTGAATCCTGCTAGTTTTAAATTAATTTTCACAATTCTATTTTAAAGATGAAGGGCTCCTGAGAACATTAAAAGTACATAGAAAAGTCCCACAAGTCCCCTATGCATCGACAGCTTTATAACCACTGATTTAAGGAAATAAATGTGATGTGCATCTTTTTAAGCAGAGACAAGCAGCGTGGTGTTGGTACTGTAAATAAACAGAAGTAATGTTCAGTCTCAAACCATATTCTGGCAGAATTTTTAAAAGGATCCATTCAAGATATGTCTGCCATATTTTTCAAAGGGGAACTGCATCCAAAATGTTCCACCGTGTGTTATAATTAGATGACCTTAACAGCATCATGGTTTTGAGGCAAAATAAGATGTAATTATGGCACAAAAGTTATGCATATCACATTTTGCTTTATTTTTTAGAGCTTTGAGCTCATCAGAGTTCCGGGAGGATGTCAGGAGACATCTGCAGTCTTAGTAACTGCAAACTCTGCTTTCTGCCTGCAACTTTCAGAGGAGCTCCACGAAGCTCTTTTTAGAAATACAAGGACTGTGCCAGTCGGGTCAGAAAGTGCAGCAGAGCTTCCGACTAGAGACTTCTATGCTGGATTTGAATCGGCTCCCTGAATTGGCACCAGGTTTCAGATTCCCTATGAGCCTAAATAAAAAGGATCCTTTTCTTCATTCTGCTGGCAGCTTTGAGCTCATCAGAGCTCCAGGAGGATGTCGGGGGACATATGCAGTCTTAGTAACTGCAAAACTCTGCTTTCTGCCTACAACTTTCAGAGGAGCTCCACGAAGCTCTTTTTAAAAATACAAGGACTGTGCCAGTCAGGTCAGAAAGTGCAGCAGAGAATCCCGACTAGAGACTTCTATGCTGGATTTGAATCAGCTCCCTGAATTGGTTCCAAGTTTCAAATTCCCTTTGAGCCTAAATAAAAAGGCTCCATTTCTTTGTTCTGTTGGCAGCTTTGTGCTCATCGGAGCTCCGGGAGGACGTTGGACATCTGCAGTCTTAATAACTGCAAAACTCTGCTTTACTCCTGCACTTTCAGAGGAGCTCCACAAAGCTCTTTCTAAAATACAAGGACTGTGTCAGTTGGGTCAGAAAGTGCAGCAGAGAATCTCAACTAGAGACTTCTATGCTGGATTTGAATTGGCTCCCTGAATTGGCTCCAAGTTTCAAATTTCCTGTGAGCCTAAATAAAAAGGGTCTGTTTCTTTATTCTGCTGGCAGCTTTGAGCTCATCTGAGCTCTGGGAGGACGTTGGGGGACATCTGCAGTCTTAGTAACTGCAAAACTCTGCTTTCTGCCTGCAACTTTCAGAGGAGCTCCATGAAGCTCTTTTTAAAAATACAAGGACTGTGCCAGTCAGGTCAGAAAGCACAGCAGAGCTTCCCGACTAGAGACTTCTATGCTGGATTTGAATCGTCTCCCTGAATTGGTGCCAAGCTTCAAATTCCCTGTTAGCCTAAATTAAAAGGCTCCATTTCTTTGTTCTGCTGGCAGTTTTGAGCTCATCAGAGCTCCAGGAGGATGTCGGGGGACATCTGCAGTCTTAGTAACTGCAAAACTCTGCTTTCTGCCTGCAACTTTCAGAGAAGCTCCACAAAGCTCTTTTTAAAAATACTAGGACTGTGTCGGGTCAGAAAGTGCAGTGGAGTATCCCGACTAGAGACTTCTATGCTGCATTTTTGGCACCCCCACCACCACCATCTATTAAATAGACCTTTTCTCTGCCCCCTGGGGCTGGGATTATGTTTACCTAGAGTGTAATTGGATTCTTCAAATCTAAGCTAGAGAGTATCTAATCAGGATTGTAATTGGATTCTGCAAATCTATGCTAGGGTGTGTTTAATTAATCCTTGCAGTACTAAATCTGTGAAGACTTTAATTGTTGCTAACCTTGCTTCCTGTCTCTCCTCCCTATATAAGATGTTTATCTAGTTGTCAGAATCAAAGTGCTACTACCTGTTCAATGGTTAAGGAGTTACCCCCTCCTCTAGAATAGGCTGAGAAACTGATAATCCCTGTAGGACTGCTACCCACTGATACCAATATCTATTTTCCCTAAGCAATTATAGCCTGCAAATTCTAATGACAGGGGTCAGCATAAGACTAGGCCAGTATTCCTGGACTTAATTAAATCATTCTACAAATAGACTTGTACAGAACACACTGCAAATGGATTTCATGTTAGGCCTAGAACTAGCTACTAACTCTGACGGACAGAGCAGAAGCACTTCACACTCTTGTTCAACATGGTAACAATCCCAGCTACCTGTAATTGGTCTAGGTGAGTGTGATGTCTGTGAGATGGTAGAAGCCACTTCAGTATTACACAGGGTGCCACTGCTTGCCAAACATGTCGACCATGAGGCAGACATGGGCCCCTACCCATTCTGTCCCGGGCTGTGTGTTGAAAAAAAAGCCATGTACTCCACTCCCCAGGGAGTACTTCTAGCAACACTCTACAGTCTGTCCTTACTATGGGTGGACTTGATGGTAGGCCAAGGGGACCCAGACACTTGGGGACGGCAAGACAATTACATCCCTCCCTGTGACCTACTACACCAATTCCTACTCTGGTTGGCAATCCTTACTTATAGCCCATGAGCTAGTGAGACGGGGTGTTTGCAATGAGTCACTCCACTTCACTAGTAGGAGACTCGGTAGCAAACCAATCTTATCAGCCAGTCCCAAGCTGTTAGGCCTGCTTGCGACACTACTTCTCCTGGCAGGTGACATCCAGCCCAACCCTGGCCCTCCCATCTCCAATATCTTAATATCCTCCCCACAGGACCCACACTGGGCACTCTCCAAGGGTTTGAAGATTGCACACATGAACGTCTGCAGCATCAGACCGAAAATGCAGGAGGTGCAAGCCTGGCTGGACCTCTACAAGCCAGATATCCTGGCCATCTCTGAGACCTGGCTTAAGACCAACATCCTCAACCATGAGATCATGGCACAAGGATACACCTCCTTCCGCAAAGATAGGGAGAGGAAAAGAGGGGGTGGTGTGTTAATCTACATGAAAGATAACCTAATGGTGTCAAACCTAACCCTAAAGCCGGACCTCGCCCCTGACAGTGAATCAATATTCATATGGGTCACCCTTGGACAGACCAAACACCTCACTATAGGATGTATCTACAATCCACCTAAGGTGGCTCTCCAATCCCTAGAGGCCTTCACCAGATCCACAACCAGAGACGTCACCACAGAGCATATCATTATGGGGGACTTCAACCTAAATTGGGCCTATGATCCCAACAGAGACCTGATGTCCCTGACACAGGAGGCTAATCTGACACAGATTACATCAGTACCCACCAGGTTGAACCATAAATCGGGGAACCATACCATCCTGGACTGAGCTCTGGTGACAAACCCCATCAATATCCAGAAAGCTGGGCTCATGGCCAATGCCTTGAGTCACCTCTCCCCAATAGTCTGCATCTGGAGGAAAAACATGCCAAAGTCCAATCCAGAATTTTGACAATACAATGATTACCTCCATAGCCTGGACTGGAGATGCATTAGACTCCTCCCCTCCTAGGATGCAGCACTAGAATACTTACAAAACTCATTGATTAAAGCAGCCAACCTCTTTGCCCCACTAAAAATCTCAGAGTACAAGGCAGCTGCTACAAGTGGATCTCTCCAACTCTAAAAGCCTTGATGATCAGCCGGGACAAGGTCTGGAAGAGGTTTAAGAAGTCCTCTCTCCCAGCCAACCATGTGGCATATAAAGCCCTGCAAAACAAATGCAAGAGCTCAATAAAATGGACAAAAAGGGAGTACGTCATCCACCTTCAAAAGAATAGCTTAGGAACCCCTAAACTATTTTGGTCTCATATCAATGAGCTGATCAAAGGAAACTCCAAGGCTGAACCTGGCCCTTTGGAAGTCAATGGCAAGCTAGTGCAAGATGGCCCACAACTTGCTGCAGCCCTCAACCTTCATTTCACCAACCTTGACACACATAAAACTGGATTAGCCCCTCACCCCCGGGCACCCAACAACACAGAATCTCCAATACTACAACGACCACTATTCCACTTCAGGTTGGTCAGGACTAAAGAGGTGCTAATTCTTCTGAGGGCCCTGAAACTCAAAAGCCAAGGTGGACCTGACAAAATTAATCCCAGGCTACTCAAGGATGGTGCCCAATCCCTCTCCAGACCTTTGACCTGGCTCATTAATAGATCTCTGCTGGAAGGCTTGGTTCCACACCAGTGGAAACAGGCTAACGTGGTTCTCATCCACAAGGGTGGCTCCAGGAAGCACACAAGTAACTACCAGCCAATTTCCCTGCTCTGTCTACTTGCCAAACTGCAGGAAAGGCTAATACATAGCCAACTCCATGACTACCTGGAGACTCACCAACTACTGGCCTCTTCTCAACATGGTTTTTGTATGAACCATGGCATGGACACCGCCCTCATGAACCTCACAACAGACGTTCTCAGTGCCATGGACAAAGGGACCCCCCACTGGCGCGGTATTCATTGACCTGTCCAAGGCCTTTGACCTTGTCAACCACAGTCTCCTGCTAGAAAAACTTAAAAAGATAGGCCTAGACTCCCTGGTTCTTAAGTGGTTTGAGAGCTATTTATCTGGCCGCACCCAGAGAGTTAGCTGGAAGGGGGCGCTATCTAACCCATTACTCCTAAAAGAGGGAGTACCACATGGCTCAATCTTTGGTCCCCTACTATTCTCATTGTTTACAAATGATCTAAACCACCACTGTGGGGGAAGCGCAGTAGTGCAATACATGGATGACACCATTATGTGCTGCTCTTCAGATAACTTGGGGGTTCTCAGCCCCTTATTTCAATCTGACCTACATCACTGGAGAACTGTCTAAAAATAAACAGAATGGTCTTGAATGTAGGCAAAATAAAAGCCATGCTGTTTGGGGCCAGATCCCTGGGGCAAGACAGGACCAGCTCCCTACAGCTTAAATCGCGGGCTGGGACCAGCATTGAAGTTGTGCCCTCATTAAAATATCTAAGGCTCACACTAGACCAAGGACTCACCTTCAAAACTATGTGGAACAAGTGACCAAGATCATCCATGGGAAACTTGGCATTCTGTATCGGATTAAGGATCAGCTTATTCCAGAAGCCAGGCTCTCTATTACTTCAAGCATCCTGCTCCCCACACTGACCTATGCAGCCCCTGTAATACAGGGAATGGCCAAGCTAGAGGTCCACCGGATGCAGATTCTTTACAACAAGTTAGTGTGGTCCGCTACTCAAGATCATTCAAGAAGTCACCACTGTGACACACTAGCCAAATTACAGTGGCCTTCTTTTGAAGCATGCCTTCAATACCCTCTCCTCTGCCTAGCATTTAAGTTACTCAGCCATACAGCTCCTCCCAGCCTCTCATCTACCATAGCTTCCAAGCATAACCCTCAAACCCTGAGGTCCACAGGGAAGACTGTACTAGAAACCCCAGAGTCAGGACCAGTGCAGGCCAGAAATTTTTCTCCGTCACAGCCCCCCATCTGTGGAACAAACTTCCACCAGTGATACAGGAAACCCCTCATTCATGAACTTCCTTACCAGGCTCAAGGAGCACCAACTTGAAGCAAGCACTTGCCTATATCATGGCACCTGACAGCCCCCCCCCCACAGACTTATGCCAATCTCCTTACCTGTAAGCGTCATGACAAACCATTATGGATAGTTTGCATCTACTGTTATGAATCAATGTCAAAACTGTAACAATTGAACCTGTATGTCAGTTAATACTGTTTACTGTCTGTATCACCATGTATGCCATGAAATGCCATGTAATGTCACTCCAGGTCGCTCCTGAAAAAGGGACCTTTGGGGCCTAGTGGGCCTACCCGGTCATCAACATTCAATAAATAAATAAATAAATAAATGAATTGGGGCTTTTTTGTCACAAACAAGTGCATCTCTTGTTAATAGCAATTGGTCTGCTTGGACACATTAAGGCAAATGCAGACATAAGTGCAACATGCATTTGCACCCATGTCTACCCTTTTAATAATTCCTGCCCCCTTTTTGTAACCCATGTTATAGGCAACATAAATCTGACATGCATTTTCTTTTCTTTTATTCCTAAAAACAATGTCTGGAACATTCAAAATAAACTGTAAATGAAGCATGCTTGTAATTTTTTTCTGTATAAAAAGCATACAGCGTGTTGATTCTCAGAACATTGTTTAGTTAGGTGTCATATTTTATTTTTTGAAACTGTTGCATAAAAGAAATAATTGGAGGTGATAGGTTATATGCCAATCTCCTTACCTGTAAGCGTTGTGACGGAGCAGTGTCAGTTGCTCAGTAGGTAGCACACTCGCCTCTGAGGCTGGGAGATCAGAGGGCTGTGGGTTCAGTTCCCACAACTGGCACTAGGGTTAATATCTCAGTACTGACACTGTAGTGCAGCATGAGAGGGGTACTGCACTTCTGAGGTGCTGTCTTTTGGATGAGAGATTAAACCGAAGTCCCATCTGCCTGGATTGGTGGTAGTTCAGGTGGATGTTAAAGATCCTATGGCACATATCGAAAAGAGTAGGGGAATTTTTATTAAGAAACATAAACATTACATCACAGTATTCATATATCATACCAGAAATTGTACAAAGGAAGAAAACACAAAAAAATAAGAAACATTGCATAGAAGGTATACATCATGATCATAAAAGGTATTAAACATTTCATATCAGAGAGAAAAAAAAACCTAACAAAGGGGATTCCCGCACATTACTCTGTATTTAAACTAGCATACTAAAACTAAGGTTAAATATTCCGTTAAGTGAACATTTTGAAGTGTCTCCATAAATGGGTCACTTTATCTGGTGTAAATCTCTGTGTATCAGGTTCTTTTACTCTAATCATTTCAGCTTCTATCTGCGTAATTGAAACACTGTTTGAAGCTTGTTGCTATTACAGAACATACTGACAGCGTGCTTGCCACAGAAAGTATTGAATGACAGCGAAAAGTACATGTAAAGTACTTTGTGAAAGATTCTCCAAACACCAGAGTCATCTCCAAGTATTAAAGTAGCATACGAGACTCTTGTAAAAAAGGGCAGTTTCCACCTATTGGCCAGTTCTGCCCACATCTGCTTGCTAGAAGGACTATCAAAGAAAAAATGAAAAATACTTTCTTCTATGTTCACACATGTTAATTTAGGACAATACCGTTCAGCTATGGGTTTGTGTTTTAGATTACCTCTCACACCTAACTTTCCCTGTGAGCATAACCAGACAATGTCCTATACCTTAACAGGGATTCTGCTGTCATTAAGTTTATCTAAGTCCCAATTCATTTTGGCAGGGGTACATTCAGGGAAAATTAAAGCCACTTGCTGTACATTGTGAACTGTGTGAATAGAAACCTTTCCTATTTAAGGCCATCAATGTCTGTTTCTCTATTTTCTATTGGTGTAATTTTTTAACTGAAGGACCAGCATAGGTTGGAACTGCAAATTGTGTCAACAGTTTGGGGGGTTATCAACCCATTTTATAAAATATTTCTGTAGGGCCCACTGTATCCAAGACTGCCAAAGTGACCCGTTTGTCTCCCGAGCACATTTAAAGGTACTGTATAAAAAAATAGAATGAAAAAATACCACTGGGTTTATCATATTAAGCCTCCCTTTCCTCTGTGGAAGGTAAGTAATGTCCCACTTAACTGGATTGAGTCTGCTGCCCCAGAGCATCTGGAAGAAAATACTAAAAAGTCTAGTCTCCAAGTGTACCGGGAGGGCATAAATATAACTGGCATATAGAAAAATAGGAATAATAAATTTCTTGATAATTTGTACACTCTTTTTCTTTCCAAACTTCCATGTTTTCCAAAGGCAAACTTTGCTTTCACCTATGTTGATTTGTTTTTCCCAGTTATAGGTGGCCATATCACCAGGACCTACCCATATACCTAAAATTTTTTGTGGTACAGTGGAGATGCTGATTCCACTTACATCTCTGATCATAGTGGTTGGCTTATTCAGGGCTATAATAGTGCTTTTGTCTTTATTCAATTTAGCACCAGAGAATTGTGCACAGACATCAAAGGTGCTGATTGCCTTTTCTATGGAGCTGATGTTTTGAACAACGAGAGTAACATCGTCTGCATATGCAGTTACTTTCCCTGGAGATAAAGTCTGATGAGGAGCCAGATCTATAATTTATTTATCTCACTTTATCTGTCGGATGACTGGGTCTAGAGCAAAGGTATAAAGTAAGGGGCTTAGTGGGTAGCCCTGCCATACTCTTTTTAAAGGAGGAACATCCCCACCAAATAAACCATTAACTGTTGGAATAATATTATCATTAGAATATAATATTTTTATCCAATCCACAAATGTTTTTGGGATCCCATATGTCTCTAGTACATTAAAAAGAAAATGGTGCTCAACTCGACCAAATGCTTTAGACTGATCTACTGCAACTAAAAAGCCTTTAAGATTTTGAGATGTACAGGCTTAACAGAGCTCATAAATAAAGAATTATGTTGGATCTTATGTTCAGGGATAGCGCATGTCTGGGCCATATCAATTAAAGTTTCAGCTACTGTTATTAATCTATTGTTCAGAATTTTTGCCAAAATCTTAAAGTCACTATTAAGGATGCTGATGGGTCTCCAGTTAGATAGTTTCTTATTATCCCCCTTTTTAAATATATAACATATGAGAGCTGTACTAAAATCTGTACACTTAAATTCTGACTGCAACATAAAATAAAAAATATTTGCCATTACAGAACTCAAAAAAGGTTCATTTTTTTATAGAAGTCATTAGAGAGACCATCTATTCCTGGTGAGGTTCCTGTCTTTACCATTTTAATTAACCCACAAACTTCTTCAGAGGTAATTGGATCTACCAATGCCTCACCAGCATAATGGCTCAAATGGGGTATTGGTACAGTTAAAAAATTCTGTACACTACCCTTTTTAAGGGGTTTTGAGAACATTTTTCATATAAGTTTTGTTGCACTAATGAAAGCATTCCTAGATTGGTGTCTATCAGCCGATTGTCCGATGTAAGTAAACCTTCCATAATGGTTTTATCCAGCCGTTGTTTGCACGCCATGTAGGGATCTGAAGCTGGTTGATCATTTGTGCAACATCTCATTTCCATGTCCAATGATTTTGCTCTATCATATTGATAAATTTTCATTTGCTTTTTTATTTCCAAAATGTGCATTTTATATTTCATGTGGTCCTTTGGTGGGAAAGACATAAGTCTGTATAAATGATTTCTATAGTCTAAATATTTAATATAGCTTGAGTTTGCAGAATGTTTACCAAATGATAAAAATAGAGATTTTAAATATTTTTTTGTATCTGTCCACCAGTCCCAAAGATTATCATAAAGACACAGGGTCGAGATTCTGGCACCAAAAAGAACTTCCACCTGTTTCTCACATTCAGTTGATTCCAATAAGGAGATGTTCAGCCTCAATCTGTGTATATGGGAATACATCTTTGGGGGTACTGTTGCTAGACTTAGAGATCCTAATAATATAGACTGATCAGAGAATACTGTGGGCTTAACTTCTATTTTATAGGGTTTTACATATTTAGACACTAGAATGTAATCAATGCGTGTAGCATAGATGTGTCTGAAATAGGTTGTCCCACATCATTTTTCATCAGAGTTCTGTATGTATCTGATAATCCAGTATCCAGCAAGATTTGTTTTAAGGCATGCATGTCACAATATACCTTTTTGATTATGTCACCTGCATATTTCAGATCCAAACTGCAATTAAACTCCCCTCTCCATATAATGTTCTTCTGTGTGTATAAATAAGGTTTTGTTTCCTCAAAACATCAATTCTAGCAGATTTGGTCTGGGGGGCATAAAGTTTAATAAGGCAAAAAGCAACTTCTTTGTGCGTGCAGTCTATGGCCAGAGCCCTCCCAGGATGTATATCAATAAGTCTAGATACTCTGAAAATAGGGGTTTTAAATAAAATTCCTATTCCATCCGCAGTATCTGTGCCAAAGGTCCAAAAGAAAGGACTCCATGTCCAATTCCTCTTAACCTGATTTACATCAACAATGGAGGATAGCCTAGTTTCTTGGACAAAGATGATGTCTACAGCAAGTTGTCCCAAATAGGCTAATGCAGATAATTGCTTTTTGTAGTGTTTCAAACTACAGATATTAAGTGAAGCAACATGAATAGAGACCAGGCGTTAAGTACATAAAAAGCATGTTTGGTACAAACTCCTTATATTCAGGGGTCTTCTTCGTGACTAGCTTTAGCTTTCCTTTTTACCTTTTTACCTTTCCTTTCCTTAGCCAGTTCTGTAGTCTTACTTTCCTCCTCTTCAGTGATTATATCAGTCCTATGTGATGCATCAGACTCTAGCTCAGATTCCCCGTGTCTACTTGTAAGGGGAAAAGGATTTTCCATCCTGAGGGGGTAGGGAAGGGGAGGGGAGGGAGGGGGATGTTGTCTAGCAGACACCCTAATAAATCTCCTGGCTTTAGCAACTTCAAAGGGGGTGGCATACTAATACTTGCTTTCCCATCCCTAGAGAACTGGGACATCTCTCGTTCTTGATTATCATGGGTCTCCTTATTTTTGTTTCATTCCTAGGGAGGGGGTCAGTAGTT
This sequence comes from Neoceratodus forsteri, assembly GCA_016271365.2. Taxonomy (NCBI): domain Eukaryota; kingdom Metazoa; phylum Chordata; order Ceratodontiformes; family Ceratodontidae; genus Neoceratodus; species Neoceratodus forsteri. The sequence goes on along the minus strand of CM057454.1, from coordinate 1,022,131,836 downwards.
GTCAGGGTGTCAGTAACAGCCTCCCCAGGGGTATTTTCTTGAGGTGCAGCATTCTGAGATTTATCCCTGCCAGCAGTTTCATGAAAGAATGCCTTCTTTTCTCCTAGGCTCTGTTGATCAGGTCATCTTGGTCCCACCCCTCAGTTCTGTTTCTTTTAGCCCAAGGACACTGGTGAAAGGCGTGACCTTTATCATCTCAAAGGTTGCACTGGAATATATTGTCACATAGATCAGTGGAGTGGCCATACCCCCCCACATAAGGAGCATTTGAGCATATCACAGGCGCTGCTCAGATGAGTCTTAGCCCCACATTTATAACAAGCCCTAGGCTGTCCCCCATAAAAACAAACACCCATGTCCTTGCCTAAGAAGAAGCTATTGGGGAGGTGGATAATTTCTGAATTGAGTTGGAATAATTTTATTTTAAATCTCCACCCTCCTGTCCAAAATCACTCTGTATCCATAATTGCCTCTGGGGGTCCCAGAATATCACATCGTTTCTGCAACCAGTGATATATATCACTAACGTTAAATCCTTCATTTCTGAACATGATGGAAATAAATCTTATCTGGGGTTCAGTAAGGGGGATAGCATAAAAGGGTGTCCAAAGAGGTGTCTGCTTAAGGTTATTATACTTTTCCCAGAATCTCTCAAGGCTGATGTTAGTTTTAAAGCTAACATCAAAGGTATCTTCCACTGATATATGAATTAGAACATAATCCTCTGCTGGCATGAATTTCATGGATCCCATCAATAGATGTTGTGCAACATAGTACCTGTCCGGGTGCTCTGGTAGCCCTCCCCTATACCTTAACCTGACAGCATTTCTTCTAGGGGCCTGCTCAAGTTTATTCATAAAAAGTTCTGACATGGGAGGTTTTTTTGGCATATCAGTATTATTGTCTTGAGATTTAGATTGTTCTTGCTCAGCAGTAAAACATGCAATATTAGAGCAACTTGACTTCACATCCCCCAACCCCCTGATGGGCCAGGCACTGTAGAGGCCTGGGTGTCATCATCTAAAATCTGCACAGTAACTTTTATAGGATCCTTTTTATCAGAAACAGTTTTACCTGAGCTCAGGGTTTGTGCTGCAGCCCTTTCATGTCCTGTTGTAGGCCCAAACAAAATGTCCTCATTCCAATTGGGTCAGAAACCCATTTTCCTTTTTATCCTGTTTCCAACCAGATGAATTCAAGGCATCATCGGCTGACCAGTCACTCCTGAAATACTGCACAGTGTCTTTTTTTAATCCAAATTGTTTTTGGACTTGTTGTGTCACTGAAATGTCTTTCGCCTGTTCCGACATGGTGTTAGCATCTCCCGGTTGCTGCATATGACTTGCAGCACTCTCAGTAGAACAACTTTTCCCTGCATCATCCAAACTACTACTAGGGGGCTCTGCAGAGGCCCAAATCATTTTTGACTGTGGATTACCAGTAACAGCAGGCTGTAGGTTTTCTCTGGTAACATCCTCCACCATATTGTGATTATCCAGATGAGTTGAAGAATTATCCTGCATAAATCTAGTGGTTTCACAAGATTGCTCTGTTGCTACCACAATTTCTTCTACATCTAAAATCTCAGCCTGCTCTTCAGACACATCCACCTCCATCACTAGCTCAGTCTGCTCTGCTATCAGCACATCACTTGGGCTCCCCCTACTGACAAGAGTAGGGGAATTGCCCCGGTGTCCTGGCCAAATTTTCCTCATTCACTAAAAATACCACCAAAAGCTTAATCTGGTTCAAGGTCAGTTGGCATTCATCTGTATCCCCCTTCCCTGGATTGTGCCTGAAAATAGGCAGGATTTATCTAGTGCACTTACCCGGTCAACAAAAACTAACTAAATAAATATATGATTCCTAATAAAAGACATATTTTACCAACAGGAAAGAATTTTTCAAGCTTTTCCGCTTTAGCAGATCTGGGGCAGGATTCACAAAACAGATGTGCCGGCGCAAGTTGAAAATGTGCCTGAAGGTGATTCAGGCACAGGGAGGAAGCCCAGTGCAAACGAGATGTCCTGCACCGAAAGACATGTGCCATAGTGCAACAATGGACATGCGGTGCATGTACAGGGCGCACCCACTGACACACCGCCAGCATCCCTATCCACAGAGCAAAACCAAGGAGCAGCAATGGAGCAACTCCAGTGCAAAGCTAGGATGCACCCTAAAAAGACAAGTACAATAGAAGGAGACTTAATTCCAGCACACCAGCAGGCCATCAATGGAACGACAACAGCAGGACACACACAGAGGGGAAGTCTCAAACAGTTGAAGAGGCACAGACAGCAAGCCCCACCACAGAGCTACAGCAACAGAAGGGATGAACCCAGCAGCAGACACCATTGCTGGTGCCCTAATGAGGAGGAGGAGGTGGGGCACCAGAAGTAACCATAGGTTGACGGCCCCACGGCAGTACTGTGCCCAGCTGTCCTTCGAGCAGCTGACAGAGGTGGAGACAGTCAGGCAATACTGCCTCAACAGGGCCATGCTGAGGCAGCTATGTGAGCTGTGCCATGATGTGATGCAGGCACCCACAGCATGAGGACATGCCATCAAGGTGTGGACCAAGGTGACCACGGTCATGTGCCTGCTCACCACAGAAACCTTCCAGAGGCCTACAGGGGACACCACTGGCATATCACAGGCCTCAAAATCCCACCTCCTCACACAGTTCCTCACCACATTGCTGCTGCATGCTTTGGAATATATCAGATTCCCCAGCACAGAGGCAGAGCGGACAGAAGCCATGCAGGGGTTCCACAGGGTGGCACGCATGCCAGGTGTCATAGGGGCCATCGACTGCACCCATGTGTCAATCTGCGCACCACCTGGTGAGGATAGCATCACATAGGTGAATCGGAAGGGGTACCACTCAGTGAACTGCCAGGTGGTGTGTGATGCCACGGGGTGCATCACCAATGTCTGCACCACACACCCTGGGAGTGCACATGATGCATATATATGGCATCAGTTGGTACCCTATGCAAGGTTTGAGGCTGGAGACATCCAAACTGGACACTTGTTAGGTACAGCCTGGGGGGGCCACCATGCCCAGGACACCTGGGGCGGGCCATGGGTGGAAGACCACAGGCATGGGGGCACTGGGCCAGCAGGGATGTGGAACTGTGCTGGGGCAGCAACAGGGTGGCATGGTCCAGATGTGTGCCACAGGATGGATGGGGCAGGCAAGGGCAGCAGGGGCAAGGGAAGCAGGACTGCCAGGCATGTGGCAGCATGGGTGGGGGGGCAGAACAGGGGCGCACAACACAGGGTGAGATGGGGATGGGACACATGCCACAATCTTACAATGGGGACCCACCTGGAGGGATGGAGGTTTGTTCAAGCCTGACGGCCTGCATCCATCCTGGAGGGGAATTCAAGCACTCAATGATAAGTTTAAATGCTACATTGACAAGCATTTAAACTAGCAAAGGGGTGGCAGGCCAGCAAGGAGGGTACCTACTTGCTCACCCCCCACAGCTAGCAGTGGAACCAGTGAACCAGAGGACTGGCTATCTCTGCAAAGCAGTGTACAAAAGATGGAGATTAGTGCCCAAGAGGTGGATAAGCAGAAAAGGAGCAAAATTCAGCAGAAGGGCAGACAGCAAGGAGAACCAGGGATAAATGACAACCAAGGAATGGGCTGGAGTAGAACAGTGAAACAGTCTAGGGAGGTCAAATCATGGAAAGCCATGTGAGCAAATGCCAGGAGCCTTAGCAACAAGATGGAAGATCTGGAGGCTGTCATTGTACAGTCAGACCTGGACATTGTGGCCATCACTGAAACCTGGTAATGATAACCACGACTGGGAGATGGCCATACCTGGTACAACATATTCAGAAGAGACAGAGCAGGCAGGAAGGGAGGAGGAGGGCACTGTATGTGAAAAATACATAAGGGCCACAGAGATCCAGGAGGAACAAAATGGGGAGAGATACTGTGGGTTAAGCTGGAAAGGAAAATGGGACAGCTATCTGCACAGGTGTGGTCTATAGACCACCAGCCCAGGAGGAAGAAACAGATAGAGAGTTGATACTAGCCATCCAAAGGATGGCAGGCAAGGGTGAGGTAGTACTGGTTGGAGACTTCAATATTCCAGACGTGGACTGAAGCATCCCAGCAGCAGCATCAACTAGGATCAGATTTATCCTGGACTCCCTTCAGGGTGCCTTCCTCAAGCAACTGGTCATGGAACCAACTCGGCAGAAGGCAATACTGGACCTTGTGCTCACAAACAGGGACAGTGTGATGGGGGTAACAGTGGGGGAGCACCTGGGAAACAGTGACCACCAGTCATTGTGGTTTGAAATCACAGAAAGAGCAGAACCAAACCACACAAAAACACGATCCTGATTTATGGGGGCAGACTTTGGGAAAATGGGGAGATACTTGAAAGAGGCATTAGGGGCAGGGACAGGAATCAGGGGTTGAGGAACAGGGAAGGTATTTAAAATGGGGATTACAAGAACAACAGAATTATGCATTAAGCAGGTTAGCAAGAGGAAAAGGAAGAGGAGACCATTATGGTTTTCCAAAGAGGTAGCAAAGAAAGTGAAAGCCAAAAGATTGCATTCAGGCAATACAAAAAGACACAGGCAGAAGGGGATAGGGAGAAGTACCAGGAGAAGCAAAGGGAGGCAGGAGGTCAGTAAGGAAGCCAAAGCTCAGACAGAAGAACACATTGCAAAATCAGAGGGTAGAGGGACAAAACCTTTACAGGTACATAAGTGAAAAGAAAGACAAAAAGGAGGGATAGTGAGACTGAAGGGGAGGATGGGGCCAGCGTGGAGGATGACAACAGTAAAGCTGACATATTAAACAGGTATTTCTGCTCAGTCTTTACTGAGGAAGAGGAGGGTAATGGGTCTGAAGGGAGTACAAGGGTGAGAATGGTGCAGAAATGGACACAAGTCCCTTTACACGAGAAAGGGTCCTGAAGGAACTGGAAGTACAAGAGTTGATAAAGCAATGGGGCCAGATGGGTGCACCCCAGGGTCCTTAAAGAACTAAGAGGTGGTGGCTGAACCTCTGGCTATCCTGTTTAGCCGATCACTGGAAACAGGGAGGTACCCAAGACTGGAGGACAGCAGATGTAGTCCCTTATACAAAAGTGGGAACAAAGAGGAAGCAGGGAACTACAGACCAGTCAGCCCTTCACCTCGGTAGTGGGAAGATCATGGAAGCACTACTGAAGGAGAGATTGGAACATCTGGTTGTCAATGGACTATAGGACCCAAAGCAGCATGGTTTTACCAGGGAGGTCATGTCAGTCCAACCTCATGGAATTTTGACTGGGTGACTAGGGAGGTGGATCAGGGAGGGCAGTGGACATGGCCTATCTGGACTTCAGCAAGGCCTTTGACACTGTGCCACATAGAAGACTATTACACAAACTGGGGAATATGGGTGTGGGCAGGACAGTAGTGTGGTGGGTAGGTAACTGGCTGGGTGGCAGGACACAGAGGGTGGTGGTAAATGGCTGTCACTCCACAGAGGAAGAGTGACCAGTGGGTAGCACAGGGATCAGTGCTGGGACCGTCCTATTCAACATCTTCATCAGTGACATTGCGCGAGGACCTAGAAGGCAGAATTTCACTGTTCACTGATGACACAAAGCTCTGTAACAGAGTAGACACACCAGAGGGTGTAGACAGAATGAGAAGCGACCTGCAGAAACTTGAAGAATGGTCAGGGGTTTGCAGTTGAAATTCAATGCAAAGAAGTGCAAGATAATGCATATGGAGCACAAAAACCCTGGCACAATATATCAGTTGGGGGGTGAGGATATAGCATGCACCAAGCAGGAAAGGGATCTTGGGGTTGTCTCTGATGACCTCAAGGTAGGAAACAGTGTGACAAGGCAGCAGGTAAAGCAAATAGGATGCTGGGATGTATAGGCAGGGGATCACCAGCAGGAAAAGGAGGTCATAATTCTGCTATACAAGACACTAGTGAGGCCCCACCTGGAGTACAGTGTACAGTTCTGGAGACCATACCTATGTAAGGACATAGACAGGGTAGAGAAGGTTCAGAGGAGGGCAACAATGATGGTGCATGGATTGCATCACAAGTCCTATGAAGACAGGTTGAAGGAACTGAACATGTACTCCCTGGAGGAGAGGAGGGAGAGGGATATGATAGAGACATACAAGTATCTTACAGGGAGGAACAGGGTGCAGGAAAACACTATTTTTAAGTGAAAAGATGTTCCAGGACTAGAGGGCATGGGATGAAGTTGGAGGAGGATGATTCAGAGGAAACATGAGAAAGAATTTCTTCACAGAACGGTGGTGGACAAGTGGAACACCCTGCCAGATGAAGTGGTGGGGGCTGAAACAATCACGGATTTAAGAACGTGTGGATAGACATAAAGGAATTCTGGAGGTCAGGGGTAAGGGGCAACAGACTTCTAGGAAAACAAACTGAACTTACAAGCTCAAATGGGCAGACTGGGTGGGCCATAGGCCCTTATCTGCCGACACTGTCTATGTATCTATGTATCTATGTTAACTAATGGAGACACATCTACCCCCCCACAGGTGACGCTGCATACCCATTGCATCCCTGGCTCCTCATCCCATTCCGACAACCCAGAACAGTGACAGAGGAATGCTACAATGAGGCACATGCACCGACGTGTGCTATCATCGAGCGTGTCTTCAGCATACTGAAGATGCGTTCCCAGTGCCTGTGCCGGTCAGGCGGTGCCCTACAGTACAGCCCTGAGAAGGCCTGTGGCATATTCCTGGTCTGTTGTATGCTACACAACATGGCCCAAGACCATGGGATACCTGCCGAGGCCGGCGAGGGCAACAGTTCTGGGTAGGTGGAGGTGGAGGGGGTGGTGGAGGGTGCAGCGGGGGCACACCCAGAGGAATATGGAGCCAACGATGGACACGGGAAAGAGATCCAAGGCTGGCAGCCAGGGCACGGGCTTATCACAGCAGAGTGGTGGATGAACACTTCAGGACATGCAGGTGAGTATGCAGGATGGTACATGTGCAGGTGTGGGCACCACAGTGTAGGGACATCATGGCGGGGGCAAGGCAGGTACCGCATGCCACGCTGGGGCGCACATACAGGCACATGCACATGGTGAGGGACACACACACACATGCACACACACACTGCATGCACCACACCAGAACCACACAGGCCATGCTCTCACACCATCACAGGTCAGGGTGCATTGCGGCTGGCACATGGGCACTGCATGCACCATAACGAACTCATCATACCCATGACACATGGCATGACTGCAGCACACACACACACACACACAGGTGCACAAGCACAGGTGACATGAGGGCATGCAAGGGCAACCGTGTGGCAGGAGACCACCACACCCATTGGCACTGGCACCACCCACAGGGCAGCCAATGTGCAGGACCATGCCACCCACCACCACAGGCCCTGGCAATGGATATTACAGGGCCACCCTATGACCAGCATGGACACACGGGTGGCCTCTGCCATGGCCGCTGGTGATCGGGGTGTCACCACTAACCACAGGGGTGCCCCCTAGGATCCCACACTGGTGCTGCACCGAGACCGCGAACAGGTGCTCAGTGGGGTGGTTGATCCATGCCCCCGGCTGAGCCATGGCCAGTGGGGGTGGATGCCAGTGGCAATGGGGTCAGCAGCAGAGGGCCCACCTGATCCCATCAATGGGGTGTTCAGGGTGATCCACAGGCAGTGGACGCACCCTGTCAGGCTGTGCCATGTGTGCTTCATGGCTGGGCTTGGTCACCTGCTGTCCATGCATGTCATCCAGTGGTTCCACTCTAGCGGGGGGGTGTGCCCACTGGTGCCCTGCCTGGATGCCACTGATGCTGCCAGCACTGTGCTGGGCAGTGGTGCAGGGGGTTACGGCAGACACAGCCCCAGGCATATGTGCCACTGCTGCACCGGTGTCCAGCACAGTAGGAATGCTGTTGGCACCCAGGGTCCTGTGCACAGGCGGCCCTGCGCTGTGTGCACTGCAGTTGCCTCATGGCAGTGGTGCTGCTGATGGTGGAACATGTATTAGTACTAATGCACTCACCCTGCATGCCACTGGCAAGCATGATGAGTGCATCCACTATGTCCACCACATCCTCTAGGTCCCCATCAGACAACCCAGCAAGCCCCCCAACCATGTGATGCACCCACCTGCAGTACCACCATCTCTGGTGGAGTGCGCTGCAAGGCCCTCCACCACAGGTACCATGACCAGTGGTGTGTGGAGCATGGACACAACCACGTCACTGTCAATGGCCCCATGGGGTGGGCCCACATCATTGCCTATGGGGCCTGTGCTGTCGGCCACGGCTGCACCATGGAGTCATGATGGAGCTGTGGAAGACAGAAAAGGAGACATGGTTAATGCACAGGACACACATGGCACAATGCACAGCCAGCCACACACTGCCAGGTACACATGCCTGTCCATGGCAGGTGCAGACAGGTGCACAACTACTCACCATGCTGCGACGGGCTGCCCCCTGTCTGGAAGCCACCACCAGGGACACCATGCACGGACATCCCTGACACACTGGCAGCCAGGAGGGCCTCATTGGGGTTGAGTGGTGCCACTGAGCTGGGTCCACCCCCTGTCCGCTGCAGGGATGCCTGGATGCTGGCAACCCTCTCCTTGGCCCTCCATCGCCCATCATTCCAATGCTTCCTGCATCCTGCACTGTGCGGTTGCATGGTGCGACTGCGTTCACATGCTGGGCCACCTCCTCCCAGCCCACTGCATGCACTGTCCTGCTGCCACCCCTGCCAGTGAGTACATCCAGACATAGATGGCAAGCCTTGATGAGTGCCCTCTCCTCATCTCGTATGAAGTTTGGCCGCTGCCTACTGGCGGCACCTGACTCTTCAGACAGTCAACACACTGTGGGTAGAAGCAACCTTGTGTCAGACCCACCCAGGTGTACACACAGTTCCACACCAAACTCCCACTGTCTGCATGCTCACCATGGTCTGTGGTGTCAGTGGCCTGTGCCGTGGTCCATGCTTGGGCTGCTTGGCACAGGTGGACATGCACCATGGCGTGCGGTCCATGTGGGACTGCGCACGTGCCACACTTGGCACACAGGATGCAGCAAGGGTACCATGTAGCTACCACAGGGTGTGTGACAATGACCCGTCTGCCATGTGGGTGTGTCCCAATACCCCTGCTGTGTGAGTTCCACTACCATGATGCACCATCATACCTGGGTGCCACCACTGTGTTGGATGCAGGGCAGAGGGGGACTGCCATGTGGTGGTATGCAGTGATTGCATGGCAGCGGTGTGCGTGCTGGCAGTGGTGACACTGTGCCTGCACAGGTGTTGCATTGTGCAGCGTACATACATGTGTCATGGAGCTGCTTGCACCTCACAGTGCAGTCCAACCCCAGCCATCCGTACCATCCCTGTGTCCCTGTGTACTATGTGCTGTCCTCCGTACATGTTGAACTCCCCCCCACAGTGCACCGCCACAGCACACTACCATCCATTGTGCAGCAGTGCACGGAACATGCTGTGCTGTGTGTGTCCCAGTGACACGGTCTTCTGCTGTGGCCTCGGCAGGGACCTGACCAAAGTCTCCCCATAGATATGTCCCTGCAGCTGTACAACATGTGTTGCTGTGGTGGCCACCTGATGGTGGTCTGGTCCCACATGCAGTGTACTGGGGCATCATCGGCTGTGCACACTCCGATGCAGGCACATCAGTGTGTGCTGTAGCCCTGTGACTGTGGCAGTATACTCACCTGTAGGTACTGACTCCTCTCAGTATCCTCATCTCAGCCTGCTGAATTGGGAGTATGTATGGAGCATGGCATGCAAATGAGGCCTGAGCACCTGTTAATGAGATGCTAATAGCTGAGATGCCCATACATGGATGATTAGGCTGTTTGGGGCGCATTCTCTCTGAATTGCATAATTGCTCCCAGCTCATCTCACTTTGCACGGTGCATCTGTGTGATGCACCACCAACAGTATGACACATTGCCAGTGCATGCATGGTCTGGGTGGTGCATCTGCATGGCTGTGGGAAGTCCACATGGTGCATCACCACGCATGCGCTGTACGTGTTGTGCAGCCCATCTGCCGTTATGCGCCTACCACCATTGTCCAGTGCGCTATAGAGTGTTTGACGATCGCAGTGCCATGTACTGTGTCACGCAGCTTGTCCCACAATGCACCGCCCAGGCTGCAATATCCATCCTTCCCCACGGATCGCACACTATGCACGGTACACGTTACTGGTGTATGCCGTGCGCAACATGGTGCCGGCACACGCAAAGTGCATGCGCAATCGTGTCCTTGCTGTGCGGCACCATAGCGTGGTGGCGTGTGCATGCACGGTTCCTTTGGCAGCAGTCAATGGCGCTTCACTTTCAGTGCGCAGTGTGCTGCACATGTATCACTGTTGCACGTGGCGCATAACGGTTGGTGGACGGTGCATTTCCTGATTGCACCTTGCCACTGTATGTACACAGTGTACGATGTCTGGAGCTGGGAGAATGGTGCCTAGGGCCATGAACTGGTTACATTTGGAGCTGTTATACCTAGTGGCACAGGTCATGGCTATGAAGGGCCACCTGTTTGGACAGGAGGACCTCCATGAGCCCAGGGCCAGGGTGTGGGCCACCATTGCTTCATGGATTGTGCAGCGTACTGGCATGCCATGCACAGGTGAGCAGTGCAAGCATTGCTATGGCGACCTCCAGAGGCAGGACATGGAGAGGCTGGCATGACAGTGGTGCCATGTACACAGGGGTGCACTGCCATGGCCAGGTAGGTTTTCTCCAGCTGTATCCTTCTGTGTCACATGCTATGTGTGTCTATCAATGCACCCATGCTGTTCCTGTGCTGCTTTGCCCTGGTGCTGGGGGGATGGGCATGGCTGTATGCGCCCACTTACACTGGGTGCCTCATACACTGGCATCACTGTTTGCTGCATGGCCATATGCCGGCAGGGTGGGGTCACTGGGGACTTGCATCCTGCACTGTGGCAGTGTTCGCTTATGGTGCTGTGTGTTGTGTTTTGCAGGTCCAGGGGCCAAGCAACATGCCATGGATGCTGCTGAGGAGCGTAGTCACTGTTACATGGGTGCCAGGCCTGGTGCTCTTCCAGGGGTGGGTGAGTACCACTTTACATGGTTGCAGTCTTTCAGGTGTTGTGCAGGCTGTGGTGGGTGGGGTTGTGTTCCGCGTTCTGGCCCTCAGTGTGTGTTCCTTCTGTTGTTTTCTGTGGTGTCCATGGATCGCCGTGGTTGCTCCAGGTGGTGATAGTGGTGGTGCCGTGTGGATGTGGACCAGAGGATCCATGTGATCATCCAGGTGGCCTTGTGCCCTCTTACATGGACTGTTCTGTGCCTGTCAGCTGCCCTGTGGGGTGTAGTGCTGCGCCATCCAGGCCGTGACAGGGTGCTGCATGGCAGAGCACAGTGCCACTAGTGTCCCCTGCCACCAACTGGGTGCCTTCCTGTGTAAATAGTTGCCCTACCCTATTCCCTGTTTCTGTCCCTCTTCTCATCCTCCTACCCATCCCTGCTCCCCCTCATCCCCTTCTGTGGATATCATTGTTGATGTTGTTGTTGATGATGTTCTTTTTCTGGCATTTGATCTGTACAGATTCTATGGCCATTATGTTTTATAAGCATATTTTACTCTACGCCTGTGTCCTTGTGTCTGTTTGTGACAGCTCTGTGTTTGCTCCTCCTGCCCTGCTGTTTTGCTCCAGTTGTTCTGCTGACTCCCCTGTGTGGCTGCAGGACTGCCTGCCTGCCCTGGGGCATCTCTGGATGCACTGGTGCTTCTGTGGGTGCATCATGGTGTTCTGTGGTGATTCACAGTGGTGTTGCACTTGTTGCCTGGCACGGCGCATCCCTTTGTGACTGACACCACCTGGTCTTGGTGCATCTGACTTGTGCCGGAGCATCTGAGATGCACTAGGCTCATCTTCTTTGTGAATCCTGCCCCTGAAGTTCAGATCACAGTAAGGAAAGGTGTAATGCTGCCTGTTGGATTGATTTAAACAACCCAGCACTATCATCTGTTGTATCTCCATTACTCACTATGGCTTTCCTATTGTGTCAGTTCTGTAGCATAACAAGATATTAGGAATCATTATGGAGGGCAATATTTTATCAATAGGATTAACGATATATAAACAAATATGATACTGTATACTGCAAACCCCATTAAGAAACAATATCCACCAGCCTACTGTAGATCATATTTCCATTATGAGAGCAATGATTTCCACTGAAATATTATCAGTATGGGTTGAATGAATAACCACTCTCCACTGTACAATCAGCTGGGTTGGTTGAGTTAGACTGCACATAGGAATTACCACTGGTATGATTTCCTTTCCTAAATGTATGCACTCCACATCTCCCACTTAAAGTAATGAACATCCTTGTCACTCCTGCTCTGACTCCTTATACTTTTAGATCAGATGAAGCAACTAGCTGATTACTAAAAAACTGCTAAACAGTTTCATCAGATGAGCATTTTGCTTTTCATCCCAAAAATCTGAAGAATTGACCAGTCCTCTTTGAAAAACTGCAAACCTTCACACTTTTAAAAGTTTGCTTTTGATCAGCTCACACATTCTTGCTGGTGTTTTCCAACTTAATTCACTTTGCAGTTAACACTCATATACAGTAGCTATTTACTTGTTCATATAATACAGTTAAGTCCAAAAACTCACAAGCAAGGCATTGTTTCAGATCTCATAATTCACAATAAATCTCATAATTTATGGTCAACTGCAAATTATTGGATTTAATATATCTGTCAATCAAAACCTAAAATCCTGATCTTGTTTGGTAACCTCGTATGTTGAAATTGTTCAGATGTGCCAAATGAAGTCCCGGTCCTGATTGCTACCCTATGACTGTACGTGCAGTACTGTATGTTGTCTGCCATAGTCCCCTGTCCCATTCACATCCCTTATCAGTGGCTACTAAACTGCAAACAGCTCACATGCCTGACTGGCTTGAAGAAAGTGTACCAGCACCTCACAAAATGCATTTTCTTCTCTGGTACTTGGTCCTTCTGTTTTATCAATGGTACAACCATATTCAGGTGGTTGTATCAGTGACAGCTCTGCAACATGTCATAGCCATGCTGAGAAGCCCAATACAAATGTATTTATTTATTGAAATTTTTCACCAGGACGACACACTTAGCAACAAGTTGCTCATCTCCCGGTGTGACCTGTGGGGTAGGGAACAATGGGATAAAATAAAGAGAAATATTATACTGTTGGAATACAATTTGCTTACTTGCATACAATGAGAGCAGGAGGGATTACAGGTGGATAACATTGGCTAACAATGCAACAGTTAAGTATAGTAGATATGAAGACACATATAGCAAATTGGAAAGAGTTGGTAACACTGAACACATATAATAACTTGGCAACAGTATGTAGCACTAGATGGTAAGGTGACCAAATAGCAATTGGTAGCCATTACTGTAACATATTCAAGATTAACAGTGATTGGAGTAAAGAGAGGAAGAATGGAAAGAGGGAAATGAAAAATTGCGATAGGTAGAATGGAAAAAGGGAAAATAAATTTACAGAGAGATGCAGACAGAACAAGATTTTCGAGGCAAACAGATGACAGGGTGGACTAAAGTGCATAGAGGAGGGTTATAGGGGTAGGTTATAAGTGCTTAATTGAGTGTAGGGGTAGGCCAGAGTTACGCTATGTTAACCAGAAGTGGGGTAGGAGGAAAGGAGAGATCGAGTGTGGCAGGGTGATGAGAGAGTGGTATTGGAGGTGTGGGGTCCGGGGGGAGGGGGGAGTTGAAATTCAACAGTGTCATGTCATCCTTATCTGTGCAGGGCAGTGGACAGCCTACTGGTAGGACACCGGTTATAGGTGATGAGAGTTATTTACTGTATATATAGTGATGTGACAGAGGTGGGTGTTGGGGAGTGATGTTGTGGGAGGGGTAGCAGAGGTCAACTATAATGGGGGATATTACCCCACCAGTGTGCTGGGTGACCCTGCCTGCACAAGGCAGTGAACTAGCAGTGACTGAGAGGATGCAGTAAAAGGAGACATGGGGAAAGCGGGTAAAGTTGTTGCCCACTGTGTGCTATGGATCCTGCCTGCACAAAGCGGTGATTGAACTCACAGGAAGGAGATAGATTAAGGGTAAAGAAAGAAGGGGGAGGAGCACTTTATGAGGAGGGAGAATAGGGGACAAGGAGGAGCATGATCAGAGGGAAATAGGAATGGTGAGTAGTAGGCATATGGTAACATGGGCTTAAGGGAGATGGTGGGGGATTAGGGAGGGTCTTGGCAGGCACAGGAAGGGGCAAGGAAGTTCTTGAGGGCAGAGTTAATGTTGTAGCAAGAGGATGAGTGGTGAATTTGAGGTGGAAGTGAATTCCAGATTTTTGGGAGGCAATAAGAATAACCCGATTGGCCAATAAGGGTGGAGTGCAGTGGGACCACCAGGGTTCATGAGTTGGTAGATCTTAGGTAGTGGCAAGGAGTGGGGGCAGCTGCAAAGGCAGGGGAGAGATAGGAAGAAAGTTAACCCAGGCAGTGCTTGGAGGTGTTTCAGTTTCAGTTTAGTTTATTTTGTTTGGCAATTTGCCATTACAAAAAGAGTATAGAAAAGCACTTAAATACATACACAATATTTACACATAAAATACAGACAAGACAGAAGCTAACATACAATTGACATAGACCATGACCAAACCTAGAAAGAAAAATAAACCCACATCACTTCATTGCTGCTACCCATACTGTATTAATTCTACATTGCACAATAATATCTATTGCACTAAAAAGCCTTGGATATGCTTTTTCCTAATTTTTTTAATTTCTTTAAGAAATATCGCTAATTCATTAAGAATCTCAGAACTCTGTGAGTTAAAAGGAGATCCAAAATATACTTGGTAGGCATATATAAGGATCAATGAATTTTCCTAATCTTTTGGTACGTATTGTTCATATCATGAACATCTTAATACCACACGGTTAAGGTTCTCAAGTTTGTGTAAATAACAATAACAGTTCTGTGTAATACTTGTATCTTTGTTATATGTAGCTTTGATTATATTACTAGGAAATACTTCAAACCTGAATTGGGTAATAATATTTCTAAACTCGGGTTTTTAACTATATCCAGATAATGTTTCAATGTGTGCTCTCTTGTATTATCAGAGAACCAAGTGGCTACTTTTATTGTTTTTATTGTTTCAAGTCTGTTATTTGTGACCACTTCTTCATGGTTTAAGTAACAATTTTTTTATGTGCTTATTAAGCTGGATACCCTTTTCCACCCAGTTCATCAGATAATCTAATTTGGTCTGATGTAATATCATTTTGATGTTTTCTATCCATCTAGTTTTATTATATTTCAAATATTGCATTGTCTCCTTTAAACATTGACCCAGTATAGAGTTCTCTTTTACTGCTGTAAGTTTAACCCAGTAATTTACTTGCCTTGTTCGTACCATGTCAAAAAAACTTGTCTGTCCTAACTGTGTTCTGACCAGTGCACTCTGTGTACTGTTAAGAATCTTTAATAATTGTTTACAAGTTTTATTTAGCAAACCTTCTATCTTTTTTATACTTTCAACTCCCCCAGTTTTCTGCTGCATACAGTGCCTGGTTAATTACTTTTGCATTTATTACCTTAATCATTGGTATGACTGTATTACCTCCATAGAGATAGTTAAATCTTTTCAAAGCCTTTAGTCTGCTTTGAGATTTTGAATACAATGTTGTCTATGTTTATTCCATTTAAAATGTTTTGTTATAGTCACACCCAAATAATTAAATTCATTTATGAATTCTAGGTTATTGTTTAAGAGCTTAAGTTCCCTATATTTCTCTCTGGATCCAAAGATCATAACTTTTGTTTTCTTTGTATTCAACTTTAAGTTATGTTCTACAAATAGTGCTTCCATTTTACATAGAGCTCTCTGTAAACCCAACCAACTCATAGACAATACTGCTAAGTCATCAGTGTATGCCAGCACTGGGATTCTTTTCTTACCAATTCTTGGGGTATGAAAATCTGGTTTATCTAAAGATTTAATAATATCATTTATATAGATGTTAAATAGCGTAGGTGCTAAGATGCACCCTTGTCTAACACCTATTTCAGTTTCCACTTTATCCGTTGATAGTCCTGATCCTGTATATTTTACCTTGGTCCAGGTATTACTATAAATTCTTTTAATTAATACTGTTAAATTCTTACCTATTCCTAATTCCTCATCTTTTCCCACAATAGTATTCTCAGTATTGTGTCAAAGCTGATGAATAATCTATAAATGTAACAAAAATGGTTGCCCAGCTTGAGGTGAATTTTGTGCAGTGGCGAGACATTGATTTGTCAGGAAGGGAAGGATAGGGCATGGTAGAAATCATAATGATAAGTGCGGAGGGGTGCGCCAAGGGCAAAATGGCAAAAGAGTTGAAGAAGGTATCTAGTCTGGCCAGGAAGGACTTAAGGGCAGCACTGTAGATTACGTCACAGTAGTCAAAGCTCGGTAGGATCATCTTCTAAACATGCCTAGCTGTGGGTGGGATGCAGGCATGGTTCTGAATAAGGCACCGAGCTTCGGATGCAATTTTTCTGAATGGCATCGATATATCCAGAAAAGTTCAGGTGTTGGTCCAGCCAGACACCATGTAAAATGACAAATGTGTAAGAAATAAAATCAGTAGTGCTCTGTCTGTTATAACAGTTCTAAAGGGCCCAGCCTAAATTATGCTTTTTTTTTCCTGCAAATTGACTGGATTAGTTATATAATACATAAAATAAAATATGATCAAATTGTGAGTTTCAAGGTCATAATTCAATTTGGGGTTATGGAATGAGTAAGGTACTCAAGCTTCACTCTCATGGTTTATCATGTTCCCATCAGTTGAATTATCACCACATGACTCACAGTTGGCTATTATTTATTCTATACATACTACTATCCGAGCTTTCTCTACAACATTCGGTAATGTACTATGTCTACTATTTGCGTAGTTAACACTTTTTATTAGTCATTTAACCCCAGTTTATAATCCTCATCCTACTGCTACCATGACCTGTATTGTATTGTATTTTTGCACTTGTATATCCTTTGTATTTTAGTACCTTGTAACTCATAATATTGTATTGCAGTAGTAAGGTAGCAGCATTGTAATAAGTGAGTCGGCACTTTTATGTTAAATTGCAGTCTTGTTAAGCATTAATAGATAAGATACCTTTAGACCAAGAGACCAGAAAAATATCATGCACACTTCATGTGATCAGATATAAAAATCCGTCAAATTTTATTGTACATTTGTTCAAAGGTTTAAAAGGTAGGGGGGCCAAAATGTGGGCATTCATCAGTTTTAAGACTCTGTTTGCTCTCTTATAATGAACAATGGCAATTATTGGAAACCTAAAACATAGATTGATTTGATCCTGTCACAAGGGTTGTGCTTTTGGGGTGGGATATTCAAAAGGATTCCACCATGTGCAACTCACCAATGAGCCCTGGCATGATATTCAAAGAGGCAGTTGCATTGTGCAACCCGCCATGCACAGGGGTGCATTGGTAATGTATGTGATGCAAGTGTGGGGGGCATGCCCATGCATATGCGGCACATCCCGATATTCAGCTCAGGATGTGAGGCACATATGGTGGCACAATCTGCCTTGCATCTCTCAGGGCGGTGCAAAGTTGTACCTGGTAAAACTAGGAACAAATCCTGGCCACCCACAGGTGAGCTGCCATATTGCAGGGCACAACACAGCAGCCGCCAGCTGTGGTTGGCCACTCACCTACCCAGAACACTGTCCACACTCTCCCTGCCCTGGGAGCAATGTGCCTCCCCATCGCTCGAATGTGGGCATATGTGTACATATCCCTAATGGTCCAGTGGACCGCGTTTCATCACCGGATCATGGACATATGTGTAGTACTTCCCTGGTGGTCCAGTAGACTGCATTCCATCACCTGATCACGGGCTTAGGTGACATATATCCCTGGTGGTCCAGTGGACTGCTTTCCAATGCCCGATCATGTGCCTAGGTGACTTATATCCCTAGTGATCAATGTGGACTGCTTTCCAACACCAGATCGCAGGCTTAGGTGAAATATATCCCTGGTGATCCAGTGGAAACTGGGGGGGGGTGCTGGGTGCTGGGGCCTCAGTGGACGGGTGGGGAGGGGGTACCACTGACCACCAGGGTTTTTTTGGTGATTCTGCCCATGATCAGGCACTGGGGGGGTCCACTGGACTACTAGGGATATACGTCACCTAAGCCCATGATTGGGTGTTGGAAAGCAGTCCACTGGACCACCAGGGATATATTTCACTTAAGCCCACAATCGAGACAATGGAAAGTAGTCCACTGGACCACCAGGGAAGTAATACACATATGCCCATGATCGGGCATACTAGTGCGAGGTCCGCCAAGGGATTGCAGGGCATCAGTCCCCAGCAGCTGCAGCCTGGCAGGGCACCTTGCAAAAGTCACCGGGGATCAGTGCACTGCATGCAATTGGGGCCATAATGACATGCAAATGGCCCCATTTGTGCCTTGCATGCATAATGGCCTCATTTTCATGCCCAGTGCTGAATATCATGGTTGATGCACCAAGCACAACCACACTTGTGCTGGTGCATCCTGGCTCCCCTCCTGCCACTTGCACTGGTGCAGTGCTCTTACCATGCAGAGTGCATCGCCCTCAGTGCCCTTCAACAGTGCTGAACCATGGTGGCACTGTTGAATATCACATGGTCCATGCCCCGCACAGCCCAGTTGCGCTGCACTCAGGCTTGCCTCTGCCTGGTGCAGTATGAATATTACACCCATGGTGTATTGGAAATGAAACATTGTAAAATAAAAAGCTATAAAATAAACTGCTGTGGCTACACACTCACAGAACAAACACATTTTGTCTTTTTATTAGCCCTTTTCAAATGAAACAGAAAAAAAACTCTGAAAATGTTTCTTGCACCCCAGCTACAGTAGAAATATCATATCATGCAAATTTAGGAAGTAAAACTGCTGCTGACGCCTAAAGACTATACCCAGTGTCAGCTTTTTGTAATGCTGCTGATACAGAGAAACCTTCCCTTGTGTTGACTTTCATTTTTTAGGGCTGCAGTTGGTGAAGCCCTGCAGACCTCTTGCAACAGAAAGTCACCCTGCATTCCTTGTGAACGAACAACATGATGAAGTGACAAAAGTCCCCTCAACAGTCAAATCACAG
Organism: Neoceratodus forsteri; assembly: GCA_016271365.2. Lineage (NCBI taxonomy): Eukaryota > Metazoa > Chordata > Ceratodontiformes > Ceratodontidae > Neoceratodus > Neoceratodus forsteri. The sequence goes on along the minus strand of CM057454.1, from coordinate 1,022,112,598 downwards.
GAACAGTCTGAGTGAGTCCAATAGGATTATTTTTAGCAGCAGTTGGATTTGTAAATTTGACCAATCAGGGACAGCATCTGTTTCTGGCTGCTGTCATTTTCTGCCAGTCAGGAGTAGCTGAACTTACTCCCAGTGACTGCCCCACTCCCCTTCCTGTGCTGCCTTACAGTCTGCATTTCACATTCACTGGAATTCTAATGGCTCTCCGGTTTCCTCCTGTCTGCTCCATTTTTTCACTCGAGTCAGTCAATAGACTGTAGTGCCCTGGTGCAAAGCTCCCCCAAATGCTTCTACTGCTCTTTGGTCCAATGCCCCTAAAAGAAAACTTGTAATTTTTGAATAGCACAAGGGGCTCTGAAATCTTGAGTTGTTAGGAACACTTCCTGAAATTTGATTCCTTTAGATAAAAGGGCTGGGTTTTTTTTTTTAGTTTTTTTTTCAGTTTCTGACTTCATTTACTCTCCTTCATTCCAAGTCCTGGCCCCTGAATGCTGCTGAAAAGAGAGAGAGAGATCCAGGAGGGAACTGCAATTTGCAAGCTCCAACAGCCAAATGATGCTGCAAGGGGGAGAGAGGTAAAAACATCAGGCTGATAGTGGGTTGGTAAATGTTGTGACATGCAATGGAAAGCTGGTGACTCCAGCCCTTAAGGACTTAAGTATAACTTTTTTTAAATTTTGCAACATGCAGCACTAGAGCTGAGTGGAAACTGTCTGAAACAATCTATGCTTTATTTTTTATTATGTACAGCTGTTGCAGTGTGCTTGCAGGGAACAGTGCTATAGAGTACTGGAGATGTTGGTAGGCTGAGGGCTAAAACACAAAGCTTTGTTAAAGCTTCTTTAGGCTAGCCCTGACCTCCCTTATAATGGAAAAATGTGCTATGCACATAGTCCATTATAAGGCTTTGACTGTATGACGAAAAATTATCCTCCTGCTGTCATATCTATGCATGGGTTTACAGACTTGAACCTGTGCTCCCACATCGAGTTCAGTGTGACTTCGGTCCCAATCTTGATGTTTCTTGGCCAGATTCTGTCCCTTTGTTACTTGTGTCCCAATGCTGTGAACATGATTCCCTACCCAACCCTTCCTCTCAGAGCCCACCACCCCACACCCCTCAGAACGTGAATAGTGACACTGGAGGTGCCCAACCCCCAGTGTCGATCGGCATCTCAAGCCTGTTTCTTTTATTTTGTTTAACCTGTAACAAGAAAGCCATTAATCAATGTCTTTTCCATTGTTACAGTCTCCCCAACCCTCCAACTCAGTGTCCACCAACCTGCACCCCCAACTCCTTACTAACCCATCGGGGATCCAACACCATAATCCTTCTCTGGACAACAGACACATCTTCACTCTTCAAAGCTGGACTGTGAACTGAAAAAACAGGTATGCTGTTCAATGTATTTAAATGCAATTTTGAACTTCAAGGCATAACTTGGGCATTTTTGCATATTTTAGGCATACATTTTCAACTTACCTTCTATGGGACCCCAACTGATAAGCAATGTCACTGTCATTAGGCAAATCTATCCTGCAAGGGATTTTGTAGTCCCTGCACAAAATCACCTTTCAGGCAGGAGTTAATTTTCTCTGCCCTTGTTCATGAGGTGGGTACAAGAAGGCTATGTTGAAAATTTGTGTGAAAATATTAAAACAAAAAAATTATAAACTTACATTGAATTTTGTGAATGCAGCCTTGAAATTTTGGTAATTTTCAATATGTTTACCTAAAATGTACAACATAGCCATATAATCCAAGCACCTCATAAAGGTGGCAGCTGTCATTTTTCAAATCCTGGTCAATATGTTTTTTTTTTTTTTTACATCCTGAATGGTGATTTCATGGTCTCGTGCAAAATCAGCATTTGGGCAGGAGTTGAACATTTTCTCTGCCCTTGTTCATGAGTCAGGGTCATTAGAAGGTAACATTGAAAATTTGTGTAAATATATTACAACTCAACAAAGTTATGAGCCTACATTGAATTTTGTGAATGCAGGCTTGTGTGTTTGATAATATTCAATACTTTTACCACAAATTTTCAACACAGCCATTTTTTCAGCACTTCATGAATGTGATAGCTGTCATTTTTCATCTCCTGCCCAAAATGTGTTTTGCATCCCAAAGTTGATTTTGCAGTCCCTGCCAAATCACTTTTAAGCCATGAGCTGAACATTTTCTCTGTCCATCTTCATGAGGCAGTTTCATAACAAGGCTATATTGAAAATTTGGTGTGAAAATATTAAGAAAATAATTTACAATATTTTTATTCCAAATTCCTCAGCCCTATTGGCTCTGGCCAGAATTTGTTTTATAATGCTACCACATTGGAAGCCCAGCACCTGTGCTGGTGCCTCTTCATTTAGCCCAGTACTCAGGAGCCTGACCCAAGTTGCACAGTTCTGATTGAACTTCCCCCACCTCAAAATCCCATTCTAACACTAGGAATCCACACTGGTGTAGAATAACTTTTAAAAAAACTAGCCACCGGCAGCTCATCCCCAGTACCTGGTCATTTATCACCTTGGCTGTTCCTAGTTTCAGGATACGCAATACCAGGGAAAGGAAATGTTTGGTTCTGAGAGGAGAGTCCCAGGTCCAACCATGTAAACCTACAGATCAGTAAAGCAGGAGGAAAAAAAAGACAATTATGGTTCTTTCTAGGGAAGTGGGCAAGGTGTTGAAGGAGAAAAGGTACCATTTAGGCGGTATAAGGAAATGCACAGGGGGAGGACAAGGAGGTATACTAAGTAAAACAGAGGGAAGCAAAAAAGGTAGTGAAGGAATCAAAGGTGCAGAAATTGCAAAGGATAGCAATAGGGGTAGCTAAAGGAGATAAGATTTTCTTCAGATACACAAGTGAGAAGAGAAAAGCAAGAGGAGGGATAATGAAAATTAGGAGGGCAGAACTGAGCAGTTTAAGATCATGAGAAAGCTGCCATCCTGAACATGTTCCTCTGCTCAGTCTTCACAGTGGAGGAAGGGGGGATGCACCACCAGGGATTAGCAGGAATGAGGGGTGGACAGAAGTCCATTTTTCAAGGAAAGAGTACTGAAATGATTTGCAGCTCTGAAGGTGGGTAAGGCTACAGGACTGAATGAGACACACCCAAGAGTAATAAAGGAACTCAAGGAGGTGGTAGCTGCCCGCCGATGGCCTTATTGACCAGTTCACTGGAAACAGGCATGGTTCCATAGGACTGGAGAAGAGTAGACTTGGTCCCTCTATATAAGGGCAGCAGCAGGGAGGAGGCTACCAAATGTAGACCAGTTAGCCTCACTTCATTGGTGGTGAAATTAATGGAAAACCTACTAAAAGAAAGGCTGGTAGAGTATCTGAAATCTAAAAGGCTGCAAGACCACAGGCAGCATGGATTCATGGTTGGGGGGGTTCGTGCCAGACAAATCTGATATATTTCTTCAATTGGTTAATCAGGGAACTAGAGCAAGGTAGAGCTGTGGACATGGACTATGTGGACTTTGGGAGCCTATTTGGACTTTAGCAAGGCCTTTGACACTGTGATGTACAAAAGACTGATGAAGAAATTGTTCAACCTAGGTTCAGGCTCCAAAGAGGAGACTTGGGTTAGAAACTGTTTAAAAGACAGGTGACAGAAGCTGGTGGTTAATGGGACTCAATCATATGATGGGAGAGTGACCAGTGGGGTGCTCAGGGCTCAGTACTGAGCTGGTCCTCTTCAGTGTCTTCATATGTGATACTGCAGATGAACTGGAAGGGAGCATATGCCTTTTTGCAGATGATACCAAAACTTGCAATAGGCTGGACACTCGGGGAGGGGGTGGGGATAATGCACAGGGATCTTAGAAAACTCGAGGAGTGGTCAAGAGCATGGTACATTAGTTGGGATTCAATGCCAAAAAAGTGCAAAATCATGCACTTAGGGCAAAGCTAAGTATATGATGTGGGGCACTGACAGTCATTGAGCAGGAAAGAGACTTTTGGGTTATCATAACTGATGACCTCAAAGTGTCAGGACAGTGTGCCAAAGCAGTGGATAGGACTAGTAGGATGCTGGGCTGCATAGGAAGAGGTATCTCCAGCAGATGGAGGGAGGTGGTGTTGCCATTGCTTTGCTGGCTGGTGCAACTCCAGCTGGAGTACTATGTCAGGTTTTGGAGGCTGCACTGCAGAAAGGACATAAACAGGGTGGAGGCAGTCCAGAGGAAACCAACTAAAATGGTGCAGGGTTTGCACAAGAAGCTCAATGAGGTGAGATATCTCAGCATGTACACCCTGAAGGAGAGGACATCAAGAGGGGACATGATATAGACCTACAAGTACCTTACATGGGTAAAGATTGTGTAGGATTGAAGTCTCTTTTTAATGAGTAAAAAACACTTGGACAAGGGGGGGCATGCAAGGAAGCTGAAGGGGGGAAGTTTAAGTGGACATATTACTTCACTGAAAGGGTGATAGACACCTAGAACGGACTGCCAGTAGAAAGTAATACATGAGAGGGGCTTAATGCATGCTGGAGATAGACAAAGGGGAACATTATTAAGTAGGCAGGGAGGGAGAAGGAGGAGAGAAGGTTGTCGAATTCCAGTTAGGGTCTGCAGAGACAGATTAGGCAAGGAACATTATGGAATCTGAGTAGAATGGGTGGGCAAAGCAACCCTTTTCTGCCAACAAATTATATGTTTCTGAGTTAGGAGCACAGTACCAATGGATCTTTGGTTTTTTTATTTTACAATCCCAAACCTGTAACAGCAGTACATTTACAGATAATTGTGGTCTGGTCTTTTAACATATATACAGAAAAGTCAATTTTTCAGTATAACATTTCTTATCTAAACTCTATGAAATTTTGCAGGTACAAAGGTACTAGGTGACAAACAAAGTGCATGAAACACAACCTGAGAGTTCTACCTTCACCAAAGTCGAATACCAAATTTAGTATTAAACCAGTCATTAATTTATCTTTGAAGACTAATTTTAGTCATTTTTAATCATCTTTAAAATCATTAAAAATACAACCTCTAAGAATACTAATTTCTCATAAGTATTCAGCAGGCTACTTAAGAGTAAATTATTACTAAATTATGCTTAGAAATAGAACTGCAATGCTCTTCAAAGTACACTTTTTAATACTACTGAATCATAAATGAAGATTACAGTCAGCCGAGTAGTTTAGGGTTGAATTAGCCAATCAAAAATGGGTACTTTACCATGCATTTCAGTTCTACTAAGCAAGGAGACAGATAAAACAACCAGCAACACCAATGAATTTTAGAGAATGTAAGCAATCATAAAATGTGTTTTTTTTACCTAGAAATAATAGGATGCAAAAAAAAAATAACAATGTTCTTTTAAAAGTCTACTGAAATACATTTTCCAGAAGTCTACTCAGTCAGTGAACTACATTTCCCAGAATCACTTCCTTTTCCTGCCCAGATGGAGGGGAAAAAAACATACACAAGTACTGACTGTTCATCTCCATTTGAAGAATAACCTGGTGTTGCCTTCAGACTTCAGTTAAGATTTACATGTATGAGGTAAGTGCTTAAGTTTAAATATAAATGTGCATCATTTAACTTCCTGAAATGTTAAATACAGTAAGGGAATTATTTCTCAGGTTTTAATTGAAATGCTGTGCAGTTTTAATTGTGAATATTTTGTTATGAAGAAAAATTCTATGCTCTGAACTCATACACCTTTGAAAAGTCTTTAAAATGCATTGTTTTTTTTTCAATCAAAGAATTCCTTAAGGTGTCCAGTGTACATTGTGCCTCTGGAATATCTACTATTTGTGGTATTTTTACTGATTTAGTTACTTTTTGGGGGTGGGGCAGTGGAGTTAATTACCTAGCAGCAGGAAGATTGTAAACATTAGCAAATTCAGAATGCTTTTTTCATGTGCATATCAATTCTGTAGCCTATTTATCTATATTTACAGAGAAAAGACTTTATAGTTTTTTATCTGAGAAAATCTGGAGTAGCCTGCAGATTATTGAAGAAAGATTTATTTATTGCAGATATTTGAGTGTTTGAATGTGTGTGGGGGAGCTGATTTTGCATTTGACATTGTATTTGATTAAAACATTTGCATGTGTTAATCCATTATATTAAATAGTAATGATGGGATCCTTGTGCTTGTTTTCTGTTCCTAAAACTGTTGTTTATGAAAATATCTCCTTATATACTTCTGGAGGAATTTATATTTCCTTGGATCCTGTTTGTCCATAAACTGATTCGAGGTGGGATGGGGTGGACTAGGAAAACTGTATTTTTTATGTTGGCCTTCGTGCATGCGCAAGCAACATCTTGCAGTAGTAACACATTTCAGAGATGTCTCGGTGTTGTGACAAATGCAGGGGATGCTTTAGTGGGTGCATCCCTCAGCTGTCAATCAGTGAGCATTCTTGTGATGTCAGAAAACTTCAAAGAGAGCTGAAAAGCTGGAAGAAATTGGCCACTGCAATCGGGTGCAGTTTTGTAATTGCAGTGGCACATGACAAGACTCCAGCCATGTGCATTACAGTGCACAGTAATGCGCATGGCTGGAGTTATGAGCAACATGTTTGCACAGTGTGCCTTTTCTGGTGAAACATTTCAAAAATTAATGTAACCGCAGAGTGGCTTTCCACAATGGCGGCTCCTACTGCCCACCACACAGTCCCTCAAAGCCGACATCGGGGATGCCCAATCCCAATGTCATCATGTACCTCCCATTAAATGTGGCACACTGGGAGTTCACCTCAGTGTGCCAAAACATGGTGGCTCCTGCTGCCAGCCACACATTCCTGAAAAGCTGACATCAGGGTGCCCAATCCCCATGTCAGCATGTCAGCATGTATCCCCCCCATTAATGTGGCACACTGGGAGCTCACCCTAATTAGCGGAAATTTTTTATTTTCTTCCGACACCGGAATGCCCACTCCTGGTGTCAGATGGGCCTCCTTCATGATTTGCCAACATTGGGGTGCCCAATCCTTATTTTGGCATGCCTCACACTATTGTGGCACACTGGGAGCCCACCCCACTGTGCCCACATTATTAAAAAAAAGTTTCCCTATAAAAGAAGAAAACCATCCTTCGCTGTTTTTTTTTTGTACCTGTAAAAAAGAAAATGGTCCATCGTTGTGTCACCATCCCCCTCTCACATCCCAACCTTCCCTCTGCACACCCACCTCCCCGCACCCTCCTCACCCTATACTTGCATCTGGAGGTCAGGCACTGCCATCTTCTGTGGACTGAAACATGTCTGCACTCTGCAAAGCCCAACTGCAAAATGAAGAATAGAAGGTAAGTCATATAATGGGAGTCAATGGGGGGGTTCAACTTAGGTTAATATCTCAGCCATTTTTGGGGAATTTTGGCCCAAAAATTTTAACATGGGGTTCCTGGGACCCCACCTCATGAACACTGGGCTGTCATTTCGTTTCTCAGTCCCGAAAGGTGATTTTGCAGTTGCTGCACAGAATCACCTTTCAGGACTGAGTAACAAAATGACAATGACACTGTTCATGAAGGGAGGTCCCAAAAAGCCCATGTTGCAAATTTGGTGAAAAAATTCCAAACAATGACTGTGGTACAAGCATGCATTGTACAGTTTCTATGCACATTCATAGCTTCATCACTTTTTAATATTTTCAACATTTCCATTTTTTCATACCTCCTTATGAACAGTGCAGCTGTCATGTTTCACATCCTTGCTAAAACATGTTTTTGCACCTGTGGCACAGAATGGTGCGGTCGCTGTGGGAAATCAACTTTTGGGACAGATTAACACAATCACAGTGTCACTGTTCATGATGAGAGGTCCAAAAATTCCCATGCTGAAATTTGGTGGAAAAATTCCACAGCATGATTGCGTTATGGGTGTGCATTGTACAGTTTTTATGTATGCTCTTAACTTAGCCAATTTCTCATATCTTAACTCCAGATTTTCAACATTGCCATTTTTTCACACCGCCTCATGAACAGTACAGATGTCATTTTTCACATCCTTCCCAAAATGTGTTTCCACACCTGTGGCACCAAATGGCACAGTCACTGTGTGAAATCACCCTTCAGGATTGAGTAACGGAATAACTGACACTGTTCATGAGGTGGGGTCCCAAAAAGCCCATGTTGAAAATTTGGAGTGAAAATACCAACAAACACCCAGGGCATTAGGGTTTCCAATCATAACGCCCCACCCTGTAGAGACTGACAGGCGTCGAGGTTGTGACTTGGGTTCATTGGCCATAATGCTCATGGCATTCTACCCCCACCCTGCAGTCATTGACAGGCATCCAGGCATGACTTGGGGTCTTTGGCCCTAATGTTCACCCCATTCTCCTATACTGCACTCATCTCAGCTTATTTCCTTATGGGTGCTCATAAGGACTGAAGATCCTAAGGCACACTGCAACACCTGTTGCTGTCTGCAGGGTAGGGTGAGTGGAATGGTGTAAGCGTTATGGCTGATGACCCAAGACACCCTCAATGCCTTTCAGTCTCTGTGGGGGGGGGGGTGGTTGATGTTAGTTCAATATTTTACTGCCATTCCTATTATGTATCTCTCTATCTCCTGTACTACCAACACCAATGCCAGCAAGCCAACATTTGGCATTGACAAATGCTTGTTTCATTTGATATTGTATTTAATTAAAACTTTAGCATATGTAAATCCATTACATTCAATTAAATAGTAATACTGGGATCAGTGTACTTTTTCCTTTTGCTGAAGTCTGCTGATTATGAAAATCTTTCTTTTGTGTATACTTTGGAAGGATTTCTTGTAATTGTCCTGTTTTTGAAAAGCATGCCTTTTTTAACTGATTCTTTGAATGTATGTAGCTGTTTATTTTAAAGGTGTTCATGAATTTATATTTTGTATATCGGTGTCTCACATTTTATTTATACTACATTGAGAAGTATGGGATCCATGGTTGTGGAAGGGTGATCTAGGGAGGGGGTCTTGTTGCAGTAAGGTTGGTCTGGGAGAGGTTCTGCTCTGTAGGGAAGGTGGATCCAGCTCTGGGAAGGGTGGTAATCTGGGTGTCCAGCTCCAGGGAGGTTGCTTAACTTGGGTAGTGGGGGTTGGTCTATGGGTGGGAATGAACACAAGGGGTCCAGCTACAGGGAGGGTTATCTGCTGGGGGAGGCTGGTCCAAAGGATGAAAGGGTGAATCAGCAGCAGGGAGGGTGGCTGGTGGGGTGGATAGTTTGGGGATGGAAGTGAGGTCCAGCTGCAGGGTAGGTGATCAGATGATGGTAGGGAACTTCTAGTGGGACCAGCTGTAGATAGAGTGGTTGGCTGGGGGAGTGATTGTCCAGGGACTTGGGGAAGGGGGCCAGCTGAAGGATGTGGTCTGTTGGGTGGAGTCTTTGTGGGGGTGATCCAGCTGCATGGAGGTTATATGGCATGTGGTTGGGGACTGGTCCAGATGCAGTGAGGGTGGCTGGCTGAGGAAGAGGCTGGTCTGGAGGCTGTGTGTGGTGCTCTAGCTCCAGTGAGGTTGCTCATCATGGAGAGGCTGGGGCTAGAAGGGTTGTCTAGCTGCATGGAGGTTAGCCTGGAGCCTGAAAGGCTGATCTAGCAGAGAGAAGGGTGTTTTGCTGTTGGGAGGGGGGAGGCTGATCCGAGCACTGGATGGTGGAGGTGGTGGTCAGACTGGAATTGTTAGGATATACAACTGGAATTGTTAATATATATAATGGGAAACCTTGACTTTTTCTGGATGAACTATTGACTACCAATAATCATAACAACTGTATGTCAGTAGTTCATGCATTAGTGTAAATATTTCCCTCCATAGCCCTCAATTGGTAAGGCTAGTACTGTTAACGCCACACTGTGTCATATGCACTCCCCTCATCACAGTGTCATGTGGACTGCTACCACCTCGCTGTTCCACACACACTTCTGCCACTGCACTGTGCCATGTGCACTGCCATCACAGTGCATTTCCACATACACTGCCAACTCTGCATCATGTGCACTGCAGACACTGCAGCATGCAATACTGCATGCATTGCCACCACCTCACTGTTACACTACTGCCAGTGCACTGTGTCACATGCACCACCACCATCTCTGTGTGGTGCCATGTTTCCTGCTGACTCCATGCTGTGCCACATGCTCTGCCAGCACCACACAGTGATTCATGTATTGTCATCACTGCATTGCCACATGCACTGCCAACTCTGTTGTGCCATGTACACTGTCATGAATACACGGTGCCACTTGCAGAGCCACCAGCTTGCTGTTCTATGCACAATGCCACCACTTGATGTGCCACATTCACTGCTGATTCCACACTGAACCATTTTCACTGCTATCAATATTTGGTGCCATGTGCACTGCCAACTCTGCTGGAACTGTGCCTGGTGTTGACCAGTGCTGTGCCCTTGCTCACTGGCCATGGGCTGGAGGTGGGGCATCTGTAGCATCAGTTATTTCATACACCCCACCCTTGAAGGTCCAAGTATTGATACATGTCCTGTTAGGTCAGGTAGTATCCATGGGTAGCAGAATTAAGGCCTGTTTTGTTAAAATTGTTGCATCAAAATAAAGGCCTACACTTTAAGGCTATGTCCTGGCTAGTCCCCTGACCAGTTCAAAATGACACCCAGTTTTAACCCAGTTTTAAAGTTGGAAGGTCATGTTTCATTCCCAATGTCATATTCTGAGCCAGTGACTGTAGTGGGATTTGGACTAGGGATCACCGGGCTTGTGTATGGAATATCTATGTTCTCCTTGTAGCTCTTGCACTTCTCTGGAACTCTGTCTGTACTCTTGATTTTCTTTTTTCCTTATAATAATCCTTTTTTCTTTTATTTCTACAGGTCTCAGAAAACATTGACACCTGTCTGATGGGGCACATACTACCTACATATCAGATAGGTATTGTTTATGTTTAACCTTCCCTGTTGGTCCCATTTTGTTCTTGAAGCACCATGGAACCTTTGTGACCCCATAGATATTATTTTTTTGCAGGTGCAATTGGACATCACTCCAAGACACCAATCACAGGCTCCCCAGCACCAAGTAAGGGATCTCTTATCTATGCTAGTTGGGCAAGCAATAATGATGCAGCCTCAACTGTGCCTTGCCTGTCTCTTTCACCCTTGCATTGCCTATGCCCATGAATCACATATCATGTTAATGCATTTGCAGTGGAACATCAGGAATCAAAATGCCAGAACCAGCAGGAATGCAACAAGCAGACTGCGAGTGTATTCACGTTCCCACATGGCATTTCCTAATCCTGCAGGAAGACATTTTTTGAACCAAAACAGATCTGTCAGTTTAAGGGGCTTTCCTTCACAGTGCCAACATAAATGTGTGGTGACAGCCCTTAGTAAGTTATTCTGGATGCTAAGCTTTCGCTTCCCTCACAGCTTTAGCTCATCTTCAAAAGTTCAGAAGGTCTTACACTTTTCATTGATAAAGGCCAGCAGAAGCTGATTTGCCACAATGGGCAGAGGTAGCCCCTTGAGGTAAAACATTGGTTTGGGTTCTAGGCAAGCTTTCTCTATTACCCTTTTGAAGAACAAGATATACAAGATGCCAGGAGGCTAAGACTCCCACTGGAAGAGGTGCTGGGTATTGCCGCTCCAGGTGCACTGATATGGTTGAATAGGGTAACACACTGATCGTGACCCCTTGTTTATATACATACATAGATAACATACATAGTTGCCAGCAGATTAGGCCAAATGATCTATCACATCTGCCTGAATGCAGATCACTGATAAAGTACAGTAGCTGCTCTAACTTCCTTCTTTAACCCATTGCCCCACTCACCCAACCGCACCTGTCCCTGTCCTTCTTCTTTTTTTTCCATTCAGATGTTTTTCTCCTTAGCCCTGGCAGGGCATTGGTTCTCCCGAGGGAGGAACTCTCAGGTCTCACCGTGCAGCAATTAGCTGATCCCAGTGTTTTCCTCCCATGGCTTACCCCCGTGGCAGGGCCAGAGAGGTGGTGCCCCCCTTCCTTGGAGACCCAATAGAGAACCCCGGGGTTAGCTCATGGCACAGCAGACCATCATGGAGCCCTGCCAGGCTTGTTGTCTTCCTGCTTTCTCCTGCCCCCCTCCCTATGGACATAATCATGTCAGAGCTTGTCTCCCCACCCAAATTGCCCTCCAGTCACCACCAGAGGGCAATCAGTGAGTGGGATGATATGCACCCCCAAGAGAGGAAAGCAGTTCTCTGGATGCTCAATATTCTCTCCCCCCAGTGACCCTGGCTCGTTCTCTAACTCAGGTCACCGGTGTGGCACAAGGTGTAGCGACCAGCACCTCAACCTCCAGCACCACCAGGCTGGCACCCTGCCCTTCTTCTTATCTTCTACCTTAACCAAGCCCTTTTGTCTGTCCCATCTTCTCTTGAATCTGTCCACAGTATCTAGTTTTACCAGCTCATCAGGAAGTGCATTCCAGGTGCCACCACCTCTCCATGAAGTAATGCGCCTCACCTCACCTCTATACCATCCACCTACCAGTTTTAGATTGTGTCATCTCAGGTTTTTATTTAACTCTAAAAATTGATTAGCGTTTTGCTCATAAAAGTGCTAAAACATTGTGAAAATGCATAACACTTGCTTCACTATGTTTAACAAATATAACACTTCTAGAAAACCTATATAAATACTTTCTGGACAGTTAGTATTGCCCCAAGAAAAAAACTGTTAATCAATTATTTAAAACCCTGCCTCTCATAGTCCCTTCCCCCTTCAGTTTAATCAGGCTGTCCATTTTCACTCTGTTGACTCCCTTCAGATATTCGAAGGTCTCTATCATGTCCTGCTCTCCTCCTGTTCCCAGTGAGTACATGTTCAACTCATTCAGTCTATCACCATATGCCATATCCCTCAACCCACTAATCATCATTTTATCCCTTCTCAGTACTCTCAAGCACTGCAATGTCCCTCTTTAGGTGAGGGCACCAGAACTGTATACAGTACTCTGTGTGTGGCCTCACCAGTGAGTTGTACAGGAGAAGAATAACCTTTCTGCTCCTGGAAGTTATACCTCTAGATATACACCCTAACAATCTATTCGCCCTAGCTGCAGCCCTCATGCACCACTCATAATTGCTTCCTTTGGCATCAATCATCATCCCCAAATCTTTCTCTGTCATGGAGACTGCCAAATGACCACTCCCCTGCAGCAGATGCAGAATGCTGCATTCACATACATTATACCTCAGTTACCATGTGTGTGCACTCTTCCAGCCTCACTAAATCACACTGTAATGCCCTTGACCAACCTCACTGTACACCTACACCCCCACCTTGGAATCATCAGGAAACAGACTGATCTTACTCCCAACTCCCACTCCTATGTCTGCAATATACAAGTTGAAGAGGATAGTCTCCAACACTGAGCCCTGTGGGACCCCACTGATGACCCTTCTGTGGGTCGATGCCTCTCCCCACCTCCACACTTTGCTGTCTGTCTTCAAGTCAGTTTGCCACCCACCCCACTAATTATTCCCCCATCACTCAGTTTCTCACTTCCAGATCAGCCTCCCATGCGGGACCGAGTCAAAAGCCTTGCTGAAGTCCAATCTGGAACATCCATTATCCAGGGATCTTGTCACTCAATTAAATAATTCAACCAGGTTTGTTTGACACAACCTCCCTGGACAACCCCATGTTGGTTGTCATCCTGACCCAAAGCCTCTAGAAACTCCACCATCCTTTTTTTAAGATGGTTCCATCACTTTCTCCACTATGGAGGTTAGGCTGACTGGTCTGTAGTTTCCCGGTTCATCCCTAGGCCCACTCTTGTGGAGGGGCACTACATGTGCCATCCTCCAATCTTGCAGAATGCAACCTGAATAGATCCACCAGTGGGGCTGACAGGATGTACACCAGTTTCCGTAGAATCCAGGGGTGTATGCCATCTGGACCTGGGGCCTTATCCACCCTCAATGTCTTGAGGGCCTCCCTCACCCTCCCTTCCTCTATTTCCCCATCAGTGAGTGCTTCCCCTCACATGCTCCCCCATCCTATCCCCTCCCTGAGGCAGTGGCCCATCTCTTTCTCTCGTAAAGACCGAGCTGAAATAATCATTTAATACTTCAACCTGCTCTACTGCTCCCTCTACCCATCCCCCTTCCTTAGCCTACTTGCCTATGCTGGAATGGTACCTCTGAGAGGGTTTGCAGGCTATGGACAAAGCCTGGGTTGGCATATGGGTCCAGGGCAACAACACAGAATTTGTCCAGCAGGAAAGAGGGTGGCCTCTGGGGGCAGGATAGGGAGGAGCAGAGCTATTGCTGGCATACAGGAGGCAGATTAGATAGTGTCAGGGAGAACAGACTCCATCTAAAGTATGACAGATGCATTGGGAGAGGCTGAGGGGGCAGGTGAACAAGAAAGCGGAGGTATTGTGAGTGAAAGATAGGCTGCTGCTATATCTCTGACTGTGAGGAAAATACAGCAGGAAGTGCAAGTCACTTTGTCGTAGCAGTTGGGCAAAGAATGCACACAATTAGTATAATAATTATATTTAATATTATCATGGTATCTATACGTACATGCTGTCCCTTTTCAAACATGGAGCTCCATCTGTGGCCCTGAGTGAGGGAGGCAAGCAAGCAGGTGTATCATGGACTTTATCCAGGATTCACAAACCACACATCAGCTTGTGCCATCTGCAGGACCACACAGCTGGAGAAAAAAAAAATTAAGAAAAGGTCAGGAATTGAAATTCAATCAGGCCATGTAAGGGATCACAACACACATAATGCTACAGATAAGTAGCACTTCCAGTTCTTATTGCCATCCACAACATGGCACAATGCTCAATATACTTGCACCTAGAATAACTGTCTTCTTTCTAGCTCTGTGTAATCTACCATCTGCCATGTGGAAGGGTAGATTACACTAATAGCTTTTGAATATTATGCTCAGATCTCACTGCTGACACATGCTATTTATTTACAGCAGATCATGTGTGTGTGGTCAGTGGGTGGCAGCATGCATAGGATTGGTAGGTGTGATGGCATGCATGGTGGTATAGAATCATTAGATGTGATAGCAGACATGGTGTTATGTGGTCAGTTAGCGGACAGCATGCATAGGGGGCATTGAGTTGTGAGGTGTGATAGCCTGCATGATGGTATAGGTCAATGAGTTTGGCAGGGTGTATGGGGATGATGGGTGTGATAGTGTATGTGGTCATAAAACATAGACTTTGATGGCAGATAAGGACCGCCAGCCCAGTCTGCCCTATTTCCTACCTAGTAGCATAGCTGCAGATCCTACTTAACCAACAGCCTACTTCCTCCCACCTCCCACAAGAATTGTCTTATGTCTGTTCCATGCTTTCTTGAATTCCCCCACTATAGAAACATAGGCCATTGGGTGTGACAGCATGAATGAGGGCACGTGGTCAGTTGATGGATGTGACAGCATGTATGAAGGTATGGAATCATAAGCTGTGACAGTGTGCATGGGGTATGGGATTGGTGGGTGTCACAGCACACCATGGGAGTATGGAACTGTGAAGTGTGACAGCGTACATGATGTTATAGCATCTGTCGGTGTGACAACTTGCATGGGGTTGGTGGATGTGACAGTGTAAGGGGGGGATCATGGGGTCATGATTTCTAACAACTCTAGCCCCACCTGCAGCAAAACAAAGGATACCATGCTAAAGACAGTCACTTCTCAGCTGAGCTGCTGTGTTAATTCTGTTGCAGGGACATGTCATTGGAGCAACCCATCCTGGCAATGCTGGGATGGGTTGAAACTGTATGCACTCCCAGGAAGACCCTTTACCTTATGTCTAGGAACAGGTAGGGTTGGGGCCATTTACTTTGTTTTCATTTTGGTAGGGAGAAGGAGTGTCCCACAAGGTCTCTTTGTGATTTCCATGTGAACCAGGAGGGTTCCTGTACTGAGGCCGCACCATGCAGCACCATGTTGTGAGGCTAGGAGGACACTGTGCAGCATAAACTAGGGACATGGCTGGTGTACTAATAACTTTGGTGGGAACTCCACCCAGACAGGCAGAGTGCTTCCAACACATTCAAGGTGATCACTGTGAGTCATAGCATCACTCACAGGAGGAATACCCTGCAGGATGGAGGACACCCTATCAGCGAAGAACAGAGCAAACTCTTCACGCAGAATGGTAGGAAAAGCTGTTTTCAACTGTCGACAGGAAGGATGGAGTAGCTTATCAACAGTACAAAAAAACCATAGTCAGTCAGTTCTTCTCTGTGGCAATTGCCCTAGACAGGAACGCTGCCTTTTTATGGTTGATTGCCCCCTGATACTCACGATAGTGGGAAAGCAGGGCCAGTTTGTCCTCTCCAACCCAGACTTATTCCAGCAGCGCTCCAACTTCCAACCCTTAATCTTCATCTCCTTGAACTCACCATCAAAACAAGGTGATGTCAAGTGGGAATATTTGGGTCATACATGGGCCAGTGCAAGGGCATCAAGTGTGGCAGTCATAACCCTATTATAGGCTGCAACCGCCTCATGTGTGCCTCTCGCGCATGCAACATCTCTACTGGATAGATCAGCTACAGCCAAAAAACCATCTGGGGACAATCCACTTAGTAGGCAGTAGCTGACCATCTCAGCAGGGGAAGGACTTTTTGGGGGGGGCCCGAACGAGAACGTCACTGTACAATGTTCAGACCAAGCAACCTGATCAGTCTTGAGGTTTGTTATCTCAAGCCCCAGGGTGAACATTTAGGTCCAACATTTGACTGCCATGGTGGGTAATGGAAGAAACTTCTTGTGACAGGCCCAGTGATAACATCAACTGGAGCAACAGACACAGATGATCACCAGCTCTAGCCTCAACCCCCCCCCCCAAAACAGACTGTCTTAAATCACATCCCTTCAAACCAGTCTCACCCCCATCACAGGTTTAGGGGTGCTTTGATGAAACAGACAGAACTTGGTTTTTGGCCTCACATAAAAAAATGGCCTAAAAATGATTTTTAAAACCCTAAAAACAGCACCACTCTAGGCTGGTGAATGTGGCAAGTTAGTCTGAGTGGTGAGTGGCCATGAGGGAGTTAGAGGAGGAGGAGAGACAGGGTCTGAAATGTATTACATTAGTAGGCACTTTGTTCATATTATAATGTGCAAAAAGTCCCTCTTTTCTTTTTCTCTGATGACTGCTGGTATTTAATTCGAATTTTTCTCCCATTTGTCCACTGGACAATGCTTTGAAATAAAAAAAAAATCAAGATGGGGTGAAAAGGCAGCAATGAGTAAAAATTAGCAGGGATGGGTTGGAAGTTTGATCACTCTTCCGTGCTGTATTGATTCACCTTGTCTTTTGGACAATGAATAGCCAGGCTGCCAGGCTGCCTTGTTGCTTTTCATGTCTACAATGGCTCTGCAGCCAGGTATTAGGGATCAAAGACTAACTTACTTCAGAGGCTTAGGAAAGCTTCACCCATCCTACACATAGGATCATATAGGGGTAAAGCATTCCATAATAAGAACAGAGGGGGGAAGAAAACAAGAATTGTCATTACAGAAAATTGTCTGACATTACTATTTTGCTGACACCCCTAGCCAAAAAAAGACTGACCCTGCTAAAGTGGCAGTATAGAAAATGTTTTCACTTTTAACATAGCTTTACCTCCAGATTTGTCAGGTGGAAGAGTGGGAGCATCAGGAATATTTCCGTTAGTCCTCAGAGCAGTAAAACTAGGCAAACATAGGACTGCAAAAGTAAATGTAAAACATTCAAGGGACACAACACAGTGAGGATACTACACACATACTGTGACTTGACTTTGGAGGGTGGTGGCATTTATTACTACTAGTTAGTTGTTTCTGACTGAGAAGGGAGCAAAGGAGGACTAGGCAATACTGAACTGCCTAATTTCAGCCTGTTATGAGGGAGGGATACGCAGATGCAAACCATCCCCAACCCAAAATGAAATTGGACTCCCCCGGAGACTCCTCCATTGCACTATGGCAGTAAGTATGTCTGGTTTCAACTGAAATTTCCAGTATTCACTACTTAAAATAAGCCACAGTCTTAGCCTGCACAGTTGCACTCATTCTGAACAAGGACTCAGACCTCTTCAGCTTACCATGAGGGATATCCACACAGAGCTCCTAGCAGTAGTAGTAGTAGTAGTAGTAGTAGTAGTAGTGGTGGTGGTGATGATGGCAGTGGTGGGGAGGTTTATAACTTAAAATTATGCCCTAAAACTACAGTTATTGAATTTACACTGCTGCTCCACAGCTTTGAAGCTTCTCTATTCCTGATGTAACCATTCACAAATGGAGTAAGAGAGACCAAATAAAAGACAGTACACCACAGTTTCCAGATTGAAAAGAAGCTTCACATGAGGATGATGGGGGGCCCAAGACAGCCCCAGAACCACTCAAATAAAGATCTGATAGCACAGCTGCTCCTAACCTTGGTAATAGTGCACCTAATATAAACAATAAATGGTATTCTTGTTGCCTAGAAAAACTCTAACTCTAATTCTTACTGTACACAGGCTGCATACTATTTCCCTAAGCTCACCTCCAACACAGACAGTGACTTGATAGATTTACACCCTGTCTGCATTCCAGACCTCAGCCCAACCAAACAGAAGCCTTCTTATCTTAGCAAGCCTACCAAATATATACAGACTTTTAAGTACAGTGTGTAGCACACATCAAATAGCATTTTCTTCTATGCACTTCTATGCTGCTTGACTACTTGCAAATTGAATGAGAACGACAGCCACAGACTCCTATCCATGGCATCCAGACCACAGCATCACGCATCTGCAAAGTAGCAGGGTTCCTCTTCCTGACTCCTGTGCTGCCTACTTCTAGCCAAGGATCCAAAGGTGTGTAAGCACTCTTCTTTAACAAGTACAGTCAGAAGCTGTGTTAACATTTCAAAAACATCAAGAGTATTTATTAAATCCAATGATTCACAGCAACAAACTTACATTGAAGGCCTTGGCGGTCTGAACAACTACACCAGTGCTTCACCTCTAAGACAAGGCTTTGTCAGGGGGTGGGCATATGGAGACTTCACATTATTTTATAGTCCCATAATGATGACACAATTAGTCCATAGAAACATCAAAAATTCACTTAATCATTTTACAAAATATATATATATATATATATATATATACACACACACGTTACAAGTTAAACTTCTATCAACTTATCTGTTTAACTAAAACACTGTCATTGTACACACAGCACGCTGTTCTTTAATATTTTAAATTGCTTCCATGTTTTCTATTAGTTCCATTTGTTCAGATGTAGCTTTTCATTGTACTTGATTTATCTTAATAATAGTCTGTTGTTTTTCAAGGACTAGCTGAAACAGCAGCAATCACCCTTTTATGCTTTCCAGGTTATTTTTTTCCTAGGGGATCCACTTGTTTGCTTTACTTTTGTAGCTTTTTGTCTGAGCATGTTTCATTTATAGTTTTCCTAAAATTAGAAAATATAGAGAAAATATAAAATAATAACAGTTAAGTAAGCAAGTCTATAAAAAGACTATCAATTGCTTGAATGTTGAATTAATTTATCAAGTTCAGCACTTTTCTCGTCCTATACAAAACACTCACCTGAAATGCTGAAGTGATGGGGAGGGGGTTATTATGGAGGAAATAAATGGAAATTAATGTTATCAGGTGAAAGCACAGTTCCTAGGATACACAAATCATGTTGGAAAGGAGATTGTGGGGTTGGGAGCATAGGTAGAAGGCCCTTTTATTACAAAGTTCATGCATTCTGTTGATGTTAATCTCAAAGTACCTCTAACTATTTTTCAAGTATGGTTTTAAACCAAATTTTATTTAATCCATGGGGTTTACTGTGTTTAATCTATAGATCCAGTGCACTTCAGGCATCAATAATGCGTCCCTTTTGTCTCCCCTCTAGATCCACTCTTTACCTCTATGTCTAAGCATTGGAATCCTCCTATGTTTCCCCCATGTTTCTCCAAAAATGCCTTCCCACTGCTTTGTCCACTCTTCTATTTATTATGGACCTAATTTGCTCCTGTATTCATTCTTTGAATGTACATATTGTTTTACCTACATATCCAATACCACAACTACACCAAAGCAAATAGACCACAAATGTTGTGTTACATGTTATAAGGTTCTTAATTTTTTATATCTACATTCTCCTTGAAGTTACCCAGATAATTCCATGGTTTTACATATTGACATATGTTACATCTCATACATTTATGGGTACCTCTTGGTCTTTTGGGAATCCACGTAGTTGTGGTCTGTCTCTCTGAACCATCAAATCTACTGTGTACAATGCAATCTTTTATACTAGGGGCTTTCCTAAATGTGACTCTGGGATTTCTTCCCACTACTTCATCTGCCATCAGAATGGACCAGTTTTTCCAAATTATGTTCCCTATAGAACTTGCAGTTTTATTAAGTTCAGTGGAAAAAGTTACTGGTTCCTAATCTCTGTTTTTTCTTTCTTGAGTTCGCTCTCCACTATGTCTTTCTGTGTTCTCTGTTTACTGATACTGTATGCTTTTTCAGCGGTCTCTTTTTTATATCGTCTACAAATCAATCTATCAATAAGTTATGCTGCCTACATGTCAAAATCACCATCCACTGTACAATTTCTTCTTATTCATAAAATCTGACTGAATGGGATGGCGTCTTTCAAACTCTATGGGTGTGCACTCTCATATCATAATAATGAATTACTGGCTGTTGTTTTTCTAAATCCCTTAGTTGTTATCTTTTCTGTTGTCACATTGCCCACTAAAGTAAGTTCTAGGAAATTAATTTCCTTTACACCCACTGTATGTGTGAATTTTAGATTTAGATTATTTTCATTAAACCATTTTACAAAATTCTCAGCTGTTTGCACACTACCCTCCCATATACATAGACAATTGTCTATAAATCTTAGCCATTTAACAATATTTTTCAGAAATGGATTCACTGTTGGATTTGATATATATGTAAGTTCCCATAAACCAAGAAAAAGGTTGGCATACAAGGGGGGGGGGCATTACGGCCCCCATGTCTGTGCCACATGCCTGAAAATAATGTTCATTATCAAATTCAAAATTATTGTGGGTTAACACAAATTCTAGGGCTTTCAATATGAAATATGAAATATGAAATCTGTTGGTGTTGCCTCAGAAAGAAAGCTATTTTCAAGAAAGAATTTGCAGGTCTTAATGCCATCCTTATGTTGTATGGAAGAATAAGGAGCTTTCACATCATCAGCCAGATATCATTTTCTGACCATTTGATAGTTTTCTAATGGTGTCTCCTGTATCTTTAGATGTGATGGTAAGCTGCTGACCTATGGTTTCAGAAAGAAATCAATGAATGCACCCACTTTTTCTGCTAGTGACCTTATCCTGGAGACTATCAGTCTACCGGGAGGATCACTTAAATTTTTGTGCACCTTGGGAAGTGCATAAAAGGTGGCAGTTACTGGGGAATTTGTCCACATAAACTCTCATTCTTTTTCAGTTATTTCCCCATCCCTTATAGCTTCTTGTAGCAAGTCAAACAGTTCTTTTTTGTACCTAGTACTTGAGTCATCGTTTAGTTTTTTGTAGTTCCTTTTCACATTCAAGAGTTTCAGAACCATGGTTTTGTAATGTTCTGTATCCATTATAACAATATTGCCCCCCCTTATCTGCTGGTTTCATTACAATTTCTTTCATTTCTGAAAGTTCCTTTAATGCATATTTTTCTTGGAGGGGCAACATTGTTACCTCGGAAACACTTCTTGTCCTGCAATCAAATTTTTACTTGTTGTTGAACCACTTTCTCATATGTTAGAATACTGCTATTGGATACAGATGGACAAAAATCACTTCTACCTTTAAACCACTCTTTTCCAGTTGTTTTAAAATCATAAATTGTTCCCTCCATTACCTCAGAGACATCACCATGTAGTAAATCCAATAACAGTTCCTTAGTACGTCTGTCTTATGTGTCCATTAATATTTCCTCATTATCTTCTGTGTCCATATTCCTTAAATCAGTTGTTTCTATATTAAATTCAAGTCCAGTTTCTTGGTCCCTTACAACCTCTTGTGCTTCTTGTATTGTGAAACCCATTTTGTTTTGCGTGAGAAATAACACTTTAACTTTATTTTTCAGAAAAAATTTGAACAGCTTCATCTGTACTTGAAAGTAGTTATGCACTGGTGTAGGAACAAAGTCTAGTCCCTTTAGAAGTAGTGAATTTTGGCTCTACCTGTGGCAAATTGTTGTTGTTGTTGTTGTAGCTTTTGTTGACCGGGTAAGTGCACTAGACAAATCCTGCCTATTTTCAGGCACGACCCGGGGAAGGGGGATACAGATGAATTCCAACTGACCTTGAACCAGATTAAGCTGTTGGTGGTATTTTTAGTGAATGAGGGAAATTTGGCCAGGACACCGGGGAAATTCCCATACTCTTTTCGATAAGTGCCATGGGATCTTTAACATCCACCTGAACTACCACCAATCCAGGCAGATGGGACCTCGGTTTAACGTCTCATCCGAAGGACGGCTCCTCAGAAATGCAGCACCCCTCTCATGCTGCATTACAGTGTCAGTACTGGGATATTAACCCAAGTGCCAGATGTGGGAACTGAACCCACAGCCCTCTGATCTCCCGGCCTCAGAGGCGAGTGTGCTACCTACTGAGCCACTGACACTGCTAATTATGTGTAGCTTATTACTTTCTTGTCCTCAGTATTTTTTCTTTGCCAAATCTATATTTCCTCCTTCCTCTCTTCCCCATCATTTTCTCCTTCCTTTCTGTGTTTTCTTGAGACATCCCTGTCCAGAATCCTTTTCTCTCCTGTCTAAAACATGCACGGTCCTTTTTTGATCCCTCTGAGTGCATATTTCTACAATTTCTACTCCTGCATCTGCATCTTGCCAGGCTGCTCCGAGTAGTCCAATACTCCACTCACTGCCACTTGGCTGCAAAACCAGAAATGGATCCTGAATAGTGCCACCATCTGCTGTGGTGACCAACTCCTGAGATTAAACAAAAGTTAAATACAAATAATTTTTACTGAAATTTCTTTTGGTTCAAAATTGCACACATATGCCCCTAAGCCCCTCCCCAGAGTGGTATACAATTACTTTCTCAATGCAGTGCTGCAGTGGAAACACCACCTTCCTCCCTCCTTTCAGATATGGCCCAGTCCCACCCCTTGTTCTATCACATCCACCACCGGAAACTGTACTTTAGGTCATAATAATGATACTGCATGGCAGCATTCAGGTTAGAGGCTTTAGCCAGGATTCGTATTACAGTAAAGCCTGGAGAGGATCAGGAACAATGGCATCAGCTACACATTGAAATGCTACCCCTGTCTAAAAGGTCTGTATGCATTAGCATACAATGCATATGCCTGCTGACATCTCCTTCTCCTTGGGGACTTTAATATAAATTGGCTTGCTCCTGATGCAGGGTCAAACAAAGATGCTATCCTAGCAGCAAATTTAACACAAGTGGTAAACTCCCCTACCAGGAAAAACTACAAATCAGGGACCAGCACCCTCATTGACTGGATCCTTACCAGCCACCCTACCCGTATAACCAATGTAAGTGTTCTCCCTGACTCGCTCAGTGATCACTCTCCAATAATATGTACCTGGACAAATAAGTTTCATAAGCCGCCTCCAAAAACCATCTATAGCAGAGTCCTACCTTATGGCAACCTTATTCATCTCAAGACCTGTCTTAGGCAGATAGACTGGTCCTTGATTTACAAAACTCAAGATGTTGACCTAGCCCTTGATTACTTTATTTCTACTTTCAACACTGCCTGTGACACCTATGCACAGTAGAATACAAAATCAAAGCACTCAAATCCTGGCTCACGGTGAAGCTATTGGCACAAATCAAAAGTAGGGATCACCTCTGGGCCACTGCAAGAGCTACTGGCACTCTGTCGGACATTCAAAAGTATAAACAGGCTCGTAACCACTGTACTAAACAGATCCACTTGATGAAGAGCTCCTACTTCAAGAATGCCCTCTACAACTCCTGGGGTGAAGGAAATCCTTCTGGGACAACATAAAGAATATCATGGGTCAGCAGTCCAAATCTCTCCTACAATAATGAATGTGGATGGAACCACTACATTAGACCCAGAGATCATTGCAAACACCTTAAATGATACCTTCACGGACCTTAGTGGTGTCCTCTCATCTGATTTCTTCACTGATGCTGACCCTCCAATCTCTACTTCTACTGCCTCTCCAACCAAACCACCTTCCATTTCAAACTAGTAAAGGCACATGAAGTCTATAAATATGTAAAGAAGACCATTTCTAAGTCCCGAGCAAGCAGCGACACTATTGACCTTAAACTTCTGTCCCTCACTCTCGAGGATGTTCTGCTCCCCCTCACAAAAGTTTTCAATCTCTCCTCTGCTACAGCCAATTCCCTAGAAAATGGAAAGCTGCAGTTGTCACTCCAGTGCACAAAAGTGGTGATAAGTCACTGCCTGGTAACTATCGCCCGATATCAATACTACCACCTCTTTCTAAGGCCCCTGAACACTTGGTGGCGGACCAACTCTCAGACTACCTGGAAAAGCACAACATCCTATGCACTCAGAAGCATGGATTTAGGAAAGGGCACAGCACATCGACTGCCCTACTTGAATTCTCAGGAGCAATCCACAATGCCATGGACAAAGGAAACCTAACTGGAGCAGTCTACATTGACTTAACCAAGACATTTGACACAGTTCACCATGGCCTACTTATCAAACAACTACTATCCCTAGGGCTCTCGAAGGGTCCTGGTGACTGGGTAAAAAATTACCTTGCTCAGCGCTCTCAATCTGTAAAAGTAGCTGGAGTCCTCTCAGACTCAAAACCGGTTCGCTCAGGAGTTCCCCAGGGATCCATCCTGGGCCTCCTCCTTTTCAGCCTTTTCCTAAACTCCCTCCCCAAATCCTGCCCTGAACAAATAATCCTCTATGCCGACGATACCTTGATTCTTGCCACTCATAAAGATCCGAACCTCTTACGCCTCAACCTTCAGCATGCTTTTTCCAAAGTTGAGATGTGGTTCCTTGAACATAAGCTGGTTCTAAACCACAAAAAAACTAAATCCATGCTCTTCTCTAACCCGCAAAACAAGAAACGGCAAGTCCCACTAACCATTAATAGATACCTAGGAAATACCCTTGAACAAGTGCCAATTTTCAAATATCTTGGAATCAACTTTGATCAAGGCCTAACCTTTGCAACTCACATTGATAGTACAGCAAAAACTATTAATCAGCGAATTGGGATTCTGTATCGGAACCGACAGCTTCTTACCCATTCTGCACTGAGGATTGCCATCCAATCCTCTGTCATCTCAGTCATTGATTATGGCTTAGTTATATACGGATCTGCCACTACTACAGCATTTAGTCGCATTACAACATCCCTAAATAAGGCCTGTCGGTTGCTCACTGGTGCACACCAACGTACCCACACATGTGAACTCTATGCTGACTCAGGTTGGTTGCAACTCTCAAACCAGATAAAGTACCTTACCTGCCTGATGGCAAAAATCCACGCTGGGCCTCACTCCACCCTGTATCCAAGACCTATTTGTGTCCGGACTAGCACCAATTTTACCAGAAGATCAGAACACCAGCCTCTCCAAGTCCCCAATGCCGGACTTCTCAGGGACAAAGATAACTTGCCTATCATGCCCCCAGCTGGCTAAAATGCCCTCAGCACTCATATTACTGCCTCCACCTCTCTAGGTATTTTCAAATCAAGGCTTTTCTCTTACCTGCCACCTCCAGCTCCTGTGACTGCCCTGATTAAACCTCCTATTTTCTCACTACCCACCCTGTCCTGTTATTTGACAAAGACATGTTTGAAACCTTTTCTCCTGCTATTGTCTGCTCCCACATCTTTCACTTACCTCTCTGTTCTGGACTTTTCCTATTTGTTTCTCCTAATCTGGCATGACCTCTTTCTTGTAATAATAATGTGATTATTGATATCTCATGTCCTTTTGCACAAATTATTTGATATGTATTTGTATATGTTTTCTTGCTGACACAACACAAATTGTTGTGTTATCTATGTAACCTTTTGTACTGTACCTAATTGATGTGGAACCTTTGTAAAAGAGCCTCTGGCTCAAGGTAGTAATTCCTAGAACAATAAACTAAACTAAACTAAACTAAAAAACATCCTTGCTGATACATGATACCACAATGGTCACAACTGTACTGCAATGGTATTGAAATAAATCCACTGTGATACTCAACCAACTGCAGTGGTATCACACTGGTATTTGCCATTGTGCTACCATTGCACAAATGTTTGTTACTTTGCTACTAATGTGTGTCAATGGTATCACAGTGACACAATGGCATCACACTGGAATTGGAATAAAACCACTGTGATAGTAACAAATAGTGGTATCACAATGTTGCACATTGTTACCACTGTTGTACTTAGCAGAGGTGGTGTTAACAGTGAAATACCACTGTCTTCATGGCATCACACTGGTTTCAAACAGTATCACACTGAATTAAATAAATTCACTGTGATACCATTTATGATACCCACAATGGTAGTATACTTGAAATCACAATGGTAGTATAATGGTAAAGAACAGGTAATACAATGGTATTCAAGAATTTTTTTGTAAGGATATGCCTATAGTTTCAGTAATTATTTTTCTTTCATTATGTGGCTGAACCATCGAAAAATCTGGACCCCTCATTTGGTGTAAACTTCAATTTAACTGAATTAAGTTAGTTTATATAATAGGATATCCCAATCAACAACAGTCTCTGTCACCTACACATCCACATAAGACCATGAATTATAACTACTGTAGGTGCCATCCACTGCCCTCCAGACCTCATGGCACATTTGGAGGGATGAGGATACCCTCATGCCATGATGGGATATCCATTGCTTTGAGGGGCACACACAGCAGGATGCCAGCTGGCAATACTCTGCCCCCATGCCCTGGCACTGTTTACAGGCCATATGCATACTGGTGCTTATTCAAACCCTGTCCCTGTGCGCTGCACCTGGGCTAGCCCGCAAGCACAGCTGAAGCACAGCACAAGGTCTATAGCTGCACAAATTGCATATATGGCCCTATATAAATACTAATTGAGTACTACAGTACTACTATTTTACCACTATTGCAAAGTATTCAACTAGTTTTCATTAGTCTTCATTGGTATTCTCTTATATAATTCAGAAGTAATCATTAAGTAATCATTTAATCTTCACAACACTGCTTTAACTTGCATATGAGACTACCTAACTACTGAATGAATACTTACTTATTATTAAGTCTTCAAATACATACAGTAGCTCATTTAAATTTTTCAGCTCGTGGGCAGACTATTTTACTACTACTGAATATTAGCCAAAAATTATCACAAAATTACTATTTCAATACTAGCAAAGAAGACAAAATGATGACAACAATTAGTATTCAGACTTTGGTGAGGGTAGTCTAGTCATGATACTTAAACATAAACTACCAATAGCTACACTGGATAAAATTTAACATTTCTTATAGATGCAGCAATGCAGTTAGTGATCCATGAAACTTATGTACCATTAACAAACACATTACTACAGTGACAATGGTAAGAAACATGGTCACAGGTAACATCAATTCACTAAACAGTTCCAGAAGACTAGCATACTTCATAATGCTGTAATAATTATGTGATTTGCCAGTTGACAATAAAGTGTGTTCACTGTGCAGCAAGTTCCCTGTGTGCTAACTTTGTGCATAACTTCTCATTCGAGTGCAGCTGGTCTTTTTGGAACTGTTTGGAGTGAGCTTTGGGGTAGACACAACTTCCAGCCACAGCGGCTTGGCATTTCACTGTAGTGCAACTTCAAGACAAATTCACTAAGCAAGCAGAAAGTTTGAGACTCACTGCAATTAATAACATCTAGGTGGGCATCCTGCTTGACACAAAATGTCTAGATACCCAAAGACAGGCACTGAGTCCGTGAACACACAGTGTGCAGACAACTGTGAGATAAGGTGCCAATCCCTTACTATAAGATAGCTAAGAAGAAAGCAGAATCCTGATTGTTGAGAAGTACCTTCAGCTAGGATGTAATCCTAGCACAACAGAAAGTAAACCCCACACAATCTGGATTTAGCACTCTCTTCAAAGTAATCTGCCTCTTGCTCAGGCAAAATGCTCACAACTAACATGGCAGCACTAGATTCTTTCCCCTTAGCAGTCCCAATTAGAAAGAGACACAATGGGATTGTCTCATGTCCTCCAAAATCAGTACTGTAAAATAAACAACTTTTCTGTACCATAGTCACAGAATGCTGCTAAAACTGCGTCTCCACTCTTCAGCTCAAACTTGGCTTCTGCCCCTCATCACCTACTTGGCAGCTGCTCTGCCATTGCCCTGTCGATGACTGCTCTGCCATTGCTCATGCAAACTGTATTTGTTCCAAAATGGAAAGGCAGGATTGTCCCATTGGCTCAGCTGTAGTGTTACGAGCTTCTGACATCAGTGACCTGAGTTCAGTAATGACCTTGAGTTGTTGGGGGCGGCCGGGAGGTGGGTAAAGTACAGGGAGAGGGCTACCTTGGCAGCATAGGTGTGCCCTGTTTGCCTTGCTACTGGTGGAAACACAGGCAGAGAAGCATCAGCTCTGAAGTGAGCACTGGGAGGAGAGGGCCCTGTTAAACGCTTGATGGTGGTGTGCTTCTGCTCACCATCTGTCTGGACTTCCATCCTCATGCTGGCATCCTCACGGGGTGAGAGTTTACAGGGGGGACAAAAATGGGAGCTCGACAGCCGCATGAAGCTGGATCCTTGCATGCCAAGACCACAACCTGCCCAGACTGGCTGGAAAACCATCATAGCCTGGGGCACAGCTGAGGACCTCAGGGGGTAAGTACCAAGAGATTACCCTGAGGGTGCTGTCCAAGGTCTCAGGGATTAAAAGAGTGTAAAAAAAAATGGAAAGGCAGGGTCTGCCCTTGATAAAGCTTAAGTATCCATTGCTTCACCTGTTTGGACCACATATTCAGCCTACCCAAGGCGGGCAATTAGCCCACCATAATTCACCCTTTGTCATGCCTTATTGCTTAGTTCTCAGGCCAAGTCACTGAATGATTAAGAGCAGGCTTATTAGAATAGAAGGAATGGAATCACTGGCAAAATGTTCAACATGAAAGGCAAGGGAAAGACAAGACGAGACAACTTAATTTTATTTTTAAAGCACATTATCCCAAGGGCAACAGGGCTGTACATAACAAATACAGCATAAACCAGGTAGAAAATATTAAACATAAAAATACTGGAGTCGATGGTGGATTTGGTCGATAAAATCCTGCAAGGACTGGAGTAGTTAGACCATAGACTTGAGGCTCTGAGTCAGAAGGTCAAATTTATTCAGACTGACTGAGGTGAAGCACAATTGAGAGAATATTGCTAAATTAACCAAGCAAGTCCAGGACAATACTCAGAGCATTCAGGAATTAACTGATGGGGTTAAAGTAATCGAATTGTCTGGGGTTACCCTTGCCAAAGACAACTATAATTTAAACAGGAAGACTGAAATTTTGGAAAATCAGTCAAGATATTGTAATCTGCATATAGTGGGATTGCCTTTAAAGTTAGATGAAGAATCTGAATGTACTCGGGATCTGGTAAAAGACATTTTCTTTACAGTTTGAGTTACCCCAAGACAATCTTCCCTTTGTTTCCCAGGCTTTTAGGGTGCTCAAGGTCAAAAATTAGAAAAGTAGGGACACAGAGAAAACAGCCACAATCTTTTTGGGCGTTTGAATCAGATGGGACCATATTATCAAACTGTCTAGAATGAAGGAATGCTTCTGCATAAGGGCTTCAAATTGAACATCTTTCTGGATTTTTCTTACCCCACTCAGCAGAGACAACAGAAATTCTTTGCATATAGACAAGAAATATTGGAACTGGGTACTCAATTTCTGCTACTTGCTCCTACAAAGGTGTGAATTCAATATGAGGATAAGACATATGTGTTTTTTGAACTTGACTAGTTGACTGAGTTTCTGAGGGGTCAGTATAAAGAGTCTGGAGAGTTGGGAGAGTCTGGAGAGGTCCCTGAGTCCCCAACTACCTCTGAATTAGAGATGTCAGCTGTTTTGGATGCACTTGAGGGGTTTGGGGGATTAACATAAATACAACATAATAAAGTAATAAATGCCATATGTTTTCTTTTTGAACACTAAGTAGTTGTTGTTAAGTTACATAGCTCAATTCTGTAAGGGTTTATGTTATCAAAAGAAATAATTTGGGAGTTGATACACAAAGGTCATTTGAGATGTAATACCTCTGATTTGATCATCACACAGTTATTTGTATAGGTTGATTGTATTATTTAATTATATCTCTCCCCTTATCCGAATTGGACTTGATATATCCCTCTTCTTCTTAAGATGTTTTTTTGAAAATGTATTGGTTTGTAATACAATACATGTAAGAGATTATACAAAAAAAATGAAATAAAATATTATATGATAAAAAAAAAACATAGGTATACTAAATGGGAACCTGGAAGTGGGTGGGAAGGTGAACCAGAGGTTGGAAAACTCAGCAGTCTCCGAGAACAGCTTTTAAATCCATGGAGTAGCTTCTCTTGGGGTGCATTCTAGCAGAATGCTAGCACCAGTAATAATAGACAAGGAGCAGGGTTTGGCTAAATTCATTTTTAAACAGATCCCTTGCTTTATTTTTTGTTTAATTGCTGTTTTCAGGTCAGGGCTAAAAATGGGACCGAGGAAGTAAGCAGAAAGGTGAATGAGAGGTTGGACTAATCAGCAGCCTCCAGGAGCAGCTTTTAAATCCATGGAGCTGCTTCTCTCTACACACTTTAGTAGCAGAACACTAGCACCACCAATAACAGCTTAGGAGCAGGGTTTGGGCTAAATTCATTTTTTAAACTAATCTGCTTGCTTTATTTTTAGGGCTGCAGTGGGCATAACCCTGCAGTCCTTTCATGATCACTGAGAAAGGGGACATTTCTTCTGAACTAACAACATGTTGGATTGCATCACAGTGGCCTCCACCTCCATGAAACAGTCTGCCCATGTTATCCCTACCGAACCATAGCACTGCTATTTCCTGAAATCATCCCCAGCCTGCTCTTCTCCTCCCCACCCTTCTCTGACGGGCTCCTCCCTGCCCTGCTCCTCCCTGTCCCTGTTCCGCCATGCTCCTCTGCCCTGCTCCTCCCCCCCACTCAAGTAGAGAAACTCCTCCCACAAGTGTACATTTGTAGCCCCTCAGGGCTTCCACACAAAGCCATGGTGTGGCTTTCACTATATGTCACTCTGCAACTCTGTCTCCTCGCTCCTTCCTTGAGCTGCAGTGTGGCTTTCTCTCCCCCTCTCCTCCCACTGTGGCACACTGGGAGCCCACTCCAGTGTGCCTAAATGTATTTTTTACCTGCAAAATAAAGAAAACCATCTCCCAATGTCTTTTTAACCTGTTAAACAAAAAATAATCCCTTTTTGTCTCCCAGTCTCCTCCCCTCCCTTTCCCCCATACCCACCCTCCCACTAAGCACCACCCCCTGAACCCCTTACCTCATACTTACCTCTGGAGGTCTGGCACTGTCATCTTCTGTGAACCGGGACACGTC
Source organism: Neoceratodus forsteri (assembly GCA_016271365.2). Lineage (NCBI taxonomy): Eukaryota > Metazoa > Chordata > Ceratodontiformes > Ceratodontidae > Neoceratodus > Neoceratodus forsteri. The sequence continues at coordinate 1,022,081,023 of CM057454.1, read as the reverse complement.
TGCACTCTTCAAAACTGACCGGCAAACTGAAGAATCAAATGTAAGCACTGTATAATGGCAGTCAAAGTGGGGTTTCAACATATGTTGATATCTCAGCCATCTTTAGGAATTTTGGCCACACATTTTCAACACAGGGTTCTTGGGACCCTACTTCATGAATACTGTCACTGCCATTCCGTTACTTGGTCCCAAACGTTCATTTTGTGGTTGCTGCATGGAGTCACATTTTGGGACTGATTAATGAAATGACAGTGTCACTGTTCATGAGGTAGGGTCCCAAAAAGCCCATGTTGCAAATTTGGTGAAACAATTCAAATAAATTACTATGTTACAAGTGTGCATTGTGCAATTTCTATGACATGCTTGTAACTTAAATATTTTTATATTTTCACCCAGATTTTTAACATTGCTGTTTTTTTCACACCTCCTTATGAACAGTACAACTGTCATTTTTCACATCCTGCCAGAAACATGTTTTCGTTCCTGTGTCACAGAATGGTGTACTTGCTGTGCAAAATCAACTTTTGGGATGGAGTAATGAAATCACAGTGTCACTGTTCATGAGATGGGGTCCCATAAAGGCCATGTTGAAAATTTTGTACAAAAATACCTTAAAATGCCCGAGTTACATGCAGTCATTGAAATTTTGCTATGCATGTGTGTACTTTTGACAAATCTTTTTATTTTCACTCTAAATATTCAACATTGCCAGTTTTTCACACCACCTCATGAACAGTATAGCTGTCATTTTTCACATCCCACTTGAAATGTGTTTTCGCACCTGTGGGGCTGAATGGTGCAGTCGCTGCTCAAAGTCACCTTTGGGATTGAGTAACAAAATGATAGTGTCACTGTTCAAGAGGTGGGGGTCACAAGAAGCCCATGTTGAAAATTTGGAGCAAAAATACTAACAAACACCCTGGGCATTAGGGTTTCCAACCATAATGCCCCACCTCCAACCTGTTGAGACTGACAGGTGTTGGGGGTGTGACTTGGGGTCGTCAGCCATAATGTTCATGCCATTCCACCCCAACCCCCACCCTGCAGCCAGTGACATGCATCAAGGTGTGCCTCGGGGTATTTGAACCTAACGTTCATCTTATTCTCCTATACCTCTTCCATCTCAGCTTATTTCCTTATGGAATAGGGTAAGTGTAAGGGCTGAAGATCCCAAGGCACACTGCAGTGCCTGTTGGTGTCTGCAGGTGGGGTGAGGTGAATTGCACGAGTGTTATTGTCAATGAATCAAAGGCACACCCTAACACCTGTCAGCGTCTGCAGGTTGGGGGTGGGGGTTGGCATTAGGGTTGGAAATCCTAATGCTTCAGTAAGGAAGTAAATCAGGGAGGGGCGGTGGATATCACCTACCTTGATTTCAGGAAAGCCTTCAACAGCGACCAACACAGATGGCTGACTAAATGGGTAGTCTGGCCACAAGCTGATAAACTGGGTTAGAAACTGACTGATGCACAAGTGGCAAAGGGTGGTGGTAATGGGATCCAATCTGGTGAGCAGGTGGTGACCAGTGGGGTACCTCAGGGATTAGTCCTGGGAAAAGTCCTCTTCAATGTCTTCATTACAGACATTGCAGAAGAGCTAGAAGGAAAGGTCTGTTTACATGTTTGCAGATGATACGAACATCTGTAACAGAGTGAATACTCTAGAAGCGGTGGAGAAAATGAGCAGGGACATTGAGAGGCTTGAAAAATTATCTGAGGAGTGGTAACTGAGGTTCAATGCAAAGAAGTGCAAATAATGCAGTGGGAAGAGGGAAATCTGGGGAGAGTTACAGGATGGAGGGGAGGTGCTGATGATCACCAAGGAAGAAAGGGACCTAGGAGTTATCAGTTCTGATGACTTAAAGGTGTCAAAACAGAGCACAAATGTTGCAAGTAGGGCCAGTGGCATGCTGGGGTGAAAAGGCAGAGGTGTCACTAGCAGAAGGCATGAGGTGGTGATGCCATTCTATAATGCACAAGTGAGGCCTCACCTACAGTACTGTGTGCAATTCTGGAGGCCGCAATTGTGCAAGGACATTGACAGGGTGGAGACAGTCCACAGAAAGGCAAACAAGATGGTACATGGCTTGCAACACAGAACATATCAGGAGAGATTAACTCATTACCTCCTGGGTGGCAATTTTGTGTCATATAAACAATGAAAAGTTTGGACTTCATGTGGAACTATTGGAGGTAATGAGTTAAATGACCTCAATGTGTACTCACTGAAGGAAAGGATGGAATGGGGCAACATGATAGACACTTTCAAGTACCTCAAGGGCATAAACGAGGTGCAGGGGCAGACTTTTTTCCAATGCATCAAACGTTCGGCAGTGACAAATGCTTGATTCTATTGCTTTCACCACATCTGAATAATAAAAAAAAGGTCTGTGTCAGCACATGTCTGAAAACAAACACAACAAAAATGGTAATATTAATAGATACAAAATAGAATTAGAATCGTTGTTTCGACCATAGGTATTCAGGAATTTTCTAAAGAGGATTAAAAATTAACTTAGCTTTTTCTGTTTAACTCCTGATGAAGACCTGTGGTTGAAACTTTGTTCTTACTCTATTTTCTATTTTCAGCGTGCATTTAGTATTATCATGTATGAGTGGCAGCGCAGCCTTTACTTAGCAGTCCTATTCTATGCTTTTGACTTGGTTAGCCAACACCAAGAGCACTGCATCCCATACTGGGTCAATACACTACATAAACTACTTTGAGAGCAAGCACAGGGGCCACTGTGGACCCCTAACCACAATAGGCCATGTGTATACTGCAAGGGCAATATAGAAACGTCAGCAGTACACTGTTTACAATTTAATGTCTCTTAAAATTCTGTTTGTTTAAGGCAGCTAAAATGCTGCATGGTCTGCTTCAGAAACCCTATGAAGAGAGATTGAAGGACCTCAGCATGTACTCTGGACCTTATTTACCCCTTTGATGTATTTATAGGTTTCTGTCATATCCCTCTATCTCACCTCTTTCTTCCAGGGTGACAACATGGAAGAAAAAGGGGAGAAAGGGGGATATGACAGACCTATAAATACCTCAGAGGGGTAAATAAGGTTTGGAGTAGAGTATTGTTCAGTGGAAAAAATGCACAAGAGCAAGGTGACAGGCAGTGAAGTGGGAAGGGGTAAATTTAGGAGAGATGTGAGGAAGCACTTCTTCACTGAAATAGTGGTGGATGTCTGGAAAAGTCTTCCAGGGAGGTGGTGGGGGCAAACCAGTGGTGGACCTAAGCAACCATGGAAGAAGCAGAAGGGAATCTTAGTGGGAAACAAGGGATGGGGAAGGAGCGAGAGATCAATTAGGGTCTGATCTGTTGTGACAGGATAGACAGGGGTTCTAGAAAGCTTGGAGGTAAGTTGTTTACTGTCTCTGTTAACATAGAGGATAATGGCTGGGGCTCGTGTGATAACCACACTGTAATCACCTCGAGTGGCTGCTATGGCAACATGGTAAACCTCAAGAGCACAGCTTGAGAGGTTTACTGTAGCCCTAGCAACCACGAGAGGTGACTTCAGTGTGGTTATCACCTAATCCCCAGCCATCATCTTTTATAGTGTATGGTGAAAAAAACCCTGTTTGCATTCTATGTGATAGAATTATGGAACTCTGCTGCATTCTTTTTTGTTATGCCACTGTTGGAAGTTCTGAAGTGTGGTTAACAACTTTTAAAATTCTAAACAGTGCATAATAAAGCTGTGTGACTGCTGATTATGGTGGTTAATAGGCACTTACCATACATTATATTTTGTTCTGCACTGCAGACTACAAGCTATCACTGTAAGAAATGTTGTAGACTGAGTTTGACGCTGTGTCCTTTGCCTTATGTGTAACTTAGGGAGGCAGTATAGTGCAGTGGTCTAAGGCTCTGAACTACACATCTGTTGACATCCAGCAGACCAGACCTGGGTTTGAATCCCACAGCTTCCACTTGCATACTGTGTGACCCTGAGCAAATCACCTAACCTCTTTGTGCTCCCAGGTCACTCCTGTAAAAAAGCTTTCAGCTTAGTGTGCTATACCTGGTTAAATAAATAAACTGTCTGTTTGCTGGTTCCCAGAGACCCAAATGGAAATGAGATGCCTGATCTCAGGGCTATAACAAATGTTAACTTAGCAACTGAAGAAAGAAAAAAAAATGTATCATTGCTCTATCATTATGATGGCATTTAGCATGTTGTGGAACAGCTTTCTGGCCTGCTTAAAGTCACCAAAATGCACCATTTGACTTCAACTTTTCAAAATTTTCCCGGGGAGGGGGGCATGTCCCGGACCCCCTTAGAGAGGTTTGGATTTTGTGTTCCTCCAAAATTTCTGCTTACATGACTCTCCTGGTTAACATTAACATAGCATGTTACCAAATATGAGTTTAGGTTTCAACAAGAGATAAAGGGTAGCATGGGAGTGACCCACTGTACACCAGGTAAAACAGAATAAGAATCAGTAAGATTCAAAACTAAACAGCTACATAAATACATAGCTACATTTATTCAATAGTTGAACATGAAATTAGCAGCTTTTGAAATGTGACTGATTGGCTCATCATCATCATCCTGATTGTTTTACAAGTGTGATTTTTTTTTCTCATCAGCCCCAGACCTTACATACTGTAGGTTGAGTGTGGCAAACTTGAATTGCTGTAACAATTACAGCAGCCTGCATGCTGTATCTGGAGACTGTGATGTGAGCATTTCAGACTTAGCATGCACTAACTCCCGATACAGAAAACAGACAGTGTGAAGTTGATAGTTAAAAAAAATGAATGGAGCATACAAATATCATTTAGAAAATTTAAACCATAAAAAAGACACAGAGAAGAAATTGTTAGGATGTAATGATTTTTTGAGCAGGTATAACAGGAAGAAAAGCATTTCTTATTTCCTTTATCAGCAGCTTCCTTGCTGCTTCTGCACCATCTGACTCCTTTAAGAAAAGAAGCCACATATGGCATAAACAATTAAAAATTCTGCTACCAGAGCAGCAATTCGGGAAGGTGGGGGTAGGTGCTTTACTTCACATGCCTCCTCCACCTCCCACTGGCTGCCATCTCTCTGTGTCCCTCACCCGTGCAGAGTAGGCTGCAGCCTGAGCTCCATGCAGACTGGGAGTTTTGAGCACCCCTGAGCTCCATGCGGACTGAGAGTTTAGGGCATCTGCAGGCACTCTCCCTGCAGCATGGTTGCACTACCTACTGGCTGTATAGCAGCCCCAACGCACCCTCCTGTTGCTGCCACCAAGTTACGGATGTTGTATTTGGCGGCCAAAAATATATTTAAACATATCAGGGTCTGGGTAGAAAGAAAAACATGCACCACAGAAAATTAGGCCTTCTCTTTACTTTCATTCAGCTCAGATATAGGGGGGACACTGTTCTCAACACACACAAACAGGAAGAGTCATAGGAAGTACAGTTCTCAAAGCTGCACTAACATTTCTTGAAGCTGTACTATATATAACAATCCCTCCTGACTTAGCCAGAAAGTACGTAAGTCAATAATTCAGAAAATAGTATGAAGCTATTAAAGTTATTACTGCAATGTCCCTTTTAGTTTGTCATGTAATTAAGCTATATCTCTACAAGTCCATTCTCTTAGGTAGACGTCTTACACATCCTGACTGACATAGTAAGACTGGAGGTTGTTGCTCTGGAATCTGATTAGCATCAGTCACATCTTGTGTCAATTGCTGTTGTTCCACTGTCTCTTCCTGTTCCTGTTCTGGAAGGAATAATTCTGGATAACTACCCAACTCTGGGTATCACTTTTTTGTTCTGTCTCAATTCCAGTATGTAATTGGTCCACATGTTTTTTCACTTTCCTCTGGTTAGTCAGTCGAACAGTATAGACTACATTTCCAAACTTTTTTTCCACCATGCCTTCTATCCATCTCTTCGGTCCTGCGTACATCCTGACCCACACAAGATCATTGGGTTTGAAGGATCTGGTCCTAAGAAGCATTTCAGTTACCAACTTACAGCCTAGAAGATCCAATTGAGTTCAAATCTGATGTCTAAACAACAATTCTGCATGGGCTATTCCTGTGACACATTGTGGTGTTGTTCGATACATCGCAAGAAAGTCCAAAAGGGTTATTTGTATTGCCATCGGTGTAGTGCGATTAGCTTTGTCCATACTCTTTTTAAAAGTATGAACCAGGCATTCCACTTCACCATTTGAACTTGGATGGTAGGGAGGTGAGAAAACATGGTGGATACCACATTGCTGGCAAACTGCTTGGAATTCAACAGACCCGAACTGTCATCCATTATCCTAGACAATCACTTGAGGAAAACCATGGGTAGCAAAGATAGATTTCAACACTTTAATGGTATTCTCAGTAGTTGTTGAAGACATTTGGTGAATTTCTGGCCATTTACTATAAGCATCAGTTAAGAATAACCACATGGAATTTAAATAAGGTGCTGTGAAATCAATATGCAACATTTGACAGGGTTTTTCAGGTCATTCCCAAATGTGAACTGGAGCTCTTGCCAGATTTCTCATCGATACAGCACAACCTTCACATCGTTGCACAACCTGGTATATGTCTTTATCAATGGAAGGCCACTATATGTGAAGTCTGGCCAGGGATTTCATTTAGCAATGCCTGGATGTCCCGCATGCAAAACAGTCAACACATTTGAGTGATAACATTGGGGTATGATGACATGCAATCCCCACAGAAGACACCCCTCCGCAATGGACAACTGCGGTCTCTTTGTATGGTAAAGTTGTAGTTCAGTCGAACAAGTAGTGCCTTGTGTCCAACCCTCAAGGGTATACTGATACACTTGTTTCAAAATTACATCTTGACTAGTCGCTTTTGCAATGTCCTTGGCTAGTATTGGAAGCTGATCTAACTGTTGTAGCTCCATTGCACACACAACAATACAGTCCTCCATATCTTTGAATCGCACTGGAAAACTATCTGGCCCCACCTGGCACACTAATGGCTCCTCTTTAAGTCCCATATCGAACTCCATTTCTCTGGATATTGGTAACCTCAACAAGGCATCCACATTTCCATGCTGGTCTGTTGATTGATATGTAACCTCAAAATTATAGGCAGACAAAATCAGCAGCTGTCTCTGGAATTCCTTTTTCTGGACTGAAAATTGCCACTAGCAGTTTGTGATCCTTCTTCAGGTGAAACTTGCAACCTAGCAAGTATTGGCGAAATTTCTGGACTCCAAACACAATTGCTAATGTTTCTTTCTCTGAATCTGGATATAATTCCTTTCAGCTGCAGTGAGTTTGCATGAAGCATGGACTATCGGCTTCTCCACTCCTTCTGGATCTGTATGGAAAAGGACAGCTCCTATACCCACAGGACTAGCATCACAGGCCAATGTGATAGGTAAATTAGGGTCATAATGAGTTAAATTATTAACATCGGTTAGAGAGAGCTTGATGGTTTGAACTGCCTTACTGTGGCCCTTGGTCCACTTCCATGGAATACCTGTATGTAACTGTTCATTTAGGACAGCACATTTAGTGGCTAAAAAAGATATGAAATGGGCATAGTAGCGCACCATCCCCAAGAATGAGCACAACTCTGAAACATTCTGTGGTTCAGGCATGTGCACAATGGCTTCCACATTTCCATCATTCAGACAAATTCTGTCTTTGTCAATAGTGTGACCTAAGTACTTGACACTTGGTTGACAAAATTGGCATTTTTTTCTCGAGTCTGAATCCACTTTGTTGCAATCTCTCTAAAGTCTTTTGTAAGTTAAGTAAATGTTCTGCTTCTGTTTTGCCCGTGACAATGATGTCATCCAAATAACAAGCAACACCTGGTATATCACCCACCGTTTGCTCAATCACTTTTTGAAAAAATAGCAGGTGCAGAACTAAGGCCAAAACATAATCAGTTGTACTTGTTCAGTCCTTGATGTGTATTAGTCACTACCAGTTTCTGACAGGCTGTATCCAGCTCCACTTAAAGGTATGTATCAGTGAGGTACAGTTTAGAGAACCCCACACCACCATTAAGTCTGTGAAAAAGTTCCTCAGGTAAGGGTAATGGAAATACATCTGTGCTAAGTAGTGAATTAAGTGTCACCTTAAAATCTCCACATATTCAAACCTTACCACCTTGTTTAGATACCACCACAATTGGAGAGGCCAAATCTGAACTCAAAACCATTTCCAGCACACCAGCTTTTTCCAGTCTGTCCAGTTCTGCCTAAACCACTGGTTTTAAGGCAAAAGGAAGTTTCCATGGTTTACAAAACTCAGGGACTGTATTAGGCTTTGTAAGTAGCTTGATTTTAGTTGTTGTGCAACATCCCAGGCCTTTCCATAAGTCTGGATACAAGTCTAAAATCTCCCCAAGCTTGGGTGGATTACTGCCTTGTGGTACCCAGACAGCAGCAAGTAGGTCAAAATCTGCTGGATCAGTATATGAATGTTTAGAAGAACCTGAGCGTCTCTGCCCAAAATGTTGACACCCTTTTTTGAAACCAGAAAAGTGAAAGGTGTACTTAGAGAATCAGTCTTGTGTACTAAAGTGGTAAATGAGCCCAGTGGCTGAATTGGTTGCCCTTCAAATGCATGCAGCAACTTATTACAAGGAGACAATGGTGGCTTATCCAGATCATACCATGACTGATGGTTAATAAAAGTAACTGGGGAAGCAGAATCTATCATTAAATGCAACTGAAGCCTCATTTGTGGCAATTGAAGTAACACATAGAAAGAAGGAACATCTTTAGTCTGCATTTGTGGTGCAATAGGAACCACTGCCCTGTCTGTACTCTCTGAACTGATTACCACAGTTCTCCTGCTCCTTCAGACTTTAGCAATATGACCATGACATTTACAGGCATGACACTGAACTTTGAATTTACACCAGTCCCTGCTATGCTGAGAAGACCCACATGATGCACATTTGTACTGGCCATGCAGTTTGGGTGGAGTGGTTGAATTTTTCTTTGAAAACAGTGGCTTAGACTTAGGTTTGAGCTGTTTCAATTTGGTGTTTACTGCACTTACTTGTACCTTTCTTTTAGTGTTCATCTTAGCATGTGCTTCATTTTCTGCAGCCTCATTCATTTGAGCCACCTATAACAGTTTCTCTGCAGACTTATTGACACTTACAGAAAGTAATTGCTTAATACAATGTTTATTATTCAACCCCATAAAAAGCACATCAGCTAAATTAGGTTCAGGATGCTCCCTGCTCCACTCACTCATGAGAGCTAAGTTTTGATCTCAGCCAAATAAGACTGTAATGACAGACCTGATTTCTGCTGGTAACTGTAGAATTTATAACGTTCAGCCCTTGTGAAAGTTGTTAAACAGTATTGTACGTTCAATTTAGCCTTTAGCTCTTAACATGACAAATCCTACAGCTGGTTCAATGTATGCAGACTGCATAAAAGTTTGAAAGTTTCACTCCCAAAGAAAGTACAAAAAGCAGCTCGAATAAGCTCACCCTGTTGTTCATTTTTAGCTGATTGTATGGCAGGAGTAAGTAATAACCACTGATCAAACCATCTGGAACATGTATCCCAGTCTGTTCCTATAAAAATTTCAAAGCTGGCTGAAGTTTCCATAATTCTGTACAGTTCCAAATTGCTTACTTGCCTCCAATGCAGAAAGTCACAAAATGGTGCAATTCAGTAAGCTGGAGCTATGAAAATTGTCACCGGTTTGTTGTATTTGGTGGCCAAAAATAAGTACCTTAAACACATCAGGGTCTGGGTAGAAAGAAAAACATCCACCACAGAAATGTAGGCCTTCTCTTTACTTGCATTCAGGTCAGATACAGGGGGAACACTGTTCTTAACACACACAGACAGGAAGAGTCACAGGAAGAACATTTCTGAAAGCTGCACTAACATTTCTTAAAGTTGTACTACATATAACAATGGACATGTGTCCAAGACCAGAACCCATAGTGCTGTGAGCTCAGTAGGAAGGGGAACAACTGGTGGGACCAAGAGGCCCTGACAGAGGAAACTGTTGTTTTATAATTAGTACTTGGAGGATATTTATTTGTGACTTGTTTGGGCACTTGCCTTAATAAATCATATTGCATTGTAGTTTATGGTCAGTCATTAATGTGTGAGCTTTAAGGTGTGCAGACTGTTTTGTTGTCTCAGTGCCCTGACAGAGAAAGCCACAAGGAAATAGAGAAGGTAGATGGTGGGTCAGCTGTGAGGGCAAACCATCAGGTGCACACGTGGTGGACTGGAAGGGGCAATGTGGACATACCAAGAGCCACCACCCAGGATTAGGTAGGGTCCAAATGGAGCAGTGAGTAGAATGATGAGACAGCAGGCTGAGAAAGCAGGCAAAGTGACAGTGGGACAGGGTGAGGCACATAGTGAAGCATCAAGTCAAAAGTAGGTAAATGCAAAATAGGGAGCACAGTATAAACCCAAAGGAAAGATAATTGAAATAGGCTGGCAGCACCACTAACACAGTAGCTCACAAATAAGGGTCCAAGGCAGAGAGCTGCTTAACTTGAACAGGAGGGATGGTAGGAGGAGCTGAATTAACTGCCCTGTGGAATCTCATGCATACTGTAGCTTTTGCACTGAATTCAGATTAAACTGTTCATGGTCATGGTTATGTATGGCCTGCTACAGTATGTGCTCCAGATTCTCTCCTGGGTGTGTTCCTGTCTGTAAGCAATTCCAAGTTTGGCAATATGCAGAGCGACTGAAAAAAGTAAATCAAAGTTTTGGCAATCTGCCCTCTGTACCTGCGTGGTGGGTCCTGCTAACTTCTTAAAGGATACCTAAACAGCATTTTGACAACAAACTATTCAAATCTGCGACTCCGTAGGTGACTAAAGGAAAGGCTGCTGTATTCATTAAGGCTAAAACTACATATATATAATTTACCTAAATGTGGTTCCAGAGCATTTGAATCTTGTAAAATCAGCCTTCTAATTTCAACAAAACTGTCTTACCTGCTTCCTAAAATGGCTACCAAATGTGTTATGTGATGACATCATTTGAGCCAAAGTCAGAAAGATATATGGCTCTCTATAGTGCTAACTAGTTATTTTTTCCCTTGTATAGAGTTGTTTCACCCAAAAGGTCAAAACCATGTGCATTATTTTGTATAGTGCACATGTTAGGCTATGGTTCTGTTCATTTTGTTTATTTTAACATGCTGAAATTGTGTTTTAATCTAACTGACTTTCTCTGTGGCAAACCACAGTGCAGTACAAATCTTGAATAACCTGGTGGTCTAGTGGTTATGGTGGATCCAAGATGCTGCAGTGGGGATTCTGGGGTGGTGTGCATGCTTAATATGCACTTTTTAACATTTTTATTAAACCCTTATATTTTCTGCTATTCTTTTCTAGTATATTTTTGACAGAACCTACAAATGTAATCCATAGTTTGAATGTAAACATGTGTACAATCAATAAATCAGACTTCTTCAACAAAGTGAAATGCAGCAGCAGCACGCACGTACATTACTATGTGTGTGTGGGGGTGCAACCTCTGGTATTCATTCATCACTATTCCTCCTCACACCGAAAACTGGTGAGCTCATCACCCTTCTGCATCATGAATGCAAGTAGTAGAGTCCCTGTTTTATTTTGACATATCAAAGGTAAACATATCTTCCCAGTAAATCAGGCTGATAGGAACTGTGAACAAGAGGAATGATGGGCTTTCCTATCCTTAAAAGATCTAGACTACCATTGATTAGGCACTGCAAAATTATGGGTGTGCGCATCATTATGCATGTCATTTAATAGTGCCTAATCATAGGCGGCTTAGATCTATGGGTAGGAAAGCCTGTTTTTCCACTTGTGCCATGCTGATATCAGCCTGGCTTACCAGAAGATCACGTTTATTATTAATATGTAAAAATAACATGGGAGACTGTACTAACCACATTCATGATGCGGAAAAGGAGTGAACTCACCAGTTTTTGGTGTTGGGTACAGGTGAGAAGAATGAATGCCAGAGAGGGACTGAAGAGGCCATTCCAGCAGGGTGCAGCCATATTCAGGTCAACTGAAGACATGAAGGAGGACGTCGAGCAGATCACTGTGAGATCTGAAATGTGGGGCTGCCAACATCGTGATCACCACCTGACTGTGGATGAGAGTAGCTAGTGATGACAAATACTCAGAGTGGCAGGGCTGCACCTAAACTGTTACTTGAATTCAGTGTGGGGAGATTACCCTTAGGTGGGGGAGGTGTTGACATTTGTTAGGACAGTATTGAGGGAGTTGTGTGCAGCTCATTCAATATTTGGAAGAATGGTAGCCAGTCAACTCGAATTGTGGAGTACAGCACAGAAAAGTACTGCAGAAGAATTGCTGGGAACTGTCCTGCAGGGTTCTGTAGATCACAGGTAAAGGAGTAGACTGACAATGGAAGTCAGATGGATTTGCTCAAGGTATTAGTATGCCTCTCCTGCTAATAATATCGTTACCCATAGTAAGTGCAGCCCTTATGAGGACATGAACAGCAGCTTTTCTGATGGGTCATGATGCTTATTGCTTGGCCCTCCAAAAAGACCTAGTTGTTGGTTAATGAGGTGGGAAGAAACACAACAGGGGAACTGTACATACTACTGTCACTGTGCAGAAGGGTGGTGATCCACTTAATGTTTACTGTGGGAGCAGACGGCAAACACTGAGAATGTGGACTGGATAGTGATTTGGGAGGCATTTTTTAACAGTGCCAGCTGATGATGCATATTGGTATAGGTGTGCACAACTCTCTGAGGTACAAGATTACAATCTGAGGTATGATAATTCTTTTCATGAGACTGTAAGCACATATGTGGCACCAGGCAGTACTAAGGACAGGGTATGGATGGTGGGGTGTTCAACAGAAGGTAGGCTAGATGCAAGAGGTTCACATGGAAAAAGAAAGCCTCATTTGTGGAATAACAAGAGAGCATGGGCTTTGGAACTGAACCAGACCAGTACTTTGCTCTGTGACCCTGAGCAAGTCATTACACTTCCTTGTGCTCCCAGGCCACACCTGTAAACAAGCTTTCAGCTTAGTGTCTCTCTCCTGGATAACAAAAAACAAAATTCAGTGCATCACATAACCACTAGATCATCAGGTAATTGATGTGTCGTACTGTAATGCAGTTTGCCAAGGAAAAAGTCAGCTGGATTGCAAAACATTTTCCACAAGTTAAAGTAAACTAAATGAACAAAATCATAGCCTAACGTGTAATGATCAAAATAATCCACGAGTTAATACATGGTGTTGATCATTCTGGTACAACAATTCAAAACAAAGAGGGAAAGAAGAACTAGTAAGCACTACAGAAATATATGTGGTCTCTGCCTTTGGCTCAGAAGATGTCATCATGACTCATCACTTAACACACTTGGCAGACATCTTAGGGAGAAACCAAGGCTGTTTTTTGAAAGTGAAAGGCTGATGTTTACATTTTTCAAAAGCTATGAAACTGCATTTATATTATTTACATAAATGCAGTTTTAGCATAAATATAAACAGCAGCCTCTACTTTACCTTGTTATGAAACCAGATTTTTGAGATTGCAGTTTTAAAAAACTGCTTGTTTAGGTACTGTTTAAGTTTCATTTGTAAACTACCTCCAACTTTTAGTATTTCAAAGTTTCTATGTTTAGTAAGTGATAGGGATCACTGTGTTGTTGTGTGACAATTTTGGTAGACAGTAATTTAATTAAATTCATGCTCCAGGAAAGGAACTGTCTGTCTGCTAGTATATCCTATAACTCTGGTTCTCAAAGAAAAAAATGCATTATAAGGGAACTAAGTGGAAAAAAACATGCAGCACAGCAGGGAATTTACTTAATCTACTAAAAAATGTTGAGCACATTGCAGTGAGTCCAAGAGATGTAGTGATAGGTGGTATTTTGATTGGAGGCAGTGCTGTCCTGCTGGCTGGTGGCAGAATAATTGAGGGCTTTGCATACTATTTCTAGATGTCTGCCAGCAGGCCTGGGGAACAGTAATTTACTGTTCATGACAGGGAGGCTGGAACAGGATTAGAGAAAGTACTCTTTAACTATAGATTCTTATATAAGCAAGATTAAGGGACCTCAATATCATTGGAAGAAAGGAGGAGTGGGGCAACATGACAGACACATTCAAGTACCTCAAGGGCATAAACAAGGTGCAGGGTGGACATCTTCCAATTCACAAATGATTGGCATTGACAAATGCTTGTTTCTATTGCTTTCACCATGTCTGAATAAAAAAAACAGATGCTGAGTCAGCATGTGTCTGAAAACAAACAAAAAAAACCCAGTACTAACAAATGGATGCTGAAACTAGAATTAGAATTGATGTTTTGGCCATAGGTCTTCAGGAATTTTCTAAAAGAGGATTAAAAAATCACTTAGCTTTTTTCTCTTGAACTCCTGATGAAGACCTGTGGTCAAAACTTCAGTTCTAACTCTATTTTCTATTTTCAGTGTCAATTTAATATTACCATGTATGAGTAGCAATGCCCAGCCTTTACTTGCACAGTCCTGTTCTCTGCTTTTGACTTGGTTAGCCAACACCAAGAGCACTGCATCCCATACTGGGTCAGTACACTACAGAAACTACTTGTGATGGGCCAACACAGGGGCCATTTTGGACCCCTAACCACAACAGGCCATGTGTATTCTGCAAGGGTAATATAGAAACGTCAGCAGTACACTGTTTACAATTTACTGAGTCTTAAAATTTTGTACTTAAAGGCAGCTAAAATGGTGCATGGTCTGCATCAGAAACCCTATCAAGAGAGAGAGATTAAAGGACCTCAGCATGTACTCTGGGGCTTATTTATCCCTCTGAGGTATTTATAGGTCTCTGTCATATCCCCCTATCTAACCTCTTTCTTCCAGGGGTGACAACATGGAAGAAAGAAGGAAAAGGGGGGATATGACAGGACTAATACTTAGAGGGATAAATAAGGTTTGGAGAAAGTATTTTCAGGGAAAAGATGCACAAGAGCAAGGGACAGGCAGTGAAGTGGGAAGGGGTAAATTCAGGAGAGATGTGAGAAGTACTTCTTCACTGAAATAGTGGTGGATGCCTGGAAAAGTCTTCCAGGGAGGTGGTGGGGACAAAACCAGTGGTGGACCTAAGCAACCATTGAAGAAGCAGAAGGGAATCTTAGTGGGAAGCAAGGGATGGGGAGGGAGCCAGAGATCAAGTAGGGTCTGATCTGCTGTGACAGGATAGACAGGGGTTCTGGAAAGCTTGAATGTAAGTTGTTTACTGTCTCTGTTAACATTTTGTTCTGCACTGCAGACTACAAGCTGTCACTGATGAAATGTACGACTGAGTTTGATGCTGTGTCCTTTGCCTTATGTGTAACTTTGTATACTGTCTGTTTGCTGGTTCCTAGAGACCAAATGGAAATGAGGTGCATGATCTCAGGGCTATTCCAGCTGTCAACAAATGTTAAATAAGTTAATTTAGCATCTGAACAAAGAAATAAATTTATCATTGCTCTATCATTATGATGGCATTTAGCATGTTGTGAGAACAGCTCCTGGCCTGCTAAAAGTCACCAAAATGCACCATTTGACTTCAACTTTTCTAATTTTCCTAGTGGGAGGCACACTCCTAGACCCCCAAGAGGTTTGGATTTTGTGCCCTCCAAAATGTCTGCTTACATGATGCTCCTGGTTAACATTAACACTGCCTGTTACCGAACATGAGTTTCAGGTTCAATGAGAGATAAAGGGTAGCGTAGGAGGTACCCACTGGACACCAGGTGAAACAGAATAAGAATCAGTAAGATTCAAAACTAAATAGCTACATAAATACATAGCTACAATTATTCAATAGTTGAACATGAAATTATCAGCTTTTGAAATGTGACCGACCGGCTTATCATCACCATCCCGGTCACTTTACAAGTGTGATTTTTTTTTCTCATCAGCCCCAAACCTTACATACTGTATGTTGACTGTGGCAAACTTGAATTCTTATAACAATTACAGCAGCCTGCATGCTGTATTGGGAGTTATGAGGAGCATTTCAGACTTGGCATGCGCTAACTCCTGATACAGAAAACAGACAGTGTGAAGCTGACAGGCAGCAAAAAAAAATGAATGGAGCATACAAATATTATTTAGAATATTTAAACCATAAAAAATGACACACAAGAAATTGTTAGAATGTAATGATTTTTTGAACAGGTACAACAGGAAGAAAAACATTTTCTATTTCCTTTAACAGCAGCTTCCTTGCTGCTTCTGCACCTCCAGCTGACTCTTTTAAGAAAAGAAGCCCCATAGGGCAAAAACAATTAACATTTCTGTTGCAGTAGCAGTGAGTTGGGAAGGTGGGGGTAGACACTTTACTTCACATGCCTCCTCCACCTCCCACTGGCTCCATTTCTCTCTGTCTCCCACCCATGCAGAGTAGGCCATAGTCTGAGTTCCATGCAGGCCAGGAGTTTAGAAAACCCCTGAGCTCCGTGCGGGCTGGGAGTTAAGATCACCTGCAGGCACTCTCCCTGCAGCACGGTTGCACTAGCTGCTGGCTGCACAGCAGCCCCAGTGCACCCTCCTGTTGCTGCCACCAAACTAAGGACATGTATCTAAGACCAGAACCCATAGTGCTGTGAACCCAGTAGGAAGGGAAACAACTGATGGGACCAAGAGGCCCAGACAGAGGAATAGTTGTTTTATAATTAGTACTTGGAGGATATTTATTTGTGACTTGTTTGGGCACTAGCCTTAACAAATCATATTGCATTGCAGTTTATGGTCAGTCATTAATGTGTGAGCTTTAAGGTGTGCAAACTGTTTTGTTGTCTCAGTGCCTTGACAGAGAAAGCCCCAATGAAATGGAGAAGGTAGATGGTGGGTCCACTCTGAGGGCAAGCCATCAGGAGTACATGTGTGGACTACAAGGGGCAATATGGACTTGGCAAGAGCCATCAGCCAGGATTAGGTAGGGTCCAGATGGAGCAGTGAGTAGACTGCTGAGGCAGCAGGCTGAGAAAGCAGGCAAAGTGACATTGGGACAGGGTGAGCACATAGTAAAGCATCAAGTCAAAAGTAGCTAAATGCAAAATAGGGATCACAGTAAAAGCACAAAGAAAAGAGAATCGAAATGGCCTGGCAACACCTCTAATAAAGTAGCACACAAATAAGGGTCCAAGGCAGAGAGTTGCTTAACTTGAATAGGATGAATGAAAGGAGGAGCTGGATTATCTGCCCCGTGGAACCTCATGCATACTGTAGCTTTTACACTGAATTCAGATTAAATTGTTTATGGTCATGGTTATGTATGGCCTGCTACAGTATGTATTCCAGATTCTCTCCTATGTGTTCCTGTCTGTAAGCATTTCCAAGTCTGACAATATGCAAAGCGACAAAAAGTAAATCAAAATTTTGGCAAACTGCCCTCTTTACCTGCGTGGTGGGTACCGCTAACGTCTTAAGATTAATTTGTAAATCACCTCCGATTTTTTTTTCTTTCCTTTCTTCATGCTCTCGGCCAGCCCCTTCTGTTTGGCCCCCACAGCCATGTCACCCCGGCGTCCACTGGACTCACTCCTCACCCTAGCAAGGTGTCAGCTAGCCGAGTGCGGAGCCTGCAAGGTTCCAAGTTTCATCCTGCTGGCAGGCATTTTCTTCTCCTTTTGGTGCCTGTCCCCCAAACATGGCACTGCAGCATGCAATAATGCCAATGGCTGAGCCACGCATGATTCTGTACGTGGCATGCTGAGCATCTGTCCCACAACCACTCTCGATGTGTGAGCCCACTGTGCTAGCCCACAACCATCGCTAGGGGTCAGGCAGGCAGCAACTCCATCCCACCTCTCTGATTGAGGAGAGCTGTCCTTCAGATGCTCAATCCTCTCCTCCCCTGCTGACCCCGGAGGCCCTCTCACACCATGAATACAGGTCGCTGGCATGGCAGGAGGTAAGGCATGATACCTCAGCCTTCCATGCCACAGGGCTGACTGCAACAACGACCAATTTTTAGTATTTAAAAATGGATATGTTTAGTAGGTGATGGGGCTCATTGTGCTGTTGTGTGACAATTTTGGTAGACATTAATTTAATTAGATTCATGCCTCAGGAAAGGAACTGTCTGCCTGCTAATATTTCCTGTAACTATGGTTCTCAAAACATATGCATTATAAGCGAACTAAGTGGAAAAAAAACATGCAGCATAGCAGGGAATCTACTTAAAAATGCTGAGCACGTTGCAGTGAGTCCAAGAGATGTAGTGATAGGTGGTATTTTGATTGGAGGCAGTGCTGTCTTGCTGGCTGATGGCAGCAATAATTGAGGGGCTTTGCATACTATTTTTAGATGTTTGCCAGCAGGTATGGGGAACAGTAATTTACTGTATATGACTGAGGATGGAACAGGATTTAGAGAAAAGTGAACTTTAATTATACAGTCCTCTACAATCTAATCCCTCTCATGTAAGGGGATACCTAGATGCCTGTTAAAAAACACAGATTATAAATCCATTGTTGTACCACTCAGCATGGCACACTAAATGTCTTAATGGCCCTACTCCAGCTCTTTATCTTTGCTGCTACCATCTAAGAATAACCTGTTTTTACTTTCTCTTGCTGGAGGTACTCATTTTTAGGGCTACAGTGGGTGTAGCCCTGCAGTCCTTTCATGATCACTGAGAAAGGGGACATTTCTTCTTCGGCAGCAACATGTTGGATTGCATCAGAGTGGCCTCTGCCTCCATGAAACAGTCCACACATGTTGTTCTTTCTGACGCAGCACTTCACTATTTTCTGAAATCATCCCTGTCCTGTCTTGCCCCACCCCATCCCCCTCCACCCAGTTTCTCCTGCCCACTCCTCCCTCTGCCCTGCTCCTACCCACCCCACTCAAGCAAGGAAACTCCTCTTGACAGGCACACAATTGTAGCCCCTCAAGGCTTCCACACAGAGCCAGGGTGCAACTGTCACTATGTGCTGCAGCTCTGCCTCTTCACTCCTTTCTCTCTCTTTCTCTGTCTCTCTCTAATCCCCCCCAAGCTTTTACTTTTTACCACAGAGTGACTTCACTACTGGTGGCTCCTGCTGCCAGGTGAAATCTCTTGGAAACACCCCGGCTCTCACATATGCCGCTATGTGGCTTTACTAAGCAGTAGCTTCCTTGCTGCTTCTGCACCCCCAGCTAACTCCTTTAAGAAAAGGAACCCTGTAAGGCATAAACAATTAAAAATTCTGCTACTGGAGCCTCCTCTACCTCCAGCTGGCTCCATCTCTCTCTATCTCCCACCCATGCAGATTAGGCCACAGCCTGAGTTCCGTGCTGAGTGGTAGTTTAGAGCACACACAAGCACTCTCCCTGCAGCATGGTTGCACTAGCTACTGGCTGCACAGCAGCCCCAATGCACCCTCCTTTTGCTGCCATAAAACTAAACCCCCAGCAATGTCCACCACATAAAAGGGCTTTGGGAATTTCCCATTAGACCCCAGGAAAAGGGTTTAACTTATTGTAAACAAATGCTGGCTTCAGTACACTGGGGTTAGTCCACTAGACTACCAGGGCTGCTATTTACACCGTGCCCCCCAGTGCATTTTCTAGCCCACAAGGCCCCCAATACCACTTTTACTTGTACAAAAGGGCTACTAGCCCACCACTAGTTTCACTAGCTGACTTGGACTATGAACTAAATTACTGGCCACTCTTCAACCACTAGGGGCAAAGGGGATTTAGCTGAGCCCTCCTTCCCCAAACCTCACTACCTTTCCTCTCTTTCTTTTATTGTTTTTTTCCTCTGACCTATTTTCTCTTTATTTCTACAGGTCTAGCAGGATGTGGACTCTTACCTAGCAGATACTGTAAGTATGCTTTTATGTCTGTCCTGCCCTTTATGCCCTACTGGACACCCTTAGAACTGCAGATCCTTTGTGATCCCTTTTCTATCTTTATTTTACAGGTACCTTGTTGTCACCCCTTCAGACTTCTACCTTTGGCTCCCTAGGGCAGGTAAGTCCCTCTATTTTACTTTATTTTTGGTGGGTTGACTGTAAGGGTGGCTGTGCCATTACACTAGCATAGGTAACATATCCAGGATTATTCAAGGCTGCCTCGCTCATTTCAGTGAAGCTGGAACAAGCAACTTGGCTTGGATCTCTGCTGCTGATGCCACCCCCTCTCTACCACCAAACTAACATGAACAAGCATTTGTCAATGCGAATGTTTGCATGCTGGTATTAGCATTAGAAATGCAGGAGTTAGACAGATGCAGAATAGGAATGACAGTGAAGTACTGAACTTCACATGAGCCCCACCTCCATCCTGTAGAGACAGACAGGATTTGGGGTAAGGTTTTGGGTCATCACCAATGTCGGTCAAACCATGTCACCTCACCCTATTCTGCAGGCACTGACACATGTTGAGCTGTGCCTTAGGGTGTTTGGCTTTACAGTCACCCCATTCCATAAGGACATACCTTGAAATGGATGCAGCATAGGAGAATGGGGTGAAGTCTTGGGACGAAAAGTCCAAGGTACACCTCAATGCCTGTCAGTGGCTGCGGGATGGGGGTGGAATGACATGAGCAGTACAGGCGGCAATCCAAAGGCACATCCCGATGCCTGTCTGTCTGTACAGGGTAGGACGTTATAGTTGGAAACTGTAATGCCTCAGGCATTTGTTGGTATTCACAGTACAAATTTTGAACATGGCCTTTTTGTGACCCTGGCTCATCAAAGCATTTGGGACCTCTTGTCATGAACAGTGGCAGTGTGATTTTGTCAGTGTCCTGAAACTGACTTCCAACAGTGACAGTGTCATTCTGCACTAGATGTACGAAACACAGATTGGGCAGGATGTGAAGAATGACAGTTGTACCATCCAGGGAGGTATGACGAGATGGCAATGTTGAAAATGTGTAGTGGAATATGAGAAATGCTTGCACTTCCCAGCATACGTGGAAACCGCACAACACATGCTCATAACACAGTCATTTTATGGAATTTCATCACCAGATTTTCAATATAGGCATTTAATGACCTGTGGTAGTGTCACTGTGATTTTGTTACTGTGTCCTGAACACTGATTTCCCACAGCAACCACGGTATTCTACACTGGAACTGCAAAACACATTTCAACTAGGATACTAACAAACTAACATACTAAAATGCCTGCAAAATAGGCCTAATGGTCTTTCGCATCTGCTAGTTTGGTCAGCCCCCACCCTGGGAGCTGACCTTGCTGCACCCCTCGCCTTCTCTGGCTTCTCCCTTCCCAGTTCCGGATATTCTTGCTGCATTAGATTTTGCTTACAGAACCCTTCCCCTGTACCTGTCCCCCCCTCTTGAACTCCTCCACCATCTCTGCCTCCACCAGCGCCCTAGGCAGTGCATTCCATGGCTCTACCACCCTCTCAGTGAAGTAGCACCTCCTCCTCCGTTCTCCCCTGAATCTTCCCCCTCAAGCTTCCACCCATGCCCTCTAGTGGCCCCCTCCTCCTTCCTTCAAAGCACCCAACTGTTCCTCCCCTATTTACCCCCTTCATGTACCTTGAAGACCCTATCATGTCACCCCGGTCCCTTCTCTCTTCCAATGTGTACATATTTAGCTCTTGAGCCTCTCTTCAGAGGTCCTGTCCCACAAGCCCCAAGTCATTTTGGTTGCCCTCCTCTGGAACCTCTCCAGGAGGTTAATGTCCCTCTTTAAGTGTGGCCTCCAAAACTGCACACAGTACTCGAGGTGTGGCCTCAACAAGCAGTTATACAGAGGGAGTATCACTTTCCTCCTTCTGGAGGTGATCCCCCTAGCGATGCATCCCAGCATCCTGTTGGCCTTGGCTGCTGCCCTCCTACAAGTCTCTGAGTTGTTCATCTTGACATCCACCACCACCCACAGGTCCCTCTCAGCCATCGAGACTTGGAGCATTTCCCCACCCCAGGGTGTACACCTGGCCTGGGTTTCTGGCCCCCAGGTGCAGTACCTGGCATTTCCCTGCATTGAACCTCAGCTTCCACTTTCTAGACCATCTTTCCAGAGCCTTCAGGTCCCCCTGTAGGGCCACCCTCCCCATCTCCCCATCCACCACCACCCCCAGTTTTGAGTCATCCGCAAAGAGACTCATCTCACTTCTAATACCTGTCCTTATGTCAGAGACATAGGCGTTGAATAGGAGGGGCCCAAGGACTGATCTCTGTGGGACCCCACTAATGACCCTCCTTGGGGATGAGACTATCCCGCCAACTACAACACTCTGGGTCCGGTCCTGGAGCCAATTGCCTATCCATCTGATTATCTGATTCCCCACCCCCATTTCTCCCAGCTTATCCAACAGGCCCACGTGAGGAACAGAGTCAAATGCCTTGCTGAAGTCTAGAAAGAGGACGTCCACTGGTCTACCCAGGTCCAAGGCACTCATCACCCAGTCATAGAACTCCACAAGGTTTGTCTGACAATTTCCCAGGGACAAATCCATGCTGTCTATCGTCCAGGCACCCTGACTTTTCCAGGTCCACCTCTAGCATCTCCTTGACAATGCCCTCCATCACCTTGCCCACCACCGATGTCAAGCTGACAGGCCTGTAGTTCCCTGCCACCTCCCTTGATCCCCCCTTGTGGACAGGCACTATATGCACCACCTTCCAGTCCTGGGGCACCCACCCTGTCCTCAGAGAGATGGTGAAAAGCTCCGCCATGGGTTCTGCCAGGACATCCGCTAGTTCCTTCAGCACTCTGGGATGTAATTTATCCGCCACAGTGCTTTCTCCATCTTAAGGGACCTGAGGCTTCCTCACTCTCCTGCTGTGATTTCCACCTCCACTACATCTTCCTGCTTAGGGCTTCCTCCTGCCAGTGATGCCTCCCTCTCTCCAGACCCGCCGATCAGTAAGGGTCCCCCCTCCTCAGTATCACTGTCTCCTCCCATGTATGATGCAGCACCCCCATTTTCCTTGGTGAAAAGTGAGGTGAAGTACTCATTTAATACCTCAGCCTGTGCCCCCAGGTCTTGTGCCCATCTCTCCCCTGTTTTAATCCTGCTAATCTGCCCCTTCACCCTTTGTTTTTCCCCAGTGTATGTAAAGAACCCTTGTTCCCGCTCCAATTTCCCTGGCCAGGTTCTGCTCCTTTCTTTCCTTAGCTGCCCTCACCACCCTAGTGGCCCTTCTAGCCATCAGCTCATACTCCCTCGATCCTTTCACCCTTGAGCACTTGAATTGCCTATAGGCTACCTTCTTCCCCACCACCTCCTGGACCTCCCTGGTCCACCAGCAGGGTTTTGGGCCCTACTGCATTTCGTCTTATTCTTGCACAGGTACTGGTAGCATCCTGCACCCTCTCCTGATGATTTCCCACCTACTATCAGCATCCATGTCTGATCCAATCCCATCCAAATGCTCCTTAAGGATCCTTCCCATTTCCTTAAAGTCCACCCCGTGAAGTTAGTTACCTCATTCTTTGTGCAGCCTTCTACCCATCCTAGGTCCATGCAGAACTAGACTGTGGCATGGTCACTCCCCGCCTAATGGGTCCCTTACCTCCAGGCCCTCAATCTGGTCACTGTCTGCCAGGACCACATCCAGTACCTCGCACCTCCCTGGTCGGTTCCCCACCTGCTTGGTTAGGAAGCGTCATGAAAGACATCCAACAACCTCTGTTCCTGGCCACAAAGGATGTCATAGTCTCCCAGTCTGTTCCTGCACGTTTAAGTCCCCAACACCACCATCCTTCTCCTGCCCAGTCTGCAGTGTCTCCCAACATCTGGCACCAGACTCTCCTCCAGCTTCTCCGCCAGTGTAGGAGTCTATACACCACTCCTATTTTACTCTCTTGCCCCCCTTGTTATCAAGGTGACCCAAATCACCTCTATGGTTCCTCCACCTCTCTCTATGCCCCCAATGCCAATGCAGTTTTTGACTATCATTGCTACCCCTCATCCCCTTCCCCCCTGTCCTTCCTGAACATAGTGTAACCCTCCAGGTTCAGGTCCCAGTAATGTCCTGCGGTGGCCCAGGTCTCAGTGACCGCTGCCACATCCACCGCTCCCTCAGTTAGCACGCCTGGCACTCAGGCATTTTATTTCCCAAGCTCCTGGCATTTAGCAGGACTACCTTCCACCCTTTCCCTATACTTCCATTTCCCCTGCTCGTGTTCCCATGGGGATTCTGTTTTCCCCTGGTCTGCACTTTACCAGTCGGCCTTTTCCCGCATTCCTCCAGCTCCCCAGGGGGTGGAGACAGAGTCCCTCCTTTATTGGCCCCCGACAGCCTTTTCTCCCATCCCTCCCCCCTTCACAAGTTTAAACCCCACTTTTCACCAATGAACCCCTCTATATTCAACTTAAGGATTCCTCTCCCCTCCAAATTGAGATGGAGCCTATCTCTAGCATACAGCTCCTTATCCTCCCAGGTCTTCCCCAATCCCCCATCAACTCCATACCCTCTGGCCTCCACCACTCCCTGAGCCACTGGTTTATCTCCTGATCTTCCTTTGTGTTTCCACTAGCCCTTGGCACCGGCGGGATTTCTGAGAAGGAAACTGTGTATCCTATGCATGACAGATCCTGGCAAGCTCCCTGAACCTTGCCTGTATCTCTAGCTCACTATTAACCTCAATGTCATTTGTACCCAGGTGGACCAGTATATCCGGGGAACCACCACAATCCTTTGCCAGCTGATATACCTCATGCTTGGCCATGTGCACCATTAGTCCAGGGAAGCATTTTGTTCTAACTGGCCATGCTTCTCCCTCCCTATCACATTTGATACCCTGATCATAGAATCCCCAACAAGAGCACGCTGACCGCCTCCTTTCCTCCATTTCCTCCTTCCATGTCCCTCATCCTTTCTAACAGCCCTCCAGGATGTGAAAATGACAGCTGTACTGTTCATAAGGAGTGTGGAAAATGGCAATGTTGAAAATCTGGAGTGAAAATATTGCAAATGTGCGAAGGTACATGCGTGTGTAGAATCTGTGTAATGCACTCTCGTAACACAGTCATTTTATGGACTTTCATCACCAAATGTTCAACATAGGTATTTTAGGACCTCTGCTAATGAACAGTGTCACTGTGATTTTTGTAATGTGTCCTAAACAGTGATTTCCCACAGCAACCACTCTATTCTATGCCGGAAGTGCAAAAACACATTTCAGCCAGGATGTGAAAAATGACAGCTGTACTGTTTATAAGGAGGTGTGGAAAACTGGCAATGTTGAAAATATGGTGTGAAAATATTGCAAATGTGCGAAGTTACGAGCGTGCGTGGAAACTGCGCAATGCACGCTCATAACACAGTTAGTTTATGGACATTTGTCACCAAATTTACAACATAGCCATTTTAGGACCTCTGCTAATGAACAGTCAATCAATCAATCAATCAATCAATCAAATTCTTTATTTATCCAGGCAATTACCACTGAGCAAGCTCATTTACAAGGTGGACCTGCATTGTACAAGTCGAGTGCCAGTGCATTTATATACAGGCAAATAAACAGTAAATAAAAATGTACAACAGTGCAGGTGGGCCTGCAGCAGACAAGACAAGTAAGAGTACATATATGTTCAGGTGTCAGTGTCAGTGTGATTTTCCTAATGTGTTCCGAACACGGATTTCCCACAACAACCGCGCATGTCTGCGCCAGAAATGCAAAAACACATCTGGGCCAGGATGTGAAAAATGACAGCTGTACTGTTCATAAGGATGTGTGGGCAAATGACAGTGTTGGCAATCTGGAGTGAAAATATTGCAAATGTGCGAAGGTACATGCATGTGTAGAATCTGCGTAATGCACTCTTGTAACACAGTCATTTTATGAACTTTTCTCACCAAATTTTCAACATAGACATTTTAGGACCTCTGCTAATGAACAGCATCACTGTGATTTTCTTAATCTGTCCCAAACATTGATTTTGCACACCAATTGCGCCATTGTGCGCTACATGTGCGGAAACACATTTTGGGTGAGATGTGAAAAATGACAGCTGTACTGCTCATAAGTAGGTGTGATAAAATGGCAATGTTGAAAATCTGGAGTGCAAATGTTACAAATTCGCAAACTTACAAGAGTGCATAGGAACTGTGCAATGCACACTCGTAAAACAGTCATTTTTAGGAATTTTTTCACCAAATTTGCAACATAGGCTTTTTGAGAGCCCACCTTATGAATACTGGCACTGTCATTTCATTAATCAGTCCTGAAAGGTGATTTCATGCAGTGACTGCAAAATCACCCTTTGGCCCCGATTAATGCCATGACAGTGACAGAATTCATGAGGAGGGGTCCCAAAAACCTCATGTTGAAAATTTGGTGCCAAATCAAAAAAAATGCCTGAAAGATGCAGCAAATTTGAAAAACCCTATTTATTACATTATACAGCTTACAGGCATTTCCTCAGATCGGTGGTCGGCTTTGAAGACTGCAGACATGTTCCTGGTCCATCGAAGTTCATCGCACCAGACACCAGAGGCAAGTATAGGGTGAGGGGGGTGTAGGGAGGCAGGGTGCACAGTAGGTGGGCGCGGGTTGCAGGAGGGGAGTCTGGCGGACTGCGAGGTACCATTTTTTCTTTACAGGGAAAAAAATTAAAAAGACAATGCAGGACAGTTTCCAATTTGACAGGGGCATTTGGCATGCTGGGGTGGGCTCCTTGCATGCCAAGGGACTCTTTTTGGGGGGCAGCTGTAGCCAATGGGGATTGGGCACCCTTGTTGGCACACAAGAAAATGGGGGGGCATCATGCCGATGGGGATTGGGCACCCATTGGCAGGCAACAAAACTGGGGGGTTACATCATGCCAATGGGGAGTGGGCTCCCCCATCGGCTAAATAAACATTGTGGGCACTGAAGCCAGCATGGATTGGGGCCTTCATCACCCAACAAAGACCGTTTGGGGGGCATATGCTGCCATGGGGGGATTGGGCACCCCCTCAGCATGGGAGGCTGCCTAATATTGTTTGTTAACGTGGTGGCAAGCAGTCCTCCATGTTCACAAACAGTATTAGGCTAGCTAACGTTCTGCCTGCAATGACGGGTCGCTCCCTCATTGCAGCACAATGACTAATGCTGCAATGACAAGGCAGCCCCTGATTGCTGTGGTGAAAATGTTACAACTTGGTGCACTTTTTGGAGACCAGTGTCATCGGCACACTGTGTCTCCATTGGTCCACCAGTACCAAGCCCCCAAGTGCAGTGCCTCCCTTGGCTGTAACACTGCCGCGCCTCCATAACCCGCTTCTCTCCTAAGCTGTCACATCATGTTTCATGCGCATGTGCACAAGCAAACTTATAAATTGCTATTCCTGATTGGCTGAGGACACCAAAACTGCCATGAACCGGTCTTTTCAAATCCTTTATTTTAAAAACACTGAGAACAAATACACTTCTACATGGTGCCACATGAAACGTGAGGGGCATGCAACGTGGCTTACCATTCAACATCGAGCAAGGCAGGAAGGGGTGAAGAGGACAGGGAATCTGGGGAGTCATTCAATCGTGAAGGAGGGAAATGGTTGCCATGCAGGCAGACATTGGTCTCTGAAACTAGCCAGGGCATCACATACTTCTCTTTAAAAATAAATAAAATAAAATTCAACCTCGTTATATGCCTGCAAAGATCTGTGATGTAACATGATCAACAGTTGTCATTATAATAACTTTTCCAGGATAGTCTTTCAAAGTATGAATCAATATGGAGTCGTTTAAACGCTTTACCTCCTCAATCTAGGCGAGTGCAGGAAGGTAGTACGGTATTGGTAGAATACGGATGAACAGATCTTCCTAATTTGTTTTAGTAAAGGGGAGGGTTGAGAGGGAGGGAGGAGGTGGTTCAGGGAGGGGAGTAAAAATGTCTTGTTTCCTTTATTTTGTGCTTGTGTCATTATGAGATATGGTGTCATGGAGATGTTTTTTGCTCTGCTTATGGTAAACTTCAATAAAATTTGAATTTAAAAAAAAAAGAATAACTTTTCCAAATGTTTCCATGGATACTTGGTTGCAGAGCATTTATGGACTGCAGTGGCAACTTGATTCTCACTACCTGCCATCCACTGCTAATCTGTGACTGCTAACATAGTTGCTACCCCACTAAGAGTAGTGGGCACAAATTGGCTGCAGCAGTCAAATTGGTCACCATTTTAGCTGGGCAGGTAGAGTAGTGGACAGGGCATGATGAAAGGACAAAGAGTTAGTGAAATCTCAGTAATGACTGACAGTCTTGTTCATATATCTGTATGTCTGCTGTCACTATCAGTCATGTTAGGCAAATTGGTCTGAGTCGGCCACTGAGAGTGCATCGGGGAAATTCAGCATTCGGCACACAGCTCTCACTCAGTCCAGGCTGGTAGCACTTCTGATGAGAAATTTTCTTTCCCTTTTGATCAGGAAGTGTGTGCTGTAAAAATATAGTACTCGCACCTTGGGACCATGATATATGATATGTTGCAGCACCACAGTCTGGTGCTATACTACAGCTGTGGAGCCAAGGAGGGGCACACATAAGAGAAGTGAGGTTCACAGGATTGAAGTGACTGTAGGATGAGCAATGGCATATCAAAGGAATGCTGAAAGCAGCCCTTAATTACAGTGAAAGGTCTTTCACTACCAATTCAGAAAATGAGAGCCTTTTACTTTTCCAATCAGTCAGTATTCCATCTGATGGGTCACTCTCACTCCCTTCCCTTTCACTTGTGCTTAGGCTCCTGCTGGTTTAGCTCCTCAAGACCCCCAAAAAAAAAAAAAAACTACTTTTGTCTGGCAAACACAGCACTACAGCTGCTAAATATATATGTATATGTGTATGTGTGTGTGTGTGTGTGTGTGTATGTGTGTGTGTGTGTAGTATGTATATATATGTATATATATATATATATATATATATATATATATAGATATATATATGTATAAAACAATTAAATAAATGGTACTGCTCCTGGGGACACCTGTCATAATTGGGTCCCTGTGCAGCTGCCCCTTCTGCACAATGGTTAATCCAGCCATGACTACAGCAGCTGGGTAGACAAATGTATTTTCAGCTCTACTTGGAGGCAGCATTTACCACTTTCATGTTTACATATAGACAGATAGGTATGGTGATGAATAATATTTTCACCAAAATATCCATGTCCATGAAGTGATCGATGTAACATATTATTAGGCGCTGTCATGATTTGTTATTTTAATCTGATGATCTTCTAAATAGCCACCCTATGTTGAGGAAAGATGGGTTACCGCACGGCTATTAAGACTGTCAAACTAAAATGACAAATCATGAAAGAGTCTAATAATATCTTACATCGATCACTTCATGGACATGGATATTTTGCTAAAATATTATTATTGAATACATATCCCATGACATAAAGTCTGATCCAGTGCTGCTTCCTTGTCAATCCACCACATAGGCTGCTTGCTACTTTATACACACAGCTGAACATTAAAATAAATTATTAACATTCAAAAGAAATGACAGGCATTCACAAAACAATACCTACAGAGTAATACCTTGGAATAACTTAAAAAAAAGATTTCTAAGCACTAAGATAAAAATTGTTGACTGCAATGCAAAAGCTGTGGAACTGCAGGAAACTCTAAGCTCATCTGCAAGCTGTGAAACCCTTTAGCCACCCAATAAGGTCATCAGGTATCATGCTAATCAACCCCAGAAGTGGACAGCATCAAAACAGAACTGAAGCAATCATGCTGGAGTAATGCAGGATGATCAAGGTAGAAAATGATAATTTTTTTAACTGTCAATGAATAATGAATAAAAACACAATTGTAGGGTTTGAAATAGTTTTATTCAATCAATCAATCGATCAATCAATCAAAATCTTTATTTATTCAGGCAAACATCATTGAGCATAGCTCATTTACAAGATGGACCTGAGTGGTCATAACAATATAAGGTTACAAGTTTTACACAAAAAACATGGTACTGAATAAACACAGATACAATGATTTATGAATGAGACAGATATACAAATATTTACATATATACAAGGCAAAATGACAGTAAACCTAAATCATATTAAAAGGAAAGAAACAAACAGTATAGTAGGGATAAAGCTCGGATAGTTGGACTTGGGTGGGCATTTTGTATGAGGTTGGTTGGAGAACAAGCTAGAAGAATGATAGAGAAATAGGGGGTAGCATAAAAAAGGGGGGTGGGGGAAGGAGGGGTGTGGGAGGACTAGGCCTTATGGAAGCAGTTGCATGATTCTGGGAATAGACTAATGTACAGTTTTTTGAAGGATGTTAAAGGAATGAGGGTATCCAATTTCAAGGTCTTTTGAAGAGAATTCCAGATAAGTGCTAGGGAATAGCTGATTGCAGCCCTTCCATACCGGGTGCAGGTGATAGGAATCTTCAGCATGATGAGTTTATTGATCCTTGGGGTGTAAGGCCTGGATGTGATCCGGTTGAAACAGTCTGAGATGTAGGAAGGAGTTTGTTTGTCAGAGCTTTGTAGATGCAGACAGCAGCATTTTGTTTCTTCTGTGTTGCAGGGATGTCCAACTGACTGCATTGTAGAGAGACAATGATGGGTGCTGGATGGAAGATCTGTAATGAATCTAATAGCTCTATGGATACAAGGTGTCTAATTTATTTAAATGGGAGAGGGAGCAGTGGCCATAGAGGAAGTCAGCATAGTCAATGAGGGATAGGAATGATGCCAGGATTAGCCTTTGTTTGGAATCTCTGGTCAGGTAGTGTTTGATCCTATAAAATAGGCCAAGTCTTTGTCTAAGCTTTTCAGTAGCTCTTCAATGTGGCTAGTGTAATCAAGTTTATTGTCAATCCAGACTCCAAGATATTTGAATTTGTCCACATATTCCAGGTTTCACCAAGGATGGTAGATAATTGTGGGAGGGTGAGTGATGGGACAGTGGAAGAGCAGTTCCTGGTGGCAAAGAACATAGCTTTCGTTTTCTTGGCATTTAGCAGTAATTTCTTTTCTAATAACTTATGCTGTAGGAGGAGAACTCAGACTGTAAAGCACACAGGCTTTTGATGGTGAGGATTACTGACATATAGTACAGTATCATCTGCAAAAGGTGAATATTAGATTGTGAGAGATTGGAGTCAATATTGTTGATGTAAATGGCAGAGGATGGGGCCCAGGATGGAGCCTTCGGTACACCTCTTAGGAGTGGTTTAGAGGTAGATAGGTCACCTTCATTTTTTACCAGTTGTAATCTTCCGGAGAGATAGCATCTGAACCATTTAAGAGAGTGAGTCAAGGCCTATGGAGTTCAGAGAGGAGATTAGTAGTTCATGGTCCACAGTGTCAAAGGCTTTGCTTAGATCCAGAAACACAGCACAGGTGTTATTCTTTTGTCTAAGGCAGTCTGCAAGTCATTTGTAACTTTGCTAAGGCAGAGATGGTGCTGTGCATAGATCTAAACCCAGATTGAGCTGGGTTAAGGAGATTGTTGGTATCAAGGTAGGCACTTAACTGAGAGTTTACTAACTTTTCAAGCATCTTGGACAGTACTGGTAAGATGGAAATGGGACTATAGTTGTTGAGGTCCATGGGATCACCTGCCTTAAGTAGTGGAAACACTTGAGCTGTCTTCCATATTGAGGGGATAGAACCAGTGGCTAGGGACAGATTGAAGAGGTGGGTGAGGGGGGCAGCTAAGGCGTGCAGTGCTACTATTATTCATGAAATGCTACCAAAACGGATGCTGCAAAACTACTTTGATTAATCAAAATGTGTCTGACCTGCAAACTGGACTAACATTTGCTAGGAAAAGAACCTAAAAAAGCAAGTGTCAATGAACTTTTATAGTGTGTGTCCAGCTCCCATCCACAGCATTACCTCCATTCTGAGCTGTAACTTTAAACACCATTACTGAGAACAATGTGTGTATCCCCAAAAAAAAATCAAGGTATGGTTTCTTTTTGCAGGAATGGACTGGGTGATGTCACTAGACACCAGGGACATAAAAATAGTTGCATTAGGGCAATTAGGCCGTTCTGAAAGAGTAATGCTCCAGCATTTGCCCTCCTGGAAGATTAAATTTACCACAGTCAGAATTCTTATAAAATACTACCCCCCCAGCAGGATGGTGTGCTGTGTATTTCAGCTGAAATGGTGATTTATAAAATTTAGCCACAATTCTATTTCAGGTTTGGAGTCAAATATACTTCTGTAGATATCATGGCTGAACTTGTATACAGCTAGGCAAAGCCTTGAAAACTGTAAGAAAACAAATGCCACCGTACTGAGCAAAGCAGCACAGCAAACATCTTGTTGCCCTACCCCTCCCCGATAAAATGGAATACAGCCTTTCCCTCAGCCACCACATTATGATAGCTAGATAGATAGGTAGATATAGACAGACAGATAGATAGAGAGACAGATAGATGGATGGTAATATCAAGTACAATATCCAATGATTTCAAACATCGGGAATAGTTTCTGAGAATGTGAAATGGTATCTGATATTGTGCCTGATTTTGGAGTAATCACTGATTGAGCCTGTCTGTACTTATGTCTCATCATGGCAGCTGTCAGTCTGTATCATCTGTCAGCTGTCTGGCAGTAGCCTAATAGGTCATGCCCCAAACCAACGCTTTAACAGTATGAAGATGAGATTTACCACAATCATAATTCCTACACAATCGCTTACAAAATACCACCCACCCACACACACCATTTATTTTTCAGTCGCACAACAATGAAGTGTTCGTTTTTTTCATTTCTGCTATCTGTAGACTGGAACATGCAGCAAATGATATCAGTATTACTTCTGCAGTACTATTAGCACTTCTTTTTATTCAGCAGAACCCACAATACAAGAAGAGCTGCTTTTATGTTTGTCAGCTTCTCGGTTACCAATAATGATCTATTGTATTTTTTCATACATTATCAGTAACCAAGAAGCTACTAAACAGAAGCAGCTCTGCTCATACATGCCTAAATGCTGAGCAAAAGTGATCTGTGTATGGACATTGTTTTTTTTTCAGCTTTGTATAACATCAATACATTTTTGTTATAACAACCACCTCAATAAGTTGTCTTAGTTCTCCGCACTAGTCGTCAGCAGCAGCTGTGCCTTAAGACATGACCAGACAAGGCTAAATGCAGCACAACTCACCGACACCATGACTATGGCACAACTGGTAACCACTGCTTAAGTTCCTGCTGGTACACAAAGGTGGCATTCCTCCCAGCTGTTCTGGATTCTAAAGTTCCCCTTTGGCCTTGAATTTTGTACTCACCTTTTTTATTTCTCTCAAGCTTGTTGTCACTGTCAGTCAAAGCAATTGTTGAAGGTACTAACTGCATTAAATTGGGAATAGATTTGGGGGCATATGGTAACTTTACTGCCTTCAATTCAACAGTTGAGAGTTCCTGCACTTTTCACATCTTCCACAGTCTGCCCCATGAGTCAACCCTTAAAACACTTTTTATTTTAAATCAGGAAATCAATTAACCATACAGCACTGTGGATATTAACATCTGATGCTACAAAGTTTAAACAAGCTATCTAACATGTAAGGACCTGTGTTTGCATCAAGGGAGAGGACAGAATTCAATGCATTTCCATATCAAAGATGGACTTTCTATGACTATTTCAGAAAAGGCCGTAGATCCTAATGGTATTGACACCAACTGGTCTCTTACTCCTTAGCAAAAAAAATCCATCTGAGTTCTTTTTTCAACAGTTGATTTTGTTCTATGTCCTCTGTAACTTCCTAGAAAGAAGAGTTAAATGCTTTAAAATGAGAATTGGGGAAAATATTTGGTCCATCACTCGTGGTAAAGCAGAAACTCCTGTGCCTTTGCATTTTACTGATGAGCATGTGGCTATGCTGAAGGCATTTATGCAGTTGTCCTGGAATGGGAGCAACCACTCAGAAATGTAGAAGAGAATAAATTAATTGTTGGAAAAAGAGACCAGATTTTTTTTCCCTCTTTACAGAGGCATCTGAGACCAGTTGGCATCAATGACTGTTGTTTCTGAAATACTAATTAAAAAAACATCTATGATATGGAAATTCATTTGAGTTCTGCCCCCCAAGCACAAGTCCTAATATGGTAGATACTGTAGCTTGTTAAAACTTAATTCCCCCTAAAAGCTTCTGGAGCCAGATGAATACCCTACTAAAAGGAAGAGAACACATTGTTCCCTGAACCATGGCCACTAATGGAACCACTCTCACAACACCTCTGGACATTGCAACTGGAATAAACAACTTCTTTACAGACCTTACTCCCTACAAACATGGTCTTCCCCTCCTCTTGCTCATACTACAATATCAATCAAGATCATCACAAGACCAATAGTCCACCTTTCATATAAAAACTGCCACCAATGTTGAGGTCCTAAAGTTGCTCAAGAGTCTCAAATGTGATAGCTCTCCAGGCTTTGACACCATGCCCCTAAATTCCTCTGCATTTGGGCATCAGAGCTTGTCCTGCCCATCTCGATGCTAATCAATTGATCTTTATCACCCACTCTATCTCTGACAAATGGAAAACAGTGATAGTGGTACCTGTCCACAAATCTGGCCCAGTTGATACAGCCCAAAACTATAGACCAATTCTATCCTCTGTCCTGTTACAAAAATTCAAGAACGAATCCTCTCGACCAGTTGTACTTATTCCTTGAACAAACGAACATCTACACAGACTTTCAGCATAATTTCCATAAACACTATGGAACTTACTCTACACTCCTTAGCGTCATCTCTGACTTGTTCAATAACATGGATCTGGGCCAAGCCACTGGCACGTCTTTGTAGAGCTAACTAAGGCCTTTGAACTTGTTAATCGCCCCCCGTTCATAGCTAAACTTCATCACATTGGACTGGATAATAACTCCCTCATACGGTTTTCAAATTACCTAGCAAATCATTCTCAATATGTCAAATGGGCAAACACTCTATCCCTTCTAGCACCAATCACTGATGGGGTACCACAAGGGTCCATACTTGGTCCCATACTATTTTCCATATTTATCAGTGACCTGCCTCTTAACTGCGGTGGTGCATCAGTACAACTCTATGTGGATGATGCAATACTCTACAGATCTTCCAAGGATATCTGCACACTGACCTCAGATCTTGAGCTAGACTTCCATACCCTAGAATCTTGGTTCTTAAATAACCAACTGGTTCTCAATGAGAAAAAAAAAAAAAACTATGCTTTTGTCACACCTCCTTCAAAACCCCATATGACACACCCTTCCTCTTAAAAACCTCCTTGGGTACTCCACTAGGAAATGTCTCATCATTCAAATAACTGGGACTCATGCTTAATGAGAATCTAGTGCTCGAAACACACATAAACTACACCATGAAAACCACTAATCGAACACTTGGGCTGCTCTACCGCTCGGCACACTACCTCTCAATGCATGCCAGAGTCACCACTGCCTCTGCACAATACTCCCTGGTCTATTCTACATGGCACCTGTCAACCATTCAGTTAAGGCTCCATTACTGAACAAACTAAAAAAAAACATACCGTAGGATAGCTTGCTTTGCCGCCTTGTCCTTCGCCCATACTCACCACTGCCTTGTACTCAACAAACTAAGTTGGCCAAGCTTTGACAGAAAAATATGACTTCCCTTGGTACTGCACCACCTTTAAATTGATTCATCAGCTCCCCCCAGTCTAATGGGCCTGCTATCCCTAAAACCAACCCCTCGTTTACTAAGATCTTCTAGCCTACCATTACTGGAGCTCCCAAAGGCCAGACTAAAGATAGACCAAAGATCCTACGCCGTCATTGTCTCCAGAATTTGGAAAAATTTGCCCCACCATCTACTTTACTGCAAAACCTTTAACCAATTCAAAAAACTCTACAAGAATAAGTTCTTCAAACCCCCCAATGCAGAGGTATCTGTTACTAACAAGTATGCCCACATGTGACTAATGTTACACTTCTCTCTCAATCTCTGAAATGGTCACAAACAGCCTCTCTTCTCTCCTGTCTCAAAAGCAAGCTGTTCTCCCCACTTCTCACCCCTCCTCTACCTAGAATAACATCTGACTGTTGCCTTAACCCCATGTCTCTAACCAAATGCAATTGAATCTGGCTATTCTTAGCTATCTTGCTGTTTAAATTGCTGACATCTGGTATGTGAATGGCATATATGTCCTTGCACATGGTATAAAATGTTACATGTAATCTGCCTTCTGCCTCCCAGGCTACCTGCAAACTGCCTGTAATCCTGAATCCTTTGGTTTAGCCTACTCGGTTACTGTTGTTATTTACCTATGGCTTAACTGTATATTGTGATTCACTTTACTATTCTATGTGTATTATTGTATTATGTTTTGTTCTTAGAATGCTTTATTCCTCGGTCATCACTGAAAATGGACTTTGTCTCAGTTGACCTACCTGGTCATCAAAATTCAAACAAATAAATAAATAAAATTCACTTTTTGGTTTCTAAATATGTTTGGTGAACATCTGACAATCCTTTTATCTGTCTTTCAGGTAGTCTCTGCTTTCAGGCTGTAATAGCACAGTGGTTTAAGACTCTGAGCTGCAAACCTAAGACCTGGGTTTGAATTCCCAGCCCCGCTTGCATACTATGCAACCTGAGCAAGTCACTTAACTTCCTTGTGCTCCCAGATCACGCCTGTAAACAAGCTTTCAGCTTAGTGTGTCTCTCATGGTAAAAAAAATCACTCTGAGCAATACCAAATTAACTATAATACCAGTATAAAACTTATGGTAATCAAGAGGCTGTCCAGATTATTTCTATTTTATTTATATCTTTTTCTTCTTAACCTTTCTATCTTGGTGATACTACTTGCTAGAATTAACATTTTAATATTTGAGCTCTATAATAGTGAAGCCTTAAAACATAGTAATGATGTAATTCACAAAAACTAATGTTTTCCTGATAGTAAATTACTGTTAATGAGCTTTGCATTCCTATTGCAATTCTTGGTAGTGGGCATGTCTAAATACAGGAAAGAGTAAGGTCTCTGTTGAGATTTAGTTTCACACATTCTGAACACAGCAGCTAGGTAGGGAAGTGTGTCTCAAAACTGAGCCATAGAACTCAGACATGCCAAGAACCCAGCACATACCCACAGCTACCCT
The DNA here is from genome assembly GCA_016271365.2 of Neoceratodus forsteri. Lineage (NCBI taxonomy): Eukaryota > Metazoa > Chordata > Ceratodontiformes > Ceratodontidae > Neoceratodus > Neoceratodus forsteri. Next base: position 1,022,044,043 of record CM057454.1, on the reverse strand, counting down.
ATCTGTTGAAGGCATTCTGTCACCCAGAAACATCAAAATGCCAGAAAGCCACACATTGAGCACAGGTCCAAAAGCACTATAAAACATTTAAAGTGCCAGAAGGTATCAAACAGTTCTAAAAAAAAACAGAAAAAAAAAACTACTACCATACTGAGCAAGAGTCTGAGTGGAGCAGCATAAGGGCCATCTTGCCACCCCCACCCTCCACCCCACCTCAGATGCCTAGCATGGAACACAGCCTTTCCTCCAGCCACCAATTTTTATAAATATAGATAAATGGATAGAAAGATACAATTTCAAACATTGAAACAGTTCTGAAACAGTCAGAACTGTTTCCAAGAACTTTCCGATGTGTGAAATCATATCTGTTATCATATTTGATATCAGAATTATAACTGATTGAGCCTGTCTTTCTGTGCCAGTGAACGTTTTTTTATATTTTTCTGTTTTACAGCTCCATTTCTTTACTTGAGAGTGTGGTCTTTCACTTTGGTTTAGCCACAATTTGGTAAGAAAATATTAAAAAACAAATTTTCAGTATGTTTTCTCCATTCCTCTCCTGCAGCCCTATTGGCTCTGACCAGAATTTGCTTTATTTAGTTACAGTTTTTAGGTCAGAGCTGAAAACAAGAACCAGGAAGACAGCAGGAAGGTGACCTGGAGGTTGGACCAATTAGCAGCCTCCAGGAGTGACTTTAAATCGACAGAGGAGCTTCTTTCTGAATGCATTAGTAACAGAAGCCTAGCACCAACAGTAACAGCCCACAAGCAGGTTTGGGCTCAATTCACTTTTAAACTGATCTACTTGCTGTATTTTTATTTAATTACAGTTTCCTGGTCAGGGTTTAAAGCGGGAATCAATGAGTGAGCAGAAAAGTGGGCAAGAGGTCAGACCAATCAGCAACCTCAGGACTATATCATAAACCTCTCTCTTAATGTGTAATATTATATGTTTGTGTCCCAGAGAGTAAGTGGAATAAGGCAGAAGTGGAGCAGTACTGGTATCTTAGGTGTTGCCAAGCATATAGCAGGCATGCAGGGAACTCTGCTTGATCCACTAAGGTAAAGGTAAAGTACCTGTTTAGTTGCTGCTACCTATGTAAGAGTACTGGAAGTTGTAAGGGGTAACAGCAGGGAGGTAACAGTCCATACAAACTACAACTACCGGTTGTGTGGGAAAAGAGGGAACACCCTATCTAGGGTAAGGGTACAAATGGGTAAAACTATAGCAAAGAGGAAAAAGATTAAAAAAAAATCACCCTATCTACGGTCCTGCTTCAAAGGGTTAAGTAAAGTGAATAAAGGGAAAACCAGAAGCACCCTATCTATAGCAAGGATACAAGAGGAAAAATAAAGTCACCTTATTTAGGGTCACACTACAAGGGAATTAAATAATGCAAAAAAGTGGAAAACTAGTAGCATCCTATCTAAGGTAAGCTACAAGATAATTTCAATAAAAGTAGAGAGGGAATACTAGGAATATTGGAAGTGGTGCAGTGCAGTGGTTGCAGAGTAGCAGTTTTCAGAGAAACCTTCTGAAACTGAAGTTCTACCCCATCTTCATGCACCTAGCTGGGCTCAGGGAGGAGGCTACTGGACTCTGGGCTGAGTTGGATAGGATTCCATGGATCTCTTCTCCCACTCATGGACCACCAAGTCTACCACCATTGCCCCAGAGGGTGCCTAGAAGAGAAGGAGGGCTGCTCAACTGTAGTGGGCTCCAAGGAGGTGGGAATTACAGGACAGGTACACAGTCCTCAGCCTCCTTCCACTACAAAAGTAATTTGCCACTCTAGTAGATGGGACTGCTAGAAAAGGCACCCACAATAGTAGCTAGGAAAGAAGTAGAGATCCTCGCAAAGGAAAAAGGCCCCAATGTAGGATATGTACAACCTCAGTAGAGGAGGAAGCAAAATTCTAGTCAAGAGACTCAATCATAAGAGATAAGTACAGAAGAAAAAGGAGAAAATGAGGTAGAAGATACATACCAAGGCAACATAGCTCAGAAAGGAATAGAAAAGTAGATCCCTCAGAATCATTATAAACGAAAACGAAAAAACCGTCTCATTATCCCACTATAAAGAACTAACACAAATAATAAAACAAAAAGTAAAATAATATAAAAGTTTAAAAACTGAAAAATTCTAACATAAAACACTCAATAGCCTTCACTAAAAATTCTAACTATCTATGCAAAATAAATAAAATCTCACACCAAAAAACCTCATCATATTTGAAAAGAATAGTAGAAAAATTTACTTTACATTAGAACTGAAAACCCTCAAAGATAATCCCTATACAAAATTGTACCTACATCTAGTAGAAATGAGAAACCAAAATCTTCAGAAAATACTTAAATATTTCTTTAGAAACACATTTATACTACTTCAAGAAAATATAGCAGAAAAAAAAGTAGAACATAAACTTTCTCCTAACGAACAGAAAGCAGAAAGAGAACCCATATGAAAGACAATCTAAAGGTACAAAAAATAAAAATAACAAACAATATATTAAAACAAAAACACACAAACAAAACTTATAACACAAAAGTAAGAAACAAAACAAGAAAAGAAATTAACAAGCAAGTAAGATCAAAATACAGAAAACAGCAAAGCAATTCTCAAATATCACTTCAAACCATACCAAAAGTAACACACCAACTACTACTACACCAAGAGACAATACCCATTCACATCACACACTAGCAGTACACTCCCAACCCAATGACAAAATGTCTGTCACCCCCTCCCAAACCTAGTAATAATCACCTGCCACCCTCCCAAATCTGGTAAAACATTCACCAGCTCCCCTCCGACCGAGGTACAACCATCACCAGTCCTCCCTTCCTAGCCTGAGTACAGCAGACACCAGCCTCCCACCCCACGGCTCAGTTACAAACGTCACCAGCCCTTCCATTCTAGGCCCAAGTACAGCTGTTTATTACCCTCCTTCCCTCCCTGGCCTGAGTACAACAGCCACAAGCAACTCACCCACAGCCCAGGTACAACAGTCACCAGCCCTTCTTCTCTTGCCTGAGTCCAGAAGTCACCTGCCTTCCATCTTCAGACCAGGTACAACAGTCAGGTAAGTCCCCTTCCATTTTAACTGACCCCGGCTGGCCTAGCGCTCCCTCTCACACTTGCTGCTACCTCTTATGCTCCTGCTCTACCGACTAAACACTGAACAGCTCTTGCCATTCAAAAAGGACTGAGGATTCCGTATCAGAATCCTCATGAGCCCATCCCTGCATGCACTCCCTCACGACCAGGCCCATGAGAGCAGGTGCCCAGCACGAGGTAACTGTGCGGGGGGGGGGGGCTGCAGGCAGGGAAAATGAGCTGGGGAAAAAATTCTTAATTTTTAAAATGAAGCCCTGCAGGGGTTTCATGTTTGGGAGGTGGGGATACCTGGCTTGTGGCCCTCCCAACTCCCTGGGGCACCTTCCTGTCACCCCAGCCTCAAAGCACCTGGCTGCCCTTATCTGGAGGGTACCAGGACTCTGGGGCACTACACAGTCACCAGCTCTCCCTACCCGATCTGGGTACAGCACTCACCTGACTTCCCTCCCTGGCTACAGCAGTCACCTGCACTCCACCTCAGACCGGGTTCAACAGTCACCAGCCTCCCCCCCAAGCCAGAGTACAACCATCAGCCACCTCCCCTTCCTTGCCCAGGTACAATAGTTAACAGTACTCCCTTCCTGTTAATTTGTTGAATTTTTACTTTTGTGTGGGTGCCACATTTGCATAACCTGACCGGAGTGTTTATCAGTGAAGGTAACAACTGCCTTGTTGGACCTTAGGAGGTGGTTCAGTGCAGTGTAGGAAGGTAAGTAGATATTGCATCCAAGGAGGTATTACTGCACAATATCTCGCCCACTTATTTTCTCTGGCAGGAGTCACTTCACCATTTCTTATTTGATCTGGGATAACCCCCTACCACAGAGAAAGAATGAAACCTACACCCTCATCCAGGTGGTCCCTGTACAGTCACCAGGTAGTGATATGAACCCAGACATGGTGACGTGGGGGGTCACACAAATGTATTGGAAATGTTAAGTTGTGCTGTTTGGCAGACAGTTGGAATCTTACAGAAAGATTTGATTATGTCAGTGTTTTCTTTCATGTTTCATTTGTATGCATAATCAAACTTGGATCACATAACTAACCGTGCATAAAAAATGCTCCACCACTCATGATTATTCATTACTTAGGAGTTAGTTGCATATGCATCTTTTGATAAATTGAAATCAGTAAGTCTGTTAGCTTTATCTGAGAACACAAGAGTATAACACTGATTTACAAAGTTCCTAGCAGAAATGTGTTCAGCACAACAGTACACATGAAGAGTAACACCTCAGATCACATGATGAGAAAGAAGTTAAAAAATTCACAGTGGCAGTTAGAAGCATATGCCAGCTAGCCTCATATTGGATACAATGCTTAGCATAACATTCTTAGTCTGGAATTTTGGAGAGCAGGGTTACCATAGCAATTAAAGAAAAGATTACAAAACGTATGCAAAAAATGTGTAACCCCCTGTTGCACCGGGTTACTAGAATCCCATTAAGACATACTGGTAGGCAGGAAGGCAGCTTGTGAAACTCCTGTTAAATGGATTTCACACTGTCTCACTCTGTTCTTAGTCTCAGCTGAGACTGAGGGATGACATCATTTAGAACTGTAGCTGCATGAGCCACACTGGAATGTTGCAGTTGGAGGTTAGAGTAGAACGTTGGGGATTTTGAAGGAGTGAGTAGAGTCTGTGAAGTCAGTAGAAGAGGTGCTGTGCTGTAAGCAGGCCCTCAGAGCTCTAAGCTCTGTCAATGAGCTATTTTTTGTTGTACAGGTGTGTATTCTCACCTGAAAAGAAACACAAGCAGAGCACATTGAAGTGGTGGAGACCGCTTTCAGTGGTTCAGGGCCCCATCCCTGAGGGGATGGGGGGAAGGAATCAGCCTGCTTCCAGGGGGAACCCCCCCGGTCTGCCTAGGGAAAAGAAGCTGCCTGATTTAAGTCCGTGCTAAGGCACCAGAAGCTCTGGATGAGAGTTCTTTGAGGAGAAAACACCAGTGGGGCAACTGCAACCAAGGGGTGAGTTCGCTCTGCTAAAGGGCCATGTGTTTTCACCTGAATCAAGATGAAAATAAAGGGACTGTTACTGTGGGGTCAGGAAAAGACAGACAAGTATAGTTTGGAAGATGTGGGGATTGGACTGATTAACTCTTTTGAGGGTCTAGAGTAATGGACACAGCCCCTTATTAAGTATGTCCAAGTTCAGCACAAATGGGATGTAAAGACAGTGGATTGAATGTGAATACATTTAAAAAGAATCTACACAGCAAAGTGTTTTAAAGGATGAGGTGTTACAGTCCAGAGAAATGGCCTGGTATGAATTATGGGAGCAAGAGGTGGGAGACCCCCCCCATCAGTAGTAACAAATTCACCTCTACGGATTGCTCTGGGACACCTGTTGCTTTCTGTCAGGTACTTGGCCAGTGCCTGAGAAAGTACCAGACATGGGATTGATGAGGAAGATTCCCTTATGGAGCAGAAGTGCTCATTGGTGGTTTAGGGAGCCACTTGTAAATGTTTCCATGCTATATGGAAAGTGTCCAAGTGGCTGGCAAGGAACCAAGCCAGGGAAAACCCAGAGCAGCATACAGGTTCGGCTGTGTGTCCAGTGTGTTCAGAGCCTGAAGGCAAAAGTGATGAGGATGTGTTCTGGTCTCCTTAAATCTGCATCACCAGGAGTGTAGCCCCGTGGGGGTCCATCTATGCTTTGTTTATTCTGTTGGATGTGAATAAAAGCCACACTTTAGAATCCCACTTCTGGTATTGGACATTACTGTTATTGTTTCCTTTGTCCGGAGTTACATGGGTACCCCTGTTGCAGAGTAGCCAAACCTAGCCAATGTGCAGAGTGACATATTCCTCCCTGAACCCAGCCCACCAGGTAGAACTGTCAAGATAGAAACGGCATACCCGGGTGGGGGTTACAAAGGTATACTGAGCCCTTACAAACAGCATGTCTAAGTTCAAGCTTCTTTGTAAAACAAAAATCTTTTTCCGGCCTGAAAAGACACAGTAGGCTGAGGCGTGGTTTCCAATACTTGGTTATTAACTAAATGTGAGTGGCCAAAAGCTCACGTGTTGAAATGCTACTCAGACAATAAATGCTATTGCACTTGTATACCAATAATTTTTATATTGATTGCGCGCAGCGCAAGAAACATATTAACATACTAACATACTAATTTCCAGAAGATTAGGCCTTACTATCTATCGAGTCTGATCGAACCTCAGATCCCTAGTTGGGTGCAGAGGCCCTCCCCCACCTTGTGTTCCAGAAACCCCTATCATCCATCTCCACCCCCGGCCAGGCCATCATCTGATACTTCCACTTTCTGTGTCTGTCCCACCCTCTCTTGAAGCCCTCCACTGTGGATCTCTGAACCAGCTCACCAGGCAGTGCATTCCAAGGGTCCACCACCCTCTCAGTGAAAAACCTCCTCCTCTTTTCCCCTCACTCTTCCACCTTCCAACTTCAAACCATGCCCTCTGGTGGTACCTCCCTGCTTTAGTCTAAAGATCCCCTCCATGTTTACCCTATTTATTCCCTTGAGGTACTTGAAGACCTCAATCATGTCCCCCGTCTCTCCTCTCCTCCAATGAAAACAGGAAGAGCTCCTCAAGTCTGTCCTCATACGTCAAATCCCCTAATCCTCGTATCATCTTAGTTGCCCTCCTCTGTACCCTCTCCAGGAGCTGTATGTCCCTCTTCAAGTGTGGTCTCCAGTACTGTACACAGTACTCAAGATGTGGTCTAACCAGTCCATTGTACAGTGGCAGAATCTTTTCCCTGCTCCTAGAGGTGATCCCCCTTATGATGCATCCCAACATCCTATTTGTCTTGCTAGCCGCTCTCCTGCACTGCTTAGAGTTATTCATACATGCATCCACCATGATCCCTAGGTCTTTTTCCCCTGTTGAGTCCTCCAGTGCCTCCCCTCCCAGGGTGTACCTGTGTTTAGGGGTTCTCCGTCCAAGATGTAACACCTTGCACTTGGTGATATTGAAATCTAATCTCCATGCATGACCCCAGCTTTCCAGGGTGTCCAGGTTCCCTTGCAGGGCCAACCTCCCCTCTTCTCCCTCAACTACTGCTCCCATCTTGGAGTCATCAACAAAGAGACTCATTTCACACCTTACCCTCCCTGATGTCGATATGTATGCATTAAACAGTATCGGACCCAGGAACCGAGTCCTCATGGGTACCCTACTACCGACCTGTTCTAGGGTTTGACAGCTCCCCACCGACCACTACTCTCTGGGTGCATCCAGCTAGCCAGTTTTCAATTCTTCTGACCATCAAAGGGCCTACTCCCAACCCCATCAGTTTCTCCACCAGACCATTATCGGGGACAGAGTCAAACGCCTTGCTGAAGTCCAAGAATAATACATCCACAGGCTTTCCCCTGTCCAGTTCTGATGTTACCCATTCGTAGAACTCCACAAGATTGGTTTGACATGGAGTCACGTGATGACAGCTAGCTGAATGGTGGCAGGGGCTTAGGGCTCCCTCCCCTTTCCACCCTAACTTGCTGAAATCGATGATATTAACGTTACAATTTATTAAATTACTGAAGACAAGTCATCTATATTACTGCTACTACTACCAGAGGCTGCTTTCGGAGGATCTCTTTCCGATTTAGGAAGATGGACAGGATAAAAGCAGGCGCTATCCGCTACACGCCACCTGCAACCCCAGAAAAGCTCTCCAAGAAGGCGCGAATCAAATTGGAGTACTGCATCGATAAGATGGGAGAAGGCCCAATCATCCTGCCTTCTTATGGAAGAAGTTTCTGCAGGAGCTGACACCAATAAAGGATATCCTTCACGATATCACGAAGGAGCTGAAATCCTTGCGGGGAGACCTGGCTTCTCTCACTACAAGAGTTACAGATGCTGAGGCCAGGATCTTCTCTCTGGAAAAGGGGTGAGCGAGCGCCGAATCGGAAATGGCGGGCCTAACGCAGCACATCAAGAAGCTCCAGTTGAAGGCCGAAGATTTAGAAGGCCGCAGCCGCAGAAACAATCTCCTGATTTTGGGCCTGCCGGGGTCGGAAGAAGGTGCAGACCTGATGGCATTTCTGCAGCGGTTTTTAGTGAAGATCGTTGGGCCCTCGCCACTTAAACCAACCTATCACCTTGAGAGGGCGCACAGATCGTTGAGGCCCAGGCCCCCTCCTGATTCACCTCCGCGACCGATAATAATTAAGTTCCTGAGCTATGTCGAGAGGCAACATGTCTTCGCAAAGTCCCGAGAGCTACAGTCGATCATGTGGGGGACTACCAAGCTACGCATCTCCCAGGATCTCCCTAAAGAGACACGGCTGAAGAGGGCAGTGTTTCATCAAGTGGTACAAAAACTGATTGCAGCATCCATTCCTTTTAGAATGGTATACCCTGCCACCCTTAAAGTCACCATTGGAAGTGCCACCTATGGATTCGATTCAGCTGATGCGGCCTATAAGGACCTTAGTACCAAATTGCCTGATCTTTTCAAACTAAATGGGTGACTGAGCTAATAGAAGTACAGGGTTTTGGTAATTTCCCCTCGGGTGAGGATGGATCGCTGACTAGGCTTTTCTTGTTGATCTCTACATATTCCATTCTTATGTGATTTACCCCCTATTTCCCTAAGGGCTCACCTCCCTGAGCTTTCTCTGTGATGTCCTACCTGCCATGGTTGTCTTCAGGCTGTTGCGGTAAGTGATGGCTCTGATCGACTGGGCGAGGAGGCTTGGGCTGTGTGGGACGAATTATCGATCCATTTCCGGTACCTTTGGGGAAGGATGCAGTTTCCTGGAGGTGCCGATTTTGAGTGTCGGATCAGATTTGGTCCGATGATTAAATGGCGCCTCCCGGGAATACTGCTGATTGAAAGAGGCTCGATTTCCTGTTGCAAGGCCAGAGATCTTCAATCTGAGCTCTCGTCTTCCCGGCTGTCTTGGGGGTGAGTAGAGTATCTTGCTCAGACGTCTTCTGAGGCCGGTCCCTTCATATAGCCGGGGGTATGGAGTTTTACAATACTTAGGTTTGTATTGTAACGAATGTTAGTTGATTATTAAGCGGTTGGGATGGGGGGGTCTGCTTTGTGCCCCTATGGCTATCGTTGGCTGAGTCGTGAACCTATGGAAGGGGGGGCTAGCCAATCCAGCCCCTATGCAGGGTCCCATGTTCTAGTTTGGTTCTGGTTGGGGGAAAAGCTCAATTTTTTCTCATTGCTGTTGTGGACTTCCCCTTTGATAATGGGCACCTGTTTGTTGGGGTTTGCTGGATTCGCTCTAGGGGGATGGTGTCCGGGATCCTGTTGGTTCTGTATAAGTTGCACTATTGTACTGACCGGGCACCCTTTTGTACATAGGTGGGGTTTTGTTCTTGGGGCAGTTTTTTTTGGGAGCTATTAGTCTGCCAACTCGTCATTTGTTTGTATGTACTACGGGGACAGATTGTTCTTTCAAGTTGGGGTTCTCGTCACTAGTTTTGCTGTGGCAGATTAATGGGGGGGGTTTTGGGGATCGAGTGTGCTACTCCCTGAGTCGGACTCTTGAATTTCTTAATGCCAGCCTCCTCTTAATATCATGGATAAAATGGCTATAGGAGCTATCAAAATGGCCTCATGGAATGTACATGGGCTTAGAGAAGGTCAAACGAACCCAAGTATTTAATCACTGTCTTCTACTGCAAGTAGATATACTTTCTTCAGGAAACCCACTTAACTAATGTGGAGGTTAAGTGGCTATCTCGTTCGGTTTCTCACAGATCTTTGCTGCAAGTGGGTCTAGCTCTAGTAGAGGAGTGGCTATCCTTGCCAAGAAACACATTTATTTCTGAAAGAATTGGTGGTTGAGGATCCAGATGGACGATTTGTACTGGTTAAAGGTTCCCTTAATGGGGCTATGGTTGTGCTGGGTTCTATTTATGGCCCTGTTGGAGGTAGCTCTGAATTCCTTATGACCCTTGCAGATAAAATAAGTGCTCTGCTTCCCTCACAGATAGTCTTGGGGGGAGATTGGAATGTCCCACCGTTGTACCTTCTAGATAGGGATCCTCAGGCTAATCGCCCAGATACCCCTATACAGAGAGCTTTGCAAGATTTTTCTCAAATGTTAGGACTGTGCGACCCCTGGCGGCTCTCTTATCCCTCCTCACAAACTTTTTCTTTCTTTTCTCAATCCCACAAGTCGTGGTCTAGGATAGACTACTTTCTGATTAGTCTGACTCTACTCCCAGGTCTCTCTCAGTCTGGTATTGAGCCGATAATATTTTCTGACCATGCTATGATTTGGATTAGAATCTCTCCGGATCTGGAATCCCAACGTGATACCATGTGGAGGCTTAATACTCAGATGCTTAAGGATACGAGTATGGTCACAGAAATAAGAACTCTTATCTCTCTGTATATGGCAGATAATATAGGATCTATCTCAAGATTTGATTTTGTTTGGTCCTCTTTAAAATGCTACCTCAGGGGAGAGTTAATTAAGTTAGCCTCAGCCAGGAAGAAAGCCCGACAAGCACGAGCGCTCTCTTTAATTGGTAAAATTAGGGAATTGGAATCTGCCCACTCTTCTACCTTGTGGATTTCTACATTAGAAGCCCTCCTGGCAGCTAAAAATGAGTACACTGACCTTCTCAAAGAAAGAGCTGAGTATTGCATTATGAAAACACAAACTAAATATGTTGAACAGGGGGAAAAAGCGGGGCGACTCCTGGCTTTAAGGCTCCGCACTATGGAGAGTTCTAGACTAATTCCAGCCCTGCAATCATCTGTCGGGGTCATCAAAACCTCCCCTAAAGATATTGTAAGCATCTTTGAAAGCTATTATAGGGAACTCTATAACTCGCCCGCATATCCTGCCTCTCCTTTAGACATCACCAAATATCTGGATGAGTTGGTTATCCCCCAGCTTTTGCCAGCGCACAAAGAGATTTTAATTTCCCCTATTTCTCTCACTGAGATAGAAAGTGTTATCGCTTCTCTGACCCCAGACAAAGGCAGGGCCCAGATGGATTCCCTCTAATTTTTATAAAGTCTTTACTAAGGAGCTAGCTCCACTGCTTCTTAAACTCTATGAGCACCTTTTTGTCTCCCCAGACATAGACCCCACGCTTCTGGAAGCCACCATTATTCTGATTCTTAAGCCCGGTAAGAAGCCCACGGATCCTGCTAGCTACCGACCGATATCGCTCCAGAACTACGATATGAAAATCCTATCCAAAATTTTGGCTGAGCGCATCAAAAAGGTGTGGACCCATATTCTTAGCCCAGAACAAGTGGGGTTTGTACACTCTCATTCTCCCTCGGACCACCTTAGGACCCTCTCTCATATTTCCCATTTTGCACGGACGGTGCATTTTCCTGTGGACTTAATATCGTTAGATGCTGAAAAGGCGTTTGACTGAGTAGACTGGTCTTTTCTGTGGGCGGTGATGACTAAGATGGGATTCCCAGATTCCTTTCTACAATGGGTCCAGACTCTTTATAGGTGCCCGTCGGCCAAGATATATTGTAACGACTTGCTCTCTTCAGGATTCCGGTTGTTTGCTGGCACTCGGCAGGGTTGCCCCCTTTCACCTTTTCTGTTCAATCTATATTTAGAGCCCCTTATTATTAGACTTAAATCTTCCCCTCATATAAAAGGATGCTCAGTATGTCATCAAGATTTGGTTCTTTCTGCATACGCAGATGACATACTCTTGCATGTTGCGCATCCTGCAGTCTATCTAGGGCATGCGCTTGAGATTATAAAGCAGTATGGGACCCTTTCCCAGTACAAATTGAATATCTCGAAATCAGAAATCTTTCTGTTGAATAGCTATACATATAAACAGGACCTTGTTAGATTTGGGATGAGGTGGTCCCCTAAGTCAATTAAGTACCTAAGGATTCATTTTTCGAATGATCCTTCTTTACTTAAGAAACTTAATCTTGATGATCTTAGGAATCAGGTCCAGCAAGATCTTCAGAGGTGGTCGGATCTCCCTATCTCTCTATGGGGCCGAATTAATATTATTAAAATGAATGTGTTACCCCGTATCTTTTACCCTTTAAACTTACTAACTCTTTGGTTGCCTGTCTCTTACTTGCAACAGTTTCATGTAATGTTCTCCAATTTTATTTGGAAAGGGAAAGGAGTCCGGCGTTGTTTTCTCAAGTTGTCCCTTCCCAAAGACAAAGGAGGTCTACGACTCCCTAATTTGTTATTTTATCACTGGGCTGCTCGCCTTGCTAAATTAGGGAGGTGGTTCCCGGTCAACTCTGACTCCTCTTCCCCGATCTGGCTTCAGATGGAGAGATCAACCCTTTCGGAGTCTGGACTTGATCCCTATGCCATTTTCTATGCCCCCCCATCAATGCTCTCGAAGTGGGTGGCCGATCAAACAGTACTTCTGTCTCTTAAATCCCTTTCACAGTGTCTCGTTTTCTTAATATTTTTCCAGGGCAAGATTTAGGTCAACCCGTGGTGCTTAACCCAAACATCAAGGTGGGCAAATCAATGATTACACCAGACTGGCTCCCACAAATCAAGGAAGCCAATCTTGAACATTTTTATGACCAAAACTCTCTTCTTCTTTCGGAGGCTATTCTGGGTAAATATGCTATTTCCAAGGTTAAAATCTTCAAAGTTTAACAATTAAGGCACCTATTAACGGGCAAGTTCAGTATTCCCTATAGAGACTCAGTAGTCCGCCCCTTTCTTTCCCAAATATTTACGCTTGCATCTAAACCGCACCCTGTCTTGTCAATATACTCTTTCCTCTTAAACTACAAATTTTTGACTCCCGTTGAGGGCTCTGCTACTTGGCTTTCTCTTTCTTCCGAGTCTTCCCTAGATTGGGCCAGTATTTGGGGGGACCTTCACAAATTTCACACTCAAGACAAGATAAGGCTCATGCAGTACTACATTGTGAACAATATGTATTACACTCCCAAGAAGCTTTTCCAGCTTAAAAAACTTTCCACCTCTCTCTGTTCCAGATGTGAGCAGAGTGAAGGTGATCTCCTCCATATATTCTGGTCTTGTAACAAGGTCGCCCCCCTGTGGTCCTCTATTAGAGATAACTTAGATCCACTTTTAGGCCTTATGGATCTTTTTGTCCCTGAGATCTGTGTGCTGGGGAATTATACCAGAATTGATTGTGTGGAGAGACGATATCATGTGGCAATGGTGTCCAGTGTGGTTAAAAAACTGGTCCTTAGGCATTGGACCGATCAATTGATTTTGTCCTATGCGGAGTGGTTGACCGAGCTATCTGCTTGTCTGAACACTGAAAGATTGATAGCTAGCTCACGCAACCGTATGGACCTTTTCCACAAAAAGTGGGTAAGTTATATTCGCTGTATCTCCATCAATAAATTTCCTGTTGGTGTTCTCTCTGATGCCCATAGAGTTCTCCTTATCCTCTTCATGGAGATACTCCTGTCAACTATTGTTTGGGAGGTTGGATTAATCTTTCAGTCTGTTACTGCTTTAACTGCCAGAATGGCAGATTATAATTACTTACACTCCATTGGGGAGGGTGGGATGGGGTGGGGGATGGGGAGGTGGTGGGTTTTTTTTTTTTGGTGGGGGATTGTTCTTGAAATTTTTCTTTATGTTGTACCAAGAATGTTATTGGAGTGAGGCTTCACTTAATTGTGGTTGTGCATGTTTTTTTTTTCTTTCCCTTTTGTTGTTCTCTTGTTATTGGAAAATGAATAAACTTAAATTTCAAAAAAAAAAAAAGATTGGTTTGACATGATCTACCTGGCACAAACTCATGTTGCCGACTATCCAGACCTCCCACCTCCTCCAAGTACACCCCCAATCGTTCCTTTAGTATACTCTCCATTAATTTTCCCACCACCGAGGTCAAACTGATGGGTCTATAGTTACCTGGTACTTCCCTTGACCCCCCTTTATGGATTGGCACCACATGTGCCTCTCCGCCAATCCTAGGTACCCTCCTGTCTCAACCGACCTGTTGAAGAGCTCCGCCAGGAAGTGCAGCCAGTATGTCCGCCATTTCCCATAGTATTCACGGATGAATGCCATCCAGCCCAGGAGACTTGTCTTTCTTTAGGGCCTTGAGAGCTAACCACACCCTTCGGTGGAGATAGCATCATCCGTCCCTCCACCTTACTGGCCTTTTTATCCTTATCCTGATGTGACACCCTGGGGTACCTCTCCTCACTTTGCTCCATTTCTGTTGCTCCCCTGATCCCACTCACTGCCGCTTCTATCCCCATTGTGCCTTGCTTTGTAGATATCCCATCCCTCACTAGTGAACACAGAGGCTGAAGTACTCATTTAATACCTCTGCCTGGTCCCTCACCTGTTCCACCCACCCTCCTTCCCGATCTCAATCTGCTAGAGATAACCCTTAGTTTTTCTCTGCTCCCCAATGTACCAGAGAACCTCTTTCCCTCCATGTATCCCCTATGTGCTGCTGCTTTTACTGGACTTTGCCCCCCTCACCATCCGGATGACTTTTCTAGATGCAAGATGGTACATTTCCTTATCCCTATCCACTCTTGTTATTTTATATTTTTTGTAGGCCGCCTTCTTTTGTCTGACTGCTACCTGAACCTCACTGGACCACCAGCATGGTTTATGTGACCTTGCTCCTTACGTTTCACCTTAGCGCAGGTCCTGACTGCTTCATGAAGTCCCCGTTTTATGACCTCCCATCTCTTTTCCACATTTGTCATTGATGTAATCCCTTTCAAGTGATCCTTGAGAATATTTCCCATGCCCACAAAGTCTGCCCCCAAGTCCACTGCCAGTGTCCTAGATCTCCCCCCTTCCCCCATGCTTATTTGAAACCAGACAGTATTGTGGTTGCTCCCAGTCAGGGAATCCTCTACAACCAGGTCCCTTACTAGATCCCCATCTGCCAGAACCTCATCCAGGACATGCCCCTCCCTTGTGGGCTCCATTACATGCTGTGTTAAGAACACATCCTGGAAGCTGTCCAGCAGCCTCTGCTCCTTAGCCACCTTAGAGGACATGGTTCCCCAGTTTGTACCTGGCATATTAAGGCCCCATCAACACCACTCCCTTCCCCTTTGGTCCACACTGGGCATGATGTTGTCCAGTAAACCATCTTCAGAACATCAGCCATCCTGAGGGGCCTATATACTACACCCAGCTTGACCTTACCTCCTGCTGGGGTTCGAAGGTGACCCATAAGGCCTCCACATTTCCCTCTGCCTCTTCTACCATGGCAATTTCTATGTCATCTCTAATGAACATAGCCACTCCACCTCCTCTGCCTTCCTTTCTATTCTTCCTAAGCATAGTGTGCCCATACGTTTAGGTCCCAGTCATGGTTTGTTATTGCGTTTCCCGACCCTGCCACATCCACCCCGTACGTGGCCTGGAACTCTGGCAACTTGTTTCCCAAGCTTCTGGCATTTACTAGCACCACCCAACCACCCCTTATCCCTGATCCCCTTTGTCGAACCCCACCCAGGTTCCTTATACTTCCATCCTCCCTCTGCTCCTCCTGAAACCTCCACCCCCAGTCTGTTTCCCCCCTCCCCCATTGGGTTTGAAGGCTACTCCCCTCATCCGGAGGAGAGGGCTTCTGGTCAGCCCCTCCCTTATCCCTACCCCCCTCACAAGTTTAAACCCCACCTTTCTTGAATGTAGTCAGCCATCCCTGTTTAAGGACTTCCTTCCCTAACAGGGCAAGATGAAGCCTGTCCTTGGCATACAGTCCCATATCCTCCCAAACCCCTTTCCAGTTCCCCAACACCCCCAACCCACCCTCTTCACCCCACTTCCTGAGCCAGTCATTAACCTCTGTACTCTTCATTTTTTTCTCCATTGATGCCTTTGGTACTGGTAATATCTCCGAAAAGGAAATGTTGCATCCATTATCCCAACAGACTCTGGCAAGTTCTTGGAACCTTGCTTGGATTTCCAAAACGCTATTTCCCTCTAGATCGTTAGTTCCCAAATGCACCAGGAAATCTGGTTTCCCTCCACAATCTCTAACCAGTTTGTATACCATGAACTTTGCTCTGTGCACTGTCAGCCCAGAGATACTCACTACCTTCACCTGGCTATGGCATCCACCCCCCATCCCTCCCACTGGATACCCCTAATCATCGAGTCTCCCAATAACAGAATCTTAACACCGCCATCATCCTTTTGGTTACCTCCACTATGAACTCTCAACCCCCCATCCCCCCCTTTATTCGTGATCTCAATTCCATGGAAGTCTTCCTGCCTTATTAGAGACCCCCTTGTCACCCTCCCCTTTCTGCCTCCCTTGTTATTTTCCCCACTTAAGTCAGACCCCCCCAAATAGGTGTCCCCTTTAACCTCTCTTATCAGAACCATTTATCCTGGCCCTGATGGTTCCCCCTTCCCCCACACTGCCATCCTCCCCCCTTGTAATAGTACCCCTACCTCCAGAGGAAATCTGTGGGTCCCCTTTACCTAGGGCCCCATCCTTGGTACAGATCCCCTGCTGAAGGGGGGCCCCTTCCCTCCTCCTTGTCTCCCAGTTTCTCTCCAGTCATGCTCTCCTCCCTCATGTCTGCAATATGTTGCATCTCCCCCATCTGCTTAACATTTATGTTTCCCCTTCTCCCTCTGGGGCTATTTCTATCCTTTCCATTGCCGGTCTGTGATGCCCTATGGGTATCCGACTCCCTCCCCAGCCTCTGTATCAGTTTCCTCATTTCCACCAACCCCTTCCTCCCCCTCTAGGTTGCTTAGTAGCTCAAATGTATTGTAACACTCTATGCCAGCCTCCATCAAGTAACCCGAGTTTCCCCGACTGCCCCTCTAAACTGCCCCTCTTCCTCCCCTCTTGCTCTGTTCTTCTTAGGAGCTCCCTTCCCACAGTCTGCTCTTTTAGGCTTCCCCATGACAGCCCCTCCCTTCTCAATGTCTGTTCTCCTAGGCTTCCCCACAACAGCCCTTCCTGACTCTTCCTCCTCCACTCTCTTTATATTCGGAATGTTTACCCTGCTTTCCCTTAGCTTCAACATCCCTATCTAAGGGTCCTCATCCCCTCCTGCTTGCTGTAACATAACG
Organism: Neoceratodus forsteri; assembly: GCA_016271365.2. Classification (NCBI taxonomy): domain Eukaryota; kingdom Metazoa; phylum Chordata; order Ceratodontiformes; family Ceratodontidae; genus Neoceratodus; species Neoceratodus forsteri. The sequence goes on along the minus strand of CM057454.1, from coordinate 1,022,026,942 downwards.
TCCTGTAATTTCTGAGCATTGCCCCAGCCTCCCCTCAGCTCCACCCTTCTGCTGCCCATATCCACACCCCTTATCCTTGGACACCCCACCCAACTCCCCCAGCTTACTCCTTAACCAATATTCTTCACTCGTGATACAAGATAGCTGTCTACAGAGTGGGCAGCCTCCCTCTCTCCAGGCCCAATTGAGAATTATTGCCATCCCACAGCCTGTGCAGCCTACAACCCTTCCAAAGATGCCTGCCATGGTGGAATATGGTCACCCTGTTTGTCCCTCTCTGTTTATAATGGCAGACACCACTTTTCTCAGTCCCTTCCCCCTGGAATACAGTCTCTCTCTATACTGACTGCAGTTATTGTGACAGCTTTCTCAGAGGCAGGTTGTGGAGGCGTGGCACTGTTGTGGCCAATGCCCCCACAGCCTGAAAAGGCTTGTCCCACTTCCCCCAATGCCATGGCATGCTGCTGCTGACAGTAGTTTGGAACCTTGGCACCAACTTGTGAGAAATCAGCCGCTGCAATCAGGGGCCACCTCATTATTGCAGCGTAAGCCATCAGTTGCAATGAAGGAGCGACCTGTCATTGCAAGGCGGGATCTCACAACACTGGTATTGTTTGTGAACATGGTGGCGGCTTGCTGCCCTGTTCACAAACAATATTACCCTCCCCCCACCATGTCTATCTGCCAACGAGGGAGCCCACTCCCCACTGGCATAATGTGACCCCCCCTTTTATTGTCTGCCAATGGGGTGCCCAATCCCTGTCGGCAGAATGGCATTCCCCCATGTTGTTGTATGAAGATAGGGGTGCCTAATCCTCCATCGGCTACAGCTGCCCCCGAGAAGCAAGAGTCTGGTGGCATGCTGGGAGCCCACCCCAGCATGCCACATGCCCCTGAAAGTAAAAAAACAGTACTGCAACTTCTTGTTTGTTTTTTTTACCTGTAAAAAAAAGGAAATTGCCCCTCGGCGCTGTACTTCCCCGACCTGCAACCCCCTGCCCACCCACTATGCAACCTGCCTCCCCACCCCCACCCCATACTTACCTCCAGAGTCCGGCTTAGCGATCTTGGCTGGACCGAGAACATGTCTTCACTCTTCAAAGCTGACCGCGAACTGAGAAACGCGGTAAGCTGTATAATGGTAGAAATAGGCTTTTTAAACTTTAATGCATATCTTAGCCATTTTTTTGGAATTTTGGCACCAAATTTTCAACATGGGTTTTTGGGACCCCTCCTCATAATTCTCTAACGTCATAGCGTTAATCAGCCCCAAAGGGTGATTTGCTGTCACTGCGCAGAATCACCTTTCAGTGATGATTAACAAAATGACAGTGTCAGTGTTCATGAGGTGGGCTCTCAAAAAGCCTATGTTGCAAATTTGGTGGAAAAAATCCAAACAGTGACTATTTTACGAGCATGTGTTGTGCAGTTGCTACGCACTCTCGTAACTTCGTGAATTTGAGCTATTTCCATGCCAGATTTTCAATATTGGCATTTTGTCACACCTCCTTGTGAACAGTACAGCTGTCATTGTTCACATCCTGGCCAAAATGTGTTTCGCACTTCTGGCACAGAATAGCACGAGTCGCTGGGAAATCAATGTTCGGGACATATTAAGAAAATTACAGTGACACTGTTCATCAGTAGAGGTCCTAAAATGCCTATGTTGAAAATTTGGTAATGATACTCCATAAAATGACTGTAATTACGAGCATGCATTGCACAGTTGCATGGATGCTCTGTCGGGACAGCTGCACATTTCTTTGTGGACAGACAAAGGTGCCAAGCAGCCAGGAGCCCCATACACAAGCGCAGCCTGCAGCACCACGAGACACAGAATGAGTGGTGACAGAGCGGTAGGTGAGTGAGCTCGATGGAGCTCAATTGTGACTGCTGCGATTTCTTTGTAGGCGAAAATGTGGCACCCAGGCAGGAGCCCAGTACAAAAGGCCAGCTTGCAGCACCAGCAGAAATAAAATGAGGAGTGGAGAGGGGGGGAGGAGCGAGCTCAATGGAGCTGTGTTGGACTGCTTCAGATTTCTTTCTGGCCAGAACAAGCTGCCAATGCAGGCAGGAGCCCAGTACAAAGGTCAGCCTGCAGCGGCAGGAGACACAGAATAGAGCAGTGAAGGAGGGAGTGAGAGAGCTCAACGGAACTCTGTTGGGACCGTGCAAATTTGTTTGTGGGCAGAAAAAGGCAGTAATGCATGCAGGGGCCCAGTACAAAAGACAGCCTGCAGTGGTGGGAAAACCAGAATGAGTAGTGAGAGAGGGGTAGGCAGGCGCAATGCAGCTTGTGCAACTGCTGCAAATTTCTTTTGGGTGGAAGAAGAGCGTAGCGCAAGCAGGAGCCCAATAGAAAAGGGCAGCCTGCAGCACCGGAAGAAACAGAATGAATGAGTGAGAGAAGGGTAGTGAGCGAGCTCAACGGAGCTTTGCCGGGACTGCTGCAGATTTCTTTGTGGGCAGAAAAAGGCGCCAACAGAGGCAGGAGCCCAGTACAAAAGGGCAGCCTGCAGCGCAAGGAGAAACAGAATGAGTAAGTGACACAGGGGGAGTAAGCAACCTCAAAAGAGCTCTGTCAGGACAGCTGTGGTTTGCTTTGTGGCCAGAAAAAGGTGCCAATGCAGGCAGGAGCCCAATACAAAAGGGAAGCCTGCAACACCGGGGGAAGCACAACGAGTGAGTGAGAGAGCGGTAGTGAAGCGGCTCAATGGAGCTCTATTGTGACTGCTGCGGATTTCTTGTGGGCAGAAAATGCAGCAACGCAGGCAGGAGCCCAGTATAAAGGCCAGCCTGCAGCGCAGGCAGAAACGGAAGTACTGAGTGAGAGAGAGTCAGCAGGGTCTACAGACCTGTGTCGGGACTGCTGCAGAATTCCTTGTGGGTGGAAAAAGGTACCAACAGAGGCAGGAGCCCAGTACAAATGAGCAGCCTGCAGCACCGGGAGAAACAGACTGAGCAAGTGACAGAGGGACAGTAAGCAGAGCTCAACACCAAGCATAATCAACATTCAGCATTGACAAATGCTTGTTTATTGTGTGACTGCTCCCTCTCTTGATGGCCCTCTTCTGGATGGGCCCTTCCCAGATTAGTCACCTATTATCTCTGGAATTAACCTCTATAGATACCACCAGGGTTGGAGGGACTAGAAAGTTTCCAAAGCAGGATCAAGCTGGCCTTCTCAGACAGTGGTGCCAAGCCTGTGAAGGGCCATGCCTTCTCTCCTAGGTCATCTGAGTAAAATGGTGCATTTGCTGGTGTCACATTATTGTGTCAGTTCTCAGCTGCAAGACAGGCATACTGCAAATGATCCACATACAAATGATCCGCATAGAAACATATCATTTGTTGGCAGAAAAAGAATGCTGAATCTGCCCTTCTTTTCTGTGCTTATTTGGTCTCATTATCTACCTGGTCTCAGCCCTCCCCTGCCATACACACACACACTTTGATACAAGTTCTCCTTTGTACCTATCTCATGCATACTTTTATCCAACCACTATTTTTATTCCAATCACACCTGCTGGAAGATTGTTCCATACATCCACCACCCTCTCAGTGAAGAAAATGCTTCCTCATGTAACCACTAGGGGGCACTATCCCAAGGGCTACTACCCCTGCCTGCTTGGCTAGTTGCAGGTTAAGGGGCCTGGGTACTGAAACAGGTGCCTCCAACTGAAGGACAGGGTTGTTAGTAGCAAGGCTAACCTGGGTACAGCCCTCTGGCACACTGTAACGCCCCCTCTTTCCCGTCCAGTGGCCAAGACAATATGCAACAAACACTTTCACAGTAACCCCTATTCAGCATACAAATCCCCACACTGTTTGCACTTACCACCAGGGCTGGTTCCACCAGTTCAACCCTGGAGACCCCCTGTAAAACAAGGTTAGGCACGGCATATAAGAACAGTACAGTAGTTTTGGTACAAACTGGAACCACAGTCAGATTAAATGCAAAAAGAGTTAGATCTGATTTATTCAAAGGAATTGAACAATGGATGGACATAATCAGGTGGACTGATTCTAAAACTTATCTAGTCAGGTAATTATGCATGCACTTTTAGTCCCTGCACAGTCACGCTCTGGATACCCAGTTGGAAGTAAGGTGGGCTAGCCTGGAGCGTTGCCCTGGGCAGGCCAGCGTTGCAACTAGTCGAGGCCCTGTGATGAGAAGAAAAGGCATGCACAACCAAACACAATTTGTAATCCGAGCAAAGAGGCTCAGTTCATGAAAGGAAAAAAACAGCAATGCAATCAGATGACAACACTTGAGATTTAGCTGATGTTGAGGGATCAACCCTGATTGTTACTCACGCTACCCACAGAGACACAATAGGGGAGAAATGGAGACTGCAGGTTGACAACTGGTATGCCAGGAGAAGCGGGCCCACACGATTCATAGAGGTGTCATTCCTGTTTGAGATGTTGAGCAGGTGTCTGATCCCTGGGTGAGTCTCTCATCGATGGTATTCTCTGCTCCCAAAGTAGCTGGCTGTGCCAGGTGGCAAGGCCAGGCCAGATAGAACAATTCAGATATCAGTCCAGGAAGGCTGGATGCGGCTTCCAGCAAGTGTGGCACAATTAAATAGTGGGAAACAAAATAGCGACCTACTAACAGCAAACAGCACATTTATAGTAAAGCAATCAACATACCACAAAGTGCATAGCAATCCGGCAGCAATATCAGTGTCTCTGAGCAAAACTGGGAGTTCTGTGGTGAATAAATATCCTGACAGTCCGATCGCATACAGTAAATCTTCAGTCTTCTTCAGGTTCAAGTCTGGTCACAATTCAGTGGCTTTGTCCTCAGTTTCAGATATAATCCAGTTTCTTCAAATGCTCCTCTCGGGGACAACAGGCAAACAGGCCAAACTCAGGCTTTTCACCAATCTCCCACGCGAACTACACAGGAGCCCTGCTCGAATCACTCGAGCTGTTCACTCTCCAGACTGACTTCTGCTGCAGGCAGCACCGGGACTTCCTTAGAAATCCAAAAGGTTCAGTTGGCTGATCCATCTGTCTGTCACAGTTAGAGCTCCTCCAGGTTCATTTAGGTGACAAAGTGCAAAAACTACAATTCCTACAGAAATTCACTCCCACAAGACTCCTGGTGACAGACACCAATTTAGGTCCCCAAAGGTACCAATTGGTTCCAATAGGCAGTCCAGAACCAAGATGATGGTGCAATACTGAAATGTCCAGGCTGCAAAGGAAGGCAGGTTAGACAAACTACAATATTATTATTATCAAAACAGATAAACCGTGAACGGTCACAGTTCCTACCAGGGCTCCCTCTGCGCAAATATCGATGGCAGAATGGAGCGATAACACTGCAGCCCAGGCAACTCTTAAAAAGACTGGTATGGAGGTTAACAGGGCACTCACATGCAAACTGGTCACTTTACTTTCTCCAGAGTGGACACCATTTACCATCACCCTCTGACTCCTATTGCCTAGCAAGATCCCTACCAATCTCATTACTTTAAGGCCTCCTGCTAGGATTCTCAGCTTGCTCACCAGCCTTCACTGTGGAATGGCATCGAAGGTCTTTCTGAAATCCAGGTGGGCCACGTCAAGTGCTCCCCTTATCCACTTACTGGTTACTTAATCAAAGAATTTGGGTCATGTTTGTCTGGCAGAACCCCCAGTGAAACCACATTTCCTTGGATCATTGCCTTGGTAAGCCCCTGTGTCAGCTTTCTTGATGGGCCCACATATTGGGTTTGATGGCAGCAGCACAACTCCTAGCACCTATCATGGATAAAGGTAGCAATATAACATTCCCCCCTCAGGTGTGATGCCAGCAACACTACAGCATCCACCTCAATGGTGTATTAGAAGCAACAAGCAATCCACACATAATGAGTTTGATGGCAGCAGCACCACTTCTAGCACCTATCATGGGTAAAGGTAGCAATATTACATTCTCCCCTCGGGTGTGATGGCAGCAGCACTACAGCATCCACCCCAATGGTGTATTAGCAGCAACACTGCAATCCACACATATTGGGTTTGATGGCAGCAGCACCACTCTCCCCACCTCTCAGGGGTGGAGGTAGCAGCTTCACAACCCCCATGTGTGATGGCAGCAGCACTACAGCATCTGCCCTCTGGTGTATTAGCAGCAGCACTGTAATCCCCACATATTGGGTTTGATGGCAGCAGCACTACTTCCTCCACCACTCAGGCTGAAGGTAGGAGAGTTAGAGTCACAGCCCCCAGGTGTTATGGCAGCAACACTACAGCACCTTCCCTCTGATGTATTGGCACATGCATTGCAATCTCTAGCTCCTCTCATGGGTGAAGGTAGCATCCTCACAGTTCCCCTCCCACCCCCACTGGATGTGATGGCAGCAGCACTACAGTATCTGCCCTCTGATGTATTGGCAGCAGCACTGCAATCCCAACATATTGGGTTTAATGGCAGCAACACCACTTCCTCCACCTCTCAGGCTGCAGGTAGCTGCTTTACAGCCCCTAGGTGTGATGGCAGCAGCACTACAGCACCTTCCCCTCTGGTGTATTGGCACATGCATTGCAATCCCCAGCACCTCTCAAGGATGAAGGTAGCATCATCACAGCCCCCCCTCCCCCATCGGGCGTGATGGCAGCAGCACTATAGCACCTTCCCCTCTAGTGTATTGGCAGCAGCACTACAATCCCCACATATTGGGTTTGATGGCAGCAGCACCACTCCCAGCTCTTACCATGGGTGACTGTAGGAGCATCACATCCTCCTTGGGTGTGATGGCAGCAGCACTACAGCACCTTCCCCTGTGGTGTATTGGCACATGCCTTGCAATCCCGAGCACCTCTCATGGATGAAGGTAGCATCATCACAGCCCCCTTCCCCATCGGGTGTGATGGCAGCAGCACTACAGCAACTTATCCTCTGGTGTACTGGCAGTGGCACTTCAATCCCCACTTATTGGGTTATATTTGAGCAGCACCTCTTCCAACACATCTCAGGGATGAACCAAACCCCATGCATGCTGTTACAACACCTGACCCCATATGGCATGCATGCTATCACACCTCTGAATATATACCATCATGCACTCTGAACCACAAACTAACACCATACTCCCATGCACTCTGCCACATTACTCGACACAATATGTGCTGCCACACCACCCAACACCATACCATCATGCACTCTGGCACACAAACCAAAATCATACCCCCATGCACTATAACATTCACAGTGGCACTACTCAGTAATGTAAGTTGATGTACCTAATTAACCCATACCCCATGCATGCTGGTGCACCACCCAACAACATACTCCCATGCAGTCTGACACACATCTCACAGCCCCACAGCACATGCAGTGTGACCAAGCATCCAAACCTATACCACCATGCATGCTGTCACACAAACCAACATCATATTGCCATGCAAGCTGACATACCTCTCCACCCCATTCCACTATGCACTGTGTCACAACACCTGACACCATACCCTATGACTGCTGGCACACAACCCACCACTACACTCCATTCACGCTGTCACACCAGCTGACACCATACAACCATGCACTCTGACACACAGAAAAATACCATACTGCATGTATGCTGTTGCACCAACCAACACCATATAAACACATATCCTCTGACACATCATGACCCCATAACCACATGCAATCTGACACACACGACACCATACACCATTCACCATGCATGCTGTCAGAGCATGAGCATCATTCCATCATGCATGCTAATACTATTCATGACTCCATACCCCTATGCATGCTGGCATACCAACTAACAGAATACTGACCGCACTTTCACACCACTTGATATAATACCCCTTTGCACTCTAACACATAATCTGACACCATACCCCTATGCACTCTGTCACACACCACTCTACTCCATACATGCTGTCACACCACCTGACACCATACCACCATGAACACTGTAACACAAACCAACATTATACCTCCATGCATGCTGATACACCACATATCCATAGTCACGCTGCCACACCACTCAACTCCATACCCCATGCTTGCTGTCACACCACCCAACACCATACCTCATGCATGCTGTCACAACATCCCACACTATACCGCCCGTGCATTTGACACACCTCACAACCCCACCACTATGCAATCTGACACAGCACCTGACATCACATCCATGCACATTGCCACACAAACAAACATGATACTAGTCAAGTATGCTGACACACTAAAGACCCAATACCCCCATGCACTTTGTCACATCAACCAACACCAAACTCATGCGTTCTGACAATGCATGCTGTCACCCACCAGGTTCATACCACCATGCACTCTCACACACAAACCAACATAATACCTTCATGCAATGTGACATACACTGCAACACCATACTGCTATGCACACTGAAAGACAACACAAACCCACAGCCTCATGTACACTGTCACTCCACTCGACACTATGCACCTTTACGCTGTCACACCACGTATACGATACCACTGTGCAGTCTGATACACTAGCCAACATCACACCCCAGTGTACTATGACATACACAGCATTACCAAACTCCTAAGCACATTGACATACCTCACAATCCCATACTCCATGCATGCTGTCACTCCACCCAAAACCATACACTATGCACGCTGCCACACAGCCCTGCACAATACCTCTATGTATGCTGACACTATACCACACGCACACTGTCAAGCCAACTGACACTATACCCACATGCTCTCTGATAGAGATGCAGTGAAATTTTATTTCACGGTTGAAATTATGTTGAAATCGCCATGCATAGTGTCACACCACCAGACACAATAACACCATGGCATAATGTAGCATCCAACAGATTCATATTTTATTGTGTGCCACATTTCTAGAAATCTTGGCATGACATTCCTGATCACATTCTTGTTTACACCATAATCAATGTTTCTGTATTTCTTCAAAATTCCTTATTTGTGTAACCCCCCTGTAAATGGGGGTTCCTGAAAGTCTTTTATGGGTATGCCAAATACTGCCAGACTGGTATCCTGTGACTTAGCATTCTAAAAGTGATTGTGTGAGAGTGCCTTAATGCCTCTGTGCTCTGTCCCTTTAAGAGCTGCCAATAACATGGTGCCTATTTACTCTGGAAGGTGCTGAGTGTTTCTATGCTCGAGTCCTGCCCAGGCTGCCAGATAATCTCTCCATTCTACCATCGCTATTTGCACAGAGGAGCTCTGTCAGAGGCTGTCTATTTGCTGATTGTCTATTAGAACAGTGATGGTATTGCAGTTTGTCTAACCTGCCTTCTTTGCAGCATGGACAGTTCTGTTTATCACCACCATCTTGGTCCAGGACTGCCAGAATAGGCCAATCAGAACCTTTTGGACTGAAGAGAAATTTCCAACTGCTGCAGTCAGTCAGTCTGAGTGGGAAGTGAAAGGGTGAACAGCTCGATAGTCGAGCAGCAGTTTCTGCATAGTTCACGTGGGAGAACTGTGGAAGGATTGATTTTGGCCTGCTTGCCTGCTGCCCCTGAGAGGAACTTGTGGTTGTTCTGACTGAATCAAGAGAGGAGAGAGAGAGGAGGGAGGGAGAGAGGGAGAGGGAGGGACAGAGAGAGAGAAGAGAGATTGAGAGATTGAGATTAAAGCCACTGAACCATGACCAGACTTGAAACCTGTAGAAGACCGAAGATTTGCTGAATGCAATCAGCCTGTCAGGACCTCAATTACTGCTGGAATCCTGGGTTGGCACAGAGACTGAAGTGCGACGGACTGCCATCCGCCTGGTACAGTGGCGTTTCCTTACTATAAATGTGCTGTGTGTTGCTAGTGGGTCATGATTTGATTCCCCACCATGTGCTGAACTGTATTCTGCTAACTGGAGGCTGCATCCAGCTCCACCGGACTGAAACTGCATTCATCTCCACTGGGCCTGCGCCTTGCCACACTGGCCAGTTAGATTACCCACTGCACAGAGAAAGCCACTGACAAGAGATCTGCCTGGGGATCAGCCCCTGTTTAGTGCTTTGAACAGGAATGACTCCTCAGTGATTCGTGTGGGCCCTGCTTCTTCTGGCACTCCAGCTCATCCACCTGCAGTCTCAATTTCGTCCTGCCTTTGTCCTGTATTGGGTATCATGAGTACACATCAGGGTAGCTCCCTGCAACAACTGCTAAATCTAAAGTGTTGTCATACTAACATACTAAAATGCCAGCAGAATAGGCCTAACGGTCTCTCGATTCTGCTCAATTTTCAGCACCCGCGCTGAGAGCTGATTTTGGTGTCCCTCCCATTGGGTTATACTGTCCCCAGTCCCAGATGTTCCTCCTGTATTGGGCCTGGTCAGATTTACCCTTCCCCTGTACCTGTCCCATCCCATCTTAAACCTGTCCACAGTCTCCACCTCTACCAGCTCCCTGGGCCGTGCATTCCATGGCTCCACCACCCTTTCAGTGAAATAACATCTCCTCCTCTCCCATTTGGGCCTACCCCTTCCAGTTTACATCCGTGACCTCTTGTTGCCCCACCCTCCTTCCTTTGGAACACCCTGACTGGGCCTCCTTTATTGATCCCTTTCATGTACTTAAGACCTCTATCCATGTCCCCCTGTCCCTCCCTCTCCTCCAGGGTGTACATGTCGAGGCTCCTTGAGTCTCTCCTCATGGGTCCTCTCCCCAGACCCCAGATCATTTTGGCTGCCTTCCTTTGGACCTCTCTAAGAGCAAAATGTCCCTCTTTAAATGTGGTCTTCAAAACTGTACACAATACTCGAGGTGTGGCCTAACCAAGCAGTTGTACAGTGGAAGGATCACTTTCACCTTTCTGGAGGTAATCACCATGGCGATGCATTCCAGCATCCTATTTGCCACTTGCCCTCGTACAGGTCTTTGAGCTGTTTATTTTGACATCTACCACTACCCCCAGGTCCCTCTCACCCTTGGTGACTTGAATCATGTCCCTCCCAGGGTATACCCCTGGCCTGGTTTTCTGACTCCCAGGTGCAGAAACTTGCATTCTCGCATTGAATTTTATTTTCTATTTTCCCGACCACCTTTCCAGAGCCTCCAGGTCCTGCTGCAAGGCCACCCTCCTTCCTTCCCATCTACCACTGCACCCAGCTTTCAGTCATCTGCAAAGAGACTCATCTCATTCCTAATCCCCCTCCTGATGTCTGAGATATAGGCGTTGAACAGGAGTGGCCCCAGCACTAACCCCTGGGGAACCCCACTAGTAACCCACCTTGGGGATGATGCTAACCCTCCAACCACCACCTTCTGAGTACGCTCAGAGAGCTAATTACCTATCCATCTTAACAACTGTCTCCCTACCCCCATTTCCTTCAGCTTAGCCAGCAGGCCACTGTGGGGTACCGAATCAAATGCCTTGCTAAAGTCCAGAAAGAAGAGTCATCTGATTGCCTTGTTGTCTTTTCCTTCTCCAGCTGAGCCCTCCAGCTCCGAATTACAAATAATGTGTGTCGTGCATGTTTCTTTCTTTCATCACAGGACCACAACCAGCTGCACTGCCAGCCTACCCTGGGCAACGTTCCTGGCTAGCCCACCTTACTCCCACCTGGGTACCCAGAGTGTGTGACTGTGTATGGACTCTGAAGTGCATGCATGACTGTCTGATCAATCTAGCCCTTAAGCCAATCAACCTGATTATGCCCCTTCCTTGTTCAAGCCCCCTTAATAAATCAGATCTAATTCTGTTTGCATTTAACCTGACTGTGGTTCCAGTTTGTATCAAAAGCACTGTACTGTTGTTGTTTGCTGTGTCTAACACCTTGTTTTACAAAGGGTCTCCAGGGTTGAACTGGTGGAACCAGCCCTGGTGGGAAGTGCAAACCGTGTGGATAATTGCATGGTGAATAAGGGTTATTGCAAAACTGATTACTGTATATTGTTCAGGCCACTTGAAGGGAAGGGGGGGGTTACAGTGTCCCGGAGGGCTGTACCCAGGTTAGCTTGACCACTAGCAACCCCGACCTCCAGGTGGAGGCACCCATTTCAATACTCAGGCCCCTTAACCTGCAACTAGCCAAGCAGGCAGGGGTAGTAGCCCTTGAGGTAGCGCCACCTAGGGGTTACAGTTGTATGATTTTACTGTACAGGTTTATGCTCTTACTGCTGTCACTTTCTTATTACTGTTTCACTCCCTGTTGTACCCTTGAAGGCTTCACCCCCCCCACACACACACAGATACACCTGTAAACCAGCCTTGACTCACTGGGCCTATCATAGAATTATAGAAGCATAGAAGTTTGATGGCAGAAAAGGACCCTTCCGCCCATCAAGTCTTCCCATCCTCCCCTTTCATACCCCCACCTGCCCCTGCCCTCCACCACAATACTCAGCCCCACATGCCTGTCCCATGCCCTCTTAAAATCCACCAGTGTTTTAGCTCCCACCACTCTATCTGGCAGTCTGTTCCAAGGCACCACCACCCTCTCTGTGAAGCACCCCTCACATTGCCCTGAATCTATTTCCTTGCAATCTGAAGCTGAGCCCTGTAGTTCTGGCTCCTCCTTCCTGTTTAGCAGATCCCTTCTCCTACTTTATTTAGCCACTTTACATATCTAAAGGTATTACTCATGTCACCCCTTTCTCTCCTTGTTTCCAGTGTGTAAGATTCAGCTCCTTATACCTCTGTTTGTATGTCTTCCCCTGCATACCCTGCACCATTTTTGTTGCCCTTCTCTGAACCCTCTCCAATGCATCTACATCCTTGTGGAGATGTGGTCTCCAGAACTGAGCCCTGTACTCTAGTTGCAGCCTCACCACAGCTTTCTAGAGGCATTATTACCTCCCTCCTTCTGCTAGTAATGTCCTCCCTATACATCCCAACGTTCCATTGGCCTTCCCTCCACTCTGCTACATTGGAACCCCACCTTAAGGTTTCAGGGGACTATGATCCCCAGATCCCTTTCCTGTTCTGATTTTTTTTAATTTCCTCCCCACCCAGCGTGTACCCTGCATACATTGTTTTTACTCCCTAGGTACATCACAGTGCATTTCTTGGCATTAAATTTCAGCTGACATTTTCCACTCCTCGAGCATCTAAAGGTCCTTCCTCATGTCTTCCACCCTTCCTGAGTGTCCACCCTATTGCAGATTTTTGTATCATCGGCAAATAGGCACACCCTCCCTCTTAAACTTTCTGCAATATAACTCATGTAGATGTTGAAGAGGAGCGGACCCAAAACTGAGCCTTGTGGCAACCCACTCCTTGCCCTTGCCATCTCGGAGTTCACCCCATTTAGTAACACTCTCAGAGTTCTCCCTGCTACCCATGCCTCCACCCAGGTTGCTATTTTCCCTCCCAACCCCATGCTTTCCATCTTGCTCACCAACCTCCTGTGGGGGATGGTGTCAAAGGCCTTTCTGAAGTCCAAATAGGCCAAGTCCACTGCCCCTTCCCGGTCGATTACCTGAGTCACTCAATCAAAGAACTCAGTTAGGTTGGTTGTGCATGATTTCCTCTTGGTGAAGCCATCCTGTCTACTGTCCTGCATGCCACTCCTCCCAGGTAATCCACAACTCTCCTTGATTAATGCCTCTATTACCTTCCCACCATGGACATGAGACTGACTGGGCAGTAGTTCTCCTTCAGCTCCCTGTTACCTCCCTTGTGCAAGGGCACCACGTCTACCCTCCTCCAGTCCTCCTGCACCCTCCCTGTATCCAGGAACAGGTTGAAGAGCCTTGTGATGGGTGCGGCGAGCTTGTGCCTCAATTCCCTGATCACTCTGGGGAGTAACCTGCCAGGCCTCATTGCCTTGTCCACCCTTACTCTATCTAGCTCCACCCTGACCCTATCCACAGTGAACAGGCTCTGATCCACTCATTTGTCCTCCTTCCTCTAAGATTTCAGCTCCAGGCCCCTGCCATCTTCTTCCTCTATGAATACCAAGATAAAGTACTTATTTAATGCCTCTGCTTTCACGTAGTCCTGCTCCAAGCTGATCCATCCTTCCCCCCTCAGTCTAGCAATACCCTACCCAGCTCTTCTCCTCTCCATCATGTATCTGAAAATGTTTTATCCCCTCTTAGCATTTTGCTATTTTCTCCTCAGTGGCTGCTTTTGCCTTCTGATCTCCTCCATGCCAAACTCCTCTTCTCCATGTACTTTTCCTATCTTCCTCTCAGAATGTCCTCTTAAATGTTCTGAAAGCTCTCCTCCTTTCCTTGACTGCCCTCTACCTCCCTAGTGAACCAGAATGGTCTCCTCCCCACTTGCTCTTCCTGACCTTTTTATGCACATTCCGCTCTTCCTGAACCCTCCCTGATAGCTTTCCATAATTCCTCCACTGATTCTATAGTCACCTTACCTTCCATTTTTCTCTATCTTACTCATCTTATCAAAGTTCATGTGTCTGAAGTTCATGACTTACATACTGGTATTACTTGTCTCCCTCCCTTCCCTGACCCTGAACCATACCATGCTGTGGTCGCTAGTGCCCAAGACTTCTCCCACCTGCACCTCCTCCAGACTCTCCCCATTAGTCAGGACTACATCTAACAAGTTGCTTCCCATCATTAGCTCCCTGATCAGCTGTTGAAGGAATATTTCCTGCAGCTCATCTATTACGTCTCTGCTCCTTACCGATGCTGCAGCTGGGATTTCCCAGTTAACATCTGGGAAGTTCAGGTCACCCACCAGTAGCAGTTCTCCTTTCTGGGCCAGCCTCATGATTGCCTGAGTTAGCCATTTATTATCCTCCTCCCCTTGTGCAGGAGGCCTGTATACCAACCCCAGCCACAGGGATTCATCCCTCTTCCTAACTAGTGTTGCCACAGCAGCTCAGTCTCCCCTTCTTCCTCCTGCCCTTCAGTTACACTAATGATTTCCCTGCTGTATAAGGCAAATCCCCCCACCTTGCCCTCCCTGTCCCATCTGAGCAGTCTGTATCCTGGAATGGTTGCTTCCCAGGTGTGATGCTCTGTTCACCAAGTCTTACTCATTGCAACTAGATCTAGTCCCTCATTCCTCACAATGGCCTCCAGGTTCACACTGTTATTTCCCAAACTTCTGGTGTTTGCTGCTAATCCCTTCCTCCAACCTCCCCCATTGTTTCCCTTTCACCCGTCTCCCTCTTGCCCAACAATGTAGTGCTATCATGGGGGGCTTTTAGCTCCCCAAACTTTCTTCCTTTTGAACAGATTCCCCACAACCTAGTTTAAATTGTAGGTATCCACTATGAATTCTTCTAGTTTGTTTTTAGTATCTGCCACCCCTGCCCCATATTCAGGTGCAGTCTGTCCACGAAACAAGATCTTGTCTCCTACATAGAGTCCCAGTCCCCTACTAACCCTTACCCCATTTTCTCACCCTACCCCACCAGCCACTCATTGAACTCCCTTACCCTCATCAGCCTATCAGTGCTTGTCCTTGATAATGGTAGTACCTCTGAAAAAAGTCATTAATTTGAACCCCTACAGTATCTAGCAGGAGCTCTGAATATTGCCTGTACCTCCATCAGATGATTTCTCACCAGGTCATTCATTCCAGGTAGAACAACAGGTGTGTTTTCTCATCCTGTTGCTTCCCCTTAGGGGATATAGTGAATGACCTAGCTGCCATCACGCCACGCAGACAATCCACCCACAATGTGCTTTTGTCCCCTGCCTCCCCACCCAATTAATTTTATTCTAGAGTTCCCCAACTAGTAGAACCCTGCTCTCCATCTACTTCTGGTTACATCTCCTTCCATCCTATCCCCAATCCCCTGTATCCTATTTACTACCCTATTTTCAATAATCCCTTTGCCCATGTCACTTCCCAAATTTGACTGTCCACTCTGCACCCCCACCTTTGTGACACCTACAGGAGCTTTGGCAAGGCTTCCGCCTCCTCCTCTTTATCTGTGTGAACTTTTCTCCTCAGTGTCTTTTTGCCTCTGCCTGTGCCCTGACTGATTTTTCCTGGGGGGCCCTCACCCTTCCCTGCACCATCTAGCTTTTGCACATCTGCACCCAAATACACTGCCCCACCTCCTTTTGGGCTTGCCCATGGTTCTTACCTGATTGGGCATCCTCCTTTTCCAATTTTTCTGAGCCTTCGTTTGTGCCTTTCTCTCCTATTTCCTCTGTGTGCTCTTTCAACTCCATTTTCCTGCTCTTCCCTCACATTTTGTGCCTCTAGTGGGGCAAATCTATTTTTTTGTTCTAAGCCCACTGCCTGTATCTCTCTGGCGGATGGTCCTCCCATTGCTCTCTTCTCACTTGTCCTCTGTGCAGGCTTTGGACTCCTATACTTTATCACCTGCCATCCCCCCTGGTTACTTGTGTTCCCTTTTCTGCCACTATCTGGGATTCGTGTATCCTCTGGAGCCTTCCTCTTCATCCCTCCTTACTTTTGTGCTCCTCTATTTTCCTCCATAGCCCATCTCATCTTTTCCTTCCTGTGCCCGTGTTTGCTCTTGTCCCCCACAGCCCACCTTTAACTGCATCTAGCCCCCTAGCTGCAATAGCTCCTTCTGCAGGACTCCTCCTGTCCTCTCTGCTACTCCTCATTTCCCATCTTGGTGTCCACCTCAGCAAACCCACCTCCTCCCTTAACTGTGCAATTTGCCTACTACCATGCATCCCCATTTTCCAGACTACTGTATATCCAGTACCATGGATAACCCACAACCAGTACACCTTACCAGCCTCTCAAAGATGACCCCAGCCCTTGTAGCCTGGGGGGACCCTGCTCTGGATCCACCCTCACCCTGCTCCATTGGCTCCTTTAATGTGGTTGCCTCCCCCCAATTTTCCCCTCCGTCCTATGGTAAGTTTTTGCGTTTAGGCCCAAGGGTAATGTGTGTCACATTTCTGGAAATGTTCTTGGCATGACATTCCTGATCACATGCTTATTTACACCATAACCATTGTTTTTCTACTTCTTCAAAATTCCTTACTTGTATGATTTTACAGTACAATTTTACACTACTATCTCTATCACTTTGTTATTACTTTTTCACTCCCTGTTGTACCCTTTGAAGGATTCCTGACACACCCACACATCCACTTATGGATGTACCTGTAAACCAGTCCAGGCTTACTGTGCCTATACTTGTGACCACATTTTAATAATTAAAATTAATGTACAGTTACATTTAAACCCCTTCAAACCATTTTTTAGTGAAGGTGCTTTTGGTACTAAATCTTAAAACTTTCCAAGTTCTAGGGACTTCTGTTTTTAGGTCTAGTTCAGTTGGTCCCAGAGTTCTGGGCAGAAAATCCTAGGAAAAATAGGCTTGCACTTTGAAATCAGTAAAGCCCTGGGGCAGGATTCACAAAAAGCACAAACTGCAGCACAAAGGTTTGTGCTGAGCCTTCAGTGCGCATGATCCAAAGCTGCAATCAGGCTACAGTCAAGCACAAAAGGGAAAAAATGATTTATGTATACTGTACCACCACAATCAAGTGCAGGTTATAAGCAAATAGCCATGAAGGCACCTACTGTAACTGCCTGGACATGACATCCTCAGTTGTTTTTCAGCCTTTCAAAACAGCACCCTAAAGAAACCCATCATAATGAAGAAAAATACAGCTTGATATCCTCAATAAAGCATTCATGTTTACATGAAAAGAAGCAAGATTGGTAGCCTAGTCTTCACTCCTTCCTTCACTCTCATTTACTCACACAACAGTCAGCATCAAGAAATGCAAACAGGAAGCGGGGGTAGCAAATACAACAGCTTTGCTAAATGATAGAAAAATAGATAACATAAACAAAATAAAACTCAGTCCCTCTTCTTACCATTCAGAACAAAAACAAAATCAGATCAATTTCTTGCTAGAAGATGCTGATCATTAGCAAAACAAAAGTGACAAACCACGCCTAGACACTGAATTTCAAACCCTTCATAAAGAATGAATTACGAAACAGTAAAAAATAAATAAATTATGGAAATGAAATATGATATATCAATCATGACAAGAACCTTACTTTGAAGTACTAATACAGACACACAAAAACGCCACATTAGTTTTACTGAACTTGCTTTCAAAAGTTCCTCATTGTCAAGTAAATCCTTTGGTCCACTTATCAACAGCACAGTAAAAGTGTGCTACCACACAGGTGCTGGGCTGATCTAAAGTTATTATTTTATCAAAATTCATATGTGAAAGAGGCTGAGCTGCTTCTGGTGCTGAACAGATTTGAAATTGTAATTTTATTTCAAAATTCAAGTAAGAAAGTGGCAGAGCTTTAGGTCCCACAAGCTCGAAAAGAACTGCAGTGTTTAGCAAGAGAAAGCTGAGGTATGAAATGATACATTAATTGGAAAAGCAAATGGTGTGTTTTGTTTTGTATAAAATTAAAATAAACAGTACACAAGCAATTTTTATTCCTAAATTAAAATATCTCTCCTTATTAGAGAGAAAGCATGTCTCTTAGCTCAGAGTGAATTTCTCTGTTCTGAGCTGAGAATCATTCCAAGCATCACAAAGGTGCTGTTTCAGGTGCTCTGAGTGAGCATTCTGCAGAGCAAAAAAAGATAAAATAATTTTGCTCATTTTTAAATTGTCAGTACTTTACCATGCATTAAGCTTCAGAGTTAAAATTTTAACAGCAGACAGGAGAATGTGTCTAGTTACTTATAAACCATTATTTGTTTATCAAGATTTATGGGATTTAAAATAATCAGTTAAAAAGTAAACAGTGCACACTTGGGCCGTTTAGAGTGGTCCGCCATTTAAGAAACATACCATGGGCCGCTTAAAGCGGCCCATGCCACTGGGAGGGTTAAATCCCATGGTGCGGAGAACCCTAGCCTCACCCATGCCATAGACAGGCAGCACTTCTGAGAAGGTTACCGTGAGTGCTGCTGTCTAGCACCCCTCCCCAACTCCACAAAATCCTCCTGCACTGCTCTGATCCCTTTTCCAGCCAGGTCATTTGTCCCTAGGTGGACAATGACATCCAGCTCCCTTCTCCATGAAGCTTCTCCCGTGATCCTAAGAATTCGCTCCCTGTCCCTATAAGCCATATGTCTGCCAATGAATGGCTGGCGCTCAGTCCTTTAAGGTTCAAGAGTCTAAAGTAATCAGTTCAAATGTAAATAATGCCTTAAAGTAACCTGAATTACACAACAAAATGTAGGCAGCACAAGCAAGCAAGCACAGAAATAATTCTATCAGTCCTAGTCCTCTGACCGAAACTCCAGGTTATGTGGGACCCACTCAGTGGTGATCTCTAGAGCAAGAAGGCATTGAACGCCAGCAAGGTCAGAGGTAGAAGGAAATTTACCTTTACAATCATGTATGCAACAGTCTGGTGTGTGAGGGTGTAGAGTCCTGGGCCACTGGCTGCCCCCACATGCCTGAGAAGCAGGACAGAGCAGCTCCAGTGGTCTTGGAGCTGGGGGGGAAGGAAGGCCTTCCAATCATGAATGCAGCAGTCTGGTGTGGGAGGGTGGAGAGTTATGGGCTGCTGGTTGCCCCCAAATGCCTGAGAGGCAGGACGGCACAACTCTGGTGGTCTTGGAGCTGGGAGTGAGGGCCTTCAACATTGATGCAGCAGTCTGGTATGGGAGGGTGGAGGCTGTGGGCCACTGGTTACCTCAAATGTCTGAAAGGCAGGATGGTGCAGCTTTGGTGGTCTTGGAGCTGGGAGGGAGAACTTTTCAATCATGGATGCAGCAGTCTGGTATTGGAGGGTGGAGAGCTCCAGGCTTCTGGCTGCCCCCAAACACCTGAAAGCCAGAACAGCATAGCTCTGGTGGTTCTGGAGCTGGGAGGGAGGGCTTACTGATTGTGGATGCAGCAGTCTGGTGAGGGATGCTGGAGAGCTCTGGGCTGCTGGCTGCCCACAAACCCCTGAGAGCAGTGCAGCTCCAGTGGTCTAGGAGCTGGGAGGGAGGGCTTTCAAATCGTGGATGCAGTAGTCTAGTGTGGGAGGGTGGAGAGATCTGGGCTGTTGGATGCCCCCAAATGCCTGAGAGGCAGGACAGCACAGCTCCAGTGGTCTTGGAGATGGGAATGATGGCTTTCCAATCATGGATGCAGCAGTCTGATGTGGGATGGTGGAGAACTCCAGGATGCTGGCTGCTTCTAAATGTCTGAGAAGCAGGCTGGCATTGCTCCAGTGGTCTTGGAGCTCATAGGGAGGGCTTTCTGATCATGGATGCAGCTGTCTGGTGTGGGATGGTGGAGAGCTCTAGGCTGCTGGCTGCCCCTAAATGCCTGAGAGGCGGGACAGCACAGTTCTTGTGGTCTTGGAGCTGAGAGTGAGGGCTTTCCGATCATGGATGCAGTACTCTGGTGTGGGAGGGTGGAGAGTTCTGGACTGCTGGCCACCAAACACCATAGTATGCCCCATACTAGTACTTTTTTTAAACTTTGACAAGATTGGTTCTTTCTTTCCTAAGCTGTGTACTACAGAAATCACACAAGGAGCTATGTTAATTTTGTCAACTGAGACTGTGACAGTTGACAGGTGCCAGCTAAACCTTTTGACTCCATGAGCATACAACTGAACTAAATTTAGCTAGTTAGTTTTTATTTACTGGGTAAGTACACTAGACAATGGATTGCATATTTTTAGGCATGACCCGGGAGAGTTACAGACAAAATAAGCAGTAGTTACAGGTGATACAACAATACTGTAACCCAAAAATACAACTAGTAGTTTCAAATACATAGTACATGGGAAGTCATGTCCTTGTTCAGGCAGCTCAAGTCATTCTCCTTCTCCTCTGTTGTTACCTGTGCCTCTTGGCAAAGTCAGGAGAGGGTGATGATACCAAAAGGAGAAAATGGACTCCTCGAGCATAGCAGATAATGAGCAAGTATTGAACAGGATAAAAACAAAAAGTGTTTGTGCAGTAACATTTGCTGCAGTGGATTACCACGTTGTCAGATGGCCACTCATAGCCACTGTGCGGTTGTCAAAGATTGTTATCAAAAGGTGGGATAGGATGTTTCCAGCAGAATCAAGGGATCCCACAAAAGGTAGCCCACTAAGGCAGCAGGGGTAGCAGCAAGTCGCCACTAACACTGCACAATAGTAGAGCATGTTATAGTGCATGATCCCCTGTATCTCTTAACGGTCACCCTATAAGTAATAGATATAATCCTAAAGTTTGCCATTTATCTTGAACACAAAGCCATCTTTTGGGGTGCACATGTGAGCAGAAGGGGTGGGAACGCTACATTGCTCTCAGGGACTGTAGATACTCTGTACTGGTCATGTTTGACTGCAGATAAGGGGTGTCCAGAGGATCAGCTCTTTTTTCAGGCTTCGCTGTCATTCACCTGATCACCCCCTTCCACTGTCACCTGTGCCCCATAGCACATTCGGAAGTGGGGGATAGTTCAACAAATACATCAAGGGCTAGTTGAGAAAAACGGGAATAGGAAAAAATCAGTACTAAGCTTATTTATGCTTCACAAAAGAAGGATCCCAAGAACTTTCATACCATTGTGGTTGGGTACAACTGGTCGCAGTACATTTAGCCACTCGGGATTACCTTGCATTAGTCAGAGATTGTGGACCAAAGTCTGGCAGACTGTTGCTGGGGAGGATCCCATGTCCCTATAGTTACAGGCACTTTTAAGTGGTATAGGCAGCTGTTGGTCTGCTAGGGCTGCACTTCTATGGGCTGGCCACAAAGTGAGGGCTCATCAAGTCTGTAGCAAAGCCTCTGTCAATGTTAGGTGCGGCCATTAAACTCACCACCTACCCTGATCACATAGCCATCATTTGGATAACAAGGGAGTGCAGAGAGGATTGTATTGCCACAAAACACTAGAGAACCACCATCCCTTCATTCCAGCAACTCTAGGAATATGGAGCCCCTGTGGCAGAACCCTGGATTAGCTTGGTCCAACAGGAAAATTGCCCACACAGCTCGCAGGCCCCCCATCCATCACGATAGCCATTTATTCTGTTCATATACCTGCAAAAGAATGCCTAGAACACCTTTCCAAAGAGCCCAAACCAACATATATATACAAGATGAGTAGGTAAAAAGTTTGTGATTTGCTAGCCATAGATGCACTTTTTAACAGTCATATTGCAATTTTGCATACTGTAATTTGCTGCTATATAACTTTATTGCCCATGCAGAGCTGTACTACACAACGTCTGCCATCTTTCCCTCTTGGCCATACTCCCACCAGTCAGAGACTTATTATGGCCCAAATCCTGACAGTCTATTAAAATGTGGATCCACGGCTAGTAGCACTGAATGTCGCTGCCAATATTGTGTATATATACCAACATACTGTAAATATACAGGGTGGGAAACAAATTCCTAATATCAGAAAGTGGGAGTAAATCATGCAAAACTGCTAGTAAAATACTCCTTTACTCCCCTTATCTGTTCCTCTAAAAAGACTTCCCTCCTGTACCTTATTTACTCTCTTGAAATATTTAAAGGTTGCTATCATATCATCCCTCTCTCTCCTCTCTTCCAGGGTGTACATACTGTACTGAGGTCCTTTATCCTCTCCTCATGGGGTTCTTGATGCAGATGCTGCATCATTTTAGTTGCCCTCCTCTGGACCACCTCCACTCTGTCTATATCCTTCTGGAGATGTGATTTCTAGAACTGGACACAGTACTCTAGGTAGGGTCTTACTAATGATCAATACAGAGGCAATAACACCTCCCTCTTTCTGCTGGTGATGCCCCTTCCTATGCACCCCACTAGCCCTCATAACTGCCTTGTTGCACTACCTGGCCACCTTTAGGTCATCTGATATGATCACCCTAGGCCTCTTTCCTGCTTATTGGTCATCAGTACCACTCCTGCCATTTTTTACTGTGCCCCTGGGTTTCTGTGCCCCAAATGCATTTCTTTACAATTTTTCATGTTGAAATCCAGCTGTCATATCCTTGATCACTCTTCAAGTTTTTTTCAGGTCTCTGCTCATCCGTTCCACTACCCTAGAGTGTCAATCATATTACAGATTTTGGTGTCATCTGCAAGGAGGAAGATCTTCCCTTTCATCTCCTCTGCAATGTCACTTATTAAGACATTAAAGAGGACTGCTCCCAGCACTGATCCCTGAGGCACCTCACTATTTTCCACTATTCTTTGTCACCTATCCCTAACCAGTTTCTTATCCAATTCACCACATTTGGACCCACTCCTAAACTACAAAGCTTGCTTACTAGCCTCCTTTGTGGAATGGTGATGAAAGCCCTACTGAAATATAGGTAGGCTGTGTGCACTGCTCCACCCTGATCTAATTCCTTGGTCACCCAGTCAAAGAAATCTATCAGATTTGTTTGACATGACCACCCACCCCCCCGACCACATGAATCTATACTGCCTTGGATCTTGTAACCCATTGGATTCAAGATGTTCTACAATCCTTTCCTTCAGCAGTGACTCCATTGACTTTTCCACCACCAAAGTAAGTATGGTGGGGTGCCTCAAGGATCAGTGCTGGGAGCAGTCCTCTTTAATGTCTTATGACAGTGATCATAACATGGTATGGTTCAGGGTAAAAAGGACTGTAGACTCCACACACTCCAAACTGAAGGTCCTTGACTTCAGGACGGCAGACTTCACAAACATGAAGGCCTGCCTAAGACACAACCTTAGTAACTAGACAGAAAGGAGCGTTGAGGAATATTGGACAAAGTTGAAGGATGCAATAACCATGGTCACATCACAGTGTGACTGTCAGGTTAGTAAGAACAAAAGGAGGAAAACCCCACTATGGTTTTCCAAGGCGGTGGCAACCATGGTGAGAGAAAAGCGCATAGCCTTCAGAAAGTGCAAGAAGTCTGGGAAAGAGATAGACAAAACAGAATATAAACAGAAAGTAAAAGAGATAGGGAAATTGATAAAAAATGCCAGGGCTCAAATAGAGTTTAGGATAGCTCAGGAAGTAAAAAAGGGTAACAAAACCTTCTACAGGTACATACATGAAAAAAGGAAGACCAAAGGGGGCATTGTTAGAATCACAAAAAAAGATGGACAAACCACAGAGCAAGACAGGAAGAAGGCAGAGGCACTCAATGAGTACTTCTGCTCAGTCTTCATACAGGAAGCAGATGGTAATGGACCAAAAATAGGCATAAAGAAGTGTCTGATTGAAGGAATAGACACAGGTCCTTTCACAGAGGATATAGGGTCCTGGAGGAAATAGACAAGTTAAAGTTAGATAAAGCTATGGGGCCAGATGACTATACCCAAAAATACTGAAAGAACTAGGGAGGGAACTGGCAGCTCCCTTAGCAGTGCTGTTCAATAAATCATTAAGGAGTGGGAGGTGCCAGAAAACTGGAAGAGTACAACAGTAGTACCACTCCACAAGAGTGGAAGCAAGGAACAACCAGGTAACTACTGTCCGGTTAGTCTAAGGTTAGTCATGGGAAAACTAATGAGTCGCTGAAGGAAAGAATCATAGCTTTTTGGAGCAAACTGGTCAGCTCAACAAAAATCAACATGGTTTCATGGCAGGAGGTCCTGCCAGAAAAATCTAGTTGATTTTTCAATTGGGTCACCAAAATAGTGGATCAGGGAGGAGCAGTGGATGTGGTTTACCTAAACATCAGCAAAGCTTTTGACTCTGTTCCGCATAGGAGACTAGGTAAAAAACTGGAGTATATGGGAATTGGACCCGAGGTTACAAACTGGGCCAGAAACTGGTTACATGGGAGAACTCAGAGAGTATTAGTAAATGGCAATCTGTCTGTGGAGAGGAGGGTGACTAGTGGGGTCCCACAGGGCTCAGTTCTTGGGCTGATACTCTTCAACATATTCATCAGTGACATTGTGGATGAACTGGAGGGAAAAGTGTGCCTGTTTGCAGATGACACCAAAATCAGCAACAGGGTAGACAGAACAGAGGCACAGCAAAGCATGGAAGCAGATCTCTGAAAACTGGAGGAGTGGTCCAAGACCTGGCAATTGAAATTCAATGCCAAAAAAAATGCAAGGTCATGCACCCAGCGTAACCCAGGGAACTCGTAACCCAGGGAAACTGTACTCAGTTTGAGGGGAGCAGCTGGTGGCTACCAGGCAGGAGAGAGACCTAGGGGTGATCATTTAAGATGACCTCAATGTCAGTAGACAATGTGAAAAGGTAGCACTAAAGGCTAATGGTATCCTGGGATGCATAGGGATGGGCATCATGAGTAGAAGTAATCATGCCCCCTGTATCGATCCCTGGTCAGGCCTCACCTGGACTACTGTGTCCAATTCTGGAGGCCACACCTCAAGAAGGACATAGATAGTCTGGAGACGGTACAGAGAAGAGCAACAAAAATGGTGCAGGGCTTGCATCAGAAACCGTACAAGGCAAGACTGGATGACCTCATATTATACTCCCTAGAACAATGCAGGAATTGTGGGGTCATGATAGAAACATTAAAATACCTTAAAGGCAACAACAGGGTGCACATGCAGAACCTCTTTCAGGTAAAAGACTACAATAGGACTAGAGGACACAACATTCGACTTAAGGGAGGATAGTTCAGAAACAATACGAGGAAATTCTTCTTCACAGAGCATGTTGTGGAATCATGGAATATCCAGATGGAGGGGGTCGTGGGAGCCAAGACAGTGGGGGAATTCAAGCGGCATGGGACAGACACTGTGGGATACACAAGTGGGCAGCCAAGTAGGGGTAGGAAGCCAAGGGCAGACTTCGTGGATCATAGGGTCCCATCTGCCGACAACTTCTATGTTTCTATATTTCTATGCCCTATGTTTGCCAGACTCTTCCCTGCTGCCACTTTTGTGGAGTAGGACTGCATGTACCTGTCTCCAGTCCCCCAGAACCACTCCTGTTCTAATGAGCTATTAAATAGGACTGACAGAGGTGCAGCCAGTACCTCCATGAGCTCCCTCAAAACCCTTGGATGTACCCCATCTTGCCCCATTGCCTTGTCTACTCATCTACCTCATCAGATTCGAGAGTGCAGGACCATGGAGACCTTCAAGGTCACCTTAAAAATGCATCTGTTCCTCCAAGAATTTAGTGAATATGCAGCATAACTTAGTTGTATTTTGTACTGTTGGAATCTTATGGACTTCTACTATTTTATTGATTTTAGTACTTTTTAGCACTTTGTTATTGTACAGCGCACTGGTTTCAGAAATGCGCTTTATAAATAAAATTTATTATTGTTATTACTTTTAGATTGTGAATCCCTTTCAGACACTCTCCACAGAAAATTGATTAGTGTCCACCTCCTCCTGTGCTCCTGTTACTTTTTGTGGCCCTCCATTCTCTTTCCTCTGTGAACACCGAACAAAAGTATTTGTTGAAGATGTCTACCTTTTCCTGGTCTCCCTCTGCACAGTCCCCTTTCCCTTTTAATCTTATAGTCCCACCACTTGTCTTTCTCCTTTCACTTACATACCTGAAAATGTCTTGTCCCACTTCATCTGTGCCTGGGCTATTCTCTCTTTAGTTTGCATCTTTGCACTCCTTACTGCTCTTCCAGCTTCACTGTCTTTCCCCAGATGCACATCCCTATTCTCCTCCCTCGCATCTCCTTATACCTTTTGAATGCTACCCTTTTAGCCTTTAGCTTTTCCACCACCTCTTTTTGAGAACCATAATGGTCTCTTTTCTCTCTTGCTTTTGCTCACTTGCTTGATGCAGAGGTTTACGGCTTTCCATAGGTCCTTTTTAGCTTTACCCACTGTTTCTCCACCTACACTGGTCATAACCCCACCAGGTCATAACTGAGGCATTTATCCATCTTTCTAAAATATGCCCTCCTGAAGTCCAGGACCCTTGCCCTTGTGTGGTTCAATTCTATCAAACTCAGGGACACTGGTTTACCGGGATTGAGAAAGGGCATATTCCATTTTGCACATTGTAAAAAACAGTATTTTCACCGGTGTCTGCTAAGCCAAAATCCACTTTTACCAGTGTTTGGTTTTATGTACTTTATTTAACAATTTTTAACTATGCTAACATGCATTTTAGCAATTTTGATTTCCACTATTACACATCCTTCCATCCTTGCACCAATTTAAAGTTAATTTAGGTACAAGATGTGATGGCAGCAGCAACACTACAGCCCCTATCCCTAAGGTGTAATGGAAGCAGCACTACGGCCCCATCCCTCAGGTATGATGGCAGCACCAATGCCACTATGACCCCCATCCCTCTGGTGTGATGGCAGCAGCAAAAGCACTACAACCTCCCTCCCTCAGGTGTGACAGAAGCAGCAGCACTGGAGCCCCCATCCCTTAAGTGTGATGGCAACAGTACTATGTTCACCATTCCTCAGGGGTGATGGCAGTATCAGCACTATGGCCCCCATCCCTCAGGTGGGACAGCAGCAGCACTACATTTCCCATCCACCAGTGGTGATGGCAGAAGCACTATAGCCCCCACCCCTTCAGTGTGATGGCAGTAGCAACAATGCAGTCCACATCCCTCTGGGGTGATGGCAATAGTGACAGCACTATGATCCCCAGTCTTCAGCACCCATACCCCACATGCACAAGTTACAAATTACTTGGTCTCTTTGCTTGTTAGAACTCAGATGTGAATTAATCTGAACCATCACCGCTAAGGTGAACTACCTTTGTTTTTTTCTGTCTATAATTTAACTGCCTGAATTGGATTTCTGCCTGTGACACTGCTGACCAGGGTTAGGGAACAGACTTGGGTGTTGGAGGGCCAGCTGGTGGGTGAAGGCTTGAGTGTCCAACGACCACTCCCTTCTCCTGGGAAGGAGGGTGGGTTCATGGCTCAGCATTTTCTGGTCCCTGGTGGAGGTCAGAGGCATGACAACATGTTGTCCCTCACTGCAGGAGGGAGCATGATGGACATCAGCTTGTGCCTTGACATCGTGTGGCCTGTCACACTCCCAAGAAAATGGGAAATCACCCACTGACCCAACAGAAGGACAGCTGTTGGTCCCTCCATAAGCCAGAATCCCCAGACATGTGTCTGTTCTGACCCCTGCCATGCCCAGGATACACAGGAAGCTCTTTAGGGCAATTATCCTCCCCGGTAGCCTCCCACAGGGGTATGGGCCCACTCAAAGAAGGGTTACTTTGGGTTACCTGGTAGCACAGCAGTAAGGGGCAGTGGATGGTGGTCGGCACTCAGCAGTGATGGTAGGGGGCCTTGGCAGGCCTGAAGGAGGAATGGCCAGGGGGTAAACAGTGCTTGAATTTGCTTCTTTGAAATAAAGTGTCTTCACCTAAAAATCCACAAGTGATTAGTGGAGGACATTCAAATAGATTTATGCATCTACCAGACATGTGGATCTTTTTTTTTTCCCTTGGTGTCCATGAAAAGGGTGTCTCCCAGTTTTCATGTCTTTGTTCAGATGTGAACTGAGCGATACTCTGCCCACCAGCATCATACAGCCCCTGGGGTCTTACCTTCTGTATGTCATTGACTGTGCTCTCAAAATCCACTGGCCAAACATAAGTACACTTAAATACTTAACATTTGCTTTTTGTTGAAGCAGTCTATCAGAAAACTTTTTGGTGTCACAGAGACTGAAACAGCAGGTGGGAGAAAAGGTGTAAATGATCCAATTCACCTAAATGGGGTGCTAACTGTGAAGTATTTTCATAAGTAGTAAGGCAGTTTCTTCTTTGTGAACATACTTTCATTCAGACTAGTTTTCATTCAAACAACTGAGGATTGTGGATGGCCCTACTGGTTATAAACTTGAATAAGTTAGTTGGTGACAGTGATCCTGCATTTAGCAATCTACAACCTAGATGCTTATATGCAAAGAATACAATAAACACCTGACTAAAATCTAAAAACAAGCTTATAAAACACAAAAAATGTATCTGAACATTTATCGTTACCTATACAAAATCATTTCGGCCCAAGTAAAACTCAGGTAAATTACATGGTACCCTGACTACTATTCTATGATGTAGTAAACATATATTGGTATTTTTCTATATATTCTTTGTAAAGCAGGTAAGGCCCACTAGGCAGAACTGTCCATTTTCAGGAGTGACCTAGAAAAACTGGGGAGGTTAAGTGACTTGCTTGGAGTCGCACAGTATGCAAGTGGAGGTTGTGGGACTCAAACCCAAGTCTGCTGGATGTACCCAGTTCATTTACTGCTTGTTACTCTAACCACTAGGCATGGGTAGTTAAACTGAATGGCTGATTACAACAAAGCAGTGTGGATGAGTTCCATACTGACTCTATATGCAGTAAAGCAGAAAGAATGCAAAGCACAGCAGTATTCATTTTAAGATGCTGAAATCTGGGTCGGCCTGCTGGCGCTGCAGTAGCACTATTGCTTGAAATGCCAGTGACCCAGGGTCAGAAGCGAACTCGGGTTGCTGGAGGTCTGGCCAGGGGAGTAGGATCGAGCACCTGGGGGACTGCTCTCCTCCTCCTCCTCCAGGGAGGGTGGGCTGCAGGTCCTGCTGTTTTCCACTACCTGTGTGACCACAGGTGGTGATGCAATGGTGCTGCAGAGTGATCAGGAGGGAGGACCCTAGCCAGGATCTGGAGCAGTGGCATGTCTCTATGTGACCTACCTCCTTGGATTTCCTCTAGTGCCAGGGCCTTCAGGGACAGAGACCAGAAAACCAGGAACAATCACCCCACATTGGCCACTTGCAGAAGGGACCCAGGTGCCCCAGACTTCATAACCAGGCTCCATGAGGGACCCACTGAGTTGCCCGACACACACTGAGTGTGGATGGGTTCTGGGGTCCCCTCCCTTTCCACCTGGTGGGGGTACAACCCAGGCAGGATAGGGGCAGGACCACAGGAGCTCCTGAGCATTACCTGTGGGTGAAGCTAAGGGATACCCAGCCTGAAAAGTGGAGACTGATGCTGTAAGAAGGGGACATAGAAAGAGAAAATAAAAAAAAATTAAAAAAACTGCTGAAATCTTAGAGATTCTGTACAGTGACATGCAATTTCCGTGAGGCACCAGTACAAGAATTAAAAATCAGTAAACCAAGCAGGATTCCTTGATTGTTACCGTGTTACCAGTAAAATGGAAAAACCAAGGTCCCTGATCAAACTACACAGCATGGTGATGATCACTGTTGCCTAGGTGGCCTCCTACCTTGACATTTGCTACACTGTGCCTGTTAGTGAGTACCAGGTCCAGTATTGTCCCATCACAAGTGGGTTCACTGACTACCTGCCTGAGGAAAGTTCCCTGCAGGGCATCCAGGATGATCCTGCTTCTAGCTGAAGTTGCAGCTGGGAGGTTCAATCTACATCCAGCAGACTGAAGTCCAACAGCAGCACTTCCCTCTTTTCTGCCATCTTGCCAATAGCTTCCACCAGTACTTTATCTAACTCTGCTCCCTTTGTTGGTGTTCTGTTGATCACACAGTACACGAGAGCTTCATTTCCCATCTGTAGGGTGATCCACAGTACCTCTGCTCTCCCTATACTCCACAAGCTCTATTGCTTTTATGCTTTCCCTCACATGAAGCACCACACCACATCCTTTCCTTTCCACCTTGTCTCTCCAAATGGAGAATACCCTGGTATGGACATATCCCACTCATGGTTTTTAGTGCACCATGATTCGGTAATGGCCACAATATTAAGGTCAGCCTCTGCTAGTATGGCCTCTAAGTCCAGAAACTTATTTACTAGAAGTCTAGCATTCAAACCCGTACCTTCCAGATTTTTCTATCACTCTGCTTGTTACACTCTTTCTTTCCTTTCTTTCTTTTCCCCATCCTTCTTTTTAATGTTTCTGTTCCCTTCCCCCTTGATTTCTACTTCCCTGCTTCCTTTAGTAATTTCTACCATGGGGGATTCCATTTCCCACAGGTTCCCCCTAATTTCTATTGAACCAGTGGGAGGGGGCAGGTGTGGCCTCTCAATTTCTTCCACCACCCAACTTGGCTAGTTTAAATGTTCGTCAAAGGAACATCTTAATCATACACTGAGGAATGTGGTTCCTCTCCCAGATGGATAAAGGTCATCACCCGTAATGGCCCTTATCTCTTCAGGTTGATCTCCAGTCTCCAGTGCAGCTGAGCCCCTCTCTCTGCACCATTCCTTCAACCATGAGGGTGAAGGTCTTGATGCAGAAATCCTCTCCTTCCCCCATCATAGACAGGCAGCATCTCAACAAAAGCTTCTGAGTGCATTACCTGTCATTATCTGTCATAGGCACCTCCCCAGCTTCTTAAACTCCCCCTGCACTATTCCAGCACCATCCTTAGCCAGGTCATTAGTCCTTGGGTGGAGAATGACATCCAGCCCTGCACACTGTCCTGCTACCCTAGCGATCCTCTGAATCCACTTCCCATCACTCTGGGCCATGGCACCTCATAGGTACCTAACCTCCCTTTCCCCCCTTTCCTATTCCTAAATCTATCCCTCTCACAATCTAGTTCCCCATCACAAATTGTTTCCTCCTCCTCCTCTCAGGTTCAATTTCTCCCTCCTTGGGTCTCCACTTCATGGAACCCCACATCCTCCCTTGCCACAACCATGAATGAATCCTCCTGTCAGTCCCAACTCACCAGAGAAGCATAGGAATTTTGTATTGGTACTGGATGAGGAATGTGCCTCTGACCCACCACCACCACCACATTTCCAGTGCCACCATAGTCCAGCTGTTCCTCCTCCCTGGCATCCTCTGGGGTAACAGTGTCAGACTTGGTGGCCCCTGGGTTGGGGAAGAGGTCCCCTGAATCCTAGTCAACTCAGCCTGGAGTCTAGTGTCCTTCTTCCTCAAACTAGAGAGGTACACACAGATGAGGCAGCAGCTCAGTCTCCAGAAAGTCTTTCTGAAAAACTGCCTCCCCACAGCCACTGTACTGCACCACTCTTAGCATGTTCAGCCTCTATGCTACATGTGTCATCTGGAAATACTTATGTATCCTTACCCAAGATACTGTGTTCCGAGATTTCCCTTTTTTGTGTGTTGCTACTTGTGTTTCCCTGCACATGGTGTACTCCCCTAATACTGTTACCCTAGATAGAGTGTTGCTCCTATTCCCAGTTTAGTGAATGCAACAACAGGAGTAAATGGTGCCTTACCTTAGTCAACAGCAGAGTGTCCTGCATCTCTGCTTCCTTCTGCTGATGCCTGCAGACTTGTAAGATATTAGTCTTACACCTGTTCCACTCCTCCACTGTTCCACTCACTCGCTGGACATGAACCTGTTGGACACGTTAGGTGGGATCCCTTTTATAGTAATCTTGTAAAAAAGCTAGGGAAGTCTAAATACAGACAACTGCTTCACTTCTACTAAGCCACACCCACCAATTCACAGCTATCCTCCTAAACCAACTAACTGCAAAGATGATTATCAGCTCCCTTCCCCCAACCCGGACTTGAACACTAACTACTGTGTTTTGGTTTTTACCCTGACTGAAGGTGCCAATTTACCTTTCAGACCATTCACTTCAAATAAAGTATTTGTCTGCATATCCCCTAGTTAGAAATGTTCTAGCTATGGTTGTCTTACAGGATATAAACTGAATTTAAAAAAAAGGATGAGTTTCATTTTAATTATATACCACCCCCTGAGAGTCTCCCTAGATTTACTTTATGCTGGAACTTTCCCAACCTTAAATGTGTAGCCATTCATATCCCAAAATATGAATCCCAAACAATGGAAGTTATTGCAAGCCATCATCCACTAATATAGAGCAGGATCTACACAACTATACATTATTTCCAATAACATTTATTTAAAAGATTGACACAATTAAGATTAAATTATTTCCTCAGTTGCTGTACTTACTTCATACTATTCTGGTCTCTCCTTGTAAGGCCTATTTTTAAAACTACTGTACAATAAATTGCTTTCCTGATATATCTGAAGAGAGCCTAGGATTAGCTACAAACTCTTACACTTGCTAGAATAGAGATTGTCAAAGTTGGGAAACTTCATTCTGCAAATTAATCCATGAATTTAGTGCAATTTGTGGATTAATTCGTGGACGATGTTCATGGGCAAAATTCTGCTGTTTGTTGGTGAAATTCCAACAAAACTGCAAAGTCACATAGGTGAATTTTAAGCCTATTAGCAAAACTCAGATTGCTCTGCAGAGGCAAATTTGCCATCTACGCAGGAACTTTGCTGGTGAATTTAAACTTCACAACATCTCTATGCCAGAAGTGCAAGGAGGATTAGTCCTCCATGATTTATGACTTTACAACAAAACAACACAGCTTAGAACCAGTTATCATAAGTATATGAAGCTCACTGGGAATCTGTTGAAGTTATAGAAGCGATGATGGCCTGTTTCCTTTCTTTGGTTCATTATTTATCAAACCATTAAGTCTTTCCCAACAGAGTTCCAAAACTATTTATATTGACTGGGAAGCCAAGCCTCAAGAAAATACAAAATCACACATGCCCCCACAATGCAAAGCATCATGGGCTGCATATGCAAATCACCACAGAATGTTATGCTGGTCCAACTTTAAGCAGAATTGCATGGTGCCAAAAGGCCTCTCACACAGTTTGCAAAGGGTGCTAACAGAAGACATAGACATGTGTTTCATCCTACCAGGACTCATCAGTATGCCTCGTCTGTTTGACACCCCAGTGGAATGGACCAGCTACCCCTAAGGCAGTGTGCCTGGGATATATTGTATGAACCCATTAAAATAAAAAACTATTTAAAGACAAAAAACCTCTGTGCATAAACACTGAGAAGAGGAGTTGCCCAAAGGGCATTTGGCTGGGAAGCCGAGCCTCAAGAAAATACAAAATCACACATGCCCCCACAATGCAAAGCACTGGGGTGTCAAACAGAGGAGGCATACTGATGAGTCCTGGTAGGACGAAACACGTGTCTATGTCTTCTGTTAGCACCCTTTGCAAACTGTGTGAGAGGCCTTTTGGCACCATGCAATTCTGCTTAAAGTTGGACCAGCATAACATTCTGTGGTGATTTGCATATGCAGCTCATGATGCTTTGCATTGTGGGGGCATGTGTGATTTTGTATTTTCTTGAGGCTCGGCTTCCCAGCCAAATGCCCTTTGGGGTAACCCTTGCCTCAACGTTTACGCACAGAGGTTTTTTGTCTTTAAATAGTTTTTATTTTTAATGGGTTCACCACAATATATCCCAGGCACACTGCCTTAGGGGTAGCTGGTCCATTCCACTGGGGTGTCAAACAGACGAGGCATACTGATGAGTCCTGGTAGGACGAAACACATGTCTATGTCTTCTGTTAGCACCCTTTGCAAACTGTGTGAGAGGCCTTTTGGCACCATGCAATTCTGCTTAAAGTTGGACCAGCATAACATTCTGTGGTGATTTGCATATGCAGCCCATGATGCTTTGCATTGTGGGGGCATGTGTGATTTTGTATTTATATTGTTCACTTTAGACACTTGGACACTAAGGAGCTCTTATCATTTGACCTTTTTTTGTTGTCCTTTTTTTGGCATATCATCTCAATGGACTAAGCCTTTTTTCAATGTGTTCTAGACAAACAGTATCAATATTGGGGAAGTCAGGGTATTTGACATATTTTTCAATTGTTATCAAAAAAGAGGCAGATTTGCCATTTGAGGTTTTCTGCAGAATTTATAACTTATAGTGTTCAGACGATTGTTTTATCAACAGATGGAATATGATATATATGCTGATATGTGTACATATATATATATATATATATACACACATACATATATGCTAAAACTACATTACTGCAGAGATTAGCATTGTAATAATGCAAAGCATAGAAAGACAGGAAATGAAAACATTAGGGATTTGGGTATCCAGAGTATTGGCAAAACAGTGGTGTGGTCTTACCTGGGGTTGTCAACCCTAATGCCCACCTACCCTGGATCAGACATGGTCAAATGTGATGTCTTCCATGCAGGGCCCATAGGGCCCTGTGCACAACATTGCTGACAGATTATGTTGGCCATACTGTTTCCTATCGGCACTAGGTTGGAGCTGTATCTTGTGCTTTGGACAGGAGGCTGTGGGCATAGGGAGTGGGCATTAGGATTGACAGCTCCAAGTAAGGGCCCACCACTGATTCGCCAATATCCGGAGACCCAATCCTTAATGCTGTTTCATTTCCTGTCTTTGTACACTTTGCATTTTTACAAGCCTAATCTCTGTATTAATGTAATTTTTTACAACTAATTTCCTTCTTTTGTGATAGTAGAACTGTATTCTCATTTGTGAAGGTCCTTCGGGACCTGTGCAAAATGAGCTGAATATAATATTGGAGACAGTCAAGATGCAGTGCATGCCGGCACATAACTTGATAACTTGTGGGTAAGGTTTCCTGACCCAGAGTTTCCAGGTGTGGCATCTTTGCTAAAATACTGCTCCATCCCTACCAAAGCCATGGCTGGTGCTGCATAAATATGTATTAAAACATTAAGAAAAAAATACGTAGGGGAAGTGGTTTCTCTTTATTTTTACTTTTGTGACAAGATTTGGTGGACATTTCCAAACAAAATTTCATTGCTCTATGCTACATTACAGTCACAGATAGAATGGAATTTTGATCAGACATAGGAAAACTGGCAATCAGAATAGTGAATAAATATAATTGATGTAGAATGTTCTAATGCAGTGTCAATCTCGCACACAGTGATCTTTTTACATCTTAAAATGGATTTTTTTTTGTTTTGTGTGTTTTGCATATGTTTTTATTGTATTGTTAAAAATTGAAACAGCATGATGATCAGTATATTATTGAATCTGAATCCCTAAGAGAACAATTACAGATATTTTGTTACCCCTATAATGCATAGCAAATGTCTTCCATAATTTAGTTCTAGTGCTGTGTAGAATTTTAAATTCTGGCTGAAAGAAATTTCACAGAAATTTTGAATTTCCACAGAAATGTCACCAAATTTCACCAGAAATGGAATGGCAGAATTCCATGGCAGAAAAATGCAGAATGAGTTTTTCCATAATATTTGCGCAGAATTTTATTCCACAGATCTCAATATTTTCCACTGAAATTCTTGCAGAAGGATTTTCTGCTGAAAAACTGCTGTTCCATGGATTTCAATTCATTTTATTTAAACTGGTAAGAATATTAGCAAAATGCAATTTTCACAGCGATCAGTACATAAAAATACATTAAAACATCACTTAAAATATCTACAGTTGGAATCCAACAACATTATGCTATACAATCCAAATCTGAATGAAGATATTAGTACACCAGTCATAACAGACAGAGGTAGTTATTTGTAAAGAATAATTCCTTTATATTTAAAAGATCTCTGGACAAATTTTAAGTTAAAGCCAGGGATGAAAAACATACTTGTATTGGAACATAGTAGAAAGGGTGCTAACACATCTAGGAAATTTCTCCTTACAGTATTTGGCTTGAGATCAAGGACAATTTAATGCAAATAAAATCATAGCTTTGAAATCAACCGTTGTTTAAATGGAATGCACCCCATTGTACTGTGAAACAGACAGTGGTGAGTTGAGCCCTTCAATCCAGTTGTTAACCTACAAATAGAGTTATAGAGCATATTTAACTGATTAAAAAGATTATTGGTCTGATAAAGATAAACAATGCTCCATAATCAAGCTTTGATAACAGCAAACTGTTAGCAATAACCCTTGTGACTCAGGGACCAACTACTGATTCATTCTGAACAGCATGCCCAATCTGTTGTGTATTATCTTTATAAGCTTAGCAACACAAAAGTCAAAAGAAATATTTTCATCCAGACTGATACCCAAATAACAGACGCTATCCACACAATCAATAGGGAGCCCATTTAAGCCAAAAATCTGAATACCGTGTGAACAATGATTTACTGGAATGTGAAAAAAACATAGATTTTTTTTTAATTAAGGAGTAACTTGTGGGACAAAAAACAGTTGTGAATATGATTAAAATCACTTTGGAGGGTCTTTTGTAAACAATAAAGATCTTTATCAGAACTAAATAGCATTGTCTGCATGCAAACTTAATTTGGAAGAAGAGCAAACCAGATGTATGGATTTCAAAAATATAGAAAATTATATAGGGCCCAAAAAGGAGCCCTGTGGGACTCCACAACATAGCTCCTTACAGTAAAATCAGATTGAACCTGTTTGATTATAATACAATGGGATCTCCCCTGCAGATAGCTTCTGAACCAAAGGTTTAAATCTGTTGAAAGACCCTGATTCAGCATGGTACTCAGGAGAAGATCATGTTCAACCAGGTCAAAGGATTACAATATTTCTGCGGAAATGGTTGTTGAATGATATTCCACAGAAAAAAAATGCTGTACCACAGAATATTATTCCATGAATCGCAGCAGGTGAAATTTTGTTAAATAACCAGTGAAATTCCAGCAGAAAGTCCTCCAGTGGAATGATCATCCCATGCTAATTTTGCCTGCAGAACTCTACATCCCACACAACACTATTTGCTTCACATTGATGAAAAGATTGTGGAAAACCCAGGGATTCCCAGTTGCATATTTTGTGGCAAGTGCTAGTTCCTTATTGGGAACGATAAAAATAGTGTGTTAGTGAAATTACTGGGTATCCTCGATGTTGTATCACCTAAGCCAGTGTTTTTATTTTTTCCACAATTCTATTGGCACAATCTCAACACTATATGATGAAGGTCTATATCACTGCAGCAAAAAAGTGAGTTACCAAAAATCAGTTGAAACAACTAGTTCCCCCTCCACACTCAATGGTAAAATATAATGTTTGACATTTTTAAACTAGAAAAAATCATATATGCTTTAAAAATTAAATGTTTTTATTACAATCTCCCTGGCAAACCTGGATATTGTACAATATATTTTGGAACGTCATGGTGTCTTTTCCCATAGGATAGCATAGGTCTTTTTTTTCCTTTAAGATACAGGGTTTCTATTTGACTTCTGAAGTCCCATTCTCCTGTCTGGGCTTTCCACTTTAGATATATAATCTTTCACATAGATTACATACAGTAGATTACATAGAATGTGATGGCAGATAAGGACCACAGCCCACCCAGTCTGCCCAATTGTATTTTTTATTAATATTATTTTTATCTCTGCCTACCCCTGATATTAGACTAAAGAAGTTAAACTTGCACTCTTTGGAGATGCAAAGACAAAGGGAGACCCACTGCTATTAGATAACATTATGCAGGACTCCACCAGTTTAATAACAGAACTTAATATTGAATGTAAGAATGGGGCCAGATGGGGTGCACCCAGGGTCCTTAAAGAACTAAGGAGGTGGTGGCTGAATCTCTGGCTATCCTGTTTAGCCGATCACTGGAAACAGGGAAGGTACCCAAAGACTGATGGACAGCAGATGTAGTCCCCCATACAAAAGTGGGAATAAAGAGGAAACAGGGAACTACAGACCAGTCAGCCTCACCTTGGTAGTGGGAAGATCATGGAAGCACTACTGAAGGAGAGATTGGTGGAACATCTGGTTGTCAATGGACTACAGGACCCAAGACAGCATGGTTTCACCAGGGGGAGGTCATGTGAGACCAACCTCATTGAATTTTTTGACTGGGTGACTAGGGAGGTGGATCAGGGGAGGGCAGTGGATATGGCCTATCTGGACTTCAGCAAGGCCTTTGACACTGTGCCACATAGAAGACTATTACACAAACTCAGGAATATGGGTATGGGCAGGACAGTAGTGTGGTGGGTAGGTAACTGGCTGTGTGGCAGGACACAGAGGGTGGTGGTAAATGGCTGTCTCTCCACAGAGGGAAGAGTGACCAGTGGGGTACCACAGGGATCAGTGCTGGGACCGGTCCTATTCAACATCTTCATCAGTGACATCGCAGGGACCTAGAAGGCAGAATTTCACTGTTCGCTGATGACACAAAGCTCTGTAACAGAGTAGACACACCAGAGGGTATAGACAGAATGAGAAGAGACCTGCAGAAACTTGAAGAATGGTCAGGGGTTTGGCAGTTGAAATTCAATACAAAGAAGTGCAAGATAATGCATATGTAGCACAAAAACCCTGGCACAATATATCAGTTGGGGGGGTGAGGATATAGCATGCACCAGGCAGGAAAAGGATCTTGGGGTTATCATCTCTGATGACCTCAAGGTAGGGAAACAGTGTGACAAGGCAGCAGGTAAAGCAAACAGGATGCTGGGATGCTTAGGCAGGGGCATCACCAGCAGGAAAAGGGAGGTCATAATTCCACTATACAAGACACTAGTGAGGCCCCATCTGGAGTACAGTGTACAGTTATGGAGATCTTACCTATGCAAGGACATAGACAGGGTAGAGAAGGTTCAGAGGAGGGCAACAAAGATGGTACATGGATTGCATCACAAGTCCTATGAGGACAGGTTGAAGGAACTGAATATGTACTCCCTGGAGGAGAGGAGGGAGAGAGGGGATATGATAGAGACATACAAGTATCTTACATGGAGGAACAGGGTGCAGGAATACACTATTTTTAAGCGAAAAAGATGTTCCAGGACTAGAGGGCATGGGATGAAGTTGGAGGGAGGATGATTCAGAGGAAACATGAGGAAGAATTTCTTCACAGAACAGGTGGTGGACAATTGGAACACCCCGCCAGAGGAAGTGGTGGGGGCTGAAACAATCACAGGATTTAAGAATGCATGGGATAGACATAAAGGAATGGAGGTCAGGGGTAAGGGGCAGCAGACTCTAGGAAAACATAAACTGAACTTATGAAGCTCAATGGCAGACTGGGTGGGGCCAGTCCTTATCTGCCGACACTGTCTATGTACCTATGTATCTACTGTATGTATAATTTAGCACCTCATGGGCATCCCTTTCAGCTAAAAGGAAGAAGGTATGAAACCGAAAAAAGAAAATATTTTTCACTAAGAGTGTTGAATTTGTGGACTAAATTACCACAAGAAATAGTAATAAGAGCAATAAGGATGCACTCAAATGAAGATTAGACAACTGTGTAGCAAGGAGGAAACATGACTTATTACCTGGAATTTTAATGGAGCTGCTTACGGGCCTAGTGCCTTCTTAAAGCTTCTAAATATCAGTGACATCACTCCACCCATCTTGTACTCTGCTCTTGGATTCCTATGTCTTAGATGCATTATTTTGCACTTTTTTGTATGAAAACATAGCGTATATACCCTTGACCATTCTTCCAGTCTATTTAGAGCCTGGCACATTCCATATATCCCCTCAGGTGTGTCCACTCTGTTACAGATTGTTTTGTCATCTGCAAAGAGGCAAACCTTCCCTTCCAGTTCTATTGCTATGTCACTTATAAATACAGTATTTTGAATAGGACCAGATCCAACACCGATAGCTGAATAACCCCACTTGTCACCTTTCCCTTCTTTGAGCACACTCCATTTACCACTACTCTCTGAGTCCTATTTGCCAACCAGTTTTCTATTCTGGTTACCACCTTATTATCTAACCCTAAGTTACTTGCTCTCAGTATCTTATGTTAACAGTAGTGTCAAAAGCCTTGCTTGCAGGCCACATCCACTACTACTCCCAGGTCTATCACTTTGATCACCCAGTCAAAGATGTCTATATATTTGTTTGGCATGATCTTCCCTCTGTGAAACCATGCTACCTTGGGTCATGCAATCTGTTGGAAACTAGATATTCCACAATCCTTTCCTTCAGTGGTGTTTCCATCCACTTACAGAACACCATTGTCAGACTGGCAGGCCTATAATTGTTTGCCTCTTTATTTGCTGCCACTTTTGTGAAAGGGGCTACATGTGCCTTTCTTCAGTCCTCTGGGATGACACCAGTCTCCAGTGAATGTGAAAAAGTCTATGGAGGTGTGGCACGTGTTTCACTAAGTTCCCTCAGTATCCTTGGATGTACCCTTCTGGCCCAAGAGCTTTGTCTATTTTGAGGTCTTTTTCTCGTTCATGGATAGAAAGGTATATTTTCATGTTTTATTTATTGATACATGTGGACAAACTATTAATATGTTAGTAATAAACCACGATATGGCATGCATTACAGGATTTTAATGCACATCCCAGGAGTGCAGTAAGGCATGAGGCTGAATGCTAAGTGTCCTTACCCGTGGGAAGTGCATTAAATCCTATGATGCACACCTGGAGGACTTATTCGCACTTAGAAAATGGCACCAAGTAGGCTTTGGGGAAGAAAATAAGATTTAGTACCTGACTGTGCATTTATAGAAATTTAATCCACGATCAGGTGATGTATCTCAGTCAATGAAATTTCTAGATTTTTGCTTGCCATTTTATAAATTGTTTTCTTGTATGTTTGTTGTTTGGTATGAAACATTACAAATCTGAATAAACACAAAGTATAACAACAACTATTCTGGTCAGAACAATTGCTTGCAGCAACATTGGTGTCACCCTAACTTCTGCATTTTCTGTCAAAACACAGGAATTTACTCACGATCCAAAGGTTTGAGAGATGCACCCAAGTTAGAGTAACTCCAATGCTGCATCAAGCAACCCTTCAAAAGTAGAGAAGAACCATATTACTCAATTATGAAGCTTCAGGGAATTATTTATTTTGATATCCTATTTCTTTATTTTTATGGCTTTGTGCTTCAACCTTAAATGAAACCCAAATGTATTGTATTTGCAAATAATTGCCATACTTTTAGAAAGAGGATTTAATAACAAATGCATAGTAATTTGTTTGGCTGGAACTATCAAAATGTTTTCAGACATCAGTCCCTGATAAGAAGAGGTACACTCCTCCATCACTCCATTCAATTCCAGGAGTCCCTAGCATCCATTTGCACCCATCTGACCCTATCTCATGCCAAACAGTCTCGAAGTCCAAAACATGACCACTCACTCCCAGAACCCATCCTCATGTCAAGCAATTCCTGTCTTCACTATACTCTCCTTCTTCCCTAACCCACATCTTGACAATCACTCCTGAGTATTCAATTGTCCTTCTTCCTCACCCCATTTGCATGCCAAGGAGTCCCTGGAATTTAGTATCACCCCCTTAATAACTCTCCCCAGCCCAAGTTCTCCCTGATGTCCTGCATTCCTAGCCCTCTCTCAAATGTGAATGGCACAGCTCACCACATGCCTCCTCACCCATTTGCCATTTGAATTTATTATCAAATCTAAAATGTTATGAAATAGACACATTCTCTTCTATTAATTAACTTGTGATTTAAAATAATGCATTGCAGATGGTGCAACACAAAAACTAATATGAAGATTGGGCCATCAACATCTGGTGCTTGTCAAAATGGTCATGGAAGATCTTTGACAGCCGCAGAGATGGAATATCTGTACCACAAGATTTTAGGGGAGATGAATTAAGCCTCTTTTTTCATTTTGCATTTACAGAAATGTGGGATGGGCTCCTGGTGTAGAAATCAGTGCCACAAGGGGTGGTCAGTGGATTGAGCACAAACACGCTACAGAGGATAAACTCTGGTGGATAATCTTCATGTTAAGTAGAGGTCAGGTAGTAGTGCACCACCAATGATGGCACAGTTAAAATGAAAGGAACAGGTTGGTACACTTGTGAAACACTGGAGATAGGCTCATGGTGTTGTAAAATTACAGCAGGGGCTCACTAAAGTTTTACAACATATTAGTGATCTGCTGGTGTTACAACAGAAAGTCCAGAGGAGGGACAGTTTGACAGCTATGGGAAAAGGATCCCAGTGCTACTTTTAACAATGTGGTAGTCAGGACTTCAGTAAGATAGAGAATTGGCTTTGAGTGCCACATTGGAGGAAGAAGTTGGCTTTAAAATTATGGGCAATGCCACTTTGGTGGTCTAGCATTTAAGGCATTCTCTTCTGCTCAGCTAATCACAGGTTCATGTCTGGAAATACAATTTCATATAACTGTGGCAGGAATTAGAATGGTAGTCCAAAAGATTCACTCTCCACTCTGAGTAGTGTCCCATGCTCTCCTTGTGAAGTATCTACCCCCCTGCTGTTCCAGGAGGAATCTACAGGATGCAGTCCTGTCTGAGTCACCCCATTGAGAACAGGAGGGACCTTTGGGGGTTGGATGTGGAAACATTGACACCAGGTCAACTTCATTACTTGATAGTATATGTGGCTGTCAACCCTTAAAGCTGAGCAAAGATGTGAACCTCTCTGCAGTAACCTCAGCAGATAAGGTACAACATATGGAGGGCATAAAGAAAATACAAGTACAGTTTACAGATAAAAAATACAGATCTGTAATTGCCAAATACTAAATAAAACCTTTTTCATTATGACTATAAAATGATTTCTGGTACTACAAAAATTAGATAAAAGAACAATAATACCAATGGTGAGTTTCTGATGGCCAATGATGACTGTTCAAATAGAGTGGGATCATATAAATACATGTTAAAAAGCTGATGGAAAATCTGACCTTCTACTGTGGTTAAGAAGGGAAAATAAAAAAAAATCACACCTCAGGATCATTACAGCACCAAACTCTGTTCTCAGACTTTCCTCTTGTTTTACTAAACTTTTCAAATAGCTATATTCATGTAAACTGCTTTTTATTGACAGGTTCAATCAGATACAATATTTACAGTAAATAAATGTTTCACATGCCTATTTTAGAAGGAAAAATATCATGTCCTAGTTTAGATAATCAGTTCTTATCTTGTTTTTCCAGTGATTCTCCAGCTCTGCTTACAGAATATCCTTAGACAACTTCTGCAAACCAAGGGTTTTTTTTTTTAAGGAACAGCCATTATTACCCTTGGGATGTTAAATTCTACCCTTATAATTTATTGTCAACAGCATAATTCTACACATTTATGATGAGGGTCAGCTACTGTATTCATCTAATATATGTCACTCACATTCCATCACTCCTCCCTGGTTGCAGCTGATTTTGTGAACAGTTTACAGTGACACATATTTTACTTTAATTATCAGAAAAGGAAGTTATATATTTTTTTGTGTTTTAGACAATATCCCTTGTGAAACACCTCCTAGCAAAAGATTGCACAGCAAGTTTGTCCTACAAAAAGCTTCCTAGCAAAAGATTGTGTAGCAAATTGTGAATTTCAATACATATGATTTTCTTATTTTATCCACTACTTCCTCCAAATAGTGTGCCATATTTGCCCAACCTACAGTATACATGCATGATCAGCCTTCTCAATACAAACATGTTTTCTTTATTTCTCAGAGTATGTTTTTTTAATCATACAATTTAATATACTGTAATTGAGATTTTAAAAACAATGTAATATAGTAAAAGCTTTCCAAACCAGTTCTTCAACTGAATTTCTGAGTTCCTTGTATGATGGACATTCATCAGTATTTCACAACCTGGAGTCTGCAACATGACCATCCAACCAGAAGGAAAAACACTAGGGAGACAGGAGGTAATATCCATAAATCCTTTATTATGGAAGTTCAAAAGGTAATCCAAAGATAAAAAGAGCTTGGACTTAAAAGAGCTTAGATGGCCACCACCCAACTGGTGGGCGAACCCTCCCTCAGAAAGAATCAATTATCCAGTCAAATGTTTTCATGTACCAAGCACTTTCTTGAGACATTCCCAGAGACTGAGATTTTTCAAAACAATGTAATATAATAAGCTTTCTAATCCAGCTCTTCAACTGAATTTCTGAGTTTCTTGTATGATGGACATCACTCGGTATCTGTTTGTATTATTCATCAGAAAATGATTGATGCTACTTTCTTTGTTACTTCAGTTGGGTATTTATCACTTATTTATTTTGTATTCTAATTTCTAACAAAGATAGACACACTAGTCTGTGGTACAAAATCACACATACCCCATAATGCAAAGCATCATGGGCTGTATATACAAATCACCATGACATTTTAGGCTAGTTCAACTTTAAGCAGGAATGTATGGTGCCAAAGGGCCTCTCACACAATCTGAAAAGGGTGCAAAC
This sequence comes from Neoceratodus forsteri, assembly GCA_016271365.2. Lineage (NCBI taxonomy): Eukaryota > Metazoa > Chordata > Ceratodontiformes > Ceratodontidae > Neoceratodus > Neoceratodus forsteri. The sequence continues at coordinate 1,021,982,314 of CM057454.1, read as the reverse complement.
AGAAGACACAGGCACATGTTTTGTTCTACCCAGAACTCATCAGTGTGCCTCATCTGTATGACACCCCAGAGGAAATGAACCAACTGCCTTAAGTTGGTCTTAGGGGTTTGGGTCCTGCAGAGCACCCCTTAAAAACAAAAAAACTAGCAAACTAGCTAAAAGACAAGGAACATCAGTACAAAAGCACTGAAGCAAGGATTACCCAAAAGGGCATTGGCCATAAAGCCAAGTTTCAAAGAAATACGAAATCACACATACCCCCATAATAAAAAAAAAATCATGGGCTTTATATGCAAATAACTAAGACATTTTATTTATTTGTATATCAGTTTACAAACTTTGAGCCAGAGGCTCATTTTCAAAGGTACCTTGCCACAAAGAGGACAAATACAGTACAACAATTTTGTTACATCATTGTGGATTACAACAATTGGTAATACATGCTGTCATATCTTGGTTGCAATTTCAAAATTACAGGATTAGCAGAGCATAGGTTGGTACAGATATTTAGTACTTCATAGACAAACAGTGGTATGAGCATACATGCAGAGGGGTGCAGAGACAGGAGGAGGTGATAATTGATAGGGCTATGGGATGTGGTTGGTAGTAGGTTGGGTGCAGCTACTCAGGGAGCTTTGTCAGAGCATTGAGCTAGAACAACTTAGTAACAGTCACAGCTATGAGTATTAAATAGGTGATTTCGAATCGAGGTTTTGAAACTGGAGATCATGGGGGCATCAGAGATAGAGGTGGGGAGTGTGTTGTACCAAGATGGGGCTCTGTAGCAATAGGCCTTTTGACCATGTGTGGTCCTTGCCCTAGGGACTAACAGTGTGGTTTTGCAGGAGGTTCGTGTTTGTACTAGGGGTTTTGCTTGGTGGATGGAGGCTGTCAACCCTGGTGGGGATAGTCCAAGGAGAGTTTTTTTAGTTATGAGGCAGGTTTGATATCTGAGACGTTCATCTAGGTTGAGCAGCATAACCTTTACATATAGTTGGCAGGTATGTGTTAATCTAGGGGCCCCTGTAATTAGCCTACAGGCCTTATTTAGTGTGAGGTGGATTTTGTTGAGGGCGGTCTGGTCTGCAGCACCATAAACTGGTAATCCATAATCCACAAGGGACAGTATAGAGGATGTGACCGCGAGTCGGAGGGCATCGGGGGAGACAATTTTTGTAGCGGTATAGGATACCTAGCCAAATATTGGAAGCTGGGCAAGGGCAGCGATGTGGTCATGGAAGGTGAGAGCAGAAGGAGATCCCAAGGTACTTATACAAGTAGACTTGCTTGAGTGGAAACTTGGTGCTAGAGAGGACATGGAGTAGGAAATTGCTGGCTTTGTTTTGGGGTGGTGAAGAGCATTTTTTGTTTTTAGATTTATTACAAGTCTGTGCTCTTTGAACCAGGCTTCAGCATCATTATAAGATATTTGCAAGGTGTCCTGGAGGCGATAGGGTTTCGGTCGGAGGCAAAGATGACGGCATCATCTGCATACAGCAACATTTTTCCAGTACATGCACCTGGCAGGTATTGAGGTATAGTGAAAGAGCAAGGGTCCAGGGATGGAGCCCTGGGGAACACCAGAGTGGATAGGACATGCATTGGAGAGTGTCCCATTCATTTTAACATGCTGAGAGTGGGCAGACAGGTAGGTGGGCACAAGGAGACAGGCCCAGTGGCAAAGGCAGTGTGGCTGAGGGCATCCAGCAGGAGGGGATGGGAAACAGTGTTGAAGGCTTTTGATAGATCTATGAACACTGCCCCAGCCAGAGAGCCTGAGTTCAGAGAAGAGTGTAGAAAATTTGAAAACTCTAGGAGGGCAGTGCTGGTATTGTGACCTGTACAGAAACCATGCTGTTCAGGGCAGAGGATGTTGTATTTGGTTAGGTAATCCATAATTTGAGTGGCCACCACTTTTTCTAAGGCTTTGGAGGGTGAGAGAATGGAGATGGGCGGTGGAATTCTGGCAGGACCTGTCACCACCCTTGTGTAGGAGTGTGACTGTAGCAACTTTCCAAGCTGAGGAAATTGCCCAGGCAGAGGGATTTATTGAGGAGACTAGTGATTGGGGTGAGGACTAGATCCAGAACCCAGTGGAGGATACAAGGGTCCAAGGAGTGACTGCCAGTACTATTGCTCTTTAGGGCATTAATTAGGTGAGGTCTGACTTCTTGGGAAGTAACCTGGCATAAGTGGAAGCTAGGGCAGGTGGGAGGGTCAAAAAGTCACTAGGAGGACTGGGCTAAGGTCCGTGAATGATGTATTGAGGAAGTTGGCTATAAGGGCTGGGTCAGTAGAGATAGTGCCATCAATGTTGAACTGGGAGGGTGGGGCGGGCATGTGTCCCATTTAGTTGTTTGGTATTGTCCCAGAAGGCTCTTGCATTCCCCCAAGAGGAGGTGAGTGAGGCCTGATAATCATCAGCCTTAGCCTTTCTGATGGCCCAGGTGCATTTGTTTCTTGCAGCAGCATATGCCTGTCTGTCTGCCAGCCAGCCAGTTTCAGTGGCCAGGTGCCATAAACTGTCCCTGTGCTTAAATAGTTGAAGCAGTGCAGGGGTAACCCAGGGTGCATTCTGCACTTTGGAACGGAGTACTGTTAGAGGTGCGAAAATGTCACAGGCTTTGTTGAATGTTTGGGTGAAAAGGTTAGCACCGTATCAATATCAGGGTGTATTGTACGGGAGACCAATTAATTTGGAACGAAAGTTGTAAGGCATTTCTGGACCACCTGGTCTAAGGTGCCGCCATAGGGTGGGCTGTGCTGTGGGTTTGGGTATGGAGGTTGTCCAGCGGAAAAGTATAGGGAAGTGGTCACTAAGTAAGTCAGGAAGGACTTGGATATCATAGATTTGTTTAGGACGATTGGTGATGACCACATCTAGAAGTGTGCTTGAGCCCCTCTTAGAATTCACTCTTGTAGGTTGGGAAATGAGTTGAATCAGATCAATAGTTGCAAAGAAGTCACAGGTAGTAGAAGATGAAGAACTAAGCCAGTTAATGTTTAGATCACCCACTAGGATTTGGTCAGATGAGTGATACAGAGTAGTAAGATACTCCGTTAACGAGACCAGTGCCAGAGTTTGATTTTTAGGGGGTATGTAGGCAGTAGTGAGATAGAGGGGGCACCTGGAGGGATCCGAGGTCAGTTTTAGGGTTAGAGTCTGTGCCCTGAATTCAAGAGCAGGGGCAGGGAGGGCTAGTCCAGTGAGAGAGTCTCTGGCGTAGATAGCGCAACCCCAACCCCATCTTCCAACCCGGTCCTCCCGGTAAAGGGAGTAACCTGGGAGGGAGACAAAGGAGTCAGGGGTGGATTTTGATAGCCAGGTTTCCACCAGGGTAATAATATCAGGTTTATGGAATGTGACCCAACATTGGAATGTGTCACATTTTTTCAGAAGGCTACAGATATTCATTGACGCAATGTGAAGCCCAGGAGATCCTGCAGGTGACCTGTTGTGAGCTGGGCCTGGGTTGGGATGTATATTACCTGTCAGGAGTAGTAGAATAACTACCGCCCTGGCCAGAGAACAGTGGAAAGTGTATTTGCGATGGACATGAGTGGAAGAGGAGGGGAGCTTCAGGGCACTGGGGGTAGGCAGGGTAGCACAGGCTGGAAAGGCTAGAATGATAAGCCTCCAGTAGGAGCTGGGGGGGGGTGAGCTGGGTGGTGACTGGAGGTGGGTATGTTGAGCTGGAGCACATAGTGAGTGTAGGGTGGGAATTTGCAAACTCTAGGACACAAGAGGTGGGTAGTGCCAGTGTGCATGGGAGGGCATCAGTTAGGTGAAACTGCGGCAACACTGTGACAGATGGGTGGGATAGTGGTCTCAGAATAAGGATGAGAGAGAGGCATATCAGTAGGAGGTGGGCAGGCATTATGCTAAGGAGCTCAGCAGGCAAAATAGAATGAAATAGTTAGTTGCCTACCAGTAAGCGTTAGTGCCACTTTGGTTCAGTGGTAGTGACACCTCCTCTGGTGTACAAGGTACCAGGTTCAAGACTCTCCTGGGGTATTTGGAGATGGACCTGGGTAGGAGCCATGTGCCACGATCCAGGTGCTGGCCACAGGCAGCGTTTGGGCCTGAAATGGGGTGCTAAATAGTGACTCCTAGTGGTCAATAGAAGTAGGCTTATGGGGGATTGTGGGGTCCGAGAGAGTGGTAGCTACAGGGTTGGGTGTGAAGGAGGTGGGTGCAGGGTAGCAGAGGCCTGGGGGTAGGAAAGGAGAAATGGGGCAGGTGGATAGAGGTGATCCAGAAATGGAGAGAAGGGGCTATCTGAGAAGTGGAGTTTGCAGAGGAAACACAGGGTCCCTCTAGTGGCTAGCAGGTATAACCTGCAAATGGGAAAGTGGGGACTTAGAATTTCGGCGAGCAGAAAGTGATGTCATAGGGGTGGGCCAATAAATTGAAGGCGCCTTGGGTGGGTGGGTGGCTGGGCGGGCAAGGCGGATGACATGCAGTGTCATCAGGCTAGCACCCGACACAGGTGTCCAGCAGGTACAGGAGGTTTCCTTTACCTCAGAGGCCTTCCAAAGGGTGGGTGATGCTGGCAGTCAGCTCCTGGAGGGAGCATTCGGCGTTCTGGTACTGCCGCGATCGGCAATGTGCTTGGGGGGGGCTTAGCCTCAGAGGCCTTCTGAAGGGCGAGTGATGCTGGAAGTCAGCTCCTGGAGGGAGCGCTCGTCGTTCTGGCACTGGTTTAGGCTGGTTCAGCTTTAAGCAGGAATGCATGGTGCCAAAGGGCCTCTCATACAATCTGTAAAGGGTGCAAACAGAAGACACAGACACATGTTTCATCTTATCCAGGACTTATCAGTGTGCCTCATCTGTATGACACCCCTGAGGAAATGAACCAGCTGCCCTTGGTTGGTCTTATGGCTTTGGGTCATGGTGAATCCAAAAAAAAAAAAAAACAAGAAAAAAAACCAAAACAAGCTGAAAGACAAAGAACATCAGTGCAAAGGCACTTAGGCAAGGGTTACCCCAAAGGGCATTGGCCAAACATGATAATCTGTGGTAGCTTTTTCTACTTGTATCCTGGGTGATAACAAGGATCTGTTTTACTGATTGGGTTATATTGTCCTTGACACAAGAAAACTATTCTCATTTAGTGACTTTTTTTCCCATTGTTTCCTGGTTTAATGCATTTTGGTCTTTTATATAATCATTTTTATTTTTATATGTTTAATATGGCATGTACAGTTGTATTGATGATGTTTCTGTTGACATTTATGTGTACAGTATATGTAATTTTTGTTACCCATTCTTTGTTTTTTTAAATAAAATTCCACTGCTCTTCTTGGTAGAGGGCACTGTTTGGCTTAAGTTCTGTACAGATTGTGCCAGAGTGAAGGAGAATTGTGAGAAGCTGCAGGCAGGGTAGCCATCCTCCTTCCCTGCCACAACTGTTAAGGAGGAAATTGTGGCCGTTTCTGCTGTAAAACTATCCAAACATTCTATGTTGGCTAAGAAGTTAACATATTTTTCATCAAAGGAATGCAACCTGGAGACAGCATACTTGTCAGAAGGAGCCCCTTTAGATGAAAAAGGCAAGTGTTTTTTTTTTCCAAAGCAAACAGATTGTGCTGAAATGCCAGTTGTTCGTGCTATGTCTGACTGCATGAGAGTTTTTTAACAGTTGAACAGTGCAATCAATAGGAGCACTGTGAGCATGCATAAAAGAATAAATGTGACTTTTAAACTGAAGAAAACAGTCAGAAATATGAGTTATTACCAGAAGAAGCTATGAAGAAGGCAAGCTGAATCCAAACAACTGATGTCCTGTGGGAACCAGTTAAGAACCAATAGTGGGATCTGACAACACTCCTGTAGAAAATGATCGCACACTGATTAAATGGCATTGGAAAAGATTGCTGTCAGCAGTCTCCACCAAGAGGAGTAAGCAACTGCTGCTGCACTAAAAAGAGAATGCTGAAAAATGGAATACACTACAGACATTGTTTTTAACTTCTCAGTTTCTCCAGATTTTCATTTTAGGGTACCTCAAAATGTAATTTCAAAAGGAAAAGGTCCTGTTATACAAAATGAAAGCCCTGCTGTAAAAATGCAGAGGGTGATACGGCATTGCATGAAGCTATTCAAGGGAGCACAATGGGAAGTTAGTCTCCATTCATAAATATATCAAACAATTCAGGTTCAGCCACTCAATTAACCCTGACATGCCTTGCTGTCTACAAAATCACCTGACCTAGAGAGAGGACTCAGTTAAGGCCTGGAATAAATCATGAGGTTGCAGCTATAACACTGGAACCAAGTAGAGCTTCAAAATACACAGATGTATTTCAAGACAGAACAGAACATGTTCAGTGCAGAAATGCTGTGATGCTGCAATATAGAGTTGTCTTACCATAACCACCACACAAGAGTATATGGGACACATGCTGCTAAAAGACTATGCAGTATTTTGTGTCAGAAATATATGAAATGATATATATTTCAGGGCAGTCATTTAGACATTAGTTTTAAAAACACAGGCTCTTTACAGCACTTCTTGATGAAATACCACTCTCTAAATACCTCACCCCTGTGGATGCCTTTTACTGTAATCTCCTTAGCTAGACTAGCAATCAAAACTATAGCAATGAAAACTGTAACAATGTTATTTTGCTATGAAGAGATTAGTGTCTGTGACATTCAATATTAGCTAAAGGAAAGGTGTAACTTGATGCGTAAAACTAAACGCACAATGTACACTGAACCAATCTGCACGGGGGGGGGGGTGAGGATAATGGTAAAACTGAAGCAATCAGAAGCTGAGTAGTGCACCTCCCTTTTTGTGGGCCAAGATTGGAAAGTATGTTTTCATGCTGGCCTGCCCAAAGCCTGCTAAAAATGCATGCTCCAGAAGCACCTAAGCTGTGCCAGTGATCAGCTTTGCTATGGCATACTGTAGGTGGCTAATATTGCATGTTAGCTAAACCAGTTTTACTGAAAGTTCTGTGAAGAGACATTCCTACAACCAATGCCGATTGGAAGCCCACACCAGGGACAATGGTCTCAGAAGCAGGACTTTCTCTTCACAAAAACTCAGAAAACAAATGTTGCTAATAATAAAGTGTGCCTGCAAAGAGACACTTACCAGCTCTTAACAAGTTTAACATTGCCTTAGGCTCCTCCTACAAAAATACCTGCTACAGAAAATGAACCCGTTGGAATAACCCAAACTGAAACTAGAATTTCAGAAACTGAAATACCATCTTAGCAACAGGCCACTCAGAACCCAGTCAACACTCAATCAATGTGGAAAAACTGTTTTCTGAACAGCTGGAAGCAATCCTTTGTTAATAGATTTTACAGGATGAGCAGAAGATAATGCCACCCAGAGTTTGTCTGTGATAACCAGGAGATGGGCCTTGAATGGTCAGCAAACCAAAATCAGAAATGTTTAGAACCTATCTGGAGTGAGCTTTCCCCAGTCTGGAAAATATACTTGAGATTTCTCCAGGGTAACAGAGACTGGGGAACAGTCTGAGTATGACAATGATTATGATACCTCTTCAAGCTAATCCTCACAGAAACAACAATAATGAAAAACTGAAAAGGATGGAAGTATCAAGAAGTCAAAGAAAGAAAGAAATGATCAATTCCAAGCCTAAAGAGGGGTAGTGATGTAAACTCTAATCTAAAAAGCATCCGAGATAAGAGGCATAGTTGGTCTTTGCCTTCCTGAACAATAATAGTTTAAAAAAATCCCAAAAGAATGGTAAAAACCTTTCCATTCTTAAAACAAACTTCTTATGACATATAATATTTTACAAGAAATAAGAATAGCATCTTTATTCAGTGTCTCAGGCCAAGACAAATTGGGTGTAGACCCTTCCTTTTTGATATTTTGGGGAGGATCAGTGAGATGGGATGGTTTTCTTTTTAATTACTGAATCCTTAAAATAACAAGATTAGTTGATGTAAGTCAAAAAATAACTTAGTAGTGTGCTTCTCTCAGTTAACAGCTTTAAATAAATAAATACATTTTGAAACATGCTGCCTTATTAATGTATTTTCTCCAAATTAAAACAGCAAGGATAGAATTGTTCAGTAAAATCTGATTTTAGCTTCACACTTCTCTAAATGTCATTCTTGGTGGAGACTTCAACAGTGGGATTGATATAGTGGAAATGAATAAGCAAATAAAAATGTATTGCAACATTAATTTTCTATTACAAATGATCACTGTCTCTTGGCTAAAGGATGGTTATCAAACTTTGTATACTACTGGATGGCATGTGAATTACAGATGCCAAAAATCCTCAAGAATTGATTTTTCCTATCTACTTCAGTGCAAATTTAAACTTTTACTCTAATCCCAATATAAGTATCTTAACTTCTACTGCTAGGATATAAAGTGGATAGTAAAATATCACAACTTAATTATGGATGATACTATAATATGTCCATCATTTGCATATGGAAGATTAACTCCTTTTGTGCCATGGATGCCTGTACCTGTCCTACTGTAAATTCCAATACTTTCTAAATCTGCAGGCAGCCTATGGGTTAACATATCTTGTTAGCTGCATTTACAGGAGTTTCATACAGTAGGATGCTGATGAGCTTTTGATCTGTTCAAACCTGACTGGCTTCACTTTTGAGGGGCCAACTGCCTAGGGACCACCTTTTGGACTAAGATGTATGCAATCTCCAGCATAAGGGGCTACAACATTAATAAATTTCTCCAAGTTATGCTGAAAAAAAGTTCTTCTTTCCTATACCATCTTCTTGACCAACTAATAACATAATTAATTTCCCTGTTTTAGTAGCTCCAGGTCTTGGAATGGGCAGTATTTCAGAAGTAATGACTTTTTCTTTATTTTTCAAAATCTTCCCCAACTGCTCAGTTGCTCTCAATGTCCTTCATCTAACTCCTACCTAAATCGTTACTTCCAATGTGCATCAACACTATGATTTCATTTTCCCCCTAAGTAGTCATTCAATATTATTCTTCTTTAAGTCTCTGATTCTTGTCTCAGGTAGGCAGCTTACAATGGTCTGCTCCTTTCATCTCAGAAATGTGTGTATTGGTGTATCATAGTATGGAGTCTTTCCACAACTATTTCCACTTTTACTATTGCCCATGTAATGTATCAGTAAGACATCTCTGTGTGGCCTTCAAGACACTGTTTGCATATTTAACTACTACTGATTCTGTAGTCATTAGAGATGTACCAGCAGCTTTGTTATTTTGTTTCCTCTAGCAATGATCAGAACAGTCCTCTCTCTACCAGTGCTAGTTGCAATTCCATGGATATTTTGCTGGGACTCAGTATACTGCCATCACTTGCTAAAAGTAATACTTCTCAAGCTTCAGGAACTCCTGCTACTTCACAATCTCCTAATTCAGCTGTTTTCTGATCCAGTCGATTGCCTGGGATATGTTGGCACATCCTCACATTCAATGTCCTATCCAGCCAGTGTAGTGTTATGCTTGTGCAGCTGTGTTAGTTTGGTTTTGGTTGTTCCCACTCTCTATTCCAGAGGAATTACCACCCTGTAGGGGTACCAAAGGCAAGGAACCCTTGAAGAGAGTTCCACCCCCTAGAGGTGCCATGGGATGATTGCCATGGCAAAAGGTACCTTAGGAAGGATCCTAAGGAGAGAAGTGCTGCTGCTGAAGGAGGAGGGGAGGATGGTGGGACAAAGATAAAAGTGCTTCATAAAAAGATTAAGAGGAACTGCTTATATAGCTCAGGAAGTGGTAGTGGCTAGCTGCTTGTCCATTGAACTCCAGGCAAAGCCTTCCAATTCAATGGCCTATGTAGCCAGTATAGTGTTATGCTTGTGCAACTGTGTTAGTTTGGTTTTGGCCAATTTCACTGTCTATTCCAGAGGAATTACCACCCCGTGGAGGTACCAAAGGCAAGGAACCCTTAAAAAGGGGTTCCACCCCAAGAGGTGCCATGGGATGATTCATGTGGCTAAAGGTACCTTAGGAAGGATCCCAAAAAGAATGAAGTATGAAGCATATAAGCTAGCAGTAACTGTGACGTAGTAGTAGTAGATAAGCACAGACAGTTTGATAACGTAATGAGATGCTCAGTTTGATAATGTAATGAAATGCCCAGGTTTTCATGGCATGATACTGATGGTTTGTGTTGAGAATGAGGGGATCCTCTAAGGAGAGAGGCAATGGCAGGGACACAATCAACCTCCATCCAACAATGGAACCTACCTAAAGAAACTAGGAGACACTACTATGCTAACTAACAGTTATGACCTGAGGCAATGGAGGAGTGAAAAAATCCCTATGAGGAGGACATCTCTGGGGATCCAAGGCATAAGTCACCTTCCCTCCAGGCTTGGGATATTTTATTTAGTGATGGCTCTGTAGCTGCAATTTTGAAAACCCAATTAAAGGGAGGTGGAAAATATTCCAGTTTAGAGGAAGGCTCTCACTCAATCCCTCTAGCTGGAAATGCTGAGAAAGGTAGCGAGACAACTCTGCAACAATAAGTGCAACCAAGGCAGGAGGAGGAGAGCAATGACTACTGAGGCACTCACCTAGCCTATCCACCCTAAACTCAAACCAGGTGAAGGAGAGACAGTTGTAGGGAGAATACGGTGAAGGTGCCTTGCTAGGGAAACCACTAAAGCCAATGGATAACCATTATAGTGGAAGACTAGAGCCAAAGGAAGTAACTTTTTCCACCCTTCACAGCTAGCCTTAAGTTCTACACCAGGAGCTGCTGTCACATAGTCAAAAGCTAAAGCCAATCCTGGAGCAAGGACATTCCCAGCTATGGACCAGGTGAGAAGAACCCCACCCCAAGTTGGGCATGCTCAAGATGTGGACTAGGTGCAGAGTGAGACCATCGGCTGCAGGGAACCCTGCGCTAGAATAGTATGGATGGCATGCCCCAAACTGATACAGAACTGAAAGGCTGGGGAGCAGCTGAGCACTGGTATGCTGAAACATAATGAGCATTGAGTGCTGAGACACGAAGGTCAAAAGTAGATTGAGTGCAGCAGACAATCCGAGGTTGAAGCTGAGGGGATGTGGTAGGCATGAGCAATGATTGCGTAAGCAGAGTGGACCTGCATGTGGGTCAGAAAACAGAGTAGTAATAAGTGGACCTGCACAGGTCTGCATAACATAGTAGCAATGAACAGCACTGAATAATGGGGCAAGCCAGCCAAGCATCCAGAAAAAACAATACAGGTGACACATACTCAGACGATTTGTCGGGTATGAGACAGAATTTAGAAGAATTGGCCCCCATGGGCCATGACTCCCAAACACCTAAGTCCCCATTGTAGGAAAAACAAGCAAGTGATGGAAGGCCGAGACTCACATGCAGGTATTGACACTAAGTAACAGTCTTAGCAGTAGCTTTAGCTGACCTCTGAGTATAACAGGGTGTTTGAACATAGAAGCAACATCTGTATTAAGTACACTGAGTTGTAAAGCTGCAATAAACATAAATATAAGAGACACAATGCTCTGAAAGCAGGTGTAACCAGACAGTGCAAAAAGCTGCTGCAATGAGGTAAGTAGAATGAGAGAGCATGATTGAGCTGCATAGCTAAGTTCAGAGTAAGCCTGAGTCAGGTGAAAACAATTGAGTATGCAACATGGAAGCAGCTATGGTTGAGCTGAAACACACAGATAATGACTGAGTTCACTGCATTAATTTGAAAATTGTGAGTAAAAGAGCAAAGAGTAGAGTTCTGGAGCAATATGTTAGGAGCTTAGAAATGAAAGCCTCCCAAAAAAACAAAACCAAAGACACACAAACACAGAAAACAGGGAACAAGACAGAAATAAGCACACACACAGCTGAAGGCAAATACAAACCAGAAGCAGGAAATAAACCCAAAATTCAGCAGACAAGCAGGAGCAGCAGGTTGGGGGCCCAACCAGCTGAGAGAACAGACCTACAGAGCCTTCGGCTGCAAAGAAAAAGTGCTTCAAAGGAGGCTGAGAGGAACTACTTACATAGCTCAGGAAGTGGGAGTGGCTGGCTGCTTGTCCACTGAACTCCAGGCAAAACCTTTCAGTTATACAACTCAGCCCCATTGTTTCCAGTATAGTTAGTTCCTTGCACAGTAGCTTGTGACTCTTCTCCTCAAGATTCTTGTAATGTCTGGTCTTCCCCTCACAATGAGTCTGGTAATGTCCAGGCTTTATCTGCCAGTGCATTAAATTTGTTGGTCAAAACTAATTGATATTCACTGTTCTGCCATTGCCTCTTCCTTCATGTGATTTTGTTGTACACCATTCCTCCTCCCTCTCACTCTCCTTCCACTCTGATTAATTACTGAAGTTCCTTTTGCAGGTGTCTCTTATTGTTACATGCTAACCACTTATGCCATAACATATGTCTCTTGGCTCGATTTTCAAATTGTCACTAGATTGGCACAAATTATGCCAATCCACAACTGTGGTAAACTCCAGGTACATCAAGGACCCTGCACCTTATTCAAGAAGAAAGAAAGTCTCTGTGCCAAAGTCCCAAGAGTTGCCGCAGCAGCAGGGATGTGACAAACCTTGGCACATGAGTGGGGTTTGAAGAGGTCCCATCAACCCCTCCAGCCTGGTACAACCCTGGTTCAGCATCGAAGGGGAGATGCTTACAAGATAGGGACTGAGGCCAGAGGGACCAGTGGGGTGCCATAGTGGGTCATGAGGGCATGGCAGCAGTGGCAATTCAGAGACAGCATCTTGTGGGCATGCCATAGCCAGTAGGACATAGTGGCTAGGCCTGGGTATGCTGAGGTTGGCATGGACAGACCCTGTCCTGGACTGCCAGGTGGCAAAATCCCTGATACCTGCCCTACAGGTAACAGTCCGCAACAGTGTAGTAGGGCATTGGACAGGCCCCACACTGTGGGCTATTTAGCAGAGGAATGTCATGATGCCTGGGGATGTCCCCATCCACCAACTGCACCTCATAGCCTGCAGCCCTTTTCACCCACAGCATGTTGAGGACTGTGTGACATACAGTATGGGGCAGGTGTCAGGGCTGTTGCCACCTCGGAGTCCAGGGCGGGTCTGTCCATGCCTACCTTAGTGTACCCAGCCTAACAGCTCTGTCCCACCAGCCATGGCACCACTGACAGGTGCCATCTCTGAACCCTGCCACTGCTGCCCAGTCCTTGTCATTCACTATGGTACCCCACTGGTCTCCCTAGCCTCAGTACTGATTTTGCAGGCTCTCTCCCACTCACCTCCCTTCTAGCCAGTTGCACAGGGCCCTTAGACCAGCTCATGGCTGGTCTAACTTTATCACCATCATGTGACCATGGCAGGGCTTCTAAAATCCAAAATAAGGGATGGTGCAGCCCCGCTGTAGTGCAAACCCCCTTGTGACCTAGCACCCCACCTCTGCTACCAAAAGGGTGGCACAAGGGAGTTCGGCAAGGGATCCCAATATGATGCAGCTTGCATTCAAAATTGGGATTTCCTCCACATTTGGCTAAGATGCCACTTGCATCAATTCCTTTTGGCACAGGCACCTTGCACCAAATGTCATGTTTTGAAAACTGAGTCTTTTATCTTCCACTAGATTAGTCTACTCATCCTGCAGAGGAGATGTAGTGGTTGATATAAAGTTCTCCATTTCCTTAATGCAATCATTACACTTAAGTCTTTCTTGCAGTATGTTTACTCCAATTGCAAATTCTTAATAGTTTCTCATTTAGTTTACTGGTCCATTATAACTTCAGAATGTGATCCATACACATGACATGATATGCATTAAACCCAACCTTCCACTGATACTACTGTTGATGCTATTACTAAGTACAAAGATGCTTTCCTTACCTAAATGAAAAGGTTTCTGGCCCGACTACCTAGCTGACAAGGCAGACAGCTTCCTCTTTCTTGCCTGCCTCTGCTCATGCTTGGCTGTGCTTGCAGGGACTGAGCTTTTATCCCAATACACCCTGAAGTGCAAGTCACAATGTGAGCTGTAGGCAAAAATGGAGGAAATTAGCTTAAAAAGTACCTCTGTTAAAAAATACACTGGAAATCTAGAGACTAGAGGTGTACAAAGTTTGCAAAATTCACTCTGCGAGGTAATTCACAGCTTTCAGAGATTTCACGGAGCGATTTCATGAAATTTGCGGCTATGAATTTAAAAAATCCCACTGCAAGACATGAAATTTCACCCACGAATTTGATTCTTCACCAGTGAATTTCACGCTTCATGGAAAAAACAGCAGATTTCAATGAAAACTGTGCAAATCTCACAAATCGAAGTTTTGATGGCCTGAAAAACTCCATGAATTCCACGGGCGTGGAATTTTAAGCGCTCATTGAATTACATGGGTTTAACTTAACATCTCTACTAGAGACCCATGTATTAACCCTTAGTCTGCCAACAGAATTGGAACATACAGGCATTTTGAAATGATATATCAGTCCATGGCACAGCAAGGTTAACCTTCACTAACCTCTACTGCATTAAAATAAACAGTAAAAACAACAAAAAGAGACTTTTACTTGTTGTAATTCCCTCTGTAGCCAAGGAACTATAACTTCCAGCAGCCTCTGCTGTTACTAGGCAACAGCTCACTGGCACACAAAGTGCACTGTTCAGTACTGTTTGAAAGATAGATAGAATAGTGTAATATATATATATATATATATATATATATATATATATATATATGTGCGTGTGTGTGTGTGTGTGTGCTTTGTTTTCCTTAGGTATTGAACACTCAGCCACCCAGATAACACAGTCTGATATTTTGGGTAAGGGATTTTCAGTCACACAGCCCCAATTGCACAAAAGCTTAGCACTAGGTCACAGCTTTCTTTACAACTTGCAACAGCCTCTCCCATGCCTGCCTCTGCTCATGCTTGACTGCACTTGAAGGGGCCAAGCTTTTATTCCAATACACCCAGAAGCACTAGTCGCCACATGCACTATGCGCAAAACTGGAGTAATTACCTTAAAGCGTACCTCTACTAAAAATACACTGGTGGTATAGACACATATGTATTAACCTTCCCAAACCTCTCCTGCTTTAAAACAAGCCCTAAAAACAACAAAAGAAGCTCCTTTTACTAGTTGTAATTCCCTCCATAACTGAAGGGAACTGCAACTCCCAGCAGCCTCTGCTGTTAGCACACAGTAGTTTCCTAGTACTCAAGTGTACTATACAGCCTTGTTTTTTTGTTTCCCTTAGATATTGGATACTCAGTCAATGAGATAACACACAGTTGGATATTTTGGGTGAGGGATTTTCAGTCATACATCCCCAGTTACACAAAAACTTAGCACTAAATCGTACCTCTCTTTTTAGCTTGCAACAGTGTCTGTCGTGCCTGCCTTTGATCATCCATTTGAATGCAGATATTTTGAAATACTGGAAATCTAAACAAAATATGTAGATTGTTTTAGTACAAACTCCTGTGAAGTACTAGAATTGCCTTCCAGCTAGCATTTATTCAGAATGATTAATGAGTTCAGCTGGTAATGTTATGACTGCCAAAGGATCCCATCTGTCACCAGAAATTGCTGAGCATTTCACATTCCTAAAAGTTAACATTTCTCATGTTAATTTCAAATATGATACCAAAATAATAGATAAGGCATGCATGAGACAGTGGCAACAAGCCAGGTCATGATACTCCAGGCTATTATTACTTGAATGGACACAATGAGCACAGTGAAATAAAAAACAATAATAACATCAGTTGATCCAGAGTAGAGATGCAGCAAATTTTAACTTTGTCGGGAAAGTGCCCATGAAGTGGGCACTTGATGTTGTCACTCCGCTATGCGAAGTGGCCAATGCAAAAGGCTCACTTCACCTTGTAATTATTACTTCGCGTTGTCATTCCACCTTAATGCGAGAAGTAAGGTGGAGTGACAACAATATTGGCAGCCCCTCACACACACAGCCAACAGAATTAATGTGCATCCCCAAAATGCCCATGTCTTGTGTCCAGAAAACTCCGCAGTGCTGACAAAGTGAAATGAGAGCACAAGAAATGCAAAGTCTCCCAGAATTAATGGTGCACTCAGATGTAGTATGTGCAGTAGTCACACACAGTCACCAGAATTAATTTGCATCCCCAAAATGCTACTGTCTTGTGTCCAGAAAATTCCCCAGTGCTGACAAAGCAAAATGAGAGGGTAACAAAAAATGCATAGTCTCCCAGAATTAATAGCGCACTTCGTCATGTGCTCAGTGGTCACACACAGTCAACAGAATTAATGTGCATCCCTAAAATGCTACTTTCTTTTGTCCAGAAAATTCCCCAGTGATGATGAAGTGAAATGAGAGCATAACTGGAAATGCAGTCTCCCAGAATTAATGGTGCACTCAGTCATGTGCGCAGTGGTCACACACAGTCAACAGAATTAATGTGCATCCCCAAAATGCTACTGTCTTGTGTCCAGAAAATTCCCCAGTGCTGACGAAGTGAAATGAGAGCATAACAAGAAATGCAAAGTCTCCTGGAAGTAATGGTGTACTGCAGATGCACAGACAGATTAAGATTGCACTGCGCACTCATGAGATGTAGATGCAAAGGCACAACAACACATAACCAGTACTCACAAGTCAAAATTCAAAACTGGAAAAGAATACTTTTTGCCAATTTTTTTTTTTGGGGGGTAGTGCATAGCAGTAACAGTCCTCTACCAGTAAAGATACCGCAAAGCAGTATAAAAAAAATCATGCAGGTGGGGTGGATAGCAGGTTCACACTGCTGCAGTTACTCTGTGGCACAATAAAGGGTGTCTGATTTAATGGCATGCATCGCACACACACTCACACAAACACACTACAAGTAATGCATAGCTAATTGAAAACCTTTATTAATATAACCAAATGTTTTAAACAAACTGAAATTATACACTGCTGCACCACAACAATCAACAAAAAAATGTTAAGAATTACTGAAAATATTACTGTGTGTACATTAACACAGTTATACAAGAAAAATATAACCAAAACAGAAAGACTGCCTTTTTCTCCCAGTTAATCTACCTACACCACAGATACGCCCCTCTGCCAAAGCACACTTCACAGTATACAGACTGACTGTTCTAAATTAACATTCAAAATCCACACACACACAATAAACACTTGATGATATGAGAACAGGAGGGTTTCCTACAATCAATGTACTAAATTGTGAGAAAAATATCTCAAAAATGCTTTTTAAACAGCTTTAGAGGATTTGAATCACAGAGCTCTGAGAGGAAACTGTTTCCAACTTCCACTACACACACTAAACAGAATTGAGGCTGTGCAGAGCAATCTAGAGCCCATGTGACCTGCAATTCCATGAAGCACTGCAAAATTCTCCTTTGGAGCTCAAAAACAAGGCAAAGTGAGGCGAAGTACATTGATTTCAATGTACTTCACCTTATAATTGGTGGAGAAGTGGTTTGGAGAAGGTGGAATAATGCAAAGTCATTGTTTTCAAAGGACTTCGCATTCCCCATTATGACGATACTCCTTCGGCGTTGCGGCTCTGCCAGCAGTTCCTCGTGCCTCGTGAATCACTTCTCAGATGAAAATTTCAGCCATTTCATCCACCACTAATCCAGAGCCATATAATAAAGAGGATAATGCCTGATGTACAGGTGGTAACCTGGGTGTAATCACCTTGAGTGGTTGCTAGAGCATCAGCAAACCTCGAGAGAGCTGCTCAAGAGTTTTACCATTGCTCTAGCAACCACGAGAGGTGATTACACTGTGGTTATCTCCTGTACTTCAGGCATTGTCATTTATAGTGTATGGAACTTGACATTAGAAGTTACCCTCACCCCCAACACAAGTAATTTACTCTTACCTTATTAATGAATCTGCACTATGGCCATATGATTGTGTAGGAAAGCAATTTATTAGGATACACGGACTGAAAGACAGCAGGCCAAAATAGTACCAAAGTTGAAATCACTATCAGACATGAAGTGTTTGCTAGACTCAATAACAATAAACTATGACAATTGTAATGCTATTTGACTACTGTACTGAGACTAACAATCACATTCTTGGTGTGTAGAATACTGAATAACACTGGCAACAACAGATGGCTAAGATAAAGCCTGAATACTATTTTCTGGAAGCAGCCAGCAGGATCTCCACTTCTGCCTTGATTAATCTTCCGCACTATTTATTCCACACCCTCTATGTCAAGGTTGAGTAAATAAATCAACCTCAGGTCATTTGCTGTTGGTCGTTATTATGCTTCTCATCAAGTTTTGCTGCCACTTCCAAATAATTGCACTTGCTAGGTGTTTCTTACTCTACTGCACAGTACTTTCTGCACACATATTTTAAGTATTTATTCAAATTTAGAACCAATTGTGTACTGTGTGCTTTCAAATTTCTTCTTGTATGTATTCAGATGTTCTTTTTTACTATGTTTCCTCTCCAGGTCACAATTTAGAAACATGCCTTGCCTCAGTTAACTTTACCCAGTTACCAATTTTCAAATAAATTAACTAGATAAATATATTTTGACATCCCTCCATAACCATATTTGGTTGTGATTATTTTACACAGAAAATGTTACTATTCATTTATTTATTCATTGTTTGTAGTATGATTTAGTTACAGTTACCAGCTATTCTGAGATTATATTTTATATAGTACTTGCCTTACTACTGGCAGCTATTAGTTCTTGGAACAAGGAATGATGTATTATGTGTGTCATCAGGTCCACAGAGCAGTAGCACTTCATTTTATTATTGACTGCGTTGACTGATGTGTGGCTGCCAGGGAGGTGATCAGTCAGATATCTTTCATGTCTTGCTCAAAAAATGTTACTGATTAGAAGTAATAGTAAACAATACCACTTGTTGGAACAGGTTGTGTACCGTACCATAGTTCACCGGACATGCAATGCAGCTGTATCACATGAGTATGGTGGATAGGCTTTTATTGCTGCTCATTTGATCATTAGCTGTCTATTTATTTTTGTCTTGTCTTCTATGGAACATCCATCAAAAGAATATTCTCAGCATTAAGAACTTTCTGGGTCACCCCTGAAAAAGGGACTGTGGTCCCAGTGGGCTCACACAGTTAGCAAAATGAATAAATAAAATAATAAAGAATATCTTGCCTCCTTGGTACTGGTAGGTAGTAAGTACTTAAATCTCTCTATCTCCATCTGTCTCTTTCATTCACAGAACTCATGGGCTCAAGCAGCTAGTCCACCAATGCAAGCTATGAAGGAGCTATTTACTATTTTGTTTTAGAAATGTAACTTTATTTATCATACAAATAATGAATTAAATTATTCCTCTTGTGTCTCTGTATTAAATATTTCCAAATGTTCCTCCTTTTTATGCATTTCATCTCATTCATTCAAATATTTATAAGTAGTAACATAGTAAAATAGTAGCTTGATGACAGATAAGAACCGCTAGGCCCACCTAGTCTGCCCATATTTCTTGCCTGCTTCAGAGGCTGCTGACCCTACTTGGTCACTGGCTTTCACCTCACTTCCTCCTGTCTAAGGTTCCCTTGTGTCTATACCATGAATGCTTGAATCCCCCACTGTGTTTACACCCACCACCTTCTGGGGTAGGCTATTCCAAGCATCCAGCACCCTTTCCATGAAGAAACATTTCTTCACATTTCCTCTTATCCTACCCCCTCTAATCTCATATCATGCCCTCTCATCCTTGTGCAACTCTTGTACAGAAAGATGTCACCCACTTGCACCTTGTTCAAGCCCTTTAGATACTTGAAGGTTTTGATCATATACTCATTTCCTTCTCTCTTCCAGTGAATACATATTGAGGTCTTTTAATCTGTCCTCATATGTTTTCTGATGCGAGCCCTGCACCATCTTTGTCACCCTTCTCAGGACCACATCCACCTGGTCTATGTTCTTGCGAAGATGTGGCCTGCAGAACTGAACGCTGTATTCTAGATGAGGCCTCACCAGCATTTTGTACAATGGCATCTACTAGCAGTACCCTCTTCTTATGCACCAACATCCCAGTAGAACCAAGTAGACTCTAGTTTCAACACAACCTAACAATTGGGAGGGGACCACCAGTACTAGGGAGAATCTTCTCTAGATATGGGCTGGCAATCTGAAGGGGGGGGTGACATGCACTACAGGGGGTGGATGTGCTCCTCCAGCAGCCAACTGCTACTTGATTGCTGTACCTCCAGCAGCCACTAGGGTAATGCTGAGTACTCCAAACTAACCAGAACTAATCCTACTAATTAAAATCCCCTTTGTTTAGTTTTTTTTTAATAAGGGTCAGAACTTCACCAAGTTCTTTCAGCCTTACTACAAAACCATAAAGGTTGAAGTACAAACTGTACTGAAGATGAAACTTTTTTTGCCCCTTGGGATTGGGGTGGGCGAATGTGAATATACAAGTACTCAGAGATAGGGAGGGGGGTCCACTATACACCAGGGAAAAGCTATTTGATTTTATTACTATATCAGTGATTGGGGATAAGGAAGGGGTGTCCACTAGACACCAGGGAAAAGAACGTATGGGTGCTCAGGGATAGGGAGGGGAGTCCACTAGACACTGGGGAAATGAATATATGATGATTGAGAATAGGAAGGAGGGTCTACTAGACACCCAGGAAATTAATATACAGACACTCAGGGATAGATAGGGGGATACGCTAGACACCAGGTAAAAGATATTTGATTTTATTTCTGTATGGGTGTTCAGGGCTAGGGAAGGGGTCCAGTAGACTCAAGCAAAATTAATATATGTGTGCTAAAGAATGGGGAAAGGGTCTGGTAGACACCAGGGAAAAGCTATTTGATTGTATTACTATACTGGTGATCTGGGATAGGGAGGGAGTGTCTGCTGGACACCAGGAAAATGAATATATGAGTGCTCGGGGATAAGGAGGGGGGTCCACCAGACACTGGGAAAATGAATATGCGAGTGCTTGGGAATAGGAAAGAGGGTCGCCTGACACCAGGAGAATTCATGCATTCTGACATTGTTCTAAGTCAGAAATTTCACTGACAGAAGATTGTTTTCGCATAGCACACCCACACCATTTGTGCTGGGGACTTCAATATTAGGGTCAATGATGAGGCATCACTTTTAGGAAACAATTCTTCCAGAGGATGACATCACTGGGCCTCATGTAAGAAGCTGGCTATAGAACCCACCAACAGAACTATAGCATGGACCTGGTTTCTCATTAAAGTTTAATTAATAGGAACAAAAGTTGCATCCCTCTACTAGCACTTCAAGACAGCCCACGAGACATCCTTACTAAGATGATGCTCCCCATCTTTGATTATGGTGACATAGTTTATGAAGCTACCTGCAGTCCACCCTGGAACAGACTGGCCCCCTCTTCACACTTTCTGCTGTTTTGCTCTAAATTGCTCTCCCCACACCCATCACTTTGCTCTGTACTCTGCTCTTTCCTCCCTCCCTTCCCTGAGGATTTCCACCTAACCCACTGCACCACCTTCTTCCAAATTCTGGTTGTCTTTCCTCCCTCCCTATCTAAACTCCTTCTCTTACCTACCACCCTCCTCCTACTCCTTCTGCAATCCTGGCTATCGCCCTCCTCCTTCCATCTTGTAAATCCCTTGCTGGTCAAGCTGCCTTCTCATTCCATTTTCCTATACTTTGGAATTCTGTCCCCTATCCATTCACTCTGCTTCTTCCAAATATTCACTAACATCTCTACTCCACACCATCACCCCTGTCCTGTCACTACCCTTAGTTGCCTGGCCCTATGATTCACTCAATTCTTCTCCCTCCCTCCCTTCCTTCCCTACTACTCCTGTCCTTTCCTACCTCCTCATTCTCTCCCCTCTCCCCTCCCCCTTTTCTCATCTTCACTTTCCTCTCTCTCTCTCCCTATTTTCCCCTCCATCTCTTCTCCTCTTCCTCTCTCCCTCATATTTCCCTGATACCTGTTCTCCTAATCCCCTCTTTGCTCTGACCCCAGTCTTATCCTCCTACCTAGCACACTGCACTGAGTCTCTAATTCCCATGTGTATTAGCTGCACTTCTACCTTGTATCCTACCTGTATAGGATTTGACTTCAGCTCCTTTGCTCCAACTATCCATTTGCATTATATGGTACCTGTATCTGATTGTGCTTATCGCTGACTACCCATGTGTATTATTATAAGATTGTGTTCTGGTCCTCAACTGTTTTTAGATTCACTATTACCTATACTCTTTCTGTATTTATTTGTAAATACTGTATATACTATTATTATAATCATGATACTCAGTTTCATTATATTATATGTACATATAATTTGCTATTCTTGCATCAGTCCCATTCCCCTTCCCCCCAGGATGCATCTGGAAATGAGTGATTTAAGGCTCAGTATGTCTTTCCCAGTGAAATGCTTTAATTAATGAATTAATTAAATTAATGTATTTCATCAATGTCAAGGTTAAGCTGGTGGTCTAGTTCAATTATCATACCATGCTGTTCATTTGCAGGGCCCCCCCTACAGTATATGAATTCCTCTCCTCTGGAGATTATAAGATACCACACAATGTGAAACCTGGAGCCTAGTAATCCCTTGGTGGTATTAAACATCTCGAACATGGTGGCAGCTTGTGCCAGGTGGTCTGAGAAGGTCATTGACAGCTATACACCAGCTAATGTCTTTCTTGGACTCCCTGGCACCTTATCATGTTCATCCCTTGATCTCCAGCTGCAGGTCACAATGATGTGATAATGACCTGAGGTGGTTAACAACCAAGAAATTGAGTTTGGAGCAGTCTTGATGGTGATCCTTGTTGATGGAGTATAGGTTGTCATTGATAAAATCATTGATTTTTGCTCCAGGGCTGTGGCAAACTCCAGGTGTACCAGGACCCTGCACCCAAATTTAAAAACATTTCTGTGGGTAGTCACTCTGAAAAATACAGTTACAGCAACTGACATGGTTGAATATTTCCAGATATTTTCCTATATTTTTAAATAGTTTCTTTCTGATGACCCTATAGTTATTCTGCAGGCAAGCAAGAAATTTCTTTAGGGATTTCACATAAATTACAGGATATACTATATCTGACCATGTCAATTACTGCAGCTGTACAGAATTCCTGTAAGGGGTAATTGCTGCAGGGAAGAAATTCCAGAATCAACTCTTCCACATTGTTGGCAGCTTATTACATCCTTTCTGGCTTCTGTTTGGTGAAGAGTTTTGGGCAGAAAGCTGCAAGAAATTAAATTGGTTATTCCTGTACAAGGTATCCTCTCTCTAGACTGGAATCTCTTAAAGTGGCCTGTCATGGGCGGGTGGCTCCCAATTGAAGATGGGCTTAGGCACACTTAGGCCAATGTGAATGGAGTTCAAATCAGTTTTGGTGGATGAGGTCTTTCAAGTGATCAGGGGGCTTTGCCTATTTACTGTACTCTGAACCTGGGGTCTACTCAGCTACAGCTTTGATGCTGGCTGTACCTTGGCCTGATTATCATCAAGATCATCAGGTGTTCCCTGAATGAGGAAGTATTTTCATCCACGTTGAAGAGGGCAGTGATGAGGCCTTTCATTAAGAAAATAAAATCATGTGACACTGATGTTCTGACAAATTATAGGCCTGTTTCAAACCTTCCAATTTTGGGGAAAGCAGTTGAAAAGGTAGCTGTGGTGAATCTGGTGATTCTCCTGAAAAATCATCGCATCTATGAGCCTCTACAGTCTGGTTTCAGGTGCTGTCACAGCACTGAGACCACCCTTGTTGAATTGTTCAATGACCTCTTCAATGCAAGAGAAAAACCTTTGGGCTTGAATTCCAAACAGCCCTTGAGCTATGGAGTTACGTCACTCCAGGGCTGTTGCAACTCAAGTGCTTAGGACCCTGCACCCACTCTTACAAAAATCAGGGTCCTCTGCCAATCTCCTGGTTTGCTACAAGCCAACATGTGCATCAAACAGTTGGCACACCTGCAGGAATTGTCACAGGGATCTGGCTCCCTGCTCCCAGTGCAACACTAGAGGGTCTGAGATGGTTGGGGGGGTGTGCTGGACAGATGGTGGCCAGGGGCAGTTAAATGTGTTTGCATGTTACTTCTGAAGGCTCCGCAAAACTCCTGGACAAATGAAGACAATTAAGCTCTGTTTTGCAATATATAGAATGGGTTACATAGAAACATAGACTTTGATGGCAGATAAGGACCACTTGGCCCAGCCAGTCTGCCCATTTCCCTACCTACTGGATAAGCTGAAGATTCTAGTTAACTAACAGCCTACTTCCTGCAACCCCCACTATAATTGTCTTATGTCTGTCCCATGCATGTTTGAATTCCCCCCACTGTTTTAGACCCAACGACCTCCTCAGGAAGGCGGTTTCATGTATCCACCACTCTGCCCATGACAAAAAATGTCCTCACATTACCCCTGAGCCTTCCCCCCTCTATCTTTAAATTGTGCCCCCTTGTGCTTACACATCTCTTTTTCTGAAAGATGTTACCCTCCTGGACTTTGTTGATTCCCTTGAGGTACTTGAAAGTTTCTATCATGCCCCCCATCCCCTCCTTTCATCA
Organism: Neoceratodus forsteri; assembly: GCA_016271365.2. NCBI lineage: Eukaryota > Metazoa > Chordata > Ceratodontiformes > Ceratodontidae > Neoceratodus > Neoceratodus forsteri. The sequence continues at coordinate 1,021,957,863 of CM057454.1, read as the reverse complement.
GGAGTATATATATTAAGCTCTCTCAGTCTCTCTTCATATGGTTTCTGCTGCATACCCTGCACCATTTTAGTTGCCTTCCTCTGGACTACTTCCATCCTGTCTATGTTCTTGTGTAGATGAGGTCTCCAACGCTGCACACAGTACTCCAGATGGGGTCTCACCAACTGTCTGTATAGAGGGATAACCACTTCCCTTTTTCTACTTGTGATGCCCCTTCCTATGCATCCCAGTATTCCCTGGCTCTCCTTACTGACTTTTCACATTGCTTACCCACCTTTAGGTCATCTGATATGACTACCCCCAGGTCCCTTTCCATTTTTGTTGTTGTTAGTACCTCCCCTGCTATTGTGTACTCTTCTCTTGGGTTTTTGTTTCCCAGGTGCATTACTTTGCACTTCTTTGCATTGAATCTAAGTTGCCATATGTCTGACCATTCCTCCAACCTTGCCAAGTCCCTTCTCATCTTTTCTACCCCTCTTGTGTATCAACTCTGTTACAGATCTTTGTGTCATCTGCAAGAGGCATACTTTTCCCTCAGACACTCTGCAATGTCACCTATAAAGATGTTAAAGAGGACTGGACCCAGTGCTGAGCCTTGAGGTACTCCACTAGTAACCCCCCTTCCTTTGGAATGTGTTCCATTCACTATTACCTTCTGTGTCCTGTTGTGCAGCCAGTTTGCTACCCAGGCTACCACCCCGGACCCACTCCCAGGCTGACTAACTTGATTATTAATCTTTTTGTGGGACTGTGTCAAATGCCTTGTTAAAGTCTAGGTAGGCCATATCCACAGCCCTCCCTGGTCTATTACTTTGGTCACTCAGTCAAAGAAATCAATTAGATTCATCTGACATGACCTTCCTGCTGTAAATGCATGCTGTTTTGGGTCCTGTGCCCCGCTGGCCTCTAGGTACTCAACAATTATTTATTTCAGAAGTGATTCCATCATTTTCCCTATCACTGAGGTCAAACTTACAGGTTTGTAGTTTCCTGCTTCTGCCTTGCTCCCACTGTTGTGAAGGGAATCACATCTGCCCTCCTCCAGTCCTCAGGTACCACCCCATTCTGCCATGAAAAAGCGTGGTCAGCGGGGTTATGAGCGAAACCAAACAAACTCCATGGTATTGCCTACTATTCCCATTTGTGAAGTAACTATAAATGAAATTTGACCCTGTTAAATTGACCACTGTATTAAATACCTGATTATGCTTCTTACTAATGAACTCTCAGAAACAATGCAGATGAACAGGAATGAACATTTATTTAAACGTAAAGAGGCTTTTAGAGGAAGGGAAGAGTTATAGTTTTCCTTGTGGGGAGGATAGACATTTTAAAAATGGCAATCATACCATATCTCCTATACCTTTACCTGGCCATACAAGAGAACAAAGCAGATAAATGGTTTTCAGAAATAAAAAGAGTTGTTGTGGTGTAGGGCTTTCCCACATATAGCCTGGTCACCATTAATTATACCACAGTGCCAAGGTGGTATGGGATGTCTGGACACCTTCTTTTATAAATTTGCAAACAAAATGAACATAGCCCTAATATGCTCCACTAAAAACAATTATAATATTGGTGCAAATGTTACAGCCCTGTATTGTTTGTAATATAGAACCTCCATCTCTCTCATGCCCCTAGGGGAATCCCCCATGCTCTGTCTGCCACAAGTCCCCTCCTAGCAGGTCCCCCACCACTGGCACTGTTCTCTCGCATTGATGCAGGGCTCTTAGACCATCTCATGGCTGGTCAAAGTGGAGCCCCTTGCTATGCCCATGGCAGGGCTTGCAATATCCCAAAAAAGGGGATGTTGCAGCCCTGCCATGGAGCAAGCCCCCTTGCATCCTGGTGCACCAGGTTGTTTACAGCAACTTTGTTGCAAGTGGGTTTTGGTACAGCTGCATCAGGTTTGATGCAGGCTGCATCTAAAAATCATGAAAGATGCAAGTTGTGATGCAAGTCACCCCTCGCATCAAAATCTTTGATGCAAGTCCCTTGCTTCATTCTAGCCCTTTGAAAATGGTCCCTTTGCTCTATTCTGATCCTGCTAGATCTCACAGTGACATTTGATACTGTAGACCATAGGATTTTATTGAATCTCCTGAGGCACTATATAAGACTCACTGTGATGGTGATGTGGTGGTTTCAGGCCTACGTCACTGGCAGGATGCAGCAGGTGGCATTAGGTACTTACATCTCTGGAACTGCTGTTCTCTGATGAGTTCCTCAGTATTTGATACTAGCACACATACTGTTCATTATGCGCATGCTGTCACTGAAGGAGATCATAAGGTGGACTGGTCTGGAGTTTCATTGTTGTGCCAATGATACCCAGCTGTATCTGTCTTGTGCACCTAATTGAAGTGATACAGCCTCCATGCTGGACAAGTGTCTTGTTGAAATAAATGACTGGATGGCCAGCAGCTGGCTCAGCTTCAACTCATCAAAGACAGAGTTGTTACTGATTGAACCAGGTTATCATGGGTCAGTGATATATAGTGGGGGGGGTGTAATTTTATCATCTTTAAAGGTGCTACACTTTGAGGTGTGGATAGGGTAAGAAGTCTAAGAATCATTGCAAGCTGCAAGCTGATGCTAGAACCATAGTGTCAAAGGTAGCCTATGGTGGCTTTTTCCATCTAACTAATGTTGTCTGGATTGGACCTTATGTTGTGCCAGTTAATATGGAAATTATGGTTTATGTCTGTGTCATATCAAGGCTTAATTGCAAGGTTGTTGGGCTGCCTGCAGCTAGTTCAGAATGCAGATGCCCACCTGATTGCTGGGATATCACAAGCAAAGCATATCTCTCCAGTACATTGTGATCTGCAATAGCTTCCAATCACAGCTGCATAAACGTAAAGATATGCTTCTTAACTTGCAAAGCCACACACTTTGGGGCCCTGCTAGCTCAAATATCTCCTGACTGTATATGCCCCTACCACTTTCTCTGCTCCAGCAGAACAGATCACCTGTTTGGTCTCTAGTCTTGTTTGGAATTGTCTAGCGATCAAACATTTGGGGTGGCAGTACCCTTGATTTGGAATGCTTTGCCAGCTCAAGTATGTAAGCCCACTCACTGAATAGTTTTAAATCTGTTTAAGATTCTGCTTTCTCAATCTAAGTTATAGTTATTGTTAATTTACTATTTTGGGATGATTTCAATTATTCTTCTTGGAATGTTCACATATAGTCTTCAGGATTGGGTGCCTACAAATGATTTTGCCATGTTCATATGGTCTTGTTAAACACATTGGTACGGACAAATATTTGCCCAATCCAAGACAGCAACAGCTTCCAAAGCAGTACTGGCAGCCACAACAATGTACTTCAACAGTTTGTATCACATGTAGTAAGCAGAGTGAAAGAGATCTGTCCATTGAAAACATACTAGTGCCAAATGCCTACAAAATTTGTGGACTGGCAGATTACCTCTTTGCCAGTTTTGCAATTTATGTTAGGTATTTCAACTCAGCTCAACAAAATATATTTAAAATAGATGAAAAGAATTAATGGTATTGGTATACATCAATTTGTTTTTCTTCTGTGATCCAAGAGTACTGCCCATGCTATAACTGTCATGAAAAGGTCTACTTTAAAATCAAGCTCAGAAACCTTTGATGAGAATTGTTCTTGCTTTGTATAAATGTTAGAAGTCAAATTAGTTTAGTCCCTCTTCAGCAGCATAGTATGCTGGCCCTACTTTCAGTTAAGTGCCTTAGAGTTTTTGAAACAACCATGATCTACAATGTTCTCACCTACTAATCTATTGAGCTGATATACTATCTTTTGAAAGTCATAGCAGTGGGTTTTATGACAAGTGTAAAGAGGTCAACACTCATTTCAAGATCCAAAGAAGATGAAGTGGAGATTAAAAATGGCAAAAGCATTGAAAAGAGATCTCTGGCCTCAAGAGCATTTATGAGCAAGCAATCCAGTAAAGAATAAACATTGTTCTGTAATTTATTGAATATGGGACATTATTCAAAAGTATACATACATGTATCTTTATAGTGTGTGTGTGTATGTGTGTGTGTGGAAAGAGAGAGAGAGAGAGAGAGAGAGAGAGAGAGAGAGAGAAATGGAGATGGAGAGAATTGCATTGATATCTTCAAAATTATATTTCTTTGCCGTGCTTTAAAAGGAGCAAAATGATGTGGCTCTTGCAAAGACTGAAGTCATAGGTCATGGCACTTGATTTAGTTTTAGGTTTTAAGTCTCTGGCACAGGCTGAGAATTAGAAACAAGCTTAATGTATAACAATGTTCAGTTTCCAGCACTACTAAATATACCTAAACACATTTTACATTTTGAATTTTATACTAATATAGTATTATTCATTTTACTGGGTGCTTCAAATAGCTTTTAATTTACAACTATTGAGGCCTTTTTCTCCCAAAAATATTGTTTAGCAGAAATTAAAAGTGAAAACCAGGTACAGAAATTGATAACATTTCATCCACCTCCTAGGAAAAAAAAAATGGGCATACAGGGGATGATCTTGCATTTTTAAATCCCTTTAGAAAATGCAGATGTGATGCAAACCCTAGGTGTTCTAATAAACTACTTGTTTTAATAGATCATACGACTGAACTAAGACAGTAAAATAATGAATGCTGCTTCCCACATAGAAACCCCTACTGAGATTCTGTCCCAGTCTTCTTACCCTACGGTAGATCAGGCTACAATAGGATGCACATCCAAAGTGTGTATTTTTAGAGAACTAATCAATATTTCATAGAGACTTCAAAATGTAAAGAAAAAGGATTGGATGATCCATAAATGACAAGTTCTTACTGGACACCTGTGATTTCAGCATACCCTAAAGGACTGAGCAGAGTCCATTAGAAACTAGAATCTTGAACAAAGGGGAATCATTTCAGCTTCTACCGTGTTCAGTGTTCATAAAAGCAGCTTGGCTTGCAAGCAGCAAAATAATGAAAAGGAAAAGAGTAATGTATTTTAAAAACCCCAAAAAAGGAAAAAAGAATCCATGTAAAGTATCCCAAAGGACATGTGCTCTTGAAGAGAAACATTGGCAACAGATTGTGCTTCTTAAGTTGGGTAGTGGATTACAAGCACAGGACTGCAAATGCACTATGTTTGATACCTGTGGGTCATGGATGTTTTTTAAATGCTTCTTCTATGAGAAAGAAAACATGTTCACTCAAAAAATGTAAAGTGTGTTTAATGAGAACAAAAGAAGTGTTCCTTCAGATTAAGAAATTTAAATTAATCTGAAATCCATAGCATGAAATATTGACTTTTATTTTATAGCTTTGATTAAATCTGTCAGGCAGTCCTAGTGTCTATAAATACAGCTGCTTTGGTAGCCTGCCTTTCTTTACCAACTTTGTTGCCCACCTGAGAAAATGTTAGGGTTATATCATCACTGTTTATTTTAAAGTGTTTGGGCGGGATTTTTAGATAGCATAACTTGCTGCAAGCCCCTGTTGTGCCAATGATATGACACAGCATGCTTGCAGCAGTCTAACAGGATTTTTTATCCCATGTGACAATTATCACATGTTAGACCAGCTTTTTGTGGTCAAGCTTGTGTTAATCCAGTGGACTGTTTTAGAGCTTGTGCCAGATATTTGGTGCAAGCTGCTGTAATTCATGGAAACTGTCATGTCTGTGCCCAAAATTCTAGAATCAGGTGCAATTGGCAATCGGACTGGCACAGCCATGCCAATGCAAAGGTTTGACATAGGGTTTGCCACAAGCCCAGCACTACTGTTTTGAAAATAAGGACCCTAATGTTGATCTCTACATAGAAACATAGATTTTGACGGCAGATAAGGACCGCTTGGCCCACCCAGTCTGCCCATTTCCCTACCTAATGGATAAGCTGCAGATCCTAGTTAACCAGCAGCCTACTTCTTCCTAACCCCACCCCCTAGAATTGCCTTATGACTGTCCCATGCATGCTTGAATTCCACCACTGTTTTTGACTCCACAACCTCCTCTTGAAGGCCGTTCCATGCATCCACAACCCTCTCTGTGAAAAAATACTTCCTTAAATTACCTCTGAGCCGCCCCCCCTTCTATCTTCAAATTGTGCCCCCTTGTTCTTGCACACCTCTTTTTTTGAAAGATGCTACCCTCTTGGACTTTGTTGATTCCCTTGAGGTACTTGAAAGTTTCTATCATGTCCCCCCTCTCCCTCCTTTCCTCGAGGGCTATACATATTCAGCTCTTTAAGTCTCTCTTCATATGTCTTCCGGTACAGACCCTGCACCATTTTAGTTGCCCTCCTCTGGACAGCCTCCATCCTGTCTATGTCTTTGCGGAGATTGGGTCTCCAGAACTGCAATCAGTACTCCAGATGGGGTCTCACGAACTGTCTGTACAGAGGGATAATAACTTCCTGTTTTCTACTGATGATGCCTCTCCCTATGCATCCCAGTATCCCCCCAGCCCTCCTTGCTGCCCTCTCACATTGCTTGCCCACCTTTAGGTCATCTGATATGACTACCCCCAGGTCCTTTTCCATTTTTGTTGTTGTTAGTATCTCACCCACCATTGTGTACTCTTCCCCTGGGTTTTTGTTTCCCAGGTGCATCACCTTGCACTTCTTAGCATTGAATCTAAGCTACCATACATGTGACCGTTCCTCTAACCTTGCCAAGTCCCTTCTCATCCTTTCCACCCCACCTTGTGCATCAACTCTGTTGCAGATCTTTGTGTCATCTGCAAAGAGACATACTTTTCCAACACTTTCTATACCTAGAAAGAGTGAACCTTGTTTTCACCAGCAGTATTAGGCAGTATTGGTGACACTTCTTCTTCTTCTATAAGCTACGATTAATTGTCACCTGCAATTTATAACAATTTATAGTTCTAAAGTTGTTGTGCATAAGTATGAATTCAACTTTTTATACATAACAGTTTGGGAACTGATGTAGTAATGTGTGCAAAGTGTGAGAGCAGCAAACCTTTTCTATTCTTCTTTTTCTGCTTTGATTTTGTTCAAAACCAGCTCTGAAAACAGGTGTTTTTAGCCGGCCCACCAGGGCAGGGGCAGGGTGCCCATCTGCAGCGCCAATGATCCAGGTTTGGGAATGGACTAGGGACCTTGGAGGGCCAGCAAGAGGAGAAGGATTGAGCAATCCTCGGACTGCTCTCCTTCTCCAGGGTGAGGGGGGTAGTGTTTCTGACACAATATGGACCTCCGGTGGAGGCTGGGCGTACCTCTTTGCTGGCACCATTATGTGAGTGGGGCAGGGTGGGTGTGGGATGTCATTGCACATCCCCACCAATGGAAATACCAATACAAAATTGTGCACTGCACAATTATTCCTACCCTGGCCCTGATCGCTCCCTCTGGATCTCCCTCCATTGACCAATTCTGGAGTCCATTGCTCCAGACAGCTTTGAATTCCACCCTGGGGGTAAGCCAGGGAGGTAATGTCAATGGGTGCCCCACACCGACACCTTTTCCTGTCCTACACAGGTCCACCTGGTGCCATGGCTCCACCCAGGTGGGTAAGCCATGAGGTATCCGTGGAGGAAGGTAAGTCCATGGGAGTAGGGTGGTGATGGGTGTATGGGTGGAGGAGAGGGGCCGTGTGTAGACCCAAAAAAAGGTGCTTTTTTTCTGAACCAATTATAGTATAAGTTTTCCAAAATCATTTTTTTAGAAACACAAACATATCTAAAAGTCAGTTTAGATACATGGCCCCCTTCCACATAGATATGCAGGCATCTATTCTTTGCTCTTTTCCCCAGCCCCAAATTACAAATCTCACCACCCCGTTTAAGAAAGTCACTCTCACAAAACACAGCTCCTCCACACCAAAATAACACATCTGTCCCAGTCAGCACCCACATCGGTGTGTATCAAGGATTTTCACCAAACTAGCCCAGTAGCATGGTAGTAGAGTGACCACTGGCAATGCCAGTGACTCACATCATGAACCAACCCAGGTCAATCTGGGCTGGCTAGGAGAGAGAGGAAGGATTGAGCATCCTTGGACAGCTCCTCTTTTAGTGAGAAGTGAATATCTGTTCTGCTGGTTGTCCGCCACAGGGATGAATCTGGGTGAAAAGCAACTTGTACAGCAAATGCAGGGAAAAAGACCCCATGCCTTGATGCCAGAGATGTCTCCATAGAAGAACAGAAGGCACATCATGCCATTTTACACACATGTGCCCCAGGAGAAAATAGAGTAAAATCTTCTTCTGTGAGGCTGGGTGACAGCCCGTTCCCCAGCAGGCTCCACATCCCTCCAGATAGGTTTAGTCCTGATGATGCACCTCAGTTCAGGTAAACCCTAGACGATGTAAATGCTCATTTAGAGTTAGGCTGCATGATTCTTCAGCATAAAAGACCAGCGATTGGTTGTAGGATTGCAAACAAAATGATTTGTTTAGACAGTTTTGAAAACTGAAAGCATTTATTCCATGCCAACATTTCACACATGTGTCAATGTACTTATTCAAGGCATGTCTAGTTCTTACAGCCCTACCCTTATATTGTCCCATTTGCTAAAGTGGAGAAGCACACATAAAGTGCAAAACTTATTTAGTTATTTATGCATTATGCTGTAAAGTGCTATAATAAGGATAACATAAGGAGCTGTCACCAATTAATTCTAGTAAAAATGGTGGAACAGGAGAGATGGCCCAGTGGTGTGGATGGCCGAGCTGCTCAGCACCTTACCTTTTGCCATACTGGTGACCCTGGTTCAGGAATGAAAGCAGTCATTTGGGTGGGTCGGCCAGGTGAAGAGGGTTTGGCTGTCCATGGGACTGCTGTTCTCCCTCTGGGGAGGGGGTTATGTGACCCACTACTTGTCTGCCACCTGGGGTGTCAGGTTGTAGCACAATCTGGGCACACAGAACAGAGCATACATAGAGCATCTAAAAGAACATCTCCATGGAATACAAAACACACCATTTCATCATTACACAAAAGTGTAACTTAAAGAGATAAAAAAACACAGACCTTGCCAAGTCCCTTCTCATCCTTTCTACCCCCCCTTGTGTATCAACTCTGTTACAGATCTTTGTGTCATCCGCAAAGAGGCATACCTTTCCTTCCAAACCCTCTGCAATGTCACCTATAAAGACGTTAAAGAGGACTGGACCCAGTACTGAGCCCTGAGGTACTCCACTAGTAACCCCCCTTTCTTCAGAATGTGTTCCATTCACTATTACCTTCTGTGTCCTGTTGTGCAGCCAGTTTGCTACCCAGGCTACCACCCTGGGACCCACTCCCAGGCTGGCTAACTTGATTATTAGTCTTTTGTGGGGACTGTGTCAAATGCCTTGCTAAGTCTAGGTAGGCCATATCCACAGCCTCCCGGTCTATTACTTTGGTCACCCAGTCAAAGAAATCGATTAGATTCGTCTGACATGACCTTCCTGCTGTGAATCCATGCTGCTTTGGGTCCTGTGCCCCACTGACTCTAGGTACTGAACAATTCTTTCTTTCTTTCAGAAGTAGATCCATCATTTTCCCACCACTGAGGTCAAACTAACAGGTCTGTAGTTTCCTGCTTCTGCCTTGCTCCCACTTTTGTGAAGGAGAATCACATCTGCCCTCCTCCAGTCCTCAGGTACCACCCCATCTTCCCATGATTTGTTAAAAGTGTGGTTAGTGGTGTCACTAGGTCCTCCCTTAGCTCTTTAGGATTCTAGGGTGAATCCATCAGGTCCCATTGCTTTGTCCACCTTGAGTTTTAGGAGTTCTTTCAGTACTCTTTCTTCTGTAAATGGACTGGTGTCAACCCCACTATCCAGAGTGCTTCTACTGTTTGGTTTGGATAACTCCTCCTCTTCTTCTTTTGTGAATACTGAGCAAAAGTATTCATTCAGTATCTCTGCCTTTTCACTGTCTCCCTCTGCCCACCTCCCCTCTCCTTTATTAATCTTCACTATCCCTCCCTTAACCTTTCTATGCTCCCTAATGTACCTATAAAAGGTTTTATCCCCATTCTTAACTGAGTTGGCTATCTTTTCCTCTGTTTGGGCCTTTGCTTTTCTGACTGCCTTCCCCACTTCTTTCTGCTTTAATTGATACAGTTCCCTGTTGTGTTCCTTCTGTGATTCCTTATACTTTTTGAATGCAGCCTTTTTCTCCTTAACCTTCCCTGACACCTCTTTTGAGAGCCATAGTGTTTTTTTATTCCGCTTTGTTTTCTTTATTTGTTTCACACAAAGGCTTGTTCCCATGATGGCAGTTTTGATTTTCTCCATTGTTCTTCCACCCTCCTTTCTGCCCATTTGCTAATGCATTCCTCAGGTATTCACCCATTATGCCAAAGTCAGCCCTTCTAAAGTCCAGTATCCTTGTCTTTGTATAGCATCTCCATGGTTGTGTTTATTGTGAAGCACACTGTGCAGTGCTCGCTTGTTCCCAGATGTCTACTGACTTCTAAGTTTGTAATCTCTCTCCATTTAAGAGTACCAGGTCTAATATTGCTCCTTCCCGAGTGGGTTCCACCAGTAGCTGTCTAAGACATGCTCCCTGTAGGGCATCGAGAATGACCCTGCTCTTGGATGTGGCTGCAGTCCATGTCACCCAGTTGGCTCAGCCTTACGCCCACAATATACTCCAGCTGCAATGTCACCTGTTGTAACCCTGGTGACAGTAGAGCAGTGAAGACTGCTACTCTCCCGAGAAGTGTCCTCCCTCTAGCAATGCTGAACATCCTGGAATCTTTCCTAAACCTGGGAACCTGGCACCAGAGATGAATGCACTCCCACTGTATCAACTGGCTGATTTAGAAGTCACTCTTCTAACTCAGAGACAATGAAGTTTACATGTAAATATTTTCCTTACTTTTTATATTGCAGTAATTCAAAATTCTGTTAACTCTGCAAAAAGCCAAGGTCAGATATTGTCAGTTTTCAAGTGGAACCTTGACATAAGCACTCACCTCTGGGGCCAGAAGACATGAAGGCTGTGGGTTCTAGCCCCACACCAGGTAACTGGATTAATATCCATAGCTGACACTATAGGGCACTACAAGGGGGTGCTGCACTGTTGAGGTGCCATCCTTCAGATGAGATGCCTTCTGCCCATCTCTGGTCACTGCCCAGATGGAAGTAAAAGTTTCCAAGGCATTCATCGATGAAGTGTAGGGGAATTTTTTAATAAGTCAGAACAAATCATATACAAAATCACTCAATTATGTCATTCAATATGGACTTTAAAAATTAAATAAGTATTACGTCATGCATAACTCACCCTACCCTACCACTCACAAAACTTAAAAATCATCAAATCCCTTAAGAAAAAACAAACCAAAAAAAAAAAAAAAAAAAAACCAAGGGCTGCAAAGACCATGAGGTTCATCCTATAAACAAAAAGTATAAAATGTTATCTGTATTTTTGAAAAAGGGCATTTCTCTCCCATGATTTAACTTTAACTTTAGAGTGATATCTGACATCTTTCACAGAAACTTCTTTAAGGTCTTTTCACATAGTCCATAGATACATAGATACATAGACACTGTTGGCAGATAAGGGCCTACGGCCCACCCAGTTAGCCTATTTGAGCTTGTAAGTTCACTTTATGTTTATGTCCACTATAGGAAATATAAGACATTCTCTTTTGCTGAAAGATAAGTTGGCTCCTGGCCTGCAGAGATAAAATTCGAAACTACAAAATAATACAGTTGTTACGTATTATAATGGCAAGCTTTAACTGAAGCTGGGCATAATCCCCTAGGGCAATGTTTTCATACGTAAACTGTGTAAGCCATGACAATTTCCAACATCTAGCTAAATATATCCACAATTGTCTCGAGTAAGTACAATCAATCAAAAAATGTTCCATTGATTCCATTTGTTGTATACAGTCTGGATAGGGACATACCCGCCTATCTATCGACTTGTTTACTATTCTCCTTAACTCCCAACTTCCCATATGAACAAAACCATACAATAGCCTACATTTGTGACAAAATTCTTTTATTCATAAGCTGGTCTATTACTAAATGGGTCCTAGAAGGTCTACAGAGCTTAAATTCTGGTTCTGTTGGGCCCAGTGTCTCTATCACTTGATTATGAAGTGCCTTTCTCATTTTTTGCTGTAAATGCTGTCTATACACTTTCCATTTATACAAAGTTTAAAGTGATGATTTAAAATAAGCTTGCACCTGTAGTCTAGTTGTGATTTTTAAAGGAATGTCTATCCATTTGTCTAAGAAAACCTATGCGCTTGACATAATCCGTGCTTTAGTCAAAGAATGTTCACCCCGTAAAGCCATTTGTAAAGATCCTGACCAAGAATGTGTGAAAGAACACCACAGGATTCACCATGTTAAGACCACCCTTATTCCTAGGGAGATAGATTAATTCTCATTTAATGGGGTTCAGCCTGGATCCCCATAGCATCTGAAAGAACAAACTAAAAAGTTTATCTCAAAGCTCACTGGTAGCAGAAAAACTGAACTCACATAGAGTAGGCAGGGATCAAAAACTGTTTTGCAATATACACTCTCTACAATTTGGATCATTTCAGCTTTTCCATTAAGCTTACTTTAGATTCACAGATTTGTAAGTTAGCCTCCCATTTAAATATGCCATGTCCCCAACCCTAAATGATACCTAATACCATTTGGGTCTTCCAAAATTTGAATACTGGCTACACTGTGTACTTTTCTGAGCAGAGAATCAAACTGAATGTCTACACTTTCAGATTTATTTAAACTAGCACCTGATATTGTGGCGTAATTGCCCATTTCATGAGACAACTCTAAAACATTGTCTTCAGTCTTTACAAACATGCACAAATCATCTGCATAAGCCACTGATTTAGTATCCTTCTTCTGCTGTGTTTCTTTAATACCCTGTATACATCTATTTGCCATAATCATGTGGATCAAGGGATCTAAAACAAAGACATAGAGGAGGGGACTCAATGGACAACCCTGCTGTACCCTAGTTTGCACTGATATCAATTATCCCTCTCTTCCTGTGATAATGGGGTGATCTCAGCCCATTCATATAGTAATTTAATCCATCATATAAAAGTAACTGGGAGACCATAGTAATACAGAACCTGGAATTAAAAAAAGCATGGCCAACCTTATTGAAGGCCTTATGCTTATCCAAAGACAGTATGAGTACCTCAGTGTTACTTTTTTGACAGTATTCTATAATATCTCTAATAATAAATACATTTTCCTGTATCTTTCTATCTGGAATGGTACTGGTTTGGGCCGGGTGTATTAACTGTTGAGCAAAATGTCTCAAACATCTTTGCAGTACAGTGGTTAATATTTTAAAATCCTTATTTAATAAGCAGATTGTCCTCCAATTGTTCAAAAGTTTTTTATCAACTTTTTTTTTATAAAGAAATGCAATTAGCCCCTTGGAAAAGGAGGGATGTAAGGTAAGTTGAGACAAAAATAATTAAATACAGTAGTAGCACCGAATTAGTTACAGGATTTTTAAGGATTTTTAAAAATCCCTTTTGAGAATTGTGAAACCTTTAGTTAGGGATTTTGTTTCATTTGTTATTGTGTTCACTGCTACCCAAAGAGGGCTGTCTCATCTGATAGTGTAGTTGGAAATCTACCAGATGGCACTTAAGTACTGTAATAGCAACTAGCCTCTTTCTTTAGGTATAAAAAAATAATTTTAGAGGATATTTTCCCTACATTTTGTGAAGGATAAATAGGGAATCTCACAAAATTGCTTGACAAATTCAGTGCTACTACTGTACTGTAGCCAAACAGAGGGAGAGGATATCCCCAAATGCTTTATAAAAACCATTAGGAATACCACCTCTCCCAGGTGACATACCTACCTTGAAGGAGTGGGTGTGGTCTAAAATTTCTTGTGGTAAAATAGGCTCCACTAAGCAGTCCGTGTCTGTAGGGTCTATGTTGGGGATTACAATGTCCTATAAATATTGTGCTGTCTCTTGGCATTGCCAAGAAATGTACATGGATTTCAGATACTCTTCAGTTCTCTCTTAAATCCACTGTTGAAGTCACTATCTGTCCCTGCATCTCATAAACCAGTAAAAGCAATGCGTTGTCCCTGTCTTTACAGGCCTTGAATAGGTTCTAATAGGGGATAGTTGTGTTCCAAATATCATTTGGCTGACAGTGTTGCTGATCTGACATATTGAAACCCTTGCATGTGTTGCTTAATAGAAGTGACTTGCTCACTGAACTCTTGTCCAGTGTGATGTTAATGTTAATAACTTAAAATGTTGTGTCCAAAGTTCCAGATATTTGAAACATGTTATATTAACCATTTTTTTTCCAAACTGCTGGAACCATACTGTCACATCCATCTTCATGTCCTCCCACCATTGTCCAAAATCCTGATAGAGACACAACACTGATACTCTGGCTGTAAGGAGAGAAAGAACCTATGCTATCACATACAGTAGTTATCGATAAGTACTAAAGCATTCAATTTCTACCATGTCAAAATATGTTGTTTGTTACCATTTGTACTAATTAGTGTCCTAACTATAAGATAGTCTGAAAATTCCATTGGAATAACCTTTGAATTATGGAGAAGTAACTGTTTAGAAATAAAAACATAATCAGTCTTGGAGGTCAGGGCATTCTTCACAAAAGCATGGGTAATCTGAGGGTGAGAAGCTTGTGAGCAGTCAAGGAGCTCTGCCAGATCTATTAGCTTCTGTAATTCTATGAAATCACAATAGATGTTTTGCCCTTTGCCTGTCTTAGTTGTATATCAATAGTGCAATAAAAAGTCCCCTCCCAAAAAACACATTCTTAACTGTTGCTAGAAAAGGCTGTATTTGATTAAATAAGAGGACTCTGTCAGCTTTCTTTTGTGGTGCATAAACATTAATAAATCTGCTAGGGCGCTGTCTCCATATTCCATCTACCACTATAGCACAGCCAGGGACTAAGTCAACAAACTTTTGCAATTTAAAAGTGTGCCCCGACAATAAGATGTCAATTCCATCAACCTGATCTGGTCCAAAGGACCAGCAAGAAGGACCCCCATACTCATGCATTTTTAGAACATTGCATGGATGCAATTAAGTTCATCCATGTCTCCTGAAGGACAACAATATCTACTTTACTGTCATGCAAAAAGGAGAAAACTGCTGCTTGTTTACTTGTATTGTGGAGACTATGTATGTTTAGGAATGCTAAGCAAAAAGGCTCAATTTAAACTGTTAATAAAGATGCATTTTTTCTTCTTTTTCTGTTTCCTCGTCTCTTTTTGTTGTTGAAGTATTCATGTCCATAGCATCTGGTTGGGAAGAGACATTGGGAGGCTAAATCATCTGCCTCTGATCCTCCCCAGTTATCGGGTGCTAAGGCTTCAAATTGGTTCTCAGTGTCCAACTCTGCAGAAGGCATGGCATCTTTGTTTAGCTGAGAACTCCCATCTCTGTGCTGTAGGTTGAGACCAGGCTTGGGGGGGGGCATATCCATAGAGTCCCCAGTGTCTTCAGTCTCATTCTGTTTGTCCTGTTCAAGTAAATGTTCAGGAATGTCTTTTTCCACTACTACTTCCATCGTACTGGGTCCCAAATCTGGTACTTCTTTTGCCTGTGATACTGGCATAGAAGGCTGATGACCTCCCTCTGGGCTGTGTTCCATGTTCTACAGGACCATATATGTGGTTGCTGCATGGTCCCTGGATAAGTATCTTGAATCATTATGGACTGTGCTAGATTTTTGTGCCTTCTGAATTAACTCATCCTCACCCAGGGCAGTCTTGCAAAATATGGCTATGTCCATCCCATAAAGGTTTCATTTAGCATGGTTTGTACATTGCATACTGATATGGTTAAACTCTCCACAGATCCCACATCTCAGTTTGTCACATACATTTGAGAGGTGTGTTCTGACCTCACTCTTATAACAAGCTTTCAGTTGGCCAGAATAAAACACACGTTCTGTCCCCCCGCCAAAACAACTGTTGGGTATATGTATAATTCCATTATCAGACTGCCTCAATTTTATCTTGAAATGCCAGACCCCCATCCAGAATGATTCAGAGTCTAGGATTGTTTACGGGTGCACTGAGTACCTTGCAATGTTGCAGGAGCCAGTGATGTATATCACACACATGAATACTTTAATTCCTAAACATGATAGTTACTTGTTTGATAAGAGGTTTAGTTAGTGGGACTGCAAAAAATGGGCTCCATAATGGTGTAAACTTGACTTGGTTATACAGGTTCCAAAATCATTCCAGACCATAAGAAGACCTAAAGCTAACATTGGAATTATCCTCTCCGGATACATGGATTAGAGCATACACATCCTGGGCACTGAAGTTCAAACAGCCTTTTAACAATGTTTTGCCAACATACTGTACAGTCTATCTGGCCTAACATCCAGTCCACCCTTATATCTCAATTGGATTGTGTTTTTGTGAGGTGCAAGTTCTGTTTTATTGAACAAGTCTGCATATCTTCGATTAGGTGCGGGGGAGGGGGAGGTGTAGGATGTGGCATCATTTCTGAGGGAGCACCAGGCACTGTGAGACCACCTTCACTAGCAACAGTGACTTTGGCATCCAGCATTCTATTCCTAGAACCTTCAGGGATAACTGTATTTATTTGTTCAGGTTCTGAAGCAGGGTAGATTGTATTAGCATACAGCACCACTCCGTCAGTTGTCATGACAATAGTCAGCGAGTCTGGTGGTACGGAACCCATATCTTTGTCCTGGATGGGTATGACTGCCATTTCAAGTGTTTTTTGGCCTGGTCATCAAAGAATTAGAGATTTTATAATCTTTTGTGGCAGCTTCAACAATAACAATGTCCAAAGGCTGGATATTTAACACTGGTAGCTCACTGGCATTGGGAGGATTTATGTTCTTCTCCATGAATGCAATAGCCATTCCCAGGAGTACCCCTGGTCCTTCTTGTGCGTGTTCCAGTGGTGGAGGTCTGCCATCCGGTAAATACAAGTATTCTTGCATAAAGGTTGAATCCCATTTGGGATCTGGTGTCCATTGCCCATCTCCATTTAATTTACAACCTCCCCATTTAACCCCATTTTGGCAACCATGCATGCTCTGTGTGGCAATGGAGTTTTACTATTGTGCTGTGACAGCACTCATCTGCTAACATCCCAACAGTGACAGACACAATGTCGGTATCGGCATTGTACTGTTGAGGATGTCAGTATCGATTCAGTTGGGAGACTGCCCCCAGAACCCCCATTTGGGGCTCTGCCCCACACCCCAGTCTCTAGATATCTAACTCTAAGTCAGAGTTGGACCGAGGCACAACACCGGAGTTGCACCCTGGTTTCTACTATGTCCAGCACAGTTACTCGCTGCATCCAGGTGATTTCTGTCTCTGTGCTAGGCGTTGCAGTGGTGGATTCAACCTCATGTCGGTAAACCGATGAGGGTTGTACTCTGAAGTTTTGAATGATGCAGTCTTGTGCAGTCAGGCATCCACCTTCAGCTCTCTGTGCCATAACGGCTGGTGTTTCAGACATTTCAGGTATAGCAGGTGTGCGCTATGAACATTTCCCTGAAGAGAAACTGTAGTATCAGGCAGGGCTGACAGAGATGCTTTAGGCGACCTTGCAGTTGAACTGTGTTTCCTTGCAATTTTCCTTTTAGTATATCGTTCCTCATCCTCTGGCAGCATAGAAAGCAAAAACTGGCAACATTCCTCTATTTACTTCTCCAGCTGTGCAGCAGCTGCTGATATGTTGGTGTCCTTGGTGGCCTGGATATCATCATCTTCTACCATAGGTGTAGCAAAATCTGAATCAGAATCATCCATCGAATCTTCAGAAGTTGAAAGTTCCTTATCATCCTTCTGGTCAACCTGGGCTCGGTAGGAGGATGGCTCTCCAGCCTGGTGCAGCACTTTCTCCTCTGCAGCCTCTGGATCCTCCATCTTAAAAAAATGGGCCAACAGCACCACCTTCCAAGAGTAGGGGAATGTTTTGTTGAACACTTCCAAAACATATTTATATCCACGGTGTTTCATTACATTAATAAATGAAAATAAAATCAAATACATCCGACAATCCCAAAACAAAACCCATGTTATCCTGCACACAGTAAACATAACCCCATAACTTCTTACCTACTTCTTCCCACAAAACAATCCTCCCCCACCAATCACAAGCCCTCAAAAGCAACCATATTTCTGAAAAAAAGGAAAACCTTTCCATCAAGCTTGTACCTTAGATCTAGGGTAATTTCATATATCCTCTACATACACCTCTCTCAAGGCTGCTTCACTAAGCCTACATATTGAATCATAAGACATTTTATTTTGTTGTAATATAAACTGACACCTAGCTTGCCATAAATAAAACAGTAAAATAGCAAAAAAACACATTTAAAGTCATGCCCACCCATTAACCAACAGGCAAGAGTAATTCCCAAAGCCAGTTGCTCATATGTCAGTGATTGTAGTCAAATCAGACTCCTTCTATTTGCTAAATATCTTCAAACCACCTTGAAAATGAACAATCTAAGAAAAACTGCTCCATTGATTCAGATTGATTCAGCTTTTCACATTCAGGGTATAAACAAGTTCTTTCATCTTGAACCTTATGCTTATTATTTCACGTAACCCCAACCTCCATGGGAAACCAATCAAACCACATCCCACATTCTATGTGGTATCCTTTTATTTATTAATCAATTTACTACTAAATTACTGTCAGAAGGTAAACACCCTTTAAAGTCAACCATTTCTGGTCCTACTGAGGCTCGAATTAGACAATATAATGCATTTCTTGATTTACCTACCAACTGTGATCTGCATATTCCCCACTTATGTATTTTCTGCAGTGTAGGTCTAAAACACTTGGAAACATTCCATCTATGGTTGAATTTCACCGGCTGCTCCACCCACAGCTGTAAAACAGGTTTCAAACTATTGGTCAGCCATGTTTTGACCAATGAATCCTTCTCTTGTAGAACTACCTGAAAGGACCCAGACCAGAAAATGGTGTAAAAACACCACTGGATTTACCATATTCAACTCACCTTATTTAAGGAAGATATGTATTTTCTTTTGACTGTGTTGAGACAAGATCCCAATAACATTTGAAAAAAAATTGCAACAATTTTATCTCTATCTGTAAAGGCAAAGGAAACATACACTAATATATAATAAACACAGAACCAAGAATTGCTAATAATAAAAATGATTTTAGTTTTAGAAAACTTTCAGCTTTTCCATCTGGTTACCTTGTTTTCACTTAGCAATAAATTTTCTTCTCAGTTCCTACCAGGCATATCCCCCTCCCCAAACCATACCCCTAAAATCTTGATTGGGTCCTTTGAAATAGTACTACCACCCACCTGACACTCCCCCAACTCTGTGGCACATACCAGAAGTCCTCTACATTTATGGATGTTCAGACTTGCCCTCAACACTCTGCTATATTGTTTCATCTCCTGCAATATTTCTAAAAGACTCTGTGAATTTCTAATAAATGCACATACATCATTGGCATAAGCCATTAATTTAATTTCTTGAGAGCTACATTCTCCCCTAATCCCTTGTACCTTCTGATTCATTAATATTCTCAGAATCAATGGGTCTAGTGCAAAAGTATATAATAATGGGCTTAGGGAGCACCCCTGTCTGACCCCTAGCCTCACCTGTATCCATTTCCCTTCTTTACCCGCTATTAATGGTGTTACCATAGCATGTGTATAAACCAGTCATAAACAACCAACTTAAAATTCAGGAATCCCATAAAATTAAAAAAAAAAAACATGGCTCACTTTATCAAAAGCTTTATGCTGATCAAATGAAACAACATATCCCAACTGACCTTGTCTAATGCTATAATCTACCACATCCCTAATTATGAACATATTTTCCTTTATGTTCCTACCAGGAATGGGGCAGGTCTGTACTGGATGTATCAAAATTTGTGCCACCCTCCTAAGTCATTTCTGCAGCAGACTGAAAAATATTTTGAAATCCAAATTCAAAAGACATATAGGTCTCCAATTGTCAATTTCCCATCTGTCCCCCTTTTTATGCAACATAACCACCAAACCTTTAGCAAAGTCCTGATGCATTATATTTTTGGTAATCCAAAATGTCAGTACTTTGGCAAAGCAAGGAGCCACTAGGTCACCATATATTTTGTAAAAAGTGTTAGACATTCCATCTCTCCCAGGAGTGGTACCTTCCTTTAAACTTTTAATGACTTCCAAGATTTGCTGTGGGTTATATCCTCCTGTAATCTATTTTTCCTACCACATCTAACCCTGGCACACTCACTCCAGCTAAATATTTAATAACCTGTAACCTATCAATGTCCCAGGGCCTAAATAAAGTTTCCAGAAAAGTCTCCACTTTTTGCCTTATTTCCCTGTAGTCCTTACAATCTGCTCTTGAAAGGTCATTAATTCCAGTAAATTAGATTTTATTCTCTGTTCTATACACTCACAGAGGTCCCCATACAGGGTCTTTTGTGTACCATAAGAAGCTCAGCTTGCAATGATTCAGACCTGTCATACTGTAAGACTCCATTTGTCATTTAAGAACTGAAATTTGAGCTGATTAATCCTGATTTGTAATATATAAGTGACAGAAGTTGCATGAACTGTGTCCTAAATTGAAGATATTGAAAAATCTCTAATTTGCTGCCAATTTCCATAGTGTTGGAACCATGCCATCAAATCCTGCTTTGTCTCAAACCACCACCTTCTCAAATCTTCATAAAGCCCCGTTACCAAAACTCTGGCCAACAAAATAGAGGTAACATTATATCGAACTATCTGATCTTTTAAAATTGAATTATTTAATCTCCACCTAGTAGAGGTCATCAGAATCCACCCTTTAGGAAATAATGGTGAATACCATTAAATGATCAGAACATTCTATAGGCAACACTTTAGTAGATCTCATTTGTAATTGTTTGGAAATAAACACATACTCAATTTTAGATGTTAACTGATTTTTCACAAACGTGTGTGTAATTAATGGAGAAGTGTTACAAGAGACATCTACAAAATCTACCATATCAATGAGAGTTTTAAAAGCCGTTGAATCACTATAAACCTTTTTCCCTTTCAATTTCCTATCAGCCACCTCCAAGGTACAACTGAAGTCCCCCAGAACTACTGCTTGTGCTGTTGTTAAATATGGTTTCAATAAAGTAAATAAGTCCACTTGTTTTGCTTTGGTCGGGGGGCATAAACTATTATAAATCTGTATGAGTCATGTAGCAAATTCCATCAATATATAATGCCCTCCAGGAATGATTGTAATTTAACTTATATCCAGAAACAAAAAGTCCCACCCCATCAGCCTGATCCTGCCCAAATGATCAATATGGTGGCCCCAAAACACAATTATTTTAGCCCCTAACATGCCAGTATATGACCTCATCCAGGTTTCTTGCAGGAAAATTACATCAAATTTTGCCTCACGAAATAGGAAAAAATAACAGTTTGCTTCCTGAGATTCCTAATACTATGTATGTTACAAGAAACCACCATAAGGGACGCCATATGTTAGTGATTCTACATTCCCATAATAATCAGAACATTTTCAAGAAGTTTTTTTCTGCTTTTCTTCTTTTTATCCTTCTTGGTCCGCATTCTGTTACCCTCAGGATTCACATCCAAAGACCCCGACTAAGAGGACCCATCTAATAACCCTTCTTCTGTTCTGTATCCCCCAGTTTTGTGGGATAAAGGTGAAAAAGGACTGTCCATCTCTATATCCTCCACCACCTGAGCCTTTGCTAATCTCCAACCCGTCTTCTTGGTTCGGCTTGGGACCAAGGTTCCTCTGTGGGGGGGCATATGGGCCTTCTCAAGCGCTTTCTGCACAGATGTCTCCATTCCACCTTCAGGGGTAACATCTATCATCTCGTCAATTGTTGGTCCTGCATCAGGTCTTCACTGGTACAGGGGTGGGGTACAGACTCACCCTCATGTGCCTCCATCTGAAATGCATGACCTGAATTCGTTCGAATTCCTCCTTCCCTCAGAAGACTGGGAACCTGAGGTGCCAGCCCAGGGGCAGCAGTGGGGCCTTCTGTTGTGCCCTAGAAATAAGATCATCAGGATCTACTGTCCTGGTTTTGTTTTTGGCAGCCCAAGGACATTCTTGAAAGATATGTCCCTGCTCATCGCTAAGTTACATTTGAAAAGTTGCAGACTTGGAAGCTAGTATGGTTAAACTCCCAACATATACCACATCTCAGCTTATCACAAACATTGGACAGGTGTGTACAGGAACCACATTTGTAACAGGCCTTTGACTGGCCTGGTAGAAACAAATCCTCTATCTTTGCCGAAAAAAACTGTTTGGTATTTGCATGATCCCTTCTGCTGTTTGTGTTAGCTCATTTTAAATCTCCAACCCCTGTCAGAATTCTCTGGGTCCAAGAGTGCTTCTGGGGCACTTAGCACTTCACATCTTTGCTGCAACCAATAATGTATATCACAGATAAGGGCACCTTCATTTCAGAACATGGTTGCTTCCATTTTTATTAATGGCTTTGATAGGGGAATGGTGCAAAGGGAGTCCACAGTGGGTGAACCAACATTGCTTATAAAGCATCCAGAAATGCTCCAGTCCAGCAGGTGTTCTAAAACTTATATCAAAGTTGTCCTCTCCTGTTATGTGTATCAGGGCACAGACATCCTGCAGTAAACCTCAATGACTCTTTTAATAGATTTTTGCCCACATGCAATCTGTCCGGATGCACTTCAAGCTCCCCTTTATACCACAGACGTACTGCATTCCTGTGGGGAGTGGGTTACATTTTATTAAATAGGTCCAAGAATCTTGGTCTGGGGGGGGTAGCAGAACCTCCTGCTGAGTGTTGCTCTTCAGCCAAGTTTTTCCATCCTGTATCTGATGCCCCTTCATTTGCCTGCCACTTCCCAGTGCTTGAATTCAGGACATATGGCAAAGGCTCTTCCTGTACAAATTATTCAGCTGTCCCAGTGTCTATACCATCCTGTGCCTGCCCTTGCATAAAATGTCCTCCACCAAAGGATTTAACATGCTTCTTACCCTGTATCAAGCTGTACTCTAGTGGGCCAGCTCCCAGATTCAGTATCACCCATTCCCCAACCACGGTTCTGTCCCTTTCATCCATGAGTTCTCCTCCTCATTATTCAGATTTCAGAAAGGGTGGTCACTCCGTGCAGCTTCCAAGTCCCGAATGCCAATTCCCAGCTCCTCATGATCATCAGGCCTGTTCTCCCTTGAAGAAATATCCCCAGTAGATGTCCATAATGCTTCCAACTGCACTAATCCTTGTGCATCAGTTCCCTTTATTGTAGTAGCACAAGAAGCATCACACAAATCACTGTCACTCTGGGCAATTTCGGGTCACCGTTCCAAGGGATTCTCAGTTCCATCTTGCTCGGAAGCCACCTTTGCTTGTTTGGGCGAAGTACATCCCAAGTCCTCCCGGAATACAGCAGGAGTCATACTGTTATCTTTTGCAGTTTCTTCATATCGTGGGTCTGGAATCAAAGACCTAGTGCCAGTTTGTGACCACCCCACCTCTCCCATCTCTCTGTCCGGGGACCAGGTATCCTGAGGGGTGAGTACAGATTTTAAACCAAATTGTGTGGCTACCAGGCTCCTGATACTATTCTCTTGCACACATTCTGCTGAGCCATCCATTTGGTGCACCTCTTGTACTCCAGTTTGCAATATACCTTATTTATTGTAGCTTTGTTTTATCTCGTGATGCCTTAAATTTCAGGCAATTTTCCTTTTTTCATAATGTTCTTCATCCTCTGCCAGCATAGTCAACAATATAGTTCTTCTCTCATCAATGCCCTCTTCCAGCCGTGCAGCTGCTGCTGCAATATCAGTATGTTCTGATAATCCATCGGTATCATCCTGCAATAAAGGTGTTGCAAATTTGGATTCATCATCCTCATCCATGGAACTATCAGAACTTTCCTCATTTAAATCCACAAATTTTCTTTCAAAAGGACAAGGCAAGCTCTGCAGTCTCCATCACTACCTCCACTTCCTTCTCCTTCACCTCCACCATCTTGGAACAACAAGGGCCAACAGCGTCCCCTTCCAAGAATAGGGGACTTTTCCCGGTGTCATGGCCAACATTCCTCAATAAATTAAACAGGCCCATGTAACCTATCCCCTGGATGCATCTCAAAACAAGCTCTCACAGCTTGTGGTGTCTTTCATTGTAAAACAAATTCTGGCCAGAGCTGATATGGCTGCAGATGAGTTTTCAAGTTAGGCAGAGCACATGTCCAAAATTGCCACGGACTTCAGTGCACACGCACAAATCATTGCACATGCATGCACAGTCTGCCATTTCCAAGATGGCCACTGGAGTTTGGACTCAGAGGACTGTACCATGTTCCTCCGGTCAAAGAAATAGTGCACCCATGGCAGACCATTTTGAGTTGCAGAATCGTCTGATCATTATCATCATTATGTAACTCAAAAACTGAAGCATTCCATGGTGTCAATCTGGTAGCTCATTTTTAGAGCTACTGCAAAATGGCTTCAGGCTCTGGTCACTGTAGCCATAAAATGACAAAAGAATAAAATAATACAGTACAGACAGTACATGTCAACACCTTACAAATAACAAATGAGTCCTGTGGAGAACAACAATTTTTTTTTTATACATAATACACTTAAGATAATAGTAGAGAATGTTCCAGGCATGAGTAGATGACTAGGTATAGTTATACCTACAGTTTTCAAAGAAGGAGTAGTTCAATTTTGGATCTCATAAAGAAATAAATCCAGAACAGAGGTTGGAGCTGACACTTCACTCTGCATAAGAGATTGTTCCCCAACTGGGGTATAAATTGAATCCCAGGAGAGTGAGTGCTTTTATGTCTGTCTTTCAGAGCATGTTCAATGCATAGCCAGATACAAGGGCTTTCTGAAGTGAGATGTTTTATTCCAGTTTGCTCCCAGATGAAGACTCATATGGCTGAAGTTCCTGGACACCTTAACAGTGTTTGTCTCACAGGTGTCACTCTCAGTTTGTGGATGCTGAAATAAATCTACTTTTTGCAGCTTATTTGTGGCTGGCTTATATATTTTGTTACAAAGGTGTGTGCCTCATTCTGCTGCACACCTTATGTATCACCTGCCAGTCAGGAAGCTGTCATTGCAGAATACTTCTACACATTAGCAGTTGAAAAGGAATGAAGAGAAAGAAACTTCCATTCCAAAATGGTGAAGACTAAAGAAGACTCCATGCAAGGCCAACCACATGCAGGGACTACTTCCAGCACACTGACTGTGATCCTGTTTTTCATTATTCAGATTGCATATTTGTTCCCTGATATCTGCCATGACTGATCCTAGCCTGCATCATCTTGGAGTGTCTGAATTGTGACAAAGATACCAGAACCCACAATCTGCAATATTTGGTTTATAACAAGATTAGGACCTGTAGGTTGTCAGAAGCCCTGAGCAGTGCAAGGACTGTTAGAGGAACAACATTCTGGTACAAAACCTGCAAGGTTACCTTTTGGTGTTAATTGAAATTTAAGTTACCTCATTGAATTTGCTAGCATTCACTACTATAGTGACTGCCTAATGGTATCATCCTATAACTAGCTCCACCATGCTCTGAGAGACACTATATGGTGACACTTACTAACTCTCTAAAAGGATTTCCAAGGGTATTAGGGTGCTTTAGGTAATTGCTGCACCAACTTAGCTCAGTGACTCTGTGTGTGACTGATGAGGTGGGAGGCTAATGGGGGCTGCAGAGGTTATTCTGAGTTCATATTATATACTTAGTACTGCTTCTTGTTGTTTGCATTAACCCTTTTCTCCCAGAGCCCCTGTTCCAACAACCCTAATAAATCCCATCCTTTTGTTTGTATTTATTTATTTATTTATTTATTGATATATCATTTTTGACCAGGAAAGGTACACTAAGCTGCAATAGCTTGTTTGCAGGTGCATCTCTGGGGAGCAGGTGGGGTTAAGTGGACCTGTTTACTGATGGGGGAATTTTGACTATAACACCTGGTAAAATCCCCTACTCCTCATCGATGAGTGCCATAGGATCATTACTTCCACCGGGACAGTGACCAGGGATGTCCAGAAGGGATGTCAGTTTAACGTCTTATCCACAGGGTGGTGCCTCAAGTATGCACACACCCCTCACACTGTATTATAGTGTCAGTTATGGGTATTACCACAACTACCTGGTGTGGAACTAGAACCCACAACCATCTGATCTACTTGTCCCAGAGGCAAGCACGCCACCTACTGAACCACAGATACAGTATATTACTGTTGTGCACATATTATATTTAGTGTTTCATTACTATGGCTGCATTGTTATTCCATTGTGGGGCTTGTGGGGCTGTTAATTATACTGTTTCCGGGTGTATAATTCCTGTCTACTATCAGGCATTTCAATGGCTTCCATAAATGGAGGTACCATACTACTAATACATTTCCCATGCAAAACACACAAATCAAGGTCATCCTTAAAGGTTATAAGACCCAAGCCTCACCCTAGCCATTAGATGATGGAGCCATGTGTCTTGTGGCATCAGAGTGAAAGATGGCTTACAAATAGTAAAAGGATATTGCTGCAACTGAAGTTATGTTGCAGACAGCAAAAAAAAAAAATGATTATGGGGTTGGAGAAATTTAGCCATTAGGAATGCTGAGGAAAATCAGTAAATCATGATTCATGTGTTGTAATAGTCATGACTGATCATTGCCAATCATCAAATGCCAACACATGGTCATCAAGGGAGATCATAATGTAAGATAATCATATAGATCATGATTTAATTATTTAAAGCATAACCTTTAAATCATCAATTGATGATCTTTAATTATTCTGTAAGCATAAATCAGTTTGATGATCGTTGATGATGCATAGCTTATATAATCACATTATGATCATTTATGATTATATCAGTTCTATAATGTGGATTTGTAAGTCATGAGAAAAATATTAAACAGTTTTGTGTTAAAAGATAAAAATATTAACATATCAAATACCTGCAAAAGAAAATTAATCATAAAAATTATGTGAGGTCAATTTTAAACCCTTTTAAAAGGAGTAAATGCTATGTTTGGTATAGTGCAGACATTTGCCTAGCTAATTTTCATATCTCAAAAGCACAGTTTATGAACCAAAGAAATGGCAATTTATGTATTTAGAATACTTTTAATTTGTGCCGACTGTGAAAATGCTATGAGCACAAACAAGGAACTTGAAGGAACTCATCACAGCCATATAGGGAACCTTTTTTGGAGCTATATAAACCAATTTGTACCTTTATAATATGAGAGAAGTATGTGTAAATCCTAAGAGAAAGTGTAAATGAAAACTGTCTATTTTGATAGATGAGGCACTGTAACTGATGATTCAATCAAATATGTCTAAATAGGTAACACAATTAACTCCAAAGGTACCAACAACATAACTAATTCCAAGGGTACCAAAAAAGCTAAATTCAATATCTATCTATCTATCTATCTATCTATCTATCTATCTATCTATCTATCTATCTATCTATCTATCTATCTGTCTGTCTGTCTTCAATTTATTGCAGTGATCTTGACTGTAGTCAGTCATGATAATATGACTGTCATTTATCACAGTCATTTCCATAGCATCATGGTTTTTGTTGGTAGTCATGTAACCGTTATCTTTAATCATTTTAGACATAGTTACATTATTTGTTTTTCAAAACTGAACATGATCTTTGAACATAATTGAACATAACTGATAATCATTTATGATATTAAGTCATCATCGTTTAAGCTACAGAGACATGCAATGTATATTTTCCCTTGAGAGAAATCATTTTAAAGGCTGAGATACAGTACTGTATAACAAGGGAATTTATTTGAGCTTATTCTGGGGGTAGATATAGAGGGCATACCCTATGCTTAAGGATTAATTAAAGTTAGGGACAATGTGAGGAAGCATTTGTTTAACAAGATAGTGGTAAACCTATGGCACCAGCTCTCAGTGAAAGCAATGCAAGCAGTGACTGATTTTAAACAGATTAGATCATTTCCTCATAGAGAATAACATCACTTGGGCTTAGGCAAGAATTCAAGTGGAGTAGGTCATCAATGCATATTGGCACTGGTAGTCTTGCCCTGATACCTCATTAAGAAGAGTATCAGAAAGTTGTGTGCAGAAAGAGACCTAAATGTTTCTCCAGCACCAACACAGCCCATTAGCATTGGTAAGAATTTGATAGCTACATTTACAGCTTTCACACCTTGGGTGTCTGCAGGGTAGGGAAAATGGGTCTTTGGAATTGTGCAACTGGTTAAGCATGTTCTTCAAAGAAAAGGTTGTTGGCATTCAGAGCCATATCTCCTCCACAGCTAAGTCTATGTGCAACAGTAATCAAGGACAGTTGAGCTACAAATGTCTGATTCTTTGTTGTTAGTTCTGCAAACTGGATGACAGGAAAATGACCCAGGTTCACAGGAGTGTGCAATGTACCACCTCAAACCTGAACTCAGTCAGCTGTACTATCAGCAGAGTGGTAGTGCTACCACTCACAACACCATCAACCCAAGTTTGGGAATGAACTACAGTCACCAAGAGTTGGCCAGGGTGAGAAAGACTGAGCGTCAAGAGGATGCTCTCTTCCTCTGGGGAGGAAGGGATGCTGCCACTGTTGCAGGACTGCCACATGGGTGACCATGAATGGTAGCGCAGGTGAGTACTGGAAGTGAGAGGAGGATTCAGCTGAAGCCTGCAGACACGTGTACAGCATGCACATGCTTGGGAGTCTGAGAGTGTGGATGTCTATAGGATGTGACTTATGGGTAAAATAGCTTTAAGCATGGCTAATCTTCCATTGCACACAAGCCTGACCCCAGTCACTGTCCACCTTTGAGGATACTCAGGGAACCTCTGCATCTGTGATGCCAGAGGAGGCAGAGGGTTGATAGCAGCTTGGCTGTTCCCCACAACAAAGAGGCAAACTTGTGAGGTTAAAAATCCCTGAGGGCAATAGATGGGGATGCTGGGGATGGGGAAGGGTCAACCCGGAATAGGAAGTAAGCAGGGATACAAAAAGTATAAATTTAAAATGGAACCCCATTCCTTCGCAGCTCATAAAGCCTGAGATAAAGGCTCAATGCAGATTTTTGTGGGTATTGTGAATGCATCCTTGTGTTAATGGTTTCTCCCTGAGGCTCCAAAAAAGGGTGGCTGTGAGGCCATTTCTAAAGATAACTTTCTTGATCTAGATGACAAGCCAAATTTGTGACTGATCTTCAATCTGCCATTCATTACAGAGATTGTTGAAAGGTTGGTTGTGAGGCAGCTCACTGAGCGCTTTCAGTCAAATAATATCTTTGAGTCATTTTTGGGAGTGACACAACACTAAAAAACTCTGATTAAGGTTTTCAACAACTTCCTCTGATCAAGTGATTGAGATTAGGTGTTAGTCTTGATTCTCCTTGATCGGACATCAGCCCATGACACAGTGAACCATAAAGTGATTGTCAATATTGTCATCATTGTTGAGATGAAAAAGGCTGCATCCCATAAGAGCTCCTAGAAGTTGCCATAGGATTTTAATTTTCCACCACCAGCCAGGTATTTATCCAGTCATCTCTTAAATGTTTCATTTTTCTCACTAACAACCATGATTTCAGGCAGCACATCCCACATATTCACCATCCTCTCGGCAAAAAAAATGCTTCCTTTTATTGGATCTAAATTATCCTTCTACCATCAGTAACACATTACCTCTTGTTTTTGAGTTTAGATCTTTAAATCCATGAGGGTAAGGTCATTAATTACTTCATAAGAAGTAAAAATCCCTCTTTTCTTTCTATCCTCCAGTGAACATAGGCCCAGCCTCCCGAGTCTACAGCATATGGTTGGTCCCTTTATCATTTAACATTTTATCCTCACCTGCAGCCACAGTCCTGCATTACATCCAGCCACCGCTCCTCCATTCCACCTCTGACCCTGAAGCTCTCATGCCCAGCTGGCAGACGCATCTCTTCCTGCAAAGGGGGCCCTCCCCGTAGCCCCTGCGCCTGGCGAGGAACCATTACCAGCGCATGCCTTCCGGGCATTGTCGGCTGGTGAAACTGTGGCTATCAAGATGCCATGAATCTGTGCTGCTTTTTCCCTCCATTTATCTTCCCCTGAAAGCACAGACATGCAAGGACGTCAGCGCACTGACATGCAGACGCCTGCCAAGTTTTCCCCCCACTGGCACCCACGCTACTGTAGTACCACTGGGTGTCCCCAGAGACCAGCAGAGTGCGGCGTGCATCCCTCCCTTCTCCCCAGGACTAGGAGAGCTTTCATCAGAAGCACAATACTAGTCCTCCCCTGCTGACCCCTGATGATCCAGGCTCATTCCTGAACCTGGATCACTGGCATGGAGCGAGGTGTGGCGTCCAGCGCCTTAACCCTCAGCACCACCAGGACAGGCAGCACATGGTTTGTTCCTAATGTCTGATACCATATTTGTAGTGTATGTTGTGAATTTGCAATCCTGCTGATGTCTGATTTTTATAAGGGTTCCATAACTGACTGCAAAGTCAACATGTGGCCATCGTAGCCTCTGTATAATGGAAGCAACACTTTTGAACTATGGCTCTTTATATTCCTCTTTATAAATCTGATTACCTGATTGGCCTTGGCTACAACAGCAGTATACTGATCTTTAAATCTCAAGTCTTTATCAATTTGCACTCCAAGGTCTCTTTCAATGTTACTAATTTTGAGGATGGTGTTGCTCAATATATACTGATATTTGACCTTCATTCCCCATTGAAAGGCCCATTTTGATTGTTTGTAGACTCAAAAAGTGTTTTGGGGAGGGCTGTTTGGAATGGTGCTTTCATGCTTCCAGTCATTGTTGATGAACTGTGACCAGATGATTGGAGTGGTATTCTCTCAGTCATGGAAAATAGTCCCTGACTCTGGTGTGCCCTTGGGCTCAATTCTGTCACTGGTGTTGTTCATTGTGTACATGCATCTTCTGAGAGAGATCATAAAGAGGTACTGTTTCATGTTGGTTTTCACTGCAATGCAAATGATACCCAACTGTATCTTGCTTTTGCTCTGACAGGTTGTGAGCATACATGTCCTTCAATATTTCCATTCAAGAAATGATGTTCTGGCTTATGAAAATCTTAAAGTTGCATTTTAGGGTTCTCTTCAGACTAACATTTGATTGTTTGCCTCCCTTATACATTCTGTTGGAATGATGTTCCTGATGTAAGCGGCTGGCAGTAATCATGGACTGCTTTTGATTAACCCCCACTGTCTGCAATCCAGGAAGGTTTTTCCTGCCATGAAGTACAATGAGTTTAATGTTCAAGGTGTCCCCCATTCACAGTGAAATTTCCTCAAGCAGCCTGTCATGGGCTGTCAGTACAAGTCAGTGTTGGGCCAAGGAGGTTGGGTGGCCCAGGTGGAGTTCTGTCCAGGTCAGGATGAAGATACTCTCCAGGTGATCTCAGACTGGGTTGCATTCTACCTACTTCCAACTGGACAAAGGGCTCACCCAGCTACCTATTGGCTGTGGGTGGACTTGGGTACAATTATTTCAGAGATTGACACATCATTTCTGAGTGAGGGGGTTTTCCTTGTTGCTCTGAAAATCATAGTGGTGAGACTTCTTCTATAGAAACCATCTTTGGATCCTGATGTTCTCTTTAATTACAGGCTTGTCTTGATACTTCCCTTCTTGGGAAAGGTAATCAAGAAGGTGGTGGTGATAATGCAGTTGGAGGCTCTCCTGGAAAGGTATGACATCCATGAGCCTCTCCAGATGGAATTTTGTCCTTGTCACGCCACTGAGATGGCAATTGTCAAGGTGTTCAGTAATCTCCTCATGGTGGAAGACAGAGGACATTGTGCCATTCTTGTCCTTGTTGACCTGTCATTGGCATTTGATATGGTGGATCATGGGGTGCTTTTGGAATGTCTAAGTCACTTTGTAGGGCTTACTAGCACTGTGTTGTGCTGGTTTGAATTCTACCTGTCTGGAAGAACTCAGCAGGTTGCCTTGGGTAATTCCATTCCCAAGAATGCTGCTTTGGAGGGTGGCATAGCTTCAATGCTTGATCCTGGCCCTGTGTTGTTTGCCATGAACATGTTGTCCTTAGATGAGGTTATCAGAAGGTACTGTATGATTTGGAGTGTAACTGCTAAGCATATGATACTAACTGTGTGTGTGCCTGGGTGGGTAAATGCTATCTTGATGATGTGCCATTGTTTTAAAGTGATCAATGGCAGGATAGCCTTCAACTGTTAAATCTCAACCCAGGCACAACTAAGGTGATGACTGCTGAACCAGGTCCTCGAAGGGCAGCTCTGACAGGGTGGGACACATGAGTGCCATCATTAAATGGTGTTCTCCTTGAAGTTGTGGATGTAGAATCTGGAGGTCACTATGGACTCCAAGCTGACACAAAGAAAAAACAGATGTCAGTGGTTGTGCACAGTGACTTTTCCATCATGTTCTAGATAAAACTTTCTTGTGCGCAATGAGTTGGTGATGATAGCCCATGCCTTCATCACATCTAGGCTGAATTACTGTAATGTTCTTTTCCTAAGATTATTTAAAGGTCTGATGCACCACCTGCAGCTGGTCCAGGATGTGGCTGCACATTTGATCTCCAGGACCTCCCATAGAGAATATCAACTCTGTGCTCCAAAACTGCACTGACTGCTTATTCAGTGGCATGTCAACTTCAAGATATGCCTGTTACCATTAAAGGCCCTACATGGTCTGGGTCCTGGATAGAGATGGACAAAGTTGCCAAAATTCACTTAGTAACAAATATGAGAATTTTGTACCTTCACATAGTTATTTGCTCAGTGACTGTTCAAATTCCTGAGGGTGCATCTATGCAAATCACCAATTTGAGGGTGAATTAGGCAATTTACATAGTTCATTGCACAAAGATGTGTAACTTGCTGAAAAAAAAAAATGTAAATTGCATCTCTAACTGTAATAAAAAAACCTCCCCCCACCCACTGTGCTGTAATACCTCCTCAACCAAAAGCTTTGAAGTCATAATGCCCCATCTCATCCCCCACTAACACCCTCCTCCCTTCTCTGCCTTGGCATATTTCAAGTGAAAGTAAGACAAGCTAGGTGCTGGCCCAGTGGCGCAGAGGGCTGAGGCACTGGACGCTCACCTTGCACCACGCCGGCGACTCCGGGATTGGGAGCAAACCTGGGTCTTAGAGGTTGGCATGGGGGGTGGGTGGAGCTGGATGGAGTGGCTGCCAAGGCAGCTGTCCTCTCCAGGGAGGTGGAGTGGCATACCTCGCTCATGTCTGACCCCTGGTGGAGGCCAAGGGCTGCGCAAGCAAGGGTACTGGCGATAGACCAATGGGGTAGGCGGAAGAGGGCCATTACTGGCCTGTAAGGTGCATGCATGCCTCCACACACATGCGTACTTCTCCTGGGGTCCTCAGGAAATAAGGGGAGAAAAGCGGCAAAAAGACACCGGGCGGCAGGATGGCGACCGACTCTCCACAGGCACCACTCCTGGACTGGGAGTAAGGTAAGCCCTGGTAATTCAGGGTGACAGAGCTGGGGGAGTCGGTCAGATGGGGGCCATATGGGATAGGAGAAATACAGATGCAAAAAAAAAAAAGAAAAAAGTAAGACAAGCAATGTAAGATCAGTATACCATTCCTTCCACCCATGCTCTAAACACACTCCCCCTGCATCCCCCCAACAAATCCCACAGCTAGGTATGTTAGTCATAACATGCCCCATCCAAACTACCCTCTGGTTCCCACAACCCTATTTCTCCCACCAGCATAGAGAAAAAATTCAGCCTGTAACAAAGAAAATGGTCCCCAGTGCAGAATAAATGAATGGTGACATAGTTTACACCTAGTAAAACCTGATTAGCTGAAAATTCCGCCAATTAGGTTTTATAAGGAGCAAAGACATTATCATTCCTTTGTGCACCAGTACTCAGCTGGACACTGGACAGAATAGACTAGAGGGGCTGGGGGGGGGGTTTGGGTTAGGGGTATGATGACTACAGTCCTGGTGGTGGGACCAAGAGGTGGTAGTGTATTTGGCATGTGGTTGGGGGAGAGTATATCAAATTTATGTTTCTTGTCTTACTTTTAGTTTAATTTAACCAAGGGTAGAGGGGGTGGAGGGAGAAGAGTGCCAGTGGGGGCTGGGAGAGGGGTATATGACTATGAAGTTTTGGGTAGATGAGGGGGCAGTATTACAGAACAGTGGATCTGGGAAGTTTAAAAAGTAATTTGTATGGTAAACTTGTGCAGCCACCTAAAAATTTGTGAAATTTGTGAAGTGTGAGTTTCTTGAATATGCGCCAACTTTGTGGGCCAAATAAAACTTCACTGCATCACTAGTTTTAGCTATCTGAAAGATCTCTTGACTCCTTACGTGTATTTTACTCTTTCTGCACCATCAAATGCTAGCTTACTGTTGTTCCTGTGATCCAGGATAAAGCTTTCAGGGTGCAGCTCTTTTGGTTGCTGCCCCATTATTATGGAATGGTTTCCTTGTTTTCAGTAGATCTGCCAGCACAGTGGGGACTTTTAAAGAGGCTTTGAAATTCCATCTTTTCAAAATTGCTTATTGCTTGACTTAATTTATTATTTAAACCTGAAATTAAATTACTAGCACAAGGTCATGTAATGCCTCTGAGCTAGGTGGCTATATGGTAGTTGCTCTCCCGCTGCCCCTGCCCATTTTTCAGCAACATCCATGGCAAAAACTCCCATTTTGGTATATCTACTGCCTGCTGCTAACCTTAACAGCCATCCGGTTGTTAATTTGTCCAGAAACCCACTGTAGCTTTCTCAGGATGGACACCGAGATGCGGCCTCTCAAAGATTTCATGGTAACAGTGTCTGCAGAACTTCAATCTTTGAGGGTGAAATTAAACACAGCTAATCAAAGGACTGGGAACAATGAAGCCTGAGTTACCTCACTAGAAGGATGGAAGGACAGGGAGGCAATACAGACTACAGCATTAAGACAAAGGCTGGCTAAAATTGAAGGGAAGCTAGAAGATCTGGAGGGCAGAAGCAGGCATAATAACCTGCTTATTTTTGGTCTCCAGGAGGACGCTGAGGCTTCTACCCCAGTGTTATTTACACAGAAGGGCCTTGAAAAAATAGCAGAGCCTTCTCCAAATCATTCCTGCTACACAATAGAGACAGCGCACCACTCCCTGCATGCCAAACCACCCCATGGTGCTCCCCCTTGGCCATTGATTATGAAACTACTGAATTTTCTTGACAGGCAGCACATATTGCAGAAATATAGAAATTTGAAAGAGATTCTGTGGAAAGGTCAATGTCTCCATATTTCTCAGGATCTCCATATCACAGTTCGACAGAAAAGGGCTTCCTTCCACTTGGTAGTGGTTAAATTGATGGCAGCATCGACAAAATTTAAAATGCTGTATCCTGCTAAATTGCAGATCTTCTGCAAGGACAGTTGGCACACAATTGAAAGTGTAGAGCAGGTCACTCACAAACTGCAGGCTTTGCTTCCTGAATCTGTTCAGTCCACTCCTGATTGGAGTTCATAGGGGTTTGGTAGCAGAGACTGAAGTTTCCCATCAAAGATGTTTGTGAGTAACAACTAAACTCTCTGTACCCACGAACTCAATTTGGTGTGGCCTGATTTAGAGACACTAGACTTCAATTTGGAATGCATGTTTTACATGGCTACTTAAGCTGACTGAATCATCACCTTGGAGCTGCACACTGTTTTAGTTCCTGTATGCAACTGCTTTTGTTTTGCGGCTGGCGAGTTCCCTCAAGGGAGCTGTCAGTCAGGAACCCACTTATTTTGCATAAAAGTGAACTCAGAGTATCTGTGTCCACTGGTCTTCTCCATGAGGTCTCACTCAATTACGCTCCAAGTGACAGGGACTGAGGATTTGGAGGTCCTATTGCCATCTAAGGAATTGGCAGCTCATCTGAGCTGGATCCATCTTGGGACTGTACCTTTAAACTACAAGACACTCTTATAGCATCCAGTACTAGGTCCCGCTTATGTGTTTTTTTTTTACAGGGGTTTCTTAATTCGAGCACTTCTGGACATTATAGTTCCTTGTTTAAAAGATTATAGTGTTAACATTTGGGACTGTTGGGGTGGGGGGTGATCGATTGATAGTGCAGTGCGTATATGCAATTGGGGCTGACACGAGCTAGTGTACTGAGAGGAATTTCTTTTCCTACATTTGGTGAACCCTTAAAATGATTTAAGTATTCCTTTTAGAGGAGAGATTTGTGTTGGGAGGTGTTCTTTAGGACTCATTGTAGGGGCCTAATTTTTGTTCTTGTTGTTGGGTCATTTGGGGGAGGATGGGGGCGGTGGAAGGAGGCCATAGAGTGGAGCATAGAACTGATATTGTGGGGGTTCATGTGTTGTGACTGGTTTGGGCACTACGGCATATGTTTAGAATATGGCTAGCCCTATAAAAGTAGCATCATGAAATATTAAAGGGGCACATCACCCCTCAATAGGATACAGATCCTTAATCATTTACAACAGTTACAATGCCAGATCACCTTCCTACAAGAGACACATCTTCTAGCCACAGAATCAAACTTGTTTCATAGATTGTTTGTGGACAGGTATATACTGCCAGGAGTGCCACAGCAAGCCAGGGGGTAGCCATCTTAATTTCCTGAAGGGTCCGCTTTCAGCACCAACAATCAATATCTGATCCCAATGAGAGGTATATTTTTGTTAAAGGGGTGTTAGATCGTACCAAACTTATTTTATGTTCAGTGTATGGCTCTAACCAATCAGATATCCCATTTTTTATGGACAGAGTAGATCCGCTCTCTAGACTCCCTCCAGTACCTTTATTTTTAGGGGGAGATTGGAATGTAACACTGTCTTCAGACCTAGATAAATCGGGAATATGGAGAGCGGGTCCAACTTCTGAGCAGCGGGCACTGCGAGATCTGATTAACACTCTAGAGCTATGTGACCCATGGAGACTCCTGCATCCACAAGACAGGGTTTAAACCTTTATTCCGTGGTCCATGGATCCTATTCTAGACTGGATTTTATATTAACAAGCTCTTCTCTTTTCTGGGATAATCCAAAGGTGAGACTGGCTCCAGGGTTCTTTCAGACCACTTGTTGGTTTGGATAACACTAGTCCTTGACCCCAACCTGGAAAAAGATACTATCTGGAAACGCAATAATCAGCTGCTCGCAGATAAAGTGTGCAATGATTGCATTAAAGATCAAATCACTCTATTCGACCAACAAAATGTGGGTTCAGTAGGCAAGGCTGATCTGGAATGGGCTGTGTGTAAATGTTTCATAAGAGGAGAATTTATCCACTTTGCATCCAAATGTAAAAAGGTCTAGGCGTTGAAAGCAGAGGACCTTCTTCAGCAGATTAACACTATTGAGATTGGTCTGTCTCCTCAAACTGCTGAAGTTACCTTGAAGGAGTTAGCTATACTACGTGATAAATATGCTACCCTGATGATGGTCTGACACTAAAATCCCAGGTGTCAGCTGTCGTCAAATCCTCTTTTTACCATCTGAGGAATATCACCCTGGTGAAACACTTGGTTCCTCCTGACGATTTTCCAACATTGGTCCATGCCTTTGTCACTACCCACCTTGATTACTGCAATTCCCTCTACCTAGGGCTACCAGGGATTGATATCCACCACTTGCAACTGGTGCAGAATGCAGTGGCCAGGCTTTTGACTGGGACCTCTAGGTCCAGTCATATTATGCCTGTGCTCTGTGAGCTGCACTGGCTGCCTGTTTGGTGGCAGATCACCTTTAAGGTTGGCTTGCTAACCTTTAAAGTCCTACATGATCAGGGACCCAGTTACCTGCAAGACCTTATGGTACCCTATTGCCCCCTCTGTCCTCTCTGATCCACTGATGAGGGCTTGCTAGAGATTCCCAGGGTGTGATTGAAGACATTTGGTTCCCGTGCTTTTTCTTTTTTGGCTCCAACCCTATGGAATTCTCTACCTCTTGTTAAGAGAATGCCTGACCATTGACAGGTTTAAAATTGAGCTAAAAACTTTTCTATTTACTTTAGCCTTCCCTAAGTATGGTTAATTTGTTTCTGTTTTAACTCATATTTATATTTGTCTGTATCTGGTTTTATGTACACTGCTTGGTTCTGAAAGGCGCTATAAAATAAAGCTTGATTTGATTTGATGAAAGATAAAGGTGAATATGCAATCTTTAAAACAAAGACTAACTATATAGATCAGGAGATAAGGCAAACTGTCTGCTGGCTATTAAGTTGCCTCTTGGTTGGTCTCAGTGATTAAGGCTAAGGATGGGTCAATGCTATCCCACCCCTATGAAATTGCCCAGCTGTTTGCCTCCTTTTATGCAGATCTATATGCCTCCAGGCCTTCCATGAAATCCAGCTCTGACCTTACATCCCACCTTAAGGGCTGTGATCTTCCGAGTCTGTCACATGAGCCTCAAGTGCTTTTAGGCCAACCCATATCGGTATAGGAAATCCAGCTGACAATATTGAGCTTAGCACCAGATAAATCTCCTGGCCCTGATGGGTTCACATCCAACTTTTATAAGGCCTTTGCAACCCAATTGTTGCCTATTCTTTCCTATTTCTATACCTATATATATGGTATTTAAGATCCTAGATTTCCGGAGGCCCTTATTGTAGTTCTCACAAAGCCGGGTAAATCCCCTGAGCTAGTAAGTAATTATAGGCCCATATCCTTGATTAACTGCGACATTAAGATCTTGGCTAAAATTTTGGCTGCAAGGGTACTCCGGGTGTGGGAAGTCCTCTTATCTCATGAACAGGTGGGATTTGTACCTAATAGGTCATCCCTGGACCACTTCAGGAAGCTATCGAATATCCTCTCTGCATCCAGGGGAGCAGAGACCCCTATGGCGTTGGTTTCCCTGGACACAGAGAAGGCTTTTAATAGAGTGGACTGGGTCTTCCTATTTAAGACCCTGGAGACTCTGGGTTTTCCACAATCCTTTATTAGGTGGATACAGGCTCTATATTCCTCTCCAACTGCAAAAGTGTATTGCAATGGGGTATTTTCTACCTCCATTCCTCTTGGGTGGGAGCATGGAGAAGACTATCCACTGTCTTCCCTGCTCTTTAACTTGTAATTAGAGCCTTTACTCCAGAGGTTACACAGCTCCCCAGAGATCACTGATATCAACATGGGCCCACAGACATTCTTGATGTAAGTATATAAGGATGACATTTTGCTCCATCTTACTCATCTGGACATCTCTCTCCTGACAGTGTTGCAAATTATTGAGGAGTATGGTGTTTACATGCACTATAAACTTAATCTACATAAAACTGAAGTGTTTCCCCTTACAGTCTCAGATAACAAACAAATAGTGACATCCCTGGGATTCACTTGGTCCCCTAGTTCACTTAAATATCTAGGCCTATAGTTGGCTCAGGACTCTTCTATGATGTTTAAACTTAATTTAGAGGATTTGCTTATTTGGATCAGACAGGATCTGCACAGATGGCAAGCCCTTCCCTCTCCTTATGGAGCCATATATCAATCATCAAAATGAATGTGCTCCTGAGGCTTTTTATCCCTCCATATGATAAATGTTGGATTCCATTGAAATGGTTCCATAAGGTCCATCAGATTATAACTAAATTCATATGGATGGACAAAACCCTAAGGAGGGCTTATAAGATATTGGCTACCCAAACATATGGGAGGAATCAGACTGCCTAATTTTCTACTTCATTATTTCTCTAGCCACCTAAGCAAGTTGTTTCAATGGTTTCTTCCCTCTTCTCAGGATCCTCCCACTGGGTATAGGTCACCATGGTTAGATCTGGAAATACAAATCTTTCAGAATGCTGGCCTTGTAATCTCCTCTTTGCCTTATCTCTCTGGCCTAGCATTCCCTCTGGGATTAAAGATTCCATGGTTGGAACTGCCCTTCGGGTATATTCACAATTCTGGTCAGTGATTAAGTCCCCAATATCTAGGGATATTGCTCAACCTATTCTGCGGAATCTGAATTTAAAAATTGATGGTCAGCTTATTAAGGAGCACTGGCTCCCTCAAATAGAATCACTGATGGTCTGGGATTTATTGGACACCGGGGCCTTGAAGTCTTCTGAAACCTTGCTGAGACAGTTGGACTTAAATAATAAATACATTTTCAAGGTCTTTCAGCTTTGACATACTTTGTTGAAATGGTTTGGCCAAGGTTTGTGGACCACTGACTATTCTAACTTTTTCTTCAACTTTATCATTGATTTCCCAGAAACATGCTGTGTCTACCCTTTATGGTAAATTGTATTCCCTATATGCACCTGAAATTGGCTCCTCCTCTTATTAGGATTGGGTATTCCCTATCTCTTCCTGACAGTGGCTGGATATCTGGAAAGGTACCTACTGCTAAATTGGTCAAGATAGAATATGGATCATTCAATTTAACATCCTAAATAATTTATATTATACTCTGCAGAAATTGGTAAATATGGGGTGTTTGCATTCACCCAACTGTACCAGGTGTGGAGAAGACACAGGTTCCCTTTTACATATTTTCTGGTCATGCCCCAAAGTTGCTCCTTCAAGGAAGTTAATTGAGGAAAAGGCAGACCCCCTGCTTGGTCTTCAAGGGTTATTCAAACCAGAAATGTGTAT
Organism: Neoceratodus forsteri; assembly: GCA_016271365.2. Taxonomy (NCBI): domain Eukaryota; kingdom Metazoa; phylum Chordata; order Ceratodontiformes; family Ceratodontidae; genus Neoceratodus; species Neoceratodus forsteri. Next base: position 1,021,917,313 of record CM057454.1, on the reverse strand, counting down.
TATGGGGGATATAGCATTTATCCCAGCATTAGAACGTAGATACTTTATGTCCTTAATTTCTCTTTCCTTAAAAAAAGTGGTCCTTATGCTTTGGCTTGACCAAGATGTGACTTCTTATAATGAATGGCTACAGGAATTACCGTGTGACCTCCGCAAGAAGGGTATGAATGTCTGACTAAGGGGTAACTCACAGAGCTACAACAAGAAATGGGGCAAATTACACACATTGTACACTGTGGGTCCCTTGTAAGAGTATGCTATAGAAAGTCATGGGGGCAAATTTTCATATATCTGATACATTGGTACTCAACATAGATAGTTTCACCATAAATTTTCACATGATCCTCTGATTCCCTTTGTAAGGGTGCCTCACAAGGTGGGAGGCATGGGTGGTATGGGAGGGAATATACTATGTGTAATCACTTTATTTCTTATGTAATGGTTTGTTGTTGAGAAAATCAATAAAGTTTACTAAATTTCAGAAAACAATTATAGCTCAAAAACATATGCAGAAGCTATTTTGAAAATGTTTATTTACGTATGATTTTTGTTAATTTTATTTTATGTTCTGGTTTGTTGAATTTATCTTGTATGGTGCTGCGAGCCCCAGGGACAGGGCACCATATAAATAAAAGTGTCTTGGCTTGCCTTGTCTTACCATATGCAAAATACTGCCAGACTGTGCACTTTTCTGGAATATGTGGCCCTGAGGACCCTGGTGCAGGATTTTATCTCTTCTTGATTCAATTTCTGTAATGGACTATAAAAGTGTTTTCCATGTGGTTATATTTACCATCTACAGTTTGTGCAGAATATGACAGCAAGGTTTCTGATCTCTGTGGGGTGAGGGTCATATCTTATCACTCCCAAGTCATCCCATCCATCCAGCAATAGGAATATCTCTCACGGCACGGGTGATCTAGGGTGGAGAACAAGACTGGTAACTGGTGCTGATCATGAGAAGCTGGTTTTAGTGTCCCACAGAATGCTCTTCTTTGGGAAAGGAGGGAACTGTCCTCCACCACAATACTGCCAACCTGAGTGAACCACAGGTAACGGTGTGGCTGGTGTGCCTGTGGCAGGGAGGGACTTTAATGACACCACATTAATTAAGCCAATTGTAGTCTGATGCGCCCTATATCAAGGAAGCAATTTTAGCTGGATGCAGTTTAGCATAGGGACCCATTTGATGGGTGGTCTACCTCGACAATGGTAGCTGGGCAACTTCACAGCAGGGTCCTGAGGTGAATGCCAAGAGATTCTCACTCCTTTTGAAATCAAATTAGTAAGTTGCCAATACAGGCTGAAAAAATATGTTTATTGTCACATATACCCCTTTTGTTTGGGGGGGGGGTTGAGTGTGTGCACTGACTTGTTGTTTTTATTGATGTATGCCATATGCAATAGTGCCCCTGACTTAGAATCCTGTTTATAGTTTGTGAAATAGCAAAGGTGAGTAGCTAACATTGGTTAAGGGGGGACTTTAATTACACTGGAAATCATAACACATCATGTGTACACAGCCTCTTGATCTCTTGACCTCTGAAGTCTTTTGAGGGTGATGGGGAAAAGGAGAAAAGGCCCCAGAGCACCCAGGTTTGAACCTGCCTGTTGAGTGTCTCATGATGGAATATGAGTTTCAGGGGGAAACCCCTCCACTCTGTCCCTGCCAGGGAGCAAACCATGTCAGAGTAGAGGATACAACTATGCATCTGGGAAGATGCCAGTCAAAATGTTGCCATGGGAGCTCTGCTGTGAATTAGGTGTTGGAGACAGGAAGGTGACATGCAAAGAATGTTAAAAAAATAACTTACAGCTTTCTTGCTATGGGTATTGTGCTGGGTACCTGTTGGTAGTGTGTCAACAACAAGGTTGTTTTAGTAACATTTAAAGGCTTAAATGAACTAGACCTTCTCAACCTCCATGAACTTCTGACTACTTACAGTATACCCCATGAAGAGTGACCCATTCCTTAGGTCAGGGGCTCTTAAGTGTTCCTCCTTTTAAGTTATATTTGCAGGCAGCAGAGTTTTTGCTGTTGCAGCCCGTGTCTATGGAACAAACTCTATAGAAATCTGCCTGACTCCCATCCTAAGCAGTTTTAAGAAACCAGTATAAATTTAGGTTTTTATTCTGTCTGGTCTTCTCAGACACTGAGTACATTTCTGATCACTTTAGCTATTTTCTTGTTCATATTAATTTCTTGATTTTTCTAACATTTCCTTACAAATGTTAAATGGCTTGTTTAAACATTTGCATATGTTGATCTTTTTATTTGCTGTAGTTGTGGTACTGCTGTTTTGAGCTCTTAGAAGGGCACCAGTTATCTACAGTGAAATTGTTAGAGTTTTCCAGGCTGCATCTCCTTTAAAAACTAAATCATTGTCCTGGTATTGGGGGTGCCCACATCAATCCTTGACAGTACTGTAATTGCTTCTGAAAAAAGATCTCATGTCACATATAAAGAAGTTTTCATATTCTTCTATTATATTATTTGATGCCACAAAAATACACAATCAGAAGACTTTTTGGGGGCTCCACCCCTTGGTCAGCCCCTTTTGCTGTGGTCTCCTTTTCTCTCTTTCAAATGCAGCTTTTGATAATAGTAGTAATTGTGTAACCTTATCTGTTTTCATTGTCTTTCAGAATGACCAGTGTTTTCCTTGTGTGTTAAAAGGGGAACTGTACCCCTCCCCTTGTTATGAACATCAAACACCAGCTGCTGTCTCTCTCACTAGCTGTTCTGAATGACTCTGAATACAAATAAGGTTATACAATCAATTTTTTTTATTTTTTTAATTTTAGTTTTTGTTTACTGGGTAAGGTGTCGTACCCACAAAATATGACTATTTTCAGACATGACCCGGGAGGTTACAATACAAAATAGGCAGACAAAACAAATAACAGGTATAGTTCAGAGGTAATCAACCATACAAGGAAAAATCTACACAATGTTCTGTGACATAAACAGTATTGCTAATATGACAGAGACAATGGCAGAAAAATACACAACAGTACAAAACATAATAAACATATAATAATAGTGCAGTGGAGTTTTAACACATAATCCATGATAAGTGCTACATGACAGTGAACAAGGGGCCAGAGCAAAACTGAACATTTTGAGAGCTGAGGAAGGGATGACAGTTATTGAAAACAGAAAGACAGAAAAGGTGACAAGTTTTACCATTATAGTTAAGCAATAACAATTGAACTGGCAATTACGTTTACTGGGGATTAATGACCATGTAGAGGGTTGAGTTGCTCAAGGCACAGCTGAGGGCAACCACTCAGCACACAGTTATTAAACCCCAGGAACGGCCTCACCAGTGAGGGTTGTCATTGCTATTATAAGGCAAATTTTATTCTACATGTAGAAATAGTTTGAAAATAAACTTTCAATGTTATTGTTTTCTTTCCTCCAGAGGTGGTGGAGTAGAACACAACATTATTATGTGGCATGTTGTTTTCATGGTTAGAGTCACATCCTTGATGACATGTGTCACGTTCACCAATCTGCTGTCAATAAGTCCGCCACATGGACTTAAGGATGTCAGTGGTTACATGTCAGGGTACTCCTGCTGTATATATTTTATTTGTGCACTTGCAGAAATGCAGTTTTAGTATTGGGTTCTTTTTACGTCTTTTTTTGGGGGTTGTTCTGGGACTATTTTTATTTCTCTCAGATCATGTGTTTTAGTGGTGATTTCACTGGTTGCTGTGTTCCCGTTAACTTTTGTTTGGTTACCTGACATTTCCTTATGTGTTTTCCTGATGGTTGTTATGAAAGTGTTTAGAAATGTGATTGTGTTTTTTGTGGCTGCTGTGACTTTTGTTTCCATGTGTAGATGTCACTGCAAATGGTCTGGGGCAAAAATCTGTGTTCCTGGCTGCATGGTTAATTCTTAACTTTCTGTGAGGTGGTCAGTCATGGTGATCACACATCTAGATCGGTCATTAACTGGACATTAATGATCGATCCAGTAGTGAATCACAATGCAGAAACAGCTCATTAATTATTAATTAGCCTTATAATATATAAGATTACATGGCTTTACCTGCAATTATAATTCCCTGCATACTGCAAGGGCTGGTAAAGTATAACATCATCCCTGTACAAATTTGTCCATAAAATAGACATACAGTCAGGCAAGTTGTGTTTTCGATAGAAAAATAAGAGGTGATGTGACTGAAGTTTTAAGCATTTTAAAAGGACAGTATAAGGTGAACTGATGTAAAACCTTTGAGCGTAATGTAGACCGTAGAAATAAAGGGCAAACCCTATACTTAAGGGGAGAATTTGGAGTTTGGTATAATGTGAGGAAACATTTTTTTCTCCCACTGAGGTGCATAGCATGTGAAACTAGCAAACTCCCAATTGAAGCAATACATAGGTTGGAAGGGCTGACTCTTTAAACCACAGGTTGGATCAGGTACTTATGGAGACTACCATTACAGGGTGCAACATTTAATTCATTAGAAGGAGGAGGTTCCCAAAATGTTTCTTTATTTTTACTGCATGTTAGGTGCTTTAGCTTGTTAAAATAAATGTCCAGGGACTTGGCCTCAATACTGATGCAATAATAGTTCACTACTTGAGGGAGAGGTTCCACTGGACTGGAGGAGGAGGATAATAGTTACCCCCATATTCAGGAAGGATAATAAGGACTACCCAAACAATAACCACCTGATACCTATAACATTCATTTCAGGAAAGGTCATGGAAAGGTGTATTTAAAATAAGATTAGTAGAAGGTGACTGTAGAACAAAAAACATAGTGGACAAACTACAACATGGCTTTAAGGCAGGTAGATTCTGTACAATGAATCTTCTAACTTTATATGAATTTGTTACTAAAGAGCTGGGTGATGAGGATTCAGTGGATGCATTTTTCTGGCCTTCAGCAAAGCATTTGATGTCATTTGTCATTATAAACTAATCGAAAAATTAATAAGCAAGGGAATTAATGATAGAGTAATATAATGGATATCTAAATGGCTGGGTGAACATACTCAAAGAGTTAAAATCAAAGGGCATGTATCAACTGAGGGAGAGGTAATAAGTGGGGTGCCCCAGGGATCTGTCCTTGGTCCACTGCTTTTGGGCTATCCATCAATGATTTAGATAATGATGTCAAGTGCATTTGTAACATGTTTGCAGATTATACAATAATAGAATGAATAGTGATCTCAGTGCTAGAAAGGGATAACTTACAACAAAACTTACAAAATCTAGTCAACTGGAGAAACATGTGAAATATGACTCTTAATGAGGAAAAGAGCACAGTAATTAATTTAGTTAAATAACAAACAATAGCAAACTAAAAGAAACAATGTGTGAGAAGGAGCTAGGCATTTACATAACTAATGAATTCAGCAGCCAGAAACAGAGTAGTGGAATATTAAATTACTTGTTAAACACAATAAGGAGACATTTTATGTAAGTCAGAGCAAATTATTTACCTCTATACCGTACATGTTAGGCTACTTAGTAGATTATGGATAACAGGTATGGGAGGCTGTCATTAGGGGATACTATTAAATTAGAAATAATACACCATAGACCAACTAAAATTATAAAGACAGAGAACCTGCAATATGAAAAAAATGAACACTTGGTCTATATAGTTCAGAACAGAGGAGATTGAGAGGAGATATATTATTATTCAATATCCACATGGACAAGGGAGTACTCAATAGTTTACATTTTAAGTGTTGACTGAACAAATACAGTTTGAGAGGACATAAACAAATAGAACTATTACACTTCAGGATAAATATATGAAACATTTTTTCCCCAAAGGGTAGTGAATACTTGGAATAGAGTAGCATCAGACACTGTAAGCTGTAAAAATCAGGAAACAATTTAAATCAAATCAGACAAGTGGTTGGCAGAAGAAGTAAACAAATATATATTTACACTGATTAAGAGGTGGCTATATATGGACATCATTGTCTTATCTAGCCTCTGCATCCATAGTATTAAGATGGTGAAGGTGAACATGAGGGACTTTTGGAGCAACGTTCTTGAAATTGGAGCAAAGTGCAAGGCAAAGACCTCTATTGGTGAGCAAAGTTGCCTGACAAACACTGAGTGGCATAATTAGACAAGTGAAGAGCCATGTTTGCCCACTAAACTCTGTTTCATTATACCCTTATGGAAGCACAGGGCAATGAAGGAGCAAGGTGTATCTAAAGCTTATTGCTGGCCTGGGAAGGAGGGACAGCCAATGGAAAGGCATAAATATTCCAGTCATTCAATAAACAATCAATGTTTATTGGAGGGCAAATTGGGAGCAAGGGCTCTCTTTTATAATTGCATCCAGTTCACAAAGAAAACAACAGAATAAAACACTAGGTACTGTAATACAAACAGTTGCAATAAATAATTACAAATGTTATATCTGTTACAGTACTTGCAGCAAGAAGGAGAAAATTCACTCATAACAGTCACATTGGCAGTGCAGTTTCACACAGTCAGAGGAGCAAACAAGTATTTTTGCAAGGCAAAGCTGTTTGCTCCTGAGATACACAGTCCCACATGGAATCATTATATGCAAATGTGGCAACAAGGACATTTGAATGTCATTATAACCTGGTTACAATATGAGAGCAACCTTATTTCTCCTACATACTGGTGCTGGATGAATAAGCTATACTGCAGTCTATGGTCAGCAGTACTACTGGCCCATCAAACTCTAGAAAGCTTTCCTTACGTTATGGGGACATCCCTCACTATCTCCTATAAAGGTGCTCCAACCACATCTCTTCCACATGGGAAAGGTGCTGCCACACACAGACTAGAGCTGTCAATGTGGGCGTGTATAGTAGAACTTATTAAAATTATACCAAAAGCAAAAGCTGAACTGTGCACAACATGGGTGTAGCAGCGTAGCAAATTGGGCATCTTTTGGGGAACACTCACAAAGAAACTCTTCAGATGTCAGCTTAAATTAAATGACAACTACTTTACTTTCAGCAACAAACAAAATACAAAGATCTTCCACTGAGCTTTACAAAATGATCCTTCAGATTCAGTCTCTGTCTTTTCAAAACCAAAAAGAAACATTTGTTTTCCCTTGTTCACTCTCCCACTTTATTGTGCTCAGATGTTGCTTGTTAACACTCCCCCACCAACACTCCCCCTCTTCTTAAGTGACAATGAATCATTACTGCAGTCAGGAACAGTGAGATCGTAATTGGGCCAACTCTAAAGAAAGAGGAGTTTGGTTCAAATCCCCTCCAAACTCTTACCAAATCCAATGTGGCTTCTGGGTTATGATGGGGTTGACACGTGTAAGGAGTGTAATGACCATTAACTCCATCACAGCAGTGTTAAGTTGAAGGCCATTACCAGCTTGTTTTGGCTTTTTTATGTTCCTTCCTGCTTCTCCCATACTCAGTGCACTGTTAAAGGTGTTTTCCGCCTTATACTGCCCAATGTAACACACATTTTGTTCATTCAAACCTGTGTCTCATCCAAATCTGTGTCCATTATGTGCTTGTGCATGGTATGCATGACTGCGTCCCTTGTTTACCAGTGCAAACTACTGTCTTTGCACACAAGTGCAGTTTGGTCTGTGCTATTACATGCCTTTCATTATGGTACTGTGGGTGTAAAGCTAGCCACAGTGGTTTGTGCACTGCAGAAACACACTTTACAATGTGCAAAATGTTCATTATAGTACCCTTGGTCTTTTTATCTCACATTTCTTTGTTTCTATGGTGTTCCTAAACTTTTGAGTCACAAAACATAATATTTGTATTACCACCAGTATAAACTTCATAATCTTTTTAACCAATCAGACTTCCATTTCTGAAGACTCCATGATCTTTTACTGTTAGGTTATGCAAAATTTACAGTTTCAATAAAGAATGTAATTAAAACATTGCATCATGCTAGGCAAAGTTACTGCTTTGAAGCTCTAAGTTTTATTTGAATACTCCATTTTCCTTATCAATGATGAGTAAAACACTATTAGTTTGAACTAAAGCTGCATAATAAAAAGAAATACAAAATCACACACACACCCACAGTGCAAAGCATCATGGGTTGTATATGCAAATCACCACAGAATACTATGGTGGTTCAACTTTAAGCAGAAATGCATGATGCTGAAAGGCCTCTCACACAGTTTGCAAAGGGTGCCAACAGAAGACATAGACACGTGTTTCATCCTACCAGGACTCATCAGTATGCCTCAAAAACATGTATCAACAAATACCAATTTACTTACATATAAATGCATTGGATACTGTAACTGCCAGACAGGTTATGGCATTATTTCAATATCTCCATGTCCACAAATTGGCTGCCTGTCCATCATTATTCAAAATACATTTTCTATGCTTTATTGAAAATATTGGTTATATGCAGCCCAATATTCTAATAATTAAAGTACTTCAGTGTCTTTTAAAATAATTACACAGGGAATAGTACAAATCCCTCTCATAAATGTAAAGTTTGCAACCTATAGTAGTTTGTAAAGTCTTATAAAGTCTTAAAATGAGGTAGTAATAAAATTGTTTCTCAAAACTGAAGTTCTTTGATAGTGTCTCCATTCTGCAAATGAAAAACACTTCAGTCTCTTCTTCATTCACAACCAGATCCATCTAAAGGCACTTTAGAGAGCCCAGCTTTGAAAAAAGAACCTTCAAAAGTGTCTTTCGTTTGTGAGAGGAGCTGTTATCAAAGCATGACATTTCAAGGAAATAACTCCAGGAAACATCACCAGGACTCCATTTGCAGTCCATTGAGTTGATCATGCAGGCTCTACAATACAAAAACTGACAACAGATTGCAGAATCTCTCCTTATTTAAAGTAATGACAGACAGGGAAGAGAGACTGCAAGTACAGAGCACTCTTTTCAGAATATAGAATGGTTCCTCCAAATCTGACAACTTCTTCCCTATTGTGTTTTCATCCAATTATCTATGTAAAAATTTTGCTACAGTCTACCTGTGCTGACTATTAAGTCATTCTCAATATATCTCAATACTGGCACATACATGAAAATGAAGAAAAGGCCAGTGCAGAGTGTTTTTCAAACTCTGACTTTCAAAATGAAATAAAGCCAATGCACATTCATATTGCAGCAAATAACCTTGCTATTTTTTTCTTTTCTGTAAAAGTATAGCAAACAGGTGCTTACCAGACTAAAATGAAACACAAGAACATCTGTGACATTTGTATAGTACAGTCTGTTACACTGCAAATGGTGCATAATACTTTATAGCAACAACCTAGTAATTACTTTTTAAATGCTTAAAGGTGACATTGCTGAAATCATTTGAAGTATTCTAAGGAAATGAGCTATATCTCTGTGAAACTTCATGTATGGAAGGAAAACCCTATGGAGAATTTGCAGATTTGAAAACTATTACATGAAATGAAATAAAGATAACTAGAAAAAAATTGTTGACCTAACCATCTCAAATATCATTGCCTTCTGGAACTTGCAGGCTCAGAAATTGTTTCAAACTCTTGACATCTTTTGTTTAAAAAAAATAAACTGCTGTATTACAAAGCTTATCAATGTTTTGTCTTTACATTCTGCAACATTTTCACAGATCCATTGGTATTTAAGAAAAAAAGTACTCTAGCAACAAAAGAAGGGGAATACAGTAACCTACATTGCATTTTGTCCTGACACCAACTTATTATATCCATATGAGGTTAAGAATTTATAAAATGAAAATAAGGGATATATTTTTAATAAATGAGTAAAGAAACAATTGTACCAGTTCATATCACTGCATACTGCAGTTTTAGAATTGTAAAAGCTGATGTGATTAAAAACTAGGGTTACTGACAACTGCAGAGTACGTGTTTACTCCCCTTGGTATACTAAGGCAGATCATGGAAGTCATGTAGGGAAAAGTTTAGTCATTTTACTCTTGGCATTATAAACTGCATGATATTTTCTACAATATAATTAGCATCAAGCTCTGCGGGTTTTAAGAGCTCTGAACTTTGTCTCTGAAAACATGGATTTGACAGCCTCCTGACAATTTTAAATAAAATGAAGCGAGTCCTAAGCACTCAAATGAGTCCCAAAACTACACAATGTTTATAACACAAACTCGTTCCACTAGGATTGTAGCATCAGCAATTATTATACAGAGGGCTGGAACAACTCCAAATTAGCTACTTGCATTTAAACACTGCAAGCAAATGCTGTTAAATAAAGCCTATTTAAAACATCATTTTATCCACTAGGTATGTTCTATGTTTTACTCTTTCAAGGATATAAATGCATTAACCCTGGGGCTGCCCAGTGATGAAATGGAATGGTTAAGAGAACTTGTAAAACTGTATACTGTGGCCCAGATATTCAAAAAGGTTGTGCCATGCGCAATAGGGATGTGCCAGCACAAGTCCGAAAATGCACCATTCTGCGATATTCAGTGGGAGAGCAGATGCGCCCCAAATCACGCTGAGCAATAGCGCAATGATAATGAATGTATGCACAACTGAAGGAAGAACCATGCATAAATGGCGCGGTCGATATTCAACAATATGCACCATGCACAATAGGGGAGCAAGTGGAAGTTGCTGATAGCGGAAATGAGCCAAAATAAAAAGGAACAAGGGAGAGGCGCAAGAACGCTACAGGGAAGGCACATGAGGCTGAACTCTAGCTGCACAAACAGGGCAGGAGGGACACACAGGGCAGGCCAGGGAAAGGGCACCCTGAACAGAGAGGCACAGGGAAGGTGTGGGGAGCCACAGCCAGTGCAGAAGGGGGAAGTGCCACACAGCACAGAGGCCACCACAGGAAGGTGTTCCCAGTGCAGGAGAAGTAGCAGCCAGGACAGTGGGGAACACAGAAACAACTGCCGGGGGGGTGAACACAAGCCAGGGACATGGCGGTGCCACCATCCAGATGGAGGCAGTAATGAGGGGTGTGAGAAGGTGGGCAGCAGGAGAGCCGCCATGGAAGGACCTGTTGGTGGTATGCCCCCAACAGGCAGTACCGAGCCTGCACCTGCTTCGAGCTGTACAGCGATACTGCGATTGTGGGCTGGTATCACCTGAATTGGGCAATTCTGAGGTGGCTCTGTGAGCTGTGCAGTGATGTGATGCAGGCACCCACATGACAGAGCCATGCTCTGTCAGTGGAGACTAAAGTGACAGCTTGCATGTGCTTGCTCGCCATGGGTACCTTCCAGAGACCAACAGGGGACATGACTGGCATAAACCAGTCGGCCGCGTCATGCCACCTCACCCAATTCCTCAGCGCACTGCTGCGACATGCTGCGAAGTACATCCATTTCCCCAGCACACCGGCGGAGAGCACAGCAAACATACAAGAGTTCCACAGGGTAGAACATATGCCTGGCATGCTAGGGGCAATAGACCGCACCATGTGGCCATCCACACCACCTGGCCCTGAGGGGCTGCATATATTAATCAGAAGAGCTATGTGCTAGATCGGTGCATCTAAGTGTAACAGACTGAAGTTGCATTGTAATCATATTTTAGTTACCATTCTAATTACACTTTCAAGTTTGTCTGTGTGATTACTTTTTAAATAAATGTCAGATAGACATAGACTGTTGAAACAGTGCCCAAGACCTGAATTCATATGTAGTTACATTTGTAAGAACCAATTTAATAATGCCAAAAGTAGTAATATAGTAGTTACCCAACAGATTTGCTGTTATAATTTGCAATAGCTTTAACATGTGTAGTTGCCTTGTAAGAGCTGTTCCACCATGCTGCATCGACATGAAATTTGTTGATCAGCATTACAGTGCGCAGAATGCCGACAGTCGCCATTGTGCCATCAGGAGCAGAAGATGTTTTTGCAGGGGGATTTCACCCTGAACTGCTCACATTTTAGATTATCAACCCGAGTCAGAGTTTTTTTTTTTTTTGCCATTAAATCTGTATTCAAATTTATATACAGAAAATGCTTCCAGGAAACATATGTGCAAACATGAAGGTATACATTGATGTTTGTTACAACTATTGACAGGAGTCATTCTCTGCAATACTCCCAAACAGAAAAAAACACAAAAAGAGAGAGTAAATAAAACAAAAAACACATCCAAAAGGAACAGATCCCTCCTCCCCCCCACTCTCCCCCGCTACCCTCCCTGCACATGACCACTTAACATGTTTTCAGTCGAAGGGGCACCCATATATCCTACAGTGAGTAGGCAGTATAGAAGGGACCCCAGATCTTGTCAAACCTGGGAAGCTTATTTTGAAGGACGGCTATCATCCTTTCAGTCCTCAAGATAGAAAGTAGTTCCTCTAGCCATTCGGAGTAGCTGATCACGACAGGGTCTTTCCAGTGTCTAAGAACCACCTTTTTAAGGGTAACAGAGATCAGAGCCATATAGAACTTCCTATTCCTGACTGAGATGCGGGATGCATCCCCCAGCAGGCATATTTCAGGAGTTAAAAGATCTTCCAGGCCCAGCAAGGGATCAACTTTATTTTTAATGGCTGTCCAAAGCGGGACTACTTTCGGACAATTTCAGAAAATATGCATCAGATCCCCATTTCCGGAATGACACCTGTTACATGTGGGATCCGAGACCAATTTTAGGCTCGCTAGCTTTTTGTGGGGAGTAGTAAATGTCATGGAGAATCTTAAACTGTATAAGCCTCAACTGGTCCTGCAGAATAAATTTGTGGCAACCCTGCCAGAGGGCAGTCCAATTAAATTCTTCCTCCGGAAACACCGTGGCCCAGTAGGCACCTGGAGCTAGGTTTTGAGAGTAGGCCCAATTAAATAATACTTTGTATATCTTGGAAATTGCCTGTGAAAGGCCCACCAGAGATCCCAAAGTCTCGTGAAATTCCACTTTCGGGGTCTGGATTGGATTCCTACCCATCTTACTAAGTAAAAGGTGACGAAGTTGATATACCTTGAAAATCCCCATAATGGGGAGATTGAATTTATGCAGGATCTCCAGTGAGGAACACGAGCTACCCTCTTCGTTGAGGAAATCTTTCAAACGACGCTTGTCTGGTAGAGTCAACCAAGTGGGGCTAATAGGCTTATTATCAGTTAAAAAACGCGGGTTGCCCCAGATAGGTTGAGACCAGTCCCTGACATGGTCGTATTTTAAAAAGCTACAGAGCTGTGCGTGAATCCTTAGAGAGACCCCTATCGGGGATTTCCTAAGGGGGGAGGGGAGTAGTTTAGGATTGAGATAGAATAAGGCCTCTGGGACAAGACCATGTTTCTTAATGAGGGCTACCTCAACTTGTATCCATAAGGGTACATAAGTTGACTGGGTAAGAGTATTTGTACTCTGAACCCATCTCGAATACTTATTAACATGACCCGGCCAAAAATAAAGGGCAAAATGTGGCATCCTTAGCCCCCCAGATAATTTAGGCACAGCCAGTTTGTGATAGGCCATCCTAGCTTTCTTGTATCCCCAAACAAAGTTAGCTATAGACCCATGGAGCTTCTTAAACCAAGAAAGTGGAAGCCAGATATTTAGCATGCTCAGGGGATAAAACAACCGAGGGAATACATTCATCTTAACTATATTTAACCTGCCCCATAGGGAAAGAGGAAGTTGTGCCCACCTTTTGAGATCTAAATCAATGGTATGCACCAGAGAATCTAGGTTCACCTGGCGCACCCTTGTCGTGCTCCTCATCAGGGTAAGACCCAGATATTTAAAAGATTCGGATTTCCACCATAGGCCTAACTCGATAATCTCCTGTTTAAAAAGGTTTTTCGTAAGGGGGTAAACCATGGATTTATCCTGATTTAATTTGTAATTAGCCAATCAACTATATTCCTGAATAGACTCTAATAAGGCTGGAATGGATACATTTGGCTTAGAAATGTACACCAGAAGATCATCTGCATATGCTGTTACCTTAATAGCGTGATCCAGTATTTTGATGCCGTTTATATCCCGGTTACGCACTATACACCTAATAAGGGTTCCAAATACAAATTAAAGAGGAGGGAGGATAAGGGCATCCCTGTCTGGACCGGTCAGAGTTCTTTCAAGGAGGGGCAAAATCACGGAGACAGCAGTGTCAGCATTAAGCTGACCATTGCAGCGAACTGCAGAGTTTGTCGCTGCAATGGTCTTCACGATATTTCTGTCACTGTGTGAACAGTATATCTATAAGAACATATTACATAATGCCAGAAGTGTTAATTGCACAACAGATTTTATTACATGTTGCAACAGCTATTTCATGTGTAGTTACACTTGTCAGGATGAAATGATTTGTGCCGAAAGGGAAACAGTAGTAGTTGCACGTGTCTGCAAATTGCATAACTACACTTCACCAAATGCAATGCTAGTTAACAACTTCATAGTAATTACATGTAACTGCACAGTTGTTACAGTGCAACTACAGTGTAGTTACTTCATGCAATTTGTGTGTACTGTAAGTACACAACACACAAATGGGAAACTAGTTCAAAAGGTATCCTCTGAATTGTACTATTGGAAAGTGGGTGCCTACCGAAATGGTGACCCACGTTCAGTGCATGTCGTCAGGGTGACAGCGTAGGGAAGGTGACCAGATGGGGAGGTATGTGAATGGTGATGGGATGTCGCTGTATGTACATGTGCGCGAGGGGGCAGGCACTCTGAGTGAAGGGTGGGAGGGAGGGAGGGTTTGTCAGGGTGGTGCCACAGTGAGCTGTCAAGCTGGCTCTGTGGAGAGTGGCTGGGTGCTGGGCTGGGGTGGCCAGGATGCTGGGTTCAGCTCTGGGCTGGGTGTATTTTGTTGCGCTTGGCCCAAGTAGTTGTTTTTTTTTGTAGAATTTGCACCACCCTCCAACGTGCATCCCCCTGGAGTTGAGAATCCTAAAGTAGGTAGGTGCAAGGGGCACAGCCCCCTGCATGACATACGAATTCCATGTCCATTATGCCATTTTCTTTTGCAATGGGGGTGTACATCACCAAAACTGAATTTCGGCAATGTACACGTGGCATAAGGATGGTCGCCTTCGGCAATCACTCTTATGACATAGAACCAGGTAAAACACATATAGTTATATGTAACTGCACAGTAGTTACAGTGCAATTACAGTATAGTTATACAGTAGTTACAGTGTAGTTAAGGATACTTAAAATAAAGTGCTACTCTGTCTTTGTGTTAAAAAGTTTGCTGAGCCTCAGGCAGGAAACTAAACAACAGGGCTGGTGGTCTGTCATTTCCTCTCTCTCTCTCTCTGTCTCATCCTAGTCATCAGTACAGAAAATCAAAACTGAATGACATGTATCAGATTCTCCTTTAGTTAACACTACCACACAATGGTGTGGCTGTTAGTGTGGAAGGAGACTACTGGAATTGAGCTTTCCACTATAGTTTTGTGTAGTCAATATGGTGAGAGTAAAACCGGGGACAGCAGTTTCACATCAGTCCCTACAGTACTGTATAGCAGGCAAGAACTGGTGTTAGAATTGCCAGCTACACTAGATTCAGTCTTGGCATTTGTGCATACTGTCTTCTTTAAGTAAAACCTCACTCGATTTGTTCCCCCAAGAAAGTAGTGGTAAAAGATACAGTGCTCATCTGCCCTAGGAACTTAGGGGTTAGGATCTCACTCAGAAGACTACTAGGGAAGCAACAGTAGTAACAGAACTTGCTGTATATGTGCTGTCAGACTTGTGCTTTGTAGACATAAGTTAGAAAAAAAATTAGTTTTCATACAGTTGTGTGACACAGACATTGTGCACTGCTCAGTTGTCTTTTATTGTTGTTATAAATACATTTGGGGCCTATTATTCCTACCATTATTGTGTGCTGCTTCCAAAGTAAAATCTCCCTCAGCTTGGGTCTCTCTCCTCCTGACTATATTGGAGTAAAACTACATGGGCTGTCTGTACTGGGAAGGGAACTCAGTCAGTCTGTATACAAGGGTGCAGTACTAGCACTAGCATCTCTGCTGTAGTGTGACTACTGTACTGTTTTAATTTCTTTCTTGCAGCTAGTAAATAAAAAAAAAGTACATAAACATAGTTTCATATAGTTAGGTCATGCAGGCCTGGTGCACTGCTCAGTTGTCTTTTGGTGGAGCTGTGAGTAGTAATACATTTTTGTCTCTTTTCACTTGTTATTTTTGTGTGCACCCTGTTTGTGTGTGTACTAAATATGTGTTATTTTGTGCAGTTTTATGGCAGATTTTTCTTTTTTCCCCACATTCTATAAAATGTTCTAAGTAGAATTAGAACTAATTAGAAATGATCAGGACTTTGGCCTGGATCTTGATCCTGATAATAAGGGTCAGGGCCTTTTCAGGCCCGCTCAACCCTAGTCTCAATAGACTTTAGTGTTATAAAGAAGAGAATAGTAATAATGGGTATAAAGCTGTGAAGTGTTGCTTTGATTTGCATCTAGCATCTGAAAGCACATGTAATATCTGAAGACACGGAACAGAAATGACCCTGCCTTGTAAAAAGATAACATTACTCATTTAGCACAGCAACAAAGTTTTGAAAGAAACATCCAACCTTTTTTGTTTTCTCACAGAATATTCTGGTGCTGAATTTTGAAAACCTCCCTAGTGCTGGTACTGAAATACAAAAGCAAGCTTAATGGGCTGTGGATAAATTCTCTGGAGGGGAAATGTGCTGAGGACTAGTGTGCTTCTCATTATAACTCAGTCCTTTTGTTTTAGGAAAATGTGCCATGCTGTATTTGCGTTGTTCATGTTCAGCATATTTTCCACAGCAGTGAATAGGCTTGGTGTAGTACTTCATAAAAATACTAAATAGTAAGAGTGTGTTGCATTTTAATATGCCAATGCAGTTGAAAACTGCTACGTTGCATCTCCAGTTCATATGGAGCCACACATATACATAATGTAGATATTCATATGTACTTACACTTTGTATTATTAACATACCATAGAACCCATCAATGCACATTACACACTGAGTTAGGCTAGTTAACCCGAGACACAAAAATACTTTTTACATTGGGCTGTCTGGTAGACAAACTGATCAGAAAGAATATCTCAAGTTACTATCTGATCTTGTGTAAAGCAAAAATGAAGTCTATGGTATAAGGTCCAGTGGCAAAGCCTGCTTAAAGAATCAAGAATACTGAGAAATGGGGAGTAAAGCTTTTATATACAGTGCTATGTGCCCAAACTCTTGAATGTAATACTGGAATCACTGAAAAATTCTAAAGCCCCTTGTAATTTAAGACAGAGCTGTACAAAATATTTATTGCAAGCTCACAGTTGTAACCATTCTGTATCTTTGAAGAGATCCACCAAGATAAATGAAAGTGTCTGTGCACCTGATGTATAGGTGCCTTACCTCAGGGAAAACATTTTAATGTGTAGATGCCCAAAAATAATCCTATTGTTAAAATGCAGTATCCCTGGTGAAATTAGTTATACTGGGTCCCAAGGACTTGCCGATCTGAAGAGCCACCCACGCTCTGCCCTGCACTCAACAGATTATGACACAATGCTGGGGAGAGAGCGCGGATGACTTCCATTGTAATATATGTAGTTGATCATTTTTTATTAATGATCACTTGGTGATTAAATGTTGGCACTGATCGACTAACAAGGGCCTCATTATTCTACCAGTGCCCAAGTTTCATCACCAGTGACCATTACAATATAAAAAATGATCAGAAAGCTGCCACCGTATCCGCACTCTCCTGGCATCGCTTCATAACTTGGCTGATCACAGGGGCGGAGCATAGGCAGTTCTTCAGATCAGGAAGTCCTTGTGACCCAGTATAACTAATTTTATGAATGATGCTGCATTTTAACAACAGGATTATTTTTGGCATCTACATGTTTTCCCTGAGGGAAGGCACCTATACAGAATATCAGGTGCACAGGCTGAGATTTGTAAGTCTCTTTAAATATTTAATCTGTTCTGCTCTGCTGCATAGGGAGTTCATTTCGTTATACCACTGCTCACATCAAGTAAGTTTACTGGATGCTGCAATACATTGTTATGCACCCAGGTTGTGCCTGACACTGACTATATCTGTTTAGTTCACCCACCTGATAAACAAACTCATAGAGACACTGAATCTGATATCTGAAGGAGACTGAAGGGCCATCAAATCTGCCCTTATTGTTTTATCTCACCTCGTCACCCTACTGTACTTGTGGGATTTCACCATAGGCATACATGGAGGGGCCCACCTGGGCCCTGCTGCCCCCCCATTAAATGCCTGCAATTTTTTTGTAATTTAATTCAGAATCAGCCAGGAAACAAAACACCTACTCACCTGCCTGAAAAATCTGATGCATTGCTCGACAGCATCATTTTCTTTAGTTTTTTTAAACATTTTTTTTTTATTTAGCAGCCCTGTCCCTGCCAGACTCCCTCTAGAGTCTCGATCCATGATCACAGGATCACCGCATCAGGCTCAGCTCTCTGTTTCCCCTTCCAAATTCCCATCCTGGTCCCAATCCCTACTGAGTCTGCAGTGCAGGGAAGCAGTATAATTTCAACATAACAGCCAGCCCAGCCACAAAGAGTAAGACCTCACCCAACCACCCTCCTGTTGCCTTAAGAGCTGCGACTCTACAAGCACAAGCGAGTGAGTACCTACTGTAGTACTACATTCAGAGAGGTTAAACTTACCCCTGCTAATACCACCACAGGAGAGGAGAGCAGGACTGGGAGAGAGGACTCTCATCACGAGTCCTAACTTCTCACCATCTTCCCCTGCCCCTCACACTTCTATTCCATGTTGCCTTTCTAGGGAATATGAGTCCCCTTGCCTTGTCCCAGCTATATTTAAACAAATTTAGAGTAGCTTCCAGAACCACTTCCACTGGCAGTCTGTTCCATGATTTACTCACCTCTCTAAGAAATAAAACTTCCTCACATTCTCTACTGAATTTGTACCTCACCAACCTTCAGTAATGCTCCCTAGTAACTGCTTCCCTATTTCTTACAAATAGGAACATATGAACACAGGACTTTCAAACAAGAGTAGACACAAGCATGTCATGCTTGCTTGCCATGTTTAATGGATTAGACCATTGAGACCACCTCCCCCACAACAGCTATTTTTCCAGATTGAGCTTAAAGCTGTCTAAAGAATTGCTGTCAACGTTTGCGTAAACTGTTCCATGCCTTCTCCACTCTTTCTGTAGACCATACTCTTCTCCTCTCCATTCTGAAGTATTTACCTCTTAACTGTTTATTACATCCTCCTGTAATTTTGTCTGGGTTTTTATGTTCTAGGTGCAAATAATGCACAGTATCAGTACTCAAAATAGCCTTGTGCTGTTAACCATTACCTTTGCATTTCCAGCCTGAATAATCCAAGTTCTTTTAATCTTTTATCATATCACATTCCTTCCAACCCTTTGGTCATTTTGGTAGTTCTTTTCTGAATCCTTTCAAGTTTTTGTAGGTCATTCCTGGTTTGTGGTGACCAGAATTGCACAAAGTACTCCACATGTGGGGCCAGATTCACAAAACTTTGCCCAGGTGTAAACCCGGTTTGTACTGTATACAGTACACGCTCATTGACAGCTCGGTCTCTGGCCAGCCATGTTGGAGAGAGGAGGGCTGTGCTGATCACCAGCTTGGGTTTGGAATGGGAAAGAGCAGGGTGGTGGGACAATACCTGCCAGGGTGGGGGGTGCTCTAGACCACCAGGGAAGTGATGTTCTTTCACATACTGGGGCTCGGGGATCTGGAGGGAGTGTTCACTGCACCACCAGGAATATGGTTACATTGCCTATACAGGAGATCAAGATGGGGTATTACACTGGACACCAAGGACAACATGTAAATATACCTCACATTTTCAAGATCTGTATGTACGGAATGTAGTAGACAAATGTTACTGTGCTGAAGAAGGTTCTATATAATTGTATTTCTGTATGTATTGAACCTCAATAACCTTTGTTTACAACCCCCCCCAAAAAAACATGTAACTATAGCAAATGGGTGAGTGGGTGTGGGGGTGGGACCACAGGACACCAGGAACAACATGAAAATATTTCAGGTGGGTGATCAGTGGGGGGTGGGACTACTGGATACCAGGGACAACACATGAATATACTGGGTGGGTGATCGGAGGATGAGGGACCACTAGCCATCAGGGAGACTTTTTTTATCACAACAGGATGGTGATTGGTGGGGAGAAGGACCACTAGCCACCAAAATGATATGTTTTTATTTCAATGGGATGGTAATTGGTGGGGGGAAGGACCACTGGCCACCAGGATGATACATTTTTATTTCAACGGGGTGGCTATCAGCAGGGGAGGGACCACTTGCCACCAGGGACATTTTTTTTTTTCCCAGTGCCCCGGGATCCCTCACAAGCTCCACCAGCTCAACCACCCACCCCCTCAAGCTCAGGCTTACCCCCCTGAGTGGGGTCACTGAAGCGATCGCTGGTGGCCTAGAGGGGGCAGCTGCGGAGCTGGGATCATTGAACGGGCTGGCATTTTTCTTGTTGCTGTGACCCTCCGGGGGTGGGGACGTGCAATGACTACCAACGTCTGCCCTGCCCCCTGTACATTATGGCACCAGTCACAGTGGATCCCCCACCATCTGCCAGGGGTCTGTAGTGCACCAGACACTCTACCTTCCTCTCCCTGGAGAAGGACCACAGTCTGCTGGATGCTCAGTACTTACTCCTCCTGGCTGGCCTTCCAACTTCCCAGGTCCATTCCGAAACCTAGGTCATCGGCATCACAGATGAACTCAATGCCTCTGTGCCAGCAGGCTGGACACCAGTGACATTTCTCCTTGCTATTTGGGACAGTGATTGACATTCATGGGGGGGTGCTAACCTCCATTGCAGCCCATGTAAATGAGCCCATAATGAGCATGCAAATGGCCACCTAGCACCTTGCATGCCCAATGGAATCATTTACATGGCTACCTTTGTGAATTGGGAATAGCGCACCTGTGCTATTCTTTGCATAGCCATGTTCCTGGCTGCACATCGGGGTGGCACTACTGGGGTTGGGCATAGTGGTAATGGGGATACTGCTGCCTCAAACTAGCCCTATTCACAGCTGCTCAATCACAAAGTGCAGTGCCAACTTTTGCACTGTACATTCCAATTCTTCATGAATCTGGCCCGTGGTCTCACCAATACTCTATAAATTGACACAGCCACCTCCCTGTCCCTACTGGTAATGTTTTTCTTTATACAATATATTAATCTATTTCATTTTGTTACCACCTCATTGCACTGGCTCGAGTGTTTAAGGTTATTGGTCACCCTGACCTCCAGGTCCCTCTCCCTGCAAGATTCTCTGTGTTCTACTCCTCCCATATTATATTTATAACCTAAGTTGTTTGCACCACAATGTATTAGCACACATTTTTCTTGATTAAACTTCATCTTGTTAGTAATGGACCAAGCATAAAGTCCATTTAATTCAGCCTGAAATTCTGCTGCTCTTTCTCGACTTTCAACAATGTACCCAGTTTTCACATTATCTTTGAACCTGGATATCCAACCTCAACTGTTCATCTGCAGTCTTTTAACATACTGTATATGTTGAAAAGTGTTGGCCCTAGTACCAACCACTGGGGCAACCCACTTGTCACTCTCACTTCATCCAAATGATAGGCCTTTATCCTTACTATCTGTTTTTGGTTACAAAGCTAAGAATTCATTCATGAAATAATTTTGTTGTTAATTTTGTATTCAATTAATGCATCTATCAGTTCCGCATGTGACACCATGTCATATGTTTTGCTTAGATCCGGCTTGCCCTCATCTAAAGATTGACTCCCTTTTTCAAAAAAATTCGCCAGATTGGTAAGGCAGGATCTACTGCTTGTGAATCCATGTTGTGTGGGTCACCCACATCATTGCTGGTTATTGATATGTTTATTTTTTCCCTTATACAGTACATCTTGCAGAAATATTTCCCAGCAGTGATGTCAAGCTTTCTGGTCTGTATTTGGTTTTCCTCTGGTCATCAGAGCACAGTCAGTACAGCGCCCAGCCATTATGGCACCGATTGTCGGCTTCTCTGCCCCCTTCCCAAGGACCACTCCCCCACAGGGTTAGTATATTTACAACGGGGGTGGTGGGGGGCTTGGAGGGTGCAGCGCTCTGCAAAAAGAGAGGATGGCAACTTTCTGACTTGCTGCCCAAATGACCGAGCACACTACTGTCAGTGCTCTGAGGTGGTGGAACCCTTGGTTTTATCAGCCACTCTACAGCCTTTTTTTGTGGGTTGGTACTACCACTGACAGCCTCCAGGCATCTGGTGATTCCCTTACTCAAAAAACATATTCATTATTTTAGTCACTGCCTCTGCAAGTACTGAGACTCATTCTTTCAAGGTTCTTGGATGCAGGCCATCTGGTCCCTGTGATTTATTCGCATCAAGATTTTCCAATAATTTCTAAACCTCTAATGCAGGGGTGTCCAACCTTTTTGGGGGTTGGGAGCAACATTTTAATTTCCGAGTCAAGGCAAGGGCAACAACATCATGCGGCCCATGCTGGTCCCCAAGCATTCCACAACGATGCCCATATTTGCCATATTTGCACATATTTACAATGATTTGTAGTGAAAATAATGACAGCAGTAGTCAATATTGATTAATCAGATTTTATTAAGCATTTTTAAAAATAATTTTCATTTTTAAATGTTTACTCATGAATCATTATTAATTTCTACTCTAGTGGGAACTCTGGCATTGCATATTACCAGACAACGTTATGTAGTCCGTTGTGTAGTGTGTAAGAATATATTTATTGTTTATTTTTTGGTGAGTGACTGGAAGTCATGACATCAGTGAATGGGCAAGTTTGCAAAAAAAAAATATATATTTGAAACTTCTCCCTTAAATGGGCAAGTCATGCATAAGCTAGGCAAGCGTTACACTTGAGCTGATAAGTCCCATTTTAAATTTCAGCCACAATATGCTGAGAAACAAACGTTCCTTTTCAAAATATGTGAGGTCAGCAGCAGAAATACTGTAGAAAAGCAAACCAAGCTAGTTATATAACCAACCAAACGAGTCAGATTTTACACTTCCGACGTAAGCCAAACTAGTTATGAAACATTTCTTTTAGAACTCAACAGAAAAAGAAACATACTTTATAACAGCCAAACTAGTTTTTAAACAGCCTGCAAAATGTTTTATAAAACATTTCTTTTAGATCTCAGTAGCATTACATTTTATTTTAATCTTAAGCCACACTACTCACTACTAAAAGAATTGTGTCAGATCAGCTCACTGAATACCTGAACAAATACAATCTGCTGTGTCATGAACAGCATGGATTTAAAGCAGGACACAGCACTACCACGGCCCTTCTTGAATTCACCTCTTACATACATGAAGCGTTGGAACAGGGGTCATTAGCAGGAGCAATCTTTGTTGATCTGATGAAGGTGTTTGACACCGTCAGTCACGCACTACTTATCCACTCTCTCCCCTCCCTCCATCTTGCCCATGAAGCAGTCTCCTGGTTCAGAAACTATCTCACCGATCGGACTCAACAAGTCAAAATCAACACCACCCTCTCTGCTAAGCTACCTGTTCATTCAGGTGTCCCCCAAGGGTCGATCTTAGGCCCTCTACTATTCACTCTCTTTCTAAACTCCCTCCCTCAGGCCTGCAGTGGTAAGCTATTACTCTATGCAGATGATGTTGTCGTATACTGGAAACACTCCAATCCAAACTCTCTTCAAAATACCCTGAAAGGCTGCTTTAGAGAATTAGAATCCTGGTTCACCGATCATCGATTATTACTTAATTACAACAAGACTAAATCTATGATCTTTGCTCACTGACAAAACCCCAACAGTAATGTCCTGCTATCTATCCTAAATCCACAGGGTATCCAAATTGAACAGGTCACTAACTTTAAATATCTGGGCATCTTTCTGGATACATCCCTCACCTACCACCTACATATTAAGCACCTCTCCACCTCTGCAAACACCTGGCTTGGGATTCTATACAGACACAAACACTGCCTCCCCCCCAGGCGCTAAGACTGACTGTAACCTGCTCAGTCCTATCTGTGGTCAATTATGGGATTATAATTGATGGCACGGCTCACAACACAGCCCTAAACAGCATCAAACTAGCTCTCAACAATGCCTGCCAATTGGTCACAAGCAGTGATAGATTAACCCATACATGTGAGCTCTATAAATGAGCTGACTGGCTGACCTTTGAAGGGAGACTAATGTACCACACTTGCCTCCAAGCAAAAGAGATCCTGATGAATCTTGCACTCATAGGCCTTCACCCCCTCTTCCAACCAACCCCTCACAAGAGCACCCCTACACACCTGGCTAACACCCCACTCCTAGTCCCCCACTGCAGGGCTACACTAGGGCAAAGGTCTTTCAGGTAACGAGCTCCACTCTGGATAAATCAACTTCCTTCCTCCGTCTCCCTGGCCCCCAGCCTTAGCCTATTTAAAAATGGCATCAAGAGACTTCTCCTTGACTCAGAGACTTGTGGCTACTACAATCAGTCCTCCCTTACTCGGTAGGAGATAGAAAACCAGCATTTCCCTTAACTCTAAATAAGGCCAACATAGCTAATGGTACCTAAAACACAATCTCCGGCTAGGTGCTGGCCTCTGAATTGGTAACCAATCCCACTTCACCGCAATGGCCCAGGGTCCTTTAGCAACCCTAGAGAAACCTAGAGAAACTAATTAAGCAAAGTAAAATATTCTGTATGGAGTAACCATGTAATATTTGTCTTAAAGCAGCAGTACTACAAAAAAAAAATTGCGCTTTGTTGACAGTTTATTCCCTGTGCCTTGCTAATGATATATCTGGTACTCTTTTTCACCGGCATTGTACTATCACCGAGTAATTTGCTGTGTTATTCTCTGCTTTTGTTTGCATTTCTGCCACTAAGCATGTTGCACTGGAACCCCCTCTGCTGCCAACTGCACATCTATATGACTTGCAGGGATATCGGGAATGGTCAGCAGAGGGTCCCTCTGCTGTTGTCAAAAGATGTAATGCGACCTGAAGAAAAAGCACAGCTGAAATTAGTCAGCCGCCATATTTGTTGTAGCACTACAACACTTCAAATAAATTGCAAATATCTAAAAAACTAAAGACGACTGGAAAAAACATTTACAGGTATGGAAACTGGAACTTTGGCCACATGCTTACAGCTGAAAAACAGAATTTTGATAGGTCACTTCCTGATTTTGTAGTACTGCTGCTTTAATGTAATGTTTGCCTAGTAAGCTATGTATAATTTGTCATTAAGTGATGTTTCTGTTTTGTATTGATGTGGAGCCTTTGCAAAGGAGTCTTCGACTCAAAGGATTGTAATTCTAAAATTTCAATAAATAAATAAAAATAAAAATGTAAAATAGTATGACAGTACTCACTTCGTAATTCAGTAAGCCATAGAGGTGAAACTCAGGCAATTTGGCAAAGCACTGTACGTCCAGTGATTCAGCCAGCCATAGCGGTGTAGCTCAGGCAATTCAACAAAGCAGCATTAGTGTACGTGGTATGCTACTGAGCTAGTGAACTACTGTGTGGTTATATCAACATTTTAATTCAAGAGCCAGAGTTTGCCAGAATGTCAGTGAGACCACTGATCATATTTCGTTAAGTCAGCAGTTCTGACCGCGAATTGGAAATTAACTGCAGCCTCACAGCTGATTTCTATTTCTCTCTGTGGTTTGTTGACTGTTCTGTCTGTGCTGTGTCTGATCATTAAGGGGAGAGATAACAACAATGCATTAACAAAATTCATTAAGCCAGCAAATTGGACCACAAGTTACAAATCGTAGCCATAGAGTGGATTTCTCTTCCTCTCCGTGGTTTGTCAGATCAACAACAACACATTAAGACAGCAAATCAGATCGCAACTGTTACTTAATGATCATCTGCGATTTGCAGTCCATTCTTCTCTAAGGCTGTGGTTTTCAATTCGTGATCTGATAATTACTGCCATTAGCACATTCAAGAGCAGTCAGGGAACCACAGGGACAGGCGAAACAGATGAAATTCAGTGGGGATAAGTAATTCCATCTGACCACAAAACGGAACCACAAAATGAAAAATGAAGCTTACAGGCACAAATCAAGCACAAAATCAATAATTTTTTCTCATACCTTTGCGAGTCACATAAAATGGCTTGGCAAGCCACATGTTGTTAATGAGCCACATGTTGGACAGCCCTGCTCTAATGCATCTATCCTAGAAGCTCTATGTTGGGTCTGTATAATATCCAAATCTATTTCAGATTTTTGAAAAACTTAACCCAAAAAAGTCATTCAAAGAGCTTTCTATATCTCTATCACCCTCTATTTTTTCTGATCTATTCATGTGGTCCTACGTCCCCCACCCCCCAACCCTTATGTATCCCAGGAAGGTTTTTGCATTCCTTTAAGAGTTAACAGCAATAATTAATTAGTTTGCCCTTTTATCTTTTACCAGGAATTTAATGGATGGCTAAGAACCTGGTGTCATGCTAAAGGGTATGGGCTGGTGGGGGTGAGTGGAGGGACCTGGGAAGACAGTAGTTTCTATGCCAGGAACAAACTACACTTGAGCAAGGAGGGAAAGAAAGTGTTGAAACAGAGGATGGAGGAGTAAATAGAGGTAGTTGGGAATTTAAACATGGAGCAGGGGGTGGAAAGTGGGCAAGGGACCTGCAGAGACCACAGGTTTGGAAGCCATATGAGTTTGTCCCCCATAACAGTGACAAAGGGCAAAGGTCAACTACTAGTGGTGATGCTAGTAAAGGAGGGCAGGAGGGGAGGGGGGAATAGGTAGGGGTGGAAGGTGGTCACCTGAATGCTAGGAGCCTTGGGAAGAAAACTTCAGAGCTACAGACTCTCATGGCAGAGGGGGAGGTGGACATGGCAGCCATCACCGAAACATAGGCCACCCAATGCATTGACTGTGACCTGTCGATACCAGGGTACAGGATATTTTGTAGGGATAGAGGGAAAGGGAAAGGAGGGGGGGTTGCACTATATGTGAGAGAAGAACTGAAATGTGTACAGGAAGAAAGGGAGGAGGGTAGTACACAGTCACTATGGATGCATATCCAGGATTCCAAAAACAGGACTCTCAGGATGTGAGTGGTGTACAGGCCGCCCTCTCAGACAGAGGAGTTAGACAGGGGACTAGTGGGAAAGATCAGGAGAACCTGCAAGAAGGGTAGTGTGGTGATCGTGGGGGACTTCAACATGCTAGGAGTGGATTGGAGTACCCAAACAACCAGGAATAGAAGGGAGGGTATCCGGTCAAAATAGCGCAACCGCAATAACACAAGATGAAATAGCACAAGATGTTACATGCAGTGCCAAAATAGCGTTAGTCTTTTAAGTGCATGGCCAAAATAGTGCAAAGATCTGGGTCAATAAATGTCCCCGTATTCACAGAACCCTTAGATTCTCTGTTTGATTCAGAATGGATTGTGATAAGGACGTGCACTTTGTGAAAAACCAAAAGGGCAGTGACTTCGCTGTTCTTGAGGGCTTTGTATACTGAAAGGAGTGCATTACGTCCTCTAAGACATACTGGAAATGTTTACAGTATGATAAGGGGTTTTGTGGTGCAAGACTGCATTTGAATGGGGAAAGGGTACTCAAGATGATCGGCGAGCACAACCATGCACCTGATTCTGTATCGGTGGCTGTGAAAGAGGCGGTTGCAGGAATGAAAGAGTGTGCCACCTCCACCTGTGAGACAACACATCAAATTGTTGCTTCAGGTATATCACAGATGACACCTGCTGTCTCTAGTCAACTTCCCGCTGTCCCACTGTAGAAACGGACCATCAGGAGAAATAGGCGTGCTACTGCTCAACCACCACCAGAGCCTGCTGATGCTACTTGTCTAATTTTACCACCTGAGACTGTTCTAACTATGCAAAAAGAACATTTCTTAATGTTTGATTCTGGGCCATCATCAGACAGAATATTGATTTTTTTCTACAACAAAAGACCTTTCGCACCTTAAGGCAACACCACATTGGTTTGTAGATGGCACATTTAAATGTTGCCCCACAACTTTCTGTAGGTTATACACACGTCATGTCATAAAGTACAGCAAGGAAATACCCTTAGTGTATATTCTAATGGCAAACCATAGTGCTTTATGTTACAACAAGGTATTCACTGAGCTACATCATCTGTGTGTGACATTAAAACCTGAATCGATTTTAATTGATTTCGAGCTTGCTGCCATTAAATCATGTAAACTTTCATTTCCGTCTGTTACAGTGCTTGGATGTTTTTTCCATTTTTGTCAGTCTTTTTCCATAATTGAAGAGTTGCCAGAAATATGCACTAGGTATGTGTTTGACCCTAACTTTTTTCTACAATATCACTATCTCCTAGCCTTGGCATATGTTCCTGTGGCAGATGTTCTCCCTAACTTTGTTGACATACTGAGTAACGAATTTTACATAGAGAACAGTGACCTGTTGTCCCCTCTAATTGACTACAATGAGGACACATGACTTGGTAGACCACTGAGAAGAGGTGGGAGATGGCACCCTATTTTTCTCCTCTAAAAGTGGAATTGTTACAATTCTGTGCAGTCAGATTTGTCATGCACAATGAACTCTGTTGAAGCATGGCACAGGAAGTTCAATTATTTTGTAGTCTCACACCACCCTTCCATTTGGAAATTCCTGGATTTTTTGAAAATGGAACAGCACTGCAACACTACGCTTCTGGAGCAGCTCATTGCTAACTCTAGTGTCACAGAATCACAAAAAATACAAAGATACTGCTAATCGCATATGTGACATTGTGAATGAGTACTCAGTTTGACCCAGAGAGGAGTATTTAAGAGGCATTGCTTACAATTTTCAGTTACAGGCCTAGACACTTTTTTTGTTTACAAATGCAGTGAAATGAAATTATTACTGACAATTAAGTGAATACTGTAAATACTGTCTTGTTCAAACTTGTACCCCACTGTCCCCTATGATGATAAATAGGATACATTTAAATATTTTTCCTGCTGTGTTTAATAAAGGTTATGTGTGGCATTAATCACTTTGCTTCAGTATTTTGTAAATCTCCAGTGCTGCAAAGGGAAAACAGGTGTGTTGAGAGAGGAAAGGGGGAGTGGAGGGAGGCAGAAGGAGAACTGTGGAACTCTGGAACTTGGGATCAGTTGTGAGGAACCAGTTATTATGTTACACAGAATGGTCCATGAGGGTATTGAGGTGTCTAGTCCAGTAAAAATTAAGTCCTGCACAAAAGGTAATTCATCATTTTTGTTTAAGCTATTTTAGCTCTTTTGTTACTTCGCTATTTTGCCAAAGCACGATTAAAGCATAGTGCTATTTATCAGGTGCTAAGAAGTACTGCACTATTGCGGTTGAGCTATTATAACATTGAACCAAAGGGAGTAGGTATTGCTGGATGCCTTCCAGGACAGCTTCCTGATGCAAATGGTCAGTGAACCAACCAGGTTAGGGAATACCCTTGACCCCATGCTGGCAAATGCAGCATTTGTGAGGGAACTGAGGGTGGAAGAACAGCTGGTGGGGAGTGACCACTACTCAGTATGGTTCACGTTGGAGATGGGTAAGAAAGGAATGGAATCTGGCACAAGGGTGCTGAACTTCAGGAGGGATGACTTTGGGAGGATGGGGAAGTGGTAAAAGGGTACCTGGCCAGAATTCAACCTAGTATGGGCACTAACCAGAGGTGGAGCTCATAAAGCTGGGGATAGTGGAGGCCACCAGAACCTGCAGCAAGGCCCAAAGCAGGAAGGCTAGGGCAAATAAATATAGCTGGGTGAGCAAGGAGGTCTTGGAAAAGGTAAGGAGGAAAAGTGCTGCCTTCAGGAAGTACAAAAAAACAGGGAGGGGAAGGACAAGGAGGAGTACCTGAAGGAATTGAAGGAAGTGACAAGGGCAGTAAGGACAGCCAAGGCATCTAAGGAGCTCAGGCTGGTGCAGGGCATTAAGAAGGGGAAGAATGACTTCTTCAGGTACATCAGGGAGAAAAGGAGCTGTAAGGACCATATAGTAAGGATAAGGAAGGAGGAGGGGTGGGTGGAAGCAGGGGGTGATAAGGCAGAAGCGCTAAATGATTACTTCTGCTCAGTATTTACTAAGAAATAGGGGTGGTGATACCCAAGGGGGGAGGCAGGGCAGGAATGGAGGGGGTGATGGATGGGGAAATCACAGAGGTCAAGGTTCTGGAGGGTTTGAAGGCACTGAGGGTGGAGAAGGCACCAGGTCCAGATGGCATCCACCCCAGAGTACTAAAGGAGCTGGAGGAGGTCCTGTTGGGACCTTTGGCAGACATATTCAATGCCTCACTATGCTCAGGGTGTGTACCTTAGGATTGGAGGATGGCTCATGTGGTGCCCCTCCACAAGAGTGGCCCCATGGATGAACCAGGGAATGCAGACTTGTGAGCCTCACATCCATCATGGGTAAGCTGATGGAGCCTATTTTGAAGGAGAGGCTTGCTGGCCCACTGGTGCAGCAGTTGGATTTCCACTTGTGATGCTGGTGACCTGGGTTCAGGAATGGACCTGGATCATTGGAGGGCCGACTTGGGGGAGGAGGATAGAGCATCCCAAGGACTACTCTCCTTCTCCAGGGGGAGGGGGAATGTGTCTGACGCTTGATGGACCCCTGGCAGAGGAGGGGGGTTGAGCAGCTACCGTCACCTAATATGTTTAGGGGATGGGGCAGATGCAGGACATCATTGCATGTCCTCACTTTCCGAGGAAAAAGAGCAGCTGCTGGCCGCCCTCGATGAAGCCTGCCATGGCTTCAATTAACCCCTAGGCCAGCCCTCTGACCTATCCTGTTTTTGGCGGTGCTGGAGAATCTGGTGCCACAACCCCACCCTGGGGGGTAATCCAGGGAGTATCAGAGGGTCGCAGCCATTGTGGGGGTGGAAGCCTGTGGACCATGACTGATGCTGAAAGTACTGGGCAGCTGGTATCAGGAGGAGTAAATAAAGAATGAAAAAAAAAGGAGAGGCTGGTGGTCCTCCTGGAGGCCAAAGGGCTACAGGACAGCAGACAGCATGGCTTCATAAGTGGCAGATCATGCCAAACCAACCTAGTGGAGTTCTATGACTGGATAACAAGGAAATTGGATGGGGGTCATGCAATGGATGTCCTGTACCTGGATTTAAAAACATACGAACATACAAAAATGCCAGCAGAAGCAGGCCTCATGGTCTATCGAGTCTTATCAATTGTGCAGCTAGCCCCTCAACTTGCAGCTGCCCCACCATCCCCAACCCTCTTCATCATTAACCCTCCCTCACTTTGTCCCAACCACTCTTAAAACTGCCCACCGTTCTACAGGATACCACCTCCTCAGGCAGAGTATTCCATCTGTGTACCACCCCGTTCTGTGAAAAAATGTCTCCTGATTTCCCTCCTGAATCTTCCCCCTACAATCTCAGTTGATGCCGTTTCATATCCCTGCCTCATTTAATCTGGAAAATCCCTTCTGTCTTAGTCTTGTTTATCCCCTTAAGGTATTTAAAGGTTTCAATCATATCACCCTTATCCCTCTTCTCCTCCAGGAAGTACTGTTCAGCTCACCCAATCTATACTTGTAGGACTTTCCCTCCATTCCCTGGATCATCGTTGTCACCCTACATTGTAGCCCCTCCAACAATTTGATGTCCTTCTTCAGGAATGGGCGCCAGTACTGCATGCAGTAACCCAGGTGCGGCCTGACCAGAGATCTGTATAGGGAAAGGATCATGTCCCTATTTCTAGAGGAGATTGCTCTCTCATTATACACCCCAGCATCCTGTTGGCTTTTGCTGCTGCCTTCTTCCTCTAAGCTACCTGTTATAAGCACCCCCCAGATCCTCTTCCTCCTCTGTACTTTCCAGCTCTACCCCTCCCAGCTGATAGCTCCTCCCCTGTTTCCTAGCTCCGTAATGCAGCACCTTGCACTTCTTGGCATTGAACCCCAACTGCCATATATCTGACCACTCCTGTAGTTTGGTCAGATCCTCCTGCAGCCCCTTCTATCCTTCAATGTCATCTACCACAGCTCCCATCTTTGTATCATCAGCGAATAGACTGGTCCTACTCTGGATTCCGTGTGAGATATCAGCTATGAATATCCCAAACAGCACTGGTCCCAGTACCGATCACTGTGGCACCCTGTTCATCACTTCCCTCAGTGATGAGAGCTCCCCCACCACCACCACCACTCTCTGCTGTCTTCCATTCAACCAGTTGATGATCCATTTGATCGTCTTCATTCCCACCCCTATGTATTCCAGCTCCCCCTCTAGCCTCTCATGGGGCATGGAATCAAAGGCCTTGCTGAAGTCCAAATACAAGACATTCACTGCATGGTCCCTGTCCAGCTCCCTGGTCACCCAGTCATAATACTCAATTAGATTTGTCTGGCAGGATCTGCCTGAGCAAGTAAGAAGGTGATTTAATAGAGTACACTGAATTGAATTCTTAATTTTGGGGCCTGTGTAAGTAAGAAAAGTCAGTGTTTTGGTTCTCTGTTTTTGGGGTTGACTTTTCATAGTGTAACTTAATTTGCCAGAGAGGAAATCTAGCTGGGAGAATATTTGCAGTCATTTGTGACTAGACCTGTTACTTAAACTCCATGAAATAGGTGTCTGAAAAGGGGAGGAGCTGAAAGGGGCCTGAGGAAGTGTGGATTCAAAATAGGAGTTGTTTGTGGACTCTGTCTGCTGTAGCTGAGAGAGAGAGAGAGAGAGAGAGAGAGAGCAGCCACCAGCTTCCTTAAAGCAAGGAGGTGATTTAATAGACTACACTGAATTGAATTCTTAATTGTGGGGCTGTGTAAGTAAATAAAAGTCAGTGTTTTCATTCTCTGTTTTTGGGGTTGACTTTTCTTAGTGTAAATTTTATTTTCCATGGAGGAAATCTAGCTGGGAGAATATTTGCAGTCATCTGTGACAAGACCTGTTATTTAAACTCTGTGAAATAGATGTCTGAAAGGAAGGAAGGCACTCACTGTGGTGGTGGGACAGAGTTGTAGTTGATTGTTTCTAGAGGGCACGGACTGAGTCCCACCCACTCTACTCACCCCAAGCACATAATTTCCTTTATAACAGGGCTTCTGATATCTCCCCAAAAGTGCAAAGGACATACACCTGTTCATGTCCTTACTAACATACTAAAATGCCAGCAGAATAGGCCTAACGGTCTTTCGTGTCTGCTCGTTTGGTCAGCCCCCACCCTGGGTACTGACCTTGCTGTCCCCCTCACCTTCTCTGGCTTCTCCCTTCCCAGTTCCAGATATTCTTGCTGCATTGGATTTTGCTTCCAGAACCCTTCCCCTGTACCTGTCCCACCCCCTCTTGAACCCCTCCACTGTCTCTGCCTCCACCAGCCCCCTAGGCAGTGCATTCCATGGCTCCACCACCCTCTCAGTGAAGTAGCACCTCCTCCTTTCTCCCTGAATCTTCCCCCTCCAGCTTCCACCCATGCCCTCCTAGTGGCCCTTCCTCCTTCCTTGAAGCACCCTGACTGTTCCTCCCTATTTACCCTCTTCATGTACCTGAAGACCTCTATCATGTCCCCCAGTCCCTTCTCTCTCTTCCAATGTGTACATATTTAGCTCTTTCGAGCCTCTCCTCATAGGTCCTGTCCCCAAGCCCCAAATCATTTTGTTGCCCTCCTCTGGACCCTCTCCAGGAGGTTAATGTCCCTCTTTAAGTGTGGCCTCCAAAACTGCACGCAGTACTCAAGGTGCGGCCTCACAAAGCAGTTATACAGAGGGAGTATCACTTCCCTCCTTCTGGAGGTGATCCCCCCAAGGATGCATCCCAGCATCCTGTTGGCCTTGGCTGCTGCCCTCCTACAAGTCTCAGAGTTGTTCATCTTGACATCCACCACCACCCCCAGGTCCCTCTCAGCCATCGAGACTTGTAGCATTTCCCCAGGGTGTACACTTGGCCTGGGTTTCTGCCCCCAGGTGGAGTACCTTGCATTTCCTGCATTGAACCTCAGCTTCCACTTTCTAGACCATCTTTCCAGAGCTCCCAGGTCCCTGTAGGCCACCCTCCCTCCTCCCCATCCACCACTGCCCCCAGTTTCGAGTCATCTGCAAAGAGACTCATCTCCTCCTGATTCCTGTCCTTATGTCAGATACTAGGTGTTGAACAGAAGGGGCCCAGGACTGATCCCTGTGGGACCCCACTAATGACCCTCCTGGGGATGAGACTATCCCACCAACTACAACCCTCTGGGTCGCGTCCTGGAGCCAATTGCCTATCCATCTGATCATCTGGTTCCTCACCCCCATTTCTCCCAGCTTATCCAACAGGCCCACGTGAGGAACAGAGTCAAATAGTCCTTAGGCACTGAACAGGGGGTAAAGACACTCACACACTTGCACACACTAAAAAAAAAAGAAAAAAAAAACACTTCTTAAACAGGAAGGGAGACATATATGTGGGGAGTGGTGCAATGCACTGTCTGTGGAGTGGCAGTCTCCCTGGAGACATTTTGGAGGCTGCATTGCTGCCCTATTTGCAGGCACCTCTCTGGTCTGATGGAGAAGGTTGCCTGTCTCCATGCTGACCTGGCAATGATTCAGAAAACCACCTCCCCCACCCAGGGACCACCCAGGCCACCATCACTGTCTTATAGGTTACCAAGAAAAAGGAGTGGTTGGACCATGGTGGGCTTAGGGAGGGTAAGGGTGGTGGAACAGAGGTGCATCCCTCCAGCTGTCTCTCTCCACAATTCATTTGTCATTCTGGTGGAGTGTCTGTTCCTATATGGAGGCACCCACAGTGGAACCCAAAGAGGATACTGGGAACCTCCACAAAGGAGACCCACAGGAGAGTGGCATGGGACCCCACAGGGGAAGGAAACAACTCCATGTGGGGGACTCAGTCATTTGGGGGTAGAACTGGGGAAGTGAGGAAAGAGGGAGGTAAGGTGCCTTCCTGGTGACATGGATTGGAGGTACAGGAAGCAAATCCTCAGAATCATAGCAGCAGCTGCACAGGGGAGGGACCTGGATGTCATTGTCCACCTAGGGACAAATGAACTGGCTGGAAATGGGATCAGAGCAGTGCAGCAGGAGTTTATGGAGTTGGGGAGGGGCCTTAGACAAGTAGCATGCATGGTAATTTTCTCAG
This sequence comes from Neoceratodus forsteri, assembly GCA_016271365.2. Classification (NCBI taxonomy): domain Eukaryota; kingdom Metazoa; phylum Chordata; order Ceratodontiformes; family Ceratodontidae; genus Neoceratodus; species Neoceratodus forsteri. Next base: position 1,021,882,296 of record CM057454.1, on the reverse strand, counting down.
AAGTGCTACCTGTCTATGGCATGGGTAAGGTTAGGGTACTCCACACCATGGGATCCAATGACTGGTTGAAAAACTGGTATGGAGCTCAGTGATTTGGCTTCATTGGGGACTGGGGGTCCACCTGGAGGGATACAGGCCTATACTGGCATGATGGTCTGCATCTGTCCGGGAGGGGAACCAGGATCCTAGGTGATAGGTTTAAATGCATTTAAACTAGCCAAGGGGGAGGCACTGAAGGGAAGCAGGGAAATCCCAGCCCCCCTTCCCCACAAAACAGGGTAGTTAGCGAAGTAGACACAAAGTTAGAGAAGTCGATAGGGAGCAGGACAGGGGTAAATCCAGAAAAAAACAAATGCAGTAAGGACAGGGATAGGCCTAAAAGGGGTAAGGCCATCAACAAATGGAGGGCAATGAGTACCAATGCCCACAGTCTGGGTAACAAGCTCCCTGAACTAGTGGCCTTGATGGAAGATGAAGAGGGATGCCTGGCAGTCACAGAAACATGGTACACAGAGAACCATGACTGGGATGTCAACATACCAGGGTACACAATCTACAGGAGGGACTGGGAGGGTAAGAAAGGAGGAGGAGGAGCGCTCTACATAAGGGAATGAATCAAAGCAACAGAACTAAAGGGTAAACAGGGAGGGGAGGAGGCACTGTGGGTCACCCTGGAGAAAGGAAATGGCATCACAATCCACTCAGGGGTTGTTTACAGACCCCCATCTCAGGGGGATGCAATGGACAAGGAAATGACTGAAGGAATCCTTAGAATGGCAGAAAAAGGAGAGATATTCTTGATGGGGGACCTGAATATGCCAGATGTTAACTGAAGCACCTTTACTGCAGCCACATCCAAGAGCAGGGTCATTTTCAATGCCCTACAGGGGGCATGTCTCAGACAGCTAGCTTTAGAACCCACTCAGGAGGGAACAATCCTAGATCTGGTACTTTCAAATGGGGATGGAAAGAGGATCTCAGATTTAGAAGTGGGTAGCAATGTGGGAGCAAGCAACCACCAAACAGTGTGGTTCACAATAAATACAGCTATAGAGTCAAGCCATACAAAAGTAAGGCTGTTGGACTTTAGGAGGACTGACTTTGGCACAATGGGAGAGTGCCTCAGAAAAGCACCAGCAAACAGGCAAGAAGGAGGAGTGGAGGAACAATGGGGAAAAATCAAAACTGCCATCACACAGGCAACAAGCCTTTGTGTGAAGCTAATCAACAAAATAAAATGAAGGAAAAAGCTACTATGGTTACCAAAAGTGGTGACAGGGAAGGTTAAAGAGAAAAGGATAGCATTCAGGAAATATAAGAAAACAGAAGAAGCAGGACAGAGAACTATATCAGTTAAAGCAGAAGAAGACTGGAGAAGCAGGCAGTCAGAATAGCAAAGGCCCAAACTAAGGAAAAGATAGCCAACTCTGTTAAGAAGGGGGAATAAAACCTTTTATAGGTATAGTAAATTAGGGAGCGAAGAAAGACAAAGGAAGGGATACTAAGGCTTAATAAAGGGTAGGGAATGTGGGCAGAGGGTTACAGTGAAAAAGCAGGGATACTGAATGAATACTTTTGCTCAGTACTTACAAGAGAAGAGGAGGGGGAGGTTCCTAAACCAAACAATAGAAACACTCTGGATGGGGGGGGTTGATACCAGTCCATTCACAGAAGAAAGGGTTCTGAAAGAACTCTTAAAACTGAAGGTGGACAAAGCAATGGGGCCTGACAGGATTCACCCCAAAATTCTAAAAGAGCTAAGGGTAGAACTAGTGACACCACTGACTACCCTCTTTAACAAATCAAGGGAGGATGGGGTGATACCTAGGATGGATCCAGACAGTAACATTGCGGATGAAATATTGTGGCAATAATATTGCCAGCATAACATCGCAGACCATATTGTGAGGCATAAAATAAAGCTGGGTGACAATGCCACATACTGAACTGCCATGCACAGCAACAGCACTCTGGTATATGGATGTATGGGGGGGGACTGAGTGGGAGTATCTGCTGCTGGGGACAAATACTAGGACCCCAAGCACAGGGGCACACAGGAGGTTGTACGATGCTCCACCCCAGGTAGCCCCATCACAAGGCATCAGAAAAGGTGCTATACCAGGTATCCACAGGGCAGCTGACAGGGGAAACATGGTGTAGTATGTCACCCTATGGAAGAGAGGACACAGAACGCACAGGTCGTGCTAGGCATGGGACAGCAGGCAGAGTCTATGGCTGCTCCTGGAGACCACAGGACAGGAATAAGTAGTATGGGCAGGATGGGAGCTGAACAACAACACCACAATGGTATGGGGTCCCTTGAACTGTTCCTTACTTAGGCACCCCCTATGCTGTTCCTGTGCTCTGGTACCTGTTGCTGTGCTGTGATGTTTGGTGTCTCCATGCAACAGGCTGTGTTTACTGCCTGCATGTTCTCTGGCATGCACTGTTACGTCCCGTGATGTTATGTGCTGTGGACAATGTGGGTGGCAATGTTATTGTGACTTTATGTTTTTTCCATGGTATTTCATCCCACAATGTTGCTGGATGGATCCCTGAGGACTGGAGGAGAGTAGATGTGATTCCACTTCACAAAAGTTGGAGCAGGGCAGAGGCAGGAAACTACAGACCTGTTAGTTTGACCTCAGTGATAGGGAAAATGATGGAATCACTTCTGAAGGAAAGAATTGTTGAGTACCTAGAGGCCAGCAAGACACAGGACCCAAGGCAGCATGGATTCACAGTGGGAAGGTCATGTCAGACGAGACTCATGCATTTCTTTGACTTGGTGACCAAAGTAGTAGACCAGAGAGGGGCTGTGGACATGGCCTACCTAGACTTTAGCAAGGCATTTGACATAGTCCCAAACAAAATATTAATATACATGTTCAATGTCCTGTGCAGCCAGTATAGTGTTATGTTTGTGCAACTGTGTTACTTTGATTTTGGCTGTTCACATTCTCTATTCCAGAGGAATTACCACGCTGTAAGGGTATGAAAGGCAAGGAACCCTCGGAGAGGGTTCCACCCTAGTGGTGCCATGGGATGATTCCTGTGGCAAAAGGTACCTTAGGAATCCCCCTAAAGAGAGAAGTGCTGCCACTGGAGGAGGAGGGGAGGATAGTGGGGCAAAGAAAAAGTGCTTCACAATGAGGCTGAGAGGAACTGCTTATATAGCTCAGGAAGTGGAGTGGTGTGGCTGCTTGGCCACCAACCCAGGCATAGCCTTTCCAATTCAATGTCCTGCACAGCCAGTATAGTGTTATGCTTGTGCAACTGTGTTAGTTTGGTTTTGGCTGTTCGCACTCTCTATTGCAGAGGAATTGCCACCCTGTAGGGGTATGAAAGGAAAGGAACCCTCGGAGATGGTTCCACCCCTAGAGGTGCCACGGGATGATTCCCATAGCTAAAGGTACCTTAGGAATCCCCAAAAGAAATGTAGTATAATCATATCCCAAAGAATGAGGTGACACAAAGCTTATGAGCAAGCAATAACTGTGACGAGGAGCAGTAACTGTAAAATTGTAGTGATAACATAATGAGATGCTCAGTTTGATAATGTAATGAAATGCTCAGGTTTGCATAGCATGATACGGATGGTTTGGTTGAGAATGAGAGGATCCTCTAAGGAGAGAGGGAATGGAAGGACATCCTCCACCTCCATCCAACAGTGGAACCTACCTAAAGAAAGCTAGGGGACACTACTATGCTAACTAACACTTATGACCTGAGGCAATGGAGGAGAGAAAAAAACCCTATAAGGAGGAAATCTTTGGGGATCCAAAGCCTAGGTCGCCTTCCCTCCAGGCTTGGGAGAGTTTATTTAGTGATGGCTCATCAGCTGCAATTTGGAAAATCCAATTAAAGGTAGGTGGAAATTATTCCAATTTGGAGGAAGGCTCTCACTCAAACCCTCTTGCGGGAATGCCATGGAAGGTTGAGAGAAAACTCTGCAACAATATGCGCAACCACGGCGGAGGAGGAGAGCATTGACTGCTGAGGCACTCACCTGGCCTACCTGCCCTAAACTCAAACCAGGTGAACCAGAGGCAGTTGTATGGAGAATGCGGTGAAGGTGCCTTGCTAGGGAAACCACTAAAGCCAATGGACAACTGTTATAGTGGAACACTAGAGCCAAAGAAGATTGTCATAACCACCCTTCACCGCTAGTGTTAAATTCTACACCAGAAGCTGTTGTCGCATAGCAGGCAACTAAAGCCAAACCCGGGGTGAGGACATTCCCAGCTATGGACCAGGTGAGAAGGATTCCACCCCAAGCTGGACATGCTCACGATGCGGACTTAATGCAGAGCAAGATCCTTCAGCTGCAGGAACCCTGTGCCAGAATAGAATGGCTGGCATGCCTCAGAATTAGATTGAGAACTGAGAAGTTGTAGAGCTGATTGAGCACTGTTGTGCTGATCATAATGAGCAGTGAGTGCTGAGACCTTGCAAGGTTGAAAGCAGATTGAGTACAGCAGACATCCCAGAGGCTGAAGTCGAGAGGTTGCAGTAGGCATGATCAATCGATTGCATAAGCAAGCGTGGACCTGTATGTAAGTCAGTAAACAGAGTAGTAATAAGCGGACCTGCACGTACGTCTGTATTTCGTAGTAGTAATGAAACCGCACTGAATAGTCGGGCAAGCCAGACAGATATTTAAAAGCCAAATCAAGGTGACAAATACTCTGATGATTTTCGGCAGCGAAGGCAGGATTTAGAACAGAAATATTTAGCCACATGGGCCACGACTCTACAAACTCTTCCCAGTCCCAGCCGTAGGACAAACAAGAAAGTGAGGGAAGGATCGAGAACCACTTGCAGATATTAAGGCTAGGTTAACAGCCTCAGGAGGAGCTTTTTGGTTAACCTCAGAGTAGAACAGGGTAAATAAACATAAAAGCAACATCTGTATGGAGTACACTGAGTTGTAACTGCAATAAACATAAATAAGGAGACACAATGCTCTGAAAGCATGTGTAGTCGGGCAGTGCAATGAAGCTGCTATAATGAGGCATTTAGAATGAGAGAGCATGACTGAGCTGCACAGCTAGGTTCAGTGTAAACTTGAGTCAGGTGAAATCAATTTAATATGCAACATGGAGCAGCTATGGTTGAGCTGAAACACACTAATAATGATTGCAGTTGCATTGCAGCAGTTTGAGAGTTGTGAGTAACTGAAAGCAAGCAGTAGGAGCTCTGGAACAATATGCTAGGAGTTTAGAAACAAAGCCCCCTCCCCCCAAAAAAAACAAAAAAAAACAAAGACACACAAACACAGAAAACAGGAAACAAAGAAAAAAGAAGCACATGCAGCCAAAGGCAAAATACAAACAAGAAGCAGGAAAATAAACACAGAAATCCAGCAAAGATAAGCTTGAGCAGCAAGGGGGGGGGGGGCTCAGCCAGCCCTGCAGGCCCCAACCAGCTCACAGGACAGATGGACAGAGCCTTTGGCTGCAGAGAAAAAGTGCTTCACAATGATGCTTGAGAGGAACTGCTTATATTGCTCAGGGAAGTGGGAGTGCTGGTTGCTTACCCACGAAACTCCAGGCAAGGCCTATCTAATTAGCCAGCTTTGGAATGGGTCCCAAGGTGGTAGCCTGGGTAAAAATTTGCTGGACCACAGGACGCAGGGTAATAGTAAATGGAGTCCACTGAAGAAAGGGGGTTACTAGCAGAGTACCACAGGGTTCAGTACTGAGACCAGTCCTCTTTAATGTCTTTAAAGTGACATTGCAGAGAGACTGGAAGGAAAAGTATGTCTCTTTGGAGATGACACAAAGATCTGCAACGGGGTTGATACACAAGGTGGGGTGGAAAGGATGAGAAGAAACTTGGTAAGGTTGGAGGAATGGTCCAATGTATGGCAGCTTAGATTAAATGCTAAGAAGTGCAATAATGCACCTGGGAAAACCCAGGGAAAGATTACAATAATGGGGGTAGTAACAAACAAGAAAATTGAAAGGGACCTGGGGATAATCATATCAGATGACCTTAAGGTTGGCAAGTAACGTGAGAAGGCAGTAGAGAGGGTTTTGGGGATACTGGGATGCATATAGAGAAGCATCACCAGTAGAAAACAGGAAGTTGTTATCCCTTTGTAGAGACAGTTGGCGAGACCCCATCTAGAGTATTGCGTGCAATTCTGGAGACCCCATCTCCGCAAGGACATAGACATGATGAAGGCTGTCCAGAGGAGGGAAGCTAAAATGGTGCAGGGTCTGCACTAGAAGACATATGAAGAGAGACTAAAGGAGCTTAATATGTTTACCCTCGAGGAAAGGAGGGAGAGGGGGACATGATAGAAACTTTCAAGTACCTCAATAGAATAAATAAAGTCCAAGAGGGTAGTATCTCTCAGAAAAAGAGATGTTCAAGAACAAGGGGGCACAATTTGAAGACCCCTGGCAACTGGGGTTCAATGCCAAAACTGCAAGGTGCTTCATTTTGGGACAAAAAACCCAAGAAGGAATTACCAGCTGGTGGGAGTACAGCTAGCCGAGAAAGAGGAGGAGGAGAAGGATCTGGGGGTGCTCATTATGGGGTCAATGAACAACTCGGCTCAATGTAGGAAGGCAGCTGCAAAAGGCCAACAAAATGCTGGGTTGCACTGCAAAGGGTATATCCTCGAGGAGGGGGGAGGTGATTTTGCTACTGTATAGATCATCAGACCGCACCTGGATTACTGCATGCAATACTGGCTCCTGTATCTGAAGAGGGACATTAAGTTACTGGAGAGGGAGTAGAGCAGGGCAACAAAGATGATCCTGGGGCTGAGGGACTTACCATACAAGAGGAGGCTGAAGGAGTTGAACATGTACTCGCTGGATGAGAGGCAGGAAAGGGGGGGATATGATTGAAACTTATAAGTACATGAAAGGAATAAACAAGACAGGTACAGAGAAGCTGTTCAAAGTACGGGAGGGGAGGGACACCCGGGGCCATGATATGAGACTGAAGGGAGGAAGATTCAGGAGTGAGGTGAGGAAACACTTTTATGGAGAGGGTGGTAGCTGGGTGGAATGGATTTCTGATGGAAGTGGTATTTATTTAGTTTTGTTGACCGAGTAAGTGCACTAGACAAATCCTGCCCTATTTTCAGGCATGACCAGGGGATACAGATGAATTCAACTGACCTTGAACCAGATTAAGCTGTTGGGTGGTATTTTTAGTGAAAGAGGGAAATTTGGCCAGACACCTGGGAAATTCCCCTACTCTTTTCGATAAGTGCCATGGGATCTTTAACATCCACCTGAACTACCACCAGTCCAGGCAGATGGGACCTCGGTTTAACGTCTCATTTGAAAGGCGTCCAGTAGAAGAGTGGGCTGCTTCAAAAGGGGCTGGGACAGGGCAAGGGAGAGTGTCAAGGGAGGGGGAGGGTGTGAGGGAGGGGCAGCTGCAGAATAAGTGGTGCTACCTGAACATTCAAGCAGACTTGATACACCACTAGGCCTTTATCTGCTGGCAAATTTTGCATGTTCATATTCATATGTTTACATTCTCTGACCACACATCTAAATTTGTCCCATAATGTTGGAGCCAATTCCTTAGCCGATCTGAAACATTTTCTTTTGTCATTTACTTTCTTTTGAATTGATCAAGCCACACTTTTTTTACCCCTTCTATTATATATATATATATATATATATATATTAAATAGGTCCTTGCTAGTCATAGAAACAGACTTTGACGGCAGATAAGGACCACTTGACCCACCCAGTCGGCCCATTTCCCTACCTACTGGATAAGCTGCAGATTCTAGTTAACCAACAGCTTACTTCCTGCAATCCCCCTCTATAATTGCCTTATGTCTGTCCCATGCATGTTTGAATTCCCCCACTGTTTTAGACCCAACGACCTCCCCAGGAAGGCGGGTCCATGTATCCACCACTCTCTCCAAGAAAAACAATGTCCTCACATTACTCCTGAGCCGTCCCACCTGTATCTTTAAATTGTGCCCCCTTGTTCTTACACATCTCTTTTTCTGAAAGATGCTACCTTCCTGGACTTTGTTGATTCCCTTGAGGTACTTGAAAGTCTCTATCATGTCCCCCCATCCCTCCTTTATCAAGGGTATACATATTAAGCTCTCTCAGTCTCTCTTCATATGGTTTCTGCTGCAGACCCCGCACCATTTTAGTTGCCCTCCTCTGGACTGCTTCCATCCTGTTTATGTCCTTAGTCACTTTGCTTATACCACTGAGAAACTAATATGATTTTATCATGCTTGGCCTCCAGAGAGTACGTATTTAGGATCACCACCCAATCTTCATAGGCTCTGCCCCACTGGCCTGGTTCATATTGGTGAACGGTGACCCTTCTCTGTCCTGACTTCTGTCTGTCTGTGTCTTTTCACAGATGAGGACTCCAGAACTGAGCACAGTACTCCAAGTGCAACCTCACCAAGGATCTGTACTGAGGCAGAATCACTTCACTTCTCCTACTGTCAAAACCCCTCCATATACTGTACACCCTGGCATCTTTGGAGCCTTTCTATATGCCTTATTGCAGTGGTTCAGATTCGGATTCAGATTCTTTATTCCATATGTATAAAATTTAACATTATCACATACAAAACACTTACATAACCAGACATTTAATTTCAACATACAATTTAAAAACAATAGATACAACTGTCAGACAGCGCTTAAAATCCAGTTTACATGATTAGTGCCAATATACTTCTATTTATCTGTGAGGGCCATTAATACTATAAAGTGCATATTTTGTGAATTTTGCCATTGCAAAAATAATAGTAATAATAATAATATTTATAACAATCGCAATTCACACGTATCAAAGTGCTTTTACAAAGTTAAAAAACATTTAAGACCATGAATATTTAAAATACAATACTGAACAGCAAACTTCAATACATCAATTATCAAAAAAGGCAAGCTTGAATAAACAGATTTTTAGTGCTGCTTTAAAACTCTCCACTGTCAGGCACCCCTGTACCCGATGAGGTAGAGAATTCCACAGGGTAGGGACTGCAAAAGCAAATGTTCAAGCCCCAAAGGTCTTCAAGCGAACCCTGGGAATCTCTTACAATCCCTCATCGGCGGAACGGAACGGTTGGAGGGGGCTGTAGGGACACAGAAGCTTTTGCAGGTAACCCTGTCCCTGTCTGTATAAGGCATTATAGATCAGGAAGCCGACCTTGAAGATGACCCACCAATGAACTGGCAGCCAGTGCAGCCCATGTAGTACAGGCGTGTCATGGCTAGATAGAGAAAGCCCAGTCAACAGCCTGGCTGCCGTGTTCTGCACCAGCTGCAGGTGGTGGATATCAGCCCCCCGTGGCCTTAGTTATAGGGCATTGCAGTAATTAAGGCAGGAGGTCACAAAGGTGTGAAGCAATGTTGGAAGGTCACTGCACAGAACCAGGTGCCTAATCTAGACGATATTCCTCAGATGGTAAAATGAGGTCTTGACAATAGATGACACCTGAGATTTCAGAGTCAACCCCTCGTCAAAAATAGCGTCCAGACTCTGCACCTGTTCAGAGGTCATCAGCTGGCTACCACCAAGCAAAAGCCTAGAGGCCTACCCAGTCGAAGCCAAAAAATATGGCTAGACTTGCTACAGTAAAACAAACATTTAATAAAGTTCTCCTCATTAGTAGATCTTAAGACTCCCCAGATCAGATGTAACCATTTCTCTCATAGTTTAACCAAATGTGAGCATTCAAAAATTTATTTATTTATTTATTGCAAATTCTGTTTAATACCTTTAAGCTGAGGCTTGTTTACAAAGGCTCCAAGTCAAAGGAGAATACATGACAATACAGATCAATGACAGGGTACAAACAAGTGGGATCACAGATTAACATCAAAGTTTCACATGCAGTTACATACAATATAGTAATATCAATAAAAGGACAGCAGTGTCATAGAAACACAGCTACACTTGTGGAAATAACTTCATAGCAACACTACATGAGTGTGGTCCAATACTTAGAGTGTACAAAGAGCATTAAGATATATTAGGCCCCAGGCTGCTGGGGATTAGATGTTGCCAGGCATGGCTTTGTCTGTTGGGAGGTATGGTGGGGTGGGGGGAGGGTAGGTGAAGGAAAAGGGGTTATTAGTGTGGGGTGGCAGGCAGGTAGGTGTTGTACTGTGCAGATGTAGAAGTGGGGTGGAGGTAGGGTGAGGGTGAGGGAGGCCGCGGGCTGGCTGGAGTATGTAGTTAGCAATATGGCAATGGCGTGTTTTGCCATCAAGGTGAGACCGTAACCCTGTTTTGAATTGGTAGGGTCTGGTCAGTTCAAGTAAGGCAGCAAGTAGGTCATTGTACCACTTGGGGCCGTTGTACGAGAGGGATCTCTGGGCCAAGGATGTTCGCTTAAAGGGTACTGTCAACCCTCCCTTTTTTGCATTTCTAGAGCTGAAGGAGGTTGTCCAGTTATGAAGAGGATGGAGGTAGACTCTGGTGTGAGCCCTAGCACAGCTTTTTTAGCTAGTAGGCAGGCCTGGTATAACATCCTTAGATGGAGGGGGAGCCAGCCAGTTTCCATGTAGAGAGCAAATGAATGTGTCAGGTGGTAAGCACCCAGGACCAGTCAGCAGGCCTTGTTCAGGAGGGTTTTGACCCTCTTCAGTGCAGTGTTGGAGCAGGCCCCATAGATGACAAGCCCATAGTCAACTGCAGATAGTAGAGAGTAATGAGTGACAGTTTTTAAGGCACCTGGCATCATAGAGGCTCGACATTGGTAGAGTATACTAAGTTTCATGTTAACAGTTCAAAGTTCAAAACAGTTCAAAAATCAAGTGCTTAACTATGATAACCTCACTTCTACTGTCAAAACCCCTCCATATACACCCCAGCATCCTTGGTACCTTTCTATATGCCTTGTTGCAGTAAATTGTTTGCTTAAGGGATTCACAGATTATTACCCCCCCAGATCCCTCTCCTCTGCTGTAGTGGCCAGCCTAATCCTCCCATCAAGTATTCTGTGCAATGGTTCCATCTCTCTAAGTCAATTACTGTGCATCTTTTGGTATTCAACCTTAACTGATAGACTTTATACCACTTCTCTAGTTTCTGAAGTCCATCTAGATCTCCTCCACCCTCATTTCATCTACCCTGGTGCATAGTTTTGTGCCATCATCAAAGAGAAACAATGTGCCCCAGATACCTGCCCTTACATCACTTGTGAAAGTATTTAAAAGAATAGGTCCCATGACAGATCCCCTGCGGCATCCCACTCATGACCTCCCCATCCCCAGTTCACTACTACCTTCTGTTGCCTCCCCATGCCAATTTCCTATACACCTAACCAAATTCCACTCCACTGTGAAGTCCTCTGACGTCTTTAGCAGCCTTCTGTGAGGTAGCAAATCAAAGACCTTGCTGATATCGAAGTAGAGCAAATTAAGTGCCTGTCCTCTGTCTAGCGCCTTGGTGAACCAATCAGAAAACAGTATCTGTTTGGTCTGGCATGATCTGCCTCATACAAACCCATGCTGCTTATTGACCTGCAGTCTGTTTTTCTCCAAGTAGGCCATCAAGCTCTCCTTCATTGTAGTCTCCATCAGCTTACCTATAAAGGAGGTAAGTCTGATAGACCTGTGATTCCCAAGATCCTCTTTGTCCCTCCCCCTTGTAGAGTGGTACTATGTCAGTGGATCTCCATTCCAATGACACTACCCTGGACTTCAGGAATCATTAAATGGTTGGGTTAAGGGTACTGTCAAATCTGCAGCCCATTTCCTATGTACCAGTGGGTGCAAGCCATCTAGGCTTGGTACCTTTTCTACCCTAATGACTTCTAGACCTTTTCTCACCCTGTCAACCAAGATTTCCACACTGCCCATTTCATGAACCCCTGAGTGGTAGCCTTGATATCATTTTCTGATAGAAGTCCGTCATTCTCTGCCATGAACACCAATCAGAAATAATTGTTTGGTGCATTTGCCTTCTGCTCATCCTCTTCCACTATCCTCCCTCGCCTCCTTAGCTAGTCTAACTATCCCCTTGTTTTCCTTTTTCTCTTGTATATCAAAAAATTAATTTTCTCCACCTTTTACCCTCTCAGCAATCCTCAACTCCATGTCTGCTTTTGCCCTCCTGATCCTTAACTTTGCCTCTTTCAGTTTAGCCTGATATTCTTGTAAGATTAAGTAGGTGTTTGGTAATGTATACTTTAGATTTACACTTTGAAATATGAAAAGGGGATTCAGGAGCATAGTCTGCCAATATCAACAAATGAAAAGCATTTTTTCCTAAAAGAAAAGGAGAATTCATTGTTAACCCCATCAGCCATATTGATAGGAGGTGTGACCTGCACTCATTCTGCAGTTGTTCGTAGAGCTCAGATAGAATTCTTGGTACTTATAAACTTAACAAAATAATATCCTGAACCCTAAAAATAATTTAGACCCCCTTCTATCCCTATGGGAAAGAAGTTAGTTTGCCTCCTGAAGTCTATTATCTTTCAGATTACCTGCTTGCTGACCCAAATTAAGCCCCCCTTACACAAGAAATTTTTAAAAAAGACCCTTTGCAAATCTCTCACCACCAGTGAAGCAAATGTTGCTCTAAAACTCCTCTTTTCAGGATCTGTTTAACAGGACTCAGAGACTAACCCCTTGGTTCTCCTATTCACACATGACCTACTAGGTCTTTTTCATGTTCTCATAGAAACATAGAAGTTGTTGGCAGATGGGGACCGTATGATCCATCAAGTCTGCCCTTGGATTCTTACCCCCCTACTTAGCTGCCTGCTTGTGTATCCCACAGTGTCTGTCCCATGCCCGCTTGAATTCCCCCACTGTCTTAGCTCCCACCACCCCCTCTGGCAGGCTATTCCATGGTTGCACAACATGCTTTGTGAAGAAGAATTTCCTCGTATTGCTTCTGAACTTTCCTCCCTTAAGTCGAAGGTTGTGCCCTCTTGTTCTGCTGTAGTCCTTTACCTGAAAGAGGTTCTGCACGTGCACCCTGTTGTTGCCTTTAAGGTATTTTAATGTTTCTATCATGTCCCCACAATTCCTGCGTTGTTCTAGGGAGTATAATTTGAGGTCATCCAGTCTTGCCTCGTATGGTTTCTGATGCAAGCCCTGCACCATCTTTGTTGCTCTTCTCTGTACTGCCTCCAGCCTATCTATGTTCTTCCTGAGGTGTGGCCTCCAGAATTGGACACAGTACTCCAGGTGAGGCCTGACCAGGGACTGATACAGGGGCATGATTACTTCATGCCTTCTGTTTGTGATGCCCTCCCTATGCATCCGAGGATACCTCTAGCCTTTAATGCTGCCTTTTACATTGTCTACTGACCTTGAGGTCATCTGATATGATCACCCTAAGTCTTGCTCCTGCCTGGTAGCCACCAGCTGCCCTCCCACTGAGTACAGGTTCCTGGGTTACGCTTTCCCAGGTGCATGACCTTGCATTTTTGGCATTGAATGTCAACCGCCAGGTCTTGGACCACTCTTCCAGTTCTCGGAGATCAGCTTCCATGCTTTGCTGTCCCTATGTTGTGCCTATCCTGTTGCAGATTTTGGTGTCATCTGCAAATAGAGCTACCTTTCCTCCAGTTCATCAGCAATGTTGTTGCTGAATATGTTGAAGAGGACTGGCCCCAGAACTGAGCCCTGGGACCCTGCTAGTCATACTCCCATCCATAGACAGAGTCCCATGTAACCAGTTTCTGACCCAGTTTGCAACCTCAGGCCCAGTTCCCATGTTCTCCAGTTTTTTGACTAGTCTCCTGTGTGGAACGGAGTCAAAATCCTTACTGAAGTCCAGGTAAACCACATCCACTGCCCCACCCAGATCCACTGTTTTGGTGACCCAATTGAAAAAATCAACAAGGTTTGTCTGGCAGGACCTCCCTATCTTGAAATTGTGTTGATTTTTGTCGAGCTGACCAGTTTGCTCCAAAAAAGCTATTATTCTTTCCTTCAGCAGGGACTCCATCAGTTTTCCCACGACTGACATTAGACTAACCGGATGGTAGTTACCTGGCTGTTCCTTGTTTCCACTCTTGTGGAGTGGTACTACTGTTACACTCTTCCAATCCTCCGACACCTCCCCACTCCTTAATGATTTGTTGAAGAGCACTGCTAAGGGGGCTGGCAGTTCCCTACCTAGTTCTTTCAGTATTCTGGGTGTAACCCCTCTGGCCCCATAGCTTTATCTACCTTTAACTTGTCTATTTCCTCCAGGATCCTTTCCTCTGTGAAGGGATCCGTGTCTATTCCTTCAATCAGACAATTCTTTATGCCTATTGTTGGTCATTTACTGTCTGCTTCATGTGTGAAGACTGAGCAAAAGTACTCATTGAGTGCCTCTGCCTTATCCCTGTCTTCCTCTGTGGTTTGTCCATCTTTTTTTGTGATTCTAACAATGCTCCTTTTAGGAACATAGGAACATAGGAAAGTAATGGCATTAGGGGACCGCCAGGTCCATCTAGTCTGCCCATTTGTCCAGCAACCTCTAGGTTTGCTGTGGACTCCTCCCTCCACCCCTTAACAACCCTCTATGCCTGTCCCAAGCCATCTGGAATCCCCCCATTGTGTTCTCTCCCACCACCTTACTTGGCAGCCCATTCCAGGCATTCACCACTCTCTTCATAAAGAAGTATTTTCTGATGTTTCCTTTAAACATTCCTCCCTCGATCATGGCTCTTCTTCCTGGGGCACCCCTTCAATTGGAATAGGTCATCTGTAGGCACTTGGTTGATCCCTTTTAGGTACTTAAAGGTCTCTATCATGTCTCCCCACTCCCTCCCCTCTTCTAGGGAGTACATGTCTAAGACTGCCAGTCGCTCCTCATACTGCAGGTGGTCGAGGCCCAACACCATTTCAGTAGCCCTCCTCTGTACCCTTTCTACCCTGTCTACATCCTTTTTTAAGTATGGTCTCCAGAACTGGACCCCATACTCCAGATGTGGCCTGACCAGCTGGTTGTACAAGGGAACCAAGACCTCCTTCCTCCTGCTGGTGAACTCCCTCCCAATACAACCCAACATTCTGCTGGCTGCTGCCACTGCCCTCCCACACTGCCCAGCCACCTTTAAGTCCTGTGAGATGCTAATGCCCAGGTCCCTCTCCTCATTTGTCACTATAAGTGGTTTTGCCCCCAGGATATAGTCTGCTTTCACTAGTTTTTTTTTTTTTCCGAAGTGCATGATTTTGCATTTAGCCAAGTTAAGTGATAACTTCCACCTCCTGGCCCAGTCCTCTATTTTCCATAGGTCCCTCTGCATCCATTCGGCCCCATCCTGTACATCCCTATTGCAGATCTTAACATCATTGGCAAACGGGCTTGCTCTATTCCGATATGTCCCCTGTGAAGATGCTGAAAAGCAGGGGTCCTAGTAAAGACCCCTGCGGGACACTGCTGGTGGCCCCTGATACTCCCGTTGTCACCCCATTGACTAGCACCCTCTGCATCCTGCCCTCCAGCCAGTTTTGCAACCACCTAGTGACATCCCTCCTCAGTCTCAGGCATGCCATTTTGTACAGAAGCTTTCCATGTGGAAGCGTATAGAATGCCTTCCTGAAGTCCAGGAAAGCCTCATTCACTGACCCCTCCTGGTCAACTACTCTAGTGACCCAGTCAAAAACTCCGACAGATTTGTCTGGCAAGACTTGCCCTTGTGAAGTCATGCTGCCTGGGATCAAGGGAGGCAGTTTGCTTCCAAGTAGCTGCTGATTTGTCCTTAAGCAGTCTTTCCATGAGCTTGCTAACTACAGAAGTTATACTTATTGGTCTGTAGTTGTTCACATCCTGCCTCCCCCCCTCCCTTGTGGAAGGGCAGTACATCAACACTCTTCCAGTCCAGTGGGATTTCCCAGAGTGTAAGGATGCATTGAACAGAGAGGTCAAGGGGCTGCTAGTTCCTCTCTCAACTCCCTCAACACTCTTTTTGTTTTACATCTTTCTTTCTGCCTCTAGCTCAGAACTCTCTCAGGCCACTGCACTCACCGACTCACTCTGCTGCCTGCTGTGTTCCCCCACCATCTTCAAGTTCATCACGGTTCCCCGTGTCAGAGGATGGTAACCCGGGGAGACTGCAGGGGGCAGTGATGGGGAACCAGCATTGGGCGTGTGGCAGTGGCACAGGCAGGGCCATCACCTATCCAAACTGGAGGGGTGTTTCTCTCCTTTTCCTCCTGTAGGTGCTCAGAGTCCCCCCCGGGTGTGGTGTACGTCTGACGCTGGTGCATGGCAACCCTGCCTGCATCAGCCACACTTCCTTATGTGCAGCTCTGGCATTCTGTGGTGCCCTTGGTCTCCACCAGGGGCTGCTAGAGCACCGAGTGATCCCATTCCCTCCCCCCGGGAGACGAGAGCAGCCATGTGGGTGCTCGATCCGTCTCCCTTCCTGCTGACCCTGACACCCGAGCTTGCTCCTGAACTTGGGTCGTTGACATGGCCCGAGGTGTGGCGTCCAGCGCCTCAAACCTCAGCACCCAGGCCGGCTTCCCACAACACTCTTGGGTGGACCCCACCCAGCCCCATGGCCTTGTGTACCTTTAGGCCCTTGAGTTCCCTCAAGAGCTCATCTTCCCAGAAGGGGGGCACCTCCAACCCTCTCCCCTCTTTTCTGTCTGGCCTGGGTTTCCCCTTCCCATACCTCCTCCTTCAGAATATGGTGCTGAAGTGACTGTTGAGCATTTCAGCCTTCTCCCATCCCTCCACCTCTCTCAGACTCCGCTGACCAGGCTAGGTATCCCTCTATCCCCTCTTCTCCACTCACTTATATACCTGAAGAAGGTCTTGTCTCCCCTCTTTGCTGCCTTGGCGATTCTCTCTTCTGTTCTTGCCTTAGCCCATCTTACCACTCTCCCTGCCTCCCTCTGCTTTTCCCTGTAATCCTCCCAGTGTGGTTTGCTCCATGTTGATTTGTATAGCCTGAAGGCCCCCGTCTTTGCCCTGATGCTGGCCCTCACTTCCCTGGTGAACCACAGAGGCCTCTTTTTCTTTCTGCTTTTGCTTACTCTTTTTGAGCAGTGGTTAGTGGCCCCCACTATGGCTCCCTTTATTGCAGCCCACAGGTTTTCCACCCCTCTGCACTCCCCCAAACTGGTGATTTCCTGGCGAGCGTGGTCCCTTATCTTGTCAAAATTAGCACACCTGAAATCAAGGACTTTCACCTTGGTCTGGTGGCATGAGGCCGAAGTGCTCACCTTGAACTACACTGTGCCATGGTCGCTGGAGCCCAGGTCTTCTCCCACCAATACCTCCCCAGCCCTGTTTCCGTTGGTGAGCACCAGGTCTAACACCGCTTCTTCCCTGGTTGATTCCTTGACCAGCTGCCTGAGGTGGGCAATCTGGAGGGAGTCTATGATTGCTCTGCTTTTGGCTGAAGCAGCAGACATAGTTACCCACTCCACATCTGTCATGTTGAGGTCTCCCATCAATAGCACCTCCCCCTTAACTGCCATCTGAAGTATCTCTTCTTTCATCTGTTTGTCCACCCCTTCTGATTGCTCAGGTGGCTGTATACCACACCTGTGCACACCACCTCTCCCATTTCTGTGGTCAATGATACCCACAGCGCCTTGGCTTCCCCATCTACCCAGTGTGACCGGCGCCGGATCCCTCCTCACATATAGTGCTTCCTCCTTCTCTCCTGCCCACCCTGTCCTTCCTGAATAGCGTATACCCCAGGATGTTTAAATCCCAGTCCTGACCTTCGTGAGTCCATGTTTCCATTATTCCCACCAAGTCTAGGTCCTCCTCTGTCATGACTGCTAACAGATCTGGGACCTTGTTGCCCAGAATCCTGGCATTGCTGCACATGGCCTTCCAGTAAGTGGTTTCCCTGCCCCCTCCTCCTCCCTCCTTGCTAGGCCTTGTCATCTGGGCCAAATTCATTCCTGTCTCCATTTGCAGGAACATTTGTTCTGGGGGAAGACAACCTTCCCCCATGTCCCTAGTGCCGTCAGGTGTCGCTAGCAGCTGCCCCCGATTAGTTTAAAATAAGGTGAGAGTTAAAGAACTCCTCTAGCTTCCTCTTGAGCACTTTCTTTCTGTCATTGCTTAGGTGAAGCCTATCTGGGGCAAAGAGACTGTTGTCTTGTCTGATGGTCCCCCACCGGCCCACCAGCCCATAACCATTCTGGGGACTCCATTTATAAAAGTCAGCAGTTGAATTCCTCTATCCTCTGCTTCCTAGCCATGCTGGCCTTAGGATCTGGTAGCGCCTCTGAGAAAACCACTGAATGGAAGCTCAGGTTGCTACAAAAGTGCGATAGGGCCTCAAACCTTGCTTGAACTTCGATCACACTATGACTAGCTAGGCCATTTGTCCCCAAATGCAAGACCAGGTGTGTTCTTGGATCCTGCAGCTTCCCCCAGGAAGGGATATAATGAATTACCTCTGTGGCTGTCAATCCTGGCAGGCAGCTGACCCAAACCTTGCCCCCACCCTTCTCTTTCTAGTTAATACTCCTTACCATGGAATCCCATAATCATGACCTTGTTCTCCACCTTCCCCACTGCGTGTCCTCCTCCCAGCTGATTTCCTACATCCCTCCCATGGAGTGTGCTGTTACAGCCCTGAACCTCCATGTTTGCTACTGCACACTCTTTCTCATTCTTGCAGCCTGGCCTCCCGGTGGTGGACTCCCAGTCTCCCTATGTTGGGTCATGTATTGCTAGCAACCCCTCACTTTTGGTCTCCCTAGCCCTCTGTCAGAACCTAGATAGTTCACCTGTGCCCTTGTTGGTGCTTCTTTGGTTGTGGCAGTATGTTTGACTTTGTTTTGCAAAGGTGCCTTCCCTGCCCCGTCCAGCGACATCTCCCCCTCAGGTGCCTGCCCAGCCCCAACTGGAATGGACCCCCTTGGTCCCCCTTCCATGATGTGTTCACTTCTCCCCAAGGCCCCCGCCTGGTCTCATCCAGCATGGGGTGTCCCCATGCTTGCCTCCTCCATCACCTGGACCCCCTGCCCTCTCACTCACTTTCCTTCCTCTGATGAAGTTGCCCAGGTGCCCTGCATCCACTCTTCCATGCTTTTCAGGCCTACCCCTCCTTCTGAGCTTCTGTTCTTCCTTTTTTCACATATGTACCTATAGGTTTTGTTATCCTTCTTAACTTCCTGAGCTATCTTAACCTCTGTTCAAGCCTTTGCATTTCTTATCACTTTCCCTGTCTCTTTTAGTTTCTGTTTATATTCTGCTCTGTCTGCCTCATTCCCTGACTCCTTGTACTTACAAAAGACTATGCACTTTTCTCTCACCATGGTTGCCACCTCCTTGGAAAACCATAGTGGGTTTTTCCTCCTTTTGTTCTTACTAACCTGACAGGCACACTGCAATATGACCATAGTTACTGCATCTTTCAACCTTGTCCAATATTTATCAACACTCCCGTCTGTCAAGTTACTAAGGTTATCGCTTAGGCAGGCCTTCATGCTTATGAAATCTGCCTTCCTGAAGTCAAGGACCTTCAGTTTGGAGTGTGTGTGGAGTCTGTAGTCCTTTTTCCCCTGAACCATACCATGTTATGGTCATTGTTGCCCATCTGGTTTCCTACTTTGACACCCATAACTCTACCGCTATTTGTAATATCAGATCTAGAACCATGTTACCCTTGTGGGTGATGTCACTAGTTGACTTAGGACTGCCTCCTGTAGGTGACCAGGAATTCCTTTTCTTCTGTGATGCCACTGTGTGGGTATTCCAATCTATATCCGGCAGATTGAAATCCCCACTACCACCACATGTCCCTTTGCATGACATCTGGAGGATGGTTTCCAGGATTTCCTTATCCATGGCTTCCTCTTGATTTGGGGTTCTGTAGATTATTCCCACCCAAATGGGTTTCTGGCTTCTGGACCCTATTGTGATCCATAGATCTTCTGTTTCCCCTAGTGCCTGCTGCATTTCTGTAGCATTGATGGTATCCTTAACATAAATAGCTACCCCTCCCCCTTGTTCCCAGTCCTAACTCTCCTAAACGAGTTGTACCCTGGGATAGTCAACTCCCATCCATGATTATTTGTAAACCATATTTCGCTCATGGCCACCCAGTCTAGTCCTGCCTCAGCTATTGTGGCAGTGAGGTCAGTCATCTTATTAGCCAGACTGCGTGCATTGAGGCATAGTGCTGACCACTCTTGCTGTGTCGCTTTGTTTGTCATGCCTCCCTTGATCTTGTTGTTCATCCCTTTGTAGTTTCCCCTGTTTATGGTTCCCCTCTTTCCATTGTGATGGTCAATGCCAGATCCGGAAAGGGTTTTATGTTCCCGGCTATCTGCTTTTGCTATCATGGAGTGTGTAGATTTGGTGCTAGCTGGAGGGGGAGAGACAGCAGGCTCTATTTGTGCTTTTCCTAGAGCTACCATCATCTCCCCTCCCTCTAGTTTAAATGTCCTACGTGGATGTCAGATGTCTGGCCCAGTGCTCTGACTCCCTCTTTCGTCAGGTGGAGGCCTGCAAGTTTGAAGAACTCCCTGTCCCAGAAGTTGTCCAGTTTCCAACAAAGTAGTGCCCTTTTGTGTGGCACCAGTCCTTGAGTTATGTGTTGAGCTCACTTATCTCTCTCTGATTTTCTGCCTGTTCTTCCCCTTTTCCCAAACAGGCAGAATCTCAGAAAATGCAATGCTGGACGAAAATTAAACAAATTTCTCACCGAGCTGCGCAATGTACTCCTTAACCTCCTCGACTGACCAACTAGCAAGGCCATTGATCCCTAGGTGGACTGGGATGTTTGCGCCCTCATCTTCCTTTTTAACTATGTTGACTATTCTTTCAGTGTCCCTCCAAGCGGATGCTCCTGGGAAACATCTGACCTGCACATCTGCATGTTTCTTTTGCGTCAGGTGGGAGTCCACACAGGGAATCATGGAGTCCCCTATGATTATGATTTTTTTCCTGTTGAGGTTTTGTGTATGATGTTGTTTTGCTATCCTATTGCATTTGGCATTCCTGTGGCCCGAGACATCCTCCATCATTACGGATGGTATGGACCTGTTTGCTCTGTTTAGAGTGCTTTGTTGGTTTGGGAGAGTTGTCCGTGCTCCGGCCCCTTTTCCTGCAACCAGTTGCCATCCTCCAGGCCTGGTCATTCTCTGAGGGAGAGGTGTGCTGGTTTGGTGTTGGCAATGTGGAGGTGCACTCCTAAAAGAAATACTTCCCTGTAGGTGGTTACGCAGGATACTGATCTCACTCCATGCCTGTCTTGCAGCTGAGCCCCGAGGTGACTTATCTCTGAGCATATGGGACAGTGGCCCTGCCTTTGGGTGATGTAACTATTGAAAAGTGTCCCACAGTGTTGCCAGCCAACTATATCCATGTATGTGCCAGTGGAAAGAAAGAAAGAGTACATAATTATTCAAATTTAGAGGAAGATGATCTGTTCTAGGCAGATGAAAGAGAAACAGGCTTTTTTTTTTCTTCTAGTCAGGTCAGGCAGGAAGTGGGAGGTGACATGCATAACCTTTATAGCAACAGGACCTGGAGGGGTGGGATTAGGAGATAGGTGGAGGATAGAACCTTTACTTCTTCCTGTTGAAAAAAACAATCGGGTTTGATAAGGTCTGCCATTTAGTAACACAACTGAAGACTGAGGAGATCAATGAAGCTCAGCAGACATCAAGGCTAGTGGCAGGACCGCACTTGCACATGCCTCCTAGGGTTGCCCTTTGTGTCTGAGCTGTTGCTTCTGGTTGTTTCTGTCTGAGAGCTTTATATTAGCTGATCACTATTTCAGTAGTGGTACAGCAGACAGTAAGGCTAGAGGCTGGACCGATCTTGGGGTATGCCTCCTAGGGGTGCCCTTTGTGTCTGAGCTGTTACTTCTAGCTGAGAGCTTTCTATTAGTCTACCACTATTTCAGTAGTGGTACAGCAGTACAAATGCTGATTTACATACAGCAACTAGGAATTCTGGGTAACTGTTCCAACCACTTCTTATGCTGAGAGAGCAGCCGCTGGCCGGGTCTGAGTAGATCAATCTTGGAGAGAAGTCACCTCAGTGGAGATAGGAACCCAGACTGTTCACTCCAAGGGGATTCAGCCAGGTAGAACTGTTGTCAAGGAATCCTTGCTTCTGCACCTGTTGGAGTCTGCCTTTCCTCCGTGACTGGTCTCTCTCCCAGCCGATGAAAACCAGTGAAGCTCAGCAGAAGACAGCGTGCTGGCTGGGTCTGAGCAGAGTGACTGAGGAGAGAAATCGCCTCAGCAGAGATAGGAGCCCAGACAGTGCACTCCAAGGAGAGTCTGCCAGGTAGAACTGCTGTCAAGGAATCCCTGCTTGTACCTGTTGGAGTCTGCCTCTCTTCATGATTGGACTCTCTCCCAGTTGGTGAAGATCAGTGAAGCTCAGCAGACAGTAAGGCTAGAGCTGGACCACACTTGGCATATGCCTCCTAAGGTTGCCCTTTGTGTCTGAACTGTTGTTTCTGTTTGAGAACTTTATATTAGCTGACCACTATTACAGTGGTGGGTACAGCAGACAGCAAGGCTAGGTCTGGACCACTCTTGGGGTATGCCTCCTACGGGTGCCCTTTGTGCCTGAACTGTTGTTTCCAGCTGAGAGCTTTCTATTAGTCTACCACTATTTCAGTAGTGGTACAGTATAAATGCTGATTTACATACAGCAACTAGATTTCTGTGTAAGTGTTCCAACTGTTTCATATGCTGAGAGAACAGCTGCTGGCTGGGTCTGAGCAGAGTGATCAAGGAGAGAAGTCACCTCAGTGGAGATAGAAGCCCAGACTCTGCATTCAAGGGGATTCAGCCAGGTAGAACTGCTATCAAGGAATTCCTGCTTCAGCACCTGTCAGAGTCCACCTTCCCTCCATGATTGGTCTCTCCCAGTCAGTGAAGATCATTCCACTGGAAGTG
Source organism: Neoceratodus forsteri (assembly GCA_016271365.2). NCBI lineage: Eukaryota > Metazoa > Chordata > Ceratodontiformes > Ceratodontidae > Neoceratodus > Neoceratodus forsteri. The sequence continues at coordinate 1,021,859,482 of CM057454.1, read as the reverse complement.
CAACATTCCAAGCAATGGTCACATTCCTCAGCTTCCAGAAGGTGTCCAATAATACAGTGGTTACTCTGCCTCCTTCCTGTAGTTGTTTTTATGTTTTAAGTTGCTCTTCACATACTAATTGATGGTTTAGAATCTACTTTCAGACAAACCCATAGTGAAATTCCATAAGGTACATGCCTTTGACTCCTTTTACCTCTCCATTTAACCTCTCCCTGTTGGACTCAATATATTAACATTGAATCCTGGAATTGATTTTATGAAGATTTTGCAAAAGATAAAGTTGTCCATCATCCTAACCACAAATTGAGTCCCTCCATATATCTTGTAGATTGTGGTCTTTCGGTCAGTTATTTATGTATGTACTTATTTTATTTTATTTATTTATTTTGATGACCGGGTAAGTGACTGGCATGAAAGTGCCTTTTTCAGACATGACCCAGGTACAGACGAGTACATGACAAGACATTGGAAAAGGTACAAGTACATGAGTATCACAATACAAAATAAAGTAACATGGTGCAAAAGTAAGGCATGCAGATGGCACAATACGTCAATAGTGTTTTGTAAGTCATTCAAAGCAGGTACAGTCATTAGACTCTTGGATATGTACTTTAAGATTGACAGTGAACATTTAAGGGGAAGGGACAGCTGCAAGCTCTCCTTAGCACAGTAACATACAGTAGGAATGTAGAGACAGAAATGATCAAGGGTCATTGATGTCTTCCCCTCCAGCCACAAAGCACTGACTATTCCAAATCTGACTATGGGTACACATCCAAACATCTCAGCTAGATTGGTGCAGTGACTCTACTTATGATGTGTAACCATCAATACCATTCTTCCACCAGAATCTGCCTAACAGTGTTTTGAAAGTCTGTACCTTACCTTACCAGGCTAAGTGTGAACTTATGCTTAAAGTGATTTAATCTGTTTATTCATTTCTAAACTGACTTAGCTTATTTTATACCTTATGCCAGCAAAATTAATTCCATCCCATTTTCAATACTTTATTTAGTGTCTGTATTTAGAAGAGATAGTACTTTGGCCCTGACATGGTGGTCAGCCAATTCCTTCACTTCTTCATTCCTCTGGCATGCCCTTGCACTCAGACACGTAATAATGGCAGCAAGGGAGAGCACAAGGTATGCCATTGAAGTCAATGGGGACCAGTTTTGATTACTATTTATTAAATAATGATGGCCAGTTGGAGATTAATGAAGAACACCACTCAACTGACAAGGCCCTTGTTAGTTGAGTGATGGCCTTCATTAATATCCAACTCACCATCATAAGGTGTTAAATAGGAAGGAAAATCGAGTCCCATTCATTTCAATGGGACGTACCCCCTGCACGCTCCCTTGCTTGACATCATAGCACAGTGGTGTGTTCATCAATTGGGAAGTGAAGGAATAGGTTGGCCACCTTGTTGGGGCCAAAGTATGATCCCTATAAAAACACTGAATAAAATATTGAAAATGGAACAGAATGAATTTCATCGGCATAAGGTATAAAATAATGTAAGTCAGGTTGGACTCTAAGAAAATCACCTTAATTTGCATTCTGTGAACATGGCAAAATCTGGCATTTTGGACACTGGCAAAGCAGGTCCAAAGGAATGTGCTTTTCCACTTTGACATCATGATGCTGGACATTTTAAAGGGAGCACACCCTAAGCACGTCCAACCTGCTGGCAAACCATATAACCTATAGGAACCAATCAGCAATGCTGGAGATCAAAACTCCTCATTTTTCACACATCTCAGTGCCATTACCCTCACTCTACAGGGAAGGACCAGGCTACTGAAGGAGCTCCTTTATGTGAAAAAGTTTGACTTTTGATCAGAATATTTCAGAAATATTCAGAAAATAAAGCATTTTCCTTCCTGTGCCATTCTCAATATATTCTACTATAGTTTCTGACAGGCTGGCTTGTAAAATTTTGATGCAGAAGAAAGGAGAAGAAGGTGTGAGCTTGCACAGCAGCTGCAGACCCTGCAGCAGGAACAGAGTGGAGAGAATTTAGCGGACTGGGAAAGGTGCAGGGAAAACTTTTGAATTATTTATTTGACAACTATTGTTTTGACTGACTGTTGGGGCAGAGGTAAAAAAATTCAATATATATATATGTGTATGTATGTGTATATATATATATGTATGTGTAATATGTGTATACATATATATATATATATATGTATGTTTGTGTATATATATATATATATATATATATTATAGAGCAAAAAAGCCACCCTACCAAACAGCATTAGGGTGCGCATTGGGTCATCGGCCTAACTCTCACCCCATCACATGTGTAAAGCAACAGAGGTATAGGAGAATGGGGTGAGAGTTAGGACCGAACACCCTAATGCCGGTTGGGGGTGGACTGGGGTCCAAGGGTTTTCAACCCTAACACTCGAATTTCTCACTTTTGTCGCCTGGAACAACCCTAACTGATGCAGTAAATTGAGTTTTTGCCTCTAATTTCCTTCTTTGAGAATGATAACAGGAAATAGTGAGCTCCGCCACATGATGTTTTGTGACATAGTAACAGGAACAGCAACGCAAACAGATGCACCAACAGTGGCACACATGGTAACGCAAACGGAATGAGAATAGAAAGGGTAACGACACGGTGGCGCAGGACGCAGAACGGTTCGCCACACATGATGTCTTGTCATTTAGTAACATGATGCCCGCAAACGAAATGGCAATGGGCATGGTGACGCAAAGCAAAACAGAAAGAGAAACAGTACTGTAGACACAAATGGCAAAAAATAACGGAAACCCAAGTGCAAATGAAAACGCAAAGGATAACGCACATGGTGGCGTAGACGTGAACGGTAAGTGAAACGGGTATGGAACCGCAAGCGGAAAGGGCAATGGTAACAGTAATGTAAGCGCACAGGCTGGTTTTCCCCAAAAGCTGCATAGAAAAAGACAGTGAGTACAAAGAATATATGCATAATAATGGGTCTCGGAGCAGAAAATGAGGAGTTGGAATACTAAATTGCTTATATCTCAGGAACCGTATGACGTAGAAAAAAAATGTAAAAGTCATACGATTTATGACTTTCCTGGCTAGTTATGAGGGGCTAAGCATTTTTGAAGAAAGAGTCCGTATCTCGCACCATTTCGAGATACGGGCCCTGAAAGGCACAGCGAACGCTGTAATGTTATCCTATGGGAAAAAAAGAGAAGTTCGGAGTGCCATAACTTTGGCTCCCTGTAATATTTTTTCACCAAACCACTAAAAGGCACATCTGTGGGATGTTGGCTGTCTTCCTTCCAAATTTCAACCCAAAAGACCAAGCTGTTATTTTGCAGCAGGGCGCCAAAGGATTGCTGCAATGCGTCGGATGCCGTAATGTTATCCTATGGGGAAAAGTGTCAACTTTGGAGTGCCGTAACTTTGCCGCTGTGTAATATTTTTTCAACACAACACTGAAAGGCACATCTGTGAGATGTCAACTGCGTTCCCTCCAAATTTCAGCCCAAAGCACCAAACCGTTCTTTTGCAGCAGGTTGCCAAAGAATTGCTGTCATTTTCCCACAGCCTAGAAAAGTACTGTCTCAATTTGCAAAAGCTTTCGCAAATGCATTCGACAGTGTCACAAGTGCGACAGTACTTTCCGAAAGTACTTTTTCCAGAAATTTGAAAATATATTTCTGGGGTGTTTTACCCCAAAATAAAGACATGGCTAGCATCCTCAGGGCCCACTAGATGAATACAAAAAGAATTAGGTTGCTAGAGGGTCCCAATTTTAAATGCCAAGCATTTTTCTGATCACTAACTGAAAACAAAATGGTGGATTTGTGACAGTAAAAGGGCCATTTGTGACAGTAAAAAGTGCATTTGTGACACTGTCAAACTTTTTGTTAACTTTTCCCATTGACTTATAATGGGAAATTGTTTTTTGAATAACTTTTGAACCGTTTAATATTTTTTCACGAAATCTTCAAAAGGCACATTGGGGACCCTGGCCACATGTTTCCTGAAGATTTCAGACCAGTTGTGCAAACCGTACGACCTGTAGGTGCGACCGTGAGAATTCTCAGAAAAGGCATAATGCACGCCAGAGATCACGCTTAATAACTCCCAACCATGAATCTGACCAGTACGGAACTTGGCAGATCCCAAGGCATATGTTTCTTGATCGTGTATTCCAAATTTCAGGCAAATCCGTCAAACAGTTGCAAAGTTATTAATGTGCAAAATTTTGGGTTTAACATGAAAATGGTTCCTCATCCCTAACTATGGTAGCACTACGGTGCTACCATAATATATGGTGTATGGTTATGCCATAAGACCACAGGCCAAGTGCATAAACCACCCAAGATGTGCATATATCAGAGTGCGACTGCACACCTCAGAGTGGTTTATCTATCTTATAAAATGTCAAAATTGTTTTGGAAGGGGTAAAAGTGCAGGTGTGCGGTCATGCTTGAAATACGCATGGTCATGTGATGTGTTTTATACAGTCAGAACATTGGATTTAGACCCTTTATGTTTAACCATTTTATAAATATATATATATATATATATATATATATATATATCTCGGGGATACATGATGGGCATGAGGAAATGGCAATATTGTGACTCCTGCAGAGTGAGATCTGGATATCTCATGAGTGCCGAAGGTGCGAGTGAGATATCCAGAGCTCACGATGCAGGAGTGGCAATATTTGCCATAGCACATGATCTGACCATTATGTATTCGATATATACAATAGGGCCAAGAGTTTTAGAAGTTTTGTTATGCTCTCTTGTGTTCTGTTCCTGTTTATGTGTTTGCTCATTCTGTGTGTGAGCTTTTCGGAATGGGCTGGCAGTGTTATAAACTCTGGGAGACACATGAGTGTGTTTTTGCAATGCTAAAAGAGTTAGTTTTAGGTAGGAGTGAGAAACATACTTTATGAGGCTGTATTGTTTTGAAGTCTGGCTGCAGTGAAGCTTAGAGCATCACAGAAATTGTAATGAGCAGAGAGGCAGAGTGTTAAAACAGCTGATACTGTTTTCAGTGGTAATTAAGTTAGTTGCAGGCAGAGTGCAGAGTGTTCTGCGAAATTGTACTCTTTAGGATTCTGGCTGTAGTCAAGCTGATAGTATCACAGTAATTGAAATGGGTGAGAATCAGAGTTTGAGGAACAAGTGAGAGTGTGTTTCAGTGGTAGTTGAGTTAGCTGCAGGCAGTAGTTTAGACTGTTCTGTGAAGCTGTGCTGTTTAGAATTCTGGCTGCAGTCACAGAAATGAGCTGGAAGTTGGTGGGGGGATAGGTGTGTTTTGCAATGCTCTCTGAGTTAGCTGTAGGCAGCAGTGAGACCTCTGAAGTAGTTCTGCATTTGTGTCTATGGTAACAGTGCAGGTGTTTCTTGCATGCTGAGGGGAAAGCTGTCTAGAGTGATGACCTTTTGTTACCTGTGTGTGTAAATGGCTGATATCATCACAGTGGAGCAGAGGATAAAAGTATCACACTGCAGTGGATGATACACTGTTTTATCTCACTCATTTACCACTCACCCCTATTGTATACATATATATATATATATATATATATATATATACACACATACTCAACATGTGTCTTAGTATGAATGCACTGATAAAAAGTTGTATCTCAGGCAGGTAGTGGAAATATCACTGATATCTTCATGTTTCTATATGTCATAGTGGTATCTCCATGTTCCTATACATCATGGAGATATCTCTATGTTCCCATACGTCATTCTTAAGAAAATTAAAGCATTTCACTTTCTTTACCATGCAACTCTCTGCCTAAAACCTGTCCCACACTAGCACAACCTTCCCCACCCAAATAGACCTTTGATATTTGGTTGAGCCTGCCATCAGTGTCGGTGCTCCTGAAAGCTGTGTACATTTGTACACTTTCAATCTCTTTTCTGAAAATAAGCTACCGATTCTAGAGACAGGACAGCGACTGGAGGCGGGCCTGCAGCTTCAGAATGGGAAGAGTGTTAGCGAGTGCTGCACAGCAACACTAGCTAACACTCTACTCTCCCATTCTGAAGCTGCAGGGTCGCTGCTGTCCTGTATCTAGAGCTGGGAGCTTATTTTCAGAAAAGAGATGGAAAGTGTACAAATGTACAGTTTTTCAGAGTTCCAACACAGAATGCAGTAGTAGACGCACTGTGAGGACCCATAACAGTGCAATTTACAGACTGCCGGTCACGCTGTGTTGGGGCAGAAAGTGAAAGTTCAGTAGCGCTACTGAATATGACAGTGGTGGCATGAACAGACAGTTTTTAAATAATTACTTATTGTAAAATAATGGCAGGATCAACCAGATAAGCTTTTTTAAATGCATTTTAAATGACAGGATGAAGCACACAATTTCTTTAGCATGTGCCATCTCTTATATAGGTGCACAATATGTGAAGTTATGTGTATGGGGGGGGGGCAGTTGTCTTTCAATGACCCAAAACATGTTGTATAAACAGAACATGACATGGCCTGAGTGAAGATATCATACTCGAGGCCAATGACATCGTCACTAGTGAGATATCATGATATCATTGGCCTCTCGTGAAGATAAATATGATATCTTCACTCAGGTCATGTCATATCACCCTATATACAGTATGTATATATATATATATATATATATATATATATATATATTTAGATATAGATATGTGTGTGTGTATATATGTATATATATATATATATATATATACACATATATATATATATATATATATATATATATATATATATATATATAAAATCACACATGCCCCCATAATGCAGAGCATCATGGGCTACATATGCAGATCACCACAGAATATTATGCTGGCTCAACTTTAAACAGAAATGCATGGTGCCAAAAGGCCTCTCACACAGTTTGCATAGGGTGCCATCAGATGACATAGACACGTGTTTCGTCCTACCAGGACTCATCAGTATGCCTCATCTGTTTGACACCCCAGTGGAATGAACCAGCTACCCTAAGATGGTCTATCTGGGCTATGTTGTGGTAAACCCAATTAAAACAAAAATCAAGTTAAAAGACAAAGAACCTCTGTGCGCAAGCACTGAGGCAATGGTTACCCCAAAGGGCACTGGCCCGGAAGCCAAGTTTCAAAGAAACACAAAATCACACATGCCCCATAATGCAGAGTGTCATGGCTACATATGCAAATCACCACAGAATATTATGCTGATTTAACTTTAGCAGAAATGCACGATGCCAAAGGCCTCTCACACAGTTTGAAAGGGTGCCAACAGAAGACACAGACATGTGTTTCATCCTACCAGGACTCATCAGTATGCCTCATCTGTTTGACACCTGGTGGAATGAACCAGCTGCCCTAAGATGGTCTATCTGGTCTACGTTGTGGTGAACCCAATTAAAACAAAAAACAAGTTAAAAGACAAAGAACCTCTGTGCACAAGCACTGAAGCAATGGGGGTAACCATGATGTGCCTTTTGAAGATTTGGTGAAAAAATATTAATCCATTCAAAAGTTATTTGAAAACACTGTTTCCCATTAAAGTCAATGAGAAAAAATATATGTGCCTCTCGAAAGCACTGGGGTGCTTCCACAAATGCCCTATTTTTAACATTATGGCCGCCACCTTGTTTCAGTTAGTGGTGGCTTAAAACGGCTGTAATTCAAAAAATCCTGCCCCTAGGTACAGTAAACACATATGGTTGTGTTTACCTAATTGGGGGCCAAGGATTACACTGGGCACATCAGATTTTTAATCTGATGCCCTGAAATGCAATTTTCACACTCAGCCTCTCGTACTGTCACAATTTGCAAAAGAAACAGATGCGACACTTTTGCATTTCCAGAAACGTCACACCCGATCTTTCGCAATTTCTGAAAGCTGCCAGTACTATTTGCCCCCTTATTCTCCTTATGTAAAAAAAAAAAAACTAAAACCTTTTCTGGCTACTTTTGAGCCAAACTAATGTTCCCACTGTGTTCCTCATTCCTTCTTTAGGTAAACACAGGTGTTTACCTAAAAAACGTAAGAAAACCTGCCCCGGCCTCAGCGTCTTTTATATTTGATGCAGAATCCTGCATTGAGATTTTCGATGCAGGATCCTGCAATGAACCACTGTTCTCTGCACCAGTAAATGCTCCAACATCAGGGTGCCTAATCCCCATGTCTGAATCGTGTCCTGACCCAAAACTTGTGGCACATTGGGAACCCACCCCAGTGTACCCAAAATTAATTTATAACTTGCCGACTGGGGTGCCCAATCCCCATGTCGGCATCATGCCCCCCCGACTCATACGAACATAAGAACATACAAAGTAGTCAGCAGAAGAAGGCCATTTGGTCTATCAAGTCTGCTCGTATTGCAGGGTCCACAGCTTGAACTAATGTCCCTGCCCTCCCTTCCCACTCTTCGCATCCTCCCTACCCATGATTTTTAACTTCACCTATACCTATCCCAGCCTTTCTTAAAGCTGCCCACTGTCTTCAATGAGATAACCTCTTCCAGCAGCATATCCAAGTATCCACCACTCTCTTGTGAAGAAGTGCTTCTGACCTCCCTCCAAACCTCCCACCCTCCAGCTTAAGACTGCCCCTTGATATGGTTGCCCTTCAGCTTAAAGAGACTCTCCTTATCAACCTCATTTATCCCTTTCAAGTACTTGAATGTCCCAGTCATGTCCCTCTTTCTCTCCTGTCTTCCAGGGAATACATGTTCAGTGCCCTCAACCTCTCCTCATATGCCTTGCTCTGCTGACCGGCTATCATCTTTGTAGCCCTCTTCTGTACCTTCGCCCAGCAGGTTAATGTCCTTTTTGAGGTGTGGGCACCAGTACTGAGCTCCATACTCTAGATGCGGCCTACCAGTGACCTGTACAAAGGGCAGTATAACCCCCTCTCTCCTACTACTGATCCCCCTAGCTATGCATCCCAGCATCTTGTTTGCCTTTGCTGCTGCTTTCTTGCACTGCGTGGAGTGCTTCAGGTCACTAGTGATCATCACTCCCAGGTCCTTCTCCTCCTCTGATGCAGATACTCTGACTCCACCCAGGTAATACTCTGTCCTGGGATTCTTGGCTCCAATATGCATAACTTTGCATTTCTTGGCATTGAAGCTAAGCTGCCAGATCCTGGACCACCTCCCCAGCTTTTCCAGATCTTCCTGTAGGTCCTGTATCCCTTCAGCTGTGTCCACTCTCCCACAGAGCTTGGTGTCATCTGCTAATAGGCAGATTTTGCCTTTAATGCCATCCCCAATGTCACTGATGAAGACATTAAACAATACCAGCCCCAGCACAGAGTCCTGTGGGACCCCACTGGTTACCTCTCTGGTGCCAGATATCTCTCCTCCACCACCACCCTCAGGGTTCTGTCCCTCAGTCCGTTTTACACCTATCTGACCATCTTTTCCCCAACTCCAAGATCCACCAACTTCCTGATCAACCTTTGTAGGGCACAGAGTCAAGAGCCTTGTTGAAATCAAGATAGAGAATGTCTACCACTTGGCCCCTGTCTACTGTCTTAGTGACACAGTCAAAAAGTTAGTCAGATTTGTTTGCCATGATCTCCCCCATGAACCCATGCTGCCCCTCATCCTGGAGACCATGGTCCTGTAGATATTCCACCAACCTTTCCTTTAGTATGGTCTCCATGAGCTTGCCCACAATGGAGGTCAGACTGACTGGTCTATAATTCCCTGGATCATCCTTTGGACCGCTTTTGTGAAGGGGCACTACATGTGCTGTTCTCCAGTACTGTGGAACCATGCCTGACTCTAGTGAACTATTAAATTGGTCTGCTAGTGGCCCTGCAAGCTCCTCAGCCAGTTCCTTTAGTACCCTTGGATGTACTCTGTCCGGGCCTGGTGATTCGCCCACTTTCAATGCCAGCAGACCCTCCCTCACTCTATCCTCCTATATCACTATGTCTGTGTTCCCCTCCCCCTTCTCCTCTTTTCCTTCCTGAAGGCACTGGTCCGTCCTTCTCCCTGACAAAGATAGAACAGAAGTATTCATTTAGTATCTCTACTTTTCCTCCATTATCCTCCACCCACTCCACACCTTTCTTAAGTCTAACAATCCCTTCATTCTTGTCCCTTTTCTCACTTATGTAGTGAAAGAAAGCCTTCTTCCCCTTCTTAATTCTTTCAGCTATTTGAAGCTCCTTCTGTGCCTTTGCTCGCCAAACTTCCTTATTTGCCTCACTAGGCAACCTGAGGTAATTTTCCCTATCCACCCCTCTCTTGGTCTTCCTGAATTTACTATTTGCCAGCCTCTTTTCCCTTACTGCCTTGGCAACCCCAGAACTGAACCAGCTGGGTGCTTTGGCCCTTTGTGTTCTTCCCCCTGAGCCTAACACACTCATCTGTGGTAACCAGTATTCCTTCCTTAATGATGGAACACTTTATGTCCACCCCCATATCTGCTCTGATGCCCACCAGATGGCTCCTTAGAACCTCAGCTATTTTCCTGAAGTCCGCCCTCCTCAAATCCAAGATTTTTGTCTTAGTCGGAATGCTTTCCCTGCCCATATCCAAATGGAAGTACCCCAGTATGCCAAAAAGTTAGTGTCCCTTTCAAACTTGTCAATGGGGGTGCTCAGTCCCCCTGTCAGCAGTATTTCCCCCTAAAGTCATGCGGCACACTGGGAGCCCTCTGCAGTGTGCCCCAAAGTTGTTTTCTTTGTTTACCTGTAAGGAAGAAAACCATCCACCGCTGTCTTTTTTCTGTAAAAAAGAAAAATGTCCCTCGTTGTCTCCTCAGTCCCTCCTCTACCCATCCCCACTCTCGGAGCACCCACCTCCCCATACCCCCCTTACCCATACTTATCCTCTGGAGGTCAGAGGCAGCGATCTTCTCAGGACCGAGGACACGTCTGTACTCTTCAAAGATGTACTGCAATCGGAGGAATCAAGATAAGCCATATAATGGAAGTCAGTGGGGGGAGGGTTCAACTTATGTTGATATCTCGGCCAATTTTAGGATTTTTATCACCACATTTTCAACATGGGGTTCTCGGAACCCCACCTGGTGAACACAGTCACTGTAATTTCGTTACTCAGTCCCAAAAGGTGATTTCGTGGTCGCTGGGCAAAATTATCTTTTGGGATCAATTAACGAAACAGCAGTGCCACTGTTCATGAGGTGGGGTCCCAAAAGCCCATTTTGCAAATTTGGTCAAACAATTCCGAACAATGACTGCGTGACTAGCATACATTGTGCGGTTTCTATGCATACTTGTGACTGTGCAAATCTGTTATATTTTCACTCCAGATTTTCAACAGTGCCATTTTTTCGCATCTCCTAAGAACAGCTGTCATTTTTCACATCCTGTCCAAAACATGTTTTCACACCTGTGAGGCAGAATGGCATGGTTGGTGTGCGAAATCAACTTTTTGGATGTAGTAACAAAATTACAGTGACACTGCACATGAGGAGAGGTCCCAAAAAACCCTTGTTGAAAATTTGATTAAAAAATTCCAAAAAATGACCGTGTTACGAGTGTGCGTTGTGCAGTTTCTACACATGCTTGTAACGTCGGCAATTTTTCATATTTTCACTCCAGATTTTTTTTTTGCAATTAACTTTATTTTCCAACTCAACACAGACAGAATCAGAACAAAACAAACATTGCCAAGAAACTGGTAGACAGTATTCTTACAAGACAATACATACGTAAAATCCCAGCACTGTAAAAGAAAGAGCTATCAGCCAAGAAAAGGAAAACCAAGGCCACCATCTCACCCACCCGCACCCTTGCAGCAAATACATAAAGATCATATGTAAAATGACTCTCTTTATAGTTTTATTAGTTCATATCTATAACATAGGATACTGTTTAAGGGAAAGAACAAAAGCATAACAAGTTCTAAGTTAGTGCAGAATAAAAGGGACAACACTTTGGAAGAGACAGTGGGGGAGCCAATCGAAGAAATATTGCCAACACTCCAGATTTTTAACATTGCCATTTTTTCACACCTAGTTATGAACAGTACAGCTGTCATTTTTCATATCTTACCCGAAATATGTTTTCGCACCTGTGACACAGAATGGTGCAGTTGGTGTGTGAAATCAACTTTAGGGATGGATTTACAAAATCACAGTGACACTGTTCATGAGGAGAGGTCCCAAAAAAAAACCATATTGAAAATTGTGTTCAAAAATTAAAAAAACCCCACTGTGTTATGCACATCCATTGCACAATTTCTTGCGAAATACCCATAGGATAACATTGTGATGCCCATCGGAGATTCGAGCACCTGTATCTCAAAAACGGTTCGAGATACAGATTTTTTGTTACTTGCAGCTTAGTCCACCTCTAGGTAAGCATGGATATAGGTTAGAAAGTCATGCAGACCACTGCAGTTTAATTTTTCCCCTAGCTGCTATGGTTTCTGAAAGATTGGCAGTTTAGTGTTCCAAGGGTTCATTTTCATGTCTCTAGACCTGCATTTCATCCCCAAACTTATGTGTAAGTGGGAGCACAGAGCCCAGAGTGCCCATGCTCCCACAGACACGTACCATTATGCAGAAAATGGACAATGTGAAGGAAGTGCAGTGTCTGGAGGGCCCATGCTCCCACCAACACATACCAGTTACCAGTTACATTACACTTTCTCAAAAAGAAGGGAAATTCATTGCAAAAAACTTCATTAATGCATCAGTTAGGGTTTATAGCACAGTGACAAAAGTATGGAAGTGTGATGTTAGGGTTACCCACCACCAACCATCCCTACCTTCCACATACCAACAGACACTGGGGTGTGTCATGGGGTTGTTATGCCTAACTTTCACCCCATTCTCCTATACTATAGCATGCCAGCTTGTTTACACATAGAATGGGGGTGAGAGTAGGCCTGACAACCCCATGACACACCCCAATGTTTGATGTGTGGAGGGTGATGGTGGGATGGCAGGGGGAATCAAACCTAACATCACATTTCCATACTTTTGTCGCTCTGCTATCAACCCTAACTGATGCTTTAATGAAGTTTTCTTTGCAATAACTATCTATCTATCTATCTATCTATCTATCTATCTATCTATCTGTCTATATATATATATATATATATATATATATATATACATATACATTGGTGTGTGGACAGTATTAGAGAGACTTGGGCGTGCACTTAAAATAAGGTCTGTATTTTACTTATAATTTATTAAAAATACAGAACGTGTGCTCTGTATTGTTGCCGATATGGTCAAGAGTTAGTGTGCATAAAAAAAAGTATGTACAGTATGTACTTTTATTTTATTGTGGCAACATCTTAATAATGAAAATAGCATTAAAAAAGCACCCATTTTGTGACATGACTGTGCTATATATCTTGATGACCATTAAATTTACTGTATTTCAAGCACAATAATACATTTTTTAATGGATAGAGTCGATGTATAACTGTCCCCAGTGATTATTGATTTTATGCAGATGTAATTACATTTACATGATACCACATGTAATTTATTACTTTTGTGCATTACACGTGGTGTCTTATATAGCTGCATTATTTCTTTTGTTTATTCTGCCTTTATGCTTCGCAGTTTTTTCAGTGTCAGTTTACGTTGCTTAATATGTTTCCCCCACACAAGTTTGCAGTCTTAATGCAGCGGTACATAAAGCCTGCTAGGTGCAGCAACATCAAAAGCTGTGGCTCTTGCTGTCATGGCCACTGTTACCCACATGAACGATGATGCTGGTATTGGTCCAAATAGCCGGGAACCAGAAGTGACATTGGGCATCCGGTTTTAGTACTCTGGCTCTAAGTAAAATTTTTCTCTTCCCACTGCTTCTCCCATTTGCTGTTCTTAAAAACAGGGAGAATGAAGTGTTGTCCATTTTAAATCTGGCGTGCTGCATGGGAGTTTGGATGGGTCTCAGAGGTCTCCAGTCACCAGAAAACATGATCCTCAGCATTCTGCTACCAAACAGTAAGTTACAGTTCTGGGAGGCATATTAAATAGTGACTGGCTAAGGTGCAGCAGTTGTTCTATGTCATTTTGGGGACAGAAAAGGTAAATTTTCACCACAGGACTTCATGGTCCTGCTGTTTGTGAAGGGCCCTCTTCAAAACAGAGGATGATTGGAATAGTGGGCTGTGCATCATAATGAGTATATTTTAAAGTTTTGTTTGGGAAGTATATCAGCATAACTTTCCTCTGGTTCTGCACTGTTTAAATGGAGCATATTATGTACTCTCTGGCTATAGTGCAGCAGTTGTGTTGTGTCATCTTTGGGGGCAGAAAAGTTACATTTGTGTGTTCTCTCATGGTCCCGCTGTTTGTGAAGGGCCCCTCTTCAAAATGGGGCTGTGCATATATGTGACCAGTCTAATCAAATAGAGTTTTGTTTGTGATTTATAGTATTTTGTTTACTATCCATCCAGCGGGTTTTCATTATGTAGTTAGATTTTTCAGAATAATCTTAATATTGGTGAACTTTCCTCTGGTGATGACTTTAATCATGTTTAAATGGGGAAAAACAGCACCTGTGGGGTTCCTACTGGTAAATTTTGAGAATGTGTGTTTGTAGATGAATGCTGCACCTGTTGATGTGATGATGGCTCTATTTTAGATGTGTGTATGTGGAATGAATATAAAGCTGCACTCTTAACATGTTTTAAATGAAAAGAAAATGCAATTTGTGTGAGATGCTTGTAATTTTTGGAAAGAAGGGGTGATGCTGGCTCTGGTTAAGGTGTGTGTGATTTTAGTTTCTTTTCTTGATGTAAGATTATAAAGGAGCATTGTCGTATTATCATACTGAACTAGGGTATCAGGTGAGGGTGGTGGCATAATATGTTGGAATTGTTTGAAATAAAAACTTACAGCAACTGGGCCTACCTCAAAAATGCTGCTCATGGCATTGGTCAGTTCATTCAGGGATATTGGGGGGGGGATATCATGTGTAGGAATGAGACTGCTTCTAAACTAGACATCAAGTGGTGGCAAAATATGATGGAAGTGTTTAAACAAAATACAGTACTTGTGCCTACCTCAAAATGGCTGCTCATGGCATTAGGGGGGAGGGTACCATGTGTAATAATCTGGTCATTGCCTGGGTGTACTAGTGCCTGTAGGGCAACATCATTTTTTGAATTCATCTGGCAAAATATTTTGCAGATTTCTTTATAATGAGAATGCTTCTAAATCAGACCTGAAATGGTGGCATAATATGTTGGAACTGTTTGAAAATAAAAATACAGCACTTGGGCCTACCTCAAAATTGCTGTTGGAAGTGTTTGAAAATACAGTACTTGGGCATACCTCAAAATGGCTAATCATGGCATTTGAGGGGTTACCATTATAATAATTTGGTCATTGCCTGGCTGTAATAGTGTCTGTGGGGCAACATCAGGGTTTGGATTCATCTGGCAAAATCATTTTCCTTATCCCGGAAAAATAGTATCAACACAAATCACAGAATACATTGAGAACTTCAATCTGCTCAGTCCAGCCAACATGGCTTTAGAAAGCATCACAGCACCATGACTGCACTTGTAAAATTCTCTTCTGACATTGTTACAAACATGGATAGAGGGAAGTTAACAGGGGCAGTCTTCATTGACTTAACCAAAGCTTTCGACCTGGTTGATCATACATTACTACTCTCTACCCTCAGTACCTTGGGCTTCTCCCTTCCAGCAACTACCTGGTTTAAAAGCTACCTCACCAACAGAACCCAGGCTGTGAAGTTTAATTCAGCGATTTCAGACAGTGCTGTCATCATTGGTGTCCCTCAGGGGTCCATACTTGGCCCTCTTCTATTTTCATTATTCGTAAATAGTCTCCCAGAGATGGTAACCACTGGTCACTCACTGCTGTATGCGGATGACCTGGTCGTTTATGCTCACTCTGACAACGTTCTGGAACTGAATGCTGCCTTCACTGCTGATTTTCACTCGGTACAACACTGGCTGAACTCTCAATGCCTTGTTTTAAACACAAACAAAACCAAAGTCATGCTATTTGGCTCCACTCACAAGCTCAGATCATGTCCTTCGACTATCTCTGTTCCTGACATTGATGGGAACCCACTAGAACCTGTCACTTCTTTCCGTTACCTGGGCATCCACCTCGACCAAACCTTGGACCTAAAACACACATCCAGGATACTTGCAAGTCAGTCAATTTGCAAGTTAGGGGCTGCTTACAGAACCAACTACCTCCTTACACCCTGCTGCTAAACTGGCAGTAGCTAGAGGTATACTGTTGCCAACCCTTACATATGGTTGTCCCATTCTGTCTTTGGCCAATAAATCTGCACTGCATCTGTGGGACACTACTTTCAATAATGTATGCAGGTATGCAACCAAAGCACCTCGACTGCAGCATCACTGCCAACTATATCAAGACCTTGGCTGGCTCTCTCCCTCCTCTACCAGACAATACTACCTGTACAATCTATCAGATACCATCATAAGGATATCCAAACCTGCTATCCTATCAGAACTCCTTAGACCAGCTATTCCCACACAGAACCTTAGATCTGCAGATCAGACCTTATTATCCATCCCCCTCTGTCAGACAAAAAAGGGCATGGGCTCCTTCCATTATGCTGCTCCTCACCTGTGGAACCTGCTGCCTCAGGAACTAAGGGATGTCCCTACTCATGACAACTTTTAAGGGCAAACCAGGACTTTTCTTACTGCTTTGGACAAATGTGTTTGCTTTGATCCTACCTGATCCCCTTGCTCTTAACCTGTTTCCCCACTTCCTTATTGCTAGCACTTGTGCCTTTCCCAATGGTTGTTTTATGTGGTGTTTTACTATAATTGCTGCTTGAATCTGTTTGACTGTATGCAAATATTAGCTTTTGCCATTTACAAGATGTTGTTTACTTCCGCCACCACTTGGCTTCCCCTTGATCCCTTTTCTCTTCTCCCTCACCTCTCAGCCTTCCTTCACTCAACTCCCTGCTCCTCTCTTCCCCCGACCACATCTCCTACACTCTCCTTTTCCCTCCCCTCTGTCTCCCCCTTCCTTTCTCTGCTTGCTTGCCTCGCCTTTACCTCCTCCTGAGTGACCCCTGCCCGTTCGCTCGTCCCACCCTCCCAGCTGAGCATTGTTCCCTATTACCTCCACTTGCCATAAACTTACCTCCTCCTACCGACCTCTTCTTCCCTGCCCTGCCGTCTCTCGGTTTCACTGGCTCGGCTTGGCATTGTTACCTTTTCCGCTACTGCCGTAACTCTTTCACTTCTCTCCTCCTCTTACCGGCATCATCACCCTTGCCCTGCCGTCTATCGGTTCCACCAGCCCAGCCGCATTCTGCTACCTTTTGCCGCTGTTGCCGTCTTTTGCCGTAACCACCTGTCACCCTTTCTCCGCTTGCCGTCTTTCGGCTCCAACGACTCGGCCGCAGGTTGGAACCTTGTATCGCCGCTGCCGTGTTGCGGCTTTCTTTTAACCCTCCTCCCTCCCTCCCTCTCTGGCCATCCCTCCTCTACTCCCTCCTACCTCCCTATTCCTGCCAGCCTCTCTGTCCTTATATTCTTAGCCATTTCTTTACCCCCCGTTTTGGCCCTTGCCTCTCTATCCTTCCCTCTATCCTTTCCTCACCTCCTCACCTTCCCCTTTTGTCATTTTCCATCTTGTTTCTGGCTTACCCTACACCTATCCTCTCCCTTTCCTAGGTCCTTCAATGCACTTTATGTATCGCTCAATGGAAAATGTCCTTGAAATGTATTTTGCCTTGTATTTTCCTTTGTCATGCATTGTATCCTGCCATATGTATCTTCCTGTATTTCTGTGCATCATGTATTTCGTTATCCTTACTGTATAGTTATGTTCTGTAATTTTACCTCCGGGTTGTGCCTGAGAACAGTCACTTGCTGGCTAGTGCACTTACCAGTTAACAAAACTAAATAAATAAATAATGAGACTGCTTCTAAATTAAATGTTAAATGATGGCACAATATGTTGGAACTGTTTAAAAATAACAAATACAGCACTTGGGCTTACCTCAAAAGGCTGCTCATGGCATACTTAGTGCATTTAGGGGTATGGGAGGGATATCATTGTAAGTAATCTGGTCATTACCTGGGTGTACTAGTGCCTGTTGGGCAACATCAGTGATTTGAATTCATCTGGCAAAAACATTTTGCAGATTTATTTATAATGCGATTGCCTATAACTTAAGCGTCAGGTGTTGGCATAATATCTTTGAACTGTTTGAAAATAAAAATACATCCCTGGGCCTAACTCAAGCAGTTTGGATGTGGCATTCCTTGTGCAGTAGTACAAGAACCCCACAGTAGTGGCATTCCTGTGATGCACGTGGTGGTGAGCCCAGGGTGGGCCCATGTGATATTTTGGCATAATTTTCCCCATGATGGCCAGCACTGGGTTGCCAGGGACATCATGCAGTGTCTGCATCTAAAATTATCAGCACCAAACAGCTTGCCTGGGTGCTTTCTGATTGTTAACTGTGGGTGGACCTGCCCTCAGTCTGACTCCGTGGAGGTACAGTGATGTCAAAATGAACCCTGATGTGGCATGGTACTTATCAATGTGTTTGGCTGTTTGGTTGATAATAAGCCACTGATAAAAGCTGTACTTTGTATTTTGCATGTTGATTGCTACTGCAGTGTCCACTTTACCCACAGTAGTAATATCCGACAGAGATGGTCACATAATAAATCAAGTGCAGCCAAATGATTTGTTTATGTTTATCTTTCTGTTTAATGTCCAGCTTAAATGTGGAAGGCATGCAGACTGGGCATAAACAGTATAAGCAAGAAGTAATGAAAGATTGGTAACCTCTTGTTTGTATTTTTAGTGTTGTGTACAATTGGAGGATAGATAGCAACACATAGGTATGGAAGAACATCAAATCATTAAATGTTGTAAACCAATACACCTAAATAGAAGACAGAGACACTGCATTTAAAAATTTAATTTATTACTAGAAATGGGAAATAATGCATAATGGACACTGAGTTACACATGAAAGTAGTTCCCATGTCATAACTATCTGTGCCATTTTCCCAAACTTAGAAACAGAGAACTATCTTTATATTTTGAATTATGCAACTACCTCATATAGACATTAAAATTAAGGTTGAGTCATGCCTAATTATACAACTTTTTGGGGTGTATGAATGTCACACGTTGTCTCTTGAATACTGACCAGTGGGGCAAGGAAGAGTATATTTAGCAAATGTAAATTAATGTTTTGAGATTTTTCTTTATTTACTGCTGGTAGTTCAGGGCAGACAAATTAATTTTTGTCATTGTATTTTGGCACCTCATAGCAGGAGCTGCATACTGTGAGTTTAGCAGACAGGGAACTGTACAGGGGGATGTTTTGATGGATTTACTATATTTGACAGTTTTTTTTTTTACTGACTAGTGTTGAAGGGCACAGCAATTCATCTTTATTTATTTACCTTATTTCTTTAATTTATTTCATTTATTTATTTATTTATTCTGCCTCTGAGTGACAACTAAATAATGTAGGCTGCTGCAGTGAAACACTGGGTCTTTCAGTGGGGCTGAGTTTGCAGGGGTTTCAGAATGGGTGACAGGCATGTGTGTGGGCATCTGCTTATGTGTCACATAGAAATAATGAGGATTAGAACTCATGGAGAAAGGGCTGCAGCAAGGATGAATGGAGCAAAATATTCCACCTTGCCAGTTCTACTAATTATCAGTTCTGCGAACTCCAGATGTGGAGAAGGAGTTGGAACAGGGACTGGGTTTAATAGTGGTGGGGCAGTGATTATACCTGAGAGGTGCAGTAGGTCTGGGCATGTAATGGAACAGCCAAGGAAACCACAGTTCATTATTGCTCTTAAGTCCATGGTTCCACTGGTTTCACTCCCACTACAAACAGCTTAACCAGCTGGTAATCCAATGAATCTCATGGAGAACACACCCGCACCAACCCAGAGGCATAGCCATTCCCCTCATTCACCTTCCAGTGCTTCCATTTGATATAATACATACATCCAGGTCTGTTAAGTTATGCTCACTGCATGTCCATCTTGAAAAACAACAAAAGACAGCTGCCACAATAGCAACCTGTGAATGTGTGTGGATGTAGACAATTTTCAGTCCAGCTTGAACATTATGGAATGCCCACCTGACTCAAAGCACACATCATCAGAGGTTTCACCTGACCTGCTGCTGCTCAATCATTGCATAGGGAAACTGACGGTGAATCTGAGTCTGGAACAGGCCCTATGGTTATCTTTTCACCAGAGTAAAAGTGCAGCTGTTCATGGGAATTTGGCCAAGGGCTGGTGCAGGGCAAGGTACACAATCTCCACAGTTCTACAAAAGCAAGTTCATAGTGCTGCCACCAAAGCATATTTTGAATAGTGGCAGTAAGTAGTATATGTAATTGGTGGAAGAGCACAAGGAATTGAAGCACAACAGGAGAAAAAGAAGAGCTTGATATTTAGCTGTCATAACACCAGTGACCAGTGATAATGATGATTGTGACACTGAGGAGTGGAGACCACCACGGGAGGAGATGGTAAAATTGTAGAATGTAATGAAAAAGAGAAAAACAAGAATGCAGGTCTCTCTGGCATGGAAATCTAACTTCAGCCCACCCCACCAAGCCCCCCAGCATGATCAGCCCCTGAAGTAGTCTACCACCTGCTGCTGCTGCTGCTGCAGTCCAGGCTGGCCATTCCCACATAGCTCATACTACAAACAAAAAAAATCATCTTGTACTTATCACCTTATTCCTCATGGAGTCAACCCCCAGAAGCCCACTCATAAAAAAAAAAAAAAAAAATCCTCTGCAGTGTGGGAGTAATTAAAAGAAAATATCACAAATCCACTAAAAACAAGTTACAACCAATGTGCTAGAAAGATTACTCAGAGTCAGTCTACCTATACATTGTGAACCAGTGTTCTTGATGATTATTTAAACTGTGAACATGGCACCTTCCTACCAGCCACATACAGTATATTTCAAATCCCAGCTGTGGTCAGACAGGCCAGAAGAAGCAGCAGGGACAGTCAGGTATTGGAAGCAGTTGTATTAGATGGTTTATTCAGGTAATACAGCCACCATGGCAGCCAAAGCCATCTACTGATGCATCCCCAGGTAAATTAGCTGCTTTAAAAGCACTTCAACCACCACCAACAAAACCATCTATGCTGCCCAACTCAGTACTAGAGATGCAGAGAATTTAAAATCCACCAGCTAAGTGAGCATACAAAGTGGCCACTTGAGGTTGGCACAGCCACGCTGAGTGCCTCATAGGAAAGGCTCATCAGCTTTGTTATTATCACGTTGTCATTCGCCTTAAACGCAAAGTAAGGTGGGAGTGACAAAAATACTGGCAGCATCCCACCCACACAGTCACCAGAATGAATGTGCATCCCCAAAGTGCTACTGTTTGTGTCCAGAAAACTCCGTAGTGCTGTGAAGTGAAATGAGAGTGTAACAAGAAATGCAAAGTCTCCCAGAATTAATGGCGCACTCAGTCATGCACGCAGTGGTCAGGTCACATACAGAGTCACCAGAATTAATATGCATCCCCAAAATGCTACTGTCTTGTGTCCAGAAAATTCCCCAGTGCTGATGAAGTGAAATGACAACATAACAAAAAGTGCAGTCTCCTAGAATTAATGGTGCCATGCAAATGCACAGACAGATTAAGATTACGCTGCACACTCAAGGGATGCATATGAAAAGGCACAACACCCAGTCAGTGCTCACAAGTCACAAATCCAAATCTGGAAAGGCATACATTTTGCCATTTGGAGGATTAGTGCATGGCAGTAACAGTCCACTACCAGTAAAGATACCACAAAGCTGTATAAAAAATTCATATGGGTATGGTGGATAGCAGGTTTACACTGCTGCAATTACTCTGTAACACAATAAAAGGTGCCTGATTTAATGGCATGCATCGCACACACACTCAAGTAATGCATAGCAAATTGAAAACCTTTAGTAATACAACCAAATGTTGTAAACAAATTGTACACTGCTGCACCACAACAATCAGCAAAAAAAGTCAAGAATTACTGAAAATATTACTGTGTGTACATTAACACAGTTATACAAGAAAAATATAACCAAAACAGAAAGACTGCATTTTTCTCCCAGTTAATCTACCTGCATCACAAATATGCCCCTCCCTCAAAGCACACTTCACAGTACACAGACTGACTTCTAAATTAACATTGAAAATCCACACACAACAATAAATAATCGATGATTTGAGCACAGAAGGGTTTCCTACAATCAATGTACTAAATTTTGAGCAAAATATATTACTCAGAAAGGCATTTTAAACAGCTTTTATAGGTTCTGAATCACAGAGCTCTGAGAGCAAACTGTCTCCAGGTACTACGGCACACACATGATCCAGGCCAGAACTGAGGCTCTGCTGAACAATCTAGAGGCCATGTGACCTGCAATCCCATGAATAAATGCAGAATTTCATTTGGAGTGCAATTACAGGGCGAAATGAGGTGAATTACATTGATTTCAAAGTACTGCACCTTAAAATTGGTGGCAAAGTGGTTTGGGGAAGGCGGAATAACATAAACTCATTGGTTTCAATGGACTTACGTTCCTCATTATGAAGCAAAGTACTCCGCTTCACATTGTGGAGTTCTCCATGGATTCCACATTACTCAGTGAATCACTTCACGGAGCAAATTGGGGCCACTTCGCCCACCACTTACAGTGCTGTAACTCACATGCTGTACGGGAAGGAACACGAATGCCTATAGCTGTACTTCCCTGATGAGCTGTAGCACAAAACTCCCTGACTTAAAAAGACTTATTAATGAGTACAATGGTGGAGTGGTGAAGCCTGGAGAGATACTACAAAACATGCTTACAATACATCCAAGTAACTAATAAAAAAATTAATGTTGTGATTCGTGATGTGTTCATGAATTGTGATTTGTGACTGCATTTGTGACCATGATGATGAAGAAGGTGATTCGATAGTCGTGATGTGTGAGATGACCAATAAGGAACTGTATTAGGAACACGAATGCCTACGGCTGTACTTCTCAATGAGTGTAGCACAAACTTCCCGACTTAAAACGCTCATTAATGAGTAAAATGGTGGGGTGGTGAAGCCTGGAGAGATACTACAAAACATGCTTACAATACATCCAAGTAACTAGTCAAAAAATTAGTGTTGTGATTCGTGACATGATCGTGAATCATGATTTGTGACTGCATTTGTGACCGTGATGATGAAGAACGTGATTTGTATCATGAGTGACTAGTGATGATGGTCCTGACTTAAAAATGCATATTAATGAGTACAATATTCATGCAGAATTATGCATTACACCTGTCCAGTACCTAAAGGAAGCCAAAGAAACAACTGTGACTTAAGTTACAGATGGAGATTGGGCCCTAAAGAGATGCAAATGCACAGACAGATTAAGATTGCGCTGCGCACTGAAGAGATGCAGATGCAAAGGCACAACACTTAACCAGTGCTCACCATCAGAAATTCAAATCTGGATAAGAGTACCTTTGCCAGTTGGGGTGGGCCACGGGGGCAGTGTGCACTGCTGCAGTAATAGTCGCTAGTACTAGTACCAGAAACCAGATACCACAAAGAAGTACAAAAATCACACAGCTGCAATGGATAGCAGGTTCACATTGCTGAAATTATTATGTGGCACAATAAAAGATAAGTAAGTAAGTAAGTAAGTAAAATGTTATTTACATTAAGTGCCCTTCATAAGCACAGGGTACTTTTACAATAAGTTAAATCAGTAAAATCACATTTCAAAACAATAAATCAGACAATCATACAGTACACTTAATTATTATGTACCAGCAAATGCTCGGGCAAAAAGGAAAGTTTTTAATTGTTTTTTAAACTTTTCAACAGTTAAACATTCTAGTATCTGGCGTAGAGAATTCCACAGGGTTGGTGCCGTATAGGCAAAGATCTACCTCCAGACATCTTTAGATGTACCCTGGGAATCTCTAGCAATCCATTGTCAGAGGATCAAAGAGAGCAGGCAGGACAGTAAGGCAAAGAGCTCTTTCAGGTAGTGCGGTCCCAAATCATGTAGGGCCTTAAAGGTCAATATTGCGACCTTGCAGGTGATCCCCCACTGTATTGGCAGCCAGTGTAGTTCACGCAGCAGAGGTGTCATATGGCTAGATCGTGAAACTCCCATCAACAACCTGGCTGTAGTGTTCTGCACAAGCTGCAAGCGTCGGATATCCACCCCCGGCAGCCCTAGATAGAGGGCATTGCAGTAATCAAAATGGCTGGTGACAAAGGCGTGGACCAAGATGGGAAGATCTTCCCGTGAACCCAAGTGTTTCACCCAGGCAATGTTCCTCAGATGAAAAAGGCAGATCTGACTACAGCCGACACCCTGCGTCTTCATAGTCAGGCTTTACGTCAAAATCACGCCAAGGTTACGTGCTTGGCCAGAGGCAAGCGGGGCCCCAAGATATAAACCCGAGGGTTTCCCAGTCCAAGCCCCTGTTGTCCTCCCTCCAGGGTCCACAACCAACACCTCAGTTTTCCCTGAATTCATCCTAAGCCAACTAGTACTCATCCAATTCTGAATCTCCAGGAGGCAGTTGTTAAACATTGTGATGGAATCCGACTCCTGATCAGGCATAAAAGACAGGTAGAGCTGAGAATCATCAGTATAACAATGAAAACTCAGCCCATACCATCTTATAATGTCCCCAAT
This sequence comes from Neoceratodus forsteri, assembly GCA_016271365.2. Classification (NCBI taxonomy): domain Eukaryota; kingdom Metazoa; phylum Chordata; order Ceratodontiformes; family Ceratodontidae; genus Neoceratodus; species Neoceratodus forsteri. The sequence continues at coordinate 1,021,834,851 of CM057454.1, read as the reverse complement.
GGGAAGCATATACACCTCCAATAACATAGGGGACAGCACTGTCCTGTGGTACCCACGAGCAGCCAATGAGGGGCCGAGGTGCAAGTTCCAGACACTACTCTCTGAGATCTGCCCTCCAAAAAGATCAAAACCAGCTGTGGACTGCTCCCTCAGACCACAGAAAAAGCATGGTGGTCAAGCAATACCCCATGATCCATGGTGTCAAATACTGCTGAGAGATCCAGGAGAACCAAGATGGAATGGGTCCTCCGATCTCTTGCCATCAGGAGATCATTCAATACCGGAGAAGAGCCATCTCTGTACTATGCCTTTTCCTGAAGCCGGATTGAGAGGGTAATAGATATTATGGTTTGACAAATGATCCTCCAGTTGCAGAGTGGCCACCTTCTCAATAACCTTCCTACAAAGGAAGGTTAGAGACTAGTCTATAATTAGCTGGGCAGTCAGGGTTAAGAGAGGGCTTTTTCAGCAGGGGTGTACTACCACCTCCTTTAAGGTATCTAAAAAGATCTCTCTCTCTCTCTCTAATGACACCACCACTATCCCTGCCAGGACTGGGCCGATAACATCTACACACCCCACCACCAGGTGAGTAGGGCCTTGGTCCAACTTACAGCAGGTAGGTCGCAGAGTCTGGATAATCCTCACTATATCTATTACTGATGGTAGTCTAAAGGTGGACCAGTACAACTGAGCATTAGTACCACCCGATTGATCAGTGCAATGTCCAATAGAAGGACACTGGCGGATCTCATCCCTGATGGTGGATACCTTGTCAGCAAAGAATTTCGCAAACTCCTTACACTGTACCTGTGATAATGCTCTACCAATCTGGAGGCAGACTGGATTGCACAGTCTGTCCACAGTCTGGAAGAGTAAGGATGATCTATTCCTTGCTACAGCAATTTCCCTGGACAGGAACTCTGCCTTCTTATGGGAAATTGCTGATTGGTAGAATGTATAATGTTCTAACAATTCAAGTCTATCCACCTCCAGTTGAGTTTTCCGCCAGTGTCTTTCCAATCTTCGTCCCTTCCTCTTCCACTCATGGACCTCTCCATCAAACTAGAGTAGCCCCTAAGTGAAGAGTATGGGGACGGAGATGAATTGAGCAATGGCATCCAGGGCTCCAGTCACAACCCTATTATTGGCTAAGACCAAAGGCCCTGGATCCATGCTATCCTTGAAAATCTGAGAAGTCCAGCTCCATCATTAGGCCTTCTGAGGTACCCCTCTTAAGGGATGGAACTGTACTAACTCCTGGGGGCAGGTCTATTCGGGGCCGCAAATCTAAATCTCAGGGCGTGATGGTCAGACCATCTGACTGGCTCCACCTCCACATCAGATATCTCCATTCCCAGATGGAACACCAAGTCTAATGTATACCCCCATGGGTTGCAGAGGTAATTACCATGACAGGGCACAATGAGTCCATTAATTGGAGGAGGTTTTGACCAAATGGCGAGAGTTCATCGTTGACCAGGCATTGAAATCCCCAGAATTAACCATCTGGGAGATTCCAGTACCATATCGGCGATGAAGTTGGCAACTTCCTTCAGGAACTCCCTCTCAACCTCTGATGGACGGTAGATAAGAAGGGTCCTGAAGCCTGCACCTGCACCCACTATGCATTCAAAGGAGTTGGTGTCACCAACTGGCACTTCACTGAGATCTTCCCTGAAGGTGTCTGATTTGATGACACGTGTCACACATACTCACACACACTAAGTAATTCGTAGTAAATTGAAAACTTCAGTAATATAACCACATATTTTAAACAAACTAAAATTATGCACTGCTGCACCACAATAATCAGCAAAAAAATGGCAAGAATTATTGAAAATATTACTGTGTGTACATTAACACAGTCATACAAAAAAAATATCACTAAAACATAAAGGACTGTCTTTTTCTCCAAGTTAATCTACCTACACCACAGACATGCCCCTCCTCCAAAGCACACTTCTACTGTCTCTCAGTACACAGACTGAATGTTGTACATTAACATTCAAAATCTACACACAAACAATAAATGCTAGATGATATGAGCACAGGAGGGTTTCCTATAATCAATGAACTAGTTTCAGAAAAAAAAAAGACTCAAAAAGGCTTATTTAATAGCTTTTAGAAGGCTTGAATCACAGAGAGCTCTCAGAGCAGATTGTCTCCTACAGCTTCCTACACACACTACCCCAAACTGAGCTGTGCAGAACTATCTAGAGCCCATGTGACCTGAAATCCCATAAATCACTGCAAAATTCGCCTTCGGAGCTTAAAAACAAGGTGAAGTGAGGTGAAGTACATTGTTTTTAATGTACTTTGCTCTAAGAATTGGTGGAGTAGTGGTTTGGGAAGGTGGAGTAATGTGAAGTCAATGTTTTCAATGGACTTCACGTTACCCATTGTAACACTAACATCTCCGCTTATGCTATGGAGCACTCCATCTCTACTTTCACTCGCCTGAATCACTGCTGGAGAAAATTGGAGGCCACTTGCCCATCTCTACCCAGTACATGTCTGCACTAAACTGCCACCTACACATACATATGTTATGTACAAAGGCCAGCAGAAGATGGCCCAAAGATCTATTGAGTTTGCTTGATGCAGAGTTCATTCACAACTACTACATGTTTTTCTGTTCCTGACCTGTCACCCTTTCCCGCCCCTGAATCAATCCTACCCTCTTTAAACCTCACAGCTGTAATGTGATTTACACCCTTCTGGCAATGCATTCCATCCTGCCACCACCCCTTCAGAGAGAAGTGCCTTCTTTCCTTCTTCTGGTACATCCCCACTAACTTGTAGTAGCATCCTTATCTGCCATCAGATTCTATGTTTCTATGTTTCTTGTCTCTTTTTCAAAAATGATTTCCTATATCAACCTTATTTAAAGCCTTTAAGGTATTTGAACGTTTCAATCATGCCCCCACCTCTCTTTCTCATCAAGTGATGCGTGGTCAGATTCACTGCCTCTGTTCATACAGGACATCCTGCTGCCCTTGAAGCATCTTAGTAGCCCTCATCTGTACTACCTCCATCTGGTTTGTGCTTTTCTTAAGATAGGGTCTCAGTACAGCATGCAATACTTCACAGGCAGATGCACCATGGACCTATATAGGGTAGGAATGATCTCTTTCCTCCTCCTGGAAAACCCTTGATACGCAACCCAGTATTCTGCTCACCTTCCCTTCTGTCTTTTTGCACTGCCCTGTCAGTTTCAGGTTGCTTGTAATTGCTATCCCTAGGTCTTTCTACTCCTCTGAGACTGACCTGTACCTTTCCAAGATTATACTAGCCCTGGGTTTCTTATGCTCTTTGTCCATCACCTTGCCCTTTTTAGCATTGATCCCCACCTGCCAGATTCTAGACAACGTTTCCAACCATGCAAGGTCATCTCTTATATTCCTTAAGCCCTCCTCACTGTCCAAGTTCGATCTGAATAATACAACTCATGGAGGAAATGGTGACCCTTGAAATTCAGGGATTTTCTATCATAGACTCTAGCTTTTCAAGTCTATTGCATGCAGTGAAACACATATACAACATTCCATCATGCTTTACATTTTCCATGCATGATCTCTACAGTACATATCAGGCAGAATGCATGCAGATGGTGTTACTTCTGAAGGTGTGTGCATTTCACTAATGACATCTGGGTCAGTACTGCAAAAGTTAGTTTTTTTAATTTTCTTTATTTATGAATTTTTGAATAGAACAAATAAAACAAGCCCTTCCCCCTTCCCCTACTCCTACCCAACCACTTACAAGGGATTAGAGTACTATAAGTTCAGGTCGGATCTATCATCAATAGTCTAGAAACATAGAAACATAGAATTTGAAGGCAAATAAGGATTGCTTGGCCCACCTAGTCTGCCCATTTCCCTACCTAATGGATAAACTGCAGATCCTAGTTAACCAGCAGCCTACTTCCTCCTACCCCCACTAGAATGCCTTATGTCTGTCCCTTGCATTTTGAATTCCCCACTGCTTTTGACTCCATGACCTCATCAGGAAGGCCATCCCATGCATCCACAACTCTCCACATGAAACAATACTTCCTTACATTACCTCTGAGCCCTCCCTTCTATCTTCAAATTGTATCCCTTGTTCTTGCACATCTCTTTTCTGAAAGATGCTACCCTCTTGGACTTTGTTGATTCCCTTGAGATACTTGAACATTTCTATCATGCCCCTCCTTTCCTCGATGGTATACATATTACATTCCTTTAGTCTCTTTTCGTATGGCTTCTGATGCAGACCCTGCACCATTTTAGTTGCCCTCCTCTGGACAGCTTCCTTCCTGTCTATGTCCTTGCAGAGATTGGGTCTCCAGAACTGCGCACAGTACTTCAGATGGGGTCTCTCAACTGTCTGTTCAGAAGGATAACAACTTCCTGTTTTCTGCTGGTGATACCTCTCACTATGCATCCCAATATCCCTATTTACTGCCTACTCACATTGCTTGCCCACCTTTAGGTCATCTGATATGACTATCCCCAGGTCCCTTTCCATTTTTGTTGTTGTTAGTATCTCACTACCCATTGTGTATTCTTCCCTGGGTTTTTGTTTCTCAGGTGCATTGCTTTGCACTTCTTTAAGTTGATATAAGCTGCCATACATTTGACCATTCCTCCAACCTTGCCAAGTCCCTTCTCATCCTTTCCACTCCACCTTGTGTATCAACCATGTTGCAGATCTTTGTGTCATCTGCAAGAGACATACTTTTCCTTCCAGTCCCTCTGCAATGTCACTTATAAAGACATTAAAGAAGACCGGTCCTAGTATTGAACCCTGTAGTATCCTGCTAGTAACCCCCCTTTCTTCAGAGCAGACTCTGTTTACTATTACCCTCTGTGTCCTGTTGTTCAGCCAATTTTTTTACTCGGGCTACCATCTTGGGACCCACTCCAAGGCTGGCTAACTTGTTTATTAATCTTTTGTGTGGGACTATGTCAAATGCCTTGCTAAAGTTTAGGTAGGCCATGCCCACAGCCCCTTCCTGGTCTACTACTTTGGTCACCCAGTCAAAGAACTCTATTAGATTCATCTGACATGAGCTTCCTGCTGTGAAGTCATACTGCCTTGGGCCCTGTGCCCTGCTGGCCTCTAGGTATTCAACAATTCTTTCCTTCAAAAGTGATTCCATCATTTTCCCTACCACTAAGGTCAAAATAACAGGTTTGTAGTCTCCTGCCTACGCCTTGCTCCCACTTTTGTGAAGTGGAATCACATCTGCCCTCCTCCAGTCCTCAGGTACCACCCATCCTTCCATGATTTGTTAAAAGGGTAGTCAATAGTGTCACTAGTTCTCCCTTAGTCCTTTTAGAATTATGAGGTGGATCCCATCAGGCCTCATTGCTTTGTCCACCTTCAGTTTTAAGAGTTCTTTCAGAACCCTTTGTTCTGCGAATGGACTGGTAACAACCCCTATCCTGAATGCTTCTATTGTTTGGTTTATGTACCTCCTCCTCTTTTGTGAATACAGAGCAAAGTATTCATTCAGTATCCCTGCTTTTTCACTGTCACCCTCTGTCCACTCCCTCCCTTTATTAAGCCTCAGTATCCCTCCCTTGGTCTTTCTTCACTCCTAATGTACCTATAAAGGTTTTATTCCCTTCTTAACAGAGTTGGCTATCTTTTCCTCAGTCTGGGCCTTTGCTATTCTATATCCATACAATATAAACAGAATAAAACAATATACAAAGATAACTATAAAACAACACAACTAGCAGTGTCACAGGAAGCACAATAATCCTCAAAATCATGAAGGTGATAGGGTGATTTGCTCCAGGTCAAACTTGGCAGAGTATTATGTGTGCATCCTGCTCCATTTAATAATATAAGAAACATAGAAACATAGCATTTTACCGGCAGAAAAGGACCCCTTGGCCCATCTAGTCTGCCCATTATCTTCTCTCTGTCTGGTTTATCTTACTCTCTTTATTCCATACCATTGTTACTTTTATGTAGCCCCATGTATTTGTCCCAAGCCCTCTTGAATTTGCTCACCGAATCTACCCCCACCACCCATTCTGGCAGCCAATTCCAAGGACCCACCACTCTCTCCATGAAGAACTGCCCCCTCATGTTTCCTCTAAATCTGTCCCTTCAACTTTAATGCATGTCCCCTAATTGATATGTTTTCACTCCTCCTAAATATGCTTCCTTCCCTCACCTTGTTTGTTATAGAATTTGGTCTGTTGTGGACACTGGCAATTAACATCTCCAAACGTGAATTGAAATGAAGATTGTGTAGCCATTCTTGATATGGTATAACATCTTGATCCCACCAGTACCTAAGAATGACCTGTTTAACTGACAGTGAGATCAGGGCCACAGAGTACTTCCACTCTTTGACATAAAATTTTGAACACATTTTGAGGGTTATGATTTATATTGTGTAGAATATTGAATCGCGTAAGGCCCAGTTTGTCACTGGTGATATAGGTATGCATCCTCTGCCAAATATGAATCCAATTAAACTGCCTAGAATGGAAAATCATATCCTAATAATGATTACCCCATTTATGTGAGGAAATAGGCTGTTAAGAATTAAGGTGCATAACTGTGAGACAGCATGGGGTTGAGAGACAATAGCAAAAGCCAAGTCTAAGGAATCATTGTGAGTATTACGCCAGGGCCCTGGACCTAAATGTGTTATTACAGCATGTTTTAATTGAAGTAGCTTAAAATTAAATCTATTTTCTAACTGAAATGCAAGGCAAATGTCGTGTAACAGCTGAAAATTGCCATCTTGGAGCAGGCAGCTCATCCATCAATTCCTAGAAAGGCAATTGCCACACACCTTGAAAATGAGGTTGCCAAACACTAGTTGAGAAATATTCTTGACAAAATGGTACTGCAGGAACCTACCCAGTTGTATGTGTCGCCTAAGAGATGTACCGATTACAGAGTTCTGAATCTCCTTGGGTAATGCTCGGTAACTAACAAAAAGAATGTGAAAGGTGACAAACCCAATTTTCAAAAGCTTCTAACTCTATGCCCAGCCAAAGGGGTATGTACTAAGAAATGGTCTCTTCTTCATTGCATGCCAGTCACCTAATACATGCCATCACTAAAATACTTGCTAGCTTAGCTGGTGAAGTAATTTGTCAAAAGTCAGCAGCCTTATCCCCTCCCCCAACCATTTGGAAACAACCAGATTGGTGTAGCCCTTCTAGGGTGCTTATCTAGTCAAATAAAATGAGATATTAGGGCATAGACTTTCTTAAACCAACTCAGGGGAAGGTAAATATTAAACATTTCATTTTGATAATATTTATTCTAACCCCAAAAGTTAAGGGGAATGATTCCCATCTGTCTAAATCCTGCTTAATAATCAGTATGAGATCATTGAGACTGAGCTTGTTAAAGCTGTGACTGATTTTTGGTAATATATAACCACAGGTATTTGAGCTGATTGGAAGCCAAGGAAAGGCCCAACGCTAGCACGTCAGCCTTGAAAACACTGGCATTTAATGGCATCACGACTGATTTGTCAGTGTTAAGCTTATAGTTGGGAACCATACCAAACTACTGGATGGTTTCCAAGGTAGCTGGAAGAGACATATTGGGATGGGTAACATGTAAAAGAATATCTCAGCATAGGCCAAAAAATGTAAAAGGCCAAAAAATGTAAAGATCTAGTACCAGCTGGTACTCTGGTGATGAGAGGATAATCCTTAAGATTACACAAGAGGGTTTCAGCATATATATTAAATAAAAGGGGAGATAAGGGAAATCCCTGTCTGGTTCCACAGTGCAACTTAATTGAAGATGAAAAAAAAAAAAAATTACAGTTGATTTTGGCACTGAGAGCAGAGTACAGGGCCTGTAACCAGGTAAGAAAAGTTGCCAGAAAACCACATTTGTCCAATGTAGCAAACAGCAAAGGCTAGCTAAATCAATCAAAAGCCTTCTCTGTGTCTAGGGACACCAAGGCTGCCAGCACTACAGGGCCCCAAGACAAGGTGAAGATATGTGCAAATATATGAAGGTGGTCCGTAGAAGATCTAGTAGGCATAAATCACACTTGCTCCTAATAAATGAGGATAGTCCAAATCTGGTTAACTCTAGATGCTAAAGGTTTTGACAAGTATTCTGATATCGTAATTCATTAACGATATCAGCCTATAGTTGACAACATTGTCAGGGGCCTTTCCAGGTTTTGGGATTAACTCATTCAGGTCTAGAGACGTCTGTAGGTGGTGTCTGAAAAGCATAGCCACTCAGGACAATAACACCTGTAGACGTACTCAACTGACTTTCACTCAGGCCTAGAAACGTCTGAGGAAGTCAGCAGTTTTTTACCTAACTATTAAACAAACCGAATTGCTTACAATTGAATGCATAGCACCGTTAGAAAGGTTATTTTGCTCTGAACAATTTTGCTGCAGATACTTCGTGTCTATCATGTATACTTTAGGAGTTATTCATATTTGTTTAAGGTATGGTGTGCATGGCTAACATTTGTCTGTCAAGCCTCACCTAAGCACCTTGAATAAATCTGAAAAAAAAAAACAGTTGTTTGGAATTTCAGCTACTATAAAATAAAAACTAAATGGATTACAATTGATTGCATAGCACCATTAGAAAGGTTATTTTGTGCTGAACAATTTTGCCACTGATACTTTGTGTCTACCACATGTACTTTAGGAGTTATTTGTATTTGTTTAAGGCATGGTGTGCATGGCTGACATTTGTCTCTCATGCGTCACCTAAGCACCTTGAAAAAAATCAGAAAAAAATCAGTTGTTTGGTATTTCAGCTAGTATAAAATAAAAACTAAACTGATTACAACTGATTGCATAACACCATTGGAAAGGTAACGTTGTGCTGAACAACTTTGCCACTGATACTTTGTGTGTAGCACTTACGGTTCAAGAGGTATTCACATTTGCTTGTGGCATGCTGATTATGGCTTGATTTTGCTTAGAAAGGCCTGGGATGCAGTGCTAAGAGTATACAGGGCACAAGTGGTGGAAGTCTCAAAGAGCTCTTGTGGTGTGAATGAGTTAAAATAATCAAGGCCTCAAAAGGGTAGAATGTGAGATACTATGGGTGTAAATATCAGTATACAACCTGGACAACATACTTACTAATTCAATCTCAAAGACTTTATAAAAGTTGGGTGACAGCCCATCAGGATCAAATGCCTTGTTGGGGGCAAGGTCTTTGATGGCATCATGAATGTCAGATTGAGAGATAGTTCTAGCCTATACATAGTGATGCTCAGCTGCCAACACTGGGAGCCCTACCCTCTCAATACCTATTTAAACTGTGTCATGATGATAACCATGCCTGTATCCACTGCTTCCTGTAACCTCCTCATGTTGTAACAGATAATGTATACAAAGTTCTCTTTTTTGTTCTTATTTCTGTCTCATAACTAGTATTGTTATCCCGAGTCACCCTGAAAAGGGACCTTGGGCCCAGTGGGCCTACCCGTCACAAAATTTAATAAATAAGTAGAGTTAGATATCCAACACAGATATGGGTTCAGGAAAGGGACTATAAATGTAACAGTAAAACCTTTCAAATTCTTTAATAATATCCCTGGGGATGGTCTTTACACTACTATCCAAATCAGATGTAACATAAGTGATGATCCAGGAAGCTTTCATTTTTTTTAGACACAAAGCCAACAAGCAGCCTGCCTTCTCTCCTTGGTCAATATACATAGATCAGGTCCTAAAAGTAGCATACTCCACCTGCTCGCAGAGTAACTCTGTGTATTTATCTCATAAGGAGATCAGTTCAAGCCTGACTGACTCTGGAGTAGATTGTGACAGCTGACCTTCGAGGATCCGAATTTCAGAGATAAGGTTGGAGGCCCTGGCTGATCTTTGCTGTTTTGCTGTCAGGCAGTTAGTTGGATAAATTACCATCTAATGAAGCATTTAACAGTTGCCCACTCCTGGTCAACCCTATCAATAGAGCCAGTATTGACTTATCATGCAAACCAATCTGGTCTTTAATCATATCAACTATAGTATCATCCTTTAGTAACGGTTGTTAATCTTCTAAATGGTATCTTTATCCTTCCCACCAAAAAGGCATTTTGTGTCAGAACCAGTGAATGGTCCAAAGGACTCTGGGAGCAATACCAGAACAGAGTGTTCCCCTAAGGACCTCGTGACTTACCAAAAATAATTGCTCCAGGAAAGGGACTGATGTGTAGGCAAGTAAAGGGTATATTCTTTGTGAAAGGTATGTGACCTGCCAGGGTCACATAATCCCTAAAGAATCAACCAAGTCCTACTGGACCCTTTGCCCTAGGATATACCAGCATTGGTCCTACTAGTTCTATCAAGGTCCTGGGTAAATGTGAGATTCAGTCACCACTTATTAAAATAGGAGATGGCAAGAAAGGAATCAGCCGTAGCCAGTGACATAGGCAACTGCGATTGGGAGCTTTCAAAAAGGTCGACTCAATCACAGCCCATGTCAACAGGGATACCAACCAGGGAGGGTGACCAGATGGGGGAGGGTTGTACATATAGCGACAGGATGTCACAACATGTACATGAGCTTGGGGGGGGTGAGCGAGCACGCCAAGCAAGGGTGGAAGGGGAGGGAGGGTTTGTGAGGTGTGATGCTGTGGTGGGCTGCCAAGCTGGCCCCATGGCATGGTGGGTGGGTGGTGGGCTGAGGTTCTAAGGGTGCTGGGTTCAGGTCTGGGTGTATGTACATTTTGTAGCACCTGGCCCAAATTTTTTTTTAAGGTTTTGCACCCCTTCCCGAAATGCACCCCTCTGGAGTTGAGAGTCTTTTAGTAGGGGAGTGGGGGGACAAAGCATCCCCACATAACAAAGCAAATCCTAAGTCCTCAGTGCCATTTTGCTGTGCTCTTGGGGGTGTACATCACCAAAACTGATTTTCAGTGATGTACACTCGCCCTAACGGTGATCGCCTTTCTGGGGACACCGTTATGACATGGAACTGAATCGGCAGACCTGCCAGTTTGATGGAGAAGGAGGGGGAGTCTGTATGGGGACCATGGTAGAGAAAGCATGGAGGAAGATACAGAAACAACCAGGAAAGGAGCCAAACAATGGAATTACTCACAACTGCAGACAGGTTGGTTTGGCATCACTCTCACCACTGTAAGAAGGTAGCATATGTTGCTCCCAGTTAAACACTTTTTTATTCATTAAAAAAAACACAAGTTATCAGACACACTTCCCAAAAAACTCCATACATTTTCATGCTTGATACTAGCACCTTCTCAAGGCTGTGGTAATGTGGTTAGTCACAATCATTTAAAGCTCCCAATTAAAGTGTGAAAATGTTTGGCATTTTTCAGAAGGGGTGTCCAATACCTGTACTGCTGGGTTTTTAAATGAATAAAGAAGTTTCTAACTGGGAGCAATGTGTGCTACCTTCTTACAGTGGTCACAGTGATACCAAACAAACCTGTCTGCAATTATCCATTAGGACCATAAACACTGCCCAAGAGAACTGCTGTGTGGTCTAGCATGCCCAATATAACAATACAATGGCCCTCAGGATCCTTCAAAATTTGCAAAAGTTTAAAATCGATACTCTGACTGCTCAAAATGGCTACCCCCATTTTTTGGGTGGCATCACCAGCCCCATAGACCTGGCCAATACCTCCCTATGAGAAAGGGTAGACTCAGAAGCCAGAAGGTGGGTTTCTTGAAAAAAGATTGTCTTACAGTACATTCAAGGTGTTTAACATGATTAAAAATCTAGTACTGTTTGACCTGGCGTGAGCCCCTTTACATTCAATTAGCATATTTAATCAGCCTGCTCATAACCTGTCTGTTGTGGTTTTGATGACAGAAAGTCCATGTAACAGGTCTGATAACAAAGAGAAGTAAACTTTCTTCACTCCCCAACACCTTCCCTAGTCCCCCACCCCCATCCCCACACAACATGCAGATAGTACCTAACAAAAGACCCTAAACTCCACCCCAACAGGAAACCCCATACAAGAAACAACAAACAACTTCATTAACACCCAACTACCCAAACTAACACCTAACAAGTTGAAGTAATCCAACCCCCCCCATAAGACCCACAAGCAAAATTAACCCCAACGCCCAACTTATCACCGGTACCTAAGGACTGAATCACCACAAGCAGTAAGTCCTTGATGAACCACTGTTCACCTGTCTAGCCCCTGAACCCACCCAGTATCCTGGAAAAACTTGAGTAAAACTCTATTAAAGGAGAGGTAAACCCACTATACCTTAGTCATCTGTGGGCAGAATGGCACTCAAGGAGAATTGCGCCCTGAAGCCAAAAATACCTTACTTGCCCTCATAAAATTAAAATGGATGGCCCTCCTGACTGTCAACCTAAGACAAACCATGTCATCCCCAGCCCCCAAAGTGATTGATAGGGTGTCATATAAACATAAACAGAAGCTCTAATTCCCAGTGGAGCCCAGTGACAGTGGACCCTACCTGGGCTGAGAAGGGACTGATGACATGACAAGGGAATACATATAGGGAGCATGCTATCCCACAAAGTCCCTACATAAGGCATTCCCTCCTCCACTGCATGAGGGTCCAGTCCAGACCATAATGCTCTCCCAAGACCAGGATGAGGGGGTGACTTGGAGGCACACAAAACCTAGCATGAATACAGAAAATAAAATAGCAAGGCACCCGAAACAGGGCTTAAAAATGCAGAAGCAAGCCTTTAATAATGACATCACACATTCCCCCCTCCCTGCTTACTTACAGCCCAAACTAAAAAGCAGGATGACAGGCACGCAGACCCCTTACAAATGCAGACAGGTCCTCAGCAGGAAAAGGGTAATACCCAGGAAGCTAGACAAATCCTGAAGTAATTGGGGGTTAGACAGACTCTGTATTGGCACCAAAAGGATAGGATAAAAGGAAGTGAACTTGAATGGGTTACTGAGAAACTAAGGCCATAAACAGGGCAGTCCACTCAGTCGGCAAGATACACTTACACACTATGTCATCCCCGAAGGTAGCCCATTGATTAATATTTCAAGGACAACACCTCAACATAAAGACTAGGGGTCCTGTAAGGCAAGTAGAATATGCAAATGAAATGAAAAACAACAGGAGTTGGGTCCCCATATCACTATGCCCACTAAAATACACAGCGCAAAAAAAAAAAAAAAACATGCAAAATCCATAAATTGAGTAAAAAACAGCAATGACCATCAAAAGGTCCATCCATACCCAAAGAAAGATAACCCCAGTATCATACATAAAGGGCAATCCAGTTGCATACAATGATCACAGTTCCAATAGCCAAAGGACATTTCCATAATGATTTATCAATACAGGGTGAAATGTCTTGAATGTTCCATCATAAAATGAACCGTTGCTAAAGCATCAAGTCCATAGAATCCTCCCCAAATGCAACTTGCCAAGTATACTAGGTTGACATAAAACAATGGGACCATCATGCTATCAAACCAGATGAAAATAAAGAACAAATACAGTATATGACTCCTTCTGCAGGCAACCAGTTTTAAATAATTCAGGATACAGGAGAGTAGTTCCCATTTAGCTTGATCTGGATTTTCAAATCTTCGTGAAGTACCCCCATGAAGAATCTGCAGCCTGGCAGGGTAGAACATTTTGAATCTAATATGTGCAGCTATCAATCTGGAAATAAGAGGGCAGTAGGTTGTTCTCCATTCATGGACTGCTTGAGGGAGATCCTAAAAGATGCAGATCCTGGTCCCTTCCCATGACACCTCTTGCAAATCTCTGACTTTAGCCAAAAGATGTTGCTTCTGAATGAATAGTAACCTTCATACTTTTCTGGCAGACCTGTAATCATCACATTATTCCATCAGCTGCATCCCTTGATGTCCTCCAGTCGAGCTTCTAGGAGGGCAGTTTTATGGCATAAAGTGCCACCAACTCCTGGTCCACATGATTCTTCCAGTCCTTTATAGAGCTCACCCAGGCCTCTGCATCACCATCCTGCTGGTGAGTTCTTTGGTGGCCAATCGGATGGCTTTGACGTCCCCAGTTAGTGAAAGGATGGCTTCCTTCAACAGTCCAAATTCTTGGATGAAGCGCTCTTCCATGATAACATCAGCCAGGAGGGATGCATGGCAAGAGGTAGCTGTGACTGGCTTTGACTGCTTAGACCCATGATCACACTCTGGAGTGGGTGGTGGGGTGTGATGTACTGACGAAAATTTCATTTTGGCATCAATCTGCAATGGCCAGACTGGGTCACAAAACCAACACTAGAAAAGCTAATGTATAAATAGATAATACTTGAGGAAAAGCAGAGAAACACTCAAGTAAAATGGTAATATAGAACCAACAAGGTCAGAGCAGTGAAGCTGCAATCTTATTAGCAGTAGGGCATCAAGTGACTCCAAAACAAAAGTTTCTTAAATTTCACTGCCCATGGAATTGTGTCCAGATCAACCACCACCACATATTCCCTCAAAAGTTATATCAAAGCAGACAACCTCACAGTGATTCACCAATAGGGATGCGACAAATTTAGTTTCGCCGGTAAAGTGCCAGTGGTGATCAAATTCACCTGGTAGTGAAATTCGCCATTCCACCAGGTGGTACACGCACTCTGCCAGGTGAAATTTTGCTACTAGCCCACAAAATGGGTGGAATTTCGCGGATTACTCCACAAAGCAATTCCTCACTACCCACCACTATTCACCAATAGAGGAACTACTTTACTTAATATGTCAGGAATGGAGAGGAAGCACAGTGAGGACTGCATTCTGTGGTTCATCCAGTCACTGCTGGATATCTGGATATACCCTCAAGATCTGAGGGTGAGAATCTTCTTGATGGACAGTAGCAGTAAAATGGTTACGGCAATGAATGATGGGAATGTCCCCTATGCATTTTATTTTGCACATGCACTAAATCTGGTGGTGAGCAGCATGCATGACAAACATGCATTTTTTTTTGTGTGTGTTATTTCTTTTCTCCCCAGCTTGCAGGCATGTTAGCCTCTCCTTCATGTAAGCCAATGCTGCTTCCGACCCATCCTGTGCCCAGGGCCTCCACTCTCAAATGGCAGCCACCCCAGGATAACCCGACGTTACCCTTCACAGTGTGGGTCCCCCTCCTCCAAGGGGGAAGGCACCAGCCAGGGGGCTGCAGACCAGTGCAACATCTTGGCCCCAGGAAGCTGATGAAACAGAAGACTTCAGGGGCATTGATGGCTGTGGAGAGCCAGGCAGCTGTCGTCCAGTGTAACATGGAGCACTTTCACATTTTCTGGTGTGGGACGTCCCTCCTGTGCAGTCATGCAGTGCTCTTGGTCTGCATCAGAGGCCACTGCTGACCAACACCTCCTAACCCACCCCCAAGAGAGGAGAGCAGTCCCTATGGATGCTCAATCCTCTCCCGCCCCTGCCAGCCCCTGGAGTCCCGAGTCCGTTCCCAAACCCAGGTCACTGGCGTGGGTCCAGGTAAGACGCCCTCACCTCAACCTTCTACACCACCGGGCCGGCCAAACCTGCCTTGTAAAAAGAAATATTTGGCACTGTATGGGACATTACTAGATATTTCACAATCTCGCAAACATTCTGAGATCTTACATCATGCCTACCAGAAGAAGCAGAAGTTTCTCAGAATTGCTTAACTAAATACATGTCCACAACATGAGGGAACTCTAAGTTTTATGTGTTGGAGAGACTCATAGAGCAGAAGCTTTTTTCCAGGCTATGGATTTTGATGATGTGGCCTGTGGGAATATCTGTCATGGGTACAGTGATGTGTTCTCCAAAAGCATGTTCCACTTCTGCAACTGTATGTACAAGCCTGTAAAGATTTTAGTGCTAAAATCAGCGACTTTCACCATGGTCATTTACATGGTGAGTATATGTGAACACAACACATGCCTCGAGCTCCTCCTCCTGGGGCTGTGTGGGTGGCTGTTTGTGCTTGTCTGTGTCTGTAGGTTAGTTTTTGTTCATTTACATGTTTTTCTGCTGGGAATACCTGTGCCATTCTTGCACACAACATTGGTGAAAGTCTCCTGGACTGAATTTCTGCAAATCGCCATCATCAGGTGTCAGCTTTTTAATTTTAAATCAACTTTCTTGAAGACTCCCCAAGGAAGCATATGCCTTACAACTAGTCTTACAAACATGGTGATGCTGGGTCCTGCAACTGGATCAACATTTTCAACATTCTCATCTGACCACTCTTAAAGCAACTGCACTTGTGGACTTTAAAGAACAAAGGAATTTAACACATTTTGTGACTGAATCAACATTTTTGTCTGACCTTTTCCAAAGGTATTGTACTTGTCTCTGAGGACTTTGAAGATCAAAGGAAACATACAGACAAAAGGATTTCACACATTGCATATGCCTACTGTCTGACCTACTCCCAAGGTATTGTACTTATCTCTGAGGACTTTGAAGAACAAAGGAAACATATAGACAAAAGGATTTTACACATTGCATATGCTCAGGCCACAGTTTATCACCTTTCAGGAACTTTAACATATTATGTGATCCTGGATCTCAACAGTACTATAGTACTTCTCTTAAACCCTCTGGCACCAAACCCTCCCAGTCTTTTTTTTTTTCATTTTTCTCTGTACTTCGCCATAGTGCTTAGCTATCCACCTTAGCCCACTAAAATCCGTACCCCACCACCCTCCTATTGCTCGCCACCCCCGACTGCCTAGCCCACACTACTTCTCGGCTCTCTCCTGCCTCGCTAAAAAAATGCTTTGGCTTAGTCCCCACCACCTGTTCCTGCTCACCCTCACCCTCTTTTTCCCTTTATGCCAACTCCCCCCCTCCGCCTACCCTACCCCTCCACCTACTCTCACCTTTCTATACTACTACCCGAAACATTGTACCATGGCTTTTACTCTGGAAGTCTTAAACAAACATCACCCAATTAATACCTGGGTGCAAGAGCCATATTTCCTAATTGGAAACTGCCACATCATTATAACTCACTAACAATCACCCTCTACTGGAACTCCAGAAGACAATCCAAGCATCTTAAAAAGTACAAGCAGAAACTCAATCCAACCTATTATGAACTACGAATGGCATCGCTGAAACTCCTGCTCCTCCTACTTTTAATATCTGGTGGGATACACCCAAACCCTGGTCCTGTTGCACTGAAGCCGACAAAACAGGGAAAGTTGGTAGTGGTCTCTCCATTATCACTCTAAATATCTGCAGCCTCCTTCCCAAATTGGCATCTCTTCAAACTCTCGCTGGACAAAAACCCTGATATACTAGCCATTGTGGAAACCTGGCTATCTCCCAGCACCGATCATGCAGTCTCGCTTGAAGGCTACAATCTTTCAGACTCGACCGGGCAAGCAAGAAAGGTGGGTGCTGTGCTGTCTACATAAAGGACAACCTCTCCTGTCAACGTGGCAGCTTCACCCCCACAAATACGCAGATGCAACTCCTCCCTATCAAACTGCTTCTTGGTGCACAAAACAAAGTTCTCACAGTGGCCGCAGTCTATATCCCTCCAAAAGACCACCGTGCCAGTATTAAGTCTGTACTTGATTTTGTTAGTCTGCAGCCTCTGAAAATGAGCTCCTCCTCCTTGGGGATTTCAACATAAACTGGCTCGCCTCTGGCACTGGCTCTTACAAAGATGACATCCTAGCAGCAAACCTGACTCAGATGGTAACCTCCCCCACCCGGAAAAATTACAAAACTGGTACAAGCACCCTTATTGACTGGGTTCTCACAAATCACCCTGACCGGATAAAAAACATTAAAGTCCTCCCTGACTCCCTCAGTGACCACTCCCCAGTGTCCTGTACCTGGTCTAATAAATTTCTCAAGCCACCCCCCAAAGTTATAACAAGCAGAGTATTGCCTTATGGGAATCTTATCAAGTTGAAAACCATCTCCTACAACAGGACTGGACGCCAATCCTTGAATCAACTGATATTAATACCGCACTAGAATACTTCATTAAATCTTTCAACTCTGCATGTGACTTATACGCCCCAGTAAAAAAACGTAAAATCAAAGCGCTATCAAATCCATGGATTACTGCCAAACTACTTGCTGAGCTCAAGGTTCGGGACCACCTCTGGGCAGTTGCCAGAGACACAGGCTCACCTCATGATACCCTAAAATACAAGCAGGCACAAAATAGATGTACCTCACAAATTAGGCAAATGAAGAGCACCTATTTCAAAAATGCCCTTGAATCCAGCTGGGGTGATGGAAGAGCTTTTTGGACAACATCCGAAACATAATGGGTAAACAATCAAAATTGTCACCTACCATTATGAAAGTTGATGGATCCACCACTCTTGACCCAAAGTCTATTGCAGATGCGCTTAATAAGACATTCACAGACCTTAGTGGGGTCCTCCCCCCAGATTTCTTCTCGGACTTACCTGTGCCTAGCCTAGTATCACAAAACACCCTCGTGACAAACCACAATTTTACTTCAAGAAAATCAAAGTGCACAAGCACACAAGTACATAAGAAAGGCCTGTTCCAAATCCAGAACAAGTAGTGACACGCTAGATCTAAAAATCTTGTCTCTCACCCTGGATGAAGTAATTCACCCCCTTGCAAAAATTCTTAATCTGTCACTTTGCCAAAGTCAATTTCCCAACAAATGGAAATCTGCCATAGTTACGCCAGTGCACAAAGGGGGGGACAAAACCTCAACAGGAAACTATTGACCAATATCAATACTCCCTCCCTCCAAAGCACTTGAACGAATAGTGGCAGACCAACTCTCTGATTACCTGACAAATACAATCTACTCTGTAATCAACAGCACGCTTTAGGAAGGACATAGTACAACAACAGCCTTACTTGATTTCTCTGGAGAAGTCCACTCAGCCCTGGACAAAGGTGCCAAACAGGTGCAGTCTTTATTGATCTTACAAAAGCTTTCGACACAGTCCATCATGGCCTACTTACCTCCCTACTTTTCTAGCCTAGGCCTGGTCAAGGTCCTTGCGCTTGGTAAAAGTTACCTGTCTAATCGGTCACAGGCTGTAAAAATCTCTAATGAACTCTCCGACTTCAAACCAGTTCTCTCGGTGTACCACAGGGATCAATTCTTGGCCGCCCTCTTTAGCCTGTTCCTTAACTCCCTCCCAGATATCTGCCAGGAGAAAATAATATACGCTGATGATGCTGTAATTCTCTTCCCACAAGGATCCAAACTCCCTACGAAAAAGCCTGCAACTTGTTTCTCTAGTGTTGAAAGGTGGTTCCTGGATAGTAAACTTGTGCTAAACCACAATAAAACAAAAGCCATGCTCTTCTCCAATCACCAAAACAAAAATAGGCATACTCCACTCACCATACAAACCTCTGCAGAATTACACTGGACCAAGTAAATACTTTCAAATACCTTGGCATCACTTTTGACCAAGGGCTCACCTTTGCAACCCACATTGACAACACTGCAAAAACAGTGAACCAACGTCTTGGAATACTATTCCATAACCGTCAATTTCTAAATCAAGCGGCATTGAGAATAGCTATACAGAGTTCCATAATCTCAATCATTGACTATGGCCTTATTATTTATGGCTCAGCTACCTCCACTGCTCTAAGGCGTATCTCAATCACTCTAAATAAGGCCTGCCGGCTCCTCACGGGGGCTCAAAGACTGACTCACACGTGTGATCTGTACTATGAATCAGGCTGGTTGAACCTATCAGATCGTCTTATTTATCTTACCTGCACAATGGCAAAAAAATCTATCTTGGGACTGACTCCATTATGTATTCAAAACCTACTCCGACTGAATCCTGGCTCACGACCCTCCACCAGATCTGAACGCCAACCTTTCCTGGTTCCGAGATGCCGGACTGCACAGGGACAAAGATCTTTCGCATACAGGGCCCCGACATGGTTCAATGCGCTTAGTCCACCTACTCTATCCTCTACCTCGCTTGAAGCTTTCAAATCCATGCTCTATGCCCACCTCACCACCACTAGCAACTGTGATTGCGCTAGATAAAGACTACTACTCCTCATGTCCATCCTCACATCTGAGGCCTCTTCCCCCTGACTAATGAACCTCTGGTACCTCTACTACTTCCTGTCTCCCACCCAAACTCCTCCCCCTTTTCCTGTCCCCTCTCACTTACTCTCCCGCTCACCACCTTTCCCTCCCTCTCTAGCCTCCTTTGCCTCTAATGATCACCCTCTCCCTGGAAGTTTCCTTAACCTCGAAATTGTCTACTTGCTTGAACCTGTTATAGCTTGTTTTTCAATGAAACTTAAAACGTTACTGCCTTAAACTGTTAATAGCAAATTTATGATGTAACTTTCCTGTCTGGTTTTACCTGTAATGTGTATCGTGCTTTGTTAAATGTTCTTTGTGACGTGGAACCTTTGTAAAAGAGCCCTGCCTCAAAGGTATTAATTCCTAGACTAATAAACTAAACATTATTTCTGATCTTCAACAGCAACCCAACAATGCAAGTCTTGTGGTACTCATGGCAGCATTGGTGGTGGTGACTAGCATGACAGTGATGATGGGTGTGGGAAGAGCAGGTGGAGGCATTACAAGTTCATTTGAGTCATTTTTTTTTTTTTATGTATTTTATTACAACTAGGATTACAAGTACCTTTGAGCCAGGCTCTTTTACAAAGGTTCGATCAGTGAACAAATGCAATACAAGTTACAGAAATAGGACCAAAACAATAAAAAGGTCGGCATATTAGGTTGCAATGGTAGATCAATACAATAGCTAGAATAAGAAGAATGTATACATGGCAACACAGAGTAACAGAGGGATAAGTAGGAGTGAGGGTGGAAGATGAAGATAAACGTGAGGAGTGAAGTTGGAGAGGGCAGGAATTGCAGCCAAAGGGCATGGTCATCAACTGGGAGCAGGCTGAAACTAATCAACAAAAAGGTAAAGATCATTGAGGGCTCAGAGGAGGCGGGGGATGAAGGGGAGAGTCAGGAGTGGTGAAAAGAAAGAAGAAATAAAAAGTAACAGAGGAAAAGGAGGGATGGAGATGTGGTAGGTGATAGTTGGAGGAACAAAAATGAGAGGGCGGAGGAGATTATAGGTAGCATTCACAGGAGCTAGAATTAGTAAGGTGGAGGTGGAGTTTATGTTTGAATGAGCCAAGGGTGGTAGTGGAGGAGATGTCAGGATTGAGCACATTTAACCAGCTAGGCACTCTGTAGGCAAAGGATCTTTAGCCCTGAGAGGTGCGACGACAGGGAACCTGAAGGAGCTAGTTTTCAGAGCCCCTAGTGTTAGGTGTCTTTAGTCTAGAACTAAGCAGTGCTTGGACTCCAGGAGGAGTGAGGCCCATGGTTACTTTCTTTGCCATAATGCAGGTTTGGTATTTTATGTGATTTGAAAGTTGAAGTCAGCCAGATCGGGCATACAGGTCACATGTATGAGTGAGACTATGAGCACCAGAGATAAGCTTGCAGGCCTTGTTATGATGTTGAAATTCATCTCAGGGCAGTGGCAGAGGCAGAGCCATAGATTATAAGACCATAATCAATGATGGAGACCGCCGAGCTTTGGATGACAATCTTTAATGCTTCTGCAGTAAAGTGTTGTCTATGTCAGTAAAGTAGGCCTAGAAGCATATTTGCTGATTTGGCAACATTGTCTATGTGTGCCCCATAGGAGAGATTTGAGTCCAGGGATAACCCTAGGTATTTGAACGACTGCACTTGCTCATGGGTGTTGCCATTGCTGGTAAAGATAGCTAGGGGTGAGATCTGTGCCTGTTTTGAGAGCTGTTAAAGAGCATTACTTTGTTTTTTTTATGACTGAGGACAAGCTTATGATGAATGAACCAGTTTTCCACTGCAGCAAAGCCTTGCTGAAGATTGGTCTACAGGAGCACAGGGTCCTTGTGGGAGGAGAAGATAACAGCGTCATCAGCACAGAGGATAATCTGTTCAGTGCAAGATTTCAGGAATGTGTTAAGGAAAAGGCTGAAGAGTAACGGACCCAGGATGGATCCCTGAGGGACTCCAGATCAGACCAATCTGAGGTCTGAGAGTGTCACAGCAATTTTGACCCATTGAGATCTGTTTTTCAAATAGCTGTTGAACCATGAGACAGTGTCAGGAGAGAGTCCTAAATGCTGGAGTTGTTGGATCAGCAGACAATGGTGGACTGTGTCGAAGGCCCTGGTCAGATCTACAAATACTGCCCTGGTTAAGTGAAACCATATCCAATGTGCTGTGCAGTGCTCCAGTGAACTCCAGTAATGCAGAAGAGGTGCTATGACCTTTTCTGAAGCCATGTTTTTGTGAGCATAAGAGATTGTGTTTGTCCAGGTAGTCCGTTAGTTACAACAGTAGGTTACATTACTGCAGTAGGATGCAATACTCATAAATAAAGTGGCTGAGATTTATCAGAAACAACTTACAGAAAGGTTGTACACCATAGGATTGCATACTATATGGTATGGCATGGAATGGTATGGCATGGCATGGCGTGGCGTGGTGACACTACTGGATCCCAGATATAAAGATGTAGAAGCATTGAATTTCATCTCAGATAAGGACCACTTGGCAAAACCAGTCTGCCCATTTTTCCCAGCCCACACTATCATCACAGACCCTACTTGATCTCTGATGACCCTCCCCGCCACTGTCCTACCAAGATTCCTTTGTGCCTATCCTGTTCATGCTTGAAGCTCACCAGTGTTTTCACCACCTCCACTGGAAGACTGTTACAGGCATCCACTATTCTTTCAGTGAAGAATTACCTTCTCACATCCCTCCAAAATTCCTCCTCCCAGCTTCATTGCATGCCCTCTTATTCTTGTGCACCTTTTCCTCTGAAAAATACTCCTCCTCAGCAACTTACTCACCCAGTGAGATATTTATAGGTCTCTATCCTGTCTCTCACTCCCTTCTCTCATCCAAAGTGTACATATTGAGATCCTTCTGTCTCTACTCATAGGGCTTTTGATGCAGCCCCTACACCATTTTAGTTGCCCTGCTCTTGGCAGCCTCTACCCTGTTTATGACCACCCTGAGATGTAGTCTGAGAGCTGGACACAGTGCTACAAGGGGGTCTCACCAATGAGCTATACAGTGTAACATTGTCTCTCCCCTTCTGCTGGTGATACCCCTTCTGATGCATCCCAGCATCCTGCTGGCCTTATCCACTGCCTTGCTGCATTGCCTCACCACCTTGAGGTCATCCAGAATGATTACGCAAGGTCCCTTTCCTGTTCAGTGACTATCAATATCTCTCTCCATTTTATACTCTGCCTCTGGATTTCTGTGCCCTAGGATCATGATCTTGCACGCTGCATTGAAACACAATTGCCATACCCCTGACCACTCCTAGAGTTTTCTTAGATCTTTACACATTCTCCACCCCTCTGTATTGTCTACCCTATTGCAGATCTTAGTGTATTCTGCAAAGTTGCATACCTTCCTGTCCAACTAATCTGGGATGTCACTTATAAAGACATTAAAGAGGACTGATCCCAGTACTGAGCCATGAGGTACCTCACTAGTCACTGTCCCTTGCCTAGAGTGAGTGTCGTTTACTACCACACTCTGTTGCCTATCCATCAAGCAATTTTGTACCCAGTTTACCACCTTGGGACCCTTTCCAAACCTGGCCAGTTTCCATATGAGCCTCCTATATAGTAAGATGTCAAAGACCTTGTTGAAGTCTAAGTAGGCCACATTCTCCAGCCCCACCCTGATCTATTTCCCTGGTTACCAAGTTGAAGAAACTGATCAGGTTTATCTGACATGACCTCCCCACCACGAATCTGTGCTTCCTTGAGTCTTATAACCCATTGGATTCAAGATGCTCCAAAACCCTTTCCTTACCCTGTCTATGTCCATCCTGAGATGTAGTCTCCAGAACTGGACACAGTTCACCAGGTGGTATCTCACCAATGATCTATACAGTGGTAACACCACATCTTTCTTTCTGCTGGTGATATCCCTCCCGATGTATCCCAGCATCCCACTGGCCCTTTCCACTGCCTTGTTACATTGCTTCACCACCTTGATCTCATTCAGTGTGATTACCCAAGGTCTCTTTTCTGTTTAGTGACCATCAATACCTCTCCCTCCATTTTATATTATGCCTCTGGGTTTCTGAGCCCTAGGGGCATGGTTTTGCACTTTTTTCTCATTGAAAAACAATTGCCATACCCCTAACCACTACTAGAGTTTTCTTAGATCTTTACACATTCTCTCCACCCCTCTGGATTGTCTACTGTATTGCAGATTTTAGTGTCATCTGCAAAGTGGCATACCTTCCAGTCCAGCTATTTTGGGATGTCAGTTATAGATATTAAAGAGGACTGATCCCTGTATTGAGTCATGAGGTACCCCACTGGTCACTGTCCCTTGCCTAGAGTGAGTGCTTTTTACCACCACTCTCTGTCACCTATCCATCAAGGAATTTTGTACCCAGTTTACCACCTTGTGAACCACCCCCAACCTGCCCAGTTTCCATACGGATCTCCTAGGTAGTAAGGTGTTGAAGATCTTGCTGAAGTTTAAGTAGGCCACATCCACCGGGCCCCACCCTGATCTATTGCCTTGGTCACCAAGTGAAAGAAATTGATCAGGTTCATCTGATATGACTTCTCCCACCATGACTCTGCACTTTCTTGAGTCTTATAACCCACTGGATTCAAGACAGTACACAACTCTTTTCTTTAAAAGCATCTCAATTAACTTCCCCACTACTGACTTCGGACTGACTGGTCTATCATTGCCAGCCTCCTCCCTGTTACTGAATTTATGAAGCAGGACTATATCTGCCCCTCAGTCCTCTGGAATCACTACTGTTTCCAGTGAGTTGTTGAAGAGGGCTGCAGCTAGTACCTCCATGAGCTCCCTCAGCACCTTTGTGTGTACCCTGTCTGGTACCATAGCTTTAGCACTTTCAGATTTGCAAGTCCTTTCAGAACTCTTTCCTCTGTGAATGGGCTTGAGTCTACCCCTTCTCCCACTGTTCCTGCTGTTTTTATGTGATCCATCTCCTTCCCTTTCCACGGTGAAGATTGAAAACAAGTACCTGATCAGGATAGCTGTGTTTTCTTGATCTTTCTCTGCACAGTTTCCTGTCTTCTTACCTCATAATCCACCTCTTTTTTCCTGTTATCATTTATGTACCTATTATAGATTGTGGGAGCATTCCCAAACAATAAGACCCTCCTTTAGTTGCAGGCAGGTACTCTTATTACTGTAAGAGTAATTCATGGGCGAGCCACTCTAATGGATGTCACACTGACTGCTTATGCCATCAGCATTTTAAATAAAAAAAAAAATTTTTATTTAATACAGTTGGTGATCTATAATGATTTTATGGGTCCATTTGGAGGGCCTCTTTTGGATCTAAGAATGAAGCCTCTTGCATCCTTAGGACCACACAACCACTCTCCTTCGGTTTGCAGTCCTGTGATCCTAAGAACACATGAGATAACACTTATATCCATAAGAGACCCTCAAACAGACCAAAATGTATAAAAAGGGTCTTGTCACCCTTTGTTATCCCTTTGGCTATCCTTTCCTCAGTTTGAATCTTTTCACCGCTCACTGCCTTCCTTGCTTCTGTTCGCTTTTCCTGGTATACCTCTCTAACCTCTTCTCTCTGATGTGTTAATTCCTCTTGAATGCACAGAGCACATCATGCCGTAAGGGTTGCAGACACTTTATGATTTAGCAGGAAAGGCAACTTGAAAAAAATGGCAGTGTCTGTGTTAAACACAGTGAAGTGAATTAAAAATATATATATATATCAAAAACAAGAAGACTGAAAACAAACAAAAAAATCCATCCATCCATAGATACTGTGAAGGGCAATGAAACTCCCCAGATTTATTGTCATTTCACTTATTTTTATTGTTTTTTTGTTTTGCTTTCTGATGCATAATTCTGATGCATAGCTTGTTTTTCTTTGATATTACATAATTTGAAAACTGATGGATTCACATGGAGGTAACACAGAGACCATGGTGGGGGTTATAATTTGAGATCAGCAATGAATAGTAACTATTACTTTAGGCAAGAGTTTCTCTGATTAATGGATTCACTGGGCCTTGCACAAGTAATTACTTCCATGACTCATCAACACAGGCATGCCTTGGACTTACTTTTCTCCCTGGGACGATATTAGCAACCGAGACTGATCTGGTCAGTTAGTTGGATCATTGTACAATGTTCTCTTTTGGGACCCCCTTCCCCGTAGACCACCACCTGTGGAGATGGTTCAATACTGCTCTTTAAGAGGGCTGTGGCCAGAACAATTCAGATGGTCTTGGACATCTTGTATATGCTGGCAGCTTGTGAGACAGGACTGGAGGAATCTGTAGTGGTTTATAACAGGGCCATCACCATTGCATTTGATACTGTTGCACCTACCTGTATCTGACCCCAGGTCTCACACATGAGTTCTTCGTGGCTTGACAGAGCACTTTGAAGTTAAAGACTAGGGTCCAAGGTTAGAACACTATTGAGAAGGAATAAGCCCTAGGAGGACAAATTGGCTTTTTGTATTCATTATGATGAATACCAGAGGTCCACCACAAATAAAATGACAACATTTCTGTCCAGAGAGATTGTGGCTGAGAGGAATCAACTGACTCAGTGTTTTTCATACTCTAGAAATGTTATTTAATCCATCCTGTTTTCAGATGGTAAGGCTGGTTAATCGAAAAAGTGAAAAGAGTTTGCTCAGTTCTTCTTAGGCAAGGTTTGCAGCCCAGGTTTTGTGAACTAGGCCCAGGCCCATCATGGCTACTAGTAAGCTGAGTGAAGTTTCTTGGTCCTGTGTTGGCTGGGATTGTTCAGTGCTCCTTATCAGATGGGGTCTTCCTGGCTGTATTGAAAGACCATCTCTGGACCAAGACATCCTGGCCTTTTTGGGAAAGGTTACTGAGAAAACTGTGGTGCTGTTCTGTAGCTGGAGGAACAACTGATAACCTATGCCATCTATGAGCCCTCCAGTCTAGTTTTAGTCAGGCAGAACACTGAGACTGCATTGGTCAGTGTGTGCAATGATCTCCTCAGAGCAGGGGAATGGTCAGTTCTCATTCTCCTCAGTCTCTCGTCAGCATTTGACACTGTAGACCATGGGCTGTTGCTGAACCATCTGAAGGGTCTGGAGGACTCACCAGCACTGTCATCTGCAGGTTTGAGTTCTTCCTAGGGAATGGATACAGAGGATAGAGATGGTAAATTTCTCATCTCTCCCAATGCCTCTGCTCTGTGGTGTGTCTCAGGGGTCAATTTTCTCACCTGTGTTGTTTGCAGTGTATAAAATGCCCTTGGGAAAGATCATCTGGTGATATAGTGTGAGTTTTCACTGCTATGCAGATTCTACCCATCTGTATCTGTCATTTGCACCTAGGACACCCGATGTAGTTGAGCTGCTTAATTTGTGCCTAGCTGAGATCCAGGACTGGATGGCACACAGATGGCTGAGACCTAACCAGGATAAGACTGAAGCACTGGGGATCAAATCAGGTCATGGGGGGTGCTGTGTGCAGTAGCAGCCGATGACGTGTCAGATCTTTTTTTTATATATCTCTTTTACACCCACCTCAAGCCCTGGCACTGTCACCCAACCAACCACCATGTCACAAGCTCATAGGGACACCCACGGAGCCATGGCTTACCCCCCAGGTGGGGACAGAGTGGGAGCGGGTAGCCGGGCCCTAAGTGTCAGATCTTTGATATGGGTCCTCTAGGTTTGCAGCCTACAGTTCTCTAAGGTAAACAGTCTGGGGGCATTCTGGATGAGAAGCTGAAATATGAGACTCAGATGTCAGCTGTAGTCCTGAATGGCTTTTATCATCTAAGGAACATTAGCCAGATTAAAACCCTTATCCTCTCTGAGGACCTGCCTGTGCTGGTGCATGCATTTGTGACACCTAAGCTTGGCTACTGTAAAGAAACATAGAAGTTGACTGCAGATAAGGACTGCAAGGCCCATCCAGTCTGCCCATTTTTTCTATCTTACGAATGTGCCATAGGCCTTTACTCTGTCAATGGCCTATTTATTCATACTCATCTGTATTATTCCCTTATGCCTATCCCATGCCTGTTTGAAGCCCTGTACTGTATTCATATCCATCACTTCCTGAGGTAGGCCATTCAATGTATCCACCACCCTTTCTGTGAAAAAGAACTTCCTCACATTATCCCTTAATCAGCCTCCCTCTAATCCCATGCTGTGTCCTCTTGCCCTGCTATTTTTCTTATATTGAAACGTTAAACTCTTTCACCTTGTTAATACCCTTAAAATATTTGAATGTTTTGATCATATCACCTCTCTCCCTCCTTTGCTCTAGGGTACATATTGAGCTCCTGTAATCTGTCCTCATATGTTTTCTGATGCAGTCCCTGTACCATTTTGGTTGCCCTTCTCTGGAATGCCTCTATTTTGTTAATATCCTTGTGCAGGTGCAGCCTCAAGTACTGCACACAGTACTCCAGATTCAGTGTTCCCAGATCTACAGGATTTATGGGTTGAAAATGGATATGGGAAGGAAAACTGTACTTACTGATATTTACGGGGAAACGCTGCCCAAAGGTCATTACAGAAAATGTTTCAGGCTGAATGGTATAGCATTCCTCTGAAGGCATGAATTTATTTTTGACAGCAAAGGCTGCGCCTGCTTTCCAAACATAACAGATAAGAGCCTGTCAAGTACTGACTAAACTGCTTTTTGGCTGCAATATAGTAAGCGTGTGTGTGTGTGTGTGTGTGTGTCTTGGGGGACGGGTAGAGAAACAAACTCCTGGCAAGGGACACCTCATCTAATGACTTAACTGTTGACAAACTGACAAACCAGGAGAGTGAGAAATTAATCTATATAATTATCTGATTCCTTATGTTCCTATATGGAGTTACAATAAAAAGTTAGTCAAAACAACTGAAAAAGAAATTTGTAGGGGACAACAGTTAAGTTTTTCTTAGAAAATGGGCTTTTTATTTGGAGGCATCTGATTGGCTGGTACCCATTCCACGGAGGTACATTAACTTTCAATACATGCCCACCAGATAAAAAGTCCCAGCCCTAACCTGCCTCATGCCTAGCCAAGTATCCTTGTGCCCAGCCTGCTTTGTCATTGGCTGCAGCACTGTGCACACAATTTGAAACTACCGCCATTTTTTTCTATCACTTTGCCGAGAGAGTGAGTGAGAGACCCCTCCCCACATACAGACTTACTCCTTATCACAGACACCACCACCTAGTAACTGCCCAAAACAAATATATCTGTTTTCCCTGTCACAAACCATCATTTTGTTTCTTTTTTCTACTGTATCCTTTTGTGTGTTGCTTGGACATTTCCCATAGGGCGACTCATACAGCCGACCAAGTTCTTGCTCCTTCAGCCCTCCGCCTGCTCCCATTCACTGTCATTATTTTATAAAAAAAAAAAAACATAACCCGATCTGCAAAATCCAGCCTCCTTTGTAACGAACAATTTCAGCCCATTTTAAAAAACTGACAACTCAGAAGCGGCAGTTCTTTGTAGCGTTAAGCTTGCCTGCCCAGCACGAGCTACTCTCTTAATCAGCCACATAGTTTTCACTGCTGTCCTACACACCACTGTATCCTTGCTGCCGAATCCATACCAACCATGAGGTGACACACATTGCATTTTTTATATATTCTTACAGTCACTGTACCCAACAAAATACAGTGTTTAAAACATACTTTCTGTTACGGGACTTACAGTTTAGCACTAGACCCTCACAGGTCTCCATGTATACAGTCAAGCGGCACCTTGTTTTCCCTTCTGGTGGATCGCGATCAAATCAGTATGTCACCAATAAAAAAAAAAGGGCACGAACAGCACCACTGGGTTAGTACAGGGGGATACACACTGCTATGGTGATAATAGCCCATCTCAACCCTCAACAGACAACTATAAACAGCAGCTCCCTCCACTGGCAAGTATGCCAAGTATAGTAGCAGAAGAACTACTTTACAACACAGCTAACTTTTCAGTAATTTTTTAATTTAGTTTTTCAATTTGTTTTTATATTTTTAATGCATTTTACAACACTGTTGCCAATAGCCCATTTTCTAAGGCGTCGGGCCTCATTACGCCCCTGAAAGGTCTGGTATTGCCCAATACTGCCCACCCTGGAGGGTATTATTGCTTGCTTGTGGTTTGGACCTCTAGCTGTAGGCTATGGAACATAAATGTATTGTTTGTAGTTGGAATGAGCAAGCTAAACAGCAGAAGGTCTGAACAGTAATATTTTCATTTACTAGTAATGTAATCTTGCATAATTTCTATAAACAAATTTGAGGTTTGATAATAATGTAGCTAGGGTATATGATAACTTGATTTGTTCTCTCACAACATAATATATAATGTGCTAGTTTGGAGAATGAAAGAGATCATGCAATTTACTAGGAGGAAAATTAATGGCCTGGATTTTCAAACTGCACCTAGAAAGGGTGCAAGTGGCTGCTCCACATGACTGAGTTGCGCTGGAGCAAAAAAGTGACATATTCAAATGAGATGCGCAATTGCGCATCCCATTTGAATATACCAAAAGATGTGAACCGCACAAATGTTGGCTGCCAAGGATGTGCCAGTGCATCCCTCTAGTAGGTCTGAATACCTGAATGGGATGTACGGGCGATCTTGGGATGCGCCAGGTGCACATTCAAGATATTCAGACCGTGACATGCAAATGGGGCCATTAGCCATGCAAGGCACAAATAGGGCCATTTGCATGTTATTATGGCCCCATATGCATATCTGGTGCAGGGATGTGCCTTGCAGAATGCACCAGGCACCCTGCATAGTCCGTTGCCATAAAGAAATGCCACATCTCCCTGGTAGTCTAGTGGCTACCCTGCCAGCCCGATCGTAAAGGTACATATATAACCCCACATTTCCCTGGTAGTCTAGTGACCCCCTCCCTGCCCGATCATAAGAGTACAATATAACTCCACGTCTCCCTGGTAGTCTAGTGGTCTCCCTCTCTTCCCCAAACCACGTCCGATGAATAATCCTTTTTTGAATCACCCTGGTAGTCTAATGACCCCTCCCTTCCCCGAACCATGTCTGACGAATTATCCTTATTCGAATCACCCTGATAGTCTAATCGGCCTCCTCCTTCCCGCAATCATGTCCGATTAATAATCTTTTTGAATCACTCTGGTGGTCTAGGATAATCCCTCCCAGCCCCAATTGTCACTCATAGTTCAATCCCAAGCCATCCTTGGTAGTCCTGTGGACATCCCACCCTCACCTACCGAGACACCGACATTGCACCCAGCACCCCTTCCAGCATGGCCAGTGAGGAGGGCAACAAACCGACCTGCACACTCCATGGATGCTCGATGATTGCCGCGCCATGTAAACAGTCGCACTGCAATTGTCAACACTGACCGCGGCCTGCGTACCTGTGTTTCATTCACAACTCTGCATCATTCACAAAGTTGTGAATGAGTTTACAGTACACACTGTAAGCCCACTGGTCAGCAGTGTCAACCAATGGTACTGCAGTACTTACTGTAAGCTGTTATTCAGTGACAGCGCAGTCGGCGGGCAGCTGTGGAGGTGTGTGGATGGGTTTTGCTGCCCAATGGTTAAACTGGCCATGATGGGATGGAGACCGGGATGGGATGTAGGTCTCTCAGTGGGTGGGGGTCCACAGGACAACCAGGGAGGGCATGGGATTGACATGCATGTTATGATTGGGGCTGGGAGGGGGGTACTACCAGACCACCTGAGTGATTCGAAAAAGGATTATTCATCCGACATGGTTCAAGGAAGGGAGGGGGGCCACTAGACTACCAGGGAGATGTGGAGTTATATGTGTACTTTTACAATCTGGCTGGGAGGGGGGCCACTAGACTACCAGGGAGATGTGGGGTTATAAGTTTACATTTATGATGGGGCTTGGGGGTAGCTACACAGGCTGGCCTGCTTGTGCACATAGTAGCCCACCTGGGTGGCTAAGACCTAGGTATGGTTTTTCCATGCCTATGTTTGCGTGGGCATATCTCCAAGATGTGCAGGCAGCTGCTCCACAGATCTTGGCTGAATATGGAGATGTGACTCATATGCAGGGACCTCCGGATGCACTGCATGCATTGTCTTTGTGCTGCAGTGCATCTGCTTGCAGGTGCATCACACCCATTTGAATATAGCTCAGTGGTGTTTTCAGAGATGTGCCGGTGCAACTCAGTTGCACTGGACACATCTCCTTGAATATCTGGGCCATTTTATTATGTTTATAATTTTGGAGGTTTCATGTAGACTTGATATTATCTTCCTGGATAACTTGCAGTGCTGGTATTTAACTATATAATTTGCAAAAGGTCCTGATCAAACAACTGGAAAAAGAAGACTGGTTTTATGTCACTTTATAATATGATGTACTGAGTGTGTATTTACTGAGTTGCTGGGTCGGGGCCTTAAAGAAAATAATAATATTTGTGCAACTTATTCAAGATTCCATCAGGTGGTCAGAAAAAAGTCTATACAAATTTGTCTGAAAACTAACAAATGAAAGACGCAAAAAATAGCATCTGTGTATATAAACAGTATATGGGGAAATTTGGCTCATTCACCTACTCCCTCAAGGACCTACTCCCACCTCCTCCAATCCACCACCTATGTCTGCCCTGGTGGGTAACCCCCCTGAATGTTAACCAACCCTTGAGTTACCTTAGAGTTTATATATATCTGTATATTGGCTCTATTGTTATGTGCTCTGTATTTTGTTTTCTATTCTAGATGATCCTGTCGTATACACTGTTCCTATTGTAATTACTGTAAAATTTTGCAAATATTGTTTTACCTTTTCTTCTGTATTATTGAATTTTTGTACCACTGGACGTTTGTGAAATGGGCATTTTGCTCACATACCTTCCAGCATAAAAATAAGATTGAATTGAATTGAAATTTCTCTAATTTATTTGCAATACATTTGTTTACAGGCATTACTAGTATCTTTTGAAAGATTAGCCAATTTGTGATCACTAATTTTGAGTATAGTTCATGAAATAATGAGTGTGATATTTGTTATTTCATATATTCCCCCAATATGCCTTATGTGTACCATGTAAATCTAAATAATTTCAAGGCCAACCTGACATATAATATTAATACCTAACAGCAAATCAGAGCTCTTTTCCTGATAAAAGGA
Organism: Neoceratodus forsteri; assembly: GCA_016271365.2. Classification (NCBI taxonomy): domain Eukaryota; kingdom Metazoa; phylum Chordata; order Ceratodontiformes; family Ceratodontidae; genus Neoceratodus; species Neoceratodus forsteri. The sequence continues at coordinate 1,021,801,773 of CM057454.1, read as the reverse complement.
TGCCAAAATATTGAATAAAGGAAAAAGTCATACATAAGGGACCTGCGGCTTATGGAAAAATCTACAGGGATTTATACAGGGATTTGATTCTGCCTCTATGGGAAAAATGCAGAAAAAATGAGGGCTTGTTATATGGAAATGGTTATTTGGATCTGACAGCACTGTAGATGGGGCATAGCCAGTGTCTTGTAAAGAGGGATTATTACCTCCCTCTTTACAACTTGTGATACCCCTACTAATACACCTCAACATCCCTCTAGCCTTACCTACTGCTTTAGTGGTCTACTTGGATGATTTCAGTTCATCTGTGATGATGATGCCCAAGTTTCTTTCTTCCCATCTGATTGCCAGCGACTCCCCTCCCAGCCTATAGGTAGCTTCAGGGTTTCTCTTCCCTATGTGCATGATCTTGCACTTCTTTGCATTAATCCCCAGTTGCCACTCTTCAGACCATTTTGCTAGTTTTTCCAGATCTCTTCTCATTCTGCTCTCACCATCTGGATCATCTACTCTGTTGCAGATCTTGGTGTCATCTGCAAACAGGCAAACCTTACCCTCCAGTCCATCTGCAATGTCACTGACGAAGATATTGAAGAGGACTGGCCCCAGGACGGATACCTGAGGTACATCACTTGTGACTTTCATCTCTTCTGACTGTATACCATTTACCACCACTCTCTGTTTTCTGCCCAGCAACCGGATTGCCACCCAGTTGACTAACTTTTGACCCACCCCAAGCCTACTCAGCTAACTAATCAATATTCTATGTGAAACAGTATCGAAAGCTTTGCTGAAGTCAAGGTAGGCAACATCAACTGCACCCCCTTGGTCCACCACTCTGGTTACCCAGGCAAAGAAATCAATGAGATTAGTTTGACAGGACCGTCCAGTTGTAAATCCATGCAGTCTGGATCTTGTGCTCCTATGGATTCCAGGTGCTGAACTATCCTTTCCTTAAGGAGAGCCTCCATAATATTGCCCACTACTGAGGTAAGACTGACTGGTCTGTAGTTCCCTGCCTCCTCCCTGCTGCCACTCTTGTGGAGCGGGATCACATGAGCCCTTCTCCAGTCTTCTGGGACCTCTCCTGTGCTCAGAGGCATACTAAACAGTTCTGTTAATGGCTCTGCTAGTGCCACACTTAGCTCCTTTAGTACCCTGGGATGTATGCCATCAGGTCCTATTGCCTTGTCCACCCTGAGATTAGCAAGCTCTTGTAGGACCCTTTCTTTTGTGAAGGGACTTGTGCATATCACTCTTCCCCCCTGTGTCCATGGTGCTGAGCTGTGGGCCCTGCCCTACCTTCTCCTCAGTAAATACTGAGCAGAAGTAGATTCTATTCTTTGGTCCTCCTCCACACACTCCCCCTTATCCCCTTTGATCTTAGCAATACTCCCTCTGGACTTTCTCCTTTCACTAATGTATCTCTAGAATGTCTTGTCCCCTTCTTTTACTGTTCATACTAGTGTTTCCTCAGTTTAGGCCTTTGCCTGCCTTACTACTTTCCCTGCTTCCCTTAGGGAAGTTTAGTATGTCTACTCATCTTCATTCTGCTGCATTCCTTATATTTCCTGAAGGCCAACCTTTGCTCTGACCTTCCTGCTACTGTTTTTGAGAACCAAAGTGATTTCCTCCTTCTTTTGCTCTTGCTTTTCTCCCTAACCCAGTGGGATGTTGCTTCAAGTATTGCATCCTTAATGCTTGCCCACTTTGCCTGTACCCCCTCAGCTGTATTTCTTCTTGCCAGGCTAGCTTAACTCTGTTGGCCATCGTATCAAAGTCAGCTCCTCTGAAGTCCCATATTTATGTCTTGGAATGGAATAATTTAGTTTTAGTGGCCAAATTGAACCATACCATGTGATGGTCACTGGCCCCCAGATGACCTTCTACCTGGAGATCTGTGATCCTTTCCTCATTAGTCAGTACCAGATCCAGGATAGCCCTGTCTCTTGTGGGTTGTACAAACTGTATGAGGCCCTCCCCTGCAGGGAATCCACTATGTGCCTAGTTCTGGTGGATGTTCCTGCTGGTATTGACCAATGTGTATCTGGCATGTTGAAGTCTCCCATTATCAGAGCCTCCCCTTTAGCTGTCATGTTTTGTATATCTTCTGACAGTAATGGGTCTATGTCATCTCCCTGGTCTGGAGACCTGTTGACAACCCCAGTTCATATGGTTGTCCTATTTCCTGTTTCCAGGGTGACCCACAGTTCTTCTGGCTCCTTATGTGTATTCTGAATTTCTGTAGCTTTGATATTTTCATTGACATAAAGGGCCACTCCACCCCCTTTTTTCTCCTCAGTCTCTTCTGAACAGTACATAGCCAGGTACTGAAGTCTCCCAAGTGTGGTTATTGATGAACCATCTCTCGTTAATGGCTACTGTGTCCGGTTTAGCCTCTGTCATTGTTGCTTCTAGGTCTGAGATCTTGTTTCCCAGACTGTGTGCATTTGTGTACATGATTTTCCATTGGCCAGATTTCAGTGTGTTAGTTGTGGGGCAAGGTCTGGCTTTTCCCCCTGCACGTGGTATGGGGAGCCAGACTTTTTTCCTTACTTGGTGATGTAAATGAACTACAAAACATGCTGAACTACTATTTGATCACTAGCTGAGGGGAGGATGCCTTCCTGTGTGATGTATCAGGTACTGCACCTCTCCCATTTGATAGTTTAAATATTCTGCAAAGACATCAAACTTCTGCCCCAATGCACTGACTCCTCCTTAGTTAGATACAGTCCATCGAATTTAAAGAACTTTCGCTCCCAAAACTGATGCCAGTTACTGTACCTACAAATTTGTGTCCTTTTTCCTGGCACCATCCCTTGAGCAGCATGTTTAGCTCCCCTATCTCCCCTTCTCCGACCTTCCGCCCATCTACCCCCCCCCCCAGACTGTCAGGACCTCAAAGAAGGAGACGCTGAATGAAATGGATGACAATTTGTCTCCCAATCTGGTCAGGTATTCCTTGATCTCCACAACTGACCATCTTGTGAGATCATTAGTCCCTATGTGTACCAGGTCATCAATGCTTTCTCCTGATTCCTGCATGATTTTAGCAATGCAGTCAGTGTCTTTCCATGCTGATGTACCTTTAAGACATCTGATCATTACCCCCAGCCAGAGGTAGGTATCAGCTCCTCAAATCATGGAGTCTCCTATGATCAGAAGTGTTTTGGATTTCTTTTTTGCCTTTTTTGTTTTGGTCCCTATTATGGGTGAGTTTTGTTGTGCTAGCTCCTGCACTGCAGTGTTCTGCTCTGCAGTGTCCTCTGTCCCTTTTTTTGATTTTGGAGATAGAGACAAATACCTGTTTGCAGTTTTTATATAGTTTGTGGAGGTTATACATTGGTGAGCACTGAGTGAAGGGGCACCTGATTTGCCCCTCCTAACCACCTGCCAACCTCCTGGACCACCTACCCTCTGCGGTCGAGGTGCTTCAGTTGGATTTTGGGGAAATGATGGGAGGTTCTTGTAATACATTTCCTCCTGAATATGTGATTTGAGGTGCTCAATCTCTGCCCATGCTGCCCAGAGCTGAGCCCTTAGATCTCCGATGGTCCAGCCTGTAGGACAGCACCCTAAATCCTGTATAACTGCCCTTTCAACATAGAAATATAGAACCATAGAATTTGACGGAATATAAGGACTGCTTGGCCCACCTAGAGTGCACATTTCCCTACCTAATGGATAAGCTGCAAATCCTACAACAGCCTACTTCCTCCTACCCCCCCATTAGAATTGCCTTATGTCTGTCCCTTTCATTCTTGAATTCTCCCACTGTTTGTGACTCCACTACCTCCTCAGGAAGGCTGTTCCATGTATCCACAACCCTCTCCGTGAAAATACTTCCTCATATTACCTCTGAGTCGTCCCCCCTCTATCTTCAACTTGTGCCTCCTTGTTCTTGCACATCTCTTTTTCTGAAAGATGCTGCCCTTTTGGACTTTGTTGATTCACTTGAGGTACTTGAAAGCTTCTATCATGTCCCCTCTCTCCCTCCTCTCTTAGAGGGTATACATATTAAGCTCCTTTAATCTCTCTTTGTAGGCTTCTGGTGCAGACTCTGCATCATTTTAGTTGCCCTCCTCTGATAGCCTCCATCCTGTCTATGTCCTTGCAGAAATGGGGTCTCCAGAACTGCATGCAGTACTCAGATGGAGTCTCTCCAACTGTCTGTACAAAGGATAACAACTTCCTGTTTTCTACTGGTGATGCCTCCATATGCATCCCAGTATCCCGCCAGGCTTCCTACTGCCTTCTCACATTGTTTGCTCACTTTTAGGTCATCTGATATGACTACCCCAGGTTGTTAGTATCTCACCCCCCCACTGTGTACTCTTCCCTGGTTTTTGTTTCAGGTGCATTAATTTAAACTTTTTGTGTTGAATCTAAGCTGCCATACATTTGACCATTCCTCTAATCTTGCTAAGTCCCTTCTCATCCTTTCAACCCCACCTTCTGTATCGACCATATTTTAGATCTTTGTGTCATCTGCAAAGAGGAATACTTTTCTTTCCAGTCCCTCTGCAGTGCCACTGATAAAGACATTAAAGAGAACCAATCCCAGTACTAAACCCTGTGGTACCCCACTAGTAACCCTCCTTTCTTCAGAGTGGACTTCACTTACTATTACCCGCTGTGTCCTGTTGTTCAGCCAATTTTTTACCCAGGCTACCACCTTGGGACCCACTCCAAAGCTGGCTAACTAGTATATTAATCTTTTGTGTGGGACTGTGTCAAATGCTTTGCTAAAGTCTAGGTAGGCCATGTCCACAGCCCCTCCCTGGTCTACTACTTTGGTCACCCAGTCAAAGAAATCTATTAGATTCATCTGACATGACCTTCCTGCTGTGAATCCATGCTGCCTTGGGTCCTGTGTCCCACTGGCCTCTAGGAACTCAACAATTCTTTCCTTCAGAAGTGATTCCATCATTTTCCCTACCACTGAGGTCAAACTAACAGGTCTGTAGTTTCCTGCCTCTGCCTTGCTCCCACTTTTGTGAAGGGGAATCACATCCATCCTTCTCCAGTCCTCAGGTACCATATCATCCTCCCATGATTTGTTAAAAAGGGTAGTCAGTGGTGTCACTAGTTCTACCCTTAGTTCTTTTAGAATTCTGGGGTGAATCCTGTCAGGCCCCATTGCTTTGTCCACGATCAGTTTTAAGAGTTCTTTCAGGACCCTTTTTTCTATGAATGGACTGTTATCGAACTCCCTATCCACAGTGCTTCTATTCTTTAATTTATGTACAGTACCTCCCCCTCCTCCCTCCTCTTCTTTTGTGCATACCGAGCAGAAGTATTCATTCAGTACCCCTGCTCTTTCACTGTCACCCTCTGCCCACCTTCCCTTCCCTTTATTAATCCTCACTATCCCTCCCTTGGTCTTTCTTCAATCCCTAATGTACCTATAAAAGGTTTTATTCCCCTTCTTAACTGAGTTGGCTATCTTTTAAAAAGTGTCCTGCAGTACCTTTAGTTAATAATGTCCATTTCAGGTGAGTTGCCAAGTTTATTACCTGGTTGAGTAATCAGAAGGAAAATGAAAGCAAAGTTTAATTTTATATATATATATATATATATATATATATATATGTGTGTGTGTGTGTGTATATATATATATATATATATATATATTTTTTTTTTTTTGTTTGTTTGTTTGTTTTGTTAAACAGAACTCATTTCTTGATGTAAATGTAAATACCCTACACTGCCTGCAGCTAGCACAAAACACAGTGACTATGTTGCTGACAGGTCATTCTAGGTTGTGTCACTTGACCCCGGTCCTGCTTGACCTGTACTGGTTGCCAGTAAAATTATGTGTTATCTTCAAGGTTGGTTGACTAACCTATAAGGGTCTATATGGGATGGGTCCTGGCTACCTGTCTGAGCTCTTGGATCCCTACTAATCCTAATGTTCTCACACTCCACCAGGGTGGGTTTTCTGTAAGTCCCAAGGGCAGGAATAAGTCCTCAGGAGACTGTGCTTTTGAAGTTGCTGGCCCAATGTTGTGGAAAGTGCTACAGTACCTAGAGCACTGAGGGCAGCACCACAGTGGAGGGGTTTAACAATTTACCTTTTCAGGAAGGCCTTTGATCAGTGAGGGCTTCTAGATCTTAGCTGATGATGCAGTTGTTTTTTTTTTTATTGATCAATTCTGTTGTATACCACACCAGTAGTGTATCAGTTGAATAGATAAATTCTGTTATTTTGGGGATAAATATTTATTTTGTTACTTAGAACACCATTTATCCTCTGAGGGAAGATATATTTTCCTGCATGGTCAGTTGGGCCTAACTGAGATTTTGTTAGGATTGATACACAGTTCTAATATAGACTCCCCACATTTCTTCATAGGTTTCATAGGTTTGTTCAAGCCTGAAAATAAAAATCCTATAAGGCTTGCCTTTCCAATTTTAGAATTTAAATTTATTGTTACCAAAATGGAGATCTATTTTAGTCTTAAACTCATTCATAGTAGAACTGTCAACAATGTTAGATGGCAGTTCATTCCAAACTCCAACTACCCTACAACTATACCAGTGTTTACGTATATTATGATTCCATATCTGCTGGTATAGCTGTTTATTATGCTTTCTGGTACTAGTCCTACCGATTATGTTTAAGACCCAATTCAGCTAGGAGAACTTTATCCTTCATAAGCCTATACAGTAAACACAGATCTCCCTTAGTCTTCGATAGTGTAGGGAATAAAGATTAAGGCTAACCAATCTCTCATAATAACTAAGATTATTCAATCCCTTGATATGTGTAGTCAATTTTCTTGGTACCCTTCCAAAGAATTAATGTCTTCCCTATTTTGGGTGACCAGACCTGGACACAATACTCCAAGTATGGCCTGACCAGTGCACTGTAAAGTGATAAGTACCTTCACCTCTATCTAGCTATGTGTTTGAATATGCAACTTAAGTTCTGTGTTGCTTTTCTAAGTTGTAACCTACAGTGAGTTCTGAACTTAAAATCATTTGTAACCATGATCCCCAAATCTCTTTTTTCTTTCACTTCCCAGGGTACTATCTAGTAGATATGTTTCAACCTTATTATTTTTACCAAAGTGCATAACCTTACACTTGGTGATATGTAATACTAGCCTATTTAGGTTAGTCCATTTGAGGATTGAATCCAAGGCGGTTTGCAAGGTAGCCTTATGTTCAGCAACACTGACCACTGACCCTAGTCTACAGTAATCCACAAACTTGTACATCCAAATATTATGATTATTGAGATTTAATGAAGTGATATAAATATTAAATAGACTAGGCCCCAATACTGAACCCTGGGGAACTCCACTGGTAACAGGAGCCCATTCAAAAAAAATCCCCATTTATAGCCACTCTCTGCCTTCTATCTTGGAGCCAGTTCATAACCCAATTACAAATATGACTATTAATACCCTCAAGCACAGATAATAAATGATTATAGGGCAGTTTGTCGAAGGCCTTTGCGAAATCCAGAAAGATCGCATCCACAGAAATACACACATCCAGTTCTCTACTGACATTTTCGTAAAATGCCAATAAGTTAGTTTGGCATGATCTAGCCTTTGTGAACCCATGTTGTAAGGGGTCTATCATATCATTATTACCAAGATGTTCCAATAGTAAATCTTTTATTAGTCTTTCCATAATCTTACCCAATGTCGAGGTTAAACTAACGAGTCTAAAGTTTTCTGGAAGAGTTCTAGGCCCTTTTTAATATAGGGACAACATTAGCTTGTTTCAATCGTTGGGGACCATCCAGTATTTATAGAGGCCTGGAAAATACAAGTTATTGGCTGAACTAACTCCTGCCAGTTCTTTCAGAACCCTAGGATGTATTCCGTCTGGTCCAGGAGATTTATTGATCTTAATATTGACCAGATATTTGAGGACACTATCAGGGTTAATGATGATGTTGGCAGGTATGGGAGGTCTACAGCATCTATATGAGTCAGTATGTTTTTATTATATATAGAACAAAAGTACTTGTTTTGTATGTCGGCCATTTGTATATTTGTTGTGGTGGGTCCTGATTCAGTAACAAATGGCCCAATATTGCTTTTGAACCATCCACATATTATTAATATATGAAAAGAATTTTTTTTGTTGTCATGCACCCTTTCAGCAAGTTGCTCCTCACTTTGTGCTTTATTTATTTATTTTATTTTATTTAGTTTGTTGACCGGTAAGTGCACTAGACAAATCCTGCCTATTTTCAGGCACGACCCGGGGGAAGGGGAATACAGATGAATGCCAACTGACCTTGAACCAGATTAAGCTGTTGGTGGTATTTTTACTGAATGAGGGAAATTTAGCCAGGACACCGGGGAAATTCCCCTACTCTTTGCGATAAGTGCCATGGGATCTTTAACATCCACCTGAACTACCACCAATCCAGGCAGATGGGACCTCGGTTTTACGTCTCATCCGAAAGACGGCACCTCAGAAGTGCAGCACCCCTCTCATGCTGCACTACAGTGTCAGTACTGGGATATTAACCCAAGTGCCAGATGTGGGAACTGAACCCACAGCCCTCTGATCTCCCAGCCTCAGAGGCGAGTGTGCTACCTACTGAGCCACTGACACTTTAGCTTTCCTGATATTTATTTTGACTCTCCTGAGGCAGTCTTTATATTTCATATATATCTTTACTGATTTGGATAGTTTTAATTTATATAACCTGTTTTTATTGATTACTTTTTTAATAGTAGCAGAGAGCCAAACAGTTTTTTTTAGTTTTATTTATATTATACTTAGAAGTAACAGGGATATATTTAGAAGTGAGTGTCTCAATTTTGTTTTTTATGGAATACCACATAGTTTACACTGTTTTATTTTTGAATTCTAATCTCCAGCCCCAACAGAGGAGGTTCTCTTTCATTTTATGGAATTCAGCTTTGCAAAAGTTCAATTTGGTGGTGGTACCATTAGGTTTAAGGGATCTTATTTCGGTAACTTTAAATAGAACTGAACTATGGTCACTGTTCCTCAAGGGAGTATTAATCTCAACTGAATTAACTGATGTCTCTGCATTAGTAAATATTAAAACCAGGATATTGTTTCCTAGTGTTTTCAGTACTAGTTGTTCTAATCCCCCATGGTCAATAACATCTAAATATTGTCTCTCAAGGGGATACGTACCTTTTCCATTACACCAGTCTATATTAGGTAAGTTAAAATTCCCTGTCAATAAAATTCTGTCAGTAGGATTAAGGTCACCAAGGGCTTGTAGTATGGTCAAATCGTCTTCTTGTGTTTTAGAAGGAGGCCTGCATAATAGACCCAAAATCATTTTGGGAGTATTTAATGGGAGGAGCTTTACCCATATAAGTTCAAGGAAACCAGTTTCCCATATAATTTCTTCACATGCTATGTCCTCATGTATACAGAGTGCTACCCCACCACCCTTTCTATATTTTCTGCATCTACAGAATAGTTTATACCCAATCATTTATTTGTCCCATTGATCATTTTCATTCCACCATGTCTCAGTAATTAATGCAATGTGTATTTTGCTGTTCTGTAATATTATTTTGAACTCGTCAAATTTATTTTGAAGACTTCTAGCATTAAGAAGTATTACATTCCAGTCAATGGTATTGGGAGAAGAAGGTGGAGATACACTTAAATTATTATCAATACCCCCCCACCTGAACCAGTGGAGATACACTTAAATTGTTTACAATGCCCCCCAAGCCAGTTTAAATGAAATTTAATCACTTCCACAATTTTGTTACCCAGAACCCTTATACCTGCAGAATTGAAATGAAGACCATCATACTTGTATAAGGAAATTCTATTGAACATTTTTGTATTGTCCATGAAACCAATTCCTTCCCTTATGCAAAAGTTTCTAAGCCAGGAGTTGATTGTTGTAATCTGTTTTTCATATGTGCTTTATGCCCCTGCATGGGTAGTTTACCAGATGTAATGATTTCTCCATAGCTTTTAACCCTTTCAACAATGTTCTTATATTCACATTGCATATCCATCAGATTTGTTTTACCCACATCATTAGCTTCTATGTGGAGAAAACAAAGGGCTGACTGCATTGTCAAACCACTTTCTACTCTTCCTCTCACAGGACTTTTCTCATGTTGATTACTTCTTACTTAGTGTTAAACTGCTTTCTGGTCTCCTTACCTATGAAATCCAATCTATGGTCATTTCTGATGATGCTTCAGTTACTCTGGCTCATTCTTCCGTGGGCTGGAGGAAGGTGACTGGGTATGGTGTCTGAATTTCAGTTGCTCAAGGACCCATCTACATTCTCGATCATACAAGAAATATATTAAGTCCTTCTTTTGACAAACAAAACCTTGGTCACACAAGTGGACATCCTTTGGGGCTGCCAAGTGTATACAGGAGAATGCATATGGCTAGCTTTCAAAAGTCATAAAATTGTAATGCTCAGTTGAGCCAATTGTTCAGTGAGAATTGGATTTGGAGCACCGTCTTTCTACCTCCAACCCTGAAGCAGTCTGGCTCCAACTTCACTCCTCAGGGCCCAGTATGCCAGTCTCCTAGCTGAGAAGGCAGAACTGGCCCTTCAATGCACTGAAGTCAAATACTTGGAAACTGAGAAGGAATTGGAAAGTTACTCACTTTCCATCATAGGCAACTAGAATCTTTGAAAGCTATTACCAGTATATGTTTGGGTCCTGGGGATACTGTGGTGACTCACCCTAGGGAAATTGCAGAAGATTTTTTGCCAATTTTATATCTCCCAGTATAAAGATGAGAACTCTCCCACTGATTATATATGCCCTATGCATTCTTACCTGGATGGCCTTTCCCTCCACCAGTTGACTCCATAACAACAGGAGCTTTTAAATGGCCCAATTACCTTGTCTGAAGTCAGCCAAGTGATCCAGCACCTCCATCTTAACAAGGCACCTGGCCGTGATGGGTTAACCTATAATTTTTATAAAAAATGTCCAGTGGATCTCTCCTGCTTTCTAACATGCTTGTTTAATTAGCTTTTTCTTCAATTGTCATGGACCCCACTTTTACTCTAGTATGGGTGACTCTTAAAAGAAATCTGGAAAAGACAAGCAGCTGCCTAGTAGCTATTGTCCCATTTCACTTCTTAATACAGACCTAAAGATTCTAGCCAAAACACTAGCCAATTGACAGTGGCAGGTTTGGAACAAACTAACAGGCCCTGCTCAAGTTAGGTTCATGGCAGTTCGATTATCATGTGACCAGCTGCACAAACTTGACTATTTGATATCCACATCCAGGGAGAGCAGGACTCCTGTCCTGAACTCCCTGGATGAGGAAAAATATTTTGACCAGGAGTCCTGGCCCTTTCTATTCCTGGTTTTGGAAAAATGTGGTCTTCCCGGCAGTTCCTAACCTGGGTCAAGGTACTGTACTGCAATCCCAGCTCAAATATGGTCCGATGGGGTGCTTTCTTCCATCCGCTGAAAGGACACAGCAGGGCTGCCCACTCTCCCATTTCTCTTTAATTTATATTTGGAACAGCTAATCCACTATCTTCAGAATAATCCGCTGTGAGAGGAATTTCATATGGCGGAGATCGATAAGTTATCGGTTTATGCCGATGAACTCTTACATATCAAGGACCCTACCACTTTAGTTCCTCAGGTTCTGGCAGAAGTTCATTGGTTCTCTGCCTTCCTTGCTATAAATTAAATCTGGAAAAAATACTGCCTTTAAACAAACAAGAGTTTGTGGACTTGGAGTTGGTTTTGGAGCCTAAAGTTTAACTTACTTGGGAGTGTGCCTCACCTGCTATTCCTCAGCTTTAATTAAGGAAAATATTATACCTCTTTTACAAACAAGTAAGCTTGACCTGCAGAGATGGGCAGCCTTACCCTGTACCCCTTTCTCTTTGGGGTAGAATCAGTCTCATCAAATGAACCTTTACTCGATTTTATACCCTCTTGGTATGCTTTGCACCTATCTTCCCAAGTCTTGGTTCTTGCAGTTATAACACTTGATTAACTCTTTTCATTGGAAGGGGGGAAGCAATATGTCGAGCTTATGATAAACTTATGCTTCTGAGGGACTGGAGTGGATTATATCCACCAAACCTCTTCTTATGCTACTATGCCCTCCATGCCAGTAAGATTTTCCAGTGGGGACATTTTGAGTCAACCTGTGCGGAGGCTGAATATGTTCCTCTTTGGCTAACCATTGAAAAAGGGCTGTGCCAACAGGTTGGTCTAAAACTATCAAGCCTACTTCATCTTATGCCGGCACACCTAGCTACAGTACTTAGGACAACACCCCTCCTCTGGTCTCTAAAGACCTTATGACAAATACATTCTTATTTTGGTTAGAACTGGTCTAAGGTCACTAGTCAGTCTATCTTGGGCAACCCGCACATCCTGAGTGGCCATTGTCTAATTCCTGTTGCTTTCTGCCTCCAACTCAGAGGAGTTTCCTGTGATGCATTTCTGAAGGAGGGCAAGTTTATTCCATTCCCAGTCATTAGAAAAGTACTCTCTATATACCCTGCAAATGAGTTTAAATTCCTTCAATTGAAGTGAACCATCTCTGTTTATTTTGCCTCAGGCCCTCCGTTAGTACCACAACACTTAGACCTTCCTTCTCTTATCTCTCTTGTATCACAACCCCACCCAGTATCCAACTTTTACAGCCATTGTCAACATATTGACCCTTTCAGTCCCTCAGGAATTTGCTACTATTGTCTGCAAGTACTAAATATTCCCACAGATCTGCAGGTATGGTGGACTATTCAGCGATCTCTGTATAACTATATCAAGCAGGACTGTCCCAGACTAATCCAATATAAAAGTTCTACAAAATTTGTATTATACCCCTGTGTGTTTTTACCAGATGGGAAAGCTCACCACCCCTGTCTGTATCAGATGTAACATTTGCTGATGGTCCCCTTAAGCATATCTTATGGGACTGCATAAAAGTGATTCCTTTCTGGAATGCTATTGAAGGATCCTTGGATCCTCTATTAGGTCTGGAATCCTGTTTAATGCCTAAAGTCTGTTTTTTGGGTTTCTACCTGACTAGTTTGTTTAGCACCTGGAGAGCACATGGCCCTAATTTCCATCTCGGCTAAATTTATCATGCTGGGAGATCACGTGATGCAGAGTGCTGAGTAGAAGCACCTCCGCTAAGCTCCGGCCTCCTGATCATATAATTGTCTTTTTTAGATGTTTAAATTTTACAAAATCCTCTGCTCTTAAATTCTCCTGCTAGCTAAACATCTACAGCACCTGTTTTGTGAGTTTGATTGGATGATGGAGGCTTATATGAAGAAAGCCCCACAGAAACATACCCCCCCGCTACTCCCGAAAAGGCCCCAAAGAAATCTCGGGCCTCGGGTGGGCCAGATAGGCCCGATCCTTCACGTCAAGTCGGGGGACAAGAACCTTTAATGCTTAATAAGTTCTTAGAAGAGTTTAAACCCTTCCGTGAAGAGATGAAAGGAATGGCGATCGACCTGAAGACTTTGTCAAAAAAGCTGGATGAAGTCTCGTTAACTGCCTCTGATAATGCTGCCCAAATAGTTTCATTGGAGAAACAACTAGAGAGACTTGAGCCTGAATTAGTGTTTATGCGGCAGAAGCTATCTCGTGTGGAGGCAAAACTTGAGATCTGGAGGGCTGTAGCCGCAGAAACAACATTGTAATAATAGGGCTACCAGAGGGAGAAGAGGGCCAGCATGCTGTAGCATTCATACAGAAGTTGGTTGAACGGGTAGCTGGCCCATCTGCCTTCGACCCAGTATATACCATAGAGTGAGCTCACAGGTCTTTGCGACCAAAGCCTTTACCGGATGCTCCACCTCTACCTATTATTTGGCATTTTTAAATTTTTAGAAAGGCAGCACTTTTTGCAGAAAGTGAAAGCTTTACAGGAGGTTCGTTGGGAGAATACTAAATTGAGAATTGCACAAGACCTGCCAGGATCAGTTCATTTGAAACGAAAGCATTTCACCCCATCATATCTAAGATCATTGCTGCGGGCCTGAAGTTTAGGATGGGATATCTGGCCAGGCTACAAGTTCTTGTAAACGGATCCTGGTTAAATTTTGAAGATCCTGAATCTGCTCTTTCAAGCCTTAAAACCGTGCTACCAGACTTGTTCCGAGAGCCCTGAGAAGTTCTGTCTACATGTTGAGGGGTTGTCTGGAGTTGCCTCACTGGAACTGTTATCTCTCTTTTTGCCTACGGAGATAATGTCGTTGAGCTACATTTGGAACTTCTTGTTTCTCATCTGGACTGCGTTAATTAGACTGTGGGCTACCTGTTACAAGTTTCTCAGGCCCTGACTCCACAAAGTTAATTGCTGTTCAGGGCAAGGATGTCTGGGATGATTGGGAGGGCTTATTTGGGGAAGGAGTTCTGTGTTTCAGTGCATTTAGTTACACAAATTAGTATTAGAGAGGGGTAGTCTGTGTTACCTAATTTAGGATTAATGTTTCAATTTGCAGATTGTTGGAAATGGGAGCGGTGTTGGACTTTCTCAGTAATTTCATATAATTATCTTGTCAGGATCGGGTTGTGGCCACAAGAGGGCGCATCACGCATACGAAATGTAACTTTGTGCAGCTCTTAATTCGAGGAGGATCTCCCTCAGTTTTGTCTCTTGTCTCGAACTCAGGGCAGCAAATTACCCCAATGGGGGTTCTTGTGCCTAAGGGCTGGTAAATCTCCAGGCAGAGTTGACATTTCTCATTTTTCTTTGCCTGGGGCCCAAGATCTCAGTGTCTTTTCTGGATTTTTGGTCTCATTTTGGTGGGAAGGGGTTTTTCCCCTCCATTAGCTTACCGGTCTGGTTCTGGTTTGTGTAGAGGCTTCTCATGGGGCAGTGCAACCCTAATTTTCATTCAGGTTCCTGAAGCTATTTGGCGCATTTACGTGATTTGCAGGCTAGTTTGTTCCCCTTTCATTATTATTTTATTGCACCATGTGTTTACATTGGAAGCCCAGGACAGCTCTCTAGTTATTGTGGATTGTTAAAATATTTGTATTGTTTAGTATTTACTTGAGGATGTTGTTGTATTGGCTGTAAGCAGAGATGCATTTTCAGGGGCGGGAGAAGGAGGAAAGGACCCAGTACTATGCTAAACATTGCTTATGGCAGTATGGGTGGTTGGGTGGGGGTTGGTACATGTTGGATTTTCTAGGTGGAATGGGGAAGTTGGGGAGGGGGATGGGTTATTTGTAGGGGGTTGGGGAGGAGGAGGGTTCTATAGCAGTAACCTCTGGATTATGGTTGAACGTTTTATGTAATCTGTGTGTAGGGCTGAACATACTAAGCTCAATAATTATTGTCAGATGGCCAGTGAGGTGACTTTTGCTACTTGGAATGTTAAGGGGATCAGGAAAAAATCCAAACAATATCAGGTTCTCAAACATTTAAGTTTATTACGCTCTCAGATAACTTTCTTACAGGAATCCCATTTACTTGAATCTGAAGCCTTACAGTTAAGGAGGCAACAGGTGGGGCTGGTTTATGACACGCAGGGCTCCACTAATAGTTGTGGGGTCATGCTTATTATCAATAGAGGCATTCCCTTTGTTTCTACGCAGGTTATCAAAGATCCGGAGGGCAGATTTATTCTAGTTAAAGGCACTCTCTGGTCAGTTCCACTTTTACTTGGTAGTATACATGGTCCTAACATGGATGATCCAGGGTTTTTCATGAGACTCATAACTATTATTCTTCCAATGCTTCCTATCAGGATTATTCTGGGGGGCGACTTCAATCAAGTTGTAGATTCTAATCTGGACAGGTCAGGCAGTGGACTGGGAGGGGTGTCTCCGGGGCAGAGGGCTTTTAAGGATTTAGTAGACCAGTGTGGGCTCTGTGATGTCTGGCGCATGTTATATCCTGACTCTAGGGAGTTTACTTTTAGGTCAATGGCGCACGGCTCTCAGTCCCGCATTGACTATATATTTATTTCTCAGGCTCTTACCGGGTCAAGACCTCCTTGATTCAACCTGGCCCTGTCTCTGATCATTCACTTGTGTTATGCAAATTGGCATTCTTTAATTTACCTAAAAGGAAACCAGATGGAAGCTCAATGAACAACGCTTTAAAGATGCCAAGTATCGCAAGCTCATAAGGGAACAAATTGAGCTCTTTTTCATCTAACCCTTTAGACAGTACAAAACCGGATATCTTATGGGGGGCCTTCAAGGCATACATGAGAGGGATCCTTATCAGTATGGCGGTTAGTAGGAAAAGGGCACAGGAGGAAGAACTGTTATCATTATTGTCCCAAATTCGGTCACTCGAAGTGAACACTTTGGTTAGCATTCCAGATGATGACAAGAGGAGGCTCCTAGTGTTTAAGGACAGATATCTAGAGTTGTTAAGGGAAAAAGCAGAATTAGCTATTATTCGAACCAGAGCTAATTATACGGATCAGGGAGAGAAAGCAGGGCGCCTGCTGGCATTGCATATAAAACAGCAAGAATCTGCAAGATTCATCCCACCAATTCAGGCAGTGGCAGATGGGTCCCTGAAAGTATCCCCTACCGAGATAGTACAGGAGTTTGCTTTATATTATGAAAGACTGTACAGTGACATGGAGTCTCTTCCATGTCCTGGGAGTATGGAGAACTATTTGAAGGACTCCCATCTGCCCTTCCTATCAGAGCAACATAAGGGTTTTTTGGTTACCCCTATATCCCAGGAGGAGATTGCTGAGGTTATTAGTGGGTTACCCACAGACAAAGTCCCAGGCTCTGACGGGTTTTCCTCCCTATTCTACAAAGTTTTTCGGGATCTTTTACTACCAGTACTTTATCGTCTATGCCAACACATTTTAACTGGAGCAAAGGCAGACCCCCACCTCTTTGAGGCCCTGATTGTTCTTCTCCCTAAACCAGATAAGGAGCCTGAGCTAGTTTAAAGTTACAGACCTATATCCCTTCTAAACCAAGATATTAAAATTCTTTCGAAGATATTAGCCAATAGGTTAACTGTAGTTCTCCCTGAGCTAATAGGTATGACCCAGGTTGGATTCATGAAAGGGCGCTCGTCATCAGACCACTTGCACACCCTTTCTCATATCTTCTCGGCTACCAGGGATGCTGAGTTTCCTGCAGGACTGGTTTCCCTGGATGCCGAGAAGGCATTTGATTGTGTGAACTGGAATTTTTTGTTTCGAGTTTTGGAAGCTTTCCAATTCCCTCCGGTATTTATATCCTGGATTGCTGCATTATATAAAACCCATACAGCAAGGATCTCTGGGAATGGGGCCTTTTCCAAACCTTTTTCACTCCATTCAGGTACCAGACAGGGTTGTCCCTTATCTCCTCTGCTATTTAATTTGTACCTTGAACCTCTCATCCAAAATATTCTCAATAATGCCTTAATACAAGGTATTAGGGTTGGGCATCATGAAATCAAGGTCACTGCATATGCGGATGATCTGCTGGTACATTTATCCCATCCGGTATCCTCTGTTCCGGCTTTGTTGGGCGAAATAGCAAAAATTAGTGCCCTATCTAATTACAAACTGGATGCTAATAAATCCTCTTTTTTTTCCTTTAAACCACACGATATTTAAGACTGATATTAGCCCTTTAGGTTTATGTTGGGCTCCCAGGTCATTGAAGCATTTGGGCATCAAACTAACTCATAATCCCTTAACATGGTTTAAGGAAAATCTCGAATCCCTTTCTCAGCTTATAACTCAAAACCTTGACAGGTGGTCCAAACTCCCCATTTCATTATGGGGCCGGATCAACGTAGTTAAGATGAATATTTTCCCTAGAATTTTGTACTCTTTATCTCTTCTCAATACTTTTATCCCGTTACTCTGGTTTAAGAAGATGCATGGCATTTTCACTAGGTTTATCTGCGCCGATAAGTATTCCCGATTGGCCTATTATAAATTGGCAGCTCCAAAATCTGAGGGGGGCTTGAGGATTCCCCATTTGGCTATATATTATTGAGCCAGTCATTTAGCAAAATGTTTGAAATGGGTATGTCCCAGTCCTGAAAAAGAGCAACTGGTATGGCTTAGGATTGAACTGGATTTAATTAGGTCTATGAACCTGGATCCCCTAACTTTATTCTATTTTAAAATGTCTCAGGTGCGTGTGGCTCAGAATTGTCCTATAGTATCTACTTCATTAAAGGTATATGCACAATTATGTTCCTTTTTGCAATATACTCCTCAGTTAGACTTGGCCCAGCCCATCTGGAACTCCCCATCTTTCACCATTAACAAGAAACAGATTCCTCAGAATGGTTGTCCCAAATGGGGATGGAAGGTACTTCCTTTGTGGATGAAGAGGGGCAATGGTTGTGTAGGAGATATTATTCAGAAATTTAATATCTGGCTCTCTCACACTTTAAAGTCATACAGTTAAGGCATTTACTTACAATAGTCCTTGGCAATATCCCTCCTTCCCAGACTGTTATGGCCCTGATACCTGAAGTCTCTTCATTACTTGGATCTTCGGGTATCATATCTAAACTATACCAGGTGCTGTTTCATAAAAGATATGAGGACTCCTTTGGACCTGCAAGGTTTTGGAACTCCATTCTTCCTCAGTATCATCCCGATTGGCAATCCCTGTGGAGATCCTGTCATAAATATGTTTCTCAAGATAGATTGCATCTCATGCAATATCACATTTTACATAATATGTATTACACTCCAGTTAAGTTAAAGAAATGGGGTCTCGTGGACTCCAACTTATGTGCTAAGTGTTCTCGAGGGGAAGGAACACTTCTTCATTTGTTTTGGTCCTGCCCTAAAATTTCTTTTTTATGGGATTCTATCAAGACTTCCCTGGATCCTCTACTGGGCCTTCAGGAGTATTTCACGCCTGATATTTGTCTCCTAGGGGACTTGTCTTCTATTAGAATTAAAGTCAGAAGGTTTCATATATCAGTGATAGCCTTATCTGTCAAGAAGCTTATTCTACGCCACTGGAAAGACAAGTCCACCCCGACTTTTCAAGAATGGGTGAATGAAATTCTTGCCAATCTACATACAGAAAAAGCAATTGCCAGTCTCCACAACAGATTGGCAGTTTATACAAAAATATGGGATCCCCTTCACTCTCTAATTCTTATTGCTCAGACTTAGTTACGCCTCAGGTCAAATTGCCCTGTAGGTTTCTATGTAATGATTTTATTTTTATGGGATATATGGATTTGTTACTACTGTATGGGGAGGGAGGGAGGGTTGGGCAGTTATATCTTAATAAATGACTGTACTCTTGTTTCATTCTTATGGTAACTACCTTTTATTGTGAAAAATGTATCAATAAAGTCTGAATTGAAAAAAAATATCATGCTAAGGCACGGTCAGATTATACTTACCTCATATCGGAGTGGCACCAGGAGATTCTTCTAGGCTTTAATCATGCAAAACAAACTGCTTCCTATCGCAACAGATGGTGTGTTTCTGATACCATTATGAATCACTTTATACTTTGATATCCATTCTGGCACAATCATAGAAGGTTAAGTCTGGTCCTTATCCCCTTTTATGTTGGCTCATGCATGCTGTAGTAGCAGATTTGGAGGCGCAGTCACTGTTGGGCTAATGCAGAGCACGATCAGTAGGTGCATCCCTGCTCCCCAATAAGCTCATGCTGGCACCACACCATGAATACATAATGTGGTGAGCACATCTAAGGACAGGTCAGCTGTAATTCGAGCAAAGCTTGACATTTGCAGCAGCACCTCCTGATGTGCTTGTGGTAAGTAAAAACATGGCAGCACACTGCCTGCCATAATGCTGACTTTGGGGTGCCTAATTCCCTGTCAGCATGCCCTGATACATGTATGTGCCAGCTGGGAGCCCACCCACTTTGGCATCATTCACCCCATTTGTTATAGCTGAAGGGGGTGTCCAATCCCCTTGGCTTTTGCCCCCGCTTATTAGAGAGTTGGGATGGGGAGCCCAATCTCATCAGCTATAGCACTCTTAAAATTTTGTGGCACACTGGGAGCCCACCCATTGTGCCAAATCCTGAAAAAGAAAAAATGTCCTGCAATGTTTTTACCCTGTGAAAGAAGAAAAGGTCCTCGTGGTATCCCTGCCCCCTCCCACAACCCGCGTCCACCCTCTGTGCACCCTACCTCCCACACCCTCCTCACCCCAAACTTACCTCCGAGGCCGGGCACAGAGCTCGTGGACCGGAACACATCTGCACTCTTCAAAGCCAACCATGAACTGAAGAAATGCCAGTAAGTTGTATAATGACATAAATAGGGTTTTTTCAACTTTGGTGCATATTTCAGCCATGTTTTGGAATTTTGGGACCCTCCTGATGAATTCAGTCACTGTCATTGCATTATTCAGTCCCAAAAGGTGATTTCGTGGTCACTGCGCAGAATCACCTTTCAGAACCGAGTAATGAAATGACAGTACCACCATTCTTGAGGGGGTCTCTAAAAAAGCCTATGTTGCAAATTTGGTGAAAAAAAATCCAAAAAATGGCTGTTTTATAAGCGTGTGTTGCGCTGTTTACACACATGCTCGTAACTTCGTGAATTTGTAATATTTTCACTCCAGATTTTCAAAATTGGCATTTTTCCACACCTCCTTATGAACAGTGCAGCTGCCATTTTACATATCCTGGCCAAAATGTGTTTTTGCATGTCCGGCACAGAATAGCGTGGTCGCTGTGTGAAATCAGTTTTCGGGACCGTTTGAGAAAATGATGGTGACACTGTTCATGAGCAGAGGTCCTAAAATGCCTATTTTGACAATTTGGTGCCAAAAGTCCATAAAATGACTGTGTTACAAGTATGCATTGTACAGTTTCCACGCACCCTTGTAACTTTGCAAATTTGCAATATTTTCATGCCAGATTTTCAACACTGGCATTTTTTCACACCTCCTTATCAACAGTAGAGCTTTCATGTGGTGCACAGTGGTGTGGTCACTGTGGAAATCAACTTTGGGACTGATTAACAAAATCACAGCACCACTGTTCATGAGGGAGGTCCCAAACGCTTATGTTGAAAATGTGGCTAAAAACTCCCAAAAATAATTGGGTTATGGATGTGTGTTGCACAGTTTCTATGCAGGCTCATGACTTCACCAATTTTTCATATTTACCCAGATTTTCAACATTGCCATTTTCTTACGCCTCATGGACAACGAGATGTCATTTTCCAATCCTGCCCAAAATGTGTTTTCGCCCTGAGTCTCCAAATGGCATAGCTGCTGTGCAAAACCACCTTTCAGCTAACAAACTGATAGTGCTTGCTTTTTATGAGGTGGGCTCACAAACAGCCCATGTTGAAAATTTGAGTGAACATACCAACACATGCCTCATGTGTTAGGGTTTCCAACTGTAACACCCCACCCTGTAGAGACTGACAGGCATCAGGTGTGACTTGGGATCATCGGCTATAATGCTCACACCATTCCACTCCCACCCCACCCTGCAGCCAGTGACAGGCATTGTGGTGTACCTTGCACTGTTTGGCCACGAAGTTCACCACATTCTTCTATACTGCACCCACCTCTAGTGTATTTTCATGGAATGGGGTAAGTATAACAAACCAATGACCCCATAGCACACCACAAAACTATTTTTTTTTTCAATTCAATTTTATTTATAAAGCACCTCTCAAGGCCAAGGCGCTGTACAAATTTTAAAAATAATAAAATCCCAGCATTTAAAAGTCAGCCACAACTAACAGAGATACACTAATCCAAAAAGATATGTTTTTAAAGTAACTTTAAAGTTTTCGATGGTTGGACATTCTCTCAACCAACGAGGTAGAGAATTCCACAGAGTTGGTGCTGAAAAAGCAAAGGCACGAGATCCTGATGACTTTAATCAAACCCTGGGAATCTTCAGCAATCCCTTGTTGGTGGAACGGAGAGGACGGAGGGGGCAATAGGGAATCAGATCTTTCAGGTAACCGGGTCCCTGATCATGTAGAGCTTTAACGGTTAGTAAACCAACCTTAAAGGTGATCCACCACTAAATGGGAGCCAGTGCAGTTCATGTAGCACAGGCGAATATGACTGGTTCTAGAAGTCCCAGTCAATAGCCTGGCTGCCGCTGCTCTGCACCAGCTGGAGGCAGCGGATATCAACCCTGGTAGCCCTAGGTAGAGGGAGTTGCAGTAGTCAAGACGGCTAGTGACAAAGGCGTGGACCAATGTTGGAAGGTCCTCCGGGGAATCAGATGTTTCATCCGGGCGATATTCCTCAGATGGTAAAGGAGGACTTGTCACAGCTGACACCTGAGATTTCAGGTCAAACCATCATCAAAATAACGCCCAGGTTTCACACCTGTTTAGAGGTAGAGAGGTACACCACCAAGTAATAAACCTGATGGTTGTCCAACTCCCACACCCATCCTTGGATGACCTGGATCCACAACCAGCACCTCAGTCTTATCCGGATTGAGTCTCAACCAGCTCGAACTCATCCACAGTCTGATCTCATCAAGGCAGCTATTAAGTACAGAGAGTGCATCACCCTGACCTGGGAGAAAGGACAAATACAGCTGAGTATCATCTGCATAGCAGTGAAAACCCAGACTGTATCGCCTGATGATTTCTCCCAATGGCAGCATATACACTGCAAACAACATGGCAGCTAAAATGGAGCCTCTGTGGTACCCACAAGACAGGGAGTGAGCGCCAGAGAAATAAATTCCGGTGACAACTCTCTGAAACCTGTCTGTGAGGTAAGAGCGAAACCATTTGAGGACTGTACCAGACAGCCCACAAAAGACCCGCAGGCGCTCCAATAGCACTCCATGGTCTACAGTGTCAAATGCAGCAGACAGATCGAGAAGGACCAGAATGGTACATGCCTTTTGATCTCTGGCCATTAGGAGGTCGCTCAATACCCGGACAAGGGCAGTCTCTGTACTATGCCTTTTCCTGAAACCAGACTGGAGAGTATCATAGACATTGCGAGATATAAGGTGATCATCCAATTGCAACAACTTGCCTTTTAATAACCTTACCAACAAATGGCAGGTTAGAGATAGGCGGTAGTTAGCTAGACAATCTGGGTCCAAGGAGGATTTTTAAGGAGTGGTCGAACTACTGCCTCCTTAAGGGGTCAGGAAAACCCCCTCTCCAAGACATCCAGACAATGTCTGCAAGGATTGGGTAGATAACTTCTACACAACTTACTAAAAGTGGTGTAGGACCCGGATCCAATCTACAACTAGTTGGTTGCAATATTTGGATGATCTTCACAATGTCCCCGAATTCCAGCCGGTGAAAATCTAACCAGACAGACTGAGGGCAAGCCACTTCCAATCGACCACCGCAGGCCCCCATAGGAGGGGTTTGACCGATGCCGGACCTGATGCTGACAACCTTATCCGCAAAAAACCGAGCAAACTCCTCACATCTTAGCTGAGAAAAGGCTTCTCTAGACTGAAGACAGACTGGATTGCACAGTCTGTCCACAGTCCGGAAAAGCTGAGCCGGTCGATTTTGTGTGGAGAAATCTCTCTGGACAGGAAGTCTGCCTCTTATGATTGATTTTTGATTGATAGCTATCATAATGCGCCATCAATCTAAGCCTGTCGGCATCAAGGCCCGACTTCTGCCAGGTTTTCCAGCATTCGCCTACCTGCTTTACTCCTTCAAGGAGCCACAAACCACGGACTCCTTGGATGGAGAGGAGAGTCAACACTAACAGGAGCAATTTTGTCCAGAGCATCTCCCACAGCCTTATTATATGCTAATACAAGATCATCTGGACTCATGCATTCACCCGACAAGCTCGATAGATCCAGTACCGCCATCAGGTCATTGGGGTTAACACCCCTTAAAGGGCGGTACTGAACCATCTCCGTAGGGGTAGACCTATTGGAGGGGGCCCTAAAGCTGAACCTTATGGTGTAATGGTCAGACCAACTGACTGGTTCCACCCCCAAATCAGTGATCTCCATACCCAAGAGAAACACCAGATCCAATGCATGACCACCTATATGGGTAGAGGCGGTAACAACCTGTGTCAGGCCCAGCATATTCATCAGCTGGAGGAGATTTTGACCAAACTGAGAGAGTTCATCATCGACCCAGGCATTGAAGTCACCCAGAAGTATCAGTCTGGGAAACCTCAGCACCAGGTCAACAATAAAGTCTGCAATCTCTGCAGGAATTCTCTCCACCTGGTGGACGGTAGACGAGAGAATCCCACAGCCTGCACCCTCACCCAAGATATATTCAAAGGAGCTGGTGTTTCCCAATGGCACATCCACAAGGCCCAGCTCAGATTTAAAACATAATAGCCACACCTCGCTTCTATGATCCAGCCTTGACGTGTATCACCGAGAACCCGCTGGAGTTACTGAGGCCAATATAGGGCCCGGATTTTCATCAAGCCAGGTCTCGGTTATGCAAGTCAGATCAGATGAACTAGCAAGATCAGCAATAATAGCTGTCTTGTTCTTAATTGACCTGGCATTGCATAATGCCGCCAAGGCAGGATGAGTTGTTGGGGAAGACCTCGGCACCTGTCCGATTTCTACGGAGCCCTTGGGTATGGGGACAAGACAAGAGTAGCCTCTACCCTGGCCCCATTTCACCCCAGGGCATCTTCTGGACCCTACAACCCCAATCTGCCCTCCCCCTTCCTGTCCCCCACCAGGCCCAGCTCTCCACCTTTGTCCACTTCTCCTCAGGATGCCCAATGCAAGGCACCTAAAATAGGTGTTGGATGACAATGGTGGGCAATCAAAGGGACGTAATTCCCTGAGCCTAGTGGGGAATAATGTCCAACTGTCATTAAACAAATCAAATATCAAAAACAAACAAAACCTATAAATATCAAACCTATAAATAAAATTTCTCCACTCTCTCTCACAGAGAGAATAAATAAAACAAACAGTGTAATAAAATAAAATATAAAAATAAAACCCTCCCAATCACAGATTAATCCCAACCCAAAAATAGCCCAAATAACAAAAATATATTAATAAAGTAACATCAAATAAACCAAAAACACAATGTCGATGCTAACACATGCCACTGGGTACTCAAAGTTGTACTTTAGAGTTCAATGAAGCACCTCTCATGTGCTACAATCCAGCACATTAATGAAAAATTTCAAATGTTATATACTCCAATACCACCTCTCACTTGGACTGGGATCGTTCATATCAAACAGAACTATAAAATAAATATACACTCTCACCACCCCTAAATCCAAGAACAGGACAGGGACAAAAGAGCCAGTTCTCCAGCAGCTCCAGATAAAGATAAAAACAGGGTCGAATCCAACAGGGGAAAAGACAGGATAAATTCTCCAACAAACAGTCACACAGCAGAGATCCGAATATATCCAGGCAGAAAACCAAGACAGTTCCCAAACAGTCCACCGGCAGCTGATCCTCACACCGCAATTAAATCAAAAACTCCAGGTAGACGAGCATTTAGGGAACAGTCACAGGCAGATGCATAAGCCCTTTCACTTAAGAAGCAAAGACACCCCCAACCAGTCGATGACCCGCAGCTACAGACGCCTCAACAGTCAGTCCAAGGGCTGAACCCCAAGGTGGCTTAGGAGAAGCCCCAGTCTCCCCCAGCTCCCTAGGGATCACACGAGGCAACTCCTGCCCGGTCGAAGACTGAAACGGGGGCCATCGCCTCACAGGACCCAAACAAATCTCCACTTGGTCCTTGTCCGCTGAAGCAGCTGTAATCAAGCCCGCTAATCAGAGAGCATTACCCTGTTACAAACACCTCAGGCAAATCCACAGGTCCAGCAACGAACTCCTTCCCTGCATAAAAGTTCTTCAAAATCTTCAAATGAAGCAATAGGCTCCAGATATCCAATATCCTGACAGAATAAGGAGATGGTGAGAGACAAAAGTCAAACAACAAACAAACCGAAAATTAGTCTACACAGTTTGTCCTTGATCCCGACAGAACAAACAGTAAGACTGAGTATCCAGTACTGTATCCAGATGGCGTATAGATACGGTCAACAGTGCGATCAACGAAAAATAAATTAAAACTAAATAAGTTTTAAACTATAAGTTAATTAAAATGAAACTTAAAACGAGTCACTCTTAATAACTCTTAGTGACTCTTAATAGCTCTCAGTGGCTGACCCAGCGTGGCCGCCATCTTTCTTCTCTTCAGTGTCTACAGGGTAGGGTGAGGTACAATGGCATGAGTGTTATAGTTGATGACCCAAACACACACCCCAATGCCTGTCGTCTCTACAGGGTGAGGGTGGGTTTGGTCACTTCAATACTTCACTGCCATTCCTATTATGCATCTCTAACTCCGCACTACCAATGCCAATGCCAGTGAGACAACATTGAGCATTGACAAATGCTTGTTTACCCTCTTGGTACCTGAGTTTTTCTTCAATTTAAACCTTAGATTTTCTCTAGTATCCCTTTCTTTTTTCTTGAGGCCTTCTTCATCATTTAGGTTGTGCACTGGGAGGGAGGGAGGTGGATAGGGGTTAGGAAGGGGGTGTCAGGGGTTTATTTGATGATCATGTCATTCCTGTTTTTTTCTTTGGTTTAGTGTACTGTTTGTTTGTACCATCATCTGTTGGTTGTTGTAAGTTTATGAAACTTTAATAAAGCATATTTAATTAAAAAAAGAACACAAATTATTTCACTCAGAACATGTTATTTCTACTTAGAATCTGGAAATAGAGCAGAGAGAAAAATGGACCAGAGAGTTTACAATGGAAAGAAAGGCAGTTTTATGTTTAAATAAGGTAAACACTAATAAAATCATTACAGTCAGTGTGGTATACATCAAATACATAATGGGTGTAGAAATAACACATTTATCTTTACACATGAGTGGTGAGTCCTTCATAACTAACTTGTGGTTTTGACAACCATGAGTTATGGGTCTTACAACTCACTCGTGTAGATAAATGTGTTATACTACTGCAGCTCATTATGTATTCCCTATTTACACTAATGCACATATATTTATTTATATTCTCTCTGGCTAAGTAATTGTTTAAATATTCTTATGTGGCTTTCTTATGTAAGGTGCCGTAAGCCTCCAGGGAAGGGCACCCTAAAAATAAATATACAACTACTACTGCTGTAGCTCATCTTAGTAGGTTTGGTGAGTTTTGCAGATGTTGTCACAATATCACAAACAGTGATCCACAACAAGCTACAATACTTCTTATTTTTGCTCTAAAGACTTTTGGTCCCCTATGTGTAGATTATTTTACCCCTATTCTAATCATTGCATTGAAAGACAATTGGTTCATCTGAATTTTCAAAGCCAAACAATGTATGGGCCTCATCTCAAAGCCAAACCAAAGTTGCCAATGGTCCATCTCACTCACCCATATACTGTACCAGGCAGACAATTCCATATGATTTCCACCCTCTGTGTAAAGTGATGTTTTCTACTATTTCCTAATCCTACCCCCACCATTTTGCATGCATGTCCTCTATTTCTACTAGTACCTACCAGCTAAAACATCTGTGAATGTTTCACCTTCCCAACCTCTTTGCTATCTGGAACCCTGTGAACTTTTCACACATTGGCCTTCTCTTCCATTGGCTATATCATTTGAGTATTAGTATTACTTTTATTTATGCTATTTTAGCACACTATCACCAAAATATCAATGTACTATGCAATCATGAAAAATAGTCCAATACAGTAGAAGCTGCTAAGTGGGCTGGCTGGATGGAATGCTAATTGTCCCACTTAATCGGTTATCCCAGAAAAAACGGTTGCTGCTTTGGTGTGGTGCTGAAATTGGGGGTTACATTAAGTGAAGAACTAGTGCTTATCTGCTCTTATCTGCTGCTCATCTATCTGCTTGTGCATTTTGCGTCAATCACCCTAGAAGGAGAGAACTGAAAGAGAGTTTGCTCTCTACTGTGCAGTTGCCCATTCACACACAATGCTGTGAGCAGCTGTATGGGACTGCTGCAATTCATTGGGCACAAGGCATGGGACAGATCTGACAGACAGCCGACTTTGGATCAGCAACAATGAGTACAGTGGCACAGGACAGCTGGATGGGGAGGGCAGGTGCATGTCACTAGCTGTTTTGGGCACTCTGTGTCTCTGATGCTCGGTGCCTCTGTCGGCAATGTGGGGTGCATCTTCCCGACCCTGTAATGAACTGACACACACAACACAGCTATGTGTGTCTCTGAGGGTGAGTTTTTTTTTTTTAATGCTTGTGCTTTGCTTCAACCACTCGAACCCTAGGAGGAGAGAACCTAGCAGAGACATGACAGCAGTTGGAAGGAAAGTAAAGGGAAGTGAATGAGCAGGGAGCTGATCTGTTAGATAAAGTTACAGAACTGGATTTATCAGAAAGACTGTTAACTGTTGACTGTTACCAGCTGATTACAGTGGATTACAGCCAATTACCTGACTAATTGACTAATGTATGCAGAATATGCCACTGTGATGTTATGGTAATTGGCTGTAATTGGCTGTAATCTGCTTTTATTCAGCTGTTGGGCGTCTCACCAAAGTGGTGTTCTCATTTAATGGAGTCTCGTTTAACCAAAAGGAGCAAGTATACTTAACACTTTAACAAATTTGTTCCCAAGAGACGCCCCACTTATGTGGTCATCCCACTTAAGCGTGTCCTGTCTAAATGGCATGTACCATATAATCTAAAAATATAATTATAACAAATTATAGGGTACCTAATTTACAAAAGAAAATAAAAGAAATGCTATTCCATATAATGCTTTAAAAAGTATATTTGAGTGCCTTGTAGAAGCTTAATAAACTGTACAATTGATGTAGATCTGAATTCCAAGACAATCTAACTTCAAGCCAGAAAAACTTAGATTTGGAAACTTGGTCTTACCAGAATGCAGCAGACAAGAGGGTGCATCATGCTGGAGTCAAGTGGAGATGGAAGCTGGCCAGCCAGCATGAACAGCAATATAAACTATCACAAGAATTTTGAATTAAAGAGCTAGTACAGCCAAAAAGCATGCACAACATCTGAGTAAATTTTAAAAGCAGTTTTTAATTGTATTTATTTATTAGTGCTGTGCTGAATTTTCACATTCAGGCGGAATGAAATTTTATGGAATTTTCAAAATTTCACAGAAATTCTGGCAGAATTCAGCCAGGAATTTAATTGTGCAATTCCACATCAGAAAACAGTTCAGGAAAGATTTTCCGTGAAAAAAATGATGTTCCGCGGAATATATTCTGCTGATCTTAATATTTTTGTGGAAATTGTCGGTACAATTTTCCATGGAATAAAATACTGTTCTATGGAATATTATTCTATAGATCACAGTAGGCAGAATTTTGCAGAAGAACCAGTGAAATTCAGGCGAACTTCCACCGCAGAATGGTCATTCCACATAAATTCTGCTGGCGAATTCCGCATTCTGCACACTATTATTTATTAAGTCTTTTTTTTCTTTTCCTATCTGCTCATTAGATGGTTTTCTAACTAACAGTATTGGGTGTAATGTGAAAGGCAGTTCTTTAACTGAATGCAGACATTTCTAGTGCGGTTCCTCCCACTACTGCTCCTGCATGCAATCTCACTCATTGTTACATCACAAGCTCTGCTGCCTGATTGGTAACATGTGTCACAAGTTATTAATTAAGCAGCAGGAGATTGTCTCTTCTTGTTTACAAGTGATGTCACAGTCCATGAGGTCACAATGCTGATGACATATAGGGAGGACTGGAACTGACTATGTCA
Source organism: Neoceratodus forsteri (assembly GCA_016271365.2). Taxonomy (NCBI): domain Eukaryota; kingdom Metazoa; phylum Chordata; order Ceratodontiformes; family Ceratodontidae; genus Neoceratodus; species Neoceratodus forsteri. The sequence continues at coordinate 1,021,772,156 of CM057454.1, read as the reverse complement.
GCTTCCAGGTAAAGTTTGTGCTGTCAGGTAGGAAATCTTCCAATTAACAAAGCGAAAATAAAAAATCAGATATAAGAAGTGATTGCTGCCTATGTCTGTGAGTACACTAGCTCTAAAAATTAAAATAAAAAGTGTGAAACAACCGGTGGACTCCAGGTAGGATGGCTGAAGGGGCAGACTTCATGGTTGTGCCGATGATGCAGAGCCTGCGAGATGGGTTGGATAAATAGAGATTTAAGGAAAAAAGTGAGAAACTATGGAGAGATTTAAACAAAGGAGGGATGGAGTTCTGTGGGAGGTGCCCAGGATCACTCTGGCAGCATCATTACTAATGCACTGTAGGGGTAATAGCAGTTGAGGATAAACTAGTTCAAAGACCATCACAACAGTCCAGTCTAGAAATGACCAGGTTCTGAAAAGTCTTCTAGGTTGACTTCTGGGTTATGTACTTTCTGATCTACTTAATTGTTTAATTAATTGTAACCAGTAACACTTTGTTAAAGTGGTGATCTGGTATTATGCAATAATTAATTAATTTATTTAAAAGTTGATGACCAGGAAAGGCACACAAAGCCAAGGCTCATTTCCAGGTGTGATCCGGGGCAATGGGCAAGGATGTGTTTATACAAGAATATCAATATAGCAGAAGGAACAAAAAAAAAATACAGTATACACTATTACAAGAATACGGTTCAATAAAACAATTGACTAGGAACATATACAAGATGAATACAACAAATACAGCACTGTTTACTCTGCTAAAAAGTGCAGTTAGTATATTGAGAACAGTAGTGAGCTTATAGAGTAACAGTAAATAAGTGCCAGTGTAGGTGAGAAGAATGGGTAGCAGAGTTGGAGGGAAGAGGCAGGTATCTTGATAGACCTTTGTCTATGTATAAGACCAGAGGAAAATCAGAAGGAGAGGTGGAGTTAAGCCTGAGGGGTAGCATAAACAGGGTGGGAGGGAGAGTCACCTGAAATACTTTTTGATGGGTTCAGCATTTAGTAGATTTTGAACAGAGAGGCTCAGAGTGTTCCAGAGGGATGGGAACCAGAAGGCAAAGGCATGCTTCCCCATGAGTGAGTGCTGTCTGGCTAGAGTGAAGGAACGGTGGTCACATGAGCACAGTGCATAACCAGTGAAGGGGGCTGGGACTATGAGATCAGAGAAATAAGAGGGAAGGGTGTCAAACCAGAACTTGGCAATGAAGGATGCACAATGTGCAAGGAGATGGTTGGCAAGTTGGTGAAGGGACAGAGTGGCATAGGAGGCAGTGATGGGTGCGAAATGGGAGGTTAGTGGTGAAGCGACAGAAAGAGTGAAACATGGGTCAAGCTTAGTGAGGGATGTTTGCGATGCTGAACTGTAAACAACATCAGCATAATCGATGGAAGGGAGTATAAGCTTAGTGACTATCTCCTTCCTGATGGAAAGTGAGAGACTGTCCTTGTGCCTGCGCAACGTGCCTAGTTTTGGTCAGAGCTTATTGTGAATGGCATCAAGGTGTAGGGAGAAATCCTATTGGGTCGAGCCATACACCCAGGTATTTGCAGGATTCAACAGTTAGGATTTTGGATCCATTTAAGGTGAAGAAGGAAGGAGGAGATGGCAGTTTGGCCAGTTTCTGGGAGGAACTGAATGCCATTGCAACTGTTTTCTTGGTGTTGCATTTAAGGGATTTGGCATTGAACCACCACAGCATGTTCTCAAAATCAGCTTGGAGAATGGGCTTGATTTGAGCCAGGGAGGGGCCTGATACAAAAACCACCACATCATCAGTGTACATTTGGACCTGGGATACCAAGCTGACTTGTGGGAGGTTATTTATGAATATTAAAAATAGGGTTTGTCCAAGGATTGACCCCTGTGGTTCTCTGGCATGAATGGGTAGGGGAAGGTATTTATCGTCTCCCAGCTGCACAAACTGAAACCTATCTGAGAGATAGACTTTGAACCATTAAGTGATTGAGGGTGAGAGGCCTACAGAAGAAAGGTCATCAATGAGGATTTTGTGTGCAACTGAATCAAAGGTCTTGGCTAAGTCAACAAAAATAGCCAGTGTCAGGTGACCCTTGTCCATGGCTGTGTGGATATTGTTGGTTAAATGGAGAAGGGATGAGGAAATGGAGCGAAGGCATTGAAAGACAGATTGATAAGGGGTCAGAATTCCATTGGGGGATAGAAAGGAGTCCAGTCTTCTGGAGATTAGGGATTCCAGAATTTTTCAGAGGGAGAGGAGGAGAGAGAGTGGCCTGTAATTGCCTGGGATAGAATGGTCATCCCTTTATGAAGAGGGATGACCTTGGCTAATTTCCAGGCCTTTGTTAAGGTACTTGTTGAGAGAGAGAGGTTGAAAAGATGGGTGTTAGGCATGATTATGGTGGGGGCAGAGATTTTCAAGAGATTGGGATTAAAACTGCCTAGACTCTGTTTAGTTGAATTTGATGGATTTAAGGGCATGGATTACCCTACTGGGGTAATGGGAGGAAGGTGTGTCTGATTCCAGGGAGGGGTGTAGTTTGTATGGGGAGTGGGGAAAGTGATTTGCCCAGGTGTGTGAGTGGGCATGTTGAGAGGGGAGGTGTGGGTGTGTGCATGGAGGGAGAGTGGGGTAGGGGATTGCCTGGGGAAGGGCACAGGTGGTGAAGAAGTGATTTATGATGGTGGAGACTGTTCTGGGACTGTCGGTGATATTGGTGGCGGGGGTGAGAAGAGGAGTCAAGCAGGGAATAGAGTGTCTTCCAGAAAGCAGATGGGGAAGGATGACTATCTTCTAGTTGTGTTTTAAAGCTAGCTGTCTTGTCTGATCTCACTGCCTTGGTACAGGTGTTCCTTAATGCTCTGTAGTTTTGAGGTCAGGAAGCATCGGAGGATGCTTTGTATTTTTCCACATGTGGTCTCTAGATTTAAAGATCAGGTTAGGAGATCCAAGGGAGGTTCCTGCACCAGAATTTCAGCCTTTTGAGGGGGGATTGAGAGTTCCAGATGCTCAGAAAGGTAGAGCTGAAGACAGCCAGTGCTGTATCAATTTCAGGGGCAGTGAAGACACTGGAACAATTGGCTGTATATAAATCTGCTAGAAGAGCCTGATGGTTCAGAGACCTTAGAGGCCTTAACCAGATATACTTGGGAGGGTATGGGGTGTGACTTCCATGGCAGTGGATGATGCAGTGATCACTAAAGGCATCTGGGAGTGAACTGGCTAAGGAGAAGTTTCATGGATGTGCAGTCAGAATCCAGTCTAACAGTGAGTGGTTGGTGGAGCATGGATTAAGCCTTGTGGAGTCAGAGATAAGTTTTGTGAGGTTGAGGGCATCGATTTCTTGTGTGATTGTTCAGTCTTGGGGGGAAGCCAGTTGAGGTTAAAATCACCCAAGACAAGGAGTTCTCTAGAGGTAGCAGAAGATACAAGAGTGGCTAGTTTTGAGACCACAAACTGTGACAAAGAGGGGAGAGGAAGAGAGAAATACAAGCTTGGTGAGGAGGAGCTTGTGTGATTTAGAGATGACCTCTAGGTGGACAATGGAGGCATGTAGGGACTCATGGATATAGGTGGCAATGCCACCATTATGTTTACCCCTGTCCTAGTGAAGTGCAGTGTACCCCAGGATTGATACATGGGTCTAGGACCCTGGCAGAGAGCCATGTCTCAGAGATGCAGAGGATATCAGGGGAGCACTTGGTTATCCATGCCTTGATGTGATCCAGTTTGGGCAGGAGTCTCTTAGCATTTCTGTTATAGAAGCCCAGCCCACTTGACAGGAGAGGGCAGGAAGCTGGGGTTGGGGCCCAGGGTTGGTTTCTACATCACCACAAGGAGGAGTAGCAGCAGGTAAGGAACAAGGAATTGTGGGAGGACCTTTTCTTAGAATGCCAGAGGGGTGGGACCTAGGTTTGAGGGCCCAGGAAGTAGGCTGTGGTTGCACAGGATGGGAGCTTGGTGGGTGGAACAGGTTTCAGAATGGTGGATGAAGTGTGGGATATTATGGTAGCCAGGTTTAGGGGTAGTGAGGGGTTTGGGTAGGTGAAGGAGGGAATGTGGGAGGTGTAGGGGGTGGTGGGGAGGCAGTATAGATTAAAGAAGGAGACTGCATTTGTAACCGACAGGCAGGACCCTGGAAAGAGTACAGATTTGAGGATTGAGCACCTGGTGGAGGGCTTAGCCAGAGCCTACTGTACTTGGCTATTAGTTCTCCAGAAAAAATAAGTGTGATCAGAATTGCATGGATTAGTAGTGTTGCAGAATAGTGCAGTGGTGGGGCCACTGCCTTCAGAGCAAAGAGTCAAGGGTTTGAGACCATTCTCGGCTCGATGGTGGAGTAGTGGAGTGTATAAGAAGATGGGGATTTCAATGAGGACAGAGTAGGAATTAGGACTTAGTTGACACTGGTAGGGTGGCCAAGTAGGTGGCTCACTAGCAACTCCTAGTGGTAGGAAAATATAAAATGCACATGGAAAACTGGGGACCTAGTATTTAGGCAACACAGTCACATGACAGATCATGTGATAAACACTCCCCAATAAAGGAGAGAACAGCCCAGGGTGGGGCAGTCAATGTGCAGTGTTGCCGGGCTAACACAGTTTAAACTGCAAGCGGTCCCAAGGAGAGAGTGTGCTTTTCAGGCTAATACCTGTGCTTTTTCAGGCTAATACCTGCTGCTCAGTGCTCCTCTGCTGCCTACTCCTGTGTAGAGTGTGGTGGAAGGGAAGGTGCTTCAGGAAGCCTGGGGGGAGATACAGAAGGGGTGATTCAGGAGTTCTACACAAAGGGACTGGATTGAACTGGGTTCAGTGTAACAAACATGGTGGCCAGAGAAGGAACATACAGGGAATGGTGCTCTCACAGATTCAAAATCAAATTAAATAGGTAGGCTGCTTCTCCCTATAAAACACACAATCTTAACGTGCTTTGTGAAATTAAGTAAATAAATATACAAGATGCATACATCAAAATCAATAAGTTACCCATATTCTCAACAGAATCCTGTCAGGTGTTATAGAACACTGCCACTTGAGCTCAGAGCACACAGCAACATAAGACTCTATGGGACCTGAAAAATGAGGAATGATCAAAACCAGTTTTATCAGAATTATTTTTTTTTTGCAGTTATCTATTTTCACCTCCTGGAGTCCTCTGTGTCCCTTCTGACTTCCCCCCGTGCTCAGCTTCCCTAGACCCCATGACTTACCCTTCATGGCAGGGGCGGGGAGCAACTCGACCCACCGGACCAGATTTATTGTTCGGGGAGGTGCTTTCCTGGGACGTCGCAGAGGGCACCATCGTCATCCTCACAGAGGACTGCCATTTTTCCTTCTTTCCTTCCCCTGAGATCTCAGTGTGCAATGGCACCAGCGGCGGTGGTGCGCACGCTCCCATGTGCATCCTCACCAAGTGCCTGTTGCAGACTCTCTCCCACAGATTCGTTGCTGGCATTCCACCTCCCAGCCTCCGCTAGGTGGCAGGCAATCGCCAAGCACTGTCATCCACCCCTCCCCGTAAAAGGAGAGCATTCCTGGGTACACTCAATCCTTCTCCTTCCTGCCAACCCCCAGCTCCCCATGTCCGTTCCCAAACATGGGGTGGAAAGGATGAGAAGGGACTTGGCAAGGTTAGAGGAATGGTCAAATGTATGGCAGCTTAGATTCAATGATAAGAAGTGCAAGGTAGTGCACCTGGGAAACAAAAACCCAGGGGAAGAGTACACAATGGGGTGAGATACTAACAACAACAAAAATGGAAAGGGACCTGTGATAGTCATATCAGATGACCTAAAGGTGGGCAAGAAATGTGAAAGGGCAGCAAGGGGGTTGGGGGGATACTGGGATGCATAGGGAGAGGCATCACCAGTAGAAAACAGGAAGTTATTATCCCTCTGTACAGACAGCTGGTGAGACCCCATCTGGAGTACTGTGTGCAGTTCTGGAGACCCAATCTCCGCAAAGACATAGACAGGATGGAAGCTGTCCAGAGGAGGGCAACTAAAATGGTGCAGGGTCTGCACCAGAAGACATATGAAGAGACTTAAGGAGCTTACTATGTATAGCCTCGAGGAAAGGAGGGAGAGGGGGGACATGATAGAAACTTTCAAGTACTTCAAGGGAATCAACAAAGTCCAAGAGGGTAGCATCTTTCAAAAAAAGAGGTGTGCAAGAACAAAGGGCACAATTTGAAGATGGGGGGTGGCTCAGAGGTAATTTAAGGAAGTATTTTTTCACAGAGAGGGTTGTGGATGCATGGAACGGCCTTCCGGAGGAGGTTGTGGAGTCAAAAACAGTGGTGGAATTCAAGCATGCATGGGACAGTCATAAGGCAATTCTAGAGAGTGGGGGTAGGAAGAAGTAGGCTGCTGGTTAACTAGGATCTGCAGCTTATCCAGTAGGTAGGGAAATGGGCAGACTGGGTGGGCCAAGCGGTCCTTATCTGCCGTAAAATTCTATGTTTCTATGGGTCACCGGCGTGACTCGAGGTAAGGCATCCAGCGCCTTAGCCCTCAGCGCCACCGGGCTGGCTATCAGAATTATTAAAAAAAAAAAAAATAACAGAAATGCTGCATCAAAATCACAGGCAAAAATTCATTATTTCATTTCATTATTTAATTCATTATTTTTCTTAAGCTAAGTGGGTGTTCCTTAATAAGTAGTAGAGGTTAGTTTCAAGAAGCAAAATATAAGTGAGTATCATCAGTGTAGTGAAGAAAGTAAAGAACAAAAAGTTAATGAACCTTCTTAAAGAGCAGTATACAGTATAAATATGGCAAGGGACCCAAAACAGACTTTTGCTAGACACTGAACAACTGATGAAACTCATATAGTGATGATACATACTTTACATGAAAGAAATGGTTTGACAAATATGATTTGAACCAGCAGCAAGCAAAACCAGATAGTCCAAACACAGTGGACAGCCTTTCGTATATCAAAAGCAAAGGTAAAATCTAATAAAGTTAAAGTAGTAAACAAAGTTTGGCTCTTAGAGATAGGACTATCATCTGAAAATATTAAAGCAACAGGATTACTTTAGTGTTCCTTGTTGATGCATAATTGTAAGGCTCATGAAGGCACTATATTATAGATTATCCACAAACTGAGAAGCAACAACTTGCTCCAAAGTTTTAAGAGTAAGGACAACAAGGACATTTGGCAAAAGGAGAGACTTGGCAATCAAGAGAGGGTTTGTCAGGAGGGGAGAACCCACAGCTTTGTTTAAGCTTTTCCAAAAACATTGTCTTCCAAGGAAAGATTAATAACTTGCATGCTAATAGGCACATCAACTGGCAAAATTGATTTTCTGTCATTTTCTTGGTGAGTTATCCAAAAATCAAAAAGTTAAATCATGCAATCTATCATCTTAACCACTCTGTCACTATCAGCCTGCACAAAAGTAGAAAAAATAGGGCCAGAGTAGAGTATGTCCATTCTCTACTCATAGCTCTTATCCCTAAGCTGAATGACTAGCATTTTCATTCGATATACTTCATGCCTATAATGGTCATATCACCACCACTATAACATTGTTCATGTCTCAATCATTTCATTAACCTCTCTTCTGCTAATATCCTTTTCCATTTTTTTTGTTTTCTCTTGCATTAATTGCTGTGTCTTCCTGCTCTCCAAGAGCAATTTTCACCAGACCAAGGTTTGGCAAGCATGCTACAATCCAATATCTCACAATCCTAGATTGTGGGTTCATGTCACTCCATATTTGAAATCCATTTGGGCTCCCTATGTCCTTTAGAATCTAATTTAGCATTACATTCGTGTCTATCAATTTAATTTACAGATTGCCCACATACTACATCCATAACTTTGTTAATTATTGGACTGTTAAAATGAGAAGGGTATTTCCCACAGTCCATGGTTCACAGAAACCATTGGTAGTAATCATTGTATCAAATAAGGTGGTCAATGTCTGGATATGAAAGAGCTTATATACCTTGCTCACAGTAACAAATGTGAGTCTGCTTTGAGAGAAAATAATTGCTTCATGTCTCTCTCTCTCTCTCTCTCTCTCTCTTTCTCTCTCTCTCTCTCTTCTCTTCTCTTCTCTTCTTCTCTCTCTTTCTCTCACAGAATGGTTCTTACATCTTGCTTTTGACTACTGTTATTGTTTCATTCTAAATCCATATTTTATATGGATTAATCATATAGTCAATATACATGTATCGCATAAATAAACACATTGTTTCAATGTCTACAGAGATGCTATTTGTAGGCTGCATAACGTATTATTAAGAGGTTATTCTGAAGGTGCACTGCTATTGAAAAGATGACATGTATACTACAATACAGTGGCCTGACCAGATAATGCAAATGTTGAACTTTGTCTTATGTCAGAAGGAAGACACTTCCTGAGGTGTGTTTGTTATAATTTGGAAATAAGTCATGTAGATAGGTATAGTAGATGTGATAGCTAAATAGACAGCTAGCTAGATAGGTAGATAGATAAGGATAGATTGCTGACATGATGAGTATGTATTTCAGTAGTCTTTTCTTCAAAGTGATAATGAAAATCATGAGGAACATTCGAAGCAGAGCAAGCAGCAGCAAGAAAATATTTAAAAGATCAAAAAAACAACACAAACCTACCCAACAGTAGGACTGAATAATTAATTTTCCCAGCAGATTGAAACCTATTTGCACGTCTTGATTCAATTCAGAGAAATTCAGCAGATATTAGCACCCAATATGCACAATAAGCAAACCCATCAAACAACTCAAAAGCTACATTTTTCCTGGGGACAGTGTGAATACATTAGAAGGTATGAGGCTGATTTTGATTTTGAAAAATTGAACAAATGAATGGATGCTTCAATATATAGTATTTGGCTAATGTGAGCAGAAGGGGAAGCAGGGTGATTATACTTGAGTGGAACAAATAGGCCCGTGGATGGTAAGGTATGCTTTTTTTTTGAGTGTGTCGTGTGAGCAGATGTGAGTGGGATGGGGCAAATTTTATTTATTTATTTTTTTTTAGACTTTGGTAACTGGGTAAAGCCCACTAGGCACAAGTGCCTGCTTTCAGGGGCGACCTGGGAGCACTGGACATTTAAGTGACTTGCTTAGAATCACACAGTAAGCGAGTGGAGGTTATGAGAATCAAACTCAGGTCTGGTCTGCTGGATGTAACAAGCTCATTTACACCTCGTTCCTCGTTTATTTGGTGCATTACCAGCTGAGCATGGGAACCAGTTCATCATATTAAAAACTAAGAGTGGCAGAAGATTCCATTTTTTTAAAGCAAATCAGGAACCCAGAACTATTTTATTTGTATTTAACTCCTGCATCCCCTACCCCAGAAAAGCAATAACTGGGTCCTTTGTGACAACAGAGCATTGCAATAACATAGAGAAACATAGAGGTTGACGGCAGATAACGACTGCAAGGCCCATCCAGTCTGCCCATTTCTTTTTCTACCTTATAAATGCGCCTTCGGCCTTTGCTCTGTCAGTGGCCTATCTATTCATATTCATTTGTATTGCTCCCTTATGCCTATCCCATGCCTGTTTGAAGCCCTGCACTGTATTCATAGCCACCACTTCCTGAGGTAGGCCATTCCATGCATCCACCAATCTTTCCGTGAAAAAGAATTTCGTCACATTCCCCCTTAATCGGCCTCCTTCTAATCTCATTCTGTGTCCTCTTGTCCTGCTATTTTTCTTATATTTAGACATGTTAGACTCTTTCACCTTGTTAATGCTCTTAAGGCGTTTGAATGTTTCGATCCTATCCCCTCTCTCCCTCCTTTGCTCAAGGGTATACATATTGAGCTCCGTTAATCTATCCTCATATGTCTTCTGATGCAGCCCTGCACCATTATGGTTGCCTCTTCTGGACTGCCTCAATTTGGTTAATGTCCTTGTGAAGGTGTGGCCTCCAATACTGCACGAGTACTCCAGATGGGGCCTAACCAGTGTCTTGCAAAGAGGGATTATTACCTCCTCTTATGACTTGTGATACCCCTACTAATACATCCTAACATCCCCTAGCCTTACCTACTGCTTTAGAGGTCTGCTTGATGATTTCAGGTCATCAGTGATGATGATGCCCAAGTCTCTTTCCTTTGTGACTGCCAGCAACTCCCTCCCAGCCTATAGGTGGCTTTAGGGTTCTCTTCCCTATGTGCATGATCTTGCACTTCTTTGCATTAAATCCCAGTTGCCACTGTTCTGACCATTTTGCTAGTTTATCCAGATCTCTTCTCATTCTGCCCACTCCATCTGGATCATCTACTCTGTTGCAGATCTTGGTGTCATCTGCAAACAGACAAGCCCTTACCTCTAGTCCATCTGCAATGTCACTAATGAAGATATTGAAGAGGACTGGCCCAGGACTGATCCTTGAGGTACCCCACTTGTGACTTGCATCTCTTTGACTGTATACCATTTGCCACCACTCTGTTTTCTGCCTGTCAACCAGTTTGCCACCCAGTTGGACCAACTTCTGACCCACCCGAGCCTACCCAGCTTATTCATCAATCTTATATGTGGCACAGTGTCAAAAGCTTTGCTAAAGTCAGGATAGGCAGCATCAACTGCTCCCCTTGGTCCAGCACTTGCTACCCAGTCAAAGAAATCTATGAGATTAGTTTGACTGGACCTTCCTTTGTAAACCCATGCTGTCTTGGATCCTGTGTCCCTATGGATTCCAGGTGTTGCACTATCTTTTCCTTAAGGAGTGCCTCCATAATCTTGCCCACTACTGAGGTAAGACTGACTGGTATGTAGTTCTCTGCCTCCTCCCTGCTACCACTCTTGTGGAGCGGGATCACATGAGCCCTTCTCCAGTCTTCTGGGACCTCTCCTGTGCTCAGAGACTCACTAAACAGTTCTGCTAATGGATCTGCTAGTTCCACCCTTAGCTCCTTAAGTACCCTGGGATGTATGCCATCAGGTCTCATTGCCTTGTCCACCCTGAGCTTAGCGAGCTGTTGTAGGACCCTTTCTTTTGTGAAGGGAGTAGTGCTCACCTCCCTCCCCCCTGTGTCCATGGTGCTGAGCTGTGGGCCCTGCCCTACCTTCTTTTCAGTAAATACTGATCGAAAGTATCTATTTAGGATAGATGCTTTTACAGGGTCCGCCTCCTCACATGCCCCCTTTTCTCCTTTGAGCTTAGCAATACCCCTCTGGACTTTCTCCTGTCACTAATGTATCTATAGAAAGTCTTGTCACCTTCTTTTACTGTTTGCTATAAAAGAAGGTGACAAGATTCTCTATAGATACATTAGTGAAAGGAGAAAGTTCAGAGGGGGTATTGCTAAGCTCAACAGAGTGAGTCATCTCCTTTTGAAGTTGATAAGATCAATACACAGTTCAAATATTTTGTAACCATTTGTTTTATATTATTTATTCAAGAGCAACTAAAGGACAGCTGTTAAGGCAACAATGCAATGAAATTGGGTAAAACAACAGTAAGTAAGTTTTTCACTATGAAATATTCCAGGTCTCTTCCAGTTTTATTTGGTGGTAAAATATTCTTCTTCTACCATCATTTGAGTATTTTTATAAATATTTAAATTTAGTTATTTTTTTTTTCCAAGAAAAAAAGATGGGTGCCTTAATTGGCTTAGAAATTGCACTGTAGTCATAGATTGAGAAAAATAATGAAAAAAGAAAACCTCAGTGTGCTGCATAGGAGATACCAAGAAAAGTAGATTTGGCAGCTTTTCTAACAGTTTTATTAACTATAGCTGAAAGTAGCTTTTTTCCCCCCTCCTCCTCGCAGCCCCCATCTCCTCGGGAGTCACCTACGGCCTTTTCAGCCCTTGCTCACCTACCTGGTGACCAGTGCAGTCCATTACCAATGGAGCTGTGGTTATACCCCCCAGGCAGGGTATGGGGTGGGGGCCCATACACCCCGATGTGTCTATCTTTCGCCAGGATGCTGTCTCTGGGCAGGTAGGGGCATTGAGGGTCAGAGCCTGGTGCTCCATCTACTGGAGGCCACAAGGTGTTTTTCCGGTGTCCTTGAGATGTACCATGTCCCCTGACATCAAGGTGCTTGAGCACCGACATCTGGCACATCGCCCCCCCTGTTAAGCGTCAGGCTTGTTGTACCTTGGGTCTCCACCCGGGGCCAGACAAGAGCCTAGCTCTGGTTCCTCCTCCCCGGAGAGGACGAGGCAGTCCCTGGGATGTTCAAGCCCTTCTCCCCTGACAGACCCTCCAGCTCCCGGCTTGTTCCTGAACCGGGTCACTGGTGTCGCAAGCGGAAATCCAACCACCGCCATGGCTGGCCTAAAGTAGCTTTTGAAAACACATTTATTGTTGCACCGCTGGTTTAAAACTTTAAGAGCCCTATCAAAATAGGGTTTACATATGTGACACACTACTAATGCACAGCTCCTGAACCATGGACACAGAGGTAACACATTGTCAAGATCTACACAGTATGATACACAATAGGCAGATAATTATGGACATAATATAGGCCATTGACAGAGCAAAGGCTGATGGCACATTCATAAGCTAGAAAAGAAATGGGCAGACTAGATGGGCCTTGCAGTTCTTATCTGCCATCAACTTCTGTTTCTGTGTTTCTATGTTACAAAGCTAGTGGTATTTTTTTTATTTTTTTTAGTTGTTTAACCAGTAGTAGCACACTAAGCTGAAAACTTTTTTACAGGAGTGACCTGGGAGCACAGGAAAGTTAAGTGACTTGCTCAGGGTCACACAGTATGCAAGTGGAAGCTGTGGGTCTAAAAATAAAGATTTTGTTTGTCAGGTATCATTCACGCTACAGCCACATTCATGCCACATCGAGTGAGCAACAGCTATAGGCAAACAGTTCTACCATCACTGTTTGACCCCTCCCTTTACTGGCAGAGCCTGCAGCACAACAGGTCCACAACATAAAAACCAGACATCCTCAACTGGGTTATGAACAGTAAGTTAGTGACACCAGGCCTAGAGCACCATATGGATATCTTGCACAGCCATCAAGGCCAACTTCCCATGGGTTGCTTTGGGATGCCCCTTCCACCTCCAATGCATTGAAACACTGGCCTGGCATAGGTCCTGTTTACTTCCCCCCTCCAGAGGTACCAACACTATAACATCCTGGGATTCCTTCCATCAGAGCATGAAGCCCAAACCTACTTCATGATACACTGGAAATGGCAGAGGTAGAGAAACCATTAGTTTCACTGAACTACCCCTCCCCCCCAAATAAAATGGACAGGCACAGAGCACTCAGGTGGAGGCACACAAGTGTGGGTGGGAGCATTGTGTCATCACTGTATCTATATACTCTTAGTGGGTAAACAACCCACCAGAATACCCATTGCTCATCCTTGTATACATCACCCTCATGGGTTAGGGTGTTGAGGAGGGGGTGTACATCTGGGTCAGAAACTAGGCTTATGCTATGTCACCTTTGTCCTGGGCATTGGGCAAATGCAGAATGCACTGTAAGTTACATCGACAACATCATTGTTGACATCCTGTACAGCAACAGAAACAATGTCAGCTGTTGGCATTGTTCCCATCAGAAACAAACTGTTTTTTGCAGGGGGCTTTGCCCCCCGCACACTCTAAGTGAGGGCCTGTGCCCCTGCACCCCCATCTCTAAATTACCAACTCCAAGTTGAGTTGTTTCGGTGGGGCAAACACCAGAGACACAGTGTTGGTGTTAGGACCACCACAGTGACCTGATGATATCTGTCACTGTGATGGTCTTCACTGTAAAAGTGTTGTTGTGCTGATGGCATATGCACTGTACACATGGCATCAATATAAAGAGAAACTAGAACCCACAATACATAAACATGCAAGAGAACCCCAATGTAGCTAAACATTAGTGGGCTGGTGCACAGCTCTGATATGTGTCTGCAGATTTGATGGGAGGAGCAGCACACCAGCCATAGTGCATTGCAGTACCTTGTCAAGGCATCCCTCCACATTCAATGTCTACTGTGCAAGCTTGTATTCATGGACATAGCTACATGGATTTCACCATGCTTTTTCATGAATATACTATCATGGATGTCAGGAATAAAAAGATATGAAAAGTGAAAAATGTGTATCACCCAACATACGTGCAATATTAACAGACTTCTGATGAGCTAAAGTTAAACAAATCACGTATTGTAAATGGCATGCTACCAATTACTGCACTGTATGTAACACCAATTGATAGTGTAATAAAACAAAGAAAGGTTAAACATGTGGTTTATGTACTAGCACATTAGACATAAGTTGCATACCAGAGCACTGAACAAACAATGTAGATGAAGGCACGAAGCTTGCACACAGAAAAAATTATTTCTTCACAATCTTCGATATCTAATTCACTAACTGAAAATCTTAATTTTTAGTCCCCAAGATCATCTCTAGAATTTTTTCTTATTCATAAAGAAAAATAGTCTTATACTAAAATAAATGATCTTGTTTTTCTTGTCAAGAACAACAGTCATATTTCATGGTATATATTTCCCTTTAGTTTTTCTTGTCAAGAATAACAAGCTTATTTCATGGCATATATTTGCCTCTTTCATGTTATTTTTATCTAACTTATTAAAAAACCTTACTTTATAGCTTCATGGCACCATGCTGTTGTCAGACTAAAGTACTATATTTTGGAGTTTTGCTTTTTTTCTCAGCCAGTTTTAAGATTTCATGAGTTGCAAGCATTTTACTTTATCAATAGCTGTCTTTTTCCATTATATTTGGTGCTATTTCTTCACATTACTCACTTCTATGCCTCACAATGTACTGTATCATGTACTAATTGGAAGTGGTTCTTCTCAACCTCTGAACCACTATACCTTACTGAGTCAAACAACAGCATCATAAGATGTATAGTTTAGGACAACCCCTTACTGGCAAATTTTTGCTTGTGAACATACAATATAAGCAATTATCTCCTTTTAGTTTTATTATCATGGCTGCATACTGTTTTTCCATTAAAGTTATGTATGACATAATACTGTATACCTTTGATGATTATGCACGTCTGCTCCTTGTGCCTTAAACCAGCCATGCTTACTAAATAAGCATAAATTCCCATCAATGTAATAGTATTGCCAAACATTTGGAGTAAAATTATTTTATTACTATATACATATGAAGTAAACATAATGATTAGTGATTGTTATACTTATTTGCTGTCAAGAACTCTTTTCTTGTAAATACCATTGATACATAGTCTATCAGTGATCTATTCCTTATAATCATCTTCATGGATACTGCAGTTTTCTTTTATTTTGATTATTTTGGGACATTAAACAGTAGGGCAGGAATGCACGTCCTTGCTCTACTGTAGCAAACATTCAGTAATACAATAGCTTTAATAGTTAAGTATCCAGCCTGATGAAAGTGTTGAGATATTGACCATTATGAACACTAATCTATCAGACCACTAATTGTCTCTTACCCTTTGAACAGACAGAGCGCTGTCCGTTGGTTTGTGTCAAGCATGTAGAATTGTTTATGCATGAATTGTGTAGTTCATCACAGGGGTCGTAATACTCTTGGCACAAGCTGCCAGTGAAAAATGGAGGGCATATGCACTCAAACACTCCAGGGATGGCAGGTTCATAGCAGGAGGCACCATTCTTGCAAGGGTTAGACTCACATTCATTCACATCTTCACTGCAGTCGTCCCCTCTCCAGCCTACTGCACATGTGCATCTGGCAACAGAAATATAAAAATGACTCCATTAATACATAGCACAGTTTACCTGTAGCAGTTAAACATAAAAAGATATTCAGAAACTGTGTGAAATTTGTATGCAGTTGAAATAATGAGGTGAATCTTTTTAGGTGTACTTGAGTTTAACACTTTGTGTACTGTACCTTACAATTAATTTGATCAGAATCTACATTAAAATAAAGAATTAATTTCTCACATATCTTAAAATGACACATTACAACTCATAATCAAACACCAACTCTAAAATCTATTCTAAATAACAATATTTTAAACAGCATATTAAAAACTGCAGTGGCACAGTGGAACCATTGAAGATCAACTTGCAACAATCATAACAGAACTAAACAAGATATTCTTTGAAAGAAATTGCCTTTTTAAAATTTTGTTTAGATTAAATTAAAAAGGAAACTTAAAATTGTTTATATGACTTTAAATTAAGTTGCCTAAATAGTAATACCTAGAATAAGAAAACAGAAAGTGTGATGCTTCACATGAGCAATAAAAGGCAAAAACCAACAAAACTCATGTAAATATAAACTATTATGTATTCCAAAGCAGGTTAGGGAAGAAAAGGCAGTATCCCTGCACTTTGGCCCCTAAAGGTTTTTCAACAGGCCCCTGGGCAATGCCATTTGTCTTTTAACTAATTTTGAATGCAGTCTAGTGGATATACTATGGTATCCCTAAACTCAGTTTCCAGAGTCTCAGGATACTGACCCCACTGGCCCGAACTGAAACTCCCTGAGTCAAGCAGATGCCTGAATATACGATTCCGGGCATCTGATTGAAATATAATGGTGCAAGTCGGGGGGGGGGGGCTTCACCCTTATAATCTCCCATGTTGGAGGCTCTGCGCCCCACACCCCCATAACTAATATATCTAACTTCGAGGGGAGTGGACCTCGGAGTTAAGGAAAAATAGTTACAGGGGTATGAACGGGCCAACATAAATTGAAGCACACAGCAGCGATTGAACCCGCATCTCCCAGAGAATGCTGGCTGAGCTGCTAGTGGTTTAGCCCACAACACCACTGGGGCAGCTTGGCCAGCCTCCCAAAACCTCTGCAACTTCAGTTCCATCCACGGGGTAAGGTAGGATGCCGTCGCATCCACTACCATACCCCTGTAATGTCCGTCAGGTTTTCGCATGCTAGGCTGTTCACTGTCTTGATACTGAACCTGTGGGGCAATACTACCAGGGCAGGTCAGTGTTGGGATAGTGAGCTTCAGCATAATGTAAGAGCACCAGTCTGGAATATACAGTATTTACCCAGTTGTGTCTGGCTACTGCCTTTTTGCTCCTGTGAGGCACTGCATTTTCTATATTCTTGTGTCATAAATTTTTCAGTGTTGGCAGCAGGCCACAGTTGGGTGCACAATTATCTCTGTGTTTTTTTAATTTCAACAACAGAATGTACACCCAGCTCAGTGCATGAGAGATCTGTACTCTGCTACTGTGCACACTCAGATTCATGACCATAACAAGAAATGTAAGCCACTAACTGCATGATGGCAATTTATCTATGTTTATTTTTTATTACATAGATACATAGACAGTGTCGGCAGATAAGGGCCTATGGCCCACCTAGTCTGCCCATTTGAGCTTGTAAGTTCAGTTTGTTTTCCTAGAAGTCTCATTTCCCTTACCCCACCTCTAGAATTCCTTTATGTCTATCCCATGCATTCTTAAACCTGTGATTGTTTCAGCTCCCACCACTTCCTCTGGCAGGGTGTTCCACTTGTCCACCACCTCGCTCTGTGAAGAAATTCTTTCTCATGTTTCCTCTGAATCGCCCTCCCTCCAACTTCATCCCATGCCATCTAGTCCTGAAACATCTTTTTCACTTAAAATAGTGTTTTCCTGCACCCTGTTCCTCCCTGTAAGATACTTGTATGTCTCTATCATATCCCCCTCTCTCCTCTCCTCCAGGGAGTACATGTTCAGTTCCTTCAACCTGTCTTCATAGGACTTGTGATGCAACCCATGCACAATCTTTGTTGCCCTCCTCTGAACCTTCTCTACCCTGTCTATGTCCTTACGTAGGTATGGTCTCCAGAACTGTACACTGTACTCCAGGTGGGGCCTCACTAGTGTCTTGTATAGCGGAATTATGACCTCCTTTCCTGCTGGTGATGCCCCTGCCTATACATCCCAGCATCCTATTTGCTTTACCTGATGCCTTGTCACACTGTTTCCTACCTTGAGGTCATCAGAGATGACAACCCCAAGATCCCTTTCTGCTTGGTGCATGCTATATCCTCACCCCCAACTGATATATTGTGCCAGGGTTTTTGTGCCCCATATGCATTATCTTGCACTTCTTTGCATTGAATTTCAACTGCCAAACCCTTGACCATTCTTCAAGTTTCTGCAGGCCCCTTCTTATTCTGTCTACACCCTCTGGTGTGTCTACTCTGTTACAGAGCTTTGTGTCATCAGCGAACAGTGAAATTCTGCCTTCTAGATCCTGTGCAATGTCACTGATGAAGACGTTGAATAGGACCGGTCCCAGCACTGATCCCTGTGGTACCCCACTGGTCACTCTTCCCTCTGTGGAGCCACAGCCATTTACCACCACCCTCTGTGTCCTGCCACCCAGCCAGTTACCTACCCACCACACTACTGTCCTGCCCACACCCATATTCCCCAGTTTGTGTAATAGTCTTCTATGTGGCACAGTGTCAAAGGCCTTGCTGAAGTCCAGATAGGCCATGTCCACTGCCCTCCCCTGATCCACCTCCCTAGTCACCCAGTCAAAAAATTCAATGAGGTTGGTCTGACATGACCTCCCCCTGGTGAAACCATGCTGCCTTGGGTCCTGTAGTCCATTGACAACCAGATGTTCCACCAATCTCTCTCCTTCAGTAGTGCTTCCATGATCTTTCCCACTACCGAGGTGAGGCTGACTGGTCTGTAGTTCCCTGCTTCCTCTTTGTTCCCACTTTTGTATAAGGGGACTACATCTGCTGTCCTCCAGTCTTTGGGTACCTCCTGTTTCCAGTGATTGGCTGAACAGGATAGCCAGAGGTTCAGCCACCACCTCTTAGTTCTTTAAGGACCCTGGGTGCACCCCATCTGGCCCCATTGCTTTATCAGCTCTTATTACTTCCAGTTCCTTCAGGACCCTTTCTCGTAAAGGGACTTGTGTCCATTTCTGCACCATTCTCACCCCTTGTACTCCTTCAGACTACAGATAAACTCATTGAACCAATGCACATTTCCAAGATTGTCCCAAACAAGGAAAGCACAGTAAGAAATATATTCCATTGGAACAGAATTTTTAAAAGCTCTGTGGATGCCACAAGACCCTGGTTAACAATTTGCCTAGCTGAGGGGCTTTCAACACATTCCTCTTTGTTGCTGATTATGATTCTCAGTGAGGTGTGCCAAATTCGTAAGTTTGATCAGTCCCCCCATCTAATTTGTGCCATCTTGGGGACCTTTTCATGGGTTTGCACCAAATATTTGGCGTAAGTTGCTGTAAATTGTGGAAACTTGTTTAACTGTGCCCAATGTAGCAAAATTGGGCAGTTACATCAAAGGCGTTTTGACAGACATTGGGGGCTGATGCGGGGCTTGACGCAAGCCCTGCATCAACCTTTGAAAATTTGGCCCCATGTGTGCAAAATGTATCAACAATAAGTGAACAATTAACAATGTTCCCAGTGAACAGATACAGGGTGCTCTACAATGGTCCTGTGACAAACTAGGTGCACAATATAGTAATAGTAGTAGTAGTAGTCTTTATAGAAACATAGAAGCTGACAGCAGATAAGGACTGCAAGGCCCATCTAGTCTGCCTGTTTCTTTTCTACCTTATAATGTGCCATCGGCCTTTGCTCTGTCAATGGCCTATCTATTCATACTCATCTGTATTGCTCCCTTATGCCTATCCCATGCCTGTTTGAAGCCCTGCACTGTGTTCATATTCACTGCTTCCTGAGGTAGGCCTTCCATGTATCCGCCACCTTTTCTGTGAAAAGAACTTCTCACATTACCCTTAATCAGCCTCCTCTAATCTCATGCTGTGTCCTCTTGTCCTGCTATTTTTCTTATATTGAAACATGTTAGACTCTTTCACCTTGTTAATGCCCTTAAGGTGTTTGAATGTTTGATCATATCCTCTCTCCTTCCTTTGCTCTAGGGTATACATATTGAGTCCGCTAATCTGTCCTCATATGTTTTCTGATGCAGTCCCTGCACCAGTTTGCTGCCCTTCTCTGGACTTCCTCAATTTGGTTAATGTCCTTGTGAAAGGTGTGGCCTCCAGTACTACATGCAGTACTCCAGATGGGGCCTAACTAGTGTCTTGTAAAGAGGGATTATTACTCCTCCTCTTACGACTTGTGATACCCTTACTAATACATCCTAACATCCCCTAGCCTTACCTATTGCTTTAGTGGTCTGTTTGATGATTTCAGGTCATCGGTGATGATGATGCTCAAGTCTCTTTCTTCCCTTGTGACTGCCAGCAACTCCCCTCCCAGTCTATAGGTGGCTTCAGGGTTTCTCTTCCCTATGTGCATGATCTTGCACTTTGCACTAAACCCCAGTTGCCAATCTTCCAACCATTTTGCTAGTTTATCCAGATTTCTTCTCATTCTGCCCACCCCATCTGGATCATCTACTCTGTTGTGGATCTTGGTGTCATCTGCAAACAAACAAACCTTACCCTCCAGTCCATCTGCAATGTCACTGATGAAGATATTGAAGAAGACTGGCCCAGGACTGATCCCTGAGGTACCCCACTTGTGACTTGCATCTCTTCTCACTGTATACCATTTACCATCACTCTCTGTTTTCTGCCCAGCAACCAGTTTGCCACCCAGCTGACCAACTTCTGACCCACCCCGAGCCTACCCAGCTTATTAATCAATCTTTTATGTGGAACAGTATCGAAAGCTTTGCTGAAATCAAGGTAGGCAACATCAACTGCTCCCCCTTGGTTCACCACTCTGGTTACCTAGTCAAAGAAATCTATGAGATTAATTTGACAGGACCTTCCTTTTGTAAACCCATGCTGTCTTGGATCCTGTGTTCCTATGCATTTCAGATGTTGCACTATCCTTTTCTTAAGAAGTGCCTCCATAATCTTGCCCATGGCACCCTTCCCTGGAGGCTCAAGGGCACCATTACAATATCAAGCAGCAGCAACAAACTAAATAAAGTATCTCAAAAGACATTAAACAAGTTCTCCAGAAACAAAATTGTTTAAAATAATACTGCACTTGTAATAAAGAAATTCATAAATAGATTATTAATCAGTATTTAAAAACGGGGGGATGACACAACTGTGGGGAAGATTAAACCCTAAATAACTGAGCAAATAAAAAGGATTCAGATCCACTTAAACACCTCCACTAAGGGGGCCCCACTCAAAGTTCTCAGCAAAGAATTCCAGAGGACTGGACCTGCTGCTTCAAATGCCCAGTCCCCCAGAATCTTCAGTCTTGTCCTTGGAACTACTGTACCAGGATTCCCTCCTAAGTGGAGTGGAGTAGAAAGGTCATGAAGGAATGTAATGGTGCAAGAGCTCAACAAGGAAGACCTGGCTCAGCCCATTCAGGGCCTTATAAGTTAGAAGTCCAACTTTAAAAAGAGAAACACCACTTGACCAACAGCCCATGCAGATCACGCAGTACTGAGGAGATGTGGCATGACCTCAACAGGCCAGTCAGCAACTGAGTGGCTGCATTATGCACCAACTGCAGGCAGTGCAGTGTACCCCCATGGACCCAAAGGTATAGAGCATTGCAGTAATCAAGCCTCAAAGTCATGAACACATGTACCAGTGTGGCCAGATCACCAGGTGGGATAAGAGATTTAATCTGGCTGATGTTCCAAAGATGGGAAAATAATTCTGGACTACTGCTGACAACTGAACCTTAAGTGTCAGCCCCTCATCTAGAATGACTCCCAGATTTTTCACCTCCATGGCAACCAAGAACCTAGAGGGGACAAGCCAAAGCACTGTCTCCCTCTCCATAGCTGTCGCGCCCCCACTTCTAGGCTCAAGCACCAGTACTTTAGATTTCTCTGGGTTCAGTCTCAACCAGCTTGATGACATCCAGTCTTGGATCTTGGCAAGGCAACTATTAGCACATTATAACAGCACCAGTACTATGAATGAAGGATATTTAGAGCTGGGTATCGACAGCATAGCAGTGAAACCCAAATCCATACTGCCTAATGATTTTAGCCAGAGGTAGCATATACACTGTGAACAACATGGGTGTAAGCCAAACCTTGATGTATGCCACAGGACAGATCCTTCAGGGTGAGAAGAATCTTCTCAACACTATCCTCTGGGTCCTGTCAATGACACAGGACTCAAACCAGCAGATGTCTTTATCCTACATATTCCCCAATAATAGTCCATGGTCCATGGTGTCAAATGCTGATCACAGATCAAGGAGGATGAGAACTGACCATTCTCCTGTGTCTCTCAGCCTGAGCAGATCATTATGCACGCTAAAAAGGTACAGTGCCTGTGCTATGCTTGGATCTGAAACCAGACTAGAGAGGCTCATAGATATCAAAGTCATTGAGGTATGCCTCAGGCTAAAGCGTAACAACCTTCTCAATAATCTTTCACAAAAAGGGAAGGTTAGAGACAGGTTGGTAATTTGCCAGGACATCCAGGTCTAAAGATGGCTATTTCAGAAGAGGTTTCACCAATGCAGTTTATAGCACCACTGAGAACATCCTCATGGACAGGGAACACCAGACAATTTCAGAAACTGCCAGGCCCAGTTGCCCAACACAGCTCACAAGTAGTCATAATGGGACTGAATTCAGGTTACAGAATGTTTGTCACAGCTCAGAGATCACCTCACTTCTTCTATTGTCACTGTTTGAACCCCCTCCGACCACTCCATACTCATAGTCTCAATTTCGCTGGGCTGTGAAGGCTCACTTGGGGTGATCCTGGCCCTTATAGAGGACATTTATGTTTAAGAAGAACAGAGTGAACTCCTTGCTTTTCACTAATTAAAATACTTTCACAGGTACCAGACAGGCTAGATGGAGAAGCCTATCCACAGGCCAGAAGAACTTAGCCAGTCAGTTCCTCCCAACAGCAATCTTCCTAGACAAAAACGTTGTCTAATCCCAAGTGATTAGATCTAATACTAACTATAGTAAGACATCAGAGCCAGTTTGACCTCCTGGGAAATGAATCTCCTCCAACAATTCTACAACCTCCAACCCTTGGTTTTCCAGCCCTCAACTCACCATCAAACCATAGTGAGATGAGGTGAAAACCAGTTGGTGTATATGAACTGGCACTGCAAGGTCAAAGACAATCTTCAGAGACTTATTATAGGCTGCCTCAGCTGCCTCTGGACCACAAGTACATGCTGTCAACATATCCAAGATGTCCAGAGCCACTAAAATTATCCCTGGCTGAAGCCTTCTCACAGTGTGGAACTGGGCTACAGTACCTCCACAGGGGGTGGACAACAAGGGGGCACCCTGAATGTGAACCTAATGGCACAGTGATCTGACCAGCTGACCAGATCAGTCTCATGACTATCAATCTCGAGCCCCAGAGTAAATATCAAGTTCAAGGTGTGGCCATGTTGGTGGGTCACAGAAGTAATAACTTGTGCAAAGTCCAGGGATTCCCTACCCTGGAGGAAATCTTGACCAAACTGTGATCATTCGTTGTCAACCCAGGCACTGAAGCATAGCAGAAGTAAAGATCACAGGCTTCTCAGATCATTGATAGTAATTTTCTTTAACTGAGTAGGTTACCAATCGAAGAGGATGAGAAAAAAAATCACAAACGCGAGGTGACAGAACCTAGCTATGCAGTGTTTCTGGATTTCAATATCCCAAGTCATAAAATGCAGCATTTTGCACAAACAGTTCTTGAAATTACAAACTACAAAGTATCTCCATGCTTTTAGTGCAAAATCTTTGATCTGGCTTATGTAACTCTAGCATCTAGAACACCCTGGCAAGTATCAAAATAATGTTTGCATAATAATATGGAGTCACTATGGAAGGGTGGTACACTATTAAAAAGTTCTCGTTGTGCAAAACATACATATATATTGTTTCTAAGACATTTTGCACTCATCAATAACTAAACAACTGCTTAGAGAAGAAATGTTATACATTCAGGTACAACAGATTCTAGCTCAAGGGTTGACCTTTACTTTCGTTTTGAAAACATTTTTAAATTATTAAGAAATAATTGTGAGCTGAGCATGTTCAGTATTTTTATTACCGTTTTTGGCAACAGCAAGATAAGTACCTCTTACATGTTGATGTGAGATGAAAATGTAACCCACTCATCAACAGTGGACTTATACTAAAGCTTCAAACCACTGATTACCCAGGATGGACTGCTGTTTGGGTTTGCAAAGACACTAGAATCACCCAAGCACAGCTTTGATTGTATCGCTTAAGAACTCTGCAAGCTGGTTGCTGCCATATAAAGGCTCAATGCTGTAGTCTTCCTGGAATGTGTCTGGAAAAAAACATGAATCTGCAGTAATCAGGCACTCCAGTTTTACAGAATGCCATGCATACAGACCTTCCCAGGCTTAGGACATGGTAACCATGGAAACTTGAAGACCAATGGGGCATCGAGTTCTCTGATTATAAGTGACTTGCTCATGTTGTTCACTGTTTGGCTGCTGCTGTTTAGATGTAGCAGTTCAGAGCATCACCATTATCATTTGTGGCCCACAGGCATTAAGCCTAGTGTACTCACTTGGAGCTGATGTCCAACTGGGCAAGTCTTCACTTGATGAGAAATCATTTCTACTGCAATCACATTCTCACAGCAGGCTGGATGGATTGCCAATGCATCAAAAAGTTAAACTTTAATTCTATCTAATGCTACTGCTACAGTTGTTTTTGTGACTGAGACTTGGTGCTGTTTGGAATCAGAATTAGCTTTGCTTTCCTCGAGTGGAGAATTCCAGAACTGTCAGGCCTATCTGCTGAAAGTCCTTACTTAAGACACTGACCAGTTGCATACATTCCAAAGATAGCATCCTTGGGCACTTATCAAAATTGAATTCACTGTAAACCATATCCTATTGACTCTTTGAAGGGGTAGTGACTGACCAAGGGGGAAGCTGTGTCATGCCATCAGGTTGGAGGTTTTTGGAGCACTAGTACAGTTTCATCTGAAGGAGGAGAGAAAGACTGAGGGTCATGTCTTCATGTGAGTCAATCAATATTTGAGAGGACTGAGGACAACAACAGATACTGGAGATCTACCTGCTGTCCAGATTGCCCTGCTACTTTGTTCATATCTGCACTCAGAGGAGACTTCCATCGACCACTGATTTACTATAGTCAATGGTGCATGAATAACTTAGAGTTTAGACCCTTAATTGGTTAACATATGTTAGGAGTGGGACATTGGGAGCCACCCTTTTCTATCAGTTTACATGCCAGTGGACCCTAGCTCACCGCTAGCTGTTCAGCACAGTGAGGTTCCCACTGCACCGAGAGGAGAGCTCTCCACTGCTGGCCTTTAGCTGAAGAGTTGTTGGGCGCACCCATTAAGGGGAAACAGAAACTAACACTAGAGCCATGTGGCAGTCTGAGAAATGACTTGTTATTTTCACTTGGAACTTGATTAGTGTTCCTTATAACCCCTGTGCCTTCATCAATGCTGCTGCATCCTTTCAAGCCATACTAGTTACACACATCAATCAAACTCACTCACGGCCAATAAAAAGCACTAATTAGATGAATGACATGTTGCAAGGTGGCTTATTAATATCTGTTAGTTTAAATTAAATATGCCCTTTAAAACCCATACTTGTTTGATATATGCTCAGTTGAGAAGGTTAGCTCCTGAATTCAGTAAGCGTTACTGCTGTTTCTTTGTTATGTGATGGACAAGACTCTCAGAGTAAAATCAGATTCTCCATTAGTCCGCTTACTAATACCAAAACTAGAAACAAGAAATCTTGGATCAATTGACAAGTATTAGCTTCAAATTCAACATGTCTCAACTGCTATGGATCAACATGCATTTTCTGTTCATGCTGCTACATGTTGGAACAACCTTCCAGTCCAAGTTCTTACTGCTAAGAGCCATGTGAGTTTTTTAAATCAACTAAAGAGTCATCTGTTTCAATCAACTGGGTTGTGAATGTTTGTGGGGGATTGCATCATGTGGTGCTTTTTATAAAATTAATGTATAACCTGCATATTGCATGATGTATGCTGTTGATTATTGTATGACTGTATTTGTTATACATATTTTACCATCTGTAAACTGTAATTGTACCTCAGCTCCGCCTGCACCAGAAAAAGGGTCTTTGGCCCAGTGTTCTTACCCAGTTAAGACATACAATAAATAAATGTTACCACAGCAATCGCTTTGTAAAGCTTTCAGCATACTGTACATTTAGAAACCAAACAGAAGTACTGTAAAATCATACAGAGATTTGAACATCAGGCAGTAACTAGCCCCATAGTATAACTAGGACATCCCATAGGATAAGCTTTTTATGTACTCTAGTATGATGCCAATAACACCAGCTTATTACTTGACCCTAATTGATAGTTAGCATTATTGTCAACATTCCAGTGTTAATATAACGTGCATTCCTGAATTTCCTATGGAATAACCCCTATTCATACCACACTAGTGGAGAATAAAGTGTGTAAAAAAATCATATTGTGCAGTATGTAAGCATGCACATATCAACATGGCTCAGTTAGTAGCACTTCCACCTCTGGACCAGAAGGTTATTGATTCTGGTCTCACACCAGGATTGCACCCATATCATAAATGCTGGCACCCACGTGCAATAATAAGTGGATTTTGTACTGCGTGCGATGCTTCAGATGTGACATTAAACTAAGGTCCTGTCTACCTTTTTTCATGGTTGTTCAGATGGATGTTAAAGGTACCTTTGCATTTCTCAAAAAAAGATGGGACATTTCTAGTTGAAATTGTATTATAACATACGCATACAGACAGACACATACAGTACATGTCACCACAACATTTTGCATAGAAATGGCCCTCATATTCAAAGCCATCCATGAATGCCATGAAGAAAGGAGCACTGCATGGAAAATAGTGCACAGACAGCTCTGGGTATATATTCTAACCACTTGTTCTGACTGGAACATGCTAACTGTCTCAATGTGAGGTTGTTGTTGGATGCAGCACAAAAGGATTATGTGATGTGCTGACATGACCCCCAACAGAATATGGTCCACAGAAGCCAATGGATAGCACAACCTAAACAGGATAGCACCAGTACTCCTGTGAGCCATATTCAACCCAAACATGCTAATTAGCCCATTGGGCATGCAAGGCACTAAGGGCCATTAACAGGCCCATTATTAGCTCATTAGCATGCCACACAATACCACAGTGCTGGCCATGTTTTCACATTACACAGAGCTAGCTACTTCTCCTCTGATTGCCTCACCAGGCTGGCAGAATAAATCCAAAAGCCCTTTTGGTGGCCAGTGTAGTCCTCCACACCCTTCTCAATCACCTCACAATACCAATAAATATATGAGCACTAGACCTGTTGGGGGCAGTGTAATCCCTCCAACCCCAATCAACTCAACCAGTGAGCAGCATCTGGCCATTAGACCCATTGGTGGTCAGTGTAATCTCACACCCCATCATCATACCAGGTGAGCAGAATATGACCCATAGCCACATTGATGGCAAGTGTAATCCCCCATCCCTGATCGCCTCTCCAGGTAAAAAGAATATGACGAAAAACTCATATCCAGACAAGCAACAGGTGAAATGTTGAGGTTTGAACTCTTCTTGTACCCCCCCACTAAGGAGTACCCCAAGTGTCAGTCCTTTTTTTATGGATATATATATATATATATATATCTTTATAAAGTGGTTAAACATAAAGGGTCTAAATCCAATGTTCTCATTGTATAAAACACATCACATGACCCTGCGTATATCAGAGCACGACCACACACCTGCACTTTTACCCCCCTCCAAAACAATTTTGACAATTTATAAGATAGATGAACCACTCTGATGTGTGCGGTCACATTCTGATATACGCACGCCTTGGGTGGTTGATGCACTCGGCCGTAACAACGCACACCGAGGCATGCGTATATCAAAGTGTGACCGCACACCTCAGAGTGGTTTATCTATTATATATATATATATGTAACAGATAACCCACTCTTAGATGTGCAGTCACGCTCCGATATACACATGCCTTGGTGTCCATTGTACACAAGGCGCGGGCCGAGTGCATCAACCACCCAAGGTGTGTATATATCAGAGCGTGACCACACATCCTAGAGTGGGTTATCTGTCTTATAAAATGGTAAAATTGTTTTTTGGATGGGGTAAAAGTGCAGGTGTGCGGTCATGCTCTGATATACACATGGTCATGTGATGGTCATCATCCTATAGGATATTCTTATTTTCCCTACCCATTTTATAAACATATATATATATACACAGTAGGGGTGAGTGGTAAATGAGTGAGATAAAACAGTGTGTCATCCACTGCAGTGTGATATTTTTATCCCCTGCTCTACTGTGATGATATCAGCCATTTATACACACAGGTCACAAAAGGTCATCACTCTAGGCAGCTTTCCCCTCAGCATGCAAGAAACACCTGTACTGTTACCATAGCCACAAATGCAGAACTACTTCAGTGGTCTCACTGCTGCCTACAGCTAACTCAGTGAGCATTACAAAACACACCTCACCCCTCACCAACTTCCAGCTCATTACTGTGACTGCAGCCAGAATTCTATACAGCACAGCTTCACAGAACAGTTCTAAACTACTGCCTGCAGCTAACAACACATTTCGCACTTGTTCCTCAAACTCTGATTCTCACCCATTACAATTACTGTGATACTATCAGCTTGACTTCAGCCAGAACCCTAAAGAGCACACTTCACAGAACATTCTGCACTCTGCCTGCAGCTTATTTAATTACCACTGAAAACAGTATCAGTTGTTCTGGCACTCTGCCTCTCAGCTCATTAAAATTACTGTGATGCTCTCAGCATCACTGCAGCCAGACTTCTAAACAATACAGCCTCACAAAAGTATGTTTCTCACTCCTACCTAAAACTAACTCATTTAGCATTGCAAAACACACTCATGTGTCTCCCAGAGTTTATAACACTGCCAGCCCATACAGAAAAGCTCACACACAGAATGAGCAAACACAGAAACAGGAACAGAACACAAGAGAGCATAACAAAACTTCTAAAACTCTTGGCCCTATTGTATGTATTGAATACATGATGGTCAGATCGTGTGCTATGGCAAATATTGTGACTCCTGCAGAGTGAGCTCTGGATATCTCACGAGTGCCGAATATTTGCCATATCACATTCATGCCCATCATGTATCCCCTATATATATATATATGTGTGTGTGTGTGTGTGTGTGTGTGTGTGTTTCTATGTAGTGATAGAGTACTATGTACCTCTAAGCCCACCATAGACATGATCAATTCTAACCTCCAAAATGCCTTTAAATATTTGAGACTTAATCCAATTGGTTCTGAATTACATTTAAATGCCACAAAATCTAAAGTTATGCTTTTTACTCTGTATGGTCCTACTTCTACCTCTTATCCATGTTCACCATTACAGGGACTTTCTGAGTGTGGTGGATAACTATGAATACTT
Organism: Neoceratodus forsteri; assembly: GCA_016271365.2. Taxonomy (NCBI): domain Eukaryota; kingdom Metazoa; phylum Chordata; order Ceratodontiformes; family Ceratodontidae; genus Neoceratodus; species Neoceratodus forsteri. The sequence goes on along the minus strand of CM057454.1, from coordinate 1,021,742,868 downwards.
AGTCCTTTTGTTGGATTGCAAATTGGCCTTCACTACCCACATTCATAATGTTACAAAAGATTAGTGTTAGATTGAGTTTCTTCTATAGAAACAATGACTGCTTCACTGCTGAAGCTTGGAAGAGAATAGTGCAAACCACATTTCATCCTGTCATAGGTTACACTGGCCTACTATATATACACAGAGGCAGTATGGCTACACATCTAGCTAAACTGGATGTGCTGTACCCCAGGGTTCTCCGCTTTATTACTAATCTCCAACCAGGCCCACCACTGACCTCTTTATGCTGCAGCAGGCTGGTCATCTCTGTCAACAAGGTGCCCAAATAAAATCTCTATGTGTGGACATGCAAAGCCTTACAAGAAGATCTCCCACCATATATTAATGTCACTATTCCACAGAACCACCATTCCCTATGGTCTAAGGAAAAAACAGCAACATCCTCTTCCTCGATAATCCTAGGTACCTTATCCCTTTTTTCAAGGCCACACTCAGTTTACTCATCCTCACATTGTGGAATAAGCTGCAAAACACTCTAAAATACATCTCTTTGATCAGTCAAAATGCTTTTAAAATTCTCCTAGAAACCCACTGGGTTGATTGTTGTAACTGTTGTTAGCCTCCATCATCCAACAGCACTAGGATTTGTGCATATCTCCAGCATGTCTATACCCACAGCAATGCCCTTGCCACTAGACTTGTATCTCATTGATATACTCTTTGTATATTACTATAATATTCTGCTTGCATATTTATATTGCCTGTAATTCCTGGACTATGCCTCAGTTGCTTGATGCTGACTGTAAATCAAATATTCTGTGTGTTTACCTCTTGGGATGTATAGCTTTCCATCACCTGTAACTTTTGGATTACCACGCATTAGTGGCTTTATGCTTACAGGTCCCATCCTTTATACCTCTTCTCATTCCTCTCTCCCCTTCCCTCTGTCCCCTACCCTCTTCACTCCAGGAACTCTGCCACCTTCTCCCTTCCCCATCTGCACTCCACTGCTGGACAATCTGGTTTCTCCTAACTCCTTTTCTCCCTGTGGAACTTGTTCCCTTGCACTCTTTATCTCTCTTCCTCCCCCCTCTCCTTTATTTTTTTTTTTGAAATTTTAAGTTCTTTATTAGATTTTCCACCACAACAAACATGAGATACAATATCCGAACCCAAACAATCGCATGACATGTCAAAACAAATTCCTGGAACCAGACATCAACCAGGAACCGTATACTGGGTCTAACCCCACCCACCCCCCCATCCCTGGAAGGTGACACCTCCGACACCAGAGACCCAAAACGGATGAGACAGAGCCACCATGGGCCCAGAAGCAAACAAACACGAGAAAAGGAAGTGAGGCAAGATATGGAGTTACAGCCAGAGGTAACCTTGTAAATCCCCTCTCCTTTAAACATCAGTTAAAACTTCTCCCTGTCACTTCATGCTTCTGACAATCTTCAGCTTGACCATTTCCTGTGCTAGGCTCTGCCACACCTGTGCTATTTATTTGCAATCTCCTGTACTGCCATTGCATGAACTAGACTTTACAGCAATTAGGATTTCATTTAAAAACAGGCATTGCTGTCACTTTTTTGCACATATATGCTGATCTATCATTGCCACTATACTTTTTATCTTGTTAGCAGTTCTTATGCACTTTATTTTGTAGTCAAGCACTGATGTCATGTGTGCTGTACTACTGTACCACTCTTTCCCTTCCCACAGGTCATACCTGGAAATGAGCCTCTACTCAGTGTGCCTTTCTCTGTTACCAATTTTCAAACAAACAAATGAATAAATACTAATGGCCTGTTACTCTGTTTATTTGTCATTATGTATTCATTCTACAAGTATGTGTTTATCATTCAATATATGTTTTAATTACTGCTCTCCTAAACAGGAACTCCTTTCAAATGAGCTTCGCTCATTGGAGCCTTTTCCTGGTAAAACAAATAAATACTAAAAAGCACCATTGGTGGCTATTGTAATCCACCACCCCGATTGCCTCACCAGGTGAGCAAAATATAAACAATAGCCCTGCTGCTGACTATATGATCCCCCTACCCACTGATAACCTCTACAGGTCAGCAGAAAATGAACAATAGCCCCATGGGTGACTAGTGTAACCCCCTACACCCTGATTGCCTCTCCAAGTGAGTAGAATATGAACAAATGCCCCAGAGTTGTATAGAGTAAGCCCTCACCCCCAATTGTTGTGCCCCATGACTGCACTACAGATGTTCCTCCTTACCCACTGACTCAGTGCCCTCCTCCTTATATCCCTCCTTGCCTCCTCTCACCAAACATATACCATTGTACAGCACTGGGATCTGGGCCAGTGACTGACACATCCTCTCTTCTCACCACCTGAGCCGGCCCCTGTCTTAATGACAGGTGCTGTGCACCCAGCTTCTAGGCCAGTGGCCAGCACTGCCCCTAAGCTCACCACCTTGGCTGCCCACCACCTGAATGAGAGGAGGGAATGTGCATGACTATGTCAGTAGCTGTGTGCACTGCCCTGTCATTTAGTTGGTTGCCAGCTGACATAGTGAGGGGGCTATGCTGGTTGCTGCCCTAGATTCTGATACTATATAGCACCATGGCTTAAGTGAGTGGAAACATAGGGACTGTAGAGGGAGGGTCCTGAGTGGGTGGGATGGGAGGGACTCTCCAGCACAGTCACTGGGCACAGTGATTGGGGCCTACAGTATCCACCACTGAGGGGTTTGATCATATTCTTCTCATCTGGTGTGTTGACTGGAGGGTGGGAGGATTATACCTGCCACAAATGGGGCTATTGGTCATATTCTGCTTGCCAAATGAGATAATTAGGGGTGGAAGGCTTTCATTATCCACAGCGGGGTACTTGGTCATGTTGGCTCACCTAGAGAGATGAGCAGGGTGAATGGCTTACACTAGACACAAATGGGGCATTTGCTTGTATTCTGCTCACTTGTGAGGCAATTAGGGTGGGGGCTGATACTGCCTGGGACTGATAGCTCCTGCCTTCAGTCCACTGCCCAGAACCAGGCATGTGGAGAGGTCATGCATTACTATGCACATGGATAAGGACAGGGTTTTGCAGCATTAAACAGTGCCGTGGCAAATTCTATTAAAGCGCTGCCAACACCTTTGAATACATGGCTGTGCCTTGTACTTGCAAGAGTCAACCATACATATCCCTTGATTAAAATGATAACAGCATCCCACACTCCTGACCCCTTCCACCTAGTGCCCAGTCTCCCTTTCCTTGGTGACAGTAGCAGCCGGACTGGAAAGCCAGTGCCAGTGTGTTGACTCCCCACCAAGATCAATGGTACACAATTATGGAACTTCCAACATGTCTCAAGTCCTGTCTGGGTTATTTTGCTTTCAGCGATGAAATTCTTCATCGTATTTCTAACAAGCTACCCATCCCATGTTTGCTGGGTTGCATGGCCATCAACCAGCTATAAGAACTCCATAAGCTACCTCTTTAACTGGGTTAACCTGAGTCAATATGACGCAAGAAACTGTAAAACCAGCCAAACCAGGTCTGGTGTATTGTTAGTATTTTTCTTAACTTTCACACCTTTTGTCCTTGCCCTTTTTTGCTTTGTTGCCCTCCAGTTCTTTGGGCCCGTTAAGCAAGGTGAAAATATCCACACATTCCCTATTTCCTATCTGCTGTATATCTTTGTCAGAGAGGTAAAAGCCCACTTACTCCCCCAGCCTCATGTAGCTCATGATGACTAGTTGAGACAAAATTGTTGCTGCCGGAGTAGGAGATGAAACCACTACACACCTCATATGTTATGGCCCAAACCCTGCCAGTGGGGGTTCCAACTGCTTGTGCACCTGCACATCAGTGAAGGACAGCACCATTTTGAGCTTTTGTTTGAGCAGTGACAGTCCCTGCAGATGCGCCACTGGCTGATGAAGGGCCAGAGGAGCTGGGGTTAGATCTATTAGCTACAGGGCTGAACCAGTTGAAAGGGTGGAACAATTGATGCTAAGGAATAGGATACACCACCACCTGCAGTGGGTCTGCTAGCTGGGTTGGCTCTGCTTGGGGAACCAGAAGAACTGGGACCTCCTCCTGGTTTGGGGGTCCTGCTGGTACTGGATGTCACTGTGTGCCACCTTGTGGAAGGATTGGCTCCTCCTCTCCCTTTGTTGGTGGCTAGGCTCCAGGTTGTCCCTCAGGCTGGTACCCTTGAAAGTACACTTCATCAGAGCTCTCAGTTCCTCCACACTCCAATTTTGAAAGCCATCTTACCTTGTAGTGGATTCAACAGTGCAGCAGGAGGTTGCTGCAGTTTCCATGTATTTCTTTCTTCACTGGAGCCACTGGTGGTTGATCCACTGGATCTGGCTCTTGGGATGTCCTAGGCTGCAATGCTGCAATTGTGCAGGTGGTTGAGCTGATACCTCATGGGGCTGGAGCTTCCCAGGTTCTGGAAGCAGGCATACCATCATGCCTTCCCATTGCCTGAATAAAGGTCGTTAACTGTCATTCAAATTCTGCCTCAGTCCTCATCCACTTTCTGGGCATCCTGGATCACCACAAGCTATGAAAATACCAAGCACAGAACCCCCCCCCCCCCAACACACACACATTTGTGGTATCTGCTGTTGCTTGCTGCAGCACCACAGGGCTGCACTGTGAAAAGAAATTAAAGTTAGAGTTTTTTTAACTTCCTGACCTTGAACCTGGACTCATGGGGGAGGGTCTTACTGTGGCAGCCTAGCTATTACTAACACACATTCTTTTTTAATTTTTTTTTACTTATAATTTTAACCAGGGTTTCTTCAATATTACCCCATGATAGTACCTCACAACAAACTACAAAAGCATTTTTTTCCTTGAACCTTCTGTTGCTAAAAGTTTGTACTTTGCAGTCTATACTCATTTTATTAGTACCTAAAAGACAGGATCCAAACTCAGAGTTTCTGACTGGCATGATGGCAGTGTCTTGTTTTTTTATCATATGCTCCCCCCCAGGAAAAGTGGCCAACCATACCCCTGGCAGAAGAAGTCCAAGGTACAGTGGTTACAGGGCCCCCCTCAGCCACCGTACTATTGTGGCCACTTTAATGCACTGCAAATGCATGGCCACATTACCAAGATTCTAGCTGTGCCCCGATTATGCATGTGTGGTACCCAGGCTTGAGAGGGGCAGCACAGGGCAGCAGCCCTACTCAAGATGGCAGCTGTGCTATATTGTGCATGTGTGGTGCTCCACACAAGCGCATAATCACCACCAGCTCTAATATCTCAAAGTGGGCTTTATCCTTTGTTTTACATCCAAACAAAAGGCCTTGTTCATAACAGTTGCTGCTTATACCTAGTATATGCTGCACTTCTTCAACAAAAAAATACCTTTAGTGTAAATCCAGAATGCCAATGATAACTGTGATAAATGTCTACTATACTTAGCCCTTATCTTAATCAAAAAATGCTGCTTTATTGGTAGCCATTGAATACAGTCTTTAACTATTCCTTTATAAAGGCATACAAATGTTTTTGTTTTCAAATTTTTTTAGGTCACTGTAGTTAAATGTAATGGGGTCAGTAGTTCACTAAATTGATGGTCTTTACTGTAATTAATATGACAACATAAAGTTCAGGAGAAAATAATAAAAACTGGCATGTCTAGTTCATCCCACTGCCACTTTCTTAGATCTATCCATCGTGTGATGTGTTGTAGCTCTAGCGTTCCAAAATGTTTTTTTTTTTTTAATGACCTTGGCACTGAGAAGAAGGCATGATACCTGCTCTTTATGTAAGCAATAATACCTGACAGGGTGGATATTATTGGGATATAATGGACCGCCCAGGGATGTAATGAGGCCCGATGCTGCAGGCGGAGGGCCTTAAAGCCCCTTGAAGGTCCGTTATGTCCCATAATACCCATTGTCGAGGGTATTATTGCACTTAGAAAATTGGCTATAGGTGCCATTTTTTGAAAAAATATATATAAGAAAAAAATGTATATATAAAAAAATAAATAAAAAACAAAAATGTAACTTTTCTAGTAAAGTAGTCCCTGTACTGCTGGAATCACCACTGAGGGTGCTGCTGTTTTTTCATGTTTCTGATGAGCTTGTCCTCTTGCTTTATCTCTCTCTCCCTCCCAGCTCTCTCTCACACACACACACACACACAAACAAAAGCCCTTTATTTTAGCTCCTTTGATCAGTGCTTCATTAGAACAGGAGAATGTGAACAGGGCAATGTAGCCTGTTGAAAGACAAAGATACTCTGTGCACAAGCACTGAGGCAATGGTTACCCCAAAGGGCATTGGCCAGGAAACCAAGTTTCAAAGAAATACAAAATCACAGATGCCCCATAATGCAAATCACCACAGAATATTATGCTGATTCAACTTTAAGCAGAAATGCATGGTGCTGAAAGGCCTCTCACACAGTTTGCAAAGGGTGCCAACAGAAGACATAGACATGTGTTTAATCCTACCAGGACTCATCAGTATGCCTCGTCTGTTTGTCACCCCAGTGGAATGAACCAGCTACCCTAAGATGGTCTATCAGGGTTATGTTGTGGTGAACCCAATTAAAACAAAAAACAAGATAAAAGACAAAGACAAAGAACCTCTGTGCGCAAGCACTGAGGCAATGGTTACCCCAAAGGGCATTGACCGGGAAGCCAAGTTTCAAAGAAATACAAAATCACAGATGCCCTATAATGCAAAGCATCAAGGGCTGCATATGCAAGTCACCACAGAATATTATGCTGATTCGACTTAAGCAGAAATGCATGGTGCCGAAAAGCCTCACATAATAGTTTAGTAAAGGGTGCCAACAGAAGACATAGACGTTGTTTCATCCTACCAGGACTCATCAGTATGCCCTTCTGTTTGACACCCCAGTGGAAACAACCAGCTACCCTAAGATGGTCTATCTGGGTTATGTTGTGGTGAACCCAATGTAGCCTGTTGATGTGAATTTTAAAACAGGTACCCAATTCTTTCTTTCTGACGTGCTTTCGAATGTGGTGCGAGTCTGCAGCTTGGTTATCAAGCCCTCTGTCCCTTGTCATGGAGCGCAACTGTGTTTAGTTAAGGAAAGTTAATTATTCAAAAAAAAAGAACAAAATTTACTGTTGTTTTTGCAGTTTCTTTTCCATTAAAGGGAAATAGTGCAGCTGATCGGGGCACTAGCCACACACGTTTAGAGTTGCAAGGAATTGACAGTAGAATCTTGGTGCTGTGTTTTTTTAATATAATGAAAGATACTAGGCAGGATTTTGGGGACAGGGTTATGTTTTTTTAAGAAAAGAATGCCTACTTACTGTTGCTGTTTATTGGGGCAGTTTCAGTCCTGTGATACTGTTCACAGAGGTCAATCTCTAAGTGCGGGGAAAAATGGCATCTGGCGGGTTTCGAAATTCAGAGTGGCCCCAGGATCCACTAAGTAATGGGGCACCCTGAATTTGTGCTCATTATTTGGTGGGCATTGTTGAAAAATAAATGCATGCCTCACCATGGCTTTTAGCCAGTCAGAATGCATTATTTTTCAAGCCAATTTTCTCATGTTTAAAAATCTACTGAACTAGGAGAGTGCACTTTGAGCTGGAGTTAGCCATTTCAAAGTAGTTTATAAAAGACACAAAAATCCATTATAACCAACTGGATAATATGACATCTAATTGTACACATTGCAAAAATGTTGACAGAAGACTAACTGCCTTAGCAAATTGTTCATTTGTGCAGAATCAGGGCATTTTATTTGTCGACCAGTAGTGACTAAATACAGCATCCCAGGCTGTAAATACAGCATTCGTCTACAATTCTTGTACCACAGGTGTACCACAATGTAATGCAAATGTTTCTGAAGGTTAGGGTGAGTCTACACAGCACTTCATTTGACCACTGACATGGAGACAAGGGGCAGATTTTATAACAGCAAGAATAGCTGCAAGACCAGGGTGCACCAAAAATATGGTGCTCCTGGCTTGTGGTAATCTAAAGGGATTTCTATGCCTTCTGTTAAAAAGACATTTGCTAGACAACCTTTTTATAGTCTAGCTAGCATCCAAACTGGGGACCCATTTCAGGCAGCTTGCATTCAAGGTTAGGCACAATCTGCCATAAGTAAGTACAAAGACACAACAGGGTGAGTGCTAGACACTTCTAGCACATGGCCATGGGTGTAGTAAGGCATAAGGCTGAGTGCCTTCACCTCCTGACCGTGAACTAGAAGTGTCTAGCGCACACCCCAGAGTGTCTTATTGTGCTAATGAAATGGGCACCTTCGGTGTTCTTGTATGAGAAAATAAAAATTCAAAGAACTAAGTAGAAAAAATGTATCTGTTTTTCTTGACTTGAAATAAAACAGTTCCTCCGCCTCAATCAGTTGCTGTATTTTTCTTTTTTGCATTGAGGAATTTTGTCCTAATGTGCCACCCGTAGTTGTAGGTTTCTTGAAGTAGTTGTTGTGACACTACTTCGTCTGCACCCCCCAAAACACATGCACACTTTTTCACATTTTGAAATCTGGTGTGTGAAGATGACAACAAATTTGCTTGTTTTTTTTATATATTTTTTTAATTCTGTTTATACTTGTGTAGTTAGCAGTGCAGGCAAGGAGATGCCACCCATGAGTATAGTGCTCAGGGAGAAGATGCAGAGCTACAGAAGCAGCAGTCTCACCCACAGCATTTTATGAGTAACTGAGAGAAACAGTCAGAATCTTCAAGTAAATAAAACCAGGTTAGTGAATGCGCTGAAGGAGTGTGTGGGCAGGAGCATGGCAGTGGTTAGCAGGATATAGGAAGAGAGAACAGGTGAGGTGTGGTGGTTTTGGCATCGGCAGCTTCAGTCAGCAGCTTCTTTTGGGTTAATTCAGCTTGAATATTTACTTTCTGTGGCAGACTTTCTTTATTCGGGGTGAAAAAATTTAACTGATCTTCACTAAGGGACATTTAAAAGAAACAGTAGGTTCCAATATGGCAAATTACATTTTTTGGTATGCGGTTTCTTTTTCTGTGGTGGCTGGCAATGGTGGTGGTGGTTGACAGTGCGAGCATTCCAAATGGACACTGATACCTGGTTTGGTCTTGGATGAGGCTTGTCTGGACTTGTTGATAGCCATGCGCTAGACACTTTCTGCACATGACTAGCAATCAATCAGGTTGCTCAAAAAAATGGAGCCCATTTCATGAATCGGGTTTACTGTTGCAACTGCCCCTGAGACTGGGAAATCAGGTGCAGTTGTGGCAATCATCAATGCTGCAACTGCGTCAGTACTAGTTTTTGACACAAGGCTGGATGCAAACCCTACATCAGCCTTCTAAAATCTGTGCCCAGAGGTTACACTGCTGACTATACAGTATCTGTACTGTACACTGAGTCTGTTAGTCACATCAATTGTATCACATGAAAATAACCTGCACTAAGTACCCACCAGCATCCCAAGCTGAACATGTGTATCATTAAGAAAGTCAATAGAGCTGTCAATATCCTTAATGAAGTACATTCCAAAATTCAGCAGTGATGGACTCTATGGGCATTATATTTTGGTATTGTTGCAGCCAGAAAAGGGTCATAAGTGGTAGCTACACTGATGGAAGACAAATTGGCATATATTTCTTCACTGGCACATAGTCAGAATCCCACAGCATAGAACTTTTTTGTGGAATAAAAAAATTGTGGAGGAAATGCTACTGACTGCCAAATAAATTACTGCCTGCTTCAAGAAATCTTTTGCAGCCTTTCACCTTGGGAACTGCAGCAAAAAAAATGTTTCTGTACCAACGAAAGCAGTAATAAGATGACCTAATATTGCACAGGGGATTGACACTGTCAAGTCACACTATTAATTCTCATGCAAATTTTGCAGGTTCAGCATATTACGAGACCTCACTGTACTTATCAAACCACTTCAAGTATTTGTTGAACAAGTATGTCAGAGAGATGACCTGACTGATTGATGCATCTCTACTAAGCTGTTAGGTGCAGTTTCCAAAAGGTATTAGCATCTCAATTGCCTTTTCTATACGTCTCCACTTTCACTGCTGATCGTGTCTTGTTCTTGGGATATGGGACTACTGCCCTCCCATTCTGTTGCTCACATCATTAATTGCCTTGCACATGGTTTTGTTCCATACAGCAACAAGAACAGCACTGTTGCCACTCTGAGCAACAAGTTTCAGATCTGAACTGTCTTCTTTTCCAGGGGCTGGACCACATGGTATGGAGCACTGCAGAGTGTGAAAAGCACAGGAAGAGCTATTGCAAAAAAATTTCTACAACTGGTCATACTGAGGAGGAAGGCAATGTGGATTATCTGAAGGCAGGAAAGTCAAAACCTGTAGCTTTTCTATCAACCTCTAGTAAGGAGGCATGTGTCCTTTTTGTCATTTGCTCAAGTAAACTAGTACATCTACAGCCACTAACATAATTCACTGCCACCACTGCTACTAGAAAATCACATCTGGTCCAGTACCAGCAAACCCCATCTGGTCCAAGCTCTTCTCTATTGTCATCAGCATTGGAAAAAAGAAACTAAAGTATGATGAATACTCCATCAAAATGCAAGCCATGCTACAGGCATACATGGAGGATGATGCTCAGCTTCAGCATTATGAGCAAACCATACTCTGTGGGCAGCAGAGAAACAGAGTGACCATTAACACTGCATGAGCTACAGTGCAAAATACAGTATAGAAGTATCCACTATGTCCTCTTGCCAGTGCCTCCTCAGAATGAGTTTTTACTGAAAATGGGGACATTGCCTAAGTTCAAAGGAAATGTATAGTATGCCTGCCCAAAATTATGACAAAAGTTTACATATGTTAAACTCTTGAACCTTTAGCTTAAAGTTTAAAATAGGGACAGTCACCCTTTTGGACTACCATGAAGACACAGATACACTTTTGAGGAGGATTACAACCCTAGAGGTGCTGTGGAAACATAATTCCTTTAGGTTAAAGGTACCACTAGCACCCTTTTGGGGTACTGATTAGCACTGGAACTTCTTGTATGTTTCCAAACTGGTTATGTCTCAACCCAGCAAGACAGAAGTTATGTTGATTGAGCTGGGTAGTGGGGGTGTTTCCATTGGTGGGAGGCTGCTCATCCCAGTGGTTGATGGGTGCCCCCTGTTTGTGGTCAGTGCGGATACGGACCTTGGTGTTTTCCTTGATGACTGACTTACCTTCAAACAACAGGTGTCAGCTGTTAGGTCTGACTTTTTCCATCTTCAGAATATCACCAGGATCTAGCCATTCCTAACACCTACTGATCTGGGTGCTGTCATCCATGCCTTTGTTACCAGCAGCCTGGATTACTGCAACACTCTTTACCTAGGCCTGTCTGAAGGATTGATGTGACAATTGCAGCTAGTGCCGAATGCTGCAACCAGGATGTTGACATATGCCTCTATGAGGATCTTGTCACTTCTGTTCTGCGCTCTCTGGACTAGCTGCCTGTGTATTCATGTATCACCGCAATGTTATACTTGTTAACTAAGGCCCTATGTGGTTTGCAGCATGACTACCTTAAGGGCCCTGGTTCCATATCATCCCATCAGTCCCTATGCTCCACCAATGTTGGCCTGCTTGTTATACTTCTTCTCACTTGAAGTGATCTGTTGATAGTGTTTGGTATAGCAGCACCATCTTTATGGAATTTTCTTCAACCCTACATTCACTCAGTCAGCTCGGTGGAGGCCTTTAAAGCCTCTTTAAAGACATTTTTGTTTGAGAAAGCCTTTAATTTTATTTTAATATATTGGTTTTAACTTTGGGATGTTTTATTGTGGAGCACTCTGAGCCCCTGGATAGGGCACTATATAAATAACATTTGCCTTGCCTTCTTGGGGAGGGTTCCACCCCTAGAGATTCTGTAGGAACATTGTTTCTTTAGGCCAAAGATAGGAAAGGAGCCTGAATGGAGCTGCCAGTTCAGAACATGAATTATATAGAGGATAATGTATGTGAATTCATAGGTAACTGTTGTAATCGCTTTGAGAGAGGTTACCGTGACAACTTTGTAAACCTCGATAGCTAAGCTCAGTGGTTTCATCTCATGGTAACCTCATAGTTTACTTCATGGAGGTTGGTCGATGAATCCTCACACATTATATTTTATAGTGTATGGGGCAAAAGAAATCAAGTGAGCACCTGTTTGACAGAAAAAAAGCCCTTACTTTGCCATTTCCCTGATGCCGCTACTCTTCATAAGGGCCAGCTCTGACAGCCACGGCTGTTTATTCTGACTGACTACTTAAAATGCACACATGTGCAGATTGGCTCAGGTTATAATCCTATTACTATGACATACTTAAGGGAGGTTAACAACCTCTGATGTCATAATGATGGGATTACAAGAAAATAATCTTGCCGTATTTTAACGGTAATAAGGGCTCCCCATACATTACATAATGGCAGATGTAATGCTACATTATAATGTATATTATTATACAGATACCTTTGGCACTCTATGGTAAAAATGGTCCCTTGAGGAGCACAGTAATGTTGTTTATTAAAAGTGGGCCAATGAGGGGCTCAGGATTGAAATGTTAATATTGGAGACCTGCCTTAAGGAAAGTGGATCAACTGGGAATGTAGGGTTTGCCCCTAGGCTGAAGCATGTTCCTTGCAGCAAGAGACTCCTGTAAATTATTACTGAAGTATATGCTCAGTGACATATTACTGTTGCAGAGTGTTGCTGGAGTGTGTTCTCAGCAGGAACCGATAGAAGTAGACTGCCCATATGGGAAAGAACTATATGCTGTTAATAGGCAAACAATATAGAAACATGGAAAATATAGATTCTGTCATCAGAAATGGAACTTTAGGTCCATCCAGTCTGTCCCTTGTCCCTGCCTATTCCCTCACCACTGATCCTAGTTGGTCATAGGTGTCACTTCCTCACCCTGTTCCTCTACCTAATATGTCCATGTGCTTATCCCATGTATACTTGAAGTTTCCTGCAGTTCTGCCCCTACGGTCACCTCTAGCAGGTTGTTCCAGTCGTCAATCATCTTTTCTGTGAAGAAGTATTTCCAGACATCTCTCCTAAACCTTCCCCCTCTTAGCTTCATTACATGTCCTCTTGTTTTATTGCCTTCCTTTCTCTGAAATAGACCCTCTACTTGAACCTTGTTCACTCCTTGCTTACTGGTGACAGCACCTCATGGAGGGCAGTAAAGTTCAGTGTCTAGAAACATTATGAAGCGCCAGTGTGAAGAGTATATTCAGAGAGCACATGAGACACTTATTTAATAAAATGCAAAAGGTGCAGTAAGCAGCAACTGAACAAAGAATATAAGTCATAGGAATTTTAGAACTGAAATGAAGAAACACATTTCTATAGAAACTTTATAACTGAGCCACAATCCCTGATGAAGAGACCAGTTTTGAGTCTTGAAACATTGGTTACCAATAACTGTTTAGTGGCAAGTGAACAAATGAAGAATTTTGGCTACTAATATCTGTTTAGTGGCAAGCAAAAGAATGAAGAACTTTGAATCAAGTGAATAAAATTATTTGATTTTGAAAAAATTGTCTAGTCCAGTTCTTTTGGCTGGTGGTACAAGATTATTTTGGGACACTGGACTGCAAACCATTTCAGTTCATGACGAACCTTTGAGTGGACACCTATTTCCTTTTTGTACTAAAAGGGTTGTCAGAGGGAAGCCAGCAGTGTGCTCAGTTCCTTTAGGACCCTTGGATGAATCCCCTCCAGTCCCATTGCTTTATTCTCCTTTAAGGCTTCCAATCCCTTTTGGACCCTCTTCACTGAGAATGGACGTGTGTCCACTCCCCCCCATCTTGTTCTTACTGAAGCATACCTGTCCACCCCTCACCCTGTATTGTGAAGACAGAGCAGAAGTAATTGCTTAGTATTTCTGCTTTCTCTTCATCTTCCTTTACGCAGTCACCCCCTGATCTCCTGATTCTTATTATCTCTCCCCTAGTCTTCTTATTTTCTCCCACATAAATGAAGAAGGTCTTGTTCCCCTTTTTGATCTCCTTAGCTATTCTCTCCAGTGTTACTGCTTTAGCTGCCCACACCCTGCTCCTGTTTCCCTTTGCTTTGTCAGATATACCTCCCTGCCTCCATCCTTCTGTGTCTATTTGTACTTTCTAAATGCTGTTTTCTTCTTCCTTCACTGCCTTTGCCACCTACTTAGAGAACATAATAGCCTCTTCCTCCTCTTTCACTTGCTCACTTCATTCAAATAGCATGCCATTACCTAGGATATACCGTCCTTAATTTTTCTCCTTTGAGCTTCACTCCCCTCAGCCCCCCGAGGCTTTCTCTGAGGCAGTTTTCATTTCTTTAAAATCTGCCCCTTCAAGCCCAGGACTCCTTGTCTTAGTGTGTTTTTTTCCCGTCCTATCCATATGCCAATCCACATGGTACAGTGATTACTTGTACCGAGGGGACTACCCACTGTGTTCTCAACAATGCTGTCTGTGTTTGTGAGTACCAAGTCCAGCACTACCTCATCCTCTGTGGCTTCCAAAACCAGTTGCCTGAGAAATACCCCTTATATGGTGTCATGCAAGGCCATGTCTCTTGAAGTAGCTGCGTCGAGAATGTCCCCATCTACATCTGGCAGATTAAAGTCCCTATTAATCAAAATTTCCCCCTTACTAGTCCTTTTGCTAACAACTTTCCTGAGGGCTCTGTCTAAATCCTCCACCTGTTTTGAAGGCATGTACATCACCCCCATCAAATAACAACCTCCGATGCTGTCTTTAGGCTGACCCATAACACCTCCAGCCCTTTATTGTCTGCCTGTTACCCCTGTATCTCAATGGCCCTATACCCTCTTTCACATAAAAACAACCCGATCACCTTTCCTTCCTGTCCTGCCCTTCCAGAAGATTGTGTAACCTAGGATGGCTACTTCGCAGCTGTGGTTGTCTGTGCACCATGATTCCATTATAGCCACCAAATCCAAGTCTGCCTCCACAGTGATTGCCTAAGGGTCATGAATTTTGTTTCCCATACTCTTTGCAGTGGCACACATGGCCCTCCATTCTCTGACCCTCTTACCTGCCTCCCCTTCCTGCTTACCCTGCTTACCCCATCTGCTACCCTGGTCCTGCCCTCCCTTCTAAAGTTGTCTTCCTGCCTTTCCACCTTACCCACTCTTCTAGCTGATGTTTCTCCTCTAGACTTTCTTGCCCTGACCTTCCCATTGCTTCCATCAACCTCCTGTTAATTTCTTCTCGCTGGGTTAACCTTCCCTGTTGTACTAGTCTCGGGGGGGGGGGGGGCAGCAATCTCAGCCTCTCCCAGTCTTTCTGCCTCACCTCTTTGCTAGTTTAAATGCTCATAAATGTAGCATTAACCTTCCACCCAGGACTGCCACTTCACTCCTGGATGCATGGAGGCCATTTCCCTTTTACAGGCCTCCATCACTCCCCAGTGTGACACCAGTCCTTGATGTAACCAAAGCCCTCCTGCATGCACCATGCCTTCAATCATTCACTGAAGGACCTAGTGTGGAATTCCCTAGCCTTCCCCAGCAATGGACCGGTAGTATCTCAATGAAGGTTACTGTGTGAGCTACCTGTTTCAGGCCCCTCCCCAGCTACCTAAAGCTATCCTGCACTACCCTACAGCTTCCTCATGATAATTCCCCAGGTGTACAACAACATCCAGTTCCTCCTACTCTTTCTTCCCGAGAGATCTCCAAGATTCATCCACCAGAACTCCCTGCCAAAGCACCTGGAATGCACTGTATTACCCTGTCCCTCCTTTCCCTTGCCCCCAAACCTATCCCCCTGACTATGGAGTCCCCCACCAGAAACTGCCTCCTTCTTGACTGGGAGGACTCCCCCACACTCCTTGAGTCTTGCTCTCTTGAGGACTCCCACCTCATCACTTTCTCCAGCCTCAGTTGCTTTGTCTTGGCTTCCCTGTTGAACCAGAATGGCAAAAGAATTGTGCAGTAGTAATGTCCGAAGGGTGCGCTCCCTTTGTAAGCCGTCGCTACAGTGACAACTTTATAGCAATGTTGTCGATGCCGACAACATCGACACACCATTGTAAAGTCCACTTGAGACTCTGACACTCTTTCCTGAGGTCCTGCACTCCCTCCCTGAATCAGCTCAGACTCAGAGTTGATTATATTAAGTTTGGGGGGTGTGGGGGGGACAGCTTTTTCCTCCCATGGTACAATGCTGACCGCAATTGTGGTTGACACAGTAGTGTCAGGAAACATTGAGCTGAAAAGAAATTGTCAACGCTTCATCATAGATACCTTGCCATCCTTGCTCCTCCCACCTTCCTGGAGCCCACCAAGATCCAGTTGCTCTGTCTTCTTACCTGCATCATTTGAGAGAGTGAAAGTAAACTAGGTGGCCCCCGGGCGAGGCAGATGGTGCCCTGTACTTCTTCCAGTTCACCCCAGAGTCCAAAGACCTCTGCCCTCAGCCAGAGTGCTGCCTGCATATGGAGCAACACCTCAGTCTTCAAAACATGTCTCTGTGCATTGCGGCCCCAGACCTATTACAATGCACCACTCCAATATCTGATGATTTATTTATCCTCCTGACTTTTTGCTTCCCTGCCTTTCCCTCACCTTTAAACTTTCCTTATCACTACCCACCTTTGACTTCCTTTTACCTTTCCCCATCCGAGTTTGTGTTTTGACCCTTTTCCTTATATATATTTCCTTAGTTCCCCTTTTGATCCCTTGGTAATTTAGGATAGTTGGCATCCTATAGTCACATTCTTACCCTTCCCTAGATAGGGTGTTACCTCTATTCCCACCCTACTGTGTATTTCAGTTGTCCTTATCTTGATCTTTGTAGGTCTTACCATACCTACCCTACACTGCTGTTTACCCCTATGTCACTGACAGTACATCATTTTATACAGGCAATAACCAGCACACAGGTAGTCTACCTTACCTTATTGGACTGGCAGAGTTCCCTGCATTCCTGCTGTTGCCTGCTGATGCCTTAGTGCCAGTCTTACTCTGTTACATTTCTTTGAATTTTCACTCACTCACTAGGGTATGAACATGCTGGACACATTAGGAGGGAGTATTTTTATTGTGCTCTTGTAAGAAGGCTAGGGAAGTCTAAATGCCTTAACTTCAGACGACAGAGAAACACCGCATTCTGGACCTACAAAGTCATCTTAAACAAACTGCCTGACTACATCTCTAACTGCCTACCGTTATGTACACTAAGTAAGTATGCTCTGAGAAGTGCCTCTTACATTTCGTTGAAGGTGTGCATGGACAAATCTTGCTTTGGCTGGGCATCTATTAGTCATATGCTGCCTCAAATGTGAAATAAGCCGCAAAATACCCTGAAAATAAATTACCCTATTAGCTTAGCAGCATTTAAAACATTATACTTGTGTCACAATAAGGAATCTTGTGTTTGCTACCCCCGACTCTTGGGTCTCCTATTTCTTTGGAGCACCCTGAATGTCTCTTGCTTCTGCATCCTCTTGGTCTTAGATCCCATCTACTGCTAGGCTCCCTTACCCCCCACGATACTCATTGCATTCTTCTCACTACTTCAACCCCTGAAACCTGGACCTGGTATTGTACCCACCATCCCCTACCTCTTGCACTCACTGTACTGTTCCTCTTAATAGATTATACCACACAACCTTGCACTTTGCAGCCTGTTGACCCGTATCCGGTATCCTTTCCTATCTCTGTCGTTCTCCCCCTCCCTACTTCCCTCCCCTCTCCCCTCTCCTACACTTAGTCCATATTTTGACTTTGTTCTACTGGGGGATCCTTATAGACCACCCTGTGTTTTTGTCCCTTATCTGATACACTGTTTGTTTTGTATATATTGCTTGATTGTATAACACTGTTGTATTTTAACCTGCATATACATTCATATCTGTATTGACTATGCCTTTTGCTGTTCATGTCTGTGTATTGTAACTGTTGTTTTTAAACTTTTCTTCTTATACTTATATACCCCAGGTCCACCTCGAAAATGAGCTTTGCTCAACAGTGCACGCCTGGTTAAATAAAGATTTTGTTTGATTGATAGAAATGCAGACAGTTGCTTCACATCTGCCTAAGCCACATACCCCAATGCACATCCATCCTTCTTACCCAGCTAACTACAAGGATGATTATCAGCTCCCTTCCCACAACTCACACTAGCACACTGATAACTACTATGCTTTTGTTTTTACATTGACTGAAGGTCTGAATTTATCTTGCAGACCCTACAGTTCTAATAAAGTATCTGTCTATTTATTTATTTATTTGATATATATCAGTTTACAACCTTTGAGCCAAAGGCTCATTTCCAAAGGTACCTCGTCACGTGTGAGACAGAAGCTAATACAGACAGGGTATAACAACAGTTACATTAAGCATCTGTTACAGACATTTGTCACTGACATTATTTACAGTATTTGGACGTAGATATTTTCAGACATTATTTTCAATATTTGGATGAAGATATTTACATCATCACATAGAAACATAGACTTTGACAGCAGATAAGGACCACTTGGCCCACCAGTCTGCCCATTTCCTTCCTATTGGATAAGCTGCAGATTCCTAGTTAACCAACAGCCTACTTCCTGCAACCCCCACTACAATTGCCTTATGTCTGTCCCATGCATGTTTGAATTCCACTGTTTTAGACCCAACAACCTCCCCAGGAAGGCAGTTCTATGCATCCACCACTCTCTGTGAAAAATTTCCTCACATTACCCCTGAGCCGCCCCCTCTATCTTTAAATTGTGCCCCTTGTTCTTACACATCTCTTTTTCTGAAAGATGCTACCCTCCTGGACTTTGTTGATTCCATTATTAGCTTGAGAAAGCATCTAAACAAAGTAGTCAGTCCTATTCATGGGTTTGGTATCATTGACGGAGGTTGCAATCCATAATGGACTTTGTCAGAGAATTTGAATCAGAGAGGGTGAGTGAGTGAAATGTTAGTTGCAGTTACAGGAGCAGATATTGAAGATGTGGTTGCGAAGAGTGGTTTTGAAGTGGGCGATCTTGGGTGCACTAGTGATGGTGTTTGGGAGTGCATTAAACCATGTGGAACCTGTAGTGGAAAGATCTCTGGGCGAGGAGGTTTTACCTGGGTACAACCAGTGGTGCTTTCTCTGAGTTGTGGGTGGAGATAGTGGGGGTGGCAGGATGAAGAGAGGTGGTGACCCCGGGGGGAGAGTCTGAGCAGTATTTTCTTGGACAGTATGCAGGTCTGGTAGCGGAGTCTTTCATCGAGGTTGAGAAGATTGGCAGAGGTATAGAGGGAGCAGATGTGAGTGAGCCTAGGTGTGCCAGTTAGGAGACTGCAGGCCTTGTTTAGGGAGACCTGGATTTTCTGGAGTGCGGAGTTATCTGCTGCCCTGTATACAGGGAGCCCATAGTCCACTAGGGACAGTATTGATGAGGTGATGGCAAGCCAAAGGGCGTGGGGGGGAGGCAGTCCCTGTGTCGGTAAAGGAGTCCAATCCAGGTGTTTGTTGCTGCAGCAAGGGTGTTTATGTGGTCATGGAAGGTAAGGGCCAAGTCGAGGTTAAGTCCAAGATATTTGTAGTTGGATACCTGTTCAAGGGGGTGCTGGGGAGATTGCGGAGAGGTGCACTTTTTGCTTTGTTTTGGTGGTGAGAGAAGATCATTGATTTAGTCTTTTTTAAGTTTATGACCAGTTTACGGTCCTTAAACCATGTTTCGGCGTGGGAGAAGGCATGTTGGAGGGAGCCCTGAAGGGGCGTGGGTTTATGATGCGAAGCAAAGAGCACTGTGTCATCTGCATATAGTAAGATTTTTGTGGTGCAGGCCTTTGGTAAGGAGTTTAGGTAGAGGGAGAAAAGAAGTGGCCCCAGTATAGAGCCCTGGGGCACCCCGGAGTGGACGGGTAGTGTGTCAGATTAGGGTTCCATTAATTTTGACACATTGGGACTGGGTGGAAAGGTAACTGGAGCACCAGGCTAGGGGGCCTGTGGAGAAACCAAGTTTGTGGAGAGAGTCAAGAAGGAGAGGGTGGCAGACTGTCTTGAAGGCCTTGGATAGGTCTATGAACACAGCTCCTGCAATGTTACCAGCGTCTAGGGAGAAGTGCAGGAAGTTGGTGAATTCTATGAGGGCTGTGGTGGTGCTATGGGCTGAATGGAAGCCATGCTGCTCTGGGCATAGAATGTCATACTTGGCTAGGTATTCAGTAAGTTGGGTGGCAACCACTTTTTTTAACGCTTTAGAGAGGGGGGGAAGAATGGAGATGGGTCGATAGTTATTCGGGGAGGCTTTGTCACCACTTTTATGGATGGGGGTAATGACAGCTGTTTTTCAGGCACTAGAGAATTGGCCTAGGCATAGGGATTTGTTGAGCAGGTCCATTAGGGGGACTAGGACCGCGTCGAGGACTAATCGAAGGAGCCTGGCATCTGGGGGTCATTTATAGAGTTATTGCTGTTTAGCACTTTTTGTAGGTAAGGACGAGCTTCGTGGGTGGATATTTTGTGCAGGAGGAAACAAGGATGCTGCAGGGTTGGGGGTTGGGATTGGGGCACAGAGTCAAAGAAACAACTAGGGAGAACACTGCTGAGATCCGAGAAGGTGGTGTTTATACAGTTTGCTATGGTGAGTGTGTCTGTGGAGGTAGTGTCATTTATGGTGAGCTGGGAGGGAGGTGAAAGCATGATTTCCCATTGAGTTCTTTGATATTACTCCAGAAGGTTTTCTGAGCCTCCACGTGGTTGTGAGAGTGGATTGATAATGGTCTGTTTTGGCCTTACGGATGGCTCGAGTGCATCTATTGTGAGCAGCATTATAGGATTGTCTGTCCACCATCCTGCCAGATTCTGTGGCTTTGTGCCAGAGATTATCCCTGTCTCTCAACATTTGGAGTAGGGAGGGGTTATCCAAGAGCATGTTGCCTTTTGGTGCAGAGTTTGGTGAGTGGAGCATAGAGGTCACAGGCCTTGGTGAAGGCCTGTGTAAACAGACTGAGTGCAATTTCAACGCTGAGCTATATTAATGGGGACCAAACTGTTTGGGTGAGCAGCTGTTTAAGTTTTATTAACCCTCCTGGGTGGAGATGCCTTTGGAAGGTTGTTTGGGTTATGAGTTTGGGTGTGGAAAAGGTCCATTGGAATAGGATGGGTGAATGGTCTTAGGGAGTCAGGAAGTACTTTTATATCCTGGATTTTGTTGGGGTAGTTAGAGATAATGATATCTAGGAGGGTGTGGGTACCAGTAGATGGGTGAAGTCGAGTGGGTTGGGTAACTAATTGGACCATGTCAAGGGCTGAGAATGAGTCCTTTGTTGGCACAGCTGAGGGGCCAAGCCAGTTGATATTGAGGTCCCCTACTAGTGTCTGCTCTGCATTGTGTGGTAGAGTACAGAGGTATTCGGTGAGAGATGTGACGGCAGGCTTTTGGTTCTTAGGGGGTATGTAGGTGTCTGTGAGGTATAGTGGGCCCCTGGAGGGGTCGGGGGTGATTTTTAGGGTGAGGGCTTATGCTCCGTTTGTGAGTTAGGGGGTGGGAGCATGTGACCAATAATGTTATTATTGATGTAGAATGCACAGCCACCCCCATGCTTTCCTACCCTGCCTTCCCGATATAGTGTGTATCCGGGGAGTGAGACAAAGGTATCGGGAGTAAATTTGGAGAGCCAGGTCTCCACTAGGGCAATGATGTCTTGTTGGTGAAGGGTGGTCCAGCATTGAAGCACTGCAGATTTCTTTGGCAGGCTACGTATATTCAGAGAGGCAATGTGGAGTCCAGAGGGTCTGGTAGGTGGAGTGGTGGGGGCAGGGCCTTGATTAGGGTGGATATTACCAGAGAGGAGTAGTAGGATGACTAAAGCTCTAACCATAGGGTGGCAAGTTGTTATATTTTGGGAGTACGTTTAGAGGGGGGAGGATGTAGGAAGCAGGGATAGGCAGGGTTTGGAGGGATGGGAAGATGCAAGAGGTGGAGCCAGGGAGCCTGGGTGATGCTGGGGTGTGGCTGCAGGGTGGTGGATGCAGGGGTCCAGTGTGTAATGACAAGGTGGGGGGGTGGCCAATTCTGGAGAGGTGCAATGGTGCAGTCCACAAAAGACATAGGGTGAGGTCTGGCTGGTGGGGGGTGAATCCCAGGGTGGTTATGAGGAAGAGGCACATAAGGTGGAAGTGAACAGTCATGGCGCCTAGATAGCTTTGGGGGCAGAACAAAGAGGTTTTGGGGGGAGCCAGAAAAGCTGTAAGAGCTTTGAGATATGCCATGATATGGTAGCTTGACTAGTAGGCTCAGTGGAAGAGCTGCCAACTATGGTGGCAAAGGCACAGCATTTGAGACCTGCCGTGGGACAGAGGAGAGATCTATTTTATGCAGACTATAACGATAGAGGCTTTGAAAGCTTTAGAAGCTAAGCATGAGTTAGCCTGCTTTGGTTATCTCAGCAATTTAGCTGAGGATACTGGTAGGAGGGGTACAGGGTTCGTAACCTGCAGTGAATACCAGAAATGTTATTTTAGCAGACTATGGGGGGGGCAGAGGCTTTGAGAGCCTTGAAACTAGATATGATGGCTGCGTGGTAGACCTGCTGATTCTGGTAGCAAGGGTGCAGGGTTTGAAGCCTGCAGTGGTACCAAGAATATTATTTTAGCAGACTATGGGGGTTAGAAGTTTTGAGAGCCTTAAAACCATAGTCAATGATAGTCTGATATGATGACTGAGTAGTAGAGCTGCTGACTCTGGTAGCAAGGGTGCAGGGTTTGAAGCCTGTAGTGGTACCATGGATATTGTTTTAGCAGGCTATGGGGTCAGAAACTATGAGAGCCATAGAAAGTAAGGATAAGGTAGCCAGATATTATGGTTAAGTGGTAGAGCTGCTGACTCTGACAGCAAGGGTACAGGGTTATGAGACCTGCAGTGGGACAGAGGATGAGTATTTTTTCTAAGTAGGGAGAAAGGAAGGGTTAAAGGCTTTGAAATGGAGGTAAATATTGGCCTGGTTCATTGGCTTAGTGGATGGGCTACATACTTTGGCGTCGGTGTACAGGGTTTGAGGCTTGCAAGGGGACTATGGTGGGACAATGGGCAGGGAGATGGAAAGGACGGAGTAGAGATTAGAGAAGAAGAGAAAGGCAGAAGAAAGGGTTAGGAGAGAACTCTAGTGGCTTCTAGTGGACAGGGATTGAATTAGTTGTTAAGAAGGAGTGGAGATGGGGGAGTGGTTGGAGTGGTGCTAGTGATGATAGTGCAGCAACCGCTAGTGGTCAGAGTGTATAAGCTGCAAATGGGATAGTGGGCACTTTAGTAAAAAATGGGGTAGGTCATGTGATATGTCATGTGACCTGTAAGCAGCAATAAATGGAGTGCCGGCCCTGAGTGAGTGGGGTAAGACCTCTCCACAAGCAGGCTGGAAGGAAGGAGGCTTTACCTCTTATAGCTCTCTGCAGTCCCCTGTTACAAGCTCCTCAGCTGGGCAGTGTATCTCCTAGTTAGAAATGTTCTAATAATAATAATAATAACTGCACCTTTCAAATGACAAGGTGCCTAACAAATTTAAAATCACAAATCAGACATCTCGACAACATAAGTTATATAAAATCACAAATATCATCATACAATCATTCACTGAATGCTTGGTGCCATAAATATATTTTCAAAGCTTGCTTAAATCCCTCCATGGTTGTGCACTTCTGTAACCGACGGGGTAGAGAATTCCAAAGGGTTGGGGCTACATGCATAAATGCTCTGGCCCCAGAAGATTTCAGACACACCCATGGAATCTCTAGCAACCCCTTGTCAGCTGAGCAGAGCGATCGCCCAGGGCAGTAGGGGACCAGGATCTCTTTCAAGTAGTCTGAGCCCAGTCTGTGTAGGGTTTTAAAAGTCAGAAGTTAATCTGCCACTGTACTGGCAGCCAGTGCAGTCTGTGTAGCACCGGGGAAATATGACAGGACCGAGACGATCCCATCAAAAGCTGGCCTCCGCATTCTGCACTAGCTGCAGGTGATGGATTTCCACCCCTGGAAACCCTAGGTAAAGGGAGTTGCAATAATCTAAGCATGAGGACACAAAGGCATGGACCAGAGTAGGAAGATCACTGGACGGAACAAGGTGCTTAATCCTGGAGCTGTTCCTCAGATGGTAAAAAGAGGATTTGATGACAGCCGACACCTGCGAAAGCAGGGTCAGCCCTTCATCAAAAATGACCCCAGGTTTCGCACCTGTTCAGAGGTTGGGAGTGATAAACCCTCAAGAAAAAGTCCAGAGGGCGAATCAGCCCCTAACCCCCCATCCAGCGACCCAGATCTACAACCAGCACCTCAGTCTTTTCCGAGTTCAACTTCAACCAACTGGAATCCATCCACTGCTGGATTTCTGTGAATCAGCTATTAAAGACCAAGAGAGCTCCATCCTGATCAGGTGCAAAAGAAAGGTAGAGCTGGGTATCATCAGCATAGCAGTGAAACCTCAGCCCATACCTTCTTACAGTGTCTCCGAGGGGCAGCATATACACTGAGAACAACGTGGGGGACAACACTGAGCCTTGAGGTACCCCACATGACAGAGAAACTGGATCCGAGGAATGAACCCTGGACACCACTCTCTGAGTTCTTCCCATGAGGAATGATGTAAACCACCCAAGGGCTGTTCCTGATAGTCACACAGATGAACCTCAGATGGTCAAGCAAAACCCCATGGTCCACAGTGTCAAACACTGATGAGAGAGCCAGAAGAATCAAGATGGAGTGGCTCTTCCGATCTCTAGCCATCAGGAGATCATTGAGCACCCAAACCAGCGCTGTCTCAGTACTATGTCTCTTCGAAGTCCGCACTGGAGGGGTTCATAGATGTCATGGATGGCCAAATGGCCCTCCAGCTGTGCAGCCACTACTTTCTCAATCACCTTCCCTAAAAAGAGGAGGTTAGAGATAGGTCTTTAGTTTGCATGGCAGCCTGGGTCCAAAGAAGCTTTCTTCAAGAGTGGTGTTACCACTGCCTCTTTCAGGAAGCTGAGAAGCTCACCTGTTTCCAAGGAGCACCAGACTATGAGAGCTAGGACCAGACCAATGGAATCAATACAACCCAAAATCAGGGAAGTTGGTCATGGGTCCAAACTACAGCACATAGGGTGTGCACTCTGGACAATCTGCATGTCATCCATGAACTCCAGTCAGTCAAAGATACTCCAGGAAAGCCTAGGAGCAGTGGCCTCATGCTGATCCAAAGCAATGCCCACAGAATGTGCTGGTTGGAGTACCACCCTGATGTCAGCCACCTTAGTCGCAAAGAATTGACCAAGTTCATCACACTCTACTTGCGAAAAGGCTTTCCAGACTTGTAGACAGGCTGGGTTGCACAGTCTGTCCACCGTTCAAAACAGCTGAGCTGGTTGATTCTGAGCAGCCACAATCTCCCCAGACAGGAACTTTGCCTTCTTACGGGTGATTGCAGATTGATAGACTTGATAATGGTCCATCAATCTAAGGTGATCAGCATCAAGGATGGATTTTTGCCAGCAACACTCTAACCTTCGTCCTAGTCACAACATCTCCCTCTGAGTCCCATCAAACCATGTGGATCAAGGGCAAAGGGAGAGAGGACAAACTCGGATGGGAGCAATGACATCCAGGGCTGCTGAAATGGCTAAATTGTAAGTCATCATGAGGGTCTCTGGGTCATTGTTTTCCACTGGGAGGGACAATAGTTCAAGCACCACCGCTTGAGAACTTATATCTCGTAAAGGACGGTAACTGACCATCTCCACAGGGGTAGGCATATGAAGGGGGTGCTAAAACTGAACCCCATGGTGTAGTGATAGGACCATTCTACTGGTTCCACCCTCAAGTTAGAGGTTTCGATCCCCAGGAGGAAGACTAAGTCAAGAGAGTGATCGTGTTTGTGAGTAGCAGTGGTAACTATCTGTGTGAGGCCCAGAGATGTCATCAACTGGAGGAAGTGCTGTCCAAATTGTGAGATTTCATCATTGACCCAGGTGTTGAATTCACCCAGGACCATTGGCCTGGGTGACTCAAATGCCATATCGACGATGATGTCCACGATTTCCTAAAGGAATCGCTTCTCATCTCCAGGTGGATAGTAGATGAGGACGATCCGACAACCTACACCTGCTGCTACAGTACAATCAAATGTCTCAGTCTCCTTAACTGGTACACTTGTGAGGTTAAGTTTGATCTTGAAACAGACCGCAACCCCTCCCACGATCCAATCTCGGTGGTTTATCA
The DNA here is from genome assembly GCA_016271365.2 of Neoceratodus forsteri. Taxonomy (NCBI): domain Eukaryota; kingdom Metazoa; phylum Chordata; order Ceratodontiformes; family Ceratodontidae; genus Neoceratodus; species Neoceratodus forsteri. Next base: position 1,021,716,709 of record CM057454.1, on the reverse strand, counting down.
CTGAATACCGGCCGGAGTTAAAGCCTCAAAATGGGGCCAGAATTCTCATCCAGCCAGGTTTCAGTGATGCAGACCAGGTCCACAGTTTCAACAAGAACTGCAATAATTGCAGTCTTGTTTTTAATGAACCTGGCATTGCATAACACTGCCTGAGTTGATGAACTCTGGCTACCGAAGCACCTGCCTACCACAATTGGTAGTGCCCTTGAGTAAGGAAACCAGACATGGCAGACCACATTCTAGGTTTCATTTCACCCCAGGGTTGTGTTCTGGATCTTACCACCCGATGTGGTGGCCCTCTATTCACCCTCCGCTGTTGCAACTCGGCCCCTCTCTGTCCCCTACATGCAATACCCAGCATGCTATAGTGCTGGTAGGTTGTAAACCAAAGTGGAGGAGGGGCAGAGGGAGCAAAGAGCAGAGGACAAATAGCACACAACCGTGAGGGCAGGCCTCTAACACATTCTTATGACCTAAACAATACCCCTCAACTAACCAATTATATACCCAAAGAAACAATTCACAAAATATTATAAAATAAAACAAAATAAAATCTTACATAAAACCAAATAAAGTACCCTATAAACCCAACCCCAAATAAATAAGTAGCCCTTACACAAACCTCTCTAATATCACATTTCTAAAAATAAATTTAAATAATAATAATTAACAAAGTTCCAAACACAAAATAAATGAATCAAAACAACAAAATCTTCACCACCCTAGGGTCCTCTCACAGCCTTGGGAAGTGAACAAAACAATATTGCACTAAAAATAAATAAAAGAAAACATCAAAATCATAAAGTCAAATTGGTAAAGATGGGCAGAATTGGCTGATGATGCAATAATTAAAAAAAATTGTTAGGGGAGAAATACAGTTATCCAAGTCCCAATGGTCCTCTCACCACCAGCAGGGCTAAAGAATTTCCCTCAGGAGATCACCCCCCCTGAGCAGACAGATGGAAAATGTCTTTGGTAATTTCTCCCCAAAATAAAATCAAACGTTCCCCAGTTCTCAGGTACTCTTATTGCCAGAGCCTAGGGAAATACTGTTCAGCACTCTCAGTGCCGGCAGAATAATAAAATTAAATGGTCTGACCATAGCCCAAAATAGGGAAGAAGTCCTAAAGATCTTCTTCAAAACCAGTCACGCTGAAGCCAGGGATGAGCCACAGAAAATCTGAACAGGCTGCCGGCCCAGGGCCATAACAGTTGCCGGGTCCCAGTTAGAGCCCACCAACCAGTAGGTTCCATGGGGATCCCTAGGGATCAAATCTCCAACCACTGAATCCCCGGCAGATAAGAGCCCAGACCCCCACGGTGCCACAGACCAATGCACAGCCCACCCAACAGCTTGGGACAACTACACCCAGCTCCAAATCAAGCTACTGTCATTCCCAAATCCATTACCACGAGTCCAACAATAAATTCCACTACTCTTCAACACCAAGTTCCAAAGTTCCAAAAATCCAAAGCCCTTCCCAGTTCCAAAATCCAACGCCCTTCCTGGTACTCCACAATAATCCTCTTGCAGTTCCTCCTCCCAGGTCCACACAAGACATACAGCCACAGACATTCAGACAGGGGTGTTCAAAATGCAAAATTAGTCAAATCCACAGTGGAGAGCAAGTCCAATCACCGAGAGTGCCAAACAGTAATGGGGCCAGTTGAAATAACCCCAGCGTTCACTTCAGAAGTGTCTGAGTAACACCCCGACACCCCAATAATGCTATCGGACTCGGTGCACTCCTCAGCAGATGCTCTACCTGCCTCAGACAGCTGCCTCCTTGCTCTAATAACATTGCTTTGTGAGCAAAAGCTTACTACAGGTTAGTCTAAAATATTTATAGCTGAATATATCTAAATATATCTCAAACATATTTCAGATATACAGTACAATATATCCATTTTTCCAGATCATTTGTAGATATTTGCAGAGATCATTGAGGAATGTCTTATAGTTGGCATGGACATATTAAATCTATACTTTTTTATACTAAGCAAAAACATTTGAGTTTTATGGACTAATTCTAATTTTACATACACGTGTAATGTTAATATGTAATTTCTACAATAAGTGTATGATAAACATATATTTATATGACATATATTTCATATATGGTTAAAATAGGTCTGGCCTGACGTATATCTGGAAGCTATATTGACTTTACATTTTATAGTTTATATGTAAATACATATATATATATATATATATATATATATATACACACACATACACACACACACATATATATATATATATATATATATGTCTTTCCCATTGTATACTGTAAGTACATTTTAAATACACAATATACTATATATATATATATATATATATATGTATTCCTCATTGTATACTGTAAGTAAATGTTAAATAAATGTTTATTTAGCAAATTAATTTATGCAATAAATATGGTCTGTATATATTTACATATACATGTGGACTATATTCTGTAAATACATATTTAATTCATTATTTCTTCATATCTTATAGTAAAATATGTATCATGTTTACCTGCAAGATACAGTATGCATATAACATATACAGCATATGCTTTATATTTTTTATATTTGTTGAATATATGTTTTGCAAAATTATTTTTGGTACAGTGTACTGTATATAATTGCATAACTAATTTATATATTGCAAAAGCCCAGTTTCTCAACCCAAATCACAGTAATTTCTATTTTAAAATAATTTCGAATTGACATTAGCCAACAGAGCAGAGATAATAGTATAGAGTGTACACCAAGCACTTGTACTGTTGGAATTCATCCTGACCTAAAAGGTAAACAAAAACAGGTGGTATGAATACCAGTTTCAGTCTTTACTTAGCACGAGATTGAGAGGTAAGTCCTATATGTTAGTTTATAAAGTATGTGTAAACTGTATCTCTGAGTTAATGGTGCATTATTAAATGATAATTCAGTATAGCTATTACATTGGTTGCTAATAAGATGAATTCCAGCTGTCACAGATAAAGATACATCATCAATTTTTGTCAGGCTATTTTATGAGGTTTTTACTATATACATATACAAAATATTTCAGATATAGAGTGTAAGTCAACTACACAAAAAGTATAGTTAATTATTTAAGATGTATCAGCAGATTTATAAAACATGTTCTGTATCTATAATATATTGTCTCATGGAAATACATTTATAACATATGATTAATTACACATGTTTTGCACATGAAAGCTGTTTTCGATCATTCAATTTTAGATAGTTTGCCTATACATTAGACATATGATGAAACTATATTTCAAAGATGATTTACAAATTGATTTGAAATATACATTAATGAATATATTTATATTTCTTTTTTTTCATATGAGTATTGTTGGAATGTGCTCAGTAGCATTTTGACTGTAGCAGAATGTAGGGGAAAGTGAGGGTTTAGCAGCAGTCAACTGTAGCAAGTTGTAATGGGCATGTGGCCAGTATTAAATGGCTTGGCATTTGAGTAGAATATAAGAAGAAATAGTACTTTGTTAATCTGAACCCTTGAGGGCAGTGTTTTTGTTGAATTTGGTCACTTGGGGTGACCAGCTTAGAGTTTTACTATTGGAGCCTTGCCCTTAAGGGGCCTAGCTTGGCTTAATAGGTAGGGAATTGCCCTGGAATTGGAGTAAGCTAATTAGTATGATATGGGAGTGCACAGGATACTAGCACAATACTGATATTTTTTCACAATATAAGGCTATGTAGGAGTGGGCTTCAAGGTAAAATGAGTCTGCTAGCAGATAATACAAAACTCTGTCTTGGAGAATGGATAGTAATAAAGGGATTAGCAACATGAAACTCAGTGTAGAAAAGCAATGGTCCAAATGTTGGCATTTAATTTCAATACCAACAAAATTTAATTGTGATACACACTGGACACAAAAATACACATTGGACCAAAGGGGTGAGCACGGTTTAGTACTGGGACATGTACTCTTCAGTGTCTTTGCTTGTGACATTGCAGAAGAAATGGAAGGGAAGGTATGCCTTTTTGAAGATTATATCAAAATCTGCAATAGGTTGGACACTCAAGAGTGGGTAGAGAGAATGCACAGGGATCTTGGGAAACTCAAGGAGAGGTCAAAACTATAGCAGTTTAGATTCAGTGCCAAAAACTGAAAAATAGTGCCCCTAGGGCATAGGAATCCTGAAATGGAGCATAGGATGGGGGAAGCTACTGACAGTCACTAAGCAGGAAAGTGACCTTTGGTTATCTTAACTAATGACCTCAATATGGCAGAGCAGTGTGACAAAGCAGTGGGCAGGGATAGTCGTATGCTGGAGTGCATAGCGAGGGGGATCTCCAGCAGGATAAGGTAGGTCATTTTGCCACTGTTTTATTCACTGGTGAGGCCTCATCTGGAGTACTTTGTCCAGTTTTGGAGGCTGTATCTCAGAAAGGACATAGACAGGGAGGAGTCAGTCCAGTGGAGGGCAACTAAAATGGTGCAGTTGTTCCCAAGACACCCTCCAAGGAGAGACTGATGGTTCTCAACACGACACTCTGGAAGAGAGGAGAGCAAGAGGACATGTTAGAGATCTACTTGTGCTCAAGTGAACATAGGTGCAAGAGGGGAGTCTCTTCTCAAATGTGAAATAGCACCAGGACTGGGGCATGTGATGAAGCTGAAGTGAGGGAGAGTTTTAGAGGGATGTGATGAAGTACTGCTTCACTGAAAGGGTGGTAGATGCCTAGAAGAGACTATCAGCAGACATGGTGGAGGCAAAACAGTGGGGGCTTCAACCATGCATGGGATAAACATAGGAAACATTGGTAGATAGGCTAATGGGGAATGTTTACCAGACACCAGTTAGGGCCTGAAGAGACTGATTAGGTAGGGAACATCCAGACAGCCTGAGGGACAAGCAGTTCTTCTCTGACAATAAATTCTATGTTTCTATATGGAAAATTGCATCAATGGGGTCATGGTACAGCACTGAAAGGATGAAAAAGGCATGGAGTGACAATTAACAACAGTTTGAAATACTCTTCATGATACAATACAGCATATGACAAAAATAACAGGATGAGCTGGCATGATGACACAATTGGTATCATTACTGTTCGCAGTGCTGATGACCTGGGTTCAGGAATGAGCCCAAAGAATAGGACGGTCGGCACAGAGAGGAGGATTGAGCATCCTAGGGAACGCTCTTCTCCTCTGGATTATGGGCTGTGGACTCTTGGCAATCAAGTGACACTCAGTGGAGACTGGGTGTATGCCAGGCCAGGATCACATCAGTGGGGTGAAGGCAACAATGAACGTGTGTGGAGCATGTAAGGGTGCACGCACTTTCTGCACTGATGTCATTACACATATACGCCTCAGGGGAAACAAAGCTGGAAAACTTTTGGGCCAGTGGCACAGTGATGACGTGTACCCCACCTGAATGACACTGCAGGTGCAGACTCTACTGGGCCCTCAAAGTGGATCTCAATCTCTCCCTTTGGGGAGCCCCACTGCAGAGGACAAGCTGTATACCCGCCAGTCTGGGCAACCTGGCAAGGATGCTGAGTGGGTGACCTAGGTGCCGAGGGGTACATCCCCACCTGTAACTAAGTGATAGAAAGAATTGAAAAAAAGATAGGATATTAGGATGCTCAGGTGGGTGTCATTGGTCACAGTAAAGGGAAAATATTGCCTCAGTGCAGGTCTCTTGTTAGACCACACCTGGAGTACTGTGTGCATGTTTGGAACCCACATCTGAAGAGGTATGGAGAAAGTTACAGACTATCCACAAGAAGGCTACAACAATGATACTTCTGCTCAGTATTTACTGACAAGAAGGTAGGGCAGGGCCCACAGCTCAGCACCATGGACATGGGGGGGAGGAAGGTGTGCACTAGTCCCTTCACAGAAGAAAGAGTCCTACAAGAGCTCTCTGGAGCAAAGTGTTTCTTACAGGGTATATCTTTTCTGAAATTACTGTATTACAGGTGGAGCTTACATTTTTGTGACTTTTTTATTATTGGGCTAAGCAAAATTACTGTTTGACACTGTGTTTTATTTTATTCTTGTTTGTTGAAAAGGTTTGTTGTCTCAGAGGTGTTTCAGTCTCCTTCTCACATTGAAGGAGCTAATTGCTTTTCCTCCCACAGCTCTTCCAAAGGATTAGGTATGTATGTGGGGGTGGAGCTGGCAAACTGTCAGTAATTTCCAACAGAAAGAAGGGTTAAAAAGTCAGGTTAGTTGATATCTTGGAGGTAGAAGACTTGGTTTGCTGGCCAAGGCACCTAGCTTCACCTGAGCTCTTTCCTTCTAAGACTGCTTGAAAGGCAGAGTAGAGAAACTTACCAGAGCAAGGGAAAAGGATTAAGACTTAGTTTGGCTAAGCAGATTTACTGTGTGGTGGTGTTTTTATTTTTTACTCACAGGGATTGCTACTGTTTGTTGCTAATATTTCATTGCTTTATTTTTTCTCTGATTCAAATTGTTGTTGCTGGTATACCTTCTTCTGCATTATTACAAGGTGTGCCTACAGGTGTATGCTAACAGATTACTCCTGTAATCTTCTGATTCAAATTGTCTTTGCAAGGTATATCTTCTGTTACTGCTTTATTTTTCTCTGGAGCAAAGTGTTTCTTACAGCGTATATCTTCTCTGAAATTATTACAGGTGGTGCTTTACAGGTTTTACAGTTTTATCTAACATTAGGATAAGCTTTCAGGGTTACTGCATTTGTTGTTGACTGATTGTTTCTGCTCTTACCTCCTTGTTCTTTCATCCGTGGTTCTTCTTTTTAGGCAGGGGAAGGGCCCAGCCACCCACCCCCATCCCCAACCACCCCACGCTACACTCCTTTTATAGGGTACCACAGTTGTGACATTTCCTGTGGCAGAGCAGGAAGGGTGGATCAGTGGGGCCTCCCAAGGTGATCTCATTTACAGGGGCACTAGTAATTTAACTTGTTATAACAAGTTAAACAAAGCACAATTAAACCATTACTTGCATTTTTTTCCTTTTTTTTCCTTCTAATTACTCTGACTAGGTTACAAACCCAGCAACTTATTTGGAATGGATTTCATTAACTGCAGGTACTGTGGAACAATTTTCAGAAGGACAGTCTTACAGGATTTGGGACACTGTCCTACATGCTGGGCCTTTGGAGATCTTAGGGCTCAGCTCCGGCAGCATGGGCAGAGATTGCAGCCTCAGATTTCATATTGAAGAGGAAATACATTATAAGAACCTCCGCCATTTCCCAGCATCCAACAGAAAAACCTCGACCGCAGAGGGTAGTTGGTCCAGGAGGTTGGCATGTGGTTAGGAGGAGAAACCAGGTGCCCCATCACCTCTGCTCTCCAAACACATTACCTCCAAAACCATATAAACACTACAAACAGGTATCTGCCTCTATCTCTGAAATCAAATAAAGAGGCAGAAGACACTGAAACAGGACACTGGCACAGGAGCTACACAACAAAACTCACCCAAATCAGGAACCAAAACAAAACAAGCACAAAGGAAATCCAAAAACTTCTGATCATAGGAGACTCCATGATTCGGGGAGTTGATACCCATCTCCAGCCAGGGGTGATGGTCAGATATCTCCCAGGTACATCAGCATGGAGAGACACTGACCGCATTGCTAAAATTGTTCACAAAGCAGGAGAAAACATTGATGTCCTAGTACACATAGGGACTAATGATCTCGCCAGCCGGTCAGTTGTGGAGACCAAGGAACACCTGACTAGGCTGGGTGACAAACTGTCATCTATTTCGTCCGGCATCTCCTTCTCTGAGATCCTTCCAGTCTGGGAGAGGGAGCAGATGGACCGGAAGGTCAGAGAAGGGAGATAGGGAGCTAAACACGTGGCTCAAGGGCTGGAGCCAGGAAAAGGACACAGATTTGTAGGGAACTGGCAACAGTTCAGGGAGCGAAAGTTCTTTAAATTTGATGGACTGCATCTGACTAAAGAGGGAGTCAGTGCATTGGGGCAGAAGTTTGACGTCTTTGCAGAATATTTAAACTAGCAAATGGGGAGAGGGGTGCAGCACCCCATACGTCGAATGGGAAGAACACCCCTCCCCCCTCAGCTAGTGGTCAAACAGGAATTCAGCATGTTTGCCGTTCATTTGCATCACCAGGTAAGAAAAAAGGTTTGTCTCCCCATACGACGCACAGGGTAATGCCAAACTTCACACAACAACTAACACACCAAAATCTGGCCAATGGAAAATCATGTACACAATGCTCACAGCCTGGGAAATAAGATCCCAGACCTGCAGGCAATAATGTCAGAGGCTAAACTGGACATAGTAGCAATTAGTGAGACGTGGTTTATAGTAACCACACTTAGGAGACTTCAGTACCTGGCTATGTATTGTTCAGAAGAGACCGAGGTGCAAAAGGGGGAGGAGTGGCCCTGTATGTTAATGAAAATATCAAAGCTACAGAAATTCAGAATACACATAAGGAGCCAGAAGAACTGTGGGTCACCCTGGAAACAGGAAATGGGACAGCCATAAGAACTGGGGTTGTCTACAGGCCCCCAGACCAGAGGGAGGACATAGACACATTACTGTTAGAAGATATACAAAACATGACAGCTAAGGGGAGGTTCTGATAATGGGAGACTTCAACATGCCGGATACAGATTGGTCAATACCAGCAGGAACATCTGCCAGAACTAGACTCATAGTGGATTCCCTGCAGGGGGAGGGCCTCAAACAACTGGTACAGCAACCCACAAGAGACAGGACTATCCTAGATCTAGTACTGACTAACAAAGAAGGGATCTGAATCTCCAGGTAGAAGGTCACCTGAGGCCAGTGACCATCACATGGTATGGTTCAATTTGGCTACTACATCTAAATCATCCCATTCCAAGGCAAAAATATGGGACTTCAGAGGAGCTGATTTGATAAGATGGCCAACAGAGTTAAGCTAGCCCTGGCAAAAGAAACACAGGTGAGGGGGTACAGGCAAAGTGGGCAAGCATTAAGGATGCAATACTTGAAGCAACATCCCATTGTGTTAGACAGAAAAGGAAGTGCAAGAAGAAGGAAACCACTTTGGTTCTCAAATACAGTAGCAGAAAAGGTCAGAGCCAAAAGGCTGGCCTTCAGGAAATATAAAGGGAACACAGCGGGATGAAGATAGGGAGGCATACCAAACTGCCTAAGGGAAGCAGGTAAGGCAGTAAGGCAGGCAAAGTCCCAAACTGAGGAAACACTAGCACGAACAGTAAAGAAGGTGACAAGACTTTCTATAGATACATTAGTGAAAGGAGAAAGTCCAGAGGGGTATTGCTAAGCTTAATGGAGAAAAGGGAGCATGTGAGGAGGAGGACCCTGTAAAGGCATCTATCCTAAATAGATACTTTTGCCTCAGTATTTACTGAAGAGAAGGTAGGCAGGGCCCACAGCTCAGCATCATGGACACGGGGAGGGAGGTGAGCACTACTCCCTTCACAAAAGAAAGGGTCCTACAAGAGCTTGCTAAGCTCAGGGTGGATAAGGCAATGGGACCTGATGGCATACATCCCAGGGTACTTAAGGAGCTAAAGGAGGAACTAGCAGAGCCATTAGCAGAATTGTTTAGTGAGTCTCTGAGCACAGGAGAGGTCCCAGAAGACTGGAGAAGGGTTTATGTGATCCCGCTCCACAAGAGTGGTAGCAGGGAGAGGCGGGAACTACAGACCGGTCAGTCTTACCTCAGTAGTGGGCAAGATTATGGAGGCACTCTTAAGGAAAGGATAGTGCAACACCTGGAATCCATAGGGGCACAGGATCCAAGACAGCATGGGTTTACAAAGGAAGGTCCTGTCAAACTAATCTCATAGATTTCTTTGACTGGGTAACCAGAGTGGTGGACCAAGGGGGAGCAGTTGATGTCGCCTACCTTGACTTCAGCAAAGCTTTTGACACTGTTCCACATAGAAGATTGATAAATAAGCTGGGTAGGCTCGGGGTGGGTCAGAAGTTGGTCAGCTGGGTGGCAAACTGGTTGACGGGCAGAAAACAGAGAGTGGTGGTAAATGGTATACAGTGAGAAGAGATGCAAGTCACAAGTGGGGTACCTCAGGGATCAGTCCTGGGGCCAGTCCTCTTCAACATCTTCACTAGTGACCTTGCAGATGGACTAGAGGGTAAGGCTTGTCTGTTTGCAGATGGCATCAAGATCTGCAACAGAGTAGATGATCCAGATGGGTGGGCAGAATGAGAAGAGATCTGGATAAACTAGCAGAATGGTCAGAAGAGTGGCAACTGGGATTTAATGCAAAGAAGTGCAAAATCATGCACATAGGGAAGAGAAACCCTGAAGCCACCTATAGGCTGGGAGGGAGTTGCTAGCAGTCACAAAGGAAGAAAGAGACTTGGGCATCATCATCACTGATGACCTAAAATCATCCAAGCAGACCTCTAAAGCAGTAGGTAAGGCTAGGGGGTGTTAGGGTGTATTAGTAGGGTATCACAAGTCATAAGAGGGAGGTATTAATCCCTCTGTACAAGACACTGGTTAGGCCCCATCTGGAGTACTGCATGCAGTATTGGAGGCCACACCTTCACAAGGACATTAACCAAATTGAGGCAGTCCAGAGAAGGGCAACCAAAATGGTGCAGGGACTGCATCAGAAAACATATGAGGACAGATTAACGGAGCTCAATATGTATACCCTTGAGCAAAGGAGGGAGAGAGGTGATATGATCGAGGCATTCAAACACCTTATGGGCATAAACAAGGTGAAAGAGTCTAACATGTTTAAATATAAGAAAAATAGCAGGACAAGAGGACACAGCATGAGATTAGAGGGAGGCCGATTAAGGGGAATGAGGAAATTCTTTTTCACAGAAAGGTGGTGGATGCATGGAATGGCTTACCACAAGAAGTGGTGGCTATGAATACAGTGCAGGGCTTCAAACAGGCATGGGATAGACATAGGAGCAATACAAATGAGTATGAATAGATAGGCCACTGACAGAGCAAAGGCCGATGGCACATTTATAAGGTAGAAAAAGAAATGGGCATACTGGATGGGCCTTGCGGTCCTTATCTGCTGTCAACTTCTATGTTTCTATGGTGGACGAAGCTATGGGACCTGATGGAATACATCCCAGGGTACTAAAGGAGCTAAGGGTGGAACTAGCAGAGCCATTATCAGAACTGTTTAGTGAGTCTCTGAGCACAGGAGAGGTCCCAGAAGACTGGAGAAGGGCTCACATGAATCCGCTCCGCAAGTGTGGTAACAGGGAGGAGGCAGGGAACTACAGATCAGTCAATCTTACCTCAGTATTGGGCAAGATTATGGAGACACTCCTTAATGAAACACCTGGCAACCATAGGAGCACAGGATCCAAGACAGCATGGGTATACAAAAGGAAGGTCCTGTCAAGCTAATCTCATAAATTTATTTGACTCGGTAACCAGAGTGGTGGACCAAGGGGGAGCAGTTGATGTTGCCTACCTTGACTTCAACAAAGCTTTCGATACTGTTCCACATAGAAGACTGATTAATACGCTGGGTAGGCTCGGGGTGGGTCAAACGTTGGTCAACTGGGTGGCAAACTGGTTGCTGGGCAGAAAACAGAGAGTGGTGGTAAATGGTATACAGTCAGAAGAGATGCAAATCACAAGTGGGGTACCTCAGGGATCAGTCCTGGGGCCAGTTCTCTTCAATATCTTCATCAGTGACATTGCAGATGGACTGGAGGGTAAGGTTTGTCTGTTTGCAGATGACACCAAGATCTGCAACAGAGTAGATGATCCAGATGGGGTGGGCAGAATGAGAAGAGATCTGGATAAACTAGTAAAATGGTCGGAAGAGTGGCAACTGGGGTTTAATGCAAAGAAGTGCAAGATCATGCACATAGGGAAGAGAAACCCTGAAGCCACCTATAGGCTGGGAGGGGAGTTGCTGGCAGTCACAAAGGAAGAAGGAGACTTGGGCATCATCATCACTGATGACTTGAAATCATCAACCAGATCTCTAAAGCAGTAGGGTAAGGTAGAGGGATGTTGGGGTGTATTAGTAGGAGTATCACAAGTCGGAAGAGGGAGGTAATAATCTCTCTTTACAGGACACTGGTTAGGCCCCATCTGGAGTACTGCATGCAGTACTGGAGGCCACACCTTCACAAGGACATTAACCAAACTGAGGCAGTCCAGAGAAGGGCAACCAAAATGGTGCATGGACTGCATCAGAAAACATATGAGGACAGATTAACGGAGCTCAATATGTATACCCTAGAGCAAAGGAGGGAGAGAAGTGATATGATTGAAACATTCAAACACCTTAAGGGCATTAACAAGGTGAAAAAGTCTAACATATTTCAATATAAGAGAAATAGCAGGACAAGAGGACACAGCATGAGATTAGAGGGAGGTCGATTAAGGGGTAATGTGAGGAAGTTCTTTTTCACAGAAAGGGTGGTGGATGCATGGAACAGCCTACCACAGGAAGTGGTAGATATGAAGACAGTGCAGGGCTTCAAACAGGCATGGGATAGGCATAAGGGAGCAATACAGATGAGTATGAATAGATAGGCCATTGACAGATCAAAGGCAATGGCATGCATCATAAGGTAGAAAAGAAATGGGCAGACTGGATGGGCCCTTGCGGTCCTTATCTGCCTTCAGCTTGTATGTTTCTATGTTTCTATGATTCAGTGCAAGCAGGAAGTCTCACATTAAGAAAGCCAGTCTTAACATGTCCTCTGCAACGGGTAAGAGAGAAAGGGAAGATATGGTAGAAATACATGCAGTTATATAAAAGGGCCAGACTCAGCAGAGGGTTTTAGACAAGAAATAGGATCACCATGGGGGGGGGGGGCATAAACTTAAAATGGAAGATGAAAATTTCAAAAAGAACATAAGAAATCCATTCTTCATGGATCTGGTGGCATATAGATTGGAAAAGAATGCCCAGTAATGTGATCAATGTGATGGGACTGGCTTAGAGTTCAAAACACAATTTGATGTCTTCAAGGGGTTTATAATGAACAAAGCAGAGTGGCATTAGAGAGTGCTCTGTAATGGCTGAGAAAAGCTATGTAGGAATATCAAGGCAGACTCATTGACTCAAAGGGCCTGATTTTCAGACCCACTGAGGAGTCTGACACAAGCGTTGACATGCAGCAAGCCTGTGCCACAGTCCAATATTGGAAGGATTTGCCCCTGCAGCATGTCCAGTCTGGCGACACAGCATAATTTCACCAGTTCCCCCCCCTGGCATAGCATTGTGGCCATTGTTGTGTCTGATAATGGGGCTTGCATCACTATGCTGCTGTAAAGTGAGGGTACTGTTGCAACTTGCATCCTGAGTTATAAAATCTGGTGCAAGTTGCAGCAAACCCTTGGCTGCAGCTGCGACAAACCATGTGGGGATCCAGGGCTTGGCCTCAAGCCCTGGATCACCATTTGAAAATTGGGCCTGTAGTCTTTTTCTGTCCTCAACCATGTATGTCTCTATGGATTGGATGACAGGAATGAGAGCGTTGGTGACACTGGTTATGGCTCAGTCTTCATTGACCTTGTGTCCCAGAGAAAAAAAAATGGTAAAAGGAAATCAGTTAAAAGTAGTGAGTGAGATGAGTCTTGTGTTTGTACTGCAGGGAAGTAAAGTGTGAAAAAGACAACAGTACAGTATATCCAAGGCTGGAAGCCATCTGAAATGGAAATAGAGACATACAGTGAGACACGTTGCTGTTGTAGGAAAGGGTAAAGAGGAGGATGAAGTGACAAGCAAAAACATTATACTATCAAGTACTAAACCCAAGCAGTTTGTCCATCATCACAGTTGCTCATGTGAAATCCACAACATAATTTTGGAATTCTTTTGTAGAGGAGAGAAATAATTCATGGTTTGCACCATGCCTGAAAAGGATGATTCTTCAAGGCAATTGAAAAGGTGTTCAATCATTAAGACACAGGTAGGCAGCAAGCCAACCTTGCAAGCGGCATCCTGCCTAATGATTTAAAAAGCAGTAGAAGGGGACACAGCTGCTGTCTGGGTCTACAGGGGGACAGGATCCATCAACGGCACTGGTAGTGTACATATAAGAGGAAATAAAATTAGTGCAGGGAAAGGGGCAGCTGCTTTGTACTTCACGTTAGCAGTTATTGAATTTTTATATTATTTTGGAGCTGAATAGTCTTTCATGCACTACAGTCTGTGTAATACACCATAATATGGTTTCCTGTTTGTGTTACCATAATATTCCTGTAAAGCCAATTATTCAAGTCTGTTGCCAATGTGAAGCTGGATTTCTTGCCAGTCTCATTCACTTTTATAATATATAGGATCACTGAGCATTTTGTGTGAAATTTGATTTTGGAGTCTGTAAGGGGCAAACCGGATTATTATAACTATGTTGGCAATCAAACAGGATAATCAACTGCTTATCAATAATAACATTATTAGATGAATTTAACTGTGCAGTGGTGACTAGACTGTGCACTAACATTGCTCTATAGAGAAATACACAGCTACATGGTTGCCTTTTATTCATTATTTAGAGGGTCTTACAGGCCATACAGTACTAGAGCCAATGGTAGGTCTGGAGTCTTCTCCCGAGAAATGTAGGTGGAGGGAATAACACATTGGGGCTTCATAGAGCAGGCCACCCCAATGTAATCACGGCACCACAGGTAGTGTGGAGCAGAAGTGTGTGGTCCCTCCTAATATCTCCCTGGTGTATCACAGCAGGATACCTCAAGGCAAATGGCAACCATGTATAAGTATGGAACCGATCTTGTTGGCTGGAAAGTGCCTGTTTGTTTCAACCCTGCATAAATACAAAAATAAATAAATAAATATATAAGTTCTCTCCTCCTCTGTCCTTTTTCCCTTTCCTTCTTTCTTAAGTGTCATGTGGCTGTGTACCTGGTAGTAACTAAACAATTCATCATGGGAATGTTACCACTGTATTGAACTGTATTGTTTGTCTTCTAGTTGTGTAAGTGTGTGTTTTAATGAAAATGTTTTCAATAAACTTTGATTGCAAAAAAGGTGTTTGGTAGAACTAGTAAACTGGTTGAAACAGAAAGTAAATAGATGGAGCAGCACTCTCAAGAATTCTTAAAGAAATCAGGCTTCTTATCAGGAATCAGTTCCTTGTTTCTCCCAAACATGGAATCCCTTCATGCAGGCACATCAGAAACATAGAGATATCAGAAGATTAATTAAGAGATAATAAAATAATTATAACCCCTTGCTTTTCTCAGTTGGCAAATGGAGGAACAGTAAGTACACTGGATGGAGTTTGTTTATCTTTCCTGAGAGTGCAGATCCACCTGTTCATATGCTGAATTAGTGAGTTTACTTGATTGCCTGTTACCTAGAAACGCAGCACTTATGTTGTAGTCAGGGAGCTGGACTGTGCTTCTTTGCTGTGGTTAAATAGAATTAATCATAATATGCTCAGTGGAAATGAGGACATTGCCAATTCCCCAGGCCCAAATTAGGTGAAATAGCTCATTCCTACAATATTGGATGCAAAGTGTTAATGGCAATGGGAAGCATGACAGCATTATCAATTCATATTTTCTGATGTTCTCTTGTAGTATACAGTATGTCTGTCTTGTTCTGTATTCCTTCTACCAGGTCTTTAAAATCATCTCTATACTGTATGTAACACGCTGTTGCACCATTCTACAGTATGTGCAACCAGTGACATCATCAGTTGCTTTGGTCAGTGTGACTCTTGAAACCAATACCACTACTTGGGAAGACTGCTACATTCATGAAAATATAAGACGTCAGCATCAGGAGATTTTGACTGATGGTAACTACCGATGGCACTGGCTAGAGAACTAGTAAATGGTACACTATGACACTATACAAAGTACTGGTGTTAAAGACCAGGGAAACAGAAAAAAACAAGCATACACAGACAGAACAGCATGTACGTAGTTGAGAACTGTGAACATTACAATGCTTCATCCACCTTTGTGGTGGAGAAAAGCAAAGCTAAATTGAGGGAAGGTACAGAAGCAATTCCTCGAGGGACCATTTTGGGGCCCCTAGTATTTTTCTGATTCTGGTAAATGATTTTGCAGTTCAAGGCAGTTGTGTCATGCTCAGGAATAACACCAAAGTGGACTTTATAAAAGCCCTGTTCTGAAATAAAAAAAAAATAGCTACTTTTTAACATAATTGATTTAAGGGTGGTCAAGTCGACGAATGTGAATGTAATGTTGATAAATTGATCGTAAAAGTTTGAAAACTGTGGCATAATTAAAAGTTTCAAATGTTACAGGCATGTGGCTACATAGACCAAATACTGCTGTTAAGTTTTTATGTTAGACAGTAAGATAGCATATGGCCCAATAGAGATACAAGTAAGAGGAGAAGTAAATGTCTTATGGCTAAATGTGTACTGATACCCTAAGTGACTTTAGAAGAGTGGGTTTAAGTGAGAAACAACTTGCCATAGTGCATACTACCCTGATAAGACCTGTGTAGCCTAAGCCCCAATTTGGGACTACATGCCTGGGCATGTCTGGGTCTCTAACGGCTGTGGCATGCACTAATTCAACACACACACTTTCGTTCCCTGTTGCGCTTATTGCCAACACATTTTATTACCTACTACTTGTCATTAGTTAGTTATTATACTGTTGGATTTGCTGCATTTCTATATTTCACTTTTCTGGGGGGGGGGGGTTATTTATTCATGCCAGATAGTGCAGTTGCTATGCAAAATTCTCATGTCAAGTGGGATACTACTATTATCCATTTCCACTGTGAGGTGCAGTGGAGTAATGAGCAGTCAAGTCACTTGCTGAAGGGTACACTTTCTGTACTTGGTTCTAGCAGGGTTTGAACATTTGGGGTCTGATTCACAAAGTGCTGCATCTGCTGCAAGTCCTCTGTGCGCTGAACAGATGGCGCAATGGGCTGGCAGCAGACATTTGCTGTCGATTGCAATTCATAACCAGGTGCAGCAGATGCAGCAAGTTAGACCAGCTCCCCCCTAATATAACTTTGTGTCCAAGGGGGATGCATTTTACGGGCTTGCACCAAACCTTTGGTGCAAGCTGCCATAAAATGTGGTAAAGGTCACAAATGTGCCAGCCCATCTTGAATTGGGCTGCATTGTGCCACAGTGCTTTGGCACAGCTGTTCCCAAAATTGTGGATGATGCAGGGCTTAGCACAAGCCCTCCGTCATCCTTTGTGAATCAGGCCCAGGATCTCCCAACCTGGTGCTCTAACCACTAGACTACACTGCCTCTACACACTATATTGCTTGGGTTCAGGCTGTGCCTTGCTGGAAATGACCACATACTGAGGAGGGATAATGTTGCTGTTTGTACAGGTATGTGTTTTATCTTAGTTCACGGTGTGTATACAGTAGGGTACTGTATATACTAATATAGACAATCATGGGTATTCACATTAATATTTCATAGTTTGTTTTTCAAATTTCATACGTAAAAGCCAATCTTTAGTGATAACAACTTGCTAGCTACACCATACGTTTTATATATATATATAGGATAGGAACCACATGATATATGTGTTGCCTAGCTGCAGTATGTGCAAGGGAGCCCTGTGTGTGGCATCTTAACTCCTCTTATGGATACATAGAAGTTGATGGGGATGCTGAGTGTTTATGAGGGAGAACGTAGCATAGGGGTTAGTCTGGGGATATATGTTGGGTCATGCTCAGATCTCTCCTGGTTGAGGAAGTGACCAGAAAGAAGTGCTGTTCATGTCATGGTACCAGTAAGGGGCATGGCAGTAGGAGACAGAAGAGAGCAAGTATAAGGATAGGGGGTGAATTCAGAGTGGCAGTTCAGCGAGGCTTGCTTGGGGGCTCTTCCAGCTGTAAAGGAGTGTCTCTAGGGATTACTGAGCCAGGCCTGGGTCATACAGCAGGACACGGCATGAGCATCTCCTGAGGAAAGGGCCAAAGTTAATAGGCTGTTCTGTGTGTCAAACCAGACTTGGGAATCTGGATTAAAAAATCAGCCATACTTGAGTTCAAGGTAAATATAAATCACCATGTGTATGCCTTAAAAAGAAGACTCTAGTCTTAAAATAGAACTTTGAACAGGTTTGAGAAAAAGGAGGAAGATGACAATTGGCAGCTGGCAAGGGGATCTCTGTTTTTCTGTGAAGGTTACAGGTAGGGGGAGGACTAAGGTGCACAGGATCTGTATTGCCCTGGACCATTGGAACTATCATACTCAGAGCAGAGTAGGCAGAGTACTGTTTGGATACACTGCCATGTTGCTTTTAATAGATGCCTGGAAATAGACCTATGTCTGGAAGATCATTTAGTTGGAGAATTCGTGTGAGCTGTAGATAACCATAATAGGGAATGGATTATGTTTGGAATCTAACTATTTGTTACATGGCTGCATTATTGTATCCTGCTCAGAGTACATCAACATATTCATGAGAATTTGCCCTTTGTTCCAGGGGGGCCTGAATAATTTATTTGCGGGTACAAATGAATGCATTTTAAAGCAGAGTTAAAATGGTTAAAAGAAATGGTGTATCAGACATTGATTTGTATAGAGGGGAGATCTGAGCCATGAAGAGATAAGACAGAAGATGTGTTTTTTGAACATGACTAATCCAATAGATACTTTGTTTGCACTGATAAGGAAGAATGATCAAAACTGATACCCAGCAAGAAATAACAAGCATTTGTCAATGCCAAATGTTGACTGCACTGGTGTGTTGAGCTCGCTCACTTTCACTCACTTGGTCTGTTTCGCCCAGTGCTGCAGGCTACTGTTTTGTACTCGACTCCTGCCTGCATTGGCACCTTGTTCTGCCCACTAAGAAATCCACAGCTGTCCTGACAGAGCTGCGCTGAGGTGGCTCATTCCCCCCCCTCTCTCTCACTCTTTCTGTTTCTCCTGGTGCTGCAGGCTGCCCATTTGTACTGGGCTCCTGCCTCTGTTGGTGGCTTGTTCTGCCCACAAATAAATCTGCAGCAGTCCCAACACAGGTCTGTTGAGCCTGCTGAGTTCCCCTCTCTCACTCACTCGCTCCGTTTCTGCCGGCGCTGCAGGCTGCCCTTTTGTACTGGGCTCCTGCCTGGGTTGGCACCTTTTTCTGCCCACAAAGAAATCCACAGCTGTCCCGACAGAGCTCTGTTGAGGGCACTCACTCCATCTGTGTCACTCACTCATTCTGTTTCTCCTGGCGCTGCAGCCTGCCCTTTTGTACTGGGCTCCTGGCTCTGTTGGCGCCTTTTTATGCCCACAAAGAAATCTGCAGTAGTCCCGACAATGCTCTGTTGAGCTCACTCAGTCCTCTTCTCTCACTCGCTCATTCCATTTCTGGTGGCGTTGCAGGCTGCCCTTTTTCTGTTGGTCTCCTGCCTGTGTTGTTGCCATTTACAGCAGTTACAATACAGCTCCATTGAACTCGCTCACTCCCCTTTCTCATTCTCACATTCTGGTTTTCTGCCACTGCAGGCTGCCATTTTGAACTGGGCCCCTGCATGCATTGCTGCCTTTTTCTGTCCACAAACAAATCTGCAGCAGTCCCAACAGAGTTCCGTTGAGCTCACTCAGTCCCCCTTCCTTACTCGCTCATTCTGTGTCTCCTGCTGCCGCAGACTGCCCTTTTTGACTGGGCTCCTGCCTGCATTGGTGGCTTGTTCTGGCCAGAAAGAAATCTGAAGTAGTCCCAACACAGCTCCATTGAGCTCGCTCACTCCCCCTGTCTCACTCACTCATTCCGTCTCTGCCCGCGCTGCAAGCTAGCCTTTTGTACTGGGCTCCTGCCTGTGTTGCCTCATTTTCTGCCCACAAAGAAATCCGCAGCAATCACAATAGAGCTCCATTGAGCATGCTCACTACCGCTCTGTCACTCACTCGTTCTGTTTCTCTTGGCACTGCAGGCTGCACTCGTGTATGTGGCTGCTGGCTGCATTGGGACCTTTGTCTGTCCACAAATAAATCCGACAAAGCTCCATTGAGGTTGCTCAGTCTCCCTCTGTCACAAGCTCATTCTGTTTGTCGTGGTGCTGCAAGCAGCCTTTTTGTATGGGGCTCCTGCCTGCCTTGGCACCTTTTTCTGCCAACAAAGAAATCTGCAGCAGTCCTGATAGAATTCCGTTAAGCTCACTCAGTCCCCCTGTTTCACTCACTTGTACTGTTTCTCCCACCTCTGCAGGCTGGCCTTTTCTACTGGGCCCCTTCCTGCATTGACACCTTTTCTGCCCAAAAAGAAATCCGCAGCAGTCCTAACAGCACTCCGGTGAGTTCGCTCACTCCCCCTCCCTCACTCACTCTCTCGTTCAGTTTCTCCCAGTGCTGCAGGCTGCCCTTGTACTGGCCTCTGCGCTAGCCTTTTTTGCCCACAAACAAATCTGGAGTAGTCCTGACAGAGCTCAGTTGAGCTCAGTCACTCCCACCTCTCACTCATTCCATCTGTCCCAAACACTGATGTCCTACAGTGACCGTGCTATTCTCCGTCAGGAGTGCAAAAACATATTTAGCCAGGATGGGAAAAATGACAGCTGTACTGTTCATAAGGAGGTGTGAAAGAATTCCACTGTTGAAAATGTGGCATGAAAATATTACAGATTTGCAAAGTTACAAGGGTGCATGGAAACAGTTGAACTCACACTTGTAACACAGTCATGTTATGGAGTTTTGACACCAAATTTCCAACATAGTGATTTTAGGACCTCTGCTCATGAACAGTGCCACTGTCTTTTTCTTAATCTGTCCTGAACACTGATTTCCCACAGTGACCGCGTTATTCTGTGCCGCACTGTGAAACCACATTTCACTCAGTGTGTGAAAAATGACAGCTGTACTGCTCATAAGGAGGTGTGAAAAATTGCCATTGATGAAAATGTGGCATGACAATATTACGAATCTGCAAAGTTACAAGGGTGTGTGGAAAGTGTGCAACGCACACTTGTAACACAGTCATTTGATGGGCTAACATCACCAAATTTTCAACACAGGCATTTTATGACCTCTGCTCATGAACAGTATCACTGCCATTTTATTACTCTGTCCCGGACAGTGATTTCCCACAGCGACCGCTCTATTCTGCGCCGGAACTGTGAAAACACATTTCGGCCAGGATGAAAAAAATGACAGCTGCACTTTTCATATGTAGGTGTGGGAAAATGGTAATGCTGAAAATCTGGAGTGAAAATATTGTACATTCGCGAAGTTATGAGCGTGCGAGCAAACTGCGCAATGCACGCTCGTAACACAATCATTTTATGGAGTATCATTACCAAATTTTCAATATAGCCATTTCAGGACCTCTACTCATGAACAGTGTCACTGTCATTTTCTTAATCTGTCCCGAACACTGATTTCCGACAGTGACCACACTATTCTGCGCTGGAAGTGTGAAAACACATTTTCACCAGGATATGAACAATGACAGCTGTACTGTTCACAAGGAGGTGTGACAAAATGCAAGTGCTGAAAATCTGGCATCAAAATATTGCAAATTCATGAAGTTATGAGTGTGTGTAGCAACTGTGCAGTGCACGCTCGTAAAACAGTCATTTTGGGGATTTTTCCCACCAAATTTGCCACATAGGCTTTTTGAGAGCCCATCTCATGAACACTGGCACTGTCATTTCGTTAATTGGCCCCCAAAGGTGATTCCGCACAGTGACCGTGAAATCACCTTCAGGGCCGATCTAGCTCATGACAATTGAAGCATTCATGAGGAAGGGCCTAAAACACATGTTGAAAATTTGGTGAAACAATCCAAAAATGCCTGAGATAAACAGCAAAAGCTGAAAAACCCTATTTACTCCATTATACAGCTTACGGCATTTCCTCAATTCATTAGTCGGCTTTGAAGAGTGCAGACGTGCTCCTGGTCCACCGAAGATCATCGCGCCAGACTCCGGAGATAAACATGGGGTGAGGGGGGTGTGGGGAGGCAGGGTGCACAGTGGGTGGGCACGGGTTGCAGGAGGGGGGTCTGGGAGACTGTGAGGGACCATTTTTTCTTTACAGGTAAAAAAAAAAAAAAAAGACAATGAGGGACGGTTTTTACCCTCACAGGGGCATTTGGCACACTGGGGTGGACTCCCAGCATGCCACTGGAGTCTCGCTTTTGGGAGGGTGCTGTAGCCGATGGGGATTGGGCACCCCGTCAGCAAACAACAAAGAAGGATTCTTTTCTGCTGGCGGGACTTCGCTCTAACCGACCAAATAACAAAGGGAGGATAATTCCTTTTTGCCGATGAGGATTGTGCCCATCGGCAGACACTGAAATGGAGGGGGCACATTATGCCGATGGGAAGTGGGCTCCCCTGTCGGGAGATAAACATTATGGGGGGGGTTATATTGTTTGTGAACAGGGCTGCAACCCGCCGCCATGTTCATAAACAATATCAGGTTTGCTAGATCCGCCCTGCAATGACAGGTCACTCCCTCATTGCAGCGGACGGCTTACCCTGCAATGACGAAGTGGCCCCTGATTGCACCGGCTGATTTGTCACAAGTTGGTGTGAACGTTCCAAACTTGTGTCACCAGCAGTCTGCAATGGCATTGGGGGAAGCGGGACAAGCCGTGCCTCCACAGCCTGCTTCTCAGCAAGCTGTGCCAATATGTTTCTTGTGCTATGCGCAATCAACACAAAATTAATGGATAATGGTTAAGGAAATAATAAACGGTTCATCAAAAACTTTGCACCTTGTAGGAAAAAAAAACAATTTGTCATGCAGTAAACTGTGAAATCTCATACTGAGCACTTGATCCAGGTGGAAGTCACTGTAAATTGTTCAGTGTGTTTGTGAACAGCATTTGTGCTTGTGTACACTGTTTAAGCTTTTGTCCTCTCTCTATTCCCACCCTTTGTAGGGAACCCATGCAGTGTGTAGGGAATAGAAGGCCCAGCACCATGGGTTAGTAGAGTGCTGGAGGAGGAGGAGGATAGGAAGGATGATGGATGTGACAAAACATGCTAAGCATGGATTGCATGGAGTAGGATGCTTTTATGCTTCATGTGGGGGGGAGCTATTCCTCCACACTGAATCTCAGGCTTCAGCCATCCCATTTCAATGCATTTATGAATAGCAATTGTGCTTGTGTACACTGTTTAAGCTTTTGGCCTTTCTGTACTCCCACCCTTGGTAGGGAAGCCGGGCAGTGTGTAGGGAACAGAAGGCCCAAAAAGATTACCTCCTGCAACTCATGGATAGTGTGGCCAGTAGTAACAGGAGAGGAAGAAAAAACATGAAGGAAACTTTTGAGGACTCATGGCTACTAACCTCCCGTCCTCTGGGCAAACTAAGAGAGATGATCCTAAATGCTTGTCTGCTTTCTGATTCTGTATTAACTGATGAAGTCCTTCTTTGCAAGGCTCTTGATAATGTATGCAGTTGTGTTATTTTTTGACGTTGAAGAAACTGCTCTGATTTGAATAGAATATCATGGAAAGGAGTAAAGCTTCAGCCAAGTTGATGCAGAAGTGTTTTTGATGATAATGCAAGGCTTGATGGAAAAAGTTAGGAATGTGAGAATCTGTTCAAGCATCAGCAGAAGTACTCAGGGAGAATTGCAGAGTGCAGAATGAAGAATACATTTCATGAAGTAGTATAAATGGCTGGGGTGACACTGATGAAGATCTCAGAGATGGGATGACTGGAGGCTAGGGAGTGACAATCCTGGACTGGTTGAAGATAGCAGCATAGCTGTTGGAGATGCAGCAAAGTATGTAGTGCAGCACAACATATCACGTAGTTTCTGGAGGTTCTGGAGGCCGCATCTCCGGGAGGACATAGACAAAATAGAAGCAGTCCAGAGAAGGGCAACAAAAATGGTGCAAGGACTGCACCAAAAGTCATATGACGAAAGACTAGAAGACCTCAATGTGAATTCCCTGGAGGAGAAGAGAGAGAGGGGAAAATATGATAGAGACATTCAGGTACCTCAGGGGTATAAACAATGTACAGGAGGATAGCATATTTTAGAAAAGAAGATGTACAAGAACAAGAGGGCATGATATGAGCTAGAGGGGGTAGGCTCAGGGGCAATGTGAGGAAGTACTTTTTCACAGAAAGAGTAGTAATTGCTTGGAACAGCATCCCTGTGGAGGTGGTGGGGGCAAAAACAGTATAGAATTCAAAAATACATGGGATAGACATAAGAGTACTCTCACAATAGGGAAGAGAGGGTAAGCCACATATCAACTAGGGTCTGTGGTATTGCATTAGGTAGGGGAAAAGGGGCAGACTAGGTGGGCTAGACGGTCCTTATCTGCTATTTCCTTCTGTGTTTCTATGCAGAAACCACATCAAAAACTTTAGCTGCAGTTGTAACCAAAGGTCAGACAAAAGTATTACGATCCTCCCAAAAACATGCCAAAGAGATGCCAGAGAGGGTTGAATGGATAACAATGTAAATCCTCCAAAGTTGTCAGCATTTGAGAGTCAGGATCCAGGACCAAAGCATTGATAAGTGTTAATGCATTGCTGATATGAGCAGAGGATAGCAAATCTTCAAAGGAACCAATGAGTGCATGTCCAGGTTGGATGAGGACAGAGGCATAGAAAAGAAGTACCATGCTAGAAATTATTCAGTAGCAGCACCTATGGGAATGATTGATAAGAAGGGACTGGTGAGTGCTAAACGTCTCAGGAGGAACACCATTTAATGTTCCATTGGAAGAACTGATATGGTGCTGAACGGGTACATGACAACTCACTATCTCCAGATTCACTCCTGACAACTCGTTCCTGTTAAACTCGAACCCATTCTAACTCGCTCCTTCACCAATTCACTCCCGTTCCCACTGTGACAGTCCATGCAGCCTAAGCAGACATAATCACTTGATTGTTTGTGCTTCAATCAACTGTAATGTGACAGTAATGCGGCTGCTACAGCAGCACTGTAATTACTAAATTGCCAATGTTCCCATGTTCATATTGCCTGCTAACAATACATTAGAAGTGATGTGGTGCTAATAATAAATTTCTGCTTCGTTTTGTTGTACAAACAGAGATCAGGAAGTGAGCTTGTTGATTTTGTTAGATTTTTCATTTGTTTTGTTTACTTTACAGCTGCTGGTGCTGAATTAATTTGTTTCGTTGTATCCAGCATATGTTGTTATATTCTGTTTGTTTCATTTACTTTACTGCTGCTGGTGTTGCATTAATTTGTTGCTCACATAGGGAGCTGCACTACATTTTCGTTTGTTTACTTTATTGCTGCTGGTGCTGAATTAATTTGTTGTACACACAGGGAGCATATTGAAAGGAGCATATTTTGTTGTATTTTCTTTCATTTACTTTACTGCTGCTGGTGCTGAATTTGCTAATAATTTGTACTACATTTTTGTTTGTTTACTTTACTGCTGCTGGTGCTGAATTAGATGGTTGTACACACAGGAAACTTATTGAAAGGAGTGTTTACTTTACTACTGCTCATGCTGAATTAATTTGTTGAACACTCAGGGAGCACATTTGAAAGGTGGTGCCGAATTTGCTAATAATTTGTACTACATTTCCGTTCGTTTACTTTACTGCTGCTGGTGCTGAATTAATTTGTTGCTCACACAGGGAACTGTACTACATTTTGTTTGTTTACTTTACTGTTGCTGGTGCTGAA
Source organism: Neoceratodus forsteri (assembly GCA_016271365.2). NCBI lineage: Eukaryota > Metazoa > Chordata > Ceratodontiformes > Ceratodontidae > Neoceratodus > Neoceratodus forsteri. Next base: position 1,021,691,188 of record CM057454.1, on the reverse strand, counting down.
TTAATTTGTTGTACACACAGGGAGCGTATTGAAAGTAGCATTTACTTTACTACTGCTGATGCTGAATTAATTTGTTGCTCACACAGGGAACAATTTCGTTCATTTAGTTTACTGCTCCTGTGAGCATATTTGAAAGGAGCGAGTTTGTAATGGAGCGAATTGATTTGGGGATGAACTGTTGAGAGCGAAATATCATTGAGCAAATTGTCGGGAGCGTATTGTCATGCTCCCGGTGCTGGACAATGCTTTACTGCAGACTGCAGAGTATAATAGAAACATAGAAGCTGACAGCAGATAAGGACCGCAAGGCCCATCCAGTCTGCTCATTTCTTTTTTCTACCTTATAAGCAGCCTTTGCTCTGTCAATGGCCTATCTATTCATATTCACCTGTATTGCTCCCTTATGCCTATCCCATGCCCGTTTGAAGTCCTACACTGTACTCATATCTACCACTTCCTGAGGTAGGCCATTCCATGCATCCACCACCCTTTCTGTGAAAAATCACTTCCTCACATTACCCCTTAAACAGCTTCCCTCTAATCTCATGCTGTGTCCTCTTGTCCTGCTATTTTTTCTTATATTGAAACATGTTAGACTCTTTCACCTTGTTAATGCCCTTAAGGTGTTTGAATGTTTCGATCATATCACCTTTCTCCTTCCTTTGCTCTAGGGTATACATATTGAGCTCCGTTAATCTGTCCTCATATGTTTTCTGATGCAGTCCATGCACCATTTTGGTTGCCCTTCTCTGGACTGCCTCAATTTGGTTAATGTCCTTGTGAAGGTGTGGCCTCCAGTGCTGCACACAGTACTCCAGATGGGGCCAAACCAGTGTCTTGTAAAGAGGGATTATTACCTCCCTCTTCTGACTTGTGATACCCCTACTAATACATCCTAACATCCCCCCTAGCCTTACCTACTGCTTTAGTGGTCTGCTTGGATAATTTCAGGTCATCGGTGATGATGTTGCCAAAGCCGCTTTCTTCCCTTGTGACTGCCAGCAACTCCTCTCCCAGCCTATAGGTGGCTTCAGGGTTTCTCTTCCCTATGTGCATGATCTTGCACTTCTTTGCATTAAACCCCAGTTGCCACAATTCTGAACATTTTGCTAGTTTATCCAGATCCCTTCTAATTCTTCCCATCCCATCTGGATCACCTACTCTGTGCAGATCTTGGTGTCATCTGTAAACAGAAAAACCTTACCCTCCAGTCCATCTGCAATGTCACTGATGAAGATATTGAAGAGGACTGGCCCCAGGACTGATCCCCTGAGGTACCCCACTTGTGACTTGCATCTCTTCTGACTGTATACTGTTACCATCACTCTCTGTGTTCTGCCTGTCAACCAGTTTGCCACCCAGTTGACCAACTTCTGACCCATCCTGAGCCCAGGTGAAGCTAGGTGCCTTGGCCAGCAAACCTAGTCTTCCACACATAATGGTGGAAGACATCAAAAGGGAGCATTGTGATAACTGCATGGAGTTCATGAGAAAGCCTGAAATGTTATGTAGCAAAACTGGATGAGAAGGATGGGACCTGAAATCCAGGATAAAGCTTTTAAGTTGAGTGAAGTACAGGGAGGAACGATCGACAATTAAGGAGGTTGAGGAACTTTCAGGCAATATCATGAGTATGATGAAGCCACAGAAGCTGTGAATATAAAAATATGCATAGCAAATCCAGGGCAGCTGGAGTAGGTACAATTGATGCCAGTTGGCTTGACTCCCATGACCTGAATACTGTAGGCAGGGCTAGAATGTTCGGTCGGCTTTGATGGATGGAAGAGTAGAGAAGGTCCAAGTGAGCCTTGGCAAGGAGTGAAATTCAAGCTTGATGGACAATCTAGGCTTGCTGGCGTGGTTGAGAAAGAGATGTGAGAGCTATGAGGAGGCAAAGGAAATCAAATGGGAAAGAGTTGCACAGGGAACAGGAGTAAGTGGGCTGCCCAGAGAAGTGACAAAAGACTCCATATTGACAGATGTCTGATATACTTTGGTAATGCAATGAGCCAAAGTGGCTGCAGTGTTTGCAGAGGAAGAGTGATGGGATTCATAGAACTAGTGTCCTCCAAAAGGACACAGAAAGCAGCGATAAGATGTAGGCAGAAGTCTGAGTCCTCACAACTGGACGATGATATAGTAGAAATCAGGTTGAAATAGAGGTGGAATGCCAGGTCAGTTTCAGGCACAGTCAATTTCTGCAGGAATCTGGGATTAGTAGACTTCATAGCACAGGAATGGTGCCACAAGATACAATTCAATCATCACTAGACTGAGGTCTGGAGTAATAGAGGCTCTAAGTGCAGGACTTTCTTTTCTTTTTATTTTATTCTTTTGGTAACCAGATAAGACCCACTATACACAAGTGCCTGTTTTCAGGGGTGACATGGGAGCACTGGGGTGGTCAAGTGACTTGCTCAGAGTCAAGCAGTTTGCAAGTGGAGGTTGTGGGAATCAAATTCAGGTCTGCTGGATGTACCAAGCTCATTCACAGCTCATTACTCTAACCTCTGGGCTATACTGCCTGCCCAAAAAGTTCAAGTGTGGAGATGCTGGGATCTTCTCAATTGCGGTCGAGTCAGGAGGTAAACAAGGAGTTATGGAGCCAATAAACTACGGATTGTGCTGCACGGGATGAAGTGTGAGGAAACCTTACTGGCCTTGCTTGAATTGAATGCAGAGAGACAGGAGGCATAGAAAATACCAAGGTATTCATACTGTATGTGGCTAAGAACTGTGGTAATGCAGAGTGTTGGTAGCATAGACGATGCTCAAACATCAATACACGGATGCATATTGCAGTAGATGCAGAGTATCAGTAGTCACAGAAACCTAAATGCCAATACTCAAATGCATATTGTGGTAGATGCTGAGTATCAGTAGGCACTGACACCCACCTAAAGACAAATACATGGATTTGTATTGCGGTAGATGCAGAGTATCAGTAGGTACAGATGCCTAAACGCCAATATGCGGATGTGTATTGTGGTAGATGCAGAGGTTGTATTGATTAGCAACAGAACTCCTATCTCTGATAGATGGGCAGGCCTACCTGCACTTGAATACCTCAGAAGGCATGAATTAGAGAGGGAGACTGGAAAACTGTGAAATAACTGCTGGTAGAAGCTGTAGTGAACAGGTAGCAAGAGACTCCCATCTCTGGTAGATAGGGCAGGCCTACATGCACTCAAATACCCAGAGGTATGAGTTAGAGATCAAGAATGGAAACTGCTACGACTGCTGGTGATGGCTGGCAAGGAAAGAGTAGCAGGCTGTTGTATAGTAGAATCAGGCTAGAGTGACAGCAGAAATGGATTAGCAGGCAGGAAGTGGAATTGAGGAGCAAACAGTGGAGAGAATGGACACAGCAGGAGTGAAGGACACTGGAGTACACAGAACAAACACAGCAGGTTAGAGACACAAAGAAAGGGAAATGGAGAGCAGGCCTCTGAACTGATAGGATTATCGTATGACACAATATTTGTTATCTCAATTTAATCCTTGCTCTGCAAAGGTTAACTGACATTGCACAGCATGCAAGGGTTATTACTGCACACATAGACCATGCTTACAGTACATTAACTTGTTAGAAACATATCTTGATATGAAATGCATTGGCCCACTAACTTAGGCATGTTGTCAAACAATGAAGACAAGGCTACATATTCTGGCCATGTGCTCTGATTTATTGTAAAGCCAGTACCAGTAATTGCAAAGCTGAGAAGTTGCGCGGTAAAATGGGGACTGTAGCTTTAATCTGAGCGACATAGAACATTAAACCCAGAAGTGCTGAGTCAGGAATGGAGTGACAGCTCCTAGGAAGAAGAATGCTTAAAAGAAAAACAAGCAAAACATGCAGATAGAGGGAGCAAAGAGAAAGCAAGCAGGACAAGCAGACAAGCAGACAAGCAGGATGAAGGGTGCCAGGTGAGAAAAATAAAAACAAAATGGAGAAGGAAGAATGGGAAACAAAATGACAGGGGGAGCGGTGAACCACAAAAGGCAGGAACCAGGGAAGGGATGAAGACAAACTGCAGCAGAGAACAAACAGAGGGAGAGAAGCACAAAATGCACCAAATAGAATGAAATCATAGAAGATGGACATGGAGCAAAGAGCACAGAAAGGAGTGGGACAAAAAAAACAGCAAGCAAGCAGCAGGGAAAATGAAGAGGCACAGCCACATAGACCACACAGGAGCCCAGAGTGCAATGAAACATACTAAGCATGGACTTCAAGGAGTAGTTTGCTTTTATGCTGCATGTGAGTTGAGCTATCCCCTACAATGGACCTCGGAATTCAACATTCTCATTTATCATACTTTAGGGCTGAGTCAGCTGGGGTTGTCATCTGGAGCCTGCAGTTTGACAGTCATGGGCCTCTTCTCCTCTAGCTCTTAGCAGAGTCCTGGTGCTTACCAGCTTTCTTCTCACACTCTCCAGCCTCCTCTCTTTCTTTCCATGTAGGAGAGGGAGCAGGTAAAAGGAGAAAAACATTCAAATTTACAAGAACACCCACACATTTTTGTAAATAAAATAAGTGAGGGACATAAAGCATCTCAATGAGACTGGGCTTAACTGACTACTTCTTCTGTATCTTTTATGAGGCCTATTTATGAACATGGGATGTAAAACGTCATACAGCACATGATACCCTAAATATTGATGTGTATGTCAAGGCTACAGGGTGGGTTCTGGGGTTTCTTCTGTGGTGGAGGCTGGTAAATTGTATGGCAAGGTGGTCTCTTTTCAAAATCCTAGCAGACTTCCCACAAAACCATCAAGAGGAGTTTTATAGTATGGGGCACATTAATATCCTTGATCCCCCTGTTCGACTTTGTGACTGTTAGTCATGTCAAATGTGGCACAATCTGAAATGACTACCGTTAGTTATATCAAAGGTGGTACCATTCATCATTGATTCCCACCTCATGGCAAATCTCAAAAAATGGAGAAATTAAATTTTCTTCTCCTAATGCATATTGGGAGCAAGCATATGGCTTTGCATCATGTACTTGCAGTCTAGAGGCAGGTTAATATTGTGCTCAGAAGCAGTACACTGTGGTGTAGAGAAGAGTTTTACCATAATCCATGATAGGCTACCATATATAATATTTGATTATTTCAAAAGAGTGAGGTGTTACTTGTGCAAGGAGGTAGGGCATCTCTTGGTTTATATCGTAGCAGAATCATAGCCCTCTGTTTTCTGTAAAAGTTCCTTTTACTATACAACTACTGCATATATTGTCTATTCTTACTGCAGAATAATACTGAATAATACTGTGGCTATTGCTTCATATTATTATTGATCATCACTGGACATCAGTTTCTGGGAATGGCATAAAACTGGGGATTGTGATATTCTAGTGACTTTTGTCATGAAAACAGTTTGGTAGGAGAAGACCAACATGGGTTTTGAAATGGTATGGTTAGGCTATGTAAAACCATCTCTTTAATGGATAATACATAATAGTACCAGGTCAAGACAGTACTTGAAAAGAGTGTTACAAAAACCTTTCAGTGGAAAACACGAAACATTTCCAGTGACAAGGGTATAACATTGGTAAGGAATTACCACTACCCCTGTTGCTGATTGGGAAGAAGGGAAGGGCTGAAGATGGCTGTGCTGCTTGGTCTGGCTGAGCTGCTCCAGGGTGGTGTGGCTAAGGCATTAGCATCCAGCAGTGATGGAGACCTGGGACTGTGGTTCGGTTCCCCAGGTCTCCTTGTGGTGCTAACTTTTTTAAATGAATTTTCCCCTTTAGAGTTTAACCCCAGCCTCAAAGTCCACAGCCCCCCAGAGTTGGTTTTTAAGGTCCAGGGGGTGTGTGTGGCGGAGTCCCCCACAAAAATTATAAAGCCCCATTCATTGTAATGGGGATTGTGCATTTGTTGTATTTTCAATCTTTTCTCAGATGTTGTTGCAGCATGTGCTGTTTTGGTTGTGGCACTTTTCTGCCATGCTGTTTCGTTCGCAACATAATGACCCCATGCCATAAATAGCATGGAATAGACAGTGTCTGTGGAGACAACACTTCATAAAATGAGTTGGAAATGTCCTGCTTTATGATTTGTTAAATATGTTCTGAAACCCACAGGTTAATTCCCCATAAATACACAGTTTGAACATAGAAGCATAGACAGTGCTGGCAGAAAAACACCAATGGTCCATCTAGTCTCTCCTTAAACCCATCATACCCCGAGACCTTTTGTCAATACAGAATCTTTGCCAACACTATCTACCCTCATCCCTGTTTTACTTCTACCCCTGAGTAACTGCTAAGCCCTTAATTCTGTTCCAGCCATGTTTATAAACAGTAATGGTTTTGTGCCCACCACCTCTTCTGGTAGACTGTTCCATGGCTCAGCTACCTTCTCTGTAAAAAAAAAAAAAATACTTTCTCATGTCCCTCCTGAACCTCCCTCCTCCTCCCATTAGCTTCCACTTGTCATCTCATGTTCTATATTAAAGACTTTTATTGAATAGTTCCTCACAGTTCACCTTGTTTACTCCTTTCAGGATCAGGAAGATCTCTGTCATATCACCCCTCTCTCATCTGCCCTCAAGTGAGTATATGTTCAGCTCTCTAAGCTGATCCTTATAGGATCTGCCCTGCTGAATCTCAATGGTTTTGGTCACCCTATGCTGCACCCTTCCCACCCTGTCCTTGTCTTTCCTTAGGTGAGGACTCAAGAACATGATATAGTACTCTAAGTGTGGTCTCACCAGTGATCAATAGAGAGGTAGTATTAACTCTTTTCTCCTATTGTCAAAATTCCTCCCAATAGAAACATAGAATTTGACGGCAGATAAGGACCGCTTGACCCACCCAGTCTGCCCATTTCCCTGCCTACTGGATAAGCTGCAGATCCTAGTTAACCAGCAGCCTACTTTTTCCTACCCCCATCCCCTAGAATTGCCTTATGACTGTCCCATGCATGCTTGAATTCCACCACTGTTTTTGACTCCATGACCTCCTCCGGAAGGCCGTTCCATGCATCCACAACCCTCTCTGTGAAAAATACTTCCTTAAATTACCTCTGAGCCGCCCCTCTATCTTCAAATTGTGCCCCTTGTTCTTGCACACCTCTTTTTTTGAAAGATGCTACCCTCTTGGACTTTGTTGATTCCTTGAGGTACTTGAAAGTTTCTATCATGTCCCCGTCTCCCTCCTTTCCTCGAGGCTATACATATTAGCTTCTTTAGTCTCTCTTCATATGTCTTCTGGTGCAGACCCTGCACCATTTTAGTGCCCTCCTCTGGACAGCTTCCATCCTGTCTATGTCTTTGCGAAGACTGGGTCTCCAGAACTGCACGCAGTACTCCAGATGGGGTCTGACCAGCTGTCTGTACAGAGGATAATAACTTCCGTTTTCTACTGGTGATGCCTCTCCTATGCATCCCAATATACCCCAGCCCTCATTGCTGCCCTCTCACATTGCTTGCCCACCTTTAGGTCATCTGATATGACTACCCCCAGGTCCCTTTCCATTTTGTTGTTGTTAGTATCTCACCCCATTGTGTACTCTTCCCCTGGGTTTTGTTTCCGGGTGCATTACCTTGCACTTCTTAGCATTGAATCTAAGCTGCCATACATTTGACCATTCTTCTAACCTTGCCAAGTCCCTTTTCATCCTTTCCACCCCACCTTGTGCATCAACTCTGTTGCAGATCTTTGTGTCATCTGCAAAGAGACATACTTTTCCTTCAGTCCATCTGCAATGTGCTTATAAAGACATTGAAGAAGACTGGTCCTAATACTGAACCCTGCTGTACCCCACTAGTAACCCCCCTTTCATCAGAGTGGACTCCATTTACTATTACTCTCTGTGTCCTATTTTCCAGCCAATTTTTTACCCAGGCTGTCATCTTGGGATCCACTCCCAGGCTAGCTAACTTGTATATTAATCTTTTGTGTGGGACTGTGTCAAATGCCTTGCTAAAGTCTAGGTAGCCCATGTCCACAGCCCCTCCCTGATCTACTACTTTGGTCACCCAGTCAAAGAAATCTATCAGATTTGTCTGGCATGACCTTCCTGCTGTGAATCCATGCTGCCTTGGGTCCTGTGCCCCTCTGGCCTCTAGATACTTGACAATTCTTTCCTTCAGAAGTGATTCCATCATTTTCCATACCACTGAGGTTAAACTAACAGGTCTGTAGTTTCCTGCTTCTGCCTTGCTCCCACTTTTGTGAAGGGGAATCACATCTGCCCTCCTCCAGTCCTCGGGTACCACCCCATCCTCCCATGATTTGTTAAACAGGGTAGTCAGTGGTGTCACTAATTCTACCCTTAGTTCTTTTAGAATTCTGGGATGAATCCCATCAGGCCCCATTGCTTTGTCCACCTTCAGTTTTAAGAGTTCTTTCAGAACCCTTTCTTCTGTAAATGGGCTGGTATCAACTTCTGTATCCAGTGTGTTTCTACTGTTTGTTCTAGGTACACCCCTCTTCCTTTGTAAATACTGAGCAAAAATATTTGTTTAGTATCTCTGCCTTTTCACAGTCTCCTCTGCCCACCCTCCCCTCTTTATTAAGCCTCACTATCCCTCCCTTGGTCTTCCTTCGCTTCCCTGATGTACCTATAAAAGGTTTTATCCCCTTCTTAACTGAGTTGGCTATCTTTTCCTCGGTTTGGGCCTTTGCTGTTCTGACTGCCTTCCCAGCTTCCTTTTGCTTTAACTGATACAGTTCTCTGTCCTGCTCCTTCTGCGATTCCTTGTACTTCCTGAAAGCTTTCTTTTTTCTTGAACCTTCCTGCCACTCCTTTGAGAACCATAGTGGTTCTCACCCCAGAATCCTGCCACTTCCTTTGAGAACCATAGTGGTTCTCACCCCAGAATCCTGTCTGCCTATCCCTAGGCCATATTACACTAGTCACATTGTTTAAGAGAATAAATTATGGTGGTTTCTAGGTCCATTTCTTCAGAAATGGTGTCTACCTTAACCCTGCCTATCCCATGCACCATTCATAGAAACATAGAATCTGATTGCAGAAAAGGACCACTTTGCCCATCCAGTCTGTCCAAGTGTTCCCTGCCCACTATACCACAAGTGACCTTGTGTGGTCTCTAGCAATTCTTCCTACTCCCTATTTTTAAACACTTATTTCCCTATGTTTATCACTTTGTTTATCCCACGCATGTTTGAAGCCTTCCATCGGTCTAACCTCTACCACTTTGGCTGGTATTTGGTTCCATGCATCTACAATCTTTTCAGTGAAGACATACTTCCTCACATCCCTCCTGAACTCCACTTGCAATTTCATTGCACACCCCAAGTCCTGGAGCCCATCCTTATTTGAAAAGGCTCCTGTCATGAACCCTTCTCACCCCTGTGAGGTACTTGTATGTCTTGATCATGTCATCTTTCGCTTTCTTCTTCCAGGGCGTATATGCTGAAATCCTCTATCTCTCTGTGTATAGTTTCCTTTCAAGCCCTACACTATTTTGGAGTCTTTCTACTGGACCACCTCCACCCTAAGTCCATTTTGAGGTGCAGTCTCCAGAACTGGACACAGTACTCCAGGTGGTAGTATACCAGAGAGTGATATAGTGGCTGCACCTCATCCCTTCTCCTGTTGGTGATACCTCCCATGCATCCCTGCATCACACTAACCCTGTTCATGGCCTTTTCACACTATGCTGCCACCTTGAGGTCCTCTGACATAATAACAATGAGTTTTCTTTCCTGTCCTGTGACTGCCAATACCAGCCGCCATCCTATACTAAGCACTGGTGTTCCTATTCCCTAGGTGCATGATTTTGCACTTTTTGGCATTGAACTCCAACTGTCAATATCCCTACTCATTCTCTCCACCCCTTCCTGGATGTGTACCATATTACAGATGTTGGTATCATCTGGAAAAGGCATACCTTCCCATCTAGTTCCTCAGCAATGTCCCCATGAATATATTGAAGAGGACTGGTCCCAGTACTGAACCCTGTGGTACCCTACTGATCATTCTCCCATCCTTAGAGTGTGTACCATTAAACAACACTCTCTGTCTCCTATCCATTAACCAGTTTTGAACTCAGTTCACCAATTTGAACCTCACTCCTCAGCTGGTCAAAATTATGCTGAAGTCCAGTTGGACTACATACTCTGCCATCCCCTAGTCTATTTCTCTGGCCACACTGTGAAAGAAAATTATCAAATTCATTTGACATGAGCCCCCTCCCCATGAATCCATGCTGTCTGTGGTCCTGCATCCCATTGGATTCTAGATGCTGAACCTGCCTCTCCTTCAGTAGGGTTTACATTAGAGATGGCAAGTCACAAAGAGGGTAGTGAGGAGAGAAGTATCAAGAGGCAGCAAAAGCAGGAAGGGGACTTGCAGCAAGATGACAGCAAGGTTTGGAAAGCTATGTGTACCAATGCAAGGAGTATAGGAAATAAAACCGTGGACCTGGAGGCCATTGTGGTGGAGACAGACCTGAATCTTGTGGCAATAACTGAGTCATGGTGCACTGAGAACCACCAAAAGGATATGGCCATACTAGGCTACTCTCAGTTTAGAAGGAACAGGGAGGAGAGGAAGGGTGTAAGGGTTGTGCCAGAGCAAAGGAAGTGTGAGGGAACCTAGGGTTGGAGGTTATGTTGGTCACCCTGGAGACAAGAGCTGAAGCCACTATTCACACTGTGCTTAGATAAAGATCTCCAACACGGGGAGAAGAACTGGATAAGGCACTAGGGGTAGCCGTCAGCATGATGTCAAAAAAAGGGGCAGGTGCTGCTAGTTGGGGATTTCAATCTGCCAGATGTAGATTTGAGCCTCCCAGACAGAGCCTTGACTAGAAGCAGTGACATAATACGCACCCTGCAGGGGAGTGTCTCAGTCAACTAGTCAAAGAGCCCACTTGAAATGTTGCAATACTGGGTCCAGTGCTCACAAACAGGGACAGAGTTGCAGTCATCAAGGTGGAGTATCACCTGAGGACCAGTGATCACAGTACAGTGGACTTTAACATAAAAACAGTGGTAGAGAAAAAACACAGATGAAGAGGGCCCTGGACATCAAGAGGTTGGATTAAAAAAAAAATGGTTGAGGAGTTGCTACTGAGCATGCCTGCTGACAGGAAGGAAAGAGCTTTGCACTTTAGAGAGTACAAAACTAAGAAAAACATAACATTTATTTAAAAGAAAACCTCAAATCTCATCAACAGCAGGGAGTGGAATTCTTTCTGCTGCACAGTTACGCATCTTTTTCAGAATGGTGCCTCCAAAAACAGAAGGCGGAAGTGCTGTAAGAATCAGCCACCACCAAAGACACAGGCCATGATCACTGCACCTACTGCACTGGGAAAAAACTCCCCCAATGGCTGGCTCTACAGTTGTCCATACAGGCCATCAACATCAGAGGGAATACATTTTAAAAGACTTACAGGGCTAGATCTGAAAATCCATGTTACACACACAAACAGACACACACACACACACACTTTAGATACCGATATGCTTATGACATGGACATGATCAATTCAGACAAGCACGATCCAGTTAGAGCTGTCATGTCCACAAATAATTTCTGTACAATTACACACCTACTTTGTGTTTCTTACAGTAAAATATGTGGTGTGGAGAAGAGTTGAGTTCATGGTATAAAAATAACATCAGCTAAAATTAAGAACAAGCGGACTATAAGTGAAGACACATAAATATTACAGTAAAAACAGAGTCAGTCTGCTGTGAATTTGATGTGTGGCACATGTTTTGTGTGGAGGAGGGGGGCTCAAACTGAAATACCGTAATATTTAAAATACTTTTCAGACCGCTGCTTGAATACACATTATAAGGCATATGAACAATGCAAAAAATGTAACTAAGACTACATCTTTTGGACAGAACTCATCAAGAGTTTATTACATTTATTTATTTTTATTTATTTATTTAAAAGTTGATAACTGGCAAAGGCACGCTGAGCCGAGGCTCAGTTCCAGGTGTGACATGGGGAAGGACAAGGGAACATAGTATAATAACACATCAGTAAAAACAGCAAGTACTAGAATGATAAAAGTTTGTGATGCCCTAGCAAGATAACGAATCCTCTGCTGCTGAAGTGGGATCTGTACTGTAGCTCAGAAGCACTTGACAGCAGAGTTGATTTTGGCACTAACATCAGCTTTAAAGCACATAGCTCTTTTTGGGTAAAAAAATAAAAACACTTGTGTAATTTCTTATGCCATGTCATTGTCAAACTGTGTGGATTCAGTATTTTCTCTTACACATTCCCCAGCTTTGTCCTGGTGACCACTTAAAAACAAAGTTTGCACACAATATGCCATCATCATATGTATCTTAAAGATATGACAGAATGCAGGGAAGTGGGCACATACTGATGAGTCTTTTAACTGTCTGTGCAAAAATAAAAAGGAATTGTAGCTTCTTGGCAGGGCTAAGAGGAAGTGAGGGAACCATTCCTATTGTGTGTTCAGTTGTTAATGTCATAGGGGCAGCTGTATTATATTTAGAATATCCCAAACTGTGACTCCCCCCCCGATGTACAGTACTGCACATTAGTGGCCAAAGATTGTGTGTGTGTGGGGGGGGGGGAGAAGGGAGTTATAGTTTTTTTTTTTTTTTTGCTAATGTGGTTCCTGGTCTGGGATAGCAACTCATTCAGCTGAGAGCAGTGCCATGATCTGTTTGTTAGTTTTTATTTATTGATGTGTATATAGTTTGATTTATTTATTAGTTAGAACCAAAGACCTGACTTAAGGATATATTAATATCAAAACTCTTCTCCCCTCTGATTATCTCTCCCCAAAAGTCACAGACCAGACTGCACCTGACTCATTAATAATAAAAAGTCTCACTAACCAGACCCCAGATTTAATAACAACAAATCCTCCCTCTGCAGCTCCTTCCATGGACTGTACTTCTCCCACTCATTAAAAATAATGATAAGAAAAACCCGTAAGTGGATTACAAATTTAATAAAAACAATCCTACCTCTGCAGCAACCTGTAGCCATGGGAAATTGTGGGATGCTGTACTGTCTCAGGCTCCTGCTGTTTTTTTAAACTACTGTCAATGCCATTGTTGTGGTACTCCACAGGGGAACACGGGGTCAGCAGTTCTATAATAGCAAAGGTGGACCCAATAGTTTTGTTTTTTGGCAACTGGGAATTAAAAAGAAACTGGAGTGGTGGAAACATCTAAAACATGAGGCTTGGTACTAAATTAATCCCTAATGGGTGGTAATGTGATCGCCATCTAACACTTTCAACTTACTTTCTCCTGAACCACAGAGCCTCACAAGCAGTTATTATCCAAAATGCATTATTTCTATGAGCACACCTCTTTTTCCAGTCTGCATACCCACTGTGTTTCAATATACAGTACTGTGCAGTATGCTGTTTTACAGCTTCTAGCCCCACTTACTTTTCATTTCCATTTTGGGTTCTGAAATCAAAAAGCACTTGCACCAAATATTCGGGAAACCAGCTGTTAGGTGGGGTAGAAAGCTAATTGGGAGTGGGGTATCAGGTTTGTACAGTAAATAAAAAATGCACTTGCACCAGCGGTTCTGGAAATTGGGTGAGGAGGAGATCAATTGAATGTGGGAGGTGGACCTGTCTGTAAATTAAAAAGAGGGCACCACAAGTTTAGACAATCTGGTTGGTAGAATGCTGCTGTGTGTTAGATTTGCATCTGGATTTGTACCTGAAAAATGCCAGTATTCCACTTTGAGCCCCCATCACTACCAAACATACACGCACACACACGCGCACGAGCAAACACACACACATCGAATTCACAACAGGCTGACTTTTTTTTAACCCTAATATTAATGTGTGTTCACATGCTGTCAGCTCATTTTTTTATCTGATTACTGTAGTCGATGTTATTTTTATAGCCCAGACTCAATTCTTCTCCATGATTCACACACACACACACACACACACACACTTACTTGTGATATGGACATGCTCAATTCAGACAAGCAAGATCCAATTAGAGTTCTCATGTCCACAAATAATTTCTGTAAAATTACAGACCTGCTTTTGTGTTTTGTACAGTAGATGTGTGATGCGTGAAGCGTAGAGAAGAGTTGAGTTTAGTGTATAAAAAATAACATCAGTTAAAATTATGAATGAGCTGACAATAAGTGAAGACACATAAATATTACTGTTAAAACAACTTTTCCTTTCACATTTCCATTCATGATTTAAACAAGCATTTGTCAATGTCAAATTTTGTCTAGCTGGCATTGACATTGGTAGTGCAGGAGTTAGAGAGATGCATAATAGGAATGGCAGTGAAGTATTGAACTGCGCTAACCCACCCCACCTGCACAGACTGGTAAGCATGTGGGTGTGCCTTTGGGTTGTCAGCCATAATGCTCAAGCCATTTCACCTCACCCTACCCTGCAGACACTGACAACTGTCGCGTTGTGCCTTGGGGTCTCCAGGCCTTATGCTCACCACATTCCATAAGGAAATACACTGAGATGGGTGCTGTATAGGAGAATGGGGTGCACTTTGGGGCCAAATAGTCCAAGGCACACCTCGATGCCTGTCACTGGCTGCAGGGTGGGGGTGGGGGGTGGAATGGCATGAGCATTACAGCTGACAGTCCCAAGTCACACCCCTGACACGTGTCAGTCTCTACAGGGTGGGGTGTTATGGTTGGAATCCCAAATGTCCCAGGCATTTGTTGGTATTTTTACTCCAAATTTTCAACATGGGCTTTGTGACCCCACCTCATGTACTGTGTCACTATCAGTTCGTTAGCCAAACAGCGATTTTGCCCAGTGACTGCACCATTTGGCGCCACAGGTACGAAACACATTTTGGGCAGGATGTGAAAATGATAGTTGTACTGTTCAAGAGGAGGTGCAAAAATGGCAATGTTGAAAATCTGGAATGAAAATATAAAAATTGGTGAAGTCATGATGTGTCATAGAAACTGAGCAACACATGCCCATAACACAATTATTTTAGGGATTTTTTTAACCAGATTTTCAAGGCATTTTGGGACCTCTGCTCATGAACAGTGTCACTGTGATTTTGTTAATCTGTCCCGAACATTGATTTCCCACAATGACAGTGCCATTGTGCGCCACATGTGTGAAAACACATTTCAGGCAGGATGTGAAAAAAGACAGCTGCACTGTTCATAAGGAGGTGTAAAAAAATGACAATGTTGAAAATCTGCAGTGAAAATATGAAAAACTGGCGCAGTTGTGAGCATGTGTAGAAACTATGCAATGCACGCCTAGAACGCAATTATTTGGGGGATTTTTTTAACCAAATTTTCAACATGGGTATTTTGGGACCTCCACTCATGAACAGTGTCACTGTGATTTTGTTAATCTGTCCCAAACATTGATTTCCCACAGCGGCCACATCATTGTGTGCCACATGTGCGAAAACTCATTTTGGGAGCAATGTGAAAAATGACAGCTGTACTGTTCCTAAGGAGGTGTGAAAAAATGGCAATGTTGCAAATCTGGAGTGAAAATATTAAAAAACGTGTGTGGAAACTGTGCAATGCACACTCGTAACACAGTCATTTTTTGGAATTTTTTCACAACATTTGCAACATAAGCTTTTTTGGATCCCACCTCATGAACAGTGGCACTTTAATTTCATTAATCGGTCCCAAAAGGTGATTTCACACAATGACCACAAAATGACCTTTTGGAACCGAATAACGTGATGACAGTGCACGTGTTCATGAGATGGTGTCCCAAGAATCCCATGTTGAAAATTTGGAGCCAAAATTCAAGAAAATGGCTGAGAAAGCCACCTAAGTTAAAATCCCCCATTTATACCATGATACAGCTTACTGGTATTTTGTCATTTTGCAGTTCAGCTTTGAAGAGTGCAGATATGTTCCCACTATACTGAAGATTGCAGCGCCAGACCCTCCAGAGGCAATTATGGGGTGAGGGTGTGTGTGGGGAGGTGGGGTGCACAGAGGGTGGGTGCAAGTTGGGGGAGTAGGCACCATGGACAACGGACCATTATCTTTTTTTTACGTACAAAAAGAAATATGGACACTGTGCCACAGGACCATTTTCTTTCTTTTCAGTTGAAAAAAACAAATGGGCAAACTGGGGTGGGCTCCCAGTGTGCCCCATGACCTTCGGGGGTGATACTGGTGACACAATCAGGGTGGGCAGGGGCAGGAACATGCCAACTTGGTTGGTTTTCTGTGAGTGGCAGCATACTGGGGTGGGCTTCCAGTGTGCCACACAATGTGGGGGGGGGGTGGTGGACAGACCAACACTGGGATTGCATCCTTGATGTCGGTCTTCTTTTGGGATTGTGTGGCGGGGGCTCCACTGCCATGTTTATTGAAATGTTTCACCAAGAAAGGCATGTACAGGAGGTGTGTCATCTGTGTCGCTGCATGATGAGTTTGTCTTGATTGCAGCGGCACATTTCTCTCAAGTTGGTGGTACTTTGCATAATACTTGTGTCAGCACTAGCATGCTGGCTAATTGGGGAATTAAGGATGCACCTACTAAAGCATGCCCTGCATTTGACACAACACTGACACCCCTCTGAAAGTGATACTAACCCAATATATTGTTTGCGCATGCATGCAAGCCAACATAGAAAATTGCCTAGCAGTGGCTATACTGCACTAAGAAGTTATCTGGCTGTCTCTCTGATGTGTGTATAGTTGCAGGTTGCACAACACTAGAGAAAGGAATGTGGGTGTCTAAGGGAAAGCCTGGAGACCTACTATCATTGTGAGCCCATAGCTTAGTGGTTAGAGCACTGGTACCTTATGCCAGTGGACTGGGTTCAATTCTTAGTTGGTTACAATTTTTCTTTATAATTTCCATTCATGATTGAAAAAAAAATTGCCTGGCAGTAGCTATACTGCACTGAAAAGTTGCTTGGCTGTCTCTCTGAGTGCCTAGTTGCAGGTTTCACAACACTAGAGAAAGGAATGTGTGTGCCAAGGGAAAAACCTGGATGCCTGCTAACCATGTGAGTCCATAGCTTAGTGGTTAGAGAGCTGGCATGGTGTGCTAGGGGGCTGGATTCAATTCCCCGTGGGTCACACTTTTCCTTTCTTATTTTCATGAGTTAAAAACAAAGTCAGCCTGCTGTGAATTCAGTGTGTGGTATGTGTGTGGTGTGGGGGAGAAGTCTCATACTGAAATACCGGCATTTTTTAAATACTTTTCAGAGGGACGCTTGAATTCATGGTTTATTAAACATATGAACAACAAGAAAAATATAACTAAGACTACATCTTTTGGACAGAAATGATCAAGAGTTTATTAAATTAATCCTCTGCTGCTGAAGTGGGATCTGTACAGTAGTTCAGAAGCACTTGACAGCACAGCTAATTTTAGAGCTAACACCAGCTTTAAACACATAGCTCATTTTTGGTCAAAAAATAAATACATTTGTGTAATTTCTTATGCCATGTCATTGCCAAACTGAGTGGATTCAATATTTTCTTATACACACTCCCCAGCTTTGTCCTGGTGACATTTAAAAAAAAAAGAAGCTTGCACACAATATGCTATCATCATCATCACTATCTTAAAGATATGGGAATGTGAGAAAGTGGGAACATACTGAGGAGCCATTTAACTCAGTGTGCAAGAATAAAAAGGAATTGCAGCTTCTTAGCTGGGCTAAGAGCAAGCGAGGAAACCATTCCTATTGTGTGTTCAATTGTTAATGCTAAAGGGGTAGCTATATTGGATTAAGAATACCTCAAACTGTCACCCCCCAAACCACATTGCAAAAGTCAACCCCTCCCCAATACACAGTAGTGACTGAATATTGCATGTATGTGTGTGGAGGGGGGGAAGGGGGCGTAAGTAGGGGATTTTTTTTTGCTAATATAGTTCTGTGTCTGGGATGGCTACTCATTCAGTCAAGGGCAGTGCCATTATTTATTTATTTATGTATGTATGTATGTGTGTTTGTGTGTATGTATGCATTTATTTATTTATTTGGTTAGTTATTTGTTTATTTATGTGTGTGTGTTTGTGTGTATGTATGTATTTATTTATTTGGTTAGTTATTTGTTTATTTATGTATGTGTGTGTGTTTGTGTGTATGTATGTATTTACTTATTTGGTTAGTTATTTGTTTATGTATGTGTGTGTGTGTTTGTGTGTAGGTATGTATTTATTTATTTGGTTAGTTATTTGTTTATTTATGTATGTGTGTGTGTTTGTGTGTATGTATGTATTTATTTATGTGGTTAGTTATTCATCTATTTTTGTATGTGCATGTGCTTGTGTGTATGTATGTCTTTATTTATTTGGTTAGTTATTTGTTTATTTATGTATGTATGTGTGTGTGTGTTTGTGTGTATGTATTTATTTATTTGGTTATTTATTTATTTATTTATGTATCTGTGTGTATTGATTGATTGATAGATTGATTAACTGATTGGTTTAATTAGTTAGAACCAAAGACCTGACTCCAGGATGCATTAATAACAAAACCTCCCTCCTCCCTCTGCTGATCCCTCCCCAGACAATCACAGGCTGGACTGCTCCTGACTCATTAATAAAACAAAAAAAAAAATTAAAAAACAGTCTTACTAACTGGACCACAGTTTTAATAAAAATGAATCCTCCCTCTGCAACTCTCCCTCCCCCAACAGAATCACAGACTGTACTTCTGCCAGCTCATTAAATCATTAGAAGAGCCCCTAAAGTGGATCAGATTCAGTATTTAATAAAAAAACAAACCTCCCTCCTCCCTCTGCAGCACCCTCCAGCCACAGGGAATCATGGGATGCTGCAGTGTCTCAGGCCCTTGCTGCTGTGTTAAACTGCTGACACAACACCATTGTTGCAGTACTCAGTAGGGGAATGCAGGGTCAGCAGTTCTATAACAGCAAACGTGGACTCACTATTTCTGTTTTTTTGGCAACTAGGAATTAAAAAACTGGAGTAGTGGAAACATTTATAACATGAGGTTTGGTACAAAATTAATCCCTAATGGGTGGTACTATGTACCCTATCCAGTCTATCTCCCCTGTATCGCACAGAACCTCACAAGCAGCATCTATCCGAAATGCACTATTTATATGAGCACACTTCTGTTTTCATTCTGCATACGCACTGTGTTTCAGTATACAGCACTGTGCAGTATGCATTTGCACAGCTTCTAGCCCCAGCTAGTTTTCATTTGAGTATTGAGTTCATAAATAAACATGCACTTCAACGCCTTCAATATTTGGATACTCTTTATATCAAAACAAACGTCTTAATCACTAGTACCAGAATAACACATCTTCACATAAACATTTAGGAGCAGTATACAAATAAAAGCAACAAGCCATACAACAAAGGAAATAAATTGCTGTTTTAGCTCAAATGGAAGCACAGAGCCCAGAGCACCCTGCACTTCCACAGCAACAAAGATGCATACATCTATGGAGGGATAGAAGCGCAGGGCCTGGAGGCACATCATACATGTACGTGTCCCACATAAGGACAAACTTTATCATATGTATCCTACAGACAAATGAAGATATGATTATATTGTTTCAAAAAGTAAGGAAATTCATTGCAAAAAGCTTTATTAATGCACTAGTTAGGGTTAAACCAACAAAATCAGACATGGGGTAATAGTAATCCTAACAATCTCCATATTCTCATACACTTTACACTTCTCAGCTTATTTACTGATGGAATGGTGTGATTGTTAGGGTTGGCAACTCCAAGGCACACTCCATGCCTAATTTGTGACAATGCAAGAGAGGTCAGTGTGAAATGGTTTTTCCTGTGGCTGCCTGCAGGATGGGGGGGAGGTGTTAGGGTTGGAAATCTTAATGCCACATTTCCCTGCTTTTGTTGATTTAACCCTAACTAGTGCAGTAACGTTTTTTGCAATGAATATAATATATAGATAAATATTGTTGGCCAAAAAAATACATTAATGCACCAGTTAGGGTTCAAATTAATGGCACAAAAGTAGGGAAATGTGGAATTAGGGTTTCCAACCATAACTTCCCATCCCACCCCCCAAGCTGCAAAAGGAAAAAACATTAGGGTTTCAGATCTCTGGAGTCTTGGTGAATCAGTGTTGGGCAAGGCTGTGACCAGAAGGGAACAGGAGATGTGGTTGCAGTAGGGACCACAGCATCAGGGGGGCACACAGCCTCAGAGATCATCATTAGGAAAACCTTTTGTTGTCAAAGACAGACCTGCAACTTTCTTTTTGCACATTGCTTAACCATTTGAAATTGGGCTGTCATAGCGGGGTCTGTGCTACAAAAGTCCAACTCAGGTTTCATGGGGTGGTGGGAGTATAGAACAAAGAAGCAATAGGGCCTATTCCTTGCTGCTCTTAGGAGGAACCGGGACAAATTACATTGTTCAGTTCCTTGATTATTACTGGTGCCAGCGGGGGGGGGGGGCAGCATGGACAAAATAAGATGTTCATCAGGACTTATACAAAATAACCTATGCTATAAATATGTTATATGCACTAATGATTATTTTCTTCTTATTGGTAAGAGGTAGGACTCCACAAAATATTTTATAGGGGTGGCCTTACAGTCATTGGCACAGCCTTGGTGATGGTGTCTTCCTTGGCACTGTCAACCCTAATGCTCACCCCTTCCCCCAGCCCGTAGCCTTGTATCCAAAGCATAAGGTATAGCTCCAACCCAGTGCCTCACAGTGATACATTCAACACATGTTGCCAACATAATCAGTTGTTTTCTCAAGGGAGGGGGTGGCCATTAGGGTTGAGAATGCCAAAGAAGACCCCCACCACTGATTCACCAAGACTCCAGAGGTCCAAATCCCTAATGTTTTTTCCTTTTGTTGCTTGGGGGGTGGGGTAGGGAGTTAGGGTTGGAAATCCTAATGCCACATTTGCCTAATTTTGCACCATTAAGCTGTACCCTTATTGGTGCATTAATGCAATTTTTGGAAAGAATATGAACTAAATGCAATAAAACATACTGAATGCATAAACTAAAGTGGGTTCCACCTTTGGAACACACCAGCATTATGGCGACGAACCATTAGGGTGCCAGTTGACAATGTCACTGACCACTGTTTTTGCAGGGGTGGGGGTTGTGCCCCCACACTCCCCTAACTTAGATTCCAACTCGGATGGGGGGGCAGACTTCAGGGAGGGGGTGGTGATTTCCAGATTTGGTGCCCTGATGGCTCGGCGCCCTAACGCTGGCGCTCTGAGTGCCGGCAGTGATTGGAATGCACTCGTCAGCATTGAAAATGGTGATATTCTCTATAAAAATGGATGTCTCTGCTTTTTACACTGTCTACAATTGAGAAAAGCTCTTTTATTAACAAATAATGTATTCGAACCAAAAAGCTGAATCAACTTTTAACTATACTTAATAGTGCCAACTATTAATTCTATTACACTCATTTCCCATTTACCTGTACATATTTATTTTATATTGAACCCCCCTTGTTTGTCCCCTTACATTTCACCCTAAACCAAGTTGCCACACTAACTTCTACAAATAAGGATTAAAAGTATTTACTCCCCAAAAATATCAATCTTTTTAACATTTTTAATCAAAGTCAAGGTAATATGGGGGTTAATGTTCAAGCTTACTTCTACCTTTAGATGATCAATTTACCTGTGTGAAAAGAGAACCTGATATACATAAATTTAGAGAGGGTTAGGACTGCTAGCCTTGAGAAAGCTTTATAGCTAAATGATGGCATATGAGTGGTATCTTAAGAGTCAATAAACATTTCAAAAACTAGTACTTAGTTTGCTATTGAACTTGGTGAGTGAAAGCTGAACCCCCGCCCCCTTTTTTTTTGGCAATTTAGTTCATTGGGTCTATTTCAGCAGTTCCTCACACCTATACTTAAAAAGCCACTGACACCTCAAGAAGAACTTTGGAAAACATAATATTTGGACACAAATCAGCCTATATTTCTCATTACATAGATACATAGACAGTGTCGGCAGATAAGGGCCTATGGCCCACCTAGTCTGCCCATTTGAGCTTGTAAGTTCAGTTTGTTTTCCTAGAAGTCTATTTCCCCTTACCCCTGACCTCTAGAATTCCTTTATGTCTATCCCATGCATTCTTAAATCCCGTGATTGTTTCAGCCCCACCACTTCCTCTGGCAGGGGTTCCACTTGTCCACCACCCGTTCTGTGAAGAAATTCTTTCTCATGTTTCCTCTGAATCGTCCTCCCTCCAACTTCATCCCATGCCCTCTAGTCCTGAAACATCTTTTGCCTAAAAATAGTGTTTTCCTGCACCCTGTTCCTCCCTGTAAGATACTTGTATGTCTCTATCATATCCCCTCTCTCCTCCTCTCCTCCAGGGAGTACATGTTCAGTTCCTTCAACCTGTCTTCATAGGACTTGTGATGCAACCCATGCACCATCTTTGTTGCCCTCCTCTGAAACCTTCTACCCTGTCTATGTCCTTACGTGGTATGGTCTCCAGAACTGTACACTGTACTCCAGGTGGGGCCTCACTAGTGTCTTGTATAGTGGAATTATGACCTCCTTTTCCTACTGGTGATGCCCCTGCCTATACATCCCAGCATCCTATTTGCTTTACCTGATGCCTTGTCACACTGTTTCCCTACCTTGAGGTCATCAGAGATGACAAACCCCAAGATCCCTTTCCTGCTTGGTGCATGCTATATCTCACCCCCAACTGATATATTGTGCCAGGTTTTATACCCCATATGCATTATCTTGCACTTCTTTGCATTGAATTTCAACTGCCAAACCCTTGACCATTCTTCAAGTTTCTGCAGGTCCTTCTCATTCTGTCTACACCCTCTGGTGTGTCTACACTGTTACAGAGCTTTGTGTCATCAGCGAACAGTGAAATTCTGCCTTCTATATCTGTGCAATGTCACTGATGAAGATGTTGAATAGGACCGGTCCCAGCACTGATCCTGTGGTACCCACTGGTCACTCTTCCCTCTGTGGAGTGACAGCCATTTACCACCACCCTCTGTGTCCTGCCACCCAGCCAGTTACCTACCCACCACACTACTGTCCTGCCCACACCCATATTCCCCAGTTTGTGTAATAGTCTTCTATGTGGCACAGTGTCAAAGGCCTTGCTGAAGTCCAGATAGGCCATGTCCACTGCCCTCCCTGATCCACCTCCCTAGTCACCCAGTCAAAAATTCAATGAGGTTGGTCTGACATGACCTCCCCTGGTGAAACCATGCTGCCTTGGGTCCTGTAGTCCATTGACAACCAGATGTTCCACCAATCTCCTTCAGTAGTGCTTCCATGATCTTTCCCACTACCGAGGTGAGGCTGACTGGTCTGTAGTTCCCTGCTTCCTCTTTGTTCCCACTTTTGTATAAGGGGACTACATCTGCTGTCCTCCAGTCTTTGGGTACCTTCCCTGTTTCCAGTGATTGGCTGAACAGGATAGCCAGAGGTTCAGCCACCACCTCTCTTAGTTCTTTAAGGACCCTGGGGTGCACCCCATCTGGCCCCATTGCTTTATCAGCTCTTATTACTTCCAGTTCCTTCCTGGGACCCTTTCTCGTGTAAAGGGACTTGTGTCCATTTCTGCACCATTCTCACCCCTTGTACTCCTTCAGACCCATTACCCCTCTTCCTTAGTAAAGACTGAGCAGAAATACCTGTTCAATATGTCAGCTTTACTGTTGTCATCCTCCACGCTGGCTCCCATCCTCCCCCTTCAGTCTCACTATCCCTCCCTTTGTCCTTCTTTTTCACTTATGTACCTGTAAAGGTTTTGTCCTTTAACCACTGATTTTGCAATGTGTTCTTCTGTCTGAGCTTTGGCATCCCTTACTGACTTCCCTGCCTCCTTTGTTTCTCCTGGTACTTCTCCCTATCCCCTTCTGCCTGTGTCTTTTTGTATTGCCTGAATGCAATCTTTTTGGCTTTCACTTTCTTTGCTACCTCTTTGGAAAACCATAATGGTCTCTCTTTCTTTTCCTCTTGCTAACCTGCTTAATGCATAATTCTGTTGTTCTTATAATCCCCATTTTAAATACTGCCCACTGTTCCTCAACCCCTGATTCCTGTCCCATTCCCTTAATGCCTCTTTCAAGTATCTCCCCATTTTCCCAAAGTCTGCCCCCTAAAATCCAGGATACGTGTTTTTGTGTGGTTTGGTTCTGCTCTTTCTGTGATTTCAAACCACAATGACTGGTGGTCACTGTTACCCAGGTGCTCCCCCACTGTTACCCCGTCACACTGTCCCTGTTTGTGAGCACAAGGTCCAGTATTGCCTTCTGCCGAGTTGGTTCCATGACCAGTTGCTTGAGGAAGGCACCCTGAAGGGAGTCCAGGATAAATCTGCTCCTAGTTGATGCTGCTGCTGGGATGCTCCAGTCCGTCTGGTATATTGAAGTCTCCAACAGTACTACCTCACCCTTGTCTGCCATCCTTTGGATGGCTAGCATCAACTCCCTATCTGTTTCTTCCTCCTGGGCTGGTGGTCTATAGACCACACCTGTGCGGATGGCTGGCCCCATTTTCCTTTCCAGCTAACCCACAGTATCTCTCCCCATTTTGTTCCTCCTGGATCTGTGTGCCCTTATGTCATTTTTCACACAGTGACACTCCTCCTCCTTCCTGCCTGCTCTGTCTCTTCTGAATATGTTGCTTGGCCAGGTATGGCCATCTCCCAGTCATGGTTATCCATTACACCAGGTTTCAGTGATGGCCACAATGTCCAGGTCTGACTGCCTGCCATGACAGCCTCCAGATCTTCCATCTTGTTGCTAAGGCTCTGGCATTTGCACACATGGCTTTCCATGATTTGACCTCCCTAGACTGTTCTTCACTGTTCTACTCCAGCCCCTTCCTTGGTTGTCATTTATCCCTGGTTCTCCTTGCTGTCTGCCCTTCTGCTGAATTTTGGCCCTTTTCTGCTTATCCACCTTTTGGACACTAATCTCCATCTTTTGCACACTGCTTTGCAGAGATAGCCACTCCTCTGGTTCACTGGTTCCATTACTAGCTGTGGGGGTGAGCAAGTAGGTATCATCCTTGCTGGCCTGCCACCCCCTTTGCTAGTTTAAATGCTTGTCAATGTAGCATTTAAACTTATCATTGAGTGCTTGGATTCCCCTCCAGGATGGATGCAGGCCGTCAGGCTTGAACAAACCTCCATCCCACCAGATGGGTCCCCAGTCACCAATGAATCCAAACCCTTCCTCACAGCACCAGTTCTTCAACCATGAGTTAAAGTTCCTGGTGCATGCACTCCTATGCTCTCCCTTGCCTCTCATAGGTAGTACTTCTGAGAAAGTGACAGAAGTAGCTACTTGCTTGAGACCCTCCCCAGTTTCCTAAACTCTTCCTGAACTTCCTTTGGCTCCCCATTTGCCAAGTCATTAGTACCTAGGTGGATAATGACATCCAGCTCACCCTCCTGTCTTGCCTTCCCAGTGATCCCCAGTATCTTCCTTCCATCCCTCCATGCCGTGGCACCTGGTAGGCACCTCACCTCCCTGTCCTCCCCCTCCTGTGTTCCTAGCTGGATCCCTCTTATGATGGAGTCCCCCACCAGGATTCGCTTCCTCCTCCTCCTCTGGGGTCCACTGCTTTCCCCACTGAGGTCACCTCCTTGCCTAACTCTCCACATCCTTTCCTTCCACTTCCCCGGTACTTTATTTGGTTGTCCTCATTTGCCAGTGTGGCATATGAGTTCTTGAGAGGAATAGGATCTGGGATGTGCCTCTGCCCTGACTGCTCTAACCCTCCCTGAGCCCACTGTCATCCAAGTGCTCCTCGTTCTCGGCATCCTTGAGGCAGCTGCATTGGACTGGGTGGTTCCTGGACAGGGGATGAGCCTCCTGACCCAGTTTACTTCCAGCTCTGAGTCTGGCTACCTCATCCCGCAGTCCGAGATGCATGCAGATAGGGCAGCACCTCAGTGTCCAGAAGGTCTGCCTGAATATGGCTGCCCCCCAGCTACTGCATTGCACCCTCCCACATTATACTGCAATTCCACTACTTATCTGCTACTGAAGCTCTCTTAGTTCTCTTTTATTTATTTACAGTACTAAAAATCCTGTAACTGATCCTCAGATATATATTTTTTAAGGAAAAAGAAACCAATAAATAAATAAATGAGTCAAAAACTTGTCGTGCTGAGGGGTCTTCTTCCCTTATGCCCTCCTACTTCACACCTCTTACTATACCCTGTGTTTAGCTCCTGTCAATCAGATTTATCAGGGCATATAATTAAGAGTTGGGGAAGGGGTGGGGGTGAAAAATTGCAGCAATTAAAGACAGCACAGAATTACACCACCACTATTTTTTAAATTTTCAACAGCCCAAAAACAATTATAAGTAAAGACAACACAGAAATAAAGTATAGTGTCACTACAAGCCTACAATCTAAGTTTAAAAGAAAATACCAGTTACCAGTTACTCTGAGCACTGAATTGAATATGTTTCCTTCCTTCACCTTCTGGCTTCTTCTGAGAAGATGAACCTCTGTTTGCTGCTTTAACTGTGACTAAGCCCCACCTCCAGTTATCACGTAGCTGAGGTCAGAGGCCAGACAATTAACACCCTTCACCCAGCTTCAGGAGAGTCAGAACAAGCCAAGATAAAATTTGCAGCAATTAAAGACAGCACAGAATTACACCACCACTATTTTTTAAATTTTCAACAGCCCAAAAACAATTATAAGTAAAGACAACACAGAAAGAAAGTATAGTGTCACTACAAGCCTACAATCTAAGTTTAAAAGAAAAATACCAGTTACCAGCTACTCTGAAGCACTGAATTGAATATGTTTCCTTCCTTCACCTTCTGGCTTCTTCATTAGCTTAGTATTTCTTATCCTCATTATTTATTACTGAGGTGATATGTACGGAAACAGGAGAGCTGTTCTTTGAAGGTTCACACTTGCGGTTGGGTGGGGATTGGGGCCTTTAGTGGCTACTGGGGCTGGTTCTTGCTTTTTGTCTGGCAGTTCCAGAGGCTGTGAAGGGAAATCAGCAAATGGCACAAGTGTGATGTTTGGGCAGTGATTGGTCCATTGTGCTGTCAGCTGACCTGAAGGAAGAGGTAAGCTGATGCAGTGCAACAAAGGCTGCTGCATTTTGCTTCCAGTCACGGATTGGTATTGCGGGTTGCACTTGATATCTATTGTGGTTTTCTAGCTTGCCTCCATGTGGGGTATTGGCTGTTGGGGACTGGAGAAGAACAGGTGAACCAAACAGAACTGGGCCTGATTTTTTGGTGGGGGCACAGTGGACTGATAGATTTTATTGTTTCTTGTTATTTATTTTCCTTTACAGGAACTGGTGAGGACTGACCCACCATCCCTCCCCCTACTCCAACCCACCCCCAAACAGTCTACCTTTATTGACTAGGACTGGAACTGTCCAGCTCTGACTAGGAAGGGGCTTTCTGAGTGACAGCAGGAAAGAGAGGAGCATTCTTCAAAAAATGGAGTGGGTTAAGGAAGAACACACCAGAGGGTGGTGGGAGCTCTAGTGGGGGTTGTTGGGGACAGCACAGGAGGGGGTGGTACAGGGGGAAGCAGGATGCTAGGGGCCAACATGGATAGAATCGTGGGATGCAATGGATGTGGAGTGGTGGTTTGGATGAACATACTGGAGAGGATAGGAGGGTGTTAAATCTGTAACAGGTTGAGAAATCTGGAGGAGAAAGTGCTGTGGCTGGGTAGAGAGTTGGAGAGGATAGGCTGGCATGAGGTAGGAAGGTCTCATTTAGGGAATAACATGATGACACCACATGAAAGGAACAGTGGCTCAAGGGAAGGGTTGGGGAGGGTGTGCAGGAGCAGAACAAACAGTGGGTCTAGCAGTAGTGGAAGAGCTGGAGTCAGGTGGAAAGAGCCAAAGCACAGCCAGGCAAAAAAGGGCAGGAAATAGGTTTGCTATGCTGGTGACACTGGTGGAGGAGGAGAGTGTGAGCAATCTCCAGGAAGGGACAGGATGGGAAGGAAAGGAGAGAGATCCACAAGGGACAGGAGTCAGTCAGAGGAGGGGGTGGGGTGAAGGGGAGCGCAGCACTGCTGGTGCGGAGGACAGCAAGGACAGAGCAGAGGGGGGACAAGGGTGGAGGGGAAGGATGTGGAGGATAGTGATGGAGCAGTGAAGGGAGGGGACAAGACAGGGGCACAGTTGTAGTTCCTGAGGATTGAAGAGTGGCAGTGGTTGTGCCATTGCATAGGAGGGGCAGCACAAAAGAGCTTGGAAACTATAGGCTGATAAGCCTAACTTCTATACTTGGTAAAATACTTGAATCAATTATAAGAGGCAAACTAAAGCCTGACTTGTTGGAAAAGGGGTTTATTGATGATACACAATGTGGCTTTAAGAAGCAAAGATCATGTAAAACCAACTTGTTAACATTCTATAATAAAATTAGTGCCCTATTTGATCAAGGTAAATCTGTGGATATTGTTTATTTAGACTTCAGACATGCCTTTGATAAAGTTCCTCATGATGTCCTAATAGATTAACTCTTAAGTATGGGTATAAGCGGCATTATCATCCAATGGGTAAATAATTGGTTACAGGATAGAAAGCAAAGAGTAAGGATCAGAGATTAAGTATCACATATGGGCAGAGTGACCAGGGCTCTCAGGGCTCCATGTTGGGGCCTGCACTTTTTTCCTTATTTATCTCAGATTTCAATGACAAGATAGATAGTTATTGTAATAAGTTTGCAGATGATACTAAAATCTGTATGGCTGTAACTAACCAGGTGCAAGTTGAAGTTAAGCAAGCTGACCTCTTAAAGTTGGAGGAATGGGTTTCAGAGAACAAGATGGAATTCACTCTGGATAAGGGCGTTGTGATACATTTGGGAACAAAGAACAAGGACCATATATACACCTTAGGTGGCACTGCCCTGAGGGTTGCAGACAGGGAAAGGGACCTGGGAGTTTTAATTACAAATGACCTTACATTTGGGAATCATTGTAATGAAGCAGTGAAGAAAGCTAGTCAGATAATGGGGGGAATCAGGAGAACTTTTGTAATAAAGGCACCATGCCTGTGTATTACCTCTATATAAATATCTCATAAGGCCTTTGTTAGATTATTGCAGCCCAGTATGGAGTCCATATTTGAAAAGGGATATAGATATATTGCAAAGAGTGTAACGAAGGGTGACTAAGATGATATATGGTCTCCAGGGAGTACCTTACTAGGAGATACTGGCAAATTTAGACTATTATTCTGTGGAACTGAGGAGAACACATGGGGATTTGCTGCTTATGTACAAAATTATCAGGGATATAAACTTAATATCAGGAATACATTTACACATAGCATCGAGAACCATGCATCTAAGAAGTCATAATGCTCAATTATGTCTGACATTCTAAAAGTAAAAAGAGGAGATACTTCTATTCTCAGAGAGTTATCCCATTGTGGAATGGACTATTGGGGGATGTGGTGAATTCTGAAACCCTAAATTCTTTTGAATTGAGGCTAGATAGCTACCTACCTGCTTAATATGGTAAACTAGTACCCTTAAGTGGGGAGACAGGCTATAATGGGCTTTCAAGCCTTCTGTCTGTCTACAAAGACCTAGTAAAAGACCTAGTATATAAGAGAGGGAGGGCCAAAGAGGGAAGGGTAGAGCTAGTGTTAGGTTCTAGTAATGGGTACCTTGGGAAAAGGGTGGGGGTGGGGACAAGGAACGAGGAAGGGGAAGTGCTAGTGCTGGATGATTCAATATTGAAAGGGATCAGATGAGTTGGCTAGGGGAAAAGACATAGTCGCATATGGGCGGAGGCTATACCAGGACTAACAGTGGACAGGGCGGGGCAGGCAGTTCTTAAGTGCACATGGAGGTGCAGCAAGAAACTGCATGTAGTGGTGCATGTGGGCACTAATGACCTGGTGGGGGAGGCTGTGGAGATGGTGAGAATGCAGCTTGAGGAGCTAGGAGGGTTATATGAGGAAGTGGGGGAACCAGTGGCGTTCTCATAGGTACTCCCTGTACCCTGCATGTGTACAGGAAGGAAAGAGAGGATTGGGGAGTTCAGCACTTGACTGGGGGAGTGGTGTCAGTCCAAGGGGTATGGGATAGTAGGACTGGACCCCACTAACAAATGCCCTCGACCCTGATACTGCACTGGAACTATTTATTACTACTTTCAATAACGCCTGTGATAAGTTTGCCCCGTCTACCAAGAAAATGTCCAAAGGCAACCATGCCCCCTGGTTCTCGGATCACCTCTTGGGCATGCTACGACACCGTGATGTCCTTTGGCATCTAGCTAATGAAACTCAACACCCTGCAGACAGGCAACGGTATAGGGAAGCCCATAACAAATGCACATGGGCCATTCGCACAACCAAAGCAGAATACTACAAATCATCCTTGACCACCACATGGGGCTCCGGATGCAAATTTTGGAATAATATTAAGTAACTACACGGCAAAAGTACTAACCTAACTCCAGACCAGCTGGTAATAGACTGTTATCTCTCGTCAGATCCCCTCAGTATAGCCTCAGCCCTAAACTCCACTTTCACTGATCTCAGCCATGTCCTCCCCCCTAATTTCTTCAACCCGCCACCTACCCGGACTAACACCCTGCCACCCCACACTCTACCTGTCCACCTTCACATCCTTACCCCACAGACCACAAAACCCTACCTTGCTAAAGCCCTTAACCACTCTCAATTTAGTAGAGACTCCCTAGACATGCGGCTTCTCTGACTCACCCTCCAGGAAGTCCTTACCCTTCTCACCCATATCCTCAACCTCTCCCTCTGTCAGGCCAAATATCCCACTCACTGGAACTCTGCCTACATCACCCCGGTACATAAGAGTGGAGACCACACTACCCCTAATAATTACCACCCCATCTCCATCCTACCCCCTCTATCCAAAGCCTTAGAGCGTATAGTCTCCGATCAACTCACAGACCACCTTATCAAATATAACATGCTATGCAACCAGCAACACGGTTTCTGAAAGGGACACAGTACCACCACCGTGCTCCTTGAACTTACCTCATATATCCACACTGCCTTAGATAGCAGCCACCTCACCGGAAATATCTTCATGGACCTCTCTAAAGCATTTGATACCATCAGCCATGCCCTCTTACTAAACGCACTCGCCCACAGCAGACTCTCCAATGAGGCAGTAAACTGGTTCACCAGTTATCTCTCTGACAGAACACAGCTGGTTAGCGTAGGCACTGTCCTATCCTCCAGCCTCCCTGTCCACTCTGGTGTCCCTCAGGGCTCCATCCTAGGCCCCCTGCTATTCTGTCTATACCTAAACTCCCTCCCATCGGCCTACCCCACCAACCTACTCCTATACTCCGATGATGCCATCCTTTTCGCAACTGATCCGGACCCCCTGAAACTCCACCAAACACTCCAACCCTCACTCCATGTGACTGAACACTGGCTCACCTCCCAGCACCTAATAATCAATTACAATAAGACAAAAGTCATGATTTTCTCCAACCCACAGAACCCACTAAAGAACCTCTGCCCCAATTTCTTACTGTAAACCTAACCCCCCTCGAACAAGTGGACACCTTCAAGTACCTAGGAATCACACTTGACCAGGCCCTCAGCTTTAATCAACATATTAAATGTCTATCCACTACCCTAAACTCTAGACTTGGCGCACTTTACCGACACAAACACTGCCCCACCCCCGAGGCTCTAAGTCTCACCATTAACTCCGCTGTCCTCTCACTGCTAGACTACAGCATTCTAATCTATAGTGCTGCTCCCACCTCTGCCCTAAATAGACTTTGTCTTGTACCAAACAAAGCCTGCTGACTCATACTTGGATGTGATCACTTCAAGCACACCTGCGCCCTCTACAGCGCCACAAATTGGCTAAACTTAGACAACAGAATCAAGTACCACACCTGCTTAATGACCAAAAAGATAAGCCTAGGCCTCACCCCAACTACCCTAAACAAAATCATCCACCCAGAACCCCTTGTCAGAGTCACACGTAACTCAAGCAAACTGTTACTAAGGGTACCCCATTGCCAGACCTCCAAATTCCAAAGAACTTTCAGTTACAAATGCCCCATCCTGGACCAATGCACTCCCCACTCTAATATCCAGTGAAACAAGATTAGGCCTTTTTAAATCTAGTCTAAGGAATCACCTCCAGGCCTCCAGCCTATGTGATTGCCCCTAGACCAACCTCAAATCAGGCTCCAGACCCAATTCCCACAGAAACTCTGTCTTGACAAACAGCCTCTCCCCTACCTTGGGTTGTGCTGAACCCCGATATTCTATGATGTCCTTGTTTATAGTTTCACTTTTGAATCTAGTGTATATCACAATATGAAATTAGGTAACTTTACAGCTACCTGTTTGTTTTCTGTTAGTCCTGTACCGCACTATGTATAATGTGGAACCATTATAATATCTGTAATGTAATACACAGCAACCAGTCTGTTTCTGTTTCCCCTGTACCGCACTGTGTATGATGTAGAACCTTTGTAAATGAGTCTCTGACTCAAAGGTCTTTCTGATTATCTCAAATAAATAAATAAAAAAGGAGTACGGGATAGTGAGGGACTGGGGCAAAACCTGGGACAATAGGGATCTATATGCAGGGGATAGGCTGTGCTTGAGCGGAGAAGGGAAAGGGTATTAAAGCAGAGGTTTCAGGGGTACATAAAATCAAGGGTAGATTTAAACTAGGTGGGGGTGGTGAAGGGACCGCTGGTGGGAAAAGGGTCCAAAAGGGGAGACTAGTGAGCTCACCCCCCTAGTTCTGGGTAAAGGCAGTGGGGAAGCAGCATAGGGAGGGATGGGGGAATAGGGGTAGGTAAAGGGAGGAGAATACAGGCTGGTGGGTGATCTCACTGAATGCAAGAAGCCTAAGGAATAGGACAGTGGAGTTACAGGCTCTATTGGTGGTGGAGGGGGTGAACGTTGCAGCAATCACAGAAATGTGGGCCACCCAGTACCAGGACTGGAATATGAAGATCCCGAGGTTTGGGTTATTCAGAAAGGATAGGACTAAGCGGAATGGGGAAGGAAGGGGTGATCTATGTAAGGGAGGGGATAAAGTGGGTAAGGGAGGAAGGGGAGGAGGGGAGGACAGAAGCACTATGGATGCAGTTCCAAGATACAAAGAACAGGGTACTGAGGATGGTGGTGGGGTACAGGACACCAGCTCAGGGGAGTGACCTGGATAGAGAATTAGCTGAACAAATTAGGAAGGTCTGCAGGAAGGGGAGCACAGTGGTGGTGGAGGACGTCAATCTACTGGGGATGTAGTGGGGCACCCCATCCACCACGAGTGCAAGGGAGTGGGTCCTGTTAGAAGCATTTCAAGACAGCTTTCTGACACAGCTGGTCCAAGAGCAGAGTCTTTTAGAAAGGACTCTGGATCTTGTACTGGATAACAGGGAAGCTGTAAGGAATCTGAAAGTGGAGGAACCACTAGCTGGGAGTGATCACTATTCAGTGTGGTTCACGCTCAACATGGGAAGGGAAATAGGGGGCATGGGTACAAGGGTGATTGAGTTCAGAAGGGCAGACTTAAAGAAGATGGGGGAAATTTTGGGCAGGCACCTGGCAGATATGCAACCACACATGGATGCAGACCAGAAATGGGATATCATAAAGGAAGGGCTGATGGAGACTACAGAACCTTGCACTAGGAAGAAAAGCAAGAAGGGAAGGGCAAAGTAACCCAGTTGGCTGACACAGGAGGTTATGGAAGGGATGAGGGCCAAGAGGGCAGCATTTTGAAAATACAGGAAATTGGGGAGGGATGAAGATAAGGATACGTACATGGAGAAGTTCAAGGAGGTTACCAGACTGGTCAGTGTGGCAAAGGCATCCAGGGAGCTGAGACTGGTGCAGGGAATCAAAAGTGGAGAAAAAGACTTCTTCCAATACATCAGAGAGAGAAGAAGTAGCAAGGATCAGCTGGTGAAGATTAAGAAGAATGGGGGGATGGGTGGAGAAAGGGAAGGAACAGACAGAGGTACTGAACAAATACTTCTGCTCTGTATTCATGCAGGAGAAGGGGGCAGATACCCCAGGCAAGGGGAATGGGTAGGGGGAGGAGATGACAGATACAGGGATTTCAGAGAGCAGGGTACTTGATGGGTTGAGGACATTAAGGATGGACAAAGCACCCGGACCTGATGGTATTCACCCTAGGGTAGTAAGGGAGTTGACAGAGGTCCTGGTGGGGCCACTGGCTGACCTGTTCAATACATCCCTGAACATGGGATGTGTATCACAAGACTGGAGAATGGTCCATGTGGTGCCCATCCACAAAAGTGGCCCAAAGGATGAACCAGGAAACTATAGCCCAGTGAGCCTCACATCAATCATGGGAAAGCTCATGGAGAGCATCCTAAAAGAGAGGATAGTGAGCTTCTTGGAGGAAAGTGATCTCCAGGATGGTCAACAGCATGAGTTTGTAGCGGGCAGATCATGCCAGACAAACTTTGTAGAGTGCTACAGCTGGGTGACACAGGAACTGGACAAGGGCCATGCAGTGGATGTCCTCTATTTAGACTTCAGCAAGGCCTTTGATTCAGTGCTGCATGGGAGGTTGGGGGGGGACTGGAATATGTGGGGGTGGGATTAAAAATGGTGAAATGGATCACAAACTGGCTAAAGGGAAGGCAACAATGGGTGGTGGTAGAGGGGACATCTCATCACCGATAGCAGTGACAAGCAAGGTACCACAGGGATTGATATTGGTACTGGTGCTGTTTGGGATTTTTATTGCAGATATCTCACATGGGATCTGGATCAGTCTATTTGCAGATAAAACCAAGATAGGAGCTGTGGTTGATGGTGCAGAGGGGTGGATGGGGTTGCAAGAGGACCTGACTAAGCTGCAGGAGTGGGCGGAAACATGGCAGGTGGGGTTCAATGCCAAGAATTGCAAGGTTCTGCACTTCAGAGCTAGGAACCAGGGGAGGGATTATCTCTTGAATGAGGTACAGATGGGGAGCGCCACAGAGGAGAAGGACCTAGGAGTGCTCATACGGGAGCCTGAACAACTCTGCTCAGTGCAGGAAGGTGGCAGCAAAAGCCAACAAAATGCTTGGGTGTATTGCAAAGGAATCTCCTCCAGAAAGAGGGATGTTATCCTGCTCCTGTATAAGTCATTGGTCAGGCCCCACCTTGAGTACTGCATGCAGTACTGGCACCCATTCCTGAAGAAGTACATCAGATTGTTGGAGGGGTTGCAATGAAGAGTCACAAAAATGATCCAGGGATTAGAGAGCAAGCCCTCCGAGGACAGGCTGGGAGATTTGAATATGTATTCGCTGGAGGAAAGGAGGGAAAGGGGGGATATGATCGAGATGTTTAAGTATCTGAGGGAGATAAACAAGATCAACACAGAAGGATTTTCCAGATGAGAAGGGGGAGGGACACAAGAGGGTATGGACTGAGATAGGAGGTGGGGGGGAGAGATTCAGGTGGGAGCCGAGGAGAAATGTTTTCACTGAAAGAGTGGTGGACAAATGGAACACCTTACCAGATGAGATAGTGTCCTGTAAGATGGTGGACAGTTTCAAGAGGGCTGGTACAGGGTAGGGGAAAGGATACTGGGAAGAGGAGGGGTGGGAAGGGCAGCTGCGAGATGAGGTGCTAGCTACTGTACACATTCGAGCAGATTCGATAGACCGTGAGGCCTGTTTCTGCTGGCAATTTCATATATTTGTATGTTCTTATAAGCTCTTATTTCTTCTTTCAAGCTGATGTAATAATACTCTGCTTGTGACATCACAATTATTCCTATAGCAACAGACTGTGATATCACAACAGAGCATTATAATTTCAAACAGGGAAAAAGCTATAGAGGCAAATGAACTAAGGGATGAAGATCATGTTTTTGTGGGAATTTCATCAGTAATAAACAATGGAGAGGAGAAATATATAGAAAATATATGAAACACAAGATGAATTGTGTCTAAATACAAATGAACCTCAATTATCTGGACCTCAATTATCTAGATAAGTCAGTCATATGGACTTCAGTCAAGGTCCCTGCAAAATATTGCAACTGCCATAGAATGTTTTTTTTTCTGTTCACTGTTGGTGATTAGTAGTAGTGCTACAGCAGTTTAGGTGAGCAAAGCAACACTCTGACAGCCTCTAACAGTCCGACTATGTGTGACATTTCATTTGGTGAGTGTGAATGTCTTTCTGTCTGTTCATCATGCTTGCCTTGGCATCAAAAATGAATTACAGTGGGACAAAACAAATAACAATGACTGACTTTTTTAAAGCTGAGTAAAGCTCTAAATAATTTTAATTAAATTTCTACTGTAATGCTTTTAATGTACCATGTTTTAACAACTAAGCTTTTAACTAGGCCTTTTAAAGATTAAAGTGCTTTTTAATAAATACCATATTTTAATCCTATTCTAATCATTTTACAGTACTTTACTCTGTAGTGTCTGTTGTGTCTGCAGTTTTGGATGTTTCTGATGGTTATTATCGATTAACTGGATGCCCGATTATCTGGACTAAACTGCTGTCACCGAGAGGTCAGGATAATCAAGGTTCAGCTGTATTATGTTTCCCAAAGTTTTCAAAAAGGTGTCAGCTCCTCTTTAATTATGTTGATGGCTGAGACCATTTTTCTGTTTTTCTTACATGGTGATTTTCCCTGGCATTTTCACTGATTGATGGGGTGTCATAAACTATTATTTTGCATAGAAACACCATTGTTGTTTGTTAAGTTTATTAGGCCTACCAAAAAGGTATTGCCAAAATAAAAACAAATGCATTACCTTTTAAACACAAGCAGAATTAAAATGACAATAATACTCTTCCTTAACTGCAGACATATAATAATAACAGGTATGCCCAGGTAACCAAGACAATTCTCTTACTAGATAAACATTTAAGGCTTCATAGAAAATTTAAAAGTAAAACATTTTCTTAGTGTAATATCTACTAGATAAAGAAACACACTATATGGCCACTGTACAATGAATAGAATATGTAATACAAAGTTACTTGACTCAGATTCCATAAGTTATAATGCTTCACTTGTTGAAAACTCTTAATTGCCTTGGTTATAAAAGGTTGTCAGTGCAACGTTATTGCACCCGTCTGCAAAAACCCTGTTGCATTAAAGGAATTATCCACTTATTGTACTTCTTAGTGATTGTAAAATGTGACAGTCAAAAGGAATATGCAAACCTACAAAGTAGTATGCACAGCCACATTTAAAGTTTTTTTTTGTACTTACATACCGCCCCTATGTTCTGCAAAAAATCTGAAATCTGAAATTTGAAACATGGAATCACTGCCTCAGTCAAATATGTAATATCCAACTGAAACTTGTTACATAGTCTGTTTATGCAACATTTCAGAAGGTATAGTTTTTACCTTCTGTTGTTGATGATTTAACTCTTTATTATTTCTTTTTATAAAATGGGATAGGAAAATGCTGCATCCTGATTGGTCATTAGTCATGTATTTGAAGTGTCTAATGCATGGCTAAAAACAAGTGCTCAAAAGGAGGATGTAGCACAGCAAAAATCAATGTGCAAATAGAACTTTCATTTTTAGAATGGGGGCCACAATTTTTTTCCTTACTTACTGTAGCAAGGAAAAATGCAAAAGTGATCAGCCCACCTAAAATAAATTACAATAGTTGTATGATAAACAAAACAGGTCAGTTTTTTTCTGCACTTGCCATGCAGCTAAAAAGACTCCCAACAAATGGAAAAACAATTATTTTAATATCATTAGAAATCACTGTCCTTTGCTTTTTTATGCTTAAATATAAAACTAATTCTTGGCTGCACCACTCCACCCGCCATCCAACATGTTCACTAGCAATCACCAGTTCATTCTTAAAGCCAGCACTGGATTTACCTTCTTCTTTTGTTTGCACCTCCCAACTCCACAAATCAGCTCTCACTCCAGGTGACTCTGCTGCCGACTCCAGAAAAAGTTTTAAAAACAGCCGCCTTGATGCTTTAACATTACTAACCTTGCAGCCCTAAGTACAGGAGTTGCAGTAATCAAGGCACGCAGTCACAAAGGAATGGATCAGCGTTTGAAGGTCACGGATGAAACAAGGTGCTTGATCCTGGTGATGATCCTAGATGGTAAAATGACGACTTGATGACCGACACCTGTGCACACAGTGTCAACCCATCATCAAGAACCACCCCAGGTTTCGCACCAATTCAGAGGAAGGCAGCTGGACACCTCTGAGACAAAGTCCAGATTGTGATCCAGCCACCAACCCTTCTGTCCGGCGACCCGGATCCACCACCAGCACCTCAGTCTTTCCAGAGTTCAGTTTCAACCAGTTGGATTTCATCCAGTCCTGGATTTCTGCGAGGCAGTTTTTAAAGACTGAGCGTGCACTATCCTGGTCGGGTGCAAAAGACAGGTAGAGTTGGGTATCATCAACATAGCAGTGAAAACTCAGCCCATACCATCTTACAATGTCTCCGAGGGGCAGCATATACATCTTGAACAACATGAGAGACAACACTGACCCCTGAGGGACCCCACATGGCAGAGAGAATGGGCAGGAGGAAAAATCCCTGACACCACCCTCTGAGATCTGCCAGTGAAAAAGAGTGAAACCTTTCTGAGAACTGTGCCAGACAGGCCACAGATGACACTCAGGTGCCCGAGAAGCACCCTATGGTTCTTGCTTCTGGCCCTGGCCCTGGCTCATGACTCAAGCTATTGGAGGATGGGGACATTGGGGTTGCTGCCTCTATGATATGGAACTGTCATCCCAGTGAGTATTTGTTCTGCCTGCAACATGAAGGTCTTTAAGGCCTCAGTGAAAATGTTCCTGTTTAGACAAGCCTACCCAAAGCAAAGATAATATTTCTTAGTGGCAATTTATTTATTATTTTACTGGTTCTGTGGCTTTATATTTGGGTTATGTTTAACTGCTGTATTTTTGTGGTGTTATTATTGTAAGGTGCCCTTAGCCTTCAGGATATGGTGCAAAAGAAATAAAAATTGTCTTGCCTTTGATTAATTGCTGGTAGTGCCTGGACTGAAAAATAGTACTGTTCAAGCACTGCATCCTAAAGAGCTTAACAAGTAAGTTATTTGCACAGGATAGCAAAGCTGAGATGTTATATCTCATTTCCAGTGGGGTCCTGTTTCTTTCAGGACAGCTTGACTCCTTTTAGTACCGCTGGTAATATAGAAACAGGAAAATAGATAATGTCAGTAGAAAAGACCACTGGTCCATCTAGTCTGCCTTACTTTACATTACCTTACCCTCTGACCTGTTGTCTAGATGAGGTTTTTGCCCTCACCCCCCCCCGTCTTACTACTACTCCCCTGAATAACTATTAAGCCCCTTACTCTGTCCCAGCTGTTTGTGTTCACCACGTCAGCTAGTAGTCTGTCCAATGGCTCAACCACTTTTTCCATAAAATAATCCTCTAACCCTACCCCAGCAGCTTCCACTCATATTTCCTTGTTTTTGACTAACAATTCCTGCTAAATAGTTCTTCACAGTTTACCTTGTTTATTCCTTTCAGGAACATGAAGTTTACTTTCATGTCCCTTCTCTCCATTCTGGCCTCCATGCTTAGTGCCCTGAGCTGATCCTCCACAAATCTGCCCTGTTGACTCTAAATCATTTTGGTTCCCTTGTGCTGCAACTTCTCCAGCCTGTCTGTCATTTCTCAGTTGTGGACTCCAAAACTGGGCACATTACTAAGAATGGAGCCTCACCAGTGATGTAGAAAGTAGGGTTGTGTTGGGTCGGATTTTCCAATTCTTCCGGATTGAGCTGGGTTGGGTCAGGCAAATCAGAATGAGAACCAAAGTCTGAACCAGAATAAAAACTGTAATATATAGCAATAATTAGTGGTGCAATCAATGAAACATAAGACTCATGTTGCACAGCAGATCTGGATTTACTGCACTGAAAAGGCTGCTGTGAATCAGTGCTATCATTTCTTCCTTCATCTATTCCATCCCACCCATTCTGCTCCACTAGCAGTCTTACTCAGGTGAAATATTGACCTTATCAGTGCAACAGATGTTGTCCTGTAAGGGAGGAATGGAAGACATGCATAGATTCTGTAGATACAAGCAGTACTCTCTGTGTGTAACTTCCTTTCCTGCATCTAGCCCTTCGGGCAACTGTGATAGAGCACTACACAACAGTGAATGCAACATCAGGCAGCCAGGAATGGTAGGTGGCAATAAGCAGAGGTGTACTTCACTGACCAACTGGTCCTACTATTTTTTTCTTTTAAGGAAAAATACCTAAGTGCTTAAACTGCAGCTAGCCCTTCAGGCAACTGTGTCAGAGTAGTACACAAGTAGATATTAGAGTAGGCAACAGGCAGGTGTGTATGGAGCAACACTGACCTGCTGGTCTTACTAAATATATATATATATATATATTTTTAAGAAAAATAGTCAAGTGCTTAAATGCTCCTAGCCCACTTGGGCAACTGTGACAGAGCAGCACACAAGTGACTATGACAGACAGGCATGCTGGGAAACAAGCTGAGGCGTGCTATACTACAGTGACTGACTGGTCCTATAATTTTTTTTTATAATTAAAAATAGGTAAATGCTAAAATGCAGCTAGTCCTTCAGGCAACTGGGTCAAAACAGTATGTAACTGGACCTGACCAAGCTAGGCACAGTTATGGCAAGCTGACGCATATACAGTAACAGACTTTTTTCCTTCAGGTATTTTTTCAGTGAGGTTTACCTCTAGTCCCCCTGCCCCAGCCACAGTGCCCAGTTAACTGCTGCCAGCCAACCAGGCTCTGTTCTGCACTTCTGTCTCTCTCTTTTTTTTTTTTTTTTTTTACAGATAGCATACTAACTGTATTTTCTTTCGGATATTGTTTACAATACAGTTTAGCTCTAGTCCTCCAGACCTGGCCCCAAAGCCCAGTGCACTGTTGCCAACCTGCTAGGCCCTGTTTTGCTCCTCTGCCTCTGTGTTGTTTTCAAGATAATAGTATTTTTGAGGTATTTTT
The DNA here is from genome assembly GCA_016271365.2 of Neoceratodus forsteri. Taxonomy (NCBI): domain Eukaryota; kingdom Metazoa; phylum Chordata; order Ceratodontiformes; family Ceratodontidae; genus Neoceratodus; species Neoceratodus forsteri. The sequence goes on along the minus strand of CM057454.1, from coordinate 1,021,650,313 downwards.
TTCCAGTGTAGTTTATATAGGATAGTGTATGGGTAACCATACACTACAAGGCTATTCTTCCACTGAGTGGATACAATGCCGACTGATGACCTCGAGAGCGAAGCTTGAAAGGTGTCCAAGTCGGCATTGTATCTACGAGGTGAAGGAATAGTCGAGTAGTGTATGGGTAACCATACACTGTTCTATATAGTGTATGGTGCCCCAAAAATACAAAAATACACTAATTTTTCTATATTTTCACTCGGTTCTGCCAATGCCCTCAGTTCACAACTGACACTGCCCAGCACACTCACGCGCCCCTCTCACACAGCAAGGAACGAATCATGACATCTGCTGTAGTCCCTAGTATTATGACTTCCTCAGTAACGCAGAACAAAAAGTCATTCTGCATTAGTGAGGACATAACTACTGCAGCAGAACAACTTTTGCGGTGTATGGATTTCCATATACAACCGCATTCCACCATACACTATAGCTCTAATGCCCCTGCCACAGCCCCAGTACCCCTTGCACTGCTGCCAGGTACCAGCATGCTAGGCCCTGTTCTTAATCTGCTTCTGCTCCACTGCCTCTGTGATATATCTATAGTTAAATAAAAATTATAATAGTAATAGTATTTTCTCAATTCAGTTAAAGTTTTCCAAAAAGACTGATTGCTGATTTAAAGCTGCACAGTAGCTGTGAGCCAACTGCCAGTTCTCTCTCTGTCTCCCCCATGGCAGCTTGGCTTTGCTTCAGCAATTCAGATCCCAGGACCACCCCAGGAGCTGGCAAGCAAAAATAAGCTTCCACCACTCTATTGCTCCCAGACAGGCAGCTGATACACCATGATAGCCCTCACACTGCAAATAGTGTTGAATGATTAGTACTCACAAATTTGAATGACAGTCAGTCACTGCTTTTTCTTCTGCCAATAGCTCATCGCTGCTATTGGGTTCCACCTCCTGGACCCAGCCCTACAGCCTTTTGCTGTCCCTTTTCTCCAGTCTCTGTCTCCACCCCAACCACACCCCCATATTCCAGCTGCTGTGTGAATGGTGCTGGTGCCAAGACACCAAGTTTTTCTCCTTGCCTTTGTCATCCTAGCCTTCTTGCACACACTAGTATGCCCATCCAATCCATGCCACCACCCCACTCAGAAAACAAGGCACCTGCACATCTGACCAACTGCACTGAGTGACTGCCAAATGGCTCACTCAACACTTGACCTCAGAACATGACTTGAGTGGCTCAGAACACGTAATGGTCAGAGGAAGGATGCCACATGGCCCCAGTGCCCTACTATGACTGTGCCTGCCTGGTCAGTCCAGGGTTTGGGGGTAGTGGGAATTAAACTACTTATGGACAAAAAATGGCCAGTTAGAAAACTTGGTGCAGTAGGTAAGTTAAAGTGGGTTGGACTGCCTCTGGTCCAATTTTGGCCAACAGCATTGGGCTGGCAATACCTAGTTGGCCCGAATCTCAAACCTGGCTCGCTCCACACTCCTGGTTGAGAGAAGCAATAGTACCGTTTTCGTCTTGCTCTCTAAGGCTCACCCAGTATACCCTGAATTTCTGATTGCCTTGCTGTAGGACTTGATGCAGGACTTGGGCTGGCAGTATAGCCTAGAGGTTAGAGGAACGAAGTGTGAACGACCTTGTTACATCCAGCAGACCAGACCTGAGTTTGATTCTCACAACCTCCACATGCATACTGTGTGACTCTGAGCAAGTCACTTACCTGCCCTAGTGCTCCCAGGTCGCCCTGAAAACAGGCACTTGTGCCTAGTGGGCCTTACCCGGTTACCAAAGACTAAAAAAAAAGTAAATGAAATGCATTGGCTAGTTAGTTTTAGAGAGTCACTTACGATGACTCCTAGGTCCCTTTCCTCTGAAGTAGTGGCCATATTAACCCCTTCTGTCCATTATTCTGTTCAGGGTTCTTGTTCCCTATATGAATCGCCTTGCACTTTTTGACATTGAATTTCAGCTGCCAAACCTTGGATCACCTCTCTAACCTTTGCAGGTCCCTTTGCAACTCTCTTACACCCTCCTCACTGTCTACCCTACCACAGAGCTTAGTGTCACCTGTGAAGAGATAAATCATGCCCTTTATTCCTTTTCCGATATCACTGATGAACATGTTGAAAAAAGACTGATCCCAGGACTGACCCCTATGGCACATCACTCATGACCTTCCTCTCCCCCAATTTGACCTACCCTCTGTTAAATGGTATTTTTTTCATTCTCTTGTTTAAACTGGAGACAACACCTCCTACCTTCCCCCTCCATTGCTGCTGACTGGCTTTTGTTCTTGGCCATTTGGAAGGATGATACTCTTTTTGTCATCTGCAATATTTAGTATTCCCAATGCCTCCCACTGTACTCCTGAATAACACAGTCTTATTATGTTTTTTTTTTTTGTCAATTCTGTTTATGCTCTCATGAACGGTAGGGGGTACTTACCTCTTCTCAGCCTTGTACACAGTCACTCAACAAGCCCCTCACTGAGCCATCCTCCACCATGACTGCAGGGCGGGGAAGGACCGTAGCTTGCCCCCTACCGGGGGAGCCCCCAGTGGGAGGCAGACAGGGAGGAAAGACCGCATCACCCAGAACCCCTGCCCCAGCTTATGTCAGGAATTGTTTGGCCCAGGGCTGGTCGACTGTCGATGGCATCATCGTCCTCCTGTGAGGATTTTTCCATGGTTTCTCCAGTGGGATGCGGCGTGCAATAAACCACACAGCTATACCACTGAGCCTCTAGTCACTGGAGCCTGTCATCATCCCGACCCCTCTTCTGCGTCACATGCTCTTGTGCCACCCTGGTCTCCACCAGAGGCCACTACAGCACAGGGAACCCCCTATTACCTACCCGGAGAGGAGAGGAGAGCAGTCCTCCAGATGCTCAATCCTCCTCCTCTGCCGACCCCTGATGGCCCAGGCCCTTCCCAAACTTGGGTCGCCAGTGTGTCTCTAGGTGTGGCGCCCAGCGCCAAACTTCAGCCTCACTGGCTGGCCCTTATTATGTTTTTGAATGTAAAGGAAGAAAGGTGCTAGGGTGAGTAAAGAAGAGGATACAGCAGGGAGCAAACAGGAAAAAAGTCCACAGAATGGCAGTTTTTTATTGAAAACAACAGACACTGCAGAAATTCATGAAGCGACTTGGTTTTCTTTCTAAGTCAGGTCAGAATTAATTAAGATCAGACTTTGCCAAATACTTAAGATGGATTTTTCTGACTGTCAGGGAAGCAGAGCTTTTGGGTGTTGGTTCCTAGTACCCAGGTATATGCCAGGGATGACCAGTCTATGAGAGGGGTACCTCTTACCTCTGCAGAAACATAAAAGTCCAACACTTCATCAAATGAAAACATCCGTTTATCAACAGCTGCTTCTTATTCAATCTGACCCCTATGGCACTTTTCTGGGCACCTCACAGCCACTGCTTACTCCCTTTCTACTGCATGCATCATCCTGGCTGGAGTTTCAGCCCTTAGCCCTAACATAGTACTTCATCTGGTCATCTTTCCCTGCTGAACAAACACCAGTTGTTCTCAGGACAAGATAATGACAGGCTCTTTCTTCTTCTTCTTCATACTACAGCCTTGGAAGAGCTGTCAGCTTCTCTGCTCTGACCTGATCTGATCTGACCACAGGTTGCTGTTTATACCCTTGCAGGTCACCTGACCAATCAATTATATTAAAATTTCAAACCATTAACCATAAAACAATGGATAGACAAAGGACACAGAAAGTATTTTATAACAATATCACAGGGCAACATGATGCAAAACATTGCTGTTCATAACTCTCTAATACACTTAATTGCAGTATTTGAAGCAATGTTTCTTAACTAGAGACATCCATTACTGCCCAGAATCCAAGAAGTGTAGTAGGATACATATAAAGCCCACACACTGAAGCCATACTCCTTCCTAAAGGAACCTGCAGAGCAGATCTGCCAGTGTCCCCATCATATGTCTCCAGGAGGTAAGTTGAAACCTTCCTTACCCCCCTCTATCTTGACAAGAAACCTTTTCCAAATCAGATTGCTATCTCAATAGAGGACAATGCTGTCCTCCATAAATACTTGTAGTAATTAAACAGAGGCTTCTCAAATTATACACAGGAAACACTCCCTTATCTAAAGCTGCACTTTTAAAAAGGAAGCATGGCTGAAGCTATATTTTAACAAGGGGCTAGAGGAGTTTTTTAACTCACAGAAATACTGACAAAACTTTTTACAGTACCTGACTGCAGTAAAAACAGAGATCTAACTTAGCAGCCTTAATCTTCATGGAAATGTTAACAGGGATTGCTGGGGTTTTTTTATTAGCCACCTTTGCCACTGTGATTTCAAATGAAAGGGAAACTGAGTTCAGTATAAGTCCACATGGGGGCAGGGTGTTTAAAGAAGGAAAACAGATAGAAGGGATACAAGAGTACTCTAGGTATAACTTACTGTAACATTCCCTCAGTCTGTTCAAGAGACTCTGACGAGCCGTTAGTGTGTTACAGTCAAGTCTTGCTGCGGGTGATTTCCTGAGAGCAGGTCTAAGATCTGGAGGTTACTACATGACATGTTTGAGCTGCTCCATGGAAGAGAGCATGTAGATATCACTCTCCAGTCCCACTGTGACAGTCATCTGTTAGTGGCACAGGACAATACAGTCGCTCCTTACAGAACGGCTTCAGACCACGAGGCAGAGAGGCACCGCACTATGAGGATAGAGAGAGAGAGCGAGAAAGCAAGCTGCAGGCAAAGTTGTAGGAGCATCAGGTTGGGATGGGTGTTGAAAAGGAAATGGTGTGTTTAGCTGCACTACACTTGCCAAGATTGCTCATGGGGGAAGGGTGTGTGATCAATTCGCAGAGAGCTGCTGTGTTCAGCTGAAGCAGACTTCACTCTCTCTGTCCCATGGTGGGAAACATACACCTGATACTGGCAGGTTAAAATACAGACTCTGACCCACTGTCAGTGTGTTATAGTCAAGTCTTGCTGTGGGTAACGTCCTGAGAGTGGGTCGGAGATCTGGAGGTTACTGCATGACATGTTTGAGCTGCTCCGATGAAGAGACCATGTGCCTATCACTCTCCAGTTCCACTCTGACAGTCATCTCTCAGTGGCAAAAGACAATGCAATCACTCCTTATGGAATGGCTTCAGACCATGAGACAGAGTGACACCACACCATGGAGAGAGAGAGAGAGAGAGAGAGAAAGCAAGCTGCAGGTAAATTGTAAGAGCATCAGGTTGGGATGGGTGTTGAAAGGGAAACAATGTGTATAGCTGCACTACACTTGCCATGATTGCTGGGGTGTTACCAATTTGTAGTGAGCTGCTGTGTTTAGCTGCAGAAGACTCACTCTGCCAGCACTGTGAAATTCTGCAGTGCTATGGTCGGTAGGGACAACATGGGCAGACTGCTTCACAGGAGGTGGAGGAGACTGTGACCCAATCCAACATGCTGTTCATTTGGAAAGAATGGTGAGTCCTTTTCTCAGTGATTGTAAAAGGACTGCAGGACTTTGCCCACTACAGCCCTAAAAATGATAAATTGACAGCCCAGAAGCAGGCATAAAGGTGAGGATGGGAGCGATGATATTAAAGCTATTGAATTGGGTTTTGGACATATGACACTCCCAACCAACTGGATCTATGCTATGGCCAAACCCTTGTGGCTGTCATGAGCCAGAATGCTAGGAGTGCAAACCCTGTTTCTGCACATAGACATCTAAATGAAAGGTCTATGTTCTGACTTAGTCATAGAGAAAACTTCTCCCCTAATGACTAAATCAACCATTTGCTTGTGGTAGTTTTGGGTGCTTCTTTTTTACTGCAGATCTGTGATGCTACCAACTGTAACTTGGAATCAGGCTTCAGATAACTCCCACACCATGCAGGCTCCCTTACCCCAAGTACTCAAGATAAAAGCTATATTTTTGAGTAGTCTTATTGTTATTAAAGTGGGAAGAAAAAAATTCACTGCCTCCTACTGCACAAGTGCATAGATATCTATAGAGTAAATAGAGCAGCTTTGGGCTTAACATAAATTCTAAACTGTTTCTGTCTCTCTTATTAGCCAGAGTAATCAGCATCCTCTTTGGCAGCCATAGGTACCATCTCACACTCCAGACCCATTTCCAGCTATTAAAAATGCATCCTTTCTCCCCCTTAGGTAATGGTAGACTCCCTTCACACCCTTTGGCAGCTATAGCCCCACCTCTGGCAGTTATAGGCACCACTCTTTCCCAGCAGGTACAGACTCACTCCCAACAGCAGAAGGCTCCCATATCCGCCAGCCCCATGCAGCTATAGGACCCTTCACCCCTCCTGTAACTACAGACCCCTTCTACCCCCTACAGCTACAGGTTTGATTCACCCCACCCCACCACAGTTGTAGTGTCCTCCACCTACCCCCACCACAGCTGTAGGCTCCCTCATGACAGCACCTCCCCCCCGATACAGGGCTCCCTAAGCTACAGGCTCTCTGCCCCCATAGCTTCAGGTTCCCTTGCCCTTCCCCAACATCAGGCTCCCTCGGCTCCTCACCAATAGCAGATTTCTTTGCTGTCCCCAGCAGCTGACTTTCTCTGACCCCCACCAGGCTCCCTCCACCGACCTCCACATCAGACTCCTGCTACAACAACAACCTCCTCCTGCTTCCCATAAGCACTGTAATCATTTTAATCATTGTAATCATTTTCCTGACTAACAGTAATACGTTCTGCACACCCAGACTCCCACAATACATATCAATTCCCCTATCCCTGAGCCCAGTCAGTAATCACACTCCCTCCAAATCTCAGAGGAGTTTGCTTGAAAATACACTCTATAAATACTAACATCACAATTTAAATAATTGCTATTCTGGCAGCTTGTATAATTCTAAGAAAAAAAATCCTAATGTTAGAGGACCTAACAAATTAGCGCTATAATTCAGAAAAAATGTGAATTTAAACTGGAGTTATCAGTGAAGATGCAGGTTCAAACAGATTGGCATGCAGAAAATAAGTAATAATTACAGGACCCCATTATGGCAATGGCTCATAAATTGGAAGCACAGTCAGTAATCACACTTTCTCGAAATCCCTGTGATCTGCAGTTCTCTGCCCCTCCCCCCATCCCTAATCAGTGATTTAGAGTGATTTCCATTTCCTGATCTGCAATGACACTGCCAGCACCAGCTGGCCCCTCCCTCCAAATCCCCAATCAGAGAGTGAGCTGTAGTATCTGCTCCCAATCCCATAGTAGCAGGGCAGACCATCCAAATTGCAGGCCAGCATCTCAGACATACCATATGTGGCCAAAAGAAAGATGGCACTTCACCAAACCCACATCTGCTCTGCCTCAAAGCTACTGGGGTTCCTCAGTGGCCAAAGCACATTCAGGAGATTGGGTTAGCTGGATCTTTAATGGTGTGGCAGAGCTTATTACAGCCTTTCTGTTAAAACCCAGAACAAGCAGGGCTCCCAACATCTTCCCTATTTTGAGATTTCCAAAACAAAATGCTATAATATATACCTGGCTGTTATAAAGACCACACTGTGTCTGCCATGTTGTGGCATCCCAGACTTTTCAACAATTACATAAAGTAAGTGAACACACTTAAGAAAAATGTTTGGCTTGCAAAAAGCATAATCAGGGGTAAGGCTTTGGGAGGGTGGGCAGATTCTGATTTGTACAGTTCTCCTTTAAGTGTGGCAATAGGTGTCACTGTAGCCTGAGGTGTCCCTGCGCCATGGAGGCCTCTCTTCACACATCTATGATAGGAGAGGGGTGGTGTCTAATTACTGAGAGCAATGATTAATGGGGTCAGGGGTTGATTTCTGGTGAATCAGATATCAGGAGGGGCAGACTGGTTAATGTTGCTGATGTGATTTTCAATGGGTCAGGGTTTGATCACTATGGGTGAGAGAAAATTACTGTTTGGGGTCTGAGGATTTCAGTAATTATAGCCTAAGGGACTGATTACTGGCCAGGTGGTTGCTGCATAGAGGGCCTAATACCTCAGGTTGGGTCTTCTTACAATGATCTCTTTTAACATTTGCCCTATCCATAGCCCCCCTGGGCTATTGATCCAGTTTGCCTTTTACTCATTTGTGTAATCTAAACTCAGTGTACTATGTGATTTAATTTTATGCAACCATGATTTTGTTACAAATATCTTGATACACATTGTGGCATGCTCCCCTACTTCTCATGCTGGCTACACCCATAACAGATGTATTGTGTACACTTTTTACATTGTTGTTTCTTTCTCTGGAATTTATTGCATGCACCTTGCTTTTTGTTCATGTACATGTACCCATTTTTGTTATCCTATTTGCTATTGATTTGTAGTAACTGGGAACCAATTTTTTCAATAGGGAAATCCAGCTGTAATTCACCATTACAACTAGCTGGTTATAATGGGGAACTCACGCTGGATATCCCTTGCTTGCATGCACTTGTTGCCTTCCTCATGCACACACATCACCAGCTCCTTCTGCCTCACCACAGCTACCAGCCTGGAGATCGATCACTGTTTATATAATTACTGTGTCTGAAAAATGCTCCACAGCAATTATATAAAAAAAATGGAGACGTGTGAAAAAACTCAGATTTTACACATACCCCTGATATTGCATGCTTGTATGAATCCCTTGAGCTTCACTCTTGGGGGTTTATGCAGCATCCAACACCTTGTGTGTATAAAATTCTTGTTAAACATACTACCTAATATATTATGCTATAGTTCATTTCCTGCTGCATCCCCTGTAACACCTGTAAATTACCTCTGGCTCAGTGTGTCTATCCTGGTCACCAAATTTTAAAGAAAGAAAGAAATAAAGATAACCAGTATGTATATTTTTACATTTTGCACCAGATATGTACATTGGAGGTTATGTAGGGATGGCTAATTGGATGTTATCCTTTAAACATTTTTTTTTAACTTGTCTTGAAATGTTAATTATTCACCTGCCCAGTAGTGCAGTGATAGCACAGCTAAACCATATGCCAGTAAACTGGGTTAGAGAACAAATGTGGAGTTATGGGGTTTGGACAAGAGGAGAAGCAATAAGTCTCGCAGACAATGCTCTCCTACTCTGAAAATGGAGAACTGTGCTCAAGTACAGTACCAACAGAGTTTTGTTTTTTTTAATTTATGCTGGCAAGTAGATCAGATGAGGCAGGGCAGACCACTAGACTGTCAGTGAAGTCTTTCCATTATCAGTTACACTGGCATGAGGATTGGGTAAGTGAGGGGAATTATTTTGTTTTTTAACATAGGGAGACTGTTACACCTGAAGGGAGTGAGGAAGTTAGTGCAACATTGTGTGTTGTTAAAAGTGTAGTTTAGGAAGTAGTAACTGTCCCTGCAGAAGCAGTTTTCTAATGCTTTCAACCAATTTACTGTATTATGCAAGTGTGCTTTGCATGGATGCACTGTTTCACATTTAGCTATGCGTCTTGCTAACAAATTAACAGTGCACTACAGCCTGTGGTTCACTCTTAGCATGTCATGTAGCCCCAACACATGTGGGAACAAAAGGGACTAAATTTTATCTCCCAACTTTATGAGGGAGGGACAATGCTGTCATATCAGCTTCTGTCAGAAAAATATGGCATTAAGCCTTGTAGCTTCTTTTCCTACCTACAGGTCAGGAGTAGATGAGGTGGCACTACAGATAAGGAAGGCCCAAATACCCCACCCTGCTCCCCCTTGGAGGAGACCTTGCTGTTCCATCTTAGAGTGAGGAGTGGCGGTCCTTCGACTATAAGTTATAGAGCTTTGCTGGGAGCCCTAAGATATCCTATGGCATCCCTTTGTAGTAAGTGGGAAGGTGACCTGGAAGAAGACTGTTTTACTGAGGGAGAGTGGAGGGGGGCAACGTGTCAGGGTACGAAATGCTCAGTGAACAACAGACTTAGGGCCATACATTATAACATTTTACACAGGACCTATTTTACTCCGGTATGGGCAAATACAATACATCTGGATAAGCCTGACATATGCCCCAAATGTAAAACGGAACAAGGTACCTTTTATCATATGATTTGGAAATGCACAAAAGTGCAAAGATTCTGACAGGCCATTGCTGACCTTCTGGCAAAAATACTGGGTGTTGACTCGGGTTCAGGGCACAGGAGGTACTATTGGGCGTCGGTGGCAGAAGTCTGGGCAGGTCTACAGAGCCACATCCACTGTGGCACTCCTAGTGGTGGTTGTGGAAAAGCAGGCTCTGGCCCAACACTGGTGGATGGAGACGTGCCCCACAGTGGCCCTTTGGGTGAAAATGCTTCTCCATTGCATGAAATTGGAAAGCATGCAGTACCAGGCACTAGACCAGCTAAATAGATGCTTACTGGTATGGGGTCCCTTGAAGAAAATCTTGCAAGAGCTCTGGTTTCCCCTTTTTTTAAACAGTAGGTAGTCTAGGGCATTAAATTAACTGAAGGCCTTCACAAATATTAAATGTATGTGACTTACACTGACCAAGTCCAAAGCATGTTACACTCTGTCATGATGTGTAATTCTGTCTGACACTCTGCTCAATGTATTTCTAAGTTATAATTCATACAGTATAATATCACCTTGTTAACTACTTGCTGATGTTCTAAATAATGTTTTTTTTTTAAAAAAGCATGTCATGTAGCGCTAGTCATGTAGGTACAATGATATTCATTTGAATATGTTGGCCATGGTGCACCAAAACCCTTATTCTACCACGGATTAAAATGTAGGAATTCAGAAAAAGCATAGCAGTCTGTGGCACAGCAAAGGGTTACTACTACAGTCCTCTGTGATGACATAGCCAAAGACTATAAGAATGCAAACTTCACGGATTATAAGTGTTTATTTAGTTATCAATTAATATTTTCCCTTGTCTAGCAACATTCATCATAATGTCTTCACACTAAAGAATAGCCAAAGACTGTATGAATACAAACCTCAATGTTCATAAGTATTCATTGTGCCATCAAGTATTATTCTTCTCAGTCCAGCAGTACTGAACACATGAGGCCAGATTCACAAAGCCCCTAAAATGATGCAAGGTGCCTGCATCAAACACGAATGACGCAAGTGGCACCTTGTGCCAAAAGATGCCCCAGGAGCTATTCATATAGGCAGCCTAAATCAAGTGCAGGTTGCATGCACCAGAGGGGGCTTGCACCAGCCTTACCCCAAAAAATGGACTGCACCATGACACTAGGGGGCTTGTGGCAGAGGCAGTTTGCCATATTGCCCATTTTGAGTTCAGAAAACCCTACCAGAGGGCTGCATTCTAAGTATTCATAGATCAGCAAGGGTACTTAGAAATGGCCTATGGGAGGGCTCTGGCAGTTGCTGTAGTGTGCCACTGCCCCCCAGCCCCTGATCCCTGTACAAAACAGATCAAACATCCCTGTTGGTCTAGTGCCTTCCCCCCCCAAAAATCATCCCTGGTCCCTGTGATTAATAGAAAAATAAAACCCTGGTGGTCTGGCATTCCCCAATCATCCCAGATCCCAGATATGTATAGAAAAAAACCTGGTGCTCTAGTGGTCCCTTCCCAGACCCAATCAACTGTTCTTTACAAATAAACAGTCATGGTGATCTAGTGGTCCCTCACCTCCCCACCCCAGCAGGCAGTGTCCCACCACCCCACTCCCCTCAACCTGAAAACAGAGCTGGCGACCAGCACGGCCCTCTTCATACCACTGCATCTGGCCACTGGCTGAGCTGTCAATAAAGAGCATGTATGATCTCCTTATTGACGGCTCAGTTGGTGGCCGGACACAGTGGTTTGAGGAGGGCTCAGTCAGTCACTAGCTCCGCTTTCAGGTTGGGGGGAGGGGGTGATGGGAACACTGCCTGCCGGGGTGGGGTGAGGGCCACTAGATCACCAGGGCTGTTTATTTCTACAGAATGGGGATTGGGATGGGGGACCTCTGCAGCACCAGTTGTTTTTTCTTCTGTACATATCAGGGATTGGGGTTGATCAGGGGATGCTAGACCACCAGGGTTTTATTTTCTATACAAATCATGGATCGGGGATGATTGCAGGTCCATTAGACCACTAGGGATCTTTTTTTAAATACTTCACTGGGATCAGGGCTGGGGACAGGTGATACCCACCAGGGACTGCTGTCCATGGTGCTGTTGCCGCACACCTTCAGGATGTGCCACCTGTTTAGCACAGCGCCAGGGTTGGCACAAACTGCAGAACATTGCCACCGGGACCCTACCTGATAATGAACTGGGCACAGGGTCCCTGGTGCACAGGAGGTCAACGCAAGCTGCTTGGACCAACCTTTGTGAATTAGGCCCATAGCATTCACACAGAATAATGCTTTACAATATCAAAAGATCAACAAAAATAGATAATGTGATACCTTTTATTGGACCAAAAGAGTTGTTAAAAAGGAAAACAGGTGCTTTGAGCTTTTGGTCTACACAGAGTCCTTCCTCAGAAAATCAATGACAGTTGGTTAGAATATCAAGGAAATTCTATCAGAAGACAGGGTGACAGCTGCAATTTTGGCCGCTACAAAAAATGGAATGTCCATTGCAGGGGGAGAGGGAGATCATGTGTCACTGCTTACATGCTGCCATGGATGCAGTGAGAGGGAGCACTGGTGATCAGTAGTGACGCCATGAGGTTTCAACACATGGCAGCTTTTAAAAAAGAAAAAACTGTTTTTTTTTTATTTTTTATGGATGAGATTGCCTGGCTTGATGTCATCATGTAGGTGTTCAGTTTAAACTGATGACAGGTCGGGGGACACTGAGAATTCAAGAGAGAAAGCACTGTGCATCCATTTTCTGACAGTAACCATAACATGAGACAACACACCACTGTATGTGCTGCTATTGTTACTGGCTGCAACAGTGATTCAAGCACCCATGGTTGAGGTCCAGAAAGCTGTTAAATGTTAAAAAAAAATGATTAAAGTCCCTCTGGGGCAGTGTACTGGCTGGGCTACCAATCAAGTGAGGTGGAGGGGGCAGCCGTGATGCAATTTAAATAGTGGTTTAGGTGGAGGTGGCTGTGGCTGATGCAGCTGAGGACTCTACTAGTACGCTATATGGGAGACTTGAAATTGAGAATTGCAAGCCTGCAACATAAAAATAACAGAATAAACAAAAAAGAAAAGGTGAATATGGGGGGGTTCCAATGTGTTCATTTAAGCAAGTTATGTGTGTGACAGGCCATGGGTGGGTTGTGGAGTTTATACTATGTTTTTATATATGCATTTGTCTGTTATGGCAAGATAGGTGTGTTAGTTTTTATCCTTACAAACATGGCTGCCTCTAGGGGTGCTGCATCCTCATTGCTGGAAAGGATGTTTTGGATGGATGTTTGATACCCAACTGAGCATGCTTAGAACCCACATTTCAAATTCTTATAACTTAGGAAAGGATTCATATTTTTTCACCAAATCTATGAAAGCACCATTCTGGGGAGAGCCCTTCCTACCCTGAACATTTTAGACCAAAATTCCAAACTGTCTGAGCTGTAGGTGATTAAAAAAAAAAAAAAAGATTTTTCCTGCAAATACACTATTCAGATTCTGGAATCTGCACCTCCAACTGGAACGAAACTTGGCAAATCAAGACATAGGACATACATCAGTGCCAGCAGATTTAGGACATATGGTCTATCGCATCTGTTCAAAACAAAACTCACAGTTCAGACACTGCTGCTGCCCCCCATCCCAATTCCCTCCATCCCTCTCTCCAAAGTTTCATCCCTGAGTCCCCCCTCTGTTCACGTCCCTCTGTACTTGTACCTTGCCCATGAACCTATCACAACCCTTCTTAAAACTCCCCACTGATTCCAGTGAAGTCACCTCCTCAGGTAGAGCATTCCATAGCTCCTCCACCCATTCTGTCAAGTAGTGCCTCCTCAGTTCTCTCTTGTACCCCCCACCAGTTTCAGGCTATGTCACCTTGTGGTCTCTTCCCCTTCAATCTAAACAAACCCTTAATGCTAATTCTGTTCATGCACTTCAAGTACTTAAAGGTTTTCATTATATCACCTTTGTCCCTCCTTTCCTCCATGGAGTACATGTTGAGCCCTCTCAGCCTCTCCTCATAAGGCTTTTCCACCATTCCATGGATCATCTTTGACACCCTTCTCTGGACTGTCTCCAGGATCATGATATTCCTCTTTAGGTATGGGGTAAGAACTGCACACACTACTCTAGGTGAGATCTCACCAAGGATTTGTACAGTGGCAGGATAACCTCCTCCCTCCTCGAAGTGATCCCCCTAGCAATGTAGCCCAACATTCTCTTTACTTTGGCTGCTGCTTTCCTACATTGTTCTAAGTGATTCATTTTACCTGTGATCACCACTCCCAGATCCTTTTCCTCTTCAGAGGTGAATAACTGCCCTCCCACCAAATGATAGCTGTACCCTAGATTCCTAGCTCCTAAATGCAGTACACTGCACTTCCTAGAGGTTGAACCCTAACTGCCATGTCTTCGACCACTGTTCCAGTCTTTACAGATCTTCCTGGAGAATTCTCCTCCCCTCCTCACTGTCCATCACTTCTCCTAGTTTGGAGTCATCTGTGAACAAGCTCATTTTACTTGTAACTCCCTCCGCAATGTCTTCTATGAAAGTGTTTAATAACAGTGGACCTAGAATAGATCCTAGTGGGACCCTACTAGTGACCCTCCTAGGTGTCGAGAGCTCCCCCACCACCAGCCCCTGCTGAATGCTACTCAGCCAGTTCCCAATCCACTTGACCATCTTAACCCCCATTCCCAAGTTCCTCAGCTTGCCTAGTAGTCTCCCATGCAGAACAGAGTCACATGCATTGCTGAAGTCCAGACACAGGTCATCAGCCAGCTGACCACTATCTAGAGATCTTGTCACCCAGTCAAAAAATTTGACCAGACTAGTTTGACTAGATCTCCCCTGGATGAATCCATGTTGCCGGGTGTCCTGAAGGCTGTTTACTTCCAGGAAATCCACCAGCCTTCTTTTTAAGATGGTCTCCAGTAGTTTTCCCACTATGGAGGTAAGGCTGAATGGTCTGTAATTTCTCGGCTCATCCCCAGGTCAGTTCTTATGGAGCAGCACCACATGTGCCATCCTCCAGTCCAGTGATACACATCCCAGTTTGAGGAACGTATTGAATAACTCCATCAATGGTGCTGCCAGGACTTCCACCAACTCCTTCAAGACTCTGGGGTGGATCCCATCTGGTTCCAATGCCTTGTCTGTCCTCAAGGAATAAAGACCCTACCTTACTATCTCTACTGGGATTTCTCCATCTGTTATATTCCCCTATCCTCCCCCTTGCCCTACCTCTTCCCTGCAGAATTGGCCTTTCCTCTTCATTTGTAAAGACTGATGAGAAGTACTTGTTTAGCACCTCTGCCTGCCCAGTCCCCTCCTCCACCCACCCACTTTTCTTCTTTATCCTAGTGATCATGCCCCTACACTTCCTCCTTTCTTTAATGTATTTAAAAAATTCCTTTTCTCCCTCCCTGATCCTCTGTGCCAGCCTTAGCTCTTTGGATGCCTTGGCTGCCCTGTTTGGACACCTTGCCCCCTTCCCCCAATTGTGCATGCAACATTTTGCAATGAACAGTTGTGTTGAACAGGGGCAGAGATATTAATATACAGCTTTTATATATAGTATATTCACTGCAAAAGAAGTGTTGCCTGAGTAAAAGGCAGACCCCTTTGTCCTGGGCTCCTGTCCAATGAAAAGAGCTCTGTCAGTCAGGAAAATGTGAGGGGGAGAATAAAGGGGCTGGATCATGGGAAAGATAAGGCCACAAAGGGGGCGGGGAAAAAGAAGAAAATGCTGCCAGGTGATTGGAAGGAAAAAAAGAGACAGTGAGAGAGACAGAGAGACAGAGAGAGAAGAGAGAGAGAGAGAGAGAGAGAGAGAAAGAGTGGAGAGAGGGATTTAAAAGGGGATGCACAAGAGCAGATAGACATTTTTTTACTTTGCTAGCCAGTTGATTTTTATTTACACTGGTTAGCACATCAGCTGGCATTTTGATTCCTGAGAAAGGCAATAAGTATAAGCTTTGCAGTGAGATTTGGGTAAGTATATATTTCAAAGGGAATTGCTGTTGCAAAGGGTGACAGGAGATCTGAGGGATGTTTGTGAGTATTTACAGCTAGGTAAAGTAAAAATTGTATCCTTCAGAAATAGGCTTCCTTGCACGATTTAAAATATATAGATACATTTCATGTAGTTGTAAAGGACTTCGGTGCTGTTTGGCAGTAAAAATTAATAAATAGAGCAAGCCTGCTAGAATTAATGAGATCCAGCTGAAGGAAGAGTTTTGAGCAGACGTGCAAGTTGGAATGAACAGAAGTGCCCTACTGGGAGCTTAAAGAAGTTAGGAGAAAAGAAAGGCAGGAGGCAGATTTGCTGAGGTGCTTTGCATTGCCTTCATGCTTGCTGGGTACAAGGGACAGAGAAAGCAGAACCCTGTATGCTTTCTAGAGTGATGAATACTAATAGAGGGGCTGCAGTGATGGCGGAATGAAGAGAGGACATGCGAGAATGTGGTTCGGGTTTTTTTTGTTAAAAAAAATTCAGGTGCTGTTTTTGTTTTAGATGACGTTAAGCTGGGCAAAAAAAAGTTCTCTTTAAAGGTTTTTTCAGTGTAAGCCAGGTTGTTGGGTTTAGTTGTGGACCCGTTAGTGTAAGAAGCAAAGGAGTGTAGTAGTTAAGAGAGAGTAGAGGTGGCCGCAGATGCCAGGAGAATAAATAGATGCAGCATGCATATTTTGGAGTGGTTAACCTAAAGAAACAAGCCAGTTGGGGAGGTAGTGGGGTTGTTTGTTTAAGAAGAACGTGAGTTAAACTGCAGGGGCTGGATTCACAAAGGTCCACCACAAGCTGCGAAAATGGCAGCTTGCGCCAACCATCCCTGCGACCTGGACCTTGCATCCGATTCAGTATCGGAGCGGGTCATGGGGTCTGCGTCCTGCAACTTGTAGTAGCTGCACAAGGTAAGACACAGCTCCCAGGTATGCCGCAGGTCACAGGACAGGGTAGGCAGCAGATGCGCCAGCTGAGGAGAGCCATGGTACCCCATGCCCACCTCCGATCCCCGTAAGGTGTGGGCTTCAGCCACAAGCTCCCTTGACGTGGATACCCCCCATATAACAACACCCTTAACTGCCCTGGTGGCCCAGTGGTCCCCCACTCCCCTCCCAATAGTGCCAGCCCCCCAACACACACACACCCAGTGGGTGAGTCGGTGGCTGGCCATGGTGGTGAGCAGAGGGCTGTGCCAGTCGCCAGCAGGGTATTAGAGGTATGGGGGGGCTCACACTGTCAGGTGGGGGCCACTAGACTACCAGGGAGTTTCGGAGTGAAGGGTGATCTTGTCCCAGGGCATGGGGGGCTCTCAACATGTGTGTGTGTGTGTGGGGGTCTGAGCATTGGGGTGTTCCACACCCATCCTGGCACAGTGTGTGCCATGCCTGTGATCTGGAGCCTATGGGGGGCTGTAACCCACAGGGGATGTGGTGCTGGGGCACAGTGGCAACCTCCAGTGAATGGCAAAGACCACTTAGACCAGCTTTTTGTTAGTGTGAATGGTCTTTGACAGATGTTCACTGATGGTTGTCTCTGAATCCCAATTTGTGGACATAGCAGCCACCCTACCTGAATAGGGTGAAAATGCTGCCATAAATCAATTTACGACATGTCGCAAGTGGGGTTATGGCGCATTGGTGCAGTTGAGCGCAGGCAGCCTGCAGCATGTAGCAGGCTGCCTTTGTGAATCCCACCAGGACGCAAGTGCTACCTGCACCATTTTTCCTGACGCAAGTTGCCTTGCATCCTGAGTTGCCTTTTTGTGAATATGGCCCCAGATGTTTTTACGAAAGGCAGTCAGACGTTTTAGTGTAGAGGTCAGAGCCAAGTGGTAGTCCACCATTTTGACTGCAGCCATCCGTGTGGTGGTCCACCATTTTGTGCGTGTCCGTTTAGAAACCAAGGCACCATTATCTATTGTATCTGAGTGAAGGAAGGCTGTGATACAATGAGGCAGGATGGTGCATCATGGGTTGGGGGATTGTTTTCTTGTTTTACCAGTGGGGAGCTGAAAAGCAATAAAAAAAACGCATACAGGAGGCAAATGTTTTTGTGATTAAAAGGGCAGAAAGCAATTGATACAAGGCAAGTTAAGTGGGACTGAAAGAGCCAGGCAAGGGAAGGGATAACTGCTTTCAACATGCTGATAATTTCAGTAAATGAATAGTCACTTATAAGCCAAGGGAAGGGGAGAGTTAACTCATTGAACATTGCAAGTATTTGCAGAAGAGCTGCTACCATCATTTAATTAATAATAATTACTGTGTTGCAGTTTTTCCCAAAGGAAAACCCAGTTATAATTTGCAGTATTAAAGGGGTGAGCAGTCAGGGTGGAGGATGGGGCTGTAATCTGTTTAAAAACAGATTTAGAAGGTGTAAAGGGCCAGGCCGGTGGCGCAGATGGTTGAGGCACTGGCGGCTTACCTCACAACACACCGGCAACGTTGGTTCGGGAACGGACTCGGGTGCCGGAACGTTGACAGGAGAAGGAGTAGGATTGTGCATCTGGAAAACTGCTCTCCTCTCCTGGGGTGGGTTGGGGATCGGCATTGCTCTGTAGTGACCCCTGGTGGAGATCAGTATAAGCTCTGATGCAGCGCAACTAGGGGAAATCGGAGGAAAAACAGAAAAGATGGTGTCTCCTACTACTGGATGACAGCCACCTGGACCAATGCTTCCTCAAGTTCTGCAACAGCTGACCCAGCCGCAGCAGCACCCAGGGCCAATGCCTGAGCCAACAGGCTGATTCTCCTCAGAAGAGGACGACCCATCCGATGGAAGGGTTACGTCAGGTTACCCTGAGGTGGCTGCAACGTGGGGTCGGAATCAGCATTGGAGATGAGTGAGAAGTGAGCGTCCTTGTGGCAATTGACCTGAAGGAGAGGTAGGGGAGGTCACAGGGGAGATAAATAGATAACACAAAAAAAAGAAGGTGTAAAGGAATAAAAAAGAGTTTAACAGGAGATTTACATTGTTTTTGTAGAGCAAAAAAGGTGATATGAATATGACAAACAGAGGCGGAAAAATATGAAGGAGGATCTGGTAAAAGTGATCATGGACATGGTGGAAAGGGCCAAAAAAATATTGGAGACTGTGGAGGATGAGCAAGTTGGAGGGGTTCCAAGGATCTAGTATCCAACTACCACACCATCTCCCTCCTTGCCCCTCTTGCCAAAATCTTAGAGAAAGTGGTCCACTGGGAAACCTCAGAATTCCTCTCCAAATAGAACCTGCTCACAGAGGCCCAGCATGGGTTCCGTGCTCGACACAATACCAAAACTGCCCTCATCAAGTTCACCCAATCCATAGACATAGCTAACAAGGAAGGCCTCTACACTGGTGCTGCATTAGTAGACATCACCAAAGCCTTTGATCTTGTTGATCATGAAGTCCTCCTCCGTACCCTGGCTGGCCTCCATTTCTCACCTGAGGTCTGCCTCTGGTTCAAAGATTACCTAACAGGTAGATACCATTGCACCATTATTGGTGGTGGTGTCCTCTCTGAATCCTGCCCCATCAAATATGGCATCCCCCAAGGGTCCATCCTGGGTCATCTTCTCTTCTCTTCTCTTCTCTTCTCTTCTCTTCTTCTTCTCTTCTCTTCTCTTCTCTTCTCTTCCCTTCCCTTCCCTTCTCTTCTCTTCTCTCTGGTTGTTAACTCCCTACCTGACATTTGCACTACCTCAGAACTATTCATTCTCTATGCTGATGATGCAGCCCTTTTCTGTCATGACAAAAACCCCAACACTCTCATTAACAAACTCCAATTTGATTTCAGCAGACTTCACAACTGGTTCATGTCCAAAGGTCTTATACTCAATTCCAAGAAAACTAAGTTCATGGTTTTCTCCAGCCCCCGGAAACCCCTTGGCTTTGACCTCTCCCTCTATGACAACCTTGGTAATGCCATTGAAAGAGTCAGTGAATTTAAATACCTTGGCTTACTCATGGATAGCCACCTCAATTTCAATGCTCACACTAGCCTCACAATTAAAAAAGCTCACCAATAACTCATATCCTCCACAGAACCAAACATTTCCTTAACAGGGAATCCAAATCCCTCTTAGTCTCTAGCTTCCTTCATCCTGCCTTTGACTATGGATCACTTGTCTCCCTCCACCACCTCTCCATCAAAAATTTCTCCAGACTTCGAAGCTCCTACCACAACGCTATCCACTTTGCCTCTAGTCTCCCTCAACTCATACACCACTGTGACCTTTATAAGCTCACCAGTCAGCCCTCCCTTGAGGCCCACCTCAACTGCAAGATGGCCACCTTCCTCTTCAAACTCTCCCGTGTACTGCTCCCTGATTGCCTCACTTCCAGACAGCCACCACCACCAGGACCACTAGACTGTCCTCCACTCTCTCTTTCATTGGTCCTTTCTTCCAGACCACTCAAGGCCAGAAAACACTCTCTTTTATGGGATCCAAACTCTTCAACTCTCTCCCTCCATAACTAAAACTCTATCCCTCCACAAATGCCTTGAAACACAACATCAGGAGACATCTCTCCCCCACCTGCATCTGCTTGCAGCCCTAATCTGGCTCCCATTCTGCATTTTTTTTCTCCTCATTCTCTGGTTATCCACCTCAGGCACCTACCCTCTCTTTCTAGCACTTGTAGTATGATTAAGCCACTTAGGTTAGTTTTTAGATTGCACTTTAATTTTTTTTGTTTTCCACTGTTACATTATATTATTGTTAAACCCTCACTGAATGGTTAATGTCACCTTGTATTTGTTAATTCACCAAGGCTAGTTCATGGTTTGCTCTTTAGTTTATATTTTATTAACCTTCGCTGTTAGTTAAATGTTTAAGCCTGTGTCATGTCTCATGATTGTTGTATGTAACTGGACACTTGTGTAAATGAGAAGCAATGCCTTTCCAGTATAACCAAAAAAAATGAAATGAAACGAAAATGAGAGGAAGAGGAAGGACGGGAAAAACACCAGGGGTGGGGGCAAAATGCAGTCAAGGAGTTTGGCCGCATGGACACCTGCTCCCATGGTTCCTGCATAGCCTCGGCCACCTTGGCATGGGGTGATTATGTTGTAAGACGTAAGAGCACAACAATGTACCATGCTGACAATTCAGCAGATACAATGTTACCACTCGGATACATTGTCAAAACACATTTCAGAGAAACAAACAGCTGCTATTTTTGTTTTCTGCGGGGGGCTCTGCACCCCGCACCTACTGTTACGGGGGACTGTGCCCCCAAACCCCCTCAATTAATGCAATCAACTCCAGGGGGAGGGTTCAACATGGGGACAGGAAGAAACAAACGGGCGAGAAAAAAAAAAGAAAACACACAGTGCGGTTTAGCAAAAGTATGGGACTGGGTTCAAACTCCGGTCCACAGATGCACAGTGACCCCATGCACTCATGGCTCATCCCACTAAGCCATGGTGGAAGCTCAGTGGACCACCTCAGGAATGGAGGTTTTCACCTCCAGGTAACTCCTACTCCTCCCCACCCATGTGCGATAGGGTACAAAACTGCACGTGCAACATGTGCGTCTTGTGAGGTTTTGTGACCTATGGTTATATGTATGACATATTGACCCAGTAGGGGCCACCTTGCCCCACTTACCTTGTCCCACCTCCCTTGCCTGTACTCCTGCTCATCCCTGTACTGCAACCTGGTCCATTTCCTCAGCCACTGCCAGAACTGCCACCCCTCAAAACCTTGCTGAGACCCTTGTTCTAGCTACACCCTCCTACAACCTGTGATCCAGCAGCTCCCATGCCCTCCTGGTACCTAAAACCCACACACAAATGGGTAACCGAGCCTTCGCTGCATATGCACCCAGGGTTTGGAACTCTCTTCCAACTAGCACTCGCTCCTCTCCCTCGCACCAGAGCTTTAAAGCCTCCCTCTGGGGCTTTCTCAAAATGGCTGCCACCTGTCTCTGCACTAGACAAACCCCTCTCAGCCTGTGATGCCCCAACAAACTAAGATGCCACCTAAACATTATGACTTGGGTAGAGCACATCTGTGCTCATACTCCTCCTGTTCTCACAGCAAATATAAAAATGGACCACTTAGGCCCACCAGCAAAACAGGGTGAGCACTATAACTGTGCACTCCTTTATCTCACACTGGGCCCACTCTATCCCAACTATGACTCCTCCTTATTCTAACTGCTAGCCTTACAACTTGCTGCCTGGAGCATTGAATTCACACTGTACTTCTTCCTACTGACTGCAATGTTTAATACTGTATTGTAATACCTGTTTTTGGCACTGTTTGTCTTGCAATGTCCCTGTGATCTAGTCACTTTATAGTAACCCTTCACTACTATTAGCCTAATGAAATCTGATGCTTGTAAAGTCCTTGTTGTGCTAATTCTAAATAATGTAATCCTCCACTTTTATTTGCCTGATGTTCACGTATGTACCTTATAATGTACCTTGCAATCTCCCGGGTTGCACCTGAAAATAGGTACCTGGCTGTCTAGTGTGCTTACCCAGTTAACAAAAGCAAATAAATAAATAAGTACCCAATGCCATAGCTCCTGCCAGTACTGGTAGCACAACCAATGCCAGTGCTACAGCCTTTGCCAGTACCAGCACCCCAGCCAATCCCAATGCCACTGCCCCTACTAGTGCCAGTACCTTGGCCTCAGCCAGTCCCAGTGCTACAGCTATTGCCAAGGTCAATTCCACAGCTGCAGTCAGTGCCAATACCTCAGCCACAGCTGGAGCTGGTCCTGCAGCCTTTGCCCAGCCTAGTGTCACAGCCATTACTGGCCCTGTAACTGGAGCCAGTACCACAACTCCAGTCGACACTGTCTCTTCCTACAATACTGCTGCTAGATGGAGGAACACCAGCACCATTATTGGCTCCTCTACCAAAGAAACCAGGTAGAGTAGAGGTGTCCTTAGAAAGCAACATTAAAGAATATGTGGAGTAAATGTTAGGCACCATGGGAGGGGTTGGTACTGGGGAATTTGAAAGAGTGTTGGGAGAGATAAAAA
Organism: Neoceratodus forsteri; assembly: GCA_016271365.2. NCBI lineage: Eukaryota > Metazoa > Chordata > Ceratodontiformes > Ceratodontidae > Neoceratodus > Neoceratodus forsteri. The sequence continues at coordinate 1,021,627,303 of CM057454.1, read as the reverse complement.
AAAGAAAAACAGAGGCTCAACTGAGCATAACAGTAGGGGCAGAGAAGATGGGGGTATGGGTATGGAGATAGGGACACTGGGAGTATAGATTGGAGACCATGTGCCGTTGGCCACAAAGGAAAACATTTGGAAAGGGGAATATGTAGACACATTTGCCCAAGTGAATAAGGATACTGTAAAGAAATATGAGGATAAGGAAAGTTTTGAAACAAAGGATATGGCAGCATCAGTGGTTTTATTGGGAAAAGTGGAGGACACACGAGGCACAAGAGGAAAATGTGGGATGCATTGTCAGTGGGTTTGCCTACTTTAGTGCAATAGTTCAGGAAAAGAAACCTGAGCTAGCAAAGCCATTGTTGGTGTACTCACTTATCATATTGCAGTGCATATAAAAATGGGGAGGGCAACAATTGGATACAATCGATGAGTTGTTTAGGCAGAGAATGGCCTCTCATGAAGATGTGAGGTGGGATACAAAGCAAACAGATTTGTGATTTGAGACCATGATGGTTTCGGGGGGGGGTGGTTAGAGGGATATTTGGCAAAAAACATGGGGGATATAAAAAATGCTACTGGGCTATAACAGGACACATTGTTCATGGCCAAATTGCCATTTCAAACATGCATGCTCCATATGTGGGGGTTTACACTCGGCATCCGAATGTAGGACATAAATGAAAAATATGGGGGAGTAGCTATTAGGGGCAGTCCTTTCCAGCTGTGCACTTGGGTTACTATGGATCCAGCTGGGACAATGGGGAAAGGTAGAGGCTATTCAGGTGGCATGGAGTATGGCAGGAAGGCATTCAAAAATGAATGAGAGGGAAGGGAATAGGAAATTCTGCATTGGCAAAAACACTGATCAAGGCATAGGTACTACAGGAATGGGTAAAAAACTACCCAGACTGCAGAGCAGCAGAGACAATTCTGGGTTTTTTTATCAAGGGTTTTAGCTTGCATTTTCAAGGGGCAAGGGTGAGTAACAATGCAAAACATTTAGGATCACTAAGTGGGAAAAAATATATATTAGCAAGGAAAAAGAAAGGTCAGCGGGTTGAGTGGAAGGATGATTTGGGGAGCCCCCATTAGGCAACCTTGGAGTGTCTCTTCTAGGTCTGGTTCCTAAAAAACTGCCAGGTGAATATTGGGTCATTCACCATTTGTCTTACCCAGAAGGGGAGTTGGTGAATGATCACATCAGTGAGGAGAACAGCAGGGTGACCTATGCAACATTGGATGAAGCAGTGCTGATGATTAGAGCAACAGAAGGGGCATAGCTGGCAAAAATGGACATATAAGCAGCTTTCAGGCTCTTACTGGAAAGGCAGAAACACTGGGAATTGCTAGGTTTTTGCATAAATGGGTTATTTTATTTTGACAAAGCCATGCCAATGGGATGTTTGGTGACCTGTGTCACTTTTGAGACATTCAGCACTTGGTTGCAGTGAGTGTTTAGAGCTTGGTATGGACATAGGGCAGTCATACATTATCTAGATGATGTCTTGCTGGTTGGTGAGGGTGAAGAGGGGGTGAGTCAGATGCTAAAGGATTTTAGGGAAATATGTAGGCATCTGGGGTGCCACTGGCAGTTGACAAAATGGAAGGACCTAACCAATGTCTGGAGTTTCTGGGAATAAAAACTGATGCAAGGGAAAAAATGTTCAGATTATCATTGCAGAAAGTTCAGAAGCTAAGAGGACTCCTGGATAGTGTGAAGAGTAAGAGAAGGGTGATACTACAAGTGGTGCAGCAGCTTTTGGGGCACCTCAGTTTTTCATGTCGGGCCATTGCCCCCAGAGGTGCATTTACACATCACCTGGCTAGGGCAACAAGGGGCGAAAAAGCCCCACCACTGGGTCACCATCACAAAGGGGTAAGGAGGATCTGAAATTTGGGAAAAGTTCCTGCAAGGCTAAAATGGGGTAACCTTTAGGCAGGAAGAATGGATGTTTAATACAGACCTGGAATTGTATACCAACTTGCCTAGGTGGGGGTTGTGGGGTAGGGGCTTATCTAAAATGGCAGTAGGTGTCAGAACCTTGGCCAGAAGAATGGGTGCAGAGAGGTTTGACAAGAGATATAACATTATTAGAAATCTTCCTCATATGGGTAGCAATGGTGGTGTGGGGAGAGAGGTTGCACAACCAGAAGGTGACTTTCAGGTGTGGCAATAGGGCAGTGGTGGATGTATTGAATAAAAGGGGGGTGATGTCTGAAACAGTTATGCGGGTACCGAGGCAGTTAGTGTCATAAGGGTTACAACTGAACATGTGCTTCAGAGCTAGACATACAGAAGGGGTATTGAACATGGTGGCTGACAGCCTCTCTCATCTGCAGTTGGGCAGATTTCAAGCCATTGCACTAGGGGCAGACCTCTACAGAATGAGGATTCCAACCCACAAGTGGGAGATTGGCTGAGGGAGTAGAGTTTCTGTTTTGAAACTCTTGGTCAGAAAGGACCCTGAGGACATATGAAGGGTCTTGGAAAGTTTTCTAGACCTTAGGAGAACAAGTGGAAAAATTTGTAGTTAACAGGTGGAGAACAGGGGTAGCACATTCCACTATGGAGGTGCATTTAGTAGCCATGGGATGGGTTAGCAACTTATGAGGGTGGGGAGACCCAGGAAAGGAACAAATGGGAAAAAGGATGATGCAGGGTCGGCAGAGGTGAGAGAAAGGAGCCAAATAGGAGGCAACCAATTTAGGAAGCCTTTTGGAAAGATTAATGAGGGCATTACCATGGATCTGTTATTCTGGAGGTGAAGCAGCATTATTTGGGGCCATTTTTACAACTATGTTTCATGGCACACTTTGCACTGGAAGGGTCTTGGGACAGAGGAGGAAAAAGGGGGATTGCAGTGGGAGGGGACAAAATAGCTGGGTGATATTCTTATGCTGCACCTACAAAGATCCAAGATGGATCAGTTGGGTCAGGGAGTGAATATTACATTGAGAAAACACATAAAGGTTATGATTTGTCCAGTACAGGCACTGTTTGCATATGTAGCAGGCAGATAGATTGTAGGGGGACCCCTGTTTAAACACGGAGATAGTTCCCTGGCACCAGGGGGGCATTTGGCAACAGTTCTGAAAAAAGGGATTGAATTTGTGGGGGATGCTCCAAATGAATATTCATCACACTCATTTAGGATATGTGCTTCCTCGGAGGTGGCAGCAAGAGGGGGATCCTCAGACAATGTGAAGAAGGTGGGTACATGAATGTCCGATAGTTACAGAACATATATAAGGAAATTGAATGACTAAGATCTTGTTAATTTGTTTCACAGGGTGAAATCAATGGGCCAGAAAGAAAAAAAAAGATATGATGCGGAAAGAAGAAAGGGGGAGTTGAGGGATTTGAGAAATTTTTGGAAGGGCCTGTGAGGGATGCAATGGACACAGTTACTCCTGCTGCTGGATGAGATGCAAACAATGAACCCAGAGCCACATTCAATAATAATCACCTTGGAGGCAATGTCCTAGGAACCAGGCCATGGCTGGATATATTCTTCCAGATAAAAGAGGACATTAACAATATAAAGTACTGGTTGCCTAATAGCAAAACTGATATGGTCAGAAATGGTGCCACATAGGGTGTGGCATTATGCACAAAGGCATAAGGTGATAGAACGGGCACATAGAACAATGAATAAAAGAGTGGGAGAATTGTTCAGGGAAATGGAGGGTGAGAGCATAAAGCAGAGTGGGGTAGAGGAAAGTATATACAGATCGGACAGGGTACACCTGTCTGGGTTGGGCATTAATTTATTTAACGCAGAGTTAGGGACTGTGGTGGACAACTGGAAACAGGAGATTATGGAGACATAAAAAAAGGGGGGATGGGGGAAGCCCACCATCCTGCACAAGTTGGAGGTGGCATGGTGCAAAAATAATTTGAAAGCGATGAAATAGCTGGGGGAGGATGAACACAGCTGTGTGTACACCAAGGCGGGGAGACTACTCTGGGGTTATACCCAGAGAAGCTATGAAGGAGTGGTACAGATGTACATCCACATCCTGCAGGAGGAAAAATGAGGAAGATAAGAACCCCAGATGTACATCTGGGGAGAAGACTGAAGAATAAAATGTGATAAAAATTTGATGTACAAATTGTAAAGATGGAATTATGAGATGATTATGATGTGATTATGATGTTTTTCATGGGATATGAAGAAAAGAAAATTAGACTGTAAATATATGAAATATTTTAATAAATTTATTGCCATCTGAGCAACCAACTAACAATGGTGGTATATTTTATTGAGAATGGGATCCAGGGACAAGAAAGGTTGCCTGAGTAAAAGGCAGACTTATCCTGGGCTCCAGTCCAATGAAAAGAGCTCAGTCCAGGAGAAGAATGGGAGGGGGTGAATAAAGGGGCTGGGTTGGGGTGAAGATGTCACAAAGGGGTTGGGGAAAAAGAAGAAAATACTGCCAAGAGATTGCATGGGAAAAAAGGGAGAGTGAGAGTGGGGAGAGGTGTTTAAAAGGGGCTGCACAAGAGCAGTCAGCATTTCTTTTATTTTGCTGGCAAGTTGATTTTCCAACCGCCCCCCCAAGGAAAAAAAAAAGGATCATAGAAGGGGAATTAGAGAATAAGCGGCAAAGCATAGCAGCTAGGACACTGCTGGAGGTGGACAGCAGTAGAAGGAGAAGGAACACTATGGGAGTTGCTGGAAGGGACTGTGGAAGGTAGACAGCAGAGGGAAAATGAAATGGAACAGGAAGAAATAGGCTGAGGGGAGGAATGAACCCAGTCTGGGTGTACACCAAGGCTGGGGGGAGGAGAGACTACTCTGGGGATTACTCTAAGAGGACTTAAGAAGGAGGGGTACAAATGTACATCAGTACCCAGCAGGAAGGAAAAATAAGGAAGAAAAGAACCCCAGATGCACATCAGGAGGAGAAGATGGAAGAAAAAAAATTGATAAAAATTTGATGTGCATTTGACACTGTCCACATAAAAGATTAATATTCAAGTTAGCCTTGGAGTGGGTCCCAGGTGGTAGCTTGGGTAAAAATTGGCTGGACAGCAGGGCGCAGAGGGTAATAGTAAACAGAGTCCACTCTGAAGAAAGAGGGGTTACTAGTGGAGTACAGCAGGGTTCAGTACTGGGACTGGTCCTCTTTAATGTCTTTATAAGTGACATTGCAGAGGGACTAGAAGGAAAAGTATGTCTCTTTGCAGATGACACAAAGATCTGCAACAGGGTTGATACACAAGGTGGGGTGGAAAGGATGAGAAGGACTTGGCAAGGTTGGAGGACTGGGCAAATATATATCGGCAGCTTAAATTCAACAAAAGAAGTGCAAAGTAATGCACCTTGGAAACAAAACCCAGGGCAAGAGTACACAATGGGGGGTGAGATACTAACAACAACAAAAATGGACAGGGACCTGGTAGTAGTCATATCAGATGACTTTAAGGTGGGCAAGCAATATGAGAAGGTAGTAAGGAGGGCTGGAGGGATACTGGGATGCATAAGGAGAAGCATCACTAGTAGAAAACAGGAAGTTGTTATCCCTCTATACAAACAGTTGGTGAGACCCCATCTGGAGTACTGCATGCAGTTCTGGAGACCCCATTTCCACAAGAACATAGACAGGATGGAGGCAGTCCAGAGAAGGGCAACTAAAATGGTGCAGGGTCTGCACCAGAAGACATACGAAGAGAGACTAAAGGAGCTTAATATGTATATCCTCAAGGAAAGGAGGGAGAGGGTGGACATGATAAAAACTTTCAGGTACCTCAAGGGAATCAACAGAGTCCAAGAGGGTAGCATCTTTCAGAAAAAGAGATGTGCAAGAACAAGTGGGCACAATTTGAAGATAATGGGGGATGGCTCAGAGGTAATGGGAAGTATTTTTTCACAGACAGGGTTGTGGATGCATGGAATGGCTTTCCTGAGGAGGTCATGGAGTCAAAAACAGTGGGGGAATTCAAGAATGCATGGGACAGACATAAGGCAATTATAGTGGGGGTAGGAGGAAATAGGCTGTTGGTTAACTAGGATCTGCAGCTTATCCATTAGGTAGGGAAATGGGCAGACTAGGTGGGCCAAGTGGTCCTTATCTGCCATCAAATTCTATGTTTCTATGTACAAATTGTAAAGATGGAATTATGAGATGATTACGCTGTGATTATGATGTTTATCATGGGATATGAAGAAAAGAACATAAGACTGTAAATATAGGGAGTATTGTAATAAATTTATTGACGACTGTGCAACCAACAAACAGTGGTATGGCGTATTTCATTTAGAAGTGGATTAGGGAACAAAACTTTGTTAATGTACCATTAAGGTTGTAGCAACAAATGTATGGAAATGCAGTCTTAGGGTTCCCAGCCCTAATACCCAACCCCCATCCTGCATGCAGGAACAGGCTTGAAGGGTGTGCCTTGGGGTTGCGAATCCATGGAAAGCTTAGCATGCTCAGTTGTAGAGCATGCTAATTGCCTTTATTGAGCTACAGCTTCCTGCCCAAATATCTTAAATTATTTACCTGCTAAATCAGGTCAACAATACGAACAATACGCCCAGGGATATTCTAACATCCATAGACTTGAAGGATGCATACCTGCATCCTGGGCTGTGTTTGCCTGATAGGTTGCTTGATGCATGTGACCCCTGTCCTGTGGCTCTGCCCTTGAAGCTTAAGTTCGATGTCTTCAACGCTGTACCTGTAGTGAGAATTAGCTGGATACCTTTTTGCCTGTGTCTTATATATACATATAGGAAAGAGGCATATTTTTGTTATCAGACTTTCTAGTTTATTTCCTATTATTACATTCTAATAACTAGCTGGCCCATGTGGCATGCCAATGAAAAAATATCACCTGACTGTGACTGTCTATTGGATGAGATGTGGAGTGCCTCAGAGATATATTCCTCCACAATCACCTTTACCGAGGAGTAAACTACCATTGTGGGGATAATTTCTGAGGCACCTCACAAGTCATTACATCATAGGGTTCTAAGTAGCAGCACCAAGAATTGCAGGTGGGTTAGACACATCACCTTCCAAGTCATTTGTCTTTGCTTCCAGCAGTACAACATGACCAAAGTTTGCTTTTGAGTCTATTGCAACATCAATTCTCTAATGTCTTGTGAACTTGTGAAGCAATGCCCACGTGGCCACTGCACAAATGTCCTCTGTAGTGGCCATATTCTTTTCCACCCAAGATGTGGCTATTGCTCTCGTAGAATGTGCCCTTTAGTCCCTTGGGGGCATATCTCGTGGACTTGTATGCCTCTACTATCATAATCTTTAACCAGGATGCGATAGCTGATCATGATGCAGGCTGACCCTTTCTGTACTCTTGAAGGATGATAAAGGCCAAACTGGCCTATATAAGTCTTGAGTTCTGCTTACATATGTGGACAGAATTTGCTTCATGCCAAGAGTCTGTAGTAGAGGCTCATGCTCCACATCCTGTGGCGCCATGTTTGCAGGTAACTCTATTGTTTGGTTAGTGTGAAAATCAGATGCTATCTTTGATAGAAAAGAAGAGTATGGTCCTCATGGCTACTCTATCATTGTGGAATATAAGATAAGGGACCTTACAAGATAGAGTCTGTTGTTCCCCTATGCATCTTGCAGTACAGATTACTACCATGCAGACAGTTTTAGATTCAACCATTTTAGAGTGACTGAGTCTATGGGTTCAAACAGTGCAGCTGTCATTGCTCTTAGTACTAGATTGCAATCCCATGGTGCTGCAATTGTCTCAATCTGTGGGCATATGTTAGATGCTGCTCTGAGGAAGTGTATCATGTCTTGATGATCCCCTGGTGTAAAACTGTTAATCTGTCCTCTTGCCACCCCTATAGCCACTGCTTGTACCCTGAGGGATGCTGCTGCTAGCCCCTTATCTAATCCATCCTGTAAAATAGTATGTTTGGGATGTCTGCATTTTTCTGGTTTATTTGTCTTTGTGCACACCATTTTGGTAATATGTTCCAGTGCCTCTGTTATACTGTAGTAGTAGATTCTATTCTTGATTTTTGTCTAGTGTCTACCACCATAGGGTGATGACCCTGTTCTAACAGTCTTTCCCTTTTAGAAGCCAGGCTGTTAGTTCCAGAGAATGTGGATTCAGGTGTAGTATTGGGCCCTGCATTAGCATGTCATGCCTGTATGGCAGTATCCATGGGTGGTCTAGTGCCATTGCCACTACCATGCCAAACCAGACTCTCCTTGGCTAGCAGGGTGTGAATAGGATCACCCTTGCCCTGGAAACTTGAATTTTCTTCAGGACCTGAGTCATCATCAGGTCCATCTCCACTGGTCCCCATCTTCTGTTGATGATTCTGAAGATTGGTTGGTGTAGGCTCCATTCCCCCAGGTGGATCTGTTGGCGGCTCAGACAGTCTGCTGTTGTATTCAGCTTGCCAGCCAGGTGTACTGCTGATATGCTGGCCACATGCTTTTCTGTTATAGTTCCCCAATGTCTGTTGTAGTTCCCCAACGCCTGTTGTATCTGGGCAACTTTTGTTTTGTTTTTGGATACCGGGGATAGAATCAGTCTCCTGCATGCCTTTCTGGTTTTGTAGGAGTATGGCAGCTATGTCCAAATTCTGTGTATGTGACAAAGTTGGGCTGGCTGGTGCTGATATTTTGTTTTATTTCATTTCAGTATAAGCAAATTAAACAGCATATACTGTAGAAATATAAAAATCTTCTGTAGGAAAACAGGTTATCAATTTGTGGTAAGACTCACATGTCAAATGTCAATAAGGCATTTAGCATGCTCTACAACTGAGCATGCTAAAGCTCAATCAGGACATTTTGCATAGCATGATATGCAACAGAGAAGCACACTGTATGTTTCTAAAGGCAGTTAACAGAACAGCCTGATCTAGTTTCATAACAAAGGCACAGCAGAATAGAAGCATAGACTTTGATGGCAGATAAGAACCGTGTGGGCACCTAGTCACCTTATCAAATCTGTGTGCTACCTAGTAAGCTGCATCTTCACAAAGGCAGTTTACAAACCAGCCTGGTCTGGTTCCATAACAAAGGAATGGGAAGAGAATTAGAATGCTAGCTGGCAAACTGTATTTTCCTAAAGGCAGTTAACAGAACAGCCTGATCAATTTTTATAACAAATAAACATTAGAGTTCCAGATATTAACTGTATCTTCCTAAAAGCGGTTAGAACAGGCTGATCTACTTTCATAACAAAGGAACAGCAGAATCAGTGTGTAACCTAGCAAGTTGTATCTTCACAATTCAGTTAACAGAACAACCTGATCTAGTTTCATAACAAAGAAACTGCAAAGTTAGAGTTCAGTTTATAACTGTATCTTCCTAAAGGCAGTTAGCAGTACAGTCTGATCTAGTTTCATAACAAAGGAACAGCAGAATCAGTATGCTACCTAGCATGCTGTATCATATAAAGGCAATTTACAAACTAGTCTGATCTAGTTTCATAACAAAGGAACTGCAGCATGATCTAGTTACACAAGAAAATAGCAGTACACATAGAATTATAGTTTAATAGAAAGTAAAGTACCTGATGGATTGAGCAAGGTTTCTCTCCTAAGGGATGATTAATTACCTTATTTAGTAGTATTCTCATAGTTGTAGAGCATGAGCTGGAGTTAGTGCTGCAGCCTTCTTCGATGCACATGGAAAACTGAGGATTCTGGGAGGACAGGGAGCAGAGGAGGACTACAAAAGTTTGTAAGTTGCATGTGCATTGTCAGCCTATCAGGTGAACATGAACCCATGAGTAAGGATTGTGAAGTGCCATAGAGATATACACACAATGGACATCAGACTTCAGTGCATTCAGACTGCTGCCAGCATCCGATAATCTACCAATGATCTCTCCTATCCCTCTTCTGCACCTCTCCTGAACTAACTCCCCCCTCACTCCTTATCCAAGTCCATTACCTCTTTCCCACTGCCACATTCGCATGCTCCTCAGCTACTAAGTCATCCCCATGAGTTCTAACTAACACTGGCCAAACCTGCCTCTGGCACGGCTATCCCCTAATCTTCTCCCTTCTTTATCCTCACTTAATTACCCTATTAGAGGCAATATTTAACATAAATAGAAACATAGAAACATAGAAGTTGATGACAGATAAGGCACGCAAGGCCTATCCAGTCTGACCATTTTTTTTACCTTATGAATGTGCCATAAGCCTGCACTCTGTCAATGGCCTATCTCTTCATACTCATCTGTATTGCTCCCTTATGCCTATCCCAAGCCTGTTTGAAGCCCTGCACTGTATTCATATCCAACACTTCCTGAGGTAGGTCGTTCCATGCATCCACCACCCTTTCTGTGAAAATAAACTTCCTCACATTACCCCTTAATCAGACTCCTCTTATCTCATGCTATGTCCACTTGTCCTGCTGTTTTCTTATATTGAAATGTTAGATTCTTTCACCATGTTAATGCTCTTAAGATGTTTGAATGTTTCGATCATAACACCTCTCTTCCTCCTTTGCTCTAGGGTATATATATTGAGCTCCGTTAATCTGTCTTCATATGTTTTTTGATGGAGTCCCTGCACCATTTTGGTTGTGCCTCTCTGGACTGCCTCATTTTGGTTAATGTCCTTGTGCAGGTGCGGCCTCCAGTACTGCTTGCACTACTACAGATGGAGCCTAGCCAGTGTCTTGTAAAGAGGGATTGTTACCTCCCTCTAACAACTTGTGATACCCCTACTAATACACCCAACATCCCTCTAGCCTTACCTACCATTTTAGTGGTCTGCTTGGATGATTTCAGGTCATCTGTGATGATGAAGCCCAAGTCTCTTTCTTTCCTTGTGATTGCAAGCAACTCCCCTCCTATCCTATAGGTGGCTTCAGGGTTTCTCTTCCCTGTGTTCATGATCTTGCACTTCTTTGTGTTAAATCCCAGTTGCCGTTCTTCCAACCATTTTGCCAGTTTATCCAAATTCCTTCTGATTCTGCCCACCCCATCTGGATCATCTACTCTGTTGCAGATCTTGGTGTCATCTGCAAACAGACAAACCTTACCTTCCAGTCCATTTGCAATGTCGCTGATGAAGATATTGAAGAGGACTGGCTCCAGGACTGATCCATAGGGCAGATACCCCACTTGTGACTTGCATCTCTTCAAACTGTATATCTTTTACCACCACACTCTGTTTCTGCCCACCAACAAGTTTGCCACCCAGATGATTAACTTCTGCCCAATCAGAGCCTACCCAGCCTATTAATCAATCTTCTATGTGTAACAGTATCGAAGCTTTGCTGAAGTCAAGGTGGCGACATCAACTGCACCCCGTGGTCCACCACTCTGGTTACTCAGTCAAAGAAATCTGAGATTAGTTTGACAGGACCTTCCTGTTGTAAACCCATGCTGTCTTGGATCCTGTGCTCCTATGGATTCCAGGTGTTGCACTATCCTTTCCTTAAGGAGTGTCTCCATAATCTTGCCCACTACTTTGGTAAGATTGACTGGTCTGTAGTTCCCTGCCTTCTCCTTGCTACCACTCTTGTGGAGCGGGATCACATAAGCCCTTCTCCAGTCTTCTGGGACCTCTCCTGTGTTCAGAGACTCACTAAACAGTTCTGTTAATGGCTCTGCTAGTTCCACCCTTAGCTCCTTTAATACCCTGGGTTGTGCAGTATGCCATCAGGACCTACTGCCTTGTCCACCTTAGCTTAGCGAGCTCTGGTAGGACCCTTTCTTTTGTGAAGGGACTTGTACACACCTCCTCCCCCGAGTTTGCTGGGCTAGTAGGGTCCTTCCCCCCTTTGGGTAGTACCGTTATTATTGCTTCACTTAGGGTAGAAGGAGACTTTGTTGCATGTGGGATCTTTCCAACATATCCAAAAGCAGGGCTGTGATGGATTCTAACACTGTCTTATAATAATCAGCCAGATACCCATCACTTCCTGGTGATTTATGGGCAGACATAGCCAGAATGGCTACCTTAATCTCCTGCAGGATGACGGGGGCCTCCAACAAGTCTTTCTGACTATCTGACAGTTTGGGTAAGTGTAAGCAGTCTACAAAGTTTTCAAAAGTATGGGTGTCCCAATTAATGTGTGAAGAGTACAACTTTTGGTAAAAAGCCAGCATTATATTATTTATATCTCGGGGGGATGGAGAATTTTTTGCCCTCAGGATCAGTGAGCTGGGCTATATGTCTGACTGTTGTTTCCATAGATGGAAGACACAACTGTTTTTTTCCTCACAAGCCCAGTATTTAAACTTGGTCCTCTGAAGATGGAGTTCTGCTTTCCTAGTGACCGGAGTGTTGAGTTTAATTCTTAGAGTTGTAATCTCATGTATGAGATGGTGGTTACACAGATGCATGTGGTCCCCTTTGTAAAGTGCTTCCTTCTCTTTCAAGGCCTTCTCCAGTTTCTCTACCTCCTGCTCTCTTAATTTCCTCCTATATGAGGCATAACTGATAATTTCCCTCTCTATTGTTTTTTTATTTATTTTATTTAGTTTTTGTTGACTGGGTAAGTTCATTAGACAAATTCTGCCTATTTTCAGGCATGACCCAGGAGGGATACAGATGAAAGCCAGTTAACCTTAGACCAGATTAAGCTGTTGATGGTACCTTTGTACCCTCGCAGATTCCTGCCAGTGTAGCTCACTCCTGTGGGTTGTGCCTGAAGAAAAATTGTGATTCAAATTCTACCCATTTTTGGAAGGCTGGGTTCTATAACAATAAGGGATCACGTCTCCATAGTACTGACTTTGGTTTCTGGGTTTGTATTGGGTAGGAGATAGTGATGGGAGCATGGTCCAAATTATAAATTGGGGCAATAGCGGTGTCTAGGATAGTTGTGGTTATCCCTGGCGATGTCATCCAGAAGTATATTCTGTAGCCATGGCCCTCACAGCTGAGAAATAGCTATAGTCTTACCCTGCCAGTTGTTGAGCCCTCTAAATGTTGGTTAGCTTGAGAAGGGACATTAGTTTTTTTGGGGCCAACATAGAGTGGGAGTCAGGTTCTGATCTGAAGTTGAAACAGTCCAGGAAGTGATCCAAGGTGAGGTTAAAGTCACCTTCCAGGATTACGTCTTGGTTGTTGAAGGCCATGTTCAGTATCATCTGGGACAGACTGTCCATAAACTCCAGTTTGTCTTCATTGGGGGCATATGTGTTGACAAAGATGAGCATTGCCTTTGGGGGTCGCTAGTTTTACCACCACCCACTTTCCTTGCTTGTCCAAATTAGTGTCTAGTATTTACTGTACCATCTAAGATTTTTGTGGCCCAAGATTGACACTCCTCTCTTTGATGATTGAGAGACACTGTGTACTTCCCATCCAACCCACTCTTTCTTAAGCTTAACTGCTTCTTTCTCCACTACTTTCGTCTCTTGTAAGAAGGCAATTGGTGACCTAAGTTTCTTCAGGTGGGACAGTACTTCATCCATTTCATCAGAGAATTTAGGCTCCTTACATGCCATGAGGTGGCCTGAAGGCATTTAGGATTCACTGTAAAATTTAATTTCTTCTCTTTTGTGGTACAGCTGGATAGTTGCTGTCACACCTGAGGAATTTAACCATATAATCCAGTTAACCCCTGTGGCCTGTGTCTCTCTCACTTTACCCCTTATATGCAGTCTCTGGTCTCTCCTGTGACATCCCAGTCTTAGCCCAGATGCTGCAAGATCCTGCTTTGCTATTGACACTCTGGTTATTAGCCTGTCACTGACAGTGTCCCTATCTTGCTGCTGTTGGAGACTGGTTGTGTTCCCATGTGCATCCTGCGTTATTAACGTCTGTCAAACAAAGTTGCAATGTCCTATATAAGACTATATCAACAGTGAATAACAATTTATCATATAACATATTGAAACATACATAAATCTGTAACCATGTGCAACACAATGTAACCTGCAGTCTTACAGGCATGGCCTGACTACATATATGTCGGTGGTCAATGGCCTTACAGAGCCCGTGGGGAGTGGACAGGTCTGGGAAATGGCCAGGACACTGCTGTCTTGCCCTGCCTACTCTTATTGAACACTTACTTTTGAAAGAGTGAAGAGGTGGGGTGGGTCCTGGGGCCCTTGACTTTGGCTAGAAAAAAATCTGTTGGTGACTATTGAGGGGTAGGGGCTGTCTCATTTGTACTTGGTGGCTGATGCTCAGAACAGTTTCACCCATATGGTGCCCTCTATCATCCAGCCACCTTTCTGCATCATGGGTGGCCTCTGTCATTAAGTACAGGTGAAGAACTGTTTGTCAGGCACCCATTGCCTCTGAAACATTGGGTCCTGCAGGCCTCGGAGATTGCCCTGTCTGCTCTTCAGCATGCTATTCCTACAGAGGATTTCCAACTGTGGCCTTTGCTGTGTTGAGGAACCCAACCTTCTCTATTCCTTGATTTTTCCCAGCCCTCTCGCTGTCCATCTCTTTTAATTTATACCACCGTGCTATGTAGATGAATTTCTGATCAGTGAAGATAACCTAATAGTAGCAATTCTAGGATAACAAAAACTAAGCTGATTTAATATACAAGGTAAAATAACTTCTGAAACTTTCAGTGACCCACTATAGGAGCTGTCCACCACTTGAGCTGTGACTTATTTGCACTATGGGTTCATCTGCTTTCTGCACAATATTCCATTTCGGCTCCCAGGGGATTTAAAGTTCAGGGTGATGCCCCAGTTAGGCTATGCACTCAGCAGTGAGGAAGCAGAGGTGCCCTCTGCCCCGGGAAATATTGCGGAGAGGCCCTCATGAGGAGGGGGGCTGCTCCTGAGTACTCAAGCAGTTGTGTCCCCTGCATTGCATGTAGCCTGCAAGCAATGCAAGAAAGTAACAAAACCAGACAGTGCTCCTAGTTTAAAACCCACCATGCAGTCTGCAGATGCTCAAATAATTGATTATTTTTTTTGTCTCACTTAAAGTATCGGAGATCGCTGACAGGTCCTGCAGGTGAGCTGTGTCTCCATTAGGCATTCACCATACAGCTAATAGAGAACCTGACATAGAATCAGAAAATGCCCTATCTATACCCTTTTGGAGCCTCAGTAACCTTTAGGCAACTGTTTGGAGGTCTGCTGCACAACATTATACTTCGGGGCTGTACACAAAATATGCAGTCCCAACGGATGCTACCCACTGCTTATTTAGCTCTTTTCCAGAGCTCTGGATTAGATCCTTGTAAGCATGGTCCCTGAGTTGATCACCCAAGAAATTCCTGTCATTGCTTAAATGTTTGGTTTGGCTAAACCCAGCCTGATAATGAACTAGTGAAACTTCAGTGGACCATGAATTAAGGTGTCCTCTGAGAGGTGTAGATCCTTTAAAACTGATCTACTGGGACATCTCAGACTGCATGCATTTGTGAACTACACAGTTGCAGGGGACCATGTGCTGCATCAGAGAGAAAAAATCCATCAGGCATCCTGCTGATGTTAGTCAATTTCAGTGTCAAAGTTAGCACATAGCAGGCCGCCAACGGAGCGGGGAAGCAACTAATAAGTCCAAAAGATGGAGGTTCCCCATAGAGAAAAACAGTCAGGGTGCATTACCTGAGTCCTGCCCCAGGAGTGGCATACTGATTCTGGACGGGACAGCGAGGAACTCCGTATCTTCATCTATGGAGCCTAGCTAGACCTTGCAATTTGGGGCCCAGCTATTGCTATTCTCCACCTGAGAACTGTCAACACCTGCCAGACTCTCTCTTTTGGATATCATTATCAGGCTGGTAGGAATGAGCTCCCTTAGGAGCTCATATCTATTAGTCATCTTGATAAGTGTGTCCAATGGGGAGACGCTGCTGATGTCCATGAGGGGAAGTCAGCTCTGGTGGCTCCTGGCTCACTGGTGGGACCTGAGTTCTCTTTGGCTGGCTGGGTCCTTGGGTCTCTTTTTTTGGTGACCTCTCTGTGCTGGCTGCTATTCATCCTGGGTACTCAGTGTACTTGGGGTCGATGCCTGGCTGGGTCAAGTATCCATGCAGGTTTCAGTGCATGCTGGCAAGGGTGTTTCCCAGGCTGTTAGGCACTGTGGTTTCAGGGGCTCTGGATGGCTCCTTTGCCCATGTTTCACATCGGACAAAAATTGTCCCACTTGCCCCGGGTTTCAAACATCAAGAATTCCCCATTATAATTGACATGGAGCAAAGAGGGGTACTGCAAGGATGCCAAGCTATTTAGGTGGTACTGTTCTTGTTTAATACTTGCATAGGCCCTTCTCTTGCTGGTCAAATCTTGAGAAAAGTCCTGGAATAGATGAATCCGATGTCCTTCCCATTGTAAAGTACATTTTTCTGGCTGTTCTCAAGTATAAATCCTGATTAGGTGTTGCAAGAATCT
Source organism: Neoceratodus forsteri (assembly GCA_016271365.2). Lineage (NCBI taxonomy): Eukaryota > Metazoa > Chordata > Ceratodontiformes > Ceratodontidae > Neoceratodus > Neoceratodus forsteri. The sequence continues at coordinate 1,021,611,021 of CM057454.1, read as the reverse complement.
GCACAAAATGGGTCGGTGTCTGTCTCCCTCCTTGGTCTCGGTGCCAAGATCTGCCCCCCTCTCAGTTATGGTTTGCAGCATTATTTAGTTGTAGCAGTTGTGGAAGAAAGGTAATAAGGAAGAAGAGCATGTCCCCACCTTCTGCACCTTTAGGGACCCCTAATATCCGTAAATTGTTGCATCTAGCCCTGTTCTCCATATCATCAACCTTGTGGAGCAGGTATTGAGTCTGGGAGTGATGTTCTTTGAGGTGGCACTGATGAGCATGAATGATTTTCTCATGAGCATTGTTTCCTTTTCAGTTACAGTTACTTGAGAAGACAGGGCTTGTAGATCTATGTTTTTGTAGTTGTAAATGTATGCTGAGCAGTGTCCTTCAATATTTTATTTAGCCTTTCTGTGATATTGGCTAACTCCAATGCAATTCTATGCTTTCCTTGCAGGGCCATGGTTCCTGATGGATCCTCCTTGTAGTAGTAGCTGTCAACCAGGACAGATGTGAGCTGCACAACACTGCCAGCTAGTGGATGAAGGCCCTGCACCCAGTGGTCATCCTTGAGGTAAGAGCTCCCAAAGTTTGTCCTTATTTCTTTTGCTGGCACCAGAAATTAGTTCAATAATTTTTATATCTTTGTGAAGCTTGCGTTGTGGTCTTTCACCTGTATAGCTTTTCTGGAGTCAGGTTCAGCAGTATGATATAGGATGCAGTAGAATAGCGGTCCTGGGATAAGTCCTATGAGATTATGCTGCCACCATGTTGCTTGGCAAGCTCTGCCCCCACCAGTTGTAAGAGTGAAAAAAATAGTGATGCAAACTTGGCATTATAGCTTACAATTTTAACTTTTCAGCTTCAGTAAATGTACCATATATGCCACTGCCATGTGCAGGTTTCACAAATAAAGGTTCATTTTGATTTATTTTTGTAGAATCTTAGGGAAGTTCTAGTCCTATATATAACTTCTCATATTGTAAATATAATAAAGATGAGTGCATGCTGTCTCCTTTTCACCAGTTAACACTTTCTGATTGCATATATCTTTCAACAGACTCCACTAGCTTGTGGTTTACTTCTCAGAAGAGAATATTCAGTAACATGTTCTACCTACCCTGGGTCTGTTCTCAGGCTGTGGTAGCAGAACAGACAACAAGAATAACCAAACATACTGTATGTCCCAGTAAACTGTATACTGTAGTTAGACATCACCAGGAAATCCCAATGAAAAGATTGTGGACTTCCTGTGATATATTAAATACATCTGCATACTGTATACTAGGATTTATCCTAGCTACCACTGTATAACTGCCATCACAATGATCATGTTTATCCAGAGAGTCACAAGTAGAGATACTCAGATTAGTTTTGACAAGTTTTTTAGTTCAAGTTTTACGCCTGGATTTTTTGTCAGTATTTTGTCTGGAGTAACACAGTAAGATTGTAATTTAAGGTCAGAAGGGACTCTGGCTACATCATGTTCACCCTTTTACTTCATTAACAGTTAAGAATTTGTATGCTCTGTATATATGTACTAATTTAAAGGGGTTCTCTACCTACTCTTCTGCCCAGGGTATCCAGTGATTCTCTTAGTATGCTGATTTTTGTCCAGATTAACAGATGCAGCAATACAATAGACATGGTCAGATATTTCTGGAGAATTCTGTGATATCTCTACATACATCCCCTACTTCCTGCAGTACTACTGTAGTTCTACCAGAGAGAAATTCTTAAGAAATAGTGCAAACAATCTGGAAATATCTGACACATTTATTGCTGCAACTGTACCTTGAAAATCTGTATTTTTGTACCACTGTCTCCACTGGTAGGTGGTTCCATAGGTTTAGCACCCTATCCAGAAGAAGGACTTTCAACCTAAACCTTGAATTTACCAGTTCTGAGTATCAGGGTGTATCCCAGAGTATTCTGGAGGACACTAGATCAAACATTCTGCACATTCAATCTTGTTGATACCCTTGCATATATGATAACCTAAGATCATTTCCTCTCTCGTCATCCTTTTCTCCAACATGAACATATTTGAGAGACCATCAACCTACTCACAGCTTCCATCTTCTATATCAATGGCCACTCTGTGGCTCTGCACTGTACTGTCATGACTGCCTAGATGCCTTTTTGTATTGAGGTCATGGACTGCATGCAGTAGTCCAGGCAGGACTTGACCAGGGCCTATTCAAGAGACAGGATTACTTCTCCAGCCATGTTACATTGGTAAGAAAGTATCTGGGTCATTGCCCAAATAATGATTTAGCATATTCATGACATTCCAAACTGGTTATCCCCTCTCCTGTTTTATCTACACAGGCAGGGATTTTTTAGCTATCTAAAGGTATTTAGGCAAAGTGGTTAAAGAATTATATGAGCTTCTCTAATCTGCAGAAAGCAATTACCTGGTTGAACTATTCTGATTATCCACAGAGAGTATGGAACAATTTAGTGCACCTCTGTTGTCTATGGCCATTACAAACAGATTGCAAATGGAGTAACCAAAACCATTTGATAATAACACCATCATGAAGATGGTACTTGCCATAGAAAGCCCACTATCCACCCATATCTAGAACAATGGTGTCTATTATTAATAGTAAACATGTACCTAGATGTTAAATAAATCATTAGAATTTTAAGATACAAAACTGCCACTGTTTGCATCAATTACAGGAAATATTTAACAAGTTATAACAGTGCACCTTTTCTGTTTTTTTTTTAGTGTTCTCACTTAAGTAGGGTATGAATCAAGGCTTGACAATAACCTGAAATCATGCTAATCTCTGACACAGCAGGATTTTGATAGCTCTGTAAAAAACTGAACATCATTGCTTCAGGCAAGGTGACAGGGATAATCACCTGCTATAATTCATGTTTAATATCTGAATGCTGGGGAGGAACAGTATAGTGTCCTTGCTCCAAAACTCTCATCTGCACTATGCTATCCTCCTTAGAGGAAATATTTTTTAGAAACCACTTAACTTTCCACAAGTGACATGCATCTATATAGGGTTATTGGTCAGAATAAAAGAACAGACTCTATCACTGATGATTAAAATGTGCTTCCTGTATAGTTTTGAAGTTTGCCAGTCTTAATGTAATCATGACACTTTATTATCTAGAGCTTTGTTAGGCCCTGCGGAACAAAAGTAATATTTCAAAGTTCTAAGGATGAACAAAGAAAAGCTTATCATTGAACAATACAAAAGCCTGGTATAGAAATGACTGCAATTGTCACAGTACACCATGTTCAATAGTTATTTTGAGGTATTATTGAGAGGTTTGGGAAATGTTGAATGTTAGCTTATGAACTATTCTCTGACAAACTGAAAATAAGTTTGCAAAAATCATTGAATTCTTCAACTGTTTGCAGAAGTCATTGAATTAATTGACTGTACTGTTCATTGTACATTTTTAAATAAACTTGACTGGGAGACATTTTAGTCATGTTATTTCTTTTTGTGCATGGGGAGAAAAAAACTTTAAGGTCTGTTCTAGTCAGCCAAATATATATGACACTAATTCAGATTTGATTGAATTTTAAATATGTTATCAGTGTTTACCCCAGTGAAACAGAAAATGCGCTAGTGTTTGATTCTTTAATACTCATTAATGAGAGCTCAAATTATTGTCAATTTAAAATACATAACTTTATTTAACATACTTACCCCTATATTTTGAACATGCTCATGGTGGGGGATATGTGTAAGTGGGCGCAGGGTACATGTGAGATACATACCCGGCCTGCATAATTCCACACCTCTAGACAGGTGTGCAATGGGGACATGCAGGTACATGTGCCACTGCATGATGCCTGTCAATGGACCCACGATCCCCAGCTTGCTGCTGCATTGGGGTAGATTGGAGGACACAGGGATTACCAGTTTGGAATGTCATGAATAAGCTAAATAATTATTTGGGCAATGACCCAGATACTTTCTTATCAAAGTAATCCTGTCTCTTGAATAGGCCTGGCCAGGTCCTACCTGGAATACTGCATGTAATCCATGACTGCTCAATACAAAAAGGGCATGGAGGCAGTCATGACAGTACAGTGCAGAGCCACAGAATGGCCAACTAGATGTCCAACTCAGGTCCAGGAGTGGATCCCTTACTCTGGTTGAGCAAGGGATTCCTGGAGGGTCAGGAGGGAAACAATAACATTTATGGGTGAGTGCCCAAATGGCTGCCCCAGCCCTCCCTCCTTGGAGGACTGGAGAAGCATGGTACAGTAGGAGAGGTCCTGAATGTCCCATGGTAAGTGAAGGTACTCTGTGGGGGTACACAACAGATACAGCAGGGTAATTGCTGATGTATCTTGTGCCTGATTGTCAGGCATTCTGCATCTGTGTGAGTGGTGCAGAGTACAGACACATTCCTCACACAGTCCTCTGAACCTTCTGCATGTGTAGCAATGTGAACAGCCAGGGGACTGGGTGCAGAAAGAGCACACACCCAGTAGTGAATGCCACAGTGTTCCATGGGACTCCCAATGTGTGTCTATATGACAGGTTTGCATACATGCTGCAAATATGTAGTGTGCAGGCATAATGCATACAGTAGGTGCCCATGCTGGGATAACTATTTCTTAATGGCATAAACACTAATCTTCCTAATAAAGCTGTTAATACAGACAGTTTATCACACAAATTGCAAAACTATACTCAGTACAGTTAAGTTCCTCCCAATACACCTCCACTACAAATTCTACCTGCAGTAGTTACCTTCCAGGTAAGGCATTTAAAATTCTTAGCACACATACAGTATGTTTATCATTTATATTCACAAACAGCTACAGATTTTACTACTGAAGCACACAAGGCAGTGCTCAGGAGAATTATTCAGAAGCAGTAGTAAAACCACTACAAGACAAAAATCCTTTTCAGACAGAGGCTCTTCTTTTGGAATTCCATTGGCCCTACAAACAATAGTCGAAACAAAATCAAAATGTTCTGATCAAGTCTTCATCAATTACTATTTTAAGATTAGAGAGATAAACTATTGCTAAACATATACTCCTGAGTATGGAATGCCCACAAATCACCAATTTCAACAAGTCAAATAATTAATCAAACTTATTTCTAGTGATCCCTTTCTAAGAAGACTTCAGGCATTGTGCAACATACGTTGCATTAAGCAACTGAAGACAAAAAAAAGAAACAGCTTTATAAAATCAAGGCCCCTAAAATTCTGCAGCTGCAGACTTTTGCTCGGAACTTGCAACCTATGGCAGAATATCTGTAGTGCTGCAGAATTCATTTTGTTTCATGATTCTTTATTAACATTTAAAGTTTTCCAATAGCACCTGGTTACCTTCCTCCTTTAATATCCAACACCCCTCTATGTTCACAATGTGATGTTATTAATGACATCACATCATACTTTAGCTTCTGATAGGGCTGCATTCTGCTACAGAAATGAATAGTCTTTTATCTGCCACTGCTCCTACTGCTTGAGGATGTGGAAGAGCACATCATGTACTGTGATATTTGGCCAACTTCTATTACAACCTAATAACATTTTCAGTTATTAAGTTAGTACATTCAGGCAAATTTTAACAAATACTTGATAACAGCATAAACCTGATAACGTAATACTTTACTTTGTACAGATTTATTGGTGCTTTTGAGATACTGGGGACTGCCCTAAAATGAATAACTGGTAAAATGACTTACCCTGCCTTTAAAAAAAATATATATATATTCCCAGAAAAGTAGAATGATGTATAGACCTGTTGAAAGAATGAATAATTGTGCTGTACACATTCTTTGCCTGAGTTACTGATTACATGTTATTATAGGTGGATTGAATTACCGAAAAGTTATGAAGAAATGTTGCATAAAAGGACAACTGTTGGGCCAGTGGGTAGTGTGTTGTGTTCCCATGTTGGTGACTCAAGTGCAGGGTCAAGCTTGTGGAACTGGCTGAGCAGCACAAGGATGGGGCCAGCACTGTTGCACACCATTGCCTTGAGCTTGGGAAGGTATGGCACCCTCTTCAGGCAGCATCCCGAGGCATGGCGGATCCTTTGACGGGGCAGAAGCTAGCCACAGTTGGTCATATAGCCATCCCTCATGCCCCAGAGGTTGTTGCCCTTGTGGGGTCCTGGTTGATGGTAAGGCAGCCCTCCCCAGGGAGGAAGGGTCGACCATCAAGGATCTAGTTGCTCCATGGTGAGCTAGATTTCTTCCAAGGCTACCTAGCTGTGCACATCATGCTGAAGCAAATGTATTTGGATAATTGGTTTATTAATAAACACATGGCTGTGGCCATTTCTCCAAAGCCCATTGTTGCATCAGTTTGTTCAGGTGAATGAGGTATATGCCCTCAAAAGACAATTACTTTAAATGAAAATGAGTAGTTTTACAGTATGATCTGTAAAGGAAGTCCTGGGAAAATCGATGAACAGCTGAGTTCATTATCTGCTGGAATTTATTGAAATAAAAATTAAGAATAGGGTACAACTTAATCCACATGCAAAATTATCAAAGTATTAGCTAACAGTTTAAGGAAATCCAGGTCAAGGCAGTAATTAAACGTAACAATCTTCCAAAGATGAAATAAGTCAATTCTTTGGACAGCCATATTACAGTATGAGCATCAAAATGGAGGAGGGGATCCATAATACATCCTAAGTCTGTATTGGGGTAACTGTCTCATCACTGATATCAATCTCTGTAGAAAAGAAGGAATCAATGCAGCACCTCTTCAATAGGATTTGTAAACAAAATAAAATATAATCTCTACCTTATTTAGGATAATTTTTGCAAAATATTTATCAACTTGGGCAAGTTACAAGACTTGAAAGGGCATAATGAGGCCATGGTTTAATCTCAAAATAAATGTGTGTATTATCTGCACAGATGTGGAATTTTAATACATGTACATGTATAAAATCACCATTTGGAAAATGTAAATGTTAGAAAGAATTGGGTCTTGTATGGATCACTGGAGAACATACAGTGTGAAGCAGGTGTCAATCTTAACATTGGTTCACTAGCCCAACCCCTAGTGCAAATTGGCCAGGGCTAGTGCAGCTAACTCTTTACTTGTCTGTCTTGACTAGTGCAGGTTTTCACGGCTGTTAATGAAGTTAGAAAAGTCTCTACTTTAGCAGGCTCTAGCCCTTATGCTGATATCTCTCAATGTTTAATATGGCCTGGTGTGAGTAAACAGCTCATTAAGAGCTGCAGTTATCTGGCAGTTCAAGAGGTGGATCCCACAAAAGACTCGTGAGCTATTATCACTCCACTGTTAGGATTTTCAGCTAGTATCCATGGTGTGATCAAGGGTAGACTGCTGTTTAGTCACTAGCTTCCAGTTTTCTGAATGCAGCTCTATCTAACAATCTGCCCCATATTATTAAGACCAGTGCCCCTCATTTCCCTACATTTTGAGTGTCTGAATCCAACATTTCAATAACAAAATACGAGGAGATATACTGCATCGGCCATGCAGGTGATGGTTTTATCCCAACCTCTCCCTCAAATCTCTAAACTTTGTTCATTCCTGGACACCACTGCAGACTAGACTCTGAAATGACCATCCACAGATCCATAGCTGCCATTACTAGCAAGTGGGGGTCCCCAACTCTTCTAGATGGACCATGCCAGCCAACACCATCCATACAGTACCACCTTATCCCACCAGCATGTCCTTTCATCCATAAATCAAAGCTTTGGATCATGTATGGTACAAAAATAAACCTTACTAAAATACATAATTTGAAAGCCTAATATAGGCACTCCTGGGGTACATAGATTATCCTATATAGAAATAGAGATAGTATATGACTGATTCCCTAAGCTATTTTCCTTGCTTAAGTTTCTCCTCATAAGTATACTGCCTGGTATACATTATACAATGCCAGTATATAACAACTGTCTGTGCTTCCCTGTTCTTGCAAAATACTGTAAACATTGCTGTGTACGTATGACATAAAACCTATGTAACAAAGTTTCAGTTCATAGGTATAATCCAAGATTCTAATAAATAAATAAAATAAAATTATGCATGTGAACTGTTTCCCCATGGCTGATGAAAGGACAATGTTCAAGAAAAAGCTGTTATTGTTGGGGCAGAGCATATTGAAATCAATGCGTTTAACCCTTTAGGTTTGTGCAGCCACCACCCCAAATAAATCTTAGATGTGCTCCTGGCTCACTTGAGACTGTACAAAAACTTCCAGAAGTGCAGGTCTCCAATTGACTATAGGGTTGGGGCTGAGAGTCTCTTTCTCAGCCTGACTCTGTTCATTGCCCTGTGGGTGGTGGTGGTGACAATCTGGTGAGGTGCATGATGATGTCAGCTATTGTGTGTGCAAAGCTAGGACTGTATGACTGAACATTTGCTGTTGTGATGTCCTCTGGTTTGGTAGTGGTGGTGGTGTTGGGGGGGGCAGAAAGAGAAAGAGAGGAGGCCATGGTACAAAACAATGGGGGGAGGCGGAGCTCACTGTGTGTGATGGAATTACAGTCTTTTTTTTTACTTGGGAGCTGGAAGCAATGTGAGAGCAGCATAAATGTGCAATAATCAGAGTATTTCTTGGCTTGCATTATTTCCTGTATAAATGATCAAAGTTTGCCATTATAATTGAGGGCTAGTGCAGCCTTCTGTGAGCTAGTGCAATTTTAAATCAACTTGCCCTGCTAGCTAGTGAAAACAAAGGTTAAGGTTGACCCTGGTATGAAGTGAGAGGTCTTGGGAGGATTCAACATTTCCCTAACTACTGCTTAAGCAGATGTAAGTCAAAGAAGGACAAGAAACATGATAATACTGATCTTAAAAACCCATGGGATGAGGAGTCACGTGATGCGGCGCGGAGAGTAGAAGCTTTACTGCGAGCTCTGTCCCTCTCGTCCATTACAAGTGCGAATACCTCGATCAAAACCCGCGATTTGTAATATCCAGCTTCTTTATAGTGTTTACAATGTTAAAAGTAAAGTTTTACTGCTCCAGCACTATGTCCAAGCCATCGGAACAGAAAAGGCCAACTCAAGAGTCAGAGGCCAAGCACCCGCATCAAAGTTCTTCAACCACGGCTTTGCTGGAAGAGTTGTCACCCACCCACGTATATTCTGAGGTTTCTACTATTAAAGAAGCTCTTCTTAAGCTAATTTAAGAAGTCGCTGACTTCAAACCATCATTGACCCAGCTAGCCCGGCGGGTTACTGACACAGAAGCGAGGATAACCTCCATAGAAAGGAAGCAAGAGAAAATTGATCCTGCATTGTCAGAAATTAAAAAAACAGTCACTAAACTTAAAGATTGTTTAGAGGACTTAGAAGGGAGGAACAGAAGAAATAATTTGGTGCTACTTGGCTCCCGAGGATGAGGACTGAATACCATACTTTTTGCAAAAGTTTCTAAGGCAAACGTGAGCCCCTCCCTAAATGGTCCAGAGTTCGTAATTGAAACAGCCCACTGGTTCCTATGAGCCAAGCCACCAGCGTTGGAACCTCCCAGACCACTAATCTTCAAGTTACTCAATTATCTGGATCAGGACTTTATTTTAAAGAGTCCAGGAAATTCTCGACCATACTATGGGAGGGCAAAAAGTGAGGCTTGTCCCAGACCTGACAGTGAAGGCGCCAACTTAGGGTGGCCTATCGCCCTATTACCTCCAAATTGTAGGCAGCGGTATCAAACACCGAATGATGTATCCAGCCCGTTTAGAGGTGTCCCTGAAAGATGGATCCAAACGTTTTGATTCACCGGAGGAAGCAATGAAGACCCTGAGAAAATACTATCCTGACTTGTTCCCCAAAGGATGAGGCGATAATTTACAATGTGGAGCATGTAGATCTCGGTGGGATTTCTCTAGGAGACCTGAGATCAACTAGCTGTTACCCGATTTTTGGTGTGACTTTTCTTCTCTGATGGGGATATATAAATCGGAAGTTTGTTACACTTTGCTACAAGGACAATCTTGAACTGTATTTTTTTTAGAGGATTAATATTAGAAAGTTCAATTTTGTATTGGTAATTTGTTTATTTATTGAGGGCTACTCAGATTTTATTTTTAGCCACTAGAGGGAGCTCTTTCTTTACGAATGGGTGAACTTGAGTAGCCTTACTTGTAGCTGTTAAAATCCATTCTAAAATTTTACAGACAAGCTGTCTACAGTCAAATGCTGCAGTATAGATTTTGGTTGGGGTTTTTCTCAGGTGGATTAAGGTCAAAGCGGCCATGATGTGTTTTCTTTTGTTTGTAACCCCAGATGAAGTGCAGCATGTATAGGTTACATTCGAAGGAGCTTACTAGCTCTTCAGTTCTATTATTCAAATTTAATTTCGATTTATGCTCCCTGTTGGACCTTGAAGTAGATGCTAAAATATAAACCTTTCAAGGCCAATGAATACAGCAGCATGTAACACCCAGCTTATAGAAGTTGGGGATAATCCCAGTCCCACTATCTGTTAGGTGCAGGGTCCCTGTTCTCGGATACTCCAGCAAAGACTCAAGGAGGACAAGGGCTAAGCCCTGCTGTCATATACTTACATAATGTTATAATTTTGTTTGGTAGCAAGTAATTCTTTAGTCCATGGAGTTGACTTAATTTGTTCCCTTTAGGCATCGTTTCCTATACATGGTATCTTGCTCTAGCCAAAGAGGCTACCAATTTTGGGGAGATACTGGAGCAAAGAACCTAAAAAAGTGTTGGGGTTCAGCTGAGAGTATTTGCTAAGCTTCCCCCAGCTTATTCTTTCTTCAAGTTTAGATATGGGGGAGAGAAGAGCTCACTTTCTAGCGCGCACCATGGACCAATTGTGTAGGTGTAGGCTATGGGCCAGGTTATATAGTTGGATAGATAGAGTTGAAAAAGTTGAATCTTGGTTACAGGTTTGGGGGTGGGTAAGTTACGGGTTAATGGTTTTTTAAGGATTGGGGGGGCAGCAATTCGCATTATTATATAGGGCACATTCACTTGTATTTTTATGGCTAACTGTTTAAACATCCTGTCTTGGAATGTAAAAGGAGGGAGAGACAACAAGAAGAAATATGTCATTTTGAACCACCTTGCTAAATTTGACCCATCAATTGTGTTCCTCCAAGAAACTCACATGTTATGCAAACAGCTGCATTTTCTTAAAAAAAGATGGGTAGACCAGGTGTTTGGATCAGGATTCACATCTAACAAACGGGAGTAGCGGTACTTGTGGCAAAAGAGTCCTATTTATGCCATTGGAATCTATTTCTGATCCTGAAGGCAGGTTTATTTTTGTTATAGGCAAAATCAGCAGCTTAGACATTGTTCTGGGCTCCATCTATGGACCAAACTTAGAATCTCCATCCTTTTTTACGCACTTGGCTATGGTTCTGGCCCCTTTCTTAAAATTGCCCATCCTGTTGGGTGGCGATTGGAATCTGGTACAAACTAATGATTTAGATCATACTTTTTATAGAGGAGCAAAAAGGTCCCCAACGCAGAGAGCTCTACAGGAATTCACAACATCACTGGGCCTTGTAGATCCTTGGAGGATAATTAATACCTCAAGCAAAGAATTTACATTTTTTCCCCAGTCCACAAAGCTATTCTTGACTTGACTACTTTCTGATCAGTCAAGAGTTGTTACCCTACATAGTGGACACTAGGATTTTGGCCGAGTAATCTCGACCATTCACCCATAAGATGCGATGTTTGCTACCAAATATCTTAATAAGATCTTACTCATGGTCACTTAATAATAAGTTACTGTCTATTGACCAAATAGTGGTGTGATTCCAAGAATTTCTATTAAATTCTATTACTGCTAACTGGGGCTTGATCAGCACAATGGATCGGGCATGGTCCGCATTGAAAGCTACTGGAGAGAACTTATTCGTAGCATCGTGGAAAAAGAAAAAAGTAATTTTCTAATTAATTGTCTGGATAAAATTAGGGCCCTGGAAAATAAAGAGTTGGCACACTTTCCTCATCACAAGAGCAAGAACTTTCTGCTCTTAGAGCCACTTATACTAGTGCCCTTTGAGAATCGGTTGAGAGATCTGCCTCCTTGCTAAAAGCCTCTTATATTGGTCAAGACAACAAAGCGGACAAGCTTCTGGCCTGGCAATTGAAGCAGCATTCAGCCTCCAAATGGGTTACAGCCTAAAACATCCTCAGATGAGTGTTCTGGTTACTGACCCTGTGGGAATACTGGCATTGTTTCATGACTACTATAAATTACTATACTCTGAAGAACCGAGAACTCGTGAACATGACAACAAGATGTGGGCTTTTCTTGAAAAGATCACTTTTCCTACCATGACAGAGGAAGCTAGATTAGTCTTGAAGGCCCCTTTCTCAAGCGAAGAAATATCAGAAATCATTGACTCTCTAAAACCAGACAAAGCACCGGGTCCCGACGGTTTCACTGGCTTATTTTATAAGACTTTTAAAAGATCGTTAATACCTCTACTACTTCAAGTATACTCATACTGGTGTTCCCATGGGGTCAGTGAGCAAACATTGTTTGAAGCAAGAATGACTCTTTTGCCCAAACCAGGGAAGGACCCATCTGAAATAGGAAATTACAGGCCTATTTCGCTTCTTAACGTAGATGTTAAAATCTACGCTAAAATTTTAGCTAATAGACTGGGGAAAGTATGGAAGGGGCTACTCAGTACAGAATAGGCAGGGTTCGTGGCTGGGCTTTCCTCTGCGGACCACTTTAGGAAGCTATTCTACCTAATTTCTGCATCTGGGGCTCCTAAGCTAGAGGCAGCTCTGGTATCCCTAGACGCGGAAAAAGCTTTCGACAGAGTAGAATGGCATTTTATGTTTACAGTATTACAGAAATTTGGTTTTCCCCAACGATTCATTAATCACATTCGTGTCCTCTACTCATGCCAGTCGGCCAGAATCCAATGTAATAATCTTATTTCGGCTGTTTTCCCCTTATCCCGGGGTACCCGCCAGGACTGTCCTCTTTCTCCATTTCTTTTTAATCTGTACATTGAGCCTCTAGTTAAGGCCCTGAAATCAGACAATTTAATACGGGGTATCCATGTTGGCAACCTCGAATACAGCTGTCCACTTTTGCGGATGACCTGCTTATGCACATAGAGAACAGCAGAGAATCCGTACCCCGGGTATTGCAGATTATTTCTTGTTTTAGCCTCTTCTCAGGTTATAAACTTAATAGGAACAAAACTATAGTGTATACGCTATCTCCTCTTCTGTCGAGGGATTGGTGCTCCTCCTTGGGTCTACAATGGGAGGATGATTGCCTTGTTTATTTGGGTATTAGAATTTCAAAAGATCTTACTAACCTCGTGAACCTCAACCTAACCCCTTTGCTTAAAATTATCAAAGAGGACCTGGAGAGATGGAATAAATTACCCCTGTCCTTCTGGGGTAGAGCTAATATATTAAAAATGGCTGTCCTGCCCAAAATATTTTACCCCCTTTTTAATCTTAACATTTATCTGCCCAAGTATTTCTTTAGGCCCTTGCATAGAATTTGTTCAGATTTTCTTTGGAAAGGTAAAGCCCTGTGCTGGGCATATGCTAAGCTTACCCACCCTAAAAAACTAGGGGGTCTTCAGCTGCCTGATTTTTATGTTTATTACCTGGCTATTCATACCATGAGATTCTCACATTGGGTGTCTGTAGCTGAAACAGCTCCAGATTTTGCCTCCTGGTTAACTTTGGACCGATCCCTAATAGATATCCACAGGGTAGACTTGGAAGCCTTGTTATACATCCCTTGGTCTAAAGTCTCTAAAAACATAAAGTACTCCCCGCTAGGATGGGATATGAAGGCCCTACAGCAGCTCTGCTCTTTACTTCATAAATCTAACCTAAGGGACCTTAGGCAACCTCTACTTAATAACCCAAACTTACAAATAGGTAACCACCCAATCAGTAACTTGCCAGGTAAATACCCTTCCAAAACTCAATTGGCATGCCTCGTTTCGGCCGGTTCACTGCTACCGATATCCACGTTAGCCACTAAATTCGAGGTGGGTCACAATGACTTACTACGACTGTACCAGGTTCGCCAGTGTGTATGCTTCTTTTTGGGGAAAGGGCCGTGGTCGGAAGGAGCCGGAGTTATGTTAGAAAAACTGAGGAAATTAGCAGCGAGCCAGAAAGCAGTTTCTAAGATTTATAAGTCAATTTTGTCGGATGTAATGTATAAGTGCACTCCTACAGCACACTATTGGGAGATTAATCTTACTAAAAGATGGCCAGCCAAAACCTGGGAAAAGATTTGGATTGATACTTATTCTTATATTAAACAGGATAGACTTAGGAATATCCAATTTAACATCCTGCACAATCTTTATTTTACCCCCGCCAAACTATCCCGGATTTATAAGACCTCTTCATCTGAATGTGAAGATTGTGGAGGCTCATTCGCTACTTTATACCATAAATTGTGGGCCTGTCCTAAAATTGTCAAACTCTGGAACTCAGTTAAGCAGTGGGTGGCTCCTCTTTTTAACATATCAACCTTTTATAATGAAAATACATGCTTACTAGGGATGTATGCTCAAATTCCTACCTTGCCTCAAAGGATGCAAGTAGCCATGATAGCCATGGTTACCAAATTGTTAATACTTCGGCACTGGCAAAATAGATGGGAACCTTCGTTCAAAGAATGGTGGGACGAGTTTTTAGACGCTTTAAATGCGGAAAGGTGTGTTAACCGCCTTTTTCAATCTCCAGAAATTTCATAGATGCTGGGGTGGATTTCTTGTAAATCTGAAAAGCAAATACAGTTATTAAAGGGGAATGAGCCTCAAACCCCCCTGACCAGGGTCTCCCTTCGGTGCAAAGATCAGGTCAAACTCTCCCTATCATTGACTGCATCCCCCCTGAAATAGACTGCAAATTTGACTTTGGTTTAATAGTAAGGTCTTCTTTTTACGTGCTTTAGTACCCCTTTTCTCCACTTTTCTCTCTTTCATTCCTTTGGCAGTGGTTCTTCAGTTGTCTCCCCTCAGTCAGCTCAAAATCAAGGATCTTTTCCTATAGTCTAACCTAAATTTTGCCACATTACAAACTTGTAAAGAGTAATTTTGCATAATATTTTATGTATTTGCTGCCAAGGTGGGGGTGGGTGGGGCTGGGGTTTTAGTTTCGTTTTTTTTATGTAGGTACTGACACATACAAATGCTGTCTACACTCTCTTGGCAATGTTTGTTTGGTTCTGATTTTATTTGTATTGAGTTGGAAAAATAAAGTTAATTGCAAAAAAAAAAACCCATGGGATTTCAATCTTTCAAGCATAACAAAATAACCAATCATTTCACAAAGCAACAGATAAATTCAGAGGGTTAAAAATATATGGGATCCACAGTCATAAGAGGATTGTGATTTTTAAAAGATAATGTCTCACTATCAGTGGTTAACTGTAAAACCAGACTGAAGGCTTTCAAACAAATGATTTTCATTCAGAAAGGCAATTAGAGCCGGTCTAGTAGTGCATCAGTAGCACTACAAGTTGCTATGCCAGTGACCCGGGTTCAGGGGCAAACTTGAGTTGCTGAGGGCCAGCTGGGGAGGGAGGGAGGATGGAGAGCCATGTGGACTGCTGTCTTCCATTAAGTAGGGACAGATGTACCTTCCAATATTTTCAAAATTTTTTCAAATGTCCACTATATTCACCAGTTCCTTTTGTATCTTTCAATTTCTCTGTATAATCCAAGTGAAAGGCGATGTACGGTAGCTGAAGCTTTTCTCTAGAAAAAATTCCTTTACTTTAAGAAGCTCTTGCCAGCTTTCATCTCTCTAGGCTCTCCGGTCAGAACAGCAGGCATTCAAAACAGGAACTCTGGTCATAAAATGCCAAAAAGCTCCACAGTCCACTAACTCTGGGCCAAATAAATCAATTCGGGCCTGTCCACCAGCCGGTATCCCCCATCTCCCACGGTGACACCAGTACTCCAGCACTGCCAACACTGCCAAGTTCAAATGGGCGGTCGTATAAACAGTCACCTTCATGGCTCCTCAGCTCCTCAGATTCTCAGCTCCTCAAATCCTCGCTTGCTGACTCACTTTCCTACAAAGGAAAGGAGAAAAACTAGAGAACCACCAGAAAAGTTGCAATCTGGTAAACTATAACTGTAATTTAGTAAACCGGTGACATACCTTTTCTAAAAAGTTTTTAATCCTTTGTCTATCCTCTGTGAGCCTCTCCTCATTGAACTCCTGCAGTCTCTCCTCATATACACAATTTTGTGTTCTTGGGAATCTGTTCCTACTAGTTTTAACTTTTCTGTTGTAGTCCAGTGGGACACATGGTCAAAAGCCTTGCTCTAGTAGCACCAATTCCTTGCTGCATCTACTTCCTTACCCCCGGTCCCATTCCAGTTTGGTAGCTTCCAATATCACATCTCACATGAAGTACTCCACCTTAGGATTACCTTTACCCAAATGCATGACTTTGCAGTTTTTGCATTGAAATTTAGCTGCCAAGTTTTAGACTATTTTTTCCAGTTTTGAAGGTTTTTCTCATAGTATATACCCCTCGGCCTAACAGCTCTGTTGCATAACCCGTATCATCCACAAACAGACACACCTACCCATTCAGCTCATTGGCAATATGCTGATGAACACATTGAAAAGGATAGACCCGACACCGACCCTGCGGTATTCTAATAGTTACTCCTTCCCCCTGACAAGATGCCATTTACTAGTACCTTCTGTGTTCTGTCACTCAAGCAATTTCTTATCAATTTACCACCTTTATCATGACTCCCAAGCTGTCTAGATTGTTTGTCAGCCTTCTTATGTGGGACCAAGTAGAAGGCTTTGCTGAAGTCAAGGTATATCACATCCACCCCCCCCCAATCCACTATTCTGGTCACCCAATCAAAGAAATCAATCAGATTTGTCTGACATGATCTGCCTGCAATGAACCCATGCTGTTTTGAATTTACAGTAGGTGCTCACTTGCCTTGAGGATTGCTAACAGTCTGTACTTGATGAGGATTTCATTAATTTACCCAAAACTGAGGTGAGGCTGACCAGATGGTAGTTTCCAGTCACCTCCCTGCTCCACTCTTTTGAAGGGGACAACACTTGCCCTTCTCTAGTCCACTGGGACCTCCCACTCTCTAATGACAGGCTAAAGAGTTCAGGCAGGGGTGCAGCTTGTTCAGGGTGAATCTCATCTGGGCTCATAGCTTTGTTTCACCTCAGTTTATTGAGTTCTTCTAGGACACTTTCTTCAGTGAAAGGACTCTCATCCACTCCTCCTCCCTGGATGCTTTTTTTTTCCTTTGGTTGGTCTGTGTCCTTGAGGATATCTGCTTTTTCTTTGTCTCCCTCTGCTATCCCCCATATAGCCTTTCTAGCCTAACCACTCCTCTCATAGTTTTTCTTTGTTTCCTAATGAATCTAAAGAAGGTTGTGTCACCATCTTTTGCTCCCCTGGCTATCCTTTCCTCTCTCTGGGCCTTTGCTGCCTAATTGCCCTACCTGCTTCTTTCAGTTTCTCATTGTAACTATCCTTGTCATTGTCATTTTTAGACTCTTTGTATTTTCTAAATGCCACCCTTTTTGTCTCACCTTGGTGGCAACCTCTTTGGAGAACCAAAGATGGTTCTTCATCTTTTTTGTATTAATTACTTGCTTTGCACATTAACTTGTGACTATGGCTATCACCTACTTCATGTTTGTCCAGCAGTCTTATACCCACCCACCCTGTCTTTTAGTATGTCTATTAGGAAAATTCTCATTTTTTCAAAATCTGCTTTCCTGAAGTCCAGGACTTTAATTACGAACCAGTTTTTTTCCTTAGTCATACACACATTGAACCATGCAGTCCAATGGTCACTGGACCCTAAATGGTTACCATTTCCACATTCATGACCTTTTGCCCATTTGTGAGCATCAGGTCCAGTACGAACTCAGAGTCATGCCTTTTAGGGTCTACCAACAGCTGCCTTTCTGCTTCTTTGAGGGCTAACGGAAGTCCCTACTCCTAGTCAATGCAGGCTCCCAAATTTATATTTGAAGAGTATAACTCTCAAAAGCTACAATAGTCTTAAAAACAATGCTATTAGTACAAAAAAAAGTATTACCTGCAACAAGTTATTTTTTTCTTCTATGTCATCAACTGGATTATGGCAGCTGCCATGTTTTTTTTTATTCTTTTCTAAAAGACATTGAAACTGAGTCCCAGCAAGAGCTGGACAACAGTGAAGGGGTGCAACTATTGTGGTCCTACAGAACACACTGGCAAATGCTGAGACCTTGAACAAGGACTGCAGAAAATAACTAACCTAGAAAACTATCAATCTCAGTTGGAATACACTGTAATGCCACTCCCTAAAAAACTTAAGGTCCTTCAGAACCAACAAGCAACCATGCAAAATAAGATGGATGATCAGAAAAAACACGTAAGGTGAAAAATCACTGAATATTTGGATTTTTTTTCTTTTCTAAAACACATTGAAACTGGAGTCCCAGAAGAGGAGAACAACAGTGAATGTGTGCAACCATTGTGATCCTACAGAACACACTGGCAAATGCTGAGATCGAATGCTATATTAGGTTCAAAATGAAGCACTATATGCGGGCATTATTGTTTTTTTCATGATTTAAGAACAAAATGGATTAGATTTTCTTACAAAGATTGGACCAAGACAAATAGAAGGGCATTCTGTTTGAATGCTAGTGAGTAATGGAAAACATCAAGAATGGAAAAGGACAAAATTTTCAGAATAGGAAAATCAGGAGCTTGACTACCACAAAAATGGAAAGGCCAGCATAAAAAAAAAAAAACAAGTTTGCTAATTCAGAGAAAGATACATCTGTCATCAGCCATATCTGCTGTAGTCCTATGATATGATTAACTTACTAGATGGCTGAAGATTACAACTGTCCAACAGGGTACAAACCAGTGTAACTGCTATATGGCAGTAGACTTCGAAGATAGTTATCTACCTTGATAATAATTTATTGCAGTTCTGGATCAAAAGGCAAGAATGTGACCAGCCTTCTAGTCCCTTAGCTACCATCATTTCTGTGTGAAGTCTGAGCAAGGATGTAATGCTTCAGTAAGCATTTTAGTAGACAAAAGAATTCTATTATTTGCCACTAGTCTTAAGTAACTTATCTCCTTTAAAATCAATATGCAGATTTTCCACCTGGTACTGCAGAAGACCCTGCAGTTAGTGTATGACAAGATGACAATTATGGGGAAAATAATTGGAATATGGAAGGAGGAGGAGGAAGAGGAAGATGAGAGGATAAGTAAATCACAAGTTTATCATTTGGCAGTTTCAGGTCAACTAATGCCAGGGAATCATAACATCATCATCAATTGCTATGTGTGTACTGTATACAGTATAACAGCTCATGTAAGTGAAGGGGAGGAAGAAATCCTCAAAACACCATTGTTTCAGTCTGTTTCATTTTATACACTGACTGAAACTAAACTACAGCAATTCTTCTCCCCCTGGGGCCCAAGTCCCTCTTTTGGCCACTACAACTAGGAGCTGATTTCACTTTCCCATGGGAATATCTGGCCTGGTTCATTTGTCTGTCCTGTATCTTCAATTCCATAGCATTCATTTATGGTGCCTGGTTAATTTGAACATTATCATCAATAGGTGACTGAGATATAGTATGCCATATACTGTGTGTACT
Organism: Neoceratodus forsteri; assembly: GCA_016271365.2. Lineage (NCBI taxonomy): Eukaryota > Metazoa > Chordata > Ceratodontiformes > Ceratodontidae > Neoceratodus > Neoceratodus forsteri. The sequence goes on along the minus strand of CM057454.1, from coordinate 1,021,591,431 downwards.
GGATCAAGGGGTTCTTAGACTGCTATGGGTTTGTGACTGAAGGTGTACAATGGATTTGGGGGATTATTTGTTTAAATGGATTTCTGCTGCTGTGGCTGGGCAGTAGTAGGGTGCAGTAGCAGGCCACATGGAGAAATTTGCATAGCAGAGTGATAATGAATGAGCTGTGTGGTGCTGCATGATATGGCAGGATGCTATAATGGTTTAAGGCAGAGTGGCATTTTATATTATTTTACAATGTATTTAACCATAATAGCTCAGCTGAGATACAGCATCTAATTTTGGTATGATCATGAACTACCCATTTAAAATTAGATGAACTGGAGAGCAGGGAGGTCTGTGGCTTGACCATGGTAATACAGTACGTATTTTCTGTTTGGCTGTAGTGGGATTCAAACCTGTAACTTCTGCTGCACAGAATCATGATCCTACCAATGTCTAAACCCCATTGCTTTCTTAATTGTCACTGAAAATTGTAGAAATTGTCACCATGCCTGCAGTAGCAATTATTGTCATATTTGTGCAAAATACAAGTAAGTGCTTGGTTGTTTTTTTTTTTATGAATGAATCTTTAGTATCTTTTTCCAGTTGTCTGCTTTGGTGGCATTGTTCCAGGCTGCCCAGTGGGTTGATCTGTAAGCTCATATGCACATAGAGAGATGTCTTTTGTGGTACAGTAGGAGGTTTATAATGTATATTTTGGTTATAGAAACAGAATTTGTGAGTCTGAGTGCTTCTGACTGCCCAAACCATGAATGATGACATCCCTTCTTCCTGTATAAAATAAAATACTGATAGCACTTAAATCTCATTATAGTACACAGTCGGCCCTTGTAATTCACACAAAGCATTTATAATTTCTTTCATCATAATTCACTATTTTGATGTCAGAACTGTAAATTATGGCTTTTTAGAATGTTTGCGTCCCTCAAACTGTGTGAAACATTTCACTAACTCCACAACATGTTGAGTTAAAAATGCCTGCATGATTTACAGTCTACTAAAATGGAAACAATCTTATTTATTCAAAACATTTTAGTATGAACAGTGTTTTCTTAATACAGTTATAGCAAAATCCTGGTTGCAATGAATATCAATTGTAGCTCCGCTGTTATCAACTGTTTTCCTTTGTGGTTGTTTTTGAGCCACCTTAGCATTCAGCCGTATTTCTGATCACCTTCTAATCCTGCGGGATTGTCTCTGCATTAAATTATATCACTACTGTATAATAAAGGAGATGAGAAAATGCCAATATGTCCTTGAGTTGAGCAGGCGGTGAGACAGAAACCTATTTGCAGTTTTAATATTCAGTTCTACTGTGCATCCAGTCGCCCTCACCACACTCCATCAGCCTGTGGCACTCTGTCATTTTTAAAACATGCCTGTTTTATTTCTCACATTACAATTAAATACATTTTAGACTAACTTAAAAAATGATAGTGTAAAATAGCCACAGCCAGAGAGCAAGAGATGTCAGAAGCGGCTACGCTGCATGAGCAGTTGCCCTCACACTCGCTCATCGGTCAGCTAACTCACATAATCATCCACAACTCAGCACAAAAACTAAAGATAAAGGTAAAAGCAAAACAATGGTAAAGAAATTATAATGTTGAATAAAGCTGAGGGAGGCATTGGGAGCTGATCTGAGAGCTGTCACAGCCAGAGAGCTGGGTACGTCAGAAGCAGTCACTCTCCACTAGCAGTGCCTCACAACTTCACATCCATAGCTCAACACAAAAACTGAAGATAAAGATAAAAGCAAACAAATGATAAACACAGGTTATGAAAATACGAGTGGACTACATGTTCTAAGTGAGCTCATTGATGCTGAGTGGCATGAAGTTGCTGAAGTGGGAGGAGTGACATAACACACAAAACAAATTTTTTCTGTACTCCTCGATGTAATGAATGGGAAGCTACAGGGAATGCATGTTATGAATCCAATTTTATTCTTTATAGCATGGGAGCACTGTATTAAAAAATAATCAGATTGTATATTATAAGGCTTGTAGTTCCATCTCAGTGCTTTTGGTGATATATGAAAACCATCTACCATTCACGTTCATGTTTCTGATGTCACTAGGGTTCCCTTAAATGGAACTGCAGTCTTTTAATACACATTTGTCTATTATTTATTTTATATAAGTACACATCACTAAAGAAAACTAAAGTAATTTACAATGTGATTTGTTGGGGGGGCGTGGCTACCACCCGAGCCGAATGGACGCTTGAGCTCTGAGCTCCTGCCTAACCCCTGACAATCCGCCTGTTTATCCACAGTTCTTCTACCTAACTAAGCATGATTTGTTTGCTATTCGCCCGGGTAATTCATGTTTGGTGAGATTTGAGGTTTTCACATTCAGCTGACCTAGTTCCTGGTTATCTCTCTCCATTCTCTGGGGCTTGAACACCAAGTCCTACTGCTCGATTAGATGGAGTCGGTAGCATGAACTAACCAGCACCAGGTGATATGCCCCAAATTCACCAAATGTTCTCCGAGATTTTACGAATGGACAAACTGGATAAGGCGGCTAAGCAGAATGAGACTGATATTATTGATTTGGCTCAACGGCTTGTATCACTGAGCATAGATTGGCTGAAACGAAGGATGGATGGCATAAAGTGAGTACTCAGCTCCAGGAACAGGAGTGCCTTATTCAGCTACTTTGGGGCAGGGTGGAGGATCTGGAGAATCGGACGTCACAATAATTTGTGGATAGTGGGCTTCCCAAGAGGTGTGAAGGAACAGACACCATCAGTTTTCTACAAAAGAGTTGCCTGCATTGCTGGACTGGCCTGATAAGTCTCCAATCGAAATCGACAGGGCCCATAGAACTCTGACGCCTCGCCCCGAGGCTGGGGCTCACCCACGTACAATCCTGGCTCGCTTTCTCCGTTTTCAAGATCGAGAGCTGATCACCAAATTGGCTCACACCAAAAAGGAATTACATTGGAAAGGTCATAGAATACAGATTTTTGCTGACTACTCTCAGGAGGTTACAAATAGATGTCGGGCCTTCACTGCTGCCCACAGAGCCTGTGCTGAATTGGGGCTCGATTACTCCTTATATACCCAGCTTCGCTTAAATTTTTTACAAAGGGGCTCCCAGAATCTTTGACAACCCCACTGCTGCGGAGCAGTTCCTCTCAGAACAGGCCCCCAAACTGTCCTGGGGTCATCTGCGTGAATCCTCTGGCTCACTGGCTCCTTGCAATAGGCTCATGCCGATGGAGGTAACTCCACAGGATCCGGGCCATAATTCCCAGATGCACAGCTTGACCAAGTGTACCCACAACTACCCATCTCCATCTCCATCTAAACCCTTGGGTGGTAGTGGTAAACGAAGGAATAGGAGACAACAAAGGCACGAGGGGCTGCATATTGATAAGACTCCTCATTTCCGGTCAGGGAGCCACAGTGGAAGTTCAGAGTCATCGGCTTCTCAGGACTCTTACAAGCCAGATATGAGTAACAATAAATTTCAGCTGCTGATGGATCTGCCAACAGAAGGCCCCCTGGCTACCTCTCCCTTGCCCCCCGCGGTCTTCTCCCTCTAGGGCCACTGGGTCCAAAGGTCTCAGGATTACTTCTAAGCCAGAGGTTCAAGAACTCTCCGGGGACACTCCACTAAGCCTGCACAATCAGCAGGACTGTAAATCTACTGAAGAAGCGCTCCCTGTTAAGGTGGCCATGGGCTGAAGTTTCTCCAGTTCATCTCTTTGTGGCCTTACCTCTGGACTGGCATATGCCGCCTAGATGCCCTGGTGGTATTAGACTGCTGCCAAGCTGCTCTACTGTGATCTCTTTCTTGCTCCCTTCTCTCCCCCAATTGAACTTTGGCTAAAAGGGGGGTATTTTCACTATCTGGTGTTTCTTCGGTTTTCTGGATCAGGACAGTGATGGACCTCTCTTGGACTGCTGAGTGCACTCCCTCATATGTGGAATATCCATTCTTGTGTGCAGACAAACTGATGTTAATAATGAATATCTCACCGCCTGGCCCCCTGTGCAGGGTGCTGGGGGCATCTCGTGTGTTTTTTTTGTGTTTTTTATTTAGCAGTGTCTTGTGGGTAGGAGGACTCAATTGATGCTAGGGGGTCTGGGGTGGGTGATCTCGGATTTGGAGAGTCCTTTTTTATTAGTGTAGTCTTGGGCTACACTATGCCCAGTGACCTCCGCTGGTATCTGGGCCTCTGGTGGGTTGATACGTTCAGTGGTTGCTGGTCTGTTATGGAATTGTGTATGGGTTCGGGTAGGAAGTAGGGGTGGGTTCAGGGTGTGGGTATTTTTTGGACAGTTACTAATAGGTTAGTTTTCTATTTGTTAGGGGCACTTGTTGCCCATGGACATTGCTGTACATTGCTGTTGTATGCTTTTTATGGCAGTCTGAATCCTAGGGCTATTTCTCTTACTATTGGGTTGCTAGGGGTCTGGGTCTATTGGGCAGAGCGCACTTGGGTGGGGCTTCCTCCTGTATTTCCCTTCAGCCATGATAGCACATTGGACGTATGGGGACTAGATTTGTCTCTTGGAATGTGAGGGGGCTCAATTCACCAGTTAAGTACAAAAAAGTTTTGCTCCACTGAAAGAAATTGCAGCCTATGGTGGTGTTTCTCCAAGAGACAAGACTGTCCTCATGTAAGGCTATGAAGCTCAAGTGGGATTGGGTTGGAGTGGAGCTCCCATAAGCGCAACTAGGGACATAAGAGGGGATTCTCTATTTCACGTCACAAAAACCTGGGGTGGAAAGTGAAGTGTTACAAACAGGATAAGGAGGGTGGATGGCTCCTGGCTGAGCTAGAGACCTCTGAGGGTCTCTTGATTCTTGTTAACCTCTACACCCCCAATCAAGACTGCCCTCAGTTCTTTTTCACTTTGAACCAGGCCGTTACTGAATTCAATGGTCTCAGTGCTCTGGTAGTTATGGGGGGGACTTTAACTTAGTTTTAGACTTTGCTATGGATAGAAGCAACAAAACTCTTGAACCTCACAGGCAGGCTCTCAAAGCGGTGCAGGCACTAATGTCAGAGCATACTTTGCTGGATGTTTGGAGAACTATGCACCAAGGGGGTTTATGATTACTCTGCTACTCCCAGGTCCATGGATCTTCTAGCAGGATTGATTTCTGGCTCCTCTCATCAGGCCCATATGAGATGGTTATCAGCACTGATATGCACTCCATTTTGTCTCAGACCACGTGCCCATAGAGTTCAGGATCCAATTGGGTGCTGACTCCTCCCTACCCCATATGGCAGTTGGATCCCTGTTAATTGAGGACGATGAATTTTCTCGCTGGCTGGGGCCTGTGGTACAGGATTACTGGGAGTCCAATGATAATGGGGAAGTGAATGATTCAACGCTTTGGGAGGCCTTTAAGGGCACCATTCGGGCAGAATTATTGCTTATGCCTCGGCTAGGAAGCGGCGTCAAGCTGACCAAGGGCTTAGAACAGCAGCTAGCTTTGGAGGCCCAATATAAGTCTTCAACCCCTTCACAGTCCTTATTAGCTCAGTTGAATAGCACCAGAATTTCTTTGAACGCCCACTTGACCCGACAGGTGGAATTAAATCTCAGATGGCTGTGCCACTCCTATTGGGAAGGGGGTGAAGCAAATAAACTTTTGGCTTATCGACTTAAGCAACAAGAGGCATCTCGTACTATTCATGTGTTGAAAGATATACATGGGGTCTCGACCTACTCTCATAAGGGGATAAACAAAATTATGGCTCAGTTTTATGAAGCTCTATATTCTGTTCCCCAGTATTCAAAAATTTCTGGGGGAACTCCCTATTCCCCGGCTAGCGGCTTCTGATGCTAGACTATTGGAGGCGCCTATTACCATGGCAGAGGTGGAGTAGGCCATTGTTTCCCTAAACTCTCGGAAAGCCCCAGGTAAGGATGGCATCCCGGTGGATTTTTACAAATTAAAGGGAATTAATTTGGCCCCTTACCTGATCAGGATGTTCTGTCATTCATTACAGGTGGGTTTTCTCCCTCCATCTCTGAGGGAGGCTACTATTACAGTGCTGCCGAAAAAGGGGATGGACCCTTCACTCCCTGCTAGCTACCACCCTATATCCCTTATTAATGCGGATGCTAAAGTCCTGGCTAGGCTTCTTGCCAGTAGGCTAGAGCGTCTTATGAGTGATCTGATCCACCCTTCTCAAGCGGTTTTATACAGGGGCGTCTAGGGTCAGACCATCATAGAACGCTGCTGTCACTGGTACAACACACTACAGTGTCTGGTAAACCCTTCATGGCCCTAGCAATTGACTTTGAAAAAGCATTCAATTCTGTTCAGTGGCCCTTTTTGTTTCACACTCTCTCTAAAATGGGGTTCGGCCCTGGTTTTATCTCTTGGGTAAAACTGCTATACTCCACCCCTGTGGCCTCGGTCTTAACAAATGGGATCATGTCCCTGTCCTTATCTCTCCAAAAAGGTACCAGGCAGGGTGCCCGCTCTCCCCTCTCCTTTTTGTATTGGCTATTGAACCATTGGCCATTGCACTTAGGAGTCACCTTACATTCCGGATCCGAGGGTAGTAGCATCCTTAAAACGTTTTTATATGCTGACGACTTGCTCATTACTATGGAGGCCTCTGCTGGAGTGATTGACAGTATCCTTGAGATTCTGGCTACCTTCACTGAGGTACGAGCTTAAGATCAATCACTCCAAAACTGAGGTGCTCCGCTGAATCCCAGGACCCCTGGGACTGACTTCATAATCGAGGCCTCCACTGGTCCCCTAATAGCATAAAATATTTGGGTATTGTTTTTCATTTCAATACAGGGAAAATGATCTCTGCTAATTTTACGATGTTGTTAGAGTCTCTTAAATAGGACATGGGGAGGTGGAAGGCCTTAAGGCTGTTGTTGGCCGGCAAAATTGACTCCATCAAAATGATGGCTGCTCCCAGGCTACTTTATCTATTAGCTCACCTGCCTGTGGCTATCCCCCAAATATGGTTCTAGAAATTAGATGCATTAGTGGGGAATTTTCTATGGGAAGGGACCCTGCCCCGGTTAAGTAAACATAAGCTTCACCAGCATTGGAGTAAGGGTGGATGGGGCCTTCCTGGTTTAAAAGATATCATATGGCCTTCATTATCTCTCAAACTATCAGATGGTTTAATAAGATTGGTCTGTCCTCTCCAACTTGGCTCCACTTAGAGGCATCACTGGCCCAGGACCCCTCACCAGCAGTGGTGCTCTATAACAAGAAGAAATTATTCCAGGCTCTCTCTCCTTCTATGCAGGTTTCGATTCTGTATAGGAAACAAGCTTTCTCAATTTTGGGGCATGACCCTACCCATGGAGATATATGCCTTTGTGGAGCAACCCAGCCCTCCAGATAGGAAGGTCTCCAATCCACTGGAAGTACTGGGAGGCCCAAGGCATCACTAGGGTTCAGGATTTGTTGCTTCCCAACAATATCACCATAGATACGTTTGAGTCACTGAGAGGAAGATTTGGTCTCCCTCATTCTCATTTCTGGAGATATCTGCAGATTAGGGATGCTATTACTCACCTGCCCAATGCTTCATGAGCTGGAGGGGGGGGCAGCACCTATCTCACCAATTAGATGTCTGGGGGAAGGGTTGCAAAGGCAAGGCCAGCTTGATCTACTCTGCACTTAGGGATGCAGCCGCTGATCCCACTCTGCTGGTCAAAGCGCAATGGGAAAGAGATCTTCAGGTCTCAATCTCGGACTAGCAGTGGAGACACAGCTGGTTCAGAGTACATAAGGCCTGTCGGGATGGGCGTACCCATCTTATTATGAACAAGACCAGTCTAAGGTATTATAGGGACCCTACTAAGCTCCACAAGATGGGTCTCCTCCCCAATGATAATTGTTGGAGATGTGGTAAGGGTGGGGCACACCTGTTTCATGTTCTCTGGGAATGCCCTTTGCTGCATCCCTTCTGGTCTTCAGTTAGGAATATGTGCCAGCAAATATTCCCAGATACTAATCCAGATCCACCCTTTTTGCTTCTTGGATGTGCACTATGAATGTCCTAAATCTAATCCTGGGGCCCTATGGGCTATGGCTTTTAGGCGGTGTACACGACTCATTTTAATTAATTGGAAATCCTCTAGGACGCCATCCTTTGTAGATTTTTTAATGGCACTAGGCCAGGGGGCCATGTTTGAAAGGATCTCTAGCTTCGAGGCTGGTTCTATATCCTTTTTTAAAAAATGCTGGTCGCCATTCCTGCAATCTAAATTCTGCCACAATGTCCCCTCTCGTACAACCCCTCAACTTGCCGATCCTATTGGCTCAGCTTGCTAACTTTTTTGTGGAGGTGGTGCCCCCTTTTTCTCATGACTCTAGGCTACCCCTTTTATTGCCCTTCAATCAGTGAAGATTGCCATTTTGTATATAGTTGATATGGTCACTGGACCCTGATTAGGAACACACACAAGTTTGTACCTGCTACGGCTATGATCCGGCCTTTCATTTTATTTTACCCATCCGGACAGCTAATGAGTGTATCACATACTGTATGTTTGTTACTTGAGGTGCAATTACCCAGGCTGTTTCTGTATCAACTGTTTCCCCTTTTTGTTCTAGCCTATGTTGCTAGGTTCTCCTATGTATTCCCATGGTTTGCACCTATGGTCTTTTGTATGTACTGTAATGCATTGTTATGTTTACCCTAGCAGTCCTGCTCCCTTCTATAGATGGGGCCTGGTCGGGATCTGATCAGTCATGTGAGATGCGTGTGTGTCTATTGAATAATAAAACAATAAAAATTGTTAAACTAAAAAAAAAAAATGTGATTTGTTGCTCAGTAGGAATACCCCCAGCTCACTGGCATTGTGTGCCAAGAACTTCCTGAATCTAGAGCACAGCAAATGCTTTTCTTAATTTTCTGTTATAATAACTGATATTTGACATCATCATCCATCTAATACTTGAACATCCTGGGCACCATGTAAACAATACTTCAGGCTTTGTAGGCAAACATGATCTTCACATAAGGCTTTCAGTGGTGGCATGCACATTTCTTTATTTCTTTATCTCATGATTCACGAGCATCAGAATCATATTGAAGGTATAATAATTCAGATGTACTGTATGAACGTCTGCCTTCTTAGAAGACATTAGCCCAGAGCAAGGAAGTGAAGAGCCTACTGTATTAACTTAGTCTCATGACCAGCAGTCAGTAAAATAAAATGAAATTCAAAATTAGAGCTGTAAAATCTACCCCAGCACTTTGCCTTGCCTTGCTAACCTACTGCATCTGCAGCCTGCAACACTACAAAGTGAGCTGCACAGACCATTCCATTTAGATGTGCAGGCATCGACTTGCTCATAATAATTATACTACAATTTTGGGGATGAACTGTAAGAACTCTTACACACAATGGAGCCTGTCAGGATGCAATGCATTACTGCAGAATACTGTAGCAGAGTTACTATAGGAAACAAGGCAATTTCAATGGCAGTTAATCACTTTTGTCATGCAGTGTTGTGTGATCCCACATTGTGTCCTAGCAAACTCCACTGTTGATCTACCTCTGGCAACAATAAGCTGGAAATGGCACAGAGATCTGCACACTGGAAAAATATAATGATCTTCAGCATTGCTGATTGACAGCTGCATGTCACATGATTTTCAATAACTAAGTTAGATATACAGTATCATGCCACTGCTGAAAAAAAAACATTGTCATTCTACTGAATTGCTGCCAAAAACATTTAGTTTTCATTGGAAGGGAAATTGTCTGCTTACTCAAAATCCTTTTACTGTACTTTCTGCTCACCTCTAGTTCCACATAATTGTTTGGACTGAAATGTATAATTCTGTAAAACAAAACTTAACTTAATGGTATAGTTGGTGCACAAGTCAGTATTTTCTCTTTTGTACAGCCAAGTCCTGATAGATGTTTCACTGGAGGAGTCATCCTTAAAGCAGCAGTACTAGTTAACAAAAACTTAAATACATTGCTTAGCAGTTTGGATAAACCAAAGCATCAATGTATATGATTTTCGTTTTGCTTTATTTCATTCCTGTGAAAAGATAGAGGATTTTGAATTTCTTTAAAATGATTGGTCCTTTTCCAGGTCCGCCATCATAAATGTAAGCAGATCTGGGTGCTTCTGTGCTGTTGGCCATCAGAAACATTTGCTGGCAACAACATGATATAGCTGCATCATAAATACAGTGTGTGCAGTCAGTGTGTGATGTCTGAGGAGAAGACTTTTGAAAGTTACTGTGGGTTGCCATCTTTATTGTAGAGCCACACATTACAAAAGCTGTAATTATGCATGGTCTTAAAATAGCTGATTGAATTTAAAATACAGAATAATCTAAGGGTATCAGGTATACTTTATTGCTGAAAAAGAAGGATGACATTTTTGCTGTCTAACTGGTACTGCTCCTATAAGGATGAGTACAAATGGGATCATGTTAATAAGTGAAATGCCCCTTCCAGTGATGAACTACAATAGTCAAGTTCATTAAAGTGTGTGTTGTAGAGATTGACAATACAACAAAACTCTCAGGACCTGTATGGCTATGATTCTTACATGATGGTATTCACTCAATAATTCAGTTGGATGAATGTTTTAGGTGATTTGCTCTCAGAAATAGCCAGACATAAGTTTTATTTGCATTTAATATCAGGACCTTTTTGTTTTAGGCAAAATAAAAGATAATGTAATTCAAGTGAGTAATGCAAAACTGAATGAATGCACAGGATGATTTTGTAAACAGGCATTACCTAGAGGTCTAATCCTGTTTAAAAATACAATACTACTACTACAATGTGCAGTAATGGATTAAAAATAAACAATATAAAATGTGTTTTAATAATATCAAATGAATTGTTTTCCTAAATTAAACATGCATATGAACAATATATGGACATACTCTATGCTAACTGCATTTGCAATGATTATAGGGTGATGTATCAATTTAATAGGGTAATATAGTCAATATTCTTGAAGGCATGATTCTTCTATTTCAGTGAGATGAGAGAAGCAAAAAGGGACTAGATGTTTAATGCAGAGTTTGGAATTGAAAAGCATTTGGCTGAATGTAGATTTATCTGCTGTCAGTCATATTACCTTTGCCTGAAAGCATTTAAAGCAGTTTTTAGAAGATTATAAGAGGAGTTATTATTATCTTCATGTTCAGATGTCTGAGCAAGAATTACTAGATTGGGCACATCAAAAGAGTTCAGCTCAATGAGTAGGGATTTCGCTAATGGCCACAAAGCATGTTTCAGAGTGCTGGCATGAAACAGTTGAAAATCCTGGCATTATAAAGCTTTGGAGCACTACATGACCTTGGAATGAATTTTACTTGACAGGAAGGCTTGGGTCATAAAAGCTAGTGCAGCATGTAATGTACATCCCTTATAAAGCAGATGGAAAATGTGGAAAACTGGAATGGTGATGGAAGTAATACTTGTTACACGCTTATGCTATTCTGAACATGCATGGTATTTAAGTAGACATACCACTGATGCTGTTGCATAAGTCGGTGTATAATAGAAAATATTAACATTAACATGTATTGTAAAGAGGTATAAAAAATTGTTTTCAATCTCCTATGGTTATTGTATTATAACGTTGCTGTAGCCCACCTCAGAGTCATCAATGACAGTGAGCCCCTCTTATACTGATTGCCCTCCCGTTGGTGATTATGGCACTTGGAGCCCATCCACAGTGTCAGTTTATCTATTAATAAAATCAGCCTCAACACATATACACTGACCTGCCAACATGATGATTGCATCCCTGATGCTGCCAATGAGCTCCTTCTAGGAAAGCAGCCTATAAACCCTCCTCTCAACTCTTTAGTTGGCCACAATGTAAAATCAATATTTCACTTGTGTTACAGGAAATAAAAAAATAATCAATACAGGCTATTTACAAAATACATGCAGTCAGTATCTATGCCCTATATCCCAACTGAGATATTGAGCTCAGGTGGCAGACTGATAAGATGGTAAATGGAAGGTTTGTACCAACTGTTGCAAGAAGGGAGTGCTGCTGGATGACAGACACAATTTGAACAGGAGCTCTAGGTGAAGAAGAGAGGGATGGGCCACAGTACAGCAAGGGCCAATTCAACCTTGATTGGTAGAGGTGGGGGGTGCCACTGAACACTAGGGACTTCTTGGACTGTGACTAGATGAGGGAGGGCATTTACACAAGACATCAACAACCATTTGGATTATGGACGGGTGAGTGAGGATCTTTCTACTGGATGTCAAGTACCAACTGGAAAGAAACTGAGTGATAAAGGGGGTTGCCAATAGATGACAAGGTCTGTTCAACATGGCAGGACATGAAGTTGCTACTTGAGCACCCAAGTGTTTGGCATCCTGATGATCCTCTAATAAATTTTGCACTTGATTTTGTTATTATGCACCTGTACTATCTGAGTCAATATAGAGGCATGTCAGTGCAGCTCTAAGTTAAGTAGTACTGTCCCAACATGGATCTGAAAAGTGCAGGGAACAGCACCCCAGACCCAATAGCACCGAGAGCTCCAAGCATGATATTCAGCCAGCACCATGCAAATGAGTTCATTAGACATGCGAGGAACTAAGGGGCCTTATGCATGGCCATTATGGACCAATTTGCATAGGAAGAAACTGCAGGTTTGTGCCCATCCAGTATCTGGCCCTACCCACTCTGAATACACATCTCTTTGGAAAGTACTGTTGCCCTGGAGTCCCATTGGTCTCTCCATCTTCTGATATCTGTCCCTGTTAAAAGTAACAATTTCCATTGTGCCTAATGGTCCTCCCACCATCTGATTCCCATCCCTGGTAAAAGTAAAAATGTCCCTGGTGTGTAGTGATCCCACCCTCCCTCTGTTCCCTAGACCCAGTAGAATTACAATAGCCCATAGTGTTTAGGTCCATGGCCTGATCAGTGACCCCAGTAGAATATACTAATACACTGGTGCCTAGAGGTCCCCCACTCCCTAATTGCCAGCTCTGGTAGAATAAAATAATACCCTGGTTCCAGTGGTTCCCCCCACCCTCCAATCACCATCCTTGTATTATGTACTGCATGTTTCTGGCATCCAGTGGCACCCTCCACCCAGTGATCTCCATCCCCATACCAACAGAACTTTCCTTGCCATCTACTGGCCCCCCTGCACCATGGGCACTGACTAACCCACCCTGCCAGCCATGCTTACCTTAATTGCCAGTGCTGTGGGAGCCCATATGGTGACTGGCACAGCCCTTCTCTCACCACCTCAGCTGTCTGCTATATGCGATGACAGGCAGTGTGTGTCCCCAGTACTATAAAGGGAGCACATGTACTGTCTACTCTACACAGTATGCTTGCTCCCTTTATAGTACAGAGGATGTGTGCTGCCTTCACAGTACAGGGGATACATGCTAACTGCCATTGCAAATGGCAGCTGGCAAAGACGGTGAGAGGAGTGCTGTGCTGGTCACAGTATGGGCTCCAGCAGTGTCAGCAATTAAGGTAAGGGGTGGCAGGGTGGGTTGGTTTGTTGATTGGTGCCTGCGGTGTGGGGTGGGCCATTAGATGGCAGGGAAAGTTCCACTGGTTCATGTACAGGGATTGGTGGGTGCCACTAGACACCAGGGAATATTTGATATAATATGGGGCAGATGATCAGAGGGTGGGGGGAACTGGACACCATGGAATTATTTTATTCTACTGGGGCCAGCAATTGGAAATGGGGTACCACTGGAAACCTGGGAATTATTTTATTCTTCTGGGACCAGCAATCGGAGGATGAGTGAACCATTAGGCACCAGGGACATTTTTACTTTTACCGGAGATGGGGATCTGAGGGTGGGGGGACAACTAGATACCAGGGAAGTTTTTACTTTTACTGAGATGGGGATTGGAGGATGTGGGGGTGCCATTAGCCATGAGGGTGCTGGTGTGACTCCCCAACCACCAATGTGTTTGTTGGCTGCAGTGGCTCTGCTGGCTGCTAGGGTTGCTCAGAATAAGTCTTGCTTCTTCTTGGTGGTAATTGCACAGTGCAAGGTAGCTTGCACTATTCCCTTTGTGCAGTGTTACCACACTGAATATTGTGCTGTGCCATGATTCATGTTCCTGCTCCTCCCTTTGTCCACTGCATACAGTACAATATTTTTGTTGCATGTGCTAACTCTTTTTGTGTGCACTGCATCCCTCTTTTAATATTGTCCTCAGACACAAACCCCAAGAAAATACAGTGTAATCACTTTGCCCACCAGGCAAAATTTTGAATATCTGGCCCCATGAGATTTATTTGTCCAGATATTACATTTCCCTATTTTTAAGGTTCGTTATTTAACCCTAACTGATGCCTGAATGTATTTTTCTTGCATTGACTTGTTAACAAGAATTTTTAACTGGCAGAAAATATGTCAGAACCATATCTGCAAGATATGTAATCAGTGCAACCCAGACATGTATGGCATGGGGCTGACTGTTAAATATGAGACCCCCACTTTCATCTACTACTTACTGGATAGTGCACCCTGTTTTTATGACATACACAGTACACTAACCAAAACAAATGACTGCAGAGTGAAAGTATAGTATTACAGGTATAAGCCATTGTCTTCTGCTGCTTTTCTATATTGAACTATTGTTGTATTTTAACTCCTACAATGGATTTATGCCTGAATTAACATTTGTACAGTGCAAATTTTAACCTCTGCAAGTTTTAACTTTATGCTGGTTGCCATGCAGGGCCAAAAAGTTGAAATTCGAGGGACAGTTAGCCATACTGAACAGTATTAGAAACATAGAAAATGTGACAGGTAGTAAATTACCTGAATAGTCAATCCAATTTGACACAAGATTCCCAGCCAAGGAGTCTATACTAGGAGTTTTAGATTAACATAAAGCTATTGCCCATAATGTCCATCTCCAACACTAACCTGGATACACTGTAATCTCTATTAGTGTGGGAAGAACTTTATTTATGTATAGTATTTATACTTTTTCCTGGAATGCACACTGAAACACATTTGACTCATTCCCAGGTGTATTTCAGTAAGGGTGGGGAGACAATGGGAGAATGCTGTAACACTATTCTGAAATGACCTGTGGAAGATGGGGAAAGGCTGAAGAAGAAGAGGCAGAAATGAAACTCATTAACTAGAGTTGAGGGGTTGGACTGTGTCAGAGAGAAGGTAACAAATCATCATCAGGAAGAGGTGCTTGAACAACAACCTCTGATCATCCAGAACAGATTCTCTCAGTGGGAGAGTTATGTTGTGGAGGTACAGTGGGTAGTGCAGGAGTCAGGGCAGGTCATGCATTGGGCCAGTCTAACAGCCTGCCAGGGAGGGAAGGTAAAACAGTGATCAAAGAAGGCAGATTGTAGTTGGAGGGGATTCCATTATTTGATTCAGTGAGTTCTATGTAGCCAGGAACCATGTGAACCAAATAACATTTTGCCTATTGGATAAAAAGGAGAAGGATTGTATTCCCCAGATACATAGATTGCCAAACAGAATGGAAGAAGAACCAGTGGGTGTCAACCAAGCTGTTGCTAGCAAGATACAGTAGAAAGCTATAGGCTTGCTGTCCTCAAATCAAAATATAGGGAGCTGAGGATAATTCTCAGAAGCAGGACCTCTCTGGTATAATTTTCAAAAGCATTACCCATGCCATGCACAAGACAGACTATGTAGGCCATGTGTGACTGTAGAATAATGGGAAGAGTCAAGGGGGGATGGGCACATCTGGCCCACCATTGCAACAATAGCACTTCTGCACATGACACTGGTGATCCAAGTTTGGGAGCGAGCCAGGGCCATCAGAGGTCCAGAAAGTGGAGGAGGATTGAACATCCCAGAGATGCTCTCCTCCTCCAAGGAGGGGGGATTCACCATTTTGATGCTTTGTCTCCACCTGGTTGACCACAGATGAAGGTGCAGGGGACAAGTGTCAGTGCAGGGGCCTGAAGCGAACATCAAGGGTCATGGCTATGTGTCAGCTTGCTGGCATGTTTGACATGGAATGCTCTGGGGGGGGACTACAGGGGCAAATTAGGGACTAGAAGTGCAGATGAGAACCCTGCCCACCACCTACCATGTTCACCATTGGATTTCATACCAGCACCAACTGGGGACCCCAGGTCTTCACCTCCACTGTGGGTGGCCAGATAGACAGTGGGGAATATAACAGAAGTGGTAGAATGCAAACCTAGCCTTGTGGAGCAAGCTGGGGGGACAGCACAGCAGTGTGTTGTGGGTGGGCCTGGAGGCCCAGATAGGTGAGTGGTTGAATCTCAATAGAGTGGGAACAGGGATTGGCAGTTGATGGAAGAAGGATCCACCAGTGCCCTGGGGATATACAAAGCTGAAAAAAAGGAGGGGTGGGCTCCACTTAAAATGTGGTGGACATCCTGGTAAGTGGATAGATGGAACGGTGGAGGTTTAACTAGATTGGGGGGTTGCAGGTGAACATAAGAAAAAGCACCTGCATCAGCAATATTAAAAACAAATACCCCCCCAAACTACTATGTTTCTACTTGATAGAATATAACACTGAAATGTCCAGCATCCCATTCTCCTATAGGAAAAATAGTTCACAGTCTGGGTTAGCCCCTTTCCTACAAAGGAGCCAAAGTAGAGAGGGAGAAAGGATAAGGACTAATCACCATGAAATCAAGATACTGAATTTTATTAATAAATTATTCAAGCCACACAATCCAGATGTTTCACATGCTACAGATAGTCATGGGATGTGAACCTATATAAACAAAATCATGTGTCACATACACTCTATATACAAAGAAAGTCAAAGTTTTAGACACATACACATAAATGTGATTGGTATTGCATTGCAATGACATTGTTATATGAGAACACATAGAGTACCTAGGTATTTGTATCATATATATTATTTTATTTTTTATTTAAAAGTTCTGAGTTACAAGGTTGGGTCTATGAGATACAGTGCTTGCTTCAGATAAGTTGACTGGTACTCTGGTGTACCGGCTGGTACTGCCCTATACCTCTCAGTATCCCACTCAGTACCGCTTGGTGCGGCAACAATTTTAATTTTGTAGTGTGGTATAGTTTGCAATATAGTGTAATTCATCATTAATCCAGCAGGTGGTGGCAGCAACTAATTAGAGTCCTTGGAGTGCCAGCATTTGTATTTCTCACTATTTCTACAGGTGCACCAGCAGGTGGCGTGTATTGTCAGATTTTTAGTTTAAAGAGCATGCATTCACCTAAACAACATATCGCTCTGGCAAGGCATCTATAAATAAAATTTTCCAACTTTTATGAGGTCCATTTTATTTTTCTCTGCATATAATGAAGTGTTGTTATTATTGTCAGCATGCTCCTGAGTGACACTGACTGTCACTCCAGTTAGACATCATCAGTGCAAATCTGAAAAGTTAATCATTCACTGGTCTCTCCTCTCATACTGTTTACTCTCTCACCATCTGTGTTTATATTGCTCAAGCAACAGTTATAGAGTTGTGGCTGTTCTTTCCAAAATATAATATAAATAGGTATCTGGAGTGCTACAATCGTTTTTTTAATTGCTATTGATTTGCTTAGCACTTTCTCTCAAGTGCAACCTGTTTGTGAGAAAAAATCAAGATAAATAAACTCTGAGGTTTGTACATTGCTCACCCCTGTCTACGCCCACCTGCATCCAATGACTGAGCACTCATCTGCCAAACCTCTCAATAGTGGCTCTGACAACTTGATGTAAACTAAATGTATGTCACTGTGCCAGTGATGCAGTCCATGGTCATCCTCACACCTCCATGTGGTTGCCACTCTTGCTATTTGTGAAAGTTGTGCCACCCTTCTACCTACTGAGGGTTTGCATATTGTGCCTCTGTTTTTAGGCATTAGGTAGCTCTTGTCTTCAAAGTTGTATTTTGTTTCCTATTTGGCTGAGATTTTAGTTGATGAAATGACCAGCTTCCTAATAGAGCTGCATGTGTTGCCAAAAATACTATTTCTTCAATGAAATTAAAGTACTTCGATGTGGAATCATGAAATCTGTCCTATCAAATGCCACATTTTGCTTGCTAGTTGACAGTACATAATCACTTAATTTATGCCCTCATTTGTTTTATTTTTTAATTTTTTAACTATTACAGCAGTGGCTCAAATGACATTATTTAGTGGTTGAGGTTACAAAGTAGAATTCCTCGCTCTTCCCGACCATTTTAGCATTTGCTCAGTCACTCATTCAAGTCCATGTCTGTCGGTGCTCTAGCTGACACTTTAGTGGTACAGTATGTTTGAGTATTTGATGTTCTGTACCTAGGTCAGCAGGGATTCCATTTTCAAAGGAGTACCCCCCTCCTCACACCAAAAAGCAGCAAAAGTCATAGACTATTAAAAAAAGATATGCCCAAATACCCCAGTCAGTAAAAAAATAAAAATAAATTGTCATCGTACCGGAAGGCATGCATGCTATGTTTGGAAGTGGTCTGGTCATATGGCTGAGCCGTGAGGGTGAGCACCAAAAAAATGTATTAATAATATTATGTTTAGCAGGTCCCAAGGGGGAGCCATTTTGCACTGTTCCACATTTTTCCAATTATGAATCAAAACATGCCATCCTATAGTAGTAACACCTGATTGGCTGACTGTTGGCCAGTCAGATGTTTCTACGGTAGGAGAATGTCTTTTCATTCATACTTTCATTACTGTCTGCTAATTTTATCCACAATGTCCTCCCATGATGGGGAATGGTGCCTTAGATTTTCTGGTGGCCAGGTGGCGTCTGTTTGTTTCTTAATCTAAAGTTAAAAATATTAGAAACAAATAACATTTTTTTTAACAGCTTCCCACCAATCTTCCATCATAGACTACTACTAGTGATTCCCATTCTATCTGGCGGGAGTACCTTCTACAGACAGTCACTCCATGGAGAGCTGCTAGACTGACTCTGTAGATTAAGGGGCTTGGATCCACTGCCACACTTGCTGTAGGAGCACATGAATGCAGCCAGAGTGATATCAGAGGGTCAGAATGAGCTTCAGTTTTGCAAAGTATCTGCAACTGGCTCAAAGGTACACAGCAACAGTTCATTTAGAAGCAGGCTGTGCAGGTCTTCAGTCTGCTACTGCTGGCAAGGATGCCTTCTGAACTGGCCAAAGTGTCTGTACCTTGTTCAGTTGGGATTCCATTTTCAAAGAGTACCCAGCAGCAAAGTTGCAGACAGTTAAAAAAGATATGCCCAAATACCCCAGACAGTAAAAAAAAAAAAAAAATGTCATTGTACCAGAAGGCATGCATGCTATGTTTGGAAGGGATCAGGTCATGCAACTGATCTATGAGGGTGAGCACCAAAACTAACATACAGAAAAAAAAATATATTAATAATGTTATGTTAAGCAGGTCCCAAGGGGGAGCTGTTTTGCACTCTTCCACATTTTTGCAATTATGAATGAGAATATGTCATCCTACAGTAGTAACACCTGATTGGCTGACTATTGGCTAGTCAGATGTTACTATAATAGGAGGATGTCTTTGCATTTATACTTTGATTACTCTCTGCTAATTTCATCCACAATCCACATTCACTCACCATTTTTTTTATAATATGCTCATTTCTTACCCTCTCCTGTGAAGGAAAGAATAAAACAGTAAGGCAGGTGGGAAGTTCTTTGAAAAAGTGGTTGAAGAGGGAAAGAGGAAAACACTGTGTTTTCAGTGCCACATTTTGAACATTTTGGAACAAGAGCTGCCCAGCTTGCAATTAATAATGATCTTAATGCCAGCCTTTCAGATTCTAGCTATTTGTAGGGCACAAACTAAAATGCCTTGGTCCAAGATGCACTGGCCCTTCAGCCCACTGGTACTCTATAGGGCCCAACAGAATGCATTTTCTTAATTACCGGTTTTCGGTCCACCATCCCTTAGTATTTCAAACACAGTATTTCCTGCTCACCTCTTCAAACTGCTTCTTCAAAGAGCTGCCCACATGCTGTTTTACAATATTTTGATTCTTTGGCAGTAAACTAATGGGAACAGTGAAAACTACTGTAGTCTGCACATAGAAAAATTACTCACTTGTCACTTGCTCCAGGTACCACCATAAATTCGATCCCTACTCCAGATGTGTCCCCACATACTTTACAGTAGGCTCTACATAGTGGTGCAATTATTTTTTACTTCTGCTGTTATGTGCTCCTTAACCAGTAAGCTAAAACGTGCACATAAAATAAATGCAGCAAAAGCATTACAGTAAATTTCTCAATGTTTTAATGTGGGAAATGACAAATGGACTGACAACACAATTTCATTTGCAGAATGTTCCATGCCAGTTTACAGTACAATACTAATCTAATACAATATAACATAAAACAAAATCAATTTGCAAACAGTGCATATCAGTTTGGTGTTTAATGTGTAATTTTGCAGCATTTTAAAGAGGAAAGTTTTGAACAGCTATTTATGTAGTTATTTGTTTACTGGGAAAGGAGCACTAGACAATTCTCTATTTTCAGTCTCATCCTGGAGAGGGGTATACAGATGAATGCCAATTGACATTGAACCAAATTAAGCTGTTGGGGGTATTTTTAGTGAATGGAGGAAATTTGGCCAGGACACTGGGGTAATTCCCCTACTCTTGGGAGGCAGAGGGCACTGTGTGGCTGAGCATCGATACTGTTCAGTGGCGTCTGGAGTCTTGAGAGAGTCAGATGTGCGGGAGGCTAAGGAGCAAGTGTCCTCCTTGGCCCCTATTGCGTTACAATGGAGACCGCTCATGAAGGAGGTTTTTTGGCTGTGGACATTGTGGAAACTGATGTTTTGTCTAAAACATGGAAGAAGAGGACTCACCAACAGATGTAGGTTTGGGAGTCCTAGTACAGCAAAACACAGCACTGCCCATGGGTCAGGATGTGGCGGTGGAACTACAGTTCCAGTTGGATGAAGCAGAACACTGCTATCAGGCAGTGAGGAATCGATTGAATGAGGCACTTGAGAGTAAGGCCATGAAAGTGGTGCCGCAGGAAGCGGAAGCGCAGGATTGAGATATGGCAGCAGAGGTAGAGGAGATAGTATTTTTGGATGGCTCAACAGGAGATCTGGTGAGTCCACAAGACTGTGTTTCGGCAATGGAAATTATGGATTGTGATGGTATAGACTCTGCAGAAGTGGGGGATTTGAATGAATAAACTCGAGCAGCAAGTTTGGTGTCTGCTATGGGGGCTGAGGTGATACTTGATGGGCAAACAGCAGATAAGCATAGTATAGGAGCTCCTGCTCAGATTGTTATGCCTACAGTAACTTTCAATATTGGGTCCTCAGTAGGAGATGCAAAATGGATTTTGATGGAGGAGGAAAAAGCAGAAAAAGCAGGTCCGGTACGGATAGTGACCAGGGACAAGGTCTGCAGAAGTGGACCAGAACTTAGGCAATTGGGTAACGACAGCCTTGCAAGCTGCAGGCTGAGTGAAAAATCCTACGGGTAGTGGGTGGGATGCAAATTTGGATGGTGTAGGACCTTTTAAACCTGGAGTTTCTGGAGCTTCAGAAGTGGCCCTCCCATTCTACTTTAAGTCCTTCGTTGCCCCTGGGACAGCTTTCTCCCTCAGGAAAAGAATCAGCTGAACAGCATGAACAACCTCATCCTTTGCTAAAAATAATTAGAGATCAGGAAACAGAGGGTTCTAGTACATCTATGGAGTGACAAATGAGAGCGTCTGAATTAGGACAACGGGATACTGATTCTGCAGCATTACCGGAGATGGCTTCTCTGGTTTCAGCCCCTGACAAAGTGTGGCATGGGAAGGTAAAGGAACATTTATTCCCAGCTGAAAGAGGTCCACTGTTAGAACCAGCTGTGAGAAGGAATGCTGTAAGGCTAAAATATAGGGGTGACATCTCAACAGTCCCGGAGAAACAGTTTGTTGGTACGGCTTTGTTAAAAGATAGTATGAAGTACTATGTGTATGAGATATATGCCTTAATTCAAGTTCCAGGGGATACTATCTTTGATGTTAGCTTCAAGCATCCTGCAGGTCAAGAAAGATTCTGGAAGCAATACCATATCATGAAACTTTCACCTTTATGGAGGCCTTTTTTGGCAATTCCACTAACAAAACCCCTCACAAAAAATATTACTGTGTTATTTAGGAGTGATGGGGTGAATGTTGTGGATATAACTTACTGGTTGCAGCAGCATTGCACTGTTAAAGGTTTTCCTGAACCCATTTTGGATGAGGAACAATTATGGACTGGGGGGGGTGGAAATATCAAGTGATTCTAAATCTTGCAAATGGTCAAACTAGTCATTTGCCAAATTGTTTTTTTTTTTGGGCCGGGACAGGGTGATGATTTTCTATCCCAGGCAACCACGGGCTTGTTTTAAATGTGGAGATGTGGGTCATCTTAATAATGTTTGTGACAAGCAAAAATGTGGGTTGTGTGGGGAATTGGGGCAAGTGGGCGCATCGTCGGCAACCACTGAGATGCAATTTATGTGATGAATGAGGGCATTCTTTTCATAATTGCTCTTGGGCTTCACATAATAATGTGGATATCACTGTTAGAGCTGAACAGGATGTTTATGTGGCTACTGCTCAAAAAGAAAAAATGCATATGGTTGAGTTGCTTAGCACAATTCCTGATAGGAATCCGCTGCCTCAAAGGGTCCCAAGGAAAGTAGATAGGGCTGGGCCTTGAGAGAAGGGGGTAGGGGATGAAATATTAGAGGAAGTGGATCAGAGTGCTGTGCAAGAGTTAGATGTTGAGATAAGACCTGAAGAGCTTGTGGAAGCAACTAGTCTCCCTTGCCAGTGTGGAGAAGGTGAGAGGGAGAAGGAAGATGTTGATCAAAGTGTGGAAATAGTGGAGGAAGGTATTTCTATTCCCCCTTGCAGATAGAGGCAAACTTTCAGAGAGTAACCAGGTCCAAAGCAGGAAAGCTTTTAGCAAGCTCCCAGGTGCAGTCTAGAAGTATGGATGGGGTAGCAGTTCAAAATTCTTACGCACTGTTGTATGAGGAGGGGATGGAGAAGGATGGCTTTGATTCAGATCTTTCCTCTGTGGCCTCCTCTCAGGCAGAGGGTGCTTCAGAGGTTGGCCCTCCTGAATGGCTTAAAACTAGGAAGAGGAAGAAGAAGAAATGACTAAGTTAGCTATTTTCTTTTCTTTTATTGACTTAGTTATGGTTCTCTCATTTATTACAGTTAATGTTAATAGTATAAAGTCTTATGAGAGAAGACAGAACACTTTTTTAAGTCTTAGTATTGGGGTGGGCAGGTTATCTTGTTCAGGATACTAGGTTACACACTTTGTTGGAGGTACAGGCTGCACAAAGAGACTGGAGGTGGGGCGTCTCTTGTTGGTCAATAGGAGAGGAGCAATGTTCTGGAACAGGTTTACTTTTTTTAGGGGTTGTTGTTCAGATATTGCACATTTATGATGTACTGCCAGGGAGAGCTATGGTTGTTGATGTGGTACTACAGAAAGAAGTATTTAGGATTGTAAATATATGTGCCCCCAGACTAAAGCAGAGAGGTCTAATTTGTTCAAGAAAGTAGAACCATATTGGAGCACTTCTAAATTGGTACTATGGGATGGGGATTTTAATTGTGGACTTTCCCATAGAGATTGGGGGAGGGCTACAAACATTTTTTTTTGTGATACTCATACATTATTAGCAGTTTTGCGTAGGAATAACCTGAGGGACGTGTATGCAATTTTACAACAAGCACCAAAACACATGTTTTTTAAAGGTAAACTATCCACCAGGATAGACTTTTGGTTTGCATTGGATTGAATTACCTGTCAAGAAGTAGTTTTGTTGCCATTGGAAAATTCAGATCATTTGGCGGTTAAGCTATGGCTGGGAGACAGTCAGAAATTAATAGCAGGTAGGGGCTATTGGAAAATGAATATTTCAGTGTTACAGGATGTTTCTGTGCAACGATCCATACAAGCTTTGTTTTTGGCAAGAAAGATGTATGTTTTCTGTATGATAGCCCCATAGAATGGTGGGAGGATACAAAAAAGGGATTTGCAATATTTGTATATGTCTCTCACGAAAAAGAAGGCTAAGGATAAGTATATTGCATACTTAGGGCTTAGGGTGAAATATATGCAAACTCTAACTCAAGCTGTAGACAGAGCAAATAATGTTACAGCACATTTACAGGGTCTAAAGGATCAAATGGGTCAGTATTTGCAGGAAACAGTTAGGAAAGGTGGCAAGTCAGCAGAAATATCGGACTATAGGTACAAAGAGAGGTGAATCCATATGATATAAATATACAGGGTGTGCAGAAGTTGGTTATGACAGGCCTGAGAGATGAACATGGTAGTTTAAAGGAGCACAACCAAGATTTAATGCTTATTGTCAAAAACATATAGTTACCACCTTCCAAAAGGAGGGTAAGGAGGTCAGGGCTCCTTTTTTATAGATTTAGTTATACCCGTGCTGACTGATGAAGAAAAGGAAAGTCTGGTTTCTCATATTTCAGAATTAGAAATTAGGGAAGCTATTTCTAAATTAACTGCCAAGACAGATATGGATATGATGGGATACCGAATGATTTTTATAAGACTTTTGTTGATATTTTGTCCCCCTGTTTAGAGATACTTTATAATACTATTTGGGAGGAAAATAGGCTTGCCCCTTCGATGAAGTTGGGGATAATGAGTTTTCTGTATAAAAAAGGTGACCCCCACTACTTCAAGAATTGGAGACCATTAACTTTGCTGAATACAGATTATAAAATTCTAGCAAAGATACTTACTACACGATTGGCAAAAATACCGCAAAAGTTAATTGCTCAGGAGCAGACTTGTGCAATTCCAGGTAGGAACATTTTACAGAATCTGACTTTTGTTAGGGAGATCGTGGAGCAAGGTTTAGGAAAAAAGTTAAGTGGTTATTTAATGTCGGTGGACCAGGAAACTGCTTTTGATGCAGTTCGACAGGAGTACCTTTGGATGGTATTACAGCGTTATGGGATTCCAAAGGTTTTTTTTTTAGATTTAGTTAAGGTATTGTATGCTGAGGTTCAGGCTATTCCTCTGGTGAATGGATATTTAAGGATACCAATTTATTTGAAGAATGGGGTGAAGCAGGGTTGCCTGATGAGCCCCTTGTTATATGTTTTTGGTTTGGATCCATTATTAAGAAGAATTGGGAAAAATGAAGAAATTAGAGCAATTACAAATAGTGATGGCTATGAATTTCAAAAGGTTTCCACCTATGTGGATGATTCTGTTTTTACTCTAGCAGATGGAGAGTCTAGCACTAGAATTTTAAATATGTTGCAAGATGTTTATGATATAACAGGAATTAGACTTAATATGGGTGAAAGTATTGTTGTGGTATTGGGAGATACTGGAAAAGTGAAAAATTTTCCCATTCTGATGACTACAGATCAGATTAAAGTTTTGGGTTTATTTTTTGGAGCAAGGGAATCAGAAGACCAAAATTGTACTGCAGTTTATGACAAGGTGCAGCTCAAGGTTTTGTCATGGTTGTCCTGGAAAATGTCAAGGAAAAAGCGGGTTTATCTCTTAAGGGCATATATAGCACCTATTTTTTTATATGTATCACATGTGTTTCCCCTCCCCTATAAGATGCACACAAAAGTTATAGGTTTATTTTTTCATTTCTTGTGGGGCAGAAGGTTGAACCCGGTTAAGAGGATTCATACCTACAGGGTAAGGAAAGAAGGAGGACTGAATATGACACCCTCTGATTTATTTCTTTGGGAATTTCTTTTTTAGTTCTATTCACCCTTTGTTGTTGCAGACAGCAGGGATGGGGCAAGTCTGTGTGCAGTTATGGGGTAGGGCTTTTTTGGAAGCATGGGGTAGAGGAAAGTGGCATCCTACAGAAAAAATGCTTCCAAATTATGTGCAGACTACCATGCGCTATATA
Organism: Neoceratodus forsteri; assembly: GCA_016271365.2. Lineage (NCBI taxonomy): Eukaryota > Metazoa > Chordata > Ceratodontiformes > Ceratodontidae > Neoceratodus > Neoceratodus forsteri. The sequence goes on along the minus strand of CM057454.1, from coordinate 1,021,565,587 downwards.
CAAACCTGGAGGATAGAACTAGCATGGTGTTTAGGAAAGGGAAGAAAATGTTTTATAAAACTATTTTGTATACATGGTATCAAGAAGAGACAGTTTTTAAAGTATCCTCTATGATTAATATTAGTTTACTGCTAGAAGGGATGGTTGATCCTAGAATTCCTCTTAAAATGCAAGATTTTGCTTGGATATGTGGTCATCAGAAGTTACAAGTAAGAGGCAATCAGAAGCATAAGCAGCTGGATGAGATAAGGTTTGGAGAAAGTGCCCGTGCTGGAGTTGTGGAGACAATACAGCATCTTTTTTTTGAATGTATTCATGTCCTTAATTTTTGGAAATTATTGTTGGAATTATGGGGGGGGAAGTTGATTTTATTAATGAATTATGATCTTTTGATTTTAGGACAAATTCCGGCTGCTTGGACACAATAGGCAAAAAGTACAATCAATATTCTTTTGGTATGTATAAAGTAGTCCATTTGGCAGGCGAGATGTCTTACGTTCCTGCAAGGTAAAGTAATTCAGCAACAAGATTTTTTTTAGAATACAGCAAGAACTTGATAACATTTATGAATATGAGAAACGTACTCTGGGGCAAGTGGTGGTAGCCAAATTATGGAGAAATGTTGGATGGGTTGGTTGATGTTTTTGTAGTAATATGTTACCTTTATTTTCTTAGCAGTTATTCAATTAGGCTTGATAGCTTCTCAGCAGAATAATTTTTTTTTAATTTTTTTGGTGGTGTTTTTTATTAGGAACCTAGAAACCAGTAGGAGGACACTATATTTCAGTATTTGTATAAAGCTGTTTGGTTTTTGATCTATTATGTATAATTTAGTTTGATTTATTTGTCTCAAGCTGTTGATGGTGTTTCTTTTTGTTTCTTGTTTTTGAATTCTGAATAAAAATGTCCCCTACTCTTTGCAGGGCGCTGTCTCTCTGCTGAGAGAGATGGAGGACTCCACTCTTGGCTTGAATGGTGATGAAGCAGGAGGTTCACAGCTTGCTGCAGGAACCAGCAGAATGGGATAGCTGGAATTCACCCTCGGGGTGGGCAGCAAAATGTCCCAATTGTAAATATCAGTGCTACAACAGGAGAAGCAACAGTATTGAACCAATGTCAGAGGACAGTATGGAAATCATGGAAACAGAGGAGAATTGTATTGTCAACAAAATAATTTACAAGAGCAACTCAATTCAATTGACAAACAACTGGCACAAGTTAAAACTTTGAAAGATGAGGAGAAAAAGGAAATGAAGAATGAACTCACCACAATCTATTGCAGACAGAAGTCCTGCTAGGCATTTTGAGAAAAGGACAGTGCCAGATGGCTGAGATGGGGCTATGGAGCCTGCACCCATTCAAACAGAGGAAAACAATGACCAGACTGCACCCTGCTCACCTGAATGAGTGCTTCTAAACTCGGGGTGGATACAGGACCCAGAAAAATTGGATTCTGGACCCAGTGATTCCCCTACTAGGGGCCTTGAAAGGGTACATGCATAAAACACAACTGCACAACAGCATCAGAGGAACAATGCTGGTGGGACAAAAAAACTCAGGTACGTATTTTGAACAAACAGGGGCAGGGTAAGGGAACAGTGCACAGCAAACAAGGTGTGATTTGGGTACAAATGATGAAATGGTAACTTTAGAAAGAACAGAGGAGATGCCTGAACCACAAAGTGAGACAGGTAAAAGAAACCAAAACCAATCATATGGTAGTCTTTTTCACAAGCTGGTTGAACTGGCAAAAAGATGGAATGCGGTCAAGCTCTGCTTTACTGTTAACTGTGAGGAATAACCTGACAGGTTCTTCATAGGCAAAACATTGATAAAACAATCCCTGGGTTTTATACCTAAAGTAGTATATGCACTAATTCATGCCCCAAGGGAAGCAAACTACAATATAAGTTTTCATACACCAGAAATCTTGGAATGGTTCTGGTGCAAATGTGCCATCCTTAAAACTAATCCTCACTGGGCCCAATTTGTAGTTATACGTCTAACAAAACTACCCTTCAGGGTAATAACTGTACTTCTCCAGAATGGGGGGGTAAATATTACCAATATAATCTATTGGTTGGAGAAGCAATGCACTATCCAGGGTAATTCAGACCTCATTCTCTACAAAGGTTTCTAGAAGGTACGTGGAAAATAAAAATAAAATTGAAACAAAACCTAAATGAAATAGAATACCTCCCAAATTGCCTTTATATAGGATGGGACAAAGATTTCACATTTTACCCTGGACACCCATGCATGTTTCAAGTATGGATCCAATAGGAATATTAGTTCCAACTGTGAAATCATGAAACATTCACATTGTGGAGAACTTGGACACCCCAGCACACACTGCTTTAATAACCCCTGCTGCAATTTGTGTGATGAAGGGGGCCACAATTTTATGGACTGCCCATGGGCTTCAAGAAATAATGAAAATGTGGACTTTGGGATACAAGATCTGTACATTAAAACAACATCTAGACAAAAAGCCTCCAGTTGCCCTTCCACTTTTACAGGACAGAGACGCCAGCCAGAGAAGAAACAGCATCTCCAAGTCAAAAAAGGACAGAAGAAAATGATAATAGTGCCCAAATGTAGACACCACAACCTGAAGGTCCAATAGATGTTGACATCACCAGAGTGGAAATGCCTCCTTCCCAAATACAAACTCAAACAGAACCCCCTTCACTGAAGTTAAAACAAAAAAAGGAAAAAAGAATGCAAGTAAAATGAATGACAGACAGAGGCTGAATCTATAACAGATGTCAACCAGTACTTAGTTCTGCAGTTGGGAGACGTGGAGGCTGACAAAAAATCAAATAATGTATCAGTACAATACTCTGGAAAATACATTTTATCTGATCAGGAACATGTGGAGGAGATAAAAAACACCACTGAAGAAGGAATAGATGAACAACAAGAGCTTCCCTAAAGCACACATAAGGGGGGAAATTAAATTAAATAAATTTTTATGAATCCTATGCTACAGAACCTAAGGGTGGCCCCCTCAGTGCCAACAGTCTTCAGTCTGAAAGTAAAAAACCTAGCACCTATGTAGTTTTTTAAAACTCAGACTTGGATATAACTTTTTTTCAGGATGTAAGGTTACATACTGCTTAGAAGACAAAGGTTGCTAGTAGAGGATGGATATGGTGTCCACATTTTGGTCACCAGGGAAGGAAATAGTTTCTGGGGTGGGGACCTGTTTTTGTCTCTCAACAGGTGTATATTGCACATATGGCAAACATTTCAACAGGCAGAGTTTTTTTTATTAGATGTGCGATTTAAAGAAATGGATTTGAGGTTGATATATGTACATTGGTAGTCATATACAAGTTGATCAGTACTGAAGTATACTTGGGTATACTGAGGCTAATTTGCATTGATTGTAATGTGATTCTGCCTTAGTATACCCAGGTATACCTCCGTACTAAGCAACTTTTGTATGTGCACCATAGAGTAAATATGATAGGATAACACTGTTTAAAGTGATTAGGCCATATTTGTTTGCTGACAGAAAGATACTATTAGGATGTGATTTTAATTGTAGCATGATGACAACCAATAGGGGGCTTCAAACTGAGAAAATATTTTGTGATGCAAATTTTTTACACCAACTAATTGAGCAGGCAGACCTAATAGACCCCTTTAAATTGTTATACACAAACCTGCCATATACTTATTTTTGTGGGAAAAGGTCCACTAGGATAGACTACTTTTTTTACTTCCCCAACATTACAGGTTCAAGATGCAATAGTTACCCTGTTAGTTACATCTGACCACAGAATGCTAAAAATATGTACATGGAACAGTCCTGAGCAATGCAGATGCCCTGAATTATGAAGAATGAAGATGAATTTACTAGAAAATGAAATGATAACACAAGAGTTGCGCAATATTTCAAAAGCCTGCAAATCAGTAATTTTTTATGCAATTCCATCACAGACTGGTGGGAGGATACCAAAGTGGACATATCAGATTATTTTAAAGCATTAGGAAAATTAATGGGAAAATTAAAATGGATACATATAAAGGATTACAGAATCAAGTATTACCTGTATATCTATTCTCTTTACAAAAAGAAGGGTCGGGAGATTTTTCTGCCCAAATAAAAGACATAAAAGAAGAGATGGTTAAGTTTCAATATAATAATATTAAAACACTTGAAAGAGAACAACAATTTGGGGCAAAAGGAGGAAGGGACATACCAACCCCTTTGAAAGCAGTAAAAACATAAGAGAAAATACTAATATTTCATACTTATTAAAGGCAGATAGTACAACAGCACAAAACACAAAGAGACTAACAGAAATAGATCAACATGTGAATAAATTATTTTCAAGTCAAAATTATCAGCTAAACCCATGCAAGACTGGTTAAAATTTATAATCTTCCCAAATCCCACAAGATTTACAGAAAATATTGAGAGAACCCATTTCAAAACCTGAACTTCAAATAATAATATGGTTTTAAATAAAGGAGTAGCACCTGGATCAGACAACCTTCCATATGAGAGTTACAAAATTATTTTTGAATTTAGGGACGAGTTAGTGCAAATGTATAATATAGCATTAAAAAGGGAGAATTATTCCCAAGGTATGATGACAGAAATATTACTGTTACTATACAAAAGAGGATAAAGAGGCAATCTTAAAAATTGGAAAATCCATTTCAGCTCTTAAATATGGACTATAACATTTTAACTAAGTTGTTATACAAAACATTTCTGTCAGTATTGAAAATACCATCCACCCTACACAATGTTGTGGGGTACATGATAATAACATCACAGATGCTCTAATATTATTAAGAGATAGTATCTGAAGGACATGAGGGTGAATTAATGGGGTACTTATTGAGCATAGACCAAAACAAAGCATTCAATAGGGTGGATCACCTTTTTTTATGGAACTGTCTTAAGGTCTATGGATTTCCCAAAACATTCATAAACTGGATAAAAACATGCTACAGTGCAACCACTATTGTACCCTATGCAAATGGATGGGTAGGAAAAAATGCCTAATTAATAGTGGAGTGAGACAGGGATGTCCACTAAGCCCTCTTTTGTATATATGTACATTAGACTGCATGTTACAAAAACTGAACAACTCTGAGGATATATTAGGACTATTTATTGGTTGCAAGGATCCCCCTATTTGCTTGATAGCATATGCAGATGATGTCTGTTTTATACTAGCAGATAGGAACTTTAGTATAGCAGCCAAGAATGTTCTAAAAGACTTTGCAAATATATCAGGTTCTGAAATTAACTTCGATACAATTTGTTGTTTAGCCATTGGGCAACAAGACAATATACCTACAGGAATTTGGGGAGTCCCAATAAAACAGGGGTACCATAAATTATTAGGAATGTATTATGGTCCAAGAAACTGGAGGCCTAGACATGCCAAATCCAATGACATTTTTTCACTGTCTGTTCCTATATTATAATATAATTCAGATATTGATACCTAATTTGAAAATATGGGGCCCATGGCTTCTTGACTCCTTAGGCCCAATACTAGAAAAGTGGGATAAAACTCACCAATCTCAAACAGAAACATATATTAGACCTACCTGATTATTTAAATGGAACAATAAGTAAACTAAAATTAAGGAAAATCTCTAAACAAAACTTAGAGGAAAAAAGGAAAGAAATGTACATGCACATTTTAGAAAATAATTATTGGAAGAAACCCATTATGGCAACCGTTTCACTATGGAGATAAGTACAGTTTCTAAAATGTTGTTAAGTAAAAGAACCCCCCCACACACACACACATATGTGGAATGTAATGTGGCTTTGTGTTCATGAGAGGTTGGGGTTAAAGAATAACATAAGACACAAAGAAGCTGCTGATCAATACTGTCCTAGAACAGAAACTTGTCTGCAAGATCCAGAAACTATGGATCATTTATTTTTAGAATTCCCTATTCTTTTGGATTTCTGGGCACATCTATAGAAAGTATGGATAAGATGTCCCCTATGTAATCTAACTACAGAAATGCTATACCTAGATATTTTTCCTCCTTCATGGGAGAAATCTGAAGTCAATACTATGCAGCTTATTTTGATTTGTATAAAGTATAACATATGGCAAGCTAGATATGCCCTTACATTAAGGAAATGGTTATTAACCACTGACCAGGTCTTTTATAATGTAGTACAAGACATACAGAGAATTCAAAGGAGAAACAAATGGTGCCTCGGATAAGTATAAATTGTTTTGGAGGAACACTAACTGGTTAAATACAGGTTAAACAACCAACTGATAATTTTCAACAGTCCTTAACAATTTGAACTACTCTGAGTATTTAATATGGTATAACACGTTTTTTAGGAAGAGGAAATAAGCACCGTACCATATGAATTAAATGGAGTATAAAGATAAAAGTTCAACTATTACTGTAATAGTATAAGAGTGGGTAAAGAAGTATAAATGGAACACTTATATTTTCCATTTACTGTATGACCTTGAAGTTTTGTATTTAATTTTACAGTAGGGGACAGTATGCAGTAGTACTTATTTCCTTTACGTTTTCTTTATGTTTCCTTTCACAATAACAGAGTGTATTGTATTATGATTTTTCAAGTTAGAATAAAAAATTCCCCCTACTGTTTAGTGTGGGGGGGTTATAATTTGTTCCTGATTTTCTGTTAGTTTTTTGTTCCCCTTATGTGACTAGAAGGGGGTATGATTAAAATACTTATTTGAATTCTTTATAAATTTCATTTGTATATAAATTTGATGTGAAGTTAACATGTTCATTCATATTTGATTTTGAGATTTAATAAAAAATTCCCCTACTCTTTTCCGCCTAGTGACGGAAGAGATTTTACTGGAATCTGCAAGAGGAATTGGTTTGGAAAAAAAATTTCACTAAAAATCGGTCCATGCCGACTGGGAGAAATTTAGGGGCAGTGCAAAAGATTATGGGAATTTCATTCCAAGACACTCCATGTTACATTTTATGGATTTTTGGGCAGGAAATGGATATGGGATTTTATAATTGGGATAGGCTAGTAACAGAAGCAAAAGGGAATGCGTATACCATTGTAACAGCAACACTTTCACAGCAATGCTATTACAGTGACACCAACTTGTTGACACCTGCAGTGTCGACCAGGTTGTTGGAACAATGACTCTGTCATCAACTCTGGAGTTTGGCTGCTCTCCCTGACATCCATACCCCCAGAGCTGAAATCTATAAGTCCCAGGGGTGTGGGTGGGTACCACCACCGCATGAACACCGAACAGGTGTTGATGTGATCCCAATTGTAGTCAGGACCTGGCGGTGGTGAAGATGTCGGTGACCATGTGTCACTGTTGGAGAGGTCGGTGATATTCTTGTTGCCACAGCATGGTAGAACCAAGGAAAGTGGGCCTTTGGAATGCATGGTGAATGTCAAAGCAAAAAGGATATATATTTTGAAAACATTCTTAATATGTTTCTATATCTTAGCATTGTTTTCCTCCTCCCAAACAGCTAGGACAGCTGTTTATGCTATTTTCTTTCAGAGCATATGGGGAGCAGATTGAACCTTACAAAAAGGTGCATTATGTATTTGCTACTTACAAAAGGGGTTTAGGATGATTAATCCCACTGTTTTCTTTCTGCATGTATACATATATATATATATATATATATATATATATATATATATATATATATATATATATATACATACAGTATATATATATATATTATTTATACCATGGGAGTAGGAGCTCCAAGATGACAATAAATGGTGTTATTTTCACTGCAGTGAAATAAATGAAACTGACATCAGCAGAGTTAAAATAAATACAGTTTATACCTACTCTGCTGATGTCAACTTCCTCCCTCTTTCTATACCCATTACTGTCACTAATTTATGCCTCTCTTTTAGCAGCCTGTAATAGAAAAATATGTACAACTGCCATTGTACAGATCACAAATAAGAGTTAAACAACCTATCCAAAACATGAAACAAAGTTCTGCATCCCAGTAAGTTTTAAAACTGCTCTACCACAACTCACACAAGCAGTCTGAAAATTCTGCACAAGTCTCGTCTGAATCAGAACAAAAGACCAACCATTCGAACAACTCTCACAGCATATAACACTATTAATGTTCTCCTTTACCTATAATCAGTGCAAACAATATTGTTTACCTAAGGTTTGTATCACTCTCCATTGCAGACCATGGACACAGAAGTGAAGCATCTTACAAAAACGTACATCAGTGTGTAGCAACACCAAGAAAGAAAAGCAAAGCTGACTGTCTAAACATAAATACTAAAAGTGAAGTGAACCACATAAAATGTTCAGAAAAACAATTACAAATTTCCACAAAACACCAGAAAAGTCACTAAGCAAATAAAATTATACCTAAGTAATGCAGCTCACAGTCCTGCTCTTCCCAGACATAACAGACTTTCCCACCCTCACAAACAAATTACCCAATCACACACACCACATTACAAACAACATTCAATCAGCAGTCACACAACACCAAATGATCAATTACAGCTCTAACACACACACCAGTCATACCTAGTCACTTACACAGACAATACAAATGAACAGACCAAACTAAGATGTAACAGCATATAATAGATGAGCTCCCACTCCAGTGGTATAAATAACACACATGATGTGCAAATCATGGAATATGAAAAATATTTTCACTCATGCATCATGAGCTCTGGATATTTCACTCATGCCTTCTGCACTTGTGAAATATCTAGAGCTCACTCTGCAGGAGTGAAAATATTTCCCATATTCCACACCTGCGCATCATGTATCCCATATATATATATATATATATATATATATATATATATATGAATGCCAAACCTTTATTGCAAAGTATATTTAGACCCTGGTCAGCATGGAGCTCAGACCAGTTAAAACCATAGCTGCAATCCTGGGAGATGGACAAAGTCATACAGAAGCAAAAATCTATCTTGGGCTACTAAAGTATTTTCAATATTGCATTGGGAAACTGAAGCTCTGGCCCATTCCTAAACAACTAGTACTAACTCTATCACGAAAATAACTTTATAGCTATATAATGGCTGAATATTTTTTGAACAGTCAAAATTTGGAAATAGACCACAAAAAAATTTAGTAACCATTGGGAAAATGATGACCCAGTATCACAAACCCATTTATATGTGGGATGTGCTTTAGCTATGTCTACATGAAAAGCTTAATGTTAAATATAATCTCAAACATAAAGACCAGAATGAAGGATTTTGCCTGAGAAGGAGTCATGTCCAAATACACCAGAGACTATGGAACATCTGTATTTTCATTGCCCATACAGTTTGTCCTTTTTGGGGATTGTATTTAATAAATGGGAAAAATCACCTTTCTTATTTCTGAATGCTGATATTCTTTTTCTAGGCATTTTATCAAGAGGATGGGATCAGTATGAAAGCAGTACCATGTGGATTTTCTTATTATTATTTTTGAAATAGCTCCCCAGCTACTCAGTAGTGCCCTGCCCCAAAGTGGAGTGCAGGGGTGGGGAGTGGCCATCTGTTTTAGATCTGAGCTTGGCTTCACTGTGCACCCTAAGACCAGGTTCATTTGAATGTGTGGCTGTTTGTGGCAGTCTGGGCACAGGTTGCAGGATTTTCCTGATTTACCACCCTCCTGGGGCAGTTGGAGAATTACTGCAGGAGGTAGCCAACATCATCGTTGGTGAAATGTTGGAGTTTCCCCAGGTATTTAGTTCTGGGGGACTTCAATGTTTTGGCCGACGATGAATCCTCGAGGCCAGGTTGTAACCTCCTCCAGATTATGTCATCTCTGGGCCAGTCGGAAGAGGTTTCTTCTGTGACCCACCAGGGTGGCCACATGTTGGATCTGGTCTTCTCACTAAGGCTTGAGATTAATAACCTTAAGACTGATCTGGTCACTTGGTCCAATCATTGCACAGTGGAGTTCTCTCTCAGGTCCCCCAAGAGTCCTCCCTCTGCAGAGATGGTAGCTACCATTCTTTGAGGGTTTGACCCTGGAGGATTTCTGGCAGTGGCTGACCTATCTAGTGTGGGTAGTGCATGCTAAGAGGGAACAGGTGAGGCAGTCACTGCATATAATAGGGTGATGTCTACCACGCTCGACTCTCTCACACCAGTCCATGTACAACCCAAATCCTCTCACTTGAGATCCCCATGATTTATTGGGGAGCTCAAGGTGATGAAGATTATGGGTTGGAGGTTAAAGCATTGCTGGTGGAAGACCAGACTGGCAGCGGACAAACTGGCTCTGCATTCACACTACAGTGAGTACCATGAGGCATTCACCCATAAGAAGGCAGAGTTCCTATCCAGGGAGATTGCTGCTGGGAAGAATCGACCAACTGTGCTTTTTCAGACTGTGGACAGGTTATTACATCCAGCCTGGCTGCAGCTAAAAAAAGCTTTTTTGGACACTTTGAGTGAAGACTTTGCTCGATTCTTCTCAGATAGAGTGTCCACCATCTGGTGGAGAATTCCACCAGTGAGCCACCGTGTGGCCAACAGTGATAATCTTGTGCATCTGAAGAGCACTCTGCCTAGCAGGGGGGATTTTAAACCAGTGGAGGTGGCCAAGGTCATTGAGGTAGCTTCCAAGCTAAAGCACACATATTGTGAACTGGACCCGGTGCTGACACATTTCTTGATGGGATGTGTTGACTCTGTTGGCCCGGTGTTCACCTTGATTGCCCAGTGTTCTTTGTCAGAGGGCTTTTTTCCAGATGCCTTGAAGGAGGAACTAGTTAGACCCCTTCTGAAGAAACCATTGTTAGACCCTGATGTCAAGGCAAATTACTGTCCTATCTCCAACCTTCCATTTTTAGGTAAGATTGTTGAGAAGATTGTGGTGCAGCAGCTTGAGGAACACCTTGTGGCCTTTGATTTTATATGATACATTCCAGTCTGGGTTTCGTGCAATGCATAGCACAGAAACTGTGTTAGGTCGGGTGCGCAATGACCTCCTCAGGGCAAGAGATCAAGGAGAGGGGACAATTCTCATGTTCCTCAGCTTTTGACATGGTGGACCATTGTGTATTGCTCAACTGCCTGAGGGAATTTTGTGGACTAGCCGGCACTTTCATTTGCTGATTTGAGTTCTATGTCATGAACAGGAGTCAAGTGGTTGTGATTGGGAACTTCTTTTCCTCCCCAGCCTCCTGTCTTGTGGAGTACCTTGGGGCTCGGTCTTGTGACTAATGTTGTTTGACGTGTACTGTATATGCTACCCCGGGGGAGTTCATTAGGAAGCACAGTTTGGGTTTTCATTGCTGTGCTTATGATACCTAACTGTATCTTTCCTTTGCCCCTGGGACATCCAACACAGTGTATGTGCTAAATAACTGCCTTACCAAGATCAATGACTGGATGGCCTCCAGGTAGTTGCGACTGAACCCGATAAGACGGAGGTACTAGTGGTGGGGTCAAACAAAGGCATAATAGGATGGTATCTGGTGCAGCAACAGGATTATTCCTGTTGTCTGTGCCATTGAAGGCCTCCTCTAGGTGTGCAGTCTTGGTGTCACCTTTGACAGTGGATTGAGATTTGAATCTCAGGTGTCATCCATTGTATGGACCAACTTTTACCATCTGAGGAATATCACCAAGATCAGACCCCTACTTCCACCCATGGACCTCCCTAACTTAGTGCATGCCTTTGTGACGTCAAGACTGGATTACTGTAATGCAGTCTATTTTGGGGTCTCAGGAGGTACCTTCCGCCGGCTGCAGATAGTGCAGAATGCAGCTACCAGGTTTTTGATGGGGCATTCTAAATACTGCCACATCACCTGGTGCTGTGTGAACTGCACCAGCTGCCAGTCAGGTGGAGGATCCTCTTTAAGGTGGGCTTGCTCACCTTTAAGGTCCTACATGGACTGGGCCCTGGCTACCTGTCAGAACATCTTACACCTGCAGCCTTTGTGCACTCCTTCATTCCTCCTAGGGTCCTCCTTGTGATTCACAGGATGAGGCTGAAAACTGCTGAGGACAGAGCTTATAGTTCTGCTGGCCCCATCCTGTGGAATTTGCTTCCTCTAGATTTAAGGGAGGCTGCTTCATTTGATGTATTCAAGGCCCACCTCAAGACTTTTCTGCTTAGTCAAGCATTTGCAGACATGGTCTTCTAGATCCTTTTCCTGGGATTATCCTCATTTTAGCAACTGTTTTTAAGATCTGGTATTTTTCCATTCTTAGTGGCTTATTTATTTATTGTTGTTGTAATTTATTTACTTTTGTGCTTATTTTATTTATTGTGTTACCTGTGTTTTTACCTGTACTGCACCCAGAGCCTCTGGGATTGGGCACCTAAAATAAAATTTGCCTTGCCAATTTGGATGAAGAGATGTAAACTGACCTTACAGAACAAAATAATTCCTCCAGAGCAGTTATTCTGGATTATATACAATGCATTAAAGGCATTGCAATCACAAGAGAGAAAAAGAAAGTAAGGTTGCAGTTTTACCAGAAATGGTGGAGAAATTGTGATTGGTTAAATGACATACGGGAGGTTAAAATAAGCGTAGGACAAAAGAGGGGTTTAGAGGAACAGTCCTGAAAGGAGGAATAGATTTTATTTCATTCTGAGGGTATCCAGTGATTTGTTTCCATATCTTTTTGCTTAAAATTATATAGTGCAGTGGAACTCCTACAATGGTGTCTGCTTTGATTCAAAAGAATGATCATTTCCTTATTTAAGTAGTATGAATTTAATAATGTATTGTTTTATATTACTGCTTTATGTTGGATTTCCTTTTCTTTTTGTATGCTGTGAATAGAAGAGGCTTGTTTTTATGATTTAAAAGTGTAGTTCAAATATCACTCTTACGTAGTGGGGTGGTTAGGATTTGTATGTATTAATACTTATTTTCTTTCTCTTATGATTTCTTTGATTTCTTTCCTATCCCAAAATGTATTGTATTATGATTTTGTTAAAGTATCAGTAAAAATTCTCCTACTCTTTTGAGAAGTGCCATGGGATCTTTAACATCCACCTGAACTACCACCAGAACGGGCAGATAGGACCTCAGTTTAACATCTCATCTGAAAGACGGCACCTCAGAGTGCAGCATCCACCTCATGCTGCATTACAGTGTTAGTATTGGGATTTAACCCAAGTGCCTGTTGTGAGGATAGAGCCCACAGTCTGTGGAATTGTGGTGCTGAGCTAGCTGGGTTCTAAGCATATAGTCTCTTTAGAATTTATAGTGGTAAAATTACCAGACATGTTGAAAATATAATCACTTGACGCACTTTTAGGGCCCAATTCTAGAAGGGTGGTGCAGTTGCCACTGAATGCAATTTGCACCACCCTCAACTGCAACATTGACCCTGTACCCTATTCTAGAAGGGCAGGGTCTTTGCAACTTAAAGTCCTGTGACTTGTGACATGCAGCAAGGTACACTGCACAGAGGCGTACCTGGCAGGCATGTAAGCAACCCGCTGCTACAAGTCACAAGTGCACCCCCCACCCGTGCCCCAACCCCCGGGTCACCTGCCTCAAATGCGACATGTCACCTGTCCTGGTAGTCCAGTGCCCCCCAAACTGTACAGTAATATAGTAAAAAATGATTCCCATTTCTCTGGTAGTCTAGATGCCCCCAAACTGTACATTATGAAAATAAAGAATGATTCCCCTTTCCTGGTAGTCTAGTGGTCCCCTGAGACTGTACATTAAGAAAATAAAACATGATCCTTGTTTCTGGTAAATTAGTGGTTTCAAACTGTACATTACAAAATAATGACGATCTCATTTCCTTGTAGTTCAGTGGTTCCCACTAGTTGTGTTAGCTCACTCCAGTATATCTATCTCAGTAGGTTCGGCACAGTTTACTTTTATTTCAGATGGTTAATATTAACTGAGTGTAGATTAGCGCCATTGCTATAGACACACTAGAAATTAATTTCTGATGCATCTGTGCAGTAGCGCTAATACTGCACCCAGTCGGTGGCTGACCATTGAGGTGAGTGGTGGGCTGTGCCAGTTGCTGGCTGGGATGGGTGGGGGTGCTGGTGGCTGGCATGTCTGATGAGGGTGGGGGGCCACTTGATTACCAGGAAATGGAAATCATTATTTTCTTAATGTACAGTTGGGGGGCACTAGACTACCATGGAAATGGGAATCATTCTTTATTTTCTTAAAGTACACTTCGGGGGGGAACTAGACTACCAGTGAAATGAGAATCATTTTTTATTATATTGCTGTACAGTTCGGGGGCAATGAGACTACAAGGGATGGCTTATTGCAGCGTATGCAGCGGGCAACTCGCGGTTCAGAGCACGGGTGGGGATGGCAGTGCCACTCTGTGGGGCTTCTGCTAATGGCTGTTTCAGGGGGCCGGGGTTATGGGTAGCCCAGTGGGGCCCCACTGGGGTGTGCTGGCCATGGGGGGGAAGGTGCACTGTCCACTGGACAGCTGGACAGGTCACAGACCCCTCGGGGCATCCATGTTAGATACCAGCTAAATGCTGATATAACTTACTTTGCTGGATCTCCTCCAGGGGTTCTTGTAGAATCCTGATGTGGACACTTTGTGGCTGCCCTTCTAGAATGGGGCACAACTGCTACCATAAACCCCCTAGCACCATATCGCAGGGGGTTTATGTGGCGTAACAGCTGATCGGCACAAGTGACCTACAACATGTCGCAGGTCACCTTGTTGAATCACGCATGTTGCAACTGCCAGCATAAGTTACCACATGCACCATTCTGCTTGGCTCAACTGCTGTTATACCAGGCGTATCCCTTATAGAATCTGGACCCTAATGTGTAGATAGATACATATTAACACAAGTCCAGGTCTACCTAGATAATTTAAATTATAATACATAATTGCAGGTATAAAATAAGGACAGTCTGCATGTTTTGGTCACAGACAGGAATTGAAGAGGCTTTTATGTCTGCATAGCGAGAGCTATGCTGATGTATTGTGAACAGATGAAGAAAAGTAAGGGGTCTGATCGGAATTCCTAATGCAGCACTACTGTGTTGTTACAGCCGGTGGAGTTGAAGCACACCTTCTTGCAAATCTGTCCATGTCTTCCCCATTCACTAAAATGTGTTTCCTTTTTACTCCCTCCCACCTTCCCCCACACTGTTTTCTTGCCCACCCATGTATAACATCATAACATAGTTTTCGTTAATAGACGTTAGCCAACATATTAGTAGGTTGGGTTTCATGAACAATAACAGGGGGGCAGGAAGCAGGTAATTCACCTTCTTGCATATTAGTAGTGCACCAAATGTACCCTATTGTCATGCCGATAAAGAATAATAGAGTGGCACCAGTGGAGGACATGATGCTGCTTGTGTCCTTGGTGGCAGAAACCATCTTGGCTGCTACTGAATGCCATGCTATGACCCTCAGAACTACCCATCAGCAAATGGCTTGTGCAGGGAAAGATTATCATTGAAAGACAGGGCTCGATGTCTCTGCCACCATGTCTCTTGCTCCCATTGGTCATAGTTTCTACACTGCTATTGACATTTTCAGAAGTTGTACCATATATTCTTATTAGTCTGCAAAACTTGTTTTAACATACAGTTATATTTCAGGCTTGTCCTCACCTCCCATTTCATGTTCAAGCCCAGTGCGTCTGCCACCAGTTCAGAACATGGAGCTTTGCTGAGTACACATTATACTGGTTGTGGCATGTTTGTGGCATCACTTTTTTGCCTTAAATTTATTTAATCATTGTATTACAAACAGACTAATACTGAACACATGCCATTGAGCCAGTGGCATATTGTCAACAAAGTAGTGTCTGCAGTGTATCTTACCAAAATGGCTGCTCAAGTTGTTTGAGTGACTTGGTTGTGTTTACACTGGAATACAAAAGTTGTGTGAAAAACTGTAAATGGAAGTCACACTATTTCATTCATATACTGTAGATAAAACACAGCATTTGGTCAGTAGTATAAATTTAAATACTAGAGGTTTGATCAATTATGCAACTACAACTCTATTCATATTTGACTACCATAGTTTTATGAAGTTTGTTCAGCAGGATGGTGTGGAGGGAATGGGGACTCAGTAATGTGTTTGAAGCTACACTGCAGTGCCATGTTTGTCTGGCATCAGCCAGGGTGGTGGTTGCAGCTGATCTGATTTTAATTTGATATCTCTTTTGCCACTCTATATTCTTAGGGAATCCTGACTTTCGATAATGAGATGAGTTTCATGCAGGATAGCCATCCTTGGTCTATTCAAATGCAATCTTCATCTTACCCTTGTAACTCAGGCCTCATGTGACTGCTGTACTTAAATACTCTGGGCTGACACTCCTGTCCTCCTTCATTCTCCATCTTCTCTATTTCCTATATCTCTTTCTCATTTCTCCTTATTCTCTATTTCTTATATCTCTTTTCAACTTCCATAATCCCCACTACTCCTTTCACCTCCCTTCCCTCAATGCATAGCCCTTCACTTGCTCACCAACTCACTGCTACCCCCTTCCTACTCCCTCACAAACACCTCACCTTTTTCTACCTCTTAGGTACCCATTATCTGTTAACCAGTACCTGTTTATATTCTCTACGTTGTTACTCTTAAAACTACTCTACCCCATTGAAAAACTTAATTTAGCTGCATTATAATTTCTCTGTGTAACTGTGTCTGTAAATTCCACACTTTTAAAGTTACTCACCATTTTTTCACTGTATCAAATCTAGCTATTATGTCTAGCCTCACTATTTCTTGTTCTCGTAACCCTTGTTAAACCTAGTCCAATGTTTTGTTTTTTTCAATGTAGAACCTTTGTAAAAGAGCCTTTGGCTCAAAGGTGTTAATCTGAATTCGAAATAAATAAAAAATAAATACATGTGTTGTTTGGGATTCTTTGGTGGGCAGTTGTGTTTCATGTTTGAGCTACTATATATATTTGAACTAAGACTAACATACTCCAACCATTGTAAGTGTTATTTAAAGTAGAACAAAACAGACTAACAAAAAAAAAGTTATTTTCTTAGTCAATTCATTCAGTACATTTTGGATGAATGAGTTAGCAGTTCATTGTTATGTCCTGTGGCAACATAGGTACCATGAATTAACTGTACAACAACAAAGGAGCAAACTGAATGAATGCTGTATTTTATCTATAAGAATGAAAATAGTGGGACTTTCATTGACAGTTTTTGCACACAACTTTTGTGTTCTAGTGTAAACACAGCCAATTTTCAAACCTTTCAACTCCGAAAAACTAGCTGGTGTCCTGGGGTTAAAATATAAAGTTAACAGTGACTTGTCAAAAGCAACAACTGAATAGTAGTTAAAAAAAAAAAACAAATGCTTAATGTGTTTTACGGCCCTTTCAACATGTTTAATGAAAAATGTACTGTGTATAAAAAGCAGCTGCTGCCTGCAGCAGTAAATGAGAACAGTTATTGAATTTAAATGCCCTTACTTGTGAAACTCTTTAGTTCTTTTTACAAACTCCCTTCATAATACTGTTTGTTGTAATGAACTGTTTGTCACTTCCAAGATATTATTCTCTCTTTATAAAATGGTAGATAAGCCTAAATTTAATGGTAAAGCATTACATATCTGTCCTAGTTACTGGCTATGTATTCTGGCTGCTGCCATGACCTGTGGCATGCATTTGTTTATGTCCCACATTACTATGATTTATACACACACACACACTCACACTTCAGATCTTCATGAAGAAATTAAAAAAAATAGTGTTCTTTTAACTTGCCTGTTATCACCTGTGTGTCTGTTTCTTGTCTAGGCCACCATTATTCAGAAACCATAATCCACATTTCAGATGCAATGTTATAAGCTTCTATTCTTCAGAGCCTTTTGGTATAGTATGGTAACCCAGTGGGAGGCTTCCCAGATGTTCTGCACAAACTGATACCAGGGAACTATGAGATATTTTATTTACTGGATTTTGCATCAGAAGATGCTATCCTGTCATACTCAACATTATTCCTGACGTTGTCCTCCAGCAACTACACCTGGACTTCAATTTCATTTCTTAGACAACGTTTTTGCAGCATATTTCATTTTAAGTGATAGAACTGTGGTTTGGTAATCTATTTCCTTCTCATTGATGTGCTTTTTTCATATACAAGTATTTGGAAATGGTGGTGGAGGTTCAATTGGCATTGAAATAGCAAGCTGAGCATCACAATCTGTTGCAGCAAGGCCTAGACATCACTGATCAAGTTACCAAAAATCCCAATTAGCTACTTAAAAATATTCACTGCATTGTGGCCACCAACCCTATGTAATTATGTAAAAAAGCCATCATTGCAGAAGCTTTGGTCTCTAAAATAACTTATGTAGTAGCCACTTGGTCATGAAATGTTAGGCTAATTTTTTTACACTGACAACCTACAGTAAGACTGGTAGATGAGAATGTGCAAACACTCTTTTCATTGTGTAACTGTATACTAGTGTTATCGTGTAAAATAATTTTAAATAGTCATTGTAGGGATTCCTCTCTGGTAGATTAACATTGCAGTTAATGAGATAGTAACTGTTCATACTGTAATTTAGAAGTTGTAGAAAATACCTATCTAGGTTATGGCATGTTAGAGAACAACCTAAGGGTGTCAGGCAGGTAGACTGAAACAGTGTAATCATTATCTTTTGTTAAACCCTCTATCTATGGTAGCCTGTTTCAGGAGTAACTAAAATGATAACAGGCAGGTAGAAGTAGGCAAGAGATTCATACCGAGTCAAGTCATTAATTGTGCACAAAGTGACAGCTGGCAGTAAGGAATATAGGTACAATGAAGAGGTAGCTGCAGAGACTGTAGGTATTTACAGGGTTATGCTGTGGAAGAAGGGACACTGCACTATATGTAGAAAAATTGTGGTACTCCACTCACAACTGGTACTTAACACAAGAAAATTATTTCAACTATATCACAAGCCAGCAAAATTCCTTTTCTGCTTCCACACAGAAAACCCCACTAGCCCAGAAACTGAATAGTAGTACCAGAAAAGAAAAGGTACATATGCAAACACCACAAAAGCAATCATTCAAACACAACTATCCCAAGAAAGCAACTTTTATCCCAAGCTAAAATAATACCAGCTTAAACAAAAGTATCAAACCCAATTAAAAGAAAACTATACAAAACAACTTGTTAATACCAAAACTGAAAGAAAGGAAAATATCAAAACATCTGCAATATTAATAAACTGTATGGTACATAAGTCCAAAAGTATTATAGAAAAGCAATAATGAAAAATTTAGTCAAATACCTTCCTAGTACATCAATTACTCTCAAACCTGCTTAAAACAAGAAAAATATATACAATATTAGAAACGAAAGTACTTGGCCATAACTAGCACTAAAATACCAACAACCCTGGCCAAAACAACCTATCAAAAACCAGTAAGTAAACTTCTAGAAAACTGAAATAGGTGAGTACACTCAATTTCATTGCTTTTCTACCCATCCCCATGTGCCACATAAAATATAGAGAGAACAAGTAAGTAAAGAAAAAGGCGAAAATTTAAAAAAAAGTGAAACAATAGTTAGAAAGTAAGCACCATTTTACTGCAAAAACAAAGAAACTTCTAAGAGAGGAACACTGCAAAAGTAACAACCTTCACCTAACAACAAA
This sequence comes from Neoceratodus forsteri, assembly GCA_016271365.2. Taxonomy (NCBI): domain Eukaryota; kingdom Metazoa; phylum Chordata; order Ceratodontiformes; family Ceratodontidae; genus Neoceratodus; species Neoceratodus forsteri. Next base: position 1,021,545,996 of record CM057454.1, on the reverse strand, counting down.
ACTGAGAACAAGTACACTAAAAACAAATATTTGAAATATTTATATTGGCTTAATTAAACACAAGAAAAACTGCACCCTGAAAAACAACTGAGAAGAATAAAGTGAAAAAGCCTAACCCAAGGCTCCCCCATAATTTAGAACTATGAATACTAAAAGAAAACTGCAAAAGCAAGAAATCATACTAAAATTAAAACAAGAAAAACCCAAGAAAGAATATGAAACTATCACAAAATAAAAAAACAAGAAAGTAGAAAAATTAAAGAAACAAATAGAGAATCTACAAAAATTTAGAAACACATTAAGAAACAACACAAAAACAATACTACTTCCAATACCACCAATAATAGAAAACAAAATCAATGGCAGCGTAATGCGTCAAATGCAAAATTTAACATGCCATGCAAAACACAAGCAAAACAACAACAATCACAAAGTCTCAAAATGACACCACATATAAACACTTCACGTAAACCAAGAAAAGAATATCCATCTCTTTGTCCAAGAAAAACATTAGTATAAAAGTATATGCATTCAAAGAAAAATAAGCCAACAAAATCACACATCAATTCAACTCACTCCACACACACATCAAGCAAAAAAACCACACATAAAAGAACAATCTGCCATCCACCAAAATGGCCAAAACAACAAAAACAAAACAAAAGTATAGTAGAAACCCACAAAAAAAGTAAATAGCAACAGCCAAAATCTCAATATGGCAAAACACTAATTTAGAAAAAAATTAACTCCTACCAATAGCATATTAGCCACTATTATCAACTACATCAAAACACAACAAACAAGTACCATGCTAATATTATACTCACAACTCAAACAAAAATCAGCAAAGCAACAAAACTACAATCCAAAAGTATAGCTAAACAAGCAAAAGTACAAGTGCCAACCCACATGCCAAAATATAACACATCACTGCTTTTATTTTAACACAACACTAACATACACATCATCATCCACCAGAAAAAACAAAAAAAATATTAACCCAACTGAAAAGCAATTTCCACAGAGACAGCAAAATCACTTTCAAGATACAAAACACATTTTGGGCAGGACTTGATAACTGATAGCTATCACATTCATGAGGTGCTGTACAGAAATGGCTATGTTGAAAATTGTGGGTGAAAAATTGAATATTATGAAACTTATTAGCCTGCATCGTGTTCTGCTGTGACCTCTGCAAAAAAAACAGTGCTTCTCGACTGCAGTGAACAGAGGTAGCAGAGTGCTTCACAGACCACGAAGGAGACTGTAAAGGAACTCTATATTGCTTCTTGGTCAGTATGCATTCTGAGGGGTCATTTTCTAAAAGAAAGAGTTCTGGAGGGCTCCACCCACTGCAGCCCTAACAGGACACTTTTTGGTGCCAATGAGCATTGAGAATGTTTTGGATAGGCTAGAGTTAGGTGATCTGTAGTAAACCAACTTGACAGTGTGTTGAATTCAAACTGTAGGGCAACATAGATCCCTGGAAAAGAATATTTATCATAAAGGGCTAGTGACTTGAGGTGCTGAAACTATATGATGAAATGTGGTATCTGATTATACAAAATACTTATGCTGTTTTTGCATATTTCATACATCCTCTCAAAATAACAATTAATTGCAAAAAGGAATTCTGACTTAATGCAAATGTGCTGAGTGATAAAGAATGAGTAAATTCTGAATATTTATGATATTGTAAAACTGTATAAATTTTTCATGAATACTGTAAAACCACATGTAAGAATAAGAAATCAACATTATGTGCTCTGTGCACAACTGGATAACATGTTTTTCTACCAGAATATTTGCGCTTGTTTTATGCAATGTTTGTTTTAAGTTGATAGTTTTGGTGGCAACTCCAGCTCCCCCAGTACTGAACTTCTTATTTTTATATCTGGAATTGTTAGTGCTTGGGAAATGCTGCATTTTATTCCACTCACACTCCTGAAAAATATGGGCCCCACCCCAGTTTTATAGAGCAGAATTTTTAGAGAGATCTACCTAGGCTTGTTTAAGACAAAAGCTGGAAAGTGTAAGAGGTGAGAAGAGGAGGGACTTCTCACCAGGAGTGATAAAGCAGAGGCATGCCTGTGGAGCTAAAACACCACCTCTGAAGTTCAGTAAGTTTTCTCTGTAAACTTTTAATGACTGCTCCTGACATCTAACCTATAGCTAAAGCCCCACCCACAAAATAAAAATTGTGCAACCCATCTTGGATTGCTCGATACTGAAGAGAAACAGCAGTTGTCTCAGAGTCATGACCAGCCTGCCAGTGAGGAAGGGGTGCAAACACTTCATATATATCTATAGGATCTCTGAGTAGTGAGAGGGAATACTGTAGTGGCGTGACCTGTTGTCCATCAGTGTCCAGTGGCTTTTGTTCTCCCATAAGTGTTCTGCTGATCTCGGGGGGGTGCTGAGCTTTGATGTGCATCTGGACAGCAGTGACATCCTGTCCTTGCCTCTTCCACAGTGATATGGCAAGTGTCTTGCAGAAGGAGCCCCCCCACATACTGCAGATGTGCGCCAAAGGCAGAAGGGGTGAAGGGTGTAGTGCGTGGTGTAAGTGCGCAAATGAGCAAGCAAGGCAGTGTGTTTGCAATCTGAAGGTTTCCTCTTTCCAACTCTCCCAATTTTAACAGGCTGTAGGTGAGGAGGAGTCAAAGATTTTTTATTGGAGGCTAGTTCTTATGGAGAGAGTGCTGCTGCTGGTAACAGAGTTTATTCCTGACTGTCCTCCTCTATCCCTTTCTTGACTAAGAGATGGCCCGTGGCTGTTCACTAGGGTTGCTGCCTTTTTTGTGTTGTTGGAGAATGGTGGTTCAATGTCTGTCACAGCAGAATACTGCTAGAGCACATCTCAACTGCAGTATGTAGCAAGTAAGGAAAGTAGAGTGTGGGTTGGTAGGCATTGGTGGAAGGATGTTAAGGTCACAGCAAACTGGATTTTTGAGCTAAAGTGGCTTTTCATTGTTTTCTGTTCTTTCACTTGGTGGTGTTTTCAAGGGTCTAAGCGCTGATAGTAACTTGTTTTGTCAAGTAACAAGATAGAGATTAGGACCTTGATTAAAAAAATAGGGGAAAAAATAAACTGGTTCTATCTTCTACCCCTTACATGTGTCCAGAGACAATCCAGTTCTGGTTCCATATCATAATAGTGATTGCAAAACAGCGACAGCTATTATGGTGAGTGTATATCACTGAAAAGCAAATTGGTGATATACACATACCAGTGACCAAACATCCAGCAATTACACTAAATGTTTATGTGGGAGTTTGTGCCTCCATGCCCCCCTGCACCCCCTTCTTAAGGATTATTAACTCTGGGAGGGTGCCTGCTGGGAGGGTGACATTTCAGATTGCACAAAAAAAATGGCAGCGGCAGCCAGTGGCAATGTTTTCCACCCAAGTATCCAGCCCTGAACCCCATACCTGCTGTGCCAGAGCTAGCCACCTTCGCCACCACACCACATGGCTAGCTCAGCTGTAGCAGGCACACTACTCCCTGAGAAACCCTCTTCTCTATCCCTCCCTTCCACTCACTATTATCCTCTTCTGGTTGCCCTCACCCTGCAGTTGCCTTCACATAGGGTCACTACCCTTACAGGGTAGCCCATGAGGATAGTACTGTTTATGAGTAGCCGTTTTGATGGTCACTTATATTCAGTCACTATCCTCACTGGATACCTGCAGTTCTATACTGCTTGTCTATTGCACATCTCTTACTTCATTTTTTGTTTCTATTCAACAAATATGAAAGTTACAGTGATTGAAGTTGAATGTGAAGGATGCCCACAGCAGATCTAAAATTAGGAAAATTGTCAAAGAAGCTCAAAACAAACTGGTGATTTAGCTAGTTTTAGAGGGAATTCATTTTGAATTAAAATATTCCTCCACTTTGTGCCAATGGATTGAACTACTTTCATTCTTTTCTTCCTCAGCTAGAGATGTTACCATTAGCATCAAAAAATACCAATACATCTGTCACATTCATGAGGTGCTGTTTAGAATGGCTATGCTGGAAAATTTGTGGTCAAAATATTGAATATTACCAATGTTACAAGCCTGTGTCTCAAATTTCAATGTAGGCTCATAACTTTATTGTCTTTGATATTTTTATGCCAAATTTTCAACATAGACTTCTTGTGACCCCACCTCATGAACAAGGGATACATTTTCAACTCTTGCTCAAAAGGTGATATCATGCATTGACCACAAAACCACCTTTCAGGACAGATTCTCTAACTTCACTGCCATTGTTCATGAGGTAGGATCCAAAAAAAGGCATGTTGAAAATTTACACCAAACATATTCAAAAATGGCCAAGTTACAGTATGCGACTAAGTTCAAAACCTCATTGAACTGCATACCTGACTTCCTCAGTTCATGGTCCAGCTTTGAAGAGTGAAATCATGTCTGGGGTCCAGAAAGGATAATGGCGTTCAACCACCAGTGGGTAAGTAAGGGTTTGGGGAGTGGGGTGCTGGGTGCTGAGTGGGAGGGTCAGGTGGGGGTACTAACAGAGCAACAGGACATCAAAGGACAGTTTTTTTATGGGGTGTAAAAAAACAAGGAAGAACAGTTTTCTTTACTTCAGGAGATGAAACTGGGGGATTGGGCACCCCTATTGTTGGTATTATGTTTATTTGGGTAGGGTGGTGGGTTCTGAATGGAAGGGTTGGGTGGGTGGAAAGTAAAGGCAGTGGCAGAAACAGACATCGATGTATGATTCTTATATATATATATATATATATATATATATATATATATATATAATTATTCTTTGAAAAAGCTGCATTAATGCAACATTTAGGGTTCAGTCTAAAGTGACAAAAGTAGGAAATAAGGGTAGGGAGTCTTCCTTGTGGTTGTCAACCCTAAAACTCACCTCATTATGTGTGCATGTTTCTGGAGTGTATAGAATGGGGTGAGCTTTAGGGTTGACAACCCCTAGGAAGACTCCTGCCCATGATTTGCTTGTAGGGTTGGTGGTTTGGAAACCCTAAAGCCACATTTCCCTACTTTTGTTGCTTTAGCCTGAACCCTAAATGTTGCATGAATGCAGTTTTTTTGCAAAGAATTTCCTTACTTTTTGAGATAGTGTAATCATATCCTTTTTTCCTGTTGTGGGTCCTGCACTCCCATGCATCCATGCATTTGCAGATAGTCTAATCATGTCCTAATTTGTGTGATGGAGCACAGAACCCTCTGGGCCCTGCACTCTCATCCATCTATAGATGTATATGTATGTTTATGTTCTTCTATTTGTAGGACAACAGCAACCAAATTGTCAACATAGCCTTCTTATTACTCATTTCATAAACCCAGCATTAAAATTGTCAAATCCTGCCAAACATCATTCCATGCCACCACAGCATCATTCCATACCAGAGGTGTGAAAAGACATTTTGGGCAACATTTAAAAAATGACAGCTGCCACATTAATCAGGTGGTGTAAAGAAATGGTAATTTTGAAAATTTGTGGTGAAAATATTGAAAATTACAAAAGTTACAAGCAAGCATAGTGAAATGTCAACAGATGCATACAGCTTTGCCATTTAACATTTTTTGACCCCAATTTTCCACATGCCCTTCTTATGACACCACCTCATGAACACATATGGTCAAAATTTTGAAATCCTGGCCAAAAGGTGATTTCACCAACTGACTGCAAAATCAAGTTCTGGGCATGACTTGCAAAATGATATCAAAATTGATCATGATGAGGAGTCTCAAAAAGAGCATGTTGAAAATTTGGTGTCAAACTCTTGAAAATTGAGAAACCTATGCACCAAAGTTGAAAACCCCATAGAAATACATTGATTTGCATTACCTTACTTTGTTGTATTGCAGTCAGTAGTTCCAGCAGCAAGACATGTCTCCCATATCAGCGTGGATCTTCAGTCTGGGACAAGTTCAGGTGAGTGAGGGCATGTGGGGTGTGTGTGTGGAGGGTGGTGGGTGGTGAGTGAGAGGTCTGCATGGGGGCTGAGCATGATTGGAGAAGGACCATTTGTTTTTCAGGTTAAAAAAAACATCATGGGATCATTTTCTTTATCGCAGGCAGACATGGACTTTAGAGGGGAGATCCATTCGACACCAGTGATACATCTCTGAATCATAGGGACAGCCAGCAGAGGGTGGGGGTGCACTAGACACCAGAGAATAATGATAACTGTACAACAGAGGAAGGAGGGTGCCACTAGACACAAGGGACACAGATTATTTATTGATTTATTTATTGAAAGATATCAGAATTACAATTCTTTGAGTCATAGACTCCTTTGCAAAGGCTCCACATCAGTAAGAAACATACAACAAAGGATCACAAGTTAAAAATTGGGTACAGATTATACATTAGGCAACAGTACAAACTTAAAACATATGACACGGTAGTACAAATTAAAACATAGATAGAAGGTTTAAACATTTGGTGAAGCGTACAACTATGGTTACATCATTTGGGGTCTTAAGGGAGGTCCCAGGTCTAAACTTTGGATTCACAAGACAGTATTTGAGTTTCAGAGGGTCTTATTAGCTATGCCATGAGTCAGTATAAGATAGAGGGAGATTGAGGATACTAGCTTGGGGGCTAGACATGAGTGCTAGGAGATTGGGGGGGTAACCATCTAAGTGGTATTGAAAACACGTTATTTACTTTATCTACAGTTACAGTCACTACATTATAATTATGAGATGGTGATGGAAGGGAGGGTTGTGCCTCTAGAAACCAGGGAAATGAAAAATAATTATGGGGTGGTGATCAGAGGCTGTGGGGGCACCACTAGACACCAGAAAGGTGATAAATAATTATGGGGGCAGCAATTGAGGGTGGGGTGCCATTAGACACCCACCAGGGAGGAATAGTAACGAAGAAACATAAAAAAAATATGGTCAAGGCTATTGGAGGGTGGGGTGCCACTAGACACCAGGGCAAAGTCTTAGAAATGAGGTCATGGCAATTGGAAGCTGGGGAGGGGTGCCACTAGACACCAGGCAAAGATGCCAAAAAGAAGAAAGGATTTCCACTCATGAAAAACATTTATAATTAAAAAATATATATTATTTCAAGCACCCACCAAAAACAAATGGAATCAATGGTTCTGTATTCTTTAAACCATTTATTTAAAAGCAGTACTAAAATACAGAAAAGAACTAATGTTTCACAAGGACAGCACCCTGCTTCATCAGAGTTCATTTCTTTATCTCAATTACATATTTATACCCATCTTGCATGCAGACCATTAAAACATAGCATGTGTAGTTTAATTTACAATAATTACTTGGCCAGAACAAATTAGGACAGGAGTTTACTTCAGTTAATCAATTGGTCATACCCATAATAATTTATAACTTAATCCTACATCTACAGCTTTATTAAATCTAACATCTATTATTTGACTATAGAACACACACATATAGATTAAAGTGCACATTATGCCTTATATTTAAACAGCATATACAGTTTAATTCTAGTTATAGATTCATTTTTAAATAAATACATAGTATTTAAATATATCCAACACATGCTATGTTTTAATGGTCTGCATGCAAGTTGGGTATAAATATGTGTGCTGAAGATAAAGAAATTAACTCTGATGAAGCAGGGCGCTGTCCTTGTGAAATGTTAGTTCTTTTCTGTATTTTAGTACTGCCTTTAAATAAATGGTTTAAAAAATACAAAACCATTGATTCCATTTGTTTTTTGGTGGGTGCTTTGAAATAAAAAAATGTTGTTACTGTTGATCTAATTAGCACCACACAAACTATCCGGTGCTCTGCCTTTACTGTTTAATTGTATAATTTAAAAATTATTAAGAGCACATAATCCAGCTAAGGGGGCCCAATAAACAAGCTGCATGTCTTGGTCGATCTCCAGAATATCAATTTTGTGGTTTTCAAAATTTGAATATTTAGGGAAAAATGGAAAACAAGATGGCAGCAAACAAAAAAGGATTTCCCCCCACGAAAAAAGGATGATGTCAAAATGAAAGAAGATTCTTTTTTCATGTCATACAGCTATTTTAAGTGCTTACTGAGCATGCTCAGAACCAAGTTTTGAAAATTTTAAAATTAAATAACTTTGAAATGGTATAATATTTGTTTCACCAAACAAGTAAAAGGAACACCTGTGGCCCAACCCCCTTATATCCTGAAAATTGCAAACTAAAATTTCAAACTGTCTGGGCTGTAGCCAAATTCAGAGAAAACCTATACAAACCTATGGGGAAAAAAACTATTAAAAAATATCACTTTTTCACTATCCTGATCTTGGAAGCCATAAATCTGACTGGAACAAAACTTGGCATGTCCAGAGATCTACCCCACAAGATTGCACATGCAAAATTTCATGCAAATCCATTGACGGTTGTGAACATATTAAAGTGCAAAATTTGAGGTTTAACATAGAAAGCCATGTTAAACCATAAATATAGGGACACTACTATATATATACAGTATATGTGTGTGTGTATATATATATATATATATATATATATATATATATATATATATATATATATATATCCCATGACAGGGTTTGGGGTTATTGGGATTTAATCCACAACCCATGTGTGTTGTGAGGCAATAGGCCACAGGTTGAGTGCCCTCACAGCACCCGTGGTGTGGATTAAATCCCAATAATCCCCTACCCTGGAGTGGGTCATTGCACTTATAACATGGTTTATGTAGCAAAAGAAGATCCACAAAGTTGTTTTTCCCTGTCTAAAGAGCAAAATTGTTGTGTGTCCTGATGACTTAAAAAAGTAGTCATCATAAATTATGCATATGGTACTCATTTTATGAACATACAACTGCCAGAAATAGTATCAGAATGATTTCTGACAGTTGTATGTTTATAAAATAAATATAATAATCATGCTTCAGTGTGCTGTGATGTTCCCCATTTCAATAAACTAACTGCTGTGCAGTGAGGGGCAGCCTCAAGGGAAACAAGCAGAGCAACTGAGACAATCTGGAACACAGGACCAGATGAGAAAAAATGTGCCAGCTCACTTATTACTTTTTTCTCTTTCTCTTTCTGCACTGTAGCACCACGGCAGGGCACAGATGCTTGTGACTGACAGTGCAACATGAGCATGCAGAGCAACTGAGAGACATTTTGGAACACAGAACAGGATAGGAAAACCAGTGACACCTCTCTCATCACTGTCTCTCTCTGTCTCTCTCTATACTGTAGTGATTCCTCCAACCACTACCACACACTGGCTACTTGGACCATGATGGTCTTCTCCCTGTCTATCTCTCTGTCTCTCTCCACAGTGCCATATATTGCTTTTGGTGCCTCTCTCTCTCTCTCTCTCTCTCAGCAGAGAGCTGCTCACTGTCAGTATCTTTAGTTTGGTAAAAACTCTACTGCGGAACAGCCAGGCAACAGAACACTAAGATTTCCTTATCTTGACAAATTTCACTACTTTTCTTAACTTCCCCCACAAGTGAATTACAGAGTGTAAGATGCATTTCACCCTGCTCTCCCAACTACTGTGTTTCGGGATTCCTAGGGCACTGTTGAAAATGTAGCGGTGAAGCAAGATTGCTATCACTAAGTTACACTTGCTAGCCCATGTACACTGCTGCATTCAGTAAAGTTATTGTCGGATGCATATCTCACCCACTGTCACTATTGTACTGTGTCTAGCCCTGGCACTGTTGACTGCATACTGACACTCAAAGAAAAACATTGCCAATTTTCAGTTTGCACTTTCAGTCTCTGCCCAGGGATATTGCTTTAGGAAGCTTCACAGCAACTGTGGATTAAACAGGAGATTTAATCCATGGTCAGGTGATGCTCTCCCAGCAGTTGGGTTCCTCCTTGCTCAAACCCATGATACATATATATATCAGAGGCAAAAACTCAGTTTACTGCATCAGTTAGGGTTGTTCCACAGTGACAAAGAAGTGAGAATTCGTGTTGGGTTAAAAACCCCTTTGGACCCCCAGCCCACCCCAACTGGCATTGGGGTGCACATTGGGGTGCCGCCCTAACTCTCACCCCATTCGGATCGCTTATTTGGACATAATCAAGGTGGCCCAGTCACCTTGGGCTACCGCCCAACCGGAGCAGCTCCTCGGATCACTTATTTGGACGTAATCAAGGTGGTCCAGTCGCCCGGGCTACTGCCCGACCGGAGCAGCTCCTCAGATTGCTTATTTGGATGTAATCAAGGTGGCCCAGTCACCCCAGGCTACCGCCCGACCGGAGCAGCTCCTCAGATCGCTTATTTGGATGTAATCAAGGTGGCCCAGTCGCCCCGGGCTACCGCCTGACCGGAGCAGCTCCTCTGATCGCTTATTTGGATGTAATCAAGGTATGGAAACTACTCGTGGCGCCTTTGCCCTGCCTGGACCTCTTTTGAATTTTAAAATTGGTGCTATCTCCTCACTCCCGGACCTCGGACTGAGCACTGGAAGCTGCCGATTCTATATCGCTTCAGCGCTTCTGCTCCTGCTAATTTTTGGAAACAGGGCAAGTGACTGGTGCTGCAGCAGGTGGGAATCAGAAGTGAAGCAGGGCTCAGGCTGACTCTGTAACAGGGCTCCCTGGCGCTAGCTCGCTCACTCGTTCTTCCGCCTCTGCTCTCGCACCTGACTGCTGCTAGAAAAGTAGCCCAGATTAATGAATTAACTACTTGTCGGGGCTGCTTAAATTTAAAAGTGGCTACAGTCTATTTTGCCCTCTGCAATTTGAGTAATCCGTAGAATGCTTTGACTGCCAACTAGTATATATGCTGATTAAAATACCTGTGATGCTGTGTAAAGTTTGTACAGTTTGCTAGCCCATACACACTGTGCTTATAGTTACCTTTGCATATACCACCCTGCTATTTCTCTGTATCCTGGCCCTTCCCCTCCTGTCTAGCTATCTGCCCACTGGGACAAGCCTCTCTCTCCCCCCACTCTTTTCTCCCACCCCCACCTAGTTACACATCGGGCTCAGCGAATCACTCATACCTCTTTGTTTCCCTTACAGCAAATCCAATCTGTTCTTGCATTTCTTTTGTCCTGTGTCTCCTCCCTCCTACTGACTCTATCTCTTCTCTACTCCTCAGGTGGCCCAGTCACCCCGGCTACTGCCCGACCGGAGCAGCTACTCGGATCGCTTATTTGGATGTAATCAAGGTACAGAAACTACTCGTGGCGCCTTTTCCTGCCTAGACCTCTTTTGAATTTTAAAATTGGTGCCATTTCTCACCCCTGGACCTCAGACTGAGCACTGGAAGCTGCCGATTCTATATCACTTCAGCTTCTGCTCCTAGCTAATTTTTGGAAACAGGGCAAGTGACTGGTGCTGCAGCAGGTGGGAATCAGAAGTGAAGCAGGGCTCAGGCTGACTTCGTAACAGGGCTCCCTGGCGCCGCTTGCTCGACTTGTTCGCCCGCCTCTGCTCCGCGCCTGGCTGCTGTTAGCCTCTGACGCCACGGCGCCTCCCACCCACCCCCCCGCCCGCCTCCCGTGTTCGGTCCTTAGTTTTATAGACTGTGGTAACCAATCAGGTTATTTTTCTATCGCCCCAATTTCCCATTGGCTCGTTATATTAACTAGCCACAGGGGCACACACTCAAACCTTTCCTTTTCTCCTCTCTCTCTGAGCATTATTTTACACTTTCTAGTGTTCACCACCTAAAGCTTCAAGACTGCTCTGAACTTTTATCCTTAGTCTGTCAGCCAGAATAACTCTGATCTCTCTTATACTATAACTCCTGTCAAAACCTGCTCTCCCTTCCTCTGTATTTGTGCAGCTCTCCTCGCATTCTTGTTAGGTCCTCTGCCTCATGCCTATAACAGTCTCTCTCAGCTTTCTTGCTCCACCACCCTGCTGACAAAATCTCAGCATCTTCAAATCCTTATAACTTATACGCTAGGCAAGCCTCTGCGCACTGTGCTGCTCTTTCACAGCCCCACCTCGGCTCCTTCCTGTGTTCCCTCAGTCCTGCTCCCTTTAAAATATGCCTATCACTAAATGCTATAGCTTATCCTGGTCACTGCTAGCTACGACCTCTCTACTCTTATCTCTGATGCTACTCAGCTTCCTCACTGTACCTCACACCAAAGATTACACTCAGCAGTTTTGCGCCTAAACGGCTACCTACTCCAATATGCTAATTTTAACTGAATATCACACAGACACTACCCCTACTCTCCTCCCTAAACTACTCATCTACCATGCCATGGCATCCACCTCCAAGCGATGGCAGACTGATTGGCGGAGCTGCACCAAAATGGTACCGCATAACTTAAGGTACCTCATATTACTGGCCCTTATGTTGTCTAGTGACATAGAATTGAACCGAGGTCCTGCAACAGGCATATCACCTCTAATCTCCTCTAAACATAATTTAAAAGGCCTTCGCATAGTCCATCTTAATATCAGAAGCCTCCTCCACAATCAGGCAGATCTTGAAGCCTGGGTGGTTAACCACCAACCTGATGTGCTCTGCTTATCTGAGACATGGTTAAGGCCCTCAATCCCTGATTCTCTTTGCCTGCTTCCAAACTACTCCCTTGTCAGGTGTGACAGACCAACTCCTAAACGCGGTGGAGGTGTTGCAATCTATTACAAAAGCGACCTGAATATGACTATGTTAACTAATAACAAAAACTCCTCATGTGAATATATTCATGCTATTCTTAGACTCGGAGAGAAAAAACTCCACATTGTGAGTGCCTACAACCCACCTACCAGTGGAACACAAGGCCTAGCTGATTTACTGGCTCAAACAGCTGAACTTGCAGGAAAATGAGCTCATCATTCTCGGGGATATAAATCTAAACTGGTTTGGAAAAACTTATGACTCACTGCAGTCTCTGGTACAGAGCTACAATTTGCACCAAATTCATTACTGAATACACAAGGGTATCAGCTAACACAGACTCAGCACCCTTATTGACTGGTATTAATGAATTGTGGATTGAATTCAAAATCTGGAACCATGCCAGACAATATCAGTGTGACCACTTCATCTTTTGCATATGGAGCACCTCCACACACTCCACATCCCACCAAAACTATATATGCTTCAGAAATTATGTTAACTTAAATCAAGGTAACTTCCTTTATGATGTGTCCCACACTGACTGGTCCCCTGTCTTCCACTCTACTAGTGCTGAAGATGCCCTGCATGTCTTCCTGAGCAGGTTCATCCTCCTTCAGGATATGCATACCCCAGTTGTCACTCGGCGTGTTCGTGGTACTCAAACCAAATGGCTACACAAAGACCTCCTCACTGCCCTCAAAAACAGGGATAAATGCTGGAGTAAGTTCAAAGCATCTGGTCTCCTGCCAACTATAACAACTATAGAGAACAGCGATCAAAATGCAAATCACAAATTAGACTTGCAAAAGCAGTACTGCAAGGCCTCCTGCTGGATTCATCGGGGACCCAAGAAATTTTGGACTCATGTCAAGACTTTCTCGGCTCAAATAAAGGCCACTAAATAACGACATGATATTAAAGGTGTCCATTGGAATGACCCAGGCACCATTGCCAATGCTTTTAACTCTTACTTCTCTGACCTCCCTCGACACATATACTCCCTCCTCCCCTAACTTAATACCAGAAGCCCCCCATCCAAAAGTAACTACACAAATGCCTACCTTCTACTTTAAAGCTATATCGAAAAATGACGTCCTCAAACATCTAAACTCCATATCAGACAGTGCTGCTGTTGGAGCTGACTGCCTTGAGCCCAGACTCCTCAAACTGTCAGCACCTTTCATCTCAGGACCTCTGGCTTGCATATTCAACCTATCCCTGAGTGAAGGCATGGTGCCGGAGGTATGAAAACTAGCCAGAATCACGCCAGTATTCAAAAGGCAACAAAAAGTCATAGCCAACTATAGACCAATAGCAATATTGTCAACACTTGATAAAGTCCTTGAGAAGCTCATCTCAGCACAGATCTCAGGAACATCTCACAAAATACAACCTACTGCACCTAAACCAGCATGGTTTCCGAAAAGGTCATAGTACTCAAACTGCTCTTTTGCAGCTGACTAATGATATTCTTCAAACTATGGACCAGGGTCACCTAACTGGTGCAGTTTTATCGACTTGACAAAAACCTTCATCTGGTCAACCACCCTCTTCTGCTTGCCAATCTCCACTCCCTGGGCTTTTCAGACAATGTTATAACTTGTTCCATAGCTACCTATCAAACAGGCATCAAACCGTGGAATCCAATTCAGCCACCTCAGAAAAACCTCATCAATATTGGTGTACGTGAGATCTATCCTCGGACCCCTGCTTTTCACAATATTTATTAACAACATTCCTCAAGTGGTGTCCTCCTGTTCATCGCTGCTTTATGCTGATGATCTTGTCCTTTATACAAACTCAGATAATGTCCACTTATTAATCATAAGCTCTATGGACCTACAAAATATTCAATCCTGGATCACCAAAACAAACTTGTCATAAATGTCGCTAAGACCAGGCCATGCTCTTTGATTCCTCTATTAAAGTAAAACATCACCGTAAATCCTTCCAGATCACCTGGGTGGACAGCTCCCCACTGGAGATGGTAACTTCTTTCAATTATCTAGGGGTCTTACTCGATGAGTCTGTCACCTATGATGCCCACATTACCTCCACCTGTAAGGCTGTGAATGCCAAACTGGGCTTAGCCTACAAAACAAGCTATATTCTTACCCCCACTGCTAGGACTGCCATTGCTAGAGGTATCCTTCTTCCATCACTTTCTTACGGATCCATACTCTATACAAATACATCTAAAGCTAATCTTCATAGGTAGGACACTACTTACAACAATATATGCCGCTATGCCTCTGCTTCCTCCAGGCTAAAACATCACTGCTTGCTGTACTATGATCTCAACTGGCTTTCTCCTACTGCTCAACGTCTCCTTTCTCTTGGGAACCTGATAGACAGTGTACTTCGATCAAGTATGCTGACCTACCTAGCCTCCCTGCTAATCCCTCAGCCCATCAACTATGGTCTCCATTCTACTGACCTTTCCTTGTTTTGCATTCCCAGATGTAGGACTACCAAAGGGAAATCAGGCTTCTTGCATATAGGCCCCTCCTACTGGAACTCGTTGCCCCTTGATGTTCGCCTTACACCTAATCATGCCATGTTTAAGAAATTGCACCTCTCCCTCCTTACCACTGGTGCTCAATGTACCGTTCTAACCCTCCTTAGGTCCAGACGAGCTCCGCTCTGGATCGCCTTGGTTACACCCTCTACAGTGTTCGATTACACCTCTCTCCCCTAGCCCCATTACTCTTATCTCATCCTTACCTTTTCTTCCTGCCCCTTCCAATCATATACCCTATCACTCTCAGTACCTTGTCATAATGCCGCCACTCAATTTGATTTCTTCTTTGTGTACCTCATATCCTTGCTATTACTATGTTAATCCACACGTGTGCACTTATCCACAATTGTTTAATTGTAAACCTTTTATGCCTTGTATCATTATTATGTCCTAAAGTTATCTCACCTTATGCTTGCTATGTATTGTATGGCTTCTGACCCTGTATTCTATGTAAATGTCATCTCTCTATGTTGTTCTTACCCCAGGTCTGCCTGAAATGCATTACGCAGCTCCTGACATTGTAATCTTTGTAGTCTGATATCTCCCTTTGTTGTTGACCTCCCAGGTCATGCCTGAAAATAGTCACTTTCATATCTAGTGCACCTACCCGGTTATCAAAAAATAAATAAATAAATAAATAAATAAATAAATAAATACTAAATTGCTTATATCTCAGGAACCGGATGACGTAGAAAAAAAATTTAAAAGTCATATGATTTATGACTTCCTGGTAGTTTGTACTTAGCCTTAACAGGGGCTAAGCATTTTTCTGATAAAACATCCGTATCTAGCACTGCTTATGCAGATACGGGCCCTGAAAGGCATGGCAGTAATGTCATATTGTTATCCTATGGGAAAAGAGAAGTTCGGAGTGCTGTAACTTTGGCTTCCTGTAACATTTTTTCACCAAACTACTAAAAGGCACATCTGTGGGATGTTGGCTGTCTTCCCTCCAAATTTAAGCCCAAAAGATCAAATCATTATTTTGCAGCAGGGTGCCAAAGGATTGCTGCAATGAGTCAGATGCCGTAATGTTATCCTATGGGAAAAAATGTCAACTTTGGAGTACCGTAACTTTGCTGCTGTGTAATATTTTTTCAACAAAACATGGAAAGGCACATCTCTGAGATGTCGGCTGCATTCCCTCCAAATTTCAGCCCACAACTCCAAACCGTTCTTTTGCAGTGGGGTGCCAAAGAATAGCTGTCATTTTCCCACAGCCTAGAAAAGTACTGCCGCAATTTGCGAAAGCTTTCGCAAATTCATTCGACAGTGTCGCAAGTGCGAAAGTACTTTGCAAAAGTACTTTTTCCAGAAATGTGAAAAACATATTTCTGGGGTGTTTTACCCCAAAACAAAGACATGGCTAGCATCCTCAGGGTCCGACTAGGTGAATACAAAAAGAATTAGGTTGCTAGAGGGTCCCAAATTTAAATGCCAAGCATTTTTCTAATCACCAACTGAAAACAAAATGGCAGATTTACAACAGTAAAAGGGCCATTTGCGAAATTAAAAACTGCATTTGCGACACTGTTGAACTTTTTGTTAACTTTTCCCATTGACTTATAATGGGAACTTCTTTTTTGAATAACTTTTGAACCGTTGAATATTTTTTCACGAAATCTTTGAATGGCACATTGGGGACCCCGGCTGCATGTTCTCTGAATTTGGACTGGTCGTTCAAACCGTGTGACCTGTAGGCATGACTGTAGAATTCCAAAAAAAAGAGTAAATGCACTTCGCAGATCATGCTTAATAACTCTGCAGCTGTATATCCAACCGGTACAAAACCTGGCAGATCCCAAGGTGTATGGGTCTTGATTGTGTATTCCAAATTTCAGGTAAATCTATTAAACAGTTACAAAGTTATTAAGGTGCAAAATTTTGGGTTTAACATGTACTGTAAATGGCTACTCAACCCTAACTATGGTGCACTACCGTGCATATATATATATATATATATATATATATATATATTTATGTATATATGGAGGTACCAATAACAGGCTGATAATGAGTATTTCCAGCTAATGCAGCAGTGTAACAACATATGACGGTGGTACTGTAGTTTCATACCTGAGCAGTATCTTAAAAGTATTATGTGTCATCTCTATCTTTCCTGCTATCAAATGCCCATGTGGTAGCAGTGATATCTGCAGTAAACCAATTGCTGAATAGTGACACATAACAGTAAATATTTTGAAAATGTGTACCGACTAAGTCTCATTGTATGAAGAAGATATGCCAGCAATAATGCATCATCATACTGTGCTGGCCGTATAGAGTTGATGATACTATATTTGTTTTATCATTACATAGTTTCTGTAGGTTAGTTCACCAAAGGTGCCACTATATATATAAGCTAGCAATAGACGATGAGGTGGGTTGTCTCGATACACGCAGGTGCGCTGGTTAGGCAACGAGGCGCTTGCGCTCGGTGCTCTTATGCACCTGGGCGTGTTTTATCAGGAGATAACCCACACTCGGAGTGTCTTATTAAGTGCTTATAAAATGGGTCTCCATAAAAACTTTTACAGTGAAAATTTAGTTAAAAATGAAAGAAGTCTGATAACTGTTAAAAAATTAGGTTAAGACAAGTGGAAAAAAAATAGTCCCAGCATTTGAAGTACAGAACATATGTAAAATCACAGACACACACTGTTTGTATTTTTTGCCCCTGCCACACTTCATTTTTTTTTATGTTTTGTTTCTAGTTTTGTTTTATTTGTTTTCCATGTTCTCATTTTGTCTAGTAGCTGTCAGTAGCCGGATTGGCCAGCACAACTGGTAGTGAGAGCGAGTGTGTGTCGCCTATCGCGATTTTCCATTTAGTACCACGCTTCCCCGCCACTCACTGACACATATAGATTTCATTGTATTTTGCCTGGCTGGAGTTTCTCTTGAATTTTGTTTTTGCCAGGCTGTAAAATTACACACTGCTTTTTCTGTGCTTACAGTATTTACTTGTCTCCAGTTGGATCGGGAGCGAGTATGTCCGTTAGCGGCTTCCATACAGAGCGGTTTTATTCGCATTGCGTTTTTCTGAAAGAGACGGCAGTCAGAGTTGTGCCCAAGTGTGTGCAGTTAAATGAATATTTCCAATACTTGTGGTGAGAAGACTTCTGGAGGCTGAGTGTCAATTTTAATTTAAAATGAATTTTTTGAGCGCGTGGCGAAGCTCAGTGAACTAGCTGACAGCTTATCTTGAAGTGGGATTGGCGGCTCTTTTGGGTTTTTTAATTCGGTACTACAGGTCAGACTTTGCTTTTTAATGTTTTAGTTGTTCACTTGTACTGGTTTGGGGAGTTGAGGGTCGGCCAGGGCAGTACATGCCCTGTGCAGTGTTTGCTCGCTTGTGAAAGCAGTTTGAAGCTATCACAGGTTACTGATATTTTCATGTTGTGAGGTCAGCCAGGGAAGAAAAGTGCCGGTTGGCATAGATATCGGCTGATAAGGACACAGGTGAAAGGTCCTTTCAGCCAATCAGTTTGAACCATTATATTGACCCATTTTATAAATATATATATATATATATACACACACACAGTGCTACCATAGTTAGGGTTGAGGAGCCATTTCTATGTTAAACCCCAAAACTTTGCACCTTTAATAACTTTGCAACTGTTTGACAGATTTGGCTGAAATTTGGAATACATGATCAAGAACCATTGGCCTTGGGATTTGCCAAGTTTGTACTGGTCAGATATACAACTGCGGAGTTATTAAGCGTGATCTGTGCACATGTTTACGCTTTTCTGGAATTCTATGATCACCTACAGGTCGTACAGTTTGCGCGACCGGCCCGAAATCTTCAGGAAACATGCGGCCATGGTCCCTAATGTGCCTTTTGAAGATTGGTGAAAAATTATTAACGGTTCAAAAGTTATTCAAAAAACAGTTTCCCATTATAAGTCAATGGAAAAGTTAACAAAAGTTCAACACTTTCGCAAATGCATTTTACTTTCGCAAATGGGCCTGTTACTTTGCCAACGGCCATTTTGTTTTCAGTTGGTGATCAGAAAAATGGTTGGCATTTAAATTTGGGACCCTCTAGCAATCTAATTCTTTTGTATTCAGCTAGTCGGACCCTGAGGATGCTTGCCATGTCTTTATTTTGTGGTAAAACACCCCAGAAATATGTTTTCAATTTCTAGAAAAGTACTTTCGCAAATTACTTTGTGCTGCAGTGTCGAACACTGTGCAGCTTTACTTGAAGTGCGACAGTAGTTTTCCATCGTGGGAAAGTGACAGCGGCGATTCTTTGGCACTGCGGCTGCAAAAGAACCGTTAGGAGTTTTGGGCTGAAATTTGAGGAAAGGAGCCGACATCTCACAGATGTGCCTTTCAGTGTTGTATTGAAAAAATATTACATGGCGGCAAAGTTACGGCACTCCAAAGTTGGTGGTTTTTCCCATAGGATAACATTACGGTGCCCGACGCATTATAGAAATCCTTTGGATCCCTGCTGCAAAATAACGGTTTGGTCTTTTTTCACGAAATTTGGAGGGAAGACAGCCAACAGCCCACAGATGTGCCATTCAGTGGTTTGGTGAAAAAATATTACAGGGAGGCAAAGTTATGGCACTCCAAACTTCTCTTTTTCCCCTTAGGATAACATTACGGCGTTCGCTTGCTTTCAGGGCCGTATACGAGAAGCGTTAAGGAATCGGACTTTTTGTCGGAAAATGCTTAGCCTCCTAATGGGCCCCTAATGGGGCTAAGTACAAAATTCGCAGGACAGTTGTGAATCATACGACTTTTAAATTTTTTTTCTACATCGTACGTTCCTGAGATATAACGTATTTAGTATTCCAAGTTCTCATTTTCTGCGATACTCATTATTATGCATACATTATTTGTACTCACTGTCTTTCTCTGCAGGTTTGTGGAAAACCAGCCTGTGCTGCTACATTACTGTTACTGTTGCCCTTTCCGCTTGCGGTTCCGCATCTGCTTCACTTACCATTGACGCTCGCGCCACCATGTGCGCTATCCTTGCGTTTCATTTGCGCTTGTGTTTCTGTTATTTTTTTGCCATTTCTGTCTACAGTACTGTTTATCTTTCTGTTTCACTTACGTCACCATGCCCATTGACATTTCTGCTTGCAGGCACCATGTTACTATGTGACAACACATCACATGGCAGACCATTCCATCTACGCCACCATGTAGCATCTTTCTGTTCTCATTCGCGCTATGCTACCATGTGCGCCACTGTTAGCATTTCTGTTTGCATTGCTGTTCCTGTTAGTATGCCATAAGACATCACTGGCGGGAGCACGGGCCCGAAGGGCCCCGCGCTCCCACCACCGCATTATGCGGAGGGAGAACAGGGCCCTCTGGGCCCCGCACTCCTGCCGCTGCATTACATTCACTATTTCTCGTTATCGTTCTCAAAAAGAAGGGAAATTAGAGGCAAAAAACTCCATTTAATGCATTAGTTAGGGTTGTTCCACAGCGACAAAAGTGAGGAAATGGTATAGAAGTTGAAAACCCCTTGGACCCCCGCCACCCCCCAACTGGTAAATTATAGCAAATTAGTGTTGTAAAGGTTCCTTGCCCTATAGGGCTGCTGTATGATTCTGTAGCTATGCGTAAGTGACAGTGTAGGATCCAGAGGGACCACGCCCCACAGATGCATATCATTATGCAGAAATGGACAGCTTGGTGTGGGCCACGCGGTCCCAGCAACATGTGCTATTTACTAGTTACAGTCTATTCCAGATGTGTGCACATTCCTGGGAACCTTAAATTTGTGCATACATCCGAATATGTACACAGCCAAAATGGCATTTGGGATATTGGTGCAATTGGGAGATCGTTACACTAAGTGATGTGGTGAATAACCGCTTTTTAAGCAGGAAGATGTTATTAACAGTATGTTTAATTGGAAAATGACACACACATTAATATAAATACTGTACAGCATGAAAACTATTAAAAGCAGTAAAATTTAAAAAGTTTAAAATGGTGGAAGTGCAAGTGCTAGTTTGTATAACTGGAGTCACTTTTGTAAAAGTTAGTAATGCTTGCCTACTTCGAGTTGCGATTGCTGAGTGTCTCAATTTTTTTTCAAAACAGTAAAACCACCCAAAGTCTGTCTGTTCTCTTCAGTCAATGTAGTGCCTAATCTTTGTTAACATACACCAGACTTCGGCAGTGGTAGGCAACCAACCTCTGGGTCATCATCTTCTTCAGTTTGCATACTGCTCTCTCCTAGTACAGAAGCACAAATGTCACTGTCTGACAGTTCACTGCTGGCTGGTTCATCGATGCCCACAGCAACCAAAACATCAAACTGTGAGGGTAGCATTCTGGGGGGTGGGGGTACATGCTCTAGTAGAAATGAGGCCAGGCTGTGCACTAATGCTGGCTTTTTAAAACAGTTCTAAATCATCCCCATGGTAGCAGGCTGCAGTAAACCACCATAAAAGGGCATCTTCCACATGGATATCTTTGCCTTCTCACTGTATTTTCCCATTTTTGTTACCCCAGCACTCCACTCCGACAATATTCTTTCCCTTTTTTTAAAATTCACTCCACAAAAGATACATCAATAGAAAACTCAGACACTAGCTCCTTTCTTGTAACATTGTGGACAAGTGCCTTATCAAGCAGCTGCACTTTTTGCTCAAGAGTTAAAACCGTTCATGTAAGCTTATCCATTGTGACTTCTGCTACCAGATGGTTTGCTGACTGAATTTAATCGAAGCTGAGACAGATCAAGCAGCTGATTAAGCTGATTAGTTGATGTTTAACACCTACCTACAACAACTGACTGAAGAGTATGCAAGTACGGTGAGTAGGTGCTAAATTAATCTGACAAGTAGCTGACAATTAATGACAATTACCTCTCAAGTGCTACTGAACTACAAGATTACAGCCTGAAATGGGGAACACATCCAAAAATCTGTGTGCACAGAACTAAATTGTTTTACAGGAATTGTATAGAGAACGAATTGGGACAATGTGATTTTGTGCACATAAGTGGAATGTGTACACATCTGAATGGCACACAATGAAATTGACTGTATATTACACTTTTCCAAAAATAAGAAATTCATTGCAAAACTTCATTTAATGCATCAATTGAGTTAAAGCAACAAAGAATGCGGCATTAGGTTGAGCCCTAATCCCACCACTACCACCCCAAACAGATGCCTAGGTGAACCATGGGGTCATCAGGCCTAACTCTCACCACATTCTCCTTTACTGTAGCATGTCAACCTGTTTACACATTGAATGGGAGAGAGTTGAGCTCACAACCTATGGCACACCCCGGTGACTGTCGTCTGAGGATGATGATGTGGTGGTGTTGTGGCTGGGCTCAACCCTAATGTCTCATTTCCCTACTTTTGTTTATTTAACCCTAACTAATGCATTTAATAAAGTTTTACATTGATATATATATATATATTTTTTATGGCAAAAAAACTCCATTTAATGCATCAGTTAGGGTTTTTCCACAGTGACAAAAACAAGGAAATTTGGTGCTAGGGTTGCCAACCTTTGCACCCAATGCCCACCCTGCCCCCACCAACAGGCATCAGGATATGTGTTGGGGTCATCGGCCCTAACTCTTACCCCATTCCATGTGTAAATAAGCTGAGGTGGTGCAGTATAGGAGAATAGGGTGAGAGTCAGGACTGATGACCCCAGCACACACCACGATGCCTGTTGGTGGGGGTGGGGTGAGCATGGGGTGCAAGGGTTGGCAACCCTAACACCGAATTTCCTTGCTTTTGTCACTGTGGAACAACCCTAACTGATGTATTAAACTGATTTTTTGCCATGAATTTCCTTCTTTTGAGAAAGTGCACTATAAACAGTGAATGGAATGTGTGTCCAGTATTGTGTGTATATCCATTCAATGGTAGTTCAGCACCTCAAGCAAATGACATAACATGCACAATTCAGCAACCATAAATCCCAGTGACCCGAAAATTGTCACAGTCAAAGATGTATTATTAATCTTTGCACATTCTGAATGCCAAGCAAATTGGACACATGGTTCAAAAGTTAATGATTCATAATAAACCAAATTTTTATTTGTCGGAGTGGCATAATTCCACACCTGTTAATACTTTACACACCAAACCACTGCAAGGCACCTCAGTACCACTAGAGCTACACAGACTATAAATTTAAAAGCCAGTAGCACCATGCAGAACGCTATGCGCAAAATGTTAACTGTGTCACACAGTATCTCTGGAGCTAATTAATTTTCAAACATGTGAGCAACATATAAGTCACATTTCCAGGACATCCACTCAACACCTCCAAATTGCATGGCAAAAGAGCAAACCATTCCAGAGATACTCAATTTTTACTTTTCTACACCTTTAAGAAATCTTCCACTACAAAATGGTGGAAATCGCAGCTGAAAATGCACTAAAATGGCAGACCTGGTGGATGAAAAAATCTGTAACTGCAAAGTGGGGCAACTTCAAATGGCAATTACTCTGGAACGGAACAACGTTTTTTCACCAAACAAAAACTGGCATACTCCTTGAACAAAGGTCTTTCTATCTGCCAAGGTTCAGACCAATTAACTACACAATGGCTGCACTATGCGTCATGGAAAACAGTGCAGAAAAATAGCAAAAACAATGTTTTGCACTGCACTGTGCAAACACAAAACCAAAAATGGTAACATTAATGCAAACGGTGATGGAATTATTGAGGTAAAAGAAAATAGTAATGCTAACGGTAACGCAAACGCAAGTGCAAATGGTAACACACATGGAAACGATAACACAAACGGTAAGAGAAATGCAAGCATAAACGTAAATGTAAACAGAAATGATAATGCAAATGGTAACGCAAATGCTACCAGCAATAGAAACACAAATGGTAATGAAAATGATAATGCAAATGCTAACAGCAACGGAAATGCAAACGGTAACGAAAATGGTAATAAAAATGCAAATGGTAACACAAACACAAATAGAAACACAAATGGTAATGGCAACAATGATGCAGAAGGAAACAGTAATGTACTCGACAACGGAAACACTACCCAACAAGCAAACGCTAAGGCCAATAGAAACGCAAATGCAAATGGTAACGAACACACAAATGGTAATGCAATTGGAAAGCAAACAGTTGTGGTAACACCAACAATGATGCCAAGGAAACAGTAACACAAACGTAAATGCAAACGCAAACTCATATGCAAATGCAAATGGTAACGACATGTTCACAGTAACGCAATTGGAAACACAAATGCTTATGGAAACACCAACGATGATGCCAAAGGAATCACAAATGCAAACGTAAAGACAAACACAAGCGTGTATGCAGACGCAAATGGTAATGCACATGGTGAAGCAAAAGTAAATGTAAACAAAAACAGTAACAGAAATGCAAATGGTAACAGTAACACACACACACACACACACACACACACATATACTCTCACACCACACACAGAATGAGCAGAAAACACACAAACACAGAATTTTTTTTTCCTTTTTTTTCCTTTTCCTAAAGCTCTCACCCCATGGTATGATCATGACATATGATGTGTAGATCATGGATATGGAAAATATTCTTAGTCCAGCAGAGTGAGTTCTGCATTCTTGTTCATGCCTTCAGCACTCATGAGAATACAGAGCTCACTCTGCAGGAGTGAGAATATTTTCCATATCCCTCTCCTGCCCATCATGTAGCCTATATATATATACATATACACATACACATATACAGTGAAGCCCACCATGATGAAGCACAGTATTGCAGAACTCTGCAGTACAATTACTGCAGCAAACAATGCAGTTTCAAACGGAGTTAATCCCTTTTATCATGCAGTAAACCTGTGACACTACTCTTCATCCTGGGGGCTTCACTGTATATATTATACTGACACAGCCATGCCACTATATGGTACAAGTCACATTAAACTGTTCCTCAAGCTCACTGCTCTGGCATTGTTTTTTAGTGCTGCTAATACGGTGGCAATTCTAAATGCTTAAAACACAAACACTTTTTCAACTAGTCATCACCTCACATGCAATGCACTTCCAGCCACTGTACAATTCACTTCAGCTCCCACTCCAGTGGTCATGTAATGCATTTTCCCAAATGCATTTACAGTGCAGTACTGTGTTGTACATAATTCCAGCACTACAGTATCCGCCATCTTGCCTCTCGCTTAGCTCTGGACTTGACTGCCTATGCCGCTATTCCACATTTCACTCACTCACTGATTACTGTACAGTACTTTATATTATTTATTCAGTACAGTACTGTACTGTATGTTTAATGTTTTATTTGCTTATCAACAGTACGGTACAGTGAGTCACCTCTGACAGAACGGCAAACTGGAAGTACCTCTACAGTAGGTACTGTATGCAGCCGACTCCTTACCCCAGTCGGTCCCATCCCAATCACCCCCAAAAGTAGTATAAAATGTATTGTTTTTCCCTGGTGGTCTACTGGTACAGGTACAGTACAGTAGTATCCCCCAATCCCTGAACCCCAGTCTTCAATACTGTACTTTTTACTTAATTTCCTGGTGGTCTAGTGGTCCCTCCCATGACCCTCCCATCCCAACAGATAATATCCAATCCTGCTCTCCCATCCCCAAAGGAGCGGGCCACCAGCACAGCCTCTCCTCTTCCATGGCTGGCAGCCCACTGGGAGTTAATGAATGAGTGCGTGCACAGCCAGCATGCTCTCATTCGTAACTTTTCAGTGGGCTGCCAGCCACTGAGGAGACCAGGGCTGTGCTGGTGAGCTGCTCCTTTTGGGGGTGGGGAGAGCAGTGTGGGATATTACCTGTTGGGATGGGGAGGAGTTGCAGAAGGGACCACTAGACCACCAGGAAATTAAGCAAAAAGTACAGCATTGAAGATTGGGATTTGGGGATTGGGGGGTACTAGTGTACAGTACTGCACAGTATTACAGGACATAGGCAGGCGGGAGATGTTCTTTCTTTACTTCTGGCAGGCAGGTGATGGGCGGTACCGCTAGCCACCAGGGATTTATTTGGGGCAATCAGGTGGGATTGGGTCCTTGTGACAGCTGATAAAGCATTGTGAAGGGCAGGCAGAATTTCCATTTTTTTCAGACACGGCTAGAGAATGTGAGTTCATTTCACTGCAGTGTGACACTGCAGAGAAATCAGGGTCCAGTTCAGTAGTACAGCATTTTTATGAGTTGCTTAATGTGTGCACTCATTAGAAACATAGAAACATAGAATTTGATGGCAGATAAGGACTGCTTGGCCCACCTAGTCTGCACATTTCCTACCTAATGGATAAGCTGCAGATCCTAGTTAACCAACAGCCTACTTCCTCCTACCTCCCACTAGAATTGCCTTATGTCAGTCCCATGCATTCTTGAATTCCTCCACTGTTTTTGACTCTAGGACCTCCTAAGGAAGGTTGTTCCATGTATCCACAACCTCTCTGTGAAGAAATATTTCTTCAAATTACCTCTGAGCCATCCTCCTCTATCTTCAAATTGTGCCCCTTGTTTTGCACATCTCTTTTCTGAAAGATGATACCCTCTTGGAATTTGTTGATTCCTTGAGGTATTTGAAAGTTTCTATCATGTCCCTCTCTCCTCCTTTCCTCGAGGCTATACATCTTTAGTTCCTTTAGTTTTCTTCATATGTCTTCTGATGCAGACCCTGCATCATTTTGTTGCCTCCTCTGGACAGCCTCCACCCTGTCTATGTTTTTGCGGAGATGGGGTCTCCAGAACTGTACACAGTACTCCAGATGTGGTCTTACCAACTGTCTGTACTGAGGGCCAACAACTTCCTGTTTTAGTGCACTGCACTGAACAAGAGTTTTCATTGAGCTGCTACTGATTAGCAGCTAACAGACAAACCATTAGGAAATTCTTTACAATTCTTTGCAGTGAGAAGTGCACACAATAAGCAACTCTAAAAAATGCTAAACCAGTGAGTTGGGGGAACAGTTTAATGTGACTTGTACTGTAGTTACGGTTGAGTAAGCAGTTTAATGTTAAACCCCAAATTATGCACCTAAATAACTTTTCAACCATTCAAAGGATTTACACAAAACTTGGAATGCACAGTTTTGTATAATAGATCTCTTGATATACCAAGTTGTGTTTTGGTCGGACTTGCGGTTTATGTGCAGCAAAGTGCTGAAAAACGTGTGTTTTTTTTTCCCTTTTTTTTTACTTTTCGATTGATTTGTGGCCATCTTGCTATGCCCACACCATTTGATATTTTCCTCTGAAATTTTCAGGGTAGAAAGGGTGTGTTCAAAGAACAATCCAGCATTGTGTGGTGAAAAAATATTAATCCGCTCCAAAGTTATTTAATTTTGAAGTTTTGTGTTCTGAGTATGATCAGTTCACTACAAGATTTATAAGTATGTTTTGCGAAGAGATTGGGCTCACGATCAAAGGATTTTTGTTAGCTCATGAATGAGAGTTATAAAATCCCATTTGTGAGAAAAATCTTTGTTCGTGAGCTGTCATTGTTTTCATTTTCCCCAAACAAAATGTTGTAGCTTGCTCCATGGGTGACTTGTTGGTGAAATAATCCATGGGTTTTGTTCATGGTGATGCCCTCTACAAACCCATACCTTTGGTTTCCTTTATATTGGCCCAAAAAAGGCCATTTTAAATTTTAAAATTCTTCATTCATGACTCGCTTCTGATCCTCGTTTGCGAGCTGACAGAATCCATGTTCAGTAGCTGATCCCCTTTCATGAGGTAGCAAAATCCTTAATCATGACTTAGGGACTAGATGGCCCTATCTCATGAACAAGAATTGACTCATGAACAGGGATTTTGGAAGCTTACGAAAGGGTATTGACTCACGAATGGGGATTTTGGCAGCTCATGAAAGTGAATTGGGTTTTAGAATTCCCATTCATGAGCTGACAAAATCCCTGTTCATGAGGTGTCAAAATCCCCATTCTTGAGCCAATCCTCTTTCACGAGCTGACAAAATCTTTGATCATCATTTCAAGACCAGGTTGTCATTCTCGCAAACTAGGATACGCTCGCAAATGAGGATTTTGACACCTCGCAAAAGGGGATTGGCTCGCAAATGGGGATTTTGTCAGCTTGCAAAAGAGAATTGTTTTTTCATTTCCTCATTAAGGAGCTGTCAGAATCCTCGTTTGCGAGCTGAAAAAATCCCCATTCACAACTTGGAGACCAGATGGACAAAATCTGATTATCAAGGATTACTCGAGAATGGAGATTTTGATAGCTTGCATACTGGGATTAACCTCGCGTAATGTGGATTTTGACACCTCATGAATTAAGATTTTAAAAACTTTGCCACTGCACTGTAAGTAAACGGTTTGGTCTTTTGGCTTGAAACTTGTAATGTGTAAAGGGGATGTTCCAGAGATGTGAATTATGCAATTTAGGTGTTAAAAAGTTAATCGGCTAAAAAGATGTGCCATCACAAAGTTGAGATGTTTCCCATAGGATAACATTGAGGCGCCCACAGTGACTTTCAGTGCCCGTATCTCGGAAATGATGCAAGATATGGATTTTTTTGATACCCACAGCTTTGTCCACCTTTAGGTGCACTAAGCATGTGTGTAGGTTTTGAAGTCACACATTATACCTGCTGTGGAATTTTTTTCTTAGGTTGTACGGGTACTGCGATATTGACAAATCAGTGTTACAAGAGTTCCTTTTCAGGCTTATAGGGCTACAGTATGGCTCTGTTGTTATGCGTAAGTGGCAGTACAGGGCCCAGAGGGCCCACGCTCCCACAGAGGTATATCATTATGCACAAATGGGTGTTCCCACCAATACATTCTATTTACTAGTTGCATTACATATTACCAAAAAGTAAGGAAATTCATTGCAAAAACGTTGTTAATAAAAATAAGTTATGGTTAAGGTGACAAAAGTGGGGAAATGAGATGTTAAGGTTAAGCTCCTAACCTCTCCCACACCACTCCACCCCTGATCCTCCACACACCAACTGGCACGGGTGTGCCATGGGGTCATGAGGCCTAACTCTCACCCCATTCTGCTTTACTGTAGCATGTCAACCTGTTTACACATGGAATGGGGTGAGAGTTGGGTCTGATAACCCCATGGTACACCCCAGCATCTGTTGGTGTGTGGAGAATGGGGGGTGGTGTGGTGAGGGAAGGGGAGGGGTTAGGGCCTCAACCCTAACATCTAATTTTCTACTTTTGTCACTTTAACCTAACTGATGCATTAACAAAGTTTTTGCAATGAATATATATATATATATATATATATATATATATATATATATACATTTATTTATTTATTGCAAAAACTATGTTAATGCATCATTTGGTAAAAGCAGAAAAAATCAGGAAATGAGAACATTAGGGTTACCCCAACCCCTCCACCTACATCCTCCACAGACTGACAGATAATGGGTGTCATTGGAGTTGTAAGGCCTGAATCTCACCCCACCCATGTAAGTGGATGGGCATGTTATAGAAGGAGAATGGGGTGAGATTTAGGCCTCAACCCCAATGACACACCTCATGGTCTGTCAGTCTGTGGAGGATCTCAAGTGGGGGATTAAGGACAACCCTAATGTTCTATTTCCTGATTTTTTCTGTTTTAATCCTAAATGATGCATTAAATGTAGTTTTTGTAAAGAATTTCTTCCTTTTTGAGAAAGCGATTATAACTACCAAAAACATGTATTGGTGGGAGCATCAAGTTTCCATATGCATAGCTGGGTCACTGGAGGTCAGGCAGGGGTGATGAAGGATGGAGCATCGTGTGGACTGCTCTTCTGCTCCAGGTGGAGGGATGGGAGCATGGCCGGCACTCAACCAACCCCTCACAGATGCTGGGAGTAGTGAAGTAACCAGGTTGTCCAGTCATTCTACGGGCAGGGTGGACGTTGGACATCATTGCATGTCCCTGCCCTCTCAAAGGGAGAAAAGCACCAGTAGTTCAGGATGATTCTGCCCTGGCACCTGCCTCTATGACTCTCTGCTGCTGTTCTGCTTCGCCAACTGAATTACAGTCCGCAGTGCCACCACAGGCCCCGAACCCCACCCTGGGGTGGTAAGTCAGGGTAACAATATCAGTAATGCCTACACCTTCTTCTGTTGTTGATGGGCAGGCTGTAGTGTAGTAGCCACACCCTGGAAGGGGGGTAAGCTGGTGAGTATTGGTAGACAGCACACGGCAGCCACAGAAGAATGAGGAAAGGTGACTGGAATGGGTGTTGATGGCAGTGTGCAGGGAAAAATAGAATCAATATGAAAAAAAAATACAATAAAATAAAATATCTCAAGAACTGTTCAACCTACAGGAAAAATTCCACTGCACAGGTACTGTGCAGTTCACAATATTCTTGCAGTAGCATACAGTACATCACCAAACGGTGATGTAAACTGCCAGCAGCCAAAAGTGTGTATCTCACTTTGTTCCCCACATAACAGTGCCACAATGCATCACAGAGACCGCAATGTAATCCTATGCAGAAAACAACAACTTGGTCATGGAATATCTCTGCAATCAATTAATTCCCCAACAGTTAAACTACATAATTGACATCAGCAGGCATCCCCTCAAAACCCTGAAAATGTCATGCAAAAAGACCAAAGCAGAATGTAATCCTATGGGAAAAACATGTCATGGAATGTCTCCACAACCAATTAATTTTCCAACACCTAAACAAGCTAATTCACATCTCTTGGATATCCCTCAAAACCCTGGAAATTTCAAGTAAAAAGACCAAACCATTTAAAGATGATAGGAAATGATTTACTGTTGCTTGTAAATGTTAAATACATAATAAACAACAAGCAGTGATGTCCCTGTGTCTTTGTCAGTACTGTATATGTTTAAACTGTATATTTACAATGCTGCTCTGTAATGCTGAAACTCCATTTGGATTGTTAGATCTTGAAACCTGTGTGTGCAGGAATAGGGCCTATTTAATCAGCAGCTTCACTAAAGGCTGAAGCTACACTCCTCCAGGACAGTGCAAAATAATGGCAAGGCTCAAAACCACTGTAATCTATGGTGACCACCCATTCACTCTGGACAGCCCCCGCACATGCACACACACTGTTGCCTACCAAACTGACACCCTAAAGATCACACTCAGTCAATCAAAGGGAGGCCAGCTGTGGAGAGAGAGCTGAGGACTGTGCCAGTCGCTATGGAGGAGTGTAGGCACGGGGGTTTGACCAGTAACAACTTGTTACTGAGGGGACTTGGGAATGGAGGTGAAGAGGATGTTTTGGGGGTTGGAGTGCAGTTCACACATATGACAGTGAAATGAAGAGCTATCAATCTGGGATGGGGTACTTAAAAATTATAATAAAAGCTGAAGAAAACGTGTTCCTGTAGGAACATAAATGTGCAAGGCAATGAACCACTGTTTCAGTTTGATGCACAGGTGTGTCAGACTACCAGTCCGTCAGATGATTTCAACACCATTCCCCTACTATGTCACATCCATGACTTGCAGAAATTAATCATAAGGGACACAGACTGAAATGCGGAAGAAATGTAAAATAATAGATAACTTAAAAAACTCTTCTCCAAACAACTAAAAAAGTACTAAGCTACCATACAATTGATATGTAACAGCTCGGGATGACTGCAATACTAGGATTACTCACTTTTGGTACACTAGCTCTTTAAAGGTCAATGGCAACATGGTTGTGTGCTCTGTAATGAAAGTTAAAGGTTTACTGACCTACATATCAAGACTGACCCTCTGGAGTGGTTAAAGACAATGATTTGGTGAGACTTTACTAAATCAGGTGGTTTTCCACAGGTAAAGATGTCTAATGACAGAAACTGATGCTCTTCCTGAAATGTGTTCAGCTGAACCAGCGTTATGCACTGTTATGTCGTTTTGGACCTGAGAGAGAGATTTGATCACCCCACTCCACTGAAGACGCGTCTTTTCTGTGCAGTGGTAATAGACAGGCAGTGAGAGTCTTGCCAAAACATTATTTCAAAGTATTTTATTATTTTTATTAGGATTCTCTCATGTATTCCTCAGAGAAGTATGAGGAATCTAATAGCCTTCAGAGTGTTTCAACAATAGAGCCCTATTCCTTTGCACACCTAATGCCTACCAGTGGTGCCATGGCAGATGCAGTGCAAGAAAGGGAAAGCTTGTTATTGGACAGTGAATCTGTGGGTGTTGAGGTTTCTGTAGACCTATGGTAATACTCATTAATTATAATACTGTACATTTGTCTGTCAAACCCCATGATTGTCTGTCATCTATATGTATTGATTCAGTTTATGTGGTGTGTATCTTTGTAATCATGTCTGAAATTGAAGTGTCTACATACTTTCTCACTCCCACTCTGTGTGTTGGAATAGTTTGTTGATGGTGGACAGTGTGTTGGTCCATGCAATGAAGTCCCCATGTTATTTTGAAAGAATGCATGAACTAAAGAAGCACACTATCCCATCACAGTAACCATCGTGGAGAATCGTGTGCAAGTTGGTTGTCACTGTATTCCATTGGTGCACCCATTCCTACATCCACGCTAGCATCACCTGCATATATGCAGTCCTGAATGCAGCTTGATAGTGTAAAATAAAGTGAATACTCTTAGGTATTAGAGTGCAGATATTTTGTTTCACTCTTTTCTGCACTGCAGATGGACATCTGTGTGCATTCATGCCTACCGTGCTGACTTATCCATATCCTCTGTCAATGACTCACTAAAGTGCACATGTGCAATCTGTTGTGTTTGACAGTCAGCTACAGTAAGATTTTCCACATGTATTGAGGGCTATCATACCTTGGACCATATATTGACACCCTTGTGCTGTTTTCAAATAAAAATTCCAGTACTAGTACCAAGCAACAACATTAGCGATCAGGTACTTGTTTGTGAAGGGTAACTGGCAATGTTTTACAGAACCAGAAAGCCAACACCCTAGGAATGAATGTTCAGTAGGCCATCTGCATTGTCTCTGTCCACAATGTAGCCAGGTCACTGTCATCAATGAAAGGTAAATGTGTCACCTAAATAATAACTATTGTTTCTCCTTACTTTCAGTGTGTGTGGGATTACTAATTTTTATGTGTCCTTAATTGTTTCAGTGCAGTCAGGTCATAGCCTGCGAGTATTTCTTTCCCCTTTGTTGAGCTCCATAACTGGTAGAACAGAATGGGCACTCCAGGTGCACTCCAGCACTGTGGTCAACTAACACTCTACTCGCCCAAACTACTCTGGGTGAGTTTGTTTTTCCTTCATTACATAACAATAACTTGTACATCTTGCCTCTATTCCCCTCCTTCCCATTTGTTGTTCCATCTTCGTGTACAACATAGCAGTACAGGAAAGCACGTCACCTCTCTAGGCAGCTGAGGTACTGGCTTCATCAGGTGAACTAAGCAACCCAAGATTCCCCCATCCATGCCTACAAAAATATTTGTTGATGGTGATTTTAATACGTACACTAGTTGAAATTGCTAAGTACCGATTGTTGACTTACAAAAGGTATGATACATACATTCCCACACACATACACACACACACACACACACACACACACACACACAGAAAATTGGTATGGATTTCTTGAGAATGACAGCAGGCACAAACACAGTGAAAGTAAAGTGTGCAAAAAAATGTTTATTACTGCACTGCACACAGTGAGACCTAAGGAGAGGAACACAGTATTACACAGAACAGAGATGCATACAGAGCTACAATATATAAGCGACATTGTCTGCCCTATAAAGTACATATATAGAGTTGATAATAATCAGTAAAGCCACAGCATTTCACAATGGAATGTAACATTCAAACCAGAAAACTTGATTCTGGACAGCATCTATCCAATCACAGTGAAGCAGAACAAAGGTATTGCCACTTTAAATGCTCTGTCAGAACTACTTCTTATGATTTAGAGTGCCAACTTTTTAGAATCCACTGTCATTTAAACATGAAACTGTGAAATGGTATCCTTACAGTCAAGGGTGACAACAGTAAACATGTAGCACAATATACCCGTAATACACACAGTACAGGCTCAAACAAAACACCTTCAACTGTCACTCAAAAATTGGGATAATAACAAGCAATATCTCTGTACTTATTCTGTGGTA
Organism: Neoceratodus forsteri; assembly: GCA_016271365.2. Classification (NCBI taxonomy): domain Eukaryota; kingdom Metazoa; phylum Chordata; order Ceratodontiformes; family Ceratodontidae; genus Neoceratodus; species Neoceratodus forsteri. The sequence goes on along the minus strand of CM057454.1, from coordinate 1,021,511,876 downwards.
AAAGGCTGCAACCACAAATAACTGAAAGTACTGATAAACCATACAGTGATTATGACAGCTTTATCAGCATTGAAAGTACAGAACCTGTCATTCCACTTATAACTTGCAAGGAGGAAATGCTTTGCACAATCAGAAGATACATAGGATGCAGGGTTCCATATGTATGTATACAATATGCATAAAGTAACACTGTGTTATGGGGAAATGATGATAAGCTTAGAAACTCAGATGCAATTCTGTCACAGTCCTCTCCTTCTGACAGTACTAACGCAAATTGCAAACTGTGCATTTCCACACACAAAGAGTGCCACTGTTCACTTTATGTCAACGGAAGGGAAACTGCAAAAATGATATATTAACAGATAATTATTGCACACTGAATACCATGCTACAACACAAATTACCACTCTTAGGGCCAGATATTCAAAACTTTGCCCCGGGGATAAATTAGCACTGCCCGGCTTTCAAACAGTGCTCAGACCAAAGAGCCAGCCATATTCAAAAGGAATAGCCCAGTGCTAATCCTGATGATTATACCATGTGAAGGAAGCCGGGCAAACTGGTCTGGGAGTGCAGAGCAAAATAGCCTGGAATGAGAGAGCACTGAATACAGTATAGCAACAGGGAAGTGTAAACTGCAACAGAAGCTCAGTAGACATTGGAGCAAGCCAGTGTTGCAGGTGGAGAATATTGTGTGATTGCACAGAGATGTCTCTCATCTACTGCGAAAAACAATGCAAGCCATACACTGCAAAACTGTGCTATGCTGAAATGAGGTTTGCTAGGGCTATCTTGATTGCACAGTGCTAACACATTAGCCAGTGCAAACTGGTTAGCCTGGGGCAAACGGAGCTATATTCAAAGCTCCCATGCAAATGAACCTACTTAGGTAATCCGTGGGCAAACAGGCACATTTGCATCTCATTATGTGCTACTTAGTATACATTCCCTATACAGTTTGCCTGTGCTACTGCATGGTGCACACAGCTCCACCTTTTGTTGGAATGGCAGTACAGGCTGGATGCTGCAGGACAAGGTATGCCCACAGCATCCCCTGTTGGTCAGAATGGAAGTACGGGCTGGAAGCAGCAGGAACTGTGTGCCGGTAGGCACAGTCAGTGCATATAGCTACTCCATGCATCTGTGCAAGCATGACCTATATATGTGTATTTATACATCTCTCTCTCTCTCTCTCTCTATATATATATATATATATATATACATATATATATATATATACACACACACACACACACACACACACACACACACACACACACACACACACACACAGATCGATAGCTAAACACAGACACACTGCCCGTGGCCACTGTGGCCATACATGCCCTGGAGAATGCCCCCCAACAACAACATATGTACCCCACTGCAGTAGTGGGTGAAATACAGTGGGGGGACTCAATGCATGGGACAGGCATAACATGAACCTAGTGGGGGCAGGAGGCCATAGGTTGTAGGTTCACTAGGATATGCAGCATATGCATTAGATAGGGAACAGGGCTGACTGGATGGACAATTTCTTCCCTGCCGTCATGGTCCCTGTTCCCATGTGTGCCTGATATACACCCTGGCATACCCCTCAGCTCTTGTGTCACTGAAAAGAGGGACATGGGCATATTTGGATACTCTGGATAAGGGACAGATGAAGGACAGGGCAGTTTCAAGGGGTAAAATGAGGGATGTCCCTCATAAACAGGGACAGTTGAGAGGTATACACCCTGATAGGCTAATGTCTTCCCCCCCCAGTGCAGTCCCTGACCCCTGGTAGCCCCGACAATCAAAGAAGTACCTGGTGAACTAGTGGGCCCCCCCCCCAGCACAATCCGTGACTCCCAGATCAAGTAAGTATTAGATCTTTTCCCTGATAGTCTAGTGGTACCACCACCTCCTCAGCATGTATCCCGACCCCTGTTTCAAATAAAAATAAAATCATTTCCTTGTTAGTCTAGGGGTCCCCCACCCCCCAGCATGTATCCTGACCCACATTTCAAATAAAAATAATTAATTTCCCTGGTAGCCTAGTGGTCCCCCCACCTCCCAGCATGTATCCTGACCCCCATTTCAAATAAATTTCTATTTTTTTCCCTGGTAGTCTAGTGGTCCCCCCACCTGGCAGTGACATCCTGCTCATCACAATAATGTTCCAGAACAGAGCCCGTGACCAGCTCAGCCCTCCTCTCACCACCACGGATGGCCACCAACTGAGGTAGGAAGTTTGTGGTTCGGCTTTGAAGAGTGCAGATGTATCCCAGTAAACAGAAGATGACAATATCAGACCTCCAGTGGTAAGTATAGGGAAGGGGGGGTGTGGGGTAGTGGATTCTCAGTGGGAGGGTCAGAATGGGGGGAGTGGGTCAGCAGAGATGATGAGGGACAGTTTTCTTTGTTTTAGGTTAAGAAAAGATATTGCTGAACAGTTTCTTTTTCCAGGTAACATTTCCATTTGAGGACACTTGGGTGGTCTCCTAGTGTCTCACACTTGTGGGGAGATATAATATGTAACTAATTTGGGACACTGGGAGTGAGCTACCCAGTGTCCCACACTGTGGTGGGGGTGGAATAAAATATGGAATTCATTTTGGGACACTGGGAGTGGGCTCCCCAGTGTCCCAGACTGGTTTTGGTGGAGAGGGTATGTGTGAATGCTGACTCAGGGACTGGGCACCCCAATGTTGACAATTCATATTAAAACAATAACCGTGGGGTGGGGAAGGGCATCTGACACCGGAAGTGGGCATCCCATTGTTGGATTATTATTATAAATATAATACACCACTGTTGGAATTTGGGATAACATGGCTGCTGCCCAAAAGAAGCCACTCAGTAGTTACCGGTACCACAGAGGTGCGACTTGATTTCCTACTCCAAAGTTAAATCCATCTTCGGGCTGCACCTGCTCTTGATAACACAGCCACCCACTCACAGAAGACATCTGTAATTGTATAAACAAATGGTGTCACCAAGTGAACTTCTCTATGCACATACTCGTGTACCACATATGTACACGTCTGTGTTTATTTATATAAAGGTGATTAATGGACCTATTTTACTGATTTCATTGTGGCACTTACTGCAGAGACAAATCCTATATTGAACTGCCATTTTATGATGCAGAATTCTGTATCGAATTGTCCTGCTGTTTGCTAAAGAATGGCAGTTCGATGCAGGATGATGCATTGTAATGTGGCAGTTCAATGCAGGATTCTGTTTTTTTCATTACCAGCAGGGAGTAAGGGGACCGGAGGGTGGGGAAGGTGCCACTGGACACCAGGAAAACATAGGGCAGGCTATGGGATGACACTAACACCAACAGGATAATAAAGCATGGGGATCAGAAGCTGCAGACTGCGACTATGACTCACCGCCTACAACTGCCAGCTCATCAAAAATGTCTGTGAACAAATAATTTGAAGAAATGAATATCACAAGGTATGTACACAGGTACCACTTACCTACATTGTGATATTTATCAGCATTCAATAACTGTTTCTCTTTTCCCTGATTTGTTTCTCTCACTTCTTGCACAGACAAAATGGTTGACCCTGGGAAAAGAGATTCAGTTTTATGACATAGAATTCTGTCTTGCACTTTGCCTGCAACATAGAATCATTTGTCGTGCTGGACATCTATTTTTCCCATAAGAAATAATGGAAATTAAACATTTCATAACTTTTGAACAGAGTAATATATGTTCACCAAACCTTCAAAAGTCACATGTGTGAGCAAAGGCTTTCTACCCTGAACATTTCAAGCCATAATTAAACTCTGTTTCTGAGATACAGGTGGACAAAAAAAAGTACCAAAAAAGCTAAACCTTCTGTATTTTCAACACTCTGTATCTCAGAAACCACAAAAAGTATTCAAACAAAATTTGCCACATTCACAAATTCACCCATGGCTGTTATGTGTACCCAATTTCATGCAAATCAGTGGAACCATTACAAAGTTATTAACCTCCACAAATTGGCCTTTAGCATTAAATACCCATATGAACCCTAACTATATTGCCGCTAAAGCGTCAGTATAAAATATACATATATTACAAGAGACAGTTTTCTTTATATCAGGTGGTGACCTGGGGGGATTGAGCACCCCAGTTTCATTGTTATGTTTGTGGGGGGGGGGTGCTGAGAAGGAGAGTTGGGTAGTGGGGGACTGTCACAGCAGCAGCACCTGCAACATACTTTAGTGTATGGTTTTCTATTTTACAGGGTGTAATTTCTCAGCAGGCTAATAATGACCGATCAGCTGTGCTTGTTGGGTGGCGTACGGTAGATCAAAGGAAAGAGCCGACCTATGATTGGGTCAGATCTTTTCCTTTGAAATACATGAATTTTCTGCCCAGGAAGCCAGAATACTGTCATGATCAGCCTGGCTGATCATTGGTGCAACACTGATGAGCCCCCTGCATGTCACTCTTTTTTAGACTGACAGTGTCACACCCATCAAAAGCCACTCTCCTAACAAAATGTTTGTTGAGCCTGCACACACAGAGAACATAAAAAAGTCAATCAACACATATAATACAGAAATCAGAGACTGAGTAATTGGAATTGCCTGGACTGAGTGTACAGCTCAATGCCCTTACAACTCATAAGATGTAGCTTGCTTTCTTTTGCACTAAGCACCTGCACTGGGATGGGAGAGAAAAAGCAGGGAAACTGCTTTCCTACGGACTGCATAAGCAGCAGGCCGAATGAGTCATAGCAGCCCTGAAGGATGGGAGTAATATCATCTGGACTACCCCAAAGGGTATTAATGCAACAGTAGTGGATTTTTATATTTCCTTCTATTCCTTCCAGAGGACAAAGGGATCCCTAGCCCTAGGAGTCCATCTTTTCCTCTCTTCCTCTTTTCTACTTTCCTGCCTTGATGCATTCTAGTGCCAGTCCCTAGATTCCTCATTCTCCCTGACAAATATTATAGAAGTCTTTGCCCCACAAATCTCCTGAAGGGGATAGTATGAAGGCAGATCTTTCAACTTCTTTACCAGTTGTCTGTCATATACTTCAGAAAGTGTTCTCAGTTGTTCCTGCTTCAGAACAACCCCCTCTCCCTTCACAAGGCCTCATCACAGTTATTCCTAAAGAGCAGAAGGACTCCATTTCATTGACGTTTAGAGATCCATTTCTCTTATTCTCTTTTTGCATGCCCCTCTTCTGGTGAAGCTGCTTACTCTCAGATTAGAGAAGTATCTACCAGACCTTATCCATCCATCACAGCAGGGAATTTTGAAACAGAGACTGACTGTGGACTACCATGACTACTTAATTATTCTTATCCATGTAACATGCTCCATCCCCACACCAGACACAGCTATAGCCATGGTTTTTGAACCACACCCATACATATATATATACACATATGCAATAGCCCATGACAGGGTATGTGGTTATTGTGATTTAATCCACACCCTGGTGACTGAGCACCTAGGAGAACCATTGATAAAGGGGTCATTGGCAACAAAGCAACTATCCCCAAAAGCAAACAAAAAGGAACAGTTTTAAAGATGGGTATGGGTGGATTCTAAAGAATCAAAAAATAATGTACAGAGATACTATATTCAAAAATGGTGAAGTGGTGTTATGATTAATTGGTGTATAGTATTTAAAAAAGATTATGAAGATGAATCCATGTTACATGACAACTGTATACTATATCTGTTAACGAGTTATGACTAAAAGCAGTTATTGATAGCATCTGCATGTTTTTTTACATGTGCACTTCTTTACCAATGTATGTCTTTTGGAAAAACATGAAATACAGTGAAATGGTCTGGACAAAAATAACTATTCTTGAAGAATTGGCTCTGGGATTAGAAACTCCAGTAAGTCTGAAAACATTTTACTTAGAAAGGAGAAAGGTGCAATTATTGGAACCACAGATGGATAATCAAGTAATGAATCTCATAACAAATGGGCAAATGGAAATATAATGAAGTTTTTTTTAAAGTAGAAGACAAATGAGGGGGCTCACAAATTATTTCTATAGTTGTCTTTCATAAAACATGATTTGAGTCTAAGAAACAGTTTAAGCAAGTTCTTACCTGTTTAGACATATATGGAAAATGTGCCCTGGAAACCAGTGAGTGGTAGATGAAGTAAGACATAAGAGCACAATCAAAGAAGGACAGCAAGTTTAGTACTAATTAGGCATCTCCATGAGGAATGAAATAATGAGTGAAATATCTTTTCTAGATATATATATATATATATATATATATATATATACACATTTGGTTTATATTAAACTGTTGCAAAACATATGTTGGTATTTTTACATTAAGGTTGTGAAACGCACTAAAATATAAGCTTCCCATTTTTAGATCAAGACTAATAAAAGATATAATGGACTAAAGCATATCGAGAGTACGGTAACTAACAAGAACAGAATACTGTAACTCAGAATATAGTCCATTTTTATCAAGTTAAAGTTCTAAAACAGTAGAACCACTTTTAGAGGTTCATGCCTATATAACACTTTTGAAATGTAGCTGGTATAAAAGGTAAAGAGCTATGCACAATGGATAGATGTCATCACAGAATATGAAATAACATTTTGTCAAGCAACCTGGCCAATGACTGCACCCAACAGAAAGGGGTATACCACTGTTGTCTCACCAGCTAAAACAGTAATCACAATGGGGTATCCTATTGAAGCTTTAATGACACTGGTTAAGGTGACTTTTTTCTTTTTCTTTTTTTTTTCTTCCTGTACCCCCCTAACCTCTGCCAGCACTGCCCTACTGTTCCCCCCATGTTTGGGCTTACCCCCCCTGAATGGGGCAACTGGTTGGGCACCCCCTCCCGATGGACAATGGTGGTGAGACCGGCTTACCCCCGGTTGGAGCCATGGGAGGGATCCCTCCAGCAGACAATGGTGGCCTAGTGGGCACGGTGGCAGTGCGGTGTCAGATATGGGCCAGATTTTTGCCAGTAAGGCAACCCCTCAGGGTGGGGATGTGCAATTATGACCAGCATCTGCCCTGCCCACTGAGCGTAATGGTGTTGCTGCTGTGGAAACCCCGGTCTCCGCCAGGGTCCCTTGTGTGCGACGCTCAACCCCCGGAGAAGGAGAGCAGTCTGTGGGATGGTCAATCCTTCTCCCTCGGGCTGGCTCTCTGACTCCCGGGTCCATTCCCAAATCTGGAATGTTGGCACCACAGATAGATGCCTTCCCTCTGCACTGACAGGTCGGCAACCTCTTTTTAACATTGAAACAAGTTACTGAAATTAATAACAATTAAATCATACTTGCACTGAAAATAATGAAAGAAATTGCTAATTTTTTTTTTAACATGAAAGCTTTTTATTGAATTTTTTTTTTAAATCATAGATCATATATCCAACATATAACCAACATGCAAGGATATATCCACAAGATAGTACAGAACATAGTAATATGCAGGGTGCTCTATCCTAAACATAGTGCCTCTGGTTAAAGAACACAGTGGTATATAGAACAGTGCAGTATAGATGTAAGCAATAACCCATGACAGGGTGTGGGGTTATTGGGGATTAATCAACTCCCCAGTTGTTGCATTGTGAGGCACAAGGCTGCAGGCTGAGTGCCCTCACAGCTTTTGACGTTTTTATTAATCCCCAATAACCGCACACCCTGGAGTGGGTTGTTGTGCTTATAACATGGGTTTTGTTTAGAAATTAAAAAAAAAGCTAGCAAGGTGTTTTTTTACTGTTACAAGTTGAAAAAACTGAGTGTATACTGCCGCCCTGAAAAGTAATGCATATAAATAATGCAACTCTCTGCTACTGTATGCATAGAGAAATGCCAGAAAAGAACATACAAATGTCACCCAAAAAGTTATGTTTGACATTTGCATGTTCAGCACATAAATAAGATATTAATGACTGTCTCTTTTGTTGAGCTGCAGAGGTGACCTTCTCCGCCTCTCTCTCTCTCTCTCTCTCTCTCTCTCTCTCTCTCTCTGTCTCTCTCCCCACTCTCATGTTGTGTGTTTTTCTCTCTGTCTCTGACAAGAAGTGGATACTGTGCATCATCTGTGTATCTCTGTGCTTTTCTCTCTCTAACTTTACCATGGAAAGAGCTGCTGGAGGGAGAAACACAAGAAAAAACTGCACCACAGAAAAGACACTGACTGCATTTGAGGACATCAGCTGTGCTCCCTATCTCTCTGTCCCATGGTCAACTGGTGCTCCCTTTCTGTGTCTCCACAAGACGAGTAGATATTGTGTGTGGGGGCAGAAGATGGCAAGCAATGGAGGACAGGCTGTCTCTCTCTCTCTTTCTCTTTCTTTGCAGGCAGTGCTGCACTGTATGTCCTGTCAGTTGGGTGTTGGGGGCAATATAGTGCATCATCGGTGGGGGGGGCGGCAACTGTGGGTGCAGGACAGTGGCCTGACAGCCCCTGCATTGGGCAGCAACAAGTGACAGTAACTGCACCAACAGGGAAGTGACTGGGTTGCTTCTGTGTGCCTTTCTCTCTCTCTCTCACTTTACCACAGAGACAGAGAGCTGCTGGAGGGGACAGAAACAAGGAAATGAAACTGCACCATGGAACACACACTCACTACATGTGAGGACATCGGATTGCACTGTGCTCCCTGTCGCTCTCTCTTCCAATGGTCAACTGCTGCTCTCTCTCTCTTTTACTGTATCTGCAAGATGAAGAGACAGTTGGGTGTTGGGGGTAATAAAGTGTATCTTGGGGGGGGACAACAGTGGATATTGTGAGGGACAGAAAGGGGGTCAGGCAACAGAGGACAGGCAATCTCACTCTCTCTCTTTCTTTCTCTTTTTCCATGAGCAGCGCTGTGCTCTGACTCTCGGCAGTTGGGTGTTGAGTTCAATACAGTGCATTGTTGGGGGCAACTGTGGGTGCAGGAAAGTGCCCTGACAACTGGCTGCAGTGGGCAGCCACAAGCAACAGCAATGGCACCAACAGAGAAGTGATTGGGCTGTTTCTGTCTGCCTTTGTCTCTCTCTCACTTTTCCAAGAGAGAGCTGCTGGAGGGGACAGACACAAGGAAACAAAACCGCACCATGGAACACACACTCACTACATGTGAGAATATCAGGTTGCGATGTGCTCCCTGCCATTCTATCTCCCTGCAGTCAACTGCTGCTCTCTCTCTCTCTCTCTGTGTCCCTGCAAGATGAGTGGAGAATCAGATGTTGGGGGGATACAGTGCATCATGGGGGGGCCACTGTGGGTGCAGCAGTGCCCTGACAGCTCCTGCAGTGGGCAGCCACAAGTGACAGCAATTGCACCGAGACAGAGTGACTGTGGTACTTGACAATGCTCTAAATGATTTGCTGTGCTTGCAGACACGTATAAACAACTTGCTTGCAGTTCTGATTTCATTACTTTTTACTCTGCTCTGCAGCTCTGTCTTGTTCTGTAAAGCTAGCACCCACGTTGCCATGTATTACAATGGCTGCCTTTTGAAACTCAGTTTCACACACTTAACGAGTGCTGGTCTGCCCAGGGATCTTTCTTTGTACCACTTCTCAACAACTGTGTGTTAGCGGTCATGTGATGGTGTTCAGGTCAACTGACTTTCTACCTTTTCCTGACCCATGTTTTAAAAGCATATTAGGCAACAATTATCCAAAAGGTAACTGAAAAGAGGTGCTCTATTGTTTCATGGCAGAACTAGAATGCAGTTATCCTGACTTAATCAGTATGATATAATGTCTACTCCATAGAGAGTACATCTATGGTATTTCTGAGAATATGGAATAAACATGTGGCAGAGCTTGACAGAGGACCACCGGTAAAGTCAGTGTGAGGTCCTTATAAGGGGAAGAGAAATGCTGAGGCTCTGAAAAGTGAGACGATTATCCCAACAGTTATACTGTCTGGGAAGGGGGGTTGCATAGGGGGAAAAGGAGCAGAGTAGAGGTGTGAGGATAGAAGGAATCCCTCTTCTTGTATTGTAGCTCCAATTTGCCCACTGCTTTGAAAGAGATCCTTTCCAAGGTTGCCAGTCTCGTAACAACCCAGTCTACTTATTAATGATGTTATTTAATGTTTAAATATAGATTTTCATCCTTAGGACCTACATATAGTAGATAGATTAAGTGCTGTTTCTTTTTTTTTTTTTTTTTCATCTTTATCCTCCTTCCCACCCCAGTGCCCCCTCCTTCCATCCGCTCATGTCCCCCGACACCCACCACCTTAGGGATCTGCCCCTAGAGTGCCCTTCCTCCTCTCCCTGGCACATTGGGGTCTGTCCCTGTAGGTGGTCCGGGTAGACTTAGGGCGGACTTCATCTAGGGCAGCCGGAGATGTTTTTCCGGTTTTCTCCCCTTACGCCCACGCCCCCTGGGACGCCGTGCGCTTGGGACGTATGTCCCGAGTGGCTACGTGCTGACGTACACCAGCCCTCATGCGCCGCGACGTCCCCCCTCCCCGGCTCCGACAAGCGAAGCCGCCTCCATCCCTTCCTACTGTCGGTGCTTCCACCGGCTATGGAAGGGATGCAGAACGCAGAGCGTTCTTGGTCACCCACCCCTGAGGGAGGAGAGCATCCGTTGGGACGCTCGATCCTCCCTCCCCCCACCGACCCCCGGCTGCCCGAGTCCGTTCCCGAACCCGGGCCGCCGGCGTAGCACGAGGTGTGGCGTCTAGCGCCTCAACCCTCAGCGCCACGGGGTCATGGAAGTGCTGTTTCTAAAGATTATTTTTCTTTATTTTCTTTCATTACAAATATAACAATGATTCTTTCCTGGGCTACTATATACCCGGTTGTCACTTGCTTTGTGGAGATCTGATTTAATGCAGCATTGATGCTTATCAGACCCAGGACTCTAATTAAGTAGGACCTGGTAGTGTGTTTTCATAATAATGCCTCATTTCCTTCTCTATGATATAAACCTTGACAATGTGTTTACCTTTGTTTTTTTTCAGTCACACACAGTACTTTGTATGTTTAGGAATCACTTTTTAGGTACAACTTGTTTATTCCTTTGTTCATTACTTTGACCCGTACAGATATAAGATGACCTGACTTTTATGTATTAGCTGTATAGCCTTAAATAATACAGTCACTTTAAGGGCTTTGCAATTATATTTAAACTGTGACGTCATAAGTATTTCCCAATGAAACAATGTGTACTTAAGAAGCAGTTTGCCCTAGCAGCCCCACACCCTTGAAGACTCTTTTAGTCAAAGCGCTAGGAGTAAAGCTCACGCTTGGATTTCCTGCACTTGGTATTTGTGTAGCACTCGGTAATAACAGTAAAACTGACTTTGTTTGCTTAATTTAACAGAGTGTTGCCTCATTCTTTTTGTGCACCACATTTGCGTTTTTTGGATATCTCAACAGTTATACCCCCTCGGTACTCTGTTGCATACTACCCCAGAGTGGAACACAGGGACGGGGTATGGACATCTGGTTTAGATCTGAGCTAGGCTTCACCATGCATCCAGTGAGAACATGGAGCTGAATTGAATGTGTGGCCATCTGTGGTGGTCTGAGTGCAGGTTGCAGGATCCTCCTGATTTACCTCCCCCTCTTGGGTGGCAGGAGAATTCCTGCAGGAGGTAGCCAACTTCATTGTTGGTGAAACATTAGAGGCCCCAGGTGTTTAGTTCTGGGGGGATTTCAATGTTTGGGCTAATGATGAATCATCCAGGCTGTGTTCCCACCTCCTCAAGATGATGTCATCTCTGGGCCTGTAGCAAGAAGTTTCTACCGCGACCCACCAGGGCAGTCACATGCTGGACTTGGTCTTCTCACTGGGGCTTGAGATCGATAATCTTAAGACTGATTGGGTCATTTGGTCCTATCATTGCACTGTGGAGTTGTTGCTCAAGGTCCCCCCCCCCGCCATGAGCTCTCCCTCTGCAGAGATGGTAAGCTACCACCCTTTGAGGGGTTTGACCCCGGAGGATTTTCTGGCAGTAGTTGACCTATCTAGTGTGGGCAATGCATGCATAGGGGGTACAGGTAAAGCAGTCACCGCCTATAATAAAGTGATGTCTGAGGTATTCAACTTCCTTGCACTGGTCTGTGTATGACCCAGATCCTCTCACCTGAGGTCCCCTTAGTTTGATGGGTCGCTCAAGGCAATGAAGATCAAAGGTCAGAGGTTAGAGCGCTGCTGGCAGAAGACTGAGCTGGAGGAGGACAGACTGGCCCTGTGTGCACACTTTGTTGTGTACCAGGTGCAATCAACCATAAGAAGGCAGTATTCCTGTTCAGGGAGATTGCCGCCGGGAAGAACTAACCAGCTATGCTTTTTTGGACTGTGGACAGGCTGTTACATCCAGCTTATCTACAGCCGAAAAAAGCTTTTTCAGATGCTTTATGTAATGAGTTTGCTCAGTTCTTCTTAGAGAAAAAGCATAAACTGCCCTCCTCAGTTGGAGAACAATAAAGCAGTTGCTATTTATTCAAAAACATACAAAAATGCCAAAATGACACAGCTCCATGCTAAAGCAGCAAAAACCTCGACTGGTTTACGTACTCTCCTGATGACGTATTAGAAGTACTAAACTGTTCAAGATTTTGCTGCTTTAGAATGGAGCTGTGTCATTTTGGCATTTTTATATGTTTTTGAATAAATAGCAACTGCTTTATTGTTCTCCTGCTGAGGAGTGCATTTTTTTTCTTTTTCTTCTATCTCTATTTATTACTCTCACCCTCGAGATTGTGGAGCTGAATTTGCTTTGAGTGTTAGTTCTTCTTGGACAGAGTGTCTGCTGTCAGGCAAGGAGTCCTGCCAGTGAGCCACAGAGTGGCTAACAGTGGTTGCCTTTGCTGTCTGAGGAGCATTCTGCCTGGTTGGGGGGAGTTTATACCAGTGGAGGTGGTTGAGGTCATTGAGGTTGTTTCCAAGCTGATGCACACATGCTGCAAACTGCCCCCGGTGCCAACTCATTTCTTAATGAGTTGTGTTGACTCTGTAGGCCAGGTGTTTGCCTTGATTATCTGGTGTTCTTTGTCAGAGGGGGTCTTCCCAGATGCTTTAAATGAGGCACTGGTGAGACCCCTTCTGAGGAAACCATCTTTAGACTTGGACGTCAAGGAGAAGTACCATCCTGTCTCCAAGCTTCCATTTTTGGGAAAGGTTGTAAAGAAGATTGTGGCACACCAGCTCAAGGAACACCTCACGGTCTTTGGTATCTACAAGCCTCTCCAATCTAGGTTTCGTGCCAAGCACAGTATGGAAACTGCATTAGTTTGGCTGCATAATGATCTCCTCAGGGTGAGAGATCAAGGAGAGGGGACAATTCTCATTCTCCTTGATCTCCTCAGCCTTTGACACGGTGGACCATTATGTGTTACGACTGCAGGAGGGAATTTTGTGGACTCGCTGGCATTGTTATCTGCTGGTTTGAGTCCTATCTCACAAACAGGAGGCAACAGGTTGTAATGGGGAACTTCTCCTCCTCCCCTAGCCTTCTGTCTTGTGGAGTACCTCAGGGTTCAGTCTTGTCACCAATGTTGTTTGCCTTGTGTATGCTGCCCTGGGTGAGATCATTAGGAAGTACAGTCTGGATTTTCATTGCTATGCCAATGATACTCAGCTGTATCTATCCTGTGCCCCTGGGACATCCAATGCAGTGGATGTACTGAACAATTGCCTGGCCGAGATCAATGACTGGATGGCCTCCAACTGGTTGCTACTGAATCCTGAAAATATGGAGGTACTGGTGGTGGAGTCAAACAGGAGGCATGATAGGATGGCCTCTGACACAGAGACTGGATTGTTTCTAGGGTCTGTGCCATTGAAGACCTCCTCTAGGGTGTGTGATCTTGGTGTTATCCTTGACAGTGGACTGGCACTTGAATTTCAAGTGTCATCCATCACCCGGACCAGCCTTTACCATCTAAGGAGTACCACTAGGATCAAACATCTAGTTCCACCCATGGACCTCCCCACCTTAGTACATGCCTTCAGGACATCATGACTTAACTACTATAATGCACTGTATCTCAGGGTCTCTGGAGGTACCCTCCACCATCTGCAGCTAGTGCAGAATGCAACTGCCAGGCTGTTGATGGGCAGCCAAAATACTGCCATATCACCTGGTGCGGCGTGAACTGCACTGGCTGTCAGTTCAGTGGAAGGTTTTCTTTAAGGTGGGCTTGCTCTCCTTTAAGGCTCTACATGGACTATGTCCTGGCTTCCTGTTGGACTTCTAACACCTGCTGCCACAGTCCATTCCCACTGGTCCTCCTGTAAGGGCCTCCTTGCAATTCCCAGGATGAGGTTACATAGAAACATAGACTTTGACGGCAGATAAGGACCACTTGGCCCACCCAGTCTGCCCATTTCCCTACCTACTGGATAAGCTACAGATTCTAGTTAACCAACTGCCTATTTCCTGCAACCCCCCACTATAATTGCCTTATGTCTGTCCCATGCATGTTTGAATTCCTCCACTGTTTTAGACCCCACAACCTCTCCAGAAAGACGGTTCCATGCGTCCACCACTCTCTCCGTGAAAAAGAATTTCCTCACATTACCCCTGAGCCGTCCCCCCTCTAACTTTAAGTTGTGCCCCCTTGTTCTTACACATCTCTTTTTCTGAAAGATGCTACCCTCCTGGACTTTGTTGATTCCCTTGAGGTACTTAAAAGTTTCTATCATGTCCCCCTGTCCTCCTTTCATCAAGGGTATACATATTAAGCTCTCTCAGTCTATCTTCATATGGTTTCTGATGTAGACCCTGCACCATTTTAGTTGCCCTCTCTGACTCCTTCCATCCTGTCTATGTCCTTGCGTAGATGAGGTCTCCAAACTGCACGCAGTACTCCAGATGGGTCTCACCAACTGTCTGTATAGAGGGATAACCACTTCCCTTTTTCTACTTGTGATGCCCCTCCCTATGCATCCCAGTATCCCCCTGGCTTTCCTTACTGACTTCTCACATTGCATACCCACCTTTAGGTCATCTGATATGACTACACCCAGATCCCTTTCCATTATTGTTGTTGTTAGTACCTCCCCTGCTATTGTGTACTCCTCTCCTGGATTTTTATTTCCCAGGTGCATTACTTTGCACTTCTTTGCATTGAATCTAAGTTGCCATATGTCTGACCATTCCTCCAACCTTGCCAAGTCCCTTCTCATCCTTTCTACCCCTTGTGTATCAACTCTGCTACAGATCTTTGTGTCATCCGCAAAGAGGCATACCTTTCCTTCCAGACCCTCTGCAATGTCACCTATAAAGACATTAAAGAGGACTGGACCCAGTACTGAGCCCTGAGGTACTCCACTAGTAACCCCCCTTTCTTCAGAATGTGTTCCATTCGCTATTACCTTCTGTGTCCTGTTGTGCAGCCAGTTTTCTACCCAGGCTACCACCCTGGGACCCACTCCCAGTATGGCTAACTTGATTATTAATCTTTTGTGCGAGACTGTGTCAAATGCCTTACTAAAGTCTAGGTAGGCCATATCCACAGCCCCTCCCTGGTCTATTATTTTGGTCACCCAGTCAAAGAAATCGATTAGATTTGTCTGACATGACCTTCCTGCTGTGAATCCATGCTGCTTTGGGTCCAGTGCCCCGCTGGCCTCTAGGTACTCAACAATTCTTTCTTTCAGAAGTGATTCCATCATTTTCCCCACCACTGAGGTCAAACTAACAGGTCTGTAGTTTCTTGCTTCTGCCTTGCTCCCACTTTTGTGAAGGGGAATCACATCTGCCCTCCTCCAGTCCTCAGGTACCACCCCATCTTCCCATGATTTGTTAAAATGTGTGGTTAGTGGTGTCACTAGGTCCTCCCTTAGCTCTTTTAGGATTCTAGGGTGAACTCGTCAGGCCCCATTGCTTTGTCCACCTTGAGTTTTGTAGTTCTTTTCAGTACTCTTCTTCTTTAAATGGACTGGTATCAAACCCACTATCCAGAGTGCTTCTACTGTTTGGTTTAGGTAACTCCTCCTCTTCTTCTTTTGTGAATACTGAACAAAAGTATTCATTCATTCATTATCTCTGCCTTTCACTGTCTCCTCTGCCCACCTCCCTCTCCTTTATTAATCTTCCTATCCCTCCCTTAACCTTTCTATGTTCCCTAATGTACCTATAAAAGGTTTTATCCCCTTCTTAACTGAGTTGGCTATCCTTTCCTCGGTTTGGGCCTTTGCTTTTCTGACTGCCTTCCCACTTCTTTCTGCTTTAATTGATACAGTTCCTGTCTTGCTCAGTCTGTGATTCCTTATACTTTTGAATGCAGCCTTTTTCTCCTTAGCCTTCCTGACACTTCTTTTGAGAGCTATAGTGGTTTTTTATTCCGCTTTTGTTTTCTTTATTTGTTTCACAAAGGCTTGTTGCCTCCATGATGGCAGTTTTTATTTTTCTCCATTGTTCTTCCACCCCTCCTTTCTGGCCATTTGCTAATGCATTCCTCAGGTATTCACCCATTTTGCCAAAGTCAGCCCTTCTAAGGTCCAGTATCCTTGTATTTGTATGGATTGTCTCCATGGTTGTGTTTATTGTGAAGCACACTGTGCAGTGGTCACTTGTTCCCAGGTGTCTACTGACTTCTAAGTTTGTGATCCTCTCACCATTTGAGAGTACCAGGTCTAATATTGCTCCCTCCCGAGTGGGTTCCACCACTAGCTGTCTAAGGCATGCTCCTGTAGGGCATCGAGAATTACCCTGCTCTTGGATGTAGCTGCAGTCCATGTTGCCCAGTTAACATCTGGCATATTCAGGTCCCCATCAACAGTATCTCCCTTTTTCAGTCATTTTGAGAATGCCTCTATCATTTTCTTGTCCATTTCTCCCTGAGACGGGGTCTGTATACAACCCTGTGCGGATTGTGATGCCATTCCTGTCTCCAATGTGACCCAGAGTTCCTCTTGTCCCCCTTACCTTTTAGTTCTGTTACTTTGATCCCTTCCTTATGTAGAGAGCTACTCCACCTCCTCGCTTACCCTCCCTGTCCCTTCTGTAGATTGTGTACCCTGGTATGTTGACATCCCAGTCATGGTTCTCCGTGTACCATGTTTCTGTGACTGCCACAATATCCAAGTGTTCTACTTCCATCAGGGCTACTAGCTCTGGAAGCTTGTTTCCCAGACTACGGGCATTGGTACTCATTGTCCTCCATTTAATGTTGGCTTTATCCTTTTTTACCCCATCCCTGCTCTTATTGCCCTTGTCCATTTTTCCATTTACTCCTGTCCTGCTCTCTGTCAAGCTCTGTACCTCAGTGTTTACCCTACTACCTGCCATGCTTTGTGGGCGAGGCTTGAACTTTCCTGTTTCCTATCAGCACCTCCCCCCTTGGCTAGTTTAAAAGCTTGCCAAGGAAGCCTTTAAACCTGTCACCTAGGAGCTCGTTTCCCTTCCTGGACAGATGCAGACCATCATGCCAGTATAGACCTTCATCTCTCCAGGTGGACCCCCAGTCCCCATTGAAGCCAAAGCCCTGTGCTCTGCACCAGTTTTGCAACCATTCATTAAACCGCATGGTGTGCAGTACCCTAGCCTCACCCCTGCCATGGACTGACAGCACCTCTGAGAAAGTTACCGTGTTTGCTACCTGTCTGAGGCCCTCCCAACTCCACAAATTCATCCTGCACTGCACTGATCTCATGCCTAGCTAGATCATTTGTCCCGAGGTGGACGATGATATCTAGTTTCCTCTCCTGTGATGCTGCTTCGCAATCCTGAGGATTCGCCTGTCCCTCCAAGCCATGGCACCAGGCAGGCACCTTACTTCCTCTCCTCTCCCTTCCCAGGTCTACACCCTTAACAATTGAGTCCCCTATCAGAAGCTGTTTCTTTCCCTTGTGTTGTCCCTTGCCACTCTTTTGTGGGTCTCCTTGTGGATGACCCCAGCATTCTTCTTGGTCTCCAATGAGGGTGTCATCATAGAGGAACCTTGATTTGCCAGACCGACATATGATTTTTGTAGAGGTGCAACTCGGGCTACGCCTGTTCCACCACCTCACCCTCCCAGAACCTACTGTGGTCCATCTGCTCATCACACATGGCAACCTCTGAGGCAGTGGTTGTGGAACTGGTGCTCTTGGGTGGGGAGTCCTCCTTAGTCCTTGCCAGTTCAGCCTGAGGTGGGCAACCTCCTCCCTCAGAGCTGACAGTTGCCTGCAAATAGGGCAGCAACGAGGTTCCAGAATGTTTCCCGGAAAATTGCTGCCCCACAGCCAGTGCATTGCACCACCCCCACATGTCCTTTCTGTATGTGCCTTTTGGTGGCTCTGATATTGAGAACCTAAGTGTCATTTGTGGGTATCCTGTCTGTTTTGGTAGGTACTTTATTTTCTTTGTTAAACAGCTGAGTATACTCTATTGCTAATACTTTATAGTACATTGTATCTTTTGCTCAGTCTCTGATTTTTCTCTTCTTTCTCCAATGTTTTAGAACTGTTTAGTTATTGTGGCAGAGGTGTGGTACTGTGTTCTTTCTTGTAGTTCAAGGTGCTTTTGGAACTGCTGATTTCTATTGGTTTAAACTAGTACATTTTTTTCTATTTTAAAAAGCTACATCAACTTGGTTTGTTGTCACCTGTTTGTTGTTGCTAAGTAGCAGATGTTTTTGCATTGTGTTCTGATTCTGTGATAGAATCTGTATTAGTAGAAGGTAGATTATTGTGATTGTAGTTACCTTTGATGGTAAGGATAAAGAGGTGAGATAGAAGTGTATGTATTTTCAAACATTATAGAGGAACAGTGGCAGGATTTTTAGGACAGTAAATTAATAAAAAGGGAACTAGGAGAGCTTCAGTAGCAGACAAGTACTGGAATAGCAGTATAACTGCAGTATAATGTGGGGAGTGGTGCAATGCAGTGGTTGTGGGGCAGTCATATTCAGGCAGATCTTCTGGACACTGAGGTGCTGCCCTATCTTCATGCATCTTTCTGGACTGCGGGATGAGGTAGCCAGACTCAGAGCGGAAGTAAACTGGGTCAGGAGTACCATCACCCCTATCCAGAGACCACTCAGTCCAATGCAGCTGCCACAAAGGATGCAGAGAACGAAGAGTACTTGATGACAGTGGGCTCAGGGAGGGTTAGACCAGTCAGGCAGAGGACATCCCAGATCCTATTCCACTCAAGAACTCATATGCCACACTGCCAAACAGGGACAACCACATAGAGGTACCCAGAGAAATGGAAGGAAAGGATGTGGAGGTTAGCCAAGTGCAAAAGATGGAGATTAGCCCAGGAGGTGGATAGGAAGAATAGGGGCAAAATCAGCAGAAAGGCAGACAGCAAGGTGAACCAGGGATAAGGACAACCAAGGAAGGGACTGGAGTAGAACAGCAAACAGTCTAGGGAGGTCAAATCATGGAAAGTCATGTGTCAAATGCCAGGAGCCTTAGCAACAAGATGGAAGATCTGGAGGCTGTCATGGTGCAGTCAGACCTGGACATTGTGGCCATCACTGAAACCTGGTGTAATGATGACCACAACTGGGATTTGGCCATACCTGGCTACAACATATTCAGAAGAGACAGGGCAGGCAGGAAGGGAGGAGGAGGGCACTGTATGAAAATGACATAAGGGCCACAGAGATCCAGGAGGAACAAAATGGGGAGAGATACTGTGGTTAAGCTGAAAGGAAAATGGGGCCAGCCATCCGCACAGGTGTGGTCTATAGACCACCAGCCCAGGAGGAAGAAATAGATAGGAGTTGATGCTAGCCATCCAGAGGATGGCAGACAAGGGTGAGGTAGTACTGGTTGGAGACTTCAATATTCCAGACGTGGACTGGAGCATCCCAGCAGCAGCATCAACTAGGAGCAGATTTATCCTGGACTCCTTCAGGTGCCTTCCTCAAGCAACTGGTCATGGAACCAACTCGGCAGAAGGCAATACTGGACATTGTGCTCACAAACAGGGACAGTGTGATGGGGTAAGAGTGGGGAGCACCTGGGGAACAGTGACCACCAGTCACTGTGGTTTGAAATCACAGAAAGAGCAGAACCTAACCACACAAAAACACGTATCCTGGATTTTAGGGGGGCAAACTTTGGGAAAACGGGGAGATACTTGAAAGAGGCATTAAGGGGAATGGGGCAGGAATCAGGGGTTGAGGAACAGTGGAAGTATTTAAAATGGGGATTACAAGAGCAACAGAATTATGTATTAAGCAGGTTAGCAAGAGGAAAAGGAAGAGGAGACCATTATGGTTTTCCAAAGAGGTAGCAAAGAAAGTGAAAGCCAAAAAGATTGCATTCATGCAATACAAAAAGACACAGGCAGAAGGGGATAGGCAGAAGTACCAGGGGAAGCAAAGGGAGGCAGGGAGGTCAGTAAGGGAAGCCAAAGCTCAGACAGAAGAACACATTGCAAAACCAGTGGGTAGAGGGGACAAAACCTTTTACAGGTACATAAGTGAAAAAAGAAAGGCAAAGGGAGGGATAGTGAGACTGAAGGGGAGGATGGGGTCTGTGTGGAGGATGACAACAGTAAAGCTGACATATTGAACAGGTATTTCTGTCAGTCTTTACTAAGGAAGAGGAGGGTACGGTCTGAAGGGAGTACAAGGGGTGAGAATGGTGCAGAAATGGACACAAGTCCCTTTACACGAGAAAGGGTCCTGAAGGAACTGGAAGTAGTAAGAGCTGATAAAGCAATGGGGCCAGATGGGGTGTACCCTAGGGTCCTTAAAGAACTAAGAGAGGTGGTGGCTGAACCTCTTGCTATCCTGTTTAGCCGATCACTAGAAACAGGGGAGGTACCCAAAGACTGGAGGATAGCAGATGTAGTCCCCTTATACAAAAGTGGGAAAAAGAGGAAGTGGGGAACTACAGACCAGTCAGCCTCACCTCAGTAGTGGGAAGATCATGGAAGCACTACTGAAGGAGAGATTGGTTGGAACATCTGGTTGTCAATGGACTACAAGACCCAAGGCAGCATGGTTTCACCAGGGAAGGTCATGTCAGACCAACCTCATTGAATTTTTGACTGGGTGACTAGGGAGGTGGATCAGGGAGGGCAGTGAACATGGCCTATCTGGACTTCAGCAAGGCCTTTGACACTGTGCCACATAGAAGACTATTGCACAAACTGGGGAATATGGGTGTGGGCAGGACAGTAGTGCGGTGGGTAGGTAACTGGCTGGGCAGCAGGACACAGAGGGTGGTGGTAAATGACTGTCACTGCACAGAGGGAAGAGGACCAGTGGAGTACCACAGGGATCAGTGCTGGGACCGGTACTATTCAATATCTTCATCAGTGACATTGCACAGGACCTAGAAGGCAGAATTTCACTGTTTGCTGATGACACAAAGCTCTGTAACAGAGTAGACACACAGAGGGTGTAGACAGAATGAGAAGGACCTGCAGAAACTTGAAGAATGGTCAGGGGTTTGGCAGTTGAAATTCAATGCAAGGAAGTGCAAGATAATGCATATGGGGCACAAAAACCCTGGCACAATATATCTGTTGGGGGGTGAGGATATAGCATGCACCAAGCAGGAAAGGGATCTTGGAGTTATCATCTCTGATGACCTCAAGGCAGGGAAACAGTGTGACAAGGCAGCAGGTAAAGCAAATAGGATGCTGGGATGCATAGGCAGGGGCATCACCAGCAGGAAAAGGGAGGTCATAATTCCACTATACAAGACACTAGTGAGGCCGCACTTGGAGTACACTGTGCAGTTCTGGAGACCTTACCTACGTAAGGACATAGACAGGGTAGAGAAGGTTCAGAGGAGGGCAACAAAGATGGTGCATGGATTGCATCACAAGTCCTATGAGGACAGGTTGAAGGCACTGAACATGTACTCCCTGGAGGAGAGGAGAGAGAGGGGATATGATAGAGACATACAAGTATCTTACAGGGAGGAACAGAGTGCAGGAATGCACTATTTTTAAGCGAAAAAGATGTTCCAGGACTAGAGGGCATGGGATGAAGTTGGAGGGAGGATGATTCAGAGGAAACGTGAGGAAGAATTTCTTCACAGAACGGGTGGTGGACAAGTGGAACACCCTGCCAGAGGAAGTGGTGGGGGCTGAAACAATCACGGAATTTAAGAATGCATGGGATAGACATAAAGGAATTCTGGAGGTCAGGGGTAAGGGACAACAGACTTCCTGGAAAACATAAACTGAACTTACAAACTTAAATGGGCAGACTGGGTGGGCCATAGGCCCTTATCTGCTGACACTGTCTATGTATCTATGTATCTATGTCCCTCTTCCTTATAATATACAATGAGTAATATATACATTTTTTTGTGTGTGTGTGTGTGTATACTTACGCTTTATGCACTGTGCTGGGTAATTAAGAATATGACAGTTCTGCTCCAAGACCTGTTGAGGAAGTGATGTCAGAACCTTGGCTATAAAGGAAATGCCACAACCACTGGTGACTGCTAGAAACAATCAATTACACCACTGCTCCACCACCCTGGTGAGTACTGCCCTTTATAGTAAGTCAACCAACACCACAATGTGCTAGACCACTGCTCCTACACAAACCACTCTACTGAGTACACGGATAAAACAAACTCACTGTTCAGCCAGCAGGACACTTCCAAAATATTGCACAAATATCCTTCCAAATCCTATGTGTCTAGCACAGAAATCAAGCAACTTCAGTTGTATTACAACCCCTCTGGTTATAAAATTACTACACTTTAATGGAATCCTGCAATTCTTAATGCCAATAAGAAAATAATGAAACTTTCTGTAGAAAGTGTAGCTTACCTTCCTAGTCCCCTACAATATTATGTTTTACCAAGTTACCAGTTCCTCAAATGCGTTCTAGTTTGTTCTCTGCAGTATAGCCAATTTCTCAGCTTCCAAAAGGAACAGGCAGGTCCTCTGACTGATTTTACTCTGGTAACTTTACTCTGGTGACTTTACTTAGGTTAAAACTTCTATGCAACAGAGCTTTTTAGTGTCGCTGACCCATCCTGTGGAATCTGCTTTCTCCATCAGTAAAGGAGACCCTTCAGCTGAGGAATTCAAAGTCCACCTCAAGACCTTTTGATTCAGCCTGGCATTCCTAGACACTGTCTTTAGATGCTGCTTCTTAGACATTCTGAAAGAATGGCCCTTTCAGGAGTATGCTGCTAAGTCAGGCCTCCCATTTTGGGCTGTCTGCTTTTTAATATATGTAACTGATATGTTTTGTATTTTAATTATTGCTTTTTAACTGCTCTTTAATGTATTTTGATTGTATGGTGCCCAGAGCCTCTGGGATTGGGTGCCTGAAAAATAAAATTTGCCTTGTCTTGCCTATATTGTCTGGGGAGGGGGGTTGCATGGGGAGGGGGCAAAGGAGCAGAGCAGAGGTGTGAGGATAGAAAGGAATTCCTCTTTTTGTAATGTAGTCCCAATGTGCCCACTGCTTTGAAAGACAGCCTTTCAATGGTTGCCAATCTTGCAACAACCCAGCTCCTATTCCCATTTCACTCTGCTTGCCCTTGGAACCAGTTTCTGTGCATTGATAAGTGCAACATATGCCTTTCTAACAGCAATTTTGGAGAAGTGTCAGTATTCAGCATTTGCAGCCACTGCCCAGGTGAATGTGGCTGCAAGTGGTTCTCAGGCTTCAACACGGATGCCTACAGCTGTAGTTACCTCCAAATGTCACTATGCAGGATGTCTGTTTTCACCTGTATCTGCTGGATGGAAAGCATTGTGTCATTTTAAGTATTGTAACATCTGGTATGAGTCTAGTGCTGTTCTCTTCCCAGCTCCGCTACCTAATGACCTGACCCCCAATCTGTATGCTTGTTTTT
Source organism: Neoceratodus forsteri (assembly GCA_016271365.2). Taxonomy (NCBI): domain Eukaryota; kingdom Metazoa; phylum Chordata; order Ceratodontiformes; family Ceratodontidae; genus Neoceratodus; species Neoceratodus forsteri. The sequence continues at coordinate 1,021,488,197 of CM057454.1, read as the reverse complement.
TGCCAGATACAGGTGTGTTGTTGGTGGGGCCCTTGCAGCCTTTGGCCTTGAGGTAGGGAGCATACATCTATTCCAGGCCTGCAAGGTCATTAGTGTGATGGAGTGAGTGAGAGAGATTCTTGCAAGGCTCTGGCCCAGCAGTATATTTAAACAAAGAATGTGCGCATCCAATTTGAGCCTGTCTTACTGTGGTGAGCTGTCTGACAGTGGAGCATGCCATATAAAGGTTTGCACTTTTCAATAAGCTAGTGAGTACCCTCGAACCAAGGGAAGTCTAGCACTTCTTTACTACAAAGTGTTCGAAGTTTAGCCTTGCTCAGCCTTGGTGGCTTGCTCTCCCACATGAGGTAACTAAGGAGTTGTTTCACCTTAGTGAAGGTCTTGTCTGGGATACTAATGGTAAATTAAGTATGTATGCAAACTTCGACAGGGTGAACATATGTATGACTTCGATCCTCCCCATCAGGGAGAGATTTAGCTTAAGCCATCACTGGATTTCTTGTTCTAGGTCAATTATGAGAGGAGAGAGATTGGTTGAGAGCATGTCTGCCCACTTAGTAGAAACGTGGATCCCCAGATACTTGAATACTGTAACTGCCAATTTGAACTGCAGCCCTTGGCAAAAATTGTTGTTGCACCACTGGTTCAGAAGGGACAGGCCTCCTCTCACCATCATGGCTATCTGCCAACTGGCATATCACTGAACATGTACTGTATAATACTGTACACACTCATTGATTGACAGCTCACAGTAAGCTGTCAATCAGTGAGCATGTGCTATATTATATAGTACACACTCACTGACAGGTCAGTAGGCAGCCGGCTGTGGTGGTGAGAGGAGGGCTGTGCCAGATGCCATCTTGGGGTTTCAGATGGGGGAGGAAGAGTGGTGGGTACTACCTGCTGGGGTGGGGAAGGTGTGGCCTACAGGCAATCAGGGATTGTGTTCTTTATGAATTAAATATACAGGAGAAATTGGGGACTGGGGAGGAAGGTTCACCAGACCACCAGAGATGGGTTTTGTTTTATTAAATAAACTATATGGGTGACATTGAGGATTGTGGAAGGGATCCACTAGGCCAACAGAGATTTTTTTTATATTAAATAATCTATATGGGTGACAATGGGGATGGGGCGATAGTGGTCCATTACATCACCACAGAAGGTACTTGACCATATTGGGGAATTGGGGCTTGGGGGTTGGCACACTGCTGCAATGTGCTAAACTCTGCCAGAGGATCTTTCTAATACCCTTAAACCTGCCCTTGCTGGTCTAACAGTACTTAGAAATTCTCCCCTTTGGGAGAGTTTTGAGAATCTGACATTCAGGGATGTGGCAGCTTGAGTCTGCCTCGTGCCCCCTTGCACCATGCCACAGCCCATTTGGGGGCTCACAGGTGACACAATCCCCTTTTTGTGCAAGCAGCCTTCAGTTGATGCAGGCTTCCTTTGTGAATAGCTGCTGGTGCATTGTTTGGCACAAGGGACATTTTGAGCCATTCATTATGGTGCAAGCTCCTTGCGCTGCGCTGGTAGCTTTGAGAATCGGGTCCATGGTCTGTAGAATGGGACACAATACTCTAGGTGGGGTCTTACCAGTGATCTATACAGGGGCAACACCAACTCCCTCTTTGTGCTGGTGATACCCCTCCCCATACACCCCAGTAGAGCTGTGTGGAAAAAAACTTCAACAAAGGAATGTCCGTGAAAGTCATACTTCCACTTCTGCACTGGTTCGGAAATCAAATTAGCAACTTTCACAGAAATTCCAGCTTTTGACTGGCACGCTACCATTTAATATTTCTCTGTTGTCTAATGGACCCCCCCAGGCCAGTTGCTGGTCACCACCCGATATCAAACATATAAGATTTCCCTGGTGTCCAGTGGCTCCCCCACCTAAAGCCCTGCCTGTAAAAATAAATTCCCTGATTGCTAACAGTCCCTCCTCCCACCCTATCACTCACCCCATGTATAAAATATACTTCCTTGGTGGCTAGTGATCCCTCCCCTAAGTGATCACCTGCCCAAAATGGACATCATATGCCCTGGTGTCCAGTGTAACCCCCCACCCAATCCCAATCCCCAGTATAGTTGTCTCGTGTGCAGTATATGGGCCCTATAAAATGGTGGACGAGATTTCAGCTAGTGAGATTTCCAACAGTGACATCCTTACAAACTATTAGAAGTAGTTGTGGTAGCGATAATATACTACTCGTGGTGGTGGGGGGCTTGGAGCTCTGCCTCCCCAAACTAAATGATCAGATGTATGTGGGGAAGGGGGATAAGGGGTCACAGCCCCCCGATCTGTGGAAATCTCATCTGCCATTTTGATGGGGCCCATAAACTGCAGCCGCTCCATATAGTCAAAATGTTTCCCTGGTGGTCCAGTGAACCCCCATCCCTATCCCAGATCCCCAATACCTGAATTCACCACTATTCCTTGCTGCTCTAGTGCACCACCACCCTGCCAAGTAGTGTACCACCACCACGTTCACCCCATCCCAAACACTAGTGGGGAGATTAGTACAGCTCTCTGCTCTCCACCACAGCTAGCTACCCACTGAGCTGTCAATGAACGAGCACATACTTTTACAAGCACACACTCATTCATTGCCAGTTCACACCAATTCATTCAGCTGTCACTGAATAAACACAAGTAGGCCTGTCAGTGAATGAGAACGTGCTTGTACAAGTAAGCACTCATTCATTGACAGCTCAATGGGTTGCTGGCTGTGGTGGAGAGTGGAGGGCTATGTCAGTTGCCTGCTTGGGTTCAGGATGAGGTGAAGCAAAGAGGTGGGACACTGTCTGCCATGGAGTGGGTACACATGACCACCAGGGAATAGTGGTGAACTCATGTACTGGGGATCAGGCATGGGGTGGTTCACCAGACCACCAGGATAATGTTTTGACTATACAGGAGATAGGGATGGGGGGGTTACACTGGACACCAAGGCATATAAATTCCACATTGGGTGGGTGATCGGGGGCTGAAGGACCACTAGCCACCAGGAAACATTTTTTTATAGGCGGTGAGTGATCGGATGTGGTGAGGGACCACTAGCCACCAGGGAATTTTATTTCTCTTTGGGCAGGGCTTCATGTGGGAGGGCAGTGGACAACAGGTAAAGCATTTTTTTTCTTCTTTCATCTCAGAGGATTGGTGCAACAGAGCAAATAACACATTTGGAAGATTTCTGATTTGCCACAGGCAGAAGTTCGGAAACTTACGTGAAAGTTGAGAAATTTCATGGAATTCAGCTAAAGCTGAATTTCTGACTTTTGCCCATCTCTACAACCCAGCATCCCACTTGCCCTCCCTACTGCCTTGTCATAGTGCCTGGCCAACTTTAGGTCATTTGACATGAATACCCCTCTAGGATGGTTGTCATCATTACTACTCCACCCATTTTGTAGTCTGCCCCTGGTTTCTGTGCCCTAAGTGCATTATTTTGCACTTGTTAACATTGAAAAACAACTGCCATATCCTTGACTATTCCAATACTTTTCTCATGTCTCTGCTCATCCATTCCACCTTTCCACCCCCCAGGAGTATCCACCCTATTGCAGATTTTGGTGTCATCTGAAAGAGGCAGACCATCCTTCAAGCTCCTCTGCGATGTCACTGATGAATACATTAAGTGGAGAAGTCCCAGCAGTGATCCCTGAGGCACCCTGCTGGTCAATCTCCTTCCTCAGAGTGAACTCTGTTAACCACCACCCTCTGTCACCTATCCCTTAACCAGTTTCTTATCCAGTTTGCAACTTTTAGACCCACACCTAAGATACCCATCTTGCTTACTGGTCTCCTACTGTACGTGGAATGGTGTTGAACATCTTACTGAAATCTAAGTAGATAACATCCACTGCTCCAACCTGATCTAGTTCCTTGGTCACCCAGTCAAGGAATCTATCAGATTAGTTGGACATGACCTCCCCATGTGAAATCATGCTTCCCTGGGTCTTGTAACCCACTGGATTCAATATATTCCACAATAATTTCCTACAGCAGTAATTCCATTAACTTTCCCACCACAGATGTCAGGCTGGCTGGCCTATAATTACCAGCCTCCTCCTTACTACCACTTTTGTGTAGTGGGACTACATCCACCCTCTTCCAGTCTTGCGGAACCACTCCTGTTTCCAGTGAGCTTTTAAATAGAGGTGCAGCCAGTATTTCCATGAGATCCCTCAGTACTCTTGGGTGAACCCCATCTGGCCCCATTGCTTTGTCCACCTTCAGATTAGCAAGTCCCTTCAGGACTCTAACCTCCAAAGAACTATGAGTGTCCACCTTCCTCCCTCAAAAACTTGTTTTACTTTTTTGTGGCCCCTCCCCTTCTTCTTCCTCTGTGAACAAAGTATTTCTTCAGAATATCTGCCTTTTCCTGGTCCCTCTTTGCACAGTCCTCCACCTCCCCTTTTTAATCTTTCAATCTCACAAATAGTCTTCCTCATTTCTCTTATATACCTATAAAATGTCTTGTCCCTGTTGTTAACTCTAAGCTCTTTTTCCTCAGCTTGTGGCTTTATGCTCCTTGCCACTTTCCCTGCTTCCCCCTGTTTCCCCCGATATAACTCCCTATCCTCCTCTCTTTTTTACATCTCCTCATAACTTCTGAATGCTACCCTTTTAGCTTTTAACTTTTCAGCCACCTCTTCTGAGAATGACAGTGGTCTATTTTTCCTCTTGCTTTTTCTCACTTGTTTGATCTATTGCCTTTAATATGCTCCCTTTTATCTTCACCCACTGTTCCTCTACCCCTCCCGAGTCACCCCCTACTAGGTCTTACCTGAGGCGTTCACCCATCTTTTTGAAATCTGCCCTCCTGAAGTACAGGACCATCATCCTTGTGTGATTCAATTCCACAGTTGTCCTTTTATTGAACCAGACCATATGGTGATCATTGGTCTTCCAGTGGTCTCCCTCCTTGATGTCTGCAAAACTGTCCCTGTTAGTGAGTACCAGGTTCTCTATTCCCCCATCATGAGTGGGTTCACTTACTAGTTGCCTGAGGAATACTACCTGCAGAGAGTCCAGGATGTGCCTACCTCTAGCTGAAGTCACTGATGTGAGGCTCCAATCCACATCTGGCAGGATGAAGTCCCAAACCAGCAGTACCTCACCCTTTTCTGCTATCCTGTCAATGGCTTCCACCAGTACCTTAGCTAATTCTCTCCCTATGCTGGAGGTCTGTAGATCACTACTGTGAATAGTGGCTCCATTCCCCATCTCCAGGGTGACCCACAGTACCTCTGCCTCCCTGTATTCCCTGTATCTCTGTGGCTTTATGCTTTTACATAAAACACCACACCCTCCTTCTCCTTCCACCCGGTCCTTCAATGAACAGAGGCATAGCCCAGTATGGCCATATCCCAGTCATGGTTTTCAGTGCACCATGACTCAGTAACAGCCACAGTATACAGGTGGGCCTCTGCCATGATGGCCTCTATGTCTAGCATCTTATTTCCTAGACTTCTAGCATTTGCACACATGGCCTTCCAGATTTTTTTCCACTGTGCTTGTTGCCCACCTCTTTCCTTTTTGCCCTCCCTCCCTCCTGACTCTCTTTTTAATGTTCCTGTTCCTCTCCCCCTTTATCTCTACCACTCTGTATCTATTATCAATTCGCACCCTGGGGGATTCCTCTCTCCTAAGGTTCTTCTTACTCTCTACTTCAGCCTGTGGGAGGTGGTACTTTGTGACTTCCAAATTGCTTTCACCACCCTTCTTGGCTAGTTTAAATGTTCATCGAAGTAATATTTAAATTATCCACTAAGGACTGCAGGTCCCCTCCCAGATGGATGCAGGCCCACACCCCTGTGTAGGTCCTTATCCTGCCAGGTGGGTCCCCAGTTCCCACTGTAGTCAAAGCCTTCCTTTCACACCATTACTTTGGCCATGACATTAAGCTCTTGGTGTGGAGATCCCTCTCCTTCCCCTGTCATAGACAGGCAGCACCTCAGGGAAAGCCACTGAGTGAGCTATCTGTCTAAGACCCCTTCCCAGATCCCTAAACTCCTCCTGCAATATCCCAGCCCTGTCCCTAGCCAGGTCATTAGTCCACAGATGGACAATGACATCCAGCTCTCCGTCTGTCATACTGCCCTAGTAATCCTCAGGATCCACTTCCTTTTCCTCCAGGCCATGGCACTGGGCATGCACCACACCTGCCACTCCCATTTCTTATTCCCAAATCTATCCCTCTCACAATCGAGTTCCCCACCAGACGTTGCTTCCTCCTCCTCCTCTGGGGTCCTCTACTATCCTCCTTGGGGTCTCCACTACTGAGGGTTCCCACTTCCCCTTGGTCACTACATCAGATACCACCTCCTGGAAGTCCTGCTCTGCCAAAGTGGTGTAGGAATTATGCAGTGGTACTGGATGAGGAATGTGCCTCTCTCGTACCACCTCCACCCTTCCTGTGCCCATCACAGTCCAGCCATTTCTCCTCCCTGGAATCCTCTGAGGTACCGGTGACAGACTTGGTGGCCTCTGGGTGGGGGAGAGGTCCACTAAATCCTAACCAACTCAGCCTGGAGTCCAGCAACCTACTCCTTCAACCCAGAGAGGTATGTACAGAGGGGGCTGCACCAAAGTCTCCACAAGGTCTCTCTGGAAACTGCCATCCTACAACCATTGCACCGCACTACTACTAGCATTCACAACCTCTGTTCTCCCTGTGTTACCTGGTAATACTTTTGTACCTTTACCCCAACTGGGTGTTTCTAGTTTTCCCCTTTTTTGTTTATTTATATTTGCATTCCCTCATGCCTTGTTTAAATCTTTATATACTCCTACTCTAGATTGGTGTTGCTCCTATTCCCAGTTTTGGCCTACCTTTGACCTTCCACCATTCCAAGCAGTGACAGTTACATAGTAGTGAACAATTACTTTGACTTTGCTAACTGACAGAGTCCCTCTTTTCTCTGAGAACAGGCAGAGAGCACCAGGAGGAAGGAGCTTCTGATATAACTAGACTTTTCTACTTGTACTAAGAACTAGAACTTTACTACTGGGACCTTCAATTTAGGGTAAAAAAAAAGTAAGTGTGTTTGTCAGGGTTAGTTGAAGTGAATTGTTATCTGTGCAGTTATTTAGATGCTTGTCTCAGGTGGCTGAAGGGAATTGTTATCTGTGCCATTAACTAAGTGGAAAGATTTGCTAAGTAAGGAGAGTGGCTTAGCAAGAAGGCCAGGTTAAAGCTAGATTTAAACACTGCTCCTAGATAGCTTCTGCCAGAGAACAGGCAGAGAGCACCAGGAGGAAGGAGCTGCTGATATAACTAAACTTCTCTACTTGGACTTAGAACTAGAACTCTACTAATGGGACCTTCAGTTTAGGGTAAAACAAAAAGTTAGGTGTGTTTTCAGAGTTAGTCGAAGTGAATTGTTATCTATGCAGTTATCTAGGTGCTTGTCTCAGGTGGCCAAAGGGAATTGCTATCTGTGCCATTAACTAAGTGTAGAAATATTTGCAAAGTAGGGGAGTAAGCTAGCTAGGAGGAAGCCAGGTCAAAGCCAGATTTAAACCCTGCCTAGATAGCTTCTGCCAGAGAACAGGCAGACAGCACCAGGAGGAAGGAGCTTTTGGTATAACTAAACTTCTCTACTTGGACTAAGAACTAGAACTCCACTAATGGGACCTTCAATTTAGGGTAAAAAGAAAAAAGTTAGTGTGCTTGTCAGAGTTTGTTGAAGTGAATTGTTATCTATGCAGTTATCTAGGTGCTTGTCTCAGGTGGCCGAAGGGAATTGCTATCTGTGCCATTAACTAAGTGTAGAAATATTTGCAAAGTAGGGGAGTAGCTTAGCTAGGAGAAAGCCAGGTCAAAGCCAGATTTAAACCCTGCCCTAGATAGCTTCTGCCAGAGAATAGGCAGAGAGCACCAGGAGGAAGGAGCTGCTGGTATAACTAAACTTCTCTATTGGAACTATATTGTCCTCCTTCCCTTCCCTCCACCCCCCCACCCGAAATCATTTTACTTTTATAGGCACAGGATTTGAATGACAACAGGAACTTCCTGTTTGGGAGCAGGAAGTGAGTGGTCACACAACCACCAAAGACTTACCATCCTAGAAGGATAAGAGTAGCTCTCTGTCCCCCCTAGCTGCTGGAGGCCTGACTCTGAGCAAGTAAGGAGACTATTGAGAAATATAGGAACTTCTTGTCTCAGAACAGGAAGATCAAGAGCTTAAAGGGCACAGAGTCAGTAAGTGAGAAGGGAGAAAAAAAATAAACAAACAGAGGAAAGAGTAAGTGTCCAAATAACAGTTAGGGGGCCAGAAATAAGACATGATGGGAGTGGTGCAGTGCAGTGGCTGTGGAGCAGTCTTCCAGGAGATGTTCTGGAGGATGCAGTATTGTACCATCTGCAGGCACCTCTCTGGACTGAGGGAGGAGGTTGCTCTTCTCCAGGCTGAGTTGGTCAAGATTTGTGGGACCTCATCTCCCACCTAGGGACCACTAGGGCCACTGCCATTGACTCAGAGGTTGCCAAGAAAGAGGAGTGGTTGGACCTCAGTAGGCTCATGGAGGGTGAGGGTGGTGGAACAAAGGTGCATCCCTCCAGTTGTACCTCTCCACAATTCATATGCCATTCTGGCAAAGTGTGGTTCCTCTATGGAGGCACCCACAGTGGAGATCAAGGAGGATGCTGGGAACTCTCACAAAGAAGAATCACAGGAGGGTGGCAGGGGCCCCACAGGGGAAGAAAACAACTTCTGGTGGGGGACTCCATTGATAGGAAGGTAGAACTGGGGGAGGAAGGGGAGAGGGAGGTAAAGTGCCTGCCCGGTGCCATGGCTTGGAGGGACAAGGAGTGAATCCTCAGGATTACCAAAGCAGCTGCACAGAGGAGGAGCTGGATGTCATTGTCTACCTAGGGACAAATGATTTGGCTAAGAAAGGGATCAGAGCAGTGCAGGAAGCATTGTGGAGTTGGGAAGGGACCTTAGACAAGTAGCATACACAGTAATCTTCTTGGTGGCACTGCCTGTCTATGGCACAGGTGAGACTAGGGTGCTCCACACCATGGAATTCAATCAGTCATTGAAAAACTGGTGCAGAGCTGCTCAGGGATTTGGCTTCACTGAGGACTGGGGGTGCACCTGGAGGCCTATACTGGTATAATGGTCTGCATCTGTCCAGGAGGGAACCATGATCCTAGGTGATAGGTTTAAATGCTTCATTGACAAGCATTTAAACTAGCCAAGGGGGAGGCACTGGAGAGGAGCAGGAAAATCCTAACCCCGCAAAAAATATTAGGGTACTAAGTGAGGTAAATACAAAGATAGAGATGTCAATAGGAGAAGGGCAGGTGTAAATGGAGAAAATGACAAATGCCATAAGGACAGGGATGGGCAAAAGTGGTAAGGCCATTAAAAATGGAGGGTAAAGAGTACCAACGTCGGTAATCTGGGCAACAAGCTCCCTGAACTGGTGGCCTCGATGAAGAGAGATGCCTGATAACGTAGCAGTCTCAGAAACACTGATACAGAGAACCATGTCTGGGATGTTAACATATCAGTGTACAACCTACAGGAGACAGGGAGGGAAGAAGGGAGGTAGCTCTCTATGAGAAGGATAAAAGCAACTGAACAAAAAGTTAACAGGGAGGAGAGGAGGCACTGTTGGTCACCTTAGAGACTGGAAATGGCACCACAGTCTGCACAGGAGTTGTATACAGACCCCCATGTCGGGGGGAGGGGATGGATAAGGATATGATAGAAGGCATCCTTAGGATGGCAGAGAAAGGGGAGATACTGTTGATGTAGAACCTTAATATGCCAGCTGTTAACTGGAGCACCTTTGCTGCAGCCACATCCAAAGCAGGGCCATTCTCATGCCCTTCAAGTGGCATGCCTCAGACAGCTAGTTTTGGAACCCACTCATGAAGAGAAATCTTAGACCTTGTACTCTCAAATGAGGATAGTGAGAGGAACTCAGTCTAGAAGTGGGTTGCCATCTGGGAACAAGTGACCACCAAACAGTGTGGCTCATGATAAACTCAGCTACAGAGTCAAGCCCTACAAAAGTGTGGGTTGTGGACTTCAGGAGGCTAAGTTTGGCAAGATGGGAGAGTGCCTTAGAAAGCACTAGCAAACAGGCTAGAAAGAGGGGTAGATCTACAATGGGAAACATCAAAACTGCCATCACAGAGGCTACAAGCCTTTGTGTGAAGCAAATAAACAAATCAAAATGAAAAAAGCCACTATGGTTCTCAAAAGAGGTGGCGGTGATGGTTAGGGAGCAAAAGATAGCATTTAGGAAGTGTAAAGAAACACAGAAGGAGCAGGACAGAGAACTGTGTAGTTAAAGTAGAAGGAAGCAGGGAGGGTGGTCAGAATAGCAAAAGGCCAAAACTGAGGAAAAGATAGCCAACTCAGTTAAGAAGGGGGAAAAACTTTTATAGGTATATCAGGGAGCGTAGATAGACAAAGGGAGGGATAGTGAGGTTGAATAGAATGGACGGTGGGTGGGTGAGATGGACAGTGAAAAAGCAGGGATACTGAACGAATACTTCTGCTCAGTATTCATAAAAGAGGAGGAGGGGGAGTTGCCTAATCCAATTAACAGAAGCACTCTGGATAGGGGGGTCGATCCCAGTCCTTTCCCAGAAGAAAGTTTTCTGAAAGAACTCCTAAAACTGAAGGTGGACAAAGCAAAGGGGCCTGATGGAATTCACCTCAGAATTCTAAAAGAATTAAGGAGAAAACTAGTGACATCACTGACTACCCTTTTTAACAAAACATGGGAGCATGGTGTGGTACCTGTGGACTGGAGGAAGGTGGATGTGATTCCCCTTCACAAAAGTGGGAGCAAGAAAGAGACAGGAAACTACAACTGTGGTAGGAAAAGTGATGGAATCACTTCTAAAGGAAAGAATTGTTGAGTACCTAGGAGGCCAGGGGTACAGGACCCAAACCATCATGGTTCACAGCAGGAAGGCCATGTCAGATGAATCTAATTGATTTTTTTGACTGGGTGACCAAAGTAGTAGACCAGGGAGGGTCTGTGGACATGGCCTACCTAGACTTTAGCAAGGTATTTGACACAGTCCCATACAAAAGATTAATAGTCAAATTAACCAGCCTTGAAGTGGGCCCCAGAGAAGTAGCCTGGGTAAAACATTGGCTGGAAAACAGGGCACAGAAGGTAATTGTAAATGGAGTCCACTCTGAAGAAAGAGGGGTTACTAGCGGGGTACTACAGGGTTCAGTACTGGGTCCAGTCCTTTTTAATGTCTTTATAAGTGATACTGCAGAGGACTGGAAAGAAAAGTATGCCTCTCTGCAGATGACACAAAGTTCGGCAACAGGGTTGATACACAAGGAGGTGAGGAAAGGATGAGAAGGGACTTGGCAAGGTTAGAGGAATGGTTAGAAGTATGGCAGCTTGGATTCAATGCAAAGAAGTGCAAAACAATGCACCTGGGAAACAAAAACCCAGAGAAAGATTACACATTGGGGGGAGAGGTAGTAACAACAACAAAAAGGGAGAGGGACCTGGGGGTAATTATATCAGATGACCTTAAAGTTAGCAAGCAATGTGAGAAGGCAGTAGGTAAGGCTGGGGGGCAGATACTGGGATGTATAGGGAGAGGCATCTCCAGCAGAAAACAGGAAGTTGACATCCCTCTCTACAGACAGTTGGTGAGACCCCATCTGGAGTACTGCATCCAGTTCTGGAGATCCCATCTCCGCAAGAACATAAATAGGATGGAGGCAGTCCAGAGGAGGGCAACTAATATGGTGCAGGGTCTGCAAGAGAAGCCATACGATTAGAGACTAGAGGATCTTAATATGTATACCCTTGAAGAAAGGAGGGAGAGAGGGGACATGATAGAAACTTTTAAGTACCTCAGTGGAATCAACAAAGTCCAAGAGGGTAGCATCTTTCAGAAAAAGAGGTGTGCATCAGCTGGCCTGCCGGCGCAGCGGTTGGATTTCCGCTTGCGATGCCGGTGACCTGGGTTCAGGAACGGACTCAGGTCATCGGAGGGCTGGCCAGGGGGAGAAGGATCGAGCAACCCACAACTGCTATCCTTCTCTGGGGGAGGTGCAGGATGTTGCCATACTTAGGGGACACCTGGTGGAGGCCAGGAGTACCTCAGCATATGGGACAACAAGGTTATCAAGGGCGGGACAGATGCAGGTGTCATTGCTGCGTTCCTGCCCCTCTAGAGGAGAAAAATCTAAGCCTCCTCTACCGCCATCTTGGTGATACACCTCTCGGCTGCTATGCTCACCAGGCTGACTACACGCCCCTATCCGTCATATGTGGCACCTTAAAGGGTGGGTGCCACATCTCCACCCTGGAGGGTAATCCAGGGGGTCCTGGGAGTGCGGCTTATGTGGGGATGCTGCAGCCGAGGGGTCCGTGACCGGGCGGATGGTAAAGCGGCAAGAGGAGGGGGGCGCAGAAAGTATATATTAAAAAAAAAAGAAGAAAGGAAAAAGAGATTTGCAAGAACAAGGGGACACAATTTGAAGATAGAAGGGGGGACCGTTCAGGGGCAATGTGAGGAAGTATTTTTTCACAGAGAGGGTGGTGGATGCATGGAACAGCCTTCCTGAGGAGGTTGTGGGGTCTAAACTGTGAGAGAATACAAGAATGCATTGGTCAGACATAAGGCAATTTTTGTAGGAGGTAGGAAGAAATAGGCTGTTGGTTAAATAGGATCTGCAGCTTATCCTGTAGGTAGGGGGATGTGCAGACTAGGTTGGCCAAGCATTCCCTATCTGCCATCAAAGTCTATGTTTCTATGTTTCTTTGCTTCCTTCTGCTGATGCCTGTGACACCAGTCACCTTTTTCCACTCCTTCACTGTTCTACTCACTCGCTGGACACAAACCTGCTGGACATATTGGCAGCGGCTGCATTAATGCACAACCTGCTCCTTCCAGGTGGTGCACTGTTGGCGTGGGAGGTCAGTTATCAAGTAGCATCCTTCCTCCAATCTAGAGGGTTAGAGACAGTTCTTATAATATGGCTCCTAAATATAGGCTACTCTGGCTGGTCTCAAATTTACCCTTCATTCAATAATACACTAATTCAATCAAGTTTAACCACAACGTTCCCCACCTATGCTGTCTTCAAAACCACAAGCCTTTTTGTCCCTCCAGTGACAAACACAAACAGATTCTGTTTAAGGTAGCTCCTGCAGGAAAAGTTTTTACAGTATATAACAAGCCAAAACCAACCTGCTATTACAAATCTGACTCAGCTCTATCTCCAATTATCAAGTAGCTCAGTGTGCTTTCCATCCGTAGGGAAGGAAGGAAGGAAGGAAGAAAGGAAGGAAGGAAGACATAATGAAGTGATTACTTCAGATCTTTTAGAGAATATTGACAGTAAAGATGAAGCATGGAAAAATTAAAAAAGCAGTGTGAGCAAAGTGGTTTATTAAGATATGACCAATTAAGGACTATGTGTACATTCTTGATAAGTCAAGCCAAATCAGTCTATTCCAGTAACATTTTAAAACAGAACATGAATTTATCTAATTAATTTCATGGGGGTACCTGAACTACCAGGTACAACTGACAATAAGATTATTTCTGAAAAGTCATATTGGGGAAACATAAGAAATTAAAAAGTATGATGGAAAAGTAACAAGATTTGTTAGTCACCATATAGTAGTTTTTTTCAGTAATAATATTTTTTTCTGGTAAAATATGTCAAGATACACATTTGTTTCTTTTCATTTTCTTTCATTCAGGTGCCAAGATACAGGATTGTGAAGATTTTAAAAGTTCCATGAAACAATTTAATATATTGGTACAGTTCTGTGCTGTTTATCTTTGGAAACATGTGGTGACACCATCCTAATATACACAGTTTATGACTCTAACACACAGTATATATTCAACAGGTAACCTCACGGAAAACATTTTTAAAAATTGTGAGTGTAAGCCATCTTTAATGAAGTGCATCATTAATTAAACTATTAGCTAAAAAGCTACTTTAAAATATCTGAGGAAACTAAAAAATATACTGAGGAAGAATCTAAGAATACCAGAAATAAATTTTGCAAAAACTGTATGATATTTTTTCTCGACATACAAATACTGCTGCTTTATACAGTTACTTACCAAATAGTTTTCAATTGGCTACTATAATGAAATGAAAATAACTTTGCAAATGTGATCTAAATAAGGGCTCAGTTATGGTTAAATTAGAAACTGAAGCTATCTGTACTTTGATATTGGTGTTTTGTAAATGTTTTGTTTATCTTGTATTTCATGCAGCACAGTCTTGAAAACAGGCTTTCCTAGTGTTTTTATTCTGTCAAAATATAAATAAAGTAAATAAAATCAATATGAACTAATCTATAATTTTTAATCTTCAGTGTCTCTCTGAATTCTGGGATATTCCAGTTGCATAGAAAAAAGCTTGCCTATGATATACAGAACATAAAGCTAGGCATACAGCTATGCTAAATAACAACTATAATGTGTGGACTAATTTTAGTTCTGCTAACTCAAAGAGGTTAGGGAGAAATATACATATTATAGCCCTGTAATGAATAAAGTTACACATTTATTTCAGTTCTGCCAACTCAGCATTGTTAAGGAGAAAAGTACATAGCCCTGTTATGAATGCTACTGATTTTCTCTCAGTTTGCAAATCTGTTTTGTCATACCCATTTAGTAAGAACTGCTCTTACAAAGGTTGTAACTGATATTTTAGATCATCAGATATAGCATACTTTGTAGGCTTTATTTTCATGACTTCACAAAAGCATTTGAGCGAGCCAGCCATGATCATTAAACTAATCAATATGGGGGTTTCTGTGAAATTGGTAAATTGGATAACAATTACCTAAGTAACAGAACACAAGTGGTCTCTATCCAAGAATGTTAGTCACAGAGTCATGACTTTTAGCTATTGGTTTGCCTCAAGGATCAATTATAAGACTTTTATTATTTTTATATATGCAGCATATGCAGGCAATCTTTCTGATATTATTAATACATTTTCAGTCCATGTAAATGTTGACAACACATTACTCCAATCTGAAAGTAAAACTCTCTCAGACTTCTAACTGTCCACAAGGCAGAGCTGAATCAGGTGTGGAGTCAGTGCTTTGGCTTCTCAGAAGGAACTGGAAGGGGGACAGGATCAGATCTACAGTACAGTAGCTTCTTGTTTTACATTGTTTTTCATGGATTCTACTTGGTAGAATGTTTATTTTCTTTCTTACTACTAAGGGGCTAGCAGGGTATTGTTTAGGGCTGTTGGAATTTTGAAACCTGTTTAGGTAGCTAAAAGTGGGCTCATTTGTTTGGTTTATGGTGTGGCAGGTTGCATTTGTAGAGGCCTATTTCTTCTCTTTAAACATAATTGGTGTAATTTAACTGGTCTGTTTCTTTGAATTGGAGACCTTATCTTATAATTCAAACCTATTTTGATGTATTGTTGGTGAAGCTGTTTGAATTGGTGTCCTGTTTCTTTGGGTAGCAAACCTATGTTGGGGCTTTGAGTAGAATTGATTCATTGTTGCTGGCTTCACTAGCTGCAAAGTTTTGAGTGGGGAAGGGTGCTAATTGTCTGACTAGAGGCCTCAGCTACCTGATTGTTTCTGGAGGACTTGCTGGTCCCACCCACCCAAACCCCTCACCCCACCCACCCTGGTCAATTATTCCCTTTGTACTAGGGGTTCTGACATCACTTCTCAAACAGGCAAAAGGATTTGCACCTGTCATAACAGAAGCAGACATCCAGGAAAGGAACTGCAGCAAGTGAAGAGGTGACTGCTCTCTCAGTGGAAGGGAAGTAAATGCAAATCTAGGCGCTTTCATTATTACTACTTCACATAGTTATTGCATTGGGTAAAGGAGGAGTAGGAGTTGAAGAAGGTTGTGCAATGGCTACTTAAAGTATTTTTGAGTGTGGATAGGAATATAAAAAGCAGTTGCTCAACATATCTAAACGTGTGCAACAAAGGAGGTAAGGGACATAAAGAATGTTTTGCACTGATAGAGGGGGGAGAGTGGGGACTTGGGGGAGTGTTTGGTATCCTGCATCTGGAAGGGTGGGGGGTCGCTGGTGGGCAACGACAGCAATGGGTAGGGTGGTAGGCTGCAACAACTGCGGTACACCAATCTTTCTAAACATTGCCTGGAGTGTGGGAGGATGTTTAGTGTGCAACCACATAGAAAAACTTAGAAAGGAGATTGAGGGTCTGCAGGAGGAACTAAGACAGGCAAGGCAGATTGGGGTGGGTTAGCCCAATACTGGAGGGAGGAAGAAGGGAGATGAGGGAGGGCAATTTAAGCCAACAGTGGTGAGGAGAGGCTCAGAAGAAGGGAAGCAGAGACAAGGGCCCAGGCCAGGAAGAACGATTGCGGAAACCAGGTCAGGAGACAAAAGTCAAATGGAAGGAGGCAATAGGGACTTGTGAGGGAGGCTAAGAAGTGGCAAAAGTCATGGAGTGGAAAGGAGAGAACAGGTTACTATGCAGAGAGAGGAGCAGGCATTTGTGAAGGATCTTCAGAAAATAGTTTTGCACTGCTAGAGAGGAAGAAGGTGGAGGAGGAAGTGATGAAATTAGAGAAGTAATTGATAAATGCCTGGACCAAACTGGAGGGGGGAAGTTCTGCTGGGAGAACTGCAACAGGGATAAAAGGCATAATAATGTGCAGGAGGAAGAAGAGGAGCTGGAAATGAGGGAGGAGATGAAAGGAAGCAAGCAGGGAGTAAGAGGGTGGAATCTTAGTGCTGGGGACCTAATACTAAGAGGAGTTAGGTGGGGTAGCAAGGCGAGAGGCATAGTCGCATTTGGGTGGAGGCCATGCCAGGAATGACAGCGGAAAGGGTGGGGACAGTCTGTTCTGAAATATGCTAGAAGGGGTAGGACAAGCCTCATTTAATTATACATCTTGGGACAAACGACCTGGCTGACAAGACAGTGGATATAGTCCAGAGGAGGTTTGAGGAACTAGCACAATTATTTGAGGGGCAGGAAGATCAGTAACTTTTTCGAGATACTTCCGGTGCCAAAGGCAAGCACAACAAGAAAGCTGAGAATAGAGGATTAACAGATGGCTAAGAACCTGGTGTTGTGCTAAAGGGTATGGGCTGTTGGGGGTGGGAGGGACCTGGGAGGACAGTAGTCTCTATGCCAAGGACAGACTACACTCGAGTGAGGAAGGAAAGAAAGTGTTGAAGCAGAGGATGGAAGAATATATAGAGGAAGTTGGGAGTTTAAACTAGGAGTGGGGGGTGGCAGTTGGGGAAGAGATATGCAGAGACCACAGGTTGGGAAATCATATGAGCTTACCCCCCATAATAGTGACAAAGGACAAATGGCAAGTACTATTGGTGATGCTAGGAAAGGAGGGCAGGATGGGAGGAGGGAAAGGGTGGAAGGTGGTTACCCTTAATGCTAGGAGCCTTGGGAGGAAAACTGCAGAGTTGCAGGTTCTCATGGCAGAGGGAGAGGTGGACATTGCAGCCATCACGGAAACATGGGCCACCCAATATAATGACTGGGACCTGTCTGTACCAGGGTACAGGTTATTTGTAGGGACAGGGTGACTGGGAAAGGGGTGGCACTATATGTGAAGGAAGGACTGAAGTGTGTAAGGGAGGAAGGGAGGAGGGTAGTACAGAGTCACTTTGGGTGCAAATCCAGGATTCCAAGAATAGGAGTCTTAGAATGGGAGTGGTGTACAGGCCACCATCTCAGATGGAGGAGTTAGACAGGGAACTACAGGACAGATCAGGAGGACCTGCAAGAAGGGTAGTGGTGATTGTGGGGACTTCAACATGCCAGGAGTGGACTGGAGCACCCCAACAACTAGGAACAGAAGGGAGCAGGTACTGCTGGATGCCTTCCAGGACAGCTTCCTGCTGCAAATGGTCAGTGAACCAACCAGGTTAGGGAATACCCTTGACCTTGTGCTGGCAAATGGGGACTTTGTGAGAGAACTTACAGTGGAGGAACTGCTGTCAGGGAGTGACCACCACTCAGTATGGCTCACATTGGATATGGGCAAGGAAGGAGTGGAATCTGGCACAAGAGTGCTGGACTTCAGGAGGGCTGACTTTGGGAGGATGGGGAAGTGGTAAAAGGGTACCTGGCCAGAATTCAATCTAGTATGGATACTAACCAGAGATGGGAGCTCATAAAGTTGGGGATAGTGGAGGCAACCAAAACCTGCTGCAAAGCCCAGAGCAAGAAGGCTAGGGCTAAGAAACCGAGCTGGTTGAGCAAGGAGGTCATGGAAAAGGTAAGGAGGAAAAGAGCTGCCTTTAGGAAATACAAGAAAACAGGGAGGGGGGAGGACAGAGAGGAGTACTTGACAGAATCGAAGGAGGTGACAAGGGCAGTAAGGGGAGCCAAAGCATCTACGGAACTCAGGCTGGCACAAGGCATTAAGAAGGGAGAAGGACTTCTTTAAGTACATCAGGGAGAAAAGGGCTATAAGGACCACATAGTAAGGATTAGGAAGGAGGGGTTGGGTGGAAGCAGAGGAGTATATAAGGCGAAGCACTAAATGAGTACTTCTGCTCAGTATTTTACTAAAGAGAAGAGGGGGGTGACACCCAAGATGGGTGGAAATGGCAGACGAGGGGAGGAAGTGGTGACAGATGGGAAATCATGGAGGGCAGAGTTCGAGAGGGTTTGAAGGCACTGAGGGTGGACAAGGCACCAGGCCCAGATGGCATGCACCCCAGGGTACTGAAGGAGCTGGCAGAGGTCCTTGCAGGACCTTTGGCAGACCTATTTAATGCCTCACTACATTCAGGGTGTGTACCTCAGGACTGGAGGATGGCTCATGTGGTGCCCCTCACAAGAGTGGCCCCAAGGATGAACTGGGAAACTACAGACCAGTGAGCCTCACATCCATCATGGGTAAGCTAATGGAGACTATCCTGAAGGAGAGGCTGGTGGCCCTCTTAGAGGCCAAAGGACTACAGGACAGCAGACAGCATGGCTTCATACGTGGCCGATCCTGCCAAACCAACCTGGTCAGGTTCTATGACTGGTAACTAGGCAACTGGACAGGGGACATGCAGTGGATGTCCTGTATCTGGACTTCAGTAAGGCATTCGACTCAGTGCCACATGGAAGGCTGGGAAGGAAGTTAGTAGGCACAGGGGCAGGTGCAATGCTGGTGAGATGGGTAGGAAACTGGCTGCAGGGAAGGCAACAGAGGGTGGTGGTGGGTGGGGAGCTCTCACACCCAAGGGCAGTGATGAGCGGTGTCCCACAGGGCTCGGTGTTGGGACCAGTGTTGTTTGGGATATTCATTGCAGACATATCATGGGACATCAAGACAAGATCAGTCTGTTTGCTGATGATACCAAGGTTGGTGCGGTGGTGGATGACCTAGGGAGATGGCAGGGGTTGCAGGATGATCTGCAAAGCTTTAAACCTGGTCAGACACCTGGCAACTGGGCTTTAATGCCAAAAAGTGCAAGGTGATGCATTTTGGGATGAAGAACCCAAAGAGGACTTACCAGCTAGGGGGTGCAGCTAGCCCAGACAGAGGAGAAGAAGGATCTGGGTGTGCTCATCACAGGGTCAATGAACAACTCGGCACAGTGTAGGAAGGCAGCTGCAAAGGCCAACAAAATGCTGGGTTGTATTGCAAGGGTATATCCTCAAGGAGGAGGAGGTGATTCTGCCACTGTATATGGTCATTAGTTAGACCACACCTGGAGTACTGCGTGCAGTTCTGGCATCTGTATCTGAAGAGGGACATTAAGTTACTGGAGGAGTACATGAGGGCGACAAAGATGATCAAGGGTCTGGGGGACTTATCATATGAGAGGAGGTTGAAGGAGTTGAACATGTACTCACTGGAGGAGAGGAGAGACAGGGGGGACATGATTTAAACCTTTAAATACATGAAAGGAATAAACAAGACAGGTACAGAGGGGCTGTTCAAAGTAAGGGAGGGGAGGGCCACCAGGGGCCATGATATGAGACTGGGCGAGGAAGGTTCAGGAGGAGGAGATGAGGAGACACTTTTTTACAGAGAGGTGGTGGCTGGGTGGAATCGTTACCTGCAAGTGGTATGCAAGTAGAACAGTGGACTGCTTCAAACGAAGATGGGACAGGACAAGGGGGAGGGTTAATGAAGGGGAAGGGTGGAAGGGAGGGGCAGCTGCAGAATAAGGGGTGCTAGCTGCACATTCGAGCAGACTTGATAGACCTCTAGGCCTTTATCTGCTGGCAAATTTCGTATGTTCGTATGTTCGTAACCCAGTTGGTGAAAGCTGCAGAAGTGGTTCTTGAAGCATATTTTTTTTCTTGACTGTTGAGAAAGTGAAACTGCTGCAAAATGAACACTGTATAATGCTCTGGGTCTCTCATATTCAAAGCTCTCAACTTTCTCCTTGAAAAGTCCCTATCCTGAGCAAACATCAGCACATTGCCTAACTATATTTAAACATGAATGGAGTAAACTGTGAGTGCCTTAAGCATGTTTGAGTAATGCCCCAAGAACAAGGTTCAAACCAAGGTACTGTAGCTAATGGTGTACTTGTCATAAAGCACAACCCCTACTTGCAACAGGGAGGCAGTATCCCATTCTGAGGGTAAGGATTCCAAACAACAAGCTGAGTTACGGTATATCAAACTTATTTGTGTTTTACGATAACTTACTGCACTCAAAAGTACTCAAGCAAATGACTTTGCTGCTCATGCAGGGCACTAACGGATCATTTGCATCTCATTAGAGCCTTATTGCAATTAGTTGTTTGCTCCTTACAATCATCCATCTTTCAGATGAGACTTTAAACTGAGGTCCCATCTGCCTGTTCCGGTGGTAGCTCAGGTGGATGTTAAAGATCCCACGGCGCTTCTCAAAAAGAGTAGGGAATTTTTTTATTTAAAAACAAAAACAAACTTTATACACAAATCAACCAAAACAATACATCCAACATGTTACACCCCAAAACAAACCAGAATTTTTTTACACTTAAGCACTTCCTTTTAACCTATTCCAATTACATTCTTCCATAACTCCTTAGCTCTTTTTCCCATACAGGTGCACTCATTTTGATATACCTATCTACTTCCACTTGTATTTTAAATAACAAATCTTGTTGCCCAATTACTTTATTCTGCAAGAATCTCTGACATCTGTTTTGCCAGACAGCCCACTTCAAAATTGCCAGTATTACATATACTGTCTTTTTTCATGTGTCCCCAATCTTTTTTCAGCTGCCCATACATTAAGATATTGAACATCTTTTCCAAAATTTCCATACCCCAAAACTTCACTAAGTTCCCCCAGAAAGTTTTTCTATATCTACAGTCAAAAAAAAAGGTGATTTCTTCCACTATTCTGCAAGACATTTCTGCACATATCCTTTCTTCTGTACTTTTATGCTTCTGGTTACCTTTGACATTTAGCTTCCCGTGGCTACACATCCAGACTGTTTCCCTCATTTTGCTCGGTGCCCTCTTTTCCAATGCCATTTCTAAGATTGTGTGAATACACATACTACTATCAACCTTAAAACTGATTCTTCATAATAATTCCTTTCCACTTCTTTATAGATTTGTTTTCTGCTTTTTCTCCCTACTAAATCTGCAGTGAGACCCCATTGTGTAAAGTATTTCCTTCAAGTTTCCATATATACAGGTATTTCTTGTTTCTTTTTTATGTTTCCAGTTTTACCTATGTTCATTATCAAGGTTCAACTCCTTCTTTGTGCCAATTGACTCCATAGTACCTATTTCCCATATAAAATAGGTACTCCGTTGGCATAAATAAAATGACTTAAGAAAAGACTATGAGTTGAATCATGTTCAGACCTCCTAACCTTATTAGTCTATATGTATGACCTCCTTTAATTGGATTCAGTCTTGAGCCCCATAAAAGCTGTAAAAATAGTCCAAGTATCTTAGTTTGAAGCTGCTGTGATATAGGATAGATGTAAGCTACATATAAAAAGATCAGTATAATAAAGGTTTTTAGTATGTAAATCCTTTTTTCCCTCGTCATGTTCTAGTCCTTTCATTTTGCTATTTTTCCCTGTGCTATTGAAATTTTAACTACCCAGTTTCTAAGAGCAGCGTTATCCCCACCAAAAATAATACCCAGAATCTTTATTTCTCCTTGAACTGGCTCTAGCCCTTCTTCCTTTTCCCTGTCCACATTCCCTAGTGGGTATATCTTACTTTTGTCTTTGTTAACTCCAATACATGTATACCTATTGTTGTTATTTATGATTTCTAACATTTATTCTCCAAATTTTTGATCTTTGACTAATATAACACAGTCGTCCGCATACACACGTTTTCTGTATTGCATTATTCTTCCGAACTATATTTTTTATTTTAGGTTCTGCTTCAATCTTTCTTAATAGTGGGTCCAAACAAAAGACATGTAACAATGGACTGAGTGGGCAGCCCTCCCACACCCCATTTTGTAAGTACATTGATATTCCTAAATGACCGTTTACCATTGGGCATACCTGCACTTCTGAATACAATGTTTTTATTAATCCTATGAACTGTTTTGGCAGATTGTATTCCTCCAACATATACTAAATGTATTCATGCTGTACGGCATCAAAGGCTGTTTCTTGATCTGTCGCATACAAATACCCTTCTAGTCTATTTTCCGGGGTCTCATTCATGATTTCCCTAACGTATATTAGATTTTGCCTAATTTCCCTACCAGGTATCACACACGTTTCATAGGTTTCATAGGTTATCCAGAGCAGAGAAAATGTGAAGTCCATAATGCTCACCAATTTAATAGTACCCCCTTATATTTCTATGTATTAAGTACTTGTCCAATCTATGCTTAAATCTTCACAGGTTTTACTGGCCACTACCTGCATAGGAAGGCTATTCTGTACTTTTTGTACTCTTACTGAAAACCAGTATTTCCTTCTGTTGGATCAAAATCTCTTGCTTGTGATATGTAGGGGATGTGATCTCATGCTATAACTTTGATCCTTGGTGTTGAGATCTAGCTGATCCCACAGGGCTGGGTCTAAAAATGCTTTATAAACCAGGCACGTCACCTGTTAACCAACGATATTCCAAACTGTACATTCCCAATTCCTCTAATCTATCCTCATATTCCAGATCTTGTGTTACTCTAATAAGTTTGGTTGCCCTTCTCTGTACTCTCTCAAGTGCTCCAATTTCCATTTTTGTACCTGGGGGCCAAAACTGGGCACAGTACTCCATATGGGGTCTAACCAGGGAAGTATAAAGTTTGTGTCTGTAAGATTAGCTGATCTGCATAACTCATCAATCTTATGTTTGTTACTTTCACCAAACTGTTATAATCAGATGTTAGCAAACTTATAGGCCTCCAGTGTTTGATATCTGCTATGTCCCCTTTTTTGTATAGAAAAATAGTAACCCCTAACTTCATAGTTTCTGCCGTCTTTCTTGACTGAAGAATGTCATTAAATACTAGAGTTAACACATTTGAAACTTCTTCCTCATATTTTTGTAGAAGGCATTAGGGATGCCATCTATGTCTGGTGCTGTATTAACTGTAAAGGACTGTATTACCTCCTTTACCTCCTTTAATTGAATTTCCCCATTTAAAGCCAATGCTTCTGCTTGTCCTAATTTAGGTATATTTACTTTATTTAAAAAAATAAGCTTTTCATGACTTTTTGCTCTGAATTTTTTTTATGTGTTCTTGTACTATTTGTTTAATATGACCTATATCTGTTTGCAACACCCTCAGTATCTCTTAATTCATACATTACTCTAGTATTTACTCTCTTCTTACTACTTTCAAAGGGGTTGGTTTGAACTTTTGTGCCTTGTGTACCACTTTTTGTTCCATGATTAATGGTTTTGCATTATTATACTGCTAGTTCTGTATTTGCCTCTTGACCTCTGTTATTTGTTCTGACTTATCTATTTTACTTTGTACCTGATGGGTTAGTAATGTTTGCAACTTAGCCCTTAACCCTAAATATTTGCTATAATTAGACATCTCTGTTCTTTGTGATACTTCAGTAACTAGTTGCTTAATGTCATTCTTTGTATCCTCCCACCATTCTAACACCAAATCATATAGATCTAAAACTGTTTCTCTAGCCTTAAAAAGATCCCTTATTTTCTCATCACACTCGGGTACCTGTAATCTCTCTGTGTTTATTCTCCAAAAACCCTTTCTGAACTTCATGTTTCTGCCTAAGTCTATCATTACTTTACCCCTAGGTGGTCTGAAGTTTCTATAGGGACTACCTTAATATCCTTGATCCTAATTTCCTTAGTAATCATCCAGAAATCTATTCTTGTTGATAGCTTGCCTTTAAAATAGGTATGTTCTGGTTGTTTCTTTCTTAATTTGTATGTGTCCTCCAAGCCCCTTTTTAATATATTTTTGACATATGCATATCACAGAAGATTTTACTAGTTTTCTCTCAATCTTCTTTTGACAAACCACAATTAAATCCCCTCCCCGTATTAATTTTGATGTATGCAAGTGCGGTTCGACTAAGCCCATTATCTCCAAAACCCTTTGACCAGTGGGATACCACAGGGATCAGTGCTGGGACCAGTCCTATTCAACATCTTCATCAGTGACATTGTGCAGGACCAAGAAGGCATAATTTCACTGTTAGCTGATGACACAAAAGCTCTATAACAGAGTAGACACACTAGAGATTGTAGCAGAATGAGAAAAGACCTGCAGAAACTTGAAGAATGGTCAGGGATTTGGCAGTTGAAATTCAATGCAAAAGTGCAAGATAATGCATATTGGGCACAAAACCCTGGCACAATACATCAGTTGGGGGTGAGGATATAGCATGCACCAGCAGGAAGGGATCTTGGGGTTATCATCTCTGATGACCTCAAGGTAGGAAACAGTGTGACAAGGCAGCAGGTAAAGCAAATAGGATGCTGGGATGTACGGGCAGGGTATCACCAGCAGGAAAAGGAGGTCATAATTCCACTATACAAGACACTAGTGAGGCCCCACCTGAAGTACAGTGTACAGTTCTGGAGACCTTACCTATGTAAGGACATAGACAGGTTAGAGAAGGTTCAGAGGAGGGCAACAAAGATGGCACATGGATTGCATCACATGTCCTATGAGGACAGGATGAAGGAATTGAATATGTACTCCCTGGAGGAGAGGAGGGAGAGAGGGGACATGATAGAGACATACAAGTATCTTACAGGGAGGAACAGAGTGCAGGAATACACTTTTTAAGTGAAAAAGATGTTCCAGGACTAGAGGGCATGGGATGAAGTTGGAGGGAGGACAATTCAGAGGAAACATGAGGAATAATTTCTTCACAGAATGGGTGGTGGACGAGTGGAACACCCTGCAAGAGGAAGTGGTGGGGCTGAAACAATCACAGGATTTAAAAATGCATGGGATAGACATAAAGAAATTTGGGAGGTCAGGGGTAAGGGGCAACAGACTTCTAGGAAAACATAAACTGAACTTACAAGCTCAAATGGGCAGACTGGGTGGGCCATAGGCCCTTATCTGCCAACACTGTCTATGTATCTATGTATCTCTTTCCTTTCCAACTTGGTCTGAGAGTTGTAAATATTAATAATCTTCACTGCTATCCATTTTACATTTGCATCTACTATAAATACTCCACCAGGTACTAAGTCCACTATTTTAGTAACTTTTACATCATTTGTCAGAAAAACAATCACCACCCCTGAGTATATTTCCTCCCCAATAGACCATAATGATGGCCTCCACCTCCAATCTTTCTGTAGCAAGCCTTATCTCCATAAAGGTGTAAGTGGTATCCTGCATTATTATGATATCACTTTCTAACTCACTTAATGTATGAAAAACTATAACTCTTTTCCTCCTATCTTTTATACTGTTTACACTATTTGTAAAGCAAGATAGGCAGTTAATTTGTTTA
Organism: Neoceratodus forsteri; assembly: GCA_016271365.2. NCBI lineage: Eukaryota > Metazoa > Chordata > Ceratodontiformes > Ceratodontidae > Neoceratodus > Neoceratodus forsteri. Next base: position 1,021,462,349 of record CM057454.1, on the reverse strand, counting down.
ATTGTTTTCTACAATGCTCTTTTTACCCATCTTTAGCTTTTTTCCTTTTTTTTGAAACCTGCATGTCCATGGTGTCTCCATCTACTGCTTCCTCCATGTCCGATATATCTTAGCATGATGACAGTGAATCCTCTTCTATCGTGGCCCAGTCCTTGTCCAGTAGTAGGGCATATCTATTTGTTAGTTGTATTCCTTTCCTATCTCTTTCCACTGATAACCCTTTCTGGGCTCTGGGTTGTGCTTTCTTTTTGGATCTGGTCACAATCATAAAGGCTAATTCCATTTTGTTTCCAGTTTTTTGTTTGGTACTTCTTATCTCCTTTTCCCTCTCTTTATTATTTATTATTTATTGTAATTTCCCTCTCTTCCTGCTGTTCTTGTCTTTCCTCCTGCTAGGGTGGGGGGTCAGGGAGCCTATCTTTATTCCTTGCATCATAAATGATTTGGTCTTCTTTCTCTTTTGCCTTTTGCGCCACTGCTAGATAAACATCCTGCTCTGCTGTCTTCCCTGGGTCAGGATTCTTATGGGCTGCCCATGAGCAATGTAAGGAAAAATGTTATTCCTCGTCACATAGGCTACATTTAACCTTGTTTTTACAGTTCAACCCTTGATGACCAATAACGCCACACAATCCACATTTTATCTGTTTGCAAGAGCTGCTAAGATGGCATTTATCTCCACACCTGTAGCAGACCCTTGACTGACCTGCATAGAAAACAACACCTCTATCCCTTCCCAAAAAGAAGCAGTTTGCCAGGTGTTGTATGTCTCCATTCACTTGTTTCAAAGTAACTTTATATTTCCACCCCCCTCCAGTCCATAGGAATTCTTCACCTAAAATGGATTTTGGAGGCCCATGCAATACACATTTTTGCTTCAACCAGAAAGTAATGTCTGACACATTTACCCCTTCATTTCCGAAAAGCACCGTGACAATTTTGAAAGCAGGTTTAGTTAAGGGTATTGCATAAAACTGACTCCATTGTGGTATTTGCTTAATTTGGTGAAACAACTTCCAGAATCTATCCAGACCCCTGGATGTTTAAAGCGTATATGGTATTCTGAGCTTCCTGGTACATGAATCAAAGCATAGATCTCATAAGGATAGAATTTCATGCATTCTTTTAAAAGCTGTCTTCAATATAAAGTCGAACAGGGCATCTGCAACTGCCCCTTAACTTTAAGTCTTACTGCATTTCTTCTTTTGCTTGCTTCAGTTGATCTTCTAGAAAGAGTTTTTCTTTGGTATTTTCCCCCCCCCCCAGGCATTTGCCTCACAATGTTTTCTCTCCCACTTTAGTCTTTGTCTCCTTGAACAGTTTTTGTTCTAATTTCATGGAAGTTTCATCACTACTTTCCCCATTTGTTCCTCAATCTCTTTAGTGTCCTTTGAATTTTCAGAAAACTCTGTGGTTCCTCAGATTTTCATTGATTTCATTGACAATACAGAGCAATTGGAGACCAAAGTCCATAACGCTGCCACTAAAGCATATAAATAGCCCTTAATTCCTTTATCAGTACAGTACTGATCAAATTTAGCTTTAAATTCAGATATTGTTTTACTATCAACCACATCTCTGGGCAATGCATTCCATATTTGTGTTACCCTATTATTTATCCAAAATCGCCTCTTATTTGTATTTGTTTTCTCTTTAACTAATTGCTGGCTATGTGCTCTTGTATTATGTCCATGGTCGCTATGCTTCAACCCTATACAGCCCCAAAGAAAACAATCTTTACGAGCCTTAAAAATCAGGCACATGTCCCATCTCATTCTTCTATATTCAAGTGTATACAATCCCAATGCATTTAACCTCTGCTCATTTTGCTGTGTTCTCCATGTGTTGCTCTTTATCAATCTCATCTCTTTTTTCTATTTCATTTTGATTTGAACTACCAGGCCTATTTGGGTCCGATCCTGACCCATCTGCTGTTTTTGTCCATCCTGCATTTAACTGAGCAGTGTCCACCCACTCTGGGGTATCCTTAAAAGGAACTGGTCCTTCTCCTTCTGAATCTGTTGTTTTTTTTTTTTTACTTGGGGGCCCCCTCCTGCTTCCCTTTTTTTACCAGCATCTGTTCTTTTTCTTTTGCTTTGCTTTTACCTGCTGTTTGTCTTTAGTGCCTACTGTCCATCTTAGCCCAAGTTGTTTCCATCCCTCCATGGCCATTCCTTTCAGGGCAGTCTTCCCTTCAATTTTCGCTGTGTCAGCTGTATCTGGAGCAGCCGGCTTTGGCATTGCCACAGCAGCATGACTCAGCTGATCGTGACAGGCCACTTCCCTGTCACTGTTCTCCATTGCCTCCTGCTCCATCTCCCTCAGCAAGCTGCATTTCTTATTTTTTTTTAACTTTCTTCTTCTTTCTCCAATTCAAATACAAGTAAAGCATTTCTTAACTTAATGTTCATCGCAACTTTCCTTTTGTGGAGGAGACCTCTTCCAAGCTTGTTTCATCCTGTTTTCTTGTTGCATTACTTTTTTTCTTTTAATAGTTTGTTATCTCCCTGTTCTTTCTCCAGTGCCACTGCATTCTTCTTTTCCACTGTATTTGTATCCGTGGGTATTGAGGCCAGGGTGGAGACCTGTTCCCCAGCCTCCTGCATCCTCACTCATGCCTGTTCTCACACCATCTGACAGTATCAGAATACTGTCGTAGAGTCCCCACAGGAGAGATGGGTAATTTCCCCAGTGCCCTGGCCAAATTTCCCCCATTCACTAAAAGTACCACCAACAGCTTAATCTAGTTCAGTTTCAGTTGGTTACCATCTGTATCCCCCTCCACCTCAGCTGCCCCTGAAAAAGGGATTTCTAGTCTCAGTGGGCCTACTGGGTCAACAAAATTCAACAAATAAATAGTGCTGACTGTGGGCTCTTTACTGCAGCCAGCATGTTGTCAGAAGTTGTGCTGTATTAAAGTGAACAGAGTTCACCCACAATCCCTGTAAGTACTATAAAATAGACCAGGCATCCTGTAGATCACCCCATCACCATATGAAGTAATATTTTGCTGTCTAATTGTTCCACCCGCTCCTGGTAGCTTCCTGTAACCTATAAAATATCAACCTGCTATCCACAATGTCTCTGAGATGGCAACCAGCACTTAACATTCTCTCACTTCCCTATCCAGACACCTTCTTCTGCAGACAAGTCCTGTATCACAATATACTGGGATGCAGTGATACAGGACTGTATGGATGGAAGCAAACTCAGAATCTTACTGTACTGAACATAGTTGGCCTGCTGGCACAAGCATTAGTGTTATCAGTAGAGATGGGTGGCTAGGTAAACTCACGGATTGATTTGCTGGTGAAAGCGGGTCGTGGAGATGCTCCATGGCAGCAGAGTACTTCACTTATTAATGGGTAACTCAAAGTCCATTGAAACACTGACTTCACTTTACTCCACCTTCCCAAACCACTACTCTATCAATTCTTAAGGTGAAGTACATTGAAAACAATGTACTTCTCCTCACTTTGCCTTGTTTTTAAGCTCAAAAGGCAAATTTTGCAGTAGTTCATGGGATTTCGGGTCACATGGGCTCTAGATTGTTCTGCACAGCCTCAGTTTGGGGTAGTGTGTGTAGAAAGCTGTAGGAGACAATCTGCTTTGAGAGCTGTCTGCGATTCAGACCTTCAAAAAGCTGTTAAAAAAGCCTTTTTGGGTCTTTTTTTTTTGCTGAAACTTTAGTTCATCAATTTTAGGAAACCCTCCTATGCTCATATCATTGGCGTTTATTGTTTGTGTATGGATTTTGAAAGTTAATGTACAACATTCAGTCTGTGTACTGAGAGACAGTGGAAGTGTGCTTTGGGGAGGGTCATATCTGTGGTGTAGGTAGATTAACTTGGACAAAAGACAGTGCTTTCTGTTTTGGTGATATTTTCTTGTATAACTGTGTTAATGTACACATTAATATTTTCAATATTCCTTGCCTTTTTGCTGATTGTTGTGGTGCAGCAGTGCATAATTTTAGTTTGTTTAAAATATGTGGTTATATTACTGAAGTTTTCAATTTGCTATGCATTACTTAATGTGTGTGTGTGCGTATGTGTGTGATGCATGTCATCATATCAGACACCTTTTATTGTGCCACATAATAATTTCAGCAATGTGAAGCTGCTAGCCACTGCAGCTGTGTGATTGTTGTACTTCTTTGTGGTATCTTTACTGGTACTAGTAATAGTGAATGTTACTGCAGCAGTACAGTACACCCCCACAGCTTCCTCCCAACTGGAAAAGGTATTCTTTTCCAGATTTGAATTTCTGATGGTGAGCACTGGTTAGGTTAGGTGTTGTGCCTTTCTGTCTGCATCTCTTCAGTGCACAGCGCAATCTTAATCTGTATGTGCATTTGCATCTCTTTAGGGCCCAATCTCCATCTGTAACTGAAGTCACAGTTGTTTCTTTGGCTTCCCTTCAGAGTACTGGACAGTTGTGGTGCTTAATTCTGCATGAACATTGCACTCATTAATATGCGTTTTTAAGTCAGGACCATCAACACGAGTCACTCGTGATACAAATCCATTCTTCATCATCACGGTCAAAATGCAGTCACAGATCACGATTCACGATCATTCACATTACTGAATCACAGCATTAATTTTTTCTAGTTGCTAGAATGTATTGTAAGCCTATTTTGTAGTATCTCTCCAGGCTTCACCACCCCACCATTGTATTCATTGATGCATGTTTTAAGTCCGGAGTTTTAAGCTACAGCTCATCGGGAAGTATAGCCGGAGGCATTCAGGTTTCCTCATCATCACATTCAAAATTCAGTCACAAATCACGATTCACCATCATGTCACGAATCACAACATTAATTTTTTTTTATAGTTACTTGAATGTATTGTTTGCCTGGTTTGTAGTATCTCTCCATGCTTCACCACCCCACCATTGTACTCATTAATGTTTGTTTTTAAGTCAGGGAGTTGGACAGTGTCTGCAGTACATACACAGACTGGAAAGAAGACTGTCTGCACACATGCAGTTTAGTACAGTATATTTGCACTGCTCAGAATACAGTGTCATGCATATGGAAGACAACAAAAAAGGGTATAACTACATAAAAGGGTCAGGGATGGTGGAGTAACACATTTTATAACACAGCAAGGAAGGTGTGGGGGGGCACATGGTGTGAGTAAAAAAAAAAACTAAAGTGGGATCTCATGGTGATCCAGCAGCAGTTCCAGCATGGACATAATTTGCAACTGATGTCCCTCTATGTGATCCAGCCACTGCTCCACAGCACTCACCCTCTCATTGTTATCCTCAACAGCACTCCAGAAAACTGCCAAGTCAGCCTGTGTTACATGCAGTTCTCTGGGGTCCACACATTCTGCAGGCTAACCTGCTGGTGGTGGTGGTGATGGTGGTGGAGGAGGTGGGGGTGCTGGTGGAGCAGCAGGTGCTGCTGTGGCCCTCCACTTTTTAGGGATGCCGCAATGCACAGCTGCACCCTCTGCTACAGAATGGCCAGCAGGTGCAGACATGGTCTGTTCTGTGGCAGCCTGCACACTCCAACTACTGGTGATTGAGCATATGGGTGTGCTGGCCGCCAGTCGCCAGATGAGTCCCCAGGGCCACGGCACACCTCCACCTCACATAGGTGGCACTTGACCACACTGCTGTCCCTCCCAACACAGTCAAAAAACTGCCAAACAATGGAGGTGCAGGGAGGACCAGGCACAGGCAGGGGATGGCCAGATGAACTGGCAGCCAGCTGGTCACAATGCTGAACAGGAATGGGTTCCACACATGAGCCCGGGGGAACAGGCACATCCTGCTCCAGAGGACCTGGTGCTGGACTTGGTGGTGGTGGTGGTGGTTCGACTGCCTCAGAGTCAGGACAGGAGGCAGTGCTGATCCTGCTTCTGAGGGGGGAGGGACACTCGCAAGTTTTGAGTGGTCTAACAGGAATGGACCCCCATGCCCTCCACACATGTGCACAGTATGACGCTTACCACTACCGCGCCCTCCCAGAGCTGCCCCCACCCCAGACATTCTCTCACCCTGGTCCATCTCTCCTACTGAGCTCCCTCAGTCTGAGCAATCACTACTCACAGTGTCACACAACACACACACACAGTCACACAGACACAGACAAACAACTAACTAATTATAAAGGTAAGAAAAATAAAATTTACAGAAAGAACAAATTAAGTAAAAAAGAGTACAGGAAAGACAAATAAATGTAGCTTTTAAAAAAGCTGTTGGGCCTAAATCAAAGTTTAAATCTCTTCCTAGCTCTGATCTCAAAGTATCAGGAGTCACAAAACACACTACTCTCTCTCTGTCTGCACAGGAGAATGTAAAAGTGTCTGCTTGTATGACTCACTTTCTTCCTGCCTTGCTAAAGAGCATGTGACTTACAGTACTGTAAGCCATATGATGTGTGGGGGGGGCTGCCAAATCTGAAACACCAAGTGGATCACTTAGAATCATAAGGAGGAACACAGGAGTCCATTAAAACAATGACTTCACCTTGCTTAGCATTACCATTCTGCCTGAGCACTTAAAGTGGTAATGACAAGCGGGTGAGCACTTTGTCCCACTCACGTGGTGGAGTGGCATTTTAAGCCCACTTCATGTTCACTTCGCCGGCGGAATTTAAATTCACTGCATCTCTAGTTAACAGTTGCGGCACCAATGATCTTGGTTTGGGAAAGGGCCCTGAGTCTCAAAAGGACAGTTCGGTGAAGGATGATGAGCATCCAAGGGACTGTTCTACTCCACATTGTTGAGTGGAGTGAGGTAGGGTGAGACAGTTGACGTGAGTCTGACTCCTGGTGGTGTTTTCATACACAAGAGTGTGGTGTATACATATATTGAACCACAACAATCAGATGAGAGAAAGAAAGAAAGAAATATATTAGCTGGGATTTGAGACCATGCTGCCAAAAACACATTCCTGTTGCACTACCAGTTGTGCCACCAAGGTAACTAGAAACCCAGGATTCCCAGAAGCACCTACTCCTTCTATAATGCACAACTTGATGCTGCCCAGATATTTACATTTTCATACACAAGGGTGTGGTCTGCACATATATGGAATCTAAACAAACAGAATTGAGAAAGAAGTACTGTAAGTGCCTTAGTGGAGATTAGAACCCAGATCACCTGAAGCACTATTCTGGTTGCACAACCAGCTGTGCCACCAAGGCTGCTGGAACCCTATGACTCCCAGAAGCACCTTACTCTTTCTGTAATGCACAACTTGATGTTGTGCAGATAAACAGATTTCTATACAAAAAGATACTGTGTGCATATATATGGAACCCAAACAAAAAGAAAAGAGAAAGAAAGAAATAAGTGCATTAGCTGGGACTTGAACCCAGTCTGCCTGGAATACAGTTTGCAGCATCAATGACATGGGCTCAGGAATGAGCCCCAAGCATTGGAGGATGAGTCTGGGGGGGGGGGAGAGAAGAATGATTGTCCAGAGAACTGCTCTCCTCCACCGGGATGGGATGGAGTGAGGTGGTTGATGACAGTTGGATTCCTGGGGGTGTTTTTATACACAAGGCTGTGGTGTGCACATACATGGAACTGAAACAAAGAGATGAGAGAAAGAAAGAAATTCCTTAGCTGGATTTGAACCCACACCTCCTGGAATACCATTCGGTTGCACTACCAGCTGTGCTTACATGGCAACTGGAAACATAGAACTCCCAGAAGTTCCTTGCTCTTACTCTAATGCCCAGCCTAGTGCTGCACAAATAATTACATCTTCATACAAAAGGATGCAGTGTGTACATATACAGAACCAAAACAAACAGAAGAGACAAATGAATAAGTACCGTAACTGGGATTTGAACCCAGGCCGCCTGGAATACCCTTCCATTTGCACTGCCAGCTGCACCACTAATGCAACTAGAAACCTATGACTTCCAGAAGCACCTTATTCTTTCTCTTATGCACAACCTGGTGCTGCACAGATAATTACATTTTCATGCACAAGGGTGTGGTGTGCACATACATGGAATTCAAACAAACAGAAAATATAAATAAATAAGTGCTTTAACTGGGATTTGAACCCAGGGTGCTCAGAATAATATTCTGGTTGTGCTACCAGCTGTTGCCACCAAGGTAACTGGAGACGTGGGACTCACAGAAGTTCTCTACTCTTTCTCTACTGGTGCTGCACAGATAATTACATTTTCATACACAATGGCGCGGTGTGCCCATATATGAAATCCAAATAAATGAAAGAGAGGAAAAAATAAATGCCTTAACTGGAATTTGAACCCAGGTCCCCTGAAGTATTGTTCTGGTTGCACTACCAGCTGCGCAACCAATGCAGCTGGAGACCTGGGAATCCCAGAAGCATCTTACTATTTCTCTTTTCATATTGCTGGTTGGTCCTGCCCTTAAGGTCTTTTGCCAATCCCCTGCCCTAACTGCTGCTCCCCCACCATCAAGAACAGATGGGATTCACACAAAGCAAAGCCCACAGACTGCATAGATCATTTGAGGCAGTTGCAGCACATAGGATTTTTCTTGGTTTTCTCTTTTCTTCCCATTCCTGCCCACCACCCCATGATGTTGGCTTTGGACATCAGTAGCGCGCGCTGTGTCGATACCACACTCCACAAGAGAGCAAACTCCTCTGCTCGCTGCAGGGACCTTTGCTGTGCTGGGTCCTGGCCATCTCCCTCCCTGGCTGGCTCCCACTCCCCTCAGCAGCACTCCCTATCCAGGCCACCAAATTGTGATGTACCAGGGCATGCTAACAAACCCAGGTCACCAGCACAAAGCACATCACATTTCCACTTGAGCCTTTGGGTGCCTCCGTAATTATATTTTCATACACAAGGATGCACTGCACACACATATATGGAATCAAAACAAACAGAAAAGAGAAATAAATAAGTGCCTTGGTGGGTATTTGAACCCAGGCTGCCCAGAATAATGTTCTGATAGTGTTAACCAGCTTTGCCACTAAGGCAACTGGAAACCTGGGACTCCAAGAACATCTTAGTCTTTCTGTAATGCACAACCTGGTGTTGCACAGATAATTACATTCTCATACAAAAGGGTGTAGTGTGTACATATATGGAACCAAACAAATGGAATAAAGAAGAAATAAGTGCTTAGCTTGGATTTGAACCCAGGCTGCCCAGAACACCATTCTGGTTGCATTATCAGCTGCACCACAAAGGCAACTGGAAACTTGCTACTCCCAGAAACTCTTCAATCTTTCTCTAATGCACAGTCTAGTGCTGCACAGATAATTACATTTTCATACAAGAGGTTGCAATGTGAACATATATGGAACCCAAACGAACAGAAAAAACAAATAAGTGCCTTAGGTTTGATTTGAACTTAGGCCACCCAGAATATCATTCTGTTTGCACTACTACCCTGCAACTGCCCCACCAATGCAACTAGAAACTGGGACTCCCAGAAGCACCTTACTCTTTCTCTAATGCACAGCCTGGTGCTGTACAGATAATTACATTTTCACACACAAGGGTGTGGTGTTCACATATATGGAACCCAAATGAACAGAAAAGAGAAAGAAACAAGTGCCTTATCTGGAATTTGAACCCAGGCCACCTGGAATACTGTTCTGGTTGCACTACCAGATGCACAACCAAGGCATCTGGAATACTGGTACTCATAGAAGTACCTTATCCTTTCTCTTTTCATATAGCTCTTTGGTTCTGTCCTTCCTGTCTCCTGACAATCCCCAGCACCAACTGCTGCTCGCTCCATCTTTGAGGCTGGTGGGGTACCACACAGAGCAAGGCCCAATAACTATGTAGATTATTCATTCTATTTGGACCTCACCAGGCCACCTTGAAGCCAGCAAGGCTCCTAGTCACCCCTGTTGAGGTCACTGCAGCACTGCCCATGGCTCTTTGGACCTCACCAGCCCACCTCAAAGCCAGCAGGCTCCTAGTCACCCCTGTCGGGGTCACTGCAGTGCTCCCCATGGCTCTTTGGACCTCACCCATCCACCTCGAAGCCAGCAAGGCTCCTAGTCGCCCCTGTTGAGGTCACTGTGGTGCTTCCCATTGCTCTTCGGACCTCACCAGCCCACCTTGAAGCCAGCAAGGCTCCTAGTTACCCCTGTTGGGGTCACCACCACCTTGAAGCCAGCAAGGCTCCTAGTCACCCCTGTTGGGATCTGACCACTTAATTGTGAAAATAATTCTTGGACACTACCAAAAACTTATCTTAGGTCGTGGTTTTTGAAAATTAAACGTCCCTTTTATTGGATATGACAATTGATACGCAGATAATTTTTTTTTCAATACGGTCTAATATTAATTTTTATATGATAGCCCCATAGACTGGTGGGAAGACACGAAACAGGACCTAAAGTTGCTTTTTACAAATTTCATGGAATAAAGCCCAAAATTCATATCTCACATATCTGGGATATAGAGGTACATATAACGCTGTTGTCACAAGCAGTCTCTATGACAAGGTGTTAAGAGGCAGGAGTTTTGACTCTTAAAGAGAAATGATAACTTTTCTCCTCACAAGAGAAAAAAGATACAGGTATAAACAAAAATGTTTGGTTTCCGGTATACGAGAGCAGGTAAACCCGTTAGATGTTTCTGACCAGGATTTGCCACCTTTATGAATGACTACTTTAAAAGTTTCTGATGGTTCTGTAGTAACTGATACATGGAGTATCCGAAGCTTTGTGCAAGGGTAAGTTGCAGAGACCTTCTCTAAACTTACTTCTGAATGTCTTCCTTCCTTTTTTCATACCCTAGATATTCCATCACTTTCTGAACTTGAAATTTCCACTTTGATTTCCCCATTTTCTTTGGCTGAAGTTAAAAAGCTATTGGTCATTTATCAATACATACAAAGCCTGGTGAGAATGAGCCTGCCATCCTGGTGAGAGTTTATTTTTCAGAAGAAGCCAGAAGGGAAGAAAGGAAACATATTCAATTCAGTGCTTTAGAGTAACTGGTAATTGCTATTTTTCTTTTAAACTTAGATTGTGGGCTTTTAGTGACACTATACTTTCTTTGTTGTCTTTACTTATAATTGTTTTTGGGCTGTTGAAAATTTAAAACATAGTGGTGGCATAATTCTGTGCTGTCTTTAATTGCTGCAGATTTTCACCTCCCCTTCCCCCAAACTCTCCCCTTCCCCCAACTCTTAATTATATGCCCTGTTAAATCTGATTGACAAGAGCTAAACACAGGGTATAGTAAGGGTGTGAAGTAGGAGGGGACATAAGGGGAAGAAGCCCACCTCAGCACGACAATTGACTCATTTATTTATTTATTGGTTTCTTTTCTTTAAAAAAATATCTGAGGATCAGTGGCAGGATTTTTAGTACAGTAGAATTAATAAAAAGGAACTAGGAGAGCTTCAGTAGCAGACAAGTAGTGGAATTGCAATATAATGTGGGGAGGTGGTACAATGCAGTGGCTGTGGGGCAGCCATATTCAGGCAGACCTTCTGGACACTGAGGTGCTGCCCTATCTGCATGCATCTCTCGGACTGCGGGATGAGGTAGCCAGACTCAGAGCGGAAGTAAACTGGGTCAGGAGTACCATCACTATCCAGGGGACCACCCCAGTCAATGCAACTGCCTCAAGAGATGCCAAGAACGAGGAGCACTTGGATGACAGTGGGCTCAGGGAGGGTTGAAAGCAGTCAGGCAGAGGCACATCTCCAGATCCTATTCCACTTAAGAACTCATATGCCACACTGGCAAATGAGGACAACCAAATAGAGGTACCCAGAGAAGTGGAAGGAAAGGATGTGGAGGTTAGCCAAGGAGGTGACCTCAGCAGGGAAATCAGTGGACCCCAGAGGAGGAGGAAGTGAATCCTGGTGGGGGACTCCATCATAAGAGGGATCCAGCTAGGAACACAGGAGGGGGAGGACAGGGAGGTGAGGTGCCTACCAGGTGCCACGGCATGGAGGGATGGAAGGAAGATCCTGGGGATCACTGGGAAGGCAAGACGGGAGGGTGAGCTGGATGTCATTATCCACCTAGGTACTAATGACCTGGCAAATGGGGAGCCAAAGGAAGTTCAGGAAGAGTTTAGGAAACTGGGGAAGGGTCTCGAGCAAGTAGCTACTTCTGTCACTTTCTCAGAAGTATTACCTGTGAGAGGCAAGGGAGAGCATAGGAGTGCATGCACCAGGAACTTTAACTCATGGTTGAAGAACTGGTGCTGTGAGGAAGGATTTGGATTCATTGGTGACTGGGGATCCACCTGGAGGGATGGAGGTTTGTTCAAGCCTGACGAGCCTGCATCCATCCTGGAGGGAATCAAGCACTCAATGATAAGTTTAAATGCTACATTGACAAGCATTTAAACTAGCAAAGGGGTGGCAGGCCTGCAAGGAGGGTACCTACTTGCTCACCCCACAGCTAGCAGTGGAACCAGTGAACCAGAGGAGTGGCTAACTCTGCAAAGCACTGTGCAAAGATGGAGATTAGTGCCCAAGAAGTGGATAAGCAGAAAAGGGGCAAAATTCAGCAGAAGGGCAGACAGCAAGGAGAACCAGGGATAAATGACAACCAAGGAAGGGGCTGGAGTAGAACAGTGAAACAGTCTAGGGAGGTCAAATCATGGAAAGCCATGTGTGCAAATGCCAGGAGCCTTAGCAACAAGATGGAAAGATCTGGAGGCTGTCATGGTACAGTCAGACCTGGACATTGTGGCCATCACTGAAACCTGGTGTAATGATAACCATGACTGATAGATGGCCATACCTGGCTACAACATATTCAGAAGAGTCAGAGCAGGCAGGAAGGGAGGAGGAGGCACTGTATGAAAAAATGACATAAGGGATCAGAGATCCAGGAGGAACAAAAAGGGGAGAGATACTGTGGGTTAAGCTGGAAAGGAAAATGGGGACAGCCATCCGCACAGGTGTGGTCTATAGACCTCCAGCCCAGAAGGAAGAAACAGATAGGGAGCTGATGCTAGCCATCCAAGGGATGGCAGACAAGATGAGGTAGTACTGGTTGGAGACTTCAATATTCCAGACGTGGACTGGAGCATCCCAGCAGCAGCATCAACTAGAAGCAGATTTATCCTGGACTCCCTTCAGGGTGCCTTCCTCAAGCAACTGGTCATGGAACCAACTCGGCAGAAGGCAATACTGGACCTTGTGCTCACAAACAGGGACAGTGTGATGGGGGTAACAGTGGGGGAGCACCTGGGAAACAGTGACCACCAGTCATTGTGGTTTGAAATCACAGAAAGAGCAGAACCAAACTACACAAAACACATGTATCCTGGATTTTAGGGTGGCAGACTTTGGGAAAATGAGGAGATACTTGAAAGAGGCATTAAGGAAATGGGACAGGAATCAGGGGTTGAGGAACAGTGGGCAGTATTTAAAATGGGATTACAAGAACAACAGAATTATGCATTAAGCAGGTTAGCAAGAGGAAAAGGAAGAGGAGACCATTATGGTTTTCAAAGAGGCAAAGAAAGTGAAAGCCAAAAGATTGCATTCAGGCAATACAAAAGACACAGGCAGAAGGGATAGGAGAAGTACCAGAGAAGCAAAAGGGAGGCAGGGAGGTCAGTAAGGGAAGCCAAAGCTCAGACAGAAGAACACATTGCAAAATCAGTGGGTAGAGGGGACAAAACCTTTTACAGATACATAAGTGAAAAAAGAAAGACAAAGGGAGGGATAGTGAGACTGAAGGGGGAGGATGGGGGCCGCATGGAGGATGACAACAGTAAAGCTGACATATTGAACAGGTATTTCTGCTCAGTCTTTACTGAGGAAGAGGAGGGTAATGGGTCTGAAGGGAGTACAAGGGGTGAGAATGGTGCAGAAATGGACACAAGTCCCTTTACATGAGAAAGGGTCCTGAAGGAACTGGAAGTAATAAGGGTTGATAAAGCAATGGGGCCAGATGGGGTGCATCCCAGGGTCCTTAAAGAACTAAGAGAGGTGGTGGCTGAACCTCTGGCTATCTTGTTTAGCTGATCACTGGAAACAGGAGGTACCCAAAGACTTGAGGACAGCAGATGTAGTCCCTTATACAAAGTGGGAACAAAGAGGAAGCAGGGAACTACAGACCAGTCAGCCTCACCTTGGTAGTGGGGAAGATCATGGAAGCACTACTGAAGGAGAGATTGGTGGAACATCTGGTTGTCAATGGACTACAGGACCCAAGGCAGCATGGTTTCACCAGGGGGAGGTCATGTCAGACCAACCTCGTTGAATTTTTTGACTGGGTGACTAGGGAAGTGGATCGGGGAGGGCAGTGGATATGGCCTATCTGGACTTCAGCAAGGCCTTTGACACTGTGCCACATAGAAGACTATTACACAAACTGGGGAATATGGGTGTGGGCAGGACAGTAGTGTGGTGGGTAGGTAACTGGCTGGGTGGCAGGACACAGAGGGTGGTGGTAAATGGCTGTCACTCCACAGAGGAAGAGTGACCAGTGGGGAATATCACAGGGATCAGTGCTGGGACGGTCCTATTCAACATCTTCATCAGTGACATTAGCAGGACCTAGAAGGCAGAATTTCACTGTTCACTGATGACACAAAGCTCTGTAACAGAGTAGACACACCAGAGGTGTAGACAGAATGAGAAGCGACCTGCAGAAACTTGAAGAATGGTCAGGGGTTTGGCAGTTGAAATTCAATGCAAGAAGTGCAAGATAATGCATATAGGCACAAAACCCTGGCACAATATATCAGTTGGGGGGTGAGGATATAGCATGCCAAGCAGGAAAGGGATCTTGGGGTTGTCATCTCTGATGACCTCAAGGTAGGGAAACAGTGTGACAAGGCAGCAGTAAAGCAAATAGGATGCTGGGATGTATAGGCAGGGGCATCACCAGCAGGAAAAGGGAGGTCATAATTCCGCTATACAAGACACTAGTGAGGCCCCACCTGGAGTACAGTGTACAGTTCTGGAGACCATACCTGCTTAAGGACATAGACAGGGTAGAGAAGGTTCAGCGGAGGGCAACAAAGATGGTGCATGGATTGCATCACAAGTCCTATGAAGACAGGTTGAAGGAACTGAACATGTACTCCCTGGAGGAGAGGAGGGAGAGAAGGAATATGATAGACATACAAGTATCTCACAGGGAGGAACAGGGTGCAGGAAAACACTATTTTTAAGCGAAAAAGATGTTCCAGGACTAGAGGGCATGGGATGAAGTTGGAGGAGGGCGATTCAGAGGAAACATGAGAAAGAATTTCTTCACAGAATGGGTGGTGGACAAGTGGAACACCCTGCCAGAGGAAGTGGTGGGGGCTGAAACAATCACGAGATTTAAGAATGCATGGGATAGACATAAAGGAATTCTGGAGGTCAGGGGTAAGGGGCAACAGACTTCTAGGAAAACAAACTGAACTTACAAGCTCAAATGGGCAGACTGGGTGGACCATAGGCCCTTATCTGCCGACACTGTCTATGTATCTATGTATCTATGCCTAATGAATTTTATAAAAAATACATAGATATTCTTGCACCATGGCTGTTGGTTGTTTTTCAAGAAATTAGGAAGGAACACAGAGTTACCCCTAGCATGGGAAATGGGGTAATGTTTTTTATTTATAAAAATGGGAATCCTGCTGTTCTGCAGAATTGGAGACCTTTGAGTCTCCTGACTACTGATTACAAAATTCTGGCTATAATTTTAAATTACCGACTTTCAGATATTTCACATAAATTGTTAATTCCCACTCAAACATGTGCAGTTCCTGGTAGGAATATCTCACAAAATTAGATTTTTATTAGGGAATTGATTGAGCAAGGTTTACAGAACAAGTTGACTGGTTATCTTTTAACCTTAGATTTAGAAAAGCTTTTGACACATTACGTCATGACTACCTTTGGACTATATTAGAGTACTATGGCATACCGTTATCTTTTGGACATCATTCAAACTCTTTATAGCTCAGCAACAGTAACCCCCTTAGTTAACGGACATTTAGGTATCTCAGTCCCGTATCAAATTGGAGTTATGCAAGGCTGTCCGTTGAGTCCACTTTTATTTGTTTTTGGTTTGGACCCCTTACTGCGTTATATTGACAGGGATATTAATGTTCGTGCCATTACCTCCTTTGAGGAATTTTGTTTTCCTAAAACAGTAGCTTATACAGATGATTGTATCTGCTCAATAGCAGATATTGATTCTAGGAAATGTGTTCTGGATTTTTTTAGTACCATACAACTGGGCACTGGTATTAAAATCAATATATCTAATATGCTCTCTGATGCCTTTAGGACATGAGTCCAGTGTTTCTTTGTTTGATATTCCGATACTCAGTACTAAAGTGAAGCTTCTTGGAGTTTATTTTGGTTTTACATAGCTCTGTGCATAGTAATTGGGACGAGATATATGATACTGCTCTTTCTAAAGTAAAAATGGCAATCCTGGAAGATGACAAAAAAAAAAGCGATGTTTTCATGTTAAAATCCTATATTGCCTCACTTTTTATTTCTGTCACATATTTTTCCTGTACCTTTTGACATGCATTCTAAAATATTGGGTCTTTTTTCAGCTACTGTGGGGTAGTCGCTGAACCCAGTAAAGAGAGCACACACCTACAGACCCTGGAAAGAGGGAGGCTTTAGTATGATGCATCCTATTGTTCATTTTTTTGGAAATTTTTTTTATGCCTCTATTCAGCCTCTTTTGATCAAACAAACTGACATGGGAAATTTGTGCATGTCCCTGTGGGAAGCCCCTTTTTTAGCAGCTTGGGGTAGAGGGAAATGGCACCCTGTAGATATAAAACTCCCTTTGTATGTTCAGTATACACTTAAATATATTAGATTATGGAAAATTGAATTAAGTTGGTTTGTGACACATGAATGAAAAGCCTTTTATAATCAGATTGTCTTGGCCTGTTGCTTTGAGGATCCCCTTTTTGTTATT
Organism: Neoceratodus forsteri; assembly: GCA_016271365.2. Classification (NCBI taxonomy): domain Eukaryota; kingdom Metazoa; phylum Chordata; order Ceratodontiformes; family Ceratodontidae; genus Neoceratodus; species Neoceratodus forsteri. The sequence goes on along the minus strand of CM057454.1, from coordinate 1,021,445,494 downwards.
TCTGCTTGTATAGATAAGTCTTTTCTGCTAGCAAGCATGACTGAACCTAGGATACCGGAAAAGATGCGAGATGTAGTTTGGTTATGTGCTCACCAGAAACTAAATGTAAGAGCAAATCAAAGCATAAGCAATTAAGTGAGAGAGTGTGCCCAGAATCTTCCTGTCAGGGACAGCCTGAGATGATACAGCATTTATATTTTAAATGTATGCACACAAACTCTTTTGGTCTGCTTTGGCACTTTGGTGGGGTGAACCACTTTTGAGTTTATTACATTATGATTTTTTGACATTAGGGCAAATTCCAAGGGTGTGGCATAAATGGAATAAAAGTACAGTGTATGTCATATTGGCATGCCTTAAGTGGCATATTTGGCAAGTTTTGTTGCTTACGAATATTACAAAATAAGTATTTATCTATGCAAGAAGTTGTTTTTCACATACAGGATGATTTGGATGCACTATATGCTTATGAATTCAATACTTTGGGGAACAAAGTAGGTACTTTACTGTGGAAACAGTGGATTGAGTAGGTTAAACTCTCTCCTGTTTCTTTGTTTTTTTTCTTTATTTTAATGTGTGTTATGTTAATATGTATATGAATTCCATGCTGTATGTTTTATACCTCCTTATTGTTTTGTTTTTTCCCTCCTTGTATAATGGTTTTTGTTTGCTTAATAAAAACTTCCCCTACTCTTTTCAATAAGTGCCATGGGATCTTTAACATCCACCTGAACTACCACCAATCCAGGCAGATGGGACCTCAGTGTAATGTCTCATCTGAAAGATGGTACCTCAGGAGTGCAGCACCCCTCTTATGCTGCACTACTGTGTCAGTACTGGGGTATTAACACAAGTTTCAGATGTGAGAACTGAACCCACAGCCCTCTGATCTCCCTGCCTCAGAGGTGAGAGTGCTACCTACTGAGCCACTGACACTAATATTCCACATACTGATGGCATTTCAGCCTGTCTTCAGTACCTACAAAGAGAAAGGACAGCACCGTGGCATCCACCCAAAATTCATTTTGTGACTTGTTCTGACCCTCACTAACTTCAGTTTTAATGGTAAATAGTGTGTTCAAACTATAGGAACAGCAATGGCTCCTTGTATGGCAGCCTTTTCATGTCAAATTTGGAGAAGGATTTCCTAAAACGATGTACACACAAATAGCTTGCTTACTTCCATTATACTGGTGATTTATTTTTTAGTTTGGACTGAGGGTACTTGCACACTCCAAAAATTCCATCAGGAATTTAATAACCTCCACCCATCCATTAAACTTTCCCTGGAGTACACCAGTGTTAATCTCCTGGACACCACAGTTAGCATCAAAGATGGAACTTTGCCGACCTGTATTTACAGGAAACTGACAGACAAACAAAGATGCTTACACAGAAACAGCAATCACCCTAGATGTATTAAAAAATCTGTTATGTACAGTCAAGCTCTTTGATACCATCATATCTGTTCAAGTGAAGAGGATAGAGTTATAAAATGGGCTAAAGAAATCCACCATTCTGATTGGCTACTACACCATCTGAGCCGTGTCCTTATCAGATGATATAGTAGCCAACCGGCACTACCCTCCACTCCTGTGCCCCACAACACCACAGAATCAGTGAGCTGTGCCAGCAAAGACAAACACAGGCTGGCATAGCTCACATGTATTTATCCCTGAGACCGAGTGCCAGTCTGCCACCCACCTCTTTGATACCAAGCAACACAGAAGCTGTAAATAAAAGCAACAAAACATGTCAAAAAACTCCCACATTTCCCTATTAAAGTCTCACCTCTCCTTCACAAAACTGTCACCGGTAATCGCCACAGCGTGCTGTGCGATGCACTTTCAAACAAATCTAATATAAAAAGTCACTCCCAAAGAAAAGACTCCATTTTTGTCCACACAATGCCACTGTGATAGTAAAAAAAAAGAAACCTGCAATTCGAGGTACAAACAGGGCGTAATCTGCAAAACCTGAATGTTTTACTTCCGAAACCCGAACAACGAGCGCTGTTTATGGTGGCTCCTGAGGACACACTCGCTCCCAATCCACCTGATCGATCTTACAAGCAACACACTTGATCCCCATATTCCTGTTGCTTCATGCTCTGACTGTCCTTTTTAAAAACTAAAAGAAAATAATTATTCTGTGTTTGTGCCACTGCCATGTATGGGGGAGAGAGAGGCAGATGCGACTCGGATAGAGCAACCTCATCAGACAAGATCGCAGATGGGGCAGCTGTCAGTGTGACTGCAAGCTCAGTCTTAAAACCCAGTACCCTCACCATTTAACAGGAAAAACATTGCAAAAATATCACAGGAGGATTAAATCAATCTAAATCAGTAAACACAGTAACAACACTGTACTGCCATCTTAACTGTCACTTCATGAGGACTACTTTTACTACTTGAGTTATTAAACCACGTTTTTATATTTTGTAATTTTGTATAATTTTGTTTTTTCGAATAAATAATTACTTCAGGGCCCATTTTATAAGTGGAATAAGACACTCCGAGGTGTGGTTTATGGCTTGATAAAACACTTCCAGGTGCTAAAGTCACTCGGCGCCAGCGCCACCGTTGCCTCATTCGCACCTGGGCGTGTCTATCAAGCCATAACCCTAAATCATCTTATTCCTTACATAAACACTGGCCACACTAAAAAAAACACTTATTGGCAGGGCATTTCTAGAGAAATTGATATAGTGGTACAACGTGCTAAGCAGATACACAGAGAACAACTGCTAAGATATAAAGAAAGACTACCACTAACTTAATGCCCATGGTTGTCCTTACAACCCTGATCTGGAGCAACTACCACGTAAAATTACTAAGGACCTTTAACCAATATTTAGTGAGAATGACACCTTGAAATACATTTTCCACAAACTACTTCTACTGCCTTTCAAACAACTACCTAATTTATCCAACCTGATTGTCAGGAACAAACTGATACCTGACCAAAACAACAGAGCCCTGGGTCACATGAGACCCTGTAATAATCCTAGATGTCAGACATGTCAGCACATTTCCACTTCAAATTTTATCAACAGCCCCTAAAATAGACAATTCAAGATTCAGGGAAATTATACATGTGCATTTCATAATGTGGTTTATTGCATCCAGTGCAAGAAGTGTTCACATACAGGTTATGTGGGGAGACCAGATGACCTCTTTGAACCCGTATGAACTCAAACAGACATGATATTAAAATGAAGAAGATTGAAAATCCAGTGGAACAACATTTCTCTCACTAAGATCATTCCATCTCTGACCTCTGTGTCCTGGCTGTTGAAGAACATTTCTGAAACACACAACAGAGGTGAACATTTGAGGTCAAACTTATTTTTCTTTTGAATATGGTGTCTGATGACTCCAATCAGGACACTGGTTTCATGACCCAATACACTATTAAAAATGTTTCTGTTTTTTGTTTTCTTGTTTCAGGTACAGCACATGGACTGCTGAATGTTTAACATGTTTCTAATAAGCTTACATATAAAATGGTTCTACCTAATCTATATGACGGTGTATTTATATTTGTCATTAACTGGTGTGTGGTAAATACATAGGTTTTTAATTTACACATGCAGAACTGCTATTTAGTAGTAACAAATGTAGTTTTTATGCAGGCATATTTGGGTACATTAACACCATTAGGACGTCTTATTTACTGTGTGGTGTTGTTTCAAGTTATAGTTCAAATTTTCACAAATAATATGTACAAATGAACACAAAGTTCTAGACAGAACATGTTTAAACAGTGCAAGCTTAAACATTCACAAATAATATTGACAAATGAACACAAAGTTAAAGACAGAAACATGTTTACACAGTGCCAGCATTGAAAATATGTGGTAATAAGCATGTAGAAGCTCATTTTATGCAATTGTAGGGTGCTTCTATTTCCATCAAGTGCTTGCACCCATATTCATACACATATACATACACATACACATACACATACAAAGACACAGACACAGTCTCATTTTCTTTAGTCTTTAGTCTTTAGTCTTTAGTAAGACTTTAACATTGTTTTTTTTTATCATAGAAGAATTTTATTAATTTTGTTATAGGACCAAACAACATATAGCATAATGTGACCACAGTAATCACAAGTAAAAGGAATACAGCCAGTGATCACCAACACACAACTAGTACATTCTACCACTAGGAGTACAGCCAAACAACAGTGCCAGACAGTAAATATTAATGAAATACTAAGGAAAAACCACCAAAGAGGAAATAAAACAACATCAATAATAAGAGAGGTGCCAAAGGTTCAGACAGGAGGGTTACTCTGGTGGGGAACTCTTACAGAGAGGTGAGTGTTGATAGGCATCCCATTTTGCTGCATATCTGTCCAGCAGCCTAGATGGACATAGGGAGAGGCATTCAAGAGAAGCTAGGTGAGCTAAAGCAGCATGCCAGGTTTTCTGAGGGGCAGTACAGGTTGAAGCCAATACATCACAAGGAGGTATTTGGCCTCCATAAGGCCAGCATCATCCACTTCCGAAGGGGGCGGGAGAGCTCCAAGTGAGGCCATGTCCCTAAGCAAGAGTTTTGGGTCTGCCAAGGATGCCACAGAACCCACCACTTGGGAACAGTCCAGGGACACAAAAGACCAGAAGGGCAGTAAAGGGAAAGTCTACATAACATGTAGTAAGTGAGCTACTGGTTGTTGGCAATGCCAGCAATTAGAGTGACCCAGCAAACCTAGAGCACAAAGGACCGCCGAGGGTATGATACCAATGTAGGAGGATTTTAAGCTGGAGAAAGCAGCTTTTCTTATCCTTATACTACCTGTGCACGTTCTGAAGGTACTGAGAACAAGCATCCTCCGGAATGTCACATTTAAGGACCCCCACACATTTGAGCCTACTACTGGCTGATGAGTCTGGCTGAGATCTCTCCAGGTCCGATAGAAATGGACAATAAGGCCACGCAGGCTGGGGGACTTATGAATCATGGCCTGCCACCTCCATTTGCTGTCTGACTCAGAACAAGAAGAGAGCCCCTGCAAAGCACTACGCAGCTGGAGGTATCTCCAAAAATCCACAGAGGGGAGCTGAAATGTGGCTTGCAGCTGTTCGTAAGAGAGCAAAGACATCGGAGTCTGCAACACATATATCTTGGACCCTAAGGATGCCCTTCACCTCACACATTGGCCAACTTAAGGACAGGCCACCAACCATAAGAAGTTGGTTACACCAGAGAGGAACATAATGGAAAGGAGGAGCCCAGGCTACATGGGACATGCTTGAAAAGGACATGAGTGATCTCGATGCCTTATGAGTTTCCAACATGGGGGGGGAGAATGCAGGGAGCATTGGCCTCCAGACTAATCAACACCACCAGGGGTCACCATTGATCAACCCAGCTTCTATTTGCACCCAGAGTATCTCATGATGTGCCCCTGGCATGAATCACTGGGATGCAGAGGTGGCCATGAAAGCTAAATAGTATTCCTTAACCCAAGGGACCCCCAGACCACCATGAGACCGGTGCACCTGTATCTAGAGATGGGTTAAGTGGCCTCAATTCACTCCGTGAGTGATTTTCAGAGTGAAGGTGGATTCACGGACTGCTCTGCAACGCGAAGCGGAGTACTTCATGTTATAACAGGTAACGCGAAGTCCATTGAAGAAAATGACTTTGCATTACTCCACCTTCCCAAACCACTACTCCACCAAATCTTAAGGTGAATTACATTGAGAACAATGTACTTCACCACACTTCCTGCTGTTTTAAAGCTCCAAAGGTGAATTTTGCAGTGATTCATGGGATTTCAGGTCACATGGGTTCTAAATTTTTCTGCACAGCCTCAGTTCAGGGTAGTGTGTGTAGGAAGCTGTAGGAGACAGTCTGCTCTGAGAGCGCTCTCTGATTCAAACCTTCTAAAAGCTGTTAAAAATAACTTTTGCATCATTTGTTTGCTGAAACTTTAGTTCATCGATTGCAGGAAACCCTCCTGTGCTCATATCATCGAGCATTTACTGTTTGTTTGTGGATTTTGAATGTTAATGTACAACATTCAGTCTGTGTACTGAGAGACAGTGGAAATGTGATTTGGGGGAGGGATGTATTTGGTTTAGATAGATTTAAGTTGGAGAAATAGGGAGTTCTTGTTCTTTGGTTATATTTTTTCTTGTATAGCTGACTGTGTTAATGTACACACAGTAATATTTTCAGTAATTGTTGACATTTTTTCTGATTGTCTGTGTTGTGGTCTGGAGGAGGACCTGGTACAGCATTGAGGTTGTTTAAAATACGTTGTATAGTACTGAGTTTTAAATTTGGCGTATGTGCAGTATGTGACGTGTCATCAAATAATATACCTTTTATTGTGCCACAGTCTAATTGCAGGCACAGCAGTGTAAACCTGCTATCCACTGCAGCTGCACGATTTTGTACTGCCATTGTGGTATGTTTCTTGGTTTTGCACTGCAGTAATCTGTGGTCAGTGCCCCCCAACCGACTAAAAGGTATTCTTTTCCAGATTGTATTGTTTGTGACCTGAGAACATCACCGGTTAGTTAAGGTGTTGTTGAACTTGTTGTGATTTTGCATCTGTATCTGTTGTTGAAGCCACAGTTGCTTTTCTGGCTTCACATCCAGCATCACCCCCCTCCATCTCCCATCCAGATTGTATGTTCCGAAATCTGAATTTGTTTGGAATATTCCTGTTGAGCCCCCAAAATGCCCACAAAGAGATATACATGCAAAGCTGTTTCTCACCATGGCACTGCTGTCAGGGTTAAGATTGTCTGTGGGCGTGGTAGTAGTACGCAGTCACGGAAGTGCATTGCTGATGTGAGGAAAATTATTTCTCCTTCAATGTTTTTTACATCACAATCAGTAGCTTTGCTCATAGCTGGAGGAGAGGATGTTGTCTCCCAGCTGGTGGTGTTAGTGCAGTTGCTGGTGGTGGTATGAGTATTGCTGCCTCAAGTTGCAGTTCTGACCAGTTTACCATGTCCAAAAATGTAGTGGAGTGTGAGCAATGGCAGTGAGTGACAGTGTAGATGATGTCATACTCCCCAGTAACATCCCAGTAACTGAACATGAGGATTCTGATCATCATGTCAACAATAACACATAAGATGACATTTCTTCCACTGTGGTTCAGGTCATGCATTTGCCATGCATTGATTCACAGTGTGGTGAAACAATTTTGGGTGATGATGGTGCTGATGATGACGATGTTGCTGTGGTTGCAACATGCAGCCCAAATGCCAGCATCCAAGCAGAAGATGTGGATGATGTTGATGAATATGATGATGATGATGATGTCAGTGACCCCTGCTGGGAACCAGAGAAAAAGAAACTCAAGGTGGCTGTGTCTGGGCCTGTTTGCATTCCCCCCACCCATAAAAAGTTGTGATTTACCAGTTTCAGTTAATGATGATGACCCAGTAATAATGATAGGTAGTCATGGTGGTCAGTTGCAGTTCAAGTGTGTCCTGCCTGAAAAATCATGTAGCATACCCCCCACTTCATGGCTTAAAAACAGCATCCAATAAGCAGCATCGGAGGGACATGCTAAAACTAGAGCGTCAAGATCCCTTGTTTGGGATTTTTTTGTGGAGGCTGCAAATGATGAGTCAGTTGCAATCTGCCAGGCTTGCCAGGTGTGTGTTAGTTGAGGTAAAAAGGGGAGCCATCTGGGCACAAGGGGACAGCATGCACATCTTAAGAATAGGCACATAGCACCGTGGACTCAGCACAAGATGGCAGCTAATACCTGTTCCACAGTGGGGCATTCACCCTCATCATCAACCATAAAGAGCATGTTATCCCCTTCCATGACTGTAGCATCAAGTAGAAAATTAAATGTATGCAGTACTGATGAAATAACAGTAGAGGATTACTACAGGTATGATGAGGTGAAAGAGCAGAATGATTTTGAAGTCTTGTCCAGTGGTGCTAAAATTAGCATTTTTCGTGATCGTGGTGGTGGTGGTCAATGCAGTATGTCTAGTGCAAGTGGTACATCAACCCCTGTTGGTAAATCTGGGAAAATAACTGCATTTCTGGGTTTGTCATCACCTGTACAACCATCTTCATCACACATCCACAGTCCACCCCCTGCCATTTGCAGAGCAGAACCATTTGTCATCACACCGCGTGTAAAACGTTTAAGTCAGCCCACATTACAGAGTGTTATTGCATAAGCTGAAGTACCCACCCAATCATACAGTGTCACATGAACTTAATGCTGCTGTACCTGAAATGCTGGCAATTGATCTTTTGCCCTTCTCTTTTGTGGAGAATTTTGGGTTCCTGTGGTTTGCTGCATGTGCTTGTCCAAAATGGAAAGTCCCATCCAGAACATACTTTTCAACCCGTGCTGTCACCGAGTTGTACTGTGCTGTGTCTGACTCAGTAAGACATACCTTTCAACATTCCTCCTCTCCATTCATCCATTTAATTATGGCTATGTGGACAAGTGGCAAAACAGCAGGGAGTTCATATTTGTGTATAACTGCACACTGAGCAGAGATGCTGGGGGTTGTTTGTGCTGTTGGTAGTGTGAGTAATCAGTGTAGTAAGGTGGAGTGTCATGGTTGCAATCTTCCAGGAATTTGACAGCATGCAACAATTGCTATGTGCAATGTGACCTGTTCACACACTGGTGAAAACATGTTGGATGTGGTACTGACTGAAACTGACAAGTGGCTGGACCCCCTGTCCCTGACAGCTGGGTTCATAGCAAGTGACAATGGGTCAAATGTGGTGAAATGCATCATGAATGGTGGTCTTTTTTCGAGTTCCATGCATGGTCCACTGTTTAAATCTTGTGGTGCAGGTTTTTCTGCAGCACCCTGATATTCAGAGTGTTATTGTGCATAAACTGAAGTACCCATCCAATCATGCAGTGGTGCTCAACAATCTTGTATGTAGATGATCTGGTGCTATACACCTCCTCTGCAAATACAGAAGAAATAAATAGTCGACTAACATCTGCATTTCCCATAATGCAAGAATGGATCCACAACAAAAGGCTTGTCCTAAACAGAAGTAAAACTCCAGGCATGCTCTTCAGATCTGCAACCAAACTTAGAACAAACCGTAACCTTTTCAACGTCTCCTGTGCAAATGGCTTCCCCATGCAAAGTAACCTCATTCAAGGATTTAGGTGTCCTGCTTGATGAAACTCTCAACCTTGAGCAACACATCATCGACAACTACAAGTCAGTAAACTCCAAACTCGGAATAGCTTACAGGACTAGTCGAATGCTTACCCCCTCAGCTAGACTGGCTATTTCTAGGGGTATCCTATTTCCATCCCTTGCATATGGTGCTGTCACCTATGTAAATGCTTTGAATACCACCCTAAGTAAATGGGATACAACGTACAATAGTATCTGTCATTATGCCTTGGCTTCCCACGCTTGAAGCACCATTGCTTGATATATGCAGACCTTAGATGGCCTTCTCCATCTGCCAATTGACTCCTTGCTCTTGGTACTCTACTAGACATCATTAGAACTAACCTACCTACCTATCTTGCAGGCATGCTGGTGCCTCTGTCCCAAACTATGGCCTCCGCTCTACTGGACTCTGTCTACTATACACCCTAGGTGCAGAACCCTAAAAGGAATCTTAGCTTTCTCTTGCCTGGCCCCAGATATTGGAATTCCCTACCTCTTGATGTTTGCTATGCACCTAATCATATTGTTTTTAAAAGATGCATCACACTCCTCATCAAACATGCCCTATGTTCCTGTTTTTAAACTCCCATAGGGTGCTTTACATCCCCTTCCTCAGCTCTCAAAATGTTTCAATTTTGGTCTCACCCATTGTTATTGTTATATGTAGCACTTACCATGGATTATGTGTTAAAACTCTACTGCACTATGATTTTATGCTTATTATGTTTTGTACAATTGTGTATTTTTCTGCCATTGTCTCTGTCATATTAGCAATACTGTTTACGTCACAGAACATCATGTAGATTTTTCCTTGTATGGTTGATTACCTCTGAACTATACCTATTATTCGTTTTGTCTGCCAATTTTGTATTGTAACCTCCCGAAGTCGTGTCTGAAAATAGTCATATTTTGTGGCTACAACACTTACCAGTAAACAAATACTAAACCAGGGTGTACCTCAGGGCTCAATTCTAGGTCCCCGCCTGTTTTCCTTGTTTACCAATGACCTGCGTACCCACTGCAGGGAGAGCTCGGTTGTGCAGTATGCTGATGATACTGTCATCTTCTGACTCCTGCATGACGTGGTTGCCCTAGGCCCTCTACTCCAAAAGGATCTCACTTCACTAGAGACTTGGCTATGTAAGAACAGAATGGTACTAAATGCCGACAAGACCAAGGCAATGCTATTCAGGCCAAGATCCCTGGGATTTGACAGGTCCTCATCCCTCTCCTTAACCTCACTCTCTGGTAAAGCCATTAACATAGTCCCCTCCCTTAAATACTTAGGCCTCATGTTGGATCAGAATATCACATACAAAACACATGGACCAGGTCACCAGGACCCTACATCAGACACTTGGCACCCTGTACCGACTCAGGGACCAACTCATCCCTGAAGCCAGGCTCTCCATAGCTACCAGTGTCCTTCTACCCAATCTGACCTTTGAGGCCCCTATTATACAGGGCATGGCTAAACAAGAGATTACCAGGATGCAAACCCTATATAATAAAATAGCTTGTTTTGCAACCTTAGACCACCCGAGATCTCACCACTGTGACACTTTGGCCAATCTTCGTTGGCCCACATTGGTCACCTGCCTCCAACACCCCTTGCTTGTCCAGGCCTACAAGCTTCTCAAACCCACACTCCACCAAGCATTGCCAGGACCATAACCCTCAGACACAACCCAAGGAACCTAAAGATCTCAGATCGAATGCTATTAGAAGTCCCTAGTGTAAGGACAAATGCTGGCGGAAGATCCTTTTCCTCCCAAGCAGCCTGCCAATGGAACAAGCTCCCTCCCCAGGTCCAGGCCTCCTCCTCACTCATGAACTTCACACCAGGCTTAAGTCCCATCTGCTGACCTCAAGCGCATGCCACTGTCATGGCACTTAAAGCTCCTAAGGTACTACCCTCCTCTCCAACTCCCTCTCCTAACTTAACCTTCCCACTACCTGCTTTATACAGACTGCTCAGAGGCCACTGTAACCCCCGAATAAACTATATGCAAAGTACTACCAATTGCTTACATGTCATGATGATAACCATGCCTGTACCCATGCCTGCATCCACTGCTTTTCTTTACTGTGCCTGTAAGCCATGCCTGTATCCACTGCTTTTCTTTTACCATGCCTGCAACCATGCCTGTAACCATGCCTGTATCCACTATTTTTTCTTTACTGTAACCACTTCATGATGTAACTCACAATGCCTCAAATGTTCCTTATGTCCTTGTTCATTCTTATAACTTGTATTGTTATCCCAGGTCGCTCCTGAAAAAGGGACCTTCGGAGCTCAGTGGACCTACCCGGTCACCAAAATTTAATAAATAAATAAATAAAGGAAATGCTGACAGTTGCACACCATATCTGTTCTCACTTTTCATGCTCTGCAAAGGCCCATGACCAACTTCAGCAGTTGCAGATCTGAAACAGCCTCCTGCAGCACCACTTGAAGCTGGAAGTTGTCACCCGATGGAACTCCACTTTATACATGACAGAGAGGTTGTATGAACAGTACAAAGTCATCTCAGAATATTTTGTCATGCACACTAGCCATGACAATTCTATGATGTCTGAACAGTGGTGCCTCATGGACTCTGTAATAAGACTCTTGATGCCTTTTGAATGTGCCATATAGGCAGTGGAGTGGCGAGCTGGCCTCCATTAGCCAATCAGTTCCACTGCTGCAGGTGCTGAGGCAGACATTGGTGAATGTACAGCATAGCCATGTTGTTGCCAGAGACAGTGCTAGCAGTGTATTGCTAAAACACATGCTGACAGTATTCAACCAGAATCATCTCATCTTGAGCAATCAGTGTAGTGACAATTTTGCAGTAGCAACAATGCTAGACCCATGATACAAAGATGGAATTGCCTCAGTACTGGAGGGTGGGCCTGAACAGGTAAAAAATGTCAGTGGGCAACTTTTGTGCTTGGTTCATGGGGCACAGAATTTACATGCCAAATGTCAGGAAAGCTGAGCAGCATAATCAGGCTGAAAGTGAACCTGGAGTAGTAGTATCAAGCATATCCTGTAAGGGTAAGGGGACTGCAGTTCCAGGTGGTCTGTCATCAAAAGCAGCTGGCGTCAACCCACTTTGGGAGGCTTTGTCCCAAGTGGGGATTTGTGACATAAATGATTCTGGAGAAGTGGATGATGCATCAACCGCTGAATTTACAGCAGCACAGCGAATGGTTGAGTCATATATGTCTGAAAACAGGCAGCTGTCAATCACTGATGATCCCATTTTATACTGGAGTGGAAAGGTCAAGGAATGGCCAGAGCTGACCTCTGTGCACTGAAGTACCTGACATGCCCACCTTCCAGTGTGAGTGTTGAGAGGTATTCAGCTCAGCAGGTGCAGTAGCTCGGGATTGTTGTACAAAACCTCTCTCCTACAAATGTCAGTTTGCTGACATTCATAAAAATGAATGAGAAGCACATACCGGCTCAGACTGCAACCTCAGTATTTATACCCCATCAAATTCATGGTTTTGATGATGGTGAAGAAAGGGACCATCCTGGTGGCAGTGACAGCATGAAGCAGCCTACCACTGACGTCGATGATAACACAATGGAGAAATAATTTCCCCATGGTCTGAATTCAGACATAGAAGACTGTGAGGGCAGCTTTCTTTCTGAGAATGATGATGAATGATGATGAGGTTAATGCTGGTAGGTTTTAACTTAAATGGTTAAAATGCTGTCACATGTCTTGTATGATACATGTTCTCTTTTTTCACAAAGTTAAATCACTGTCCCACTCATACTGACTCAAATTCCATATGTCATGTCATCACATTTATAACACAGAGCACAGTATATCCTGGTCCCCGAACTACCTCCACCATAAGACCGCTGTTCTCCACTGCCACCATAGGGAATGTGACTGTGTGTCCCCCCAGACTACCACCACCATAAGACCACTGTTCTCCACTGCTCCACTGCCACCATAGGGAATGTGACCGTGTGTTCCCCCCACCCCTGACTACCACCATAATAAGACCACTGTTCAGCACTGCCACCAGATGCAGGAAGATGTGAGAGGGAATGTCATCATGTGCCACAGCTATGACCACCAGCACCTACCACCAGTGTCATTGTGACAATGTTTTCCATTACATTGACCATGTCAAAGCAGGAGTCAAACAGAGACCACATCCATCAGACACAGGCACAAGGCTTCTTAAATTAAAACTATAACGTGAGTATGTGTACCAATGATTTTATGCTATTCAACTTCCTTTAGCTGTGTGTTTTGTTTTCTGTTGCTTTTCTGAGCTGCAATGGTCAAAACACACAGTCAACTTATTTTTTTAAACAGGTTAACAACAAATGACTCTCCTTCACTGAAGGTCTGTATCAATGGTACAGCAGTAGTACTGTCTACAGGAACCTATGGAATATCCATTTCAATCCATACTAGTAAGTATATCAATTTTAATTCATCTGTTCCTTTTTTTATAAGAGTGCAACAAATCTGACTGAAGATTCATAAACTAGGTGACATGTACGTCACAAAAATATTTCTGCAACATATCATGCACTGTATTCCAAATTTGCAGCTGACAACCATGACAGTATTGAAAAAGTTGGACTCAGGTTGTTACTTGACAAGTGTGGTTTTGAAATGTAACTTGAGTTGGGAGCGCGGGAAAAATGACAAAGTGTATTTGTTACACAGCCTCGTACTAAATTAAGTTGTGATCTGATGATTGAAGTGGGACAGCTTGCTATTTGTGTTAATCCAGATACCTGTGGAACAGCCATGGCTTAAACATAGTGTCTTACTGCTGTAATCAAGTTGTAATAAGTTCTTCATATTTTTTTTTAGGAAACTTTCAGATGCTTTGTTGTGTCATAGTTGCCTTATACAAAGAACTTCTTCAACATCAGCCCCCCCCCCCGGGCTGGGGCAGACATGTAACATGCAGAAGTTGTTTCAATTGATGACCATGACCATCATTACCAGACTGGAGAAGGCTGCAGATGAAATCTGTGAAAAGTAACCAAATAATAAACCATTAATGAGACCTACTTGAAATTTGCAAATAAGCCCTCCCCCAAAAAAATACTTACCTTCATTGGCTTGAGAGCATTCCATTTCCAATTTTAGTGCTGACATTTCTCATCAAACACTGGAATGTGTACACCAACAGTATGTGACCTGTGATACAAAACAATACAATGAGTACATGTTTGTATATGTCAACCCTCACCTAGAAAACACACACATATATATATATATATATATATATATATATATATATATATATATATATATATTATATACATATATATATCAACTCACCAAAGGCCACTATTAGTGTACACACAAGAGCACCTTCCATCTGGTTGAGGTGATTGCATCACATTAGCAGGAGTCACAGCACACTTTGGACCAGCAACAGTTTTCTCACAGTCATCATTTCTGATGGAACACTGAATGGATTCATGTCTTGTTATCGCTCCTTCACATGTTTTGGCAAGACCCTGTGCATCATGACATCATCATCACAGAGTATGTAAATTTTCTGGACACAAGACAGTTGCATTTTGGGGATGCAGAAAAATTCTGGGGACTCTGTGTGACCACTGTGCACATGAGTGACTGCACAATAAATTGTGGTGGACTTTGCATGTGGTGTAATGCTCCCATTTCACTTCCTCAACACCTGGGAATTTTCTGGACACAAGACAGATGCATTTTGGGGATGCATAAAAATTCTGGGGACTCTGTGTGATCACTGTGTGCATGAGTGACTGCGCAATACATTCTGGGGGACTTTGCATGTGGTGTAATGCTCCCATTTCACTTCCTCAGCACTTGGGAATTTCTGGACACAAGACAGTTGCATTTTTGTGTGTTGTGACTAATGCGCACATAATGTCATACTTAAATTATAAATTAAAACTTGTAGTGCAACAATGTGGTGAAATGTTGACCTATACTTTTATGTTACTTTGCTTAGCCACCATTACATCTTCATGACTTATATGATACCCTTTTCACACTTTGTGTCTGCTTTACTACTTTTCTCACATCTGAAAACAAAAGGAGCACACTTTTAATATGGCTCTGACAGGCTTTCATCACTATTTCGGCTGTTTTGAATAAATATTGTTCTGTGAGGTCATAAAACACTGCCTGCTGTATAATTATTAATTTTATAACAGAAGTAATATATAGCAACTGATGGAGAAAAACAGTGGAAAATACTGATGAAGACCTGGTCTGCACCGTATTTAAAGGAGTGCTCCTTTTATTATTTCCAACATGAAAAAAAGTACTAAAGCAGACTCAAATGATGAAAAAAATGGTATCATACAAGTTAGGAGGTAAGTAAAGTGGCAATGTAAAATAGCATAAAAAAGTATAGGTCAAAATTTTCACCAGATTGTTGCACTGCTGCTTTAATGTTTATTTCAAAAAATAAATATTTCTGGAGCCTCAGTAATGTTTACTTTGTGTCGGGACTCGTGATTTGAAGTTTTTCTCAAAAAGTATGAATGAGCAGTGCAAGTATGTTGTGCTAAACTGCATGTGTGCTGTCAGTGTTCTTTCCTGTGTGTGCAGACATTGTCCAGTTTCATGCAAACATATATATGGTGTGACTTGTTGCAGTATGTCAAGAATAAAGATAAGAAAGAATATATGACGTATATTTTATTTGTACCTTCAGCACCAGCGGAGTAAGTGATATGATATTTTTTCAGAGGTATCAGGTCACTGTGCATCTCAGTCACTCACAGTACACACATGACTTTGCAGAGATCATAGCACAAAAAACACATGCTCTCCTAAAAATCATGTGTGCAGTATGTGACTAAGGTGCACTCTGGCCAGATACCTCTGAAAAATATCAGCATTTAGTCCACTGTTGATGATGGTGACAATAAGTACATATTATTCTTATTGCTATTCTTTATACCATAAACACGGCAACAAGTCAGCAATATATGTTTGCAAGAACTGGACAATGTCTGATGTCACACACACACACACACACACACATATGCACACACAGAGGAAACAACACTGACTGCACACATGGAATTTAGCACATCATACTTGCACTGCTCACACCAGCTTTTCCACTACCACTCCCCAACAGAAAGTAAACATTACTGAGGTACCGGATTATAATAACAGGGCAATAAGGAGCATGTATGTCTGTATGTGCATGTATATAGTTAAAGAGAAGCAGTCAGCAACAGGAGCTACTGCCCCTGCAAGGCTTACCCTCCAGTTAAGCTTTTAACTATGTTGAGCATTTTTCTCATGCTGCAACATACTTTATTTTAATAAAGAAAAGTCAGTGACACTGAAGCATGGTGGATGCTACAGGGCTCCATTATGTGAAAAGGAAAGGTGCGGCGGAGAGACCATGTGCTTCAATATCTTTTGTATTGAAGCACATGAGGAGCTCATTGTACCTTTACACATAATGGAGCCCCCATAGCATCCGACATACTTCTGGGTCACTGACTTTTTTTATTAAAATAAAGTATGTTGCAGCATGAGAAAAATCCCACAACATACTTAAAGGGCTTAACCAGAGGGTAAGCCTTGCAGTGATGTACTCCTTTTGCTGACTACTTACCTATAAACTAATACTGCAGCCTTCCCTCTGTCTGTTATTAAACATAAACAAAAGACAAAACACTACAGCAGTGGGGGGTGTGCTGAAATAAAAAGCTAATAGGAATCCCCTGATGTTCCAGTAGCAGATGGAGCATCAACATGATCTGTAGCTGGTTTTGCTGATCTGCTCTACATGCTGCTGGACCTCACCCACCCTCTGTTATTTTCCTCCACCGCATCCCACAAAATGCCATGTCTGCCTAAGTTGCAGGCATTGTGTGGTCCACCAGTGCGGAGGGGATCAGGTAGTGGTGGTGGTGAGGGTGGTGCTGGTGGCAGTGGTGATGGTAGTAGTGGAGCAGCTGCTGCTGTGGCCCTCCTCCTGCTCTGGTGATGCACAGCAGCAGCACCCTCTGCCACTGCCACAGAAGGGCCAGCAGGTGGAGGCCTGGCCAGTTAGGTGGCAGCCTGCCACTCCACCTTGTGGTGGTTCAGCACATGTGTGCACTAGCCCTCAGTCCCCAGATGTGTCCCCTGGGGGCCACGGCACACCTGCACACCACAAAGGAGACACTCCACAAGGCTGCGGTCCCCTGACACAGTTGAAAAACTGCCAAACTGGGGAGCTACAAGGGGACCAGGCAGAGGAGGGGTAGATGTAGTGTTGGCAGCTTGGTCATGCACCTGGGGCTCCACCTGCTGCTGTGGAGGTGGTGCTGCTGGAGCTCCTACAGCTGCTACTGCTGGTAGTGGAGGTGGCGGGCTTGGTGGATGTGGCAGTGGCACTGTTGGTGCTGCTGCTTCCAGAGGGGGGGAGGCAGGACCAAAGAGTCTGGAGCAGTCCAACACCACCCGGCTATGACCCCCACACATGCACACTCCCCTCCAGCCATGGGCCCCATACTGCCCCTGATCCATTGCACAAAAAAACGCTCCTTCCCTTTCCAATGCAACAAGCGACTTCATACACACTCACACACAAGCACACACACAGTCACACACACACAAAAACAAAACATAAAACAAAGAAATCGTTCACCAAAAAGAACTGGCAAAACAGTACAAAAAAAAAACTAAGCAATTAGCTTTTAAAAAACCTTTTTGGTTTTTGGAATTTGCTCAAGAAAAACTAATAACGAACTCTCCTCTCCTGCAAAATGTTTCATCTTTCTACCTCTGCAAAGGAGAAAGTGAAAGTATCTCTTATGACTCCCTTCCTTCTGCCTGGCTAAAGGATGTGAATTACTGCTACTGTAAGTCATATGATATGTGGGGTGGCTGCCTAAATAGCCTGTGCTGTTGTCATTCCACCTTACTTTGCCTTAAGGCAGAATTACAATGCAAAGTCATAACAACAAAGCAAAGTGAGCACTTTTCAATGGCCACTTCATGTAGCACTATGATAACGCGAAGTGGCCACTTTGCATTCACTTTGCAGGAGGAATTTAATTTCACTGCATCCCTACCCACATCTTACATTTGCTCCACCGTGGGGCTTGCCACCCCAAAGGTAACTGGACATGAGACTCTTCAAGGATACAAATAGCTTAGGAGAGAGGGATATTGACAGGTTGTTAAGGAGATATATGACCTCAGGTAGGAGCAACATATGCACAGCCACCACTATACCAGGCAGGAACAGCTGGAGTCTGTGCCATCTTTCACTTTGGAGGATAGTTGAGCCAACAAGTGAGAAAAGATGGAGGACTCCCGCTCTTACAACCTGTTGTGGATGTTGATGCCTAGACACATAAACCCCTTATCTGCCCAGGCTAGCTCAGTGCCACTGAGACAGCCTCTAGAGCAGGTGGAGGTCATGGGGGCCAGTGTTATATGAGGTCCCTGCATCCCTATTGGTACCCCCAGAGGTACACCATAGACAGCTAGTGCTTAGGCATATGTTATACTAACATATAGGGCTAAAGGCATCTACCGTACAAGAGTTGATGTCAGGATATGTATGCATAGTATTGTAATACACTTTGCTTTGCTAATACATATATATTTTCTATGTATTTTCTGTGTATTTCTTACTTACAAGATGTAAGACAACTGTGTCCTTGTAATAATTATGATATATAAGTCGGCATTGCCATCTTTTGGTGATTTGTACTACTACACTGAGTTATGTAAGACTCTGTATACTGTATTCTTTGTTTTACAAACTGATGACTACTACAAAATTGTATAATGTTATCTTGGACCATGGAGCCACCTCTAATTTAGCCAATAAGGCTCATCTCTGTAACTAGAACTGTTTCTATCTTACAGTAACCATAGTAATTATCATAGGTATATAATGTGAGACACTGAGTCTTATACCTCAGAGACCCCAAGAGACACGAAGAAACCGCTAGGTATAGGGAATGCTTAGCATTGGCTCCTGGTTCGTATTGGTAAGAATTGCTTAGGGCAACTGTGATTTATCCTTTGGCAGTAATAAACAAGTTTATTACTCTTATGCAATGTGTTTGTGATTCCTAACATTCCCAATATTGCCAAGAACCTGAGAGTGAGATTTAGACTTCCTGACACCAGCATGTTCTTTTCTGATTAGCGTTCAGCCCTGAGAGGAAACAAAGTCTTGGAGGATAGATAGAACTGCTGGTAGCGACTGATGAGGGTAAGAAAGAGTGAGCAGGAGATCATTGGCGATGACCACCACCAAATAGAGGTACCATTCACTTCAACACAGTAAATGGTCTTAGAATTGATAACAGTTCGAACTAGGTTATCTAAAGCAATCAGAATAAGAAGGAGAAAGAAGGCAGCTCTGCTGGGTCCCCCTCTGCAGAGAAAAAGGGGCTGGAATGATGGCATTAGTGAGAATTCAGGCTACAGGCAAACTATATAAAGTATGCACCCACAGGCAAAAGTATGGGCCCAAATCATATCTCTAAGAGTACTTCATGCAGGTAGTTTCACTCAATCGAATCAAAAGCTTTTGTGAAATTGACAGCAAGGGCCGCCATAGGAATAGATGACTGGGATGCTACCCACTTGAGATTGAGCAACAGCCTAGTATTGTTAGTGCCCGTTTGCCTTTCATGAAACCAGCTTGCTGCTGGGTGGATAATAGAGGGTAAAATATATAACAATCTAGTGGCCAGGATTTTGGCTACACTTTTCGTGTCAACTGGCAAGAGAGAGTTGGGGTGAAGTTCACACAATTCAGAGGGTCATTGGATTTTTTAGGGAGGTGGGTAATAAGGGCATCTCTCATGGTGGGCGGGAGAGATTGGGCCTCATAGGTTTTCTTTTTTTTTTCTAATTCTATTTCTTCACCTCCAGGATCGGAACTCTCTCAGGCTGCCTCACTCACCTGCATTGCTCTACTGCCCATTGTGTTTTCCGTCATCTTTAAAGTCATTAGGACTCCCTGGGACACGGGAGGCTACAGCCCTGGAGAGCTCAAGGGACAGTGGTGGGGAACCAGCGTTGGGCATGTGGTGGCTGCACTGGAGGAGCCATTGCCTATCTGGCTGGATGGGCTTTTCCCCCTTTTGTGTCCTTCCACCCCCATGCATGGTGACATCCCTGACAGTGTGGTGCACAGCTAACCCTGCCTGCATGGCCACACTGTCTGCATGCAGTCAAGTGCTCTGCAGCACCTCTGTCTCTACCAAGGCCACCGAGCAATGGGTGTCCCAGTGCCTCCCTTGGGAAAGAAGAACAGTCCTGCGGGCACTTGATCCTTTCCTCCCTGCCAACCTCCGCACCCAAGTTTGCTTCAAACCCAGGACACTGGCGTGGCATGAAGAGTGGCATCCAGCGACAACCATCAAGCGCCACCAGGCCAGCGGACTCATGGGCTTCCTGAAGTTCCTGAAGCAGAGGACCCATTATGTCAGTTCTTAGAGCACAGTAGAGTTCCACCGTCATCCGATCTTAGTCTGAGGCTTTCCCTGGTGCCATTTGGGATAGAGCTTGCTTCAACTCCATGCCAGTAAGTAGGGCATCCAACTGCGTATATGTAGCATGGGCCGATGTTAATGCTGGACCGATTGAATCCTGACAAAACTGGACTAAGCCCTGTTTCAACTGTGAAGGGGACAAGGAGGAGTGTGATTGATACAAGGAAGCATAAAAGGACTGCATGGTATTGCTAATTTCCTGTCTGCATACCCCCTTCCCTCTCACCTGCAGTGCTTATTTCTAAGATTACCCTTGGCTGGTATGTCATGCTACCTAACATTTGGCACATTTTGAATTACTGGAATTTCTAGCCTCAGTCTCCTACATCTTTTATTGTGTAAATATGTATTATTATGTTGACCTTTGTATGTATGTATACCCCCATTCCTTGACGTGGAACCTTTGTAAATGAGCAGTTCCTGCTCAAAGGTATTGTAATCCTAGATTTCAATAAAATAAATCAAAATAAAATATCCTACGGTTCATGGACAACTTTCCCAGAGGTGTCCCAGAGAGCATGGATTCTTGGGAATGCCTGTTGTTTGTGCAGTCTAAATACCAGAAGCCTGATGCTCTTCTCATCCCCATCCCAGTAAGTGTGTTTCACCCTTAGGAGGAGCCACTCAGCCTTCTGATTAAGAATGGTGTTGATTTGATATTTCAAGCCAACTATCTGGTGACAAAGGGAAGTAACCCTGCCCGGGGACCACAGCGATTGAAATCTCTGTTCCAAGCCAGCAAGGTCTGCTTGCAGTGTAACTAGGGTCTCCTTGAGGCCTATTCTTCACAGCAGAGAATGCTATAATGCAACCCCTTAGAACAGCCTTGAAGACCTCCCAGACTGTAGTTGAGGACACATCACTGGTCAAGTTGATGGAAAAATAGTCCCAGGCTGCCTGGGATATCATATAGTAGAACTCTGGGTCTTTAAGAAGTAGGGAGTTACACCTCCATCTCATGCCTGGTGACCGTTGCCCCACAGGAGTGTAAGTAGTGAAAACTGAAGCATGGTCAGAGATAAGAATGGTCCTGATTTTATTCTCAGAAAGGCCCAGGGCTGCTGCTACATTAGCCAGCCAAAAATCAATATGACTATGGGTGGCATGGACATGGGAGTAGAATGTATAATCCCATCCTATTGGATGATCCCGCCTCCACATATCTGCTAAGCCCCACTCCTCCTATAAGTCTTGTAAAGCTGCCCTAGCTTTATGGTGCACCTGAGGAAGGGGATGTGATTTATCCAGAAAGGGATCCAGGACCATGTTGAAATTGACCCCCACTAGGGTAGGGATGTTCGAGCCATCGGGGGTCAGGGAGGATATGGCCTAGCTGAAAGGAGGAAAAAAGTCAGAATGGTCTTCATTAGGGGCATATAGATTAGCAAGAATAAGCGTGCCAGCCAGAGAAAATAGCTTAACCACCACTCCCCTCCCTTGCGAGTCCCTCTGGGTGTCATCCACCATCCAAGATAAGGAAAGTCTCTCTACAATGGCCATCCCTTTGGATTTATTGGGGGCTGAGCTAACATGCACTTCTCCCACCCAGGATTTCTTCAGCCAGGGTGCTGCCTTACTCAGAGATGCATTTCCTGGGTAGTACAATGTTCTGTGAAGAGATCAGAGGTAGTGTATCACCTTGTGCATTTAATGGGGTGATTGAGGCACTTAACATTCCAGGAAACCAAGACGGTGCCAGTGGAGGGGGGAGACAATGAGGAGGCCATATCCTTGAAAGATGAAGTAGGAGGTACTTACTCAGACCAAAGGCTAGGGAAGGGGTGAATAGGTGCCAGAATCAAAAGGATGATGGTCCACCCCAGGGAGCACCACAGAGCGAACCTTTAGCACCACACTGGAAAAGGTGCAGATGAGCAGAAAGAGGCTGTAAAAAACACTGGCACAAATAATGGTCTAAAAGGGGGGAAAACACAGAGAAAAGGATCAACACCAACAGGTACAAAATTTGTATAAGGTAATACAACACTAACAATGCCCATGCAATATACAGTAAAGGAAACTACAAACAAGCATAACTACACTAGTGGATTCTAGACTAAATGCTAAAGAAACTACTGGAAATCCAGTAGTCTCAGCTATACAGCCTTGAGAACCCAATACAGGTGAGGTACACAGAACCATACAGGAACCAGTCTCCCTTGAGAGACAACCATCCCAAGGTCGGGCACCAGGACATCAAGGATGGGCAGGGAAAATAATGGGCAGGGAGAAAGAGGCTAGAGAGGTCAAGGGGGAGTGGGGGGGGTTTGGGGAGGGAGGACTGAGGACCTGCAGGGGGGAGAGGTGAAAAAGAAGAGGGTAATCCCTCTAGCTGAGCATATCAACGGTGCTAAGAAACTACACCCCTTAAAATGAGGGGGGAGGCCAAACACTAAGGCCCTTACAGTGGAGACAAATCCCAGGTCAGGATATGCCTACCATAGGGGACCCAGTCCCATAAATCAACCACCTGGCCATCCTCCAAATCCGAGAGCTGCCAGGGTCAAATCCCAAAAGTAGCAGGGAGACTTGTCTCAGAAAAAAATGAATAGAACCCAGCATGCACATGGAGGCCTGATTCTCTGTGAGGGGAAGCCCACAAAAGCCAACCCATTTAGCCCCCATCTAGGAATGCCAGAGGTCAGAATCCAATGCAACAGCAGGGAAAAGAATAAGGCACAGTTATCAAACATGCAGGTTTAAACCACTCAAAAAATCAAGTCCACATCTTAGCCACTGGGACCTTCGGCCTGCCCGACAAGGGCCGAGGAGTTAGCTGAGAGATCTGGCAGTCCCAATGACACCACAGCAGCATATGCCAAAATCCAGGTTTCACAGAAGTCGAGGCATCCACTACTTCAACTAGGGAGGCATCTGGATAGTCCACCCAGTCCAGAGTGATGTTAGTGTCCATATCTGGTAAGTTCTGGCATTCTAGTTGGACAGAAGAGGTTACCTGGGTGTGGTCTTCCCTGAAAATTTTTCCTGAAGGAGCATTCAATTGCAGCTCAGGAGGCAGACGGGTTCCACTCTGTGTCCTTTGCCTTTGACAGGTAGTGGAGCCAGATGTCTGAGGTGGCAGAGAGGAAGCAGTAGTGACAGCCATCAGCAGAGGAGGTGACTGGTCAGATGGAGTAACTGAGCCAGGAGGACTGTTATGAACTGATGCACGTCCTACTGGAAAATAATCCTCTTGCAATTGCTTGCTCACTAAACCATTCCCCCTAGTGGTTGCCTTGAAGTCTGGTTCCCAAAGCCTTCTTGAAGTTGTAGTAGGAAGGGAGAGGTTAGGCCAAAACTTGTTCAGCCATTTCTCAACAACTGCAGGGTGATCAGCCACCAGTTCTCACCCATCCTTGGAAACCAGCAAATTGGTAAGTCCACGAAAACAGAATTGACAATTGTGCTGTAAAGAAGATTCTTAAGTGACCCAAACACCCACCTCTTGACTGCAATTTTATGGGCAAAGTCACAATAGAAAGATACCTGGGATCCCTGCCAACAGATCTCTCCTAAATCCCTGGCTGCCCTCAGGATGTGTTCCTTTGTAGTGTAGCGAACAAAATCTGCCACACTGGGTCTAGTGGCTTGGGAGTATTTGTCCCACCTCTCAGTCACACAGTGTGCCCTTTCAACATCCATAGGCCTCTCCACCTGTCCCCAAGCAAAACAGGGAGATTTTTGTTTAAGTGCCCCATGAACTGGCCTTCCACCCTTCTGGCAGACCAATAATGCAAATTATTTTGTTGAGCCGAATTTTCTTGGTCCTCCACCCTGTCCCATAAAGTAACGAGCCTTCCTCTTGCATTTGGATCCTGTGTAACTATTTAAACTGTTGCTGTTCACAAGAATCCAAGCGTTGTTCCAACACATTCATTTTGTCTTGTAGGTGTCTGACATTTGCCACAGTATTAGTAAGGGAGAGGCTAATATCCGCTTGAACCAGTAAGGTTTCTAGCATCCTAGTAATATATTACAGGGAATCTCCCACAGAGGCAGGAGGGGCTGGTGGCTGGGCACCCTGAGGCTGTGAGGATGGCAAACTGGAGTTAGACATAGTCTCCGAGGAGAAGAAGCCACAACAGGGGTAAATGGCACAGCAGGCATTCACAGCAATGTGCAGGTAGGTTGGTCGAGGTACCAGTTGTGCAGGCCTTCAAATCGAGTCAGGCAGAGTACGGCCTATGTGGCCTATTGCTCCAGAGCAACTCGCAGATACCTGGCACTGCAAAAAGTGCAAATTGCATTGGAATCTGCCAACAAACACCGCTGGTCAGTAAAGAAAGAGTTACAGGGACATTTACAAGGGTTGAGGGGGTCCAGATGTCCACAAACTGTGGTGCCAGAGCACTGATGTTGTCTCAGGAAAGGAGATCTGAAGAAGTTAAGCTGGCATTGCTCCTGCGGTCAGGCCTTGCCCCAAGACTTTAGCACTGGATAATTTATAGACCTTATACATCTACATAACATTGCTTTTTAGGACATTTGACCTTCACACTACTAGATTTTCAAGGAGGTTTTTTTATCTCTAGTTGTGTTTCCCAGCTAATTACTCTAATCTGTAACATTCATGTGCAGAATGAAAGTGAGCTCTTTTTAAGAAAATCTGCCATTCCCTTTCTCATGAAGAACTCTTTAGGACTGAAAGCTTAAAAGTTTTTTTTTTTCTGTAAATCTCTGTTGGCCCAATAAAAGTTATCAACTCACCTATTTTGTGCATCTTATTATACAAGGACCAATACAGCAACAGACAATTTTTTGACATCATTGTTTGCAAACAACTTTGTAATATAGTATGTATGAAAGGTTCCATATATATATATATATATATATATATATACAGTATATATATAGATATATGTAGGTTTATATATTTTTTGCCCCACGTCACTGGAGCTGCTGTATACTTGGCTATGCCACTACCCAATCACACCCAATGTCTTCTCAGTTGTTTATATTGTCAGTTCATACCAAGGGTTTCCCCCATGGTGGGATCTTTGTTATGCAGTGAGCAGTCAACTCAGTGGGCACCAAGAACACCTGTGTCATTGTGCATGCTGCAGGAGGTTTTTCTGTGTTTTGTGCCTTGCCCTCTTGGGACATGGATAAATTGACTTAGTGGAGCATACACACATGCACATGCAGGCCGGTGTTCCAAAGACTGTTAGTATCCCCCTCCACACAAGCAGCTGCAGCTTCACCACCACCTGTGGTCACCCATGTGACAGTACCGCAGTGATGAAATTCAAGATTCTTCTTCATCTATTACCTGATTTAGAGGGAAAAGGCACAGAATGAGCTAGTGGCCAAAGAGCATTATTTTGGATTTCATTGCTTTTTGTGGTTTGCAATACTTTATTCAAGATCTAACTCTTACATTAAAGTGGGGAAAATCCCAATATCACAGTTTCACTTTAGCACACATGAATACAGAATATTATTTTGTAAAAAATGTTTTATGGGAGACTGTCTCAATATCAAAGGAAAAGAAGGATCTATGATTATCTACTGCAAGCACCCTCAAGCTATCTGTACATTGCTTTAAGGCAGTGGGTAAGGCAATCAAGATGCTAGGCTGCATAATCAAGGAGTTTTGTAGTGGGAGGAAGGAAGTTATACTGCCCTTGTCCAGATCTTTGGTGTAGCCACAGTTGATGTACTATGTCCAGTTCTGGAATCCCTTCCTGAAGAAGGACACAAGACAACTCTCTATGCAGAGCAGAAAGGACTACTGTCACGTGATGGCAGCCTAGGAAGAGCAGCTCTTCTGATCAGCTCCATTCCCAGCCCGTTTTACAACCCTTGAAGTTGAGAAAACACTGCCTTTTGTGTGGTATTTGCTTGTGAAGTGTTAGAGTGGCTGCAGGACATCGTAATATCTCCCGAAAATGGAAGCTTTTATTAAAAAGCAAATGGCGAAACATACGCTGCCTCCCTCCCCGGAGAAAGAGCAGGCCGTGAAACACCCTCACCAGGAACCCAGCAAATCCAGCTCTGGGCCTTCCGCGCTAACTGAGGAGAGGTTTTTGGAAATCTTTGCCCTGCTGCAGGCCTCAGTTAATATGATTTCATCGGAAATATGATGCTTCAAAGCAGCTCTAGAGTCTGTTAAGATGAGAGTGGTGGACAACGAGATTAAAATTAAATCCCTGGAGCTCAAAGCGGACAAACATGACCTGGAAAGGGCCTCCCTCAACAAGAGAATTAAGAATCAAGGAAAAGCTCAAGGACCTGGAGGGTCGGAGCAGAAGTAATAATCTAATCATCTTTGGTACTCCGGAAAAAGAGGAGAGTTCAGCACCCATCCAATTTGTCCAGAAGCTCTTCGAAAAAGTAGCAGGTCCACCTCCAAATGGTAGCTACATGGTGGAAAGAGCTCACAGATCACTTCACCCCCCTTCCCGGTGCCTTACCATGTCCGATAATTTGTAAACTACTGAACTATCTGGACAAACAACACATCCTAAATAAAGTTAAGTCACTGCAGGATATCACCTGGGAAGGGAAAAAGATTAGGATTGCTCACGATCTTCCACACTCAGTGCGACTCAAGCGACAAAGTTTGTACCCCATTGTATCTAAGCTGATAGCAGCTGGTGTTCAATTTCGGGTTCGATACCCAGCTTTGCTCCAGGTTAAGCTAAAGGAACAGTGGCATTCCTACGAATCACTGGAAACAGCACAAGTGGAGCTTAGAAGTGCCCTGCCAGAACTTTTTAAATGAAGCTCAACTAGTGTTTCTGAGGCTGGCCAGAGCGCCAGGCTGCTACACTGAATAATTGACCTAATTGAAGGAGTGCATACAGGAGGGGGGTTGACTTCCTTAGAATGGTTCATTTCAGTTTATGATTTACTTCTTTAGTTGTCGCGATTACGAGGATGCTGTGACCATTAAAGAGTCCCTAGCTGGCAGATCTCTCATCTAATGAATGCGGACTAACTCATCCTTAAAGCCAAGCTAGGATAGTGGGCTTTCAACTATTTTGAGGGTCCTGCATTTGTGCATCTTCCTCTTAATGCAGTTGGTCAGAGCACATCAGTAAATAGGGAGCACAGCCAAGAGACGGCATATGAAGGCCTTAACCCTGTCACCAACACCTAGCTAGTGAGGCTGAACATCCACACTTGATTGAATCACGAGCCCTCTGAAGATAAGCATTTGGCAACTATTTGATCTGGATCCAAAAATCCACAGAGGTGGAGATATGCATGGTTAACCCAGAGAGATCAAATCGGCTCACAAGCGGTGACCCATTGAACACAGGATTCGTTTGGTCTACCTGCGATTTTACCACAGATTCTGCAGCTTGGAGAGTAAAGAGTAGTGTAGCCCTTGGCTTGAGATGCTGATAACATCACAGTAATGATATATATATGCTCATTTCATAGTCATACGTTTCTAATGACTCTGGAAAGGTCCATATAGGACTGCTTTAGTTAAAGGTTAATTTGGAAAAGTAATATTTGACATTTACTCAACTTTAGTGCTCTGTTTGGAACTGTTTTGACACAGGCTATTGGACACAGGCAGTGAACCTACTTCTTCACTAGAGGATTAAGGAAAGTTTTGGTTTTGATTCTGCCTTGAAGAGGAGGTGAGCATATTGGGAGGTAGTTGTCTCCATGTCTCGATGGGAATGTTTCTCTTGTAATGCAGCTTATTGTTCTTCTAGTTGGTTATTCTGCAAGGGTTCAGATTATTAAGAATAATAATTGTTAATTAGGTCGGGACTGGGCTAGGTGGGGCTGCCAAAAGCTTGGGTTGGTAATATCATCACACAACATAGTGAAATGGTGGTACAGTTATTTGAACTGGGGAAATGCTGGGGTTCGGGGGGGAAGGATGGTGGTGGGGGGAAGGGAAGGTTCGAGAGAAACAGCATTCGTATGCCAACTTTTTGGAATGACTGGGATATGTGGTTAACAAGGCTTCATGCAGTGGGGGAAGATCATAATGGGGTATCACCTTGATTATTAGGGTGATGATAAGAGGTATTAATCTTGTAAGTTGGAATATTAAGGGTGCTAGAGATAGATGTAAGAGGCAAATAGTACTGAAACACCTATCTACTCTCAACGCTGACGTATGTTTACAGGAGACGCATCTTCATAGAGAGGATATCCAGTTATTTGTTAAACATTGGGTTTGCCAAGCATTTGGGGCTGGTTTCTCTTCCAACAAAGGTGATGTGGCCATACTATTCCATAAGAGGACCCCTTTCCAGCTAGAGAAGGAGATATGGGATAAGCATGGCCGATATATCTTCCTAGTTGGAACCCTAGTTTCTGAAAAGGTAGTTATTGGGTCAATCTATGGCCCTAATACAGATTCCCCACAGTTTTTCATACAAATATTGGATGTCTTAAGCAGTTACACCTCCTTCACCTTGCTATTAGGGGGAGACTGGAATATCACACCACATCTATATCTAGATAGGACCGATAATAAACGTGTGGGATTCTCTCCTGCACAGAGAGCCCTGAGGGAAATAATGGATAATTTAGGCTTAATTGATGTTTGGAGACTGACTAATGGGGATATTCGGCAATACACCTTTTTCTCTATTCCACATAAATCATGTTCTAGAATTGATTAGAAAATGGGCATGAAGAATCGAGTCTCCTGATTGGCTGTTGGGTCTGGCAGAGCCCTAGTCTATGTGGCAACAGACCCTAGCCAGTAACAAGTGCCACTGTAAGTGCCCCATCACTCAAATCAGGCAGCCATAGAATCTTGACAGCTGTCAAAACCGCCATTGTTTCCTCTCACTGTGCCCACAACGTGGAAACTGAAATGTCAGACGACATACCTGTACAGCTGGGCCGCGCTCTTCCTACCACCAAAGGAAACCACAATAAACAAATCTCACTAATGTAAATGGCAGTGTGCAGAGCAAGATGAATTCCAGTGTCTAAAGTCCATTAGCGAGAGCGAGCGGTATCTCCGATTCAGCCACTGAGCATGAGAGCACCGGCAGTTTCTTAGTCTTCCATACCTCCGATGGACGTCCATCTGCGGCACGGAAAATGAAGAAAATAGCAGTCCTCTAACACACAGCAGTGCTATCAAAGGTAGCGCTGTCTCACTCTGTTGCTCAAGTCATTCAGTTTTGCAGCCCATAACATGATCGAATTGAGGAAAAGAATAAAAAAAAAACTGCAGAAATGTCAAGAACATTTTTTAATTACATTAGTACTGTTTCCATCGCACTCCATCCCATACCTAGGGTTTTGTTGACTGTAGGAACTTGAACTGAAACTAAGTAAGACAAACAAGTTAATAGAATGGAGGGAGAACACCATGCTTTGACTAATTTTCACACAGCCTTTCTTGAGTCTTTTACAAGCCTGTCTCAGAGTGAGGTCAAAATTCATAGGGACAGTCAGCAGCATATCCTGGTCAGTGCTTCACAGCAATTAGTGACTGTGGAAAGAATACTGTAAAGAGCTACAAAAGGAAGTTGATATTCTGTGTGAACCCTATTCTTTAATTTCTTTTACTTTCATTTGGTACTGTTACTAGTCAGAGGGAGGAAGGAGAACAGTAGTACAGAATCTCCAGTAGAACAAAGTGTCCACCCTAGAAAAAAAATGCAAAAACACAAATGTAATGCAAGTGGAGGAACTATTTTATCTCCAAACATATTTTAAACTAATATTGCACTAACTTTTTAAAATTAAACTTAATTTTTTTTACAGTGCCCATTTTCTAAGCGCAATAATACCCTCCAGGGTGGGCGGTATTGTGCTATACCGGACCTTCCAGGGGCTATAAGGCCCTCCGCCTGTGGCGTCGGGCCTCATTACGCCCCTCGGCGGTCTGGTATAGCACAATACCGCCCACCCTGTCGGGTATTATTGCTTACTTATTTTTTAGTCAGCATTAGTGCCCTTCACTCGGTCTTAGATGCTAGAATTAATGCCAGAGTCATATCAGACCACTCCCCAGTCTCCATCAAGTTTGTGCCAACTCATGGCATCATGAGGGACTTTAGGTGGAGATTCAATAACCAATTACTACAGATACCTTTTACTCAGGAACAAATAAGACATTCATAGTACATTTTATTGACAGCAACTTAAACTCAGTCTCGAATATAGATATTGTGTGGGCAGCTCTGAAATGTGCGCTTAGGGGCGAATGCATTCGGATATTTGCTACTAGGGCTAAGAAATCCAAGATGCACTTGAAAGAAATCACAAACGCTATTAGAGCCCTGGAGAATAATATTACAAAACATTCCGATGAGGCTGATTGAGTTAAATTGCATCGATTGCAAGCCCAATACTCAGCAATAATGATGCAGAAGGCGGAGCTAGCTCTACATAGAACTAAAATAAAGTATTTAGAGTCTGGGGAGAGGGCTGGTAAATTACTTGCACTTAGATTAAAACAGATTCCAATCGAGTTATACTTGCAATACAAAGAGATGGAGGGGATGCTGTAGTGAGAGAGCCTAGGGAAATTGCAGCCATTTTTAGGGAATATTTCCAACAAATCTACTCCATCGAAGTAAAGAATAGGCCCACCCCTGTGGAAATTCACAGGTTTTTAGGCTCTGTTTCCCTGGCCAAGATAACGAACTTTGAGGCGAGCCAGTTAGGAGCCCCAATTCAAGAGTCAGAGGTGAAATTAGCTATTTCCCAACTATCTGGGGATAAATCCCCAGGGCCGGATGGTCTAACTACTAATTTCTACAAAGTTTATGTGGATATAATTTGCTATCCTATAACCAAAGTATATAACTTCTGGTTCAGAGAAGGTATCTCGAACCAGCTTTTTAGAAGCGCTTATCACTCTTATTCCCAAACCTGGACGGGATCCTGTGTTGCTAGGTAGTTATCGTCCAATATCGCTGCTGAATGTCGACATTAAAATACTAGCTAAAATATTAGCTAATCGACTTGGTCTGCTAATGAGTAACATGGTTAGTGATGTGCAAGTGGGATTCATGAGTGGTAGATTATCTAGCGACCATCTACATAAGATCCACCACCTAATTGTACATGCCCAAGGCGTACAACCAACAGCGCTACTAGCATAGGATGCTGAAAAGGCATTCAACCGAGTGTTCTGGGACTTTCTTTTGCAGTACTAGGTAATTTTAGGTTGCTAAAGAATTTTTAAATTGGGTTTGGATTCTGTACAGCACACCCACAGCCTGTATATGCTGCAATGGCATATTGTCGGCCTCCTTCCCTTTGGCATGTGGCACAAGATGGGGTGCCCGCTATCCCCACTCCTGTTCAATCTATATCTCGAACCCCTGATTCATAGGCTAGTGGCCTCACACGTGATCAAGGGAATTAAACTGGGTAGTAGGCGATATCTCATTTCGGCATATGCAGATGACCTACTTATGCATCTAGAAGAGCCGGAAGCAGGCATACCTGCAATACTACACGAAATAACAAAATTTTCCAGAGTCTCCAATTACAAAATCAATGTTTCTAAGATGAAACTTTTCCCGTTGAATGATAGATGTTACCCCAATATAGCAAGGGAGTTTGGTCTGACCTGGGAGCCAAAGATGCTGACATACCTTGGTGTTAAGATTACCAGAGAGATAAGCTAAATGGTTAGGGAGAATCTTCATAGTCTCATTAAAACTATCAACCAGGATTTAACTCGATGGAATCTCATGCCGTTGTCATTATGTGCTAGAATAGAAACGGTTAAAATGAATATATTACCTAGGATCTTTTATCCCTTAAATATGTTGGGATGTTACCTGCCCAAATCTTGGTTTGAGAACCTAAAAAAGATACTTAATGCTTATTTATGGAAAGGGAAAGCAGTGAGGAGAGCGTACCAGAAACTTACAGGCCCAAAAGGGTCTGGAGGCCTCGCCCTCCTTCCTTTTTAAGTACTACATTGCTTCACATATAAAGTAAAGTAGTCCATTGGTTTTAAACCAAACATGCCATTGACCTCGCACCTTCACGTACCTCTTTGGATTTTTATAGAAAGAGACTTAGTCATGAAACACTCGATATCGTTAAACACGGTTGCATATACCACTGTCAAACTTCTCCCTAGGCCACTAAAGGACACCCCTATTGGATGGTCGTTAAAAGTTCTGCAGCAGGTCCAGAAATTCCTCGGGTCAGTTGGCAGAATTCGCTAGAACAAACGTTGACACAGAATATTCATTTCTTAATACAACGGGCGCCGATATTGCCTAGGTTTTGGAGACCACTGGAGGGGCTAAAGTTGGGAGATTTGGCCCCTCAGGGAAAGGTAATATCATATGAGCAGGCGTGTATTAAATTCCCAGAATTAAAAGGACACAACTTCAAGTTTCAACAAGTCTCTAATTCAATCAAAGGCCACTTTTATAAAAAGGAGGCCTGGACGGAAAACAGAGTTGAGTTATCAATATTACTCAAAGTTGCTGACCAACCCCACTCTGTCTCTAGAATTTACTGTGCATTGCAAAGGTTAGATGGTAACCTTCCATCTGGTGTTAGTTATTATTGGTCACACAGATTAGGATTCACAGACGATAAGAACACATGGAAACGCATATGGCTACATACCCATAAAAATATCAGACAAGATAGATACAGGCTTCAGCAGTTGTATATTATGTACAATAAGTACTATACTCCTATGAAACTTCACAGAATGGGTAGGTTAGCACACCCCTCATGTATCAGATGTGGGAATAAGGAAAGCGATATCTATCATGTATTGTGGGAGTGTGCTAAGATTCAGCCTTTCTGGAAGGTGATTTGTGCCTCACTGACATAGTCACAGATTTGGAAGTTTTCTTTACACCGAAGTCTGTCTGCTGAATAATTTTTGTATTGGTATGACCAAACAGCAGAAATTGTACATGGCCATATCAGCTACTGCAAAGCTGTCATCCTGAGACACTGGAAGGACATCTCTACCCGTCAACTGTAGAGTAGTACAAAGAAATTATGCTTGCACTGCAGGTAGAGTCTCATATAGCCAGGATGAGCAACAAGGCCCAGACTTACAATTCCAAGTGGGGTTCACTAGACACTGCCCTGGCTTCATGGCATACTGAGAATTACCTATAAAATATATCCCCTCATTAGATACGCTTATCCATCCCGGTCCTCCTTTTTTTATTAAGACCCCTAAAGATTTTTTGTTTGGCGTGCGAATGCTGCTTCAAATAATGGGTGGGGGGGCTTTTGGAGTAGAGTATAGATATTATACTTGGTTTTCTTAAGTATGATCACATCAATAATACAGGCTGGTTATTATGCTTATATGGTAAAGTCACATTTATCTTGTAAATGTTTGCCGGCTCAATGTTTGCTAAAGGCACATGTTGTTAATATGTCAATAAAGTAAATTGAATAAAAAAAAAAAAAAGGACTACCGAATGGATTCAGGGGCAGCAGAGGTTTATATATAAGCAGGGGTCGAAGAGCCTAAATATGTAGTCTCTGGAGACCAGTAGGGAAAGAGAGGTCATGGTAGAGGGCTTTAAAATAGGTGAGGGAAATTAACAGGATGAACTGTTTAGCACCAGTGAAAACAAAAACAGGAGGGAATGGCTGCAAAATAGTGGGATGTAAATTCAGTAGGCATACCAGGAGGTAGTATTTTATAGAGATGGTGGTGGTAGGGTGAAATAAACTGCTGAAGGGATAGTAAATCCACTAACTTGGAGAGCTTCAAGACAGTGATGTATAAGAACAACTTGTGGGTCTGGTCATCAGAAAAAGGTAGTGGAGAGACATGAACTCATAAAGAATATGTGACCATTTCAAGCAGACTTGGTAGACCTCAAATCTTTTGGCAAAATCTTTCCATGTTGCAGGTACAGAAAAGTTCCATAGTGATCTATGTAAACGTTGATCCCAAATATTATCATACCATTATTTAGAATATGGGCAGCCAATAAGACTACAAGATTATCAGAACTGTATTTTCAAAGACTAGATTGCAGCAAGCCCCAGGTGTGCAAAACATATGGTGCACTAAGCTTGTTGCTGTCTTACAGGATTTTCCATCCCATGCAACAACTAACACAAGACAGATCATATTTTTGTGATATAGCTTGTGTCAATCTTGGGGACAATTTTTATGGAGCTTACACCACAGTTTTGGTGCAAGCTACCATTAGTCGGAAAAAATGAAGCAACTGCAACTGACCATCGAAAATCATGTGCAGTTGCGGCAAAAGGGATTGGAATGCTGGCAATTTGAAGTGTTGTTGCACAGGGCTTTAAGCAGGCCCTGCACCATGCTTTGAAAATTCAGCCCTCATTTCAAACCAATATGAATAATTTATATATATGATTATGTTCATATTATTTCTTTGAGATACTATATAAGATTGAACATTGTAAGTGTGTCTTCCTCTTGCATAGAAATAAAACTCATCTATGGTAATTGGATATCGCTGTGGTCAACAGCCAGAAATTAGTATAATCTATTTCTTAAAGAGCTGGAGATGCCATCAGTTGGTTTTATAATTATTTGACTAACAGATCCCATTGTACCAGAATTGGTAATAGTGTTTACCTCCTAGGCCCCATCAAATGTGAAGTACCCCAAGGTAAATTCTTGGGCGCTTATTTTTCATTACATATGAATGCTGCTTCTTCTGTTTGCTCTCGATTCACCATGATATCATTTGCAGATGATGCTGCTATTTACAGCTCTGGCTCATCACCTAATGAATTTTAGAAGGGGTTCAATTTGATTTTGATTTGTTCCAGAATTGGTTGTCTTCTAATCTCATGGTTCTCAAATCTAAAAAAAAAACTAAAGTTATGCTTTTCGCTAAGAAAGATAGTTCATATGAGAAATTCCACACTTTCATAGCTAGGATGGGAATACTATTGATCTGGCTGATAGCTCTAAATAATTGAGGATCACATTTGAACCTATGTTATCTTTTGAAACTCATATTACTAACTTAAGAAAGTCTATTCATCAGAGACTGGGCACACTTTACAAGGTTAAGCAATTTTTGACAAGTGATTGCAGGAAACTACTTTGTTTTTTGTTGAGTGCAATGGATTACAGCATAGTCATATATTCAGCAGTTTCAGGAAAAGTATTAGATAGACTGATGGTCACCTATCATTCCATTCTTCATTTCATGCTTGCTATTCCTTTTTGAACCTATAATTGCCTTTTGTACTCAAGCTCTAATGCAGTAGCTTGTCTCTTGAAAATATAATATCTCACAAACTGGGTACCCTGATGTATAAGGTGTCAAAAGGCCTTATTTCTCCCCACAGTGTCTGCTTCATTTTAGAGGTTCCTTAATTTCTGTGGTGCTAGGTCTCAGTCTGAGTTTACCTTCAAACTCCTTTTGTTTGAGAGGGTCCTTGGATGGAGATCTATTTTATACAGGAGCCTTTATTTTTTAACACTTTGCCACTGATATTTCTGGAAGTAAAACTGTTTGGTCCTTTAAAACAAGGTGAAAGCACTGGTTGATGGACAATGATATATGCACATGTTTATCTTAATCTGCTTGTCTAGTGTATTTTGTATAATTGCATTTTGTGTTTACTGTAGTTTTGTAATTTTGATGGTCTGCTGTATTGTTTTTGTTATTTGTATGTGTATTAACTTGTCACTGGTGAAAAAGGGCAGTTCTGCTCATCAAGCTAACAAGTATAAAAAATTAAAATGAAATGAAAATGAAAAACTAATGATGCCTCCAAGAAAACTTTAAAAAACATAATAATTAGGTACAATTCTGCTTGCATTCCCTTTATATGTTATATATTTCTCCTTCCCACAATTTGTTACTAAAGAAATGTGTATGAATATATGATTATTGTCTCCTACAGTTAATTTTGAGTTCATCTGCCTCTATAGCTTATTCCCTACTTCAAGTCTTAATCCTCTGTTGTGACATCACAATCTATTGCCATGGGTGACTGAGATGTCACAAGCAGCGATCTATGACTTCAGGTAGGAGAAAGCAGCAGGAACAGATGAGCTCATCAGGAAACAAATATCCTGTTTTCATGCAGACAACCTCACTACTAAATAATGGGGAGGAGAATACAGAACTAATGGTAAATACAAGCTGGACAGTGCCTAACTATAGAGTTTATTAACGTTATCCTGAGCTGTCACCAGCTCTTCAATTATATGATAAAACCTCAGATATCCTTCAGCATTGTTTTGATTGTATGCTGCTTGCTGTGAACACTATCTTCTATTAAGAAAGATTCACAACTGAAGCTGAACACTCACATTTACATTATTCCTACTGTACTTGCCAGAGAAATCTGAAAATCCAGCAGGCTGACACAAAATTTAGGTAAATCATATTATTTGAAATCCTGGTGGTATAACACAAAGTTAATCTGTTCATCCCCTAAAGTAAATCATCAAAGTTAGAGTAATTATTAATTTTCAGTTACTTCTGGTTACAGTGTATTGATACATACATAATGAGTCGCTGTAGAATGCTAATACTAATATTAATACTAATACTAGTACTAATACTAATACTAATGAGTGGTATAATTAATGAATGTAGAAGAGACAAGTTACAGTATTTATAAAGCTCTTTTCACTCATTTATGGAGCTAAATATGTTATTCTACTGCAACCCGTTATATACTTGATATATACCACACAATTTTTTTAAAGATAATATTATTGTTTTAACTTGTTTTAGCTAAAGACTGCCTTTTATTCCTTTGTAATTTCTACATCTGGCCCAGTGTTGTCTGTGTTCTGTTTCCAGATTCTTTTTTTTTAAATTCGAATTTTATTGTATTTATCCACATTCAGAACAAGACAAATACCAGAGACATAATTTTTCTTCATAACAATTAACATAAAATAGAAGAGTCAGGCTATTTACTCCCCATCCCTCCCCTTTTCTACCTCCTATCCATCCCCCTCCCTTAGCTAAAACTCTAAAGGAAGATCTGTTCACCCATACTCCACTATTATACTACCTTCTTAACTACGGCCTAGATTGGAGCAGGTACAGCGTCCAGCGACTCCATGTCTTTTCAAACATCCTGAAGCCTATTACTTCTTCCGCTCCTAATTTCTCCATATTCAGATTAAATAGCATCTCCTGCAACCACTCCACATAAGTAATTGAGGTGTCCTCCAACCAGCATTTTAATACTACCTTTTTAAGTGAGGATGATATCAAAGCCATATAGTATCTTTGTTCACTAAACTTGATGCCAGAATAATCCCCTATCAGACAGATTTCCGGGGTGAAATACTGATCAATGCCCAGCACTGGGTCTACCTTCTGTTTAATTTGGGCCCACAACAGTTTTATCGATGGGCACTCCCAAAAAATGTGATACAAATCCCCTACTGCCTGACGGCACTGGAAGCAATTTTGATCAGATCTCGCCCAATTTTACATAGCTTAGAAGGGTCCAATATAAATTATTCAAAAATGAAATTGCATTACCCTCAACTGGTCTTGTTTAACATATCTATACACATGACTCCAAATACTATCCAGTCTCTCCCTTGGTCCCCAACGGCTTATCAATACCTGAAGCATAATCAAAGTCCACAAGAACTTGCTCAAACAATATCTTGTATATTCTGGAGACTGTCACGGTTCCCAAACTATCTGAACCAGCGATTCAAACCAACTCCCTTTCATCGCCCGTCTCTGAGTTTAGTCCTCATCTGCTCTAATAAGTGTATGACCTGATACAACTTGAAAATCTGCTTATAATCTATATCATACCTGACTAATATTTCCCTTATTGGCGGAGATGATCGTCCCACATAATATCTTCTATCCGTAATCCTTTAGCTGGGGAGCCAGCCTTCTAAATCATTTTCCCCCTATCTTCAAATTGGGATTATGACAGATTGGTTGATGCTTGTCCCTATTAGAGGTGTAGCCTAAATTAACACTTAACTGCCGGTGAATATGCAGGGATTTCAGTACTGGGGTAGCTGCCAACTTAGGAGGCAACATCTTTGGTGTGGAGTAAAGAAGCTATCGGATCCATCAGCCTCCTTTATCATTTCTATTTCCAATTTAACCCATGAGGGTACATAAGTCAAAGACTCAAGTTTTGTTGTGGGTACTAACCATCTCAGATACTTACAAAGATTACTTGCCCAGTAATATAAACCAAAATGTGGTAATCTCAACCCCGCTCTCTCCTGGGAGCTGCCAATTTGAAATAAGTCCTAGAGTTTTCCCCTTCAAATAAAATCTGAAATGATCAGATGTAACTCCTTAAACCATTTTAGGGCAGCAACACATTAAGCATATTAAGTGGATAAAAATCCTAGGTAAAATGTTCATTTTAACTATATTAATCCTCCCCCAGAAAGAGAGAGGTAAGCCGACCTACCTCTTTAGGTCCTGCTTGATAGTATTTCTAGTGGCATCCAGATTAAGTTTCGTTAATTTTGAATCAGATCTCGCCAAATAAATACCCAAATACTTCAAAGTATGCGGGGCCCACTGTTTCCAGATTCTACTTGATAATATCATGTTCCAAATAGAGAAAGTATGTGCTGAATGAAAATACTGAGAATAATTAAAATTAATATTTATCCCAAAATAGCATGTTTTGCTTACCCTATTTAGTCATTACTGACATTGTATATATACAGTAATGTGCATTGTTGATAACAAAAATACAGATTCTTGCTTTCACACTAAAACTTTATTGACTTGATCTTTAGAAATTGGTTCACTGTTGGTGTAGCTGATGAATGAATAACAACAATGGTGCCAAGTGCTGGGTTCCTTGTTGTCAAGTCATGTCAGTCAGAACCTTTGAATGTGAACAGGCAAGACTGGACAGCACTATCACTGCTTATTTTTTTATTGCTATATAACTACTACAATTATGTTGCCAGCTATTACTTTCGGGTATGATTAACAAAAATGTTAATAATTAAAATAATATCTATAATAATAGTTGAAAACAAAACAATCAGATCAAAGTCTGGACACTAATGTGTTTGTTTTTAAGATGTTATGTCAATTGCTATTTAATAGGACATTTTTTAAACTTACAGTATTCCTGAGACCTACCAGCCCATGCTTTCTCTTTAAAACAGAAACATACTCTTTAAAGAGCTAAGGCCCGATTCACAAAGGTTGATGGAAGCTGCACTGAACACATCTTGCATCAACTGCCAGTGTGGTAGTGGCCCTCCAAGTGATTCAGTATCAGGTAGGGTTCTGCCGGCAAAGTCTCACAGCTTGCACCAACCCTGTCACTGCACCAAACAGAAGGAGCATCCAGAAGGTGTGCCGCAAGCTGCGGAACAGACATGCGGCAATATTTATTTATTTATTTATTGAAGATTTGGATGTACCTTTGAGTCAAGGACTCATTTACAAAGGTTCCATGTCACAGGTATTACATACAAGGAGAGAGGGTTACATAGCAGTACAGTAGTACATAGTCAGGTATTACATAGGCAGTAGTTACAGAGGCCTTTATGGGGCTCTCAGAGGATACATAGGTCAGGCTTAGGCAGACAGGCAATAAGGCATAGTAAGTGCAGGGCAACAGGCAACAAAAGGTGGTATAACAGAGCAGAGCTCGGCAGAGGGTACTGCACAAGGTAGGGTTACACAGAGGAGGAGCCGGCCATAGCCTGGGTCTGCTGTTGGATAAGGTATTAGTCAAGGACAGTCACAAGAGTTTGAGGCCTGCAGGTGGGATCTAAGAGTGGATTTGAAGGATCCTAGTCTGATTTCATTTGCAATCGGTGGGGGCAGACTATTCATCCAAGATGGGGCTCTGCAGCTGAAGGACCTCTGGTATAGGGAGGTATGGCAGTGGGAGACAGACAGTAGATGTTTTCCATAGCTCCTAGTGTGCTTTAGAGGTTGGACCGGTCTTATTAATGGAACAAGGCCAGAGGGGCAGGGTCCAAGGGCAATTTTTTTTGCCAAGAGGCAAGTGTGGAACTTGAGCCTATTGTCTAGGTTAAGCCAGTTGGTTGCATTGTATAGTGTGCATGTATGGGTTAGCCAGTCACAGCCTAAGGTGAGCTGGCAGGCTTTATTTAGGGAGACACATATTCTGTTAAGTGTCGAGGAGTTAGCCGCCCCATATCTGACTAGGCCATAGTCAATTAGTGAGAGGACTGAGGAGGAGACAGTGAGCCTTAGGGCATTGGGGGTGAAGCAGTGCTTGAGGTGATACAGGAGCCCTAGCCGTATGTTGAGGGAGGTTGAGAGGAGGTGGATATGCTGTTGGAATGTGAGTGCAGTGTCAAGTGTTAGGCCTAGATATTTGAAAGTGTCTACCTGGGCAAGGGTGGTTTGGTTGGCAGTCCAAAGGTGAGGGCAAAGTGCCCTTTTTGAGTTAGATGGATGGGAGAAGTACATAACCTTGGTCTTGGAATAGTTCAGGACAAGGCGATGGGATGCAAACCATAGCTCTGCAGTGCTGAAAGGAGGACTGGAGGGATAGGTGGAGCTGCAGCGGGTCAGTGTTGGATGTGTAGAGGACGGCATCATCAGCATATAGAAGAAGATTCCCGGGGCAGGTCTTTGGGAGGAATTTAGAAAGAGGCTGAAGAGTAGAGGACACAGGATGGATCCTTGCAGGATGCCGAGAGGACAGGAGGACACTGGAGACAGTGTCACCAATCCTTACCTGTTGAAAGCGGTTAGACAGGTAGTCAGAGAACCATCCCAGGGCGTCCAGGGAGAAACCCATGCTAGCCAGAGTGGACAACAGGAGTGGATGACTGACGGCATCGAACGCCTTGGTAAGATCTATGAAACAGTCCCTGCGATATGCCCTCTATCTAGTGCCGAGTGGAGGTTAGAGGTGAGTTCCAGAAGGGCAGTGGTGGTGCTGTGGCCCTTCCGGAAGCCATGTTGTTGCGGGCTAAGCAGGTTGTATTTATCTAGGTGGGCCGTTAGTTGGTCAGAGACTATCCTCTCAAGGGCCTTGGATAGGGGGGAGAGAGAATGGAAATGGGTTGGTAGTTGTTTGTAAGGGCATGGTCACCACTTTTGAAGATGGGTGTGATATGGGCAGATTTCCAGCAGGGAGGAAATTTCCCTTGGCATAAGGAGCGATTTAAAATATGGGTGAGGGGGTCAAGCACTTCAGTGAGTGAGAGTCAAACAATTTCAGGTCTAGGGTGTCACTGCTATATCTGGAGTGACTTAGAACCCGCCTGAGGTAGGGCTCTGCGTCCTTGAGGAGATGACACACAGGTGAAAGGGTGGTGAGATAGGTGGGGGGTGCCAGTGGTAGGGTCAAAGAAGTTAGGTGGGAGAACCTGGCTAAGATTGGAGAAGGCATCGTTAAAGGCATCGGCCATGCGAGCTGGGTCTGAAGTAAGGCACCCATCAACCCTGAGCTGGCTGGGGGCAGAGTTGGTATCTTTGCCATGCAGGTCATTGATGTTGTTCCAGAACTTTCGTCCTGAGCCCCAGGAGTTGGTGAGTGAGTTCTGATAGTGCTCCACTTTTGCTCTGCGTAGGGCCCACGTACATTTGTTCCTAGCTTCTCTATACTTCTGCCTGTCACCATGGACAGTAGTCCCTAGTGGCTGTGCCCCCCCATCCCCAATCACCCATTATGATGGTGATAGATATGTATAATATATAGTTCTTATCCCTGGTAGACTAGCGGTCCCTCCTCCCCAGTCCTGATATCCTGTTATGATAGCTAAAGATATATATATATATAGATAGATATATAAAATATAAATGTCTTCTCTGTGGTAGTCTAGCACCCCCATAGCTCCGCTCCTCTGTAAAGATTGTTATTACTATTCATATTATAATATTAATATACCCTGGTGGTCTACTGGACTGTCTCAGCCTTGAACTGTGGTTAAATGGAAATCCAAACTTCCTGGTGGTCTGGTGGACTGCCCACCCCATAATGCCCTACCACCCCGCTCCGCAACTCATAAAAAAAAGCCAGTGAATGGCATAGCCTACTGCTCACCACCATGGCAGCCACTGACTAAGGTCTGATTGAGCATGTACTAAAGTACATGCTCATCCGAGCCTCAGTCGACAGCTGGCCAGTGGTGAGTAGTGAGCTGTGCCAGCTGCCTGCTCAATTATGGTTTTGGGGAGCATGGTGGTAGGGCACTGCAGATCTAGGGGTCCACTAGACCACCAGGAAGTTTAGATTACAATTTAACAGTGGTTGAGCTACAGTGATCACCAGATTATATAAATATTATATTATGAATAGTACTAACAATCTTAAGGAGGGCGGGGCTTGAGGGGAGGGTGCTAAAACCAAGAAGAGGAAATGTATATTATACATATTTATCACCATCATAACTGGGCATTAGGGCTGGAGTGGGAACTGCTAGACTACCAGGATAAGAACTATATTATACATATCTATCACCATCATAACAGGAGATCAGGGCTAGGGAGTGGCAGGGGACCATGACAAAACCCTCACAGAAGACACATCTACAGGCACTTAGAATGTTGTCCTCTGGAAGGGATTTGTGAATACTGAAAGAAGGAATATGGCAGCCTGCATCTGCAGCATGCCTCATAGCACCATGCTGCAGTCCATTTTGTGGCACAAGGCTGGCACAGGTCCCCTTTGGTGCAGGCAGCCTGCATTTAATGAAGGTTGTCTTTCTGAACAGCTCCTGGGGTATCTTTTGCTCAAGGTGCCACTTAGGCACCTTGCATCAGTCTAAGGGCTTTGTGAATTGGGCATCTAGTGTATTGCTTAAAACTAATATTAGTTTTCTAAAGCAGATAATCAT
This sequence comes from Neoceratodus forsteri, assembly GCA_016271365.2. NCBI lineage: Eukaryota > Metazoa > Chordata > Ceratodontiformes > Ceratodontidae > Neoceratodus > Neoceratodus forsteri. Next base: position 1,021,402,141 of record CM057454.1, on the reverse strand, counting down.
TATCTTTCATGTCTGAAGTACTTTCTCCTTTCTCTTTCGTTAATTAGAAGATTTGCTCACCTGATGTTAGTAGGTGTGATGTGTGGAACAGCTCACTGCCTGGTAGCTGACATATCTTGCTCTGTTCCCCATTACATACTCAGCATTGTGACCTCACTGACTGTGACATCACTGCTGTTTAGAAACAGCCACTCCATATCTGCCAGGTCAGTCACCAGTGATGTCACTGTCAGTGAGATCACAATGCTGATGATGTAGTGAAGGGAACAGAGATAGAAATGTCAGCTGCCAGACTGAGAGCTGTTCCTTTACATCCAGCACAATATTATCACATAGAAAACTTTCTAATAAGGAAAAGGAAAAAGAAAAATACTTCAGAAATATAATGTTACCACTACCTGCTTCTTAAAATTTGTATAATGTTCCTCCTGGCCCAGATATTCAAACTGCTCCCAAAATGTGCGCAACAGCAGGAGCAAGCACAATTCAATTGCGCATATGCGCAACAGATGTGATATTCAAACATGGAGCAAAACAAATTGCGCAAGCAGCCAACGTCTGAATATCGCACAAACTGCGCCATAGCGCAACCAGGAAGGGGGAAGCTGAGCAGAAAGGTTGCGCCATAGCGCAACAAGGCTAGCCCAGCTGAGCAGTCCAGAGGTGCCATAGTGCAAGCAGAGCCCCCACTCCCAGCAGAGCAATGGAACTGCACAACCAGGGAGGCAGGCTGGGGCCCACCGCCAGCCATGCCACATATGGGCACAGGAACACACTGCAGAACCAACAAGACACCCGCACACCCCAAGCACAGCATCACTGGGGGTGGGACGGATGATCCACTGGCCCATGGGGACAAGCCAACAAAGCACAGCAGGGCCATGACGCCCCAGCACAACCACTGGCAGGCTGAGACTGCCACACAGGGGATTGACAACCACAGTGCACATCAGCCCCCCGTCTGCACAGCACACCCTGCACCGTGACCCCAAGACACCACCCATGTGCAGTGACTGTCACTGCAGTAAACACCATGCATCCCCGGCACGTCCAACCTCGTAGCATAGAACTATACAAGCCAGACCCAACCTGTGCACCCAGCAGTGGGCGGCAGCAGATGGCAAGAATGACCGAAAGTCACTGCCACACCGAGACACCTCCCATGCACACACACACACACACACACACACACACACACACACACAACCACCACCCCAGATGGCATGACACCACTGCAACTGAGCAACCATAGCCAGCTGCAAATCAGAGACCACCACAGTATTCATAACAATATATATATATATATATATATATATATATATATACAAAAGAAAGTAGAACAACAAGAACAATAACAAAACTATTTACAGATATTTACAAGACCGGGGGTGAGGGTACAAGGTAGGGATGGGCAAGGGGTAGGGGTGAACAACTGGGAGAGGGAAGGCAGGGTGGGAGGGATGGGTGAAGTGGGAAGGGAAGCCTGTCTAAGGCCTAGCAGGCTGGTCTTCTGCTGCCTGGTGCTGTCTTGGTTGGCTGTGCCATCGCCGGAGCCACGGCTGGATGTCCTGGAGGATGTCATGGTTCTCAACGGACACCCTGGTCAGCTGGTGGAAGGCAGCGTTCAATCCTGCGTGGGACGCTGAGGCCTAGGAAAGGGAATACAGTCAATGGCTGTGACTGTCCACAACCCTGAACACCACCCAACCTGCAAGGCATATAGCCCAGTGTCCTGCACCTGTGATGGTATGCACCCACCCACAGTGACCATGCACATGACATGCCCAACCAGGTGGCACCAGCTATGTGCACCACTGCACACACACACACTGCCCATGTCCATCACAGCACAAACAAGGCTGTCAAGTGACGTGGCAATGTGGTGGGATGCCAGTTCCACAGCCATGTGCCCAGTGCATGCATGGACCACCAGTGACGCACACACAGATGTGCAGTGACACTGGACAGTGATGACTGTCAGCCTGTGTCATGCATGGTTGTGTTGTCCATGGCTGGTGGTCATGCCCACCCCCTCCAGCATGCAATAGCATCCATGATGTAATGATACTCACACTCAGCAAGCAGCTGTGGCTGCTGCTTGCTGTAGCCCACCCTCGCATCACCACCGTCCACCACCTGGGCCCTGCCACGGCCCTCCTCAGCCCATGTCTGCATCCTCTCTGCCAGGCCTGTGGGTGACAAATGTTGAGAAAAACATCAGTGTGACTCCAAAGCAGACTGCCCCCTGCCCCAGTGAGTGTGCCTGCCCACACAGCCAGACCCATGCATCTCACACCTGCACACACTGACACAGCAACCATGGCAGAGCCATCCCCATGCACAGCCACCAAAACACACTCACACCCCTACGGAGAATACAGGTGCATAGATGGTACACCACCTGGCCTAGCAACGCCCCTCCTGGCACGTGACCATAGGCATTGCAGCACATCTGGCTCCCTCCTCTGGAGGTCACTGAATCTGTGCCGGCACTGCTCTGCAGAGCGGCACCGCCCTGTGACCCTCACCAGGTCAGTGGTCACCTGCAGCCAGACCTGGGTGCGAGCCATGGTGAGGGGCTCCTCCCCATACAGTGCCCCATAGTGGGGCTCAACCATGGCCACCAGGTTGGCCACCTCCACTGGGCTCCATTGGGGCACTCTCCTGCATGCCATAGTTGGAGTTGTACAGCAGGCAATATGGCGCCCCGCAGTGCGGCAACCTCACGTGGAAATGTTGTGCAATAGACCACCATAGGTTCCAATCACGCTGTTCGTACAGTGGAGTCGGTTCACATAGCACTGTCACCAAACAGCGCAATAGGCCGCATACACATGGCAGCCGAACAGCGCCAGAGGGCAAAGGTCAGACACCAGGTCAGGGATCATGGCGCAAGGCCACGCACAGCACCATCAGTGTCTCACATCCTCCTGGCGACCGACCACCTGCATGCCAGTACCAGCGCCATATGGTGCCCAGTGCTGTAGCACCACTGGCACAATGGTGGCCATGGCCTGAATTGCCGATCGCGCACAGCACGTCATCAGCACAGCAGATGCCTGCGTAAGCTACCTGGGCATGCGCAATGCAGTGTACCACACAGTCACAGATCTGCGCCATTGGCTCAGCCGGCTCAACCGTATTGCGCAGAGCGCAACGGCATGATATTCAGCCGACACATGCAAATCATCTGATCAGCCATTCAAAGGCGCAGTGGCATGATTTGCATCTCATTACAGTTGCTCCACTCCTAATTTGCATGCATTGCGCTATAAATGTGCGACATTGGGTTGCGCTGGCCAGATTCGGTTACTGCAGGTGAGAGGTGGGTTGCATGCTGTGGGATGTTCTGGACAATGGGCATGGGATAACACTGTAGACTGCACAGTGACAGGTGTCCACTTCCACCCATACAGATCGCCATGACCGAGCAGAGCCAAGGTGAGGGTGAGGATGGTGGGCGAAGGAGGAGGAGGCCCAACTTCACCATGGCAGAGACAGAGGCCCTCTTCCAGGCCTACCTGGAGGAGGAGTCACTACTGAGTGGATGGCGGGGCACCCCTCAGGCCCGTGCGGCTGCATGGGAGGGGTGGCTGGGCAGTGAACCTGCCGGAAACCAGCGCTCCATGCAGGAATGCAAAAGAAGATGGGGACAGACCGCAGGAGGGTGAAGGAGAAGGTGGCAGCCCTCAGGGAGTGACGTGCTGGCACTGGTGAGGGCCAAGCCAGCGGTGGTGGAGCTGACCGCAGCTGGACCGACTGGCTGCATCAATGCAGCCGAGTGCTATTGAGGTGTACCAGGAGGTGGATTCCAGACAGGTGGAAGCCCATCACTGCACGGTATGACATGGTGGTGGTGTTGGGGGAAGGTTGTTCATGCACTCACGTCCTCTCTGTTACAGATCCTGTTCGTCTTCAGGGACGGTGGTGGTGGGTCCAGGCAGTGAGGAAGACCTGTTGGACATGGAGGAGGGTCCATCCACCTCTGTCACCAGCCAGCATGCACTGCACCAGCATGCACTGGGCTGCCAACTCTGGTGTCGGTGAGTCGGGTGTGGGGTGCACAGCCTGTGTCTCAGCAGTCTGGCATGCAAGCATGCCAGCACGCTGGACTGTGGCTGTAGCACGTACCTGCACCATTGATGATGCAAGGACCGCAATGGGCAGTGACATGTGTGTGTCCCATGATGGACACACAGCAGGCCAGCACGCGCTCTGGGCCTAGCTGGTTTCAACGCAGGTGCCAGCATGTCAGCACAGTCCCAGGCTGTGCCTGTCAGCACCGTGGGGCAGCACTGGTGGCTGTGCAGGTGTCTGGCACTGCTCGTGCACAGCAGTGGAACGAGTGGTCCCTTGGGAACAGCGGTTGAGGGCAGCAGCAGTCACCCACCAGGTCTGGGGGTACAGTGTCCAGCGGTGGCACATGCCCGCTGCCCTTTGATATGCCCATTCCTGGTCCTGGTGAACAGCGCCCACCCTCAAGGGGTGTTGAGCATCAGGACCTTCCACACCCTGGGGGACAGGATGCCATTGTGGCAGAGTACCCATTTGAAGAGCACACCTGCCTGCTGCAAGAATCAGTACAGCAGCAAAGGCGGGTTGCAATGTCTGTGGAGGCACTGTGTGCGGCTGTGGAGCGGCACAGCAGGGACTGTGCTCTGGACCATGCAGAGATGGTCCATATGCAGATGGATGTGGACGCGCCATTGACAGGCAGACCCAGGCATTGGTCGCTGTCGTGGCCGCATTGGGCACACAAGCAGGTGCTCCTGTACCGCACCCCACACAGTACGCTCTCCACTCCCCGTTCCTGGCATCGTGCGACACCAAGCCTGTCGATGCCGGGTTCTGCTGTGGGCATCCCAAGCACCCCTGGTGCAGGTATGTTTGGCATCCTACAGACCCCACTGCAGACAAGGTCGCGATCGCACAGTGGGACCCCTGGTGGTCCATCAGTGCCACCCCATGTGGCCCCTGCTCAGCCTGCCAGTGCTGTTGGGTCACGGCTGGGCCGCCTACACATCTGCAGTGGCTGTGGAATGGTGCAACATGACTGACCTGTCTCCCAGTGCGGGCCCTGTCTGGTGCTGCCCTATGTGCACTGTGCATCATGGTGGGCAGTGCACTGGTGGGTGTCCTGCCCATCACGCCGACATATGGACCACCTGCACACCATCCCGACTGCTGTACACAGGTGCGTGTGCATGATGATGCCTGCATTGTACTGTACACACCTAAGATGCAAGGTGCCCAGCATCCTGACACTGCTTGGACAGTACAGGGTGGGTGTGGTCTGTGGATCTGTGTGTTTGCCATGTCTGTTCCTGCTCTGCTGTGCACCTGCCCATGTTGCTTTGTCCTGGTGTGTTTGTGTGTGTCTGTGTGTCCATATGACTGTTCGCCCTCCCTGATGGTGTGTTTGTGTGCCTGGTCCCTTACACCCCCCTTGCCGTCATGCACCCCTGGTGTGTTACTCTGTGTGCCTGTGGGTTGCACCAGGACAGTGTTGTTTGCACATGGCCCCTTGACTTACCTGTGTTGTGCATAATGCTCCTCCGTGATGGTGTCCCGGTGCATCTGGGCCTGCCGGATCAGTCGGGGGTCCCGCCGTCCAAGGGGGGGCTGCTCATCACCATCAACACCGGCACCACTAGCATCCCCATCGCTGTCCCCCTCTTCAACCTGTATGGCTATCCCACAGTCATTGGCCATGTTGTGCAGGATACAACAGGCCAGGAATATCCCACAGGCCTTTGAGGGGCTGTACTGTAGGGCACCGCCGGAGGTGTCTAGGCATCGGAAGTGTGCCTTGAGCATCCCAAACACCCACTCAATGATGTTGCATGTGGCAGCATGTGCCTCATTATAGCATTGCTGCGATGGGGTCATGGGGGCGCCAGTACGTGTGAGCAGCCAGGGACGGAGTGGGTATCCGCTGTCACCTGTGTGGACATAGTGAGATGAGTATCATGTTCAGGTCCATATTGCCCATATCCCGTGTGCCACCACCATGGCACCTGTGAGCTCCCACCCTTTTGCCCCTGAGTTTGCATTTCCACATGCGCATTCACCCACTAGATGGCCTGTGGGGATGTCCCCACTCGAATCGATGGCACAGTGCAGACTGATGCCATATGAGGCATCATGTGCTCCACCAGGGTGTGTGGCACAGACATTGATTATACACCAGTGGCATCACACACCACCTGGCAGTTGACACTGGAGAAGTCCTTTCTATTCCTATATGCAGCCCCCGTGCCAGGTGGTGTGCGAATGGCCACATGGGTGCAGTCTATGGCCCCTAGCATGCCAGGCATACATGCTACCCTGTGGAATGCCTGCATGTTTGCTGTACGCTCTGCCGTGGTGCTGGGGAAATGGATGTGCTCCGCAGCATGTGGCAGCTGTGTGCTGAGGAATTGGGTGAGGATGCGTGATGTGGCCGACTGTGTGATGCCTGTGGTGTCCCCTGTTGGCATCTGGAAGGTGCCCGTGGAGAGCAGGCACATGCAGGCTGTCACCTTGGTCTCCACTGACAGAGCATGACTCCGTCGTGAGGGTGCCTGCATCACATCACTGCACAGCTCACAGAGCCACCTCAGTATTGCCCTGTTCAGGCGGCACCAGCCCATGATCTCTACATCTGTGTACAGCTCAAAGCTGATGCGGGCACGGTACTGCCTGTTGGGGACGTACCTCCGATGGGCCCATCCATGGCCATGTTCCTCTGCACCTTGCATTCTCACCCCCCTCATTACAGCTTCCATGTGGAAGCTGCCACTGTCCATCTCCCTGGCTTGAGACCCCCGGCTGATGTTGCTCTGTTACCCCGCTGTCCTGACTGCTACTTCCACTGCACGGGCACCCGCTGGCCTCTGCAGCCTATGGCCCACACTGCTTCCCTTGCCTGCCCTGGCCTGTCACTGTCTGTCTTTCTCTCTCTCTCCCACTTGGCATCCCTGGCGTTCTTGTGCCTCTTCCTGAGCCTTTTATTTGGCTCATTTCCACTGGGGCGCAACTTCCAGCTGTTCCACTGTTGCGCATTGTGCAAGTCTTTGGATATTGCATTGTGCTCTTTATGCATGGATCCACCCCCTTGGTTGCGCATGCCATCATTTGCATTGCACTGTTGCTCAGCATGTTTTCCGTGGCGCAACTGCCTTCTGCTGAATATCGCAGAATGGCGCACTTTTGGACTTGTGCAGGTGCAACCCTATTGTGCATGGCGCAACCCTTTTGAATATCCGGCCCCCTGTCTGTCTGTTTTGGTTCCACTGGCTTTTTAAGGTAGTGCATACTCTCTCACACCCCACTGTCTTTTAGACTAATGTACCTCATGGGGCATTCAGAGCATGTGCCCTGTTAATATAAGAAGATAATGTATGTTAAGCATGTAATATCCAGCATAGAAACTTCTGGAAGTGACTTGCAATTTTGCTTCTTTGATATATAGAACTGACAGATTTAGGTCAGAGTAATAGGTTCAATGGATTGATAGACAGATGCACAGTGATCTGTATGCAACTACATAAACTCTGCACAATAAGGCAAAAATGTGAACTTAAGCAGTCAACACTTTTATTTTCATAATGATATTGTAGAAAGAATTACAATCGCTAAATAATATATAGACAGAAACAGGACAGGTCATTGTTTGAAATTACCACAGGTTAAGCATGACAAGAAAATGTACACATGCAGAATGATCTACTAAAATAAGGTCCCTCTGCATCATAAAACCTCTTGGGCACTTCACACAAATAATTTGTTTTGTGCATCTGTCCTATGCCCTTTGATTGCTAGCAGTGATATCTGATATTTAATTTTTGTATGCCCAGGTACAGATTTACAAGATTGGTGATGTCAGTTTTTTCTAGATGAACATCAAATGTAAAATTCATTGGTTAAAACTTTAACTGTTGGTATTGAAGAATTGATTGAATTTGATATTTTAGAATGAATCTAAATTTATTCTAACTTATTTTAAGAGAATGATACAACTCATTGGTAATTTCTATGACTGTCTAGTAATTCATTTCAATAAAATGAAAGTGAAACTTTATTATGTATTGTATTATTATCAAATACATTTATGCCCTGTTTATCACAAAAATGCTCCATTATATACCTGGGTACATAGTGCTAGTGTGTGTGTGTGTGTGTGTGTGTGTGTATTTGTACAACTGGAGTAGGTGGGGGATGACAAGATAAAAGTGATAACTTTGGTGATGATAACAATAGCACAATTTCTTGTTACTGCATACAAGTGTAATCACAAGGGAATGCTGAACCAATACGAAAGTCACTTTCATAATAGGGGAAACAGTTATTGACTCTTACAGTTTAATACTAACTGGAGGTGATTTTAACTCTGTTATTAATTCCAAACTTTATAATTCTGGGATATAGGACCCAGTTCACGAAAGATAACACAGGGCTTGCACCAAGCCCTGCAACATCTGCAATGTCTGGCACAGCTGCACCAAAGCCCTTTGGCACAATGCAACCTGATTCAGGAAGGGTTGATGCAATTGTGACCATTTCCACAGTTTATGGCAGCTTGCGCCAAAGCTTTGGAGTAAGCACCATAAACTGGATTCTCCTTGAACACAAAGTTTGACCAGGGGAAACTGATCTAACTTGCTGTGTCTGGTGCACCCAATCTTGACTTGCAATTGGTGCTAAATGTTTGCCACAAGTTCTGCATCATTTCTTTGCTGCATCAGGGACTTGCAGCAGATGCAAATCTTTGTGAGTAGGGCTCATTGGATCCAGAAAACAGCATTCCAAATCTGTGAAACTCCAAGCTGGGCTGTAGGTGAAATTTATAGTTCCTGTATACATTTTTTTTTCCATTTCATCATAGCAACAGAACAGGTACATACTCTAAAATGTATGATTGAGAGTTAGATGGCTTTTGATTATGCCTCCATGAAATTACAGATGTCAGTAGATCTATCACAAAAACAACTGGTTTAGTGCCTTACTGTGAGTGTATTTAATACGTAAGTTTTTTTTTTATCATAGACTGCAGGTGTGTGGACTTTTATGATAGTAATCCTGCGGTGATATTCAGCAGCCATCTACTGTGATGTCTTGAAGGCCATGTTGCATAAGGGTAGCCAGGAGAGAAAAATAATGTTTAAAGAGATGGTTACCAATTAAATGCAAAATTCTTGATTTAGAAGTAGAACACTTCAATCAGTCATTCATGGTACCATGGTTGCTTCCCTGTATGGCTTTCCAAAGCTGCTCTCCTACCTGATCTTCCATGTCTAGGCCCATGACAACACAACTCATTTTGTATCATGCATGGCTGCCATCTCCCCAAATTTGTTGCTCAGGTATACAGAGATGTTCATGTCTGCCACTGCTTCACTGAAGGCTTAGCAGTGATCTGCAGTTGTCATCTGTTGCACAGGTCCGCATGCACATTCCCCTTGAACATCGTAGGTCAAGGCACAAACTTGGGAATGATGTACTTACAACATCAATACACCAACTGCAACCATTTATTCTGGAATCCTACACAGATCTACCTGTCTCTGAGCTATCTCCCTTTTATACAAGGCTCTAACCCAAATTTTTCAATTAACATGTCATGTTATACTCAACTTCTTCAATGCCTTATAGGGAAGCAGCTGGTGACAGCACTACATCATGCCTGATCAGTATCCAGTGAATACAGTGAGTGAATTTTAGCAATTCAATTTTTGTGAAGTAAAAATAGCCAATGTAAAGTTGTCTATGTGCTCTTTATAGCACCTGTTAAGTTCTGTGATTTCATTGCCTATGGAGTAGTTATTTGGTGTAGTGAAAGGGCTTTGCTCATCAGGTCATTTCCAAGCTAGCAGTCTGGTGTAGTGGTGCAGTCACTGCCTCCATCACTGATTGACCTGGGTTCATATCTGGCTGTGGTGAGAAGTTTTATTTTTTTAATTTTTATGTCTTTTTTTTTTGTAAATTGTGAAGCCCCATTCCAGCCTCATGCCCACCCTTCTGACCTTTTTATGCTCTACCTCCCAGTTGCTCCCACCAGCAATGATCTCTCCTCATTCTGTGTCCCCCAGTGAAGAAGCCCCTATCCTGAGATTTGCTGTCCTGCAGTGTCAGGCTTCCCTGGAGTTAGTTATATTTAGAATGGGGTGGGAGGTGAAGTCCTCCCCACATAAAAAGCAAGTCTATGTCACCCTGTATACATATAGCAGGAGCTGTTGCTGTTTTTGTTCTTTGATATAGTGTTTATAGCTGTTTAGGTTGTCAGTGATGTGCAGTCACTTTTTTGTCCTCGAAATTTTTTTCACCTTTATCACATAGAACCCATGTGATCCAGCACTAACAACAAATCTCAGGCCTGAAACATCCAGGATTGGACCCTGAAGTCAAAGGTCACAAAAATGGCAGCCCCATGCAGTTTAGACAAAATATCCTCATAACTGTTTTTAATAAAATAAAAACTTATCACTGATGTCACTCATCACCCCATTAGTCCTGGGGTCAAATTTAGTGTGGACAACTCAAGAAAGGCAGTTACATATGTACACAGACAAAACTGCTGATTGCTAGTGAAACAATTTATAGTGATATTACTGAAAAACTTGTCAGTCCCAATCTCCTATAAGCAGGGGTACTGGAAAATTGCCCCTGCAGTTTTATTGTAGAATCCTCAGTTTTCATCATTCTTCTCAAAAACTGACATGTTAAACAATTTCTTGTAATTTTTTTGAGTTTTTACCTCAAATTATATACAAACTATTAACACTGCCAATAAAAGACTTGCAACATTTCATAGCTACTTAGCTATTGAATTTAAAGAAAACACTAGGTTTAACCCCCATTTTAAAGTAGCTGTCTGCTCTAACGGAACCAATCCCTGCATATCATAACACTTATCCATAAATATGTCTAACTGTAATTTGAAACTGTCTAGAGAATTACACTCAAATATTTCTTTAGGTAATATGTTTCATTGTGAGACTATTCTTTGAGTAAACCAGTATTTTCTTTTGTCTGGTTTAAAGATTTACTGTTATATTATAATTTGTGAAATCTGTTTCCTGTAGTGTTGTCTTTTATTTTAAATGTAGAGTTTCTTCAAATGTAATAGCCCTGCTAGTACAATAAGTGAGCATTGTTTCTCCCCTTATTCTCTAAGGTGTACAGAATGAAGTTTTTCAGTCTCTTCTCATATGTACTTGACCACTAATTTTTGATCAACGTCATGTACCTTCTCTGTACTCTTTCCAGTTTTCTTATTTCACTTTTAGTGCAGTGGTTCCATAGTTGCACTGCATAGTCTAAGTATGATCTTACTAGAGATGTGCAAAGTGGCATCAAAACCTCTCTGCTTTACCCTAAATATTTTTATTTATGCATCCCACAGTTTGCGATTTTTTGTTTAACTGCAATGTCTGTTTGAGTATTCCACTTGAGATCATTGTTTACCATTACCCCCAAATATCTGTCTTTTGCTAAAATGTATTATCTTATTGAAGAAGTTTTAGTCTTGTTTGGGATTCATTTTCCCAAAATGCATTATAATGCACTTATCCAGGTTAAAGTAGTAGTACTAGTTTACCAGGAAGTGTTTAATAATTACCACATTTTTGCACTTCCTGGCAGTTTAAAATTTCAAATAAGAATGTTGCTGTTTACTACTGCTTTCTGATTATGGATTCCCTTGGTTTTAAATACATTGATAATGTTACGTCGCTCCACAGAAAATATTGTGGACCTCACACCATTTCCTGTTTTTCACCCTTTGTTTACATTGGTTGTCCAATAAATACTCAGCAGGCAAAGAAAGGGTTGGTGCATTCCAGTTCCATCAGACAAAATAACCAATAAGAGAATTACAGCACCCCAATTCACTCTGAATTCAATACATGGGCCCTGGCAAGGGTCTGTGCCAAACTTTCAGAAAGAAAACTAAAGAATATAAAGAAAATAAAAAACAATTGAAAGCAAATTATTCAATTTTTATCAGTTGTGTGGCTTATTTAACACAACTATTATAAAAAGCATATTTATTGACTAGTACTGCTGCTTTAAACTTCATCCTAGAGACACATAACCATTATTTTAAAATGTTTAAATGTATTTGTATAATCTCACAGTTTTTTATAATATGTATTATGACACCTATCTTTGCATCATCCACAAACTTTGCAAACCACCCACATATGTTTTCATTCATAGCTTTCCTATAGATAATAATTAAACTTTATTCCAAGACTGAGCCCTGTGGTACCCCACTAGTTACAGGACACTGGTGTTCCTTAATTTTCACCCTCTGCTTCCTGTTGTGTAAGTTTATTCATTTTGTCAGTTAGCAGATTGTGAGGCACTGTTTAAAATGTGTTACTTACATATAGGGTATGCAAAAAAAAGTTGTGCCAGTGGAATTTCTGCAAAGTGTGACTTTTCTCTTCTGCAAATGTTCAGAAATCATTTTCACAACTTTTGCAGAAATTCCAACTTAAAACTGTGGAATAAGTGTACCAGTTGTAGGTTAATATATTAAACTGCAGCAAAATAAATCCGCAGAACTGATCACTGTCAGTGGTAATTTTTGATGTTTTTTTTACAGCACTTTAATACATTTATCCACCCTCCCATACCCGCTGGTTGTGGGTCCCAAAACATGTAAAAGAAACCCCAAAACAACATTTGATGTGTCTAGTGATCCCCTGCACCTGCCGATCGTGGGTCCTATTTAAAAAAAATCCCATATTAGTTCATTGTAAAAAAAACTCTGATCCCTGCCATAGCCCCCTACACCCACTGATCATGGGTCCAATGTAAAAAAACCAAAAAATAACTCCAATCAATCCCCGGTTTCTAGTGGCCCCCCACCCATCAATCATGGCCCCAAAAAAGTCACAATTCCCTGGTGTCTAGTGGCCCCCCATCCAGGATCCCCTTAATAAAAAAACAAAACCTAGTCCATTGACCCCATTCCAAAAATCCTTCTCCATTTATATTATTCCCCAGTGTCTAGTCGATGGCATCATAATTGCCTTGCTCAGCACTGAAGTTAGCTATTGAAATCAAAGAGAAATAAAACTTTTAAACAAACTGAAGATTTGAACATTATTAATAACTTTAATCTTATATTCAGCACATTGAATGTGCTATGGTTTAGCTCATAATATGCAGTTTATTATCACTTGTGTAGGGCTGAATTTTTTATCTCCCTCATAGCTCTGTAACTCATGAGTTATATTCCTGACCCCTCACACATGAAGTTGAATCACATATTTTGAGTAAAGTCATTGCATCTCCTCTATAAACATTACATTACATTATATGAAGTACCTCTGTATATTTTGTATGTTTATTGAATATATATATATATATATGTATAGTGCCTTTTATGATGTTCTGATTGTTGCCAAATCTGTACTTGTATTACTCTGAATTTTACCATATTGTTAATGTTCCTGTTTATTATATCACATGTCTCAATCCCCACACCAAACCCAGAAATGAACCCAAGCTCACTGTGCTTCTCCTTTCTAAAATTTCTAAATAAGTAACAGAATTGTTTACTGTTACATAACTATATGATGAAATTATATAATTGTGCTGGTATAAAAAAACAGAATATTAACTACATGTAACTTATTACTGCCTTTAAATTTTGATCTGAGAATATAGTCTAGAGGTTAAAATAATGAGTTGTGAACAAGTTTGTTACATGCAGCAGACCAGGGTTTGATTCCACAATCTCCACTTATATACTGTGTGACTCTGTGCAACATGCATCCTCCCAGTGCTCCGGTGTTGTCCCTCAACTCAATGGACCTTACCTGGTCACTAAACATTAACAAATACATTAATTTTCTAATATCTAATCATTTGCCCATACAAATAATGCACAATTATTTCCAAGTTGCACAACATTTTAGAACAGGGTCATGAAAATACTGGCTCTTGCTTGACTGTCAACAAATCCAATATTCTAACCTTTAAGATCAGCTTCCAGGAAAGCCTTTAGAAAAGTTAATACAGATTTCCTAGAAAGACTGAATGAATGTTTAGAAAACCTCAATACTATCCTCTAGCACTATTAATGATGCTTGAAATAAGATACCTGTATTCAGTTCTAAATAAATAGTTGACATAATATCTCTATAGGTTTCTTGATTACTTCTTCTTTAGTCAGAAATATCAGCATTTGAAAGCATGCTTCACTGATAATTGTTACAAATCTATTAAGGAAAACACTGAATATCTGCTGGCAAGTTAATATATCAATTCTTTTTAGCTGTAGTTTCCCATAAATATTTGACTATGTAATGTTTAAGAAACATAAGCTGATTGTTGATAAAAGAACATTTACAGACCATCCCTATAGTCTTATCTACAGGTTGCATTGTGGTCAAACAATATGCACTCATTTTGGTCCCTGGCTACATATCCATGTGCAGATGAAAGTCAGAGAAATAATGTATGTGCCATGATATTAGCAAATGAATGGGTTAAACATTTTAAAACTGTATACATGTCTGAAACTTTGTCTAATAATGAATGTAATCAGATCCTGCAACTTCTTAGGACAGACTTGAAAGAGTGGTTTCCCATATTACACAGTGAAGTCCTTAGTGCCATAATGGCACACAGATGGAACAAGGCAGCCAGTATAGACAGTCTTCCTCAGGAAATTTTTCAGTATAACTCTGAGTTCTGGTCTAATCTATTAGCTCCCTTTTACAATAATTATTAATAATTTGGTTCTTCCAAAGACTGGAATAGAGGTGCTATAATCCTGCTTTTAAAAAGGGCTAGAGTTGTGATCCGAGCTGTTACAGACCGATAACACTTTATAATACAAAAGTATATGCTAGAATAATTTTAAAAGATTAGAGCAGTAAGTCAAGGAAAATCATTAATATCAAAATTCCAATGTGGATTTAAAAATATCACTGTATACTTGATTTAGTGTTCACTTTAAATTATCTTGTAAAGATCTATGTATTAGGTAAAAGAGGAATTGTATACTGTTTTATTGATATTAAAACAGCATTTGATTTTGTTAATAGGGAAAAATTATGAGATGTTGCATGATTTGGAAATAGATAGTGAGTTACTGTACGTCTTAAAAAATGCTATACTCAAATGCTATTGCTCATCTGAGATATTCTAAAGATGGTACTTTAACTCATGGAATACATATAAAATATGATGTTAAATAGGGGTGCCTTCTAGCCCATCAGTTGCTCAATTTATATATAGAATATTTACTAAAGAGCATCTCTGTGATTGAAATGTTTCCACCAACTTTAAATAAAGTGTCCAGACTACAGGAGGATTACAAAACCTACAGGGCCTCTCAGAGAGCCTGTAAAAAAAAAAATCAGAACAGCAAAGAGCATCTACTGCAAGGAACTGCTCACAAAATCTGCTGGTGACCCTAGAAAATTCTGGACTCACATCAAGACCTTTCTTGGGGCTACCCAGTCATCAACCCCAGGGGTTATGATCCTAAATGGTGTACATTGCAATGACTCAAACATTATAGCAAATGCCTTTAACAGATTATTCATGGACCTGTCTCAGTACACCTCATGCTTCACTTCACCTCCCACAGCATCTCAGCCTTACTGCACACCCCAGAGATCTGCATCTGGTGCGGACCACTGCCAACTAACTACTAGCCCCCCTTTCCACTTTAAGGCTGTATCAGATCGACCAACATCAACATATCCGATAACACAGCCCTGGCTCAGGATTCACTCGAGCCATGACTCCTGAAGCTGGTGACACCATTGATTGCCTCACCACTGGCCAAAGATTTTCCTCTGTCTCTCTCTCTTGGTGTTGTCCCAGATCTCTGGAAGATTGCCCGAGTTACACCTATCCTTAAAAAGGAGACCCAAGGATATCAACAACTACAGGCCCATAGCCATCCTCTCTGTGCTACAAGCTACTGGAGAAGCTTGTTACAACCCAAGCCATTGACTATCTCAAAGAACAACCTTATCTCAGACACTCAGCATGGTTTCAGAAAAGGCAGAGTACCTCTACTGCTCTTCTCAAATTCTCCACTGATGTACTCTGCAACATGGACAAAGGCCTGCTCACTGAAGCAGTATTTATCGATCTTACCAAAGCATTTAATCTTGTTCATTATCCCCTGCTTCTCTCAACCCTGCATAGACTTAACTTCTCATCCTCAGTAGTTGACTGGTTTAACAACTACCTATCAAACAGATTACAACTTGTTAAATTCAACGCCGCTCTCTCAGCTGTTGCCAGCACTGACATTGGAGTACCCCAGGCTCCATTCTGGGACCCTTCTTTTCTGCTATACATCAACAACATAGATTATGCCATACTCTCCCACTCAGCTATCTTATACACTGATGATCTTGTGCTCTACTCCAGCACTGACAAAGTTAACAGCATTAACAAAAACCTCTCCTCAGATTTCAGGAATGTGCAAACAAGGCTAAATGCTAATAAACTCATCCTCAACACAAAAAAGACCCAAGCTATGCTATTTGGCACTGCCCCCAAACTTAGGGCCTGTAAGGAACCCTTCTTAGTCCATGACTCTGGAGGGACTCTCATCGACTGTGTCACATCCTTCAAATACCTGGGAGTCCTCCTTGATAAATCCCTTGATTTCAGTCTGCACATCCAGTCAACCTGTAAGGCAACAAATGCCAAACTTGGAATCACCTATAAGACTTGTCACCTGCTAACACCATCTGCCAAATTGGCAATTGCCAAGGGTATTCTGTTTCCAGCGCTGACATACGGTGTCTTCACTTTTGCTAATGACCATAAGACTGCTCTCCATAAATGGGATGTCACGATGACAACATATGTCAGTATGCCCTCTTCCCATCACCTCAAGCACCACTGCACATGTATAGTGACCTAGGCTGGCTCTCCCCAACTGCCTACTGACTATATTCCTAGGGATCCTCACAGACTCTGTAATCCATAACCAAACCCCTCCTCCCTTGTAGCTCTACTTGTACCACAGACACCTGCCCACGGACTACGCTCTGCAAACAAATTTCTACTCACCATACCCAGGTGTCTTACTTCAAAAAGCTCTGGAGCATTTCACTGCACTGCCCCAACCACCTGGAACTCCCTCCCTCCTGTTCTGAGGCAGGAAAACTCCCACTCAATCTTCAAAAAAGAACTATATCGCCACCTATCCTGTGACCCCTGCACATGCTTTGATCCCACTTAATGCCTCACAGCTAACCACCCTATTTCACCCAAGACACTGCTGCACTTCTAAACAAGCTTTGCTATAAAATGTCTTTATAGCTGCCACTTAGCCCAGTTTCAATTATTTGCATGTACTCATGTCACTTTTGTCATTTCTGCATAGCTATATGTATTATCTCGAGTACTGTCTGACTTGATCTGTATTCTGACTTACCTGTACTATATACTATGTACATATACTAGATACTATGTATTGTATAATCTCATCTCATTTTATGTATGTATTCTCCCGGGTCGTACCTGAAAATAGTCAACTTTGGCTAGCACACCCAACCGGGTTAACAAAAACTAAATAAATAAATAAAGGAAGAAAATGGAAAGGATTTAGCTGTATGTGAATGACACCAGTTTACTTTCACAAAAAAGCCTTAGGTCTGAGAAGAGGAAGAGGGAGGAGTTTGATTCTGTTCCACATTGAGTCCTTATTCATAAATTGATCAGTCTTGAAATACATCCCAGATATATAAATTGGATAAAAAACTGGCTGTTAAATCACTCACAAAGAGTAATAATTGATGGGTATACCTCAAAATGTATCCCAGTTACAAGCAGTATACTCCAAGAATCAGTTTTGGCCCCTTTAATTTTCCAGATATTTATAGTTGATTTATTTACAAACTTAAATAGTTGGATCATAAAATGCATGGATGATTGCAAAAATGGAGGACCATGTAAAACCCCAGACAACATTGCTATAATACAAAAAAGATCCAAATACATTGTCAAACTGGTCTCAGAAATTAGGTTTATATTTTAATACCAACAAATGTAAGACTATGTATTTCAGGCCTGCCAATGCAGAAGTGAGTTATACTTTAAACAACAATCAACTAAATAAATCAGAATCCAAAAAGACCTTGGAATTATTATTCAAAAGCAATTTACATTTGAAAATCAAATAATGGAAAACCTTAATAAAACTAACAAAGTGTGGTTGGCAGTTAGGCGCAATATAAAATCTAGGGATGAATCTATTATTTTCCCTCTGTACAGAGCATACATACACCCCCTTTTAGATTACTCATCCCAGTTGTGGTGTCCTTACAAAAAGAAAGATATAATGTAGGTGGAAAAAATACAAAGATCAATTACAAAATATATACAGGAAGCAGGTAAATTTGAACTATGAACAAAGATTAACTAAATTGAATCTCATGTCAATACAGGAGAGAAGGTTAAGAAGAGATCTCATGCTAGCTGGAGAAGTGATAAATGATAATTACCTAATGGCAGAGATGGGCTTAGATTTTAAGCAAATAAATATTAACACAAGAGGTCATCCCTTCAAGCTGAAACAAACCGATATTCATCTAACAAATGAGGGTATTCCTTCTTGCAGAGAATAATTAAACCCTAGAATTTCCTACCCACTGAAGTGGTAATCAGTGATTCAAAAACTCTTTTAAAACAGATTAGATAAACTATTGTATTCTGTCCATTCCCTTTGTTATTATGGGTGATGATAGAGCAGATATGGGCCTTGGCCTTTGTTCCTTGCCTCTTTTCTTAGTGAATCTTAGTGAAAAAAAGAGGGCTTACTACTGTCATACTAAAATTAAGACAAACTGACCTGGAGTTAAATATTGGTAAAACTAAAATCATGATGTTTGGGAAGAAATCAAATAATATAAATAAACGGGTAATCAATGGCTTAGATTTTGAGGAAGTAAAAGACTACAGGTATTTGGGTGTACACTTTGATAGAAATTTATCATGAAAATCACGTTACTGCCGTAAAGGAAAATATTTATAAAACAGCTATGGTGAGAAACTCTTTTGTATGCAAATTTACTAGTAACTATTTTAGAGCATCGAGAACTACCTTTGAAGCTAAAACTATTAGTCATACTTTAGATGGTAGGTAGAAATCTGGGAAGTACAAAGGCTTACAACACTGAAGTAATACAAAATTTCCTCATTAGTTATACCTCAAATTTGCCCCAAGATTGTCCATCCAGATTTTTAAGGTTGGAATCCAGAATGTTACTGATAGAGACTAGTGTGCTTATAAGAGTTATTAAAATGTGGGGCGTATATACACATGGACTGGAACAGGTTATCAAAACTCAGCTGGCTTTATTCATGAACCATCTGCAGCTTGGTAAGATTAATGAAAACTGGTTTTCAAAACTGAATAACTGCATTAAAAATAGGACTGGAAGATATTCGATTAGTAAAGCTTATTCAACCTGATTTTGCTCTTGCTCCAAACTGTAGGTCCCAAAACTTAACTCTCTGCTTTTCCGGTCACAAGTGGGATCTTGAAAAAGACCCCATTACTCCATAGGCAATACTTCCCCGACATGTTGGAACCAGTGGGATGGATCAACTTGGAGGAAAGGCCCTGCAGACCTGGAGGGTGGATTGAATCAAAGGAGTTTATCTGTACAAAGCCACCATTGTTTCATATAACCATTAACACCACCCCTAGTCATTCCCACTATATTACCACTAAGGCCAACCATGCTAGGAAATTACCCTCCCTTCCCCACTGAGGCAGAGGCATCAGATGCAGTTGCCTTAACCCAGAAAAAGATGTGTGGGGGATGAGTCATGACTAAGAAGGGCAGGGATAGCTGACATCAACAGCCAGTCTGTCACTAGTCCACTCACACAAGATAGAGAGAGAGACAGAGAGAGAGAAGAGAGAGAGAGAGAGAAAGAAAAGAGGGAGACATATCTGCAATTCTTCTGCACCTAAGTTGCATTGCACACAGCTCACCTCTCCACCAGGACAACAAAACAAAAGCAGTACTAAACTTTAGCCAACTCTCTATGTGCTACTGGCAGCATTGCTGCTCAGAGCCTTCATCATCCCCTGGTGGGACTAACAGAGCTCCATTGCTACTCCTCCCTTTTCATATCAGCATAACCACTAAATACAACAGATACAACAGTACATTGTTGCTGGTAATTTTACTAATATTCCAGTGCCATGAGTGTTTGTCTGATGAGGACTTTAAGCATTTGCAGTTGGTCTGTGTGCATGGAAAGTGATGTCACTCTTCATCCCTAGAAGCTATCAGCAAATTAATAGGTTGAAACTTGTGGGAGAGAATTAGAATGACATTGTGCTGTTCTGGTTACTTTATCTGGGCAGTTTTATACTGCAAAGTAATTGAAATACATTCAGGGGTAAATAAAAGGAATGTTTGCTCTATGAGCATTTGTAGCTTTCATGTGAAAATTATGTGGGCAGTAATTTATAAAGAACATTCACATATTAGATCTGTCTCTATTAAAATAAAATGTAGAATGATGAGGGCAGCTGTGATCTAATTTGTGTTACAGACAATAGACTCAAAGTTCAGTCTCCTCAGGATTATATTACAATCATGCTTACATGCTATAAAAATAATGTACAGAATCAGTGAGTATATCTTCTTCCTTATAAAAAGAACACAGTTGGTACAACCATGCTTTATGATGGGGAATTAAAAGACAGATGGTACTGGGGGTGCTCAGTGAGGGGAACCATCTCCAATTCTAGGCAGATCTCTGCTAACATTCTGAAACAAGTTTCAACAGCTTGAGGACTTGTTTCATGTCTCAAGAAAACTAGTGGAAGGGAACAGAAGAAAGGCCGGAAAGAAAATGACATATTACTAGATGTCCATGTTCATGGGAGGCTACTCTAGTGCTTGGGATCTTTTAACTAATTTCTAGTAAAAGTTCTGCTAAACTAATAAATATGATAAGATATTTTCCAAACCAAATGATCAGGCTCCTAACCTCCTTGTTAACCATTGCTTAACCTCACTTGCAATCTGCTCTCTGGGGCTGGCGCATGCAATGTGTTTGAAACAGATGTTCTGTTCCATGATAAACTAGTCTGAGCAATTAAATAAAATAAAGGCTGCATAACTGTAACAGAAAACACACACACACACAAGCAACATTTTGCTCTTGTTTTTCTGCAGCATGATCAAAAAGTGCTGAAATTTGTATGTAGACAACTAGACACTATCATTTTGTTGATTTTTGTCTGTTTAAATGGATTAATACATGCATTGTATCTGCCCTAAATGCACGTCTATGCTAACTAGGCTATCCTACTTATAGTTAGCAGACTTTCTTCTGAAAGTCATATCTTTCTGCAATGTTGCAATGATGTTAACCCTGTGAGATGTGGCTGGCTATCACCCATTGAAATAGAAACTTGGCAGCATGGGAGACTGCAACACTTGCTACTTAAGTGTGCTTTAGATGTTACTGGGAGCAGGGGTCCAAAAGGCAGTCTCTTTGATGGTGTGTATTCCATTGTAGTAAAAGGGTAAGGGCTACTGTGTATATATTTCCCTGTGCTCTTGTACCCTAGTGGCGTTGATTGAATGTTGTTGTACCATCCTGAGTATGTCACCACAAGGATACAACAACATACAGTAGATTCCCCACGCACTTCATTTTCCCTTTCCTTATTGCTGATCGCTCACTTTTTTCTCTAGTCTGTTTCAGTTGTCAGTTGTGTAGAGAAAATGAGTGATCAGCAATGGCCTCTGTAGTGTTTTTTAAACCAGACAGTAGTTTACTACATGAAAAGACTGTTCCTGATGTGAAAATGGCATTTTCGGCAGTCATTTGAAACCATCCATCAGGTCAATTGTCATAATCTATTTCTGCAGCAACTGGGACTGTTTTTTTGAGTTCTTTTTGCCCTCATATATGTGGTCTCTTTTTTGCTGTACCAAATAAAAGTGCATTTTCTTGAGACAATTAGTTGTTCTATAAAGTGCTGTGCACTCTGCATATTAGACTTGCCACTGATGGTGTTCAAAGATATGGCATCAGAATGGAACACTTTTGGGCTGTCAAGGAGGTACAATGCAATGTGTTACACTTGCCTTTGTTGTACAAAGGTGTCCATGTACTACAAAAGACAATGGATGGGCAACAGTGAATAACAATGATGTGTTTACTTCTTGAGGTTGTCATGACAACCAGAAACCTCTCAAACATCCCTCTCAAGGTCCAGTGGTTCTCATGAGAACCTGTCAAAGCAAACATAATTTTGTTGTTCACTACTGGCAATCAGTTATCCACTATATGACTCCTACAGTATATTTCCTGCATCAAAAATCATCTTTCAGAATCCCAGTGCTTTCATCTTCCTTGATTGGCTGCCCACCTGTCGTTGACAACAACCACCCTAAAAACATACCTTCAAGTACTCTACAACCTTCACATCTTTATTCAATTTACAAAAGTTTGCAGAAGAAAGGGTACATATTAACTGGTGTCAAAAGACATTCCTTTTGTAACTCAGAGCAATGATTTTGTATGTCATCTGCAAAATGTCAAATAATGATCATGGTATTCAAACAGTTTTTTTTTCTTTAGATGTAACACCATGTTGGGGGTTGGTCCCACAAGCAAATATGTCAAGAACTGCAAATTAACAGTTCAGAGGTTTTTTAGTGTCTGGGTAATGGGGCCAGGAAGACTCTTAACAACATAATCCAAAAATTAGTAATACCTACCACACTGAACAAAACTATACAGTAGTAGGAATTTCTTTAATAATGGCAACTCAAGGGACCTTTGCATGTTTCAAAACTAAACTTTGATCTATATCCAGAAGAAAGTTTGTGGGGAGGCTGCAAACAGTTCATGAATACCATTTCAGTGTACCAAATAAACTCAACAAATTCACATTTTATGGGGAAACATGTCCCACAACCAACTTCTATCACAACTCTAATGTACATTGAAAATGTGGTGGTTCCTCTAAGGAGGTTCACTCAGTGAATTGGCTACTCATTGATTTAGGTCTATATCCATACATTCCTGATTTTAATAAGTGCAATTCTAACACTGAAACTCCCCATTACACTTATTAAAAGAAGTAGTGAGCAAAGAAACAGAATGTCTTGGACAGATTTGGGAAAGCCAAGAGACAAGTGGAGGATGACAAAAAGGAGGAGGTTCTCTGTGGTGATGGTGTCTACATGAACTGGAAGGTGATGGGTACAACTGTCTGTATCAGGGAGAGAAAAGCAACAGCGTCATTTACAAGCAGAGGAGAGTCAAACTCATTCATTCTTTTTTTGTGCGTTCATGCATCTGAGATAATAATTACCACATAGGTTTACAGCAGCATTAGCATACATAGAGAATAATGGGTAGGCAAGTGTGTGTTATGGATTTATAATTAATGGGTTCCGTTTTTTACAATGGAAAAACACGTGTGTTAAATACCGTAACACCTGAGTAGGTGTTACGGCATTCACCTGGCTTCTTCTGATCCTAAAGCGCTCGAGACAGAAAGAGAAAGTTAGCGCGACCCTAACAGTGTCTGTTTTCTGACAGAAATCAGTGTCCATAACAGCTCACCTCCTCACTTGCATTCGCTCCATACTAAACTGTCTCCATCACAATTCAACAACCTAAACAAAATAAAAAAAAATACAACAGACTGCTACACTCCACAGTTTTACCACACTCCCTAAGCACTCACCCTTTCAACCCTCACCTTTCCCCTGCAGGTCAAATGATGCCAGCACTTGAAAACAGTCGCTTCATGAAAAAGGACAGCAATGATCAGGACAGTTATTTTTTCTTTACTTTTCTTTTAAATAATTAAATATTTACAGTTACTTGAAGAACCTGCAGTTTTCTGTTCTTTATTAAATCATTTACTCACCACAAGGTAAGACTCCAGTTTTTCCTTTTTTGCATTTTAAAACCTACCAGAAAAAAACGAAATGCTTCAATTATATAAAACAAAGTATGGGGTACAGTGTGTTTTACTCGAGTTTAACACACACCCTTGTTGTTGGATGGCTATCATAAACCCAACAACTCGGGTATGTGTTAAATTTCTTATAACACACCGCACCCCATACTTTATCCTATATTTTTTACACACACTGAGGGTGTGTAAAAAAATCCATAAGTACACTCTTGCATATCTGTTATTTTTATAATTGCTAGTGCCTGGAGTTAGTCCTCAAGATAGACACATACCCTCTCTGTCTCTCTTCTGCTCACACACACACACCACACACACACACACACACACTCACACTCACATTCACTTCCTCCCTCACTTTCTCGCACTGACTTTTTTTACTGTTAGGTACACCTGTCCTGGATTGCATTGGGTATCTACCAATCTGGATGCATGGCGGGATCAACTGGATATTTGTTTTACAATTAAAAGGCAGGATCAACCAGTTAAATAATAAAAATAAAACTTACTAAAGATAGGGAGGGGGTCCTGTCCTGGATGGCATTCGGTGTCTTCTGATGCAAATGGTGGTGGCATCAACCAGATATCTTCTTAAAAATAAAAGGTAGGATAACTGAAAAAATGGAGCTTAAAAGTTACAGATGACATTTACATAACACAACTCTTTTTTTTATGCTGAACATCGCTCAGTCATGCTACAGAGGGAGAAAAGTGAAAGTGATTGCAGTCTTACACTGTTACTGCCTCGCAGGCAGACTGGCAGTTAGTGTTCCTTTGTCAAATGCCATAATAACTGGATTTTGGGTTATAATGACATTTAAGCAGTAATAACTCAAAATCCAGTTGGCACAACACTTGACAGTACTAATAATCCAGTTGATCAATAGGGCCACCAATAATTATATGTATTTTATGTACAGTACGTGCTGATGTTGGTGTCAGACACTACCCTATATGATCACTTTCTGCTCTTGTACATCCAACTAACCAAGCAGGTACTGTGGTGTAACTCTGTAAACAAACTCAGCTCAGAAGTCCCATGGCAAAGCAAAATGAATGACCAAAGTAAATGGAAACATGAAAGTAACGGGTGTGTAGCTGATGCCTAACACTTATGACAATGGGGGTGGGGAAGAGGTGGTCCCTACAAAACAAAGCAAAGTAAAAACAAATGAGGAATGAATTAATTTAAATCACAATTCACTCTAGCCTTAATCAAAACATATTGGTTCTTTACTTTTGCACTCATTTCTATTTCTAAGGTTACCCAGTGATGTGTTTACCTGCCACTGTGCTTTCCTTTCCAGATCTTTCTGTCACTTTTGCTAGTATTTGCTAGGGTGGGCAACAGCCCTAACAAATGTGGGCTGAAGTGACAGAAATATCAGGAAGGAAATTGAGTAAACTGAGGTTCAGGAGTCACAAGTGTAAAAATACTTTTTTTCTGTTCACAAACATAATCAGCAAGTTGTCACATAATTTGTTTAACAAGTAACCCCCTAGAATAGCGCTACTAGAATAGCACCAGTTAGCTGAGTGTTAGTCTGGATTGCACTACCATGGACAGTGAGAAGGGATTTACAGCACTTTCAGTAAGTGCACCCCAGGTTGCTCCCCATGGTGCTGACAGCAGACAAGGGCACAATAATCTGGGAGGCTGGCTGAGCTGCTCCCATGGTGTGGAGGACAGAGGCATAGAACAGCTTGGCCAGGCATCAGTGGAGACCAGGGTTGTAATCCTAGTCACCTTAGATTTTGGTGATCAGGGCTTTGTGTTTTTTTTACAAGGGGCTGTGGAAACAGTATTCCATAGCCCCACAATTTTCATCTTGCCCCATGAGACGCTCCCCCTGGAGTGAGAATCCTTTAGTCAGGGGGGGTGTGGTGGGCAGAGCCCATCGAAGAAACAAAAGAGACAGAATTTTTGTGCATGGTTCTTGACCACACTGTTCTGGGCAGCAATGCTGTGATTCAGTGCCTATTTAACAACACCACCATGATACCCAGCTCAGTGGTTTGGGGCTGAGTGCTGAAGCCTTACCACTCCCTGCCTAGCGACCCGTGTTCAGTGATGAGCATGCATCACTGAGGGTCAGCCGGGGAGTGGGTGAGGATTGAGTGGCTGTCCGGCAGATCTCCTCTCCAGGACTGGGAAGGTTAGTGCTCTTGGCCTTTGCCCACCACCATGTGGAGGCATGGTGGTGGTGGTTCAGGTGTCAGAGGGGGGCTAGACAGTAGACGGGGGTGGGAGGAGCAGAGTAATTTCAGGCCAAGGCATGCGTGCACGCCTCACATGACCGATCAGCCTTGTCTGGGTGCTCCAGGGAATAAGGGAGAAAATAGGTGGAAAAAGCAGGGGGTTGGAGCTTAATGAAGCCTCCTGCTGCTCCGGACAGTGCGACTCAGACTTGGAGAAAGGAAAATGGAGACACTCAGGGATGGCCACTGTGCCATAAGAGGTGGGCTGACACAGCTGCTCATTTTGCCAGAGGGGCAAAATGGAAAATATGGGGAAAAAAAACATCACAATGACATGAAATTTTACATTTTGTTTTTAATGAGCATATGAAAATGCCAGCAGATTAGGCTTTGAGGTCTATTGCATCTGCTTGAGATGCAGCTCACACTTTGACAACTGCTGCTGCCCCTCTTGCCCTCTTCCTTCCAACCCTTCCCTGATTCCCATTCAGAGTCCCCCTGGTTCTACCCTCCCTACCTGTACCCTGCCCATGTATCTATCCCACCCCTTCCTAAAACCTGCCACTGATTCCCTCGATACCAACTCCTCAGGTAGCACATTCCAAATCACCTCCACCATCTCTGTGAAGTAATGTTTTCTCAGGTCTCTTCTATACCTCCTCCCAACCAGTTTTAGGCTATGATCTCTCGTGCTCCCTTCCCCCTTCAGTATTAACAAACCCTCAGTGTTTACTCTGTTAATACCCTTGAAGTATTTAGAGGTCTCAATCATGTCCCCTCTGTTCCTTCTGTCTTCTAAGGTGCACATGTTTAGCTCTCTAAATCTCTCCTCTTAGGGCTTATCTGCCATTCTGAGGATCATCTTTGAGAACCTCCTCTGGACCCTCTCCAGGAGCATAATGTCCTTCTTTAACTAATGGCACCAGAACTGCACACAGTACTCCAAGTGAGGCCTCACCAAGGACTTGTACAGTGGTAGGATTACCTCTTCCCTTCTCTAAGCGATCCCCCTAGCAATTCACCACAGCATTCTGTTTGCCTTAGCTGCTGCTTTCCTGCATTGTCATGACTGATTCATTTTGCCAGTGATCACCACTCCTAGATCTTTTTCTTCCTCCAAGACTGCTGACCATACACCCCAAATTGGCAGCTGTACCCTGGATTCCTCACTCCCAAATGAAGTACACTGCACTTCTGAGCGTTAAACCCCAGCTGTCATGTGACCGGTCACTGTTCTAGTCTTTCTAGGTCTTACTGGAATGCCCTCCTTCCATTCTCACTGTCCACAACCACTCCTAGTTTGGAGTTATTAGTAAACAGGGTCATTTTGCTCCTAACTCCAATCACCATGTTTGAAATGAAAGCGTTAAATAACAGTGGACCCAGAACTGATTGCTGCATAACCCCACTAATGACCCTCCTGGGTATCGATAGCTCCCCTCTACCACCACCCACTGTTGTCTGTTGCTTAGCCATCTCCCAATCCACCTCACCAACCTTTTCCCCACCCCCAAGTGCCTCAGCTTGCCCAGCAGTCTTCCATGTGGTACTGAGTCAAATGCCTTGCTGAAGTCCAGATACAGGACATTAACCAGCCGACCACCATCCAGAGATCTTGTCACCCAGTCCAAAAATTCAACCAGGTTAGTTTCACAAGATCTCCACTGGGTAAATTAGTGTTGCCTGACATCCCAAAAGCCATTCACCTCTAGATAATTCCACCAGCCTTTCCTTCAATATGCTTTTCAATAGTTTCCCCCACTATGGACATCAGGCTGACCGGTCTATAGTTTCCTGGCTTGTCACTTGGTCCGCTCTTAAGGAGGGGCACTATGTCGCCATTCTCTAGTCAGTGGTACTTCCCATTTGGAGAGAGGTTGAATAACTCCATCAGATGTGCTGCCAAGATGTCCACCAGTTCCTTTTTTTTTTTTTTCTGGCTCCTCCACTCCCCAAAGGGAGTTCAGCTAACTCCGCTTGCCCTTGTACCCAGGTTTGCCCCCCTGTGGGGCCACCGGGCAGGTGTCCCTCCTCATGGTTCATGGTAACGTGGCCTTGCTTGTTCCACAGGGTGGGGCCATAGGAGCAGGACCTCACCAGGTGGACACTGTTGGCGTGTGGGCAGTGGCAGAGTGGGGCTTCATGCTTGGGGCCAGGACTTTTTGTGTGTGGCTGTACCTGGGGTAGGAACATGCAGTGATGACCTGCATCTACCCTACTCCCCTGAAGGTAATGGTGTCAGCACAATGGATCAACCCAGCCTCTGCCAGGGGTCTGTGATGTGCCGGACACACTCCCTTCTCTCCCTGGAGGACAGCAGTCCCTAGGACACTCAATCCTTCTTCCCTCAGCTGGCCCTCCGCGTCCTTAGTCCATTTCTGAACCGGGTCATTGGCGTGCCAGATGGACTCCTGCCTCTCTGTGCGATGGGCCACAATAGTTCCTTTAGGACTCTGGGGTGCATCCATCTGGACCTGGTGCCCTGTCTGTCCTTAACGACTTCAGGCCCTCCCACTCTCTCTCCGCTGGTATCTCTTCACATATTAGTGTCATCCCTTACCCCACCCCCTGCCATACCTCCCCCATGTGGAATTGGCCCATCCTTTTTCCTCCTAAAGACAGAGCAGAAGTACTCATTAAGTATGTCTGCTAGCTCCACTCCCTCCTTTGCCCGCCAACCCTCATTTTTTAACTTGGTAATCTGCCCCTTACACTTACTCTTCTCCCTGATGTATCTTAAAAATTATTTCTCTCCCTCCCTGATCCCCTGTGCCAACTTTAGCTTTTTGTTTGCTTTGACTGCCCTTACCACCCTGCTTATCTCCTTCAATTTCATATACTGCAGTACTCTTCCCTGTCCTTCTCCTTACAGGTTTTCTTATACTTTTTGGTAAGCTAGCCTTTTCTCCCTTACTCTCTCCTGCAAAACCATGGTCCACCATCTGGGTTTCTTTGACCACGCCTTCTTGCATTTGGACATTGTGGAGGATTTAGTGGCCTCAAAAGACCCACTATCAAAATTTCCACCTACGATTCCTGGTCACCATCTGTCAGAACTAAGTCCAAGATGCTTCCTTCTCTGTTTGGCTCTACAACCAGTTTGTGACATCATTACATCTTGAAATGCATCCAGAATCCATCGTTCCTTAGCATTTGTTGATGCCATAGTGCACCAGTCCACTCCTGGCAGGTTGAAATCTCCTACCACCACCCGTCCTGCCCTTACCCTACCACAATTTTATTGGTTTCCCACCATTTCCATGTCCTATTCCTCAGTTTATGTTGGTGGTCTGTAGACTACCCTCCTGATTGACCCGTCCTGCCCTTAGTATCCAGGCAGTGAACGACAACATTTCCACATTTCTGTCCTCACCCTCCTCCCTGCTACACTCTATCCCTCCTCACAAATAGTGCTACCCCTTCCCCTGAAAATTATCCTGTCCTTTCTAAATGTTTTGTATCCTTGGAGTACCAAGTCCCAGCTATGGTATTGAGTAGGCCCAAGTCTCTGTGACCCAGTCACATCAACCCCCCATCATTGCCTGTAACTCAGGTAACTTGTTCCCAGGTTCCTTACATCAGTTGAGACCATCTTCCACTCCCTCTACCCTTCCCATCCTCTCCTTCCCCCATAGTTTTGTCCTTCTGCGAGTACTTCCCATCCATTGAATTTCCAGCTCGGGGGAGAGGTACAGGTCCTCCCAATCTTTGCATTCCTGTCTGCCCAGCAAGACCAAGCCCCCCCACTAGTTTAAATCATAATTTCTGTCAATAAACTCCCCCAGCTTATTTTTTTAAACTATTTTGCCCTCCATACTCAGATGCAATCTGTCCTTGGTGAACAGCTCATTGTTATCCCATGTAGCTTCCCAGCCTCCCACCAGCCCAAACTTCATATCCAAACACCATTTTCCCAAACATTTGTTGAAATCCTAATCCTCATCTTTCTGCCCATGCTTGCCTTGGTACCAAGCAGAACATCTGAGAATGCAAGAGTGTTCTCCTCAGTTTGACATGATCTGGCCAATTCTATGAATCTTGTTTGCACCTCATGTACACTATTACCCTCCAAATTGTTTGTTCCAAGATGGACCACAATGTTCGGATTCCCCCTGCCTTCCTCACTGTAGAGTGTACTATGTGCTTGGCCCTGTGCTTTGTCATGCCTAGCATGCACTCAGCCCAGACAGAGCTCTTCCCCCTTCCACATTCCCCTCATCCCTTTTGATACCCTATAATTATGGAATCTCCAAGTATGATAACCATTCTACCTTCTTTCTGCCTGCTCTCAGTGAAATCCTCCCTCTCCGCTCCTTATCCTACTCAACATTCACCCTCTCCTCAGCCTTATCTCCCTTTTAGGTTCCACCTGCCTTGCTCTTACCTCTGGGACATCCTCCGACTCATTGAAGAGATGAATTATAACTCCCCCTTACCCCTAATTTATCTACTTCCATCGAGTGAACCATTATAACCCCTCCCATTTCCTCACCCCAACTCTTCATATCATTCCCCAGTTCCCCTGACTTTCTCCTTTATATCCACCCATCCCTCCCCCTTTTCATCTTCACCTCCTCTCCCTGACACCCATCATCAATTTCCCCTCCTGTGCACCCACTTTCCTAGCATCCCCATTATCACCACTCACCTTGACCTTTCCTCCCACTTCTTCCTTTTCTCATTCTCCAAGTTCCACTCCCTCCATCCCTCACTAATGCCATCCTCTTTGCCTCCTTCAGCCTCCTGCTAACCCTTTTCTCTCAGTTACTTAGAGGAAATATCATTTGCCAAGCTAACCCTCCTTCATTTACATACTTGTTTTCCACATTAGCCTTACCATCCATTACCTGTTTTTACAGTACAGCATGCCCCTTCACCCCTCGACCACCCCCACCATCTGCCATCTGTCATTTCACCAACAGCCTGATCTGTTACCTCCACTTGGAGTACCCCTGAATCACATCTCATTTGTCCA
The DNA here is from genome assembly GCA_016271365.2 of Neoceratodus forsteri. NCBI lineage: Eukaryota > Metazoa > Chordata > Ceratodontiformes > Ceratodontidae > Neoceratodus > Neoceratodus forsteri. The sequence continues at coordinate 1,021,371,026 of CM057454.1, read as the reverse complement.
AGCCATCCTGCTCCATCCTTTGGTAGTTCTGCTGCAGTTTTCCCCTCCTGGCATCTCCCCAAGCCCTGCCTCTAACTCCCTTTAGGCTACAATGTTCATTTCAGGTGCCACAATCTCATACATATTGAACAACCCCCATTCTTCACAACATGACCATGTAAACCACTGCTCCACAACCATTACACGCCACTATTCTCCTTTGTCTTATGCTCATCATAGTAGCACTCAGCCCCCACCCTGCCCCTCCACCTTCCCCTTCTGTCCTGGTATCCCATCTCAATGTTAGCTTACCTTTATAGGTCCCCCTTTTAGTAAGCCACAAGCCACAGAACCACAGAGTGGGAGTTACAAACAGCCCCCCTTCTATTTATGATTATATCCTTACCTTGACTATATTTGATGTTCCACCAAATCATGTACAAGCAATGTTAAAGCACCCTATGTGTTACTTGAAGCTCACTTATGTCTCCCTATTGCACCTTTACCCAATTCAACCCAGGGTTGAACAATGACCCCTTTACACATTTGCATAGTGTTACTCAATTTGGCTACAATATAACTATTATGCTCCCAGTTGAGAACCATAGCTATGCAAGCATGAAGGCACTCTTAAGGCTGCTGTATGGGATTTCAAACAATTAATCAGTATCAAGTTATTCAGGACCTAACAAATGAACTCCCAACTTGAAACCTTATCTGTAAAATCCTGCATTCTTAGAGGCTGCTGTGTGGGATTTCCAGCAGACCCTCTTTATCTAATGATTTTAACTTGACTTTTTATGGCGTGCAGCCAAATCATGTAACAGCAACATTAATCACCTTATGCATAGCTTGGAAACCCTCTTTATCTACAATTTTACCTTTACATTATTCAATTCTGAATATAACAATGATTCCCTTTACACATTTGCATACCTTTACAATAATCACCATTACCCATTTGCTCAAATGTATCAATATACATATACTAGGAGTTATACTAGGAGGTATAGACATACAGAAAGCCAAGGCTCATTTTGGTATGTCTCCAGCCAAGCTGGTAATTTCCATGTTTATTTTAACAGAATTGAATTGAGTTTATGCTTAAAGATTTTGTGATCTCTATTATCAAACAAGGAATTATGTAATGAGTTCCACAAGGTTATTATTCTCTGGGTAAAAAAGGATCTCCTTTTATTATTTTTTGGGTATGTTGGAGATAATTGATATATGTGGCTTCTTAAATTACAATTATGTTTATTATAAGATAGATTTAATAGTGTTAGTAACTCTTCCTGCCCACATAATGTATGCATAAAAAGTACATCTCCTCTTATTCTTCTCTGCTCCAGGGAATACATTTTTAATTTGTTCAATCTTTGATCATAGCTCATGGTCGATATGTCTTCCACCATTTTGGTAACCTCCGCTGCACCCTCCATTCTATTTACATCCTTCTCAGGTATGGATTCTGCAAGGGGGAGCAGTAATCCAAATGAGGCCTCACATAGGCCCTATAGAGTGGAATAATATATTTTCTATTTCTGGATGTAAAGCTTCTTTTTATGCATCCTATTAGCCTGTTTGTTTTGTTAATGATGTTATTGTAATGTGCATGAAATGTTAGATCCGAGTCTATTATAATACCTAAGTCATTTTGTTGATTTACAGGTTGTATTATTTGTCCTTGTAATGTGTAACCATGATGCAAGTTATTTTTTCCGAAATGCATAACAATGCATTTCTCATTGCTGAATGTCATTTGTTTTTTTACAGCCCATAATTCTATTTTTTTTTTGAGTCATTTATGAGTTCTTGGTAATCTTCCTTAGTATCTACCTGGGCTGTTAGTTTAGTGTCATCAGCAAATTTTATGGCTAAACTGTTTAAATTTGATGTCATATCTGATATAAATATGTTAAACAGAATCGGTCCCAAGACCAATCCCTGAGGCACCCCACTCATCACCAATCTCATGCCTGATACATGACCTTTTATACGAACACATTGAGTACAATTTTTTAGCCAATCAGTTACCCAATTTGTGATCCGATTGTCAATACCAAGTTTGTCCATTTTATCTATTAGTAGTCCGTGTGGCACTTTATCAAATGCTTTACATAGGTCAAGATAAATTACGTCTATAGCTTTATTATTTTCTATACATTTACTTATGTGTTCATAAAAAAACATGTTACTTGTTAGACAGGATCTGTTTTTTCAAAAACCATGTTGGGATTTGTCTTCTAATCCTTTTACTTTTAGGTAACTTTCAATCCTATTTTTTAATATTGTTTCAAACATTTTACCTACTATACTTGTTAAACTAATGGGTCTATAATTTGAAATTTGTGATCGATTTCCCTTTTTAAAAATAGGTGTGACGATTGCAGTTTTCCAGTCCATTGGGACATGCCCTGTATTTAGTGACAGGTTAAAAAGTTTATGTAGTGGGTTAATTATCCATTCTTTAATTTCCTTCAATAACCTAGCATGTAACTTGTCTGGACCAGGTGATTTATTTGTGTTTAGTTTGTTTAGGTTGTCCATAATTTCTTTTTTAGATATATCATTTAAAGTATCTTTTGGAATTTTATTGACTATTGATGGATATGTTTTAGTATTGAAAACTGAACAAAAGTACTTGTTGAATTTATCTGTACTATCTTGAAGTGATATTTCACTATTATCTATCACCAGTGGACCTATATTTCTAGAGTTTAATTTTTTATTATTTATGTAGGAAAAAAAACTTTTCCACCATCTTTAATGTATGCAAGCTTTGTTTCAAATTTTTTACCATTCTAATTTTGTATTTACATTTTTTGTGAGATCTTGTAATTCCAGATATTATAATCCTACTGTCTCTTATCATTGCTCTATACAGTCTACATTTTGTTTAATTAAATTTCTAATAATTAGGGTCATCAAAGGTGGAATTTTACCTCTTTTATTGTACAAGATTCTATTTGGTATATATTTATTTTCTAAGTTTATAATTTTATTTTTGATTTTGTTCCATAATGCATTACTGCAATCTATATTTGTTGTCCCATTTCCACTCTGATAGAATCTGTTTAATCTTAACAAAATTTGCTCTGTTATAATCTTTAACTACTGTTTTACCCAAAACTGGTTTAAAACATATAGAGTTATTAAAGTAATTATCATATGGTCACTACATAGTAATGGAGGTTTAACCATTATTTTATTTATTTTATCAGGCATGTCTGTCAATACTAGATCCAAAATATTATTGTTGCGGGTGGGCTGATTTATTACTTGGTACAATCCATTTGTTGTACATGTATCCACAAACAGAATTTCAATATTATTACTACCAATGTTTTCATTCCAATTTATTCCTGGAAAGTTAAAGTCCCCCATTAGAATTATTTTGTTATAATTTGACTTATCATTTATACTATTTATTATATCCTGGTTTATTGTAAAGTTAGAGTCAGGTGGTCTGTAACATAGACCAATCAGTAGTTTTGGAGTATTGTCACATAATATTTCTACCCATATAATTTCACTTAATGTACTATTAATTACATCCACAGTTTGTTTTGATGTTATGTTTTCTTTAACAAATAATGCCACACCTCCTCCTTTTTTATCCTTTCTATTTTTGAAATATGCTGTATATCCTGATATATTGTTACACCACTCAGAGTTATCGTTCCACCATGTTTCAGTTACAGCGGCTATATCTATTTCCTGATTATTTAAAATATATTAAAATTCGGTCATTTTTGCACCATATAGACTCCTTGCATTTGTTAGTAGAAAATTTAGACCTGTTTTCAATACACGTTTACTTACTTTCTTGTGTATTTGTTTAGTTGGTTTGGGGTTTTGTATCTCTAATCTATTCTCAAAATGGTATCCCTGTTCCACTTCCTATTAGTTTTTGGAAACATTAATTGCGTCATAAATGTTACACCAGCAGTCCTGAACCATGTTTGTTTAGATGTCCCATCACAACCATATACCTCATTTTTGACCTCATTTCTCCGGAATGTGGATATTATTCGCCAATAACTGTGTAACCAGTTGCGACATGATTTAACAACTTAGTTCTAGTAGCTTACCCTAGGTACTGTAAAATTCCAGAAATAATGGGAGTTGCATCATGCTCTTGGATACATTTAATAGCTTTTTCCATATCAGAAATAATTTCTTGTGCATCTTGCTTTCTGATGTTATTTGTTCTGACGTGTAGTACAACAGTTTTTCCCTCACATTTTTCAGTATCCCTGGAATCTCTTTTGTTTTGTCTTTTATCAATGCCCACTATAACTACTACTAGTTACATTTTCTTTATTTCCTCTTGTTGTGTATCTATCTGTGTACTTTATTATTGAGTCACCTAGAATGAATATATATATATATATATATATATATATATATATATATATATATAATAATTGAAATAGGGAAGATAATAATATTAGTTAAAAAGCTCCCCTACCCAAGCAGTGACTAAGTCAGCTTTAACAGGGAGTATAATTAAACAATCAACAACATGGTGACCCTAAGGTGATAGAAAGGGATTATAACACTAAACTATAACACAGTGAGCTGATAAACAGGTTCTAGTAGCTATGACAACAGTAAGATAAGTGATGGTTAAGGTAACAATTGTAGGTGCAACACACATATTTACATTCAATTTGGTGACTAGAAGCCATACTGTGGGTTCAGCATCTCCTGCCAACTGCTGTCCCATGCTGACACCCACAGTATGATGCCCTGAGCAGTATCTCTTAGCAAAAGGACCACAGTGTAGGACCACTGGGAAAGGTACTAAATATAGGTAACAGCAGCTTTCCTCATCACAATGCTGCCTCTGGATTGGAGGGATGGGGCAGTCCCACCTCAAGCAAGGGACACGGCTGCACAGGCCAAGTGAAAGATTACTGTCTTGCAGTGAGCTTCCTCTTGGAAACTGCACAGTTAAACAGAAAACAGAATCCACAGCATTCAAAAGCTGCACCAAATCCCTGAACCTCCACCCCCACCACAGTGCTGCCTCCAGATTGGAGGAACAAGCAGTCCCACCTCAGGCTAGGGACACCAGATGCACAGTCCAAGTGATAGATTACTGTCCTGCACTGAGCTCAAATATTCAATATATACTGAGTGTCCTCCTGGAAGCAGCACAGTCCAACAAAAAACAGAATCTTTGCTGTTCAAAGCCACGTCGAATCCCTGCAGATCCACCCACCACAATGCTGCCTCTGGATTGAAGGAATGGAGCAGTCCCACCTCGGGCAAGGGTCACCGGCTGCACAGTCCAAATGAAAAATTACTGACCTTCAATGAGCTAAAATGACTTAATATACACTGAGCTTTCTACTGGAAGCAGCATGATCCAAAAGAAAACAGAATCAGCAGTGTTCAAAAGCTGCACCAGATCCCTGCATCTCTGCCCTCACCACAATGCTGCCTCCAGATTGAAGGAAAGGGGCAGTCCCACCTCAGGCAAGAAAGACTGGCTGCACAGTCCAAGTGAGAGATTATTGTCCTGCAATGAGCCCAAATTGTTCAATATACACTTTAATTAAATTATAATTCTGTGAGGGGGGTGTCAATCTGAGATGATCATGGTAATCTCTGGAGGTCACATGGAGATGAATTACCTGCACTGATCACACTAATGAATTTTCTTCCTACCCTTTCTTCAAAGTGTTGCAAACAGAAATGGCTAAGTTGGGCAACTCGCAAGTCTCCATTCAACTCTGACATGATCTGGGGAAGAGGCTGAGAACTTAGTGACACTGTCATGAATAGTAGCAACATAGTCAGGATTTTTCTTTGCTATTGTTTGAGGGTGTTTCACAGCTGAGCATCTCAGAGGGAAAGTGATTCTGTAGGTACCGGCTCCCAAAAACATATTTTTTCTGTTTTTAGTGTTAGGGGGCTACAGGTGCGTGGCACATGTGAGAGGGGGATCGAGGAGTCACCTGAACCAACTGATAAATGTAATTATAGAAATAATTATTTTAGGCACATCCATTAGAATTGTGTTATCAGTGAGATATGTTTCTGTGTAAAAACAAATAGTGCTTTCCCTTACCATTAGATGCTCCCATTCAATGAAAAAAATGTTTTCTGGCCACAGTAGCTCTCTGTAGCTATGTAGTAAATTCACAGTATTAGGGAAGGAGACAGTGAGTGGGACAAGTCAGCTCTGAGTGGCTCTTCTTCAAACATTGCAATACAAAATGTGTAGTCAGGCTGGGTTGGTCTGAGAGACCTAACAAAACTTATGGGCACTGACTGAGTGCCTATGATTTGAGATCAGGCTCCTGTATGTCCATTGCAGGTGGTGACTGGGGGCTGGGCATAGGATTTGGGAGGTGGGCTGGCTGTGGTGGGTGACACACAGCTGCTTCTGGCCATGCACTTGGCCACTGCTTCACACCTACCCTTCTTAATACCAGCAGCATATTTCCTATTCTGTGAGCTGTCCAGGTGTGAGAACAGAGCTACTCCTCTGTCACAGTGTCATTCTCCTTTCTATGCCTGCAGTCTCTTGTCAGCATACTACTCTATGGAGGAAGTGTTCATATTGCAGTGGATGTCATGTCTCATCCTACCCATCAGAATTGCTCTGTTCCATATTTTACCATCTGGGTGTGGTGATTGCCACTCAGAGAAGATGTTTTAAATATAAACAAAGTCATCATTTTACACTACATGCACATAAGCCTCCAGGTCTAAATGAAAAGTTCAAATTGCCCCATTCCTTAAGATTGAGCCACTGTATGTGGACATAAAGCAGTTGATCTGAGATATTTATAACAATAATAATTCTGAAATAGCACTCTCCTCCCACCTTTGTATGTTGCTTCAGCTGTTGCTTCAAATTAGTGATTATTCAGTTATAACATGTTGTAATAATGAAATTTGTTAGAAGGCAGATAGCTCATTATATATACTGTATATAAACAGGATATATATATATATATATATATATATACACACACAGTGGCGTGAAAAAGTATTTGCCCCCTTCCTGATTTTCTCTATTATTGCATATTTGTCACACTGGATGTTTTCAGGTCTTTAGACAAAATGTAATATTAGATAAAGTGAACCTAGTGAACAAATAACACTTTTTTTTTTTACTTATTTCATTTATTTAATGAAAAAAGTTAACCAACACCAACTGGTACTGTGTGATAAAGTAATTGCCCCCTAGTTAAATCAACCCAATTAAAGGGATAATTAGAGTCAGCTGATTGAATACAGCCAGGCTTGATTACAGCCAGCCCTGCTCAATATAAACCTCACTTATTTTGACCTTTACCATCAGAGTCATGTTGCCAGCACAAAGATTCAACAAGCACATTATGCCACGATCAAAGGAAGTTCCTGAAAAGATTAGAAAAAAGTTGCTGCTATCTATCAGTCTGGAAAGGGTTACAAAGCTATTTCTAAGGCTCTGGGACTCCATCGAACCATAGTGAGATCCATAATCTCCAAATGGAGAACACTTGGAACAGTAGTGATTCTTCCCAGGAGTGGGTGGCCTGCCAAAATTACTCCAAGGGCGCAGCGTAAAATCATCCAGGATGTCTCAAAGGATCCCAAAACAACATCCAAAGAACTGCAGGCTTCTCTTGCCTCAGCTAAGGTCAGTGTTCATGACTCCACAATCAGAAAGAGACTGGGCAAAAATGGGCTTCATGGGAGAGTAGCAAGGCAGAAACCACTGCTAACCAAGAAGAACATAAATGCTCGTCTCTTATTTGCCAAGAAGCACCTGGATGATCCACAAGCCTTTTGAGAAAATGTTCTATGGACAGATGAGTCCAAAGTGGAACTTTTTGGACGACATGGATCCCATTATGTCTGGCATAAAGCAAACACAGCATTCCACAGTAAGAACATCATACCAACAGTCAAACATGGTGGTGGTAGTGTGATGGTGTGGGGATGCTTTGCTGCCTCAGGACCTGGACAACTTGCCATAATTGAAGGAACCATGAATTCTGCTCTGTACCAGAAAATTCTTAAGGAGAATGTCCGGTCATCTGTCTGTCAGCTGAAGCTGAAGCGTAGTTGGGTCATGCAGCAAGACAATGATCCAAAACACAAAAGCAAGTCCACATCAAAATGGCTGAAAAGAAGTAAAATTAAAGTTTTGGAGTGGCCTAGTCAAAGTCCAGACCTAAACCCAATAGAGATGCTGTGGCAGGACCTGAAACGAGCAGTTCATGCTCGAAAACCTACCAATGTTACTGAATTAAAGCAGTTCTGTGAGGAAGAGTGGGATAAAATTCCTCCACAGTGATGTGAAAGACTGATATTGAATTATAGGAAGTGTTTGGTTGCAGTCATTGCAGCTAAAGGTGGCGTAACCAGTTGTTAAGTGTAAGGGGGCAAATACTTTTTCACACAGTGCCAGTTGGTGTTGGTTAACTGTTTTCATTAAATAAATGAAATAAGTAAAAAAAACAAGTGTTATTTGTTCACTCAGGTTCCCTTTATCTAGTATTACATTTTGTCTAAAGATCTGAAAACATCCAGTGTGACAAATATGCAATAGAGAAAATCAGGAAGGGCGAAATACTTTTCACGCCACTGTATACACACACACCACACACACACACACACACACACACACACAGGTGTATACATATGTGTGTGTGTGTGTGTGTGTGTGTGTGTGTGTTTGTGTGTAGATCATGCAAACCTTTGCATGAAATAGATTCTGCTTCGACATTGATCTTGCAATTGACATTTGTTTATATAGTACATGTGAACATGTTAATGAACTGCATATAATTTTGAATATCTAATGCATCTACTCTTTCCTATAGTCGCCCCCCCTCCACATTCAAATTCTCCTTTTAATCCCTTGTCCATCTGTTTTCCTCCTTGTTTTTATTCTATGTAAGTACAATGTTATGTGATTACAAAGATTCTTCTGATTAACTAGCACTTTGCATTATTGCACTATTTCCACTAGTGTTGGAGTTTTGTACATGCCAGCTGCACAAAAGTTAAAAAGTGACACTGTCACTTAAAATGAAATACTGTTTAAAAGTGAGTTTCATGTGAGTGACATTAACCTTGAAAAAGCACAGGTCATTATGCACAAAACATAAGCATCTGAGGGGTATTTAATAAAGCACAGCAGATATGGCTGGGAATTTTTTTTATCATGAAATATTTTGTCACATTTTCAGAATTTTCATTACAAAACTGGAAAATGCACATTACATATAAAGTCATGTTAAGGAAACAGCTCTATACTAATACAGTAAGTAATCGCTCCATAATTTATTTATTTATTTATTTATTAATAGTCTCTGAAAAACAACCTTTGAGCTAACAGCTCTTTTACAAAGGTTCCATGTCTTAAGAATTAATAATAGAACAAAACGTATAGTTGCAGTGCAATACACAATTAATAACAGTACATTATATGTAGTTGCAGCACAAATCATAGTTATAGTTGCAGTGCAGTGTATAGTTGCATAACACTTTTCAATTGTAGCACAGTATGCAGCTGCAGTGATACATACATTAATAAACATAAATAAACCTAGTCACTGAGTCCTCAAGTAAAGATGGATGAAGTGGCAGAAATTTGCTCTGCAGAATGATTTGCAGAGTAACTCGGAATCTGCAAAGTGCTCCGCAATGCGAAGCGGAGTACTTCGCGTCATAATGGGGAATGTGAAGTCCATGGAAACCAATGATTTCACATTGTTCCACCTTCCCCAAACTGCTTCTCCACCAATCTTAAGGTGAAGTACATTGAAATCAATGTACTTCGCATCACTTCGCCTTGGTAGTGAGCTCCAAGGTGAATTTGCAGTGCTTCATGGGATTGCAGGTCACATGAGCTCTAGATTGTTCTGCACAGCCTCAGTTCTGTGCAGTGTGTGTGTAGTGGAAGATGGAGAAAGTTTTCTCTCAGAGCTTTGCAATTCAAATCCTCTAAAAGCTGTTAAAAAAGCCTTTTTGGGCCATTTTTATTTTTTGCTCAAAATTGAATGCAGTGATTGTAGAAAACCCTCCTCTGCTCATATCATCGAGTGTTTATTGTTTGTGTGTAGATTTTGAATGTTAACTTAGAACAGTCAGTCTGTGTATTGTGGACGTGTGCTTTGGGGGAGGGGCATATCTGTGGTGTAGGTAGATTAACTGGGAGAAAAAGACAGCCTTTCTGTTTTTGATATATTTTTCTTGTATAACTATGTTAACTGACACAAGGTAATATCTTCAGGAATTCTTGACATTTTTTGGCTGATTTCAGTGGTGCAGCGGTGTATAATTTCAGTTTGTTTAAAACATTTGGTTATGTTGCTAAATGTTTTCAATTTAGTATGCAATACAAGTAGTATGTGTGTGAGTGTGTGTTTGCGATGTGTACCATTAAATCAGACAACTTTTATTGTGCCAGAGTAATTGCAGCAGTGTGAACCTGCTCTCCACTGCATTTGCATGAATTTTTTCTACTACTTTGTGGTATCTTTACTGTAGTGGACTGTTACTGCCTTGCACTACCCCCAAACCGACAAAAGGTATTCTTTTCCAGATTTGGATTTGTAACTTGTGAGCACTGGTTAGGTGTTGTTGTGTCTTTGCATCTGACTCAGCATCTCGAGTGCGCAGCACAATCTTAATCTGTCTGTGCATTTGCAGTACACCATTAATTCTGGGAGACTTTGCCTTTCTTGTTATGCTCTCATTTCACATCGTCAACACTGGGGAATTTTCTGGACACAAGACAGTAGCATTTTGGGGATGCAAATTAATTCTGGTGACTGTGTGCAACCACTGTGTACATGACTGAGTGTGCCATTAATTCTGGGAGACTTTGCATTTCTTTTGACGCTCTCATTTCACTTAATCAATACTGGGGAGTTTCCTGGACACAAGCCAGTAGCATTGTGGGGGTCCAGATTAATTCTGGTAACTGTGTGTGGCCACTGCTTGTATGATGGAGTGCACCATTAATTCTGGGACACTTTGCATTCTTTGTTACCCTCTCATTTCACTTTGCCAGCACTGGGGAATTTTATGGACAAATGACAGTAGCATTTTGGAGATGCAAATTAATTCTAGTGACTGTGTGTGATGTGACCACATCCACTGCATGCATGACTGAGTGTGGCATTAATTCTGGGAGAGTTTATCTTTCTTGTTGTGCTCTCATTTCTCTTTGTCAGCACTGGGGGTTTTCTGGACACAAGACAGTAGCATCTTGGGGATGCACATTAATTCTGGTGAGTGTGTGTGTGTGTGGGGGGGCACTGGGGTCTGCCAATATTGTTTCCACTCTGCCTTACTTCACGTTTAGGCAGAATGATAACACAAAGTAATAATTATAAGGTGAAGTGAGCCTTTCCTGTTGGCCACTTTGCATTCACTTCACCAGCAGAATTTAATTTTGCTGCATCTCTATCCTCAAGTGATTGTTGAGTCCTCATATGATTGCTTCCAATAAGACTGCACCTCTAAATCACTTGGTACAACTTGCACCTGCAGTTTACAACCACTTTTCTCTTAGCTCTGCCTCCTCCATCACCTTTTCCACTATCCCTTCCTCCCCTCCTGACCTTTACCTCCCATGTCCCACCCTCATCCTGTTACTCCCACTTTCTTCCTTTTTCCTCCCAGTGCACTCCTGCTTGTTGCCCCTGAAACAAATGTGACTCAGGTACTGTTTTTGCCTTCATTATCGGAATGCCTTTTATCTAGTTTTCTCTTCCTCCTTCTAGTACCTGTGCTCATCTAATAATATAGTGGTGTCCTAATCACTGTAACACATTTTGCATTTAGGCCTGGATATGCTTGCAATGTAAATGCATTTGTAATGCTTTCTTGTATGTTGTCTTATGACGTGGAACCTATGTAATGAGCATTTGCTCAAAGGTTTAATTCCTAGTTCTCAATAAATAGAATAAAATTACTGGGGGAAGTAAGAATATAACTGGGGATGGAGGCACATATAGAGAACATGATTCAGTGGTGAAGTGCAACAATAGTGCAATAAAGGTTTTTACAGGCATGATCTGCAATGCATACAATGGCAGTGTGGTTCAAGCAGTCAGAGATTACATTGTCAGGAAATATGGAGTAGAAAGCGAGACAAGAGTGGGGGTTGCCAAAGAATGTGAGAGGGGAGGAAAGAGCAAAGAAGAGCTAAGAAGTTGTGGATGTTAAAGGAGAGTGAAATAGTAGTGAGAGAAGGGCAGAGAGGGTTGGGGGTTTGGGGAGTAAGTGCTGGCTGTCTTATGTAGTTGGACAGGGCTAGTGATAGCGGTAGTTTTGAGGATTAGGACTGGCAGTCACATGAAATCATCATAACCATAACAATAAATAAAACTAGGAATTGAAAACTGTGCATGCTATTCAATAAGTTTTGCTCCTGTAACAAATTTACTTTGCTAATAAACTCTATGCATATACTATTATGGTTATGGTTTTTCCGCTTCCTGGAACTGAACTGATGGATCTATGATGCTGGTTTGGAAACACTTTCATCGACCGGCATCACAGTGACAGGATTTATGTCGACCGCAAGTTACGGTTGACATAAATCCTGAATGTCTCCCAGTCCATTTTTTATCAGGGGGCTTCACCCCCCCCATGTGGGAGGCTCTGCCCCCCGCACCTCCCATACTAATGATTCTCAACTCTGAGTCAAAGTTGATTTGGGGAGGATGTGCAGGACCAGGATACAGTGTGCCCCTGTCTCAGGCACACCAACACAGTGACCTGTCAGCAAACTATCAATTTTGTTGACATCAATGTAGGTCGCTGTGTTGGGGTCACTGTCATGGGGGCATACCCTGAACTGACAGGTCTTCCCATGGAAGAAAGGGGAAGTAAAGTGGTGAGAGGGTGTAGCCGGATCATAGATAGGGTTTTCCAGGTGGTGATGTAAGCACTGAACACAGGTGTAAATGTAGATATGGGCCCCATTTCTTACAATAGGCATTTATGCAGTTACTGTTGGAGAAGGAGAGATGTTCAAAGACCACTTGTCTTACCACCAAAATATGCCAGTTAATAAGAGAGGGTAGTTTTGCTTGTCACTAGTTCATCAAGATGGCCCTCTTGGCCCTCCTCTGCTCTCAGCCAGTGTTTTACTTTTTTGGGACAAGTTGCCATTTGTGTGTTGTCTCCCCATAGAAGGAGCTCTGGTGTGGAAGGGATCTGGATCCCTGACACCTTGATGCAATCTTCCAGGACTTCATCCCAAAAATGTATCAGGGTAGGGCATTGCCCAGTATGTGTAGTAGGTTTGTATTAGAGCCTGGCATTCCAACATTTTGAATGAGGGAGATGGCCCATGCCTGCAGTGCTGCTGGTATATGCTACCATCTCATTAGCAGCTTAAGCTGAATGAGCTAGCCCCTAGCACCCATGTGATCTAAGTGTGCACTTTTTATGTATTGAATCAAGGTGTCAGTGGGGATATCCAGTTGCATATCTTGTGCCCACTGTAGTCTACACTTACCAATGGTATTCAGTTGTGCATCTCTAAGTAACTAATATACCTTAACTGCAATTCCTCTGAGATTACCTGGCTTGTGTAGTTGTTTGAGCCATTCCAAATCCATCCCTAAGCCCATATTTTGCTGATAGGCTCGTATGGTTTCTCTGATATTCAGATACCTCCACAAGTCCACCTAATGGAGTTGATACTGGATCTGAAGTTGTTGGAAAGAAATCAGGACCTTGGACTCCTGAACTGCCTGGTCAGCGACAGTGTACATACCCTTTGTAGCCACAAGGTCCATCTAATTGGGCCCCCTTCTGGATGCTGGGTTGTTCCACAGGTAGGAGTACCCTATTGATGGTCTCCATAGGGTCCTGGGAACATGTGTTATCTTCATACATCTCCGCCAAGCCTTCCAGGTTTCCCATAATACAGGGCAGCCATTGGCTTGTGGGTGCAAGTCACTTCCTAAGAGGCTACTCAGCCAGGAAACTCCCATTATGTCTGGCTCTAACTGTATCCATCCCGGGTGGAGCCAGAGGCTTGTAGAAGCCACCTAGTGGCTTGTACCATCTTATACACCATCAGATACCCCTGGAACCATGGGAGTCCTAGGCCTTCCCCTGAGCAATTTGCCCTTAGTTTAGCCTTGTTGAATCTAGGGGCCTTCCACTCCCATACAAACACTGCCACCAGCTTATCTAGCACTCGGAATATCTTGATAGTTATTCCCAATGGTAAATTGCAAAACTGATGGGCTATCTTAGGGAGGGTGAACATGTAAAAGTTGTCCAACTTGCCCTTGAGGGAAAGGTGTAGCTTCAGCCATCTATGGGTCACTGCCCTAACTGTGTTAATGACAAAATTGTAATTAACCTCAACCAGTTAATTCCAGCTGGTCAAAATGTTTACCCCCAAATAAACAAGTCCCTGCAGCGCCCAAACCACCGGCATTTCCCCTAAGCTCTCCTTAGTACAACCAATGTTAAGAAGTAAAATAGTTGTCTTCTTCTCATTCACCTTAAGCCCTGAGACAGAGGCATACCCCTGTAATATATGGCATATAGGAAGCAGGGGTGTAGCTGGGTTGGCTATTGTTAGGAGGAGGTCATCCATGTATATGTTTACCAAGAATTGTCTCCCTCCGACTTCTATGCCCTGTACTTCAGCTGTGCCCAACAGCTTCCTGGTCAGGGGTTGAGTGCTATTAAGAACAGTAGTGGGGATAGTGGACAGCCCTGTTGGGTTCCTCTTTGCAATGCAAAGGGGGGATATGCTGTGATGTGTTAAAATGGCTGCTAAAGGGGAGCTGTAAGGTGTGGAGAGCCATGCCTTAAAGTCTGGGCCAAAGTCATAGGCCCCCAAGGTGGAATAGAGGTAGTCCCATGCTACCAAGTCAAAGGTCTTGTGGATATCAAATGCTAGGGCATCCATCAGTGTGTTAGATTGCATAGCTAGCCATTTGAGATTAAGGACCATACGGCTGTTGTCTTCCCCATCCTGCCTTTGCTAAAACCTGCCTGTGAAGGATAAATAATGGATGTGAGAACTGACTCTAGCCTGGTTGCCAGGACCTTTGCCAACAATTCGGTGTCCACTGATATCAACGAAATTGGTGGGAAGTTCAAGCAGTTCAAGAGGTCATAGGACTTTTTGAGGAGCAGGGTGACAATAGACTCTCTTATTGTGGGAAGTAGGATTCCCAGGCCTTTTGCTCTTTGTAAGGCAACCAGCAATGGGGGTGAGATCTCTTCAGTGAGTAACTGATATAGCTCCATTGTCATGCCATCTGCTCCTGGGGCCTTCCCCTTTTGACAGCTGGCTTAGAGCTGCTTTCAGTCCTTCCATAGATATGGGCCTGTCCAGGTCTCATACCTCCTGGGGGTCAAATGAGGAAGTGTAAGAGAATTTAAGAAGCTTAATACCTCCTGGTCTGGAGATGAGCCCTGCTGCAGTTTGGTGGAGTAGCACAAGCTCTGATAATATTGCCATATCACTGAATTTAAATCCAGAGGCTTGGTTACTGTTTCCCCCACCTAAGCCCTGAGAGCATGAATTTGGGAACTGGATTTCTGCTTCCTGAGGTGATAAACCAGCAGCTTACCCTCTTTGTTTCTGGATTCCCAAAATCAGTGTTTGGCCCTCAATAATTGCCATGCTACCTAAAGTTGCAATATGACATTATTCCTGTATTTAAGCCCAGTGATGGACAATATAATGGCACTGAAGGGATATGGGGTGTTTTTGAAATGAGATTCAAGGGTCAAGAGCTCCTGCTGTAGCCTGACCATCTCTTCTCTCCTTTTTATATTTTGGGCAGCTGTGTAAGAGATTAGATGCCTCCCAGACAATTTCCACCCCAACCTCTCCATTGGAGTTAATTTCAAAGTAAGTTTTGTCTGTGCCCGAATCCATGTGCAGAATTCTCAGTCCTTCAGGAGCAGGAGGTTGCACCTCCATCTTGGGAGGAGGGTTGTGTTCCAACTGGGGTATATGTCAAACTTATTGGGGCATGGTTTGATATGACCATAGGCTAGATCATTACATTATGAATGTCTTGTGCTGCCACCCTTCAGCCAGCCAATAGTTGATATGACTAAATGTACCATGGACCACCGAGTAAAAAGTATAATCCCTACTTGTGGGGTTATCCTGGCACCAAGGATCTATTAATCACCATTTTCCATCAGCCCTGTTAAAGCTTACTTGGCTTTGGGATGTGAGCCCAAGGTCAGTCTGGATGTATTCAGGAATGTTTTCAGTACCAGATTAAAATCTTCCCCCACAGTTATCAGCATTTCCTCCTCATCACCCTTTGCCTTAAAGGGTTGGGAACATTTTTAACATATTATTCATTAAATAAACATTTTAAAAAAATTACATCATACGACTGATTCTTGACCATACATGGCTTAAAACTAATGCAGTTCAAAAAAATATGAAGGGTTCACGGTGTCCCATTAATAAACAAATAAAAAAATAGATAGATAGATAGATAGTCAGGCAGGCAGACAGACAGATAGACACAGATGGAGAGATGGGGAACAGGGGATTGGTGACTCAGTGCTTCAGCTGAAGCCAGGAGCATGAGTTCCAGCTGCGGTTTCAGCATTCAAGAAAGTTCTGCTGTTCTCATACAGAGAATAAGGGTGAACAGCTCCTGTTACTAAGCTGGGCACCCTGGACTTTGGATGCCTAGAAAGGGTATTTCTGATTATTATTTTAAAAAAGAAACATTAAAATCTAGCTAAATGGATCTTGTTTAGATAGGTTGTGGTATCTGTTATTTTAAAACATACCATTTTTATATATTTTCCTTTTTTTAGTATGAGGGAAAAACAAGATGTAGCTCTCACAACACACAAAAAGTGTGCTGTTGTGAGAACAAGTGGTGAGAAACCAAAACAGTCTTGAAACACAGAATATTTGGTGTCATATTAGAATGTTATCCCAAAACCCTACTGAGTATGCTCAGAGCACAACAAAGTATACATTCTTGTAACACTGGAACCCTTTCATATTTTCTTCACAAAATCTTCCAAAGAAACTACCTTGGCATAACATGATTCTACCCTGAAAGTTCTGGGAAGAAAATTCCATTCTGTGTAGACTGTATGTGACAGCAACCCCAAATCCCATGTTAAGTACAGAAAAAAAATTAGACATGTACAGGAAAATGACATATGTGAATCTAAGAATTTGCACGAGCTACAGTCATGAAACTTTCCACAGATTTAGACCTTGCCACCTAGACAACACATGCAAACTTTCAGCTGATTTTGTCAAACACTGCCAATGCTATTAGGGTACACATTTAGGTGTTTTACATTGAACACCCTACTCAACCCTAACTATAAGGGTGCTACTGTGCCCCTGTAATATAGTCACTGCAAAAGATTGAGTAAATCAACCAGTTAGGGTTCAGCTTAATGCCACAAATGCTGGGACATATGGCATTAGGTTTTCCAGCCCAAACTCATTACTCCTGAAAGCAGCAAAAGGGCAAGAACACACAAGCAATGACAGACAGAAATCGCCAAGTAATACAAGCAACATACAACTGTTTTTACAGAAGACAATTAGGTTTGCCCATAAAAGGCAGGCCAATTTTTCCTGGGACTCAGTGAGGATGAGGGCCGGGGGGGACAGGAAGAGGACGCGGGGTGGAGGATGGGGGCATGTCATGATGACATAGAGGAAGGGGAGGAGGTGCTCGATGGCTATTGGCCAAGGGGAGGGGCTAACAAGAGCTAGGGGAGGGCTAGCACAGGGGTATATATAAGGCTACGTAATCCTGACTAGACCCCTTTTCTGCTGTAAGATTTTATTTTCATACAGCACATTCGTTGGTCAATGAAGGTAAGGATGAGATGACCTAAGGTCTATATATTTTCAATACTGTTTGAGCTTAATGGGTTAAAATCACTACAGAATTATTAATGCGAGATATTGCTTTGGTATCATAGTGGTTAGAGTCTCTGTGGCCTGGTAGCAGAAATGATCCAGTGAACAGATGCCATTTTGCAGTTAGAAGCAAGGCAGCAGAGCAGGAGTAGGACACATGGGAATCGTGGCAATTTGTGAGTCGGGACGTCCAAGGCTGGCAGTGGCTAAGTGAAGCATAAGGGTTTTTTTAAGAGCAGCAGTAGCATTTAGATGTAAATGTTTGGCATAATTGGTGGAGACCAGGGATTAGAGCAGCACAGCTGGGAGATGCCAGCATGGTAGGTGGATGGCAGGCAGAAGCCTGAATCAGCTGTGGATCAGGGAGGTGACAGCAGCAGGGCATCAGATTGGGCTGAAATATTGTAGGTGAATGGTTTTGGTGTGGGCTCATGGTTACAATTTCGTATGGAGAACGAGCAGGCCGCAGATGAGTCTGCAAGGTAAATGGGGGACAAGCTGGCAGTCAGGGTGGAGGATGGGTTTGAGACGAGTCGCCACAGGAATGTTCCAGGTGGAGAATGCCACTGGGGAAGGGGTAGACAGGCCACAGCACGATCAGTGTGCAGCGGGGTGAGCGATCGCTGTCTGTAAGAGGGAGAACAGAATGAGCATTTATGCGGCTCACGCAGGGCAAGGGGACAGAGGATGTTTTTTTTTTGCTGGGAATTTTTGCACGATGGCAATGGATGCCATACTCCAGGGCCTGCAAATATCGGGTGCTTCACCAGAGGCCAGGTGGGGGGCACAATACAGGCTGGAAAATGGTGGTAGGCCATGTGACAGTGGGAGGGCAAGTGCCAATGAGGAGAGGGTCCTTCATAGGGACACAGCTGCATGGATCACATAGGTTGGCGTGGACCAAGCAGGCAGAGGAGGAAAAAGCTTTTTGCATCACCAGCTAGGGTTGGTGAAGTTGGTCAGGGCCAAGCCCGACATGGAGGAATGGGTTAAAAAAAAAGGCAGGGTGGCATTGGAACAGCAAAAGTGCATCTGGATAGCTTGAAAGCTAGTGGCACTGCCTGGGGGTCAAAACTCAATGCAGTAGACTTGGGCTTGATGCTGACATTACTGGACATTGGGCATCCAGCAAGGAAGGGGTTAAGGGCATCATATGGGGAGGCACGGGAGGAAAGGAGCTAACGGAACATAGCCTCAAAAAAAAGGGGTGGATAGGCAGTAGGTGGGCAGAGGAATACATTAGATGAATTAATTCGGGATGATATGGAATGGCAGTTAAAACAGCAGAATTTGTACTAGCTGACCAGGGTGATGCTCATCAGCCTCCATGGTCATGGAGTGGGACCCAAAAGGTGTAGGAATGCTATTTTGGAAAGCAGTCAGTGGGACATACCAACCAGGGTGCAGGTGGTCAGTAGGACCCATTGGGCTTGCCTCAGGCCAGGCAAATGATATGAAAGGGGATGCGCTTATGCTATATACACCTCATTGAGGATGTGAATGACACATGAGGACAACTCAGAGGCAACTCAGGGTTGTAGGATGCCTAAAGTGTCACAACACAAATTCAGGGGCAGCAGAACAATGACCTAACTCGAGCAGGTGCATAAAGGCATTGTCCACCTAGGGGATAGGGCCTGGGACAAGGAGGCACAAGGGGGCTGAGTGGAGAGACGCTAGAGAATGTTATGACCATGGTTTTGTTTCAGTATGATGTTGTCCCTTTTTGTGCAGTTTTAGTAAAGGAGATAGGATGCCACCTTGAAGACCCACCACATCCAGTGCTTCCATGTTGGCCGATGCAGTGAAGCTGGTGAAGCAGATGATGGAACTGATGGAATCAGCAAAGAAAAGGGAGGTGGAGGAAGAGGCCCAGAGGAAGCGGAAGGAGACCGAGGAAACCGAGGGAGCAGGGACAAGAAGCAAGTGGCAGAAGCGATCAGCGCCCGACCCACCAGCGTCATCTGTCCCAGTCCCTGCAGGACCCCAGCCTGGGGGGTAAGAAAGTGGATATGCATAACGAATCAGATTTGAAAGAATATATGGAGGGTTTAATAGGAGATATGGGGGAGGAAGGGGTGTCATGGATGGAATGAGCCCTGCTGTCCATCAAAGAAAAGAGCAAGCATGGTAAGGAAGGGTCAGACAAGGGGAGTGGAGATAAGAAGCCATACAAAGGGCCTCTGGGTTTCATGCTGGGTGACCACGTGCCTGCCTCCATTAGGGAAAAAATTTGGAAAGGTGAGTACATGGATATATTCGGGTTGGTAGCCAAAGAGATAGCCAAAAGATATGAGCATTGTGAGTCAGTGGGCAAGTCAGAGATGGCAGTAGTGCTGGTGGTGGTGGGACACAAAGCCGAAGATGCTAGTTGGAAAAGGAAGAATATTGACACATGGCAGGCAGATTTCCTGATTTGCAATGCTTTAATGCTGGAGAAGCAGCCAGATCTGGTGATCCCATTATTGATGTGCATGGCAATCATTAGGGATGCGTACAAGGCAAGGCTGGGTTTCAGATGGCTAAAATATGATGAGGCTTTCCGGAGGAGGATGGCAGCCAAGGGAGACTTAAGATGGGACTGCACCCATATGGAACTGTGGGTGCGGAAGCTGTCGGGCCCAGCAGCAGGTCAGGCAGGGGAACAGTCATGGTGGGTTTCACCCATCTGGGCAGCAAAAACCTGCTGGGCATTCAACTGGGTATCCTGCTCCTGGCCAAGTTGCAAATTCAAACATGTATGCTCATGGTGTGGGGGAACACACCCAGTGACAGGGTGCTGGCAAGGGGCAGAAATGGTTAGTCAGACTGGGGGGCAGCCCACGGAGCAGCCCTTTCCAGCGGGTTGGGCGGACCCAACTGGGGGCAGGGGATCCACAGTCGAGGAGGGCAAGCAACCTCTAATGGCTGGAGCTAAAGGAGGACAAGGAGGGGGGAGGTGGGGGTACACCCTTGGCTGCACCACCATAAAATTGAGGGGGGGTGGAAGCCTGGACATCAGACTATCCAGACAAGGTGGGGGCGGAGTTACTAAGGGCAGGGTTTAAGAGCAGTTTTACACTGGGTTTGAGGGGAAGTGGGTTAGGAGGAAGGCAAGAATTTGGTTTCACTAAAAGGGAAGGAGGAAATAGTAAGAAGGAAGACCAAAAGGAAATCAGAGCGGGTAGGGTTGAGGGGCCATTGCTGGAACCCCTTGTGACCATTTTAGTGTGTCTCTCTGGGAGTAGTGCCTAAGAAACGGGGAGTTTAGGCTCATACACCACCTGTCCTACCCAGACGGTGATTCAGTGAATGGGGGATACCGGATGGTTTGAGGGAGTGTCTCACACCTCCCTAGATCAAGCGGTAGAATTAGTGAGGGCTATGGGGGGGGCATGGTTTGCTAAGATGGACATAGAGTCTGCTTTCAGGTTGCTGCCAGTCGACCCCATGGATTGGGACCTGCTAAGTTTTCAATTCGAGGGGGACTATATTTTGACAAAGCGATGCCCATGGGTTGCTTGGTGGCATCTGTCACATTTGAGGCATTTGGGTCATGGGTACAGTGGGTTTTCAGATCAAGGTATGGGCATAAGAGAGTGGTCCACTATCTGGACAATTTCCTGTTGATAGGAGCTTGTTGGGAGGAGACACAGGCAATATTGGAGGATTTCCAAGACATATGTGACAGGATTGGGATCCCCTTGGCAGCAGGTAAAATGGAGGGACTGGCCCACAAGTTAGAGTTCCTGGGGATTGAGTTGGATGCAGAAGCAGAGTGCTTCCATTTACTGGGGGATAAGGTAGCGAGACTGCAGAGGCTGCTTGCATTAGTGGGGGGGGGGAGGAGAAGGGTGCCACTGGTACAGGTACAACAACTACTGGGAACCCAGGCATGGAAGTAATGGGGACAGGGATATAGAGCTAGTGGGTGAATCACTGTGTCCGCACCTAGTGGGGGAGAGTGGTCCAGGTAGCTGTGGTACCTGTGTTGGTGATTGGAATGGGGGGTGCCAGATACCAGTGTCTGGACCCTGAGAAGAGGACGAAGACCAAGAAAAGCTGGAGAAGAACCACGAGGGAGAAGACAGGACTGATAGGTCCTTGAAAGAAATGGAACTGTTATGTCCACTGTGTAAAGATTTGACTTTGTAAAGATGTGGTGAAATATGTTGTAAATACAAATTTAAGTCCTTTAATAAACACTGCCAAAGAGCATCCAAAGCAAGAAGTGGTGGCCTCAGTCATTTCTGGGTGGGGATCAGGGACAAATGCAGTAGCACTGATGTGCTAGCTGCATGGATTTATATCTGTGATTTCAAAGCACAGGCCCCTTAGGACCTGTGCTTCTGCAGTCACAAGTGTTTTTGTTGTCTTAGAATGTGCATGAGTACATGTGGTTCTATAAGCTCCAGCCTCACTGGGCCTGCACTTCTTAGACAGTAAATGTTGCAGTTTGGGTATCATGGAATTTCTATCTACAGTTGCAAACGAGCACACCCCACAGAGGCCTGTGCTTCTACAGACAGATATAGTGTTGCAATTTGTGTATCATGCATCCCTCAGGGCCTGTGCTTCTGCAGCCAGACATGTGTGTATGTTTTACAGAGTGCATGAGTACCTGTGGCTATACAGAATCATTGGCCCAATAGGGGCCACAGTCTACATACAGAATAACTGTTATAATTGCAATATTTTGGATTTGTATCTGCACTGCAGTGGCTTGTGCTTCTGTTGACAGAAGTCATATTGTGATGTCAGTATTGTGGATTTCTATCTGCAGCCACAAGTGAGTTTGTATGCCTTGCAGTGTGAATTTGCAGGTACAACCATGAAGGTAGCACATCAGTGCTACTGCATTTCATATGGAAACAGTTTCATGTTGTTTGTATTATGTGATAATGGCTATCTATTGTTGCTTGTGTGGTCTTGTCCTCTTGCTGCTTGTTGGGGGGGTAAGGGAGTTAGATTTGGGACCGTACTGCCACAATTCCCTAGTTTTGTGGAACTATGTTAAATCATAACTAGTACATTAATGCATTTGTTGTAATGAATTTCCTTACTTTCTGAGATAGAGAAATTGTATCCTCATACACCCAGGTCCATTTGAGACCTTTAGGAACAGATGTATATTTACAGGGACCTCTAGG
This sequence comes from Neoceratodus forsteri, assembly GCA_016271365.2. Classification (NCBI taxonomy): domain Eukaryota; kingdom Metazoa; phylum Chordata; order Ceratodontiformes; family Ceratodontidae; genus Neoceratodus; species Neoceratodus forsteri. The sequence goes on along the minus strand of CM057454.1, from coordinate 1,021,348,040 downwards.
CCTTGTGCCAAGGAATAAGTATGTCCATGTTCCTATGGAAGTGGAGGGTCCTCTGTGCACTGCATTTCAGTTTGGCTAAGGATTTAAGTAATTTGTAAGGTTGTTTGGGGGGGCTTTGGAACCATAGGGCTGCCTGTTCCCTTTACATCCATGTGGCTATAAATGCAGATGTGCAGCATGAAGAGTCCATCTGGGTTGATTTGCTTTCAGTCGTGCTGCTTTGCACCTCCATTTCCAAGTTTCATTTCCGAGTGAAGTGATGGGAATTCATCCCAGCATATCATTCCAAAACAGAGGCAATCACAACAAATGTGAAAATAACCTGAAATGGAAACAAAAGTTGCAAAGATAACTCTTTGCATTTGTGTCACATTGCCGTGCAAGCATTGGCGTATTGCTGGATGCGGGTTTGAATGAAGCATACACAGTGTCATCACAGTACAATATACTTGGCAAAGTGTTTATGGGCATCATCATTACTTGGTAACATTTAAGAATAAACTTCCACTGCAAACCCTGGAATTAGATTCAATATGAGGAAGAGACAGGACGCTGTTGAGTTCTTGTTGCAGCGTTTTGATGCAGCAGTAATTCTTCTGTGATCTTTTACTGTGACTCACTCCTCATTGTCCCACAGTCTGTTGTATTACCAGTTAGTGACAGTATAGTGAATCCTATATTTGCCCTTCTCAAACCTAAATAGATCTAAATAAAAACTACTGGTTGGTAGTTGAGAGGAGTGGCTACCCATTGTTGCTTACTAAAATAACCAGAAATATGAGTAATAGAAACATCAGCCATAAACTGTTGTGTCATACTTAGTTCTCCAGTGAGTGGCTTCATACTGAAAAGGCTGGGGTATGTCGTCTGAGAAGGCTGTTAGACAGCTGCTCATTTTGACCAGCACTGGCATCTACAACAACTACTTTTGTTACTAATTCCCCCTGTTCTGCAGATGGAGAAAACAATTCAGCAAGCATGGAGCTTGAATTGGAAAATGGATAAAGAATTATGGGAGTGTTGTCATTCAGTTCACAATAAACTCATTCAAAAGAATATTGTTAGCAAGTGATGATACACCTGCATCTAGGGCAATGATTATGATGTGAAATTCTCTTACATATTCATAGTCAAATGACTGGTGTGATAAAATAGTGGCATTCTCTGATTTAATTTAAAATGTTTGGATTCCAATCTACAAGTGACTGTAGTATCATGGTACTTTAATGTTGTATGAGACTCTGGGTCTATCACATCCACCTCACCCCCTTCTCAAGTAGGGAACAAAAGGGGTGCTTTTTAAGCATACTACTTTTTTAGGGATTTTTGTTAGGAATAGTGCAAGCAACAGTCATTTATTTCATTGAAACATAGAAACACAGAAGTTGTCAGCAGATGGGGACCATATGATCCATAAAGTCTGCCCTTGGTTTCCAATCCCCCTTTACTTAGTAGCCTGCTTGAGTATCCCACAGGCTATTGCATGGTTCCACAATGTGCTCTGTGAAGAAGAATTTCCTCATATTGCTCCTGAACTTTCCTCCCTTAAGACCAAGGCCATACCCTCTAGACCTGTGTAGTCATTTAACTGAAAGAGGTTATGCATGTGCACTCTTTTGTTGTCTTTAAGGTATTTAAATGTTTCGATCGTGTCCCCATAATTTCTATGTTGCTTTGTGGAGTATAATTTGAGGTCATCTAGTCTTGCCTTGTACAGTTTCTGAGGCAAGTCGAGTTTCATTCCTATCTTTAGCTCTTCTTACTATTATTTTTTCAGTTTGCTATGAAATTTCATTATATCTGCTATAGTATTTAGACAACTACACTGTCTTCTGCATGTTTTTCTCAATTTTTATTAACTTTAAAATAACAGAATATGCACTTTCTGCACATTTTTACATTAACAGTATCTGATCCAACCAGTATGTTAAGCAATACGCTGCTAAATAGGTGGCAAATAAATAAATGTATCCATGAAGAAATGAAAAGGAAAAGATAAATCTGAAACACAACTCATTTTTAAACATGACCAGTTTAGGACAAACCTAAGTAACAGCGCTAGCACTCCATATGTTCACTATTAATGAAGGAATGAATCATTACTTTTAATACCAATTTAACTAACATATGGAGTTGCACCTATACATTTCCTGCTGTATATGTTGCAAACTTTTGTCTTCTAATTTAAATTTTATTACTGGCATCAACACATTAAGTGTAGTTTCCTATTTTTTTCAAAGAAAGTGTTTAATAGTAACTTTGTTGCTGTAACAAACAAATTGTGTTTGATATAGTAAGAATACACAAACTGGAACTATTCCTAGGAGACATGAGGCAATTATAGGAAGGTGAAATAAATTCTTTGCTGCAGTGTGTGACAGTGAGGTGCCAAATGAAAATAACACATTGAAAGGCTTTGCTGATTTCAGTCAAAGTGATATTCCCTTGTCAATCTTCACCATTCATTACTGCTGGGTGTAAGCCGGAGGTGCGCACCTGCTATGGGAGCTTTTTTTTTGGGGGGGGCAGCGCCAACGGCACCGCCCACAAGGCTGATGTCTTGTGCAGAGCATGTGGATTGGCCTTTAGGTGCCGTGGGCTCCTCCTCCATCCCAGTTCTGTTTCTCCAACCATCGAGACTGCACCTGCTGCGTGAGTTCTGAAAAGTTTTTACTATGCCACTAGGCCTTCATTTTCAACTCCGCTCACCTTCATCCTGGTTCTCTCATCCTGATGCTGTTGGAAGCCTGGTAAGACCATTCTTTTTACTTTTGTTAACAGCATTGGATTTTTTTCAGTTAATATTTTAATTTCTCGTCTTGTCCAGTTCTGGGGCAAAACGAAAATCCAAAGTGAACCATGCCCCCATGTGTTGGTGTCCCTGTGGCCGGCATTTTTATGTTTTGGACTGGCATGTTGTTTGCTTGAGATGCCTGGGAGCTAATCACAATATGGACCATTGCGATGCCTGCTTCTCCGTGGACCACCGTGTTCTTGAAGTTCATGTGTTTAAAGTCGTCATGGCCCCACTGCCTTTTGGAGGGCAGCGTCACTCATGGGTCACCAAGGTCAGGACTCTTGACCCCCCCCTCCTCCAGGTCCCTTCCTGAGTCTATATGGCCTGGTGAGAAGGACACCTCCTCCAGTTCTAGCCTTGCCATGGAGGAGGCCTCTTTTTTGGTGCTGGAGGAGCAATGTGATCCCCTACTGACTCGTGTTGCTGGTATTTTTATGCATCTCCTTATGAACAGTATAGCTGTCATTTTTACACCTGGCGAAATGTGTTTGCAGGTTCCAGTGCAGAATATCATGATCGCTGTGGGAAATCCATGTTTGGGACACATTACAAAATCACAGTGACACTGTTCATTAGTAGAGGTCCTAAAATGCCTATGTTGAAAATTTGCGAGAAAAAGTCCATAAATGACTGTGTTACGAGCGCAGTATTGCACAGTTTCCACGCACGTCAGAATCTTCAGTACATTGCAATATTTTCACCCAGATTGTCAACACTGCCATTTGTCTGCACCTCCTTATGAACAGTACAGCTATCATTTTCACATCCAGCGAAATGTGTTTTGCACTTCAGGTGCCAGAGACATGCCTTCGCTGTGGGAAATTCATGTTCGGGTGATTAGGTAAATCACAGTGATGCTGTTCATTAGCAGCGGTACTAAAATTCCTATGTTGAAAATTTGGTGACAAACGTCCATAAATGAATGTGTTATGAGAGTGCTTGAGCAGTTTCAGGCACGCCACATTTCACACATTTGCAATATTTTCTCTCCATATTTTCAACATTGCCATTTTTCCACACCTCCTTATGAACAGTACAGCTGTCATTTTTCACATCCTGGCTGAAATGTGTTCTCACACTTCTGGGGCAGAATAGAGCAGTCGCTGTGGGAAATCACTGTTTGGGACACATAAAAATCACAGTGACACTGTTCATTAGCAGAGGTCCTAAAATGCCTATGTTGAAAATTTGGTGATTAAAGTCCATAAAATGACTATGTTACATGCGTGCGTTGCACAGTTTCCATGCACGCTCATAACTTTCCACATTTGTAATATTTTAACTCCAGATTTCAACATTGCCATTTTTCCACACCATCTTATGAACAGTACAGCTGTCATTTTTCACATCGTGGTCAAAATGTTTTTTTGCACCTCTGGTCAGAATATCATGGTTGCTGTGGGAAATCAGTGTTCGGGGCACATTAAGAAAATCACAGTGACACTGTTCATGAGCACAGCTCGTAAAATGCCTATGTTGAAAATCTGGTGACAAAACTCCATAAAGTGACTGTGTTACGTGCATGCATTGCGTAGTTTCCATGTATGCTTGGTAGTGAGAGCATTTTTAATACTCCCACTACAGATTTTCAACATTGCCATCTCTTCATACCTCCCTATGGATGGTACAGCTGTCATTCTTCACATCCTGCCTGATCTGTGTTTTCGTACATGTGGCGCAGAATGGCACTGTCACTGCTGGAAGTCAGTTTTCGGGACACATTGACAAAATCACACTGCCACTCTTCATGAGAAGAGGTCCCAAATGCTTTCTTGAGGTGGGGTCAGAAAAAGGCCATGTTGAAAATGTGTACTGTAAATACCAACAAACACCTGAAGCATTAGGTTTCTAACCATAATGTCCTACCCTGTACAGACAGACAGGCATCGGGGTGAGTCTTTGGATTGCTGACTGTACGGCTCATGCCATTCCACCCCCACCCCCCCCCAGCCACTGACAGGCATCAAGGTGTACCTTAGACTTTTCAGCCCAAGGCTTCACAACACTCTCCCATGCTGCACCCATTTCACTGTATGTCCTTATGGAATGGGGTGACTGTAAAGCCAAACACCTTAAGGCACACCTCAACACGTGTCGATGTCTGCAAAATAGGGTGAGGTGACATTGCTTGACCGTCATGGCCGACAACCCAAACACTTACCCCAATTCCTGTCCATCTCTACAGGATGGAGGTGGGGTTCACGTGAAGTTCAATACTTCACTGCCATTCCTATTCTGCATCTGTCTAACTCCTGCATTTCCAATGCTAATACCAGCAAGCAAACATTCAGCTTTGACAAATGCTTGTTTAATATCTCTGATAGAACATATTCCATACTCTTTCCACTGTTCTACTTCAAATCTAACATACTAACATACTAAAACACCAGCAGAATAGGCCTAATGGTCTTTCAAGTCTGCTCGATTATCAGCACCTGCACTCAGGACTGATTTTGGCGTCCTCCCCTCCCTCTTGGGTTATACTGTCCCCAGTCGCAGATGTGCCACCTGCATTGGACCTGGCCAGATTTACCCTCCCCCTGTACCTGTCCCATCCCCTCTTAAATCTGGCCAGAGTCTCTGCCTCTACCAACTCTCTGGGCAGCACATTCCATGGCTCCACCGCCCTTTCAGTAAAAATAACACCTACTCCTCTCCCCTCCGAGCCCACCCCTTCCAGCTTACACCCATTTCCTCTCATTGTCCCCTCCTCCTTCTTTTGGAGCACCCTGACTGGGCCCCCCTTATTGATCCCTTTTATGTACTTAAAGACCTCTATCATGTCCCCCCCATCCCCCCTCTCCTCCAGGGTGTACATGTCAAGCTCCCTGAGCCTCTCCTCATAGGTCCTCTCCCCCAGGTCCCAGATCATTTTGGTTGCCCTCCTTTGACCCTTTCTAGGAGTGTAACATCCCTCTTTAAATGCGGTCTCTAAAACTGCACACAATATTCGAGGTATGGCTTAACCAAGCAGTTGTACAGGGGTAGGATCACTTCCGCATTTCTGGAGGTAATCCCCCAGGCAATGCATCCCAGCATCCTATTTGTCCTTGCCGCTGCCCTCCTACAGGTCTCTGAGTTGTTCATTTTGACCTCTACCACTACCCCCAGGTCCCTCTCACCCTCCATTGCTTGAATTTTGTCTCCTCCCAGTGTATACCCCGGCCTGGATTTCTGACTCCCAGGTGCAGAATCTTGCACTTCCCAGCACTGAATTTTACTTTCCATTTTCTTGACCACCTTTTCAGAGCCTTCAGATCCTCCTCCAATGCCATCCTCCCCTCCTCTTTATCCACCACTGCACCCAGCTTTGAGTCATCTGCAAAGAGACTCATTTCGCTCTTGATCCCCTTCCTTATGTCTGAGACATAGGCATTGAACAGGAGTGGACCCAGCACTGACCTCTGGGGCATCCCACTAGTAACTCACCTTGGGAATGAGGCTAGCCCCCAACAACCACCCTCTGAGTATGCTCAGAGAGCCAATTTCCTATCCATCTTAACAACTGTCTCCCAACTCCCATTTCTTTCAGTTTAGCCAGTAGGCCATTGTGGGATACCGAATCAAACGCATTGCTGAAGTCCAGAAAGAGGACGTCCACTGGCCTACCCCAGTCCAGGGCCCTTGTCACCCAGCCATAGAACTCCACAAGGTTCATCTGACATGATCTTCCCAGGACAAAGCCATGCTGTCTATCATCCAAATACCCATTTTGCTCCAGTAACCCCCCTAGCCAATCCTTGATGATACCCTCCATCACCTTGCAGACCACCAACGTCAGGCTAACAGGCCTGTAATTTCTCCACCTCCTCTCCTGACCCCCTCCCTTGTGGATCAGCATGACATAGGCCACCATCCAGTCTTGGAGCACCCATCCAGTACTCAGGGAGGTGTTGAAGAGCTCCTCCAGGAGGACTGCCAGGACATTCACCAGTTCCCTCAGCACCCTGGGATGTATCTTATCTGGCCCAGGTGCTTTCTTCGTCCGAAGGGACCTGAGGACTTACCTTACTCTCTCTACCAGGATTTCAGCCTCCACCTCCTCCCCATTTCACCCTGTACTGCTGGCTTCCCACCTGTCCGTGGTGGCCACTCCCTTTCTCCAGACCTATCAGGGCCCCCTGATCACTACCAGTCCCATCTCTTCCTCCAGTTTGCCCCTGCATCCCCCTGATAAAAACTGATGCAAAGTGTTCCATTTAGGACCCTCTGCCTGTTCCCCACCCTCCTGTGCCCAACCCTGCCCTATCCTTATCCTGCTGATCTGCCCCTGACTTTCCTTTTTCCCATGTATCTAAAGAACTTTTCCTCCAGATCCCCCTGGCCAAGACTGTCTTTTACCTTAGCTGCTCTCACCACCCTGGTGATTCTTTAGCTGTCCACTTATACTCCTGATACTTTTCACTCCTTGAGAGCTTGGAGTGCCTATAAGCCGCCTTCTTGTCCCTCACTACTTCCTGAACCTCCCAGGTCCACCAGCAGGGTTTTCTGGCCTTACCAAACTTGCAACTTTCTCTTGCGCAGGATCTGGTAACCTACTGTATTCCCCTCCTAATGATCTCCCACCTGCTATCAACATCCATATCCAGCCTTATCCTGTCCAAATGATCTTTAAGGATCCTTCCCATCTCCCTGAAGTCTGCACCCCTAAAGTCGGTTACTACAGTCCTTGTTCGCTGTTTCTCCTCCCCAGGACTAGGAAGAATCAGACTGTGGCATGATCACTCCCATCAATGGGGCCCTCACCCCAGGCCCCTAATCTGATCGCTGTACACCAGGACCACATCCAGTGTCCGGGCTCCCAAGTTGGCACGCCTACCTGCTGGTCAGGAACGCATCCTGAAAACATCCAGCAGCCTCTGCTCCTGGTCACTGGTGAAAACATAGTCTCCAGTCTGTTCCCAGCATGTTTTTTTTTAATTCTATTTTTGCACCTCACCTTATGTCCTGCCGTCAATTCTTTCCAGCGATCGCCCAACACCACAGACTCTACCTCCTTGCATGGCCTGAGTTCTCCTCCCCCGAGCTGGTCATCCCCAGGTCTATCCTCTGAAAGGGCCGCCCCGCCCAGGGCACTCTTTCTATAGGGTTGAGCACTGAGCCGGAGGAGGCAGGATGAGGAAGGCAGTGCCCGTCTGCTCAGGAGTGTAGTTCATGGGTGGGAGGTGCTTTCGCCTATCAGAAGGAGTCTTTTTTTTTCTTTCTTAGTTACACTCCTGCGGAGCCTGGCTACCAAGTCAATGTGCTGCCATGGCTCCGCCCCCCTGGCATTCACCAAGACACTACTTTCACCCACTTCCAGCCTCCACCAGAGGTCACTCCTTGAGCTCTTGTCTCCCTAACCCTCCCCGGGATGCTCAATCTTTTCCCTCCCCTGCCGATCCCTAGCTGCCCAGGCTTGTTCCAGAACCTGGGTCACAGGTGTGCATGAGGTGTGCCATCCAGCGCCACTGGGCTGGCTGTTCCCAGCATGTTGAGGTCCCCCATTACCACTACCCTTCCCTTTCACAAACTACACTGTCCCTTGAGATTTGCCACCAAACTTTCCTCTAGAGCCTCTGCCAGTGCAGATGGTCGGTATACTACTTTGACCTTTACTCTTTTACCCCCCTGCATCAGCAGGGTGACCCAAATAGCCTCCACATTCCCCCCAGCCTCCTCTACCCCTCCAATAGCAATGCCATTTCTGACTAACAGTGCTACATCACCTACCTTCCCTCCCCCATCCTTTCTGAACATAGTGTAGCCCTCCAGATTTAGGTCCCACTCATGCCCTATCGTGGCCCAAGTCTCAGTGACTGCTGCCACATCCATCATACCATCAACTAGCATTGCCTGGAGCTCAGGTATCTTGCTTCCTAAGCTCTTGGCATTTATCAGGACCTACCAACCCTTCTCTCTCCTCTCCCCCCCCCCCGAGCTTCTGTTTATCAGCTCCTGCACTCTACCTGGTGATCATTTCCATATCTCCCTAGCCCCTTAGAGGAATGGAGACCTTGTCCCTCTTTATCATACAAGCTGGCACTGCCCTTTTGATCCTTCACAAGTTTAAACCCCACCTTTCATTGATGAAACCAGCTAGTTTGAGCTTTAGAATTTCCTTCTTCTGCAAATTTAGGTGGAGCCTGTCCTTAGTGTATAGCTCCTTATTCTCCCAGGTTTCCCCCCAGTCCCCCACCAGACCATACCCCAAATCCACACACCACTCCCTAAGCCACTGATTTGCCTCCCTATTCATCTTCTTCTTGTTTTCCCCACTAGCCCTTGACACTGGCAGGATTCTCAAAAGGAGATCTTACAGCGATGGAAAGTCTTACCCTGGCTAACTCCCAGAACCTTGCCTGAATTTCTAATTCACTATTTCCATTTATGTCATTTGTCCTCAAGTGCACTAATATGTCCAGGGTCACCCTCATTCCCCTACCAGTGAATATAACTTATGTTTGGCCTTGTGCACTGTCAAGCCTGGGTGGCATTTGGTTCTGATCAGACAGGTTTTACCCTCCCCGTCCCTCCCTCAGGATGTCTCTGATCATGGAGTCCCCCAATAGCAGTACTTTCAGCCTCCCCTCCTTATATGCCCTCCTTATCCTTTTGTCCAGTCTCTCTCCCAACCAGCTCCTCACACATCCCACAATCTGGGTGTCAAAGGTATCCCTTTCCTATTGTCCCTGGTCACCCCTCTACTCACGTCCTGGCCCTCTTCATCCTCCCACCCCCGGTATCCTGCTCTGTATCTCTATCCCACTCCTGACTAATCCATCCGCCCTATCTGTATGCCTACTTGCTTTCTGCTCTCTATCATCCCACTTACGTCCTGCAATTTCCTGTCTGTCATGCCCACCTGTTCTGTACCCACAGCCTCCTCCTTATTTACCTGATCCTTCTTTTCTTCTCCCACCCTCTTCCTCTCCATACTGTCCGGGTTCATCCAATTGTTCCCCGTCTTGTCATGAATTATAGCAAAACCAAGGTCATGTCATTCTGCAATGCACGTAGCAAGTATAAACCTCTATCCCTCTCCCTCAAGAATCGGGGGCCTCACTTGATCAGGTCCAGAGTTCAAATACCTTGGCATCACCTTGGACAGCTCACTCTCCTACTCACAGCACATTGGTAACATAGCTAAGTCCGACGACATACGCCTTGGTCTGCTCCACAAGTACAAACACTGCATGACCTCTGACGTCCTTAGACTGGCCATCCACAGCTCTGTTACCTCCATTGTCGACTATGGTCTAGTCATCTATGGCTCTGCCTTCGCTGCTGCTCTTAGGAGGTTATCTGTGACACTTAACAAGGCCTGTAGACTTCTTACAGGGGCTTATCGCCTAATGCACACCTGTGACCTGTATGCTCAGTCTGGATGGCTACCTCTCCTAAGTAGAATACAATACCAGACCTGCCTGATAGCCAAAAAAGTTCTTCTTGGACTCATGCCACCAGGTGTAACAAAGCTCCTCACCACCAACAGCAGCCCCCACCCAACACACAGTTCTAAACACCAGACCTTCCAGGTCCCTAGGCGCTGGACCTCGATGGGTCAGAGATCCTTCATGCACAGGGCTCCACAGTGGCTTAATACCCTTAACAAAGAAGCTCTTGCAGCCACAATGCTAAGCCCCTTTAAAAGGCAACTACGTCTATTCCCTCCCTCTACCTCACATTGTGACTGCCTACCCTAAACAATTGGACATCAGTCTCCTCCCCTAGTTGTAACTGCTACGTAGCATCTCAGGCTTGCATTTCTGGTGCTATCCTCCTCCCTCTCTTCCTTTGCCCCCTTCCTCACCCACTCATCTGCCGTCTACTGACGCACTCTTTATTGTGTCCTCTGGCCACCATCTCCCAAGCTCTTCTCATCCGCGACTAACAATGGCATCTTACCTGCTGGCTTCTTCCAGACTTACTCCTATCACGTATACTGCTTCACCATGAATTCTGATAGAAACTAGTCTATGTTGTCTATATCAACTTCTTGAATGAATTATTTAGGTAAAAGTAACACATATGTTAAGTTTTGTAACCATTGTTTACCTTTGTGTGTATGTTACCCCCCCTCCTCTGACATGGAACCTTTGTAAATGAGCAGTTCCTGCTGGAAGGTATTTGTAATCCTAGAGTTTAATAAATAAATTAAATAAATCTACACTGCCTGCCTCTTGCCCCCTTCTCTCTTCCTATCTGTTCCTGCCTCAGCTTCACCAGCAACATCATCATTAACATCCCCCCATTCCCCTCCTCAACCAATGGGTGTAGACGGTTAAAACGATTTGTGAGCCTTAGCCCATCTCCCAATGCCCCACTTCCCTACCACCCCTCTTGGTTGCCTCTGGACATCCCCAGTCTCTTTCCTACTGTTATGGAAAAGTTCACCTTCCATAGTTTCTCCCCTCCTGTTGGATGAAACTTGTTCCAGTCTTCCACCAACACTTCCCACTTGTCTCTCATTGCCCCACCCATTTTCTTTCATCACCCACCCCAACACCCCAGTTTACCTCTCCCTTGATCTGCAAAAGCTGCCTGCAGAGTGGGCACCCTCCCTCCCACCAGGCCCAGTTTAGTATTATCGCCACCCCACAGTCCATGCAGCCCATAATCCTTCCAAGTATGCCTGCCCTGGTGGCTGTAGGCCACCCAAATGGTCCTTCTCCATAATATTGGGACATTCCCCCTTGGCCTGGTCTCCTCCTCCTGGGGTACTACCCCTCACCCTTCTCCAAATAGCCATACTGGGGTGGTATAAGATCAAGACTTACAGCCCCTTACAGTTCTAACAGATAAAACATAGCACATGTAACCAGTTCCTAATCTAGGTAAAGAATTTAGCAACTAAACAGTTCTAAGAGATTCTACAGCTTATTGCAGCATTTAACAACTAAACAGTTCTGATAGTTCTAACAGTTTACAACAGCATTCATAAAGTATACTTAGCACTGTTTTACCCCTCAGTTACAATAATATTATTCTATAGCAATGATATAGTATATCGTAGCTCCGTTGCACCCTCTAGCTGCCTGTAATATCACAGCCCCACTTGCATTCACATGATTTTCCTTACTCTCCCAAGGATAACACAGTTATATTAAAGTAGAAGTTCAAGCCCTGATTTGTCCACCTTCAGAGAACCCCTTCCCTTACCAGCCATAAAGACTATTTAAGAAGGTTGTGGTGCAGGATGGGTCAGCAGGAGAAAATTCAAATGTTCTGTCCCTAATCTCCAGTGAACTCCCTCTCGCTGCTCTCTCTCTCTCTCTCTCTCTCACCACTCTCTGGCACTGCTGCAGGCTGCCCGTTAAACAGAGCAGCAAGTCTGCAGCATTTGGCACAGAAACTAAATTCAAATATTCAGTCCCTGAGCTCTGGTGAGCTCCCTCTCACTGCTCTCTGTCTCTCTCCCTGCTCTCTGGTGTTGCTGTGGCCACCCATTAAATATCTTCAGAGATCAACTTTGTCATCCTGCATATATGACTGAAATCTGCAGCTACTGCATACTTTGATTACCTCTGCAGGTTGGGACATTACAGCCCCACTGCAGACCAAGGTTCTCATATACCTACATCCTTGATGCAATTTGCAGATCACAGGAGCTCTGGGGCAGCACACCTCCCTATAGGATAGGGGTAAGAGAGAATCAATCTCTTTTCTTTAAGTGTGATGTTCACATTTCCCCAAATTGGTTGTTCAGTTGATCTTTCTGGTGTCAGTTTTAAGAGTCTATTTATGTATGCTACATTTGACTGAGTCCTTATAATACAGTTTTCAGATATGTTTGCTTTTGCAACAGTTTTTCAGTTAGATAGCAGCATATAGAAAACTATGCACTAGCATATCATGCTCTCTAGCAAGGTAACTTATATAGTGTGCATGAGTACCTCTGTCTGCAGATGCACATGACCCACGAGGCCTTCTGTCTGCAGAAGTGCAGACCCCAATGGGACCTGCACGTTTGCAGCCACACATACTCAAGCACACTGCATGACATACACACACAGGTGTGGCTGTATAAGCATAAGCTCCTGCAGGGCCTGTGCACCATAGATGGAAATCAACAATGGTAGTACATCAGTGCTATTGCATGTTATCTTCTGGAAACCAGTGTGTGTTGTTTCTTCTACCTGATAATGGTTTTCTGTGATTGCTTGTGTGGTCTTATCCTTTGCTGGTTGTGGTTGGGAATTAGGTTGAAAACCCAACAACACATTTCACTATTTTTGTGGTATTGTTGAACCCTAACTGGTCTATTAAATCAGATTTTTGAAATAATTTCTTTCTTTGAGATACTAGAATCTTCATTCTTTCTTTTTGAGATACTAGAATTCACACAGGTCCCAAAGAGGCCTGAATAAGCAGATGAGACCCTATGTTTCCCAACCTTCCCCTTTCTCTATATTCCAATAGCAGCACCTTACTTTTACTAACAGACATGAAGGTTTACAATTATGAATACAAAGCCCCCCCTGCACACACATACACATATCTCTCACACATACACACACACACACACACCTCCTTCTCTCACCGTGAAGATCCAGTGCTCATTTTTCATTGCATGCCATATTACCTCAGCTTACTGGCATACTTCTCAAGTGTCACACATTAGGAGGTACATCACATATTTTATCTCTCTGAAGCTTTTTGTACCACATGAAGAAGGTGATATTACACAGTGACAACTGTAACCTTTATGCAAATATTCATAATAATCTAAGATGCTCACTTATCTGCAAGAATTATTAACATTAATGCATAGATATCCAGTGTTCTGAGCTTTAGATATGTCATATTTGATAATATTTCACAAAGTTTGCCGATCTGTCAGAAATCTTGTCTTACATATAGGTGATGAAAAGTTTAGAGGCATACTCTTAACTCTTTCTCAAAGGTGTTTCTGATATTTAGAACGTTGTCCATTTACTACCAAAACGATGGAAGGTTCCTGGTCATCACAACTTGTAAGGAACATGACCTGGCTGTTACATTTTATGGGGAAATTGTCATTAGAAACAAATTTGCTTTCATCAAATGTGTCCCTTAAAATGATCAATGAAAAAAGGTTTGTTATTCATTTTGAATAGATAGATGGATAGATACATAGATAGATAGATAGACAGACAGACCAACAAACAGATGTAAAATAACTAATGTACCTCCTGGGATAGAGAGAATGGGGAGGGTGGGAAACAAGGTGTAGAGAGAGACGGAAAAAATTTCAGATTCAAAACTATGAACTTCCCTGACTGGAATATTCAGATGTTCATGAAAGAAGCAGTCCCCTCCCCCACATTTTGACTTTATTTGAACCTTTCCTTTCAGACTATCCAGCAATAAACCCAAAACTACCAATAGAATTAACACAATCCATGAGAATTAGTGCTCAGAACAAAAAATATCAGATGCAGTCAAAACACGGAAACTAAGTACAGCAGAAAGACCACATTCAGGAAGAGAGGTGTTCAGTGCTTAAAATTCATGTGTTCTAGTGTTTGCTGTTAGTTCAAATAAGCAATCCATAACAAACCATACTCTGGAGCCAGAACATAATGAAAAAACCAAAACAAATGTATTATCCCATAGTGAAGACATGGCTAACAAACAGTCCCCGGCACTTTGTCTCCAAACAAGTTTTCTTCAGTGAGAGTGGCATCAGGTAACAACTGGGGATCTATCACATCTCAGTGCCACATTTAGGGCACCATGTCAAGACAGTGCCAGATTTTGGTCACTGTCAGTTAGAGGCACCTCTCTGTTTGTGGGGCACTGCACTCCCTGCACCAGCCCTTGTGGGGAGCTCTGCCACACCACATCCCAACTAACTAAATATACCAACTCTGGGTGGGGCAGACTTGGGAAAGGGGCACAGGGAGGTCGCCTAAATGACAGTCACTGAAATCTGGTGTTGTCTTGATACAGAACTCTAAACATGGTGCTCTAGCAATGGCATATGAACAACAGGTACACCTGCTTTAATCTTTCTTTTTAAGTTTACTAAAATACCAAATAGATTATCACTTATGAAACATTTAATTGCTTCCCAGGTTATTGATGTGGATTGCTGAATTTCAGGAAGAAATTAATGTTCTTTTTTATCTTTTGAACCACAGCCTCATCCGATAGTAGGAAACTGTTAATTTTCCACCTAGACCTTACTGTTTATTAAGTTCCATTTTTACTGATTCCAGAGCATAGTCCAATATTACAAACATGCATATTGTAGCTGCCTGTTTAGTTTGACCCAGATTTGACTGGATCATAAATTTTATCTATTCTTGATCCACTCTTATGAGTTTGTAACCAGAAGCTGTATTCCTTTACCCCATTGTTTTTTTTGCAGAATATTTTTATTGAAACATAATAAAAGAAAACACAACAGCCTGTGAAAACAAGTAGCAGTACTGCACAGTACAATAAATCGTAATAGAGCTAAGCAGGTATCCATATGGTTACTATCAAAAGCTCTAATACTCTAAAAACAAACATGTTTTGTAATTTGTTATGGTGATATAAAGCAAGTATCTTATTTTATTAGCTGGAATATGCAACTATATTCAATCAGTTATGACCTGTTGGGAAAAGTGGAGTCAGATATCTGTTATAGGTTGATAATAAATTCAGACATTTACCCTGTCTGTGGCCCAGCTGTTGGGACTGGCACATCATGAAGGGACCTGAATGTTGGTGATACCAGGATGGGTTACCATGGGAACAAGTCCATCTCCATTGCCCATGACAGTTTGTGCCAACATTGCTCATATTTAGCAGTCTCTACTATAATGCAAGCTTGAGCACACTCTTTAAACAGTATAGCAGATTATGTGCTCACTGTGGGATGCTAGGTAGCTTTGCAGACATCCAGCACTGAGCCAGTGTCTTCCATGCATTAACTGCTGCAAGGGACCACAGCTTCATATCTTGTCCCATTTTCTTTTCTATTGTTGTCCACCCCACCAAACATTCTAAGGGAGATTCAGGAGGAGCAAAGCCAACAGTCCACACATTATTTTGTGTATTCCAAGTCAGTAAGGAAGGACTTTATGGCACATAAGGGTCATGTACAGAAAGTCTCATTTGTATCACCACACTTAGGGCAGTGTTTTGTTTCTCTGGGTTCAGTCCCTGCAACCAGGAGGGAGAAAAGTAAGTTCTAAACCAAAAATTAAACACCATTTGTCTCATTCTGTTGTTTTTGGAGCAAGTGTTAAAATGCTCCACTGCAGCAGACCACACCTCAGGGGTGAGGACAATATCAAGATCCTTCTCCCAAGAAGACTGGAAACTTAAAAAGGGATTTGTAGAAGTGTTCTGGAGGATTTCATAATAAATTGTTAGAGGTTTCGAGTTGGGCTGTTACCTAAATATCCGTTCTTCAAAGGGGTCTACCTGATCCAAAGAGCTCTGTGCCTCACAGTAGCCTAATAGTTTATGGCAGACCTGTAAGTAGATGAAGAAATGCTCTGGAGCCAAGTCTGAAGTTTTCCAAAAGAAAGCAACCATCGCTCTTCAAACAGTTGATGATTCAACATAATCCTTTTGTTGCTAGTAGAGTAAGCCTCCATTAGAAATATATTATATTTCAACTTTGTCTTCAAGGTGGATCAAATAGATGCATACTAGGATTTTGAGGGCAACACTCCAGTATTCATATGGGCCAGGGTTTTTGTAAAGAGATCAGTGCAAGGAATTATAGGGTTCAATTGCAATGAATGGAAAAGGAGATCCCTTCTGATGTCCACTCCCAGTTGTTCCTCTCTGATTTTATCCAGCTTGGGGCTCAGCAGTAGCCCCAACTGGTAGGAATGCTAATTGTGCAGCTTGATAGCATGACCAAAAATGTGGAGACCCACTCCTATTCAATTGTTGTTGCAATACATTTCTATGTATCCTGGCCTGTTCCCCCTCAGAGGAACTTGTATTTTAAACCATCTAACTGTTTAAAGTACTCGCCAGGGAGGTGCACTAGTAGTGACTGAAATATGAATAAGCACTGAGGGAGCAAGTTCATCTTAATCAACGCCACTCTTCCCAGCAGACTTAATGGCAGGGAAGACCATCTGTCACAATCCTGAGTTAATTTATTAAAGAGGGAGTGGTAATTAAGCACTGCAAGCTGAGAGTGATTGGCAGTGATGTGGACCCCCTAAGTATTTAATTTTATGCACCATTTGGGCTGCCAAAATATAGAAACATGGAAGTTGATGGCAGATAAGGACTGCAAGGCCCATTCACTCTGCTCATTTCTTTTCTACCTTATGAATGTGCCATCGGCCTTTGCTCTGTCAATGGCCTATCTATTCATACTCATCTGTATTGCTCCCTTATGCCTATCCCATGCCTGTTTGAAGCCCTGCACTGTACTCATATCCACCACTTCCTGAGGTAGGCCATTCCATGCATCCACCACCCTTTCTGTGAAAAAGAACTTCCTCACATTACCCCTTAATTGGCCTCCCTCTAATCTCATGCTGTGTCCTCTTGTCCTGCTATTTTTATATTGAAATATGCTAGACTCTTTCACCTTGTTAGTGCCTCTTAAGGTGTTTGAATGTTTCAAACATATCACCTCTCTCCCTCCTCTGTTCTAGCTTGATACATATTGAGTTCAGTTAATCTGTCCTCATATGTTTTATGATGCAGTCCCTGCACCATTTTGTTGCCCTTTGTCTGGACTGCCTCAATTTGGTTAATACCCTTGTGAAGGTGTGGCCTCAGTACTGCACACAGTACTCCAAATGGGGCCTAACTAGTGTCTTGTAGAGAGGGATTATTACCTCCTCTTCCAACTTGTGATACCCCTACTAATACACCCCAACATCCCCCTAGCCTTACTTACTGCTTTAGTGGTCTGCTTGGATGATTTCAGGTCATTGGTGATGATGATGCCCAATTCTCTTTCTTCCCTTTTGACTGCCAGCAACTCTCCTCCCATCCTATAGGTGGCTTCAGGGTTTCTCTTCCCTATGTGCATGATCTTGCACTTCTTTGCGTTAAACCCCAATTGCCACTCTTCTGACCATTTTGAGGTTTATCCAGATCTGTTCTTCATCTGCCCACCCCATCTGGATCATCTAGTCTGTTGCAGAATTTTGATGTCATCTGCAAACAGACAAACCTTACCCTCCAGTCCATCTGCAATGTCTCTGCTGAAGATATTGAAGAGGACTGGCCCCAGGACTGATCCCTGAAGTTTCCCCCACTTGTGAGTTGCATCTCTTCTGACTGTATACCATTTACCACCACTCTCTGTTTTCTACCTGTCAACCAGTTTGCCACCCAGTTGACCAATGTCTGACCCACCCTGAGCCTACCCAGCTTATTAATCAGTCCTCTATGTGGAACAGTATTGAAAGCTTTGCTGAAGTCAAGGTAGGCAACATCAACTGCCCCCCGGTCCACCACTGTAGTTACCCAGTCAAAGAAATCTATGAGATTAGTTTAACAGGACCTTCCTTTTGTAAACCCATGCTGTCTTGGATCCTGTGCTCCTATGGATTCCAGGTGTTGCACTATCCTTTCCTTAAGGAGTGTATCCATAATCTTGCCCACTACTGAGGTAAGACTAACTGGTCTGTAGTTCCCTGCCTCCTCCATGTTACCAGTCTTGTGGAGCGGGATCACATGAGCCCTTCTCCAGTCTTCTGGAACCTCTCCTGTGCTCAGAGACTCACTAAACAGTTCTGATAATGGCTCTGCTAGTTCCACCCTTAGCTCCTTTAGTACCTTGGGATGTATGCCATCAGGTCCCATTCCCTTGTCCACCTTGAGCTTATCAAGCTCTTGTAGGGCCCCTTTTTTTTGAGAAAGGACTAGTGCACACCTCTCTCCACCCTGTGTCCATGGTGCTGAGCTGTGGGCAGTGCCCTACCTTCTCTTCAGTAAATACTGAGCAAAAGTATCATTTAGGATAGATGCTTTTACCAGGCCCTCCTCCTCACATGCCTCCTTATCCCCTTTAATCTTTGCAATATTCCCTCAGGACTTTCTCCTTTCACTAATGTATCTATAGAAAGTTGTATCACCTTCTTTTACTGTTCGTGCTAGCATTTCCTCAGTTTGGGCCTTTGCCTGCCTAATTGCCTTCCCTGCTTTCCTTAGTTTGGTATGCCTACCTATCTTCATCCTGCTGAGTTCCCTTATATTTCCTTATGGCCAGCCTTTTGGCTCTGACCTTTACTGCTACTGTGTTTGAGAACCAAAGTGGTTTCCTTCTTCTTTTGCACTTCCTTTTCTCACTAACATAATGGGATGTTGCTTCAAGTATTGCATCTTTAATGCTTGCCCACTTTGCCTGTACCCCCAAACCTGTGTTTCTTTTTGCCAGGGCTTGCTTAACTCTGTTGGCCATCTTATCAAAGTCAGCTCCTCTGAAGTCCCATATTTTGCCTTGGAATGGGATGATTTTGTTCTAGTGGCCAGTTGAACCATACCATGTGATGGTCACTGGCACCCAGGTGACCTTCTACCTGGAGATCTCTGATACTTTCCTCTTAGTCAGTACTAGATCTATGATAGTTCTGTCTCTTGTGGGTTGTTTTACCAGTTGTTTGAGGCCCTTCCCCTGCAGGGAATCCACCATGTGTATAGTTCTGGCAGATGTCCCTACTGGTTTTGACCAATCTGTATCTGGCATGTTGAAGTCTCCCATTATCAGAACCTCACCCTTAGCTGTCATGTTTTGTATATCTTCTAACACTAACATGTCTATGTTCTCCCCTGGTCTGGAGGCCTGTACATAACTCCAGTTTGTATGGCTGTCCTATTTCCTGTTTCCAGGGTGACCCACAGTTCTTCTGGCTCTTATGTGTATTCTGTATTTCTGTAGCTTTGATATTTTCATTGGCATAAAGGGCCGCTCCACCCCACCCCCCCTTTTGCACCTCGGTCTCTTCTGAACAGTACATTGCCAGGTACTGAAGTCTCCCAAGTATGGTTACTGGTAAACCATGTCTCACTAATGGCTACTATGTCCAGTTTAGCCTCTATCATTATTGCCTGCAGGTCTGGGATCTTGTTTCCCAGACTGTGAGCATTTGTATACAAGATTTTCCATTGGCCATGTATTCAAAGAAAGAGATGGCATATTTTTATCCCCCACAGGTAGTGGTTCACTGTTGGTCCAATTAATTTTATAGCCTGAAATGGATGCATACTCCTGAAGCAAAGTATGGATAATTGGGAGGCTGTCTTGGGGGCTCTGCAGATAAAGGAAAAGATCATCTGCAAATAATGCAAGTTAATGTTCACTATTAATTCCAAAGCCATTAATCCCAGGGTGGTCCCTGATTTTTATAGCCAAGGGTTCCAGGGCTAGTGCATATTGGAGGGAGTACAGTGGACACCCTTCTTTAGTGCCTGTATACAGAGCAATCGTTGAGGGACAGTGATCTATTAATTAGGATCTGTGAGGCTGGGTGATTATAGAGTGTTCCAACCCATTTAACCATATGCTGTCCAACTTCAAAAGACTCCAGAGCCATGAAGATGTACCCCAATTCCACGCTGTCGAACATCTTTTAGGCATCAAGTGCAAAGACAGCCACCCCATGGCCCCTACATGTTTTAGCCCAATAATATATTATGCTGAGGGTTTTCTGGACATTGTGTTTACCCTGTTTACTGTGGACAAAACCACATTGGTCAGGGTGTACAATAAGCAGAAGTAAGGGCTCCATTCTACCTTCAGCAATTCACACAAGAACCTTATAATCAGAAAGATGGGGTGGTATGAGGCACAGAGGGTAGGGTCCTTCCCCAGTTTTGGTAGGACAGTGATGGTGGCTCACACATGGAGAGGGCAAGATTCCCTTGCTAATGCTTTCCATGTACACCTCAAACACGGGGTCAAGAAGGTCATCATGGAGTTTTTTGGAAAAGTCTATAGGTTAGCCATCTGGACCTGGGGATCTACATCCTCAGAGTTTCTTTATAGCCCTAGTTATTTCATTTTTCTCAAGTGGGCCATCAAGAACCATGGAGGCATTTGCCTGTATGGTGGTCACCAGGGCTCTTTCCAAGAACCGCTGAGGTTGCTCCAGGGAGGGGGATACTGCTGATGTGTAGTGGTCTTTGTATAATTGTGCAACTGTATCCCCTATTGACTGGGTGTCTACAGCCAGTCCACCATCAGGAGTACTAATTTCTTTGACAGTTGATATCCCTCTTTTTTCTTAAGTTGCCATGCAAGAAATACCCCCCATCCCCATTGAAGATAGTCCCACATTACAGAGGAGCAGGCCCCATTCCAACTTAGAGCTACTGATAGTGTTAAATTTGACTTTATTTTGTTGAAATCTATTATATAGGCCAGGAATAGGGTCTCACTTGTGAGCTTTCTCTAACTCCCTGACATTCTTCTCGAGGAGCTCCAAGTGAGCCACCTCCATTT
This sequence comes from Neoceratodus forsteri, assembly GCA_016271365.2. NCBI lineage: Eukaryota > Metazoa > Chordata > Ceratodontiformes > Ceratodontidae > Neoceratodus > Neoceratodus forsteri. The sequence goes on along the minus strand of CM057454.1, from coordinate 1,021,326,861 downwards.
TTTTTTTATGAACCACAAAGGAGATGGTCTGACCTCTGATATGTGCTGTTAAGGCTTCCCATCTAGCCAAGATGGTAGTATCCCTTTTTTCATTGTGTAATAAACATTCTGCTATGGAAGTTTGAATATAAGTAATATAACTGTTGTCTTTCAGGATCCAGGGGTCAATCTGCCACTGACAGGCAGGAGCCTGCTCACCCCTATTAAAAGTTGGGTGGTAAGGGGACATGGTCTGAGACCAACAAGGGCTCATAGGTGGCATGACTGATTCAGAGTGCCAAAGATGAGGAAACCAGTAGTCTATCTATTCTGGTGTATGAATGATAAGCATGGGAGAAGAAGCTATGCTCCCTAGCACCTAGGTTTGATGCCTCCAAATATCCAGTAGAGAAAATGTATTCTCAATTTCTTATAAGGCCCTGGCATTATTTGAGGATGGGGTGGGAACTGGGTTGGATCTGTCCAGTAGCGTGTCTGAGACACAGTTAAAGTCCCGCCTCTAGTATCCATAGGCCCTTGAAAGGTGCCATGTCTAGATGTAACTGATGGTTAAAAACCTGGATCCTCAATGTTGGGTTCATAGATACTACCCACCACCCATGTCTCCTCTGTATTCAAATGTAGCTGGGTGAACATGTATCTGCCCCCTGGATCTAAATAGGAATTCTGGACTTGTCCCTAGAAACCAATTGGCAACCATATGGCTGCACTTTGAACATGAGAGCTATAAGTGACCACAACCCAACCCCCCAGACTCCCTTAGTCTGCTCACCTCCAGAACTGCAAGATGTGTCTCCTGCAACAAAATTATGGGGACTTTCATTTTCTTGTTTCTACTCAGGACTCTTTTCCTCTTGATAACATTTTTAAACCCATTAATATTCCATGTTACCACTTTTATAGGGAATGCCATGGTTGTCATTCATCAAACATACCTGCATATCCTCCCACACCACAACACCAGAATATAAACTTTTGAATTGCCTAGCAAAAACACTGAACTATGTACAGTGCTACACTGTGATACAGCCTTAACATCATTGATATGATGAATATGTTTTTCCCTTTCTTTATGACCCCCTTCCCATCCCCCCACCTACACACCCTAACCCCCCAAATTAGCTTCTGTCATCCCACCACCAACCTTAATGCCCCACTAGGAGAAACAGTGGTCCAGTGGAGCAGCATGAGGGACAATAACAACATTGTTCTTCCCCCTCTCCCTTGATTAGTGATGGAGGTGTTTTGGGGGGCTACCTGGGCTAGCATAAGGTACTGATCACCAAGAACAATAAGAAATAGTGTGATTAGCTCCCTACTCTGGTGGGGCAGTGAAATATATCACATCCTTCAGCTGTGAGTCTTTTTTTTGTCTCACTTATTCTGTCTATTTGGTAGACTCATGGCGAGTCCCTGCCCCTCCCCACCAGAGAGAGGTACCCCTCTCACCTACTAAACTGCCCCTTAATGGGGAAATACCCAAAGGATCTACAACTGAAACAACCACCTGGCAGTCCAAAGAGACTGCTCTCAGAATCAATTAAGAGACTACTGTGTCTCAGTGCCTCAGGCTACACAGATCAACTCTGTAAGTCCCGTGAGGTTCATATCATGAGAGGCTGACATGATATCCCCTGTCAAGGGGTGGGATTTCTGTAGGTTTACCACTTGTCCTGATTTTTGGAGGACAGACCTGATTTGGATAGCTGTGCCCTGCAAAGAAACATGATATACTGCAAGTCCTGACATCCTCATAAAAAAGTCTGTTTTCAAATTTTCCTCTGTATTTTGCAGAAAACTATAATAACTAAAGAAAATCAGGTTTCAGTAAGAAATGTCTCTCTTCGGGCTCTTTTTAAACATGGTATTGTTACTTTCTCTGGATTCAATGAATACACCAAATTGATCTCTTCAGCCCCCACCTGCAGGTTCATTTATGCTGTTGAACAATTGTTTGAGTCCTGGTGTAAGAGAGCCCATTTGGAGCTAGTAGTGTTTATTGGGTGATTACTACTTTGGGTGACAGTGATCACAACATCCTACTACTGGATTATAACACTATCACCAAACACACCAAGGGAATTACTGTCCTTAAAGATTTCAGTAAAGCACACTACACTAAAATGCAAGAATATTTAAGTGACTGGGACTGGAAAATGAATTAAAAACCAGGACTTACAAACCATATGGGATATTATTAAAATGAGAATGATTACTGCATTAAAGACTGGGTTCCTTTAAGAACAAAGTACAAAAATAAAAGGCATACACCTCCATGTGAAATAAACTATTAAAAAGCAAATCAAGACTAAAAATATACTTTACAAAAAGTACAAAAAAATACAACTACAAGTACCAGGTTAAACTACAAAAAATCAGTTAAAATCTTTAAAAATGTAATAAGAAAGACTAATGCTAGATTAGAACTAAAACTCACAACCAAAGGTAAAGATAATCAAAAACAGTTTTATAATTACATAGGTTCTTTAAAGGGAAAGCAAAAAAACTATAAACCACTTGAACACTGGATTGTATACTATTTCAGATAAAAAGAAATAGCCTGCAAATTGAATGAATGCTTTGCTAATATTTTCGAGACAAAAAAAAAATTCACAGTACTCAGAACAGAATTAAATCTCAACATTCCTAAAGTTTTCCCAGGGATGTAATTAAAGTAATATCAATGCTTAAAAACAACAGCTCCCCAGGTCCTGATGGTAATACCGCAAAATTTTACAGGAACTTAAAACGAAATTGCTGGTCCACTATCGTGTTTATTTAACGAGTCAGTAAAGGCAGGGAAACATTAACTGACTGGAAGGATGCAGTAATTACTCCTATTCATAAAGGTGGTACCTTAACAGATTCAAACAATTATCAACCTATAAGCCTAACGTCGACAGTAGGGAAAATCATGGAAAAACTTATCCAGACACTAATACTACAGCATATAAATAACACAGGGATGGTAGACCCCACTCAGCATGATTTTGTAAAAGGCAGATCATGTTTGACAAACCTTATTCATTTTTTTGAACCCATAAGTGCAGCACTTGATTAAGGGGCTCCTGTAGATATCATCTTCCTTGATTTGGCCAAGGCATTAGACACGGTTTCACATAATATTCTACGTTCTTTATTACATAATATCCAATTACATCCTAACATTAACTGAATTAATTCCTGGCTAGATTCGTGCAGACAAAAGGTTGCCATCAAAGAACAATAGTCCGACTGGCTACCAGTCACCAGTGGGTAACCTAGGCTCTGTACTTGGCCCCACTTTATTTAACTTACTTATATCAACTCTATAAACCCCTGACATGCATGGCTCTGCAAATATGCAGATGACTGCAAACTGGTGGAATTTTACAAACCTTAGCTGATGGGAGGCAGTTACAGATAAACTTTGATTTGATTTCCAATTGTGCTTGCTTAGCAAAATTAAATTCAACAAAACTAAAAGTAGAGTGATGCACTTGCAAGTCAATAATCCAAAGAGTGAATATACATTAAATGGAAAAGTATTAGAAACTACAACTGAGGAAAAATATCTTGGAATATGGATTAACAACAACTTAACTTTTGAAAATCATTCAAGAATAACAGTTAAAAAATGTCAAAGGATACTGGGGTGTATTCTAAAAAATATTAAATAAAGAAAAAATAAATCTTGCTACCACTGTATAAGGGTGTTGTGCATCCACATATGGAATACTGCTCACAGTTCTGTACTCAACATACCTTAAGAAGCAATAAATTGATTGAAGGTGTTCAAAGAAAGCTAACTAAAAAATTAACAACATTAGAAACTTGAGTTACAGCCAAATATTGAATACCCTAGGGCTGTACTCTGTAAAACACAGGCAACTAAGAGGAGATCTTGTTTAACCTACAAAGCTATCAGAGACCCAGTAATGAAAGAAACCACTGGTTTAGTATCACACCATACAGAAATACTAACAAGGACTCATACACTTAAACTTAAAGGTGAAAGGTGTGCAACAAAAAGAATTGGATTCTTTACTCAAAGAATAGTTAACCTTTGGAATACTCTTCCACATGAAATAGTTGACAACCCCAACATAATTATATTTAAAAACATAGGCAAGATCGATATAAAGGAAAACATGTTTTTGATTTCCACCCATTACTCTAGGGTGGCGAATTCACTAAAAGGCATTTTTGTCTATCAAAATCATAACTAACTATGAAACTATGTGCAGATCAATCATGCAGCCTTAACAAAAGAACACAAAGTAGGAGAGCAGTCACTCACTAGGATGGACCCCATTTGAGTAAATGTCATGCCCCACAAACACATGTAGACCCTCCTTGAGTAGACTCCCCCTGCTAATAGCAGCACCCACAGGTGCCATGGGGGAGAGGTGCGAGTCCTCTTACCACATTTGCTAATATAGGCTAACACATGAAAAAATGTACCTCCAAGTTAAGCAGCAAGTCAGAGCTCCCACCCCATCCACAGTCTTCCGATTTGGGAGTCAAATGGACATTACCACATCAGGTTGCCACGATGCTCCTTTCCAAGTCTTCAGAGATTTTACCACTGCTTGGTGCCTGAATCTCACAAGAAGCTGCAGTTACAAAAGGGAGTTCATGGGTATCTGTTTAAGTTCCACCTCACCACCACAAATTCAGGCCATGTAATAGACCCATCGAAGGATCTGGATGGATTTCTCCCCATTCATCACTCCACAAAATAGATGTCTGTGTTGACAGATTGGTTTTGAAATTGAAAGATTGTCAATTTCACTGGAGCCACTAGCAGATGATACTGGGCAATTTACCACAAGAATTCCCCAACCATGCACAGTTATTCATCAGCCATACATAGGTTATATAGCCTAAAATGAAGGGACCCATCATATTTATTTACTTTTAATTAGATTTGACTTTACTGCCCATATACGAAGGACACCCACCTGTTGATACTAGGTCAGGGATGTCACTGCAAAATCATACAGTCCAGGGCAAGAGATGAAAGGCAGGCACTGGGGCCCACAGAGATGGTCCCTACATTTAAGAGCATAATTTCTTGGGTGTAATTGAGTGTTTTAAATTCAGCACAGTTGCTAGACAAAGTTGGTGGTTCAAGCAGAGATGCTGCCTGCATGAAATGCTTTACCCTCCTCAATGTACTGTTTCACAGTCTTGAGGGAATCAAAAAATCTAGGAGGGTGCCCATGGTGATTAGTTCACAGGCTGGAAGGATATAAGTGGGCAAATTCCCAGCCCTTGTTGAATAAAACATTTTTCACTTCACTGAATTTCTGCCGGTAGGACTGGAGGTTTCGACTGGACTATAAACACTTTCTGGCAACTATCCAGAGTGATTGGGCCCTTTGTCTTAGCAGTCCTTAAGATTCTTTCTTTGTCTTTGTATTGTAAGTACTTTATCAAGAAATGTTGGTCTTGTTCACCTGGTCACGGCTTCGGACCTACCTGGTGGGCTCTCTCAACTTTGAAAGCCCTTGCCATGTCCTCAAACTGTAGCCATTAAATAAACCAAGTGTGCACCTCCATTGTGGGACTATTCTTCTCGGTGCCTCCCAGGAGTCCAATAAGTCAGAGGTTGGAATGGCATGATATATTTTCTAGATAATCTGCTTTGGAGCGTAGATGTGTCACTTGACTTTTAAGCATGTTTCTGTCCTGTAGGACTTCATTTGGGGGAAAGGCAGTTGGGGAAAGGATTTTAGCTGCTGGATAAGCTTTACATTCTTTTTCAGTCTGTGGGCAGGAGTTCTGACTTGTTTAATAGTGTTCTGTGGTGTGGGAGATCCATAGTGGAAGCTGAATATTCATTTATCTTTTCTACAGGCATTGTGAGTGGCTTTCTGGAAGTTTCTGTCTTTCTCATCCAGGATCAATTTACAGCTCATTGGGGCTTAAATACCAGGGCTTTTCACAAAGCAGTACTGCAGAAACAGTTGGGGTCAGTCAGAAGTTGTCTGAACCTTCTTTTGCTGAGCAGTTGGGGAAAGGATTTTAGTTGCTGAATAAGCTTTTAAATTCTTTTTCAGTCTGTTAACTTTAGGGCAGGAGTGCTGACTTGTTTAATATAGTGTTTGTGTGTGTGGAACCTTCCTCCGAGGAGCTTGCAGTGCTTTGAGGTGCAGTGAGGGGCAGACACAGGGCTGATACAGTCTCATAAGAGTCAGGTGTGGGCCCTAATCCCACCCTCCTCCCCACAGCACAGCTCATTTGTGGGGAACACCTGCCCTGCAGTTGGAAGAAGGGGTTTCAGATGCAGCTCATGTAGTTCTATCCAATAATGCAGCCACAGGGCAGGGAAAGAGCAAAGGTAGGTCTCAAATAGGAGTACAGCATCCACAATGAATTGCTGATTAGTGTGATAGGTGGATATTGTGGAGGGCCTTCAACTGGACTATATCAGGTAAAACTTCTGTTAGAGGCTGGGCTAGGATTAATTAATTCTACTTGCTGTAGGGATAGTTAGTGTGGAGAGGCTGTATAGGTAGCGTGGACCATGGGTAAGATTGTTTAGTACAATGGTTGTGGGACAGCAATGTGAATGATATACTGTGGAGGCTGGGAGGTTGCCCAATATGCCACAGGCTAAGGAGGCTCAAGGAAGAGGTTCAATGGCTTGGCAGGGAGCTGGGGAGGTTGAGGGATGAGGGGAGGATTGCGTTGGTAGGACGGCTGATATCTGAGAGTATTGTGGGGGCAAAATAGACAGGAAGCCAGCTGATGAAGGGTGGACTTAGTAGGACCTAGAAAAAGAGGAGCAGCAGTAGGCAGGGGGGAGAAGAAAGCACATAGTAAAGCAAAAGGGATAGGGAACATGTTTACTTTACTAGCAACACATGGGAAAGAGGATGCAGGAGGTGATTGCACAAGGGATAGCACTCACAAAAAAGAGGAAGTGATGTGCATTACTGGTGGAGAGATTGAGCATGGTGTGGCAGGGGGAGGGAACTACTCGGAGAGGTGAAGAGGTAGAGGGAGGTTGGCAGTCAAAAGGAGGAGGGGGAGGGGTCTTAATTGGGAGGGCCAGGGGAAAAGACACTGGGGCACATGGTAAAAACACAGTCTTGAGTGGCTCCAAAAATGAGAACCTGGGTGGGGTGGGTGACAGCACAAGGAAAAAGGAGGGAGGTGTACTGGTGTTGGGGACTCCATACTCAAGGGGATCATATGGGGCAGCAAGGGGGAGAGGCACATTTGGATATGGGTGGAGTCCATACCAGGATTAAAGGCAGACATGGCAGGACAGGCAATCCTAAGGTGCGTAAAGAGGGGTAGGAGTAAACCACAAATTGTGGTACATGTGGGGACAAATGATCTAGCGGGGGAAATTGTGGAGGTAACAAGGGAGAGGATTGAGAATGTCAGAAGGTTGTGTGAGGAGACAGGGAGTCTGTGGCCTTCTCTGAAGTGCTCCCAGTACCCTGTGCAAGCACAGTGAGAAAGGAGAGGACTAGAGAGTTGAACACATGGTTGGTAGAATGGTGTTGAACTAAGAGTATGGGGTTGTGGGCAGCTGGATCAGTACCTGGGATAATAATAACAACCTGTTTACAAGGGATAGGCTGCACCAGAGTGTGGAGGGGATAAAACAAGGACTGGAGAATTCTTGCGACAAGGGTGGATTTAAACTAGAAGGGGGGTTGGCAAGTGGACAGCAGGTAGGCAGGTATCCGACAGAGTGGAGTCACAGCCTAGCCACCAGGCTAGCAGGGAAGGACTCAGGGTGGCCAAAAAATGAGGAAGTAGAAGGGAGGAGATGGAAGATAGTGAAGGGAAGGGGGCATTATGGAGGGTTGTCTCATTGAATGCAAGAAGCCTAGGAAACAAATTCACTGAGCTACAGGCACTCAACAGTGTGGAGGGCAGATATTGCAGCTGTCATAGAAACGTGGGCAACTGAGCACTGGGACTGGGATCTAGCAATCCCAGGACACAAATTATACAGGAAGGACCATAAGGGGGGGTGGTAGTCTATGTGAGGGACAGGATCAAATGCACAAGGGACAAGGGAGAGGAAAGGAGAACAGAGGCAATCTGGCTGCAGCTCCTAGACTCAAGGGGTAGGAAATTGAGGTTTGGGATGGTATGCAGGCCACCATCCCTTTCTGAGGAGCTTGAGGGAGTTAGCAGGATAAATCAAAAAGGTATGTAGGGAAGGTGGTCATCGTGAGGGATTTCAACTTGCTGGGGATTAACTGGAGCATTCCTGTCACCTCCACTGCTAGGGAGCAAGTGCTCCTGGATGCAGTCCAGAAGGGTCTCCTGACACAGTTAGTTACTGTACCTACTAGGTTAAAGAACACTTTAGATCTGGTATTGTTGAATGGTGAGGCAGTGAGAGAAATAAAGGTAGAAGACCAACTAGCCAACAACGATCACCAAATGGTATGGTTTAAGATCACAATGTGTGGGGAGCCAGAGAAATCAGTTACTCGGGTGGTAAACTTCAGGGGTGGACTTTGGGAGGATGCAGGAAGTACTGAAAGGGAAACTGGAGGGCATAAGGCAAGAGATGGATGTGGATAGAAATGGGATATTATTAAACCGGGGGGTTGCTATAGGCAACAGAAGCCTGCACCAAGGCACAGAGTAAGCAGAGCAGAGCAAGAAAACTATGCTGGTTGAACAGCGAGGTTGTGGAGGTGGTGAGGGAAAAACGAGTGGTGCATCAGATGTTTAGGAGGACAGGGAAGGAAGTGGACAGGGAAATGACCAGAAAACTGAGAGAAGCCAAGGCCAAGAGGGGCCTGAGATCAGCACAAGGAATTAATGGGAGGGAGAAATACTTTTTCAGATACATCAGGGAGAAAAGGAAGTGCAAGGAGACAATGATGAGGATAAAAAGGGGTGGGGAGTGGACAGAAAAGAGGGAGGATCAGGCAGAAGCACTGAATCAATACTTTTGCTCAGTGTTCATGGAAGAAAGGGGGGACCGCTACCAGCATTGGCTAGGAGGGTGAGGATAGGGGGAAAGGAGGTGACAGATGGAAGAATTGAGGCAAGTAGTGTTCTAGAGGGACTGAGGGCTCTGAAGATAGACAAGGCACCAGGGCTGGATGGTATCCACCTCAGGGTGCTGAGGGAGATGCCAGAAGTGTTGGCGGAGCTGCTGGTGGATCTGTATAGCACCTCACTGGAGTTGGGATGTGTCCCACTAGACTGGAGGATGGCACATGTAGTACCATTACACAACAGCGGGTCAAGGGATGAACTGGGTAATTACCATTTGGTAAGTCTCACCTCCATAGTGTGCAAACTCATGGAAATGATACTAAAGGAAAGACTGGTGTCGTACTTGGAGAACAATAGCCTCCATGATGTGGTACAGCATGGGTTTGTTTCAGGGAAGTCTTGTCAAACCAACCTCATGCAGTATTATAACTGGGTGACAAGTGAGCTGGATAAGGATCATGGGGTGGATGTTTTTTACTTGGACTTCAGCAAGGTCTTCTATTCGGTGCCTCATGGGCAGCTTGGGGAGAAGCTAACTTGTGTAGGGGTAGGGGCAAAAATTATGAACTGGATTACAAACTGGCTGAGTAGCTGGCTGCAACAGGTGATGGTGAGAGGGGAGCTCTCAACTGCAAGGCCGGTGATGAGTGGGGTACAACAGGGCTCTGTGTTGGGGCCAGTATTGTTTGATCTCTTCATATCAGACATTGCACATGGGGTGGTGAGCAAGGTAAGTCTGTTCGCTGATGACATCAAAATCGGAGCAGTGGTGGATGGAGAGGAAGGATGGAAGCAGCTGCAGGGGGACCCACACAAGCTAGAGGAGTGGTCAGAGAGGTGGCAGCTCAGGTTCAGTGCAAAGAAGTGTAAGGTTATGCACTTTGGGGTGAAGAACCCAAGGAGAGAATACTGTCTGTGAGGGGGTTAAGCTGGGGATCACTGAGGAGGAGAAGGACTTAGGGGAAATGATAACAGGGACCATGAACAACACTGCCCAGTGCAGAAAAGTGGCTGCAAAAGCGAACAAATGCTGGGTGCATAGCGGGGTGGTTTCATCCAGTGAGAGGTGATCTTGCCCTCTACAGTCCTGATGAGGCCGCACTTAGAGTATTGTGTGTAGTTTTGGAGGCCATACTGAAAGCGTGATATCAGGCTACTGGAGGAGGTGCATAGGAGGGCAACAAAAATGATATGTGGAATGGAGGGGACAGACTATGACAGCAGGCTGGGAGACCTGAATATGTACACCCTGGAGGATAGAAGGGACGGGGGGATATGACAGAGACATTCAAGTATCTGAAGGGAATCAATAAGGATGGAGTAGATGGGGCCTTTAAGTTAAGGAGAGGGAGGGTCACCAGGGGGCACAGGCTAAGAATGGGGGATTTAGGAAGGAAATGAGGAGACACTATTTCTCAGAGAGGGTGGTAGCAAAATGGAATGTCCTACCAGAATGGGTGGTATCATGCAAATCTGTGAATGGCTTCAAAAGGGCATAGGGACGGGAACAGGGAGAGTGAGGGTGGGGAGGTGGGAGTGGCAGTAGGATGACAAAGTGGAGGGGGGTTGGGCAGCTACAAACTAGGGGTGTTGGCCACACACTCGAGCAGACTTAGATAGACTGGGTGGTCTGTTTCTGCTGGCACATTTGTATGTTCATATGTTCATAGTTAGGGAGTCCTCCAGATTGCTAATTCTCTGTTACACTTCATTCAACTGGCTCGTGTGTGACTCCATCACTTCGGACAAACTGGTCACCACAGTCTGCAAACATGAAATTTGTGCTGTTACATTTTCAAAGCTTGCCTTCAATTTCATTTTGAAGATCTGTTAGCAATGCAGGCATATTGGCAAGTGTTTTTTTTTTGTTTCCAGCTTGGTAATTTTTTTTCCGCTTCAAGAGTTAGGCTATTTGCCCAATATATGACCCTGTTGTTGGTTTGCTGTTAACTCTCTGGGATCAAAGTGTAGTTTTGCCTGCCAGGTTTTTGACTGGCTCATTGCCCCAGTACTTTTGCCCACCATCAATGAAAATTCCAAGCTACTAAACACTTTTAAATCAGTTTCCCCCACTATTAAATGTCATGCCCAAGTTGCCCAGTTTTAAAGAGTGTCTTTCATCTTGCCTTGTCTGCCTCCCCCTTATGACATTATTAAGAATTCACCATGCATTCACTAATCCTGTTGTTTGTGTGAAACCTTTTAAGTCCCTAACTGCCTTGTTAATCTATGGCTTCCATTTGTCCTGTATATTATACTGGTTCTAATATACAATTGATCTGTCCCACCATTATAATAGTATTGTCCTGGAATGGATTTATTAGATCCAAAATTTTACTAAATAAAGTATGGTTTTCTAGGTTCAGTCTATATATATTAATAAACAGTACTGTTCCCCATTTAGAACCCCTTTAACTATTATGTAATGTCCATCTTTATCTTACAAAACCAAATCTTCACACACATGTACACCCTTTTTGACCAGTATCATTACCCCTGATTTTTTGAGGTGTTTCCTGCACTGTATACTTTTTCTACTCACTACTTTTTCATTTCAAAATGAAGTCACTTTTTTATATGAGAATCTTGTAAAAATTCAGTTTCTGTGTTCAGTTTCCTGAGATGCCTTAGTGTTTTCTAACTTTTTATTTTATTATTCAATCCGTTAACATTTCAAGTTATTTTACATATCTCTGCTATTACCTTAAAAATAATTGCATATTTGCTTGTCTATTTCCAGAAACATCGCAAACTACAGTTTTTGTCTTGTGAGTTTTATATCTTCCACAACAAATTGTTTCATTCCTATCTGCATTGAAAGAAAATAAAAAGAGAAGGAAAGATAATAAGAGAATATGGAATGATTGAAAAGTATGGAGAAGAAGGAGAAAGACTTTGAATTGTCTACTGATTTAAATTCCCAAAATAAAAGATCAAAGTCAAAACTTAAACACCCCCTATGGGTTGACAAGAAAAAAAAAGTCCTTTATTGATCTATTTAAGTCAAGAAGCTGGGTAAATATCTACTCTGTAGGAGAAAAAACAGCAACCCGAATATGATAAGCAACCAAACTCCAAGCAACCGTGTAAGTGAGTAACTAGTGAAATGGTTTTAATTTAAGCCACTATTCATTAAATATTCATTTTGAAGTATAGTCTATCAAAACATTCCATTGCTACTCATCGATTCAAAGTAATGGTTTACAATGAGCAATATAGTAAATTTCTAGAAAGCAAAGTTCATCTCAAACAAATAATACTTATAAGTAACTATCAACCTAAACTTGACAACCTGTGTACTTGCAACTGTCATCTGATGGATAATGTTATGAAACCTACTATGGTCTTTCAGATTTAAGGTAAAATAGTTTCTTACCCAGTTAAAGAACAAGAAGATCTAATTGCATCTTTTGGTTTGTATTAATTTCCTTCGGCTTCCCTGCTTTTTTTTCACATAGTTCTGGTCTCTTCCAGCCTTTATTGGATGTTTTAGGGGAGTAAGAGATCAATTTTACAAAATGTTAGTTCTTATATGCTCTTACTATTTGGGGATTAAATAAAATAAAAGAAGTAAAACTCAGTTGTGCTACCATTCAGGATGCTGGTGACCCTTATTTGGGAAGGAGCACAGGTTATCAAAGACCGCCTGGGGAGAAATGGATTATTCATGCCAAAGGGCACTCTCCTTCTGGGGAGGTAGGGCAGCCTGTTCCATGGCTATACTTCCACCTGGGTGACCCCTGGTGGCAACGCAACAGAGTGAGTATAGGGGAGGGAAGATCCCTGGGATTATTTAAACTCGAGCTAAAACAATAGCCCTTGGACAGATCAGTTTGTAATTGCCTTCAACCTTCTTTATTCAACCCATGATTGTGTATCAGATACAGGATTGCCTGACCGTCCAGCAGTTTAAAACTGCACTTAAAATGTATTTATTTGAGTCTGCATACAGTGATTTTAATGAATTTTAATTTATAATGGAAGTATAATTAAGGTTGTATCTTCAATAGTATTTATGTTGTGTGTTTTATGACTTATGATATGTACAGGTGCCTTGGTTGAAGAAAGAAGCCTTTTTACAAATAAAAAATTACTTACTTACTTACTATCTAAATAACCCTTATTTTCTGTGCTGTGTTTTGTCACACCCTGAATGAGTGATTGTATAACCCTTGGCCTTGACAATAAGGTTCACTAAGGTTAAAGTAAGGAGCAAAAAGGCATAGCCCATGTAAGCTCATGTCATTTAGTTAAAGTATGGAATTCTTTGACCTGAAAGTAACAGTACACCTAATTGATTTTTAAAGATAGATTTGGTCTCACTAATAACCACTTTCAATTGAAGAGAGTTACAGGACCTTACTGTTCTTTTAGAAAAAAAACTACATCACCTTACAGTGCTAAAGTTTGGCTTTGTAAGCTACAGGGGATGTCCTCTGTTGTCTACTAATGGCCCCTATGCACATAGTGGTGGGATGTATGCACTGGAGGTGTATATCCCACCCATGGAGCTCCACACCTGCAGACTGGTGTGCACTGGCGGTGTCCATGACCGCTGTCCACCTGTCCATGGCCCCACCCCTCCGGCGCTCAGGAATCTGCATGGTGGCTGGGGTGGAGTCACAGGTCCAGCAGGGCATCCAAATGGATGCCTGGACTGGGCACACAGTGGCTCACCTATGCAGCAGGGTATGCATTGGCAGCATGCCTCATGAATGTCCAATAGCCAGCAGCTTGGGGGTGAGAGAAGTGATGTGCCACCCGCCATTTCAAGGGCACTGACAGACAGGTATGGGGTATGGGGGTATGGGGGGTTGATGGTGCCACAGGCATGTAAGACACAGTCCACCACAGGAAGTGCAGGAAACAGGGCTACCATGTGTTGGTGTGGGGGCTGCCAGAACCATGATCGGGGGACACAGTCATGGGTCAGGGGATGCTTGCCAGTACCGTGAATGGGGATGCTGTGCTGCAGGGTGGAGGAGTGCCTCCAGCCATTTAGGGATGGAGCTGCCATGAGTACATGGAGTGTATAGGGGGCTTATTGCATGGTTATCCCTGGCATACCCTGTGCCCCATCCTCACACCCACAGCTAGCATAATGAGCCTTTGCCCATGCTGCCTAGTGCTGGCCTACCCTAGCCCACACCCGGCATGGTGCGGTCCATGCACCAGAAGGATGGTGCATTGGTCCTGTGTGCCCCCCGTAATGCATCCCACATGGGGAAGGGCATGCATTGGGAGCTGAGTGGCTATGCACCCCATATATGTCCATGTAGCCACTCCATAGTAATAGTGCACAGGGCCCAATATTTGTTTGAAATCAAGGCTAATTTTAGACATTAAATGTTGATCTTTAAGAACATCTTAAACAAACAGAAAGTCAACACAAAGTCTCCTGATTTCTAATTACATCAGGTTTCAGGTAATTCAGCCTTTCAAAGTAGTTCTTATTTCCTAGTCCCTTCATATGTTTGGTAATTTTATGTTGTATTTTTTTTTTATATTTAAAATCTCCCCCTTCTGGTATGGGCACCATAGTTGTGAAACAAAGGTCAGATGAGGGTGAACATAGGCTCTACACAATTGCAGTAACACAGATAGATTTCTTGACTTTATTTTGCATCTTATTGCCCACCATATTTTATTGGCTTTATTAATGAGTTCTGTAATCTGTTTATTAAATGTAAAATTTCCTAAAATAGTAACCCCAAGATTGCTTTTATTCTCTGACTCTCCACAAAGGAGATGATTATTTTTTGGATTATGCAGGCCAAAGTGCATTACACTGCACTTTTTAATGTTAAAATGCATATCCCACTGTTTTATCCACAGAGAAAGTTTATCTTAGTTGTCCTGGATTTGAGATATTTCAGAGGTAGTATTACATGAACCTCCAGTTTTGCAAACATCCATGTACTTTATTACCCAGCTTTTTAAGGTATTGGAAAGATCAGCAATAAAGATTTGAAAAACTACTGGTGCTAATAAAGAGCCCTGTTGTACTCCACTAGTCACAGGTTTCCAGTCAGAGTGTTAACTATCTAATAAAACAAGTTGTATATAATCTGTTAGCCAGTTATTACTCCATTTGATAACTTTTGGGTGTACATTCAGGTTCTCAATTTTCTTGACAAGTGCCCGATGTGACACCAAATCTAAAGCTTTTTTTAAAATCTGGAAAAATAATATCACAGGATGCCCAAGTATCCAAACATTTGCTTACAGACTCATAAAAACAAATTAGATTAGACACTACTGACCTGCCCTTTGTAAACCCATGTTGATTTGAATCTAGCTTACCTAACATGGCAAGGTTTTTATCTTTAATAAGGCTCTCCATAACTTTCCCCAGAACCAGAGTTAAACTTATAAGCCTATAATTGTCTATGTCCTTCCTATCACCATTTTTTGAATAGTGTGGTAACATTGGCTCATTTCCAATCATCCAGTATTTATCCAGTTTTAATGTTGACATCAAATAAAATTTTCAGGGGGATGGTAAGGTGATTCTTCATGATGGCAATCATGTTACCGGAAATCTCCTCTGGACCTGGTAAGGAGCTTAATTTTATAATATCAAAGTTTTTATAAATCTCATCCAAAGTAAATATAATGCCATTTGAAGGTGATGATTAATTGATGGACAGATTTAAGTTATGTTTTGCAAAAAACCCTCAGAAGTGTTTGTTTAAGTTTTCAGCCATTTTCTGAGCAGTTCTAAAGACATCATTATTAACAGATAGGGGACAAACTTTACATTGTGGATGCATCAATGAATTTATATAGCATTAAAAAAATACCATTATTTTTGGATGCTTATGATGCTAATGTTTTCTCAATCGATATCTTGGTTTTCTTAACAGCATCATTACAATTGTTTGGGCTATCTTGAAGGATTCCCTTCTTGTTAAATTATTGTACATTATATATTTTCTGTATAATCTCTTTTTCTTTTTAATAATTTTCTTGATTTTATGAGATAACCATTTTGGTGTAGCCCTATTATTTCTAACCTTCCTAATCCATTGGCTTAAATTATTGGCAATATCTAGAATTGTCATTTTAAGCCTGATCCAGTCAGTATCAACTGTACAGTTATCAAGTACAGCATACCAATTAATATTAGACAATTCCTCATTAATTTCTGACAGATTTGCTTTTTCATAGATAAATATTTCTGTTATAGAATCAGAGTTCATAACTGTTGTACCCAGCTCAAATTTGACCATATTATGGTCTATGTTGCCTTATGGTGCTTCTATTGTACAATTCATTATCTCAGTATTATCTGTCCTCAATATAATATTTAGGATGTGCTGATTACAGGTAGGGGATAACACATGATGCTGTAAACTCAGTTCCTCACCAGTAGTGAGGAATTGTTTTCTTAGAGTGGAAGTAGCCATTTTGTGGATCCAATAAATATTATTAAAGTTCAGGTCACCAATAGAAATTACTTCCTTAATTTCAGACACACCTATTAGTTCCTGTAAAAATTTCCAAAGTGACATTTCTACTTGAGCAGAGTGGCCTATAATAGAGTCTCAAGATAGTACTAGCTGATTTATCAGTTACTACATTCAACCATATAGAATCAGTGGACAATGATATTTTAATTTGATGGGATATGTTAGTATGTTGTAATGCAGAATTAATATAAAATGCAAGCCCTCTACCTTTTCTGCTTTCTTTAATAAAGGAGAAAAGATCAGATCCCTGCATATTTTTGGTTTCCCATGATATGGGTGAGTCAAATTGAGTGACTCAATAAAAGCGACTCAATTTGAACACCTGCAAACAGGGCTACAGTTGCAAAACTACATGAGTGAAGACCGCAATCTTTCTTTGTGCTCACTCAGAGATGTTATGAATAGTTAGGAGTGTTGCAGCCCCTCAGTGGTGCAGGCAGCAAAGCCCCCCACATATCATAGTTTCAAAGGCAGTAACTCACAGTTGTGGTGGTCACCACTGTTGGTGAGGGATGTCATTGTGTTCAGCATTTTGTTTTCTCCAATTTGCTCCATGCTATATATTTTTTGCTCAAATCACATAGAACCTATATTTTTCACCCAAGCATCTGCATTGGTCCACCATGTTTCCTTTATTGCAATGATGTCTGGTCTGTCAATATCAAAAGTTGCTAAACGCTCACTGGATATTTTATTTAAACTGTGGGCATTAAAAAGAAGTCCTTTGATGTTACTTTCCCTTTTATATTATTACTATTGTGCATGGATCTATTATGAGAGCATGGTTTAGAGGAAGTCCCCAAATAACTACATGGTTTTCCCAATGATGTCAGTTTAAATCTAGTGCATTGAGAGCTGTTTGGAAATATACACTTAACTGTTTTGCCCCAATCTTGTTCAGATGTAGGCCATCCCTGGAAAATTAGTTATTATTAAATGTATCCTAGTTGTCTATAAACATTATACCATCCCTTGTACACCAATTTGCAAGGCAAGTATTAATTCTAGCTATATTAATTCTGCATTGTGTTTGTGACTGGACGCTTGTGAAAACAGGCATATTTGCTCACATGCCTTTTCAGTATAAAAAATAAAAATGAAGCAAAATGAAATGAAGATGCAAGCTGAAGCCATGCTATACACACTTAGGTGCATGTGCATGTACACTCAAGCCACCTGCATCTTGAGGGCAGAGAAAAACAGAAGAAGAAGAAACAGAAGAAGAAAAATTCCCCCTGCAGGCTGATGGCCCTGACACACCCACAGACCCAACACTTGCCAACCTGAGCTACTCCTGGATAGCTGGATATTGGCTCTCAATGGGTCATGCTCAGCTGGAGGGATCCATCATGGGAAGTAAACCATAGTAGTAATGTGGGAAGAGAGAAAACCCAAGAGAAGGCAAGGTGACAGGGCTGAGGTGTGTTGGGGGTTTGAGAGGGGGCCAAGGGTCGAGGGAAGTCAGGTACATAAACAAAATGCAAAAAAGAGCCTTCTGTTCAATTAGCATTAGAGCTGCCATTAGGTTTTGAGACTGCCTGTGTTGTACCAAGCAGAGGACATTTTTTCTATGTGAAGTTGTCAACATTTAGACATGCATGTGTGTGTTTACCTTCTCTTGACCAATCAGGATTTCTTGTACCTACAAGTTAAAAGTAAGTAAATAGTCTATTGTGGCCCCTTTAAGAGCAGGTTGCTGAGTGAGTGTGGTAGAGCTGCTGCTCATTACAAACTGTATAAAACCTATGGTTGGGGAGGAGTTGTGCTACAGTATACCTAACAGTAAAATAAAAGGACAAACAGGTTTGTTTGGAATGCTATTGTTTGAGTTAACTGAATTATAATAAATGTCACCAGTATGGTCAGCACTCAGATATCCAACTGCATCTGTTACCATTATCGTAGACAGATATCTGGGTGTTATGGTTATCTGAGTGTGGATTCTTTGACAAACATAGCCAAAGTAGCTCAGCCACAGGGACAGAAAAAGAAGTGTGACAGATAAGTGAGAAATGGATAAATGAGAGCTGACTATAGTGAGGTTTTCACAGAGTACTAAATATATGCAAACAGTAAGACATGACAGGGCATTGGTTGTCAGGGGCTAATGAACCCCTAGGTGTATAATGATGCATGAGACACATGCACTGAGTGCCTTTAGCACCTGGATGTGCATTAACGACAAACAACCATTAACCTACAGTGTCTTATTGCACTTGTAAAATTGATACTTATGTCGGCCCGCTGGTGCAAAGCAAGGATCTATGCTTGTGGTGCCGACATCCTGGGTTCAGTGATGGACCCAGGAATCAGAGGGTTGGCTGGGGGGGAGAAGGATCGAGCATCCTGCAAAGTGCTGTCCTTCTCTGGGATACCATCTGGCACTTTACAGACCTCTGGTGGAGGCTGGGGGTACCAGTGCAACTGGTGCCATTACCTTGGGAGGGGGACAGATATTGGACATCATTGCACATTCCCGCCCCAGGGGTCCACAGGGAAAAACAAAACAAATAGCAGCCACCACACAAGGTGTCCCACTTTTCCTCAGACCCCCATCATCCTCCTGGCACTCCTTGAAACACTGACATATTACGGCATCTGTTATTTCTAGGCCAACTCCATGCCCCACCTTGGGGAGCAATCCAGGGTGGCAATGATGGTATGCGCCTGCTACTGGCAACCTTCTCCTGTTATCATGTGGGTTGAGCTCGGTGCGACAGACCCACCCTGGGGGGCAATCCACAGGGTATCGCCTTTGAAGGAGGTAAGTCCCAGGATGATGAGGGTGACTGGAGTGTTGTGGAGGCTGATTACTAGGTGATCCACCAGTACAAGCATACTAAATAAAAAAAAATCGGTACACTTAGAAACATCTTAAAAAACACATTTTTTTTTGGATTAAAAACCGGTATTTCCTTTTGGTAAATGTAACTAGTAAAAAGTACTTCTTTCTCCACCAGTCAATAATTTGTCTTTCTGCACATTCATTAGATGAAAGGCCTTATATGAAACCCTGGCCTCAACTGTATCTGAAGCAGTGTGAGCAGCAGAGATTGTCCTGACAATCTGGTAAGGATAGGAGGGGATTTATCATGCTCACCAAAGGAAAAGCAGGGATTAAAACTGAGTAGTACTTCATGATTTACATATGTTTATATGTGTAAGTAGGGTATTGTGAGAGGAAAGAATGCTTAATAATACATTTTTTAACATTAAAGGAGTTTTACTTTTAGTAGGGGTGAGCGAAAGTTGCTGTTTCCACCTCAGCGGAACTTTTGCAGAAATGGGACACTTTCGTGGAAGTTTCCGATCTTCCACCTGTGGCAGATTGGAAATCTTCCAAATGATTTAAGGGAAATTTCACTGGTTCACCCTGTGTTCTGTACCGATGATGAAACTGTGTTATCCCCCCCCAAGGCTACTGGTTCATCGCTGATCACCCATTGCAGACAGTCAAATAGCCCCCTGTGGCTAGCATCCCTCTCCTTACTCGATAACCCCTGTCCACTATTTCCCCCATTCCTTTCCCCATTTCCCATATATAATAAAATATATAATTTTCCTTGTGTTGTGATCTAGACTCTGAACCCCCCTCCATCCCTGTCCCTGATCCTAGCTGCCATAATACTCATTTTAATTTTTTTATTTTCTATTAGCTGGTGATCTAGGAGCCCCATCCCCCTCCCTGTTAAGTGGTATTTCCCTGTACCACCCCTACTCCCCACCTGCTCCTGAAAGGAGCGAAGACCACGCCACAGCCTCTCAATCTTCTCCATGGCTAGCGGCTCACTGAGTTGTCAATGAATGAACGTGTGCTTATAAGCAAGCATGTGCTCATTCATTGACAACTCAGTGAGCATCATCGTGGAGGACAGCAGAGGGCTGTGTCGGTGGCCTACTCCTTTCAGGATGGGCAGAGGGAGTGGGTAGTACAGGGAAACACTATCTGCCTGGGTGGAAGGGGTGGGGACTGCTAGACCACCAGTGAATACTTAGTGGACAGAGATGATTGGGTGGGTGGAGGGACACTAGCCATAGTGGGGGGGGGGTTCTGACTGATCTGGGAGGAACTGCTGTCCAAGGAGGAGGGGAAGGTTCTTAATGAAATACCACCCTGTGGGTGAACAGGTAGTTTGGAGGCATCACTACCCACATGGGGGGCACGCTGTAATGAAACCGGGTGGGTGATTGTCAGATGAGGAGCGCCTCCAGATATTTAATCTATTTTCATTTATTTTTTGGACTGCAGGGTGGGTGGAATTTCCACGAAAGTTTGGAAATGGATTTTTGAACTTTCAAGGAAATGAAATTCACACTTTCACTTAAATTCCTCCTGCAGAAGATTTTTTTGCACTCCCCTACATTTTAGTGCTTTGAAGTTTTTCAGAGAGCAGTGGCAGTCAGGAATAAATTACAGTAAGTAATTTATTCCAGACTGGATGGGCCTTGCGGTCCTTATCTGCTGTCAATGTCTATGTTTCTATGTATGGGACTGGCCCAAATTTCATACAAAAATGCCTGAATTTGTACCAGCCCTTACATTTCTGGGGAATTATTAATTTATTTATTTATATGAATTTTGATGCCCGGGTAGGCCCATTTAGATAGGGTGACCCGGAATTAATTACACATATTATCTGATAAACAAATATACAGCCTTTACATTGTAGACAAATAAATATAAGAGAAGTCATCATACATACAAGGTACAACTTATTAGTTACAATCAGAAGCATCAAGACATGTACATTTAGAAACAAGTCCCAGGATAAATCAGAAATCACTGGAGATATCCAGGGTCCATCTGGAGGTTGGTGAGCATCCAGGAATGGCCCAGAGAGATAATTCAGCAGAAGATACAACTGGTCATCGATTACGCTCACAAGGGGTAGCTCTACTGGAGAAGGCTTTGAGCCTGTTTTTAAATAGTGTAAGAGTGGGGAAGCTAAGGATCTCAGTAGGGAATGAGTTCCAAAGAGGGGGACAATGAAAGAAAAGCATCTCCTACCAAATGCTGATCATACCCTGGGGATTTATAATAATCGGCTAGAAGTGGATATCAGAAGCCTCATATGTTGCTTAATCCTGATTATTCCAGCAAGGCTAGGCAGTGTTGAAAGTTCCAGTAGCTTGAAAGTTAGGCAGTCCATTTGATAAAGGAGTCTTAAATCAAAAGAAAGTCAACCAAGTGCAACAAACACCCTGAAGTGGTGTTCTCTGGAGCAGGCGCCAGCTGCAAATCATCCAATTTGTTATAGAGTGTTTTAAGCCTGCACAGTTCAGAGTCGCAAATAGACTGTAACATATTGGCACCATAGAAAAGCAATGGCATTATTGTGCTGCTAGCAATAACTAGATGAGCCTCCTTAGAAACATAGGGGATGAGCCTATAAAGAAGGTCAAGCTTTTGGTGCATTATTTAGACTACAGTATCCACGTAAGGTGCAAAGGCCATATATTGGTCTAACACTAAACCAAGGTATTTATGTGGCTCCACCACTTCGAGATGAGTGCCACCAGTACTGGACAGCTTTAACAAGTGTTGTCTCTCAGTGTCAGCCCTCTTTTTCCAAAGAGCATGGCTTTAGCCTTTTTATGTTGGCTTGAGCATGTGCAGCCAACATATTGTGTAAGTAGCAGATTTGGAGGCGCGGTCACTGTTGGGTGAATGCAGGGCACGCATCAGTAGGTGTGTCCCTCATTCCCTAATAAACCTGTATGACAGCACCACATTATGCATACATAATGTGGTGAGCACATCTAAGGAAAGGTGCTCAGCAATGCGAGCAAAGCTCGTCATAGGCAGCAGACCTCCTGACGTTCTTTCCCTGGAGAGAAGAATAAATGAACATGGCGGCACACTGCCTGCCATAATGCTGACTTCAGAGGTGCCCATTCCCCTTGTCAGCATGCCCTGCCCCAATGTATGTGCTGATGGGGGAGCCTACTTCCTGTCGGCATAATGCACCCACCCTTTGTTATGTGCCGAGGGGGGTGCCCAATCCCCCTCGGCTCTTGACCCCTCACTTTTGTTGTGTGACACTAAAGAGTGCCCAAATCCCCCATAAGCTACAAGTCCCCCAAAATACTTAGCTGGCATGCTGGGGCCCACCCCAGCATGCCAAATCTAGAAAAATAAAATCCGTCCCGCAATGGTTTTAATTTTTTTAACCCTGTGAAAGAAGAAAGTGGTCCCTCATGGTCTCCCTGCCCCTCCACAACCTTGCACACATCCTCTGCACACTGTGCCTCCCACCTCCTCATCCCATACTTACCTCCTGAGTCCGGTGCAGCGATCTTGATGGACGGGGAGACGTCTGCACTCTTTAAAGCCAACTGCGAACTGAAGAAATGCTGGTAAGCTGTATGATGGCATTAATAGGTTTTTCAACTTTGGTGCATATCTTGGGCATTTTTTGGAATTTTTGAACCAAATTTTCAACATGGGGTTATTGGGACCCCTCTTCATGAATTCAGTCACTCTCATGGCGTTATTTGGTCCCGTAAGGTGATTTTGCAGTCACTGCATGGAATCACCTTTTGGGACTGAGTAACAAAACAGCAGTGCCATTGTTCATGAGGATGGCTCACAAAAAGTCTATATTGCAAATTTGATGAAAAAAATCCCCAAAATGGCTGTTTTACAAGTGTAAATTGTGCTGTTTCCATGCACGCTCATCACTTGGTGAATTTGTAATATTGTCACTCCAGATTTTCAAAATTGCCATTTTTCCACACCTCCTGATGAACAGTACGGCAGTCATTTTGAATATCCTGGCCAAAATGTGTTTTTGCATGTCCGTAGCAGAATAGTGCATTCGCTATGCGAAATCAGTTTTCGGGACAGCTTGAGAAAATGATGGCAAAACTGTTCATGAGCAGAGGTCCTAAAATATTTATGTTGAAAATTTGGTGCTGAAAGTCTGTAAAATGACTGTGTTGCAAGCATGCATTGCGCAGTTTCCATGCACCCTTGTAACTTCGCAAATTTGCAATATTTTCATGCCAGATTTTCAACACTCATACCTCCTTATCAACAGTACAGCTGTCATTTTTCGCAGCCTGTCCGAAATGTGTTTCTGCAGCGGTGGCACACAATGGCATGGTCGCTGTGGCAAATCAACTTTTGGGACAGATTAACAAAAGCACAGCACCACTGTTCATGAGGGGAGGTCTCAAAATGCCTATATTGAAAATGTGGCTAAAAAACAGACAAAAATAGTTTGGTTACGGACATATGATGAGCAGTTTATATGCATGCTCAAGACTTCACCAATGTTTCATATTTTCTCTCCAGATTTTCAACGTTGCAATTTTTTTACGCCTCCTCATGAACAATACAATTGTCATTTTGCACATCCTGCCCAAAATGTGTTTTTATCCCTGTGTCGTCAAAAGGCCTAGACTCTGTGCAAAACCACCTTTCAGCTAAGAAACTGATTGTGCCACTCTTCATGAGCTGGGGTCACAAAAAGCCCATGTTGAAAATTTGGAGTGAAAATACCAACACATGCCTACAGTGTTTGGGTTCCCAACTGTAGCATGCCACCCTATAGAGACCGACAGGTGTCAGGGGTATGACTTGGGATCATCGACTATAATGCTCAGACCATTCCACCCCCAACCCCACCCTGCAGCTAGTGACAGGCATTGTGGTGTGCCTTGCAGTGTTTGGCCACAAAGTTCACCCCGTTCTCCTATACTGCACCCACCTTAGCATATTTCCTTATGGAATGAGTTAAGTATAACACCCAAAGACCCCAAAGCACACCACAACACTTGTCAGTGTCTACGGGGTAGGGTGAGGTAAAATGGCATGAGCATTTTAACTGATGACCCAAAGGCACACCCCAATGCCTGTCAGCCTCTACAGGGTGGGGATGGGGTTGGCGTCACTTCAATACTTCACTGTCATTCCTATTATGAATCTCTAACTCCTGCACTACCAATGCCAATGCCAGTGAGACAACATTCGGCATTGGCAAATGCTTGTTAGCATTGAGGACTAGTTTGTTTATCAGGAACCAGTTTTTCAACTGCTAGAAGTCACACTCCAAGTTGTTATTTATCCACTTAAAATCTGCTGAGAAGCTATATAGAATGGCAATATCTGCATATAGTTGTGCCATTGCTCCTCCACAGCTGAGGAGCATATCATTTATGAAAAGGGAAATGAGAGGGGGCCAAAAATTAACATACTGTATGGGTCTTGTAACTTAGTTAGTTGAAGACCAGGTTTGCTGGCCAAGGCACCTAGCTTCATCGGAGCTCTTTTCTCTAGGTTGCTTGAAAGGACAGAGAAAAAACCTTACCAGAGCAAGGAAAAGGATTAAGGCTTCTTTTGGCTAGGCAGATTTACTGTGTGTTATTATTTTTTATTTTGTACTCACAGGGATTGTTACTGTTTGTTGCTAATATTTTATTGCTTTATTGTTCTCTGGTTCAAATGTCTGTCGCTGGGTGTAATTTCTGCTGCATTATTACAGGGTGTGCATACAGGTGTGTGCTTACAGATTACTGCTGTAATCTTCTGATTCAAATTGTCTTTTGCAAGGTACATATTTTCTTACTGCTTTATTTTTCTCTGTAACAAAGTGTTTCTTAAAGTGTATATCTTCTGTGAAACTATTACAGGTGGTGCTTTACAGGTTTTACAGTTTTATTGATCATTAGGATAAGCTTTCAGGGCTTCTGCATTTGTTGCTGGCTGATTGTTTCTGCTCTTACCTACTTGTTTCTTTCGTCTGTGGTTCTTCTTTTTTGGCAGGGAAAAGGCCCAGCCAAACACCCCCATCCCCAACCACCCAATACTATATTCCTTTTATAGGGTAGCACAGTTGTGACATTTCCTGTAGCAAAGCAGGAAGGGGTGGATCAGAAGGGTATCCACACAGTGATTTCATTTACAGGAGCACTAGTAATTTAACTTGTTATAACAAGTTGTACAAAAACAAACAAACAAAATCAAAACATTTGCTTTTATTTTCTTCCTTCTAATTACTCTGACCAGGTTATAAACCCAGCAACCTATCTGGAATGGATAACATTAACTGCAGGTACTGCGGAACACTTTTCAGAAAGGCAGTTTTACAGGATTTAGGACACTGTCCTACATGCTGGGCCATTGGAGATCTAAGGGATCAGCTCCAGGCAGCATGGGCAGAGATTATGTGCCTGAAATTGTATATTCAAGAGGAAATATATTATAAGAACTGCCCGCCATTTCCTCAACATCCAAAAGAAACACCTCTATCGCAGAGGGTAGTTGGTCTCGGAGGTTGACAGGTGGTTAGGAGGGGCAAATTGGGTACCCCATCACTCAGTGCTCTCCAACATATCACCTCCACAAACAATATAAAAACTACAAACAGGGATCTGCCTCTATCTCCAAAATCAAACAAAGGGGCAGAGGATACTGCAGCACAGGAGCCAGCACAACAAAACTCTCCTAAAACAGGAACCAAAAAAAGAAAAAAAAAAGGCAAATAGGAAATCCAAAAAACTTCTGATCATAGGAGACTCCATGATACAGGGAGTGGATACATATCTCCAGCCAGGGAGTAATAGTCAAATGTCTCCCAGGTACATCAGCGTTGACAGACACTGACCACATTGCTAAAATTGTTCAGGAAGCAGGAGAAAACATTGATGTCCTAGTACACATAGGGACTAACAATCTCATCAGCCTGTCAGTTGTGGAGACCAAGGAACACCTGAACAGGCTGGATGACAAACTATCATCGATTTCATCCAGCATCTCCTGCGCTGAGGTTCTGCCAGTCTGGGAGAGGGGGGCAGATGGACAGAAGGTGAGAGAATGGGAGATAGGGGAGCTAAACATGTGGCTCAAGGGCTGGTGCCAGGAAAAAGGACACACATTTGTAGGGAACTGGCAACATTTTTGGGAGCAAAAGTTCTTTAAATGTAATGGACTGCATCTGACTAAGGAAGGAGTCAGTGCATTGGGGCTGACGTTTGATGTCTTTGCAGAGTATTTAAAATAGCAAATGGGGAGAGGGGTGCAGCACCCAATATGTTGAATGGGAATAACACCCCTCCCCCTCAGCTAGTGGTCAAACAGGAGTTCAGCATGTTTGTAGTTCATTTGCATCACCAGGTAAGGAAAAGGTGTGGCTCCCCATACAATGCACAGGGGAAATGCCAGACCTTGCCCAACAACTAACACCCAAATCTGGGCAATGGAAAATTATATACACAAATGCTCACAGTCTGGGAGACAAGATCCCAGACCTGCAGGCAATAATGACAGACTAAACTGGACATAGTAGCCATTAGTGAGACATGGTTTACCAGTAACCACACTTGGGAGACTTCAGTACCTGGATATATACTGTTCAGAAGAGACAAAGGTGCAAAAATGAGGGGTGGACTGGCCCTTTATGTCAATGAAAATATAAAAGCTACAGAAATTCAGAATACACATAAGGATCCAGAAGAACTGTGGGTCACCCTGGAAACAGGAAATGGGACAGCCATACGAACTGGGGTTGTCTACAGGCCTCCAGACCAGGGGGAGGACATAGACACATTACTGTTAGAAGATATACAAAGCATGACAGCTAAAGGAGAGGTTGTGATAATGGGAGACTTCAACGTGCCAGATACAGATTGGTCAATACCAGCAGGAACATCTGCCAGAACTAGACACATGGTTGATTCCCTGTAGGGGGGAGGCCTCAAATAACTGCTACAACAACCCACAAGAGACAGGGCTATCCTAGATCTAGTACTGACTAATGGGGAAAGGATTGCAGTCTCCAGGTAGATGGTCACCTGAGGGCCAGTGACCATCCCATGTTATGGTTCAATTGGGCCACTAGAATGAAATCATCCCATTCCAAGGGCAAAAATATGGGACTTCAGAGGAGCTGACTTTGATAACATAGAGACATAGAATTTGATGGCAGATAAGGACCGCTTGGCCCACCCAGTCTGCCCATTTCCCTACCTAATGGATAAGCTGCATATCCTAGTTAACCAGCAGCCTACTTCTTTCTACCCCCACCCCCTAGAATTGCCTTATGATTGTCCCATGCATGCTTGAATTCAACCACTATTTTTGACTCCACAACCTACTCCGGAAGGCCGTTCCATGCATCCACAACCCTCTCTGTGAAAAAATACTTCCTCACACTACCTCTGAGCTCCCCCCCATCTTCAAATTGTACCCCTTTGTTCTTGCACACCTCTTTTTTTGAAAGATGCTACCCTCTTGGACTTTGTTGATTCCCCTGAGGTACTTGAAAGTTTCTATCATGTCCCCCCAACTCCCTCCTTTCCTCGAGGCTATACATATTAAGCTCCTTTAGTCTCTTTTCTTGTCTTCCGGCGCAGACCCTGTACCATTTTAGTTACCCTCCTCTGGACAGCTTCTATCCTGTCTATGTCCTTGTAGAGACTGGGTCTCCAGAACTGCAGACAGTACTCCAGATGGGGTCTCAGCAGCTGTCTGTACAGATGGATAACAACTTCCTGTTTTCTACTAGTGATGCCTTTCCCTATGCATCCCAGTATCCCCCAAGCCCTCCTTACTGCCCTCTCACATTGCTTGCCCACTTTTAAGTCATCTGATATGACTACCCTCAGGTCCCTTTCCATTTTTTTTGTTGTTAGTATCTCACCCCCAATGTGTACTCTTCCCCTGGGTTTTTGCTTCCCAGGTGCATTACCTTGCACTTCTTAGCATTGAATCTAAGCTGCCATACATTTGACCATTCCTCTAACCTTGCCAAGTCCCTTCTCATCCTTTCCACCCCACCTTGTGCATCAACTCTGATGCAGATCTTTGTGTCATCTGCAAAGAGACATTCTTTTCCTTCCAGTCCCTCTGCAATGTCGCTAATAAAAACATTGAAGAGGACCAGTCCTAGTACTAAACCCAGCGGTACCTGACTAGTAACCCCCTTTTCTTCAGAGTCGACTCCATTTACTATTACCCTCTGTGTCCTATTCTCCAGCCAATTCTTTACCCAGGCTATCATCTTGGGACCCACTCCCAGGCTGGCTAACTTGCATATTAATCTTTTGTGTGGGACTATGTCAAATGCCTTGCTAAAGTCTAGGTAGACCATTTCCACAGCCCCTTCCTGATCTACTACTTTGGTCACCCAGTCAAAGAAATCTATTAGATTCATCTGGCACAACCTTCCTGCTGTGAATCCATGCTGCCTTGGGTCCTGTGCCCCTCTGGCCTCTGGGTACTCAACAATTCTTTCCTTCAGAAGTGATTCCATCATTTTTCCTATCACTGAGGTTAAACTAACAGGTCTGTAGTTTCCTGCTTCTGCCCTGCTCCCACTTTTGTAAAGGGGAATCACATCTGCCCTCCTCCAGTCCTCAGGTACCACCCCATCCTCCCAAGATTTGTTAAAGAAGGTAGTTAGTGGTGTCACTGGTTCTACCCTTAGTTCTTTTAGAATTCTGGGATGAATCCCATCAGGCCCCATTGCTTTGTAAACATTCAGTTTTAAGAGTTCTTTCAGAACCCTTTCTTCTGTAAATGGGCTGGTATCAACTTCTGTATCCAGAGTGTTTCTGTTGTTTGTTTTAGGTACCTCCCGCCTCTCTTCATTTGTAAATACTGAGCAAAAATATTTGTTTAGTATCTCTGCCTTTTCACAATCACCCTCTGCCCACCCTCCTCCCCTTTATTAACCCTCACTATCCCTCCCTTGGTCTTCCTTCACTCCCTGATGTATCTAAAAAAGGTTTTATCCCCTTCTTAACTGAGTTGGCTATCTTTTCCTCTGTTCGGGCCTTTGCTGTTCTGACTGCCTTCCCAGCTTCCTTTTGCTTTAACTCATACAATTCTCTGTCCTGCTCCTTCTGTAATTCCTTGTACTTTCTGAATGCTTATTTTCTCTTGAACCTTCACTGCCACCTCCTTTGAGAAACATAGTGGTTTCTTACATGGTTTGTTTTGTTTATTTGCTTCATACAAAGGCTTGTGACCTCTGTGATGGCAGTTTTTATTATTCCTCATTGTTCTTCCACACTTCCTTCCTACTCATGTGCTAGTGCATTTTTTAGGCACTCACCCATTTTGGCAAAGTCAGCCCTCCTGAAGTCCAGTACTTTTGTCTTTGTATGGCTTGACTCTATTGCTGTGTTTATTGCGAACCATACTGTTCAATGGCTGCTAGTTCCCTGATGGCTACCCACTTCTACATCTGTGATCCTTTCTCCACCTCCATTTGAGAGAGCCAGGTCTAAGATTTCTCCCTCTTGAGTGGGTTCCAATACTAGTTGTCTAAGGCATGGCCCCTGTAGGGCATCTAGAATAACCCTACTCTTAGAAGTGGCTGCTGCAACTGCACTCCAATTAACATCTGGCATATTCAGATCACCCATCAGCAATAGCTCCCCTTTTTCTGCCATTCTAAGTATACTTTCTGTCATTTCCTTGTCCATTTCCTCCCCTGAGAGAGGTCTGTTCATACAACCCTGTGCAGATTGTGGTGCCATTGCCTGTCTCCAAATTGACCCACAGTGCTTCTTCTCCTCCCTGTTCACCCTTTTGTTCTGTTGCTTTGATTACTTCCCTTATGTAGAGAGCGACTTCTCCTCCTCTTTTACCCTCCCTGTCCCTCCTGTAGATAGAGTATCCTGGTATGTTTAGGTCCCAGTCATGGTTCTGTGTGTACCATGTTTCTGTGGCTGCCATAATATCCATATGTTCCTCCTCCATCAAGGCCACTAATTAGGAAACTTGTTACCCAGACTACGGGCATTGGTACTCATTGCTCTCCATTTTTGATGGCTCTACCTTCTGTAGCAGCATCCACTGACCTTTCTACCTGGGTCTTTTCTCATTTAGTACTCTGCTTTTGGGAAGGCTGGGATTTTCCACTGCTTATCAATTGCCTCCCCTTGACTAGTTTAAAAGCTTGCCAATGAAGCATTTAAACCGATTGCCCAAAAAGACTTATTCCTTCCTGGACAGATGCAGACCATCCTGCCAATATAGGCTGGTGTCCTCCAGTGGAACCCAGTCCCAATGAAGCCAAACCCCGGTGCTCCACACCATTTTTTCAACCGTTCGTTAAACTGCATGGTGAAAAGTACCCTCGCCTCACCCATGCCAGTGACAGGCAGCACCTCTGAGAAGGATACTGTGTGTGCTACTTGCCTTAGGCCCCTTCCCAACTCTACAAAGTCCTTCTGCACTGCTCTAATCTCATGATGAGCCAAGTCATTTGTCCCAAGGTGGACAATGACATCCAGCTCAGTGCAACTGTTCTCATGATCCTAAGGATGTGCTTCCTGTCCCTTCAAGCCATGGCATCAGTCAGGCACCTTACTTCAGTTTTCCCTGCTCCCCCCAGTTCTATTCCCCTAATACTTGAGTCCCCCAACAGGAGCTGCTTCCTTTCCCCGTGGTGTCCTCTGCCTCCTTCCTGAGGGCCTCCCTTGTGACAGTTGTCTGCAACCTCCTTAGTCTCCTCTGTGGGTGCATCCATAGGGGAACTATGCTCACCCAGAATGGTGTATGGATTGTGGAGAGGAACAACTGACTGGGTGTTCCTCTGTTCCACCACCCTTACCCTCCCTGAGCCCACTGTGATATAACTGCTGTGCTTTCTTTGCAATGTCTAGGTAGTTGTAGTGGCTCTGGTGCTTCCTTGATGGGGAGGTTCCCTTACTACTGTCCAGTGTGGCCTGAAGGTGGAAACTTCCTCCCTCAGGGCAGACAGCTTGTCTGCAAACAGGGTAGCATCTCAGCCTCCAGAAAGACTCCCAGAAGACTGCTGCCCACAGCCATTACATTGCACTACTCCCCACGTGTCTGTCTACCTGTTTTTTTTTTTTGTGTGTGATTGGTTTGTTATATGAAATATATATATTATATAATGTGTATGCTTATATTGTCAGTGCAGTGTGCCAGAGAGGATATGACAGTGATATGCACCTTGCTCTCTTGAGGAAATTATGTCAGAACCCCAGGTATAAAGGAATTATTTTCAGGGTGGGTGGTGTGAGGGTGGGAAGGGTTTGAGCCTAAACTGTGCCCTCATGAAACAATCAGCTAAAGCTCTGACCTACCACTGCAATGAGTGCCTTCCTGTCAGCAAGATGCCCTACACAACAATTTGACAGAGAAAATACCCTGCTAATCAAACAGAGAAAATCTAAACATCCAAGTCAGACACAGGTAAACCTCCCAGCCCCAAAACAGCCTGGTGACTTGTGCTCTGAAAGCAGTCAGCCCCAAAACACATCAGCTGTGCACAAGGACAGACACAATAAACAGTATTCAGTCCCTGTGGGTTTAAACTCTTCCAGCACTGAAAATCTTAACAACTGTAACAGAAGCAAAGCAAGATCCACCTCCCTCTGTTGATTGAAAGACTGCCTTTTCTGATAATTCTAAGTTCCTTATTTCACCTTTCAGTTAGAAGTATCCTCCACCTGAAGAATATTAACTTTCCTAATGAATCTGCTACAAATCAAAGACAATTGTAAATTGCAAGGTCCACCTCCCTCTGTTGTGAGCACGACTCGCTTTCTTGCAAATCCTAAGTCCAATGTTGCAGCTTCCAGCCAGAGGTAGCTTCACCTGAAGAATATTAGATGGCCTACAGAGTTAAGCTAGCCCTGGCAAAAAGAAATACAGGTGAGGGGGTACAGGCAAAGTGAGCAAGCATTAAGGATGCAATACTTTAAGCAACATCTCATTGTGTTAGATTGAAAAGAAAGTGCAAAAGAAGAAGGAAATCACTTTGGTTCTCAAAAACATTAGCAGAAAAGGTCAGAGCCAAAAGGATGGCCTTCATAAATATAAGGGAACACAGCAGGATGAAGATAGGGAGGCATAGCAAACTTCCCTAAGGGAAGGCAGTAAGGCAGGCAAAGGCCAAATAGAGGAAACACTAGCACAAACAGTAAAAGAAGGTGACAAGACTTTCTATAGATACATTAGTGAAAGAAGAAAGTCCAGAGGGGGTATTGCTAAGATCAAAGGGGATAAGGAGGTATGTGAGGAGGAGGACCATGTAAAAGCATCTATCCTAAATAGATGCTTCTGCTCAGTATTTACTGAACAGAAGGTAGGGCAGGGCCCACAATTCAGTACCATGGACACAGGGGGGAAGGAGATGTGCACTAGTCCCTTCACAAAAGAAAGGGTTCTACAAGAGCTCAGTAAGCTCTTGGTGGATAAGGCAATGGGACCTGATGGCATACATCCCAGGGTACTAAAGGAGCTAAGGGTGGAAATAGAGCCATTATCAGAACTGTTTAGTGAGTCTCTGAGCACAGGAGTGGTCCCAGAAGACTGGAGAAAGGCTCAGGAAGGAGGCAGGAAACTACAGACCAGTCAGTCTTACCTCAGTAGTGGGTATGATTATGGAGGTACTCCATAAGGAAAGGATAGTGCAACAGCTGGAATCCATAGGATCACAGGATCCAAGGCAGCATGGGTTTACAAAAGGAAGGTCTGTCAAACTAATCTCATAGATTTCTTTGACTGGGTAACCAGAGTGGTGGACCAAGGAGTAGTTGATGTCACCTACCTTGACTTCAGCAAAGCTTTAAATACTCTTCCACATAGAAGATTGATTAATAAGCTGGGTAGGCTTGGGATGGGTCAGAAGTTGGTCAGCTGGGTGGCAAACTGGTTGACTGGCAGAAAACAGAGAGTGGTGGTAAATGGTATACAGTCAGAAGAGATTCAAGTCACAAGTGAGGTACCTCAAGGATCAGTCCTGGGGCCAGTCCACTTCAATATCTTCATCAGTGACATTGCAGATGGACTGCAGGGTAAGGTTTGTCTGTTTGCAGATGACACCAAGATCAGCAACAGAGTAGATGATCCAAATGGGGTGGTCAGAATGAGAAGAGATCTGGATAAACTAGCAAAATGGTCGGAAGAGTGGCAACTGGGGTTTAACGCAAAGAAGTGCAAGATCATACACACAAGGAATGAGAAACCCTGAAGCCACCTATAGGCTGGGAGAGAAGTTAATGACAGTCACAGTGGAAGAAAGAGACTTGGGCATCATCATCATCGATGACCTGAAATCATCCAAGAAGACCACTAAAGCAGTAAGTATGGCTAGTGGGATGTTGGGGTGTATTAGTAGGGGTATCACAAGTTGGAAGAGGGAGGTAATAATCCTTCTTTACAAGACACTGGTTTGGCCCCATCTGGAGTACTGCATGCAGTACTGGAGGCCGCAGCATCACAAGGACATTAACCAAATTGTGGCAGTCCAGAGGAGGGCAACCAACTGGTGCAGGGACTGCATCAGAAATCATATGAGGACAGATTAAAGGAGTTAAATATGTATACACTAGAGCAAATTATGGAGAGCGGTGATATGATCGAAACATTCAAACACCTTAAGGGCATTAACAAGGTGAAAGAGTCTAACATATTTCAATATAAGAAAAACAGCAGGATAAGAGGACACAGCATGAGATTAGAGGAAGGCTGATTAAGGGGTAATGTGAGGATGTTCTTTTTCACAGAAGGGTTGGTGGCTGCATGGAATGGCCTACCTCAGGAAGTGGTGGATATGAATGCAGTGCAGGGCTTCAAACAGGCATGGGATAGGCATAAGGGAGTAATACAGATGAGTATGAATAGATAGGCCATTGACAGAGCAAAGGCTGATGGCACATTCATAAGGTAGATAAAGAAATGGGCAGACTGGATGGGACTTGTGGTCTTTATCTGCCGTCATCTTCTATGTTTCTATGTTAGCCAGTCATGAAGCAGAAAATATCCAATCCATTTTTTAAAGGAGGTGGGGAGGGGAGGCATCACTGGCAGGAGGTGGGAGGGCTAAGCAGGGCGAAGAGGTACTGGAAGTGGAAATCACAGCAGAGAGAGCGAGGGAAGCCCCCAGTTCCCTTAAGATGGAGAAAGCACCGGGGCCGGATAAATTACATCCCAGAGTGCTGAATGAACTTGCAGATGTCCTGTCGAAACCCCTGGTGGAGCTTGTCACCATCTCTCTGAGGACAGGGTGGGTGCCCCAGGACTGGAAGGTGGCGCATATAGTGCCTATCCAGAAGGGGGGATCAAGGGAGGTGGCAGAGAACTACAGGCCTGTCAGGCTGACATCGGTGGTGAGCAAGGTGATGGAGGGCATTGTCAAGAAGAGGCTGGGGGACCTGGAAAGTCAGGGTGCCTGGATGATAGACAGCATGGATTTGTCTCAGGAAATCGTGTCAGACAAACCTTGTGGAGTTCTATGACTGGGTGATGAGTGCCTTGGACCTTGGTAGACCAGTGGACGCCTCTTTCTAGACTTCAGCAAGGCATTTGACTCTGTTCCTCACATGGGCCTGTTGGATAAGCTGGGAGAAATGGGGGTGGGGAACCAGATGATCAGATGGATAGACAATTGGCTCCAGGACCGACCCAGAGGGTCGTAGTTGGCGATAGTCTCATCCCAAAGAGGTCGTAGTAGGGTCCCACAGGGATCAGTCCTTAGGCACCTCCTGTTCACGCCTACATCTCTGACATAAGGACAGGAATAAGGAGTGAGATGAGTTTCTTTGCAGATGACTCAAAACTGGGGGCGGTGGTGGATGGGGAGGAGGGGAGGGTGGCCCTACAGGGGGACCTGGAAGCTCTGGAAAGATGGTCTAGAAAGTGGAAGCTGAGGTTCAGTGCAGGGAAATGCATGGTACTCCACCTGGGGGCCAGAAACCCGGGCCAAGTGTACACCCTGGGGGAGATGCTATAAGTCTCGATGGCTGAGAGGGACCTGGGGGTGGTGGTGGATGTCAAAATGAACAACTCAGAGACTTGTAGGGAGGCGCAGCCAAGGCCAACAGGATGCTGGATGCATCGCTGGGGATCACCTCAGAAGGAGGAAGTGATGCTCCCTCTGTATAACTGCTTGGTGAAGCCACACCTTGAGTACTGCATGCAGTTTGGAGGCCACACTTAGAGGACATTAAACTCCTGGAGGGTCCAGAGGAGGGCAACAAAATGATTTAGGGCTTGGGGGACAGGACCTGTGAGGAAGGCTCGAAGAGCTAAATATGTACACATTGGAAGAGAGAAGGGACCGGGGGACATGATAGAGGTCTTCAAGTACATGAAGAGGGTAAATAGGGAAGGAACAGTCAGGGTGCTTTGAAGGAAGGAGGAGGGCCACTAGAGGCATGGGTGGAAGCTGGAGGGAAGATTCAGGGAGAAAGAGGAGGTGCTACTTCACTGAGAGGGTAGTGGAGCCATGGAATGCACTACCTAGGGGACTGGTGTAGGCAGAGAAGGTGGCAGGGTTCAAGAGGGGCTGGGACAGGTACAGGGGAAGGGTTCTGGAAGCAAAATCCAATGCAGCAAGAATATCCAGAAATGGGAAGAGAGAAGCCAGAGAAGGCGAGGGGGGCAGCAAGATCAGCACCCAGGGTGGGGGCTGACCAGTCGAGCAGACTCGAAAGACCATTAGGCCTATTCTGCTGGCATTTTAGTATGTTAGTATGTTAGTAACTCGCATGTCATGTGTTGTGGCAAACAATGGGCCCAATTCACAAAGCCCTAAGATTTATGAAGGTGCGTGTCCAAACACAAATGGCACCAGTGGCACCTGTGCCGAGACTACTGCCCCTGAGCTAGCTCAGAAGGCAGTCTGTGTCAATTGAGGCAGCCTGCCCAAACGGGATTTTACCACCCTGTACTCAAAAAATGGGCTGTAACATGGTGGTAGGGTGCTTGCCGCAGATGGGGGCTGCCATATCCCCTAAGAGTGGGATTGACTAAACACTCCGAGAGGGAGAACTTCTAAGTACCTTTAGACCAGCCAGGGCTGGTCTAAAGGGATTTAGAATATGTCCTTCCAGGACAGTTGTGCAGTTTGCAGGCAACATGTGCCTTTGGTCTCCCCTCTCTGATCATGCCCATGATAATATATTGAACAGATATCCACTTCCCATGAAATAATGCACTCCCTCCCTCCCCAATCCCCAATGCCACCATTGCTGGAATAATATTAGGCTCCCTCCCCAGCTCCAATCCCTCATCAATAGAATATGCAATGTCCCTGGTGGCTATCACACACCCCCAGCCCTGATCCCAGTGTGAGTATTAAAATAAAAGTTCCTGGTGGTCTAGGGGAACCCCGATCATCCCTGATCCCTGATATTTAAAGTATTAAATAAACCTGGTTGTCCAGTGGTCCCTCAATTGTCCCCAATACCCAATATTTAAAGTTTTAACCAAATCTCATAGTCTAGTGGTCTCCCCGATCGTCTCTGAAACATACAGTACAAAATAAACCTTGTGAGCTAGTGACCCCCACCCCCCACCCTGGCAGGCTGTGTCTCACCACATAACTATCCCAAACCATCCTGTAACAGATCCAGCACTGGCACAGCCCTCCTCTCACCTTCATGGACAGCACTGACTGAACTGTCATTGACTGCTGTATTGTACAGTGTTCATGCATTGCTTACACTATACAGTTCAGCACTGACAGTTCAGTTGGTATCATCTGCAGTGGTGAGAGGAAGACTGTGTTGCTACTGGCTCTGTTATGGGATGGGGGAGCTGGGTGGTGGCACACCATCTGCTGGGGTATGGGGCCACTAAATCACCAGGTTTATTTTATACTGTATGTGTCTGGGATGAATGGGGGACCACTAGAACACCAGGTTTATTTAATACTTTAAATATCATGGATCAGGGATGATAGGGGGTCCCCTAGATCACCAGGAATTGTTATTTTAATACTGGCACCAGGATTGGGGCTGGTGGGGGAAGTCGATAGCCACTAGGGATATTAAATGTTATATTGACGGGGGATAAGAGCTGGGAAGGTGGGTCCCATAGACCACCAGGGATATTTAATATTATTGACAGGGGATCGGATGAGGGGTGGGCATAGCTGCTACAGACTGCTGTCCATGGTGCTATTGGCACAGGGCTGCCCCATGGCTTGCAGCACACTTTCAGGGTGCACTGTCTGTTTAAGGGAGTGCCAGGGTTGGTGCAAGCCACTGGACTAACCCTACCCAATAGTGAGTTGGGTGCAGGGTCCGTGGCACACCAGCAATTGGTGCAAGCTAAGTTTGGTGCAGCTTGCGTCTAAATTTATGAATTGGGACCAGTGTTTTTCTGCTGTTCCTTACCCTCTTATACATATTTTTTATTAATACTTAACACTTAAATTTCCCCATTTACCTGTGTTTCCACCTTTCCTCCTCTTTTCTTAATATTTCTCTTCTTTCTCAACCCCATACCTTTTGTGTTCCTCATTCTGCACATTCAGTTGATAGAATGTTTACAATGGAGTAACAGAAGTCAACATTTTGCTCAATCCTGACAAAATGTTCACCCATTCCTCTCAACTGTCCCAGGGTATGAAAAGCATCCCTCGTTTTACCATTCAGAATTGCTGTGTCCCTCATTCATCCCTCATGGGAATGTGTGGTCCACACAGAATGTGCTGTAAATTCAGACTTTAAAACAGAAATTCATAATATTCTAAGATACTATATCAAAAATAAACTTAGTACAAGTAAATGCAATTGTTTCCACAGTGTTCTGAGCTTTTATATCCATCGTGTTTGAGGATATGTCTCTCACTGTAAGAGTCAGTGTTCCTCATTGCTCCTCATTTTGTGTGCCTGTGTCCCTCACTTTCAGTGACAAAATGTTGAAAGGTAAGTGTTCAACATTTTTATTTTCCTCCAAACACTCACATACTGGCCCTGCACAACAGAATGTTTCCTATGGAGCCTGTCCTTCAGATTAATTTGTGCCAGGGTACAGTAACCCGCAAATACAGTATTACCCTGAGAAGAAGAAAATCATAAGTGGGAATTTGTCATAGACAACAAAGAATCACCACAGATGCTGTAATTTTGAATGACACTTCATTTTTAAAAAAGGGCTGAGCTGCATAGCAGATCAGTTACTATTATAATCAATATCAGGATGTGTTTTGCCGATATCCTATTAAAACACAATGGGGTTGGTGCTGCAACATGATTTTTGTTATGGTTGCCAGTGAGTAAGTTTTGTGCCTTATTATTGCTTCTTCCAGCAGTCTGTAATGCTTTCCTAACTTTCTACTGGCTGCAGGAAAAGCAGTGTAGGAGTGTCTGATGACCAAGGGTCCAATTCTCAAAGGGTTACATGTGGTGCAAAGTGACTTGCGCCAACATGAATGACACAAGTAACACTTTGCGCCACAAGTTGTGAAGTGGGATTCTGGAAAGCAGCCTGTGACATGACAAAGACCACTTTAGAAAAAGTGGACTTATGCCATGGTTACACCATAAACCCCTGATGCAACATGGCACAAGGGTATTTACAGCAGCAGCAGCTGCACTGTATTCTGTCAGAGCAGCTGCCACATCATCTAATTTGGGATTCTAAAACAACCCCAAGAGGACATCCATCAAAGTACATTTGCTCCAGCTATTAGCTGGTGTAAGCATACTATGCATCCACCAGGGTTTCACCAATGTGCCCCTAGTGGATCCCCCCGTAGGCCAGGCAGCTCCCCCAGCCCTGATCCCCAATAGTAATGGTAATGCCCCACAGGGTCATGGTCCCCCCAAGTCCCGGTTTCCAGTAAGGAGAAATGTGAAAGTCCCACAGGGATATCAGACACCCAGGTCCCCATCCCTGATGTTGAATAATGCAAAGTCCTGCAGGGTTATCATTCCCA
Source organism: Neoceratodus forsteri (assembly GCA_016271365.2). Classification (NCBI taxonomy): domain Eukaryota; kingdom Metazoa; phylum Chordata; order Ceratodontiformes; family Ceratodontidae; genus Neoceratodus; species Neoceratodus forsteri. The sequence goes on along the minus strand of CM057454.1, from coordinate 1,021,287,770 downwards.
CCAAGTCCCCATTCCCAATATTATATGATTGTCATAGCCCCACAGGGTTTTCAGATCCCCCCAGCCACAATCCCAATCATCAGTCCCCACACCCTACAAGTGTATTACGTCAGTCTGAAAAAAATAAAATGCATTTTGGGGTCCCTTCCAGCCCAGTAGTTTAGTGTCCCCCCACCCACCCCAGCTGGCAGTGCCTGACCACCTCTACCCATACCCAGCTGGCAACTGGCACACCCCACCTCTCACCACCATGGCCAGCTACCAACTGAGATCTGTATGAGTGTGTACTACTGTAAATAGGATGCACTCAGTAAATGACAGAAGCTGTCAATCACTGAGCACATACTATTTACAGTACGGGGTGTTCCAGTTGCCAGCTGGGTACAGGCTGGGGGGAGCAGGGTGTTCTGGCACTGCCGAGTGGGTGGCCACTAGACTATTGGGCTCGAAGGGACTATGGAATGTATTTAATTTTTTTCAGACTGACATGATACATTTGAGGTGTGCAGGGATCGGGGATTGGGATCAGAGCTGGGGGGGGGCTCTGATAGACCTGCAGAGCTATGAATATTATGTAATATTGGGGATGCGGGGCTTGAGGGATAATAGCCTGCAGGGGCTTTATATTATTCAGTATTGGGGATCGGGATCTGGGGATCTGATAGTCCTATGGGGCATTTACATACACATTTGTGTGGCATGGGGGTATGGGGCATTGGGGGGTGATAGTCCTTTGGGGCTTTTCCATTTTTCACAGTGGGGATTGGGTCATGGGGGGGTTCTTGTGCCCTTCCACAAGCAATATAGCAGGCTTGTGGCCACCCATTCAGGTGCACCCTCTGTTTGGCATACCAGTAGGGTTTGTGCAAGTCACAGGACTTAAACATAGGGACCCTGCTCAATACAGAATTGGGTGCAGGGTCCCTGGCACAATGGCATTTGGTGCAGGCTGCCTATGGCATGACTTGCACCAGTCATTCAAGAATCGGACCCTTTATTTTTTCCTGAAAAAAAAAATTCAACTGCCTATTGAAAACAGAGTTCCTGAAAAAAATGAAATTCCCTATTGAAAATACAGTTTTCATGTTACTACATTATTGCAATGCAAATCGACAAAGAATAGCAGAGCTGTGGCACAATTTGGTTTTATATAATGACTTTCATTCACACTGTATCCCAAAGTGTTTTTCAAGGAAGAAGAGTTCCATACTTCCAGTGCAGGGAATGTACAAGAGAATAGAATATCTGACGACCAGCCCAGCCCATCAGGTAACTGACAGATCCAGTGTCCAACCCAACTCAAGAAATAAAATAAATATGCCCTCTCCCCACAGATCCAGTGCCCAACCTGACTCATCAGGAAATTAAAAAAATATCTGCCACTCTCTCCCAAACTACATAATAAGTCTGGTATGAAACCCAGCCTGTCAGGGAACAAAAAAAGTGTCACCTCTCCCAAAGACTTGATGGATCCAGTACCAAATGTGCCCTTAAGGGAACAAAAATATCCCCTTCCTCAAACTGCCTGACAGGTCCAATGCCCAACCTTGCTCTTCAAAATAATAATACAAAAAAAAAATCTGACCAACAACTTAACAGGTCCAATGCCTGACCCCACCTGTCAGGGAATAAAACAATTCTGTCTATTCCCTACTCCAATCACATACCAGTCTTGTGCCCAACCTGTTCCATTAGGGAATAAAAAGAAACTGTCATCTCCCTCCAACTACCTGATGGGTCCTATGCCAAACCTAGCCAATGTACTAAGCTAAACGGAGATAAGAAAGAGCAGCAGAAAAGCAGTGAACCTGTGGTGGAATAGGCAGGGTAGTAAAACATTGCTCTCTACATAACCATCCACTCAGGTCAGAGTGAGTGACTCAAACATTGCACAGGAGGCTTTGGGCTGCTGCCATGGTACTGTTGATACAAGCCTGTTCAAACTTCTCTACCTTCTTTGGCCCCCAGCACGTTAACTTTGAAACTGGACCAAAGGAGATAATGGTGAACACTTCTGAAGCTGTAACCCCAAGTGCCAGTAATCCTGACTCTACCACCTAACTCTCTCACTGGTTCCCTCTGTTGGTGCTCAATCTCAGTTCTGCATTCATCTCAACATGTGCATAGGAATAACGATATCATGTACACTACAACCCAGTATACTATGCAGCAGAATGTCAGGTGCCCAACCTGGCCAGTCACAGAATAAATAAAAAATGTGCCTCTACTGTTAACTACCTGATGGGTCCAGTGCCAATCCAGGAACAAAATCTGGTCCTCCCTGCCCAAATTTCCTAATAGGTCCAATGTCCAACACAATCTGTTAGAGAATAAAAAAATATGTCCCACCTCCTCCACTCAACTACCTGATGAGTCCAGAGCCAAACCCCACCAGTCAAGGAATGTAAAGAAAATCTGTCCTTCTCCCCTCAACAACCTAATAAACCCAAGCCAAACCCAGCATGTCAGGGGATAAAAAAAAATATGTCTTCATCCTCCAAATAACTTTATTTACTATTTTTGTCTTTAACTCAAGCATTCACACTGTGAATATAGAACTTTCATTACATGAAGAAATATTTAATATTTAGTTAGCACAAAGTTAGTTATGGAGTTTAATACTAAAGTTGCAGAGTGGATAATAATTTTATAAAGCCATCAATGTATTAAGCTGGCAAAGTTCACTGAATCTATAAAATAAGGATTAGCACTATATATTGCTGAATCATTCTGATCCATTTTAAAAAGATAATAGAGAATTAAATAGCCTCGGAAAGGAAATCTTTACAGGATATAAAGTTCTAATGAATCCATTTGCCTAGTGGGTGCTACTGTTATTCCAGATTTTAATTAACTGTGGAGATTTCCCCTTGCAGCAAGGTCTTGTCTTAAAGAACTGCTAGTGGATTATTCTTTTTATTAAACTAACCAACATTTCTTCAGTGCACACTTTCTAAGACCATGGGGTCTGCTGCTCAGGAGTAATGAAAACTCTCTTGCATCTCAAAACATGTATATACATATAAATTAGTACATGTTTGCAAAGCATACTTTTGGTCCTGTGAATGAAATGAGGGCACTTCATGAACATTCCTTGTGACCTTTAAGAGCAAGTCCTACTAAAACAAAATGTTTAAAACTACTATATTTTATACAGCAATCTTAACTTTAGAGTTTTCTATTTTTTTATCTTAAAATGTAATAATTTTTTTTGTGGCACATCTTGCGTGCATTGATACAGCTTTGTACGTGACACAGCAGAGTGCAGAAAGTTGTATACATTTCAATGGAATGATGTAAAACTATTTTGGTCTATGAGAGGTAGGGTATGCTTAATATGTGTGGTACCTATGGTTATTTGAGTGGGGGAGGGTAGTATGTAAGCAATAAGGCATGAAGGGGTGTGTGTAAAACATATTTTACAGCATGGCCAGGGATGTAGTAAGGCACAAGGCCAAGGCAGGTGACTTTAGTCACTGGAGGTGCTGTAAAATATGTTTACCTACATCCCTAAGTCCTTATTACACTATAAGTGTGTGCATTTGTGATAAAATAGTCCTTTAGCCTGCTGCAAGTGATGTCATTGATGATATCATTGTATTATTGCCTACTTTCTTCTTCTGTTTTTTTTCTTTGTTTTTCTCCACATTCAAGATATGGAATGTTTATCATGGAATGTTTACCATGGAACATATGGATTCAAAATGCTACTCATTTCCACTGGCAGAATGTTTCTCTCCTAACATACTGTACACACAGAAAACAAAGGCCTTTGTTACAGCCAGAGACTCAATTATTTCATTGTCAGAACAAGAAGAAGAGAGTTCCTTGATAAGCAGGTAAAGACAGAAGGGGGATTTTTCACTGTTAGCAAAGAAACAGTTGTAGTGAAAACTATAAACAATACTTACTTTTTCTAATTTGTTTATGTATGCAAGGAGAGTGTGATAATCAGGGAAACAGCATTTAATTCATTTGTTTTATTTTTTATTTAAGGTAGTTTTATTTTTAGGGCCCGGTTGATGATTTTTTTTTTATAGTGTAAAGGTAGCAGTCATGTTTGTGGTGGAAGATCAGTTCTGGCTAACTGAAATACCTGTGTTCCAAATGCTGATTGATTTGAGTTCTAGACTCTTCACTGCTGAGCAGTCCTTTTTTTTAACCATGTGTAAACCATATTTTACACATAAACAAAAGCCAATCATATTACATGATTTTACTCTGCCATTTTATAACCTGGGATGTGAGTTATCCAGTCGGGCCTATCACGCATATCATGGGAATAGCACTTGGGTGATTATGGTACTATATCTTTCCTATGATCCATGATATAGAGGAACAGATTGTTTCATCTGTTCTGCATGCCCTGAAGTTTATTTTGTACCTATACTGTCATTTTTTCTACTGTAAATATTTCTATGTTATATCTTCCCATTGAGTGGTTTGTGGTGGAGTTGGTTGGAGCCATAATCTAGCTATAACTTTCTTAGCTGCTGTTAGTAGAATCCATATAATGTATATGTCATTGTTGTTAAGGTGTGGTGGGTTACACAGTAGGAGTGCCATTACAAGGGTGAGAGGGCCCAGCTCAGTCAGTTGTTGCAATACATGTTTCATAGATTGCCAATAAGCTGTTAATCTGGGACATGTCCAAAGAATGTGAGTGTGGGTGGTGACTTCATGGCGCACATTTCTGGCAGAATAAAGCATCGTGGTTGGCATTATATTTGACTGTGATCCGGTGGGTATGAAAGTACCTGCTTGCCAATTCCCGTCTCCACTCCCTCCATTGGTAGGAGCCTGTGATCTTTTGTTGCCTCTGCCAAATTATTGTGCAGGCCTTATCTGGTATGTCAATGCTAAGTTCAGCCTCCCAAATGAGTCTGGGTTTCTCTAGGGACCTGACTAAAAGAGATTGGCAGCATCATGTCATTAAGTGGGCTGATTTGTTTCTTGACTGCTTGTAGTACTGTATTAAGGAAAGATTGGTGGTATGATCTGTGTTCAACCTTCAGCCTAATATGTTTGTCAGGTGGGTCCTGATTTGAGGAATCAGGCCTCTTTCTATCTCAATGGAATTTCATTTTTAACTGCCCAAAGGATTTGAAAGTGTCATTGAAATAAAATTTGATAGGTGTATTTTAATCCCTGCCTTATGCACGTTTTGAATTTATGGTCCCATTGAGCAGTGAGAAATGTCACATCTATAAGCAGTGTACTTCTCCATCTGGTCCCAGTTTTATTCTCTTTAGGGGTAGAAACGTGTACCAGGTTTCAAGGAGAGTTGTGGTGAGGAGTGGGTAGGGCATGGTCTGATTGCTATTTGTATGGAGAAAGACTATCATAGATACATAGATACATAGCCATTGTCAGCAGATGAGAGCCTATAGCCCATTTGAGCTTGTAAGTTCCCTTTACATTTTTCTAGAAGTCTGTTACCCCTTACCCCTGACCTCCAGAATTCCCTTGTGTCTATCCCATGCATTCTTAAATCCCATGATTGTTTTAGCTCCCACTACTTCCTCTGGCAGGGTGTTCCACTTGTCCAGCACCCTTCTGTGAAGAAATTCTTCCTCACATTTTCTCTGAATTGCACTCCCTCCAACTTCATCACATGTCCTCTAGTCCTGGAATGTCTTTTTCACTGGAAAATATTGTATTCCTGCACCCTGTTCCTCCCTGTAAGGTACTTGTATGTTTATCATACCCCATCTCTCCCCCCTCTCCTCCATGGAGTACATATTCAAGTCCTTCAGCCTGTCCTCATAGGACTTCTGATACAATCCTGTACCATCATGTTGACCTCCTCTAAACCTTCTCTGCTCTGTCTATGTCCTTACATAGGTAAGGTCTCCAGAACTGTACACTGTACTCTAGGTGGGGACTCACTAGTGTCTTGCACCGTGGAATTATAACCTCCTTTTCCTGTTTGTGATGCCCTACCTATGGATCCCAGCATTCTATTTGCTTTACTGCTACCTTGTCACACTGTTTCCCTACATTGAGGTCATCAGGGTGATAATCCTAAGGTCCCTTTCCTACTTGGTGCTTGCTATATCCTCACCCCAACTGATATTACAGTATGCATATGCATTATACTAACATACTAACATATTAATTGACAGCAGATTAGGCCTTACAGTTTATCGAGTCTGCTTGAACCTCAGATCTAGTTGGGTAGTGAGGCCCTCCCCAATGTGTTCCAGAAACTCCTATCATCCATCCCCACCCCTTGGTCAGGCCATCATCTGATACATTCACTTTCTGTATCTGTCCCACCCTATCTTGAAGTCCTCCACTATGGATATCTGAACCAGCTCACCAGGCAGCGCGGTTCCAAGGATTCACCACCCTGTCAGTGAAAAACCTCCTCCACTTTCCCACCTCATCCTTCCACCTTCCAACTTCAAATCATGCCCTCTTGTGATACCTCCCTGCTTTAATCTAAAGATCCCTTCCATGTTTACCCTATTTATTCCCTTGAGGTACTTGAAGACCTCAATCATGTCTCCCCTGTCTCTCCTCCAATGAGAACAGGCTGAGCTCCTCAAGTCTGTCCTCATACTTCAAATACCCTAGTTCTCATATCATCCTAGTAGCCCTCCTCTATACCCTCTCCAGGAGCTGTATGTCCTTCTACAAGAGTGGTCTCCAGTACTGAACACAGCACTCAAGGTGTGGTCTAACTAGTCCATTGTACAGCGGCAGAATCACTTCCCTGCTCCTAGAGGTGATCCCCCTTACGTTGCATCCCAACATCCTGTTTGCTTTGCTAGCCACTCTTCTATACTGCTCAGAGTTATTCATACATGCATCCACAATGACCCCTTGGTCTTTTTTCCCTGTTGAGGCCTCCAGTGCCTCCTTCCCAGGGTGTACCTGTGTTTGAGGTTTCCACGCCCAAGATGTAACACTTTGCACTTGGTGGTATTGAAATGTAATTTCCAGGTGTGAGCCCACCTTTCCAGGGTATCCAGATCCCCTTGCAGGGCCAACCTCCTCTCTCCCCCCTCAGCTACAGCTCCCATCTTGGAGTCATCAGCGAAGAGACTCATTTCACACCATATACCCTCCCTGATGTCAGATATGTATGCATTAAACCTGATGAAGAGCTCCGCCAGGGGTGCAGCCAGTATGTCCACTGATTCCCATAGTACTCTCTGATGAATGCCATCCAGCCCAGGAGATTTATCTTTCTTTAGAGCCTTAAGGACTTGCCACACCCATTCGGTGGGGATAGCATCATCCACTCCCCCACCTTACTGGCCTTTTTATCCTTTTCCTGATGTGACACCCCTGGGATACCTCTCCCTCCCTCATGCTCCATTTCTGTTCCTCCCCCAGTCCCACACACTACCGCTTCTATCCCCATCATGCCTTGCTTTGTAAATATCCCATCCTCTTCCCTAGAACACAGAGGCAAAGTACTCATTTAATACCTCCATCTGGTCCCTCGCCTCTTCCACCCACCCACCCTCTGATCTCAGTCTGCCGAGCTGGCCCTTAGTTTTTCTCTACTCGCCAATGTACCGGAAGAACCCCTTTTCCTCTCCTCATATCCTCTGTGCCAGCCGCTGCTCTTTACTGGACTTTGCCCCCACCATCTGGGTGACTTTTCTAGATGCAAGATGGTACGTTTCCTTTTCCTATCCCCTCTCATTGTTTTGTATTTTTTGTAGGCAGCCTTCCTTTCTCTGATTGCTACCTGAACCTCACTGGACCACCAGCACGGTTTATGTGACCTTGCTCCCTTACGCTTCACCTTAGCACAGGTCCTGACTGCCTCATGAAGTCCCCATTTTATGACCTCCCATCTCTCTTCCACATTTGTCATTGTAATCCTCTTCAAGTGATCCTTGAGAATATTTCCCATGCCCACAAAGTCTGCCCCCTTGAAGTCCACATCCAGTGTCCTAGATCTCTCCCCCCTTCCCCCATGATTATTTCAAACCAGACAGTATCTAGGATTATTAGGATTACTAGGATATAAAGGACAAAAGGGAGCAGTTAATGCCCATAAATGTTGTCCCTTGCATCATGCGGGCAATTTAAACCATAATACCATCCTTATAGTATAATCTATCTAGAGAGTGTTTGAATTTGTTGAAATCTTCAGTCTCTGCCACTGTTCTTGTGAATCTATTCCAAGTCCTAGCACTCTAACTGTATAAAGTTATCTCTTTTTAGTGTTTACCCTAGGTATGATTAGTTTCTTACCATGTAATCTAAGATTTCCTCGAGAATTACTGAATTCAGAACCACAAATGTCAAATAAATCAAGTGAATACATTATTTTATGGAGTAGAAGCAAGTCTCCTCTCTGCCTTCTAAGTTCCAATGAGTATAGTCCAGTTTCTTTTAGCCTAGAGTCATAAGGCAGTCCCTTTAAATGATAGAGCAGTTTAGTCACTGTACGTTGTACCCCTACTATCATTTTGATATCTTTACAGTAATATGGAGACCAGAAAGGTGACCCAAAATCAAACATGGGCCTTATATAGCTCTTATGCAATGGTATAATACACTGTTCAGATCTACTGACAAAGGAATGTTTGATCCTTTTAATGATACCACTTGCCTTAGAAGAAACCTGTCTTCAATGTTCAGTGGAGGTGATAGAGGTAGATATTATAACCCCTAGGTCACGTTCCACTGATACTGCCCTTAAGATCTGATTTCCTAATATGTATTTATATTTCACGTTTTTATGTCCAAAATGCAGGACTGCACGTTTTTCAGTATTAAACTGCATTCCATTCTTGTTGGCCTATTTCATGATTTTATTTAAATCGTTAACAATAAATCGTGGTTGTTCCCAGTCAAGGGATCCTCTACAACCAGGTCCCTTACCAGAACCCCATCCACCGGAACCACATCCAGGACATGCCCCTCCCTTGTGGGCTCCATCATGTGCTGTATTAAGAACACATCCTGGAAGCCATCCAGGAACCCGTGCTCTTTGGCCACCTTAGAGGACATGGTTCCCTAGTTTGTACCTAGCATATTAAGGTCCCCCATCAACACCACTCCCTTCCCTTTTGGTCTACACTGGGCAATAATATTGTCCAGCAAACCATCCTCCAGAACATCACCCATCCCAGGGGGCCTATATACTACACCCAGCTTGACCTTACCTCCTGCCGTGGTTCGTAAGGTAACCCATAAGGCCTCCATGTTTCCCTCTTCCTCTTCTACCCCAGCAATTTCTATGTCATCTCTAATGAACATAGCTAATCCACCCCTCTGCCCTCCTTGCTATCCTTCCTAAGCATAGTGACCCCTTCATGTTTAGGTCCCAGTCATGGTTATTGTTGGCCCATGTTTTCACGACTACCACCACATCCACCTCCCCGAACAGTGGCAACTTGTTTCCCAAGTTCCTGGCATTTACTAACACCAGTCCCCACCCTTATCTCTGATCTTTCTTTGTCGAACCTCAACCAGGTTCCTTATACTTCCATCCTCCTCTACTCCTCCTGAAACCTCCTTCCTCAGTCTGTTCCACCCTCCCCTCTTGGGTTTGAAGGCTACTCCCTCATCTAGAGGAGAGGCTTCTGGTCAGCCCTCCCTTATCCCCTCACAAGTTTAAACCCCACCTTTCTTGAATGCAGTCTTCCACCCTCTGATTAAGGACTTTCTTCCCTAACGGCTATATGCTGTGCAGTGGTTTTCAGAATCTACCTTCTGAGTGAATGTTTATAGTTAGTGTTTAAGTTCAAGGTGACTAAAACTTTAAGGTTAGATAACTTATTAAATACTTAAATGCTAAGGGTGATATTTTAGTGTTTGTGAGGGAGAGGTAGAAAGAGACTAACAATGACCCCCATATTATGAAGGCTAGCACGGCATTAACAAGTACACACCAAGCGAACCAGACTTTGTGCATCTGGGCAGGGTGGAACGGGTACCTGCACTGTGCACAGTGGATGGCACTGATCACAGACTGCAGCCTTGCAAATGAATGTGCCTCTGCATACAGAATATAAGAGTGTATTCAAAGGCTTTTGTAAGTGGAATCAGATAGCCGGGCCATCCCTAATTAATGTTAATGGCATCCTGCTTTATCAATGCACACAGTAATGTGTGATTTCTGCCCCCCCCAAGCAGCACTGGTGCTGGTGAGCCCCGCTTCCACCTGCCACATCCCTGTTTGTGCAGAGCTATATTGCAGATCCCAATCCTGGCAATTTAGGGGTACCCCCACCCCATTTGCTGTCAGTACTGTGCAATATTAAAGATCTAAATCCTGGCAGTCGAATGGATATCCTTCCTTCACCCAGTCACTGACAGAATTGTGGAACTGTACTAAAGCTCTTGGCTGGCAGTCTAGTGGAGCCACTCCCTTAACTGAACCATAGGAGTATTGTGGAACTGTATTAAAGCCTTCCCTTGCAGGCTGGTGAACACTCTTTCCTTACCCAATCCCTGTTGGCATTTTGGAACTGTACAAAAACCTTTCTTTGGCAGTCTAGTGGACCCCCTTCCCTAACTTAGTCCTGTATTGTGGAACTATACTGAAGCCCATCCCTAGTAGTCTAGTACTGTCCCCTAATGAATGGCTATCAAAGCCCACCTTGGCTCATCCACTGAATGCCCACCACCTACACCCCCAGTTAGCTCCCCACTCACCCACCTGTCCATAGGTCAGCTGCCATCCAGTCCTCAGATGTCAACTGGTACAGACCCTCCTCTCATGACCTCAGAAAGCCGCTATCCGACTGATAGGGAGTGAATGCATATATTCTGTAGAAATAACTGTTTCTGCCAGCCCACCAGTGCAGCAGTTGGATTTCCGCTTGCGGCACCAGCGACCCGGGTTTGGGAACGGACTTGGGTTGCTGGAGGACCCGCTCAGGGAGGGATGGAGCATCCCTAGGGACTGCTCTCCATCTCTGGGGGTGGGTGGGGACACCGTCTCGCGCTTGACGGACTCTGCTGAGGCTGGGGGTACCAGACAGGACCGGCATTTAACAGTAATCCAGGAAGCGGGTGGGCGAGGTTGTCATTGCATGTCCCCGGCCCCGCAACAACAAGGGAAAAAACTCACTCCTGCTCCCACTAAATGAAGCCCGCTCCTGCCGTATTTGGTGTCCAGGTTGACTCCCGCCTTTCCATAGTCCGCGCCCCTTGGCCCAGGTGCCTTGACCCGCCCTGGGGGAAGCCAGGGGATCGGGAGGACGGCTGTATATAGGGCAGCCACGGTCGGAGTCTGTGACCGGGCTGATGGCTTCAGCATGAGGCAGCAGGAGGACAAAAAGTGTAAATAAAAAAAATAAAAAATAACTGTTTCTACAGTATGTGTGTACTCACTACCTAACAGTCAGATGGCAGATATCTGATTTATTCCAGTTCCACAACAGCAACAGGGATTGTGTAAGGCAAAGAGTCTACTAGATGGCCAGGAATGGCAATAGTGCAGTTTTCAAAGCCAACAGGAACTGGGCGAGGGAGGAAGTTTTCTTAGACTGCCAGGGATGGCATAGGCAGCGCCTCCCATGTGGGGAGTGGCCAAGGTCTGTACAATGCCACCTGCATTTGTGTATGGACACATTGTGCTGAGCTGCTAATGGCCACATAATGACATGCAAATGGCCACTTAGCACTGCAGGTGCCGTAAGTATGAGGTCTTTTGTATGCCAACAACAGAATATGGCTCTCAGAAGTGATGGTAGTCTGCTATTTCAGATGAGCTATCTCCCTTTGCTCCTGCAACCCTGTTGTCAATAGGGTTTGTGATAATGCTGCACATATTCATCATGCATGGCTCTTATAGCACTTAGGTCCTGAATACATAAAAAACTCTCTTGATCCCATATACTCTGATTTGGCTGCTCCACTTAACAGGGAATAATCTGCTGGTGGTTTCCTGTGTCTTTTGGAAATCATCAGTGAAAGGGACGTTTCTGTAGCCACCTCACTCATGTGGAATATCTTGCCAAATCAGTTTTGTCAGATCTCCTATGTTGACGTTTTTCAAAGGGCTCATAACACCCATCTTTCCCTTACATTTGAGGACTCATTTTAAATATGTCATGCAACCAAATACACTCAGTCTCTGGCTAGTTACAGTTACTTTCCATTCCATTCCATTCATTCCTTGATGAGTTGTGCTCAGTACCTTGGTAATGTCATCAGTAAATCACTCTGCTAAATGATGGGTTGTAAATAGAAACCCTAGTCAGCACCCTTGTGACCCAAGGCCAAGCTACAAATCTGTCTCCATGCCAAAATGTTGTGCTAGTTCATTCTAGTCAGTTTTCATGTGCAGTTAAATATGGAGTTTCCACATGTTGATCGAGCACATCTGTTCATTCCCTAATACAGTTATACTAACAACAGTGTTCTCTGCCTAACAGCAATTAACATTTATATCAGTGATCCACCAAAAAGAGTGGTTCTTAATTAAACATAGTACTCCTATCAGATAGTAGCATTTCATTTACATGAAACAATCTCATGTGTATAATCAGAGCAGTGCAGTGCAGTTCTATTCATTGGAATCGGGATGTTATGCTATCCTTTTGCAACAGCAAAGCATGATACTCCAATGAAAGCTCTGTAATATCAGAATACAGATGGCTAAGTGCAAACTACGATACACATAACAAATCCAATATGAAGGGTTCCCAACTACATTGTTTTGTTTTTTCTGCACCCAGTTCTGGCAGTATGCTGGCCAATAGTTGGCATCAGCGCAAAATGTGCCGGAATGAGCCTGCCCTCTCCCATAGGATCTGGGAGGTTTGTGTCAACAATTCCCTTTAAAATACAGGCTATAATTCTAACAAAAACTTCATAATACACAGGCATGAATACAAATATTATGAATTATGTGTAGGCTTATTAGGGCATCTGCTGATCTCTCAACTATAGACATTACAGAGCTCACATGCAGTGCATTTAACATTATAATATGTGTAAGAAAAATCAAGACTTTTGATTGGCTAAAACTAGTACAATCATCTAATTATCTGCCCATAATTACATGTCTGTACGTCTTAATGTTTGTGGAATAAGTGCTTATGCCTGTGCAACTCTGTTGTGGCTATACTCATTTCCTAATCTTTTAGGCACTTAGCTTGATAGCTGGTAGGAATAGAGAGCCTTCCGGGTGGATGGGAGGAGAGAAATGATTGGAGGAGGAAGGGGAGGATAGTGGGAAAATTCCAAACTGTAGAGCAAGGATTGTTGGGAGCAGCTGGTTTAAGTAAACTGTGTGGGAGGAGTTTATTACCCTACATTGAACCTCATGCCAGCCCTCCCACTCAATGTTTGTGGAATAAGTGTTTATGCTTGTGCAACTCTGTTGTGGCCATACTCTGTTCCTAATCTTTTAGGCACTTAGCCTGATAGCTGGTAGGAATAGAGAGCCCCAAAAGGTGTTGGTCATCTCCCAAACTCACAAAGAGTGTGACTGCTTTTTTCAATGTGACCAGTAACGCGAGGAGAGGAAAAATTTTGGGTAAACTTCGAGTCCCATGGTTACTGATCTGCCTGTCCTCTGGGCATGCTAGGAGAAGATGAGAGAAAAGGCTGACCTTAATTTTGATATAGGATTTGGTATATATGTTTCATAAGCCGATGACTTTCACCTTCCGAGCTTCTTAATGATATGGCTGGGGATGTTGTTTCTGGATGCTAAAGAAATTGCCCTGATTCTGAATGAATGCCCAGATTAAGCATCAAGCCCCAGCCGGTGTAATAATAATAATAATAATAATAACTTTATTTATTTAGCGTCTTTCAAATACCAAGGCGCTTTTCATATAAAATCAAAATATACATATAAAATCAACAATTTAAAACAGCATCAATCCATAAAAGCCTTATTCCATAAAAAAGTCTTGAAATCCCACTTAAATGTTTCCACGGTCGCGCATTCTCTAAGCCGGCGAGGCAGAGAGTTCCAGAGGGTAGGGGCCATGAACCCAAAAGCCCTATCCCCAGAGGACTTTAATATAACCCTCGGAACCTCAAGCAACCCCTTGTCGGCTGAACGGAGCTGTCGCACGGGGCGGTAAGGAATGAGAAGCTCTTTCAAGTAGTCAGGGCCGAGTCCGTGCAGGGCTTTGAAGGTCAGAAGACCTAATTTAAAGGTGATCCGCCACTGTATAGGCAGCCAGTGCAGATCGCAAAGCACGGGGTGATATGTGTCCTTCTAGTCACCCCCGTCAGTGACCTTGCAGCAGCGTTCTGCACTAGCTGCAAACGGCGGATATCAACCCCAGGAGGCCCCAGGTAAAGGGAGTTGCAATAGTTAAGGTGAGATGTCATGAAAGCATGGACCAATACGGGTAAATCGCTGGATGGAACAAGGTGTTTCACCCTGGCGATGTTCCTAAGATGGTAAAATGCGGATTTAACGACTGTTGACACCTGATGATGAAGAGTCAGCCTGTCGTCAAGTACCACTCCCAGGTTACGCACCCATTCAGAGGAAGGGATCAGATCCCCAGGCAATACGCCAGAGGGCTGACTGGACCCCAACCCACCTGTCCTATGCCCCGGTCCAACGACCAAACCTCAGTCTTACCGCGCTCAACTTTAACCAGCTCACATTCATCCAGTCCTGATTTCAGCGAGGCAGCTATTAAATACCGAGAGAGCACTAACCTGGTCGGGGCAAAGACAGGTAGAGCTGGGTATCATCAGTATAGCAGTGAAACCTCAGCCCATACCTTCTTACAATGTCTCGAGGGGCAGCATATACACTGCAAACAACATGGAAGCACCGAACCTAGAGACTTCACAATGCAGAGAGAAAGGGTCAGAGGAAAAAATCCCCAACACAACTCTCTGCGTTCTCCCAGATAGAAAAGATGAAAACCATCTGAGCACTGTACAAAATAGGCCGCAGATGGACTCCAGACGTTCGAGCAAAACCCCATGGTCTACAGTGTCAAAGGCTGAGGAGAGATCAAGGAGGACCAATATAGAACGGTTCCTCTGATCTCTCGCCATCAGATCATTGAGTACCCGAACCAGAGCAGTCTCAGTACTATGTCTCTTACGAAAACCAGACTGGAGAGGTTCATAGATATTATGGATGGTCAAATGGTCCTCCAGCTGGTTTGCCACTACTTTCTCAATACCCTTCTAATAAAGGAAGGTTAGAGATGGGTCTGTAGTTGGAAAAACATCTGGGTCCAAAGAAGCCTTCTTCAAAGGGAGTCACCACAGCTTCCTTTAGGGAGCTAGAAACTCACCCAATTCTAGGAGCACCAGATTATTTGAACCAGAAACGGGCTAACGATCTCAGCACAACCCAAAAATTAGGAAGTAGGGCCTGGATCTAAACTACAGCACGAGGGTGCATCCCGGATGATCCACATAATATCATTGAACATCGGCAGGTCAAAGGAACACCAGGAGACAGAGGATTTCATGACCAAACGCCACCAAAAGCTTCCCCTTAGAGTGTGTTGGATGGATCTCAGATCTGATGTCGGCAACCTTATTCGCAAAAGAATTGAGCGATCTCATCACACTCTTCTGTGAAAAGCTCGATTGAGCTGGAGACAGGCTGGGTTGCACAGCCTGTCCACAGTTCTGAAGAGCTGAGCTGGTCGATTCTGGAGGACAGAGATCTCCTGGACAGGAATTCTGCCTTCTTATGGGAGATCTCTGATTGGTAGAGCCAATAATGCTCCTCCAAACTAAGGCGGTCGACAATCAGAGCAGATTTTCCAATGACGCCTAACTGGCCGACCCACACGCCGCAACTCCCTCAAGGACCCATCAAACCAAGGGGCCCAAGGGCTAAGAGAGAGGGGACGAACACGGACAGGAGCACTGAGTCCAGGGCCAGGAAATGGCCTGATTATAACCCAAGACCATAGCCTCTGGACCCATGCTGGCAGTCGGAACTCTGAGAGGTTCAACACCGCCATCAGGTCTTCAGGCACACATCCCGTAATGGGCGGTATCGAACCATCTCACAGGGCAGACCTATGAAGGGAAGCACAAAATTGAAGCTCACGTGTAATGATCGGACCAACTGACAGGCTCCACCACCAAATCAGAGGCCTCAATCCCCAGGAGAAAAACTAAATCCAAGGAGTGACCATGATTATGCGTAGCCGAGGAAACAATCTGTGTAAGCCCCAGTGATGACATCAGCTGGAGGAAGTGCTGACCAAAGGCAGAAAGTTTGTCGTTGACCCAGGCATTGAAGTCGCCCAGAACTATCAGTCTGGGCGACTCCAACGCCATATCGGCGACAAAGCCTGCCACTCCCTGCAGGAATCGTCTCTCGTCTCCTGGTGGACGGTAGATGAGGGCTATCCTGCAACCCACACCAGCCATGACGGTACACTCAAAGGATTCAGATTCCTCAACTGGTACTCCGTGAGCCCCAAGCTGGTCTTAAAACAGACCATACTCCCCCCGCGATCCAATCTCGGCAGATGAATCACCAAGTACCAGCCGGAACAGACACCTTAAGAAAGGGCCGCATTTCCATCCAGCTAGTGTTCGGTGATGCAAGCCAGATCTGTTGACCAACAAAATCAGTACACAGCTGACGAGTTAACAGATCTGGCATTGCACAGCACCGCCTGAAGTTGGACAGGGATCCTGCCGTCCTGACTACTTGCCCATCCAAATAGGGAGGAGCCCTTGGGTATTTAGACTAGGCATGGAAAACCACATTCCAGGCTCCATTTTGCCCCAGGGCATCTTCTGGGCTTAACCACCCCAATGCGAACATTCCGTTCATTCGCCCTACAGCGTCCACGACCCCGCCACGCCCACCCCCTACCGGGCAATACCAAGTGCCCGACAAAGCTGGTAGGTGGAAAATGGGAGGGGGAGGGCAAAAAGGGCAGAGGGCGTGGAGGTCGGAGGACGAATAATGCACGACCGGGTTAGTAAAATGACACATAACAAAAGCGGGAGACAAACCGGTGCAAGCCAATAAATAAAGAAAATCCTAATGTCACAAAAATAAAATACCCACAAATTATATTTAGACTAAAAACCCAAAACATAAACCAACCTACTAGCAACACAACCACACGTAAACAATAAACAAATCATTAAAAAATCCAAATATAAAAATATAAGAATATAAGAGGACAGGGAGGCCCTCTCACTGCACCCACTGTCCTTTATATAATAAAATGAAGTCCAAAAAAGAAATTACAGTTGTTTTTCGGCACTCTCACTGCCAATGAGTATAATGTAGAAGAAGTCCAGACATATAAGGACAATAAGGTCCTCTCACTGCACACACTGTCCGTCCAATAAAATCGAATATAAATAGAAACAGAATCCAAAATATTCTAAATAAACATTCCAAGATAACAATATACAGGCGTAGTGCAAACTTATGCATGGAAGGAGAAAGTAGCTCTTTGGGAATGATGATCGATTTAGCTGTGAGGCATCAGGAGGCTTCCTTCCCCACCACACCCCCAAAACTGCCTAATAAGGCCCGGTTATGCCACTGAGACACACAGCTTCAGATACCCCTAAACCAGCCGAATAAGGCCGGCCCCAGAGCAGCTTAGAAGCCCCCCCGATAACCCCCAACTCCTTGAAGAAAATAGGAGAGGCTCCTGCTTGGTCCCAGACAGCACAACACCAAACGCCCAGGCGAAGAATGAAAAAAGGTGGGGGGGGGGGGATAAACCTTCAAAACCAAGACCAAAACCAACACGGTGGCAATATTCCCCCAGAAGCCTCAACACAGCATTAAAGTCAGATCTAAGGTCCCAAATAAGCAAAGGACAGTGATGGAAACTCAAGTCCTAGTACTCACGGTACATCTGAAATACACAACTTATTTTTCAGAGGATGTAGAGCAGTTGAAGCAGGCCACAGCAACCAGACCAAGTCTTTCGCAAAATACAGCACTACAAAGATGCTCCCAACACATCCAGCATGCACGACCCGCATCAGCCAGAGCCGGTAATCCCAGGGACAGAAGCAAGAAAAACTCCCACGGAAACCAGATCCAGGCTGAAGTTGACTCTCCAGTATCCACAAACTCCCACACGCAGTTACGCCACGATAACAGTCAGTGAAGACATTAGTATAATAAATAAAGCAAATCCCAAATAAAAGTTGCTTGCAGACTCTCCAAAACAGGGCAAAGAAATTCAAATAAGAGATTAATAGCGATGCTGCAAGGGCTGGGCATCAGAAAAACTACACAGCAACTACGGCAGTCTACTTCGAGCAAGCCCACCTGCTTGTCCGGCGGAGAGCCTAGGCAGACTGCACACTGTCTGGTCGACTCCCCAGCACGCTCGGCCCAGCCTGCCTGAGCAGGGTAGAAGTCAGTGGCCAGACCCCACAAAATACAGGGTCTACAGTCCAAACGGGGAATCCAAACTCAGCTGGACGGCTAAAACGCACGCTGTATGTAAAAATCCACAAGCTCTCGGGGCTAAGTCAGGCCAACGAGTCTGCAAGGATAATCGTTACGCTTTCCCACACCACCCAAACTTCACACTCGTCTAAGCATTCCTTCTACCACCAGCTACCTTTTAGTTCCCTCGAGCCACGATTTATTCCCAATCCAAGGATACAGTCAGCAGTGTTTCCTCCGGGATATGCACTCTAAAACCCTCCAGCCACAGCTTACTCATGCTCCAAACACAGTCCACAGTTTTATTTCGAATCCGAGGGCTACGTTTGTCGAAAAAGTTCCTTAAGCGAACTCACAACTTGCAAACACAGTCACAGATCTTCCTTACATTCGGAATGGCAGCAGGTCCGGTCAGGCAGCCCAGTGTACACTCTGTAGCTGTTGAGTGATTCCGGTAATGCTCCAAAACAAAAATGGATTTGAATTAAACTACTGCTGTGCGACTTAACCAAATAATCTCAGATAATCTCACTATAACAACAAAACAAAATAAATAACAACTGAGCAAAAGCCAAAGAAACAATTAAAATTAAATGTCCACACACAGCTCTTTCAGCACTCCTTCAGCATGCCCAGCTTGGCGGCCAGGATTTTCTGCTTTTAGCTTTAAGTGGTGATAAAATTGTTGCTGTGTAACAGAAGTCTGATGTGGGCAATGAAGCATTTAATGTTCATGGGTACATTGTAGGTTGATGTTAGTAAGGGCAGAGGGAGTTGAACCAGCATGAAACAGCAAGAGACAGGACACCATTTGTTGTTCAAAAGAAAGAAGGAGATTGAGACCCCCTTCATGAGCTTGGTCTGTTTTGGATGAAGGCAGATGCAGGGCATAGAAGTTGTCTTGTTTGCGAAGATTGGATATCCTGAGAAATGAGGAAGAAGTAGAAGTGTGGACTGAGAATTCCCATGGTCTAAGAAAACCATAAAAAGCCAAGCATATGGCAGAAGCAATCATCAAGTTGGTCATCGGTTCAAAAGGCATTGAATCCAGCAAGTCTAAAAGTCTGATTAGATGCCCTTCTATCTGCAGTCTCTGAGGAGTTTTGTGGGAAGCAGTTTTCTGGAAACACAGCAAGAGGAGTTTTTGGACAGAATTGATAGAAAGGAAGGAGCAAGTTGAGAGTGAATAAACTGGATTCCTGAGATGTAATGTTTAATAGTGCCATGAGAAAGATGCAAGGCCTGGTGGCAATAAATCATGAAGGTTAGAGCATGAAACTGTGCTCGGCGTCTCGTGAGGTGCCAAAACTGTCATATTTAGACCAGGCTACAGAATACATTGCTCTGGCAGTGATAATATTCTAGAGCATAATTAGATCCTGGAAGGAAGGTGGAGACACCATACCTGGATCTGCTTCTGGACATAATCTGCAGAATACCTAGAACTGGAAGTGGGGCAATGCATCAGCTGCTTTATTTTGATGACCCAGGATATGAAAACACTGAAAGGCGAGATTATGATACAATGAAAGCCAGGTTAACCTCTGCATGAACATCATAATGGTCAAGGTTGAGGAACACCCTTTAGTTATGATGTCTACTGTACTTTGGTTGACTGAGAAAATGGACACTGACTGTAAAGTGGCCCCATACGAAGGCAACAGCAAAAATCAGATACATTTTGAACAGGGGAAGCAATGGAGAAAAATTCTGGGATAGATAGAATGTCAGGAGGTCAAGGGGGTGGCAAACCAAGCTCAATCACAAATGGCAGAAAATCCATGAGTAGGTGATGCATCGGTATAAATCTTGGGGTCGGAGTCCAGCAATGGGTCTTTATAAAACATGGAGAAACTGTTCCAATGGGCAAGGAATAAGGACCACATGGTCAGGTCAGATTTTGCTGCGGCCAAGATCTGAAAGTAGTGATAGAGGTTGTCAACTGAGGAAGCAAGGTTTAAGAGATAGGAGAAAAATGATCTGCCTTGCGGGATGATTCTCATAACAAAGTTCAAGTAACCGAGCAAGGAAAGTAGCTCATGCTTTGTACGCAATGATCATGTTGAAAAAGCATGGACCTTAGACTGGATGTGAAGAAGTTTGTCTGTGGGGAGTTGAGCTTCCATATGGATGAAGTCCAGAACAATGCCAAGAAATTCAAGGGAGGTATCCGAGCCCAGGGTTTTCTCTGTAGCTAAGGGGATATTCAAGGATGTAAAGAATTGAACATGGGTCTGTAAGCATTTCTCTGGAATGGAGTCTGAGGAGAAAATCATCCAAGAAGTGCAACATAGCAGGTCTATGATGGACATTAAGTAAGGCTCAGCAGAGGGTGTTGGCAAAGTCATCGAAGAGCTTGGGGCTGCTCCTACATCCGAAGGTCAGATGGACTGTGAAATAATAACTATTGTCTCAGTACATACCATAAAGATGTCATAGGGAATGGTGGTTTAGCAAAAGTTTGAAAGCATCTGAGATGTTGGCTTTGGCAAGTCAAGCTCCTGAACCAAGCTGCTTGATAAGTGTAATGACATTATCAATGCAGGCATACCATAGAGAGTATTCCTCAGTTGGAATTAAGGAATTGATACAGGGAGTGGAAGAAGTATGGGGAGAAGAGAGAGCCATGATAAGCTGCTTTTTGCCTGAAACTTCCTGATCACTATGCTAAGTGGATTGATACAGAATATGGGAAATGGAGGCTGATGATAATTTTTTATTTTTATTTTACTTTTTTGTTGACCGGGTAAGTGCACTAGACCCCCAGCCACGTGAGTACCTTCACAAGCATTGCACCAATGTACTAAGTTGGTATTCACTAAGCCAGCCATGCAAATGACCTCTTTAGGCATGCATAACCCTAACTGGCCATTTGCATGCCCAATATGGGCTCATTTGCATGGCCTATGGCAGGAGATTAGCGCACACCACCCCAATGCCGA
The DNA here is from genome assembly GCA_016271365.2 of Neoceratodus forsteri. NCBI lineage: Eukaryota > Metazoa > Chordata > Ceratodontiformes > Ceratodontidae > Neoceratodus > Neoceratodus forsteri. Next base: position 1,021,266,515 of record CM057454.1, on the reverse strand, counting down.
TCAGCTTCTCAATAGTGAAGACACATATGCCTGTTGGTCTAGTGGTTCCCTCCCTACTCCCCAATCACAAAATAAAAAAACACTTTCCATAGTGTAGTGGTCCCTGCCACCTCGTAATCCCGATCCCATAATAAATAAAATTTTCCATAGTGTATTGGTCCCTCCCCCTCCCTGATCCTGCATAAAAAATTTCCATAATGTAGTGGCCCTTCCCTTTCCCTGATGCCTGATGTCACCCAATAGCACTTTTCTGTGTTGTAGTATCCCACCGGTGCCTAATCTCACCACAATGTGATAAATCCCTTTTCCATAGTGTACTGATCCCCCATCACTGATCGCCATCCACAAATAGACAAAACCCAGTCACTGGTAGTCTAGTGGTCCTCAACCTCTCAAGTAATCGCCCACCACCTGCCCCAGCATGACTGCTGGTTGGCAGCACACATCCCCTCACACCTCCATGGCTGCCAACAGACTGAACTGTCAATGACAGCTTACAGTATACACTACAAGCCCATTGGTTGACACTGTCATTGACAGTTCAGTCGGTGGGCAGCCATAGAGATGTGAGGAGGGCTGTGCTGCTCGTTGACCAGCACTTGTGCTGGGGGGGAGCAGGGTGGTAGGTGATTACCTTAAAAGGATGGGGGGGTTGGGGGGATCACTAGACTACCAGGGACTGGGTTTTTGTCTATTTGGGGATGGCAATCGTGATGGGGGGTGACCACTACACTATATAAAAGGGATTTATCACTATTGGGTGGGAGATTGTGCACTGGGTGGGACACTGCTTTATGGAAGAGTACTATTGGGTGGGTGATTAGGCACCTGGGAGGTGGAAGGGACCACTACACTATGGAAAATGTAATTTATTATGGGATCGGTGATCGAGGAGGGGGGAGGGACCACTATGCTATGGAAAATGTTATTTACTATGGGATTGGTGATCGGGGAGTGGGGAGGGACCCCTGCACTATGGAAGCAAACATCTTACAATGTCAGGTGGGTGATTGGGGATGGGGAGGGCCCCTACACTGTGAAAAACAGTTTTTTTTTACTGTCAGGTTGGCGATCAGGGAACGGGGAGGGGGTGCACGGCCACAGTATCTCATCCAACCACTATGGTTGCATAGATTACCACCAGGTTTTTGTCAGCATTACTTTACTCTACACAAGGACCTTCACCAAGGCCCTTGCATTGAGCAAAACCTTTGTGAATGGGATTGCAGGATATGCAGGTCCCCTCCCTTCATTTGCATTGCAGCCCTCCTCACTCCTTTGCCTGGAAGTAAACACAGTGTGCTGGGGAGGAAATGGCCTTTGTGAATACCAACTATTTACAAAGCAACCTGGGTTTGCACCTGGGCAAGCTTTGTGAATCTGGCCCCAGGAATCTAAAACCTCTAAGCATGTGACACTCACAGATACAGATACAGATACAGAAAATGATACAGATGCAAGGGAGGATTTTTAAAAGTCATAAAATGGACACAACTCTAGTTACATCAGTGCCAGGAACTGCCCTGGTAGTTGCAGTATGTAAATGTTTTTCCTCTTTTACATACTAACATACTAACATACTATTTGCCAGCAGATTAGGCCTTATGGTCTATCAAGTCTGCTCGAACCTAGATCCTTAGTTGGGTGCAGAGACCCTCCCATCCCTTGTGCTCCAGAAACCCCTATCATCCATCCCCACCCCCCCAGGACAGGCCATCATCTGATACATCCACTTTCTGTGTCTGTCCCACCCTCTCTTAAAGCCCTCCACTGTGGATCTCTGAACCAGCTCACCAGGCAGAGCATTCCAAGGGTCCACCACCCTCTCAGTGAAAAACCTCCTCCTCTTTTCCCCCTCACCCTTCCACCTTCCAACTTCAAACCATGCCCTCTGGTGATGCCTCCCTGCTTTAGTCTAAAGATCCCCTCCATGTTTACCTATTTATTCCCTTGAGGTACTTGAGAGACCTCAATCATGTCCCCTGTCTCTCCTCTCCTCCAATGAAAATAGGCAGAGCTCCTCAAGTCTGTCCTCGTAAGTCAAATCCCTAGCCCTCGTATCATCTTTGTTGCCCTCCTCTGTACCCTCTCCAGGAGCTGTATGTCCCTCTTCAAGTGTGGTCTCCAGTACTGTACACAGTACTCAAGGTGTGGTCTAACCAGTCCATTGTACAGTGGCAGAATCACTTCCTTGCTCCTAGAGGTGATCCCCTGCGATGCATCCCAACATCCTGTTTGCCTTGCTAGCTGCTCTCCTGCACTGCTCAGAGTTATTCATACATGTATCCACCATGACCCCTAGGTCTTTTTCCCCTGTTGAGGCTTCCAGCACCTCCCTCCCAGGGTGTACCTGTGTTTAGGGTTTCCCGACCAAGATGCAACACCTTGCACTTGGTGATATTGAAATTTAATTTCCATGTGTGAGCCCAGCTTTCCAGGGTGTCCAGGTCCCTTGCAGGGCCAACCTCCCTCTTCTCCCTCAACTACTGCTCCCATCTTGGAGTCATCCTGAAGAGACTCATTTCACACCCTATACCATCCCTGATGTCTGATATGTATGCATTAAACAGGATTGGACCCAGGACCGAGCCCTGTGGTACCCTACTACCAACCTCTGTAGGGTTCGAGAGCTCCCCACAGACCACTACTCTCTGAGTGCGTCCAGCTATCCAGTTTTCAATCCATCTGACCATCAAAAGGCCTACTCCTAACCCCATCAGTTTCTCCACCAGTTCGCTCCATTTCTTTTCTACCTTATAAATGTGCCATCGCCTTTGCTCTGTCAGTGACCCATTCTATTCATAGTCATTTGTATTGCTCCCTTATGCCTATCCCATGCCTGTTTGAAGCCCTGCACTGTATTCAATAGCCACCACTTCTTGTGGTAAGCTATTCCATCCATCTACCACCCTTTCTGTGAAAAAAGAATTTCCTCCATTCCCCTTAATCAGCCTCCCCTCTAATCTCATGCTGTGTCCTCTTGTCCTGCAATTTTTCTTATATTTAAACATGTTAGACTCTTTCACCTTGTTTATGCCCTTAAGGTGTTTAAATGTCTCGATCATATCACCTCTCCCTCCTTTGCTCAAGGGTATACATATTGAGCCCGTTAATCTGTCCTCATATGTCTTCTGATGCAGTCCCTGCACCATTTTGCTTGCCCTTCTGGACTGCCTCAATTTGGTTAATGTCCTAGTGAAGGTGTGGCCTCCAATACTGCACGCAGTACTCCAGATGGGGCTCAAACCAATGTCTTGTACAAAGGGATTATTACTCCTCTACGACTTGTGATACCCCTACTAATACACCCTAACACCCCTAGCCTTACCTACTGCTTTAGAGGTCTGCTTGATGATTTTAGGTCAGTGATGATGATGCCCGTTCCTTTTCTTCCTTTGTGACTGCAGCAACTCCCCTCCCAGCCCATAAGTGGCTTCAGGTTTCTTCCTATGTGCATGATTTTGCACTTCTTGCATTAAATCCCAGTTGCCACTCTTCTGACCATTTTGGTTAGTTTATCCAGATCTCTCTTCTCATTCTGCCACCCCATCTGATCATCTACTCTTGTTGCAGATCTTGGTGTCATCTGCAAACAGACAAGCCTTACCCTCTAGTCCATCTGCGAGGTCACTAATGAAGATGTTGAATAGGACTGGCCCCAGGACTGATCCCGAGGTACCCCACTTGTGACTTGCATTCTTCTGACTGTATACCATTTACCAACACTCTCTGTTTTCTGCCAGTCAACCAGTTTGCCACCCAGTTGACCAACTTCTGACCCACCCCGAGCCTACCCTAGCTTATTTATCAATCTTCTATGTGAACAGTGTCAAAAGCTTTGCGGAAGTCAAGGTAGGCGACATCAACTGCCCCCCCTTGGTCCACCACTCTGGTTACCCAGTCAAAGAAATCTATGAGATTAGTTTGACAGGACCTTCCTTTTGTAAACCCATGCTGTCTTGGATCCTGTGCCCCTATGGATTCCAGGTGTTGCACTATCCTTTCCTTAAGGAGTGCCTCCATAATCTTGCCCACTACTGAGGTAAGACTGACTGGTCTGTAGTTCCCGCCTCCTCCCTGCTACCACTCTTGTGGAGCGGGATCACATAAACCCTTCTCCAGTCTTCTGGGACCTCTCCTGTGCTCAGAGACTCCACTAAACAATTCTGCTAATGGCTCTGCTAGTTCCTCCTTTAGCTCCTTCAGTACCCTGGGATGTATGCCATCAGGTCCCATTGCCTTATCCACCCTGAGCTTAGCAAGCTCTTGTAGGACCCTTTCTTTTGTGAAGGGAGTAGTGCTCACCTCCCTCCCCCCTGTGTCCATGATGCTGAGCTGTGGGTCCTTCCAGTCCTGTCCAAGCTCCTAGAGAAAATTGTAAATGCACAGCTGAGGACTCACCTTGAGTCTAGGGAACTGCTAAATCCTATGCAGTCTGGATTCAGAGCTAAACATAGCACTATCTCAGCCCTCGCCAAAGTTACTAATGACTGGCAGCATAATCTTGAGAGCAAAAACTTTATTTGTGCTGTTTTCCTTGATCTAAGCAAGGCTTTTGACACCGTCGACCATAGTCTGCTCCTCTCCTCCCTTCAAACCATAGGTGTGGACCCCTCCTCTCTGCGTTGGTTTACTGACTATCATACAGGGCGCCTTCAACAAGTTAAAGCCGAAGGAGGCCTGTCCCCCTTAAAAACTCTGCAAAGAGGGGTACCTCAAGGTTCTATATTTGGGCCCTTACCTTTTGCAATCTACATTAATAACATCGACTACTGTATAAAAGAAGCCAACATCCATCTGTTTGCAGATGATACAGTTCTCTACGTGAGTCGCCCAACACCTGAAGCTGCCTGCAATGACCTACAGTCAGAATTCAACCTTTTGCAAAGCCAACTCCTCCAAAAAAAGCTACTTCTTAATGCCAAAATAACTAAAGCGATGGTCCTCGCCCCCTTTTATCCGTACAGCTAACCCTGTGTCCAGTGGGACAGTTCCCCAAATTACCACAGTTCTAGGTGAAAAACTAGAATTTGTTACAAAATTCAAGTATCTGGGAGTTTGGATAGACCAAAGACTCTCCTTCATTGAACATATCGAGGACTTGCTAAAACGATTTCGGCAAAGGCTTGGATTGTTTTTTAGAATCAACCAATTTCTCACCAGAGATGCCAAGAAACAACTGGTCCAATCCATTTTCCTATCATTGGTTGATTACGCTGACTGCCTCTACAGCCAATGCCCCAACTCTTACATGGCTAAACTGGACACACTCTATCATCGAGTGCTGAGGTTTATAATGGGACTCCCCTTCGACATGCATCACTGCACCCTATATGCGGCAGTGGGGTGGACATCACTAAAGTACAGGCGCCACAGAAATCCCGCTCTCTTGACCTATAGAGCCATCTCTAATAAGCTGCCTTACTATATCTCCTGCTGTCTTCCCCTGAGTATAATTGGGAAATATGCGTTAAGAAGTTACTCAGCTATTACACTTAAAGTACCCAAAGCAAAATCCTGCTTTGGCAGGGCAGCCATAAGCTTCGTGCTACCTACCTTATGGAACGATCTACAAAAAAACCTCAAATTAAGCACTCTAAGTGGCATAAATGCCTTCAAGACGCTTTATTTCCATACAATCAGAGAAGTATGTAACTGCTTCACCCACTCAGACCCAGTACCAGTGTCTGCACTGGTATATAGCCACGCCTAGACCCAATTTTTAGTACTGACCCCCCAGCTTGCTCCTAACCAGCCTAATTGTTCTCTCTCTCTTATCCCCCTGTCTTATCAACACTAGGCCCGTCCATCCCCTTATTCTTCCTTTCCCAACCTCAGATAGGAGCTCACTACCCTGGGTTGTGACATCCTACCATGCCCCGTACTTTATAACATTCAATCCCGGGGCTCACACATACTCCTTTTCTCCATCCACCTTCTCTACATCCCATTTTACCAATTCCTTTCTGTGCACCGTGCCCTCCTAGCCTTTCTCCCCCTACCTCCCTCCCTCCCTTCCCCCCTACCTTCACCTCTACCTGGTGTATATTTTTTTTTTCTTCCGTTACTTCCTCCTGCAACCTTAGATAACCTGCTTTATCTTCCTATAGACACTTCTATGTATGTAAATACCATGTAATCTGTACAATATCTGTATAATTCTATGTACATATGAACTTCTTTTCTTCCTCTCTGTAAAGAGTATTATCTGTATTGCCTTGTAAATGCCTGTGTTGACCTGTATATACAATTGTTCATACTCACCCAGGTCCATCTTACAAATGAGCTTCTGCTCAACGATGAGCACTGAGTTAAATAAATAAATAAAGACTTGATATTAATTAAAGATATCTAAATACAGGCCATCCCTGTGGCAGGGCAGTAGAGCTACTGACTGCCATGCTGATCCTAGATCAGAAGCTGTCTCAGATTGCAAGGGGTTGGTGGGGGAGGGGAGGATCAAGTGTTTGATGGACTACTCTTCTTTCCCTGGGAGGGAGGGCTTTTGCTCTACTGCAAGACTGCCATCAGATGAAGGCCTGGTGGTAGTGTGGGTCTGCACTGGCATGAAGGGAGGGAGGGAGTTGCAGGACTCTGAGGCACGCGCATGCCTCCACACACACACACTGACATGCATGCTCCAGCTAGGGGGAAAGGAGAAAAAAAGCAAAGGAAAATGGACAGTGGGGAAGGCCCACATGATGCTCTGAGCACTCTCTCACACTTGCCATCAACAGGTCCCCTGTTGGCAGCAACTAGTTGAGAGCCCCTGGGGGGGGGCGATGGCCCTCCTCCATCTGGCCCAGCCATGAGAGACAATCTGTGGGGGACCATGGTTAATGGGGGAGTTCTGGGGAGTTGGTTGCCAAGAGGGGGTTGTAAGGGACAGATCTGAAGGGAGCCAGCCTACCCTGGCCAATGAGAATAAAAAAGATATTTAAATACTACTTTGTGTTTTATTAAAATTTAGTATTTTTACCTGTGGCTGTTATTCAAGGGTAGCTTGTATCTGAGAGCCTTTTTCAAAATCTAAATTTTAAGTGCTAAAATAAAATATTACACATCTTGGATTTGACCAAGTTTATTGTTATTGATCTACTTCATATTAAATTAAGTAAAGAAACATCAACTGAGATAATCAGTTAAAAAGACAGTACAATAATGATCCTATTTACAGAGACAAAAATCACAGAGTCCTGCCCACAGTGTTTATTCTGACTTGACTGCAACCCTGAGTAGAAGCTTGTGCTGGAGGATGGCTTTTATTAAAAGTATTCATTTTACCTGCAGCTTGTTATTGAGTGTGGCTTTTTTAGGGTGGCTTGTATTTGATTAATCATGGTATTTAGCTTCACTTTCTTTAGTGATCTGAGCATGTGCAAACAATAAATCATTAATAACGTCAAAATGAATGAATATTTTGTCACCAAACCATCAAATAACTTATAGCTCCATAACACCTAACAAACCTGTAAGTATCAAAACATACATCTTTGTAGATTTTGTTAGCTATTTTTTGGCAAACTGAGCATGTGCCAACAAATATCATTACTAACTCCAAAACAAATTAACATTTTTACCAAACCATAAAAGGACCTATTCCTTCATAACATCTAACAAACTTCTAAACTGTATAACTAACTCAACACTTTATGAATCCAAAACCTACAAACGATGTCTAAAAACTTATCATATTAGTAGACTTTAGGGTCTGACGATGCATGCCAATTTTCACAGTCCTAAAGTCCAAGACAGCTGAGTTATAAACATTTTAAAATGGTCTTTTAGAAAACACAAACACAACCCTAATATGCAATACAGGCATTACTGTGTCTATATAATATAAAATTGCAACACAATTCATTAATGCACTAGTTAGGGTCAAAGCAGCAAAAAGTTGGGAAATGTAGAATTAGGGTTTCCAACCCTAACACCCCTCCCCCCTCCAGGCAGCACAGCAGGTGTGGGGTGTGCCTTGGGGGTTCTCAAGCCCAACACTCACCCCATTCCAGACCATCCATAAATAAGATCAGATATGTACATTATATGACAATGGGGTGAGTGTTAGGCCTGAGAACCCCCAAGACACACCCTGTGTTGCCTGGAAGGGGGTTGAAACCCCAATGCCACTTTTTAGTGCTTTGACACTAACTAGTGCATTAACAAAGTGTTTTGCATCATTTCTTACTTTTGAGATTGCATAATCATATCCTTATTTGACTGTGGGAACACAGAGTTCTGCAGACCCTACGCCCCATCCATACATAACTTTTGCAATAGTATAATTGTATCCTTATTTTCCTGTGGGAGCACAGTGCCCTCTAGGCCTGTGCTCACATCCCTGCAGTATATTACTCTTTTATGTATCCCTGGTGTCTGGTGGTACCCCACCCTCCTATTTCCATACATATAATTTTTTATATATTTTCCTGGTGTCAGTGGTACCCCAACTCTCCAATTGTGCCCTGGTCCCCATTAATTTATAGTTAATCACCTTGGTGTCAAGTGGCACCCCACCCTCGATTTCCATACATTTTTTTATATATTTTCTTTGGTGTCCAATGGTACTCCCTCCCACTCTCAAAGTGTGCTCTGGTCCCCATTAATTTAAAGTTAATACCCCTGGTATCTAGTGCCCCTCAACCTCTGATTTCCACATTTTTTTATTTTCTATTTTCATTATTGTCCAGTGGTACCCACACCTTCCCGTGTCCCTCATATCCTGTAAGTAAGAAAATGGTACCTCAATGTATTGTATTTTTTTGTACCTGTAAAAAAAAGAAGTCCACCAGTGATCATACCTGCACCCACTTGACTTCCACTGTGCACTCACCACCCGCAACCCCAAGACCCCCCACACATCATCACTAACCTGAACTGGTCCCACTGTGAAGATCCAGTCTCTGATTGAAGACTCATCTTGCTGCTTGGACTGGTGACTGCTGTCTGAAAAATAAGGTAACTATTGTTGGAAATCCCATTGAAATACGTTGAACTGCAGTTACCTTATTTCTCACACAGCAATCACTGGTTCCAGCAACAAGATGTGTCTTTGATTGGAGAGCAGATCTACACAGTCGGACCAGTTCAGGTGAGTAAGGGGGGGTCTGGGGGGTGCACAGTAAGAGGTCAGATGGGGGTACAGGTGCAATAACTGGTGGACATTATTTCTTACAGGTTAAAAAAAATACAAGACATTGAGGAATTAGTTTCTTTTTTACAGGATATAAAGGATATGGGAAGGTGGGGGGTACCACTGGACACCAGTCAAAATGTAAAAAAGAAAAATAAGAAAATTGAAAGTGCGTTGGTGCCACTAGATGCCAGGGAACAACGGGGCCAATAATCAGAGGGTGGAGGGGTTACCACTAGACACCAGGAAACAATGGAGCCAGCAACGGAGGTGGTGGTTGCCACTAGACACCAGAGAAACTATGGGAATGGTGATCAGAGGAAGGGTGGAGGTGCCACTAGACACTAGGGAAAGGATTTCCCATCATGAAAAAGAATCCTTTCTTGTGACTCGTGGTATGAAAAATAATTTTTTCATGTCAAGAGTCATGAAAGAAGATTTATAATCTGAAAAAAATTCAAGGGTATTTCTTCAATGGAGAACTCCAGAATCCAGCTGAGGGTCCCAATAAGCAAGCTACTGTACATATGTTGGTATCTACGAAAACATAGCTGTTTTGAGTTACTTTATTTTGTTTCCTGTTAACTGTAAAACAAAATGGCAACAGCACAAAAAAGATTTCCCATTTGTGACACAGGATGACTCATTTACGAAAAGGATTACCCATTTGTGATAAAGAATCCTTTTTGAGTCAGACATCTAACTAGAGTGAAATTCTGATTGAAAATAATAGGAACTTTAAAATTTAATAACTTTGGAATGGATTGGTATTTTCATCAAACCATCAAAAGGCACATCTGTGAGGCAAGACCTTTCTACCCTAAACAGTTCAGATTAAATTCCAAACTGTTTTTGCAGCAGAGTGACAGAGATGAAAATAAAGGTAAATTTCACTTTTTTAACCCTATGTATCTCCACACCCACACATCCAACTGGAACACAACTTACCATATCAAGAGAGCTTTGGTCCTGATGAAGCTTGCAAAATTTCATGCAAATCAACTGAATGGTTGCAAAATTATTAAAGTGCTAAATTTCGAGCTTAACATAGAAGCAACCACTCAACTGTAACCATATGGACATGCTTGCATATATATATATATATATATATGTGTGTGTGTGTGTGTGTGTGCTAAGTATTTTAGCTTTATGCTATTTTTATAATGCAGTATTCATTTGTATAGCACTGACCCTAATGCATTTGTTAGTGTTAATTTAAATTCAGGTAGAGGAGCTGAAATAGTCAAATATGTATTTATGTTAATGGTGTAGCTTCCTAATTCATTTTATCCACACTTTAAACTTCTTTTGTAAGAAATGATTATACTACAACATAATATGCACTTCAGAATTATTCTTATTCTACTCATTTCATGTGTAACTGTTTAGTCAAAGGTGATTCTCCTATAATGTTACAAAGTTTTATTAAACTAGCTCTCCAATTCCAATCTTTAGCTCCATCACTAAAGCAGGTGAGCCCTGACCGTGGGGCTGAGAAATAAATAATGTTTAAATGAGTTTAAGCTCTTTGCTTTTTCTCATCTCACAAAACACTATATAAAGTGCCACATGATCTTAAAAGGCATCAGTGCATACCTGTAGCAATGCTCACAGCCATTTGTGTGGTGTTCCCTATATTTATTTATTTATTTGTTCATTTATTCATATGTTTATTTATTTATTTAAATTTTGATGACTGGGTAAGCCCACTGAGATCATGGATCCCTTTTGGGGTGACAGGATTAATTACACATATTGTATTCTATACAATAAAGGAATACATTAGGTGAACTGAATGAACAGCAGTCCTGAGAACAGCCAAGGTGAGCAACTGAAACTGGATAAAATAAGAAATACACAGCCATACACAGAAAGCCATACTAAAAGGATTATTATTTATAACAAGTTATTGAGCACATATCACAAACATTAAATATACCCATCATAAAGAGTTGATAATGCAAGCTGCTACAGTGACAAGGGTCAAGAAGAAATTAGGTCAGGGTAAACAAGGATTGCTATTTACTCTAAGGCCACAATACAGTGCTAGCATGTACCAGTGAGTGTGGACCAGAGAAGGGATTTTAGTCATTTCTTAAAAAGGGCACAGGTGGGACTTTCAAGCACCTCGAAGGGTAAGGTATTCCACAAGCATGGGGCAATGTAGAGAAACAACCTTTACTCAGTGGCATACTGTGTGACACTTGGACAGCTGGTTCTGATCACTGTATAATTTTTTGCAATATAAAAAATGGGTTATGGACTGTCTCTCTTGAGAAATGCTGAAACAGCATGTGAGTATGATGCACACACACACACACACACACACACACAGGTTTTAGATACAAGGTGTCACCTGGAAGGTGCAAAACTAATTACAGACTTTAACTAAGTTGATTATAGCTGTAGTTGCTAAAAGGAAAATCATAAACTTTTATAACGCTTAGGGAAGAAGAGCAGGTTGTGACGTTTTTAGTGCGAAGTCATAAAAGATGCTTTCATGTCTTGAAGGGAAGCTTATCATAAGATCAAAAGAGTCATTTGAAGAACATGAGTTATGCTGAGGTTGTAGAATTTAATACTTGGAAAAGACATCCTGTTTTATATAGATATATTTTTAATATATTCTGACAGGGAGAAGCTAGGTGACCTCATGCAAATAGGTGGGAAAACCAGCTTTTAAGCATTATCCTGTTTTCCTTCAGAGACACTTCTATCTAGACTCTGATAAAGAAACATCTGTGAGCACTTTAAGCAGGTATTTAGAGAGAGGCAAATCTAAGTACTTTAGTAGGAATTGCACTGTTGAAACCTGTTTTGTTTAAAAGATTTGTATGTCTTGTGATATAATAGTTCTGTATTTTATGTGTTATATATTTTTATCTATTTAGTAAAACTCTATTTTAGAGCTTACTTGGTCTGTCTTTGACTTATTTCCTTTACAAGTAGAGTATATATGGTTAAAGCAGACACTGTACATAAGCTTGAATGGTGATACCAAACTGGAAAAAGGTAGCGCTTTTAAATCTGAGGCTCTTTATTACAGTTTTAAGGGTTCATTTCTGTACACCTGATTAGGTGCCAGTAGGCAAAGATATCTGGCCCCTGAAGACAGAATTATCTGAGCCCTGTACATTGGGTATGCTAACAGAGGTTCACAGTTTGAATCCTCCAAGACTTAAGACCAGAGGTTGAATCCAATCCACAAAAACAGACAAGAGGGTTATCTTGTTCTGTTAACTATTCACAAGACTGTGCTCGGAGGTTGGCACTTTGGGAGTAGAGGGCTGACCTGCTGAGTGGGTTTGTGACATACTGTACTTTAGATATAACATGCAATGGGAGGACTGCAGATCTTAGGGGGCAAATAAACTGCCTTTGCTGAATGATACCTATTAGGCTCGGTAGTGACAGTGGTTGAAGTACCTTATAAGGAAGACAGAGTACCGGATATCATATTCTATTGTTGAATGAAGGCCAGTCCAGGGAAGTTAATACTCCAAAATGATGGGCCCTAGAATGGGTAATAGCTGTGAAGCATCAAATCCTATGGTACATCATTCTTAGTCTTGGAAGGGTAGAGTCATGGGCAGCCTGGACCACAAGGGCACCAAACATGAGAAGGGGCAGAAGAGAGGACCTGGAGATGGCTGTGTGGGCCTCCCTTGAGAGGCAGGGGGAAAGCCGATAAAGCAAACCAATTCTTTGATTCAAAGATTTAACTGAAGAATCCACATGTGATTCAAATGACCTGGTTTGGTCCAGCACCTTTCCCAAGTATTTAAAAGATTGAACCACCTCCAAATTGTAACTGGTAGCAGTGCAGAGGTTGATGAGGTGTTTTTCTGTCTGAGCCCAGATTCTTGTGCCCAGAGAGCGTTTCTTTAGTTTATTTCACATTAAAAACCAGTTTATTTTTCAGGAGCCAACATTCTAGTGCTTGGAAATCAATAGATAGCTGGGAGTTGATCATGGTTAAGTCAGGCAAGGACCTGTAGATTATAGTATCATCAGCGAACAGATGAACTGAAGCACCACCACAATTTAAGGACAAATCATTTATAAACAAGAAGAAGAGCAGGGGGCCAAGTATTGATCCTTGTGGTGCCCCATCAGTGATAGGTCTAGGGTAGCAGACACTATCTTGCCACTTGACACATTGCTGCCAGCCAGATTGGTAGTTATGAAACCACAGACAGACAAGATCATCTAGGCATAGGTCCTGAAGTTTTGTTAACAACAGCCTATAATCTACCAAATCAAATGCTTTCATGAGGTTGACAAAAATAGCACCCGTGGCCATACCGCGATGCATTGTGATAAGAATATCAGAGGTGACATGAACCAAGGCTGTGTCAGTCCCATGATTTTCAAAACCATGTTGGACATTGGTAAGGGAGCAGTTATGCTCAAGGATGTCAATAAGTTGATTGTATAACAGTCTCTCCTGAATTTTGGCAACCACACTAAGAAGGCAGATAGATGTATAATTTTCTATCTTGTCAAATGGCAGAAAGGAGACAGCAGTCTCAGGTGTCCCTTATATACCTGGACACCACCATACAGGGAACCACATGATGATTCCATTGCATCCCACGTCATGCACTCACATCATGACATCATGATGCCTGGTGACATGCACTTGGCCCCCTGCTTGCAGAAACACCACTGAATAAAACAGTCACGCTCTTTAAGGAAACTCCTGAATACCCAGCAAGTTTAACAGCTGCTGAGAATGCCCAACTAGGGCTTTTAGCATCCAGCTGTTTTCTTTTTCACCTGCTGCTTGCTGATTTCATTTTTAAACACAAGCATCATTCATAATGTCTGCAGTCACCCATGGCCATCTCGTATACCTTGGGCGACCCCACCACTTGGGTTATGTAATGAGGGCTACCAGCTAATGGCAAAATTGATAGTCCTCATTAGCATAACCAGCAGAGTAGAAGCCACCCAAAGTGTGTGAGATGGCTGCGGGGTCTCTGCAGACATTATGGACAGAGAAGTTGTTTAAGAGAGAAATCAGTATGCAGCAGGTACATTTAAAAAAAAAAAAATCTTAATTCTAGAAGCCCTAATCAGGCATTTTTGCTGCATCTACTGCACTTGCTGGGTATTCAGGAGTTTTCCTTTAAAAGGTAACTACCCAAACTTAAGTGCTGCCTTATCTAACTTCTTGGGTGAAATAGAATTGGGGCATATATTTTCAAGTTTCCACATCTAATAAGGATTTTTTATAACAACCTTTACTGGAGTGTTAGTTGCTAACAGCATATACTATATAAATACTAATTGTTACATCTCTGTCCCCATAAGATAGTCATAAATTTTCCTTTCTATAGATCTTTTTGTACCCAAATATAAGGACAACCATGCAATGGATAAACACTCCTACCTCCCATATATTTATCTCTATTTCTGTACTATCTAGATGACCATTTGCTGCAATCTACTGTATTTCAACCTATTATTTCAGTGTGAGAAATGTATACAGCATGTCCCATACATACAACTAGACATCCAGGGTGCAATATTTAGACTGCGCCAGGCTGTGGCGCAGCGCAACTGGGATGTGCCAGGGTGCTGACAGGGTGATATTCAATGGTGCTGCACCATGGCTCAGCACTGTTGAATATCGTGCTGTGGCCACCCGCAATGTGCATGGTGCAGTGGCACTGCACCAGCGCAAGTGGTCAGAGAGGGGCAGGGGGATGCACTAGCGCAAGTGCCATTGCGCTAGGTGCATCACCCACGATATTCAAAAGTGCACATGGTAATGCGGCCATAATGCATGTAAGGTGCAAATGGGGCCATTTGCATGTCATTATGGCCCCATTTGCATGCAGATGCACCGATTTCTAACAACTGTTTGGGAGCAGGAAGTGAGTGATCACAGAGCCACCAAAGACCTACCATCCTAGAAGGGCAAGAGTAGCTCTCTGGCCCCCTCTAGTTGTTGGAGGCCTGCCTCTGAGCAAGTAAGAGGTCTACTGAGAAATATAGGATATTCTTGTCTCAGAACAGGACAATCAGGAGCTTAAAGGGCACAGAGGCAGAAAGTAAGTAGAGAGAGAAGAGAAAGAAAAAAAAAACAGAGGAAAGAGTAAGGATTCCAAACAACAGTTAAGGGTCCAGAAACAAGACATGATGGGAGTGGTGCAGTGCAGTGGCTGTGGAGCAGCAGTCTTCCGGGAGACGTTCTGGAGGATGCGGTGTTGTCCCATCTGCAGGCATCTCTCCGGGCTGAGGGAGGAGGTTGCTCATCTCCAGGCTGAGTTGGCCAGGATTTGTGGGACCTCCTCTTCCATCCAGGGACCACCAGTGCCACTGTCATTGCCTCAGAGGTTGCCAAGAAGGAGGAGCGGTTGGACCACAGTGGGCTCAGGGAGGGTGAGGGTGATGGAACAGAGGTGCATCCCTCCAGTTGTACCTCTCCACAATTCCTATGCCATTCTGGCAAAGTGTGGTTCCTCTATGGAGGCACCTGCAGTGGAGACCAAGGAGGATGCTGGGAACCTCCACAAAGGAGACCCACAGGAGGGTGGCATGGGACCCCACAGGAGAAGGAAACAACTCCTGGTGGGGGACTACATTGTTAGGAAGGTAGAACTGGGGGAGGAAGGGGAGAGGGAGGTAAGGTGCCTGCCTGGCGCCATGGCTTGGAGGGACAGGGAGCAAATCCTCAGGATTTCTGGAGCAGCTGCACAGGGGAGGGAGCTGGATGTCATTGTCCACCTAGGGACAAATGACCTGGCTAAGAAAGGGATTAGAGCAGTGCAGGAAGAGTTTGTGGAATTGAGGAGGGGCCTTAGACAAGTAGCACTCACGGTAACCTTCTTGGAGATGCTGCCCATCTATGGCATAGTAGAGGCTAGGGTGTTCCGCATAATGGGATTCAATCAGTGGTTGAAAAACTGGTGCAGAGCTCAGGGATTTGGCTTCATTGGGGACTGGGGTCCACCTGGAGTGATGCAAGCCTATACTGGCATGTTGGTCTGCATATGTCCAGGAGGGGAACCAGGATCCTAGGTGATAGGTTTAAATGCTTCATTGGCAAGCATTTAAACTAGCCAAGGGGGGAGGCACTGGAAAGGAGCAGGGAAATCCTAGCCCCCCCCCAAAAATCATGGTAGTAAATGCGGTAAACACCAACATAGAGGTGGCGATAGGGAGAAGGGCAGGGGTAAATGGGGAAAGTGACGAAGGCAAGAAGGACAGGGATGGGGCAAAAAGAGTAGGGCCATCAGGAAATGGAGGGTAATAGTACCAATGCCCATAGTCTGGGCAACAAACTCTCTGAGCTGGTGGCCTTGATGGAAGAGGGATGCCTGGATATCGTAGCAGTCACAGAAACATGGTACACAGAGAACCATGACTGGGATGTTAACATACCAGGGTACGTAACCTACAGGAGAGACAGGCAGGGGAGAAGAGGGGGAGAAGCAGCTCTCTATGTAAAGGAAGGGATAAAAGCAACTGAACAAAAGAGTATTCAGGGAGGAGAGGAGGCACTGTGGGTCACCTTGGAGACTGGAAAGGGCACCACAATCTGCACAGGGGTTGTGTACAGACCCCCATGTCAGGGGGAAGGAATGGACAAGGAGATGATAGAAGGCATTCTTAGGATGGCAGAGAAAGGGGAGATACTGTTGATGGGAGACCTGAATATGCCAGATGTTAATTGGAGCACATTTGCTGCAGCTACATCCAAGAGCAGGGCCATTCTCCATGCCCTACAGATGGCAGGCCTCAGACAGCTAGTTTCAGAAACCACTCATGAGGGAGCAATCTTAGACCTCATACTCTCAAATGGGGGCAGTGAGAGGATCTCAGATCTAGAAGTGGGTTGCCATCTGGGAACAAGTGATCATCAAACAGTGTGGCTCATGTTAAACTCAGCTACAGAGTCAAGCCATACAAAAGTGAGGGTACTGGACTTCAGAAGGGCTGACTTTGCAAGATGGGAGAGTGTCTCAGAAAAGCATAGCAAACAGGCTAAAAGGAGGGTGGAGCAACAATGGGGAATCATCAAAACTGCCATCACAGAGGCAACAAGCCTTTGTGTGAAGCAAATAAATCAAAATGAAAGAAAAAGCCACTAAGGTTCTCAAAAGAGGTGGCTGGGAATGTCAGGGAGAAAAAGATAGCATTCCGGAAGTATAAGGAAACACAGAAGGAGCAGGACAGAGAGCTGTACCAGTTAAGGCAGAAGGAAGCAGGGAGGGAAGTCAGAATAGCAAAGGCCCAAACTGAGGAAAATATAGCCAACTCGGTTAAGAAGGGGGATAAAACCTTTTATAGGTACATCAGAGAGCGTAGAAAGACAAAGGGAGGGATAGTGAGGCTGAGTAGAATGAATGGTGGGTGGGCAGAGGGGGACAGTGAAAAAGCTGGGATACTGAATGAATATTTCTGCTCAGTATTCACAAAAGAGGAGGGGGAAGTGCCTAATCCAATTAACAGAAGCACTCTTGATAGGGGGGTCGATTCCAGCCCTTTCACCGAAGAAAGGGGTTTGCAAGAACTCCTAAAACTGAAGGTACACAAAGCAATGGGGCCTGATGGAATTCACCCCAGAATTCTAAAAGGATTAAGGGGGAACTAGTGAAACCACTGACTACTCTTTTTAATAAATCATGGGAGGATGGTGTGGTACCCAAGGACTGGAGGAAGGCGGATGTGATTCCCCTTCACAAAAGTGGGACCAAGACAGAGGCAGGAAACTACAGACCTGTCAGTTTGATCTCTGGGGTAGGGAAAGTGATGGAGTCACTTCTGAAGGAAAGAATTGTTGAGTACCTAGAGGCCATTAGGGCACAGGACCCAAGGCAGCATGGGGTCACAGCGGGAAGGTCATGTCAGATGAATGTAATAAATTTCTTTGACTGGGTGACCAAAGTAGTAGACCAGGGAGGGGCTGTGGACATGGCCTACCTAGACTTTAGCAAGGCATTTGACACAGTAACACACAAAAGATTAATAGTCAAATTAACCAGCCTGGGAGTGGGTCCCAGGGTGGAAGCCTGGGTAAAACATTGGCTGGACAACAGGACACAGAAGGTAATTGTAAATGGAGTCCACTCTGAAGAAAGAGGGGTTACTAGTGGGGTACCGCAGGGTTCAGTACTGGGTCCAGTCCTTTTCAATTTCTTTATAAGTGACATTGTGGAGGGACTGGAAGGAAAAGTATGCCTCTTTGCAGATGACACAAAGATCTGCAACAGGGTTGATACACAAGAAGGCGTGGAAAGGATGAGAAGGGACTTGGCAAGGTTGGAGGAATGGTCAGAAGTATGGAAGCTAGGATTCAATGCAAAGAAGTGCAAAATAATGCACCTGGGAAACAAGAACCCAGGGGAAGATTACACAATGGGGGGGGGAGGTAGTAACAACAACAAAAAAGGAAAGGGACCTGGGGGTAATCATATTAGATGACCTTAAGGTTAGCAAGCAAAGTGAGAAGGCAGTAGGGCGGGCCTGGGGTATACTGGGATGCATAGGAAGAGGCATCACCAGCAGAAAACCGGAAGTTGTTATCCCTCTGTATAGACAGTTGGTGAGACCCCATCTGGAGTACTGCTTCCAGTTCTGGATACCCATCTCCGCAAGGACATAGACAGGATAGAGGCAGTCCAGAGGAGGGCAACTAAAATGGTGCAGGGTCTGCAAGAGAAGCCGTACGAGGAGAGACTAAAGGAGCTTAACATGTATACCATTGAGGAGAGAAGGGAGAGGGGGGACATGATAGAAACTTTTAAGTACCTCAGTGGAATCAACAAAGCCCAAGAGGGTAGCATTTTTCAGAAAAAGAGATGTGCAAGAACAAGGGGACACAATTTAAAGATAGAGGGGCGGTTCTGGGCAATGTGAGGAAGTATTTTTTCACAGAGAGGGTAGTGGATGCATGGAACAGCCTTCCTGAGGAGGTTGTGGGGTCTAAAACTGTGGGAGAATTCAAGAATGCATGGGACAGACATAAGGCAATTCTTGTGGGGGTAGGAAGAAATAAGCTGTTGGTTAACTAGGATCTGCAGCCTATCCTGTAGGTAGGGAAATGGGCAGACTAGGTGGGCCAAGCGGTCCTTATCTGCCGTCAAAGTCTATGTTTCTATGTAACTTGTGCCTGGCGCCCTGCCAGGCAGCAGCCGGCGGGGACCGACGCCCCCTGCACAAGCGGCAAAGTGCCCCACTGCCCGATAGTGGGCATATGTATTAAATTAAAGGTCCAATATCCCTGGTGGTCCAGTGGACTGCATCCAGCCCAATCGTGGGCATTAGTATTGAAATAAAGGTCCAATATCCCTGGTGGTCCAGTGGACCGCGTCCAGCCTGATCGCGGGAGTCAGTTATAAAATATTAAAAACCAATCCATCCCTGGTGGTCTAGCGGTACCCCCTTCCCACCTGCCCTCTGAGCCCCAACACCCCGCTCCCTCCCTGGTCAACGGCGGGTGGCAGCTCCCTACCCGCAAGCCGCTCCGCCGACCGCCGACTGACTGCGCATACAGTAGGGCTGCACTCATTGGTCCCTAGCGTGGGCCAATGGGTGTGTAGTCCGTACCGTACTACACAGTCCAGAAATATAGGCTGGGCATAGTTCTGAGTCAGGTTACACACTCGGGAGATGAACACCCAATTGTGTACCTGAGCAGGAAGCTGCAGCCCAGAGGAGGCCTACACCACAATAGAGAATGAGTGTCTAGCTATTTCTGGGCTTTACAGAAGCTGCAACCTTATTTGATGGAGGGAGTTCATCCTGGTTACTGACCACAGCCCCCTTACATGGCTGCATGGGACCAGTGGACCGAACTCAAAATTGCTAAGGTGAAACCTTGTGCCTCAGTTCTATAATATGGGCATTAGGCACTGCAGTGAGTCATGGTATGGCAACATGAATGGGCTGTCTATTCAATAGTTAGCACCCCTTTTTGTTTTTTTAAGTAGTAACACAGTAACATAGTAGTTGACGGCAGATAAGGACCGCTAGGCCCACATAGTCTGCTCGTATTCCCTGCCTGCATCAGCGGCTGGTGCTATGAGAAACTAATGCTGGGTTCACACAAAGAGTGAAATGACAGCATAGCAGTGGGAGCCCACTAGCTCATAAAAGAAGCAAACATAATTTAGTGCTGCTAAAAGATTTGTTTTTCATTACCATTCATTATCGGGAGGGAGGGAATGTAACAACTTTATTTTACCTGTTACTGTATTTTTTATTTAATTCTTTCTGAATGGTTACCAGTTAGAGTTTATCAGCTGAAGGGACAAAGTTAATATTCTTGGAAAAGGTCAAGATTTTTATCAGAGATAGACTGACTATGTCTGAAGACAATTACTATATTGTCCTATTTCACGGGGCTCTACAATGCCGGTTCGACAACACTTTTGTCGACTGGCATCACATCGACAGGATTTATGTCGACCGCAAGTTGTGGTTGACATAAATCCCATTTGTCTTCTGGTCCTATTTTTTTCAATGAGGGGCTTTGCCCCCAAACCGCCCATGCAGGGGGCTCTGCCCCTCACACCTCCGTACTTAGGATTATCAACTCCATTCAAAGTTGATTCTGAGAGGAGGTGCAGGACCAGGAGACAGTGTGCCCCTGTGTCAGGTGCCCCAACACAGTAACCTGCGGCAATCTGTTAATTTTGTCGACGGGTTGGTAGATCGCTGTGTTGGTGTCACTGTCAAGGAGAGCATACCATTTCATGACAGGACCACCTGACACTTAACGGGAGAGCTTCAAGTGCCTTTTCAAGTTGGGAAACTGCTCCTAGCTAACAACTGATGCGGCCACCCTGCTGAAGTAGACAGGGCTCAGAACAATGAGAATGCTACTGAATCCACAAAACACCCAAGATTCCTATTTGGGACAGTTTTCCAGATGGGAGGTTTTCCAGGACACAAAGGAAGTGTTGAATCTATGGTGTCAGAGTGACAAACTGGATGATGTGTCATTGGTGGCTAGCAGCTGAAGGGTTCTGAGGACTTGCCAGACTCTGAAAGAGTTAATTAAGTGTGGGACTAAGAAGAGCTAGCATCTAGTATTTGAGTTTCCCCTAATTCACCAAGGGTACTGTGTGGTAAGCTTTTTCTACTTGAAGAAAGTTAAGAAGCGCAGTAAGATATGTATGAGTGTTTTCTTTCCGCTGTGTACAAAACATTTTCTTTTTACCTCTGAAGAAGTATTGTTCCCCATCGTCTTAGCATAGTACCCTGTATGTGTAAACATACTGAAGTGCAGTATTAAAATATTTTTATATACTTCATGTTTCTGTGACTGAGTCCTTTTACATACAGATAACTGGATTATAACTGACAAAACTGTGTTTTTGCCTCTGAAGAGAAGGCTACCATTACCATATCTTATTTCTAAAGTGAGGTGTTCTCAGCTGCGACAGAGATTTATTTAATTTATTTATTTATAAAGCAATCAGTTTACAACCTTTGAGCAAGGGCTCATTTCCAAAGTACCTCGTCAACAATGGTAGAGAATTCGAATAATACAAATAAAACAGATAATACAGGTAATATAGAAAAGAGGGTACATACAGAGCAGTGCATGAGTATAAACAGACATGCATTAAAGGCACATGGTAACAGCAACATTGGTGTGTGATACAGAGCAAAAATGGTATAATTGACAACAGTAGAATAAAAGGGGTTAGCAGCATAACGGTATTTTCATACAGGTGTGATTACAGACAAGCAGGTCTATTGTGCCAGATTACAGGAGCAGTATGGATTGAGGCAGTCGCAGTACAGGGTGGTTTGAGCATCTGTTAGGCACGGAGCAGCAGTGCTTGATGAATAGCTCACTTTGAGGGCATTTTGAAAGTGGAGATGGTGGGGTATCAGTGATGGCCCGAGGAAGAGTGTTGTAGACCAGAGATGGGTGGGTTGTTTTGATGAGAAGCACTGTACTGTCTGAGCTATGTCTCTGGTGGGATTCAGACCTAGAGATTCCTCAAGAGAGTGTCTATTCTGACTGGTAGCAGCTACTGAAGTACCCTTCCAGGCATCTGAAGGATTGAGAAAGCTGTTAACCATGTACAGGCTGAGTCTGGGAGAGACCAATCAGATGCATCTACATGCACAATAAACCTCACGAATAGTCTGACTGGTAAGCACAGGTACCTGACACTGTGCCTCCTTCAGCTGCCAGAATGTGGTTATCATAGGTCTGTGTCCACTGAACTTTTCTGGAATTTTATTTCTGGTGATATTGGACAGAGGTTTGGTCATACTGCTAAACATTCAGTACAAACTTAAGGTAGTACCCTGCCATCCCTTGGAAGGCATGCACTTTCTCTTGGTCGTGGACATGGCCCATCCCTGTATGGCCTCAATCTTTTCACTGGCTCATGCTAGATGTATCCTCCCACCCTGTTCCCAAGGCATTATACATACATACCGAACATACAAATCTGCCAGCAGAAACAGACCTCATGGCCTATCAAGTCTTCTCGAGTGTGCAGTTAGCATCCCTAGATTGCAGCTGCCCACCCCTCCCCTCCCACCTCCAGGAAGTTCTCAGCACTATGGGGTGCTAGCTGCATATTCGAGCAGACTTGATAGACCTCTAGGCCTTTATCTGCTGGCAAATTTCATATGTTCGTACTACTTACTCAGACCCTCCCCCATGCCCTGTCCTATGCCCTTTTAAAACTACCCATCATCTTACATGAAATCATTCCCTCTGGTAGGGTGTTCCATTTCTACCCCACCCTCTCTGTGAAGTAATGTCTCCTCATCTCACTCCTAAATCTTCCCCTCTAATCTTAGCCCATGCTGTCTCATGTCCCTTCCCTTCCTCTGCTTAAATAACCCATCAGCGCTAGATTTGCTGATCCCTTTCAAGTACTTGAATGTTTCAGTCATATCCCCCTGTCCCTCCTCTTCTCCACGGTGTACAATCTCAGATCCCTTAGCCTGTCCTCGTAGGTTTTGCCTTCCATCCCCAGTATCATTTTTGTTGCCCTATGCTGCACCCCCTCTAGCAGTCTAATATCCTTCTTCAGATACAGATGCCAGTACTGCATTTAGTACTCCAAGTGCAGCCTGACCAAGGACCGTAGAGGGGCAGGATCACTTCCCTATGTCTGGATAAGAATCCCCTTGCAATACACCCCAGCATCATGTTAGCCTTAGCTGCAATTTTCCCTCCATTGAGCAGTGTTGTTCATACTCTCCGTTACTATCACCCCTAAGTCCTTCTCTTCCTCAGTGACACCCAGCCTCACCTCCCCCAACCAGTATTTCCATCTCAGGTTCTTGGCCCCAAAGTGCATAGCCTTGCATTTCTTTTCACTGAAGCCCAGCTGCCACTCGCTGGCCCTCCTCCAGTTTGGTTAGGTCCTTCTGTATTTGTTTCCACACGCCAACTTTATCCACTACCACCCCCATTTTAGTATCATCCATGAGCAGACTGATCCTGCTGTCAACTCTGTGTGAGATATCTGATATGAATAGCCAAAACAACACCAGACCCAGCACAGAACCTTGCAGCACCCCACTTTCACTGGCCTAGATGTTTACAGTTCCCCCTACCACCCATTGCTGCCTCCCCTTTAGCCAGTTCACATTCCAGTTAACCACCTTCACCCCCAACCCCACATATTTCAGTTTCCCCCCTAGCCACCCATGAGGCACTGAATCGAAGGCCTTGCTGAAGTTCAAATATAGGACATCCACTGCATGACCCTCATCCAGCTCACTTGTTACCCAGTCATAATACTCTATTAGATTGGTCTGACAAGATTTTTCTATGCTGCTGCACATCTTGGAGGCCATTCAACTCAAGAAATGACACCAGTCTCTCCTTCAGTATCCCTTCCATGAGTTCATCCATGATGAAAGTGAGGCTGACAGGTCTGTAACTGCCTGGCTCATCCTGTGGGCCACTCTTATGTATAGGCACCACATGGGCCATCCTCCAGTACTGTGGCATGCATCTTATGTCCAGGCAGGTGCTGAACAGGTCCGCTAGTTGCCTGGCCACCACCTCTGCCATCTCCCTCAGCACACTGGGGTGAATGCCATCAGGACCTGGTGCCTTGTCCACCTTTAGTATCTTCAGACCCTCTAGTACTCTACTCTCCTCAAACATTCCATCATTCATCACTCCCCCCCAACCCACCTTCCCAGTCCATGGAGGTAGTGGACCACCTTTCTCCTGTGTGAACACAGAGCAGAAGTATTCATTCAGTGCTTCTGCTTGTTCCACTCTCTTTTCCAACCACCCCTTGCCCCTCTTGATCCACACTATTTGGTCCCTGCACTTCCTTTTTTCCCCCTCATGTATCTAAAAAAGTCCTTCTCCCCTCCCTTAATGTCCTGAGCCAGTTTTAGCTCCCTGGCGGCCTTGGCTCCCTAACCAGCTTGGTTACCTCCTTGGACCAACACGCATCACCTCCTGTCCTCCCCTTTCCATCATCTTGAATCTCTGATATGCAGCTCTTTGCCCTTACTCCTCCAGCACTTTACTGTCCGCCAACATGGCTTCTTGCTCTCTTCTTGCTCAGAGTCCTGGTGCAAGCTTCCGTAGCCTCTGTTTATAAGTATTTGTATATTGGCTCTGTTGTAGTGTGCTCTGTTTTTTTTATTCTATATGACCCTGTCATATACATTGTTCCTATTGTAAATACCATCAACGTTTGCAAATATTGTTTTTACCCTTTTCTCTGTATTATCGAATTTTTGTACCACTGAACATTTTTGAAAACAGCCATTTTTGCTCACATACCTTCCAGTATAAAAATAAAATTGAAATTGAATTGAATTGTTAGACCAAGTTTAATGATATCCCACTTTTATTGTGCATCCATCTCAGGCCTAATCCCCTCTAGTCGAGATTCAGGACTGGATGAGTGCTAACTGGTTGAAACTAAATCCAGATAAGACTGAGTTGTTGGTGGTGGACCCTGGTCACTGGGTAGAGAAGTTGACTCCTGGGCAACCGTCCGGCCTGGTGCTGGGGGGTGACCAGTTGAGACCTTCTGAGAAGGTACGGAATCGGGGGGTTGTGCTTGACAATGAACTGATGCTTAAAGCACAGTTGTCAACTTTTGTCAAGTCCTCATTTTTTCATCTGATGAGCATCGCCTGGATAAAGCATCTTGTTCCGCCCGATGATCTTCCTATGTTGGTTCACTCCTCTGTGTCCTCTTGTCTTGACTATTGCAATGCTCTATTCCTAGGGTTACCGGGGGTGGATCTCTGTTACCTGCAGTTGGTGCAGAATGCAGTGGCCAGGTTGTTGACAGTTCAGTCAAGATTTTGCCATATCACGCCTGTGCTGCGTGAACTGCATTGGCTGCCGGTGTGATGGAGTATCATCTTCAAGGTCGCATTGCTGACCTATAAGACCCTACATGGACAGGGACTGGGTTACTTGCAAGACATCCTGTTACCTTAGCGCCCCCTCCACCCTCTCCGCTCCACTGATGAAGGATTGCTAGAGGTTCTCAGGGTCAGTTTATAGACATCAGGTGCTAGGGCTTTTACATTTGTGGCCCCGACCCTGTGGAACTCTCTACCTCATTGGATTAGAGACTGCCTGTCCACTGAGACGTTTAGATCCTCCTTGAAGACTTATTTATTTGATCTAGCAT
Source organism: Neoceratodus forsteri (assembly GCA_016271365.2). Classification (NCBI taxonomy): domain Eukaryota; kingdom Metazoa; phylum Chordata; order Ceratodontiformes; family Ceratodontidae; genus Neoceratodus; species Neoceratodus forsteri. The sequence continues at coordinate 1,021,240,769 of CM057454.1, read as the reverse complement.
TTGGGGAGGACATTTAGCCATATGTATGCTGTCTTTTAATTCTGTATGTTTTAACTGTTTGTTGATTATTTTAAATTGTAAATGCGCTTTGATTTAAGAAAAGCACGTTAGAAATAAAGTATGATTTGATTTGATTTGGTTGCCCTTTCAGTATTTCCTGCATCCTGCCAAAGTCTGCCCGCCTAAAGTCCACCACCCTTGTTTCTTAGCCTACAGTCTCCCTACTCAACCTGAGCACAAACCACACTGATTGATGGTCAGTCCCAACTAGAGGGTCTTCCACCCTTAGTTCCCTCACTTCCTCACCGTTCGATAGTACCAGGTCCAGTGTATTACTTAGATGAGTTGGCATGTTGACCAGATGTGTCAGAAGACTATCCTGGAATGCATCCAGGGTACCTACTCCCATGGCTGGAGGTGGCTGTGGTACTCCAGTCTACCAAAGGCAGCTTGAAGTCCCCATGTTCACTACATTCTCTTCCTACATACCTGCCTAATCTGTTCTGCTAACTCCTTATCCAACTCCTTAAACTGGGCTGGTAGTCTATACACCCCCAGCCTCAGCATTCTACCCTTTGAGTCTAGGAGCCGCATCCATAGCACCTCTTTCCTCCCTTCCTCCACCTCGTCTCTTGTACATCTAATTTCATCCTTACATAGACTGCCATCCCTCCCCTCTCCCCACCCCTCTGTCCTTTCTGTAAATTTTGTACCCAGGATTGCCAAATCCCAATCCTGGTGTTGGTGGCCCAAGTCTCAGTGATGGCTGCAATGTCCACCATCCCTTCAGCTGAGACAGTCTGAGCTCAGCTGTTATGTTACCCAGGATCATCGCATTCAGGGAGATCACCTCCACCCATTCCCATCCATCCCTCCACCCTGTGGCCCCTTGACCTGCCCTCTTCTGAAGCCCGCCTGCTGCAGTCACTGTTACTTATGCTTCTCCATTCCCATCTGGCACGCTCTGCCTTGACTGTCAACCCAGCACCTAGCAGTTGGTGGAATACCCACAGTCACGTGCCTGATGTGATCCTCCAAAGTTTGGCTATAGATGATGATGCCAACCATGTATGCCAGAGCAAAGTTTACTGTCCCATTTTAATCCCAAATGACTTTGCTCCAAACTCAAATAATCACAGCTTCTGCAGGTTTAGCAGTATGCATTTTCATATGGCCCAGACATGAAGTCTTCTGTCTATCTACTCTGGCTTAAAACAAAATAAAACTGGTAGAATATACCATCCCCTATGTATATCCTGCTCTTTGACTGAACAGTTTGTGGCAAACTAATCTCTCCCAGACTCAGCCTGTACAGTCACTAGCTTTCTTTACCTTTCAGACATCTGCAAGGGCACTTCAGTAACTACTACCACTCAGCATAGACACTCTCTTGAGGTATCTCTAGGTCTGAATCTCACCAGATCCACTGCTCCCACAGTACAGCATTCCTTACCAATGGGCAAATGATACACCCTGTCTGTTACAGTTCAGAATACCTCACTTTTAAAACAAAATATGGTAACTGTAGCCTTTTCTTCAGATGCTGAAACAGTTTTGTCAGTTATAATCCAGTTATCTCTTCCTTAGAGGACTCAGTCACAGAAACATAGAATATTCAGTATATATATATATATATATATATATATATGCATCCCCCAGGACGCATCTGGAATTGAGAGGTAGTCTGCTCAGTATGCCTTCCAGGTAAAACTTTTAAATAAATAAATAAAATACTTCAAGATAGTTATACGTATAATACAGGGTACTACACTAAGACTATGGGAACAGTACTTCTACAGTGGTAAAAAAAACATGTTTTGCACACAGCAGAAAATACACAGAGAAATCTTTATGAACTTCTAACTCCCCAAATTGAAAGAGCTTATCACTCGGGACCCTTGGTGAATTAGGACAGGTTCAAGACAAAATAGGGCAGACCAGATGGACCAACTGATCCTATTCTACTGACAAATTCTATTTTCCTGTTGTTTGTCTTTATGCTATAGGAAATTTAGAAACGTTATTGTTAACAGGGAGGCATTTTTGATCAATGGATTAAGGCTTTGGACCCAAAAATACTGTCTTAATGAAGAGATAAATTGGCACAGTATTACGTGAGCAGTATATAAATATTCCTAATCTGCATTTCCAATTTGATTGGTCTGTTAGCATGAGAAGCATTATAATTTGGATCAACCAGAAAACTGAGAAATAGATATAAAGATTGCTGAGAATAAAATTCTCAGAAATACTTTTCTCCCCATAGTCTTAATATTACATTCTCCTCCCCCACTCATATTTTTTTGGTTCAAAATGTACTGAACGCAGCTTTAAATTAAGTCTGTACAATGGTTATATTTATTTAAGAATACAGACTCTGGATGTATAGTTGAACGTATGTCTGAGAAACACTAAATACATGTTCTCATACTGAAATAATAGGTTGAAGTACAGTAGATTATGTCAAATGGTCATGTAGACAGTACAGAATTAAAGATTTAGTATATGTAAGGTAGGAGTTATTATCAAGTATATATAGTAGTTGTCCTATTTAGATATAACAAGTTGCATTGGAAGGAAAATTTAAGATTGTCTTAACCCTTGTAGGGCCACGGACTGATACATCACTCCAAAATTTCAATATGTTCTAATTATGTCATCAGCCTAATGGTTAAAGGGACAGAGACATCACTGAGTATTCATACAGCATGCGCTGTTAGAAACTAACACTCTGGTAAAGAGTGTTATAAAAAATCCTTATTAGATGTTGAAAATTGAAAATATAGACCCAGATTCTATTGAATCAAAGAGGTTTGATCAGCCAGCACTAAAAGTGGGCCAGTTGCCCTATAAACAACATAGCTGTTTTATTCGAGTGTTTATTCTGCAATCTGGGGCCAAGCACATCATCGTCAAGCATCTTTACATCACAATATGAACATGTAACATTGGATGCAATGGCATGATGCATGGTTCCCTGTCTGGCAGCATCCAGGTATATAAGGGATACCTCAGACTGCTGTTTCCTTTCTGCCATTTGGGATAGAGAACACTACACAAACAGCTGAATGCCATACTACAGGAATGCACTGATGCTTTTAAGATCATTTGGGTTTTATATGTTTTTTGTGAGATGAGAGAAAGCAAAGAGCTTGAATTCATTTAACTATTGTTTATTTCTTAGTGTCAGAGTTGGTGCTCACCATCACTGGTGAAGGAGACAAAAACTGGAATTGGTGAGCTAGTTTAGGAAAACTTTGTAACATTATAGAAAATCACCCCTCGACTTAAGCAGTTACACAGATTGGCCCCTATGCACTACTGGGTGGGGTGACGGAATCAATGATTCCCTCACTAACATAGCAGTGCAGCTGTGGACAGGTGCACACGAGGCGCAGTCATGACAGCCAACCACCTGTCCACAGCTCCACTCCCAGTGTACAGGACTCTGCAGGATGACGGGGATGGGGATGTGGACTCAGCCAGGCATCCAATCATATGCCTGGATCGGGGCACTGGGCCGATCACCTCTGTGGCGGGCGTGTGTTGGCAGTGCACCCACAGAAGATCAATGGCCAGTGGCTGGGGAGGTGAGAGGAGGGCAATGCTGCTGGCCTTTCATTATGTGGCCCAGGCAGGGTTGCAGGGACTGGGTGGGGGTCCATTGGTGGTGTGGGGGGCCACAGTACCCCACAACATGCCTGGGTAGCCCAGGGCATGGGTTGACTGTTTGGGGGGGTAGCATCCATGGGCCACTGCCCATGTGATTATGGTGGGGGGTGCCAGGTAGAAGCCATGCACTGATGTGTGCTGGGTGGCATTGGGCAGCCATGGGGTAGTCTGCCTGGCAGCCTGGCATAGTAGGCTACCTGCCCCATCCAGGTGGTGCACAGTGATGTGCATGGGGTGTATTGGGGGCTTATGGTAGGGTTTTTCCTGTTGTACTTTGTGCCCTCCTCTGCTCCCCGTCAGCCATCATTATGCACCTTCGTGCATGGCGCATAGTGCCGGCCAGCCCCTCATCTTCCCCCGGTGCTTTGCTTATTGTGTGGCCAGGGGATTGGGTACATAGGTGCTGCACACACCCCCTTAGTGCATTCTGCATGAGGGGCACATAGGGTGTGGAGTGGCTGCGCACCCCAGATATGCACACATAGCCACTCCACCCCAATAGTGCATAGTGCCCTATATGTGAAATGAGTAGCAGAAAAAAATTTTGGACTGCATACTGTCACCTCCATGCATATCTCAACTGGCTCTCCCTTCCATCCTTTGGCTATTCACCTCAGCTCCATGATGGACAATGTAATCAGGGCTGGTATCCCTCTCTCACTTGCCTCCCTGCTGCTCCCACAACTTTCCCTCCATGGGCTTCGCTCTGAAGATAGGTCCTTGCTGCATATGCCTAGATGCAAAACTTACAATGGTACACTAGCTTTCTCCCAAGCTGTCCCTAAACTCTGGAACTCCATACCTCTGGATGTTCATATGTCTCCTAGTCATACCTTTTTCAAAAATAAGTATCAGGCCCTCTTATTCAGTCAAATCTCTTGCTCTTGTTTTCACCCTGTTTGACATTCCATCTCCTTTTCTAGATGCTCCTGGTCTACTCCCCAGCCTCTAGTCCATTAGCACTTGATGTCTCTACCCATTTTTTCCCCTCCTCTCTCCTTTTCCTTTTCCACTTGCACAAGGGCCCTGCCCATGATTCACCAAGAGTCTTCTCACTCTTTTGATTATCTATTGTCTTAGCACTTAATCTGTATACAATTTAGACTACAGCTGCTGTACCATGTTACCTGCTTCTGCATTATAATGACTGTGTTTGCTCAACCTTGTTTGTACCTGGTTCCCAAGTTATAGTTACTGTGTAACCGCATTGATGATTCCCTGTATACCTAGTATTCTCTCCACCATGTCTATATCATGTTCCCTAGTTGTATTTACTGTGAAACTGAATTGTCTTTTTTATTTTATTTTTTTTATTTTGTTGTTTAACCAGGTATAGCACACTAAGCTGAAAGCTTTTTTACAGGAGTGACCTGGGAGCACAAGGAGGTTAAGTGACTTGCTCAGGGTCACACAGTATGCAAGTGGAAGCTGTGGGATTCAAACCCAGGTCTGGTCTGCTGGATGTCACCAGATTTGCAGCTCAGAGCCTTAGACCACTGCGCTATACTGCCTCCTTGTCTGATTCCCTCTCCACATTGCATCTCTGTAACCTCTCGGGTTGTGCCTGAAAATAGTCACATTTGTGGCTAAGCTGCCCACCCTGTAAATAAAAATAAAATAAATAAATTATGTTGTAGTATGATACATTTCTTATAAAAGAAGTTTGAAGTGTGAATGAAATTAATTAGAAAAACCACAATATTAACATAATATATAACATTATATATTTGACTATTTGGCTACTCAACCTGAATTTAAATTAGCACTAACAGATACAGTAGTGTCAGTGCTATACTTAATAAATATGGTGAGTGTTATAAAAATGGAATAAAGCTAAAATACTCAGCATATATATATATATATATATATATATATATACAAATTAAAATTTAACATTGCTTAAATCATAGTATGGGGCAGATTGATTTCATCAGATGGCAGTAAAGCAGATTCATGAATAACAATAAAGCAAGAAGAAAAGGCAGACAATTTAGGTATTAAAACAATTGATTGTTCTTTCTATTCATTTCCTTTTAAAACATTATTTACAAGAAATATTTATAGAGATACAGCATTCTGTGGGTATGCCAAGTGTGCGGTGTATATAGTTCATATAGTAACATATGTTCTTGTAGCATGGATTCACACAAGAAAGATGAGAATATGTACAAAATAACATACATTATTGGACATTAGTTTGGCATAATACGTTTCCCAAATTTAATGCTATAAATGTATGTAGATATAGTATAAGTATAAATATAATGTTTAGATAATAATGAGCAAAAATGCCCTGAGGAAGTGTCATCTCATGAAGCATTGGTATGTTTCATAATTAGTGGCAGTAAAATACAACAAAAGACTAAAAAGATCAAATCTTGGGTGAGTGGGCCTTAATTTCAACTTGTTTCTGAATATCTTCTCCACTGTTGGAACATGCTCCTCCAGATGTTATTTATCTCGCAGGTATGGGGAACCACACTGGCTAAAACACTGTTCTGGGTTTCAGAATTTACAAGATTATGTGGCGCATATTAAAATGGGCAGTCACAAAAGTCCACTTGGCATTTTTCTGCCAACAGATTCTATGAATTACATAGTTTTGTGTTTCGCATATAGATACTGTTATCAGATATAAAGTAAGGGTTGTAGGCTGTTGTAGTATATACTGTAGTTTAACACACTTTTATCAAATATATGTATCCTTCTTATATGTTAAGAGCTTTTTCTGAAGATACATTTCTCATCCCAGAGTGATACACATGTTGGAAAATAATTCAGAAGTTTGGACCGATGATTACTTAATTTACATGGTTAATAACATAGATCCACATTTACTTAATTTAAGGGATACCATCAAGGAACATGGATTAGAGTGAAGATTTGCACACATGAAGAGTTCACCAAGGAAATTTATTTGACCTGCGGTGTCCATCAATGATGCATACTGGCACCCATTGTGTTCAATATATCCTTAAATGATCTACCAACAGAAATTAAGTGATATGTGCATGCCTTGTCTGTTGTACGCCAGTGATTTTGTATTGCTAACGTTCACTTCAGTAGGATTTCAAAGGAAATTAACTCAACTGCATGAGCTAATCCCACCCTGGGGCATGTCTATTAATGTAACAATATTGGTGGGGAAAGATTAAGGCCATTTTACCTGGTGACTTAGTAATGCTAAGCCTAATAGGGTTAAAAACTGATGCAACCTGGATATAATATAATGATTAAAAAACATCAGTAGTAGGGTAAAACTGGCAACAGCCTCAACTAAGAAGATTGTAAAATTCAACAAACAATATGGTGGAAACCAGATAGAAGGGCCTTGGTGGTTTTTAGTGCAAACATTAACTCACTGATGATATACAGAAATGGGCTACGGGGCTGATATGATACACTCTTGCTAGACAGAGTGCAAAAAAAAAAATTAGTGACCCTTTGCTCTGTTTTTTTCCTCAGTCCCGTGTGCTTGCATTAGAGCAGAGACTAGTTCCTTACTGATTGCTGCTACTAAAGCTAAATTTGAAATTATTTCTTACTGGAAAAGACTGTTACAAATGTCAGACAACAGGATTCCCAAACAGCACTATCAAGTGGCTCTTGACATTTGCACTTTTGAAATTAAAGCATTCTCATAGATTAAAAATCTTAGAGACACTCTGTACAATATTGGATTGGTCCAAGACTAGGAATACTAGGATTTTCTTCTGGATGAAGTATTAACACAGAATCTCAGGGTTAGTTTAACCAGTATCAACAGACAAGAAAGGTTTGCTACTGTATTAGATATAAAAATACTTCTGATCAATCTGAGATGCAAAAGGATTTTTGAGCAGGAAAGATATAATGGCTATTGATGCTAAGGCATATGCCAAGAGTCATGGCTTTACATTTTACACATAGACTTACTTATGCTACAGTACTTGTTTTTATGAACAAGCTACGTACTGGCACGATGGACACTTGCCACTATCAGAAAATGCCTTTAAACTATAGTACTTAGAAAAAGTCAAATTCAGCAAAGCAGGAGTTTACAGGTGCTTCATTGTCATGTTCAACATACATGTGCCTAAGAACAAACCACTGGGATTTCAGTCAGGGCAGAGAAAAATGAAAATAAGGTAAAACAAGGGCTAAATTATCATTTTAAGTCTAGCTGGCACCTTACATGGGAAAATTATTCCCAGATGTGACTAAAACAACTAAAATAAGCTAAAAGCTGCCCCTTTAATTTATTTACTTGCTATTAAAAAGAAGGTAGCTTCCCCATCTACTGTCAAACAGCAAAAGTATTTATTTACTGAAATAAGACATTCCATGGTGTGCTTTGTGCTGGGTTAATAGTACTTTTCAGGTAGTGGAAGTTACACTGGCCTTCTGTTTCAAACCACCAAAGGCATGTCATTATACAATCATAAAGTACATGCTGTCATGCCTTATTGCTTAATTATAATTGACTGGATTGAAGATTGGTTGAGGTAAATTAAACAGGGTTAAGATAAATTGACTGTCTCAAGTTAAGGAGATTTAACCAGGAGACATCTGCAGGATTCTGCCTTGGGTACAATATTGTTTGCTTTACACTCAGTTATGGAACAGAGAATTCTTTAATCAAATTTACAGATAAATACCAAACTGGTGGGATACTGGATACTAATGAAGAAATAAATGGGCTACAGATAGATTTAGATAGAGTAGCTGGTTGGGCTGAGAAGTGTGATATGAAATTCAGTGTGGGAAGTTGCTAAGGTGTGCATCTGGAGAGTGAAAATCATAGCACTACTTATTACTCGAATTGAGAATTACTTAGAAAAACAGAAGAGGAAAGGAATTTCGAAACAGTAATACAGTACTAAGAATAGTAAAGCAGTGGCAACAGTGTGAGGAAACTGTTATGAAAGCTAACCAAATAGGTTGTAGTAGTAGGAAATTTGCCCGTTGATCAACGGAAGTCATTGTTTTACTTTACAGAGCATTTGTGAGGCGTCAGTTGTAGAATTACAGTCAGCAATGTGTGCTATATCTAAGAAAGGACATTGACTGAGTTGATCTGGTCCAATAAAAACAACTAGCATTGTAGGTGAGCTTGAGGATAACACTCTGAGGACAGACTAAGACTTTTGGATATGATTATTTTGTAAAGGTGGAGAGTGGTGATTTAATTACAGTGTATAGATAGGCTATCAAAGGATCCAGAATTGAGATTGAGTTTGGGATTGTAATTGAAAAGTGGTGAAGATATAACTAGAGGATAGAAACTACAGATCCAGGAAACACAGTTTAGGGGGACTGTGGGAAATACTCTCAAACCCAGAATGTGATGGGGTGTGGCATGTTTCACCAAGAGATGTAGTGTATGGGAAAAACATGCATGTGTTAAGGCTGGCCTGGACAGGCACATGAGGGAGGCAGTTCTAAATAGGTGCTGCTACTTAGAAGTAGGGTATGGTCTCCACGGGCACATGCGCCAACTTCCATATGTTACTGTTATGTTCTTATGTAAAATATTATTAACAAAGTAAAAAAAAATCCTGTTTTTAGTACTTTTAAAAATCCCTGGCAGGCATGCCCACATAAAAGTGCCCTATTGTAAACTATGTATGTATATAATTTTTTTCTATATAGGTTTTTTCCACCTCCTGGGCAGGACAGGCATTGCTTCAGCCCCCTGTTCCTGTCCAGTGCCACTGGCCCTTGTCACCTCTGACGCTGGGGGCAGTATCCTCTGCAGGTTCCCCTCCCATGGCATAGCCAGGAAGGGTGTGCTGTCCCCCGAGACACATCTAGACATGCCCCGGACTTGGAGTGGCAGAGCGGGCTGGCAGCAGGAGTGACAGGGCATCATTAAGCCCATCCTCCCTAACTTTTCTCCTATTTTCTCCCCAAGAAACCATGAATGTGCAATGGGCATGTTGTGAGAGTGCCACCACCATGGAGACACCTTCGCTGCCATGGACGAGGGGTCAGCCACATCGTGCAGTCACACGTGCCTCCACTTTAATTCCTACAGGTGGCAGAAGAGTGGCAGACCACAAATTCCCCCTTCCCGAGGGAGGAGAGCTGTCCTCCAGATGCTCAATCCTCCCTCCCCTGGCCAACCACAGCAACCCGCATCTATTCCCAAACACAGGTGACTGGCATGATAGAAGGTAAGGTGCACAGTGCCTCAGCCCTCCACGCTACTGGACCAGCTCATATATATGTATACAGGAGCACATATTATCAGAGGTCTCCGCACACAGTGAATCTACTGCCATTGTTGAAACCTGGCTGTCTCCCTCCACTCCTAACTCTCATGTCTCTCTCCCCGGCTACACTCTCCACCGGTTGGACCGTGTCGGCAGGAGAGGTGGGGGCTGTGACTTCTAGTTGAGGGATTCTCTCGTGGGGCTACCACTCTCCCGCCTGATATCGACCATAAGGCCCAGGCACTTACTCTAAAGCTGTCCCTGGACCCAGCTAGAGGCCCATTATTCCTAACCGTAGCCTCACATACCCCCAAGAACCAATCCCAGGCCCTGGGCCCACTAATTGACTACCTCCCTACCCAACTCGTCGGACCAAACTTGTGGGCGACTTGAATATAAACTGGCTCTGCCCTCATCTTCCTCCCACCGTGAGGCTTTCATTCAATTGACCTAACTCAACTGGTCTCACAGCCTACTAGAAAAACCCTAGGGGGACAAGCACCCTCCTGGATGTGGTCCTCACCAACAGGCCAATCCGCATCCACAACATCCAAATCCTCCCTGACTGCCTCAGTGACCACTCCCTGTGCTTTTCAACTGGGAAACCCCTCGGCTCTCATCCCGGTCAAAACCACCTCTTGAAGGCGGCTTGGGCCTGGGGCACTCACATAGGCATGGCGCTTCCTTGCCCACACCTGATTGGTCCCTCTAACGAGGGCAACCAACATTGACTTGGCCCTGGGCTTCTTTGTAGCACTTTCAACTTTGCCTGTGATATCTTTGCTCCCATAACTGCTAGGAGGTCCAAAGTGAAACATGCCCCTTGGATCACCCCTGCTCTTCTGTGGCAACTTAAGCAGCGTGACAATCTTTGACACCTTGCTGTTGCTACTGGCGTTCAGCTGACAGGCAGTCCTTTGCTGCTGCCGGTAACCAGTGCACCTGGGCCATCCGCAGCAAAGGCGGAATACTACCAAGCCCTCTTTACCTCCTCCTGGGGAATCAGGTGCTTCTGGGACAACATCAGCAACTGAATGGTCACTCCCAGTCCCCCTCTCCTTCTCTTCTCAACATCAATGGTACCGTCTCCTCTGACCCTGCCCTCATTGCTTCCCACCTCAATAACTCCTTTACCGACCTTAGCTCAGTACTTCCTGGTAACTTTTTCAGTCCACCTCCTCCATCTGTACCACCACCCATTGCCCGCCCCTCTTTCCACCTGCGTCATGTCACCATGCAAGAAGCCAGGCCTTACTTGCTAAAAGCCCTAAAAGGTAACACCATCGGTAATGACTCACTTGATCCCTGCCTTTTACGTCAGGTCTTGGATCAGGTCCTCTCACCTATTACATGCATTTTCAACAAATCACTCTGTCTCGGAAAATTCCCCTCTGCCTGGAAGATTGCCACAGTTACCCCTGTCCATAAAGGTGGTGACAGGACTCTTCCGGGTAACTACCGACCCATCTCAATCCTCTCCCCCCTCTCTAAGGCGTTAGAGAAAATTGTGGCATCCCAAGTCTCTGACTACCTCTGTAAGTACAATGTTCTCTGCCCTGAACAACACGGGTTCAGAGCAGGTCATAGTACCAATACAGCACTCCTGGAATTTTCCAACTTCCTCCATGCCTCCTTGGACTCTGGTGCCCTGGCTGATGCTATATTCATTGACCTGTCTAAAGCATTCGATACTGTTTCGCATCCTCTTTTGCTCTCCACCCTCGACCTAATAGGCTTTGCCTCAGGACCTGTTTCCTGGTGCACCAGCTATCTCTCCGCCCGCTCCCAATGTGTGAAAGTCAATGGTACTCTCTCTGAAACATGCCCCATTCGCTCTGGGGTGCCGCAGGGCTCAATTCTTGGACCCCCTACTATTCTCACTCTTTCTTAACTCCCTACCCAGCAGTTGTACGGGTAAGATGCTTCTCTATGCTGATGATGCTGTTCTCGTTGCCTCCCACAATGACCCCATGCTGCTACAGAACTCCCTCCAACTAGTCTTTGACTCTGCAGCTACCTGGTTCACTGAGCACCGACTTGTTATCAACCTTAAGAAAACAAAACGATGCTCTTCTCCCACCCTCAAAATAAGTACAGCAAGTTTCCTTAGCTGTCCACTCCACACCAATCTATTCATTGACCAGGTGCAATCCTATAAATATCTTGGTATAACCTTTGACCCTGCACTTTCATTCCATGGACATATATCTGCCCTAAATTCTGTCGCCAACTCACGGCTAGGCATTCTTTACCGGCACAAGAAATGCCTCCCTCCTGATGCCCTCCGCCTGGCTGTCACCTCCTCTGTCATGTCTCTCATTGACTATGGCCTTCCGGTCTATGGCTCAGCAGATCAGACTGCCCTCAACAAGGTTCGTCTCACAGTAAATAAGGCCTGCAGACTTATCACTGGTGCTCCCAGACTCACTCACACATGTGAGCTGTACACCCTGGCTACCCTACTCAACCTGGAAGAGCGACTTATGTATCAAACATGCCAGCTCACCTTTAAAGCCCTGCATGGCCTATCCCCCATAGACCTATCCAACTCCATTCACCGTACTGCACTGACCCTGATCACGTGCAGCTCGTCAAGAGCTACCCTAGTTATTCCGAGAGCCAGGACCTCACAAGGTCAGAGGGCATTCCCCTACCATGCGCCCCACTGGTATAACTCCCTCCCTGCCAGTGTCTCAAACTCTCTAACCTTAGCTTGCTTTAAGCCCAGGCTCAGAAACTTCCTGCTTAGCTCTCGCAAATGCAACTGCCGCTAGCCTAGTGTAAAAAAAATATATATATATATACTCTGTTTGACAATGCTCACTGAGTGGTCTCCTTCCTTTCCCTACTTATTCCTCTCCCTATCTCCCTCCCTTCTACCCCACCAGCTCTCCCCGACCATAAGTTTTGCACCTTTTGTTATCTTTTGCTCGTTGAGATTGTACTCTATTGTAAATAAAATTGTAATTGAACTGTAACTTTTTGTTTGTAAGGTACTGTGTCCCTTGTACTACTGTTCTGATGTCCTCTTTGTGACGAGGTACCTTTGTAAATGAGCCTCTGGCTCAAAGGTTTCTAAACTGATGTTTAACTAAATAAATAAATAAATAAAATATATGATTAAGCTGCACATATAAAAAGACTGTTTTGTGATTGTGAAATGCACATGTTGGTTACTTTCAACTGAATACAGACGTGCTATAATTTTATGGACAAAATCTGGGCAAGATGCTAATCCAGGCATTTGTTTTATTTGAATTCATATGCAACTATCTAGGACATCCTCCCTGTGGATTTGAGTTCCTTGTTGCCTTAGAGATTTACGTTAGTCAGTATTATTGATTGTGGGATTGTCATTGACCAATAACAGCCCTACCATAAAAGTACCTCATGTACTGAGCTACTGTAACAGGCTTCTCACTGACCGCTCATGCATCTAACTGTATTAAGTAAAGAAAAAGATTTAAAAAAAGATTTAAAAAAAAATTAATACAGGTAATGATCTATGATAAGTTTATGGGTCCATTTGGAATGCCCCTTATAGATACAAGAGAATCACTTCTTGCATCCTTAGGACCACAGAATGGCTCACCTTTGGTTGCAGTCCTCTGGTCCTAAAACACGTTAGGTGACACTCTTACATCCATGAGAGATCCTCCAAATGAACTGATAAACTTATTAAATTTGGTTCTGCAAAGGAACCCAAAGGGCTTGAGCAGAGCTTTATGCCTCCAGGGATTTGTGTCCCTTTGCAACATTTTGAATTGTAAAATAACACAATTCTTATACAAGTACTTTTGTTCATATCTGTAACATTGCTTTCATTTAATTGCATTCTGGAGTGAGTTTATAACATGCATTTCTTTTTTTAAGAATGTTTAAATTGAAATTTTTAACATAATACACTTTAGAATTCTAATCACCCTACAGCATCCATCATACAAAATGTTTAATTCCCATACACAGTATTTATTTCAAGTACACAGGGTCCTATTTTGGTACATGAGAGCACATGGACATAAGAAACATGCACGTTCCATATACATAAAGTAGCATAGCCTAATAGTACAGTCTTTATAGATAAATAAGGAAGGCTTATGTATAATCAGTGACATTGTATTGACAACATGTTACATAGGTTTAGACAAAGTATAAATTAAAGATCTGTAAACACGACCATTGGAAACGGGAGGTACTCAAAGGCTTGAGGACAACAGCTGTGGTCCCCTTATATAAAAGTGGGAACAAAGAGGAAGTGGGGAACTACAGACCAGTCAGCCTGACCTCAGTAGTGGGAAGACATAGAAGCACTACTAAAGGAGAGATTGGTGGAACATCTGGTTGCCAACAGACTACAGGACCCAAGGCTACATGGTTTCACTGGGGGGAGGGCATGCCAGAGCAACCTCATTGAATTTTTCTACTGTGTGACAAGGGAGGTAGATCAGGGGAGGGCAGTGGACATGGCCTATCTGGACTTCAGCAAGGCCTTTGACACTGTGCCACATAGAAGGCTATTAAGCAAACTGAGCAATATGGGAGTGGGCAGGACAGTAGTGCGGTGGGTACGTAATTGGCTGGGTGGCAGGACACAGAGGGTGCTGGTAAATGGCTGTCACTCCACAGAGGAAAGAGTGACCAGTGGGGTACCACAGGAATCAGTGCTATTCAACGTCTTCATCAGTGACATTGTGCAGGACCTAGAAGGCAGAATTTCCCAGTTCGCAGATGACACAAAGCTCCATAACAGAGTGGACAGAGGGTGGAGACGGAATGACAAGGTACCTGCAGAAGCTTGAAAAATGGTCAAGGGTTTGGCAATTGAAATTCAATGCAAAGAAGTGCAATATAATGCATATAGGGTACAAAAACCCTGGAACAACATATCAATTGGGGGTGAGGAAAAAGCATGCACCAAGCAGGAAAGGGACCTTGGGGTTATCATCTCTGATGACCTCAAGGTAGGGAAACAGTGGGACAAGACAGCAAGTAAGCAAATAGGATGCTGGGATGCATAGGCAGGGCATCACCAGCAGGAAAAGGAGGTCATAATTCCACTATACAAGACACTAGCCAGGCCCCACCTTGAGTACAATGTACAGTTCTGGAGACCTTACCTCTGTAAGGACATAGACAGGGTAGAGAAGGTTCAGAGGAGGCAGCAAAGATGGTACAGGATTACATCACAAGTCCTGTGAGGACAGGCTGGAGGACTTGAATATTCACTCCTGGAGGAGAGGATGGAGACAGGGGATATGATAGAGACATACAAGTACCTTACAGGGAGGAACAGGGAGCAGGAATACACTATTTTCCAGCAAAAAAGATGTTCTAGGACTAGCAGGCATGAGATAAAGTTGGAGGGAGGGCAATTCAGAGGAAATGTGAGGAAGAATTTCTTCACAGAAAGGGTGGTGGACAAGTAAAACACCCTGCCAGGGGAAGTGGTTGGAGCTGAAACAATCACATGATTTAAGAATGCATAGGATAGACATATGGGAATTCTGAAAGTCAGGGGTAAGGGGCAACAGACTTCTAGAAAAACATAAAGTGAACTTACAAGCTCAAATGGGCAGACTGGGTGGGCCATAGGCCCTTATCTGCCGACAGTTTCTATGTATCTCTGTGTCTATGTATCTATGAAACTTTACACTCTGAGTGCATCCCAGAAGTTTAAATTAGTGAATCTTAATTTCTTTTAACCACACATTAGAGTAATATAGTAATTAATTAATTTTCAGGCTGTTTCCTGGGCCCAACAGGAAAGAGAAAATAGAAAAGAGGAAAAACATTTACATACTGCAACTGTACCAGGGCAGTTCCTGGCACTGATGTAACTAGGAGTTGTGCCCATTTTATGACTTTTAAAAATCCTCCCTTGCATCTGTATCATTTTCTGTATCTGTATCTGTATCTGTATCTGTGAGTGTCACATGCTTAGAGGTTTTAGATTCCTGGGACCAGATTCACAAAACTTTGCCCAGGTGCAAACCCAGGCTGCTTTGTAAATAGTTGGTATTCGCAAAGGCCATCCCCCCACCCCCCCAGCACACTGTGTTTACTTCCAGGCAAAGGAGTGAGGAGGGCTGCAATGCAAATGAAGGGGAGATGACCTGCATATCCCTGCAATCCCATCTACAAAGGTTTTGCTCAATGCAAGGGCCTTGGTGAAGGTCCTTGTGTAGAGTAAAGTAATGCTGACAAAAACCTGGTGGTAATCTATGCAACCATAGTGGTTGGATGAGATACTGTGGCTGTGCACCCCCTTCCCGGTCCCTGATCGCCAACCTGACAGTAAAAAAAAAACTGTTTTCACAGTGTAGGGGCCCTCCCATCCCAATCACCCACCTGACATTGTAAGATGTTTGCTTCCATAGTGCAGGGGTCCCTCCCACTCCCCGATCACCAATCCCATAGTAAATAACATTTTCCATAGCATAGTGGTCCCTCCCCTCCTCGATCACCGATCCCATAATAAATTACATTTTCCATAGTGTAGTGATCCTTCCACCTCCCAGGTGCCTAATCACCACCCAATAGTACTCTTCCATAAAGCAGTGTCCCACCCAGTGCACAATCTCCCACCCAATAGTGATAAATCCCTTTTATATAGTGTAGTGGTCACCCCCATCACGATTGCCATCCCCAAATAGACAAAAACCCAGTCCCTGGTAGTCTAGTGATCCCCAACCCCCATCCTTTTAAGGTAATCACCTACCACCCTGCTCCCCCCCAGCACAAGTGCTGGTCAACGAGCAGCACAGCCCTCCTCACATCTCTATGGCTGCCCACCGACTGAACTGTCAATGACAGTGTCAACCAATGGGCTTGTAGTGTATACTGTAAGCTGTCATTGACAGTTCAGTCTGTTGGCAGCCATGGAGGTGTGAGGGGGGATGTGCTGCTTGCCAACCAGCAGTCATGCTGGGGGGGGTGGTGGGCGATTACTTGAGAGGTTGAGGACCACTAGACTACCAGTGACTGGGTTTTGTCTATTTGTGGATGGCGATCAGTGATGGGGACTACACTATGGAAAGGGATTTATCACTATTGTGTGTGGGATTGGGCACCGGGTGATACTACAACACAGAAAAGTGCTATTGGGTGACATCAGGCATCAGGGAAAGGGAAGGGGCCACTACATTATGGAAAATGTTTTTTTTTATGCGGGGTCAGGGAGGGGGGAGGGACCAATACACTATGGAAAATTTTATTTATTATGGGATCGGGGATTGGCGAGGTTGCAGGGACCACTACACTATGGAAAGTGTTTTTTTATTATTTTTTGATTGGGGAGTAGGGAGGGAACCACTAGACCAACAGGCATATGTGTCTTCACTATTGAGAAGCTGATCGGCATTGGGGTGGTGTGTGCTAATCTCCTGCCACAGGCCATGCAAATGGGCCCATATTGGGCATGCAAATGGCCAGTTAGTGCTATGCATGCCTAAAGAGCTCATTTGCATGGCTGGCTTAGTGAATACCAACTTAGTACATTGGTGCAATGCTTGTGAAGGTACTCACGTGGCTGGGGGTTGGGGCTGCACCAGTGGAGTTAGAGGTACTGGTATCAGTGTTACCACTGCCTCTATCCAGTCCTATTCACATTTGGAGAGTGCCATTCACTATCTGTCTGTGAATAGTGTGTTTTGTGTCCTGTGCAATCACAAGGTGCCACGCAAACATTTATGTGGTACTTCGCGATTTTTTTGTGAATCCTGGCCCTGAACTGTGCTTCTGTAGAATGGTGAATCAGGCTATGAATACATGAGAGACAGGGGAGATATTTTCAGAGGGGAAATATAAAGCATGTTCAAGAAAGTCCCAAATAAGATTTTAGGTTGTTGGAAATAGAGGGTCAAGCTTGAGTTGGAATCTTGCAAAACTTAAGTTGTTATATCTTTTAGCAAGTTCTATACTCAAGTTTACAACATAAATCCACATATCTTCTTTAAGTACCCATGTTAAGGTTTCAAGAGCCTTCAGTGTTCTATGAAGCATTTTCAGACTGGATTTCTGCAGTTCATTTCCAGCCTCCTTTTCTTTAGTTTCAGCTTGAGTTACCTTTTGTATGCATCTATCCAATGTAGTTTTCATCCACTGCACTGAGGAAACACGTACTTTGGCCACACGCTTCATTTCCTCTATTGAGGTTAAAACAGATGGATCCCCACTCTTTGAATGGACTTTAGGAGGGGGGCCCCTGTAGCCAATGGTGGAACTGCTCTGCTACTTTCACCGGTAGTACCAATCCTAAACTGAGTGAGTGCTGCAGAAATCTATCCATCATTTCTTTTTTAATTGGTGTTAGCCATTCTGAAGAAGTCGAGTTAAATCCTATACACTTCTTTTTGCAGCTTTTGTGAGTTCTTTGTAATGCTAATATCACAGACTAAGCCTCACTTTCCATGCTACAGAAAAAAAGAACCTCAGAAGATCCATGCTTTTGCTGCTTACCCTTTGGTGGCTATCTTGTTGGAGTTCTTGAAAACAGTTCTGTCAGTAGGTCTAGGTAATGACAAAGACATCAGTATGGTAGATAAAAACTGTTGTATTTAATATGTGTGAATGGAAATGTACAACCCAAAGCCTAATTAGGTCATCTGTTATTCCCTGCTTAACCACCTCAAGTAGCAGAATGAGTCTTTTATATTGATTACATGATTTGTTTCAAAGGAAATTATGTACGGTAATTCTAATATGTGGGTTTGTTGTTTAGTATTGATTAGCAGAGCCATACTACTCCCGGATACATTTCTTGTAGCTGTAAAATCAATATTTATTTTTAATGTTTGTTTGACTGAGGTTTTAATGAGACAAACATACAAGTACTGTATGCCACCAGTTTTATTTATCATTCTGTTGCACAGTATGCTTAACACAAACAAGGCAACAAGTTATCTCTGTACTTAAAATGACTGAAAGACAATAAAAAATTGTACATGACAGCCAATTGCTTCTGTTCTTTGCACATGTATTTATTTGCTTTGTTGACTTGGTGCACTAAGTGTAAGTGACCATTTTATAGCAGTGACCCAGGAGATGAGGGTACATTAAGGAATAGTATAAAAACAAAGTACTGGGCATGTGAGGTATACAGAGTATCAAAGATAGTTACAGGTGGTGCTTACAGAGAGATTTCCTTATTACGAGGTGCTGCATTGATATTCCATATTAGGAGGCAAAATCTTTTTCATGTGTCACAAAGTAGTAGTGATGATTCATCTGTGTGCATATGTGTGTTTGTGTCTGTGTGTGTGTCTATGTGCATGTGTGTGTTTTCCTGTTGTTGCTAGAGGGTAAGATTATTGCACTCTTACTTCGGCAAAACACAAAAAAAAATAGCAAAATTATGAAGTTAGATGCTGTTTTTGTACATGTATTTCATTTGGGAGTTGGGAATTTTATTTTTATAGCTACAGTAACATTCTGCTGCTCTCTCATCTGCCTCCTATTTGAAATGCATTTTGAGTGTTTAACATAACTGTGGTAGAAAATAGAACATAAAAGTGACTACCTTAGTATTGTACTCTAGTAGTGATAGCTATATAACACTGTTGGATCCTATAGAAACAGAGAATTTTATGACTCATTTTTATAAATGGTACAGTGTACATGTACATCTCTCTCTCTCTCTCTCTCTGTCACACAGAAACACATAATTTAATTGCAGATAAGGACTGCTTGTCCCATCTGGTCTGCCACTTTCTCCCTACCTTCACTATTACAACAGACTGTGCCTGATCTACAGCTCATTCTGCCTCCCCCTTTCCTTTACATGATGATTCCCTTGTGCTTATCCCAAGCATTCTTGAACCCCACCATTGTTTTCACCCCCCACTACCTCCACTGGGAGACTGCTCCAGGAATCCACCTCTCTTTCTGTGAAGAAAAATTTCCTCAAAGCTCTTCTAAATCTATCCTCCTCCCGCTTCATAGCATGTCCCTTGTTTTGAGCACCTTTTCTTCTGAAAATATTTCTCTACTGTACCTTATTTACCACCGTGAGATACTTAAAGGTCTCTTTAGTACAGCTGATATACGTGGGTAGAGCTAATGTAATATAGCTCATGTATCAGTAGGTGAAGCTAGAGAAAGTCATGTGCTAAAACATGTGCATGAAGTGCTCGTGCAGTTAGCAAAGGAGTTTTGAGCAGCAAGCAGTCCCTAGTGGTTTCATACTTTACATGGTGTTAAAAGTGAAGAAAAACACAGAAAGAAGAAAGAAATGGACCAGCTTACACTCCAAGCAGTTTGTGTCTAGAAGGCAAATTGGCAGAAAGTTGGAGAACATGGGTACAGAAATTCAAGCTGTTCATGATGGCAAGTGGAATAGCAGAGAAGTCTGAAAAGGTACATTGCGCTATATTTTTGCATGTAGCTGGAGAAGAAGTGATAAAGGTATTTAACACTTTTGAATTTACTAATGCAGAGGACAGAGACAAGACAGCAGTGTTAAAAGCAAAGTTTCAACAGTATTGTGAGCCGAGAAAGAATGTGCTGTATATTAGACATATGTTTTTACCAGAGCACAAGAGCCATCAAAAAGGATAGTTGTGTATATGACTGATCTTAAAAACAAGGTCAAGAGTTGTGAATTCAGACAGATAACTGTGTCACTTATAAGAGACAGAATTGTGCACTATCAAGTCAGACGCAGACTTCTTAGAGAAGTGAACCTCACATTACAAAAAGCAATTGATACATGCCGTGCAAGGGAGGTTAATTACAGCCACATGAAGGTGCTTAATGATGAAGCAGAAATCCAAGTCCTTAAACTAAAAAAAGTAACACTAGACTACAGTAAATTCAAAAAGAGCAGCTCAAGAAAAACAAAGAAAATACAAAAGATGAAATTCAAATGTGGGAGCTGTGGTTACAAACAGGAAAGATGAAAATATCCTGCCTTTAGACAAATGTGTAAAGCTTGCCACAAAAGAATCCACTCGGCAGGAATGTGTAGAACACAGCCTCAGACTCAGCCTAGGAAAATACATCTGTTAGATGAGGAAGATGCGGAAGCAGAAATGTTTATTAGAACAATTCAGACAGAAAAAAGCAGAGAGGAGAGCAAAGTACAGATTGGAGCTGTTACTGTTAAAAATGTTACTAAGGATGAAATGTTACAGAGGACGAAATAGACTGGACAGAAATACTTAAAATAAACAGCAAGGCAGTTCAGTTCAAGCCTGAAACTGGAGCAGAATTATTGTTATATCAGCATGAATGTTTAAGATGCTGAATTTGAAAGATGATAATCTGAGCTAGTCCAGGTACAAGCTAATTACTTACTCAGGACACCAGATGATTCCAAAAGGGCAAAAGAGTTCATGTGAATATAAGGCCAGAAATATGAGATCCAGTTCCAAATGATCATGCAAGATGCACCAGCAATATTGGGTCATGCAACATGTTTACAGTTAGGCATGTTGAAAAGGATCTTTACTGTAGATAACTGAGAAAGAGACATGCTGGATAATTATGAAGACTTATTTATAGGTCTAGGATGCATACCAGAACTGCATCATATCCTGACAGACCCCACTGTTAAACCTGTGGTGCACCCACCCAGGACAGTGCCAGTAGCACTGAAGGGTAGAATCAAAGCAGAACTTCAAAGAATGGAAAAACTGAGTCTACAAACTGGGTTGACAGTATGGTAACAGTAGTAAATCCTAATAAACTCAGGATCTGCATTGATCCAAAAGACTTAAACGGTGCCATAAAAAGAAAGCACTACACCCTGTGAACAGTGGAAGAAGTAATAACTGAGTGCTAATGTGAAGGTATTCTCAGTACTGGATGCAAATCAAGGATTTTGTAAATACAACTTGATGAAAAGCGCCCAGATTGTTTACATTTAATATGCCATTTGGGAGATATAGATTCAAAAGACTCCTGTTTGGTATCTTATCAGCACCTGAGGTTTTTCAGAAAATTATAGCACAGCTGCTTGAAGGCCTAGGAGGAGTAGTGAACATCATTGATGACATACTCATATGGGGTGAAAATGTGAAGCAACATGATCAGAGACTGATTTGCCTGCTAGAGAGAGCCAACAGTATAAAACTGAAGCATAGCAAAAAAAGTGCAAAATCAAAATGACTGAAATAAGTTACATAGGTCATGTTCTGAGCAATGAAGGGTTAAAACCGAACCCAGAGAAAGTGAAAGCTATTCAGCAGATGCCAGAACCAGAAGATAAACCTGCTTTGATGAGGCTCATGATTATGATTCAGTATTTAGCAAAATTCATTCCTAATCTGTCTGAAATAAGTGCACCACTAAGAAAATTGCTGGAGAACAAGGTCCTGTGGCATTGAGAACAACAGTAGAAAAATAGCATTCCAGTGTTTAGCAACTGTTCTCAAGTTCTATGATATAACTAAACCAGTGACACTGTCTGTGGATGCCAACTCCAAAGGTCTGGGAGCAGGGATAATGAAGGGTGAGAAAGACACTGCGTATGGTTCCAGAACTCTCACTGATTGCCAGAAAAGATTTGCTCAAATTAAAAAGAACTCCTAGCGATTGTCTATGGTATGAGAAATTCTAATTGATATTATATAGGTCACAAGTGCAGGTGGAGTCTGACCATCATCCATTGGAGGCAATATTTAGGAAACCTCTCATTCAAGCACTACCAAGACTTCAAAGGATGTTTATTCAGCTGCAAAGGTTCAGTTTACAAGTTGATTACAAGCCTGAGAAAGAAATACACATTGCAGATGCATTAAGCAGAGCTTATCTTAGAGAGGAGGCTGAAGACTTGCTAGATGAAGAGCTGGAAGTAAATCTGCTTAATACTTAGCTACCCATTTCAGCAGAGAAAATACAAGAGTTCCAGTCAGCCACAGCTAAAGACATGACACTACAGCAGGTTAAAAAAAATATTCTAAATGGATGGCCTGCAGAAAAGGACAACGTGCTGCTAGAAATCAGAAAGTATTGGACTTTTCATGAGGAAATCACATACTTTGACAAGCTACTGTTCAAAGGACCAAATTGCACCACAAATGAGGAAACAGATGCTCCAGGAAATACATGAGACCCATCTTGGCATTTTAAAATGTAAACAGAGAGCATGAGATATCCTATACTTGCCTGGGATGTCACAACAGATTGAAGAAACAGTTTCACAATGTGCTGTTTGCAATGCAGATAGAAACAATAATATTAAAGAACCTCTGTTGCCTCATGACATACTTGACAGACCTTGGGATAAACTAGGAGCTGATCTCTTTCAGATAATGGAATTGAATATCTTGTCTGTGTGAACTATTACTTCAAATATCCAGAAAGAAATAAACTCAGTGAGTCTACAAGCAAGGCAGTTATCATGGCCAAGAAGTCACTATTTGCCAGACATGGCATACTAGATGTGGTAATGTCAGATAATGGTCCACAGTTTTCTAGTTCAGAGTTCAGAATGTTTGTGGATAGCTGAGAATTCAAACACTCTATGTCTAGTCTGGGATTCCCACAGTCCAATGGTCAAACAGAGAGAACTGTGCAAACAGTAACAAACTTATTAAAAAAGGCAGAAGAAAGTTATGGAGACCCCTGTCTTGTACTATTAGAATACAGGAATTCATCTATGGAAGGAATTGGATTTTCTCTTACACAGTTGCTTATGGGATGCAAGTTAAAATCTAAGTTGCCAGCCTCAACATTGCTTTTAAAACCTGAGCACAAGATTGATGTGAATGACAAACTGAAATCAAGACAGTTTACTCAGAAGCACTGCCATGATAGGCATGAACAGAAATTGCCAGTCATTTATAAGGGAGACCTAGTAAGGATTAAGCATGAGCAGAAGTGGTAACCTGCAGTTATTGTGGCCAATCATGATTCTCCCAGATCAAATATAATATGTATGCCTGATGGTAAAATGTAAGGAAGAAACCGAAAACATCTAAAGAAGACACAGGATGAAACATTCCCTGCGATGACCCCTGATTCCTTTGAAGTGCCAAGCCCAACCATACCAGATGAACACTTGGGGACCAATGAGCAACCTAACATATCCATACAAGCTGAGCTACCTGACATTCACAAGGAAAATATACAACTGGTGCAAACAACAGGAAAGATAACCAGAACTACAAGATGTGGCTGAGAGCTCAAAGCTCTGAGAAGGTATCAAGATTATACTTAGGACAAAAGAATAAGAAGATTGCAGCATTGAATTGTGGTAAAGACCAAGTCCCAACAGGACTATGTGCTTGTAACCTCAGGCCCTAATTATGCATTTACAAACAACAGTCATTTTTTTCTTGTTTTTCTAACTGTTGAGTTTGATAAAAGAACTGAACTGAACTGAAGAAGAAAACACAAAACACAAAAAAGAGAGATGTAGTATCTATGATGTAACAGTAGGTGGAGTTAATGTAATATAGCCGATGTAATAGTTGGTAGAGATAGGAGAAAGTCATGTGGTGAAACATGTGCATGAGGTACTTGCGGAGTTAATAAAGGAGTTTTGAGCAGCAAGCAGAGTCAAGTGGTTTCTCATACTTTACAGACTCTATCATATCCCCCTCCTCTGTTCCAGGGCATACATAGTGAGGTTCTTTAGTCTCGCCTCATAAAGCGTTTGATGCAGATCCTGCACCATTTTAGTTGCCCTCCTCTGACCACTCTCTCTCTCTCTCTCGGTATAGCTACTCACTCTGATGTGAACACTTTCCGTCAGTCTGCTCCTTGAAGTCCCACTTCTATGGGACATCAACTGTTCAGACCAATCAGGCCAAATTGTTCAACACACTTGTCTGCCACCTGCAGAAGTTGGGGTGGGGGTTGAGGAACATGGAGTGGAGCCCTCACTCACCTACCAACTCAAGGACGTAACAAAACATTTACATTTCATACCTTTTGGCATTGAAAAGCCACATGAGAGTCACATGACTTTGGTCAATCAATCTGGCTGAGTCAAGGCACAGGGACTACTTCTGGATCCACCCCTTGCTCTGGTAGAATCATAAGTGTTCAGGCCAGTTAGGTCTTGCTGTTCCTGGTATTCTGCCATGGCATGCAATGGTCATCAGGTGGGAACATGGGTAGGGAGGAGCCCTACATTTATCACCAACTCAAGGATACAACAGTTCTTTTACATTTCACACCCTTTTGTCATGAAACAGATCCTAAGGGTCACATGACCTTAGCCTGCCAATTAGGTTGAGACAAAACACAGGGATTGCCTCTGGATCTGCTCTTGCTCCAGCAGGACATCACCAGTTCAGGACAGTCAAGCCTAATTGTTCATGTTGACCAGACGCTGCTGCCCACAGAAACCAAGAGGTCATGAGAGAACATGGGTTTCCCAACAACCTCCTTTCTGAACCAACCCTTGGACACAACAAAATGTTTTACATTTTGTGCACTTTAGCATTGAACAGACCCTCAAGAATCATGTGACCTTGGACAGTCAATATGGCTGAGTCAAGGCATAAGGACTGCCTCCAGTTCTACCTCAATCCTTCTGGGGCAAGAGGTTTCCAGTTTAACACTCTAGCATAAGGGAAATGGCACAAGGACATATTACTTGGGAGCTTCAGCTTGGGAGTCAGCATTTGGGAGTAGGTGCTGCCTTCAGGTGTCATTTTTGAGTCAACAAACCAGCAAAAGGGTTGCTCCATTACAGACATGCCTACTTTCAGATCAAGGTTCACTAACAAAAAGAAGTGACACTGTTTGAAATACTTAGAACATGCACTCAGCTTTATTTTAAACACAAAAAATGTAAACACCTGCATTTAGTGCATTCAGATGCCATAAAGTGTTAATACTAGAGGAGATGCCACAGCTACAAGTAAGTACCCCAACTAGTTTTGTATGAACACACTTTTTCAAGGAATGCTAATCCACTGCTTCACAAAGGGGGCAAGAGGAAAATTGTTTAACCAGGAAAGGCACACTAAGCCGAAGCTTGTTTCCAGGTGTGACCTGGGAGCACAAGGAAGTAAAGTGACTTGCTTGGGGTCACACAGTATGCAAGTGGGGCTGTGGGATTCAATCCCAGGTCTCCAGGTTTGCAGCACAGAACCCTAAACCACAGCTCTATACTGCCTCCTAAAAGTGCTTAAAACAAAGACGTTTAAAGTGACAGTGCAATAATTCAAAGATCATAGATCCGATAAAATTAAAAACAATCACATTCAGCAGCAAAATTCAGCACAAGCAATACAAAAGTCAAGTTAAATTACTTCTGATCAAAATTACAACAGGATTCAGCAGAACCCAGGAAGTACTGGAGTGTCATAAATGAATCTTCTACACCCTACCTGGCATTTCCCTGCTGTTTCCAAATCCCTCACTGACTAAGCTATCTATGTTGATTATAGTGCTACTGCCAACATGTAAACAAATACTTTATAGGGGGCCCCCGAGTCTCTTATTACTCACACCTCAGCTAGCCTCACATCCTCATCCCAGCAAGCAAAGCTTTTGCCTTCTGAAGAGCATTTCTTCTGCTCCCTAATTAGAATTGCTAAGGATATTGTATTTAGAAAGGCATAATATAAAATGCAATTGTTTTCTTTCCTTTCCTTTCACAGGGATTGCCCCTTAAAAATGGAATATTCTCCATAGCTGTAGCTGCCAACTCTCTTCTCTGTTTTTAAAAGACTATTTAAACTTTTTTTATCAAATATTGCTTTACATTGATGTTTAATTAACTGATTTGTTTTAGTTGTGCTTTGAATGTATTCTTGTTTTGTTTTTCTTTTAGGAGTTGATGATTGCCTGTGCTGAGTACTGGTCAGAAGATTTCCTAACAAAACATTTCAATTTTATTTTTTCACAAATGAGTCTTCTGCAGGATACACTACTTTAGATTTCTCACATTGAAAGACTACATTTATGGTGAGCACAGGTGTTATGACTATCTCCAATAATTGTATAATTATTCTATTGTTGTATACAATGCAACATACTACTGCCCCTTCCCCAAATACAGACTAATTTGTCATAGTTCATATCTTATGTAGAGCTGCAAGTTTAGTTCTACAAAAGAACTGAACACTTCGAACCAAACTTTGGTTGTTCAGTTCTTTCAGATTGTGGCGAACTGTTGAGGGAAGTAGATGGACTTTTGGTTTGACTGGTTTGCCCTGGTCCAAATGGTGCAAACCAAGCTACCCAGTTAAAGCTTGAACCACACATCATACCTGAAACAGTTCATTAGTGCATTGTGTGAGTTACAGTTTGGAGGCAGAGCTAGACTCCGCTCAATGACGTAAGCCAACATGAAAGCTCACTTGTGCAATCGATGTTCAGGCTGTTAGGTAGCTCAGGCAGGAATGTGATTCTTTTAGTTAGATTAGCTAGAAAATATTCTTCAAAACGTGAAGAATCTTCAAAAGTTCGACGTATAATAGTCCTGTAACAGCAAGGCTACTGAAGGGTATATTTCAGGAGAAAAAGAAGGAAAAAAGAAAGGGCAGGCTAAGCATCGGTGTTGCAGCAGGCCTATGGGACTAGGGACTTTCCTGAGAAGGGAGAGAATGGATTCTAGAAGAGGAAGAGGAGTGAGCCTTGGGCTGGGCAGTGGGAGAAAATGGGGCAAGAGGTGGCAGTCTGCCAGTGGACACTTGTTGCCTAATCTCAAGCAGTTCAGTACACATATTTTCAGTGCAGAACTAGCATTTTAACAGGGCATTATGACTACAAACAGACTTAGACTGAAGCCCCTGGCAGAAGCCGAGATGTGATTCTTATTTTAAGGGGAGGTGGAGTAACTTTCATTTAATAATTTTACTGGATAGTATGTATGTCCCAGCTGGCAACAGGACACTGCCTGGCCACTGGTAGTTGGCACCTTGGTAGCATCCACAAAAATAATAAATAAAATGTTTAGTGCTAACAAGCTGAGCTTGTAAGCACTTATTGTGGTCATGCATACTCATTTCTGCATTTTTAGTCAAGTTTAAGGAGACTTTTTGTATGATTGATTTGCCCGTGCGTCTTTTTGCATGGGTGATGTGCCATACCTCAGATGGACAGACAGCAGACTGATCTGTAGGATCATGAGGCACCTCTTGAGCAGCTGAAACTTGGCTGTTAACTGTTTTGTCTTTTGTCCCCATGTGTCATTGTCCAATTAGAGAAATCACAAAAAGTTTAAGGGCTAGATTTTGCAGGGGTTAGTGCTTAGTACGTGACTGATTATTGTCAATAAATAGCACTACTTTTTTATAGCAACATTTGAGTGCACTAAATCCTTTGCTTTGTATCTTGTACTTTGGCTATTTTCTAGTGGCACACAATTCCCTGAGTGCTCCGCTTTTTGTTCAGTACTGGACATGCAGAGTGCTCAGCAACATGTCTCAGGAGTCAGCAGCTACTCTAATGAAAACGGACAAATTTCACATTGCTAATTAAAATAGCATAAAATATGGACGTGGTTAACACATCTGAACTCAGCTGTAGGGATATTACTTGACTGGTATCAGAGTCCAGTTTTTTAAGGTCTTCTGTGATTTTCACTACATCCATATAGTATAACTATAGTCGTGTTTGTTTTCCTAAATTTGTAGTTGTGCTACCATATATTTGTGGTTATAATATGTTCCTTGTGAAATTTTGAGAAGAGAAAGCCTGAACTGTGCAATCCATAGAACCTCTGAACATTTTAATTTATAGAGGATTTCAGAGAAAACACAGAGGGAGAAGACCTTTTCTTTAGAAAAGAAAAAAGTCAGAGGGCAGCAGCACGTGTTGTTTCCATGGACTATAAGCAAGGCATGGCTTTTACTTTTGCTTACCTGTTGCTTGTCCTAGGATGCTATTCAGGATGTCATTATATGTAACTGTTCCAAGTCAGGTTCTACATGCATAGTCACCTGTCAAGAAAACAAGGTAGCTAGGATGCCAAGAGACATCCCTAAAAATGCTACAATGGTGGTAGTGTAAAAGAATAATAAAAGTAAACTTGTTATTAAATATTGAAGGATGTGAGTGTTGTGTATTGTTCTAAGGAGAGGTTTAATAGCTAATGTTCTGAGGTGGTCATAAACATCACACATTCTGTATGTAGTACTGCTGCAGACACTATCTGTGGTGGCTTGCCTCATCAATTAAATTGATAAGTATTCCATCAGGGTTGCATGAGTTCCCATTTTATCACAACCTGTACACACTGTATCTGCATTTAATTTTATCATTATTAAATACAGATGTACTCTGTTCTGTAATATTTTGCCAGTTGGAATTGATCTGAATTTAACCTTTGAGACAGCATAGTAAATACAAATTGACAAATGTTCACTTTCCAGTACAGTGATATTTCAAGTTCTGGTTCCTGGATTTGGATCTGATGGTCAATGAAACTTTTAAAGCTGGGAGCAGAAGCATTTTACAATCACTTTAGAATTTTCACTTTGGAATATGTTAGAAATTCCACTTTGATGCCATTTTAAAGTCCGTATGCAATGCTTACCTTAGTGCAAATCTAAACTCTGTTACACTTTGAGAATTAATTTAATTACTAGAAGGGTGATGAGGCTCTGGCAGAGTGTTCCATACCTCAGCATGGGCACTTACAGTTCAGTATATTGGAACATTGAACAGGCAGCACCTTGCACACTGGGTGTATCCAGTAAGCAGTTCATGAGACAAAAGCAATAGTGGAGGCAACAGTTTGGGAGGCACTAATAAGTTGGCGAGAGTCAGAAATACAACCAAGACACAGTTGTATAGTATATTCGAAGTACCAAGTGAACACACCAACTGCCATCTGAGCTCCCAAGTTAAGAATCACCAAAAACATTCTTTAATCAAGGGGCAGATGACTGCAAACCCTAGCAAGCATGACCCTGTGATCTCGATCAACCTTGCTTTGGTTTTGATGAACTCAGGATAGCAGCAGTTATACACTATTTCAGTTTCAGTATGGCTCAGCTGCTACAGCTTCTGCAGCTGGGTGAACTGGAACTCCCAGAGTTTAAGTGACATGCACAGCATCACACAACAAATGCAGACAGTTAAGTAACCAGTCTTCCAAAAAGTGTACACATAAGGTTCTAAAATCTAAACCAAAGGGCATGGGTCTGGGGATCATCTAGGCCCCCATAACATTTTAGGAGTTTTGGTGCATTCTGGTGTATTTTGGGGATCATTTGTAATGGGATTTGTTACCCTGCTATCCTCCACAGCCCAGTAAGTTGCACTATAGCACCCACCCCAAAGTTTCCACAGTCCAGAATGTTTGCTCCAATCTAATGATGATGATGACACAGTTGCCGAATTAAAATATGTGCTATCTGACTTAACAATGGTGCCAGTGTGCTAGTTATGAGAATGCTATGCCTTTTTTTGTGAGAAAGGTTTGTGATGTGCTGACGGTGACTGCACACACCATTTGAAAGATGCTGTTCCATGTATTTGAGACAATCTCAGCAGTCCTGAAGGTGATGATGGTATTGCCAGAAAGGCAGTCCAACATATGGACAATAATAATGTTCTGCCATATGAGTACAATGGCTATGTATATGCAGGTGTGTCTTCTGAGGCTCATGAAGATAGTTCTCTGAACTGTCAGAAGGATTATGAAGCTGGTTCTGATAATTAAATGTTTGAAAATACTGGACCATACAGTCTGCACAGTTTTACCCTACTCTACCCTGTGACCTATTCTCTGGATGGGGTTGCTGTTACCTCCCTATCTTGCTACACAAATAGCTAATTAGCACATAATTAAGAAAATGACAAATAATTACAGGTATGGCGGATTTCTCAGCACAGAGCACCAATAAAAATATCATGCAGGGATCATTCAAAAAGAATATGTAAAATTGCTGCTATTATGATGCATAATATAAAAAATAGCTGGTACTATAGACACAGACATATTTTAACATATCCTCTATCTGCACATTAATTTGACACCATGTTGCTTACTGTGCCACGTAAGGCAGAGACTGCATGAGGGGTTGCAATGACTTACAGTCATTCATGAATAATAAGTCAGAGGTATATAAAAACATTGAAATACGAAGGGTTTCACTCATCAAACAATGGTAGACTCAACAAAAGAAAACAAGCAGTGATTGCTTCATTTTAAAACCCATTATATAATTAAGAAATAAACCACTCCAGGGTATGGGTTATGTTGGGATTTACCCACACCAGAAGTGGGTAAATCCCAGCATAACTCATGCCCTGGAGTGGTTTATTGTGATAATACAATGTCTAAAATAAAGAAGAGACAACAATTTTAGGTGTCAAACTTTTTATTTTTATTTTTTATGAACAAAATGGAAGAAATATGTTTCTGTAGACAAAATTATTCCTGGGTTGCTAGGTAGAGCATGGAAGGCTGCCATAGCCAACCTCCTCACCTGAAGTGCACACAGAAACATAACTAGCTTCTGATTGCAGTTTCTGTTTTTTTTTTTATTGTGTACTTTTTTTTTAAATCAGCAGGATCTGCTAGTTCAGCAACTTGTCATGCGAGATGCTCAAATTCAGTGGACTGGGAAACGGGGAGACTGAGCTGTGAATTTTTTAATGCAACCAGCAGTGAGAGAGAGAAAGAGAAAGACAGCATGGCAGCAGTGTTTTGTGTAGCACAGAACATGGACTGTAAATGTGATAATGAAGGGGCCACTGAGAAAAAGAACAGTTACATAAGAACTTTCTGTAAAAGCTCTTGCAGCAGGCCACACCAACAGGACCAACTAAGCTGCCAGGTGCAAGAACCACACGGAAAATGTCTACCTAGCAGTCTACCATGGGGGACTGCCCAGTGCCGACATCAGTCAGTTGACATCAATGTAAAAGACAAAGAACCTCTGTGCGCAAACACTGAGGCAAGGGTTACCCCAAAGGGCATTTGGCTGGGAAGCCAAGTTTCAAGAAAATACAAAATCACACATGCCCACACAATGCAAAGCATCATGGGTTGCATATGCAAATCATCACAGAATGTTATGCTGGTTCAACTTTAAGCAGAATTGCATGGTGCCAAAAGGCCTCTCACACAATTTGCAAAGGGTGCTAAGAACCCTTGCAGATTGTGTGAGAGCCTTCGCTGCAAGTCTGCTTAAAGTTGAACCAGATAACTTCTGTGTGATTTGGTATATGCAGCCATGATGCTTGCATGTGGGCATGTGTGATTTTGTATTGACATCAATGTAGCTCATTTACACCCCTCGCAGAGACATTTCGCCAGCGAGGTCCCCCAAAGTGACTACAATACCTAGCCATGGTGGAAGGCCTGCTGGAACCCAGCGTTGCCTGTCAGGGTCCTCACCTCCAATCAACTCCAACTGGAGTTGAGAATTCTAGTGGGGGTGTGGAGGGCACAGCCTCCTGCGTGGGAGTTTGTAAGCAAAGCCCCCTAAGAAAACAAAGAAAACTATACTGAACCGCAGCCGACTGCAGAATGCAGTTGACCTGCTTGGTGTTGCTGACAGGGCTGCTGACAGAAATACTGTCGGACTCCTGTCATGGATCCAATGTAGCTTATATGGGTGGGTGGTCCCCCACACCTACCTCAGTTCTCCTGCCAGAGACCCCATATGGGCAGCTAAAGGAGAACTAAGGAGGTTTCCTAAGAGCTAAGAGAAAGGCAGAAGCAGTGCAAAGATAAAAGGAGTAGCAGGGGAAGGAGGGAGGGAAAGCAGGGCCTGCTGCAAGAGCTTCTTTCGAAGATCTGCTGTTATGGTACATTTTATGTAACTATACTATCTTACTTTGAAGAAGGTTCTTGCAGTAGGTCACACCAATAGGACTGAGTCCCAAGCTGTAGCAAGTATCATCAAGGTGACACCACTGGAAGGAGGACAAGTCAGCAGCCAAAAGCTCATAACAGAAGGCCCTGAAGAACTGCTAGGCTGAAATTGGCCATGCGCCTCAAGGTGATGTTCAAACTGTAATGCTTGGTGAAGGTGTGGATGGAACTCAAGGTGGCAGCAACATAGATGTCAGCAGCAGACACATTTCTGAATCAAGCTGTGGAGGCAGCCATACCCCTGGTGGAATGGGCCTTGACTACCTCCGGAAGGGGTTTGTTGTACCTGTAGTAGCAATAAATGATGCAATTAGCTAACCAGTTTGACAAACACTGTTTGGAAACAGAAGCGCCCTCTCTCGGGGTTGAATGAAACAAACAACTGGTCACTTTTTCTCGAAGACTTGGTGCGGTTCGTGTAATACCACAACATTCTGTGAACATCCAAAGTGCTGAGAAATAACTCCCTCTGATTAGAATACTCAGGAAAATAAACTGGCAGGTGAATGGATTGATTTAAAGTAAACTCCGATATCACCTTAGGCAAAAACTTCGGTTTAGTATGCAAAGATACCCTGTCTTTGTGAAAAACCAAACAAGGATCCTTACACTTTAGAGTCTGTAGTACAGAAATCCTTCAAGCAGAAGTAACAGCAACTAAATAGAGTCCTTTCCATGACAGAAAGCTCAGCTTGCAACTTGTAGCTGGTTCAAAGGGAGGTAAAGTGAGTTTCTTCAACATAAAGTTGAGGTTCCATGGAGGAACTGAGTCTCGAATGGGAGGTTGCAGATGCAAATGCCCTGCAGGAATGTGCAGGGCACTTCAATGCTGAGCAACAGCTTTGCCCTTGATAGGTGCATGGTACACAGAAATGGCAGAAAGGTGCACCTAAAGGAGGGGTGCCCTAAGCCTGAATCTGAAAGGAAAGGAGGTACTCAACACCCGACTCATGGGGAGGTGAAAGGATCCAAATGGCATGCAGCTGCCCAAATGGAGAAGTGCTTCCATCTCATAGCATTAGTGGTCATTGTGGAGGGCTTCCTGGCTAACACCAGGAATCAGTGATGCTAGAAGATACCCCAAAGCTAGCAATAGCTAGGTCTGCAGGAGCCACACATGGAGACGCAGGGACTTGAGGTCCAGATAGACCAGGATGCCTGTTCCTTTGACAGCAAGCCAGTGCACAGGGGCAAGGGCAACGGAGGTTCTGTGCTAGCTGTTTTAGCAGAGGAAACCAAATTTGATTAGCCAGAAGGGAGCTATGAAAATCATCTCACCCCTTACAACTGGAGCTTGAGGAGAAACCTCTTCAGAGTGGGAAGGAGGAAAGGCATACAGGAACTTCCACTCCAAGACAGGGACAATGCATCTCACCAGAAAACTCCAGGCCTGGGACAGAGCAAGCAGAAAAGTGGCAGTTATGCACTGAGTGAAGATGCAAAGAGGTCCATCTCTGATGACCCCACTTTGTCAAAGAGATCTTCGACCACAGAGGTTAGAAGTTCTTGCTCATGAGCCCGTGACCTGAAGTGGCTGAAACTGTTGGGCAAGACGTTTTGAATGCCTGGTACATGCACAGCTAAGAGTTCCATACTTTGTTCTGTGGCCCAGAACCAGACTCTCATCTCTTCCTGACACAGGGGATAAGAATGGGCCACCCCTCTGTTGGTGTAGTGCACCCCACACATGTTGTCTGTCTGCACTAGCAGTGGACCGGGGAGGAGATGAGTCTGAAAGGCTTTCAGGGCATAAAGAACTGCCCACATCTCCAGGACATTGTTGTGAAGACCATGCTCCACTGGTGGCCAGGTACCCTGGGTCTGATGCTTGGCCAGATGAGCACCCCAGCCCAGACTGGATGCATCTGTTATGAGAACCTGTTGGGTTGGGAGCTGAAAGTAGTCTCCCGAAGGAGGTTGACTGGGTCCAGCCAACATGACAGAGTCCTCCAGACTGGGTTGGAGACCAGGGCCAATTAGTCCAGGTCATTGGTACACTGGTCCCACTGGACTCTCGAGGTCCACTTGGGAACCCGCATGTGCAAATGGGCCAAGAGGACCATGGCGACTGTCACTGCCATGTGGCCAGAAGACATTTACATACAGATTCAGATGACTCAGTTCCAGGATGGGCTGAAGATCCCTGGTCATTTTGGGGATGAGAAAGAAGTGGGAGTAAAATCCCTTCCCATTGAGCCGGAGGGATGGGCTCTATGACTCTTTTTTGAAGATCCTGAATTTCCTCCAAGACCAGGAACAGGTGTGTGGGGTTATGTGAAGGGAACAGGAAGGTTTTCTGGTGGCCACTCTAAGAACTCCAGAGTGTGACTGTGTTCTATGATCTGGAGCATCTAATTGTTTGTGGTGACCCCCTGCCACCCTCCCAGGTATAGGGAAAACTGACCCCTGACCACCTCCTTCAGGTTCTTGGCCAGAGGGGAGGAGTCAATCAAGGAGGTGGGGGCAGATGTGGGCAGAGGGCCACAGAGGCCCTGCAGGCTCTGGTGGCAGCAGCAACAGGGGCCGCTGGGGCCTTAGGCCTGTGTTGACCCTTGGGAGGCTGAGACTGCTTGCGGGAGGACCTGTGAAAGGGCTGATGTTGAATCACTGTAGGTTGGGTGAGTGGACCAACTTGAGGGCCTGCACAGACTTCTGCAAGGTAGAGATGATGTCCTGGACATCTCCCCTGAAAAGGACTGACCCTCGGAAGGGGGCATCCAAAATGCTGGCTTGCACATCTGAGGCAAAGCCTGAAACCAAGAGCCAAGGATGACGTTGGAGACAAACCCCAGCAGCTGCCCCACACCCTAAGGCATCCACTGCATCATAAGCAACTGGAAGGACATGGCTACCAATGTCTGAGCCTGACTTCATTAGTTGGGCCAGCTGCATCTTGGTGGAGTCCTCAGGTAGAGTTTGTACCAAATCTCTGGCTTGCTCAGAAAGAACATTCTGGTATTGGACCATGTGGGCCAGATAGTTGATGGCTCAAATAGCCACAGTGGCAGAGGCAAAGACCTGTTTGCCAAGGTGGTCCAACTGTTTGGACTCATAGATAGATAGATAGATAGATATTTTATTTATAAAATGCCCAATTCACGTGAGGCTCTGGGCACTGTACAGTACAAATCAACAACAAAATACATATAAGCAGCAATTCATCATAAACTTAAAATTCTATCCATCTCATTAAAACCAGTATATCAATCACTAAAAGCCTGCTGGAACAGGCATGTCTTCAGTCCCTTTTAAGGCTTCCACTGAGGCCCTCCTTAAATAACCAGGAGGGAGTTCCACAGAGTAGGCACCACCACTGAGAATGCCCCTATCCCCAGAATGCCAGCAGTCTAACTCTGGGAACTCTGAGGAGGCCTCCCCAGCAGAACAGAGTGCCCAGGGCAGACAGTAGGGGACACGGAGATCTTGCAGATAGACAGGTCCTCTTTCATGTAGGGTCTTGTAGGTCAGGATCCCTACTCTGAAGATAATCCTCCACCTGACTGGCAGCCAGTGCAGTCCGCAGAGGATCAGGGTGATATGGTCACCCCTGCTCACCCCAGTCAATAATCTGTCACCACATTCTGCACCAGCTTCAGCCTGTGGAGGTTGCCACCAGATAACCCTACGTACAGGGCATTACAATAGTCCAGCCTGGAAGTGATGAATGCATGCACCAGTGTGGTCAGATCTCCGCAGGATCAGGGTTTGGATTCATGTGATGTTTCTGAGATGATAAAATCCACTCCCGATGATGGTCGACACCGAGCATCAAGCGTCAAACCATCATCCAGGATCATGCCTAAATCCTTCACCTGTCTAGATGGAGTAAGGAATACCCCAACCCAGGCCAGGGGTAATCCTCACCACGCCCTCCCGATTAACTGGATCTAAAAGTACCTCTGTCTTATCTAGGTTAAGTTTAAACCAGTTTTGAGTCATCCATGCCTGGATCTCATTGAGGTAGCTGTTAAATACAGAAGCCGACACCTGGGTATTGGGTGCACAAGACACGTACAGCTGGGTATCATCTGCATAGCAGTGAAAACCCAGTCCATACCACCTGATAATGTCCCCCAATGGCAGCATGTAAACTGTGAACAACAAGGGTGACGAGACCATACCCTGTGGAACCCCACACCAGTCATGGTCTGGGTGGAGAGTACTAAGGTGTTTAAGCTTCTTAGTATGGTTATGCGCTGCATGAATGACCAAAGAATCTGCCTTAGAATGAGTTCCCAGAAAGGGCTTGCCTACTGGGACATGGTAAATGCAGTCTGTCTTTTTGGGCAGAGGAGGAGTGGTGGAAGTGTGGTTCCATGCAGCCCTGATGACATCTTCATCAGGATTTGATCAAGGGGGCACCACCACGAGAAAGGGCATCACACTGCTGGAAGTACTGAGCCAACCAGCATCTGTCTGGGTCCTGCTCCTCTGTCTCTCAGCCCATAATGGACTGGATGTGGTGCATATGATCCATCAAGAATAAATCATCGGGGGCTTGGCACACCTCTTAGGTTGGTCCTCCCCCTCAGAAGAATCACCTGGTGGGAAGGAAGACCCTGAAAAATTAGAGTCATCCTCTGAAGTATCAGTTTCTGGGACTGGTGCAGGCTGCCTGCATTTGTCCTATTTAGAACCTGACCCAATGTAAGGTTGCCACTCTGAAGACCTCAACATACATGGGTTACTAGGACCAGCCATGTCTGAATCCTGGGGCTGAAGGTCCCGGGGAGGGTGGTGGGAGAAGCTGGTGGTGGCTCTTGAGGGGTGGGGGTCTGGCACTGCACAAAGGACCATCACAATGAAAACAAGCATTTGTCAATGCCGAATGTTTGCATGCTGGTATTGGTACTGCATGAGTTAAAGAGACGCATAATAAGAATGGCAGTGAAGTACTGAACTGATGGCAACCCCCACCCCCACCCTGCAGAGACTGACAGGCTTTGGGGTGTGTTTTTGGTTCATCAGCCATAATGCTCATGCCATTCCACCTCACCCCACCCTGCAGACACTGACAGGTGTCATGGTGTTCCTGGGGTCTTCAGCCCTTATACTAACCCCATTCCATAAGGAAATAAGCCCAGAAAGTAGTAATGAAATGGGAAGGTTGTTAGTTGAATCCTACTGTACTGCTGTTTGCATTTTGAAATTGCTTCTTTTGCTCCTTCCACTGAATGTGTATTTAAGTCCACTTGTAATGCAATAAAAGAGCCATACAAAATGGTGTCTATGCAGTTTTTTGAGCTTGTATAATTAGACCTCTAATCTCTAAAGATACCAGTAATACAAACTGTTTGCCTTCCCTGGTTTGCACCTATTTAGCAAAACATACTGTGCTATTCTCAGAAAACTTTGGGCCAACCTGTTGGCTCTGGTCATATAATCCTATTCTTTTGACTCTCAAATACAATTACTACTGTTATCTGAACTGCAATGTAGTGTGTTTCATTTACACACGTGGATGAATAAATCTCTGAGTTCTGTTTCACTTCATTGACATTTAAAAATGTTGAAAGGGCACATGAACTTTTCTTGAGTGCTATTCGGTGATGTGTAATTCTTATTTTTTTAGGAACCAGCTGTCTTAGTAAACTGTGGCCATGGTAAAATCATCAACTTCCTAGACATACACAAATACTGTAACTATATGTTATAATTAAAGTGGCACCTAAACTGTTGGAACAACTTCAATAAACAATACATTGGGACATAATGCAGCTTACATTTTATATTAACCACACCCAACACCCAGACCGCCTGCTGCTGACCACACACTTGAACAGTATTAAATCCCTGTTCTGTATCAGCTCAATCATGCTGGCATGCACGTTGTTTCCTACCTGTTGATTTTTGAGACATGTCAGCTTATATTTCATATACTAGTTGCAGAGGCTAGTGGTGATTTTATTAGGACACTCCCTCATAATCCTTAGGGTAAAGTCATAAAATGTTGTAAATCACCTGTGCATTTGGGGACAATGAAGCCCAAGTGGGACAGAGGAGGCATGGTAACTGCTGCGGAATGGGGGAGGCAGTGTACAGAAAAGGGAAATTATCTCTGTCGTTTCAAGCCAGGTCTGTTAAAAAAAAAACACACACAAATTGCTAAACTGAATAATGAGATACAATCATATTATTTATTATGGCAATTAGTGTTTTTTTTTTTTTTTTTACCAGACCTGGCTTGAGAGGAGAAATAATAACTAACTGCTGCCATAAATAATGTGCACTGTTGTAGGGGTAGGGTAGTAAGGTCAGTGTGTGTGTGTGTGTGTGTGTGTGTGTGTGTGTGTGTGTTGGTGGGGTGGGGGGCTGGTGGAGGTAAGGTTTCAATCAATTTGCAGCTCTCAGCTTTTTGGCTTTCTTTACATTAATGAAAAATTAAAATGACTTGGTTAGTTGAATTTCATCTTTGACCCAATTAACTGTAATAGTGGTTCAATTAAATCATCGCGATCTTGACACTGTAACTGCCAAATACATTATATTTACTAAAAGACCCATTTAAAGTGTACCTTCAATAATCAGTATGGATTCCAAGAGTCTGAGGTGAGAAGAGCAAGTAACTTGTAAGATTTGTAAGAAAGAAATGCGGAAATGAATTAGTGAATGGGACACATTTATTGAATGACTCGTGTTACTAAACCCACTTGTTTGGTGTCCAATTTAGGTTCTAAGCCCTTTTTTTTAGAAGTTTATATGTAATAACCTGAGTATCTTTGTTAATTATGAGTACTGTAATCCTCCTCCTGCTGACAGATCACAATAAACTCCATGCAGGGTTTGGGGAAGGAAATTCAGAAATATCCCAGAAACTGGGGAACAGAAGTCAAACATGATCTATTTGTGCATGGAACCCATAACCTTAGCAACAAAGTGTCCATTTAATGGTATTCCTGCCCAAAGCGTCTTGAGCACTGGACTGTGCATCCACATCTTGGACAGGTGGACAGTGTTCAGCACATTGCTCCATCATTTGAGATCACTTATACCTACCAGGCCAGCAGTTTCTGCAGAACTTGAATGAATATGAGTCTCTACTTGATCTTCCCCATCAGCAAAGGACTTTCTTCACCCCCCCTTTATCTCCTCTATTTTTCTACACACATTCAAGTAAAAACAGGAGGGAGCATATTTAAAAGTTTAAGCTCTGGCACATATATATCAGTTTAATTTAAAAAAAATGTATACCGAAAATCAGTATAACATGCTTGTCCACTTTTTTTGTAAAATTACTTGTATATTTGCATTTAAATTATTAAAAGGACTGGGAAGTATGCATAATCACACCACTTGATGTAAGTGACATCAGTATAACATATTTAGCTGCTTCCGTCATATGTAATATATTCTGATGGGCAGTTTGATTTGAGTGCACTAAAATATGTTGAATCTTTTGTTTGCCACAAAATGCATTTTGAGGGAAAAAAACCATGAATATCTGTTAACTTATCTCTAAATGTGCGATTTATAATTAAGTGCAAGGGTGCCACATTAGTACTGAGCAGTCCCTCCTCCTTTTCCTGATATCATCTGAACTGATGCAATTTATTCTAATGGGAACTATTTATTTAAACAGAAATTACATTTTACATTGCTCTCATTTTAAAAGCGTAAGGGTTTCAATTTGACATGTTATTTCCCATCAATGAAATTCTATCCCAATTATTCTAAAGGTAAAGGCATTTTCCATTTCTTCCAAAGCTTCTTTCCTTTAAGAGCGATTAGATGGTATCTATTGAGAGTTGCTGATCCACAGCGAAAATGGGAACAGAGAAAAGTGATTTCAAGTGACCTCCTCGTCCCTTTCACAGTAACCTGAGCCCTAGAATAGCCAGGGATCAACTCAGACAAAAGTCCCCTCCTCTTGCTCTTTGAGCTTCAAGAGTACCAAAGTAAAGGGAGCTAACAGCAGAATATCTAACTCTTGTCTGCCATAGAATATACAGTGTTGCACATCTAATGAACTCATACAGTATCTTTGATTTGCTGGAATGTATAGGAAACATGACCAACTCGATAAAAAGTTAGAACTGTGTTAGGAGGGCACTTATGATGAAAGTTAAAAGTGTTGCTCTGCATTTCTTGTAAGTGTTATATCTAAATGAAAGAATGCCAAGTACTATATTCTTAAAGCCATTTCATTTTTTAATTAAGCAAATCCATTTTTTTCCAATTACATGTTAGACACTAAAATTAAGACAACACATTGTTCTGCACTTACTACAGCAGTTTTCCAGTTACCTAAAATGTTGCTCCATGGATTAAAAAGTGATATATTGTCCTGTGAATTTATAGCTGTAACTGTGCCTCTTGCATAAATAAAATTACATGTATGGGGGAAATGTGAATAAGAGTTGCACTGGAATATAAAGTTCTCAATTTTATTGTAAAATACCCTTCCCAGTTCAGCTAAACTTCATAGCACAATGGAATGCCATGCAAGGTGTTGTAATACACTTCAGCTTTTGTTTCAATAAAACAAAAGTTTTAAAGCATACAAAGCAAAAACTCATATGGTGCATTACTCTTTTGCAACCTTGTGTTTTGCCCCTGTTGGTTTCCATGGCAAAGCACTAGGCCCACTGCAGCTTTATCTGGGCAGAAAGTAAATATTTGGTTCTGGATTTACTAAAAACATGATTCCCAGCCCTATAGCACTGCCTTTACTATGGGCATCCTTCAGTTCCTCCTGCAGTTTGCACAAAATTGTTTGTGCAATCTTGAAAAGTGTTAGGTTTTAGACAGGCAGACAAACAGATATAGATAGATAGATAGATAGATAGATAGATAGATAGATAGATAGATAGATAGATAGATAAACAATATGGTGAAAGGAACTAAGTTCCAACACAGGCTTAATCTGACAGGTTAGTCCTTAGACACAGTAGTTAGCTATCAAAGCAACAGTGAACCTTAATTTGAAAAAGTGTATTTGTTCAACACTGTACACATCAAACGAGAACTTTAGCATGTTTTCAAAGATTTCTTGGTTTTCATGACTCGATATTCCAGTCCTATCGGTATGAAGATGATTGGATTTTCTGCTGTTTTTGAGCATGCATTTCAGTAAACGATGGGCTATGCAGAATATAACTTGAATACAGTACCTCACACTATCAAGATCAGAGTACATTGTGAAACAATGGTGTCTAAAAAAATCAGTTCATTAATGACAATGATTGATCTATTTTCAGCCTATCAAAAGTGTTCCTTACTTAAATCAAAAAGTCATGGTTAGATAGCAAAAGCAAAACTTT
Organism: Neoceratodus forsteri; assembly: GCA_016271365.2. NCBI lineage: Eukaryota > Metazoa > Chordata > Ceratodontiformes > Ceratodontidae > Neoceratodus > Neoceratodus forsteri. Next base: position 1,021,198,911 of record CM057454.1, on the reverse strand, counting down.
ATGTATTCTGTAACATCAGAAAAATGTGGCAGGTCATCAAGAAAAGTCTAGAACCAGGGAAAAGATTGGTTGTAAGGGCTTTTCTATTTTACCAAAAATTACTTGTGTGGACAAAAGCAGATGATGGGGTGAAAGGGGCTAGAAAAAAAAAATACACTGAACCCAGTACAATTTGCAATTGACGAGACAGTGTCATTTTAAGCCTATATGAAGGAAACTGTTCAATGATGTTTAAATGAATGCTATGGCATACTTGAAAAACAATGTTCCAGACTCATGACTCTTTGTAGTATACCATTCCCCACCATTTGAAATGTCATTTGAAATTACCAGAAACCAAAGTGATTCATTTGAATATAGGCACATATGTAAGAGAGCTTCATCCATTACAAAGAGAGATGGGGTTCCAAAGTGTATTAGATCTGAGGTCATAATATGGTACAGTACAGTAGAGTATCAATGTAAAATATATTTCCTATACAGAATGATGTTCACTTTTTCTTAGAGCAATTGCAGTAACTACTGATGGATTTAGGGACAGATGTATGCCTAAACTTTTACGTGACCCAACCTTTTTTTGTTGTTTGTTATCTTTTCCTATCTGGGAGACAGTATATTCATTGCTATATCTATGTCCATCAAAAACCATGACTCACTAGTGGAAAACTGTTATTTACTACTTGAATCTTCTTAATTACATATATATGTGTGTGTATATATATATATATATATATATATATATATATATATTTAATTCTTTAACAGAAACATAGAATTTGATGGCAGATAAGGACTGCTTGGCCCATCTAGTTTGCTCATTTCCCTACCTAATGGATAAGCTGCAGATCCTAGTTAACCAACAGCCTACTTCCTCCTACCCCCCACTAGAATTGCCTTATGTCTGTCCCATGCATTCTTGAATTCCCCCACTGTTTTTGACTCTACGACCACCTCAGAAAGGCTGTTCCATGCATCCACAACCCTCTCTGTGAAGAAATACTTCCTCACATTACCTCTGAGCCGTCCCCCCTCTATCTTCAAAATGTGCCTCCTTGTTCTTGCACATCTCTTTTTCTGAAAGATGCTACCCTCTTGGACTTTGTTGATTCCCTTGAGATATTTGAAAGTTTCTATCATGTTCCCCCTCTCCCTCCTTTCCTCAAGGCTATACATCTTAAGCTCCTTTAGTCTTTCTTCATATGTGTTCTGCTGCAGACCCTGCACCATTTTGGTTGCCCTCCTCTGGACAGCCTCCACCCAGTCTATGTCTTTGCGGAGAAAGGGTCTCCAGAACTGTACCCAGTACTCCAGATGTGGTCTTACCAAATGTCTGTACAGAGGGCCAACAACTTCTTGTTTTCTACTGGTGATGCCTCTCCCTATGCATCCCAGTATCCCCCCAGCCCTTCTTACTGCCTTCTCACATTGCTGGCCCATTTTGCCTCACTTGTTGCAAAAGTACTGTTCTAATAAATTGCACAAGGAACCATGAGGTAATTAAAAAGTGTCTCTAGTCATTTTTAAGAGCCATTATAAAGCATCAAGTTGAATCTTCACCAAATACATATGATACTCTGTGTAAAGATTTCATTAAAACAAAATACAACATAAATCTATAATCCTAATTTGAGTTTGCATCTAAAAACAAAAATTAAGTCTGAACTGATTTTAAAATCCATGCTGGACTTGTTAGGTCTGGATTAATAGCAATGTAACAGTGCAAACAAAATGTTTAGTTTATATATTTTTTTTCAGCAGTACTATGCAGTTCTTTTCTTCCCTCCCCTTTAACTAAGGAGAAAGCAAAACCAGTCAGCATGAAGTGTTATTTCAAGCTTCCAAAAACAGAGCTGCTGCCTGCTTCTCTCTGCAGCTTTGACAGATGCACTGATACAAACAGGGTTAACAGTTTAACTCCTGTGACAATCCCTGTTTAGGGTTTTACAGCCTAAATAGCAAATGCTGAATGCCACTAGTTCTTTTTCAAAGGGGCATGTTAGATTTCTGAAATGAGCAGCTGTTTGATTTACAATCACATTCATTTCAAAGCCACTCCGTTTCCAGAAGTCTTGCTCTTATTTAAAGAACCAGCTGGCTCATCTCAGTGTGCATCACATTTAAACAATGTGCAGAAAGTTGTTTTCTTTATAGAAGGAGAGACATTTTTTTGTAGATTAAAATGATCTGTACTATGGGATCTGCTGTACCATTTTGTTTATACTAGACAGTGAGATCTCATTGCTTCAAAATAACTTCCCCTATTTGTTTTTTCCCATACCTTCCTCGCTGCAGATTTAATTTATTTAAATAATGTTTTTTTTAATTTAATATATTTTATTGTTTAACAGAGTCATGACATAGTTAAACAAGCAATAGATTGACAGTTTGTCCATAATAGCATCACAGATACTGATAAAAGAAGAAGAAAAAAGTGAAAAATCCATAGACCGGTTAAGTACAGATCCAAGAAAGTTGAATTTAACCATTTAAACATCCCTCCACCCTACCTCTCCCCGCTGTGGTGTATACAAATGTCAATTCAAGGGGCTGTACTAATATACAAAGTAAAGGACACAAAAGATAGCGTGTAAAAGGAGAGGTGACCATGTAAAAGATATATCTCTTTTTGAGGTAACATGAGATGAAGCAAGTAAGAGGAACCAGTGAGGTGGAGAGTCTCAGCACCCAACTCATGTATAATTGTCAGTTCAGATAAAGGGGCATAGCTTTCCCATTTCTTCTTAAAGGAGGATTGACGGTGATTCACTTGTGCTATTAGGTGCTCAACACGAAGTGCAAAGGACATTTCGTGCAGCCACTCCGTATATGATATTAGGGTTTGATCCTTCCAATGTCTGAGTACCAGTTTTTTGACTGCCATTGATATTAGAGCCAGATGATATCTTTTTTCCTTCACCTGGATCTCGGAGTAGTCACCAAAGATACAAGTCTCTGGAGAGAAGAGACCCTGCAACCCCAGCATCGGATCTAGAGTTAATTCTATTTGTTTCCATAAGGGAGATACTGTATCACATGACCATAAAATGTGTAACAGTGAGCCTTCTTTTTTATTACATCTAGAACATGTAGCAGAGGATATACGTTTCATTTGTACCAGTTTAATAAGGGTATAGTAAAGGTTATTTATGATGCAATATTGTGTTATCCTATATCGATCTTGAGTATGATATGTATATAGGTCCTCCATATCGTTGCCAATTAACGCCTTTTATTCGGAAGAGACTTTGCCAAATTTTAGAACCAGCAGCTGGCTAAGTTTTTGGGAATGTATGAAATAATCCATACAGCTTTGAGATACCATGTGGTTTATTAACCAAGGTAGAGATTTGGTGAAAAATTCAGTGAATTGAGAGGTTTTGGTTTTACACTCAAACATTTTAGTTAGAAGATGTTTAAGCTGAATAATTTTAAGCTGCCGATGGTGGCCAGCCAAATTTGGATAAGATCTCTTCTGTAGTCAGGATATGATCCTGCGGTAAAATCAGCGACAGTGCATTTGGGAAAATTTGGTAACCATTTTCTAGTTATTAAGGAGTTACCTATTTGGAGGTTTGGGTTGGCACATAAAGGTTGGGAGAAGTCTAAAGTCGGGGATACCTTAAAATGCTTGAAGAGCTGAGAGAGAACCTTAAGGAAGTGCCAATCAGGACGGATGAAAAATTTGGGTTTATTTTTTTTTAATATATAGAATAGAGATACTGGGGCTATATTATGAGACGTGAGTAATTCTAATTCCATTTGTAGCCATAATGGGGTGTATCCATGATAGGTAAAAGAGTCGGGTAGAGATAACCATTTCTCACATTTATGTAGCTGTGAGGCCCAGTAATATAATAAAAAGTTGGGGAGACAAAGCCCGCCGAAGTCCTTAGGCTGAGACAATTTGGAGTAGGATCTTCTGGCTATTTTATTGCGCCATATAAACGAGTTAATTCCTGAATGAATACATTGAAAAAAAGATATTGGTAACCAGATGTCCAGCATGTTCAGGGGATAGAATAATCTAGGTAAAATGTTCATCTTAATAGTGTTAATTCTACCCCAGAATGATAGTGGGAGATTTTTCCATCTTGTTAAAAATCTTGTTGGATATTATGCCATAAGTCCTCCAAATTAAGCTTTCGCGATAGGGTTGAGTTCAAGGTAATATAGATCCCTAGGTATTTAATGGAGCGTGATGCCCATTTCATACCAAATTGACTGAAGGTTGAGCTATATGTTACATGATAAGGGGGAAGATTTCGGTTTTATTAATGTTGAGTTTATAATTCGAGTATTACTAAAGTCATCAATTATTGCCAGAGTTTCTTTTAAGGAGGAGACTGGATTTGAAAGATGAAGGAGTATGTCATCAGCGTAAACTGAAATTCTGGGGGTATTATTACCAATAGGGATGCCGGCAATTAGAGGGGTTGAATTTAAGTGTCTGATAAGGGGTTCTAGATACAAATTAAATAGAAAGGGGAAGAGTGGGCAGCCTTGTCGCATGCCTGAGGTGAGGGGAAAAGCATCAGATATTACTCCATTGCAGTATATTCTGGCTCTAGGAGAAGAGTATAAGGCTTGGATCCATCTTATGAATAGGTTAGGGAAACCCATACTTTGTAGTGTTGTCCACAGGAAATTCCAGTCTACCCTGTCAAACGCTTTTTCTGTGTCTAATGAGATTAATGCCATTGGAATGGGGGACAGTTTTGCTGTATTAATAATGTACTGGAGTTTGCGGTGGTGATCTGCTGGGGTTCTACCAGCCACAAAGCCTATTTGTTCGGGACTAAATAGAGAAGTCCAGACTTGTTCCACTCTCTTAGCTAATACTTTAGCTAGGATTTTAATGTCACAGTTTAATAAGAAGATTGGGCCATAACTTGCTGGAGAATGTGATGGTTTACCTGGCTTAAGAAGGAGAATGATGGTAGCTTCCAATAATGTTGGGTCTTGTATTTGCCCTGAAAGCATATATTGGTAAAGACGGAGCAGGCTTGGTGCTAAGTCTTTAGCAAATAGTTTATAGAAGTTTGAAGGTAAGCCATCAGGGCCTGGAGCTTTGTCTGGTGCTAGGTCACTGATAGCAGACAGTATTTCCCGAAGGGAGATGGGGCAATCAACAGCGATTGCTGCCCAGGGGAAAGAGATGGCAAGGAAGATGAGGTCAGATAGTCCAGCATCTCATTTGGGGGTGGAGAGAGAGTATTTTTATTGTATAGGGAGGAAAGGTAATATTTAAGTACTGAAATAATATCCCTGGGGTGAGTTTTAACAACTCCATTAGAGTCTTCAATGGAAGTGATTAGTCTGGAAGCTTCTAGTTTCTTTAGCCATAGGGCTAGGAGATGACTTGCTCTTTCACCCTGCTCAATGTATTTTGCATGAGTTCTTAGTATAGCAAATTCAACTTTCTCCTGTAGTAGCAGGGAATATTGATTCCTTGAGTGTAAAAGTGTTTTCAGGGTATCTGGTGAAGAGGGAGAGGGGGGTAGTTTGCTTGAGCACTTTGATTTTGAGCTAGGAGCGAAGTGGCTGTGGCCTCTTTCTTCCTTTTATGGCGTGGATGCTAGTCTGATGAATTCTTCTCTCATATAGCATTTCAGTGTACACCATTCATGGTCTGCCCTTGTGACAGAGCCCTGGTTGTGATTGAGAAAGGTCCAAATCAAATCTGAGATTCTGGTAATGATATAATCTTCTTTCAGAGGTTGCGTGTTTAACCGCCAGACTGGGTCTCTGTGGAAATCTCTATCTAATGCAATGGTCACCCAAGCTGCTGCATGGTCCGAAATAACAATTGGTTCTATATCTGAGTCGCATATACCGTGCAGCAGTGAATGGCTGAGTAATATATAGTCTAATCTAGACCATGAGGAGTGTACCATGGATTGGAAAGTAAAAGTACGGGTCACGGGGTTCTGCAGCCTCCATGGGTCACATACCCCGGCGGATTCTATGAAGTCAGAAAGTGCTCTCTGAGCAATGGAGAGGGGTTTAAGTGAGGGATTGGATCTATCTAAATCCTGGGTGGGGGGTAAATTCCAGTCTCCACCAAATATCAGTGGTAGGAACATGAACATCTGTAGTTTGCTTAATAAATCTAAAATAAAATCGGAGTTCCCTCCAACCGGACCATATATGCTCCCTAGAACCACCTCAATATGGTCTAGAAGGTCATGTACTAATACATATCTCCCAAATGGATCCATAATGGTTGTCTTGGCTTGAAAAGCTATTGATCGATGAATTAAGATAGCTGTTCCCCCAGATGCAGATGACATACCCGATGCAAAGACTTGTCCCACTTCCCGTTTGCGCAAGCTATTAGCTTCACCCGGTAGGAGGTGGGTCTCTTGAATGAAGGAGATTTTAGCTTGCAGCAGAGCTAAATGTTTAAGTATTTGGACTGTCTTGTTGGGTGTGCGAGCTCCTCTCACATTATATGTTACAAATTTTTTAAGACTGTAGGCCATTCATTTTCCGATATCTCCTGTATAGCTTCCGCACTAAGTGGAATAAATGCACCACAGCTTCCTCCCCATACCCATAACCTATCAGTAGTATGATACTAATGATCGTCAACATCCCATAAACAGTTAGTGAATACTTATAACAATGAACTTTTATCCCAACTTGGAAGTCCCATCTAAAGGTTACAACAACAGGCCTTGAAGTGATCCCAATCCAACTTTCCCACCCCCTCCCAAATTTTACCCACTGATAACTATTTACAACAGTCATGCTAGTTACAAACCCACAATACGAACTATTTATGTTATTTTTGCTCAATAAAATTCCCTTTGGCACCTTAGTATATACTCTCTCCATAGGCACATTTAGAGGTGACCTAAAAGTGTCAACTGGACCAACGTTATCATATTTCTGTCCCTCCATGGTGTTTGTCATAATAAATCTCACAAGGAACCATACATTTAGGTTTATTATAACAATAAGTATGGTGGCGCTTATGAGAGAGACTAAGGTACCCCCCCATTTTCCAGTACGCGTAGTTGGTCACGCCTAACCCAATGCCATCCCTCCTCCCCCTCTCCCCCCAAAGTCCACCATCGACACCAACCTTGGAAACACAGCAAGACAACGGTGAAAGAAAAAAAAGAAAAAAAAAGGGGGAGGGGGGTCAAAACGAAAATCTTTAGGGATTTGGATCGGCAGGAGAAAATAGAGGAAAAATAAAAGTAAATTAAGAACAGTTTAAAGCAATGCAGGATAAGTGGTCCAGTCTGCGAGGAGCAAGTTGTTTCCTGAGAACACTAGATGTCAGTGAACAGACGTCATGGTAACGTAACGGTGCATCAGTCCCCTGGAAACATGTAGTGCTTGAGAGAGAGTCCTCCTATAGGACAGTGCGATGCTACACGGTTCTCTACACACAGGGCTTCCTCAGCTTTTGCCAGGGTCAAATCCCACTGGGTCACCCATGAAGGATGAATGGGGTGCTGTATTCCCCACATAGCTATCTTCAGGTATGCAACGCTTAGTTTCAGGAAAAGAGAGAGAAGTAGTCGATGAGGTAATGCTTTTAATAAGCATGGTGAGAGGAAAGAGAGAACCAGGAGAGATACTAGTGGTTAGCATCATTGCCAGATCTTCATTTATATATTGTATCAGGGGCCTTAAATAGGAGGGCAGTTTTTTGCTAGGTCTGCCTGGGCTTGAGAGGCTGATTCTGTATGATTGCCATTTGCCCTCAATGAGACCTGGAGACGTGCAGGGTAGGTCATTCTGAATTTGATGCTTGCTGCTATTAATTTGCTAACCACAGGATGAAAAGTGGCTCTTCGCTGGTGGGTTTCAAGTGGCAGGTCCTGGGTGATACACAATTTTTCTCCTCCCACATAATAGATTGTAACTCTTTGGCTTTTGAAAGAATGTGTTGCCTTTCTAAGTAGTTCAGCAGACGGATGATCATTGTCTAGGAGGGGCGATGCCTCTGATCTTGGGTGCAGTGACCTGTGTGCTCTTTCGATTAGGTAGGTGGATTACGTGGTGAAGGTCCCACGATCTTTGCAAGCAGTGACTGAATGAAAGTGATAGAAGGGGAGCCTTCTGTCCCTTCTGGGAGACCGAAGATTAGTATGTTGTTTTGCCTGCTGCGGCCTTCTAAGTCCTCGGTTTTCTGCTGCAACTTGGATACTTGTTGCCTTAGTTTTACTAACTCTGGATCAGTCTTGTCACGCCATGATTCTAAGGAGTGAGTGCATGTTTTGTTGTCCGTTATTCTTTGTTTCAGATCAGTTATTTCAATACGAAGACTTCTAAGCTCTGATGTAATGTCTAATAATGATTCCTTAAATGGTTGAATTTCCTGCAAGAAGCACTCCTCAGACAGCGGCATCGGTGCAGAGAGGGCACTTAATTGCTTAGCTGAAGGTGTTTGTTGGTGAGGCTTCGCTTTCTTAGGTTGCTTGTCTGGCAAGACTGGTGGTGTATGCTTGGGGAGGGCCTCTCTCATCTCAGCCTCCATTTTTGGCTTGCTGGTCTCGTTAAGTTTCCAAAAAGTTTTAGGAAGCTTCTATTCCAGTTAAGGTTGATGCTGAGTAGGTGGGCTCCACGTAAGTAGCTTCAGGAATTATTAAATTAAGTAGATTATGTGGAGAGAGAGCCGGAGCCTAGAGAAGACATGGCTAGCCAGCCAGATGCATCACGTGATCTCTTATTTAAATAATGTTGTTACTTGAACTGTGAGGTCAAACTGTTCTAATGCTTTTACCTGGAGTGGCCAACTGCTTGCTCCCATGGATGTGCTGGTGGCCTGGTGGATCTGCCACCGAGATTGGTGGTGGTGAGGGGGCTCTTGCAATGTTCCTATTCAATCCCTTTTGCCAACTTATATTATAACAAGCTGTCTATGACAGCAGTTCAGATGCAGTGCTGACGTGTAGGCAATTTGCATACTGCCAATGGCAGTATGCAAATTGCCTACACCTTACCACCGCTGATTGTAGCGTAGTTTACTTTCAACTGTACGCCATCAGAGCCCTGAACCACTGCCGTCATAGACAGCTGACATTCATTAGTGTGGTGCTACTGCACCTGCAAAAAAGAGCAGGGCATTGAAGCGGGTTGGCACACCTATGAAAACTCATATGGTAAGTATGTTTCTTGCACATGCGTGCAAGCAAACATAAAAAGGCATTATAATCTACCTGAGGGCAATTACATGCACCGCAGGAAGGGAGATGAGAGAAGCGATGGCTGAGGAGCTGGCAAAGGATACTGTGGTGAAGGGCCACCCAGCACAGGTTGAGGATCTGGCATTGGCCTGATAGGCATCGGCAGTGGTGAAGGTAGCGGCAGAGGTGACAATGGAGTCAGACCCACTGGCTGGTGCTGCAGCAGTACCAGTAGCAGCCTCACAGGCGATGGCCTGGGGCATTCAGGAGACTGAGCCCCTGATGCTAGTCCAGCTGGACAAGCTGGCGCCTGAGGGGATGGGGATCCCTGAAGAAGAGGCAGAGGCAATATTGGTGTAAAGGAGACAGCAAGTGCCTGCTGCAAGCTTTTGGGTATTGGGACTAATGCTGGTCCTAGTAGTGGCAGCCGCTGTGGCTGCGGGGCGATGGGTAGAATCGATGCCTGAGACACCAACACTGGCCAAGCCACCTGGCTGAGAACCCATGGAGGATATGGGCCTGAGCTTCAGGGCTTCAGAGGCTAAAGAAGCTCAAAGGAGTGAAGCACAGAGTGAGCTACTTTGGCAGCCTATTGTGATTTGCCCGTGGTGTTGTGTTGGAATTTAAAAACTTTTTTGCTAATAAATGCACCGAATTGAACTGAACTTGAATCATCGTTACTTGGGGAAAACAACCACTGAGAGCAACAACTTCAAAGGAGTGCAGGTTCCTGTTTATTTTAAATGTGTTACATTGAGATTTGCTGCCCCTTTTTGTACCCATTTCATAGCTATTGAGCACAGCACTACTCTTTTTGTTTGTCAGGAGACAAAGTCTCTTGTCCTGAAGAACCTCCACCTGAAATGAAGACAAAGGTGCATGGCAGAGCCACTGAGTGCCTGGAGGAAGATAGGGCTGGTGGGGCTGAGGAGGTTGACCCCCCATGGGAGGATGACCCAGACACGGCTGGAGGCCTAAGAGGTGACTGCAAATGGGAAGCTGACCAGTCCTGGCCCCGTGTTTATCCGGTGCTTGTGCTTCCCAGACTTCTCCGTTGGAAGAAGAAGAGGCCCCAGAGGGATGTGTCAGGGAGGCTAAAGCTCCCGGCCTGCAGCTCCTTCTCCTCACAACCAACTTCTGCTTTAAAGATGACTCTCAGCACATCTAAATGACATCTTTGGGTGGCCTGGTTGAATTTCTGGCAATGCTGGCAGGCTTCAGTGTCAAGGCTGGAGCCTAGACAGAACAGACACGCAGAGTTGCCATCCTTTCCAGTGATCTGTTTGCTGCAGGCACACTTTGTGGAGCGGTCAGAAGATAAGGCTGGTGCAGAACACAAACTCATCAAAGAAAATGCCAAAAATTCAATGTTTAAGGGAATTAGAACTAAAATAAATTGAAAAATAAAGTGTGCCAAGCATGGGTAATAGCTGTCAACTGTAGCTGCGGCGTCCACTAAGGTCCAACATGCACAGGTTGACAGTGGGAAAAGAACTGAGGTACATGTGGGGGGCCGCCAACCTCTGTAAGTTAGGCAGATGCCAACTGACTGATGTGAGCGGTGGGTGGTCCCCCGTTGTAGACTGCAAGCTAGAAGTTTTCTGTGTGGTCCTGGTGCCTGGTGCCTTAATTGGTCCTATCAGTGTGGCCTGCTGCAAGAGCTTTCTTTGAAGTAAGATCAGTCTTTTCCAGAGGTCTCTCTTCTCTCTCTTGCTTGGGGGCACATTGCTCAGTCTTTCCAGTTCCAGCCTGCTGTTCACTGACAGGAACTAAAGTGCGTGTTTGCTCTTAGTTTGCTGGCAAAGTCTCTCTCTGTTTCTTATTGTGACAACCAATACAGGGACCATTTCCAGTTATTGTAAGGCACATATATTCAAAACTGCAGTCCGTGTTTGAAACTCGTGGTTTTGTGTAGCACTTTAGCAGGGAGTCAATATGGAGGTTTAACTGCTTTGATGTTTGGGGGGCTGGATTCGTATTAAAGATGTAGTGATTGCAGATGCAGCTGACTGGCATCTTTTGTATTGGTCATGCTTTGATTTACCATGGCAGAAAGTTGCTGGTCAGCCAATCAGATTCTTTCATTTTAAAGCCAATTGTATAATTTTGATATTATAACCAATCCTCATCTCACTTGTGCACTTAGAGTTATGCATGTGAGGAGCCTCAGCATGACCACCACTCACTGGCATTCCTTACTTCGTGGCATCACATTGATGTACAGTCACCACCACTCAAGTGAAATTCACCTTGAGGCAGCAGAGGAGGGGAGAATAAAACCCTGCCCTGTCTGGGGTGCAAAACCACCATCAGAGACAGCGCTGCCCTGAGGCGACCTTCAGGGAAGAAAAGTTCCTTCAGTGCAAGAACATGTGGTGGCTGCAGTTGTAGCATTGGAGAAAAGAGCTAAAATAACATCTTTTGCAAAAGGTATAGGAATTTCTAATTATATTGTCTGCATTAGAGGGCTATATGTTGCTGTGACACAGGGTGACAACACGATCATGACAGCTGCTCTTTAAGTTCTTGTGATGTAATACTTTCAGTATGTTGCTTGTTTATATTACATAAGTTCTTGCCTAGGAATTATTAATATATTCTTTGCAGTCCTTCAGAAAATGGAAGTCAATAACAGGTCTGTGACTATTCTTATTTTCTTCTAGCTCCTTTTTCTGAGTCTACAGTGGATCCTTGTCACCTCTAGAAATTATGGGAGATTGTAGCAGCTTGTACTGAAGTCCAAAGAATGTACTTCCACAGCGGTACATCTCAACAGTCCAAATCTGAGGTTGATATAAACTGCTGTTTATTTGCTTTTCTAGTCTGGCCACTCAGCAAGTCATTGTAAATTGTGTTAGTGACTTCTTGATTTAGTCAACATGTTCTTTCTGTTATGCACGCCTCTTCATTGTAAACACACATGGTTCCCCCTCCCCCTCCTTTTTATTCCAGGCAGTCTCAAAATTGGAGGTTTTTTTTAGGCCCCTTTATCTCCCCACATTACGTGTCATTCTTAGCCTGTATTAAGTTTGCAGCAGCTTGTCTTTAGGTTTGAAGCAGATCCTTGAAAATTATGAGGAAGATTGCAATGGTTTAATCTTATATACTGTAGCATTTCTGATTGATCAGCTCAAAAAATTGCAGAAACTTTTCCAAGTTGTAGCTTGGAGTGATTCTAATCCTTCTGAATAAATTACTTTCTCATGTTTGTCTCAAAACATTTTTTATTACATATCATTGTTTTTGCACCATGTTTTATGCTGATCCCCAGTTGTAAATTGCAGAGGAGCTCACAGTGGCATGGACTCTATTAGTTTATTGCAATTTTGGGCGAGCGCTAGTGAAGGAATTTTTTCTTCATTAAGGAGCTTCCTAGTAGTGATCTTGGGCCCTAGTTTTGGAATGTATCTTTAAATAAGCTATTTAGACATCAGTTCCATAATAAGATGTTTCCCTGGTTTCTATGTTTATCAATCCTTGGTCCACTCTTCCCATTCTGACTTCTCTTCACTTTGAAACAGTACTAGGCATGAAACTGCTGTATTAGTTAGTTACTGGCTTTATTTTTAAATGCATTCACAAAGTGATTTACATCTGATTGTGTGATTATACTTGTTTAATAATACAATATGTATGATGTCCTTCCAGTGGCTGTCTAAGTTGTAAAATGTCAGACCCAGCTGACGCTGACATTGACATTATCACTGGATAAAAGGGCTGTCAAGTGAGGTGTAGCTCTGTCCCCTGATGAAGCTTCAGTAGTGAAGCACCAGGGCATTTAATGGTAGTGTATGTGGTTCTGAGTGTCATCCCATGTAAGTGAATAAAACTTTGAAACAGCGCTGACAATTGTCAGTTTTTTAGGCACCAACAAGTGTAGCTTGTAAACAGCTATTGTAGTCATGCATACTCATTGGTGCATTTAGTGAAGTTTAAGGAGACTGTTTGCATGCATGATTGATGTGCCTTGTGTCAGCTGTCACACCAAGAAAGCTGCCTGATCTGCTGTACTGCAGGTCTGGTTGGCTGGGGAGGGTTGATTGATTGACAGTTGGAGAACTGAACTCTGTGGGGGAGTTTTACAGTGGGGAACAGTGTCCGTGCTGCACCAATATTTATTTTATTTATTATTTTTAGGATTAGAAGATCTATGAGCCAGAGGCTCATCTATGTAGGTTCCGTGTCAGTAGAAGAACAATAACACAAACAAACCAAACAGCAATATATACATCAAACTGGGCATAATATAGACAGTAGAAACTATAATATAAGTATGGTAATCTGAGTAAAGTGACAGTAGCATATGCAGTAATTACTTCATCTGAAAAGAACATTTAAAAGGGGAAAATCAATAGCAGCTGAAGTCTGGTCTTGCTGAATGATTAGAGGGGGTGCAAGGGTAAGAAGGCAGCTAGCAAGAGGTGGGTGAGGCTGGGGAGTAGTGTAAAATGCAGGCTAGGACAATATGGAGGTGGATAAGAAGAGGGAGGAGGAGGTACTCAGGGAGGGTTGGGGTGCTACTGAGAAACTTTTAGGGGAGGAGGACACAAGGTCGGGGCGACCTTAACCATTAGTGGCATGGGAGAGAAAGTGATTTAGGAAAGAACAGTCACAGCTGCTAAGTGTGGTGAGGTGTTGATGTAGTTCACATTTGAAAGGCCCAATTTTGCACTGCCAGGACTGCAGCAGGGAGGTCATTCAGCCATGTGGGAGCACAGTATGAAAATGACCACTATGCCTGTGGTGTGCAGCAGAGAGGACTTGGAGACTTTGTCGGCCATACTATGTTAAATACAGTTTTTCCACTTTGTTTGAGGAGATTCTGAATGATGGGAGGGTTGCAAAGGCAAGCTTTTTTCGCTAGAAGGCAAGTCTGGTACTTCACACTACCCATGAGATTCAACCAGGTTGCTTGGTTGTACAGGTCACAGGTATGGGTGAGACGGTGTGCACCTGTGATTAACCTACAAGCTTTATTAAGTACAAAATTGACCCTTTTGAGTGTGGTACTAGTCACAGCACTGTATACAACTAGTCCATAGTGGATGGTGGAGATTATTGAGCTGTTGACTGCTAGCCGAAGTGCATCAGAGGTCATGCAGCATCTGTGCCTATATAAGACACAGAACCTTGTGTTTACCTTCTTAGCAACTAGGTCCACATGGGTGGCATAGGACAGCGAGCAGTCAAGGATTATACCAAGGTACTTAAAGTTCTGGACTTGCTCTAAGGTGTTGCCCAGGGTGTTATGAACAGATAGCCTGCGGGATTTGTGCTTGTTGCGGTGATTTATGAAAAGCATGATTTTAGTTTTTTTATTACTTATGAGCAGTTTATGCTTAGTGAACCAACCAGGCTTCAATAGACATGAAATTATGTTGGAGTTGGGCCTTAAGGGGGAGTGCATCAGGTTGGCTAAAAAAGATGATGGCGTCATCAGCATAAAGTAGCATGTTGGCAGTGCTAGCCACGGGGAGGTTATTTAAATTGAGCCTTGAGGGACACCAGAGTGGACTAGTTGGCTGTCAGAGAGAACTCCATTGATCTTAACCTGCTGTGACCTGCCCCCCGAGGTAGCTATCAAACCATCCAACAACCTCAGGTGAGAGTCCGGTGGAGGAGAGAGAATCAAGCAAGATGGTATGATTTACCGTATCAAAGGCTTTAGTGAGGTCGATGTATATCGTTCCCACTAAGTGCCCCCGATCAATTGAGCTATGTATATAGCTGGGGAATTCTAATAGGGCTGTAGTAGTGCTATGTACCTTACAGAAACCATGCTGTTGTATGCATTGGATCTGGTGCTTCGTAAGATACTTGGTTAATTGGTCCCAGACAATCTGTTCCAATGCCTTTGGGGGGAGGGAAGGATTGAGATAGGGCAGTAGTTTGTGTGAAGAGCAGGGTCTTCACTTTTGAGGACAGGAGTGACTACAGCAGCCTTCCATTTCTGGGGGAACTGACCAAGGCATAGAGAGCGATTTAGAAGTTTAGTTAGAGGAGCAAGGATTTCTTCGAATGTGAGATTGAGAAGTTTTACATCAAGAGAGTCACTTATATATCAAGACTTACCAAGCACCCATTGCAGGTACTTTCTGGCCTCAAACTTAGTGACTTTCTTGAAGTGGAAGAGGGGTGGCATGAGCGGTGCCAAGACTGTTCCCCATATTAATAGGCACAGGAGCGTCAAAGAAGTCTGGCGGAGGTATGCTGCTAAGGTCTGAGAAGGCCAAGTTAAAAGTATCAGCAATCTGTTTGGGGTCTTGGATGATTTCCCCATTTACAGAGAGCACAGATGGGGATGATTTACTGGTTTTGCCCATAAGGTCATGCATGTTACTCCAGAATTTCCTGCCATCACACCATGAGTTGAGAGCTCTGACTTGAAATGGTGACTCTTGGCAGAGCGAATCTTCTGCATACAAGCATTTCTGGCAAGTTTGTAGCATAGCCAGTCAGCCAGCTTCTCGGTAGCCCGAGCACGGTGCCACAGGTTGTCCCTGGAAGCCATTTTGCTGAGCAGAGATGGAGTAATCCAGTTATTGTTTACTCCCTTAATCTTGTGCGTTCTTATGGGGGCATGTCAGTCACAAGCTGTATTAAACTTTGAGATGAAGTATTCAAGGGCCAGGTCTACAGTAGGGCAGAGCCTGATGGGTGACCAATCTGTTTGCCTGAAGTAGGTTTTAAGGGGTTCAAGATGCCCACACTTCAGGACCCGGTGTGTGACCATTCTAGACGGTGGTTTGGGGGCCCTATTTGACCATTGGCAGTGGATGAGGGTGTGGTCGCTAGCGAGTCAGGAAGGATGGTGGTGTTTAAGATTCTCTCTGGGTGATTAGTTAGTATCCAGTCCAGTAGAGTACTAGAGCCAGTCCAGTAATTTACCTTAATGGGGAGTCAACCAAATGGGTCACATTAATGGCAGAGATAGCATCCTTGAAGGGGCAGCTTAGGGGCCAAACCAGTTGACATTGAAGTCACCTAGTAGCACCACCTCACAGTTTTTGTGCAAGTTGGTTAGATAATCCAGGATCCTATGAAAGCCCTGAGCTTGGTCCCTAGTGGGGATGTACACAGAGACAGCAGTGAGTGATTTCCTATGGATGCAAGGAGTATTTTGACAGTGAGGCTTGGGCATTTTCCTGTATCCGCTTAGGGAAGTACATGGCCCTAAAGGGTATTCCTGAGATAAATTGACACCCACCACCCTTTGCCCATTCTGTCTTGTCTAAAAAGGCAGAAGCCATCCAAGGAGATTGCTGCATCAGGGATCCTAGGCATTAGCCAGGTCTCTACTACAGAGAGCACATCAGGCCTGTGCTGGGTGACCCAAACTTGGAGTGCATCATATTTTGACACCAGGCTACATATGTTGATGTAGACCAATGTTAGGTGCCACGGCTGTGTCCTGAACTTTCAATTGTTCCCGGTCTAGAGTTAGGTGGATATTACCCAAGAGGAGCAGTAGTAGTATTGTAATCTGGAGTAGGAAGTTTTGAGTAGTCTTAGCCCAGAAGTATGTTTACACCTGTCTGCATTCTTTTGAGTGCAGAGGGTAAATGTGAGGGAGGCAAGGAAAAGTGGTATAAGAGGAGTGTAGGAGCTGTGGCGCAGGTTGCTGCAAGGGTTGGTGAGATGGGTGTGCTCACCTAGGCTATTACACATTGTTCCCAGTTCTGGTGGTAGTAAACCTAAAAGATCTGATAGGGGAATATTATCAGGCTTACACTTGCCAGGGTCTAGATGGGCTGAGATGATCATTAGTAGGACTATGGAGACAAGCCTAAAGAGTGTACATATTGTTAAGGATGTCTGGGTGCATGGAAAGGGCATTGGTGTTTCCTTTACTCAGCACACAGCTGATTGGTGCACAAGGGAGTTCAAAGTGTTAGGGTGAGGGGCCTCGGGGTTGTGAGAGGGACAGAAAAAACAAACTTTGGTTGACCAAAACAGCAACAGACAGATACCTGTAAAACAGCTCAAAAGTAACCTGGGTGGGTGGGGTGGGGGTGATTCATGGGCAGAGTATACACAGGGTAGGGAGGGAGTATTTAAACTTTAAGTGTTACTAACATTTAGAAATAGCAACAGCAGATGCAAATCCTCGGGGGATTTATGGACAGAGTATACACAACGTGAGGAGTTTCAACTTTAAGTGTTACTAAAGTTTATAGTGCACTATTATTGCAAATATAGCTCAGTGGTACAGACGCAGCCTTAAGTGCATAGATCAGGGGTTTAAATCCAGCATGAGTCAATGGCAACAGTGACAAGGAAATAGTTAAACAGTAGGGTTAGAGTTAGAGTTAGAGCTCAGTAAACAAGTTAAGGCTGTGGTTAGTTCTAACAGGTAGTGAGAAGGAGGGAGGGTAAGGTGGAGGACTGAATGACTCCTAGTGATCAAAGAAGATAGGCTGCAAAATGAAAAAGTGGAGAGTTAGTAAAAGACCACAGCATCACTTGACTGACCTAAGCAAATAAAAGAAAGCTCCACTCAGGTTGGGAGGGTGGGGGGTGGATGGGGCAGTCGATCGTGTCAGCGATGGGTTAGCACAGTACACTGACTGTGCTGAGGAGGAGAGGGTCATGTACCTTCACTGAATTCAGGTCGACTTGAAGCAATTGCCAGAAAATGACAGTAACAATATAATGGGCTAAGCGCTTAAAGAACAGTCGCAAAAGCAGGGCTAAACACTCTGAGTAGACATTGAGTCCAGAAAAAACAATCTATAACAGTATGCCAACTGTGCTGAGGAGGAGAGGGTCCTGTACCTTGTTCTTGCTTGCTGCTCCTCCTGCTTGGCATTCTGCGATGGCTTGGGGGTTGGGGAAAACTGAGGAGAGAGCAGCCTGAACTGGAATAAAAGCAGAGTTGAATCAAGACCCAAAGTGATTTAGGGGTCAAACATCACAAAGGAGAGCGGGTCAGGGTGGAAAGAACAGACAAAGGGGAGGTGGAGGGCTGCGAGGAATGTGCATGTGCAGTGCGGCCAGCTGGAGAACAGGAGAATGCAGGAGACAAGGAGCTAAGTATGCAGTAAGAACAGCACTAAAATACACAATTCTGATCACAAACTAACAAACGAGGCTCAAAGCAGAACACTATACAGTCATTGAATTCAGGATGACTTAAAGCAATTGCCAGAAAATGACAGTAACAATATAATGGGCTAAGCACTTAAAAAACAGTTGCAAAAGCAGGGCTAAACACTCTAAACTGAGTAGACATTGAGTCCAGTAAAACACAACAGTAAGCCGACTGTTTGAGGAGGAAAGGGTCCTGTACCTTGTTTTGCTTGCTGCTCCTCCTGCTTGGCATTCTGTGATGGCTTGGGAGTGGGGGCAAACTGAGGAGAGAGCAGCCTTGTTTTTGCTTGCTACTTCTCCTGCTCAGCGTTGTGTGATGGCTTGGGGTGGGGGTAACCTGAGGAGTTAAGGCCCAATAAGAGTGTGGCTTTCTTCAGGCTTGATGGGATTTCCATCCCCACTCCCTTCTGGTGCAGTGAAGGGATGGTCACTGGGAGAGGAGTCGGTGAATGTCTCACGTAAGAGAGCAGGTTGTCTCTTTCACTTTCTGTCCTGGGTCTTTGAGTGTTACATGCAGCAAACAGGTACAATGCAAAATGGATGAATAAAATCTTGTCCAGATGAGTGTAGGCTGCAAAACGGAGGTTTAAAAACCTGTTACATCAAAATTGCGGAGCTGAGAAAGAACCCTTCTCTAACACAATCTCTCTCTCTCTGTCCTCCCTCTCCTCTCTCTCTCTCTCCCCTCCTCATTCTCCCTCCGTCTCTCTCCTCTCCCTCTCTTTCTCCTTCTCTTCCTCTCTTTCTTCTCTCTCCTCTCTCCTCTCCCAGATGGCTCTGACACTGGATAATAATGGGAGACACGAGAGGTTGCATTTACAGGTGTTAGTAGCAGATTAGCAGTTGGGGAAGCCACAATGGTCAGTTCCTGTGTAACAGATGCCAGTGATTGGGAAATGCTGCTACCTGTGGAATAGTGAATGTGGTAGCAGCTGGATGCAAAGTAATTCAGATCAAGATAAAGGACAGTATTTCATATTAAATAAATTACAGTAGATATACTGTATTATATTTGACTTCTGCAGTTCAGAAAGTGGGCAAAGCAAGAGTGCTAGAGGTGCATGAACTTGTGTGTACAGTGGGAGGCAAAGTGGTCAACAGCAGCACTTAATATTAAATATATAAATATTGTATTTGACTTGTGGCTTACAGTGAACGAGAGGCGCGCTGACAGTACTGAGCTGGTGTACAGTATGTGTGTATGTGTATGTGTATTTGAGTTTGGTGGCCATCTGGCAAATACATGTTCCTTAAAGTTCAAAGCCCCAGTAGTGGTGCCCATTTCATAGAGTTGTTCATGGAGGGGGTCGGCAGGCACTGGTAGCACTACAAACTTAGTGGACATATGGTCTCTGGCAGTAAAGCATGCATAGTGGTCTTGGATTTTTTTTATGTATATCTAATGGTCACCTGGTCACAGTGTTTTTTTGTTTTTTAGGTGCCAACAGCATAGCTGCACATGCCTATTGTGGTCACATGTAAATTTTTTGTATTTAGTCAAGTTCAAAAGGTACATTCAATAGAGAGAAAGAGGACTGGGTTTGATCCCTGTAGCGAAATACTTTTTTCTTTCTCACTACAGTTCATAGATGCTGTGTTCTCAGATACCATCCCCTAAGCCACTTCCCTTTTCATTGCCATGGAAGCTAGTCAGCCTTCTTTTTGGCAACATAATTATTTCATACAGACCTTTGGTGCCTTTAGTCCATTGGTACTTTGGTTTCTTTATGTGGCACTTTTCAAATTGCAAGTCTTAGTCTTCACGTTCCCCCAAGTTGCTGTGGTTCCTTCCTCCTGAGTCCTGAAGCAGCATCTTGCAGTGTGATCCAAGCAGTGGGAAGAGCTGCAGGTGTGTGCCAGTGCCCAGTTCCCTGTAGTTGCACTTTGGTGGCATCCCATAAAACAATTTGAAAAATAATTATTTTTTTCATTTTGTGGCACTTTTCATATTGACACTCTCAGTCTTGACACTCCTCCAAGTTGCTGCAGTTCCTTCCTTCCTTCTGAATCATAACGTGGCCCTTTGCAGTATAATCTGGGCAGTGGACAGGACAGCAAATGTGTGCCAACTGGCAGTGTGCTGGTGCCCAGCTCCTGGTAGTTGGCACCCTGGTGGCATCCCATAAAGTTAAAAAAAAAAAAATCTCCACATTCCCTCAAGTTGCTGAAGTTCCAGCCTTCTTCTGCTCTTGAGTCCTGAAGCAGGCTGTGCGTGTGTGTGTGTGTGTGCTGTCCTGACCTGTGCTGTTGCAATGTGATCTGGGCAGTGGGCAGGGCAGCAAATGTGTGCCAGCTGGCAGCCTGCCTGTGATCAGCCCCAGATAGTTCAGGCATTGGTAGCATCCCATAAAAAAAAAAAAATTAAATAAAAATTCTCCACAGTCCCTCAAGCTACTTAAGTTCCTTCCTTCTCCTCCTCCTGAGTGCTGAAGTAGCCTGTGCATGTTGTTCTGAGCTGTGCTGTTGCAGTGTGATCTGGACAGCGGGCAGCAAGTGTGTATCAGCTGATAGCGAGTCAGTGCTTGGTCTCTGGTAGTTCTTGGTGTCATCCCATTGATAAAATGAAAAAAAAAATTGAAAAACTGAAATAAAAAATACAAATAATAAAAAAAACACTAAAATAAAAAAGGAAAAACAAAATAATTAAAAAAATCATCACTCAGTTGGCTGAATCCTATAGCAAGCATTAGACAATGGAACAACAGAGAGGCCAGGGAGATGGAGACATGGGATCATCCAGTCACATCAAAGAAAAACCAAAGCAGAGTGGGTTTGGTCCTAGATTCTCTGTCTCAGTGGGAACTACATGTGTACAGGAAGATGACAGTATTACTCCAACAGTCCCTAAAACATCACATTTATAGGAACCACTTGCAATGGCACTGCAAGGGTTGCACATCGAGCAATCGTACAAAAAGGAATATGAAAGGAGTGCATCAGGCAGTGACTCAGGCAGAGGAAGTGGAGCAAAGTGATATGGCAGAGCTTGGGGAAAGAGATACTGATTGTGATTATATACCCAATAAAAGTGATAGCAGCAGCAGTTCTTGGGAAGAAGAGGAGGTGGTAAGATGGGAGAGTGATGTGAGGCAGGTGCACATAAGAGATCAAAAAGACCAAAAGTAATGGTAAAACAAAACAAATCAAACAAAAGAAAAAACAAAAATGGCAACAAAGCAACAAGGGAAACAACAATAAGCACCTGAAATGACAGCAGATAAAGAAGACGCAGACAAACCTGAGGCCCAGGACACAAGGTGGAGGAAGAAGAACCATTCCCTGACCCTGAAGAACTGGTAGAGGAAGAGGAGGAGGGTGATGATGTGAAGTAGGCCACAGTAGCCACCCATTAGGCAACAGCCAAGAGTGCCAGGAGGAAAGACCAAACCGGTGATGTAGGTGGTGTGGGATTTTTTTAAGTGGATGAAGAATTATGGACACATGTAATGTGTCTTTATGTAAAGATAGGCTGAGTTGGGGTAAGGAGGAGCAAGGCTGGGAACATCTACCATAAAAATGCATTTACTGAAATCCCACAGATCTCAATATGAGAAGGCATGCCAACGCACAGCATCAGCAGCAGCACCACCAGGCAATGAAACTGATAATGATGATGGCCTGGGGGAGGAGAACGTTAGGAGACCAGGTAGAGAGGAAGAGGAAGGAAGTCTTTCAAGTGGAAGCTGATGCACAACTTCAGCATCTTCCATTCATCAGTTCTTTAGCCCATGGAGTCCCATACCTCTGTGGAGCCACAAATCCATAGCTGCTTCCACCCCCTGGGTGGCAAAAATAGGAGCCTCAGCCAACTTTCACATCCAGGGAAAAAAGCATTCAACTATCACTAGTCTAGTCCTGAAAATGAGACAGAAATGTAAAGCAGCAGTTCAGAGACAAAAAAGTTAACAAGCGCCATTGTGGAAATACTAGCAACTGACTTACTGCCACTCTTTTGTGCAACACTAGTTTCTATCACTAATGCTGGTTGCAGTGCCAAAGTATTACGCCCCAGCCATACCTCATTTTTCCACAGTGTCTCTTCCTGATTTGTCGCAAAAATTGTAAGACTGTCACGAGCTTGAAAGCATTATTTATTCTAGTTGTTCACATCACCACTACTATGTGGACCAATGGTTAGACAACTGATTACATGGCAGTGACTACCTATTGAGTCAATTTCCTTCTTTATTCCCTCCTTTCTCCTCCTCCTCTGGGTTAAGTGCCAGTAGTAGCAGTAGCTGTGGTTGCAAGTCACTGGGGCCGCCTAACCTCAGCAAGCAGCAGTTTTATGTATCGCTGGCTTTGATGATTACCATCATGCAGAAAAACTTGTTACACTTCCTTCAACAGAACGTTGAGTGGCTGACACCCAACTCATTAACACAAGATTTTATAGTATCAGATAATGCAAAGAACACTGTAAAGCCAGTTGACAATTTTGATTATATACACGTTCCATGTTTTGTTCACTGTGCAAATCTGGTAGTTCAAGGATTTCTAGATGAGGAAGGTACCACTGTGCAGACATGTGTATGTCTGGCCAAAAGGTTTGAGGTCATTTAGCCATTCTGTAAAGGCATGGACACTGTTATGAAACATTCAGCAGTGGAACCACCTTCCCTCCACCATCTGAAACAAGATGTTGCGAAAGATGAAATTTCACCTATTACATGATGGAATGACTGCTAGAACAACAGAAAGCTGTCTAGCAGTATACCTTTGAGGATGGTATTGGCAAGGGAGCAGTAAACCAACATAAATCAATGGCACCTGAAGGAGATCCTCTGCATTTGCAGAAGCCTTTGAGGTGGCCACAAAGGAGGTAAGTGCTGATGAAGCTGGTTTAAGCCAGGTACCCAACTCATTGCCGTAATTAACCAGTGATTTCCTTTATATAAAACTCATTTACTGCTCTCAGTCTAGCAGAGAGGAGCAGATTATATTTCTGGAATAACACACATTTCAAAATGGGCCACTGTCTTCGATCCTCAGTTCAAAGACACATTTTAGACATTGTTTGATAGACAAGAATGCTTTAAGGATCAACAGTCATATAAAGCTTGGTCTGTCCATCTAGTCTCTGGCCAGATATTCAAAAGGGTTGCACATGGTGCAACAGTGTTGCGCCATGCGCAACCCACTGATGCGCCCCGGCGTGATATTCAAACGGGGATTGTGTCTGGCACAAATCCAGATGTGCTGGAGCACATCAGTAATGTATGCGGCGCAGGTAGGGGGGGTGTGCCCATGCATACTCTGCACATCCTGATATTCAGCCCAGGATGCTGAGTCCATGCATGCAACTCTACTTCATGCCCACACAGTTGATCCAAAATAAAGGAACAACGACCGGCCACCCACAGGTGAGCTGCCATATTGCAGGGCACAACTCAGCAGCAGCCACCTGTGGGTGGCAACCCGAGCTCCGGCTGCACCTCCGTGGCGGCACCCCCATGCCTGATCATGGGCATCTGTTCAAAAATATCACGTCCTATCTCCCTGGTGGTCCAGTGGACCACTATCAGCCTGATTGAGGGCTTAGGTATAAAGAAATACATTCCAATATCCCTGGTGGTCCAGTGGACCGCTGCCAGCCCGTTCGTGGGCTGAATGGAAAGATATAGAAGTTCAATATCCCTGGTGGTCCAGTGGACCGTTGTCAGCCAGATCGCGGGCTTAGGTATAAAGAAATACATTCCAATATCCCTGGTGGTCCAGTGCACCGCTGTCAGCCCGATCATGGGCTTAGGTATAAAGAAATACATTCCAATATCCCTGGTGGTCCAGCGGACTGCTGTCAGCCCGATTGTGGGCATTTGTATAATAAAATTACGTCCAATATCCCTGGTGGTCCAGAGGACCCCTCTCCCCACCCCTTCACTGAGCCCCACTGCCCCGCTCCCCCCCGGTCAGCAGCGGGTGGCAGCACCCCACCCGCCTCGCCACCGCTCGCCGACTGACACCGTAGGGCTGTACACCCATTGGTCCACAGCGTGAGCCAACGGGCATGCAGCCCATACCATACTCACATTCGGTGTCAGTTGGCGGGCGGCAGATGGGTGGTGGCCGCCTGTCACTGACCGGGGGTGATCGGGCAGGGCTCAGTGGAGGGTGGGAGGGGGTCTGCTGGACCACCAGGATATTGGACGTAATTTTATTATACAAATGCCTGCGATCAGGTTGACACTGGTCCGCTGGACCACCAGGGAT
The DNA here is from genome assembly GCA_016271365.2 of Neoceratodus forsteri. Classification (NCBI taxonomy): domain Eukaryota; kingdom Metazoa; phylum Chordata; order Ceratodontiformes; family Ceratodontidae; genus Neoceratodus; species Neoceratodus forsteri. The sequence goes on along the minus strand of CM057454.1, from coordinate 1,021,174,468 downwards.
ATTGGAATGTATTTCTTTATACCCAAGCCTGTGATTATTGACAGCGTCCACTGACCACCAGGGATATAGGACACGATTTTTATTTATCAGCCTACCATCAGGCTGTGGGGCACATTGCTGCTTGTGCAGGGGGCCTCGGTCCCTGACGGCTGCTGCCTAGCAGGGCGCCAGGCGCAAGTCACCGGGGATCAGCGCATCTGCATGCAAATGGGGCCATAATGACATGCAAATGACCCATTTGCACCTTGCATACATTATGGCCCCATTTGTATGTGTACTTTTGAATATCGCAGTTGCTGCGCATAGCGCAACTGAACTTGTGCTAGTGCATCCCCTTGCTCCACTCTGGCCACTTGCGCTGGTGCAGTGCCACTGCACCATGCACACTGCGGGTGGCCAGGGTGTGATATTCAATGATGCTGTGCCATGGCACAGCTCCGTTGAATATCACCCAGTCAACACCCCTGCGCAGCCAAGTTGTGCGGCGCCCAGGCTTGTGCCACAGCCTGGCGCAGTTTGAATATCTGGCCTCTGTATATATAGCACAAAACAAGACCAAAAACACAAATAGAGCAGAAGAACAACACTCATTATCATCCCTTGCAATCACACTGACAGGCCAGGTGGAGGAAGGTAAGAAGGAGGATCCCAGTGTGTTTCCACTGCAATGGGAGGGCTTTAAGCCTGAGGTTCAATGGGCAGAGCAACTACGTCATCCTCCCATCAGGCTTATAAAGTCACTCATCCTGGGGTTCTCCAGGATTCGTTTCTTGTTGGCTGCTGGAGGCACTGGTCTTCGACCCCTCTCTCTGGAATTTTGCCTTCCTATGTACTGGCAGCTGCCTCTGGCTGCCCATTTGTTTCTCTCTGCCCTGAACATTTGTTTTAGTTTGCGGCTGCCTCAGCCACCAGTTTGTTTTCCCATTTCCCCACGTTCTGTCCTGCTGCTCTTTCACAGCCTCCCTCCCACTGGTGCTCACCTCCCTCTGCCCTCACTCCGCTGCCTGGATCACTCGCTCTTCCCCAGTCTCGCTGGTTCCTGCATCCTCATCACCTGGATTGATTGCCTGCTTTCTGCTCCATGCCTTCTCCCCTCATCTTCAGAGCACTGCCCCGACCCTTCTCATTTGCTCCCCACCAGTGCACATTGTCCGGTCCCTTGCTGCTCACCTGCCTACGTATGGTGTCTGCCGCTGCTGGAGTAGGGGGCTGCCTGCTCTCTCTCTCTCTCTCTCCTTGTCTGCTGCTTACTTTTTCCTCTCAGTCTCCCATCTTTCCTCCTGGATTTTGTCTCCTCATCCTGCTTCTGTTCTTATGCTCTCTCTCGCTGCAGTTGCTGGTGTCCTCACTGCTTGCCATACGCTTGCTCCTGCTCTGCGTAGGACACCTTTGGGACCTCCTATTGTCTTTACGGACTTGACTGCTGCATGGCATCAGTCATTTCATTCATTCTGCACCCGCTCCTGGCAGCCACTTGTAAAATGGCTGTGCTCTCACATGGATGTCTGCATCTCTCGGCCCTAGGTCGTGCCCAGCATTGGCCTCTGATGATCATTTCGTTCTCTGCACTTTATTGAAGTCAGGCCTCCTCAGTAAGTTGAATATCTTAAATGTCTCTGCAACCTCATACAGCTTTTGCATGACTGTACATCTAATCAGGCTATAGTTTTTGGCCCCACAGACATTGCTCTCAGTGTATTTTCTTGCAGAAGCAAACAGTCTACCCCTTATTATTGGCATTTGTATGGCCTGCTAACCTGGCATTTGACATACAGGCTGTGTGTGGGTGTTGATGTGCAATATGGCTGCCACTCCACATTCAGTCACATCACTACCAGCTTTAGCATTGCTTGTAAAGCGCTTTGGGACACAACATGTCTGTAAAGTGCTATATAAATGCTGATTCTTCTTCTTCAGTACGGAGCTATTCATGCGCCAGCCACCATTTTAAGCTTGGTTCCCAACATCACCATGCCTCGTCCATGTTCCTATCTCACCTCCCATGCCATCCTCCTCATTGGGCTGTCTCTGGCCTCCTCCATCTGGCCTGTGGTCGATCTTTCTTTTGGGCATGCCTGTCATGGCCTATCATGAATCATATGCCTCTTCATCAACCCATGATGCTCTTGCCACATGTATCAGGTTCCTGACTCTGGTCATCATTCATTTATCTGTACCTCATCATACTTTCTCTCAACTTTCAAGCATCTAGTTCCAGATGAAGGTCTCATCAATCACATCACATAATCAAGCATGCTGCTCTCCTGCAGTCATTCTCACCATCTGTCTTCTCACGCCTGTCTAGGTACATACCATCTGGTTCCATGTATGCCTTATTGGCCTCAGGGTCTACTTACTCATGTTCCCTGCTACCTAGATTTGACTCTATCTCCACTCAAGGCCATGCCTTCCTGTCCATTGCCCTTTGCAAAGGGCTAGCTGGCTGCTCTCCAACATTGTCCAAGTTCATTTTCCAGTTCGTTTCCTGTCTCCTTTTCCTCACATTCACGTTGATTGATCAATCAAGCATACCTCTCATGGGATCTTATGCTACCTCATCAACCTGATCGCCCTCTGCAGCTCATCATCATCCATCTTCCTCATCCTCAGTCTTCTCATGTTGGACTGCTACACTCCTGCGGTGATCATCAGTCTTTTTCATCCTCATCTTCTCCTGAGTCTATGTGGATACCCTTTGCTCCTCTGACTTCTACATGGATCTACTCCTTCCCATCGACTCCTCGGCATACCCCTCTCAGATCCCTGCTGCCTTCTGTTCCTTCTTAGATCTGTGCTTTCTTTTTGGGTTTTTTCCTTACCCAGTCATCTTCCCTACTGTTATCTTTCTCTTTAATGACATACATCCTTAAATCAAACGTCGTCAGCCTGGAGGAAAGGTGACCTAGGCCTTGGATCCCCAGAGGTTTCCTCCTTAAAGGGTTTTTTCCTCCTCCTTGCCAATGGTCATGATATTAGGTAGAGTTAGTGCTTTCTTAGGTTAATTTTGTATTTATTTATTTATTGAATATAATTGGAATTACAATCCTTTGACTCATAGACTCTTTTGCAAAGGCTCCACATCAGTTACAGAGGGTGGAGGGTATACATTTACAGAAAATGAACATACACAAACAGTATTAGCTTAATAGTACTGGGTAATGCAGTCCTGGCTTTATCTTAGTTAACCGGTGACAGTAGTTGGCAGCATTCGAGATGTCCCTTATCAGAGAAGTGCAGGATGCTGTTTCGTGGGATCTAGAGAGACCCTGTGTCAGGTAATTGGCCAGGGGAGAGGGTGTGAAAGCACAAGCGGAGGGCTGTGTGCTATCCACAGTCACATATTGCCAACTCAAGGAGTTGTGCTTTGAGGCCTGTTTTAAATAGGGAGAGACTATGGGTCTGTAAAATGGAGGGGTAGAGTATTTAGCCAAAGTGGGGCATGATAGCGGAAGGATCTTTGCCCAAGGGGTGTTCTACAGTGGGGGACAAGAAATGAGGTGTTGGTTGCGAGTCTTGTATTACGCCTGTAGGGGGCTGCGCTGAAAATTGAGAGAAGGCCGTATGGGATCTAGCTGGAGATGTATCTTTTGCAAAGACACAGGAGTGATACTTTAGTCTTCCTTGGAAGTTTAGCCAACCAGTCAAAGCATAGAGCTCACAGGTATGAGTTTACCTGTCACTGCCTGTGACTAGGCGGCAAGCTTTATTCAAGGCAGTGTTGATGCTACGTAGGGCGGTCTGTTCCGCAGAGCCATATATGACTTGCTTGTAGTCTACCAGGGAGAGGATGGAGGAGGAGACCTCAAGATGCATGGCCTGTGTAGGTAAGCAGTGTTTAAGTCTGTAGAAGATACCCAGTCTAGCGTTGACAGCGGAGGAGAGAAGTTGTATGTGACTATGGTAGGAGAGGGAGGTGTCTAATGTGATTCCAAGATATTTAGAACATGAAACCTGTTCTAGAGGGGAGCCATGTGAGTTTTTTATTAGTAGTGCTGAATGACTATGCGGGCTTTGTCGGTGTGCAAAGATCATGGACTTTGTTTTTTGATAGTTGATGATAAGGCAGTGTTCAGTGATCCAAGTTTCTAGCTCCCTGAAGAAGTCCTGCAAGGCTAGTTGGAGAGTGCTCGGCTGTGGGTGTTTCCAAAACACTACCACGTCATCAGCGTAGAGTAGTAGGTGACCGCTGCAAGACTTGGGGAGAGAGTTTAAAAAGAGGGTGAATAGTAGAGGGCCGAGTATAGACCCCTGTGGGACACCAGAGCATACTGTTTTGCAGGAGAAGAGGGTGGTGTTTATCTCTGACTTGTTGTGACCAGCCTGAGAGGTAATCTTTGAACCAGGCAGTAGCCTCTGGGACCACATTGAGTTGAGGAAGGACACTAAGCAATAGCTCGTGACTGGCCGTGTCAAATCCTAGGTCAGATCCACATAGATTGCCCTGCCATAGCGCCTTGGTCAAGGGCCTCATGGATAAATGAGGTGAGCTCAGTAAGGGCTTTGATGGTACTGTGGCCTCTCCGGAAACCGTGCTGTTCACGGCAAAGAAGGTTGTGTTTAGTTAGGTGTTCAGTAAGCTGGTCCGATACTATTTTTTCCAGTGCTTTGGAGAGAGGTGGGAGTATCGATATCGGTCTATAGTTGCTTGTGTTAGTGGGGTCGCCGCTCTTCAGAATAGGTGTGATTATGGCTCTCTTCCAGGTTGTGGGGAACTGACCTAGGCATAGTGAGAGGTTGAGAATTTTTGTGAGATGGGGTAATGTAACATCCAGGGTCAGCCGAATGAGTTTGAGATCCAGGGAATCATTGCTATATCGGGCATTAGCAAGTGCTTGGAAATGTAATGTTTTGCCTCGTAGCAGGATATGATTCTTAGTCTAAAGGGTGTCGCATTGTTGTTGCTCGAGGTGTCAGTGGGAGGATGGGGGGATGGGGTTGTAGTAGTTAGGTGGGAGTATGTGGGAGAGGTCTGAGAAGGCGGAGTTGAGGGCTTTTGCGATGGTAGAAGGATCCTGGGTGGTATCCTCGTTTACTGTGAGTTGTATGGGGATTGGGGAGCAAGATTTCCCACTGAGTTCTTTTATATTGTTCCAAAATTTTTTACTGTTGCCCCAGGAGGAGGTGAGGGTTTGTTAATAATATGTAGCTTTCGCTTGCCGTAAGGCCCAGGTACATTTGTTGCGGGCCTCCCGGTATAGTTGTCTATCCTGTGTGCGTTGGGAGTCTAGGGCCTTATGCCATAGGTTGTCCATTTGTTGGAGTTGATTAAGTAGTGAGTGTGTGATCCAGGGTGTGGATCTGGTTTTCCCTACTTGTTTAGTGACGGGAGCGAAAATATCGCAGGCCTCATTGAATGTGGCTATAAAGTGGGAGAGTGCCAGGTCTACAGACTGTTCGGTGTAAATGGGGAGCCAGTTGCCAGTAGTTAGGTGTGCTTTGAGATGCTCTAGACCTCCTTTTTAGTCACCCTTGTATGGTGACTTTGGGGGGCGAAAGGGGTAATTTACCCGACCACCGGCAGGTCACCGGGGAATGGTCACTAATAGAGTCAGGGAGCACAGTGGCATGGGAGAGGTTCTGTGGCCTGTTAGTGAAGATGAGGTCTATAAGGGTGGAGGTCCCTGTTCTAAGGTCCATTCTGGTAGGAGAGGTGATGAGTTGGGTAAGATCGTATGCCAGGGCAGTGTCTTTGAAGCTGGACAAGGCAGGGGATAACCAACTAACATTAAAATCTCCCATTATGATGACTTCACTAGTAGTAGGGAGGTGGGAGATACTGTGGAGGATAGATTCAAATGTGAGTTTTTGGTTGCTAGGGGGGATATAGGCCACAGTGATGTGGAGGGTTTTGGTACCCAGACTAAGTTTGACTGTGAGTGTCTGGGCACCATATTTTGGTGTTGGGGTATGTACTTCTGTGGCATGAAGTGAGGCTCTAACATAGATGGCACAGCCACTGCCTCTCTTACTAGTCCTGTCTGCCCGGAAGATGGAATAATCACTGAGGGAGACAGCTCCATTGAGTATTCTTTCTGAGAGCCATGTCTCAGATAGAGCTAGGATGTCAGGTGCATGCTGAGCAATCCAGCCTTGGGGGGGGAGTGTTTTTTGGTAGGCTGCATATATTAAGAGTAGCTAGCAGTAGGCTCCCACGTGGGCTGCCAGATGAGGCCACTGTGCAGGGTGGCACCGCGTTGGGGTGAATATTGACAGATAATAAGAGTAGGAACAGGGCGTGCCACAGAAGGGCTAACCTGTGAAGTTTGGGTGAGTGACGTTGGGACTGGTAGGCTGTATGTAGGTCTTTTAACATTGCTGGTGGGGACTGGGAGACTGAATATGATGCAGGTTAACAGGATGGCGTGAGTTTGGGAGCCTGATTTGGGGCTAACAGGAGTGGTGGGGGCTGCGGTCTGGAAGGGGGGAGAGCTGAGGTACAGTGTGTATCGTGTGTGAATGAAAGAGTTAAAGTGACTGTGTTTGTGTATAAGCAGGTGGGGTAATTTAGGCATGTGTGGGAGAGCTTGGAGTACAGTGGTTGGAGTCATCATAGATTATTAATTGATGAGTGGAAAAGTTGTTGTCATGTAGGTTAGGTGCCTCGGGGGTGAGCCAGCTGTAGGTTCATAGAGGTCATGAGGACTGCTATTAGCAGTGATAGCATTGTTTTGTAGGGGGCAAAGTATATAGTAGTGGCCACTAGTGTTGATCTTGTATAACCTGCAGCTGGAAAAGTGGGCTGATAGGTTATTTCCAGAAGTCAGCTGACCAATCCTAGCTATAAAGCTGAGTGCCGACCAAGGGTGGTGGTGGGGCGGTGGGGAGCCGAATGCATAGCGTTCGGTGGGGCCATAGACTTTCTCTCCACAGGGACCAGCGGTCATGACTGCAACAAGGAGTTGGGTCTTTACCTTGGCAGCTTGGGGATTTCTCTCTAGCAGGAGGGCTTCAGCAAATAGCCCTCGACCTCCAGGCTCCTTGGGGGAGGGGTGCGTTCTTGGCAGCTTCAGGGATTTCTCTTAGTAGGGAGGGCTTCAGCAAATAGCCCTCATGACCTCTGGGCTCCTCGGGGGAAGGGAGTGCGTTCTTGGCAGCTTCGGGGATTTCTCTTAGCAGGGAGGGCTTCATCAACTTTTCAGAATTTATTCATTAATCATCCTCTCCTCTTCGATGCTCGACATCCGATTGGGTATTCTTTTGAGCATCTTCCTAAGCTACCTTAGCTGATGCAATCATTCTGAGCACCTGTAGGAGGGGAACCTCTCAAAGATTCCTTTCATCGCATTCGCCACAGGGTGGTATATCCCATGGATAGAGAGGCAGAAAGCCACAAAGTAAATCAATATCAAAGTTACTTCAGATTTAAAGTTTAATTCACACTGCAAACTACAGGTAAAAGGGCAAATCAGAATTTAAATTGTATTTTGAGACATATTTCTAGTAGACATGAGAATGTGATTATTCCATTATATGGAGCCCTGGTGAGACCGCACCTGGAGTACTGTGTCCAACTGTGGTCCCCCCAGTACAGGGAAGACATTGTGAGAATAGAGAGTGTACAGCGTAGAGCGACAAGATCAGTATTTGGTCTAAAAAACCTGCCCTATAATGTGAGATTAAATAAACTCAATTTATATTCATTATACTACAGAAGATTAAGGGGAGACCTCTGTATGATGTTTAGAATATCACAGGATGATACATTAAGGGAAGATCTTAAAATGTTATATAGAACTTGTTGGTCTAGTGCTAGAAAGCACTGTATGCAACTAGATCTGCCTAAATGGAATACTCATTTAAGGAAACACTGGTTCACTGTAAGGGTGGTGACAGCATGGAATGGCCTGCCAGCAAATGTGGTGGGGAGTTCTAATATTGAGATGTTCAAGTCTAGATTAGACAACTATCTATATAATAAGACTACTACGTTTTAACAACAACAAAAAAAAAAATGGCTAGCATTATGGACGAAAGTCCCATAGCTTGATATAACTTATGAAACTTATAAGTCACACAAGCATCATCTTATCTCATCTAGTTGCGTAAGGACAACTGAACGGGAGGGCTTTAAGCCCGAGGTTCAATGGGTGGAGCAACTACGTCACTCCCCTATCAGGCTTATAAGGTCACTCATCCTGGGGTTCTCCAGGATTTGTTTCTCATTGCCCACCATCCACCCCTCCTTCTCCTCCAGTGGCTCGTCTCTCTTACCTGTGGGCTTCTTCCTAAGCTACCTTTAGCAGATGCAATAATTCCCATGGCACCTGTAGGGGGGAACCCTCCTCTAGGGTTACTTGTGTTGTACCCCTACAGTGTGGTATATCCCATGGATAGAGAGGTGGAAAGCCACAAAGTAAATCAAGTCACACAAGCATCATCTCATCTCATCTAGTTGCGTAAGCACAATTGAACTAATGAACATCACAGGAGTCACTCATTTATATCTCCGAGTCAACCTGCTACTACAGCTGCTGCAGCTACTGCACCCCCTCCACCCAGAAAGACAGCCATTTATGACAAACCACTATGGGAACAACTGGTTCCTCATCTATTCTGCCCCAGACATAGACTCAGCACACTTCATCTTCTGCCATCATCTAACTACTGGCTGGAACACCCATGCCCTCTCCAGTGCCACAGACATACCTGTGACATCTCCTTTTTGTCTGGACATTCCTGTTTTTTGACTGAACTCCAGCCCTCCCTCCGGAAACAAAATCTCCTGCCCAAGTAAAATTCTGTCAAAATATCTATTCATGTTTTTCTGGCAGATAAAGACAGACACAAAGTAGATTAGTGATGAACAATGTAACTGATAACTTTGTATGCCTAGTTGTTGATTCTTTTAGTACTTATTCTTGACAAAATAAAATGTAGTAAATGTTTTAAATGCTTTTTCTTGTTTTTGACACCATTTAAGGACAAACTCATGCCGTTACGAATCTCCCTACTAGCAGGCCAAACTCCTTACTAATTTGACCCAAATCTCCCTCTTGAGCAAGTTGGAAATATCACAGGTATGCACAGAGCCAAATGCTTCCAGCACCACTGACATTATCAAACTCTGCAAATCCCTGGAATGCGCTTGGTCACAGTACAAGTCCTATCTCTCCCCTGTTGACTACTGCCACTACCGCTCACTGAGGAAATGGGAATACCTGCACTAAAGCCATAAGATCCACTAAAGCACTTTATTTCAAATCTTCCCTGCGGCAAAACCATGCCTCTTCTACTAATGTCTGGAAAACCATTAACTCCCTCTTTAATCCACTATCCATAACTTCTTCCCCCTTTCCTATGCGTTGAAGATAGGCTCATCTCCAGCACCTCCACTGTCGCCTCAACCCATGACTCCTTCTTCACCACCTGTGCCCTACCTACATACCCCCAAATTCCCACACGTCCCTCCACTATCACCCTCTCTTCTAAGGGTTTTCATTTCTCCCCAGTCACTGCCCAGGAAGTCTTCTGTGCACTCCTGTCACTAAACCCTCATAAATCCAGCTCTGATGGCCTTGACCCTCAACTAATCAGAATCTCTGCCTTGCCATAGCCCTCCCACTAGCCCACTTGTTAAATTTCTCCTTCTCCTAGGCTGTCCCACAGGCCTGAATAAATGCCAGAGTGATCCCTCTGCACAAAGGAGCAATCACACCTTGCCTGGTAACTATCACCCCATTTCTCTCCTTCCCACTCTGTCCAAGCTACAGAAATCCCATGTCCTCACTAGGCTCTCCAGTTTCCTCTCCTCCTCCAACTTCTTCCTTTGAATCTAGATTGAGCAAAAAAAGCATTCTATAGTGATTTCTCTGCTAAGAGTCACTGGCACCATCCTTGACAGGCATGGAACTCAGTCTCATCACTGCCACAATTTTATTGACCTTGTTAAAGCTTTCATCTCTGTCTCTCACCCCTCTCCTCTCCAAATTCATCTCTGCTGATCTCTCTTCCACTGCTGTGGGCTGGTTCAAGTCCTACCTCTTTGAGCATACCAAACGTGTCCTCACTGGGATGTCCTCCCCTCATCCTAGCAGGCATCCTCCAAGGCTCTATCCTCTGACCCATCCTTTTTCTGACTTCTAAATGACATTCCTTCTGCCTGCACCTCCTCACATATTCACCTCTATGCAGATGGCACCATTCTCTATGCCTCAGGCCCTCTACTTCCGTGGTTCAACTCAACTCCAAGAGAACTTCTCTCAGGTCCTAATCTGGTTCCAAGAGAACCAACTGAAAGTCAACACAAAATCCCCAGTATCAATGACCTTCAGCTCTGCTCAAACTCTCAAACTCCACTGTCTCCCCTCCTTCTCCACCCTTGGTGGCACTACCCTAGACTTGATCCCCTCTTATAAGTATCTGGGCATCTGGCTTGATAGTCATTTGGACTTTTCCACCCACATGGGTCACATTCAGTCCAAACTCTGCCTGAAGCTGGGAGCTATGTTCAGGAACAAGGATGCCTTCTTCCTCCCAGTCTGCCATGAGCTTCTTACTAAAACAATTCTCCCTGTATTCGATTATGCTGACATTGTCTACAGCTCCATCCCCTCCTAAACCCTTTTGAGGCTTGACACTCTTTTCAATGCTTTCTGCCACTTTGCTTCCAATGCTCCCCCCTTACCCGTCACTGCACTCTCTACTCTTCCCTCTCTCTCCCTTCCTTCCTTCTCCTCTCAGCACCAGCTTCATGCCTCCATGCTCATCTCTTAGTACTGGTTTGGGACTCTTACTCCCTATCGCTCCTCTCTCCTCTCCCTGTCTCCTCCACTCCTGTACCAGCTCCATTCCAGAGAACCCTGTTCATTCTCCCTCTCACACCCCCACTCACATTCTGGGTTTGCTGCCTTCTCTTACCATCTCCCTCACATCTGGCACTCACTCCCCATCTCCCCAGGAAATATAAGCAAGTGCAGTGGGATGAAAATAGAGAGGCATGCCAAACTTCCCTAATGGAAGCAGGGAAGGCAATAAGGTAGGCAAAGGCCCAAACTGAGGAAACACTAGCACAGACAGTGAAAGAAGGTGACAAGACTTTCTATAGATACATTAGTGAAAGGAGAAAGTCCAGAGGGGGTATTGCTAAGATCAAAGGAGATAAGGGGGCATGTGAGGAGGAGGACCATGTAAAACCATTTATCCTAAATAGATACTTCTGCTCAGTATTTACTGAATAGAAGGTAGGGCAGGGCCCACAGCTCAGCACCATGGACACTGGGGAGGGAGGTGAGCACTAGTCCCTTCACAAAAGAAAGGGTCCTACAAAAGCTTGATAAGTTCAGGGTGGACAAGGCAATGGGACCTGATGGCGTACATCTCAGGGTACTAAAGAAGCTAAGGGTGGAACTAGCAGAGCCATTATGAGAACTGTTTAGTGAGTCTCTGAGCACAGGAGATGTCCCAGAAGACTGGAGAAGGGCTCATGTGATCCCACTCCACAAGAGTGGTAGCAGGGAGGAGGCAGGGAACTACAGACCAGTCAATCTTACCTCAGTAGTGGACAAGATTATGGAAGCACTCCTTAAGGAAAGGCTAGTGCAACACCTGGAATCCATAAGAGCACAGGATCCAAGACAGCATGGGTTTACAAAAGGAAGGTGCTGTCAAACTAATCTCATAGATTTCTTTGACTGGGTAACCAGAGTGGTGGACCAAGGGGGAGCAGTTGATGTCGCCTACCTTGACTTCAGCAAAGCTTTCGATACTGTTCCACATAGAAGATTGATTAATAAGCTGGGTAGGCTCGTGGTGGGTCAGAAGTTGGTCAACTGGGTGGAAAACTGGTTGACGGGCAGAAAACAGAGAGTGGTGGTAAACAGTATACAGTCAGAAGAGATGCAAGTCACAAGTGGGGTACCTCAGGGATCAGTCCTGGGGCCAGTCCTCTTCAATATCTTCATCAGTGACATTGCAGATGGACTGGAGGGTAAGGTTTGTCTGTTTGCAGATGATCCCAAGATCTGCAACAGAGTAGATGATCCAGATAGGGTGGGCAGAATGAGAAGAGATCTGGATAAACTAGCAAAATGGTCCGAAGAGTGGCAACTGGTGTTTAATGTAAAGAAGTGCAAAATCATGCATAGGGAAGAGAAACCCTGAAGCCACCTATAGGCTGGGAGGGGAGCTGCTGGCAGTCACCAGGGAAGAAAGAGACTTGGGCATCATTATCACTGATGACCTGAAATCATCCAAGCAGACCACTAAAGCAGTAGGTAAGGCTAGGGGGATGTTTGGGTGTATTAGTATGGGTATCACAAGTTGGAAGAGGGAGGTAATAATACCTCTTTACAAGACCCTGGTTAGGCCCCATCTGGAGTACTGCATGCAGTACTGGAGGCCACACCTTCACAAGGACATTAACCAAATTGAGGCAGTTCAGAGAAGGGCAACCAAAATGGTGCAGAGACTGCATCAGAAAACATATGATGACAGATTAACGGAGCTCAATATGTTTACCCTAGAGCAGAGGAGGGAGAGAGGTGATATGATTGAAACTTTCAAACACCTTAAGGGCATTAACAAGGTGAAAGAGTCTAACATGTTTCAATATAAGAAAAATAGCAGGACAAGAGGATACAGCATGGAATTGGAGGGAGGCTGATTAAGGGGTAATGTGAGGAAGTTCTTTTTTACAAAAAGGGTGGTGGATGCATGGAATAGCCTACCTCAGGAAATGGTGGATATGATCACAGTGCAGGACTTCAAACAGGCATGGGATAGGTATAAGAGAGCAATACAGATGAGAATGAATAGGTAGGCCGTTGACAGAGCAAAGGCCAATGGCACATTTATAAGGTAGAAAAAGAAATGGGCAGACTGGATGGGCCTTGTGGTCCTTATCTGCCGTCAACTTCTATGTTTCTATGTTCATCTCATTCACCTCTCTATCCACTCTAAAACATGTTCTTTCCCAATCCCTCCACACCCGTTCACCCGCAGTCTATCCTCCTGATACCTAGTATCCACTTACTATTCCTGTCTCCCCATCTCCCCTCCCTCTCTCTCATTTTCCTCTTTTCTCACTTTATACATACTCACCTCTCCCTTTTTTCCCTACCTCCTTCCCTATCTCCCCCCTCTGCATCTACTACTGTAAGCCTCTTGAAGTATGCTTTTCTCCCTATGATATTTTGAATGGTGTTATTTGTATCTATTTACTTTTGCCTAATGATTGCCATCCATGTTATGTTTTTCAGCAATTTGTATGTATGCCTTATGTATTTATGTACACAACACTCCTTCTTTACTATGCAATTCCAGTGTTGATGATTTCCTCATTCTACCCTTTCCCCAGGTTTCATACTCAAGAGAAACTTTTCAGTGCTGCAGGCAATACTGTCACCAACAAGAGAACATGCCTTTTGCCAAAAATGTAGATACTCACTTTTTTAACAAGTTCTAACCAGAGACGATAGGACTGTGATGAGCTGCCAAATGACCAAAGTTACATGTGTGCATAAAAATTATTGAACGCCTGGGTGTAACTTGGCTATTTTCTGGAGGTGTTGCCCAGATTTTCAATGTCTTTTTGGGACCCCTCCTCATGAAGAGTGCCAGTATCATTTTGTTCACTTGTCCCGAAAGGTGATTTCGTAACGCGACCATGCCAATCTGTGCCACAGGTGTGAAAACATGTTTTGGGCAGGATGTGGAAAATGACAGGTGTACTGTTAAAAAGAGGTGTGCAAAATGGAAATGTTGAAAATCTGGAGTGAAAATATAAATAATTGGTGAAGTTAGAGCTTGCGTGAAACTGCCAAACTCACGCTCATAACACGGTCATTTGTTGGAATTGTTTCACTAATTTTAACATGAGTTTTGGGACCCCACCATGAAGACTGGCACTGTTATTTCATTAATCAGTCCTGAAAGGTGATTCCATGCAAAGACCATGAAATCACTTTTTGGGACTGAGTAACAAAGTGATAGTGTTCATGAGGTGGGTCCCAAGAACCCCATGTTGAAAATCTGGGGCCAAAATTCAAAAAAATGGCTGATTTATCAAGATAAGTTGAACACCCCTTTGAATGCCATTATAGCATGCTTACCTTTGATTCTTCAGTTTGTGGTTCAGCTATGAAGAGTACAGACATGTCCTGGTCCAGAGAAGATGACAGTGCCAAACTCCGTAGGTAAGTATGAGGTAAGGAGGGAGTGCAGGGAGGTGGGTGCTCAATGGGAGGGTGGGGATGGGTGAGGGGACTGGGGTGATGATGAGGGACCATTTTTTTTTTTCAAGTAAAACAAACACACCTCGGGGATGGTTTTCTTTATTTACAGGGAAACAAATAACATACATTTGGGCACACTGGGGTGGGCTCCCAGTGTGCCACAAGAGTTGGGGGTGGGTGGGTACATGATGCTGACACAAGGATTGGGCACCCTGATTTTGGTGGAGTGAAGAAAGAAAAACATACATTTGGGCACACTGGGGTGGGCTCCTAGTGTGCTACATAGGTTGGGGGGCACATAATGCTGACATAGGGATTGGGTACCCCGATGTCAGCATGGGGGAAATAAATACATTTGGGCACACTGGGGTGGGCTCCCAGTGTGCCACATGAGCTGGGGTGAGCAATAATGCCAACTTGGGGATTGAGGACCCCGATGTCGGCATGGTGATGGGAATGGAGGGAGTGGGAGGACAGCAGCAGTGGGAGGATGTGGGATGGTTTTCTTGCTACTGGTGCTGGCAGCGGTGGTGCAACTGTACATGTGCGGCACATGGACATGTGTTGTTGTGGTGAATGACAATTTTCTATTCACAACATGACAATGCCAGCGGAACTGTGCATGTGCAAAAGTCATGCATCTGCAGTTCTTGCCCAGAATGTGGAAGTAACAGCAAAAATAGTGCAGCTGTTATGTCATAGCAACTGATCGAGGTGGAGGGTTTCAAGCTCTGTTGGACTTTTGGAAGGATGCTTTCAAAGTCCAACAGAAATTCCTGATTGGCCATTTATTGAGTCTGATTGCTTCCTAAAATGGCTGTAGGCTCCACCCACAGCCCTAAAAATTAACCTGCTCCTTCTTTTATAAAGCCCTTTGCCACAATGTATGGTTGATGAATCTCCTACAATTCTAGCTGAAGAAAAGACAGAGGAGGATGATGAGATGGTTGAGGAGGGCATCTGGGGCTTCTGTGTCTATTATATATTTTTTATTTTTTTGGAACCAGTAGCCTACACACACACACACACTGTGGGATGCAGCACTGTTGTTATCACTCAGTCTTCTTCAGATTAATGTTTTGTGAATTTTTGGCAGGTCTACACAGGCGGAAAAATAGTTTTTAGGCAACATTGCCCATGAAACCAGCATGTACAGTACTCATCTATGGCATAACATGAAGTCTTATTTATGTGTGGCACTGTGTCAATGGGCACACAGTTTTTGGAACCAGTAGCCCAAGACTGTGGATGCTGCACTGTTATCTTCATTCAGGCTTCTTCAAATTAATGTTTGGTGAATTTTGGTTTGACAGTCCGAATAAATATTTTTGGGGACAACATTGCCTTATGAAACCAGTGTGTGCAACACTTGTACATGGCATAATGAGAAGCCTTATCCATGTGTGGCACTGCCCCAATGGGCACACGATGTTTAGAACCAGAAGCACACTGTAGGTGCTGCACTGTTGTCTTCACTAAGTTTTCTTCAGATTAATGTTTTGACAGTTTTTTTGGCAGGTCTATGCAGATAGAATAAATAATTTTTGGGGCAGTGTTGCCCAATAAACCAGTGTGTACAACACTTAACCATGGCATAATGTGAAGTCTTATCCATGAGTGACACTGTCCCAGTGGGCACACAATTTTTGGAATCAGTAGCCTATGCTGTGGAATTCTGTACTGATATTTTGTGGGCATACATAGGCCTTACAATTACAACCATTTTATTTGAGCATTGATAGCCACATACTCTTGTTCTCTACTAGCATTATCCATGTGCGGCACTGACTGAACTGGCACAGTTTTTGGAACCAGCACCCTCAGTGTGGTCCACTGCATCATCCTGCTGTTTTGGGAGCTTCATCAGCCCAGTGAATTAAGTAATTTCATGTTGGCCCATTCATTAATGCATTTTAATGGTCAAAGCAGTGTGAACTATTCTGCATTAAGCTTAAATTTGGCAAACGTTATGCAATTTGATGGTCAAAGTTCACGTGGTTGAACTTTGAGAGGTTCACACAACCCTAATCTTATGTGACATAATTTAATGCAAAAGTTCAAATGTCTGTATGCAAAATGTGAGTGTTCACCTGTGGGGCCAGGCACTGTGTTGTGGTACTGAGGCTTATTAGTGCATGAAACTTTTACCCCACAAGGCTAACTGTGCCTTACTCAGTTAATTAATCTGGCAATATTGTGTTTATGAACCAATCTCCTGCACTGACTTAGTTAGCTCACACTTTAGCAGTCTGGGTGGTGCTACTCCTCTACTATCTGATATGCTGCCTGTACTCTATAGCACTTGTATCTTAAGTTTAATTTTATGTCATCTTTATTTTGTACTCTTGAGTATTCTGCCTGTAAATGTGACTGTGCACTGTTATTTATTTTTGCTATATTTTATGGTATGCATTTTACGGTACTTATTTCTATTACTACTGCAACTTACATTATGTATTTTCACTTGCGCATCAGTCACTGTGCATTCCCCTTCACCCATTCTCCAGAAAGCATCTGGAAACACGTTGTTACCAACTCAGCATGTCCTTCCTAAGGAAACGTTTGAAATAAATAAATACATTGTTACCAAGAGCCAGTCATTTTTTAGCTATACCTCAGTGCAAAACCACTCAAGCAAGGGTTACAAAAAGAACACTGGTGTTAATGTCAAGTTTTAAAGAAACACAAAACACATTCATGCTTCTGTGGTGTGCTGCTTTTCACCATTGTGTTATTTATAAGGCTTTCAGCATCTTGTAGTCCTGCTTAAAGCAATGGGCATTCTAATTTCTTTATGGAGATTTGCATATGTAGCCCATGATGCCCTGCATTATGAGTATATCTGTATTTGTGGGTTTCTTTAAAAGTTGGCTTTATTGCTAATGCACTTTTTGTATAACCCTTACTTTACTATTTTGCATTGAGGTTCTTGTCTTTTAAATTACCATCCTGCTTAAGGCACATCATAGCACACAACACTGTCAATATTGGCTAGGATCACCTCTTGAGCTGGGCTGAGATAATGACTAAATCACAAAGAAGTGTCCTAACATGGATAAAACATGCATCTGCACTACACTGTTTTCTACACTTGCAGATTGCTTGGGATATCTTTTTGATGGGTACATGACAATTAGCTCCCAACAATTTGCTCACAAACTTTTCACTCCAGACAATTCACTCCCGCGTCAACTCGCTCCTCCTTATTCCACTCCCATCAGTTTCACTCCTGGTACAAATCACAACACAACACTACACTCTGCACAACTGTTTTTGTATTTTTTTTTTGCCAAGGTTGGCTTTACTGAGGGAATTGAACAGCATATGTGGTCAACTGACCTAAAAGAAGCCAAAATCAATAAATCCAAAGGTAACTTGCAACATACATCAAAATAAAAAAGTTAAAAGACACGTTTGCATTGAACTAAATAGATTTCATATAGCATTTGAACTTATGGAAAAATATCTGATGTGCATGTACTTACATTTTAATGATAACAATCCCAATACTCAATCTAAGAAGCATCTTATTCTCCAACAGTCAGAACTCATGATAACCTGTCAATACCTTTCTGGCATTTTTTAACTTCAAAGGGGTGCTTCCTGTTAACTATCTAGTTATTTTGATAAATGGTTAATGTTTTTTAGCACTTTTCAAAAAATTTCTGTGAAGCTCCTATCATCCAAGTCCAACCATTTTTGTGGTCACATGAATGCAACCCAATGTCAGCAGATGAGCAAAGACACTAAATGGTGATGGAGTGAAAACTCCCTTAAACTCTTTTAAATGCTAGGTAAACTGAGTGAACTGTGAACTACCAGCCTCAGTGAGTAGTCTCTTCAGATGTTGACAATTATTTTCACAGTTGCTCTGCTATTCATATATTTATAACAGTCATATCAAGCCACTATTTTGGCAGGGGGGCAGGAGGTGTCTTACAGTGACAACTGTCGGCAATACAGGAGCATTTCTAGGAACCCCCTGCCCACCCATACTGTCCCATGTCTGGAAGTCTGAATTTCTGGCAACAGCTCTGAAAAGGATTGCAATCTTTTTCTTTTTGACCCATGACATAGACAAAGGGGTTTTGCAGTTTGCTGAAAATAAAGCACTTCTTAGAGGGGACTTACTGAACACTGAATTACTGTTCAGAGCCCTCTATGACTCCTGAAGCAGGAAGACAGAGTCTTCAGAATTTTATTTTACAATAACAGCATATTTATCGATGTTAAAAAATTTCCATGGGAGTGAGCTATCGAGAGTGTGTTGTCATAGGGCGAGTTGATGCAGGAGTAAATTGTAGGGGAGTGAATCATTGGGAGTGAACTGTCAGGAATGAATTGTCATGTTTCCCTTTTGACACATTGTAGTCATGCTTAAAGCAGCATCAGTCAAATTCTTCCATGTAATGTTCATACTTGATTCATGATTTCTAGTATTAGAGATCTGTCACGTGGAGCCAGCGATGATGCAACACAGTACCTTGAGTTAAATGACATGTGACAAAATACTACATAGCCGAAGGACTTAATTGCCATTGATTATACTGTTCCCTGCAGCATACTATAGCATTTTGCAGTAATACTACAGGTACTGTGTTGCATCCTGGCTGGTGGCATTGTAATATTATACGTGCAGAATACATGCTAAAAAAATGTAGTGTACATGAAAATATTGCCATTGACAGTGTCTTGCAAGGTCATAAACAACCTAGCTTGAGGAATGAGTGGCTGTATCATTTTAGATCCCTGAAGTGGCATTATTTCATGAGAATACTGCACTTTTGTAGCATTTTTATATAAAATGTGGTAAGTCATAAAACAACTTTTATTTTAATATTAACAAGGATTTTAAAACTTTCCAGCAGGAATTAGTTCCTTAACGAGTATAAGAAGATGAAAAGCATCTATTTATTTATTTTTTGTTAACCAGGTAGGTACACTAGACAACATAGTTGCCTATTTTCAGGTACAACCTGGGAGATTACAACAAAGGGTATGTTGACAATAGTAGATACAAGAAAACATCATGGGAACAAGTAGAAGTCAGACATAGTACACTTATACAAAATTTTAAGCAATTACAGTACATTTTCAGGAATCTATATGTAGTAACAAAACAGAAATATAAGTGCAAATAACTAACAGTCATAAGTAATACAACTAGTGAGTAAGTGCTAGATGAGAGGAAATAGCAAGATTTCCAGGCAGGTTTGAGAGCAGTAGAGGTTGGAGCCAGTAGGAAACTAGGAGGAACCAGTACAGGAGTGGGTGGCTAGAGAACAGGAGCAGGGTTCAGAGCTTAGAAGAGCCATATGAAGCTCCTGTTTCAAGCTGTGTGGATAAGGAGAGATTCTTAGACTCAGTGTAAGGGAGTATAGTTTAGGAGCCCAGCTAGAGAAAGTATTCTCCCCATTTTGGTTTTACATCTCGGTTGGACAAGAAGGGATTTGTCAGCTGATCTCAGTGGGTAGGCAGAGGTCACAGGTTTGAGCAGTAGAGACAATTTGTCAGGTATCTGGGAGGAGATTATATTCTTTATAAAACCATAGGAAGTAAACTGTTGGAAGGCTGAGGGGGTAAACCATCCCAGACTGAAGTATAGTGTGCATCGGTGAGTAAGTTTGGGTAAAGACAGAGCAACATGGCAAATGCTGTTGTAGCAGACACCCAACTTTTGGAGGCACCCTCCAGTAGTTGCTGGAAAGGCAATTAACCCATATGCCAATTTGGGTCTCAGAATCCCCTGTGCAATGGCCATCCTCGCTGTGGATATTAGGCTATGTCTCATCTTATATGCCAGCCCAAGTTGAATATTGACAGATTTAATGACTGAGGCTTGGTGCAGGTCAAAATCCAAGGTGGGATCAAGGGTTACTCCTAGGTATTTAAAAGTGGTAACTGTGTTAAGGGAAGAGCCATCAAGTGCTCTGCTACTTAACAGTTGGGTGAGGACCATTTTTGAACCTGAACCAACAGCATAGTCACCATTTTATTTTATTTAAGACAAGCTTGTTTTGTAATAGCCAGCTCTGAAAGGTATCGAGTTACTATTGAGATTCAGGTTGATATCTGAGAGGTTTGAGGAGGATGAGTAAAGAACAAGATCGTTGGCATATAGCAGACCTGAGCAAGGACCAGTGAGCAGTGGGATGTCATTTATGAAAACTGTAAACAGGAGAGGACCAAGAATCGAACCCTGGGGCACTCCAATCCAAGTAGGCACAAGAAGGGACTTAACATCTCTGATCTGAACAAATTGTTGATGCTTTGAAAGATAATTTTGGAACCAGGCGGTGACAGAGATAGAGAAGCTTAGGGATGACAACTTTGATAGGAGCAGTGGGTGGTCAACTAAATCAAACGCTTTTGTAAGATCAACAAAAGTAGCCCCAGTGAGAGAGAGCCTTTGTCCATAGTGAGTCTGACATCATTTGTAAACTGTATGAGAGCAGTGGATGTACTGTGCCCATGACAGGAACCATGTTGGTCAGGGGTGAGGAGTTTGAAGGAGTAGAGGTAATCCAAGACCTGGCTAGCAACAATTTTCTCCATTATTTTAATGGCTATGGGTGATCATAATTCTTGGTAAAACAGAAACTGAAGTCATATGATTTTCAGATTTTTAAGAGTTGGAAGATGGCTACCACCAGCTTCTGTGCTTTGTGAGTGTTCTCACTTCTCAATTTCTACACTTGTTGAGTTATTAGTTGTTTCATTCCTACTGTGAAATGCAGTGTTTTAGTTTGCAGTCATTAAAGATAAGCACATAAGTTTTACTGAGTCTAAAATGTGTGCTGCTGGTTTTAAAAGGCATTGCAAAGGTCTGAGTTATATTTTTTCATATTTCACTGCAGCAGTTGGCTGGAAGTTGTTTAGTCAGACTAATACTTTGTCTCTATTTGCAAAAGCATTTCTGCAGGAAAGTGGTTCATGTCTTTCAAATAGAGTCTTGTGTTTGTTGAAGGATAAGCACATTAATTTTACTGAGTATGACAATATGTTCTGCCATTTTTAAAAGGTTTTTTATCTGTTGTAGAATATGAAGGTTTTCTGTTTCACTTGCCACATTTCTGCAGATAGCATGGAGGAAACAGGTTGGAAACACCAATAATTGTAATTTACGTTCACAATGCTTGTTGCTTTAAAATAATGTTTTGAAAGCAGTATTTTGGTATTACTCCATTCCATGAGTAAGTAAGCTAAGATGGGTACAGTATAGGAGAATGCGGTGAGCATTAGGATTCACAACGCCAAGGCACACCTCTCAAAAACTGTTCCTGCATGCAGGGTGGGGGTGGGAGTCTTAGGGTTTGTTGAATAATGATTATTTATTATGATACTGTTACTTTAGAACTACTGATATGGTCTAATGAGAGTCTTACACAAGTTTTTGAAAAGTGTAACAACAATCAAAATTATTATATAGGGTTTCCAGTTAGAAAAACACAGAGTTTCCAATATGGAATTTTCTGTACAGAACCATCAAATTAGTTGACTCAAACATCAGACATGGAATACCAATACATTTCTTGTTCTATTGTTAAGTATCCTGCTATTCTTGGCTACTGCTATAATAAGTAAAAAAAAATACTCACATTGATAGCAGCATCATGCACAGTGGGAATTGTATAGTTATGCCATCGCTGGCCATCAGACTGTGCAAACAGCTTAGATAACAGTTTAGCCCATATGTATATGTTATTCCATAGACAGGTTGTCTCCACTAATTCCACAGGCTTTGCATGATTTTTAAAAATACATGTTTTCCATGAGGGTCAAAAATGACCTCATTGGTGCAGTATCCTTGTCTCTGGTAAAGGAATAACATGTTTACCAGAGAGAAGAAGACAAGATATCTGGACTATTCCTAAACAAGGCAGCCTTTCCAAGGGAACTGTGTGGTACAATCTGAGTTATGGGACACTTGAGACATAAACAAATGCATTATTCTTCCACCATCACTTTTGAAGGTTTATAATTCGAGATGATTTCCTCACATTCTGTCTGTATTTAACCCCATAAATGTGCCCATCCCAAAATAATATGTGTTTAACAAACTAATGCTAAGGTTTATACAGCTATATATAATAATGCAAGCATATAAAGTTTAAGAAAACATAAACATATTAAAAAAGGTCTAGCTGTCTAAGTATGAGTTGTAGGAAGCACACACTGAGCTCATAAAGTCTAAAAACTATCTGTCACAGTGCAAAGGCAGTGTGCTATAGAATCTAACTAAATATTATATCTCTCACAGTACCTCTTGGGTGTACTGTGCTCATAGAATCTAATTATCTAACTGTCACAACAAATGTGCTCATAGATCTGACTAACGATATGGTCATGACCTCTATGACCTACCAATCCCAACATTCTGGGCTTTTAGATGCCTTGAAATTTTACTTCAGGTGTCTCACACTAAACAAAACACATTATACAGTACATTTGTGCCTGTATTTTAATTTTGAGACAAACTAGACCAACTTTCAATACATATAGCAAATGCAAGTGGTCAAAATGAACTCTAACCACAGGAATAGACAGAAAATAACCATTGCAATGGAATGCTGAACAAAGTCTGTAGAAAGGAGGTCACCATTCCATGGTGGGCAAAGCATAAATGTTCTTGTTAACCACATCATTGTCCATTTGTAAAGGAAGCAGTTCTTCAGCTTTTCAGCCCAACAAAGTTCATATCTCTGAAGGAAGCAGTTTTTGGCAGCATTGCTGTGCAGAAATCTTTCAGGTAGGCCAACTCAGCCTATGCAGTAGTGGCATCAGGAAAAACAAAAGCTTGGAGACCACACAACAAGGTAATGTCCATTTTCTGTAGAAGCAGCACACACTTGCACATACAGTACTAGTCCAGAGTTTGGGTTGCGAGTGACAGGTTTAGCTTTATCAGAAGTGCTACAAGGAAAGTGACCTTTCAATGCAATATCACATACAGCATTTTGTAACTTTGTACAACATGAAATATTTAGCTCAACCCATTCATTATGTACCAGAGTGATGGAAATTGAGCCAGCACAAGCTTTAAGAGTACTCCACCTTACTCAAATATCATAAGTGAGCAATGAGAAATGAATTCATTTATGTCCAGCAAAATAAAGTTCACATTTTCACTTTGTTAAAGCATAAAGTGAAGCAGAAAGTCTACCTGTCTCAATATTTCTAACATGTAACTTAATAGCAAAGGCACTACATATGACACAAATTTCATCCTTTTTGTTGTAAGCATATCATTAGCCAAACTGTGTCCAGTAGGATCAGAAAATCATGCAGTATTACTCATATATCAACTAAGGTATACTACACTGCTTAGCATTTCCTGTTTAAGCATAGTTTCAAAATATATCTGATATTCTCTTACTGTTCCAAAATTTATAGTGTTCCACGCTCCCAAGCGTATCAGTAAGATCTGCTCCCCCCCACTAGACCTTTGTCCACTAATGATGGAAGGTATATAGGCTTAATTTTGATATTTTGATTTCTAAAATAAACTCACAGATTTGTACTGAAAACATTTGCATACCTGAGTTAAATGTTGAGGGCAAATATGCTGTAGCCACTCAGTAGCTGACATATTTTACTAAAGAAATACATTTGCATAGTACTTCATTATAAACACAAATTTTTTAGTGTATAAAATAAATGTAACCCATTTCTGGTATTGTCATTGTAGAATTTTTAGAAAACAATCATTTACTTCATTTTATGCAATAAAAGAAGCATGGCTTAAATTTGTAAAAGTATCAGGGTGCAAGGTGATTTGGATGAATAGAGAAAGCACAAGAAATTGCCTAGAATAATTGGTCCCACACTTGATATTTTACATAGAAACACAGAAACATAGAAGTTGATACCAGATAAGGACCGCAAGGCCCATCCAATCTGCCCATTTCTTTTTCTACCTTATGAATGTGCCATCTGCCTTTGCTCTGTCAGTTGCCTATCTATTCATACTCATCTGTATTGCTTACTTATGCCTATCCCATGCCTGTGTGAAGCCCTGCACTGTATTCATATCCACTACTTCCTGAGGTATGCCGTTCCATGCATCCACCACCCTTTCTGTGAAAAATAACTTCCTCACATTACCCCTTAATCGGTCTCCCTCTAATCTCATGCTGTGTCCTCTTGTTCTGCTATTTTTCTTATATTGAAACATGTTAGACTCTTTCACCTTGTTAATGCCCTTAAGGTATTTGAATGTTTCAATCATATCGCCTCTCTCCCTCCTTTGCTCTAGGGTATACATATTGAGCTCCGTTAATCTGTCCTCACATGTTTTCTGACGCAGTCCCTGCACCCTTTTGGTTGCCCTTCTCTGGACTGCCTCAGTTTGGTTAATGTCCTTGTGAAGGTGTGGCCTCCAGTACTGCACCCAGTACTCCAGATGGGGCCTAACCAGTGTCTTGTAAAGAGGGATTATAACCTCCCTCTTCGACTTGTGATACCCCTACTAATACACCCCAACATCCCCCTAGCCTTACCTACTGCTTTAGTGGTCTGCTTGGATGATTTCAGGTCATCTGTGATGATGATGATGCCCAAGTCTCCTTCTTCCCTTGTGACTGCCAGCAACTCCCCTCCCAGCCTATAGGTGGCTTCAGGGTTTCTCTTCCCTATGTGCATGATCTTGCACTTCTCTGCATTAAACCCCAATTGCCACTCTTCCAACTATTTTGCTAGTTTATCCAGATCTCTTCTCATTCTGCCCAACCCATCTGGATAATCTATTCTGCTGCAGATCTTGGTGTCATCTGCAAACAGGCAAACCTTACCCTCCATGTTCACAATTTAAATAATTTTACACAAGTATATTACACTTTTCTAGTATTCTAGAACTTTAAACACACCAAAAAACACATATCCCATGCAATGAATACCCTGTTTAAGCATAACACAGTGTCAATTTAAATGTGTGGGGTAACATGTACTCAATTGCCTTAGCTTTGTCCCATTTGCAGGACCAGAGCTGTTACTGGTATTGTAAAACAGGTGCAAAGTTGACAATAGGTAATTACCTTTAAGCTTTTCTTCTGCTGGAC
Source organism: Neoceratodus forsteri (assembly GCA_016271365.2). Taxonomy (NCBI): domain Eukaryota; kingdom Metazoa; phylum Chordata; order Ceratodontiformes; family Ceratodontidae; genus Neoceratodus; species Neoceratodus forsteri. The sequence continues at coordinate 1,021,149,240 of CM057454.1, read as the reverse complement.
CTTGTCCACCGCTATGTAATTTGTGATTTTCAGCAGCCCAAGGTGAGAGTAGAAATGTGCACTGCTTGTGCAGCCCATTTTTATGGGCAGGACTGAATTTTTCATTTTGGTAATGTAGCAACAACAATTTCTCCTGCAAGGAGGCTGAAAAATAAAAGCTTAAAAGTTGTTAGTTCTCAAAGTGCAGTTAATGACAACAGTTAATATGTATATTCCCCACTTAGAGAACACAGGTGATAATTTCAGCAACAAGGATTGCAGAACATTTTAAATTTACACATCTGCACCACATTTGAGGTGGTATTAGAACAAACAAAGCTTGCTGAGGCAGTAACACGTCTGCCTGTTATGCTGTCATATGGTGAGGCTCTTGCTTGTAATTGCATTTCATGGCATTATATATCCATGGAAATGTTAGACATGGTGAATCACACCAAGAATGGTAACAGCTACAGCATTGCACATACCCATCACCGATGAACCATAAAAGCCTTCTTATCAGCGCATGTGTGCATGCAGAAACAGTACACATACATCCATTACCATTTTTAAAATGTTATTTTTTAAAAAATAGGCATGACATAATTTATCAGTAGCTTACTTTTGAACTTAATGTGACTAACATTTCTAATATTTATCTGCCTCTTATGGGCACCTTAGTTGTTAAAGCAGCTGCTACTGAAGGTAGTTAATTGATGGGGTTGAGGGCATCCAGACACTTCATGTGTATTGCACCGAGTTCCTTACAATGCAGGAAAATGTAGCTTAATTTAATGTAAAAGTTATGACCTGCCAAAAGTCATCTTACTAAGAAAAACTTAAACACATCAAAATGTAAGAGTGTGCCCTTGATGACATTAAAACCCTTTACGGCATAATCAGAGTATTAGAATTACACTTTGGAATCACTAAGTACAGTAACACTGTAAATGATTTAGTATAAAAAGGATTTAACTTTACGATTGCTGGCAAGACCGTGTAATGAGCATTTTACAATTAACATCCCTTATCAGCTGGCTTTGGATTGCTGCCAGTAGCCCTCCTAGAGGAAATGGGCTAATTAAGGATGTAGGTTTTAACTCAAACATGCCTGTTAAAGAAGCCTCCTCATCTCTTCTGAGAATAAGAAATTAATCAAAAGGTTCAAACAAAACCACAAAAAGTTAAAACCTTATGTTTAACCAGCAATATTAAACTGGAAACTAAACTGTTTCTTACTCAACAGTGGTGCTTAACATTAGGATCCCCTTGTGATTGAGATGGTACAATGTGCCTTTGTAACTAAATTGCTATAAATAAATTGAAATACCTATACATTTAACAGCTGATGATAAACTTCCTTGGTTCAAAGTAACAAATAAGTATTGAGCCTCAGATAAAGTTTGACCAGTCCCAACAAGGTTGGGAACCCTAAGTCCATATTTCCATACTTTTGTCTCATTAATGGTACATTAACATAGATTTTGCAGAGAATTTCTTTCAATTTTGAGAAAGTATAATTTCCCTACTTTATTCACAATAACCCTAATGGTACATGAACTTAGTTTTTTGCAGAGAATTTCCTTACTTTTTGTAAAAATATAATCAAAGGCTCATTTGTTTGTGCTCCCAACCATTCATAATTTTTCAGAGATTGTAATTGTATCCTTATTCCCCTGTGGGAGTGCAGGGATCGGAAGGCCCTGTGCTGCCATCACTCCATAATATCCTTATTTCCCTCTGGGCCCTATGTTCTCATCCATGTATAATTTTTGAGATAGTGTAGTACTGAACATTTTGCCTGTGGGAGCACAGGGTTTCCGGAACCTGCACTCCCATCCCATATTGTGCACACCTAAAGAAACACCTGACATTGCCATGTCATCCTATAGAAAACACAGGAAAATGTGAAACCTATTTAACTCAACACCAAATTAATATATTTTCACAAAGGCAACCAAAGGCATCTTGGCAGGACAAGCCCTTTGTACCCTGAAAATTTCAGAACAAAATTACAAACCATTTCTTCACATTGGAGTGACAAATAAACAACATTACAATGTAATCCTATAGGAAATGAAGCAAAATTTAAACAGACAAAACTCCACAGGAAAGTAATATATCTTCACCAAACCAGCAAAACGCACATCTGAGGGCCCCTGAAAATGACAGTACCCTGAAAATGTCAGCCTAAATGCCAAACCATTTGTTTGTAGTGAAGTGACAAAGAAAACAATTACATAAAAATTCCTCTTCTGCAAATTGCGAAAAAGAATCCTTTTCTGCACTTCGTTTTTTGCAGTTTGTGGAAAAGCAAAATACTTTTTCGCATATTGCAAAAAAGGATCCTGTTTTGCAAATTTTTTTTTCATGATCTGTGAAAAAGAAAATCCTTTTTCACACATTTCGAAAAAGGATCCTGTTTTGCTGAATTTCTGTTGTGTAGTTTACAAAAAAAGAATTCTGTGAGTAAAAAGAAAAAACATTTCTAAGTAAATTATAAAACAAATAGCCCCAGAATCTGATTCTATGGCTCCCGATTAGGTAAACACAATTGTTGGTGTTTCCTAAAGCCCTGTATTTTTTTGTAATTTCAGTTTGTCATCATTGCTAACTGAAAACAAGATGGTGGCGGCATGAAAAAAGATTCCACATTTGCTGCAAAGGATTCTGCATTTGTGACAAAGGATTCTGCATATGGGATTAGGAATCCTTTTTTGAGGTGAACATCTAACTTTTCCCATAGGAAATAATGCAAAACTTTGAAATGTAATAACATTTGAATGGATTAATATTTTTTTACCAAACCACTGTGACCCAAGACCTATATACCCTAAACATTTCAGACCAAAATTCCAAGCCATTTCTACACAGTAGCATGACAAATAATTTGACAAAAGATGATCATTTACATGTTTTGTGACACTGCGTATCTCCACACCCACACATCTGATCGGAATGAAACTTACTGCATTAAAAGACCTTTGATCCCTGATGGTGCAAGCAAAATTACATCTGAATCAGTTGAATAATTGTGCAGTTAATAAAGTGCAACATATTCAGGTTAACATAGAAGTGAAGATTTAATTCTAATATAGGGGTGCCCTATAATATCTATATCTATATCTATATCTATATCTATATCTATATCTATATCTATATCTATATCTGTGTATATCCTGCAGTTATGATATGAGAAAATAAGATAAGCATGGTTAAAGTGCAACTCTGTACTTCAGCATGTGCTTTCATAAATAAGATGTTTCAGCTGTTACAATTTACTGGAGAATTTTTTTTTTCATTTTTAATGTTCCTTTCTAAGATTTACAGCACAGCTTGATAGTCCATTTAAAAGTCTGTATAGAAAATATTTGAAAATATTTGCCTCTCCCCATTAACCTCAAAGTGCCTTTATGACATCATAGTGCTCACCATAACAACAGACTGTGATGTCACAAACAGCAGTTGTGTGGTTAGCAGGGAGAGACAGATACATTTTGAGAGACTCAGTGAAATAAGTGCTGCATTACCTATAATGTTTAGTAGACTAACAGCACAGGAAAGTGAAAAAAAAGAAAAGCAAATAACTAGAAAACAATAAAGTTGAAGCACAATTGGTGTAAAGCTAATGTTTTAATCTGTCTATTATAACAGAGAGTTGCTCTTTAATGTATTTCAATGCATTTTGAACTTTTATTCATAACTTTGTCATTTTTAGATATTCTCCACCAAATTTTTAACAGAACCTTTTTGGGACCTCACCTCATGAACAAGGTAGGTGAAATCTTTCAAATCTGGCCCAAAAGGTGATTTCATGGCTACTCAAAGAAATCACTTTTCTGGCTGGATTTGAACATTTTCATCTACTAGGTTTATAAGAAGACTATGTCCAACTACCCTGATTTTGGGTTGTAGTGACATTCTTGGCCCAATCCTAGCACAGATAGTCTGGTGCTCCCTGGATACAGGTGAGTTTCCCAGCTCCCTGAAGGAGGCGGTGGTGACTCCCCTCCTGAAGAAAGCTTCCTTGGACCCAGACTGCCATGTGAACTACAGACCAATCTCGAACCTCCGCTTATGGGGAAGTTGATCGAGAAAGTAGTAGCCATACAACTGTAGGACCATTTGACCATCCATGATGTCTACAAGCCTTTCCAGTCCAGTTTTTGAAAGAGGCATAGTACTGAGACAGCACTGGTTTGGGTGCTCAATGATCTCCTGATGGCTAGAGATTGGAAGAGTCATTCCATCTTGGTCCTTCTAGACCTCTCTTCAGCATTTGACACTGTGGACCATGGGTCCTGCTCGACTGTTTGAGGTGCATCTATGGCCTGTCAGGTATGATCCTCAGGTGGTTTTCATTTTCCTCACCGGAAGAACTCAAAGGGTGGTGTCGGGATTTATTCCTCTGACCCAATCCTTTGTCATGTGGGGTTCCTCAGATTGATGCTGTCCCCATGTTGTTTGCAGTGTACATGCTACCCTCGGAGACATTGTAAGACGGTATGGGCTGAGGTTTCATTGCTATGCTGATGACACCCAGCTCTACCTTTCTTTATGCCTGCCAGAATAGAGTTCTCAGCATTTAATAACTGCCTCACAGAAATCCACGAGTGGATGGATTCAAGCTGGCTGAAGTTGAACTCAGCAAAGACTAGAAATGAGTGAAGTGGCCCCAATTCACTCCGTGAAGTGATCTGTGGAGTGAAGGGGAATTCGAGAAGTGCCCCACAATGCAAAGTGGTATACTTCATGTTATAATGGGTAATGCAAAGTCCATTGAAAACAATGACTTCACATTACTCTGCCTTCCCAAACCACTACTCCACTAATTCTTAAGGTGAAGTACATTGAAAACAATGTACTTCGCCTCGCTTCACCTTGTTTTTAGGCTCCAAAGGTGAAGTTTGCAGTGATTCATGGGATTTCAGGTCACATGGGCTCTAGATTGTTCTGCACAGCCTCAGTTTGGGGTAGTGTGTGTAGGAAGCTGTAGGAGACAGTCTGCTCTGAGAGCTCTCTGCAATTCAAACCTCCTAAAAGCTATTAAAAAAGCCTTTTTAATTCTTTTTTTGCTGAAACTTTAGTTAATTTATTGTAGGAAATCCTCCTGTGCTCATATAATTGAACATTTATTGTTTGTGTGTGGATTTTGAATGTTAACGTACAACATTCAGTCTGCGTACTGAGAGGCAGTGGAAGTGTGCTTTGGGGGAGGGATGTATCTGTGGTGTAGGTAGATTAACTTGGAAAAAAGACATTTTTGTTTTGGTGATATTTTTCTTATGACTGTGTTAATGTACACACAGTAATATTTTCAATAATTCTTGCCATTTTTTATTGATTGTTGTGGTGCATCAGTGCATAATTTTAGTTTGTTTAAAATATGTGGTTATATTACTGAAGTTTTCAATTTGCTATGCATTACTTAGTGTGTGCATGAGTATGTGTGTGACGCGTGTCATCAAATCAGACACCTTTTATTGTGCCACATAGTAATTTCAGCAATGTGAACCTGCTATCCACTGCAACTGTGTGATTTTTGTACTTCTTTGTGGTATCTTTACTGGTTCTAGTAATAGTGACTGTTACTGCAGCAGTGCAGTACACTGCCACCCCCCTTGGCCGCTAACCGACAAAGGTATTCTTTTCCAGATTTGAATTTCTGATGGTGAGCATTGGTTAGGTGTTATGCCTTTGTGTCTGCATCTCTTCAGTGCGCAGCACAATCTTAATCTGTCTGTTCATTTGTATTTCTTTAGAGCCCAATCTCCATCTGTAACTTAAGTCACAGTTGTTTCTTTGGTTTCCCTTCAGAGTACTGGACAGGTGTGGTGCATAATTCTGCATGAACACTGTACTCATTAATATGCATTTTTAAGTCAGGACCGTCATCATTAGTCACTAATGATACAAATCACGTTCTTCATCATCACGGTCACAAATGCAGTCACAAATCACGATTCACGATCACGTCATGAATCACAACATTAATTTTGTTACTTGGATACATTGTAAGCTTGTTTTGTAGTATCTCTCCAGGTTTCACCACCCCACCATTGTACTCATTGATATGTGTTTTTAAGTTGGGGAGTTTTAAAATACAGCTCATTGGGGAAGTACAGCCGTAGGCATTCTTGTTCCCAATACAGTTTCATATTGGTTAACTCACACCATCGACACCGAATCACCTTCATTATCACGGTCACAAATGCAGTCACAATTCACAAACACGTCAAGAATCACAACATTACTTTTTTTCCTAGTTACTTGGATGTATTGTAAGCCTGTTTTGTATTATCTCTCCAGGCTTCACCACCCCACCATTGTACTCATTGATACATGTTTTTAAGTCAGGGAGTTTTAAGCTACAGCTCATTGGGGAAGTACAGCCATAGGCATTCGCGTTCCCAATACAGTTTCATATTGGTTATCTCACACCATTGACACCGAATCACATTCTTCATTATCACGGTCACAAATGCAGTCACAAATCATGATTCATGATCACATCATGAATCACAACATTCATTTTTTTGTAGTTACTTGGATGTATTGTAAGCATGTTTTGTAGTATCTCTCCAGGCTTTACCACCCCACCATTGTACTCATTAATATGTGTTTTTAAGTTGGGGAGTTTTGTGCTGCAGCTCATCGGGGAAGTACAGCCATAGGCATTCACATTCCTTCCTGTACAGCATGTGAGTTACAGTACTATAAGTAGTGGTGGGCGAAGTGGCCCCAATTTGCTTCACGAAGTGATTCACGGAGTAATGCGGAACCCGCGGAGTACTCCACAATGTGAAGCAGAGTACTTCACTTCATAATGAGGAAGGCGAAGTCCACTGAAACCAATGGCTTTCCATTTTTCCACCTTCCCCAAACCACTTCTCCACCAATTTCAAGGTGAAGTGCATTGAAATCAATGTAATTCACCTCACTTCACCCTGTAATTGAGCTCCAAATGAAATTCTGCAGTGATTCATGGGATTGCAGGCCACATGGGCTCTAGATTGTTCTGCACAGCCTCAGTTCTGGCCAGGGTAGTGTGTGTGTGTAGTGGTAGCTGGAGACAGTTTGCTCTCAGAGCTCTGTGATTCAAAGCCTCTAAAAGCTGTTTAAAATGCCTTTTTGAGTAATTTATTTTGCTCAAAATTTACTAGGAAACCCTTCTGTTCTCATATCATTGAGTGATTAGTGTTGTGTGTGGATTTTGAATGTTAATTTAGAACAGTCAGTCTGTGTACTGTGAAGTGTGCTTTGGGGAGGGGCATATTTGCGGTGTAGGTACATTAACTGGGAGAAAAAGGCAGTCTTTCTGTTTTGGTTATATTTTTCTTGTATAACTGTATTAATGTGCACTCAGTAATATTTTCAGTAATTCTTGACATTTGTTTGCTGATTGTTGTTGTGCAGCAGTGTATAATTTGTCTGTCTCAAATCAAATCAAACTTTATTTAACCAGGCATTAACACCATTGAGCAAGCTCATTTTCAAAGTGGTCCTGTTTAAAACATTTGGTTATATTACTAAAGGTTTTCAATTTGCTACACATTGCTTGTAGTGTGTGTGTGATATGTGTGCGATGCGTGCCATTAAATGAAACACCTTTATTGTGCCATAGAGTAATTGCAGCAGTGTGAACCTGCTATCCACCACACCTGCATGAATTTTTTATACTGCTTTATGGTATCTTTACTGGTAGTGGATTGTTAGTGCCGTGCATGAATCCCTCAAATGACAAAATGTATTCCTTTCCAGATTTGGATTTGTGACTTGTGTGCACTAGTTAGGTGCTGTTGTGCCTTTTCATATGCATCCCTTGAGTGCGCACCACAATCTTAATCTGTCTGTGCATTTGCAGTGCACCATTAATTCTGGGAGACTGCATTTCTTGTTACGCTCTCATTTCACTTCATCAGCACTGAGGAATTTTCTGGACACAAGACAGTAGCATTTTGGGGATGCACATCAATTCTGGTGACTCTGTGTGTGACCACTGCACGCATGACTGAGTGTGCCATTAATTCTGGGAGACTTTGCATTTCTTATTATGCTCTCATTTTACTTCGTCAGCACTGGGGAGTTTTCTGGACACAAGACAGTAGCACTTTGGGGATGCAGATTAATTCTGGTGATTGTGTGGGGAGGGTGCTGCCAATATTATTGTCACTCTGCCTTACTTCATGTTTAAAGTGGAATGACAATGCGAAGTAATAATAGCAAGGCGAGGTTTTGAAAGATGCTACCCTCTTGGACTTTGTTGATTCCCTTGAGGTACTTGAAAGTTTCTATCATGTCCCCCCTCTCCCTCCTTTCCTCGAGGCTATACATATTAAGCTCCTTAAGTCTCTCTCTTCATATGCTTTCCGGTGCAGACACTGCACCATTTTAGTTGCCCTCCTCTGGACAGCTTCCATCCTGTCTATGTCTTTGCAGAGATTGGGTCTCCAGAACTGCACGCAGTACTCCAGATGGGGTCTCACCAGCTGTCTGTACAGAGGGATAATAACTTCCCGTTTTCTACTGGTGATGCCTCTCCCTATGCATCCCAGTATCTCCCCAGCCCTCCTTGCTGCCCTCTCACATTGCTTGCCCACCTTTAAGTCATCTGATATGACTACCCCCAGGTCCCTTTCCATTTTTGTTGTTGTTAGTATCTCACCCCCCATTATGTACTCTTGCCCTGGGTTTTTGTTTCTCAGGTGCATTACCTTGCACTTCTTAGCATTGAATCTAAGCTGCCATACATTTGACCATTCCTCTAACCTTGCCAAGTCCCTTCTCATCCTTTCCACCCCACCTTGTGCATCAACTCTGTTGCAGATCTTTGTGTCATCTGCATAGAGACATACTGATTGTTTAAATATATTAGAAATACAAGTGCATTTTCTGACAGAATGTTCTTATTCCATAGGGTTATGGAAATATTTAGCAGTCACGTGGAAGATGCCTTGGTTAAAGCAGGTGACATATGGAATGTTAGTTTTTGGGGGAATTTCCACAGGAACTAACAAGGTCTGATGCAGACACTTTAACAGTCTTTTCACATGTTTAAAGTATTATCTGTGGTAAAGTGGATACCAGTTTCTTTTTCAGCAGAAGTACATGATGTATCCTATTTTTTGCAAAATATGTGAAAGTGTTTTAGGGGAGGTTTTCAAATTGGATATGAAGATGCATCCAAGAGCACGAGTGCTGATTTGGTGGAGGGATTTTTCTTTTATCCAAAAATGTGGTTAGTAAATGCTGGGGTATTTTTCTTAGTTTAGATAGAAAGCTATTGGTTGTTTTGAAGATGTGATGAATTAAGGGGAAGGAGGAGAGGGTGGGGAACATTTAAACAATTTGAAGTTTCATTTATTTATTTATTTTTTTATGCTCCTTCCCAGCTCCGGGCCGGCCTCTCCTTCGGGCCACCTACGCCCTCCAAGCCGCACTGCCTCGGAACAGTCATCTCTTCACCCCCAGATAGCAGCTCCCCCGGGTGGCCCCGGACGTAACCCTTTGCCTGGTGGGTCCCCCCTCTGAGAGGGATGGCACCAGTGGTGGCGACCAGTGCCAAACCTGTTCTTGGGGTGCTGCTGGGGATAGTGTATGCACTGTCCTTGGTCTCGCGGATACGGGAGCTGGTGACCATCATCTGGTCAGCTACGGGGCTCTTTTTCCCATTTGCTCCCTGGGGGCATGGTGTGTCACAACATAAGGCTGACACCAACATTCACCACACCTCCTTAGTAAGTGGGACCCCGTGCATTGCTGTGCCCCCAGCCTCCGCTAGGGGTCAGCAAGCGCCGGGTTGCATCCCGCCCTCCACCAAGAGAAGGTGAGCTATCAGCAGACACTCAAGTCTTCTCTCCCTGGCCAGCCCTCCAGCACCAGAGTCTGTTCCCGAATCCAGGTCACTGACGTTGCAAGCGGAAATCCAACCGCTGTGCTGGCCGGCCGAAGTTCTATTCTTATTATGAGTTGTGAACATTTTTCTCCTCTTATGTATGTTGTGTTTTGTTTTGTAAAATCTCCTTACACTTTTGAGAAGTGCCATGGGATCTTTAACATCCACCTGAACTACCACCAGAACAGGCAGATGGGACCTCAGTTTAACATCTCATCCAAAGATGGCACCTCAGGAGTGCAGCACTCCCTCATGCTGCACTATAGTGTCAGTATTGGGATTCAACCCAAGTGCCTGATGCGGGGATAGAATCCACCTCCTTCTGATCTTCTGGCCTCAGAGGCAAGTGTGCAACCTGCTGAGCCACTGACACTGATATTTCAATGCACTTTAGTGTATTTTGAGTTATATTTCTTTACTTGTTTATGCTTGTATGTAATGTACATATCATACATGGCATGATTCATTTTTATTATGCTCAGTGCAAAATTATTATAAAGTGCAGGAAGGAGACCCATTTGCAGTGTGTTAAAGCTGCAAAGTGAACAAGTGGTGGTGGGGAGTGGATTGATGGAGGGAGGATGGAGTCAACTTATAACTTCTGACAGTGCAAAGGCATAACACAGAGATAAATGGCACACAACTGGCAAGGCATCTGACATCATTAGTATTGGGTGAGTAAGTGGAGTGCATTGAGCAGTATAGGTTGGGAGTGGGGTGACTGTACCTGGCCAGTTGGCTGATGGATTGAAGAGGGGTCCAGTATTGCCATGGTTGAATTTGGATCAAGGGTTTATACAATGTCAGCATAGTTGAAGATCTATAATACTATCTTTGAGATGATCAGTTGGTGGTGATACACAGCGGAGCTATCAGCGAGGGTAATTTGCAAACTAGATAAAACAATTACACCAGTTTGGATGGAAACCCGAGCAGATATTTATATGGTGAGTATTACGGATAAGGAACATCCATTCTGTAGATCCTGAGACCTGCCATCATGATAGGAATGGAACAATATGACTGAGGAGGCAGATAACCATGCTCCCGTAAAGCTTCCACATAAGAAGAGTGAGGGCAGCAGTGTCTAAAGCTTTGGCTAAGTATTCAAAGCTAATGTATGTGATGTGGCCCTGATTCATGCCAGATATGACTGACTCAGTTAGCAGGAGATGGACAGTGAGGTTGAATGACACTTCTTTAAGCAAGACTGGTAATGATCGATGAGAAACGATTAAACAAGGAATGCAGACAGCTGGGAGTCAACAATGTGTTCCAGGAGGTTATTTAGGTGTGGATGTGGGACACAGGATGGTAGTTACCTGTACATTTGCAACAGCACCCTTTGGGAAGTGTGATGACTGTAGCCAATTTCGAAGAGAGATACAGCATGCATGAAATATGGAGCAATGGCAAGGGTGAATTTATGCAGTGGTCAGGGATCAAGAACATCATCTCACACATTTCTTTGGGTGCTTTAGAGCAAAGTGCATCTTAACAGATGTGGCAGGAATGGTAGGATAAAAGTACAAGTGGTTGGTAGGGGGATGTAGGGTGGGTGGATAGGAGAAGGGTTAGGGTAGGAGGAGGAGTGAAGTAGGGAGCTGTCAGAGGACATGAAAAGTAGTTGAAACACAAGACCACCACAGAGGGATCTGAGATCGGAGTGTCAGACACCCGAAGGACAAGCTGAGGACATTGTGTTATGACAATTTTGTTTTTAAAGACAGAATGTTATTGTCAATGTTTTTACCTTCACATTTTAAGTGATTTATGGAAGTTCCAATTGAAAGTGATTTATGGAAGTTCCCCTGTTGCCTTTTGTACATAGTATGCCATTGCCAGCCATGCTTTGGATGATAAAGCAGCAATCTGTTTTTAAAAAAGTCTGTCTTAGTCATTTGCAGCAGCACTTTATTTCTGGCTGCCCTCTAGTTTTCTCTGAGTGCTAGCTTGGCCACACCCACATAATGATGTCATGCAAGGGAGAAATCAATCACTTTCACTTGCTGAACAGTCTATTGAAGAGGGAAAGTGAATGAGGGTCCTCTCTGCAAGTATTGTAGCTGCATCTAGCACCAGTGTTCCCATATAAGGTGCCAGCTGAACCCAACAATATAGTCATATGCAGAACATTAAGTTTGCTCCCATGACTGTGAACCATAAGGAGCATTTTAGAAAAATATAATTAGTAATGCTGCACCATGAACTGTCTGAGGAGAAGGAGAACAGACCAATACAACTCCACCACTCCAGAGCAACAAAGAATACCAGGTAATTCAATATAAATAAATGTGTTAATATTTGCTATTGTCTCTCCCATTCCTTGGAGCATGACTGAGTTGTTACCTGACTGAGGATCAAAATGACAGCCATTGAAACTGAGTGATGTCCTTTGGAAGCTCTAATTTTGCAGCTTCTAAGCTGGTTACAATCCTTAGGTCCTTCTAAATTCCACACCCAGCTTGTTCATATGTTTCCAGACCTCAGTCAAACCCCAGGGGATCCCTTAGTAGGTGTGTGCATGTTGAACATGGTGCTGCAGCACTGGTAAAGTAACGCTTTGCCAAGTCTGAAGTTTTCAAGCAATATATGTTAAACGCAGTTTGTAATAAGGGCCAGCATCCTAAGTGCCACAAGGTAGTCTATTCACAAAATAAGCATTATAACACAAGTAATTTTAGCTGCAAAATGTAATGCTGACTCCTGGCATGTGCATTACCGCTGCACTAATGTGCATGCCAGAGTCACAGCATTACATTTTGCAGCTAAATTACTGTGTTATAATCTCTCATTTTCTATGTGCTGTTTGGTCTCTGTCGCCTCATTCCACCAACTGGCGATGAGGACACACAGGTATTTTACAGGTTTTTTCCACTGACCCCCAAAGCTCTGGCACACAGCCATGTGAGAATGTGGAGGCATGCTATGCACTCCATGGCACCAGCTCAGCCCTTCCACCTCTTGTAGCTGTTTGCCATCCCTTCTTATCCTACACTACCCACTGGACCTCCTCCCGGTTGGAGTGGAACTATGAGGGGGCACCAACCCACCCTCACCACTCTCCGGAGGGGAGAGCTGCCCATCGGCATGCTCAATCCTGCTCTGCCCTCCCCCCCATGCTGGCACCCTGATGACCCGAAGTCATTCCCAAACCTGGGTCGCCAGCGTAGCATGAGGTGTGGCATCCAATGTCTCAATCCTCAATGCTACTGGGCCGTCAGTGCTCATTTTTATAAATGAGCTACCTTGTGGCACTCAGGATGTTGACCCTTATTACAGACTGCCTTTAACATATACTGCCTGCAAAATTCAGAATCAGCAAAGCATGAATTTACCAGCACTACGCACCATGTTCAACATGCACACTCCTAATGCGCAGTCCCCTGGGTTTGACTTGGGTCTGAAACATATGCACAAACTGGGTGAGGAATTCAGAAGGACTGAAGGACTGTAACCAGCTTTGAAGCTGAAAATTAAAGCTTCCAAAGGACTTTACTCACAGTTTCAGTGGTTGTCATTTTGATCCTCAGAAAGGTAACAACTCCAGCCATGCTCCCATGAATGAGAGAGACCGTGGCAAATATTAACAAATATTAGCAAACCTATTTTAAGAAGTACCAGCATTCTTTATTGCTAAGGGTGGTGGGTGTATCAGTTTGTTCTGCTCCTTAGACAGTTGATGGTGCAGCATTACTAATTATATTTCTCTAAAATGCTCCTTATTGTTCACAGTCACGGAAGACAAACTTTATGTGGCCATACTGTTAGGTTCAACTGGCATCTTATATGGGGATACTAGCGCTAGGTACAGCTACTTGCTAACTGTACACAGTCAGCTAAAAACTGACAGTGTCCCTTTAATGTTACTGTTTCCCTTGCATGATGTAAAGGTAGGAGTAACAGCGCTGAGGAAAAACGGGGGCAGGGCTATGCTAATGAAATGGAGCAGTGAAAAAAAAAAAGAAGGATTTTTCATAGGGAAAACAGTACTTTTTGTTGGTTTGAATGGTAGGAGACCGATTCCCAACTCCTACAGGTTAATATGCCCATTTGGTATGGCAAACATCCATAAATCACTTTAATTACAGGTGTTGTGGAAAATGTATGTTAATGAAGACTGAACAAGAATGTGTGTGCTATCAAGTAATCAACCATGCAACTTGAAAAATAAACGCTCTTGTTTGGTGCCTTGCGAGCTCCAGGCCCTGCACAGAGGGCAATTGCCTGTCTGGTTGCCTCTTTATCAGGCAGCAATGCCAGCACCTGGCCTAGCATTGACTACAGATGCCTGTTGTAGGTAGCATGGTGTGCCTGATGAGTGGCAATGCTGAGCATGATACACACCGAGGAGAACACTCTCCATCCCAAACAGTCGAACTCCACAGTCTCTGCATCTGGGGGTAGGTTGCACACTGGGTGTCTTTGCCCAGAAGGGATATCCAGTCCCCTAACTCTCGAAGTGGGATGAAGCAAGGTCCCTGGAGACCCCTGAGGTGTACAATACCTGTGCTGGCATCCATAGGGGCTGGAGTTGGGGCAGATGGGCAGTGCCAGGTGTGGGATGATGCCTCCTGGAAGGGAATCAGCGCACTGAATTTGCTAAGGAAGACATGTGTTGTCTGCTCCGTACTGCATCTTGCAATGTGGGATAGGTACAGATCACAAACCAGCCTCAATAGGAAGCACTGATACCATGTCTGAGCAGCGTCTGAGGACAGATGGACAGAGGCATCCTCTTCCTCAAAGGAGGAAGATGAGGAGGCTGACGAATCTGAAGAGTTCAAGTCTGGCTGCTGTGGGGGAGACAGGCAAAAGTCCTACTCAACCATAGCTCTGACAAACCTTGGAAAGGCAGCAGTGGCTCTGAACTGCTCCCAGGTCAAGGGCCCTGAAGGATTCACATGGCCTGGGAAATATGCGGAGCTGCAAAGGCAATGGGGAGACACACATCACTTTATGCGAGTGACCTCTGCCAGGGCTATGGGACCTCACTGGCAATCTCAGACCTCCTGGGGATCTGCTGGCCCGCACAATTACTGGGTACTCAGCCAGTTCAAAGTGGTCAGTACTGAGCCCTGAAGGGGAAACTCCCCTGTAGAGAGACCGGGGCCACATGGAACCTAAAGGACAGACCCCCACCCCACCCAATAAGGCCTCTGTCAAAGAGGATGAGGGAGAGAACAAGGGCATGGCACTGTGACTCCTCCCCAAACCCTGAAGGGTCCCCCTGGAAGGTCGCTGTCCCATGCCCTACCCCCTCAACCCCGTTGACTCTGAGGTCAACCTCTTTCTCACTTCTGAAGCTATGGACTGCTCCAATCTAGCAGGCCCCCCAAGGGAGGCCGCAGAAGAGGGAGTCCCTGTTCTGACTCCGGGGGAGGTGAAACACACCAGAACTGGCAGTTATCTGAGCCCCTGAGACCCAAACCACCATCCTTTCAGACAGAGGGCCACTATTGGCAGGTCCGCTCTTGACATCACCACCAGTGTGGGAGCCAGTGCCAATCATAATCACCGGTGCCAAGGGAAGAGATGCCTGGGAGGGCACAGAGGTACTGGACACCAGAGAACCCTCTGACTCCAAGGAGTCAGGCAGCCAGTCTGGATCATGGATCAGTCTCCCGATCATCTGGCTCTGGAGAGGAGTAGATCCAGAAGACCTCCATATGAACGGCCCCAGAAGTTTTCCCACCAACGGTGCCACTCTTGGCACTGTGGGAGGGCCCAGTACTGCTTACAGTGCTGTGCCGATCACCGGAGCTGTGATTGACCCTGGGATCCAGAACGGTACCAGCTGGTGGCACTGAGGATCCACCTGTGCCAGGCCCAGCAGGCAAGGACTACAACACCGGGAGCCTGCACCTGTAAGGAGGTGATGGCCTGTGTGGTGCTCCTGTCCTGGCCCCCAAGAGGCTGGACCATTCCTCCGGTACCACAGAAGAGACCTCCTCCTGGAAAGGCTAGAAGGGAGGAGACTCCTCCTCACGGTTTGTATTGAACTGGGAGGGACCCATAGGAAGAGGCAGAGAGCCTGCGCTTGGAGTCCCTCATATGATGGCGCCTCTGAAAATTGGCAGATCACATCCGACTTTCCATGTGTGGTGCTCCAGTACTCTGTGGTCCATGGAGAAGCAAGCATCACAACTATCCACATTGTGAGACGACCCAGGCAGGTGAGGCATTGGTCATGTCGGTCCATGATGGACATCTGCTGGTGCAGGGACACCAACACATAGGAGGCTGACCCACCTTGGAAGAGCACTTTTGTCCCTGATGAACCCGATATGACTCATGGTAACTAAACTAATAATAAGAAACAGGCTCAGCACCGCTTCAAGAAAGACAAAGGAAAGGTCTTGCAGTTCCTGCAGAAAATGGCATGAATTACTAGCAGATGGTGGAACTGGAACAGAGTGAAATGAAATGGCGTTCACAATGGCATCAAAACAACTGACTAGGCCATAATGTCACAGATGAAATTTCTTCAGCAGGTATGAGATGTTGCACTCTCAATGGTGGGAGAAGCAGAGCTGGTGAGGGAGGAAGAGCCAGCGATTGTTGCTGGCTGACCTGCTGAAAAAGTTAAGTAATGTGTCTGCCTCTGTGGGCGGGTGCCACCTCTGCCGGCTCCTCCCCTACAAAAAAAAAAAAATTCCCAGTGGGTGCTGAACCTCCAGCTGTCACCCAGACAGTGATGAATGGTGAAGACTGACACAGGGAAGATTGGTAGTACTGTGCTGTAGTTACACAATTTGCATGAACTGGTAGTTACTGTTGCCTCCCTTCTGCCTCAAATCATTTTTTTTTCTGACAAATGTAACTATATGTTGCACTTTGCAACAGCTGTAACATGTGTAGTTACACTTTCAGCATAAATACATTTTTCTATTGCACTTTGCAACAGCTGATATATGTGTAGTTACACTTCTAGCATAACTCAATTTTTCTGTTGAACTTTACATCTGTTACATGTGTAGTTACAGTTCCAGTATAAATCAATATTTCTGTTGCACTTTGTAACAGCTGGTACATGTGTAATTACAGTTCCAGCATAAATCAATTTGTGCCAAAAGAGAAATGGTCGTGGTTGCACGTGTAACTACCACTTCATGCAAATTGTATAACTACAGTGCACACCAGTCAAATGTGAAAGTAATAAACAGCTACATAGTATTTACAGTATAATAACAGTGTAATTACTTCACGAAATGTGTCTAACTGCATAATATGCAAATGTGAAGCTAATTGCCAACTACATTGTAGTCACATGTAACTACACAGTACTTACATAGCAGTTACATTGTAGTTATACAGTAATATCAATGTACTTAGGACACTTTAAATAAAGTGTTACTAAAATTTTTGACAACAATGATTTTAGAACTAGGAAAATAAGGGAAAAACTGGGAGGGGATTCATAGGATAGATACAAGTCCACATTCGCCAATGAGACTTGCCATTTTTCAATAGACAGAAATACCCCTCATGTAATTATCTAATTTCTTTTTAAAGGTGTCCATTTATTCACTGCTTACTGCATCTTTTGGTAAATCATTTCTGTGGGTCATCACCCTTTGATTTTTTTCCACTACCCTCTTTAATTTGTTTTATATGTTTCTCCTCTAAGTTGGTAACCATTTGCTCTACTTATTCTATTACATGCCCTCTTTTCCAATCCTAAACATTCCCAAAGATCCTTGTTTTTGAATGTCGAGCATATTAGGCACAGATCTCTTCTCAGCTTTCTATACTCCATGGTGAACATTCCCAGTTCCTGTAATCTGTATGCATAACTCAAATGCTTGAGTTTATATATTCTTCTGGTTGCCTTTATTTGCACATTCTAATCACCTGTTTCCCCTGTAATACAGACTCCAAAACTGAGTGCAATACTCAGTCAGAGGCTGAACCATTGATCCATACAGTGGCATCAGAACCAAACTATTTCTACTGTGAATATTATTAAGCATGCAATCTAACATTATATAGGTTCTTTGTGTGATATCAGCAACATGATTATGACATTTAAAATCATTTTTAATGAGTATACCCAGATCTATTTTATTGTCTACATTTTTTAATTCTTTCCACTTAAATAATATCTTTGGCCAGCCTCAACATGCCACTGAATGTCCCCACCTCAGGTTGCCATCATAAGCAGGCCCAATAAGGGTGGAGGGAGTGGGGAGGGCAGAAAATGGAAAAAGTGTCCCCAATTTACCGGATGATGGCTGCTGGTCCCCATCACCATGATGCTCTGCAAGTCTCCTGATCTACCCCTCAGCACCCAGGATATATAGTTGTACATAGGGCACTTCCACCCTGGAAGGAGAGGACCCACCCAATGAAGGGTTATGTCGGGTTACCTGGGGGCTGCTAATAGGAGTGGTGGATGGTGACAGGGTATGGAGTTGCAGTGGGTGCACTTAGAGGCCAGAGGAAGTGGCTGGTCAGGGTGCCTGAGGAAGGAACAAAAAAATAGCCATCTTATGTTCCAGTGCTCATTGGCCAATATGATGTAAATCTCAAAGAAGCATAGAAACATAGAATTTGATGGCAGATAAGGACCGCTTGGCCCACGTAGTCTACCCATTTCCCTACCTAATGGATAAGTTGTAGATCCTAGTTAACCAACAGCCTACTTCCTCCTACCCGCCACTAGAATTGCCTTATATCTGTCCCATGCATTCTTTAGTTCCCGCTGTTTTGACTCCACAACCTCCTCAGGAAGGCTGTTCCATGTATCCACAACCCTTTCCATGAAAAATACTTCCTCACATTATCTCTGACCTTCCCCTCTATCTACAAATTGTGCCCTTGTTCTTGCACATCTCTTTTCTGAAAGATGCTGCCCTGATGGACTTGATTCCCTTGAGGTACTTGAAAGTTTCTATCATGTTCCCCTCACCCTCCTTTCCTCAAGGGCATACATATTAAGCTCCTTTAGCCTCTCTTCATATGGCTTCTGTGCAGACCCTGCAACATTTTAGTTGCCCTTCTCTGCACAGCCTCCATCCTGTCTATGTCCTTGCAGAGATGGGGTCTCCAGAATTGCACGCGAGTACTCCAGATGGGGTCTCACCAACTGTCTGTACAGAGGATAACAACTTCCTCTCCTATGCATCCCAGCATCCCCCAACCCTCCTTACTGCCTTCTCACATTGCTTGCCCACAGTGGGCTCCAGGAGGTGAGGATGATGGAACAGAGGACACCCAGTCAGTTGTTCTACCACAGTCCATACACCATTCTGGGGAGCATAGCTCCCTATAGATCACCATGAGAGGAGACTAGGAGGCTGAGGACAACTGTCACAAGGGAGGTCCACAGGAAGGCAGCAGGACACCAGGAAAGGAAGCAGCTCCTGGTGGGGACTCAATTATTAATGGATAGAACTGGGGAGCAGGGAAAACTGAAGTAAGGTGCCTGCCTGGTGCCATGGCTTGGAGAGACAGGAAGTGCATCCTCAGGATCACGAGAACAGCTCCATGGGAGTCTGAGCTGGACGTCATTGTCCACCTAGGGACAAATGACTTGGCTAATCATGAGATTAGAGCAGTGCAGAAGGACTTTGTAGAATTGGGGAGGGGCCTAAGACAAGTAGCACATACAATATCCTTCTCTGAGGTGCTGCCTGTCAATGGCATGAGTGAGGTGGTGACTTCCATCATGCAGTTTAATGAATGGTTGAAAAAATGATGTGAGCACAGGGTTTGGCTTCATTGGGGACTGGGGTTCCACCTGGAGGACACCAGCCTATACTGGCAGGATGGTCTGCATCTGTCCAGGAAGGGAACAAGTCTTTTGAGCAATCGGTTTAAATGCTTCATTGGCAAGCTTTTAAACTAGTCAAGGGGAGGCACTGATAAGCAGCAGGAAAATCCCAGCCTCTCCTACAAAACAGGGTACTAAATGAGAAAAGACCGAGGTAGACAGGTCAGTGGGGGATGCTGCAAAGAAGGTAAAGCCATCAAAAATGGAGACCAATGAGTACCAATGCCCGTAGTCTGAGTAACAAGCTTCCTGAATTAGTGGCCTTGATGGAGGAGGAACATCTGAATATTATGGAGTCACAAAACATGGTACACACAAACCATGACTGGGACATAAACATACCAGGATACATTATCTACAGGAGGGACAGGGAGGGTAAAAGAGGAGGAGGAGTAGCTCTTTACATAAGGGAAGGAATCAAAGCAACAGAACAAAATGGAAAACAGGGAGGAGAAAAATCACTGTGGGTAAATTTGGAGACCGGCAATGGCACCACAATCCGCACAGGGGTTGTATACAGACCCCCTTCTCAGGGGGAGGAAATGGACAAGGAAATGATAGAAAGAATACTTAGAATGGCAGAAAAGGGGGAGATATTGCTGATGGGTGATCTGAATATGCCAGATGTTAACTGGAATGCAGTTGCAGCAGCCACTTCAAAGAGTGGGGTTATTCTAGATGCTCTACAAGGGCATGCCTTAGACAACTAGTATTGGAGCCCACTCGAGAAGGAGCAATCTTAGACCTGGTTCCCTCAAATGGAGATGAAGAGGATCACAGATGAGAAGTGGGTAGCCATCTGGGAACTTGCGACCATCGAACTATGGTTCTAATAAACACAGCAATAAGTCAAGCCATACAAAGACAAAAGTACTGGACTTTAGGAGGGCTGACTTTGCCAAAATGGGTGAGTGCCTAAGAATGCACTAGCAAATGGGCAGGAAGGAGGGGTGGAAGAACAATGGGGAATAATAAAAACTGCCATCACAGAGGTAACAAGCCTTTTTGTGAAGCAAGTTAACAAAATGAAATGATGTAAGAAACCACTATGGTTCTCAAAGGAAGTGGCAGTGAAGGTTCAAGAGAAAAAGAAAGCATTCAGAAAGTACAAGGAATCACAGAAGGACCAGGACAGGGAACTGTATCAGTTAAAGCAAAAGGAAGCTGGGAAGGCAGTCAGAACAGCAAAGGCCCAAACCGAGGAAAAGATAGCCAACTCAGTTAAGAAGGGGATGAAACCTTTTATAGGTACATCAGGGGCGAAGGAAGACCAAGGGAGGCTAGTGAGGCTTAATAAAGAGGAGGGAGGGTGGGCAGAGGGTGACTGTGAAAAGGCAGAGATACTAAACAAATATTTTTGCTCAGTATTTACAAAGGAAGTGGGGGAGGTACCTAAAACAAACAGTAGAAACACTCTGGATACAGAAGTTGATACCAGCCCATTTACAGAAGAAAGGGTTCTGAAAGAACTCTTAAAACTGAAGGTGGACAAAGCAATGGGGCCTGATGGGATTCATCCCAGAATTCTAAAAGAACTAAGGATAGAACTAGTGACACCACTGACTACCCTCTTTAACAAATCATGGGAGGATGGGGTGGTACCCGAGGACTGGAGAAGGGCAGATGTGATTCCCCTTCACAAAAGTGGGAGCAAGGCAGAAGCAGAAAACTACAGACCTGTTAGTTTAACCTCAGTGGTAGGGAAAATGATGGAATCACTTCTGAAGGAAAGAATTGTTGAGTATCTAGAGGTCAGAGGGGCTCAGGACCCAAGGCAGCATGGATTCACAGCAGGAAGGTCATGCCAGACAAATCTGATAGATTTCTTTGACTGGGTGACCAAAGTAGTAGATCAGGGAGGGGCTGTGGACATGGCCTACCTAGACTTTAGCAAGGCATTTGACACAGTCCCACACAAAAGATTAATATACAAGTTAGCCAGCCTGGGAGTGGGTCCCAAGATGACAGCCTGGGTAAGGAATTGGCTGGAGAATAGGACACAGAGAGTAATAGTAAATGGAGTCCACTCTGAAGAAAGGGGGGTTACTAGTGGGGTACTGCAGGGTTCAGTATTAGGACCGGTCCTCTTCAATGTCTTTATAAGTGACATTGCAGAGGGACTGGAAGGAAAAGTATGTCTCTTTGCAGATGACACAAAGATCTGCAACAGAGTTGATGCACAAGGTGGGGTGGAAAGGATGAGAAGGACTTGGCAAGGTTAGAGAAATGGTCAAATGTATGGCAGCTTAGATTCAATGCTAAGAAGTGCAAGGTAATGCACCTGGGAAACAAAACCCAGGGAAGAGTACATAGAAACATAGAAACATAGAATTTGATGGCAGATAAGGACCGCTTGGCCCACCCAGTCTGCCCATTTCCTACTTGATGGATAAGCTGCAGATCCTAGTTAACCAGCAGCCTACTTCCTCCCCACCCCCACCCCTAGAATTGCCTTTATGACTGTCCCATGCATGCTTGAATTCCACCACTGTTTTTGGCTCCACAACCTCCTCTGGAAGGCTGTTCCATGCATCCACAACCCTCTCTGTGAAAAACTACTTCCTTAAATTACCTCTGAGGCGCCCCCCTTCTATCTTCAAATTGTGCCCCCTTGTTCTTGCACACCTCTTTTTTGGAAAGATGCTACCCTCTTGGACTTTGTTGATTCCCTTGAGGTACTTGAAAGTTTCTATCATGTCCCCCCTCTCCCTCCTTTCCTCGAGGCTATACATATTAAGCTCCTTAAGTCTCTCTTCATATGTCTTCCGGTGCAGACCCTGCACCATTTTAGTTGCCCTCCTCTGGACAGCTTCCATCCTGTCTATGTCTTCGCGGAGATTGGTCTCCAGAACTGCACATAGTAATTCAGATGTGGTCTCACCAGCTGTCTGTACAGAGGGATAATAACTTGTTTTCTGCTGGTGATGCCTCTCCCTATGCATCCCAGTATCCCCCAGCCCTCCTTGCTGCCCTCTCACATTGCTTGCCCACCTTTAGGTCATCTGATATGACTACCCCAGGTCCTTTCCATTTTTGTTGTTGTTAGTATCTCACCCCCATTGTACCTCTTCCCTGGGTTTGTTTCCAGGTGCAATACTTTGCAACTTCTTAGCATTGAATCTAAGCTGCCATACATTTGACCATTCCTCTAACCTTGCCAAGTCCCTTCTCATCCTTTCCACCCACCTTGTGCATCAACTCTGTTGCAGATCTGTGTCATCTGCAAAGAGACATACTTTTCCTTCCAGTCCTCTGCAATGTCACTTATAAAGACATTGAGAGGACCGATCTAATACTGAACCTGTGGTACCCCTGCTAACCCCTTTTTTCAGAGTGGACTCGATTTACTTACTCTCTGTGTCTTATTCTCCAGCCAATTCTTTACCCAGGCTGTCATCTTGGGACCCACTCCCAGGCTGGCTAACTTGTATATTAATGTTTTGTGTGGGACTGTGTCAAATGCCTTGCTAAAGTCTAGGTAGGCCATGTCCACAGCCCTCCCTGATCTACACTTTGGTCACCCAGTCAAAGAAATCTATCAGATTTGTCTGGCATGACCTTCCCACTGTGATCCATGCTGCCTTGGGTCCTGTGCCCTCTGGCCTCTAGATACACAGATAATTCTTTCCTTCAGAATTGATTCCATCATTTTCCTACCACTGAGGTTAAACTAACAGGTCTGAGTTTCCTGCTTCTGCCTTGCTCCACTTTTGTGAAGGGAATCACATCTGCCTCCTCCAGTCCTCGGGTACCACCCCATCCTCCCATGATTTGTTAAAGAGGGTAGTCAGTGGTGTCACTAGTTCTATCCTTAGTTCTTTTAGAATTCTGGATGAATTCCATCAGGCCCCATTGCTTGTTCACCTTCAGTTTTAAGAGCTCTTTCAGAACTCTTTCTTCTGTAAATGGGCTGGTATCAACTTCTGTATCCAGAGTGTTTCTACTGTTTGTTTGAGTACCTCCCCTCTTCCTTTGTAAATACTGAGCAAAAATATTTGTTTTAGTATCTCTGCCTTTCAGATCACCCTCTGCCCACCCTCACTCCCTTTATTAAGCCTCACTATCCCTCCTTGGTCTTCTTTGCTCCCTGATGTACCTATAAAAGGTTTTATCCCCTTCTTAACTGAGTTGGCTATCTTTCCTCGGTTTGGGCCTTTGCTGTTCTGACTGCTTTCCAGCTTCCCTTTGCTTTAACTGATACAGTTCTCTGTCCTGTTCCTTCTGTGATTCCTTGTACTTCCTGAATGCTTTCTTTCTCTTGAACCTTCACTGCCACTTCCTTTGAGAACCATAGTGGTTTCTTACCTCATTTCGTTTTGTTTATTTGCTTTACACAAGGCTTGTTACCTCTGTGATGGCAGTTTTTATTATTCCCCATTGTTCTTCCACCTCCTTCCTGCCCATTTGCTAGTGCATTCCTTAGGCACTCACCCATTTAGCAAAGTCAGCCATCCTAAAGTCCAGTACTTTTGCCTTTGTATGTTTGACTCTATTGCTGTGTTTATTGTGAACCATACTGTTCGGATGGTCGCTAGTTCCCATGATGGCTACCCACTTCTACATCTGTGATCCTCTTCATCTCCGTTTGAGAGAACCAGGTCTAGATTGCTCCCTCTCTAGTGGGCTCCAATACTAGTTGTCTCAAGGCGTGCTCTGTAGGGCATCCAGAATAACCCACTCTAGAAGTGGCTGCTGCAACTGCACCCAGTTAACATATTCAGATCACCCATCAGCAATATCTCCCTTTATCTGCCATTCTAAGTATACTTTCTATCATTTCCTTGTCCATTTCCTCCCCTGAGAGAAGGGTCTATGTACTAACCCTGTGCGGATTGCGGTGCCATTGCCTGCCTCCAAATTGACCCACAGTGCTTCTTCTCCTCCCTGTTTACCCTTTTGTTCTGTTGCTTTGATTCTTCTCTTATGTAGAGAGCTACTCCTCCTCCTCTTTACCCTCCTGTCCCTCCTGTAGATAGTGTATCCTGGTATGTTTACGTCCCAGTCATGTTTCTGTGTGTACCATGTTTCTGTGACTGCCACAATATCCAGATCTTCCTCCTCCATCAAGGCCACTAATTCAGGAAGCTTGTTACCCAGACTACGGGCATTGGTACTCATTGCTCTCCATTTTTGATGGCTTTACCTTCTGTGTGCAACACCCACTGACCTTTCTACCTTGGTCTTTTCTCATTTACTACCCTGTTTTGTAGGTGGAGGCTGGTATTTTCCTTCTGCTTATCAGTGCCTCCCTTGACTAGTTTAAAGGCTTGCCAATGAAGCATTTAAACCGATTGCCCAAAGACTTGTTCCTTCCTGGACAGATGCAGACCATCCTGCCAGTATAGGCTGGTGTCCTCCAGGTGGAACGCCAGTCCCCATGAAGCCAAACCCTGTGCTCCACACCATTTTTTCAACCATTTGTTAAACTGCATGGTACAAAGTACCCTCGCCTCACTCATACCACTGACAGGCAGCACCTCTGAGAAGGATACTGTGTGTGCTACTTGTCTTAAGCCCCTCCCCAACTCTACAAAGTCCTTTTGCACTGCTCTAATCTCATGATGAGCCAAGTCATTTGTCCCTAGGTGGACAATGATGTCCAGCTCAGACTCCCGTGCAACTGTTCTCGTGATCCCTAAGGATCGCTTCCTGTCCCTCAAGCCATGGCACCAGGCAGGCACCTTACTTCAGTTTTCCTGCTCCCCAGTTCTATCCCCTAATAATTGGAGTCCCCCACCAGGAGCTGCTTTCTTTCCTGTGGTGCCCTCTGCCTCCTTCCTGAGGCCTCCCTTGTGACAGTTGTCTGCACCCTCCTTAGTCTCCTCTGCAGGTGCATCCATAGGGGAATTATGCTCCCCCAGAATGGTGTATGGATTGTGGAGTGTAACAACTGACTGGGTGTGCCTCTGTTCCACCACCCTTACCCTCCCTGAGCCCACTGTGGTCCAACTGCTGTGCTTTCTTCGCAACCTCTGAGGTAGTGGTGGTGGCTATGGTGCTCCCTGGATGGGGGAGGTTCCCTTGCCACTGTCCAGTGCAGCCTTAAGATGGGCAACTTCCTCCCTCAGGGCAGATAGTTGTCTGCAAACAGGGCAGCATCTCAGCCTCCAGAAAGACTCCTGGAAGACTGCTGCCCCACAGCCATTACATTGTACTACTCCCCACATAACTGTCTACCTTGTTTAGTTTTTTTTTTTTTTGTGTGTGTGATTGGTGCGTTGTATAGAAATATATGTATTTATATATGTATATATGTATATATATATATGTATTGTAGTAGAAAACAGGAATTTATTATCCCTCTGTACAGACAGTTGGTGAGACCCCATCTGGAGTACTGCGTGCAGTTCTGGAGACCCAATCTCCGCAGGACATAGACAGGATGGAGGCTGTCCAGAGGAGGAGCTAAAATGGTGCAGGGTCTGCACCAGAAGATATATGAAGAGAGACTTAAGGAGCTGAATATGTACAGCCTCGAGGAAAGGAGGGAGGGGACATGATAGAAACTTTCAAGTATCTCAAGGAATCAACAAAGTCCAAGAGGGTAGCATCTTTCAAAAAGAGGTGTGCAAGAACAAGGGAGCACAATTTGAAGATAGAAGGGGCGGCTCAGAGGTAATTTAAGGAAGTATTTTTTCACAGAGAGGTTATGGATGCATGGAGCGCCTTCCGGGAGGTTGTGGAGTCAAAAACAGTGGTGGAATTCAAGCATGCATGGGACAGTCATAAGGCAATTCTAGGGGTGGGGGTAGGAAGAAGTAGGCTGCTGGTTAACTAGGATCTGCAGCTTATCCAATAGGTAGGGAAATGGGCAGACTGGGTGGGCCAAGCGGTCCTTATCTGCTGTCAAATCTATGTTTCTATGTTTAGGTCATCTGATATAACTACCCCAGGTTCCTTTCCATTTTGTTGTTGTTAGTATCTCATCCCCATTGTACTCTTCCCTGGGTTTTGTTTCCCAGGTGCATTACTTTGCACTTCTTTGCGTTGAATCTAAGCTGTCATACATTTGACCATTCATCCAACCTTGTCAAGTCCCTTCTTACCCTTTCCACCCCACTTTGTATATCAACCCTGTTACAAATCTTTGTGTCATCTGTAACGAGACTTACTTGTCCTTCCAGTTCATCCACATTGTCAGTTATAAAGACATTAAAGAGGACCGGTTCCAGTACTGAACCCTGGGGTACCCCGCTAGTAACCTTCTCTTCTTCAGAGTGGACTCTGTTTACTAGTACCCTCTGCATCCTGTTGTCCAGCCATTTTTTACCCATGCTACCACCTTGGGACCCACTCCAAGGCTGGCTAACTTGTTTATTAATCTTTTGTGTGGGACTGTGTCAAATGCCTTGCTAAAGTCTAGGTAGGCCATGTCCACAGCCCATCCCTGGTCGACTACTTTGGTCACCCAGTCAAAGAAATCTACTAGATTCATCTGACATGACCTTCCTGCTGTTAATCTAGGCTGTCTTGGGTCCTGTGCCCTGCTGGCCTCTAGGTACTCAACAGTTCTTTCCTTCAGAAGTGATTCCATCATTTTCCCTACCACTGAGGTCAAACTAACAGGTCTATAGTTTACTGCCTCTGCCTTGCTTCCACTTTTGTGAAGTGGAATCCCATCCACCCTCCTCCAGTCCTCAGGTACCACCCCATCCTCTCATGATTTGTTAAAGAGATTAGTCAGTGGTGTCACTAGTTCTCCCCTTAGTTCTTTTAGAATTCTCAGGTGAATCGTCAGGTCCTATTGTTTGTCCACCTTCAATTTTAAGCATTCTTTCAGAACCCTTTCTTCTCTGAATGAACTGGTATCAACCTCCCTATCCATAGTGTTTCTATTGTATGGATTAGGTACCTTATCTCTCCTCTTCTTTTGTGAATATTGAGCAGAAGCTCGCATAGTATCCCTACTTTTCACTGTCACCCTCTGCCCACATTCCCTCCCCTTTATTAAGCCTCAGTATCCCTCCCTTGGTCTTTCTTCACTCCCTAATATACCTATAAAAGGTTTTATCCCCCCTCTTAACAGAGTTGGCTATCTTTTCCTCAGTTTAGGCATTTGCTATTCTGACTGCCTTCCCTGTCTCCTTCTGCTTTAACTTATATAGTTCTCTGTCCTCCTCCTCCTTCTGTGTTTCCTTATATCTCCTCAATGCTATCCTTTTCTCCTTAATCTTCCCTTCCACCTCTTTTGAGAACAATAGTGGCTTTTTCCTTCATTTTGTTTTGTTGATTTGCTTTACACAAAGGCTTGTTGCCTCTGTGGTGGCAGTTTAGATTTTTCCCCACGGTTCTTCCACCCTCCTTCTTGCCTGTTTGCTAGTGCTTTTCTGAGGAACTCTCCCATTTTGCCAAAGTCAGCCCTCATAAAGTCTGACACCTTGCTTTTTGTGGCTTGACTCTACAGCTGTGTTTATTGTGAATCACGCTGTTTGGTGGTCGCTTGTTCCCAGATGGCTACCCACTTCTAAGTCTGAGTTCCTCTTTCCATCCCGTTGAGAGTACCAGGTCTAAAACTGGTCCCTCCAAGTGGGTTCCAACACTAGCTGTCTTGGGCATGCCCCTGTGAGGGCATCATGAATGACTCTGCTCTTGGATGTGGCTGCAGTAAAGGTGTCCAATTAACATCTGGCATATTCAGGTCCTCCATCAAGAATATCTTTCCTTTTTCTGCCATTCAAAGATTCCTTCTAGCATTTCCTTGTCCATTGCCTCCCCTGAGATGGGGGCCTGTGAACAACCCTTTGTGGATTGTGGTGCTGTTCCTGTCTCCAGGGTGACCCACAGTGCCTCCTCTCTCCCTGTTTACCCTGCAATTCTGTTGCTTTGATTCTCTTCCCTTATGTAGAGAGCCCTCCTCCTCCTCCTCCTCTTTACCCTCCTGTCCCTCCTGTAGATTGTGTAACCCTAGTATGTTGACATCCCAATCATGGTTCTCTGTGTACCATGTTTCTGTGACTACCATGATATTCAGGCATCCTCTTCCATCAAGGCCACTAGTACAGGAGCTTGTTATACAGACTATGGGCATTGGTACTCATCTCCCTCCATTTTTTGTTAGCCTTATCCCTTGTGGCCCATCTCTGTCCTTACTGCCTTTGCCTTTTCTGTATTTACCCTGGATTTACAACTGTTCTTTGGAGGTCCTCCATAGCTTTTATGATGTGTACTATTGCCCCAATTTTACAGTCATCAGCAAATTTGCACATCCATGACCTATCTGATACATGAAGTGATGATATAAAAATATTGAAAAGAATCAGTCCCAGCACAGATCCCTACAGGACTCTGCTCATAACATTACCCCATGCAAATGTAAATCCTCTAATGCATGCACGCTGTTTCCTGTCCTTTAACCATGTTGCAATCCATATAGCAATTTGCGGGTCCATACTCAATTCCTTTAATCTGTCAGTGAATTCCTTATGAGGGACAAGATCAAAGGCTTTTGAAAAATCCAAATATATCACATCAGCTGATAGTCTCTCATCCAAAACCTTGCTAACATGGTCAAAGAAGTTTTTAAGATTGGTCTGGCAAGATCTTCTGAGAGTAAAACCATATTGTGTTATATCAGTTTGACCTGTTTCACTTACTGTACATGCCTTTCAAGTAACCCTTTAATATAATCTTCTAATATTTTACTAACACTGCAAGCTAGACTAATGGGTCTGTAATTTTAATGTTACTTCTAACTCCTTTTATGCTTGCCATAGGCAAAGCATTTGGCTAATACAGGGTTTTGAGAGTGTAGTGATCCAATCTAGAAGAGTCTACAAGGGGCTTCAGAAAGGAATGGCTTCTATTCCCACCAGTCTGATGCTGAGCCAGTCCAAATGGTCTCATGAGGATTTGCATATGTTTCCCATGATGCTTTGCATTATTGGGGTATGTGCAATTGTGTTTTCTTAAAATTTGGCTGTATGGCCAAGATCCTCCGGATAACCCATGCCTCAGGACATTTGCTCTGGGGTTCTTTGTAGTACAAGGGGCTTGACCAATAATCAGTAAGACTGATTATGACACTCTCAGGCATGAAGTGCTTAGACTTCAAAACATTGTGCTGACAGAGACATTCATAAATCAGTTTTTCATTTGCTCTGTGTCAGAGCAGGTAAAGATGATATGTCTGTGTCTGATGCATGCTATTTGGAATGCACTTAGTCTGTTGTAATGTGGGCTACACATGGAAAGGCTATACATCTGTTTGGGGAGACTTCTGCCAGATTAACTATAGAAGCAGTTCTATGGGACAGTTAATGTAACCCTTTCACTCCCACTACAGAACCAGCTGCCTTTCTCAGTCTAGGGCTTCACTAGGCATTTCTGTCACCATTCATAAGCAGTTTTTCTTATTCATATGCATATCAAGCATTTTATTCAGCATGGCAGGCACTTTAGCACCACATATGGATAGAAAAGAAAAAAAATTAAGAGAAAGAATAGTGAGAGGGGAGACTACATAGGTAGGTGACCAATGTACTGAGGTATAATATTGGAAATAAATAGGATAGGAAAATGGCACTGCTGCAGCAGACTGATAAGAAAGACAAGGAGAGAGAGATGAGAAAATTATGTCCCTGGGTGCTCCAGTTATTCCTAACACAGAGCACAGCTCTACCACAGCCTGCAGTTCAGTTTTACAATGTTCTCTCACCAGACTGCTTGGAAGAGAAGCCACATTCCTTTCTGAAGTCACCCACGTACACCAGACTACAGCAGCACTGCTGCAGACAAATCTCTACACTAAGAGCCTAGCCCCCACTTCAAGCAGAGAATGGTGAAACCTGCATTTTTTATTCTTTTAAATTCCCTTCAGTTTGTCAGTTGTTGCCTCACCATAACTACCTCCCCAGGTCCAAGCCTTAGTCTTCCAGCATGGCCTGAGATCTTCACCTTGACCTGGTGCAACATTAATACCTGTGGCAAGCATCCAGCATTGACAAATGCTTGTTAAATAGTGGGGTCACATTTGCAGGAGAGGGGGGAGTTTAAGCCAGAAGGTTCAGTTACAAGTGTCTGTAACAGACTTTAGTAAGTTATCTTTTTAGGTACAAATCAAACCTTACTTGCTTTTAGTGAAAGACATAAAACTGAATCTTAATAAAAAATAGGATAAATTAGTTGCTAAGGGTCCCTTTTACAGGTTTTATTCCATTAGCTGTGGAGATCAATGGCTCACATTCCAGTTAGCCTCTCTATTCATGCCAATGTTTGGGTCCCAAACCTGCATTTCATATATCCACTGCATCTCCATATATTCTAATACTTTACTGGAATCACCACCCCATCTAAAGGTTGTATAACTTCCACTTCCCAGAACTGCAAAGAGGCCCATGTGATTTTCTGCATTAAAATGCTCTGCTACTGGTTTAGGTACTTTAGTGCATATGCTACTTTTGTTGTATTCTGGTTTCTAGTTGTCTTGTTGTTTTCCTCTATAAATGCAATCACATGGGCATTTTAACAAGTACACTACCCCTACATTTTCACAGGTTATACTGTATGTTATTTTACGGTATATGCTTTAGATGTATAAGATTGCATATATGTAGATTTTTCGCTCGTGTGTCCACAAACAGAACAATGTCCACAATGTACCATTCCTGGTGCTAGGGTTCCTAATAGTAGTTGTTTCTGTACCTTCCTTTTTCCATGAGGGTGGTCTGTACTAACCAGTTTGTCTTTGTGGAAACTTTCTTTACTGCCACTATAGGTGGTTGCTGGAAAATATTCTTGTAACAAGGGAAATCTTTTAACATATGCCAATTAAATTTTAATATTTTTCTTATGGCTCCCATCTTGTGGTTAATCATGTCAAAATATTCTGTTTATATTCTCATTTCTCATGGCTTTCCCCTAAGGGCCTGTTCTTGTGACACACTTTGTACTGTATATGGTTCCAGGCTTTCTGTGGAGAATGTGCCTGGCATACCCCCTTTGCTAAAAATTAAATTCTGCTTCCTTCATCCCCTGCTCAAAATCCTGCTCACTGGTACAATTTCTGTTGTGAATATGATATTCTATATCAGTCTTCTAGAGTGATAATTGTAAGCATGTAATGAGGTATTTCTTTTCTGTTACTTTTCTATATAAGGAAGTTGTAATTCCATGTTCTGACAGTCTTATTGCATTTAAATAAGGAACGCTGTCAGGGCTACTGTGTATATTGTGAATTTTAAATTGTCTTTACATATATTCAAATACTGATAAAACTGTTGCAATCACTCTCTAGTGTCTCTCCATACTATAAATACAGCAAATCATCTTTGTATCTTTTGTTCATAAAAAGAGTTAACATTAGAATTCATGATAAATTCACTGAAATGCATGCATGTAAGTATTTGCATAGGCTACACCACCAGGCCAGCCCTGTAACAACATTCTTATTATCCACTGGCTTTGCAATGACGAACATGCATCACATGTGCTATCACATAGGCGTGACTCCTATTATCTAGTGCAATGGTTTTATTTAATAGTGATGAATTAAACATTGTGTCATAGATCACCTATTTAATTAGTATATTTCATTTATTTTTCACAGGACATATTTACGTGCATGTCTGGTAGCTGAAGACAGCAGAATAATGATAACTGAAGAATCATTCAATGGAAACCTTTTTATATATGTTTACTAAGCTGTTGCTGGCACTTTCTAATCAGACAGCATATACCAAGTAACTTACTGACCATGGTACTGCTGTATACATGTTTGAATATTGTTTTAGTTCAGCATGACATTATATATTGTAATATGTAGGCAGAACATTGTAATTCAATTTGAACTTGAACAGCATTTTATTTAGCACATACTGGAATGGGACCCAGTTCATTATGGTGGCCACACTGGGCCAGCTGTTGAGAGTAGCAGATAGAGTTTAGTTGAAATTCTTTTAAAGCGTTTTTTAAAGTGTGATTTTTTTTTTAAGTTTTATATCTTTTTTAGCTCAGGAATGTGTTTTGTGTATTTTCTTTCTTCACTAGAGTGAATTTGAGGGTTGTCTGCTTTGTCACAGCCTAGATGACTGTTACCACAGTTTCACTCATTTTGCCCAGCAACGGTGAGTGGCACTGGTCTGTTTGAATGCTGGACAACAGCATTGCTATTCATTCCAGGCTGCCATCTGCAGGCTGGAAATGCAGTTGGAGTTTGCTTTCTGTGGTCTACCAGTGATTCTGAGGCATTGTGATTGAATGCATTCTCTGTCTGGGACTGCTGCTTCAGATCCAGAGGAGAAAGGAGTGGTGGATCTGTGAGAAGATTCCCCATGGAGTTGTGGTGGCTGAGAGGAGCTACTAATGGGACTTCTGAAGATTAGAAGCCAATGCTCAACATGAAGAAGGATCCGTCTGGTGGCTTGATAGGTAGACTCAGCAGAGGTGGGTCCCAGGCCTGTTTTTTTCCCCCTGGGGTAACCAGAAACTGCTGACCAAAGGGTCAATGGCTCGCTGGGTTTGCACAGTGGTCTTGGAGGGCTACCTGGTATGGTTGGGTGTACCCTTGAGGCCTAAGTGGGGGGGGGATTGACTGGGTTCTGGGTGCACATCCTCTGGTCGGGTCATTCATGGGATAGATAGTCCTCCAAGGGACATTAGGCTACTGTGATCTGATTTTCTTGGGACTCTAGTCATGGCTTCAGTTCCTGGGAAACAAGAACATTGACCAAGTGAAGATCTCCTGGATTTATAGAGCAGAAAGTTGGACACTGAACACAGGACCTCACAAGCCACAAGTATCTAAAGAGCTAAGCTGGGCTAATAAAATTATTTGTTCATTTAAGGAGGCAGTGAGGGCCTCCGTTTAGGTCTTATGAATTACTTTAATTTGAAAACTGCAGCAGTGAGAGTGCTGTATTACTTAGCTGACGTTTTGGGGGGAAGGAGGTGGTGAGAGCTCCTCCTCTCTACTTCAGATCATTGAGAAGCTGTGGTGAGCTTTTTCTTTTGGAAAACTGGACACTGTTAAGACTTTGGACAGTGCAATAATTTGGGGCAGTAGTGAACTATATGTTTGGTTTAAAATTTTACTGGGTTTAAAAATGGGTTTGCTGCTGTTTTGATACTGTGCTGTGATTGGGATAGACAATACTCTATTGGTGTTTTGTTGAGTTGCTGGAGTTAAGTATTTGGGAGTGAGTGAGTGACTGTATGAATGATTGGTATAAGTGTTGTTATAGGGAGGTTTAACTGTTGTTTTGGAGAGAGTGAAGAATGAGAGAGAGAGAGTGTGTAATTGTTTAAATTTGTGAGTATTTGACTTTAAATTTTGGCTGCTAGTTAGTGATTATGGTAGGATGTGTTGGCAGGGGGCCTCTACGGGTGGGTACTACTCTTCCACCAAGCTTCATGCCCTCTGCCCCTTCGATTGGCCCCCTCACTGTCAACAGAGGTTTATGGGTGTTGTCACACTCTGGGTATAGTGAGGATGCATCAGAGAGGGGTTGGGACACGGTGGGGAGTGGAGTGGAGTGGAGTGGGTAAATTGGGGTTGTAGAGTCATGGAGACACCCTGGGACAAAATGGGCCCAGGAAAGGGGTCATCCATGCCTGGTACCCATACCCAATGGCTCCACCTTGTGTGGGCAGGTAGCATGGTCAACATTGACTGCTCATCCAACCAGGGAGGTGTTATGCAATGCCAGGTCAATTAGAAACAAGACAGTCATAATAGCTGATCTTGTTGGGTCATCCAACTTGGCATGCATCATCGTGACCTGGCTGTATGAGAATGCCAATCCCATTCTGGAATCTGCTGTTTTCAGCTGGGTACTTGGTGGTATACCGCCTGAGATTGGATCGCATGGGTAGGGGTAGCCATTTGTTTCAGGATAGAACTGGGCCTTGTAGATGTGCCAGTTGGGGTCACTAGATCCTTTGAATATATTGTGGGTGCAGGTGTGGGCTGTAGGATACTTCTCATTTACCGTCCACCCAGGGGTAAGAAGGATTTTCTCCAGGAAGTCATGGACGTCATCGTCAAGATGGTGTTGGAGTCCCCCAGGTGGTTGGTACTGGGGGATTTCAATGCCTGAGTTGACAATGAATTCTTGCGCTTTGCTGTGAACTTCCTCCAACTGATGGTTTCATTGGGCTTTACACAGGTGATTACCTCTGTGACCCACATACAACGTCATTCGTTAGACCTGGTGCTTCTGCTGGGGTGGAGCTCTCCATTGTGGTGGTGGTGGGACCCATTGGTGGTCTGAACACTACATTATAGGGTTCAGTTTCATGCCCCCCCAATAGACTTGCCACTAAGGAGATGGTCCGGTACCTCCCTTTGCGGGACATGACTCCTGATGGTCTTATGGTGGTGTTGGTCCTACTGAGGAGTTTGAATGTTAGCATGGATCCAGAGCTACTTGTGCTAGCCTATAATAAGGCAGTGAAGGCTACTCTGGATTCCATAGCTCCTGTCTGGGTTCACCCCCTCACCCTTCACCCTCAGTCTCTGGTTTGATGGGACCTTGAGAGAGTTGAGGAGAGTGGGAAGAAGGTTGAAACATTGCTTGTGGAAATGGGGCCTGAGTGATGATAGACTGAGATTGATGTCTCATTATAAGGATTATCAATCTGTGGTCTCCTGTAAGAAGGCAGAGTTCCTGTCCAGGGAGATTGCAGCTGTGCAAAATTGACTGGTTCAGCTTTTCCAGACTATGAACAGGCTGTGCAATTCAGCCTGTCTCCAGAATTGGGGAGCCTTTTTACAAAAGAAATGTGATGAGATTGCTTGATTTTTCATGGATAAGGTTGCCACCATCAGATCCTAGATCTGCACAGTCCATTCAAATGGGCAGAGCAGAAATCGGTACGAGATTGCAAGCACCCAGTTTGTCTGGTCAGACATTGGCCAGTTGGCAATTGACGATGTCATGAAGATAATCCAGAGCTTGTGGCCTACTTATTGTAGTTTGGACCCTGGTCCAACATGTCTCCTGGTGGGGTGTATGAAGGTAATCGGACCTCTCCTGGCTGAGATAGTCAGGTGTTCATTAGAGACTGGGGTGTTTCCAGACACCCGGAAGGAGGCGGTGGTTCACCCTCTCCTGAAAAACTTCTCTTGACCCTGACTGTCTCATAAACTTCAAACTTGTCTCTAAGCTACCCTTCATGGGTAAGATTATAGAAAAGGTAGTCATGTCACAGCTCAAGGATCATCTGACCACCCACGATATGTATGATACTCACCAGTCTGGTTTCAGGAAGAGGCATAGTACAGAGACCGCATTGGTTTGGGTACTTAATGATCTCCTGACAGTGAAAGATCAGAGGAGCCATTCCATTTTAGTTCTCCTTTATCTCTCTGCAGTGTTTGATGCTGTAGACCATGGAATGGTGCTGGATTACCTGTGGTTGCTCTGCCGACTGTCTGATATAGTCCTCAGATGGTTCCACTCTTTCCTCACAGGCAGAATGCAGAGATTGGAGTCTGGAGTGTTTTCCTCAGCTACTATCCCTCTGCCTTGTGGGGTGCTGCAGGGTTCTGTGCTTTCTCCCATGTTGTTTGTGGTCTATATGTTGCCTTCAAGAGACATTATTAGGTGGTATGGGTTGAGTTTTCACTGCTATGCAGATGATGCTGAACTGTACATGTCCTTTGTGCCCAAACAAAATGATGCTGCCTTGGACTTTAACAATTGCATCTCTGAGATTCAGGATTGGATGAGTGTCAACTAACTTAGGCTGAATCTGAATAAAACTGAGGTGTTGGTTGTGGATCCAGGTCATTGAGGAGTGGGATCACTGACTGGCAG
Source organism: Neoceratodus forsteri (assembly GCA_016271365.2). Taxonomy (NCBI): domain Eukaryota; kingdom Metazoa; phylum Chordata; order Ceratodontiformes; family Ceratodontidae; genus Neoceratodus; species Neoceratodus forsteri. The sequence continues at coordinate 1,021,112,837 of CM057454.1, read as the reverse complement.
CTGTCTGGGCTTTGCCTAGGGGCAACCAGCTAGTGTCCTCTGAACAGGTGCAGAATCTGGGCAATACATTGGATAGCAAGTTGACACTTAAATCTCAGGTGTTGGTCATGGTCAAACCCTCTTTTACTATCTGAGGAATATCATCTGGATAAAACACCTGGTCCCTTCAAATGATCTTCTGACTCTGGTCCACGGCTTTGTGATGTTGCACCTTGATTACTGCAATGCCCTATTCCTAGGGCTACCAGGGGTGGACCTTTGCCACCTACAGCTAATGAAAAATGTGGCTGCCAGGTTGTTGACTGGTTTATCAAGATCTTGTCATATCACACCTGTGCTCTGTGGCCTATGCTGGCTGCCGGTGCAGTGGAGGATCACCTTCAGGGTCGGGTTACTGACCTATAAAGCCCTACATGGACAGGGACCATGGTATCTGCAAGATCTCCTTTGTCCCTACTGCCCCCTTGCTCTCTCTCTGTTCCACCCACAAGGGACTGCTAGAGATTCCCAGGGTCCATTTGATAACTTCTGGAGCTAGATCTTTTGCTTTTGCAGCTCCAACCCTATGAAATTCTATACCTTGTCGGATTAGGAAATGCCCATCTATTGAGGTCTTTAAAGTTGCTGTAAAATATTATTTATTTGATTTAGCTTTTAGGGAGGGATAGGGAAGATTAATAAAGGAGAGGGGAGGTGGGCAGAGGGAGACAGTGAAAAGGCAGAGATAATGAATGAATACTTTTGCTCAGTATTCACAAAAGAAGAAGAGGAGGAGTTACCTAAACCAAACAGTAGAAGCACTCTGGATAGTGGGGTTGATACTAGTCCATTTAAAGAAGAAAGAGTACTGAAAGAACTTCTAAAACTCAAGGTGGACAAAGCAATGGGGCCTGACGGGATTCACCCTAGAATCCTAAAAGAGCTAAGGGAGGACCTAGTGACACCACTAACCACACTTTTAACAAATCATGGGAAGATGGGGTGGTACCTGAGGACTGGAGAAGGGCAGATGTGATTCCCTTCACAAAAGTGGGAGCAAGGCAGAAGCAGGAAACTACAGATCTGTTAGTTTGACCTCAGTGGTGGGAAAATAATGGAATCACTTCTGAAAGAAATAATTGTTGAGTACCTAGAGAGCAGCGGGCGCTGACCCAAAGCAGCATGGATTCACAGCAGGAAGGTCATATCTGACAAATCTAATCGATTTCTTTGACTGGGTGACCAAAGAATAGACCAGGGAGGGCTGTGGATATGGCCTACCTAGACTTTAGCAAGGCATTTGACACAGTCTCAGCACAAAAGATTAATAGTCAAGTTATCCAGCCTGGGAGTGGGTCCCAGGGTGGTAGCCTGGGTAGAAAACTGGCTGCACAACAGGACACAGAAGGTATAGTGAATGGAACACATTCTGAAGAAAGGGGTTACTAATGGAGTACCTCAGGGCTCGGTACTCAGGTCCAGTCCTCTTTAACGCCTTTATAGGTGACATGCAGAGGGTCTGGAAGGAAAGGTATGCCTCTTTGAGGATGACACAAAGATCTGTAACAGAGATGATACACAAGGGGGGGTAGAAAGGATGAGAAGGGACTTGGCAAGGTTGGAGGAATGGTCAGACATATGGCAACTTAGATTCAATGCAAAGAAGTGCAAAGTAATGCACCTGGGAAATAAAAATCCAGGAGAAGAGTACACAATAGCAGGGGAGGTACTAACAACAACAATAATGGAAAGGGATCTGGGTGTAGTCATATCAGATGACCTAAAGATGGGTATGCAATGTGAGAAGTCAGTAGGAAAGCCAGGGGATACTGGGATGCATAGGGAGGGCATCACAAGTAGAAAAGGGAAGTGGTTATCCCTCTATACAGACAGTTGGTGAGACCCCATTTGGAGTACTGCGTGCAGTTTGGAGACCTCATCTACGCAAGGACATAGACAGGATGGAAACAGTCCAGAGGAGGGCAACTAAAATGGTGCAGGGTCTACATCAGAAACCATATGAAGAGAGACTGAGGGCTTAATATGTATACCCTTGATGAAAGTAGGAACAGGGGGGACATGATAGAAACTTTTAAGTACCTCAAGGGAATCAACAAAGTCCAGGAGGGTAGCATCTTTCAGAAAAAGAGATGTGCAAGAACAAGTGGGCACAATTTAAGGTTAGAGGGGGGACGGCTCAGGGGTAATGTGAGGAAATTATTTTTCATGGAGAGAGTGGTGGATGCATGGAACCGCCTTCCTGGAGAAGTTGTAGGGTCTAAAACAGTGGAGGAATTCAAACATGCATGGGACAGACATAAGGCAATTATAGTGTGGAGGTTGCAGAAATAGACTGTTGGTTAACTAGAATCTGCAGCTTATCAGTAGGTAGGAAATGGGCAGACTGGGTGGGCCAAGTGGTCCTTATCTGCCGTCAAAGTCTGTTTCTATGTTTCTATGTTTTGAATATGTAAAGTCCTGCTGTTTTGTTATGTGTTTTATTGATGTGATCCGACTGATAATTGTTTTATAATATCTGTACAATGCTATGATCTGCTGAAATAGCATTTTATAAATAAAGAATTGCCTGCTTGCTTGCTATAAAAGCCATTTTTTCCCTGTCCTGTGGGGCCATTGATATTTGATAATAGCCACTTCTAAGGTCAGGCACAGAAAACCACTTGCTTCCATTGAGACGATCCAGTGCATCTTGGATCCTAGGCACAGTGTGCTGGTCTGGAATTGTCAGCTTGTTGAGAGTTCTGTAGTCAACACACATGCACACAGCTCCATTTTTACAGCTGCAGGGCAGAGCTCTACAGACATCTTGCTATCACAGTAGAAAAATGGAGCTCTCCAGATTCAGAACAGGCTAGACAAAATTGGAGATGATATGCAATCACTTCACTAATGCTAATTGAAGCAGTCTGCTGTGTTCATTCAACTGAGCAGTGTTGCACCACACTATTTTGTATGACAATGTGGTTATTAGCTTCAATCTGGGTAGTATTCCTTTCAAGAAAAAGCATAGCTCATAAACATGTCAACTTGTTATCAGTGCAGGAGATCTGCAAGAGATAAAAAGGACAACAGTAACTAACACACTAATGTATGTAAATCACTTAATGAGTTTTTGTATTGGTTATTCTGGTTATGTTTATGTTTTTAAATTAATTGGTGAAAGTTAGTACAACAAAGGCTAAGAAAAGGATGTTGCATGCAGGTAGAGTCTAAGGGCTCTGTGTGTTTCCATATGACAAATTCATGAGTGTGTGTCTCACTCCATTAACCCTCTCCTGGTACAGTAACCTTTCCTAGTCAGTTTGCAAATGGCTGTAATGCTATATTGAGTACTGTACACTGTGCAGAACATGAAGCAGTGCATGTGTGTTAGTGTGTCACAGTGTCACAGTGCTTATCCTAAATACAATAAAAGTTAGGGTTAGTGCTGGCCCATCAGTACAGCAGTAGTGCTACTGCTTGTGACACTGGTGACCTGGGTTGAGGAATGAGCCTGTGGAGCTATAGGGTTGGCCAGGGGGAGTAGGATTGAGTGCCCCATGAGCACTTTCCTCCAGGGAGGGAGGGATGCTGCTCCTACTGCAATGCCACCACCTGGATGCACATGGGTAGAGGTGCAGTGGGGCACCACTTGGGAGGGGAGGACATTGGCCAGGGTCAAGAGAGGTGTCACATCTCAATGTGTACCTTTGCTATGGACCCACTCAACTGCCTATGTCCTCAGGGGTACCAGGAAGAAAAAGGAAAAATGGCCCTGTGACTTGCCTGATTATGGGGCTGGTGGGGAGAGGTGTGGACTGGGTCAGTCAGAGGCCCAGCACATGGCAGAAGTGGGAATAGTCCCTCCTCTCTTACCCACATGGGGGTAATCCGAGGGCAGGATGGGGCAGAGGATCACGCTGGATTTGTGCCCTCTGACATGTCTCCAATGGTAAGCAGCAGAGATGAAGGGGCATGAGCATGTAAAATATAAATAAATACATTTAAAAAGTTAGGGTTAGATGTATAAGTAAATAGATACCATAAGGCAGTGCATGTGTGTTAGTGGGTGTGTGGCAATGCTCTGTGTGTGTATATGGTGCACTGCTAGTATACTGGAATATATATGCATATATGTGTATATGTATTAGTCCATGTTTGTGTATCACAACAATTAGAAAGTGCAGTTAGGTGGCTCAGGGGAAGTTCGAAAATTAGTTTACATTCTCCCACTATCTAGATCAGTTTCAGTCTTATGCATGTTATTGCTGATTTAAATGAGATGTTCAGAAATGTTCTTCAGAGTTTTTCTTTTCAGGCTCTGAGGGACATCAGATGGTGGGGATAGGGGTGCCACTAGACACCAGGAAAAGAATACCTACCAAGGGGGACAGCCATCGGAAAGTGTGGGTGTCACTAGACACCAGAGATAAAGTGCAGTGTTATGGGGTTAGGCATGGGAGGATGGGGTGTGAAATTAGACACCACGGGTACATAAATTATTTATGTGGAGGGGAACTGGAGGGTGGGGTGTGCCACTTGACACCAGGGAAAGAGATATTATGGGGATGATAATCGGAGGGTTGGGGTACCACTGGGCACCAGGGACACGGTATAAAAATTTGTAGTCACAGTTCTGTGTGGGGGCAGGTGGTCTGATAGCAAGCCATAGTATTTGGGTTTGTAGGTACAGTTTGCTGTGGGGACAGGCGGTGTCATAACTAGTAATGGTCTGTGTCTCTCCTTGCACATGTACAAGTGACTGTCTCTCTTTCTGCCTGTTTAATGGAAAATAACATGCTTGGCTTTGTTGTCACAGTTCAATGTTGTGGCAGGAGGTTTAATGGCAAATCATGGTATTTGGCTTTGTACTTGCTGTCTGGTGTATTGGATGGGTGGTGTGAGGACAAGTAATGGTATTTGTAATGAGATTGGTAGATGTGCTATGCACAGTATTACCAAAAGATTTGAGGTTTTGTTGGTTATGTTGCTACAATTGCATTTCAGAATTGTAGGGACAACAATAACCTCTTGAGTTTTGCTCTTCAGGCAATGATATCACTAGAATCAATCAATGGAGTTACAGCACTATAACAGAGAAAAAACATGTTATTCTGTTTTTTGCATCTTTTAAATGTTGTTTTCCAGGGGTCTCAACATGCAGTAATCCAAGCTCTCCAGGCATAACTATGTTCAAATAGTGGTGCTGTAGCAGCTATTCCATTGTTTAGTCCATTTTAGTGCCTGATAGTGCAACACTCTCCATCAAGTGATCCATAGTTTTAAGCGGACAGTAAATGCACTGTGTCTTACAGGATCCGGTTACCTTGAAGAGTCATATGTATTCAAGTTGTACTGATAAACAGCAATAAGCAATTTATACAAGCTTCCCAAATCATGTCACAGGGAGCATAGTCAATCTGGTTTTAACCGGAGTGCAGTTTGTTCAGAATGCAGGAGAGGCTGAGACAGAAATACCCTTTAGTTAATAATGTGTGGGTCATTGTAAATACATCACCCCCCAACACTACATGCATCAGTCCCCACCCCATGGCATTCCTAGAACCTTCCCTGGACTTCAATGTTTTAGAAAACATATGGATGCAGGGGTGAGAAGAGAAGAGTGCTTACAGTGCTTCCTGAAACACTGTGTTAGTGGGGAGAAATGACTAATATACAGTACTTCTTTAGTTACGACTGTTTTTAGTTATTCTTGTTATTTTTCAGAAAAGTGAAGACCAGAACAGCAGAAGCCCCTTTCCACCTGATGAGCCTGATAACTGATCTATAGTCACCAAGCACAAAACAAAACGCAGAGGAGGCCAAATATTTCACAGTGCTCCTTTAATTTCTCTATCGAATAGCTATGATATTCTTTCTGCAGAAAACATTGAACCTTCCCAGGATGCCAAATTATCAATTATACCAAAGAAAAGTACTGCAACTTGTCCCTTTTTGAGAGAAAGAAAGAAAGGCAACTGACAAAATTGAAATTGCTCATTCAAACTTGGGGGGGGGGGCTACTCCTGTTTGTTTTAAGGAGGATAAATTAACTTCCAAAGTTATAGATACTACTCTACATAATGATAAGCAAATATTTGTCATTGGAGACTCCACTATTAAATATATCGACCGTTTAGTGTGCAATGTGGACAAAGTAAACTGGACATGTTCCAGTTTAAGAGGGGCAAGAATTTCTAATATTACCTCTATGGCTAAAGAAGTACTTAAGGGGGCTGGTGCTAATCCATTGTTTATTATACATGCAGGCACTAACAATGTAAATAGGGCTAGCTTGGAAGAACTCAAACAAGACATTATAGCACTTAATAACATATTGGCTGAAAGGGACAGTCTTGTTTGTTTTTCTGAAATACTTCCTGTCCCAAGGACTACTGAATTTATAACCAATAAAATTAAAGCCTTTAATGATTGGCTCAGGAGATGGTGCCTTCATCAGAGAATATTATGCCTTACACACTGGGAGCAATTTTATCAAAGAGCACCTTTGTTCTGCTGGGATGGATTGCACCTCAGCAGAAGTGGTAGCTCCCTATTGGGTAAAAGTGTAGCTTCAGCCATTAATAAGCTTTTAAACTAGATGCTTGGGGGGGGGACTGAACCTTTTCATGTTCTCTTAAAAATTCTGATAGTAAAAAAGCTGTTTGCAAGGTACTTTCCCTAAATGCCAGATCACTGAATCAAGTTAAACTGGCTGAAGTTGAAGCCAAATGTTTAAGGGATGATTATGGACTTATATCCATAACTGAAACATGATGGGACTCCAATTTGGTATGGACTAAGTGTCTTCCTAGTTATAAGTTATACCACAGAGATCATTTAGGGCATATTGGGGGGCAATCTGTCTATATGTTAGAGAAGATATAACCTCTTACCAATTACCCCAGTCTTATTATTTAGAAACCATATGGGTAAACATTCAGATGGAAAGTCAACCTCACTTAAGGATTGGTATGTGTTATAGACCCCCTTCAGCAAATACAGAGTACTTTTCCAAACTACTCGATGAAATATCTAATATGGCCAATAAAGGCAATATTTTAGTTTTGGGAGATTTCAATATGCCTAGTATAAATTGGATTACATTATCTGGAAAAACACAAGATGAAAAAGAATTGATCTCCCTAACTGTGGATATAGGTCTGGAACAGAATGTTACTGAGCCAACTAGGAGTGAAAATGTATTGGATCTAGTATTGTCTAATATAGGAAATAATATATCAAATATCTGTACTGGGGACACTTTGGGCACTAGTGATCATTATTCTATTTCATTTATATTAATTACTAATTCACTACTGAATTCTCGGTATGTAAAATTACAAAATTACGATAAAGCAAATTTCCATATTGTTAATGATCTATTAAGCAACCTATGTTGGAAAGAATTATTATCCCCTTTATCTGTTGAGGAAGCATGGGGTTTCCTGAAAACAACACTTTACGATCTAGAAGAATTATGTGTACCGAATAAAAAAAAATAATAATAAAGGGAAGATTCCATTATGGCAAAATAAAACCATAAAACGATTAATTGATAAAAAACAAAGGTTATTTTCACTATTAAAAAGGAGCGAGGGCACCAATAAGGCTCATTTAGTACTTCAATATAAAGCAGTGTTAAAACAATTAAAATAAACCAAACTACATACCAAAAAGAAACTAGAGTTTCGTTTGGCACACTGCAAAGATAATAATAAATCTTTCTACTCCTATCTTAATAGTAAAAAAGATAATAATAGATATATGGGTCCTATAAAAGTGAATAACTCTTTAAAAACTACAGATAAAGAAATTGCAGATGCCTTTAATGAGCAGTTCTGCTCTGTCTTTTCAATAAAAGATGATCCCATACTTACACCATATCTAGCTAGTATCCTGATGGGTTACAGTATATCTATTACTGACACACTTGAAACTTTACAAACTTTAAAAAAAAGTTCAAGTCCAGGACCTGATAACATAAATCCTAGATTTTTACTAGAGACATCTGAGGCTATAGCAAAGCCCTTAACTATTATTTTTAATAAATTCCTTCAAGAAGGATTTATTCCACAAGACTGGGCCATGGCCACAGTTGTACCTATATTTAAAAAGGTTATCGTTCTAATCCTGAAAACTACTGACCCATAAACTTAATGTCTGTAATTAGCAAACTAATAGAAAAAACCAAAAAAAATCCTAGAACAAGAAATAATTAGTAAGAACTTAATTGATCGTACACAATATGGTTTTAGGTCTGGGTATGCTTGCACCACTAATTTGATAGTTTTCTATAATTATGTGAGTGAGGGACTTGATAGGGGATAGCATATGGATGTAATCCTTCTTGATTACAGTAGGGCTTTTGATAAAGTCCCCCATAGCAAACTTGTTGACAAACTATTGAACTTGGGTATTTCCCAGATTTTGGTCAAATGGGTCTCCTGCTGGTTGGCTAATAGACAGCAACAAGTTAGGGTAAATGGTATTCTTTCTAACGTGGGCTATGTAACCAGTGGGGTCCCACAGGGTTTGGTCCTTGGACCTACTTTGTTTAACTTTTATATTAGTGATATGAAAGTTAGCCCTGACAGTCTTTTATTAAAATTTGCTGATGATACTAAGATAGGGGGTGCTGTAATCACTGTTTCTAGTAGGACTAAGCTTATTAACAACTTAAAAGCCATAGAAGAATGGGCAATTAATAATAGGATGATGTTAATCCCTAATAAATGCACTGTGTTACACTATGATAAAAACAACCCAAAACAGAGTTATTATTTATATAACTCACCCCTAAAAGTATCAACAACTGACAGGGATTTGGGTGTTATTGTAAATGATAAACTTACCTCTGTACAGCAGTGTACTAACGTAGCTATAACATCAAATTCACTTTTGACCAGAATTATAAGAGCATTTGTCTCTAGAACTCAGGAGTGCATTATCCCCCTTTTTAGGACCTATGATAGGCCCCATTCTGATTATGGGTCTCCATTTTGGAACCCATATCTCAAACAAGATATTGTTAGAATTGAGAAGATACAAAGGAGGGCAACAACATTAGTACCTTGTCTTGCAAATTGTGAATATCAGACCTGATTACAAAAAACTGGATTGCATTCATTACAAACTAGACATACTAGAGGTGATCTGTTATTACTATATAAGATCTCAGATTCACAGGACCTAATGCAACAATGTGTCTTGAAATTCTCCAATAGAAGGCGTTCCCCTAGACTTCATAAACAAACAGATTGATGTAGCTAAAACAAGTACTAATAAAAGACAAAACTATTTTACAATAAGAAGTCCGAGATTGTAGAATACTTTACCACAATATTTGGTAGACAGTAGTTCAATCCAACCCTTTAAAAAAGCTTTGGTCCTGTGGTTAGAGTTAAATAGTATTGAGGTTTAATTTTCCACCATAGTGGTGGGGGACAATCTTGATGGGCTGTGGCCTTCTTTTGTCCTTTATTTACCAAGTTACCAAATGTGGACGGCACAACACTGTGTAAGACATGACAGTAGGTTAAAAAAAGCCACTGTGACCTTTAGCAAGTTCCCTGACCTCCCTGTGGTTCTGCCATCAAGTTCCAGAAAAAATCCTATGGGAGGGACTAGTGGACTAAAAACACTCACTAGCAAGGTTGGGAGCTTATCCCTGGCTAGGAACTCGGTGCTAATGGGGATCTCAATTTGAAGAGGCTGGGCAGTAAAAGCCATGAGCATGTGGAGCTTCTCAATCAGGTAAATCTGACCCAGTTGATAGGCACCCCCACAAGAATAAACTCCAAATCTCAAAATCACTCTCTTTCTGGATTGGGTTATGATGAACAGGGAGGACAAAATTGTGTCTGTGGGGGTCCTACCTGATACAATAAGTGATCATTCCCCAACCTACTGTAACTGGTCCTGTGACTGGGCCTGACCCCACCCCCCAAATTCATAACTTTCAGAAACTTAGCCGTAGTTGACCTGAATACACTAAGCAATGTCTTAAGGGAATCCACTGGTCCACCCTCTACTCACTCTCATCTGTTGATGCAGCCCTAGGTTTCCTGGTAGCAGCGCTATTGTCAGTGCAAGAGAAGCACTGTCCTCTAACTACATTGTGGATGTGGGGTGGGGTAACACAAAGTGGCTCAATAAAGAGGTACTGGCCCAAATGAAGACCAAGAATAAGGCCTGGAATGCTTTTAAGGCAGACCCTGCGGAGAACCTGAACTACTACAGGAGGCTGAGAAACCAGTGTAAAGACAAAATGAAACTACTCAAGGCCTCCTTTTATAGCAACAGGCCCGGCACCTGCGGACACCATGACACTTGAACTCAGCTAACTTCTCAACTAAATGGGCTCCTCTAAAACGACATTCCACTTACTCAGACTCGGACTGGTTACTGAGCCATTGACAGTTGTCGATATCCTTAATAACAAACTCTGTAACCTGGAACAGTATCTGGCCCTTCTACCTCCAGAGCACAGGGTCACCTCGCCCCCAAGACAGGAAAAATGAACATACAATAGTCTGACATTTCACTTCAAAGTCACTTCAATAACCAAGGTCTGCAGGCTCTTAAGGGCGCTACCAAATACTGAAAGTGCGGGAAGTGATGGCCTATGTCTCCACTTCCTGAAACTTGCTACGGACCTCTTAGCGAAACCAATACAATACATAACCAGTCTATCTCTGACCACTGCTACCATGCCGGCTCTCTGGAAAGAGGCTAGGCTTGTACTGATATATAAGTCAGGGGATTCGAACCTACAAGAGAACTATAGGCCAGTCGCTATACTCTCACACATGAGCAAAATACTGGAGAAGGTAGTTTTCAGGCAAATAGCTGATAATCTTACAGTAAAGAACAAGTTAACCCAGCTCCAACATGGTTTTAGAAAAGGATTCAGCACCACAACAGCCTTAGCTCAATTTACTGATTATGTTTTCAGAGAGGTGGACAAAGGGAACCTCACTAGAGCCTTATTCTTGGACCTCTCTAAGGCATTTGATATGGTGGATCATGCCATGCTTCTCAGTGAACTCTCAGTGCTGGGCTTCTCAGCAGGCACAGAATGTTGGGTCAGGAACTACTTATCTGACAGAACCCAGTCAGTAAGCACAGGAGGAGCACTATTCAGTCCCCTTCAAGTTTGGAGGGTGTCCCACAGGAGTCCATTCTGGGACCACTATTATATTCTGTCTTTGTAAATCCACTGCTACTGGAGACCACTTCAAACAGTAGAGTCATGTATGCTGATGACCTTATGCTTTTCTGTAGTGACAGATCTGCTGACATGTCACAGAAGTTATCAAGGGAGTTTATCGCCACTGAAAAATGGTTCAGGCAGCACAGACTAGTAGTTAATCCAAAAAAAAAAAAGCCATGCTGTTTGGCTCAAGCCAAAGGCTGGCGAGGCACTTGGATGCCTCCAAGCTCTCTCTGAATGTTCAAACTCTGGATGGATCCACTCTGAAACAAGATGAAAATATAAAATACTTAGGGGTCACCCTGGACCCCACACTCATCTTTGCCTTTCATGTGGGACAGGCAGTTAAAAGAGTGAATCAGCGGCTGAGTGCTTGCTATCATGTAAAGCATCTGCTATCGTCAGAGGCTAGACTGGCTATAGGACAGTACACCATCATCCTGATCCTGAAGTACTGCTCACCTATCCTGCACCCTGTTTTGGGCAAGCTTCTGACTAGACTGAACACAGCCTACAATAACATATGCAGGTTTATCTCTCTCGCTCCCTATAACACACATCACTGAACTCTATACAAATCCTTAGGATGGCTGCCCCCTCAGGCTCACAGGGACTTCCTGTATGGGAATTTCATCAGTAAGGCACTCTGCAATGGGTACTCACCAATCTTGAGCATGCTTAATACAAAACAGGTCTCCAGACAGCTCAGGTCCTCCTCACGCCTAGCCCTCGAATGCCTCAAAATAGAAACAGCCATGGGGCAGAAGAGCATTTTCCAATGGTGTACCTAGGTTCTGGAACTCTCTCCTGTGTAAGCTTCAGTCCCTAAACTCCTTTCTACCTTGAAACTGCACTGGGGTGGAAAAGATGAAAGGACTTGGCAAAGTTGGAGGAATGGTCAAATGTGTGGCAGCTTGATTCAATGCAAAGAAGTGCAAAGTAATGCACCTGGGAAACAAAACCCAGGAAGAGTACACAATGGGGGTGAGATACTGACAACAACAAAATGGAAAGGACCTGGGGATAGTCACATTAGACAACCTAAAGGTGGGACAGCAATGTGAGAAGGCAGTAAGGAGGGCTGGGGGATACTGGTATGCATAGGGAGAGGCATCACCAGTAGAAAACAAGAAGTTTTGGCCCTCTTTACAGACAGTTAGGAAGACCATATCTGGAGTACTGTGTACAGTTCTGGAGACCTTATCTCTGCAAAGACATAGGCAGGGTGGAGGCTGTCCAGAGGACGGCAACCAAAATGATGCAGGGTCTGCATCAGAAGACATATGAGGAAAGACTAAAGGAATTTAGGATGTATAGCCTCAAGGAAAGGAGGGAGAGGGGGGGGACATGATAGAAACTTTCAAATACCTCAAGGGAATCAATAATGTCCAAGAGGGTAGCATCTTTCTGAAAAAGAGATGTGCAAGAACAAGGGGGCACAATTTGAAGATAAAGGGGGGACGGCGCAGAGGTAATGTGAGAAAGTATTTCTTCACAGAGGGCTGTGGATATATGGAACAGCCTTCCTGAGGAGGTGGTCATAGAGTCAAAAACAGTGGGGGAATTCAAGAATGCATGGGACAGACATAAAGCAATTCTAGTGAGGGGTAGGAGGATGTAGGCTGTTGGTTAACTAGGATCTGCAGCTTATCCATTAGGTAGGGAAATGGGCAGACTAGATGGGCCAGGTGGTCCTTATCTGCCTTCAAATTCCATGTTTCTATGTTTCTATGTTTCCAGAAGACCCTAATGGCAAACACAGACTGCAAGTGCTAGTCCGCCCAAATCCACTCTTCCCCAACTAAGCAACAGAACCTTTTTTTTGACAAATCTCCAGGAGAAGAGTACTTAAGATACACTTCTGGGGTCCAAGTCACTGCTGACACAGTAGAATGTGAACTGACTGTCTATGGTTAAAAGTATTGCTTAGCCGAGAACTGTCAAATGGGGTTGGGGTGATTGACTTTTTGTGTCTCTCCACAGGGGTTAAACACTGAAGGTTGATGGTTATTACTTCCTGTGCTCTCTGTCTGTACAGTGTAGAATCATAATTTCTGTTGTGATATACTACTGCTTATATCCTTTGTTACTGTATTGTGCATTTTGTATGCCAACATGATAGGTTGTGCCTGAAAAGGTCCACTGGACCAGTGTTTTACCTGGTAAACAAATAAATAAAAAAAAATAAGATCTCAATTGGGCATTCTGATGTAAATAAACTGGTCTCTTGACATTTATTGTTTCTGTATGTCATACATATTCAAATGATCTTTAAAAGTTGATGCTGGGTAGCATAGGGTCCTCTGCAGAACAAGCAGACTCAAGCAATAGTAACAACCACCATTGCTTATCTAGAATACTTTCCTCTTACTCTTTTGTTGTTTCTGCAGTTGTACAAGTTAGTTGCTGAATGGAGGGATAAGTGTCTAAGGTTGGCTGTAAGCTATTATAACTAAATTAAATCAGCATGAAAAGAGCCAAGGAATATCCAGTACTCAGTGCCTGTCAGATATAGTAACCAGGATAATGCTAGAAAGTCTAGAGTATTTTCAGCTTAACAGCAGTGCCCACTTTAGGCATTGCAAGTTCTGTATACCCATAGGTATGCCCATGTTCAACCAAGTCCTAAACTGTGTCTCTGAATGTACTAATTTCTGTATTAATTATAGGTATCATTTAGTAACAAATGAATGTATTTAGGCCTGGAAGCTTGCAATGTAACCTTACTTTGTATTTGCCTTCCTGACAGTCATCTTACGACGTGGAACCTATGTAAAGAGCTTTGCTCAAATGTCTTAATTCCTAGAGTTCAGTAAATAAATAAATGTATTTTGTTTAACCAGAATGCAATTTAAGAATGCAGGAGAGACACTGAAACAGGGATGCCATTTCTTTAGGTACATGGGCAATATAATGTGTCAGTCACAGAAAATACAGTGGGCCCCACTCCCCCATGCATCAAGCCCCCCAGGCATTTCTAGATCTGTCCCTGGATTAAAATGTTTTACAAAATATTGTGATGCAGGGATGAGAAAAGTAAAGTGCCTGCAGTACCTCCTGAAACAGTGGTTAAGCTAAAAAAAATACTAATATGCAATATTGCTTTATTTATGACTGCTCGTAATTTTTATTGTCATTGTTAAGAAGTGTAAAGACCAAAACAGTAGCAATGTGGACTAGTGATTTGAATGGAACACTGTGTAAAATATGGACACTAGGTTGAAAAAAATACCACTGTGACCTTTAGCAAGTCTGTTGACCTTCCTGTGCTTCTGTCACAAAATTCTAGAAGGAACCCCAACAACGTAAGATCTCAGTTGGGCTATCCGGTTATAATAAACCAGTTTCCTTGACATGTATTGTTACTGTATTGCATGCAGGTGAGAAGCTGAGACAGGGATGCTATTTCTTAAAGCACATTGGAAATATAAAGTGTCAATTACAAAAATACAGTGGCACCCTCCTCCCATACATCAAGCCTGCCCCACCAGCATTTCTAGATCTGTCCCTGGACTAAAATGTTTTACAAAATATATTGGTGCAGGAATGAGCTAAGGAGAGTGCCTACAGCACCTCCTGAAACAGTGGTTTAGCTGAAAAAAAATTACAAATATGCAGTTCTGCTTTAGTTACGATTGCTTGCAGTTTTTATTGTCATCGTTAAGAAGTGTAAAGACCAAAAGAGTAGCAACATAGACTAGTGATTTGAATGGAACACTGTAAAATATGGCACTAGGCTGATAAAATAACACTGTGACATTTAGCAAGTCTGCTGACCTTCCTGTGCTTCTATCACCAAATTCTAGAAGGAACCCCAACAATATAAGATCTCAGTTGGGCTGTCTGGAGTAATTAACCTGTTTCCATGACATTTATTGTTACTGTATTGCATATATAGTTTAAAAACACTTAAATCTTCTATTGCTCCTCTCTTCTGACACACTGCTCCTGGACATGTATATCAAGTTAACAGTTTTCTATCGTTACAATATACATTGATTCTGCTTAAAGTTGGACCAGCATAACATTCTGTGGTGATTTGCATATGCAGCCCATGATGCTTTGCATTGTGTGGGCATGTGTGATTTTGTATATACATTGATAACACATGTTTATAATAACAGTGCTTTCCTCAGAGTATAAAGATAATGTGGCAGCAGTGTGATTAGTGTACCAACTTGGGAACTGGGACATTGCAGATCCAAACCTCATTTCTTCTACAAACTTGGATAACTGTAAAAAACAAAAATAAACAAAGAAACAAACAAACAAAAAAAAAACACAGCCATCTCTTTTTCTTAGTACTTGCTGTGTATATCTTACCAGTACAGGTGATAAAGCACGTAAAACAATTGTCAGTGCTATTCACCACACTGATACAAACTTCAATAAATGTACACACATATATATATATATATTTATATATATATATATATATATATATATATATATATATACTCAGCTTTTCATAGTGCAACTGTATTATTTCATTCTCAATGATTTCTCATACCCTGTTTTTATACATGTCTCCCAGCCTGCAATATCATTATTGCAGTTGTATTGGCTCTTGTTGGAGTTTGTTCTTTCTCACTACCACAATAGGTGAAGCAAATGGACTGCGTGATTCCCGGAGAATACTGGCAGCTACTGACTCTTGCAAATGCCTTCTACATCATCAGTGTCAGCTGGTGGCAGTCTGAGGGACCTCTCACGGAAAGGGTGTTAATCATGAAGTCTGATGCGGTGCTCTTCTCCAGTTACACATCCCATTCATAAAGTGAAAACATTTTTGTTCTTTCAGCTAGTTTTCAGCTGACATGGGTCTTTCACTGCTCAGGAATAGGAGAGTCAGCAAAATCAAATAGTTTGGGGTCAGTGCCAGGTCAGGCACCATCTCTTGGTGGGGTACGCTGCACTCCTATATCTACACAATACACTCGAGTCAAGGTGTATCCTTTCCTGATGACAATGTCTCTTGTCACATTTTATACCTGGATGGTAACTCACTTGGCATAAGCATGAACTGTTACTGGCAACACAGTAGGCTTTACTAACAGTTCTTCTGGCAGACCATGTTCTTCTGGAGCTTCAAGCATCAGTATTTTTTTTTTTTACATCTTTCTTCAGGCATACCACACCATTGAAATTGCATTCAGCATTAGTTGGCAGCACAAGCTCTGCAGTGTCACAGAACCATATTATGCCCACAGGGTCATCTTGAACTTCGAATGTAATCTGTGTTTGTTGCTGGTAGGACTTTTGCTCCAGGGCTTGTAACTGTAACACTTTTCCCTTCTGTTTGGCTTCTCTCTCCTGACAAAGCTGAGCCAGGTGACCAAACATATGACTTAATGCTGATAAGTACAGGCACTTTGTCATACATTCCAGACTTAGGGCACACTAATACTAGAGTTTCCAAAGAGTCTCCCACTCCAGTTACCTTGGAGAGGAAAGCAATCAATACTTTAAGGTATCCCAAACATGGGTAGGACTTGGTACTCGGCCCCCATACATTCAAACCTTCCAAGGGGAGTACTTTATGATGACAGGTGCTGGTCATACCAATTTTTATGACTATGAGTGGAGCCTACAGGAGTATTGCATGTACAAAAGGAGTGATGTCATGTTTTCTGTCCGTGGAACTGACTGAAGGTGCAAATAGTCTCCTCCGCCTTACCCTTCTCCAAGAACTGTTTTCCACCCTCAAATAAATATGCTTTCATGTTAGTCAATGGTTGTAGGGTACTATTTTCTTTCTTAAATGGGTGGTACAAGAACTGGAACCTGAGTAGTGGGAGGCAGCATTGTTTTTGGGGAAGTAAGGTACACCCCACCTCCACCCAAGAAGCTCCTAAAGGTCCATCCCACCTCTTTTTTTATTCATGTGGGAGGGGCATGAGGTGGATCTATCATCCTGAAAGAAGACTCCCATGTTTGGGATGTGGACCAAGGAACAGAACAAGAAGTCTGGAGTCCCTGCATTTTGTTAAGGACTAGAACAGAAGATACTTAAAATGCCTTCAAACTGATTTAACCCTTGAAACAAATGATTATCAGAGTCACCTGGTGTCTTAAAAGGAAAGACTAAGAAGTGTCTGAAAACTAAGGGAAATAGACAACTTTCAGGCATTTCTTAAACATCTATATACTAAAAACAAAGTTCAGCTTTTGGAATTAACAATATATGTTTACCATATTATACCTATCCATATATATAGATTGTCTTATTAATAGTTTCAAAATCTTGAAAGCATTGCTGTTACTAATGCATTTAGAAATGCGTTTTTTTAATTGTCTTAACAGATAACCTTGAAAGCAACTGGTGTTATTAATGCATTTAGAAATACATTTTTTTAATTGTCTTTACAGATAAATCATGCATGTTCATGTGAGGGCACATTTTTTGATTAAGTGTATTTTTCTTTTTAAAGTAGTAGTCCACCCAGAATGTGCAAAAAACATATGTAGAGTGTTTTGATATGTATGTTAAATTCTAGTGTGTCCTTCCCTTTGTCTGCTATTAGGAGTTTTTCCTAAATTAGCTTGCTAGCCATATGATAGTTTTATGACCCCTTGGGATCTCTATAAGAAATAGTTTTATTGGCTTTCTTTCTCCTACAATGCCCCCTGTCTCATGTGACAGTGATGTAGCCATGCTCTCAGATTTATCATGTGTACTTCTTTAAAATTAGTTTAGGAACAGCAGAGCCTTGTAACTGTTCTTATCCGGGAGCACAAATGTCAACAGTTAGTTTAGCAGATACCTGAGAGCTATCTAACTGGGGTTTCTGTAAGACAACAGCTACTAAATAGCTCAAATTCACTGTTTTTGTTTTCTCTGTGCATCAGGTCTAGCTAGCAGGAGTGTTTTAACATCAAAAACACAAATAATGAATTAGAGCTATTTAGCAGATGTTTTCTTACAGAAACCCAGTTAGATAGCTTTATATATATATATGTATTACCAGTTTTGAGTTCTCACTTCAATCCAGTGTTTTGTTTCTGCCTAGGCTGTTAGAGGAGTTTTCTACTTTTCCTGGGTGTTTCATGACGTCTGCAGGCTGTAATTCAAGTTTGCTTTATTGCCTCTTCTGCAAGTTAGTCTTCACAGCATACCGTTTGGTTTGATGTCCAATAGCCCCTACAACAGGCCAGTGTCTTGTTACAGTATCTTGCTTAGCCACAGCAGAGAAAAAAACACTGCAGCCAGGATTCACAGTGCTATACAATATGCTATAGAAAGTTACATGTTTATAAACACACACACACACACACACATATATACCCCCCAAGCGGAACACAGCTGGATAAGGCACCAGTATTTAGGAAACTTGTCCTCACTAAGCCATATGCAGTGTGGTATGGGTAAAACCCAGATCACCAGACCAGGACCAGTGCTGTAAAATCTGCACTGGGCACAGCTTGTGCAAATGTTGCTGATCTAGTGAATCAAATAAATACATGCAACTAAATAAATAAATAAATACTAACGGCCTCTTGCTTCAACCTACCCCAGAGTGACTTTATTACATGATAACACACACCCTGTCATGCCTTATTGCTTAAATATGCCCTTTCTCAATGTACTATACTTTGATTCAGTTAGTGTATGCAACAGCCTTCATGTGAACACTGTGGGCTTCTCTTTGACTCCTGATGTCTATTTGCTTTAGCTATTGAATATTGTTTGAACTGCTTTGGTCTTCTTGATGTGGTGCCTGTGTGCCTAAACTATGTAATATGTTTATCTACTGCTACCCATGTATCTCCAGCGAATGATTGTTATAACTGTCTGCTCTCTGAGCCATTGTTTTTGGACTTGTTAACTGTGCTGTCTTTGCATTAGTTTTGACAGGTGCCTTTGTAAATGAGTCTCTGACTCAAAGGATTGTAAATATGATATTTTATTATAAATAAATAAATAAATAAATGTTTATGTTTAAGCCATGAAACACCCTTATCTAGTTAATACATTCACAGTCATAGTGGCTCTGCAAAACTTATTAACAATGATTGTCACTTGGGAACCACTGTCAGAACAGCTCAAATAGACATGCCTACAATGGTGACTGTGATTTCAGAAAACAGTCCAGCAAGTTTTGTTATGGCCAGAGGGTGCAGTTTTGAATGCTTTGACTGAAGACTTTGCTACAAATGAGGTGGAGCTGGGCTTAGTCAGGGCCCAAGTGCACTCCTTTACTGGGCCTCACTGAAGTTTAAAGGCATGGTGGAGTTCTGAGATATTTTCCCTCTAGTTAACCTATGATCCTCTTCAAGTTACTCTTGGATTGACACTGGTGTTTGTCATGTCCATCGTCACCATAGTTGCAACAGAAAATGCCCTCTCAGTTCTCCCTGGGTTTGGGCAATGCATCCAGGGGGTCATGCAACCAGGAATTTTGGTGGGGCACAAAATCCAAAGCTCTCTGGAGGGATCTGGGGGCATGCTCCCCCTGGAAAATTTTGAAGACGTGAAGTCAAATAGTGCATTTTGGTGACTTTTAGCAGGCCAATAAGCTGTTCCCCAACATGCTAATTGCCATCATAATGATAGAGCAATGATACATTGCTTCTGTCTTTGTTCAGTCTGTGGACAGTGACCTTTTGTATTTTCAAAAAAAGTTTGTAAAAATTAAACTGAAATGGTACATTTCGGTGGCTTCCATATACCACTAGGATGGGCGTTACAAAATGGTGTTAGACTCTGGGCTTTGTGAGTAACACAAAGGTCTTGAGAAAAATGTCCCTTAGACAATCCCTCCCCCTCCCCAGTCATCTCCTGTCCGTGCATGCATCAGATTTTATTATTCTTTTCTTACAGCATATTTATCATCATCTCTTTCCAAAGCCTGATAACACGCCCACCTGCCCCATAGAGCCATTGGTAAGAAATGGATTTTGACCCCCAAATGATTTTAGGAGGCCAAAAGTCACTATTCCAGCTAGGCTAGTCAGTAAACCTCCCTTATCTGTAGCACACCTTCCCTTTACAAGTCAATCTGTTAGCTGACTGAATCAGTACACAGAGTGTCAACTGGAAGGAAGGGAGGAGCAGTTTATGTCATTGATATGGTTGAGGCCAGGCACACTGACCAATCAATCTGCCTAGTATAACTAATATTGTGGACCTCTCCATCCATCTCCCCCCCAACACTGATTCAGTTAGCTGACAGACTAAACTAAAAAGAGGCTTGCTGAGGATTGGGGGGACCAACAGGACTGTCTGGATTTATAACTATTGCTGTACTGCTCCCACCCCAAAATCATAGTTTGGAGTTTAGGAAGCAAAGGTCTTTTAATACAAAAGGCCATTTGGAACCCGCAGGGGGATCAGCCAAGGAAGAGGAGGATGATAACAGAGGTGTGTTAGTACCTGGTTCAACTTTTTTTCCCTTGAATTGTTCAGCTAAATACTGAATACTGAACATCTGGGGGTATTGTTGAGTACATATACTAGCCAAGTAAAGTGACCACTCCCCAGTAACCTGCTTGTGGTCAAATAAAATCCCCCCTACTCCCCTAAGATCACCATCAAAAGGCCTGTAAGAAAGGTACCCTCCATAACTCAAATCCTACCTGGCTGCTTGCGATTGATCTCCTATTCACTCTACCCAGTCTGTTGATACTGCCCTTACCTACTTTATTGCCACTTTTAACCTTGCATGTGACATCTTTGCCCCTTTCTCCAAGTGTGCAGTAAAGCAGCGGGACACTGCATGGATTTCCCCAGCTATACTTGACCAAATACACCAAAGAGATGCCTTCTGGCAAAAGGCCCTTGACTCACAACTCCCCCAAGACAGACAGCGTTACAGGGAGGCTCAAAATAGCTGCATATGGGCCATCAGGAAGGCCAAAGTGGCTTACTATAAACAAGCCCTCACCTCTTCCTGGGAATCTGGTAGAAATTTCTGGAGCAACATTAAGGAACTATCTGGGAGAAATGTATCACCTTCCCCACTACAGCTTCTAGTAGATGGGGTTAACTCATAAGACCCTGAAACTATCTCCAATGCCCTTAATACTTCTTTCTCTGACCTCAGCCATATCCTCCCCCTAAGTACTTTGTCCCAATCAGTACCAACCCCATCCATAATTATGCCACCAGCAACCAAACCCCTTTTCGGCTACGTATCATCTCCTGCAAAGAGGCTAAATGCAATCTCAACAAAGCCCTGGTGAACTCGCTCTACAGTAGTGACTCCCTGGACCTCAAACTCAGCCAGCTCACACTGGATGTGACCATCCCCATCTCACCAAAATCCTTAACCCATCCTTATGCCTCAGCCAATTCCCCACAACTTGGAAAAGAGCAGTTATCACCCCATCTTGAAGGGTGGTGACCCCACGCCACTAGCAACTACAGGCCAATATCTGTCCTGCCCCCACAAAGGCCCTTGAAAAAATTGTGGCTGACCAGCTCACAGACTACCTGACCAAACACAATCTGCTCTTTCAGGAACAACATGATTTCAGGAGGGGTCACAGCAGCTCCACCGCACTCGTCGAATTTACATCATACATACACGAGGCCCTTGAACAAGGCTCAGTGGTAGGGGCTCTATATTTGGATCTGACTAAAGCCTTTGATATAGTTAGTTATGTGCTTCTTCTCCACACTCTACCATCCCAAAACATCTCCCAAGAGGTTACCTCCTGGCTCAAAGACTACCTCTCTGGTCGGACCCAGCAGATAAAATTAATACAACTCTATCCTCCAGTTGGCCAGTCCTAACAGGTGTCCCACAGGGTCCATTCTTGGTCCATTACTTTTCACCCTGTTACTGAACTCCTTCCCTCAATCTTGCAGTGGGAAGCTAATGCTTTATGCAGATGATGCTGTAGTTTTTGGAAACATCCTCATCCCAATGTGCTCCAGTCTGCCTTGCAGGGTTTCTTTAGAGAACTTGAAATCTGGTTCTCTGAACACATATATACTAAACTACAAGAAGACCAAATATATGATCTTTGCCCATCGCCAAAACCCGATCAGTAACATACCACTAATGGTGACAAACTCCCTGGGAGTCATGTTGGACACCTCCCTCACCTACAACAAGTCTCCTCCACTGTTAACTCCAGACTCGGGATCCTGTATAGACATATACACTGCATTCCCCTGCAGGCAATGCACCTAGCAGTGTCTGCCTCCATACTACCCTTAGTGGACTACGGCATAGTAATCTATGGGTCTGCTGGCCTTACTGCTCTACGCAGCATCAACCTCACCCTAAATAAAGCCTGCCACCTGGTATCAAACTGTGACAGGCTAACCCATACCTGTCAGCTTTACAAATCTACTGGTTGGCTCAACTTCCAAGATAGGCTTAAATATCACACCTGCCTCCTTGCAAAAAAGATACTACACAAACAGGCACCTATTGGCCTCCACCCCCTCATCAAAACAGTTACACACAGGAGGGCACCAAGGCACTTTGCAAACACCTCCTTCCAAGTACCTCACTGTAGAACCTCACTTGGCCAGCAGTCCTTCGATATCGTGCCCCCTCATGGCTAAACAACCTAGCGTCTAGTATCTCCCTTGCATCCAGTCTGGACCAATTTAAAGCTGATCTCAAATCCTTTCTCCTTAACTCCACAATCTGTGAATGTACATAATGTACAAATGTACTTAACTCCCCCCCTCCAGGTTCCTCCTCCAGTGCAATTGGATGGCCCTCAGCATAGGGATTTCTTCTTTCTTCTCCCACTCTAGAGCTCATTCAAACCCATTGTAAATATTTTATGACTCTGGGCTAGTATTACAACCCTCCAAAACTTATACTGTCATATGAACATATTATTAACCTAGACCTTCTTTTGAGATCACTGCTGATGTAAGTGTGCAATGTTAACTATGCTGAATATTTGACATGTATATTTAAGTGATGCTTGTATATTTTCTTTTCTACTGATGTGGAGCCTTTGCAAAGGTGGCTATGACTCAAAGGTTGTAATTCTGCTTCTTTCAATAAATAAATAAATAAAAGTATAAAAAATAGGTACTCACACACCCCTAGTAAACACTGGTATTAAGTGTTCATGAATACAGAATGGCGTCCCTTTAAGCCAAAACCTAGCACAGTATGTGTTCCTATTGTATCACAAATTTAAAAGAACATATTGAAGCCCCATTTCTGTAGACTTACTTTCCTAAATAAAACTTCTATTTATCTTTACTTGAAACTCATCTCTTTCTTGTTCCTCACTGAGCCCGCATCTCTGGGCAGGGGCTGGCTGGCTGCTGTGCTGCTGCAGTTGGATGCTGTGGAGTCAGACTGGGACCACATCCAGGACTGACCATGTTCGTTGTCTCTGTGAGCATCGCAAGTGTCCTCCATTCCAGGCCAGTGGGCCTGGAGACTGCAGCAGACAGTAAATGTGATGGACTTCTTTCTTTGATCTTGGCTTGGGCAGGGCAGGGCTTGGGCTTCCCTTCTGTAATCATCACCCACACCCATCACCAACCCACCCTGACTGACCCGTCACCCATCCGAGATGACTCACTCTCGTCTCACGACACGTCTTCTCTCATTTGCTCAGCCAGCTTGGCTGGCTCAGAGTAAATGCGGTCTGCTCTGCTGTGTGCCTTGCTGTGTGTGCATACCAAAGCTCTACCATGTGTGAGCAGGAGAGAAAGTAGCACAGGCATTGAGTGGCTGAATCAATCATGACAGAACCCTACACATGTCACTATGGTGGTGGGGATGAATCGTACATGAATGTCACTCAGCAATACACACACACATGCACGCACCACCAATGAATTCAAAAAGCATATATTGTTTTGAACCTTATGAATTTTGAAAAAAAAATTATGTTAATTATTTTACTATTTTGTGCAATGATTTTTTGGGGACACATGCTCCCTCGGGTCCTATGGGCATGACACCACTGCATACATCAGCAGGGAGTCTCCAGCCTTGACTATTTTGTTTTGAAACCTGAGCATTAGAGGCCCTTGCAGTGGCTTTGACAACTTCTTGCCTTCGCTTTGGCTCTCTCTCTCTCTCTCCCCCCCTGCCTAGCCTTGGGCTGCATTTTGCATTTCCTCAGTTTGCTCACCATGCTACACAGTTAGTTGATTAGAGTTTCAAGATCTGAAGTCACAGGAGGTGCCTGGGCTTGCACTCCCATACCCATGACAGAAAGGTTTTGGTTGACTGGAAAAACAGACTGATTCTGCAGGCCACCTAGGGCTCTACTAAGAGCTGCAGTGGTCTTATCAAATACCTCCTTGTACCTCTTGAGTAACTCCCTCCATTTTGAGTCTCTGCTGCGGGTGTACCTCCAGTAACTTGTGTAACAGTTGCTGAGGCAGGGTAAGCCCCAGTGCTCTTCTTACTCCTCAGCCATTTGAACTTCTCTCATAAGTTTACTGTGAGCCAAGGTGTTGTCCCTCCTCTAAGCCAGGTGTAATTTGAGACTCAACACTGTAGAATGACAGGCAGACTTAAGTACATGTTCCAACCACACTCAGTTCACAGCCCTCTAGTTAACCTGTCTATGACCCTCTTCAAGTTACTCTTGGATTGACACTGGTGTTTGACATGTACATCCTCACCACAGTTGTAACTGAGGAAGCTGGAATACATAGTGGGTGTGAATGAAGATGACCAGATGGATCATCAGCTGGCTAAATGGAAGGCAGCAGAGGGTGGTGGTGGAGAACCCTCATCACCAAGGGAAGTAGCTAGCGGGGTGCCACAGGATCAGTACTGGGACCAGTGCTGTTTGGGATATACATAGCTAATATCTCACACGGGATCCAGAGTAGGATCAGTCTGTTCACTGACCATATGAAGATGGGAGCTGGGGTAGATGACTTTGAAGGGTGGAAGGGGCTGCAGGAGAACTTGACCAAACTACAGGAGTGGTAGAAAACATGGCAGCTGGGGTTCAATGCCAAGAAGTCACAGTACTACATTTTGGAGCTAGGAACCAAGGGAGGAGCTATCAGCTGTGAGGAGTGCAGCTAGAAAGCACCGAGGAGGAAAAGGATCTGCGGGTGCTTATAATGGGCAGCATGAACAACTCAGCTTAGAGCAGGAAAGCAGCAGCAAAGCCAGCAGGATGCTGGGGTGTATAGCAAGGGAGATCTCCTCCAGAAATACGGAGTGATCCTTCCTTTATACAAACTCTGGTCAGGCTGAAACCTGGAGTACCGTGTGCAGTACTGGCACCCATTCCTGAAGAAGGACATCAAATTGTTGGAAGGAGTGCAACATAAGGTGACCATGATGATCCAGTGATGGAGGAAAAAGTCCTACAAGGATAGATTGGGCAAGCTGAACATGTACTTCCTGGAGGAGAGGAGATAGGAGGGATATGATTGAAACCTTTAAATACCTTAAGAGGATAAATAAGGCTAATACAGAAGGGATTTTCCAGCTTAGAAGAGGAGGATATGAGAGACCATCAGCTGAGATTGGAGGGAGATTCAAGAGGAAATCAGGAGAAATTTTTCACTGAATGGGGGTGGACAGGTGGAATGTTCTGCCCAAGAATGTAGTATCCTGTAGTGTGCTGGGCAACTTTAAGAGGGTTGGGACAGGGTGGGGGGTTGTGATGAAGAGGGATGGGAGGTGGGAAGCTGCAAGTTGAGGGGCTAGCTGCACAATCGAGCAGACTCGATAGACCATAAGGCCTGCTTCTGCTGGCATTTTTGTATATTCATATGTTCGTATCCTGAGAAGTCACACCTCTCTTTCAAAACACTCCCTGCGAATCCTTTCAGTGTGGCTCAGGAAGACAGACAGGAGCTCTTCTTTCCATTGCTGGGTCAGTATAAATCTCCTTATCAGATCCTTGCTTAACTCTGTACTCCCAAAAACATCCTCTAAACCTGTCAAATACACTTGGGCAGTAGCATCAGAGTTTGCAGATCTCAATGAATGGATAGTCTCTAGTGCAAGACCTCAGAGGCTTTCTCCAAGCCATTTTCATTTGTCCACTTTGGAGAATTGCCAGTCTTGCAATAGAGGAGCAGCAAAGTCCATCCATGTCTCCAAATCATCCTCACCTGCTGGAGTGAGCTTTACTTCTGAAAACAGTCTTAATCTATGATATGAGTCTGAGGGAGGTGGTCTATAACTAGGTCTGGCCCCCTCACCCTGTGGAGGGGCACCCCCTGGGAAAAGGGGGGAAGGGGAAGAAGTGTGGCCCTTTAGGTTAGATAAGGGGTTATGGCTCTCTTATTTATTTACTTATTGAAATGTTTCACCAGGAAGGCACGCTGAGCAACAAGTTGCTCATCTCCCGGTGTGACCTGGGGGCAGGGGAACCTGAGGATAATTACATGGATTCAAACACTTAGAGAATTACATGTAGGTTACATATGAAAGAGAGTGAGAAAAACACAGTAATGGCTAGAGGAAGGATATGGGTGTGATGATCACAGAGACAATCAGGGACCAAGGTCCAGTCAGAGGCAGGGCAAAGGATTAAGATAGGGGTGGTCTAAAGGCCTCTAAATCAGAGTGAATACACAGACAAAGGTACAGTAGAAATGGAGATCAGAAAGGTATGAAAGGAAAAACTTGGCTAATGTCTAATGACTTTAAATATATCCAGCACCTTGGAAATGTTAAAACAGCTTTATTTTAAAATGCCAGGGTAGCACCCCACCCTTCCCCCTGGATCTGTTTAAAGTTGTTAGACATTAGTCAAGTTTTTCCTTTTGTTCCTGTTGAGTCCTGTGCTTTGACTACCTCTAATAATGTCAAGGGAAGGTAGTAATAGTGAATGACTTCAACCTACCAAATGTAGACTGGAGTATCCTTAAGGTCAATAGTAGTAGAAGACGCATCATCTTGGATGCAGTCCAAGATGGGCTTCTTTACACAGAGGATGACTCATACAGTATGACAAGGAATTGGGTGATCCTGGACCTAGTACTGACAAACTGCAATTATATCGGGGACATCAATGTAGCAGAGCCCCTGGGAAGCAATAATCACCTTTCAGTCAGGTTTCTGCTTAATATGGGAAAGGAAATTTTGAACATTAATACACAAGTTTTCATTAAAAAAAAAGTGCAGACTTCGAGAAGATGAGAGTGCAGTTAGGAGAGTATCTGGCAGAACTCAGAGAGGCAAAGTGGTAGAAGAGAAATTGTTCATAATAAGGAAAGGCATCCATGTAGTCACTAATGTCTGTCTCAAGCAGAAGGATAAGAAAAACAAACACTGAAAATCACTCTGGTACACAGGGGATGTAGCAAAAGCAGTAAGGGGTAAAAAGCCTTCTTTTAAAAGGTACCAGAGGTCTCAGAAACAGGAGGGCAGAGCTGACTACCAGGACAAATGCAAATCAGTGAACATGGACATGGAAGTTGGTGAGACCCCATCTGGAGTAGTTGGTGAGACCCCATCTGGAGTACTGTGTCCAGTTCTGGAGACCCCATCTCTGCAAGGACATAGACAGGATAGAGGCAGTCCAGAGGAGGGCAACTAAAATTGTGCAGGGTCTGCAAGAGAAGCAGTATGAGGAGAGACTAAATGAGCTTAATATGTGTACCTTTGAGGAAAGAAGGGAGAGGGGGGACATGATAGAAACTTTTAAGTACCTCAGTGGAATCAACAAAGTCCAAGAGGGTAGCACCTTTCAGAAAAAGAGACTTGCAAGAACAAGGGGACACAATTTAAAGATAGAAGGAGGGCGGTTCAGGGGCAATGTGAGGAAGTATTATTTCACGGAGAGGGTAGTGGATGCATGGAACAGCCTTCCTGAGGAGGTTGTGGGGTCTAAAACTGTGGGAGATTCAGAATGCATAGAGACAGACATAAGGCAATTCTTGTGGGGGTAGGAAGAAATAGGCTGTTGGTTAACTAGGATCTGCAGCCTATCCTGTAGAAGTAGGAAATGGGCAGACTGGATGGGCCTGGCGGTCCTTATCTGCCGTCAAAAGTCTATGTTGCTATGTTTCTATGTTTCTATGGACATTTGAGGCTAAAACTGTAGCTGGGTTGAGAATTTATGTATGTATGTATGCACTGTATGTATTTATTTATTTGAAATTACTCCAAACAGGACAGCCCCATGAGATGCAGCATCTCATTTTCTATGGGGGTCCCAGAGAGGATAGCAGTGATCAACAGGTTAACATAGTCCAGCAGGAATAGTTACATACAGGCTAAAATATACACAGGAAAAACAAATACACAATAAAGGTAAGTATCCAAACAGTAATCAAAACAAGCTAGCAAAGTGGGTTCATTGCAAAGAGAATGAACATTTTTATGCAACATGATCATGGACAGATACATGGGGAGTCTGGACCAGAAGATATACATGGAATTCTATAGTGTCTAGAAAGCCTGAACTTAAACACTTACAAGCTGGAAGCATTCCTTAGCTAGGGAGGGAATTCATTCCAGGTGTCTGCTGCTGCAAATGCAAAGGCCTTTCTCCCAAATTTACACTTCATCCTGGGGACTGAGAACGGAAGTGCTGCTGTTGAGCAGAGTGAGTGGGGACTGACAGATGGCATGGTACAAACAAAGCTAGTGGCAGCTCTGAACACCATGGAACAGAGTCAAAATTGGAAACTGGGATCTTGCAAAAAGGCAGTATACTGTAGTTTGGCTCCTCAGTCCTGGATCACAGAATGTTTTCCCCAAATCTTGGTGTAGTTAAAAGCAATTTTATTAACATAACTGACAAAACTCAGAGTAGAACCCCACTAAATATGAAGTCAATATTTCATGTCACACTGATGCTTTTCAAGATTTTAGGTAATCGTTCTTTAGCCAGGATTGAGCAGTATAGCATGGACTTGTGGCAGGAGGTCATGTCAAACTAACGGGATTATTTGTTTAACTGGTTCACAAGGGTGCTTGACAGGAACCAGGCAGTAGACATACTGTACCTGGATTTCAGTACGGCCTTTGACTCTGCCCCCATAAAAGATTAAAGATGAAATAATATGCCCTGGGGTGGGATACAAAATGACTATGTTGGTGAGAAACTGGTTGGGGGGAACACAGAGAGTAAAGGTTGGAGGGGAAGACTTGGGCATGCTGGAGGTTAGAAGTGGGGTACCACAGGGGTCAGTACTCAGGCCAGTGCCATTGGCCATGTTCATAAATGACATGCAGGATGGTATGAAGTGCAAAACCTGTACTTTTTCAGATGACACTAAGCTTTGTGGGAGGGTGGACACCTAGGGATCAGGGATATGAAGAAGGACCTTGAAAGACCTGAGAGATGGTCTGGAATCTGGTGACTGCAGTTTAATGCAAAAAAGGGCAACATCATGCACATGCAGAGAAATAACCCAGGGCTGTAACACAGGCTTCGGGGGATTACCATCATAGTGTGCAAAGAAGAGAAAAACCTAGAGATTGCAATAACCAGTTCCCTCGAGCCCTCTATGCTTTAAAGCAACATCAAAGGTATACAGGTTGCTAGATTACATAAGCAGGGGATTCACAAGCAGAAGAAAGTCCAAACTGCCCCTGTACTGATCTATGGTGCAACCACACCTAGAGTCCTGTGCACAGTTCTAAAAACCACTACCACAAAAAGACATTAAACAACTTGATGCTATGCTAAGACTAGCCACCAAAATGATTCAAGGTCAGCAGGGGTAATTATACAAGCAGAGAATGGAGAACCTGATTATGTACTCATTGGAGGATAGAAGTGATAGGAGGACTATGATAGTAACCTTTAAATACCTGAAAAGCATCGATAGGGTATACCCCAGTGAATTATTCAGAATTAGTGACATTATAAATACAATGGAAAACTGCTTCAAATTGGCTTGGGGTAGGTTCTGAAGAGATGTCAGGAGGTGCTACTACATGGAAAGAGTGGTGGAAGGGTGGAATAAGTTAACAGAGGATGTGCTAAGTGAAAACATCTGTGAATGGTTTCAAGAAAGGGTGGAAAAAGTTATGGGGAGTGTAAAAGCCTCCGGTGATGGGGGTAGTGCAACATGTAACTTAAGATGCTTCTACTGTGTATCAGGCAAACTCAATAACCAAAAGGCCTTCAGTTGCTGGGGAACTTCTCTGTTTCTGTAGCAGTTATTTTGAGTGCACATAATCCTGCTTCTTGGTGTTGCTGTGCTGGTGCAGATATATGATGCCCAGCTTCATGGTGCAGCTGATGGGGCACCCTACTCCTTGAGAGTGCAGTGTACTGGTATTTTCCTTGTTGCTTTCTTCTTATAACTTGTTTTCCAAGATCCATTCCACCAGGTCCACTGCCAACAGCTTAAGTAATTTCATGGCGACTGATGATTGTGATTGTGTGTTCTCCTCCTGCTAAGGGGCTGAGACTGAAGAGATGAACAACGCTGGAGGTTAGAGCAAGAAAGTTGAGGACAATTAGCACAATAAGGCATTGGTTTATTGTGGCACTGGCATCTGGGCTTCCAGTTACTCTGATGCATCCTACTGTTGCGTCTGCTGCTGAAGCTAAGAGTACGAGAACTTGAGAGATGAACAGCACTGGAGATGAGAGCAAGACACTTGAGTATGAGGACAGTGAAGACTTTTGTGTACTGTGACAATTACTTCTGGCACTTATCACTCCAAAGATGCTGCTGCTACTGCTGCTAAGAGGATGAGACTTTGAGATGCACAGCCCTGGGGATAAGATTGAGAGGGTTGAGGATAAACATGAAGGAATTAGTTTCCTGATGCAATGCCAGCTGGAATTCTAATCATAGGGAATGCAGGCAATGTCCCAAAGAAGCATGAACTAGCATTATCCCATTTTGCTCCAAGGTTATGGAACTTTATTTTTTTATTTAGAACATATTTTATGAGGTAGTCAAGTTGAGCCCTGAGGCTTGCTTCCAGTTGCAAAGTGGGGGGATTGAGGATTCCTTCTGAGCTTCACCTAAGTCCATCTGTCAAACAATTCATGGTAGATATAGTGCCTACCTATTCAGTGTATTCACCTGCTCCTATCTAGTATTATCCACCTTACATCTCAATGTTTTACAAGTCCCTTGACATCGATGTAAAACACTCTTTTGACTGTATTTGTCTTTTTGTAAATTGAATGTAATGTCTAATTTCCTATCTGACATTTTGCTTGTACTTATTACAGTGTCATACATGCCTGTATTTATTACATTATCCTTTCATTTTATACAGGAAAGTATGTGAGCAAAATGCTCATTTTCACAAATGTCCAGTGGTACAGAAAACTGATGATACAGAGAAAAGGTAAAACAATATTTGCAATATTTTACAATATTTACAATAGGGAACATTGTATATGACAGGATCAGCTAGATTAGAAAAAATTCATATAAAGTCCTTAATGTATTTATTATTATTGTGACTTCCTCTATTGTTACTTTGTATTCTCACAGGTAATACCTTAAAGTACCTTAAAGTAGGTACTTGATTGTCTAGTGCACCTACCTGATAAGTAAAACTAAATAAATAATTAATAAATAACCCAATGTTTGTGACTCTGTGTGTCCTATTTTCAAACTTCATCAGTTCACATCATCAGATGGTCAGATGGGATAGTAACAATTCTGTCCTAAAAAGTATCCTATGTTGGTATCAGATCAGAGAGCACAAAATCTAAGAAATCTGAAATAAAAACAAAACAAAACAAAACAGTGATATCTGATGTTATCTGATTTTTTAATCTATCTAAGCAACTCTAATGTGGAGTAAGGCTATTATGTATTTGATTTATACAATGTACATATAAATAAGGTTTGTATAAAGAGTAGTATCTACATAAGAAGTTTTGTCTAAGAAGTGTTTTTTATGTTGTCTTACACATGCGCAAGAAACATATTGCGGTAACTTGGAATAGCAAATTTTGGAGGTGTGGTCCTGTAGTGGCCAGTTGCACCACTGCTTTTTGGGGCTGGGCTCTGTGGTACTAATTAGATTGCATGCTATCTATGACAGCAGTGCAAAAGCGTGCCACCACCTTGAAAGGATTTAGCCGCTGCAATGAGGGAGTGCCCCCTCATTGCAGGGTGTACCTTCCCTGGAGTAATATTTCAATAAACATGGTGGAACTGTCCGCCTCTCGCAGTCCCCATAATAGCTGACGTCGGGGTGCCCAATCCCCCTGTTGGCATTTGCCCTCACTAGTACATTTGCCAATGGGGTAGCCCAATCCCTATTGGCATAATGTCCCCCCCCCAAAAAATTTGTTGTGTGCAGAGGGGGTGCCCAATCCCCCTTGGCTCATGCTTCCCCTCCCAAAAGCACACGGTGCGGCAGACGGGGGGTGCCCAATCCCTGTTGGCTCCAGCCCCCCCAAACAAAAAGCCAGGTGGCATGCACTGGAGCCCTCCCCAGCGTGCACATGCCCCTCCCCAACACACTGTATGGCAGACAGGGTGCCCAATCCCCATCAGCTCCAGCCCCCCAAAGAAAAACCCAGGTATGCCAGCATCCTGGGAGCCCACCCTAGTGTGCCCAAAGCGTCCCACGTTGCTGTCTTTTTTCCTATAAAACAGAAAATGGTCCTTACGGCCCTTGTGGCCCCCCAACTCCACACCCACCTCCCACACACCCCTCACCCCATACTTACTCCGGAGGCTGGCGACGATCTTCGGTGGACCAGGAACATCTGCACTCTTCAAAGCCGAACGTGAACTGAAGAAATGCCAGTAAGCTGTATAATGGCATAAACAGAGTTTATTCAACTGTGGTGGATATCTGGGCCATTTTTGGGAACTTTTTCACCAAATTTTCACCATGGGGTTCTTGGCACTCCACCTCATGAACTCAGTCACTGTCATTATGTTATTCAGTTCAGAAAGGTGATTTCGCAGTCACTGTGCGGAACCACCTTTTGGAACTAATTAATGAAATGACAGTGTAACAGTTCATGAGGTAGGCTCTCAAAAACCCTATGTTGCAAATGTGGTGAAAAGATTCTCCAAAATGACTGCGTTACGAGTGTGTGTTGCGCAGTTCCTACGCACACTCGTAACTTCAAGAATTTTTTATATTTTCACTCCAGATTTTCAACACTGCCATTTTACCACACCTTCTTATAAACAGTACAGCTGTCATTTTTCACATTTTGCCCAAAATGTGTTTTCGCACATGTGGTGCACAATGGCGCAGTTGGTGTATGAAATCAATGTTCTGAACAAATTAAGAAAATCACAGTGACACTGCCTATGAGCAGAGGTCCCAAAATGCATATGTTGAACATTTGGCAACAAAATTCCACAAAATGCCTATTTTATGAGCACGCATTGAGCAGTTTTCATGCACACTCGTAAGTTCGAGAATTGTTAATATTTTCACCCAGATTTTCAACATTATCATTTTTGCACACCTCCTTAAGAACAGTACAGTTGTAATTTTTCACATGCTGCACGAAATGTGGTTTTGCACATGCAGTGCACAATGCCTGGTTGCTGTAGGAAATCAATGTTCAGGACAGATTAAGAAAATCACTGTGACAGTGTTCATGAGTGGAGGTCCCAAAATGCCTATGCTGATAATTTGGTGAGAAAATTCCACAGAATGACTGTGTTACAAGCATGCATTGCACAGTTTCCATGCACACTCACAACTTGGAGAATTTTTAATATTTTCACTCCGGATTTTCCACATTTCCATTTTTGCACACCTCCTTAAGAACAGTACAGTTGCCATTTCTTACACCCTGCCCCAAATGTGGTTTTGAGCTACTGGCACAAAATGGTGCAATCACTTTGGGACATCAACATTCAGGACAGATTAACAAAATCATAGTGCCGCTGTTCATGAGCAGAGGTCCCAAATGCTTTCATGAGGTGGGGTGAAAAAAATCCCATGTTGAAAATTTGGAGTGCAAATACCAGCAAATGCCCGGGGCATTAGGGTTTCTAGCCATAATGTCCCAACCTGTAGAGACAAACCGGCATCAGGTGTGTGACTTTATATTGCCGGTTCTAATGCTCACACCAATCCACCCCACCCCCACCCTGCCGCCACTGATAGGCATCAAACTGTGTCTTGCACTCTTTGGCCCAAAGTTCACCCCATTTTCCTATACTGCACCCATCTCAATATATTTCCATATGGAATAGGGTGAGCGTAAGGCCTGAGGACCCCAAGACAGAACGCGATGCTTGTCAGACTCTGCAGGGTAGGGTGAGGTGAAATCACATGAGCGTTATGGCTAACACCCAAAGGCACACCTCAGTGCCTGTCAGTTTCTTAAGGGTGGTGTGTGGTTGGCGCCACTTCCGCACTTCACTGCTATTCCTTTCATGCATCTGTTTAACTCTCTGCACTACCAATGCCGATGTCAGCAAGACAACATTCGCATTGACAAATGCTTGTTTATATAAGTGCTTTGTGTTCATGGGATGGTTATGCCTCCACCCACACACACGTAAACAGTATTTTGCTGTATGACAGTGTAAGGTGTTTAGCTGTGTATCAATGTTTTAGGTAATAAAACATGGTTCAGTTTGATGATCAAAATTTAAGGGATCTAGTTTTGAAAACAAGTTATTTTCATACTGCTGCCTTTGAAACACACTTTCATTTTGAACTGGTGTCTTGTTAGAGATTTGCCTTTGCATTTAGTGCCCCAACCCTGCTTTAAAAAAATACTGGATTGCATACATTTGTATGTACTATGCTTCTTTACATAAGAAGAACAGAAACGTTTTGATTACTGATTGTGATCAGTGAATATGTCAGAATAGGGAACCCTAGAAATGGTATGCCTCCCCACTATGTGTAAACCCCACAACTCACTATTTTCATCATGGCTGAGTATACCTGTCTGTTGTGGTCTGTTTCTGTTGGTTTAGTGTGACACAGTACATAAGGTGTCTATTTTAGTATATTGGATTTCACAACAGTGTAGTAAAGAAGGCTGAAAAGACTGCTATTGTGAGTTTTTTTTCTTGGAACGGGTAGAAGAGGACTGCACTGTGAAGGAGAAGGAAGGCCTTGTGGCCACAAGTTTAAACTGATGTTCTGAGTGGAACAGAATGGGAAGATTAAGGAACCAAGACAGGCATTTACCTAGTTTAAAAAAATGAATGCATGTGCACAGAGGACAGATATAATTAAATTAATTTAATAATTGACATGACAATTGTTTTGTGCTTAATTACACATTTAAATAAGATAACTTATATAGTCTGGAGAAAAAGATGGTGGAAGCCATACTGTTCTACTTAAAAGTGGTTTATGGCTGAACATGAAGACAATACAAAGCAGGGGATTGATCAGTTATGACTGTCAATGTATATGACTTACCCAAGTGCAAATTAAATGGATTCTGACATACCCAAGTGAAAAATATTCATTTTTTACTTGAGTACCTAAAACCAAAAATAACCTATTTATTTGCTGTAGATTGTTTCACATAAGTTGTATAAACATAGAAACATAGAAACATAGACTTTGACGGCAGATAAGGACCACTAGGCCCATCTAGTCTGCCCATTTCCCTACCTACAGGATAGGCCGCAGATCCTAGTTAACCAACAGCCTATATCTTCCTGCCCCCCCACAAGAATTGCCTTATGTCTGTCCCATGCATTCTTGAATTCTCCCACAGTTTTAGACCCCACAACTTCCTCAGGAAGGCTGTTCCATGCATCCACTACCCTCTCTGTGAAATAATACTTCCTCACATTGCCCCTGAACCACCCTCCTTCTATCTTTAAATTGTGTCCCCTTGTTCTTGCAAGTCTCTTTTTCTGAAAGATGCTACCCTCTTGGACTTTGTTGATTCCCTTGAGGTACTTGAAAGTTTCTATCATGTCCCCCTCCCTTCTTTCCTCAAGGGTATACATATTAAGCTCCTTTAGTCTCTCCTCATACGGCTTCTCTTGCAGACCCTGCACCATTTTAGTTGCCTCCTCTGGACTGCCTCTATCCTGTCTATGTCATTGCGGAGATGGGGTCTCCAGAACTGGACACAGTATTCAAGATGGGGTCTCGCCAACTGTCTGTACAGAGGGATAACAACTTCCTGTTTTTCTGCTGCTGATGCCTCTCCCTATACATCCCAGTATACCCCCGGCCCTCCCTACTGCCTTCTCACATTGCTTGCTAACCTTAAGGTCATCTGATATGATTACCCCTAGGTCCCTTTCCTGTTTTGTTGTTGTTACTACCTCCCCACCCATTGTGTATTCTTCCCCTGGGTTCTTGTTTCCCAGGTGCATTATTTTGCACTTTTTTGCATTGAATCCTAGCTGCCATGTCTGACCATTCCTCCAACCTTGCCAAGTCCCTTTTCATCCTTTCCACGCCTCCTTGTGTATCAACCCTGTTGCAGATCTTTGTGTCATCTGCAAAAAGGCATACTTTTCCTTCCAGTCCCTCTGCAATGTCACTGATGAAGACATTAAAAAGGACTGGACCCAATACTGAACCCTGTGGTACTCCACTAATAACCGCCCTTTCTTCAAGTGGACTCCATTTACAATTACCTTCTGTGTCCTGTTGTCCAGCCAATGTTTTACAGGCTACCACCCTGGGACCCACTCCCAGGCTGATTAATTTGACTAATAATCTTTGTGTGGGACTGTGTCAAATGCCTTGCTAAAGTCTAGGTAGGCCATGTCCACAGCCCCTCCTGGTCTACTACTTTGGTCACCCAGTCAAAGAAATCTATTAGATTCATCTGACATGACCTTCCCGCTGTGAACCCATGCTGCTTTGGATCCTGTGCTCCACTGACCTCTAGGTACTCAACTATTCTTTCCTTCAGAAGTGACTCCATCACTTTCCCTACCACAGAGGTCAGACTGACAGGTCTGTAGTTTCCTGCCTCTGTCTTGGTCACAACAGTGCAGTAAGGGATACGTGATGCCGCCATTGAAAATATCTCTGTTATTTTCCCCGAGACCAGTGTGACTTTTTGAGATCACAAGTGGCAAAGCCATGAGTGATGTAATGGTCAAACTGCCGAGGGGAAAATTACAGAGATATTTTCAATGGAGGCATCACATATTCCATTTATGCAACACCCCAAAGTTTTGTTCATTTAAATTTCAGTAAGCAGCAACACAGCTCAAAACTGCAGATGAGTGTGCCGAATTCAAAAGAAGTTGAACAGTGTACACAAGCATGTATGAAACCAGTAGGGGGGGTTTGGCATTCTGATGCTGTAAGCTGTTTCTGGTGATTTTGTGATTTTTTTTTGCACATTAAAAGACTGATTTATTGTGAGTATCCTGAGGAGTGCTGAATCTTGCTGCTACACTGTTCATTTAAATGTAAATGTTTTTAAATGATTAATTCTTTAGTTTGGTGTTTCAGGGTGACTGAGTGTTGTGTTCAGGAAGAGTGAACAGTTTTTTTTGGGGGGATGCAGTTTGCATCAGTACATTATTATGTTGTGATGCCTTTGAGCAGTCATGTGAGCAAGCAGACAGAGTGCTGGAGTGCGGCCTTATAAGGGACCAGGGTGAGGAATGTCCTTGACTGCAGAACGGAGCATCTGTGGTGGCTTGTGCAGCAGGGGAGTGTTGGTCAGAAGAACTGCTTAAGAAGCAGTCCAGGCACTTGGGAGCCAGAGGAGCAGGAATACTGGTCAGAGAGACAGTGACTGGTAACATGAAGGGGTTGTTTTCATGTGGTAATGTTTAAATTAATTGAAGTCTATAGCAAAATTTGCTGTGTAAACTGTCAGGACATTTGAACTGGTACCAGTGGCCAAGTGAACTGTTGGGAATGGTTTAAAAGTAAAAGTGCTCCTCGCTGCCAGGTCCAGCCAATGAGGACATACTGGAGGTATATTCTCACCTACTATAGTACATTTGGACCTAGAATGAGAATATTTCAATATTCTCACTCTAGGTCCCAAAGAAAGGAAAATATCACCAATCAAAGTAAACAACAAAGGCTTCCAAAAGACTGTCAGTGCCTCCACAAATATCACCAATATTTGCCCAATGATATACTCATGGATGTTGCATGAATATGAAATATGCAACAGCCTGACTCAAAAATATAAATTTATCTTTAAGTGTGATGGGGCAGGACAATACAACTCACAAGTGATGGAGCCACAAGTTATGAGTTATAAAATCATGTTTCTCACAAGTGACAATAAACTGTAGAGTTTTATTTAGGCCCATTGTATATTTGGTTTATGTTAGTTGGTTATGTTTAGTTAACTATGCTAGTTATAACTTTTAAATTACCTGTTTGTCTGAACATTGAAGTGTTTCTCTTTGATTTGGACTGCTGGATTCAATGGTACAAAGGGCTAGTATGATGTCATTAGCATTGTAAAAGCTGCTCTCTGATTGTTTCAGTAGTCACTATGTCTTACCAACCTTCAAGACAGTCACTGTGACATAACCAACTTGCAAGATAACATGTTATCTTATAAGCTGGTACCAAAATAATGTTTGTATTACACAATGTGTTTTACACTTACACAATGTATTTTACACCTGTAGTGTAAAGATATCAATCAAAATGCAATCCATTATGTATAGTCTAATGATTTCTCCCCGTTAACAATACAATCAATAAATATAAAACTATTATGCTAATTAGTTTCAAGTAAATTAAAATTACCTTAAAGCTGACTCATTTTCTACGTGCATTTTGGCAAACTCAATATTTTAATAAATTCTTAACCCCTAAATTCTGAAGGTGTACACTTACTTTCATTTAGAATAATGATTCCTGCAATAATACCTAAAAGTGATGTTATCCACTGCTAGTTCACTGTTATTCTGCAACTTTCTAAGATTCTGTTACCATCCTTTTAATTATATGAACGCAACATTACTCTGCACACTACCATGTGTTAATGTATTACTTCAAAATGCACTATCTAGTCATTGTTTTACAGTCTTTGTCTACTAATATGCTCTAGTCTATTATGCCTGAATTTTCCTGTGTAATACTTCTACTCCTGCTAGCTCGATGGTCCCCCTGTAAATGAGATGCTACATCTGAAGGTGCTTATCCCAGGAAGCTAACTCCAATAAATACCTTGAGGTAGGTCATATGCCAGCTCAAAAGAAACTGTTTCACTGAAAAGGAAAAAAAGATGAAAGAAAGCTGATATAGTATTAATCAATCACAAGACATTTAAATGCTTTTTTAAGACAAAGACAAATAATGTGACCTAACTGGGAACTTAAGCCTGGCCCCTAAATACCATTCTGGTGCTCTGTCAGCTGATCTACTAGACCAACTGGCTAGACTGAGCTCTCAATAGTTATTGTTTTCTCTCTCTCTCTTTTCCCCTCTCTTTCTTCCCCTCTGATTTAACTATTTAATAACATAAGAAGTTAAGATAGAAATAGACCATATAGCTCATGTATCGGCATAGGGTTGTCTTAAAAGTAATTAT
Organism: Neoceratodus forsteri; assembly: GCA_016271365.2. Lineage (NCBI taxonomy): Eukaryota > Metazoa > Chordata > Ceratodontiformes > Ceratodontidae > Neoceratodus > Neoceratodus forsteri. The sequence continues at coordinate 1,021,073,359 of CM057454.1, read as the reverse complement.
AAAATGGGTAGGAAAAATACTTCATCCTGACTGGCCAAGAGGGATCAGATCACATTGCCTTACTTGGTGGCAACCACTGGTCTGGGACCCCTTCTGGCAATCAGGTCCCAGTGCAGCCAGATATCTATGCCCACCAACAAGTTTTCAAAAAAAGTTTGTGGCAGCCATGTTGAGAATGTAAAGAACCATAACACCTGCACTTGCCATAACTTGAAAACTAGCACTGTACACCATTTTCATAACTCCTCATCCCACTCCCCCACCTAACAAACACTTAACATGTACAAAAAACATTTAAACCCAACCACTTACCATTTTACATTTTTATTACTTGAATTTTACAGGTTTGTAATCCTCCGTCTCCCTTGATCCTTATCCCGTGAGGGAAAATCAGGCTGGGAACAGATAGACTGAGAAACAAAGGTCTGCATAAGTAAGAACAAAGCTAGTGTAAGCTGTTTCATTTTCTTTCAAATACATTTCTTAACTTTCCATTAGTTTAACATGTTTAGTAGTTTAAAAATGGAAATGCTACTAACACAATAAGTTGGCCAACCACATTTACAAGTGGATGAGCTTTAGTCAATTTCTTTAGGTTGCAAGCAGTTTAAAACATTTTTGTCTTTACATCATTATTTTATCAACATATTTTCCATGTTATAAGTGGAATAAGTCACTTCAGGGCATGGGTATATGCCGAATGAATGTATTTCATTGGCCTAGCACCTTACAGTGCAGCCAAGGGGTGCTTTTATTCAGCATACACCCATGTGCTATCATGGCTTATTACTGCCAACAAAATTAATTGCTAGCCTTTATTACACATTGAAATGAATGCATGTATTGCTGTATTATACACAAGTATGACATCACACATGTATGTAATGGAACTTGTATTCTCTCATGCTCACAACAATCCATTTCCTGTTTTTTAAATGTAGAACCAGTAATCATAAAACATAAATTATAGGCAGCAAAAAAACTTAAGCAGCAGTATAGTGCTGTGGCTTAGGGCTCTGAGCTGCAAACATGGAGACCTTGGTTTGAATCCCACAGCCTCGCTGCATACTGTGTGACCCTGAGAAAGTCACTTAACTCCTTGTGCTCCCAGGTCACACCTGGAAACAAGCTTCGACTTAGTATGTGTAATGTCCCAAAGTTTGGGGCACCACAGAATATAAGGATTTGAATAAGTGCCCCTGGGTCCCCTCTCCTGTCCAGGATGCCTGTGAACAGGTAGAGAAACCCATGGGCTTGGGGCCCCATTTGCTGTGTGTTTCCTCTTCCCAGAGTCACCAGGCAGGGCACCAAATAAAAAAAGGGTTTTTCTTTCCTCCACTCCTGCTGCTGCTCCATTCTAATCACCCCTGGGAGCAAGCAGCAGGCAGCTGGAACAATGGGCACCCACATGCAGGGCTGCTGTTCTTAGCCTGTGTGTGTGCACCAGTCAATTAGAAAGAATGGGCTTGAGGTTCTATAAATAGGAACCCTGAATGCTTTTGAAAGTGCAGCAGCCATTTTTGGGACATTTTTGGGGTGGTCTTGGAGTTGAGAGGACACGGGAGTGTGACGGGACTTGGCTTACCAGTGGTCATTGAAGCAGTCACGTTGACTCCTCCAGTGTCTCTCCTCCAACCAGTGAAGAGATCTCCAGCCCATGATGACAGTCCAGTGGCAGCAGTGTGGTCCTAGTTCCTGGTGGCTGCATGGGTGCAGTCCAACCTTTAAAAAGTTTATTTTCCAGCTTCCCTTCCTTCGTGTGGCCTTTCAAGAGCTACATCACACTGGAGAAAGCTGTTGGCCCTTGAGAGGCCCATTGTCATCCTCTGCTGTGCCTGTTGCCTCTCCTTTCCCGGTTCCTCCCTCTGCCAGCAAGACCTCACTTCCCAGCATCAGCTTTACCCTGGGCCAGGGTGGTGAGTCGGTGGCAGCACAGAAGGAGTGCTGGCCACCAGAATTTATTAAAATAAAAGATTTGGGGCCATTGAGCGCTGTAAGTGCTATCAGAGGATCAGATGGGGCCAGCCATTGATTAACATAAATAATTAGTTAGGGGCATGGCGACACCCATGGAAGGGCCTGCCTTTAGGCCCATAGGGAAACACCTGAATATTTATAAGGAGGTCAGACTAAAGGTGGGACAAGCCCTGGCTGAGTAACAGTAAGGCCTGGAGAGGCTCTGGAATTGAAACGGAACTGATCAGCTTAAGGGATTTAAAGAGGAAGCAAGCCCCAGAGAAGACACAAGGGCAATGTCAAACCCCCCTAAGAACTTGAAGGACAGCAAAGGCCCCAGGTGGTTCTGGGAGCCCATTAGATAAGCCCACAGGGTTGAGAGATTTAAAGGAGCCCAGCAGTTATGAGGGCAAAAAGGGGAAACCAGAGTGGAGAAGGGCAGGCATACAAAGAAAAGTCCAGAGGGGTAGCCAGATCCTGATGTAAAAGGGTTCCATAACTGTGGAGGGACAGAACAGGGTGCTTAGCACACAGCTGCTATTGAATGACTGTCAGCTGATGAACTGTGTATTGCTTAGTACCTAAACTGTTGAGTTGATTGCAAAAGTACCAAGACTGCATTATCCTGGGATTGCGGTTATTTGCCCCTGCTATGAACAATTGCCCTAGACTTTGATCAATTGACCCTGCAATGGACAATTGCCCTGGATTTCAGCAATTTGCCCCATTTCAGGCAAATTGCCCCTGCAATGAACAATTGCCCCAGTAACCATTGAACGTCGTGGTGCATTGCTAAGTAGAATTACCAGTGTCCTAGTGCAAAGAGGAATTGCCAGTGTTTTAGTGCACAGTATATGGACTCAATCTTCTGCCGCAACACCCCTGGTGGGGTTGTTCACAGCTGATTCTTCACCGAAGCAGTCTTCAGCCAGTGAAGAACTTCACGCATCTTCTTTCCCTGTTGTCCGCCATTGGTTGAAGTCAACATAACCTGGTATGAGTCGCAGCTACCAACTCCTGGTCTCCTTGTGGTTCAGTCAGCTCGGAAGTGGAACGTCCTGGAAGAAGCCTTATCCATCTCTCCCAGTCATTTGCCGAAAGGTCGAGTCCGACGTGACCAGTGTGTGTCTGCATTCACCAGTTTGTTGTTTTATGGTTCTGGATAGTACAGGTTTTGATCTTCGCCCTGCATTCTACTCTTTCTGCTTGTTCCATCCTGCTTGTCTTGTGTTGTTGTTTGGGATTCAACTGATCTTGGTGGTCCTCCTGTGGATCCTTCACCAAAGAAGCTTCAGTGTACCTTCATCCTTGGCAATCCTTGCAAGAGGATTCTGTGCCAAGTCTTGTGTTCCTTCACCCTTGGCAACCCTAGTCAAGGGTTTGTGCTGGAGAACTTCAGCCAGTCTTTGTGTTCCTTCATCCTTGGCAGCTCTGACTGAGGGTTTGTGCTGGGAAACTGCAGCAGATCTTCATCCTTGGCAATCCTTTTAAGTGGATTCTATGCCAAGTCTCCTTCATCTTGGCAGCCCTGGTCGAGGGTTTGTGCCGGGAAGAATTCAGCAGAGTTCAATTCTCTTATGCCTGAGTATTCTGGCAACCTTGAGAGTGGGTTGGCCAAAGAAACAGGGTCTGTTTAAAAATCTCTCCTATTCCCTTTTCAGCCTCTCTTAGGTTTTCACAGGTTTAGCTTGGTGCCAAGCAGAAGCCCCATTTTCCTTTTACCCCATTGCTACACCATTCTTCAGTTGTGCGCTCAAAGACAGCAGGAAAAGTTTGGACTTCCTTTGATCCTATGGACTTTTAGAGGTGTTTACGCCACCTAATCTTCCAGGATTAGCCTTGGTATTCATTGAGCACTGCAATAATTATCTCATCTGTTTATCAAGTGGTAGATGTTTGAATTTGTTCCTTAGATCACTTAGAGAAAATTTACCATAGAGTACGATAAATAGTGGCCTTAGGAAGAGGTGCACCTGTTAGAGTTGGTATAGAGTGTTACTTGCTGTTCTTGTGTGGTTGGGTTCCCCTCTTCCCTTGTGACCACGTCTACCTTTCCCTGTGGTATGAATAAAGCCCGATGGGCATCAAACTTATAGATTGTCTCCTGCATCTCCTTACTGGGTGCTTCCATCCACCCATCCCCATTCAAACCACAGCGTTGTCTCACCAGTCCACCTGCTTGAGGCGATGGTGGGTGTGTATCTGGAATAGGCAATCTTTGTGGTCAGCATTTAGTTGAATAAGATCTCCACATGTGCTTTCCTGATTAAACAATTTTCCCTTTCTTTTATGTTTTTTTTTTACAGACCCACAGTGTGTGATTCCAGAATAAACCACTGGAGCTTCACTCTTGTGATTTAAGTGGCAGCATACACCTGGGTGTGTAGAATATAGAGGATAATATATGGGCAACTACAGTATGTGTAATGGATATTTACAGTGTCAGTGGCTCAGTAGGTAGCACACTCACCTCTGAGGCCGGGAGATCAGAGGGCTGTGGGTTCAGTTCCCACATCTGGCACTTGGGTTAATATCCCAGTACTGACACTGTAATACAGCATGAGAGGGGCGCTGCACTTCTGAGGTGCCGTCTTTTGGATGAGACGTTAAACCGAGGTCCCATCTGCCTGGATTGGTGGTAGTTCAGGTGGATGTTAAAGATCCCATGGCACTTATCGAAAGAGTGGGAATTTCCGTGTCCTGGCCAAATTTCCTCATTCACTAAAAATACACAACAGCTTAGTCTGGTTCAAGGTCAGTTGGCATTCATCTGTATCCCTCCCGGTCGTGCCTGAAAATAGGCAGGATTTGCATAGTGCACTTACCCGTCAACAAAAGCTAAATAAATAAAATAAAATATTTTCTGTCACACAGCCAAGGTGTGTGATATCACATAAATCCAGAGACCAAAGATCAAGTTGTTCATCCAAGCATCACACACCAAGGGTGTGTTAAAAATGTCTGAACTGTTGCCCATGCAAGCAATAATACCTGATAGATGTGCAGTATTGGGCTATACCAGACCATCTAGCAGTGTAATGAGGCTTTACATCTCAGGTGGAGGGACTTATGGCTCTTGGAAGGTCCAATATAGCTCATACCACTCACCCTGGATGGTGTTATTGTGCTTAGAAATTGGTTTTGGAAGAATTTACATAAAAAGTTTAAAGAGCAGCTTTCTATTATAATACAAAGCTTAAAATGATGAGATTTACCCCAATTATGTTTTAACTTTATTATTTTCTAGTTCTTTGTTATTTTTTCTACTTTCCCTTTTTGTTGGTCAACTCAGTATTACAGATAATGCAGCAATTATTTCACTGAGTCTTTTGAAATGTATCTAGCTCTCTCCTGCTAACCACACAATGGCTATTTGTGATATCACAGTCTGTTGTCATGGTGAGCACTGTGATGTCATAAAGAAAGACACTGTGAGGTTAATAGGGGTGAGGCAAATGTTTTCTATACAGACTTTTTAGATGGACTACAAGATGTGCTGTAAATCTTGGAAAGGAACATTAAAAATTTAAACAAAAATATATATTCTCTAGTAAATTGTAAAAAAAAACACCTTATTTATTTATTTTAGTCTATGGTAACCAGATAAGGCCCACTAGGCACAAGTGCCTGTTTTCAGGGGCGACCTGGGAGCACTAGGCAGTTAAGTAACTTGCTCAGAGTCACACAGTATGCAGGTGGAGGTTGTGAGAATAAAATCCAGGTCTGGTCTGCTGGATGTACCAAGCTCGTTCACAGCTCATTACTCTAACCTCTAGGCTATACTGCCACATGAAACCACATGCTGAAGTGCAGAGTTGCTGTTCAAGAAAAAAATTCAAAATAGTTGTGAAAAGTTAATAAAAATCAATATAAAAAATGTTGTGTAAAGTAGTCCCTCTACATCTAGCATTGGCATTAGAGGTCACTATTGTGTTTCATAGTGTTTTCATTTCTGGCTACTGTGGTAAATATGCTGACCCCCCCCCCCCAGCAGACCTACAGAGATTTTGTGGAGATTTCTGTTTTAGTTGCCTATCTTCCCTTCCTGAGCAGCAGTCTATTTGAAATTTTTTTAGCCATGGTCTGAAGATGGGATGGTTACCTACCGTGTGGTTTTGCAGAGCATTCTGGCACCAGACATGGAAGAAACAGAGAAGCGGAACTGAAGTGGTAGTGCTAATGTTACATTTTTTAATGTCATTTGATATAACAATTTAGTTCAATCAAGGAAAGCAAGTGGTTTATGAATGCAGAACAGCATTGTTTGCGCAGCAGATTAATATTGCACAAGTGTAGCGATGAAAGAATGGCCATACTGTCTCTACTATGAGACCAGCAGTAGTTTCTTGAGTTCATCTCCCACAGATGGAGATGCGAAGCCAGCTTGTGGCACTGAATAAATTGGTCAGGCTTCTGGTGGAGGAGCAGTGTGAGCAGCTCTCAGGGCATAGAACACTCCACAGTAGTGCAAAAATAATTAATAAAATAAGTGGTGTATTTGTAATGTGTTGGCAATTCTTTCTTCCCCTGGTACGTTGGATGGGAAGGGAAGGGCAGTTATGTTCACTCGTTTGCTCACTCTCTAACCAAGAACAGAAACACGGCATCAAAATTTGTTTGAAAATTCTGTGTGGTGCACTGTTTTTGGTTAAAAAGCAGGCAAGCACAAAGACTAGTTATTCACTGGTTTCTGTTGCCTGATACCATCTGGTAGAACATGCTCTTGGCCAGTCAGAGAGCAGGGTTTCTTCAACCTATTTGATAAGCTTTATTTTATACATTGGTTGATGGAACAACAAGCTGTTTTTACAGGGCTGCTCTGTGGTGATTCTTTTGGCAGCACCTGTGCTGTCCAGACCTCCAACCTTGATCTGTATTAAATTTACATGCCCCCTCTCAGCACTGATGCAATCAGCACCAGAGAGGGGCTGTAAGTGTAGGAGCCTAGCGGAAAGATGGAAGGACCATAAACTGTGTGCTGGAGTGAACGGTGCAGCCTGTGCACATGACCACTTACACTGCTCGCTCCAGAACACATTCCCAACTCAGCAGCAGTTTGGGAGAGGAGCAGGAACATCTTACCATGGTCATGTAAGGGTTCATGAGCACATCTGCACTCCAGCAACCTGAGTGGTTGGGTTGCTATGGTGCAATTATGTCTGTGTAAACATGCCTAAAGTCCAGAGGTACGAGAGGAGCAGACTAAAGACAAAATTAAGGTTTGCTTTCAGCTGTTGTATCTTGTGTTTGGTGCTATGTGTAAGAGCAAGGCAATTCTTTTGGCACTTGTGTGCAACACAGTGTGATTGAAAATTTGTTACTGGTTTTGGGGTGTGACCAGGAATTATAAACTCATTATCCACTGCTGCTCATACATGTTTCAGATTCCTGTACTGTCTTTGGCAGGTTATCCCATATCCACACCATTCTTTTAGAGAAGAAATGTTTCTGTAGTTCTCCCATGAGCTTTTCTTAGTTTAGCTACCTGTCATGTCCTTATGTGGGTTTCAGTCATTTTTTTAATTCAGCATTACTGTTTTGCATTATCATTCTCTTCTTAACTATTATGAGCAACAGGATCAAGCTTCCCCTTTGTCTTCTTTTCTGTAAGCTAAAAAGATCTCAGATTATCTAGTCTACTACTCTATGTTGATAATCTTTATCTTCCCACTCATTTATCCTTTTAGTTGTCCTCCTTTTGACTGAGTATGTATCTTTAAAAGATACCTACACAAATTATGTTTTTCTTAAATAAACATGACTTCATAGCCCTGAAAAGTAAAGGCTGTTGTTTATTTATACTATTTCTTAAAAACATTCATTAATCACTTTTCATGTTTTACAAAGTGACAATACATAATCAAAAAATATTTATGTTAATATGGAAATTGTGTTTATTTCAGATAATTTTTTTCAGCATTTGAAAAATACAGAAAAAAACACCCCCTCCCATTCTAAAGACCCACTCACTCCATGAACCCTAAAATGACTGCCACTAAAGTATCATCACCTCTGAGGTAAGCATCATTTGTTGCACTACTGTTATGCGCTTGCTTCAGGGAAAGACAAAAGAGGCAATGTTTTGGGACCCAGAGGCTAAGTTTTAAATTAAAAAGTTCCTAGCCCTTTCAACTGTGATGATATGCTGCTTGGAAAAGTCAATACATGTTGTTGCTATAGACTTATTTATACAGAGCTGGCAAACTCTTTGTCTTACACAGTTTAAATTAAGGCTTGACTTGCTCATCTTCACCTTATTGGAGCAGTGGATTAAGCAGAGAAACATAGAAGTATTCAACAGAAAAAGGCCCTGTGTACCATCCAATCTGTCCAAGATTCAAAGGTATAAACCATAAAATTGTTATTTTTATTAAATGAGACAACATAAACCAACTTCCTCCAGCATCTGAGAATTTACTTAAAGTCAGAGGCCTTAATATTCAGAGCTAGCCAGCAGTGCACACAAAATGGAGTGCTGCACAAAAAAATGGACTGTCCGGCTCTGGCACCATATTCAAACAGATTGCATGATCTGAACACACTATACAATCTGTTTGAATACTGAATCCTAGATGTGCAGTGCACAGCAGAGAGTTACCATGTTTCACACAGTGGAATCAGGGTGTGGAGCTGAGGACCACCCATAGGGATACTGCATGATGTATACTGGTGTGCACTGCAGCCCTCATGGGTGATAGTCAGCCCAAATATGCAGATGAGCCCATTGGGCATGCATGGCACAATGGAGCCATTTGCATACCCATTATGGGCTCATCTAAATGTGTGCACTGCCATGAAGGGCACAGGCCAGTCCCTCAGCCCCGAGCCACAGTATTATAACAAAGACCCCACTCCCATAACCCTGGTAGTCTAGTCCCCCAGCCCCAATCTTCATATAAATTAAATTATCCCTGGTTGCCCTGGTAGTCTAAAGGTTCCCTCCTCTCAGCCCCAATCTGTATCTGAATATCAAATTCCCCAATCCCTGGTAGTCAAATGGCCCCCACCCCACCCTGTAATGCAGTGACCCACCACTCTGCCCTCCAACCTGACCAGAGCTGGCAACTGGCACAGCCACCACACACTGCATCGTCCAGCCAGTGACTGAACTGCACAGGAGCATGTACACTATCCAGTACACACTCATGAATAGTGTACACACTCCTGTACAGTTCAGTCTGCAGTTGGCTGGTATGGTGTGTGGTAGATTAAAACAAGTATACAAATTTAAGGGAAAAAAAAACTCCTAATAGAAAAAAAGGAAGAGCACACTGGGAATACAAGCACACATCAAAACACTTTGTAAAACACATGTTTTTGCAATTTCTAACTGTAGTACTCTTTAATGGGAAGTAAGCATTACAAGGTCACTCAACTGTGAAAGCCCATGAAAAGATATTTCAAACAAGGTATTGGGCTTACCTGCAGGTGTCAAGAGTCCTGAGATATGAATATGTAAATCATCTGTAAATCAAAACAAGGCAGCAGTCATTTCATGGACTCTTGATACAGAAAGTGATGTCACCAAAAGGCAAGTTGTAATTACCAACAAACAGCTTGCCGAAAGTGATGTCATCAAGAGGCAAGTTGTAATTAACAACATGCAGTTCATCCCTCAGTGACATCACTTTCAGTTTTAAGATTAAATTAAATTGATTCTGCTGTGTTTTGATTTACAGATCATTTACATATTCATATCTCGAGACTCCCGACAGCTAAAGGTAAGTCCAATACCTCATTTGAAAGATCTTTTCATGGGATTTCACAATTTGACTGTCCCCTGCAATGTTTACTTCCCCTTTAAGTTAATCAAGGATATTGATAAAGGACCTGTTAGGAATAGAGATGCAGTGAATTTAAATTCCGCTGGCGAAAATGAGCATAAGTGGGCACTTCACGCTGTCAATCTGCTTTCGAGAGTGGGCAATGCAAAGTGCTCACTCCACCTTGTCATTACCACTTCGCGTTAAGGCGGAATGGCAATGCGAAGTAAGGCGAAGTCATTGTTTTTAATGGACTTTGCATTCCTCATTATGATTCTAAGTGATCCACTTGGTGTTTCAGATTTGGCAGCCACCCCACACATCACATGGATTGTAGTACTGTAAGTCACATGCTCTTTAACTAGGCAGGAAGAAAGTGAGTCATACAAGCAGACACTTTTCCTTTCTCCTGTGCAGATGGAGAGAGAGTAGTGTGTTTTGTGACTGCTGATACTTTGAGATCAGAGAGAGGAGGAGATTTAAACTTTGATTTAGACCCAACAGCTTTTTTAAAAGCTACATTTTTTATCTTTTCTGTACTCTTTTTTACTTAATTTGTTCTTTCTGTAAATTTCATTTTTCTTACCTTTATACAGTGCTTTCAGAAAGTATTCACCCCCCCCCTTGGATTTTGTCACATTTTGTTGTGTTACTACCAGAATTTTTAATGCATTGAAATTAATTTTTTCCCTCTTGATTCACACAGCATACTCAACAATTTAAAGGGGCAAAAATATCTATATTGTGTAACAAAAATTTATGCAACATTAACAACTGAAATATCTTGTTTACTTAACTATTCACCCCCCCGAGTCAATACTTTGTAGAAGCGCCTTTGGCAGAAATTACAGCTTTGAGTCTTCTTGGGTATGTCTGTATCAGCTTTGCACATCTGGATTTGGGGATTTTCGCCCATTCTTTCTTGCAGATTTGCTCAAGCTCTGTCAAGTTGGATGGGGAGTGTCAGTGAACTGCAATCTTTAAGTCTTTCCACAGATTCTCATTGGGATTCAACTCTGGGCTTTGGCTGGGCTACTCAAGGACATTCACCTTCTTGTTCTGAAGCCACTCCAGTATTGCTTTGGCTGTATGCTTGAGGTCGTTGTCCTGTTGGGCAGTAAATCTTCGCCCCAATCCAAGGTCTATTGCAGACTGATGCAGGTTCTCCTCAAGGATGTGCCTGTATTTGGCTCCATTCATTGTTCCCTCTATCCTGACAAGTGCCCCAGTCCTTGCCACTGAAAAGCATCCTCATAACATGATGCTGCCACCACCATGCTTCATGGTAGGGATGGTGTTACATGGGTGATGAGCTGTGTTCGGTTTATGCCAGGCATAGCGCTTTGCATTCAGGCCAAAGAGTTCAATTTTTGTTTCATCAGACCAGAGAATCTTTTGCCACATGGTCTCAGAGTCTGCCACATGCCTTCTTCCAAACTCCAGGCATGCTATTATGTGGCCTTTTCTAAGGAGTGGCTTCCGTCTAGCCACTCTCCCATAGAGGCTACACCTGTGAAGTGCTGCAGAGATTGTTGTCCTCTGGACAGGTTCTCCCATCTCAGACATGGAACTCTGTAGATCTGTCAGGGTGGTCACTGGGTTCTTGGTCACTTCCCTGACCAAGGTCCTTCTTGCCCGGTTGCTCAGTTTGGGAGGATGGCCTGCTCTAGGAAGAGTCTGGGTGGTTCCGTAATCTTTCCATTTCCTAATGATGGATTTGACTTTGCTCCTGGGAACTTTCAACACCCTAGAAATGTTTTTATACCCTTCCCCAGATCTATGCCTCCTCACAATTCTATCACGGAGTTCTACAGACAGTTCCTTGGTCTTCATGGTAGAGTTTCTGCTCTGACATGCACTGTCAGCAGTAGGACCTTATATAAACAGGTGTATTTCCTCTGAAATCATGTCAACCATTTGAACTGACCACAGATGGACTCCATTCAGGTTTTAGAGTGATCTCTCAAGGAAATTGGATGCACCTGAACTCAATTTGGAGTGTCATAGCAAAGGGGGTGAATACTTATCAAATCAAGACATTTCAGGTTTTTATTTTAAATTACATGTACAAAAAATTCCAGAAGTTTCATTCCACTTTGACATTATAGAGTAATTTGTGTAGATACGTGACAAAAAAATCCCATATAAATGTATTTTAATTTGAGTTTGCAACATCACAAAATGTGACAAAAATCCAAAGGAGGTGAATACTTTCTGAAGGCACACTGTAAGTAGTTAGTTGTTTGTCTGTGTGACTGTGTGTGTGTGTGTTGTGTGACAGTGTGAGTAGTAATTGCTCAGACTGAGGGAGCTCAGTTGGAGAGATGGACCAGGTTGAGTGAATGTCTGGGGCAGGGGCAGCTCTGGGAGAGCGTGGTAGTGGTAAGCATCATACCCTGCGCATGTGTGGAGGGCATGGGCACCCATTCCTGTTGGACTGCTCGATACTTGTGAGTGCCCACCCCGAAGCAAGACCAGCACCACCTCCTTTCCTGACTCTGAGGCAGTTGTACCACCAACACCACCAAGTCCAGGTTGTCTGGAGCAGGATGTGCCTATTCCCCCGGGCTCAGGTGTGGATCCCATCCCTGTTCAGCACTGTGACCAGCTGACTGCCAGTTCATCTGGCCATCCCTGCCTGTGCCTGGTCCTCCCCCACCTCCATTGTTTGGCAGTCTTTTTACTGTGTGGGGGGACAGCAGTGTGGTCAAGTGCCACCTATGTGAGGTGGAGGTGCACCGTGGCCCCAGGGGACTCACCTGGGGACTGAGGGCCAGTGCACCCATATGTTCAATCACCAGCAGTTGGAGTGGCAGGCTGCCACAGAACAGACCATGCTTGCACCTTCTGGCCATTCTGTGGCAGAGGGTGTAGCTGTGCATTGTGGCATCCCTAAAAAGAGGAGGGCCACTGCAGCACCTGCTGCTCCACCAGCACCCCCACCCCACCCCCCACCATCACCATCACCAGCAGCAGATCAGCCTGTAGAATGTGCGGACCCCAGAGAACTGCATGTAACACAGGCTGACTTGGCAGTTCTCTGGAGTGCTGTTGAGGATAACAACAAGAGGGTGAGTGCTGTGGAGCAGTGGCTGGATCACATAGAGAACAACAGTTGCAAATTATGTCCATGCTGGAACTGCTGCTGGATCACCATGGGATCCCACTTATTTTTCCTCACACCAAGTGCTCCCCCACACCTTCCTTGCTATGTTATAAAATGTATTCCTCCACCATCCCCGACCCTTGTATGTAATTATGCCCTTTTTTTGTTGTCTGCCGTATGCATGACACTTTATATTCTGAGCAGTGCAAGTATTCTGTACTAAACTGCATGTGTACATTCAGTCTTCTTTCCAGTCTGTGTATAAATCTTGATTTAGTAGTTGCCGTATTGGTCCTTGCAAGAATAGATCCAGAAGCAAATGATTTGATACCTTTTAATGGACCAACATAGATGTAACAACAAACCAGTGGGGCATCACTTCTCCCAGCCTGACCACTCAGTCTCAGATATGTCAGTAATGGTCTTAAAAGGAAATCTCAAAAACACACAACAGAGACGAGCTTTTGAGATTAAACTTATTTTACATCTCAATATGGTAGCAGATGGGATGAACTTGGATATTGGCTTTATGGGACACTACAGAAATTAACATCCACAGACCTTTTCTTCTTCAAGCTGACATATTATAGGACTTCAGCACGTGTGAGATGTGGATGCGTGTGTGTATGTATGTGTTTGGGTATGTGCTGTGAGGTATGTGATATAATAGATGTGGGGCTTGCTGTCACATTGAGGTAAGTCTCTATTTAGCTATATGGAGGTATAATGTGTTACTATTTTCATTTCACACACAACAAATTTCTCCTTACTTTTTATCTTTGCCTGTGTGTGGGGGGATTGATTCCATTGCACCATATTCAGTTTACCCAGCCTGCAGTGTACATACAGAGTGTTATCTTATACTGTTATATATATTTTTGTAACTCTGTACATATTGGGATGTGTGATCTCATTTGCTTGGGGTTCTGCACATATCTTTTTACATTAGGCTAATATTGTAGTAATTTACTCAGAATTTCATTACAAGTTGTATTCCTTTGGGAACAATTACAGTGACTGAAGTTAATATAGGTTCACTAGGAGAGAGATTAGAGTGTGTATGTGTGTGTGTGTGTGGGGGGGACAGAGAGAGAGAGAAAGAGGAGGAGAGAGAGAGAGAGAGAGAGAGACAACATCTCGTTTAGCTATATATCTCCCACCCACATTATTGTGATGTGGGGTGGGTTAGGTTGTACTGTTTGTATGAGCAGGAGGAGATAAATTACTTTTTATCTCTTTTCAGATTCCCTAGACACTTGTGGTACATGTAGTTGCTACATTCTCAGTATATATTGACATCAGTACATATCAGGATGCATGGTTTGAATTCTTTGAGGTTCCTCTACTAGAGTTTTTGTTTAACACTAATATTATCAATTTATATTTATATTATCATTTATATAGTCCTGAGGTTTTGTAATTTCTTGGGCCTTTTATTTAGCTTGAGAATACAGCTGGGTGACATGTCTAGCTAGGTTTTACACATCACACAGTGTGCACTGATGTTTTAGACAACTTTACTGGTATTCTTGTCTTTAATGCATACATTGTAATTTCATGAGCCCTATAACTATCTTAGTTTGTCTTTAAGCTGGGTGGGGTTGCCTTTCAGTAATCACATCCTTATACTGACTGTGACACTCATGGCTTGATTTGGGAGTTATCTGCTTCAGCAGTGTTATCTTATGTCAATTAAATTTATGTGTAGTAGGATTCTTTATGTTTGTTGCACCAAGCACATCTTAACCCAAGGTTCATTCGGACTGAGGGCAGTATTGTACTGTTTAACTTCTCTGACATCATCTTCTGTTTTTTTTTTTTTAATGAGTATTTTAAACCAATGGGGATTTTTTTCTGTTTTTCTCTGCATTATCTAGCTGTTATAAGTATTGTATTTTCTAAACAACTGCCATGAGCTTCTGAAGAAGGACTGGTTGGTCCGAAAGCTAGAGCACTTTGTTCTTGTTGTTACATCTATGTTGGTCCATTAAAAGGTATCAAATCATTTGCTTCTGGATCCAGTCTGTGTATGTACTGCGGACACTGTCCAACTCCCTGATGTAAAAACAAGCATTAATGAGTACAATGGTGGGGTGGTGAAGCAAGGAGAGATACTACAAAACAGGCTTACAATACATCCAAGTAACTAGTAAAAAAAATTAATGTTGTGATTCGTGACATGATTGTGAATCATGATTTGTGACTGGATTTGTGACCGTGATGATGAAGAAACGTGAATGCCTACCGCCTATGGCTGTACTTCCCAGATGAGCTGTAGCTTAAAACTCCCAGACCTAAAAACACGTATCAATGAGTACAATGGTGGGGTGGTGAAGCCTGGAGAGATACTACAAAACAGGCTTACAATACATCCAAGTAACTAGAAAAAAAATTTATGTTGTGATTCGTAATGTGAACGATCGTGAATCGTGATTTGTGACTGCATTTGTGACTGTGATGATGAAGAACATGATTTATATCACGAGTGACTCGTGATGATGGTCCTGACTTAAAAACACATATTAATGAGTACAATGTTCATGCAGAATTAAGCACCACACCTGTCTAGTACTCTGAAGGGAAGTCAAAGAAACAACTGTGACTTAAGATACAGATGGAGATTGGGCCCTAAAGAGATGCAAATGCACAGACAGATTAAGATTGCACTGTGCACTGAAGAGATGCAGACACAAAGGTACAACACCTAACCAGTGCTCACCATCAGAAATTCAAATCTAGAAAAGAATACATTTTGCCGGTTGGGGCAGGCCGCGTTGGGGGGGGAAGGGGCAGTGTAATGCACTGCTGCAGTAACAGTCACTAGTACTAGCACCAGTAAAGATACCACAAAGAAGTACAAAAATCACACAGCTGCAGTGGATAGCAACTTCACATTGCTGAAATTATTATGTGGCACAATAAAAAGTGTCTGATTTGATGACATGTATCACACACATACTCACACACACACACACACCAAGTAATGCATAGCAAATTGAAAACTTCAGTAATATAACCACATATTTTAAACAGACTAAAATTATGCACTGTGGCAATAACAGTCAGTAGTACTAGTACCAGTAAAGATACCAAAAGAAGTACAAAAATCACATAGCTGCAGTGGATAGCAGCTTCACATTACAGAATTATGTGGCACAATAAAAGGTGTCTGATTTGATGACATGCATCACACACATACTCAGACACACACTAAGTAATACATGCAAATTGAAAACTTCAGTAATATAACACATATTTTAAACAAACTCAAATTATGCACTGCTGCACCACAACAATCAGCAAAACAAATGGCAAGAACTATTGAAAATATTACTGTGTGTACATTAACACAGTTATACAAGAAAAATATCACCAAAACAGAAAGCACTGTCTTTTTCTCCAAGTTAATTTACCTACACTACAGATACACCCTTCCCCCAAAGCACACTTCCACTGTCTCTCAGTATACAGACTGAATGTTGTACATTAACATTCAAAATCCATACACAAACAATAAACGCTCAATGATATGAGCACAGGAGGGTTTTCTATAATCGATGAACTAAAGTTTCAGCAAAAAAAATGACTCAAAAAGGCTTTTTTAACAGCTTTTTGAAGGTTTGAATTGCAGAGAGCTCAGAGCAGATTGTCTCCTACAGCTTCCTACACACGCTACCCCAAGCTGAGGCTGTGCTGAACAATCTAGAGCCCATGTGACCTGGAATCCCATGAAACACTGCCAAATTTGCCTTTGGAGCTTAAAAACAAGGCGAAGTAAGGCGAAGTACAATGTTTTCAATATACTTCACCTTAAGAATTGGTGGAGTAGTGGTTTGAGAAGGCGGAATAACGCGAAGTCAATGTTTTCAATGGACTTGGCGTTACTCTAATAACGTGAAGTACTCTGCTTGCAGTTATGGAGCACCGCGAATTCCGCCACTCCATGAGTCACCCTGTGGGATGTAATCGGGCCACTTCACCCATCGCTAGTTAGGAAATCACTAAGTATTGACAATCTGTTAATTTCCATTATTCCTCTTTACTATAAAGCAGTTCAGCTATCCAGTAGCAAGTCAACTTAGTTAAATGATGTTTGTATAAACAAAAAATCTAATTTGTAAAGTTTATTGGAATTGTGCAAACAAATGTGCATTGTGAAAACAAACAGGAACTGAATAAAAAACAGTATCAGAAAACCCTACAACAGGAAAAGCAGAGATATCAGAGGCTGACCTGGCAATGAATGATATGAATGAACATATGAAATTTGCCAGCAGATAAAGGCCTAGAGGTCTATCAAGTCTGCTTGAATGTGCAGCTAGCACCCTGTATTTTGCAGCTGCCCTCCCCTCCCACCCTTCCCTCCATTGACCTTCCTCCTTGCCCTGTCCCAGCCCCTTTTGAAGCAGTCCACTGTTCTACTGGATACCACTTCTGCCGGTAATGCATTCCACCCAGCTACCACCCTGTCCGTAAAAAAGTGTCTCCTCATCTTCCTCCTGAACCTTCCTCCCTCCAGTCTCATATCATGGCCCTGGGTGTTCCTCCCCTCCCTTACTTTGAACAGCCCCTCTGTACCTATCTTGTTTATTCCTTTCATATACTTAAAGGTTTCAATCATGTCCCCCCTGTCCCTTCTCTCCTCTAGTGAATACACGTTCAGCTTCCTGAGCCTCCTCTCATATGGCAAGTCCCCAGCCCCTTGATCAGACTTGTTGCCCTGTGATGCACCCCTTCCAGTAACTTAGTGTCCCTCTTCTGATACAGGCACCAGTACTGCACGTAGTACTCCAGATGCGGTCTAACTAATGACCTATACAGTGGCAGAATCACCTCCCCCCTTCCTAAGGAGATACCACTTGCAATGCAACCCAGCATTTTGTTGGCCTTTGCAGCTGCCTTCCTGCATTGTGCAGAGTTGTTCATTGTTCCTGTAATGAGCACTCCCAGATCCATGTCCTCCTCTGTCTTGGCTAGCTGCACTCCCCCCAGCTGGTAACTCCTCCTTGGGTTCTTCACCCCAAAATTCAGCACCTTGCACTTTTTGCCATTAAACCCCAGTTGCCAGGTGTCTGATCAGGTTTACAGCTTTTCCAGATCATCCTGCAACCCTTGCCATCCCTCTAGGTCATCCATCACTGCTCCCATCTTGATGTCGTCAGCAAACAGACTGATCTTGCTCTTGATGTCCAGTGATATATCAGCAATGAATATCCCAAACAACACTGGTCCCAACACTGAGCCCTGTGTAACACTGCTTGGGGATGAGAGAGCCCACCCACCATCACCCCCTATTGCCTTCCCTGAAGCCAGTTCCCTACCTATCTCACCAGCTTTGCACCTGCCCCTGTGCCTTCTAACTTACTTCCCAGCCTCCCATGTGGCACCAAGTCAAATGCCTTACTGAAGTCCAGATACAGGACATCCACTGCATGGCCCCTGTCCAACTGCCTAGTTACCCAGTCATAGAACTCCACCAGAATCAAAATGTAGACAGTGCAACACTACGAGCTGGTGCTCACTGTGTAAGGTGCTAACCTCAGAATTTACAAATTAGTCAGAAGCAGAATGAGCACTCTGGAATGGAACAAATTAGAAAATGTTCATTTTTATTCCAAAAGGCAAAGATAAATCCAGGACCCCTACGCTTCGGCTCTAATCTAGGTTGGTTTGGCAGGATCTGCCATGTATGAAGCCATGCTGTCATGATGGAAGCAATACATTAACATAATCAAAAGTTATTTTGGCAGTTAGTGGCTAGAGGAACATTATTGATTATCATATTACACCTGATGCATGGCTTACACACTTTAGAAATATATTTTATGATCCACATTTTATTAGTAGTTGGCCTTGGTCTTCTAACTCCTGAAAACCTATGAATTAATGACGGTTGATGAAGTTAGAAAAGATAGATAGCTAGGTAAAACTTTATTTTTATACAGGAATTCATGCCATTAAGGTTGTACAACCCTATTTTCAAGACAGTCTTGTCAGCCATAACTTCTTTCAGATCTAAGTAATTTCCAGGTATTTATAAGGCCCCAGTTGAACTCTTAAAGTGTAAAAATATTGATTGATCTCATATCCTTTGCATTTTCTACAGTTCTTGTTTGGTGTTTAAATATATTCCTTTTAGATGGAAAACTAGCCTTATAGTGCCAGTCCAGAAGAAAGGTGATGCTGGATCTCTATCCAACTATAGGCCAATTACATTGATTAATTACATGACAAAAACGTTTTTCAAAATCATTCTAAAGCTTTTTTTATTTTATTTCATTTATTGCACAGTATTGGAATTACAAACCTTTGAGTCAGAGACTCATTTACATAGGCTCCATATTGGGAGAGACAAGAATACAAAGTATACAGACATATTTACAGATAATTTGCAGACATAGTTACAAACAGTTAACAGGCATAATTACAAATAGTTTACAATAGTTACAATAGTTACAAAGTGCATTATACCATTAAGATATCACAATCAGAGAGCAGTTACAATATACAATATACAGTTTAGGCAGCCCAAGGGGGCTGGGTATGATTTCAAAGGAGAGATGACAGGAATAGCTAATATAGGCAGGATGAAGGTCCATTGTCAGAGAGAAAAGGAGAAATATGGAGGGGGGCAGGTTGGAAGGGGTGAGAATGCCATAAATGGAAAGACAGGCTAAAATATCTGAGACTTGACAGGCAGGTTTGAAAAGTCATATCAAAAAGAAAAAGCTTTCCTGAGGCTCAAGCTGGATTTAGGCACAATTATTCTGTCATTGATCATTGATCAATTATTCTGTCATTGATCATTGTTACAACCTTAATAACTTTGCAGAAAAATAAATAACACTATAAAAAAAGAAAAACATTACATCTGCTTTGTGGACCTGTTCTCTGCCTTTGATGCCTTTTCTAGAAATGTAGTTTGTAATAATCTTAAGGATATGAAAGTGAAGAACTGGATTATTGTGACCATTATGGGTATGCATATAGGTTTGTTTGCTCACATCAGATATAATTTTGCAGGTAAGTTAACAGAAATGTTTGAAATAAATTCAGGTGTCAAACAAAGTCACCCCATTGCTCCTACCCTGTTTAATATAGTTATGGGAAAAAAATGAAATAATTTTTGAATCTGTCTTTTCATGTCCCTGCTATCAGTTATACCACATGTCCAGTCACGGCATATGCTGATGATCTCATTTGATATCAGTTTCTCCAATTGGTCCAAAAAGACAGCTCACTTATATTAATGACATAACTAAGGAATCACAGTTGAGCATTAATTATTCAAAAACAAAACTGTTGGTCTTTAATGAAACAGCACAAAAAAAATACTATGCTGCATGGGTGACCAGCTAAACAAAGAAGTTAAAGAATATACTTATTTAGGTTAAGTATTTTCATCAAATGGAAATGGGTAACTCATTGGAAATACATGAACAAAGAGTGCAAACCATAAAACAAGCTTGCATCAGATTTAATAACAAGTTTGGAGGACATTCTGTTTATCCTCTCTGCAAATCAATCGGGAGTAAATCATCTTATGGTGCCGAAATTTGTAAGTCCAATACTTATGATTCATTTGAAACTATCTCATTAAAGATTTACAAAGAACAACTTATTGAGGTTTTGCCTTCCACCCCTTCATCTTTTGTAAGGACTGAGCTAGGTCAAAATAGGTTATTAGTTTCTATTATATCAACATTCTTAAGTTCCTGGATCAAAATTTCTAATTTGGACTCACTGAGATTGCCAAACCCATGTCTAAAAGAAAACTAAAGAATTCACATCAGCTTGGTTAGAAATGATAATTTCATCCTTAAGCAGTATAGCTCTTTTGTATTTATGGAATTACAAGAAGAATGGTGTTACTAGTAGCAGTAAATACTCATGATTTTTTCAAACGAGACTGAAAGATTTGGACAAATAATATGACATTCATACAGTATTACTAAAAATAAAACAAATAAACATCTTAATGGTACCCCAGAGTCAAAGCAACTCACAGATGTACAGAATATCTATCATCCATTCAAGACCCATCTCACAGGTTTGCCATGACAAAATGAAGACTATGTCTTTATAAATCAAAAATAACTGACTTGAGATATGATAAAAATCTTGCACAAATCTTAGACTGTGACTGTGGTTTGAACCAAACAGAGGATCTGCAACGTGTAATTTTTTCATGCATTTGGTACAGTAAAATTCACTAAACCTATCTTTTCAAATATAATCAAATACCCACATATCATGGAAATTAGAAATTATTGAAATATTGTCAACAACTGAAAGAAAGCATCACAATAATAAATATGTCAGTTGTTTTAAGGATGTTGCCTCATAAGAAGGAAAAGGATTTAAAGTTTAGAAGCTTGCATGCTTGTACATCTTTTTATCTTTTAGTGTTGCAAAGAGTGCACAGATTGTATATTTGAATTCTACTATGTAATTATCTTCTTTTAATTTTTGTAAAGACTGAAAGAGTTGAACAAATAAAATTGAACTGAACTATAGTGGGGAAGTTAATTGAAGCCATAATAACATAAGTTAGTGGAGATCCTGGAGGCAAATTAACTTCAGGATATTAGGCTGCATGGGTTTATGGATGGAAGATGACAGAGAAACCTGCTCAGTTTCTTTTACTGGGCAACAAAGATATTTTGGAAGGGGCAGGCTGTAGACACATTGGGCTCAATTTTCAAAGCACATAAGAATGATGTGAAGTGTTCCATGGCACAATCTGTGCCAAAGAAAACTGCATCATACACCATGTGCCAAATTCCAGTAGACTTATGACATGCACTGATCCACCCACAAATGGTGCAAGTCACGACTGGTGCCATCTGTCGGAAATGTTGCAAACTGCAATGCTGCAAGACAGTGCCACAGAATCGGGGCAACATATGGCACAGAACGTTGGGGGAAGCCAGGGGCATAAGAAAAACTTTACCAGTGAGGAAACTGACATCCTTTTGGAGGAGGCCAATGCACAAGTTGACCTGCTGCTGTCTAGGGGTGGCAACAAGGACCTGCAGGGCTGCAGGGAATCCACATGGGATGATGTGGTCACTTGTGTCAATGCCATGGCCACAGTGAACAGTCTGTTCATGAACTCCAGAAAAGGTATCAAGCCATAGGGTGCAGGTGCAAGAAGTAGCTTGCGCACAACTCAGGTGCACTGGCCACTGGTGGTGGTGGCAGCCAGGAGAGACAACTAACAAGCCAAGAGGAGCATGTTGCTAGACACCTAAGCTGCCACAGAATAGAGGGGGACACCAACCTGGACACGCTTCATCTGCAGGGTGTTACAGGTATGTCTGATGACACAGCCACAGAAATGAGGGTGGGCACACCCCACAGCAGTATCCAGAGTGAAGGCATATGCCTATGCTGCTATGCATGTGCAGAAAGTCAAGGTAACAGTCCATACCTGTGATATAGCAAGGCACTGCATGTGTGTGCTGGGGGGGAGGGCATGTCTCACAGTGACCATGCACATCTGGTACACTGTAGGCCATGGTGAACAGGAACATGAGTGTCTACACAACACATTTGCCACCCATGCATGTAACAAATGGGCATATGCCCCCAATGTACAGCTGTGCAATGCAGTCAGTGGTGGCAATGGTTGCACTGACACTACATGCATGGTCCTGTACATGCGTTATGGCAAAGAATGCTGGTGGCAAAGGTTATTGACCATGACTGGGTGGCATGTGGCCCAGAAGCATGCCATGGAGCATATGCCAGCCATGGGGAGTGCAGTGGTACATTGCTCATAGCACATGCACATGGCTGTATGTGCACCCAGTAATGGCATGTGAAAATGGTGGGGAGGGTGCATCACAAATAACGGATGTGTGTGAACTGGTCATGGAGCTGGGGACCAGGCTGACCATAGAGCCGTGGACGTGCCATGGACAGATGTCACCTGACATGTTGCGAATGACTAAGGAGACAACCCTGCTGGATGTGCAGTATAGCTGCAGGCAGCCATGTAAATACTCTAACAGTTTGTAGCCCAAACGAATGTGCAGAAGGTAAGGTGGTGTACTCCAGCAGACAACAAAGACAGAAACTGCAAAAACCTGTGGCACACACTCCCCAAATATAGACAAACACCGGAGCTACTAAAAAAACTTTTTCTTTATTCTATTAAACACCAAAAAAAACAGGAACACCTGACGCATTTCGGATACTAGATCCTTTATCAAAGGTAAACATCTGTGGTGCGTGACTCATTTAGATACTAGTTAGTGTGTGACATCACACTGATGTATTCACATTTTATTGGTTCTCGTCTTCATTATCCACAATTTAAAATAGTTGTAATAATCAAATGGTTTAACACTACAACTCTATACAAAGACTAACACAGTTTAAAAACAACATATAACAATCACAAATTCACATATAAAGTGCATCTATAATATAAAGTACTTTACAAGTGCAAAATACAGCAAGTGCAATTAAGTCAGATAGCTTATACTCTTTTATAAATTCCAGCTATACCATATATCCTTTATCTATCTTCTAAATATGATTTTATTTCAAGTCTTGCATTAATACCTGGCTTCTTATGTGCTCAAAGTCATAAGATCCACTCATTTTCCTTTTTGAAAATTTTATTATGGTAGTTACCACCCTACTGCTCAGGGAAGATTCTTTCAATCCCCATAAATTTAAACTGAAGTCCATCTTCATGGTTTTTCTCTATTATGTGTACAGCAGTAGTATACTCAATGTCTTGTCTCTCTATTACCCTAATGTGTTCCTACACTCTCAATTTAAAAGCTTTCTCTGTCTTGCCTACATAGAAAACACTGCAATTGCATTTTGCCAAATAGACTACTCCTGGTGTGTTGCATGTTACTAACTGTCTTATTTCATATTCCTTCCTCACATGCGGTTTCACATGAAATTCTTTCCCTTGGGGGCAATGTGTTTACAGGCTACACAATTTTTACACTGAAAACACCCTTTGCTACTATTGAGCCACATGTTGGTGTGACTTTTTTGTGATCAAAAATGGCTCCTTACAAGGGTGTCCTTGAGTGTTCCTGTTTTTTTGGTGTTTAATAGAATAAAGAAAAAGTGTTTTTAGTAGCCCTGGTGTTCGCTTCATATTTGGGGAGTGTGTGCCACAGCATTTTGCAGTTTCTAGCCATGTAACTACACCTGAGGATGTACAGATGGTGCAGCTATCATCTAACCATGTGTGTCTGTCTGACAATGAGGGCATGAGCTGCATTGACAGTCACGCAGGTGTGATGCTGGCAACATTTTGCTATGTGTGCACAATGTATTATGGAAATGTCCACAGAGGCAAGGAGGACAGTGCAGACAGTGCAGCACAGGCCATGGTGCATGACAACATGCAGGACACACAGCCGTATGTAATACTAGGTGGGAGGGGCATGTGCAATATTGAAAAGCATACCACTGATTGGGACATCCGTGTCACCTACCAAGGGTAGCCATACATCGGTAGTGTATCTACTGCATATTGGGCACATCAATCTGGATATGAGCTGCACTGTTGTTCGGTGTAACTATGTGCCTGATGACAGACCAGGTGCCTGCACACTGTAACATGCATGCCCCGCACAACACACAGATGAGAATGCTGTAGCCTTGTTACCATGCCTACTAGTTATGCATTATGCACAGTGGTACCATGCACCTCAGTATGCCCATGCTATGACTGCTTGGACTCCACACTGACATGATCACATCACCTTGCAGTGCCATCAACACGGTGCAGTCAGTGATGGGTGTGTGTTGCACGGCCTGAACATGCATGACACATTCAGGCCATGCTGAGCAGAGTTGCCATGAATATTGTTGTGATGCAGGGTGTATGTCAGCAATGTGCATTGAGGCAGACATGGATAGGCCACACATTAATGGTGGAGTCATGCACATAGTTGTCCCATGGTGGTGGTCATATGCAGGGCTGGGACAGCATCAACATTGTTCAACCATCAACAACCTACAGGCAGAGACCTTTGGAAATGGTAATGTGGTCAACTAATGATGTTTTCTCTCCATATAGATACCACCAAAAAGCAGGCTGGAAACATGTTGGCTGACACTGATGGGTCCACCACCATGCTGTCCTCAGCACTGGATGTGCCATTACCCACTGAACAATGTAGCATGCCAAGGAACACGGCCACACAGTTGGAGCAGGAGGAGGTGGAGGCTGTGAACAATGACTTGCCTTCTTCTGGGGATCTATTTAGGCTGAATACAGATGGGGAGGAGGTGGATGATGGTGCTGATGATGCAACAGGGGACGGGCAGACACAGAGCATACACGACAATATTACCCAGGACCTTAGCCCCTTAGATGTTGATGACCTGGAGGCAACATTTGAGGATGCCACCCTCAATCTCCCCCAGCAGACCATACCCCCTATTGACTTTGAGAACTACTGCCAGACAGTCATTGACAGGCACGTTGAACAGACAATGGAGCTGCATGCATTAAGGGCATGCTTGGATGACCACCATTGGTGCCTTGATGACCACCTGTGAGGCCTAACCAAAGTGATACAAAGCAGATCCCATGACACCGCTGCAGTGCTGGCAGGCACAGTGGTGGCCCTGCATGGACTATGTGTCTGTGCACAGGGCTGGATGGAGGCCACTGAGTGCTTAACTGTGGTCATGGAGTGGTTGGCAGCACTGAAGCTGAGGCAGACAGAGGCCATGACAGCCGCGTTGCATGACATTGCCATTGCCATTGCCATTGTAATACAGGCAAGACCATACTGATTGGGTATGTCACCTTGGGATGGCACCACCTCCTACCCTGCAGAGCACATACATATGTTTGTGCCCACCCTGCTGCACACACATGCAACAACCCCTGGGTCTACAACACCCCTCATGCAGAGTCACAATCCTGTGATGTCCCCACATGGACCTTGGCTGCAGATATCACTGCTGACAATCCATGTTTGAGACCCAACAGACAACATGCCAGTGTCCACATCTGCAGCAAATGGCAATGAAACTCCATCCACCACCATTGTGGATGGCACTGTGCAGCCACCAGAACCCAGCACACTGTATGACCAGGAGGGAGACAGCATGCAGCAGGCACATCTGGAAGCAGAGGGAGTGGGCATGGAAACACCTGTGGAGGCCAAGGAAGGGACACACATAGGACAGCCACCCCGAAAGAGGGGACGTAAGTCTAAGAACATTACCATGGTGGCACAAACATCAGCCAATACCGATAATGTAACAAGCATTGACAGCAGGAGGTTAAGCAGGCGCCTTGGTATGGCCACCCAGCAAAAAAAGACTGTTGCTGTGACACATACAGCCTTTAAGTCAAAACATGGAAAGGAGCCTAATGGCAGACAACCCAAATGGACAGGAATACCATACCATGGTAGGGCATGGGGCCTGTATAGGCAGATGCACAATTGATGTACATGTCCCACCAATGTGATGAATGCATGGTGGACACATTGTGATGGACTAATAAGGGCAGGTGGTGGCCATAACTGGCCATCAGCTGTGTGGGGTGAATGGGTGTTTGAAGGTGCGGGGTCCACTGTACATATGTAATATCCTCTTTGCTGGTACCACCATTCAATATAGCATTGTGTGTCATGCATCACAATGAGTATTAAATAATGTCTAAACAAACAGGTGTCACCCATACTGTTTTGCACAAGGTATAGCTCACAAGGCGGCACCATGCAGGTCATGCCACTGGACTGTAGTGTGCTTGCCTCACTGACGTTGGCCACAGTGCATTGCAAGTCATGCACAGCCATCCAACACTACATGTCTGCTGGATTAATGAATGTGTGCATGAACACCTTTGAGGAGGAACAGTGAGCAGCCTGTGGTGACACCGCGTATGGCCTTGTGTGGTGTATGTTCTGTGTATGTGGAGGGGGCAATATTGCACTGTGCAATCATATACTGAGTGGGACAGCAGGTGGCACAGTGGTATAATATACATCTGTTGCAGATGATGACAGGCATGCATGGTTGTACGCCCAGCTGTCTGGGCACAGTGGGGCCATCAGTGTTCTCACTACAGTGGGAGGGCAAAAGCAGGCAACATACCATGGTGCAGTCTAGTACATTAGCAGTGTGTAATATTATGTGAGTGGCCCACGTTGTGGCACAGGTGGACAGAGTGTACAATGTGCAATCCATTATGTGTGTCACCATAGGCATACCATGGTGTTTCACAGCATGGATCGTGACAGACACTAGCATAAGAACAGCATGGCATTTCATGCATTGTGTTGGTGCAGAAACACACAGGCATACCCCAGCCAACAACACTGGGGAAATGTCATGACACTGGCATGGTCATGGTACCTAGGGAGAGTATGTACATGTAGACACAGCTTCTGTAAATGTTACCCAGCAAAGGTGACCATAATAAGAAAGGATGCATAGTGACACCATCATTATACAGGAACATATGTATTAATTAAAACAGTATTGGGGTGATGGTAAGGGTATGAACAGGAACAGTAAATAAAAGCAATTGGAACACCAACAATAGAATAAACACATGCAAAACAATGTAGAACTAACAGATACTAAACAGTAGCAATAGAAGTAAACAATGTGGTAGCAAAACAGATAAACATTGCTCAATGTGAAGAGGTACTATAAACTATGAGAAGGTTATATACAGATATGACATACACCCTGCACTATGTGGGTACATGTACACTATGTACCATTGTGTAAGTGTGTGCTGCACACATTGACCTACGGAGAGAGAGAGGTATGTGGTCTACTCATCCTGTAGCCCCATCAGTGTCTGCTGAAATGCAAGGAGTATCCCTTGCAGGTGACCAGTGTCATGTAGCTTGTCCCCAATGTGTGTGTGTTGAGGCACTGAATCATGTTACGGTGTGCTCTATGGCCCTAGTCCCTCTGCCCATTGGTACCAGCTTGGGATACACGTCCAGGGTCTGCATCAGCTGTGCCCTGTGCTGCATTGCCCCGTGCTTGACACAATGTCCACATTCCTATCATCGTTAACCTGTGTCTCATGGGCAACATTTTCAGCAGGTGATGGAACATCCTGAACATTTCTGTTCATAGTCCCATCATCTTCCATACCTGTTGATGCAGTGTTATGCCCTTGGCGATCCTCGGTGTGCTGGGACAGTTCGCGGGCATCAGCATCATCGGACACATCATGTTCTACATGCTGTTCATCCTCCTTTTGCTCATCAGATGGAAGCAGTGGGCATGCACCTTGCCACGTGAGTCTGGTGCACTCTGTGTACACTCTGGCATCCTGGTGCTTCTGCCTCCACATGGCACATATCAGTGCCCTCACATGTGGGGTGTCCCTCAGGGCTGTCTATCCTCTGTGATGATGGCCACCTGTAGCGGAAAATGGAAACACATGTTAGAGCCTGACTGGGGTATGGACAGCTGCATTAATGCTGTGTGATGGCACATGCGTGTGATGGGGACCTGGTGCTGTCACAATTCATACCTCATTACTGTGCTCAGAAGCAATACTGCTGCCATCGTTATAATTACACTGGCATTACCATCCTGACACCACAGTTAGGGGCACCTTGCCATACAGTGTGGTGCCAGGGATGAGCCATGCAGGAACATACAACATGCTGTATAGGAATATATGTCCTTGTGGATATGAAGGTAGTCCGTAATGTGTCCCATAGTGGGGACCACCACCAACAACCACCATGTGGATGTCATGGTGCATTCACACCATGTACCCATCCCTGCGCTTTCCATTGGGTCTGCATACATAACCATGGAGGATGGTACATGCCTTGCAATGTGACTAGCCATTTTTGCTGGCACACATGTCTGGGCACACCATGTATGAATGTGGATGTTGGTCGTAGAACATACAGTATGTATGACACAGGCTTGTGTCATGATGTATATCTGTGAAGGGACAGAATAGTGCGCTCCTCCTTTTCAGCTGATTACAGGATGCATATATGGCCTCAAGCTTGATACGGTGATTACATTATTAACAGCACACAGAATTATGTCTGTCAGACAGGCCATATGGTCGATAGCATGCTGTCATTCACGTGATGATTGCAATGTTGGTGGTGCTGATATACATCACTGTACCTCAGTGTGTTGGTGCGGTCCCCATGTGTGACATGCAGCCATGGTGTGCACATTACCATTCACACAATACTCATTGTGGTGACATCATACACTGTCGTGTTGTTGTTTGCGGTGCACACCATAGCTAGCAACCATAACCTTGTGTATGTTGGTGTACTGAGGTGCAGGTGTCGTAGGGACACATTACCACAGGCATTGCTTGTGTGACATGCGCTGCTTAATTAAATGTTATTTTGTATTATAGTAAATGGACTGATGCAGTTCCAGCCCTCGTTGACAGACAAGGTCGATGCCAGTAGTATAAATCTCGGTATGCATTTTGGAGCTCTGCATACTATGGGGCATTTAGTAAATTCAATGATGCTTTCTAATGTAGAGGGTGCTGTTGAAGGCTTCGAGTATTTTCTTTTTTCTTTTTAAAAAAAGAGAGAAGGGGGAAAAAACATATCCTTGTTTTTATGTCTTTTGACTACAGTTTCTTTCTTTGCTGTTTCTTTTTACCTCTTTTTTTTATACTATCTTCAGTTATAAGCTGGGTGATATGTACCTTCCTCCGAGTTTTTAGTTACGGCACCCTCTTAAATATTTATAAAAGAGTGGGACTGATTTTGGTCATTTAATTTTTGTTACCTGCTCCTTGCTCTCGATATGGCGTTGTTGCTAAGTTGTTAGGACCCATCTGTGCACAGTTAGTTCTGCTTGACATTAACTTTTGTTCCCTGAGCTTATTCTAGGCTATTGACCTTGGATATAGTGATCTCAATGATAGTTGTGGATCAGAGCTTTGTTTTATAAGTTATAGTATCTACTTTATATAGGGGGTGTCTGATTCATTTGCCCCCCACCCGTTTATATATGGTGATTTTAAGTGCTGGGCTTGCAGTATTTTCTTAGAACTCTGGGGTTCCTCCACCATCCTCTTTTCAGTTTATCTCTTATCAGAATCTCAGTTTATCTTTTCTAGTTTGATGTAAGTGGAGGTACTTTTATCTTCCCCCCTCACATTTTTTTATTAGAATTTATTATTTTATTAGAAAGTCCTTTCTTGTTTTCCCATAGCCATCTGTAATTTTTATTCTCATGTCAAGGGTCATCAAGGAACACTACATTAATTTAACCTTGTCCCCAGATTGGGATTCATCTAAACTGAAGGTTTTTTTGTTATTCTGTAGCTGCTAAATATTTTGCCAGAATACTTGTATCCTTAGGCATGATCAATGTTTGGTAGTTTAGTCATCCAAAGTCTAGGAATTTCACTCATTATTCCCCCCGTCAAGGCACATTTGCACAACTTAATTACTTTTTCAACACAACTGAGCATATCATTTAATTGAGTAAGGTGCACCATGGGGTTATCCATCATAGAAACATAGAAACATAGAATTTGATGGCAGATAAGGACTGCTTGGCCCACCTAGTCTGCCCATTTCCCTACCTAATGGATAAGCTGCAGATCCTTGTTAACCAACAGCCTACTTCCTCCTAACCCCCACTAGAATTGCCTTTATTGTGTCCCATGCATTCTTGAATTCCCCCACTGTTTTTGACTCTACGACTTCCTCAGGAAGGCTGTTCCATGTATCCACAACCCTCTCTGTGAAGAAATACTTCCTCACATTACCTCTGAGCCGTCCCCCCTCTATCTCCAAATTGTGCCCCCTTGTTTTTGCACATCTCTTTTTCTGAAAGATGCTGCCCTCTTGGACTTTGTTGATTCCCTTGAGGTATTTGAAAGTTTCTATCATGTCCCCCCTCTCCCTCCTTTCCTCGAGGCTGTACATCTTTAGTTCCTTTAGTCTTTCTTCATATGTCTTCTGATGCAGACCCTGCTTCATTTTGGTTGCCCTCCTCTGGACAGCCTCCACCCTGTCTATGTCTATGCGGAGATGGGGTCTACAGAACTGTACACAGAACTCCAGATGTGGTCTTACCAACTGTCTGTACAGAAGGCCAACAACTTCCTGTTTTCTACTGGTGATGCCTCTCCCAATGCATCCCAGTATCCCCCCAGCCCTCCTTCCTCCTTCTCACATTGCTGGCCCACCTTTAGGTCGTCTGATATGACTACCCCCAGGTCCCTTTCCATTTTTGTTGTTGTCAATATCTCACCCTCATTGTGCACGCTTCCCCTGGGTTTTTGTTTCCCAGGTGCATTACTTTGCACTTTTTGCATTGAATCTAAGCTGCCATACATTTGACCATTCCTCCAACCTTGCCAAGTCCCTTTTCAACCTTTCCACCCCACCTTGTGTATCAACCCTGTTGCAGATCTTTGTGTCATCTGCAAAGAGACATACTTTCCCTTCCAGTCCCTCTGCAATGTCACTTATAAAGACATTAAAAAGGACCGGCCCCAGTACTGAACCCTGTGGTACCCCACTAGTAGCCCTCCTTTCTTCACTGTGGACTCCATTTACTATTACCCGGTGTCCTGTTGTCCAAACAGTGTTTTACTCAGGCTATCACCTTAGGACCCACTCCCAGGCTGGCTAATTTGTTTATTAATCTTTTTTGCGGGACTGTGTCAAATGTCTTGCTAAAGTCTAGGTAGGCCATGTCCACAGCCCCTCCCTGGTCTACTGCTTTGGTCACCCAGTCAAAGAAATCAATTAGATCATACTCCTGTACACATTTTACTTATTTTAGGGAATACCACTTGGTGCATTATTTGGTGCCTACACCTAGGACTTCTACATGACTCGATTCTGATTGACAAACTTCAGACTCAAATTCCACAGTTTCTTCATGAAAATGATATGGAGGGGACTTCCCTCAGCATTCTATGGGATGCTTTAAAGGCTCTTATTCATGGTACAACAATAGCTTAGTCTACTGATCAGCATAAAGAACAGGAAAGGAAGCTGATGGAGTTATATTCTCTTCTTTGTTCATATCAAACCCACTGGCAACAAGGGGACTGCTCGGTTAAAAATTCTATGTTGTAGGTACGGGCTCTAATTCAAAAACAGTTAAACCAGAAGGTGGAGCACACTTTGTTCTATTTATGACAGTGTATGTTTGAAGGCAGACCTCATGGAACCCGATGATTGGCATGGCCCTTGCGAGCATGTAGGGTAGCTGCAATGGTTGCTCATATTCAGTATCCTACTACTGGGAACCTCACTTGTAAGAATATGGAAATAGCTTCTATCTTTTGGTCATATTACTCATCCCTATATACTCCAGACACACCTCCGCCTTCATTGACTCATGTACAATCTTTTTTTATCTAATGCTCCACTTCCTAAGCTTTCCCAGGACCAAGTACAATGCTTACTGTCTCCTATTACTGAAGTAGCACTTACTCTGTCTGTACACGATGCTAAATCAGGAAAAGCTCCTGGAATCGATGGTTATCCCTCTGAGTTTTATAAGTTAGAAGTGTTAGCCCTGTGGGTAAGGCCGATCCTTCTCTGTGTATTTACGTCTATACAAGCTGGGGAATCCCCTTCCCCCAATCCTGGTGTTACACTGTTATTATGGCTCTTCCAAAGCCAGGAAAGGATCTTTAGTTGCAGATGACATCTTGCACACTTTGTCAGATCCAGATTTATCTGTTCCTTCTTATTTTCAGTTATTGATTCAGTTCGAAACTCTAGCTGGCTTCTGATTGAATAAAGACAAAACTGAAATACTGGTGTTTAATTATACCCCATCACCCTCTATTGCTGCTTTGCTCCCAGTGGATTGGAACAGGAATCATTTGAAACATTTAGGGATTCATATCCCTCAAAACCCCAATCATTTGGAATTATTCCGTTTTGAATATGTAACAGTTGCATTAGTGGATGACGTTAATCGTTGGTCTGACTATCATTTCAAATTTTTTCAGTGGATTGAAATCATTCGGTTTAATGTGCTATCTCAAATTCTATTTTATCCTCAAACCTTGCCTATTTACCCTAGTTCCTTTTATATACAAGACTGGCATTGGTTGATTTCACATTTTATTTGGGGCGGTTGTAAACCCAGTGTTAAACTTGTTCCATTGCATCTTCCTCTTTCTCGGGGAGGTCTTCATCTTCCTAATCTGAAGTGATATGTCAGCTATGGATACTCTGTCTTTGGATATCGAATGCTTATCAGAGTTATTGGAAAGATACTGAATTCATTATTAATGACCTATATGGTCTCAATCACATATTATTCTTGATACCCCCAGAATATTTGCCTATTACTAAGTTTACTCAGTACACAGGTCCCTTTTAGGATTTGGCATAAATTATGTAAGTTGTTATTGCCTGCTGAGTATGCTTTAGTTGCGGCATTAGCCTGGGATACCTTTAATTGGTTAATGGAATCAAATGTATTTCTGTGTCGTTGGGACAGAATGGGGTTGATTTATTGCCATCAAGTGGTGGGGCCACAGGGGGTACATCCTTTTTCTGAGTTAAAGGCAACATATGCCCTACCTTCCACAGATTATTATCATTATCTACAGCTAAGGGCCTTTATTAATACGTTACCTCCAGCTCATAGACAACTGCTCTACTCTTTATCTCCGGTTTTTATTTTAATCTGACAAAATCATTTAGTGGAGCCTTACCCTCATTTAGTTTAATATATTTATTCTGCTCTGAGATCCCAATTGGAAGAATCTACTTTACTGATCTTAGTTAATTGGAATTCGGATTTACAGTTAGCTTGTGACTTTTCAGTTTGGGAAAAATATTCTCTTATAACAACTAAGTTAACTATTTTTCTGTATTTAAAAGAATTTTCCTGGAAATGCAGGATGTGACGTTTTGGACACCAGTAATCACAGCAAAGTTTTGGGCTGGACTCTCAGACGAGTGTTGTTGGAGTTGTGGGATTCTGGCAGTGGACCATGCTCACATTTTCTGGCCATGTCGTCTCCTGCAGCCTTATTGGGAAGAGATTATGAAACTTATCTCAACTTTATTCAATATATCGCTTCCATTGTCCTCTCATTTAGTACTTTTACATATTTTTCATTTGGATAATCAGTTAGGTAAAGAACAATTGAAGATGTTATTAATTCTTACAGTTTGTGCGAAGAAGATTATTACTAGATCCTGGTTCACCACACGGACTCCCGGTTACACACACTGGGTAAAGATGGTTGACTCTATTGTTATTAGAGGCGTACCTCTAGATATTTGAACAGATTTCCAGTTTTTCAGATAATCTGGCAGAAGTGGATGTTATTTCAAGTGCAGTCAGACCTGATGTTTGTACCTTAGCCTAATAGTTTTTTGATATCTGGGTACTTGAGGAAGTTTTTTTTTTCCTTTGGTATCTGCACAGTAGTTTGGATACAGACCCTATCCTGGACCCCCCCCCCGCATTGTATAGATGGACATTATAAATTGTATTTAGGATTGGTTGTTACTATGAGCCATACCCCCATAGGGATTTAGGCTCCAGAATTATTTTTCTATGATAGTATACACTTTTTAGATTGCCGCACAGCAATCTGTAGTTGTTGTAGTCATTAATACTTAATTTGTCATTTATAAGCCACTTTGTGTATACTATTTTGTATGTATAACTTATGCATTATGTTGTTTGGATATGTTCAATAAAGCTGTTATTAGAAAAACAGTCCAGCTACAGGTACTATGCCATCAAGTAGTTGTATAGTGTGTATCCATTCTATGTTCTGCATGGGCATCAGGCATATGTTATGGGTGGCAGGTCTGCTATGTCCAAGGAATGACTGGGTGTGTGGACTATGGAATGGCCTCCTGTACCACCTCCCCCCCCCATTGTGAACATCTGCATATACTACGGCGGACCATATCACACATGCATGTTAACCACATTCCTGTATATGGCCCCTACCGGACTGGGAGTGTCCATGTCCCCCTTGGTTGTACACTACAAAATGGGATGCCCAAACAATGTGATGGAACAAATGTGTGCAACAGCTATGTCCAGGAGCCCCATTGTCTATGGCATTTGTATATGTAAAGTTTGTGTACTGTGGTGTGTATGGGCTTAGGAGCATGACCCCACATATGGCACCACCCACACTGACAGTCACCACACATGTATATCATGTATGCTGTGTGCTTGACAGTGCACATGCATTGCACTGAATGTGCAGTATATGAGCATGGCAATACATGTCAGCCAGCCCGCCCACACTATATCATGCACTGTGCACCTGTGCTAAAGTGTAGGTCAACCTGCATTATGTTGTTCCAATATGTGGGGCATAATACACCTGAATCACCACCAATGACTGCAAACTTGCAACACACAATAACACCTCATGGTCCATGACATGTACAACACAGAATCATATACCAATAACATACAGTGTGACATATGGGGATGTTTCCATGTAATATGCACTTCACACATCCAGCATGTGGTACTGTGGGGCATGGCCATTGGTCCACAGCAGCACATACAGGCACAGATGTTATGTGTGACTTGCACACAGTACCAGGATATGATGGCCAGTGCACACCGCAGACATCCATATTCCTGTGGCTGGAGGGCTTACAAAGCTCCCCATTGTCCGTGGTTGCACTGTGAGATATGCCACAACTGTGCAAGTGGCCAGCACATTGTCTATGCTGTACGCATCACAGTCTATGGTGTCTGGTGCCTCATAGTGAAACACATATACATGTGCCATGTGTACCTGCTAAGCTGTCCATGGGACTATTATGCACACACGGTTCACTGCTTAACATGCAGTGATTCACACATATGTCAGGGATGTGCATACACATGGAAGGAATGTGTAGTGTCATCTAGGTGGGCTTGTCACACATAGATGCTCGCTCGGACTTTGACTGTGGCGGTCCATGACACAGCTGTGTCTTGGCATCCATGGAACACAATGGGCATGATATCAATGGGTGCATTCTCTGATACAACTGCCCTGCTGCACACATAACATGACCATGGGTATACCAACATGCTGCTAGGGCCACTGTGGTGCTACATGTCCATCTGTGGTGGTGTCCCTGCATAATGTCTGTGGCACATAGCCCACTACACATGCATGGGGATCAATTGATGGTGTGGCCATACACATGGGACATCATGTCAAAAATACATCCATATGGACAACATGTCATGGGCTGTGGGGTACATTGCAGGGAACCTAGCGGACACAGTTGGCCACACAGCACATGTCACATACCTAAATGACTGTGCTTTGCTGACACCATCTGATCTGCCCTGTCTGTGGC
The DNA here is from genome assembly GCA_016271365.2 of Neoceratodus forsteri. NCBI lineage: Eukaryota > Metazoa > Chordata > Ceratodontiformes > Ceratodontidae > Neoceratodus > Neoceratodus forsteri. Next base: position 1,021,037,240 of record CM057454.1, on the reverse strand, counting down.
ATCTTTGCCCCCTTCACTGCCTGCCATGATTCTCCAACATCTGGATATCCTGTGGATACACAAATACATGGAACATATTGTTAATGTGCATCAATTGATACAACTTTATGACATTGTAGTGCTGGCTGACCTTTGTGCTGATGATGCCACCTACCTTCTGATGTAGGTTGTCCTGTCCTCTCCTCATGGCAACATCTGCGGCTTTCGCCATGTTGCACAGCCTCTGAAGGATGGCTGGGTCCCTCCTGGCCATGTCATGCCAGTGGTGCTTCAGCTGGCATGGTGTTCTTTTCACACCTGTCGTTCTGTGGGGGCATTCCCCAATTAAGTTCCACACCCTGTCCCATTCACAGGGTGTGTGATTTTTGCAACCAGGGGGAAGCAGTACCCTTCCCCACTGTTGCACAAGGCTAATGAACTGTGCTGTCCCCTCAGTGTAAAGTTTGGAGCCCTACCACTGAAAGATGCCATTTGTTCAACAGTGGTATGTTACTCACGTGCCCCAGGCATCATGTACCTCTACAGGCCTGGACCGCTGAATGGTGGTGCACATTTTCTGGTGACATGCGTGAGGCCGCACTTCAGCATTTTCATGCTGCGTGCTCATGCAGACTGCACTTGTGTCTGGTCTGTCACTGCATTTGTGAAATCCGGCATATGCAGCCACATTTACTGTCACAGATCACAAATGGTTTATAGCGTTATACTACACACACATGCTGCATGTGTAATACACCTACTGTGTATTGTGACTGAGGTACATAAGACACAATACACAGGCTGTAACACTGGCACCTCCAGAAACAGTTTCCTCCACAATACTGTAGCACTGTACATGTACAGCTCCTGTCATAGTAGCGTCCATCTGCCAACCATAATACAGGCGTGCCTGTAACTGATGTCCATTATTACTGCATTGTGGCACATTCTCCATCAACCACAATGTGTGGCCCATGGCACTCATGTGTGTCCCACAACATTACCTGGCATATGCGGACACATTTACATTGGCAGGTGATTGTTGCCGGCCACACTTACAGTATGTAAACATTATCCTGCAAGGTATCATGTTCAGTCAGATCATGTCCATATCACACCACCCTCCTGTCATGGGCATGCAACCTCCTACCATGGTCAGGCCATTGCACTAGATGCATGATCAGGTGACAGTGGCCTACATGGCACACATGTGTCATGTACTTCATCATTCACCTGCACAGTGGACCAGTGCACACCCACCAACATTCTCCCCAATGCACCCATGCCTTATACAGCTGGCTATGTGTTCCCAGCAATGACATATCATTGTCTACTCATGTGTTCAGCATTACTTGCCTTGGGCATACACACATGTCCTAGACACAGGATGCATGCCATGATGCCCTGTCACTACACACAACATCCGTTGGTTACAGGCTGACACTGTGTATGGCATTGGCCACTCTGGCAATACAGACCTGCACTCTGCACTGTTGGCTGTGCAGCAGTCCGTAGTAGTCAGTGTGGGCCATATTGCCATGTGGCACATCAGAGTGATGTTTTCATTAATGGTACATGGGGGATGCATGTGGCAACAGATCCTGGGCATTCCCACATCAATGGTACACCATTGTGTCCAGTATGCACATGTACAGCTCCCTGTATCTAACATCTCTGCATGCCTAGCATCTCTACAGTACCGTACCCGTTACAAGACAGTCACCTACTGCCATGTGTGTCAACATTGGCCTACATACATGTAGCCTATGTATGTGCAATGATAACCCATTTGCTCCTTGTCAGCACATGTAGCCCCATACGTGCCTTGACCATTGTGTCCACAATGCATAAATTTGTGGACAGCCATGCTTCTTGCTGTGTCCACCTGGTGGCATACACCGGTAATGGACACAGTTTGAAATACAGTGCTGTCATCTATGGTGGGTCGAACCGGGCAGACAGTTATGGTGGTTGCCATCGCTTGGTCACATGTGCATTGACAACAACATGGTCCTGTATTGCAAGGTCTCATGGCTGTTAGTTACTGCTGCTGGTGCCACCCTTGGGATGATGGTGCTTTCAGGTGAGGTGGTTTTGTATAAGTTCCACCCTTGCATGTTGTCATGGAATCCTAGCTCCTTGTTGTGTGTACTGTTGTCCACCTCCTGCCTCCATGGGGTCCTCCTGCCCTTCGCCCTCATCCTCTACGGCATCCATGTCTGGCAGTGGCACACTGTGTCAGAGAAATATTGTGAAGGATGCAGCAGGCCATGAACATCTTGCAGACCATCTCGGGGCTGTATTGCAGTGACCCTCTGGACTGGTTGAGACATCTGAATCGCATCTTCAGTAGGCCAAAGGTCCTCTGGATGATTGATCTTGTGGATGCCTGCACCTTATTGTACTGCTCCTCCACCACACTCTGGGGATGTTGCACAGGTGTCACAAGCCAGGTCAGCTGGGGATATCCACTGTCACCTGTGGGGGGGAGGGGTGGTTAGTGTTCAGTACATTTCATGCGTTCACCCTCACTGGGCACCTCTGTTATAACATGGCTGACACACTGACACCCGTACACTGACAGGCTGCAAGCAATGTTGGATCACCCACACCACATGCCACACTAAGCACATTCAGGTCTGCGTGAAGCATACATAGCCTAGCAACAAGTACTGTCCCATGCAGCATGTACAGCATGCACAGATTTCTGGACACATTTGCATACTCAAACACAGGCACACCATGTGGATGACAGTGAGTCATTAAACTGAACTGCTGAAGAGGATTCTAGGACTGGTCTTGTTTCCCTCTGTACCCTCAAGGGCATTCAGTCGTGCCCTGTGGACTTGTTTATGTTCAAGTCCTGCAGACCTTTCATAATGTTCTTTCTGTTTGCTCTTACTGTATGCTCACCTTCATTCCTCTTAGCCTTGCTGAATGTAGATTTTTCTGCTGTAGCTACAGGGTCCCTTACCTACTTCCCTTTCTTATGTTCTGTGTGTACTGTGAGAAAGCCAGTGTGGCACCCATTGTATGTGTCTGTGTGTTACTCTGTTACACTGTTCTCTCATCATTAGAGCAGTGTACAATTTAAGTATCTCATTTTATAGAGTTGATAAATTGGGAAAGATGCTGAAAAATATTCACAATCTGAGAGCACAGTGAAAATTACAAGAAAAATGAAAGGGGAAAAATATATTTGCACTTTCACATCAAATATGAGATTTGTAGAATTTCCTTTCTGCTTCTTTTTTTTTTTTTTTGCAGGGTTCTCTGCCAGATTTCTGCCCTGATCATGGCCCCTGGTCTTCCACCATCTGTCTATTGCCATGATCCCCTGGTCACCCCTGGCTTTCCCCCTCCAGAGGGTGGAGCCGCAGAACTATTCCCCTATCCAGCCCGTGGAACCAATATCTGGTTGGGGGATCCGGCGACAGAGGCTAATTGAAGCCCGGGGAGGGCTTCATAGAGGCGGAGACACCCTTGATTTCTTGATTTTTGCCCCACTGAAGAGCCAGATGTGCAATGACATCAACGCACTGACGTGCAGATGTCCGCCGGCTCTTCACCCCATGTAGATGCCCATAGCTTGCCAAACACCCAGCCTCCGCTGGGTGTCACTGCAGCGTGGCGCATATCCCTCGCCCATCCCAAAAGAAGGAGAGCTGTCACAGGACGCTCAATCCTTACTTCCCCCTACCAGCCTCCAGCGAGCCAAGTCCGTTCCTGCACCTGGGTCACCGGCGTGGCGTGAGGTGTAATGTCCAGCGCCTCAACCCTCAGCACCACTGGGCTGGCCCTTTCTGCTTCTAATTAGACTTGTAGAAATTTGATCAGTATTTTCTAGAAATCCTTGAAAAAATTCCTGTCAATGTCAATGAATGAAACTCCGTGTCTGTTTTGATCCATTTGCTTGCAAATATGTACAGCCAGGGCATTATTAGGGTCATTGTTTTCAACAGAGTGCATATGCTCCCCCACTCTGATTTTGAAGGGAAGTTCTGAAGGGGCAGACACAGAGTTTTATTCATTGGCATTGAAAAGCCAATCAAGAACAGAAGGGGCGGCAGTTATGATGGGTCCTACTCAAAAGGAAGCAATACTGGAATTTTTCCATGGGTGCAACACAAAAACCTGATCTGAATGATAGGTTAGAATTAAGTCTGTTTATATGAATGACTTCTGTATAACTGGGACCCCAGTGTAATTAAGGTTCATTTTTTGTCTATCTGAGACTTTCCTGAATGTTGCTTGTTATTCAGTTTCTTCTGCCTCTTTTATTATGCTGTGCTCCTTCTTGGTTTGCTAATTCTTGTTTTCTAATTTTTTTCTAAGTTCTTTGCTCCATCTTGGACTGCACCAGTGTGCTGGGAATCTTTTTACAAGCCATTACATGGACCAGCCTTCATAGGAAGAGGTGAAATGATGCCTTAACAAATACTAACTGTTGTGTTTGCTATTTTGATTATGAATGATTCCCTGACTTTTTTGAAGTATCCTGGCTGTATAAACTTATTTAGTGCAATAAAAACGTTACACTTAAGTAATGTTTCAATTTTGTGCCTCCTTACTGTGTACTAATTGTATCAGGAAACCCTCACCTTTTAAAAATGCAAACTGTCGGTAGGCAACCATTCAAGGATCAAACATAATGGATTGTGGTTATTTTGTTGTATATCTAAATCAGATTTTAAAAATGGTGTACTTAATGTCACGTTCCGTATTCTGTGCCTCACCACCGTGCACGGTTTGGATCAAGATAAGTGTGTTTTGTTTTCTGGTATGCAACTATTTATGGGTCAGCTGTATTTAAATATTCCTTTCAGGTGCCATCATTTAGATTTTAGTGACATCTACAAACAGTTGACGGTTGATTTGCCGATGTTATGTAAATTCTGATTTTGGTGATGCCCATACATGATTTTGAAATGTTAAGAAGAGTATATTCTGAACAAGTGCATACTCACCCTTGAGTGGCTTGAGTATTGAGTAGCCACCTCATTTTAGCATGTATTTTTAATTCTTGTTTTTAAAATGCTTTTTATCTACTTTTTCAATGAGCACTTCTGCACTCATCACTTTATTGTTGACCTATATCTTTAGGTTATGCAAATAAATGGGGCATATCTCATCTATCACTCACCTTTGACAAAGCGTCCATGCACAAAACATGTCAGGTGACATAAGAGATGAGGAAGGAGAAAATGTGTGGGGAAGGGGGTCAGACATTGCTCCACAAGGGAGTTCCAGTGTACCATTCCAATATTTTTTTTGTAAAATTGTGCTGCTGTTCTTACCAACTCTGCTTCTTGTTTCATGGAATTGAAATCATCTATGAACTGCCTTTGAAGTTACTTTGCATGACACTGTGAGTCTTCACTAAATAAAGGCAAACACACTTTAGATATCAGGCACCTGTTTGTGTTACTTTTGGCAAATAGCTGCAGAGGTGCATGACCTTTAGGAACCTGTGCTTCTGCAGACAGAAGTACGGTTGCAGTTCGAGTATTGTGGATTTTGTCATGCCTACACTTCTGAGGCCAGAGGTATGTGTTTGTATCTTATACCCGTGACTACAAAAGTCGGTGTGTATGTCTTACACATATGGGTGCAGAAGTACATGCCCCTTAGGGGCCTGTGTTTATGCAAACAGAAGTACTGTTGCAAATGTATTGTTTCACTGCATGGGTTATTTTGTCTTATTGTGATAAATGATGTATTTGTTCTCTGTCTTTTTTGTCTTTCTCAATAAAAATTATAAAAAAAAGAAGTACTGTTGCAATTTGTGTATCATGGATTTTGTGATACCTGTGCTTCTGCTGCCAAAGGTTGGTATGTATGTCTTACAATTGCAGCTGCAGAAGTGCAAGCCCCTTAGGGTATACTGGTGCTACAGCAATGGAAACACAGCGAAGACCAGTACAGCAACAGAATTGGCTGTTCACTGTACTGGTCTGCTGTGTTACTGATGCCACTGTCTCTGGGGTGTTCACCCCCTCCCTGAAACAACTCCAACTTGGAGTTGGAAATCCAAAGTGTGGGGGGCAAAGTCCCTTGCAAAAAAACACTTGTGTCCCAGACAGCACAATTTTGGCTGTCGGCAATGTGCCATTGCTGTAATAACCATCGACAGAATTCCTGTTGCTGTGGCATGGTGGAACCACCCTTCAGACAGAGCAGTGTGTATGTGTTAGAGTGTGGATGAGTATCTGGACCTACAGAAGCACTGGCACCATAAGGCACTGTGCCTCTGTAAGGTAAAAGAACTCTTGTTATTTGTGTATCATGGATTTGTATCTTTGGCTGCAGGAGCCTATGCCTTTGCACACAAAAGTACTGTAGTGATTTGAGTATTATGGATTTCTACAGTACCTGCAGCCACAAGTGAATGTGTATGTCTTGCAGTGAGTATACCACAGATATAAATCCACAAAGGTAGCACATCAGTGTTACTGCATTTGTGTCATCTGGAAACAGTTGTATGTTGTCTGTCTTACCTGATGATGGTAGTCTGTGGTTGCTTGTGTGGTATTGTCCATTTGCTGCTTGGGGGGTGGGGATTAGGGTTGGAAACCCAAATGCCACATTTCTCTACTTTTGTGGCATTAAGTTGAACACTAACTGGTGCATTAACACAGTTTTTTGCAATGAATTTCCTTTCTTTTTGAGACAGAAGAATCATATCCCTTTGGGACCTGTGTGAACAAATGCAGATGAGCAGGACCTTCAGGGACCTACAACATGGGAGCAGTCTGTCTGCCTATGGAACTGCAGGGCCCTGTGGGCCCATGTGACAATGGATAGCAAGAATTTGTGGGGCTGTCTTTGTGCTGCAGGCAAATAGTTTCACTTCCCCTGCATCTTCACACATCAGGCAGAAATCATAATGTTTTTTACTGTTGCTGCCTGAAGGGTGTGGGTGGGGCATTCAGGTTGGGAACCCTAGCATTACATTTCCATATTTTGTCACTTTACCCTAACGGTTGCATTAACAACATTTTTTTGCAATAAATTTCCTTACTTTTTGAGATATTATAATTGTATACTCATTTGCCTGTGGGAGTGCAGGGCCCAAGCCTTCATCCTTTCATTGATGCATATTGGACCCCTTCTTCCTGCTCTAACCTACCTCCCTCTACAATTTTCAAGGGATGATATCTCTTTTATGTGTCATGGCTTAGACCAGCCATGGGTCCCATCTGTTATGGCATTTTTCTTCTTCTTTTTTTTGTGCAAATATTCTGTGAGTTTTTCCATCATATATAACCCATATGGTGTCTTCCCAACAAGATTTGGCCCAGAGCTGTGTAATTACCTTTTTTCTGCCACAAGCAGGACACTTTATAAATATATATAGGCCTTATTTTTTGTATGTGGAGAATATGATAACAATAATGCCATTTGGGGTAAGGGGCCCCATATTCAGCATTATCCCCTGTATTTCATTTTCTACTCCCAGCTAGAATTTCCAGAGAAGGAACATGACTACAGGACATGAGTATGCATTGCCACTTTGGTCCCACAGCGCCTCCAGTCATATCTTTCTTCATGCAAGGTCTTCGTGAAAAGAAAGGATCACATATGACCTTGTTTGCTCAGGAAGGGTGCAGGCATTAAATTTGACATCTCCAAGGAAACCCCACAACTGATTCGTCAAGACTCTGGTGACCCAAAACCCTAGTATTTTTCATTTCCTTACTTTATGTGCTTTGCATTCTTCAACTGTAATGTTTGCATTGACATAGTTTTTTGCAATAAATTACCCTTCTTTTTATAATGGTGGAATCATAGCTTCATTACATAGGTCTGCTTGAGACATACTTGAACAGATGTAGCCATGCAGGGCCATTTGGGTCCTGTGCCAATGGAACAGTTTGTCTGGCTGTGGAAGTGCTGGACTCTCCAGGCTTTGCACTTCCATGCGGCCATGGATGCAAAGAATCTGTGGGGCTGCAGAACTGCAGGGTGATCTGAGCCCTGTGCTTCCATGTGGCTACAAACAGGGATGTGCAGGACCAAGAGTCTGTCTGTGGAAGTGCAAGCTCTGTGCTTCCATGCAGCTATGCATGCAGAATCTGGTTGCTTGTTTCCTGTGTGGCACAACATTGCACCATTCATCCCCAGATTGGGAGTGGTGCTGCATGGCAATGCCATCCCTCCAGTCTCAGCCCATCCAGCTGGTTAACTGAGCCTGCCCCCTGAACTCAGCTTATCATCAATGGATCATAATGAAATACCCACTGGCCAACAGCTGGCCCTGCACATTCTTTTGGCCCCAAATGTACGACATATGCTTTCAATGATCTCCTCTTCTAACCATGACAGGTGTCATTTATTAAATGCTATTTGCAATGTCATGTTGTGCCACAAGTGCGGCAACACATTTTAAGCAGGAGTTCCATAATGCCGCATGCCACATTCTTCAGGTGGAGTCAAAAAAAGGTTATGTTGAAAATATGTGGTCAAAATATTGAAAAATAGCAAAGTTATGAATCTATTTATCTATCTACCCACCTACCTATCTATTCACACAGTATAAGTTAACTGGTCCTTCTATCTCATAGACTGCTACAAAAACATAATGTGCATTATTTGACCACACCTCTAAGAGTTCCTGCTAAAAGTAACCTCTACAGTACTTTTAATGACAGTCCCTAAATTGAGTTCTTTCCAAACTTTTTTTTTTAGCTCTAGCTTAATATATTTTTACAATTTCATGTTTTACCCACATATTAGAAATCCTCATGGTAGTATTGAGTTAATTCTATATAATGATGAACAAGACATGATAACCACAGCACCATTGTTCAGAAAAAAGTTATATTAATAATGCATGCCTCACCCTAGTTTCAAAGATGCAGTCCACTTTTTTGTTGCATGGGTTATTAAATGACAAAAGCTACTATACTGTAGGTTTCCAAAATTGGTTTACTTTGCTTTGGATTTGCTTTTACTCTTTTACTCCATAATATGTGACCATGGAGCTCACTGTTATGTGAAGTCCTTATTTGACATCATATTTTACACCATAACATTTTCTGTTTCTGCAACAAATGCAACTGTGGGACACATTTAAAGTCTGTCCCCAGCTCAGTTTAGAGAAAATGTAATCAAGAAAATAATCAAAAAATGACTTAAAAAGTCATCCAGGCAATACTGTGTGTGTATGTGAGTGTATGAGTGTGTGTGTGTGTGTGAGAGACAGAGAGGGAGAGAGAGGTCAACGCTTCAGTTTATGTAAATGATAATCGGGGAAATTCATCTCACAAGATTGTGGGGACCTGCGAAATTCTGAAGTTTATTCCCGGCTTGTATGAATAATAATAAAAATAAATAAATAGTACATTTACAAATATTTAACCAAGAATGATTATGATGCATGGGCCTGCAGTGCCCTGGCTAAAGCATCACAGTCTGTTGGGAGGCAGTATGGTGTAATGGTTAAAAGCACTGAGCTGCAAACCTGGCAAACTGGGTTGAATCTCATAGCCACCACTTGCATGATGTGTAACCATGAGCAAGTCACACCTTAACTTCCTCTCCTCCCAGGAGGCGCTTGGAAACAAGACTCAGCTTAGTGTGTCTTTCCTGTACAAAAATTGTTAAATAAATGTTATAAATATGAAACATTCATGTGTACAACACAGGAAGTGCTATTTTATGTATGCAGGAGTAACTTAATTACCGGGGAAAAATTTCCTCTACATAGTTATATGCTCCGGATGTTCTAATAAACTTGGACTGTGAACTTTAAAACATATTAAACTAGGACAATACCTCTGAAGTGCCCCCTGGTTACTGGGGAGGTCCCTGATTTTGCATCAGAAGTGTTGCCTGTTCCTCCTTAAAACTGGTATTTCTGTCTTGGAGAACTATGGTATCCGAGGTATAAAGATGCAAAAGAATGCATTCTAATGTACCCTCAGAAAATGGTCTATACACACTAGGCCATCATTTTCTTGGTTTATACCTTAATTTAAATAGGATGCCTCTGATTTGGGGTATTTCCTCGAGTGTTCAAGCCATCTCCCCTATGTGTGTGTGTGTTTGGGGGGGGGGTATCATTTCCTGGACATAGATGATGTTATTAAATAGGCATTTCACTTTTGGCAAATTTGTTTTGAGTTGGCAGGTGCATGCCCTATGAAGAACCAACAAGAATTTCTACATCTAAGGGTCCAAGTCGTTTGACATCAGATACATCTCACTGGTGACTTGTTTATTAAAAGCCACCAACTTTGTCACTGTTAACTTCTTTAACAGACAAGAAAGTTACTACAATAAGGTCTGAATTAGCATTCATTATAGGCAAGGCATATGTTAAGAAAAGTAACCATCACTGTAGCTTTCTGATTTGATGTTTCTGGGGGAAGAGACTGGGCTACCAACACAGCATGCATCACATGCAGCAAATACTGTGGCAGCAGTTAAATATCAGTGCATCAATTTCACAAAAGGGCAGCAAGTAAAATTAACTGAAGAACATGTTCAGAGCAAAGGTACACTACAGTTATTTTAAATACACATGTGGCCTTATGTAACATGAGAGTGCAATGTCAACTTAATGTTTCAGATGCCATTTGCTCCCCAAATAGCAATTGGGTGGCCGTTCCAAGTATGAGTAGTCCTAAAGCTGAAACAGCTTCAACTGCATTATCTCTGTAACAGGGAAGTAATGTTTTTTTTTGGTATGAAACCCAAACCGTATGTGCTGATGACCTACCATACAACAGGTTGGTGTCAGCAGACTATTTAGAATATGTGGCAATACTCACTGTGTGACCTCAGACAAGTCACTTAACCTCTCGCTAATCTAAACAAATCAGCTGAGGAAATGGGTAAAATCAGAACTATACTGCAAATAAAACAAGTTGCACCTTATTTGAGATATCCTCAGAAAATAAATTGTACCAAAAAAACGAAAAACCCCAAAAGCATTCTATTTACATTGCTTTGGTAGCATTTCTTTTTTACAATTAAGGACATATGTTTTTCCATGAGCATTGAGATGAATTAATGCTTATTAGACAGGATCAAATTAAGTCTGTTCATGCCTGAACCCTTAAGGATATCAGTCAAAATTAATGTTGTATGCTGTTAAGCTGTATCATAGACAAAAAATAAATAAAGTAAAACTCCCATTGCATGCATTTGACAATAAATTGATAGTGTTTCTATCATTCTGTATAAGGTATTACTACAGTATTTAAGAATGTTTGGAAGTAGATTTTTTTAGTTACCTTCCCCATGTAATGGGCATGGGATGCTGTCACTCTGAGTTGAATCAATGGCAGTCAAAATTAAGGACACATAGGTCCCAATGAAAGAAGAACACTGAGGTTTTATTCTTCGAAGTCGCATACATATTGCAAGCTGTCTTTCTCATTATTTATTTAGTTATTTGAAAATTGGTAATGAGGAGAAGCACATTGTGCTTGGGCTTGTTTTGGGATGTATCCTTGGGGAGGGTAACATTATGAGGGAAAGAGCAAAAAAATAAATAAATGGTACAATTAATTACCAGACACGCAAGTATACTAAGTAAATGCATACATAAAAAAGGTACATAAAAACATAATGCAGAAAAGATAAAATATTAATTGAAAACATGTACAAATGGTGTAAAAATTTCTAATAAAAGCTGAGGAAAGCAGTGCCACTATATTTTGGGTTGGATATGTACTTTAAATGTATAATACGATTTTCAGCTACCTCTAGCTTGACCATTCCTTGATTGCTGTTCATGAATTTTTTTAAAACCTGATCTTACAACCTGCTAATTTTAGTGAAATTTGGTGTTTTTTTCATAGAGGTGGCAAAAAACATGAAACAGACCAACTTGAAAAATGAAAGAAATAAAAACAATTAATAAGCCATCGTCTGTGGCATGTGTGGCGTAGTCAGAGGCACTGAAGTTGTCATTTATATGCAGTGTGCTTTCTTTGTTAGAGCTGCAGTGGGTGGAGTCCTGCAGTCCTCTCACTAGGACTAGTAGAAAAGCACTCCCACATTCCTTGTGAACAAACAGCCTCACGAGGTGACAAAAGTCACCTCTGCGTCTGTGCATCATGGACCACTCTGCACTGTACTACTTTTTTTTTTACCTGACCGCGACCACAGTGGGAGAAAGGGAAAAAGAGAGTGAGCAGCTGGAGACATCTTTGAGATCAACAAGAGGCTCACACAGATTCTGACACGGAATAGGACCCTTTCCCCCGGCTCTACTTTAGCCACTGTGCGGCTTCATTGACTGGTGGCTCCTGTCGCCCAGTGCACTCCTCTCCCAATCCACTACCATGGAAGCACCTCACTGCTCTCTGGCCCCTTTCAGCCCCTGTACTGTTCTATAAAGCCCTTTGGGTCACACACAACTTTTTTTTTTATAGCGACCCCCCCATGCATGCACAGTTCTTTCCTTTTCTTTTTTATTTAAATCCTGATGGTAGGTAGGGAAGAGTGTGGGCTAGCTGCTGGGGAGGGGGTATGACAAGCAATGGCTGGCTGCCATGAGGGGGCAGCATGGGGAGGGGAGGTGCTAGCTGTAGCACCAGAAGCAGTAGACACGCTGGTTCTGGAGCAGAACAGGCTTGAACAGTGGAGTGCATGCTAGGTTGCTTGCTGCTCAGTGTTTACTGTGTGACAAGAGTGTCGAGCCTGTGAATCCCAGAGCTGACAGTCCCAGTTATTGACTGACTTATGCTGCCTCTGTCTCGCTGAAACCTCCCATCCTGTCCCCTGTTAAATAGTTTCTTACTCTGAACGAACTCTGAGGCATTCAGCAATCGATAGTAAGAGTGTGATAAGGTCTGTCTTCCTCATCCTGGTTGAGATGTTGCACTCAGCTTCTCTGAGGAGTTTATTGGGGCATTATCCTGGGTTTTCCCCATTCTTTTTCCTTTGTACCCACTGTGGGGAGCTGTAATGAGATAGGGGCAGGGAGAGGTGCTCATCTCACTCCACATTGCAGGAGACCCATCCTACTATGTACCTGGACAAGAATATCATGGTACTATTCTGGCAGTGCAAGTTCAGTTACAATCTTCAAGTAGTTTTGTTGTTTCATAAAAGTAAAGTATTTGCATGACTTGGTAAAGTGAAAGGGAGTCTGATGGCTGACATGCTTTTCTTTTGCACAGAAACTAAACATGCTGGAAAGTGTGATGTTTTTATTTTTGTTTACAGCAACCCCCCACTACCGCATCTGTGGTTCTTTCTTTTTTTTCTTAAATATGTATTGATATCCCCCACCCAACCCTCCTCTCAGCACTCCCCAGAGACATAGCAGTGAAACTGGGGGTGCACAGTCTCCCAGTGTCATGCTGAGGAATCCTCTGTGCATTGTTTTGGTATAGAACCCTGTAAAAAGAAAACAGTCCATCGATGTCTTTTGCAGCCATAACTGTCCCCACCAGACCCTCCCACTCAGCACCTGCCACCGCACAACCCCTTAGCCCTTACTTACCAATTGGGAGTCCAATGCTGCAGTCCTCCCTGGACCACAGTCACATCTTCACTCTTCAAAACCTGACCATGAACAGAAGAAACAGATATGTGCTTCAATATATTTCAATGGGGTTTTGAACTCAGGGGCTTAACTTGAGCATTTTTGCATATTTTTGGCCCAGATTTTCAACATGCCTTCTTTGGAACCCTACCTCATGAACAATTGAACTGTCAGGCAGCTCTGTCCTGAAGGTGATTTTGTAGTGCCTGTGCAAAATCACCTTTTGGGCAAGAGTTGAAAATTTTCTCTGCCCTTGTTCATGAGGTAGGGTCATAAGATGGCTATGTCAAAAATTTGGTGTAAAAATATTAAAAAACAAGAAAGTGATGAGCCTATGTTGAATTTTGCGAAGGCAGGCTCTTAATTTTGATAATTTTCAATATTTTTCCCCTAAATTCACAACATAGTCATATCTTTACAGCACCTCATGAGTATGACAGATGTCTTTTTTCACATCTTGGCCAAAATGTTTTTTTTTTTTTACATCCTGAAAGGTGATTTTGTGGTCCATGTGCAAAATCACCATTTGGGCAAGAGTTGAACATTTTCTCTGTCCTTGTTCATGAAGTGGGGTTCTAAGAAGGCTACATTGAAAATTTGGTGTGAAAATATTAAAAAAACAATAATATTATAAGCCTGTATTTTATTTTATGAACACAGGCTCGTAACATTTGTAATTTTCAATATTTTTATGCCAAATTTACACTATAGCCATATCTTTATAGCACCTCATGAATGTGACAGCTGTCATTTTTTTAAATCATTGCAAAAATGTTTTTTTTACATCCCAAAATGTGATTTTGCAGTCCCTGCACAAAATCACCTTTTGGCAGGAGTTAAGAATTTTCTCTGCCATTGTTTATGATGTGGGGTCATAAGAAGGCTATGTTCTCAATTTGGTGTAAAAATATTTACAAAATGTTATCAGTCTATGTTGAATTTTGCAAACGCAGGTTCATACATTTGATAATATTCAATATTTTTAACCCACATTTTCAACATAGCCATTTCTTTACAGCAACTCATGAATGTGACGGCTGTTATTTTTCAACTCCTGCCCAACATGTGTATTTGTGTCCCAAAAGTTGGTTTCACAGTACCTCTGTGAAATCACCTTTCAAGCAAGATTTGAACATTTGCTCTGCCCTTGTTCATGAGGCAGGGTCATAACAAGACTATGTTGAAAATTTGGTGTACAAATATTACACAACAAATTTAGGAGCCTATGTTACATTTTGCTAATGAAGGCTCATAGGTTTGGTAATTTTCAATATTTTTACACCAAATTGCTCACCTGCAGCCCTATCAGCTCTGGACAGGGTTTTTTTTATGGGTGAGGGGGATGGGGGTGGGAAAGGAATAGAAAGTCATTCAGTCCATGCAACCGAGGAACAGTGACAGAACCAAATGTAAGTAAATACAAATTGTATTCAGTACAACATGCGTTTTAAGAAAGATACACAGTACTATACTAATTTGTCTCCCTTTGTTTTGTGGTTGCATTAACAACAGTAGTTACTCAATGGCCTTCAATGTTAATGGTGGTAAAAAGGCAGCAGTGTGATGCTGAGCTGCGAACATGATGGCAATCATAGAATCATTGAAATCTGATGGCAGAAAAGGACCCTCTGGCCCATTGAGTCTGCCACTCCCCCCCCCTTACTTATCACCTTTGTCACGGGACCTCCCCTTCCCCCTATTTGCCAACCCCTTATGTCTGTACCATGCCTTCTTCAATCCCTCCACCCTTTCAGCCCCCACCACTTCCTGTGGTAGTTTATTCCAGGCCTCCACCACCCTCTCTGTGAAGTAACTCCTCCTCACATTGCCTCTAAATCTTCCTCCTTCTAATCTTAGACCATGCCCTCTAGTTTTAACCCCCACCTTACTTTTAAATAAGCTTCCCTCCCTCACCTTATTGAATCCCTTCACATACTTAAATGGTGACAAGTACAAGTACTCAGGAAAGGATGGGAACTCCTCATCTATGCAAATGGAAAGGGTGAGACTGAGAAGGGAGACATGAACTCCAACTAATTTTAAGCTAGCAGACCCATTCTGAAAGTTTTGCTTTGGACATCAGGGTCCTAGAGTCTGGGGACACTGCTCAGTACTTCTGTGCCAACTGTATAGACACAGCATGTCAATGCAATGTCTTCTCTCTACAAAAACACTTGAGGTGGCTGACAGCACATCCTATAAGTTAGTGCAATGAGCTGTGAGCCAGCTTGGTACAGTCAGTGGACCAAGGTTTGAGCCCCACAACTTCCACACTTATGTGTGCACCTGAGCAAGTCATCGAGGAAACATTTTAGATTTTTTAGTCTTTTTCCCTCTTTCCCTATGTAATGGGCATGGGATGCTGTCACACTGAGTTGAATCAATGGCAGTGAGTATGACATACACATAGGTCCAAACGAAAGAAGAAGAAAAATGAGGATTTATTCTTAGCAGTGGTATACATATTGCATGCTTTCTCATTATTTATTTATTTGAAAATTGGTGAGGAGAGGTACATCGTGGTTAGGCTTGTTTTGGTATGCATCCTTGGGGAGGGTAACATTATGAAGGAAAGAACAGAAAATAAAACCAAAACAATTGGTACAATTAATTACTTGATGTGCAAGTATACTAAGTAAAAACATACACAATAAAGGTACATAAAATCATAATACAGAAAAGATTTATACGACCACTTCATATACAATATGAATTACACACTATGAATGGTGAAGTAGCCAATGGGGATTGTTGTGATGACAGTAAAAACCCACAGAATCCAGACTGCTCTCAGATCCTGACCACCCACTCTCCCATCCTCATAGTTCTTAGTTATGTGTGGTTCATAGCTCAATGTTTGTGCTGCATACAGTAGAATTGAATGATGTAATTTATGCTTGGATACATAGGCCTGACTAGTAGGTGGAATAAGAGTGCTGGAGAAGGAGGAGGCATCAGGGGAGGATTGTGGGCAAGTGCGACTTGCTCTAAGCAGAGCAACGGAGCCTGCTGCATTATGAAGGCTATGGGGGAGGAGCTCTTTCCCCACATAACAACAGGCTGCATGCGCCTTTCCATTATGTGTGGTTCATAGCTCAATGCTTGTGCTGCGTACAGTAGAGCTGAATGATGTAAGTTGTGCTTGGATACATAGGCCAGACTAGTAGGTGGGACAATGCCTGCAAGGTATAATTTGTATGAAATGATTAGTGCTTAGATACTTCCACATAGACATGAGCCAGTCAGTGATTGTAGTACATATCAGCTGGATAGTATATGCATAGTGCTTAGCTGCTTTGACTGTGGAGTAACTTGTAAAGAATTGATGTTTTGGCTTTTCTCTGTATCCCACCTTAGGAAGGTTGCTTAGTCGAGTAGGATGAGACCCCCAAAAGAAATAATAATTGCAGGTACGATTACCTCCTCCAACTCCGGAGAGTGTGGCCAGTAGCACACAGGAGAGGGAAAACCCCCTTGGGGGGGAAACCTCTGAGGACCCATGGCTACTGACCTGCCCGTCCTTCAGGGCATACTAAGGGAGAGTAATCCTAAATGAGCAATATACATAATATTGGCTAGTTCAAAACTTCTAGAGAAAAAGATCCAAAGGTAAAGAAGAGCAATGGAATCCGGTACTGATGATGAATGAACTGTGAAGCTGGAAGCAGATCCAGAGCAATTCCCAGGCCAAGCTGTCAATGTCCAGAGTAAACTATCAATAGAAGGACATCCAGAATCCAGGTAAAAGGACAATCAATAGTGAAGCAGAGGTCCGAGTTCCGATATACAAGCTCATGGAAGCAGAGAGTCTGGGAAGGTGAGGCAAGCAAGCTGGATACAGGTGGGAAGCTGAGAAAGGTGGAGCAACTGAACCCCTGATCTTGAGTGGGCAAGCAGTAAATGGACATGAGGCCAGAAGCCCAGAAAACCTCCAACTTATCCGGTGAAGCAAGTCTGGCAAGGACAGGACTTCCTCGGCCCAAGCTGGGTGAGGGAGGAGTACAGCAGACAGAATCAAACCTTCAGGCCGACGGTTGGGCAAGGCAGGTGTAGAGTAGGAATAGTCGAACCGCCAGGCCCAGAACTGGGTGAGGCAGGTCAAGGGTAGAATAAATGAACCTCCTGGCCCCGATGCTGGGTGAGGCAGGTGTAGTAGAATGTCGAACCCCCAGGCCCCGATGTGGGGTGAAGCAGGTGTAGTGTAGAAAGTGGAACCCCTAGGCCCTGATGTTAGGTGAGGCAGGTGCAGGTGCAGGCTAGGCTCCCATGTGACCAGTGAGAATGGCTGGACCCCACATAGGCCAGGTGGAAGAATAGGGAATGGCCAAGCCAGCCCCTATGAAGGCTAGCAGGACCAGGGAATGCCACCATGGGGGGCCGCATGGCGCAGCAGGCATCACAGAGGGAGTAGAGGGAGGTAGGGACCATGACAAGTCCATATAATAGGAACCACAAATAGGGACTGAAATCAGATCCTCAAGGGAAGCAAAGGCAATACAGGAAACCAAAGCAGGGAGGCATACCATGGTAATACAGTTAAGGGATGCAGGCAGACCACATGCATAGCGAATGACTGGAGCAAGTGTCCTTGAGCTCCAGGGATGTCCCCACATTCCATGACTGCACTGCTGTTGCACTTATACTTCATGCACCCAGAATGAATAGCGGGCATTAGAAACACAAAGAAGTCCAGCAATAAAGTCATAGACTGTTCAGCATTGAAATTCAGTGTACAACAAGCCACGGAGTTACCTTCCGGAGTGGAGAGCACTGGTGAGTGACATGTCTGATGATGGGCCTGACCCAGTGGAGAAATGGGATGCTAGGTCCCCGAGCTACAAGGCAGGAGAGCACAGGAATGACATCCAAGGAAGAAGAGAGGCTGGCAGGCTCCGGCAGCAGGCGTGGTGAGTGCTGACGTTAGGTAATCCAGGTGCCGTGGTGCAGCAGCAGGAAGTTGACGGGAGCCCAGCTCGGTGATGGCGGTGGATAGCCACAGTGGAGGCATTGGGCGTAGCAGTGGTACGGTGTGGGTAGATCTGGAATACAGGAGAAAATGGGTCCCAGACATACAAAAACTCATGGCAGTAGGGAGCGGCTGCTCAGAAAAGAAGACAGAACAGCAGTGGGGTAGGCATGCAGCACACAGCAGTAGAAAGGAGCTGAAAGCGAGGAAGTGAGTAGCCACTGGAAATACGGCACAGCAGGGGCAAGCATGAAGGAGCAGGACC
Organism: Neoceratodus forsteri; assembly: GCA_016271365.2. Taxonomy (NCBI): domain Eukaryota; kingdom Metazoa; phylum Chordata; order Ceratodontiformes; family Ceratodontidae; genus Neoceratodus; species Neoceratodus forsteri. The sequence continues at coordinate 1,021,018,526 of CM057454.1, read as the reverse complement.
AAAATCCCCCCAAAAGGTACTAATAAACACTAGGCCAGGGAAAAAATGGGGGGAAGACACAAGCAGGAGGAGGAAAGAGAGCAGCTGTGCACCACAAACAGTGAGTGTGACTCGCTCTAAGCCGAGCGACGGAGCCTGCTGCATTATGAAGGATGTGGGGGAGGAGCTCTTCCCCTACATAACAACAGGCATGTGCCTTTCTATTGTAAAAATCAGGCAAACTCCGTACTGCTTTCAAACTTTCTACGGTTGGTAACATCTATATATAGTGTATAGGCTGAGAGTGTAAAAATAAAAGCTTTTACAGAGAAAACTGTTGCTCGCTAATGTTCTATGATGGTATGAATACTGATGTGTCTCTGTAAGTAAAAGTTAACAGGGGTGACTCTGCCTTTGTAAAATGGAAAACATTTCCTAGTAAAAAGCTTGTGCCAAGTGTAAGACTGCAGCTGTCTCATTCAAACTAAAAAAAATGCTGAAGCACAGCAGGAGATGGGTCTGCCTGCAGAATGCAGCAGTTACATTTTTTCACCTGCAGGTGTGGTGGTCCTTTGGCAACAGATTCACTGGCCCCCCTTGCCTCTTTACCCAGTGAGAGATCACCAAAAAATAGTCACTTAATTATAACAAAACAGAATATCTGGGAATATTTTTATTTATTCCCTGGTGTCCAATGAGTCCTCACCCCTAACCTGACCCCTTGCTCTAGATACCATAAATAGCTTATATAGTACAAAGCTCTGTTTTCACCTCTTTGGTCGGCCATCAAATGCAAACCACCAAAGCCCAGAGAATAAATAAAAATAAATGATAAGCATGATGCTGTCATTCTTATATAGCTTATTGTGTGATCATTAAGGGATTTTAGTTTTCAGTGACATGTTAGGTGACTGGCCAAGGAGGACGGGGAGGGGTGTGAGCCAGTCACCAAAGGATAACTGATTTTCTGTCTGTTTTTTATATTAAATAAGACTGAGGATGGGTACGTGGGTAGGCAGGGTCTATAAGTACAACTATCTTACATTTACCGAAGAACATGATGACAGTACGTAAATGATCTTTTTGCATGTATTGCTGTGATAGATGAACTGAAAACTAAAAAGAAAATGTCAAAATGGTACCTCAAATGTTGCATTACAGGGAGTTTGGCTGGAGTACAGCAGGAGCAGAGATGCTGTACTCCGATTTGAAAATTTCACCGAATGTGCCACAGGGTGTTTGTTTTTCCTGAGAGTTTATCTGCCTCCCAAAGCCTTGCTACTCTCTACATCTTTTGTCTTCAACTGGAACATGAAGAACAGGATGTGAGGTCCCAGAAGACTGGAGAAGGGCTCATGTGATCCCGCTCCACAAGAGTGGTAGCAGGGAGGAGGCGGGGAACTACAGACCGGTCAGTCTTACCTCAGTAGTGGGCAAGATTATGGAGGCACTCCTTAAGGAAAGGATAGTGCAACACCTGGAATCCATAGGGGCACAGGATCCAAGACAGCATGGGTTTACAAAAGGAAGGTCCTGTCAAACTAATCTCATAGATTTCTTTGACTGGGTAACCAGAGTGGTGACCAAGGGGAGCAGTTGATATCGCCACCTTGACTTCAGCAAAGCTTTTGACACTGTTCCATATAGAAGATTGATAAATAAGCTGGGTAGGCTCAGGGTAGGTCAGAAGTTGGTCAACTGGGTGGCAAACTGGTTGACAGGCAGAAAACAGAGAGTGGTGGTAAATGGTATACAGTCAGAAGAGATGCAAGTCACAAGTGCGGTACCTCTAGGATCAGTCCTGGGGCCAGTCTCTTCAACATCTTCATTAGTGACCTTGCAGATGGACTAGAGGGTAAGGCTTGTCTGTTTGCAGATGACACCAAGATCTGCAACAGAGTAGATGATCCAGTTGGGGTGGGCAGAATGAGAAGAGATCTGGATAAACTAGCAGAATGGTCAGAAGAGTGGCAACTGGGATTTAATGCAAAGAAGTGCAAAATCATGCACATAGGGAAGAGAAACCCTGAAGCCACCTATAGGCTGGGAGGGGAGTTGGTAGCAGTCACAAAGGAAGAAAGAGACTTGGGCATCATCATCACTGATGACCTAAAATCATCCAAGCAGACCTCTAAAGCAGTAGGTAAGGCTAGGGGGGTGTTAGGGTGTATTAGTATGGGTATCACAAGTCGTAAGAGGGAGGTAATAATCCCTCTTTACAAGACACTGGTTAGCCCCATCTGGAGTACTGCGCAGTATTGAGGCCACACCTTCACAAGGACATTAACCAAATTGAGGCAGTCCAGAGAGGGCAACAAAATGGTGCAGGGACTGCATCAGAAGACATATGAGGACAGATTAACGGAGCTCAATATGTATACCCTTGAGCAAAGGAGGGAGAGAGTGATATGATCGAGGCATTCAAACACCTTAAGGGCATAAACAAGGTGAAAGAGTCTAACATGTTTAAATATAAGAAAAATAGCAGGACAAGAGGACACAGCATGAGACTAGAGGAGGCCGATTAAGGGGAATGTGAGGAAATTCTTTTTCACAGAAAGGGTGGTGGATGCATGGAATGGCTTACCACAAGAAGTGGTGGCTATGAATACAGTGCAGGGCTTTAAACAAGCATGGGGTAGGCATAAGGGAGCAATACAAATGACTATGAATAGATAGGCCACTGACAGAGCAAAGGCCGATGGCACATTTATAAGGTAGAAAAAGAAATGGGCAGACTGGATGGGCCTTGCAGTCCTTATCTGCCGTCAACTTCTATGTTTCTATGTTTCTATGAGTGAATTGGGCTACTGACTGCACTATAACAAGAAAATGACATCACAAGTCAGTTACCTCATCTGGAGAAAGTCAGCACACACACACTGAGACAGAAAAAAAGACAATTCAGACATTTACCAATCTATTTTATTGAATCCAGTTGACAGAAAATAAGAAAATTAAATACGTAAACAACATTCCACAATCATTATTTATAAGAAAATTGAACACTGGTCTGAAGTCAGCAAAATGCCCTTCAGTGTAGAAAAATGTTCATTATACCATGGACACAAACATAAAAACAAAACACTGTACTGTCATTGGCTGTCCTACGATATACCCACGGCAAAGGTGCCAGTCAGCCCCATCTCTAAAATCCATCCGAACCCCGAAGTTGGCAGCGACAAACGGCCATCTTGAAACCCCACTAAATGAGAGACAGAAACAGCATTTTTTTTTAAACAGTGCAGCCCGATCAAAATTGTGTGCCCCTCCCCCATAAATTCCTAACTTACCCTACTTCATTTCTCATCCTGTTCCCAAAATCTTCACCCGCCTGTCCCAACACTGCCGAAAATGGGGCACCAAGGGAAGGGCACAAACATCAGTGTCCCGTACGTTAAATCTCCCGCCGTTGCCGCTTATCGTCCTCTAGCCTCCATTCCTCTCCAGTGTTCCGGAACTCAAGAAAACAGCAGAAAACCCCAGAAACATAAATTTATTGCCAAAATGAAATAAAAAAAAAAAACACTGCCAATTCAAACTACTGTCCTCGCTTACCACAAAACTATACCCGGAAGTGAACGTACAGATGCACTACAGCCCGTGAACACTCGCACCGCACTGTACCTCCACTAAAACAGAACAGAGACCATTGTCTTTTTTTATTATGAAAAAATGAAAATAATAACCCTGTGGACTGCTCAAATAAAACCACGGAATAACGTAGTCCCCACGTACCAAGACACACCAACAAAGTTTTTCCTACTTGTTTGTTACCATGCTGCTTCCCGAATTAAAGCAAGATCAAGCTTGCACCTCAGAGAGAGAGAGACACACACAGCTACACACAATAGTGTGATAACATACATGGTAAACACTTTCTCTTTACTTTGCCCACAGCTGGGGAAAGTGGTCTGGGGTTGGGTTGGGGGACTGCCATCTACTAAAATATTCTATCTAGCAACAAGAACTATTTAACACATGGGGAAGGATATTACAGGAAAAATCAATTAAAAACATATTTTCAAGTAAAATCACATTAATCTTAAATTCTTTAAAAAACAAGGACATGGTATAATCGCAATAAGCCACTCGGGGTTATCGGGGGATTTACCACGGCTGTCGAGGATTTACCCACTCGGCTGCACCGCGTGGGCAAACCACGCCAGCCGTGGTAAATCCCCCGATAACCCACACCCCCTCATGGCTTATTGCTTAAATAATGCATTTGGGGGAAAACAATAAATTAACAAATTATGCACTTGATGGGAAACAAATAAACTCAGTTATGAGTGAGAGAGATTGTGGCATTGTGGTAGATAGAGAATTGAATTTTGAACAACAAAGGAACACAGTAATCCAGAAGACAGACCTAATAATTAAGAACATAAAAAGGAGTTTTATAAACAGAAATAAGGAATGTATGCTTCTCTTGTGTAAAACATATGTTAGGCCACATTTAGACTACAGCTCTTCATTATGGAATCCATTTGCAAGGGGTGAGATAGATAAATTGGAGGAAATACAGAAGAAATATACCAAGATGATTGGGTCTCTTAGATATTATAGCTATAATGATAGGTTGAAATATCTAGGTCTATTCTCTTTGGAGCAAAGAAAAATGAGAGGGGACCTACTAATGTTGTATATAATAATGAGTGGTAAAGAAATAATGGAAGAATTGGGTATTTCTGTCATGGACAAAGCAGAAGGACTAAGGGGACACAAGATACAGATTAAAATAGATAAAGACAATAAAAATAATAGATACCACTTCTATATGAATAGGACAGGCCAGCTATGGAATACATTGCTAAATCATGTAGTAACTAGTAGTTTACTAAATATCTTTAAAAAAGAGATAGATAATATGATATTAAACAAAGGGTTAATATGGACTCGCTAATGGTGGGGAATGGTAAAATATGGGCAATTCACCTTCTTCCATTCTATTCCCAGTATAAGTACCCAGTATAAGACCAGTTCATGTACAATACAAATGGCACAGTATTTAAAAACTGTGTTTAAATATCTCCTTTGATTTAAGTGAATTGGTTCACGCAAACATTCTTTATGGGGGGTGGGGCTGGCTGTTAAAAGGTGTGCAATTCTGCAGTGGGAGCCGACAAAGTGAATGGTCCAGGCATAGTGTCACATAATGCGTTCTGATAGCGCTACAATACCTTCCTGTTGTGACAACCTGCATATTTAGTGATTAGAGCAAAGTAGCCTATAGTGAACACTTGTGTAAGGCAAAACATAAATTAAACATGAATAATACAGCACTGCAGCAATCTTGTGACTGCTAGGTTAGATTTATATTATGGAAATTTGGGAAACTAGAAAGAAATCTAACCACTAAATATATAGGGAGTTACAATGGGAAGGTATTATAGCACTATCAGTATGAGCTGCATGACACCACCTCTGGACTCTGCACATTTCCTCACAACTCCTGAACATCTTCTCTGTAGACTATGAAATACAACGTCTGCAGCAGGTCTGCAGTTGCATGGAGACATCAGGAAAATGAAATTCCTTGCAGTTGGCACCTTTATTAATTTTTGAAAGCATGTATTTACATCTGCAAATGACCATATTTTCATAGTTGAAGCTCCTGTTATCTGTGCTCCACACTCCAACTTGTTGATTCAGATCAGGTGGAATCTCAGAAACAGTACTCCTCTTTATGGGACCTGAAGTTTCTATACTAGAAGAGGGAGCTGCCACTGCATTGTGACTACCAATAAGGTTCAAGACTAGATATTTAGTGACAGAGCCCTGAAACTTTTTTTTAAATTGGGATTCTCCACATTCGATGTTTGGATCAGATTTGTTGTCATAGTGATAGGCCGTACTACATTCATCAGTTATCTCCACTTTAGGCTCACTTGTTCTATGCAGATGACTGGTAAGTTACCCTCACTGTGGGTATTGCCTCCTTCTTCTTGAGTCTCTGATCAGTTTGCAATGATCGTGTGCCTCTGTGTTAAATGCTGTAAAACACCAGCTATATCATTGAATGCACTTTGTAGTGTGGGCCCCTTCATTGCCGTGAATCTACAATGGGCTCTTTCAAGCCATGTCTATTTAGGCATCAGTCACCCCTTATCTGCCCTCAGAAAACCTTATGCCTTGCTAAAACATATTGAATACAGAACTCCTTAAATAGGTCTTATTGAAATTAATACTAGTTGGAAAAGCATGATGCACAAAAATGGTTACCCAAGATATTTTGCCAGAGCTACCTTCCACTAATTAAATTAAAACATCTTTGTTAGTGAAGACACTCTGATTAGTAACTTCTTGCGGAGGAGCAAACTACCCAGGTTCAGCACAGCAAGCTGTTTGATTGTCAATAGAGCCGACAAAGTGAAGGGTCCAGAGATGGTGTCACATAGCTCGTACTGACAGTGCTACAATACCTTCCCATTGTGACAGCTTGCATGTTTAATGATTATATTTCCATCTAGTTTTCCAAACTGCCGTTACATAGAGGATAGTGTATGATCGCTCATACACAATAAGGATATTTTTCACTGGAGAGGTTTCCATGGTAACCAGAAACATAGAGAGTACAGCTCGAGAGGTCTAGTTACCAGGGAAACCTCACGAGTTTAAAAATATCTTTGGAGTGTAGACTGTCTTTTATAGTGTATGGTCACTCATAAAGGCAATGGGTGTCCTTACCTTTTTTTAATTTTTTTAAATTTTTATCATCACTCATCTCCCTGGACAGCTCTCACCACTGCGGCCATTTCCTGAAGATCATAGATTGCCAGTATGCACATGTGCGACAGCATTCTAAGTTGTTATGCTGCACTAGCTACATAGCTAGTGTAGCATAACAAACTAGCTGACTTAGCTAGTGCAGCATAACAACGTTTTTGGAGGGATGGTTTTCCATCCATAACAACGTTCAACAATACACTACATAAATCTAACCTAGCAGTCACAATATTGCTGTAGTGCTGCTTTATTCATGTTTATTTTTCTTATTTTATTTTTGCCTCATACAAATGTTCAGTATAGGGTACTTAGCTTTAATCATTAAGTATGTAGGCTGTCACAACAGGAATGTATTGTAACGCTATTGGTATGGGCTACCTGATACTGTCTCTGGACCATTGACTGTGTCAGCTCCCACTGCAAATTAGAATTGCACAATTTTTAACAGACTGGGGTACAATTGCCTAACAAAAAGAAAAAGGACTGGTTAGAAAAAGTCAACAATGTTGCTTGTAGGTGAAGTAAGCATACAATCAGTGACTACACTGAGATCTGGATACAGTGAAGAATCTTGCAGCCATTAAGAAAATGTATATATATTTATATATATATATAGAGAGAGAGAGAGAGAGAGAGAGAGAGAGAACTGGGTAGCAATCAACAGACACAAATGCTAAGTGTAATGGTTTTTTTTTGTTCTTGTTATTATTATTTCAGTATCTTTCCTAAAACAAAGAAAGGCTTTCTCCTAAACATGAATAACAAGACCTATATATAAAGTAATGTTACCGGAAAAACTAGCTAAGAAGTCTTGAAGCATGCACTTCTTTAATGTTGCTTTTCATGCTCTGGGGTGCTTTTGTAGTTCTTTTCCTTCTCTATTTTGGGCTCCTCATGACCCAAACAAATAACATCCCCCTTAAGGGGTGGTTAGCTTCCCTTCCCTGGGCTAAGACACAGATATGGCACACTGACGAGTCCAAAAGAGGACGAAACACGTGTATGTGTCTGCTGTTCTTAGACTTTGCTGATTGTACTGTGAGGCCTTCTGGCACCATGCAATTCTGCTTAAAGTTGAGCCAGTCCAAATTCTCTCATGCGGATTTGCATATGTTTCCCATGATGCTTTGCATTATTGGGGTATGTGCAATTGTGTTTTTGTTAGAATTTGGCTGTATGGCCAATATCCTCTGGGATAACCCATGCCTCTGGGCATTTGCTCTGGGGTGCTTTTGTAGTTTTGTTACTCACACTGTTTCTGATGCAATCATGTTCCTCTGCAATTGTTGTGGATTTGTGGACTTTTAACTTTAGTGATATGAAAGCAATGACCTGTGAGTGCATCTAATTAGTGATCACTCCAGACCAGCCAGCATACTGCAAAATCAACATTCAAATAAAGAGGGGGTTAAGAAACCTGCACAGTATTACAAAAACAAAAAAACAAAAAAAAAACTCAGTAACTGCTGTTTTTTGTTAACTAGTAAAATGTTGAAATCTCATTTTTTTGCTTAAATTCACTAGACGTGAGGGAAACGGTGACTCACTGCTATCACTGCAGCCAACAGCACACCTCAATCTGTGGCTACAGAGGAAAAGAAATTCCCAATGTTCTCATACAGAGAATGCAGGAAAGCACTCCACTTGCTAAGCTGGGCACCCAGGTTTTTGGGTGCCCAGAAAAAGTATTTGTGGCCATAATATCAATAAGCAAGCATCAGAGTCTAGCTAAACATGTCCTGTTTACCTAGGTTCTGATGTTTGTTTATAAAATTCCCAGCATTTGTATGTATTTTCCACGTTTGTCAGTTTGTGGAAAAAATCAATAAGATGGCGGTTGGCATGGCACAAAAAAATGTTTGGTGCCATGACAATTCAGTGGTGCTAAACTAAAAACCAGCATTGACAGCATCACATTTTTATGTTCGGCACAGAACATTATCTGGAAAATCCAACTGCGTATGAGCAGGTCAAAAAACACTAAAATTTAAAGCCTAATAACTCTGGAACCCTGTGATATTTTTTCGCAGACATGTCAAAGGCATTACCTTGGGACATGGCATATGTTCCCTGCAAGTTTAGGGCAAAAAATCCTTTCCATGTTGGCTGTAGGTGAGAGTGCAAAAAAAAAACAATGTAAAGTATAGGAAAAAGGTTTTTTTTTCAAACAATGATACATGTGGATCGCAGAAACTGCGCAAGCTGCTGTCACTCAAATTTTCTCACATCAATACCTTGCCTCCTAGACTACACATACAAATTGTCAGCTCATTTTGTCAAAGAGGGCCAAAGATATTAATGTGCAAAATTTGAGGTTTAACATTAAACAGGCTACTCAATCCTAATTATAAGGGCACTACTGCACCCCTATAATATGTATATAAGGGATATGTCACCCCCCCAATGGAATATTGTTGATATTTTTGTTCGAGTACCGATTGACTTGATGACATTATGAGTGGTGAAGCCTTGAGTGATGTCATCAAGCCAATTGGCATGAGAACAAAAAATATCAACAGTATTTCCAGTAGGGGTAGCATATTCCATTTATGTCATACCTCCAAAAAAGTGAAAAAAATTAATTTCCTGTCATTTTTTGCTGATTATAAAAAATTCTAAACAGTACCTATACATGAAACACCACTTATTTTGTAGATATTTAGTGCTGAACAACTTTTGTGCTGAAAGTACCATGCTTTCATTCTTTGTTTTAAAGTTATTCACGTTTGTTTGTTGGAAAAGTAAAAAAAAAGGATTTTCTGATTTTTTTTGCTAATTATAAAAAATTAAAAGGTATCTATAAATAAAACACCACTCATTTTGTAGATATTCTTGTGTTGAACAAATTTCATGGTGACAATACCATGCTACCATTTTTTGTTTTCAAGTTATTCGCATTTATTTGTCGAAAAAGTGAAAAAAATGTAATTGTCTGCAGTTTATCTGATAATTATAAAAAAATAAAAGGCAGCTATAAATGAAACACCAGTCATTTTGTAGATATATTTGTGCTGAACAAATCTGGTGGTCACGGTACCATGCTATCATTTTCATTTTAAAGTTATTTGCATTTGAATACGGTTAAAACTGCTACTGAGGCCGAACTTTCTAAATGAGAATATCACCGATATATTTTGCCAAGCATGGACCTACAGTGAGAATATCACTGATATTCTCACTGTAGGTCCATGCGTGTCAAAACTAGCACCGATATTTGCCACTTTGTATTCTCACATCTCTCTGTCTGTTTAACTATCTATCTAGAGAAATGGGCAGACTAGGTTGGGCAAAAGGTCCTTATCTGCCGAATTTCTATGTTTTTATGTTTCTGTCTTTCCATCTATCTGTCTGTCTGTCTCTCTCTCTCTCCCTCTCCCTCTCTCTATAAAATACATACTTGGGTCCTTGTAAGCTATCATGTATTTCCCCATATATGATGGTAGTCAATTAGCGTACAGTATTATGATGCAAATTAGCTAATTACACATAATTAAGCATTAATACATGACAGAGTTCTGTATATTATGAGATATCATCATGCTTTGGCTACAGAAACATGGAAACATAGAATCTGATGGCAGATAAGGACCACTTGGCCCATACAGTCTGCCTATTTCTCCCTTCTTATACTGTTACATCAGACCACACCTGAGCTACAGCTGGGCATGTCCATAGAAATAGAGCTCCAAGGTACTTGTCAAGTTGCAGCATCTTATACTGTAAGTGCTAGCAAAAGAGCATATCAGATTTTTTTTATTTTATTTTGTTGGTTGTCCTATGTAGAGACATCAAATATAACATGACATTACCAGCACAGGCCCTTTTTTATAAAAAAATGTATTACAGTACCCTAAACTTTGCATTTCTGCTGGGCTGAATCATGACATAGGGTACCAAGTCATCTTTACTTTTGTTTGCCAGTAATTTTATGTCTTTATCATGAAATAAAGTGATCATGCCATGACACCATTACAGTGTTTACATTTTAATCTGTGTTTCTGCATCACACATTGCACACACTGTACAATAATGTGTGCATCCAGCACTGTGGCGTTTGCACTTTGTGGTGTCCTTTATTTAGCTTTCCTTATTTAGTGTGCTGCAGATCTCTCACTTGAACTGATTCACTGCACACACCTCCACCCCCTCCTACTGACTTCCAACTTCAGGCTTGGGTTCCTTTAATGTTCATGAGCCCAATCCCAACTCTCCAGGCTTGACCTTTGACCTACTCCGACCATGGTGTCTTGCTCAGACTGATGTACAAATGCCATGGTTGGGAGCTGGTATCCATGCTCAGTGCATCCATGAATCTCGCACTGTGACACATTGGGTCAGGCTCTGGGGTTCATTAAACCCCCCTGGGTTTGTGGTCAGCACCCCTTCTCGCATTGAAACTCCCAGAGTGATCCTCGAGCATGTCCACTGATTGAGCCCACAATACAAATGCCACATCCTCAGCATTTTTACTAATGCCATGTTGTTTTGGTGTTCTTCTGCCAGCAGTGTTTCAGTGAATTCAGAGCTACTCAAGGGAGCGCCCAGCTGATTTCTCCTCCTCATTATAAGTGCAGCCAGGGTAAGCTTGTGCCAAAAAAATTAATTTCTTTTGGGAAAAACACAAATAATTGTGGAAACAGACACCAAGCACTGTGCTGTTTTTGTATAGCACCACCAAGTGATCTTGGTGTCTGTGTACATCTGCCACAGACTTTGTAGCATCTATGCACATATGCCTCATCCATCACAGCACAGAGGGTCCTATTTGTGCATTTGAACAAAAATTAACAGTTTTTTGTTGTTACTGTGTACCCTTTGTGCTGTGATACTTTTTATGTGCTATTTTGTTTAATTGTTTTTATTTATTTATTACTAGGATTACAAATACCTTTGAACCAAGGATTCTTTTACAAAGGTTCTGCATCAGCAAGGGGTGCAAGCAAAACAGTATTAAGATAAAATGCAAGGTCAGGAGGTTAACATAGAAGTAAGCAGAGGTAAGATACAATACTGGTCAGGAGGTTAACGTAGTGGCAAAATACAGTACAGGTGTATAGACTAGCACAGTAGCAAACAGTCAGTGGCAAATAACAATGCACAATTAACAATACAGGTGTATATATAGCAAAACACAGATATAAATGAAAACCATCCTAAGGGTGACATAAGTGGAGCAAGGGGTGGGGATAAGAAGGGGAGGGGTAGGGAAAAGCGGGGTAGGCAGTCAAGGATTTGACATTGTCGTAAGTGCAAGAACAGAAAGATAAGTGCAAGGTAGTCTGGGGGTGGAGCAACAAGAGATAGGGTGATAGGGAGGGAGGCAGGAGGAGAGGAGCGGGAGAGGGGTGGAATGGTAGGTTGGAGGTGAGGGGGTAGAATGGTAAGTGGGGGGTGGGAGAGAGACGGGGAGTAGCAGGGGATGGAGGGCTAAGAGAAGTGGGGAGGGTAGCAAGGGAGGAGAGAAGAGGAGGGAGAGGTGAAACTAAGCTGCAAGCCTAGGCACAGCAGTCACAACTGCTGAGGTCAGTGAAGTGCTGGCAGAGCTAATGCTAATATGGGGCTATTGTGGGGCTACCAGTCAGATTAAAGTGTGAAAAACTCTGCTTTTGTGTGCTGTTGTGCTAATGTGGGGCCCAAATCAGAACTGGTAAGCAAACCATGATTCTGTACCTTTTCTGTGCTAAATTAATTTCACTTGGCTTGTGGGGTGCGGTGCACTGCTTTCCTTTCTTTTGTTGCAAAAATGTTGATTTGTGCATTTTTTTGTTTAAATGTTTATTTTGATGTTCCTTGACAGCTTGATGTCTGACTGTCAATGGGCAAGCACACCTGCACAAATTAATTTAAAAGTGCAGTCTGCAAATTCTGGTTCTTTGTCCAGGTGTGTTTGTTCAGAGACTCTTGGCTATCTTGTGCACCATGCGGCCTTGGCTTGGGGGGGATCACTGCTTGCAGTGGTTGTTTTTTTCCTGAAATGTTGATTTAAAATGTTTTCAGTCAGTAAGATGTCTGACTGTCGATGGCCAAGCACACCTGGGCAAATGTAACAGCTTAGCTTTGTTTTAAATTAAAAAGAAAAAATATGGGCCTGTCACTCTTTGTCCAGGTGTGTTTGGTCATAGACGCTCAGCCATCTTGTGCACCATGTGGCCTTGGCCTGGGGAAGGGCTGGATTGTACTGCTTGCCTGTGTTTTGTTGTTTTTTGTTTATTTTGATGGTACTTGCCAACATTATGTCCAACCATCGATGGCCAAGTACACCTGGGCAAATGTACCACCTTAGGTTTGTTTTAAATTAAAAAGAAGTAAACATGGGCCTGCCACCCTTTATACAAGTGTGTTTGCTCAGAGATGATCAGCAATCTTGTGCACCATGTGGCCTTGCATTGTGAGTGTGGGAAGGGGGGGTGGATCATACTGCTTGCCTTGTTTTGTGGCTGAAATGTTGATTTTTGATTTTAACTTGCCAGTGCGGATGTCCGACCATTGCTGGGCAAGCATACCTGGGGTACCAAACAAAAAAAAAAGAAAAACTTTCTCCAGGTGTGTTTGGTCATAGACCCTCAGCCATCTTATGCACCATGCAGCCTTGGGGGGAGGGGACTGGATTGTACTGCTTGCCTCTGTTTTGTTGTTTTTTGTTTATTTTGATGACACTTGTCAACATTATGTCCGACCATCGATGGGCAAGCCCACCTAGACAAAGTAATTTAAAAGCACAGTCTGCAAATTCTGTTTTTTGTCCAGGTGTATTTGCTCAGAGACTCTCGGCCATCTTGTGCACCATGTGGCCTGGGCTTGTGGGGGGGGGTGTCACTGCTTACGGTTGTTGTTTTGTTGCTGAAATGTTGATTTAAAATGTTATCAGCCAACATGATGTCTGACTGTCGATGTCCAAGCACACCTGGGCAAATGTAACAGCTTAGTTTTGTTTTAAATTAAAAAGAAAAAAAAATATGGGCCTGCCTCTCTTTGTCCAGGTGTGTTTGGTCACAGAAGCTCAGCCATCTTGTGCACCATGCGGCTTTGGCCTGAGGTGGAGGTGATGCTGGATTGTACTGCTTGACTGTGTTTTGTGGCTGAAATGTTGATATTTGATTTTAACTTGCCAGTGCAGATGTCTGACCTTTGCTGGGCAAGCACACCTGGGGTACCAAACAAAAAAAAAGAAAAACTTTCTCCAGGTGTGTTTGGTCATAGACACTCAGAAATCTTGCGCACCATGCGGCCTTGGCTTGTGGGGTTGGGGAGGTGGGGGATGCACTGTTTGCTGTGGTTGTTTTGTTGCTGAAATGTTGATTTTGAATGTTATCAGCCAGCATGATGTCCGACCATCAATGGCCAAGCACACCTGGGCAAATGTGACAGCTTAGTTTTGTTTTAAATTAGAAAAGAAAACAAATATGGGCCTGCCACTCTTGGTCCAGGTGTGTTTGCTCAGGCGCTTAGCGATCTTGGTACCATCTGACCGCCAAGCAGGGAGGCACTGGATTATTACTGCTTGCATGTGTTTTGTTGTTTTTGTTTATTTTGATGGTACTTGCCAACATTATGTCCGACCGTTGATGGGCAATTACACCTGGAAAAAGTAATTTAAAAACACAGTCTGCAAATTCTAGTTCTTTGTTCAGGTGTGTTTGCTCAGAAACCCTCGGCCATCTTGTGCACAATGCAGCCTTAGCTTGTGGGGGGGGGGGTGGATCACACTGCTTGCTTTGTTTTGTGACTGAAATGTTGATTTTTGATGTTAACTTGCCAGTGTGGATGTCCGACCACTGCTGGGCAAGCACACCTGGGCAAATTAATTTAAAAGCACAGTCTGTAAATTGTGGTTCTTTGTCCAGGTGTGTTTGGTCATAGATGCTCGGCCATCTTGTGCACCATGCAGCCTTTGCTTGTGGGAGATGGGGGGATGCACTGTCTGCATTCATTGTTTTGTTGCTGAAATGTTAATTTTGACTGTTATCAGCCGGCATGATATCAGACTGTCGATGCCAAGCACACCTGAGCAAATGCAACAGCTTAGTTTTGTGTTAAATTAAAAAGAAAAAATATGGGCCTGCCACTCTTTTTCCAAGTGTGTTAAGTTATAGACGCTCAGCCATCTTGTGCACCATATGGCCTTTGTTTGTCCTCTTTTCATGCTGTGTGTGAAACCTTTTTGGCGCAGTCCGTTGTATTGTGTAGCACATGCAGCCTCCCAGGTACACTGTATTCAGTGGAATGCGCAGCTCTGTCAGTACGTCGTCTAGCGTCTTTTCTTCAGTTCATCATCCTATGTACCATATGTGACCTTTTCGGTGCAGTCCGTCGTATTGTGTAGCATGTGCAGCCTCCCAGGTACACCGTATCCAGTGGACTGCACAGCTCCCTCAGTACATTGTCATGCCTCTTTTCTTCAGTTCATCATCCCGTGTACCATGTGTGACCTTTTTGGTGCAGTCCATCGTATTGTGTAGCATGTGCCACCTCCAAGGTACAACATATCCAGTGGAATGCGCAGCTCCATCAATACACAGTCTAGCATCTTTTCTTCAGTTCATCATCCTGTGTACCATGTATGACCATTTTGGTGCAGTCCATAGTATTGTGTAGAATGTGCAGCCTTCCAGGTACACCGTATTCAGTGGAATGCATAGCTCCGTCAGTACATCATCTTGCCTCTTTTTTCTTCAGCTTGTCCTACTATGTGTGAAACCTTTTTAGCACCCTTCTTATTTGCTGCAGTATTACTCAGTTTGCATGGAATGCTCATGGTTTGCTGTTTCCTGGGATCTGAAAACTGATTGTCTTCAACTTTCTTTTATTTAAGCCATGAACAACCAAAGAAGAAGACCATGTGTGTCTGCAAACACACTGCTGAAAGTTGCAGTAATTTCAAGCCCTCTCTGCATAAAAGACAAATCATGCTGTTATAGAGGGAAGATGAAGGCTGACGCCAGTAGTTATGAAGAATATAAACAAAAATCAGTGTCCCTTGCAACGGCCTACAGGGAGAACGTGATTGAAGAGCAGCATGCTATCCATCAAGAGAAAGAGAAAGAGCACCATAGGCAGTACTGACTGAAGCTTAAGAAAAGAAGGCCTTGAATGTGTACAGTCACCAGAGCCAATCAAAAGAACCACCAGATCCGAGGAAGAAAAAAGGAAGCAAGTACATGAAAAATGGAGGGAGCAGAAAAAAGAGAAATGTGCGGCAATGACGGCATAGAAAAGAAGACGGATAAATGAAAGAAGGCATGAAAAGTACAATGTGAGACATGCAGCAGAAATGGCTGAAAATGTCATCATCACCAGCACCCCCACAGAGACATCAACAATGATGCCACAGCCGAGTTTCAACCCTGTCGCAACTGATCCCCATTCAGCAAATGCAATCAGGAAAGCAGTGCAAAGGGCATATAGAGGGTTATCACGATCACCATCCTTCTTTGCTGCCACAGTTACCCGCATTGTCCATTCTGCATCATTAGCCAAGAAGGCAGCATTGGTGAAACAGAACCTCACTTTCCATACAAACCTGCAGGAGAAATTGGTGGAAGTGATGAAGGAGAAACTGAGCACTCTAAAATGCACCAAAAAACCTGAAGGAAGACAATTACAATGAGAGTTAATAAGTTTGTTGTCAATTCTAAAAAAATATTGTTTGCTATGAACTGCAAGCAATACCTTGGGCATCAGTTGGACAAGGATGATGACCATATCAGGGGGTATTAAAAAAGTCTCATACAAATATGCATTGCCTGGTGAAACTGTACAGCAAGTGAGGGACTTCTACAAAGGTGTAACTATGCCACTGCCTCACAAGAAAGAATTCTCCAAACGAACGGGCAAAACAAAGTCATTCCTGGCAAAACCCCTATATGTGTTGCATGCAGAGTTCTGCATGGAACATCTGGAAGTGTTAATTGGAAGAAGTAAGTTTAATACTTTGCTGCCACAGCACATAAAACTTGCAAGGGAACAAAAGCTGGATCAACGCCTCAGTGAATACTGTGCAAATGCAGTATTAAAGCTTTGTTCATTGAACCGTGCCGCTGATACGCATCACACACTGGATTGTCGAGTGCCAAATATTTATGACATGGTGGCAATTATCATGTGCAGAAGGGTACCAGGACAAATATTTTACTGAAAAGAATGTGTTGAAAAAACTTGCGACAATTGTAGTACCAGTGCTCTTGAGGACATATTTTCTGACCTCCTGAAATGGTATGGATAGGATACAGTGAGGTGGCAGCAGTGGGAGACCATAAAAGTGACTCTCAATAATGAGCAAACTTACAAGTTTTATGTGCTGGGACCGAGCCTGGAAGTTGTACAGAAAACACAAACCCCCAACTCCTTCAAGACTTCAAAACCCTCAGGAACAGGTGCAGATCTTCCACAAGATCTGCTAAATCCTCCTTCATCTTGGAAAAACAACGTGCTGCCCAGAGGAAACCTCGGAGGGCCTGGAACATTCTTAGCAACCTTATTGGTAGGGAAATTTCTGAGGAACATATTTGTCTTACCTCTGAAGGGACAACCACCACCAAGCAAAACAGAAATAGCCTCCTTTTTCAATATATACATCAGTGACCTCGACCAGTACAAGCTCAGCTCCACTCTTGCCCTATTTACTCCCATACCCCTCCCAGTCTCCCACCCTAAGTTCCATTTCAGGTACCTAACCCTGGTGAAGTGGTCAAGTTAATCAGAACAAATGACCCAAGACCTTCCAAGGGCACCGACAACATTGACTTCAGAGTTATCCGTCTTATCTGTGACTCCCTGGCGATCCCTCTTACTAACATCCTCAACCACTCCCTATGCACAGGGTCCTTCCCGAAAGTTTGGAAGTGCACCATTATTAAATATATCTACACAAATCTGGTTCCAAGGACCTAGTATCCAATTACCAACCCATCTCCCTCCTTGCCCCTATCTACAAAATTTTAGAGAAAGTGGTCCACAGTCAAACCACAGAATTCCTCTCCAAATACAACCTACTCACAGAGGCCCAGCAGAGGTTCCATGCCTGACACAATACTGAAACTTCCTTCATCAAGTTCACCTACTTCATAGACAAAGCTAACAATGAAGGCCTCTACACCAGTGCTGCATTCATAGACCTCAGCAAAGCCTTTGACCTCGTTGATCATGAAGTCCTCCTCTGTACTCTGGCTGGCCTCCATTTCCCACCTGAGGTCTGTCTCTGGTTCAAGGATTACCTAATGGGCAAATCCCATTGCACCATTACTGGTGGTGTCCTCTGTGAATCCTGCCCCATCAAATACGATGTCCCCCAAGGGTCCATCCTGGGCCCTCTTCTTTTCTCTCAGATCGTTAACTCCCTGCATGACATCTGCACCACCTCTGAACTCATTCTCTGTGCTGATGATGCAGCCCTTTTCTGTCAAGACAAAAACCTCAATGCTCTCTTTAACAAACTCCAATTCGATTTCAGCAGACTTCACACCTGGTTCACGTCCAAAGGTCTTGTATTCAACTCCAAAAATACTAAGTTCATGGTTTTCTCCAGCCCCCACAAACCCCTTGGCTTTGACTTCTCCCTTTATGACAACCTTGGTAACTCCATTGAAAGAGTTAGTGAATTCAAGTACCATGACTTACTCCTGGATAGCCACCTCAATTTTGATGCTCACACTAGCCTCACAATCAAAAAGGCCCACCAAAGCCTCGGTATCCTCCACAGAACCAAGCATTACCTGAACAGGGAATCCAAATCCCTCTTAGTTTCCAGCTTCCTCCTTCCTGTCTTCGACTATGGTTCACTTGTCTCCCTCCCCCGCCTCTCCATCAAACATTTCTCCAGACTTGGAAGCTCTTACCACAATGCTATCCACTTTGCTTCTGGTCTCCCTAAACTTACACACCACTGTGACCTTTATAAGCTCACCAGTTGGCCCTCCCTTGAGGCCTGCCTCAACTGCAAGATGGCCACCTTCTTCTTCAAACTCTCCAGTGGACTGCTCCCTGATTGCCTCACCTCTCTCTCTCTCTTCCAGACAGCTGCCACCACCAGGACCACTAGACT
This sequence comes from Neoceratodus forsteri, assembly GCA_016271365.2. NCBI lineage: Eukaryota > Metazoa > Chordata > Ceratodontiformes > Ceratodontidae > Neoceratodus > Neoceratodus forsteri. The sequence continues at coordinate 1,020,999,778 of CM057454.1, read as the reverse complement.
GTCCTCCACTCTCTCTTTCACTTTTCCTTCCTTTCTGACCACTCAAGGCCAGAAAACACTCTCTTTTCCGTGACCCAAGCTCTTCAACTCTCTCCCTCCAGAACTAATACTCTGTCTTTCCACAAATGCCTTCAAACACAATATCAGGAGACATTTCTCTCCCACCTACACCTGCTTGCAGCCCTAATCTGGCTCCCCTTCTGCACTCTTTTCCTCTCACTCTCTGGTTATCCACCTCTGGCACTTACCTTCTCTTTCTAGCACTTGTAGTATGGTTAATCCACCTAGGCTAGTTTTTAGATTGCACTTAAATTTTTTGTTTCCCGCTGTTATATTATATTATTGTTAAACCCTTACTGAATGCATAATGTCACCTTGTATTTGTTAGTTCACCAAGGCTAGTTCATGGTTTGCCCTTTAGTCTGTATTATTCTGATTTTATGTACCATTGTATTAACCCTCATTGTTAGTTAAATGTTTTATCATATGTCATGTCTCATGCTTGTTGTATGTGACTGGACACTTGTGTAAATGGGCAGCAGTGCTCACATGCCTTTCCAGTATAACCAATAAAAATGAAAAATGAAAATGAAATCCTGTAAAGTACTGAAATTTTTTGTAGGAATCATGATGGAAGACTTCACATTTCTGGGGCATCACCTGCACGTGGCATCATGGCAGCAACATCAATTCAAAACATTGTCCAAAAATATGCCTGAGGGATGGGTCCTTATGGTTTTGGACTTCACTAAGAATTATGCCTGCAAGTATCAAGATGAAGTGCAGTCATGTCACTGGCATCATGAGCAGGCCACTGTACACCCAGTGGTTTCCTACTACCGGTGCAAACACTGTACGAACACTGTCAGGGAATCCTTGTTTTTCATTTCAACTGACTTAAAGCACAACCGCAATGCCATGCATCATTTCGTGAAACTGGCAAACACACACCTTCAAACAGTTCGGGCCATAACCATCACTATGGAGGTGCAGTTCACAGATGGCTGTGGTAGCCAGTATAAATGTAAGTCTGCTTTCTATGACATTTCACAAGCGCACACAAGATATGGTTTCCCCATTGAACGTGCATTGTTTGGATCCCACCATGGAAAAGGCTCCTTTGAGGTGAGTGTGGGGTCATCAAATCAATGACAACTAAAGCAGTGACATCAAGGCTAGCAGTCATATCCTTGGCAAAAGAACTATTTAAGTACTGCAAAAAACCCTAACAATGCAGCCTATTGACGGTGGATGCAAACATTCCTTAAGAACATTCTTTTGGGTGGGTGACGATGAGATACGCAGGCCAGAAGGACCTGTTTTAAAACTGTGCAGGAGACTCGCAAAATACAGTGTCAGGTCACTTGCCAATGGTATTGTTGTAGTTAGGGATTACAACTGTTTCCACACTGCTTGCAGGATGGATGAAGGAATGTGTGTAAATGCCAGCCATGTGGGTCCGTGGATGGAAAAGTTGCTGAGGGAATCCCCAGGTGTTTTTAATAGAAAGCAGAACAATAACGTGGTGCCATCAACTACAGCTGTACAAACTGATAGCGCCCATGCCATGGAACAACTTCCTGTTAACACGCCAGAAAATAACATGGATGCTGATGTACAGAACACGCTAGACAATGTACTTTCTGACAGTGCCCATGTCAGCACAGAACCCTTGCCAGTCAACATTGAAAATAACATGGATGCTGATGTACAGAACACGCTGGACAATGTACTTTCTGACAGTGCCCCTGTCGGCACAGAGCCCACCCCCATGCCAGTCAACATTGCAGTCTGCCACAGGCTCCACCTGTGGCACACAACAGAAACAAGTTCAAGGACTGGATATAAACACAGAGCACATCTATGCTGTTTATTATTCAAACTGTTTTTACATTGGACAAGAGAAATCAGTTACTGAACAGATAGTGGAATTTAGCTTTCTGCATCAGTGTGGGGGTGCAGCATTCACATGGCCCAGATATGACGACCGTGACAACATACTGAGATGCCAAGTTTTCCATGGGCCTCTGAACATCTATGGGAAGCCACCTTTTAAACTGACACCTGAAGAAGTGCAGGCAATCCAAGAGAAATATGACAAACAGAAACAAAAGTGGAATTAAAGATTGAAGGCTACCTTGGGCATAAAATGGACAGTACTGATATTATTTAGATATTGAAGGGATAAAGGATGTAAATGTATTGCTTACTGTTCTTTCTGTAGTTAGAGTTATTGTTTAAAGTTTTCCCTTACTTAGATTTATTTAGTTTTGATGTATTTAGATGTAATGCTTAAAGTTTTCCCTTATTTAGATTTATTGCTTAGTTTTCATGACTTTTGATTTATTGCTTAAAGCTTTTCCCTTAGATTTATTGCTTAGTTTTCACATATTTAGATTTCTTGCTTAAAGATTGTTCATATAGTTTAGAGTATTTTTATGTACTAAGATTTATTGCTTAAAGTTTTTATCTACATAGTAACTATTATAGTTTTTGCAATGCTTGCCATGCCATTTTATGAATTGATTATTAGTAAACTTTTTATCATACAGCAGCTGTTTTGCTTCCTTTGTACATGCATCACAAATGTTTGGTGTCCAGTGTACATACACCATGATGAGCATTCTTGTTACCAGGCATCTTTAAGGCAGTTATCTTACCACATGCCCACTTTTAACCAGTCTGATAATTTTATCTCAAAATACATTGAAATGCATAAATTTGCTGATTAGCAACATTTGTTTTCAATTACAGCAGCTGACTGGTGTCCGTGTACATGCTTCACAACCATTTAGGTTCACGACATACACCACGGTGTCTACTTACATACGCTTACAGTGTCCATGCAATATACACCATGGTGAGCTGTCTTTCTAATGGAACCATTAAGGCAGTTATCTTACTACAAGGCCACTTTTACTGGTTTGATTATGGTATCTCAAAATACATTTAAAATTTTATATACTTTGATTTTAAAATTTGACCTTCATGTCACACTTTGATACACCATTTTCATGAACATAGCCAGCTGTTTCTCCTCCCCATTCCTTTCCACTATGATTTTATTTCAACTATAATTTCCAATTGATTTACCGTTCGAAATTTCAAAAGCAGATTGAAATTATGGCTTGATACTACTAATGACTGTGCGTAATTCAACTTAAATATAAGCTTTGATCAAGTGTGTTTTTGTCCATTGCATTTAACTAATTGCTGTAAAGTTATTGTATGTATTGCACTGTTTATTTGTGATTTTATTTGTTGCTTGTGAAAACAGGCAGCAATGCTCATCTTGCTTACATTATAAAAAATAAAAATGAAATGAAATTTCTTTGTAATTATCCCATGCATTCTTTAACCCCATCAAAGTTTTTGCCCCCACCACCTTTGCTGGAAGGTTGTTTCAGGAATCCACTACTGTTTCTGAGAAGAAGTACTTCCTCACATCTCTCCTGAATCTACCTCCCTCCAGCTTTATAGCATGTCCCCTTTCTCTTGAGCACCTTTTCTTTTGAAAAATACTCCTTCTTTGTACCTTATTTACCCCCATGAGGTATTTAAAGGTCTCCAGCATATCTCCCCTATCCCTCCTCTGTTCCAGGGTGTACATATTTAGGTCCTTTAGTCTCATGTTGTCAGGCTTTTGATGAAGACCTTGTACTATTTTAGTTGCCCTCCTCTGGACTGCCTGCACTCTGTCTATGTCCTTCCAGAGATGTGGTCTCCAGAACTGGACACAATACTCTAGGTGGGGTCTTATAGCAATTTATACAGAAGCAACACCACCTCCGTCTTTCTGCTGGTGATATCCCTCCCTAGTCACCCCAGCATCCCACTTGCCCTCCCTACTGCATTTTTGCACTGCCTGGCCACCTTTAGGTCATTCAGTATGATTACCCCCCCCAGGTCTCTTTTCTTCTTGCTAGTCATCAATACCACTGCACCCATTTTGTACTCTGCCCCTAGGTTTCTGTGCCCTAAGTGTATTATTCTGAACTTGTTCAACATTGAAACCCAGCTGCCATACCTTGACTTCTCCTCCAGTTTTCTTAGGGTTTCTGCTTCTCCACTCTATTGCAGATTTTGGTGTCATCCACAAAGAGGCAGACTTTTCCTTTCAGCTCCTCTGCAATATCACATATAAAGGCGTTAAAGAGGATTGATCCCAGCACTGATCTTGATGCACCCACTGGTCATCCTCCGTTCCCTGAGGTGAGCTACATTTACTACCACCCTCTGTCACTGATCCCCTAATCAATTTCTTATCCAGTGTACCACCTTTGGATCAACTCCTAAGCTTGCTTACTAGTCTCCTATGTGGAATGGTGTTGAGTGCTTTACTGAAATCTAGGTAGGCCACATCCACTGCTCCACCCCGATCTAGTTCTTTGGTCACCCAGTCAAATAAATCAATCAGATTCATTTGACATGACCTCCCCATTGTGAAGCCATGCTGCCATGGGTCTTGTAACCCACTGGATTCAAGATATTCCATAATCATTTCCTTCAGCAGAGATTCTATTATTTTTCCCACCACCATCAGGCTGACTGGCCTATGATTGCCAGCCTCATCCTCCAGTAAACTTTTGTGTAGTGGGTCTACATCTGACCTCCTCAGTCCTCTGAAACCACTCCTGTTTCCAGTGAGCTGTTAACTAGAACTGTCAGAGGTGCAGCCAGTATTATTGTGACCTCACTCAATACCCTTGGAAGCACCCCATCTGTCCCCATTGCTTTGTTCATCTTCAGAATAGCATGTCCCATTAGGACTCTTTCCTCTGAAAAAGGACTAGTGTCCACCTCCAACTCTCCAAAGCTTTTATTACTTTTCTGTAGCCCCTCCCCTTCTCCTTCCTCTGTGAACACGTAACAAAAGTATTTGTTCAGGATATCTGCCTTTTCCCAGCCCCACTCTGCACAGTCGCCCCATTTCCTTTTTAACTTTACAATCCCACCTGGTCTTCCTCTTTAACTTGTATCTAAAAATTTCTTGTCCCTTTTTGTTACATCTGGGCTATTCTCTCTTCTGGTTATGCCTTTGCATTCCTTACTGCTTTCTCTGCTTCCCTCTGTTTCCCGATGTGCCTCCATCCTCCTCCTCTGGAGTCTTCTTATACCTTCTGAATGCTAGCCTTTTATCTTTTCAGCCACTTCTTTTGAGAACCATAGCAGTCTCTTTTTCCTCTTGCTTTTGCTGACTTGTTTGACTCAGATGTTTGTTGCCTTTACTATACTCCCTTTTATCTTTGCCCACTGTTCTTCCACCCCTAGCAGGTCACCCGCCCCTGCTAGGTCATCCCTGAGGCATTCACCCATCTTTTTAAAATCTGCTCTCCTGAAGTCCAGGACTCTCATCCTTGTTTGGTTCGATTCTGCAGCCATCCTTATATTGAACCACACTGTATGATGATCACAGGTCGACAAATAATCTCCCACCTTGATGTCTGCAACAATATCCTTCTTAGTTAGTACCAGGTCCAGTATTGCCTCATCATGAATGGGTTCACTGATTAGTTGCTAGAGGAATGCCCCATGCAGAGAGACCAGGATGTCCCTGCTTCTAGCTGAAGTCACTGCTTGGAGGCTCCAGTCCACATCTGGCAGGTTTAAGCCCTCCCATCAAAAGCACCTCCCCTTTTTCTGCCATCTTACCAATGGTTTAGAAACATAGAATCTGATGGCAGATAAGGACCACGCTTGCCCACCTAGTCTTCCCATTTCCCTACCTAATGGATAAGCTGCAGATCTTGGTTAATCAACAGCCTACTTCCTCTCTCCCCCACTAGAATTGCCTTATGTCTGTCCCATGCATTCTTGAATTCCCCCACTGTTTTTGACTCTATGACCTCCTCAGAAAGGCTGTTCCATGCATCTACAATCCTCTCTGTGAAGAAATACTTCCTCACATTAACTCTGAGCTGTCCCCCTTCTATCTTCAAATTGTGCCCCTTGTTCTTGCACATCTCTTTTTCTGAAAGATGCTACCCTCTTGGACATTATTGATTCCCTTGTGAGGTATTTGAAAGTTTCAATCATGTCCGCCCTCCCTCCTTTCCTCGGGGCTATACATCTTAAGCTCTTTTAGTCATTCATCATATGTCTTCTGGTGCAGATGCTGCAACAGTTTAGTTGCCCTCTTCTGGACAGCCTCCACCCTGTCTTTGTCTTTGCGGAGATGGGGTCTCCAGAACTGTACACAGTACTCCAGATGTGGTCTTACCAACTGTCTGTACAGAGGGTCAACAACTTCTTGTTTTCTACTGGTAATGCCTCTCCCTATGCATCTCAGTATCCTCCCAGCCCTCCTTACTGCCTTCTCACATTGTTGGCCCACTCTTAGGTCATCTGATATGACTACCCCCAAGTCCCTTTCCATTTTTGTTGTTGTCAGTATCTCACCCCAATTGTGTACTCTTCTCCTGGGTAGGTGCATTACTTTGCACTTCTTTGTGTTGAACCCAAGCTGCTATACATTTGACCAATCCTCCAACCTTGCCAAGTCCCTTTTCATCCTTTCTTCCCCATCTTGCATATCAACCCTGTTGCAGATCTTTGCGTCACCTGCAAAGAGACATAGTTCTCCTTCCAGTCCCTTTGCAATGTCACTTATAAAGACATTAAGAAGGACCAGCCCCAGTACTGAACCCTGCAGTGCCCCACTAGTAACCCCCCTTTCTTCACTGTGGACTCTATTTACTATTACCCTCTGTGTTCTGCTGTCCAGCCAGTGTTTTACTCAGGCTACCACCCTGGAACCCACTCCCAGGCTGGCTAATTTGTTTATTAATCTTTTGTGCAGGACTTTGTCAAATGCCTTACTAAAGTCTAGGTAGGTCATGTCCACAGCCACTCCCTGGTCTACTACTTTGGTCACCCAGTCAAAGAAATCAATTAGATTTGTCTGACATGACCTTTCTGCTGTGAATCCATGCTGCCTTGGGTCCTGTGCACCACTGGCCTCTAGGTACTCAACAATTCTTTCCTTCAGAAGTGATTCCATCATTTTCCCTACCTCTGAGGTCAAACTGACAGGTCTGTAGTTTCCTGCCTCTGTCTTGCTCCCACTTTTGTGAAGGGAATCACATCACCCTCTTCCAGTCCTCAGGTACCACACCATCCTCCATGATTTATTAAAAGGGTAGTCAGTGGTGTTACTAGTTCTTCCCTTAGTTCTTTCAGAATTCTGGGGTGAATCCATCAGGACCCCATTGCTTTAGTCACCTTCAGTTTTAAGAGTTCTTTCAGAACCCTTTCTTTTGTGAAAGGACTAATATCAATGTCCCTATCCAGAGAGCTTCTATTGACTGGATTAGGTATCTCCCCTTGCTCTTCCATTGTGAATACTGAGCCGAAGTATTCATTCAGTATCCCTGCTTTTTCACTGTCGCTCTCTGCCCAACCACCTTCTCTTTATTCAGCCTCAGTATCCCTGCCTTAGTCTTTCTTTGCTCCCTAATGTACCTATAAAGGTTTTATCTCCCTTCTTAACTGAGTTGGCTATCTTTTCCTTGGTTTGGGCCTTTGCTATTCTGACTGTCTTTCCCACTTCCTTCTGCGTTAACTGGTACAGTTCTCTGTCCTGCTCCTTCTGTGTTTCCTTATACTTCCTGAATGCTATCTTTTTCTCTCCAACTTTTCCTGCCACTTCTTTTGAGAACCATAGTGTTTTTTTCTTTTGTTTTGATTTGTTTATTTGCTGAACAGAAAGACTTGTTGCCTCTGTGATGGCAGTTTTAATGTTTCCCCATTGTTGCGCCACCCCACCTGCTTGCCTGTTTGCTAGTGCTTTTCTGTGGCACTCTCCCATTTTGACAAAATCAGCCAGTACCTTATCTAATTCATCCCTCTGCACTGGAGATCTGAATCTCTCCAGTGTGAACAGTAGCTCCATTCCCCATCTCCAGGAAGACCTATTTTGTATATTTGTGAGGCACGAGACAATGCAGAGTGCCTTCAACCTTCCAAGAAGTGATGATATGCCATGATATACCACACCCTGGAGTGTATTATTGTGATTATAAAAAGGCCCTAAAGTTTTAGGAAATGACTCATCTTGGTAATCAGTTATGGATCATGATGATATATTTAGATTAAGACACAAGTCAAAGGCTATTTCAGTCAATCAGCTTCCAGTCTTTCTCTTCTCTATTTTATAATGTGTTATTAATATGTTAATAACACATTAATACCTGACAAGCACTATACAGTATATACTACCTATATATTATATATACTACCACTATATTACTCTGTTATTATACCTTAAAATCTCATTACTATGTGACACACCACAAACAACCCCCATAACACATGTAACAAGCCTCTTGATAACACAAGTAACAAGCCCCTCAGCAACACATGTAACAGCAACTCTACCCCTACAACACTATGGCAAAACATAGGGCACAGCAAACATGTCCAACCTAATGCATTATATAAAATAAAAGATGTTAAAGTCTGGCATAGTTATGAAATAATACTGTCTCAGAGTTGAACAAACTCTTAAAGGCCACTCACCCTTCAGGCTTGTGGCTTTATGGCTTGTTCAACTCATCAGTGTTATTATTTCCTTGTATACCACACTTTGCCATAATTTATTCTCTATATATAATGAAAAGGATAGCATCCAGAACTGAGGCCTGCAGTATCTCTTTAGTCACCCTACCAACTTGTGATTTGAAATGATCTATTTTTACTCTCTACCTTCTATTGTCAACCAATAAATGACCCACTTAATTCTGCAATGGATCCTTATTGCATTTCATTTTTCTTCTAGTTCTGAATAAGGGATCAGCGCAAAAGCTTTAATGAAGTCCAGGTATACAATATTGAATGCCATGGGTGATTCTGTATCCAGGAGTTCATTAACCAGCTCATCGAAGCTGAGTGGGTTTGTTAAGCAAGACCTTCCCTTTTTGAACCTAAGCTGGGATTCACCTCAAGTACCTGACTGAGTGAGAAGATTCTCACCTATTTCCCTTATATCTGAAGTCAGACTAATTGGTCTATATTGTTTTCCAACCTTCCTGCTTCCTTTTTTAAGATTGCTTGATAGCAGGCTTTTTGCTAATATTAGGGAAAGTACTGGGTATGGCCAAAACTTTAAAAGGAAAAATACCCTGTTTTGTTCACTCTGAGGGAAACACTCGGCAGGATATTAAATGTTTCCCATCTGTAATGCAATGCTGTAGCGCTCATAGGAATCTATACTGATTTATAACAGCTGCTCCTTCCCTCCCTCTCTCCCAATGTGCAAGTACTTTTTGTTTTAACTGTCAGTTTAGCAGTTTGGTTTGTGTTGAGTTTGTTGAGATCTGCCAGCTTCCTTCTGTGCAGCACTGACACTCACCTGCCTGCCAGACTGTAGCTTCTCTGCCCTCATGCAACCATCAGTATAGAGACTTGTCTGCTCCTTTGCCCACTGACCACAGGTATAGGGCTACTGACATGCATCCATCTGTTGGTCCCACACACTCCACCCACAGTGGCACTGTCTTGGCTTTTTTGGCATTGAGTGGCCTAGTTGCATCAGGATTTGCCAGCTCTGCTTTGTGCAGTACTACCACTTTCCCACTAGCCCTCCTCTCTGCCACTCTCTACAATGATGCATCTCTCCATGTAGAGACCTACTTGATCTGTCACCCTCTTGAGCTGGTCAAGGGTTGCTGTTTGTTCATTTGCCTGTGCATTTTGTCCGTTTACTCCCACCAACATGCTATCTCAACTTTGGGATGGGTGGGCTGTCCAGTGGCTCTATGTCCTACCCCAGAGTATCCTGTACCAGCCAAGTGACTAACTGGCTCTCCACCTGCCCAATGTGTCTACCCTATTGCAGATTTTGGTGTCATCCCTTAAAGAGGCAGACCTTCCCTTCCAGTTCCTCTGCAATGTCACTTAAAAAGACATTAAAGAGGTCTGGTCCCAGCACTGATCTCTGATGTACCCTGCTGATCACCCTCCTTTAATCAGAGTGAGCTCCATTTACCACTACCCTCAGTTCCCTATCCCCTAACCAAGTTCTTATCCAGTTTACTACCTTTGGATCCACTCCTAAGCTGCCCAGCTTGCTTTCTAGTCTTCTATGTAGAATGGTATCAAAAGCCTTACTGAAATCTAGGTAGCCCACATCCACTGCTCCACCCTGATCTAGTTCCTTGTTCACCCAGTCAAAAAAATCTATCAGATTCATTTGACATGCCCTCCCCTCCATGAACCCATGTTGCTTCGGATCTTGTAACCCACTGGGTTCAAGATATTCCACAATCCTTTCCTTCAACAGTGATTCCATTAACTTTCCTACCACTGATGTCAGGCTGACTGGCCTATAATTGCTAGCCACCTCCCTGCTACCCCTTTTGTGTAGTGGGACTACATCTGCCCTCCTCCAGTCCTCTGGAATCACTCCTGTTTCCAATGAGCTGTTAAATAGAACTGTCATTGATGCAGCCAGTATTTCTCTGAGCTCCCACAATACCATTGGATGCATCCCATCTGGCCCCATTGCTTTGCTCACCTTCCGATTAGCAATTCCCTTCAGAACTCTTACCTCCAAAAAAGGACTAGTGCCCACTTCCTTCCCTCCAAAGCTTCTGTTACTTTGTGGCCCTTCCCCTTCTCCTTCCTCTGTGAACACTGAACAGAAGTATTTGTTCGGGATGTTAGCCTTTTCCTGGTGCCCCTCTACACTGTCTACTTCTTCCATTTTTAACCTTACAATCCCACCCCTGCTGTTCCTTTTTTCAGTTACATACCTCAAAAGGTTGATCAGGAAGTTTGCATATCATGGGGTTAAGGATATGATGGCCAGATGGATGGAAAACTGGCTGAGGGACGGAACCCAGAGGGTGGTTGTGGGGAAAGAGTTATCTGGCACCAGAGAGGTCACCAGTGGAGTTCCCACAAGGCTTGTTGCTGGGGCTGGTGTTGTTCAATGTCTTCATCAATTACATAGAGGATGGCTTTAAGGGCAAAATGTTCACAGACAACATCAAGCTCTGTGGGAGAGTGGACACAGCTGAAGGGATACAGGACCCACAGGATGATCTGGAAAAGCTGAGGAGGTGGTTTGGGATCTGGCAGCTTGGCTTCAATGGCAAGAAATTGAAAGTTATGCACATGGAGCCAAGAATCTCAGGATGGAGTTCTACCTGGGTGGAGTCCAGGTATCTACATCAGAGGAGGAGAAGGGCCTGGGAGCGATGATCTCTAGTGACCTGAAGCACTCCACACAGTGCAAGAAAGCAGCAGCATGGGCAAACAAGATGCTGGGATGCATAGCTAGAGGGATCAGTAGTAGAAAAGAGAAAGCTATACTGCCCTTGTACAGGTCATTGGTGAGGCCACATCGAGAGTATGGAGTTCAGTACTGGGTGCCCACACCTCAAAAAGGACATTAACCTGCTGGAGAAGGTCCAGAGGAGGGCAACATAGATGATAGTGGGTCAGCAGGATATGGCATATGAGGAGAGGTTGAGGGCACTGAACATGTACTCCCTGGAGAACAGGAGAGAGCAAGACAGAGAGAGGGAGAGAGGGAGGGAGAGAGAGAGAGAGAGAACATGATTGGAACCTTCAAGTACTTGAAAGGGATACAGAAGGTGAATAAGGAGGGTCTCTTTAAACTGAATGGCAACCATAACATGAAGGGGCACAGTCTTAAGCTGGAGGATGGGAGGTTTAGGAGGGAGGCCAGGAAGCACTTCTTCATGGAGAGGGTGGCGGACACTTGGAATGTGCTGCTGGAAGAGGTGATCTCATTGAAATCAGTAGGCAGCTTCAAGAGAGGCTGGGATAGGCATAGGGGAAGGTAAGGATCATGGGTAGGGAGGATGGGAGGAGTGGAGGGGCAGGGACAGTAGCTCTAGCTGTACACCCTGCAATATGAAGGCACTAGATAGACCAAATGGTCTTTTTCTGCTGGTTTCTTCATGTACCTAAAAATGTCTTGCCCCCTTTTGTTACCAGCTGGGGTATTCTCTCTTCAGTTTGTACATTTATGTACCTTACTGCTTTCCCTGCTTCCCTCTGTTTCCCTGATACACCTCCCTATCCTCCTCCCGCTATCATTCCTTATACCTACTGAATGCTATCCTTTATGCCTTTACCTTATCAGATACTTCTTTCAGGAACCATAACATTCTCCTTTTTCTCTTGCTTTTGCTCACTTGCTTGTCACAGAGGTTTGTTGCCTTTAGTATGCTCCCTTTCATCTTTGCCCAGTATTCCTCTACCCCACCCAGTCCATCCCTTCCACTAGGTCATCCCTGAAGCATTCACCCATCTTTATAAAATCTGCCATCTGAAGTCCAGGATCCTTGCCCTTCTGTGATTTGATTCTGCAGCTGTCCTTATATTGAATCACTCTGTAGAGTGATCACTGGTCTCCAGGTTACCTCCCACCTTGGTGTCTGCAACATTGTCCCTGTTAGTGAGTACCAGGTTTAGTTTTGCTCCATCATAAGTGGGCTCACTGACTGCCTTTGGAACAACCCCTGCAGAGAGTCCAGGATGTCCCTGCTTCTAGCTAAAGCCACTGCTAGGAGGCTCCAATCTACATCTTGCAGGTTGAAGTCCCCGACCAGCAGAACCTTCCCCTTTTCTGCCATCTTGCCAGTGACTTCCTCTAGTACCTTATCTAATTCCTCCCCCTACGCTGGAGGTCTGTAAATCACTCCAGTGGGAATAGTAACTTTATTCCCTGTCTCCAGGATGACCCACAGTACCTCTGCCTCTCCCTGTATTCCCTGTATCTCTATCACTTTTGTGCTTTCCCTCACATGAAGCACCACACCCTTCCTTTCCTTCACATGCAGTCCTTCCAGAGTATAGCCTGGTATGGCCAATTCCAAGTCATGGTTTTCAGTGCACCATGACTTGGTAATGGCCACAATATGTAGGTCAGCCTCTGATATGATGGCCTCTAGGTCTGTAACCTTATTTCCTAGACTTCTAGCATTCACATGCATGGCCGTCCAGATTTTGTTTCCACTCTGCTTGTTGCCCCATTTTCCTTTTTGTACTCCCTCCTTTCTCCATCTCTTTTTAATGCTCCTGTTCCTTTCCCCCTTTATCTCTGCCACCCTGCTTCCTTTATTAATTTGTACCTTAGGGGATTCCTCTCACCTCAGGTTCTCCTTACTCTCTACTTCAACCTGTGGGTGGGCAATTTTTGACTCCCCAATTCTTTCCACCACCGACTTTGGCTAGTTTAAATGTTTGTCAAAGTAACACTTAATCCTTCCACTGAGGACTTTAATTCTCCTCCCAGATGGATACAAGCCATCACCCCATATAGGCGCTTATCCTCTGAGGTGAGTCCCCAATTCCCAATGTAGCCAAACCCTTCCTCTCTGCACCATTTCTTCAGCCATGAGTTGAAGCTTATGGTGTGGAGATCCCTTTCCTGTCCCCTGTCATAGATAGGCAGCACCTCAGTGAAAGACACTGAGCTACAGTACCTGACTATGACCCCTGCCCAGCTCCCTAAACTTCCCCTGCACTATCCCAGCCCTGTCCTTAGCCAAGTAATAAGTCACCCAGGGGACATTGACATCCAGCTCTCCCTCCTGTCCTGCTGCCCTAGCAAACCTTAAGATCTGTTTCCCATCTATCTGGGCCATGGTACCAGGTAAGCACCTAACCTGCCTCTCCCTTCCTTTCCTATTCCCAAATCTATTCCCCTCACAATTGTCCCTTATCAGAAGTTCAATGTGCTTACACAACTGAATGAGATAATATGAGATGATGCTTGCGTAACTTGATTGGCTTTGTGGCTTTCTGCCTCTCTATCCATGGGATATATCACCCTGTAGGGGTTCGATGCAAGGAACTCTAGAGAAGGGTTCCCCCCATAGGTTTCGGGAATGAATGAGTCAGCTAAAGGTAGGTTAGGAAGAAGCCCACTGGGAAGAAAGATGAGGTGCTGGAGGCGTAGGGGTGGATGATGGGCAATGAAAAAGAATCCTGGCAAAGCCCAGGATGTTGTGATGTTTTAAGCACAATGGGGGAGTGATGTTGCTCTGCCCATCGAACCATGGGCTTAAAGCCCTCCCATTCTATGTGCTTACACAACTGAATGAAATAATATGAGATGATGCTTGTGTAACTTGATTTGCTTTGTGGCTTTCTGCCTCTCTATCCATGGGATATACCACCCTGTAGGGGTATGCTGCAAGGAACCCTAGAGGAGGGTTCCCCACACAGGTGCAGGGAATGAATGAGTTGGCTAAAGGTAGGTTAGGAAGAAGCCCAAAAAGAATACCCAAAGATGTCAAGCTTCAGAGAGACAAGGATGATGAATGAATTCTATGAAAAGAAGGGCTAACTTCCTAAGATGAGAGGGGAAAGCTGGGCCACCACCACCTCCATCCAACAGCAGAACCTAACTAACTAATGAGAAGAAAGCACTAACTCTAACTAATATTATGACCATTGGCACAGAGGAGAGGAAAAAAACCCTTTGAGGAGGAAACCTCTGGGGATCCAAGGCCTAGATTGCCTTCCCTCCAGGCTGATGACATTTGATTTGAGGGCATATGTTGGTAGAGAGAATGGTTCATAGATGAGGGATATAAGTATGGAGGATGATGATAGGATAAGGAAAAACTCAAAAGAAACACAGATAAAATAAGGAACATAAAGTAGAAGGGACCCAAGGAGGATACGCCAGAGTAGTCGATGAGAGATAGTAGATCAGAGGAGCAAGGATGGAAGGGAGTAAATTCATGTATGAGACAGAGGAACAATGGGTATCTATATGTACTCATGAGGAGATTCCAGATATGCTGATGAGGAGACAGATGATAATGCAGACTGGCTTGATTGAGCGATGCGAGTGAGCATACACTGAGATTGAAGAGGCATGTTTGATTATGCAGTATAAATGATTAGACTCTGAATGATTAGACCCCGAGGTTGTAGTCGATGAGGTAGTATGGAATTCAATTATAGGAATGTTCGAGTAAATGATGTAAATAGATAAACCTTGAGGTAATGCTGAGTGAATGATAACTGGATTTATGAACTTGATATGACTGGAGTTATGAACTCAATACATGTGGCAGGATGGCTGTGATTGATAGGTGGCATAGGAATTATGGTAGGGATGCCCAAAAAGAATATCATAGCAGGCCACAAGTGTAGTGAAGCCTGGATAGCTGGTAATGAACTGGAAGAGGAGGAGACAGGAAAGAACTGGAAAATGAACTTGCACAAAGGAAGTAAAGGAAGTAGGCACCTCAAAAGGAGGTACATGCTGAGGACAAGAAGGGAGATCTGGAACCAGAGGCAACTCAGGTGAAGTGATCAAGGATCAAAACTGGATGGGGTATGATAAGGAGTGAGCAAAACTGGATGATGTATGATGATGAGCGAAGCTAACAGCAGAGTGAAGCCATGATGGCTGAATCCTGAAGAGTCAGTATGGAACTGGAAGAAGAGGAGATGGGAATGAACTTGAAAAGAACTGGAATGAAGGTATCAGGCTCAATGGAGTGATACAAACAATGATGCTCCTCTAAAAGAGACAGACACTGAGGCAAAGAAGGTGCATCAGGAACCAGAGGCCCTGCAAACCAGGGGGCAAGCGCAGGATGGTGATCAAGGGGAGTCAAGTCAGATGAGGTACAATGAGGAGGGAAGCCATGAGTGTAAAGAATACATGATGGTCAGGACAAGAATAAGCACTAGGCTGAGGAAGGTAACTGGAATGGATGAGGTATGATGAGTGATTGAGGCAATGAAGGCAGGTACTGGAAAGCGAGGTATGACAGGATGAAGGATGGTAGGGAGGCCAATAGGGCAGCATAGGACCCAGCGGTGTGGGATGAAAACTGCACAGGGGTGAGTTGGATTAGGCAGTATATGATCCAGGATAGGCATGGCCAGATGGAGCAAGGGAACGGCGCAGACTTGGCAGCAAAGCATGCTAAGGCATGCTGAGAGAGGGATTGAATTAGATGAGCAGGTTAAGGCCAGGTATCATGGAGCTGAGGGGTCTAAGAAGTTGAAGGATCACCGATGAAGGGATCGACAACTGATGACATGGAGCAAGTAGACTCCATGAAGGAGGAGGGCTCCTCAAGGGGGCAGGAGGGCAAGCTGTATAAGGTGGCACATGGGCATGGGTCAAAGGAAGGTCAGATGGAGTCAGCAATGTGAGGCCCATGGATATGAATGGCACAGCAAATGAATAGATAAATCATGGCATGAAGAGATAGAAGCCATGACTGAATTGAATCCTGGATGGCTGAGTTTGTTGAGAGAGCCGAGGAGAGGGAGCAGAATGAGGGCACATCGAAGCAGAAGTAGTCGATGGGGAAAGTGAGATAGGAAAGAACGAAGCTCAGAGACAATTGAATTAGATGAGCATGGCATGACCAAGCCGATTGGCTGCAGAGGGAACAAAAGCCATACAAAATACTGGAGATATACAAATTATCAAACCTAGTAAAGAGAAGGGTGAGGAGAAACATGGACAAAAAGGTCTGTATACTACAAGGAATAGACAAGGTGAAGCATACACCTGTTGAAGCTGGGGAATGCAAGCAGAACTACAGGGCAGATCCTCAGAGCAGGGGGTATAAGGTAAAACATCATAAAGCACTAAGATATGCAGAAGGCAGCAATCAGCATGTGGAGCAGTCTACTAGGTGAGAGACTAGAAACTAGGAAGGGTTAGACTTGCAGTGCAGAATTAGAAAGATTCCCAAGGGAGACTAGTACTGAGGATAACACAGAAGGATGCAGCTGGTAGCATTCAGTTTCTAGCATTGCAGGATGATAAGGTAGCCAAAGGTGAAGGAAAGAGAGGCAGCATCCAAAGGCTGGCATGCTGCATGGTCAGAAGGACCAGAGAGACAGCCGTGGTGGAAGACCCCAAGGATTCAGAACTGTTCAGTTCGGGAGTAGGCATGCTGGCATGCTAGAGGGGGGTTGCAGACCTGTGCAGTGGCCAGAGGAGCCGGGACCACAGCCTCCGCCAGTTGTGGCAGCATGAAACCTGCATCAAGAAGCATAAGATCAAATGAGAGTAATGCCTGATTGAGCATGGTGAGGAAGTAGACACTGAGGCCGATAAGGCATGAACATGAGATGTGAATGAGTAGACTCAGATGTGTGGGTGATAAGCGATCATAGAATTCAATAGAGTGATGCAAGTAATGAGGCTCCTCAAAAGGAGCTATACTCTGAGGCCAAGAAGGCATGTTTGGGACCAGAGGGTCTGGGAACTAAAGGAGTTATATGCTTGATAGAGCAATGTGACCAAGTAGACTCCTTGAAATGAGGTAGATTCGGGAAATGAATGTGAAAGAAACTTGAATGATGGTGGACAGCCTCTAGCCAGCCCATAGCAAAGGGTGACAGACAGGAAGGCATGGCTCTTGAGTGGAGCAAAATTGATGTACGATGAGGAATGAAGCCATTAGTGAAGAGAATCCATGACGGCTGGGACAAGAATAGGCTCTAGGCTGAGGACGGTAAAATAGGAACAGAAGAAGTACAATGATGGATTGATGCCATGGAGGCTGGTATGGGAAAGCAATGTATGAAAGGATGAAGGACAGTAGAGAAGTCAATGGGTAGCGTAGGGCCCAGCCGGCATGGAATGAGCACTGCAATAGGGCAAGTTGGATGAGGCCAGATGGAGTCCGTCAGAGCTTGAGGCCATGGAGACTGGCATGCAGGCCAGACTGAGTCAGCTAAGGCATGGTAGGACAGGGGAACCCCAAATAATGCATAGGTGCAACAGAGGAAGAGATGAGGTATGAGGTATGAAAGGACAGAGCTCAGAGCCAAAAAATATGCAAGCAATGGAACAGGTAGGAGGAGTGAATAAGATGAGCACGGGATAACCAAGCGGAACGGCTTCATAGAGAACAAGAGACATACAAAATACTGGATAGAGACAAAGAATTAAGCCTGTTAAAGAGAAGAGACAGAGAAACATGAGCACAATGGATGGAATAGACAGGGTGAAGCATACATATCTGTGGAAGCAGGTGAATGCAAGCAGAACTACAGTTCAGATCCTCAAAGTGGGGGGGGATAAGGTTAAACCTCAGAAAGTACGAAGACAAAGAGGGGAACAAACAGCATGTGGAGGAGTCCACGAGGCGAGAGACTGGAAACTAGCAAGGGTAGACTTTCAGAGCACAATTAGACAGATTCCCGAGGGAGACCAGCACTGAGGAGAACACAGAAGGATGCAGCTCGTAGCATTCAATTTCAAATTTTTTTATTTATTTATGTAAGCACACAAGTCTACAAAAAGCAGCACAAGACCCCAGGCGAAGAAGCCCCAGAAAAGAACAGTTGCAGATAATAGACAGGGAAACTAGGGAACAGCTCTGCTCCAGATTTGATCTGGCCACCACAGGGAGCTGTGCCCTGTCAGAAAAGGGAAGGTGGAAGAAAATATTTGGAAATAAAATTAGCATGATAATGATCCAGTACCTGAACTGTGCAAAATGAATCAGGAGCCCAGATACAAGTCGCCCATGCAGGGAGTGACAAAAGAGTGAGTACATATGGAAATGGAGGTGCCCTCCCGTACTCGCTGTACCACTTCCGCGTATTGGTCTTGAGCCGCTACTGCCAGGAGAATCAGTGGGCAAGGGAGGCGGGACAGGTCCGCTACAAGGACTGGATCAGAAAAGGCAGCTGGAGGGAGGGAGTGAGCCAGAAACAGGGTACAGTGCACCACCAAAGCGAGGTGCAGTGGAACAACAGGGAGTCACGGGGACCTGCCAAAGCTAGAGAAAAAGGTTGATGCTACAGTATAGTACACACTGGCAAGAAACCAGGACAGGGGCCATTGCAGGCTGTTTTATGGTGGACAGCATGGTAGGAGCCGAGCTCGAGCTGAGGATCAGATCTTGAGCGAACCCTGAGTGCCGAGCAGGCAATGAATGGACTGAGGTTGGCAGGGCCGAGGCCCATGGGGAGAGGGAAAATGGCTTGTTAACGCTGACTCAAAAAAATCAATATAGCAACACACAAAGAATATATCAGGCTCCATGGCATTACCATTCAGTCCAGAGCCTATGAGAACAGGTATTCAATGGGACCAAAGCCAGAGATGCCTATGGACGGAAAACAAAACAGGCACAAGGGAGGAGAACCAGAGGGCCAGCTTGGAGCAAAGCAGGTAATGCAGCGGGAGTGAGAAAGCCTGTGGGAGGACACGGAACTGGACGAGGCAGTCCAGTGAGGAGAAATGAACAATGCGAAGGGTGGGGATGATGCTATGAATATAAGGGGAGAATGGCAGGTGGGAAGCAGAACAGAAAGGTGAAAGCATAGAGCAGGGAAACAAACCAGGAAGGGTAGAAGCAAAATGAGGAAGGCATGATAAATGGGAGCAGGAGAAATGAACAGCCAATGTAGCCATCGGCTGCATTGAAAAAGAATCCTGGCAAAGCCCAGGATGTTGTGATGTTTTAAGCTCAATGGGGGAGTGACGTTGCTCTGCCCATCGAACCACGGGCTTAAAGCCCTCTCATTGTTTCCTCCTCCTCTGGGGTCCTCTACCACCCTCCTTGGGGTCTCCACTGTGGAGGGCCCCACATCCCTGCTGGTCACTACTGTGGGTGCATCCTTTGGCAGTCCCACCTCACCACAGTGATGTAGAAATGATATAGTGGTACTGGTTAAGGAATGTGCCTCTGTTCCACCACCCCCACCCTTCCAGAGCTCACCATAGTCCAGCTGTTCCTCCTCCCCCCTGAGATCCTCAGAGGCAATGGTGGAAAACTTGGTTGCCACTTTGTGAGGGAAGAGGTCCACTGAATCCAAGCTATATCAACCTGGAATCTAATGACCTCTTCCCTCAACCCAGAAAGATGTGTGCAAATGGGGCAGCACCACAGTCTCCAGAAGGTCTCTGTGAAAAATGCCACCTCACAATCACTGTCCTGCATCACTCTCAGCATTCTCAATTTCTGTTCTCCCTGTGTTACCTGGAAATATTTGTGTGCTCTTACCCTGCTAGGCAAATGCAGCAAATGCTCTTGTATGGTGTGACGCTTGGCCAGCTGGTTCTGATTGCTCTATGATTTTATAATATAAAAATGTGTTATTGAGTGTCTCTCATGAGACAGCCTGTGCTCCTGGGATGACCCCCCCAGGTTTCAGTTCAAATGACAGGATATGTTAAACAACAGATCTCTGTAATGTGATTAACTTCCAAGAAGTCACATTTTATAACCATTTTTATGTTCTGTGTTGCTTTGAAGCCAGGAACTAAAATATCCATTTTATGACATCTTCAGAGGAAGGGCAGTTAATTTCAACTGGTGTTGAAAGAAGCTATATGACATCTAGGTGAGAAAACTGCAGAGTTGTAAAAGTCATGTGATGTCTTTGAAAAGCAGAAAACCACACTAGATCAAAGGAAAGACTCAAGATCAAAGAGTCATATTGGGAAATGAGTTTTTGCTGATGTCACCTTACTTAATATACCTCCTGAGTGATGGGACATCCTGTGTGTATTATATTTTTTATATTTAACAAGGAGGAGCTTGGTGACATCATGGAAGAGGCAGGTTCAAGGACAGTTTTAAACTATTCTGTATCTGATCTTTAGACACATTCCTGTTGGACTCTGAAACAACAACATCTAACTATAAGCACTGTAAGAAGGTAATAATACATTAGATAGACAAGTTTAATTGTATTGTGGTAGGAGTTTGTACTTTTTCCTTGTTTTCTTTTAAGTGATTGTATGCTTTATGATATAGTGCTCTGTGTTAACATTTTACATATATTTTTTTAGCCCTTTTTAAGTGAATCTATATTTAAAGAGACTGCCTGGTGTGTCTTCGAAATTCTTTCTTTTGCATGTGAGGTACAGATGGTTAAAGTTGACACTGTTCATAAGCTTAATGGTAATACCAAACTGGGAAAAGGTAAGAATTTTCCTAAGGTCTTTCATAGAGTTTTTAGAGTTCATTTTGGATACCTGGTTAGGTGCCCTGAGGCAAAAGATATCTGGCATTCCCCAAAGAGCAGAATTATCTGAGCCTATACATTTGGGGACACTAGCATAAGGTTCATAGTTTGAATCCTTCCAGAACTTGAGACCAAGGGTGATTCGGACCCACAAACAGACAGGAGGGTTACCCTATTCTGTTAACAATACTGTGCTCGGAGGTGGGCACTGTGGGAGAAGAGGGCCTGACCTGCTGAGTGGGCTTGTGACAGATTGGTTGGGAGTGGTGTGAATACATTTGGTAAACACAAGTTTTATATTGTTCAGTGTGTCAGCTTGATACTGTAGAGCTCACTTGCAAAAAAAGGCAGTGATTTATTTAAAAAAAAAGTAAACAGAACTATATCATTTGGCTTACCGTCAAGTTCCTACCTTTTTCATCTTTTTTTCTAAAGTGCAAGTTACAGTAGCCGTAGTTAGGGAAGAATATGGCTTCTAACTACAGCGGGCACACTGTGAACTACTTGAGGCAGGCGGGGACAGAGGAGTCCTGTATGAGGTGAGAGCCACCAAGTAGAACCTCGTGGATGCCCTGATGATAACAGATACCCAGAGCTTCGAGTCAGTGACTGTGACTGTAAAAGACCAAACCTTAAGTGTGGAAGGGCTAGCGGCCAGTGCAGTGTCCAGATCCGATGAGGATGGCAGCAGGGCCAGTGCCAGTGAAAGGCCACAGCAGCAGGGGAAGGTCACCAGCATTCTGGAGCCAGAAGTACTCAGGCTGCAGACTGAGTTGTGCAGAATGGAGCTGGAGTTCCAGAAGAAGAGGGAGTGAGAACAGCAAGCTGAAGAGGAGAAGAGGGAGCAATAACGCTGAGAAGCGGAGCGAGAGAAGCGAGCTGCAGAGGAGAAGAGGGAGCGTGAACAGTGAGAGGTCGGACCATGAACAGCGAGAGGCAGACCGTGAGGAGTGTGAGAGTCAGAGGTGAGATGAACTGGAGATGCTACGACTCCAACCACCAGCACAAAAGCAGGTTAGTGGCTTGGGTTTAACTGGAACTACAGGACTGAGTTACAAATTGAATTCCAAATTGATAGCTGAATTTAAAGAGGGGGAAGATATGGATGCCTTTTTAAATTCTTTTAAAAAAGTTTGTATTCAGGCTAAAATTCCTAGAGAGTCCTGGAGCTTCCAGCTATCCCCGCTACTTACTGGGAAAACCCGGGATGCATTAAGTCAAATGAACAATGAGGACAGTAATGATTACAGCAAACTTAAAGCTGCACTGTTAAAAAAATTTGAATTGACTGCAGAAGCATACAGATCTAAATTCCGTAAGCTCAGGAGAAGCCCTGATATGAGCTACGAGGAGCTAGCCATGAAACAACATTAGTTTTTAAAACATTGGTGGGAAGGAATTGAAGCAAACTCTGTAGATAAAATTGAAAATGCTATTTTATTAGAACAGTTTTTTTGGGCATGCCCAGCAGAGCTGAAAACCTGGCTGGAGGACCGAGATCCCAAAACAGTGGAAGAGGCTGCTGAACTCTCGACCGCTATGCCAAGAGCAGACCTGCTCTGAAAGTGAATGGGGCGGGCATGGCAGAGAAGAAAGGGAAAAGTGTGCCTTCTGGGCAGCTAAAACCCTCACTGCCTCCACCAAAACCAGTTAGCCCCAGGTTTCAGAGAAAAGATTTCTCTGAGAAAAGAAGTGAATTTTGGTTGTGTAAGGAAACTGGGCATATTGCCAGACAGTGTCCCAAAAGGACGAGCAATACACAAGGTGGTGCTAAGAAGGAAGTGGGTTGTTTGTGTGTCCCTGGAAGCATGCCTGTGAACATGAGGGAACACATGTACCCAGTCATGGTGAAATGTGTTCAGACACAAGGGTTAAGGGACACAGGGGCATCACTGACATTGGTAAAAGGGGATCTGATAGAGCTTGGTCAGCTTATGCCCAATGAATATGTCACTGTACGAGACTTTACTGGTGAGGAGAAAACGTTGCCCCTTGCTAGTGTTCTCCTAGACTGGGGTGAAACAGGGGGAACTGTGCAACAGGTAGCTGTGGCCAAAACATTAGCAGTTGACGTCATCCTTGGCAACCATCTCAAACAGGGGATGGTGTGTACAGTTACCTGTAGCCAAGCAGCCAAGGAAAATGGTGGTTCCCTGGACCCCACAGAAGCCATTGTGGAAACCACTCGGAGGCTGGTTCCCCAGCCTGAGTCTCCTGATATGGAGACTAATGAAAAGGGGGTAGAAATTTCCCCTGTAGCAGTTAACCACACAGCTATGGAGGGTTACTCTAAAGAGGGAGGGATGACCCATTGTCAGAGGGTTAGGAATGACAGTGATCCTGAGTGCCATGAGGCTAGTGCTAGGGACCCTAGTTCAGAGACTGAAGGGGACCTGTCCCATGCCTTGGAAATGTGTGAGGAGTTTGCAGCTGCTCAGAGATGTGACCCTAGTCTAGAGAAGCTGAGGGCTTGGACGGAGTCTGATGGAGCACAAGGAGGTGATGGCAAACATAAGGTTTATTGGGAAAATGGACAGATGTATACTCAGGCTGTGCAGACAGAGGGATGGGTGCTAGGCATGCAGCTTGTCGTTCCCCAGGGGTATCGTGAGCAGTTGCTCAAGACTGCACATGATATTCCCTTGTCTGGTCATCTTGGAATCTTGCACACTATGCAGCAGTTGGCCCAGAATTTCTACTGACCCAACTTCACCCAGCAGGTGAAGGAGTATTGCAGGTCTTGTCACCGGTGTCAAGAAATACAGAAGGCGGGCAAGAAAACCCAAACCACCCTAATTCCATTGCCCATAGTGGAGGATCCATTCCAGAGGGTGGGAATGGATATTGTGGGGCCTTTAAATACCCCCAGCTCCTCAGGGAAGGGATTCAGCCTGACTGTGGTGGATTATGCCACCCGGTACCCAGAGGCAGTTGTCCTATCCTCACTGAGGATAGACAAAGTGGCAGATGCCTTACTTGGGATTTTCTCCCGTGTTGGGTCTCTGCAGGAGGTTATCATCGTTCGAGGGGGTTCCTTCATGTCAGACCTGATGAAATGTTTGTGGGAGAAGTGTGGGGTGGTGCAGAGATGCACAACACTATATCATCCACAAGACAATGGGCTTGTGGAAAGATTTAATGGTACCCTAAAGTCAGTGCTCTGGGCATTTGCTGAACAGCATGGGAAGGACTGGGAGAAATACCTTCCTCACTTGTTGCTTGCATACAGGGAGGTGCCCCAAGAGTCGACAAGATTTTCCCCCTTTGAACTCTTATATGGATGCCGGGTACGGGGGCCCCTAGACTTGATCCAGGAGGACTTGGAAGGCAAGCACACCATCCAGGGAACTCCCATAGTGGATTATGTCCTTAGGTTTAGGGAAAGGCTGAAGGAGCTCATGGGGACAGCCCAGAACAACCTGGCAGCTGCCTAACAGAAACAAAAAGTGTGGTACAACCACAGAGCCAGAGCTCGCTTGTACATGGTGGGTCAGGAAGTCATGGTCCTTATTCCGGTCCAGAAAGACAAGCTGCAGGCTGAGTGGGCAGGACCATACAAAGTAGTTAGGAAGGTAAATGATGTGAACAATATTATAGAGTTACCTGACAGAAGATAGACAGAAAGGATGTACCATGTCAACATGATGAAGCCATATGCTAATAGGGCTGACATGGTGTTTGCAGTGTGTAGTCCTGGGGAGGGGATGGATGAAGGAGACCCCTTTCTGGACTTGCTGGAAGAAAGCAAGCCAGAGTCCTCTGTGGGAGGCAGTAAAATTGTCTCCCCAGCTGACCCCGGACAAGGTCCAGGAAGTAAGGGAGGTTTTAGCAGACTTTGCCCCGTTGTTTAGCACCAAGCCTGGACTAACCCCCTTAACGACACATGATGTGGAGACAGGGACACAGAGGCCCATATGGCGAACAGCATATCGGTTATCAGAGACTGTTCAAAAGGACATTAGGAAGGAAGTGGAGGAGATGCTGGATTTAGGGGTAATCCAGAGGTCCCACAGTCCCTGGGCCTCACCCGTAGTCCTTGTGCCCAAGCCAGATGGCTCTACTTGTTTCTGTGTGGACTATCATGGACTGAATGCAGTCACAAAGTCAGACGCCCACCCGATGCCCCAGACGGACGAACTCCTGGACAAGTTGGGAGGGGTGACATACCTTACGACCGTTGACCTGACCAAGGGGTATTGACAGGTAGAGTTAATGGACATAGCTAGGGAGAGTTCAGCCTTCATCACTCCTATAGGCTTATTTGAATTTAAAGTAAGGCCTTTCGGAATGAAGAACGCCCTGACCACTTTCCAAAGGTTGGTGAACCAGGTG
Source organism: Neoceratodus forsteri (assembly GCA_016271365.2). Taxonomy (NCBI): domain Eukaryota; kingdom Metazoa; phylum Chordata; order Ceratodontiformes; family Ceratodontidae; genus Neoceratodus; species Neoceratodus forsteri. The sequence goes on along the minus strand of CM057454.1, from coordinate 1,020,974,497 downwards.
TTAAATGGTGCTGAGGAGTATGCCGTGGCATACCTGGATGACATTGTCATCTTTAGTGCCAGCTGGGAGGAACACCTGTCCCACCTTAGGGAAGTGCTGGGAAGGATACAGAGGGCTGGGCTCATTGTCAAAGATGAGAAGTGCAAGGTGGCCATGGGAAAAGTGGCATACCTCAAGCATGTGGAAGGCAGGGGACTGCTCCGTCCTAACCAAATAAAAATAGTGGTGATCCAGGAGTGGCCCAGACCAGAAATGCAGAAGCAGGTCAGGAGTTTTCTAGGGACAGCAGGGTACTATGGGAAATTTGTACCCAATTACAGTGCCCTGGCTGCTCCTCTATCTGACCTGGTAAAGAAAAGGATGCCAAAGAAAATTACCTGGGGACCAGCCTGTGAAGAAGCCTTTACCAGACTGAAGGAGGCACTGTGCAGTGCTCCTGTATTGACAAGTTCTGACTATAGCAAACCCTTTATAGTTCAGACTGATGCCTCAGACATGGGTATTGGGGCAGTACTGAGTCAGACATCCAACCAAGGGAAAGATCACCTGGTAGTGTACCTGAGTAAAAAGTTACTTCCCTGGGAGCAGGCATACTCTGCTGTGGAAAAGGAGTGTCTTGCCATAGTGTGGGTCCTAAAGAAGCTAGAGCCATACTTATATGGGCAGCATTTTGTGGTACAAACTGACCACAACCCCCTGGTTTGGCTGACACAAATGGGAAAAACTAATGGTAGACTGTTAAGATGGAGTCTTGCTTTGCAAGGGTATGACATGACAATCCTACATATGGCTGGAGTGGCAAATCAGAACAGCGATGGCTTATCGCACCTCTATGAGGAGTGAACTGATTTGAGAAGTTCTTCACATGCAGGGGATAGAGCCCCCCAAATTCAGTCTAGGTAGGGAGGATTGTGATGCTTGGCCAGCTGGTTCTGATTGCTCTATGATTTTGTAATATAAAAATGTGTTATCGAGTGTCTCTCATGAGACATCCTGTGCTCCTGGGATGACCCCCCCCCAGGTTTCAGTTCAAAATGGCAGGATATGTTAAACAGCAGATCTCTGTAATGTGATTAACTTCCAAGAAGTCACATTTTATAGCCTTGTTTATGATCTGTGTTGCTTTGAAGCCAGGAACTAAAATATCCATTTTATGATGTCTTCAGCGGAAGGACAGTTAATTTCAACATGTGCTAAAAGAAGCTATATGACATCTAGGTGAGAAAACTGCAGAGTTGTAGAAGTCCGGTGATGTCTTTAAAAAGCAGGAAACCATTGAAATTTGGGGTCACTAGCATAAGGTTCACAGTTTGAATCCCTCCAGAACTTGATACCAAGGGTGATTCGGACCCACAAACAGATAGGAGGGTTACCCAGTTCTGTTAACTGTTCACAATACTGCGCTTGGATGTTGGCACTGTGGGAGCAGAGGGCCTGACCTGCTGAGTGGGGTTGTGACATATGGCATGTCAGCATTTTCTTCACATAACATGGTAGTTTTATTTCTAAATCAGACAATGGCCAGCCAAGAGGACCTGGTGGGTCACTATTTAGGTCAAGGGTGGGAGAATGGGATTTCACTTTACCATGAGACACCAGAGAACAATAATAATGATCAGTGGGTGGGTAGGGTGTGCAGGGAGAAAACAGGCAGTTGAGAAGGATGGAGAACATACGAACATTCAAATTTGCCAGCAGAAATAGGCCACCTGGTCTATCATGTCTGCTCGAGTGTGCAGCTAGTTCCCTCACCTTGCAGCTGCCCAACCCCCTTCCCAATTACCTCCCCTCTCACCTTGTCCCATCCCCTTTTGAAACTACCCACTGTCTTACAGGCTACCATCTCCTCTGGTAGAGCATTGCCATGACCCTCTCCATCAAAAAGTGTCTACTCAATTCCATCCTAAATCTTCACCCCTCCAATCTAAGGCCATGCCGTCTTGTGTCCCTCCCCCTCCTCAGCCTGAGTATCACTTCAGTGCCTGCTTTGTTTATCCCCTTTATGTACTTAAAGATCTCAATCATATCATACTAACATACTAAAATGCCAGCCGAATAGGTCTAACGGTCTCTTGAGTCTGCTCGATTTTCAGCACCCGCACTGAGAGCAGATTTTGGTGTGTCCCCTTCCCCCTTGAGTTATACTGTCCCCAGTCCCAGATGTTCCACCTGTATTGGGCCTGGTCAGATTTACCCTCCCCCTGTACCTGTCTCATCCCCTCATAAACCTGTCCACAGTCTCCACCTCTACCAGCTCCTTGGGCAGTGCATTCCATGGCTCCACCACCCTTTCAGTGAAATAACATCTCCTCCTCTCCCCTCTGAGCCTGCCCCCTTTCAGCTTACACCCATGACCTCTTGTTACCCCACCCTCCTTCCTTTGGAGCACCCTGACTGGGCCTCCTTTATTGATCCCTTTCATGTACTTAAAGACCTTATCATGTCCCCCCGTCCCTCCTCTTCTCCAGGGTGTATATGTCAAGCTCCTTGAGCCTCTCCTCATAGGTCCTCTCCCCCAGGCCCCAGATCATTTTGGTTGCCCTCCTTTGGACCCTCTCTAGGAGTATAATGTCCCTCTTTAAATGTGGTCTCCAAAACTGTACACAGTACTCGAGGCATGGCCTAACCAAGCAGTTGTACAGTGGAAGGATCACTTCTGCCTTTCTGGAGGTAATCCCCCTGGCGATGCATCTCAGCATCCTATTTTTCCTTGTCACTGCCCTCCTGCAGGTCTCTGAGTAGTTCATTTTGACATATACCACTACCCACAGGGCCCTCTCACCCTCCGTGACATGAATCATGTCTCCTCCCTGGGTATACCCCTGGCCTGGATTTCTGACTGCCAAGTGCAGAACCTTGCACTTCCCCATATTGAATTTTAGTTTCTATTTACCTGACCACCTTTCCAGAGCCACCAGGTCCTCCTTCAGGGCCACCCTCCCTTCCTCCTCATCCACCACTGCACCCATCTTTGAGTCATCTGCAAAGAGACTTATCTTACTCCTGATCCCCCTCCTGATGTCTGAGATATAGGCATTGAACAGGAGAGGCCCCAGCACTGACCCCTGGGGAACCCCACTAGTAACCCACCTTGGGGATGAGGCTAACCCTCCAACCACCACCTTCTGAGTACACTCAGAGAGCCAATTTCCTATCCATCTTAACAACTGTCTCCCTTCCCCTATTTCCTTCAGCTTAGCCAGCAGGCCACTGTGGGGTATCAAATCAAATGCCTTGCTAAAGTCCAGAAAGAGGACGTCCACTGGCCTACCCTGGTCCAGAGCCCTCGTCACCCAGTCATAGAACTCAACAAGGTTTGTCTGGCATGCTCTCACTGTGACAAAGCCATGCTGCCTATCGTCCAAGTACCCAGTTTGCTCCAGTAACCCCCTAGCTTTTCCTTGACAATATCCTCCATCACCTTGCTGACCACCGATGTCAGGCTAATGGGCCTGTCATTTACCACCTCCTCTCTTGATCCCCCCTTGTGGATCAGCACAATATGGGCCACCCTCCAGTCTTGGGGCACCCATCCAGTCCTCAGAGAAATGTTGAAAAGCTCTGCTAGAGGGACTGCTAGGACATCCACCAGTTCCCTCAGCACCTAGGGATGTATCTCATCTGGCTCAGGTGCTTTCTCCATCTGAAGGGACCTGAGGGCTTCCCTTACTCTCTCTACTGGGATTTCAACTTCCACGTCCTCCCCCTTTTCACCCTGCACTACTGGGCCCCCACCTGTCTGTGTTGGCCACTCCATTTCCACAGACCCATCTGGGCCCCTGGTCTCTACCAATCCCACCCCTTCCTCCGGTTTGCCCCAACTCCCCTCAAAAGACATAGCCCCTCCATCCCCCGCCGGTAAAAATTGAGGCAAAGTACTCATTTAGAACTTCTGCCTGTTCCCCTACCTGCTGTGCCCAACCAACCCCCCAGTCCCTTCTCTCCTCCAAGGAGTACATGTTCAACTCTCTCAGCCTCTCCTCATATGGTCTGTCCTCCAATCCCTGGATCATCCTTGTTGCCCTGTGTTTGCCCCTTCCAGTAATTTCACATCCTTCTTCAGATATGGGCAGCAGAAATTGCACACAGTACTGCAGGTATTGCCTGACCAGTGCCTGTAGAGAGGCAGGATCACCTCCCTGCTCCTGAAGGAGATTCCTCTTGTGATACAACCCAGCATCCTGTTGGCCTTTGCTGCCACACTTCTACACTGCTCTGTATTGTTCATCTTCCCCATTACAACCACCCCGAGATCCTTTTCCTCCTAGGTGGAGTCTAGCTGCACCCCTCCCAGCTGATAACCCCTCTCTGGGTTCTTTGCTTGATTTCTGGGTTTCAAAGTGCAAGACTTTGCACTTTTTCACATTGAACCCCAACTGCCATGCTTCCAACCACTCCACCAGTTTGGTCAGGTCATCCTGCAGCTCTGCCAACCTGCTATATCATCCACCACCACCCCCAATTTGGTATCGTCAGTGAATTTTTTTGGAACTTATTCTTACTGTACCTCAACAATGTTTTGTACCAAACTTTCTGACCATGTAACCTCATCGCAACTGATTGTATCTAGCCTCTTTGTTGTTTCTCAATGCCTATTTGTTTTGTATATCTTTTTTTGGTGTACCCTTATATGGAACATTTGTAAATTAGCTTTTAGCTTAAAGATGTTAATTCCTAGTATCAATAAATAAATAAAATAGATTGATCTTATTCCTGACGCCATATGAGGTGTCTTCTATGAATATTCCAAACAGCACTGGTCCCAGTACCAATTCCTGCAGCATCCTGCTTGTCACAGCCCTTGTAGATGAGAGTCCCCACCACCACCACTACCCTTTGCTGTCTCTCCTGCAGCCAATTCTCAATCCATTTAACCATCTTAGTCTCCACCACATGTATCTCAACTTCCTTCCCAACCTCTCATGTGGCACCGAATCAAAGGCCTTACTGAAGTCCAAGTATATGACATCCACCGCATGACCTTTGAAAAATTCCCTTTTGACCCAGTCATAATACTCAGCTAGGTTCATCTGGCAAGATTTTCTGGAAACAAACCCATACTGGTGACTGTCCTGGAGCCATATTGTCTTCCATAAAGGTCACCAGTCTTTTCTTAAGTATTGTCTCCATCAGCTTTCCCATGATGGAAGTTAACCTTACCTGCCTATAATTACCTGGCTCATCCTTTGGTCCACTTTTATGGATGTGTCCACGTGGGCCATCCTCCAGTCATTTGATATGCACCCTGTGTCCAGGGGGGTATTGAATAGTTCTGCCAGAGGTCCAGCCAGGATCTCAGCCATTTCCTTCAACACCCTGGGGTGTCCATCTAGTCCTGGTGCCTTATCCACCCTCAGAGCCCTTAACCCCTCCAATACCCTACCCTCAGTGATCATCCCATCTGTTTCTCCCTCTGCCCACCCTGCCCACCCCCTGTGGTAGCTGCCCTCCTTTCTCCCTCATGAATACAGAACAGATGTACTCATTCAGTGCTTCTGCCTGATCCACCCTTTCTCTGCCCATCCCCATCCTTTCTGAGCCTCACTATCTGGTCCTTGCAGCTCCTTCTCTCCTGTATGTATCTGAAGATGTCTTTTTTCCTATCCTTGACACCCTGCACTGGCCTCAGTTCCCTGGAGGCCTTAGCTGCTTTGACTCCCCTGGTAACTTCCTTTGACCTCTTCACATACTCCTTCCTATCCTCCCCTTCCCAGATATCTTGTATTTCTTGAATGCTGCTTTTCTAGCCCTCACCCTTTCTAAGACCAGTATACTTAACCAGCTAGTTTTTTTAGCCCTTCCCTTTTTGATCTGTAATCTGGTACATATCTCAGTAGCCTCCAATATCCCCTATTTTATTTTTTCCATTTCTGATTAGCATCCCAGTGTGGCTGTATTCCTTCCAGATGCCCCCTTAAGATTTCACCCATCCTACCAAAGTCAGCCTGTCTGAAGTCCACCATCCTGGGCCCTGTACCCACTGCTTCTCTGCTCATATTAAGTGTGAACCACACTGAGTGGTGGTCACTCCCAGCCAGGGGGTCCTCCCCCTACCTCCCTTATAGCCTCCCCATTCGACAGAACTAGATCCAGTGCATTCCACAACCTAGTCAGTTCAGTGACAATCTGTGCTAGGATGCAGTCTTGAAAGGCATCCAGGAGTATTTGCTCCCCAGCACTTGAGGTGGCTGGGGTACCCCAATCCACTCCTGGTAGATTGAAGTCCCCCACAATCACTGTGTTACCTTTCCCACACATCTTCCTAATTTGCTCCGCCAGCTCCCTGTTCAGGTCTTCCCCTTAGAGTCACTGACCTGTATAACACCCCCATCTTGAGAATCCTATTCCTCATATCCTGGAATTGTATTGACAAGGCCTCTGTCCTATCCTTCTCCCCTTCTTCCCTTGCACACTTTATCCCTTCCCTTACATACATTACTACCCTTCCTCCTTTCCCTTTGCCTCTATCCTTCCTGAAAATCCTATACCCTGGGAACATCAGGTCCCAGTTGGAGAGGTACATCATTTACTATTATCAATTAATGGAGCAAGTATTGGGGAGGAAAAGAGCAGCAGCCAGTTTCCTATTCGTAAGCATTACTTGGACTTCTGCTGCTGTTTCAGTGCACTGAAGCCCACACCATTACACACTCCAAATGCTTCAGCATTGAGCCAGCAGCTGGGGGTTATAAGTGAGGTGGGGGACATGTGATTCCCAGGACAACATTCTTTCCTGAGATCCCAGGGAACCACCATTTCAAAACAGCGAGTATATATTCACTTTAAAAATTGACAGTGCTTCCTAACAGACTACAGAGATAATGCTTAGGGATGAGCTGCTGCTGCCTCATTGAGCTGTGAAACTGTCCACTGATATAAAGCTTGGTTGTATGGGCCGATTTCTGCCGTCGTACTCTATGTTTCTATGTTGGCAAACAGGAAGCGGGTTATAATGGAGTTTGTTTCTGAACTGCTATTAGAGGCCTTTCTCTCATAAAATACAAACAAGAAAGGAAACTGTGAACACCTGGGTCTTGAAACAAAGAGATATGAATTGGAGGGGTGGAGTCTGAGTTGCAATTGACAAATGAGAATCGGAAGAAAGTTAACTCAGAACCAAATCACTCACTTATATACATTTATTGATATAACCATAATTTCATTCAATAAACATCAACATTTCATAACACATGGTTGCTTCATCTGGGTCTATGCTTTAAACCCAGATGCTTTTGTGTTCAGCTTATTACATGGTTGTTAAAATGATGGTCATCTGCTTTTTAAAGTTTTTCAAAATATACAAGCACTGTTTAGAGTTCCATAGTGTAGTAGCACTGTGTTTACCTGCAAATGTAATCACCATTGTTACAGATGCAGGGTTCTGAAATGACAGTGAGAGGTTGTGGAACACTATAGAATGAAACGCAGCAAAGAAAAGCAGTCCATAATATTTATCTGCAGCTTGAACAAGCTATCCTTAGAAGAAAAAAGGAAAAAACAAAGTTATCTGCTAGAACTCTAAAGGCACAAGTGTTGGGGGGTCAATCAACCTGGGAACAGATGGAAACTAAAAGCCTAAGAAAGTATGGATGGAGCAAAAGTAAGCAATGTTTAATTTTCTTAACAATAATTGTATTTATTTTTCATTAGTTTAACTGCTCAGTAGTTAATACATTTTAAAACAGCTAACACAGTGGAAAGTACTTTAGCAAATGAATGTACTTGAGTCACTTCAAGTTTTCAGCAGTTTAAAACTATTTCTGTCATTATTGTTTTATTTTGTTAATATATTCCCATTTTATAAGTGCAATAAACCTCTTCGGGGCATGATTATATACTGAATCAATGTACAGCCCAGTCACGGGTCTCATGCCTTACTCTGCAGCTGGGCGTGCATAATTCATCATGCACCCACGCCCTACCATGGCTTACTGCCAATGTAATGTGGTGTAGTCTGCAAGTCGATCTCATATCAGGATTTGATGTCTCAGCCATCTCTTAGTTGTTGATCAGAAGACATTAAAAAAAGTATACACTACACTACTGAGTAGTTACAATGAAGCAGCTTAATGCACCCTATTTATTTTTGGTTTTTCTGTTTGTACACCACCTGAGCTTTGGAGAAATAAAATAAAAGAATAAGATGGATCTTTTCAATTGTAACAATTATTGCCATTTTCTTTTAGTGATCTACAGTATGTAAATAAAGAATTGAGAGTCTTTATACCCCAAGTATGCATTAAGACAAGTATACTGTATATTGAAATTAGAGGGGAATGATTGCACAGCTTGAGTGTGTTATTAGGCAAGTGGCACTTGGGTCAAATACCTTTAAACACATGAGAGTAAAGTGCAATCATTCCCCATAATTGCACATTCCTGAAGTGTCTTATTGCACTTATAATGAGTTGGAATAAAATCTAATCTAGGCAAGAAGATTTATTTATTTATTAAAATGTTTCACCAGGAAAGGCACACTGAATAACAAGTTGCTCATCTCATGGTGGGTCCTGGGAGAGAGGGTAAAAAGGAATATGTATATACATATATTCAAACAAGACAATTTGCACAGTTTGTTCAGTGGTATACAAACAAAATAGGCAGTGCTGAAATTACAGAAGATAACATAAATGGCAGTAATCAGTTAAGTGCTAACAACTCATGTGCAGCATAGCAGAAGGGATAGATTAAGACTGACTCCACTAACAGATGATCAGAGCAGAGAGTAGGGAAAGAGGAGCTTAACCACAGGTACAATTTACTGAAAGGAGGTTTTGAAGAGCTAAGGAGATGGAGTGTGAGGAGCAAGAGAGGCGAATCTGGGAAGGGGGGAATTCCATAGTTTAGGGAAGTGATATGAGAAGGCCATTTGGCCTACTGCGGTTGCACAATGCGGAATTACCAATAGGCGAGAGTCATAAGACCTAAGGGAATTGTCTGGAGGGGGGAGAATGGAAAGAGGGGGGGTAGGGTATGAAGGAAGTGTACCAAACCAGAATTTAGAAACAAATTTGGCACAGTGGAGGTGCAATGATTCTCAAATAAGGGAAAAGCCAGGGAGTGGTAGAGACTGCAGTGGTATGTGTGAGGGGAAGACTCAAGAGCAAAACAACAGAAAGAGTTAAAAAGGGTGTTCAATCTGGTTAGGGAAGACTTGGGGGTGGCATTGTAGACTACATCACAGTAGTCAAATATAGGTAAGATCATCTTCTGGACAAGTTTGCATCTAGCCAGTAGCGGGAGGCAGCTACGGTTCCTGTATAAGGCACCGAGCTTGGGGCACAGTTTCTTCAGGATGGCATCCACATGACAAGAGAAGCTGAGGTGTTGGTCAAGCCAAACACCAAGGTACCTAAAGGAGGCAGTGTCCTCAAGGACTGTCCCATCTAGGGTATGGAAAGAGGGCAGGGAGGGGAGCCGAGTGAGTCTCTGCCTAGTGCTAAAGGTCATTGAGACTGTCTTCTTGGAATTAGGGGAGAGTTGATGGGAGTTGAACCAGTGCTGAACTTTATTGAAGTCATGCTGAAGTCTGGTTTCAACGTCAACAGGGGAATGTCCTGATGTGAAGATGACAGTATCATTGGCGTGCATATGAACAGAGGTGGATGAGCAGGCTGAGGGAAGGTCATTTAGGAATATGGAGAATAGGATAGGCCCCAAAATGGATCCCTGAGATATGCCAGTATTGATAGGTAGGGGAGGTGAGGTGGAGTTGGCTATTCTAACCAGTTGGGTCCTGCCTACTAGGTAAGCACTGAACCAACATGTGGCTGAGTCAGATTGGCCTGCCGAGGAGAGAGTCTTTAGTAGGAGGGCGTGGGAGACTGTGTCAAAAGCCTTTGCTAGGCTTACAAATATGGCTGCTGTGACATGGCTACTGTTCATCCCAGAGAGGATGGAGTCAGTAAGCCTAATCAGGGAGGTAGTGCTGGAGTGATTCTTCTGGAAGCCAGATTGGTACGGCATGAAAAAGTTAGAGTCAGAGAGCTAGGAAGAGGGATGAGAGAGGACCAGATGTTCTTGGATCTTAGCAAGGGTTGGGGGTAGAGAAATGGGATGATAATTAGCAAGAGTTAAGGGATTCCCACCCTTAGGCAGGGGGAGTACAGTGGCGTGCTTCCACACTGATGGGATAGTAGCCATAGTGAAGGATTGGTTGAGAAGGTCTGTTAGAGGAATGGAGATGGCTGGAGCTGACAGATATAACAGCTTGTGGTCCAATCCATCAGGTGAGCTGCTTTTGGAGGGGTTAAGCACATATGGTGCATTCAAGGCATCACAGGATGTAATTATTGAGAAGGAGCTTGATGAAGAGGGGAGACTGAGGGGAGGGAGGGGGTCTGCAGGTGAAGAGGATTTTAAGGAAGATAGGACAGTAGAGGCACAGGAGGTGAAATATGAATTAAATTCAGTAGCAACACGAAGGTGCTCGGTAACATGGGTGTTGTTTATTTTAAGGAGAGGTGTAGGAGGGGAAGAAGGAGGGGAGAAGAGGGAGTGAATTACATTCCAGAATTTAGATGGATTGTTAATGTTGGACTGGGAGGTAGAACAGAAGTATTCTGCTTTAGCTAAATGAGTAGCTTTGGTGCACATATTATGAAGAGAGTGGTCGAAGGCATAGTCTTGGGGGAGCTTAGAGGCTTTATGAGTTGCCCAAACTTGGTCACGGGCTCTGAGGCACACCAAGAGTTCAGGGGTGCTCCAAGGAAGGTGGTGACTCCTAACCCTGGCATGATGCATTGGGGCATGTTTATTCCACATTTCCAAGAATTTATCATGAAAATAGCTGTAAGCATCATCTATAGTGTTAGATGAGGTAACTGGTTCCCAGCTGGTGTGGGCCAAATCATGAAGGAGGGAAGCTAGGTTAAGAGATTTGTAAGAACAGAATTGAAGTTTTTTTGGGTGGCCTTTGTCTTGTGAATTCTGCGTACTAAGTAGGTCATATGGTGGTTGTTCAGGGCGTCATGCAGAACACCAGATTTAATTACCCTGTGGGGATGGGAAGTGAGGGCCCAATCAATTAGGGAGTAGTTGCCAGTTTTTTTGTTCTCCTGACCATCTCGCCCCATAAGACTGACAAAAACATTTTTCCCCACCCTTTCCTTATTACCAAGAAAAGGACAAACAGTAGCAAAATTTCCCTGCATACCAAATTTCTGTTGAAAGTGCAAAACTGTTGATTGATGCTTATGAAAGGATACCATTCTCTCCTTAATTATTTTTATTTGAGATGAAAAGTCATGTTTAGTGGTCTGGGCTATAGACATTAATTTCTGCATCTGCTTTCTGAGTTTTAAATAAGAAAAATAAGCTGTTTCACGCTGAGACTTCCCAAAACATTTCAATAGTGAAATAGTATCAGTTTTAGTGTCTACCCACCATAAAAGAGGATCCTCATACATCTCATATAGAGACTTTCTTGCTTGTGCAAAATATTGCAGATGTTGCAAAATGTCCTGATGTAACAGCAGCTAAGAGTAAAGTCTCCAGAGGCCCCTACCGAAGGAGAATACAACTGTAGACCCAACTGTAATGCACAAGGCACAATGATCGGAGAATTCCACTGGGGTTACCCACGCCGAATTTAGTGGTAAAGTTTTATTAATAAAAAAGAAATCTATCCTGGTGGCCAGGGCTCCTTTATGAAAGGTAGGAACAGTAATCTCATGCAATCAAGCGTATGCATCGACCAAACTTGCAGTCTGGACAACCTTAGCCAAACAGGACATGTCACAAAAAACCTTAGTGGTTTTTACTCCCTTACCCTTGTCTTTATTAGACAAACCACAATTAAAATCACCCCCCCAGATAACATTAAAGGAGGTATGCAAATATGGTTGTATAAGCTGGAACAAATCAACCCTTGTTGCTTTGGTTTGAGGTGCATATACATTAATTAATCTAAAACACACCCCCTGAAGTATAATATCCAAAATTAATACCCGACCTGGGACCAGATCAATTAATTTCAAAACTTTCACATCAAGCTTAAAAAGTATTGCTACTGCAGTACATTGTTCTAGTCCTAATGACCAATATGAAACCCCTGTATGCCACCATTTTGAAGCACTAGAAGCACTAGAGATTTCGGTGACTGTATGTAATTGTGTATCCTGTAAAAAGAATACATTGCAATATAAGGATTTCAAAAAAGAAAATAAAGCAGATTGTCGTAACTGGTTTTTCATGTTATTCACATTAAGTGAACAGAAAGTCAGTGAAGAAAGCATTCAGATAGTGGGAAACAATTTCATGGAGGCTTATGTTTATTTTTCTTCCCTTTCTTGGTAGCTGTGGAGATAGATTTAGGTGGGAGAACTGAGGGTTGATCCCCTTCTGATTCCACTTCAAAGTTTTTTCGAAGGGATCTGCCCCTGACTGGGAGGATTCAGATTCAGCATCTGATATATCTTGTGCAAGGAGAAGGGCATGGAAATGATTAGTTGTGGGAGTACTGACTAATTTAGGAACTTTTGAGGCTGGTTGAGTATTATAGGACTTACGCCTCGTTTCCCTTGAATGAAAAGGCACTTCTTGAGGAAGATGGGGAGAGGCATGGACTGGGAGTCAAGAAGGATGGATGACTGAGGAGAGGGTCATTTAGCAAAATTTCTGAGGAAATGTCCAAAGGGGGGGGGAGGAGTAGTATCAGAAGATTCCTGAACAACAACAGAAGGCTCTGAACCAGGAGATACCAAAGGAGGGGGAACTGAAGGTGGTGTAGATACTGTAGAGTGAGTGGCTCTTGAACGCTGCACAATTGTGATCAGCAATCTCCGTTCTTCAGAGTCTTGTGGATCTGATTGCTGATGAGCTGCCTCAGGACAAGCAGCATAAGAGTGCCCGAGTGCATTACACGAGGAGCAAACTGCTATGTTTCTACAGTGTTCACTCACATGCCCAAGAACTGCAAAGGTAGCAAAAATGATCACAGGCACTACTAATGTGACCTGATTTCCCACATCTATAGCAAGATTTAGGTTGACCTGCATAGAAAAGAACCCCTCTATCCTGCCCCAAGTAAACACAATTTGGAAGATGCAGTAAACCATCCTCTGCAGAGCGTAGTATAACCCAAATTCTCTAACCCCCTGTCCAGATATCCTCAGAATCAAAGATTGCTTCTGGGTGTCCCAATACCGTGCATCTCTGTTTCAACCAATAAATAAGATCTGTAACACTTACACCCTCATTTCTAAAAAGAACAGTAGCAGTTCTATGTGCAGGTTTAGTAAGTGGAAAAACATCAAAAGGGGACCACAAAGGAGTCTGTTGCACTTTATGATATTTAGTCCAAATTTATCCAACCCACTATTTAGCTTAAAGCTAACATCAAAAGTCTTCTCCCCTGAAACACGTATTAAGGCATACATTTCTGTTGAAGTAAATTGCAAACTATCCTTTAATAATGCTTTTGCTACAAATTTCCAATAGGGAAAAACATCTATTCCTCCTTTATAAACAAAATGAACTGCATTATGTCTTTTAGCCGAGAAATTAGAAGAACGAAAAAATGAAGCATAAGAACGTGGTGTAGTTTGTTCTAGGCCAGGTACAGATCCTGGTGATGGGCCTGCAGGGGTTTCCTCAGAAGCCTGGTCATCTATGCGCTCCACAGACGAAGAGGGCACCAGCCGAGGTGGAAGTTCTTCAGAAAAAGGCAAACCTCCCTGTGGTTTAAAACCAGGTTCTGGGTTCTGCATGAAAGATAGTTCGGGAGGAAGGGCTAGAGGTGAATTTGCAGTGTCCAAAGATTGGTCCCCCATAGGGTGGGCCTGATCAACCATGCTGTGAGGTATAGATTTTGTGGCCATTGAGTAGGCAGGTCAGTCCCTTCATTAACCCCAGAATAACAATTGGGGAAAAACAGAATCCATTTACCAGACTCCGGGAGCTGCCCAGCCCGCTGATGTCAGGGCTTTACTGACTGACCATGAAGCGTCAGCGTCTTCTACCTGGTCAGCCCAGGAGCGTTTTTGTTCAGAAGCAGTTTTTTTAGTCACAGTTTTAAATACCCACTGTTTAGCGGCAGAAGAAAAGACTGTGGCATACTGTTGGTCTGAGACAGAAGAAGCATAAACAGTACCTGTGACCGACTTTCCTGGGCAAAAAGATTGCAGCATTGTAGCTGGAGCTGTGTTAGCTTGTAGGTTAATATCAGGTTTCTGTTGCGAAACAGCCTCGCTGTCAGTCTGTAATCCCTCAGCTGTCGAAGACTCTAATGGCGCTTCCATTCCACTGCTTGTCAGGAGGCAAAGACTGCACCGAATGACAGGCAATCAAATCCATTTGGTGTTCTGTAGAAAAATCTGAGGTTGGCAATGGCAACGCAACCTTACTTGCTTGCAAAGCTGAGTAGCTATTAAACCTTCTGTTGACAGATAAACCTGGTTCCGTGGGTGCTTCAAAAAATATTTCTGACTCCAGATACTCCAATATAGAAACAGTAGCTGGCCCCACGGCCTGCAGCATGTCTTGCTGCAACAAAGGCTGCTCAGCAACTGAGCCCTCCATCCTGACAGTCAGCAAGTCCTCCTACTGGCCAAACAGTAGGGGAATTTCCCCAGTGCCCTGGCGAAATTTCCCTCATTCACTAAAATACCACCAACAGCTTACTCTGGTTCAAGGTCAGTTGGCATTCATCTGTATCCCCCTCCCCCAGGTTGTGCCTGATAATAGGCAGGATTTGTCTAGTGCACTTACCCGGTCAACAAAAAACTAAAATAAAAATAAAAAATTATCATCAGCCTCCATTTCCCATATTCTGTATCAATCCACTTGGCATAGTGACCAGGAAGTTTCAGGCAAAAAGCAGCTTATCATGGCTCTCTCTTCTCCCCATACTTCTTCCACTCCCCGTATCAATTCCTTAATTCCAACTGAGGAATACTCTCTATGGTATGCCTGCATTGATAATGTCATTACACTTATCAAGCAGCTTGGTTCAGAGCTTGACTTGCCAAAGCCAACATCTCAGATGCTTTCAAACTTTTGCTAAACCACCATTCCTATGACATCTTTATGGCATGTACTGAGACAATAGTTATTATTTCACAGTCCGTCTGACCTTCGGATGTAGGAGCAGCCCCAAGCTCTTGATGACTTTAGCCAACACCCTCTGCTGAGCCTTACTTAATGTCCATCATAGACCTGCTATGTTGCACTTCTTGGATGATTTTCTCTCATAGATTCCATTCCAGAGAAATGCTTACAGACCCATGTTCAATTCTTTACATCCTTGAATATCCCTTAGCTACAGAAAACCCTGGGCTCGGATACCTCCCTTGAATTTCTTGGCATTGTTCTGGACTTCATCCATATGGAAGCTCAACTCCCACAGACAAACTTCTTCACATTCAGTCTAAGGTCCATGCTTTTCAACATGATCATTGTGTACAAAGCAGGAGCTACTTTCCTTCTTTGGTTACTTGAACTTTGTTATGAGAATCATCCATAAGGCAGATCATTTTCTCCTATCTCTTAAACCTTGCTTCCTCAGTTGACAACCTCTATCACTACTTTCAGATCTTGGCAGCAAAATCTGACCTGACCATGTGGTCCTTATTCCTTGCCCATTGGAACAGTTTCTCCATGTTTTATAAAGACCCATTGCTGGACTCCTACCCCAAGATTTATACCGATGCATCACCTACTCATGGATTTGCTGCCATTTGTGATTCAGCTTGGTTTGCCACCCTTGACCTCCTGACATTCTATCTATCCCAGAATTTTCTCCATTGCTTCCCTGTTCAAAATGTATCTGATTTTTGCTGTTGCCTTCGTATGGGGCCACTTTACAGTCAGTGTCCATTTTCTCAGTCAACAAAGTACAGTAGACATCATAACTAAAGGTGTTCCTCAACCTTGACCATTATGATGTTCATGCAGAGGTTAACCTGGCTTTCATTGTATCATAATCTCACCTTTCAGTGTTTTCATATCCTGGGTCATCAAAATAAAGCAGCTGATGCATTGCCCACTTCCAGTTCTAGGTATTCTGCAGATTATGTCCAGAAGCAGATCCAGGTATGGTGTCTCCACCTTCCTTCCAGGATCTAATTATGCTCTAGAACATTATCACTGCCAGAGCAATGTATTCTGTAGCCTGGTCTAAATATGACAGTTTTGGCACCTCACGAGCAGTGAGCACAGTTCCCATTTCCATTGATCATGCTCTAACCTTCATGATTTATTGCCACCAGGCCTTGCATCTTTCTCATGGCACTATTAAACATTACATCTCAGGAATCAGTTTATTCCTCTCAACTTGCTCCTTCCTTTCTATCAATTCTGTCCAAAAACTCCTCTTGCTGTGTTTCCAGAAAACTGCTTCCCACAAAACTCCTCAGAGACTGCTGATAGAAGGGCATCTAATCAGACTTTTAGACTTGCTGGATTCAATGCCTTTTAGAACCGATGACCAACTTGATGATTGCTTCTGCCATATGCTTGGCTTTTATGGTTTCTTAGACCATGAGAATTCTCAGTCCACACTTCTACTTCTTCCTCATTTCTCAGGATATCAATCTTATCAAACAAGACAACTTCTATGCCCTGCATCTGCCTTCATCAAAACAGACCAAGCTCATGAAGGGTCTCAATCTCCTTCTTTCTTTTGAACAACAAATGGTGTCCTGTCTCTTGCTGTTTCATGCTGGTTCAACTCCCTCTCTGCCCTTACTAACATCAACCTACAATGTACCCATGAACACTAAATGCTTCATTGCCCACATCAGACTTCTGTTACACAGCAACAATTTTATCACCACTTAAAGCTAAAAGCAGAAAATCATGGCTGCCAAGCTGGGCGTGCTGAAGGAGTGCTGAAAGAGCTGTGTGTGGACATTTAATTTAATTGTTTCCTTGGCTTTTGCTCAGTTGTTATTTATTTTGTTTTGTCGTTATAGTGAGATTATCTGAGATTATTTGGTTAAGTCGCATAGCAGTAGTTTAATTCAAATCCATTTTGTTTTGGAGCATTACGGAATCACTCAACAGCTACAGAGTGTACACTAGGCTGTCTGACCGAACCTGCTGCCATTCCGAATGTAAGGAAGACCTGTGACTGTGTTTGCAAGTTGTGAGTTTGCTGAAGGAACTTTTACGACAAGCGTAGCCCTCGGATTCGAAATAAAACTGTGGACTGTGTTTGGAGCATGAGTAAGCTGTGGCTGGAGGGTTTTAGAGTGCATATCCTGGAGGAAACGCTGCTGACTGTATCCTTGGATTGGGAATAAATCGTGGCAAGGGAACTAAAAGGTAGCTGGTGGTAGAAGAAATGCTTAGACGAGTGTAAAGTTTGGGTGGTGTGGGAAAGCGTAATGATTATCCTTGCAGACTCGTTGGCCTGACTTAGCCCCGAGAGCTTGTGGATTTTTACATACAGCGTGCGTTTTAGCCATTCAGCTGAGTTTGGATTCCCCCGTTTGGACTGTAGACCCTGTATTTTGTGGGGGTCTGGCCACTGACTTCTACCCTGCTCAGGCAGGCTGGGCCGAGTGTGCTGGGGCGTCAACCAGACAGTGTGCAGTCTGTCTAGGCTCTCCGCCGGGCAAGCAGGTGGGCTTGCTCGAAGTAGACTGCCGTAGTTGCTGTGTAGTTTTTCTGATGGCCAGCCCTTGCAGCATCGCTATTAATCTCTTATTTGAATTTCTTTGCCCTGTTTTGGAGAGTCTGCAAGCAACTTTTATTTAGGATTTGCTTTATTTATTATACTAATGTCTTCACTGACTGTTATCGTGGCATAACTGCGTGTGGGAGTTTGTGGATACTGGAAAGTCAACTTCAGCCTGGATCCAGTTTCCGTGGGAGTTTTTCGGCTTTTGTCCCTGGGATTACTGGCTCTGGCTGATGCGGGTCGTGCATGCTGGATGTGTTGGGAGCATCTTTGTAGTGCTGTATTTTGCGAAAGACTCTGGTTGCTGTGGCCTGCTTCAACTGCTCTACATCCTCTGAAAAATAACTTGTGTATTTCAGATGTACTGTGAGTACTAGGACTTGAGTTTCCATCACTGTCCTTTGCTTATTTGGGACCTTAGATCTGACTTTAATGCTGTGTTGAGGCTTCTGGGGGAATATTGCCACAGTGTTGGTTTTGGTCTTGGTTTTGAAGGTTTATCCTCCCCCCCACCTTTTTTCATTCTTCGGCTGGGCGTTTGGTGTTGTGCTGTCTGGGACCAAGCAGGAGCCTCTCCTATTTTCTTCAAGGAGTTGGGGGTTATCGGAGGGCTTCTAAGCTGCTCTGGGGCGGCCTTATTCGGCTGGTCTAGGGGTATCTGAAGCTGTGGGTCTCAGTGGCATAACCGGGCCTTATTAGGCAGTTTTGGGGGTGTGGTGAGGAGGGAAGCCTCCTGATGCCTCACAGCTAAATCAATCATCATTCCCAAAGAGCTACTTTCTCCTTCCATGCATAAGTTTGCACTATGCCTGTATATTTTTATCTTGGAATGTTTATTTAGAATATTTTGGATTCTGTTTCTATTTATTTTCGATTTTATTGGACGGACAGTTTGTGCAGTGAGAGGGCCTCATTGTCCTTATATGTCTGGACTTCTTCAACATTATACTCATTGGCAGTGAGAGTGCCTAAAAACAACTGTAATTTCTTTTTTGGACTTCATTTTATTATATAAAGGACAGTGGGTACAGTGAGAGGGCCTCCCAGTCCTCTTATATTCTTATATTTTTATATTTGGATTTTTTAATAATTTGTTTATTGTTTATGTGTGGTTGTGTTGCTAGTAGGTTGGTTTATGTTTTGGGTTTTTAGTCTAAATATAATTTGTGGGTATTTTATTTTTGTGACATTAGGATTTTCTTTATTTATTGGCTTGCACCACTTTGTCTCCCGCTTTTGTTATGTGTCATTTTACTAACCTGGTCGTGCATTATTTGTCCTCCGAACTCCACGCCCTCTGCCCTTTTTGCCCTTCCCCCTCCCATTTTCCACCTACCAGCTTTGTCGGGCAGTTGGTATTGCCCGTAGGAGGGGGGGTGGGCATGGCAGGGGTCATGGACACGATAGGGCGAATGAACGGACTGTTCGCATTGGGGTGGTTAAGCCCAGAAGATGCCCTGGGGCAAAATGGAGCCTGGAATGTGGTTTTCCATGCCTAGTCTAAATACCCAAGGGCTCCTCCTATTTGGATGGGCAAGTAGTCAGGACGGCATCGGATCCCTGTCCAACTCGGGCGGTGCTGTGCAATGCCAGATCTGTTAAAAACAAATCAGCTATTATTACTGATTTTGTTGAGTCAGCAGATCTGGCTTGCATCACCGAGACCTGGCTGGATGGAAATGCCGGCCCTTTCTTAGAGGTGTCTGTTCCGGCTACGTACTTGGTGATTCATCACCCGAGATTGGATCGCGGGGGGGTGGGGAGTAGCGGTCTGTTTTAAGACCAGCTTGGGGCTCACGGGTGTACCAGTTGAGGAATCTGAATCCTTTGAGTGTACCGTCATGGCTGGTGTGGGTTGCAGGATAGCCCTCATCTACCGTCCACCAGGAGACGAGAGACGATTCCTGCAGGAAGTGGCAGACTTTGTCGGCGATATGGCATTGGAGTCGCCCAGACTGATGGTTCTGGGGAACTTCAATGCCTGGGTCGACGACGAACTTTCTGCCTTTGGTCAGCACTTCCTCCAGCTGATGTCATCAATGGGCCTTACACAGATTGTTTCCTCGGCTACGCATAATCATGGTCACTCCTTGGATTTAGTTTTTCCTGGGATTGAGGCCTCTGATTTGGTGATGGAGCCTGTCAGTTGGTCCGATCATTACACCGTGAGCTTCAATTTTTGTGCTCCCCTTCATAGGTCTGCCCCTGTGAGATGGTTCGATACCGCCCATTACGGGATGTGTGCCCTGAAGACCTGATGGCGGTGTTGAACCTCTCAGAGTTTCCGACTGCCAGCATGGGTCCAGAGGCTATGGTCTTGGGTTATAATCAGGCCATTTCCCTGGCCCTGGACTCAATTGCTCCTGTCCGTGTTCGTCCCCTCTCTCTTCACCCTTGGGCCCCTTGGTTTGATGGGTCCTTGAGGGAGTTGCGACGTGTGGGTCGACGGTTAGAGCGTCATTGGAGGAAATCTGCTCTGATTGTCGACCGCCTTAGTTTGGAGGAGCATTATTGGCTCTACCAATCAGAGATCTCCCATAAGAAGGCAGAATTCCTGTCCACGGAGATCTCTGTCACTCAGAATCGACCAGCTCAGCTCTTCAGAACTGTGGACAGGCTGTGCAACCCAGCCTGTCTCCAGCTCCGTCGAGCTTTTTCACAGAAGTAGTGTGATGAGATCGCTCAATTCTTTGCGAATAAGGTTGCCGACATCAGATCTGAGATCCGTCCAACACACTCTAAGGGGGAAGCTTTTGGTCGGCGTTTGGTCATGAAATCCTCTGTCTCCTGGTGTTCCTTTGACCTGCCGATGTTCAATGATATTATGTGGATCATCCAGGGGATGCACCCTACGTGCTGTAGTTTAGATCCAGGCCCTACTTCCCTAATTTTGGGTTGTGCTGAGATCGTTGGCCCTTTCTGGTTCAAATAATCTGGTGCTCCTAGAATTGGGTGAGTTTTCTAGCTCCTAAAGAGCTGTGGTGACTCCCCTTTTGAAGAAAGCTTCTTTGGACCCAGATGTTTTTCCAACTACAGACCGATCTCTAACCTTCCCTTTATTAGGAAGGGTATTGAGAAAGTAGTGGCAAACCAGCTGGAGGACCATTTGACCATCCATAATATCTATGAACCTCTCCAGTCTGGTTTTCGTAAGAGGCATAGTACCGAGACTGCTCTGGTTCGGGTGCTCAATGATCTTCTGATGGCGAGAGATCAGAGGAACCGTTCTATCTTGGTCCTCCTTGATCTCTCCTCAGCCTTTGACACTGTAGACCATGGGGTTTTGCTCGAACATCTGGAGTCCATCTGCGGCCTGTCTTGTACAGTGCTCAGATGGTTTTCATCTTTTCTATCTGGGAGAACGCAGAGAGTTGTGTCGGGGATTTTTTCCTCTGACCCTTTCTCTCTGCATTGTGGTGTCTCCCAGGGTTCGGTGCTTCCCCCATGTTTGCAGTGTATATGCTGCCCCTCGGAGACATTGTAAGAAGGTATGGGCTGAGGTTTCACTGCTATGCTGATGATACCCAGCTCTACCTGTCTTTGCCCCACCAGGTTAGTGCTCTCTCGGTATTTAATAGCTGCCTCGCTGAAATCCAGGACTGGATGAATGTGAGCTGGTTAAAGTTGAACGCCGGTAAGACCGAGGTTTTGGTCGTGGACCCGGAGCATAGGACAGGTGGGTTGGGGTCCAGTCAGCCCTCTGGCGTATTGCCTGGGGGAATCTGATCCCTTCCTCTGAACGGGTGCATAACCTGGGAGTGGTACTTGATGACGGGCTGACTCTTCGTCATCAGGTGTCAACAGTTGTTAAATCCACATTTTACCATCTTAGGAACATCACCAGGGTGAAACACCTTGTTCCATCCGGCGATTTACCTGTATTGGTCCATGCTTTCGTGACATCTCGCCTAGACTATTGCAACTCCCTTTACCTGGGGCTTCCTGGGGTTGATATCCACCGCTTGCAGCTAGTGCAGAACGCTGCTGCAAGGTTACTGATGGGGGTGATTAGAAGGACACATATCACCCCGTGCTTCGCGATCTGCACTGGCTGCCTATACAGTGTCGGATCACCTTTAAAGTAGGTCTTCTGACCTTCAAAGCCCTGCACGGACTGGGCCCTGACTACTTGAAAGAGCTTCTCGTTCCTTACCGCCCCGTGCGACAGCTCCGTTCAGCCGACGAGGGGTTGCTTGAGGTTCCGAGGGTTGTATTAAAGTCCTTTGGGGATAGGGCTTTTGGGTTCATGGCCCCTACCCTCTGGAACTCTCTGCCTCGCCGGCTTAGAGAATGCGCGACCGTGGAAACATTTAAGTGGGATTTCAAGACTTTTTTATGGAATAAGGCTTTTATGGATTGATGCTGTTTTAAATTGTTGATTTTATATGTATATTTTGATTTTATATGTAAAGCGCCTTGGTATTTGAAAGACGCTAAATAAATAAAGTTATTATTATTATTATTATTACACCGGCTGGGGCTTGATGCTTACTCTGGGCATTCATTCAGAATCAGGGCAATTTCTTTAGCATCCAGAAACAACATCCCCAGCCATATCACCAAGAAGCTTGGAAGGTGAAAGTCATCGGCTTATGAAACATATATACCAAATCCTATATCAAAATTAAGGTCAGCCTTTTCTCTCATCTTCTCCTATCATGCCCAGAGGACAGGCAGATCAGTAACCATGGGACTCCAGAAGTTTTACCCCAAAAATTTTTTTCCTCTCCTGCGTGTTACTGGTCACATTGAAAAAGAGCAGTCACACTCTTTGTGAGTTTGGGGAGATGACCAACACCTTTTTGGGGCTCTCTATTCCTACCAGCTATCAGGCTAAGTGCCTAAAAGATTAGGAACAGAGTATGGCCACAACAGAGTTGCACAAGCATAAACACTTATTCCACAAACATTGAGTGGGAGGGCTGGCATGAGGTTCAATGCAGGGGTAATAAACTCCTCCCACACAGTTTACTTAAACCAGCTGCTCCCAACAATCCTTGCTCTACAGTTTGGAATTTTCCCACTATCCTCCCCTTCCTCCTCCAATCATTTCTCTCCTCCCATCCACCCGGAAGGCTCTCTATTCCTACCAGCTATCAAGCTAAGTGCCTAAAAGATTAGGAATAGAGTATAGCCACAACAGAGTTGCACAGGCATAAACACTTATTCCCCAAACATTAAGACGTACAGACATGTAATTATGGGCAGATAATTAGATGATTGTACTAGTTTTAGCCAATCAAAAGTCTTGATTTTTCTTACACATATTATAATGTTAAATGCACTGCATGTGAGCTCTGTAATGTCTATAGTTGAGATGTCAGCAGATGCCCTAATAAGCCTACATATAATTCATAATATTTGTATTCATGCCTGTGTATTATGAAGTTTTTGTTAGAATTATAGCCTGTATTTTAAAGGGAATTGTTGACACAAACCTTCCAGATCCTATGGGGAGAGGGCAGGCTCATTTTAGCACATTTTGCGCTGATGCCAACTATTGGCCAGCATACTGCCAGAACTGGGTGCAGAAAAAACAAAACAATGTAGTTGGGAACCCTTCATATGGGATTTGTTATGCGTATCGTAGTTTGCACTTAGCCATCTGTATTCTGATTACAGAGCTTTCATTGGAGTATCATGCTTTGCTGTTGCAAAAGGATAGCATAACATCCCGATTCCAATGAATAGACCTGCACTGCACTGCTCTGATTATACACATGAGATTGTTTCATGTAAATGAAATGCTACTGTCTGATATGAGTAATATGTTAAATTAAGAACCACTCTTTTTGGTGGATCACTGATATAAATATTAATTGCTGTTAGGCAAAGAACACTGTTGTTACTATAACTGTATTAGGGAATGAACAGATGTGCTCAATCAACATGTGTAAACTCCATATTTAACTGCACTTGAAAACTGGCTAGAATGAAGTAGCACAACATTTTGACATGGAGCCAGATTTGTAGCTTGGCCTTGGGTCACAAGGGTGCTGACTAGGGTTTCTATTTACAACCCATCATTTAGCAGAGTGATTTGCTGATGACATTACCAAGGTACTGAGCACAACCCATCAAGGAATGAATGGAATGGAATGGAATGGAAAGTAACTGTAACTAGCCAGAGACTGAGTGTATTTGGTTGCATGACATATTTAAAATGAGTCCTCAAATGTAAGGGAAAGATGGGTGTTAGGAGCCCTTTTAAAAACGTCAACATAGGAGATCTGACAAAACTGATTTGGCAAGATATTCCACATGAGTGAGGTGGCCACAGAAACGTCCCTTTCACTGATGATTTTCAAAAGACACAGGAAACCACCAGCAGATTATTCCCTGTTAAGTGGAGCAGCCAAATCAGAGTATATGGGATCAAGAGAGTTTTTTATGTATTCAGGACCTAAGTGCTATAAGAGCCATGCATGATGAATATGTGCAGCATTATCACAAACCCTATTGACAACAGGGTTGCAGGAGCAAAGGAGATAAGCTCATCTGAAATAGTAGGCTACCATCACTTCTAAGAGCCATATTCTGTTGTTGGCATGCAAAAGACCTCATACTTACGGCACCTGCAGCTAAGTGGCCATTTGCATATCATTATGTGGCGATTAGCAGCTCAGCACAATGTGTCCATACACAAATGCAGGTGGCATTGTACAGAGCCTTGGCCACCCCCCTCCCACATGGGAGCGCTGCCTATGCCATCCCTGGCAGTCTAAGAAAACTTCCTTCCTCACCCAATTCCTGTTGGCTTTGAAAAACTGCACTAATGCCATTCCCTGGCCATCTAGTAGACTCTTTGCCTTACACAATCCCTGTTGCTATTGTGGAACTGGAATAAATCAGATATCTGCCATCTGACTGTTAGGTAGTGAGTGCACACATACTGTAGAAACAGTTATTTATTTATTTATTTTTTTTTATTTACACTCTTTTGTCCTCCTGCTGTCTCACGCCGAAGCCATCAGCCCGGTCACGGACTCCGACTATGGCTGCCCATATACAGCCATCCTCCCAGAACCCTCTGGCTTACCCCCCAGGGAGGGGTCATGGCACCTGGGCTAAGGGCGCCGTGACTATGGAAAGGCGGGAGTCGACCTGGATGCCAAATATGGCTGGAGCAGGCTTCATTTAGTGGGAGCAGGAGTGAGTTTTTTCCCCTTTTTGTTGCGGGAGGTGGGGATGTGCAATGATGACCTGTGCCCGCCCCGCCTCCTAGAGTACTGTTAAGTGCCGGTCACTGCGGTACCCCCAGCCTCCGCCAGGGGTCCATCAAGCGCCAGACGGTGTTCCCACCCACCCCCCGGAGACGTAGAGCAGTCCCTAGGATGCTCCATCCCTCTCCCCGGCCGGTCCTCCAGCGACCCAAGTCCGTTCCCAAACCCGGGTCGCTGGCGCCGCAAGTGGAAATCCAACTGCTGTGCCGGTGGGCTGGCAGAAACAGTTATTT
Source organism: Neoceratodus forsteri (assembly GCA_016271365.2). Lineage (NCBI taxonomy): Eukaryota > Metazoa > Chordata > Ceratodontiformes > Ceratodontidae > Neoceratodus > Neoceratodus forsteri. The sequence continues at coordinate 1,020,949,418 of CM057454.1, read as the reverse complement.
CTACAGAATATATGCATTCACTCCCTATCGGTCAGATAGCGGCTTTCTGAGGTCATGAGAGGAGGGTCTGTACCAGTTGACATCTGAGGACTGGATGGCAGCTGACCTATGGACAGGTGGGTGGGTGAGGAGCTAACAGGGGGGTGTAGGTGGTGGGCATTCAGTGGATGAGCTGAGGTGGGCTTTGACAGCCATTCATTAGGGGACAATACTAGACTACTAGGGATGGGTTTCAGTATAGTTCCACAATACAGGACTAAGTTAGGGAAGGGGGTCCACTAGACTGCCAAAGAAAGGTTTTTGTACAGTTCCAAAATACCAACAGGGAATGGGTAAGGAAAGAGTGTTCACCAGCCTGCAAGGGAAGGCTTTAATACAGTTCCACAATACTCCTAGGGTTCAGTTAAGGGAGTGGCTCCACTAGACTGCCAGCCAAGAGCTTTAGTACAGTTCCACAATTCTGTCACTGACTGGGTGAAGGAGGAGTATCCATTCGACTGCCAGGATTTAGATCTTTAATATTGCACAGTACTGACAGCAAATGGGGTGGGGGTACCCCTAAATTGCCAGGGTTGGGATCTGCAAAGTAGCTCTGCACAAACAGGGACGTGGCAGGTGGAAGCGGGGTTCACCAGCACCAGTGCTGCTTGGGGGGGCAGAAATCACACATTACTGTGTGCATTGATAAAGCAGGATGCCATTAACATTAATTAGGGATGACCCGGCTATCTGATTCCACTTACAAAAGCCTTTGAATACACTATTATATTCTGTATGCAAGAGGGCACATTCATTTGCAAGGCTGCAGTCTGTGTATCAGTGCCATCCACTGTGCACAGTGCCAGGTACCCGTTCCCACCCTGCCCAGATGCACAGAGTCTGGTTCACTTGGTTGTATACTTGCGAACGCTGTGCTAACCTTCATAATATGGGGATCATTGTTAGTCTCTTTCTACCTCTCCCTCACAAACACTAAAATATCACCCTTAGCATTTAAGTATTTAATAAGTTATCTAACCTTAAAGTTTTTAGTCACCTTGAACTTAAACACTAACTATAAACATTCACTCAGAAGGTAGATTCTGAAAACCACTGCACAGCATATAGATTTTAAAAAAAATTACACAGTTAGTGTATTTTCAAAACCTTAGTTAGGATTTCTGTTTTATGAAAACCATTGTGCTTCAGGAAGATTTTAAAAACCATAATGCAGCACGAATATTTTGAAAACCATTGTGTAAATCTGGTTCTCAACTACTTACAGGGCAGACAACAGCTGATCAAATTCGACAGAGTGCTCTCGGACACCACTGCTGTGTCCTCAGGTGTTCCTCATGGTTCAGTCCTGGGGCCCCTGCTCTTTTCCATTTTATGAACAATCTTCCTGCTACCTCTTCCTACTCCAGGTCCATACTCTACGCAGGTGACCTGGTCCTCCTCACTCACTCTCGGGACATTGTTGTCATAAACCACCAGATGAGTGAGGAATTCAGGAGTGTGCAGTCTTGGATAATGTCCCACAAGCTGATCCTCAATCTCAAAAAACTCAGGCCATGCTCTTTGTGTCCCTGGCCAAGATAAAGGCCTCCCTTGCTCCCTTGTGTATCACTGGTCTTGATGGTGCCCCTGTCCTCATCACCGACTCCATTAAATACCTTGGGGTTACACCTGACCCTCAGCTTGACCTTGGACTCCATATCCTTAGTGTCTGCAGAGCCATTCACTGCAAACTGGGTCTGGCCTATCATGCTAAGAGCAATCTTACTCCTGCTGCTCACCTTGCGCTGGCTAGAGGAGTGTTTCTCCCCTCCCTTAGCTATGGTCTTCTCCTGTTTGCTCATACCTCGAAGTCTGTTGCCTACAATAACAATTGCCGTTTTGTGCTTGCTGCTCCTCGACTCACCCACCACTGTGACCTATACAGTAAGCTTAACTGGCTCTCCCCATCCAATTACTTAAATTTTGTCTTGGGCTGTTTCATGGGCAAGGTCCTTGGTACCAGCACCCTGCCTGGTTTGAAGGAGCTCCTTGTACCGGTGGCCTCCCCATCATACTCCTTCAGATACCTGGGCCCTGCTGTGCTAAGGATTCCTGCCACTTGCACTCTAATGGGGGACAGAGATTTTGCCTCGTGTGCCCCCAGTCTATGGAACTCCCTTACTGCCCAGGTTCACTTCTCCCTCTGTCAGGCTTGCCTCCAAACCTCTTTGTGGAGACACTTGAAGATCTCCTCAGCATGTGGTTGTCCTAAGCCTCCGTAATCTCTCTTGGTACCCTGCACTGTGCATCCCTCCTATTGTCCTGCCTGCCTGTATGGATACTCTCCTGCACACACTTTATACACTCTAACTATTGGGTATTGCTCTGGCGGTGCCTCCACTTTCTGGGGACTTACACTGTACAAAATTTGTATATAATGGATTTTTACTGTATATGACCTCTATATATTGCGCTGATCACAGCCTTGGTGATCTGTTGTATTTGTTCTGACCATTTGTATGTACCTGCTGACTACGTTATGTTTCTGTTTTCCCTGACTCTGTATAACTGCCTTAAGTGTATCATATTGTACTATGTCATATTTCCTGTACTCTCCCGGGTCATACCTGAAAATAGGCAAGTGTCTTGTCTAGTGTACTTAACATAGAAACATAGAAACATAGAATTTTATGGCAGATAAGGACCGCCTGGCCCACCCAGTCTGCTCATTTCCCTACCTGATGGATAAGCTGCAGATCCTAGTTAACCAGCAGCCTACTTCTTCCTATCCCACCCCTAGAATTGCCTTATGACTGTCCCATGCATGCTTGAATTCCACCACTGTTTTTGACTCCACAACCTCCTCTGGAAGGCTGTTCCACGCATCCACAACCCTCTCTGTGAAAAAATACTTCCTTAAATTACCTCTGAGCCGCCCCTTCTATCTTCAAATTGTGCCCCCTTGTTCTTGCACACCTCTTTTTTTGAAAGATGCTACCCTCTTGGACTTTGTTGATTCCCTTGAGGTACTTGAAAGTTTCTATCATGTCCCCCTCTCCCTCCTTTCCTCGAGGCTATACATATTAAGCTCCTTAAGTCTCACTTCATATGTCTTCCGGTGCAGACCCTGCACCATTTTAGTTGCCCTCCTCTGGATAGCTTCCATCCTGTCTATGTCTTTGCGGAGTTGGGTCTCAGAACTGCACAGTACTCCAGATGGGGTCTCACCAGCTGTCTGTACAGAGGGATAATAACTTCTTGTTTTCTGCAGGTGATGCCTCTCCCTATGCATCCCAGTATCCCCCAGCCCTCCTTGCTGCCCTCTCCCACATTGCCCACCTTTAGGTCATCTGATATGACTACCCCAGGTCCCTTTCCATTTTTGTTGTTGTTAGTATCTCACCCCCCATTGTGTACTCTTCCCCTGGGTTTTTGTTTCCCAGGTGCATTACCTTGCACTTCTTAGCATTGAATCTAAGCTGCCATACATTGGACCATTCCTTTAACCTTGCCAAGTCCCTTCTCATCCTTTCCACCCCACCTTGTGCATCAACTCTGTTGCAGATCTTTGTGTCATCTGCAAAGAGACATACTTTTCCTTCCAGTACTTACCTGGTTAACAAAAGCTAAATAAATAAATATTCAAACTATTTGTTCACTAGGTAGATTGTCAAAGCACTTTTGAGGGATCCTGTGCAAACATTCTGTTTATTAATTAAAGATATCTTAATACAGGCCATCCCTGTGGCAGGGCAGTAGAGCTACTATCTGCCATACTGATCCTAGATCAGAAGCTGTCTTAGATTGCAGGGGATTGGTGGGGGGGGAGGATCAAGTGTTTGATGGACTACTCTTCTCTCCCTGGGAGGGAGGGAGGGCTTTTTGCTCTACTGCAAGACTGCCATCAGGTGGAGGCCTGGTGGTAGTGTGGGTCTGCACTGGCATGAAGGGAGGGAGCTGCAGGACTCTGAGGCACGCACATGCCTCCACACACACACACACACACACTGACATGCATGCTCCAGCTATGGGGAAAGAAGAAAAAAAGCAGAGGAAAATGGACAGTGGGGATGGGGAAGGCCTACATGATGCTCTGAGCACTCTCTTACACTTGCCATCAGCAGGTCCCCTGTTGGCAGTAACTAGTTGAGAGCCCCTGGGGGGGGGGGCGATGTCCCTCCTCCATCTGGCCCAGCCATGAGAGACAATCTGTGGGGGACCATGGTTAACGGGAGAGTTCTGGGGAGTTGGTTGCCAAGAGGGGGTGGCAGGGACATATCTGAAGGGAGCCAACTACCCTGGCCAAGTAGTATAAAAAAGATATTTAAATACTACTTTGTATAGTTTTATTAAAATTTAGTATTTTTTACCTGTGGCTGTTATTCAAGGGTAGCTTGTATCTGAGGGCCGCCTTTTTTTCAAAATCTAAATTTTAAGTGCTAAAAATAAAATATTACACATCTTGGATTTGACCAAGTTTATTGTTATTGATCTACTTCATATTAAAATAAGTAAAAGAAACATCAACTGAGATAATCAGTTAAAAAAGACAGTACAATAATGATCCTATTTACAGAGACAAAAATCACAGAGTCCAGCCCACAGTGTTTATTCTGACTTGACTGCAACCCTGAGTAGAAACTTTTGTTGGAGGATGGCTTTTATTAAAAGTATTCATTTTTACTTACAGCTTGTTATTGAGTGTGGCTTTTTTTTTTTTTGAGGGTGGCTTGTATTTGATTAATCATGGTATTTAGCTTCACTTTCTTTAGTGATTTGAGCATGTGCAAACAATAAATCATTAATAACGTGAAAATGAATGAACATTTTGTCACCAAACCATCAAATAACTTACAGCTCCATAACACATAACAAACCTGTAAGTTTCAAAACATACATCTTTGTAGATTTTGTTAGCTATTTTTTTGGCAAACTGAGCATGTGCCAACAAATATCATTAATAACTCCAAAACAAATTAACATTTTTTACCAAACCATAAAAAGGACCTATTCCTTCATAACATCTAACAAACCTCTAAACTGTATAACTTAACTCAACACTTTATGAATCCAAAACCCACAAACAGATGTCTAAAAACTTACCATATTAGTAGTCTTTAGGGTTGCGATGATGCATGCCAATTTTCACAGTCCTAAGGTCCAAGGCAGCTGAGTTATAAACATTTTAAAATTGTCTTTTTTAGAAAACCCAAACACAACTCTAATATGCAGTACAGGCATTACTGTGTCTATATAATATAAAATTGCAACACAATTCATTAATGCACTAGTTAGGGTCAAAGCAACAAAAGTTGGGAAATGTAGAATTACGGTTTCCAACCCTAACACCCCTCCCCCCTCCAGGCAGCACAGCAGGTGTGGGGTGTGCCTTGGGGGTTCTCAAGCCCAACACTCACCCCATTCCAGACCATCCATAAATAAGATCAGATATGTACATTATATGACAATGGGGTGAGTGTTAGGCCTGAGAACCCCCAAGACACACCCTGTGCTGCCTGGAAGGGGGGTTGGAAACCCTAATGCCACTTTTGGTGCTTTGACACTAACTAGTGCATTAACAAAGTGTTTTGCATTTATTTCCTTACTTTCTGAGATTGCATAATCATATCCTTATTTGACTGTGGGAACACAGGGTTCTGCAGACCCTACGCTCCCATCCATACATAACTTTTGTGATAGAGTAATTGTATCCTTATTTTCCTGTGGGAGCACCGTGCCCTCTAGGCCCTGTGCTCACATCCCTGCAGTATATTATTCTTTTATATGTATCCCTGGTGTCTGGTGGTACCCCCACCCTCCTATTTCCATACATAGAATTTTTTATATATATTTTCTGGTGTCCAGTGGTACCCCAACTCTTCAATTGTGCCCTGGTCCCCATTAATTTATAGTTAATCACCTTGGTGTCAAGTGGCACCCCCACCCTCCGATTTCCATACACTGTTTTTTTATATTTTCTTTGGTGTCCAATGGTACTCCCTCCACTCTCAAAGTGTGCTCTGGTCCCTATTAATTTAAAGTTAATACCCTGGTATCTAGTGCCCTCAACCTCTGATTTCCACATTTTTTTTTTATTTTCTATTTTCATTATTGTCCAGTGGTACCCCCACCTTCCCGTGTCCCTCATATCCTGTAAGTAAGAAAATGGTCCCTCAATGTATTGTATTTTTTTGTACCTGTAAAAAAAAGAAGTCCACCAGTGATCATACCTGCACACCCACTTGACTTCCCACTGTGCAGTCACCACCCAGCAACCCCCAAGACCCCCCCACACACTGTCACTAACCTGAACTGGTCCCACTGTGAAGATTCAGTCTCTGATTGAAGTCTCATCTTGCTGCTTGGACTGGTGACTGCTGTCTGAAAAATAAGGTAACTATTGTGGAAATCCCATTGAAATCGTTGAACTGCAGTTACCTTATTTCTCACACAGCAATCATCGGTTCCAGCAAAAAGATGTATCTTTGATCGGAGAGCAGATCTACACAGTCAGACCAGTTCAGGTGAGTAAGGGGGTGTCTAGGGGGGTATTGGGTGCACAGTGAGAGGTCAGATGGGGGTACAGGTGCAATAACTGGTGGACATTATTTCTTACAGGTTAAAAAAATACAAGACATTGAGGAATTGTTTTCTTTTTTACAGGATATAAAGGATATGGGAGGTTGGGGGGTCCCACTGGACACCAGTGAAAATGTAAAAAAAGAAAAATAAGACAATTTGAGGGTGTGTTGGTGCTACTAGACACCAGGGAAACAACGGGGCCAGTGATCGGAGGGTGGGGGGGTTGGCCACTAGATGCCAGGGAAACAATGGAGCCAGCAATCAGAGGGTGGTGGTTGCCACTAGACACCAGAGAAACTATGGGAATGGTGATCAGAGGAAGGGTGAGGGTGCCACTAGACACTAGGGAAAGGATTTCCCATCATGAAAAAAGAATCCTTTCTTGTGACTCGTGGTATGAAAAATAAGTTTTTTTCATGTCAAGAGTCATGAAAGAAGATTTATAATCTGGAAAAAAAATTCAAGGGCATTTCTTCATCAGAGAACTCCAGAATCCAGCTCAGGGGTCCCGATAAGCAAGCTACTGTACATATGTTGGTATCTACCAAAAACATAATTGTTTTGCATTACTTTATTTTGTTTCCCTTGCTAACTGTAAAACAAAATGGCAACAGCACAAAAAAAAGATTTCCCATTTGTGACACAGGATGACTCATTTGCGAAAAAGGATTACCCATTTGTGATAAATTATCCTTTTTTGAGTGAGACATTTAACTAGAGAGTGAAATTCTGATTGAAAATGATAGGAACTTTAAAATTTAATAACTTTGGAATGGATTGGTATTTTTCATCAAACCATCAAAAGGCACATCTGTGAGGCAAGACCTTTCTACCCTAAAAATTTCAGATTAAAATTCCAAACTGTTTTTGCACTGCAGAGTGACAGAGATGAAAAAAAAGGTAAATTTCACTTTTTTTTAACCCTATGTATCTCCACACCCACACATCCAACTGGAACACAACTTACCACATCAAGAGAGCTTTGGTCCATAATGATGCTTGCAAAATTTCATGCAAATCACTTGAATGGTTGCAAAATTATTAAAGTGCTAAATTTCGAGCTTAACATAGAAGCAACCACTCAACTGTAACCATATGGGCATGCTTGCACATATATATATATCGTGTGTGTGTGTGTGTGTGTGTGTGTGTGTGTGTGTGTGTGTGTGTTTGTGTGTGCGCGTGCTAAGTATTTTAGCTTTATGCTATTTTTATAACGCAATATTCATTTGTATAGCACTGACACTAATGCTTCTGTTAGTGCTATTTTAAATTCAGGTAGAGGAGCTGAAATAGTCAAATATGTATTTATGTTAATGGTGTAGTTTCCTAATTCATTTTATCCACACTTTAAACTTCTTTTGTAAGAAAATGATTATACTACAACATAATATGCACTTCAGAATTATTCTTAATTCTACTCATTTCATGTGTAACTGTTTAGTCAAAGGTGATTCTCTTATAATGTTATAATGTTTTATTAAACTAGCTCTCCAATTCCAATCTTTAGCTCCATCACTAAAGCAGGTGAGCCCTGACTGTGGAGCTGAGAAATAAATAATGTTTAAATGAGTTCAAGCTCTTTGCTTTTTCTCATCTCACAAAAAACTATATAAAGTGCCACATGATCTTAAAAGGCATCAGTGCATACCTGTAGCAATGCTCACAGCCATTTGTGTGGTGTTCCCTATATTTATTTATTTATTTGTTCATTTATTCATATAGTTTATTTATTTATTTAAATTTTGATGACTGGGTAAGCCCACTGAGATCATGGATCCCTTTAGGGTGACCAGGATTAGTTACACATATTGTATTCCATGCAATAAAGGCATACATTAGGTGAACTGAATGAACAGCAGTCCTGAGAACAGCCAAGGTGAGCAACTGAAACTGGATAAAATAAGGAATACACAGCCATACACAGAAAGCCATACTAAAAGGATTATTATTTATAACAAGTTATCGCGCACATATCACAAACATTAATTATACCCATCATAAAGAGTTGATAATGCAAGCTGCTACAGTGACAAGGGTAAAGAAGACATTAGGTCAGGGTAAACAAGGATTGGTATTTACTCTAAGGCCACAGTATAGTGCTAGCATGTACCAGTGGGTGTGGACCAGAGAAGGGATTTTAGTCATTTCTCAAAAAGTGCACAGGTGGGACTTTCAAGCACCTCGAAGAGTAAGGTATTCCACAAGCATGGGGTAATGTAGAGAAACAACCTTTACTCAGTGGCATACTGTGTGACACTTGGACAGCTGGTTCTGATCACTGTATCATTTTTTGCAATACAAAAAATGGGTTATGGACTGTCTCTCTTGAGAAATGCTGAAACAGCATGTGAGTATGACACACACACACAGACAGGTTTTAGATACAAGGTGTCACCTGGGAGGCGCAATGCTAATTACAGACTTTAGCTAAGTTGATTATAGCTGTAGTTGCTAAGAGGGAAAACCATAAACTTTTATAACGCTTAGAGGAAGAAGACTAGGTTGTGACATTTTAATGCAAAGTCATAAAAGATGCTTTCATTTCTTGGAAGGGGGAACTTATCATAAGATCAAAGAGAGTCATTTGAAGAACATGAGTTATGCTGAGGTTGTAGAATTTAATACTTGGAAAAGACATCCTGTTTTATATAGATTTTTTTTTTATATATTCTGATAGGGAGGAGCTAGGTGACCTCATGCAAATAGGTGGGGAAAACCAGCTTTTAAATATTATCCTGTTTTCCTTCAGAGACACTTCTATCTAGACTCTGACAAAGAAACATCTGTGAGCACTTTAAGCAGGTATTTAGAGAGACAGAGACAAATCTAAGTAATTTAGTAGGAATTGCACTGTTGAAACCTGTTTTGTTTAAGAGATTTGTATGTCTTGTGATATAATAGTTCTGTATTTTATGTGTTATATATTTTTTATCTATTTAAGTACAACTCTATTTTTAGAGCTTACTTGGTCTGTCTTTGACTTCTTTCCTTTAGAAGTAGAGTATATATGGTTAAAGCAGACACTGTACATAAGCTTGAATGGTGATACCAAACTGGAAAAAGGTAAGCGTTTTAAATCTGAGGTCTTTTATTACAGTTTTTAAGGGTTCATTTCTGTACACCTGATTAGGTGCCAGTAGGCAAAGATATCTGGGCCCCTGAAGACAGAATTATCTGAGCCTGTACATTGGGTATGCTAACAAGAGGTTCACAGTTTGAATCCCTCCAAGACTTAAGACCAGAGGTTGATTCAAATCCACAAAAACAGACAAGAGGGTTACCTTGTTCTGTTAACTATTCACAAGACTGTACTCGGAGGTTGGCACTTTGGGAGTAGAGGGCTGACCTGCTGAGTGGGTTTGTGACATACTGTACTTTAGATATAATATGCAATGGGAGGACTGCAGATCTTAGGGGGCAAATAAACTGCCTTTGCTGAATGATACCTATTAGGCTGGGTAGTGACAGGGGTTGAAGTACCTTATAAGGAAGACAGAGTACCGGTTATTATATTCTGTTGTTGAATGAAGGCCAGTCCAGGGAAGTTAATACTCTAAAATGTTGGGCCCTTGAATGGGTACTAGCTGTGAAGCACCAAATCCTATGGTACGTCATTCTTAGTCTTGAAAGGGTAGAGTCATGGGCAGCCTGGACCACAAGGGCACCAAACATGAGAAGGGGCAGAAGAGAGGACCTGGAGATGGCTATGTGGGCCTCCCTTGAGAGGCAGGGGGAAAGCCGATAAAGCAAACCAATTCTTTGATTCAAAGATTTAACTAAAGAATCCACATGTGATTCAAATGACGTGGTTTGGTCTAGCACCTTTCCCAAGTATTTAAAAGATTGAACCACCTCCAAATTGTAACTGGCAGCAGTGCAGAGGTTGATGAGGTGTTTTCTGTCTGAGCCCAGATTCTTGTGCCAAAAGAGCATTTCTTTAGTTTTCTTCACATTAAAAACCAGTTTATTTTTCAGGAGCCAACATTCTAATGCCTGGAAATCAATAGATAGCTCGGAGTTGATCATGGTTAAGTCAGGCAAGGACCTGTAGATTATAGCATCATCAGCGAACAGATGAACTGAAGCACCACCACAATTTAAGGACAAATCATTTATAAACAAGAAGAAGAGCAGGGGGCCAAGTATTGATCCTTGTGGTGCCCCATCAGTGATAGATCTAGGGTAGCAGACACTATCTTGCCACTTGACACATTGCTGCCAGCCAGATTGGTAGTTATGAAACCACAGACAGACAAGATCATCTATGCCTAGGTCCTGAAGTTTTGTTAACAACAGCCTATAATCTACCAAATCAAATGCTTTCATGAGGTTGACAAAAATAGCACCCGTGGCCATACCGCGATGCATTGTGATAAGAATATCAGAGGTGACATCGAACCAAGGCTGTGTCAGTCCCATGATTTTTCTGAAAACCATGTTGGACATTGGTAAGGGAGCAGTTATGCTCAAGGATGTCAATAAGTTGATTGTATAACAGTCTCTCCTGAATTTTGGCAACCACACTAAGAAGGGAGATAGATGTATAATTTTCTATCTTGTCAAATAGCAGAAAGGAGACAGCAGTCTCAGGTGTCCCTTATATACCTGGACACCACCATACTGGGAACCACATGATGATGCCATTGCATCCCACTTCATGCACTCACATCATGACATCATAATGCCTGGTGACATGCAATTGGCCACCTGCTTGCAGAAACACCACTGAATAAAACAGTCACGCTCTTTAAAGGGAAGCTCCTGAATACCCAGCAAGTTTAACAGCTGCTGCAGAAATGCCCAGCTAGGGCTTTTAGCATCCAGCTGTTTTTCCTTTATTCACCTGCTGCTTGCTGATTTCATTTTTAAACAGCCACATCATTCATAATGTCTGCAGTCACCCATGGCCATCTCGTATACCTTGGGCGACCCCACCACTTGGGTTATGTAATGAGGGCTACCAGCTAATGGCAAAATTGATAGTCCTCATTAGCATAACCAGCAGAGTAGAAGCCACCCAAAGTGTGTGAGATGGCTGCGGGGTCTCTGCAGACATTATGGACAGAGCAGTTGTTTAAAAGAGAAATCAGCATGCAGCAGGTACATTTAAAAAAAAAAAACATCTTAATTCTATAAGCCCTAATCAGGCATTTTTGCTGCATCTACTGCACTTGCTGGGTATTCAGGAGTTTTCCTTTAAAAGGTAACTACCCAAACTTAAGTGCTGGCTGATCTAACTTGTTGGGTGAAATAGAATTGGGGCATATATTTTCAAGTTTCCACATCTAATAAGGATTTTTTATAACAACCTTTACAGGAGTGTTAGTTGCTAACAGCATATACTATATAAATACTAATTGTTACGTCTCTGTCCCCATAAGATAGTCATACATTTTCCTTTCTATACATCTTTTTGCACCCAAATAGAAGGACAACCATGCAATGGATAAACACTCCTACCTCCCATATATTTATCTCTATTTCTGTACTATCTAGATGACCATTTGCTGCAATCTACTGTATTTCAACCTATTATTTCAATGTGAGAAATGTATACAGCATGTCCCATACATACAACTAGATATCCAGGGTGGGATATTTAGACTGTGCCAGGCTGTGGCGCAGTGCAACTGGGATGTGCCAGGGTGCTGACAGGGTGATATTCAATGGTGCTGCGCCATGGCTCAGCACCGTTGAATATCGCGCTGTGGCCACCCACAATGTGCATAGTGCAGTGGCACTGCACCAGCGCAAGTGGTCAGAGAGGGGCAGGGGGATGCGCTAGCGCAAGTGCCATTGCGCTAGGTGCATCACCCACGATATTCAAAAGTGCACATGGTAATGCGGCCATAATGCATGTAAGGTGCAAATGGGGCCATTTGCATGTCATTATGGCCCCATTTGCATGCAGATGCACGATTTCTAACAACTGTTTGGGAGCAGGAAGTGAGTGATCACAGAGCCACCAAAGACCTACCATCCTAGAAGGGCAAGAGTAGCTCTCTGGCCTCTAGTTGTTGGAGGCCTGCCTCTGAGCAAGTAAGGGGTCTACTGAGAAATATAGGATATTCTTGTCTCAGAACAGGACAGTCAGGAGCTTAAAGGGCACAGAGGCAGAAAGTAAGTAGAGAGAGAAGAGAAAGAAAAAACAGAGGAAAGAGTAAGGATTCCAAACAACAGTTAAGGGGCCAGAAATAAGACATGATGGGAGTGGTGCAGTGCAGTGGCTGTGGGGCAGCAGTTTTCCGGGAGACGTTCTGGAGGATGCGGTGTTGTCCCATCTGCAGTCAACTCTCTGGGCTGAGGGAGGAGGTTGCTCATCTCCAGGCTGAGTTGGCCAGGATTTGTGGGACCTCCTCTTCCATCCAGGGACCACCAGTGCCACTGCCATTGCCTCAGAGGTTGCCAAGAAGGAGGAGCGGTTGGCCCACAATGGGCTCAGGGAGGGTGAGTATGGTGGAACAGAGGTGCATCCCTCCAGTTGTACCTCTCCACAATTCCTATGCCATTCTGGCAAAGTGTGGTTCCTCTTTGGAGGCACCTGCAGTGGAGACCAAGGAGGATGCTGGGAACCTTCACAAAGGAGACCCACAGGAGGGTGGCATGGGACCCACAGGGGAAGGAAACAACTCCTGGTGGGGGACTCCATTGTTAGGAAGGTAGAACTGGGGAGGAAGGGGAGGGAGGTAGGTGCCTGCCTGGCACGATGGCTTGAGGGACAGGGAGCAATCCTCAGGATTGCTGGAGCAGCTGCACAGGGAGGAGCTGGATGTCATTGTCCACCTAGGGACAAATGACCTGGCTAAGAAAGGGATTAGAGCAGTGCAGGAAGAGTTTGTGGAATTGAGGAGGGCCTTAGACAAGTAGCACGACGGTAGCCTTCTTGGAGATGCTGCCCATCTATGGCACAGGAGAGGCTAGGGTGTTCCTGCATCATGGATTCAATCAGTGGTTGAAAAACTGGTGCAGAGCCCAGGATTTGGCTTCATTGGGGACTGGGTCCACCTGGAGTGATGCAAGCCTATACTGGCATATGTTGGTCTGCATATGTCCAGGAGGGGAACCAGGATCCTAGGTGATAGGTTTAAATGCTTCATTGGCAAGCATTTAAACTAGCTAAGGGGAGGCACTGGAAAGGAGCAGGAAATCCTAGCCCCCAAAAATCATGGTAGTAATGCGTAAACACCAACATAGAGGTGGCGATAGGGAGAAGGGCAGGGTAAATGGGAAAGTGACAAAGGCAAGAAGGACAGGGATGGGGCAAAAAAGAGTAGGACATCAGGAAATGGAGGGTAATGAGTACCAATGCCCATAGTCTGGGCAACAAACTCCCTGAGCTGGTGGCCTTGATGGAAGAGGGATGCCTGGATATCGTAGCAGTCACAGAAACATGGTACACAGAGAACCATGACTGGGATGTTAACATACCAGGGTACGTAACCTACAGGAGAGACAGGCAGGGGAGAAGAGGGGGAGGAGCAGCTCTCTATGTAAAGGAAGGGATAAAAGCAACTGAACAAAAGAGTATTCAGGGAGGAGAGGAGGCACTGTGGGTCACCTTGGAGACTGGAAAGGGCACCACAATCTGCACAGGGGTTGTATACAGACCCCCATGTCAAGGGGAGGGAATGGACAAGGAGATGATAGAAGGCATTCTTAGGATGGCAGAGAAAGGGGAGATACTGTTGATGGGAGACTTGAATATGCCAGATGTTAATTGGAGCACATTTGCTGCAGCCACATCCAAGAGCAGGGCCATTCTCCATGCCCTACAGATGGCAGGCCTCAGACAGCTAGTTTCAGAAACCACTCATGAGGGAGCAATCTTAGACCTCATAATCTCAAATGGGGGCAGTGAGAGGATCTCAGATGTAGAAGTGGGTTGCCATCTGGGAACAAGTGACCATCAAACAGTGTGGTTCACGTTAAACTCAGCTACAGAGTCAAGCCATACAAAAGTGAGGGTACTGGACTTCAGGAGGGCTGACTTTGGCAAGATGGAAGAGCGACTCAGAAAAGCACTAGCAACCCGGCTAAAAGGAGGGGTGGAGCAACAATGAGGAATCATCAAAACTGCCATCACAGAGGCAACAAGCCTTTGTGTGAAGCAAATAAATCAAAATGAAAGAAAAAGCCACTACGGTTCTCAAAAGAGGTGGCTGGGAAAGTCAGGGAGAAAAATATAGCATTCAGGAAGTATAAGGAAACACAGAAGAAGCAGGACAGAGAGCTGTACCAGTTAAGGCAGAAGGAAGCAGGGAGGGAAGTCAGAATAGCAAAGGCCCAAACTGAGGAAAATATAGACAACTCAGTTAAGAAAGGGGATAAAACCTTTTATAGGTACATCAGAGAACATGGAAAGACAAAGGGAGGGATAGTGAGGCTGAATAGAATGAATGGTGGGTGGGTGGGCAGAAGGGGACAGTGAAAAAGCAGGGATACTAAGTGAATATTTCTGCTCAGTATTCACAAAAGAGGAGGGGGAAGTGCCTAATCCAATTAACAGAAGCACTCTTGATTGGGAAGGGGGTCGATTCCAGCCCTTGCACAGAAGAAAGGGTTTTGCAAGAACTCCTAAAACTGAAGGTGGACAAAGCAATGGGGCCTGATGGAATTCACCCCAGAATTCTAAAAGAATTAAGGGGGAACTAGTGAAACCACTGACTACTCTTTTTAATAAATCATGGGAGGATGGTGTGGTACCTGAGGACTGGAGGAAGGCGGATGTGATTCCCCTTCACAAAAGTGGGACCAAGACAGAGGCAGGAAACTACAGACCTGTCAGTTTGATCTCTGTGGTAGGGAAAGTGATGGAGTCACTTCTGAAGGAAAGAATTGTTGAGTACCTAGAGGCCAGTGGGGCACAGGACCCAAGGCAGCATGGGTTCACAGTGGGAAGGTCATGTCAGATGAATCTAATAGATTTCTTTGACTGGGTGACCAAAGTAGTAGACCAGGGAGGGGCTGTGGACATGGCCTACCTAGACTTTAGCAAGGCATTTGACACAGTAACACACAAAAGATTAATAGTCAAATTAACCAGCCTGGGAGTGGGTCCCAGGGTGGAAGCCTGGGTAAAACATTGGCTGGACAACAGGACACAGAAGGTAATTGTAAATGGAGTCCACTCTGAAGAAAGAGGGGTTACTACTGGGGTACCGCAGGGTTCAGTACTGGGTCCAGTCCTTTTCAATTTCTTTATAAGTGACATTGTGGAGGGACTGGAAGGAAAAGTATGCCTCTTTGCAGATGACACAAAGATCTGCAACAGGGTTGATACACAAGAAGGCGTGGAAAGGATGAGAAGGGACTTGGCAAGGTTGGAGGAATGGTCAGAAGTATGGAAGCTAGGATTCAATGCAAAGAAGTGCAAAATAATGCACCTGGGAAACAAGAACCCAGGGGAAGATTACACAATGGGAGGGTAGGTAGTAATAACAACAAAAAAGGAAAGGGACCTGGGGGTAATCATATCAGATGACCTTAAGGTTAGCAAGCAAAGTGAGAAGGCAGTAGGGAGGGCTGGGGGTATACTGGAATGCATAGGAAGAGGCGTCACCAGCAGAAAACAGGAAGTTGTTATCGTTCTGTATAGACAGTTGGTGAGACCCCATCTGGAGTACTGTGTCCAGTTCTGGAGACCCCATCTCCACAAGGACATAGACAGGATAGAGGCAGTCCAGAGGAGGGGAACTAAAATGATGCAGGGTCTGCAAGAGAAGCCGTACGAGGAGATACTAAAGGAGCTTAATATGTATACCATTGAAGAGAGAAGGAGAGGGGGACATGATAGAAACTTTTAAGTACCTCAGTGGAATCAACAAAGTCCAAGAGGGTAGCATCTTTCAAAAAAAGAGATGTGCAAGGACAAGGGGACACAATTTAAAGATAGAGGGGCGGTTCAGGGGCAATGTGAGGAAGTATTTTTTCACAGAGAGGTAGTGGATGCATGGAACAGCCTTCCTGAGGAGGTTGTGGGGTCTAAAACTGTGGAAGAATTCAAGAATGCATGGGACAGACATAAGGCAATTTTTGTGGGGGTAGGAAGAAATAGGCTGTTGGTTAACTAGGATCTGCAGTCTATCCTGTAGGTAGGGAAATGGGCAGATTAGGTGGGCCAACCGGTCCTTATCAGCCGTCAAAGTCTATGTTTCTATGTAACTTGTGCCTGGCGCCCTGCCAGGCTGCAGTCGTCGGGGACCGACGTCCCCTGCACAAGCGGCAAAGTGCCCCACTGCCCGATAGTGGGCATATGTATTAAATTAAAGGTCCAATATCCCTGGTGGTCCAGTGGACTGCATCCAGCCCAATCACGGGCATTAGTATTGAAATAAAGGTCCAATATCCCTGGTTGTCCAGTGGACCATGTCCAGCCTTATCGCGGGCGTCAGTTATAAAATATTAAAAACTAATCCATCCCTGGTGGTCCAGTGGTACCCCCTCCCCATCCGCCCTCTGAGCCCCACCACCCCGCTCCCTCCCTGGTCAACGGCGGGTGGCAGCTCCCCACCCGCAAGCTGCTCTGCCGCCCGCCGACTGACTGCATACAGTAGGGCTGTACGCTCATTGGTCCACAGCATGGGCCAATGGGCGTGTAGTCTGTACCATACTACACAGTCCAGAAATATGGGCTGGGCATAGTTCTGAGTCAGGTTACACACTCGGGAGATGAACACCCAATTGTGTACCTGAGCTGGAAGCTGCAGCCCAGAGGAGGCCTACACCACAATAGAGAATGTGTGTCTAGCTATTTCTGGGCTTTACAGAAGCTGCAGCCTTATTTGACGGAGGGAGTTCATCCTGGTTACTGACCACAGCCCCCTTACATGGCTGCATGGGACTAGTGGACAGAACTCAAAATTGCTAAGGTGGAACCTCGTGCTTCAGTTCTATAATATGGGCATTAGGCACTGCAGTGAGTCATGGTATGGCAACATGAATGGGCTGTCTATTCAATAGTTAGCACCCCTTTTGGTTTTTTTAAGTAGTAACACAGTAACATAGTAGTTGACGGCAGATAAGGACTGCTAGGCCCACCTAGTCTGCTCGTATTCCCTGCCTGCATCAGCGGCTGGTGCTATGAGAAACTAATGTTGGGTTCACACAAGAGTGAACTGACAGCATAGCAGTGGGAGCCCACTGGCTCATACAAGAAGCAAACATAATTTAGTGTTGCTAAAAGATTTGTTTTTCATTTCTCTGGGAAGGGGGAGGGGAATATAACAACTTGTTATTTTTACCTGTTACTGTATCTTTTATTTAGTTCTTTCTGCATGGTTACCAGTAAGAGTTTATCAGCTGAAGGGACAAAGTTAATATTCTTGGAAAAGGTCAAGATTTTTATCAGAGATAGACTGACTGTGTCTGAAGACAATTGCTATACTGTCCTATTTCACCGGGCTCTACAATGCCGGTTCGACAACACTTTTGTTGACTGGCATCACATCGACAGGATTTATGTCGACCGCAAGTTGTGGTTGACATAAATCCCATTTGTCTTCTGGTCCTATTTTTTCAATGAGGGGCTTTGCCCTCAAACCGCCCATGCAGGGGTTTCTGCCCTCACACCTCCAGATTTCAGGGATTATCAACTCCAGTCAAAGTTGATTCTGGGATGGGGTGCAGGACCGGAGACAGTGTGCCCCTGTGTCAGGCGCCCCAACACAGTAACCTGCGGCAATCTGTTAATTTTGTCGACGGGTTGGTAGATCGCTGTGTTGGTGTCACTGTCAAGTAGGGCATACCATTTCATGACAGGACCACCTGACACTTAATGGGAGAGCTTCAAGTGCCTTTTCAAGTTGGGAAACTGCTCCTAGCTAACAACTGATGAGGCCACCCCTGCTGAGGTAGATAGGGCTCAGAACAATGAGAATGCTACTGAATCCACAAAACACCCAAGATTCCTATTTGGGACAGTTTTCCAGATGGGAGGTTTTCCAGGACACAAAGGAAGTGTTGAATCTATGGTGTCAGAGTGACAAACTGGATAATGTGTCTTGGGGGCTAGCAGCTGAAGTGTTCTGATGACTTGCCAGACTCTGAAAGAGTTAATTAAGTGTGGGACTAAGAAGAGCTAGCATCTAGTATTTGAGTTTCCCCTAATTCACCAAGGGTACTGTGTGGTAGGCTTTTTCTACTTAAAGAAAGTTAGGAAGTGCAGTAAGATATGTATGAGTGTTTTCTTTCCGCTGTGTACAAAACATTTTCTTTTTACCTCTGAAGAAGTATTGTTCCCCATCGTCTTAGTGTAGTACCCTGTATGTGTAAATATACTGAAGTGCAGTATTAAAATATTTTTATATACTTCATGTTTCTGTGACTGAGTCCTTTTACATACAGATAACTGGATTATAACTGACAAAACTGTGTTTTTGCCTCTGAAGAGAAGGCTACCATTACCATATCTTATTTCTAAAGTGAGGTGTTCTCAGCTGCGACAGAGACAGGTGGGTTGTTTTGATGAGGAGCACTGTACTGTCTGAGCTATGTCTCTGGTGGGATTCAGACCTAGAGATACCCCAAGAGAGTGTCTATTCTGACTGGTGGCAGCTACTGAAGGACCCTTCCAGGCATCTGAAGGATTGAAAAAGCTGTTAACCATATACAGGCTGAGTCTGGGAGAGACCAATCAGATGCATCTACATGCACAATAAACCTAAGAGAATAGTCTGGACTGGCAAGCACAGGTACCTGACACTGTGCCTCCTTCAGCTGCCAGAATGCGGTTATCAGTGGTCTGTGTCCACTGAACTTTTCTGGAATTTTCTTTCTGGTGATATTGGACAGAGGTTTGGTCATACTGCTAAACATTCAGTACAAACTTAAGGTAGTACCCTGCCATCCCTTGGAAGGCATGTACTTTTCTCTTGGCCGTGGACATGGCCTATCCCTGTATGGCCTCAATCTTTTCACTGGCTCATGCTAGATATATCCACTCCCCACCCTGTTCCCAAGGCATTATACATACATACGGACATACAAATCTGCCAGCAGAAACAGACCTCATGGCCTATCAAGTCTTCTCGAGTGTGTAGTTAGCATCCCTAGATTGAAGCTGCCCCTCCCCCAGGAAGTTCTCAGTACTATGGGGTGCTAGCTGCACATTCAAGCAGACTTGATAGACCTCTAGGCCTTTATCTGCTGGCAAATTTCGGATGTTCGTACTACTTACTCAGACCCTCCCCCATGCCCTGTCCTATGCCCTTTTAAAACTACCCATCATCTTACATGAAATCATTCCCTCTGGCAGGGTGTTCCATTTCAACCCCACCCTCTCTGTGAAGTAATGTCTCCTCATCTCACTCCTAAATCTTCCCCTCTAATCTTAGCCCATGCTGTCTCATGTCCCTTCCCTTCCTCTGCTTAAATAACCCATCAGCGCTAGATTTGCTGATCCCTTTCAAGTACTTGAATGTTTCAGTCATATCCCCCTGTCCCTCCTCTTCTCCAGGGTGTACAAACTCAGATCCCTTAGCCTGTCCTCGTAGGTTTTGCCTTCCATCCCCAGTATCATTTTGTTGCCCTATGCTGCACCCCTCTAGCAGTCTAATATCCTTCTTCAGATACAGATGCCAGTACTGCACTTAGTACTCAAGTGCAGCCTGACCAAGGACCATAGAGGGCAGGATCACTCTATGTCTGGATAAGAATCCTTGCAATACACCCCAGCATCATGTTAGCCTTAGCTGCAATTTTCCTCCATTGAGCAGTGTTGTTCATACTCTCCTACTATCACCCCTAAGTCCTTCTCTTCTCAGTGACACCCAGCCTCACCTCCCCAACCAGTATTTCCATCTCAGGTTCTTGGCCCCAGAGTGCATAGCCTTGCATTTCTTTTCACTGAAGCCCAGCTGCCACTTCGCTGGCCACTCCTCCGGTTTGGGTAGGTCCTCCTGTATTTGTTTCCACACACCAACTTTATCCACTACTGCCCCCATTTTAGTATCATCCATGAGCAGACTGATCCTGCTGTCAACTCTGTGTGAGATATCCGATATGAATAGCCAAAACAACACCTGACCCAGCACAGAACCTTGCAGCACCCCACTTTCACTGGCCTAGATGTTTACAGTTCCCCTACCACCCATTGCTGCCTCCCCTTCAGCCAGTTCACAGTCCAGTTAACCAGCTTCACCCCCCCACATATTTCAGTTTCCCCCCTAGCCACCCATGAGGCACTGAATCGAAGGCCTTGCTGAAGTCCAAATATAGGATATCCACTGCATGACCCTCTTCCAGCTCACTTGTTACCCAGTCATAATACTCTATTAGATTGGTCTGACAAGATTTTTCTATGCTGCTGCACATCCTGGAGGCCATTCAACTCAAGAAATGACACCAGTCTCTCCTTCAGTATCCCTTCCATGAGTTTAACCATGATGAAAGTGAGGCTGACAGGTCTGTAATTGCCTGGCTCAACCTGTGGGCCACTCTTATGTATAGGCACCACATGGGCCATCCTCCAGTACTGTGGCATGCATCTTATGTCCAGGCAGGTGCTGAACAGGTCCGCTAGTTGCCTGGCCACCACCTCTGCCATCTCCCTCAGCACACTGGAGTGAATGCCATCAGGACCTGGTGCCTTGTCCACCTTTAGTATCTTCAGACCCTCTAGTACTCTACTCTCCTCAAACATTCCATCATTCATCACTCCCCCCCAACCCACCTTCCCAGTCCATGGAGGTAGCGGACCACCTTTCTCCTGTGTGAACACAGAGCAGAAGTATTCATTCAGTGCTTCTGCTTGTTCCACTCTCTTTTCCAACCACCCCTTGCCCCTCTTGATCCACACTATTTGGTCCCTGCACTTCCTTTTTTCCCCCTCATGTATCTAAAAATGTCCATCTCCCCTCCCTTAATGTCCTGAGCCAGCCTTAGCTCCCTGGCGGCCTTGGCTTCCCTAACCAGCTTGGTTACCTCCTTGGACCAACACACATACACCTCCCTGTCCTCCCCCCTTTCCATCATCTTGAATCTCTGATATGCAGCTCTTTGCCCTTACTCCCTCCAGCACTTTACTGTCCGGCCAACATGGCTTCTTGGCTCTGCTCTTCTTGCTCAGAGTCCTGGTGCAAGCCTCCGTATCTTCTGTTTATAAGTATTTGTATATTGGCTCTGTTGTAGTGTGCTCTGTTTTTTTTTATTCTATATGACCCTGTCATATACATTGTTCCTATTGTAAATACCATCAACGTTTGCAGATATTGTTTTTACCCTTTTCTCTGTATTATCGAATTTTTGTTCCACTGAACACTTTTGAAAACAGCCATTTTTGCTCACATACCTCCCAGTATAAAAATAAAATTGAAATTGAATTGAATTGTTAGACCAAGTTTAATGATATCCCACTTTTATTGTGCATCCATCTCAGGCCTAATCCCCTCTAGTCGAGATTCAGGACTGGATGAGTGCTAACTGGTTGAAACTAAATCCAGATAAGACTGAGTTGTTGGTGGTGGACCCTGGTCACTGGGTAGAGAAGTTGACTCCTGGGCAACCGTCCAGCCTGGTGCTGGGGGATGACCAGTTGAGACCTTCTGAGAAGGTACGGAATCTGGGGGTTGTGCTTGACAATGAACTGATGCTTAAAGCACAGTTGTCAACTTTTGTCAAGTCCTCATTTTTTCATCTGAGGAGCATTGCCCGAATAAAGCACCTTGTTCTGCCCGATGATCTTCCTATGTTGGTTCACTCCTCTGTGTCCTCTTGTCTTGACTACTTCAATGCTCTATTCCTAGGGTTACCGGGGGTGGCTCTCTGTTACCTGCAGTTGGTGCAGAATGCAGTGGCCAGGTTGTTGACAGGGCAGTCAAGATTTAGACATATCATGCCTGTGCTGCGTGAACTGCATTGGCTGCCGGTGTGATGGAGTATCATCTTCAAGGTCGCATTGCTGACCTATAAGACCCTACATGGACAGGGACTGGGTTACTTGCAAGACCTCCTGTTTACTTTCCGCCCCCTCCACCCTCTCCGCTCCACTGATGAGGGATTGCTAGAGGTTCCCAGGGTCAGTTTATAGACATCAGGTGCTAGGGCTTTTGCATTTGTGGCCCCGACCCTGTGGAACTCTCTACCTCATTGGATTAGAGACTGCCTGTCCACTGAGATGTTTAGATCCTCCTTGAAGACTTGTTTATTTGATCTAGCATTTGGTGAGGATATTTAGCCATATGTACGCTGTCTTTTAATTCTGTGTGTTTTAACTGTTTGTTGATTATTTTAAATTATAAATACGCTTTAATTTAAGAAAAGCGCGTTAGAAATAAAGTATGATTTGATTTGATTTGGTCGCCCTTTCAGTATTTCCTGCATCCTGCCAAAGTCTGCCCGCCTAAAGTCCACCACCCTTGTTTCTGAGCCTACAGTCTCCCTACTCAACCTGAGCACAAACCACACTGATTGATGGTCAGTCCCAACTAGAGGGTCTTCCACCCTTAGTTCCCTCACTTCCTCACCTTTCGATAGTACCAGGTCCAGTGTATTACTTAGATGAGTTGGCATGTTGACCAGATGTGTCAGAAGACTATCCTGTAATGCATCCAGGAGCACCTGCTCCCTGGCTTTGGAGGTGGCTGTGGTACTCCAGTCTACCACAGGCAGCTTGAAGTCCTCCATGTTCACTACACTTCTCTTCCTACATACCTGCCTAATCTGTTCTGCTAACTCCTTATCCAGCTCCTTGGACTGGGCTGGTAGTCTATACACCACCCTCAGCCTCAGCTTTCTACCCTTTGAGTCTAGGAGCTGCATCCATAGCACTTCTTTCCTCCCTTCCTCCACCTCATCTCTTGTGCATCTAATCTCATCCCTTACATAGACTGCCACCCCTCCCCCTCTCCATACCCCTCTGTCCTTTCTGTAAATTTTGTACCCCGGGATTGCCAAATCCCAATCCTGGTGTTGGGTGGCCCAAGTTTCAGTGATTGCTGCAATGTCCACCATCCCTTCAGCTGAGAGAGTCTGGAGCTCAGCTGTTATGTTACCCAGGATCCTCGCATTCAGGGAGATCACCCGCCACCCATTCCCATCCATCCCTCCACCCTGTAGCCCCTTGACCTGCCCCCCTCTCTTATGAAGCCCACCCGTTGCAGTCACTGTTATCGTTATGCTTCTCCATTCCCATCTGGCACGTCTCTTCCTTGACTGTCAACCCAGCACCTAGCAGTTGGTGGAATACCCACAGTCACGTGCCTGATGTGATCCTCCAAAGTATGGCTATAGATGATGATGCCAACCATGTATGCCAGAGCAAAGTTTACTGTCCCATTTTAATCCCAAATGACTTTGCTCCAAACTCAAATAATCACAGCTTCTGCAGGTTTAGCAGTATGCATTTCTCATATGGCCCAGACATGAAGTCTTCTGTCTATCTACTCTGGCTTAAAACAAAATAAAACTGGTAGAATATACTATCCCCTTTGTATATCCTGCTCTTTGACTGAACAGTTTGTGGCAAACTAATCTCTTCCAGACTCAGCCAGTACAGTCACTAGCTTTCTTTACCTTTCAGACATCTGCAAGGGCACTTCAGTAACTACTACCACTCAGCATAGACACTCTCTTGAGGTATCTCTAGGTCTGAATCTCACCAGATCCACTGCTCCCACAGTACAGCATTCCTTACCAATGGGCAAATGATACACCCTGTCTGTTACAGTTCAGAATACCTCACTTTTAAAACAAAATATGGTAACTGTAGCCTTTTCTTCAGATGCTGAAACAGTTTTGTCAGTTATAATCCAGATATCTCTTCCTTAGAGGACTCAGTCACAGAAACATAGAATATTCACTATATATTTATATATATATATATATATATATAGAGAGAGAGAGAGAGAGAGAGAGAAATATATATATATATATATATATATATATATATATATATATATATAATATATATATATATGCATCCCCCAGGACGCATCTGGAATTGAGAGGTAGTCTACTCAGTATACCTTCCTGGTAAAACTTTTAAATAAATAAAATACTTCAAGATATTTATACGTATAATACAGGGTACTACACTAAGACTATGGGAACAGTACTTCTACAGTAGTACAAAAAACATGTTTTGCGCACAGCAGAAAGAAAATACACAGAGAAATCTTAATGAACTTCTAACTCCCCAAATTGAAAGAACTTATCACTCGGGACCCTTGGTGAATTAGGACAGGTTCAAGGCAAAATAGGGCAGACCAGATGGACCAACTGATCCTATTCTACTGACAAATTCTATTTTCCTGTTGTTTGTCTTTATGCTATAGGAAATTTAGAAACGTTATTGTTAACAGGGAGGCATTTTTGATCAATGGATTAAGGCTTTGGACCCAAAAATACTGTCTTAATGAAGAGATAAATTGGCACAATATTACGTGAGCAGTATATAAATATTCCTAATCTGCATTTCCAATTTGATTGGTCTGTTAGCATGAGAAGCATTATAATTTGGATCAATCAGAAAACTGAGAAATAGATATAAAGATTGCTGAGAATAAAATTCTCAGAAATATACTTTTTTCTCCCCCATAGTCTTAATATTACATTCTCCTCCCCCACTCATATTTTTTTGGTTCAAAATGTACTGAACGCAGCTTTAAATTAAGTCTGTAAGATGGTTATATTTATTTAAGAATACAGACTCTGGATGTATAGTTGTACGTATGTCTGAGAAACACTAAATACGTGTTCTCATACTGAAATAATATGTTGAAGTACAGTAGATTATGTCAAATGGTCATGTAGACAGTACAGAATTAGAGATTTAGTATATGTGAGGTAGGAATTATTATCCAGTATATATAGTAGTTGTCCTATTTAGATACAACAAGATGCATTGGAAGGAAAATTTAGGATTGTCTTAACCCTTGTAGGGCCACGGACTGATACATCCCTCCAAAATTTCAATATGTTCTAATTCTGTCATCAGCCTAATGGTTAAAGGGACAGAGACATCACTGAGTATTCATATAGTATGTGCTGTTAGAAACTAACACACTGGTAAAGAGTGTTATAAAAAATCCTTATTAGATGTAGAAAATTGAAAATATAGCTCCAGATTCTATTGAATCAAAGAGGTTTGATCAGCCAGCACTAAAAGTGGGTCAGTTGCCCTATAAACAGCATAGCTGTTTTATTCAGTGTTTATTCTGCAATCTGGGGGCCAAGCACATCTGTCAAGCATCTTTACATCACAATATGAACATGTGACATTGGATGCAATGGCATGATGCATGGTTCCCAGTCTGGCAGCATCCAGGTATATAAGGGATACCTCAGATGGCTGTTTCCTTTCTGCCATTTAGGATAGGGAACACTACACAAACAGCTGAATGCCATACTACAGGAATGCACTGATGCTTTTTAAGATCATTTGGAGTTTTATATTTTTTTTGTGAGATGAGAGAAAGCAAAGAGCTTGAATTCATTTAACTATTGTTTATTTCTTAGTGTCAGAGTTGGTGCTCACCATCACTGGTGAAGGAGACAAAAACTGGAATTGGTGAGCTAGTTTAGGAAAACTTTGTAACATTATAAGAAAATCACCCCTCAACTTAAGCAATTACACAGATTGGCCCCTATGCACTACTGGGGTGGGGGCACGTGGAATCCACGCATTCCCCACTAACATAGCAGTGCAGCTGTGGACAGGTGCACACGGCGGCAGTCATGACAGCCAGCCACCTGTCCACAGCTCCACTCCCCCAGTGTACAGGACTCTGCAGGGTGACTGGGGATGGGGATGTGGACTCGGCCAGGCATCCAGTCGTATGCCTGGATCGGGGCACAGAGCCGATCACCTGTGCAGTGGGGCATGTGTTGGCAGTGCACCCCATAGAAGACCAATGGCCAGTGGCTGTGGAGGTGAGAGGAGGGCAATGCTGCTGGCCCTTTCATTATGTGGCCCCAGAGTGGGTTGCAGGGACTGGGTGGGGGGTCCATTGGTGGTGTGGGGGGGCCACAGTACCCCACAACATGCCTGGGTAGCCCAGGGCATGGGTTAACTGTTTGGGGGGTAGCATCCATGGGCCAGTGCCCATGTGGGTATGGTGGGGGGTGCCAGGTAGAAGCCATGCACTGATGTGTGCTGGGTGGCATTGGGCAGCCATGGGGTAGTCTGCCTGGCATAGTAGGCTACCTGCCCCATCCAGGTGGTGCACAGTGATGTGCATGGGGTGTATTGGGGGCTTATGGTAGGGTTCTTCCTGTTGTACTTTGCGCCTTCCTCTGCTCCCCAGCAGCCATCACTATGCACCTTCGTGCATGGCACATAGTGCCAGCCAGCCCCATATCTGCCCCCGGTGCTTTGCTTATTGTGTGGCCAGGGGATTGGGTACATAGGTGCTGCACACACACCCTTAGTGCATTCTGCATGAGGGGCACATTGGGTGTGGTGTGGCTGCGCACCCCAGATATGCACACATAGCCACTCCACCCCAATAGTGCATAGGGCCCTATATGTGAAATGAGTAGCAGAAAAAAATTTTGGACTGCATACTGTCACCTCCATCCATATCTCAACTGGCTCTCACTTCCACCCTTTGGCTATTCACCCTCAGCTCAATGATGGACAATGTAATCAGGGCTGGTATCCCTCTCTCACTTGCCTCCCTGCTGCTCCCACAACTTTTCCTCCATGGGCTTCGCTCTGAAGATAGGTCCTTGCTGCATATGCCTAGATGCAAAACTTATAATGGTACACTAGCTTTCTCCCAAGTGGTCCCTAAACTCTGGAACTCCATACCTCTGGACGTTCATATGTCTCCTAGTCATACCTTTTTCAAAAATAAATATCAGGCCCTCTTATTCAGTCAAATCTCTTGCTCTTGTTTTCACCCTGTTTGACATTCCATCTCCTTTTCTAGATGCTCCTGGTCTACTCCCCAGCCTCTAGTCCATTAACACTTGATGTCTCTACCCATTTTTTCCCCTCCTCTCTCCTTTTCCTTTTCCACTTGCACAAGGGCCCTGCCCATGATTCACCAAGAGTCTTCTCCTCTTTTGATTATCTATTGTCTTAGCACTTAACCTGTATACAATTTAGTCTACTGCTGCTGTACCATGTTACCTGCTTCTGCATTGTAATGACTGTATTCGCTCAACCTTGTTTGTACTTGGTTCCCAAGTTATATTTACTGTGTAACCGCATTGATAATTCCCTGTATACCTAGTATTCTCTCCACCATGTCTATATCTTGTTCCCTAGTTGTATTTACTGTGAAACTGAATTGTCTGATTCCCTCTCCACATTCCATCTCTGTAACCTCTCGGGTTGTGCCTGAAAATAGTCACATTTGTGGCTAAACTGCCCACCCTGTAAATAAAAATAAAATAAAAATATTATGTTGTAGTATGATACATTTCTTATAAAAGAAGTTTGAAGTGTGAATAAAATTAATTAGAAAACCACAATATTAACATAATATATAACATTATATATTTGACTATTTTGGCTACTCAACCTGAATTTAAATTAGCACTAACAAATACAGTAGTGTCAGTGCTATACTTAATAAATATGGTGAGTGTTATAAAAATGGAATAAAGCTAAAATACTCAGCATATATATATATATATCTATATATATATATATCATACAAATTAAAATTTAACATTGCTTAAATCATAGTGTGGGGCAGATTGATTTCATCAGATGGCAGTGAAGCAGATTCATGAATAACAATAAAGAAAGAAGAAAAGGCAGACAATTTAGGTATTAAAACAATTGATTGTTCTTTCTATTCATTTCCTTTTAAAACATTATTTACAAGAAATATTTATAGACAGATACAGCATTCTGTGGGTATGCCAAGTGTGCGGTGCATATAGTTCATATAGTAACATATGTTCTTGTAGCATTGATTCATACAAGAAAGATGAGAATATGTATAAAATAACATACATTATTGGACATTAGTTTGGCATAATACGTTGCCCAAATTTAATGCTATAAATGTATGTAGATATACTATAAGTATAAATATAATGTTTAGATAATAATGAGCAAAGATGCCCTGAGGAAGTGTCCAAACAGCAAAAGTATTTATTCACTGAAATAAGGCATTCCATGGTGTGCTTTGTGCTGGGTTAATAGTACTTTTCAGGTAGTGGAAGTTACACTGGCCTTCTGCTTCAAACCACCAAAGGCATGTCATTATACAATCATAAAGTACATGCTGTCATGCCTTATTGCTTAATTATAATTGACTGGATTGAAGATTGGTTGAGGTAAATTAAACAGGGTTAACATAAATTGGCTGTCTCAAGTTAAGGAGATTTAACCAGGGACATCTGCAGGATTCTGACTTGGGTCCAATATTGTTTGCTTTACACTCAGTTATGGAACAGAGAATTCTTTAATCAAATTTACAGATAATACCAAACTGGTGGGATGCTGGATACTAATGAAGAAATAAATGGGCTACAGATAGATTTAGATAGAGTAGCTGGTTGGGCTGAGAAGTGTGATATGAAATTCAGTGTGGGAAATTGCTAAGGTCTGCATCTGGAGAAGTGAAAATCATGGCACTACTTATTACTTGAATTGAGAATTACTTAGAAAAACAGAAGAGGAAAGGAATTTCGGAACGGTAATGCAGTACTAAGAGTAGTAAAGCAGTGGCAACAGTGTGAGGAAACTGTTATGAAAGCTAACCAAATAGGTTGTAGTAGTAGGAAATTTGCCCGTTGATCAACGGAAGTCATTGTTTTACTTTACAGAGCATTTGTGAGGCGTCAGTTGTAGAATTACAGTCAGCAATGTGTGCTATATCTAAGAAAGAACATTGACTGAGTTGATCTGGTCCAATAAAAACAACTAGCATTGTAGGTGAGCTTGAGGATAACACTTCTGAGGACAGACTAAGACTTTTGGATATGATTATTTTGTAAAGGTGGAGAGTGGTGATTTAATTACAGTGTATAGGTAGGCTATCGAAGGATCCAGAACTGAGATTGAGTTTGGGTTTGGAATTGAAAAGTGTTGAAGATATAACTAGAGGATAGAAACTACAGATCCAGGAAATACAGTTTAGGGGGACTGTGGGAAATACTCTCAAACCCAGAATGTGATGGGGTGTGGCATGTTTCACCAAGAGATGTGGTGTATGGGAAAAACATGCATGTGTTATGGCTGGCCTGGACAGGCACATGAGGGAGGCAGTTCTAAATAGGTGCTGCTACTTAGAAGTAGGGTATGGTCTCCAGGGCACATGTGCCAACTTCCATATGTTACTGTTATGTTCTTATGTAAAACATTATTAACAAAGTAAAAAAAAATCCTGTTTTTAGTACTTTTAAAAATCCCTGGCAGGCATGCCCACATAAAAGTGCCCTATTGTAAACTATGTATGTATATAATTTTTTCTATATAGGTTTTTTCCACCTCCTGGGCAGGACAGGCATTGCTTCAGTCCCCTATTCCTGTCCAGTGCCACTGGCCCTTGTCACCTCTGATATTGGGGGCAGTATCCTCTGCAGGTTCCCCTCCCATGGCATATCCAGGAAGGGAGTGCTGTTCCCTCCGAGACACATCTAGACATGCCCCGGACTTGGAGTGGCAGAGCGGGCTGGCAGCAGGAGAGACAGAGCATCATTAAGCCCATCCTCCCTAACTTTTCTCCTATTTTCTCCCCAAGAAACCATGAATGTGCAATGGGAATGTTGTGTGAGTGCCACCACCATGGAGACACCTTCGCTGCCATGGATGAGGGGTCAGCCACATCATGCAGTCACACGTACCTCCACTTGAATTCCTACAGGTGGCAGAAGAGTGGCAGACCACAAATTCTTCCTTCCCGAGGGAGGAGAGCTGTCTTCCAGATGCTCAATCCTCCCTCCCCTGGCCAACCACAGCAACCCACATCTATTCCCAAACACGGGTCACTGGCATGATAGGAGGTAAGGCGCACAGTGCCTCAGCCCTCCACGCTACTGGACCAGCTCATATATATGTACATTGTATACAGGAGCATATATTATCAGAGGTCTCTGCACACAGTGAATCTACTGCCATATATGATTAAGCTGCAAATATAAAAAGACTGTTTTGTGATTGTAAAATGCACATGTTGGTTACTTTCAACTGAATACAGACGTGCTATATTTTTATGGACAAAATCTGGGCAAGATGCTAATCCAGGCATTTGTTTTATTTGAATTCAGATGCAACTATCTAGGACATCCTCCCTGTGGATTTGAGTTCCTTGTTGTCAGTATTATTGATTGTGGGATTGTCATTGACCAATAACAGCCCTACCATAAGAGTACCTCATGTACTGAGCTACTGTAACAGGCTTCTCACTGACTGCTCATGCATCTAACTATATTAAGTAAAGAAAAAGATTAAAACAAAAATTAATACAGGTAATGATCTATGATAAGTTTATGTGTCCATTTGGAAGGCCCCTTATAGATATAAGAGAATCACTTCTTGCATCCTTAGGACCACAGAATGGCTCACCTTTGGCTTGCAGTCCTCTGGTCCTAAAAACACGTTAGGTGACACTCTTATGTCCATGAGAGATCCTCAAAATGAACTGATAAACTTATTAAATTTGGTTCTGCAAAGGTACCCAAAGGGCTTGAGCAGAGCTTTATGCCTCCAGGGGATTTGTGTCCCTTTGCAACATTTTGAATTGTAAAAATAACACAATTCTTATACAAGTACTTTTTTTCATATCTGTAACATTGCTTTCATTTAATTGCATTCTGGAAGTGAGTTTATAACATACATTTCTTTTTTGTTAAAGAATGTTTAAATTGAAATTTTTTAACATAATACACTTTAGAATTCTAATCACCCTACAGCATCTATCATACAAAATGTTTAATTCCCATACACAGTATCTATTTCAAGTACACAGGGTCCTATTTTGGTACATGAGAGCACATGGACGTAAGAAACATGCACGTTCCATATACATAAAGTAGCATAGCCTAATAGTACAGTCTTTATAAATAAATAAGGAAGGCTTATGTATAATCGGTGACATTGTATTGACAACATGTTACATAGGTTTAGACAAAGTATAAATTAAAGATCTGTAAACATGACCATTGGAAACGGGAGGTACTCAAAGGCTAGAGGACAGCAGATGTAGTCCCCTTACATAAAAATGGGAACAAAGAGGAAGTGGGGAACTACAGACCAGTCAGCCTGACCTCGGTAGTGCGGAAGATCATAGAAGCACTACTAAAGGAGAGATTGGTGGAACATCTGGTTGCCAACAGACTACAGGACCCAAGGCTACATGGTTTCACTGGGGGGAGGTCATGCCAGACCAACCTCATTGAATTTTTCTACTGGGTAACAAGGGAGGTAGATCAGGGGAGGGCAGTGGGCATGGTCTATCTGGACTTCAGCAAGGCCTTTGACACTGTGCCACATAGAAGGCTATTAAGCAAACTGAGCAATATGGGAGTGGGCAGGACAGTAGTGCGGTGGCTACGTAATTGGCTGGGTGGCAGGACACAGAGGGTGTTGGTAAATGGCTGTCACTCCACAGAGGAAAGAGTGACCAGTGGGGTACCACAGGAATCAGTGCTATTCAACGTCTTCATCAGTGACATTGTGCAGGACCTAGAAGGCAGAATTTCCCTGTTCGCAAATGACACAAAGCTCCATAACAGAGTGGACAGAGGGTGGAGACAGAATGACAAGGTACCTGCAGAAGCTTGAAGAATGGTCAAGGGTTTGGCAATTGAAATTCAATGCAAAGAAGTGCAATATAATGCATATAGGGCACAAAAACCCTGGAACAACATATCAATTGGGGGGGAGGTGAGGAAAAAGCATGCACCAAGCAGGAAAGGGACCTTGGAGTTATCATCTCTGATGACCTCAAGGTAGGGAAACAGCGGGACAAGACAGCAAGTAAAGCACATAGGATGCTGGGATGCATAGGCAGGGGCATCACCAGCAGGAAAAGGGAGGTCATAATTCCACTATACAAGACACTAGCCAGGCCCCACCTTGAGTACAGTGTACAGTTCTGGAGACCTTACCTCTGTAAGGACTTAGACAGGGTAGAGAAGGTTCAGAGGAGGGCAGCAAAGATGGTACAGAGATTACATCACAAGTCCTGTGAGGACAGGCTGGAGGACTTGAATATTCACTCCCTGGAGGAGAGGATGGAGACAGGGGATATGATAGAGACATACAAGTACCTTACAGGGAGGAACAGGGAGCAGGAATACACTATTTTCCAGCAAAAAAGATGTTCTAGGACTAGCTGGCATGGGATAAAGTTGGAGGGAGGGCAATTCAGAGGAAATGTGAGGAAGAATTTCTTCACAGAATGGGTGGTGGATAAGTGAAACACCATGCCAGAGGAAGTGGTTGGAGCTGAAACAATCACATGATTTAAGAATGCTTAGGATAGACATATGGGAATTCTGAACGTCTGGGGTAAGGGGCAACAGACTTCTAGAAAAACATAAAGTGAACTTACAAGCTCAAATGGGCAGACTGGGTGGACCATTGGCCCTTATCTGCTGACAGTTTCTATGTATCTCTGTGTCTATGTATCTATGAAACTTTACACTCTGAGTGCATCCCAGAAGTTTAAATTAGTGAATCTTAACTTCTTTTAACCACACATTAGAGTAATATAGTAATTAATTAATTTTCAGGCTGTTTTCTGGGCCCAACAGGAAAGAGAAAATAGAAATGAGACAGGGAGGGTACCTAGGGTACCTAGGGATTGGCGAGAGGCACATGTGGTACCAATCCATAAAGGGGGGTCGAAGGAAGTACCAGGAAACTATAGACCCATCAGTTTAACCTCGGTGGTGGGAAAATTAATGGAGAGTATACTAAAGGAACGATTGGGGGTTTACTTGGGGGAGGTGGGAGGTCTGGATAGTCAGCAGCATGGGTTTGTGCCAGGTAGATCATGTCAAACCAACCTTGTGGAGTTCTAGGAATGGGTAACATCAGAACTGGACAGGGGTAAGCCTGTGGATGTATTATTCTTGGACTTCAGCAAGGCGTTTGACTCTGTCCCCCACAATGGTCTGGTGGAGAAACTGATGGGATTAGGAGTAGGCCTTTTGATGGTCAGATGGATTGAAAACTGGATAGCTGGACGCACTCAGAGAGTAGTGGTCTGTGGGGAGCTCTCGAACCCTACAGAGGTTGGTAGTGGGGTACCACAGGGCTCGGTCCTGGGTCCAATCCTGTTTAATGCATACATATCAGACATCAGGATGGTATAGGGTGTGAAATGAGTCTCTTCATGGATGACTCCAAGATGGGAGCAGTAGTTGAGGGAGAAGAGGGAGGTTGGCCCTGCAAGGGACCTGGACACCCTGGAAGCTGGGCTCACACATGGAAATTAAATTTCAATATCACCAAGTGCAAGGTGTTGCATCTTGGTCGGGGAAACCCTAAACACAGGTACACCCTGGGAGGGGAGGTGCTTGAAGCCTCAACAGGGGAAAAAGACCTAGGGGTCATGGTGGATACATGTATGAATAACTCTGAGCAGTGCAGGAGAGCAGCTAGCAAGGCAAACAGGATGTTGGGATGCATCCAAGAGGATCACCTCTAGGAGCAAGGAAGTGATTCTGCCACTGTACAATGGACTGGTTAGACCACACCTTGAGTACTGTGTACAGTACTGGAGACCACACTTGAAGAGGGACATACAGCTCCTGGAGAGGGTACAGAGGAGGGCAACAAAGATGATACGAGGGCTAGGGATTTGACTTACGAGGACAGACTTGAGGAGCTCTGCCTATTTTCATTGGAGGAGAGGAGAGACAGGGGACATGATTGAGGTCTCAAGTACCTCAAGGGAATAAATAGGTAAACATGGAGGGGATCTTTAGACTAAAGCAGGGAGGCATCACCAGAGGGCATGGTTTGAAGTTGGAAGGTGGAAGGGTGAGGGGGAAAAGAGGAGGAGGTTTTTCACTGAGAGGGTGGTGGACCCTTGGAATGCTCTGCCTGGTGAGCTGGTTCAGAGATCCACAGTGGAGGGCTTTAAGAGAGGGTGGGACAGACACAGAAAGTGGATGTATCAGATGATGGCCTGTCCTGGGGGGGTGGGGATGGATGATAGGGGTTTCTGGAGCACAAGGGATGGGAGGGTCTCTGCACCCAACTAAGGATCTAGGTTCGAGCAGACTTGATAGACCATAAGGCCTAATCTGCTGGCAAATAGTATGTTAGTATGTTAGTATGTAAAAGAGGAAAAACATTTACATACTGCAACTGTACCAGGGCAGTTCCTGGCACTGATGTAACTAGGAGTTGTGTCCATTTTATGACTTTTAAAAATCCTCCCTTGCATCTGTATCATTTTCTGTATCTGTATCTGTATCTGTGAGTGTCACATGCTTAGAGGTTTTAGATTCCTGGGGCCAGATTCACAAAGCTTTGCCCAGGTGCAAACCCAGGTTGCTTTGTAAATAGTTGGTATTCACAAAGGCCATTTCCTCCCCAGCACACTGTGTTTACTTCCAGGCAAAGGAGTGAGGAGGGCTGCAATGCAAATGAAGGGGAGGGGACCTGCATATCCCTGCAATCCCATTCACAAAGGTTTTGCTCAATGCAAGGGCCTTGGTGAAGGTCCTTGTGTAGAGTAAAGTAATGCTGACAAAAACCTGGTGGTAATCTATGCAACCTTAGTGGTTGGATGAGATACTGTGGCCGCGCACCCCCTCCCCGTTCCCTGATCGCCAACCTGACAGTAAAAAAAAACTGTTTTTCACAGTGTAGGGGCCCTCCCCATCCCCAATCACCCACCTGACATTGTAAGATGTTTGCTTCCATAGTGCAGGGTCCTCCCACTCCCGATCACCAATCCCATAGTAAATAACATTTTCCATAGCATAGTGGTCCCTCCCCTCCTCGATCACGATCCCATAATAAATTACATTTTCCATAGTGTAGTGATCCTTCCACCTCCCAGGTGCCTAATCACCCACCCAATAGTACTCTTCCATAAGCAGTGTCCCACCCAGTGCACAATCTCCCACCCAATAGTGATAAATCCCTTTTATATAGTGTAGTGGTCACCCCCCATCACGATTGCCATCCCCAAATAGACAAAAACCCAGTCCCTGGTAGTCTAGTGATCCCCCCAACCCCCCCATCCTTTTAAGGTAATCACCTACCACCCTGCTCCCCCCCAGCACAAGTGCTGGTCAACGAGCAGCACAGCCCTCCTCACATCTCTATGGCTGCCCACCGACTGAACTGTCAATGACAGTGTCAACCAATGGGCTTGTAGTGTATACTGTAAGCTGTCATTGACAGTT
This sequence comes from Neoceratodus forsteri, assembly GCA_016271365.2. NCBI lineage: Eukaryota > Metazoa > Chordata > Ceratodontiformes > Ceratodontidae > Neoceratodus > Neoceratodus forsteri. The sequence goes on along the minus strand of CM057454.1, from coordinate 1,020,913,586 downwards.
CAGTCTGTTGGCAGCCATGGAGGTGTGAGGGGGGATGTGCTGCTTGCCAACCAGCAGTCATGCTGGGGGGGGGCGGGGTGGTGGGCGATTACTTGAGAGGTTGAGGACCACTAGACTACCAGTGACTGGGTTTTGTCTATTTGTGGATGGCGATCAGTGATGGGGGGATCAGTACACTATGGAAAAGGGATTTATCACTATTGTGTGGGAGATTGGGCACCGGGGTGGGATACTACAATACAGAAAAGTGCTATTGGGTGGGACATCAGGCATCAGGGAAAGGGAAGGGGCCACTACATTATGGAAATTTTTTTTATGCAGGATCAGGGAGGGGGGAGGGACCAATACACTATGGAAAATTTTATTTATTATGGGATCGGGGATTGGCGAGGTGGCAGGGACCACTACACTATGGAAAGTGTTTTTTTTTATTTTGTGATTGGGGAGTAGGGAGGGAACCACTAGACCAACAGGCATATGTGTCTTCACTATTGAGAAGCTGATCGGCATTGGGGTGGTGTGCGCTAATCTCCTGCCATAGGCCATGCAAATGAGCCCATATTGGGCATGCAAATGGCCAGTTAGGGTTATGCATGCCTAAAGAGGTCATTTGCATGGCTGGCTTAGTGAATACCAACTTAGTACATTGGTGCAATGCTTGTATAATAGGCAGGATTTGTCTAGTGCACTTACCGGTCAACAAAAAGTAAAATAAAAATAAAAATTATCATCAGCCTCCATTTCCCATATTCTGTATCAATCCACTTAGCATAGTGATCAGGAAGTTTCAGGCAAAAGCAGCTTATCATGGCTCTCTCTTCTCCCCATACTTCTTCCACTCCTGTATCAATTCCTTAATTCCAACTGAGGAATACTCTCTATGGTATGCCTGCATTGATAATGTCATTACACTTATCAAGCAGCTTGGTTCAGGAGCTTGACTTGCCAAAGCCAACATCTCAGATGCTTTCAAACTTTTGCTAAACCACCATTCCCTATGACATCTTTATGGTATGTACTGAGACAATAGTTATTATTTCACAGTCCATCTGACCTTCGGATGTAGGAGCAGCCCCAAGCTCTTCGATGACTTTGCCAACACCCTCTGCTGAGCCTTACTTAATGTCCATCATAGACCTGCTATGTTGCACTTCTTGGATGATTTTCTCCTCAGACTCCATTCCAGAGAAATGCTTACAGACCCATGTTCAATTCTTTACATCCTTGAATATCCCCTTAGCTACAGAGAAAACCCTGGGCTCGGATACCTCCCTTGAATTTCTTGGCATTGTTCTGGACTTCATCCATATGGAGCTCAACTCCCACAGACAAACTTCTTCACTTCAGTCTAAGGTCCATGCTTTTCAACATGATCATTGCGTACAAAGCATGAGCTACTTTCCTTCTTTCGGTTACTTGAACTTTGTTATGAGAATCATCCATAAGGCAGATCATTTTCTCCTATCTCTTAAACCTTGCTTCCTCAGTTGACAACCTCTATCACTACTTTCAGATCTTGGCAGAGCAAAATCTGACCTGACCATGTGGTCCTTATTCCTTGCCCATTGGAACAGTTTCTCCATGTTTTATAAAGACCATTGCTGGACTCCACCCCAAGATTTATACCGATGCATCACCTACTCATGGATTTGCTGCCATTTGTGATTGAGCTTGGTTTGCCACCCTTGACCTCCTGACATTCTATCTATCCCAGAATTTTCTCATTGCTTCCCTGTTCAAAATGTATCTGATTTTTGCTGTTGCCTTCGTATGGGGCCACTTTACAGTCAGTGTCCATTTTCTCAGTCAACCAAAGTACAGTAGACATCATAACTAAAGGGTGTTCCTCAACCTTGACCATTATGATGTTCATGCAGAGGTTAACCTGGCTTTCATTGTATCATAATCTCCCTTTCAGTGTTTTCATATCCTGGGTCATCAAAATAAAGCAGCTGATGCATTGCCCCACTTCCAGTTCTAGGTATTCTGCAGATTATGTCCAGAAGCAGATCCAGGTATGGTGTCTCCACCTTCCTTCCAGGATCTAATTATGCTCTAGAATATTATCACTGCCAGAGCAATGTATTCTGTAGCCTGGTCTAAATATGACAGTTTGGCACCTCACGAGCTGAGCACAGTTCCCATTTCCATTGATCATGCTCTAACCTTCATGATTTATTGCCACCAGGCCTTGCATCTTTCTCATGGCACTATTAAACATTACATCTCAGGAATCAGTTTATTCACTCTCAACTTGCTCCTTCCTTTCTATCAATTCTGTCCAAAAACTCCTCTTGCTGTGTTTCCGAAAACTGCTTCCCACAAAACTCCTCAGAGACTGCAGATAGAAGGGCATCTAATCAGACTTTTAGACTTGCTGGATTCAATGCCTTTTGAACCGATGACCAACTTGATGATTGCTTCTGCCATATGCTTGGCTTTTATGGTTTTCTTAGACCATAGGAATTCTCAGTCCACACTTCTACTTCTTCCTCATTTCTCAGGATATCCAATCTTACAAACAAGACAACTTCTATGCCCTGCATCTGCCTTCATCCAAAACAGACCAAGCTCATGAAGGGGGTCTCAATCTCCTTCTTTCTTTTGAACAACAAATGGTGTCCTGTCTCTTGCTGTTTCATGCTGGTTCAACTCCCTCTCTGCCCTTACTAACATCAACCTACAATGTACCCATGAACACTAAATGCTTCATTGCCCACATCAGACTTCTGTTACACAGCAACAATTTTATCACCACTTAAAGCTAAAAGCAGAAAATCATACGCTAAGCTGGGCATGCTGAAGGAGTGCTGAAAGAGCTGTGTGGACATTTAATTTAATTGTTTCTTTGGCTTTTGCTCAGTTGTTATTTATTTTGTTTTGTTGTTATAGTGAGATTATCTGAGATTATTTGGTTAAGTCGCTGGCAGTAGTTTAATTCAAATCCATTTTGTTTTGGAGCATTACCGGAATCACTCAACAGCTACAGAGTGTACACTGGGCTGTCTGACCGGACCTGCTGCCATTCGAATGTAAGGAAGATCTGTGACTGTGTTTGCAAGTTGTGAGTTAAGCTAAGGAACTTTTAAAAGCGTAGCCCTCGGATTCGAAATAAAACTGTGGACTGTGTTTGGAGCATGAGTAAGCTGTGGCTGGAGGGTTTTAGAGTGCATATCCGGAGGAAACACTGCTGACTATCCTTGGATTAGGAATAAATCGTGGCTCGAGGAACTAAAAGGTAGCTGGTGGTAGAAGGAATGCTTAGGCGAGTGTAAAGTTTGGGTGGTGTGGGAAGCGTAATGATTATCCTTGCAGACTCGTTGGCTGACTTGGCCGGAGCTTTGGATTTTTACATACAGCGTGCGTTTTAGCCGTCCAGCTGAGTTTGGATTCCCCCGTTTGGACTGTAGACCCTGTATTTTGTGGGGGTCTGGCCACTGACTTCTACCCTGCTCAGGCAGGCTGGGCCGAGCGTGCTGGGGAGTCGACCAGACAGTGTGCAGTCTGCCTAGGCTCTCCGCCGGACAAGCAGGTGGGCTTGCTCGAAGTAGACTGCCGTAGTTGCTGTGTAGTTTTTCTGATGCCCAGCCCTTGCAGCATCGCTATTAATCTCTTATTTGAATTTCTTTGCCCTGTTTTGGAGAGTCTGCAAGCAACTTTTATTTGGGATTTGCTTTATTTATTATACTAATGTCTTCACTGACTGTTATCGTGGCGTAACTGCGTGTGGGAGTTTGTGGATACTGGAGAGTCAACTTCAGCCTGGATCTGGTTTCCGTGGGAGTTTTTCTTGCTTCTGTCCCTGGGATTACCGGCTCTGGCTGATCTGAGGTCGTGCATGCTGGATGTGTTGGGAGCATCTTTGTAGTGCTGTATTTTTGGAAAGACTTGGTCTGGTTGCTGTGGCCTGCTTCAACTGCTCTACATCCTCTGAAAAAAGTTGTGTATTTCAGATGTACCGTGAGTACTAGGACTTGAGTTTCCATCACTGTCCTTTGCTTATTTGGGACCTTAGATCTGACTTTAATGCTGTGTTGAGGCTTCTGGGGAATATTGCCACAGTGTTGGTTTTGGTCTTGGTTTTGAGTTTATCCTCCCCACCTTTTTCATTCTTGACTGGGCGTTTGGTGTTGTGCTGTCTGGGACCAAGCAGGAGCCTCTCCTATTTTCTTCAAGGAGTTGGGGTTATCGGAGGCTTCTAAGCTGCTCTGGGGCGGCCTTATTAGGCTGGTTTAGGGGTATCTGAGCTGTGTGTCTCAGTGGCATAACCGGGCCTTATTAGGCAGTTTTGGGGTGTGGTGGGGAGGAAGCCTCCTGATGCCTCACAGCTAAATCAATCATCATTCCCAAAGAGCTACTTTCTCCTTCCATGCATAAGTTTGCACTAGCCTGTATATTGTTATCTTGGAATGTTTATTTAGAATATTTTGGATTCTGTTTCTATTTATATTCGATTTTATTGGACGGACAGTGTGTGCAGTGAGAGGACCTCATTGTCCTTATATGTCTGGACTTCTTCTACATTATACTCATTGGCAGTGAGAGTGCTAAAAACAACTGTAATTTCTTTTTTGGACTTCATTTTATTATATAAAGGACAGTGGGTGCAGTGAGAGGGCCTCCCTGTCCTCTTATATTCTTATATTTTTATATTTGGATTTTTTAATGATTTGTTTATTGTTTACGTGTGGTTGTGTTGCTAGTAGGTTGGTTTATGTTTTGGGTTTTTAGTCTAAATATAATTTGTGGGTATTTTATTTTTGTGACATTAGGATTTTCTTTATTTATTGGCTTGCACCGGTTTGTCTCCCGCTTTTGTTATGTGTCATTTTACTAACCCGGTCGTGCATTATTCGTCCTCCGACCTCCACGCCCTCTGCCCTTTTGCCCTCCCTCCATTTTCCACCTACCAGCTTTGTCGGGCAGTTAGTGCCCGTGGGAGAGAGAGAGGTGGGCATGGCAGGGTCATGGACATGATGCAGGGGCCCAGATGAGCCGCATTGGGGTGGTTAAGCCCAGAAGACGTCCTGGGGCAAAATGGAGCCTGGAACGTGGTTTTCCATGCCTAGTCTATATACCCAAGGACTCCTCCTATTTGGATGGGCAAGTAGTTGGGATCCCTGTCCAACTCGGGCGGTGCTGTGCAATGCCAGATCTGTTAAAAACAAATCAGCTATTATTTCTGATTTTGTTGAGTCAGCATATCTGGCTTGCATCACCAAGACCTGGCTGGATGGAAATGCCGGCCCTTTCTTAGAGGTGTCTGTTCCGGCTGGGTACTTGGTGATTCACTGCCCGAGATTGGATCGCGGGGGGGGGGAGTAGCGGTCTGTTTTAAGACCAGCTTGGGGCTCACGGGAGTACCAGTTGAGGAATCTGAATCCTTTGAGTGTACCGTCGTGGCTGGTGTGGGTTGCAGGATAGCCCTCATCTACCGTCCACCAGGAGACGAGGGACGATTCCTGCAGGAAGTGGCAGGCTTTGTCGCCCGATATGGCGTTGGAGTACGCCAGACTGATAGTTCTGGGCTACTCAATGCCTGGGCCAACACAAACTTTCTGCCTTTGGTCAGCACTTCCTCCAGCTGATGTCATCACTGGGCTTACACAGATTGTTTCCTCGGCCACGATAATCATGGTCACTCCTTGGATTTAGTTTTCTCCTGGGGATTGAGGCCTCTGATTTGGTGATGGAGCCTGTCAGTTGGTCCGATCATTACACCGTGAGCTTCAATTTTTGTGCTCCCCTTCATAGGTCTGCCCCTGTGGAGATGGTTCGATACCGCCCATTACGGGATGTGTGCCCTGAAGACCTGATGGCGGTGTTGAACCTCTCAGAGTTTCCGACTGCCAGCATGGGTCCAGAGGCTATGGTCTTGGCTTAAAATCAGGCCATTTCCCTGGCCCTGGACTCAATTGCTCATGTCTGTTTTCGTCCCCTCTCTCTTAGCCCTCGGGCTCCTTAGCTTGATGGGTCCTTGAGGGAGTTGCGACGTGTGGGTCGACGGTTAGAGCGTCGTTGGAGAAAATCTGCTCTCGATGTCGACCGCCTTAGTTTGGAGGAGCATTATCGGCTCTACCAATCAGAGATCTCCCATAAGAAGGCAGAATTCCTGTCCAGGGAGATCTCTGTCACTCAGAATCGACCAGCTCAGCTCTTCAGAACTGTGGACAGGCTGTGCAATCCAGCCTGTCTCCAGCTCAGTCGAGCTTTTTCACAGAAGGAGTGTGATGAGATCGCTCAATTCTTTCACGAATAAGGTTGCCGACATCAGATCTGAGATCCATCCAACACACTCTAAGGGGAAGCTTTTGGTCGGCGTTTGGTCATGAAATCCTCTGTCTCCTGGTGTTCCTTTGACCTGCCGATGTTCAATGATATTATGTGGATCATCCAGGGGATGCACCCTACGTGCTGTAGTTTAGATCCAGGCCCTACTTCCCTAATTTTGGGTTGTGCTGAGATCGTTGGCCCATTTCTGGTTCAAATAATCTGGTGCTCCCTAGAATTGGGTGAGTTTTCTAGCTCCCTAAAGGAAGCTGTGGTGACTCCCCTTTTGAAGAAGGCTTCTTTGGACCCAGATGTTTTTTCCAACTACAGACCGATCTCTAACCTTCCCTTTATTAGGAAGGTTATTGAGAAGGTAGTGGCAAACCAGCTTTAGGACCATTTGACCATCCATAATATCTATGAACCTCTCCAGTCTGGTTTTCGTAAGAGACATAGTACTGAGACTGCTCTGGTTCGGGTACTCAATGATCTGATGGCGAGAGATCAGAGGAACCGTTCTATATTGGTCCTCCTTGATCTCTCCTCAGCCTTTGACACTGTAGACCATGGGGTTTTGCTCGAACGTCTGGAGTCCATCTGCGGCCTATTTTGTACAGTGCTCAGATGGTTTTCATCTTTTCTATCTGGGAGAACGCAGAGAGTTGTGTTGGGGATTTTTTCCTCTGACCCTTTCTCTCTGCATTGTGATGTCCCCCAGGGTTCGGTGCTTTCCCCCATGTTGTTTGCAGTGTATATGCTGCCCCTCGGAGACATTGTAAGAAGGTATGGGCTGAGGTTTCACTGCTATACTGATGATACCCAGCTCTACCTGTCTTTTGCCCCCGACCAGGTTAGTGCTCTCTCGGTATTTAATAGCTGCCTCGCTGAAATCCAGGACTGGATGAATGTGAGCTGGTTAAAGTTGAACGCCGGTAAGACTGAGGTTTTGGTCGTGGACCCGGGGCATAGGACAGGTGGGTTGGGGTCCAGTCAGCCCTCTGGCGTATTGCCTGGGGGGATCTGATCCCTTCCTCTGAATGGGTGCGTAACCTGGGAGTGGTACTTGACGACAGGCTGACTCTTCATCATCAGGTGTCAACAGTCGTTAAATCCGCATTTTACCATCTTAGGAACATCGCCAGGGTGAAACACCTTGTTCCATCCAGCGATTTACCCGTATTGGTCCATGCTTTCATGACATCTCACCTTAACTATTGCAACTCCCTTTACCTGGGGCCTCCTGGGGTTGATATCCGCCGTTTGCAGCTAGTGCAGAACGCTGCTGCAAGGTCACTGACGGGGGTGACTAGAAGGACACATATCACCCCGTGCTTTGCGATCTGCACTGGCTGCCTATACAGTGGCGGATCACCTTTAAATTAGGTCTTCTGACCTTCAAAGCCCTGCACGGACTCGGCCTGACTACTTGAAAGAGCTTCTCATTCCTTACCGCCCGTGCGACAGCTCCGTTCAGCCGACAAGGGTTGCTTGAGGTTCGAGGTTATATTAAAGTCCTCTGGGGATAGGGCTTTTGGGTTCATGGCCCCTACCCTCTGGAACTCTCTGCCTGCCCGGCTTAGAGAATGTGACCGTGGAAACATTTAAGTGGGATTTCAAGACTTTTTTATGGAATAAGGCTTTTATGGATTGATGCTGTTTTAAATTGTTGATTTTATATGTATATTTTGATTTTATATGTAAAGCGCCTTGGTATTTGAAAGACGCTAAATAAATAAAGTTATTATTATTATTATTATTATTACACCGGCTGGGGCTTGATGCTTAATCTGGGCATTCATTCAGAATCAGGGCAATTTCTTTAGCATCCAGAAACAACATCCCCAGCCATATCATTAAGAAGCTCGGAAGGTGAAAGTCATCGGCTTATGAAACATATATACCAAATCCTATATCAAAATTAAGGTCAGCCTTTTCTCTCATCTTCTCCTAGCATGCCCAGAGGACAGGCAGATCAGTAACCATGGGACTCCAGAAGTTTTACCCCAAAAATTTTTTTCCTCTCCTGCGCGTTACTGGTCACATTGAAAAAGAGCAGTCACACTCTTTGTGAGTTTGGGGAGATGACCAACACCTTTTTGGGGCTCTCTATTCCTACCAGCTATCAGGCTAAGTGCCTAAAAGATTAGGAACAGAGTATGGCCACAACAGAGTTGCACAAGCGTAAACACTTATTCCACAAACATTGAGTGGGAGGGCTGGCATGAGGTTCAATGTAGGGGTAATAAACTCCTCCCACACAGTTTACTTAAACCAGCTGCTCCCAACAATCCTTGCTCTAGAGTTTGGAATTTTCCCACTATCCTCCCCTTCCTCCTCCAATCATTTCTCTCCTCCCATCCACCCGGAAGGCTCTCTATTCCTACCAGCTATCAAGCTAAGTGCCTAAAAGATTAGGAAATGAGTATAGCCACAACAGAGTTGCACAGGCATAAGCACTTATTCCACAAACATTAAGGCGTACAGACATGTAATTATGGGCAGATAATTAGATGATTGTACTAGTTTTAGCCAATCAAAAGTCTTGATTTTTCTTACACATATTATAATGTTAAATGCACTGCATGTGAGCTCTGTAATGTCTATAGTTGAGAGATCAGCAGATGCCCTAATAAGCCTACACATAATTCATAATATTTGTATTCATGCCTGTGTATTATGAAGTTTTTGTTAGAATTATAGCCTGTATTTTAAAGGGAATTGTTGACACAAACCTCCCAGATCCTATGGGGAGAGGGCAGGCTCATTCCGGCACATTTTGCGCTGATGCCAACTATTGGCCAGCATACTGCCAGAACTGGGTGCAGAAAAAACAAAACAATGTAGTTGGGAACCCTTCATATTGGATTTGTTATGTGTATCGTAGTTTGCACTTAGCCATCTGTATTCTGATATTACAGAGCTTTCATTGGAGTATCATGCTTTGCTGTTGCAAAAGGATAGCATAACATCCCGATTCCAATGAATAGAACTGCACTGCACTGCTCTGATTATACATAGAGATTGTTTCATGTAAATGAAATGCTACTATCTGATAGGAGTACTATGTTTAATTAAGAACCACTCTTTTGGTGGATCACTGATATAAATGTTAATTGCTGTTAGGCAGAGAACACTGTTGTTAGTATAACTGTATTAGGGAATGAACAGATGTGCTCGATCAACATGTGGAAACTCCATATTTAACTGCACATGAAAACTGACTAGAATGAACTAGCACAACATTTGGCATGGAGACAGATTTGTAGCTTGGCCTTGGGTCACAAGGGTGCTGACTAGGGTTTCTATTTACAACCCATCATTTAGCAGAGTGATTTACTGATGACATTACCAAGGTACTGAGCACAACTCATCAAGGAATGAATGGAATGGAATGGAAAGTAACTGTAACTAGCCAGAGACTGAGTGTATTTGGTTGCATGACATATTTAAAATGAGTCCTCAAATGTAAGGGAAAGATGGGTGTTATGAGCCCTTTGAAAAACGTCAACATAGGAGATCTGACAAAACTGATTTGGCAAGATATTCCACATGAGTGAGGTGGCCACAGAAACGTCCCTTTCACTGATGATTTCAAAAGACACAGAAACCACCAGCAGATTATTCCTGTTAAGTGGAGCAGCCAAATCAGAGTATATGGGATCAAGAGAGTTTTTTATGTATTCAGGACCTAAGTGCTATAAGAGCCATGCATGATGAATATGTGCAGCATTATCACAAACCCTATTGACAACAGGGTTGCAGGAGCAAAGGGAGATAGCTCATCTGAAATAGCAGACTACCATCACTTCTGAGAGCCATATTCTGTTGTTGGCATACAAAAGACCTCATACTTACGGCACCTGCAGTGCTAAGTGGCCATTTGCATGTCATTATGTGGCCATTAGCAGCTCAGCACAATGTGTCCATACACAAATGCAGGTGGCATTGTACAGAGCCTTGGCCACTCCCCCCCCCCACATGGGAGCGCTGCCTATGCCATCCCTGGCAGTCTAAGAAAACTTCCTCCCTCGCCCAGTTCCTGTTGGCTTTGAAAAACTGCACTATTGCCATTCTCTGGCCATCTAGTAGACTCTTTGCCTTACACAATCCCTGTTGCTGTTGTGGAACTGGAATAAATCAGATATCTGCCATCTGACTGTTAGGTAGTGAGTGCACACATACTGTAGAAACAGTTATTTCTTTCTTTTTTTTTTATTTACACTTTTTTGTCCTCCTGCTGCCTCATGCTGAAGCCATCAGCCCGGTCACAGACTCCGACCGTGGCTGCCCATATACAGCCGTCCTCCCCGATCCCCCTGGCTTCCCCCCCAGGGCGGGGTCAAGGCACCTGGGCTAAGGGCGCCGTGACTATGGAAAGGCGGGAGTCAACCTGGACACCAAATACGGCAGGAGCGGGCTTCATTTAGTGGGAGCAGGAGTGAGTTTTTTCCCCTTGTTGTTGCGGGAGGCGGGGACATGCAATGACAACCTGCGCCCACCCCGCTTCCTGGATTACTGTTAAATGCCGGTCACTCTGGTACCCCCAGCCTCAGCAGAGGTCCGTCAGCCGGACGGTGTCCCCACCCACCCCCCAGAGATGGAGAGCAGTCCCTAGGATGCTCCATCCCTCTCCCCTGGCCGGTCCTCCAGCAACCCAAGTCCGTTCCCAAACCCGGGTCGCTGGTGCCGCAAGCGGAAATCCAACTGCTGCACTGGTGGGCTGGCAGAAACAGTTATTTCTACAGAATATATGCATTCACTCCCTATCAGTCGGATAGCGGCTTTCTGAGGTCATGAGAGGAGGGTCTGTACCAGTTGACATCTGAGGACTGGATGGCAGCTGACCTATGGACAGGTGGGTGAGTGGGGAGCTAACTGGGGGTGTAGGTGGTGGGCATTCAGTGGATGAGCCAAGGTGGGCTTTGATAGCCATTCATTAGGGGACAGTACTAGACTACTAGGGATGGGCTTCAGTATAGTTCCACAATACAGGACTAAGTTAGGGAAGGGGGTCCACTAGACTGCCAAAGAAAGGTTTTTGTACAGTTCCAAAATGCCAACAGGGATTGGGTAAGGAAAGAGTGTTCACCAGCCTGCAAGGGAAGGCTTTAATACAGTTCCACAATACTCCTATGGTTCAGTTAAGGGAGTGGCTCCACTAGACTGCCAGCCAAGAGCTTTAGTACAGTTCCACAATTCTGTCAGTGACTGGGTGAAGGAAGGATATCCATTCGACTGCCAGGATTTAGATCTTTAATATTGCACAGTACTGACAGCAAATGGGGTGGGGTACCCTAAATTGCCAGGATTGGGATCTGCAATATAGCTCTGCACAAACAGGGATGTGGCAGGTGGAAGCGGGGCTCACCAGCACCAGTGCTGCTTGGGGGGGGCAGAAATCACACATTACTGTGTGCATTGATAAAGCAGGATGCCATTAACATTAATTAGGGATGGCCCGGCTATCTGATTCCACTTACAAAAGCCTTTGAATACACTCTTATATTCTGTATGCAAGAGGGCACATTCATTTGCAAGGCTGCAGTCTGTGTATCAGTGCCATCCACTGTGCACAGTGCAGGTACCCGTTCCCACCCTGCCCAGATGCACAAAGTCTGGTTCGCTTGGTGGTGTACTTGTTAATGCCGTGCTAGCCTTCATAATATGGGGGTCATTGTTAGTCTCTTTCTACCTCTCCCTCACAAACACTAAAATATCACCCTTAGCATTTAAGTATTTAATAAGTTATCTAACCTTAAAGTTTTTAGTCACCTTGAACTTAAACACTAACTATAAACATTCACTCAGAAGGTAGATTCTGAAAACCACTGCGCAGCATATAGATTTTAAAAATAATTACACAGTTAGTGTATTTTCAAAACCTTAGTTAGGATTTCTGTTTTATGAAAACCATTGTGCTTCAGGAAGATTTTAAAAACCATAATGCAGCATGAATATTTTGAAAACCATTGTGTAAATCTGGTTCACCAACTACTTACAGGGCAGACAACAGCTGATCAAATTCGGCAAGGTGCTCTCGGACACCACTGCTGTGTCCTCAGGTGTTCCTCATGGTTCAGCCCTGGGGCCCCTGCTCTTTTCCATTTTTATGAACAATCTTCCTGCTACCTCTTCCTACTCCAGGTCCATGCTCTACGCAGGTGACCTGGTCCTCCTCACTCACTCTCGGGACATTGTTATCATAAACCACCAGATAAGTGAGGACTTCAGGAGTGTCCAATCTTGGATAATGTCCCACAAGCTGGTCCTCAATCTCAAAAAACTCAGGCCATGCTCTTTGTGGCCAAGATAAAGGCCTCCCTTGCTCCCTTGTGTATCACTGGTCTTGATGATGCCCCTGTCCTCATCACCGACTCCATTAAATACCTTGGGGTTACACCTGACCCTCAGTTTGACCTTGGACTCCATATCCTTAGTGTCTGCAGAGCCATTCACTGCAAACTGGGTCTGGCCTATCATGCTAAGAGCAATCTTACTCCTGCTGCTCACCTTGCACTGGATAGAGGAGTGTTTCTCCCTTCCCTTAGCTATGGTCTTCTCCTGTTTGCTCATACCTCGAAGTCTGTCGCCTACAATAACAATTGCCGTTTTGTGCTTGCTGCTCCTCGACTCACCCACCACTGTGACCTATATAGTAAGCTTAACTGGCTCTCCCCATCCAATTACTTAAATTTTGTCTTGGGCTGTTTCATGGGCAAGGTCCTCGGTACCAGCACCCTGCGTGGTTTGGGGGAGCTCCTTGTACCGGCGGCCTCCCCCTCATACTCCTTCAGATACCTGGGCCCTGCTGTGCTAAGGATTCCTGCCACTCGCACTGTAATGGGGGACAGAGATTTTGCCTCATGTGCCCCCAGTCTATGGAACTCCCTTACTGCCCAGGTTCACTCCTCCCTCTGTCAGACTTGCCTCTGAACCTCTTTGTGGAGACACTTGAAGATCTCCTCAGCATGTGGTCGTCCTAAGCCTCCGTAATCTCTCTTGGTACCCTGCACTGTGCATCCCTCCTATTGTCCTGCCTGCCTATATGGATACTGTCCTGCACACACTTTATACACTCTATCTATTGGGTATTGCTCTGGTGGTGCCTCCACTTTCTGGGGACTTATACTGTACAAAATTTGTATATAATGGATTTTTTACTGTATATGAACTCTATATATTGCGCTGATCACAGCCTTGGTGATCCGTTGTATTTGTTCTGACCATTTGTATGTACCTGCTGACTACGTTATGTTTCTGTTTTCCCTGACTCTGTATAACTGCCTTAAGTGTATCGTATTGTACTTGTCATATTTCCTGTACTCTCCCGGGTCATACCTGAGAATAGGCAAATGTCTTGTCTAGTGTACTTACCTGGTTAACAAAAGCTAAATAAATAAATATTCAAACCATTTGTGCACTAGATAGATTGTCAAAGCACTTTTGAGGGATTCTGTGCAAACATTCTGTTTATTACCACTGTTCAAATCAGGTGACCCTGGCGATCTCAATAACTACAGGCCAATTTCCCTCCTTCCAGTCCTGTCCAAGCTCCTAGAGAGAAAATTGTAAATGCACAGCTGAGGACTCACCTTGAGTCTAGGGAACTGCTAAATCCTATGCAGTCTGGATTCAGAGCTAAACATAGCACTATCTCAGCCCTCGCCAAAGTTACTAATGACTGGCAGCATAATCTTGAGAGCAAAAACTTTATTTGTGCTGTTTTCCTTGATCTAAGCAAGGCTTTTGACACCGTCGACCATAGTCTGCTCCTCTCCTCCCTTCAAACCATAGGTGTGGACCCCTCCTCTCTGCGTTGGTTTACTGACTATCATAGGGCGCCTTCAACAAGTTAAAGCGAAGGAGGCCTGTCCCTTAAAACTCTGCAAAGAGGGTACCTCAAGGTTCTATATTTGGGCCCTTACCTTTTGCAATCTACATTAATAACATCGACTACTGTATAAAGAAGCCAACATCCATCTGTTTGCAGATGATACAGTTCTCTACGTGAGTCGCCCAACACCTGAAGCTGCCTGCAATGACCTACAGTCAGAATTCAACCTTTTACAAAGCCAACTCCTCCAAAAAAAGCTACTCCTTAATGCCAAAATAACTAAAGCGATGGTCCTCGCCCCTTTTATCCGTATAGCTAACCCTGTGTCCAGTGGGACAGTTCCCCAAATTACCACAGTTCTAGGTGAAAACTAGAATTTGTTACAAAATTCAAGTATCTGGGAGTTTGGATAGACCAAAGACTCTCCTTCATTGAACATATCGAGGACTTGCTAAAACGATTTCGGCAAAGGCTTGGATTGTTTTTTAGAATCAACCAATTTCTCACCAGAGATGCCAAGAAACAACTGGTCCAATCCATTTTCCTATCATTGGTTGATTACGCTGACTCCCTCTACAGTCAATGCCCCAACTCTTACATGGCTAAACTGGACACACTCTATCATCGAGTGCTGAGGTTTATAATGGGACTCCCCTTCGACATGCATCACTGCACCCTATATCACGGCAGTGGGTGGACATCACTAAAGTACAGGCGCCAGAACGGCTCTCTTGACCTATAGAGCCATCTCTAATAAGCTGCCTTACTATATCTCCTGCTGTCTTCCCCTGAGTATAATTGGGAAATATCGTTAAAGTTACTCAGCTATTACACTTAAAGTACCCAAAGCAAAATCCTGCTTTGGCAGGGCATCCATAAGCTTAGTGCTACCTACCTTATGGAGCGATCTACAAAAACCTCAAATTAAGCACTCTAAGTGGCATAAATGCCTTCAAGGCGCTTTTTTCCATACAATCAAGAAGTATGTAACTGCTTCACCCACTCAGACCCAGTACCAGTGTCTGCACTGGTATATAGCCACCTAGACCCAATTTTAGTACTGACCCCCCAGCTTGCTCCTAACCAGCCTAATTGTTCTCTCTCTCTTATCCCCCTGTCTTATCAACACTAGGCCCGTCCATCCCCTTATTCTTCCTTTCCCAACCTCAGATAGGAGCTCACTACCCTGGGTTGTGACATCCTACCATGCCCCGTACTTTATAACATTCAATCCCGGGGCTCACACATACTCCTTTTCTCCATCCACCTTCTCTACATCCCATTTTACCAATTCCTTTCTGTGCACCGTGCCCTCCTAGCCTTTCTCCCTACCTCCCTCCCTCCTTCCCTACCTTCACCTCTACCTCTACCTATTATTTTCTTGCTACTTCCTCCTGCAACCTTAGATAACCTGCTTTATCTTCCTATAGACACTTCTATGTATGTAAATACCATGTAATCTGTACAATATCTGTATAATTCTATGTACATATGAACTTCTTTTTCTTCCTCTCTGTAAAGAGTATTATCTGTATTGCCTTGTAAATGCCTGTGTTGACCTGTATATACAATTGTTCATGCTCCACCCAGGTCCATCTTGCAAATGAGCTTCTGCTCAACGATGAACGCCGGGTTAAATAAATAAATAAAGACTTGATATTAATTAAAGATATCTAAATACAGGCCATCCCTGTGGCAGGGCAGTAGAGCTACTGACTGCCATGCTGATCCTAGATCAGAAGCTGTCTCAGATTGCAAGGGGTTGGTGGGGGGGAGGGGGAGGATCAAGTGTTTGATGGACTACTCTTCTTTCCCTGGGAGGGAGGGCTTTTTGCTCTACTGCAAGACTGCCATCAGATGAAGGCCTGGTGGTAGTGTGGGTCTGCACTGGCATGAAGGGAGGGAGGGAGTTGCAGGACTCTGAGGCACGCGCATGCCTCCACACACACACACTGACATGCATGCTCCAGCTAGGGGGAAAGGAGAAAAAAAGCAAAGGAAAATGGACAGTGGGGAAGGCCCACATGATGCTCTGAGCACTCTCTCACACTTGCCATCAACAGGTCCCCTGTTGGCAGCAACTAGTTGAGAGCCCTTGGGGGGGGGCGATGGCCCTCCTCCATCTGGCCCAGCCATGAGAGACAATCTGTGGGGGACCATGGTTAATGGGGGAGTTCTGGGGAGTTGGTTGCCAAGAGGGGGTTGTAAGGGACAGATCTGAAGGGAGCCAGCCTACCCTGGCCAATGAGAATAAAAAAGATATTTAAATACTACTTTGTATAGTTTTATTAAAATTTAGTATTTTTTACCTGTGGCTGTTATTCAAGGGTAGCTTGTATCTGAGGGAGGCCTTTTTTTCAAAATCTAAATTTTAAGTGCTAAAAATAAAATATTACACATCTTGGATTTGACCAAGTTTATTGTTATTGATCTACTTCATATTAAATTAAGTAAAAGAAACATCAACTGAGATAATCAGTTAAAAAAGACAGTACAATAATGATCCTATTTACAGAGACAAAAATCACAGAGTCCTGCCCACAGTGTTTATTCTGACTTGACTGCAACCCTGAGTAGAAGCTTGTGCTGGAGGATGGCTTTTATTAAAAGTATTCATTTTTTACCTGCAGCTTGTTATTGAGTGTGGCTTTTTTTTTTAGGGTGGCTTGTATTTGATTAATCATGGTATTTAGCTTCACTTTCTTTAGTGATCTGAGCATGTGCAAACAATAAATCATTAATAACGTCAAAATGAATGAATATTTTGTCACCAAACCATCAAATAACTTATAGCTCCATAACACCTAACAAACCTGTAAGTATCAAAACATACATCTTTGTAGATTTTGTTAGCTATTTTTTTGGCAAACTGAGCATGTGCCAACAAATATCATTGCTAACTCCAAAACAAATTAACATTTTTTACCAAACCATAAAAAAGGACCTATTCCTTCATAACATCTAACAAACTTCTAAACTGTATAACTTAACTCAACACTTTATGAATCCAAAACCTACAAACAGATGTCTAAAAACTTATCATATTAGTAGACTTTAGGGCTGCGACGATGCATGCCAATTTTCACAGTCCTAAAGTCCAAGACAGCTGAGTTATAAACATTTTAAAATGGTCTTTTTTAGAAAACACAAACACAACCCTAATATGCAATACAGGCATTACTGTGTCTATATAATATAAAATTGCAACACAATTCATTAATGCACTAGTTAGGGTCAAAGCAACAAAAGTTGGGAAATGTAGAATTAGGGTTTCCAACCCTAACACCCCTCCCCCCTCCAGGCAGCACAGCAGGTGTGGGGTGTGCCTTGGGGGTTCTCAAGCCCAACACTCACCCCATTCCAGACCATCCATAAATAAGATCAGATATGTACATTATATGACAATGGGGTGAGTGTTAGGCCTGAGAACCCCAAGACACACCCTGTGCTGCCTGGAAGGGGGGTTGGAAACCCCAATGCCACTTTTAGTGCTTTGACACTAACTAGTGCATTAACAAAGTGTTTTGCAATTTATTTCCTTACTTTTTGAGATTGCATAATCATATCCTTATTTGACTGTGGGAACACAGAGTTCTGCAGACCCTACGCTCCCATCCATACATAACTTTTGCAATAGTATAATTGTATCCTTATTTTCCTGTGGGAGCACAGTGCCCTCTAGGCCCTGTGCTCACATCCCTGCAGTATATTACTCTTTTATATGTATCCCTGGTGTCTGGTGGTACCCCCACCCTCCTATTTCCATACATATAATTTTTTATATATTTTTCCTGGTGTCCAGTGGTACCCCAACTCTCCAATTGTGCCCTGGTCCCCATTAATTTATAGTTAATCACCTTGGTGTCAAGTGGCACCCCCACCCTACGATTTCCATACACTGTTTTTTTTATATTTTCTTTGGTGTCCAATGGTACTCCCTCCCACTCTCAAAGTGTGCTCTGGTCCCCATTAATTTAAAGTTAATACCCCTGGTATCTAGTGCCCCTCAACCTCTGATTTCCACATTTTTTTTTTATTTTCTATTTTCATTATTGTCCAGTGGTACCCACACCTTCCCGTGTCCCTCATATCCTGTAAGTAAGAAAATGGTACCTCAATGTATTGTATTTTTTTGTACCTGTAAAAAAAAGAAGTCCACCAGTGATCATACCTGCACACCCACTTGACTTCCCAATGTGCACTCACCACCCCGCACCCCCCAAGACCCCCCCACACACCGTCACTAACCTGAACTGGTCCCACTGTGAAGATCCAGTCTCTGATTGAAGACTCATCTTGCTGCTTGGACTGGTGACTGCTGTCTGAAAAATAAGGTAACTATTGTTGGAAATCCCATTGAAATACGTTGAACTGCAGTTACCTTATTTCTCACACAGCAATCACTGGTTCCAGCAACAAGATGTGTCTTTGATTGGAGAGCAGATCTACAGTCGGACCAGTTCAGGTGAGTATAAGTCTGGGGGTATTGAGTCATAAGAGGTCAGATGGGGTACAGGTGCAATAACTGGTGGACATTATTTCTTACAGGTTAAAAAAAATACAAGACATTGAGGAATTAGTTTCTTTTTTACAGGATATAAAGGATATGGGAAGGTGGGGGGTACCACTGGACACCAGTCAAAATGTAAAAAAAAGAAAAATAAGAAAATTGAAGGGTGCGTTGGTGCCACTAGATGCCAGGGAACAACGGGGCCAATAATCAGAGGGTGGAGGGGTTGGCCACTAGACACCAGGGAAACAATGGAGCCAGCAATCGGAGGGTGGTGGTTGCCACTAGACACCAGAGAAACTATGGGAATGGTGATCAGAGGAAGGGTGAGGGTGCCACTAGACACTAGGGAAAGGATTTCCCATCATGAAAAAAGAATCCTTTCTTGTGACTCGTGGTATGAAAAATAATTTTTTTTCATGTCAAGAGTCATGAAAGAAGATTTATAATCTGGAAAAAAAATTCAAGGGTATTTCTTCAATGGAGAACTCCAGAATCCAGCTGAGGGGTCCCAATAAGCAAGCTACTGTACATATGTTGGTATCTACGGAAAACATAGCTGTTTTGAGTTACTTTATTTTGTTTCCCTTGCTAACTGTAAAACAAAATGGCAACAGCACAAAAAAAAGATTTCCCATTTGTGACACAGGATGACTCATTTACGAAAAAGGATTACCCATTTGTGATAAAGAATCCTTTTTTGAGTCAGACATCTAACTAGAGAGTGAAATTCTGATTGAAAATAATGGGAACTTTAAAATTTAATAACTTTGGAATGGATTGGTATTTTTCATCAAACCATCAAAAGGCACATCTGTGAGGCAAGACCTTTCTACCCTAAACAGTTCAGATTAAAATTCCAAACTGTTTTTGCACTGCAGAGTGACAGAGATGAAAATAAAAGGTAAATTTCACTTTTTTTAACCCTATGTATCTCCACACCCACACATCCAACTGGAACACAACTTACCATATCAAGAGAGCTTTGGTCCCTGATGAAGCTTGCAAAATTTCATGCAAATCAACTGAATGGTTGCAAAATTATTAAAGTGCTAAATTTCGAGCTTAACATAGAAGCAACCACTCAACTGTAACCATATGGACATGCTTGCATATATATATATATATATATATGTGTGTTGTGTGTGTGTGCTAAGTATTTTAGCTTTATGCTATTTTTATAATGCAGTATTCATTTGTATAGCACTGACCCTAATGCATTTGTTAGTGTTAATTTAAATTCAGGTAGAGGAGCTGAAATAGTCAAATATGTATTTATGTTAATGGTGTAGCTTCCTAATTCATTTTATCCACACTTTAAACTTCTTTTGTAAGGAAATGATTATACTACAACATAATATGCACTTCAGAATTATTCTTATTCTACTCATTTCATGTGTAACTGTTTAGTCAAAGGTGATTCTCCTATAATGTTACAAAGTTTTATTAAACTAGCTCTCCAATTCCAATCTTTTAGCTCCATCACTAAAGCAGGTGAGCCCTGACTGTGGGGCTGAGAAATAAATAATGTTTAAATGAGTTTAAGCTCTTTGCTTTTTCTCATCTCACAAAACACTATATAAAGTGCCACATGATCTTAAAAGGCATCAGTGCATACCTGTAGCAATGCTCACAGCCATTTGTGTGGTGTTCCCTATATTTATTTATTTATTTGTTCATTTATTCATATGTTTATTTATTTATTTAAATTTTGATGACTGGGTAAGCCCACTGAGATCATGGATCCCTTTTTAGGGGTGACCAGGGATTAGTTACACATATTGTATTCTATACAATAAAGGAATACATTAGGTGAACTGAATGAACAGCAGTCCTGAGAACAGCCAAGGTGAGCAACTGAAACTGGATAAAATAAGAAATACACAGCCATACACAGAAAGCCATACTAAAAGGATTATTATTTATAACAAGTTATTGAGCACATATCACAAACATTAAATATACCCATCATAAAGAGTTGATAATGCAAGCTGCTACAGTGACAAGGGTCAGAAGAAATTAGGTCAGGGTAAACAAGGATTGCTATTTACTCTAAGGCCACAATACAGTGCTAGCATGTACCAGTGAGTGTGGACCAGAGAAGGATTTTAGTCATTTCTTAAAAGGGCACAGGTGGGACTTTCAAGCACCTCGAAGGTAAGGTATTCCACAAGCATGGGGCAATGTAGAGAAACAACCTTTACTCAGTGGCATACTGTGTGACACTTGGACAGCTGGTTCTGATCACTGTATAATTTTTTGCAATATAAAAAATGGGTTATGGACTGTCTCTCTTGAGAAATGCTGAAACAGCATGTGAGTATGATGCACACACACACACACACACACACACACACACACACACACACAGGTTTTAGATACAAGGTGTCACCTGGAAGGTGCAAAACTAATTACAGACTTTAACTAAGTTGATTATAGCTGTAGTTGCTAAAAGGGGAAAATCATAAACTTTTATAACGCTTAGAGGAAGAAGAGCAGGTTGTGACGTTTTAGTGCGAAGTCATAAAAGATGCTTTCATGTCTTGGAAGGGGGAAGCTTATCATAAGATCAAAAAGAGTCATTTGAAGAACATGAGTTATGCTGAGGTTGTAGAATTTAATACTTGGAAAAGACATCCTGTTTTATATAGATATATTTTTTAATATATTCTGACAGGGAGAAGCTAGGTGACCTCATGCAAATAGGTGGGGAAAACCAGCTTTTAAGCATTATCCTGTTTTCCTTCAGAGACACTTCTATCTAGACTCTGATAAAGAAACATCTGTGAGCACTTTAAGCAGGTATTTAGAGAGAGAGGGCAAATCTAAGTACTTTAGTAGGAATTGCACTGTTGAAACCTGTTTTGTTTAAGAGATTTGTATGTCTTGTGATATAATAGTTCTGTATTTTATGTGTTATATATTTTTTATCTATTTTAGTAAAACTCTATTTTTAGAGCTTACTTGGTCTGTCTTTGACTTATTTCCTTTACAAGTAGAGTATATATGGTTAAAGCAGACACTGTACATAAGCTTGAATGGTGATACCAAACTGGAAAAAGGTAAGCGTTTTAAATCTGAGGTCTTTTATTACAGTTTTTAAGGGTTCATTTCTGTACACCTGATTAGGTGCCAGTAGGCAAAGATATCTGGCCCCCTGAAGACAGAATTATCTGATCCTGTACATTGGGTACGCTAACAAGAGGTTCACAGTTTGAATCCCTCCAAGACTTAAGACCAAAGGTTGAATCGAATCCACAAAAACAGACAAGAGGGTTATCTTGTTCTGTTAACTGTTCACAAGACTGTGCTCGGAGGTTGGCACTTTGGGAGTAGAGGGCTGACCTGCTGAGTGGGTTTGTGACATACTGTACTTTAGATATAACATGCAATGGGAGGACTGCAGATCTTAGGGGGCAAATAAACTGCCTTTGCTGAATGATACCTATTAGGCTCGGTAGTGACAGTGGTTGAAGTACCTTATAAGGAAGACAGAGTACCGGATATCATATTCTATTGTTGAATGAAGGCCAGTCCAGGGAAGTTAATACTCAAAATGATGGGCCCTAGAATGGGTAATAGCTGTGAAGCATCAAATCCTATGGTACATCATTCTTAGTCTTGGAAGGGTAGAGTCATGGGCAGCCTGGACCACAAGGGCACCAAACATGAGAAGGGGCAGAAGAGAGGACCTGGAGATGGCTGTGTGGGCCTCCCTTGAGAGGCAGGGGGAAAGCCGATAAAGCAAACCAATTCTTTGATTCAAAGATTTAACTGAAGAATCCACATGTGATTCAAATGACCTGGTTTGGTCCAGCACCTTTCCCAAGTATTTAAAGATTGAACCACCTCCAAATTGTAACTGGTAGCAGTGCAGAGGTTGATGAGGTGTTTTCTGTCTGAGCCCAGATTCTTGTGCCCAGAGCGTTTCTTTAGTTTATTTCACATTAAAACCAGTTTATTTTCCAGGAGCCAACATTCTAGTGTTGGAAATCAATAGATAGCTGGGAGTTGATCATGGTTAAGTCAGGCAGGACCTGTAGATTATAGTATCATCAGCGAACAGATGAACTGAAGCACCACCACAATTTAAGGACAAATCATTTATAAACAAGAAGAAGAGCAGGGGGCCAAGTATTGATCCTTGTGGTGCCCCATCAGTGATAGGTCTAGGGTAGCAGACACTATCTTGCCACTTGACACATTGCTGCCAGCCAGATTGGTAGTTATGAAACCACAGACAGACAAGATCATCTAGGCATAGGTCCTGAAGTTTTGTTAACAACAGCCTATAATCTACCAAATCAAATGCTTTCATGAGGTTGACAAAAATAGCACCCGTGGCCATACCGCGATGCATTGTGATAAGAATATCAGAGGTGACATGAACCAAGGCTGTGTCAGTCCCATGATTTTTCTGAAAACCATGTTGGACATTGGTAAGGGAGCAGTTATGCTCAAGGATGTCAATAAGTTGATTGTATAACAGTCTCTCCTGAATTTTGGCAACCACACTAAGAAGGCAGATAGATGTATAATTTTCTATCTTGTCAAATGGCAGAAAGGAGACAGCAGTCTCAGGTGTCCCTTATATACCTGGACACCACCATACAGGGAACCACATGATGATTCCATTGCATCCCCCGTCATGCACTCACATCATGACATCATGATGCCTGGTGACATGCACTTGGCCCCCTGCTTGCAGAAACACCACTGAATAAAACAGTCACGCTCTTTAAAGGGAAGCTCCTGAATACCCAGCAAGTTTAACAGCTGCTGCAGAAATGCCCAGCTAGGGCTTTTAGCATCCAGCTGTTTTTCCTTTATTCACCTGCTGCTTGCTGATTTCATTTTAAACAGCCACATCATTCATAATGTCTGCAGTCACCCATGGCCATCTCGTATACCTTAGGACCCCACTACTTAAGTTATGTAATGAGGGCTACCAGCTAATGGCAAAATTGATAGTCCTCATTAGCATAACCAGCAGAGTAGAAGCACCCAAAGTGTGTGAGATGGCTGGGTCTCTGCAGACATTATGGACAGAGAAGTTGTTTAAGAGAAATCAGTATGCAGCAGGTACATTAAAAAAAAAATCTTAATTCTAGAAGCCCTAATCAGGCATTTTGCTGCATCTACTGCACTTGCTGGGTATTCAGGAGTTTCCTTTAAAGGTAACTACCCAAACTTAAGTGCTGCCTTATCTAACTTCTTGGGTGAAATAGAATTGGGGCATATATTTTCAAGTTTCCACATCTAATAAGGATTTTTATAACAACCTTTACTGGAGTGTTAGTTAACAGCATATACTATATAAATACTAATTGTTACATCTCTGTCCCCATAAGATAGTCATAAATTTTCCTTTCTATAGATCTTTTGTACCCAAATATAAGGACAACCATGCAATGGATAAACACTCCTACCTCCCATATATTTATCTCTATTTCTGTACTATCTAGATGACCATTTGCTGCAATCTACTGTATTTCAACCTATTATTTCAATGTGAGAAATGTATACAGCATGTCCCATACATACAACTAGATATCCAGGGTGGGATATTTAGACTGTGCCAGGCTGTGGCGCAGTGCAACTGGGATGTGCCAGGGTGCTGACAGGGTGATATTCAATGGTGCTGCGCCATGGCTCAGCACCGTTGAATATCGTGCTGTGGCCACCCGCAATGTGCATGGTGCAGTTGCACTGCACCAGCGCAAGTGGTCAGAGAGGGGCAGGGGGATGCACTAGTGCAAGTGCCATTGCGCTAGGTGCATCACCCACGATATTCAAAAGTGCACATGCAAATGTGGTCATACTGCATGCAAGGCACAAATGGGGCCATTTGCATGTCATTATGGCCCCATTTGCATGCAGGTGCACCGGTCTCCGGTAACTGTTTGGGAGCAGAAAGTGAGTGATCACAGAGCCACCAAAGACCCACCATCCTAGAAGGGCAAGAGTAGCTCTCTGGCCCCCTCTAGTTGTTGGAGGCCTGCCTCTGAGCAAGTAAGAGGTCTACTGAGAAATATAGGATATTCTTGTCTCAGAACAGGACAATCAGGAGCTTAAAGGGCACAGAGGCAGAAAGTAAGTAGAGAGAGAAGAGAAAGAAAAAAAAAACAGAGGAAAGAGTAAGGATTCCAAACAACAGTTAAGGGTCCAGAAACAAGACATGATGGGAGTGGTGCAGTGCAGTGGCTGTGGAGCAGCAGTCTTCCGGGAGACGTTCTGGAGGATGCGGTGTTGTCCCATCTGCAGGCATCTCTCCGGGCTGAGGGAGGAGGTTGCTCATCTCCAGGCTGAGTTGGCCAGGATTTGTGGGACCTCCTCTTCCATCCAGGGACCACCAGTGCCACTGTCATTGCCTCAGAGGTTGCCAAGAAGGAGGAGCGGTTGGACCACAGTGGGCTCAGGGAGGGTGAGGGTGATGGAACAGAGGTGCATCCCTCCAGTTGTACCTCTCCACAATTCCTATGCCATTCTGGCAAAGTGTGGTTCCTCTATGGAGGCACCTGCAGTGGAGACCAAGGAGGATGCTGGGAACCTCCACAAAGGAGACCCACAGGAGGGTGGCATGGGACCCCACAGGAGAAGGAAACAACTCCTGGTGGGGGACTACATTGTTAGGAAGGTAGAACTGGGGGAGGAAGGGGAGAGGGAGGTAAGGTGCCTGCCTGGCGCCATGGCTTGGAGGGACAGGGAGCAAATCCTCAGGATTTCTGGAGCAGCTGCACAGGGGAGGGAGCTGGATGTCATTGTCCACCTAGGGACAAATGACCTGGCTAAGAAAGGGATTAGAGCAGTGCAGGAAGAGTTTGTGGAATTGAGGAGGGGCCTTAGACAAGTATCACGCACGGTAACCTTCTTGGAGATGCTGCCCATCTATGGCATAGTAGAGGCTAGGGTGTTCCGCATAATGGGATTCAATCAGTGGTTGAAAAACTGGTGCAGAGCTCAGGGATTTGGCTTCATTGGGGACTGGGGTCCACCTGGAGTGATGCAAGCCTATACTGGCATGTTGGTCTGCATATGTCCAGGAGGGAACCAGGATCCTAGGTGATAGGTTTAAATGCTTCATTGGCAAGCATTTAAACTAGCTAAGGGAGGCACTGGAAAGGAGCAGGAAATCCTAGCCCCAAAAATCATGGTAGTAAATCGTGTAAACACCAACATAGAGGTGGCGATAGGGAGAAGGGCAGGGGTAAATGGGAAAGTGACAAAGGCAAGAAGGACAGGGATGGGGCAAAAAAGGAGAATACTAGGAAATGGAGGGTAATAAGTACCAATGTCCGTAGTCTCGGCAACAAGCTCTCTGAGCTGGTGGCCTTGATGGAAGAGGGATGCCTGGATATCGTAGCAGTCACAGAAACATGGTACAGAGAGACCATGACTGGGATGTTAACATACCAGGTGCAGTAACCTACAGGAGAGACAGGCAGGAGAAGAGGGAGAAGCAGCTCTCTATGTAAAGGAAGGATAAAAGCAACTGAACAAAGAGTATTCAGGGAGGAGGAGGCACTGTGGGTCACCTTGGAGACTGGAAAGGGCACCACAATCTGCACAGGGTTGTGTACAGACCCCCATGTCAAGGGGAGGGAATGGACAAGGAGATGATAGAAGGCATTCTTAGGATGGCAGAGAAAGGGGAGATACTGTTGATGGGAGACCTGAATATGCCAGATGTTAATTGGAGCACATTTGCTGCAGCTACATCCAAGAGCAGGGCCATTCTCCATGCCCTACAGATGGCAGGCCTCAGACAGCTAGTTTCAGAAACCACTCATGAGGGAGCAATCTTAGACCTCGTACTCTCAAATGGGGGCAGTGAGGGGATCTCAGATCTAGAAGTGGGTTGCCATCTGGGAACAAGTGATCATCAAACAGTGTGGCTCATGTTAAACTCAGCTACAGAGTCAAGCCATACAAAAGTGAGGGTACTGGACTTCAGAAGGGCTGACTTTTGCAAGATGGGAGAGTGTCTCAGAAAAGCACTAGCAAACAGGCTAAAAGGAGGAGTGGAGCAACAATGGGGAATCATCAAAACTGCCATCACAGAGGCAACAAGCCTTTGTGTGAAGCAAATAAATCAAAATGAAAGAAAAAGCCACTAAGGTTCTCAAAAGAGGTGGCTGGGAATGTCAGGGAGAAAAAGATAGCATTCGGAAGTATAAGGAAACACAGAAGGAGCAGGACAGAGAGCTGTACCAGTTAAGGCAGAAGGAAGCAGGGAGGGAAGTCAGAATAGCAAAGGCCCAAACTGAGGAAAATATAGCCAACTCGGTTAAGAAGGGGGATAAAACCTTTTATAGGTACATCAGAGAGCGTAGAAAGACAAAGGGAGGGATAGTGAGGCTGAGTAGAATGAATGGTGGGTGGGCAGAGGGGGACAGTGAAAAAGCTGGGATACTGAATGAATATTTCTGCTCAGTATTCACAAAAGAGGAGGGGGAAGTGCCTAATCCAATTAACAGAAGCACTCTTGATAGGGGGGTCGATTCCAGCCCTTTCACCGAAGAAAGGGTTCTGCAAGAACTCCTAAAACTGAAGGTACACAAAGCAATGGGGCCTGATGGAATTCACCCCAGAATTCTAAAAGGATTAAGGGGGAACTAGTGAAACCACTGACTACTCTTTTTAATAAATCATGGGAGGATGGTGTGGTACCCAAGGACTGGAGGAAGGCGGATGTGATTCCCCTTCACAAAAGTGGGACCAAGACAGAGGCAGGAAACTACAGACCTGTCAGTTTGATCTCTGGGGTAGGGAAAGTGATGGAGTCACTCTGAAGGAAAGAATTGTTGAGTACCTAGAGGCCATTAGGGCACAGGACCCAAGGCAGCATGGGGTCACAGCGGAAGGTCATGTCAGATGAATGTAATAAATTTCTTTGACTGGTGACCAAAGTAGTAGACCAGGGAGGGGCTGTGGACATGGCCTACCTAGACTTTAGCAAGGCATTTGACACAGTAACACACAAAAGATTAATAGTCAAATTAACCAGCCTGGGAGTGGGTCCCAGGGTGGAAGCCTGGGTAAAACATTGGCTGGACAACAGGACACAGAAGGTAATTGTAAATGGAGTCCACTCTGAAGAAAGAGGGGTTACTAGTGGGGTACCGCAGGGTTCAGTACTGGGTCCAGTCCTTTTCAATTTCTTTATAAGTGACATTGTGGAGGGACTGGAAGGAAAAGTATGCCTCTTTGCAGATGACACAAAGATCTGCAACAGAGTTGATACACAAGGAGGCGTGGAAAGGATGAGAAGGGACTTGGCAAGGTTGGAGGAATGGTCAGAAGTATGGAAGCTAGGATTCAATGCAAAGAAGTGCAAAATAATGCACCTGGGAAACAAGAACCCAGGGGAAGATTACACAATGGGGGGGTAGTAACAACAACAAAAAAGGAAAGGGACCTGGGGGTAATCATATTAGATGACCTTAAGGTTAGCAAGCAATGTGAGAAGGCAGTAGGGAGGGCCTGGGGTATACTGGGATGCATAGGAAGAGGCATCACCAGCAGAAAACCGGAAGTTGTTATCCTCTGTATAGACAGTTGGTGAGACCCCATCTGAGTACTGCTTCCAGTTCTGGATACCCATCTCCGCAAGGACATAGACAGGATAGAGGCAGTCCAGAGGAGGGCAACTAAAATGGTGCAGGGTCTGCAAGAGAAGCCGTACGAGGAGAGACTAAAGGAGCTTAACATGTATACCATTGAGGAGAGAAGGGAGAGGGGGGACATGATAGAAACTTTTAAGTACCTCAGTGGAATCAACAAAGCCCAAGAGGGTAGCATTTTTCAGAAAAAGAGATGTGCAAGAACAAGGGGACACAATTTAAAGATAGAGGGGGCCGGTTCTGGGGCAATGTGAGGAAGTATTTTTTCACAGAGAGGGTAGTGGATGCATGGAACAGCCTTCCTGAGGAGGTTGTGGGGTCTAAAACTGTGGGAGAATTCAAGAATGCATGGGACAGACATAAGGCAATTCTTGTGGGGGGTAGGAAGAAATAAGCTGTTGGTTAACTAGGATCTGCAGCCTATCCTGTAGGTAGGGAAATGGGCAGACTAGGTGGGCCAAGCGGTCCTTATCTGCCGTCAAAGTCTATGTTTCTATGTAACTTGTGCCTGGCGCCCTGCCAGGCAGCAGCCGGCGCGGACCGACGCCCCCTGCACAAGCGGCAAAGTGCCCCACTGCCCGATAGTGGGCATATGTATTAAATTAAAGGTCCAATATCCCTGGTGGTCCAGTGGACTGCATCCAGCCCAATCGTGGGCATTAGTATTGAAATAAAGGTCCAATATCCCTGGTGGTCCAGTGGACCGCGTCCAGCCTGATCGCGGGAGTCAGTTATAAAATATTAAAACCAATCCATCCCTGGTGGTCTAGCGGTACTTCTCCCACCTGCCCTCTGAGCCCCAACACCCCGCCTCCTCCCTGGTCAGCGGCGGGTGGCAGCCCTACCGCAAGCCGCTCGCCTCGCCGACTGACTGCGCATACAGTAGGGTTGTACACTCATTGGTCCCTGGCGTGGGCCAATGGGCGTGTAGTCCGTACCGTACTACACAGTCCAGAAATATAGGCTGGGCATAGTTCTGAGTCAGGTTACACACTCGGGAGATGAACACCCAATTGTGTACCTGAGCAGGAAGCTGCAGCCCAGAGGAGGCCTACACCACAATAGAGAATGAGTGTCTAGCTATTTCTGGGCTTTACAGAAGCTGCAACCTTATTTGATGGAGGGAGTTCATCCTGGTTACTGACCACAGCCCCTTACATGGCTGCATGGGACCAGTGGACCGAACTCAAAATTGCTAAGGTGAAACCTTGTGCCTCAGTTCTATAATATGGGCATTAGGCACTGCAGTGAGTCATGGTATGGCAACATGAATGGGCTGTCTATTCAATAGTTACACCCTTTTTTTTTTAAGTAGTAACACAGTAACATAGTAGTTGACGGCAGATAAGGACCGCTAGGCCCACATAGTCTGCTCGTATTCCCTGCCTGCATCAGCGGCTGGTGCTATGAGAAACTAATGCTGGGTTCACACAAAGAGTGAAATGACAGCATAGCAGTGGGAGCCCACTAGCTCATAAAAGAAGCAAACATAATTTAGTGCTGCTAAAAGATTTGTTTTTCATTACCATTCATTATCGGGGAGGGGGAGGGGAATGTAACAACTTGTTATTTTTACCTGTTACTGTATTTTTTATTTAATTCTTTCTGAATGGTTACCAGTTAGAGTTTATCAGCTGAAGGGACAAAGTTAATATTCTTGGAAAAGGTCAAGATTTTTATCAGAGATAGACTGACTATGTCTGAAGACAATTACTATATTGTCCTATTTCACGGGGCTCTACAATGCCGGTTCGACAACACTTTTGTCGACTGGCATCACATCGACAGGATTTATGTCGACCGCAAGTTGTGGTTGACATAAATCCCATTTGTCTTCTGGTCCTATTTTTTTCAATGAGGGGCTTTGCCCCCAAACCGCCCATGCAGGGGGCTCTGCCCCTCACACCTCCGTACTTAGGATTATCAACTCCATTCAAAGTTGATTCTGAGAGGAGGTGCAGGACCAGGAGACAGTGTGCCCCTGTGTCAGGTGCCCCAACACAGTAACCTGCGGCAATCTGTTAATTTTGTCGACGGGTTGGTAGATCGCTGTGTTGGTGTCACTGTCAAGGAGAGCATACCATTTCATGACAGGACCACCTGACACTTAACGGGAGAGCTTCAAGTGCCTTTTCAAGTCGGGAAACTGCTCCTAGCTAACAACTGATGCGGCCACCCCTGCTGAAGTAGACAGGGCTCAGAACAATGAGAATGCTACTGAATCCACAAAACACCCAAGATTCCTATTTGGGACAGTTTTCCAGATGGGAGGTTTTCCAGGACACAAAGGAAGTGTTGAATCTATGGTGTCAGAGTGACAAACTGGATGATGTGTCATTGGTGGCTAGCAGCTGAAGGGTTCTGAGGACTTGCCAGACTCTGAAAGAGTTAATTAAGTGTGGGACTAAGAAGAGCTAGCATCTAGTATTTGAGTTTCCCCTAATTCACCAAGGGTACTGTGTGGTAAGCTTTTTCTACTTGAAGAAAGTTAAGAAGCGCAGTAAGATATGTATGAGTGTTTTCTTTCCGCTGTGTACAAAACATTTTCTTTTTACCTCTGAAGAAGTATTGTTCCCCATCGTCTTAGCATAGTACCCTGTATGTGTAAACATACTGAAGTGCAGTATTAAAATATTTTTATATACTTCATGTTTCTGTGACTGAGTCCTTTTACATACAGATAACTGGATTATAACTGACAAAACTGTGTTTTTGCCTCTGAAGAGAAGGCTACCATTACCATATCTTATTTCTAAAGTGAGGTGTTCTCAGCTGCGACAGAGATTTATTTAATTTATTTATTTATAAAGCAATCAGTTTACAACCTTTGAGCCAAGGGCTCATTTCCAAAGGTACCTCGTCAACAATGGTAGAGAATTCGGAATAATACAAATAAAACAGATAATACAGGTAATATAGAAAAGAGGGGTACATACAGAGCAGTGCATGAGTATAAACAGACATGCATTAAAGGCACATGGTAACAGCAACATTGGTAGTGTGATACAGAGCAAAAATGGTATAATTGACAACAGTAGAATAAAAGGGGTTAGCAGCATAACGGTATTTTCATACAGGTGTGATTACAGACAAGCAGGTCTATTGTGCCAGATTACAGGGAACGTATGGATTGAGGCAGTCGCAGTACAGGGTGGTTTGAGCATCTGTTAGGCACAGGAGCAGCAGTGCTTGATGAATAGCTCACTTTTGAGGGCATTTTTGAAAGTGGAGATGGTGGGGGTATCAGTGATGGCCCGAGGAAGAGTGTTGTAGACCAGAGATGGGTGGGTTGTTTTGATGAGAAGCACTGTACTGTCTGAGCTATGTCTCTGGTGGGATTCAGACCTAGAGATTCCTCAAGAGAGTGTCTATTCTGACTGGTAGCAGCTACTGAAGTACCCTTCCAGGCATCTGAAGGATTGAGAAAGCTGTTAACCATGTACAGGCTGAGTCTGGGAGAGACCAATCAGATGCATCTACATGCACAATAAACCTACGAGAATAGTCTGGACTGGTAAGCACAGGTACCTGACACTGTGCCTCCTTCAGCTGCCAGAATGTGGTTATCATAGGTCTGTGTCCACTGAACTTTTCTGGAATTTTATTTCTGGTGATATTGGACAGAGGTTTGGTCATACTGCTAAACATTCAGTACAAACTTAAGGTAGTACCCTGCCATCCCTTGGAAGGCATGCACTTTTCTCTTGGTCGTGGACATGGCCCATCCCTGTATGGCCTCAATCTTTTCACTGGCTCATGCTAGATGTATCCACTCCCCACCCTGTTCCCAAGGCATTATACATACATACGAACATACAAATCTGCCAGCAGAAACAGACCTCATGGCCTATCAAGTCTTCTCGAGTGTGCAGTTAGCATCCCTAGATTGCAGCTGCCCCACCCCTCCCCCCTCCCACCTCCAGGAAGTTCTCAGCACTATGGGTGCTAGCTGCATATTCGAGCAGACTTGATAGACCTCTAGGCCTTTATCTGCTGGCAAATTTCATATGTTCGTACTACTTACTCAGACCCTCCCCATGCCCTGTCCTATGCCCTTTTAAAACTACCCATCATCTTATGAATCATTCCTCTGGTAGGGTGTTCCATTTCTACCCCACCTCTCTGTGAAGTAATGTCTCCTCATCTCACTCCTAAATCTTCCTCTAATCTTAGCCCATGCTGTCTCATGTCCCTTCCCTTCCTCTGCTTAAATAACCCATCAGCTAGATTTGCTGATCCTTTCAAGTACTTGAATGTTTCAGTCATATCCCTGTCCCTCCTCTTCTCCACGGTGTACAATCTCAGATCCCTTAGCCTGTCCTCGAGGTTTGCCTTCCATCCCAGTATCATTTTGTTGCCCTATGCCCCCTCTAGCAGTCTAATATCCTTCTTCAGATACAGATGCCAGTACTGCATTTAGTACTCCAAGTGCAGCCTGACCAAGGACCGTAGAGGGGCAGGATCACTTCCCTATGTCTGGATAAGAATCCCCTTGCAATACACCCCAGCATCATGTTAGCCTTAGCTGCAATTTTCCCTCCATTGAGCAGTGTTGTTCATACTCTCCGTTACTATCACCCCTAAGTCCTTCTCTTCCTCAGTGACACCTAGCCTTACCTCTACCAACCAGTATTTCCATCTCAGGTTCTTGGCCCTAAAGTGCATAGCCTTGCATTTCTTTTCACTGAAGCCCAGCTGCCACTTCGCTGGCCACTCCTCCAGTTTGGTTAGGTCCTTCTGTATTTGTTTCCACACGCCAACTTTATCCACTACCACCCCCATTTTAGTATCATCCATGAGCAGACTGATCCTGCTGTCAACTCTGTGTGAGATATCTGATATGAATAGCCAAAACAACACCAGACCCAGCACAGAACCTTGCAGCACCACACTTTCACTGGCCTAGATGTTTACAGTTCCCCCTACCACCCATTGCTGCCTCCCCTTTAGCCAGTTCACATTCCAGTTAACCACCTTCACCCCCACCCCACATATTTCAGTTTCCCCTAGCCACCCATAGAGTCACTGAATCAGAAGGCCTTGCTGAAGTTCAAATATAGGACATCCACTGCATGACCTCATCCAGCTCACTTGTTACCCAGTCATAATACTCTATTAGATTGGTCTGACAAGATTTTCTATGCTGCTGCACATCTTGAGGCCATTCAACTCAAGAAATGACACCAGTCTCTCCTTCAGTATCCCTTCCATGAGTTCATCCATGATGAAAGTGAGGCTGACAGGTCTGTAACTGCCTGGCTCATCCTGTGGGCCACTCTTATGTATAGGCACCACATGGGCCATCCTCCAGTACTGTGGCATGCATCTTATGTCCAGGCAGGTGCTGAACAGGTCCGCTAGTTGCCTGGCCACCACCTCTGCCATCTCCCTCAGCACACTGGGGTGAATGCCATCAGGACCTGGTGCCTTGTCCACCTTTAGTATCTTCAGACCCTCTAGTACTCTACTCTCCTCAAACATTCCATCATTCATCACTCCCCCCCAACCCACCTTCCCAGTCCATGGAGGTAGTGGACCACCTTTCTCCTGTGTGAACACAGAGCAGAAGTATTCATTCAGTGCTTCTGCTTGTTCCACTCTCTTTTCCAACCACCCCTTGCCCCTCTTGATCCACACTATTTGGTCCCTGCACTTCCTTTTTTCCCCCTCATGTATCTAAAAAAGTCCTTCTCCCCTCACTTAATGTCCTGAGCCAGTTTTAGCTCCCTGGCGGCCTTGGCTTCCCTAACCAGCTTGGTTACCTCCTTGGACCAACACGCATACACCTCCCTGTCCTCCCCCCTTTCCATCATCTTGAATCTCTGATATGCAGCTCTTTGCCCTTACTCCCTCCAGCACTTTACTGTCCGGCCAACATGGCTTCTTGGCTCTGCTCTTCTTGCTCAGAGTCCTGGTGCAAGCTTCCGTAGCCTCTGTTTATAAGTATTTGTATATTGGCTCTGTTGTAGTGTGCTCTGTTTTTTTTTTTATTCTATATGACCCTGTCATATACATTGTTCCTATTGTAAATACCATCAACGTTTGCAAATATTGTTTTTACCCTTTTCTCTGTATTATCGAATTTTTGTACCACTGAACATTTTTGAAAACAGCCATTTTTGCTCACATACCTTCCAGTATAAAAATAAAATTGAAATTGAATTGAATTGTTAGACCAAGTTTAATGATATCCCACTTTTATTGTGCATCCATCTCAGGCCTAATCCCCTCTAGTCGAGATTCAGGACTGGATGAGTGCTAACTGGTTGAAACTAAATCCAGATAAGACTGAGTTGTTGGTGGTGGACCCTGGTCACTGGGTAGAGAAGTTGACTCCTGGGCAACCGTCCGGCCTGGTGCTGGGGGGTGACCAGTTGAGACCTTCTGAGAAGGTACGGAATCGGGGGGTTGTGCTTGACAATGAACTGATGCTTAAAGCACAGTTGTCAACTTTTGTCAAGTCCTCATTTTTTCATCTGATGAGCATCGCCTGGATAAAGCATCTTGTTCCGCCCGATGATCTTCCTATGTTGGTTCACTCCTCTGTGTCCTCTTGTCTTGACTATTGCAATGCTCTATTCCTAGGGTTACGGGGGTGGATCTCTGTTACCTGCAGTTGGTGCAGAATGCAGTGGCCAGGTTGTTGACAGTTCAGTCAAGATTTTGCCATATCACGCCTGTGCTCGCGTGAGCTGCATTGGCTGCGGTGTGATGGAGTATCATCTTCAGGTAGCATTGCTGACCTATAAGACCCTACATGGACAGGGACTGGGTTACTGCAAGACATCCTGTTACCTTGCGCCCCTCCACTCTCCGCTCCACTGATGAAGTTGCTAGGAGTTCTCAGGGTCAGTTTATAGACATCAGGTGCTAGGGCTTTTTACATTTGTGGCCCCGACCCTGTGGAACTCTCTACCTCATTGGATTAGAGACTGCCTGTCCACTGGGACGTTTAGATCCTCCTTGAAGACTTATTTATTTGATCTAGCATTTGGGAGACATTTAGCCATATGTATGCTGTCTTTTAATTCTGTATGTTTTAACTGTTTGTTGATTATTTTAAATTGTAAATGCGCTTTGATTTAAGAAAAGCACGTTAGAAATAAAGTATGATTTGATTTGATTTGGTTGCCCTTTCAGTATTTCCTGCATCCTGCCAAAGTCTGCCCGCCTAAAGTCCACCACCCTTGTTTCTTAGCCTACAGTCTCCCTACTCAACCTGAGCACAAACCACACTGATTGATGGTCAGTCCCAACTAGAGGGTCTTCCACCCTTAGTTCCCTCACTTCCTCACCGTTCGATAGTACCAGGTCCAGTGTATTACTTAGATGAGTTGGCATGTTGACCAGATGTGTCAGAAGACTATCCTGGAATGCATCCAGGAGTACCTACTCCCTGGCACTGGAGGTGGCTGTGGTACTCCAGTCTACCAAAGGCAGCTTGAAGTCCCCCATGTTCACTACACTTCTCTTCCTACATACCTGCCTAATCTGTTCTGCTAACTCCTTATCCAACTCCTTAAACTGGGCTGGTAGTCTATACACCACCCCCAGCCTCAGCATTCTACCCTTTGAGTCTAGGAGCCGCATCCATAGCACCTCTTTCCTCCCTTCCTCCACCTCGTCTCTTGTACATCTAATTTCATCCCTTACATAGACTGCCATCCCTCCCCCTCTCCCACCCCTCTGTCCTTTCTGTAAATTTTGTACCCCGGGATTGCCAAATCCCAATCCTGGTGTTGGGTGGCCCAAGTCTCAGTGATGGCTGCAATGTCCACCATCCCTTCAGCTGAGACAGTCTGGAGCTCAGCTGTTATGTTACCCAGGATCATCGCATTCAGGGAGATCACCCTCCACCCATTCCCATCCATCCCTCCACCCTGTGGCCCCTTGACCTGCCCCCCTCTCTTCTGAAGCCCGCCCCGTTGCAGTCACTGTTATCGTTATGCTTCTCCATTCCCATCTGGCATGTCTCTGCCTTGACTGTCAACCCAGCACCTAGCAGTTGGTGGAATACCCACAGTCACGTGCCTGATGTGATCCTCCAAAGTTTGGCTATAGATGATGATGCCAACCATGTATGCCAGAGCAAAGTTTACTGTCCCATTTTAATCCCAAATGACTTTGCTCCAAACTCAAATAATCACAGCTTCTGCAGGTTTAGCAGTATGCATTTCTCATATGGCCCAGACATGAAGTCTTCTGTCTATCTACTCTGGCTTAAAACAAAATAAAACTGGTAGAATATACCATCCCCTATGTATATCCTGCTCTTTGACTGAACAGTTTGTGGCAAACTAATCTCTCCCAGACTCAGCCTGTACAGTCACTAGCTTTCTTTACCTTTCAGACATCTGCAAGGGCACTTCAGTAACTACTACCACTCAGCATAGACACTCTCTTGAGGTATCTCTAGGTCTGAATCTCACCAGATCCACTGCTCCCACAGTACAGCATTCCTTACCAATGGGCAAATGATACACCTGTCTGTTACAGTTCAGAATACCTCACTTTTAAAACAAAATATGGTAACTGTAGCCTTTTCTTCAGATGCTGAAACAGTTTTGTCAGTTATAATCCAGTTATCTCTTCCTTAGAGGACTCAGTCACAGAAACATAGAATATTCAGTATATATATATATATATATATATATATATGCATCCCCAGGACGCATCTGGAATTGAGAGGTAGTCTGCTCAGTATGCCTTCCAGGTAAAACTTTTAAATAAATAAATAAAATACTTCAAGATAGTTATACGTATAATACAGGGTACTACACTAAGACTATGGGAACAGTACTTCTACAGTGGTAAAAAAAAACATGTTTTGCACACAGCAGAAAGAAAATACACAGAGAAATCTTTATGAACTTCTAACTCCCCAAATTGAAAGAGCTTATCACTCGGGACCCTTGGTGAATTAGGACAGGTTCAAGACAAAATAGGGCAGACCAGATGGACCAACTGATCCTATTCTACTGACAAATTCTATTTTCCTGTTGTTTGTCTTTATGCTATAGGAAATTTAGAAACGTTATTGTTAACAGGGAGGCATTTTTGATCAATGGATTAAGGCTTTGGACCCAAAAATACTGTCTTAATGAAGAGATAAATTGGCACAGTATTACGTGAGCAGTATATAAATATTCCTAATCTGCATTTCCAATTTGATTGGTCTGTTAGCATGAGAAGCATTATAATTTGGATCAACCAGAAAACTGAGAAATAGATATAAAGATTGCTGAGAATAAAATTCTCAGAAATATACTTTTTTTCTCCCCCATAGTCTTAATATTACATTCTCCTCCCCCACTCATATTTTTTTGGTTCAAAATGTACTGAACGCAGCTTTAAATTAAGTCTGTACAATGGTTATATTTATTTAAGAATACAGACTCTGGATGTATAGTTGAACGTATGTCTGAGAAACACTAAATACATGTTCTCATACTGAAATAATAGGTTGAAGTACAGTAGATTATGTCAAATGGTCATGTAGACAGTACAGAATTAAAGATTTAGTATATGTAAGGTAGGAGTTATTATCAAGTATATATAGTAGTTGTCCTATTTAGATATAACAAGTTGCATTGGAAGGAAAATTTAAGATTGTCTTAACCCTTGTAGGGCCACGGACTGATACATCACTCCAAAATTTCAATATGTTCTAATTATGTCATCAGCCTAATGGTTAAAGGGACAGAGACATCACTGAGTATTCATACAGCATGCGCTGTTAGAAACTAACACTCTGGTAAAGAGTGTTATAAAAATTCCTTATTAGATGTTGAAAATTGAAAATATAGACCCAGATTCTATTGAATCAAAGAGGTTTGATCAGCCAGCACTAAAAGTGGGCCAGTTGCCCTATAAACAACATAGCTGTTTTATTCAGTGTTTATTCTGCAATCTGGGGGCCAAGCACATCTGTCAAGCATCTTTACATCACAATATGAACATGTAACATTGGATGCAATGGCATGATGCATGGTTCCCTGTCTGGCAGCATCCAGGTATATAAGGGATACCTCAGACTGCTGTTTCCTTTCTGCCATTTGGGATAGAGAACACTACACAAACAGCTGAATGCCATACTACAGGAATGCACTGATGCTTTTTAAGATCATTTGGAGTTTTATATGTTTTTTTGTGAGATGAGAGAAAGCAAAGAGCTTGAATTCATTTAACTATTGTTTATTTCTTAGTGTCAGAGTTGGTGCTCACCATCACTGGTGAAGGAGACAAAAACTGGAATTGGTGAGCTAGTTTAGGAAAACTTTGTAACATTATAAGAAAATCACCCCTCGACTTAAGCAGTTACACAGATTGGCCCCTATGCACTACTGGGGTGGGGGTACGTGGAATCCACGCATTCCCCACTAACATAGCAGTGCAGCTGTGGACAGGTGCACACGGCGGCAGTCATGACAGCCAACCACCTGTCCACAGCTCCACTCCCCCAGTGTACAGGACTCTGCAGGATGACCGGGGATGGGGATGTGGACTCAGCCAGGCATCCAATCATATGCCTGGATCGGGGCACAGAGCCGATCACCTCTGTGGCGGGGCGTGTGTTGGCAGTGCACCCCACAGAAGATCAATGGCCAGTGGCTGGGGAGGTGAGAGGAGGGCAATGCTGCTGGCCCTTTCATTATGTGGCCCAGGCGGGTTGCAGGGACTGGGTGGGGGGTCCATTGGTGGTGTGGGGGCCACAGTACCCCACAACATGCCTGGTAGCCCAGGGCATGGGTTGACTGTTTGGGGGTAGCATCCATGGGCCAGTGCCCATGTGATTATAGTGGGGGTGCCAGGTAGAAGCCATGCACTGATGTGTGCTGGGTGGCATTGGGCAGCCATGGGGTAGTCTGCCTGGCATAGTAGGCTACCTGCCCCATCCAGGTGGTGCACAGTGATGTGCATGGGGTGTATTGGGGGCTTATGGTAGGGTTTTTCCTGTTGTACTTTGTGCCCTCCTCTGCTCCCCGTCAGCCATCATTATGCACCTTCGTGCATGGCGCATAGTGCCGGCCAGCCCCTCATCTTCCCCCGGTGCTTTGCTTATTGTGTGGCCAGGGATTGGGTACATAGGTGCTGCACACACCCCCTTAGTGCATTCTGCATGAGGGGCACATAGGGTGTGGAGTGGCTGCGCACCCCAGATATGCACACATAGCCACTCCACCCCAATAGTGCATAGTGCCCTATATGTGAAATGAGTAGCAGAAAAAAATTTTGGACTGCATACTGTCACCTCCATGCATATCTCAACTGGCTCTCCCTTCCATCCTTTGGCTATTCACCCTCAGCTCCATGATGGACAATGTAATCAGGGCTGGTATCCCTCTCTCACTTGCCTCCCTGCTGCTCCCACAACTTTCCCTCCATGGGCTTCGCTCTGAAGATAGGTCCTTGCTGCATATGCCTAGATGCAAAACTTACAATGGTACACTAGCTTTCTCCCAAGCTGTCCCTAAACTCTGGAACTCCATACCTCTGGATGTTCATATGTCTCCTAGTCATACCTTTTTCAAAAATAAGTATCAGGCCCTCTTATTCAGTCAAATCTCTTGCTCTTGTTTTCACCCTGTTTGACATTCCATCTCCTTTTCTAGATGCTCCTGGTCT
Source organism: Neoceratodus forsteri (assembly GCA_016271365.2). Lineage (NCBI taxonomy): Eukaryota > Metazoa > Chordata > Ceratodontiformes > Ceratodontidae > Neoceratodus > Neoceratodus forsteri. Next base: position 1,020,873,724 of record CM057454.1, on the reverse strand, counting down.
ACTCCCCAGCCTCTAGTCCATTAGCACTTGATGTCTCTACCCATTTTTTCCCCTCCTCTCTCCTTTTCCTTTTCCACTTGCACAAGGGCCCTGCCCATGATTCACCAAGAGTCTTCTCACTCTTTTGATTATCTATTGTCTTAGCACTTAATCTGTATACAATTTAGACTACAGCTGCTGTACCATGTTACCTGCTTCTGCATTGTAATGACTGTGTTTGCTCAACCTTGTTTGTACCTGGTTCCCAAGTTATAGTTACTGTGTAACCGCATTGATGATTCCCTGTATACCTAGTATTCTCTCCACCATGTCTATATCATGTTCCCTAGTTGTATTTACTGTGAAACTGAATTGTCTTTTTTATTTTATTTTTTTTATTTTGTTGTTTAACCAGGTATAGCACACTAAGCTGAAAGCTTTTTTACAGGAGTGACCTGGGAGCACAAGGAGGTTAAGTGACTTGCTCAGGGTCACACAGTATGCAAGTGGAAGCTGTGGGATTCAAACCCAGGTCTGGTCTGCTGGATGTCACTAGATTTGCAGCTCAGAGCCTTAGACCACTAGCTATACTGCCTCCTTGTCTGATTCCTCTCCACATTGCATCTCTGTAACCTCTCGGGTTGTGCCTGAAAATAGTCACATTTGTGGCTAAGCTGCCCACCCTGTAAATAAAAATAAAATAAATAAATTATGTTGTAGTATGATACATTTCTTATAAAAGAAGTTTGAAGTGTGAATGAAATTAATTAGAAAAACCACAATATTAACATAATATATAACATTATATATTTGACTATTTTGGCTACTCAACCTGAATTTAAATTAGCACTAACAGATACAGTAGTGTCAGTGCTATACTTAATAAATATGGTGAGTGTTATAAAAATGGAATAAAGCTAAAATACTCAGCATATATATATATATATATATATATATATCATACAAATTAAAATTTAACATTGCTTAAATCATAGTATGGGGCAGATTGATTTCATCAGATGGCAGTAAAGCAGATTCATGAATAACAATAAAGCAAGAAGAAAAGGCAGACAATTTAGGTATTAAAACAATTGATTGTTCTTTCTATTCATTTCCTTTTAAAACATTATTTACAAGAAATATTTATAGAGAGATACAGCATTCTGTGGGTATGCCAAGTGTGCAGTGTATATAGTTCATATAGTAACATATGTTCTTGTAGCATGGATTCACACAAGAAAGATGAGAATATGTACAAAATAACATACATTATTGGACATTAGTTTGGCATATTACGTTTCCCAAATTTAATGCTATAAATGTATGTAGATATAGTATAAGTATAAATATAATGTTTAGATAATAATGAGCAAAAATGCCCTGAGGAAGTGTCATCTCATGAAGCATTGGTATGTTTCATAATTAGTAGCAGTAAAATACAACAAAGACTAAAAGATCAAATCTTGGGTGAGTGGGCCTAATTTCAACTTGTTTCTGAATATCTTCTCCACTGTTGGAACATGCTCCTCCAGATGTTATTTATCTACTTGGGTATGGGGAACCACACTGGCTAAAACACTGTTCTGGGTTTCAGAATTTACAAGATTATGTGGCGCATATTAAAATGGGCAGTCACAAAAGTCGACTTGGCATTTTTCTGCCAACAGATTCTATGAATTACATAGTTTTGTGTTTCGCATATAGATACTGTTATCAGATATAAAGTAAGGGTTGTAGGCTGTTGTAGTATATACTGTAGTTTAACACACTTTTATCAAATATATGTATCCTTCTTATATGTTAAGAGCTTTTTCTGAAGATACATTTCTCATCCCAGAGTGATACACATGTTGGAAAATAATTCAGAAGTTTGGACCGATGATTACTTAATTTACATGGTTAATAACATAGATCCACATTTACTTAATTTAAGGGATACCATCAAGGAACATGGATTAGAGTGAAGATTTGCACACATGAAGAGTTCACCAAGGAAATTTATTTGACCTGCGGTGTCCATCAATGATGCATACTGGCACCCATTGTGTTCAATATATCCTTAAATGATCTACCAACAGAAATTAAGTTTCTGATATGTGCATGCCTTGTCTGTTGTACGCCAGTGATTTTGTATTGCTAACGTTCACTTCGGTAGGTTCAAGGAAATTAACTCAACTGCATGAGCTAATCCCACCCTGGGGCATGTCTATTAATGTAACAATATTGGTGGGGAAAGATTAAAGGCCATTTTACCTGGTGACTTAGTAATGCTAAGCCTAATAGGGTTAAAACTGATGCAACCTGGATATAATATAATGATTAAAAACATCAGTAGTAGAGGTAAAACTGGCAACAGCCTCAACTAAGAAGATTGTAAAATTCAACAAACAATATGGTGGAAACCAGATAGAAGGGCCTTAAGTGGTTTTAATTGCAAACATTAACTCACTGATGATATACAGAAATGGGCTACGGGGCTGATATGATACACTCTTGCTAGACAGAGTGCAAAAAAAAAAAATTAGTGACCCTTTGCTCTGTTTTTCTCCTCAGTCCCGTGTGCTTGCATTAGAGCAGAGACTAGTTCCTTACTGATTGCTGCTACTAAAGCTAAATTTGAAATTATTTCTTACTGGAAAAGACTGTTACAAATGTCAGACAACAGGATTCCCAAACAGCACTATCAAGTGGCTCTTGACATTTGCACTTTTGAAATTAAAGCATTCTCATAGATTAAAAATCTTAGAGACACTCTGTACAATATTGGATTGGTCCAAGACTAGGAATACTAGGATTTTCTTCTGGATGAAGTATTAACACAGAATCTCAGGGTTAGTTTAACCAGTATCAACAGACAAGAAAGGTTTGCTACTGTATTAGATATAAAAATACTTCTGATCAATCTGAGATGCAAAAGGATTTTTGAGCAGGAAAGATATAATGGCTATTGATGCTAAGGCATATGCCAAGAGTCATGGCTTTACATTTTACACATAGACTTACTTATGCTACAGTACTTGTTTTTATGAACAAGCTACGTACTGTCACGATGGACACTTGCCACTATCAGAAAATGCCTTTAAACTATAGTACTTAGAAAAGTCAAATTCAGCAAAGCAGGAGTTTACAGGTGCTTCATTGTCATGTTCAACATACATGTGCCTAAGAACAAACCACTGGGATTTCAGTCAGGGCAGAAAAAATGAAAATAAGGTAAAACAAGGGCTAAATTATCATTTTAAGTCTAGCTGGCACCTTACATGGGAAAATTATTCCCAGATGTGACTAAAACAACTAAAATAAGCTAAAAGCTGCCCTTTAATTTATTTACTTGCTATTAAAAGAAGGTAGCTTCCCATCTACTGTCAAACAGCAAAAGTATTTATTTACTGAAATAAGACATTCCATGGTGTGCTTTGTGCTGGGTTAATAGTACTTTCAGGTAGTGGAGTTACACTGGCCTTCTGTTTCAAACCACAAAGGCATGTCATTATACAATCATAAAGTACATGCTGTCATGCCTTATTGTAATTATAATTGACTGGATTGAAGATTGGTTGAGGTAAATTAAACAGGGTTAAGATAAATTGACTGTCTCAAGTTAAGGAGATTTAACCAGGAGACATCTGCAGGATTCTGCCTTGGGTACAATATTGTTTGCTTTACACTCAGTTATGGAACAGAGAATTCTTTAATCAAATTTACAGATAAATACCAAACTGGTGGGATACTGGATACTAATGAAGAAATAAATGGGCTACAGATAGATTTAGATAGAGTAGCTGGTTGGGCTGAGAAGTGTGATATGAAATTCAGTGTGGGAAGTTGCTAAGGTGTGCATCTGGAGGTGAAAATCATAGCACTACTTATTACTCGAATTGAAATTGTAGAAAAACAGAAGAGGAAAGGAATTTCGAAACAGTAATACAGTACTAAGAATAGTAAAGCAGTGGCAACAGTGTGAGGAAACTGTTATGAAAGCTAACCAAATAGGTTGTAGTAGTAGGAAATTTGCCCGTTGATCAACGGAAGTCATTGTTTTACTTTACAGAGCATTTGTGAGGCGTCAGTTGTAGAATTACAGTCAGCAATGTGTGCTATATCTAAGAAAGGACATTGACTGAGTTGATCTGGTCCAATAAAAACAACTAGCATTGTAGGTGAGCTTGAGGATAACACTTCTGAGGACAGACTAAGACTTTTGGATATGATTATTTTGTAAAGGTGGAGAGTGGTGATTTAATTACAGTGTATAGATAGGCTATCAAAGGATCCAGAATTGAGATTGAGTTTGGGATTGTAATTGAAAAGTGGTGAAGATATAACTAGAGGATAGAAACTACAGATCCAGGAAACACAGTTTAGGGGGACTGTGGGAAATACTCTCAAACCCAGAATGTGATGGGGTGTGGCATGTTTCACCAAGAGATGTAGTGTATGGGAAAAACATGCATGTGTTAAGGCTGGCCTGGACAGGCACATGAGGAAGCCAGTTCTAAATAGGTGCTGCTACTTAGAAGAGTATAGTCTCACGGCACATGCGCCAACTTCCATATGTTACTGTTATGTTCTTATGTAAAATATTATTAACAAAGTAAAAAAATCCTGTTTTAGTACTTTTAAAAATCCCTAGCAGGCATGCCCACATAAAAGTGCCCTATTGTAAACTATGTATGTATATAATTTTTTCTATATAGGTTTTCCACCTCCTGGGCAGGACAGGCATTACTTCAGCCCCTGTTTCTGTCCAGTGCCACTGGCCCTTGTCACCTCTGGCGGCTGGGGCAGTATCCTCTGCAGGTTCCCCTCCCATGGCATAGCCAGGAAGGGTGTGCTGTCCCCAGACACATCTAGACATGCCCCGGACTTGGGTGGCAGGCGGGCTGGCAGCAGGAGTGACAGGGCATCATTAAGCCCATCCTCCTAACTTTTCTCCTATTTTCTCCCAAGAAACCATGAATGTGCAATGGGCATGTTGTGAGTGCCACCACCATGGAGACACCTTCGCTGCCATGGACGAGGGTCAGCCAATCGTGCAGTCTGCGATGCCTCCACTTTAATTCCTACAGGTGGCAGAAGAGTGGCAGACCACAAATTCCCCTTCCGAGGGAGGAGGCTGTCCTCAGATGCTCAATCCTCCCTCCCTGGCCAACCACAGCAACCCGCATCTATTCCCAAACACAGGTGACTGGCATGATAGAAGGTAAGGTGCACAGTGCCTCAGCCCTCCACGCTACTGGACCAGCTCATATATGTATACAGGAGCACATATTATCAGAGGTCTCCGCTCACAGTGAATCTACTGCCATTGTTGAAACCTGGCTGTCTCCCTCCACTCCTAACTCTCATGTCTCTCTCCCCGGCTACACTCTCCACCGGTTGGACCGTGTCGGCAGGAGAGGTGGGGGCTGTGTCTTCTAGTTGAGGGATTCTCTCGTGGGGCTACCACTCTCCCCGCCTGACATCGACCATAAGGCCCAGGCACTTACTCTAAAGCTGTCCCTGGACCCAGCTAGAGGCCCATTATTCCTAACCGTAGCCTACATACCCCCCAAGAACCAATCCCAGGCCCTGGGCCCACTAATTGACTACCTCACCTACCCAACTCGTCGGACCAAATTGCTGGGCTGACTTGAATATAAACTGGCTCTGCCCTCATCTTCCTCCCACCGTGAGGCTTTCGATTCAATTGACCTAACTCAACTGGTCTCACAGCCTACTAGAAAAACCCTAGGGGACAAGCACCCTCCTGGATGTGGTCCTCACCAACAGGCCAATCCGCATCCACAACATCCAAATCCTCCTGACTGCCTCAGTGACCACTCCCTGTGCTTTTCAACTGGGAAACCCCTCGGCTCTCATCCCGGTCAAAACCACCTCTTGAAGGCGGCTTGGGCCTGGGGCACTCCATAGGCATGGCGCTTCCTTGCCCACACACTGATTGGTCCCTCTACTGAGGCAACCAACATTGACTTGGCCCTGGGCTTCTTTGTAAGCACTTTCAACTTTGCCTGTGATATCTTTGCTCCCATAACTGCTGGAGGTCCAAAGTGAAACATGCCCCTTGGATCACCTGCTCTTCTGTGGCAAATAAGCAGCGTGACAATCTTTGACACCTTGCTGTTGCTACTGGCCGTTCAGCTGACAGGCAGTCCTTTGCTGCTGCCCGTAACCAGTGCACCTGGGCCATCCGCAAAGCAAAGGCGGAATACTACCAAGCCTCTCTTACCTCCTCCTGGGGAAACCGCAGGTGCTTCTGGGACAACATCAAGCAACTGAATGGTCACTCCCAGTCCCCCTCTCCTTCTCTTCTCAACATCAATGGTACCGTCTCCTCTGACCCTGCCCTCATTGCTTCCCACCTCAATAACTCCTTTACCGACCTTAGCTCAGTACTTCCTGGTAACTTTTCAGTCCACCTCCTCCATCTGTACCACCACCCATTGCCGCCCCTCTTTCCACCTGCGTCATGTCACCATGCAAAGCCAGGCCTTACTTGCTAAAAGCCTAAAGGTAACACCATCGGTAATGACTCCTTGATCCCTGCCTTTTCGTCAGGTCTTGGATCAGGTCCTCTCACCTATTACATGCATTTTCAACAAATCACTCTGTCTCGGAAAATTCCCCTCTGCCTGGAAGATTGCCACAGTTACCCCTGTCCATAAAGGTGGTGACAGGACTCTTCCGGGTAACTACCGACCCATCTCAATCCTCTCCCCCCTCTCTAAGGCGTTAGAGAAAATTGTGGCATCCCAAGTCTCTGACTACCTCTGTAAGTACAATGTTCTCTGCCCTGAACAACACGGGTTCAGAGCAGGTCATAGTACCAATACAGCACTCCTGGAATTTTCCAACTTCCTCCATGCCTCCTTGGACTCTGGTGCCCTGGCTGATGCTATATTCATTGACCTGTCTAAAGCATTCGATACTGTTTGCATCCTCTTTTGCTCTCCACCCTCGACCTAATAGGCTTTGCCTCAGGACCTGTTTCCTGGTGCACCAGCTATCTCTCCGCCCGCTCCCAATGTGTGAAAGTCAATGGTACTCTCTCTGAAACATGCCCCATTCGCTCTGGGGTGCCGCAGGGCTCAATTCTTGGACCCCTACTATTCTCACTCTTTCTTAACTCCCTACCCAGCAGTTGTACGGGTAAGATGCTTCTCTATGCTGATGATGCTGTTCTCTTTGCCTCCCACAATGACCCCATGCTGCTACAGAACTCCCTCCAACTAGTCTTTGACTCTGCAGCTACCTGGTTCACTGAGCACCGACTTGTTATCAACCTTAAGAAAACAAAACGATGCTCTTCTCCCACCCTCAAAATAAGTACAGCAAGTTTCCTTAGCTGTCCACTCCACCAATCTCGTCATTGACCAGGTGCAATCCTATAAATATCTTGGTATAACCTTTGACCCTGCACTTTCATTCCATGGACATATATCTGCCCTAAATTCTGTCGCCAACTCACGGCTAGGCATTCTTTACGGCACAAGAAATGCCTCCCTCCTGATGCCCTCCGCCTGGCTGTCACCTCCTCTGTCATGTCTCTCATTGACTATGGCCTTCCGGTCTATGGCTCAGCAGATCAGACTGCCCTCAACAAGGTTAGTCTCACAGTAAATAAGGCCTGCAGACTTATCACTGGTGCTCCCAGACTCACTCACACATGTGAGCTGTACACCTAGCTACCCTACTCAGCCTGGAAGGCGACTTATGTATCAAACATGCCAGCTCACCTTTAAAGCCCTGCATGGCCTATCCCCATAGACCTATCCAACTCCATTCGCCGTACTGCACTGACCCTGATCACGTGCAGCTCGTCAAGAGCTACCCTAGTTATTCCGAGAGCCAGGACCTCACAAGGTCAGAGGGCATTCCCCTACCGTGCGCCCCACTGGTATAACTCCCTCCCTGCCAGTGTCTCAAACTCTCTAACCTTAGCTTGCTTTAAGCCCAGGCTCAGAAACTTCCTGCTTAGCTCTCGCAAATGCAACTGCCGCTAGCCTAGTGTAAAAAAAATATATATATATATACTCTGTTTGACAATGCTCACTGAGCGGCTCCCCCCCTTCCTTTCCCTACTTATTCCTCCTCCCCTATCTCCCTCCCTTCTACCCCCACCAGCTCTCCCCCGACCATAAGTTTTGCACCTTTTGTTATCTTTTGCTCGTTGGAGATTGTACTCTATTGTAACAAAATTGTAATTGAACTGTAACTTTTTGTTTGTAAGTACTGTGTCCCTTGTACTACTGTTCTGATGTCCTCTTTGTGAAGGTACCTTTGTAAATGAGCCTCTGGCTCAAAGGTTTCTAAACTGATGTTTAACTAAATAAATAAATAAATAAAATATATGATTAAGCTGCACATATAAAAGACTGTTTTGTGATTGTGAAATGCACATGTTGGTTACTTTCAACTGAATACAGGCGTGCTATAATTTTATGGACAAAATCTGGGCAAGATGCTAATCCAGGCATTTGTTTTATTTGAATTCATATGCAACTATCTAGGACATCCTCCTGTGGTTTGAGTTCCTTGTTGCCTTAGAGATTCGTTAGTCAGTATTATTGATTGTGGGATTGTCATTGACCAATAACAGCCCTACCATAAAAGTACCTCATGTACTGAGCTACTGTAACAGGCTTCTCACTGACCGCTCATGCATCTAACTGTATTAAGTAAAGAAAAAGATTTAAAAAAAGATTTAAAAAAAAATTAATACAGGTAATGATCTATGATAAGTTTATGGGTCCATTTGGAATGCCCCTTATAGATACAAGAGAATCACTTCTTGCATCCTTAGGACCACAGAATGGCTCACCTTTGGCTTGCAGTCCTCTGGTCCTAAAAACACGTTAGGTGACACTCTTACATCCATGAGAGATCCTCCAAATGAACTGATAAACTTATTAAATTTGGTTCTGCAAAGGAACCCAAAGGGCTTGAGCAGAGCTTTATGCCTCCAGGGGATTTGTGTCCCTTTGCAACATTTTGAATTGTAAAAATAACACAATTCTTATACAAGTACTTTTGTTCATATCTGTAACATTGCTTTCATTTAATTGCATTCTGGAAGTGAGTTTATAACATGCATTTCTTTTTTTTTTTAAGAATGTTTAAATTGAAATTTTTTAACATAATACACTTTAGAATTCTAATCACCCTACAGCATCCATCATACAAAATGTTTAATTCCCATACACAGTATTTATTTCAAGTACACAGGGTCCTATTTTGGTACATGAGAGCACATGGACATAAGAAACATGCACGTTCCATATACATAAAGTAGCATAGCCTAATAGTACAGTCTTTATAGATAAATAAGGAAGGCTTATGTATAATCAGTGACATTGTATTGACAACATGTTACATAGGTTTAGACAAAGTATAAATTAAAGATCTGTAAACACGACCATTGGAAACGGGAGGTACTCAAAGGCTTGAGGACAACAGCTGTGGTCCCCTTATATAAAAGTGGGAACAAAGAGGAAGTGGGGAACTACAGACCAGTCAGCCTGACCTCAGTAGTGGGGAAGATCATAGAAGCACTACTAAAGGAGAGATTGGTGGAACATCTGGTTGCCAACAGACTACAGGACCCAAGGCTACATGGTTTCACTGGGGGGAGGGCATGCCAGAGCAACCTCATTGAATTTTTCTACTGTGTGACAAGGGAGGTAGATCAGGGGAGGGCAGTGGACATGGCCTATCTGGACTTCAGCAAGGCCTTTGACACTGTGCCACATAGAAGGCTATTAAGCAAACTGAGCAATATGGGAGTGGGCAGGACAGTAGTGCGGTGGAGTGCGTAATTGGCTGGGTGGCAGGACACAGAGGTGCTGGTAAATGGCTGTCACTCCACAGAGGAAAGAGTGACCAGTGGGGTACCACAGGAATCAGTGCTATTCAACGTCTTCATCAGTGACATTGTGCAGGACCTAGAGGCAAATTTCCCAGTTAGCAGATGACACAAAGCTCCATAACAGAGTGGACAGAGGGTGGAGACGAATGACAAGGTACCTGCAGAAGCTTGAAAAATGGTCAAGGGTTTGGCAATTGAAATTCAATGCAAAGAAGTGCAATATAATGCATATAGGGTACAAAAACCCTGGAACAACATATCAATTGGGGGGTGAGGAAAAAGCATGCACCAAGCAGGAAAGGGACCTTGGGGTTATCATCTCTGATGACCTCAAGGTAGGGAAACAGTGGGACAAGACAGCAAGTAAAGCAAATAGGATGCTGGGATGCATAGGCAGGGGCATCACCAGCAGGAAAAGGGAGGTCATAATTCCACTATACAAGACACTAGCCAGGCCCCACCTTGAGTACAATGTACAGTTCTGGAGACCTTACCTCTGTAAGGACATAGACAGGGTAGAGAAGGTTCAGAGGAGGCAGCAAAGATGGTACAGGGATTACATCACAAGTCCTGTGAGGACAGGCTGGAGGACTTGAATATTCACTCCCTGGAGGAGAGGATGGAGACAGGGGATATGATAGAGACATACAAGTACCTTACAGGGAGGAACAGGGAGCAGGAATACACTATTTTCCAGCAAAAAAGATGTTCTAGGACTAGCAGGCATGAGATAAAGTTGGAGGGAGGGCAATTCAGAGGAAATGTGAGGAAGAATTTCTTCACAGAAAGGGTGGTGGACAAGTAAAACACCCTGCCAGGGGAAGTGGTTGGAGCTGAAACAATCACATGATTTAAGAATGCATAGGATAGACATATGGGAATTCTGAAAGTCAGGGGTAAGGGGCAACAGACTTCTAGAAAAACATAAAGTGAACTTACAAGCTCAAATGGGCAGACTGGGTGGGCCATAGGCCCTTATCTGCCGACAGTTTCTATGTATCTCTGTGTCTATGTATCTATGAAACTTTACACTCTGAGTGCATCCCAGAAGTTTAAATTAGTGAATCTTAATTTCTTTTAACCACACATTAGAGTAATATAGTAATTAATTAATTTTCAGGCTGTTTCCTGGGCCCAACAGGAAAGAGAAAATAGAAAAGAGGAAAAACATTTACATACTGCAACTGTACCAGGGCAGTTCCTGGCACTGATGTAACTAGGAGTTGTGCCCATTTATGACTTTTAAAAATCCTCCCTTGCATCTGTATCATTTTCTGTATCTGTATATGTATCTGTATCTGTGAGTGTCACATGCTTAGAGGTTTTAGATTCCTGGGACCAGATTCACAAAACTTTGCCCAGGTGCAAACCCAGGCTGCTTTGTAAATAGTTGGTATTCGCAAAGGCCATCCCCCCACCCCCCCAGCACACTGTGTTTACTTCCAGGCAAAGAGTGAGGAGGGCTGCAATGCAAATGAAGGGGAGATGACCTGCATATCCCTGCAATCCCATTCACAAAGGTTTTGCTCAATGCAAGGGCCTTGGTGAAGGTCCTTGTGTAAGAGTAAAGTAATGCTGACAAAAACCTGGTGGTAATCTATGCAACCATAGTGGTTGGATGAGATACTGTGGCCGTGCACCCCCTCCCCGGTCCCTGATCGCCAACCTGACAGTAAAAAAAAACTGTTTTTCACAGTGTAGGGGCCCTCCCCATCCCCAATCACCCACCTGACATTGTAAGATGTTTGCTTCCATAGTGCGGGGTCCCTCCCACTCCCGATCACCAATCCCATAGTAAATAACATTTTCCATAGCATAGTGGTCCCTCCCCTCCTCGATCACCGATCCCATAATAAATTACATTTTCCATAGTGTAGTGATCCCTTCCACCTCCCAGGTGCCTAATCACCACCCAATAGTACTCTTCCATAAAGCAGTGTCCCACCAGTGCACAATCTCCCACCAATAGTGATAAATCCCTTTTATATAGTGTAGTGGTCACCCCCATCACGATTGCCATCCCCAAATAGACAAAACCCAGTCCCTGGTAGTCTAGTGATCCCCAACCCCCCCCATCCTTTTAAGGTAATCACCTACCCCCTGCTCCCCCAGCACAAGTGCTGGTCAACGAGCAGCACAGCCCTCCTCACATCTCTATGGCTGCCCACCGACTGAACTGTCAATGACAGTGTCAACCAATGGGCTTGTAGTGTATACTGTAAGCTGTCATTGACAGTTCAGTCTGTGGGCAGCCATGGAGGTGTGAGGGGGGATGTGCTGCTTGCCAACCAGCAGTCATGCTGGGGGGGGGCGGGGTGGTGGGCGATTACTTGAGAGGGTTGAGGACCACTAGACTACCAGTGACTGGGTTTTGTCTATTTGTGGATGGCGATCAGTGATGGGGACTACACCATGGAAAGGGATTTATCACTATTGTGTGTGGGATTGGGCACCGGGTGATACTACAATACAGAAAAGTGCTATTGGGTGGGACATCAGGCATCAGGGAAAGGGAAGGCCACTACATTATGGAAATTTTTTATGCAGATCAGGGAGGGGGGGAGGGACCAATACACTATGGAAAATTTTATTTATTATGGATTCGGGATCACGAGGTGGCAGGGACCACTACACTATGGAAAGTGTTTTTATTATTTTGATTGGGGGTAGGAGGAACCACTAGACCAACAGGCATATGTGTCTTCACTATTGAGAAGCTGATCGGCATTGGGGTGGTGTGTGCTAATCTCCTGCCACAGGCCATGCAAATGGGCCCATATTGGGCATGCAAATGGCCAGTTAGTGCTATGCATGCCTAAAGAGCTCATTTGCATGGCTGGCTTAGTGAATACCAACTTAGTACATTGGTGCAATGCTTGAAGGTACTCACGTGGGCTGGGGGTTGGGGCTGCACCAGTGGAGTTAGAGGTACTGGTATCAGTGTTACCACTGCCTCTATCCAGTCCTATTCACATTTGGAGGTGCCATTCACTATCTGTCTGTGAATAGTGTGTTTTGTGTCCTGTGCAATCACAAGGTGCCACGCAAACATTTATGTGGTACTTAGCGATTTTTTTGTGAATCCTGGCCCTGAACTGTGCTTCTGTAGAATGGTGAATCAGGCTATGAATACAGAGAGACAGGAGATATTTTCAGAGGGAAATATAAAGCATGTTCAAGAAAGTCCCAAATAAGATTTTAGGTTGTTGGAAATAGAGGGTCAAGCTTGAGTTGGAATCTTGCAAAACTTAAGTTGTTATATCTTTTAGCAAGTTCTATACTCAAGTTTACAACATAAATCCACATATCTTCTTTAAGTACCCATGTTAAGGTTTCAAGAGCCTTCAGTGTTCTATGAAGCATTTTCAGACTGGATTTCTGCAGTTCATTTCCAGCCTCCTTTTCTTTAGTTTCAGCTTGAGTTACCTTTTGTATGCATCTATCCAATGTAGTTTTCATCCACTGCACTGAGGAAACACGTACTTTGGCCACCTTCATTTCCTCTATTGAGGTTAAAACAGATGGATCCCACTCTTTGAATGGACTTTAGGAGGGGCGCTGTAGCCAATGGTGGAACTGCTCTGCTACTTTCACCGGTAGTACCAATCCTAAACTGAGTGAGTGCTGCAGAAATCTATCCATCATTTCTTTTTTAATTGGTGTTAGCCATTCTGAAGAAGTCGAAGTTAAATCCTATACACTTCTTTTGCAGCTTTTGTGAGTTCTTTGTAATGCTAATATCACAGACTAAGCCTCACTTTCCATGCTACAGAAAAAAGAACCTCAGAAGATCCATGCTTTTGCTGCTTACCCTTTGGTGGCTATCTTGTTGGAGTTCTTGAAAACAGTTCTGTCAGTAGGTCTAGGTAATGACAAAGACATCAGTATGGTAGATAAAAACTGTTGTATTTAATATGTGTGAATGGAAATGTACAACCCAAAGCCTAATTAGGTCATCTGTTATTCCCTGCTTAACCACCTCAAGTAGCAGAATGAGTCTTTTATATTGATTACATGATTTGTTTCAAAGGAAATTATGTACGGTAATTCTAATATGTGGGTTTGTTGTTTAGTATTGATTAGCAGAGCCATACTACTCCCAGTGATACATTTCTTGTAGCTGTAAAATCAATATTTATTTTTAATGTTTGTTTGACTGAGGTTTTAATGAGACAAACATACAAGTACTGTATGCCACCAGTTTTATTTATCATTCTGTTGCACAGTATGCTTAACACAAACAAGGCAACAAGTTATCTCTGTACTTAAAATGACTGAAAGACAATAAAAAATTGTACATGACAGCCAATTGCTTCTGTTCTTTGCACATGTATTTATTTGCTTTGTTGACTTGGTGCACTAAGTGTAAGTGACCATTTTATAGCAGTGACCCAGGAGATGAGGGTACATTAAGGAGCATAGTATAAAAAACAAAGTACTGGGCATGTGAGGTATACAGAGTATCAAAGATAGTTACAGGTGGTGCTTACAGAGAGATTTCCTTATTACGAGGTGCTGCATTGATATTCCATATTAGGAGGCAAAATCTTTTTCATGTGTCACAAAGTAGTAGTGATGATTCATCTGTGTGCATATGTGTGTTTGTGTCTGTGTGTGTGTCTATGTGCATGTGTGTGTTTCCTGTTGTTGCTAGAGGGTAAGATTATTGCACTCATAAAAAACACAAAAAATAGCAAAATTATGAAGTTAGATGCTGTTTTGTACATGTATTTCATTTGGGAGTTAGAATTTTATTTTATAGCTACAGTAACATTCTGCTCTCTCATCTGCCTCCTATTTGAAATGCATTTTGAGTGTTTAACATAACTGTGGTAGAAAATAGAACATAAAAGTGACTACCTTAGTATTGTACTCTAGTAGTGATAGCTATATAACACTGTTGGATCCTATAGAAACAGAGAATTTTATGACTCATTTTTATAAATGGTACAGTGTACATGTACATCTCTCTCTCTCTCTCTCTCTCTCTGTCACACAGAAACACATAATTTAATTGCAGATAAGGACTGCTTGTCCCATCTGGTCTGCCACTTTCTCCCTACCTTCACTATTACAACAGACTGTGCCTGATCTACAGCTCTTTCTGCCTCCCCCTTTCCTTTACATGATGATTCCCTTGTGCTTATCCCAAGCATTCTTGAACCCCACCATTGTTTTCACCCCCACTACCTCCACTGGGAGACTGCTCCAGGAATCCACCTCTCTTTCTGTGAAGAAAAATTTCCTCAAAGCTCTTCTAAATCTATCCTCCTCCCGCTTCATAGCATGTCCCCTTGTTTTTGAGCACCTTTTCTTCTGAAAAATATTTCTCTACTGTACCTTATTTACCACCGTGAGATACTTAAAGGTCTCTTTAGTACAGCTGATATAACGTAGGTAGAGCTAATGTAATATAGCTCATGTATCAGTAGGTGAAGCTAGGAGAAAGTCATGTGCTAAAACATGTGCATGAAGTGCTCGTGCAGTTAGCAAAGGAGTTTTGAGCAGCAAGCAGTCCCTAGTGGTTTCTCGTACTTTACATGGTGTTAAAAGTGAAGAAAAAAACACAGAAAGAAGAAAAGAAATGGACCAGCTTACACTCC
The DNA here is from genome assembly GCA_016271365.2 of Neoceratodus forsteri. Lineage (NCBI taxonomy): Eukaryota > Metazoa > Chordata > Ceratodontiformes > Ceratodontidae > Neoceratodus > Neoceratodus forsteri. The sequence continues at coordinate 1,020,858,277 of CM057454.1, read as the reverse complement.
AAGCAGTTTGTGTCTAGAAGGCAAATTGGCAGAAAGTTGGAGAACATGGGTACAGAAATTCAAGCTGTTCATGATGGCAAGTGGAATAGCAGAGAAGTCTGAAAAGGTACATTGCGCTATATTTTTGCATGTAGCTGGAGAAGAAGTGATAAAGGTATTTAACACTTTTGAATTTACTAATGCAGAGGACAGAGACAAGACAGCAGTGTTAAAAGCAAAGTTTCAACAGTATTGTGAGCCGAGAAAGAATGTGCTGTATATTAGACATATGTTTTACCAGAGCACAAGGGCCATCAAAAGGATAGTTGTGTATATGACTGATCTTAAAACAAGGTCAAGAGTTGTGAATTCAGACAGATAACTGTGTCACTTATAAGAGACAAATTGTGCACTATCAGTCAGAGCGAGACTTCTTAGAAGTGAACCTCACATTACAAAAAGCAATTGATACATGCCGTGCAAGGGAGGTTAATTACAGCCACATGAAGGTGCTTAATGATGAAGCAGAAATCCAAGTCCTTAAACTAAAAAAAGTAACACTAGACTACAGTAAATTCAAAAAGAGCAGCTCAAGAAAAACAAAGAAAATACAAAGATGAAATTCAAATGTAGAGCTGTGGTTACAAACAGGAAAGATGAAAATATCCTGCCTTTAGACAAATGTGTAAAGCTTGCCACAAAGAATCCACTCGGCAGGAATGTAGAACACAGCCTCAGACTCAGCCTAGGAAAATACATCTGTTAGATGAGGAAGATGCGGAAGCAGAAATGTTTATTAGAACAATTCAGACAGAAAAAAGCAGAGAGGAGAGCAAAGTACAGATTGGAGCTGTTACTGTTAAAAATGTTACTAAGGATGAAATGTTACAGAGGACGAAATAGACTGGACAGAAATACTTAAAATAAACAGCAAGGCAGTTCAGTTCAAGCCTGAAACTGGAGCAGAATGTATTGTTATATCAGCATGAATGTTTAAGATGCTGAATTTGAAAGATGATAATCTGAGCTAGTCCAGGTACAAGCTAATTACTTACTCAGGACACCAGATGATTCCAAAAGGGCAAAAGAGTTCATGTGTGAATATAAAGGCCAGAAATATGAGATCCAGTTCCAAATGACTGCGCAAGATGCACCAGCAATATTGGGTCATGCAACATGTTTACAGTTAGGCATGTTGAAAAGGATCTTTACTGTAGATAACTGAGAAAGAGACATGCTGGATAATTATGAAGACTTATTTATAGGTCTAGGATGCATACCAGAACTGCATCATATCCTGACAGACCCCACTGTTAAACCTGTGGTGCACCACCAGGACAGTGCCAGTAGCACTGAAGGGTAGAATCAAAGCAGAACTTCAAAGAATGGAAAAACTGAGTCTACAAACTGGGTTGACAGTATGGTAACAGTAGTAAATCCTAATAAACTCAGGATCTGCATTGATCCAAAAGACTTAAACGGTGCCATAAAAAGAAAGCACTACACCCTGTGAACAGTGGAAGAAGTAATAACTGGAGTGCTAAGTGTGAAGGTATTCTCAGTACTGGATGCAAATCAAGGATTTTGGTAAATACAACTTGATGAAAAGCGCTCCAGATTGTTTACATTTAATATGCCATTTGGGAGATATAGATTCAAAAGACTCCTGTTTGGTATCTTATCAGCACCTGAGGTTTTTCAGAAAATTATAGCACAGCTGCTTGAAGGCCTAGGAGGAGTAGTGAACATCATTGATGACATACTCATATGGGGTGAAAATGTGAAGCAACATGATCAGAGACTGATTTGCCTGCTAGAGAGAGCCAACAGTATAAAACTGAAGCATAGCAAAAAAGTGCAAAATCAAAATGACTGAAATAAGTTACATAGGTCATGTTCTGAGCAATGAAGGGTTAAACCGAACCCAGAGAAAGTGAAAGCTATTCAGCAGATGCCAGAACCAGAAGATAAACCTGCTTTGATGAGGCTCATGATTATGATTCAGTATTTAGCAAAATTCATTCCTAATCTGTCTGAAATAAGTGCACCACTAAGAAAATTGCTGGAGAACAAGGTCCTGTGGCATTGAGAACAACAGTAGAAAAATAGCATTCCAGTGTTTAGCAACTGTTCTCAAGTTCTATGATATAACTAAACCAGTGACACTGTCTGTGGATGCCAACTCCAAAGGTCTAGGAGCAGGGATAATGAAAGGTGAGAAGCCAATACCGTATGGTTCCAGAACTCTCACTGATTGCCAGAAAAGATTTGCTCAAATTAAAAAAGAACTCCTAGCGATTGTCTATGGGTATGAGAAATTCTATCGATATTTATATAGGTCACAAGTGCAGGTGGAGTCTGACCATCATCCATTGGAGGCAATATTTAGGAAACCTCTCATTCAAGCACTACCAAGACTTCAAAGGATGTTTATTCAGCTGCAAAGGTTCAGTTTACAAGTTGATTACAAGCCTGAGAAAGAAATACACATTGCAGATGCATTAAGCAGAGCTTATCTTAGAGAGGAGGCTGAAGACTTGCTAGATGAAGAGCTGGAAGTAAATCTGCTTAATACTAGCTACCCATTTCAGCAGAGAAAATACAAGAGTTCCAGTCAGCCACAGCTAAAGACATGACACTACAGCAGGTTAAAAAATATTCTAAATGGATGGCCTGCAGAAAAGGACAACGTGCTGCTAGAAATCAGAAAGTATTGGACTTTTCATGAGAAATCACATACTTTGACAAGCTACTGTTCAAAGGACCAAATTGCACCACAAATGAGGAAACAGATGCTCCAGGAAATACATGAGACCCATCTTGGCATTTTAAAATGTAAACAGAGAGCATGAGATATCCTATACTTGCCTGGGATGTCACAACAGATTGAAGAAACAGTTTCACAATGTGCTGTTTGCAATGCAGATAGAAACAATAATATTAAAGAACCTCTGTTGCCTCATGACATACTTGACAGACCTTGGGATAAACTAGGAGCTGATCTCTTTCAGATAATGGAATTGAATATCTTGTCTGTGTGAACTATTACTTCAAATATCCAGAAAGAAATAAACTCAGTGAGTCTACAAGCAAGGCAGTTATCATGGCCAAGAAGTCACTATTTGCCAGACATGGCATACTAGATGTGGTAATGTCAGATAATGGTCCACAGTTTTCTAGTTCAGAGTTCAGAATGTTTGTGGATAGCTGAGAATTCAAACACTCTATGTCTAGTCTGGGATTCCCACAGTCCAATGGTCAAACAGAGAGAACTGTGCAAACAGTAACAAACTTATTAAAAAAGGCAGAAGAAAGTTATGGAGACCCCTGTCTTGTACTATTAGAATACAGGAATTCATCTATGGAAGGAATTGGATTTTCTCTTACACAGTTGCTTATGGGATGCAAGTTAAAATCTAAGTTGCCAGCCTCAACATTGCTTTTAAAACCTGAGCACAAGATTGATGTGAATGACAAACTGAAATCAAGACAGTTTACTCAGAAGCACTGCCATGATAGGCATGAACAGAAATTGCCAGTCATTTATAAGGGAGACCTAGTAAGGATTAAGCATGAGCAGAAGTGGTAACCTGCAGTTATTGTGGCCAATCATGATTCTCCCAGATCAAATATAATATGTATGCCTGATGGTAAAATGTAAGGAAGAAACCGAAAACATCTAAAGAAGACACAGGATGAAACATTCCCTCAGATGACCCTGATTCCTTTGAAGTGCCAAGCCCAACCATACCAGATGAACACTTGGGGACCAATGAGCAACCTAACATATCCATACAAGCTGAGCTACCTGACATTCACAAGGAAAATATACAACTGGTGCAAACAACAGGAAAGATAACCAGAACTACAAGATGTGGCTGAGAGCTCAAAGCTCTGAGAAGGTATCAAGATTATACTTAGGACAAAAGAATAAGAAGATTGCAGCATTGAATTGTGGTAAAGACCAAGTCCCAACAGGACTATGTGCTTGTAACCTCAGGCCCTAATTATGCATTTACAAACAACAGTCATTTTTTCTTGTTTTCTAACTGTTGAGTTTGATAAAAGAACTGAACTGAACTGAAGAAGAAAACACAAAACACAAAAAGAGATGTAGTATCTATGATGTAACAGTAGGTGGAGTTAATGTAATATAGCCGATGTAATAGTTGGTAGAGATAGGAGAAAGTCATGTGGTGAAACATGTGCATGAGGTACTTGCGGAGTTAATAAAGGAGTTTTGAGCAGCAAGCAGAGTCAAGTGGTTTCTCATACTTTACAGACTCTATCATATCCCCCTCCTCTGTTCCAGGGCATACATAGTGAGGTTCTTTAGTCTCGCCTCATAAAGCGTTTGATGCAGATCCTGCACCATTTTAGTTGCCCTCCTCTGGACCACCTCTCTCTCTCTCTCTCTTCTCGGTATAGCTACTCACTCTGATGTGAACACTTTCCGTCAGTCTGCTCCTTGAAGTCCCACTTCTATGGGACATCAACTGTTCAGACCAATCAGGCCAAATTGTTCAACACACTTGTCTGCCACCTGCAGAAGTTGGGGTGGGGGTTGGGAGGAACATGGAGTGGAGCCCTCACTCACCTACCAACTCAAGGACGCAACAAAACATTTACATTTCATACCTTTTGGCATTGAAAAGCCACGTGAGAGTCACATGACTTTGGTCAATCAATCTGGCTGAGTCAAGGCACAGGGACTACTTCTGGATCCACCCCTTGCTCTGGTAGAATCATAAGTGTTCAGGCCAGTTAGGTCTTGCTGTTCCTGGTATTCTGCCATGGCATGCAATGGTCATCAGGTGGGAACATGGGTAGGGAGGAGCCCTACATTTATCACCAACTCAAGGATACAACAGTTCTTTTACATTTCACACCCTTTTGTCATGAAACAGATCCTAAGGGTCACATGACCTTAGCCTGCCAATTAGGTTGAGACAAAACACAGGGATTGCCTCTGGATCTGCTCTTGCTCCAGCAGGACATCACCAGTTCAGGACAGTCAAGCCTAATTGTTCATGTTGACCAGACGCTGCTGCCCACAGAAACCAAGAGGTCATGAGAGAACATGGGTTTCCCAACAACCTCCTTTCTGAACCAACCCTGGGACACAACAAAATGTTTTACATTTTGTGCACTTTTAGCATTGAACAGACCCTCAAGAATCATGTGACCTTGGACAGTCAATATGGCTGAGTCAAGGCATAAGGACTGCCTCCAGTTCTACCCTCAATCCCTTCTGGGGCAAGAGGTTTCCAGTTTAACACTCCCTAGCATAAGGGAAATGGCACAAGGACATATTACTTGGGAGCTTCAGCTTGGGAGTCAGCATTTGGGAGTAGGTGCTGCCTTCAGGTGTCATTTTTGAGTCAACAAACCAGCAAAAGGGTTGCTCCATTACAGACATGCCTACTTTCAGATCAAGGTTCACTAACAAAAAGAAGTGACACTGTTTGAAATACTTAGAACATGCACTCAGCTTTATTTTAAACACAAAAAATGTAAACACCTGCATTTAGTGCATTCAGATGCCATAAAGTGTTAATACTAGAGGAGATGCCACAGCTACAAGTAAGTACCCCAACTAGTTTTGCATGAACACACTTTTTCAAGGAATGCTAATCCACGTTCACAAAAGGGGGGCAAGAGGAAAATTGTTTAACCAGGAAAGGCACACTAAGCCGAAGCTTGTTTCCAGGTGTGACCTGGGAGCACAAGGAAGTAAAGTGACTTGCTTGGGGTCACACAGTATGCAAGTGGGGCTGTGGGATTCAATCCCAGGTCTCCAGGTTTGCAGCACAGAACCCTAAACCACAGCTCTATACTGCCTCCTAAAAGTGCTTAAAACAAAGACGTTTAAAGTGACAGTGCAATAATTCAAAGATCATAGATCCGATAAATTAAAACAATCACATTCAGCAGCAAAATTCAGCACAAGCAATACAAAAGTCAAGTTAAATTACTTCGATCAAAATTACAACAGGATTCAGCAGAACCCAGGAAGTACTGGAGTGTCATAAATGAATCTTCTACACCCTACCTGGCATTTCCCTGCTGTTTCCAAATCCCTCACTGACTAAGCTATCTATGTTGATTATAGTGCTACTGCCAACATGTAAACAAATACTTTATAGGGGCCCTGAGTCTCTTATTACTCACACCTCAGCTAGCCTCACATCCTCATCCCAGCAAGCAAAGCTTTTGCTTCTGAAGAGCATTTCTTCTGCTCCCTAATTAGAATTGCTAAGGATATTGTATTTAGAAAGGCATAATATAAAATGCAATTGTTTTCTTTCCTTTCCTTTCACAGGGATTGCCCCTTAAAAATGGAATATTCTCCATAGCTGTAGCTGCCAACTCTCTTCTCTGTTTTTAAAAGACTATTTAAACTTTTTTTTATCAAATATTGCTTCTTACATTGATGTTTAATTAACTGATTTGTTTTAGTTGTGCTTTGAATGTATTCTTGTTTTGTTTTTCTTTTAGGAGTTGATGATTGCCTGTGCTGAGTACTGGTCAGAAGATTTCCTAACAAAACATTTCAATTTTATTTTTTCACAAATGAGTCTTCTGCAGGATACACTACTTTAGATTTCTCACATTGAAAGACTAAATTTATGGTGAGCACAGGTGTTATGACTATCTCCAATAATTGTATAATTATTCTATTGTTGTATACAATGCAACATACTACTGCCCCTCCCCCAAATACAGACTAATTTGTCATAGTTCATATCTTATGTAGAGCTGCAAGTTTAGTTCTACAAAAGAACTGAACACTTCGAACCAAACTTTGGTTGTTCAGTTCTTTCAGATTGTGTGGCGAACTGTTAAGGAGATAGATGGACTTTTGGTTTGACTGGTTTGCCCTGGTCCAAATGAATTTGCAAACCAAGCTACCCAGTTAAAGCATGAACACATCATACCTGAAACAGTTCATTAGTGCATTGTGTGAGTTACAGTTTGAGGCAGAGCTAGACTCCGCTCAATGACGTAAGCCAACATGAAAGCTCACTTGTGCAATCGATGTTCAGGCTGTTAGGTAGCTCAGGCAGGAATGTGATTCTTTTAGTTAGATTAGCTAGAAAATATTCTTCAAAACGTGAAGAATCTTCAAAAGTTCGACGTACAATAGTCCTGTAACAGCAAGGCTACTGAAGGGGTATATTTCAGGAGAAAAAAGAAGGGAAAAAAAAGAAAGGGCAGGCTAAGCATCGGTGTTGCAGCAGGCCTATGGGACTAGGGACTTTCCTGAGAAGGGAGAGAATGGATTCTAGAAGAGGAAGAGGAGTGAGCCTTAGGCTGGGCAGTGGGAAAATGGGGCAAGAGGTGGCAGTCTGCCAGTGGACACTTGTTGCCTAATCTCAGCAGTTCAGTACACATATTTTTCAGTGCAGAACTAGCATTTTAACAGGGCATTATGACTACAAACAGACTTAGACTGAAGCCCCTGGCAGAAGCCCGAGATGTGATTCTTATTTTAAGGGGGAGGTGGAGTAACTTTCATTTAATAATTTTTACTGGATAGTATGTATGTCCCAGCTGGCAACAGGACACTGCCTGGCCACTGGTAGTTGGCACCTTGGTAGCATCCCACAAAAATAATAAATAAAAATGTTTAGGTGCTAACAAGCTGAGCTTGTAAGCACTTATTGTGGTCATGCATACTCATTTCTGCATTTTTAGTCAAGTTTAAGGAGACTTTTTGTATGATTGATTTGCCCGTGCGTCTTTTTGCATGGGTGATGTGCCATACCTCAGATGGACAGACAGCAGACTGATCTGTAGGATCATGAGGCACCTCTTGAGCAGCTGAAACTTGGCTGTTAACTGTTTTGTCTTTTGTCCCCATGTGTCATTGTCCAATTAGAGAAATCACAAAAAGTTTAAGGCTAGATTTTGCAGGGGTTAGTGCTTAGTACGTGACTGATTATTGTCAATAAATAGCACTACTTTTGCCATAACATTTGAGTGCACTAAATCCTTTGCTTTGTATCTTGTACTTTGGCTATTTTCTAGTGGCACACAATTCCCTGAGTGCTCCGCTTTTGTTCAGTACTGGACATGCAGAGTGCTCAGCAACATATCTCAGGAGTCAGCAGCTACTCTAATGAAAACGGACAAATTTCACATTGCTAATTAAAATAGCATAAAATATGGACGTGGTTAACACATCTGAACTCAGCTGTAGGGATATTACTTGACTGGTATCAGAGTCCAGTTTTTAAGGTCTTCTGTGATTTTCACTACATCCATATAGTATAACTATAGTCGTGTTTTGTTTTCCTAAATTTGTAGTTGTGCTACCATATATTTGTGGTTATAATATGTTCCTTGTGAAATTTTGAGAAGCCTGAACTGTGCAATCCATAGAACCTCTGAACATTTTAATTTATAGAGGATTTCAGAGAAAACACAGAGGGAGAAGACCTTTTCTTTAGAAAAGAAAAGTCAGAGGGCAGCAGCACGTGTTGTTTCCATGGACTATAAGCAAGGCATGGCTTTTACTTTTGCTTACCTGTTGCTTGTCCTAGGATGCTATTCAGGATGTCATTATATGTAACTGTTCCAAGTCAGGTTCTACATGCATAGTCACCTGTCAAGAAAACAAGGTAGCTAGGATGCCAAGAGACATCCCTAAAAATGCTACAATGGTGGTAGTGTAAAAGAATAATAAAAGTAAACTTGTTATTAAATATTGAAGGATGTGAGTGTTGTGTATTGTTCTAAGGAGAGGTTTAATAGCTAATGTTCTGAGGTGGTCATAAACATCACACATTCTGTATGTAGTACTGCTGCAGACACTATCTGTGGTGGCTTGCCTCATCAATTAAATTGATAAGTATTCCATCAGGGTTGCATGAGTTCCCATTTTATCACAACCTGTACACACTGTATCTGCATTTAATTTTATCATTATTAAATACAGATGTACTCTGTTCTGTAATATTTCTTGCCAGTTGGAATTGATCTGAATTTAACCTTTTGAGACAGCATAGTAAATACAAATTGACAAATGTTCACTTTCCAGTACAGTGATATTTCAAGTTCTGGTTCCTGGATTTGGATCTGATGGTCAATGAAACTTTTAAAGCTGGGAGCAGAAGCATTTTACAATCACTTTAGAATTTTCACTTTGGAATATGTTAGAAATTCCACTTTGATGCCATTTTAAAGTCCGTATGCAATGCTTACCTTAGTGCAAATCTAAACTCTGTTACACTTTGAGAATTAATTTAATTACTAGAAGGGTGATGAGGCTCTGGCAGAGTGTTCCATACCTCAGCATGGGCACTTACAGTTCAGTATATTGGAACATTGAACAGGCAGCACCTTGCACACTGGGTGTATCCAGTAAGCAGTTCATGAGACAAAGCAATAGTGGAGGCAACAGTTTGGGAGGCACTAATAAGTTGGCGAGTCAGAAATACAACCAAGACACAGTTGTATAGTATATTCAAGTACCAAGTGAACACACCAACTGCCATCTGAGCTCCCAAGTTAAGAATCACCAAAAACATTCTTTAATCAAGGGCAGATGACTGCAAACCCTAGCAAGCATGACCCTGTGATCTCGATCAACCTTGCTTTGGTTTTGATGAACTCAGGATAGCAGCAGTTATACACTATTTCAGTTTCAGTATGGCTCAGCTGCTACAGCTTCTGCAGCTGGGTGAACTGGAACTCCCAGAGTTTAAGTGACATGCACAGCATCACACAACAAATGCAGACAGTTAAGTAACCAGTCTTCCAAAAAGTGTACACATAAGGTTCTAAAATCTAAACCAAAGGGCATGGGTCTGGGATCATCTAGGCCCCATAACATTTAGGAGTTTTGGTGCATTCTGGTGTATTTTAGGGATCATTTGTAATGGGATTTGTTACCCTGCTATCCTCCACAGCCCAGTAAGTTGCACTATAGCACCCCAAAGTTTCCACAGTCCAGAATGTTTGCTCCAATCTAATGATGATGATGACACAGTTGCCAATTAAAATATGTGCTATCTGACTTAACAATGGTGCCAGTGTGCTAGTTATGAGAATGCTATGCCTTTTTTGTGAGAAAGGTTTGTGATGTGCTGACGGTGACTGCACACACCATTTGAAAGATGCTGTTCCATGTATTTGAGACAATCTCAGCAGTCCTGAAGGTGATGATGGTATTGCCAGAAAGGCAGTCAACATATGGACAATAATAATGTTCTGCCATATGAGTACAATGGCTATGTATATGCAGGTGTGTTTCTTCTGAGGCTCATGAAGATAGTTCTCTGAACTGTCAGAAGGATTATGAAGCTGGTTCTGATAATTAAATGTTTGAAAATACTGGACCATACAGTCTGCACAGTTTTACCCTACTCTACCCTGTGACCTATTCTCTGGATGGGGTTGCTGTTACCTCCCTATCTTGCTACACAAATAGCTAATTAGCACATAATTAAGAAAATGACAAATAATTACAGGTATGGCGGATTTCTCAGCACAGAGCACCAATAAAAATATCATGCAGGGATCATTCAAAAAGAATATGTAAAATTGCTGCTATTATGATGCATAATATAAAAAATAGCTGGTACTATAGACACAGACATATTTTAACATATCCTCTATCTGCACATTAATTTGACACCATGTTGCTTACTGTGCCACGTAAGGCAGAGACTGCATGAGGGGTTGCAATGACTTACAGTCATTCATGAATAATAAGTCAGAGGTATATAAAAACATTGAAATACGAAGGTTTCACTCATCAAACAATGGTAGACTCAACAAAAGAAAACAAGCAGTGATTGCTTCATTTTAAAACCATTATATAATTAAAATAACCACTCCAGGGTATGGGTTATGTTGGGATTTACACACCAGAGTGGGTAAATCCTTAACTCATGCCCTAGGTGAGTTTATATGATAATACAATGTCTAAAATAAAGAAGAGACAACAATTTTAGGTGTCAAACTTTTTATTTTTATTTTTTATGAACAAAATGGAAGAAATATGTTTCTGTAGACAAAATTATTCCTGGGTTGCTAGGTAGAGCATGGAAGGCTGCCATAGCCAACCTCCTCACCTGAAGTGCACACAGAAACATAACTAGCTTCTGATTGCAGTTTCTGTTTTTTTTTTTATTGTGTACTTTTTTTTTAAATCAGCAGGATCTGCTAGTTCAGCAACTTGTCATGCGAGATGCTCAAATTCAGTGGACTGGGAAACGGGGAGACTGAGCTGTGAATTTTTTAATGCAACCAGCAGTGAGAGAGAGAAAGAGAAAGACAGCATGGCAGCAGTGTTTTGTGTAGCACAGAACATGGACTGTAAATGTGATAATGAAGGGGCCACTGAGAAAAAGAACAGTTACATAAGAACTTTCTGTAAAAGCTCTTGCAGCAGGCCACACCAACAGGACCAACTAAGCTGCCAGGTGCAAGAACCACACGGAAAATGTCTACCTAGCAGTCTACCATGGGGGACTGCCCAGTGCCGACATCAGTCAGTTGACATCAATGTAAAAGACAAAGAACCTCTGTGCGCAAACACTGAGGCAAGGGTTACCCCAAAGGGCATTTGGCTGGAAGCCAAGTTTCAGAAAATACAAATCACACTGCCCACACAATGCAAAGCATCATGGTTGCATATGCAAATCATCACAGAATGTTATGCTGGTTCAACTTTAAGCAAATTGCATGGTGCCAAAGGCCTCTCACACAATTTGCAAGGGTGCTAAGAACCCTTTGCAGATTGTGTGAGAACCTTCGGCCATGCAGCTGCAAGATTGAACACACTGTCTCTGTGTTACATATGCAACCCTATGTACTATATGTTATATTTTATCAATGTAGCTCATTTACACCTAGCGAACATTTATGTGAGGTCCCCAAAGTGACTACAATACCTAGCCATGGTGGGAGGCCTGCTGGAACCCAGCGTTGCCTGTCAGGGTCCTGCACCCAATCAACTCCAACTGGAGTTGAGAATCTTTAAGTGGGGGGTGTGTGAAGGGGCACAGCCTCCTGCGTGGGGGGTTTGTGGGGCAAAGCCCCCCTAAGAAAACAAAGAAAACTATACTGAACCGGCAGCCGACTGCAGAATGCAGTTGACCTGCTGGTGTTGCTGACAGGGCGTTCGACAGAAATACTGTCGGACTCCTGTCATGGATCCAATGTAGCTTATATGGGTGGGTGGTCCCCCACACCTACCTCAGTTCTCCTGCCAGAGACCCCATATGGGCAGCTAAAGGAGAACTAAGGAGGTTTCCTAAGAGCTAAGAGAAAGGCAGAAGCAGTGCAAGATAAAAGGAGTAGCAGGGGGAAGGAGGGAGGGAAAGCAGGGCCTGCTGCAAGAGCTTCTTTCGAAGATCTGCTGTTATGGTACATTTTTATGTAACTATACTATCTTACTTTGAAGAAGGTTCTTGCAGTAGGTCACACCAATAGGACTGAGTCCCAAGCTGTACAGTATCATCAAGGTGACACCACTGGAAGGAGGACAAGTCAGCAGCCAAAAGCTCATAACAGAAGGCCCTGAAGAACTGCTAGGCTGAAATTGGCCATGCGCCTCAAGGTGATGTTCAAACTGTAATGCTTGGTGAAGGTGTGGATGGAACTCAAGGTGGCAGCAACATAGATGTCAGCAGCAGACACATTTCTGAATCAAGCTGTGGAGGCAGCCATACCCCTGGTGGAATGGGCCTTGACTACCCCCGGAAGGGGTTTGTTGTACCTGTAGTAGCAATAAATGATGCAATTAGCTAACCAGTTTGACAAACACTGTTTGGAAACAGAAGCGCCCTCTCTCGGGGTTGAATGAAACAAACAACTGGTCACTTTTTCTCGAAGACTTGCTGCGGTTCGTGTAATACCACAACATTCTGTGAACATCCAAAGTGCTGAGAATAACTCCCTCTGATTAGAATACTCAGGAAAATAAACTGGCAGGTGAATGGATTGATTTAAAGTAAACTCCGATATCACCTTAGGCAAAAACTTCGGTTTAGTATGCAAAGATACCCTGTCTTTGTGAAAAACCAAACAAGGATCCTTACACTTTAGAGTCTGTAGTACAGAAATCCTTCAAGCAGAAGTAACAGCAACTAAATAGAGTCCTTTCCATGACAGAAAGCTCAGCTTGCAACTTGTAGCTGGTTCAAAGGGAGGTAAAGTGAGTTTCTTCAACATAAAGTTGAGGTTCCATGGAGGAACTGAGTCTCGAATGGGAGGTTGCAGATGCAAAATGCCCTGCAGGAATGTGCAGGGCACTTCAAGCTGAGCAACAGCTTTGCCCTTGATAGGTGCATGGTACACAGAAATGGCAGAAAGGTGCACCTTAAAGGAGGGGTGCCCTAAGCCTGAATCTGAAAGGGAAAGGAGGTACTCCAACACCCGACTCATGGGGAAGGTGAAAGGATCCAAATGGCATGCAGCTGCCCAAATGGAGAAGTGCTTCCATCTCATAGCATTAGTGGTCATTGTGGAGGGCTTCCTGGCTAACACCAGGAATCAGTGATGCTAGAAGATACCCCAAAGCGAGCAATAGCTAGGTCTGCAGGAGCCACACATGGAGACGCAGGGACTTGAGGTCCAGATAGACCAGGATGCCTGTTCCTTTGACAGCAAGCCAGTGCACAGGGGCAAGGGCAACGGAGGTTCTGTGCTAGCTGTTTTAGCAGAGGAAACCAAATTTGGATTAGCCAGAAGGGAGCTATGAAAATCATCTCTACCCCTTACAACTGGAGCTTGAGGAGAAACCTCTTTCAGAGTGGGAAGGGAGGAAAGGCATACAGGAACTTCCACTTCCAAGACAGGGACAATGCATCTCACCAGAAAACTCCAGGCCTGGGACAGAGCAAGCAGAAAAGTGGCAGTTATGCACTGAGTGAAGATGCAAAGAGGTCCATCTCTGGATGACCCCACTTGTCAAAGAGATCTTCGACCACAGAGGTTAGAAGTTCTTGCTCATGAGCCCGTGACCTGAAGTGGCTGAAACTGTTGGGCAAGACGTTTTGAATGCCTGGTACATGCACAGCTAAGAGCTCCATACTTTGTTCTGTGGCCCAGAACCAGACTCTCATCTCTTCCTGACACAGGGGATAAGAATGGGCCACCCCTCTGTTGGTGTAGTGCACCCCACACATGTTGTCTGTCTGCACTAGCAGTGGACCGGGGAGGAGATGAGTCTGAAAGGCTTTCAGGGCATAAAGAACTGCCCACATCTCCAGGACATTGTTGTGAAGACCATGCTCCACTGGTGGCCAGGTACCCTGGGTCTGATGCTTGGCCAGATGAGCACCCAGCCCAGACTGGATGCATCTGTTATGAGAACCTGTTGGGTTGGGAGCTGAAGTAGTCTCCGAAGGAGGTTGACTGGGTCCAGCCAACATGACAGAGTCCTCCAGACTGGGTTGGAGACCAGGGCCAATTAGTCCAGGTCATTGGTACACTGGTCCCACTGGACTCTCGAGGTCCCTTGGGAACCCGCATGTGCAAATGGGCCAAGAGGACCATGGCGACTGTCACTGCCATGTGGCCAGAAGACATTTACATACAGATTCAGATGACTCAGTTCCAGGATGGGCTGAAGATCCCTGGTCATTTTGGGGATGAGAAAGAAGTGGGAGTAAAATCCCTTCCCCATTGAGCCGGAGGGATGGGCTCTATGACTCTTTTTTGAAGATCCTGAATTTCCTCCAAGACCAGGAACAGGTGTGTGGGGGGTTATGTGAAGGGAACAGGAAGGTTTTCTGGTGGCCACTCTAAGAACTCCAGAGTGTGACTGTGTTCTATGATCTGGAGCATCTAATTGTTTGTGGTGACCCCCTGCCACCCTCCCAGGTATAGGGAAAACTGACCCCTGACCACCTCCTTCAGGTTCTTGGCCAGAGGGAGAGAGTCAATCAAGGAGGTGGGGCAGATGTGCGCAGAGGCCACAGAGGCCCTGCAGGCTCTGGTGGCAGCAGCAACAGGGCAGCTGGGGCCTTAGGCCTGTGTTGACCCTTGGGAGGCTGAGACTGCTGGGAGGGGACCTGTGAAAGGGCTGATGTTGAATCACTGTAGGTTGGGTGAGTGGACCAACTTGAGGGCCTGCACAGACTTCTGCAAGGTAGAGATGATGTCCTGGACATCTCCTAGAAAAGGACTGACCCTCGGAAGGGCATCCAAAATGCTGGCTTGCACATCTGAGGCCAAAGCCTGAAACCAAGAGCCAAGGGATGACGTTGGAGACAAACCCCAGCAGCTGCCCCACACCCTAAGGCATCCACTGCATCATAAGCAACTGGAAGGACATGGCTACCAATGTCTGAGCCTGACTTCATTAGTTGGGCCAGCTGCATCTTGGTGGAGTCCTCAGGTAGAGTTTGTACCAAATCTCTGGCTTGCTCAGAAAGAACATTCTGGTATTGGACCATGTGGGCCAGATAGTTGATGGCTCAAATAGCCACAGTGGCAGAGGCAAAGACCTGTTTGCCAAGGTGGTCCAACTGTTTGGACTCATAGATAGATAGATAGATAGATATTTTATTTATAAAATGCCCAATTCCGTAGGCTCTGGGCACTGTACAGTACAAATCAACAACAAAATACATATAAGCAGCAATTCATCATAAACTTAAAATTCTATCCATCTCATTAAAACCAGTATATCAATCACTAAAAGCCTGCTGGAACAGGCATGTCTTCAGTCCCTTTTTAAAGGCTTCCACTGAGGGGCCCTCCCTTAAATAACCAGGGAGGGAGTTCCACAGAGTAGGCACCACCACTGAGAATGCCCTATCCCCAGAATGCCGCAGTCTAACTCTGGGAACTCTGAGGAGGCCTCCCCCAGCAGAACAGAGTGCCCAGGGCAGACAGTAGGGGACACGGAGATCTTGCAGATAGACAGGTCCTCTTTCATGTAGGGTCTTGTAGGTCAGGATCCCTACCTTGAAGATAATCCTCCACCTGACTGGCAGCCAGTGCAGTCCGCAGAGGATCAGGGTGATATGGTCACCCCGTCTCACCCCAGTCAATAATCTTGTCACCACATTCTGCACCAGCTTCAGCCTGTGGAGGTTGCCACCAGATAACCCTACGTACAGGGCATTACAATAGTCCAGCCTGGAAGTGATGAATGCATGCACCAGTGTGGTCAGATCCTCCGGCAGGATCAGGGTTTGGATTCATGTGATGTTTCTGAGATGATAAAATCCACTCCCGATGATGGTCGACACCGGAGCATCAAGCGTCAAACCATCATCCAGGATCATGCCTAAATCCTTCACCTGTCTAGATGGAGTAAGGGGAATACCCCCCAACTCCAGGCCAGGGGGTAATCCCTCACCACGCCCTCCGCCCCGATTAACTGGATCTAAAAGTACCTCTGTCTTATCTAGGTTAAGTTTAAACCAGTTTTGAGTCATCCATGCCTGGATCTCATTGAGGTAGCTGTTAAATACAGAAGCCGACACCTGGGTATTGGGTGCACAAGACACGTACAGCTGGGTATCATCTGCATAGCAGTGAAAACCCAGTCCATACCACCTGATAATGTCCCCCAATGGCAGCATGTAAACTGTGAACAACAAGGGTGACGAGACCATACCCTGTGGAACCCACACCAGTCATGGTCTGGGTGGAGAGTACTAGGTGTTTAAGCTTCTTAGTATGGTTATGCGCTGCATGAATGACCAAAGAATCTGCCTTAGAATGAGTTCCCAGAAAGGGCTTGCCTACTGGGACATGGTAAATGCAGTCTGTCTTTTTGGGCAGAGGAGGAGTGGTGGAAGTGTGGTTCCATGCAGCCCTGATGACATCTTCATAGGATTTGATCAAGGGGGGCACCACCACGAGAAGGGCATCACACTGCTGGAAGTACTGAGCCAACCAGCATCTGTCTGGGTCCTGCTCCTCTGTCTCTCAGCCCATAATGGACTGGATGTGGTGCATATGATCCATCAAGAATAAATCATCGGGGGGGGGGCTTGGGCACCTCTTAGGTTGGTCCTCCCCCTCAGAAGAATCACCTGGTGGGAAGGAAGACCCTGAAAAATTAGAGTCATCCTCTGAAGTATCAGTTTCTGGGACTGGTGCAGGCTGCCTGCATTTGTCCTATTTAGAACCTGACCCAATGTAAGGTTGCCACTCTGAAGACCTCAACATACATGGGTTACTAGGACCAGCCATGTCTGAATCCTGGGGCTGAAGGTCCCGGGAGGGTGGTGGGAGAAGCTGGTGGTGGCTCTTGAGGGGTGGGGGTCTGGCACTGCAAAAAGGACCATCACAATGAAAACAAGCATTTGTCAATGCCGAATGTTTGCATGCTGGTATTGGTACTGCATGAGTTAAAGAGACGCATAATAAGAATGGCAGTGAAGTACTGAACTGATGGCAACCCCAACCCCCACCCTGCAGAGACTGACAGGCTTTGGGGTGTGTTTTTGGTTCATCAGCCATAATGCTCATGCCATTCCACCTCACCCCACCCTGCAGACACTGACAGGTGTCATGGTGTTCCTGGGGTCTTCAGCCTTATACTAACCCCATTCCATAAGGAAATAAGCCCAGAAAGTAGTAATGAAATGGGAAGGTTGTTAGTTGAATCCTACTGTACTGCTGTTTGCATTTTAGAAATTGCTTCTTTGCTCCTTCCACTGAATGTGTATTTAAGTCCACTTGTAATGCAATAAAAGAGCCATACAAAATGGTGTCTATGCAGTTTTTTGAGCTTGTATAATTAGACCTCTAATCTCTAAAGATACCAGTAATACAAACTGTTTGCCTTCCCTGGTTTGCACCTATTTAGCAAAACATACTGTGCTATTCTCAGAAAACTTTGGGCCAACCTGTTGGCTCTGGTCATATAATCCTATTCTTTTGACTCTCAAATACAATTACTACTGTTATCTGAACTGCAATGTAGTGTGTTTCATTTACACACGTGGATGAATAAATCTCTGAGTTCTGTTTCACTTCATTGACATTTAAAAATGTTGAAAGGGCACATGAACTTTTCTTGAGTGCTATTCGTGATGTAATTTTAATTTTATTTTTAGGAACCAGCTGTCTTAGTAAACTGTGGCCATGGTAAAATCATCAACTTCCTAGACATACACAAATACTGTAACTATATGTTATAATTAAAGTGGCACCTAAACTGTTGGAACAACTTCAATAAACAATACATTGGGACATAATGCAGCTTACATTTTATATTAACCACACCAACACCCAGACCGCTGCTGCTGACTACACACTTGAACAGTATTAAATCCCTGTTCTGTATCAGCTCAATCATGCTGGCATGCACGTTTATTTCCTACCTGTTGATTTTTGAGACATGTCAGCTTATATTTCATATACTAGTTGCAGAGGCTAGTGGTGATTTTATTAGGACACTCCCCTCATAATCCTTAGGGTAAAGTCATAAAATGTTGTAAATCACCTGTGCATTTGGGGACAATGAAGCCCAAGTGGGACAGAGGAGGCATGGTAACTGCTGCGGAATGGGGGAGGCAGTGTACAGAAAAGGGAAATTATCTCTGTCGTTTCAAGCCAGGTCTGTTAAAAAAAAAACACACACAAATTGCTAAACTGAATAATGAGATACAATCATATTATTTATTATGGCAATTAGTGTTTTTTTTTTTTTTTTACCAGACCTGGCTTGAGAGGAGAAATAATAATAACTAACTGCTGCCATAAATAATGTGCACTGTTGTAGGGTGGGGTTGCAGGCGGTCAGTGAGTGTGTGTGTGTGTGTGTGTGTGTGTGTGTGTGTGTGTGTGTGGTGGGGTGGGGGGCTGGTGGAGGTAAGGTTTCAATCAATTTGCAGCTCTCAGCTTTTTGGCTTTCTTTACATTAATGAAAAAATTAAAAATGACTTGGTTAGTTGAATTTCATCTTTGACCCAATTAACTGTAATAGTGGTTCAATTAAATCATCGCGATCTTGACACTGTAACTGCCAAATACATTATATTTACTAAAAGACCCATTTAAAGTGTACCCCAATAATCAGTATGGATTCCAAGAGTCTGAGGTGAGAAGAGCAAGTAACTTGTAAGATTTGTAAGAAAGAAATGCGGAAATGAATTAGTGAATGGGACACATTTATTGAATGACTCGTGTTACTAAACCCACTTGTTTGGTGTCCAATTTAGGTTCTAAGCCCTTTTTTTTAGAAGTTTATATGTAATAACCTGAGTATCTTTGTTAATTATGAGTACTGTAATCCTCCTCCTGCTGACAGATCACAATAAACTCCATGCAGGGTTTGGGAAGGAAATTCGAAATATCCCAGAAACTGGGGAACAGAAGTCAAACATGATCTATTTGTGCATGGAACCCATAACCTTAGCAACAAAGTGTCCATTTAATGGTATTCCTGCCCAAAGCGTCTTGAGCACTGGACTGTGCATCCACATCTTGGACAGGTGGACAGTGTTCAGCACATTGCTCCATCATTTGAGATCACTTATACCTACCAGGCCAGCAGTTTCTGCAGAACTTGAATGAATATGAGTCTCTACTTGATCTTCCCCATCAGCAAAGGACTTTCTTCACCCCCCCTTTATCTCCTCTATTTTTCTACACACATTCAAGTAAAAACAGGAGGGAGCATATTTAAAAGTTTAAGCTCTGGCACATATATATCAGTTTAATTTAAAAAAATGTATACGAAAATCAGTATAACATGCTTGTCCACTTTTTTGTAAAATTACTTGTATATTTGCATTTAAATTATTAAAGGACTGGGAAGTATGCATAATCACACCACTTGATGTAAGTGACATCAGTATAACATATTTAGCTGCTTCCGTCATATGTAATATATTCTGATGGGCAGTTTGATTTGAGTGCACTAAAATATGTTGAATCTTTTGTTTGCCACAAAATGCATTTTGAGGAAAAACCATGAATATCTGTTAACTTATCTCTAAATGTGGATTTATAATTAAGTGCAAGGGTGCCACATTAGTACTGAGCAGTCCCTCCTCCTTTTCCTGATATCATCTGAACTGATGCAATTTATTCTAATGGGAACTATTTATTTAAACAGAAATTACATTTTACATTGCTCTCATTTTAAAAGCGTAAGGGTTTCAATTTGACATGTTATTTCCCATCAATGAAATTCTATCCCAATTATTCTAAAGGTAAAGGCATTTTCCATTTCTTCCAAAGCTTCTTTCCTTTAAGAGCGATTAGATGGTATCTATTGAGAGTTGCTGATCCACAGCGAAAATGGGAACAGAGAAAAGTGATTTCAAGTGACCTCCTCGTCCCTTTCACAGTAACCTGAGCCCTAGAATAGCCAGGGATCAACTCAGACAAAAGTCCCCTCCTCTTGCTCTTTGAGCTTCAAGAGTACCAAAGTAAAGGGAGCTAACAGCAGAATATCTAACTCTTGTCTGCCATAGAATATACAGTGTTGCACATCTAATGAACTCATACAGTATCTTTGATTTGCTGGAATGTATAGGAAACATGACCAACTCGATAAAAGTTAGAACTGTGTTAGGAGGCACTTATGATGAAAGTTAAAAGTGTTGCTCTGCATTTCTTGTAAGTGTTATATCTAAATGAAAGAATGCCAAGTACTATATTCTTAAAGCCATTTCATTTTTTAATTAAGCAAATCCATTTTTTTCCAATTACATGTTAGACACTAAAATTAAGACAACACATTGTTCTGCACTTACTACAGCAGTTTTCCAGTTACCTAAAATGTTGCTCCATGGATTAAAAAGTGATATATTGTCCTGTGAATTTATAGCTGTAACTGTGCCTCTTGCATAAATAAAATTACATGTATGGGGGAAATGTGAATAAGAGTTGCACTGGAATATAAAGTTCTCAATTTTATTGTAAAATACCCTTCCCAGTTCAGCTAAACTTCATAGCACAATGGAATGCCATGCAAGGTGTTGTAATACACTTCAGCTTTTGTTTCAATAAAACAAAAGTTTTAAAGCATACAAAGCAAAAACTCATATGGTGCATTACTCTTTTGCAACCTTGTGTTTTGCCCTGTTGGTTTCCATGGCAAAGCACTAGGCCCACTGCAGCTTTATCTGGGCAGAAAGTAAATATTTGGTTCTGGATTTACTAAAACATGATTCCCAGCCTATAGCACTGCCTTTACTATGGGCATCCTTCAGTTCCTCCTGCAGTTTGCACAAAATTGTTTGTGCAATCTTGAAAAGTGTTAGGTTTTTAGACAGGCAGACAAACAGATATAGATAGATAGATAGATAGATAGATAGATAGATAGATAGATAGATAGATAAACAATATGGTGAAAGGAACTAAGTTCCAACACAGGCTTAATCTGACAGGTTAGTCCTTAGACACAGTAGTTAGCTATCAAAGCAACAGTGAACCTTAATTTGAAAAAGTGTATTTGTTCAACACTGTACACATCAAAACGAGAACTTTTAGCATGTTTTCAAAGATTTCTTGGTTTTTCATGACTCGATATCTCCCAGTCCTATCGGTATGAAGATGATTGGATTTTCTGCTGTTTTTTTGAGCATGCATTTCAGTAAACGATGGGCTATGCAGAATATAACTTGAATACAGTACCTCACACTATCAAGATCAGAGTACATTGTGAAACAATGGTGTCTAAAAATCAGTTCATTAATGACAATGATTGATCTATTTTCAGCCTATCAAAGTGTTCCTTACTTAAATCAAAAGTCATGGTTAGATAGCAAAAGCAAAACTTTATGTATTCTGTAACATCAGAAAATGTGGCAGGTCATCAAGAAAAGTCTAGAACCAGGGAAAAGATTGGTTGTAAGGGCTTTTCTATTTTACCAAAAATTACTTGTGTGGACAAAAGCAGATGATGGGGTGAAAGGGGGCCAGAAAAAAAAAATACACTGAACCCAGTACAATTTGCAATTGACGAGACAGTGTCATTTTAAGCCTATATGAAGGAAACTGTTCAATGATGTTTAAATGAATGCTATGGCATACTTGAAAAACAATGTTCCAGACTCATGACTCTTTGTAGTATACCATTCCCCCACCATTTGAAATGTCATTTGAAATTACCAGAAAACCAAAGTGATTCATTTGAATATAGGCACATATGTAAGAGAGCTTCATCCATTACAAAGAGAGATGGGGTTCCAAAGTGTATTAGATCTGAGGTCATAATATGGTACAGTACAGTAGAGTATCAATGTAAAATATATTTCCTATACAGAATGATGTTCACTTTTTCTTAGAGCAATTGCAGTAACTACTGATGGATTTAGGGACAGATGTATGCCTAAACTTTTACGTGACCCAACCTTTTTTTGTTGTTTGTTATCTTTTCCTATCTGGGAGACAGTATATTCATTGCTATATCTATGTCCATCAAAAACCATGACTCACTAGTGGAAAACTGTTATTTACTTTGAATCTTCTTAATTACATATATATGTGTGTGTATATATATATATATATATATATATATTTAATTCTTTAACAGAAACATAGAATTTGATGGCAGATAAGGACTGCTTGGCCCATCTAGTTTGCTCATTTCCTACCTAATGGATAAGCTGCAGATCCTAGTTAACCAACAGCCTACTTCCTCCTACCCCCACTAGAATTGCCTTATGTCTGTCCATGCATTCTTGAATTCCCACTGTTTTGACTCTCGACCACCTCAGAAAGGCTGTTCCATGCATCCACAACCCTCTGTGAAGAAATACTTCCTCACATTACCTCTGAGCCGTCCCCCCTCTATCTTCAAAATGTGCCTCCTTGTTCTTGCACATCTCTTTTTCTGAAAGATGCTACCCTCTTGGACTTTGTTGATTCCCTTGAGATATTTGAAAGTTTCTATCATGTTCCCCCTCTCCCTCCTTTCCTCAAGGCTATACATCTTAAGCTCCTTTAGTCTTTCTTCATATGTGTTCTGCTGCAGACCCTGCACCATTTTGGTTGCCCTCCTCTGGACAGCCTCCACCCAGTCTATGTCTTTGCGGAGAAAGGGTCTCCAGAACTGTACCCAGTACTCCAGATGTGGTCTTACCAAATGTCTGTACAGAGGGCCAACAACTTCTTGTTTTCTACTGGTGATGCCTCTCCCTATGCATCCCAGTATCCCCCCAGCCCTTCTTACTGCCTTCTCACATTGCTGGCCCATTTTGCCTCACTTGTTGCAAAAGTACTGTTCTAATAAATTGCACAGGAACCATGAGGTAATTAAAAGTCTCTCTAGTCATTTTAAGAGCCATTATAAAGCATCAAGTTGAATCTTCACCAAATACATATGATACTCTGTGTAAAGATTTCATTAAAACAAAATACAACATAAATCTATAATCCTAATTTGAGTTTGCATCTAAAAACAAAAATTAAGTCTGAACTGATTTTAAAATCCATGCTGGACTTGTTAGGTCTGGATTAATAGCAATGTAACAGTGCAAACAAAATGTTTAGTTTATATATTTTTTTTCAGCAGTACTATGCAGTTCTTTTCTTCCCTCCCCTCTAACTAAGGAGAAAGCAAAACCAGTCAGCATGAAGTGTTATTTCAAGCTTCCAAAAACAGAGCTGCTGCCTGCTTCTCTCTGCAGCTTTGACAGATGCACTGATACAAACAGGGTTAACAGTTTAACTCCTGTGACAATCCCTGTTTAGGGTTTTACAGCCTAAATAGCAAATGCTGAATGCCACTAGTTCTTTTCAAAGGGCATGTTAGATTTCTGAAATGAGCAGCTGTTTGATTTACAATCACATTCATTTCAAACCTCCGTTTCAGAAGTCTTGCTCTTATTTAAAGAACCAGCTGGCTCATCAGTGTGCATCACATTTAAACAATGTGCAGAAAGTTGTTTTCTTTATAGAAGGAGAGACATTTTTGTAGATTAAAATGATCTGTACTATGGATCTGCTGTACCATTTTGTTTATACTAGACAGTGAGATCTCATTGCTTCAAAATAACTTCCCCTATTTGTTTTTTCCCATACCTTCCTCGCTGCAGATTTAATTTATTTAAATAATGTTTTTTTTAATTTAATATATTTTATTGTTTAACAGAGTCATGACATAGTTAAACAAGCAATAGATTGACAGTTTGTCCATAATAGCATCACAGATACTGATAAAAGAAGAAGAAAAAGAGTGAAAAAATCCATAGACCGGTTAAGTACAGATCCAAGAAAGTTGAATTTAACCATTTAAACATCCCTCCACCCTACCTCTCCCCCGCTGTGGTGTATACAAATGTCAATTCGCAGGGCTGTACTAATATACAAAGTAAAGGACACAAAAGATAGCGTGTAAAAGGAGAGGTGACCATGTAAAAAGATATATCTCTCTTTTGAGGTAACATGAGATGAAGCAAGTAAGAGGAACCAGTGAGGTGGAGAGTCTCGCAACCCAACTCATGTATAATTGTCAGTTCAGATAAAGGGCATATAGCTTTCCCCATTTCTTCTTAAAGGAGGATTGACGGTGATTCACTTGTGCTATTAGGTGCTCAACACGAAGTGCAAAGGACATTTCGTGCAGCCACTCCGTATATGATATTAGGGTTTGATCCTTCCAATGTCTGAGTACCAGTTTTTTGACTGCCATTGATATTAGAGCCAGATGATATCTTTTTCCTTCACCTGGATCTCGGAGTAGTCACCAAAGATACAAGTCTCTGGAGAGAAGAGACCCTGCAACCCAGCATCGGATCTAGAGTTAATTCTATTTGTTTCCATAAGGGAGATACTGTATCACATGACCATAAAATGTGTAACAGTGAGCCTTCTTTTTTATTACATCTAGAACATGTAGCAGAGGATATACGTTTCATTTGTACCAGTTTAATAAGGGTATAGTAAAGGTTATTTATGATGCAATATTGTGTTATCCTATATCGATCTTGAGTATGATATGTATATAGGTCCCTCCATATACGTTGCCAATTAACGTCTTTATTCGGGAAGAGACTTTGCCAAATTTTAGAACCAGCAGCTGGCGAAGTTTTTGGGAATGTATGAAATAATCCATACAGCTTTGAGATACCATGTGGTTTATTAACCAAGGTAGAGATTTGGTGAAAAAATTCAGTGAATTGAGAGGTTTTGGTTTTACACTCAAACATTTTAGTTAGAAGATGTTTAAGCTGAATAATTTTAAAAGCTGCCGATGGTGGCCAGCCAAATTTGGATAAGATCTCTTCTGTAGTCAGGATATGATCCTGCGAGTAAAAATCAGCGACAGTGCATTTGGGAAAATTTGGTAACCATTTTCTAGTTATTAAGGAGTTACCTATTTGGAGGTTTGGGTTGGCACATAAAGGTTGGGAGAAGTCTAAAGTCGGGGATACCTTAAAATGCTTGAAGAGCTGAGAGAGAACCCTTAAGGAAGTGCCAATCAGGACGGGATGAAAAACTTTGGGTTTATTTTTTTTTTAATATATAGAATAGAGATACTGGGGCTATATTATGAGACGTGAGTAATTCTAATTCCATTTGTAGCCATAATGGGGTGTATCCATGATAGGTAAAAGAGTCGGGTAGAGATAACCATTTCTCACATTTATGTAGCTGTGAGGCCCAGTAATATAATAAAAAGTTGGGAGACAAAGCCACCAAGTCCTTAGGCTGAGACAATTTGGAGTAGGATCTTCTGGCTATTTTATTCGCCATATAAACGAGTTAATTCCTGAATGAATACATTGAAAAAAGATATTGGTAACAGATGTCCAGCATGTTCAGGGATAGAATAATCTAGGTAAAATGTTCATCTTAATGTGTTAATTCTACCCAGAATGATAGTGGAGATTTTTCCATCTTGTTAAAAATCTTGTTGGATATTATGCCATAAGTCCTCCAAATTAAGCTTGCGATAGGGTTGAGTTCAAGGTAATATAGATCCCTAGGTATTTAATGGGCGTGATGCCCATTTCATACCAAATTGACTGAAGGTTGAGCTATATGTTACATGATAAGGGGGAAGATTTCGGTTTTATTAATGTTGAGTTTATAATTCGAGTATTACTAAAGTCATCAATTATTGCCAGAGTTTCTTTTAAGGAGGAGACTGGATTTGAAAGATGAAGGAGTATGTCATCAGCGTAAACTGAAATTCTGGGGGTATTATTACCAATAGGGATGCCGGCAATTAGAGGGGTTGAATTTAAGTGTCTGATAAGGGGTTCTAGATACAAATTAAATAGAAAGGGGAAGAGTGGGCAGCCTTGTCGCATGCCTGAGGTGAGGGGAAAAGCATCAGATATTACTCCATTGCAGTATATTCTGGCTCTAGGAGAAGAGTATAAGGCTTGGATCCATCTTATGAATAGGTTAGAAACCCATACTTTGTAGTGTTGTCACAGGAAATTCAGTCTACCCTGTCAAACGCTTTTCTGTGTCTAATGAGATTAATGCCATTGGAATGGGGACAGTTTTGCTGTATTAATAATGTACTGGGTTTGCGGTGGGTGATCTGCTGGGGTTCTACCAGCCACAAAGCCTATTTGTTCGGGACTAAATAGAGAAGTCCAGACTTGTTCCACTCTCTTAGCTAATACTTTAGCTAGGATTTTAATGTCACAGTTTAATAAGAAGATTGGGCCATAACTTGCTGGAGAATGTGATGGTTTACCTGGCTTAAGAAGGAGAATGATGGTAGCTTCCAATAATGTTGGGTCTTGTATTTGCCCTGAAAGCATATATTGGTAAAGACGAGCAGGCTTGGTGCTAAGTCTTTAGCAAATAGTTTATAAGTTTGAAGGTAAGCCATCAGGGCCTGGAGCTTTGTCTGGTGCTAGGTCACTGATAGCAGACAGTATTTCCCGAAGGAGATGGAGCAATCAACAGCGATTGCTGCCCAGGGAAAGAGATGGCAAGAAGATGAGGTCAGATAGTCCAGCATCTCATTTGGGGGTGGAGAGAGAGTATTTTTATTGTATAGGGAGGAAAGGTAATATTTAAGTACTGAGATAATGTCCCTGGGGTGAGTTTTAACAACTCCATTAGAGTCTTCAATGGAAGTGATTAGTCTGGAAGCTTCTAGTTTCTTTAGCCATAGGGCTAGGAGATGACTTGCTCTTTCACCCTGCTCAATGTATTTTGCACGAGTTCTTAGTATAGCAAATTCATCTTTCTCCTGTAGTAGCAGGGAATATTGATTCCTTAAGTGTAAAAGTGTTTTCAGGGTATCTGGTGAAGAGGAGAGGGGTAGTTTGCTTGAGCACTTTGATTTTGAGCTAGGAGCGAAGTGGCTGTGGCCTCTTTCTTCCTTTTAGCGTGGATGCTAGTCTGATGAATTCTTCTCTCATATAGCATTTCAGTGTACACCATTCATGGTCTGCCCTTGTGACAGAGCCCTGGTTGTGATTGAGAAAGGTCCAAATCAAATCTGAGATTCTGGTAATGATATAATCTTCTTTCAGAGGTTGCGTGTTTAACCGCCAGACTGGGTCTCTGTGGAAATCTCTATCTAATGCAATGGTCACAAGCTGCTGCATGGTCCGAAATAACAATTGGTTCTATATCTGAGTCGCATATACCGTGCAGCAGTGAATGGCTGAGTAATATATAGTCTAATCTAGACCATGAGGAGTGTACCATGGATTGGAAAGTAAAAGCACGGGTCACGGGGTTCTGCAGCCTCCATGGGTCACATACCCCGGCGGATTCTATGAAGTCAGAAAGTGCTCTCTGAGCAATGGAGAGGGGTTTAAGTGAGGGATTGGATCTATCTAAATCCTGGGTGGGGGGTAAATTCCAGTCTCCACCAAATATCAGTGGTAGGAACATGAACATCTGTAGTTTGCTTAATAAATCTAAAATAAAAATCGGAGTTCCCTCCAACCGGACCATATATGCTCCCTAGAACCACCTCAATATGGTCTAGAAGGTCATGTACTAATACATATCTCCCAAATGGATCCATAATGGTTGTCTTGGCTTGAAAAGCTATTGATCGATGAATTAAGATAGCTGTTCCCCCAGATGCAGATGACATACCCGATGCAAAGACTTGTCCCACTTCCCGTTTGCGCAAGCTATTAGCTTCACCCGGTAGGAGGTGGGTCTCTTGAATGAAGGAGATTTTAGCTTGCAGCAGAGCTAAATGTTTAAGTATTTGGACTGTCTTGTTGGGTGTGAGCTCCTCTCACATTATATGTTACAAATTTTTAAGACTGTAGGCCATTCATTTTCGATATCTCCTGTATAGCTTCCACTTAAGTGGAATAAATGCACCACAGCTTCCTCCCCATACCCATAACCTATCAGTAGTATGATACTAATGATCGTCAACATCCCATAAACAGTTAGTGAATACTTATAACAATGAACTTTTATCCCAACTTGGAAGTCCCATCTAAAGGTTACAACAACAGGCCTTGAAGTGATCCCAATCCAACTTTCCCACCCCCTCCCAAATTTTACCCACTGATAACTATTTACAACAGTCATGCTAGTTACAAACCCACAATACGAACTATTTATGTTATTTTTGCTCAATAAAATTCCCTTTGGCACCTTAGTATATACTCCTCCATAGCACATTTAGAGGTGACCTAAAAGTGTCAACTGGACCAACGTTATCATATTTCTGTCCCTCCATGGTGTTTGTCATAATAAATCTCACAAGGAACCATACATTAGGTTTATTATAACAATAAGTATGGTGGCGCTTATGAGAGAGACTAGGTGCCCCCATTTTCAATCTGCGTGGTTGGTCACGCCTAACCCAATGCCATCCCTCCTCCCCCTCTCCCCCCAAAGTCCACCATCGACACCAACCTTGGAAACACAGCAAGACAACAGTGAAAAAAAAAAAAAAAAAAAAAAGGGGGAGGGGGGTCAAAACGAAAATCTTTAGGGATTTGGATCGGCAGGAGAAAAATAGAGGAAAAAATAAAAGTAAATTAAGAACAGTTTAATAACAGCAATGCAGGATAAGTGGTCCAGTCTGCGAGGAGCAAGTTGTTTCCCTGAGAACACTAGATGTCAGTGAACAGACGTCATGGTAACGTAACGGTGCATCAGTCCCCTGGAAACATGTAGTGCTTGAGAGAGAGTCCTCCTATAGGACAGTGCGATGCTACACGGTTCTCTACACACAGGGCTTCCTCAGCTTTTGCCAGGGTCAAATCCCACTGGGTCACCCATGAAGGATGATGTGGGGGCCACTCCGGTCGTAGCTATCTTCAGGTATGCAACGCTAGTTTCAGGAAAAGAGAGAGAAGTAGTCGATGAGGTAATGCTTTTAATAAGCATGGTGAGAGGAAAAGAGAGAACCAGGAGAGATACTAGTGGTTAGCATCATTGCCAGATCTTCATTTATATATTGTATCAGGGGGCCTTAAATAGGGAGGGCAGTTTTTTTGCTAGGTCTGCCTGGGCTTGAGACGCTGATTCGTATGATTGCCATTTGCCCTCCAATGAGACCTGGAGACGTGCAGGGTAGGTCATTCTGAATTTGATGCTTGCTGCTATTAATTTGCTAACCACAGGATGAAAAGTGGCTCTTCGCTGGTGGGTTTCAAGTGGCAGGTCCTGGGTGATACACAATTTTTTCTCCTCCCACATAATAGATTGTAACTCTTTGGCTTTTGAAAGAATGTGTTGCCTTTCTAAGTAGTTCAGCAGACGGATGATCATTGTCTAGGAGGGGCCGATGCCTCTGATCTTGGGTGCAGTGACCTGTGTGCTCTTTCGATTAGGTAGGTAGGATTACGTGGTGAAGGTCCCACGATCTTTGCAAGCAGTGACTGAATGAAAGTGATAGAAGGGGAGCCTTCTGTCCCTTCTGGGAGACCGAAGATTAGTATGTTGTTTTGCCTGCTGCGGCCTTCTAAGTCCTCGGTTTTCTGCTGCAACTTGGATACTTGTTGCCTTAGTTTTACTAACTCTGGATCAGTCTTGTCACGCCATGATTCTAAGGAGTGAGTGCATGTTTTGTTGTCCGTTATTCTTTGTTTCAGATCAGTTATTTCAATACGAAGACTTCTAAGCTCTGATGTAATGTCTAATAATGATTCCTTAAATGGTTGAATTTCCTGCAAGAAGCACTCCTCAGACAGCGGCATCGTGCAGAAGGCATAATTGTTAGCTGAAGGTGTTTGTTGGTGAGGCTTAGCTTTCTTAGGTTGCTTGTCTGGCAAGACTGGTGGTGTATGCTTGGGAGGGCCTCTCTCATCTCAGCCTCCATTTTTGGCTTGCTGGTCTCGTTAAGTTTCCAAAAGTTTAGGAAGCTTCTATTCCAGTTAAGGTTGATGCTGAGTAGGTGGGCTCCACGTAAGTAGCTTCAAGAATTATTAAATTAAATAGATTATGTGGAGAGAGAGCAGGAGCCTAGAACATGGCTAGCCAGCCAGATGCATCACGTGATCTCTTATTTAAATAATGTTGTTACTTGAACTGTGAGGTCAAACTGTTCTAATGCTTTTACCTGGGTGGCCAACTGCTTGCTCCCATGGATGTGCTGGTGGCCTGGTGGATCTGCCACCGAGATTGGTGGTGGTGAGGGGCTCTTGCAATGTTCCTATTCAATCCCTTTTGCCAACTTATATTATAACAAGCTGTCTATGACAGCAGTTCAGAATGCAGTGCTGGCGTGTGGAAAATTTGCATACTGCCAATGGCAGTATCAAATTACCCTCACCGCTGATTGTAGCGTAGTTTACTTTCAACTGTACGCCACTGAGCCCTGAACCACTGCCGTCATAGACAGCTGACATTCATTAGTGTGGTGCTACTGCACCTGCAAAAAAGAGCAGGGCATTGGAAGCGGGGTTGGCACACCTATGAAAACTCATATGGTGGCAGTATGTTTCTTGCACATGCGTGCAAGCAAACATAAAAAGGCATTATAATCTACCTGAGGTGCAACATTATGCACCGGCAGGAAGGGAGATGAGAGAAGCGATGGCTGAGGAGCTGGCAAAGGATACTGTGGTGAAGGGCCACCCAGCACAGGTTGAGGATCTGGCATTGGCCTGATAGGCATCGGCAGTGGTGAAGGTAGCGGCAGAGGTGACAATGGAGTCAGACCCACTGGCTGGTGCTGCAGCAGTACCAGTAGCAGCCTCACAGGCGATGGCCTGGGGCATTCAGGAGACTGAGCCCCTGATGCTAGTCCAGCTGGACAAGCTGGCGCCTGAGGGGATGGGGATCCCTGAAGAAGAGGCAGAGGCAATATTGGTGTAAAGGAGACAGCAAGTGCCTGCTGCAAGCTTTGGGTATTGGGACTAATGCTGGTCCTAGTAGTGGCAGCCGCTGTGGCTGCGGGGGCGATGGTGGTAGAATCGATGCCTGAGACACCAACACTGGCCAAGCCACCTGGCTGAGAACCCATGGAGGATATGGGCCTGAGCTTCAGGGGCTTCAGAGGCTAAAGAAGCTCAAAGGAGTGAAGCACAAGAGTGAGCTACTTTGCAGCCTATTGTGATTTGCCCGTGGTGTTGTGTTGGAATTTAAAAACTTTTTTGCTAATAAATGCACCGAATTGAACTGAACTTGAATCATCGTTACTTGGGGAAAACAACCACTGAGAGCAACAACTTCAAAGGAGTGCAGGTTCCTGTTTATTTTAAATGTGTTACATTGCGATTTGCTGCCCCTTTTTGTACCCATTTCATAGCTATTGAGCACAGCACTACTCTTTTTGTTTGTCAGGAGACAAAGTCTCTTGTCCTGAAGAACCTCCACCTGAAATGAAGACAAAGGTGCATGGCAGAGCCACTGAGTGCCTGGAGGAAGATAGGGCTGGTGGGGCTGAGGAGGTTGACCCCCCATGGGAGGATGACCCAGACACGGCTGGAGGCCTAAGAGGTGACTGCAAATGGGAAGCTGACCAGTCCTGGCCCCGGT
This sequence comes from Neoceratodus forsteri, assembly GCA_016271365.2. Taxonomy (NCBI): domain Eukaryota; kingdom Metazoa; phylum Chordata; order Ceratodontiformes; family Ceratodontidae; genus Neoceratodus; species Neoceratodus forsteri. Next base: position 1,020,826,486 of record CM057454.1, on the reverse strand, counting down.
GTTTATCCCGGTGCTTGTGCTTCCCAGACTTCTCCTTGTAGGAAGAAGAAGAGGCCCCAGAGGGATGTGTCAGGGAGGCTAAGAAGCTCCCGGCCTGCAGCTCCTTCTCCTCACAACCAACTTCTGCTTTAAAAGATGACTCTCCAGCACATCTAAATGACATCTTTGGGTGGCCTGGTTGAATTTCTGGCAATGCTGGCAGGCTTCAGTGTCAAGGCTGGAGCCTAGACAGAACAGACACGCAGAGTTGCCATCCTTTCCAGTGATCTGTTTGCTGCAGGCACACTTTGTGGAGCGGTCAGAAGATAAGGCTGGTGCAGAACACAAACTCATCAAAGAAAATGCCAAAATTCAATGTTTAAGGGAATTAGAACTAAAATAAATTGAAAATAAAGTGTAGCCAAGCATGGGTAATAGCTGTCAACTGTAGCTGCAGGCGTCCACTAAGGTCCAACATGCACAGGTTGACAGTGGGAAAGAACTGAGGTACATGTGGGGGCGCCAACCTCTGTAAGTTAGGCAGATGCCAACTGACTGATGTGAGCGGTGGGTGGTCCCCCGTTGTAGACTGCAAGCTAGAAGTTTTCTGTGTGGTCCTGGTGCCTGGTGCCTTAATTGGTCCTATCAGTGTGGCCTGCTGCAAGAGCTTTCTTTGAAGTAAGATCAGTCTTTTCCTGAAGGTCCTCTCTTTCTCTCTCTTGCTTGGGGGGGGGGGGGCACATTGCTCAGTCTTTCCAGTTCCCAGCCTGCTGTTCACTGACAGGAACTAAAGTGCGGTGTTTGCTCTTAGTTTGCTGGCAAAGTCTCTCTCTGTTTCTTATTGTGACAACCAATACAGGGACCATTTCCAGTTATTGTAAGGCACACATAATTCAAAACTGCAGTCCGTGTTTGAAACTCGTGGTTTTGTGTAGCACTTTAGCAGGGAGTCAATATGGAGGTTTAACTGCTTTGATGTTTGGGGGGCTGGATTCGTATTAAAGATGTAGTGATTGCAGATGCAGCTGACTGGCATCTTTTGTATTGGTCATGCTTTGATTTACCATGGCAGAAAGTTGCTGGTCAGCCAATCAGATTCTTTCATTTTAAAGCCAATTGTATAATTTTGATATTATTCAATCCTCATCTCACTTGTGCACTTAGAGTTATGCATGTGAGGAGCCTCAGCATGACCACCACTCACTGGCATTCCTTACTTCGTGGCATCACATTGATGTACAGTCACCACCACTCAAGTGAAATTCACCTTGAGGCAGCAGAGGAGGGGAGAATAAAACCCTGCCCTGTCTGGGGTGCAAAACCACCATCAGAGACAGCGCTGCCCCTGAGGCGACCTTCAGGGAAGAAAAGTTCCTTCAGTGCAAGAACATGTGGTGGCTGCAGTTGTAGCATTGGAGAAAAGAGCTAAAATAACATCTTTTGCAAAAGGTATAGGAATTTCTAATTATATTGTCTGCATTAGAGGGCTATATGTTGCTGTGACACAGGGTGACAACACGATCATGACAGCTGCTCTTTAAGTTCTTGTGATGTAATACTTTCAGTATGTTGCTTGTTTATATTACATAAGTTCTTGCCTAGGAATTATTAATATATTCTTTGCAGTCCTTCAGAAAATGGAAGTCAATAACAGGTCTGTGACTATTCTTATTTTCTTCTAGCTCCTTTTTCTGAGTCTACAGTGGATCCTTGTCACCTCTAGAAATTATGGGAGATTGTAGCAGCTTGTACTGAAGTCCAAAGAATGTACTTCCACAGCGGTACATCTCAACAGTCCAAATCTGAGGTTGATATAAACTGCTGTTTATTTGCTTTTCTAGTCTGGCCACTCAGCAAGTCATTGTAAATTGTGTTAGTGACTTCTTGATTTAGTCAACATGTTCTTTCTGTTATGCACGCCTCTTCATTGTAAACACACATGGTTCCCCCTCCCCCTCCTTTTTATTCCAGGCAGTCTCAAAATTGGAGGTTTTTTTTAGGCCCCTTTATCTCCCCACATTACGTGTCATTCTTAGCCTGTATTAAGTTTGCAGCAGCTTGTCTTTAGGTTTGAAGCAGATCCTTGAAAATTATGAGGAAGATTGCAATGGTTTAATCTTATATACTGTAGCATTTCTGATTGATCAGCTCAAAAAATTGCAGAAACTTTTCCAAGTTGTAGCTTGGAGTGATTCTAATCCTTCTGAATAAATTACTTTCTCATGTTTGTCTCAAAACATTTTTTATTACATATCATTGTTTTTGCACCATGTTTTATGCTGATCCCCAGTTGTAAATTGCAGAGGAGCTCACAGTGGCATGGACTCTATTAGTTTATTGCAATTTTGGGCGGCGCTAGTGAAGAATTTTTCTTCATTAAGGAGCTTCCTAGTAGTGATCTTGGGCCCTAGTTTTGGAATGTATCTTTAAATAAGCTATTTAGACATCAGTTCCATAATAAGATGTTTCCTGGTTTCTATGTTTATCAATCCTTGGTCCCTCTTCCCATTCTGACTTCTCTTCACTTTGAAACAGTACTAGGCATGAAACTGCTGTATTAGTTAGTTACTGGCTTTATTTTTAAATGCATTCACAAAGTGATTTACATCTGATTGTGTGATTATACTTGTTTAATAATACAATATGTATGATGTCCTTCAGTGGCTGTCTAAGTTGTAAAATGTCAGACCCAGCTGACGCTGACATTGACATTATCACTGGATAAAAGGGCTGTCAAGTGAGGTGTAGCTCTGTCCCCTGATGAAGCTTCAGTAGTGAAGCACCAGGGCATTTAATGGTAGTGTATGTGGTTCTGAGTGTCATCCCATGTAAGTGAATAAAACTTTGAACAGCGCTTGACAATTGTCAGTTTTAGGGCACCAACAAGTGTAGCTTGTAAACAGCTATTGTAGTCATGCATACTCATTGGTGCATTTAGTGAAGTTTAAGGAGACTGTTTGCATGCATGATTGATGTGCCTTGTGTCAGCTGTCACACCAAGAAAGCTGCCTGATCTGCTGTACTGCAGGTCTGGTTGGCTGGGGAGGGTTGATTGATTGACAGTTGGAGAACTGAACTCTGTGGGGAGTTTTACAGTGGGGAACAGTGTCCGTGCTGCACCAATATTTATTTATTTATTATTTTTAGGATTAGAAGATCTATGAGCCAGAGGCTCATCTATGGAAGTTCCGTGTCAGTAGAAGAACAATAACACAAACAAACCAAACAGCAATATATACATCAAACTGGGCATAATATAGACAGTAGAAACTATAATATAAGTATGGTAATCTGAGTAAAGTGACAGTAGCATATGCAGTAATTACTTCATCTGAAAAGAACATTTAAAGGGGAAAATCAATAGCAGCTGAAGTCTGGTCTTGCTGAATGATTAGAGGGGTGCAAGGGTAGAAGGCAGCTAGCAAGAGGTGGGTGAGGCTGGGGTAGTGTAAAATGCAGGCTAGGACAATATGGAGGTGGATAAGAAGAGAGAGGAGGAGGTACTCAGGGAGGGTTGGGGTGCTACTGAGAAACTTTTAGGGGGAGGTAAGGACACAAGGTCGGGGGCGACCTTAACCATTAGTGGCATGGGAGAGAAAGTGATTTAGGAAAGAACAGTCACAGCTGCTAAGTGTGGTGAGGTGTTGATGTAGTTCACATTTGAAAGGCCCAATTTTGGCACTGCCAGGACTGCAGCAGGGAGGTCATTCAGCCATGTGGGAGCACAGTATGAAAATGACCACTATGCCTGTGGTGTGCAGCAGAGAGGGACTTGGAGACTTTGTCGTGCCATACTTCATGTTAAATACAGTTTTTCCACTTGTTTGAGGAGATTCTGAATGATGGGAAGGGGGTTGCAAAGGCAAGCTTTTTTCGCTAGAAGGCAAGTCTGGTACTTCACACTACCCATGAGATTCAACCAGGTTGCTTGGTTGTACAGGTCACAGGTATGGGTGAGACGGTGTGCACCTGTGATTAACCTACAAGCTTTATTAAGTACAAAATTGACCCTTTTGAGTGTGGTACTAGTCACAGCACTGTATACAACTAGTCCATAGTGGATGGTGGAATTATTGAGCTGTTGACTGCTAGCGAAGTGCATCAGAGGTCATGCAGCATCTGTGCCTATATAAGACACAGAACCTTGTGTTTACCTTCTTAGCAACTTAGGTCCACATGGGTGGCATAGGACAGCGAAAGCAGTCAAGGATTATACCAAGGTACTTAAAGTTCTGGACTTGCTCTAAGGTGTTGCCCAGGGTGTTATGAACAGATAGCCTCACGGGATTTGTGCTTGTTCGGTGATTTATGAAAAGCATGATTTTAGTTTTTATTACTTATGAGCAGTTTATGCTTAGTGAACCAACCAGGGCTTCACATAGACATGAAATTATGTTGGAGTTGGGCCTAAGGGGAGTGCATCAGGTTGGCTAAAAGATGATGGCGCCATCAGCATAAAGTAGCATGTTGGCAGTGCTAGCCACGGGAGGTTATTTAAATTGAGCCTTGAGGGACACCAGAGTGGACTAGTTGGCTGTCAGAGAGAACTCCATTGATCTTAACCTGCTGTGACCTGCCCCGAGGTAGCTATCAAACCATCCAACAACCTCAGGTGAGAGTCCGTGGAGGAGAGAGAATCAAGCAAGATGGTATGATTTACCGTATCAAAGGCTTTAGTGAGGTCGATGTATATCGCTCCACTAAGTGCCCCGATCAATTGAGCTATGTATATAGCTGAATTCTAATAGGGCTGTAGTAGTGCTATGTACCTTACAGAAACCATGCTGTTGTATGCATTGGATCTGGTGCTTCAGAAGATACTTGGTTAATTGGTCCCAGACAATCTGTTCCAATGCCTTTGGGGGGAGGGAAGGATTGAGATAGGGCAGTAGTTTGTGTGAAGAGCAGGGTCTTCACTTTTGAGGACAGGAGTGACTACAGCAGCCTTCCATTTCTGGGGGAACTGACCAAGGCATAGAGAGCTTCATTTAGAAGTTTAGTTAGAGGAGCAAGGATTTCTTCGAATGTGAGATTGAGAAGTTTTACATCAAGAGAGTCACTTATATATCAAGACTTACCAAGCACCCATTGCAGGTACTTTCTGGCCTCAAACTTAGTGACTTTCTTGAAGTGGAAGAGGGGTGGTATGAGCGGTGCCAAGACTGTTCCCATATTAATAGGCACAGGAGGCCAAAGAAGTCTGCATGGAGGTATGCTGCTAAGGTCTGAGAAGGCCAAGTTAAAAGTATCAGCAATCTGTTTGGGGTCTTGGATGATTTCCCATTTACAGAGAGCACAGATGGGGATGATTTACTGGTTTTGCCTATAAGGTCATGCATGTTACTCCAGAATTTCCTGCCATCACACCATGAGTTGAGAGCTCTGACTTGAAATGGTGACTCTTGGCAGAGCGAATCTTCTGCATACAAGCATTTCTGGCAAGTTTGTAGCATAGCCAGTCAGCCAGCTTCTCGGTAGCCTGAGCACGGTGCCACAGGTTGTCCCTGGAAGCCATTTTGTTGAGCAGAGATGGAGTAATCCAGTTATTGTTTACTCCCTTAATCTTGTCTGCGTCTTATGGGGCATGTCAGTCACAAGCTGTATTAAACTTTGAGATGAAGTATTCAAGGGCCAGGTCTACAGTAGGGCAGAGCCTGATGGGTGACCAATCTGTTTGCCTGAAGTAGGTTTTAAGGGGTTCAAGATGCCCACACTTCAGGACCCGGTGTGTGACCATTCTAGACGGTGGTTTGGGGGCCCTATTTGACCATTGGCAGTGGATGAGGGTGTGGTCGCTTAGCGAGTCAGGAAGGATGGTGGTGTTTAAGATTCTCTCTGGGTGATTAGTTAGTATCCAGTCCAGTAGAGTACTAGAGCCAGTCCAGTAATTTACCTTAATGGGGGAGTCAACCAAATGGGTCACATTAATGGCAGAGATAGCATCCTTGAAGGGGGCAGCTTCAGGGGCCAACCAGTTGACATTGAAGTCACCTAGTAGCACCACCTCACAGTTTTTGTGCAAGTTGGTTAGATAATCCAGGATCCTATGAAAGCCCTGAGCTTGGTCCCTAGTGGGGGATGTACACAGAGACAGCAGTGAGTGATTTCCTATGGGATGCAAGGAGTATTTTGACAGTGAGGCTTGGGCATTTTTCCCGGTATCCGCTAGGGGAAGTACATGGCCCTAAAGGGTATTCCTGAGATAAATTGCACACCCACCACCCCTTTTGCCCATTCTGTCTTGTCTAAAAAGGCAGAAGCCATCCAAGGAGATTGCTGCATCAGGGATCCTAGGCATTAGCCAGGTCTCTACTACAGAGAGCACATCAGGCCTGTGCTGGGTGACCCAAACTTGGAGTGCATCATATTTTGACACCAGGCTACATATGTTGATGTAGACCAATGTTAGGGTGCCACGGCTGTGTCCTGGAACTTTCAATTGTTCCCCCGGTCTAGAGTTAGGGTGGATATTACCCAAGAGGAGCAGTAGTAGTATTGTAATCTGGAGTAGGAAGTTTTTGAGTAGTCTTAGCCCAGAAGTATGTTTACACCTGTCTGCATTCTTTTGAGTGCAGAGGGTAAATGTGAGGGAGGCAAGGAAAAGTGGTATAAGAGGAGTGTAGGAGCTGTGGCGCAGGTTGCTGCAAGGGTTGGTGAGATGGGTGTGCTCACCTAGGCTATTACACATTGTTCCCAGTTCTGGTGGTAGTAAACCTAAAAGATCTGATAGGGGAATATTATCAGGCTTACACTTGCCAGGGTCTAGATGGGCTGAGATGATCATTAGTAGGACTATGGAGACAAGCCTAAAGAGTGTACATATTGTTAAGGATGTCTGGGTGCATGGAAAGGGCATTGGTGTTTCTTTACTCAGCACACAGCTGATTGGGCACAAGGGAGTTCAAAGTGTTAGGTGAGGGGCCCGGGGTTGTGAGAGGGACAGAAAAACAAACTTTGGTTGACCAAAACAGCAACAGACAGATACCTGTAAAACAGCTCAAAAGTAACCTGGGTGGGTGGGGGTGGGGGTGATTCATGGGCAGAGTATACACAGGGTAGGAGGGAGTATTTAAACTTTAAGTGTTACTAACATTTAGAAATAGCAACAGCAGATGCAAATCCTCGGGTGGGGGATTTATGGACAGAGTATACACAACGTGGGGGGGGGAGTATTTCAACTTTAAGTGTTACTAAAGTTTATAGTGCACTATTATTGCAAATATAGCTCAGTGGTACAGACGCAGCCTTAAGTGCATAGATCAGGGGTTTAAATCCAGCATGAGTCAATGGCAACAGTGACAAGGAAATAGTTAAACAGTAGGGGTTAGAGTTAGAGTTAGAGCTCAGTAAACAAGTTAAGGCTGTGGTTAGTTCTAACAGGTAGTGAGGAAGGGAGGGAGGGTAAGGTGGAGTGACTGAATGACTCCTAGTGATCAAAGAAGATAGGCTGCAAATGAAAAAGTGGAGAGTTAGTAAAAAGACCATAGCATCACTTGACTGACCTAAGCAAATAAAAGAAAGCTCCGCCCAGGTTGGGAGGGTGGGGGGTGGATGGGGCAGTCGACTGTGTCAGCGGCAATGGGTTAGCACAGTACACTGACTGTGCTGAGGAGGAGAGGGTCATGTACCTTCACTGAATTCAGGTCGACTTGAAGCAATTGCCAGAAAATGACAGTAACAATATAATGGGCTAAGCGCTTAAAGAACAGTCGCAAAAGCAGGGCTAAACACTCTGAGTAGACATTGAGTCCAGAAAAACAATCTATAACAGTATGCCAACTGTGCTGAGGAGGAGAGGGTCCTGTACCTTGTTCTTGCTTGCTGCTCCTCCTGCTTGGCATTCTCAGATGGCTTGGGGTGGGGAAAACTGAGGAGAGAGCAGCCTGAACTGGAATAAAAGCAGAGTTGAATCAAGACCCAAAGTGATTTAGGGGTCAAACATCACAAAGGAGAGCGGGTCAGGGTGGAAAGAACAGACAAAGGGAGGTGGAGGGCTGCGAGGAATGTGCAGTGCAGTGCGGCCAGCTGGAGAACAGGAGAATGCAGGAGACAAGGAGCTAAGTATGCAGTAAGAACAGCACTAAATACACAATTCTGATCACAAACTAACAAACGAGGCTCAAAGCAGAACACTATACAGTCATTGAATTCAGGATGACTTAAAGCAATTGCCAGAAAATGACAGTAACAATATAATGGGCTAAGCACTTAAAAAACAGTTGCAAAAGCAGGGCTAAACACTCTAAACTGAGTAGACATTGAGTCCAGTAAAAACACAACAGTAAGCCGACTGTTTGAGGAGGAAAGGGTCCTGTACCTTGTTTTTGCTTGCTGCTCCTCCTGCTTGGCATTCTGTGATGGCTTGGGAGTGGGGGGCAAACTGAGGAGAGAGCAGCCTTGTTTTTGCTTGCTACTTCTCCTGCTCAGCGTTGTGTGATGGCTTGGGGTTGGGGGGTAACCTGAGGAGTTAAGGCCCAATAAGAGTGTGGCTTTCTTCAGGCTTGATGGGGATTTCCATCCCCCACTCCCTTTCTGGTGCAGTGGAAGGGATGGTCACTGGGAGAGGAGTCGGTGAATGTCTACACGGTAAGAGAGCAGGTTGTCTCTTTCACTTTCTGTCCTGGGTCTTTGAGTGTTACATGCAGCAAACAGGTACAATGCAAAATGGATGAATAAAATCTTGTCCAGATGAGTGTAGGCTGCAAAACGGAGGTTTAAAAACCTGTTACATCAAAATTGCGGAGCTGAGAAAGAACCCTTCTCTAACACAATCTCTCTCTCTCTGTCTGTCCCTCCCTCTCCCTCTCTCTCTCTCTCCCCCCTCCCTCATTCTCCCTCCGTCTCTCTCTCCCCTCTCCCTCTCTTTCTCCTTCTCTTTCCCTCTTTCTTTCTCTCTCCCTCTCTCCTCTCCCAGATGGCTCTGACACTGGATAATAATGGGAGACACGAGAGGTTGCATTTACAGGTGTTAGTAGCAGATTAGCAGTTGGGGAAGCGCCACAATGGTCAGTTCCTGTGTAACAGATGCCAGTGATTGGGAAATGCTGCTACCTGTGGAATAGTGAATGTGGTAGCAGCTGGATGCAAAGTAATTCAGATCAAGATAAAGGACAGTATTTCATATTAAATAAATTACAGTAGATATACTGTATTATATTTGACTTCTGCAGTTCAGAAAGTGGGCAAAGCAAGAGTGCTAGAGGTGCATGAACTTGTGTGTACAGTGGGAGGCAAAGTGGTCAACAGCAGCACTTAATATTAAATATATAAATATTGTATTTGACTTGTGGCTTACAGTGAACGAGAGGCGCTTGACAGTACTGAGCTGTGTACAGTATGTGTGTATTGTGTATGTGTATTTGAGTTTGGTGGCCATCTGGCAAATACATGTTCCTTAAAGTTCAAAGCCCCAGTAGTGGTGCCCATTTCATAGAGTTGTTCATGGAGGGGGTCGGCAGGCACTGGTAGCACTACAAACTTAGTGGACATATGGTCTCTGGCAGTAAAGCATGCATAGTGGTCTTGGATTTTTTTTATGTATATCTAATGGTCACCTGGTCACAGTGTTTTTTTGTTTTTTAGGTGCCAACAGCATAGCTGCACATGCCTATTGTGGTCACATGTAAATTTTTTGTATTTAGTCAAGTTCAAAAGGTACATTCAATAGAGAGAAAGAGGACTGGGTTTGATCCCTGTAGCGAAATACTTTTTTCTTTCTCACTACAGTTCATAGATGCTGTGTTCTCAGATACCATCCTAAGCCACTTCCTTTTCATTGCCATGAAGCTAGTCAGCCTTCTTTTGGCAACATAATTATTTCATACAGACCTTTGGTGCCTTTAGTCCATTGGTACTTTGGTTTCTTTATGTGGCACTTTTCAAATTGCAAGTCTTAGTCTTCACGCTCCCCAAGTTGCTGTGGTTCCTTCCTCCTGAGTCCTGAAGCAGCATCTTGCAGTGTGATCCAAGCAGTGGGAAGAGCTGCAGGTGTGTGCAGTGCCCAGTTCCCTGTAGTTGCACTTTGGTGGCATCCCATAAAACAATTTGAAAAATAATTATTTTTTCATTTTGTGGCACTTTTCATATTGACACTCTCAGTCTTGACACTCCTCCAAGTTGCTGCAGTTCCTTCCTTCCTTCTGAATCATAGCGTGGCCCTTTGCAGTATAATCTGGGCAGTGGACAGGACAGCAAATGTGTGCCAACTGGCAGTGTGCTGGTGCCCAGCTCCTGGTAGTTGGCACCCTGGTGGCATCCCATAAAGTTAAAAAAAAAAAAATCTCCACATTCCCTCAAGTTGCTGAAGTTCCAGCCTTCTTCTGCTCTTGAGTCCTGAAGCAGGCTGTGCGTGTGTGTGTGTGTGTGCTGTCCTGACCTGTGCTGTTGCAATGTGATCTGGGCAGTGGGCAGGGCAGCAAATGTGTGCCAGCTGGCAGCCTGCCTGTGATCAGCCCCAGATAGTTCAGGCATTGGTAGCATCCCATAAAAAAAAAAAATTAAATAAAAATTCTCCACAGTCCCTCAAGCTACTTAAGTTCCTTCCTTCTCCTCCTCCTCCTGAGTGCTGAAGTAGCCTGTGCATGTTGTTCTGAGCTGTGCTGTTGCAGTGTGATCTGGACAGCGGGCAGCAAGTGTGTATCAGCTGATAGCGAGTCAGTGCTTGGTCTCTGGTAGTTCTTGGTGTCATCCCATTGATAAAATGAAAAAAAATTGAAAAACTGAAATAAAAATACAAATAATAAAAAAACACTAAAATAAAAAGAAAAACAAAATAATTAAAAAAATCATCACTCAGTTGGCTGAATCCTATAGCAAGCATTAGACAATGGAACAACAGAGAGGCCAGGGAGATGGAGACATGGGATCATCCAGTCACATCAAAGAAAAACCAAAGCAGAGTGGGTTTGGTCCTAGATTCTCTGTCTCAGTGGGAACTACATGTGTACAGGAAGATGACAGTATTACTCCAACAGTCCCTAAAACATCACACATTGTAGGAACCACTTGCAATGGCACTGCAAGGGTTGCAACACGAGCAATCGTACAAAAAAGGAATATGAAAGGAGTGCATCAGGCAGTGACTCAGGCAGAGGAAGTGGAGCAAAGTGATATGGCAGAGCTTGGGGAAAGAGATACTGATTGTGATTATATACCCAATAAAAGTGATAGCAGCAGCAGTTCTTGGGAAGAAGAGGAGGTGGTAAGATGGGAGAGTGATGTGAGGCAGGTGCACATAAGAGATCAAAAAAGACCAAAAGTAATGGTAAAACAAAACAAATCAAAACAAAAGAAAAAAACAAAAAATGGCAACAAAGCAACAAGGGGAAACAACAATAAGCACCCGAAATGACAGCAGATAAAGAAGACGCAGACAAACCTGGTGGCCCAGGACACAAGGTGGAGGAAGAAGAACCATTCCCTGACCCTGAAGAACTGGTAGAGGAAGAGGAGGAGGGGGTGATGATGTGGAAGTAGGCCACAGTAGCCCACCCATTAGGCAACAGCCAAGAGTGCCAGGAGGAAAGACCAAACCGGTGATGTAGGTGGTGTGGGATTTTTTTCGAGTGGATGAAGAATTATGGACACATGTAATGTGTCTTTTATGTAAAGATAGGCTGAGTTGGGGTAAGGAGGGAGCAAGGCTGGGAACATCTACCATAAAAATGCATTTACTGAAATCCCACAGATCTCAATATGAGAAGGCATGCCACGCACAGCATCAGCAGCAGCACCACCAGGCAATGAAACTGATAATGATGATGGCCTGGGGAGGAGAACGTTAGGAGACCAGGTAGAGAGGAAGAGGAAGGAAGTCTTTCAAGTGGAAGCTGATGCAAACTTCAGCATCTTCCATTCATCAGTTCTTTAGCCCATGGAGTCCCATACCTCTGTGGAGCCACAAATCCATAGCTGCTTCCACCCCCTGGGTGGCAAAAATAGGAGCCTCAGCCAACTTTCACATCCAGGGAAAAAAGCATTCAACTATCACTAGTCTAGTCCTGAAAATGAGACAGAAATGTAAAGCAGCAGTTCAGAGACAAAAAAGTTAACAAGCGCCATTGTGGAAATACTAGCAACTGACTTACTGCCACTCTCTTTTGTGAGCAACACTGGATTTCTATCACTAATGCTGGTTGCAGTGCCAAAGTATTACGCGCCCAGCCATACCTACTTTTCCACAGTGTCTCTTCCTGATTTGTCGCAAAAATTGTAAGACTGTCACGAGCCTTGAAAGCATTATTTATTCTAGTTGTTCACATCACCACTACTATGTGGACCAATGGTTAGACAACTGATTACATGGCAGTGACTACCTATTGGGTCAATTTCCCCTTCTTTATTCCCCTCCTCTTTCTCCTCCTCCTCTGGGTTAAGTGCCAGTAGTAGCAGTAGCTGTAGTTGCAAGTCACTGGGGCCGCCAACCTCAGCAAGCAGCAGTTTTATGTATCGCTGGCTTTGATGATTACCATCATGCAGAAAACTTGTTACACTTCCTTCAACAGAACGTTGAGTGGCTGACACCACACTCATTAACACAAGATTTTATAGTATCAGATAATGCAAAGAACACTGTAAAGCCAGTTGACAATTTTGATTATATACACGTTCCATGTTTTGTTCACTGTGCAAATCTGGTAGTTCAAGGATTTCTAGATGAGGAAGGTACCACTGTGCAGACATGTGTATGTCTGGCCAAAAGGTTTGAGGTCATTTTAGCCATTCTGTAAAGGCATGGACACTGTTATGAAACATTCAGCAGTGGAACCACCTTCCCCTCCACCATCTGAAACAAGATGTTGCGAAAAGATGAAATTTCACCTATTACATGATGGAATGACTGCTAGAACAACAGAAAGCTGTCTAGCAGTATACCTTTGAGGATGGTATTGGCAAGGGAGCAGTAAACCAACATAAATCAATGGCACCTGAAGGAGATCCTCTGCATTGTGCAGAAGCCCTTTGAGGTGGCCACAAAGGAGGTAAGTGCTGATGAAGCTGGTTTAAGCCAGGTACTCCAACTCATTGCCGTAATTAACCAGTGATTTCCTTATATAAAAACTCATTTACTGCTCTCAGTCTAGCAGAGAGGAGCAGATTATATTTCTGGAATAACACACACATTTCAAAAATGGGCCACTGTCTTCGATCCTCAGTTCAAAGACACATTTTAGACATTGTTTGATAGACAAGAATGCTTTAAGGATCAACAGTCATATAAAGCTTGGTCTGTCCATCTAGTCTCTGGCCCAGATATTCAAAGGTTGCACATGGTGCAACAGTGTTCGCCATGCAACCACTGATCGCCGCGTGATATTCAAGCGAGTTGTGTCTGGCACAAATCCAGATGTGCTGGAGCACATCAGTAATGTATGCGGCGCAGGTAGGGGGGGTGTGCCCATGCATACTCTGCACATCCTGATATTCAGCCCAGGATGTGCTGAGTCCATGCATGTGCAACCCCTACTTGCGCCACACACAGTTGATCCAAAAATTAAAAAGGAACAACGACTGGCCACCCACAGGTGAGCTGCCATATTGCAGGGCACAACTCAGCAGCAGCCACCTGTGGGTGGCCACCCGAGCTCCGGCTGCACCTCCGTGGCGGCACCCCCATGCCTGATCATGGGCATCTGTTCAAAAATATCACGTCCTATCTCCCTGGTGGTCCAGTGGACCACTATCAGCCTGATTGAGGGCTTAGGTATAAAGAAATACATTCCAATATCCCTGGTGGTCCAGTGGACCGCTGCCAGCCCGTTAAGTGGGCTGAATGGAAAGATATAAGTTCAATATCCCTGGTGGTCCAGTGGACCGTTGTCAGCCAGATCGCGGGCTTAGGTATAAGAAATACATTCCAATATCCCTGGTGGTCCAGTGCACGCTGTCAGCCGATCATGGGCTTAGGTATAAGAAATACATTCCAATATCCCTGGTGGTCCAGCGGACTGCTGTCAGCCGATTGTGGGCATTTGTATAATAAAATTACGTCCAATATCCTGGTGGTCCAGGGACCCCTCTCCCCACCCTTCCACTGAGCCCCACTGCCCGCTCCCCGGTCAGCAGCGGGTGGCACCACCCGCCTGCCGCCCCACCGCTCGCCGACTGACACCGTAGGTAGGGCTGTACACCCATTGGTCCACAGCGTGAGCCAATGGGCATGCACCCATACCATACTCACATTCGGTGTCAGTTGGCGGGCGGCAGACGAGTGGGGTGCTGCCGCCTGTCACTGACCGGGGGGTCGGAACGGTAGGCTCAGGATGATGGAGGAAGGAGAAGTCTGCTGGACCACCGGGGACAATGGAGCGTGGTATTATGCAAATGCCTGCGATCAGGCTGACACTGATCGCTGGACCGCCAAGACATCTGGAATGTCTTTATACTAAGCCTGTGATTAGGCTGACAGCGATCACTGAACCACCGAGATATAGGACTTACGATTTTATTGCCAAGCCCACGATCAGGCTGTGGGAACTGTGCTGCTCTGTGCGGGGCGTAGGTCCTGGCGGCTGCTGCCTAGGGCGCCAGCGCAAGTCACCGAGGATCAGCGCATCTGCATGCAAATGGGGCCATAATGACATGCAAATGACCCATTTGCACCTTGCATACATTATGGCCCCATTTGTATGTGCTTTTGAATATACATGATTTACTGGCATAAGCGCCAACTGAACTTGTGCTAGTGCATCCCTTGCTCCTCTGGCCACTTGCGCTGGTGCAGTGCCACTGCACCATGCACACTGCGGTGGCCAGGGTGTGATATTCAATGATGCTGTGCCATGGCACAGCTCCGTTGAATATCACCCAGTCAACACCCCTGCGCAGCCAAGTTGTGCTGCGCCCAGGCTTGTGTCACAGCCTGGCGCAGTTTGAATATCTGGCCTCTGTATATATAGCACAAAACAAGACCAAAAACACAAATAGAGCAGAAGAACAACACTCATTATCATCCCTTGCAATCACACTGACAGGCCAGGTGGAGGAAAGGTAAGAAGGAGGATCCCAGTGTGTTTCCACTGCAATGGGAGGGCTTTAAGCCTGAGGTTCAATGGGCAGAGCAACTACGTCATCCTCCCATCAGGCTTATAAAGTCACTCATCCTGGGGTTCTCCAGGATTCGTTTCTTGTTGGCTGCTGGAGGCACTGGTCTTCGACCCCTCTCTCTGGAATTTTGCCTTCCTATGTACTGGCAGCTGCCTCTGGCTGCCCATTTGTTTGTCTCTGCCCTGAACATTTGTTTTAGTTTGGCGGCTGCCTCCAGCCACCAGTTTGTTTTTCCCATTTCCCCAACCGTTCTGTCCTGCTGCTCTTTCACAGCCTCCCTCCCACTGGTGCTCACCTCCCTCTGCCCCGTACCTCGCTGCCTGGATCACTCGCTCTTCCCCAGTCTCGCTGGGGGTTCCTGCATCCTCATCACCTGGATTGATTGCCTGCTTTCTGCTCCATGCCTTCTCCCCTCATCTTCAGAGCACTGCCCCGACCCTTCTCATTTGCTCCCCACCAGTGCACATTGTCCGGTCCCTTGCTGCTCACCTGCCTAAGTATGGTGTCTGCCGCTGCTGGAGTAGGGGGCTGCCTCTCTCTCTCTCTCTCCTTGTCTGCTGCTTACTTTTTCCTCAGTCTCCCATCTTTCCTCCTGGATTTTGTCTCCTCATCCTGCTTCTGTTCTTATGCTCTCTCTCTCTGCAGTTGCTGGTGTCCTCACTGCTTGCCATCACGCTTGCTCCTGCTCTCGTGGGACACCTTTGGGACCTCCTATTGTCTTCTGGACTTGACTGCTGCATGGCATCAGTCATTTCATTCATTCTGCACCGCTCCTGGCAGCCACTTGTAAAATGGCTGTGCTCTCACATGGATGTCTGCATCTCTCCTAGGTCATGCCCAGCATTGGCCTCTGATGATCATTTCAGTTCTCTGCACTTTATTGAAGTCAGGCCTCCTCAGTAAGTTGAATATCTTAAATGTCTCTGCAACCTCATACAGCTTTTGCATAACTGTACATCTAAATCAGGCCATAGTTTTTGGCTCCTCGGACATTGCTCTCAGTGTATTTCTTGCAGAAACAAATGGCCTACCCGTATTATTGCAGTTGTGTGGCCTGCTAACCTGGCATTTGACATACAGGCTGTGTGTGGGTGTTGATGTGCAATATAGCTGCCACTCCATTCAGTCACTTCACTACCAACTAGCATTGCTTGTAAAGCGCTTTGGGACACAACATGTCTGTAAAGTGCTATATAAATGCTGATTCTTCTTCTTCAGTACGGAGCTATTCATGCGCCAGCCACCATTTTAAGCTTGGTTCCCAACATCACCATGCCTCGTCCATGTTCCTATCTCACCTCCCATGCCATCCTCCTCATTGGGCTGTCTCTGGCCTCCTCCATCTGGCCTGTGGTCGATCTTTCTTTTGGGCATGCCTGTCATGGCCTATCATGAATCATATGCCTCTTCATCAACCCATGATGCTCTTGCCACATGTATCAGGTTCCTGACTCTGGTCATCATTCATTTATCTGTACCTCATCATACTTTCTCTCACTTTCAAGCATCTAGTTCCAGATGAAGGTCTCATCAATCACATCACATAATCAAGCATGCTGCTCTCCTGCAGTCATTCTCACCATCATCTGTCTTCTCACGCCTGTCTAGTTACATACCATCTAGTTCCATGTATGCCTTATTGGCCTCAGGGTCTACTTACTCATGTTCCCTGCTACCTAGATTTGACTCTATCTCCACTCAAGGCCATGCCTTCCTGTCCATTGCCCTTTGCAAAGGGCTAGCTGGCTGCTCTCCAACATTGTCCAAGTTCATTTTCCAGTTCGTTTCCTGTCTCCTTTTCCTCACATTCACGTTGATTGATCAATCAAGCATACCTCTCATGGGATCTTATGCTACCTCATCAACCTGATGCGCCCCTGCAGCGCTCATCATCATCCATCTTCCTCATCCTCAGTCTTCTCATGTTGGACTGCTACACTCCTGCGGTGATCATCAGTCTTTTTCATCCTCATCTTCTCCTGAGTCTATGTGGATACCCTTTGCTCCTCTGACTTCTACATGGATCTACTCCTTCCCATCGACTCCTCGGCATACCCCTCTCAGATCCCTGCTGCCTTCTGTTCCTTCTTAGATCTGTGCTTTCTTTTTGGGTTTTTTCCTTACCCAGTCATCTTCCCTACTGTTATCTTTCTCTTTAATGACATACATCCTTAAATCAAACGTCGTCAGCCTGGAGGAAAGGTGACCTAGGCCTTGGATCCCCAGAGGTTTCCTCCTTAAAGGGTTTTTTCCCTCTCCTCCTTGCCAATGGTCATGATATTAGGTAGAGTTAGTGCTTTCTTAGGTTAATTTTGTATTTATTTATTTATTGAATATAATTGGAATTACAATCCTTTGACTCATAGACTCTTTTGCAAAGGCTCCACATCAGTTACAGAGGGTGGAGGGTATACATTTACAGAAAATGAACATACACAAACAGTATTAGCTTAATAGTACTGGGTAATGCAGTCCTGGCTTTATCTTAGTTAACCGGTGACAGTAGTTGGCAGCATTCGAGATGTCCTTTATCAGAGAAGTGCAGGATGTCTGTTTCGTGGGATCTAGAGACCCTGTGTCAGGTAATTGGCCAGGGGAAGGTGTCAGCACAAAGCGGGAGGGCTGTGTGCTATCCACAGTCACATATTGCCAACTCAAGGAGTTGTGCTTTGAGGCCTGTTTTAAATAGGGAGAGACTATGGGTCTGTAAAATGGAGGGGTAGAGTATTTAGCCAAAGTGGGGCATGATAGCGGAAGGATCTTTGCCCAAGGGGTGTTCTACAGTGGGGGACAAGAAATGAGGTGTTGGTTGCGAGTCTTGTATTACGCCTGTAGGGGGCTGCGCTGATAATTGAGAGAAGGCCGATGGGATCTAGCTGGAGATGTATCTTTTTTGCAAAGACACAGGAGTGATACTTTAGTCTTCCTTGGAAGTTTAGCCAACCAGTCAAAGCATAGAGCTCACAGGTATGAGTTTACCTGTCACTGCCTGTGACTAGGCGGCAAGCTTTATTCAAGGCAGTGTTGATGCTACGTAGGGCGGTCTGTTCCGCAGAGCCATATGACTTGCTTGTAGTCTACCAGGGAGAGGATGGAGGGAGACCTCAAGATGCATGGCCTGTGTAGGTAAGCAGTGTTTAAGTCTGTAGAAGATACCCAGTCTAGCGTTGACGGAGGAGAGAGAGTTGTATGTGACTATGGTAGGAGAGGAGGTGTCTAATGTGATTCCAAGATATTTAGAACATGAAACCTGTTCTAGGGGAGCCATGAGTTTTTATTAGTAGTGCTGAATGACTATGCGGGCTTTGTCGTGTGCAAAGATCATGGACTTTGTTTTTGATAGTTGATGATAAGGCAGTGTTCAGTGATCCAAGTTTCTAGCTCCTAGAAAGTCCTGCAAGGCTAGTTGGAGAGTGCTCGGCTGTGGGTGTTTCAAAACACTACCGCGTCATCAGCGTAGTAGTAGGTGACCGCTGCAAGACTTGGGAGAGAGTTTAAAGAGGGTGAATAGTAGAGGGCCGAGTATAGACCCCTGTGGGACACCAGAGCATACTGTTTTGCAGGAGGAGAGGGTGGTGTTTATCTTGACTTGTTGTGACCAGCCTGAGAGGTAATCTTTGAACCAGGCAGTAGCCTCTGGGACCACATTGAGTTGAGGAAGGACACTAAGCAATAGCTCGTGACTGACCGTGTCAAATGCCTAGGTCAGATCCACATAGATTGCCCCTGCCATAGCGCCTTGGTCAAGGGCCTCATGGATAAATGAGGTGAGCTCAGTAAGGGCTTTGATGGTACTGTGGCCTCTCCGGAAACCGTGCTGTTCACGGCAAAGAAGGTTGTGTTTAGTTAGGTGTTCAGTAAGCTGGTCCGATACTATTTTTTCCAGTGCTTTGGAGAGAGGTGGGAGTATCGATATCGGTCTATAGTTGCTTGTGTTAGTGGGGTCGCCGCTCTTCAGAATAGGTGTGATTATGGCTCTCTTCCAGGTTGTGGGGAACTGACCTAGGCATAGTGAGAGGTTGAGAATTTTTGTGAGATGGGGTAATGTAACATCCAGGGTCAGCCGAATGAGTTTGAGATCCAGGGAATCATTGCTATATCGGGCATTAGCAAGTGCTTTGGAAATGTAATGTTTTGCCTCGTAGCAGGATATGATTCTTAGTCTAAAGGGTGTCGCATTGTTGTTGCTCGAGGTGTCAGTGGGAGGATGGGGATGGGGTTGTAGTAGTTAGGTGGGAGTATGGGAGAGGTCTGAGAAGGCGGAGTTGAGGCTTTTGCGATGGTAGAAGGATCCTGGGTGGTATCCTCGTTTACTGTGAGTTGTATGGGGATTGGGGAGCAAGATTTCCACTGAGTTCTTTATATTGTTCCAAAATTTTTACTGTTGCCCCAGGAGGTGAGGGTTTGTTAATAATATAGCCAGCTTTGGCTTGCGTAAGGCCCAGGTACATTTACTGCGTGGCCTCCCGTGTATAGTTGTTCATCCCAAAGTGCTTGGGAGTCTAGGGCCTTATGCCATAGGTTGTCCATTTGTTGGAGTTGATTAAGTAGTGAGTGTGTGATCCAGGGTGTGGATCTGGTTTTCACTACTTGTTTAGTGACGGGAGCGAAAATATCGCAGGCCTCATTGAATGTGGCTATAAAGTGGGAGAGTGCCAGGTCTACAGACTGTTCGGTGTAAATGGGGAGCCAGTTGCCAGTAGTTAGGTGTGCTTTGAGATGCTCTAGACCTCCTTTTTTTAGTTGCCATTGTATGGTGACTTTGGGGGGGTCAGGGGGTATTTTATCCGACCACCGGCAGGTCACTGGGGAATGGTCACTAATAGAGTCAGGAAGCACAGAGGCATGGGAGAGGTTCTGTGGCCTGTTAGTGAAGATGAGGTCTATAAGGGTGGAGGTCCCTGTTCTAAGGTCCATTCTGGTAGGAGAGGTGATGAGTTGGGTAAGATCGTATGCCAGGGCAGTGTCTTTGAAGCTGGACAAGGCAGGGGATAACCAACTAACATTAAAATCTCCCATTATGATGACTTCACTAGTAGTAGGGAGGTGGGAGATACTGTGGAGGATAGATTCAAATGTGAGTTTTTGGTTGCTAGGGGGGATATAGGCCACAGTGATGTGGAGGGTTTTGGTACCCAGACTAAGTTTGACTGTGAGTGTCTGGGCACCATATTTTAGTGTTGGGGTATGTACTTCTGTGGCATGAAGTGAGGCTCTAACATAGATGGCACAGCCACTGCCTCTCTTACTAGTCCTGTCTGCCCGAAGATGGAATAATCACTGAGGGAGACAGCTCCATTGAGTATTCTTTCTGAGAGCCATGTCTCCAGATAGAGCTAGGATGTCAGGTGCATGCTGGGCAATCCAGCCTTGGGGGAGTGTTTTTGGTAGGCTGCATATATTAAGAGTAGCTAGCAGTAGGCTCCCGTGGGCTGCCAGATGAGGCCACTGTGCAGGGTGGCACCGTTGGAGTGAATATTGACAGATAATAAGAGTAGGAACAGGCGTGCCACAGAAGGGCTAACCTGTGAAGTTTGGGTGAGGCGTTGGGACTGGTAGGCTGTATGTGGTCTTTTAACATTGCTGGTGGGGACTGGGAGACTGAATATAGATGCAGGTTAACAGGATGGCGTGAGTTTGGGAGCCTGATTTGGGGCTAACAGGAGTGGTGGGGCTGGTCTGGAAGGGGAGAGCTGAGGTACAGTGTGTATCGTGTGTGAATGAAAGAGTTAAAGTGACTGTGTTTGTGTATAAGCAGGTGGGGTAATTTAGGCATGTGTGGAGAGCTTGGAGGTACAGTGGTTGGAGTCATCATAGATTATTAATTGATGAGTGGAAAAGTTGTTGTCATGTAGGTTAGGTGCCTCGGGGGTGAGCCAGCTGTAGGTTCATAGAGGTCATGAGGACTGCTATTAGCAGTGATAGCATTGTTTTGTAGGGGGCAAAGTATATAGTAGTGGCCACTAGTGTTGATCTTGTATAACCTGCAGCTGGAAAAGTGGGCTGATAGGTTATTTCCAGAAGTCAGCTGACCAATCCTAGCTATAAAGCTGAGTGCCGACCAGGGTGGTGGTGGGGGCGGTGGGGAGCCGAATGCCTAGCGTTCGGTGGGGCCACTAGACTTTCTCTCCACAGGGACCAACGGTCGCGACTGCAGCAAGGAGTTGGGTCTTTACCTTGGCAGCTTCGGGGATTTCTCTTAGCAGGGAGGGCTTCAGCAAATAGCCCTCGCGACCTCCGGGCTCCTTGGGGGAGGGGGGTGCGTTCTTGGCAGCTTCAGGGATTTCTCTTAGTAGGGAGGGCTTCAGCAAATAGCCCTCATGACCTCTGGGCTCCTCGGGGGAAGGGAGTGCGTTCTTGGCAGCTTCGGGGATTTCTCTTAGCAGGGAGGGCTTCATCAACTTTTCAGAATTTATTCATTAATCATCCTCTCCTCTTCGATGCTCGACATCCGATTGGGTATTCTTTTTGGGCATCTTCCTAAGCTACCTTTAGCTGATGCAATCATTCCCGTGGCACCTGTAGGAGGGGAACCCTCCTCAAAGATTCCTTTCATCGTACCGCTACAGGGTGGTATATCCCATGGATAGAGAGGCAGAAAGCCACAAAGTAAATCAATATCAAAGTTACTTCAGATTTAAAGTTTAATTCACACTGCAAACTACAGGTAAAAAGGGCAAATCAGAATTTAAATTGTATTTTGAGACATATTTCTAGTAGACATGAGAATGTGATTATTCCATTATATGGAGCCCTGGTGAGACCGCACCTGGAGTACTGTGTCCAACTGTGGTCCCCCCAGTACAGGGAAGACATTGTGAGAATGAGAGTGTACAGCGTGAAGCGACAAGATCAGTATTTGGTCTAAAAACCTGCCCTATAATGTGAGATTAAATAAACTCAATTTATATTCATTATACTACAGAAGATTAAGGGGAGACCTCTGTATGATGTTTAGAATATCACAGGATGATACATTAAGGGAAGATCTTAAAATGTTATATAGAACTTGTTGGTCTAGTGCTAGAAAGCACTGTATGCAACTAGATCTGCCTAAATGGAATACTCATTTAAGGAAACACTGGTTCACTGTAAGGGTGGTGACAGCATGGAATGGCCTGCCAGCAAATGTGGTGGGGAGTTCTAATATTGAGATGTTCAAGTCTAGATTAGACAACTATCTATATAATAAGACTACTACGTTTTAACAACAACAAAAAAAAATGGCTAGCATTATGGACGAAAGTCCATAGCTTGATATAACTTATGAAACTTATAAGTCACACAAGCATCATCTTATCTCATCTAGTTGCGTAAGCACAACTGAGCAGGGCTTTAAGCCCGAGGTTCAATGGGTGGAGCAACTCGATCCTCCCTATCAGGCTTATAAGGTCACTCATCCTGGGGTTCTCCAGGATTTGTTTCTCATTGCCCACCATCCACCCCTCCTTCTCCTCCAGTGGCTCGTCTCTCTTACCTGTGGGCTTCTTCCAAGCTACCTTTAGCAGATGCAATAATTCCCATGGCACCTGTAGGGGGAACCCTCCTCTAGGGTTACTTGTGTTGTACCCCTACAGTGTGGTATATCCTATGGATAGAGAGGTGGAAAGCCACAAAGTAAATCAAGTCACACAAGCATCATCTCATCTCATCTAGTTGCGTAAGCACAATTGAACTAATAGACATCACAGGAGTCACTCATTTATATCTCCGAGTCAACCTGCTACTACAGCTGCTGCAGCTACTGCACCCCCTCCACCCAGAAAGACAGCCATTTATGACAAACCACTATGGGAACAACTGGTTCCTCATCTATTCTGCCCCAGACATAGACTCAGCACACTTCATCTTCTGCCATCATCTAACTACTGGCTGGAACACCCATGCCCCTCTCCGGTGCCACAGACATACCTGTGACATCTCCTTTTTTTGTCTGGACATTCCTGTTTTTTTGACTGAACTCCAGCCCTCCCTCCCGGGAAACAAAATCTCCTGCCCAAGTAAAATTCTGTCAAAAATATCTATTCATGTTTTTTCTGGCAGATAAAGACAGACACAAAGTAGATTAGTGATGAACAATGTAACTGATAACTTTGTATGCCTAGTTGTTGATTCTTTTTAGTACTTATTCTTGACAAAATAAAATGTAGTAAATGTTTTTAAATGCTTTTTTCTTGTTTTTGACACCATTTAAGGACAAACTCATGCCGTTACGAAATCTCCCTACTAGCAGGCCAAACTCCTTACTAATTTGACCCAAATCTCCCTCTTGAGCAAGTTGGAAATATCACAGGTATGCACAGAGCCAAATGCTTCCAGCACCACTGACATTATCAAACTCTGCAAATCCCTGGAATGCGCTTGGTCACAGTACAAGTCCTATCTCTCCCCTGTTGACTACTGCCACTACCGCTCACTGAGGAAATGGGAATACCTGCACTAAAGCCATAAGATCCACTAAAGCACTTTATTTCAAATCTTCCTGCGGCAAAACCATGCCTCTTCTACTAATGTCTGGAAAACCATTAACTCCCTCTTTAATCCACTATCCATAACTTCTTCCCCTTTCCTATCGTTGAAGATAGGCTCATCTCCAGCACCTCCACTGTCGCCTCAACCCATGACTCCTTCTTCACCACCTGTGCCCTACCTACATACCCCCAAATTCCCACACGTCCCTTCACTATCACCCTCTCTTCTAAGGGTTTTCATTTCTCCCCAGTCACTGCCCAGGAAGTCTTCTGTGCACTCCTGTCACTAAACCCTCATAAATCCAGCTCTGATGGCCTTGACCCTCAACTAATCAGAATCTCTGCCCTTGCCATAGCCCTCCCACTAGCCCACTTGTTAAATTTCTCCTTCTCCCTAGGCTGTCCCACAGGCCTGAATAAATGCCAGAGTGATCCCTCTGCACAAAGGAGGCAATCACACCTTGCCTGGTAACTATCACCCCATTTCTCTCCTTCCCACTCTGTCCAAGCTACAGAAATCCCATGTCCTCACTAGGCTCTCCAGTTTCCTCTCCTCCTCCAACTTCTTCCTTTGAATCTAGATTGAGCAAAAAAAAAAGCATTCTATAGTGATTTCTCTGCTAAGAGTCACTGGCACCATCCTGACAGGCATGGAACTCAGTCTCATCACTGCCACAATTTTTATTGACCTTGTTAAAGCTTTCATCTCTGTCTCTCACCCCTTCTCCTCTCCAAATTCATCTCTGCTGATCTCTCTTCCACTGCTGTGGGCTGGTTCAAGTCCTACCTCTTTGAGCATACCAAACGTGTCCTCACTGGGGATGTCCTCTCCCCTCATCCTAGCAGGCATCCTCCAAGGCTCTATCCTCTGACCCATCCTTTTTCTGACTTCTTAAATGACATTCCTTCTGCCTGCACCTCCTCACATATTCACCTCTATGCAGATGGCACCATTCTCTATGCCTCAGGCCCCTCTACTTCCGTGGTTCAATCTCAACTCCAAGAGAACTTCTCTCAGGTCCTAATCTGGTTCCAAGAGAACCAACTGAAAGTCAACACAAAAATCCCCAGTATCAATGACCTTCAGCTCTGCTCAAAACTCTCAAAACTCCACCGTCTCCCCTCCTTCTCCACCCTTGGTGGCACTACCCTAGACTTGATCCCCTCTTATAAGTATCTGGGCATCTGGCTTGATAGTCATTTGGACTTTTCCACCCACATGGGTCACATTCAGTCCAAACTCTGCCTGAAGCTGGGAGCTATGTTCAGGAACAAGGATGCCTTCTTCCTCCCAGTCTGCCATGAGCTTCTTACTAAAACAATTCTCCTTGTTCGATTATGCTGACATTGTCTACAGCTCCATCCCTCCTAAACCCTTTTGAGGCTTGACACTCTTTTCAATGCTTCTGCCACTTTGCTTCCAATGCCCCTCACCTGCCACTGCACTTCTACTCTTCCTCTCTCTCCTTCCTTCCTTCTCCTCTCAGCACCAGCTTCATGCCTCCATGCTCATCTCTTAGTACTGGTTTGGGACTCTTACTCCCTATCGCTCCTCTCTCCTCTCCCTGTCTCCTCCACTCCTGTACCAGCTCCATTCCAGAGAACCCTGTTCATTCTCCCTCTCACACCCCCACTCACATTCTGGGTTTGCTGCCTTCTCTTACCATCTCCCTCACATCTGGCACTCACTCCCCATCTCCCCAGGAAATATAAGCAAGTGCAGTGGGATGAAAATAGAGAGGCATGCCAAACTTCCCTAATGGAAGCAGGGAAGGCAATAAGGTAGGCAAAGGCCCAAACTGAGGAAACACTAGCACAGACAGTGAAAGAAGGTGACAAGACTTTCTATAGATACATTAGTGAAAGGAGAAAGTCCAGAGGGGGTATTGCTAAGATCAAAGGGAGATAAGGGGGCATGTGAGGAGGAGGACCATGTAAAACCATTTATCCTAAATAGATACTTCTGCTCAGTATTTACTGAATAGAAGGTAGGGCAGGGCCCACAGCTCAGCACCATGGACACTGGGGGGAGGGAGGTGAGCACTAGTCCCTTCACAAAAGAAAGGGTCCTACAAAAGCTTGATAAGTTCAGGGTGGACAAGGCAATGGGACCTGATGGCGTACATCTCAGGGTACTAAAGAAGCTAAGGGTGGAACTAGCAGAGCCATTATGAGAACTGTTTAGTGAGTCTCTGAGCACAGGAGATGTCCCAGAAGACTGGAGAAGGGCTCATGTGATCCCACTCCACAAGAGTGGTAGCAGGGAGGAGGCAGGGAACTACAGACCAGTCAATCTTACCTCAGTAGTGGACAAGATTATGGAAGCACTCCTTAAGGAAAGGCTAGTGCAACACCTGGAATCCATAAGAGCACAGGATCCAAGACAGCATGGGTTTACAAAAGGAAGGTGCTGTCAAACTAATCTCATAGATTTCTTTGACTGGGTAACCAGAGTGGTGGACCAAGGGGGAGCAGTTGATGTCGCCTACCTTGACTTCAGCAAAGCTTTCGATACTGTTCCACATAGAAGATTGATTAATAAGCTGGGTAGGCTCGTGGTGGGTCAGAAGTTGGTCAACTGGGTGGAAAACTGGTTGACGGGCAGAAAACAGAGAGTGGTGGTAAACAGTATACAGTCAGAAGAGATGCAAGTCACAAGTGGGGTACCTCAGGGATCAGTCCTGGGGCCAGTCCTCTTCAATATCTTCATCAGTGACATTGCAGATGGACTGGAGGGTAAGGTTTGTCTGTTTGCAGATGATCCCAAGATCTGCAACAGAGTAGATGATCCAGATAGGGTGGGCAGAATGAGAAGAGATCTGGATAAACTAGCAAAATGGTCCGAAGAGTGGCAACTGGTGTTTAATGTAAAGAAGTGCAAAATCATGCATAGGGAAGAGAAACCCTGAAGCCACCTATAGGCTGGGAGGGGAGCTGCTGGCAGTCACCAGGGAAGAAAGAGACTTGGGCATCATTATCACTGATGACCTGAAATCATCCAAGCAGACCACTAAAGCAGTAGGTAAGGCTAGGGGATGTTTGGGTGTATTAAGTATAGGTATCACAAGTTGGAAGAGGGAGGTAATAATACCTCTTTACAAGACCCTGGTTAAGCCCCATCTGGAGTACTGCATGCAGTACTGGAGGCCACACCTTCACAAGGACATTAACCAAATTGAGGCAGTTCAGAGAAGGGCAACCAAAATGGTGCAGAGACTGCATCAGAAAACATATGATGACAGATTAACGGACCAATATGTTTACCCTAGAGCAGAGGAGAGAGAGGTGATATGATTGAAACTTTCAAACACCTTAAGGGCATTAACAAGGTGAAAGAGTCTAACATGTTTCAATATAAGAAAAATAGCAGGACAAGAGGATACAGCATGGAATTGGAGGGAGGCTGATTAAGGGGTAATGTGAGGAAGTTCTTTTTTACAAAAAGGGTGGTGGATGCATGGAATAGCCTACCTCAGGAAATGGTGGATATGATCACAGTGCAGGACTTCAAACAGGCATGGGATAGGTATAAGAGAGCAATACAGATGAGAATGAATAGGTAGGCCGTTGACAGAGCAAAGGCCAATGGCACATTTATAAGGTAGAAAAAGAAATGGGCAGACTGGATGGGCCTTGTGGTCCTTATCTGCCGTCAACTTCTATGTTTCTATGTTCATCTCATTCACCTCTCTATCCACTCTAAAACATGTTCTTTCCCAATCCCTCCACACCCGTTCACCCGCAGTCTATCCTCCTGATACCTAGTATCCACTTACTTCTGTCTCCCCATCTCCCTCCCTCTCTCATTTCCTCTTTTCTCACTTTATACATACTCACCTCTCCCTTTTCCCTACCTCCTTCCCTATCTCCCCCCTCTGCATCTACTACTGTAAGCCTCTTGAAGTATGCTTTTCTCCCTATGATATTTTGAATGGTGTTATTTGTATCTATTTACTTTTGCCTAATGATTGCCATCCATGTTATGTTTTTCAGCAATTTGTATGTATGCCTTATGTATTTATGTACACAACACTCCTTCTTTACTATGCAATTCCAGTGTTGATGATTTCCTCATTCTACCCTTTCCCCAGGTTTCATACTCAAGAGAAACTTTTCAGTGCTGCAGGCAATACTGTCACCAACAAGAGAACATGCCTTTTGCCAAAAATGTAGATACTCACTTTTTTAACAAGTTCTAACCAGAGACGATAGGACTGTGATGAGCTGCCAAATGACCAAAGTTACATGTGTGCATAAAATTATTGAACGCCCTGGGTGTAACTTGGCTATTTTCTGAGGTGTTGCCCAGATTTTCAATGTCTTTTTGGGACCCCTCCTCATGAAGAGTGCCAGTATCATTTTGTTCACTTGTCCCGAAAGGTGATTTCGTAACGCGACCATGCCAATCTGTGCCACAGGTGTGAAAACATGTTTTGGGCAGGATGTGGAAAATGACAGGTGTACTGTTAAAAAAGAGGTGTGCAAAAATGGAAATGTTGAAAATCTGGAGTGAAAATATAAATAATTGGTGAAGTTAGGAGCTTGCGTAGAAACTGCGCAACTCACGCTCATAACACGGTCATTTGTTGGAATTGTTTCACTAAATTTTTAACATGGGGTTTTTGGGACCCCACCTCATGAAGACTGGCACTGTCATTTCATTAATCAGTCCTGAAAGGTGATTCCATGCAAAGACCATGAAATCACTTTTTGGGACTGAGTAACAAAGTGATAGTGTTCATGAGGTGGGTCCCAAGAACCCCATGTTGAAAATCTGGGGCCAAAATTCAAAAAAATGGCTGATTTATCAAGATAAGTTGAACACCCCTTTGAATGCCATTATAGCATGCTTACCTTTGATTCTTCAGTTTGTGGTTCAGCTATGAAGAGTACAGACATGTCCTGGTCCAGAGAAGATGACAGTGCCAAACTCCTGAGTAAGTATGAGGTAAGGAGGGAGTGCAGGGAGGTGGGTGCTCAATGGGAGGGTGGGGATGGGTGAGGGGACTGGGGTGATGATGAGGGACCATTTTTTTTTCAAGTAAAACAAACACACCTCGGGGATGGTTTTCTTTATTTACAGAAACAAATAACATACATTTGGGCACACTGGGGTGGGCTCCCAGTGTGCCACAAGAGTTAGGGGTGGGTGGGTACATGATGCTGACACAAGGATTGGGCACCCTGATTTTGGTGGAGTGAAGAAAGAAAAACATACATTTGGGCACACTGGGGTGGGCTCCTAGTGTGCTACATAGGTTGGGGGGCACATAATGCTGACATAGGGATTGGGTACCCCGATGTCAGCATGGGGGAAATAAATACCATTTGGGCACACTGGGGTGGGCTCCCAGTGTGCCACATGAGCTGGGGGGGTGGCTAAATAATGCCAACTTGGGGATTGAGGACCCCGATGTCGGCATGGTGATGGGAATGGAGGGAGTGGGGAGGACAGCAGCAGTGGGAGGATGTGGGATGGTTTTCTTTGCTACTGGTGCTGGCAGCGGTGGTGCAACTGTACATGTGCGGCACATGGACATGTGTTGTTGTGGTGAATGACAATTTGCTATTCACAACATGACAATGCCAGCGGAACTGTGCATGTGCAAAAGTCATGCATCTGCAGTTCTTGCCCAGAATGTGGAAGTAACAGCAAAAATAGTGCAGCTGTTATGTCATAGCAACTGATCGGGGTGGAGGGTTTCAAGCTCTGTTGGACTTTTGGAAGGATGCTTTCAAAAGTCCAACAGAAGATTCCTCGATTGGCCATTTTCGTAAGGTACGATTGCTCCCAAAATGGCTGTAGGCTCCACCCACAGCCCTAAAAATTAACCTGCTCCTTCTTTTTATAAAGCCCTTTTTGCCACAATGTATGGTTGATGAATCTCCTACAATTCTAGCTGAAGAAAAGACAGAGGAGGATGATGAGATGGTTGAGGAGGGCATCTGGGGCTTCTGTGTCTATTATATATTTTTATTTTGGAACCAGTAGCCTACACACACACACACACTGTGGGATGCAGCACTGTTGTTATCACTCAGTCTTCTTCAGATTAATGTTTTGTGAATTTTTGGCAGGTCTACACAGGCGGAAAAATAGTTTTTAGGCAACATTGCCCATGAAACCAGCATGTACAGTACTCATCTATGGCATAACATGAAGTCTTATTTATGTGTGGCACTGTGTCAATGGGCACACAGTTTTTGGAACCAGTAGCCCAAGACTGTGGGATGCTGCACTGTTATCTTCATTCAGGCTTCTTCAAATTAATGTTTGGTGAATTTTTGGTTTGACAGTCCGAATAAATATTTTTTGGGGACAACATTGCCTATGAAACCAGTGTGTGCAACACTTGTACATGGCATAATGAGAAGCCTTATCCATGTGTGGCACTGCCCCAATGGGCACACGATGTTTAGAACCAGAAGCACACTGTAGGTGCTGCACTGTTGTCTTCACTAAGTTTTCTTCAGATTAATGTTTTGACAGTTTTTTTGGCAGGTCTATGCAGATAGAATAAATAATTTTTGGGGCAGTGTTGCCCAATAAACCAGTGTGTACAACACTTAACCATGGCATAATGTGAAGTCTTATCCATGAGTGACACTGTCCCAGTGGGCACACAATTTTTGGAATCAGTAGCCTATGCTGTGGAATTCTGTACTGATATTTTGTGGGCATACATAGGCCTTACAATTACAACCATTTTATTTGAGCATTGATAGCCACATACTCTTGTTCTCTACTAGCATTATCCATGTGCGGCACTGACTGAACTGGCACAGTTTTTGGAACCAGCACCCTCAGTGTGGTCCACTGCATCATCCTGCTGTTTTGGGAGCTTCATCAGCCCAGTGAATTAAGTAATTTCATGTTGGCCCATTCATTAATGCATTTTAATGGTCAAAGCAGTGTGAACTATTCCTGCATTAAGCGAAATTTGGCAAACGTTATGCAATTTGATGGTCAAAGTTCACGTGGTTGAACTTTGAGAGGTTCACACAACCCTAATCTTATGTGACATAATTTAATGCAAAAGTTCAAATGTCTGTATGCAAAATGTGAGTGTTCACCTGTGGGGCCAGGCACTGTGTTGTGGTACTGAGGCTTATTAGTGCATGAAAACTTTTACCCCACAAGGCTAACTGTGCCTTACTCAGTTAATTAATCTGGCAATATTGTGTTTATGAACCAATCTCCTGCACTGACTTAGTTAGCTCACACTTTAGCAGTCTGGGTGGTGCTACTCCTTCTACTATCTGATATGCTGCCTGTACTCTATAGCACTTGTATCTTAAGTTTAATTTTATGTCATCTTTATTTTTGTACTCTTGAGTATTCTGCCTGTAAATGTGACTGTGCACTGTTATTTATTTTTGCTATATTTTATGGTATGCATTTTACGGTACTTATTTCTATTACTACTGCAACTTACATTATGTATTTTCACTTGCGCATCAGTCACTGTGCATTCCCCTTCACCCATTCTCCAGAAAGCATCTGGAAACACGTTGTTACCAACTCAGCATGTCCTTCCTAAGGAAACGTTTGAAATAAATAAATACATTGTTACCAAGAGCCAGTCATTTTTTAGCTATACCTCAGTGCAAAACCACTCAAGCAAGGGTTACAAAAAGAACACTGGTGTTAATGTCAAGTTTTAAAGAAACACAAAACACATTCATGCTTCTGTGGTGTGCTGCTTTTCACCATTGTGTGTTATTTATAAGGCTCTTCAGCATCTTGTAGTCCTGCTTAAAGCAATGGGCATTCTAATTTCTTTATGGAGATTTGCATATGTAGCCCATGATGCCCTGCATTATGAGTATATCTGTATTTGTGGGTTTCTTTAAAAGTTGGCTTTATTGCTAATGCACTTTTTGTATAACCCTTACTTTACTATTTTGCATTGAGGTTCTTGTCTTTTAAATTACCATCCTGCTTAAGGCACATCATAGCACACAACACTGTCAATATTGGCTAGGATCACCTCTTGAGCTGGGCTGAGATAATGACTAAATCACAAAGAAGTGTCCTAACATGGATAAAACATGCATCTGCACTACACTGTTTTCTACACTTGCAGATTGCTTGGGATATCTTTTGATGGGTACATGACAATTAGCTCCAACAATTTGCTCACAAACTTTTCACTCCAGACAATTCACTCCCGCGTCAACTCGCTCCTCCTTATTCCACTCCCATCAGTTTCACTCCTGGTACAAATCACAACACAACACTACACTCTGCACAACTGTTTTTGTATTTTTTTTGCCAAGGTTGGCTTTACTGAGAAATTGAACAGCATATGTGGTCAACTGACCTAAAAAGAAGCCAAAATCAATAAATCCAAAGGTAACTTGCAACATACATCAAAATAAAAAGTTAAAAGACGTTTGCATTGAACTAAATAGATTTCATATAGCATTTGAACTTATGGAAAAATATCTGATGTGCATGTACTTACATTTTAATGATAACAATCCCAATACTCAATCTAAGAAGCATCTTATTCTCCAACAGTCAGAACTCATGATAACCTGTCAATACCTTTCTGGCATTTTTTAACTTCAAAGGGGTGCTTCCTGTTAACTATCTAGTTATTTTGATAAATGGTTAATGTTTTTTAGCACTTTTCAAAAAATTTCTGTGAAGCTCCTATCATCCAAGTCCAACCATTTTTGTGGTCACATGAATGCAACCCAATGTCAGCAGATGAGCAAAGACACTAAATGGTGATGGAGTGAAAACTCCTTAAACTCTTTTAAATGCTAGGTAAACTGAGTGAACTGTGAACTACCAGCCTCAGTGAGTAGTCTCTTCAGATGTTGACAATTATTTTCACAGTTGCTCTGCTATTCATATATTTATAACAGTCATATCAAGCCACTATTTTGGCAGGGGGGCAGGAGGTGTCTTACAGTGACAACTGTCGGCAATACAGGAGCATTTCTAGGAACCCCCCTGCCCACCCATACTGTCCCATGTCTGGAAGTCTGAATTTCTGGCAACAGCTCTGAAAAGGATTGCAATCTTTTTTCTTTTTTGACCCCATGACATAGACAAAAGGGGTTTTGCAGTTTGCTGAAAAATAAAGCACTTCTTAGAGGGGACTTACTGAACACTGAATTACTGTTCAGAGCCCTCTATGACCCCTGAAGCAGGAAGACAGAGTCTTCAGAATTTTATTTTACAATAACAGCATATTTATCGATGTTAAAAAAAATTTCCATGGGAGTGAGCTATCGGGGAGTGTGTTGTCATAGGAGCGAGTTGATGCAGGAGTAAATTGTAGGGGAGTGAATCATTGGGAGTGAACTGTCAGGAATGAATTGTCATGTTTCCCTTTTTGACACATTGTAGTCATGCTTAAAGCAGCATCAGTCAAATTCTTCCATGTAATGTTCATACTTGATTCATGATTTCTAGTATTAGAGATCTGTACGTGGAGCCAGCGATGATGCAACACAGTACCTTGAGTTAAATGACATGTGACAAAATACTACATAGCCGAAGGACTTAATTGCCATTGATTATACTGTTCCCTGCAGCATACTATAGCATTTTGCAGTAATACTACAGGTACTGTGTTGCATCCTGGCTGGTGGCATTGTAATATTATACGTGCAGAATACATGCTAAAAAAATGTAGTGTACATGAAAATATTGCCATTGACAGTGTCTTGCAAGGTCATAAACAA
The DNA here is from genome assembly GCA_016271365.2 of Neoceratodus forsteri. NCBI lineage: Eukaryota > Metazoa > Chordata > Ceratodontiformes > Ceratodontidae > Neoceratodus > Neoceratodus forsteri. Next base: position 1,020,793,289 of record CM057454.1, on the reverse strand, counting down.
CCTAGCTTGAGGAATGAGTGGCTGTATCATTTTAGATCCCTGAAGTGGCATTATTTCATGAGAATACTGCACTTTTTGTAGCATTTTCTTTATATAAAATGTGGTAAGTCATAAAACAACTTTTATTTTAATATTAACAAGGATTTTAAAACTTTCCAGCAGGAATTAGTTCCTTAACGAGTATAAGAAGATGAAAAGCATCTATTTATTTAGTTTTTGTTAACCAGGTAGGTACACTAGACAACATAGTTGCCTATTTTCAGGTACAACCTGGGAGATTACAACAAAGGGTATGTTGACAATAGTAGATACAAGAAAACATCATGGGAACAAGTAGAAGTCAGACATAGTACACTTATACAAAATTTTAAGCAATTACAGTACATTTCAGGAATCTATATGTAGTAACAAAACAGAAATATAAGTGCAAATAACTAACAGTCATAAGTAATACAACTAGTGAGTAAGTGCTAGATGAGAGGAAATAGCAAGATTTCCAGGCAGGTTTGAGAGCAGTAGAGGTTGGAGCCAGTAGGAAACTAGGAGGAACCAGTACAGGAGTGGGTGGCTAGAGAACAGGAGCAGGGTTCAGAGCTTAGAAGAGCCATATGAAGCTCCTGTTTCAAGCTGTGTGGATAAGGAGAGATTCTTAGACTCAGTGTAAGGGAGTATAGTTTAGGAGCCCAGCTAGAGAAAGTATTCTCCCCATTTTGGTTTTACATCTCGGTTGGACAAGAAGGGATTTGTCAGCTGATCTCAGTGGGTAGGCAGAGGTCACAGGTTTGAGCAGTAGAGACAATTTGTCAGGTATCTGGGAGGAGATTATATTCTTTATAAAACCATAGGAAGTAAACTGTTGGAAGGCTGAGGGGGTAAACCATCCCAGACTGAAGTATAGTGTGCATCGGTGAGTAAGTTTGGGTAAAGACAGAGCAACATGGCAAATGCTGTTGTAGCAGACACCCAACTTTTGGAGGCACCCTCCAGTAGTTGCTGGAAAGGCAATTAACCCATATGCCAATTTGGGTCTCAGAATCCCCTGTGCAATGGCCATCCTCGCTGTGGATATTAGGCTATGTCTCATCTTATATGCCAGCCCAAGTTGAATATTGACAGATTTAATGACTGAGGCTTGGTGCAGGTCAAAATCCAAGGTGGGATCAAGGGTTACTCCTAGGTATTTAAAAGTGGTAACTGTGTTAAGGGAAGAGCCATCAAGTGCTCTGCTACTTAACAGTTGGGTGCAGGACCACATTTTTGAACCTGAACCAAACAGCATAGTCACCATTTTATTTTTATTTAAGACAAGCTTGTTTTGTAATAGCCAGCTCTGAAAGGTATCGAAGTTACTATTGAGATTCAGGTTGATATCTGAGAGGTTTGAGGAGGATGAGTAAAGAACAAGATCGTTGGCATATAGCAGACCTGAGCAAGGACCAGTGAGCAGTGGGATGTCATTTATGAAAACTGTAAACAGGAGAGGACCAAGAATCGAACCCTGGGGCACTCCAATCCAAGTAGGCACAAGAAGGGACTTAACATCTCTGATCTGAACAAATTGTTGATGCTTTGAAAGATAATTTTGGAACCAGGCGGTGACAGAGATGAGAAGCTTAGGGATGACAACTTTGATAGGAGCAGTGGGTGGTCAACTAAATCAAACGCTTTTGTAAGATCAACAAAAGTAGCCCCAGTGAGAGAGAGCCTTTGTCCATAGTGAGTCTGACATCATTTGTAAACTGTATGAGAGCAGTGGATGTACTGTGCCATGACAGGAACCATGTTGGTCAGGGGTGAGGAGTTTGAAGGAGTAGAGGTAATCCAAGACCTGGCTAGCAACAATTTTCTCCATTATTTTAATGGCTATGGGTGATCATAATTCTTGGTAAAACAGAAACTGAAGTCATATGATTTTCAGATTTTTAAGAGTTGGAAGATGGCTACCACCAGCTTCTGTGCTTTGTGAGTGTTCTCACTTCTCAATTTCTACACTTGTTGAGTTATTAAGTTGTTTCATTCCTACTGTGAAATGCAGTGTTTTAGTTTGCAGTCATTAAAGATAAGCACATAAGTTTTACTGAGTCTAAAATGTGTGCTGCTGGTTTTAAAAGGCATTGCAAAGGTCTGAGTTATATTTTTTCATATTTCACTGCAGCAGTTGGCTGGAAGTTGTTTAGTCAGACTAATACTTTGTCTCTATTTGCAAAAGCATTTCTGCAGGAAAGTGGTTCATGTCTTTCAAATAGAGTCTTGTGTTTGTTGAAGGATAAGCACATTAATTTTACTGAGTATGACAATATGTTCTGCCATTTTTAAAAGGTTTTTTATCTGTTGTAGAATATGAAGGTTTTCTGTTTCACTTGCCACATTTCTGCAGATAGCATGGAGGAAACAGGTTGGGAACACCAATAATTGTAATTTACGTTCACAATGCTTGTTGCTTTAAAAATAATGTTTTGGAGTAGTATTTTAGTATTACTCCATTCCATGAGTAAGTAAGCTAAGATGGGTACAGTATAGGAGAATGCGGTGAGCATTAGGATTCAAAACGCCAAGGCACACCTCTCAAAAACTGTTCCTGCATGCAGGGTGGGGGTGGGAGTCTTAGGGTTTGTTGAATAATGATTATTTATTATGATACTGTTACTTTAGAACTACTGATATGGTCTAATGAGAGTCTTACACAAGTTTTTGAAAAGTGTAACAACAATCAAAATTATTATATAGGGTTTCCAGTTAGAAAAACACAGAGTTTCCAATATGGAATTTTCTGTACAGAACCATCAAATTAGTTGACTCAAACATCAGACATGGAATACCAATACATTTCTTGTTCTATTGTTAAGTATCCTGCTATTCTTGGCTACTGCTATAATAAGTAAAAAAAAATACTCACATTGATAGCAGCATCATGCACAGTGGAATGGTATAGTTATGCCATCGCTGGCCATCAGACTGTGCAAACAGCTTAGATAACAGTTTAGCCATATGTATATGTTATTCCATAGACAGGTTGTCTCCACTAATTCCACAGGCTTTGCATGATTTTTAAAAATACATGTTTTCCATGAGGGTCAAAATGACCTCATTGGTGAGTATCCTTGTCTCTGGTAAAGGAATAACATGTTTACAAGAGAGAAGACAAGATATCTGGACTATTCCTAAACAAGGCAGCCTTTCCAAGGGAACTGTGTGGTACAATCTGAGTTATGGGACACTTGAGACATAAACAAATGCATTATTCTTCCACCATCACTTTTGAAGGTTTATAATTCGAGATGATTTCCTCACATTCTGTCTGTATTTAACCCCATAAATGTGCCCATCCCAAAATAATATGTGTTTAACAAACTAATGCTAAGGTTTATACAGCTAATATATAATAATGCAAGCATATAAAGTTTAAGAAAACATAAACATATTAAAAAAGGTCTAGCTGTCTAAGTATGAGTTTGTAGGAAGCACACACTGAGCTCATAAAGTCTAAAAAAACTATCTGTCACAGTGCAAAGGCAGTGTGCTCATAGAATCTAACTAAATATTATATCTCTCACAGTACCTCTTGGGTGTACTGTGCTCATAGAATCTAATTATCTAACTGTCACAACAAATGTGCTCATAGATCTGACTAACGATATGGTCATGACCTCTATGACCTACCAATCCCAACATTCTGGGCTTTTAGATGCCTTGAAATTTTACTTCAGGTGTCTCACACTAAACAAAACACATTATACAGTACATTTGTGCCTGTATTTTAATTTTGAGACAAACTAGACCAACTTTCAATACATATAGCAAATGCAAGTGGTCAAAATGAACTCTAACCACAGGAATAGACAGAAAATAACCATTGCAATGGAATGCTGAACAAAAGTCTGTAGAAAAGGAGGTCACCATTCCATGGTGGGCAAAGCATAAATGTTCTTGTTAACCACATCATTGTCCATTTGTAAAGGAAGCAGTTCTTCAGCTTTTCAGCCCAACAAAGTTCATATCTCTGAAGGAAGCAGTTTTTGGCAGCATTGCTGTGCAGAAATCTTTCAGGTAGGCCAACTCAGCCTATGCAGTAGTGGCATCAGGAAAAACAAAAGCTTGGAGACCACACAACAAGGTAATGTCCATTTTCTGTGAAACGCACACTTGCACATAGTACTAGTCCAGAGTTTGGGTTGCGAGTGACAGGTTTAGCTTTATCAGAAGTGCTACAAGGAAAGTGACCTTTCAATGCAATATCACATACAGCATTTTGTAACTTTGTACAACATGAAATATTTAGCTCAACCCATTCATTATGTACCAGAGTGATGGAAATTGGAGCCAGCACAAGCTTTAAGAGTACTCCACCTTACTCAAATATCATAAGTGAGCAATGAGAAAATGAATTCATTTATGTCCAGCAAAATAAAGTTCACATTTTCACTTTGTTAAAGCATAAAGTGAAGCAGAAAGTCTACCTGTCTCAATATTTCTAACATGTAACTTAATAGCAAAGGCACTACATATGACACAAATTTCATCCTTTTGTTGTAAGCATATCATTAGCCAAACTGTGTCCAGTAGGATCAGAAAATCATGCAGTATTACTCATATATCAACTAAGGTATACTACACTGCTTAGCATTTCCTGTTTAAGCATAGTTTCAAAATATATCTGATATTCTCTTACTGTTCCAAAATTTATAGTGTTCACGCTCCCAAAGCGTATCAGTAAGATCTGCTCCCCCACTAGACCTTTGTCCACTAATGATGGAAGGTATATAGGCTTAATTTTGATATTTTGATTTCTAAAATAAACTCACAGATTTGTACTGAAAACATTTGCATACCTGAGTTAAATGTTGAGGGCAAATATATGTAACCACTCAGTAGCTGACATATTTTACTAAAGAAATACATTTGCATAGTACTTCATTATAAACACAAATTTTTAGTGTATAAAATAAATGTAACCCATTTCTGGTATTGTCATTGTAGAATTTTAGAAAACAATCATTTACTTCATTTTATGCAATAAAAGAAGCATGGCTTAAATTTGTAAAAGTATCAGGGTGCAAGGTGATTTGGATGAATAGAAAGCACAAGAAATTGCCTAGAATAATTGGTCCCACACTTGATATTTTACATAGAAACACAGAAACATAGAAGTTGATACCAGATAAGGACATAAGGCCCATCCAATCTGCCCATTTCTTTTCTACCTTATGAATGTGCCATCTGCCTTTGCTCTGTCAGTTGCCTATCTATTCATACTCATCTGTATTGCTTACTTATGCCTATCCCATGCCTGTGTGAAGCCCTGCACTGTATTCATATCCACTACTTCCTGAGGTATGCCGTTCCATGCATCCACCACCCTTTCTGTGAAAATAACTTCCTCACATTACCCTTAATCGGTCTCCCTCTAATCTCATGCTGTGTCCTCTTGTTCTGCTATTTTCTTATATTGAAACATGTTAGACTCTTTCACCTTGTTAATGCCCTTAAGGTATTTGAATGTTTCAATCATATCGCCTCTCTCCTCCTTTGCTCTAGGGTATACATATTGAGCTCCGTTAATCTGTCCTCCACATGTTTTCTGGCGGTCCCTGCACCCTTTGGTTGCCCTTCTCTGGACTGCCTCAGTTTGGTTAATGTCCTTGTGAAGGTGTGGCCTCCAGTACTGCACCCAGTACTCCAGATGGGGCCTAACCAGTGTCTTGTAAAGAGGGATTATAACCTCCCTCTTCGACTTGTGATACCCCTACTAATACACCCCAACATCCCCCTAGCCTTACCTACTGCTTTAGTGGTCTGCTTGGATGATTTCAGGTCATCTGTGATGATGATGATGCCCAAGTCTCCTTCTTCCCTTGTGACTGCCAGCAACTCCCCTCCCAGCCTATAGGTGGCTTCAGGGTTTCTCTTCCCTATGTGCATGATCTTGCACTTCTCTGCATTAAACCCCAATTGCCACTCTTCCAACTATTTTGCTAGTTTATCCAGATCTCTTCTCATTCTGCCCAACCCATCTGGATAATCTATTCTGCTGCAGATCTTGGTGTCATCTGCAAACAGGCAAACCTTACCCTCCATGTTCACAATTTAAATAATTTTACACAAGTATATTACACTTTTCTAGTATTCTAGAACTTTAAACACACCAAAAACACATATCCATGCAATGAATACCCTGTTTAAGCATAACACAGTGTCAATTTAAATGTGTGGGGTAACATGTACTCAATTACCTTAGCTTTGTCCCATTTGCAGGACCAGAGCTGTTACTGGTATTGTAAAACAGGTGCAAAGTTGACAATAGTAATTACCTTTAAGCTTTTCTTCTGCTGGACCTTGTCCACCGCTATGTAATTTGTGATTTTCAGCAGCCCAAGGTGAGAGTAGAAATGTGCACTGCTTGTGCAGCCCATTTTTATGGGCAGGACTGAATTTTTCATTTTGGTAATGTAGCAACAACAATTTCTCCTGCAAGGAGGCTGAAAAATAAAAGCTTAAAAGTTGTTAGTTCTCAAAGTGCAGTTAATGACAACAGTTAATATGTATATTCCCCACTTAGAGAACACAGGTGATAATTTCAGCAACAAGGATTGCAGAACATTTTAAATTTACACATCTGCACCACATTTGAGGTGGTATTAGAACAAACAAAGCTTGCTGAGGCAGTAACACATGTCTGCCTGTTATGCTGTCATATGGTGAGGCTCTTGCTTGTAATTGCATTTCATGGCATTATATATCCATGGAAATGTTAGACATGAGTGAATCACACCAAGAATGGTAACAGCTACAGCATTGCACATACCATCACCGATGAACCATAAAAGCCTTCTTATCAGCGCATGTGTGCATGCAGAAACAGTACACATACATCCATTACCATTTTAAAATGTTATTTTTTAAAAATAGGCATGACATAATTTATCAGTAGCTTACTTTGAACTTAATGTGACTAACATTTCTAATATTTATCTGCCTCTTATGGGCACCTTAGTTATTAAAGCAGCTGCTACTGAAGGTAGTTAATTGATGGGGTTAGGGCATCCAGACACTTCATGTGTATTGCACCGAGTTCCTTACAAATGCAGGAAAATGTAGCTTAATTTAATGTAAAAGTTATGACCTGCCAAAAGTCATCTTACTAAGAAAAACTTAAACACATCAAAATGAAGTGTGCCCTTGATGACATTAAAACCCTTTGGCATAATCAGAGTATTAGAATTACACTTTGGAATCACTAAGTACAGTAACACTGTAAATGATTTAGTATAAAAAGGATTTAACTTTACGATTGCTGGCAAGACCGTGTAATGAGCATTTTACAATTAACATCCCTTATCAGCTGGCTTTGGATTGCTGCCAGTAGCCCTCCTAGAGGAAAGGGCTAATTAAGGATGTAGGTTTTAACTCAAACATGCCTGTTAAAGAAGCCTCCTCATCTCTTCTGAGAATAAGAAATTAATCAAAAGGTTCAAACAAAACCACAAAAAGTTAAAACCTTATGTTTAACCAGCAATATTAAACTGGAAACTAAACTGTTTCTTACTCAACAGTGGTGCTTAACATTAGGATCCCCTTGTGATTGAGATGGTACAATGTGCCTTTGTAACTAAATTGCTATAAATAAATTGAAATACCTATACATTTAACAGCTGATGATAAACTTCCTTGGTTCAAAGTAACAAATAAGTATTGAGCCTCAGATAAAGTTTGACCAGTCCCAACAAGGTTGGGAACCCTAAGTCCATATTTCCATACTTTTGTCTCATTAATGGTACATTAACATAGATTTTGCAGAGAATTTCTTTCAATTTTGAGAAAGTATAATTTCCCTACTTTATTCACAATAACCCTAATGGTACATTAACTTAGTTTTTTGCAGAGAATTTCCTTACTTTTTGAGAAAATATAATCAAAGGCTCATTTGTTTGTGCTCCCAACCATTCATAATTTTTCAGAGATTGTAATTGTATCCTTATTCCCCTGTGGGAGTGCAGGGATCGGAAGGCCCTGTGCTGCCATCACTCCATAATATCCTTATTTCCCTCTGGGCCCTATGTTCTCATCCATGTATAATTTTTGAGATAGTGTAGTACTGAACATTTTTGCCTGTGGGAGCACAGGGTTTCCCGGAACCTGCACTCCCATCCCATATTGTGCACACCCAAAGAAACACCTGACATTGCCATGTCATCCTATAGAAAACACAGGAAAATGTGAAACCTATTTAACTCAACACCAAATTAATATATTTTCACAAAGGCAACCAAAGGCATCTTGGCAGGACAAGCCCTTTGTACCCTGAAAATTTCAGAACAAAATTACAAACCATTTCTTCACATTGGAGTGACAAATAAACAACATTACAATGTAATCCTATAGGAAATGAAGCAAAATTTAAACAGACAAAACTCCACAGAAAGTAATATATCTTCACCAAACCAGCAAAACGCACATCTGAGGGCCCCTGAAAATGACAGTACCCTGAAAATGTCAGCCTAAATGCCAAACCATTTGTTTGTAGTGAAGTGACAAAGAAAACAATTACATAAAAATTCCTCTTCTGCAAATTGCGAAAAAGAATCCTTTTCTGCACTTCGTTTTTTGCAGTTTGTGGAAAAGCAAAATACTTTTTCGCATATTGCAAAAAAGGATCCTGTTTTGCAAATTTTTTTTTCATGATCTGTGAAAAAGAAAATCCTTTTCACACATTTCGAAAAAGGATCCTGTTTTGCTGAATTTCTGTTGTGTAGTTTACAAAAAGAATTCTGTGAGTAAAAGAAAAACATTTCTAAGTAAATTATAAAACAAATAGCCCCAGAATCTGATTCTATGGCTCCGATTAGGTAAACACAATTGTTGGTGTTTCCTAAAGCCCTGTATTTTTGTAATTTCAGTTTGTCATCATTGCTAACTGAAAACAAGATGGTGGCGCATGAAAAAGATTCCACATTTGCGGAAAAGGATTCTGCATTTGTGACAAAGGATTCTGCATATGGGATTAGGAATCCTTTTTTGAGGTGAACATCTAACTTTTCCCATAGGAAATAATGCAAAACTTTGAAATGTAATAACATTTGAATGGATTAATATTTTTTTACCAAACCACTGTGACCCAAGACCTATATACCCTAAACATTTCAGACCAAAATTCCAAGCCATTTCTACACAGTAGCATGACAAATAATTTGACAAAAGATGATCATTTACATGTTTTGTGACACTGCGTATCTCCACACCCACACATCTGATCGGAATGAAACTTACTGCATTAAAAGACCTTTGATCCCTGATGGTGCAAGCAAAATTACATCTGAATCAGTTGAATAATTGTGCAGTTAATAAAGTGCAACATATTCAGGTTAACATAGAAGTGAAGATTTAATTCTAATATAGGGGTGCCCTATAATATCTATATCTATATCTATATCTATATCTATATCTATATCTATATCTGTGTATATCCTGCAGTTATGATATGAGAAAATAAGATAAGCATGGTTAAAGTGCAACTCTGGACTTCAGCATGTGCTTTCATAAATAAGATGTTTCAGCTGTTACAATTTACTGGAGAATTTTTTTTTTCATTTTTAATGTTCCTTTCTAAGATTTACAGCACAGCTTGATAGTCCATTTAAAAGTCTGTATAGAAAATATTTGAAAATATTTGCCTCTCCCCATTAACCTCAAAGTGCCTTTATGACATCATAGTGCTCACCATAACAACAGACTGTGATGTCACAAACAGCAGTTGTGTGGTTAGCAGGGGAGAGACAGATACATTTTGAGAGACTCAGTGAAATAAGTGCTGCATTACCTATAATGTTTAGTAGACTAACAGCACAGGAAAGTGAAAAAAAAGAAAAGCAAATAACTAGAAAACAATAAAGTTGAAGCACAATTGGTGTAAAGCTAATGTTTTAATCTGTCTATTATAAGAGAGTTGCTCTTTAATGTATTTCAATGCATTTTGAACTTTTATTCATAACTTTGTCATTTTTAGATATTCTCCACCAAATTTTTAACAGAACCTTTTTGGGACCTCACCTCATGAACAAGGTAGGTGAAATCTTTCAAATCTGGCCCAAAAGGTGATTTCATGGCTACTCAAAGAAATCACTTTTCTGGCTGGATTTGAACATTTTCATCTACTAGGTTTATAAGAAGACTATGTCCAACTACCCTGATTTTGGGTTGTAGTGACATTCTTGGCCCAATCCTAGCACAGATAGTCTGGTGCTCCCTGGATACAGGTGAGTTTCCCAGCTCCCTGAAGGAGGCGGTGGTGACTCCTCTCCTGAAGAAAGCTTCCTTGGACCCAGACTGCCATGTGAACTACAGACCAATCTCGAACCTCCGCTTATGGGGAAGTTGATCGAGAAAGTAGTAGCCATACAACTGTAGGACCATTTGACCATCCATGATGTCTACAAGCCTTTCCAGTCCAGTTTTTGAAAGAGGCATAGTACTGAGACAGCACTGGTTTGGGTGCTCAATGATCTCCTGATGGCTAGAGATTGGAAGAGTCATTCCATCTTGGTCCTTCTAGACCTCTCTTCAGCATTTGACACTGTGGACCATGGGGTCCTGCTCGACTGTTTGAGGTGCATCTATGGCCTGTCAGGTATGATCCTCAGGTGGTTTTCATTTTTCCTCACCGGAAGAACTCAAAGGGTGGTGTCGGGGATTTATTCCTCTGACCCAATCCCTTTGTCATGTGGGGTTCCTCAGGGATTGATGCTGTCCCCCATGTTGTTTGCAGTGTACATGCTACCCCTCGGAGACATTGTAAGACGGTATGGGCTGAGGTTTCATTGCTATGCTGATGACACCCAGCTCTACCTTTCTTTTATGCCTGCCAGAATAGAGTTCTCTCAGCATTTAATAACTGCCTCACAGAAATCCACGAGTGGATGGATTCAAGCTGGCTGAAGTTGAACTCAGCAAAGACTAGAAATGAGTGAAGTGGCCCCAATTCACTCCGTGAAGTGATCTGTGGAGTGAAGGGGAATTCTCGATGTGCCCCACAATGCAAAGTGGTATACTTCATGTTATAATGGGTAATGCAAAGTCCATTGAAAACAATGACTTCACATTACTCCTGCCTTCCCAAACCACTACTCCACTAATTCTTAAGGTGAAGTACATTGAAAACAATGTGCCGTGCCTCACCTGTGTTTTAGGCTCCAAGGTGAAGTTTGCAGTGATTCATGGGATTTCAGGTCACATGGGCTCTAGATTGTTCTGCACAGCCTCAGTTTGGGGTAGTGTGTGTAGGAAGCTGTAGGAGACAGTCTGCTCTGAGAGCTCTCTGCAATTCAAACCTCCTAAAAGCTATTAAAAAAGCCTTTTTAATTCTTTTTTTGCTGAAACTTTAGTTAATTTATTGTAGGAAATCCTCCTGTGCTCATATAATTGAACATTTATTGTTTGTGTGTGGATTTTGAATGTTAACGTACAACATTCAGTCTGCGTACTGAGAGGCAGTGGAAGTGTGCTTTGGGGGAGGGATGTATCTGTGGTGTAGGTAGATTAACTTGGAAAAAAGACTTATTTTTGTTTTGGTGATATTTTTCTTATGACTGTGTTAATGTACACACAGTAATATTTTCAATAATTCTTGCCATTTTTTATTGATTGTTGTGGTGCATCAGTGCATAATTTTAGTTTGTTTAAAATATGTGGTTATATTACTGAAGTTTTCAATTTGCTATGCATTACTTAGTGTGTGCATGAGTATGTGTGTGTGGCATGTCATCAAATCAGACACCTTTTATTGTGCTACATAGTAATTTCAGCAATGTGAACCTGCTATCCACTGCAACTGTGTGATTTTGTACTTCTTTGTGGTATCTTTACTGGTTCTAGTAATAGTGACTGTTACTGCAGCAGTGCAGTACACTGCCCCCACCCGTGGCCGGCCCCAACCGACAAAGGTATTCTTTTCCAGATTTGAATTTCTGATGGTGAGCATTGGTTAGGTGTTATGCCTTTGTGTCTGCATCTCTTCAGTGCGCAGCACAATCTTAATCTGTCTGTTCATTTGTATTTCTTTAGAGCCCAATCTCCATCTGTAACTTAAGTCACAGTTGTTTCTTTGGTTTCCCTTCAGAGTACTGGACAGGTGTGGTGCATAATTCTGCATGAACACTGTACTCATTAATATGCATTTTAAGTCAGGACCGTCATCATTAGTCACTATTAGTACAAATCACGTTCTTCATCATCACGGTCACAAATGCAGTCACAAATCACGATTCACGATCCGTCATGAATCACAACATTAATTTTGTTACTTGGATACATTGTAAGCTTGTTTTGTAGTATCTCTCCAGGTTTCACCACCCCACCATTGTACTCATTGATATGTGTTTTTAAGTTGGGGAGTTTTAAAATACAGCTCATTGGGGAAGTACAGCCGTAGGCATTCTTGTTCCCAATACAGTTTCATATTGGTTAACTCACACCATCGACACCGAATCACCTTCATTATCACGGTCACAAATGCAGTCACAATTCACAAACACGTCAAGAATCACAACATTACTTTTTTCCTAGTTACTTGGATGTATTGTAAGCCTGTTTTGTATTATCTCTCAGGCTTCACCACCCCACCATTGTACTCATTGATACATGTTTTAAGTCAGGGAGTTTTAAGCTACAGCTCATTGGGAAGTACAGCCATAGGCATTGCGTTCCCAATACAGTTTCATATTGGTTATCTCACACCATTGACACGAATCACATTCTTCATTATCACGGTCACAAATGCAGTCACAAATCATGATTCATGATCACATCATGAATCACAACATTCATTTTTTGTAGTTACTTGGATGTATTGTAAGCATGTTTTGTAGTATCTCTCAGGCTTTACCACCCCACCATTGTACTCATTAATATGTGTTTTTAAGTTGGGGAGTTTTGTGCTGCAGCTCATCGGGGAAGTACAGCCATAGGCATTCACATTCCTTCCTGTACAGCATGTGAGTTACAGTACTATAAGTAGTGGTGGCAGAAGTGGCTAATTTGCTTCACGAAGTGATTCACGGAGTAATGCGGAACCCGCGGAGTACTCCACAATGTGAAGCAGAGTACTTCACTTCATAATGAGGAAGGCGAAGTCCACTGAAACCAATGGCTTTCCATTTTTCCACCTTCCCCAAACCACTTCTCCACCAATTTCAAGGTGAAGTGCATTGAAATCAATGTAATTCACCTCACTTCACCCTGTAATTGAGCTCCAAATGAAATTCTGCAGTGATTCATGGGATTGCAGGCCACATGGGCTCTAGATTGTTCTGCACAGCCTCAGTTCTGGCCAGGGTAGTGTGTGTGTGTAGTGGTAGCTGGAGACAGTTTGCTCTCAGAGCTCTGTGATTCAAAGCCTCTAAAAGCTGTTTAAAATGCCTTTTTGAGTAATTTATTTTGCTCAAAATTTACTAGGAAACCCTTCTGTTCTCATATCATTGAGTGATTAGTGTTGTGTGTGGATTTTGAATGTTAATTTAGAACAGTCAGTCTGTGTACTGTGAAGTGTGCTTTGGGGAGGGGCATATTTGCGGTGTAGGTACATTAACTGGGAGAAAAAGGCAGTCTTTCTGTTTTGGTTATATTTTTCTTGTATAACTGTATTAATGTGCACTCAGTAATATTTTCAGTAATTCTTGACATTTGTTTGCTGATTGTTGTTGTGCAGCAGTGTATAATTTGTCTGTCTCAAATCAAATCAAACTTTATTTAACCAGGCATTAACACCATTGAGCAAGCTCATTTTCAAAGTGGTCCTGTTTAAAACATTTGGTTATATTACTAAAGGTTTTCAATTTGCTACACATTGCTTGTAGTGTGTGTGTGAATGTGTGTGCGATGCGTGCCATTAAATGAAACACCTTTATTGTGCCATAGAGTAATTGCAGCAGTGTGAACCTGCTATCCACCACACCTGCATGAATTTTTTATACTGCTTTATGGTATCTTTACTGGTAGTGGATTGTTAGTGCCGTGCATGAATCCCTCAAATGACAAAATGTATTCCTTTCCAGATTTGGATTTGTGACTTGTGTGCACTAGTTAGGTGCTGTTGTGCCTTTTCATATGCATCCCTTGAGTGCGCAGTACAATCTTAATCTGTCTGTGCATTTGCAGTGCACCATTAATTCTGGGAGACTGCATTTCTTGTTACGTCTCATTTCACTTCATCAGCACTGAGGAATTTTCTGGACACAAGACAGTAGCATTTTGGGGATGCACATCAATTCTGGTGACTCTGTGTGTGACCACTGCACGCATGACTGAGTGTGCCATTAATTCTGGGAGACTTTGCATTTCTTATTATGCTCTCATTTTACTTCGTCAGCACTGGGGAGTTTTCTGGACACAAGACAGTAGCACTTTGGGGATGCAGATTAATTCTGGTGATTGTGTGGGGAGGGTGCTGCCAATATTATTGTCACTCTGCCTTACTTCATGTTTAAAGTGGAATGACAATGCGAAGTAATAATAACAAGGCGAAGTGAGCCTTTCCTATGGGGCACTCCATGTAGCGAAGTGCCAACATGAAGTGGACACTTCACGTTCACTTCACAGGTGGATTTTAAATTTGCTGCATCTCTAGCAAAGACAGAGGTATTGGTGGTGGATTTGGGTTGCCAGATAGAGGGGCTGGGGTTGGGGTCTCCCTTGGGACTTTTTCTCGGGGGTCTCCCACTCCTGACCTCTGAATGGGTGCGAATCCTGGGGGTAATTCTTGATGAGGGCTTGATATTGCATTCGCAGGTGTCGGCCATTGTCAAATCCTCTTTTTATCATCTGAGGAATGTCTCCAGAGTTAAGCATCTAGTTCCATCTGGTGACCTTCCTATGCTGATCCATGCCTTTGTGTCCTCTCAGCTGGACTATTGCAATGCTCTTTATCTAGGGCTCCAGGGGGTGGATATTCGCTGCCTGCAGCTGGTGCAGGACGCAGCGGCCCTGTTATTGACGGGAACCTCTCGGTCCTGTCATATTTCACCGGTGCTGCACAAACTGCTCTGGCTGCTGGTTCAGTGGTGAATCACCTTTACAGTCAGACTTCTGACTTACAAAGCCCTACACAGACTGGGCCCAGACTACCTGAAAGAGATCCTGGTCCCTTACTGATCTGGGCTATCTCTCTGCTCGACTGATGAGGGGTTGCTAGAGATTCCAAGGGTTTGTTTAAAATCTTCTGGGGCCCATGCATTTATGCACATGGCCCCTACCCTTTGGAATTCTCTAACCCATCAGATACGTGAGTGCCCGACCATGGAGGGATTTAAACAGGCACTAAAAACTGTTTTATGGAGCCGTGCTTTTGGGGACTAGTTTTATATTTCTGATTGTTTATACATTTTTATTCTATTTATAATATATGTTATTTTATCCTGAAGTTGTGCAATTTTATGTAATGTGCCTTGGTACTTGAAGGGCACCATATGAATAAAAATGAATTGAATTGAATTAAATGTTCAAAATTTAGGGTAAAAAAATATATATATATAAAAAAACAAAGTTATGAATGTACATTTTAATTTTTTCATGCTTACCTGTAACTTTGTTAATTTTCAATATTTTGGCTCCAGACTTTCAACATAACCATTTTCCCACACCATCTAATGAACATGACAGGTGTTATTTTTAAAATCCTGGCCAAAACATTTGTTTGCACTTGTCGTCTGAAAGGACATTTCACCCACTATTCTCTAAATGCCACATGTCATGTTTATAAGGGGAGGTCATAAAATGACTGTTGAAAAGTTGGGGTCAAAATAAAAAAAAATATATATATATATATATATCCATATATATATGTATATATATGTATATCTATCTATCTATCTATCTATCTATCTATCTATATATATATATATAGATAGATAGATAGATAGATAGATATACATATATATAAATGTGTGCAGTGCCAGCCTTTGGCTCAGTGGGTAGTGCTTTGTGATCTTGTGCTGGAGAGCTGAATTCAGGGGTGAACTCAGTGAGACAGCTGGATGGGCCAAGACTGGGGGGACTGTGCTGCCATGCAGCATCAACCGCAGCCTGAGAAGAGAAAGTGCAGGGTTGGGTGCATGGGCCAAAGTACCATGCAGCAAAGAGAACTCATCTCTTGGCATAGAGCCCTGCACCTCTGCACCCATGGCTGCCAGAAGGCTTTGCCCTTT
This sequence comes from Neoceratodus forsteri, assembly GCA_016271365.2. Taxonomy (NCBI): domain Eukaryota; kingdom Metazoa; phylum Chordata; order Ceratodontiformes; family Ceratodontidae; genus Neoceratodus; species Neoceratodus forsteri. Next base: position 1,020,777,099 of record CM057454.1, on the reverse strand, counting down.
GTCTGACAGATAGACTCTTTGCCTTGTGCATCTTATCTATAGTTGCATGAAAGAGGAGGGCCAAGAAGGCCCTGCACTTCTGTAGCCTGCCAGACAGCACCGTGAATTCTTGACATCTGTTGTTACATGGAAGTGCAGGCAGATGGACTCTTCATTTGGTTCAGGGCCCAGAGGACCTTGTACCATCTGCATCGGTTCATGTAGGTAATGAAGGTACCTACATGAATGAGGATATGATTCCACCATCTCAAAAATAAAGGAAATTCATTGCAAAAACTGTGTTAATGCACCAGTTAGGGTTCAACTTGCCACCAAAAAACTAGGGAAATGTGGGGCTAGGGTTTCCAACACTAACTCCCAACCCCCCAAGCAGTAAAAGGATATGACCGCACAAGCAATCAGAGCCAGCCAACATCAGGTAAGACAAACAACATACAACTGTTTCCAGATGACACAAATGCAGTAGTACTGATGTGCTGCCTCCATGTATTTGTATCTGTGGCTGCATAAGTGCAGGCCCCACAGGAGCATGTGCTTCTGCAGCCAGAAGTGTGTGTGTGTGTGTGTGTGTGTGTGTGTGTGTGTGTGATTTACAGTGTGCAGGAGTACCTGTAGCTGCAGAAGCACTGGTCCTACAGGGGTCTCTGCTTCTGCAGACTGAAGTAATGTTGCAATTTGGGTATCATGGATTTCTGTATTCAGCAAAGTGCAAGCCCGACAAGGGCATGCTCTTCTTCAGGGAGAAGTAGTGTTGCAATTTGGGTATCATGGAATTCTAAATGTAGCAACAGAAGCCATTCTGTATGTCTTACAGTGTGCATGAGTACCTATGGCTACGGAAGTGTTGACCCCTTATGGTCTTGCGCTTCTGCAGACAGTAGTAGTATTGCAATTTGGATATCATGGATTTTGTGGGGCTTGTACTTCTGCAGCCAGAGGTCAGTGTTTATGTCTTACATGTTCAGCAGCTAGAAGCATATGTCCTACAGTGTGCATGACTACCTGTGGCTAAAGAAGTGCAGGCCCCATAGGTGCCATCTCCTCCACAGACAAACAATTCATGTAATTTGGGTACTGTGGTTTTGTATCTGTGGCTGTACTGTTCTATGCTTCCACAGACAGAAGTAGTGTTGTGATCTGAGAAACACAGAAACATAGAATTTGCTGGCAGGTAAGTACTGTACAACTTGGTGCACCTAGTCTGCCCATTTTTCCCTGCCTATAGAATCATCACAGATCCTATTTCATCTCTGGCCCATTCACCCACCTCCTTCCCTAAGATTCTTTTATGCCTATCCCATGCATTCTTGAACTCCACCATGTTTTTCACTCCCAGTACCTCTGCTGGAAGACTGTACCTGGAATCCACCACTCTTTCTACAAAGTATTTCCCCACATCTCTCCTGAATCTACCCCCAGCTTCTTATTATCCCCCCATCATTGAGACCCTTTTTTTCTGAAGTAGTTCCCTCTTCTATCATATTACCCCTGTCAGGTATTTAAAGGTCTCTATCATATCCACCCTCTCCCTCCTCTTTTCCAGGGGTTATATATTTAGGTCCTTAAGCCTCTCCTCATAGGGATTCTGATGCAGACCCTGCACCATTTTAGTTGCCCTCCTCTGGACCACCTCTATTCTGGTCTATGTCTTTCTGGAGATGTGATCTCCAGAAATGGACACAGTACTCTAGATGTCTTAATGAATGATCTATACAGAGGCAATACTACCTCCATCTTTCTGCTGATATCCTTCCCTATGCACCCTAGTATCCCACTAGTCCTCCCTATAGCCTTGTTGCACTTTCTGGCCACCTTTACATCATCTAATATGACTACCAGAGGTATGTTTCCTGCTTGGTGGTCATCAGTACTACTCCTCCCATTTTGTATGCTCCCCTGAGTTTCTGTGCCCCAAGTGCATTACTTTCCACTGTTTCACATCGAACCCCATCTGCCATACCCTTGACCACTCCTTGAGTTCTCTCAGGTCTCTGCTCATCCTTTCCATGACCCTCCCCCAGAGTGTCTACCCTATTGAAGATTTTGATATCATCCACTAAGAGGCAGACCTTCCCTTCCAGCTCCTCTGCAATGTCACTTATAAGGGCTTTAAAGTGAACCAGTCCCAGCACTGATCCCTGAGGCACCTTGTTGGGCACCCTCCTGTCCTCAGAGTGAACTCCATTTATCACCATCCTCTGTCACCTATCCCCTAACCAATTTCTTGCCCAGTTTACCACCTTTGCACCCACTCCTAAGCTACCCAGCTTGCTTACTAATCTTCCATGTGGAGCAGTGTTGAAAGCCTCACTGAAATCTAGGTAGGCCATGTCAACTGCTTCATCCTGATCTAATTCCTTGGTCACCTAGTCAAATAAATCTATCAGATTCATTTGACATGATCTACCCCTTGTGAATCCATGGTGCCTTGGGTCTTGTAATTAACTGGATTCAAGATATTCCACAATCCTTTCCTTCAGCAATGACTCTATTACCTTTCCACCACTGAAGTCAGGCTGACTGGCCTGTAACTGCCAGCCTCTCCCCCTGCTACCATTTTAGTAAAGTGGGACTACATCTGCCCTCCTTGGATCCTCTAGGACCCCTCCTGTTTTCAATGAGCTGTTAAACAGGGCTGTCAGAGGTGCAGTCAGTACCTCTCTGAGCTCCCTCAGTACCCTTGGGTGGACCCCATCTGGTCCTATTGCTTTGCCCACTTTCAGATTTGTGAGTCCCTTCAGGATTCTCTTCTTAGAAAATGGACAAGTGTCCACCACCCTCCCTCCAGTGCACCTCAAAAAGGAAGGAAATTTACTAAAAAAAAACTTTGTTAATGTACCAGTTAGGGTTCAACTTAAAGCCACTAAAGTACAGAAATGTGACATTAGGGTTTCCCATCTTAACTCCATCCGAACCAAGCAGCAAGAGGGAAAGAACACACAGGCATTCTCAGGAAAGCAAACAGCATACAACTGTTCTTAGATGACACAAATGCAGTAGCATAGATGTGTGGATTTGTATCTATGTCTACAGTAGCACGTCTACAGTCACAGCTGTAAGTGTATGTAATGCAGCATACATGAGTACCTGTAGCTGCAGAAGCACTGTTGCAATATGAGAATCATGGCTCTCTCTATGCAGCTATGGATGTGCAGGCTGCACAGGGGCCTGCACCTCTTCAGTCATAAATTGGTGTATATGTCTTACACCTGTGGCAGCAGAAGAGCAAGCCCCTAAGTACTGTTGCAATTTGGAGATCATGGATTTTGTGGTGCCTTCACTTCTGCAGTCAGAGGCTAGTGTGTATATCTTACACCTGCAGCTGCAGAAATTCAGGCTCCTCTGGGGCTTGTGCTTCTGCAAGCAGAACTGTGTGGATGGCTTACAATGTGAATAAGTACCTGTACCTACAGAAGTGCTGGTCACATTGGGGTCTGTGCTTCTGCAGACAAAAGACCTCTTGTAATTTGAGTATTGTGGATTTGTATCTGTTGCTGCAGGGGCCTGTGCTTCTGCACACAAAAGCAGTTTTGTGATTTGAGTATTGTGGATTTCTGTCTGTAGCCACAAGTAAGTGTGTATGTCTTGTGTTGTGCACAGCATAGATACTTTATTTATTTATTTATCAATTTGTTTACTGGGTACGTGCAGTGATCCAGTGGACTGTTTTCAGGTGTGACCTGGGCCATTAAGGTGGCACAGTGGTAAGGTACAGGTACATGATATATCATGGGAATCCCATTCATAAAAACATAGAAACATAGATGATGACAGCAGAAGGGGACCACAAGGTCCAGCTAGTCTGCCCAAGAACCTACCTGGTGCTATTCCTCCTCCCCTCCTTTGCCTTTCTGTATGCTATCTTTATGTCTATCCCATGCATTCTTGAACTCACTTACCATTTTGGTCCCCACTACCTCCTTTGGTAGACTATTCCATGGGTCCACCACCCTCTCTGTAAAGAAGTACTTCATTGTATTACTCTTGAATCTCCCCCCTTCAGTCTCATGTCATGCCCTTTAGTTCTTCCTCTCTATTTCAGTTGGACGCACTCCTGAATGTTAACCTTATTTATACCCCTCATATATTTAAAAGTCTCAGTCATGCTGCCCCATTCAAACAGAAGACATCAATACAATCCAAGTATGACATTCCAAGAAATACAGTACAGTAGAAACAATAATGTGTGTACAAAAATGTAGCATATGGCAAAACAAACAGTACATAGTTATACACTGTATGCATGGAAGTGCACAAGACACAGTACATTAGTCGACTAATGCTTAGCTAATGAAGAATTTACAAGACTGCATTGTAGTTGTAGGAGGAGATGGAGATAAGAGTGCAGTCTCATTAGGTGGATTTTGTTTCCAGATAACCTCAGTGATTCCACGAAATGCCTGGAGCGGCGTGGGGGGGGCACCCTGGGGAGCAGGTACATGTGGAAGCAGCCATCAGGGCTGATTTGTACTGAGATTTAAATGAGCGGTACAATGAAAAACCTATGGAGGTAGTACATTAGTGCTGCTGCATTTGTTTCATTTTGAAACAGTTGTACATACCTGGTGATGGCTGTCTATGGTTGCTTGTGTGGTCTTATCCTTTTGCTGCTTGGGGTGGTGTGGGGAATTTGGGTTGGAAACCCTAATGCTTCTTATCCCTGCTTTTGTGGCATTAAGTTGAACCATACCTGGTGCATTAACACAGTTTTTTGCAATGAATATATACATATCAATGTGCGGTAGTACCAGTGTAGTTAGGGTTGGGTAAGGTGATTAAAGTTAAATCCCAATTTGTGCACCTTAATAACTTTGGTGGTGTTCAATAACATTTCTGAAAATTTGGCATGCATTGTTTTGGAGGAAAATTCTCAAGCTGTGAAAAGTTTTTTGATAGCAGTTTACACAGTTTTCAAGGTACAACATGCTGATTTTTAATGAAAAGGAATGCTTTTTCCTATACTTAGTACAGCATTTTGCTTTTACCTACAGCCTAGATGGTACAGATTTTTTTTCCAAAACATTTAGGGTAGAAGTGACCTGTGCCATGGTAGTGCCTTTTAAAGGTTGTAAGATTTTGTGGAAACATTTTAATCAGTTTCAGAGCTATAGGGATTTAACAATTTTTTTCTGAGCATGCTCAATAGAGTTTTGAATTAATCCTCTGATATTAACCTTAACTGTTTGGGTCACAAATCATTTTCTGTCTGAATCACTTAGTTGTCATGAACCTAAGAAAAGTTTTTTGGGTCATGACAGCCTTCATCTTGTTTTTTTTTCTCCAAACTGAAAAAAAAAACATGAAAAAGAACTAAAAATGTTTTTTTTTTTAAACAGACACCTGAACCTAGCTAAATGGGAGCCATTTTGTTAGATTCTGCTGTTTTTTTTTAATTATAGCCAGAAATACCTCTTCTGGGCACCCCCAAAGTCCTGGGTGCCCAGCTTAGTGAGGGGAGTCATTTGTAACTGTGTTCTCTCTATGAGAACAGCAGGACTTTCCTCACTGCTGCAGCCATAGATGGAGATGTGCTGCCAGTTTGAGTGCCAACAGAGAGATGGCAGTGTGTGGGTTGAATGTTCTAATACACTGGTGGATTTAACAAATATTGCTTATGTTTTTCCAGGAGCTAATGAACCTTTTTTCATCAATCTTGCAGGGTAAAAATGCCTGTCCATCCATAGTTATTATAATGGTGCTTTGATTTTTATTAAACCTGCTGTTGTCTGTGTGCATGTCCTTTGCTGGAGTTTTCAAAGATGATGCCAAATATGGAGACAATAGATAGACCGCAAAAGTACTGTACCTAGACCAAAGCAGAAAGAGGTCTACAAGTAACAAATATCTGTTTTAGCCAATTTAGGTTTCACCTGCCAGTATTTAGATTGCTGAAACATTTTTTTAAACATTTTTGGGAGGTTGTCTTGTGGAGAAGTCACACAGAAACCGATGCAGGGCTTGTTGGCTGAAGAAATGTCTGGAAGTCAACATAAAAAATTACTGTGTTTATATTATTTTTGGTCTAATGCATTGTACATGTGTGCATCTCCTAAAGTTGAACAACTGCAGCAAGAGAATTCCTCCATTTCATTCATAGCTGATTATCAATGTACAAACTACAAATAAAACCTGTGCTTCATAGTTTAATAAAACTGTTAGTCACCATATCCGTGTAGTTATTGAAGTAAAGTACTGAAGAGAACAGGGTGTAGAGAGTTTCAATCAGGGTCTGACAGTCCCAAAACTTGAGAAGCTGCAGTTTCTCAGAATAGTTGCAGGACAGCATCCATTGGGTGATCCTGGCCACCTACTCATTGTATTTCCACCTGCTCCAACCTGACTATCAACTTCACTGGCTCTGACACTGCAGCCTGTACAAAAAACATCATTTAAAAATCAAAATAAATAATCGGGAACACTAAATAGACAGACAATAAAGAGAATACACATTTTGTCAAGACCGAGTACAATTTTTAAATAAATGTTACAGAAATGATCTTCTCATTCAAACTGTCTCATTTAATCAGCGGCAATAAAAAACATAGCAAGGTAGGATGAGCATGGTTGTTATTGAACCAAATGGTGAACTAATGGCTCATGAATTCCACTAGCCACTGGCTCATTGTGTTACAGATGATGATTTTTTTTGTTTGTCGGCACCAAGTCCTAAAGCTATATGATTTGTAGCAGGACCCCCCCCCCACACACCAACCTTTCAACTGTACTTTAATACATGAGGTATCCCTCATTTCTCAACTCAGAATTGCTTGGTCCTAAATAGGAAGGGTACTGCCCACACAGAGTAGGTGCTCTAAACTAAGACTTTAAAAAATGCATAATATTCTAATTTGCTTAATGAAAATTAAATGTTGCACAAATTAAGGTGCTGTTTTCCAGTGGTCTTATCTTGAATTTTCATGTGTGATGCCGTGTCCCACATTTCATGTTTCAGTGTTCCACTTTTCACTGATGAAAGACTGAGTAGTACTACCCCCCCCAAAAAAAAACAAGATGTATCTCACTTGTTAACCAAGGCAAGTAAGTCAAGTTGTAAATAACAGCAAAAGTCTGATTGCTCTAAACCATTAACTTGATTGAAAATAAACATCAAAACCTTATGATACTGTATTATGGAATGGAATGTGCAGAAAAGTTTTGAACGTTTAAGCTGCACAGCCTTACAAAACATAAAAAATCCACAAAGAGGTGATGCATCTTATTCTCTTTATAGTACATGCTTGGACTAAATATATATTAATTATTTTCATTGTATATCTCAGTTATAATGTATTAGAGCATCACTGGGCATTGCCATGCAATCTACCTGCATCTCTGTATAAACAATATGCATATTGCAGAGTGCATATTTGTGTTGTGGCTTATTTGGAGTTTGTCTTTATAATCATGACCGCTCATTTGCAGTATCATCTATTTAGATGGCCACTACCCTTCAATTAATTGATACCCCCAAAAATTGACTTGGAGCTGCATTCTCCTTCAGTACATCAGCCCCCCCCCCCACGGTGCCTGAATACTTTCAATCCAGGACACTATGCCATATCTAGTCATGCTGACTGTAATCCTACCAGAGCCACTGGCATATCTAGCCAGACAGGCACGTCACCGACAAGCTGGATAGGTGGTCAATCAACACGTGAGGCCTTCTTATGGGGGTGCCTTTCAGATAGACTGGAAAAATTCTAGCATTTTCTTAACTCCAAGGCTGATGGACTAGCAGGTCAGAATTGATAACTGTTGTTTACTCACAATAATTCTGTTTCTTCACAGCATTAGGCTTGGAAAAGCCATTCAGTATGCAAATCTGATGTTAATATCAGCCGCCTATAGTCTGCCTTAACTGCAGCCCCTCTGGTACAGAACCAGCCCCACAAGCTACAAACTACTGTATCCTTATCGTAGCTTCTATCTGACTGGAAGATATCTAGACTAAATCTGAGCTCCCCTCCTTCCCAAACTGTATAGCTGCATGGGTCACTCCCAACATTTCTACTCTAGTGCCACTCAGTTTAACACACTGCCACATCCACAGCACAGACACATCCAACACCACCCCCATCTTCATTATTTGGTTTTATCTATAATTTTTTTCTCACATTTCCATCAGACAAAGTGCTTCTACAAAGCATGGAAATATTGAATTGGGTTGCAACCTGATTGAGATAAAGTCTTCACCACATTGTGCTGCGGTTATAATAAAGCTGGTCCTTACCAACAAGAATGAATAACTTTTATTGCCAATGATGTGACTAGGTCACAAAGCAAAAGTTCATTGTATAGTTACCACTATACATGCCTATATATTCCTTCACATAACACAATATTTATATATTTAAAAGTTAATAACTGGGAAAAGCACCAGTGAGCCAAGACTCCTTTCCAGGTGCGACATGAGGAAAGGCAACATAGTAAAATAGAACGTTTACATATGAAAAAGAAAATAACAACACATCAGTAACAAGAAACAAGGGTCATGGTTACAAGACCCATAACAGCAGGCAACATCAAGGTATAGGAGTACAACATTAAAGCAAAAAAAAAAAAACAATATATCCACAGGTAGCAAAACAGTCCAGTGGCAGGATGGGCCATTGCACCAGCTAATAAATAATGAGTCAGGGCAAAAAGAAATACAGAGAGCAAGGCACAAATGACAATAATGGGGTGCCTATTGGACAAGGAGATATGGCTGTCAGGGGTTTGCAACTGTAGGTGATTGCTCAACTAATGCTTAGTAGGCAGGGCTAGGGTACAAAGGGAGCACTGTGGGTGAGGCAGAAATCTGCGCAGCCCTTTGAGTGAGAATGGGGAGGAGGATAGTCTGAGGTCAGAGGGGAGTTAATCTAGAGAGAAGGGAAACAAAAGGAGAAAGCAGATTGGTCAGATGCAGAGATGGGGCATGGGATGGCAAAAGTACATGGATCCTGGTGATGGAGGGAGTAGGCAGAGGGAGCAGCTTGAGAGAGGTGGGCAGAGAGGTAGGTAGGGAGGGAAGGTTCCAAACCAGAATTTTGCAACAAAGGTGGCACAGTGAACATTCTCCTTTGGGACAGGGGCATGAAGGCAAGGGCAGAGTACAGGAGACAGTGGTGGGTAAGGGGGGCAGGCAATAATCAAAATGAAGCAACCCCCCCAAAGAACATAACAATCGTCCTCTAGTTATATGTAAATACAATGTTTTATTTCAAGTAGCCATAACAAAGACACCAAATCATATGACTGGGGGGAAAATATTGTATCAGGCTTAATACAGTCACACTTCATCCAAATCAACAATTTTGATCCACAGATGCAATAGTTCTTTGTGTACTATTGTGTGACTAGTGTTATGGAAGGAGTTGTGTGAAGGAACTTACTAAGAATAAGGCATGGGCAAACACACACACACACTCACACACTCAATCGACTGTCTGTATTAATAGAAATGCTAATACATCTTGTTCAGCAATTAGGAAGGTAACTAAATAGAAAAAAATCTCAATGTGTATAGATGATGGCCCCCATTATCTTGCTGGTAAGGTCACATCTCAGGTCAGCACCAGCTTTCTCCAATCTGCTGGTCACCATATCTGTGTAGTTATTGGTGGAGTAAAACACTGCAGAGAGCAGGGTGTAGAGAGTACTGAACAGGATCTGAGAGACCCAAAACATGACAAGCTGCAGTTTCTCAGAAAAGTTACAGGTTGGCATCCATTGGGTGATACTGGCCACTGACTCATTGCATCCCCACCCCACTCCATCCCAACTTAATATCAGTTTCACTGGCTTAGACAGTGCAGCCCACACAACAAGTATAACAGATCATTTTAAAAATCAAAGCAAATAATTGTGAACACTAAACACACAGACAATTCAAAATAAATAATCGGGATCACTAAACACTTAAGACAATAAAGAGAATACACTTCTTGTCAAGAGTCAGTACAATTTTTTAAATAAATGTTACAAAAATGATCTCATTCAGGCTGTCTCCCTGTAATTTAAGGAAAATAAAGGTGAAGGAAGTAGTTTCAGAAATTAGAAAATTAAATGCTAAGAAATCTTGTGGGTTGATAACACTGAGAGTACATTTTTAAAGGATGTGATCAAGACAGTGTCACCAGTACTAACCAAATTATTTAATTAGAGCTTGATGGAAGGTGTATTTCCTGACTGTTGGAAGCAAGCAAAAATTGTACCAATATCTAAGCGGGGTAATTCAAATGAATTTTAAAATTATAGACCAACTACTTTGTTATCCATTCTTTCAAAATTATTAGATCATATGGTATACAATCAAATTATATGAATATTTAGAGAAATACTCAAAGCTAACACAGTTTCAACATGGCTTTAGGACTGGGTATTAGATGAGTATCACACTCATGTACTTCACTGATAAAGTGGCACATGCGTTGGATGAGGGGGAGTCTGCGGGTGTGGTGTTCGTTGACCTGTTCAAAGCCCTTTATCTAGCAGATTATGGAGTTCTGATCGCCAGACTGAAAAAGATTAGTTTAGCTCCACATTCTATAGATTGGTTTGCATCATACTTAAATTGAAGGAGGCAACATGTGGTTATAAACAATTAATTATCAGAACTAGGTTATTTAGTTAAAGATGTTCCCCAGAGCTAAATCCTGGGGCCACTATTATTTCTGATATATGGAAATGACTTGCCAAAACATATTGATAATACACATATTAATTAATCATTCAGGATTGGCAACTCTCTCTCTCTCCCTCCCCTCATAAACACAGGGGTCCCTCAAGGTTCAGTTCTCGGACCAATACTCTTCTCAATATTTCTAAATGATCTTCCTGCCACCTTCTAAACTGCAGGCTTCTGCATGAACATGGATGATACTGTTTTACGAACATACAAACATACGAAATTTGCCAGCAGACAAAGGCCTAAGAGGTCTATCAAGACTGCTCGAATGTGCAGCTAGCACCCCTTATTCCGCAGCTGCCCCTCCCTTCCACCCTTCCCCTTCATTGACCCTTCCCCTTGTCCTGTCCCATCCCCTTTTGAAGTAGTACACTGTTCTACTGGCTACCACTTCTGCAGGTAACGCATTCCACCCAGCTACCACTCTCTCTGAAATAAAGTGTCTCCTCATCTCCCTCCTGAACCTTCCTCCCTCCAGTCTCATATCATGGCCCTGGTGTCCCTCCCCTCCCTTACTTTGAACAGCCCCTCTGTACCTGTCTTGTTTATTGCTTTCATGTACTTAAAGGTTTCAATCATGTCCCCCTGTCCATCCTCTCCTCCAGCGAGTACATGTTCAACTCCCTCAGCCTCCTCTCATATATGATAATTCCCCAGCCCCTTGATCACCTTTGTCGCCCTGCACTGCACCCCTCCAGTAACTTAATGTCCCTCTTCAGATATGGGTGCCAGTACTGCATGCAGTACTCCAGGTGCGGTCTAACTAATAACCTATACAGTGGCAGAATCACTTCCTCCCTCCTTGAGGATATACCCCTTGCAATACAACCCAGCATTTTGTTGGCCTTTGTAGCTGCCTTCCTAAATTTTGCCGAGTTGTTCATTGACCCTGTAATGAGCACCCCCAGATCCTTCTCCTCCTCTGACTGGGCTAGCTCACTCCCCCAAGCTGGTAATTCCTTCTGGGTTCTTCATCCCAAAATGCAGCAGCTTGCACTTTTGGCATTAAACCCTAGTTGCCAGGTGTCTGACCAGGTTTCAAGCTTTGCCAGATCATCCTGCAACCCATGCCATCCCCTAGGTCATCCACCACTGCTTCTACCTGGTATCATCAGCAAACAGACTGATCTTGCTCTTGATGTCCAATGATATGTCTGCAATGAATATTCCAAACAACACTGGTCCCAACACTGAGCCCTGTAGACACCGCTCACCACTACCCTTGGGTGTAAAAGCTCCCCACCCACCACCACCCTCTGTTGCCTTCCCTGAAGCCAGTTCCCTACCCATCTCACAAGCTTTGTACCCTCCTCTGTGCCTTCTAACTTACTTCCCAGCCTTCCATGTGTCACCGAGTCGAATGCCTTACTGAAGTCCAGATAGAGGACATCCACTGCATGGCCCTGTCCAGTTGCCTAGTTACCCAGTCATAGAACTCTACCAGGTTGGTTTGGCAGGATCTGCCACATATGAAGCCATGCTGTCTGCTGTCCTGCAGTCCTTTGGCCTCTAGAAGTGCCACCAGCCTCTCCTTCAGGATAGTCTCCATTAGCTTACCCATGATGGATGTGAGGCTCACTGGTCTGTAGTTTCCCGGTTCATCCTTGGGGCCACTCTTGTGGAGGGGCACCACATGAGCCATCCTCCAGTCCTGAGGTAAACACCCCGAATGTAGTGAGGCATTAAATAGGTCTGCCAAAGGTTCCTCAAGGACCTCTGCCAGCTCCTTTAGTACCCTGGGGTGGATGTCATCTGGGCCTTCAACCCTCCCGAACTCTGCCCTTCATGATTTCCCGTCTGTAACCCCCTCCCTTGTTTCTGCCATCCCCCCCCATTGGGTGTCACCCCTCTTCTCCTTAGTAAATACCGGCAGAAGTAATCATTTAGTGATTCTGCCTTATCGCACCCTGCTTCCACCCAACCCCTCCTTCCTAATCCTTACTATGTGGTCCTTACAGCTCCTTTTCTCCCTGATGTACCTAAAGCAGTCCTTCTCCCCCTTCTTAATGCTTTGTGCCAGCCTGAGTTCCATAGATGCCTTGGCTCCCCTTACTGCCCTTGTCACCTCCTTCGATTTCGTCAAGTACTCCTCCCTATCCTCCCCCCTCCCTGTTTTCTTGTACCTCCTAAAGGCAGCTCTTTTCCTCCTTACCTTTTCCATGACCTCCTTGCTCAACCAGTTTGGTTTCCTAGCTCTAGCCTTCTTGCTCTGGGCCTTGTGGCAGGTTTTGGTTGCCTCCACTATCCCCAGCTTTATGAGCTCCCACCTCTGGTTAGTGTCCATACTAGATTGAATTCTGGCCAGGTATCCTTTTACCACTTCCCCCATCCTCCCAAAGTTGTCACCTCCTGAAGTCCAGCACTCTTGTGCCAGATTCCACTCCTTCCTTGCCCATATCCAATGTGAGCCATACTGAGTGGTGGTCACTCCCTGACAGTGGTTCCTCCACTGTAAGTTCTCTCACACAGTCCCCATTTGCCAGCACAAGGTCAAGGGTATTCCCTAACCTGGTTGGTTCACTGACCATTTTCAGCAGGAAGCTGTCCGGGAATGCATTCAGCAGTACCTGCTCCCTTCCTGTTCCTGGTTGCTGGGGTACTCCAGTCCACTCCTGGCATGTTGAAGTCCCCCACAATCACCACACTACCCTTCTCGCAGGTCCTCCTGATCTGTCCCGCTGGTTCCCTGTCTAACTCCTCTGTCTGAGATGGCAGCCTGTACACCACTCCCATTCTGAGAATCCTATTCTTGGAATCCTGGATTTGCATCCAAAGTGACTCCATACTACCCCCCTCCCCTTCCTTCCTTACACACTTCAGTCCTTCCTTCACATATAGTGCCACACCCCCTCCTTTTCCAGTCACCCTGTCCCTACGAAATAACCTTACCCTGGTACAGACAGGTCCCAGTTATTGTATTGGGTGGCCCATGTTTCTGTGATGGCTGCAATGTCCACCTCTCCCTCTGCCATGAGCACCTGTAACTCTGCAATTTTCCTTCCAAGGCTCCTAGCATTAAGGGTAACCACCTTCCACCCTTCCCCTCCATCCTGCCTCCTTTATTAGCATCACCAGTAGTACTTGCCATTTGTCCTTTGTCACTGTTATGGGGGTAAGCTCATATGGTTTCCCAACCTGTGGTCTCCGCATGTCTCTTGCCCAGTTGCCACCCCCTGCTCCTAGTTTAACTTTCCAACTTCCTCTATGTACTCCTCCATCCACTGTTTCAACACTTTCTTTCCCTCCTCACTCAAGTGTAGTCTGTCCTTGGCATAGAGACTACTGTCCTCCCAGGTCCCTCCCCACCCCCAACAGCCCATACCCTTTAGCACAACACCAGGTTCTTAGCCATCCATTAAATTCATCTGTTCTCAGCTTTCTTGTTGTGCTTGCCTTGGGCACTAGAAGTATCTCTGAAAAATTTACTGATCTTCCTGCCCCCTCACATAATTGTCCTAGTTCCTCAAACCTCCTCTGGACTATATCTACTGTCTTGCCAGCCAGGTCGTTCATCCCAAGATGTATAATTACTAACATACTAACATATTATTTGCCAACAGATTAGGCCTTACGGTCTATCGAGTCTGCTCGAACCTCAGATCCCTAGGTTGGGTGCCGAGGCCCCCCCCCTTGTGTTCCAGAAACCCCTATCATCCATTCCCACCTCCCTGGGCCAGGCCATCATCTGATACATCCACTTTCTGTGTCTGTCCCACCCTCTCTTGAAGCTCTCCACTGTGGATCTCTGAACCAGCTCGCCAGGCAGTGCATTCCAAGGGTCCACCATCCTCTCAGTGAAAAACCTCCTCCTCTTTTCCCCCCTCACCCTTCCACTTTCCAACTTCAAACCATGCCCTCTGGTGATACCTCCCTGCTTTAGTCTAAAGATCCCCTCCATGTTTACCCTATTTATTCCCTTGAGGTACTTGAAGACCTCAATCATGTCCCCCTGTCTCTCCTCTCCTCCAATGAAAACAGGCAGAGCTCCTCAAGTCTGTCCTCATACGTCAAATCCCCTAGCCCTCGTATCATCTTAGTTGCCCTCCTCTGTACTCTCTCCAGGAGCTGTATGTCCCACTTCAAGTGTGGTCTCTAGTACTGTACACAGCACTCAAGGTGTGGTCTAACCAGTCCACTGTACAGTGGCAGGATCACTTCCTTGCTCCTAGAGGTGATCCCCCTTACGATGCATCCCAACATTCTGTTTGCCTTGCTAGCCGCTCTCCTGCACTGCTCAGAGTTTTTCATACATGCGTACACCATGACCCCTAGATCTTTTTCCCCTATTGAGGCCTCCAGCGCCTCCCCTCCCAGGGTGTATCTGTGTTTAGGGTTTCCCCACCCAAGATGCAACACCTTGCACTTGGTGATATTGAAATTTAATTTCCCCATGTGAGCCCAGCTTTCCAGGGTGTCCAGGTCCCCTTGCAGGGCCAACCTCCCCTCTTCTCCCTCAACTACTGCTCCCATCTTGGAGTCATCAGCGAAGAGACTCATTTCACACCCTATACCTCCCTGGTGTCCGATATGTATGCATTAAACAGGATCGGACCCAGGACCGAGCCCTCACGGTGCCCCACTACCAACCTCTTTAGGGTTCAAGAGTCCCACAGACCACTACTCTCTGGGTGCATCCAGCTAGCCAGTTTCAATCCATCTGACCATCAAGGGCCTACTCCTAACCCCATCAGTTTCTCCACCAGACCATTGTGGGGACAGAGTCAAACGTTTGCTGAAGTCCAAGAATAATACATCCACAGGCTTTCCCTGTCCAGTTCTGATGTTACCCATTCAGTAGAACTCCACAAGATTGGTTTGACATGATCTACCTGGCACAAACCCATGTTGCCGACTATCCAGACCTCCCACCTCCTCCAAGTGCACCCCAATCGTTCCTTTAGTATACCCTCCATTAATTTTCCACCACCGAGGTCAAACTGATGGGTCTATAGTTACCTGGTACTTCCCTCGACCCCCCTTTATGGATTGGCACCACATGTGCCTCTCGCCAATCCCTAGGTACCCTCCCTGTCTCAAGTGACCTGTTGAAGAGCTCCACCAGGGGTGCAGCCAGTATGTCTGCAATTCCCATAGTACTCTCAGATGAATGCCATCCGGCCCAGGAGATTTGTCTTTCTTTAGGGCCTTGAGGGCTAACCACACCCTTTTGGAAGAGATAGCATCATCCGTCCCCTCCACCTTACTGGCCTTTTTATCCTTATCCAGATGTGACGCCCCTGGGGTACCTCTCCCTCCCTCTTGCTCCATTTCTGTTGCTCTCCTGATCCCACTCACTGCCGCTTCTATCCCCATTGTGCCTTGCTTTGTTGATATCCCATCCCCCTCCCTAGTGAACACAGAGACAAAGTACTCGTTAAATACCTCTGCCTGGTCCCTCGCCTCTTCCACCCACCCTCCTTCTGATCTCAATCTGCTGAGATGGCCCTTAGTTTTTCTCCACTCCCCAATGTACCGGAAGAACCCCTTTTCCCCTCCATGTATCCCCTGTGCCAGTCGTTGCTCTTTACTGGACTTTGCTCCCCTCACCATCCGGGTGACTTTTCTAGATGCAGGATGGTACATTTCCTTATCCCTATCCCCTCTTGTTGTTTTATATTTTTTGTAGGTCGCCTTCTTTTCTCTGACCACTACCTGTACCTCACTGGACCACCCGCATGGTTTATGTGACCTTGCTCCCTTTCGTTTCAACTTAGCGCAGATCCTGACTGCCTCATGAAGTCCCCTTTTATGACCTCCCATCTCCTTTCCACACTTGTCATTGATGTAATCCCCTTCAAGTGATCCTTGAGAATATTTCCCATGCCCACAAAGTCTGCCCCTGAAGTCCACTGCCAGTGTCCTAGATCTCCCCCTCCCCCATGCTTATTTGAAACCAGACAGTATTGAGGTCGCTCCCAGTCAGGGGGTCCTCTACAACCAGGTCCCTTACCAGATCCCCATCTGCCAGAACCACGTCCAGGACATGCTCCTCCCTTGTGGGCTCCATCACATGCTGTGTTAAGAACACATCCTGGAAGCCGTCCAGCAGCCTCTGCTCTTGGCCACCTTAGAGGACATGGTTCCCCGTTTGTACCTGGCATATTAAGGTCCTCCATCAACACCACTCCTTCCCCTTTTGGTCCACACTGGGCAATGATGTTGTCCAGCAAACCATCCTCTAGAACATCACTCATGCCGGGGGGGGGGGCCTATACTACACCCAGCTTAACCTTATCTCCTGCTGGGGATCGTAAGGTGACCCATAAGATCTCCACATTTCCCTCTGCCTCTTCTACCCTAGCAATTTCTATGTCATCTCTAATGAACATAGCCACTCCACCCCCTCTGCCCTCCTTTCTATCCTTCCTAAGCATAGTGTACCCTGCACGTTTAGGTCCCAGTCATGGTTTTTGTTGTCCCACGTCTCCGTGACTGCTGCCACATCCACCCTCCCTCCCCCGAACAGCATGGCCTGGAACTCTGGCAACTTGTTTCCCAAGCTCCTGGCATTTACTAACACCAACCCCACCCCTTATCCCTGATCCCTTTGTGAAGCCCACCCAGGTTCCTTATACTTCCATCCTCCCTCTGCTCCCCTGAAACCTCCACCCCAGTCTGATTCCCCTCCCCTCTTGGGTTTGAAGGCTACTCCCTCTTCTGGAGGAGCAGGCTTCTAGGCAGCCCTCCCTTATCCTTCCCCCTTCACAAGTTTGACCCCACCTTTCTTGAATGTAGTCAGCCAATGGGGCAAGATGAAGCCTGTCCTTGGCATACAGTCCCTTATCCTCCCAAACTCCTTTCCAGTTCCCTAACACTCCCAACCCACTCTCTTCACCCCACTTCCTGAGCCAGTCATTAACCTCTGTGATCTTCATTTTTTTCTCCACTGAGGCCTTTGGTACTGACAATATCTCCAAAAAGGAAATGTTGCATCCATTATCCCGACAGACTCTGGCAAGTTCTTGGAACCTTGCTTGGATTTCCAAAACACTATTTCCCTCTAGATAGTTAGTTCCCAAATGCACCAGGAAATCCAGTTTCCCTCCACAATCCCTAACCAGTTCATACACCATGAACTTTGCTCTGTGCACTGTCAGCCCAGAGATACTCACTACCTTCACCTGGCTATGGCATCCACCCCACTATCCCTCCCACTGGATACCCCTAATCTTCGAGTCTCCCAATAACAGAACCTTAACACCACCATCATCCTTATGGTTACCTCCACTATGCCCTCTCAGCCCCCCATCCCCCCTTTATTCGTGATCTCAATTCCATTAAATTAATTAAATGAGGCTTGTCCCTACCCCTTCTGCCATATTTCAGAACAGATTGTCCCACCCTTTCTGCTGTCATTCCTGGCATGGCCTCCACCCAAATGCGACTATAGAAAAATAGAACATAGACACATAGACTTTGATGGCAGATAAGGACTGCTTGGTCCACCTAGTCTGCCCATTTCCCTAACTACAGGATAGGTCGCAGATCCTAGTTAACCAACAGCCTATTTCTTCCTACCCCCCACAAGAATTGCATTATGCCTCTTCCCCTTGCTACCCCACCTGACTCCTCTTAGTATTGAGTCCCCCAGCACTACAATTCCACCCCTCTTACTCCCTGCTTGCTTCCATTCATCTCCCTCTCTCATTTCTGGTTCCTCTTCTTCCTCCTGCACATTATTTCCCCCTGTTGCAATTCTCCCAGCAGAACTTCCTCCACTCCGGTTTGGTCCAGGCATTTATCAATTGCTCCTCTAATTTCATCATTTCCTTCCTCCTCCTCCTCCTCCTCCTCCTCCTTCTTCCTCTCTAGCAGTGCAAAACTATTTTCTGAAGACCCTTCACAAATGTCCGCTTCCTCTCTCTTCTTAGTAACCTGTTCTCTCCTTTCCACTCCATGACTTTTGCCACTTCTTCACCTCCCCTCACAAGTCTCTATCTCCTCCTTCCATTTGTCTTTTATCTCCTGACCTGGTTTCCCTGGCAATTGTTCTTCCAGACCTGGGCCCCTTTGTCTCTGCTTTCCTTCTTCTGACCCTCTCCTCACCACTGTTGGCTCAAATCACCCTCCCTCATCTCCCCTCCTTCCTCCCTCCAGTATTGGGCTAAACCAGCCCCCAGTCTGCCTTGCTTGTCTTAGTTCCTCCTTCAGACTCTCAATCTCCTTTCTAAGTTTCTCTATGTGGTTGCACACTAAACATCCCCCCACACTCCAGGCAATTTTCAGAAATATTGGTGCACCACAGTTGTTGCAGCCTACCACCCTACCCATTGCTGTTGTTGACCACCAGCGACCCCCCCACCCTTCCAGATGAAGGATACCAAACACTCCCCCAAGTCTCCCCTCTCCCCCGTACCAGTGCAAAACATTCTTTTCTTAATTTCCCTTACCCCCTTTGTTGTACATGTTTAGATTGAGCAACTGATTTTATATTCCTATCCTTCCTATTCACACCCAAAAAGAGACTTTAAGTACCTATTGCACAACCTTCTTAAAACTCCTACTCCTCCGTTCCACAATGCAATAGAAATGCAAGAAGTAACAATGAAAGCTCCTTGATTTGCAGTTACTTCCCTTCTACTGAGATAACAGTCACCTCTTCACTCGTTGCTGTTCCTTTCCTGGATTTCTGCTTCTGCTATGACAGGTGCATATCCTTTCCCATTTGAGGAAGTGATATCAGAACCCCGGTATAAAAGAAATCACAGACCAGGGGTGGGTGGGGTGAGGGATTGGGGGGGTGGGACCAGCCCAAGTCTTCCAGAAATAATCAGGTAGCTGAGGCCCCTGGTCAGACCATTAGCACCCTTCCCCCACTATGCACTAAACTCTGCAGCTAGTGAAGCCAGCAAAAATGAATCACAATTCTACTCAAAGCCCCCCAAATAGGTTTGCTACCAAAAGAAACAGGTCTCCAATTCAAACAGCTTCACCAACAACACATCAAAATAGGCTTGACATTAGAAAATATAGGTCTCCAATTCAAAGAAACAGCCCCAATTAAATCACACCAAATAGGTTTTAAATCAGAAGAAATAGACCGCCACAAATGCAGCCTGCTACACAGTGAAACATCAAACAAATGAACCCACTTATAGCCACCAAAACAGGTTTCAAAATTCCAACAGCCCCAAAACAATACCCTGCTAGCCCCTTAGAAGTAGTAAGAAAGAAAAGAAATAACCTTCTACCAAGTAAAATCCACAAGAAACAATGTAAAAACAAGAAGAAGAAACTACTGTACTGGAACAGATCTGATCCTTTCCCCTTTTAGTTCCTTCACAGACTGAAAAAGAATGTAATGCTTATCCAGCAAGAAAATCCTTTCCCCAACTGCTCAGCAAAAGAAGGTTCAGACAACCTCTGCCAGACCCCAACTGCTTCTTCAGTTAACAGACCTCAAATACAATGTCCAACACACAGAAATGGCAGTTAAAAAAAACTACTTTAAATCAACTTACAAACACACTCAGCAGCTAAAGGCCCTTTCTCTCTCTCCTCTAGTTTTGTATGCCTCTTCTACTTCCCCCTCTGTTGAGGTGACCAGACTCCAACTTGATTTCAAAAATTTCCAGTATTGGTTTTGCACTAATCAACTGTCACTAAATGCCAAAAAGACAGTCTCTATGACCTTTGGCACCAGTCAAAAGCTCATCAGGCTTACTGCCACCCCTACTTTTCATACCCTCAATTGTTCCTTACTAGAAGATGTTGCTTCCTTCAAATACCTTGGGCTCTGGCTTGACAGGAACCTTGACTTTGCTGGTCATGTGTATGCTATCCACAAAATGTTAGTTCCCAAACTAGGTGCTCTGTATAGACACCATAGCTGCCTTCCCCTGCTGACTCACCATGAGATCGTCCAGAAGATGATCTTCCCAATGTTTGAGTTTGGAGATGTAATCTATAGTGTTGCCCCCCAAGTCACCCTTTCCAGACTGGACACTTTTCAACTCCTTCTGTCACTTTGATCTTGCCTGTCTGCCACATTCTCACCACTGTGACCTCTACACTGCTCTCTCCTTCCCCTCTCTTGGGGATAGATGCCTTGCTCATAGTGCCTCATTAATTGGAAAGTTCTGGCTTGGCTCCCTGCCACCCTACCTTCAATCCCTCCTTTTCATCCCTCCTGCCCCCCCACTCCCTCCAAAACTCCACCTTTAGTACCCTTGCCCTCCCATCCTGGCTTTCTACTTCAGGGAGAGCAGCATTCTCTTATCACTTTCTCTTCCCATAGATTTCTGTTTGCCACATCCACTTGTTCTTTATCCCTTCTCTTTTGGTACTACATTTCCCCCTCCTGTAATTGCTCCTGACAAATCTCCCCTTCTTTATACATTCCTTGCCCTCCTTCTTTTCTCCTCTCTGCCTCTCCTGTACTTCATTTTCCTACTGCTCAACATCATCTTACCCTCTCCCTAGGCATGCCTCTGGCCTAATAGCACTAGCTGGGTTTTACATCGAGTAATGTTCATACCCCTGGGGTTCTGCTCTGGGAAAAGGCTCACCTTCACCCCCCATCTCCTGAGTTCTCTTAATTCTTTCTTTTTGCCATTTCCTGTCTCCCTTCCCCCCTTGATTCCAATTATCCTCTCCCCCTTCCTCTACTCATTTACCCAACCTCTCAGTTTTCTGTCCCCAACCCCCCATTACATGTAATCCAGTCCCTAAATCCATCCCTCATTGCTCTCCCCTGCCAATCCCCTTGTGGGGTTTTCATCCCAAAAGGGTGTAGGCCAAATCTATCCCTGTTATGCTCCCCTGCCAATCCCCTTGCTGGGTTTACAACTCAGAGGAATGCAGGTTCATCTGGCTATCTAGCCCATCTCCCCCATCTCCCTATTCTGTGAAAGTCCTCCTCTGACCACCAATTGTTTTTAAGCTTTATATATGTTTTTGATGTGCATTATGTGTATGCTTATGATTGCATTCATGTGTACTAAGTCAGTGTGTGTGTAAATGATAACTAAAAGGGTATATGTATTCAGTCTATACATGATTACAAGTACTGCCTGCCTAACCCACATGAATGTTTGGTATTTGCCTTAATGTTTTATGTACAGGCTTACCTCTATGTATATGTTGTTATTTTGATTGTGTATTCAATATTGTATCCCCTTTTCCCTTTCCTCCAGGATGCATCTGGAAATGAGCTATAGTAGCTCAGTATGCATTTAGTATGCCTTTCCTGGTGAAAGTTTTCAAAAAATAAAATAAATATTAGGTTATCCTTTGATGATACAGTGATACTGGTGTCAGTAAAAACTCAAGCATTCATGTTGGAAAAACTACAAACTGGCATCCATGTACTCCAAAACTGGTTCCATGAATCTAAATTAGTGCTTAGTCTTAGAGAAATGCAAGTTATTGCTTTTTTTTTCAAAACAAACAGATAAAGAGTGGTTTACAAGGTATGAACAATTTTGAAATTACAACTTTGGGTGGCCCAAAATTGTCAGCTATTAAACAGTATAAATATGTAAGAGTTCTGTTAGATAGCTGTCTGTCATTTGAGGCATGTATTGATACTACTGTAAGGAAAGTAAATTCAAGAACTGGAGCATTAAGAAGGTCAGCCTCTGTGGTATCATTTGAGATGCATAATAGCCACACAATTAATCTTACCAGTTTTGGAGTACAGAAATTTGGTATATGGATTGGCCAACCAAAAATTACTGGATAAAGTCAGTTTAACATATAATCAATTGGCAAGATTTGTTTTGAATTGTCCTGTCACAACTCACCACTGTTTGCTGTGTTAGCAACTGAAGTGGGACAGCTTGGCATTATGATTAAAAAAACAATGGCTACATTTGGTATTTAAAGTGAAAAATGGGCTAATTAAGGGTAATTTATCTTTTATGCATGAGAAGGACGATCAAAGACACTATCTCAAGGATGTTGTACATAGAGGTTTGAAAACTCCAAAACTCAGAAATAGCAGGGTTTTATTTAACTCTAAAATTTGATTAGCGTTTTGCTCATAAAAGTGCAAAAACATTGTGAAAATGCATAGCACTTGCCTCACTGTGTTTAACAAACTTAACACTTCTGAAAAACCTATTTAAATACTTTCTGCACAGTTATTATTATCCCAAGAAAAAAACTGCTAATCAATTATTTAAAACCCTGAATAGATATGGTCAAATGACTTTTCCATTTAATGTGGCAAGGCTGTGGAATGAAATTCCTCCAACAGTAAGAAATTTGTCTAAGTTAAACTCTTTTGTTGCATCGGTTAGTCAGGCTTATACAAAAGTCTATACTTGCATTTAAACTAATTTTTTTAATACTTGTGAAGTATTTTTGACTATGTGGATAGACGGCTTGGAGACAACATTATTGTGGTTATTACAAATTGAATTCTGTAAATTACTGATGTGTTATGAAATTTTTAGTGAATTTTCTTGTTTGCAACTGTACGTTCTATGTTTGTACAGGACAACTTTGTAAATAGGTTCCCCGGACCTATGGTTCATGTCCTGTTAAATAATAAAGTTTAAACTAACTAACTAACTAACTAACTTACTTTAACCAGAAACAATAATAAATACAGCAAGGTAGGATGAGGGTGAGCATTACTGATGTGAACTGTGAACCAATGGATCCTGAAAAATGATCTGAAAAGAATAAAATGGTCCCTCACCATTCTGAGCACCCCACACCCTACACCCACCCAACCTGACCCCACTCTGCACCCACCACCCCACACACCCTCACTCACCTGAAATGGTGCCTCAAGGACTAACCACTCTCTAAATGAAAAGACATCCTCCTGCTGGAACTGTGACGGTTCTTCAATCCTGTGCTTCTTTTGCCACAGGTACTTATGCACACTGTATGGCATATACACACACAGGTGTGGCAGCAGATGCACAGGCTCCACATAAATCCACAAGAATAGCACATCAGTGCTACTGAATGCGTGTAATATGGAAACAGCTGTATGTTGTAGGTCTTACCTCATGATGGCTGTCTGTGGTTGCTTGTGTGGTCTTGTCCTTTTGCTGCTTGAGGGGGTAGTGATTTAGGGTTGGAAACCCTAATATCATATTTCCCTACTTTTGTGGCATTAAGTTGAACTGTAGCTGGTGCATTAACACAGCTTTTTTCAAAGAATCTCCTTTCATTCTGAGATAGTGGAATTGTATTCTCATTCACAGAGGTCCCTTTGGAACCTGAATGAACAGATGAAGATGTGCAGGGCCTTCTGAGCCATGTGCCAAGGGAAGAGTCTGCATACAGAAGTGTAAAACCCTGCAGGCCCTGCACTTCCATGTGGCAACAGATGTCAAGAATTTGTGGATGTGTCTGTTGGGCTGTGGAAGCACAGGGCACTCTGGGTCCTACACTTCCATGTGTCCACAGACACAGACACACTAGGCAAAGACTCCATCTATCAGTTGAAGAACAGGGCCCTCTGGCATCCATTTGTGCATAGGTGCTAGTCCCTATGCTAAGAGAAGAGTTCTCCAATATACGGCACTTGGGCCAGTGTGGGCAACAGTGCACCTTCCCTGCCCAGGCTGGGGGGTGGTGCTGCATGACAGCACCATCCCCTCAGCATCAGCCAATTCAGCTGGCTCACTGAGCTAACCTCTGAACTCAGCTTACTGATGTGAGATCAGCAAGCACTACATTTTCCTTCTACATCTAATCCTCTGAAGAAACAAAAATGAGGTAACAGTGGGAAAGGCTCTTTAAGGGTCAATTAGGTTACATAGAAACTGCAGGGCAGACTATTACTCTTGTTGCTGTCCTTCAATATCTGTGTAACTATAGATCTAAACTAACCTGACTTTTTGTTAATTGTAGTGGCAATAGTCTAGATTTTTGACTACTAAAGTCAGTCAATAAATGTATTTTATTTATTAATGTTTTTTTACCTGGTTAATACACTAGGCAATTGAATGCCTATTTACAGGTACCACTTGGAAGAGTACAAAAGAGGGCATGTTACAAGCATAGAAACACAGAAACATAGAAGTTGACAGCAGATAGACACTGCAAGGCCCATCCAGTCTGCCCATTTCTTTTTCTGCCTTATAAATGTGCCATCAGCCTTTGCTCTGTCAATGGCCTATCTATTCATACTCATCTGTATAGCTCCCTTATGCCTATCCCATCCCTGTTTGAAGCCCTGCACTGTATTCATATTCACCACTTCCTGAGGTAGGCCGTTCCATGCATCCATCACCCTTTCTGTGAAAAAGAACTTCCTCACATTACCCCTTAATCGGCCTCCCTCTAATCTCATACTGTGTCCTCTTGTCCTGCTATTTTTCTTATATTGAAACATGTTAGAATCTTTCACCTTGTTAATGCCCTTAAGGTGTTTGAATGTTTCAATCATATCACCTCTCTCCCTCCTTTGCTCTAGGGTATACATATTGAGCTCCATTAATCTGTCTTCATATGTTTTCTAATGCAGACCCTGCACCATTTTGGTTTCCCTTCTCTTGACTGCCTCAATTTGGTTAATGTCCTTATGAAGGTGTGGCCTCCAGTACTGCACACAGTACTCCAGATGGGGCCTAACCAGTGTCTTGTAAAGAGGGATTATTACCTCCCTCTTCTGACTTGTGATACCCCTACTAATACCCCTAACATGCCCCTAGCCTTACCCACTGCTTTAGTGGTCTGCTTGGATGATTTTTAGGTCATCAGTGATGATGATGCCCAAGTCTCTTTCTTCCCTTGTAACTACCAGCAGTTCCCCTCCCAGCCTATAGGTGGCTTCAGGGGTTCTCTTCCCAATGTGCATGATCTTGCATGTCTTTGCATTAAACCCCAGTTGCCACTCTTCCTACCATTTTGCTAGTTTATCCAGATCTCTTCTCATTCTGCCCACCCCATCTGGATCATCTACTCTGTTGCTGATCTTGGTGTCATCTGCAAACAGATAAACCTTACCCTCCAGTCCATCTGCAATGTCACTGATGAAGATATTGAAGAGGACAGGCCCAAGGACTGATCCCTGTGGTACCCCTCTTGTGACTTGCATCTCTTCTGACTGTATACCATTTACCACCACTCAGTTTTCTGCCTGTCAACCAGTTTGCCACCCAGTTGACCAACTTCTGACCCACCCCGAGCCTACCCAGCTTATTAATCAATCTTCTATGTGGAACAGTATTGAAAGCTTTGCTGAAGTCAAGGTAGATGACATCAACTGCTCCCCCTTGGTCCACCGCTTTGGTTACCCAGTCAAAGAAATCTATGAGATTAGTTTGGCAGGACCTTCCTTTTGTAAACCCAAGCTGTCTTGGATCCTGTGCTCCTATGGATTCCAGGTGTTGCACCATCCTTTTCTTAAGGAGTGCCTCCATAATCTTGCCCACTACTGAGGTAAGACTAACTGGTCTGTAGTTCCTTGCCTCCTGCCTGCTATCACTCTTGTGGAGCAGGATCACATGAGTCTTTCTCCAGTCTTCTGGAACCTTTTCTGTGCTCAGAGACTCAATAAACAGTTCTGATAATGGCTCTGCTAGTTCCACGCTTAGTGCCTTTAGTACCCTTGGATGTATGCCATCACTGCTAGTTCCACCCTTAGTGCCTTTAGTACCCTTGGATGTATGCCATCATGTCCCATTGCATTGTCCACCCTGAGCTTATTGAGCTCTTGTAGGACCCTTTCTTTTGTGACGGGACTAGTGCACACCTACCTCCCCCCTGTGTCCATGGTGCTGAGCTGTGCGTCCTGCCCTACCTTCGCTTCACTAAATACTGAGCAGAAGTACCTATTTAGGATAGATGCTTTTACATGGTCCTCCTCCTCCTCACATGCCCCCATATCTCCTTTGATCTTAGCAATACCCCCTCTGGACTTTCTCCTTTCACTAATGTATCTATAGAAAGTCTTGTCCCCTTATTTTACTGTTTGTGCTAGAGTTTCCTTGGTTTGGGCCTTTTCCTGCCTTACTGCCTTCCCTGCTTCCCTTAGGGAAGTTTGGTATGCCTTTCTATCTTCATCCCACTGTGTTCCCTTATATTTCCTTATGGCCAGCCTTTTGGCTCTGACCTTTTATGCTACTGTTTTTGAGAACCAAAGTGGTTTCCTTCTGTTTTTGCAATTTCTTTTCTCTCTAACACAATGGGATGTTGCTTCAAGTATTGCATCCTTTATGCTTGCCCACTTTGCCTGTAACCCCTCACCTGTATTTCTTTTTTCCAGGGCTAGCTTAACTCTGTTGGCCATCTTATCAAAGTCAGCTCCTCCGAAGTCCCATATTTTTGCCTTGGAATGGGATGATTTAATTGTAGTGGCCACATTGAACCATACCATGTGATGGTCACTGGCCCCCAGGTGACCTTCTACATGGAGATCTGTGATCCTTTCCCTGTTAGTCAGTACTATATCTAGGATAGCCCTGTCTCCTGTGGGTTGTTGTACCAGTTGTTTGAGGCCCTCCCCCTGCAGAGAATCCACCATGTTTCTAGTTCTGGCAGATGTTCCTGCTAGTATTGACCAGTCTGTATCTGGCATGTTGAAATCTACCATTATCAGAACCTCCCCTTTAGCTGTTATATTTTGTATATCTTCTAACAGTAATGTGTCTGTGTCCTCCCCATGGTCTGGGGGCCTGTAGACAACCCCAGTTCTTATGGCTGTCCCATTTCCTGTTTCCAGGGTGACCCACAGTTCTTCTGGCTCCCTATGTGTATTCTGAATTTCTGTAGCTTTGATATTTTCATGGACATACAGGGCCACTCCACCCCCCCCCTTTTTTTGCATATAGGTCTCTTATGAACAGTATATAGCCAGGTACTGAAGTCTCCCAAGTGTGGTTACTGGTAAACCATGTCTCGCTAATTGCTATGTCCAGTTTCGCCTCTGTCATTATTGCCTGTAGGTCTGGGATCTTGTTTCCCAGACTGTAAGCATTTGTGTACATGATTTTCCATTGACCAGATTTCAGTGTGTTAGTTCTTGGGTGAGGTCTGGCATGTCCCCTGTGCATCATATGGGGAGCTGGACCTTTTTTCCTTATCTGGTGATGCAAATGAACTGCAAACATGCTGAACTCCTGTTTGACCACTAGCTGAGGGGGGGGAGGGGTGTTCTTCCCATTCAACGTATGGGGTGCTGCACCCCTCTCCCCATTTGCGAGTTTAAATATTCTGCAAAGATGTCAAACTTCTGCCCCAATGCACTGACCCCCTCCTTAATCAGATGCAGTCCATCAAATTTAAAGAACTTTGGCTCCCAGGACTGTTGCCAGTTCCCTACAAACTTGTGTCTTTTTTCCTGGCACCAGCCCTTGAGCCACATGTTTAGCTCCCCCATCTCCCCTTCTTTGACCTTCCATCCATCTGCCCCCCTCTCCCAGACTGGCAGAATCTCAGAGAAGGAGATGCCGGATGAAATGGATGATAGTTTGTCACCCAGCCTGGTCAGGTGTTCCTTGGTCTCCACAACTGACCGGCTGGTGAGATCATTAGTCCCTATGTGTACCAGGACATCGATGTTTTCTCCTGCTTCCTGAACAATTTTAGCAATGTGGTCAGTGTCTCTCCACGCTGATGTACCTTGGAGACATCTGACCATTACACCTGGCAGGAGATAGGTATCAACTCCCCGAATCATGGAGTCTTCTATGATCAGAAGTTTTTTTGGATTTCCTTTTTGCTTTTTTTGTTTTGGTTCCTGTTTTGGGCAAGTTTTGTTGTGCTGGCTCCTGTGCTGCAGTGTCCTGCTCTGCAGTGTCCTCTGCCACTTTGTTTGATTTCGGAGATAGCAGCAGATGCAAAAAAAAAAAATTCCTACACCTGTCCCTGCCTACCTCTAGTGTTTAATCCTGCAGCTACATTTTTACGCTGCCCAATGAGGCCTCACTTGTAGCCTAAAGTACTATAATCTAATCAGTCCTGCTCACTAAGGACAGTTAACTGTAAGTGACAGGTACTGAAGTGCTCCTCCCCAAACAGCCAGAACTCTTGGCTCTCTGAAGCCTTCAGGCTAGTTACTTCCTTACTACCTTGGACCTACTGCTGCTCTATAAGCTCTTGAGCTTACTGTGTTGAACCTCTCCCCTCTTTATTCCTTACCTCCCATCTCTCCCCAGGTCCCTGCTACTCCCAGAGTCCCGAGTTTCCCCTCAGATCTACATCATGGCTTACTTGGCATCAAGGGTCACTCCAGCAAGCTCAGTACCTATACTCAGTACTGCCCTCCCCTTCCCCTGTGGTTGCCCCTCCTCTGAGCCGGGTCCTAACCCCATACACCCCCCTGGACCCTCCGCATTGTAGGTGGATGGGTTTAATAATCCTCGCCAAGTCTCGCACAGACCACACCTGAAGGGGTCCTGCAATTACCTACTCTCCTACCTCAGCATATATGACCGACGGAGGTTCCTCCCAATTACATCAAGCACCTCCGCCAGTCTCTTCCTGAAGGGACACTACAACTATTTATCACCCTTCCTCAGCATCCATGACCAGTGGAGGCTCCTATTCATCCCCTCTAAGAACATTGGCTTTTATGCCAGGCTCAAGCTGGCACTAGGGGGGGACATTGAACCAAACCCTGGTCCATACTCCCCTAATCTCACCCTTACTGACCCTGCTAACCCCCTCTGGGCAAACACCAGGGGACTCAAGTTGGTGCATATGAACATCAGCAGCCTAAGGCACAAAATTCATGACCTGGAGGCCTGGACAGCACTATACAAACCTGATATACTAGCTGTTACTGAAACATGGCTCAAACCAAAGATCCTCCCACATGAAGTGGACCTAGCTGGCTACCAGGTCTTCAAAAAGGACAAAGTGGATAAAAAAAGAGGAGGTGGGGTTCTCATTTACCTTAGCTCTACCTTGAATGCCTCGCAGGTCGACCACCCCACCTCCCATGACTCGCTCAGCGAGATCTTAATCCTTAAAGTGCTTCTTGGTGACATTAAGCCCCTTTACATAGGGTGTGTCCACCTCCCACCCCATTCGGCTGTCACTTCCCTAGAACCCCTAATCAATGCCTTCATGGAGCATCCCTTGGGGGAGGTCATCCTTCTCAGGGACTGCAACCTAAATTGGCTGGCCCCAGGGTCTCCCACGACCAAGAATCTAATACTCGGCTCCTCTCTCACCCAAGTCATTGACCTCCCTACCAGGCATAATGTTAAAACTGGCAACCACTCCCTGATTGACTGGGCACTAGTCTCCTGCCCTGACTGTATACTTACTGCTGGGATCATGTCTGATTCCCTGAGTGACCACTTTCCAACTTTCTGTACCTGGTCCAATAAACCCCCTAAAACCTCTGCTCGAGTTATAGAAGCCAGGAATTTTAGCAGGTTTGTCCCTGCAGACTTCTGCTCAGCCCTGGGGACTGGGGACTGGAATACCATCATCTCTCTCCCCTCACTCAATGAGGTGCTCAACTACTTCACCAATTCATTCCTGTCCTTGGCTAACCTACATGCTCTGCGTAAGAAACTCAGGGTTCAGGGAAAGTGCCACAAATGGCTCAGCCCTAACCTTAAGCAAACAATGATACTCCGAGACAGAGCCTGGGGACTCTACAAATCCTCTGGCAGCACACTTGACTGGGAGAAATATAAGGAACTGAGGAACCTTTGCAAAAAAACCTCTAAACAGGCTAAGTCCAAGTATCTAAGGGACCTCCAAACAGGTCATCTCAGTAACGCTAAGAAATTCTGGGGTCACTTTAACTCCCTCCTCAAGGGTACCACAAACTCACTTAATGACACACTTCTGATTGGTAATTCCTTGACCAGCAACCCTTCGGCAGTTGCCAAAGCCTTCTGTGACTGCTTCTCTAATCCCTTAGGATCCCCCCGCCTCCCCTGTGTCTCCTCCCTCCATTTCTAAGGACCGGACCCTCCCACGGCCCCAATTCCACCTGAAACTAGTCGAACCTTCCACTGTACTCCCACTGCTGTTCAAAATAAATTCCAACTCCTCCACCGGGCAGGAAATTCTAGAACCTAGGCTGCTGAGAGCAGCCGCCAGGGCTATTGCCTACCCTGTCACCCTATTGATCAACAGGTCACTCCTCGAAGGAACTATCCCAATCAAATGGAAGGTCTCGACTATTGTCCCAGTCCATAAAAAAGGTCCCCAGGACCTCGTGGGAAACTACAGGCCAATCTCCCTCCTCAGTCCTCTTGGAAAAGTACAGGAGAGGCTCATATATAATCAACTGCAGGATTACCTAGAGCAGCACCTACTACTTTATGATGTACAACATGGCTTCAGGAAAGGCCATGGCACTGACACTGCCCTCCTCCAGCTCACATCTGACATCCTCAAGGCCATGGACCAAGGCTTCCCAACCGGCGCCCTATTCCTCTACCTATCCAAGGCCTTTGACATGGTCAGCCATGAACTCCTCCTCTCCAAACTCTGGTGACTAGGTCTGGATGCACATGCCCTCTCCTGGTTCAAGAACTACCTGACCAACAGAACCCAAAAAGTCCGTAGGAGGGGTTCACAATCTGTCGAAAGACCCATGGTCTCTGGGGCACCCCAGGGCTCGATCTTGGGCCCCCTACTATTCTCGCTCTTCCTAAATGACATCGAGGGAGGCTGCGTGCCTAGTAACCTTATCCTTTATGCAGATGACACTGTCGTCTACTTCAGTGACCCCCATCCTAATGTCATCTCTGCCAAATTGCAGGCTTGTCTCTCTGACCTTGAGGCCTGGTTCACCTCTAACTCTCTGAAACTGAATGATGACAAAAGCAAGGCTGTCCTGTTTGGGATCAGATGGCTTGGCACTGACAGAAGTGAGCTACTCCAGCTCACCTCCTCCCTAGGGAGGAGGGTTGAGGTCTTGGATCAGTTCAAGTACCTAGGGGTCCTCCTTGACCAGGAACTGACCTATAAATCCCACATCATCTCCCTAACTCGAACCATTCACCAGAGGATGGGCCTCCTCTATCGTCTGGGAAACTCCCTCTCTGGCGGGATGCGTTGTGCTATCGCCAACTGCAATCTCCTCCCTACGATCCTCTATGGAGCCCCATTACTTCAGTCTCTCCAAGAGACGGAGCTCAATAAGCACTCTACCATAAAGTGGCTCTCTTTGCTACTAACTCTCTCCCTAGGAGGCATCACTGTGAGGCCTTAGTGGACCTAAACTTTCCCTCCCTATGGCACAAGCTGGCCTACTCCTCTGCCTGCCTGGCTTTCAAATTCACCTCCCTTGGCTCTCCTCCTCATCTGCATGATCTACTCACCCCAAAGGTCCAGCACCGAACCCTTCGATCCACAGCTAGATGTCCCCTTGCCACCCCCCAGGTTCACACCAACCAAGGCAAGTGCTCCTTCCACTATGCTGCCCCCCTCTTATGGAATGCCCTCCCTGAAAGTTTAGTCAACAAGCCTTCTCTCCCAGGGTTTAAATTGGGCCTCAAAGTGTATCTCCTGGAACTTAGTCTCTGTGGCTGCAACCATTAGCCCCTGATCATGCTCACCCCTCTGTGACCTCCGGTGACAACCTCAACCGCTTTTCCTATTACACCCCTATGTAAACTACTAAGGTACTTTGAAACTGTCTTAATATCTCTTAGCCTAGTGGCACCCTCTGTTCTCTGTGCCAAACGATGCTACCCTATACATACCATGTACAAACCATAAACTTATGTATGTTAATACCTATCTATGTACCCCCTGTGACTAATTAAGTACTCAGCTAAAGCTGCTCTACTGTTGCTCCTATGTATCCCACTCCTTGTTATGTATCTTATCTAATGTCACCCTATACAATACTACTATGTATGTGTACACTGAATCTACAAATGTATTATCTAAGACTACTGTTTAATGTCGCCAAGATATGTACTCTCTGTAACTAATCCCAGGTCACCCCTGAAAAAGGGATCTCTGGTCTCAGTGGGCTTACCAAAATCTAAATAAATAAATAAATAAATATGGTTTGTGGAGGAAATATGTTTGAGAGCACTGAGTGATGGGGCACCTGATTTGCCCCTCCTAACCACCTGCCAACCTCCTGGACCAACTACCTTCTGTGGTCGAGATGCTTCTGTTGGATGTTGGAGAAATAGCGGGTGGTTCTTATAATAAATTTCCTCTTGAATATGAAATTTGAGGCACGCAATCTCTGCCCATGCTGCCTGGAGCTGAGCCCTAAGATCTCCAGTGGTCCAGCATGTAGGACAGTGTCCTAAATCCTGTAAAACTGCCCTTCTAAAAAGTGTTCTGCAGTACCTGCAGTTAATGATATCCATTCCAGATATGTTGCTGGGCTTATAACCTGGTCAGAGTAATTAGAAGGAAGAAAATGAAAGCAAAGATTTGATTTTGTGTTTTGTTTGTTTGTTTTTGTGTAACTTGTTATAACTAGTTAAATTACTAGTGCCCCGTAAATGAGGTCATCATGTGGATACCCCACTAATCCACCCCTTCCTACTTTGCCACAGGAAAAGCCACGACTGGGCTACCCTATAAAAGGAGTGTAGTGTGGGGTGGTTGTGGATGGGGGTGGGTGGCTGGGCCCTTCCCCTACCGAAAAAGAAGAACCACAGACGAAAGAAACAAGGAGGTAAGAGCAGAAACAATCAGTCAGCAACAAATGCAGTAACCCTGAAAGCTTATCCCAATGATAGATAAAACTGTAAAGCTTGTAAAGCACCACCTGTAATAATTTCACAGAAGGTATACCCTGCAAGAAACACTTTGCTACAGAAAAAAAATAAAGCAGTAACAGAAGATATACCTTGCAAAAGACAATTTGAATCAGAAGATTACAGCAGTAATCTGTTAGCACACACCTGTAGGCACACCTAGTAATAATGCAGCAGAAGGTATACCCAGCAACAACAATTTGAATCAGAGAAAAATAAAGCAATACAATGTAATCAATAAAGAGTAACAATCCCTGTGATTATGGAATAAAAATAACAACACACAGTAAATCTGCCTAGCCAAAAGAAGTCTTAATCCTTCCCCTTGCTCTGGTAAGGTTCTTTGCTCTGTCCTTTCAAGCAACCTAGAAGGAAAGAGCTCAGGTGAAGCTAGGTGCCTTGGCCAGCAAACCTAGTCTTCCACCTCCAAGCAGAGACAAGGGGCCAGTCAAGTAGACAGGGCAACACCTGGGGATGCAGATCAAAATACACTGAATGGGAGGAAGTAAGTACACTTATAAGGCATACACAATAGAGACAGAACAGGAAACACATGAAGTAAAAATAACTACATTACAATTGCAGAACAGGCAGCACAGCTAATTTAAAAGGAATATTTGAATAAGCTTTGATACAGTACCAAGGACATGACTTGTTCCGAGTCTTCTTTGTTAAAAATAGACTAGTAGGGCTTAGAAAGTTAAGAGGCTCATAAAGTTCATCTCAGGTGAGAGTATGCTCTAGTTCATTTTAGGGCTGACATTTTTTACATTCACTGGTGAAGAGGAACCAAAAGGTACTTGAATTGCGTTATGGTGCATGTTTCTCAGACATATGCATGGACATGATTACAACATGTGGTGGGGGGAATAGAACATGACAGAAATGTCAGTACCTGGACAATATTGACCCCTTTTTTAAAAGCAATAGGAAAAAAGTTGTGTTTACCTTCAGATGCCTTCCTGTGTTCATGCTACTGTCTATCCTATATTCTGATTTGTTGTGACTCTTTGTGTTTAATTAATAAACACAGTATTGATTGCCTTTGTAATTACTGTACCTGGCTGGCTACGAGGATGGTGCAAAGAGGAGGGTTATGGTTGCATTGGAGGCTGGAGAGTAACCTGGAGTGACAACACCCTATATGACGCACCTGATCAGCTGCACCTCAGCAGAAGTGTTCAAGGACCCTTACTGAAACACTAGGGGAGTACATAACAGGGTGCCTTAATTTATACTGATGGTGGGGAGGCAGACTGGTTCTTCGGGCTCAGAGTCTCTGGTAGGAAGATGCCAACAGGCCTTCCCCCAATCTGGGCTGGTTGATTTGGCAGTAAGATCTGGTGGGCAGGGAACAAGTGATAGGGAACAGAGGGGCCAGGGTTACAGATGAAGGGAGACTGGTTACAAGATATGGAAGCTTACAGAGGAAATGTTATTAGGGAAACCAACGGGGTAAAGGATGGAGCAAAGGGTGTCAGGAGAAAGCAGACAAAGGAGAGACAGAGAGACAACAATCAGGCCAGCAGGGAGAAAGGCTCAGATTCATGGTGGGGGGTGGTGTTCCTGAATGCATGAAGTGGGCATAGATGGAAGGATAGGTGAGTACTGGGTGAGGTACTTTGTTAGCCCTGAGGGTGAGAAAATCCCCAGGCCCAGATGACGTCCATCCTAGAGTGCTGAGGGAACTAGCGGAGGAACTTGCAGGCTCCTGGCTGACCTGTTGAATAGTTCACTTGAA
This sequence comes from Neoceratodus forsteri, assembly GCA_016271365.2. Lineage (NCBI taxonomy): Eukaryota > Metazoa > Chordata > Ceratodontiformes > Ceratodontidae > Neoceratodus > Neoceratodus forsteri. Next base: position 1,020,742,082 of record CM057454.1, on the reverse strand, counting down.
TCAGAGGTGGTACCACTGTACTGGAGAAGGGCACATGTGGTGACACTCCATAAAAACAGACCCAGAGATGACAAAGGTAAATGCAGACCACTCAGCCTGACCTCAAACATATGTAAATTCATGGAGGCCATACTTAAAGAACAATTGTTAGGTTACCTGGAAGATAATAGATTCCAGGATGAGTGACAACACCGGTTCATGGTTGGGAGATCCTGACTGATTTCTTTGACTGGGTCACTAAAACAGTAGACAGTGCAAGCAGTTGATATCCTGTAGTTGAACTTCAGCAAGGTCTTTGACTCTGTGCCCCATAAGAGATTGATCACAAAGCTGGAGAATCTGGGGATAGGAGAGAAATTGACTGGATGGGTGGCTAGCTGGCTGAAGGCAGGACCCAGGGAGGCTTTCAGTTCTAGAGATGTCACCAGTAGGGTCCCACTGGGTTCCATGCTTGGGCCAGTGCTGTTTAATGTCTTCATCACTGACACTGGAGAAGGCATAAATGTCAAGATTTGCTTGTTCATGGACTGCACCAAGTTCTGTGGGAGGGTGGATACAGCAGAAGGGATACAGGACCTAAAGGAGATCTGGCCAAGCTAAAGAGGTGGTCTGGAATAGGGCAACTTGGCTTTAATGTGAAGAAGTGTAAGGTCATGCACATTTGTTTCAAGAACCCGAGGACAGAGTACAGCCTGGGAGGGGGTCCTTGTAACCAAATCCATGGAAGATAAAGACCTGGAGGGTTGTTATTTACTAGTGACTTGATGCACTCTTCCCAGTGCAGGAAGACTGCAGCAAAAGCCAGCAGAAAGTGTGGCTACATTGCCAGGGGGATCAGCAGCAGGCAGAAGGAATTATACAGGTCATTATACAGGTCATTGGTGCAGTCGCAGCTGTAATATAGTGTGCAGTATTGGTGTCCATACCTGAAGAAGGACATTTACCTGCAAAAGGTGATTCAGAAGAGGATGACAAAAATGGATAAAGGCCAGCAGGGCAGGACATATGAGGAGAGGCTGGAAATCCTGAAAACGCACTCCCAGAAGGAGAGGAGGGAAAAGGGAGACATGATTGAGACCTTTTACTTATTTGAAGAGCAGAAGGTGGACAAGGAGTGCCTCTCAAGGCTCAGTGGAAATAGAAACAAAAGGGGACATTACCTTAAGCTGGAGGTGGGGAGGCTCAAGAGGGAGACTAGGAGGCATTTTTTCACAGAGGGGATGGTGGTAGGGTGGAATGGGCTCCTTGAGGAAGTAGTATCACTTGAAACAGTGGAAGACTTCAAAGGGAGATGGGACAGGGTAAAGCACAAAGTCAGGAACAAGAGGGGAATAGCTGGAATGGTGGGGTATCAGTTGTGATGGGTGGGCTGAGTTCATAGCTGCCGCTTGGGATTTTACAATATGAACAGACTCGATACATCACTAGGCCTTGTTCTGCTGGCATCTTTCGTATGTTTGTACCTTGAATCTGTCTATTCTCAGCAGATACTGCTCTCTCTTTTCATACTGTCTGAGCATTCTACATCACTTGCAACAATCCAAGTCATTCAGTTGAATAGCATAGAATAATATAAGTGATGTCCTGGAATGTGTTGGAAATATGAAAAGCAAGTTAACAGCAGCTGAGACAAAGGGAACACAACGAAGATTCAAAGAAACTATACAGCTCAATCATTATTTTATCAAAATGGGCAACGCATATCAGAATATGCAACAGACATAGAAAGGTAGACAGCAGGGCATTTAACAATAGTTTAAGGATTTAGTTATATGTCATACAAGTACAGTAGCTAAAAAGGTTTTCTACAGGTAATTGCTATACATGCTAATAAAACATAAAAAAATCAAGTACATTTCTAATATCAGACTTAACTGATTTACAATCTAAATGCAAGGTTTTGAATCACAGAGCTAGGATCCAACTAAAAAGGCAAGCAGCGGGGACCCACTTACAACATCTCTTATTCTTGCCTTCTGTTTTCTCTTCTATTTTGTTCTTTTTTCCCTCTCCGCCGAGTATGTTACTTAATCGTGCAAGTGATTTTTCTCATAGTAACCTATCACATAGATGCTTTCTGCGAAACCCAGCAAGCATTCATTCTGAATGGGTTCTCCCTGCCCCTATGGGTCAGTGACCACCGATGCCTTACCTTGATGTTGGTTACTGATACAAAGTTGCTCCATTAGTTAGATGCTACAGTATACTACATCTGATATTCCTTTTATTGGAGGTCACTTTGTGCCCCCCCCAAATAAAGCAGAAAAAAAATGTGCCTTAATTTTGCTCTCAATACAGCATTCTACTTCTCTGCTTATAGGCCAGCGTTCCACATCTATTTTGTATGATTATGGCCACCCTACTGCATTGATTTTTCTAGTTTGGATGACAAAATGAGCATCTTTATTGGCAGTCAGCTATGATGGCTGCCAGGAGCTGCATGTGTGCCAATTGACTGGTTCCATGCCCTCCAAAAATGAGTGCGCCACCTTTGCATAATACTCACCTGGCACCGGCATGGGCCTGAGTTGGATTGTGTGAAGTTAAAAACAATTTGCTTTGAAGAAACTTTGTGAAGTTCTTCAAAGATCTTTGAAGATGCAAAGTTTAACTTTGTAGCTAATGTACTCCTATGGGAAGCTGTGTTGTATGCAACTTCATGGCATTTGCTCCAAGTGATGGTCTCAGATTATACGTAGTAGCATGGGAGAAGGTCACATGGTGTCTTTGCAACAGGAAACTGACTATGAGAGCTGTACTATGTGCAGTCCTAGCAGTGAGTGGGAGAAGACAGGATCTGTTTGTGAATTCTCTGAACGAGATCTTACTTCTTGATGTTAAAGCCTCAAAAAACCTTTTTTCAGAAACATTTATAGTTGATTTGTCAAGCTTCATTTGCAGATATTTTTGTAGTTTTGTACCATTGTTACCTGGAGTTTTAGTGTGTGCTCTGTCTGTGTTGCTCTGTAGTCCATTTTAACTCTGCAGCACATTTGCTGCAGTGGAAGAGGGGCAATCAATATTACTTTTCTGATTCCTTTTGTCAGTAGACTATATCTTCACATTTTTACTTATTTTTGTGCATTTTTGAATTATCATCAGCAACAGCAGTAGCATCAGCTATATGTGGTATTTTGTGCAGCTCACTTTAGAACAATGAACTGATCTTTCTGGAGCCCTGGGTTCAGATCCAACAACCACCACTTTAATATTGTGTGGACCTGAGCAAGTCACTTAAATTCTTCTTAGTTTGTGTGCATCTTGAAAGGAGCATTTATTGAGTGTGTAATCTTTTAAGAAATAGGCAGGCGTTTAGTACTGTGTAAGGCAATATTTCCTTATCACAGCAGTAAACTGTGTGGCAGAGGTAGGAGCAAGGCTTGTGGTGGCAAGGCAGTAGCAGGAAAGGAATAAGCAGCTAGCAGGCAGAGACAGTACGCAGTGTTAAAGAAAATGAGAGCAGATGATTTGACCAATATTCTTGTTAATGCAGAACTGGGGTCAGGTGTGGAGAGACTGACAGCCAAGAAACTGCATTGTACCCTGATTTGCCGTTTAATGAGATACAGTGTGTGAGAAATCTGACTCTGAGGAACTAGAGAATATAGTGGATGGGTTTGAACTGAACCCTTAGGTGGAGAGAAACTGCAGCCTATGGAAGTGAAGGGCATGGAGAAAGATGCTGAGGAGCAGAAGGAAGACTGGCAAGAGGATGGGGGTGGCCGAAGTGGAGAATAGTGAGAAGGAGGAGGAGGAGGTATTGGTTGAAGATGAAGGCAATGATGATGATGATCTGGTAGTCGATCTTTCCTGGAATCCAGAAATAAAAAAAAAATGAAAGTGGATGACATTAAAGAAAAAGCAAAACCAATGGGTAACCCCCCCCCCCCAAAAAAAAGACTGTTGTTGAAAAATGCCTGCCTGCCAAAACTATATCACTCACCATGCCCCTGGTATCACCTGCTACATCATTGTCATCATCTTCACTTGATTCTTTTCATAAAATGTCGTATCTCTCCAAATCCTTTGTTTGGGACTTTTTTTTTATAACTGACCACCTCGATGAGTCAGTTGCAATTTGTCAGATTTGTCAGGGGAAGGTAAGTCATGGCAAAATAAGAATCTGGTTTGGGCACTGGTGGGCAGCACAACCATTTAAAAATAAAGCACCTGGATAAGTAACAACAGCATCAACATCTAACAGTGGGTGGAGTGGGAGCTAGTATCGGAAAATCTACACTTGGAAAGGAGGGGGACAAGGTTAATTTAGAGAAGGATGTGTTTTTCAAGGAGGACATTAACTGTACCCCTACTAGAAGCAATCAATCCATCAGCAATACTAGCAACAGCAGCAGTGATATACATACCCAGACAAAACCTGCATTCTCTATGTCAACAAGCAGCATTCCCAAAATTACTGGCTTGTTAACCCTTGGTGAGACCCCTGAGCAATGCAGTGCCCATCTGAAGCTTTTCCACCAAACCACACCCAAAAAATTACAGCCCACAATCACCAGTATTCTGTCCCAGCAGTGCAAATCCCCGTCCCCAAATTATGATGTGGCCAGGGAACTGAATACAGGAACAGCAGAAATACTTGCCATTGATTTGTTGTCATTCTCATTTGATGAATGTTAAGGATTCAGATGGCTTACAGCAAAAGCAAGCTCAAAATGGCAGGTTCCTTCTAGCACTTATTTTTCATACAGGGCAGTTCCAGAACTGAGGAATGATGTTGAAAATGCAGTAAAACGAGTACTGCAGCATTCATCAAGTTGCTGTAACCAGATGACCACTGACGTGGAGTAGTGATTCAATGGTTGCAAGCTCATGTATGTCTGTAATTGCACAATGGTTAGAACTTCCAGGTGTGAGTCATGATTTTTTTTTACCAAATCAGCTTAACAAATTATGTGGGTGGAAATGGCCCCAAGACTGACTGAAGCAGCAGCCAGTCTTCTGTGCTATATAAGCATGCCACGCTTGCCATGAAAAGTATTGTTGAGTCACACAGTGCAAGCAACATTTTTTCACTTTCAGAGGAGGTAGACACCTGGCTATACTCACTATTGCTAAACACAGAATTTACTGCAAACAACAGTGAGTTATATGTTGTTAAGACCATTAACAATGGAGGTTTTCAGGGTGCCTCGTTTGGCACACTGTATTAACCTGGTGGTTACAGTGTCTGTGTCACAGGCAGACATTAAAGAACTACTGATTAACTCACCCAGTGGTGAAGAGGGCTGAGGCACCTTGGGCACCTTACCTTTTCCCACACCGGTGACCTGGGTTTGGGAATGGAATCGGGTTGTGGGGGGTCGGCCAGGGACAGGAGTATCAAGAGTCTGGAGAACTGGGAGGTGGGTTGCCTGAGACCACAATTTGGGAATGGAGGGATGTCAGCCATCTCATGCACAGTAGTGTGTTTCAGCATGTCCAGATGGCATTGCATGTCTGTTCCTCCAGGGGAGAAAAAGAGGAAAATAAGCAGGTGCAGTACAGAATGACACTGACCCCTAGCAAGTTCCTCACTGGCAACAGAGCCCTTTCCTGGAACCAGATCTGTTTGTCTGTGGTAAGGCACCTACCATCGACTCCTGCCATGGGAGCAAGCCATGGGGAAAGCACCAGGATGGAGGTATGTCCCTGGGATGCTGGGGGGGGGGGTCGAGGAAAGGTTAAGCCTGTACCACAGCAGGAGAAATACATTAACTGCAAAAAAAAAAGAGCTACCGTACTGATTGTGTGCAGGCAAATCTGAACACAGTTTGCAAGGTCCAGAAAGGCCAAAGACCAGCTGCGGGTACTTCAGGAGAGGAATCTGGGGTAAAAATATGACAGATTTTTTTTTTTTATATTTTTACACTAAGGCCCAGATATTCAAAAGGGTTGTGCATGGCGCAACAGTGTTGCACCACGCGCAACCCACTGATGTGCCCCGGCACAATATTCAAATGGGAAAAGTGCTCGGCACAAATCCTGATGCGCCAGAGCACATCAGTAATGTATGCAGGTGCAGGTTAAGGGGCGTGCTCATGCATACCCTGCACAGTCCAATATTCAGCCTGGGATGTGCAGAGCCATGCATGAGCAACCCCTACCTGCGCCAGCACTAAGCTGATCCAAAAAAAAAAAGGAACAACGGATGACCACCAACAGGTGAGCTGCCACATTGCAGGGCACAACACGGCAGCTGCCACCTGTGGGTGACCACCCGAGCTCCGGCTGCACCTCCATGGTGGTGCCCCCATGCCCGATTGTGGGCACCAGTAAAAAGGATTTATCCAAAATCCCTGGTGGTCCAGTGGACCTGCCCGCCCAATCTCGGGCTAAGTAAATAAATAATATCCCTATCATCTCTGGTGGTTCAGTGGACCTGCCCACCCGATCGCAGGCTATTTAAATAGATAAAATCCTCAATATCCCTGGTGGTCCAGTGGATCCCCCTCCTCACCCCACCCTCCACTGAATCCCATCGCCCGCTCCCCGGTCAGCAGCTGGTGGCAGCACCCACCCACCTGCCCGTCCGGCTGTCCCGACTGACACCATCGGTGGGGCTGTACATCCATTGGTCCTGGCGTGAGCCAATGGGTGTGCAGCCCATACCATGCTACACATTCAGATATGAATGGGATCCATTCACATATCTGGAATGTTTGGCTCTGACAAGGCTACATGCCATTGGCTCACGCCAATAACAATGGAGCACAACCCTACTGATGGTGTCAGTCATGACGGCGGAGGCGGCAGGTGGAGTGAGTGCTGCCGCCCGCTGACTGGGGAGTGGCGGTGGGGGTCAGTGGGCGGTGGATAAGTCACTGGACCACCCGGATATTGATGATTTTATTTATGTACTTAGCCACGATCGGGCGGGCAGGTCCACTGGACTACCAGGGATATTGAGGATTTTATCTATTTACTTAGACCATGATCGGGTGGGCAGGTCCACTGGACCACCAGGGATATTGGGGATTTTATCTATTTACTTTGCCTGCGATTGGGCGGGCAGCGGTCTACTGGACCACCAGGGATTTCTGATTTTCCTTTTTTTACTGCAGCCCATGATAGGGCTGTGGAGCACATTGCCGGCTGCAGGGGGCATCAGTCCCTGATGGCTCCTGCCTAGCAGGGCGCAAGTCCCCGGGGATCGGTGCACCTGCATGCAAATGGGGCCATAATGACATGCACATGGCCCCATTTGCGCCTTGCATACATTATGGCTCCATTTGCATGCGCACTTTTGAATATCGTGGTTGCTGCGCATAGCATAATGGAACTTGTGCTAGCACATCCCCCTGCTCCACTCTGGCCACTTGCTCTGGCACAGTGCCACTGCGCCATGCACACTGTGTGTGGCCAGGGTGCGATATTCAATGATGCTGTTCCATGGCACAGCTCCGTTGAATATTGCCCAGTCCACACCCCTGCGCAGCCAAGTTGTGCTGCACCCAAGCTTGCGCCACAGTCTGGCGCAGTTTGAATATCTGGGCCTAAATGTTCAACATATCCTTGTTATGACCTTGCCTCATGAAGAAGGGCAGAGAAAATGTTTAACTCCTGGCCTAAAGGTGATGTCATGCAGGGACTGTGAAATCAACTTTTGGGATGCAAAAACACATTTTGGGCAGGAGTTGAAAAATGACAGCTGTCACATTCATGTGGTGCTGTACAGAAATGGCTATGTTGAAAATATGGGGTAAAAATATTGAATATTATCACAGTTATGAGCCAACAATTGCAAAATTGAACATAGCCTCATACCTATTTTTGTAAAATATTTTTACAGCAAATTTAAAACACAGCCTTCTTATGATCCTGCCTCATGAATAAGGTCAGAGAAAATGTTCAACTCTTGTCCGAAAGGTGATTTTGTGCAGGAACCGCAAAATCACCTTTCGGGATGTAAAAAAAACAACATTTTGGCCAGAGCTTGAAAAATGACAGCTGTTACTTTCATGAGATGCTGTAAAGATATGGCTATGTTGTAATCTTGTGGTAAAAATACTGAAAATGACCAAAGTTTCGAGCCTGGGTTCGCAAAATTCAATGTGGGTTCTTAACTTTATTGTTTTTTAATATTTTTACACCAACTATTCAAAATAGCCTTATTATGACCCCACCTTAAAAATAAGGGCAGAGAAAATGTTCAACTCCTGCCTGAAAGGTGATTTAGAACCAGGACCGCAAAATCACCTTTTGAGATGTAAAAAAAGCACATTGGCCAGGATTTGAAAAATGACAGCTTTCACATTCATGAGGTGCTGTTAAGATACAGCTATGTTGTAAATCTGGGGTAAAAGTATTGAAAATTACTAAAATGATGAGCCTGCATTCACAAAATTAAACATAGGCTCATAACTTTATTATTTTTTAATATTTTTACACCAAATTTTCAGCATAGCCTTTTTATAACCCCACCTCATGCACAAGGGCAGAGAAAATATTTAAGTCCTGCCCAAAATTTCAGGACAGATTTGCCTAATGTCAGTGCCATTGTTCATGAGGTGGAGTCCCAAAAAAGGCATGTTGAAAATGTGGGCCAAAAATATGCAAAAATGCCCAAGTTATGCCACTAAGTTCACAACCCCATTGAAATACATTGAACTGCACACACTGTTTCTTCAGTTTGCAGTCCAGCTTGAAGCATAAAGATGTGTCTGCACATTTAGAGATGATTATGGTGTTGGACCTTCTCAAGGGGTGTGGGGCAAGGGCTTGGGGGGTGCTAAGATGGCTCAGTGGAATGATTGAGTGGGGAGTGAGGAATGACTGCAAAGACATGGTGGATGGTTTTCTGTTTACAGGTAAAAAAACACGATGGAGGATTCCAGTTGAGACACTGGGGTTATACGCCCCAGTGTTACTATTATGTTCTGGGGGGTTCTGAGAGGGAGGGTTGATTATTGGCAAGAGATAAAAAAAATAATTATATATATATATATATATATATATTTATAAATAAGGGCCAATGGACTCTGGGGGATTGAACAACTCCAGTGTCACTGTTATGCTTTGGGAGTGTGAGGTGGTGGGTGCTCAGAGGAAGAGTTGGGTGGGAGGAGAAAAAATAAATACATACAGTTTATAAAAAAAGGTAGGGAACACGATCGCAACACTGGGGGATTGTGCACCCCCAGTGTCATTGTTATCTTATTTTAGGATTAATGTTTTACTGTTTTATATAAGTTTTTATTGGTTTTATGTATTTGTTCAATGCTATGATCTTGTTTCTGGAATAGTGTTTAATAAATAAAGATTGGCTGCTTGGTGGGATCGCGACACTGGGGGATTGGACACTCCTACTATCACTAATGTGTTTCTGGGGGTGGGGGTGGGGTGGTGGGTGCTGACAGTGATGGCTGGGTGGGGGGATATGTATAATTAAAAAAAAAAAATCAGCAGTCATGGCGGAACACGGCACAGTTTGCCATGACCAAGATGACCACCATAATGTACTGCGTATGTGTCAGTAGTCGCACATACGCAATACTGTTTGGTGGCCATCTTGGACATGGTGGAGAGTGCTGTGTTCTACCATGACTGCTGACAGAAAAAATAGTGCAGTTTAAGTGCCTATAGAGACAGTGAGCAGAGTGCTTCACAGACACGGAAGCAACTGTGTTGGAACTCCAACATGTTGTTCGGTCAGAAGGTATGCAGGAGTCCTTTTCTCATAGCAAGAGGTCTGCAGGGCTACACCCACTGCAGCCCTAAAAATGGCCTGCCTCAGCACCTGATGAAGCAAGAGGTTGTAACGAGGTGGAACTCAATGTATATATATGCAGGAAAGGATAAGAAATAAAAGGCTTTGTCCAAGTGCATGCTGCTGCATATAAGCAGGGACAGTTCAGGAGCTTCCATGTTATTTACTACCAGTCAGCTGAGGTTTATGGATGCCTAAACTGTAAATGTTGTGCCCTTTCAATCATGTAATACCTGACTCTGCCTCTCTAAGCCAGGCCATAATTCTGCGACATGTGCTGAGGAAAACCATTGCGAATGTGCAGAGGCATTCTGAGATGACTGGTGACACATTCAGTTATTCATTGGTTAAGCACTTGCTGGAGGTCTTAGACCACAACAAACACTTGAGCAGCATGCCAACATCAACTGAAGTCAACATTGTGACCATGCTGGACCCCCGATACAAGGGTAGTTTTCCTCACTCATTCGTGAGGGACACAAACATGTCCTATATCTTCAAAAGCTTCTCATAAAAAAGGCACATGGGATGTATGTTTTGAAAATGCAGCATGAGCAGGCCAGTCCTGTGGTGCTGAGGGTTGATGTGCCAGCTGCCACAACTCACGCCATGCCGATGACCCTGGGTCGGGAGTGACCTCAGGTGCTGGAGGGTTAGCTGGGGGGATGAGGATTGAGCGTCCTAGGGACTGCTCTCATCTGGGGAGGGTGGGTTGGGAGAACCACAGCTGTGCTGGCTCCTGGTGGTGGTTGGGGATCAGTGCATGTGGTGGTCTGCAGTGGGGAATGACATGGATGGTGTCGGGAATGTGGTGCATGGTAGCATGCATGGCAGGGTCCTTAACACCATTGCATGTCTGTGCTGTAGGACAGGGAAAATAACTAATCCTCTCGTGCACTTGAAGGTTGGCTCTGAGGGCACTGCCATGGCTGCAACCAAGTTAGATCCCCCCAAGCCCAGCCGCCAAAGTCTCCACAGTGGTGGGGTAAGTATCTGCTGTGATGCAACTGAGAGGCTAGGGAGTGAGGGGGTTCTAGCTCTGGCTACAGCCAGGGTGGGGGACCGTGAGAGTTTGCTGGAAAAGGGGGAAAACCATAGGTAAAACCCCCCAGCCGAGGAGGTAAAAAAATAGAAATAAATAAAGTAAAAAAAAGGCTGCATGAATAGCTTACTCAGAGGAAGGCAGAAGGAGCATCTGGCTTGGGAAATGCAATTGGAATGGAGGGTAAATACTGTAGCAGCACATCTGCAGGCAAAAAAGTACATAATCATCCAATCCACTATGGGTGGTGCTGTTGCTAGTCCAGATTATTGACCATGAGTCACAGGAGGTTAATAATGATGGAGAAAAGGCAGTGGCAAGAGCAGCTGAGGGATACATGATGATCAGGCACATCTGCAGTGGGGAATGACATGGATGGCGTTGGACATGTGGTGCTTAGTATCGTGCATAGTCTGGATTTTTGACTACTAAAGTTATTGAATAAATGTATTTTATTTATTAATGTTTTTTTACCAGGTAAATACACTAGACAATTGAATGCCTATTTACAGGTACCTCTTGGAAGAGTACAAAAGAGGGCATGTTACAAGCAGAGAATGGGGGCCAGTCAAGTAGACAGGACAACACCTGGGGATGCAGATTAAAATACACTGAACGGGAGGAAGTGAGTACACTTATAAGGCATACACAATAGAGACAGAACAGGGAACACATGAAGTAAAAATAACTACAATTGCAGAACAGGCAGCACAGCTAATTTAAAAGGAATATTTGAATGTGCTTTGATACAGTACCAAGGACGTGAGACTTGTTCCGAGTCTTCATTGTTAAAAATAGACTAGTAGGGCTTAGAGAGTTAAGAGGCTCATATAGTTCATCTCGGGTGAGAGTATACTCTAGTTCATTTTAGGGCTGACATTTTTTACATTCGCTGGTGAAGAGGAACCAAAATTGAATTGAATTGCGTTATGGTGCATGTTTCTCAGACATATGCATGGACATGATTACAACATGTGTTGGGGGAACAGAACATGACAGAAATGTCAGTACCTGGACAATATTGACCCCTTTTTTAAAAGCAATAGGAAAAAGTTGTGTTTACCTTCAGATGCCTTCCTGTGTTTATGCTACTGTCTATCCTATATTCTGATTTGTTGTGACTCTTTGTGTTTAATTAATAAACACAGTATTGACTGCCTTTGTAATTACTGTACCTGTCTGGCTACGAGGATGGTGTAAAGAGGAGGGTTAAGCTTGCATTGGAGGCTGGAGAGTAACCTGGAGTGACAACATCCTATATGATGCACCTGATAGGCTGCACCTCAGCAGAAGTGTTCAAGGGCCCTTACTGAAACACTAGGGGAGTACATAACAGGGGGCCTTAATTTATACTGATGGTGGGGAGGCAGAATGGTTCTTCGGGCCCAGAGTCTCTGGTAGGAAGAGACCAACAGGCCTTCCCCTAATCTAGGCTGGTTGATTTAGCAGTAAGATCTGGTGGGCGGGGAGCAAGCGGTAGGGAACAGAGGGGCTGGGGTTACAGATGAAGGGAGACTGGTTACAAGATATGGAAGCTTACAGAGGAAATGTCATTAGGTAAACCAAGGGGGTAAAGGAGGGAGCAAAAGGTGGCAGGAGAAGGCAGACAAAGGACAGAAAGAGAGATAACAATCAGGCAGCATGGAGAAAGGCTCAGGTTCATGGTGGAGGGTGATGTTCCTGAATGCATGAAGCTTTTGTAACAAGCTGGATGACCTGCAGGCATTGTTGGCAGAGAGCAAGGTGAATATAGTGGCAGTCACTGAAACTTGGGCTACTCCAAACTACGACTGAGGCCCCTCGATCCCTGGGTAAAAGCTGTACAGAAGGGACAGGGGAGTAGGGAAAGGGGGTAGTGGTATATTTAAGGGAAGGAATAATGGGTATAAGGGAGGTGTCAGAAGAAAGGAAGGCAGAGGTGCTGTGAGTGTAGTTGCAAATCACTTGGGGGGGGGAAGGTAAGACTTGGGGTGGTTTATAGACCACCTAACCAGGAGGAGGAGGAAAGGGACAGGGAATTGGGGTCTGTAATAAGGGTGGCTGCAGGGAAGGAAGAGGTGGTAATTGTGAGGAAGTTTGATGTGCCTCACGTGCATTGGAATATCCCAGACACAACCTGCACCAGAAGTCAGTTAATCTTGAATGCAGTTTAGAGTGGAGTCCTGACCCACAGTGTCATGTTAACCACTAATCTGGTACTGACAAATGGGGCCCACATTCAGAACTAGAGATAGGTGAAGTCTGCAAATTTCTCTCTGTGAAATATTTTGTGAAAATTGCGCATTTCATGAAATAATCCATGGGTGCGAAGTGCGAAATGTGGAATTTCACCCACAAAATGGGGAATTTCACCAATGAACAGCAGTGGATGAAATTATGCTATTTGTGGGCAAAATTCGACATTTCATGGGTGAAATTTTGCATTTCGCACCCACAGAATATTTCACAAAATGTGTATATTTCACGATGTATTCCACGGAGCAAAATTCTCAACTTTGTCAGAATTTCACCAGTGAAATTAAACTTCGCTGCATCTCTATCCAGGACATCCAGGTTGAGGAGCCCTGAGTGGGAGTGACCACCACACAGTATGGTTCAGATTAGATATGGGGAGGAAGAAGGTACCTACAAAGACCAAGGTTCTAAACTTTAGAAGGGCAGACAGCAGAAATATGGGGGAGCTGCTAAAGGTTCACTTCATTGGCATCAGAATAGAGATGGGGTGGATCAAAAGTGGTCCATGATTAAAGAGGGAATAGTTGCAGCCACAAATGAGTTTGTTAGGCTAATGGAGAAAAACTCATGGTGGGGTGGCACAGCACCCAGCTGGTTTATCTGTGATGTTGACCTAGCTGTTAGAGACAAGAGGACCTTCTACAGGAAATTCAGGAGGACTCAGAGGGAGGAAGACAGGGAAGAGTGCCAGAGGAAAGCTAGGGAGGTAGGTAAAGTAGTCCATTAGGCTAAAGCACAAAAAGAACTGCATTTAGTGCAAGGGATGGTGAAAAAAGGAGAAAAGGCCTTTTTTAAATATAGTAGTGAAAAAAATAAGAAGGATGGCATAGTACGGCTCAAGGGGGGAGGGATGGGTGGAAGACAATGGGGATATGGCAGAGGTATTGAATGACTACTTCTGTTTGGTTTTCACAAAGGAGAGGGATGGCCTGGTACTGCAGGTGGGGGGGGGGAGGTGGGAGGTGGTCACAGATGGAAGGATAGGTGAGTACAGGGTGAGGTATTTTATTAGCCCTGAGGGTGGGGAAATCCCCAGGCCCAGATGACATCCATCCTAGAGTGCTGAGGGAACTAGCAGAGGAACTTGAAGGCCCCTAGCTGACTTGTTGAATAGTTCACTTGAATCAGAGGTGGTACCACTGGACTAGAGAAGGGCACATTCGGTGCCACTCCATAAAAACAGAACCAGAGAGGACCCAAGTAAGTGCAGACCACTCAGCCTGACCTCAGTCATATGTAAGTTCATGGAGGCCATACTTAAAGAACAATTGTTAGGTTACCTGGAAGATAATGGCCTCCAGGATGAGTGACAACATGGGTTCATGGTTGGGAGATCCTGACTGATTTCTTTGACTGGGTCACTAAAACAGTAGACAGTGCAAGCAGTTGATATCCTGTAGTTGAATTTCAACAAGGCCTTTGACTGTGCCCCATAAGAGATTGATCACAAAGCTGGAGAATCTGGGGGCAGGAGAGAAATTGACTGGACGGGTAGCTAGCTGGCTGAAGGCAGGACCCAGGGGAGGATTTCAGTTCTAGAGATGTCGCCAGCGGGGTTCCACAGAGTTCCAGGCTTGGGCCAGTGCTGTTTAATGTCTTCATCACTGACACTGGAGAAGGCATAAATGTCAAGATTTGCTTGTTCACGGATGACACCAAGTTTTTGTGGAAGGGTGGATACAGCAGAAGGGATACAGGACCTAAAGGAGATCTGGCCAAGCTAAAGAGGTGGTCCAGAACAGGGCAACTTGGCTTTAATGTGAAGAAGTGTATGGTCATGCACATTTGTGTCAAGAACCCGAGGACAGAGTACAGCCTGGGAGGGGGTCCTGGTAACCAAATCCGTGGAAGAGAAAGACCTGGGAGGGGTTGTTATGTACTAGTGGCTTGATGCACTCTTCCTAGTGCAGGAAGACTGCAGCAAAAGCTAACAGAAAGTTTGGCTACATTGCCAGGCGGATCAGCAGCAGGCATAAGGAAGTCATACAAGCATTATACAGGTCACTGGTGCAGCCACACCTGTAATATAGTGTGAAGTATTGGTGTCCATACCTGAAGAAGGACATTTACCTGTAAAAGGTGATTCAGAAGAAGGTAACAAAAATGGATAAAGGCCAGCAGGCAGGACATATGAGGAGAGGCTGGAAATCCTGAAAGCGGACTCCCAGGAGGAGAGGAGGGAAAAAGGGGCCATGATTGAGACCTTTACCTTTACTCAAGGTGGGGTGGAAAGAATGAAAAGGGACTTGGCAAGGTTGGAGGATTGGTCAAATGTATGGCAGATTAGATTCAGTGCAAAGAAGTGCAAAGTAATGCACCTGGGAAACAAAAACCCAGGGGAAGAGTACACAATGGGGGGTGAGATACTGACAACAAAATGGAAAGGGACCCGGGGGGTAGTCTTATCACATTGGAGTTGGGGGAGTTTCCTAGCTCCCTAAAGGTACAGTAGCTGTGGCTACCCCCTTCTCAAGAAGCCTTCTCTTGACCCAGTTTCTCCTGCAAACTACAGGCCACTCTCTAACCTCCCCTTCATAGGGAAGGTTACTGAGAAGGTTGTCACACAACAGTTGGAGAACTGCCTTACCATCCATGCTATCTGTGTTCCTCTCCAGTCTGGTTTTCATAAGAGACATAGTACCAAGACCACTCTGGTTCAGTACTAAATGATCTCCTGATGGCTAGATACCAGAAGTGCCACTCCATCTTGGTCCTTCTGGATCTCTCTTCAGCTTTTGACACCGTGGACCATGGGGTACTTCTTGATCACCTGCGGTTCATCTGTGGCCTGTCTGGTACAGTCCTCAGATGGTTCCATTCTTTCCTCACTGGTAGGTCACAGAGGGTTGAATCTGGGATTTTTTCCTCTGATTCTTACCCCCTGCCATGTGGGGTTCCATAGGGCTCAGTGCTGTCCCCCATGTTGTTCACGGTGTACATGCTTCCACTAGGAGACATTATAAGGCATTATGGGCTGAGTTTCCACTGTTATGCAGATGACACTCAGCTGTACCTGTCCTTTGTGCCTGACCAGGATAGTGCGCTCTCAGTCTTTTCCAACTGTCTCACTGGAATCCAAGATTGGATGAATTCCAGCTGGCTTAGATTGAACCCTGACAAGATGGAGGTGTTAGTTGTTGAACCAAGTCACTGGTCTGAGGGTTCAGTTGCTGGGAAGCCCTCTTGGCTTTGGCTTGGGGACTCTCAGCTCCTGACCCCAGAATGGGTGCAGAATCTGGGGGTGTTATTTGATGAAGGGCTGACACTGTGTTCGCAGATGTCAGCTGTGGTCAAATCATCCTTTTATCATCTGAGGAACATCTCCCAGATTAAGCATCTTGTTCCGTCTGGTGACCTACCAACTTTGGTTCACGCTTTCGTGATCTCACGTCTTAACTGCTGTAACTCCCTATACATTGGTCTTCCTGGGGTTGATATCCGCCACTTGCAGCTAGTGCAGAATGCTGCGTCTAGGTTGTTGTCTGGGTCTACTCGATCCAGCCACATTTCATCTGTCCTACGCATTCTGCACTGGCTGCCAGTTCAGTGGCGGATCACCTTTAAAGTTGGTGTGTTAACTTTTAAGGCCCTACATGGTATGGGTCTGAGCTACCTACAAGAGCTTCTGTGTACCTACTGCCCTGTCAGACTGCTCTGCTCAACCGACGAGGGATTGCTGGAGATTCCCAGGGTGCAGTTGAAATCTTCTGGAGCTCGGCCTTTTGCTACCCCCACCCTGTGGAATTCTCTACCTCATCATGTGAGAGAATGCCAGACAGTGGAGAGCTTCAAAACTGCTTTAAAAACATACTTATTTGCATGTGCTTTCCCTGATGACTAGAATTTATCCGATTTTTAATATATATATCTATATATATAGATATATATATATATCTTATCGTAATTTTTATATCTTTATATTTAATAATGCTTAGGGTTTACTTATTTATTTATTTACTTGTATTTATTTCAGAATGCGATTGTACAGCACTTTGATATATGATATTGCACTTTACAAATATATTTTACTTACTTACTTACTTACTTACATGACCTAAAGGTGGGCCAGCAATGTGAGAAGGCAGTAAGGAAGGCTGGGGGGATACTGGGATGCATAGGGAGAGGCATCACCAGTAGAAAACAGGAAGTTGTTGGCCTTCTGTACAGACAGTCAGTAAGACCACATCTGGAGTACTATGTACAGATCTGGAGAACCCATCTCCGCAAAGACATAGACAGGGTGGAGGCTGCCCAGAGGCGGGCAACCAAAACGGTGCAGGGTCTGCACCAGAAGACATGAAGAAAGACTAAAAGAGCTTAAGATGTATAGCCTCGAGGAAAGGAAAGAGAGGGAGGACTTGATAGAAACTTTTAAATACCTCAAGGGACTCAACAAAGTCCAAGAGGGTAGCATCTTTCAGAAAAAGAGATGTGCAAGAACAAGGGGACACAATTTGAAGATAGAGGGGGGGACAGCTCAGAGGTAATGTGAGGAAGTATTTCTTCACAGAGAGGGTTAGATGCATGGAACAGCCTTCCTGAGGAGGTCATAGAGTCAAAAACAGTGGGGGAATTCAAGAATACATGGGACAGACATAAGGCAGTTCTAGTGGGGGGTAGGAGGAAGTAGGCTGTTGGTTAACTAGGATCTGCAGCTTATCCGTTAAGTAGGGAAATGGGCAGACTAGGTGGACCAATCGGTCCTTATCTTCCATCAGATTCTATGTTTATATGTTTCTATGTTTACCAAGTTGGCTATCTTTTCCTCAGTTTGGGCCTTTGCTATTCTGTCTTCTCTGCTTCCTTCTGTGTTAACTGGTACAGTTATCTGTCCTGCTCCTTTTGTGTTTCCTTATTCTTCCTGAATTGTATCTTTTTCCTCCATAACCTTCCCCATTATCTCTTTTGAGAACCATAGTGTTTTTTTTCTTTTGTTTTGATTTGTTTATTTGTTTCACACAAAGGCTTGTTGCCTCTGTGATGGCAGTTTTGATGTTTCCCTATTGTTCCTCTGCCCCTCCTTCTTGCCTGTTTGCTAGTGCTTTTCTGAGGTGCTCTCCCATTTTGACAGATTCAGCTCTCCTAAAGTCCAGTACCCTCACTTTTGTATGGCTTGACTCTGAGGCTGTGTTTATCGTGTTTATCATGAATCACACTGTTTGGTGGTCACTTGTTCCCAGATGGCTGCCCACTTCTAGATCTGAAATCCTCTCTCCAACCCTGTTTGAGAGTACCAGGTCTAAGATTGCTCCCTCCCGAGTGTGTTCCAACACTAGATGTCTGAGGCATGCCGCCTGTAGGACATCGAGAATGACCATGCTGTTGGATGTGGCTGCAGCAAAGGTGCTCCAGTTAACATTTGGCATGTTCAGGTCCCCCATCAACAATATCTCTCCTTTTTCTGCCATCCTAAGGATACCTTCTATCATTTCCTTGTTCATTTCCTCCCCCTGAGACAGGGATCTGTATACAACTCCTGTGCGGATTGTGGTGCCTTTTTCTGTCTCCAGTGTGACCCACAGTGCCTCCTCTGCTCCCTGTTTACCCTTTAGTTCTGTTGCTTTGATCCCTTCCCTTATGTAGAGAGCTACCCCTCCTCCTCTTCTACCCTCCCTGTCCCTCCTGTAGATTGTGTACCCTGGTATGTTGGCATCCCAGTCATGGTTCCCTGTGTGCCATGTTTCTGTGACTGCCACGATATCCAGGCATCCCTCTTCCATCAAGGCCGCCAGTCCAGGGGGCTTGTTACCTAGACTATGGGCATTGGTACTCATTACCCTCCATTTTTTTATGTACTTACCTCTTTTTGCCCCATCCCTGTCCTTACTGCCTTTGCCTTTTTCTCTATTTACCCCTGTCCTTCTCCCGATCAACTTCTCTATCTTGGTGTTTACCTCACTAACTATCCTGCTTTTGGGGGGCGGGGCAGGATTTCCCTGCTCCTTTTCAGAGCCTTCCCCATTGGCAAGTTTAAATGTTTGCCAATGAAGCATTTAAACCTATTGCCTAGGATCCTGGTTCCCCTCCTGGACAGATGCAGACCATCCTGCCAGTATGGGACTGTATCCCTCCAGGTGAACCCCCAGTCCCCGATGAAGCCAAAACCCTGAGCTCTGCTCCAGTTTTTAAACCATTGACGGAATCCCAGGGTGCGGAGCACCCTAGCCTCACCCATGCCATAGACAGGCAGCACCTCCGAGAAGGTTGCTATGTGTGCTACTTGTCTAAGGCCACTCCCCAACTCCACAAACTCCTCCTGCACTGCTCTGATCCCTTTCCCCATCAGGTCATTTGTCCCTAGGTGGTCAATGACTTCCAGCTCCCTCCCCTGTGCAGTTGCTGCCACAATCCAGAGGATTCGCTCCCTGTCCCTCCAAGCCATGGT
The DNA here is from genome assembly GCA_016271365.2 of Neoceratodus forsteri. Classification (NCBI taxonomy): domain Eukaryota; kingdom Metazoa; phylum Chordata; order Ceratodontiformes; family Ceratodontidae; genus Neoceratodus; species Neoceratodus forsteri. The sequence goes on along the minus strand of CM057454.1, from coordinate 1,020,722,714 downwards.
GCCAGGCAGACCCTTTGCCTCCCTTCCCCCTTCCCCCAGTTCTACCATACTAACAATGGAGTCCCCCACCAGGAGCTGTTTCCTTCCCCTGTGGGGTCCCATGCCACCCTCCTGTGGGTCTCCTTTGTGGAGGTTCCCAGTGTCCTCCTTGGTCTCCACTATGGGTGCCTCCACAGAGGAACCACACTCTGCCAGAATGGTGTATGAATTGTGGAGCAGTACAACTGAAGGGATGCATCTCCGTTCCACCACCCTCACCCTCCCTGAGCCCATTGTGATCCAACTGCTCCTCTTTCTTGACAACCTCTGAGGCAGCCCTGGTTGTCCCTGGGTGGGAGAGGAGGTCCTCCAAATTCTGGCCAACTCAGCCTGGAGATGAGCAACCTCCTCCCTCAACCCAGAGAGGTGCCTGCAGATGAGACAAAACCACATTCTCCAGAACATCTCCTGAAAGACTGCCGCTCCACAGCCACTGCACTGCACAACTTCCATCATGTCTTATTTGTGGCCCCTCAACTGTTGTTTTGTATGCTTACTCTTTCCTCTCTCTGTTTATTATTTTCTTGTTTTCTATTTTAATTTTTTTTTCTCCCTACTTTCCTACTGCCTCCATGCCCTTAAAACTCCTGTTCTTCCTGTTCTGGGATAGGACGTTCCTGTAGTCCTCAGTAGTATCCTTCTTACTTGCTCAGAGTCAGACCTCCAACAGCTGGGGAGGATGGAGAGCTACTCTTTTCCTTCTAGGATGGTGAGTCTTTTGTTCCTCTGTGATCACTCCCTTCCTGCTCCCAAACAGGAAGTTCCTGTTGTCAGTCAAATCCTGTGTCTATAAAAGTGGAACTAGCTAAGGGTGGGAGGAGGGAGGGAGGGCTATATAGTCCCAATAGAGTAGTAAAGTTCTCACAGCACCTCCTTCCTCTTGCTGTTCTCTGTCAAAAGTTATCTACGGCAGTTTTAAAACCAAACACCTGGCTTCCTACTGCATAAGCCACTCCCCCTAATTCACAGTTCCCTTCTTCACCTAGCTAATTGCACAGATAACAGTTCCCTTCACCCAACTCAGACAAACACACTAACTCTTATTTTTTCTTTTGTTTGTTTTTACCCTAAATTGAAAGTCCCAGTAGTAGAGTTCTAGTTTTTAAGCTCCAGTAGAGTAGTTAAGTTCTAACAGCACCTCCTTCCTCTTGCTGTTCTCTGCCAAAAGCTATCTAGGGCAGTTTTAAATCCAAACACCTGACTTCCTACTGCCTAAGCCACTCCCCCTAATTCACAGTTCTCTTCTTCACCTAGCTGACTGCACAGATAACCATTCCTTTAACCCAACTCATCATCTGAATATGTGGCTATAAAAGGTGGGCTGGGCACCAGTTGCAGGATCATGCTCATATACCATCCTCCAGGATGTGGACATGAATTCCTGCAGGAACTAGAGACGTTCATGGTCGATCTGGTGTTGGGGTCACCCAGACTTTTGGTTGTGGGTGACTTCAATGTTTGGGTCAATGATGAAACTTCTCCTTTTGCATTATGGTTCCTCCAGGTGATGTCATCCCTGTACTTTGTACAGGTGGTTGCCTCTGGTACCCACCAACACGGCTATGTCTTGGACCTGATCTTCTGAATGGGTCTTGACAGCTCTTCAATAATGTGGAGAGACTGTTACATCTGGTCTGTCTGCAGTCTTGTACAGCCTTTTCTCTTGAGAAGTGTAAGGAGTACAATCATTTCTTCCTGGACATGGTGTCCATCATCTGGGCTGCAATAATCCCTGGGCAGCCTGTCATTGGCTGACAGTATCTGATCTTTTTGGACTGTAGGCAGTTCATTTCTATGGACTGAGTTTGAACCTGTTTCAGTGGATTCTGTTTTATGAGTAGTTTCAAGTCTGTGCCCACCTTCTGTGCATTGGACCCTGGGCTGACCAGACTTCCTCTAGAATACTGGGATTCGCTTGGTCCAATTGTGGTGGAGATTGTCACGTGTTCCCTTTGGGAGGATGTTTTTCCATCAGCTCTTGAAAAAGCTGTGGTAAGGCCTCTGCTTAAGAAGGCTTTGCTTGACCCTGATGATCTTTCCAACTACAGACCTGTCTCGAACCTTCCTTTTCTAGGGAAGTTGATCGAGAACGTAGTGGCGGTGTAGCTGGAACAACACTTGGAGAAACATGACATCTATGAGCCCTTTCAATTGGGTTTCCTTCTTCATCATAGCAAAGAAACCACCTCAGTCAGGGTGCACCATGATTTTCTTCTAGTGAGGGATAGCAGTCATCATTCCATTCTTGTACTGCTAGACCTCTCCTCGACATTTGATACAGTGGCTCATAGGGAGCTGTTGGATCACCTGAGGCACTATGTGGGACTCTTGGGAACAGTGCTGCAGTGGTTCAAGTCCTATACATATCTGGCAGAACATAGCAGGTTGCCCTTGGCTCTTTTACATTGAGTAGTGCTGTGCTTATCTGTGGAGTGCCTCAGGGGATGATCGTGGCCTTCATGTAATTCGCCATATGCATGCTGCTGCTGGATGAGATCATTAGACACCACAGCTTGGTGTTTCACTGCTATGCTGATGACACCCAGTTGCATGTATCTTAAGCCCCTGAAGATAGTGCAGCTGTTTCCCATCTTAACAACTGGCTTAGGGAGATCCAAGATTGGATGGTGGCCAGCTGGCTTAGGTTGAATCCATTGGAGATGGCAGTGCTACTGGTGGAACCAGGTCGATCTGGTTCAGCAGCTCCTAGAAATAGCACTGCCTTTCCCTTGTTGGATGGTGTTGCTCTTCACACTGCTGATAGGGTGAAGAATCTAGGTGTCACTGTGGATTCCAAGTTGACCCTGGAGCACTAGGTGTTGGCTGTTGTCTGCAGTGGTTTTTGCCATCTTTGTAATATCACTCAGATCAAGCCCTATCTTGAACCGACCGATCTGGCAACTCTGGTACATGCCATGGTCGTGTCTAGGCAGGATTACTGTAACGCTCCGAACCTTGAGTTATCTGCAAGGCTGGTGCACCCCCTGCAGCTAGTTCAGAATGCCACAGCATGGCTGGTAGCTGGTATCTAGTGGTTCAAGCACACCATGCCCATTCTCAATGATCTCCACTGGCTGCCAGGTCAATGGTGCTTCCACTTCAAGGTTTGCTTGATGACTTTTAAGGCCTTATATGATCTTGATCCAGGCTACCTGAAAGACCTCCTGGTTCCATACACTCATACTTGTGCTCTCTGCTCAGTGGAGGCAGACCTCTTGTCCATCCCTCTATCATAGGTGAAATCCTTGGGTGATAGAGCATTTGGTGTGGCGGCTCCTATTCTTCGGAACGCCCTTCCCTGAGAAGTGAGAGGTGCCACCTCACTGACTGCTTTTTAATGTTCTTTAGAAACATATTTCTTTAATTTAAGTTTTTGTTTGGATTCAAGTTTCTAAAATTCTTTAGTATTATATGAGCACGGTAGCCTATAGTTAGGGTTGAGTAGGGTGTTTAATATTAAACCCCTAACTTTGCACCTAAATAACTTTGTCAGCGTTTGATAAAATTCCCTGAAATTTTGTACATGTTGTCTAGTGGGCAAGGTCTAGATCTTTGAAATATTTTTTGATGGCAGCTGGTGTAGTTTCTGAGATCTGCATATGTAATTTTCCTGTTGATGCCTATGTTTTTCCCCGTACTTAATATGGGATTTTGTTTTGCGCTCACCTACAGCCTGCACAGAATGGATTTTTTCCCCAAACCTTCAGGTTTGAAGTGTGCTATGGCAAGGTGGTGCATTTAGAAGATTTTGGGAAAAAATATTAAACGGTTCCAGGGTTATAAGGATTTAAAGTTTTGTGTTTTTCTGTTCTGAGCATGCTCAGTAGGGGTTTTGGGCTAATGTTCTGATACAACACCACAACTTTAGTGCTGCAGGGCCATTTTTGATTTTGTGAGATGTTGTGCTCATGACACCAACATTTTTTTTGTTTCGTGACAGCCGCCTTCTTGTTTCTCGCCTCACTAACAAACTACTAATTCAAACTTTTGCTACAGCAGCCATAAAAAAAAACTTTAAATCCACCTCATTAGAACATGCTGGTTCAGATTGTGAGGATTGTTTCAGTCAATCATGATTATAAATGTCTTTTTCATATTTCTCCTGGCCATATTAATGTCTTTCCTGTTTTTTTTAATAGTAACTCACCTTTTTGTGTTGCATCTTTAAGGTGGAGCAAACCTAAATTTGACTTATGAAACAGTTTTTTAATTGTAATTCAAAAAAAGTCTGTTGGAATCACATTTTGATTGTCCAGCATGATTTTTAGTTTTGCATCATAAAATTGGTTTCTCAGCATGAAATTTGATTGAGCACCATAAGTTTTTGTTTCGCAACATTTTTTTTTTGTTTTGCAGCTGAAAATTGGTTTCTCACCCTTAAATTTGATTTCGCAACATGATTTTTCATTTTGCAGCAGAAAATTGGGTTCTTAGCATGAAATTTGATTGCACATCACAATGTTTTGTTTTGCAGCAGAAAATGGGGGTCTCAGCCTGAAATTTGATTGGATGCCTTGATTTTTTGTTTCATAGCAGAAAACTGTTTTCTCAGCATGAAATTTGATTGCACATCAGAAGTTTTCTTTTTTCAGCAGAACATTGGTTTCTAAGCATGAATTTGATTGTACATCAGAAATGTTCATATCACACCAGAAAATTGGTTTCTTGACATTAAATTTGCTTGACTTGAAATTTGACTGTGCGTCATAATTTTTGGTTTTACAACTTAAATTGGTTTCTTTCTATGACATTTTATTCCGCATATAGTGATGACAGCTCTTCTCTTGGCATAGGGCCCTGCACGTCTGCCCCTGTGGGTGGCAGAGGGCCCTGTGCATTGGCTGACAGATGGACCTTTTCCCCTGTGTGTCTGTATCTGCAGCTACATGGAATCGCAGAGAACATACAGCCCTGCAATTCCCCAGCCAAGCTGACAGCCTCATGAATTCTTGGCATTCATTGCTGTACAAAACTGCAAGGCATGCAAGGACCCTATACTTCCTTAGGCAGACAGAGTCTTCCTTTTCTTCCCTTGGGACCTGCATATCTGCATGTCTTAATGAGGATACAATACCACAATCTTAAAAAGAAAGGAAATTCGTTGCAAAACCTTCATTAATACACCAGTTAGGGTTCAAATTAATGCCACAAAAGTAGGGAAATGTGGTGGTAGGGTTTCTAGGTTCCACTACCTCAGATTGCCAGCAGTAGTGTGCCCGGTCATTAGAGTGCCAAGTTGAAAGGTCGCTGTTCTCTCTTTTTGTGGGGGCTGCATCCCCATGCCCCCCATGTGTGGAGCTGTGCCCTCCACACCCCTCTTTCTAAATATACTAACTTTGGGGGGTGGCCCTCAGGGAGGGGGTGGTGAATCTGTTAATGAGCACCATAATGACCAGGTGCTGTAATACCAGTGCCCAGATGACTGGTAAGGGGGTTTCCAACTCAAACCCCCCACTCCCACCCCTGGAGTCTTGTCAAATCAGTGGTGGTGTCTTCCTTGAGATTGTCAGCCCTAATGCCCACACTGTTCTCTGAGCAAACAAGGCTAAATGTGATCGCCTTCCTTCATACAGGGTCCACAGAGCCCTGCATAAAGAAAGCTACAACACATTGCATTGGCAACATGAGGCAAGACATACTTTTCTACCTTTCAGAAGCATATCAGTATAAGGCACTGGCTTGGAGCTGTACCTTGTGCTTTGGACAGGAGGCTATGGGCTGGGAAGGGGTGGGCATTAGGGCTGACAACCCCAAGAAAGACCCTGCCACTGCTTTGCCATGACTCCAGAGACTCACAACCCTAATGTTTTTTTTTTCCTTTTGCTGCTTAGGGGGTGGGGGTGGGGAGCTAGGGTTGGAAACCCTAACACCACATTTCTCTATTTTTGTGGCATTATCTTGAACCCTAACTGGTGCAAATAATTTCAATGTAACTGTTTATTTATTTTTATGTTGATTACACACAGTGCAAACAACATATTGTGGCAGCTTTCTCAGTAGCAGGCTATGGAAGTGTGGCACTGTTGTGGTCAATGCCCCCACAGCCTGCAAAGGCTTGTCCCACTTCCCCCAATGCTATTGCAGGCTGCTTTTGACAGTAGTTTGGAATGCTCACACCAACTACTGACAATTTCGTCGCTACAATCAGGGGCCGCCTCATCATTGCAGTGTCAGCCATCCACTGAAATGAGGGAGCGACCTGTCATTGCAGGTTGAGATGTAGAAACCCTGATATTGTTTGTGAACATGGCGGTGGGTTGTCACCGTGTTCACAAACAATATAACCCCCCACCATGTTTATGTGCCAATGGGGGTCCCAAACCCCATTGGCCTCAGTGCCCCATTGTTTCTAGTGCTGACGGGGGAGCTCACTCCCCGTCAGCATTCTGTAAAACCCCCCACATTTATTCCTGATGATGGGGTGCCCAATCCCTGTCAGCATAATGAATCTCTCCCCCCCTTTGTGTGCCGACGGGGGTGCCCAATCCCCCATCGGCTACTGCTGACCCCCAAAAAGAAAGCCACTGGTGGCATGCTAGGAGCCCACCCAAGCTTGCCACATGCCCCTGTAAAGGGAAAAACAGTCCCGCAAAGTCTTTTTTTTTTTTACCTACAAAAAAGGAAATGGTCCCTCGTAGTGTCTCTGGCCCCCACCAACAACCTGCACCCACCCACTGCGCACCCTGCCTCCCCACACCCCCCTCACCCCATACTTACCTCTGGAGCATGGTGCAACCATCTTCGATGGACCGGGAACATGTCTGCACTCTTCAAAGCCGACTGCGAACTGAGGAAATGCCGGTAAGCTGTATAACGTAATAAATAGAGTTTTTTCTACTTTAGTACATATCTCAGGCATTTTTGGGACTTTTTTCACCAAATTTTCAGCATGGGGTTTTTGGGACCCCTTCTCATGAATTCTTGAACTGTCATGGCATTAAACAGCCCTGAAAGGTGATTTTGCGGTCACTGTGTGGAATCATCTTTCGGGCTGATTAATGAAATGACAGTGCCAGTGTTCATGAGGTGGGCTCTCAAAAAGCCTATGTTGCAAATTTGGTGGAAAAAATCCAAAGAATGACTGTTTTACAAGCGTGCGCTGTGCAGTTGCTACGCACACTTGTAACTTCGTGAATTTGCAATATTTTCATGCCACATTTTCAAAACTGGCATTTTTTCACATCTTCTTGTGAAAAGTACAGCTGTCATTGTTCACATCCTGGCAGAAATGTGTTTTCGCACTTCCGGCACAGAATAGTGTGGTCACTGTGAGAAATCAGTGTTCGGGACAGATTAAGAAAATGACAGTGACACTTTTCATGAGTAGAGGTCCTGAAATGGCTGTGTTGAAAATTTGGTAATAGTACTCTATAAAATGACTGTGTTACGAGCGTGCATTGCGCAGTTTGCATGCATACTCGTAACTTTGCGAATTTGTAATATTTTCTCTTCAGATTTTCAACATTGCCATTTTCCCACACCTACTTATGAACAGTGTAGCTGTCATTTTTCCCATCCTGGCCAAAATGTGTTTTCGCACTTCCTGCACAGAATAGAGCGGTCGCTGTGGGAAATCACTGTCCAGGACAGATTAAGAAAATGACAGTGATACTGTTCATGAGCAGAGGTCCTAAAATGCCTATGTTGAAAATTTGGTGATGATAGCCCATCAAATGACTGCATTATAAGTGTGTGTTGCACACTTTACACATACCCTTGTAACTTTGCAAATTTGTAATATTGTCATACCAGATTTTCAACAGTGGAATTTTTTCACACCTCCTTATGAGCAGTACAGCTGTCATTTTTCACATCCTGACTGAAATTTGGTTTCACAGTTGCGGCACAGAATAACGTGGTCACTGTGGGAAATCAGTGTTTGGGACAGATTAAGAAAATGACAGTAGCACTGTTCATGAGCAGAGGTCCAAAAAGCCTTATGTTGAAAATCTGGTGACGAAACTCCATAACATGACTGTGTTACAAGGTTGCATTGAACTGTTTCCATGCACTCTTGTACCTTCGCACATTTGTAATATTTTCACACCACATTTTCAACAGTGGCACTTTTTCACACCTCCTTATGAACAGAACAGCTGTAATTTTTCACATCCTGGCTAAAACATGTTTTTGCACTCCTGCTGGAGAATAGCATGGTCGCTATGGGAAATCAGTGTTTGGGACAGATTAAGATTGAACGAGTGAGAGGGGGGAGTGACCGAGCTCAACTGAGCTTTGTCGGGACTGCTGCGGATTTGTTTGTGGGCAGAAAAAGGCCCCAGTGCAAGAGCCCAGTGCAAAAGGGCAGCCTGCAGCACTGGGAGTACAAGAACGAGAGAGCGAGTGAGGGAGAGGGAGTGAGCAAACTCACCGGAGCGCTGTTAGGACTACTGCAGATTTCTTTGTGGGCAGAAAAAGGTATCAAAGCAGGCAGGGGCCCAGTAGAATAGGCCAGCCTGCAGCAGTGGGAGAAACAGTATGAGTGAGTGAGATGGGGGACTGAGTTAGCTCAACGGAGCTCTATCAGGACTGCTGTGGATTTCTTTGTGGGCAGAAAAAAGCGCCAATGCAGGCAGGAGCCCTGTACAAAAGGGCCTTTTGCAGTGCCAGGACAAACAGAATGAGTGCGTGACAGAGGGAGACTGAGCGACCTCATCGGAGCTCTGTCAGGACAGCTGCAGATTTCTTTGTGGACAGACAAAGGTGCCAATGCAGCCAGGAGCCCAGTACACAAGCGCAGCCTCCAGCACCAAAAAAAAACAGAAAGAGTGAGTGACAGCGCGGTAGTGAGTGAGCTCAACAGAGCTGTATTGTGACTGCTGCGGATTTCGTCGTGGGCGGAAAATGCGGCAATGCAGGCAGGAGCCCAGTACAAAATGCCAGCTTGCAGCACCGGCAGAAATGGAATGAGTGAGTGAGAAAGGAGGAGTGAGTGAGTGAGCTCAATGGAGCTGTGTCAGGACTGCTTCAGATTTCTTTCTGGCCAGACCAAGCCTCCAATGCAGGCAGGAGCCCAGTACAAAAGGGCAGCCTGCAGCAGCAGGAGACACAGAATAAGTGAGTGAGGGAGGGGGAGTGAGTGAATGAGTGAGCTCAATGGAGCTCTGTTGGGGCTGCTGCAGATTTGTTTGTGGGCAGAAAAAGACAGCAATGCACGCAGGCCCAGTACAAAAGGGCAGTATGCAGTGGCGGGAAAACCAGAATGAGCAAGTGAGAGAGGGGGAGTGAGCGAGCTCAATGGAGCTCTATTGTAACTTCTTCACATTTCTTTGTGGGCAGATGAAGGTGGCAACGCAGGCAGGAGCCCAATAGAAAAGGGCAGCCTGCAGCGCCGGCAGAAACGGAATGAGCGAGTGAGAGGGGGGAGTCAGCAGGCTCAACAGACCTGTGTCAGGACTGTTGCAGATTTCTTTGTTGGCAGAAAAAGCCACCAAGAGGCAGGAGCCCAGTACAAAAGGGCAGCCTGCAGTGCCAGGAGAACCAGAATGAGCGAGTGAGGGAGGGGAAGTGAGCCACTTGAACGGAGCTCTGTTGGGACAGCTGCAGATTTCTTAGTGGGCAGAACAAGGTGCCAACACAGGCAGGAGCCCAGTACAAAACAGCAGCCTGGAGCATGGGGAGACACAGACTGAGCCAGTGACAGAGGGGCAGTGAGTGAACTCAACACAACAACACAATCAACGTTTGGCATTGGCAAATACTTGTTATTTAATGTGAGGTGCCCAGAGCCTCTGGGAATATGTGCCATATAAATAACATTGCCTTGCCTTTTTATAAGTTATTTTTTTCTTTTTCTTTTTTTAATTTTGGTTTCCTTTCACAGGTATACTACAACCAAATGTGGAGTGTACTACAATCTAAATAACTTCTGTCTTGTATTCACATCAGGTCTGTTTACATTCTGCCATCAAGATGAATTCATTGTCCTCCTACAGCAAGCAAGCCATTGCCATCTTTTAATCTCCACCAGATCATTGATGTGGTCATCCTTGCCGACAAACGCTTGAACCTCCTCCTCCAGCTTCTCCACCACTGTTTGTGACGTTATTAAAATCAAGACATCCTCTGTATCAAGTGTACAAAACAGTCCTCAAACTGATGCTGCTGCTGCTGCCTTATTTTACAATTTGTCATACACCAGAAAAATACCTGAAATGAGAGAACTAGGATCAGACAATTATATAGTGACATACTGATACAGATAACATGTAAGAAAAAAAGGAAAAAGAAAATACTTACCTTCCACGCTAGAAAACACTCCAGTTTTGGGCCTGACCCTTGCAGCAACAGGTTTTAGTCACCCTAGATATAAATACCTACCAAGACAGAAACAGTAACAAATGATGGTTAGAAATACAATGGTTTCAAATAATCTCCCTCCCCGATTAACCACTCAAGAAAGACCACAACCAATATTTACCTTTGTGGGTAGGTCACTACAAACTGATACCCAAGTTGAAGATCATCATCCAGATCCAGTTGCTGTAGACTATGAGCTAGATATTCAGACTGCACCCGGCAATGGCGCAAGTGTAGGTGCAGCACAACCAAGATGCACTGTAGCAAGACAAGGTGATATTCAAAGGAGATGTTACAAATATGTGAATCGAAGTCATTCACATATTTGTGACTGTCTAGTACAGTATGTCCTACAAGCCCATTGGTCCACAGTGGACCAATGGGCTGTATACTGTAGCTGTCATTCTGCGGGCAGCTAACGCGGTATGCTGGTGGGTTGCAGCTGCCTGCTGATGATGGGGGAGCCTTGGACGGGGGGTCCTGAGTGGGTGGGGGGGTGCCACTGGACCACCAGGAATTATGTTCTGAAGGGTTTACCTGCAATCAGGGTTACGGGTGGTGTGGGGGGTGCCACTAGACTTCCAGGGATTTATTTAGTTATTATATCCAGTGATCATGGCTACAGGGAGGGAGGGGAGTGCCACTAGACTACCAGGGATGTGATTTAAATATTAAGACCAGTGAGCGCGACTATGGGGAGGGAGGGGGGTACCACTAGACCATCAGGGACCAGATGGGTGCTTGTGGATTGTATTCTGGTTGGGTGGGTGGCCACCATGGCTGGTGGTTGCTGTGTTGCACCCTGCAATACAGCCACCCACCTGTGGGTGGCCAGCATTTGAGACATTTCTTTCGGGCTCAACTTGTGCCCCAGTATACGGCCCATCTAGGGGCTGTGCCAGTAGATGCGCCGCACATCCTAGGCTGAATATCGGAATGTGCTGCATTTGCATGGGCACACCCCCTTCAGTTGCACTGCATACATTAACATTGCACCCTGGCGCACTGGGACTTGCGTTGTGCAAGTCCATTCTCTGAACATTGCCCTCGGGCGCATTACCGGGGTTGCACCGGGGCAACTCGGTTGTGCCAGGTTTAACCCTTTCAAATATCTGGGCCTACATTCACAAAATCCAGCAGCAGCATATAAGATTTCTGGGGGCACATCTAAGTTCTGGCCATCCTGAGAATTTTTCCAGCCAAGAAAATTCACTTTTATTTTCTGGGCACTAAAGTGCATCCTGACAGTTGCTGTGGAGACTCACACAGCACAGCAGCACCAGTAAGCCGCAACAGCAGCATATAAGACTTCTGGGTGCACCTCTGAACTATCATATGGCAGCATGTAATGTTCTGGTGCACTCCAGAAAATGTCTGGGACAAGATAATTAATGTAAATTGTTATCTATGCACAGTTGTCAATTAAACTGAGTCACAGTGACAGTGTTGGGGGCAGTAAAAACTCACAGTGCAGTATCATGGAGCACTACCTGTAGCAGCCTGACATATTTATTGCGGTAGATGAGAGAACTTCTTGGAGTACAGAATTTATGTATATTGTGCTTTTCTCACAACTTCAGCAAGAGTCCACAACAAGAACTATGGCTGGGTGGATTAATTCATAGTGCTCAATCTTTGTGACAGGCAGCAGCAGCTCAAGATATGAAGCTGAGACAAATTCTTGGAGGACAGAATTTATGTATGTTATGCTTTTCTCACAATTTCCCCTAAGGTGTTGTACTTTCCTCACAATTTCCCCACACAAGTGCATAACAAGAACTATGGTGGGGGGACTGAATTATAGCACTCAACCTTGTAGCAGGAAGCAACAGCATGAGATATTTGTGCTGGTACCTGAGAAAACTTCTGGTAGTAAAGAATTTATGTGTGTTGCGCTTTTCTCACAATTTCCCCTAATCTGTTGTGCTTTTTTCAGTTTCCCCACATGTGCATAACAAGAATTGTGGTGGAGGGACTGTATCCTTGCACTCAACTTTGTAGCAGGAGGCAGCAGTACAAGATATTTACTCTGGTAGCTGAGAAAAATTCTGGGAACACTGAATATATGTATGTTGTGCTTTTCCTACAATTTCCCTAAGGTGTTGTGCTTTTCATACAATTTCACCCAACGTTTGTAACAAGAACTGTGACAGGGGACTGAATCATAGCGCTCAGTCTTGTAGCAGAAAGCAGCTGCATGAGATATTTATTCTGGTAGCAGAGAAAATACTGAAAGAAAAAGACAGTGATAGTGTAAGAAGTGCACCATTTCTCAAGAAAGAGAACAATACAAAGAGGAAATAAGAACTGTTTTTCTTTTCAGGAGGAAGATAGCTGTCAGAAAAGTTTTAAATATATATAGAAGGAAGTAGTATTAGACATCAGGATGGAGAGAAATTAAGATGTACAACATTTTATTTGTGTTTTTTATTTATTTTTTTTTCTATTTTTTTTTTACAACATGTAAAGATAAGAATAAAGATAACACAGCAGGAATAATGGAGAATAAAGACTGACAAAATCTGGCTATGGCCTGGGAACAGAGGGCACAATGCCACCTTGAAGTTCTGCAAGACTTTCGAGAATGCTTCATTGGTTTTGGAGCAACACCTCAATGTGTTCTTTTATTGCAACAGCTTCCTGGGAACGCTCCCCTCTCTCCCCATGCAGCTGCACAACTTCCGTATAGAAGGATATATAAGAGGATCTGCGGGTGGTCTTTTGGGTGATCCCTACAGCACCTGAGTCCACCTGTAGGTCCCTCTCATACTCCTCTCCATGCCCTTTGTGTCCCTTTCTGGGATCTGTCCATCATGTGATGATCTACCACAATGCCTCTTTTTTTTGGTGGCCACCATGCAGCATAGAAGGAGCACATTAGGGGTGACACCCCCTCCACCCCTCCAAACTGTCTCATTGTTTCTATGAGCTCTCACATGCTCCTCCCACTCCAGGTGGTGCCTCACCTTAAAGTGGGTGTGTTTTCCACCTATACCCAAATGGCTGCCCTATTTGCCATGCCATGTCACACAATGTGCATCTCATCACACTGTTGTCAACTGAGTCAATTAAAAAAAGTACCAAACAAGGGACTTTAGCTGCTGCCAAGTGGAGAAGCCAGATGGCCCAGGGCAGCACTTCTCCTCCTCTTCATGGGGCTTAGGTGGCAGCACAACTATGGGGGGCACAGGGCCAGATGCTGCAGCAGGTACTGGACCTACAGGAGCAGGGTCAACTGGTGGTAGTTTACCTCCACTGCATGCTGCTGCTGGTGCTGCTTTGTGGGGGGGGTTCCAATGCTTGGTACTCCTGGTGCAAAACATGATCTTTTTAGATGGTTGGGACAGCGTGTCCAGTCCATCGACTCCATCCTGCTCTGCTTGCTGGGACTGCTCCCAGCCCCAGTCTTCCCAGTGTCCTCCTCACCAGTCCCACTCATTTTAAGTTGAAGAAAATAAGATAAAAAAATAGTAAAAGGAAGAAAAATAGAACAAATAAAAGTGAAGAATACAAAGACAAATACACCTAAACAACAACTAAATAAATCTTCCTAAGCTGTTAAGTAAAGATAAGATGGCAAAATTGAAGAGTGACTCAGAAAACCACTAGCAAATGGGAAAGAAGGAGGGGTGGAAAAACAATGGAGAAAAATCAAAACTGCCATCACAGAGTCAACAAGCCTTTGTGTGATGCAAATAAACAAAACAAAATGAAGGAAAAAAACACTATGGTTCTCAAAAGAGGTGGCGGGGAAGGTTTGGAAGAAAAAGATATCATTCAGGAAGTCTAAGGAAATACAGAAGGAGCAGGAAAGAGAACTGTACCAGTTAAAGTAGAAAGAAGTAGGGAAGGCAGTCAGAATAGCAAAGGCCCAAACTGAGGAAAAATTGCCAACTCAGTTAAGAAGGGGAATAAACCCTTTTATAGGTGAATTAGGGAGTGAAGAAAGACCAAGGGAGGGATAGTGAGGCTTAATAAAGGGAAGGGGGTGGGCAGGTGAGCAGAGAGAGACAGTGAAAAAACAGGGATACTGAACAAATACTTTTGCTCAGTATTCACAAAAGAAGAGGAGGGGGAGGTACCTAAACCAAGCAATAAAAGCACTCTGGATAGGGGGATCGATACCAGTCCATTCACAGAAGAAAGGGTCCTGAAAGAACTCCTAAAACTGATGATGAGCAAAGCAATGGGGCCTGACAAGATTCACCAAAGAATTTTAAAAGAACTAAGGGTAGAACTAGTGACACCACTGACTACCCTTTTTAACAAATCATGGGAGGATGGTGTAGTACCTGAGGACTGGAGGAGAGTGGATGTGATTCCCCTTTCCAAAAGTGGGAACAAGGCAGAGGCAGGAAACTACAGATCTGCTAGTCAGACCTCAATGATAGGGAAAATGATGGAATCATTTCTGAAAGAAAGAATTGTTGAGTACCTAGAGGCCAGTGGTGCACAAGGCCCTAGACAGCATGGATTCACAATGGGAAGGTCATGTCAGATGAATCTAGTATATTTCTTTGACTGGGTGGCCAAAGTAGTAGACCAGGGAGGGGCTGTGGACATGACCTACATAGACTTCAGTAAGGCCTTTGACACAGTTCGACACAAAAAAATTAATAAACAAGTTAGCCAGCCTGGGAGTGAGTCCCCGGATGGTAGCCTGGGTTAAAAATTGGCTGGACAACAGGACGCAGAGGGTAATAGTAAACAGAGTCCACTCTGAAGAAAGGGGGGCTACTAGTGGGGTACCGCAGGGTTCAGTACTGGGATCAGTCCTCTTTAATGTCTTTATATGTGACATTGCAGAGGGGCTGGAGGGAAAAATATGCTTTTTTGCAGATGGGATAAAGATCTGTAATAGGGTTAATACACAAGGGGGGGGTGGAAAGGTTGAGAAGGGACTTGGCAAGGTTGGAGAAATGGTAAGAAGTATGGCAGCATAGATTCAATTCAAAGAAGTGCAAAGTAATACACCTGGGAAACAAAAACCAAGGGGAAGAGTACACAATGGGAGGTGGAGGTACTAACAACAAAAAAATAGAAAGGGACCTGGGGGGTAGTCATATCAGACAACCTAAATGTAGGCAAGCAATGTAAGAAGGCAGTAAGGAGGGCTGGTGGTGGGTACAGGGATGCATAGGGAGAAGCATCACCAGTAGAAAAGAAGAAGTTGCTACCCCTCTGTACAGACAGTTGGTGAGACCCCATCTGGAGTACTGCATGCAGTTCTGGAGACCCCATCTCTGCAAGGACATAATCAGGATGGAGTCAGTCAAGAGGAGGGCAACAAAATGATGCAGGGTCTGCACCACAAGTGATATGAAGAGAGACTAAAGGAGCTTAATATGAATACCATCGAGGAAAGGAGGGAGAGCAGAGACATGATAGAAACTTTCAAATACCTCAAGGGAATCAACAAAGTCCAAAAGGGTAGCATCTTTCAGAAAAAGAGATGTGCAAGAACAAGGGGCACAATTTGAAGATAGAGGGGGGACGGCTCAGAGGCAATGTGAGGAAGTATTTTTTTCACAGAGAGGGTGTTGGACACATGGAATGGCCTTCCTGAGGGAGTCATGGGGTCAAAAACAGTGGAGGAATTCAAGAATGCATGGGACAGACATAGGGCAATTCTAGTGAGTGGGGGGAGTAGGAGGAAGTAGGCCGTTGGTTAACTAGGATCTATAGTTTATCCAGTAGATAGGGAAATGGGCAGACTAGGTGGGCCAAGCAGTCCTTATCTCGCCGTCAAAGTCTATGTTTCTACAAACAAACCAAAAAACAGCTCTAAAAGTTGTGTTTTTTTTTTGGGGGGGGGGGTCAAAGGCTGTAAAAGCAACAGATCTGACCTTGCCAACTAACTGACTTGGACTGCAAAACAAAACTAAGGATCACAGTCACATCTCTGTATATAAAGCAGTAGCATGTGATCTGCAGGAGCAGTTTCCATGTGACCATGTGACCTACAGGCACTTGTTTACCATAAGCCTTGATCTGAGCAAAATTCAACCATTGCATCACAAAGGCAATGTTATGGCAAAGTTAGCAAAGTCAAATTTTCAGGTAAATCAGAAAAAATTGCAAATTTTTCCTTGCAGGCACATTTGGTGAATTTGCCTTAGCTTCGCAGGTGAATTTAAATTTCACAACATCTCTAGACCTGAGAGTTCATTCCTTCTCCTGAAACATCTCTTCTATGTGGTAACTTACTGTTCTGTCATAATGCCACTGAACAAGCATTGTGTACTCATTTATAAACTATGTTTCTTTATAAAAAACTCAGTGGTGTTACTGATCCGTAACTGGATGCATAATTCATTGGGATTTATAGTCATAGAAACATTTAATCATTAATATTTTATTTTATAGGTAATGGAATGTTGAAAAGAGCTGTTTATAAGAAACATAGCAATAGTGTATGACATTGAAAATGGCAATGGGACTTCTGAAGACATCTTAACACTAGTATGACTTATTGAATTGTCACTTCAGACTTTTTAAATAAAATGTCGCACAATGCAAGCCCTTCTGTAACTGGCACAACAGGTTAACTGTGAGAAGGTTCCATTAATAGTAAAAATACAGGCTGCAATTCAATAGCTTTTTTATGGCTTTATAATTGTGTATGAATCGATAGTGGCCACCTCAAGGTTTTACTGCAATGGAAATTCTGTAAAAAGTTATTGTTGTACACTGAGGCCCTGTGAAGAAATAGTCAGAGTTCCATCCAGTCATAGATCTATGAGTCACTAGGTGTGCACAATGGGCTGAGGTGGAGCTTTGGATTGGCTGGGTATCGTCCATCCCAATCTAGTGGGCCAGAATTGGGCCAAAACCAGCCCACCCTGTTTTTTCAACCTGTCAGCTGCTACTGATGTGTGTTCAACACACTCCATCATAAGAGGGATCCAGCTAGGAACACAGGAGGGGGAGGACAGGGAGGTGAGGTGCCTACCAGGTGCCACGGCATGGAGGGATGGAAGGAAGATACTGGGGATCACTGGGAAGGCAAGACAGGAGGGTGAGCTGGATGTCATTATCCACCTAGGTACTAATGACTTGGCAAATGGGGAGCCAAAGGAAGTTCAGGAAGAGTTTAGAAACTGGGAGGGTCTCAAGCAAGTAGCTACTTCTGTCACTTCTCAGAAGTACTACACCTGTGAGAGGCAAGGAGAGCATAGAGTGCATGCACCAGGAACTTTAACTCATGGTTGAAGAACTGTGCTGTGAGGAAGGGTTTGGATTCATTGGTGACTGGGGACCCATCTGGAGGGATGGAGGTTTGTTCAAGCCTGACGCCTGCATCCATCCTGAGGGGAATCCAGCACTCAATGATAAGTTTAAATGCTACATTGACAAGCATTTAAACTAGCAAAGGGGATGGCAGGCCAGCAAGGATGGTACCTACTTGCTCACCCCCACAGCTAGTAATGGAACCAGTGAACCAGAGGAGTGGCTATCTCTGCAAAGCAGTGTGCAAAAGTTGGAGATTAGTGTCCAAAAGGTGGATAAGCAGAAAGGGGCAAAATTCAGCAGAAGGGCAGACAGCAAGGAGAACCAGGGATAAATGACAACCAAGGAAGGGGCTGGAGAGAACAGTGAAGCAGTCTAGGAGGTCAAATCATGGAAAGCCATGTGTGCAAATGCCAGGAGCCTTAGCAACAAGATGGAAGATCTGGAGGCTGTCATGGTACAGATCAGACCTGGACATTGTGGCCATCACTGAAACCTGGTGTAATGATAACCATGACTGGGAGATGGCCATACCTGGTTACAACATATTCCAGAAGAGACAGAGCAGGCAGGAAGGGAGGAGGAGTGGCACTGTATGGAAAATGACATAAGGGCCACAGAGATCCAGGAGGAACAAAATGGGGGAGAGATACTGTGGGTTAAGCTGGAAAGGAAAATGGGGCCAGCCATCCGCACAGGTGTGGTCTCTAGACCACCAGCCCAGGAGGAAGAAACAGATAGGGAGCTGATGCTAGCCATCCAAAGGATGGCAGACAAGGGTGAGGTAGTACTGGTTGGAGACTTCAATATACCAGATGTGGACTGGAGCATCCCAGCAGCAGCATCAACTAGGAGCAGATTTATCCTGGACTCCTTCAGGGTGCCTCCTCAAAGCAACTGGTCATGGAACCAACTCCCCAGAAGGCAATACTGGACCTGTGCTCACAAACAGAGACAGTGTGATGGGGTAACAGGGGGAGCACCTGGGTAACAGTGACCACCAGTCATTGTGGTTTGAAATCACAGAAAGAGCAGAACCAAACCACACAAAACACGTATCCTGGATTTTAGGGGCAGACTTTGGGAAATGGGGAGATGCTTGAAAGAGGCATTAAGGGGATGGGACAGGAATCAGGGATTGAGGAACAGTGGGCAGTATTTAAAATGGGATTATAAGAACAACAGAATTATGCATTAAGCAGGTTAGCAAGAGGAAAAAGAAGAGGAGACCATTATGGTTTTCCAAAGAGGTAGCAAAGAAAGTGAAAGCCAAAAGACTGCATTCAGGCAATACAAAAGACACAGGCAGAAGGGGATAGGAGAAGTACCAGGAGAAACAAGGAGGCAGGGAAGTAGTAAGGAAGCCAAAGCTCAGACAGAAGAACACATTGAAATCAGTGGTTAAAGGGACAAAACCTTTACAGGTACATAAGTGAAAAAAGAAGGACAAAGGAGGGATAGTTAGACTGAAGGGGGAGGATGGGAGCAGCGTGGAGGATGACAACAGTAAAGCTGACATATTGAACAGGTATTTTGCTCAGTCTTTACTAAGGAAGAGGGGATAATGGGTCTGAAGGGAGTACAAGGGTGAGAATGGTGCAGAAATGGACACAAGTCCCTTTACACGAGAAAGGGTCCTGAAGGAACTGGAAGTAATAAGAGTTGACAAAGCAATGGGGCCAGATGGGTGCACCCAGGTCCTTAAAGAACTAAGAGAGGTGGTGGCTGAACCTCTGGCTATCCTGTTCAGCCAATCACTGGAAACAGGGGAGGTACCCAAAGACTGGAGGACAGCAGATGTAGTCCCCTTATACAAAAGTGGGAACAAAGAGGAAGCAGGGAACTACAGACCAGTCAGCCTCACCTCGGTAGTGGGAAAGATCATGGAAGCACTACTGAAGGAGAGATTGGTGGAACATCTGGTTGTCAATGGACTACAGGACCCAAGGCAGCATGGTTTCACCAGGGGGAGGTCATGTCAGACCAACCTCATTGAATTTTTTGACTGGGTGACTAGGGAGGTGGATCAGGGGAGGGCAGTGGACATGGCCTATCTGGACTTCAGCAAGGCCTTTGACACTGTGCCACATAGAAGACTATTACACAAACTGGGGAATATGGGTGTGGGCAGGACAGTAGTGTGGTGGGTAGGTAACTGGCTGGGTGGCAGGACACAGAGGGTGGTGGTAAATGGCTGTCACTCCACAGAGGGAAGAGTGACCAGTGGGCACCACAGGGATCAGTGCTGGGACCGGTCCTATTCAACATCTTCATCAGTGACATTGCACAGGATATAGAAGGCAGAATTTCACTGTTTGCTGATGACACAAAGCTCTGTAACAGAGTAGACACACCAGAGGGTGTAGACAGAATGAGAAGGGACCTGCAGAAACTTGAAGAATGGTCAAGGGTTTGGCAGTTGAAATTCAATACAAAGAAGTGCAAGATAATGCATATGGGGCACAAAACCCTGGCACAATATATCAGTTGGGGGTGAGGATATAGCATGCACCAAGCAGGAAAGGGATCTTGGGGTTGTCATCTCTGATGACCTCAAGGTAGGAAACAGTGTGACAAGGCATCAGGTAAAGCAAATAGGATGCTGGGATGTATAGGCAGGGGCATCACCAGCAGGAAAAGGGAGGTCATAATTCGCTATACAAGACACTAGTGAGGCCTCACCTGAGTACAGTGTACAGTTCTGGAGACCATACCTACGTAAGGACATAGACAGGGTAGAGAAGGTTCAGAGGAGGGCAACAAAGATGATGCATGGGTTGCATCACAAATCCTATGAAGACAGGTTGAAGGAACTGAACATGTACTCCCTGGAGGAGAGGAGGGAGAGAGGGGATATGATAGAGACATACAAGTATCTTACAGGGAGGAACAGGGTGCAGGAAAACACTATTTTTAAGCGAAAAGATGTTTCAGGACTAGAGGCATGGGATGAAGTTGGAGGGAGGACGATTCAGAGGAAACATGAGAAAGAATTTCTTCACAGAACGGGTGGTGGACAAGTGAACACCCTGCCAGAGGAAGTGGTGGGGGCTGAAACAATCACGGGATTTAAGAATGCATGGGATAGACATAAAGGAATTCTAGAGGTCAGGGGTAAGGGGAAATAGACTTCTAGGAAAACAAACTGAACTTACAAGCTCAAATGGGCAGACTAGGTGGGCCATAGGCCCTTATCTGCCGACACTGTCTATGTATCTATGTATCTATGTAACACCATTTTATCAAAAATCTAGTTTCAGAAACCCTCATAGGGCTCCAGGGAAGGGCAGGCAGGAAGGAAACAAACAGAAGGAGGGCACTAGGGCCTGTCAGCATCATCCTTTCAACCGAAAGTCACTTCACATAACTTTGCAGCCAGTCAAAGTGAAGAAGAAGAGAGAGAGAGAGAGAGAGAGAGAGAGAGAGAGAAATGATAATGAGAGTCAGACTGTGAGGCTGGGTTGGGCTACTAGTGCAGGAGAACAGAGTCTGCATTGGATGACTCAGAGTAGAGAGAAGCTGAGAAGTGTTGATGGAGATGTACTCTCAGTGCTGCACTATGACAGAAGCGACTGTGTACAGTATGTAAGCAAGTCAGTCAACACCATTGTTGTTTGTTTGGCTGTCATGGGCTAAATGGGTTGCCTGTCAGTGGAGGGTATACATGGGGGAAGAATACTGGCTTGCTGGCTCCATTAATGGGTGGTTCTGGTGATCAGCATCAAGTTGTAGCAGCAGACAGAGCTTATAGAGAGAGAGAGAGAGAGGGGAGAGAGAGAGAGAGGGAGAGAGAGAGAGAGAGAGAGAGATGTAGGCTTGGCTTGGTAGCTTCTGACTTGGCTTGGAAAGAGGAGGATGTTTTTAGAGATAGGCTCAATTATAAGCTTTTAAACTGCACTGAAAAAAGAAAATAGTACCTTAAAAATTAGGGAGAGACAGAGAGACTGGAGCAGTATCAGTACAGCCTGCTGGCTGGAGACAGTGCAGGAAATTATCACAGGGCATTGGAGAGGGGGACTAGAGCTAAACTGCTCTGAATAAAACATTTGAATTAAAATAATATAGTTTTTAAAAAAGAGGGAGAGACTAGAGAAATAGCAGGGTCTGATAGGAGGTAGTCCAGGCAGTGGGCATGGGTAACAGAGGGAGGGGAACTACAAGAGGCGTATTGCATGTGTAGTGCTGAGAATCCTCCAGGGACAGCACAGTAACTGCAGATGGGGTCCTGAAGTGGACCAAAGAGAGGGCAGAATCCAGATGGCGAGGACATGGAGATGCCCAGTTAGAAAGATGAACCTGGAGAGAGGTCCTTTTTGCCTTGTTTCCCCTCAAGGGCTTCATGTAGTGTTATGAAGCAGTCAGTAATCAGGCCATCCAAGTCTGCGCCTCCCCTTCTGGCTGTTTTATGTAATACAAGGTCACTGAAAAATAAAAATGCAGCAATGAATGGTTTCATCACTGATTTCTCGGCTTACCTTGTTTATATCACAGTAACCTGACTAGACGATAACCCCATTCCTGTGATTGAGGCATTAGTACCAGTTGGGTGCTTCATGGTATGTTGTCTGCGATTGCAGGAGGAGTGTTTTGGGGCCATTTGTTTTAGATCCACTTTAGAACTTGAAGTGTACCTCATAGGAATTTCCAGGTCTTTTGAGTGTGTGGCACTTAGGGGTGGATCAGGGGTAGGGTGCATGATCATCCCCATATACCAATGGCTGTGGTTTGGGGGAGATTTTCTGCAGGAGCTGGCAGATTTTATGGTCAGCCAGGTGTTGGACACCCCCAGATTATGGGTGCTGGGAGATTTTAATGCCTGGGTCAACGGTGAAACCTTTCCCTTTGGTCAGCAGCTCCTCTGGCTGATGCCACTGCGAGGTATGGCACAGGCAGTTGCCTTTGTTACCCACCTGCATGGCCAAACACTGGATCTGGACTTCTCATCAGGTCTTGACATTAGTGTGATCAAGGCTGATCTCGTAATATGATCAGATCATGACTTAATTTCCTTTCTGGGCTCCTTCTATGACCCCCCCCCCCCACGATGATCTGCTACCACCCAAAACATAATCTGGAGCCCTTCAAACTCCAGGTGGT
Source organism: Neoceratodus forsteri (assembly GCA_016271365.2). Lineage (NCBI taxonomy): Eukaryota > Metazoa > Chordata > Ceratodontiformes > Ceratodontidae > Neoceratodus > Neoceratodus forsteri. The sequence continues at coordinate 1,020,700,049 of CM057454.1, read as the reverse complement.
ATTGGATGCCTTGGACATGATGACAGCTTAAACTCAGGGGGCCGAGATAGCTGTAGAGTATTATAACACAGTTCTTGTGGCTGCCTTGGATTCCTTTACACACCCTGCTTTGTATTCCCTTTGATCTCCAACCAGATTCTCAACTCCAATAATAGTATCCTCCCTCTTGCCTGACCCAGCTGTTAAATAAAAGTGGCAGTGGGTGCTTAATCCTGCTGCTGGTATGAACACATCTCTCCTATCATTTTAATATAACCAGTATGCAGCTCCTGAATGCCTAACCCCCAGTGCTGCAAAACACCCCACTGACACTGGGGTGCCAAATCCCCAGTGTCAGCTACCTGTAAAAAAGAAAACTGTACCTCAACAATTGTTATTTTTTTTAATAACCTGAAACAAAGAAACCCATCCATTGATGTCATATACCCCCTGAAACTCTGCTGGTACCCCACCCCCTTCAGCATACACAACCCACCCCTGCCACTCCTCACATACCTTCCTATGGTCTACCAAAGGAATCCTTTCATGAGCAGCAAATGTCCTGCAGCTACTGAGCCTAACTGAAAATTGACTGAAAATGAGGCAAGCCTGGTTAATTGTTTTTTAATGCATTTTAAACTTTTATTGATAACTTTGATAATTTTTAGGCACAGACTAGTGTAAAATAGTAAGTGCCTATTGCCATCATATGTGTTGTTTTCTGCATTCAGTCAAGTTTACACTTACATTCTGAGTGATGTAGCTGCATGACATAACTGATGATGTCAGTGATAGGGCTTTTAAGTCTAAACATAGGTTTCAGACCTACACAAGACTGGGTTTGATTCTCAGTGGATAATAATCTTTCTTTCTCACTACAGTTTATGGAGTATGAGAGAAAACTGGCAGATGTCCTTGCTGATGTTAGCAAAATGATCTTTACTAAACTCTACTGCAACTGTGTATGGGAGAGAGGAGTCTGCACTCAGTACATGATGTGTATTCTTCCTCAGAGTTTTTGTTTTTGTCAAAAACCCTCTTGTTTCACCATGTGAGATGATAGCACACAGTGGTAGAGCACTAAGCCAGTAAATGACAAGTGTCTGAGTTTAATCCCCTATAAGAATGTTTTTTTTTTCTTACTACAAATTACGCAGTACAAGAGAAATTATCATATATCGTTGCTGATGTCAGTGATAAGAATTTCAGTAAAGCTTGAAGCAGTCTTTCAGGATATTGCTTCTCACCTCTTTTTCCCCCTTTTCTACCTCTTACTTCCTTTGTAATGCTTGCTTTTGTTCTCTCTCTAGTAAAATCTACTGCTGACCAAGCTGCCTTCTTCTTCTACATCCCTAAGCTATGGGGCTCTCTTCCCCCTTCAGTTTGCTCTGCTCCTTCCCTTCCCACTCTGAAATCTCTCCTCCAGGATTTCTCTATTTACTCTGGCAGTTGCTCCTGATATCGGGGTGGCCTCCTGTACCTGCCTTCCACCCATCCTGACACCAGCACTGCCCCTCTCCCCTAGTAACAGTCACTTTTCCTTGTTACTCATATTTTTGTGTTGTTGTGCACTGTTTAATGTTATTTTGCCTGTTTTGCAATTTACTGTATGGTAATATATTAAAAACGTTTAAACGTTTTTGTAATTATATATTTTGTTATACATACTTCCATATTATTGTGTTATTTTTGTACATTGTACCTTGTATCTGTTGTTTCTCTTCTTCCCCTTCCCCCAAAGGACATATCTGGAAATGAGGTGATATCAGCTTAGTATGACTTTCCCAGTAAAACTTTTTGAAATACATAAATAAATATTAAAGTGTTACTTTATTGCAGCCAATTTAACTGGCTAAACTTTAAGGCTTCTCTAGGTTTGAATACAAATTAGTGGGAAGTATTACTTCAAGTTGGCTCAATGTTCATTTCTAAATTCCACTGCTGCTGTGTATGGGAGTTCGGTACTCGATGCAGGATGTGTGTTATTCTTGAATGGGTTTTTCTTGTACAAAAAAACAAAACAGAAACCCTCATGTTTCACCATGTGGGATGTAGTACAGAATATTAAACAGTTACTTTATTGCAGTTAGTTTAATTAGTTCTGGCTGATACTTTGAGGCTTTTCTAGATCTGAATGCAACTTAGTGGGAAGCATAATTTCATATGATGGAAAAATGTCCATTACTAACCTTGTTCATTAGTAAACTCCACAGCAGGTGTGTATGGGGAGAGGGGGATTTGCATTCAGTGCAGGAAGTGTATCACCTTGCATGGGTTTCTTGTCACAAAACCTTCTGTTTCACCATGTGAGTTGATAGCACATAGTTGTAGAGTGCTTAATCAGTAGTAGAAGGGGGCCTGGGTTTGATCATAATTGAACAACTTTTTTTTTCATTCTCACTTCACTGTTTGTAATATAAAAAAAATGTTAGATGTCATTGCTGATGTTAGTGATAATAGTTTCAGGAAGGTTTGAAGCAGGCTTTAAGACTACTAAACTGTATTTATTGTGGTCAACTTAATTAGTTCTAGCTTATATGTTGAGGCATGTCTAGGCTTGACTACAACTTAGTGGGAAGTATGACTTCAAGTTGGCAAAAATGTAATTATTAAACTCCACTGCAGTTGTGTGTTGGAGTGGGGACTACACTCAGTGCAGGACATGTGTTCTTCTCACATGGGTTTCTTGTCAAACAAACCTTCAGTTTCACAATATGAGAACACAGAAACATAGAATTTGATGGCAGATAAGGACTGCCTGCCCCACCCAGTCTGCCCATGTTTTCCCTTCCTACAGTGTCACTGCAGACCATACTTGATCTCTGTATCTCTGTCTTCCTCCCCTTACTTTGCATTGATTCTCTTATGCCTATTCCATGCATTCTTGAACCCCACCACAGTTTTTGCTCCCATCGCTTCTGCTGGAAGAATGTTTCCAGCATCCACCACTCTTTCTGTGAAGAATTACTTTCTCACTTCTTTCCTGAACTTACTCCTTCCAGCTTCACTGACTGTCCCCTTGTCCTTGAGCATGTTTTTTCTGAAAAATACTCCCCTCCTTTATCAGATTAACTCCAATGAGGTATTTAAAGGTCTCTCTTCTTCCTCCTCTCTTCCAGGGTGTACATATTTAGGTCTTTTAGTCTCTCCCCTCATTGGGCTTCTTATGCACTTAGGATTTCTTATGCAGATGATGCACCATTTTAGATGCCATCCTCTGGATCACCTCGATCTGTCTATGTCCTTCCAGAGAGGTGACCTCCAGCATTGGATACAGCACTCTAGGTGGGGTTTCACCAATGATCTATACAGAGGCAACACCACTTTCCTCCTTCTGCTGGTGATACCCTTCCCTATGCACCCCAGCATTCCACTGGCCTCCCCTACTGCCTTGCTACACTGCTTGGCCACTTTTGGGTCATAGGTTATGATTACCCCAGGCCTCTTTCTTTTTTGTTGGTTGTCACTACCTCTTCTTCCATTTTGTACTCTGCCTCAGGGTTTATGTGCCCTAAGTACATGATTTTGCAATTCCTCTCACTGAAACCCAGGTGCCACACCCTTGACCACTCCTAGAGATTTCTCAGGTCTCTGCATATTCTTCACACTCCCCTGGAATATCCAGCCAGTTGCAGATCTTGAAGTCATCTGCAAAGAGGCAGACCTTCCCTTCCAGCTCATCTGCAATGTCAATTATAAAAACATTAAAGAGGATTGGTCCCAGTACTGAGACTTGAGGCACCCTACTGGTCACCCTTCCTTCTCTGGAGTGAACTGTGTTTGCCACCACCCTCTGTTGTCTATCCATTTACCAATTTCTTACCCAGTTTACCACCTTTGGTTCCACCCCTAAGTTGCTCAGCTTCCCTTACTAGTCTACAATGTGGAATGGTGTCAAATGTCTTACTAAAATCTAGGTAGGCTATGTCCACTGCTCCACCCTGATCTGTTTCCTTGATCACCCAGTCAAAGAAATGTATCAGATTTGTTTGACATGCCCTCTCTCCCATGAATCTATGATGTCTCAGGTCTTGTAACCCATTGAATGTAATATACTCCATAATCCTTTCCTTAAGCAGTGTCTTCATTAACTTCCCCATCACTAATGTCAGATAGACTGGACAATAGTTGCCAGCAGCCTCCTCCCTGCTACTACTTTTGTGAGGTGGGATTACATCTGCTCTCCTCCAGTCCTCTGGAACCACTCCTATTTCCAGAAATAGGTTACATAGGGCTGTCAGATGTGTACCTAGTAGCTCTCTGAGCTATCTCAATACCCTTGGATGCACCCTATCTGACCCCATCACTTTGTCCACTTTCAGATTTGTGACTTTCTTCAGGGCTCTCTCCTCTGAAAAATGACCAATGTCTACCTCCCTCCCTCCAATGCTCTGAAGAAGATAGTTCACAGTGGTAGAGTACTAAGCCAGTAATTGAAGGGGGCCATTGTTTGATCCCAGTGAAGCACATTTTATTTCTGTTTCCCTACAATGTATGTAGCATGAAAGAAACTGTTAGATGGCATTGCTGATGTCAGTAATAAGAGTTTCAGTAAGGTCTGAAACAGATTTTCAGAATATTAAACTGTTGCTTTGTAACAGTCAACTTAACTAGTTCCAGATAATACTTTGAGGCTTGTCTAAGTTTGAATTCAACTTAATGGGTAGCATTACTTCAAGTTAACAAAATGTTCATTACTGAACTCCATAACAGCTGTGTTTGGGGAGTCTGAAATCAATGCAGGATGTATGTTCTCCATGAATGGGTTTCTTGTCAAAAAGCATCTGTTTTACTATGTGATGTGATATAATAGCATACTGGGGTAGAACACTGAGCAAGTTGTTGAAGGGGGTGTGGGTTTGATCCCTAGTGAAAAACATTCTTTCTCACAACAAGCTAAGCCATGTATGAGTAATTGCTAGATGTCATTGCTGATACTAGTGATAAGAGTTTCAGTTAGGTATGAAGCAGACTTTCAAAATTATTAATCTGTTACTTTATTGGGTTACACTTCATTTAAGGGTCAATTTCAATGTAACTAATCATTAATTACATGCAACAGAGTAATTACACTGTAGTTACATTTAATTTAATTAAATTTTTTGTGATAACTGGATAAGTGCACTGATCCAGAGGGCCATTTTCAGGCACTACTCAGGCTGCAACACATGGTGAGCAGAGGGGAAAACATCTATACAATGAATAACAAATTGAGTAGTACAGTAGTCATTATCATTAGGTGGTGCAAATTACAAGGTAAGAACAGGCAGGTGGGAAATATACAATTCAATAAAAAACTCACAGTTCCTCCACAGGAGTTAGAAATAACTGTACAGTATATTACAGTAGAATAAAAGACGGCAAAGTGGGCATAAAAACATACACAAACACAGTGAGGTGGTCAAGGAACCCACAAAGACAGAGCAGGGATGAGTACTGGGAGGGTGAGACTAGACAGGATACGGTGAAATGGGAGAAAGTGCTTTAGGCACTTTACCCAAAGTGTCATACTGGCACTTGTACTTGTAAGCTGCAATCGTCCCTTTCTCCAGCAGATGGCATTTACATGTTTTCTGCATGCAGCTACATTGCAGTTGCAGGGTGGTTACAGTGTAGTTACTCTGTACCTACATTGTAGTTAGCTGACACTTATTAAATACAAATAAGTACAACATTTCTGCAACCTGCAGCTGACATCAGTCATGGGAACTGCAGGATGCCTCTGTAATGGTGGATTTTCTGAAATGCCTGGTCAAGGATGGCTGAATGAACCTGATAAATTTCAAAGTGACAGAATATTAAGATTGTAAAAAACATTCTGCTGAACACCTAACGTGCTAATCATTTGCAGGTGAGCATTTTCCCTTAAACTTAATATTTGAAGACTAAAATGATTTTTCTTTGCAAAATATATGGCCATAATAAATAGATGATATCCTTCACTCCAGCGTCTTCCTTGCCTCTTGTGTCAGAAACCCTGATGCCCTCCTTCATCCTAAACTTATTTTGCCTCCCCACATCACTATCAATTGTAAATCTCCCTAGCAAGCCCTTGGAACTGCAGTGTCCTTACCCAGCTTCATGAGGGGACATTGTCTTTAAACCAAATTATAGGCTTGCACATTTGCATGTTTGGCCATGTGAATAGTCCTTACATCCCTGGTTCCAGGGCAGCAGTGCTAACCATTCATGTAAGAAGAAGCATGATTTTACCCAAATTGCCATACTGACACTTGCTCTTGTAAGCTGCGATCTTCCCTTTCTCCAGCAGATGGAATTTTGCATTTGGTTACTGATTCTGTATACAGTTCAGAAACCCTGCCTACATTCATCACTGCCTTAATCCCATTCTCTGAAACCTATGCCTTCATTTTCTCCCAACTTTTCTGCTGTAACTCCACCCTGCATTATCTTTCTAAGTCCTTGCTCACCAGGCTCCATCCAACACTCTACTGCAGAGTTCCTCATCTGCTTCCATAAATGGGATGGGACCATATTGCTTGATCCTCAGAATGTTACACTGGGTCTCCAGTCGCTACAACATGAAACCACCCTGCTGGTCTTAAACATTTACCACTGTGTGCTCTTAGTCCCTCTCTGTGACCTCATCATCTCTTACTGTCAGTCCTGTAATTATCCTCTTCAGCAGTAAGTATGTGTATGTGTGTGTGTGTGTGGGGGCCTTTAGCTGTGGTGTTGGATTTATGTCTGGACCAGTCATCCTTTTCCTCTGTAGCTCATTGGCTTCATCATCCTGTTTAGATCCTACCTCAAACACCCAATTTTCCCTAAACGTTGACTCCTGAACCTTGAGTGTCAAACTCAGCCCAAACTTGAAAATAGTTAGTCCTGATCATACTGTTTCTTTTTCAGATGTTCACCACTTTAATTATTAATTAAGCAATAACACACAACAGGGTGTGTGCTGTGCTGGGATAACATCATGCCTTGCATCACTGGGCACAAGGCAACAGGCCAAGTGTGTACAACAACATGGTGTGATGTTATCCCCTCACACCACACACTCTGGAGTGCATTATTGTGATTATAAAATTGCTCATGTGTTAAAAAAAAAAGATTAAAAAGTTTATTAAAATTAGATTTTGCATCATTTTTTAATGGGTAGGTATACTTAAAAAATAGTGCAGATTATTTGCTTTGCGCGGTAGGTGGAGCTGTTTTCATGTTACTGTAGCTCTGTCCCCAGCCTCCTTCCACTGTGCACAATTGTTCTTTGCTCCCCCTCTCTGTTTCTGTTGTCCTATATCTTTCACACTTTTTCTCTCTCTTTTCTCCCTCTCTTTCTCTCCCTCCATTTTTGATTTATGTGATGCCAGAAAGTCACATGGCCACCCGCCTGTCCACCCCACCTGCTCATTGTTGAGATTACGCTATTCTGCCTGTGGTTCTTCGGTATAGTTGCTGTGTGTTTTGCATCAGGAAAAAAACAAGCATTTGTCAATGCCAAATGTTTGCTTGCTGGCATTGGCATTGGTAGTGTAGGAGTTAGAGAGCTTCATAAAAGGAATGGCTATGAAGTACTGAACTGAAGCCAACCCCGCCACCACCCTGCAGAGACTGACAGGCATTGGGGTGTGCCTTTGGGTCATCAGGCATAACGGGCATGCCATTTCACCACACCCTACCCTGCAGACACCGACAAGTGTCACGGTGTGCCTTGGGGTCTTTGGCCCTTATGCTCACCCTATTCCATCACGAAATATGGTGAGATGCATGCTGTATAGGAGAATGGGATGAACTTTGGGGCCAAAGAGTCCAAAGCACACCTCAATGCCTCTCACTGGCTTCAGGGTGTGGAATGGTATGAGCATTAAAGTCGAGAATCCCAAGTCACACCCCTGATGCCTGTCAGTCTCTGCAGGGTGGGGCGTTATGGTCAGAAACTCTAACGTCTCAGGTGTTTGTTGGCATTTTCACTCCAAATTTTCAACATGGTTTTTTTGTGACCCCACCTTATGAACAGTGGCAATATCAGTTTATTGGCCAAAAGCTGATTTTGCAGAGCGACTACACCATTTGGCACCACAGGTGCAAAAACACATTTCGAACAGGATGTGAAAAATGACAGCTGTACCGTTCATGGGGAGGTGGAAAAAATGGCAATGTTGAAAATCTGCAGTGAAAATATAAAAAAACTGGTGAAGTCACGAGCATGTGTATAAACTAGGCAACACACACCCATAATGTAATTAGTTTGGGGATGTTTTACAGCAGATTGTCAACACAGGCATTTTGGAACCTTTGCTCATGAACAGTGTCACTGTGATTTTCTAAATCTGTCCCGAACAGTGATTTCCCACAGCGACCACGCATTTCTGTGCTGGAAGTGCGAAAACACATTTCGGCCATGGTGTGAAAAATGACAGCTGTACTGTTCATAAGGAAGTGTGGAAAAATGCCAGTGGTGAAAATCTGGACTGAAAATATTAGAAATCCATGAACCTATGAGGGTGCATGGAATGGTCGCTTGTAACACAGTCATTTTATGGGCTTTTTTCACCACATTTTTCACATAGCTATTGTAACACCTCTGCTCATGAACAGTGTCACTGTGATTTTCTTAATCTGTCCCGAACATTGATTTTGCACACTGACTGCGCCATTGTGCGCTACATGCGCGGAAACATGTTTTGGGTGAGATGTGAAAAATGACAGCTGGACTGCTCATAAGGAGGTGTGGTAAAATGGCAATGTTGAAAATCTGGAGTGAAAATAGTGAAAATGCACGAACGTACGAGTGTGCGTAAGAACAGTGCAACGCATTCTCGTAAAGTAGTCATTTTGGGGAATTTTTTCACCAAAGTTTTAACATAGCCATTTTAATACTTCTGCTCATGAACAGTGTCACTGTGATTTTCTTAATCTGTCCTGAACAATGATTTCACACACCGACTGCGCCATTGTGCGCTACATGCGCAGAAACACATTTTGGGTGACATGTGAAAAATGACAGCTATACTGCTCATAAGGAGGTGTGGTAAAATGGCAATGTTGAAAATCTGGAGTGAAAATATTGAAAATTCGTGAACTAACGAGCGTGCATAAGAACAGCGCAATGCATGCTAGTAACACAGTCGTTTTATGGAGTATCATCACCAAATTTTCAACATAGGCATTTTAGGACCTCTGCTCATAAACATGCCACTGTCAGTTTCTTAATCTGTGCAGAACACTGATTTCCCACACAAACCTTGCTATTCCGCACCAGAAGTGTGAAAACACATTTCTTCCAGGGCGTGAAAAATGACAGCTATACTGTTCACAAGGAGATCTGAAAAAAATGCTAATGTTGAAAATCTGGGGTGAAAATATTGCAGATTCACAAAGTTACAAGCGTGCATAGCAACTGCACAATGCACGCTCGTAAAACAGTCATTTTTTGGATTTTCCCACCAAATTTGCAACCAAGGCTTTTTGAGAGCCCACCTCATGAACACTGGCACTGTCATTTTGTTAATTGGTCCTGAAAGGTGATTCTGCGCAGTGACCACAAAATCACCTTTCAGGGCCGATTAATGCCATGACAGTGACAGAATTCATGAGGAGAGGTCCCAAAAACCCCATGTTGAAAATTTGGTGGCCAAATTCCAAAAAATGCCTGAGATATGCATCAAAGTTGAAAAAACCCTATTTATTCCATTATACAGCTTACCGGCATTTCCTCAGTTCGCGGTCAGCTTTGAAGAGTGCAGATGTGTTCCCGGTCCACCGAAGATCATCGCGCTGGACTCCGGAGGTAAGTATGGGGTAAGGGGGTGGGAGGCAGGGCGCACAGTGGGTGGGTGCAGGTTGTGGGAGGGGCCCGGGAGACTGCGGAGGACATTTCCTTTGTTACAGGTAAAAAATAAAATAAAATAAAAGACATCGCAGGATGGTTTTTTATTTACAGAACAATTGGCATGCTGGAGTGGGCTCCCAGTGTGCCAACAGTCTTTTGGGGGCCACTGTAGCCAACAGGGATTGGGCACCCCATCGCACACAACAAGAGGGGTAATGCTATGCCGACGGGATTCACGCGCCCGGCCAGCACACAACAACCGGGTTGATTATGCCGATGGGGATTGGGCACCCCGTCGGTAGACAAGAAAAGTGTGGGGGCCACTGATACCATGATGGGGTGGGCTCTCCATTGGCAACATACATCTGGGCACTGCAGCCAATGGGATTGGGGCCCTGTCGGCAAACAAACATGTTGAAGCACATGCTGCCAGGATTGAGCACCCCTCGGCAGGGGTTAATATTGTTTGTGAACAGGCAGCAAGCCGCTGCCATGTTCACAAACAATATCAGGGCTGCAAGGTCCCACCCTGCAATGATGGGTCACTCCCTCATTGCAGCGAATGGCTGACATTGCAATGACGAGGCGGCCCCTGATTGCAGCGGCTATTGTTTCTCAAGTTGTGGCAAGGTTCCAAGCTAGTGTCACGGGCTGTGTCCCCATTATTGGTGGACATCACACATGCCCCAAAATGCCGTGCTGGTATTGGCCTCACAGTGTTGCACCTCCAGAACCTGCTTCGGCACCAAGCTGCTGCAATATGTTTCTTGTGCTGCGCGCGAGCAAACATAAAAAAGAAAGATAACATTAAGAGAAAAAAAATCAGTGAGTAACTGAAATGCAATGTGCCTTTGAACATATGCACTCAGTCTGCTTAGAGCAGTCGGGGAAAGCTGATGCTGAGTCAAGCAAGTAGTGCTAAAGTTGACGGCAGTGATGGCTTTGTGGAAATGTTCAGTTTCATTTAAAAAAAATTAAGCCATGTGGACTGAAATGTGTTATTGTGACAGAGTAGAAAGGTTTGATTTATTTGAGGAGTGTTTTTGAGTATTTTGTTACTGTGGTAGCCAGGTATTTACTTTTGAAAAAATGGGTGAAGTACCGGCAGAAACCACAGCAGCCATGCCAAGAGTGAACAACTTGGGCATGGACTGTGGACTGATTTTCCTAATATATAATGTGGTCATGTGTGTGCTGGGACTAGATCCGTGATGTTGTGCTGGGATAAGATCATGGGTCCAGTCCCAGACTGGCCAATCATGACCCAGGGATTTTTCTTGTTATTTAATAATCTTTGCACAATTCAGTTTATTTTGTTAACGCCTTGGTATAATAAATTGCATTTTGTTCTATTTCAGTTGCATCATTTATTTTCCTTGCACTGATTTAAGCTATGACTGAAGTTATAAAAGAAACTCATTCTGTTACAGTATATCATACAGTGTGTTCTCTTTTAACCACCAACCTTGGTACATCCTAAAATTTGATGGATAATAGAGGGTGACAGTTTCCCCAACAAAATTCCCCCTACTTCACTTAAGTTTAGCTTAACTTACTGTAGAACCCTGAAATAAGCCTTGTTTAGAATTACAACACTTATATAAATCAGAGAATTCTGATAAACAATATTATAATTTCATAGGGATTATACCATTAAAAACCTTAGACTAGCAACCGTAGCTCCACTCTATAATGTCGCATGGATGCATTACTTCATGCTGTATGTGAACACAATACCATTAACAAATCCAATAAAGTGATATGGTCTATATTACGTAATATTAGATCTAGAAAACAGGAAGTATTGTTGCCTTTGTTTCGAGCATACGTTAGACCACATTTAGAATATGCCTCACAGCTTTGGAATCCATATAAAAAATCTGAATGCCAGTTAGTGGAAAGAGTTCAAAGAAAATTTACAAAAAAAGTATCTGGGCTATTTGAAGTTCCTTATGAGAACAGACTAGACATTTTAAATCTTATGCCCTTATCTACATGTTGACTTCGAGGTGATCTTATGTTATTGTATGATATTATTCAAGACCCTTATTTATTGTGTGAACTGGGTCTAGAATTTAAAAACTGTGGTCACAATATCAGGGGACATCCCTTACAATTAGCTAGAAAACCCTTTGTTAAGTCAAGCCCTAAATATTTTTTACTGTCAGAGTTGTTGGCCCATGGAACAGACTACCACTAAATGTTGTTATTAGTGAAACTAAAAGTATTTTTAAAAATAGATTGGATGGTCTTATATGTAAAGGGTATGACCTCTCCTATTATGTATTGGATTAGTATAAGAGCTTCATGGGCTTCTACCTTCTTGCTCTTGCAATGTACCTTAGTATGAACCTTGGATCCCTCCTGGGTGAGTGTTAATGGACAGATTTGAATCTTAAATTCTTTTTTTTTTTAACTTTTAAAACTGTACCTTCAATGTGGTCCATTTTGTGCAAGCCAGGAATCAGGGTGAACACAACAGGAACAAGGTGGTGGCTCGGGAACTTGGGATGTTATAGGGCAGCAGCTATGGGTTTTAAAGCACAGAAGGAGTGCTGTTACTGAGTACAATGTGAGGAAAGCCAGCCAGTAGTCAGGGTGCAGGGCAGCAGTCATGGTTTTGAACACAGGAAATGGAGCGCTGTTACTTTTACTGAGCATACTGAGTGTACCATGTACCGAGAGGTAAGTGAGCCAGGAATCAGAGTATAGGGCAATAGCCATTGCTTTGAAAACATGGGAGGGAGTGATGTTACTTTATGGGGCATACAGAGCATACCATATACCAAGAAAAAAGTGAGCTGTGCATCAAGGTGAACCATGCTGACAGCCGAATGTTGTAAAGGACCCAAGAGAGGATAAACCAGTCAAGAACTAGAGTGAACTAAGTACTAAGCTAACGCCGAATGGTGCACAGGATTTAAGAGAGTATAAATGAGCTGGTAATCAGGGTACAGGCAGCAGACGTGGTTTTGAAAGCACAGGAAGGAGCGCACTTTAAGAAAAGAAAAGCCATACCTTTTTATTAACTTTGGACGAAAGTTTAAAAATGAACCAAATCCAGAGAGTCAGATAACTTACTGAAAACAATGCATACAGAAAGATGTTGACAGCACTATAGATAGAATGCTGTGTCCCTTTTATTTGAACAGTGAATAAATGAACACAGCATTCTATCAAAAGTATTGTCAGTGTTTTCTGTCTTTCCATGTTGCTGGTTTTCTTTGTGCCGTAGGGACTAGCACCACCTGGCGGATAAGCAAGGGAGCTTAACACTGCTCCCAATACAATCACTACAGCAGCCATATCTGATAGATGGCAGATAGCAAGGGTGGTGGTTAAACAGGGAAATTAACACTGCAGCCAAATGGTGCCCAGGAGAAGGTCGGCGGTAAGTGGGGGGTGGCGGATAAATGAGGGAGCACTGTACGTGTATTAACATTTTGTCAACGTCAGTTTAAGGGTAATGGTCTAAACCTTTAAAATACTTAGGATGTTACATTTTGGGGTAGGATTTCAAAAGGAATTTGTCTTGTCAATTTTATACAACTGCATCAGAGGTTTGGACACCTAAATGGTCTAACAGATTCCAATCTCTGGACACAGTTGCACAGAATTGTGAAAAAAATTTAAGATTTATGAAAAAAATTGCACATACAACTTTGTTTTATTCAAACTACAGCAAATTGCTAAAACTGTCACAATAGCTCAGGAGCCCTTGAACATAAGGTTCACCATTTTTGACACAATCAAGTAAAAATACAATATAATGTGCATCAGCCTCCGGCTACTTTAGAAATCCTGCCTGCTGTCTTTATTCATACAGTCCCAGAAAGGCTGTCAACTGAGTTACATTTTCTTTTACACCTCCAATCAATCTCTGAATGACCTTTTTTACTATTAATGAAATAATTGTTTCAGTTCCCACTGCTACAAACAGCAGGAGTCCAGCATTTATTGAAGCAATCAGTGTTAGTGGAAATACTTAAAGAACCATGACTCCTCCAGGAGAACTTTGAATAACATAATATTTGGACATCTCTTATGAGCTCCGTATTTCTTCTTGCCATAATTTATTACTGAGGTTTGATGCATAAAAACAGGATCTTTGTTCTTTGAGGGTTCATCAGCTCGTATTGCTTATTCCCAACATGATGTCATAATACTTTACTTGTGATATCACAGTTATTCCCATGGCAACCAACTGTGATACCACAACAAAGCATTATGGTTTCAGGTAGGGAGTATGCTGAAAGGGTGGGCGAACTCTAACGGAAAAAAAGATCATGTTTTTGTGGGTACTTCCTCAGTAATAAATATGAGGGAGAAGAAATCTATAGAAGGTAAATGACATACAAGCTTAATTGTTTCTAAGTATTATGATTTTCAAAGTTTTCCAAGAGGCATCAGCAGCTCTTTAATATGTTGTTAGGGACATTTAGGGAATCTCATACAGGTACAGGAGTGTATGTGTCCTTATTAGGGTTCTGCTCTTCTTCCCCATCTTTGCTGCTGTATATGACCTCTTGTCCTTTTGAAGCAGATGATAAGTGAGAGAGCATCTCTCGAAGGGAAGCAACTAGAGCACAATCTGTCCTTGCCAGGGTTCACCACTTTTCTTGGAAAGAAAGAATGGTGGAACTAGCAAGGGTCTATGAAGAGTTCTGACAGAATCTGTAAGTTGAACAAATACAAAAATACATGTAGTGCTAGTCTCTACAGCCATACCAAAGGATTGTAGCTTTACTTTTGATTGTTTTATTTATGTTATTCACCTGCTTAAACGTATTTAAATAAACCTCGAAAAGCTTTCCAGTAGCTAGTGTCTATTATTGGCAGTTTTGTTTGTTTTAAATTAAAGTTATTATGTACATTGCACTCACAAACTCACACTGTCAAACTTTTAAAGAGGACCAATTGACAGCTCTCTCCTGCTTACATTCTGAGAAGTGTGGATGCGATTGCTGTGCATGACACACATGTGCCTGTCTGCATGACAGAACAGTGCCATCTAGTGCTAAACAAGTGCCACCACTTACAGGTTTTAGTTTCATGAACAGACTCCGTGTGAACTGCTTTATTTGTTGGTCCAGATTCTGGAAAAAAAGTTTGTTCCTTATCCTCCAAAGAGTTTTGTCATAGGAACAAAATGAAAGTACTGGCTGTGGACTGTAGATGATGGAGTCAGGAAATAACTCGAATAAAAGTTTTGTTTACATAAGGCTGCCATCCATTTTTCACTATGCTGCAACTCATTTTTTTTTTTGTAGTTGTCAGTCCACATGCCTTTACTAATATGTGTCACCAATATATGTATTTTCATGTTATTTAGTTTAGTTCAGTTTAGTTTAGTTTATTCAGCACATATTACAGTCAATACCCCAGAAGGGAGGCTGATGTTACATACAATTCAAAACACCATCCACATAGCAAAAATAATACATAAGAAAATATATGAATAGATTTCATAACTACAAAAACTGTATGTGGTGAGTGGGATGTAAGCAGATGCTTGTTGAATGCTATTGTAGGCATGGGCCACAAACATGTTCACTGGATCAACTATAGTTATGCTGTAGGTCTAAATGCAGGCACCGAATAATGGGGTTTGGAAAACAAAATAAAAAATTCTATTATGCAGTTTTATACTGCTTTTTCTTTATCAGTCTGTTTTTCATTCTAGGGATGGTGCATTACATGGAGAGCAACTAGCGCCAGGCAGCCTTCAGCAGAGTTTGATCTCAGCAGCTAATTCAGGTGGGAAGGCAGAATTGCAACTGCAAGGAACAGCTGGGGACTGACCAGGAAGCCCTAGAGGGAATTTAAATTAGGCCACACCCAACATGTCCCACCATGTTTGTGTCCCAGTGAGTGGAACAGTGAATGAGTGGAACAGGTAGGTGGTGTCATAGGTGTTGGCAGGCATCAGCAGAGGAAAAGAGGGAACCAGGGGCTCTGCTGATCAACTAAGGTAAGACACCTGTTCACTTCTGTTGCATTCATTGATGGGAAGGGCAGAAGATAAATGATAGGCCTAGACTGGGACTAAGAGCAACACCCTATCTAGGGTAGCAGTATAAGGGATTTACAACAGATACAGGGGAATAGAAGTAGCAACAAACTAAAAATGGATGCTAGGAAGGGAAAAGGGTAAAAGGTAGGCCTAAACTGAACATAGAAGCAGCAAGGTGGTTTACAACAGATATGGGGGAACAAACAAACAAAAAAAAAAAAACAGAAAGAAACAGAAAGCTAGAAATACTCTATTGGAGTAAAGGTACATAAATATTTCTAGGTAACACAAAAAAGTATAGAAGCTGATAATTCTGGGAGTCTTGCAGTGCAGTGGCAGTGGGGTAGCAGTTTTCAGAGAGACCTTCTGGAGACTACACCTCTCTGGGTTGAGGAAGAAGGTCTCTAGACTCCAGGCTGTGTTGGCTAGGATTCAAAGGACCTCTCTACACCCAGAGGCCACCAAGTCTTCCACTGTTACCTCAGAGGATGCCCAGGAAGAGAACCAGGGAGGAAGAAAGGCTGGGCTATTGTGGACTTTGGAAGAGTGGGGGTGGTGGACCAGAGGCACATTCCTCATCCAGTACAACTGCACAATTCCTACACTTCTCTGGCAAGGTGGCACTACCATGAGGAGGCACCAGTGGTAGTGGCTAGGGAGGATGTGGGGATCCTCCATAGCGGAGACCACAAAGAGGGTGGAAGAGGACCCCAGAGGAGGAGGAGGAAGCAACTTCTGGGTGAGGGACTCGATTCTGAGGGGAATAGATCTGAGAATAGGGAAGAGGGGAGAGGGAGGTTAGGTTCCTTTGATGCACCGTGGCCTGGAGGGATGGGAAGTGGATCCTGGAGGTTGCTAGGGCAGCAGGACGGGGGGAGAGCAGGATGTCATTGTCCACCAGGGGACTAATGACCTGGCTAGGGACAGAGCTGGGATAGAGTGGGGGAGTTTAAGGAGCTGGGGAGGCATCTTAGGTAATACAGAAACATGGAAAGATAGAAATTGATGGCAGAGAAAGACCGCTAGGCCCATCCAGTCTGCCCATTTTCCCTACCTACTGCAAATGTTGCAGACTCTGCTTGATTTCCAGCTTTACCTCCTTGTTCCTATTGCTAGATTTCCACCATGCCTGTCCCATGCATTTTGGAATTTCCCACTGTGTTTGCCCCCACTACCTCTGCTGGGAGTCTATGCCATGCATCCACCACCTACCACCCTTTCCATGAAGAAATACTTCCTCACATTACCCTTAGTCTACCCCTTCCAGCCTCGTGTCATGTCCCCTCATTCTAAAACATCTCCTTTTTTGAAGCATGCTACCCTCCAGTTCCCTATTTATTGCCCCTTAGATATTTGTAGGTTTCTATCATATCTTCCATGTCTCACCTCTCCTCCAGGGTATACATATTGAGGTCTCCCAGTCTCTCCTCATATGATTTTTGGTTCAGGCCCTGCACCATCTTTGATGCCCTTCTTTGAACTGCCTCCACCCTGTCTATGTTCTTACAGAGATGTGGCCTCCAGAACTGGACACAGTACTTCAAATGAGGCCTCACCAATGAGCTGTACAGTGGCATCACCACCTCTTTTCTTCTGCTGGTGATACTTCGTCCTATGCAAAACAACATCCCACTGGCTCACCCCACAGCCATGGCACATTGTTTGGCCACCTTTAGGTCATCAGATATGATTGCCCCCATATCCCTTTCCTGTTTAGTGACTGTCAGTACCCCCCCATCATGAAATCCTCCCCAGGGTTCTTGCACCCCAAACGCACTATTGTGCACTTTTTCACACTGAATCTCAGCTGCCACACTCAAGACCATTCCTCCAATTTACCTAGATCCCTCCTCATTTTTTCCACCACTCACGGCGTGTCCACCCTGTTGCAGATCTTAGTGTCATCTGCAAAGAGGCACACCTTCCCTTCCAGCCCCTCAGCAATGTTACTTATGAAGACGTTAAACAGGACTGGCCACAGAACAGATCACAGTGGCACCTCGCTAGTCATCCTCTTTTCCTCAGATTGAGCTCCATTTACCACCACCCTCTGTCTTCTATCACTCAACCAGTTCCTAACCCAGTTTACCACCTTGTGACCCACTCCCAGGCTACCCAGCTTGTTCACAAGTCTTCTGTGTGGAACTGTACTGAAGGTCTTACTGAAATTCAGGTAGGCCACATCCACTGCTCCACCCTGCTCTGCTTCCCTAGTCACCCAGCCAAAGAAATCAATTAGATTTGTTTGACATGATCTTCCCTCTGTGAATCCATGCTGTCTTGGGTTCTGTGTGCCACTGGATTCAAGGTGTTACACAATCCTTTCTATAAGTAGTGATTTCATAATTTCCCCCACTATTGAGGTAAGGCTGGCCAGTCTATAGTTTCCATTCTTCTCCCTACTGCCACTTTTGTGTCGAGGGACTACATCTGCCCACCTCCAGTCCTCTGGAATAACTCCCATATCGAGTGATTCATTGAACAGGGCTGCCAATGGTGCTGCCAATTCCCCTAATATTCTAGGATGTATCCCATCCGGTCCCATTGCTTTATCCACTTTAAGTTTTGTGAGTTCTTTTAGGACTCTTTCTTCCATAAATGGACTGGTGTCCACCTTCCTTCCATATTTGCTCATGTTGCCTAACTGTGATCCCTCACCTTCTACCTCTGTGAATACAGAGCAAAAATATTTGTTCAGTATAGATGCTTTTTCCAGGTCCCCTTCCATACACTCATTCATACACTCAGGTCGCACCGGGACACAAGCAACTTGTTGCTCAGTGTGCCTTCCTGGTGAAACATTTCAATAAATAAATAAATAAAACACTCTCCTTCTTCCCTTCTAAGCCTTACAATCCTACCCCTGTTTTTTCTCCATTCACTAATGTACCCATAAAAAGTCTTGTTCTCTTTTTTTACCTCCTGTGCTATTTATTTCCTCTGTTAGTGTCTTTGTGCTCATGTCTGCTTTCCCTGACTCTCCCTGTTTATCCAGGTACACTACCCTGTCCTCTTCCTTTTGTGTTTCTTTGTATTTCCTGAAAGCCATCTTTTTCACCCTTACCTTGCCAGCCACTTTGAGAACCGTAGTGGTTTCTCTCTTTCTCTTGCCCTTGTTTACTTGCCTAATACAAAACTTTGTTGCCTCCACTATGGTTTCTTTTGGATAGGCCCACTGCTCCTCAACTCTCCTCCGTTAGTCCCTCCCTGCCAGGACATTCTTGAGATGTATCCCCATCTTAGTAAATTCCTCCCTCCTGAAATTCAGGACCCTAGCTTTTGTGTAGCTTGACTGTGTCACTGTGGTCATACTGAACCACACTGTGCGATGATCACTGGACCCCAGGTGTCTGGCCACCCTGACTTCCACAATTCTGTCCCCATTGGTGAGTACCAGGTCCAAAATTGCAACCTCCCTTAGCAGTCTCAGTGGCTTTTGCTGAGGTGCTGCCTGTCTAGGATGGGGGGAGAAGAGGGATCTCACACAAGGACCTTTAACTCCTGGGTGAAGGAATGGTGCAGAGAGGAAAAGTTTGACTACACTGGAGACTGGGGGTCCACCTGGAGGGATAGGGGCCTTTACAGGGGTGATGTCCTGCATCCATCCACAGTCCTTAGTGGATGGTTTAGATGTTACTTTGAGGAACATTTAAACTAATGTAAGGGGGCTTGCAGAAGAAATGAGAGAGGCAGAAACTGATCCCTCCCATGGGCTAAAGTAGGGAGTAGGGAGAACATGGAGGGAATGGAATCCCCCAGGGTTCAAATTAGTAAAGGAAGCAGAACAGTACAAATGAAGGGAGATGGGAACTGAAGCATTAAAAAGTGGGAGGGAAGCAGGGCAAAAAGGAAGGAAGGGGGTAACAAACAGAGTGGCAACAAAATTGGATAGGCCATGTGTGCGAATGCTAGAAGTCTAGGAAATACAATTCTGGATGAAGAGGCCATCATGATAGAGGCCAGCCTGGATATAATGGCTGTTACTGAGTCATGGTGCACTGAAAATCATGACTGGGGCATGACTGTACCAGGCTACACTCCATTCAGGAAAGTCAGGGTGGGAAGGAAAGGAGGGGGTGTGGTTCCTTATGTGAGGGAAGGTATTAAAGCAACATAGATACAGGGAATACAGAGGGGCAGAGGTACTGTGGGTCACCACAGACATGGGGATTGCAGCCTGTATTTGCATGGGCATGATCTACAGACCTCCAGCACAGGGGAAGTAGTTCAATAAGGTACTGGCGGAAGCCATCAACAGGATGGCATACATAGTGGTGGTGCTGCTGATGGGAGAATTCAGTCTGCCAGAGGTAGATTTGTGGCTCCCAGCTGTGGCCTCAACTAGAAGCAGTGACATCCTGGAGTCCCTGAAGGGGGCATCCATTAGGCAACTAGTCAGTGAATCCACTTATTATGAGGCAATACTGGACATGGTACTCACTAACAGAGATAGTGTTGCAGATGTCAAAATGGGAGGCCACCTGGGGACCATGAATCACCATACAGTGTGGTTCAATGTAAGGACAGCTGCAGAATCAAATCAAACAAAGGCAAGGGTCCTGAACTTCAGGAGGGCAGATTTTAAAAAGATGGGTGAATGCCTCAAGGATGACCTGGTGGGGGGATGACCTGTGTGGAATGGATGAACAGTGGATGAAGCTAAAACAGGTCATAGCAAAGATAACAAACCTCTGCATCAAGCAAGTGAGCAAGAGAAAGAGGAAAGAGACCACTATGATTCTCAAAAGAGGTGGCAGAAAAGGTAAAAGATAAAAGAATAGCTTTCAGAAGGTATAAGGAAACACAGAGGGAGGAGGATAAGGAAGTGTATCAGAGGAAACAGAGTGAAGCAGGTAGGGCAGTAAGGAGCATGAATGAACAAACTGAGAGAATAGCCCAGTAGGTAAAGAAAGGGGACAAGACATATTGTAGGTATGTAAGTAAAAAGAGGAAGACAAAGGGTGGGTTTGCAAAGTTAAAAATATAGGGGGGGGGACTGTATATACAGTAGGGGGACCAGGAAAGGCAGACAACCTGAACAAATACTTTTGTTTAGTGTTCACAGAGAAAGGAGAAGGGGATGGGCCACAAAAAAGTAACAGGAGCATTGGATAGAGGGAGATGGACACAAGTCTGTTTTCAGAGAAGGGAGTCCTGAAGGGACTTGCTTATCTGAAAGTGGACAAAGCAATAGTGCCAGATGGGGTCCATCCAAGCATACTGAGGGAAATCAGTGAGGTACTGGCTGTGCCTCTGATAGTCCTATTTTACAGCTCACTGGAAACAGGAGTGATTACATAGGACTGGAGAAGGGCAGATGTAGTCCTACTTCACAAAAAGGTAGCAAGGAAGAGGATGGCAATTATAGGCCAATCAGTCTAACATTGGTGAGGGGAAAGTTGATGGAATCACTGCTGAAGGAAAGGATGGTGTAAAATCTTGAATCCAATGGGTTATAAGACCAGAGGCAACATGGATTCATAGGGTGTGGGAGTAGAAGATCATGTCAAATGAATTTGATGGATTTCTTTGACTGGGTGATCAAGGAACTAGATCAGAGTGGAGCAGTGAACATAGCCTACCAAGATTTCAGTAAGACTTTTGACACTGTTCCACATAGGAGGCTAGTACACAAGCTGGGTAGCTTATGAGTAGTGCCAAAGGTGATAAACTGGGTAAGATACTACAGTAGTTAGGGGATAGGTGGCAGAGGTTGGTGGTAAACAGAGTTCAGTCTGAGGACTGACCAGCAGGGTGGCTCAGGGATCTGTGCTGGGACCGGAGTGACAACTCCTCTGCAATGTCACATATAAAGAAATCTGGTTGAAATGGAATTTATATGTAACATTGCAGAGGAGTTGTGACACTGGTCCCAGGACAGATCCCTGAGCCACCCTGCTGGTCAATCCTTGGACTGAACTCTGTTTATATGTGACATTGCAGAGGAGTTGGAAGGGAAGGTCTGCCTCTTTATGGATGACACCAAAATCTGCAATAGGGTGGACACTCTAGGGGAGATGGAAAGGCTGAGCAGTGACCTCAGAAAACTCTAGGAGTGATCAAGGGTATGGCAGCTGGAGCTAAATGTGAAAAAGTGCAAAATAATGCATGTAGAATGCAGAAAACCCAGTGGTGGAGTACAAAATGGGAGGGGTGATACTGACAACCACCAAGCAAGAAAGAGACCTGGGGATAATTATATCTGATGACCTAATGGTGGCCAGGCAGTATAACAAGGCAGTTGTGCAAGCTAGTGGGAACCTGTGGTGCATAGGGATGGGTATAACCAGCAGAAAGAGAGAGAGGTAGTGTTGACCCTTTTTAGATTGCTGGTAAGACTCCACCTACAGTTCTGTGTCAGGTCTGGAGGCCATGTCTCTGGAAGACAAGTATTTAGACAGAGTTGAGGGTGCTGGTTTACTGAGGAGGAGGAGTGTGTCAGAGCGTCAGGAGCGGACCGAGTTACTGAAAACAAAAAGGAGCCGATTTACGCTATTTTAAAAAAAAGTAAAGGTATGCTAGCATTGCCCGGGTAAAACCCTGGATTCATACCTGAATTAGGATCAGCTTTTTTAGGCGTTTCACTCGATAGCTTTGTTTCTGGTGTTTGGTTCCTTCTCTCCCGCTCTTCGTTTCTTTTACAGCTGTGGAACTTTGGTCACTAGTAAAAAGCTACAGAGGAGTGAAAAAGGCAATGAGTGCCCCATCGTGGGGGGGGGGGGAACAGCAGGACAGCTGACTGCAATGACTGTGAGCTACTGGTGTCAGCAAAAGGGAACAAAAAACATTTTTTTTATCCCCTGCCTAGTTTGCCAGAGCCTGTTTGGACTGTTGTAACACCTTTGAGTTATATTGGAGTCACTACGAGTTACCTATGATTAACCCATGGTTTTAGAGGGAAGTATACATTTTTTTAAAACAAATGTTTTAGCATTGTTTTTACTTGTTTTCTATATATGTTTATATTTTTTTTTAACAAGAACAGTATTCAAATATTGGGTTTGGTATTTGTGTCCTTTTTGTTTTGTTCATTGTTAGTGTTAGCGTTAGCGTTAGCGTTAGTCAGCTGCTAAATAAGGATTACATTTTTATTTTTCTGATAGATAAGGGAAAGGTTTTATTTAGTTTTTGTTTTTTTGTGGGTTTTTGAAAAAATGTCACATGACTGAAAGATGTGGTAAAAAGGTGCATGCGCTAGCATTCTTTAGATCTTCATCTGGCAACGGCGTTCTGAACATTCCAATGAGAGTATTGCTAGTTCAGAATTGCGTTATTTCTTTTGATGTATTAGCATCTGGGGTGGCAAGTCATCCTTTTTTATAGATTGCCTCTGATGTTCTTGTTTGCTCCTTGAACAAAGTAAAGCAAAAAGTTTTAAGGTTCAGAGCCTATAACCTACTACCCACTAGTCGCGCTATTACTTGGCTTTCACCTCTCGCATACACGTGGAGTAAGTAGAATTGCCTTTACTTTAACTTGGTATTATAAGAAGCAAGTTATATGGGTATTTTTTCTTGTTGGTGTTTTGGCCTTCCTAGCTCATAGTTGATATGTTTAATATAGATGATAAAGCCAATTTATTCAAGCTCTGGACTAGGTCAAATTGTTAGTTTTTTTGTAATTGTTATTTGTTAATTGTTATTTTTTGTATTATCCCTTAATCAGTTTTTTCTTTCTTTGTAGTAATTAACCCAGCCTCTTATCATTCTTTGGATCTAGAAGTTTTGAAATCCCAAAGAAAGAAAAGCTATAACCATCGTAGTGATACAGATTGGATTTATACAGTGATAATTCAACCTCTGGAACTTCAAAAGAATTATTTTAAAGTTTCAATGAGAGGCTTTCTATTTCTACTGAACTACTTCTGAATTGATTTGCTTCAGATGACCTTTGAATTTTGAACTTGTGTAGTGGAATAATAGCAAGCAGCAAGTACCCAGCATTCCACCTTCTGTGAGGGAAGGAGTCAGTGAGTAGCTGCTAGATTAGAACATTATTACACCTGGAAGGAGCAAGAAGCCCTATGTGCAGGGAGCTGTTAGAAGCGATCTGAAATCTCTGAGCTTCGGGTAGCTCGCTGTACTTGTTTTGTTGGGTGCTGCTTCTAAGGAGTGATACCTCGGAGTCTTTACTCCTCGGATTTGACTGAGAGAGAAAGGAAAGAAATTATTATTGAAGAACATTGAGAAACTTGTATGAACTGAGTCGATTAATTTCAAAAAGAATATTATTAGCATTGGTCTAGTCTTATGGTTGTATTAAGACTTGGATCTTTGAGCACTGTTAAGATCATATGGAATTTGCTGTGTAGTGTGAATTTGAATTCATCAAGTTTAATAAGGATTTGATTTTTTTTAACTGAACGTTTAATTTTTTTTAGGATTTATTTTGTGTATTTATAGCAATTGATATTATTTGATATTTATTTTTGGGTTTCTGTTTAGGATTACCTGTGTATTCTGTAAAGTTGGGTGCCCCCTGGGTATCTCTTGTTTACTTGAGGAACCTAGGTGTGAATTAAAATGCCCATGAAAACTAGAAGTAGGAAATCACCTACTTTTGAAGCCAATATGAAAACAAAAAGGAGCAAATAAACTCATAAAGAAAGATCATTTAGGGGTAATGAGAATTTTAATGCTATTAATAGGCCTTGTAAAAACAAAATAAAAACTAATTCTGAGGGGAAGAAGGAGAGGAAGGTAAATATAGAGGAGATGAAAGAGAAAGATAATACAGAAGATAGGGATAATGATGTAAAATTAATTATTGAAACAGGGAGAACTAAGTTTCAACCTTTAATTACTGATTTATGGAAATTTAACCAAAAACAGAATGAGGAACAGGAAGGGGGATAAAAAAGCAGTTGTCTCAACCTGAATCCAGACTTAATTGAGCTGGTAAACAGCGAAGTAACTAAAACAGTGGAAGATATAAGGGAGACTATAAGAACCAATCGTAAGATTGAAAAGAAAATCAGTGACTTAAAAAAAACTTTAGGCTGGATTTAGATGGGTCGTATAATTCAGCTATAAAAAGTGATGCAGGTTCTCTCGGATCACAATAGGAAGGAGGAGTCTATATATATTTTAAAGGACACTAATAGTGATAGCTGTATACAGCAGGGCACAGAGTATGGGGAAGTGAATGAAACCTTGTATATGAGTTCAGAAGAAGAGAAAATTCCCGAAATGGAGATATTGACTAGGGATTGTATTATTGCATTGCAGAATCCTTTGCCAGCAAATGCAATGATTTATGAACAATTGATTATGTCAAAATAAGAATTATCATTTATTAAGGGAATATGTATGGAAAATAAAAAAAAATAGTTCTCATTTATGAAAGTGTTATTAGGGATGTTAAACTCCATATAGAAGATTCTGAAAAACAAGACAGTAATGCTGAAACAAGTCAATTGGTTTGTGATTTATCCCTTCTTTCTGAGATTTCTAAAACAAGCATGAGTGATGAGCCACACTCGGATTTCAGAATAAATGAAAATTTTTTAGAACAGGATTTGGAATTATTTATGTTACCAGAGGGATATGAAAACCCGAATAGCATAATGGAAGAAATAAAGGCAGGAAATCTGGAATTATGGGGTAAAGGGATATCTCAAGAAAAGGAGGTGACTGAAAAATTTAAAAGGGGAGATCAGGATTGGAATTTTGCAGGAAGATTGACTATAGGAACAAAGCACCAGAAAGGAAGAGACAGCGGATGAAAATATAATGAAGGAGAAGAAGAGGAAACAAATCAAGGTGGGGAAAAATATTAATAGACAAAGCAACAATAAGTTTATACAGAAACTTGGGGTTAAAATTATGGGTAAGAAATATAATGTAAAAACAAAAAGAACAATGAAAGAGTTGATAAACAAAAATAAGAAAGAAAAGACGGATACAGTCCTAAGTATTAGTAAGGAGTTAAATGGAAATACCATAAGGGATTTGACAGATAATTCAGGAATTAGGAGTCTGATAGAAGAGGTTGTAAATGATAGAAAGGAAAACATTGAAGTAGAACAACATTTAAAAAAACTCTTGAAAAGGACATTGGAAACAGACTACATATTACCTAGCTATAAAGTTTCAATCATGCCAGATGAAACAGAATGTAAATTAGACACTCACTTGAAAAAACTTATAGAGGTAACTTTACAGGGGAATGGAAAATATGAGGGTGTTATAAATAAGGTTAGTGTTGTCAGACCTTTACCTGATACAGAAATGGTTTTTCTTATTTCAGATCAATATTTTGTACTTAAAGCTATAGAAAATCAGAAGAAAAGAATGAAAGACCTAGGCTTTGAATTAGATAGAGTGGTGACTATGAAGTCTATGTTTCTGAGTTCTTTCTAGAGAATAAAGAATTGTTGAAAAAGGAATTTCCGATCTCAATTTATGGGATTGATAATTTCCTAAATGAATCCCCTCACAATTTGCAATTTAAGGTTATAGATTATTTACAAAATCTGTTAAAAGATAATAAATTATATGAAAAAATTGTTAAAGTTAAACGGTGGGAAAATCAAGGGCAAATAACCATCTGGTTTAAGACCGAGCAAGACTACCAATCTTTCCTTTCTAATTCAGAAAGGTTGGACAGGATAGATATAAATATGAAAGGTGAAAATGAGAATGCGTGGGATAATAAAGAGAGAAAGGATAATTTACAATGGGTAAATTTAATCAAAATGACTAATAAGTTTCATATTTTACAAGATACAGATGATGATTGACAGATGAAAAGGGATGATTCAAAAAAATAACACAAACACAGATTCTAATATTCTATCTTGGAATGTCACTGGATTAGGTGAAAGATTAGCAGATCCATCATTTATAAATTACTTAAAGCAGTTTGACATTATCTGTCTGCAAGAAACGTGGACTAATAAGGAAATACATATTGATGGATATAAGATGTTTAATAAAGGGGAAACCAGTATAAGTAAATATGGTAGATTATTGGGTGGTCTTTTAACTTGGGGAAAGATTGCAAAACAAATAAAGTATGAAGAATATGTAGTAAATTCTAATCATATATTAGCAATTACCCTTGTTGTAAAAAACAAAAGAACTTTTATCCTTAATGTGTATTTCCCTCCAGTGGGATCCAAATATAAAGATAATAATATTGTTGAAAAACTTAGCTCTGTAATAGAAAAATGGAAATCAAGTGAGACTGACGCAAGAATAATTATTCTGGGGGATCTTAATGACAGGGTGGGACACAGCCTGGAGCCCACTAGTGAAATTCGAGAGGCTTGTGCAGCCCTGGGATCACAGAAACTAAAAATGAGTAGGGTGACAAAGGACAAAAAGAGCTGTAAAAGAGGAAAACAAGTTGTACAAGGTTTGGAAGATAATAATATGCTTTTGATCAATGGACGGTCTAATGGAGACCCCCCTCAGAGAATTTACTTACTTGGGGGTGAGGGGTGTCTCTATAATTGATCTTTGTTGGATAACTTTAACCTTAGTGAAATACTTTGTGGATCTTTCCTTAGGTAAACACTCCGAGAGTGAGCATAACCAATTAGAGATCAAAATTAAAATAAATCAAGGGGAAAAAGATAGAAATAATCAAAATCAAAATATTCATAGAGTTAAAAAGGGGATAAAATGGGATCGGATAGAAAACTATAAATCAATAGCATTATTAAAAAATAATGGGATAAGGAATGATATTATATTCAACTTACAGTATGCACCTGGAGATCGGTTTTTAGGTTTATATATATTGACTATGACAAAGATCTCTAAGATTATAATTAAAGCCACGATATTTAATGAAAAAAACTGCCGGTAAATGGTATGAAGGGGAGTGTAAGGCTCAAAAAAAGAAGGTAAATCAATGTGTAAGGTATACTGTCAAAAGTCTGACCAAAATTAATAAATATATCTTAAATAGATTAAGAAGAGAATATAAAAAACTTACAGAAAAAAAGAAACAGTCTTTTAGAAAAAGATTATGGGAACAATTTGAGAAGGCTGTGTGGGCAAAAGACAATAGAAAATACTGGCAAATGGTAACTTATGGTTGGGATAATATACCCTATACAATACAGAATCATATAGAGCATTCTTTGTGGTATAGTCATTATAAAAACCTTTTTTATAATATGGATGTCTGGAATGAGTCAATATATAAGGGAAACTGGAGATCACTGGAAGTTAGTATATCTGAAGAAGACATTCTTTTGGCTAGCTATTGATACAGCCAAAAGACATAAAGCTCCAGGTCCGAATGGAATTCCTATTGTCATTATAAAAGATGACCCAGAACTTTGGATCCCATTCCTTAAAAGATTATTCAATCTTATAATTGAAACAGGAAGAGTCCCATTAACATGGAAAGAAAATATCATCATACCAATCAATAAGAAGGGTGATAAATCTAATCCAAGTAATTATAGACCCAGAAGTCTCTTAGATACAACACAAAAGTTATTTACTAAGATGATTAATACCAGAATAATGACATTGTTGGTTAAAAAAGAAATCCTGAATGAAGGACAAGCAGATTTTTAACCAGATCATTCTACATTAGATCAATGTTTTGTATTATCACATCTGATTCACAAATATATTTATATTAAGAAACATTTGTTTGTGTATTTATTGACCTCAAATCAGCATTTGATAGAGTTAATAGAGAAAAATTATGGGAAACATTAAGAAAATATAAGTTAGATGAGTCAATTATTTGTTTGCTTAAACTGTTATACAGTAATAATCATACTATGGTAAGATATAATAAGATAGGTGATATTACCCCTAAATTTCCATCCAATATTGGCCTGAGACAAGGCTGTGTTTTGTCACCTGTACTCTTTAATATATTCTTAAATGAAGTATTGGAAGTTTTGGATGATCCAAGGCTGCACATGCCTAGGTTGGGCTCCAGGAGGTGTCCCTACCTGGCATATGCTGATGATGTTGTTTTAATGGCAACTAGTTTTTTGGGTATTAAAAGAAGTCTGAAGAAATTTTATGAAAAATCTGTTGAAGCTGACTTAACAATTAACTATGATAAAACAACATTTATGATATTTGATAGAAATCATATGAGATTGAATAATATACCAGATTTGTACTGTATAAATAATAAGATTGAATATGTAGAAAAATTTTGTTATTTGGCTTTAGTATTTAAATATAATCTCAGGTGGCAAAAACATACTGTATATCTACTTTGACCCAGAAAATTATACGTTTAACCCTGACAATAGAGTCTTTTTCTTATAAATATGGAGGCCAGTCTATTAAAGGCTCTTTAAGGGTCTTTAATGCAAAGATAAAGACACAGATTCTTTATGGGTCTGAAATATGGGGACAATGTGATAGTGATAAACTTGAATCCTGTATGGATAAATTTTATAAAAACTTATTAGGATTACCAAATAGTGCAGCATCTGTACTAGTTAGACTTGAAATTGGACAGTTTCCAACAAGAAAAAAAATTGAACAAAGATCATGTATATACTGGTTAAAATACATAAAATGCCAAGTCAGAGATTACCTAGGGCATACATGGAGGAGGTATTATATTATAACCAACTAGGATATAAGTGTCCTGGTTTATATGCATTGCAGGAACTACTTATCCAATATGGGCTCCTTCAGAGCATAGCTGATAGCTTGGTAAAACCAGATATAGAAATTAAGCATGACGTTAAAACCAGAATTATGGATATTTATGCTCAGAGAGAAATGGCCTTAAGCAAGAATTATAAAGTAAGTACTTGGCTCTCAATTAATAATATGAGAGTGTATAGGATAAATGAATATCTATACATAATAGAAAACCCTGTCCTAAGAAAGAAATTTACTAGACTTAGATTTGGATATATAGATAGTCAGACTCTAAGAAGATTATATGGAAAATCAAACTTGGATTTGTGTGCTTGCCATAAAAGCAAAGATGATATAGTTCATCTACTTCTATTCTGCCCATTATATAATAGGGAAAGGTCAAAAATGCTAGGAGATGTTCTTGCCACCCTGGAAATGGATCAACTTTACAAAATTAATTATTTATTGAACTCGGAAGAAAGGATTATTGTGGGGGAAAGTGGCAAGGTTTGCCAAACTGTTGGAAAATAGAAAAAGACATATTCAAAAGAATGAAAAATTAAATCTGAGTGTAATACAGGATGAAGTATGTTTTTGTATGATATTTAATTGTATTTATTGATAATATTTGAATAACTGTGTTTTTTCTTTCTTATTGTTTTTCTAATTGTGATGACAATTGTGTTTGTCAACAATAAAATTTAACCTGAACTTGAAAGAGTTGAGGCAGTCCAGAGGAGGGAAACTAAAATGGTGCAGGATCTGCATCAGAAGCTCTATGAGGAGGACTTAAGGACCTAACAATGTACACCCTGGAAGAGAGGAAGGAGGGGATATGATAGAGACCTTTATATACCTCATGAGGGTAAATAAGGTAGAGAATGGAAGTATTTCTCAGAACAAAAAGGTGCTCCAGAACAAGGGGACATGATATGAAGCTGGAAGTGGTAAATTTAAGAGAGATTTGAGGAAGTGTTCCTTTACAGAAAGTGATGGGTTCCCGGAACAATCTTCCAGCAGAGGTGGTAGGGGCAAAAACAGTGGTGGGGTTCAAGAATGCATGGGATAGCACAAGGGAAAACTTGAGAAAGGGGGGGGGAGAATGTACCAGAGATCAAGCAGGATCTTTGGTGATACCGTAGGCAGGGAAGAATGGGCAGACTGGGTGGACTAAGCAGTCCTTATCTGCTGGCAAATTCTAGCTTCTGTATTTCTATTTCCCAACATCCCCAGCTGCCCACTTCTGGTCTATGATCAGCAACATTTAGCCCTGACAACCCCATACCTTAAAAGGGCTTGCTACCCCCATGGCAAGCCTTGAGGGGGTTGTCCTCCCTCAGAAGACACGTCCATCTGCCCAGTGGAAGTGTAAGACCCAAGAATGCCAGGTTTGCCATGGTGTAGCCAAAGAGGATTGTCTTGCTTTGTTTCTCCCCCTCTCCTTCTGCCATAGGAAGCTGATGACAAGTACTCCAAGGCACACACATGCAAATGTATGCCAAATTGAGTCAAGTGGAGTCCTCCCCCTGCACACAGTACTGCTGCTCTATCAGCTAGTGTTAGCCAGGTGGTGGTATTGCTGGTGCTATGAGCAGCAATGCAGCTACTGTGGTGACTGGTGGGACAAGATCATATTCCATTTCAATCAGATTTCTATCATAGTTTAATCTAGATAAAACATTTAAAAAACAAACAAAGGGGTCAGCAACTAAAGGCTACAAACACTCAAAGCTTTATTACAAAAGAATTTTCTTATAAAGAACTGTGTATAAAAATTCTCTTATATGCAAGCACTATGCAATTTTACACAGCGAGAGAATGTAAATGGGTATCCCATAGGTCGCAGTGCTACACAAGCCGAAATGCAGAGCAGAATAGACAATTACTGTGAATGTCGTTAAACCAATGTTTGTACAATCAAAGCGGTTAGGTAGAACATTCAAAAACATTCATGGCAGTGCTTGTGAGGCAAAAAAGTGCCTAAAATCGAGGCAGAGCATTCGAAGATGTTTTTAATGCTTGTGTGGCATACGTAAAAAGACGAAAAAACATACCACTCTCCTTAAAATCTGGACACCTCCTTGTGCAAAAACTAGTAAGTCACTAGCTTCAAATAAAGCGTAGAAGCCCAACACTCCACATACTGCTCGCCACGGACTTAACAACGACCGATACCCGGAAGAGACAACAAAACGTCAGAACAGACGTCACGCTTACGTATCGACTAAAACGTCTTCTTCAGAGCATAGAATAGGTGCATTGTGTCTCCTTAAATGCAGAATGGCTCTTAAAGAGACAGAACAAAAAACTACACCGTACAACATATAACCTCCACAGAACTACGAATATTGAAACAAAACAAACACAGCTAGATAAAACATTAAATTACTTTATTGATACAAAAAAATAAAGATATACTATATTAATACTGTATTTATATAAATGACATTGGTTCTTATAAACAGTTTTTTTTTTAATTCTGTTTGTGCTCCGCTTACCTCGGGGCAGCTCTCAGGGTCCTGTACTCAGCTTGCAGCTCAACCACCAGTTTGAACCTCCTCCTCTGACTTCATCAGGTCAGCAAGAGCTCCAGGCTCCTCTTGCCCCATGGAGAGACTCCAGAAACCCCAGGGTGTGGTGGAGAGATGGCAGACTCTGGGCGTGTGGCCGGACTACCAATGGTCGCCGCTGTCTCACCCAAGGTGGAGGGGATTTTTCTACTTTTTCGTTGTCTTCAAGAACTTGGACATGCAATGACATCCTGCTCAGTGTACTCATGCTCCTGTGAGTACCAGAAAGATGTCTGCTGCAGTTCAGCCCCTCTTACAGCCAGCCAGACACTGTGCATCCCCCAGTCTCCATTAGGGGTTGCTGCTGCACCAGCATGGGTGGATTCCCCCTCCCCAAGGAAGGAGAGCAGTCCCTGGGATGCTTGATCCTTCCTCAATCCCACTGACCCCCGGTGACTAGGGCTCATTTCTGAACCCGGGTTGCCGGCATGGCATGAGGTGTGGCATCCAGTGCCTCAACCCTCAGCAGCACCAGGCCAGCCTTATAAACAGTTTTTGTTGGTATAAAAATTAATACTTCCCCTTGCCTCACACACTTATGCTCTCTTATTCTTTTATGCTTATGTATTGTTGTATCTATATGTGCATGTGAGTGTAAATGTGTGTGAGTGTGTGTTTATTTTTATGACACATGCTGTATTTTATCAGGTAAGGAAACAGGTTTGTTTCCAGTTGCAACCAGGTGTGTGTGTGTGTGTGTGTGTGTGTATGTGTGACTTGTTATGCATGTGCATACATAAATATGCATGGTATATATTCATGGGTGTTTTATATCATTTATCTATTTATCTATTTACCTGTCTGTCTATCTGTCTGTCTATCTGTCTATCTGTCTGTCTGTCTATCTAGATATACAGATATATGGCTATATTTATTTATTTAAAGGCTTGTAACTGGGTAAAGCACACTGATGCATGGCTCATTTCCAAGTGTGACCCATCAGAGGGAATGGGAACTACAATAATGGAAGCATACACAGTATTAATGATTGGTACAAAGTACAAATGCTGACAGAGTACTATTTAACATGGTGTAAATGTGCATAAAAAGTAAACGGAGCAAAGCAAAAGTATGAGTGGCTTTGATGTACAAATAAAGAGACCAAAGCAGGTGGAATGAATGGCAGTGCAGATGTAGAAAAGGAAGGAGCCTGATATAGGCAGAGGTAAAACCCAGAAGGAGACCCAACAGCAGGGATGGTAGTGGCTCCAAGGGGAGGATCAGGGAGGGGGATGACAGGAGCAGGTGAGGGTGGGAAGGAGTTATAGCAGGTGTCTAATGAAGACAGGAGAGTGGGAGAGATGCAAAGAGGAGGGAAGGGGAGAAAGGTCTAGTGGGAGGGAAGGCAATAGGAGAAGGTTGACTGCCCAGCAGTGGAGTGAGGATGAGGAAGGGAGAAAGTGTGAGGATCCCTGGAGAGGAGGGTGTATGAGGCAGAGGGAATGGGAGAGAAGAGTGAGGACAGGTAAGAGGGCAGGGACCCAAACCAGAATTTGGAGATGAGGTGTTTCCACCACTGGCTTATGTTGATGTGAACTGCACTATTTTTTAATTTAATTAAATGGTAAGTTAATTTAACCATTTCTGTGTGGACACTCTTTGTAGTGGGTGCTTTGGTAGTGCTCTTTTTAGAATTTGTAGATGGAGGAGGTACAGTTGGACTGGCAACATGAGGGTAGGGGAGGATGGACAGGGAGGAGCAGTGATGAGTACAAGGAGGGGAGTTGGTAACAAAGTGACAAAAGGCATTACAGAGTGTCCATTCTGGAGAGGGAAGAGGAAGAGGAAGAGATGGTTCTGTAGACTACATCCGCATAGTCAAAGACTGGAAGCTCCATTTTGATAACAAGCTCCCAGCACACCTGAGGAGACAAGACAAGCAGTCTTTGGAGCAGTACAAGACATTGAGTTTGGTGTGGAGCTTTGAGTGAATGGTATCAATGTGGGAAGAAAAGTCAAGCTTACTATCTAACCACACATTGAGATACTTAAAGGAAGAAATCACTTTGAGGAGGTGCCATTCAGGGTGGAGAAGATAGGAAGGGGGAGATCCTGGCCAGTTTCTTGTTGTTGCCAAAAGTCATGGATACTGTCTTTTTACTGTTGATCTGGATTTGGTTGGAGTGGAATCAGCACAGGACATTGTAGAAGTCTTGCTGGAGCAAGCCATCCACCGATGTGGTAAATGGGCCAGGGAGTTGGTAAGGGGAGATGAGGGGGAACCAACAGTAGTAATACACTTAGATACCAATGACCTAATGAGTGAGGAGATGGGGGTAGCACAGGAAAGATTCAGGGTGGTAGGGAGGACCAGCAAAGAGAAAGCCAAATCACTAGCATCCTCAGAGCTGTTGTCAGTACAGAGAGCCAGCACGGTCAGAAAGAAAACAATAGATGAGCTCCATGACTGGCTGAGGGAGTGGTGCAAGGAAGAAAGGTATGACTGTATTGGGGGCTGGGGAGAACATGGTCAGATAAAATTCTTTTTGCATCAGACAGACTGCATCTCAGTAGTGGAGGTCAAGGGTCCTCAGGGACAAGCTAGGAGGTACATATGCCAAAAACATAATTTAAACTACTGGGGTGGGGCTAGTGAGTCTGCAGGCCCTGAGCCCCCAGCAGGAGGAGGACAGCTGACCTCCCTTCCATATCAGCAGTGGGGAACTGGATGGTGGATGTGGAGGGAGAGCAAAGAGGTTAGCAGTGGGGGGGTGGGAGGACACATGTAATGGGGAGAAATGAGGAAGACAGAAGGGAGAGAACAGAAGAAAGCTCATACTCTAGATGAAAGGTGCCGTCCTTGAATGTGCAAAGTCTTGGAAACAAGATGGATGACCTGCAGGTACTTTTGGTGGAGAGAGTAGTGGACATCGCAGCGGTCACAGAGACATGGGCAACACTTAACCATGACTGGTACAGCTTGGTCCCTGGATATAAATTATACAGGAGGGGCAGGGAGGTAGGAAAAGGGGTATAGGTGGTGATTTATATCATGGATGGTATAAGTTGTTCAAGGAAAGAGTTGGAAGAGAAGATGGCGGAAACAATATAGATTCAGTTAATGTCTAATAGAGGGAGAAAGGGGAGGTTGGGGTGGTTTACAGCCCATCCAGCCAGAGGAGGCAGGAGACAGAGAACTGAACTTGTAAATACTGACTGCAGCAAGGAAGGGAGAGGTGGTAATACTGGGAGATTTCAATCTGCCCAAGATGGAATGGAGGGTACTGGCAGCGACCTGTACCAGGAGTTATATAATTCTAGATACACTGCATAGAGGGTCAATCCTTGATCTAGTGCTGACAAACGGGGACCACGTCCCGGATATTAAGGTCGAGGAGCCCCTGGGTGGGAGTGACCATCGCACAATGTGATTCAGGTGTGATAAGGGCAGTGAAATGGCACTCACTAAGACTAAAATCCTGGATTTTAGAAAAGCGAACTTCAGAAGGCTTGGTGAGCTGCTAAAAAGTCTCCTGGAGGGCACCTGAACAGATATGGGGGTGGACCAAAGATGGTCCATCATCAAGGAGGGTATAATGGTTGCAACAAGGGAGTGCATAAGATTAAAAGAAATAATTCAAGGGCCAGAGCTCTCAGTTGGTTTAACACTGAGGTCATCCAGACAGTAAGGAAGAAGAGATCAACCTACAAGAAATTCAGGAAGACCTAGAGGGAAGAAGACGGGCAGGACAACCTGAAGATGGTTAATTCAGCAGGTAAGATAGTCTGGTGGGCTAAAGCCTAGAAGGGACTGCAGTTAGCTGAGGGAATTAAAAAAGGGGAAAAGGCATTTTTCACTATATTAGTGAGAAAAAGGACAAGAAAGATGGAATTGTTAGGCTCAGGAAAGGGATGGGTGGGTGGGTGGAGGGAATAATATCAAAGCAGAGGTAATAAATGAGTACTTCTGTTCCATTATCACCACAGAGAGAGAGATGGGCCAATGTTGCCAGGGTGAAGGAGGGAGGGAGGGAGGTAAGGGCAACAGATGTTTTGATAGTGGTGGACAGGGTGAAGAAAGGGTTGCTAGCACAGAGGGTAGATAAGTCCCAGGCCCAGATAGCATATATACAATGGTGTTGAGGAACTTGAAGATTACTTCTCTGATCTGTTCAGTGGTTCACTGGAGTCAGGCATGGTACCGCATGACTGGAGAAAGGCAGATGTAGTGCTCCTCCATAAGATCAGTCCCAGGGACAACCAAGGGAACTACAGATCAGTCAGTCTGACCTTAATCGTCTGTGAGCTCATGGAGAGCATACATCAGGAAAGGTCAGTAGAGTATTTGGATGAGAATGGTCTACAGGATGAGAGACAACATGGGTTTATGGGAAGGAGGTCTAATTGACTTCTTTGACTGGGTTACTAAAACAATGTAGAGAGGCCAAGTGATGAACGTCCTTTACCTGGACTTCAGCAAGGCCTTTGACTCTTTACCCCACAAAAGGTTGATCAGGAAGTTGGCTGATCTAGTGGTTGGTAGGAAGTTGACTGGGTGGGTGGAAAACTGGCTGAGGGGCAGGACCCACATGGGAGGTGAGTTCTCCAGCACCAGGGAGGTCACCAGTGGCATCCCACAGGGCTCAGTGACTGGTACTGTTTAATGTCTTCATCAATGGTATTAGGGATGGCATTAAATGCTAAAATTTTTCTATTCACAGATGACACTAAGGTCTGTGGGAGACTGAACACAGCAGAAGGGACACAAAACCTAAAGAAATATCTGAAAAAGCTAGAGAGGTGATCTGGGATTTGGCAGCTTGGCTTCAATGCAAAGAACCTCAAAGTTATGCATACTGGAGCAAATAAACCCAGGACTGTGTACAGTCTAGGAGGAGTCCAGAGATCTGCAGCCAAGGAGGAGAGGGACCCAGGAGTAATAATTAATAGTGACTTGAAACAATCTGTTCAATGTTGTAAATGAGCAGCAAAGGCAAATAAAATGTTGTACTGCATTTCCAGAGGGATCAGCAGCCGGTGTGAGGAGGTAATACTGCCCTTGTACAGACTATTAGTGAGACTGAATTTGGAGTACGTTGTATAGTACTGGTGCCCATACCTTAAAAAGAACATAAAACTACTGGAGATGGTCCAAAGAAGGGCAGTGAAGAAGATCGTAGGCCAACAAGGTCAGTCATATGAGGAGAAGTTGAGGGAACTGAACATGTACCCTATGGCTGAGAGAAGAGAGAGAGAGAGAGTACATGACTGAGAGCTTCAAACATATGGAAAAAATAAACAGGGTGGACAAAGAGTTCTCTTAAAGCTGAGTGGGAACTGAAACATGAGGGGACATAAGCTCAAGTTGGAGGGGAGGAGGCACTTCTCAACTGAGAGGGTAGTGGCAGGTAGGAATGTACTTCCAGAGGAGGCTGGCTCACTGGAAATGGTAGGCAGCTTCAAGAAAAGCTGGAATAGAGTTAAGGGGAAAATAAGGATCAACAGAGGGATAGGGAGGATTGGGGGTAGGGTCAGAAGCTTATGCTGATGGCCCTACATTACAAGCAGACTAGATCAACCTAATGGGCTTATTCTGCTAGCTTTGTCATATGATCATATGCAGATAATGGTGTCATCTGCATACATGTGAATATCTGAGTCAGCACAGGCAGAGAGGAGGTCACTCAGGAAACTGGAGAAAAGGATAGGACCCAGGATGGAGCCCTGTGGAACCCCAGCCTGGATGGGTAGGAGAGGTGACAGAAACCATCCTACTTATAGCAACTGTTGACAGCCCATGAGGTAGGAACAGAACTATTCAACAGCAGGGGCTGAGAGGCCAGCAGAGCTCAGCTTGTCCAGGAGGAGTGGATGGGCCATCAAGTCAAAGGCTTTTGCCAGATCAATAAACATGGCCACCATGATGTGCCCCTGTTCCATCCCAGTGAAGATAGAGTCAGCGACATGCAGCAAAGAGAAGGCAGTGGAGTGATGTTTCCAGAAATCAGACTGGAAAGGGAAGAAGAGGTTGCATGAGTAGAGGAAATCAGCAAGCCTAGAGTAGACAAGTTTCTCCTTTGGCTTTGCAAGAGAGGGGAGGAAGGAGATAGGACAGAAGTTTCCAGGGGAGGATGGGTTGCCAGCTTTGTGAAGAGGGAGAACTTTAGCAGTGTTCAATGACTGAGGAGCAGCAAGGAGAAGAGGAGGTTGAGGAGTAAGGGAGTAGGTGATGGCAGAAGCTGAAAGATGGAGAAGTTTAGGATCCAGTCCATCAGGACTAGATTTAGACAGGCTGAGAGAGGAAAGGGCTAGCAAGGTTTCCTGGGCATTAGCAAGGGAGAAATGAAAACCCAGGAGGGGGTGAGGCTGAAAGGAAGGTGGAGCAAGGGAAAGGAGAGGGGTGAGGTTACAGGGGAGATATATCTATATATCTATATATCTATATCGATCTGTCTATATCTATATATATGTATATATATATATATATATATATATATATATACTGTATATATCTGTGTGTGTGTGTGTGTATATATAGGGGATATGACATGGCCTGACTGAAGATATCATATTTAATCTTCACGAGAGGCCAGTGATATCATGATATCTCACGAGTGGCGAAGCCACGAGTGAGATATCTTGATGTCACTGGCCTCGAGTGAAGATAAATATGATATCTTCAGTCAGGCCATGTCATATCCTGTTTATACAACCTATGTTTTGTCCCCCAACACAACCGACGACATGCTCTTCTCAGTGCAATGGGCGACATAAAGGTGATGGCCCTAGCAATACAACCCCCCTTACAGAAATGCTGTGAAAAGAACAGATGTAATTTGTTGTTGAAAAAATATCTGGTGTATCCTAGTTTTTATGATTATTTTTTAAAAAGAGTTATCTGGTTTATTATGCCCCCCCCCCAAACATAACAGATTATATACTATTGTGAAATATCTGGTTGATCCTGTCAATTTAAAATTATTGAAAATATCTGGTTGATCCTGCTATTATTTTGTAAAATAATTATATTTTAAATGCTTATCTGGTTGATCTTGCCACTCTGAGCACGTTCACCGTCCTTGTAAATGTAGCGTGTCCGAGCGCTATTCACACTGATGCTAGTTATATTGAGAGTCATTTTGTAGGAGTTATCCTGGGTTCAGAAAGTCAGAAAAGGATGTGCTTTATGCAGAGCTTAGTGTGATTTGTTGAAAAAATCTGCCTACTGCATACAGAGTGCAGTAACTGAATTCGTGGCTTTAGAACAGCAGATGGAAGCACGAACGTCTGTTGCTTAGCAACAGAGGCTCGCGCTTTCTTTCACTGTTCGAAGCTGCTGAATCAGTCGCTGCAGTCTGTGTGCAGTCAGCGTATTTTTTCAACAAATACACTAAGCTGTATATAAAGCACAGTGTTTTGTGACGCTTGAACCCAGGATAACTCGTAAAAATTACTTCCTCATTATAACAAGCATCAGTGTGAATAGCGCTCAGCCACGTTACGTTTAGAGGGACAGTGAAAGTGCTCAGAGTGGCAGGATCAACCAGATAAGCTTTTAAAACATTATTTTTTTTCTACCATAATGGCAGGATTAAGGAGATAAATTCTGTTTCACAAAATATGGAGAGTTAAGATTGAACAGGCTGTTTTGTTTCTTTTTATGCAGAGCATGTGTTATTGTAAATATACATAGACAGCGATGAGTTACAAGAAGGTGAAAGTTCCACATATCACAGTAGTTTCGGTATGACGTATAGGAACGTGGAAATATCATATGACGTATAGGAACATGAAGATATATATGATATCTTCATTGGCAGGCTTAGATATCACTTTTTATACATGGCTTTATCCTAAAACATAGGTTGTATAAATATATATATTTTCATGGCAAAAAATCCATTTAATGCATCAGTTAGGGTTGTTCCACAGTGCCAAAAGCGAGGAAATTCGGTGTTAGGGTTGCGACCCCTTGCACCCCACACCTACCCAGCCCCCACCAACAGGCATTGGGGTGTGAGTTGGGGTCATTGGCCCTAACTCTCACCCCATTCCATGTGTAAATAAGATGAGGTGGTGCAGTATAGGAGAATGGGGTGAGAGTTAGGACCGACAACCACAATGAACACCTCGATGAATCTTGGTGGGGGCGGGGTGGTTGTGGGGTGCAAGGTGTGGCAACCCTAACACCAAATTTCCTTGTTTTTGTTGCTATGGAACAATCCTAACTGATGCATTAAACAGAGTTTTTTGCCATGAATTTCCCTTCATTTTGAGAATGTGCACTATAAATAGTGAATGGTATGTCGTGAAGGGCCCCATGCTCCCACCATGCTGCCCATGTCTGCGTAATAACTGCAACAGTAATGCTAACACTAACAGTAATGGTATCAGTGAGTGAAATGCAAATGTTAATGGTAAGTGTAACAGCAAGTGAAACATAAATGCAAATGCAAGCTCTAAGTGTTATGGTAATGCAAATGGAAATAGAACATAGAAACATAGAAACATAGAATTTGACAGCAGATAAGGACCACTTGGCCCACCCAGTCTGCCCATTTCCCTATCTAATGGATAAGCTGCAGATCCTAGTTAACCAGCAGCCTACTTCTTTCTACCCCCACCCAGTAGAATTGCCTTATGGCTGTCCCATGCATGCTTGAATTCAACCACTGTTTTTGACTCCACAACCACCTCCGGAAGGCCATTCCATGCATCCACAACCCTCTCTGTGAAAAAATACTTCCTTACATTATCTCTGATCCGCCCCCCCATCTTCAAATTGTGCCCCCTTGTTCTTGCACACCTCTTTTTTTGAAAGATGCTACCCTCTTGGACTTTGTTGATTCCCTTGAGGTACTTGAAAGTTTCTATCATGTCCCCCCTCTTCCTCCTTTCCTTGAGGCTATACATATTAAGCTCCTTTAGTCTCTCTTCATATGTCTTCCGGTGCAGACTCTGCACCATTTTAGTTGCCCTCCCTGGACAGCTTCCATCTTGTCTATGTCCTTATGGAGATTGGGTCTCAGAACTGCACACAGTACTCCAGATGGGGTCTCACCAGCTGTCTGTACAGAGGATAACAACTTCTTCTTTTCTACTGGTGATGCCTCTCCTGTGCATCCCAGTATCCCCCAGCCCTCCTTACTGCCCTCTCACATTGCTTGCCCACCTTTAAGTCATCTGTGTATGACTACCCCAGGTCCCTTTCCATTTTTGTTGTTGTTAGTATCTCACCCCCATTGTGTACTCTTCCCTGGTTTTGTTTCCCAGGTGCATTATCTTGCACTTCTTAGCATTAAATCTAAGCTGCCATACATTTGACCATTCCTCTAACCTTGCCAAGTCCCTTCTCATCCTTTCCACTCCACCTTGTGCATCAACTCTGTTGCAGATCTTTGTGTCATCTGCAAAGAGACATACTTTTCCTTCCAGTCCCTCTGCAATGTCACTTACAAAGACATTGAAGAGGACCAGTCCTAATACTGAACCCTGTGGCACCCCACTAGTAACCCCCTTTTCTTCAGAGTGGACTCCATTTACTATTACTCTCTGTGTCCTATTCTCAAGCCAATTCTTTACCCAGGCTATCATCTTGGGACCCACTCCCAGGCTGGCTAACTTGTATATTAATCTTTTGTGTGGGACTGAGTCAAATGCCTTGCTAAAGTCTAGGTAGGCCATGTCCACAGCCCCTCCCTGATCTACTACTTTGGTCATCCAGTCAATGACATCTATTAGATTTGTCTGGCATGACCTTCCCGCTGTAAATCCATGCTGTCTTGGGTCCTGTGCCCCTCTGGCCTCTAGGTACTTGACAATTCTTTCCTTCAGAAGTGATTCCATCATTTTCCCTATCACTGAGGTTAAACTAACAGGTCTGTAGTTTCCTGCTTCTGCCCTGCTCCCACGTTTGTGAAGGGGAATCACATCTGCCCTCCTCCAGTCCTCAGGCACCACCCCATCATCCCATGATTTGTTAAAGAGGGTAGTCAGTGGTGTCACTAGTTCTACCCTTAGTTCTTTTAGAATTCTGGGATGAATCCCATCAGGCCCTATTACATTGTCCACCTTCAGTTGTAAGAGTTCTTTCAGAACCCTTTCTTCTGTAAATGGGCTGGTATCAACTTCTGTATCCAGAGTGTTTCTATTGTTTGTTTTAGGTACCTCCCCTTCTTCGTTTGTAAGTACTGAGCAAAAATATTTGTTTAGTATCTCTGCCTTTTCATAGTCACCCTCTGCCCACCTCCCCTCCCCTTTATTAAGCCTCACTATCCCTCCCTTAGTCTTCTTTCACTCCCTGATGTACCTAAAAAAGGATTTATCCCCCTTCTTAACTGAGTTGGCTATCTTTTCCTCAGTTTGAGCCTTTGCTGTTCTGACTGCCTTCCCAACTTCCTTTTGCTTTAACTGATACAATTCTCTGTCCTGCTCCTTCTGTGATTCCTTGTACTTTCTGAATGCTTTCTTTTTCTCTTGAACCTTCATTGCCACCTCCTTTGAGAACCATAGTGGTTTCTTACATTGTTTTGTTTTGTTTATTTGTTTCACACAAAGGCTTGTTACCTCTGTGATGGCAGTTTTTATTATTCCCCATTGTCCTTCCACCCCTCCTTCCTGCCCATTTGCTAGTGCATTCCTTAGGCACTCAC
The DNA here is from genome assembly GCA_016271365.2 of Neoceratodus forsteri. Lineage (NCBI taxonomy): Eukaryota > Metazoa > Chordata > Ceratodontiformes > Ceratodontidae > Neoceratodus > Neoceratodus forsteri. Next base: position 1,020,657,516 of record CM057454.1, on the reverse strand, counting down.
CCATTTTGGCAAAGTCAGCACTCCTGAAGTCCAGTATGTTTGCCTTTGTATGGCTTGACTCTTTTGCTGTGTTTATTGTGAACCATACTGTTCGATGGTCGCTAGTTCCCAGATGGCTACCCACTTCTACATCTGTGATCTTCTCTCCATCTCCATTTGAGAGGACAAGGTCTAAGATTGCTCCGTCTCGAGTGGGTTCCAATACTAGTTGTCTAAGGCATGCCACCTGTAGGGCATCTAGAATAACCCCACTCTTAGAAGTGGCTGCTGCTGCAACTGCACTCCAGTTAACATCTGGCATATTCAGATCACCCATCAGCAATATCTCCCCTTTATCTGCCATTCTAAGTATACTTTCAATCATTTCCTTATCCATTTCCTCCCCCTGCGTGGGGGGGGGGTCTGTATACAACCTCTGTGTGGATTGTGGTGCCATTGCCTGCCTCCAAATTGACCCACAGTGCTTCTTCTCCTCCCTGTTTACCCTTTTGTTCTGCAAACACAAACACAAGTGATAATGCAAATGGTATTGCAAATGCAAACAGTAATGGTAACGGTGACCAAATGCAAATGCGAAAGGCAATGGTAATGGTGACAGTAAATGTAAATGCAAACACTGACAGTCATAGTAAAAGTGACGCAAATGTAAATTGAAACAGAAATGGTAGCGGAAATGGAAGCACAAGTGCTAACCGTAACACAAACAGTGAGGGAAACGCAAATGGTAATGTACACGGAAACAGTAACAGTAAGCTGATGTAAGGCAACAGTTGTGAAAAGTGTGTATCTGGCTTCATTTCCGAGATAATGGCACAAAGGTGATGTGAGAGAACAGTAGTGAAAAGTCTGTATCTTGCTTTGTTTCTGAGATAACGGCACAAAGGCGAGGTGATCCAACAGTGAAATGTCTGTATCTCACTTCATTTCTGAGATCCAGAAGGAAATGATTTGATACCTTTTAATGGACCAACATAGATGTAACAACAAGAACAAAGTGCTCTAGCTTTTGGACCAACCAGTCCTTCTTCAGAAGCTCATGGCAGTTGTTTAGAAAATACAATACTTATAACAGCTAGATAACGCAGAGAAAAACAGAAAAAAATCCCCATCGGTTTAAAATACTCATTGAAAAGGAAAACGAAGATGATGTCAGAGAAGTTTAACAGTACCATACTGCCTTCAGCCAGGAGGAACCCTGGGTCAAAGGTGCTTGGTGGAACACACACATACAAAGAATCCTACTAAACAACTGCCATGAGCTTCTGAAGAAGGACTGGTTGGTCTGAAAGCTAGAGCACTTTGTTCTTGTTGTTACATCTATGTTGGTCCATTAAAAGGTATCAAATCATTTGCTTCTGGATCTATTCTTGCAAGGACCAATATGGCAACTACTAAATCTAGATTTCATTTCTGAGATAACAGCACAAAGGCTAATGTGAACCAGACCACTGAAAGGCACCTCTGTATCACAAGGGCTACCTATGTTATACATTTCAAGCAACTAGTACCATGCATAACGCCATGTGCAAAATGATAAGTGCATCATGCAGTATCTCTGCAGTGAATCATTTTCCCAAAATGTAAACAACATAATTCACATCTACAGGACATCCAATCAACACCCTCCAAATTTCATGTGAAAAGACTAAACCTTTCCAAAGATATTCAATTTTTAAGTTCCTGCATCTTTAAGAAGTCTTCCACCACAAAATGGTGGAAACTGCAGCTGAAAATATGGTAAATAGGCAGAAATCGTGACCGAAAAATCTCTGGCTGTGAAGGGGGGCAACTTCAAATGCATATAACTCTGGAACAAGACAACATTATTTCACCAAACAAAACTGGCATGTTCCTTGAAGAAAGGGCTTTCTACAAGCCAAGTGTCAGACCAATCAATCACACAGTGGCTGCACTATGTGTCACGCAAGACAGGGCAGAAAAATAGCAAAAACTGAATTTTTGCAGTGTAATATGCAAAAATTGTATGCACCAGTGAAATATAAGTTAGTAAATAAATAGATGGACTATTCCACTCCATGTATACCAAATCTTATCCAAATCTCTTCAAAAGTTGCAGAGCAGCATGAGCATAGAATTGCGCACAAGTGGCAAAAACATACATTTTTGGGTGCTTCATTGTGCAAAAAAAACATATGCAACTGTCAAATGAAAATTGGTAAATGCACAGAAGTAGCATAGTAGACCAAGTATTACAAATGTCACAGAAATCCATGGAAACGCAAGTGTTAATGCAAACAAAAATGGTCACACAACTAGTAATGTAAACACAAGCCCAAACGTTAACGCAAACACAAATGGTGATGCAAACAGTTACGAAAACGCAAAAACACAAATGGTAACATAAAGGCAAAAGGTAATGGCAACAGTGAGGTAAAAGAAAATAGTAATGCTAATGGTACAGTAAGACAAATGCAAGTACAAACATAAATGCAAAGTCAAATGGTAACGCAAACGGTAATGGCAATGGAAACGCAAATGCAAATGGTAATGAAAACGGTAACAAAAACACAAATGGTAACACTAACGCAAACAGTAATGGCAACAGTGATACAGAAGGAAACAGTAATGCAATTGACAATGGAAGTGCAACCAGAAATATTAACGCCAACGCAAATGGTAATGAAAACACAAACAGTAAAAGTAACACAATTGGAAACACAAACGGTAACGGTAACACCAACGATGATGCCAAAGGAAAGAGTAATGCAAATGGAAATGCAAACGTAAAAGCAAATGGTAATGCATACTGTGATGCAAAAGTAAATGCTGATGAAAATGGTAATGGAAACACAAACAGTAACAGTAGCACAAACACAAGTGCAAATGCAAAGGGTAAAGCACACGGTGACGTAAACAGAAATGCAAATGGTAACGGAAACGCACGCGGAAATGCTAATGGCAAAAGTAATGCAAACGCACGCACTTTTTTTCCCAAAAAGGTGAACTCAGAAGCACAGTGAATACAAAGAATGTGTGCATAATAATGGCCCTCGGGATCTTGGCTTTCTTCCCTGCAAATTTCAGCCCAAAAGACCAAACCATTCTTTTGCAACAGGGTGGCAAAGATTCCCTATTGTTTTGGGCATGGTGTCGCAAAATACTTTCGCAAATCATGATACTTTCACAAATAAAATCACGAGTGTCGCATATTTGAAAGTACTTTGTGACACTACTGTTTACAAAATTTAAAAAACATACTTCTGGGGTGTTTTACCCACCAAAAAAGACATGGTTAGCATCCTCAGGGCTCGACAAGGTGAACACAACAAGAATTGTGTCCCTAGATGGTCCCACATTTAAACGCCAAGCATTTCTCTGACCACCAACTGAAAACAAGATGGCCGTTTGTGAAAGTGAAAGGGCAATTTGCAACAGTAAAAACAGCATTTGCGACACTTTCTAATATTTTAACTTTTCCCGTAGACTATTATGGGGAACAGTTTTGTTTGAAAAACTTTTGAACCATTTAATATTTTTTCACAAAATATTTGAAAGGCACATCATAGACCCTGGCTGCATGTTCCCTGAAGGTTTTTGACCAGTCGCGCAAACAGTGTGACCTATAGGCATGAGCAAAGAAATGCGCAAAAACACGTAATTTATGCATTATTTGGTGCTCTGTAACTCCATAACTGTACATCTGACCATAATGAAACTTGGCAGGTCCAGAGATCTATGGCACCATACCATGCCTTCCAAATTTGAGGCAAATCTGTCATACAGTGGCAAAGTTATTAAGTTGCAAAATTTCAGATTTAACCTTAAATGGGGTACTCAACACTAACTATAGTGGCACTACCGTTACATATATATATATATATATATATATATATATATATATATATATATATATATATATATATATATATATATATATATATATATATATTCATGGCAAAACTCTGATTCATTAGTTAGGGTTGTTCCACAGTGACATGGAGAGAAATTCAATGTTAGGGTTGTCACCCCCCTTGCACCCCACTCCCACCCCACCCCCACCAACAGGCATTGGGGTGTGCATTAAGGTCATTGGCCCTAACTCTCACCCCATTCTCCCATATTGCACCACCTCAGCTTGTTTTCATATGGGATAGGGTGAGAGTTAGGACCGATGACTCCAACGCACACCCGATACCTGTTGTGGGGGTTTAGTGCAAGGGAGTGGGAACCCTATCATTGAATTTCCTCACTTTTGTCACTGTGGAACAGGCTTAACTGATGCATTAAATGGAATTTTTTGCCCTGAATTAATATATATATATATATATATAAAAAGTTTGATCTATTTCTTCCCGGGTGGCTGGAGATGAGTGCAGACTGGGGGTGGTGTTGGCACCCATCTGCAGCCACCCATCCCGACATCTGGCAGCTCCCACTCTTCCCCCATGGATTACAACCCGTGGCGGGGTGGCACAGTGAGGAGCCCTGATAGCTCAACTCAACTCTACCAGGATCCAGTTCCTGGAACACCATTCAAGGTCAGGGCTTGCGGTGGGTGGCTGCTTCATCCTGATTGACTGGCAGGACCATTTTTCTCATTTGCACCCCTTACATGTGAGGGGTGTATTATGACACCAGTGGAGGAAGTACACACGTGTCCACTCCAGCTCCTCTGGGTGCCTTCCCCATCTTAGCCACTTCTTTGCAGTATCAACATACTGCCCCAAGCCTCCATTAGGGGCCAGAAGCACGCCGACCACTGGAGTCCCCCCTCCCAGAGAGGGAGAGTAGTCCCTCGGATGCTTGATCCACCCCTGCCATCTTCCAGCTGCCCATCCCCGTTCCCGAACACAGGTCACTGGCATAGTGCGAGGTAAGCTGTCCATTGCCTCAGCCCTCAGCACCATTGGGCCGGTCACACGATTTATATATAATTGATATTCATTGCAAAAAATGTTGTTAATGCATCAGTTATGGCTAAACTGACAAAAGTGGGGAAATGAGATGTGAAGGTAGAGCCCCTGACCCCCACTACCCCAGTCCCCATCCTCCACAGACCGACAGACACCGGGGTATGCCACAGGATCATGAGGCCAAACTGTCACCCCACTCCATGTGTAACCAGGTTGACATGTTACAGTAAAAGAGAATAGAGGGAGAGTTAGGCCTCTTGATCCCCTGGGCACACCCCACCATTTGTCGGTCTGTGGAGGATGGGGGATGGGGTGTTAGGGGGATGGAGCTCAAGCCTAATATCTCATTTCCTCACTTTTGTCAGTTTAACCCTAGCTGATGCATTAACAAAGATTTTTGTAATAAATTTCCTTACTTTTTGAAAAAGAGCAAAATAACTAGTAAAGAGCATGTGTTGGTGGACTCTGCACTCCCACCAAGCTGCTCATTTCTGCTAAACTATATGCATCTGTGGGAGTGTGGGCCCTCCGGGCTCTGTGCTGCCCCTTACAAATACAAGTATGGAGCCATACAGCAGCCATATAGGGCAAGGAACCGCGCCACTAACGTGCCAATATCTCAGCAACCGTAGCAGCTACAAAAACATATCAAATGTCATTGTAATGATGACAGTGAGACCTCCACACGCGACAAAGTTGACAAAACCTCTATTTTGCATAGTTTTCAAGTTAGAGACACCACGGTGGCAACAATTCAATGGACGCATGTAACTCTGGCATTTTTAGAATTCTTTTCACCCAGTTTTCAACATGGCATTTTGCGGACCTCACGTCATGAACAATGTCACTGCCATTTCAATAATCTGTCCCAAAAGTTGAGTTCGTATAGTGAATGCGCCATTCTGCTCCACAGGTGCAAAATCATGTTTTGGGCAGGATTTAAAAAATGACAGCTGTATAATGTTGATGAGGGGGTGAGGAAAAGGGTAATGTTGAAAACCAGGAGGGAAAATATGGAAAACAGGCGAAGTTATAAGTGTGCATAGAAACTGCGCAATGCACGCTTGTAACCTGGTCATTTTTTGGAATTTGTTAACCAAATTTTCAACACTAGTTTTTTGGGAAATCTTTTCATGAACACTGACACTGTGATTTTATTAATCCATCCCGAAAGTTGATTTCACACAGTGACGCACCATTCTGCGGCAGAGGTGCAAAAAAACACTTTCAGCAGGATGTGAGAAATGACAGTATACTGTTCATAAGGAGCTGTGAAAAATGGCAGTGTTGAAAAATCTGGAGTGAAAATATTAAAAACGGTGAAGTGATGAGCATGCATAGAAACTGCTCAATGCATGCTTGTAACACGGCCATTTTTTGAACTGTTTGCACCAAATTTTCAACATTGTCTTCTTGGGACCTCCCCTCATCAAAACCAGGATTGTAATTTCATTAATCCATTCTGAAAGGTGATTTTATGCCCCGAAAGTTGATTCCATGCAGAGACTGTGAAATTCTGGACTAAGTAACGAGACAACTGTAGCATTGTTCATGAGGTGGGGTCCAATACCACCCTATGGCTAACATGGGGTGATATTGTAGGTGGGATTACATGGGTTTATATTGGAGGCAGGGCTTACATGTGGTGATATTCCAGGCAGAGCTTACATTGCGTGATATTGGAGGCATGTGGCGATATTGGAGGCGGAGCTTACATTGGGTGATATTGGAGGCGAGGCTTATATTGGGTGATATTGGAGGCAGGGCTTAGATGGGGTGAGATTGGAGGCAGGGCTAACATGTGGTGATATTGGAGGTGGGCGTTACATTGGGTGATATTGGAGTTAGGGCTCACATGGGTTGATATTGGAGGCGGGGCTTACACAGAGTGAGACTGGAGGTGGATCTTACATGGGGTGATATTGGAGGCGGGGCATGAATGCTAACTATGTGGCAAAATCAGATGCTCTGACACATGCAGTTGCTGGTTCAGGGAACAATGTACATCTGGTGGTTAAGGGATTCAAACCTAGAACTATGAGGTCTTTTGGATTGTAACTCAGTGCTTTAACCTCTGTGCTATTTTGCAGACCCTATCAGGAGGCCACCCTTTTTTTTTTTTTTTTTTTTTAGTAATTGTCTGGGTCATAGTATAAAACAGTATAGCAAGTGAAAACAGGAAGGGCATGGTGAAACCATGATAATACTGGCTGCATAATTCTTGAATGTCCTTGATAAGGCAGTATAGAAGTGCACTCATCTAGAGATCAAAGCCATGACCTTTTGCTTGTAAAGCCAGGACAAATCCAGTGCACCACCTGAGAGCATGGTTAACTAGCTGGTCTAGTCTTTAAGAGCATGTAGTTCGGTAATATGTGCATATAGCATAGTAAGTTTTAAGGGGAATGGGCTGCTTGCTGTTAGAAGCATGAGTAACATGGCAGGTAGTAAGGTAGACACTGAGGTACAGAGCTCAACAGAGGGCAGGATAGGGGTAAATGGGAAAATAGACAAGAGCAATAAGAGCAGAGATGGGGGAATAAAGGATAAAGCCAACATTAAATGGAGGGCAATGAGTACCAATGCCCGTAGTCTAGGAAACAAGCTTCCTGAACTACTAGCCCTGATGGAAGATGAACAACTGGATATTGTGGCAGTCACGGAAACATGGTACATGGAGAACCATGACTGGGATGTCAACATACCGGGGTACACAGTCTATAGAAGGGACAGGGAGGGGAAAAGAGGAGGTGGAATAGCTGTATACATCAGGGAAGGGATCAAAGCTACAGAACTAAAAAGTAAAGGGGGAGGACAAGAGGCATTCTGGGTCACCTTGGAGACAGAGAATGGCATCACAATCTGCACAGGGATTGTATACAGACCTCCGTCTCAAGGGGAGAAAATGGACAAGAAAATGAAAGAGGACATTCTCAAGTGGCTGAAAAAGGGGAGATACTGTTGACGGGGGACCTGAATATGTCAGATATTAACTGGATGACATGTACTGCAGCCACATCCAAGAGCAGGGTCATTCCCGATGCCCTGCAGGTGACAGGCCTTAGACAGCAAGTGTTGGAACCCACTCAGGAGGGAGCAATACTAGACCTGGCACTCTCAAATGGAGATAGGATCACAAATTTAGATGTCAGTAGACATCTGGGAACAAGTGACCACTGCACAATGTGCTTCACAATAACCACAACCATGGAGACAAGCCATACAAAAACAAGGATACTGGACTTTAGAAGGGCTGACTTTGGCAAAATGGGTGAATACCTGAGGAATGCACTAGCAAGTGGCCAAAAAGGAGGGGTGGAAGAACAATGGAGAAAAATCAAAACTGCCATCATAGAGGCAACAAGTCTTTGTGTGAAACAAATAAAGAAAACAAAGTTGAGTAAAAAACCACTATGGTTCTCAAAAGAGGTGTCAGGGAAGGTTAAGGAGAAAAAGGCTGCATTCAAAAAGTATAAGGAATCCCAGAAGGAGCATGACAGGGAACTGTATCAATTAAAGCAGAAAGAAGTGGGAAGGCAGTCAGAATAGCAAAGGCCCAAACCAAGGAAAAAATTGCCAACTCAGTTAAGAAGGGGGATAAAACCATTTATAGGTACATTAGGGAGCATAGAAAGGTTAAGGGAGGAATAGTGAAGATTAATAAAGGAGAGGGAAGGTGGACAGAGGGAGACAGTGAAAAGGCAGAGATACTGAATGAATACTTTTGCTCAGTATTCACAAAAGATGATGAGGAGTTACCTAAACCAGACAATAGAAGCACTCTGGGTAGGGGGGTTGACACCAGTCCATTTATAGAAGAAAGAGTCCTGAAAGAACTCCTAAAACTCAAAGTGGACAAAGCAATGGGACCTGACGGGATTCACCCCAGAATCATAAAAGAACTAAGGGAGGACCTAGTGACACCACTGACCACACTTTTTAACAAATCATGGGAGAATGGGGTGGTACCTGAGGACTGGAGGGCAGATGTGATTCCACTTCACAAAGTGGGAGCAAGGCAGAAGCAGGAAACTACAGACCTGTAAGTTTGACCTCAGTGGTAGGGAAAATGATGGAATCACTTCTGAAAGAAAGAATTGTTGAGTACTTCGAGGCCAGCAGGGCACAGGACCCAAAGCAGCATGGATTTACAGCGGGAAGGTCATGTCAGATGAACCTAATTGATTTCTTTGACTGGGTGACCAAAGTAATAGACCAGGGAGGGGCTGTGGATATGGTCTACCTAGACTTTAGCAAGGCATTTGACACAGTCCCACACATAAGACTAGTAATCAAGTTAGCCAGCCTGGGAGTGGGTTCCAGGGTGGTAGCCTGGGTAGGAAACTGACTGCACAACAGGACACAGAAGGTAATAGTGAATGGAACACATTCTGAAGATAGTGGGGTTACTAGTGGAGTACCTCAGGGCTCAGTACTGGGTCCAGTCCTCTTTAACATCTTTATAGGTGACATTGCAGAGGGTCTGGAGGGAAAGGTATGCCTCTTTGCAGATGACACAAATATCTTTAACACAGTTGATACACAAGGTGGGTAGAAAGGATGAGAAGGGACTTAGCAAGGTTGGAGAAATGGTCAAACATATGGCAACTTAGATTCAATGCAAAGGAGTGCAAAGTAATGCACCTGGGAAACAAAAACCCAGGAGAAGAGTACACAATAGCAGGGGAGGTACTAACAAAAGCAAAAATGGAAAGGGACTTGGGGGTAGTCATATCAGATGACCTAAAGGTGGGTAAGCAATATGAGAAGTCATTAAGGAGAGCCAGGGGGATACTGGGATGCATAGGAAGGGGCTTCACAAGTAGAAAAAGGGAAGTGGTTATCCCTCTGTACAGACAGTTAGTGAGACCCCTTCTGGAATACTGTGTGCAGTTTTGGAGACCCAATCTATGCAAGGACATGGACAGGATGGAAGCAGTCCAAAGGAGGGCAACTAAAGTGATGCAGGGTCTACATCAGAAACCATATGAAGAAAGACTGAGAGAGCTTAATATGTATACCCTTGATGAAAGGAGGGACAAGGGGACATGATAGAAACTTTTAAGTACCTCAAGGGAATCAAGAAAGTCCAGGAGGGTAGCATCTTTCAGCAAAAGAGATGTGTAAGAACAAGGGGGCGCAATTTAAAGATAGAGGGGAGATGGCTCAGGGGTAATATGAGGAAATTTTTTTTCACAGAGAGTGGTGGATGCATGGAACTGCCTTCCTGGGGCAGTTGGGTCTAAAACAGTGGGGGAATTCAAACATGCATGGAACAGACTTAAGGCAATTGTAGTGGGGGGTTGCAGGAAGTAGGCTGTTGGTTAACTAGAATCTGCAGCTTATCCAATAGGTAGGGAAATGGGCAGACTGGGTGGGCCAAGTGGTCCTTATCTGCCGTTAAAGTCTATGTTTCTATGTTTCTATGAGTATAATGACAGCACAATATTTGAGTATTGCTCATTTATAATTTGAACAGAATTCTGGATAGCCTGGGTTCAAATCTTAGCCAAAGCACTGATTTGTTTTTATTTCTTCTGTTTCTCTGGGTTCCACTAAAGATGCGTATACTTTGTATTAGAGTCAGCTCGATTGCCTGCATTTTTTTAATCAATCCACTTCCCCATCTGCAGTTTATCAGCACCACACACTAGAGGGTGCCCAATCTTCACGATAATATACAGTATATGTGTGTATATATATATATATATATAAAGTTTGATCTATTTCTTACCTTGTGGCTGGAGATGGGTGCAGACTAGCCACCCATCCAGCACTGTACCCCGATATCTGGCAACTCACACTCTTCCCCCATGGATTACCCCCGTGGCAGGGTGGCATGGTGAGGAGCCCCGCTAGCTCAACTCAACTCTACCAGGATACAGTTCGGGGAGCACCATTCAAGGTCAGGGCCTGCGGCAGGTGGCTGCTTCATCCTGATTGACAGGCAGGACCATTTTTCTCATTTGCACCCCTTACGTGTGAGGGGTGTGCAATGACAACAGTGGAGGGAGCACACACGCGTCCACACAAGTTCCTCTGGGTGCCTGCCACATCACAGCCCCTTCTTTGCAGCATCAGCGCACTGCCCCCCAGCCTCCATTAGGGGCCAGAAGCACGCAGACCACTGGAGTCCCACCTCCTGGAGCGGGACAGCAGTCCCTTGGATGCTCGATCCCTCTCCACCCTGCCATCCTCCGGTTGCCCATACCCATTCCCGAACATGGGTCACCGGCATGGCGCGAAGTAAAAGGCGTCTAGTTCCTCAGCCCTCAGCACCACCAGGCCAGTCACATGATTTATATATAACTGATATTCATTGCAAAAAACTTTGTTAATGCATCAGTTAGGGTTAAACTGACAAAAGTGGGGAAATGAGATGCTAGGGTAGAGCCCCTAACCCCCACAACCCCATCCCCCCATTCTCCACATACCGACAGATTCCAGGGTATGCCATGGGTTCTCAAGGCCCAACTCTAACCCCATTCCTTGTGTAACCAGGTTAACATGCTACAGTAAAAGAGAATGGGGGGAGAGTTAGGCCTCCCGACCCACTGGGCACACCCCGCCATTTGTCGGTCTGTGGAGGACGAGGGATGGGGTGTTAGGGCAGGATGGGGCTCTATCCTAATATCTCATTTCCTCACTGTTGTCACTTTAACCCTAGTTGATGCATTAACAAAGTTTTTTTGTAATAACTTTCTTCCTTTTTGAAAAAGTGTAATACAACTAGTAAAGAGCATGTGTTGGTGGACTCTGAGCTCCCAGCAAGCTGCTCATTTCTGCATAACTATATGAATGTATGGGAGTGTGGGCCCTATGGGCTATGTGCTGCCCCTCACAACTACAAGTACGGAGCCGTATAGCAGCCATATACGGCAAGGTACTGTGCCACTAATGTGCCAGTAGCTTAGCAACTGCAGCAGCTACAGAAACAACTAAAATGTCATTCTAATGATGATAGTGAGACCTCTACACGCAATGAGCTCACTGAAATCTCTATTTCGCATAGTTTTCAAGTTAGAGGTGCCACGGTGGCCACAATTCAATGGACGCATTTAACGCTGGCATTTTTAGAATTGTTTCCACCCAATTTTCAACATGGTATTTTGAGGACCCTACGTCATGAACAATGTCACTACCATTTCAATAATCTGCCCCAGAAGTTGAGTTCATACAGTGAATGCGCCATTTTGTGCCACAGGTGCAAATTCATGTTTTGGGCAGGATGGAAAAAATGACAGCTGTATAATGTTGATGAGGAGGTGAGGAAAAGGGTAATGTTGAAAACCAGGTGGGAAAATATGGAAAACTGGTGAAGTAATGAGCGTGCGTGGAAACTGTGCAATGCACACTCATAACCTGGTCATTTTTTGGAATTTGTTAACAAAATTTTCAATGTGAGCTTTTTGAGAAATCTCTTTATTAACACTGCCACTGTGATTTTGTTAATCCATCCCAAAAGTTGATTTCGCACAGTGACACACCATTCTGCGGCAGAGCTGTGAAAAGACACTTCCAGCAGGATGTGAGAAATGACAGCAATAGTGTTCATGAGGAGCTGTGAAAAAATGGCAATGTTGAAAATCTGGAGTGAAAATATTAAAAATTGGCTAAGTTACGAGCATGTGTAGAAACTGCACAATGTGTGCTTGTAACACGGCCATTTGTGGGATTTTTTGCACCAAATTTTCAACATTGTCTTCTTGGGACCTCCCCTCATCAAGACCAGGATTGTAATTTTGTTAATCAGTTCTGAAAGGTGATTTTAAGTCCCAAAAGGTGATTCCGTGCAGCGACCATTAAATCACCATTCTGGATTGAGTAACGAGATGAGAGTAGCATTGTTCATGAGGTGAGGTCCAATACCACCCTATGGCTTACCATGGGTTGATATTTGAGGTGGGTCTTACATGTGGTGATATTTGAGGTGGAGCTTACATTGGGTGATATTGGAGGCTGGGTTTATATTGGGTCATACTGGAGGTAGGGCTTACATGGGTGAGACCGGAGGCAGGAATTACAAGGGTTGATATTGGAGGCGGGACTTACATGGGTTGATATTGGAGGTGGGGTTTACATGTGGTGATATTGGAGGTGGGGCTTACATTGGGTGATATTGGAGGCTGGGCTTAAATGGGGTGAGATTGGAGGCAGGACTTACATGGGTTGATATTGGAGGCAGGGCTTACATGGGGTGATATTGGAGGTGGGGCTTGCTTGCTGACTATGTGGCAAAATCAGATGCTCTGACACATGCAGTTGCTAGTTCGGGGAACAGTGTACATCTGGTGGTTATGGGATTCAAACCTAGGACTATGACGTCTTTTGGTTCGTAACTCAGTGCTTTAACCTCTGCATTATTTTTGCAGACCCTATCAAGGGGCCACTTTTTTTTTTAGTAATTGTTGGGGTCGTAGTATAAATAGTACAGCAAGTGAAAACAGAAGGGGCATGGTGAAACCATGATAATAGTGACTGCATAATTTTTGCGTGTCCTTGATAAGGCAGTATAGAAGTACACTCATCTAGCGATCAAAGCCATGACCTTTTGCTCGTAAAGCCAAGACACATGCAGTGCACCACCTGAGAGCATGGTTAACTAGCTGGTCTAGTCTTTAACAGCTTAGAAAATTGGCTTTTTATTTCTTGGTTTCTGATTGGCTGGTACTCCTGCCAGGGGGGCACATTAACTTTCAATAGATGACCAGGAAATGAGAAGTGCCAGCCCCAGTACCCCTTTACTCACCAAGGTAGCTTTGTGCCCAGCCTGCTTTCTGATTGGATGAAAGCACCTAATTTAATTTCAAATTGCCGCCATTTTTTTCTCTCGCTTAGCGAAAGAAACTGTGCCCATGACGCTACAGTTCAGAGCCAGTTTCCTTAAAGACACACAGATCAGCTTCTGCTGGGCACGTTCCGTGTTATTTTCTTTCATTTTTTTTTAATTTTCATTTATTGTACCCTTTTGTCTGACTATCTGGGCAGCTGGCCTGGATCCTTATCTCGGGTCAAAGTCTATGTTTCTTACTTCTCCCTCTTTCACCCTAATTTGGCAATCCACTTCCCTATAATTTATCTCGACTGATCTCCCTCTCAGGCAGCCTTCACATTATCACATTTCTGTTTCCGATTAATTTATCTCCACAGAATCACTCAACCCCTGGCTATATTCCTCACCCACTCACTCCTGGCCCCAACCTTAGCCCTTATCATTCCTACACACCTCTTTTACTAGCCCCAGCCCCTATCCTAGTCCCCCAACCACTTCCTACCTTGTCACTCACCAGAGGCTGTGATCACCACTCCTCAGTCACTCAATCACTGTGTCTCCTTGTCTACATTGGCGTGCCCAGGAACCTTGGAAGTTCTGGGTGCCATGTGTTGATTGTATGTCATGATACCTCCATAGTTGATATGTATTATATATATTAGAGTCTCTAGTCTGCTTTCATTGTCCTACCTTGTACTGTTATGTTTAATCAATTTCTGCCTTTTTCTTACTGTATATATGTGTTTTGACTTATCTGTATATGTATCAATTATTAACCTTGACCTTATCAGGTCCATCTTGCAAATGAGCTGTGCTCAACGATGTTCGCCTGAATAAATAAAGATATGATTGATTGATTGATTTCAGCCACCCATCCTCTGGCTCCCAAAAATGACACTGTTATCTGTAGTGCCTCCTGAGTCCTGACAGCTTGTTTTTTTAAATCACTGGACATGTAAAGACATCAATGCCCCCAGTGCCATGGCTATCCCATATACTGCTTTTTCTTTTTTGCCTTTTGAGCTCTAGAAGACTAAAATAAAAAAATACATCTTAGAGGTGAGAGAGACGGAGAGTAGGAGTCAAAGAGAGATAGCTGCCCACCTTCCCCCAACAACAAGTCATTAGCGAGCTTCATACAGTAGAGCTGGGGTAAATCTGGGACATGCTGATGAGGTAATTAGCGAAGAGTGTACATTTTAGAAATAAAATTTGTATTTCATAATAGCAGCACTGTGCTAGCACATCACCTGATGAGTGCTATTCAAGACAACTTCCTCTTCCAGGCTCCACCCCCACTCCACTCCCCATTGCTGTCTGCCACTGAAAAACAGCATACTCTGGACTAATTGGCAACTTGTCACCGATCCTCAGGCTGATTCTCTCGATCAGTTCACTTTTTATAGTGTACCCGAAGAATATCCCACCTGAACCTGAACCGTAAAAGCCTAGAAATCCATTTGCTTTTTACAGGCTTGTCTCCTTTTTACTCCCAGCTCTGGTGAGCTCCTTCATACAGAATATAGGGACCTTTTGTGTACTTGTCAGCTCCCTAGAGTTGCTGGAAACCTGCTGCCACCGCTACTCAGCAGATTCCCCAATGCACTTCCAGCTGTCAAGGGAACATCAAAACAATGGTAAAGTACCAAAATTTAACTGCCTGTTTAAAAATCTTAATTTAGTTTTTAATCCCAGCTCACCCCTCCGGCACCAGCGCTTCTTGACCAGATCCATAAACAAAAAAGGGTTAAAATCAATCGATTAAAAAAAACTGTAAAACACTAAAATACAAGTCTTTTAACAATTTTATGCCGTGGGTGTGTGAGTAACTATGACAAGCAGCTGAAATATCATATGTACTGTAAAAAAAATCAGCAGCATTTCAATATAGGCATAGGAACTATTTTATTACAGAATTAATGAAACAACTTAGAAGTTCAACATTTAAACATAACATTATTTTGTTTGCCAAGCATATATAATACAGTAGCCCATTTTCTAAGTGCAATAATGCCCTCCAGGGTGGGCAGTATTGGGCAATACTGGACCACCCATGGGCTTTAAGGCCCTCCACCTGCGGCATCGGGCCTCATTATGACCCTGGGCGGTCTGGTATTGCCCAATACTGCCCACACTGGAGGGTATTATTGCGTGCATGTAGTTCCGTAATAAGTGCATATAGCATAGTAAGTTTTAAGGGGAATGGGCTGCTTGCTGTTGGAAGCATGAGTATAACGAAAGCACAATATTTGAGTATTGCTCATTTATTATTTGAACAGAATTCTGGGTAGCCTGGGTTTAAATCTTAGCCAATGCACTGATTTGTTTTTATCTCTTCTGTTTCTCTGGATTCCACTAAAGATGCATATACTTTGTAGTAGAGTCAGTTTGATTGCCTGCATTTTTTTTAATCAATCCACTTCCCCATTTGCAGTTTATCAGCACCACACACTAGAGGGTGTCCAATCTTCACATTTTATATATATATATATATATATATATATATATATATATATATATATATATCACACACACTGTATATATAAAAAATATTTGATTTATTTCTTCCCTGGTGACTGGAGATGGGTGCAGACCAGCCACCCATCCAGCACCATATCCCGACATCTGGCAGCTCCCTCTCTTTCTCCATGGTTTATCCCCTGTGGTGTGGTGGCACGGTGAAGATCACTGTTAGCTCAACTCTGCTGTACCAGGATCCAGTTCGGGGAGCACCATTCAAGGTCGGGGCCTGCGGCAGGTGGCTGCTTCATCCTGATTGACTGACAGGACCATTTTTCTCATTTGCACCTCTTACGTGTGAAGGGTGTGCAGTGACACCAGTGGAGGGAGTGTACACGAATCAACACAAGTTCCTCTGGGTGCCTGCCACCTCTCAGCCCCTTCATTACAGCATCAGCGCACTGCCCCCAGCCTCCATTAGGGGCCAGAAGCATGCCGACCACTGGAGTCCCTCCTCCCGGAGAGGGAGAGCAGTCCCTCAAATGTTTGATCCCTCTCCACCCGTCATCCTCACACTGCCCATGTCTGTTCCTGAACATGGGTCACCGGCATAGCACGAAGTAAGGTGTCCAGTGCCTCAGCCCTCAGCACCACCGGGCCGGTCACACGATTTATATATAATTGATATTTATTGCAAAAAACTTAGTTAATGCATCAGTTAGAGTTAAACCAACAAAAGTGGGGAAATGAGATGTGAGGGGAGAGACCCTAACCCCCACTACCCCATCCCCACATCCTCCACAGACTGACAGACGCCGGGGTATGCCATGGGATCGTGATACCCAGCTCTCACCCCATTCCATGTGTAACCAGGTTGACATGCTACAGTAAAAGAGAATGGGGAAGAGTTAGGTCTCCCAACCCCCTGGGCACACCCCGCCATTTGTCAGTCTGTCAGGGATGGGGGATGGGGTGTTGGGGGATGGGGCTCTATCCTAATATCTCATTTCCTCACTTTTGTCAGTTTAACCCTAGCTGATGTATTAACAAAGTTTTTTTTGTAATGAATTTCTTTACTTTTTGAAAAAGTGTAGTATAACTAGTAAAGAGCATGTGTTGGTGGACTCTGCACTCCCACCAAGCTGCTAATTTCTGCTAAACTACATGCATCTGTGGGAGTGTGGGCCCTCTGGGTTCTGCGCTGCCCCTCACAAATACAAGTATGGAGCTGTACAGCAGCCATATAGTGCAAGGAACCGTGCTACTAATGTGCCAATATTTCAGCAACCGTAGCAGCTACAAAAACAATTCAAATGTCATCGTAATGATGACAGCGAGGCCTTCATGTGTGACTAGGTTGACAAAACTTCTATTTTGCATAGTTTTGAGTTAGAGGCACCACGGTGGCCACAATTCAATGGACGCTTGTAACTCAGGCATTTTTAGAATTCTTTCCACCCAATTTTCAACATGGTATTTTGGGAAACCCACGTCATGAACAATGTCACTGTGATTTCATTAATCTGTCCCAAAAGTTGAGTTCATACAGCGAATGTGCCATTCTGTGCCACAGGTACAAATTCATGTTTTGGGCAGGATTTAAAAAATGACTGCTGTATAATGTTGATGAGGAGGTGTGGAAAAGGGTAATGTTGAAAACCAGGAGGGGGAAATATGGAAAACAGGTGAAGTTATGAGCATGCGTAGAAACTGCTCAATGTATGCTCCTAACCTGGTCATTTTTTGGAATTTGTTATCCAAATTTTCAGCCTGAGTTTCTGGGGAATTCCCTTCATGAACACTGGCACTGTGATTTTGTTAATCCATCACGAAAGTTGATTTCGCACAGTGATGTGCCATTCTGCGGCAGAGGTGCAAGAACACACTTCCAGCAGAATGTGAGAAATAACAGCTATACTGTTCATGAGGAGGTGTGGAAAAATGGCAATGTTGAAAATCTGGGGGGAAAATATTAAAAATTGTCAAAGTTACAAGCATGAGTTGAAACTGCGCAATGCATGCTTGTAACACGCCCATTTTTTTAATTTTTTCCACCAAATTTTCAACACTGGCTTCTTGGGACCCACCCTCATCAAGACCAGGACTGTAATTTTATTAATCAGTTCTGAAAGGTGATTTTATGTCCCGAAAGTTGATTCTGTGCAGGAACCGTGAAATCACCATTCTGGATTGAGTAACGAGATGACTGTAGCATTGTTCATGAGGTGGGGTCCAATACCTTCCTATGGCTAACATGGGGTGTTATTGGAGGTGGGGTTACAAGGATTGATATTTGAGGTGGGGCTTACATGTGGTGATATTTGAGGTGGGGCTTACATGCGGTGATATTGGAGGCGGAGCTTACATTGGGTGATATTGGAGGTGGGGCTTACATGGGGTGAGATTGGAGGCAGGAATTACATTGGTTGGTATTGGAGGCAGGGCTTTCATGTGGTGATATTCGAGGTGGGGCTTACATTGGGTGATATTGGAGGCAAGGCTTACATGGATTGATATTGGAGGCAGGGCTTACATGGAGTGAGATTGGAGGTGGAGCTTACATGGGTTGATATTGGAGGTGGGGCTTGCATGCTGACTATGTGACAAAAATCAGATACTCTGACACATACAGTTGCTGGTTCAGGGAACATTGTACATCTGGTGGTTATGGGATTCAAACCTAGGACTATGAGGTATTTTGGTTTGTAATGCTGTGCTTTAACCTCTGTGCTATTTTGCAGACCCTATCAAGAGGCCACCCCATTTTTTTTTTCCACCAATTGTTGGGGTCGTAGTATAAACAGTATAGCAAGTGAAAACAGGAAGGGCATAGTGAACCCATGATAATAGTGATTGTATAATTCTTGGGTGTCCTTGATAAGGTAGTATAGAAGTGCACTCATCTAGAGATCAAGGCCCTGGTGCCAGTTACACAAAAGAGTTAATTCTGTGTTTAAGACTTGTTTTTGGTCTTACAAAGGCAAGGCCGGCTTAAAAATGTTAAGTCTGTTGCACCAAAATTGACTTTCACTCTACTGGTCTTCTTTAGAAATTTTAATTTAAGCTTCCTATGTGCCAGGCTTATTTGTTGTTAGTAGACTTATCCTGCCATAGTTAATTGTAGGACTTTATTGAAGGAAATCATTCTGAATATTGCAAATTTAAAATAATATATACCCGAGTGCATTGATTTCCTGTTTTAGGGACTGCTATTTCCCATAGCTTATCTGTATTGTACCATGAAAAAATATTTGTTATTCTTTTTTTTTTTTTTTTTTTTTTTGCCATAAAGATTTTTGTCCTCAGTTCAGATGGGCAGCTGCTCAGCACTGTCCCTGCTTCCCATGATTGGCTGCCACCACCCCTGTCTCCGGGGACTTGGATCCCCTGAGATTCCTCCCATTGCAGGGTCTGAGCTGGGAGTCCCCCTGCCCCCATGAGTAAAAGCCAGACATGCCCCAAGTTCTTACATAACTGTATTATCTCACTTCGAGGGGGAGCTCTTGCAGCAGGTTACACCATAAGGACTGGGTCTCAAACAGTGAAAGGACCAACCACCTAAAGTCAGGAGGAGGTAAAAGTCTGCTGGAAAGCTCATGAAATGAGGCCCTGTAGGACAGTAAGACCAAAGCCTGCCCTACAGCGAAAGACTATATTCAAACTGCAATACCGAATGAAAATGTGTTCGTAACTCCAAGTGCCAGCTGTGCAGATGTCAGCTGTAGACACATTTTTGGCAAGGCAAGGCAAATTTATTTGTATGGTGCCCAATCCCGGGGGCTCTGGGCACCTCACAGTACAATAAAATAGAGTTAAAAACATAAATATAAAATAGTATAGATAGAGTTAGCACATAAAGCAAGTAAAAATGAATGAATTGGGACTAGGCAACATAATAAAATTCAGGATTCATTAAACGTCAGGCCGAAAAGGTGTGCCTTTAGCCTCTGTTTAAAAGCCTCCACCAAAGGGACCTTCCAGACTGCAGATGGTAAAGTGTTCCACAGGGATGGCCCAGAGATACTGAAAGCATGATCCCCAGAAGTCTTGAGCCATACCCTGGGAACAGCAAGGAGGCCCGTCGAAGAGGCATGGAGGGAGCGGGCAGAGGTCACCGGTGTTAGGAGCTCAGACAGATAGCCAGGGTCCAGTCCATTTAGGGCCTAGTAGGTGAGGAACCCCACCTTGAAAATGACCCTCCACCTGACTGGCAGCCAGTGCAGAGTGTGTAGGACAGGGGTCACATGACTAAGCCTAGAAAGGCCGGTCAGTAACCGAGCCACCACACTCTGCACTAGCTGCAGCCTGTGAAGGGTCTCTCCTGTGACCCCAAAGTAAAGAGTGTTATAGTAGTCGAGTCTGGAGGAGACAAATGTATGTACATGCGTTAACAAGTCATTGGGCAGAATGAGGGGCTTAATCTGGGCAATGTTCTATAGATGGTAAAAACCACAACTGACAACAGATGACACCTGATCTTCAAACGTCTGCCTGCAGTCAAGGATCACACGCAGATTCCGCACCCTCGTGAAAACTGTCAATGGAGCAGATCCCAACACATGACCAGAAACCGCCCCGGACAGTAATTCATCATGCCCGTGACCTGGCTCAATCACCAGCACCTCCATCGTAGCTGAGTTGAGTCTTAGCCAGCTGGAAGCCATCCTGTCATTGATTTTAACCAGGCAGATGTTAAGCACATCGACAGCTCCTGATGTTCTGGGAGCAGATGACAAGTACAGTTGGGTATCATCCACATAGCATTGAAATGCCACATTGTATTATCGAATGATCTCACCCAGGGGCAGCATATACACTGCAAACAACATCGGTGACAGGATCAAGCCCTGTGACACTCCACAAGACAGAGGCATTAGGGAGGAAGAGAAATTCCCCATCACCACCCACTGCACCCTGACTGGGAGATAAGACTCAAACCACCTGATGACAGTACCAGTTAGTCCACAAAACTCACAGAGCCGATCCAATAACATGACGTGATCCACAGTGTCAAAAGCTCAAGAGACTGAGAAGTACAAGAATTGACCTGTCTCCTCTATCTCTAGCCCTGAGCAGATCATTATGCACCCTCACTTGAGCTGTTTTCATGCTGTGTCTGGCCCAAAAACCCGACTGAAATGGCTCATAAATGTCCAAGGACACCAGGCGATCCTTGAGCTGTTGAGCCACCAACTTCTCAATAACCTTGCTCAAAAAAGGCAGATTGGAGATAGGACAGTAATTCGCCAGGACAACAGGATCGAGGGAAGATTTCTTCACGAGGGGCCTAACCAGTGCCTCTTTCAAGGCAACTGGGAGAACCCCCTCTGCCATCAAGCACCTGACAATCTTAGCAAACACTGGGCCAAAAACCTCAACACATCCTATTAAAGGGAAAGGGAACATTGTTTAACCAGGAGTAGCACACTAAGATGAAGCTTGTTTCCAGATGCAACCTGGGAGCACAAGGAAGTTAAGTAACTAGTTCATTATCACACAGCATGCACCTAGGCAGTTGTGGAATTCAAGCCCAGGTCTCCAGATCTGCAGCTCAGAGTCTTAACCCACTGCACTATACTGCCTCCAAAGAACCATGTCGAGGTTGGGTCCAGTTCACAAAATGTGTGCTTCTGCTCTATAATCACCTTAGTCACTTCTGACACCTCAACTGGCCTAAACTCTTCCCAGATAGGTAGAGAGCCTCTATTCCCCTCAGTCCAACCACTGCTAGGCGAAAGCCTAACTGGCAGAATCCTCGACTGGATGGCTGACACTCTGTTGGAGAAGAACAGAGCAAACTCTTTACATAAAGTGGTTGAAAAAGCTTTTTTCGGCTGCAGAAAGGCTGGGTGTAAAAGTCTGTCTACAGTTCAAAACAGCTGAGAAGGTCTATTCCTCCCTGCAGCAATCTCCCTGGATAGGAATTCTGCCTTTTTACGGGAGATTGCCTCTTGGTACTCAACATTGTGGGCACACAGGGCCAGCTTGTCAGCCTACAGCTGGGTCTTCTACCAGCGATGCTCAAACCTCTGACCCCTGATCTTCAACACTGAGATCCCCATCAAGCCAAGGGGATCTCATGTGTGAAGATCTGGGTCATAAATGGACTGTTGTGATGGCATCAAGAGCATCAGAAACCACCCTTTTATGAGTAGTGACCGCCTCCCTGGTGCCAATCGCACATGCTGCGTCAATCCTACAAAGACCAGTTACCGCCAAGAGTCCTGCCTAGCCCAAGTCCCTTAAAGGATGACAGCTGACCATTTCCACAGGGGAGGGACTCTCGAGGGGGTCCAAATGTGAACTTCACGGTGTAATGATCAAACCAGATGACCTAATCAATCTTAAGGTTATGAACCTCAAGACCCTGTTGGAACACCAGATAGAGTGTGTGGCCAAGCTGGTGGGTAGCAGAAACAACTGCTTGTGACAGGCCCAGAGATTGCATCAACTGGAGGAGGTCGTAACTAAAATGTGAGGATTCATCGTCGATCCATGCACTGAAGTCCCCCAGAAGTAAACATCTGGGGGACTCCAACACCTAGTCGACCATGAATTCCGCTACCTCCTGCAGGAAATCTCCTCCCGCCCCAGGGGTGTGGTAAATAAGGAGAATCCTACAGCCCGCACTTGTACACCCACAAATGGCAACACACTCAAAAGATTGGGTACTACCAACAGGGAACACCGAGAAGCCCAGGCTGGTTCGAAAAACAATGGACACTCTCCCACCCCTGCAATCCTTCCTTGGGCAATGCACTACGGAATACCCAGGGGGAACGGCAACCACAAAAACTGGGCCGGCATTGTCACCCAACCAGGTCAACAGAAGAAATCAAGTCCAAAAAAACAGCGGTCTTGTTTCTCATCGACCTGGCATTGCAAAGCACTGCCCAAAGAGGATTAGAGGACGTGACCAGTCCTTTAGCTACCTGCCAACTAGGTCTGGCGGGAACCCTGGGCATGGAAAAACAAACATGTCTGGCTTCTCCCCATGCACTGTTTACACCCAGGGCATCTTCTGCACCAGACAAACTTGATATCACTAACTGCCTCCTCCTCTGCTGCCTGAAACCCACAACACCTCTGCCACCTGGTTATCTCAACCTCCCTGCAGTGCCTTGTTGCAGTAGCTGGAATTGGGAGGTCCATAGAGGGGTGAAGGTCCCAGAGCAGGTCAGCATCAAAAGTAATGTGGACTGGAACATGTCACCAGCACATCATAGCTGGCAAAATAGATCTTCAAAAAGTCCAAATCCCCAACAAGCACCACAAACTGATTGATAAACGACTCAACACTCAATCAGTATACTACGACTCACCCTCTCCCATACACAACAATTTTTACAAAAATCTCAACCACACAACCATGCACTACAAGTCACAATCACACACCAATCAGCTAGTTAAGCATCACCCCCCCGACCCAACCAAAACCCTCCAACAAACCCCAACCAATACAAATAGTTTAAATAACAATCCTAAAATTCAGGCAGTTAGAGAGCAGTGTCCAAGCCACAGATCAGCAAAGTAAAGCCCCTAAGGGCAGGTCCAGTAGCAATATTAAAGTTAATTTGTAAAAAAGTCAAAATGAAGGAGAATCCCAGCTCCAAGAGCCAGTGACCAGGGGCCCTCTCACTGACCCTAGTCCCTGCTCGGCAGATTAAAAAGAGACTCAAAGTACCAATTTAGGAGTGCAGTCAAGTTAAAGATGACCCAGAGTCTGACCAGAGCTTCTCTCACATACTCTGCCTCAGTGACACACACAGAATGAAGAAATGGGGGGGGGGGGGAGTTATCCAGCTGGGAGGTATAGACAGCTTACCCGACCTCAAGTGCCAGCCAATGCCTCTTTCACTGGCAGGCCTGCACCTAATAGCCAGTCTCCTCTTCAGCCTCTTCCAAAGTTAAGGTGCACTCCACTTGAAAAGAATAAACTCTCAGACCAGGAAACAGTCTACAAATCGAGTTGCAAGCCCAATACAAAGGCTGTCCGAGCGACAGCAACTGACAGACATTATTACACTGTCCCCTTCAGCAAGTCACAACCACCAGCAGTTCTGGAATTCAGAACACAGGTATCACAATTCCAGACATCCTGGAATCCATATCAACCTGAAAAGGTCCCTCGGCTGGAAGCAGTCCCACATGTAAAAATGGCCCCTCAGTTGGAAAACAAAAGGTGCCTCCTGCACAAGCAAAGACTCCTCGATGTGCCACAGGCCAAAACAGATGAACCGAATAATCAGCAGTCAGTCCAAGACCGGACAGATCCAACAGCAGCAGCCTCCTCACACAAAGAAACCAACACCTCCAGCACCCAGCCAGTGTACCGAAACTGGCACACGGCCCAGTCCTTTGTCGATGGCCGGACGATCGCTCGGTCGCTTAGCAACTCAGTCCCCTTGTCTGGGAACCGCACCCCATCAACCAGCTGGTGCCACATCACATGACTCTCCAAAAAGGTAGGATTCTGTCGTGGACTGCCAGAATGCCTCCTGAAAAAAGAAAAAACCTGACTCCTACTACTGCTGTAACTCACTGACTGACCCTGTCACTATCACTATCCACCATAAACCCAAAACCTAACTAAAGCAGCAAAAGCTGCCAAATTGCAAAAAGTTTGGGACTGTAAACAGTAACAAACACTGTGGATGGATGCAAAGGAAGCAGCCATACCCTTGGGAGAATGGCTTGTCATACCTTCAGTAACAATAAACAATTCAGTTAACTAGCCATTTGGACAAAATCTGTTTAAAAACTGGAGCCCACGAAACAATCAAGCTGTTCAGGCCTTTGGACAGCACAGGTGTGATCCAAGTAATAATGAAGTAAGCGGTGGACATCCAGAGTATGAAGTAGAGCCTCCCCTCAATTGGAATACTCTGGGTAGTAAAAAGGTAGATGGATGTCCCAATTCAGTGTAAACTCAGACACCACTTTGGGCAAAACTTAGGATTTGTCCACAAAGATACCCTGTCTTTGTGAAACACTAGATAAGCCTCTTTACACACCACAGCCTGAAGCTCGGAAATCCTTCAATCAGAGGTATTGGCAACTAAAAATTGTGTCTTCCTCTAGTCAGGCCTGGTGGCATGGAGGGCTGAGGCATCCTGCCTTACCTCCTGCCACGCCAGTGACCTATGTTCACGGTGTGAGCAGGTCACAGGGGGTCAGCTATGGAGGAGAAAGATTGAGTGTCCCAGGTTCTCTGGGTTTGATGGTCTGCAACATGTACACCCCTGCACAGGCATGATAAATACATAGTCAGGACCTGATAAGGAGACTCCTGTCAAAAGTGGACCCTGTGGAAAGATTGGAGGGGTCCAATCACCAAGCCAAAGTCTGATGCATTGGAGTGGATACTGCCACCAGCTGCTCCAGTTCATCCATACGCTGGTCCCATTGGACTCAGAGGGTCCATTGGGGAATCCTCATGTGCAAGCGTGCAAGTGAGAAAGTCAAAGTGGCTTCTGCCATGTGTCCAAGCAGTATCATTTGGCTGGGGGTAGGCTCCTTAGGTGTCAGCAAAGGCTTCCGAGGAGGAGCCCGAGGCTGAAACCCCAAAGATAAAGAGTCCTTAGGAGGAGGTGTGTGTTTTGCCACGGTTTTGGCCTGAGGGCTAGAGTTGTCCAAGGGAGGTCAGTGATTTATATAATACCACTGGTGGACTAGTGGGCTAGTTTCCATGGTGGTAATTATCCACTGTATTAAGTAAGTAATAATACCTGACAGGGTGGGCGTTATTGGGATATAACGGACTGCTCAGGGGCGTAACTTATTGCTCCTGGTAGGTCCGTTATATCCCATGACGCCTACCCTGAAGGGTATTATTATACTTAGAAAATGGGCCACTCTATTTAATGTTTTAAAAAAATAATAATTTTATATTTAGATGTTTAAATTCTTAAATGCTTGATTTAATGTATAATAAAATAGTCCCTCTGCTTGTATTTGCATGACGTTTTGTGGTGTTGTTACTGTGGGGACTCTTGTTCTTGTGCAGCCTCCGAAGTTTAAGCTTTTAAGGTGGTTGTCATGGTTACCGTGTTGCTCACCCGCTTGTGCCCCCCAGTTGAACAAGTGGGAGAAATTGTGTCTCTGATGAGAAACAAAAGTGGATTATATATATTTTTTTGCTTTGCTTTTGATTTTAGTTATTTCACAGTGACACAGTCAGTGGATTTGGTCGTGAGTGGGACAAGACACGGCAAAATGTCGGGCTCAGGAGTTGCACCTAATGAAGTCTAGTGAGCCGGTGAAATGCGAAAAAAAATGTAAGTTTGAAAAAAAAAAGAATTTTTCACACCAGTGGCTAAGAAGAAAGCGAGTTAGTGTTACGTTGTGAGTAGAAGTGAGGGCCGAGTTCAGAAAGATGTGCGCGAGGATTTGTTAGGGGTATGGAGTGGTGCCAACTGGTGAATCTCGCTAAGCAAGACAAAAAAAACATGACTAGTTTGCAAATTTGGGGTGTCTAAGAATAGCATAAATAACAGGGCACCCTAAATTGGCACTTATTTTTCACCAGGCATTATTAAGAAATAACAACCTGGGTACCAGGCTGTTTCTGCCAATCAGGAAACGAGTTTTCATTTTAACATTTTCTAAAACAAAATAAGAACCTTTTCCCTGGGGTCTAGTGGTAGTGGTGGTGGTGTCATGGGGGGGGGGGGGCTGGACTCAGTATTGTTTTGGCAGGCAGGGAGGTGTAGTGTGAGAAGAACATCTGCAGATTCACTCTTCTGACATTAGCTGGATCTTCTATAAAACAAAAGTGATCCTGCATCAGTAATCTACTAAGGTGCTGCACTCGTCCAGCACTGTTTGGTTAAGTGCGGCATAATTTACCACAACAATATTATGTACAGTTGTGGATCAAGCTCAGCCTGTGTAACAGGTGGAATGATCTGCAGGGGTAGTTTCCATCATTATATATTATACAGTGTTGGAAATGACCCTGTGTATTATTTTCGGAGGGAGGACATTCATTGGAGATGGAATCTCAACAGGTAAGGCAGGGACAGGACTGAGTATCCACCTGTGATGACCACCAAGGCAAAAGTGTGTTATTAAAAGATGGTGCTATGATGTAGGCTTGGCATAACACACGCACACACACACACACACACGCACACCTCTCTCTCTCTCTCTCTCTCTCTCTCCCTAACAGGGTGCAGTCAGAGCTGCAGATAACCAACAAGAGCAGGTAATATGCAGAAGCTTTACTCTCAGACTCGAGCAATACCTCCATCAAAACACACAGGGAGTCAATAAAATTTCAGCTGTAATTTTATTCACACTGGTCTCCTATCTATTAGTAAGTTGTCCTGGTGCTTGTTATGAATAAAACATTTTGATTTGAATTTTCATTACTCCCTATGTGTTTATGACAGAGGGTGGTGCTTGAATTTAGGTATTGTTCTGTTATTTTTCTGAGTACACATAGCACACCCAGCTGTCAGGCAGCTTTTACTCTGTTTAATATGCGGAGAGGGTCTCTTTACCTGGTACCAGGAGCCTGAAGCAGGGGACTTAAGGAATGACATCCATCAGCCCTGTAAAATAAAATACAGGAAAGGCATCACAAAGGATCTGTAGTTCTGAGGGAATAAATAGGAAAGACAGGATAGGTTAAACATGAAATAAAACTTATCTGATGGGGAAGGAGACAGCATCCTATCAGACCTGTTAAATAAAGAGAAAAAAAACAACAGGTTAATATGGTGAAAACACAATAGCAAAGAGAAGAGATATATAAAAGGGGTATAGGATCACACTGTAATAAAACAAGCATTTGTCAATGCCGAATGTTGGCTTGCTGGCATTGGCATTGGTAGTGCAGGAGTTAGACAGATGCATCATAGGAATGGCAGTGAAGTATTGAATTGATGCCAACCCACCCCCACCCTGCAGAGAGTGACAAGCATTAGGGTGTCCCTTTGGGTGTTTGGTAGTGCAAAGGAAAACATGTCGGCAGGATTGCCGAAATGACAGCTACAGTTCATAAGAAGGTGTAAAAAATGCCAGTGTTGAAAATGTGGCATGTAAATATACCAAATTTGCAAGAAAGCTACTAGGGTGTTGGGAAATATGCAATGCACGCTTGCAACACTGCCATTTTGTCGTAAGATTGGCACCAATTTTCAGCATAGGCATTTAGCACCTCTGCTCATGTACGTGTCAGTGTTATTTTCCTCAAAGTGTCCCGAAGTGATTTACATTAGCGACCATGCTATTCACGCCAGAAGTGCAAAACACATTTTGGCGTATGATGTCAAATGATGGCTGTACTGTTCATCAAGAGGTGTGGAAAATGGCAATGGTGAAAATCCAGACTGAAAATATCACAAATGCACGACGGTTACGAAGTCTGCGTGTCAATCTGCCAGCGCATGCACATAACATCACAGTTATTTTATGAGATTATCATCGCAAATTTTCAGTACAGCATTTTAGGTCCTCTGCTCATGAACTGTGTCACTGACATTTTCATAATCTGGCCCAAACACTGATTTCCCACAGCATCGCTCGCTATTGTCTGCGCCGGAAGTGCTGGAAACACATTTCGGCAGGATGTGGAAAATGACAGCTGTACTATTCACAAGAAGGTGTAGAAAAATGACAATGCTGAAAATCTGGCATTAAAATATTGTGAATGCAGTTACGAGCTCGCGAGCAACTGCTAATGCACTATCTTGAAATAGTATTGTTGATTTTTTCCACCAAATTTGGGAACTTAGGTTTTGTTAGGGCACCCTGATATTCACCACTGTCATTTTCGTTTACTGGTTCTCAAGGTGATTTGTGCAGTGACTGCAAAATCACCCATTTGAGGCTGATAAACACCATGACAGCGACAGAATTCATGAGGAGGGCCCCAAAAACCCCATGCTAAAAATTTGGTGCAAAATTCCAAAAATGCCTGAGATATGCAACCAAAGTTGAAAAAACCCTATCTAGCCCATTATACAGCTTACTGGCATTTCCTCAGTTCACGGTTGGCTTTGAAGAGTGCAGGCGTGTTCTCGGTCCACCAAAAGATCGTCGTGGCGGACTCCGAAGGTGTATGGGTGGACGGGGTGTGGGGATGCAGGGTGCGAGGGTGGATGCGGATTTGGGGGGGGCAGGGAGAAGTGCTGTGGGACTGTTATTAATTTGTGGTTTGAAAAAAGATGATGCGGGACATTTACCACGCTGGTGGCCTCACATGGCAAAAGAATGGCTGGTGGAGCCATGGAGGATTGGGCACCCTTGCCGCCATGGCATCAGTTGCCATGCTGGGTGGCCTGTGCGTGGCTTCTGTACCGGGGTGATGGTATTATCTATTGTGGATGAAAGTGACGCCATGACGAGCTTGTCTCGATTGCAGCTCATTTTGTTTAGAAGTTTTGTCCACTTTGCATTATGTTAGTGCACTCAGCATGCTGGCTTATTGGGAATGAGGATTATCTACGATGCGTTCTGCATTTGCCCAACAGCAGCCGTGACTCTAAAGTTGCATTCTTCAATATGTTGATTGTTATGCGCCGGCAAGCCAACATAAAAAGGGAGCTTGTGAAAAAGTTACTGTTATGGTAAAGAGGAAGTAGAGAAATAGAGAAAGAAAGAAATTATAAATGATAAGAAAAGAGAAGAGAGCGTCACCTGTGGAGAGTCTCAGAAATGCTAATGCCACCTAGATGGCCAGTTGCCAATGAGTAGTTAGCCTAGGTGTTAGGAGTTTGGGGGTTAATGGTAAATTATTTAAATAATTTATCATTGGCAGTCCGGCAGATAGAGTCATCCCAGGAGATTTATATATCCTTTATGGACTAGTGAGCTAGTTTCATAGTATCCAGGACAGTGTATTAAAACAAATTAAGAATATTTTTATAGGTCTAGTTTTCTGAGGGGTCCAGCCCCAATCCTCAATATTGTTTGTAAGTAGGAGGTACCATCTCGGGCCATTTCTGGTTCCCTTCTTGGCATCTTTACTGCCAACGGGTCAATGTCCTCTTTGACCTGCCCTGCCAAGGTGTTGAGGCCTGGGGGTCTTTCAACAGCCAGTGCTTCTGGGTGTTGCCAATCTCCTCTGTCTATCATGCACACTACATACCTGGTGCTGACTGTAAGCTATGCACCAGTCTACCCAGGGCACCTGTCATGCCTGGTGCCATCTGCTCCTCACCTCATGCTGTGAGCAGGATACAACTGAGGTGTCTGGCCCCATCCCCAGTGGTGGGACCTATGCCATTTGCTCAGTCTTCCCAGTGACAAGTGTCATAGCCTGTGCTGGTGGGGGTGCCTGCTGACATCAGTTCTCATCCTGATGGTAGTCGTGCCAATGCTGCCTCAGTCTTCCCCAGTGGACACCTTGTTGTTATGATCGGTGCCAGCTGACTCCTGGCACGTTTATGGTGCCTGTCACAGTGTGGCACTACTGACAGATCAGGTCCTTCATGTGAGAGAGACCAATACTGGGGCAATGCCACGCCGGTTGACCTGGAGATGGTGGTCCGTTAGTCCTCGCTGCACTGTGGGAGGGATGATGAACTCTTGTTGTGTGATTTTCTTCTTCTTTCTACCTTCTTGTCCCCTCCCCAAGTCAGCCTTGTCTTCTAAGATCCTCAGTAGCTCCAACTGTCAACCCAGCTATCTCCTTGGAGTGGTATTTTTGGATTCCTTCATTGGAGGTCCTCAGGCTGAGCTTGTGTCCATCAGAAATGTTACAGTTGGGACCCCAGGGTGTTTCTAGACTGGTGGGGTACAGGTCTGCAGGCTGCAGGAGCTGTCATAGTGCTTGCCTGCATTTTCCCTTTTCCTCCTCACCACCACCTCTCCCCAAGTGACACTGGCTTAGACGGATAGACAGGCGTATGTTCATCCAGCCAATCAGCTGTCTCTCAACCTCGATGTTGCACTTACCTGCACTGCCACCCATGATTACCAGATGGGGTGTACAGCATTTGTGATCCTCTCTTTCTGGATAACAGCATCCTGGACACTCAACACCTCTGGCTCTCTCTGACAACGAGATTGTTACTAAACTGTATAATTGGCATTGGAAGTATTAGGTGGCCAACAGCCAAGGTTATTTTCATTTTCCTATTCACATGGTGTGGAGGAGCAGGTATACTGTACTCATATGTTGTGTGAAAAATAAAGAACGCTGGATTTGAAAGCACATGTGGCATGGTGTGGATTCCCTTCGGTGCATATTTTAGCACATAATCTCACTTGGCAGTAAGCACACAACCTTACTTGGCAGGCTTGGACAAAGCACTCTGTTAATTTTACCTGGTGCTGGCAAACTAATTTTCATTTATCCCTTAACAAAGCCTTCTGCCTTCTCCTAGGTTGTGACCAAAATACACACTCTTGCTCCCTTTACTATCTCTCTAAGTGGCTTAATTTTGATGACAGGCTCAAATATCAAACTTGCCTCCTGTGGCCTGTCACCACAGTGGTTGGATTTCTACTTGTGATGCTGGCAACCCGGGTTCTGGAACAGACTCAGGTTGCTGGAGGTCCAGCCAGGGGAGAAGGATTCAGTGTCCAATGACTGTTTGCCTTCTCCAGAGGGGAGGGTGGGGATGTGGTCCAGTGCATGCCGACCCTCCAGTGGAGAATGGGGGTATAACAGTGCACTGTACGACTAACTAGGGGGCATTGCAGACATCGGCCCACGCCTTGATGTCATGGCACGCCACACCCCAGGGGTGAAAAGGAGAAAAAAGGGAAAACTATCCTTTGCTCAACTGGATGATGGCCATCTGACCCTCTGCCACCTTGAGTGCAATGATCAGGCTCCAGAGACCTCCTCAGCAGCACCTGATGGGCCAAGTGTTGCGCTGGATGTCCCCCCCCCCGCGCCTTTCTACTTGCAGGAGGAGAACCCATCTGGTGAAGGGTTACACTGGATTATCCTGAGTGTGGCTGCCATATGAGGTGGAAGACAGTGGCAATGGACAGGAGTGTGAGTGAGTAGGGAACAAGACCATTGATGACCTGAAGGAGAGGCTGATGGGGGAGACGTGGGAGGATAAATAAATAACAGGAAAAAAAAACTTGCCTACTTGCCAGAAATATCTCTTCTGGGCTCCCCGAAACTCTCAGCCCTCCTGCAGCCAACACCAGTGCTAAAAACCACCGCAGCTCCTCTAAATCCCCATTCTTGATTCCTTGGTGCAGAAGTTCCCTATGCCAGAGAACCTTCAGCTACAGAGCCCCCACTCTGGTTGAACACACTGCCCAGTGCCTTAGCTGCTGAAAGTAGGCTAGACCACTTCAAGTCCTTCCTGAGGGAACATCTACAATCCACTAGCGCTGCACTGCTTTTAGCCCCAGGGCACCCCGCCCTACGTGCCACTCAAGGAGCTTGCACCCCTTGCCACAAACCTCCCCCCTTCCTGTCACCCTTCCTCGACAAAGGATTCTCATCCTGCCATGCTGACAACTTTGTACCTTGAACATGCCATATAACTCATACTGTTTACCCATACTATGCCTCACTCAATGTATAGAACTTGCCTGTAACCCACTATGTACACCGACCTATTGTTTTCTGCCTATTTGTTTGTAACTGACGTGGAGCCTTTGTAATGGAGTCTCTGACTCAAAGGTTGTAATTCCAAAATGGGCAATAAAAAAATAAATAAACAAAAAAAAAACTTTGGGTTTGAATTGTGAGTTTCAGTGGACACGAAATTCTGTTTATTGATTTTTTGGTATGGGGACTTATTCTGTCATGTTGTAACCATGTTTTAATTATGATGTCAGGATAACCTTAGTATACAGACCTCCTGTGCAACAAAAAAAATTAAAATTGAATACATTGAACAGAGCAACATTCCAATATGAATTGTTTACGTGCTTTTCACAAAATGCCAGACATCGTAGTAGTGGGTGATGTCACTCTCATTCTCTCTCAAATACTTTTGTATCTGAGGGTGTCGGTCACTTATGAGGCAGGTGTGTTTCAGATCATCCTCTTTAACAAGCTGCAAGCTCCTCTTCAGACCCTCAAGCTCCATGTGATACGAACTTTTTACCTCGTTACTCTAGAAAGATATATGAAGATGTGTGTATGTCAATCAGCATAAAATTAATGAAATATGTGTTCACACCATCAATGATGACAATGTAGTCATTATGTGAATATGTTTCGTGTCACAGTCCTAATGAGAAGATTACTTGCACTAAGCTGACTGAAATTATTTTATGGTGCCTCATCTCCATAAAGGTGTATGTTAAAAACTTTGCAGAGTGACCAGGGCTGTCACATCGCCTGTCCCCAGCCAACATGATGTTGGGATTATCTTTTTTTATTAATGTCACTACTCTGTCTTTCTCTTTTTCCCCAAACACTTTGCATCTCTGGCTGTAAATACAGTCTTCAATGTCAATAAAAAGTATTATCGGAGATGCACTGGATGTTTATATGCCATAGTACTCATAAAGTCTTCTGTGGAGACACTCCTGAAAACCCAGTGCTGAGAGTATAATGTTTCCAGCCAGATAATCACCAAGATTAGACTGAGTGCACCAGGTACATTTATAGCCACATTCGGAGCATTTCTGCTCCATTACTGCAAGTGTTCCCTTAACTTCAAACACAGCTGCCTTTGCTGATGCCATGCAATGCATACACTGTCCAAACAACTGCAGGAGACAGTCTTCAAATACTATAAATTTACATGCTTGCCATAGACATTGACCAGTGTTGCTTGCACCAATTGTATGTTCCTCCCTGTGGAGTAGAGATCAAGTGTCATTTTTAAACATTTATTTATCCAAAGTTCAAACACTTCTGCCCTGTGTTAGGACTGATATAGTTAATACTTCACCTGACTATCTCCTCTGTTACAGACACTTGACTGTCATCATCAGAGACAGTGGGAATATAAGTTTCATCTTTAGGATCATCCACAAATGGTACATCAGACTGTGCATCAGAGGTCCAGACAGGCTAAGAGGAGAACAAGTGATGCACCATGGGCTCTGTTTGGGTGCTAGCATCTCGCATTTTGGTGATGTCTGTGTCCCTGTCAGTAAAATTTCCTTTTACTTTGACAAGTACAACATATGTTGTAAATTCCGTGAGCTACAATTAGCCATGCTCAAAGTGCTGTTATTTCAAGAAGTTCTATATAGAAACCAGGATTTTCAAACTCCATGATAGTCTAGTGGCTACCCCCACCCCCGCCTGTGCCTGAATGTTTATTACAAAATAATCAACCATTCTTTTTTGTCCAGTGTAACACCCCATCCCTGATCATATAATAAATGCAA
Organism: Neoceratodus forsteri; assembly: GCA_016271365.2. Taxonomy (NCBI): domain Eukaryota; kingdom Metazoa; phylum Chordata; order Ceratodontiformes; family Ceratodontidae; genus Neoceratodus; species Neoceratodus forsteri. Next base: position 1,020,623,139 of record CM057454.1, on the reverse strand, counting down.
AGAATAAATCCACAATACTCAATTGCCCTCACCCCCACATCCATTAGTGACCCTCACCCACACAGTAAATAATACATGCCAGTCCCTCGTGCTTAGTGGTACCCTATCCCAGCCACCATCAAAGCATACCACACTACCTGATAGTGCCCAGGTAGTATAGTGGACCACCCAACCCACACATTTATACACCCACACCCCACCCGAATCACCTGTCCAAGGATGGCCATGTCCCAAATTTGTGAATGAATACTTACAGTACTCACTGCAAGCACATTGGTCCATGATATCGACCAATAATAGTGCAGTGCTTCCTGTTAGCTATCATTCAGTGCCAGACAGTTGGCGGGCAGCCCTGGAGGTGTGCTGGTGGGTTTGCTGACCCCGGCTGTCCTTGAAATCCTGGGAGTGGGGGAGTGGGGTAGGTGTGGGTGCCTTAGTGGGTGGGTGGTGGGACCAGTAGACTACCTGTGCACTATCTGGTTCATTTGCTTTCACTGGGGCTAGAAAGGGGGGTACCACTAGACAACAGGGATATGTTTTTTTCACATTGTCCCACATGACATTGAATAATTGTTGTATAACAGCAAGCTGAGATTCACAGGAGTTACAGTAACAGGTACGCAGTAACCACCCAGGGACAATGTTGAACTGTGCCGCTCCTTGTGACTTGTTACACTGATAAAGGGGTAATTACCAGACTGTTCCTGTAACACCAGGCCATGCCACACCATGGTTTGTCAACTTGCAATCTTCAATCAGTCTTCATTACAAGGCACACCTGGAATTGTTTGTGATAATATTGTACCAAAAACACTAAGATCAGTATTACTCAAGTAGTCGTGATAACCCATGGCCACTATCATGTCTTTGCATGTGACGATCAATAACAAAATACATCAAGCAACAATTGATGTTGTCATGACCATTGTGATACGGTTTGTGTATCAGTGTGAAAGTAAAACACAACACTGTGCTACATTGTAACAGTTATGAAGGACATTGTAACACTAGATATGTCCTACCTGGAAAATGTATGGATATGGTGCGTGTGTCTTTCAGCATATGTGTGTGCGTGTGTGTGGGAGGGGGAGCCCTGGGTGGGTAGCCATGCATGTGGGTATTAAGTATGTATATGTGTCACTAGACAGGAAAATAACAGCAATTGAAGTACCACACCATGCTAACCTATACTTTTATGTGGAGATCTTTGTAAAGATTTCTGCATATCACGGTAACAACATGGACACCAATGTTCACTTGGTCACCACTGTTTACTGGAACAGTATCAGTGGTCAGATCCTCACATGAATTGTGTGGAATTGACTATATGCTACCAGAGTCCTGACATTAGATTGAGTTTGAGGTTTCTTCATGGCTTGTTATCATATACCGGCTAATAATCTGCAAAGGAAAACTGAGACTCAACATTAAAACAATAAGACTCACATTTATTTCATCATACACATGCATTTGACATACAGTGCTGGTACACCTGATAAAATGGTGATAAGTGCTCGGAACATGTTTTGCACGCAGCATGCATAGACATTGTGCTTCTTGTCAATTCTCTACAAAGTCCATGCATTGCATTATGTAGTACTCACCTTGAAAGTAAGGCCGGCTATGTAGGTCACCATAGATGACATAATCGCAAGAAAGAAAGCACTTCAGGGAATGTCGGTATCATGTAACAGTGTGATGCTGAAGTGAAGATTTTGGATGATGATGATGACAAAAACATGGCATGTGTCTCGTGATGGTGTGGTCCAATAACAGGTGATGAAGACGTCCACCCATAAAGAGGAACATCATTTTTTATGTTATCTTTCCCAACTATTACCATGTGAGACCACTCTTTCAGAGCCTCATGTGCCATCAACACCACAACCCTCAATGGCAACACCATCTCATAACCTTGACTCAAACCTACCTTTGTAAACTGATGTAAACCATACATCGGATTTATCTCTCCTCAAGGGGTAACTACCGAATAGTGCAACTAGGTATGCAGTGAGTCCGCTACCGTGTCACACCACGCTGAACAAGGCTTTGTTGTGTTTGCAGGATGACAGATCACCATCCAGTTGCTGAGGGAACAATTACAACTTTTGGTAGGCCATCCACACAGAGTAGCAAGCATATGGATGACTTCGGGTGGGGACATGGAGTTGGGGTTGGGACAGTTGAGGATTCAGACACCCTCCGCAGGTTACATTACATAAAGTTAATGCAGGACAGGCTGTCACACTTCAAATTTCACAAGAAGATTGCCACAACATGTATCAGAATTACCAAGAATAAGACATGCAGCAGACTCAATGAAACCATTGGCAGCTCAGGAACAAACGTCACTTTCAGTCTGCCGTGGGAAACAGTGAACACTGTGCTGGCTGCTCGCAATCTGGTTTAAAAAAGAGAATGTTACACAGGGAAATAATTTCAGAAAGGAATTTGCCAATGCATGACAACAGACCACTTACAAATGTATTACAGGGTGAGTGGAAATTCTGCTTTCCAAACCATAATAGCCCCGGTTTAACTGCCTGACTATCTTGCACTCATGATGTTTAACTTTTTCTGTTATTAGTTTGTGCTGAATATAACCATGTTGCTCCTGTACTTGCCTGTATTATTGTGATGTTATGTATTTTTCTCAAAGTATTTATTGTTGTCTTTGTAACTTGATATCTTCTTATTGTCTTACCTCTCCAGGGTCATGCCTGAAAATAGACAATGTTTTGTCTAGTGCACCTGTCTGGTTAACAAAGACTAAATAAATACATCAATAAATAAATAAATAATAAAAAATAAGAATAGGGTACACTCAATCACTGGGTTTATTATCCCCATTATGGAGCAACCCTATTAATCCTAAATTCCTGGTACAGCATAGATTCCATACATGAAAAGAAAAAGGCATCCAGGTTATAGGACACCCAGGGGCGTAGTGGGGGCAAAAATGTAGGTCAGGCAGAAAATTCCTACATTCCCAGCAAGAAGGCCGGGGGTCTGGGGGCCACCAGGTCCCCAGAAGCTCTGGATGTTTAGATGTTCTGTGGTGAGTTTTGGGGCTTTTATTGAGGATAAAACACATTTTTTTACATCTTACCTACTCCTCAGTCCAGGGAATTTGTTTCCCCAGAGTCCAGGGTGTGTGAGACTGTAAATGATGCTATAGACTGCAGCTGCAACTGGTTGACCAACAATGCCATCAGCCATCCACCCCACAGGCATTATTGTAATGTACTGTGCAAGATTTTTATATAAAGGCTGGGGTCTGGGGGTGCCAGGCCCCCAGAAGCTCTGGAAATTTAGATGCTTTGTGGTGAGTCTTTGTGCATTTATTAAAGATAAAACACACTTTTGTTACATCTTACCTATAAATATTTTTTCCTCTGGAGTCATGGGTGTGGGAGACTATAGCTGGCCTTAAAGTCTGTAGCTGCAACTGTGGTGGGCAACTGGCTGACCAACAATGCCATCAGCCACCCACCCCATAGGCATTCTTGTAATGTACTGGGAATGTTTTTAGCCTGTAGTGTTGAGTGTCTTCTCTTAAAGTATTTCCTGCATGTTGCAAGATGTAATTTATTGTATTGCATATATTTGTAATTGTAAAGTGTGTTATCAAATATGGCTGCTTTGTGCTGGGGCTCCAGACTGCACCTGAAAAAGGGCCTTTGGAAAAGAGTGTCACCCTGGTAAACAAATGAAATGAAATGGGGGGTTAGGGTGGAATATAGAAACAAAAACGTGTCAAAGCAAAATGCATGTAAAATAACATTAATGGAATGGAGTCGTAGAAAGTGGACATGGTTATTTGGCCATGGCAAATGTATTTATTGAAAACGTTTTGCTGGCTGTCTTGTTGGCACAGCTTTAGGGCTATCAGTAGGTCCTGAAATTTATGGACATTGCCAGAATTACCAGTTTTTCTGAAAGTGCTTTGAATTAGATAGTACTGTATATCTGAAATTGCAATTTATAATGACATTTCATCCAGATTGGTGCTTTTCCCTCTTTTGCCCTTTTCAGTCCATAAACAAAACTTATGTCACCTCCACAACTTACATTTTATTTTCATGTTATAAGCTGGTGCATTTTAAATGTTCAGAGAGGCTATACTGTTCTAAGAGACACATTTCAAAGTTCTCTAACGTCAGCTAAAACTCAGCACTGTTGGCTCAGTATTTAAAAGGTTGAAATATGTTGATGCTAGTGCCTTATTAAGGTGAATGGGGAGTAGTTCACACCTTTGCTCTAGTCCCTTTGTTATGATTGCTTGCACGCATGTGCAAGAAACATAGTGCCACCATATGAATTTTTGTAGGTGTGCCACCCACCCCTCTTCCAATGCCTGGCTCCTTCTTGCAGGCATAGCCTCACTGCACCAATAAATGTCTGAGCTGTCTATGACAGCAGTGCAGATGCAGTGTCGTACAGTTCAAAGCAAAAGACCGCTACAATCAGCGGTGGTAACGTGCAGGCAATTTGCATACTGCCGTCGGCAGGCAGTTTACATACTGCCAGCAAAGTACCTACACATCAGCACTGCATCTGGAAAAGCTGTCATGGACAGCTCCATTTTTTTCTTGGTTCCCCTCCCCCAACAAACACTCAAGTATCGTGCTGGGAGCCCACCCCAGCGTGCTTATGCAGCCCCCCGCACACTGTATAGCCGATGGGGGTGCCCAATCCCCCCATCAGCTCCACTGCCCCCCTAGACTTCCAGGTGTCATGCTGGGAGCCCACCCCAGTGTGGCAAAAGTCTGTATGTCCAATGGGGTGCCCAATCTCCTGTCGGCTCCACTGTACACCCCCAAAAAACAGACTTCCAGGTGCCACACTGGGAGCCCACCCGAGCATGGCAAATGTCCGTATGGCCGATAGGGGTGCCCAATCCCCCATCAGCTCTACTGCCCCACCAAACAAACTTCCAGCTGCCTACCTCAGCATGGCAAAAGTCCTGTGTCATCTTCCTAAAAAAGAGAAAAAAACACCTGTAAAAAAAAACAGTCCCTCACTTGACTGTCTTGCCCTCCTCCCCCAACCCACACCCACCCTCTGCGTACCCCACCTCCCCACACGCCCCACCTCACCCCATACTTACAACCAGAGGCTGGCATGACAATCTTTAGTGGACCGGGAACACTTCTCCACTCTTTAAAGCCAACCATGCACTAAAGAAATGCTGGTAAGCTGTATAATGGCATAAATGGGTTGTTTTCAACTTTGGTGCATATCTTGGCCATATTTGAGAATTTTTTTACCAAATTTTCAACATGGGATCTTGGGACCCCACCTCATCAACTCAGTCACTGTCATTTTGTTATTCAGTTCTGAAAGGTGATTTCACGATCACTGCGTGGAACCACCCTTTGGGACCAATTAACAAAATGACAGTGTCACAATTCATGAGGTAGGCCAACAAAAACCCTATGTTGAAAATTTAGTGAAAAAATTCCCCAAAATGACTGTTTTATGAGTGTGCATTACGCAGTTCCTATGCACACTTGTAACTTTGAGAATTTTCAATATTTTCACTTCAGATTTTCAACCGCAGGGTTCAGTATTAGGACCGGCCCTCTTCAATGTCTTTATAAGTGACATTGCACAGGGACTGGAAGGAAAAGGATGTCTCTTTGCAGATGACACTAAGATCTGCAACAGAGTTGACGCACGAGGTGGGGTGGAAAGGTTGAGAAGGGACTTGGCAAGGTTAGAGGAATGGTCAAATGTATGGCAGCTTAGATTCAATGCTAAAAAGTGCAAGGTAATGCACCTGGGAAACACAAACCCAGGGGAAGAGTACACAGTGGGGGGTGAGATACTAACAACAACAAAAATGGAAAGGGACCTGGGGATAGTCATATCAGATGACTTAAAGGTGAGCAAGCAATGTGAGAGGGCAGTAAGGAAGGCTGGGGGGATACTGGGATGAATAGGGAGAGGCATCACCAGTAGAAAACAGGAAGTTGTTATCCCTCTGTACAGACAGCTGGTGAGACCCCATCTGGAGTACTGTGTGCAGTTCTGGAGACCCAATCTCTGCAAGGACATAGACAACATGGAAGCTGCCCAGAGGAGGGCAACTAAAATGGTGCAGGGTCTGCACCAGAAGACATATGAAGAGAGACTAAAGGAGCTTAATATGTATAGCCTCGAGGAAAGGAGGGAGAGGGGTGTCATGATAGAAACTTTCAAGTACCTCAAGGGAATCAACAAAGTCCAAGAGGGTAGCATCTTTCAAAAAAGAGGTGTGCAAGAACAAGGGGGCACAATTTGAAGATGGGGGGGCGGCTCAGAGGTAATGTAAGGAAGTATTTTTTTACAGAGAGGGTTGTGGATGCTTGGAACGGCCTTCTCGTGGAGGTTGTGGAGTCAAAAACAGTTGTTGAATTCAAGCATGCATGGGACAGTCATAAGGCATTTCTAGGGGGTTGGGGGTAGAAAGAAGTAGGCTGCTGGTTAACTAGGATATGCAGCTTATCCATTAGGTAGAAATGGGCAGACTGGGTGGGCCGTGGTCCTTATCTGCCATCAAATTCAATGTTTCTATGTTTCTACTGCCATTTTACCACACCTCCTTATGAACAGTACAGCTGCCATTTTTCACATCTTGCTCAAAATGTGTTTTTGCACATGTAGTGCACATTGACGTGGTCGGTGTACGAAATCAATGTTTGGGACACATTAAGAAAATCAAAGTGGCGCTGTTCATGAGCAGAGGTGTTAAAATGGCTCTGCTGAAAATTTGGTGACAAAAGTCCATAATATGACTGTGCTACGAGCGTGCATTGCTCAGTTTCCATGCACCCTCGTAAGCGCACAAATTTGTAATATTTTCAGTCCAGATTTTCAACATTGACATTTTTTCACACCTCCTTATGAACAGTACAGCTGTCATTTTTCACACCCTGGCTGAAATGTGTTTTCGCACTTCCAGCGCAGAATAGCGCAGTCACTGTTGGAAATTTGTGTTCGGGAGAGATTAAGAAAATCACAGTGACACTGTTCATGAGCGAAGGTCCCAAAATGCCTATGTTGAAAATCTGCTGTAAAAAATCCATAAACTAATTACATTACGGGTGTACATTGCACAGTTTCTACGCATGCTCGTGACTTCACCAGTTTTTTTATATTTTTGCTCCAGATTTTCAATAATGCCACTTTTTATACCTCCTCATGAACAGTACACCTGTCATTTTTCACATCCTATTCAAAATGTGTTTTTGCACCTGTGGTGCCAAATGGCGCAGTTGCAGTGCAAAATCACCTTTCGCCTAACAAACTGATAGTGTCACTGTTCATGTGGTGGAGTCACAAAAAGCCCATGTGGAAGACTTGGAGTAAAAATACCAAGAAACACCCAGAGCATTAGGGTTTTCGACCGTAATGCCCTACCCTGTAGGGACTGACAGGTGTCAGGGGTGTGACTTGGGATAGTCAACAGCAATGCTCATGCCATTCCACCTCCACCCCCACCCTGCAGCCAGTGACAGGCTTCAAGTTGTGCCTTGGATCCTTTGCCCCAGAGTTCACCCCATTCTCCTATACTGTGCTCATTTCAGCCTATTTCCTTATGGAATGAGGTGACTGTAAAGCCCAAACACCCCAAGGCACACCTCGACACTTGTCAGAGTCTGAAGGGTGTGGTAAGATGAAATGTCATGACGGTCATGGGTGATGACCCAAAGGCACACCCCAATGCCTGTCCATCTCTGCAGGGTGAGGGTGGAGTTGGCATCAGTTCAATGCTTCAATGCCATTCCTATACTGCACCTGTCTAACTCCTGTACTTCCACTGCTAATGCCAGCAAGCAAACATTCAGCATTGACAAATGCTTGTTTCTGTTCAGTTTTATAGTAATCTGGCTTCTTGCATTGGTGCAACCATTGATTTATTCCATAAAGGATATTTTTAAAAATGAATCTGCTTTTAAAGTAAATATTTAGATGCTATGGAATACCTCAAAGGAAACAGTGGACCCACATTTTTCAGCTCCTAAATTGTTTAGTGTCTCTCTCCAAAAATGTACCATTCACTTTCATAGTTATCTATATCTTTAGTAGCTCTAGTAATTCACTTTTATTAGATGTTGTGGTAACCTAGTCATTGGAATTCTGTACTCTGGGACTCTATGTGTTGGAAATCTGCTGCAGTATAATGATTACCGATAAGAAACCTATAGCAACTGATTATGTCCAGAATGATCCAAAATTGTATCATTTTTATCACAAGATTTGAGAAATTCCATATCCAGAAATCACTGGCCCTAGCTATCACATGGGATGCCAAGGACCTGGGTGTGGGAATGAGCAAGGATTATCAGGGGCCTCCTTGGGGAGGAGGAAAGAGCATAGCAGAGGATGCACTTCTCCTCCATGGAGGAAGGGGGAACCATCATATTAGTGCTCGCAATGTATTGCTCTGTATTTTGTATGTGTCTGTTTTGTTCTCCCAATATTGTAACCCTCCTTTTATTTTTTATTATGTTCGCTTATGCACATGCGCAAGGAATATTTTGGGAGAGTAGCACACTTGGAGGTGTGCCTCTCCCATCCAATGCACTGCTTCCTTGAGCAGGCATGGCGGTCCTGCACCAATGGGTGCAGGAGCTCAGTTTGACAGCGGTGTTCCTCTGCTTCAAAGGAAAGCACCACTGCCATACTGAGCGCCGCTGCCGTCCCCTCCTTGTCAGGCACCCCCGTGCATGTCACGCCACCCCAAGCTTTACGTGCACACGCTGGGAGCCCACCCCAGCGTGGCAAATCTGTTTGCCGACGGGGTGCCCAATCCCGCCGCTCCTTGGCTCCCCCGGTAGTTTGCTGATGGGGTCCCAATCCCCGCTGGCTCCTCACCCCCACACATCTTCTGCCACGCTGGGAGCCCACCCCAGTGTGGCAAACGTCCCACGTCATCTTTTTTTTTAAACCTGTAAAATAAAAACGGTCCCACGGCGAGTCTCCCAGCTCCCTCCCACAACCCGCACCCACCCACTGTGCACCCAGCTCTCCCACCCCCACCCCATACTTACCTCTGGACCCGGCGTGAAGATCTTCGTGGACTGGGAACACTTCTGCACTCTTCAAAGCCAACGCGAACTGAGGAAATGCCGTAAGCTGTATAATGGGCTACATAGGGGTTTCAACTTTATTGCATATCTCCAGTCATTTTTGGGAATTTTGCACCAAATTTTCAACATGGGGTTTTAGACTTCTCATGAATGATGTCACTGTCATGGCGCTATTCAGGCCCGGGGTGATTTCACAGGCACCGCGCAGTCACCGCGCCGAAATCACCCTTTGGCCTTGAATAATGCCATGACAGTGAAATCATTCATGAGAAGGATTCCAAAACTCCCTATGTGGAAAATTTGGCAGAAATTCCAAAATGACTGTTTTATTTAGCCGCAGTTGCGCAGTTCCTACGCAGGCTCAAGTTCGCAAATTTTCAATATTTTCTCCAGATTTTCAACATTTATTTATTTAGCTTTTGTTGACCTGGTAAGTGCACTAGACAAATCCTGCCTATTTTCAGGCACGACTCGGGAAGGGATACAGATGAATGCCAACTGACCTTGAACCAGATTAAGCTGTTTTAAGCTGTAACATTGCCATTTTATCACACCTTCTTATGAGTTGTACAGCTGTCATTTTCACATCTCACCCAAAGCGTGTTTCCACCATGTAGCACACAATGGGCGCGGTGATTGTGCAAAATCAATGTATGGAACACATTAAGAAAATCACAGTGACACTGTTCATGAGCAGAGGTCTTAAAATGGCTATGTTGAAAATTTGGTGAAAAATTCCAAAATAACTGTTTTACGAGTATGTACGCAGTTCCTACGCACGCCGCAGACGTCATAATTTTCAATATTTGCACTCCAGATTTTCAACATTGCTATTTTACCAATAATCCTCCTCATGAGCAGTACAGCTGTCATTTTTCACATCCTGCCCAAAATGTGTTTCTGCCCATGTAGCGCACAATGGCGCAGTCGGTGTGCGAACTCAATGTATGGGACACATTAAGAAAATCACAGTGACACTAATCATGAGCAGAGGTCTTAAAATGGCTGTGCTGAAAATTTGGTGAAAAAATTCCTAAAAATGACTGTTTTATGAGTTCTGCGCAGTTCCTACGCACGCCGTAAGTTGTGAATTTCAATATTTTCACTCCAGATTTTCAACATTGCCATTTTACCACACCTCCTTATGAGCACTGCAGCTGTCATTTTCACATCTTGCCCAAAACGTGTTTCCTACCACATGTAAGCCATTAAATGGCACAGCTGTCGCGAACTCAGTGTATGGGACACATTAAGAAAATCACAGTGGCACTGTTCATTAGCAGAGGTTTTAAATGGCAATGTTGAAAATTTGGTGAAAAAATCTTATAATTACTTGTTTACGAGCGTGCGTTGCACAGCCCCACGCATCAGAGGTTTGCGAATCTTTTCAATATTTCCACTCCAGATTTCAACATTGGCATTTTACCACACTTCCTTATGAGCAGTACAGCTGTCATTTTTACATCCTGCCCAAAACATGTTTCCTACTATGTAGCGCACAATGGGGGTAACAAAAAGGTCATGCTGACCATTTATTGTGCAAATACCAGCAATCGCACAGGGCATTAGGGTAAAGCACCATACATGCCAAACACCACTGCAAATACCTGCAAGCAAACGTTCGGCATTGACAAATGCTTGTTTATTTATTGAAAAGTTTTACCAGGAGAATTACACTGAGCAACAAGATGCTCGTCTCACTGTACGTCCTGGGGGAAGGAGGAGAGAGAGTATTTACATAGTACATCAGTATACAGCACAATAGGAAAAAATACGGGTAAGTACTCTGGGATACAATCTCTTTTACAGCTACAACCCATGGTCAATAAAAATATACATACACATAACACCATAGTCAAGCTTTACAATACATAAACTCCTCACCCCAGAATGCTTCCAGAAATGAACTGTTTACAGCTCATGATGTCTTTCCTGGTGAAACATTTTCCAAATAAATAAAAAAAAAAAAATCATCTGCTATGATACTGCCACCTCGGTGACCACAGGTGGTATTGGAGTTGGAGAGCTGGCAAGCTGGTGAGAATGTAGTTGACACAGGTGCAACAGCATGCTTATGTGTACATGCCCATGATGTCCCCTGGCATTGGATACAACATCAGAGAAAACACCCCAGTTCAAAGCTGGATTAAAGTTGGCTTTTAGGCCCCCAAGCTCTGATAGACCTGTCTCACCATGGGGGGGGGGGGAGCCACAGGGGCAAGAGGAAGAGAGTGGTACTTTATACCTCAGAGAAGGTGGGGTGATGGACAGAGAAGGGAGAGTAGGAGGATAGGGAGCAGATAGAAAAGCAGTGGTATAAATCGATAGCAATAAAAAATGCTTAACCAGGGAAACATACAGAGACAAAGTACACAATAAACCTCATTTACAGATTCACTTTTTACTAGATGTAAAGGCAAATAGAGTGGGGGGGGGGTACCAAACATTATCGGTCAGACTAGATGGATCTCAGGGTCTCCTTCTGCTATCACCTTCTTGATTTTATTTGATTTATATACGGGTAAGCACTCTGGGATACAATCTATTTTACAGGTACGACCCATGGTCAATAAAAATATACATACACATAACACCATAGTCAAACTTTACAATATATAAATTACATAAACAGGAATACAGATTCCACATCATAAAAATAGATCCTGATAACAGACACACTAAATAAATCCCTGAAACACACTTTAAATACATTTTAGAACAGTTTTTAGTTTCCCCTATTTCTGGTTTGCAGGGATATTATTCAATATTATTAGTGCAGCAGTTGTTAAAGATCTCTAACTAAAAACAGTTATACTTGGACAAATCCCTAATATATACTTTCAATGCTTTAGTAAATATACCTCTGATTTGTACAGGAATATTATTCCATACTGTAGGTGCAAGAAATGCAAAGGAACGCTGGCCACTTAATGTGCTTAAATGGATTTCTCAGCAAAGTTAAATCCTTGAGGATCTTGTATATGATTTTGTACAAAATGGCACACGTTGATTTTTAAACTGAGAGGCACACCTGTTTGTTGTATTTTATGAATGAATTTAGCCATAACAAACTTGTGATATTGTTTGATTGGTGACCACCCAAGACTTTCCATTATATTACAGTGATGCACATTATTAGGTAATAAAAGTGCAAATCAACCTATTTTGTGTAATAACATTGATTTTCATCTACAATACTAATTGGTGCATTATCCACCACAATAGAGGCATAATGTAGTAGGGGCAACAGGCACTGATTTACTATTGCCAAAAGTGCATCATTGGTAAGAAAAGTCACGTAGCCTATGTAATAGTCAATTTAAAATGTATTCTATGATTGATTTAAGGATCAACTGGACAGTAAGCAATAATATTTAAGAGTTATGAAGACTGATCATAAACAGTATTACATAATATTCAAAGACTACAGGAACAGCAATGCTGGCAGGTACTGCACAGTTTTATATTATTGTTGATAAAAGTAGCAAAGTGCAAAAATTATAGTATCTACAAATTTACAATTCAACTGCTTATTGAAAATCAAGGAATGATGTTACAACTATTTTGCCATTGCTCATTTTTAATAGTGTCCTTTCTGAGAGCTTACTTATTCATTGTAGGTACAAAAGGTAACACCTTATATATAAAGGTCACACAATGCCTACAAAAATATAAATTAATTCTGTCACCTTTGAATTAAATAGAAGTAAACACAATACAATTCCATTATTACATCATACATACTGTAGAAACAAAGAATCTGTTGGCAGAAAGACACCAATGGTCCATTGAGTCTGCACATATTACACTAGTATACCTCATCCCTGGACCTAGTGGCCGGAGTGGTTGTCCCCTCTCTCCTCTTCATCGAAATAACAGCCCCTGATTCCCCAGTGGACATAGCACTTTTTGGTTATCTCAGTCATGGCTGAATAATTTTAGGTACCAACCCCACCACTTTCACCAGTTATCTGTTCCATGGCTCCACAACCCTTCAGTGAAGTAAATCTTCCCTTGCATCCTCCTGACTTTACCCCCACTCTAACCTCCAGTCAGTGTCCTCTGTGACTGTGCCCCTATTTCAAAACAAACAGGTCTTCGCTTTACACCTTCATTATACCACTCAGAAACATATATGTCCCTATCGCGGCCCCTCCCCTGCATCTGGTCTCCAGCTAGTGCACGTTCTGGGCCACGAGCTGTTCCTCATAGCATCTGCCTTGTTGGCTCTGGCTGATTTTGGTGACACCTTCTTTGCACTGACTTCAACCTGTCTGAGTCCTTTCTTATGTGAGGGCTCCAAACTGGGTTCAGTATTCCAGGTGATAACTCAACAAAGATCTGTTTAGGGGAAGTATCACTTCACCTCACTTCTCTTGCTATTAAAACCCCTCCAATACACCCTGGCAGCATGCCTTGGAGCACTGGCTTGTTTGCTTGAGACAGTCACTGATGATGAAATGTAGATTCTTCCTTTTGTTGTGGTGGTCAGCCTGACTCCTCATATTCAATACTCCATGCATGGGTTCCTTTTTCCTAAGTGCATCACCTTGCACTTCTTGGTGTTCGATCTCAACTGTCAGATCTGTGACCCACCTTTCCACCATCTCTAAGTCTTTCTGAAGTTTTCTCACCCCTTCCTTGATATTTAGCCTGCTGCATAGTGTTGCATCATCTGAGCAAAGAGACACATCTTACCCCGTATAGCGTCCCCTATGTCACTAATTTAATATGCTGAACAGGATGGGTCCCAGGACTAATCTTTGTGGCACTCCACTTGTGAATCCCCCATCTCAGCAACATACCTGCATTGGCAGTAAACGATATCCAGCATTCAAGTTAAGTAGTTCTATATCTGTGTTTATCAGGTCATATGGTGGGTCAGAGATTGGGAAATTCCCTGGTTTGTGAACAGGGGCAAGCAACTGGGTAGGGAGTCAGAAAGGGGGTGAATAAACTTCCAGAACTTATCAGGGAAGTTAAGGTTACTCTGAAGGTTTGTGGCAGAGTAATTTGAGTAGAGGTGTTTGGATACTGCAGATACATAAATGCTGCCATTATCCGGTTCCGATAAAACTTAAAACCAAATATTTTGGTTGGATCGGATAATGATTATCTGGTTTGATTATTCAATTATTCTCTTTTCTAGCATCATTTAATGGGACTTGTTCTCTGCCAGTCTGGTCTGGGACTTTCAGATTTGCCCATGATAGTAACAGTCTGTTGGCTGTACAGATAAAAGGCTGATGTGGATGTTCATCACTTACAGTAGCACCTCATCTCCACATTTGTCCTCTACACCCATTATGCTCTACACCCATGATCCCCTCGCCACCACCACTACAAAGGTGTTAGCAGGAGCTATGGGGATTTAAAAACCTGCCTGCTTTTGGGCTGTCCCTTAAAGACTCCTCAGGCGTGCTCTGTTTGCAGAGGCTAATTGTAGGCACCTAGGGAAAAGTGTTTTTGAGACACACATGGGAGACCCATAAAAGGGACCAGGAAAGAGAGTGAGAAGAGATGAATAGCTGGGAGGCTGGCAGCAGCACACAGACTGACCATTGTGAATCTGTTGTGTTAAATTGTACATCACACTGAATGTAAACTCCTAGCCTGCCTGCAGATTCAAGAGCCTTTTTGCAAGTGGAGTGCTAAGAGCTTGCTCGACTGTTTGCAGCTAAGATGGCCAACATCAGGGCGGAGTTCCAACCAGCACACTCTATGGGTGATGCTTTGGATCCGTGCTTGGTCACTGCTCCTCAGTTTTCCTGGAGCACCTTCATCCAGCTTGAGCTCATGGAAGTCATGCGGATTGCCCAGAGTATGCCCCCTATGTGTTGTAGTTTGGAACCGGGACCAACTGCCCTGATTATATGTTGCAGTGACATCACTGGCCCAGTCCTAACACAGATAGTCTGGTGCTCCTTGGAAACAGATGCGTTTACTAGCTCCCTAAAAGAGGTGGTGGTGACACCCCTCCTGAAGAAAGCTTCTTTGGACCCAGACTGCCCTGCTAACTACAGACCAATCTCTAACCTTCCCTTTATAGGGAAAGTGATTGAGAAAGTAGTGGCTCTACAACTGGAGAACCATTTAACCATCCATGACATCTATGAACCTCTCCAATCCAGTTTTCGAAAGAGGCATAGTACTGAGATGGTGCTGGTTCGGGTGCTCAATGATCTCTTGATGGCGAGGGTTTGGAAGAACCATTCTATCTTGTTTCTTCTAGATCTCTCATTAGCATTTGACACTGTGGACTATGGGGTTCTTCTTGGTCACCTAAGATTCATCTGTGGCCTGTCGAGTACAGTCCTACGGTGGTTTACATCTTTCCTCTGGCAGAACTCAGAGGGTGGTATCGGGATTTATTCCTCTGATCCAGTCTCTCTGTCATGTGGGGTCCCTCAGGGATCAGTGTTGTCCTCCATGCTGTTCGCAGTGTACATGCTTCCCTCGAGACATTGTAAGAAGGTATGGGCTGAGGTTTCACTGCTACGCTTGATGATACCCAAGCTCTACCTTTTTGCACCAATCAGACAGAGCTCTCTTGGTATTTAACAATTGCCTCGCTGAAACCAGGATTGGATGAATTTGAGCTGGCTGAGGTTGAACTTGGAAAAGACTGAGGTGTTGGTTGTGGACCCAGGGCACTGGATAGAGGGGTTGAGGGCAGGTTCACCTTTGGGACTTTATCTCGGGGGCTTACCACTCCCTACCTCTAAATGGGTGCGAAACCTGGGGGTGATTTTTGACGAAGGGCTGACACTGCGATCGCAGGTGTCAGCAGTAGTCAAATCCTCTTTCTACCAGCTGAGGAACATCTCCAGGGTAAAGCACCTTGTTCTGTCTTGTGATCTCCCTACATTGGTCCATGCCTTTGTGTCCTTATGCTTGGATTACTGCAACCCCTTTACCTGGGCTTCCTGGGGTGGATATCCGCTGCCTGCAGCCAGTGCAGAACACTGCAGCATGGTTATTGATGGGGACTTCTGGTCCTGTCATATCTGTCTGGTGCTGCACGAGCTGCACTGGCTGCCGGTGTGGTGGTGGATCACCTCTGAAGTTAGACTTTTGACTTATAAAGCCCTACATGGACAGGGCCCAGACTACCTAAAGAGCTTCTGGTCCCTTACTGTCCGGGGCGACCACTCCGCTCAGCTGATGAGGGGCTGCTGGAGATTCCAAGTGTTTCAAAATCCTCTGGGGCCCATGCATTTATGTATGCAGCCCCAGTCCTTTGAATTCTCTACCCCATCAGTTATGGGAGGCATGACTGTTGAAAGTTTCAAACAGGTGTTGAAAACATTTATGGAGACAGGCCTATTCTGAGTGATTTGCTTTTATTATTGGATTTTATAAGTATTCATGTTATTTGTATTTTGTGTTATGTGTATTTTTAGTCATTGTAATGGCACTTTGGTTGTAGAAAGGTGCATTATAAATAAAAGTATTATTATTATTTATTTCTCTTTTGTGTTTTTGCTAAAGTAAAGTTGAATTTATTCCCTTCAAAAACCAGTGTACATGCAAAATATTTGTCTGTGAGGGTTCCCTTGAAACACTGCCCAGCCCAATGCCCTCTCACACTGGCCTAATGGGTCTAATGGGAGGATTGGATTGATGATGAGATGATGACAGGGAGGAAACTCAAGTGTCATGAGTGACTTCAAACCATTGCAAAATGCAAATCATGACACGTAGCTTCCTGGACTCCCACATCAATAAGGGCAGTAACTTAATTCTGTCACTTCAGTCAGTGCAAACCTCTGCCAGACAAAATCCACACCTTCATTTTAAAATCAAATGGGCTGAACAATTTTACACAATTTAAACCATTTATGCTAACTTGGGCTGCAGTGCTAAGTTCAAAATCACCTCTAGTCACTCCAAGAAAGACTGTGACTTACTAATGAATTTAACAAAAGTACAGTGCAGTGCAAGCTAATGTGAGTGAGCCACCTTGTAAACCAATAGACAGATACACAGCGCTCACTCTCTCACTCCTCAAGAGTGAGGAGGACAACAACATCAATGGTGTGAGTTAACAACTACTGAAATGCGCTGTATAGCTGTAGGATTCTACTAACTTACCACATGACTATCACAGCAGCCCGCTAACAGTGTCAATGTGGTAAGTTAAGTTGAAGTTCACAGCGCATGCCCTCCAAACCCACACGTCTACTGATGCTGATAAACATGACACTGCTCACTATAGCACAGCTGTTTTGAAAGTCAATTTGTGCACGTGTGTCAGACAGACTGGAGTGGGCTGTGATCATTGGGGAAGGAGCAAGAAGGGAAAGAATGTCTGGACTGTGACGGGGGCAAGAGTAGGTGAGGATTAAAAAAGAAAAAGGAAAAAAAGAAAGGAGACACAATTTTCCAACAGAAGTCTGGCCGAATTTCTCAACAGAAGTCTGACTACTATGACGGTCGGGCATTAGCCCGACCTGCCCTCCCCTTCCCACTACACCGCTGAGGACACCTACATAATCAGGAATTGTTACTTTCATTCCAGCACTTGGCTGGGAAATACAGGTTGCCACAGACTCATTATTTTAAGAATGTGCAAATAAGACATGTTATTGCCTTGCAAGTGGAGCATATCCTTCAAGTGCAAGAGTCATCTGGGATAGCTACACATCTTGATGGTATGAACAACACTAAAGGAGTGACCAGATTATATAATTGCATGAGTAGTAAATCATGAGTAATACATTCGTAGACTAGGCATTAATGGCAGAATAGTAAGGCAAGGAAATCACTGAGGAAAAGTGGGTGCACCTTATGAAGGAAAACATAAGACTCCGTTGCAAGGTAAATTTAAATTGGATCAATATATGGCAGCACAGCAGACATATTTAGCAAAGGGAGACTACATAGTTTCTCTAGGTCAGGTGATGGAAAACAGTCTGAAGTACACAGAAGACAATGCTCAGCTGCCAAATATGATAGCAGTGTGCCCAGTCTTGATGCCCTATTGGCAGGAAATAATGGATCATTTACAACACATTTTGTAAACTGATATAAAGCTGACTACCAAGGCAATGGAAACATAGTCTTTGATGGCAGATAAGGACCACTTGGCCCACTCAGTTTGCCCATTTCCCTACCTATTGGATAAGCTGTAGATTCTAGTTAACCATCAGCCTACTTCCTCCTACCTTCCACTATAATTGCCTAATGGCTGTCCCTTGCATTCTTGAATTTCCCCACTGTTTTTGACCCCATAACCTCCTCAGGAAGGTGTTTGCATGCATCCACCACTCTCTCTGTGAAAAAATATTTCCTCACGTTGTCCCTGAGCCATCCCACTCTATCTTTAAATTGTACCCCCTTGTTCTTACACATCTCTTTTTCTGAAAGATGCTCCCTTCTTGGACTTGGTTGATTCCTTTGAGGTACTTGAAAGTTTCTATCATGTCCCCTTCTCCCTCCTTTCCTCAAGGGTATACATATTACGCTCTTTTAGTCTCTCTTCATATGGCTTCTATTGTAGATCCTGTACCATATTAGTTGCCCTCCTCTGGACCGCCTCCATCCTGTTTATGTCCTTGCAGAGATGGGGCCTCCAGAACTGTACGCAGTACTCCAGATGGGGTCTCACCAACTGTCTGTACACAGGTATAACAACTTTCTGTTTTCTACTGGTGATGCCTCTCCCTATGCATCTCAGTATTCCCCCAGCTCTCTTTACTGCCTTCTCACATTGCTTGCCTACCTTATGGTCATCTGATATGACTACCCCCAGATCCCTTTCCATTTTTGCCATTGTTAGAACCCCCCCTTCCATTGTGTACGCCATGCCTGGGTTTTTGCTTACCTGGTGCATTACTTTGCATTTCTTTGCACTGAATCCAAGCTGCCATACTTTTGACCATTCCTCCAACCTTGCCAAGTCCCTTCTCATCCTTTCCTCCCCCCCTTGTGTATTAACCCTGTTGCAGATCTTTGTGTCATCTGAAAAGAGGCATATATTTTTTCTACCCTGACTCTCTGCAATGTCTCCTATAAAGACATTAAAGAGGACCAGTCCCAGTACTGAACCCCGGGGTACCTCACCAGTAACCCCCTTTCTTCAGAGTGTATTCCATTTACTATTACCCTCTGCGCCCTGTTGTGCAGCCAATTTGTTACCCAGGTTACTACCATGGGACCCACCCCATGCTGGCTAGCTTGTTTATTAATCTTTGTGTGGAACTGTGTCAAATGCTTTGATAAAGTCCAGGTAGGCCATATCCACAGCTCCTCCCTGGTCTACTACTTGGTCACCAAGTCAAGGAAATCAATTAGAATTCATCTGACATGACTTTCCCACTGTGAATCCATGCTGCTTTCTGTCCTGGGCCCTGCTGTCCCCTAAGTACTCAACAATTCTTTCTTTCAGGAGTGATTCCATCATTTCCTACCACTGAGTTAAATCTAACAGGTTGGTAGTTTCCTGCCTCTGCCTTGCTCCCACTTTTGTGAAGGCGGAATCACAGCTGCCCTCCTCCAGTCCTCAGTTACCACCCCATCCTCCCATGATTTGTTAAAAAGAGTAGTCAGTGGTGTCACTAGGTCTCCCTTAGTCCTTTTGGAATTCTGGGGTGAATCCTGTCAGGCCCCATTGCTTTGTCTACCTTGAGTTTTAGGAGTTCTTTCAGGACCCTTTCTTCTGTGAATGGACTGGTGTCGACCCCATGCTCAGAGTACTTCTATTGTTTGGTTTTAGGTACCTCCTCCTCTTCTTCTTTTGTGAATACTGAGCAAAAGTATTTGTTCAGTATCTCTGCCTTTTCACTGTCAACCTGTGCCCACCTCCCCTCCCCTTTATTAAGCCTCAGTATCCCTCCCTTTGTCTTTCTTTGCTCCCTGATGTACCTACAAAAGTTTTTACCCCCCCCTTCTTAACTGAGTAGGCCATCTTTTCCTCAGTTTGGGCCTTGGCTATTCTGACTGCCTTCCCTGCTTCCTCCTGCTTTAACTGATACAGTTCTCTGTCCTGCTCCTTCTGTGATTCCTTATACTTCCTGAATGCTATCTTTTTCTCCCACACCTTCCCCACCACCTCTTTTGAGAACCATAGTAGTTTTTTACTCCGTTTTGTTTTCTTTATTTGCTTCACACAAAGGGTTGTTGCCTGTATGATGGCAATTTAGATTTTTCCCATAGTTCTTCCACCCCTCCTTCCTGCCCATTCACTAGTGAATTCCTTAGGTACTCACCCATTTTGCCAAAGACAGCCCTTCTAAAATTTAGTACCCTTATTTTTGTATGGCTTGACTTCACGGTTGTGTTTATTGTGAACGACACTGTACAGTGGTTGCTTGTTCCCAGATGGCTACCCACTTCTAAATCTGTGATCCTCTCTCTGTTTGAGAGTACCGTGTCCAAGATTGCTCCCTCCTGAGTGGGTTCCAGCACTAGCTGTCTGAGGCATGCCCCATGTAGGGCATCGAGAATGATCCTGCTCCTGGGTGTGGCTGCAGTAAATGTATTTCAGTTAACATCTGGCATATTCAGGTCCCCCATCAACAATATCTCCCCTTTTTCTGCCATTCTGAGAATGTCTTCTATCATTTCCTTGTCCTTTACTCCCCAGAGACGGGTCTGTATCCACCCATGTGGATTGTGGTGCCACTCCTGTGTCTCCGAGGTGACCCACAGTGCCTCCTCTCCTCCCCTTTACCCTTTAGTTCCATTGCTTTGATCCTTCCCTTATGTAGAGAGCTACTCCTCCTCCTCTTTTACCCTCCCTGTCCCTCCTATAGATTGTGTACCCTGGTATGTTGACATCCCAGTCATGGTTCTCGGTGTACCATGTTTCTGTGACTGCCACGATATCCAGGAGTCCCTCTTCCATCATGGCCACTAGCTCAGGAAGCTTGTTATCCAGACTACAAGCATTGGTACTCATTGCCCTCCATTTTATGATGGCATTACCCTTTTTTTCCCCATCCATGCCCTTACTGCCTTTGTCTTTTTTCCATTTACCCCTGTCCTACTCCCTGTCAAACTCTGTACCTTAGTGTTTACCTTGCTAACTACCTTGTTTTGTTGGGGGAGGCTTGGAATTTCCTGCTTCCTATCAGTGCCTTCCTCCTTGGCTAGTTTAAAAGCTTGCCAATGAAGCATTTAATCCTATCACCTAGGAGCTTGGTTCCCTTCCTGGACAGATGCAGACCATTGTACCAGTATAGACCCACATCCCTCCAGGTGGACCCCAGTCCCCAGTGACCATTCATTGAACTGCATGGTGTGCAGTAACCTAGCCTCTCCCATGCCATAGACAGGCAGCACCTTCGAGAAGGTTACTGTGCATACTACCTGTATAAGGCCCATCCCTAACTCCACAAACTCCTCCTGCACTGCACTGATCTCATGCCTAGCTAGGTCATTTGTCCCAAGGTGGACAATGATGTCTAGTTCCCTCTCCCATGATGCTGCTCCTGCAATCCTGAGGATTCACTTCCTGTCCCTCCAAGCCATGGCACCAAGCAGGCACCTTGCCTCCCTCTTCCCTCACTTCCCCAGCTCTACCCCCCTAACATTTGAGTCCCCCACCACCAGGAGCTGTTTCCTTCTCCTGTGATGTCCCTTGCCACCTTCCTGTGGGTCTCTCTTGTGGAGGTTCCCAGCATCCTCCTTGGTCTCCACCACAGGTGTCATCATAGAGGAACTATGTTCCGCCAGAATGGCATATGAGTTGTGGAGAGGTACAACTGGAGGGATGCACCTCTGTTTCACCACTCTCACTCTCCCAGAGCCCACTGTGGTCCAACCACTCCTCATTCATGCCCAGGACCACCTTGAAAATGATCTTGCTCAATGGTGTTTATGCCTGGTTAAATAAAGTGATTGATTGATTGATTCTTGGCAACCTCTGAGGCAGTGGTGGTGGCACTGGTGCTTCTTTGGTGGGGAGGCTTCCCTACTCCTTGCCAGTTCAGCCTGGAGATGGGCAACTTCCTCCTTCAGAGTGAACAGCTGCCTGCAAATAGGGCAGCAACACAAGCTTCAAGAATGTCTTCTTGAAAACTGCCACCCAAGCCAGTGCATTGTTGCCCTCGCACATGTCTGTCTCCCTTCTTGCTTAATATATATACAATTTTTTTTTTGGTATGTGTGTTACCCTCATGCAGTGTGCTAGGTTGTTATTGATATGACAGAGTTGTGCCCCTTGCCCTCTTGCTTCCTTGTGGAAGTGATGTCAGAATCTTGGGTATAAAGGAAATGACACCCCTGGGGTGCATGGGGAGAGGGGAAGGGAGGGTGGGTGTCTTCCAGCCACCAGTGACCTTCAGAAACAATCAACTACACCTCTGCCCCACCACCCCAGTGAGTGCTGTCCTACCTTTCAGTAAGATAACCGGCACAATTTAACAGACCACTCCACTTACACAAACCACTCATCTGAACCCAGGAATCCTCAGCCAGTAGTACAATCCTAAAAGTTGAAAAAATATTCTTATTAATACTAGGTCACTACACCAGCAAGCAATCTACAGTAAAAAGCAAATTCAGTAGTATTTCACTCCCTCTGGATATAAAATTAACAATCCTCAAATGGAATCCTGCAAGCCTCTTCTTAATTCAAGTAAGCAAAAATTAAAGTAACAATAGAAAAGTGTGGCAAACCATCCTCACAGGTCCCAAACAAGATTATGTATTTTTCCAGGCTCTCAATCACACTAAGCGACCTGGCAGAATAATAATTTGTACCTAGCAGTGAGCTGTGCAAAACTGGGGATAGTTAGAAAGTAGAAGAAGCCACAAGCTGGTTAAACAACATGATGGAATGTTCTGTCCTGGAGAAAATTATGTACAGGGCAAGAGGACACATAGGGGTTGGTGAGACGGTCTCGCTGCCTTTCACTGTATATCTGGGTACAATACCTCAGCATAAAACTGATCAGGTTGTCTGGCACAGGCTGTCTATATTTGCTAGATGTTTGTATCCCTCTAGATTTCAGTGTAGAAGGGCTTCTTTCATTTATTCATTCATGCACATTTCAGATTAACACCTTTGAGCCAGAGACTCATTTAAATAGGTTCCATGTCTTAGTACAGCATAATATACAGTGGGTGAGAAAATAAAGAAAAATCAACACATAGTACACCATTAAAGCATAAAGAACAACAGTATGTACAGCATACAATAATGAACAAAAGCATTCTTAAAACATAGCAGAGAGGGCAAGGAGACATCTGTGGAGAGCTTTCAGATTGAAACAGTCCCATAGTAGAGAAATCGAACAGTAATAGGTTAGCAGTGAGAAGAATGAGTTTAGCTCAATGAAAACTGTACAATGGGGGAGCAGCCAGCAGGCCTTGTCAGCACAAGAGAGAATAATGGTTCAACGGGCAGGAACAGTAAATGCCACAGATAGGAAGTGGGATAGGGGAGGAGGTATGGAAGTGGTATAGGCTAGTTAAAGTGAGTACCCATTGGTCTAGAAGAAACAATCACAGGAGGGCACGAGCCATGAGAGACTCATGAAGCTTGCGTTAAATGAGTCAAGGATGGCTGCATTTGTGATATCATTGTGCAGAGAGTTGAAAATTTTGGGGTTTGATAGTAATGACCTCTGCTCTTGTGTGGTACGGCAGCGAGGAACTTGAGGTGAAGCTATTGGCACTCCAGGTGTGTCGTGTATTGCAGGAAAGGCTGTGGAGATTCTGTACTCTGGGGGGCAAAATACCAAAGGTGGTCTTCTTTACTACAAGACAGGTGTGATAAGATATTCTTCCCTGCAGTTGAAGCCAATTTGCCTGCTCATAAAAGTCACAGGTGAGTGTCCGAAGAGCAGCCCCAGTTAGACATTGGCAGGCCTTGTTCAGAGCAATAGAGATACGTCTTATGTTCGTGTTTGTTGCGAATCCATAAATCACAAGCCCATAGTCTATTATTGAGACAATCAAGCTTTGGATTGCCTGCTTAAGGGCTTCAGCAGTAAGGCAACGCTTATGTTTATAGAGGAGCCCAATACATATATTCATAGATTTGGTGACAAGGTTAATATGAGTGGAATAGGATAGTGTGCTGTCCACATCACGCCAAGGTACTTAAAAGTGTGTGTCTGCTCAAGAACCATGCCTGACCTTCTATTAACAGTCAGCTGTTTAGTTTTATGCTTATTGTGCAAGCCATGGAAAAGCACAGACTTTGTTTTTTTGTAGTTGAGAACTAGCATCTGCATAATAAACCAATTCTCGACAGCTGCAAAGCTTTTTTGGAGCTGGCTGTCCAATTGGGTGGGGTCTGGGTTCTTAGTAAATATGACAGCGACATCGGCGTACAGGAGAATTAGTTCCGGGTGGTAGGCAGGGAGGTTGTTTAGAAATATGCTGAAGAGTAATGGTTCCAAGATTGATCCTTGGGGGTACTCCAGAGTGGACAGGCAGCTTAGAGGAGAGGGCATCTCCTATCTTGACCTGCTGTGAGCAGTCAGTGAGGTGGCTGGTAAACCATCTTATGGTGTTGGTTGATAGGCTACACTGGATACACTGTCTACAGGAGGGACAGGGAGGGTAAAAGAGGAGGAGGAGTAGTTCTTTACATAAGGGAAAGAATAAAAGCAACAGAACAAAGGGTAAACAGGGAGGAGAAGAAGCACTGTGGGTAAATTTGGTGACAGGCAATGGCACCACTAATCGCACAGGGTTGTATACAGACCTCTTCTCAGGGGAGGAAATAGAATAGAGAAATGATAGAAAGTAGCCTAGAATGGCAGAAAAAGGGGAGATATTGCTTGATGGGTGATCTGAATATGCCAGATGTTAACTGGAGTGCAGTTGCAGCTGCCACTCAGAAGAGTGCAGTTATTCTAGATGCCCCACAGGGGCATGCCTTAGACAACTAGTACTGGAGCCCACCGAGAGGAGCAATATTAGACTTGATTCTCTCAAATGGAGATGAGAGAGGATTACAGATGAAGAAGTGGGTAGCCATCTGGGAACTAGTGACCATCGAACAGTATGGTTCACAATAAACACAGCAATAGAGTCAAGCCATACAAAGACAAAAGTACTGGACTTTAGGAGGGCTGACTTTGTTAAATGGGTGAGTGCCTAAGGAATGCACTAGCAAATGGGCAGGAGGGGTGGAAGAACAATGGGGAATAATAAAACTGCCATCACAGAGGTAATCGAGCCTTTGTGTGAAGCAAATAAACAAAATAAGATTTATGTAAGAAACCACTATGGTTCTCAAAGGAAGTAGCAGTGAAGGTTCAAGAGAAAAGAAAGTATTCAGGAAGTACAAGGAATCACAGAAGGAGCAGGACAGAGAACTGTATCAGTTAAAGCAAAAGGAGGCTGGGAAGGCAGTCAGAACAGCAAAGGCCCAAACCGAGGAAAAGATAGCCAACTCAGTTAAGAAGGGGAAAAACCTTTATAGGTACATCAGGGAGCTTAAGGAAGACTAAGGGAGGGATAGTGAGGCTTAATAAAGGGGAGGGAGGGTGGGCAGAGGGAGACTGTGAAAAGGCAGAGATACTAAACAAATATTTTTCTCAGTATTTACAAAGGAAGAGGGGAGGTACATAAAACAAACAGTAGTAACACGCTGGATACAGAAGTTGATACCGCCCATTTACAGAAGAAAGGGTTCTGAAAGAACTCTTAAAACTGAAGGTGGACAAAGCAATGGGGCCTGATGGGATTCATCCCAGAATTTGAAAAGAACTAAGGGTGGAACTAGTGACACCACTGACTACCCTTTTAACAACTCATGGGAGGATGGGGTGGTACCCGAGGACTGGAGGAGGGCAGATGTGATTCCCTTCACAAAGTGGGAGCAAGGCAGAAGCAGAAACTATAGACCTGTTAGTTTAACCTCAGTGATAGGGAAAATGATGGAATCACTTCTGAAGGAAAGAATTGTGAGTATCTAGAGGCTAGAGGGGCACAGGACCAGGGCATGGATTCACAGGGAAGGTCATGCCAGATGAATTGATAGATTTCTTTGACTGGGTGACCAAAGTAGTAGATCAGGGAGGGGCTGTGGACATGGTCTACCTAGACTTTAGCAAGGCATTTGACACAGTCCCACAAAAGATTAATATACAGTTAGCCAGCCTGGGAGTGGGTCCCAAGATGACAGCCTGGGTAAAGAATTGGCTGGAGAATAGGACACAGAGAGTAATAGTAAATGGAGTCCACTCAGAAGAAAGGAGGGTTACTAGTGGGGTACCGCGAGGTTCAGTATTAGGACGGTCCTCTTCAATGTCTTTATGTTACATTGCAGAATGACTGGAAGGAAAGTATGTCTCTTTGCAGATGACACTAAGATCTGCTACAGAGTTGATGCACAGGGTGGGTGGAAAGAATGAGAAGGGACTTGGCAAGGTTAGATGAATGGTCAAATGTATGGCAGCTTAGATTCAATGCTAAGAAGTGCAAGGTAATGCACCTGGGAAACAAAAACCCAGGGGAAGAGTACACAATGGGGGGTGAGATACTAACAACAACAAAAATGGAGAGGGACCTGGGGGTAGTCATATCAAATGACCTAAAGATGGGCAAGCAATGTGAGAGGGCAGCAAGGAGGGCTGGGGGGATACTGGGATGCATAGGGAGAGGCATCACCAGTAGAAAACAGGAAGTTATTATCCCTCTGTACAGACACCTGGTGAGACCCCATCTGGAGTACTGTGTGCAGTTCTGGAGACCCAATCTCCGCAAAGACATAGACAGGATGGAAGCTGTCCAGAGGAGGGCAACTAAAATGGTGCAGGGTCTGCACCGGAAGACATATGAAGAGAGACTTAAGGAGCTTAATATGTATAGCCTCGAGGAAAGGAGGGAGAGGGGGGACATGATAGAAACTTTCAAGTACCTCAAGGGAATCAACAAAGTCCAAGAGGGTAGCATCTTTCAAAAAAAGAGGTGTGCAAGAACAAGAGGGCACAATTTGAAGATAGAGGGGGGGCGGCTCAGAGGTAATTTAAGGAAGTATTTTTTCACAGAGAGGGTTGTGGATGCATGGAACGGCCTTCCGGAGGAGGTTGTGGAGTCAAAATCAGTGGTGGAATTCAAGCATGCATGGGATAGTCATAAGGCAGTTCTGGGAGGTGGGGTAGAAGAAGCAGGCTGCTGGTTAACTAGGATCTGCAGCTTATCCAGTAGGTAGGGATATGGGCAGACTGGGTGGGCCAAGCGGTCCTTATCTGCCGGCCAAATTCTATGTTTCTGTGTTTCTATGTAGGCCTGGCGCTGTTAGTTGATCAATCAGTAGTGAGTAATTAACAGTATTAAACGCTTTAGATAGGTCAATAAAAGTACTGTAATGCCGATGAGTTGGCCTTGGTCCAGTGTCATGGGTATAGCCCATAAATTCAAGGAGTGTAGTAGTGGTGGTGTTGTGCCTTTTCAAGACCATGCTGTTGAGGACATTGCAGATTGTATTTTTCCATGTACTCTACCAGCTGGTCTGCAACAAGTCTTTTGAGTGCTTTAGATATCGGGGGAATGGAGATAGGCCTATAATTACCATGGTAGGCCCTGTCTCTGCTTTGTGGATTGGGGTCATCAGGTCTAGCTTCCATTTGTGGGGGAATTGGGTGAGCATGAGGACTTATTGATAATTTTGGTAAGGGGGATAGGACAACATCAAGTGTAAGGGCGATGAGGTTCAAATCAAGTGTGTCACCGCTAGTCCTGGACCTGCTGAGTACCTTGAGTAAATGTGTTTGGCTTCACTCTCAGTCACAGCTTTAAAATAGAAAGGGGGATGCACATGCTCTGCATGTGGTTTGACAGTGGCTTCAGCACTAGTGGTGGGATCGAAGAAGTCTGACAGAAGTACTTGGCTGAGGTCAGTAAAGGCAGAGTTAAAAGTATTAGCAATAGCGGTGAGGTCCAGGGTTATGGTACCATCTATGTTAAGCATGGATGGCACGGTCCTAGAGTCTTTCCATGTAATTTCTTTTAGATTATTCCAAAATGATCTTCCATGTTTCCAAATATTACCTAGGCCACTCTTGTAGTAACTTGCTTTTTCAGACTGAATAGCCCAGGTACAGGCATTCCTGGCAGTTTTGTATGCCTGAATGTCTGCTGGTCTGCCAGTAGCCCTTGTCTTATACCACAGTTGGTCACATGATTTCATTTGTTGCAGGAGGTTAGATGTAATCCATGGAGTGTCAATTCCCCTGATTTTCCTCTTTTTGAAGGGCACATGAAAATCACAGGCTTTGTTAAAGCTTGTGATAAAGAATTCTAGGGCAGTGTCTATGTCGGCGGAGGTATCAGTTTGTTAAGCAATAAGGCATGACCAGTGGTGTAATGTGGCATGAGGCGTAGCCGAGTGCCACATGGCCCTAGAAGGTGATTAACGGACCATTAACATAACCCCTGGGAGTGCCTTATTGCTATTATAATAAAAACAAAAATTTAAATAGTGTTAAACCTTCTTCAGCATGTGATTACGCTCTACATGTATGTTAATAAAAGATTAACATAAGGCTGTTAGAATGTTTACAGCCAATCAGAAAGCTCCATTTCTCAGACACTTTTTATAATGACCAATCTTCTTGTTACAGCAATGCTTTTAGTGGCTCCAAGTGCCCTCGGGCAAGGAGCCTACTATTAACTAGTAGGACAATTTATGGATATACATGGTATATGCCCAATATAGTAAGAGGAGGATGGGGAACATTCCTTGCTGGGGGAATTTACCTAATATATAATATCTATAAGTAAAGCATGTTATCTTCTGTTGTAATTCATTTGAAACTGAATAAAGTATTGTTAAAAAAAACAAAAAACAATCACCATGCAGTAACTAGCATAAGGTGAAGTTAAGTGCAGTTCTTGGGAGGAGGGGTGATTAGTAATATCACATTTTGTAAGGCAACTTTATTTTTTATACGTAATTCCTTCTGCTGGCAAGTTCTTATGTTCATATTTTTAAATCAATCAGAAGGCTGTATTTCCTTCACCAGTTTCATAATATATATTGAGTGTAAATGTGCAGTGTTAGCCTGGGGAAGTAACTCAAGAGGTGATCAGAACACACTTTCTTACGCAAGGAGTCTGGGCAGTCCCCTTTCCATCACAAATAAATTCTGACATATGACCCTGACAGGAATTTGCATGCTGCTTTCCAAAACAACATGCAAATCAGGGCATAGCACATGCAAAGCAGTACTGCACCATGTTATCATAAAGTTAAACATAGCTACTGATACACAATCCCTGATAGTGTATGAGTGTTTTACAAACACGGAGGCTCCAGATATAGCACAATGCACTTCTTTCACATTAGAGCAGTGGACTCTTAACAGTCTCTGTTATTTCTATGAACATAAAACTGGCAGCAGATACAGGCCAAATGGTCTGTCGCATCTGCTCAATTGTGCAACATGGAGGTTAGATTCTGCTGTTTCCCCCTTTGCCCCCTTTCTCCCCCTCATCTTGCCACTGACTAGTATCTGCCCAACCCTATCCCACCCCTTTTAAAGCTCTCCACTGTTTTAAGAAATAGCACTTCTTCAGGAAGCCTGTTCCATCCCCTACCACCCTCTCCGTGAAGTAATGCTTCCTCGCTCTCCTGACCTCTACCCCCCAGCTTCAGGCTATCCCTCTAGTAATCTGTTCTCCCTTTAATTGAAACATGCCCTCTGTACTAACCCTGTTGATGCCCTATAAGTACTTAAAGGTTTTGATCATATCACCCCTTTCTCTTCTCTCCTCCAATGAGTACATATTGAGGTCCCTCAACCTATCCTTGTAAGGCTTCCCCTCCATACTTCTGATCATTTTAGTTGCCCTCTGCTGTACCTCCTCCAGTAAACTGATGTCCTTCTTTAAGAATGGGTTCCAGAACTGTACACAGTGCTCCAAGTTTGGCCCAACCAGTGACCTGTACAGTGGCAGAATGACTTCCTCCCTCCTAGAGGTGATTCCTCTAGCAATACACCCCAGCATTCTATTGGCTTTTGCAACTGTTTTCCTACAATGAGATGAGTGGTTCATATACTTTGTGACCATTACCCCCAAATCCTTTTCTTCTTGAGAGACAGACAGCTGAACCCATCCCAGATGGTAACTGTACCCAGGATTCTCGCCTGGAAGTGCATGACCTTGCACTCTTAGCATTGAAACCCAGATGCTTATTTTGAATTGCTATCCAGGATAGATACACGGGTCAGAGTTAGTTTCCATGTGCTAGAATATTAGGAGTTACAGGGCTACAAATTTCATGAGTGGTATAAAATTACCTGGTCCAGAAAGTGAGGTATGCACTCAAAGGAAAGCAAGGAGACAAGTGTTCACATTCAAACCAAATGGTTTATTGTTGCTCCTTGAGAGTAACAGCAGGTAGCAGTGGTGCAATGCTTGCTCTTGCCGCATCGACTACTACTGGTGTCTTCAAGGGGTAACATGATTGGACAGAGCAGATCATTTTAAGATCTAGTTAATTACATATTCATGAGCAGTACACTTGAGATTTAAAGGAACAGCTTACAATCAGGTGCCCTATTTATAGTCACATATTTTTTTTTTTTATATTTTAACATTTTATATTTCTTATTTATATAGTTTACATTTTGCTGGCTAGGAGCTTCTGCTCATTGCACCCTTGCAATTCCGTTGGACAAGCATCGCTCATCATCTGGAAACTGGACTTCCTTCATTCCTTCACTGGGATTTACTTCATACTTAGGATTCTAATGCTCATTCAGAACACACCTACTCTTCAGCCTCAGGACCATAATGCGATAAACATCATCCATGGATTGAAGATGGATTATTGTCTCTCCAAGCAGCTCACCAATTTAAAATTTGCTATGGTTACTAGAACCTAGGTCCTTCTCCATTTAGTATGCCCAGAGGATGGTAGACCTCCAGCCATGGGTCCTCAGAGGTTTCCTCCACCTGGGAGTTTTCCTGTCCTGAGTGCTGGGGTCCTTACTCTCCTGAGTTGGAGGAGGTATCTTTTGGTCTTCTATTCTACAAAAGTACTACCTACAACCTACTACTCAAGGGGTGGGAATAGAGTAAAGCCACAAAAAGTACTACAAGTTACACAAGCACTATATACCCGATCTCTCCCTATTGCTATTCCACAAACATTGAATGGAAGGGCTTGCCCGAGGTTCAATGTGGGGAATAGTTCCTCCCACAACCTCTACTTAAGCCCTCCTCTAACATACGTCCCTTGCTTAGGGAGTGTTTTTTGTCCACCACCATCCCCTCCTCCTTCTCCGGTGCTCTTTTCACCCTTGTTCATGGGCCTTCTATTTCTTACAAATTACTACCTACTGTACATAGCTACTACTCAAGGGTGGGAATAGAGTAAAGCCACAAAAAGTACTACAAGTTACGCAAGCACTATATACCCCATCTCTCCCTATTGCTATTCCACAAACATTGAACTGTAGGAAGTGTGGCTCATTGTGCCCAGGTCGTTACCTCAGATGGACATATAGATCTTTATGCATAATCCCAGTGGGATCCATATAACATAGAAACAGATGACCAGCAAAACGACCATCCTACCGTCAAGTGAGGACCTGTATAATAAATCTTAGAATCCAGTGTAAGTGTTAATGAGCTCTACAGCTGCTAAAGGTCCTGATATAGTTTTAGAGGAAAACAGTGCTTAACCTTAAACATGGAACATACAGCAGCACATTAGGGTCAACTAAATTGTCCCTTATTTTGAAATCCTGACCTGTTAGGAGAGAAAGTACTGCTGAACAATTAAACGTATATACAGTCATAAACGGCAAGTATTGAGGGAAGGGGATTATTTCCTGCCTAGTAATAGCTAGCTGGAAAAGATCCAAAGGGGTGGATCCTAATGGCCATGAGGTCAGTGCCATCTTGAAAATGAGAGTTAACATAAGGATATTTTAGCACCCGTCAAATGAACTTGTTACAACATTATATTACACTATTAAGAAATAAGGTGCTTTTTCCTTTAACCCCCTACTTCAGGCTAGCCTTCTCCCTCCAAACCTAGTACCTATTACAGCATTATACTAATACAGAAGAAGTCCCCATTCTCAATCGTCTGCCTCCACTTACTCTGGCTGGGGAGCAAAGTGCTTCTTAAGTTTTTCAAGTAAAGCTCCTGCCTCTTTAGGATTGCTGAAGATGTAATACTTATTCAAGTAGGTGACCTTTAGTTTGACACGAAATTGTAAACTGTAGGATATCCCTAGCTCATGTAGATTCACCCTAATGGTATCAAAGGCTTTGCATCTTGACCATGTGGTGAGGCTTTGGTCGGGGAAGAGAGATACTTTCAGTCCATCATCCAACATCACTGGTCCGTTCTTCTAGTGGCTTCCAGGAGTCGGCCCCGATCTGTAGAGTGGTCAAAAATCAACAGTAGGGTCCTTGCTCCTTTTGGTCATGGTCTTTGAGGAGTGATCTAAGCTTTCAGAACCGCAAGAGAGGAGAGAGCTGGTAGTGATCAGAGAGCCAAGTCTGGATAAAGGACCAAGCATCCTCTCCTTCAGTCATTTCAGGTAATCCGACTACCCTAAGGTTATTGGCCCAAAGCTGGTTTTCAACATTTTCAAGTTGATATCTCAGTACTTTATTTTCTTTAACCAGCCCGAGGTTGCTGCATTGGCTTCCCAACTATGCCGACTGTCTCCTAGTGTCGGAGGCTGCCTGAGTTGCCTGTATCTCACAGGTCTTCAACTTAGTATGGATGTCCAGCCCTCTCTGATCTAGTGCTGTTAATCTGCAGTCCATTGCTTTGATTCCCTATAGCACATCGTGAAGGGTTGGGTCCGAGTCCTCAGATTCGGCGCCCTTTCTGCTACTTATTGAGGGCCCAGCCTGTTGGCCACACTTGCCTCCATCCTCTGTGGCTTACTTTGATGGATTACCAATAGTAATCTACAAATAGCTTGAATTTCCAACAGTCTAGAGGGAACCTCTCTCTTGAATGTAGGTCATCCAGATGAAAAAAGGAAAATATGTCGTTTTAAGATTATTTTCTGTGCTTTCTTAGCGAGACTCAAATTAGGCACATCTAGTCATCATGCTGGTAGCTGGCCACAGCCCCTAGAACACACTTTCTAAAGTAAGGAGTCCAGGCAATCCCTTATCTGACTGCCCTCCTAGTGCCCCTCCTGAGGCCCCATCCTGCTGCAGATGATGCTGATGGTTCCTTCAACTCAGCCACGTGTGTGGCAATGGGAGAAGAGTGTGGCAGGATCATAATCTTCTGTACCTCCTGTGCCATTTATTTTTGTGGCTGTGACTGCAGTTTCTTCTGCTCTGGTCCCCCAATGTTGGTAGAAGGGATCAGAAACTTTAAGGGCGATCCTCTTTCTGGCGCTTCACACA
This sequence comes from Neoceratodus forsteri, assembly GCA_016271365.2. NCBI lineage: Eukaryota > Metazoa > Chordata > Ceratodontiformes > Ceratodontidae > Neoceratodus > Neoceratodus forsteri. The sequence continues at coordinate 1,020,589,762 of CM057454.1, read as the reverse complement.
CTACACAGTAGACTGCCACAAATGGCACCAGAGCAGGAGCACCTGCTGCAAAGGGGCTTCTCCCCAGTGCTCCCCGCTCACAGTACCAGCATGCCTAACTGTGAACTGCAGCCCTTATGGCCACCACCAACCGACTGGATAATTGACCAGGAGGACTGTAACTAATACAGGGGACTAGCACAAAATTGGGGGCACAGAAGTAATAATTAAATAGAAAACTTGAAGTAATAATTAAACAAAAGACTTTGGAGCATAAGGCTACTTCAAATATGGACGTGGTCATCTTGCCACCCTCTGACCCTGCCAACTGACTAGTGAGAGGGCTAGAAATCCCTAGCAACAAAACATAGGAATTGGGAAATGATTGAACAGGATCTACCCTAATGTACTGGTGGGTGCTGGAGAGCAGTGTGAGGGCAAGACAGGGCAAGGGGACAGACTGACAGCCTTGCCTGACCAATGAGATATTGAAGTTGAGAAAGAAGTTTCTGGGCTTTGGAGGAGCTCATGGCAGTCTGAGTGAGACACTGAGGTGTTCAGACCTACTGCTGATGAGACCAAGTGAAATGCCTAGACAGGCCAACAATCCTGTGAGCCCTCACCAGGGTTCATCCTGCAAACTCACTGTAAGCCTCATCCTGGGCTAACACTGTTCTGAGACTATACCAGGGAAAGAAACATAGACAATGAAATGTAAAAAGATCAGTGGTCCTTCCACTTTGCCAGAGTTCCCTATTTAGTCCTGGGACCGACTGTCCCTCCAGGGTCCTAGCCCTCCCCACCCTCTCTCCCATTTTCCTCCCTGATTCTGTTGCCTGGAACAAACACTATACCCTTCATTCTGTCCCAACCATGCTTGAAACCACCAACAGTTTTCTACTTTCACTTCCCTTGGCTGGGGAGACTTTTCCATGGTTCCACCACCCTTTCTGTAGAATAGTACATACTCACATCCCTCCTAAATCTCCTCCTGTTAGTTTCCACTCATGTCCATGTGTTCACGAGCTGGTATTCAGTTAAATAGTTTCTCACAGTTCACCTTGTTAATTCCTTTGAGGAACATGAAAGTCTCTCTTTCTTACCCTCTTTCCTTCTGGTCTCCAGCGAGTACATGTTCAGTGCCTTGAGACACTCCCTCATAGGACCTGCCATGTTGGCCTGCAATCATTTTATTACTCCTGTGTTGCACTGTAATCCAGCCTGTCCTTCCTGGAGGTGAGGACTCAGAACTGGGGCAGTACTTAGGTGTGGCCCAAGACATAAATTAATTTTGGAAACTTGATTACCAATCTTTGGTGTTCAAACAATTTTGATTTGCAACCATCCAGGTCTGAGGAGCAATTCAGCTAAATGGTTATTTTTATCTATACGATACAGTTCAGAAGAGTACAGGTGCAGGGAAAGTGTCACATTGTGAGAAAAAGTACCACAGCATTGTACTTTTTACCACAACTGCAGGAAAATAATTTCCACAATTCGGAATTTTTTACTTCAATGTGGCAAATCAGTTGATTAGCAACTTGTGCTACTTAAGGTTGCACTTAATTAGCAAATGGCATGTTTTGGGTAGCAAATTGCTATACAAACCTGCTTATAGTATGCCTTGTGGCCTCACTAAAGATCTATATAACGAAAGTATTACATCTCCCTTCTACTATTAATACCCTCCCGATACATCCCAGCACCCTACTTGCCATGCTATATGCCTTGTTACACTGACTGATTGCTTTAGGAGACATTGATGATAACGCCAACATCTCATTCCTTAGCTGTAGTACTAAATCTCTCCTCACATCCAGTACTCCATTCTGGGGTTCTTGTTTCCTAGGTGCATTACTTTGACTTTTGGCACTGAAATTCAAAATGCCAGACCTTAGACTACCCATCTAGCTTTTGTAAGTCTTTTTATATTTCCTCTATTCCATGTCACTATCCACCTCCCACAGAGTTTAGTGTAATCTATGAAGAGATACAGTCTACCTGGATTCACTCACCAGTGTCACTGATGAACATGTTGAAGAGGACCGGACCAAGGAGAGAACCCTGTGATACCCCAGTCATGACCTCCATCTCTTCTGCTTTAACCCCATTGACCATAACCCTCTGCTGCCTCCTCTTTAGCCAGTTATCTACCTAGTTTACTATGACTTTAGCTGCACCCAGATCCTGCATCTTCTTCAGCAAGCATCTGTGAGGCACTGAGCCAAAAGGCCCCTGTTTAATGAAAGCTGTGAAATTGAACCAGATGAGCATCTGTTGAAGAAACCACTGAGAGGCTGAGCCTGTGGGGCATTGTTGCAGACCACACTTGCTGAGCTGTACTAAGCAGAGACACAGACCAGCATCTTACCCAAGTTGCTCTGGAACCAAGTAAGGGGCCGGCTAGCTCTTATCTAGTGGGTGGATTGGGGAACAGGAAACCAGGAGGCATGTGCCCTGAGAATGTGGGTACTCTTGATTTGGAGGGGAGTTGGACTGTAGGGGTTGCTCCTGGGGTCTGGGCTCCTTGGGAACTGGGAAGCTGCTGCATAGTGGTCCTGTGGCTGAGAGATGAGCCAGAAGGGCTATGTCCTGAGGGGTGTGAACTAGAAGGGACATGCTGCTGTTAAATGTCTGTGAGAATCTAAGGTGTTCCATCTCTTGGTCTCTTGAGCCTGTTCCTGATTGCTGCCTGATCTGCTGTGGTGTGCTGTTCCCTGCCTTGACTGAACTGCTGCACCCGTGGGTCAGGTGAGTGCTGACATTGCAGGCAAGTGTCTTTTGTGCTTTTCCACTTTTGATTACTGTTGCATTTGGATTACAAGTTGGTTTTCAACTCTTTTACATTTGAATTTCAAGTTCTTTAAATTGTGGTAACAAACTATCACCTGTTGGGGGTGGGGGTGGTGGTGGTGTGGGGGGTTAAATTACATGCTTGCTAATTTTCATCAGGTGCACTACCAAAAGAACCTGGGCAACATAGCTACCAGATCTGCACCGGGACTTTAGTATAATTCTTGTGTACCCAGAGTCATTGGTTCTTGCGTCATACTTGAAATCATAGCTTTATTTTTGGTACCACTGAAGAGTTTACCACACCCTTTGTAGTATAATTGATGTTTTGTGCCCTTGATTGGGTGGGTGCTTCATAGATTGCTTGTGATCTGAGGGGGTGGTAGTGACCCACAGTGCAGTGGCTCTCAGGGGGCATTGCTATGGGGCTGGAGAGCTCAAGGTGACTTGCAACTGCCTAACAACCTCTTGTCCTCCAGCTTCCAGGCCTGTATTCTTAAATCAAAGCACTGTTAATTGTTTGAATGGTGTATCTGGATGTGCAATCAGTTTGTGCAATCTGATTGAATTGTTTATTGGTGAAGGTAACAACTGTCTTATTGGTCCCCAGGGGGTGGTTCAATTCAGTGTAGGCAGGTAGGAAGGTACTGCAACACAGGGTTCGCTACTTAACACAACATCTAGCCCATTTATTCTCTCTCTCTGGGTGGAGGTGTGACAGGGTTAGATTCTGCTAAGAAATTTTCTGAGATTAAAGGGGAAGTTGGTAGAAAGTGGTGTTGTCCCTTCAATCCCCCGCCCCACACTGAATATGAATATGCAGTAAAATATAGCTAGATGCTTCCACTTGTTTGATCTTCTTTTCTGTTTCCTAATTCCTCTGTCCTGTCCTGTCCTGTCCCTGTATCTCGTTTCTGGGATGGCCACTCAGAAACCAACCCCCCCTCCATATGCATTTATTTCTGCCATTTCCAATTCCTTTCTGTTTACTCTCCGGCCTTCTAGTTTCATTTTGTCTGTCATAATAGGATTTTCCCAATCTTGAATCAGATCCATGGCCATTCTAGTGGCCAGTGTTATGTGGAAGAGCTCTAAAAACTCCACGTTGTGTTTAAAGGCAAGCAGATTCAGACTCTAAAGCCACAGTAGCTGCTTGTTACGCCATTCCCTTATGTGTGGTTCCTTTCCCAGCTCCTGCCAGTCACTAGCCTTGTAGCAAGGCTGGTTGTAATGGTATATGCACTAAATATTGTCTGCTGTAAGCACTACCACTTTTTTATTAAGTATACTTTATTCATTTTTTTACAACAATAATAAAGCAGAAACAGTTTACAACTATCCAACAATAGTTACAGGGCATGAAACATTAACGAAACATACACTACAGGTTAATATTATAGTATGAGAATTGCAGGAATAAAATTGACATAATCATACCCCTAACCAACAAACAACTAATCCCTCCCCACACCCCTTCACTCTCACCCCTATCTAATAGCCCGACCCCTCAGCACTACCACTTTAATAGAAGAAGAAGCAGACATGCTGCTTTTGGCTGCCTTCCCCGCAGCACTGGGGTGCCTTTCCTTGCTTGTATACAAGAAAGCTCTGTTTGTGTTTTTTCAAAGTACAAGTTACTAGCCCATTTTCAATCAATCAATGAATCAATCAAAGTCTTTATTTAACCAGGCGATCATCGTTGAGCAAGCTTATTTTCGAGGTGGACCTGGGTTTGTTAACAAGGAACAAGGGACAATATACATGGGATGCAACACACAATAAAATAGTAATAATACAAATAAAGTGAGCTACAATAATACATTATATACAAAGTATCAGCAGGTAGCATTTGCAGTAGTATATGTTTGGAACAGAAGATACAGCTAGTTTTGGGTAGGACACAATTTTTCATAAAAGTAAAGAAATATACATATCAGGTGCACCGAACACAAATAAAACCTAATATAAAAAGTCATATAGTGATATGGTATGGAGAATTTAGAGCTGGAATCAGGGTCAAAGGAATGTGGAAGGGACAGATATGGGGGTAGAAAAAGGGGAGAGGGAAGAGTCGATTATAGATGGGATCAGTCTTTTAACAGTAGTAATTAGAATGTGCTTGGACTTATAGGAGTCACTATTTAGGGCAGACAGGCACAGGACTCCTTATTATGATGTAGATATAGAGATTTAAAAGCTGCTAGGCTGATGGGGTGAGTTAATTTCAAAGTTTTTGCAGCTTATTCCACAGTTAAGGGAGCACAATGCTGATGGCTGCTCCATGATTTTGCTGTTTAAACATAAAGGTAGATATATCAGGTGCTTCTAGGGCATACTTCCCCAGAGTGCACAAAGGTAAACAGACAGAGATATACTGGGGCAGTTTATTTGAGATAGCTTTGTATGTCCAAACAGCAGCATTTGTTTGCCGTCTGTAAGCAAGGGATGACCATCCCACTGCTGTGTACAATGCACAGTGGTGGGTTGAGTATGGAAGACCCGTGATAAATCTTATGGCTCTGTGATAAAGCGTATTTAGTTTGGCTCACATACACCAAGTTCCCACTCAGAAGTAATACTTTCTTGTGGCTTTCCTTGTATTTCAGCCTTCCCGCCCCACCTGTAACTGCAGTACCAGTGGCAGAGGGGACTGAACCAGCAGACAATTCATTCAAACCCAGCAAGTGTTTAAAAATAAACAGATAAAGCCACGTACAGTATACAACAGTGCCCTTCATCTAATTTGTTTATCAGGAAAAAATTCCCGACTTAGAAGAAGTGAAACAAGGAAAGACTGAATGCAAATGCAAGGCAAAATCACATATACATGCAGAGAATTGTTTGAGAATACAGACTTAGTGACAAGATATCCATAGTTTTAAAGGTGAATGAACAAGGAGACAAAAGAGAGAAAAATCTTAAGGAGTGTACTGTGATGTGAAGATGAAATGAGATAAGAACTCAGACAGGTTTCATTTACCTGAGGCTAGGTAGTGTAGGCGTCATGGCCTGATCAGCAAATCATTATGCTAAAATGATCTATAGAGGTCTGACTGGCTCTCACCTGCTGCTTTTAAATGCAACCAAGGTAGGCAGGTGTGACTATGATAATCTGCAGGAGGAGCTGAAGGTGGAATCTAGAGTCCACTCCTAATTAATTCATTTATATGTTTTCTTGGTGCATCCAAAAAATTTGGGTAAATAACCCTTACAGAACTGTTTGATGGTATACAGTATATATCTTTCATAAAATTAAAAATGCATGCTGATAAAATGTACTAGTATGAAGTTACTCACCCTAATTATTGTAAGGGGCAGATTACATGCTCACAGGGCCCCTGTATAAAAAGCTCTTATAGAGAGAAGCAGAGGGAGATTGGTTGAGTGTGGGTTAGAAGCAAATCAGTCCAGTCCAGCCAGGAGCTGGTGAAAGAAGGGTGTGTTCTGAGTACTGAGAAGAGCCTGCTGTAGCAAGCTACTAATCTAAGTAAACTGAGCCTGAGCCTGTGAAAACTTGCGTAGTTTACCAGATCAGCAGGTTTAGAACTTTGAGGCTGGGACTTTTAATCTGAGAAATTCCTTGAAACTAAGATTGGGAATTAAAACAATTCAAGTCCAGTGAACAAGTGATCTGTCTACAAAAATACTGCCAAGGACTCTGTAAAAGCAATAACATATTTTTCTGCAGTACTCACATTCAGCTATTTTTTTGGTTTTGCTTTTACATAAAATGATGCTGCCAAGCGCCTTGCATCACAATCATTTTGTCCTGCCTATTTCCTCTGATAGTCCACCACCCTCCTACAGGAGGCACCAAGCTCTTTCTTATTTGTTCTAGGATGAACTCCCCCACCACAGGAGAAAGAACAAACCCAACCCCCTCAACTAGGTGGGCCCTGTACAGTCACCAGGCAGGAGTGTGAACCTGGACATGGCAACCTGAGGGTCACACCTTAGAGGCAGTGCTGGGATCTCCTGTTAAACATCTGGACACACCTGGGGACTTTTCAGATCATTTTTACCACTGGTCCTCCCCAAAAAATTTCTGCAAAAGTAAAAATGGCTTTTCAAGACGTAGAGGACTGATGTGTGTTTAAGGGTTTGGAACCTCAGAATGTACTCACTGTAAAGAATTTGTCAGAGGAGCAGGACAAGGTGTTCATCTTGGAAGTGCTGGAGGATTCCCTGAAAGATTGTGGGAACATGAAAATTCAGAGAGTGTCTAAGAACCAGGTACTCAGTTTAGAAACATAATTGTGGAAACCGAGAAGGACTTGGAGCCATGAATCTGCCTGCCACAGTGACACCTGAGGAGTCTCAAGAGATAAGCAAAGGAATCCTGTCTGCCCTAAATCTCATTTGCTACATCTGAATTCTGCTTGGTTCAAAACCAAACTAGAAGTCTTGTTGGCTAGTGAAGGAAGACCTTTATGTATGTGCAGACATTGTTGCCTCCCCAGGCAACTTCTGAGAACCTGAGCTAGCTCACCCTGCAGGTACAGACTATTACAGGTGCCTAAGAATTTTTTCTTGCACCATCCCCACCCAGCTGGAGAAGATGACTATGAAACCTGAATCGGTTATGCTGTCCCAGTGGTACATGAATGGTGATGCCACAAGGTGGAAAAATGCAAGAGACTGGCAGAGAGTTTGAAGGGGCTGGCATTGAATTTCATCCAGTCCTTGCATGCCACAGACCCAGAGGCCCAAGCAGATGAATACTTTGCCACCCTATACTGTGTGTTTAGAAGTACAGAATCCTATGATGAACTGTACTTGAAGTTTAAGACCACCACACAATGCCAGGGGGAGTCCCTCACCACCTATCTACATACTCTCAAGAGAGCCTTACAAAAAGTGTACCACAGAGCTAGAATAGAGTCCAAGGACCTGAACAAGGTTTGACTAGAATAGGTGCTGAAGGCATCCTGATTTTTAGAGTTACGTCTGTCAAAGTTATACTTAAAAGAGAGACTGGTTGATCCACCCTCCCAACAAGTTATGCTACAGGAGGTCAAAGAGGCTGAGGAACAAGAAGAACAGTGGGGACCCCCACCTGCTTCCACCACCAGTGCCCAATTACTGGACAGCATGGGCTCCCTTGATGACACAGAGCTACAGAGATTAATTCAAGAAATGAAAAGTGTGATAGTGCAACCTGGTATGATCAGTCCATGCTCTAGGGAGTTTGAACCCATAGTCTGCAGCATGCCTGTGTCATGTAGTGTTGAATCAGCTGCCTTAAGCACTAGAGTGTGAGGCTCAAGTGTAATCTCACTGAAGGAAGTCCATACTCAACTGACTGAGCTAAAGAAAATGATGGGAGAATCAATGAATCGCCAAGTCCCGTAATCACCTAGGACCCCTGCCAGGGTGGTGGTGGTGGTGGGGGGGGGGCATCCATGGAACTTTCTGGCAGGAACTAGAAATTATGTTTAGTGTTATCACTGTGGTGAGGATGGGTATATTCACTAATGATACCAGCTTAATCTGGTTCAGTGCCAGTTGGCATCCATTTGTATCCACCTATCCTGGAATGAGGCTGAAAATAGTCAGAATTGCCTAGTTCTTCTTTCCCAGTCAACAAAAACTAACTAACTTCTGAACTAACTAACTAACTAAAATAAATAAATATCCAATGTCAGTGTCAGAGAGAAATCAAGTTTCAGAGGGTTGTTGGATGGCTAGTCTGTGAGAAATTATCCAAAAGCCCTGCTTGGTCTATAAACTTCAGCAGACCCCCAGTAGAGGAACACTTTGGTGCCCTGGAAACATGTTGTTTGCCAGCAACCATTGCTAAAACTACAGCTCATGTCAAAACTAATTCATCAGCTACCAAAGCCAAAGTATCAAGGAACTGGGATGAAATCATGGGTTCTACAGCAGATGATGAAGCTCGAGTGGATGGATGGATGGCACACCTGAGTATTACTGGACAGCGGGTCCCAAGTCACTATAAAGGTCAAAGACTATTATGATAAATATCTGTCACATAAAAATTTGGAGCCCTTGGTAGGCTTGGATGTTCAGGGTTTCAGTGAGGTTTCATACCCCCATCTGGGCTTGATTCATATCTGGATTTCCTTCCTAGTGAACATTGCTGGAACTCCTACTGCTGTGAGGACATGTGCCTTGGTGTGCCAACATATGAATAGGTATGAAAAGATTCCAATTATTGTAGGAACCAATACCCATATGTTCCACCGCCTGAGTGAGTTGTGCAAAGAATTTCAACTCTGACAAGAAAAAGCCTCCATTGACTTTTCAGAAAAGCATACACTCACAAGCCCCTGTCCTACCTGAGGATAAATCTGTGGGGACTGCTTAGCACCAAGACCAACCAGAAGTGCTATTACCCCCTAAAGCAGAGTGTTCTCTCAAGGAAATAGCTCATCTCAAGGGGTCTTGCCACAATCAGACGCTAATTTTAGATGACCCAGAGAAAGAAGGTTTGCCAGAGGAGCTGGTGGTCAAACCTAGAATACTGCCAGCTAAAGTGTATGCCTAAGTCTGACAAATAACAATTCATGTGACAAATGTAACAGACCAACCAGTGATCATCCAAAGAGGCAGACCCTGTCAGGGTATATTGTGCTGATCTGGTTGTGCAGCCACAAAAGAGTGATAATACAGGTCTAGGAAAATTGTATCCTATATTGTTTGAGTTTGGAGACCACCCTTTGCCCACAGAGTGGTAGAACAGAATTTGAAAGGAGTTTGCACAGGCCAAATATTTCTTCCTAAAGGAATGGGACACTGGGTGCTAAGGCTGTACAGCACCACAGCTGGGTCACTGATGAGAGACCTTTCCACAGAGGTTGAGATGATTGGTCCCACTGATACAGATGATGTCTGGAAGCCCTTGCAGGAGTTGCTGGCTATAGGAATCAATTAGGAATCTAGAAGCCCCTCTGTGTCACCAATTGTAGTTGTCTGGAAGAAGACTGGGGCTTTCAGAATGAGTGTGGACTTCTGGACTCAAAACAAATAAACTATACCCAACCAATACATTCTATGCCACAAGTCCAAGATGCCATAGATTGCCTGAAAGGAAATCAATGGTTCAATGTGATGGACTTGAGATCTGGCTACTATCAAATCCACATGGCCAAGTGAAATCAAGAAAAGATGGCATTGATCTGCCCCCTGGGGTTTTGTGAGTTCCTTTGAATGCTACAAGAGATCTCAGAGGTGCCAGTCAGATTCCAACAGCTGATTGAGAGAGCAATGGGTGACATGAACCTGTTGGAATGCGTTGTGTATTTGGATGACATTATTGTATTTGGGAGAACCCTGGAAGAATATGAAGCCTGGCTGTTCAAAGTACTCAACAAATTGGAAGAGTGTGTCCTCAAGCTGTTCATCAACAAGTGCTAGTTCTTCAGGACCTTGGCAAGTATGTGGGTCACATCATGTACAAAGATGGCATCCATACCAATTCCGACTATGTTCGGGCTGTCACAACCATGCCAAAATACACTTGGCTGAGAGAACTTGGCTATTACCACAGGTTCATTAAGGACTATAGCAAGATCATCAAGCCTCTGTAGGACCTGACCCTAGGGTATCATTCTGTCAACCAGAAAAGCAAGAGGGTGCCACAGTCAACTCCTGAAAAAGTGCACTACAAAGTGTATGAACCATTTGGCTCCGGATGGGCCCAGACTTGTGATGAAGCTTTTGAAGAGATAATCATACAGTTGACCAATACCCCCTTATTTGCCTATGAAGACACCAGGAAGACATATGTGTTGCACACAGATCCCCGACTCAGTGGTTTGTGATCAGTGCTTTATCAGGAACACCCACAAGGGCTTTGTCCAATAGCTTATGCCAGATGTAGTTTGTCACCATCAGAAAGAAATTATCCTGTCCACAAGCTGGAGTTTTTAGCACTCAAATGGGCAATTGTCAATCCATCCCACAAGTACAGTATCTGTATGGGACTCACACCACACTCTGCACTGACAACACCCCTTTTACCTATGTGAAGATGATAGCAAAGTTGGATTCTGCAGGCCATTGCTGGTTGTCAGCCCTCCCAATGTATGGTTATTGTGTGGTGTATTGCCACAGAAAAAGCAATATTATGCTGACATGCTATCCAGAAGACCCCGGCCCCAGTGGTGCTAGGGCCTGAATGGACCCGAATCCCAGAAACTACCATTCAAGCTTTGTGCAAATTATATGATCCTGAGGAATAGATAAAGTCCAGTGAAACACCCTCACTTGTTGGACAGTTTAGGTGCCTCATCAGACTGCATACCTATTGCAATGTCGTGTCCCTCAGTACACCCACTTTGTCACAAATGAGTTCTCAAGACTGAAGAAAAGAACAGATGGAGGATCCAGCAGTCAGAAACATTGTTAACACCCTCCAATGAGGTGGAAACCCAGATTTTGTCAAAGTGAATCATCATGACATCTCCCTCCTACTGAGAGAGTGGAGCAAATTGGAAGTGTATGAAGATGTGATTTACAGAGAGCCACACAGCAATGATGGGTCAAGCCAAAAACAATTTTTACTGCCAGTCAAGTTCCAGAAACTGGCTCTGAAAGCCATACATGATGTGTTGGGATAGTTGGTTGCTGACAGAATGTTGGACCAAATTAAAAGGTTCTATTGATCACCTGATGAGCACCGAAGTGAAAAAGTACTGCAAACAGTTTATGAGATTAAAACAGTGGAAAACACTGCCTATTGGAGCAGCCCTCTTGGTGAACATTACATAGATAATAGATAGGGGGGGATGGCTCAGGGGCAATATGAGGAAGTATTTTTTCACTGAGAGGGTGGTGGATGCATGAAATGGCCTTCCTGAGGAGGTTGTGGGGTCAAAAACAGTGGTGGAATTCTAAAAATGGCTGGGATAGACATAAGGCAATTCTGGTGGGGGGTAGAAGAAGTAGGCTGTTGGTTAACTAGGATCTGCAACTTATCCAACAGGTAGGGAAAGGGCAGACTAGGTGGGCCAAGCGGTCCTTATCTGCAGTCAAAGTCTATGTTTCTATGTTTCTATAGGTGCCCCCATGGACTTGGTTTTCATTGATTTTTTGAGTTTGGAGCAAGACAAAAGTATCATTGCCAACATACTGTTGGTGACAGACCATTACTCCAGGTATGCCCAAGTGTTTCCCGGAAAATACCAAAAGGCCACAATAGTAATGAAGATTCTGTTTTTTTGTTCATTATAGACTGCCAAAGAGAATTCATTCTGATCAAGGTCGGGATTTTGAAAGTCATCTGGTCAAGGAGTTGTAGCCTTTCTGGGAAATTAGGAAATCACAGACCACTCCTCAAAGTGATCCTGTGTGACTTTGTGCCTTGATTATTCCAATGCACTATACCTGGGGCTACTGGGGTTGATATCTACCAGTTGCAGCTCATGCAGAATGTGGCTGCCAGGTTGTTGACTGGTTTATTAAGATCTAGCCTTGTCACTCTTGTGCTCCATGATCTACACTGGTTGCCTGTGCATTGATGGATCACCTTCAAGATCGGGCTACTGACCTATAAAGCCCTACACTGGCAGGGACCACGTTACTTGCAAGATCTCCTCCATCCCTACTGCCCCCTCCACTAACTTCATTCCTCCAATGAGGGATTGCTAGAGGTTCCCAGGGTTTGACTGAAGACCTCGGGGGCCCGTTCTTTTGTGGCCCTGACCCTGTGGAACGTTCTACCTCATTGGATTTGAAAGTGCCTGACTGTCAAGTCTTTTAAAGCTGCCTTAAAAACGTATTTATTTTCACAATCATTCCCTGATTTAAGTGTTGGTTAGGATACTGCCATCTTCCCTTAGGAATAATGTCTTAAATGTTTACATTTGTTGTTTTATTGATTTTATTGCTCTGATTTTGTACAGTGCTATGATCTGCTAGAATAGTGCTTAAGAAATAAAGATTTGCTTGCTTGCTTGATCCACACCTATACAGCTTCAATATAATCTTTTGGATATATTGGGCACATTGGACCCCTCACAAAATCAAATTGGAGTCAACAGATGAGCATGTTATCAATACATACAATTGCACCCGCAATGGCGCCATGGGGCAATTCCACTATCTTGTTCGTGGTATGGAAGGGAGGCTAGGCTCTCACTGGACATTGCATTTGGAGTGTCATCTGATGGAGGCAATCTAGAGACTTACACTAAATATGTTCAAAGATTAAAACAGCATTTGGATGATGCCTAAAGTCTGGCTGCAGAATTGTCTGCAAAGAGAAATCAGAAAACATAAAATTCCAGTTTGCCCAGAGGGGATCCCAGTAGTAGTAAATCTTTGCAACACAATCATTTGCTTCCCATTGACAGTTGGATGTGACAATTTGGACAATTGTTCAGTACTTTCCCAGAGAATGGAAACCAGAGTTTTTGTAAACAAAGAAGCAAACCTAGTCAGCTTGCAACCAACCTGGATAGCTGTCCACTCAGGTCTCCAGAGATGCCTTTGCCTGAACCAGCACAAAACACAACAGATTCATCTAATGAAAAGGATGACCTTTTCCGTTATTGTTCCACTTTGAACATTTCCACCTGTTGTGTTAAATGGTTCCAGTGATTCAAGAACACTAACTACTCCACCCACACTGTTAAATCTGGATTCAGAGCCTTTTGAACCCCCAGTTAGACCAGCTACCCCTGAATTAGAGCATGTGGAAGATAACACAGAATCTGACTATCAGCCAAATATTGTAATGGAACTAGTTTGTTCTGAGGAACTGTATTCATGGGCCAAAGAGCAGGGAAGTGCACCTTCAGTTGCGCAAGACTTTTTTGTCAATACATTTTGTTAATTTTCAGTCAGATAAATAAAACATCAATGAATAATTGGCCTCATATGAGTAAATCAAATATCAGCTAATCTATAACCTTAAAAACTCAGACTACTAAAACAAATAAAACAACAAATGTGTTTCTATAAATATTATAATAAAAAGAAAACAAAAGTTCCTAATAGTGACACTTCAATAAATACATGTGCAATCAGCTTCCCATACAGTTTAGAATGATACACTTAATTAATTAAAAGGCAGCATCAGACCTTTAACTTCAGTGTCAGTCACTTGTTTATTAAATATAAAGTGTTCTGTGAGTCCATGCAAGCAAAAAGTGCAAGGAATACCTCAAGGCAAGCAAACGCTTAGCAAGCAAGACTCTGCTCATTTTGCTGTAGGGCCAGCATCATCAGAGCACCCCAGTAGATGCAGGTTCTCCGTATGATGCTGGTCCCCAGCGAAACCAGTAGAGTCTTTTCAGAGAATGGGAAATGCTGGTCGATAGGAACCAGTTGTCTATAAAGAATGTGAACATGCAATACATTCTGAATCTGATGCTGTTATGTGTCTACAGACCCTGGGACTAGCCTAACTAAGACGTTTGTCCAGGTAGAACTGTTAGTTGTTGTTTATCTGTTTTGTGTCTTTCAGATAAGTACTGGATGGAACTCGTGAAATGCTTAAACAGCAATTTGTGACCCCAAGGAGATTGCAACCCCTTCTTGGAGGGGGCTCATCGACTCGCCTTCCTGCTGCCCTACTGAGGCCTGGACTTCTGCAGCTGATGCTGCTGGTTCCCATCGCTTGACCACATGTGTGATGGCTGGAGAGAGTGCAGCATGACTGTCATCTTCGATGCTTCCAGTGTCATTTATCTTTGTGGCTGTGACTGCAGTTTCTTGTGCTCTGGTCCACTCGATTTTGGCAGTGAGGACTGAAATTTCAGGGAATTCTTTCCAGTGCCTTCTGTGCCACACAATAGACTGCCACTGATAGCACAGGAGGAGCACCTGCCCTAAGGGCCTCCTCCCCAGTGCTCTCCACTCACACTGCCAGCATGCTAGACCATGAACTGCAACCTCACAACTACCACCAACCAACTGAACAACTGACCAAGAGGGCTGTAACTAATACAGGGACCAGCACACAAATTGGTGGCATAAACATAATAAGCTGCAAGAACACCTAGTTCTTACCCAACTCTCTGCCTATTTCTCTCACTCTAACTTTTTCGCCCCCTTCCAATCTGGCTTTCATAAAAACCACTCCACCACCACCTCCCTGATTAGGCTCACTGACTCCATCTTTACTGGGATGGACAGTGGTCAGATCACGTCCGCCATCTTTAACATAGAAACATAGAATTTGATGGCAGATAAGGACCGCTTGGCCCACCCAGTCTTCCCATTTCCCTACCTAATGGATAAGCTGCAGATCCTAGTTAACCAGCAGCCTACTTCTTTCTACCCCCAACCCCTAGAATTGCCTTATGACTGTCCCATGCATGCTTGAATTCAACCATGGTTTTTGACTCCACAACCTCTTCCGGAAGGCTTTTCCGTGCATCCACAACCTCTCTGTGAAAAAATACTTCCTTACATTACCTGTGAGCCACCCCTCATTCTTCAAATTGTGCCCCTTGTTCTTTGCACCTCTTTTTTGAAAGATGCTACCCTTTTGGACTTTGTTGATTCCCTTGAGGTACTTAAAAGTTTTTATCATGTCCCCCCTCTCCCTCCTTTCCTCGAGGCTATACATAGTAAGCTCCTTTACTCTATCTTCATATGTCTTCTGGTGGAGACCCTGCACCATTTTAGTTGCCCTCCTCTGGACAGCTTCCATCTTGTCTATGTCCTTGCGGAGATTGAGTCTCCAAAACTGTACACAGTACTCCAGATGGGGTCTCACCAGGTGTCTGGACAGAGGGATAACAACTTCCTGTTTTCTATTGGTGATGCCTCTCCCTATGAATCCCAGTATCCCCCCAGCCCTCCTTACTGCCCTCTCACATTGCTAGCCCACCTTTAAGTCATCTGATATGACTACCCCCAGGTCCCTTTCCATTTTTGTTGTTATTAGTATCTCACCCCCCATTGTGTACTCTTCCCCTGGGTTTTGTTTCCCAGGTGCATTACCTGCACTTCTTAGCATTGAATCTAAGCTGCCATACATTTAACCATTCCTCTAACCTTGCCAAGTCCTTCTCATCCTTCCGCCCCACCTTGTGCATCAACTCTGTTGCAGATCTTTGTGTCATCTGCAAAGAGACATACTTTTCCTTCCAGTCCCTCTGCAATGTGCTTATAAAGACATTGAAGAAGATCGGTTCTAATGCTGAACCCTGCGGTACCCCACTAGTAGCCCCCCTTTCTTCAGAGTGGACTCCATTTACTATTACCCTCTGTGTCCTATTCTCTGGCCAATTCTTTACCCAGGCTATCATCTTGGGACCCACTTCCAGCCTGGCTAACTTGTATATTAATCTTTTGTGTGGGACTGAGTCAGATGCCTTGCTAAAGCCCAGGTAGGCCATATCCACAGCCCCTCCTTGATCTACTACTTTGGCCACCCAGTCAAAGAAATCTATTAGATTCATCTGGCATGACCTTCCCGCTGTGAATCCATGCTGCCTTGGGTTCTGTGACCCTCTGGCCTCTAGGTACTCGACAATTCTTTCCTTCAGAAGTGATTCCATCATTTTCCCTATCAATGAGGTTAAACTAACAGGTCTGCAATTTCCTGCTTCTGCCCTGCTACCACCTTTGTGAAGGGGAATCACATCTGCCCTCCTCCAGTCCTCAGGTACCACCCCATCCTCCCATGATTTGTTAAAGAGGGTAGTCAGTGGTGTCATTAGTTCTACCCTTAGTTCTTTTAGAATTCTGGGATGAATCCCATCAGGCCCCATTGCTTTGTCCACCTTCAGTTTTAAGAGTTCTTTCAGAACCCTTTCTTCTGTGAATGGGCTGGTATCAACTTCTGTATCCAGAGTGTTTCCATTGTTTGTTTTAGGTACCTCCCCCTCTTCATTTGTAAATACTGAGCAAAAATATTTGTTTAGTATCTCTGCCTTTTCACCGTCACCCTCTGCCCAACCCCCCTCCCATTTATTAAGCCTCACTATCCCTCCCTTAGTCTTCCTTCGCTCCCTGATGTATCTAAAAAAGGTTTTATCCCCCTTCTTAACTGAGTTGGCTATCTTTTCCTCGGTTTGGGCCTTTGCTGTTCTGACTGCCTTCCCTGCTTCCTTTTGCTTTAACTGATACAATTATCTGTCCTGCTCCTTCTGTGATTCCTTGTACTTTCTGAATGCCTTTTTTTTTCCTCTTGAACCTTCACTGCCACCTCCTTTGAGAACCATAGTGGCTTCTTACATTGTTTTGTTTTCTTTATTTGCTTCACACAAAGGTTTGTTCCCTCTGTGATGGCAGTTTTTATTATTCCCCATTGTTCTCCCACCCCTCCTTCCTGCCCATTTGCTAGTGCATTCATTAATCAGACCTTCAACTTCAGTGTCAGTCACTTGTTTATTAAATATAAATATGTTGTTAAAATCGTTCTGAAGTCTGCGCATCTACCTCTATTCATATGCATAAAGATGACATGGTCCTTTATACCTCCAGCCACTCACTCACTGATGTTGCAACCAGACTTCAGAACGATTTTAACAACATTCAGCACTGGTTTTGCTCACATCAGCTTTTCCTACATGCCAAGAAGACTGTCTCCATGACCTTCGGCACTAGGCAGAGACTTTCAAGGCTCCCCTCCATACCCACTTTCCACATCCTCAGTGGGATGGTCCTCGAGGACACCTCCTCATTCAGCTATTTGGGGGCTTGGCTTGACCAACACCTCACTTTCTCTGGTCACGTGGACATCATCCTTAAAAAGCTGCACCCCATGTTAGGTGCACTATTCAGGAACCGGAACTGCCTTCCTCTCCTGGCTAGGTGTGAACTTGTCCAGAAGATGATCCTCCCCATCTTTGACTACTGCAACATAGTCTACAGTGCCGCACCTAAGACCTCCCTAGCCAGATTGGACACCCTCTTTAACTCCTTCTGCTGCTTCTCACTCGATGCTCCTTCCCTCACTCATCACTGTCTGCTTTACCACACTTTGGCTTTACCATCTCTTGATAAGAGACATCTCCTCCTCTGTGCTAAATTCATCTCCAAATTCTGGTTCTGTTCCCTCCCTACTTACCGCAACTCTTCCCTAACAATCCCCCCACCATCCACCCATTCACTTAGGTCCTTAGTTTCCCGTACTTTAGGTATCCTGTGCCATACGACTACTGTCAGCCAGGCAGCCTTCTCATACTGCTTCCCTAAACTGTGGAATTCCCCCCCACCAGATTCGCCTTTCTTCTTCCCCTTCCTCTGTATCCTCAGCCTTACACAATTAGCTATCTGTGAACTGCAACTGCAACTGAGCAAACCATGTTGCATCTAAATGGGCTGTAATAGTTATCCTATTACTGCACTTGTGGACCTTCTGTTCACTATGATGAAATGGAATATACATACCAACTGTAATTTCTTGATGCCTGTTACTGCGTGTTAATTGTTCTTTACTTGGTAATGTACCCTATGCATAATTGCCACTATATACTGTTTTGTTGTTTACCTATGACTTATTTGTATGTCTTCCAATTCCCATATATTGATAACATACAGTGTTGTGATGATTACGTTTTATTGTATGCCTTCCAACTCCCCCACCCCCCAGGATGTGCCGTGAGATGAGCAACTTGTTGTTCAGTGTGCCCTTCCTGGTGAAACTCTTATATAAATAAATAACTAAATAAATTAAATAAAAGACTTTGGAGCACAAGACTCCTTCAGATATGGGCATGGCCATCTTTCTGCCATCTGATCCTGCCAACCAACCAGTGAGATAGCTAGAAAGCCCAAGCAACAAGCAACCAGACAGAGGAATTGTAGGGGAATGATGCAACAGGACCTATCCAAGTGTACTGGCAGCCTCTGGAGATCCAATGTTAGGGTATGACAGGGCAAGGGGATAGACTGACAGCCCTGTCTGACCAATGAAACACTGAAACTGAGAAAGAAGTTTCTGGGATCCAAAGGAACTTGTGACAGTCTGAGAGAGACACTGAGGTGTTCAAACCTGCTGCTGGTGATACCAAGTGAGAGGCCTAGCCAGGCCAACAGTCTTGCAAGCCTTCACCAGGGTTCATCTTGCAGACTCACTGTGAGCCTTATCCTGGCTTACACTGTTTGGAGACTGTGCCAGGAAAAGACCCCTGTTTAGTGAAAGCTGTGATATGGTGCCAGAGGAGCATCTGTTGGAAGAAACCACTGAGAGTTTCTGCACTTGGGGGCATTGCTGCAGACTGAAGTTACTGAGCTGTACCAAGCAGAGACAGAGAGCTGCATCCTACCCAGGCTGCTCTCTATAGCCAGTTAAGGGGCCTGCTAACCCTTGTCTAGTGAGGTGGATCAGGGGACAGGGAGCCATGGGGCACATGCCATGAGTACGTGGGTACTCTCAATCCATAGGGAAGTTGGACCATGGGGTCACTTATGGCATCTGGGCTCCTTGGAAACCAGAACACCACTGCATAGTTTTCCTGTGACTGAGAGCTGAGCCAGAAGGACTGTATCCTGAGAGATGTGAGTTAGAAGGGCTGTGCTGCTGTAAAATGTCTAAGTGAGTCTAAGATGTTCCCTTCCTTAGGCCACTGGGGCCTGTTCCTGCTGCTGTCAGATCTGCTTCAGTGTGCAGTTCCTGGCCTTGACTGAACTGGTGCATCTGTGGGTCACATGCATGCTGGCATTGTTGGCTGGGATAGTTTGTACTTTTTCAAGCTGGATTACACTTACTGTGTTTGTATTATGTTTGCTTTCGAGCCTTTTCCATTTGGATTTTAAGTTCCTTAACTTGTGCTAGCACACTATGGCTTGTTGGGAGTTAAATTGCAAAGCTGCTAATTTTCATCAAATAAACCACTGAAAGAACCTGGGTAATGTAGCTACAATTGCCTACACTGGGACTTTAGAATAATTCCTGGGTACACAGTTATTGGTTCTTGTGTCATACTTGAAATCATAGCTTTATGTGTGGACAGGTGCATCATAGACTGTGTGGGATTTGTGAGGGTAGTAGTGATTCACAGTACAATGGATCCCAGTGGGCATTGCTACAGTATAGGGGGTGAGTGCTCAAGGTGACTTGCAACTGTCTGACCCCCTTTTGTCCTCCAGCTTTCAGGCTTAGGTTCTAAAATAAAAGAACTGTTAATTCATTGAAGTTTACTTCTGTGTGTGCACCCAGTTGGTATAACCTGATTGAAATGCTTATTGGTGAATGTAACAACTATCTTATTGGTCCTCAGGGAGTGGTCCAGTCCAATGTAGGGTGGTGGGTAGGTATTGCATCCCAGAGGGTGGTACCACACACAGTATCTGGCCCACTTATTTTCTCTTGGTGATGGCATGATGCTATTTCTTTTTTTTTCTGGCATGAACACCCCTACCACAAGAGAAAGAACGAACCCAACCCCCTCAACCAGGTGGGCCCTGTACAGTCATCAGGCAGGGGTGTGTTTTGTGAACCCAGAGACAGCGACCTGGGAGTCACAATCCTGATACAGGAATCTGCATCTTGCTTTCCAGAACAGCATGCAAATTAGGCTGTTGAACACACAAGGAAGTACTGCAGCATGTTGCCATGAAGTTAAACATAGCTACTGAGCCTACAGTTCCACATATGGTATGATTACTTTACAAGCACAGTGGCTCCAGATATGGCACAATGCACTTCTTTCACATTAGAGCAGTGGACTCTCTTAACAGTCTCAGTTATTTGTTTTAATTGCTATCCAGGATAGTGCTAATAGGGGGATGGTGTTACAGGGGTACAAATTTAAGGAGCAGTCTAACTATTACAAAAAGGCATGAGTCTGGCAGCAACAATTCAAAATGAACAAAATGTAAAATACAGGTATACAAATAAATGAATACAATGTAGTACCTATGAATTACATGAGTAAAAGGAGCCAGATGTTAGGGTGAATGGAGAAAAATGCAAAGACATAGGGTGGAGAGGGGCACAACTTGCATACAAATGTCAGCAATAACTTAGGCAGTAGGGGTGGAGGTTTGCAGCTACAAGTTTTAAAACCTAGTTTTGCAATACCTGTTATTGATTTCTTCAATGCTTGCTTAAATTGTTTTATGTGTGCTTTGTTCCTTGCATTGAGATGTAATGTGTTGTCAGTGTGCTATACAAAATTCAAGGAGACTACCTAAAAAGTGAGATGAACCAAAATAAATACTTTATTGGTTAAAGAAATAGTCCACAAATGTTCATACTGGATAAACATACAGTGTACTAATGTTAAGCACCTACTGTCACGTAGCTATGCCCGTAGTCTGGGAAACAAGCTTCCTGAGCTAGTAGCCTTGATGGAAGATGAACACTTGGATATTGTGGCAGTCACAGAAACATGGTACATGGGGAACCATGACTGGGATGTCAACATACGGGGTACACAGTCTACAGAAGGGACAGGGAGGGGAAAAGAGAAGGTGGAGTAGCTCTGTACATAAGGGAAGGGATCAAAGCTACAGAACTAAAAAGTAAAGGGGGAGGACAAGAGGCACTCTGGGTCACCTTGGAGACAGGGAATGGCATCACAATCCGCACAGGGGTTGTATACAGACCCCCATCTCAAGGGGAGGAAATTGACAAGAAAATGATAGAGGACATTCTCAAAATGGCTGAAAAAGGGGAGATACTGTTAATGGGGGACCTGAATATGCCAGTTGTTAACTGGATGACATGTACTGCAGCCACATCCAAGAGCAGGGTCATTCTCGATCCCCTGCAGGGGGCAGGCCTTAGACAGCTAGTGTTGGAACCCACTCGGGAGGAAGCAATACTAGACCTGGTACTCTCAAATGGAGAGAGGATCACAAATTTAGAAGTCAGTAGATATCTGGGAACAAGCAACCACTGCACAGTGTGCTTCACAATAAGCACAACCATGGAGAAAAGCCATACAAAAACAAGCATACTGGACTTTAGAAGGGCTGACTTTGGCAAAATGGGTGAGTACCTGAGGAATACACTAGCAAATGGCCAAAAAGGAGGGGTGGAAGAACAATGGAGAAAAATCAAAACTGCCATCATAGAGGCAACAAGCCTTTGTGTGAAACAGATAAAGAAAATGAAGCGGAGTAAAAAACCACTATGGTTCTCAAAAGAGGTGGCAGGGAAGGTTAAGGAGAAAAAGGCTGCATTCAAAAAGTATAAGGCATCACAGAAGGAGCACAACAGGGAACTGTATCAATTAAAGCAGAAACAAGCAGGGAAGGCAGTCAGAATAGCAAAAGCCCAAACTGAGGAAAAAATAGCCAAGTCAGTTAAGAAGGGGGATAAAACCTTTTATAGGTACATTAGGGAGCATAGAAAGATTAAGGGAGGAATAGTGAAGATTAATAAGGGAGAGGGGAGGTGGGCAGAGGGAGACAGTGAAAAGGCAGAGATACTGAATGAATACTTTTGCTCAGTATTCACAAAAGAAGATGAGGAGGAGTTACCTAAACCAGACAATAGAAGCACTCTGGGTAGGGGGGTTGACACCAGTCCATTTACAGAAGAAAGAGTCCTGAAAGAACTCCTAAAACTCAAGGTGGACAAAGCAATGGGGCCTGATGGGATTCACCCCAGAATCCTAAAATAACTAAGGGAGGACCTAGTGACACCACTGACCACACTTTTTAACAAATCATGGGAGGATGGGGTGGTACCTGAGGACTGGAGTAGGGCAGATGTGATTCCCCTTCACAAAAGTAGGAGCAAGGCAGAAGCAGGAAACTACAGACCTGTAAGTTTGACCTCAGTGGTAGGGGAAAATGATGGAATCACTTCTGAAAGAAATAATTGTTGAGTACATAGAGGCCAGCGGGGCACAGGACCCAAAGCAGCATGGATTTACAGCAGGAAGGTCATGTCAGATGAATCTAACAGATTTCTTTGACTGGGTGACCAAAGTAATAGACCAGGGAGGGGCTGTGGATATGGTCTACCTAGACTTTAGCAATGCATTTGACACAGTCCGGCACAAAAGATTAATAATCAAGTTAGCCAGCTTGGAAGTGGGTCCCAGGGTGGTAGCCTGGGTTGCAAACTGGCTGCACAACAGGACACAGAAGGTAATAGTGAGTGGAACACATTCCAAAGAAAGGGGTCACTAGTGGAGTACCTCATGGGCTCAGTACTGGGTCCAGTCCTCTTTAACATCTTTATAGGTGACATTGCAGAGGGTCTGGAGGGAAAGGTATGCCTCTTTGCAGATGATACAAAGATCTGTAACAGAGTTGATACACAAGGGGGGGTAGAAAGGATGAGAAGGGACTTGGCAAGGTTGGAGGAATGGTCAGACATATGGCAACTTAGATTCAATGCAAAGAAGTGCAAAGTAATGCACCTGGGAAACAAAAACCCAGGAGAAGAGTACACAATAGCAGGGGAGGTACTAACAACAACAAAAATGGAACGGGACTTGGGGGTAGTCATATCAGATGATCTAAAGGTGGGTAAGCAATGTGAGAAGTCAGTAAGGAGAGCCAGAGGGATACTGGGATGCATAGGAAGGGGCATCACAAATAGAAAAAGGGAAGTGGTTATCCCTCTGTACAGACAGTTGGTGAGACCCTGTCTGGAGTACTGTGTGCAGTTTTGGAGACCTCATCTATGCAAGGACATAGACAGGATGGAAGCAGTCCAGAGGAGGGCAACTAAAATGGTGCAGGGTCTGCATCAGCAATCATATGAAGAGAGACTGAGAGAGCTTAATATGTATACCCTTGATGAAAGGAGGGACAGGGGGGACATGATAGAAATGTTCAAGTACCTCAAGGGAATCAACAAAGTCCAGGAGGGTAGCATCTTTCAGAAAAAGAGATGTGAAGAACAAGGGGACACAATTTAAAGATAGAGGGGGGACGACTCAGGGGTAATGTGAGGAAATTCTTTTTCACGGAGAGAGTGGTGGACACATGGAATCGCCTTCCTGGGGAGGTTGTTGGGGCTAAAACAGTGGGGGAATTCAAACATGCATGGGACAGACACAAGGCAATTGTAGTGGGGGGTGGCAGGAAGTAGGCTGTTGGTTAACTAGAATCTGCAGCTTATCCAGTAGGTAGGGAAATGGGCAGACTGGGTGGGCCAAGTGGTCCTTATCTGCCATCAAAGTCTATGTTTCTATGTAGCTGCTTCAAGTTAGTGCACTGAAGATGCATATACAGGATTTAGGAACTGCAGTGGCTAAATGTCTTGAATATAACCAGAATATTCCTGACCCTGACCCATGAGATAGATATATATATAAATAACTTTTATTAAGTGGTCAGGGGCCCTATGCACAAGTCTTGCTATTTTGTGGTACAAAATAATTGCAATGGCAACTTTGCACCACAGTTCAACTGTACATCTATTATACTACATGTAGCCCCCATATTTAGCGGTATGAATGCTGGTAAAATCAGTGGGGAGGGGGGACTACAACTGAAACGGCAAAAGGATGACTTATGTTTTTGATTTCTTGGGCCTGGGGTGCAGGCTCCCTTCATGTGGCGCTGGGCTAGGAGGCAAACTTGATTAACAACACTTCGAAATCAGGAAGACATTGAAATAAAGTCCAAACAGCAATTATAAAAAAACTGGATTCTTTCATGAAATTTGATTTCTCCATGGAGTGATGGTAACTTGATAGCAAGCTATCCTCATTGGTTAAACTTTAAGGCATTGGACTGAGTGTCCCTTAAATCAATGTCCACACATTGTCCATAAGTCCAAAATAATGAGTCTAAAATAAAAGTGTCCATTATGCACTGGGGTGTCGTGCTGACAACCCCTAAAATAGGGGAGCATAATATTCACTTCTCATAGCTTTTTACACACACACAACAGGCATTACTTGTTCTCCCATGAGCAGCTTCAGTAGCCAGCTTCCCACATGGGTGATGCTCTCTCTCTCTCTCTCTCTCTCTGTCTCATTTCTGTCAGTGGCTAATTGCTCAAGACCCTCTCAGGTTTACTGGCACTACAGCTGGGCCAGCACATCCTCATCCAGACTGTGGCCTTCTCCCAAAACACTCACTGAGCAGCTGTGCTCCCAAATGTAGGGGTGGCACATGCCCACGAGAGTAGCTTTTCAGGCTCTCCCAATGCCTCAGTGCAGCAGAACCTCACACACTCCAGCCTTACATATTCCCCTCAGGCTGGGGCACTGCACTGATCCAGATTTACTCAGCTGCCATTTAAAATTTCCAGGTACTCCCTCCATGACCATAAAGTCCCACTATCTCCCTTGTCCTTGGGCCCAACATTCCCTCTCGGCTCGAGTCCAAATCCCATAGCGGCTACTTGCAAGGCACATTGATCATTTTCTTTAGATGACATCATCACTCTCCCCCACCCGGGGTTCTCATAACTCACTTCAGCTGTGGGTTGCCTCAGGCCATCCTCCAGAAAAAAATGATTAGCTTGCAGGAGCCAGGCAGTGCTTGCCTGTTAATCCACTTCTCCACTTTGCAAAAACTGAAAGCAACTTCTTGCAACCCCTTAGATGCAAGCAGCTGCCCCTCCCCCTGGGAAGCCAGCATAAATCACTACTTAGCTCTCTGAGGTTCCAAAGAATTAACCCTTTAGAGGGTCACAGGCTTGGAGCCCTTAAATTAAAATTAGTGTAAAGTCCAGTACCCTTCTCTAGTGCTCTAACCCTAGGGGGGTTATGTACACACAATGGGCTCGATTTTCAAAATGAAAGCTTTGACACAAGTTGTCTGCACCAAACAGGTGTGATGCAAGTGGCACCTTAGATCCAAGTTTGTGACTATCCCGATTTTTGAATGCAGGCTGCGCCAAAATCAATATGCCAGGTGCAAAAGCCACCCTTGTGGCAGAAGTGCCCATGTGCCAGGTCGCAAAGGGGGTTGCACCACAGTGAGGCAGCACCATCTCCTTTTCTGCAATTCCAGAAGCCTTGCCCTGGTTGCAACAGGGAGGGATGACTTTAGGCCAGTCAGAAAGTGATCTAAGAGCCATGCGCCACAGCTAGGTAGGGCGGCGATTGTGGAGGGACCTGCAAGGAGGGGACTGGAGCAGAAGGAGCACAGGGGGTGCCCTAGGGAGTGAAGGGGGTATGGGGCAATGTCAGGGTGATGAGGTGGCACCCAGCGGGGGTGACATGCGCACTTCCAGTGAGCAAATCGGCCAGGGTAGAGGGGGGTTGACAGGATGGACCATGATCTGGCCCCAGCTAGACACATCCCTGGCAACTGCCCCATAGGTGCACCAGTCAACAACACTGTAGGTGGGCAGAAGCCTGCCTCCACACGGGGGCCTCAGTACCAGGGGAGTGTCATGGTGCCAGGGGAATGTTCCCCTCCACCACCTGCACCCTGTATTCTGTGGTCACTCCTGCTCACTGAGAGTGTTGGGGACTGGTGCACCTATGGGGCAGGTACCATGGTTGTGTCCAGCTGGGGCCCGGTCACAGTCCATCCCTGCCAACCCTCATCTACCCCAGCTGATTGGCTTACTGGAGGTGTGGATGATACGCAGTAACTATATATAACTTCTATGACACACTGAAAAAAAAGAATCAGGTTAACAATTTAGGATGTGCTGAGGTAAAAGGTTAATAATGCTCCCCTAATGCTTGTTGGATTAGATATGTTTTCAAGTTCCCCTTAAAGTCCTCCACAGAAGAGGCTTCTCTCAAAGCTTTGGGTAGAGAATTCCAAAGGGCCAGCAATCTACCTCAAAAGCCAGGTCTCCAGAGGTCTTCAGTCTAGTCATTGGAACCACTAGAAGGCCCTCCCCAGTGGAGCGGAGCAGGCAAGCGAGGATGTGTGGATGCAGGAGCTCAGACAGTTTACCTACAATGGAGGTGCCAAACTGAACAATTTACTAGTTACCTGGATACATAAATGGCTGTTAAACAGAACACAACATGTTAGAATAAATGGGATACTGCCTGAAATGGGACCAGTGGAGTAACCCAGGGCTCTATATTAGACCCTGCATCTTTTTCAAACAGTTTTAGTACCAGTGCCCCAAAAAAAGCTGCATGAAAGCCTGCAATTCATTTAGGATACTTCCATTTTTTTTTTGAAACACAGCTTTATTAAGATGCATAACAACAAAGCACTCATAGGATAATGGATGGGCAACAGTAAACAACAACAATGTTGTTCACTTCGAGAGGTTGTTATGACAACCATGTAAACCTCGAGAGCAAAGCTCGAGAGGTTTTCAGTTGTCATAATAACCTCAAGAAGTGAACAACATTTTGTTGTTTACTGTTGCCCATCCATTCTCTTGTATAGTGTATGGGGCAACAGTAAAACCAAAGCCAACTTTTAGACACTAAAATCAACTTTGTGCCGTGATTTTCTGACTTCGTCACCCACCCCTGCACCCGAGAACAAGCTCAACTCTGTCCTGAACTCTGCCTCTCACATAAACATTTTTTTTTACATAAAACATGACCCCTCACTCTAGCATAACCATTTTATAACAAATAAATTGTGGCAGCCATCCTTACTTTGAGGTACTTGCTCCGCACGGCTCTGACTCGATGCCAGCGATCATGGAGACAGTCGTTTCCCCGAGTCCAGTGCATTAAGTTATGCACATGTGCAATGACAACCACTGCTGTTGTACCATCGATGTGACATACTCAGGATGGTACAACAATATGTTGATGTCACAGCGATGGTACAGCAGCACTGTGTTTCCATTGATTTTCATACATAACAGCCCTCTCCCATACACTATATGCCATTTCTTCATTTGTACAGGACATGAAATGAATACATAGACTTGAGTATGCCACTGAATAAGGATACAGTACATTCGTTTTAGTGACCAACTTTCTCAACCCTTGAATTGTGTCAGTGTTAGGTTTCTATCTAGACAGTATTACTTGTATTTCACTACCTCCGCCTTCCCTTAAGTAACATTTGTTATTCAGTCCACTACGGCTTCAAATACAAACTGTCAGCTTGTAAGAAGACAAAAAAAAAAACGTATCTCAAACATCACTGAACTTAACACTGGTTATTATAACATTTACAATCGAATACCTTCTTATGTTATTTCTACAGTGCCCAGGGGTTCTCTACTTCATCTACATTTTGCCTGAGGGGTTTCCAGTTAGAGGTTGCACCAACTAATCACCTGATTCACTCCCCCCCAAGGATTTGTCTAGTTGTCCATCTGGCCCACAGGGCTGTGTGTTTATCCTCTCTTAGTCCAAGTTTGGCTGTTGGGTGTTCCATTCGCTCTATGTTATCCACTTGGAGAACTCAAACCTCATAAGAGGGCAGACAGGCCCCCAACTAATTAGCTGTTATCTCTTTTTGTGCTGCCAAGCACATAATCCTAAACAATCTCTGTTGCTGGGATCTTTCTATCCCTGGTGTCTCTAGGCCCAAGACCAGGTGCTTGAAGTCCAGTGAGACTGGAATTTCCCATACCTGTGAGAGCTCAGTCTGGATCCTGGGCCAGAATGCCCCCAGCCTGGGGCAGTCCCAAAAAATGTGGTAGTGAGATCCCACTTTGCCACATCCTCTCCAGCAGTTCACTGAGTTCCCCACCGCAAAGTGCCTGGTGATTGTCAGGGTATAGAAGTTGTGGGTCATGCACCTCCATTTAAATTCCTTCCACGCTGGAGAAACCGTGACCCTCCATCCCCTTTCCCAGGTTTTCCTCCATTTCTCCTCAAGGATAGAAATCCCTACCTTCATTTCCCATTTGAGCTGAATGTTACCTATCATTTGATTATCTGGCCCCAATAGGGCTTTGTAAGTCCTTGAGATGAAGCCTCTAGTACCCTGTAGCATGGCTGACCATTAGAGAAAGTTTTCCAGTGGGTCAGCTCTCTGTCTATCCCTGAAACTAGTTGGCTCATGTATAGGTAGTGCCTGATCTGGAGGTACCTGTGGGAATCAGACCTAGGGAGGTTATATTTTGATTGGATGTCACCAAATGAGACTACCCTCTTGTTGTTTACCAAGAAGTGGTATCTGATCAGGGCAAGTTGGTTCCATCTATGGAATCCTGGGTCAGTTACAGCTGATGTGAAGCCAGGGTCTCCGATGATGGAAATTAGAGGTCCCACCTCATTTGGAGTGTGTGTGAGTAGATGGGCCTTGACAATGGCTCTTAGCATGTGGCAGGTCCAGGGGTTTCTCACCTCTTTCCAGAGGTTGGGGGTGGCATGGGGAAGAGCAAAGAGAGGGATCTGTGTCAGCTGGCCCACCTCCATTTCCCTCCAGCCCGAGTCTCCTCTCTGCTTTATCCACGTTACCAGCAGTACTAACTGAGCTGCCATAAAATATAGTTTCAGATCTGGCATAGCAAGGCCATCTCTGTCCCTAGGAAGGGACAAAATCCTTGTTGAAATTTTATGTCTTCCTCTCCTTCACAGAAACCTCCCCATACTCTTCATTATTGATTTCCAGAATGCTTCTGGAACCTGTATGGGGAGTGCCTGAAATAGGAAAAGAAATCGTGGGAGTATATTAATTTTTAAAGTTGCTACCCTGCCAGCCAGGGGCAAGGGCAAGGCATCCCATCTAAGGAGGTTGGCCTGTACCTTCCCACCCCCCAGAGTTTGTTGTAGGTTAATTTGAAGAGTGAGGGAATGTGCAGTGAGATTTTGACTCCCAGGTACCTAACCATATTGTTAGCTGCCCATTAAAAGGGGACGTTAGTCATCATTTCTCTGGAGAAGGGGCCCCCAATCTTAAGAGCCTCAGATTTGTTGAGATTTACCTAGTATCCCGACATCTGCCTGTATTCTTCCAGTTCTGCTAGCAGCACCGGCACTGAGGGCTTGGGGGAGGTGAGGAAAAAGAGTGTATCATCGGTGTGCAGGGGGATCTTATGGGTGGGCTCCCAACAGTGACGCCCCTTATGAATTTATTGTTCTGGACTGCCACTACCAACAGCTCCATGCTTAATGCAAAGAGCAATGGAGACAGAGGGCAGTCCTGCCTAGTACCCCTCTATAAATGGAATCTATGTGTGCTCATCCCATTTACTCTAACCGTTACTTTGTCTTCATTCCATCATTTTAACATTTTGGAAGGGGTTCTTCCTGCCGATGACAAGGTGACCCCTTCATCCATCAGTTACCTATTTTAAATTTTAACATGCTAATACGAGCTGAGGTTCCACCACTTTCTATCTTTTTTGTGTGGAAACCCCTCTCTGCCTTCATCTTTTACATTGTGTGCTCTAGCCCACAAGAGGCTAACAGGTAACCACTGGAGAACTTACTAATTAGGAGAAGGCCTCACCTCTCCTGTTTTTAATGCAGCACTAAAGGTTTAGCAAGCTCATTCCTGGCTAATACACAGAGATTTATTCACATTTCTTATACTTTTTTCTTAAATTTTGCAATGGTGCTCTGGTGTGTCACCAGTATCAGAATCAAACAGGTATAGTACCAGTGCTCCCTGAACAAAAGCTGCTTGAAAGCCTGCAATTCATTTATGTTGCTTTTATTTTCTTACTTTGTCTTTATTCCATTATTTTCACATTTTAAAGGTTTTTTTTCTCATTTGTCAGCCCAATCATGATTAGCCTGACCACTGATGACAAGGTGACCCCTCATCATTTAGATAGCTGCACTTTGAATTTTAACATACCAGTATGAGCTGAGGTTCCCCCACTTTCTCTCTTTCTTGGGTGGAAACCACTCTCTGGCTTCTCCTTTTCTATAGTGTGCTCTGGCCCATTAGAGGCTCATAGGTCACCATGGGAGCTTATTAATTTGGAGAAGGCCACACTGCTCCTTTTTTAATGTAATGTCCAAGGTTTACCATGCACAACTTTAGCTAATATACAGAGTTTTCTGATATTTCTTATACATTTTTCTTACATTTTGCTGGGTACTTCTGGTGTGTGGTCAAAAATAGAATCAGTTACAGTACCAGTGTCCCTCCACAAAAGAAAATGTTGCTTGAAAGCCTGTAGTTCATTTAGGCAAATTTCATTTTCTTACATTGTCTCCCTCCATCATTTTAACATTTTAAAGGGGTTATTTGTCTCTTCATTTGGCCAAATCACAATTAGCCTATCAGCGATGACGAAGTGAGCCCGTCATCAGTCAGAAGCCAGAGTGTGGTCTCCACACAAGAAAGAGAGAAAGTGGTAGGGCCTCAACTCATATTGGCATGCTAACATTCAAAGTGTAGATACCTGACTGATCTAAGTCAGTCAGAGAGACATCAGATCATGCTAGGATCCAGTGGCTGAGATACAAATATCTTGCTTCATGAATGTGGCCCAGGAAGCATTTGATATCATAAGTCTTCCCTTTGATGACTGTGGAGTCCTTGGAGCCTGGATCAGGAATTTGTGGGGGGGGGAGGACTCAGCTTCACTGACTCAGAGTATGAGTGGAATGGGTACTGAGCTTCTCTTTAGATTGAGGAAGAAGCCTTATTGCAGGATAATGCTAAAAAACTATGAGCTGGCTGATAATGACCAGAACTCATACCAGCACTGATCCCTTGATAGCCCTTCACCCCCACCATCTGCAGTCATGACCACCATGCCGACCAGTCAGCAGCCAAATGTCTGCAACAGCCCCATTGGCAATCACCCCTGCAATACCCTGATTGCCTCCCCTGCTCAACAGACACTGAAGTCAAGAAAACAGCCTTCTTTCCCATCCCATTCTCATGTGTAGTCATCAACATAAGACCGACCACGTGGGCAGCCCCAGTCCTTCTCTGTCTCCCATTGCCCTTTTTTTGTCCATATCTCCCCACTGTACTATCAATAACCATTTTTTTCATTGTCACTGTAGTGCAGCAGAATGGACAAACAAAACTGACCCTCAGTCCCTTTTGTCATCACAATACTATGTTACCATGTGTTTTTAATTTATTACCAGTGAACATCTATGAAACCTTTCTTATTTCATTATGTTTCTGGGTTATTATGACTTCAGATGCTATCATTGTTGGCACCTCACTGTTTCAGGGGCTGTAGTGGTATTGCTACCCATGGAATTATTCTTGGATTAAAACTTTTTTAGATTTAATTTCCTAAAAATATTTTTCAAGTCTTTTATAGATGGACTAGGAACAAAACTGAGACCTTTGCTGAGAACCCTATGCTGAAGTTGGGCCAACTGGACACTACATACATAGATACATAGATACATAGACAGTGTCGGCAGATAAGGGCCTATGGCCCACCTAGTCTGCCCATTTGAGCTTGTAAGTTCAGTTTGTTTTCCTAGAAGTCTATTTCCCCTTACCCCTGACCTCTAGAATTCCTTTATGTCTATCCCATGCATTCTTAAATCCCGTGATTGTTTCAGCCCCCACCACTTCCTCTGGCAGGGTGTTCCACTTGTCCACCACCCGTTCTGTGAAGAAATTCTTCTCATGTTTCCTCTGAATCGCCCTCCTCCAACTTCATCCCATGCCCTCTAGTCCTGAAACATCTTTTTCGCTTAAAAATAGTGTTTTCCTGCACCCTGTTCCTCCCTGTAAGATACTTGTATGTCTCTATCATATCCCTCTCCTCCTCTCCTCCAAGGGAGTACATGTTCAGTTCCTTCAACCTGTCTTCATAGGATTTGTGATGCAACCATGCACCATCTTTGTTGCCCTCCTCTGAACCTTCTCTACCCTGTCTATGTCCTTACGTAGGTATGGTCTCCAGAACTGTACACTGTACTCCAGGTGGGGCCTCACTAGTGTCTTGTATAGCTGAATTATGACCTCCTTTTCCTGCTGGTGATGCCCCTGCCTTATACATCCCAGCATCCTATTTGCTTTACCTGATGCCTTGTCACACTGTTTCCTACCTTGAGGTCATCAGAGATGACAACCCCAAGATCCTTTCCTGCTTGGTGCATGCTATATCCTCACCCCCAACTGATATATTGTGCCAGGGTTTTTGTGCCCTATATGCATTATCTTGCACTTTTTGCATTGAATTTCAACTGCCAAACCCTTGACCATTCTTCAAGTTTCTGCAGGTCCTTCTCATTCTGTCTACACCTCTGGTGTGTCTACTCTGTTACAGAGCTTTGTGTCATCAGCTAACAGTGAAATTCTGCCTTCTATATCCTGTGCAATGTCACTGATGAAGATGTTGAATAGGACCGTCCCAGCACTGATCCCTGTGGTACCCCACTGGTCACTCTTCCCTCTGTGGAGTGACAGCCATTTACCACCACCCTCTGTGTCCTGCCACCCAGCCAGTTACCTACCCACCACACTACTGTCCTGCCCACACCCATATTCCCCAGTTTTGTAATAGTCTTCTATGTGGCACAGTGTCAAAGGCCTTGCTGAAGTCCAGATAGGCCATGTCCACTGCCCTCCCCTG
Source organism: Neoceratodus forsteri (assembly GCA_016271365.2). Taxonomy (NCBI): domain Eukaryota; kingdom Metazoa; phylum Chordata; order Ceratodontiformes; family Ceratodontidae; genus Neoceratodus; species Neoceratodus forsteri. Next base: position 1,020,556,806 of record CM057454.1, on the reverse strand, counting down.
ATCCACCTCCCTAGTCACCCAGTCAAAAAATTCAATGAGGTTGGTCTGACATGACCTCCCCCTGGTGAAACCATGCTGCCTTGGGTCCTGTAGTCCATCGACAACCAGATGTTCCACCAATCTCTCCTTCAGTAGTGCTTCCATGATCTTCCCCACTACCGAGGTGAGGCTGACTGGTCTGTAGTTCCCTGCTTCCTCTTTGTTCCCACTTTTGTATAAGGGGACTACATCTGCTGTCCTCCAGTCTTTGGGTACCTCCCCTGTTTCCAGTGATTGGCTGAACAGGATAGCCAGAGGTTCAGCTACCACCTCTCTTAGTTCTTTAAGGACCCTGGGTGCACTCCATCTGGCCCCATTGCTTTGTCAACTCTTATTACTTCCAGTTCCTTCAGGACCCTTTCTCGTGTAAAGGGACTTGTGTCCATTTCTGCACCATTCTCACCCCTTGTACTCCCTTCAGACCCATTACTCCCTCTTCCTTAGTAAAGACTGAGCAGAAATACCTGTTCAATATGTCAGCTTTACTGTTGTCATCCTCCACGCTGCTCCCATCCTCCCTCTTCAGTCTAACTATCCCTCCCTTTGACCTTCTTTTTTCACTTATGTACCTGTAAAAGGTTTTGTCCCCTTTAACCACTGATTTTGCAATGTGTTCTTCTGTCTGAGCTTTGGCTTCCCTTACTGACTTCCCTGCCTCCCTTTGTTTCTCCTGGTACTTCTCCCTATCCCCTTCTGCCTGTGTCTTTTTGTATTGCCTGAATGCAGTCTTTTTGGCTTTCACTTTCTTTGCTACCTCTTTGGAAAACCATAATGGTCTCCTCTTTCTTTTCCTCTTGCTAACCTGCTTAATGCATAATTCTGTTGTTCTTATAATCCCCATTTTAAATACTGCCCACTGTTCCTCAATCCCTGATTCCTGTCCCATTCCCCTTAATGCCTCTTTCAAGCATCTCCCCATTTTCCCAAAGTCTGCCCCCCTAAAATCCAGGATACGTGTTTTGTGTGGTTTGGTTCTGCTCTTTCTGTGATTTCAAACCACAATGACTGGTGGTCACTGTTACCCAGGTGCTCCCCCACTGTTACCCCCATCACACTGTCCCTGTTTGTGAGCACAAGGTCCAGTATTGCCTTCTGCCGAGTTGGTTCCATGACCAGTTGCTTATGGAAGGCACCCTGAAGGGAGTCCAGGATAAATCTGCTCCTAGTTGATGCTGCTGCTGGGATGCTCCAGTCCACATCTGGAATATTGAAGTCTCCAACCAGTACTACTCATCTCCTTGTCAGCCATCCTTTGGATGGCTAGCATCAGCTCCCTATCTGTTTCTTCCTCCTGGGCTGGTGGTCTATAGACCACACCTGTGCGGATGGCTGGCCCCATTTTCCTTTCCAGCTTAACCCACAGTATCTCTCCCCCATTTTGTTCCTCCTGGATCTGTGTGGCCCTTATGTCATTTTTCACATACAGTGCCACTCCTCCTCCCTTCCTGCCTGCTCTGTCTCTTCTGAATATGTTGTAGCCAGGTATGGCCATCTCCCAGTCATGGTTATCATTACACCAGGTTTCAGTGATGGCCACAATGTCCAGGTCTGACTGTACCATGACAGCCTCCAGATCTTCCATCTTGTTGCTAAGGCTCCTGGCATTTGCACACATGGCTTTCCATGATTTGACCTCCCTAGACTGCTTCACTGTTCTACTCCAGCCCCTTCCTTGGTTGTCATTTATCCCTGGTTCTCCTTGCTGCCTGCCCTTCTGCTGAATTTTGCCCCTTTTCTGCTTATCCACCTTTTGGACACTAATCTCCAACTTTTGCACACTGCTTTGTAGAGATAGCCACTCTTCTGGTTCACTGGTTCCATTACTAGCTTTGGGGTGAGCAGTAGGTACCATCCTTGCTGGCCTGCCACCCTTCTTTGCTAGTTTAAATGCTTGTCAATGTAGCATTTAAACTTATCATTGAGTGCTTGGATTCTCTCCAGGATGGATGCAGGCTCAGGATTGAACAAACCTCCATCCTCCAGATGGGTCCCCAGTCTCAATGAATCCAAACCCTTCCTCACAGCACCAATTCTTCAACCATGAGTTAAAGTTCCTGGCATGCACTCTATGTTCTCCTTGCTCTCTCACAGGTAGTACTTGAGAAAGTGACAGAAGTAGCTACTTGCTTGAGACCCCTCCCAGTTTCCTAAACTCTTCCTGAACTTCCTTTGCTCCCCATTTGCCAAGTCGTTAGTACCTAGGTGGATAATGACATCCAGCTCACCCTCCTGTCTTGCCTTCCCAGTGATCCCCAGTATCTTCCTTCCATCCTCCATGCTGTGGCACCTGGTAGGCACCTCACCTCCCTGTCCTCCCCTCCTGTGTTCCTAGCTGGATCCTTATGATGGAGTCCCCACCAGGATTCGCTTCCTCCTCCTCTGGGGTCCACTGCTTTCCCACTGATGTCACCTCCTTGCCTAACCTCCACATCCTTTCCTTCCACTCCCTGGGTACCTTATTTGGTTGTCCTCATTTGCCAGTGTGGCATATGAGTTCTTGAGAGGAATAGGATCTGGGATGTGCCTCTGCCTGACTGCTCTAACCCTCCTGAGCCCACTGTCATCCAAGTGCTCCTCGTCTCGCATCCTTGAGGCAGCTGCATTGGACTGGGTGGTTCCTGGACAGGGTGATGGTACTCCTGACCCAGTTTACTTCCGCTCTGAGTCTGGCTACCTCATCCTCAGTCCCGAGAGATGCATGCAGATAGGGCAGCACTCAGTGTCCGGAAGGTCTGCTTGAATATGGCTGCCCCACAGCCACTACATTGTACCACTCCCCACATTATACTGCAATTCCACTACTTATCTGCTACTGAAGCTCTCTTAGTTCTCTTTTTATTTATTTACAGTATTAAAAATCCTTAACTGATCCTCAGATATATATTTTTTAAGGAAAAGAAACCAATGAATAAATAAATGAGTCAAAACACTTGTTGTGCTGAGGGTGGTCTTCTTCCCCTTATGCCCTCCTACTTCACACCTCTTACTATACCCTGTGTTTAGCTCCTGTCAATCAGATTTATCGGGCATATAATTAAGAGTTGGGGGAAGGGGTGGGGGCGAAATTTGCAGCAATTAAAGACAGCACAGAATTACACCACCACTATTTTTAAATTTTCAACAGCCCAAAACAATTATAAGTAAAGACAACACAGAAAGAAAGTATAGTGTCACTACAAGCCTACAATCTAAGTTTAAAAGAAAAATACCAGTTACCAGTTACTCTGAAGCACTGAATTGAATATGTTTCCTTCCTTCACCTTCTGGCTTCTTCTGAGAAGATGAACTTCTGTTTGCTGCTTTAACTGTGACTAAGCCCCACCTTCAGTTATCACGTAGCTGAGGTCAGAGGCCAGACAATTAACACCCTTCACCCAGCTACAGGACAGTCAGACAAGCCAAGATAAAATTTGCAGCAATTAAAGACAGCACAGAATTACACCACCACTATTTTTTAAATTTTCAACAGCCCAAAACAATTATAAGTAAAGACAACACAGAAAGAAAGTATAGTGTCACTACAAGCCTACAATCTAAGTTTAAAAGAAAAATACCAGTTACCAGTTACTCTGAAGCACTGAATTGAATATGTTTCCTTCCTTCACCTTCTGGCTTCTTCTGAGAAGATGAACTTCTGTTTGCTGCTTTAACTGTGACTAAGCCCCACCTTCAGTTATCACGTAGCTGAGGTCAGAGGTCAGACAATTAACACCCTTCACCCAGCTACAGGACAGTCAGACAAGCCAAGATAAAATTTGCAGCAATTAAAGACAGCACAGAATTACACCACCACTATTTTTTAAATTTTCAACAGCCCAAAAACAATTATAAGTAAAGACAACACAGAAAGAAAGTATAGTGTCACTACAAGCCTACAATCTAAGTTTAAAAGAAAAATACCAGTTACCAGTTACTCTGAAGCACTGAATTGAATATGTTTCCTTCCTTCACCTTCTGGCTTCTTCTGAGAAGATGAACTTCTGTTTGCTGCTTTTAACTGTGACTAAGCCCCACCTTCAGTTATCACGTAGCTGAGGTCAGAGGCCAGACAATTAACACCCTTCACCCAGCTACAGGACAGTCAGACAAGCCAAGATAAAATTTGCAGCAATTAAAGACAGCACAGAATTACACCACCACTATTTTTAAATTTTCAACAGCCCAAAACAATTATAAGTAAAGACAACACAGAAAGAAAGTATAGTGTCACTACAAGCCTACAATCTAAGTTTAAAAGAAAATACCAGTTACCAGTTACTCTGAAGCACTGAATTGAATATGTTTCCTTCCTTCACCTTCTGGCTTCTTCTGAGAAGATGAACTTCTTGTTTGCTGCTTTAACTGTGACTAAGCCCCACCTCCAGTTATCACGTAGCTGAGGTCAGAGGCCAGACAATTAACACCCTTCACCCAGCTACAGGACAGTCAGACAAGCCAAGATAAAATTTGCAGCAATTAAAGACAGCACAGAATTACACCACCACTATTTTTTAAATTTTCAACAGCCCAAAAACAATTATAAGTAAAGACAACACAGAAAGAAAGTATAGTGTCACTACAAGCCTACAATCTAAGTTTAAAAGAACAATACCAGTTACCAGTTACTCTGAAGCACTGAATTGAATATGTTTCCTTCCTTCACTTTCTGGCTTCTTCTGACACTCAGAATGTTAGGACCATACCTCTCAAGTGTCCCTGATTTTCAGGGACGTCCCTGATTTTACCTCAAAATTTTACCATGTCCCTCCTAAAATTTGTGTTTTTGTGGCTAAACAATGGGGACTGTAAGCACAAAACAATGCCAAGCATTAAAGTTACAGACTTCTTCTTTAGAAAATGCATTTTGCACTAAGCCCCATATTCTACCAGCTTTCTGGGTGGATATCTCTAATTTTGAAGATGTGTCCCTGATTTTGGTCCTTTGTCCCTGATTTTTTTAAGCCTTGCCCCTGATTTATGAGGCACTAGGTTGAGAGGTATGGTTAGGACTAGTTATGACAGGTTGTAGGTTTCCAAAGTTGGCATGATACTGCTTCCTCCTCTGCCTCTGCTTCATCATCAAAGCAACAGAATTAAAGGGTAAATGGGGAGGAGAGGAAGCACTGTGTGTTACCTAGGAGAGGAGGCACTGTGTGTTACCTTGGAGATAGGTAGAGGCACCACAATCTGCACAGGGGTTCTATACAGAGCCCCATCTCAGGGAGAGGAAATGGACCAGAAAATGATAGAAGGCATCCTCAGAATGACAGAAAATGGGGAGATATTGTTGATGGGGGACCTGAATATGCCAGATGTTAACTGGAGCACATTAACTGCAGTCAAATCCAAAAGTAGGGTCATTCTCGATGCCCTACAGGGGGCATGCCTCAGACACCTAGTTTTGGAACCCACTCAGGAGGGAGCAGTCTTGGACCTGGTACTCTCAAATGGGGATGGAGAGAGAGGATCACAGATTTAGAAGTGGGTAGCCATCTAGGAACAAGCGACCACCACACAGTGTGGTTCACAATAAACACAACCATGGAGTCAAGCCATACAAAAGTGAGGGTACTGGACTTTAGAAGGGCTGACTTTGGCAAAATGGGGGAGTGCCTAAGGAATGCACTAGCAAATGGGCAGGAAGGTAGGGTGCAAGAGCAATGGGGAAAAATCACAACTGCCATTGTAGAGGCAACAAGCCTTTGTGTGACACGTATAAAGAAAACAAAACAAAGTAAAAACCACTATGGTTCTCAAAAGAGGTGGAGGGGAATGTTAGGGAGAAAAGGATAGCATTCAGGAAGTATAAGGAATCACAGAAGGAGCAGGACAGAGAAATGTGTCAGTTAAAGCCAAAGAAAGCGGGGGAAGGCAGTCAGAATAGTGAAGGCCCAAACCAAGAAAAAGATAGCCAACTCAGTTAAGAAGTGGGATAAAACATTTTATAGGTACATCAGGGAGTGAAAGAAGACCGAGGGAGGGATAGTGAGGCTTAATAAAGGGGAGAGGAGGTAGGCAGAGAGTGACAGTGAAAAGGCAGAGATACTGAATGAATACTTTTGCTCAGTATTCACAAAAGAAGAAGATGGGGAGGTACCTAAACCAAACAATAAAAGCACTCTGGGCAAAGGGGTCGACACCAGTCCATTCACAGAAGAAAGGGTCCGCTTCCATAAAGCCTTTGACTCTCTAAAATAGGAGTACCTTTTCCAAGTACTTAATAAATTCAAACTGGGGAACACACTTATTGCATGGCTGAAAATTCTCTATAAAAAACCTTCTGCAAGAATAATTACTAATGGATTTATTTCAGAATCCTTCCTTTTCAACAAAGACTCTAGACAAGGCTGCCCCTAGCCCGTTAAGTTTTCATAGTGCCCATTGAACCTCTAATAAGGAGTATATCTGAATGCCAAGAGATTAAAGGAATCAGAACAGGCAGGACTAGTAATAATGTTTTTGCTTATGCAGATGATCTGCTTGTTACTATTTAATATCCCAAAGACTCTATAATACACTTAGGTAAATATCTGATACCTTTGCTTCCTTCTCAGGCCTCAGGCTGAACTGGGGAAAAAACTCAGGTTCTCTCTCTAAATTCATACATGAGACCAGGAGACTGCTTGGGGGTGGTACAGCCAGTTTTAAAATGTTCAGTGTACCTGACGTATTTAGGCATTACAATTTCTAAAGATACTCATAATTTAGGAAAATTTAACTTGTTTCCTGTAATAAAAGAAATTGAAGCAGAACTACAAAATGGCAAAGTCTTAATTTATCTCTTTGTGGTAAGATACATTTGGTTAAAATGATAGTGGCACCCCAATTTTTTTACTATTTCCAGAACCTGCCTCTCATAATAAAACTGTTTTTGATCAGTTAAATAAAATAACCAGGCACTTTTTGTGGAACTCCTCTACTTCTTGACTTTCCTTACCAAAACTTAGGAAACATAGATCAGAAGGCGGCTTTGGTCTTTCAAACTGGGAGAAGTATTATTTTGCCTTTCATTTCAACAAAGTAGTTGGTATCTTCACTCCAGTTCAGAAGACTATCAGCCGTTATGGGTTAAAGTTGAAAAGCAGTTATTATTGCCCTTTAAACTGTCCAACTATCTTTTTGTCAAGCTCCCCTTGCTCTTCCATGACAACGTTTGCATTACCTCCTCTATTTGGGCAATCAAAAGGATGCAACATTTGTTACTATTTAAGGGACTACCTCCTCACTTGATGACAATTTGGAATAATGTTAACTTATTGTATAATCAGCTTCGTAGTACAGATTTTGGATGGAGCAAATTTGGTATTGTAAACCTATCTGATTTATTGGGAGAACAGGGGGAACTACTTTCCTTTGAGCATCTCAGAGCTCACTATTATTTACCAAGATTTCATTTTGCCAATTATCTCCAGTTACGGAAGGCTTTACGGTATTCATTGTAAGGCCCTAATCTATATCTGAGGGGAGGGTCTGAATGGGATTCCACTCTGAAGTTGGTAAAGATGAGGAGAGGGGTAAGTCTGATATATAAACTTTTACTGAACACCCAAGATCCCGCAACCTTGACAGCTTCTGCTAAAGAAAAGTCGGAGGGAGAGATCAAGGAATCCATAACTGACTCAGAGTGGGCTTCAGTATGGGACAGCACTTACAGCAGCTGTAGGGAAGTCCAAGATAGGACAATACAGTATAACATTTTGCATTTTTACTACTATTCCCCTAAGAGACTGGCTTCCCTTGGTTTCCAGCAAGAAGGAAAAGTTTGGAAGTGCCAGAGAGAAGATGCAGGCCTTCTTCATATGCTCTGGTGCCGCCCCTGTATTAAAGGGATCTGGAATATGATCCATTAAGTCTGTGAATCTGCTCTTGGCATAAAAATTCCTTTTACCCCTAAATTTCTTATTCTTGGGATAAAGGATGGTTTTGGGATTTTAAACAAACATCAGAATTCCATCATATGGTCAGTTGCTTTGTCTCTTAAAATGATTTTACTCTCTCACTGGAAATCACCTAACTCTCCTGGATATAGAGAATGGGGTAATAAAATGAGTGAGGTAATCAATAATGAAAGATTGGCTTTACAAATTATTGGCAAAAGTGATGTTTGATAGAATATAGGCCCCCTTCCAAAACCATCTTGTCATTCAATATTATTAAGAATAATGACATATTTATACAGTAATATCCAGTGTTTCTTCTGTGTTGTACTTGTTACTCTTGTTTGAGGTAATAGTTATGAATTAATTGCTTACCTATGCAGTGAGCTTTTTGACTTATTTCTCTGTGTATGTAATGCTTATTTTATGGTACCTAACAATCAGTTATACATTAAGAACCTTATGATTATTGTACCACTGTATCAAATATTGTGCTGTGAACTTCTATTGTATCATGTTCTTGGAAACTAAAAAACTCTTTAAAGCAAAAAAACAGAAGAAAGGGTCGTGAAAGAACTCCTAAAATTCAAGGAGTGGGATATTCAAAGAAGTTGCGCATTACTTAACCACGATGCGCTCCAACATGATATTCAATGGGGAAGTTGCACTCGCATCCCCTGATGTGCTGGGCGCACTGTAATTTATGCGATGCAAGTGCGGGGGGCGTGCCCATGCATATGTGGCACATCCTGATATTCAGCCTGTGATGTGCAGTGCATATGCAGGCACAACCCCACCTTGCGCCGCTCATGGGGGCACAAAGATGTGCCCGTAAAATCAAGGAACAAGTCGGGACACCCACAGTTGGGCTGCCATATTGCAGGTGCAACACAGCAGCCACCTGCCATGGATGGTCACCGACCACTCAAAACACTGACCCCAAGCCCCCTGCCCTGGGAGTGACGTCCCCACCCTCACCTGATCACGGGTATATGTAAAAAAGCTCCCTGGTGGTTCAGTGGACCGCACTCCATCGCCTGATCACAGGCATATGTAATATATATCCCTGGTGGTCCAGTGGAAGCCTCTCCCAGTGCCAGATCATGGGCGGATATAGTGAAACCTATCCTGGTGGTCCAGTGATACCCTCCTCCCCACCCACCCACTGAGTTCCCCCACCACCCAGCACCACCCCAGTCAGTGGTGGGCAGCAGCATCCCGCCCATATGCTGCCCAGCTGCCCACCAACTGACTGCGTACAGTACTGCCTTTACGCCTATTGGTCCACTGTGTGGACCAATGGGAGTGCAGACTATACTGTACTACACAGGCCCGATATGTGAATGAATGCAAATGACAGCATAAATAAATACAGTTATTAAGTGTCTATATTAAAACTGAACTCACGAAAGAAAAGACTGGGTACCCAGGAAGGACTACTATATAAGGTCTGGGAAAGCCTGATTAAACAGGAAAGACTTGAGGTGGGCCTTAAAGACCTCAACTGAAGGGGCCTCCCAAATAGATGGAGGAAGCAAATTCCACAGGATGGTGCCAGCACCACTGAATGCTCTGTCACCGGTAGTTTTAAGCCTCATCCTGGGAATCACCAGGAGGCCCCCAGAGAAGGACCAGAGGGAGCTGGATCTGGACAGCAGGTGTAAGAAAGTCCAACAGATAGCTAAGACCTAGCCCATGCAGGGCCTTAAAGGTGAGCAATCCCACCTTGAAGAGGATCCCCCACCTCACTGGCAGCCAGTGCAGATCATGCAGAACTGGGTTAATATGACAAAATTTGGTTGCCCAGTCAGCAATCTAGCGGCCAAGTTTTGTACTAGCTGCAGCTGGCAGAGGTTCCCTCCTGAGACCCCAAGGTAGAGCGCAATACAGTAATCAAGTCTGGATGCTATGAAGGCATGCACTAAGGTGGGGAGGTCCATAGGCAGAACTAGAGGCTTAACCCTGGCGATATTCCTAAGATGATAAAAGCTGGTCCGGACAATGGACGACACCTGAGAATCAAATGACAATCCACTGTCGAAGGTCACGCCAAGGTTTCACACCCAGGAGGAAGCCCTCAATGATACAGACCCCAGGAATAAACTGGTTTTGGCACCAGAGGGCAACCTGTTCTATCTTCTGTTCGACTCCACCACCAGTACCGACATCTTGTTGGGGTTCAGTCACAACCAGCTGGAGGCCATCCAGTCACTGATCTCTGCAAGGCAGTTGTTTAGTACTTCCACCACACTAGAAACTCCAGAGGCAAAGGAGAAATACAGCCTGGTATTATCGCCTTAAAGGTGAGCAATCCCACCTTGAAGAGGATCCTCCACCTCACTGGCAGCCAGTGCAGATCATGCAGAACCGGGTTAATATGACAACATTTTGGTTGCCCAGTCAGCAACCTAGTGGCCACATTTTGCACTAGCTGCAGCCGGTGGAGGTTCCCCCCTGAGATCCTGAGGTAGAGCCCATTACAGTAATCAAGTTTGGACACTACAAAGGCATGCACTAAGGTGGGGAGGTCCATAGGCAGAACTAGAGGCTTAACCCTGGCGATATTCCTAAGATGATAAAAGCTAGTCCGAACAACGGACAACATCTGAAAATCAAATGACAATCCACTGTTGAAGGTCATGCAAAGGTTTCATACACTGCAGGAAGCCCTCAGTGGTACAGACCCCAGTAATAAACCGGTTTCGGCACCAGAGGGCAACCTGCTCTGTCTTCTGTTCGACTCCACCACCAGTACCTCCGTCTTGTCGGGGTTCAGTCACAACCAGCTGGAGGCCATCCAGTCATTGATATCCACAAGGCAGTTGTTTAGTACTTCCACTGCACTAGAAACTCCAGGGGCAAAGGAAAAATACAGCTGGGTATCATTGACATAGCAATGAAAACCCAGGCCATATTTCTTAATGAGCTCCCCCAGGGGCAGCAGTTACATGGCAAACAACATCGGTGACAAAACTGATGCGAGGTCTGTATCATATCCCCGTTCCCTCCTCTCTTCAAGTGTATACTGTACATACTGAGGTCTTTTAATCTGACCTCATTGTCACAAGGGACTGTTTTGTAACCCTGAGAAGCCACATCTCTTTTGTATTTGTTTTCCTTTCATTTTTCTTGTCTACCCACCTCTATGTGAGACTGTTGTGCAACAGCATCTTCTAATTCTTTCTCTAGCATTCTCCTTTTTCTCTGAGTTCTGCTCTTGTCTACTTGTGGGTTGGCCACCCATGTTTTCTGACTGCTCAAGGTGAAGAACGTCCACTGCAGAGATAGGTATACTCCCCTTTTCCCTTGGTTATGACTTCATAAAGAACAGCTGGCATAACCCACTGTTATAAAGAATAACCCTGGAGAGACTTATGCTAGATAGAGAAATTGCATTTTATTTATTCTCGTTTCCCCCTCTTGTTGTTAAGTTGCAGCCTGTTACTGCCACTTTAATAACACAACGTTGACTGTCTTTTGGCATCTGTGTTAGTCCAAAAATGAGCTGTAGAGGGGTTTGGGGAATAAAGTATGGGATAGATAGAGAGAAACCTAGCCATTGTCTTTGGTTTTTGCACCGCCATTTTAAACGGTTGTGGCAGGCAGGCATAGGTTTCAGAAGGACGCGGGTAAAGACTCGTTGACACTCGCTCTGTTAGCCAGCGTTATGTAGCACTGTACATTATAGTTTAAATTGGGTACAGAATTGTGTGTTTACAGAAGGGTAGAATTCACTCAGTGAGTACAAAGATAATAAGATACAGGCTGGTTAAATTGCTTTGTAAATACAGTAGAACCACCCAAACTGTGTAACTGGGAAAAAGCCAGAACATACCCGGATACTGTTAAAAAGCAGTATTTACCTTTTTTTCTTAGTTATCTGTTAAATGCAGCATTTACAATGCAAGCTAATAATACTGTGAGCTTACCAAGTATCCCTTAGATATGTTGGCATTGTCTGAAATTAGTGTCACATATGGACTACAGCTTTAGTCTCTCTCTGATGATAGAGAACATGCCCACTGTTCATTCAGCTATACACTAAGAGCTGGCTGTCCCTTTCTCCTCTACTTTTAAGCTCTGAATGACAGTGTGGAAGGGAACTACTGTGTGTAGAGTACCAAAAACTACAAATTCCTTGGTATTATTTGTTATTCAGCACTACAATGTATCTAGAAATTGATAGTAATCCTGAATTGCTTCTGTATTATTATTATAAGTTTTTTTAAGCGAATATAAGAAATTAAATAAAAGGAAGTGGGAGGGGTTTCCAGATCACATGGGAGCCAATGTCTATATAAGCAGTAGCCGATCCCTTTGATTTCAGTGTGTGTGATGGGAGTCAGTGCAGATACCCAGCTACCCTCTAGCTACTTTTCTAGAGTGGAATAACACCCTCATATATTCTTGTTCTCCAAGTACTATTTGGTTATTTATTTTCTGTTACCTTTGGAGTTTATTTTATTTTGTAGTATCCAGTCCGTCTTTGTTAAATAAAGCTTGGCAAAGTGCCATCAGTTCTTTTCATCCTGAATCTGGTGTTAGAGTCCTTCATTCCCTCAACCTTACAGTTGGTGTCAACAGTGGGATGTTGGAGCATTGTTGACACACTACAAGAGGATTTTTGACAGATATCTAAGAAAGCACTACATGCAGCCAGACCAGACGGTGGACCAAGTGACAAGGCCCAAATGTTTCCAGACCAGGACCATGAGGGGGAGGTCAGGAGAGCCATTGCTGCCTGCCTAGGGGACAAGAAGAGGGAAAGGCTCAAAGCAGAGACTGATGTGGAGAGAGATGAAGAGGAGCTTCTTGGGGCCTCTGCTGAGATGGATCTCCAAGAGGATTTACAAGAACTATTATGCTGGTTATGTTTGAAATAACTTGCTATGGATAAGGAGAGAGAAAGAGATTGGGAGAGGAATTACAGACAATGAATGGAAACCTTGAGAGCTATCCAGGTTATGGGGGTTCTCCGCAATCCTGCCCCATCCCTGGACAATCCAAAAGACATTAAAATAACTAAGTTAAGTGAAACAGATGACATTGAAGCTTATCTGACAACTTTTGAGAGAGTGGCAGGAACTTGTGGCAGGCCCAGGGAGCAGTGGGTGATTCGCCTAGCACCTGATTGACTGGTAAAGCACAGCTTGCATACGGAAACATGGACAGTAGGCAGGCTGAGAACTTTGATATAGTTTGATGGGAACTCCTGAGAAGATATGACATCAGCACAGAACCTACCACCAACGGTTCCAAACTTTTAGGTTTCACACTTCTGATACTCCAAGAGAAGCCTTTGTGAGGCTTAAAGAACTATGCTACAAATGGCTCCAGCCAGGAACTAAGACTATGGATCAAGTAATAGAAACTGTGATATTGGAGCAGTTCATCAGGGTATTGCCACAAGACATCCAACTCTGGGTAAAGAAGCACCATCCCGAGGCAGCAGAAAAAGCCATTTCTTTAGCCATAGATTACCTTATGGCATGTCCCTACAGACAGAAGAGCTATCCCGGGATGAGTGCTCCCTCACCCATGGTAAGATCTGCCATTTCTGATACCTCTACTACTAGTACTGCTACAGGGGTACTCACCTGACCTTGGCAAACTGGGGACAGTATTTGGTACCAGTCAAAGTGGGTAACAAGGAAGTCACATGACTTATAGACTCAGGAAGCCAGCAGACCCTGGTCAAAGCAGACCGTGTGAAAGATGGGGAACAGAAAAAGACTAAAACTGGGGTTGTGTGCATTCATGGGGATGTTCATTACTATCCCGTGACTACAGTTGGCAGACAAAAGAAACTGTACATCAGCTTGAGGTCAGACTTGTTCCTCTCTTACCTGTCCTGGTCATACTGGGACATGACTATCCTGATTTCGGGACACTGTTATTCACTAGTTCCTTAAGTGCAGTTACTACTAGAGCTCAAGCTGATAGTGAAAAACAAGAGGCTACCCTTTTCCCTTTTGATGAAGATGTGTTTGAATGTCCAGAAAAAAACCAGAAAGTCCAGAACAGTAAAAAGGGAAGAACAAGTACAGTGGACACAACATAGCATGGACTCTGAGGCTGAATTAAAACGTATGGTTAAAATCTGTGACTTTGATAAGGAACAAGTAAATGATGTCACTTTACAACCTTTCTTTTTGCATGAGGGGAAAAAAGAGGCTGAACAGAAAGTCCCACGGTTTATTAGGAAGGAGAATCTCTTGTACAGAGAATGTACAAACTCATTGACTGGGGAGGTGGTAGATCAGCTGTTGGAACCTGAAAAACATAGAACCCAGTTACTCCATCTGGTACATGATATTCCCCTGGCAGATCACTCGGGGAGGGATTGTACACTAAGTAGACTTCTTAATAGATTTTTTTGGCTTGGCATTCACAAACAGGTAGAAGAGTATTGCCATAGCTGCCAGAAATGCCAGATGGTGGCTAATGTTAGTCGGAAGGACAAAGTACCCCTGCAACCACTCCCATTGATTTCAACCCCATTTGATCACATAGCTATGGACATTGTCAGACCCCTCCAAAAAAGTACAAAAGGGAATAGGTTTATCTTGGTCATTTGCAACTATAGCACTAAGTACCCTGAGGCCATACCCTTGAGAACCATAACGGCTAACAAAATTGCAGAAGAACTTGTTAAGCTATTTAGCAGTATTGGTATCCCAAGGGAGATATTAACAGATAGGGGCAGTAACTTTTGCTCTCACTTACTAAAGAGGTTGTACCAGGCAGTAGGCATTCATGCTATTCACACATCCCCATATCATCCACTGACAGATAGGTCAGTGGAGCAATTTAATCAAACCATAAAAAAAATGCTCCACAAATTTGTACAGGAGGAAGGTAGAAGCTGGGATTTACATCTGCCTTTCCTGATGTTCGCATGTCAGGAGGTACCACAGGCCTCTACAGGTTTCTCCCCATTCAAATTATTATATGGTAGAAACAATGGGAAGAAGGTCAGGAGATAGGTCAAACCACCACTATAGGTTTTTTAATCAAATGAGACAAAGGTTGATTAAATACGTTACGACAGTCCATCAACATGGTATGGAGAAACAGGTAGCTCAAAAAGCCCAGTATGATAAAGGAGTGGGCAACAAAGCATTTCAAACCAGGGATAGAGTTCTACTCTTATTACCTTCTACTGAGAACAAATTGATGATGAAATGGCAAGGTCCTTACATCATCAAAAGACAGACTGGACCAGTCAATTATGAGGTAGAGCTCTCAGATAAAAGGTATAAAAGGAAAATCTATCATGCCAACCTACTGAAGAATGGGTTGACAGACCCTCCCCTACCTGTTTTATATACCCAGATGAACCGGAGAGTGAACTAGAAGCTGCTTACCAAAGATTAGAGAAACAAGGAGTCCTGAATGATTTATCTATCAATCCTGGTTTAATGGCTGTTCAGAAAGCCAATCTAATGCAGGTTTAATATTAGTTCCAGGTGACCTTCACCAATATTCTGGGAAGGGTGTCTGGAATTGAACACCATATTGAGGTCATGCAACAAATCCCTATCTGCCAGAAACTATACTGGCTCCCTGAAAAGATACAGGAAGATGTAGTAACAGAGGTAAAGAAAAACAGTCAGGGGTAATTGAACCATCAAGTAGTGAGTGGGCATTTCCATTGGTAGTAGTAAGAAAAAAAGAGGGTGTCTTAAGGCTTTGTCTTGGTTTTAGGAGGTTAAATGGCATTTCTAAGTTTGAGAGCTATCCAATGCCATGTATCGATGATATTGTGGATAGACTTGACAATGCATGATATCTCACCACACTACACCTCTCTAAAGGATATTGGAAAATTCTCCTTGATATCATGTCCAGAGGAAAGACAGCTTTTAGCACCGCAGTAGGGCTCTTTCATTTCATATCTATGCCCTTCAGGCTCAAGTGATGAGCTAGAGGGGAAAATAAGTCCCATAGGTTGCTCCTGGGCCGTGCCGAATATTGTACCTTTAAAGTACTACTTTGGATCTCACCATTTTGTTTATAATTGGGAATCCTGTTGCCTAAAGTGTTATAGTGTTTTCAGGTGCAAGCAAAAAGTATAAAATACAGTAAAGTACTCACGTTCGGCAAGGAAGTGCCAGGCCGTGAACATGGCCTAGATGAAAGTTGGAAGCTCCGAGCCTCTGGCTGCAAGGTCCATGGCTGTGAAGTGCTCGAAACCTCACTCTCCATTGCCTGAGGAGAATGATGGCCAGCTGACTGAAGAGCGAGGAGGACAAGCATCTTCAGATATATCTCAGAAATTAAACATCTCCTACAAGGGCGAGCGGCCGATTTTTCTACCTTAAAACCGGCACTGAAAGTCTTAACGCAAAGGGTGGGGGATGTGGAAGCCAGGATTGCCTTCCAGGAAAGGAAAATGGCTGCAACAGACCATGAGGTGGTTCAGCTGAAAAAACAAGTTAGGAAGCTGGAAGATCGACTTGAGGACCAGGAGTCTCGCAGTCGGAGGAATAAACTGATAATGGCTGGTCTTCCCAAGAGAACGGAAGGATCGGACTGTGTATCATTCATTCTGGATCTCCTCATGAAATTGTTTGGTCCAACACCCTTCAGAGCATCCTATAACATTGAAATGGCACATCATTCATTGAGAGAGATCCCCCCACCTGGTGCTAGACCTAGGGTCCGTATCATGCATTTTTCAAACTACAAATAGAAAACTCATGTGCTGTATAAAGCCAGAGCAATTAAAAATCTACAATGGAATGGGGCCTCTATCTGGCTTTTTCAAGACCTGACACCCTCAGTTCAGAAAAAACAGGAAGAATATGCAGAGATTAAGAACAAACTCTTTCTAGCAGGGGTGAAGTTTATACTCCAGTATCCAGCAACACTAATTGTGAAATTACAGGCCGGAGATCGGAGGTATGCGACGGTGACTGACACCTTAGAAGGCCTAAGGAGGGAGCTATCAGCTTTGTTTAAACCTGTGACCTGAAGAATTGTGGTGTCAGAAGGATTAACTTTACTAGAGTGATGAAAGGGAGCAGGATTGACTTGGTCGAGCTACAAATGTAGGTAGTGCTAGATTTACATGAACTCTGTTTTTCTCCTCAAGCCTCGGAGATTGGATTCACCCCTATATGGTTTTGACCACCCTGGATTTATTCTGTGGGGGACTGTTATGAACTGGCTTATTATTTATTGCTATTAGGATCCAGTTAACCCCAGACCGCTGAAATCTTATTTTACGATGGGGGGCTAATAATAGACTGTTTGAATCACTGAGTGTTGTTGAAAAACTTAAACTGGTTTGAGAACTTTCCTGTGTGGATGAGCTGTTTCATGAGGATGGGGAGTGACTTTGCCTAGTGATAGATGGGGTGATAGCAATTGCGTGCTACCGAGCATACCTACACTGAACTAGTAGACATATTAGGCATTTTCTTTAAATTGGTTAGTTATTGGTTCTGGGGGTTCCTCCTTACCTGTTCAAATTGGAGGAATGGGAAAAACTGGGGAAACTGGACGTGAGGAACATGGTTAAAATGGGGTCACAATTATACTGTGCATATATTTGAGGTTGGGGGGGTTAAGCGCTCAGGCCTCTGACCCTATGGCGAGGACTAAATGGGGATTGGAATGCATTCCTTTAGCTCCCACTGGATATTATAGAGGAAGAGACCTTAAGTGGGGAGAGAAATGCAGTTACACAGTCTCTGGAGTTTAACCACCCTTATTTATTATGAGTTTTTGGTAACTCTGGAAGCTTAGGGTGGGTTTTAATGTCTTGGGTGGGGGTCTGTAGAGCTCTTATTGGGATTCGGGGGTCCGGGGGCATGTTGGAGCTAGCTCATACATGTCTCAATCTGATCAATGAGGATGATCAGAGGACCGGGGAGTGTAGTGGGGGGTTATGGGGGGCAAGGGGAAGGGACAGAATCCATAGTGGATATCTTTTTTATTTTATTTTATTTTATTTATTTTTTTAGCTTTTTGTTAACCTGGTAAGTGCACTAGCCATAAAATGACTATTTTCAGGCATGACCCAGGAGAGTACAGACATGCAGAAACTTAACAGGATAACAAATTATAAGTGCTTCACATACAGTGAGTTAAAGAGGATACAATATATCAGAACATGCAAAGTATAAGATGGTGGACAAACTGTCGGAGGGTGAAAAGCAGGGGTAGTATTATAAATAATGGTAATGTTTAAATTTATTTCCTGGAATGTTAAAGGCCTCAGGGGGAGGAAGAAAAGACTGGTAACATTAAGATATATTAATCAACTGGGGGGTTCATATTGCTGCATTACAGGAAACGTATTTATTGAAGGAGGAATTACATCTTTTGAAGAAAATGTGGGTGGGCCAAGTAATAGGTGAAGGGAAGGCAAAGACATCTGGAGGTGTGGCGATACTAGTAGGAAAGGCTTGCCCATATGAAATATCACAAATTAAGACAAGAGAGGATGGTAAGGGAATCTATGTTTCAGGTGCTATCCTGGGAAGTCCATTATCTTTTGCCTCAATTTATGGCCCTACTCCATCTAAACCCAACTTTTTTGCCTCTCTGGAGGTAGATATGGCTACTCTCCCAACCCACCCTCTGGTTTTAGCAGGGGACTGGAATCTTTGCTTGGATAATTGGGTGGACAAGAATCATCCTTCTGAAAAACCACCCTCTGCAGCACAGGTTGCTTTAACTAGATTTTTGGAAGTCACAGCACTAGTCGACCCCTATCGAGTATATACTAAAGGGGATACAGACATGACCTTTTATTCTGAAGCGCATAACTCCCATTCCTGATATGATTTTTTTTTGGTCAATGGGGCTGCACTAAGGGGTGTCCAGGAATTGACTACTCTTAATAGAGTATTATCTGACCATTCCCCAATACAGATGCTCTGGGAAATAGATGCCATATCCCCAAAACTATATAGGTGGAGATTAGATGATTTGGTGTTAATGATGGATAAGGCAGTACCCAAATTAGAGGAAGCACTGGTGGAAATTATCCAGACCCAAATTCCAACTCTCCAAGATAAGAGGCTTGCTTGACCTACTTGTAAAGTACTATATGCAGGAATAGCCCAGGTTATCATAGCTAGGAGGAATAGTATGAACAGAGCCCGGGAAGAATTCTTAACTGGAGCCATTAAGTCATTACTCCCTTTGGAGGGTTCCTCTAGTGAGTTGGACAAGGAGCTTAGAGAGCTAAGAGATGAAATGAGCAGCATGATGTATCTCAGGATAGATAATTGGCTTGAAAGATTAAATGCCAATTATTTAATGCAGGGAGAGTTGCCGGGTCATTTGTTGGCTAACAGAATCAGGGAATGGGAGGCAGAAAGAACAGTTCCAGCAGTAAAGTTTAAAGGGGATGTTATTACGGACCCTAAGGGAATGGCCGATGCTTTCGCAGATTATTATATTGGGATTTACCAAGGGGGAGCTATTAGTACTGAACACAAGATTCCTATGCCTAAGCTATACATGGAATGGGCTCAAGCCTTGGCAGCCCTAATCCAAGAAACGGAAATAATAGCAGCAATTAAAGCATTGCCATATGGTAAGACTCCAGGGCCTGATGGGCTTTCAGCTAAATTTTACAAGGTTCATTTAAAGTCTATACTCCCACTACTGAAAGACTTATTTTATCATATTATGCATGATAGGGTTCCCCATCCTCCCTTGTATTAAAGCCTATATCACGCTTATTCCCAAAGCCAGATAAGCCCTGGGATTTGCCTGGCAACTATAGACCCATAACTTTAATTAATCAAGATATTAAAATTCTAACGAGGATCCTGGCTAATAGAATTTTAAAAGTTGCTCCTTTATTAATTAATCAGGATCAAGTAGGATTTGTCCAGGTCGGGGGGTGCATGATGCATTAAGGAAGCTTCATCATATTCTTAACAGGGTCTCCGATTCCAAGCCATCTATGGCTTTAATTGCACTTGACGCTGAGAAGGCGTTTGATAGGGTAGCCCATGTTTTTCTATTCCTAACGGTGGAGAAGATGGGCTTCCCTGAGAGCCTTCTCATGGGTCTTAAAAACCTTTATGCAACCCCTACTGCCAGGGTTCAGTGTGATGGTTATCTTTCCAAATAGTTTCTTTTGATGAATGGGACCAGACACGGTTGCCCCCTGTCACCAATTTTGTTTTATATCTATCTGGAACCTTTATTAAGAGCATTTTACATGGAGCCTACGATACAAGGGGTTAAGGTTCATAGGAGGGAGCTTAAATTCTCGTTCTTTGCTGATATTTTGTTACATCTATACCAACTGGCTAAGAGCTTTCAAAAGGCCCTGGAAATTATTAGACAATTCTCTGAGGTTTCCAACTACAAGCTAAATTTAAGTAAGATGCAGGTTCTTCCTCTTACCCCGTATACCTGCAGGGCTGATTTTGAGCATTTGCAAATAAATTGGGCCCCAGTTAAGATTAGGTATCTGGGTATTTGGATTATGGCTAGATCAGAGGAAGAGGTAGAAGCAAATACTGATAGCCTCTTGTCTGTAATTAAGGTTGACATTTTAAGGTGGAATAAACTCCCTCTAAACTTCACTGCCAGACTGGGACTGATTAAAATGAAACTTCTGCCTAGATTGCTATACCCAATTCATTTATTGCCTTATAATATACCTCAAGGAAGGTTTATTAAAATCCAGAGGGTAATCTCTGCATTCCTATGGAATTCAACCCCCCCAGAAGAAAACTCACTATTCTACTCCTTCCCCACCTTATGGAAGGTATTAAACTTCCAGACCTATATTTATATTATGTTGCAGGACAATTAGGTTTAATAGGATGGTGGTACAGAGGCCTGGAAGAGGGGGTGTACAACCCAACCTGGCTGCAAATTGAGAGACAAATTTTGGAGGACCTGAAACTTTCCTCAGCTGCGTTGCTTTTCTCAGATCCAGAGGGCTTACCTAAAAAGGGAAGGCAGATGCCAATTTTTAAATCTATGTTGGCATGGTGGAATTTTCTAAATCCCACACAGAAGAGAATCCAAATGAGAGCTCGGGATCAACCTATATTGGGAAACCCTAATCTGTGACTCGGGGGACAAATAATCAATGATAATTGGGCTCTGCACCTGTCTGACCTACAGTAATTCTGGCAGATTTTATAGAAGGGGAAAAGGTTACCCTCCCACCGCAGGCTAGGGGCTGGGACATTTTTAAAAAGATTCAGATTACAAATATTTAATGGCACTTTCTAAGAGATAGCTTAGATGCTGGTCAGAGTCCATTTACTTGGGATACTTTGAGGGAGATTGATTATTCTCAACACCCCCTTTCAAAAGTTTATAAAGTTTTGTCAGATTTTGTGAGCTCTGATTCCTCGGCTCAAGTTTTATATTAGGAAAATAGCATAACCCCCCTGAGGCCTGACTGGAAAGAAATTTGGAAAAGTGTTAAATTCCTGCCCATACCAAAAAATAAGACTATGCAGTTTTTTATTTTCTTTAATATTGACTACACCCCTGCTAAGCTATGTTCCAGGAAACTCAGACAGACAGATCTGTGCTTTAGATGTGGCTTGAAACCAGGGGAGTTGTTACATGTGATGTGGGATTGTCCCAAAATACATTCGCTATGGGTTCTTATCGGTCAAAACATGGATCCCCTGCTACACTATTAAGTATATAAAGCCAGAGATCTGTGTTTTGGGGAATATGCACTTGGTTGTGAGGGAGTCAGCTAAGCATCATGTGGCACTGATGTCTGCCCTGGTTAAGGCATTTGTCCTAAGAAACTGGAAAAGTGACCTTATCTATAAATATGATCAGTGGGTGAGAGATCTGTTACATATCCCAGACAGACTCAAAAGTCAAATGATAGTGGACGATAAAAAGAAAATCTATGATAAATGATGGAGTGCATTAGAGGCAATGTACTCAATACAACTGAAGAGTGCTCGATCCCAGATCTGTCAGTCTGATTGAGATTAGCTAATCATAGTTGTTTCAGAAATAAGATAAAAGGGATTTTGATTTTTATAGAAGATTGGAAGTTCTTGACTTTATGTATTCTTTTAAGAGAGGTGATTTACTCTCCTTAGATAGTTTTTATCTTGGCTATATCAAGTCTGCCACATCACTGTGGATCAGAATGGATTCTTTCTCCTAGGGACACAGTTTTCATAGAATAGCTCAACTGACTTACAGCTAATTAGAAATGAATATCAGTAATGTTGGGGGATAGTCAACATGGGTGGTTGGCTAGGTTCATATTTAAATTAGAGTTGATGGATCTCTTTTTTACGTTAGTAAGTCAGCTGGTGAATGATCAGAATAATATATAAAAACTGTGTATGTATATACAGTAGTTATGGGAATGTACATAGTGGCCACAGCCAGTTTGGGATGTGGGTCCGGGGCAACCTGGGTTATATGTATGTATGTCTTTTCTGTCTGTTTTATAAACTTTAATAAATTTCAAAAAAAAACTATGCCCTTCGGTTTACATGAAGCCCCTGCTACATTTTAATGTCTAATGGACTGTGTTCTGCAGCCCCACATGTCTTATAGTGCTGCTTACTTAGATGATGTGGTCATCTTTAGCCCCAATTGGAATGACCATATCACTCACCTAACAGCAGTACTACAAGCGTTTGCACAAGAGGTCTGACTATCAACCCGGCTAAATGTGCGATTGCAATTCAAGAGACCTAGTACTTGGGATTTTTAATTGGTAGCGGACAGATGAAACCTGAGATTAGGAAAGTGGATGCAGTAGCCAATAGTCCCAGGCCTGTTACTAAGCAACATGTTTGTTCTTTTCTTGGTTTGGCTGGATACTATAGACAACTTGTCCCCAATTTTTCCATGTTAGCCAGTCTGTTAACTGACCTCACCAAGAAAATGAACCCCACAAAAGTGAAGTGGACCCCTCAATGTGAGGAGGCGTTTTGTGCCATCAAAGCACAATTATGTTCTTCTCCTGTATTAAGAAGTCCAGATTTCACTCTTCCTTTTCTGGTACAAACAGATGCTTCTGCTTCTGGTACAGGAGCAGTACTGTCTCAAACATTTGAAGGCAATGAGCACCCTTTTATCTATTTCAGTAGGAAACAAGATGAACGTCAAACTAGATATTCCAGTAACCCCCACCCCTGCCTTTTTGCAAATGACAGGTGGTATGATGTTTGAATCTGACAGCAGTACCAGGTGGGGACTGGGTTCGGGGAGGAATAGGTTACTCGGCACAAGGGCTAGGTTTGGCTACTCTGCACAGGGGCACCCAAGTAAATCCAAACATGGGAAGCAATAACTGGAATGTCCAATACCAGGAATGGGATTCTAAAGTGTGGCTTTATTCACATCCAAGCAGAATAAACAAAGCATAGACAAACCCCCACAGGGCTACACTTCTGGTAATACAGATTAAAAAGAATCAGAACACTTCCTCAACACTTCAGACCTCAGGCTCTGAGCCCACCAGGCACACAGCCCGGACTTACATGGTGCTTTGAGTACATAGCCCAAACTTGTACACTATTCTGGGATTTCCCTGGCTTGGCTCCCCTGCAGGCCACTCGAACACCTTCCATTTGTCATGGAAACATTTTCTGGTGGCTCCCTAAACCACCTAACAGCCTTCGGCTCCATAAGGGAAACTTCCTTTTAATCCCACATTTGGGTACTTTCCTCAGGCACTGGCCAAGTACCTGAGAGAAAGTAAAAGTGCCACAGAGCAAATCCGTAGAGGTGAATTTGGTTACTACTGATGGGGGTCTCCCACCTCTCGCTTCCACAATTCATACCTGGCCATTTCTCTGGACTTTAAACATCTCTTTCTGTAAAGCTTGGCAATGTAGATTAAAGGGTAAATGCATGTCACATTTCCTCTACTCGTCTTTGCTTTCCTATTGTGCTGGACTTGAACATACTTTTACTTGGCTTAGCCCATTACTCTAGGCCTCCCACTGATTAAGCAGTCCAATCCCCACTTTACTTTACTCTTCGTGCTGGACTTGAACATACTTTTACTTGGCTTAGCCCATTACTCTAGGCCTCCCACTGATTATGCAGTCCAATCCCTACTTTACAATAGTTCAGATGAAAACATAGGCCCTATGTCAGAGTGGACTCACCTTTTGGTTGCAGGTGCCCCACAGGTGATTCCTCACAGGAATTTCTTTCCCACCACTTCTGGTGCCACAGCACAACTTGAAATAAGGCAACTTCTTCCCTAGCCAGAACCAGGAGGGTTGCCCCTGGAATGACAGGCAAACCTTTCCACGCCCATCCCCTCAGGGATGGGGCACAGGGACCAGTAACAGCAGTCTCCACCACTTCACAAACAGCTTACTGTGTTCCTCTTTTGGCGGAAACACGCACCTCCCCTGCAGTAGCTCTATATCAGAGCTTTAGGCTCAGAGAGCCTGTCCACAGACTGCTGTGCTACTTCTTTCTTCAAGACTACACACAGACCCTCTTACACTGTTCAAACTCCCCAACATTCTAACCTAACTCCCAACTGCAGATCCCAGTGTGGCTCATGCAGCCGTGAGAGTTCTATGGTGATGTCATCCCTCAGTCTCAGCTGAGACTGAGAACAGAGTGAGACAGTGTGGAATCCATTTAACTGGAGTTTCTCAAGCTGCCTTTCCTGCCTACCACTAGGTCTTACTGGGATCCTAGTAACCCCGGGTAACAGGGGAGTTACATTCCACTATTGAAAAATAATGTCTTGTGGTGAAGTGGGCCATCGAATCTTAAAATTCTATCTCTGAGGTTCTGAGTTTGAGTTAATTACTGATCACAATCCACTCTGTTGGTTACAGGCAATGAAAGATAAAAAACCTCGAATAATAAGGTGCTACCTGACCCTGCAACCATACAAATTTATGATCAGACATAAGCCTGGTTCTGCCCATAAAAATGCTGATTTTATGTTATGCTTTGGAGCAGACCCAAATGTTGGCACAATGGCACAATCAGACTTCGGGGTAAAGCATGAAGATACAAGTTAGGAGTAATGCACATCCTCCTGTGTGTGTTTTGTTTTTATTGTAGAAGTAAAGGGACCCTGAGGTGGAGCTTTGGGAGTGGGTGGGCTAAAGCTCCATCTCTCCTCGGAGATATCTGATATGTGCCATCTTTCAGTGTTACAAATATGTTTACAGATGTGAAAGAAAAGAAAAACAAAAAGTGATAAATGAAAACCTGCTGGTTTATAGCTCAGTGGGGAGGAATATATCACAGGACTGTTTTGTAACCCTGAGAAGCCACATCTCTTTTGTATTTGTTTTCCTTTCATTTTTCTTGTCTACCCTCCTCTATGTGAGACTGTTGCGCAACAGCATCTTCTAATTCTTTCTCTAGCATTCTCCTTTTTCTCTGATTTCTGCTCCTATCTACTTGTGGGTATGGCCACCTGCGTTTTTTGGCTGCTCAAGGTGAAGAATAACCACTGTGGAGATAGGTATACCCCCCTTTTTCCTTGGTTATAACTTTGTAAAGAATAGCTAGCATGGCCCGCTGTTATAAAGAATAACCCTAGAGAGACTTATGCAAGACAGAGAAATTACATTTCATTTATTCTCATTTCCCCCCCTTTTGTTTTTTAACTCTTTTTACCTCCTCCTCAGCGGATCTCCTCTGTTGGGTAGCCTACCAGACTCCGAAGTCTTTCAGGGGCTTTCTGACACTATGCATGCCCTGGCAGAACCCCTGGAGCCAGCCCGGAGGCTTCATCCTGGTGACCATCATGATTTTTTCCGTTATCTGCACTCCTAACCCCGGAGCACTGGAAGCAGTGACTTAATGTGGGTGGAGGCCGCATAAATACTGCAGCTCCAGTCGACAGCTCCTTCCGGACCCTTCCCTGACCTTGCGCCTGGGCTCTTGGAGACGACACTACCACCCAGCCTCCACTGGGGGGCAGCCAAGCATCAAAAGACCCGTCAAACCCTCCCAAGGTGGACAGCTTACCAGCCAGCAGCTACTCGCTATCCTCCCCCCCCGCCCGCTGACCCCAGACAACCTGAGCTTGTTTCCAAGCCTGGATTGCTGGCATGGCACAAGGTATGGTGTCCAGTGCCTCAACACTCAGCGGCACCGATCCGGCCTGTTTCCCCCTCTTGTTGTTAACTTGTAGCCTGTTACTGCCACTTTAATAACACAACGTCGGCTGTCTTTTGGCATTTGTGTTACTCCAAAAATGAGCTATAGAGGAGTTTGGGGAATAAAGTATGAGATAGAAGTAAAGAGAAACCTAGTCATTGCCTTTGGTTTTTGCACTGCCATTTTAAACAGGTGTGGCAGGCAGGCATAGGTTTCAGAAGGAAGCGGGTAAAGACTCATTGACACTTGCTCTGTTTGCCAGCTCTATGTAGCACTGTACATTATATTTCAAACTGGGTACAGAATTGTGTGTTTAAAGAAGAGTAGAAATCACTCAGTGAGTGCAAAGGTGATAAGATATGGGTTGGTTAAATTGCATTGTGCTGTAAATACAGTAGAACCACCCGAACTGTGTAACTGGAAAAAAGCCAGAACATACCCAGATACTGTTAAAAAGCAGTATTTACATTTATTTTTCTTAGTTGTCTGTTAAATGCAGCATTTACAATGCAAGCCAACAATATTGTGAGCTTACCAAGTATCTCTTAGATATGTTGGCATTGTTTGAAGTTAGCGCCATGTATGGACTACAGCTTTAGTCTCTCTCTCTCTCTCTTTCATGATAGGGAACCTGCCCACTGTTCATTCTGCTATACAGTAAGAGCCGGCCGGCTCTTTCTCCTCTACTTTTAAGCTCTGAATGACAGTGTGGGAGGGGACTAGCATGTGTAGAGTACCAAAAACTACAAATTCCTTGGTATTATTTGTTATTCAGCACTACAATGTACATAGAAATTGATGGTAATCCTGAATTGCTTCTGTATTATTATTATAATTTTGTTTTTAAGTGAATATAAGAAATTAAGTAAAAAAAGTGGGAGGGGTTTCCAGATCGCATGGGAGTAAAAGTCTATATAAGCAGTAGCTGGTCCCTTTGATTTCACTGTGTGGGTGCTGGGAGTCAGTGCAGATACCCAGCTACCCTCTAGCTTCTTTTCAAGAATGGAATAACGGCCTCATATATTCCTGTTCTCCAAGTACCATATGGTTATTTATTTTCTGTTACCTTTGGAGTTTATTTTATTTTGTTGTATCCGGTCTGTCTTTGTTAATTAGAGCTTGGTGAAGTGCCATCAATTCTTTTCATCCTGAATCTAGTGTCAGTGTCCTTCATTCCCATGCCCTCACACTCATATGTTATCTGATGCAAGCCCTACACCATCTTAGTCGCCCTTCTCTGGACTGCCTCCATCCTGTCTATCTCTTTGCCAAGATATGGCCTCTAGAACTGAACACAGTATTCCTGATGAGGCCTCATCATTGTTTTGTACAATAGCATCACCACCTCTCTTCTTCTGCTAGTGATACCCCTTCCTTTTCACCCCAACATCCCACTGGCCCTCTCCACAGCCTTGGTACACTGTTTGGCCACCCTTAGGTCATCTGAGATGATTATTCCTAAATCTCTGTCTTCCCTGGTGACTGTCAACAATCCCCGCCCCCCCCCATTCTGTAGCTCTCTGCAGGGTTTCTTCACTCAAGGTGCATGATTTTGCACTTTTTTTGCATTAAATTTCAACTTCCAGACCTTTGTCCTTTTTTCCAACTATCCCAGATCCCTCCTCATTCTTTTGACCCCCTCTGAAGTATCTACTTTGTTGTAGATCTTGGTATCATCTGCTAATAGGCAAACTTCCTCTCCAGCCCTTCAACAATGTCATTGATGAAGACGTTGAAATGGACTGGCTCCAAGACTGATCCATGAGGCACCCCACTGGCCACCCTCTTTTCCTCAGATTTGATCCCATTTACTACCACCTTTTGCTTTCTGTCCCTCAAACAATTTCTAACCCTGTTTTCCACTTGTGGCCCATCCTCAGACTCCCTAGCTTGTTCACCAGTTTTCTGTGGGGTATGGTGTCGAAGGCCTTTCTGAAATCAAGGTAGGCAATATCCACCGCTCTTCCCTGATCCACCTCCTTTGTCACCCAGTCAAAAAAGTCAGTCAAATTTGTTTGACATGACCTTCCTGCTGCGAAACCATGCTGCCTCAGATCCTGTACTCCCATGGTTTCCTAGTGTTCCACAATCTTTTCCGTAAGCAGTGCCTCCATAATCTTACCCACTACAGAGTTGAGGTTGACTGGGCTATAGTTTCCTGCCTCCTCCCTGGTACCATTCTTTTGGAGAGGGACTACATTTGCCCCCTTCCAGTCCTCTGGAACCACTCCTGTATCAAGTGACTCACTAAACAGGCCTGTCAGCATGCTGCTAGCACCATCAATAATTCCTTTAATATCCTGGGGTGTATATCATCTGGCCCCATTACTTTGTCCACCCTCAATTTTGTAAGTTCTTCCAGGACCCTCTTTGCTGTAAAAGGACTGGTGTTTACCTCTCTTCCCCCATTGTTTCTGCTGCCTAGCTGTGGTCCTTGTCCCTCCCCTCTACCATAAATACTGAACAGAAGTATTCATTCAGTATTGATGCTTTTTCCAGGTCACCCTCTACACACATCCCTTCCTCTCATTTGAGCCTTACAATCCCTCCCTGGCCTTCTTCTAGGGCTGGGAGAACTTGGTGATGTTCTGACTCTTATTAAATAAGAGCCAGAACATGGTGGAGTTCTCATTTGTTTTGATTAGTTCTGATTATTTATAAATATTTGAAAATGTGATACAATGCATAACAGTGGTTAAAGTTAGTCATGTTCAATACAGAGCCCAAAAGGAAATAATTTAATGCATGATTTGTATAAAAAATACAGTAAAACTGCTAAATAAAAGCAATAACTGCTAGCTGCTTCATGACTGGATTGTTCTGGTGGCATATACTGCTCAGGCCTGTGACATGAGTGTGCTGGGAAGAGAGAGAGAGAGCGAGAGAGAGAGAGAGAGAGAGAGAGAGAGAGAGATGTAAGCACTATTTTGCTTGCCAGCCTTGTACAGTGTACACACACTGCACAGCCACACTGAGGCCAAGATTAATTTCTTTATTTGTGATTTCTGTGAATGTAGAATTTCTCTTTGGCCCCCAGTAGTGTCTCTCTCTCTCTTTTTCCTCCGGATGGTGGCACAAGTCAAACGTTTATTTTGCCAGCCTGCTCTTGCATTGCACGTGCACGCACACACACATACACACACACATCCACACTTGGGCCAAGAATAAACTTTATTGGTGATTTCTGTGACTATAACATTTCTCTTTGGCCTCCAATAGTGTCTCTCTCCCTCTTTTTCTCCTCTGGATGGTGGCACAAGTCAAAAATGTATTTTGCCAGCCTGCCCTTGCCCTGTACCCAACCAGCTACAATGAGACCAAGAATAAATTTTATTTGTGATTTCTGTGACTATAACATTTCTCTTTGGCTCCCAATAGTCTCTCTCTCTCTCTCTCTCTCCCCTCTCTTTCTCTCTGTCTCGATCTCTCTTTTTTTCTCCTCTGGATGGTGGCACAAGTCAAAGATTTATTTTGCCAGCCTGCCCTTGCCCTGTACACACGCAACCAGCCATAATGAGACCAAGAATAAACTTTATTTGTGATTTCTGTAACTACAACATTTCTCTTTGGCCCCCAATAGTCTCTCTCTCTCTCTCACTTTCTCCTCTGGCACAAGCCAATGATTTATTTTGCCAGTCTGCCCTTGCCCTGTGCCCAGCCCTCCTCTCCCTTCTTTCTGGTATTCAATATATGTTCAAAACTCACATAAGATAGGCTACTGGAGTCAGGCAGTTTGTGAGGTACTACTTACCTAAGTTGATCCCCACTCCAAGAACAAGACGGACAGCTGACACGAGAGTCGCTGACTGACCGATCGACCACAGCAGTTGCAGCCCATGCTCAGATCTCCACCACATGTGACTGTGATGTGTGGTCCTCCTGCTCTTGGGATCAGCTCCATTCCTTTCCTCAGTCTTTTTTGTTCTGCCTGGCCCTGTCTGCTCTTCCTTACCCTCCGTTAGAGCCTCTCATGCTCAAAAAAAAGACTTGCTTTCCACAGACCTGGAACCGGACTTCTACAGTGAAGTCCGTACTTCTCCAGGACCGTGGATTCAGGGTTCGATCCGGGGGGTCCAGATTTCAGATGGAATAGTCCACCCAGCCCTACTTCCTTCTACTATCTATAAAATATCTTGTCCCCCTTCTTTACTGTCTGTGCTAATCTCTTCTCTGTTTGCACCTTCACACTCCTAACTGCTTTCCCCTGCCTATCCTCTGTCTCTCTAGGTACACCATCATATCCTCATCCTTCTGAGTCTCCTTGTGTTTGCTGAAAGCCCCCTTTTGTCCCTCACTTTCTCTGCCACCTCCTTAATGAACTGTAGTGGTTTGTTCTTTCTTTTTCCCTTATTACTAAGTCTGATGCACTGATTTGTCACCTCCACCATGGCTTCTTTTAGGTGTGCCCCCCACTCCTCAACCTCTCCCCCTGGATCCCTTCCTGCCAGGGCTTCTTTAATCCACTCCCTGTCCTAGCAAAGTCTGCCCTCCTGAAATCCAGGACCCTCGGCTTTGTGTGGCTCTCCTTTGACATTATACTGATGCTGAACCACACTGTATTGTGGTCACTGGACCCTAGGTGCCCATCCACCTTGACTTCCTTTATCCTATCTCCATTGGTCAGCATAAGGTCTAAGATTGCCTTGCCCCTGGTGGGCTCCTGAACCAACTGTCTGAGGTCTGCCCCCTGCAAGGATTACATGATGTCTCGGCTCCTGGCTGAGGCAGCTGCCGGGATGGTCCAGTCCACATATGGCATGTTAAAAGCACCCAGCAGCAATACCTTCCCCTTTGCTGGCATTCCATGTATTCCCTCAACTATTGCCCTATGTACCTCCTCCTTCTGTGCCAGATGCCTGTAGATCACTACTGTGTGAATTGCTGTGCCATTTTCTGGCTCAAGTGTGACCCACAGTGCCTAGGGCTCCCCTGTTTACCCTGCACTGCTGTCGCTTTAATACCTTCTCTGATGTAGAGGGCCACCACCACCCTTTTTTTCCTTCCTATCCCTCCTCTGTAAAGTGTACCCTGGTACATTTACCTCCCAGTTTTGGTTTCCAGTGTATCATGTCTCAGTAATTGCTACTATGTCCATGTCCACCTCTGCCATCAAGGCTGCCAGGGCTGGGATTTTGTTTCCCAGACTGTGGGCATTTGTATACATGACTGTCCATATCTCACAGCCTGTGCCTCTTGCATTTTTATCTTTGCCTTTTTGCTCCTTCCTTCCAATCCTGTTTTTTTTCTCCTGCTGCCTGTTTTCATCTGCCTTATCTCTTGTAATAAGCCCAGTCTTTCTGTCCATGTTTCCCAGACTGTCCCTCTTGTACATCTATACTTGCCTTCCTGTTCCCCCTTTCCAACCCTGGTTTCTTCCTTTTGCTGCCTCCCTTTCTCTGCCTTACCCCTTGTAATGAGCTCAGGAATATCTGTCCACAACAGTTCCTCCTGATCCATGCTGCTAACTACTCTGACCTGTGGGGGTGGGCTGCCTAAGTCTCCCTTGGTATTTGATTAGTTATGTACTACAGCTTTAATTCTGAATGTATAAAAGTAGGGCTGTAGCAGGTTAGCCACTCCTCCTGATGAAGGGTCCAGTTACAGACCCCAAACTCCGTAGTTAGTGTTGCACTTTTCTTGTGTATCACAAATAAGTAATGGAGTGTCATTTTGTAATTATCTGAGCCTTAGACCTTTTCTGTTTTCAGCTGTGGTGAGTGCAGACCCTTTTGCTTTTCTGCTGCTCTCTATTGTTTGGCTGGCACCCATTGCTTGTAGTGCTGTGCTCTCTGAGCCTCATGCTGTTTTGCTTGATCACCCCAAGCTTTGGTTCTGGTTCTGGATTTGGACTCATGACTTATATGCACTCAGTATAAGATGTTCTCTGTACCATCATTTTACAGTATAATAAAGAAGAAAATAAAGAAGAAAGCAAGTGAAATGCTGTACAGAAAGTTTAGTTGCAGGGCAGGTAGCCAGCATCAGCTCTTGGTAAGCCCACAGGGAATCTTCTTGAATGGTATTTGAGACAGTGCTATATTTCAAATTTGAGTAGCACATATCTTCATTAGTTTGTAGTCTAAATTCCTAGTTAGCCATCTGTGCTGAAGAGTCATGAGATATGGTGACTGACAGGAGTGAAAAGGTAAATGACAGGAGACAAGAACTGTTGAATGATGGGACATAGGCCGAGGCAATGTAGTAGTTGAGTAAACCCTGTCCTGTTTAGTCTGTTAAGCCAGTTGCGTGCTGCTGACAAAAGTGTCTTGGAGAATGAAGGAAAACTGAAGGACACGTTGAAGGACAGGTGATGATCTGAGATGAAACATATTTTACAAAAAGTGTTGCAGCCTGCACAAAGAGTATATATGGGCCCTCACATCCATCATTTTGAACTGATGTTATTTTGTTATATAAGCTAACTTTATTATTTACATTGCCAGCAATAGGTCTCCACAGTTTTGACTTTTTTTACTCTAATTATGATGCACGTGTAC
Organism: Neoceratodus forsteri; assembly: GCA_016271365.2. NCBI lineage: Eukaryota > Metazoa > Chordata > Ceratodontiformes > Ceratodontidae > Neoceratodus > Neoceratodus forsteri. The sequence continues at coordinate 1,020,524,342 of CM057454.1, read as the reverse complement.
ACATTTTTTTTCCTTTTTTTATTTTTTTTTACTGTAGCATAATGATAAGGTTTAATTATGAAGACAGACTGAGGTAGCATTGTTTATTTATTTTTTATTTATTTAGTTTTTGTTGACCGGGTAAGTGCACTAGTCAAATCTCCCTATTTTCAGGCACGACCCGGGGGAGGGGGATAGAGATGAATGCCAACTGCCCGTGAACCAGATGAAACTGTGAAAGAGTGCACTCACTTTTATGTGGTATATTAGTATATTTTTTTATTTCAGTTTTTTTTTCATTGATAACTATCCATTTAGTAACATTCCAGACTCAGAGTAGAGTTATGTTCAGGATGATGTTATTCAAGACAAAGAGATTTGGTATAGGATATATAACTGGAAGAAGTCTACGCCAGATAGTGTCATTAGTCATTCATAAATTTAAGCTGACTTCACAACTAAAAGATTTAGGGAAAAATACACACAAGAGTATGTGTGTGTGTGTGTGTGTGTGTGTGTGTGTGTGTCTGTGAGTGTGTGGGTGTGTGAAATTCTTTCATATATTCCATAGATTCATGGACTAGCCCCTAGCTTTTCTAATCTTGTTATAGTTCATCGAAAGAAACAAAAAGGTGACTAGCATGAGACTAGACATTAATGATATGAGAGACACCCTGAAATAATGTTATTTTCCATAGTAGTACTGTACTATTCTTGTTCAACATCTTTGCCAATAGGCTCATCATTATTACAGTCTGAACAGTGTTTTTAAAGTGCCCCGGTGTATCCAGCAAATACATCATAGTTCAATTTAATAAATGTTAGATTTTCAACATTTTCTGGAAGCAGTTTTCTCCTCCTATTACTAGCAACACAGACAATCATGTCTGTGATGGCAGCTGATACCAAGGGGAAACAGTTTTCATTACCTCCTTAAAACCAGTGGAATCAGCAATAGAAAAGGGATATATGTCCAGTGCAATCATTGCAGGTATTTCTTTAACTATTGAGCACCTGGATGACTTTGGTAATACAGTGCTCCCTTGTTATGAAGAGCCCCTCAATAACAAACTCCCTCTTATAGTAAACACTTTTGATGGCTCCCATTGTTACCCAAAATAAGCATATTAACATCTCACTATGGTGAACATTTATCTATAATGAACACCTCAACTTGACTCCAAAGGTGTTCACTATAGAGAGGGACCACTGTATTTAGTTCTCCATTCAAAAGCCTGATACAGCATTAACTGTTTCTAAGACGTCACTGGCACACTGAAAAAGGCCAGCGTGGACAGGGAAAAACTCTTTCTGTTTTCAGTTGGGGAGCTTTCTGATTTTGATAAAAACCGAGCAGAATAATTGGGTGATGATATGGTGCACACTTTGAAAGCCCTGCTCATGGTCTGAAGGGTTTTGTCATGGATATGGAAACCTGTATCTACATCACTAGCCTGTGCCCCACAGTTCACTTCTGCAGCATCGTCTGCCACGTCACCTTGTGACTTATTCTTGGTGCACTGAAATGGATGCATTCTCTGTAAATGTCTAATTAAGGCTGATGTGCCTAGGTTGCTTGTCTGTCTTCCTCTGCTGAAAGAAGCCTTACATAAACAGCCAGCTGCTCATATGCTGTTCTTTGGCTCCAGGTGGAAAAAAAAAACTCATAATGGAAGAGGGTGCTTTTTTTGTTTTTGTCATAGGCATGTCAACTTCTGAATTATCATCTGGCATGTCTACTGTATGTTAACTTCTATATTATTTTTCTCAACATCTTCAGTGTATGATGGAGTGTGAGGCTCATCCTCAGCAGGTAACACAGGCATACTTTGCTTTGCACTTTCATTTTCACTGGCCACTAATGATCCTCCCTCCAAGTACCTTTCTCCAGGATTTTTGATCTGACATTTCACAACAGCAGGTTCCTCTGAGTTCTTATCTTAACAGTTCCTTTCATGCACTGCCTCTGTTTTAGGAATGTGCTCACTGCCACTGCTATCTGCATGGTGTGACTCTGAAGAGCTCACAGAGGAATGAGAAATGGTAGACTCTTAAAAAAGTCTCAAAAAGGTGACACATTGTATGTATGTGTGCTTATTCTTTTCTTTCCACTACGTGAAGTGCCTAACAACAGCCTTTTTTTTAATAACCATACATACCAAATATACTTTTCTTAACTGCTAGTTCATCAGCTAAGCTTTGTGTGTTGCCTTTTGATTGGCCTTTATTTGTTGACTGGGTATCATCGGCAGCAGCCATCAAACACAATGAGATCTCAGAAGGCAACAAAGAACTAGAGGAGGAGAAACCTGCAAAAGGGAGAGAGGATGCACCTCCTGCAGTAGAAGAAGCGCTTTTTGTGTCGATGTTTATTTTTTATGAATTGTTGTCTTTGTCTTTTTCTAACTGATGCTGGAAGCTTGTTTCACAGATAAACTCCCTTCCATCTTGATATGGTTTTATAAGTTTTGAAGAGAGGGTCCAGTTTTCATCCAATCACAAATCAGACATTGTTATTCGTCCACTGTGTTAAAACAAACAAAACAAGCTACATTTCTTTTGTTCTGAAAGTGTCTTCACTCGCTACTGTAAGGGACTTTTCATGCCCCCGACAGCCCAAACTGGCATCTCAGCTGGATGTGAGGTCAGCTCCAGAATGATGGCCCTGATGCTCCTGATTCTGGGTGTAATACATGACTTTGCTAGCAGCACAGAGGATGATTTGTATGCATCTGAATTCCAGATGAAATCTATAAATCTGATAACAATGTTACTGATGATGACTCATGCATACTAGACTGTGTTTGAATCTGTAGATGGTGTCAGTGGAGACAGGGTTTCATATGAATCTGGGGCTGAACTGGAGAGGGTGGGCAACACAAAATGCTATAAGCTATTAATATATTACATAATCAACGCTTTTTTGTGCTGAACATTGGGGTTATATTTCTACCTCTAATGCATTTCAGTTTTTCATAGGGTCTTCATGCTTTTACACATTATTTCAGCAGTAATTGTGTGGTCTGAAACACTGGGAGATTACCTAAATTGCTCATGGGCTCATAAGCAAGGTAGCATCAGGTCTGTTCTGGTAGTTTGATTCTGTGGGTGTAAATGATACAGATATACAATTCCATTGATTTCACCTTTTTTTGTGCAAAATCTCTTAAAAGTTAATGTCAGTGCAAAGCACAGGAACATAATGGGTGATGCTCCTTCTCCCCCCTCCCCCCCGGTCCAGTTCTCTTCTGGATATGGCATGTCCCCACAAGGCTCACATCAGTATCTGCTGCTACTTATATATGCACATTATCACTTATATTGTTCTGGTGGATTACATGTGGGAATACTATGATGACGATTACTATAAGGGGCTTAGTCTGTGAATAGGCTATGAGAGCATGATTTAAACATGCTGTCATTAATTTTTTTTTCATTTAACAGAGTTGTGAATGACAGCAATTAACCATTTTCTTCGTACCAAATGATTATTATGTCCCCACATATGGACTGTGCTATATAGCAGTTTTGTAATTCAGATCCTTCAAGATGCCTGTGTAACCCCTCTCACCTACTCCAACAATGAATGTACTGTTTTTTCCCCCAATTATTTAACCAGGTGAGACACACTAAGCTGAATGCTTGTTTACAGGTGCAACCTGGGAGCACAAAGAAGTTAAGTGACTTGCTCAGGGTCACACAGTATACAAGTAGGGGCTGTGGGATTCAAACCCACATCTCCAGATTTGCAGCTCAGAGCCTTAAACCACTGTGTCATACTGGTTAAGCAGCAGGAATCCAGGCCATATGTAATTGGGGCCTCACTGTGTAATCTGCAGTGCTCTGGGCATGTCCAGTGGAATCATTAGCAGTTCAGACCGGCATGTTGTGAAGGTCATGAAATTGCCTTGAGCATGTCCAGTGGAAGTGTGGTGGCCATTTTGAAATGCCTTGCACATGCTCAATGCTGATGCACAAGGAAGTTGTAAGTAGCTGAAAGGCAAGGCAGCCATTTATTCCTGAATAGCCCAGAAGGAGGAGAAAGTTTACAGGAAGGGCTGTGAACCAAACCAGCCCAGGATGCCTGAGGACCTAGCCATAGCCAGGTGCAGGGCTCACTGCCTCTATTTGTACAATTGCAGGTTAGTACAGAGTATAATATGTTGATAAAAATATTGCTTTAATATGATGTTACTGTTGTAATGTACTGTACCAAACCAAACTTTATTTCTATATCTTAAATATAGATCTACATCTTGTTAGATACTGAGCTACATGCAGAGTTTTAATTTCAGAAACAGATTCAAGTGACACTGCTCGACCGGGTCTGGTGCCATGCTGCAAAAAGGTGACCAGCCAAACAAATACCATAGCACAAAAATGAAGCAGCACCAATTGTGTTTTTGCAAAATATTTTTCTTTTTACTGACAAAATATAAAGGTACAGGCAGAAGTGAACACACAGCAGTAATACAAACAGCAACTAGACGCCCAGTGCTTTGACTCTTAACAAGTCTTCATCAGGGGGTTACCCACCCATGATGTAATTATTTCTATGTGAAATAATGTCTGTTAATGTTATGAGGATTCGGAATATGGAAATTAGATACATATATAGAAATTATTTGCAGAAAACTTTGTTAATGCACCAGTTAAGGTAACTTAATGCCACAAAAGTAGGGAAATTTGGCTTTAGGGTTTTCAACCCTGACTCTTCACCCCCAGCCCCCAAACAGCAAAAAGAAAAAAATCATTATGCTTTTGGCTGTCCTGAGTCTTGATGATTCAGGGGTTGGGTCTTCCTTGGGGTTTTCAACCCTAATGTTCACCCCATTCTGATATAGTGTTTAAAAATACAGAACTGTGTCTCCCTATATGTTGTCAACAACCTGTGGGCCTTGCCTAAAGAAAACAGATCACATCTGATCATATTTACTCATAGAAATGTGAGCGTTAGGGTTGAAATCCCCAAGAAAGACCCAATCCCTGATTCACCAAGACTCAGGACATCCACAAGTGTAATTATTTTTTCCCTTTTGCTGCCTGGGGGTGGGGATTTAGGGTTGGAAACCCTAAAGCCACATTTCTGTACTTTTGTGGCATTAAGTTACCCTAACTGGTGCATTAATTAAGTTTTCTTTTCAAAGAATTTCCTTTCTTTTTGAGATGGTGGAATCATATCCTCATTCATGCAAGTCCCTTTGGGACCTATGTGAACAGATGCAGATGTGCAGGGCACTTTTGCCCCTGCACCATGGGAAGAATCCTTCTGCCTACAGAAGTGCAGGGCCTGGCACATTCACTCTTTATGCATTCACTCTTCATACATTCAGTCTTTTTTTTTTATTTTGACTCCAAATGTTCAAGATAGTCATTTTATGGCTGTCTTTGTAAACATGACATGTACTGTAGCATTTATAATGTATTGGCTGAAATGTCTTTTTTGCACCAGAAATGCAGAAAGATGTTTCATCCAGGATTTAAAAAAAATATCACCTGTCACATTTATGAGGTAGTGTAAAAAATGGCTATGTTGACATTTTAGAGTCAAAATGTTAAACATTAGCAAAGTTATGATTGAACGTTGAAAAACTGCAATGTTCAGTCATAACCTGGGCATTTTACCATATTTGTACAATAAAGTTTCAGCAAAGCCATTTTGTTACCCCGTCTCATGAGCCCGGTAGGTGAAAATTTTCCACTCCCCACTGAAATGTGATTCTGCCCCACCAAAATGCATTCTGCGCTACACGTACAAAAACACATTTTGGCCAGGATTTGAAAAATGATAGCGAAGTTATGAGGGAGTGTAGACACATTTCAATGTATGCTCATAACTTTGCCATTTTTACATATTTTTACCCCATATTTTTAACATAACCTTCTTGTGACCCCATCTCATGAACAATGGCAGTGAAAATGTTTAAATCATACCCAAAAGGTGATTTTGCTAAACAACCATGAACTCACCTTACAGGCCTAATTGGCATAATCACATCACCATTGGTCATGAGTGGGTTCCCAAAAAGGACATGTTGAAAATTTGGGGAGAAAATATACAAAAATGACAAAGTTACGCATCAAAGTTCAAAACCCCATTGAAAGACATTGAACCACACTTACCTTAGTTTCTCATCTTGCAGTCGGCGGTTCAAGCAGCAAGACATGTCTTTGATCAAAGAGTGGATCTACCCCGGGACCTGTTCAGGTGAGTAAGGGTGCATAGGGGGGTGCAGTGAGGGTGTTGGATGGTAAGTGCTGAGTGGGAGTTGCTGTGGTGAGGTCAGATTGACAAGGGACCATTTTCTTTTTTAGAGGTTTAAAAAAAAACATCAGGGGACTTTTTTTATTGCAGCTAAAATTAATGTGGGGACAGCAATCAGAGGGTGGGAGGTGCCACTACACACAAGGAAAACAACATGCATAAGGGAATGGTGATTGGAAGGCTGGGGTGCCACTAGACACCAGGGAAACAACATACATAAAGGGATGGTAATCAGAGGGTGGAGGGTGCCACTAGACACCAGGGAAACATAAGATACATAAGGGGATAGCGATCAGAGGGTGGGGGTGCCACTAGACACCAGGAAAGCATAACATATATAAGGGGGCAGTGACTGGAGAGGGGGCACCACTAGACACCAGGGAAACATTACATACATAAGGGGACAGTTATGGGAAGGTGGTGGATTTCACAAGACACCAGTGAAAGAGTGGCTTACTGCTCTCAGAGCAGCACACAGTATGAGGTTCAGCTGCAGAACTCAAGAAAGTCCCACTGTTCTTATAGGTATCATAGGTATTTTCAGAGCCAGTTAGACCACTGGTCCATAATGCTTACCTGTATTTAAGATCTATAGCCCCCATTTTATTGGTAATGCAGAGTGTGTCTAACCTATGTTTAAATTCCTGCATATTTGTGCTTCCTATAACTTCTTCTGGTAGCCTGTTTCATAGTGAGACGACTCTCTGGCTGTACCATACAGAGAAGGTGGATCAACAGCTTGTCTCTTTAAGCTGGGCACCCAAGATTTTGGTGTGCCCAGAAAAGGTATTTCTGGCCATTAACTGAAGAAAGAAGCATCAGAATCTAGCTAAGCGGTCCTGTTTAGCTAGGTTCTGGTATCTGTATTTTTATAATGATGGCATTATTGTAATTTCCATATTTATTAGTTTGAGTAGAAAAGAAATAAGATGACAGGTCTCATGGCACAAAAAAGCTTCATGCTGTAAGAAGCAAGTGGTGAAAAAAACAAAAACGGTCTTGTGACACAAAACCAAGAATTCTACTGAGCATGCTCAGAACAGAAAAACACACAACTTTAAAGCCTTATAACTCCAGAATCATTTAATATTTTTTTCACAAAACCTTTCAAAAGCACTACCTTAGGACATCATGCCTGTACCCTAAAAGTGTAGGTAAAAAATTCCACTTTGGGTAGGCTGTAGGTGAGAGCTAAAAAAAAACAAGTAAAGTATTGTAAAAATATTGGACAGCTACAGAAAAATTACACATGTGGATCTCAGAAACTGCACAAACTGCCATCACAAAACTTTCCACAGATTTACTTATTGCCTCTTAGATAACACGTGCAAACTTTCAGTTGATTCTGTTAAATGCTCCCAAAGCTATTAAAGTGCAAAATTAGGGGTTTAACATTGAACACCCTACTCAACCCTACCTATAGGGGTACTACTACACCCCTATGATATGTATGAATAGTATTTATGTTTGTGGATTGAATCAGCTGTAAAAGATATTAGGATTTATTTTAATCCTGAGTAACTTGGGAGGAGAAAGAAAGATAACAGGAATGACTTTGAACCAAACCAGCCCAGGTTGCATGAGGGCCTAGCTGGGTGCATCACTACCTTTATTTGTATAATTGCAGGGATTGTTACTGTGAGCTTAGTAACCAGCCTGAGAAAATTGGGACCAGATTTCATCCCAGTGAGGATAAAGACATCGGGACAGCTCAGCTCAGGAAGGACATTCAAGTCAGCAATTGTGCTACAGTTCTATGGACACATTTACAAGTAACCTGGGGACATTCTGGGAAAGGGAGACTGTTGCACGAAAGGTGTATGAGCATATGTTAGAACTCATGTTAAACAATATCTTGCTAAATACCAGCTGGGTAAGTTAGGGTCTAATTTACTGCACGTTTGTGTGGTGTATTAGTCCTGGTGAAACTGTTGTTTATGGTTTTGACAATTTTTCCTATTAGTATTGTATTTTATGCTTCACTTGGTGTTTCTTATGCTTGGAATCCACTAAGAAGCTGCTGTGACAGTGCATGGTGCCTTTCAGTCTAGGCTACCACTGGATTGTTCTACGCAGATGGCGACATGCCAGTCTGATCTTGTTTAATTTTTGTTTGTTTTGTTTATTTAACATCTAGAAAAGTCCATGGGCTAAAGGCCTATTTACATGGGTGACCAGAACAATCAACAAATGTACAATACAGAACAATACACAATATACAATACATCATACAATAATAAAATACATTAACAGTACAACAAGACTAGTCACTTAAACATTTACAATCCCAGCTGTAAAAGAGATAGTTTTCACGGCTTGTCTAAAACTACATAAAAAGTTACTAATGTAAGTTTCCCCCTCCATGTCTAGGGGTATGATGGAGCAAGTCTGCAGGGAAGGGGCATGAACAGACAAAAGGAACACATACCTGGTCAGCCTGATTTCCCAGACATTGCTGGAACTGGGGTGTCTATTGACCTCTGGGTGCTGAGCTGTGGAGGCAAACTTCTTGTAAGCAGCAAAACAGTTCATCCAAACAAATGAGACAACACTCCAAACTACAGGAACAGGGGGATAAGATTTAATGAACAGCTGATCCAGAACAGGAAACAGTCACTCCATGGAGCAGTAAAATGCACACAGTGATTTGCTCTGGCCCAGGAGGTCACATCCGAAACTAGTTGGGTTACTCTGGACTGTGAAATTCACATCCGAGCATTTAATCCAGTTAGCTACCTAATTGACTAGGCAGCCATAGTCCAAAACACAGGCAGCTTAGCTTGGGACAGAATCAGGCCTTTAAATGCAGGCAGCAACAGTTCTTCTTTATCCTCATGCTCTCTCTATTTCAGGTCAGGAGCACAGATCTCTTGGGGGATGACTGATCCAGCCCAGGGCCACCCTTAATTTCAAGCTCCGCTTAAGCATGAGGCCCAGGCAGGCGACTTTGGCCCAGGCAGCAAACGCGAACATCGACGCCTGGCCCCCAACTCAGAATTGGGTGATCTTGAGCTTGGGGCCAAATGGGACCAGGGCTGTCCCCAAACTCCCCAGATCTCACTGGACCCCTTACATCACAGTTTCTCCATCACAGCTAAGGCATAATGGGACCAGGGGCTGTGCCAGAACCCTTGGACCCCTCAGTTCACTGTCCCTTCCTTCTCTTCTCCCTGGTCTCTCTCTCTTGGTCCCAGAGAGACTGCTCCTGTTCCTCTGATCCATGTCTCCATCTCAATGCAGGCAGCAGTTTCCCTCATGGGGCCCCTCTCAGCAGTAGGATAATGGCAGACAGCCCACCCCCATGCTGCTGGTCTTATGCAGACTCATTACTCCTTAGCAGTCAGAAAGCTGTCCTCTATAATCTCAGACACAAATCAGCCTCTTTTCTCAGTGCAGTTAGCCACTGCAAGGCAAATCATGAAGGAAATGTGAAAGGAAAATGTGTGCCCTCTACTGAGATTTGAACCCAGACCCATGGCATTCCATGCAATGCTGTAGCCACCTGAGCTATAGAGGAACTCAGGAGATTAGCTATTATCCCAGGCAGACAGCTATCGAATCCAGCCCTATAACGGGGCTCCAACACAGACTGGCCACCATCACATCACTTCAGGCCTCTGAACACTTCACTGCCCAAAAATCAAAAACAGAAATGCAGCCATCCTGCTGACTGAGCAGCAATTGACCCAGCACAGTTCTCTCCCCAGCTGTTCTCCTTTGATCTCCCCTCTTTTTCTGCCTGATCTCCCTTTTCATCTTACTTAGATGCCACACGTTCCCTGGGTGCCAAAACCTATGCATCCCCACATAGACTTTTGGGACATGAAGTCCTCATGAAACTATTTATAATGCACCTCCCTCTCATTTCCTCACATGCTGAACTACCCCCCTGAAAATGAAGCAGTCGCTCCTTTAAGTTTTTCCATTTGGTGGCCGCACATGTGCTGTAGCGCTGATTGCCATAGAACTATTTACAAATTTCATTTTTTTTCTCTTGTGGTCTAGAGCTTGGCTGACCCCAGAAAAAATGAACCCAGGACCACAATGTGCCCAGAGATGTAGAAACAACAACACAGCACCTGGCCTGCCCACTGTAAGCTGAGACACCAGGAGCAGATGCGTCAGGAGCACCTGGGGAACTAGACTCCAATCCAACTCGGGACCTCCCATAGATGCCACAAGGTGAGCAGCGAGCCATGACTCCTAAGGCTCGCAAAAGTAAACCCACTTGGGGGGCTTACATTGACACAGGTTATTGTTGGTGGTAGTGTGTTAAAAAAGGCTGGCAAATTATGAAACTTTTTTTTTGACCAGTCTTAGTTCTTATCTTAGGGACAGAGAATTGAAAACTTAGGACCTGGTTGAGGCAGTACTAACATATTTTTTAAAAATGTCATAGAATAAATTTGGAACTCTAACATTACTTTTTTTTAGCAAGGGTACCTAGTTGAAATAAGTACCTCTGATAAAGCTGTAACCAACCAACCAATGTGTTTATGCAAATCACAGTGGTGTGTACAGTATGGTAGTTGAGTAATCTTAATAGACTCCAACCAAAGCATTTTACACAAGCTGCCTTAAGGATTACACCTGTTTGTTTTAGTAAGTGACAAAGTAAGCTACTGTACAGCAGTGGGATTCAAATGTGGTTTTCAGGTGTACAGCTGTGCGCTAGTCACTAGTTATTTCTTCCTGCATCTTGTCTAGTTTCTTACAAGACAGGACCCATTTATTAGATATCTGTTGTTTGACTGCAACATATCTCCATGTGGCCCATCTCAGAAATGTAATATTCTTGGATTACTTGTTGTAATTTTTATTTTATTTAGTTTTTGCTGATGGGGAAAGGGGGGCTAGACAATTCTGCCTATTTTCAGCCTCGTCCTGGGGAATTGGGATACAGATGGATGCCAATTGACATGGAACCAGAATAAGCTGTTAGTGGTATTTTTTTAGTGAATGGGGAAATTTGGCCAGGACACTGGGGAAATTCCTCCTCTCGTCAGTAGGGGGAGATGCTGCTGTTCTGAGTCTGGAATGGCAGATGGTGCCAGGTCAACGATGGAGCAACAGGTAGGAGAAAATGTGCAGTCTGGGCTCGCTTCCCTTGCTGTAGCTAATGCAGGGGAAGAAGCAAAAAATTCAGGTGAACCCTTAGAGAGTTATAGTGTTTTGCATGGTAGCGACCATGTGGTGGGAGAAATGGGCTCAGAGGATGGGTCCAATATGTCTCTGCCTACTACACAAAGGAGCACTAATATGATTAAAAAACAGACTGCAGCTCAGAACGACTTACCGAGGACAGCAGATCTTTCTTCAGCAATGCAGCATAGAACAGCTGTCTGTCAGGAGCAGGGTTTGACAGACACAGCTGGGATGACTCTCTGAATGATGCTAGTGCTGGAGGAATGCAGAAGGGAAATGCACAGAAAGACAGTTTTCCCAGCTCAGAGTGGTCGAAGGAAAGCGCTCTAACAAACGTTGACTGGACTGTACAGTACAGAATGACAAGTGGATCCCAAATTCTACCTGGGAGACATTCTCACAAGACACACTACCAGGATCGGGGGCCCCCATGAACTCACAATAAGGTCAGAAAACTGTTTTGGACAAAACAAATAATAATGAGGGTGTGGAAGATACTGAATGGACTGCTACTGAAGCAGGAACAGAGGTTCCTATGGATTCTCCTCACCATTCCCCTCCTATATCACCACGTAGAGAGCAGCAAAGATCTGGGCCCCGTTTCTCTGACTTATTTAAAAACAATAGGTTAGAGCAAGTGCCCAGAAGAAATGCAGTCCACCTCAGGTATTGGGGTGGGCTTGAGGAGCATCCAGATAGACTTTTTTTGGCCAGAAAATTGCTGAAATAATTGATGAACTGCCAGGCAAATGACATTTATGCTTTGATAAATGTACGAGGGGAGGACACGTCTTTTGTTTTTCTTCAACCCTATTTTTATGCTCCCTACTTGCCTCCTCTCTCCACTCTCTCAGACATCCTCTGTCTGCAGGCTCCACTCTTATCATGATCTGCCCCTAGAGTACTCGGTTTCACACTAGCAACACCCCAGTATACCCCCCTGGTAGGGCTGAGGAGGGTCCCCCCTTCTTACCTCCCCAAATCAACATACTTTTGTGTGTTGTGGAATATTTACAACGGAGTCTATCAGATGAGCCTGGAGATCCCTCAGAGAGGTGTTGTCACATAGGAGAGACTGAGGTGTTTTTCCGGTATTCTTCCCCAGACGTCAGCATGCAATGAGGGCCAATGAGCTAGGAGGCACACTGAGATGTGCCTCCCGCTGCACCGCTCTGCAGACATCTACCCAATGCCCTTGCTGCATCTCCACCTTACCACACCTTCCACCTGGGCTCCCCTAGATGGCGGTATTGCAGCAGGAGCCTGCAGCTAACCCCCCGAGAAGGAAAGCAGTCGTTGGGTGCTCTATCCTTCTCCTCCCTGGCCGACCCCCAGTGACCCGTGCTCATTCCCAAACATGGGTCATCGGCGTGGTATGAGGTCAGGCATCCAGTGCTTCAGCCCTCAGCGCCACTGTGCCAGCCCAGGGAGGACACATTTGACATAAGCTTTAAAACTTTTGCTGGGTTAATTAAGTTTTGGCAACGTTATGAAAACTGCAGAATGCTGCCTTTATGACTACCTTTTTGGGCTATACCTATCACAAAACACCTCTATAAAACAGTTAATATCATGTTCTGAAATGAAGTGGTAAATGTGGGGGACATTCTATTCTGGTTGGAACAAAAATTTACTGTTCTAGGGCCTCCTGAAGCAATCATTGATGGGGAAGGGATTTGGACTGGTAGCTGGAAGTTCAAAGTAAAACTGCACATAACAGGGAATGAAATAAACCATATACCTAACAGTTTTTCCCTGGGAAAGGATAGGGGTGTGTGCCTGCTACAAATGTAGTAGTAGGAGACACCTCAGCAGTGCCTGTGATAAGGTAAAGTGAGCTCTTTGTGGAGAACTAGATCACAATAGTGGGACATGTAGGAATACATTTCATTGTAATTTATGTGAGGAGCAGGGCCATGCTTACTACCAGTGCCCCTGGGCTGGACAAAATAGGCAGGGAGGTATAAATAAAGAAGGCTTGATAAATACAGCATAAAATAGGCATCAGAGTAAGGACACACCCAGTGCAGACCCAAATGCTTCAGCACCTCCACCTAGTGAACGCCCCACTACCCTAGCATCTACTCCTAGTGCAGGCCCATCAACTACTGAGCACACACAGGCCCCTGGGCAAGAACCAGGAGAAGCATCTCAAGACAACACACAAAGTGTATTACATCTCAGCCCCTCCAGCACATGCCTGGAGGTACCTACCACTTCCAAAACTCAAAACAGGCACAGCAATATGCCACCACCCCTTCCACATCAGAATTCCAAACCTCAATCCAAGAAGGGTGACCAGGGCCTCTAGTAAATATGTTAGCCAGGTTTTGGATATCCCCACTGGAAACTCTTCAAATTTTGCAGGATCAGGAGGGAGGTTCTGATCAGATGTATCCTCTAAATCTGGGTTCATATCTGAAATGGAGTGTGAGGAGGAGGGACCAGGGGTATCAGAGACTAAGAAAAAAAAAACACGAAAAAAATGGAAAAAAGATACCCAGAAACCATAAAGGAAATCAAATAAACAAAAATCTGTGGCAGCAATTAAACTTGTTTTCTTAAAAGCTTGCAGCATCAAGAATTATAAAAAAAGGATAGCGTGCTTGCATTTTTTCCAAACCTTAGATGTGGATATCATATTACAACAGGAAATAAGGTTTAACTGTTTACATGACAAAGATCAAGCAAAAAAACTGTGGACCCATGGGCCTACCTTCTGGTCCTATGGGGAAGATGCAGCAGATGGCCTGGGTATCTTGTTTAATCACACAAATGTACAAGTTACAAGGTTAGTAGAATACACCCAGGGAGGTGGAAGACTAGGTTTGCTGGCCAAGGCACCGAGCTGCACCTGAGTTCTTTTCTTCTATGTTGCTTGAAAGGACAGAGCAAAGAACCTTACCAGAGCAAGGAAAAGGATTAAGGCTTCTTTTGGCTATGCAGATTTACTGTGTGCTGTTATTTTTATTTGGTACTCACAGGGATTGTTATGTTACTGTTTGTTGCTAACATTTTATTGCTTTATTTTTCTCTTATTCAAATTGATGTTGCTGGGTATACCTTCTGCTGCATTATTACAGGGTGTGCCTACAGGTGTGTGCTTACAGAGTACTGCTGTAAGCTTCTGATTAAATTGTCTTTTGCAAGGTATATCTTCTGTTACTGCTTTATTTTTCTCTGTAGCAAAGTGTTTCTTACAGGGTATATCTTCTACGAAATGATTACAGGTGGTGCTTTACAGGTTTTATAATTTTATCTATCATTAGGATAAGCTTTCAGGGCTACTGCATTTGTTGCTGGCTGATTGTTTCTGCTCTTACCTCCTTGTTTCTTTCATCCATGGTTCTTCTTTTTCAGCGGGGGAAGGGCCCAGCCACCCAACCCCATCCCCAACCACCCTACACTGCACTCCTTTTACAGGGTAGCACAGCCGTGATATTTCCTGTAGCAAAGCAGGAAAGGGAGGATCAGAGGGGTATTCACACAGTGACCTCATTTACAGGAGCACTAGTAATTTAAGTAATAATACCTGACAGGGTGGGCATTATTGGGGAGGGCCTTATAGCCCCTGGAAGGTCTGTTATAACCCATAACGCCCACCCTGGAGGGTATTATTACACTTAGACAATGGGGTTAGATTAGTTTTTTTTCTACAATGTTTTTATTAAAAAAAAGAGTGTCAAATATTAAAAATAAAGAGAAATGTGGGCTTGTTAAATAGTCCCTTGCCACTAGAGGGTGCTGTTATTTTTTTATACGTAGGAAGGGAAGTGAGTGTCAGTGTGGTGGGCAGAGTGAGTAAAATGACACTGAGGAATCAGAAGAGGAGCACAGCTATGAGGGAATATGAGCTGCAGTAAAATATTTTTTTTTATTAAAGAGACAAAAAAGAAACAGAGTTTGGTGTTTGTGGCTGAGCGTTGTCACAATGAAGACGAGTGGGTGGTGAAAGGATGTACTGTAAATGAGTGAAAGCGGAGTCGGTGGACTGCCCGAAATGCTGTTGGGGGGTGAGAAACAGAGCAGAGCTGTGAGGCAGGAACGTTTTTGTAAAAAATTTAATCATTTAGTTTTTGGTGCTGCAGTTTGTGTTGAAGGCGAATGGAATGAATGCGAAGTGGGTTATGTCGGCGAGGCACTCGCTTAGCGAGGAAAATAAATGGCTCTGGTGAGTTCCAGAATTGGAACTTGTTTTAGAGTGGGCCGTTGTTAAGAAATAATGGCCCGGGTAGTAGGGTGTTTGAACCAATCAGGAAGCAAGTTTTAGTTTCAACATTATCTAACTTGTTATAACAAGTTATACAAAAACAAACAAACAAAACACAAAATCAAACTTTTGCTTTCATTTTCTTCCTTCTAATTACCCTGACCAGCTTATAAACCCAGCAACTTATCTGGAATGGATATCATTAACTGCAGGTACTGCAGAACACTTTTCAGAAGGGCAGTTTTACAGGATTTAGGACACTGTCCTACATGCTGGACCATTGGAGATCTAAGGACTCAGCTCCAGGCAGCATGGGCAGAGATTGCACACCTCAAATTGCATATTCAAGAGGGAATATATTATAAGAACCGCCCACCGTTTCCTCAACATCCAACAGAAGCATCTCGACCGCAGAGGGTAGTTGGTCCGGGAGGTTGGCAGTTGGTTAGGAGGGACAAATCAGGTGCCCCATCACTCGGTGCTCTCCAACATATCACCTCCAAAAACCATATAAAAACTACAAACAGGTATCTGCCTCTATCTCCGAAATCAAACAAAGGGGCAGAGGACACTGCAGAGCAGGACACTGCAGCACAGGAGCTAGCACAACAAAACTCACCCAAAACAGGAACCAAAACAAAAAAGCAAAAAGGAAATCCAAAAAACTTCTGATCATAGGAAACATAGAAGTTGTCAGCAGATAAGGACCTCTTGGCCCACCTAGTCTGCCCTATATTCCTTATCTACTATGCCATCACAGAGCCTACTCAATCTGCGGTCTACTCCTCCTTACCTTACTTCTTGGGTCCCCTTGGGTTTATCCCATGCATGCTTGAATCCTGTTACCATTTTAGCACCCACCACCTCTGCTGGGAGGCTGTTCCAGGTGTCCACCACTCTCTCTGTGAAGAAGTATTTCCTCACATCCCCTCTGAGCCCCTCCTCCAACTTCAAAGTGTGACTCCTTACCCAGGAGAATCTCTTTCTATGGAAAATACTACCTTCCTGCACCTTATTAGTACTTGTGAGATATTTGAACATTTCTATATCCCCCCTTTCCCTCCTTTCCTCTGGAGAGCACATATTTAGTTCAATGTGCTTACACAACTAGATGAGATGAGATGATGCTTGTGCAACTTGATTTACCCTGTGGCCCTCTGCCTCTCCATCCATGGGACACACCACCCTGTAGGGGCACGATGCAAGGAACCCCAAAGGAGGGCCCCCCCCACAGGTGCTGCGAGAATGACCGCATCAGCCAAAGGCAGACCAGAAAGAAGCCCATGGGCAAGAAAGACAAGCCACTGAAGGAGGCTCCATGATTCGGGGAGTTGATACCTATCTCCAGCCAGGGGTAATGGTCAGATGTCTCCCAGGTACACCAGCGTGGAGAGACACTGACCACATTGCTAAATTGTTCGGGAAGCAGGAGAAAACACTGATGTCTTGGTACACATAGGGACTAATGATCTCACCAGCCAGTCAGTTGTGGAGACCAAGGAACACCTGACCAGGATGGGTGACAAACTATCATCCATTTCATCCGGCATCTCCTTCTCTGAGATCATGCCAGTCTGGGGGGGGGGCAGATGGATGGAAGGTCAGAGAAGGGGAGATAGGGAAGCTAAACATGTGGCTTAAGGGCTGGTGCCAGTGAAAAGGACACAAATTTGTAGGAACTGGCAACAGCTTTGGGAGCGAAAAGTTCTTTAAATTTGATGGACTGCATCTGACTAAGGAGGGAGTCAGTGCATTTGGGCAGAAGTTTGACGTCTTTGCAGAATATTTAAACTAGCAAATGGGGAGAGGGGTGCAGCACCCCATACATCAAATGGGAAGAACACCCATCCCCCCTCAGCTAGTAGTCAAACAGGAGTTCAGCATGTTTGTAGTTCATTTACATTACCAGGTAAGGAAAAAGGTCTAGCTCCCCATACGATGCACAGGGGAAACACCAGACCTCACCCAACAACTAACACACCAAAATCTGGCCAATGGAAAATCATGTACACAAGTGCTCACAGTCTGGAAAACAAGATCCCAGACCTGCAGGCAATAATGACAGAGGCTAAACTGGACATAGTAGCCATTAAAGAGACATGGTTTACCAGTAACCACACTTGGGAGACATCAGTACCTGGCTATGTACTGTTCAGGAGAGACCAAGGTGCAAAAGGGGGGGGGATGGCCCTTTATGTCAATGAAAATATCAAAGCTGCAGAAATTCAGAATATACATAAGGAGCCAAAAGAACTGTGGGTCACCCTGGAAACAGGAAATGGGACAGCCATACGAACTGGGCTTGTGTACAGTCCTCCAGACCAGGGGGAGGACATAGACACATTACTGTTAGAAGATATACAAAACATGATAGCTAAAGGGGAGGTTCTGATAATGGGAGACTTCAACCTGCCAGATACAGATTATTCAATACCAGCGGGAACAGCCACCAGAACTAGACACATGGTGGATTCACCACAGGAGGAGGGCCTCAAACAACTGGTACAACTACCCACAAGAGACAGGGCTATCCTAGATCTAGTACTGACTAACAGGAAAAGGATCACAGATTTCTAGGTAGAAAGTCTCCTGGGGGCCAGTGACCATCACATGGTATGGTTCAATTTGGCCACTAGAACTAAATCATCCCATTCCAAGGCAAAAATATGGGACTTCAGAAGAGCTCAAAAGAAGTAAGGGTTCAGCCCAGCCACCTCGGTAAAAAACGAAAAACTTTTTTAGGGAGGAGCCAATACCAATCAACTCTAGTAATCAGAAAATCACAGATTGGTGAATAAAGGCCCACTCACCCAATATATTCAAAGATTATTTAATTTATTCAAAATCTTATATATCTCAAGATATAGTACCAAGTACTAAAACATTGTACTGTGTAAATGTTTTGGATTAAACCTTCATCAGTACAGTACCATATCTGTAAAATACAACGTAAAGACTCTATTAGGTTTACTTATAGTTAATACAATATTTTTATAATGATAATTTCATACTAAGAAGAATTGCTCACCATAAAGGCAACTATCAAACACCTGGCATTTGTAGTTATGAATTTAACATTCTGTTTATCATATTATACCTAAAAATATACAAAGGCACATGTAATTTTATTATTAATGCTTAAAGTGATACCAAAACAATTCCCATAGCCCATGGTGATTGATTTTAAGATTTTACAATTGTTTGAGCTTACCATAAAACATGCTCATTTTCTTTCAGATTCTGTCATATATCCATATTTCTCATTACTGCATAATGTTTACCTGAAAAATACCATTTATTTTTAGTGTACACGTTATCAAACCAAACCTCTTCTTTATAAAGCTAACTAAGGAGAGTTATGTATTAGTGACGCATCAGCTTCCAATCTGATTATTAAACTATCAAGTAAACTATCAATTAAACAAAGCTGACGTGCCCAGACCTCTCGATTTCAAGGATTCAGTTGTAGAAAGATATCTATTTCAATACATTTTTTGACCATTTATAATTAATAAAAGATTTAAAGTGGTTCAAATATTAGGTTGAATTGGGTACCATTAAAATAAAAGGCGCTGCTTTTCTAGGTTGAGCGAGTTGAGAGAGCAAGAGCAGATACTGCGACAGGTTCATACTTCCATGTAATGACGTATACAAGTCTACGTCAAAACCCTGCGGTATTTAAAATGTGGGGTTGAGTTGGCGCAACACTTTTGCATCCTAAAAAGAGAGAAAGGCAGAGATATGTGAGTACATGTATTAAAACGAGAGAGCGTTCTAGTATTTGAACAAAACTCAGATTGTTAGGTTATGCTGAGAGAAAGAGCGGGATACACATCTATGTAAGCAATGATATATTGGAAACCGAGAGACAAGTAGCAGTCTACGAAGACAGTGAAGATATTTTAGAGAAATAGAGTTTTCAAAGTTAAATAAAACACTACACAAGCGGGTGGTTGTAACGGTCATTAAAATAATGTATTTTTGGTTTGAGATCAGGATATTAAAGTAAGCGAGTGAATTCTTAAATTAAATGATTTACATTTATCATTGAGTAATGACCATGGTTAATGATTTCAAGAATTTAATCGTAGAAAGATGTTTGTATATCTGATTGAAACATTTCAATGTACTGTTTATATTAAAGTGAATGGGACACTGTAAAAGTGTATGGTGCTGCTATTACAAGCATGTCGGGCACGCAGAGTTAATGCGCAATTGCGTGGTAAGTTTTTCCACGTAATGACTAGCAAAGCTCAATGCCCGATTCCCACATTTTTCAAGACGCATCATTCAGGTGACACAGAACCTCGTAGGTAGAGAAATCGAGAGGTTTGGGCATGCCAGCTTTGTTTAATTGATAGTTTACTTGATAGTTTAATAATCAGATTGGAAGCTGATGCATAACTCTCCTTAGTTAGCTTTATAAAGAAGAGGTTTGGTTTGATAGCGTGTACCCTAAAAATAAATGGTATTTTTCAGTTAAACATTATGCAGTAATAAGAAATATGGATATATGACAGAATATGAAAGAAAATGAGCATGTTTTAGTGGAAGCTCAAACACTTGTGAAATCTTAAAATCAATCACCATGGGCTATGGAAATTGTTTTGGTATCACTTTAAGCATTAATAATAAAATTACATGTGCCTTTGTATATTTTTAGGCACAATATGATAAACAGAATATTAAATTCATAACTACGAATGGCAGGTGTTTGATAATTGCCTTTATGGTGAGCAATTCTTCTTAGTATGAAATTATCATTATAAAAATAATGTATTAACTATAAGTAAACCTAATAGAGTCTTTACGTTGTATTTTACAGATATGGTACTGTACTGATGAAGGTTTAATCTGAAATGTTTACACAGTACTATGTTTTAGTACTTGGTACTATATCTTGAGATATATAAGATTTCGAATAAATTAAATTAGCTTTGAATATATTGTGTGAGTGGGCCTTTATTCACCAATCTGTGATTTTCTGATTACTTCAGAAGAGCTGACATTGATAAGATGGCTAACAGAGTTAAGCTAGCCCTGGCAAAAAAAAAAAAAAAAAAAAAACAGGTGAGGGGGTACAGGCAAAGTGGGTAAACATTAAGGATGCAATACTTGAAGCAACATCCCATTGCATTAGAGAGAAAAGGAAGTGCAAAAACAGAAGGAAACCACTTTGTTTCTCAAAAACAATAGCAGAAAAGGTCAGAGCCAAAAGGCTGGCCTTCAGGAAATGTAAGGGAACGCAGTGGGATGAAGATAGGGAGGCATACCAAACTTCCCTAAGGGAAGCAGGGAAGGCAGTAAGGCAGACAAAGATCCAAACCGAGGAAACACTTGCACAAACAATAAAAGAAGGTGACAAGACTTTCTATAGATACATTAGTGAAAGGAGAAAGTCCAGAGGGGGGGTATTGATAAGATCAAAGGGGATAAGGGAGCATGTGAGGAGGAGGAGGACCATGTAAAAGCATCTATCCTAAATAGATACTTCTGCTCAGTATTTACTGAAGAGAAGATAGGGCAGGGCCCACAGTTCAGTACCATGGACACAGGGGCGAGGGAGGTGTGCACTAGTCCCTTCACAAAAGAAAGGGTCCTACAAGAGCTCGATAAGCTCAGGGTGGATAAGGCAATGGGACCTGATGGCATACATCCCAGGGTACTAAAGGAGCTAAGGGTGGAACTAACAGAGCCATTATTAGAACTGTTTAGTGAGTCTCTGAGCACAGGAGAGGTCCCAGAAAACTGGAGAAAGGCTCATGTGATCCCGCTCCACAAGAGTGGTAGCAGAGAGAAGGCAGGGGAACTACAGAACAGTCAATCTTACCTCAGTAGTGGGCAACATTATGGAGGCACTCCTTAAGGAAAGGATAGTGCAACACCTGGAATCAATAGGAGCGCAGGATCCAAGATAGCATAGGTTTACAAAAAAAAGGTCCTGTCAAACTAATCTCATAGATTTCTTTGACTGGGTAACCAGAGTGGTGGACCAAGGGGGAGCAGTTGATGTCACCTACCTTGACTTCAGCAAAGCTTTTGATACTGTTTCACATAGAAGATTGATTAATAAGCTGGGTAGGCTCAGGGTGGGTCAGACATTGGTCAACTGGGTGGCAAACTGGTTGATGGACAGAAAACAGAGAGTGGTGGTACATGGTATACAGTCAGAAGAGATGCAAGTCACATGTGGAGTACCTCAGGGATCAGTCCTGGGGCCAGTCCTCTCCAATATCTTCATCAGTGACATTGCAGATGGACTGGAGGGTAAGGTTTGTCTGTTTGCAGATTACACCAAGATTTGCAACACAGTAGATGATCCAGATGTGGTGGACAGAATGAGAATAGATGTGGATAAACTAGCAAAGTGGTCAGAATAGTGGTAACTGGGGTTTAACTCAAAGAAGTGCTAGATCATGCACATAGGGAAGAGAAACACTGAAGCCACTTATAGGTTGGGAGGGGAGTTGCTGGAAGTCACAAGGGAAGAAAGAGACTTGGGCATCATCATCACTGATGACCTGAAATCATCCAAGCAGACTACTAAAGCAGTAAGTAAGGCTAGGGGAATGTTGGGGTGTATTAGTAAGGGTATCACAAGTAGGAAGAGGGAGGTAATAATCCCTCTTTACAAGAGACTGGTTAGGCCCCATCTGGAGTACTGTGTGCAGTACTGGAGGCCGCACCTTCATAAGGACATTAACCAAATTGAGTCAGTCCAGAGAAAGGCAACCAAAATGATGCAGGGACTGCATCAGAAAACATATGAGCACAGATTAACGAAGTTCAATATGTATACCCTAGAGCAAAGGAGGGAGACAGGTGATATGATCAAAACATTCAAACACCTTAAGGGCATTAACAAGGTGAAGGAGTCTAACAAGTTTCAATATAAGAAAAATAGCAGGACAAGAAGACACAGCATGAGATTAGAGGGAGACAGATTAAGGGGTAATGTGAGGAAGTTCTTTTCCACAGAAAGGATGTTGGATGAATGGAATGGTCTACCTCAGGAAGTGGTGGATATGAACACAGTGCAGGGCTTCAAACAGGCATGGGATAGGCACAAGGGAGCAATACAGATGAGTATGAATAAATAGGCCATTGACAGAGCAAAGACCGATGGCACATGCATAAGTTAGAAAAAGAAATGGGCAGACTGGATGGGCCTTGAGGTCCTTATCTACCATCAACTTCTATGATTCTATGAGAGCCCTTATGTTAGATTGTGTGTATAAGGGGTTCACACTTCGAATCATAAATACCTATGCCCCTCAGATTAAATCATCCCGAGTAGATCTATTTCATAGCATACAACCATATTTGTTTACACAAAAACAAGTCATATGGGGGGAGACATGAACTGTAGCTTGGATTTAAAAGTCAAGTATCAAGTACAAAAAAAAAGTCTATTGCACTACCCATGCTTTACAAAATGTTTTAAAACAAGCTTCCCTTAAGGATGCTTATAGGAAGCTATATAGGGACACAGAAGCTACCTACAGACAAAGTGCTTTTTTTTTACCAGGATAGACTATGCTTTTTTGTCCAAAAATTTCTTCATCACTGGTTTTAAATTACAACCGTGTGAATTCTCAGACCATTTGGTAATAAAATGCACTATAAACTTTTCAAATTTTCCCACTAAGTTTCCTGCAGTTGCATCAAGGTGGAAACTGAATTCCTCTATGTTAGAAAAAATAAAAATACAGAATAAATTAAATGCTCTATTCGCTGCTGGGAAGTCAACAGCTGTAATGTATGACTCCGGGGCACAATGGTGGGTAGACACTAAGTTAGATATTAGGAATGTGTTCACTTCTGTAGGGAAAGAAAAAAGTAATAAGGATTACTTAACTTATTTAGAGTTCCATAATCAGTACTATAAGTTAACATCCCTACCAAATGTTTAAGATATAAGGATAAAAGAACAAACTGAGAGGATAAAAAGTCATATGAGGCAGTACCAATATGATTGGGCAGTTTCCCTGCAGGCTAAAATGAAGTATGGAACTAAGAAAACATGCTCAGCAGGCCCATTTACTGCATGTAAGCAGAAGTTGGATAATTGAAGGGCCCACCCGTAGTTCAATGGGCGGGGATTCTCTCTACAAAATGCCTACACGCCCAGCCCCTCTCACTCAGCGTTCAAAGTTTGATCACTGGCCCGGGCATGTGGTTGTTTCTTGGCTGGAGCTTATCTGCTGCCTTGTCTCTGCATTTGCCTGCTCTTTCTTTGTCGCTCGAGGCTCTGTTTTTGGCACTTCTCCTACCCTCCTCCTACTTGCCTTTTTCCCCTTCCCTGTTTCTGAGGATTCAGGTATTGGGTAGTTCAGTTCTCTCACTCTCCCTCTTCCTCTGCATGCTGCCAGCCCACTCCGAAGGATATCCGTGTTGCTTCCTGCTTCAGGTTCGGATGTTTTTGGTCTGCCTGCTACACGCTCCATCGCTTTGCTGTGCCGCTTCCTTGGCGGTTCCTGGAGGTCTTCTTCACCCCTTAGCTTCGGGATTCACTCTCCGTGGCATTGTCTGCAGTTGTACTGGGCTTTCACCTTGTCCCTCGATTCAGTGGGTCCCTGCTAGTTGACTGCATTTGCTTCGGGGCTTTGGGCTGTATTATTGTTGTTCCTCCTGTTTTCAGCTCTCTGGACTACTACCTGTTGTTTTTTTCTTTCTTCAGCTCATAGCAGTCTCCATGGATTCTCCTGCTCCACCTTCGACCCCCCCCCAACCCCGTGCCTAGGAAGAAGACTGTGAAATCTAAGCATTCCTTAAAGGACTGGACCGTTCCTTGTCTCCTAGCTGAATTGAATATTCTGGGGGTCCCTGTTCCTGCTGGTGCTAAGAAGCAGGAACTGTATGATTTGTAGCTTGAACATCAAGGTCACAATCCTCAACCTCTGCCTGCCCATCCTGCTATTCCTGCTCCTGATGCCTTTACTGAATTGAAGGATCTCATTTCTCATCTGGCTTCTTCTGTGATGGATATTTCCAATTGCCTAGATATTCTAGAACATCGCCAGACCTCTCCTCTGGTTCTGCAGACTCCAGCCACCCCTGAGCCTGCTCCTGCCCCAATGCCTCAACCCTCTCTTTCAGTGCCTGACATTGCTGCCAACCCGGGTATTCTGGCTTCAAGTTACTCTGTGCCTGCTGTTTCACCTGTTCATCTAGTTCCCACCCATCTCCACAAGGATATCATAGACGGGAAAGATGTCAACCTTATCTCATTACTTATTTCGTCCCATGATACCATCGAAAACAGAGTCATCTCTTGTGGTGATTTCTCAGTCATTCTCCATTCTAAAGACCCCAGGCTTTTCAAAAAACTGACTATTCCTGAATTTGTTTTGGCCTTTAGTCTATTCAGGGACATTTTGTGTTCTGCTTTTCCGTCTTGCAGGGAGGAGCTGGATACCTACCTATATCTAGTAGTCGATCTTGGCATCCACTATGGTGGTACTCATTTTTTTCGATTACCATAAATCGTTTTCAGCTAAAGCTGCTGCTACATTATCTCACCTGACCGTCTGACTTCACTGGGGCTCGCTCGACAATGACTTATTTTGCTGTCATTTCGCAGGTCAACAAGCTCTCACTTGCCAGATATGCGGTTCCTTTTCCCATGCCATCTCTTTCTGCCCCTTATCCATGCTGGATTCATTTACCTCCTGTACTGCCACTTTAGGCTCCACTGTTACCAGGACTATTCACAATCCTGTTGCCATGCCTCGCTTGTCCTACGATAAACATGGTCATCCAATTACTTTTGTGGCTGGTAGATCTGTATGTAATAATTTCAATGATATGGGTTGCTCCCTTCATCCCTGCCATCTGCTGCACATTTGCAGCCATTGTGGTGAAGCTCATGCAAAACCAATCTGCTCCAATTTGAGGAGCAGATCCTGACTATTACATCATCCGTCTACTCCTATTAACGTCAGAGCGCTGTCTTGTCTACTCACCGCTCATCCATCTCGCTCATTGGTGCATCTTCTCATTTCTGGATTTACTTTTGGATTCCATACTGGCATCTGCTCTCTTCCTCAGGACTCCTACAAACCTCCTAATTTGCAAACAGCTCTCACTCAACCAGACTTGGTCACCTCCTTCTTACAGAAAGAGCTGGATTAAGGATATATCATTGGATCGTTTCTCCATCCTCCATTTCCTGTCATTCATGTCAGCCCTATTGGCATTACCACTCGCAAGTTCTCGGGGAAACGACGACTTATTATCGATTTATCAGCTCCACTTGCCACTTGCACTCCCAGTATCAACTCTCTTATCTCTTCTCAGGATTTCTCTCTGGCTTATGCCAAGATTGACAACGCCATAGTGACTATCAAACAACTGGGCAGAGGTGCATGGCTCTCCAAAGCCGACATTACCGATACGTTCAAACTAATTCCAATTAATCAGTCCTTTTGGCATCTCTATGGCGTCAAATGGGAGGACTCCTACTACTTTGCTGTGTGGGTGGTGTTCAAGAGCAGTCCAAAACTGATTGATATCTTTTCTTCTGCACTTTGCTGGTTGTTATTGAATCATTGTCGAGTTTCATCAGTGATCCACTTGCTTGATGATTTTCTTATCATTGAACCTCCTTCTGCGCCTCCAGCAGCTGCCCTTACTGCCTTATGCCATTTATTTCATCATTTAGCTGTGCCTGTCTCAGAAGAAAAGACGTCTGGTCCCGCCACTTCCCTGGAATTTTTGGGCATCATTCTTGATTCCGTTCGTATGGAAGCCAAACTCCCTATGGACAAGCTAAGCAGAATCAAGACTCTGGTTCTATAATTTTCCAATCGCTCATCCTGCACAAAACATGAACTCCTGTCTCTTCTAGGTTATCTCTCATTCGCTAATCGCATAATTCCTCAAGGATGTACCTTCATAGAATACCTGCTCGATCTGCTTCCTTCGGCTTCGTCCCTCCACCATCACATTTCTATTACAGCTACTGCAAAATCCAACCTTGCCATGTGGTTCCTCTTCCTAAACTAATGGAATGGTCACTCTGTGTTCTACAAGGACATTTCTCAGGATCTTTCTCCTCATGTGTTCATGGATGCTTCGCCTACTCACAGATTTGCTGCTATTTTCCATCCAGCCTGGATCTCTTCAACATGGCCTTCTGAATTCCTACACTTGCCTGCAGCCACAGCCTCTTCCCCTTTATTTGAGATATATCCTGTAGTTGCATCCGCTTTCACTTGGGGTCACCGCTGGTCTTTGTCTATGGTATTAATATATACGATAATCAAACAACCGTAGATATTATTAATAAGGGCAGATCATCTTCTCCTGCAATCATGCTATTCTTGCGGAGATTAACATGGCTTTCTCTTATACATAATTTTTGTATTCAGTGTTTTCATATTCCTGGTCATCTCAACATAGCCTTTGACTACCTTTCCCATTTTCAATTTCAGAAGTTCCGTATCCTCTTTCCTGCTGCAGATCTTCTACCGACTCCAGCTCCTCACTTCAAGAATCTAATCATGCCATGAACAACTACTTTACGACAGCACAAAACATTATGTGGTCAGCCTTATCGACCAGCACAAAATTGGCTTACATCATAGCCTGGAGAAAATACAATTTATTCTACTCCATGAAAGGTTACTCTGCATTTCTGATCTCCCTACCTACCATTTTAGCTTTCACGACTTATTGTCATACAACCAGTAAACTGTCTTACTCTACCATTCGCCAATACCTAGCTGGCATTCAATTTCACATTTGCCTGCAAGATCCAGCTTCTGTCTCATTGATATCCTATCCTGCAGTTTCATAGGTTTCATAGGTTAAACAGAGCCAAAAGACCAAGGTCCATATTGCTCGCCAACTTTTTAATTATACCCCTTAATTAAATTTATGCACAAAAAAGCATCCAATCGGTTTTTGAATAAATGCATACTTTCACTGGCAACCACTACAAGTGGCAGGCCATTCCATATTCTAGACACTCTAACTGAGAACCATGAACTTCTCTGTTTTGTTCTGCAGCGTTCTACCATTAATTGTAATGGATGAGCCCTGGTTTCATAAACCACTTCTCTAAAGACCAATCCTAAGGTATCCCACAAACTATCATCTTGTAAAGCACGATACACCAAACATAGATCTCCCCTCAATCTGCAATATTCCAGACTATAAAGTCCAAGTTTTAGGAGTCTATCATCATATTCTAATCCCCTTACTTCATCCATTTTTTTAGTTGCCCTTCTCTGGACTTGCTCTAGGGCATTTATAGAACCTTTATCTCCTGGTGCCCAAAACTGGGCACAGTATTCCAGGTGCAGCCTAACGAGTGAGGAATACAAGGGGAGCAGGACTTTACTGCTACTGCTTTTTATGTGTTTATTAATACAATGATGAATACCCCCAGCCTTTTTGATAACTTGTTGGCAATGTAGTCCAAAATTTAAATCATGTTTTACCCTGATTCCCAAATCACGTTCATCTTCAACTACTTCAAGCAATCTACCACCCATTGTTTAATTTGCTTTTGGATTACTCTTTCCAAAATGCATCACAGTACATTTATCTATATTAAACATGAGTTTCTTTACCTTTGCCCAACTTTCTAATTCACTTAAGGCATATTGTAAAGTAATTACATCTTCAGATTTATTAACTGTGAAATCAATACGGGTGTCGTCAGCAAATTTGGTTAACCAAGCATCCGTTGATGTAGTTAATGAAGAAATATAAATATTAAAGAGACAAGGGCCCAGAACAGATCCCTGAGGGACCCCACTAGTCACTTGTTCACAATCAGAATAAAAGCCCTTTATACAGACCCGTTGAGTTCTCCCAGTTAACCAAGATTCAATCCATTTGGTAATATTCCCCTCTAGACCCATTTTTATAGTTGCATCTATTAAGTCACCATGTGGTACCTTGTCAAAGGCCTTAGAAAAATCAAGAAGAATAACATCCACAGCTTCACCTTTATCTAATGCCTCCCTGACACCACCATAAAAATGTAACAGGTTTGCCATACATGATCTAGATTTTACAAAACCATGTTGTGCGGTGTCAGGTAGCATAATATTCCCTATATGACTTTTTACTATGCCCTCAAGAATCTTACCCAGGACAGATGTTAAGCTAATGGGTCTGTAATTGGCTACATTCTGCTTTGATCCTTTTTTAAAAATGGGAATAAGTGTGGCCTGTCTCCATGCTTCTATAACGTCTCCTTTTGTAATAGATTTTGTAAAGAGAGCAGCGATTGGATCTGATAAGGGAATTGCCAGTTCTTTCATTATACGAGGGTAGAGTCCATCGGGTCCAGCTGATTTATTGGGGTCTAATCTCAGAAGTAGTTTTTTGGCTTCCATTTTCTCTACTATATTTTCTTTTATTGTTATTTGATCACTATGACTTTCATTTGGGCTAGTTTTTTATTAAAAACAGAGGATACATAGTTATTACAAGCTGTAGCCATTTGCGATTTATCAGTTAGTAAATCACCATTTGTGTTCTTTATTGGGCCAATAACAGGTGTGCCTCCCCTCTTTTTATTTATATATGTATAAAATGTTTTATAATTATCTTTTACATTTACAGCTAACCTGTACTCATAATTGCATTTAGCTTTTCTAATACTATTTTTTGATAACCTTAATTGATATTTATAATCAGTCCAATTTTTTTGAGAACCATTTAATTTGGCCTTTATAAATGCCCTGTTCTTGTTTCTTATATGCTTTTTAATTATTGCATTCATCCAAGGTGATTTAAGTTTTTTACTTTCTGTTTTCATCATTTGAGGAATATATTTTTTGTGGCAATAGTAAGTTTAGTATTTAAAATCTGCCACATTTCCAAAAGTGACTTATGCTTAAAATCTGATTTCCAATCCCAATTTGCCATTTCATTTCGAAAATCCCCAAAATTAGCCTTTTTAAAATGATATATTAAAATACTACTAGGGTCATATTCTGAGTTAATTTTACAAGTAAAGCTAACCATGGAGTGATCACTGGAGCCAAGGGGGGAAGGGGATAACCTTACAGTTAATAATATTAGTACCCAAGTTGTTCAATACTAAATCTAAAATATTTTCACCTCTAGTATTTATCTTCACTATTTGTTCCATATTATTCTCTAGGAATGTTTCCAAATAATTGCTTTCAGCAAGGGTATTTGTTTGTAGTGTATTCCAATGTATACCCAGTAAATTTAAATCCCCCATAAGTATGGCACTACTTGTTGATGAAAACTTATTTACAAATTCTAATAGTTGTACATCGTCACTCTGGGTAATAGATGGGGGCCTGTAAACAACTCCTAGATTAATTAATACATTCACAAGTCTTAGGAAGAATTTTAATCCATAAGGCTTCTATACTAGGCCGTTGGGTTATTTCAATATTTTCGGTCATAATACTGTCTGAAACAGAAAGTGCTACTCCCCCCACCAGCACCAATTTTATCCCTATGGAACAATGTATAGCCCGTAATATCCTTTTCCCGGTATCAGTATCCTGCCACCATGTCTCTGTTACTGCACATATATGAATATTCAATTTAGTAAGTTTCTTCTTACAGCAATCCAAAAACTCTCATTCAAAAGAATGCCTCCTTATCTGCCCATCAACGATACCATCTTCAAACAGCTAATTAATCTACTGAAGTCTGAACCTCCTACTTCACACTCCAACATTCTACTTGCAGTTATTTGTCTTGCATTTTACAGATTTCTACACCCTGGAAAACACACAGTTTCATCAACTTCTGTAATGTCCTTTCTCAAGGCCAAACATCTTTTCAAGTGATCTGACTACTATGTTCTCCATCTTTCTGCATCAAAATCTGACAGGCTACGAACAGGCATAGACATTCAATATTTTCCTACAAACACTGCTTGGTGCCCCGTCTACTTCTTAAACCAGCTATTCCGTCTTCATCATCAATCCAGTTCTGAATCTCCTCTACTAACCTCTCATAATAATGCACCTTTAACCACCAAAGAATTTATGGATTCAGTTCAATCACTATCACTACTTCAATGCCTGGGACTTGATCCTTTCACTTATTCTGGCCATTCATTTCGAATCGGAGCTGTTACCTCTGCCTCATGAAAGAAAGTTCTAGCCCACATCATTAAACGTCTGGGAAGATGGACATCATCTTGTTTTGAGACATACATCCCTAATCCCGAAACAGAAATGTGTTCAGCTTTTCTTTCCATCTCCTCGTAGGAAGCCTAGAAGGAAGGCAACTTTGTAGCCATGGTTCCTCAGAGGCTTCCTGCGTTAAAGGGTTTTTTTCTCTCCTGAGTGCTGCCAGGTATATTTTCCGTGAGTT
Organism: Neoceratodus forsteri; assembly: GCA_016271365.2. Classification (NCBI taxonomy): domain Eukaryota; kingdom Metazoa; phylum Chordata; order Ceratodontiformes; family Ceratodontidae; genus Neoceratodus; species Neoceratodus forsteri. Next base: position 1,020,493,419 of record CM057454.1, on the reverse strand, counting down.
GGAGGAGGTGGCTACTATTCCTTTTTGGGCCTTCCAGCTATCAGCTCTTATTCAAAGATGGGGAATGAGTAAGGCCAAAACAAATCAACATATACAACAAGTGGCACCAAGCACAATTCATAACATTATATTCCCTCACAGTGAACAAATTAATGGAGGGTCTTATAAACAAGACTGGGCAGCTGAAAAATACTAACATAGAGATGTTAGAAATTATAAGGGACTCTTTACAGGAACAACAAGGGACAGCTTTCACAGCATCAGCAAAGTGGGGGGACATTCTTAACTGTGATCTGCCTGAACCATCAGAGGAGAAGAGCCATGAGTTGGAAAACCCCATTTCTAAAGAGGAAATAAAACTAAAAATAACTAAACTGAAATTAGATATATCACCAGGGGAAGATGGCCTCACAAATGAGCTTTATAAATTCTCAGTAGAAGATATGTGTGAGATCCTACAAAATGTGCACAATGATATTTTAGACACAGGAAAGATGCAAGGAAATTTCTCAGCTGCAATGATACTATATTTGCATTAAAAGGGGATACGAAGGATTTGGGAAACTGGAGGCCAATCAGCTTATTAAATATAGACTACAAGATATTATCTGTCATTTTGTGTCATAGGTTACAAAAGATTGCTTCTACATTAATACACCCAGTTCAAACATGTTCTATCCCGGAGAGGAACATACAGCAAAATCTTGCTTTTCTTAGAAATATTTGTGAGTTTGGGAGAAAACATAAATTGACAGGTTACCTATTAGCATTGGATCAAACCAAAGCTTTTGACAGAGTGTCCCATGAATTTCTCATGCAAGTACTTGAGATGTATGTATACCACTTAGATTTCGATCTTAGATACAAATTCTATATAAGGGGGCCACAATGATACCCACAGATAATGGGATGATAGGTGAGGGGCTATTCCTGAAAAGGGGAGTAAGGCAGGGTTGCCTAATAAGTCTCTAGCTGTACACATTCATATTGGATCCCATCAATAGGGAAATCTTCAGTGATAGGACCATAAGAGGCCTGACACCATCACCAGAAGTAGAGCCCCAAAATCTAACAGTATATGCAGCTGACATAGTAGTAATAGTACAAAAATACAGAGTCAGGAATGAATGCTTTAAGGGCTTTAGAAAGGTATACATGCATAGCAGGGACAGAAATACATTTAAAAAAAAGCACAGGGTTGTACATAGGAGCAGTTGTGCATGAACCAAAAATCGGGCAAATAAATATATCAGACACCACAATTAAGATTCTTGGCTGCCATTTTGGAAATGGTGACTTGACACTTTTAAACTGGGAAGAGAAAATAAGAGTGGGGGAGCTAAAAGTCCAAACCTGGAAAGCATGGGCTCTCTCAAAAACTAAAAGAGTTTTGATTATAAAAAAATTCTTACTCCCAATATTTTTATATATTTGTGCTGTCTTTCCTATACCAGGGAATCTGGAAACAAGACTGTTTAGTATTTTTTCAAATGCTTTGGGGGAGTTGCCTCAACGTGGTCAAAAGGGATTTTACTTATCTATCAGTTAAACAAGGGGGCTTAGGAATGTTACACCCACTGGTATTTTATTTCACCTTTTTCTTTAAAAATATGTTTCCAGGAGTTGTGGGACATGCACATCAATGGGACAAATGGACAGAACTATTGTTTAGGCCCTTCCTGCAGAAATGGGCAGAAGACATTCCTAAACATCATGCAACATTAGAGGTCCCAGATTTTGCAGTAGCTGCAATTAGAAAACTTAAGCTTTGGGGGATCACAAAAGGACATATACAGGATCTACATAGAAAGTCTGTATATGCTGATATCATGGGGAGAAACTTTGCTACACATGTAGACTTTTCAAAATGTGTACCCACAAAATTGAGGAATGCCTTAAGAACACTCACAGATAAAAGAATTCTGGTCAAGATGTAGGATGTACAGTGGCTCAGTTGCCACAGCAGGCTGGGGGTAAAAGGGAGCCTTAAACATAAACATATAATGGAATGGCGGCGTATTAGAATAGAATGTAATGGTATGGAAGAAACAATGTAACATTTTTTTCTTCAGTCATGTATATGCTAAACAATTCTGGACAGATTTGGCCACTAGATGGCGATGGGGATTAGCAAAGTACATCACATATGAAAGTTTGGTACTGGGAGAATATGCTGGGGCATTATCTCATTATCACCTAAGCCCTTTAAATTTGATATTTGCATGTTTAAAGTTATATATGTGGCAAGCGAGGTGTCAATATTCTTTTCAGCATATAAATATGCCAACTATGGTTTCAATTAAACAAATAGAAGCAGGAGTTTGTAAACAGAAAGAACTGGAGAAATCATATTTAGATACACAAAAATTCAGGATTTTATGAAACATACTGTATATATTGGTTATAATTAGAAAACCATGCAAAGTCCAGGAATAGTAACAGTTTTTTCTCTTAAACTTCTTTTGAACAGGATCTATGCGTACACTCTGTATGTAATATGAGTGATCAAGTGTGTCTATTCAGGTGTTAAATGGGGAGGATGTGCAGGGTGGGGAAGTGGGAACGCTGTTATGTATATGTGCACTTTTGTCATTTATTTCCCTCTGTAATTATGTTTATGTTGTAATGATGTAATGTTTTTCTTTTGCAATAAAAAATTCCCCAACTCAGTCAGGAGGGGGCATTGTTGGCCCATCTGATGGAGGAGTCAGTGTCACCAGAAAGGAGCAAGGAGTAGCAGACTAGGTGTTCATCCTCCACCCCAGCTGATGTAGCTATGGAGGAGAGTGTAGTGAGCAAGGAAGAGGTTTTGGAGGAGTTTGCAGAGAACAATTTTGAAGAATGCGATATGGAAGTAGAGGGAAAAGGCGCAATGGTGATCTCCCCAGAAGATATTGCTTTAGCAGAAAACCAGCTCAAGAAGGAGCTGGATGAGAGGAGATGCATACTTTTTAAACTTTTGGCAGAGGATGAAGAGCACTGTAACAGATGGAAAATACCTGCAAAATGCAAGGAGCTGGGTAAGGAAGGTGAAAAGGATGCCGCTTAGTCTGGGCACAAGGCAAAGAAAATAGATGGGGATGTGTCGATAGAAGAACTATAGGAGAGAATGAAGGAGGCAGCTGAGGATGTAGCCAGATTGACGTCAGCATAGGAGCTGGTTCAAAAGGCATTTGGGATTACAGTGGAGTCGGTGGAAGAGCAATAGTGGATGCCGGAAAGCGCTTTACAAAATGTAGGATGGTGCCAAGATGAATTGGGGAAATGGCTTCCCGATTCTAACACAGACTTCTTAGATTCAGGGGATACCTATGTTAGACAAGAAAACAAACAGACAGATGGCCCTGTCAGCTGGCAGGAGTCCCAGGTACCACAAACTGCTGGGGGAGAAGTCTGTGGGGAAACTCAGCAAAAAGAGCAAAACGTCTATGGGGGGAATAGCGAAGAATTAGCAAAAGAAACCCAAATGAAATAAAAAAATCCACAGTGATTTATTCAGCTCTCTCTTGGGAGGGTACAGAAGGGGAGGGCCTAGCATCAGAATCCTCACTTGAATTAAGGGCAGAGGGTGAACCAAATGAGACTACAGACACAAACAAAATGGGTATACAACACATGGTTCAGGAGAATGGTGGGACAAATGAAAACGCATATATGAACACGCAAAATTTGCCAGCAGAAAAAGGTAATTTGGTCTATCAAGTCTGCTCATTTTTGCAGCTTGCAGCCCTATTCAGCAGCTGCCCCTCCCTCCTCACCTCCTCCCTTTATCATCCCTTTTGCCCTGTCCCAGGCAGCCCACTGTTTTCAGGCTACCACCTCTGCTGGTAACGCGTTCAGCCCTGCCACCACCATCTCTGTAAAAAGTGTTTTCTCATTTCCCTCCTGAACCTTCCTCCCCTCCAGTCTCATGTCATGGCCTTGAGTGTCCCTCCCCACCCTAACCCTGAATAGCCACTCCATACCAGTTTTGTTTATCCATCTCATGTATTTGAATGTCTTGATCATATTCGCTCTGTCCCACCTCTCCTCCAGCGAGTACGTGCTCAACTTCTTTAGCCTACTCTCATACGGTAAGTCCCCCAGCCCCTGGATCATCTTAGTTGCACTATGCTGCACCCCTTCCAGTAATTTAATGTTCCTTTTCAGGTACAGACACCAGTACTGCACGCAGTATTTGAGATGAGGTCGAACTAATGATCTATACAGCGGCAGAATCACCTCCCACCTCCTCAAAGTTATTCCCCTTGTGATGCAACCCAGCATTTTGTTGGCCCTTGTTGCTGCCTTCCTACACTGTGCTGAGTTGTGCATTGATCACATGATGACCACTCCCAGATCCTTCTCCTCCTCAGTCTCCTCCAGCTGCACTTCCCCCAGTTGGTAGTTCCTCCTTGGATGTTTTGCCCCAAAATGCAGTACCTTACACTTTCTAGCATTGAACCCAAGCTGTCAAGTGTCCAACCAGGTCTCCAGCTTTTTCAGATCTTCCAGAAAACTCTGCCATCCCTCTATGTCATCCACCACCACACCTATCTTGGTGTCATCGGCAGACAGGCTGATCCTGCTCTTGATGCCCATGGAAATGTCTGCAATAACTATCCCAAATAACACTGGTTCCAACACCGAGCCCTGTGGAACCCTGCTCGTTACTGCCCTTGGGGATGAGAGTTCACCTTCCACCACCACCACCCTCTGCTGCCTTCCCAGCAGCCAGTTTGTCACCCATACAACAAATTTTGCTCCTGCCCCTGTGCCTTCAAGTTTTATTCCAAGTCTTCCATGCAGCACCAAATCAAATATCTTGCGGAAGTCCAGGTGCAGAACATCCACTGCATGGCCCTTGTCCATCTGCATAGTCACCCAGTCATAGTAATCTACTAGGTAGGTTTGGCAGGATCTGCCTGCAACAGAGCCATGCTGTCTACTGTTCTGCAGCCCATTGAACTCCAGCAGGGACACCAGCCTCTCCTTTAGGATCATTTCCATTAGCTTCCCCATGATGGACGTGAGGCTCACCGGTCTATAGTTCCCTGATTCATCTTTGGGGCTGTTCTTGTGCAGGGGAACCATGTGAGTTAACCTCCAATCCTTGGGTATGCATCCCGAACTCAGTGAGGCATTGAATAGGCCTGCCAAGGGCCCTGCCAGGATCTCTGCTAGCAACTTCAGTACCCTGGAATGAAAGCCATCAGGCCCTGATTCCTTGTCCACCCTCAGTGCTTTCAAGCCTTCCAGCACTCTACCTTCTGTGATCACCCCATCTGTTACTTGCTCTCCAGACTTTACTGACTCACACTCTCCTTAGGTAGCACTTCCCTCTGTCTTTCGTAAATATCGAGTAGAAGTAGTCATTGAGTGCTTCTACTTTTTCTTCCCCCTTCTCAACCCATCGCCCGTCCTTCTTAATCCTTACTATCTGTTCTTTACAGTTCCTTTTCTCCCTGATGTACCTGAAGAAGCTCTTCTCCATCTCCTTAATGCCTTGCATCAGCCTGAGCTCTTTGGAGGCTTTTGCTGTTCTTACTACCCTTGTCACCTCCCTTGCCTCTTGCAGGTACTCCTCCCAATCATCCCCCCCACCTGATTTCCTGTATCTCCTAAAGGCCACCCTTTTTCTCCTCACCTTTTCCACAACCCCCCATGCTCATCCAGCTTGGCCTTTTTGCCCTGGCCTTTTTATTCTGAGTTGCTACAGGAACTGGTAGCCTCTAGTATCCCCTTCTTTTTTTCTTTTTTAAATTTAAACTTTTTATTAGTAGTTTCATCATTTACAAGACATGAAACAAGAAAACATGTCAACATAGGAAGATGCATTTAAAATGTGTAGTTCCATGTCCCCCTCCCCATCCCAATCTCCCCCCCCCCCCACATCCTCCCGATCCCCTCTGGCATCAGGCATTAATGGAAGTGACTAGGGAGAGGAAGTGGAGGGAAAAAAAACAAAAACAGAAAGGAAATCTACACTGTCGTGGAGGAGGTCCTTGAGGAGGTTTGGCACCAGTTTAAAGCGGGTATAGAGTGTATATTTGCTCCCAAATCTTTGTGAACTTAGGTAGGAAACTATGCAGGCTGACTTTTAGCTGTTCAGCCCTTAAATTGAAAAATGGCTCTTGCAGCCATTCTGTGTAGGTGATTGTATTCGAATCCAGCTAGTGATGCAGCACTAATTTCTTAAGGGATAAAGAGATTAAGGCCATGTAATACCTATGTTGATGACCTGCAATGCCTGCAAAGTTTCCAACCAAGCAGACTTCGGGGACAAAAAGGTCCTCATTATCAAGCATGGGGTTTGCCTTGTTTCTAGTAGTGTCCCCAGAGGGTTCTAACTTGTGGGCATTCCCAAAATATATTTAATAAGGTTTCATCAGCCTACTGTCATCTGATACATGTGGGAGAGGAAATTCTACCCAACTTATGTAATTTAACTGGGGTCCAAAACATGTTATTCAGAAACTGGAAATGTGTTAACTTCAGTCTATCCTGAATAACATCTATAGCAGTTCTGCCAAATCTGACCATAGCCTCCCTTTAAATCAGGAAATTGCATAGACCAGTAATTGGTTATGCCATCTAGACAGGAGCAGGCTCTATCAAATAAGGAAATGTAGATTTTAGATACTGCATGGGGAAGGTTAGTGATAGGTGACAGGGACACAAAAAATTCACCAGTCTTGTCATCCCAGGTTAACCAATCTTTTTTCTGGATTAGTAAGTGTCTCAATTGATACACTTTAAAGGCTTGAGAACAATGTATGTTATATATATATTCATAATGTCTCCTAAAGTCCTACAAACACCTTCTTGGAAGAAATCTTCTATCTTAACCTCATTAAGTTGTGAGATCCAGTGGGCTTGGTTAAGTCTCACAGCTATCTTAAAGTTAGGATTCCTTATAAGTGGTTGAGTTATAGCTCCTCCTTGCTTGTATTTTAAGAAGGAGCATAACTGAGTATGAATCTTAACTGAAGTTGCTATTGGGGAGTTAACTAGACAATGGGGGAGGTCCTTTGGTACTGTATGTAAAAGAGCCTCTGGGGAAATACCTACTGATAGTATCAACTATCTTTCTAGTTTTAGCCATATAGGCAGACATGAGAGGGAGTTCAAATCCCTTGGTTTGATGAGCCACTGCAAGTACTTACCTGCTTGACTGGCCCAGTAATATAGTCCAAAGTACGGTAGCCTTAAACCTCCTTGATCTTTAGGTGCTGCCATTTTAAAATAGGCTCTCCTCGGGGGTTTACAAAGCTAGATGTAATCCATAATACTGGAATGTACTTTTTCAAACCATTTCAGGGGCAGCCAATAATTTAGCATATTAAGGGGTAAAAGAGCCTTGTTAATATGTTCATCTTGACAACACTGATGCACCCCCAAAGCGATAAAGGGAGGCTTTTCCATCTAGTTAGATCCTATTGAACTAATTGTAGGATAACTTCTAGACTGAGTCATACCATTTTGGATTCACTTCTGGCTAGGATAATACCTAAGTATTTCAGGCTATGGGGGCTTCATTGAAGCCCCAAATGCATGATCTCATGCTTTGTTATTTTACTGTTAAGGGGAAAGACTATAGTTTTGTCCAGGTTAATTTTATAGTTGGAGAGTGAACTATATTCCTTAATGGCTTCTAAGGTGGCTGGGAGTGAGTCCTGTGGGTGACTTAAATGCAGTAATATATCGTCTGCATAGGCTGACAATTTGAGTTCCTGGGATCCTATAAGTATGCCTTCTATACTAGGGTTTGTTTTTAGCTTAGTTAACAATGGTTCTAAGTAGATATTAAACAGAACTGGCGATAAAGGGCATCTCTGTCTGGTGCCCGAGTATAGTGGAAAGGTGGCTGAAAAGACCCCATTACAGTATATATGTGCACATGGGTTTTGGTAAAGGGAGGTTATCCTTTGGATAGCATCCCCTTCTTAATAAGTTCCCATCTCTGGTCTGTGTCCATACTAGGTTGGATCCTGGCCAGGTACCAATCACTTCCTCTCCCATCTTTGCAAAATCCACCCGCTGGAAATCCAGCACCTTTGCTTTGGATGCCACCCCTTCTTTGCCCTTTATCAACCTGAACCATACTGAGAGATGGTCACTCCCCGCTAATGGTTCATCCACCTTGATATCCCTCACAAACTCCCCTTTTCTGAGCACTAGGTTGAGGGTGCCCCCCCGGGTTGGTTCGCTGACCACCTGTGTCAGGAAGCTTTCCTGAAAGGCATCCAGCAGTATCTGCTCCCTTTCATTGCTGGTGGCTGGGGTTCCCCAATCTACCCTTGGCAGGCTGAAGTCCCCTACAACTACCACACTCCTCTTGCCACATGCCCTTCTAATCTGCCTCGCAAGTTCCCTGTCCAACTCATCTGTCTGGAAGGGTGGCCTGTACACCACTCCCATCTGGAGAGTCATTTTCCTGGAATCCTGGATTAGCAGCCATAATGACTCTGCTTCTCCTCCCCTCCCTAATGCACTTAGCCCATCCTTCACGTATAATGCCACTCCCCCCCTCCTGTTTTCCCTATCCCTGCAGAATATTCTGTACCCTGGGACCACCATGTCCCAGACATGGTATTGGGTGGCCCATGTTTCTGTGATGACTGCCATGTCCACCGCTTTCTCCACCATGAGGGCCTGTAAGTCATTAATTCTATCCTTCAGGCTTCTAGCATTCATGGTGACCATCTTCCATCCCTTTACTGTCCCTCCCCCATCCTTCTGCCCTCCACTTCCAGCATCCCCTCTATTGCAACTACATAGTTCATCACCCTTGTTCTGGGGGGTAAGCTTGCTCTGCTTCCCATCTTGTGGCCACTGTCTTCACTCCATCCACCTGCCACCCCCCTCTCCTAGTTTAAATGTCCAGCTACCTCAATATACTCCCCAAGCTTCTATTTCAGCATCTTCTTGCCCTCTTCATTTAGGTGAAGTCCATCCTTAACGTATAGACTACTGTCCTCTCAGGTCTTTCCCCACTCTCCCACTACCCCATACCCTTTGGTGTGACACCATTTGCCTAACCATTCATTAAATCCCTTAATCCTTTGTTTTCTAGCCATGCTCACCTTAGACACTGGTAATATTTCAGAAAAAGTTACTGATCTACCCTACCCCTCGCATAAAGTTCCCAGCTCCTCAGACTTCTTTTGGACAACTTCTAACGTACTACCAGCCACGTCTTTTGTCCCCAGATGTAGAATTAAATGAAGTTTCTCCCTTCCCCTTCTAGCATATTTCAGGACCAATTGTCCCACTCTTTCAGCTGCTATCCCTGGCATGGCCTCCACCTATATACGACTACACCTTCCCCCCTTGCTACCCCACTTTACTCCCTTAGTATTGAATCCCCCAGTACTAGTATTCCCCCCATATTTCCATCTGCCTGCTTCCCCTCCTCTGTTCCTCTCTTGTCTGACTCCTCCTCCTCCAGCACAGAATTCCTCCATCTGTCACTGTCTCCATTTGTCTCCTGCCTGACTCTTCCTCCAGCACATAATTTCCCCTGCATGTCCCTGCTGCTAGACCCTGGAGCAGTTGTCAGCAGTTTAAATAGTCAGTTGCAATTCAATGCAGTTGCAATCAGTTGCAATTGCATTGGATTGCAGTCATAAAATGGTGGAGTTGAAATCCACTGCAGTTGACGTTTCCGTGACCTGTCCAGGTTTATTTTTGTGGTCCACTGCAGTGTGTTTTCTCTTTTTTCTTTCCTGAGGGGAGGGGGGGCCAGGAATATTCAACAGTCCTCAGCCACCGGCACTGAGCCTTACAGCCAATAAAATGCACCCCTGGCTCCTGGCCACAAAGCATCCACCAATTAGGAGAGATAGAAGGAGGAGCCAGGAGCTTGAGAGTGTCTGTAACTGGCTGCACGAGGTGGTGGGGAGAGCATGCCTAGGTAAGGGAGGAGATTGTCAGAAGAGGAGGCATCTGTGTTGATGTGTGGGTAATGGAGCAAACAGCGTTTTTCTGCAGGAATGAAGTCTGGTGGTTAGGCCTTTAATTTTAAAATAAGTTCTGATGTGTCCAGTGCCCGGAGAGAGACTAGTGTGTGGTTGTGCAGGTCCCAGTCAGTCCTCCAGCATAGTCAGGCAGCACTCGTGTGAAGGTAGCTAGTCAGTGGTCTGGTCGTGGTCGGGATCAGCCCATGACCCCATCAGCCAGGCCCATCCGGCGACTCTCACTCAGTCTCGATCAGGTCTTCAGAGTCAGCAGGGAGCAGGAGTGGTAGGTGCACTAGTTCCACTGCACGGAATACTGGAGTGGGGATGTGGGTTTGGGTTGGAGGCCGACTGTGTGGATTGGGAGGAGGGAGCACACAGCTCCAAAAAAACACCGGCCCCACCACCGAGTAGAGCAGCAGCAGCAGCCTGAGCCATGTAGCCACTCACTGCCGCCTACTGAATCATCACCCGATACCTGACTGAACTGGCAATAGGCTACTACAGTGAGCAAGGTACTGTATGGGATGTGTATGTAAGGCCCACCAGGGCTGAGCAGTGAGCAGTAGGAAGGAGGAGGAGGATAGTCTCTCACAGACTACTCAGTCTGTCTGTGTGTCTGCTGCATGCTGAGCTGGCTTGTCTGGCTGGTTTAGGGCTTGGAGGCTGTGGGGCCCGGGGTGCTGAACTTGAAAAGCCAAGGTGATCGATCATCATCGATCTACTGCTGGTGGCCCGGCTGGACTCTCTCTGACTGTGGTGGCATTGTGCGCAAGTCAGACTACCCACTAGGTCATGAAGCAGGCCAGGCACAGGTGGTCGGTTGGTGAGTTCCCAGACCCATAGGAGGCCATAGCACGGAACATGGTCGTTCCGGTCCAATAGATAAAATGTTTGTTGTTTGCCACTGTAGCAATCAGATTGACTAAATATTAAAGTCCTCACGGCAAGATGAATACAATTTTAAAAAACACATTAGTGTACATGCTGAAAGCCAAAACATGTCAGAAAATGTTTTTTTAATATGCATGAGTTTTTTTAGTTTTAAATTTAAACTATGGATACATCTCAGTTCTGGTATACCATACAGGAGATATTTCTAGGGGTCCTCCCTTAAACTGTTTTTAGTCTCACAGATTCTACAACTACTAGTAAGCTAACATATATTGATGGTTAGCTCTGTTTGCAAAAGGGTACCTTCTAGCTTCTGTGGGGTGTTTAAGAGGCCCTACCTATACTGTATTTTAGACTCACAGTTCTTTTTCTAAGTAACTAGTATTACTGCTGCTTATTTTTCTACACTATATACTGTTTTTTTTATATACTTTGTTTATTATCTTTTATTTGTCAGCATTAGTTACATCATTTACATGATTCACATGTTGTTCTTGGGGGTAAAAGCCCCTTGCACTGACAACATCACAGAAATATTACAGTACTTTTACTTCACAGTAGTCAACTTCACTTCAGTCTAGCTATAACAGTAATAGTAGGTGCTACTGTCTGGGATGTGTTCCGTCCTTTCACTATCTATAACTAGTTATCTCATATCCAGAAATACCTATAACAGGAGTTAATCTGGGGACATTCTCTAACTCCGGTGTAAAAGATAAATATCTCTTTTAGTGCAGTTCAGGCATCTCTCTCTTAACCACTGTTATGGAGTAACCATCTGGTCCATTTCTGTTGATATATCTGTGGCTTTTGCTTAAGATTGATTGTTAACCTTTCCATCAAATGTATGGATTCAGCCATATCCTTCCATTCCCCTACCCCCGGGGTTCTCGGCTGCAACCAATTCTTTGTGATAATTTTTAGGGCTGCCACAACCAGGATCTTCCATAGGTATCTGGCATCCTTATCTCTAACCTCCACTGGGATTGGTCCTAAAACCAAATGTTCAGGTCCTAATTGCGTCTGAATTGAAAATATCTGTTCTAGATGTTTCCTAACCTCCCTCCATTGTACGGTGATACCTGGACATGACCAAAAGACATGTGCCTGTTAGGCATGTTGTTCTCCACAAGCCCTCCAGCACCCAGCCGTGGTCCCTCCCTTCAAATGCACCATTTGTGTTGGTACTAAAAAATATCTGGTTCTCAACTTCCAACAAAAGTCCCTCCACACTAAGGAGCTAGAAGCTGACCACGTACTCCGCCACATCAGAAACTAATTACACTATATACTGTTTTATTGCCCTGCTTCAACTTGCTACTTTCAGGGACTTAGTATATTTTTTTTGTTGTTTTGACTGGTTATTGTGCTTTAGTGGGTCCCTACTGTGTGTAGATTTTTTTCACTGCACTTTGTATTTGCATTTTAAAGAGCAGTCAGCTTCTTAGCTGCTGCTGCCTCATTGCTGCTCCCTCCTACATATGCAATACCTCACCTGCCCCAGAGTTGAGGGGCATTAAGAATTCCTTTTGTTTCTGCCCATTTATAAAGTTATAATACTGCTAAAACCCAAATGCTAAAAACAGAGCTGCTTCATGAACTTAACCCACCAACACACCCCCACATAGGCACATGCAGCCCCATTTTGTGATGTCAGAAGGTAAAGATTTTGTGTGCACGTGCCCCATTGATTTCGGGGGATTTTCCATATATTTTATTAACTTTAATGGTTGAAATTTTAATAAAAAAAGCTACAAAGTTAAAAAAGTATGACAAACTACTACATAATAAAATTCAACGATGGTGAAAGTTGAAAAAAATTGGTTGGATTTTGTTCAGTTAGTTGAAGTCAGAAATTTCAAACTAGTTGAAAAAAGTCAGTCATAATGTGTGGTAAGTAAGTCATAATTGGTTTTTCAACTGACTCTGGGGTCTACCTGCCGCCATTCCTCTCCTGCCTGACTCCTTCTCCTGCACGTAATTCTCCCCATCTGTCCAGGTCGCTGTTCTTCTTCTGCCCAACTCCTTCTCCTGCACACAATTCTCCCCATCTGTCCCTGTTGCCTTTCCCCCATCAGTATTCTCCACTGCCACAGCTGCTATGCCCCTGACATCTTCTCTATCCACCCTGCTCCACTCTCCTGGATCCCTGCTCCCCTGACCATCCTTCCAGCTGTACCCCTCACCCCTTCACCCCTCCACCCCCCCATAGACTGGCTACCGTCCCTTATGCATTCCCCTTCCTCTCCCTCTCTTGCCCCTTCTGGGTATCCTGCACCCCCTCCTCTTCCACCAATGTTGCCAGCACTGCAAACCTATTACCTGCCTCCTCTGCACTACTGTGCCATTGTTTCTCCCTCCTGACTTTTGCCTTCCCTCCAGTGCTAGGCCCTTGTTTATTTTGTTCCCACACCCCCTCTCTACCCCTCCCATGATCCAATGTTTCTCCTATGGCGTATCCTCATGACACTCCCTTGGGGATGCCCTCCTGCCCTAGATTCTCTCCCCCTCCAATCCCCTCCAACTCCCTCCCGAGCCACAGAACTTCTTCCTTGAGACTTGTCATCCTATGACAGATTGGACACCCTCCTAGCTTCCACAATATGTTCATCCAAACTGCTGCCCCACGTACATTGTAGCCCACTATTATACCCATATTAACAGTACTATCTATCTAGAAAATACAGTTCTAACTAGAAAATACAGTCCTATCTTAGGTTGTAAAAAAACAAAAACAAGTCGCTGCATCAGCGTGTGGTCTAAAAGCATAATAAAATGGTTATATTAAATGCACGTTGAAAATAGAAAATAGAGCTATAAATCTACGTTTCAACCTTTGGTCTTCTTCAGGAAATATCTAAAAGAGAAAAAAAAAACAAAGTTAGTGTATCTTAGGTTACCTACCAGCCCAGACCCTAACTAAAAATGCGATATCAACCGTACTTGCAAAGAAGCATAAGACAGTACCACCACAACGCTGACTGGAAACTACAGTACTATCAATAATTTTTTTTCTCTTATTTTTCTATTTTTAACAGTTTAGTCCATATCTAAAATACCTTACCAACTGTTACACTGCAAAGAAGCATAAAATAGTACTCTTTATAAGTTTTTTACCCACTACAGATTGAGATGCTGCACCTTTGTTCTCACCCTCCACAGACAGTAATGGCCAAGAACAGCCTTACCATCAGCTTGTAGTCCAAGCAGTGATCAGCTCCTTCCTAGAGTTGCTGCAGTTGAAACACAGTTTATCCTCCAACTACACCAAAACAAAACAAAAAGGGAAAAAAGCACTTCCCTCACTCTGAGCTGTGTACTTCCTAGTGTCTTCTCTTGTCTGCAAGGGGTTCAGTCCTGCTCCCTGGTAGTAGTGTTATGCAGAGAAGCAGGCTATTTCCCCTTAAAGGGGCACTGTCAGCTTTACTCCGTTTTTTGCCTGATACAAAAAATGCACCACTTTACACAGACTGATTAAATATTTACTGCAGAAACCCCCCATGTGGTTGAAATAAATGAATATTTACCATGTTTTTCATTTTCTGATTTCATTTATTTTCATCCGTCCCGACCGAAAGTGTCCCACGTCCCGGAAGCACATCCAAGATGTGAATGTGGGGCTGGCTGAAGCGCGTTCATGCACTGCAAGATTTTAACATTGTGTCCCTAAAAGAATCATAATCCAGTGCCTTGTGTTGTATATAAATGCTGCTGCCATCTCCCACGACGAACCGAGCACTGCAAATAACAAAAGTTCCTGTTTTAAATCTGAGCTGAAATCCCAGGCATGCTCTCGAGAGTCATGGACAAAGATCCCGCGCATGCGCAGGAGTGTGCAATTGGCACGCATGCCCAGAATTTCAACTCAGATTTAAAACAGGAACTTTTGTTATTTGCAGTGCTCGGTTTGTCGTGGGAGATGGCAGCAGCATTTATATACAACACAAGGCGCTGGATAATGATTCTTTTAGGGACACAATGTTAAAATCTTGCAGTGCATGAACGCGCTCCAGCCAGCCCCGCATTCACATCTTGGATGTGCTTCCGGGACGTGGGACACTTTCGGTCGGGACGGATGAAAATAAATGAAATCAGAAAATGAAAAACATGGTAAATATTAATTTATTTCAACCACATGGGGGGTTTCTGCAGTATATATTTAATCAGTCTGTGTAAAGTGGTGCATTTTTTGTATCAGGCAAAAAACGGAGTAAAGCTGGCAGTGCCCCTTTAAGCATTTGTAGGAAGTTGTACTACTCAAGTATCCCCTTAAGTAAATGCAGGAAGTTGTATGATTCAGATAACTATAAAGGTAGAGTGTGCTCGGGGTGGGGATTGGGTAGGGTGGCAGCTACGCTGCCCCTACTCCCACAAAAACAATCAGGCAACCATATTAAAATTCTCTGTTTCTACACCACACACACACACACACACACCCCAGAACAAACACCTGTGTAAACAGGTAAAATGTAAGTACTTTGTGTTGTAGTTACATCCTTCACAAATGTAAACAGGTAAGAATGAAAGTATGTTGTGTTGCAGTTACTTCCCTTCCCTGGACATAGCAGCTGCCTCTTTATTCTCTGCTGTTCCTTCCCTTGAATGCCTGCTTCTCACAGTGATAGGCCAGGGGGATCACAGCGATAGCCCAAGGGGGATCACAAAATACAGAGACTGAGCATCCAAGAGTTACAAGTGGGAATAATAGAAATGAAAGGGAGAGTCATGTAGTAGCCTGGAACCCCCCCTCCCATGGAAACTAGGCCTTGTTATGCAGATTTCTTTAATTCAACAGAACCTGCACCACAGAGGAACGCAGTACGACTGCGTTACAGAGTGGTGTTAGAGACAAGACCAGATAGATATTATGTGGGCAGGCAACTGTTAAAAGACTGTATGAGGTTTATGGCATCAGAGGTGTATGCATTAATACTAGAGCTTGGTGAAGTCCATGCACTTCACTGCATGGAGCACTTTGCATATATGAATGATTACTAGGTACTCACAATGTGAAGTGAAGTAATTCACCATAATGAGTAATGAAAGGTGCCATTGGTCTTGATTGACTTTGCATTGACTATGCCTTATTTGGGACTGCAAGGCAAAGTCTGCATTGAATCATAGGGTATGGCAGGTCACATGGGCTCTAGATTGTCTTGCACAGCCTCAGTTCTGCGTAGTGTGTGTAGTGGAAATCTGGAGACAGTTTGCTCTCAGAGCTTTGAGAATCAAACCATTTAAAAAGCATTTTTGACTCTTTTGAGCCAATTTTTTTGGTAAAAAAATGTAGTACATTGATTGTAGAAAACCCTCCCATACCTATTAAGTGTCCCAGTTTTCCCAGGACGTCCCATATTTTGGCCACTTTTGCTCTCCTGTCCTACCATCCCGAATCAACTGGCTATTGTCCCACGAATGCCAACTCCTGCAGAGATATCAGCATGCCACATGGTCCACACCAACTGTTTCCTCTGTTTTCCATTACTGCAGCACTGAGCAAGCCTGCATATGTCACATATGGTGATGTCAGTGGCCAATCTACAAATTATGGGCTGCATGCTCAGTTTGTTCTTGTTTTGGCACCTCCACCCCACTCAGACCTGAAATTTTCAGTCCCCTCAGGTCTGTGAGCAGTGGTTAAAAGCAGCATCTCCGGTGCTCTTGGACACATACAGCCCAGGAGAATTCCAGAGCATCAGAAAGAAAATTGTGAGAAAGACCACTTACTGCCTTCAACTTTGTAGAGTCTGATTCTTGAAGCCTGCCTATCCAACTTCATTTCAACTGCCGGTTCTGCTGAGCGCAACTTTTACAGAGCAGTTGAAAACTAAAAAGAGCTGCATTTATTTAGTGTAATTTGATTACAATTTCAGCAAAAAGTTGAAGCTCAGCCTGAAAGAGAAGCAGACCACCACTGGTCAGAGCAGCAGCAGACACAGTGAGCAGTCAGAGAAGAGCAGAGCACAGATGAAGTCCACGACTGGAGAAAACTGGAGCCTGCCCTTGAGTTGGTGTATGGTACCCTTTTTGTTTTGAAGTAAGAAAGTATTAACATGCCAGCAGCAACTGTAAAATTAGTCATATCTGTCACAGGCTTGCTTGACAGCCCAACTGCCAGTGTCCCTATCAACAAACAACAAGACAGCAGCACCAATCTACTACTTTTGCTCTTCATTCACTGAAATTCCGATTGTTTTAATTTTTACAGTGCTTAGGCAATAGGTATCAATGTAGAACTTGTACTTTCTGCAGCTGAATATTTTCAAATGTACTTAACTTAAAGCTACTGCTTGGAATGTACTGTTCTTATTATAAGTTAAAGCTGCTGCTTAGTAGTAGTCACTCCACAACATACAGCAAGAACTATTGTGTACACAGTTTCTATTCTATATGATAATGCAGCTCCCTTCATTTTATGTGCTGTAATTACTGAATTCTCCTCAGAAGATCTCCGTGATACTTGTAAAGGTGTGTGTGCATATTCGTTCGTTCAGTATAAAATATTATGTGTAAATAAACTGTGGCTCATTTAAACCATACCTGCAGGTCTGCATCTTATTTGTAAAGTGGCAGTGATTAACTTGTATGATTTTAAATACAAGGTATTTTTTCTGTTATGATTGTTTTTTATTCATTTGGCCACTCACTTACTTAAGCTATATGTACTAGGTTGGTGGAGAAGTAAGTGACTGGCCAAGAAAATAAAACACCTTATTATTTATTTATTAAAATTTGGTGACCGGGTGAGCCCACTGAGACCAGAAGTCCCTTTTCAGGGTGACCCAGGATTAGTTACATAAAGCAATGGTTTCACACATTGGACAACATACAGTGGTTATGATTGTTACATACATTGGAGTGACAGTAATTACAAATGACATTATGAATTATACATTTGGCGCAGTACAATGGGGTAACATTAGACACAGCAGATACCATCATAAAAATGAGCATGGAGTACCATAGTAAAGATTCAGACCTATATAGGAGGGGAGAATTAGTGGGGGCTAACGATTGCAGCCACAGAGGCTGAGTTCCAGGAGGTAACCATTTATTTTATATGATAGGCAACTACAACTACAAAAAGCCCTGTTTTATTTAGAAACCTGGCACAGTATGTGTTGTGTGGTTAATTTTAAAGGAGCTGCAGATCAGCAAGTAATCTCCACAATGCTAGGTTGGCAGTTAATAATTTTTAATTTATGTTTTTTCTGTATGCTGTTTTATTCATTTGGGCATTCACTTCCTCCAGCAGCCTAGTTTTGCTTCCTGTTTATGTTTATCGTACATCATCCTATCATATAAACATGACTTGCTAACTACTATAATGATTATGCTGTTCTGTATATACTAGGCTGCTGGAGAAGTAAATGAATGCCCAAATAAATAAACAACATCCAAACTAGGCGAATAAGATGCAGACCTGTCACCTGCAGTTACGGTTTAAATGAATGATGCATGCAATGTTTCTCCTAAATATTGCTAAACAATATGAGATGCTGCAAGATTTCAAAGAAATATATCTCAAGGCTGAAGGAGACTGAAGGGCTTCTTGATGTTTGCTATTGTACAGGAATGACTTCTTGGTATGATTTTTTTTAATGCGTGATGTGCCGTATGTTTATAAAGTTGCAATTAGATTTAACTCCAAAGCTGAGGACTCACATGTTTCCTTCTTTTGATGTGCAACTTATGCCACCGACTGATTTTATTCCTTAAATAGAAAAAAAATATTTCAACCAGTTTGTGATCAAATCTCTGTGTAGTTGCAAAGCAAAAATATTTACTTAATTAAAGGGAAGGAGGAGAGGAAGACTCTGCTTAGACGTTGAAACATTATTTGCAGGTTCTGTAACATTTCTTGTTGAAAGCTTATTTTATTATGGACTACAGTTTTTAGCTTCTACTTCCTGATGACTAAATTGTCCATTTGGCTGATTTACTTTTATTTTTCTTTCTTTCTTAAAGTGTCTATTTCTTTAAATCTCCTCTCCTGTCCTGTCCTATCCATACTACTGTACAAGACTCTGATTGGCAGTGTACTTTATGGCTGGCAACAGGTAAATCAAATTCAAATAAAGACCTTAAGATTAAAACCCTTAAGGGGTTGGGTCACTAAGGGAGACCTGATTAGCTACCAATATTCATTGCACACTTCGTGACCCAATCTCTTAAGTGCTTTAATATTAAACTTCTGAAGAAGGACTTGTTGGTCCGAAAGCTAAAGCTATTTGTTCTTTTTGTAACATCCTTGTGGGTCCAATAAAAGGTATCAAACCATTTGTTCTGGATTTAATATTATTAATGACATTTTTGTATTTGAATTTGATTATTTAGTAATTTAGAAACATTTTGTGACAGTCATTGACCGTGGTTGTAATATGGATAGCTACTCAATCAATCAATCAAACTTTATTTAACCAGGCAGTTTACATCGAGCAAGCTCATTTTCAAGATGGTCCTGGACACATAGGACAAAATTGTATACAGTACACAACAATTCATAGAATAGCAAACATTACAACAGAGTAGTATAGGATAAAATATAGTATAGCTGAAGCAAGACATATATGGCAAGTGCAAAGAAAGAAAAGCAGTGCAGTGGTGCTGAAGTTTGTTGGGGATTTATTAAAGCTAACAGTATACAAAGCATTGTTGTGTGTTGACTGGCTTATGCGGTGCTGTATTGTTGGCTTGATTTACCAGCCAGCCATCCTTTAGAGTGTACAGTTGTGTGCATGAGTGTGTCATTCTTGGATTATGTTATTATTTTTCTGAATGTTGTTGTCCGGTAGGCCCAGTAAAACTAGCAGTCTCTTCTTTAGGGGCACCTGGGAGGGAGGTACAGATGGTAACCAACTGAACTTGAACCAGATTAAGCTGTTGGTGGTATTTCTAATGAATGGGGACATTTGGCCAGGACACTAGGAAATTCCCTGACTATTTTTCAAGAAGTGTCTTGGGATCTTTAACATCCATGGGAACAACCACCTTAAAAAGCAGATGGGACCGAGGTTTAATGTCTCATCTGAAAGATAGCACCTCAGGAATGCAGCATCCCTCATGATGCCACTACAGTGGCAGTATTGAGATTTACCCAAGTGCCTAGTGGGGCTAGAACCCACAACCTTTCAATCTCCCAGCCTCAGAGATGAATGTGCAATCTGCTGAGCCATGCACTGATACTGAGAAGTGGGCATGATTGTGGCATTGTTGAATTATTTTAAAGCAGTGGCTGCTACTGCTGTTTGTTGGAGCATTTACTGTAAACAACACTCACTATATGCTGTGATTCCTCCCAGTGCCCAGCACCAGGCAGGCAGCAGATAATGTTTATTAAAATGCACCAGGCAGCCACTGTTTTAAAATGGCTCTGGCAATGTCATGCTCATACCTGCTGTGCCAGTGAGTGTGCTTATTGGCTTATCAGGGAAGATTCTGTAATGATTAAAGTGTCAAATTAATTGAGTGTGGGTGCCAGTGCACACAGACTTGTCATGGGCATGACTGTGGCATTGTTTAATTATTTTAAGGCAGTGGCTGCTGCTGCTGGTTGTTGGAGCATATTTTCATAAGCAAGTGAATCTTTATTTGTTAAACGCTATTCCAAAAAGATCATAGCGTTGTACATGAACAGTGAAATGATTAAAAATACAATATAAATAGAACATTTTTAAAAAATCCAATAGGATAATAGCAGCAAAAAAATAGCAGCAAAAAAATCCAATCAGTCAGGGAATGACAAAGCAAATACATGTATTTTAAGGGTGGATTTAAAACATAAACACTATATGCATTCATTATATAAAACTGAAAATACATTTTCTTTCCCTCATCACTGTGCCTTTAAGATGAGTGATTCCAGACACCGAGCTGGACATTGCAACACACTGAAAATACTTAGTGATGCACATGTGTGACAACATGTGATGAGGTCTACCTAAGATACATTAGCAGCTGGCTGCTTAGTGCTTATAACTTAGTAGGTTGCAATTAGCACCTGACATCACAGGCTCGGGCAGTTTGACTGCTATTGAACAAATTGTGCTGTAATCCACTTTGCACACTTATAAGTTATCAGGTAGTTACAGCACAGTTGGTAAAAGTAGTAGTGTCCAAATGGCCCAGCCTTCTATGTCAATTGCAACCTGCTTCTTGGAATAGTATCAAACCTGTGGTGAATTGTAAAGCCTGGCTTGGTGCTTCATTTCATGCAGTGATTTTTTATTTGTTCTGTAGTGCTTTTGAGTGGGGTGTGGGTAGTAAAATTATAAGAGCCAGACACATTGTGTTAAAAATCTGTTTATTTCTACATGGATTTACAGATGTATGTTGTGATTTATTTATAAATCACACAAGACACATAGATACACACAAATGCAAACATTTTGAGACCCATCCAGTTTGTGGATATTGTGTGTACCTTCTCTCTGCCATCCTTGGGAAGCTGATTGAATTGGACAGGTATATAGCATCCAACCTTCTGCTGGCTCATATGTGATGACATTCTGTGATTCTGGATGCACTATGTGAAGTACTCCTCCATCCTGGGACTCCCGACTTGAGTTAGATTGGACAGGTGAGGGTCAGCTTCTACTGCTTATGAGCTGAAATCTACTGAATTAATGTTGCTGCCACCTTTACTAACTTTCTTTTTCATACATCTCATTTGATTCCACAGAAGAAGCAGAATTTAAGGCTTGCTGAACATGGCCATGTCCCAGTCCCAGAACCAGGAGATCGTAGCAGCACAGCCACAGGTTCTTCTTAACAACTGTCCAGCAGTGACTGAGAAGGGTAAGTTGACATTTTTCTGTGCTTAACCAAATATTCCACTCCTGAACACTGCTAGGGTGCACAACATGTGAAGGAAATGAAATGGTCAGAATCTATTAAGCAGTTGTTTACATGAATTGATTATTTATTTTATATGTTGCTTAAGAAATATACACTAACCACTTAATGTCTTATCATGGCACTTGTCCTGAGTTCCAAAACTTGTAATGTATACAGCGAGTGACAAGTGTTGTAAAATAAAATGAATCCTAACAGAGAAAGTTTACCTTTTGCTTCAGCTGGTATGACTCCCAATTTACTGAGCTGCAGTGCCAGGGCAAGGGATCTTAAGTTAAACTGAGAGGAGATTTGTGTTCTTGGGGGAAGGGGACCATTCTAGATTAACTCCAAGAATATGTAAAGTGTGTTTCTCTTTCTGTTTGAACATAAAGTAAGTACTTTGTCTTTTTTTCCACACAGATGCAACACCAGAAAAAAAGAATGGCATCTTTTCAAAGCAGCTAGAATGTATCCTTTGACTGGGTCATAGAGAGCAAGCATGGCTCAGGCTTTGACTTCTGCAGTCTGTGCCACCAGCCTCAGTGTTGGCCATGGAGGACACAACAATCTGCAAAGGCACATGGATTCGGAGAAGCACAGAGTGTCAAGCATGCATTGGGAAGAGAAGTCACTGAAATGTTTGCCACTTAACTAGGAAACACTAAAGCTGTTGAGGCTGAAGTTGCCCTTGTTACACTACTGACTGAACACAACTTGCCATTCACTGCTGGGGATCACCTGCAAAGTTTATGAAAAAATATTGCACGGATGCAGAGGTGGTGAAAAGATGACCTGTAGGGTTACAAGGCTGCCTGCATTGCCCGTGATGTTTTGGGGCCCAAAATATCAAGAGGATGTGGCAGGAATGTGTTGTACATTGCCATACTGCTTATACCTACATCAGAGCACTGATATGGGGGATGGCAAACTATTCCTCATTTTGCTTGGATTCTTTGACCAGAGCCTGGGAAGAAATGTTGTGTGATTCTTGGACCTGCCCTTCTGTGTGACTGGAACTGGATAAGCAATATTTGACTGTGTTTGTGAAACACTGAAAAAAATCAATATTCCTGAGAGCAACATGATTGCATATTCATCAGACAATGCTGCTTCCATGATTGGCAAAAGAAATTCAGTTTTAGCCCGCCTGAAGGAACTCAGTCTCAATCTTATTCACATGGGCTGCTTATGCCATTTGGCAGATCTCTGTATGAAATCAGGTGTAAAAGCAATGGCACTGCCCATTAAGGACTTAATATTTGACATTTACTGTAATTTTTCCAGCAGTGCACAGCGCCAGCAGAAGTTAAAGGAGTTTACGCTTTTGTTGAAATAGAGCCATTGAAAATCATAAAGCACACATCCACCGATGGCGGAGCCTGAGCAAGGTCATTCAAAGAATGTTGGACATGTGGCCTGCTCTGAAGTCCTATTTTATGACCTTCAAACAGGAGGGTACAGCTACAGTTAAGCTCATTGCTGACTGACTGCAAAGTCATGAGGTGAAGCTGGGATTCCTTTTTGCAGTATGCTGTGGAACCTCTGCATAAATTCAATGTACAGATGCAGAGCAGGGACAGTCAGCTGATGAACCTGAACAATGACATTAAGAAAACCATGCAGACCTATGCTAGCAGGTTATTGAAGCCACCTGCTGCCAGAGAGTTTCTGCAGTCTGTATCTGCCAGTAATTCTTTACTGGAGGATGAAGAAAATATACTGCCAGACACCTAATTGGGCACAGATGCAGAGATGTACCTTGATGAAAATGCAGATGACACCATTGGGACAAGCACCAAAAGAAATTTTGTAAAAAGTCAAAAGCTTTTATGCAGCAGTGCTATTTATTTATTTATTTATGAAATCGAATTACATTCCTTTGAGTCATAGACTCATTTCCAAAGGCACCACATCAGAATAAAACATAGACATTCATACAGTACATACATAGAATAAATGTGGGTGAGCAATTATGCAAAGTATAAGTACAATGAGCATGGGTTAATGCCTATATATTTGTTAGCTAAAACAGGGCAGTACTATTGACATATTTACCTAATGAATGGTTAAAACCTATAAAGCAATGCATGCTATGAGTCGGTAGTAAGCCACCTCAGGGAGGCCTTGTCTTATGCATAATACAATGCATTCATAGTCCAGTGCAACTAGAGGGAGGTGAGGAGCCTGTAGGCTAGAAATAGTAAGGGCTGTCCACTGCCTGGCCAAAGGCTGGTCTGTGGCATAGCGGCATGGTGCAGGGTCCACAGGTTACCAGTTACACTGGCATTGACATGAGGAGAGGATATGGGCCCCTAAGGCAGCTTTTAAAGGATCTAGATTGGTGATTGATGTGACAGCCGGAGGGAGGGCATTGTACCAGGATGGAGCTCTAAGGGGGAAGAATCACTGGGCCAGGGTGGTCCTGACCCTAGGCACCTTCCAGATAGTTTTTGGGGCAGCGCATGTGGACGCTGAGATGGTGGTTGCCTGAAGAGAAGCAATGACACCTATTGGGGTTAAACTCAGGTGGATTTTTTTGGTGAAGAGACAGGTCTGGTATAATAGCCTTTCCTCAAAGGAGATAATATTGGTGAGTGCGTATAGGGTGCAGGTATGTGTATTTCTGTCGGCACCAGAGAGGAGCTGGCAGGCCTTATTGATGACTACTTGTATTTGATGACTCGCCGTAGGGTCGGCGGTAGCATAGATTGTGAGGCCATAGTCCACCAGTGATAAGACTGAGGAGATAATGGCTAGGTGAAGTGCTTCAGGTGGCAGGCAGTCTTTATGTCTGTAAAGGGGACCAATGTGAGTGTTGGTGGCAGAGGTGAGGATTTTTATATGTTCGTGGAATGAGAGGGAAGATTCAAATGTAATACCTAGATACTTATACTTTTGGACCTGTTCCAGTGGGATGAGAGAGGCGAGAGTATTTTCAGGGGGAAATCCTTTGATCTGTTTTGGAGGTGGGCATAGAGCATCATCTTAGTTTTTTTAATACTGACCACCAATCTGTGTTCAGCAAACCAGCTAGCTAAAATGAAGAAAACTTCCCAGCACATGACCCTCTGCTTAAGAATGTTGGCACTTTGTTAGATCCTGCATTCAAGCTGCAGCTATCTTCAACAATTATAGGGGACATTGGTACCCACCTGGGACTCTGCAACTCCAGGCAAGAATGCAGACAGCTCCTGGATGAATTTTCAGTATACCAGCTGACTGAATGGCTGCAGAATTCTAGCAGCACGAGCAACACTGTGTCCTCTTTTCTAAACTACTGGTCTACCATTCTTTCCAGTGTTGAAGTGCAAGACCTGCCAGCATTTTGCAAACCAATGCTGACTGTTTTATGCATTCCACATTCAAACAGTGAACCAGAATGAGCCTTCAGCATGGTCCAGAAGGTAAAAACTGAATTGAGGCAATCTATGAATGTGAAAACATTAAACGCACTACATGCTATAAAAATGAAAGAAGAGAATTACTGTTTTGTGTGCGGCAGCCAAAAGAGGTAATTGAGGCAGCAAGAAAGGCAACTGCAGCCTACAATAAAGAATATCCTTCAAAACAGGCAGCAGCAGCAACAGACTCTTAATGGCCATTGAAGTGGCACATAGACACTTGAGACTTGAGTATAACATTTGTGTGATGTGGTGCTGTTGGTGATGGGGTGCAGTCATTTTCCGTTTTGACACATTTTGATGCAATTATTTTTTAACTGTATTTTATTAAACACTTTTTGGGGGCACTTGTGGTGGTGCTGGAAATAGGTGCAGTCACTTTCTGTTTTAAAACATTTTGATGCAATAATGTCTGCAATACACTTTAAACTTTTTTTGGTAAAGAGGTACACCTGAGTTTTTCTTAACTAATAAAATAACATCTCAAGTAGTAAATATTGTTGCCACTGGTCTGAAATGTCCTATATATTTAACAATAACATCTGGGCAGAGAAATAAAGAACAATACAATCCATGCTTCATGTGCCTCTATAATTAGCTGGTAACATGAAATGTGACCCACTTTGGGTTGCGACTATGCAAATTTTGTGCTAATGAAGTGTTCCTGATTTTAATTGGTTGTCCCTGATTTACTAGGGCTCTGTCCCTGATTTGGTCATTCCGATGTTGAGCGGTATGAACCCTCCTGTGCTTATATCATCAAGTGTTTCTTGGTTTTGTGTGCATTTTGAATGTTAATTTGTAAGATTAAGTTTGTGTACTGAGAGACACTGTAGAAGTGTGCTTCGGGGAGGGGCATAATGAAGGGAGATTCACAGTCAGTGACTCAGTGAGAAAGGCAGTCTTTCTAACTGTTTTTGGGTAGGTAGTGTATTAGTATTTCTGTGTTCATGTGCACACAGTAATAGTTTTAGTAATGTTGATCATTTTGGGGTGTTTGCTGTGGTGCTGTGCAGTTTTTTCAGTTGTTTTAAAAGATTTGGTTGTACTGCAGTGAACTTTAAAATTTTCTGCACATTACCTGTAGTGTTTGTTTATTTGTTTATTTGAATCTAGGATTACAAGTACCTTTGAGCCGAGGCTCTTTACAAAGGTTCCACATCAGGAGGGATACAATGTAACACAGGACAATAAGTACAGGATTTGTAATAAACATTGGGTTACAGAAAACATGGAAGCTTAACAAATTTTGTCAATGCAAACATATAAGTGAGGACAGTACTAGGTAGGATACAATCTGGAGTAGCAGCCAGAGGCCTTGTCAGCAGTGCATTGTAAGTGCAGAGGAGAATGGGGGAGTGGACAAGGGGAGGAGATAGGCAGGGAGAAAGTAAGTGCTGAAGTAAGGGTCAGGGGCAGCCGAGGAAGGTAGGGAACAGGATGGCTGTTCATGGGAAACAGTTGCAGGTGCTGGAGGCTGAGAGGTATAGATGTAGCCTGGATTTGAAAGGGCCAAGCTTGAGAAGGGAAGGAGGAGATGTCACTACTGAGACCATTCAACCAGAGTGGGGCCCTATAGGCAAAAGCTCTTTGCCCCTGAGAGGAACGGTAGTGAGGGATCAGAAGGAGTTGAGAGTCAGTGCCCCATGTATGGCATGAGTTACAAGCAGGAGAAGGGAGAGCTTGGATGCCATGCGGAGAAAAGTCCAGGGTTGTCTTCTTGGCCATTAAGCAGGTTTGGTATTTTATGCAGTTAGAGAGTTGTAACCAGCCAGTTTGGGTGTAGAGGTCATACGTATGGGTGAGACGGTGGGCACCAGGGATGAGACAACATGCTTTGCTTGAGGGTCATAACAATGTGTCGGAGTGCAGTGGCAGTGGCAGTGTCATAGATGATAAGGCCATAGTCAATCAGTGAGACCACAGAGCTCTGAACTACAACCTTTAAGGCTTCAGGAGTAAGGCATTGCCTGTGCCTGTAGAGAAGTCAGATACAATTATTAGCATCTTTAGCAATGTTGTCGATGTATAGACCATAGGATAGGTGACTGCTGATTGTGACTGCAAGATATTTAAAGGAGTATACCTGTTTGAGGGCAACACCATTGCAGTTAGAGATATATAATAATAATAACATTTATTTAATTGAGCGCCCTTCAAAATCTCAAGGCGCTGCACAGCAATACAAACATAAAAACATATTCAAATACATTAAATATAAAATCAAATACAAACATATATTCAAATACATTCAATATAAAATCAGAATAAAGTAGTAAACGCCTTGGAAACGAGATGGTCAGGAGATAGTACCTGTACTTGTTGTGAGTGCTGCAGAAGAGCATTGACTTTGTTTATTTATAGTTGAGGACTAGCTTGTGTTTGGTCAACCAGTTTTCGACTGAAGAGAAGCCAAGCTGTAGTTTGCACTATAGGGTAGGGGATGGAGTTCCTTGTGGGTGGAGTGGATTACAGTGTCGTCAGCGTAGAGTAGTATTTGCTCAGGACAGGACTGAGGGAGGTTATTCAGAAAGAGACTGAAAAGAAGAGGACCTAGAATGGATCCCTGAAGGACTCTAGAGTGAACTGGTCTAGCATCAGAGAGGATGTCACCAATTTTGACTCTTTGGGATTGGTTTTTAAGGTAACTTTTAAACCATGTTGTCACCACGGGTGAGAGCCCGGTATTTAGCAGCTGGTCAATCAGAAGGCAATGATGGATGGTGTTGAAGGCCTTAGTTAAGTTAATGTAGACAAAGCCAGTTAGTAGACCATTATCCAGGGAACTGTGGATTGCTCCGGTGTACTCCAGTAGGGCTGAGGTGGTGCTGTGGCCCTTTCTGAACCCGTGCTGCTGAGTGCACAAGATGCAGTATATTTATCCAGGTAATCCATTTTTTTTTTGAAATTCTCTTTTTGTTTATTTCAAATAACAACAAAAACATGTGTACAAACATATGTATAATACAGCCGAATAATAAAGTCCACAGGATAAACATGGAGGAATAAACCTAGGGCAAAATAAAACCCCACCCCCCTCCCTCTCCCACCCCTGGAAGGTGTCACCATTGAAGAAAAGAAGAGAGTCTAGGAAATTAGTCATTAGGGGAAAGAGAAGTTGCCCTGTCAAAGGATGCAGCCGCAGCCTGTCTGGAAGATGGCAGGGAGAAACAAAAACCAATCCAAAATAACTGGAATGTAAGGAAGGGTGGGCATCAGAGAAATCATAGAGGAGTATCTTGTCAGCCTTGAAGTAAGTCATAATGGATTGGCGTGGAAATCAGTGTAAATACAAAGCATAAAGCTTTCCCATTTTTTCTGGAAGGCAAGGGAACAAGTCTAGAATCAGCTATCAGTTTTTCAACTTTAAAACACAGAGATATTTCTTCCACCCAATCCATGTAAGAGAGCTCTAGGTGGTCCGACCAGTGACGCAACACTAGCCTTTTGACCGCCATTGAAATAAGAGCCACGTGGTACTTTCTTTCCTTTACTCTAATCTCTGCATAGACCCCCAATATACAAATCTCCAATGTAAAAAGATCCTGCAAACCTAAAATGGGGTCTAGGTTGTCCCGAATAGCATTCCATAGTGGTGCTACCTTGGGACAGTACCAAAAAATATGGGGAATACTGCCCAAATCCTTGCCGCATCTAAGACAATTGGGAGAACTGGACTGGTGAGCTTTGATTTCTTAATGGGCGTAAAATACATGTTATTTGTAATAAAATATTGAATGAGTCTATTCCTGTCAAGGGTATTGTATTTATATAGATCCTTCCAAACCTGATTCCAAGTAATCGAAGTATTTGGGAGCAATGCATCCCAAAGTTTGGATCCTGCAAGGGTCTCCGGAAAACTGACATTCATAAGATGTAGGTACAGTTTAGAAACTCCGTGGGGCTTAGCCGCACAGTCTTTAATCTCCATTAAGAGGGGTTTAATTACTGACTCCGTTCTAGTAATGCCGAAATCTTTAGTTATGAGGTGTTTTAATTGACATACTTTGAAAATCAGGTGGGGGGAGACATTTAAGGTTAATAGCAGCTCCTCAATCGACCCAAGGTCTCCTCACACAAATAAGTCTTCCACTGAGAGCCCCCGAAGTTGAGGTAACCACAGCGGGGTTATCCATTTGGTACCAATTTTAACATTGGGATTGGATAACAGTGGCTGACCGGAATCTTTGGTGTGTCGGATTTTAACTGCCGCATAGAACTGATTCAAAACCCTCACCGATGTACCCACGGCGAGTTTTGAATATAACGAGGCAAACTTGAAAGATTGCGTAGAACAAACTAGAGGGTCTATGTTACCTTGCTTGATAAGATTGAGGTCTAAACTTAACCATAAGGGCGAGATTCTGGTTCACTGTTACCCAACCATCTACCCGCTTTAGCTAGGTGGCTAGCAGTAGTAATATTCAAAGTTGGAGAGAGGCCACCTCTGTCTTTAGGTAAGCAGAGTTTATGAAAAGTACGCCTAGGAGACTTGTGATTCCAAATAAAACGAATCAAGATTGAGAGAACCCTGTTTGAAAAGGTTTTGGGTAACCAAATATCCAATAGGTTTAGGGATAGAAAAGGCGGTAAAATATTCATTTTAATAATGCTAATTCTACCTCCTACTGATAAGGGAGTTTGTCCCATCTTTGTAAATCAGAATGAATTTGTCTACTAGATCATCCAAGTTTAATTTCTTGACCAAGTCTGGGTCACGGGCCAAATAGATACCAAGATATTTAAGGTGAGAAGAGGCCCATTTCATGCCAAAGCGGACATACTGGAATGAGTTGTATATAAATTGAGAGGAAAATTTGGATTTAGCCAAATTAAGTTTGTAATTAGACACAGCCCCAAATTGTTCTATTATATCTAAGACTACCGCGTGGAAACAACTGGATTGGTCAACTGCAATAGAATGTCATCAGCAAAGACAGATATTGTGGAGGTTTGGCGGCCAATAACACACCCTTGAATCCCGGGAGCCACTTTAAGATTAAGTAACAAGGGTTCCAGGTAGAGATTAAAAAGGTATGGCGAGAGGGGGCAACCCTGACGGGTGCCTGAGAACAACCGGATACAAGATGAGAAAACTCCGTTACAGTAAATTTTTGCCGAGGGATCTCTATATAGGACCTTGACCCACTGAATATATTTCTCCGGGAAACCAAAATTAGATAGAGTGTTCCACAAATAATCCCAGTTGACACGATCGAAGGCTTTTTCAGCGTCTAAAGCCACTAGTGTCATGGGAGTTTGAGAGGACTGGGCGCTGAAGAACATAAGATAAGACTCTCATATGATCAGTCAGCGATCTGCCTTGCACAAAAGCCTACTTGTTCTCTACTCAAAAGTGATTGCCATACTCGATTTAATATGCGAGGCCAGGATCTTAGACAAAATTTTAATGTCACAATTGAGTAGAGAAATAGGCCTATAGTTGGCTGGATCCAGAGAAGATTTATTTGTCTTGGGAATTAAAATTATAGTAGCTTCTAGTATGGATGGGTCCAGTAGGTCAGAAGAGAGAATATAATTGTAGAACTCTAAAAGAACAGGGGATAATTCCTTGCGAAAAAATCTTATAGAAATTAGAGGGTAGGCCATCAGTCCAGGAGCTTTATCTGGCATAAGACTGCAGATGGCTTCCTCTACCTCCCTCGGAGATAGTGGAGTGGAGAGGAGGGCCGCTTGATCCTCAGAAAGAGTTGGTAGGGAAATTGATTTGAAGAAGGCCTCAATTGCAGGCAGAGAAGGAGGAGTTGATGGAACTCCATACAAATTTTGATAGAATGACCTGAAAACCTCCACAATATCTCTGGAGCCTGTCTTAATGGAGCCATCCTGTGCCTCTAAAGTGGGGATTAATCTTGAGTTTTCCACTTCTTTAAGTTTTAGGGCCAAAAGTCTACTCGGTCTCTCCCCTTGATCCAAGTATCTAGCTTTGGATCTCAGCAACGAAATTCGTCTTTTCTCTAATTAACTCTTCATACTCATTTTTGAGCTTGTATAACTGTTCCAAACTCTTTTGGATTTAGAAGAAGCAAGGAGTCCTCTGCCTCTTTAATCTGGCTAGATAAACGGAGAAAATTTTGGGTTCTGAGTTTTTCCTCCTAGAGGAAATTTTAATGAATTCTCCTCTCAGGAAGCATTTAGTGAGCACCAAAGTATATCCTGTCTGGCTACTGAGCCCTGATTAATGTCCAGAAACTCTAATTAAGGATTTAATCTGAGCAATGGATTGATCGTCCTTTAGGATCTGGGTATTGAGCTTCCAAATTGAATCACGTTGAACCAAAGAGGAGGGATTAAACGAAACACACAAGGGCATGATCAGAAATTACAATAGGCTCAATACCTACAAGGGGTATATTAGCTATGAGAGGGGTGCTTACCAGAAAATAGTCCAGCCTAGACCAAGAGTTATGGAGCGGGGGAAAAAAGGTATAACTCCTGTTAGAAGGGTTCAAAGTCCGCCATGGGTCCATCAACCCTAACATATCACCTAAATCTCGCAGTGCCAGTTGCGCTAGGGATGGCGGCTTCAAAGGCCTATAGGTTTTGTCTAACTCTTGTGATGGGGCTATGTTCCAATCCCCCCCCAAAATGAGGGGAGTTGGTAGGTAGACACTCAGTTTATCGATCAGCTGCATTAGAAATCCAGCATCTCCCCAACCGGCCATAAACAGCACCCAGAATTATTGCCGAGTTATAGAGGGCACCCTGAACAAAAATAAATCTGCCCAGGGTCTTGTATACATTTCTCCGGCCTAAAGGGATCCTTTTCTAATCATAATGGCCACCCCTTTCGAATCGGAGGAGTCACTGGTAAAAAAATTTGAGAAAACCCTTTAATCCTTAAAATATTAGCTTCTGATGCAGTTATATGGGTTTCTTGTAAAAGAGAACGTCAATCCCCAGCAGGGAACAATTAAACAAAATACGGTTCCTTTTGTTAGCTTCCTAATGCCCTGATGTTCCAACTAGCTAATTTAATATGTTCCAGAGCCATCCATTAAAAATCAAAATGAGATAAGGGCTGGACGCTGAGAACCCCACCCTAAACCAAACAATGGTGACACCTTCATACCCCCAAACACCACCCCCGCCCAGGTAATAACAGAGTCGAACAGCTTCCCGCTGAAAAATATAGGAGTTGAGGTACATAGCAAACAAACCAAAAGCAAATAGAAATGACCACAGTCCCCTAAATAGCCAACAACAGGCGGCACCCCCAAAATCAGTGCATACTTACAACAGCTTAAATTTAACCCCCTATTTACAAACCAGGTTCCAAAAGACCAGAATAGCAAGAGAAACAGACTGAACAGATCCACCCTCCCCCCACCCCATGGGTACCGTAAAAAACACCCCAAAGCGTCAAAAATGGCCATAACAATATGGCCCACCAATCCAAAGTATGAAACAAATATGCTGGCGAGGAAAAAACAATTAAATGCCACCTACAGGTACCCACCAAAACCCTTTTAGGTCGCAAGGCAGGGCTCTGAGGCAACTAAACAGCTCGAGCTTCCGCCCCCAGGTGGTACGAAAAGTAACCAAAACAGTACCTGAGAACCACATGTCAGGTCATGAAAAAGAAAGAAAAAGGGTACCTGAGAGAAGCCCCATCGAGAAGAGGGTCCATTTCCCAAAGACAAAACTGCTCAGGGCCCAACCGGAAAAGCAGGGGATAAGGAAGTGCAGGGGAAGCTCTGCTGATGGACCAAATGGTCCAACCGAGAAAGGGTTCCCCAGAAACACATCCCCTGCTCAGCAGTACCCAAAGAGCAGCAGAGAGGACCAGGCGCATCGGGAATCAAGTGCAGGCCAAACAGGCCTCGCGGCCTACTTCTCCCCGAGACCAACTCCGACCCGGCTCCCCGCCACAGAAAGCCTCTCAACAGGAATAATCAGGTACGCTGCCCCCTTAACTTGTGTAAGGCAGGAGTGCTAGTAGGGATCAGTTAAGGCAGAAAAACTGATCGGGCTAGTTAGACAGAGCAAAAAGCCAAGCATTAACACTGGAGCTACTGAGCAAAGGCCCAGCTACATTAAATAATGGGAGAGTCACTTGAATAAGTCCGGGAGCAATTTATTTAACTCGGATAGCGCTTCTTCCGGCTTCTCGTAAGCCATGTGCCTTCAACTTGGACAAGCAATTTAGCGAGTAGTTCATCTTAAATGGCTCTCCCGCCGCTATGAGTTCTTGACTACCGGGTGAAAAGGCGGCTCTTCTCTGTCGGACCTCGTAGGGAAGATCCTGGGTGATCCTAAGTTTGCTGTTGCCCCAGAGGATAGAGTCCAGTTGTTTAACCTTCTCCAAAATATGCTGACATTCCAGGTAGCTTAAGAGTCTAACAATTATAGGTCTGGGAGGAGCACCCGGAGGTGGCTTAGGCTTAAGAGATCTGTGGGCCCTTTC
Source organism: Neoceratodus forsteri (assembly GCA_016271365.2). Classification (NCBI taxonomy): domain Eukaryota; kingdom Metazoa; phylum Chordata; order Ceratodontiformes; family Ceratodontidae; genus Neoceratodus; species Neoceratodus forsteri. The sequence goes on along the minus strand of CM057454.1, from coordinate 1,020,459,922 downwards.
TATGTGATACTGTTGATGGATAGGTGAAGGGCCCACGATTTTGTTAAAAACTGCTGGATAAAGCGAGAGGTGTCACCCTCCTCCTGACTCTGGAAGGCCAAGGATCAGCACATTGTCTCACTGACTCCTACCCTCCAGGTCTTCTGTTTTTGCCTGGAGTTTCTGGATCTGTTGTCTCAGCTTGATGATCTCAGGGTCAATTTTGTGCTGCCACTGCTCTATTGAAGAAACTCTGGCCTCGAGATACGCTACTCTCCTCGAGAGATCAGCGAAACCAGCCTTAGTGACCTTATCTCTTTTGAGATTTCCTGCAGGGTCTCTAAAAGGAGATAATTCCTCTAAGAAGCTTCTTCTGTTAATATAGTGCCCTGTGCAGTAACTGATGCCCCACTGGGATGTTGCTTGGATGTTGGAGTGGTGCTAGCGCTGGTATTCCTAGCTTTTTTGGAGGCCTTTTCTGGCGAGGTTGGGGGAGTATGTTTAACTCCCGCGGCCTTCATCTCTGAATCAGCCATCACGTTTCCTATAAAAAGCAGTCGAGTCGCCAGTCGCGATCCTCGAGGGGTCCTGCAGTGGTAAGGAACCTTCATAGCTCGCCTCAGGGTCGATAGCGTGGATTTAGGAGCGAGAAAAGACTGTTTTGGGAGGAGAAGAGCGGGAGCTCCACAGTAAGCAGCTATTCAGCACCACTGCATCACGTGACTATCCAGGTAATCCATGAGTTGGTCTGATACAATCCTTTCAATTGCCTTTGAGGGGGGGCAAAATGGAGATAGGCAGGTAGTTCATATGGAGGGCCTGGTCTCCACTTTTGTGGAAAGGGGTAACAGTTGCTGTTTTCCATCTATCTGGGAACTGACTGAGGCTGAGGGAGAGGTTGAAGATTTTAGTTAGAGGGGGTAGAATTTCTTCAAGAGTGAGGGACAGCAGTTTAAGGTCAAGTGAGTTCTAACTTATTTGGGTCTTGGCAATTGCTTTTCTAATGTATGTGTGTACATCATGCATCTTGACTGCCTTGTAGTAGAAGGGTGGGTATTTAGAAGGAGAGGGTGGGCTGGTGATGTGTGCAGTGGCATTATTGTTGAAAAAGTCTGGGGGGAGAACACTGCTGAGGTCTGTGAAGGCTGTGTTGAAGGTATTTGCTATAGTTAAGGGGTCCCGGATTGTTGCTCCATCAATATTCAGCATCGTGGGGGAAGTTTTATGCTGTTTCCAGTAACTTCTTTTATATTGCTCCAGAAAGATTTGCCATGTCCCCAGGTATTTGTGAGAGCTTCATTATAATTGTGGCTTGTTAGTCAAACTGATTTTGTGCAGGCATTTCGGGCATGTTTGTAGTTCTGGATGTCAACTTGCATTCCTGAGGGCCGAGCCTTCATCCAGAGATAGTCCCTGGCTTTTAGTTGAGCAAGGAGTTCAGCAGAGAGCCAGGGTTGCATAGGCCCTGACTTTACGATTTTTGAAGGCATAGGAGTCACAGGCAGAATTATAGATGCTAATGAAAATTCAGGCGCCGAGTTGACATCAGTAGCGTAAATAGGAGACCAATCTTGTTGTCTTAGGTGGGTTTTTAGGTGTTTCAGCTGCCCTTTAGGGAGGACTCTACTGGAGATGAGTAAAGGTGGAGGCATGCTGAATTTGTTAGACCATTTGCAGATGACTGGGGAGTGGTCACTTATTGCATCAGGGAGGATGGAGATGTTTGAGATGCGAGTTTGATGGCTAGTAAGTACCCAATCTAGGAGGGTACTAGTACCACTTTTATAGTTGTGCCGAGAGGGGGAATCGACCAGCTGAGAAAGGTTGATGGCAGAGATCGCATCCTTGATTCCCCTATATCTGTTGCCAGCCAGTTAATGTTGAAGTCACCCAACAGGATTGTCTCAGAGGCAGGGGGAAGGTTTGTACGAGGTCTAGGACAGCGCCAATACCTATGCCTTGTTCTCTGGGGGGATGCACACTGTTGCAACTGTCAGAGCTTTGTTATGGGCCCCTTGAATGATTTTGACAGGTAGAATCTGTGCAGATGTACTTGAGACTGTGGATTCAATGCAGCGACCCAGGAGAGGCACTTTCAGGTAAATTGCACAACTCCCACCTCTTTTGGTCTTTCTATCAAGTCAAAAGACGCTATAGCCCAGGAGGGCAATAGATATGTCCAGGATTTTTGGGAGAGAGCCAGGTTTCAACTATAGTGAGTATATCCGGATCATGGAGGTTGGCAAATACTTGCAGCATGTCAAGTTTAGGGAGAAGGCTGCAGATGTTGATTGTTGCAAGGGTGAGAGACCCTGTCCGCTTTGCTTGGGTGGTTGCATGGGTGCTTGCAGGGCCAGGATTGGGGTGAATATTACCATGCAGGAGCAGGAGGAGCAGTAGCTTCAGGGTGCACAAATATATTTGTCTGGAAGAGAGTTTATTTGACCGCTTTGAACGTGAGCTTAGACTGAGGTGTTGTCATTGGCTCCAGTGGGATGAAGTATGTCCAGGGAAGGAATGGCAATCAATTGGGCCAGACTCCTCTAGTCACGCTTATATAAGTGTATCCCAAAAATGTCCGGGAAGGGTGTGGTTGGGGAACAAGGAGCAATGGCTAAAGTGCCTGAGTGGGTGTAGTGGGTCGACTAGGGGGCTAAGGGGAAGAGAGGGGTTACAGGCTCTGGGTAATTAGTAGAGAGGTACCAGAGATGCAAGGATAAGTAGAGAAAAGGGAAAGAAGGACAGCACCATTGTGCCCTGGGAAATCAGAGATCAGGAAGAAGGAGAGACAGGTTTGAAGGAAAAGCTGGGTAGAAAGTGGATAGCACAAGAGTGTAAAGGCACTGGAGAGGAGAGAGTGTGGGCTGTAGAAAGAGGAGGTCCTAAGGTAGAGAACCAATAGGAAACAGAAAGGAGGTCCCTGAAATAAGGGTGGGAAGTGCTAAGGCTTATTTAATTAACAGAGGAGGTGGGGGAGGGGCGGTGCAAAATTTCGGCACTTTGCTAAGCAGCAATCTTATGCCCAGGAAGGCAGATGGAGAGCATAAGAAGGGTGGCCAATCAGTGGCCAAGGGAGGCTCTGTAGACCAATCATCAGTCAGCAGCAGTGAGTGATGGCCAATAGGGGTCGCTCAGTGCTGACCGGTCAGGCCACAGATCTTACCCGGCTAAAGAGAGGATGGAGGCAGCCTGTGGAGGTGGTGTGGGCAGCTGGCTGAATGAGCCATGGCTGCACTGCTTCAAGCCTGATCAGGGGCTGTAATCTGTGGGGAGGGAACCAGACAAGACATTAATTCAGGGGGAAACAAAGGAGTGTGGCAGGGCCTAAATTGGTGGGCATGGAGAGCAGAGAAGAGATAGGAAAGAGTCGGGGGGGGTGAGAACCAGGACTAAGATGGAGAATTGCTTGTTCTGGCACCATGCCAGAGTACAGGGAGAAAAGCCCAGTTTAAGGAGACAAAGAGGAGTGTGAAAGTAAAGCACAGCTAGGTAGATGAGGTGGAGTTTGAGAGGATTTACGGGGAAGGAGAGAGATCGTGGTAGCTCTACGATGGAGGTAATCAGAGTCAGAGGGGGCAGACTAGGCAAATTACAGCATGTACAAAAAAACTTGCAACAGAACAGTTTCGGATACAAAAATGATAGCAGTGTAATCAGACTACTGTTAGTTAAGTAAGCTGAATTGTTTAGGCAGTTTCTACATGGCAAAGTATACAATGAAGGTCCTAACAATTTACAGAAATAAACAGGGAGCTGAGGCTACTTTTAAGAAGGTACAGACAACGGTAAGCAGGCTAACAAATTTTCGGCACTTCGCTAAGCAGCAATCTTATGCCCAGGAAGGCAGATGGAGAGCAGAAGGAGCGTGGCCAATCAGTGGCCAAGAGAGGCTCTGTAGACCAATCAGCAGTTGGCAGCAGTGAGCGGTGGCCAATGGGGGCTGCTCAGTGCTTAGTGGTCAGGCCACGGATCTTACCCGGCTGAGGAGAGGACAGAGGCAGTCTGTGGAAGTGGTGTGGATGGCTGGCTGAACGAGCTGTGGCCGTGCTGCTTCAAGCCTGATTGGGGGCTGTAATCCAGCTGAGGAGAGGATGGAGGCAGCCTGTGGAGGTGGCGTGGGAGGCTGGCTGAACAAGACATGGCTGCACTGCTTCAAGCCCGATCAGGGGCTGTAATCTGGCTGAGGAGAGATGGAGGTGGCCTGTGGAGGTGGCCTGGGAAGCTGGCTGAATGAGCCATGGCCACACTGCTTCAAGCCCGATCAGGGTCTGTAATCTGTAGTGTGTGTGTGTGCCATCAAGTCACACACATTTTATTGTGCTACACCATAATCACAGGACTCTGATTTGAATCTCTTATCTGTCTGTGGTACTTTTCACTGCTTCGTTCTATCTTGGTCGGTAGTGGACTGTTACTGCAGCTGCCCAACCCCTCCACAAAAGGTATTATTGTTCCAGTTTTAGACTTTTAATTTTGACCACTGGTTAAAGTGGTGTTGTGCTTGTGCTTGTGCCTGTGCGGCCACATCTCTTAAGTGCAATTTCCATCTGTCTGTGCATCTGCATCTCTTTAGGACCTAATCTCCATCTGTAACTTAAGTCACTGTTGTTTGTTTGGCTTCCCTTCAGAATACTGTGGTGTGGTGCATATCTCGGCACGAATATTGTACTCATTTATGTGTGTTTTTAAGTCAGGGCGATCATCACAAATCACTCATGATACAAATCACTTTGTTCATCTTCACGATCACAGTTCAATTACAAAACTTTAAGTTTTTAAGTTGTATGTGACCCTGTTTTGTAATATCTCCACTTGACCATTGTACTCACTGATATGTGTTTTCAAGTCAGGGTGTTTGGGGTGATAGAGGTCAGGGAAGTACAGCTGTAGGTATTAGGTATTTGCATACAGTTCATTAATCATGTCACACCAGTCACTCATCACGACTCCGAGACAAATCACATTCTTCATCTTCATGGTCACGATTCATGAATTACAAAACTTTAAGGTTTTGGGTTGTAAGTTGAATGTAAATCTATTTTGTAGTATCTCCACTTGACCATTGTACTCATTGATATGTGTTTTCAAGTCAGGCGTTTGGGGTGGTGGAGGTCAGGGAAGTACAGCTGTAGGTATTTGCGTACAGTTCATTAGTCATGTCACACCAGTCACTCATCATGAGACAAAACACATTGTTCACAAATCACAGCAGTTAAATTCTTTTTCAGTTCTGATGATATGCTGAAGACCTGTAAAGATGACCAAAACATTAATTAACCTTTTTTTTAAATAATGCCCCCACCCCCCAAAAAAAAGAACATTTAAATTTAATAATACCACATTACTGCTACCTCCTGCAGCTTTGCTTCCCACTGGGCATGATGGTGAACAGGTAGAAGATGGGTGTGCTGACCACCCATGCCCAGGTGGCAGCCCTTGGGCCCCTGGTGAACCACCATGTTACAAAGATTGCAATGCACTATGCTGAAGTCACCAGAGAAGGAAGAAAAAAAGGCCCACACAGGAGAGCCATGGGCAGAGCCCGGTACAGGTGATGGGGGGCATCAGAACACACCTTCTGCTGTGCTGCTGGTGGTTGAGGGCTGACAATCTGCTGTGGTTCCTGCTGCTCTTACTGCAGCTCCTCCTGCTGATCCTGCAGGGGCTGCTGTTCCACCTGCTCCTGCTGCAGCTCCTGGACGACAACCACAGCTGCTGTGCTCACTGTGGCTGCAGGTGGGGTCCCCAAAGCCTGCCATTTTAATTTAATTGGGCGTAGCCCGGCAGTCATAGCTATGATGGCCACCACTTGACCCACCACAATCACGCTCCATCAAGAAAGTAAATAAGCAAAAAAAACACTATTACAAGTACTAGTAAAATAAAGTACCGTACCTAAAATAAGTGACAAATTTTTTTTTTTTAACAAAAAAGCATTTCTAATTAAATAAAACTTTCCTGAAGGACTACAAAAACTACATACACAAACATTTAACACACAAAAAGAACTGTAGCTTTTGTAAGCGCTTAAAACACAAAAGAGTCAGACTGCACACTGCAGAACTACCTGGACTGCAAACTCTTTCCACTAGAGGAAGTGAAATTATAAGGCTAATAGAATATTAATGAGGTTCCATCATGCTCTGATTGGTTACTGGATCGCTCATTAATGGCCGGGTAATGACCGATCCAGATGTTTCAGTAGTGCGAAGAGTCACTTCACATGAAGGCAGAGTGAACCGCAAAGCCAGGAATAGCCACAGAGCATGATTCCTCACTTACACGGTAAAAGTAATTGAGCTGTGATAATTCTTCACGATGTGTGACAGAGAAGCAAAGAGAGCCAAATATAGCGATCGAGTGTAAATAAAATTTAAATGTCAGCTTAACAGTTAAAGGCAGCAGCAGTGACATAAAAATCACAGTTCTTGTATTTCGATTGGTTTCAACTGCTGTTTCTGTCAGCAGTAGGAAACCTGATTGAAATACAAGAACTGCTTTTAGGTCACTGCTGCCTTTTAACTGTTGTTGACATTTAAAATTTGTTTTACACTTGATCGCTATCTTTATGCTCTATTTGCTTCTCTAACAGAAAATAAAGTAAAATTAATGGGGACCTCGCAAATCCATGGGTTACACTAATTAACGCCAGCACAGCGGACACATGTAGTAATCAAACCACAGCTACTTACAAGTCATGCGACCACACCACAAAGACAAATGGCACAACCAAAGTTAATAAACAATATTTTTTAATATTTAAAATCAGTGCAGTTGGATTAGCCTTATAATTACAATAACAACCTTGCTGGAGGTCGTTTTGGGCAACCCAACCCCTCAACACAGTTGTTAATCCCCAGGAAACTACCGCCAGTTTGGTCATTATTGTATAAGTATAACAATGACTTCCTGCCAGTGCCTATTGAACTGCCTCCCTGAATCATGTGACCTGCAGACCTGAAGAGACAGTCAGCCATGTGATCACTGATCAGTGTCTTCTGTGCTATTAGTTTCTTAATCACTTCACCTTGTCTAATAGCAACGCGAAGTAGTGTGAGGTCACAAAGGCGAAGTAGCTCATTTCAGTGGGGACTTCACATAGTCCCACACGGATGTGGAGTGGCCACTTCACCCATGCTTCACTGATGGATTAAAACTTTGCTGCATCTCTAGTTAATACATGTCTCGGGAGGATAACTTTGATGTAACTTTCAGAACCCCTATGCTGGACAGATTTTGGATGCAGTATAATCAGTTAAAGTTTTCTCCATTATGGACACCTTTCACATATATCCCACTATCTAAACCCTCTATTAAATATGTAATAGTAATGTTTCGCAATGAGGGTGTCCATGTAGGTAACATCATCCATCAATCCACCTCCCCCTCAGCACCCTCCCCCACTCCCCTGGTCCCTACAGATATTCAGTCAGAGGAAACTCATGAGGACGCTTGCCAAAGGCATCAGAGGGCAGGAAATCACACTTCTAGTTCAGCCCTCAGTTCAAGGAATGGAGGTTCCCCCCCCTACGGACGGTGATATAGTGGACCCAGATTCCTCTCAAAATGAGCCATCAACAAGTAACAATCCCCAGAGCAAAGCCCCCACCTCCTCAGAGTGGAAAATTCCTCTGCCTAGGAGGTGGAGCCTGAGAAAACAGAAAGTGCCACCACCAGAAGTGAATGTGGAAAATCCTTTTGAGGTTTCAGGGTCCTTAAGTGGAGGGTCCATGGTGTTGGGGCAATGTGACTTGGACACTTCCTCATCACATTCAATACTCCCAGAAAGGAAACAGCAAGTGTGGAGGGAGAAAGGGAAAAGGAAGAAAAGATGAAAAAGAAAAGATGATGTCATACATATTAACATTATTTTCTTTAAATGTCTCCTCTATCCATTCTCACATTAAATGTTCGTAGTTTGGTAAATGAGGGCAAGAGGAGAACTTTTTTTCTTATTTACATGATGCGGAAGTAGATACCTTTTTGCAAAAAACTTGGTTTTCTTCCTTAACTCAAATAGCTCTAGCCCATCAGGTGTGGGTGTGGGGACCTTCTTATTGGTCATTTGGGGAAGATAGAGCTGATGGTTAAGCATTTTATTTTCAGGTTCTGACTTCAAGTATCAAAAAATAATAGACCTGGCACCAGGGCATGTATTAATTCTGGATGGCATTTGGAGGGGTAAAGCAAGTAGATTTATTTATGTATTTATTTAACCAGGAGAGACACACTAAGTTGAAAGCTTGTTTCCAGGTGTGACCTGGGAGCACAAGGAAGTTAAGTGACTTGCTCAGGGTCACACAGTATGCAAGTGGGGCTGGGGGATTCAAACTCAGATCTCCAGGTTTGCAGCTCAGAGCCTCAAACCACTGCACTATACTGCCTCCCAAGGCATTTATTTCAGTATATGGGGCCCAGTCCAAACCAGCCAGGGTTCAGATGTTGGAGGAACTACAATGTATCTTGCAACTGCAAGAAATGTTTATTTGGCTAGAGATTTTAATTGTTCATTGGATGGGACAAACCATAAGGCACAGGGTAAGAAAGTGTACTGCAATTTTGCAGCTTTAAAAAGTGTATTGATACTGTGGGGCTGTTGGATTGCAGTACCGGGCTAGACCTGAAATAAAATGCACAATTGTATGAGGGTATTAACATTAAAGATAGATTATATTTTGTTTCAAAAGGTTTCAAGCTAAAAGTGCTAAGGGGATACCAATGGAATTCACAGAACATATGGTAGTACAGGCCTTAATAGAACAAGATACAGGGGTTCGTCATGTGCCATGTTGGTGAAAAATGAACACCGAAAGCCTAACATTGCCAGAAGTTAAAAAGGGGATGATGGAGTTAGTAATTAATTGGGGTAACAGTCTTACCACTATATTAAGATTTGGGGGCTTGGTGGCAAGAAACAAAGAGAGACATGAGGGTCTGGATGCAACAAATTGGAAAATATAGGGCTAATATGAAGGGGTTGAGGTATACTGCATTAAGGACCCAGTTGTATAAACTATTGTCAATTACCTATGAACAGCATTTTGATTTAAGCGAGCAGATTAGAAAAATTGAACAAGAAATAATAATAATAAGTTTATTTATAAAATGATGGCTGTGCAGTACAATAGAGCAGCTGCCTTGCAGACTGAGTTAATTTTTGGCACAAAGAAGACTCATATTGTGATCCATGCACTGCATGTAAAGAAAGAAAGGAAAAAGCACAGTTCTCCACTCTGATGAAGAAGGAGTTAGACATGAAGGGTTTGCAGGATCATGTCAGTGGTGGAAAATCACTTAGCACATTTCATGCAGCGCAAGTTGCTGGATGCTGTTAGGATGGATTAGGAGGGATACTTACCTGAAGATATTCATGTTCCAAGGGTGGAACAAGCAATATGTGATAAAATGGTGGAATAAATAAAGGATGATAAATTACTACAGGTTATAAATTCTTTAAAATTGGATATTTCCCCAGATGAGGATGGGATTCCAAATGAGTGGTACAAGATGTTCCCTGTCATATTGGCAGTTATATTAGGAAAGGTTTTTCATTTTTTACTAACCTCAGGTACACTTCCGGCGTGTTCACTCAAGGTCTGGTTATGGATTTATTTTAAGCAGGAGATCGGGAAAAAATAGAGAATTGGAGACTGATAAGCCTGTTAAATACTGATTTTAAGAGTCTCACATTCATTCTACAGAAGTGTTTAAAAATAATGGCAAAAACTGTTATTCACCCAGTTCAGACCTGTGCTTTACTGGGGAGACATATCCAGAATAATCTATGCATTATTAGAGATGTATATGATTGTTGTGAGCAAAACAAGACTATCTGGATTGTTACTATTGTTAGATTAATGCAAAGCTTTTGATAGGGTTAATCATAAGTTTATGTTTAAAGTTTTATAAGCATATGGAGTTCCTCCAGGATTTGTATACTGGCTGCTTCTGTTATATGGAAACGCTGTAATTTCTTCTGTTCTAACAGGTTCACAAGGGAAAAAGTATACTATACAAAAGGGAGTTAGGCAGGGATGTCCCCTTAGTCCCCTGTTATATTTGTCTGTACTTGACCTTTTTATTTGTAAGGTTTTAGATAATCAGCATACAAGGGGTATCTCCTGTGCATCATTAGGAACGAGGTGAAACGTATGGCTTATGCAGATGATGTGTTGCCTTTGTGAAAAATGAAGTAGGGGTGAGAGGTCTATTACAGGAAATACAAGAATTTGGATCAGTGTCAGGGTCAAGGTTAAACTGTCAAAAAGGTAAGGCTTTACTTCTAGGGGGAGGGGTAAATTCACATCAAGAGGTAGAAGGAATTAAAATATCACCACCACCCATTAAGATTTTAGGGGTACATTTTGGGCCAGGAGATATGGCATGACACAACTGGTAACAGGCCACATAGCAAGGAGAAAGGAAAGTAGACTGTTGGAAGGAGTGGAAACAATCAAAGTTAAAATGGGCTTTTATGATAAAACAAATTTTGTTTGCCATTTTTTTTGGTATATAAGTGCAGTGTTTCCATTACCATTGGCATTGGAAACCAGGGTGTATAGGGTGTTCTTTTAGCTACTGTAGGGATCTGCCTTAACCCTATTAAAAGAGAAGTAGCATACTTGCCAATACAGAAGGGGAGAGTCGGGATGGTTAACCCAGTGTTTTTTTTTTCATTGTTTATTTTGGACAGTAAATATTAAACCAATGATTTTAAGAAAATCTACATTAGTAAAGTTATGGTTATTGCAAACCTTTGAGGAAGTTTTACGGATTTGGATAAATCAGCCCATAAAATTGAGAGGAGGGGTGAAGCTTCCACAGTGTTTGAAGATTACTTTTCAAAAAATGTTTAAATGGAAAGTAACAAAACAAAAATACTCCAGATGACAAGACCACAGCTCTATCAAGAGGTTTAGAAAAATCGCCCAGGAGAACCTGTTTTTAAACATTGCTGGGGGAAACCAAAACCAGGTGTATAGACAATTGAGAAACCCAAGAATCCCACTAAGAATGTGGGATACCCAATGGTTGAGTGTCCATGGAAGGGTAGGGGTATGAGGGAATCATAAACATAAGGCAATGGAGGAAAGAAAATGTTTATACCTTGATAGAAACATAGAAACATAGAATTTGATGGCAGATAAGGACCGCTTGGCCCACCCAGTCTGCCCATTTCCCTACCTAATGGATAAGCTGCAGATCCTAGTTAACCAGCAGTACTTCTTCCTACCCCCACCCCCTAGAATTGCCTTATGACTGTCCCATGCATGCTTGAATTCCACCACAGTTTTTGACTCCACAACCTCCTCCGGAAGGCCGTTCCATGCATCCACAACCCTCTCTGTGAAAAAATACTTCCTTAAATTACCTCTGAGTCACCCCCATCTTCAAATTGTGCCCCCTTGTTCTTGCACACCTCTTTTTTTGAAAGATGCTACCCTCTTGGACTTTGTTGATTCCCTTGAGGTACTTGAAAGTTTCTATCATGTCCCCCCTCTCCCTCCTTTCCTCGAGGCTATACATATTAAGCTCCTTAAGTCTCTCTCTTCATATGCTTTCCGTGCAGACACTGCACCATTTTAGTTGCCCTCCTCTGGACAGCTTCCATCCTGTCTATGTCTTTGCAGAGATTGGGTCTCCAGAACTGCACGCAGTACTCCAGATGGGGTCTCACCAGCTGTCTGTACAGAGGGATAATAACTTCCTGTTTTCTACTGGTGATGCCTCTCCCTATGCATCCCAGTATCTCCCCAGCCCTCCTTGCTGCCCTCTCACATTGCTTGCCCACCTTTAGGTCATCTGATATGACTACCCCCAGGTCCCTTTCCATTTTTGTTGTTGTTAGTATCTCACCCCCATTGTGTACTCTTGCCCTGGGTTTTTGTTTCTCAGGTGCATTACCTTGCACTTCTTAGCATTGAATCAGCTGCCATACATTTGACCATTCCTCTAACCTTGCCAAGTCCCTTCTCATCCTTTCCACCCCACCTTGTGCATCAACTCTGTTGCAGATCTTTGTGTCATCTGCATAGAGACATACTGATTGTTTAAATATATTAGAAATACAAGTGCATTTTCTGACAGAATGTTCTTATTCCATAGGGTTATGGAAATATTTAGCAGTCACGTGGAAGATGCCTTGGTTAAAGCAGGTGACATATGGAATGTTAGTTTTTGGGGGAATTTCCACAGGAACTAACAAGGTCTGATGCAGACACTTTAACAGTCTTTTTCACATGTTTAAAGTATTATCTGTGGTAAAGTGGATACCAGTTTCTTTTTCAGCAGAAGTACATGATGTATCCTATTTTTTGCAAAATATGTGAAAGTGTTTTAGGGGAGGTTTTCAAATTGGATATGAAGATGCATCCAAGAGCACGAGTGCTGATTTGGTGGAGGGATTTTTCTTTTATCCAAAAATGTGGTTAGTAAATGCTGGGGTATTTTTCTTAGTTTAGATAGAAAGCTATTGGTTGTTTTGAAGATGTGATGAATTAAGGGGAAGGAGGAGAGGGTGGGGAACATTTAAACAATTTGAAGTTTCATTTATTTATTTATTTTTATGCTCCTTCCCAGCTCCGGGCGGCCTCTCCTTCGGCCACCCACCTCAAGCCGCACTGCCTCGAACAGTCATCTCTTCACCCCCAGATAGCAGCTCCCTGGTGGCCCCGGACGTAACCCTTGCCTGGTGGGTCCCTCTGAGAGGATGGCACCAGTGGTGGCGACCAGTGCCAAACCTGTTCTTGGGTGCTGCTGGGGATAGTGTATGCACTGTCCTTGGTCTCATGGATACGGGAGCTGGTGACCATCATCTGGTCAGCTACGGGCTCTTTTTCCCATTTGCTCCTGGGGGCATGGTGTGTCACAACATAAGGCTGACACCAACATTCACCACACCTCCTTAGTAAGTGGGACCCCGTGCATTGCTGTGCCCCCAGCCTCCGCTAGGGGTCAGCAAGCGCCGGTTGCATCCCGCCTCCACCAAGAGAAGGTGAGCTATCAGCAGACACTCAAGTCTTCTTCCCTGGCCAGCCCTCCAGCACCAGAGTCTGTTCCTAATCCAGGTCACTGACGTTGCAAGCGGAAATCCAACCGCGTGCTGGCGTGCAAGTTCTATTCTTATTATGAGTTGTGAACATTTTTCTCCTCTTTATGTATGTTGTGTTTTGTTTTGATAAAATCTCCTTACACTTTTGAGAAGTGCCATGGATCTTTAACATCCACCTGAACTACCACCAGAACAGGCAGATGGGACCTCAGTTTAACATCTCATCCAAAAGATGGCACCTCAGGAGTGCAGCACTCCTCATGCTGCACTATAGTGTCAGTATTGGATTCAACCCAAGTGCCTGATGCGGGATAGAATCCACCTCCTTCTGATCTTCTGGCCTCAGAGGCAAGTGTGCAACCTGCTGAGCCACTGACACTGATATTTCAATGCACTTTAGTGTATTTTGAGTTATATTTCTTTACTTGTTTATGCTTGTATGTAATGTACATATCATACATGGCATGATTCATTTTTATTATGCTCAGTGCAAAATTATTATAAAGTGCAGGAAGGAGACCCATTTGCAGTGTGTTAAAGCTGCAAAGTGAACAAGTGGTGGTGGGGGGAGTGGATTGATGGAGGGAGGATGGAGTCAACTTATAACTTCTGACAGTGCAAAGGCATAACACAGAGATAAATGGCACACAACTGGCAAGGCATCTGACATCATTAGTATTGGGTGAGTAAGTGGAGTGCATTGAGCAGTATAGGTTGGGGAGTGGGGTGACTGTACCTGGCCAGTTGGCTGATGGATTGAAAGAGGGGTCCAGTATTGCCATGGTTGAATTTGGATCAAGGGTTTATACAATGTCAGCATAGTTGAAGATCTATAATACTATCTTTGAGATGATCAGTTGGTGGTGATACACAGCGGAGCTGTCAGCGTAGGGTAATTTAGCAAACTAGATAAAACAATTACACCAGTTTGGATGGAAACCCAACGTATATTTATATGGTGAGTATTATGGATAAGGAACATCCATTCTGTAGATCCTGAGACCTGCCATCATGATAGAATGGAACAATATGACTGAGGAGGCAGATAACCATGCTCCCGTGAAAGCTTCCACATAAGAAGAGTGAGGGCAGCAGTGTCTAAAGCTTTGGCTAAGTATTCAAAGCTAATGTATGTGATGTGGCCCTGATTCATGCCAGATATGACTGACTCAGTTAGCAGGAGATGGACAGTGAGGTTGAATGACACTTCTTTAAGCAAGACTGGTAATGATCGATGAGAAACGATTAAACAAGGAATGCAGACAGCTGGGAGTCAACAATGTGTTCCAGGAGGTTATTTAGGTGTGGATGTGGGACACAGGATGGTAGTTACCTGTACATTTGCAACAGCACCCTTTGGGAAGTGTGATGACTGTAGCCAATTTCGAAGGAGAGATACAGCATGCATGAAATATGGAGAGCAATGGCAAGGGTGAATTTATGCAGTGGTCAGGGATCAAGAACATCATCTCACACATTTCTTTGGGTGCTTTAGAGCAAAGTGCATCTTAACAGATGTGGCAGGAATGGTAGGATAAAAGTACAAGTGGTTGGTAGGGGGATGTAGGGGTGGGGTGGATAGGAGAAGGGTTAGGGTAGGAGGAGAGGAGTGAAGTAGGGAGCTGTCAGAGGACATGAAAAAGTAGTTGAAACACAAGACCACCACAGAGGGATCTGAGATCGGAGTGTCAGACACCCGAAGGACAAGCTGAGGACATTGTGTTATGACAATTTTGTTTTTAAAGACAGAATGTTATTGTCAATGTTTTACCTTCACATTTTAAGTGATTTAGGAAGTTCCAATTGAAAGTGATTTATGGAAGTTCCCTGTTGCCTTTGTACATAGTATGCCATTGCCAGCCATGCTTTGGATGATAAAGCAGCAATCTGTTTTTTTAAAAAAAGTCTGTCTTAGTCATTTTGCAGCAGCACTTTATTTCTGGCTGCCCTCTAGTTTTCTCTGAGTGCTAGCTTGTGGCCACACCCACATAATGATGTCATGCAAGGGAGAAATCAATCACTTTCACTTGCTGAACAGTCTATTGAAGAGGGAAAGTGAATGAGGGTCCTCTCTGCAAGTATTGTAGCTGCATCTAGCACCAGTGTTCCCATATAAGGTGCCAGCTGAACCCAACAATATAGTCATATGCAGAACATTAAGTTTGCTCCTATGACTGTGAACCATAAGGAGCATTTTAGAAAAATATAATTAGTAATGCTGCACCATGAACTGTCTGAGGAGAAGGAGAACAGACCAATACAACTCCACCACTCCAGAGCAACAAAGAATACCAGGTAATTCAATATAAATAAATGTGTTAATATTTGCTATTGTCTCTCCCATTCCTTGGAGCATGACTGAGTTGTTACCTGACTGAGGATCAAAATGACAGCCATTGAAACTGAGTGATGTCCTTTGAAGCTCTAATTTTGCAGCTTCTAAGCTGGTTACAATCCTAGGTCCTTCTAAATTCCACACCCAGCTTGTTCATATGTTTCCAGACCTCAGTCAAACCCCAGGGATCCCTTAGTAGGTGTGTGCATGTTGAACATGGTGCTGCAGCACTGGTAAAGTGCTCTTTGCCAAGTCTGAAGTTTTCAAGCAATATATGTTAAACGCAGTTTGTAATAAGGGCCAGCATCCTAAGTGCCACAAGGTAGTTCATTCACTAAAATAAGCATTATAACACAAGTAATTTTAGCTGCAAAATGTAATGCTGACTCCTGGCATGTGCATTACCGCTGCACTAATGTGCATGCCAGGAGTCACAGCATTACATTTTGCAGCTAAAATTACTTGTGTTATAATGCTCATTTTTTTTTCATATTGCTGTTTGGTCTCTGTCGCCTCATTCCACCAACTGGCGATGAGGACACACAGGTATTTTACAGGTTTTTTTTCCACTGACCCCCCAAAGCTCTGGCACACAGCCATGTGAGAATGTGGAGGCATGCTATGCACTCCATGGCACCAGCTCAGCCCCTTCCACCTCTTGTAGCTGTTTGCCATCCCTTCTTATCCTACACTACCCACTGGACCTCCTCCCGGTTGGAGTGGAACTATGAGGGGGCACCAACCCACCCTCACCACTCTCCGGAGGGGAGAGCTGCCCATCGGCATGCTCAATCCTGCTCTGCCCTCCCCCCCATGCTGGCACCCTGATGACCCGAAGTCATTCCCAAACCTGGGTCGCCAGCGTAGCATGAGTGTGGCATCCAATGTCTCAATCCTCAATGCTACTGCGGTCAGTGCTCATTTTATAAATAAGCTACCTTGTGCACTCAGGATGTTGACCCTTATTACAGACTGCCTTTTAACATATACTGCCTGCAAAATTCAGAATCAAAGCATGAATTTACCAGCACTATGCACCATGTTCAACATGCACACTCCTAAGCAGTCCCCTGGGTTTGACTTGGGTCTGAAACATATGCACAAACTGGGTGAGGAATTCAGAAGGACTGAAGGACTGTAACCAGCTTTGAAGCTGAAAAATTAAAGCTTCCAAAGGACTTTACTCACAGTTTCAGTGGTTGTCATTTTGATCCTCAGAAAGGTAACAACTCAGCCATGCTCCCATGAATGAGAGAGACCGTGGCAAATATTAACAAATATTAGCAAACCTATTTTAATTGAAGTACCCGGCATTCTTTATTGCTAAGGGGTGGTGGGGTGTATCAGTTTGTTCTGCTCCTTAGACAGTTGATGGTGCAGCATTACTAATTATATTTCTCTAAAATGCTCCTTATTGTTCACAGTCACGGAAGACAAACTTTATGTGGCCATACTGTTAGGTTCAACTGGCATCTTATATGGGGATACTAGCGCTAGGTACAGCTACTTGTTAACTGTACACAGTCAGCTAAAAACTGACAGTGTCCCTTTAATGTTACTGTTTCCCTTGCATGATGTAAAGGTAGGAGTAACAGCGCTGAGGAAAAACGGGGCAGGGCTATGCTAATGAAATGGAGCAGTGAAAAAAAAAGAAGGATTTTCATAGGAAAACAGTACTTTTGTTGGTTTGAATGGTAGGAGACCGATTCCCAACTCCTACAGGTTAATATGCCCATTTGGTATGGCAAACATCCATAAATCACTTTAATTACAGGTGTTGTGGAAAATGTATGTTAATGAAGACTGAACAAGAATGTGTGTGCTATCAAGTAATCAACCATGCAACTTGAAAAATAAACGCTCTTGTTTGGTGCCTTGCGAGCTCCAGGCCCTGCACAGAGAGGGCAATTGCCTGTCTGGTTGCCTCTTTATCAGGCAGCAATGCCAGCACCTGGCCTAGCATTGACTACAGATGCCTGTTGTAGGTAGCATGGTGTGCCTGATGAGTGGCAATGCTGAGCATGATACACACCGAGGAGAACACTCTCCATCCCAAACAGTCGAACTCCACAGTCTCTGCATCTGGGGGTAGGTTGCACACTGGGTGTCTTTGCCCAGAAGGGATATCCAGTCCCCTAACTCTCGAAGTGGGATGAAGCAAGGTCCCTGAGACCCCTGAGGTGTACAATACCTGTGCTGGCATCCATAGGGGCTGGAGTTGGGGCAGATGGGCAGTGCCAGGTGTGGGATGATGCCTCCTGGAAGGGAATCAGCGCACTGAATTTGCTAAGGAAGACATGTGTTGTCTGCTCCGTACTGCATCTTGCAATGTGGGATAGGTACAGATCACAAACCAGCCTCAATAGGAAGCACTGATACCATGTCTGAGCAGCCTGAGGACAGATGGACAGAGGCATCCTCTTCCTCAAAGGAGGAAGATGAGGAGGCTGACGAATCTGAAGAGTTCAAGTCTGGCTGCTGTGGGGGAGACAGGCAAAAGTCCTACTCAACCATAGCTCTGACAAACCTTGGAAAGGCAGCAGTGGCTCTGAACTGCTCCCAGGTCAAGGGCCCTGAAGGATTCACATGGCCTGGGAAATATGCGGAGCTGCAAAGGCAATGGGGAGACACACATCACTTTATGCGAGTGACCTCTGCCAGGGCTATGGGACCTCACTGGCAATCTCAGACCTCCTGGGGATCTGCTGGCCCGCACAATTACTGGGTACTCAGCCAGTTCAAAGTGGTCAGTACTGAGCCCTGAAGGGGAAACTCCCTGTAGAGACCGGGCCACATGGAACCTAAAGGACAGACCCCCACCCCACCCAATAAGGCCTCTGTCAAAGAGGATGAGGGAAGAACAAGGGCATGGCACTGTGACTCCTCCCAAACCCTGAAGGGTCCCCCTGGAGGTCGCTGTCCCATGCCCTACCCTCAACCCCGTTGACTCTGAGGTCAACCTCTTTCTCACTTCTGAAGCTATGGACTGCTCCATCTAGCAGGCCCCCAAGGAGGCCGAGAAGAGGGAGTCCCTGTTCTGACTCGGGGAGGTGAAACACACCAGAACTGGCAGTTATCTGAGCCCCTGAGACCCAAACCACCATCCTTTCAGACAGAGGGCCACTATTGGCAGGTCCGCTCTGACATCACCACCAGTGTGGGAGCCAGTGCCAATCATAATCACCGGTGCCAAGGGAAGAGATGCCTGGAGGGCACAGAGGTACTGGACACCAGAGAACCCTCTGACTCCAAGGAGTCAGGCAGCCAGTCTGGATCATGGATCAGTCTCCCGATCATCTGGCTCTGGAGAGAGTAGATCCAGAAGACCTCCATATGAACGGCCCAGAAGTTTTCCCACCAACGGTGCCACTCTTGGCACTGTGGGAGGCCCAGTACTGCTTACAGTGCTGTGCCGATCACCGAGCTGTGATTGACCCTGGGATCCAGAACGTACCAGCTGGTGGCACTGAGGATCCACCTGTGCCAGGCCCAGCAGGCAAGGACTACAACACCGGGGAGCCTGCACCTGTAAGGAGGTGATGGCCTGTGTGGTGCTCCTGTCCTGGCCCCCAAGAGGGCTGGACCATTCCTCCGGTACCACAGAAGAGACCTCCTCCCTGGAAAGGCTAGAAGGGGAGGAGACTCCCTCCTCACCGGTTTGTATTGAACTGGGAGGGGACCCATAGGAAGGGCAGAGAGACCTGCGCTTGGAGTCCCTCATATGATGGCGCCCTCTGAAAATTGGCAGATCACATCCGACTTTCCATGTGTGGTGCTCCAGTACTCTGTGGTCCATGGAGAAGCAAGCATCACAACTATCCACATTGTGAGACGGACCCAGGCAGGTGAGGCATTGGTCATGTCGGTCCATGATGGACATCTGCTGGTGCAGGGACACCAACACATAGGAGGCTGACCCACCTTGGAAGAGCACTTTTTGTCCCTGATGAACCCGATATGACTCATGGTAACTAAACTAATAATAAGAAACAGGCTCAGCACCGCTTCAAGAAAGACAAAGGAAAGGTCTTACCGGATTCCTGCAGAAAATGGCATCGAATTACTAGCAGATGGTGGAACTGGAACAGAGTGAAATGAAAATGGCGTTCACAATGGCATCAAAACAACTGACTAGGCCATAATGTCACAGATGAAATTTCTTCAGCAGGTATGAGATGTTGCACTCTCAATGGTGGGAGAAGCAGAGCTGGTGAGGGGGGAGGAAGAGCCAGCGATTGTTGCTGGCTGACCTGCGAAAGTTAAGTAATGTGTCTGCCTCTGGTGGCGGGTGCCACCTCTGCCTGCTCCTCCTACAAAAAAAAATTCCCAGTGGTGCTGTGAACCTCCAGCTGTCACCCAGACAGTGATGAATGGTGAAGACTGACACAGGGAAGATTGGTAGTACTGTGCTGTAGTTACACAATTTGCATGAACTGGTAGTTACTGTTGCCTCCCTTCTGCCTCAAATCATTTTTTTCTGACAAATGTAACTATATGTTGCACTTTGCAACAGCTGTAACATGTAGTTACACTTTCAGCATAAATACATTTTCTATTGCACTTTGCAACAGCTGATATATGTGTAGTTACACTTCTAGCATAACTCAATTTTTCTGTTGAACTTTACATCTGTTACATGTGTAGTTACAGTTCCAGTATAAATCAATATTTCTGTTGCACTTTGTAACAGCTGGTACATGTAATTACAGTTCCAGCATAAATCAATTTGTGCCAAAGAGAAATGGTCGTGGTTGCACGTAACTACCACTTCATGCAAATTGTATAACTACAGTGCACACCAGTCAAATGTGTAATAACAGCTACATAGTATTTACAGTATAATAACAGTGTAATTACTTCACAGAAATGTGTCTAACTGCATAATATGCAAATGTGAAGCTAATTGCCAACTACATTGTAGTCACATGTAACTACACAGTACTTACATAGCAGTTACATTGTAGTTATACAGTAATATCAATGTACTTAGGACACTTTAAATAAAGTGTTACTAAAGAATTTTGACAACAATGATTTTAGAACTAGGAAAATAAGGAAAACTGGGAGGGGATTCATAGGATAGATACAAGTCCACAGCTCGCAATGAGACTTGCCATTTTTCAATAGACAGAAATACCCCTCATGTAATTATCTAATTTCTTTTTAAAGGTGTCCATTTATTCACTGCTTACTGCATCTTTTGGTAAATCATTTCTGTGGGTCATCACCCTTTGATTTTTTTCCACTACCCTCTTTAATTTGTTTTATATGTTTCTCCTCTAAGTTGGTAACCATTTGCTCTACTTATTCTATTACATGCCCTCTTTTCCAATCCTAAACATTCCCAAAGATCCTTGTTTTTGAATGTCGAGCATATTAGGCACAGATCTCTTCTCAGCTTTATACTCCATGGTGAACATTCCAGTTCCTGTAATCTGTATGCATAACTCAAATGCTTGAGTTTATATATTCTTCTGGTTGCCTTTATTTGCCACATTCTAATCACCTGTTTCCCTGTAATACAGACTCCAAAACTGAGTGCAATACTCAGTCAGAGGCTGAACCATTGATCCATACAGTGGCATCAGAACCAAACTATTTCTACTGTGAATATTATTAAGCATGCAATCTAACATTATATAGGCTCTTTTTGTGATATCAGTAACATGATTATGACATTTAAAATCATTTTTAATGAGTATACCCAGATCTATTTTATTGTCTACATTTTTTAATTCTTTCCACTTAAATAATATCTTTGGCCAGCCTCAACATGCCACTGAATGTCCCCACCTCAGGTTGCCATCATAAGCAGGCCCAATAAGGGTGGAGGGAGTGGGAGGGCAGAAATGGAAAAAGTGTCCCCAATTTACCGGATGATGGCTGCTGGTCCCCATCACCATGATGCTCTGCAAGTCTCCTGATCTACCCTCAGCACCCAGGATATATAGTTGTACATAAGGGCACTTCCACCTGGAAGGAGAGGACCCACCCAATGAAGGGTTATGTCGGGTTACCTGGGGGCTGCTAATAGGGGTGGTGGATGGTGACAGGGTATGGAGTTGCAGGGTGCACCTTAGAGGCCAGAGGAAGTGGCTGGTCAGGGTGCCTGAGGAAGGAACAAAAAATAGCCATCTTATGTTCCAGTGCTCATTGGCCAATATGATGTAAATCTCAAAGAAGCATAGAAACATAGAATTTGATGGCAGATAAGGACCGCTTGGCCCACGTAGTCTACCCATTTCCCTACCTAATGGATAAGTTGTAGATCCTAGTTAACCAACAGCCTACTTCCTCCTACCCGCCACTAGAATTGCCTTATATCTGTCCCATGCATTCTTTAGTTCACGCTGTTTTGACTCCACAACCTCCTCAGGAAGGCTGTTCCATGTATCCACAACCCTTTCCATGAAAAATACTCTCACATTATCTCTGAGCCTTCCCTCTATCTACAAATTGTGCCCTTGTTCTTGCACATCTCTTTTCTGAAAGATGCTGCCCTGATGGACTTGATTCCCTTGAGGTACTTGAAAGTTTCTATCATGTTCCCTCACCCTCCTTTCCTCAAGGGCATACATATTAAGCTCCTTTAGCCTCTTCATATGGCTTCTGGTGCAGACCCTGCAACATTTTAGTTGCCCTTCTCTGCACAGCCTCCATCCTGTCTATGTCCTTGCAGAGATGGGGTCTCCAGAATTGCACGAGTACTCCAGATGGGGTCTCACCAACTGTCTGTACAGAGGATAACAACTTCACTCTCCCTATGCATCCCAGCATCCCCCCAACCCTCCTTACTGCCTTCTCACATTGCTTGCCCACAGTGGGCTCAGGGAGGGTGAGGATGATGGAACAGAGGCACACCCAGTCAGTTGTTCTACACCACAGTCCATACACCATTCTGGGGGAGCATAGCTCCCCTATAGATGCACCCGCAGAGGAGACTAAGGAGGCTGAGGACAACTGTCACAAGGGAGGTCCACAGGAAGGAGGCAGAGGACACCACAAGGAAAGGAAGCAGCTCCTGGTGGGGGACTCAATTATTAATGGGATAGAACTGGGGGGAGCAGGGAAAACTGAAGTAAGGTGCCTGCCTGGTGCCATGGCTTGGAGAGACAGGAAGTGCATCCTCAGGATCACGAGAACAGCTCCATGGGAGTCTGAGCTGGACGTCATTGTCCACCTAGGGACAAATGACTTGGCTAATCATGAGATTAGAGCAGTGCAGAAGGACTTTGTAGAATTGGGGAGGGGCCTAAGACAAGTAGCACATACAATATCCTTCTCTGAGGTGCTGCCTGTCAATGGCATGAGTGAGGTGAGGGTACTTTGCATCATGCAGTTTAATGAATGGTTGAAAAAATGATGTGGAGCACAGGGTTTGGCTTCATTGGGGACTGGGGTTCCACCTGGAGGGACACCAGCCTATACTGGCAGGATGGTCTGCATCTGTCCAGGAAGGAACAAGTCTTTTGAGCAATCGGTTTAAATGCTTCATTGGCAAGCTTTTAAACTAGTCAAGGGGGGAGGCACTGATAAGCAGCAGGAAAATCCCAGCCTCTCCCTACAAAACAGGGTACTAAATGAGAAAAAGACCGAGGTAGACAGGTCAGTGGGGGATGCTGCAACAGAAGGTAAAGCCATCAAAAAATGGAGACCAATGAGTACCAATGCCCGTAGTCTGAGTAACAAGCTTCCTGAATTAGTGGCCTTGATGGAGGAGGAACATCTGAATATTGTAGCAGTCACAAAACATGGTACACAAAACCATGACTGGGACATAAACATACCAGGATACATTATCTACAGGAGGGACAGGAGGGTAAAAGAGGGAGGAGTAGCTCTTTACATAAGGGAAGGAATCAAAGCAACAGAACAAAATGGAAAACAGGGAGGAGAAAATCACTGTGGGTAAATTTGGAGACCGCAATGGCACCACAATCCGCACAGGGTTAGATACAGACCCTTCTCAGGGAGGAAATGGACAAGGAAATGATAGAAAGAATACTTAGAATGGCAGAAAAGGGGAGATATTGCTGATGGGTGATCTGAATATGCCAGATGTTAACTGGAATGCAGTTGCAGCAGCCACTTCAAAGAGTGGGGTTATTCTAGATGCTCTACAAGGGGCATGCCTTAGACAACTAGTATTGGAGCCCACTCGAGAGGGAGCAATCTTAGACCTGGTTCCCTCAAATGGAGATGAAGAGGATCACAGATGTAGAAGTGGGTAGCCATCTGGGAACTTGCGACCATCGAACTATGGTTCTAATAAACACAGCAATAGAGTCAAGCCATACAAAGACAAAAGTACTGGACTTTAGGAGGGCTGACTTTGCCAAAATGGGTGAGTGCCTAAGGAATGCACTAGCAAATGGGCAGGAAGGAGGGGTGGAAGAACAATGGGGAATAATAAAAACTGCCATCACAGAGGTAACAAGCCTTTTTGTGAAGCAAGTTAACAAAATGAAATGATGTAAGAAACCACTATGGTTCTCAAAGGAAGTGGCAGTGAAGGTTCAAGAGAAAAAGAAAGCATTCAGAAAGTACAAGGAATCACAGAAGGACCAGGACAGGGAACTGTATCAGTTAAAGCAAAAGGAAGCTGGGAAGGCAGTCAGAACAGCAAAGGCCCAAACCGAGAAAAGATAGCCAACTCAGTTAGAAGGGGATGAAACCTTTTATAGGTACATCAGGAGCGAAGGAAGACCAAGGAGGCTAGTGAGGCTTAATAAAGAGGAGGGAGGGTGGGCAGAGGGTGACTGTGAAAAGGCAGAGATACTAAACAAATATTTTTGCTCAGTATTTACAAAGGAAGTGGGGAGGTACCTAAAACAAACAGTAGAAACACTCTGGATACAGAAGTTGATACCAGCCCATTTACAGAAGAAAGGGTTCTGAAAGAACTCTTAAAACTGAAGGTGGACAAAGCAATGGGGCCTGATGGGATTCATCCCAGAATTCTAAAAGAACTAAGGATAGAACTAGTGACACCACTGACTACCCTCTTTAACAAATCATGGGAGGATGGGGTGGTACCCGAGGACTGGAGAAGGGCAGATGTGATTCCCCTTCACAAAAGTGGGAGCAAGGCAGAAGCAGAAAACTACAGACCTGTTAGTTTAACCTCAGTGGTAGGGAAATGATGGAATCACTTCTGAAGGAAAGAATTGTTGAGTATCTAGAGGTCAGAGGGCTCAGGACCCAAGGCAGCATGGATTCACAGCAGGAAGGTCATGCCAGACAAATCTGATAGATTTCTTGACTGGGTGACCAAAGTAGTAGATCAGGGAGGGGCTGTGGACATGGCCTACCTAGACTTTTAGCAAGGCATTTGACACAGTCCCACACAAAAGATTAATATACAAGTTAGCCAGCCTGGGAGTGGGTCCCAAGATGACAGCCTGGGTAAGGAATTGGCTGGAGAATAGGACACAGAGGTAATAGTAAATGGAGTCCACTCTGAAGAAAGGGGGGTTACTAGTGGGAGACCGACAGGAGTTCAGTGTTAGGACGGGTCCTCTTCAATGTCTTTATAAGTGACATTGCAGAGGGACTGAAGGAAAAAGTATGTCTCTTTGCAGATGACACAAAGATCTGCAACAGAGTTGATGCACAAGGTGGGGTGGAAAGGATGAGAAGGGACTTGGCAAGGTTAGAGAAATGGTCAAATGTATGGCAACTTAGATTCAATGCTAAGAAGTGCAAGGTAATGCACTGGGAAACAAAACCCAGGGAAGAGTACATAGAAACATAGAAACATAGAATTTGATGGCAGATAAGGACCGCTTGGCCCACCCAGTCTGCCCATTTCCTACTTGATGGATAAGCTGCAGATCCTAGTTAACCAGCAGCCTACTTTCTCCCCACCTTCACCCCTAGAATTGCCTTTATGACTGTCCCATGCATGCTTGAATTCCACCACTGCTTTTGGCTCCACAACCTCCTCTGGAAGGCTGTTCCATGCATCCACAACCTCTCTGTGAAAAACATTCTTAAATTACCTCTGAGCCGCCCCCTTCTATCTTCAAATTGTGCCCCCTTGTTCTTGCACCCTCTTTTTTGAAGATGCTACCCTCTTGGACTTTGTTGATTCCCTTGAGGTACTGAAAGTTTCTATCATGTCCCCCTCTCCTCCCTTTCCTCGAGGCTATACATATTAAGCTCCTTAAGTCTCACTTCATATGTCTTCGCGTGCAGACCCTGCACCATTTTAGTTGCCCTCCTCTGGACAGCTTCCATCCTGTCTATGTCTTTGCGAGATTGGTCTCCAGAACTGCACATAGTACTCCAGATGTGGTCTCACCAGCTGTCTGTACAGAGGGATAATAACTTGTTTTCTGCTGGTGATGCCTCTCCCTATGCATCCCAGTATCCCCCAGCCCTCCTTGCTGCCCTCTCACATTGCTTGCTCCACCTTTAGGTCATCTGATATGACTACCCCAGGTCCTTTCCATTTTTGTTGTTGTTAGTATCTCACCCCATTGTGTACTCTTCCCTGGGTTTGTTTCCAGGTGCAATACTTTGCACTTCTTAGCATTGAATCTAAGCTGCCATACATTTGACCATTCCTCTAACCTTGCCAAGTCCCTTCTCATCCTTTCCACCCACCTTGTGCATCAACTCTGTTGCAGATCTGTGTCATCTGCAAAGAGACATACTTTTCCTTCCAGTCCTCTGCAATGTCACTTATAAAGACATTGAAGAGGACCCGGTCTAATACTGAACCCTGTGGTGCCCCACTGCTAACCCTTTTTTCAGAGTGGACTCGATTATTATTACTCTCTGTGTCTTATTCTCCAGCCAATTCTTTACCCAGGCTGTCATCTTGGGACCCACTCCCAGGCTGGCTAACTTGTATATTAATGTTTTTGTGTGGACTGTGTCAAATGCCTTGCTAAAGTCTAGGTAGGCCATGTCCACAGCCCTCCCTGATCCTACTTTGGTCACCAGTCAAAGAAATCTATCAGATTTGTCTGGCATGACCTTCCCACTGTGAATCCATGCTGCCTTGGGTCCTGTGCCCTCTGGCCTCTAGATACTGATAATTCTTTCCTTCAGAATTGATTCCATCATTTTCCTACCACTGAGGTTAAACTAACAGGTCTGTAGTTTCCTGCTTCTGCCTTGCTCCACTTTTGTGAAGGGAATCACATCTGCCTCCTCCAGTCCTCGGTACCACCCCATCCTCCCATGATTTGTTAAAGAGGGTAGTCAGTGGTGTCACTAGTTCTATCTTAGTTCTTTTAGAATTCTGGATGAATTCCATCAGGCCCCATTGCTTTGTTCACCTTCAGTTTTAAGAGCTCTTTCAGAACTCTTTCTTCTGTAAATGGGCTGGTATCAACTTCTGTATCCAGATGTTTCTACTGTTTGTTTTAGGTCCTCCCCTCTTCCTTTGTAAATACTGAGCAAAATATTTGTTTAGTATCTCTGCCTTTTCACAGTCACCCTCTGCCCACCCTCACTCCCCTTTATTAAGCCTCACTATCCCTCCCTTGGTCTTCCTTGCTCCCTGATGTACCTATAAAAGGTTTTATCCCCCTTCTTAACTGAGTTGGCTATCTTTTCCTCGGTTTGGGCCTTTGCTGTTCTGACTGCCTTTCCAGCTTCCCTTTGCTTTAACTGATACAGTTCTCTGTCCTGTTCCTTCTGTGATTCCTTGTACTTCCTGAATGCTTTCTTTTTCTCTTGAACCTTCACTGCCACTTCCTTTGAGAACCATAGTGGTTTCTTACCTCATTTCGTTTTGTTTATTTGCTTTACACAAAGGCTTGTTACCTCTGTGATGGCAGTTTTTATTATTCCCCATTGTTCTTCCACCCCTCCTTCCTGCCCATTTGCTAGTGCATTCCTTAGGCACTCACCCATTTTGGCAAAGTCAGCCATCCTAAAGTCCAGTACTTTTGCCTTTGTATGGCTTGACTCTATTGCTGTGTTTATTGTGAACCATACTGTTCGATGGTCGCTAGTTCCCAGATGGCTACCCACTTCTACATCTGTGATCCTCTCTTCATCTCCGTTTGAGAGAACCAGGTCTAAGATTGCTCCCTCTCGAGTGGGCTCCAATACTAGTTGTCTAAGGCGTGCCCCTGTAGGGCATCCAGAATAACCCCACTCTTAGAAGTGGCTGCTGCAACTGCACTCCAGTTAACATATTCAGATCACCCATCAGCAATATCTCCCCTTTATCTGCCATTCTAAGTATACTTTCTATCATTTCCTTGTCCATTTCCTCCCCCTGAGAGGGGGGGTCTGTATACAACCCCTGTGCGGATTGCGGTGCCATTGCCTGCCTCCAAATTGACCCACAGTGCTTCTTCTCCTCCCTGTTTACCTCTTTTGTTCTGTTGCTTTGATTTTTCTCTATGTAGAGAGCTACTCCTCCTCCTCTTTACCCTCCTGTCCCTCCTGTAGATAGTGTATCCTGGTATGTTTACGTCCCAGTCATGTTTCTGTGTGTACCATGTTTCTGTGACTGCCACAATATCCAGATCTTCCTCCTCCATCAAGGCCACTAATTCAGGAAGCTTGTTACCCAGACTACGGGCATTGGTACTCATTGCTCTTCCATTTTTGATGGCTTTACCTTCTGTATGGCAACACCCACTGACCTTTCTACCTTGGTCTTTTCTCATTTACTACCCTGTTTTGTAGGTGGAGGCTGGTATTTTCCTTCTGTTTATCAGTGCCTCCCTTGACTAGTTTAAAGGCTTGCCAATGAAGCATTTAAACCGATTGCCCAAAAGACTTGTTCCTTCCTGGACAGATGCAGACCATCCTGCCAGTATAGGCTGGTGTCCTCCAGGTGGAACGCCAGTCCCCATGAAGCCAAACCCTGTGCTCCACACCATTTTTTAACCATTTGTTAAACTGCATGGTGCAAAGTACCCTCGCCTCACTCATACCACTGACAGGCAGCACCTCTGAGAAGGATACTGTGTGTGCTACTTGTCTTAAGCCCCTCCCCAACTCTACAAAGTCCTTTTGACTGCTCTAATCTCATGATGAGCCAAGTCATTTGTCCCTAGGTGGACAATGATGTCCAGCTCAGACTCCCGTGCAACTGTTCTCGTGATCCTAAGGATCGCTTCCTGTCCCTCAAGCCATGGCACCAGGCAGGCACCTTACTTCAGTTTTCCTCTCCCCCAGTTCTATCCCCTAATAATTGGAGTCCCCCACCAGGAGCTGCTTTCTTTCCCTGTGGTGCCCTCTGCCTCCTTCCTGGGGCCTCCCTTGTGACAGTTGTCTGCACCCTCCTTAGTCTCTCTGCAGGTGCATCCATAGGGGAATTATGCTCCCCAGAATGGTGTATGGATTGTGGAGTGTAACAACTGACTGGGTGTGCCTCTGTTCCACCACCCTACCCTCCCTGAGCCCACTGTGGTCCAACTGCTGTGCTTTCTTGCAACCTCTGAGGTAGTGGTGGTGGCTATGGTGCTCCCTGGATGGGGAGGTTCCTTGCCACTGTCCAGTGCAGCCTTAAGATGGGCAACTTCCTCCCTCAGGGCAGATAGTTGTCTGCAAACAGGGCAGCATCTCAGCCTCAGAAAGACTCCTGGAAGACTGCTGCCCACAGCCATTCATTACTACTCCCCACATAACTGTCTACCTTGTTTAGTTTTTTTTTTTTTGTGTGTGTGATTGTGCGTTGTATAGAAATATATGTATTTATATATGTATATATATGTATATATATATGTATTGTAGTAGAAAACAGGAATTTATTATCCCTCTGTACAGACAGTTGGTGAGACCCCATCTGAGTACTGCGTGCAGTTCTGGAGACCCAATCTCCTAAGGACATAGACAGGATGGAGGCTGTCCAGAGGAGGGCAACTAAAATGGTGCAGGGTCTGCACCAGAAGACATATGAAGAGAGACTTAAGGAGCTGAATATGTACAGCCTCGAGGAAAGGAGGGAGAGGGGGGACATGATAGAAACTTTCAAGTATCTCAAGGGAATCAACAAAGTCCAAGAGGGTAGCATCTTTCAAAAAAAGGTGTGCAAGAACAAGGGAGCACAATTAGGTGGGGTACCAGTGGTTCAGCATTAGAGATCTTCTTCAATGTCTTTATAAGCACATTGCAGAGGGACTGGAAGGAAAAGTATGTCTCTTTGCAGATGACACAAAGATCTGCAACAGAGTTGATGCACAAGGTGGGGCGGAAGGATGAGAAGGACTTGGCAAGGTTAGAGGAATGGTTAAATGTATGGCAGCTTAGATTCAATGCTAAGAAGTGCAAGGTAATGCACCTGGGAAACAAAAACCCAGGGGAAGAGTACACAATGGGGGTGAGATACTAATAACAACAAAAATGGAAAGGGACCTGGGGGTAGTCATATCAGATGACTTAAAGGTGGGCTAGCAATGTGAGAGGGCAGTAAGGAGGGCTGGGGGATACTGGGATTCATAGGGAGAGGCATCACCAATAGAAAACAGGAAGTTGTTATCCCTCTGTCCAGACACCTGGTGAGACCCCATCTGGAGTACTGTGTACAGTTTTGGAGACTCAATCTCGCAAGGACATAGACAAGATGGAAGCTGTCCAGAGGAGGGCAACTAAAATGGTGCAGGGTCTCCACCAGAAGACATATGAAGATAGAGTAAAAGGAGCTTACTATGTATAGCCTCGAGGAAAGGAGGGAGGGGGGACATGATAAAAACTTTTAAGTACCTCAAGGGAATCAACAAAGTCCAAAAGGGTAGCATCTTTCAAAAAAGAGGTGCAAAGAACAAGGGGCACAATTTGAAGAATGAGGGGTGGCTCACAGGTAATGTAGGAAGTATTTTTTCACAGAGAGGTTGTGGATGCACGGAAAAGCCTTCGGAAGAGGTTGTGGAGTCAAAAACCATGGTTGAATTCAAGCATGCATGGGACAGTCATAAGGCAATTCTAGGGGTGGGGTAGAAAGAAGTAGGCTGCTGGTTAACTAGGATCTGCAGCTTATCCATTAGGTAGGGAAATGGGAAGACTGGGTGGGCCAAGCGGTCCTTATCTGCCATCAAATTCTATGTTTCTATGTTAAAGATGGCGGACGTGATCTGACCACTGTCCATCCCAGTAAAGATGGAGTCAGTGAGCCTAATCAGGGAGGTGGTGGTGGAGTGGTTTTTATGAAAGCCAGATTGGAAGGGGGCGAAAAAGTTAGAGTGAGAGAAATAGGCAGAGAGTTGGGTAAGAACTAGGTGTTCTTGCAGCTTATTATGTTTGTGCCACCAATTTGTGTGCTGGTCCCCTGTATTAGTTACAGCCCTCTTGGTCAGTTGTTCAGTTGGTTGGTGGTAGTTGTGAGGGTTGCAGTTCATGGTCTAGCATGCTGGCAGTGTGAGTGGAGAGCACTGGGGAGGAGGCCCTTAGGGCAGGTGCTCCTCCTGTGCTATCAGTGGCAGTCTATTGTGTGGCACAGAAGGCACTGGAAAGAGGAATTCCCTTGAAATTTCCAGTCCTCACTGCCAAAATCGGTGGACCAGAGCACAAGAAACTGCAGTCACAGCCACAAAGATAAATGACACTGGAAGCATCGAAGATGACAGTCATGCTGCACTCTCTCTCCAGCCATCACACATGTGGTCAAGCGATGGGAACCAGCAGCATCAGCTGCAGAAGTCCAGGCCTCAGTAGGGCAGCAGGAAGGCAGTCAGGTAAGCCCCCTCCAAGAAGGGGGTTGCAATCTCCTTGGGGTCACAAATTGCTGTTTAAGCATTTCACGAGTTCCATCCAGTACTTATCTGAAAGACACAAAACAGATAAACAACAACTAACAGTTCTACCTGGACAAATACGTCTTAGTTAGGCTAGTCCCAGGGTCTGTAGACACATAACAGCATCAGATTCAGAATGTATTGCATGTTCACATTCTTTATAGACAACTGATTCCTATCTGACCAGCATTTCCCATTCTCTGAAAGACTCTACTGGTTTCGCTGGGGACCAGCATCATACGGAGAACCTGCCGATCTACTAGGTGCTCCTGATGATGCTGGCCCTACAGCAAAATGAGCAGAGTCTTGCTTGCTAAGCGTTTGCTTGCCTTGAGGTATTCCTTGCACTTTTTGCTTGCATGGACTCACAGAACACTTTATATTTAATAAACAAGTGACTGACACTGAAGTTAAAGGTCTGATGCTGCCTTTTTAATTAATTAAGTGTATCATTCTAAACTGTATGGGAAGCTGATTGCACATGTATTTATTGAAGTGTCACTATTAGGAACTTTTGTTTTCTTTTTATTATAATATTTATAGAAACACATTTGTTGTTTTATTTGTTTTAGTAGTCTGAGTTTTAAGGTTATAGATTAGCTGATATTTGATTTACTCATATGAGGCCAATTATTCATTGATGTTTTATTTATCTGACTGAAAATTAACAAAATGTATTGACAAAAAGTCTTGCGCAACTGAAGGTGCACTTCCCTGCTCTTTGGCCCATGAATACAGTTCCTCAGAACAAACTAGTTCCATTACAATATTTGGCTGATAGTCAGATTCTGTGTTATCTTCCACATGCTCTAATTCAGGGGTAGCTGGTCTAACTGGGGGTTCAAAAGGCTCTGAATCCAGATTTAACAGTGTGGGTGGAGTAGTTAGTGTTCTTGAATCACTGGAACCATTTAACACAACAGGTAGGAAATGTTCAAAGTGGAACAATAACGGAAAAGGTCATCCTTTTCATTAGATGAATCTGTTGTGTTTTGTGCTGGTTCAGGCAAAGGCATCTCTGGAGACCTGAGTGGACAGCTATCCAGGTTGGTTGCAAGCTGACTAGGTTTGCTTCTTTGTTTACAAAAAACTCTGGTTTCCATTCTCTGGGAAAGTACTGAACAATTGTCCAAATTGTCACATCCAACTGTCCAATGGGAAGCAAATGATTGTGTTGCAAAGATTTACTACTACTGGGATCCCCCTCTGGGCAAACTGGAATTTTATGTTTTCCTGATTTCTCTTTGCAGACAATTCTGCAGCCAGACTTTAGGCATCATCCAAATGCTGTTTTAATCTTTGAACATATTTAGTGTAAGTCTCTAGATTGCCTCCATCAGATGACACTCCAAATGCAATGTCCAGTGAGAGCCTGGCCTCCCTTCCATACACGAACAGATAGTGGAATTGCCCCATGGCGCCATTGCGGGTGCAATTGTATGTATTGACAAGCATGCTCATCTGTTGACTCCAATTTGATTTTTTGTGAGGGTCCAATGTGCCCAATATATCCAAAAAGATTATATTGAAGCTGTATAGGTGTGGATCAAGCAAGCAAGCAAATCTTTATTTCTTAAGCACTATTCTAGCAGATCATAGCACTGTACAAAATCAGAGCAATAAAATCAATAAAACAACAAATGTAAACATTTAAGACATTATTCCTAAGGGAAGATGGCAGTATCCTAACCAACACTTAAATCAGGGAATGATTGTGAAAATAAATCGTTTTAAGGCAGCTTTAAAGACTTGACAGTAGGCACTTTCAAATCCAATGAGGCCAAGGCGTTCCACAGGGTCAGGGCCACAAAGAAGCGGGCCCCGGGTCTCAGTCAAACCCTGGAACTCTAGCAATCCCTCATTGGAGGAATGAAGTTAGTGGAGGGGCAGTAGGGATGGAGGAGGATCTTGCAAGTAACGTGGTCCCTGCCAGTGTAGGGCTTTATAGGTCAGTAGCCCGATCTTGAAGGTGATCCATCAATGCACAGGCAACCAGTGTAGATCATGGAGCACAAGAGTGACAAGGCTAGATCTTAATAAACCAGTCAACAACCTGGCAGCCACATTCTGCATGAGCTGCAACTGGTAGATATCAACCCCCAGTAGCCCCAGGTATAGTGCATTGGAATAATCAAGGCACAAAGTCACACAGGATCACTTTGAGGAGTGGTCTGTGATTTCCTAATTTCCCAGAAAGGCTACAACTCCTTGACCAGATGACTTTCAAAATCCCGACCTTGATCAGAATGAATTCTCTTTGGCAGTCTATAATGAACAAAAACAGAATCTTCATTACTATTGTGGCCTTTTGGTATTTTGAGGGAAACACTTGGGCATACCTGGAGTAATGGTCTGTCACCAACAGTATGTTGGCAATGATACTTTTGTCTTGCTCCAAACTCAAAAAATCAATGAAAACCAAGTCCATGGGGGCACCTATAGAAACATAGAAACATAGACTTTGACTGCAGATAAGGACCGCTTGGCCCACCTAGTCTGCCCCTTTCCCTACCTGTTGGATAAGTTGCAGATCCTAGTTAACCAACAGCCTACTTCTTCCTACCCCCCACCAGAATTGCCTTATGTCTATCCCATGCATTTTTGAATTCCACCACTGTTTTTGACCCCACAACCTCCTCAGGAAGGCCATTTCATGCATCCACCACCCTCTCTGTGAAAAAATACTTCCTCATATTGCCCCTGAGCCATCCCCCCCTATCTATTATCTATGTAATGTTCACCAAGAGGGCTGCTCCAATAGGCAGTGTTTTCCACTGTTTTAATCTCATAAACTGTTTGCAGTACTTTTCACTTCGGTGCTCATCAGGTGATCAATAGAACCTTTTAATTTGGTCCAACATTCTGTCAGCAACCAACTATCCCAACACATCATGTATGGCTTTCAGAGCCAGTTTCTGGAACTTGACTGGCAGTAAAATTGTTTTGGCTTGACCCATCATTGCTGTGTGGCTCTCTGTAAATCACATCTTCATACACTTCCAATTTGCTCCACTCTCTCAGTAGGAGGGAGATGTCATGATGATTCACTTTGACAAAATCTGGGTTTCCACCTCATTGGAGGGTGTTAACAATGTTTCTGACTGCTGGATCCTCCATCTGTTCTTTTCTTCAGTCTTGAGAACTCATTTGTGACAAAGTGGGTGTACTGAGGGACACGACATTGCAATAGGTATGCAGTCTGATGAGGCACCTAAACTGTCCAACAAGTGAGGTGTTTCACTGGACTTTATCTATTCCTCAGGATCATATAATTTGCACAAAGCTTGAATGGTAGTTTCTGGGATTCGGGTCCATTCAGGCCCTAGCACCACTGGGGGCCGGGTCTTCTGGATAGCATGTCAGCATAATATTGCTTTTTCTGTGGCAATACACCACACAATAACCATACATTGGGAGGGCTGACAACCAGCAATGGCCTGCAGAATCCAACTTTGCTATCATCTTCACATAGGTAAAGGGGTGTTGTCAGTGCAGAGTGGTGTGAGTCCCATACAGATACTGTACTTGTGGGATGGATTGACAATTGCCCATTTGAGTGCTAAAACTCCAGCTTGTGGACAGGATAATTTCTTTCTGATGGTGACAAACTACATCTGGCATAAGCTATTGGACAAAAGCCCTTGTGGGTGTTCCTGATAAAGCACTGATCACAAACCACTGAGTCGGGATCTGTGTGCAACACATGTCTTCCTGGTGTCTTCATAGGCAAATAAGGGGGCATTGGTCAACTGTATGATTATCTCTTCAAAGCTTCATCACAAGTCTGGGCCCATCCGGAGCCAAATGGTTCATACACTTTGTAGTGCACTTTTTCAGGAGTTGACTGTGGCACCCTCTTGCTTTTCTGGTTGACAGAATGATACCCTAGGGTCAGGTCCTACAGAGGCTTGATGATCTTGCTATAGTCCTTAATGAACCTGTGGTAATAGCCAAGTTCTCTCAGCCAAGTGTATTTTGGCATGGTTGTGACAGCCCGAACATAGTCGGAATTGGTATGGATGCCATCTTTGTACATGATGTGACCCACATACTTGCCAAGGTCCTGAAGAACTAGCACTTGTTGATGAACAGCTTGAGGACACACTCTTCCAATTTGTTGAGTACTTTGAACAGCCAGGCTTCATATTCTTCCAGGGTTCTCCCAAATACAATAATGTCATCCAAATACACAACGCATTCCAACAGGTTCATGTCACCCATTGCTCTCTCAATCAGCTGTTGGAATCTGACTGGCACCTCTGAGATCTCTTGTAGCATTCAAAGGACTCACAAAACCCCGGGGCAGATCAATGCCATCTTTCTTGATTTCACTTGGCCATGTGGATTTGATAGTAGCCAGATCTCAAGTCCATCCACATTGAACCATTGATTTCCTTTCAGGCAATCTATGGCATCTTGGACTTAATAGCATAGAATGTATTGGTTGGGTATAGTTTATTTGTTTTGAGTCAGAAGTCCACACTCATTCTGAAAGCCCCAGTCTTCTTCCAGACAACTACAATTGGTGACACAGAGGGGCTTCTAGATTCCTAATTGATTCCTATAGCCAGCAACTCCTGCAAGGGCTTCCAGACATCATCTGTATCAGTGGGAGCCAATCATCTCAACCTCTGTGGAAAAGGTCTCTCATCAGTGACCCAGCTGTGGTGCTGTACAGCCTTGGCACACCCAGTGTCCCATTCCTTTAGGAAGAAATATTTGGCCCACTGTGCAAACTCCTTTCAAATTCTGTTCTACCACTCTGTGGGCAAAGGGTGGTCTCCAAACTCAAACAATATAGGATACAATTTTCCTAGACCTGTATTATCACTCTTTTGTGGCTGCACAACCAGATCAGCACAATATACCCTGACGAGGGTCTGCCTCTTTTGGATGATCACTGGTTGGTCTGTTACATTTGTCACATGAATTGTTATTTGTCAGACTTAGGCATACACTTTAGCTGGCAGTATTCTAGGTTTGACCACCAGCTCCTCTGGCAAACCTTCTTTCTCTGGGTCATCTAAAATTAGCGTCTGATTGTGGCAAGACCCCTTGAGATGAGCTATTTCCTTGAGAGAACACTCTGCTTTAGGGGTAATAGCACTTCTGGTTGGTCTTGGTGCTAAGCAGTCCCCACAGATTTATCCTCAGGTAGGACAGGGCTTGTGAGTGTATGCTTTTCTGAAAAGTCAATGGAGGCTTTTTCTTGTCAGAGTTGAAATTCTTTGCACAACTCACTCAGGCGGTGGGAACATATGGGTATTGGTTCTACAATAATTGAATCTTTTCATACCTATTCATATTGTGGCACACCAAGGCACATGTCCTCACAGCAGTAGGAGTTCCAGCAATGTTCACTAGGAAGGAAATCCAGATATGAATCAAGCCCAGATGGGGTATGAAACCTCACTGAAACCCTGAACATCCAAGCCTACCAAGGGCTCCAAATTTTATGTGACAGATATTTATCATAATAGTCTTTGACCTTTATAGTGACTTGGGACCCGCTGTCCAGTAATACTCAGGTGTGCCATCCATCCATCCACTCGAGCTTCATCATCTGCTGTAGAACCCATGATTTCATCCCAGTTCCTTGATACTTTGGCTTTGTAGCTGATGAATTAGTTTTGACATGAGCTGTAGTTTTAGCAATGGTTGCTGGCAACAACATGTTTCCAGGGCACCAAAGTGTTCCTCTACTGGGGGTCTGCTGAAGTTTATAGACCAAGCAGGGCTTTTGGATAATTTCTCACAGACTAGCCATCCAACAACCCTCTGAAACTTGATTTCTCTCTGACACTGACATTGGATATTTATTTATTTTAGTTAGTTAGTTAGTTCAGAAGTTAGTTAGTTTTTGTTGACTGGGAAAGAAGAACTAGGCAATTCTGACTATTTTCAGCCTCATTCCAGGATAGGTGGATACAAATGGATGCCAACTGGCACTGAACCAGATTAAGCTGGTATCATTAGTGAATATACCCATCCTCACCACAGTGATAACACTAAACATAATTTCTAGTTCCTGCCAGAAAGTTCCATGGATGCCCCCCCCCCACCACCACCACCACCCTGGCAGGGGTCCTAGGTGATTACGGGACTTGGCGATTCATTGATTCTCCCATCATTTCTTTAGCTCAGTCAGTTGAGTATGGACTTCCTTCAGTGTACACTTGAGCCTCACACTCTAGTGCTTAAGGCAGCTGATTCAACACTACATGACACAGGCATGCTGCAGACTATGGGTTCAAACTCCTAGAGCATGGACTGATCATACCAGGTTGCACTATCACACTTTTCATTTCTTGAATTAATCTCTGTAGCTCTGTGTCATCAAGGGAGCCCATGCTGTCCAGTAATTGGGCACTGGTGGTGGAAGCAGGTGGGGTCCCCACTGTTCTTCTTGTTCCTCAGCCTCTTTGACCTCCTGTAGCATAACTTGTTGGGAGGTGGATCAACCAGTCTCTTTAAGTATAACTTTGACAGACGTAACTCTAAAATCAGGATGCCTTCAGCACCTATTCTAGTCAAACCTTGTTCAGGTCCTTGGACTCTATTCTAGCTCTGTGGTACACTTTTGTAAGGCTCTCTTGAGAGTATGTAGATAGGTGGTGAGGGACTCCCCTGGCATTGTGTGGTGGTCTTAAACTTCAAGTACAGTTCATCATAGGATTCTGTACTTCTAAACACACAGTATAGGGTGGCAAAGTATTCATCTGTTTGGGCCTCTGGGTCTGTGGCATGCAAGGACTGGATGAAATTCAATGCCAGCCCCTTCAAACTCTCTGCCAGTCTCTTGCATTTTCCACCTTGTGGCATCACCATTCATGTACCACTGGGACAGCATAACCGATTCAGGTTTCATAGTCATCTTCTCCAGCTGGGTGGGGATGGTGCAAGAAAAAATTCTTAGGCACCTGTAATAGTCTGTACCTGCAGGGTGAGCTAGCTCAGGTTCTCAGAAGTTGCCTGGGGAGGCAACAATGTCTGCACATACATAAAGGTCTTCCCTTCACTAGCCAACAAGACTTCTAGTTTGGTTTTGAAATTCCAAGCAGAATTCAGATGTAGCAAATGAGATTTAGGGCAGACAGGATTCCCTTTGCTTATCTCTTGAGACTCCTCAGGTGTCACTGTGGCAGGCAGATTCATGGCCCTAAGTCCTTCTCGGTTTCCACAATTATGTTTCTAAACTGAGTACCTGGTTCTTAGACACTCTCTGAATTTTCATGTTCCCACAATCTTTCAGGGAATCCTCCAGCACTTCCAAGATGAACACCTTGTCCTGCTCCTCTGACAAATTCTTTACAGTGAGTACATTCTGAGGTTCCAAACCCTTAAACACACATCAGTCCTCTACGTCTTGAAAAGCCATTTTACTTTGCAGAAATTTTTGGGAGGACCAGTGGTAAAATGATCTGAAAAGTCCCCAGGTGTGTCCAGATGTTTAACAGGAGATCCCAGCACTGCCTCTACAGTGACCTCAGGTTGCCATGTCCAGGTTCACACTCCTGCTGAGTGACTGTACAGGGCCCACCTAGTTGAGGGTTGGGTTTGTTCTTTCTCCTGTGGTGGGGAGTTCATCCTAGAACAAATAAGAAAGAGCTTGGTGCCTCCTGTAGGAGGGTGGTGGACTATCAGAGGAAATAGGCAGGACAAAATGATTGTGATGCAAGGCGCTACAGCATCATTTTATGTAAAAGCAAAACAAAAAATAGCTGAATGTGAGTACTGCAGAAAAATATGTTATTGCTTTACAGAGTCCTTGGCAGTATTTTTGTAGACAGATCACTTGTTCACTGGACTTGAATTGTTTTAATTCCCAATCTTAGTTTCAAGGAATTTCTCAGATTAAAAGTCCCAGCCTCAAAGTTCTAAACCTGCTGATCTGGTAAACTACATGAAGTTTTTCACAGGCTCAGGCTCAGTTTACTTAGATTAGTAGCTTGCTACAGCAGGCTCTTCTCAGTACTCAGAACACACCCTTCTTTCACCAGCTCCTGGCTGGACTGGACTGATTTGCTTCTAACCCACATTCAACCAATCTCCTCTGCTTCTCTCTATAAGGCTTTTTATACAGGGGCCCTGTGAGCATGTAATCTGCCCCTTACAATAATTAGGGTGGAGTAACTTCTACTAGTACATTTTATCAGCATGCATTTTTAATTTTATGAAAGATATATACTGTATACCATCAAACAGTTCCGTAAGGGTTATTTACCCAAATTTTTTGGATGCACCAAGAAAACATATAAATGAATTAATTAGGAGTGGACTCTAGATTCCACCTTCAGCTCCTCCTGCAGATTATCATAGTCACACCTGCCTACCTTGGTTGCATTTAAAAGCAGCAGGTGAGAGCCAGTCAGACCTCTATAGATCATTTTAGCATAATGATTTGCTGATCAGGCCATGACGCCTACACTACCTAGCCTCAGGTAAATGAAACCTGTCTGAGTTCTTATCTCATTTCATCTTCACATCACAGTACACTCCTTAAGATTTTTCCTCTTTTGTCTCCTTAGTTCATTCACCTTTTAAACTTGCGGATATCTTGTCACTAAGTCTGTATTCTCAAACAATTCTCTGCATGTATATGTGATTTTGCCTTGCATTTGCATTCAGTCTTTCCTTGTTTCACTTCTTCTAAGTCGGGGAATTTTTCCTGATAAACAAATTAGATGAAGGGCACTGTTGTATACTGTACGTGGCTTTATCTGTTTATTTTTAAACACTTGCTGGGTTTGAAATGAATTGTCTGCTGGTTCAGTCCCCTCTGCCACTGGTACTGCAGTTACAGGTGGGGCAGGAAGGCTGAAATACAAGGAAAGCCACAAGAAAGTATTACTTCTGAGTGGGAACTTGGTGTATGTGAGCCAAACTAAATACCTTTATCACAGAGCCATAAGATTTATCACAGGTCTTCCATACTCAACCCACCACTGTGCATTGTACACAGCAGTGGGATGAATAAATCCTTGCTTACAGACGGCAAACAAATGCTGCTGTTTGGACATACAAAGCTATCTCAAATAAACTGCCCCAGTATATCTCTGTCTGTTTACCTTTGTGCACTCTGGGGAAGTATGCCCTAGAAGCATCTGATATATCTACCTTTATGTTTACAAACAGAAAATCATGCAGAGCCATCAGCTTTGTGCATCCTTAACTGTGGAATAAGCTGCAAAAACTTTGAAATTAACTCACCCCATCAGCCTAGCAGCTTTTAAATCTCTATATCTACATCATAATAAGGAGTCCTGTGCCTGTCTGCCCTAAATAGTGACTCCTATAAGTCCAAGCACATTCTAATTACTACTGTTAAAAGACTGATCCCATCTATAAATGATTTCCTCTCCCTTTTTCTACCCCCATATCTGTCCCTTCACATTCCTTTGACCCTGATTCCAGCTCTAAATTCTCCATACCATATCACTATATGACTTTTTATATTAGGTTTTATTTGTGTTCGGTGCACCTGATATGTATATTTCTTTACTTTTATGAAAAATTGTGTCCTACCCAAAACTAGCTGTATCTTCTGTTCCAAACATATACTACTGCAAATGCTACCTGCTGATACTTTGTATATAATGTATTATTGTAGCTCACTTTATTTGTATTATTACTATTTTATTGTGTGTTGCATCCCATGTATATTGTCCCTTGTTCCTTGTTAACAAACCCAGGTCCACCTCGAAAATAAGCTTGCTCAACGATGATCGCCTGGTTAAATAAAGACTTTGATTGATTCATTGATTGATTGAAAATGGGCTAGTAACTTGTACTTTGGCTTACAACAGAGCTCTTGTATACAAGCAAGGAAAGGCACCCCAGTGCTGCGGGGAAGACGCCAAAAAGCAGCATGTCTGCTTCTTCTTCTGTTAAAGTGGTAGTGCTGAGGGGTCGGGCTGGTAGATAGGGGTGAAGTGAAGGGGTGTGGGGAGGGATTAGTTGTTTGTTGGTTAGGGGTATGATTATGTCAATTTTATTCCCTGCAATTCTCATACTATAATATTAACCTGTAGTGTATGTTTCGTTAATGTTTCATGCCCTGTAACTATTGTTGGATGGTGTAAACTGTTTCTACTTTATTATTGTTGTAAAAATGAATAAGTATACTTAATAAAAAAGTGGTAGTGCTTACAGCAGACAATATTTAGTGCATATACCATTTACAACCAGCCTTGCTACAAGGCTAGTGACTGGCAGGAGCTGGGAAAGGAACCACACATAAGGGAATGGCGTAACAAGCAGCTACTGTGGCTTTAGAGTCTGAATCTGCTTGCCTTTAAACACAACGTGGAGTTTTTAGAGCTCTTCCACATAACACTGGCCACTAGAATGGCCATGGATCTGATTCAAGATTGGGAAAATCCTATTATGACAGACAAAATGAAACTAGAAGGCCGGAGAGTAAACAGAAAGGATGGAAATGGCAGAAATAAATGCATATGGAGGGTTGGTTTCTGAGTGGCCATCCCAGAAACGAGATACAGGGACAGGACAGGACAGGACAGAGGATTAGGAAACAGAAAGAAAGATCAAACAAGTGGAAGCATCTAGCTATATTTTACTGCATATTCATATTCAGTGTGGGGCAGGGGATTGAAGGACAACACCACTTTCTACCAACTTCCCTTTAATCTCAGAAAATTTCTTGTGAATCTAACCCTGTCACACCTCCACCCAGAGAGAGAATAAATGGGCTAGATGTTGTGTTAAATGTGAACCCTGTGTTGCAGTACCTTCCTACCTGCCTACACTGAATTGAACCACCCCTGGGGACCAATAAGACAGTTGTTACCTTCACTTAATAAACACTTCAATCAGATTGCACAAACTGATTGCACATCCAGATACACCATTCAAACAATTAACAGTGCTTTGATTTAAGAATACAGGCCTGGAAGCTGGAGGACAAGAGGTTGTTAGGCAGTTGCAAGTCACCTTGAGCTCTCCAGCCCCATAGCAATGCCCCCTGAGAGCCACTGCACTGTGGGTCACTACCACCCCCTCAGATCACAAGCAATCTATGAAGCACCCACCCAATCAAGGGGCACAAAAACATCAATTATACTACAAAGGGTGTGGTAAACTCTTCAGTGGTACCAAAAATAAAGCTATGATTTCAAGTATGACGCAAGAACCAATGACTCTGGGTACACAAGAATTATACTAAAGTCCCGGTGCAGATCTGGTAGCTATGTTGCCCAGGTTCTTTTGGTAGTGCACCTGATGAAAATTAGCAAGCATGTAATTTAACCCCCCACACCACCACCACCCCCACCCCCAACAGGTGATAGTTTGTTACCACAATTTAAAGAACTTGAAATTCAAATGTAAAAGAGTTGAAAACCAACTTGTAATCCAAATGCAACAGTAATCAAAAGTGGAAAAGCACAAAAGACACTTGCCTGCAATGTCAGCACTCACCTGACCCACGGGTGCAGCAGT
Organism: Neoceratodus forsteri; assembly: GCA_016271365.2. Lineage (NCBI taxonomy): Eukaryota > Metazoa > Chordata > Ceratodontiformes > Ceratodontidae > Neoceratodus > Neoceratodus forsteri. Next base: position 1,020,417,393 of record CM057454.1, on the reverse strand, counting down.
TCAGTCAAGGCAGGGAACAGCACACCACAGCAGATCAGGCAGCAATCAGGAACAGGCTCAAGAGACCAAGAGATGGAACACCTTAGATTCTCACAGACATTTAACAGCAGCATGTCCCTTCTAGTTCACACCCTCAGGACATAGCCCTTCTGGCTCATCTCTCAGCCACAGGACCACTATGCAGCAGCTTCCCAGTTCCCAAAGGAGCCCAGACCCAGGAGCAACCCCTACAGTCCAACTCCCTCCAAATCAAGAGTACCCACATTCTCCAGGGCACATGCCTCCTGGTTTCCTGTTCCCCAATCCACCCACTAGAATGAGCAGCTAGCCACTTTACTTGGTTCCAGAGCAACTTGGGTAAGATGCTGGTCTGTGTCTCTGCTTAGTACAGCTCAGCAAGTGTGGTCTGCAACAATGCCCCACAGGCTCAGCCTCTCAGTGGTTTCTTCAACAGATGCTCATCTGGTTCAATTTCACAGCTTTCATTAAACAGGGGCCTTTTGGCTCAGTGCCTCACAGATGCTTGCTGAAGAAGATGCAGGATCTGGGTGCAGCTAAAGTCATAGTAAACTAGGTAGATAACTGGCTAAAGAGGAGGCAGCAGAGGGTTATGGTCAATGGGGTTAAAGCAGAAGAGATGGAGGTCATGACTGGGGTATCACAGGGTTCTCTCCTTGGTCCGGTCCTCTTCAACATGTTCATCAGTGACACTGGTGAGTGAATCCAGGGTAGACTGTATCTCTTCATAGATTACACTAAACTCTGTGGGAGGGTGGATAGTGACATGGGAATAGAGGAAATATAAAAAGACTTACAAAAGCTAGATGGGTAGTCTAAGGTCTGGCATTTGAATTTCAGTGCCAAAAAGTCCAAGGTAATGCACCTAGGAAACAAGAACCCCAGAATGGAGTACTGGATGTGAGGGGAGAGATTTAGTACTACAGCTAAGGAATGAGATGTTGGCGTTATCATCAATGTCTCCCTAAAGCAATCGAGTCAGTGTAACAAGGCATATAGCATGGCAAGTAGGGTGCTGGGATGTATCGGGAGGGGTATTAATAGTAGAAAGGGAGATGTAATACTTCCCGTATATAGATCTTTAGTGAGGCCACAAGGCATACTATAAGCAGGTTTGTATAGCAATTTGCTACCCAAAACATGCCATTTGCTAATTAAGTGCAACCTTAAGTAGCACAAGTTGCTAATCAACTGATTTGCCACATTGAAGTAAAAAATTCCGAATTGTGGAAATTATTTTCCTGCAGTTGTGGTAAAAAGTACAATGCTGTGGTACTTTTTCTCACAATGTGACACTTTCCCTGCACCTGTACTCTTCTGAACTGTATCGTATAGATAAAAATAACCATTTAGCTGAATTGCTCCTCAGACCTGGATGGTTGCAAATCAAAATTGTTTCGAACACCAAAGATTGGTAATCAAGTTTCCAAAATTAATTTATGTCTTGGGCCACACCTAGAGTACTGCACCCAGTTCTGGAGTCCTCACCTCAGGAAGGACAGGCTGGATACAGTGCAACACAGGGTAATAAAAATGATTGCGGGCCAACATGGCAGGTCCTATGAGGAGTGTCTCAAGGCACTGAACATGTACTCGCTGGAGACCAGAAGGAAGAGGGGAGGTAAGAAAGAGACTTTCATGTTCCTCAAAGGAATTAACAAGGTGAACTGTGAGGAACTATTTAGCTTGAATACCAGCTCGTGAACACATGGACATGAGTGGAAACTAACAGGAGGGAGATTTAGGAGGGATGTGAGTATGTACTATTCTACAGAAAGGGTGGTGGAACCATGGAACAGTCTGCCAGCCAAGGAAGTGAATGTGAAAACTGTTGGTGGTTTCAAGCATGGTTGGGACAGAATGAAGGGTATAGTGTTTGTTCCAGGCAACAGAATCAGGGAGGAAAATGGGAGAGAGGGTGGGGAGGGCTAGGACCCTGGAGGGACAGTCGGTCCCAGGACTAAATAGAGAACTCTGGCAAAGTGGAAGGACCACTGATCTTTTACATTTCATTGTCTATGTTTCTTTCCCTGGTATAGTCTCAGAACAGTGTTAGCCCAGGATGAGCTTACAGTGAGTTTGCAGGATGAACCTGGTGAGGGCTCACAGGATTGTTGGCCTGTCTAGGCATTTCACTTGGTCTCATCAGCAGTAGGTCTGAACACCTCAGTGTCTCACTCAGACTGCCATGGCTCCTCAAAGCCCAGAAACTTCTTTCTCAACTTCAATATCTCATTGGTCAGGCAAGGCTGTCAGTCTGTCCCCTGCCCTGTCTTGCCCTACACTGCTCTCCAGCACCCACCAGTACATTAGGGTAGATCCTGTTCAATCATTTCCCAATTCCTATGTTTTGTTGCTAGGGATTTCTAGCCCTCTCACTAGTCAGTTGGCAGGGTCAGAGGGTGGCAAGATGACCACGTCCATATTTGAAGTAGCCTTATGCTCCAAAGTCTTTTGTTTAATTATTACTTCAAGTTTTCTATTTAATTATTACTTCTGTGCCCCCAATTTTGTGCTAGTCCCCTGTATTAGTAACAGTCCTCCTGGTCAATTATCCAGTCGGTTGGTGGTGGCCATAAGGGCTGCAGTTCACAGTTAGGCATGCTGGTACTGTGAGCGTGGAGCACTGGGGAGAAGCCCCTTTGCAGCAGGTGCTCCTGCTCTGGTGCCATTTGTGGCAGTCTACTGTGTAGTGTGTGAAGCGCCAGAAAGAGGATCGCCCTTAAAGTTTCTGATCCCTTCTACCAACATTGGGGGACCAGAGCAGAAGAAACTGCAGTCACAGCCACAAAAATAAATGGCACAGGAGGTACAGAAGATTATGATCCTGCCACACTCTCTCTCCCATTGCCACACACGTGGCTGAGTTGAAGGGAACCATCAGCATCATCTGCAGCAGGATGGGGCCTCAGGAGGGCACTAGGAGGGCAGTCAGATAAGGGGATTGCCTGGACTCCTTACTTTAGAAAGTGTGTTCTAGGGGCTGTGGCCAGCTACCAGCATGACTAGATGTGCCTAATTTGAGCTCCGCTAAGAAAGCACAGAAAATACCTTAAAAACGACATATTTTCCTTTTTTCATCTGGATGACCTACATTCAAGAGAGAGGTTCCCTCTAGACTGTTGGAAATTCAAGCTATTTGTAGATTACTATTGGTAATCCATCAAAGTAAGCCACAGAGGATGGAGGCAAGTGTGGCCAACAGGCTGGGCCCTCAATAAGTAGCAGAAAGGGCGCCAATCTGAGGACTCGGACCCAACCTTCACGATGTGCTATAGGGAATCAAAGCAATGGACTGCAGATTAACAGCACTAGATCAGAGAGGGCTGGACATCCATACTAAGTTGAAGACCTGTGAGATACAGGCAACTCAGGCAGCCTCCGACACTAGGAGACAGTCGGCATAGTTGGGAAGCCAATGGCAGCAACCTCCGGGCTGGTTAAAGAAAATAAAGTACTGAGATATCAACTTGAAAATGTTGAAAACCAGCTTTGGGCCAATAACCTTAGGGTAGTCGGATTACCTGAAATGACTGAAGGAGAGGATGCTTGGTCCTTTATCCAGACTTGGCTCTCTGATCACTACCAGCTCTCTCCTCCTCTTGCGGTTCTGAAAGCTTACCGAATCACTCCTCAAAGAGCCATGACCCAAAAGGAGCAAGGACCCTACTGTTGATTTTTGACCACTCTACAGATCGGGGCCGACTCCTGGAAGCCACTAGAAGAACGGGACCAGTGATGTTGGATGATGGACTGAAAGTATCTCTCTTCCCCGACCAAAGCCTCACCACATGGTCAAGATGCAAAGCCTTTGATACCATTAGGGTGAATCTACATGAGCTAGGGATATCCTACAGTTTACAATTTCGTGTCAAACTAAAGGTCACCTACTTGAATAAGGATTACATCTTCAGCAATCCTAAAGAGGCAGGAGCTTTACTTGAAAAACTTAAGAAGCACTTTGCTCCCCAGCCAGAGTAAGTGGAGGCAGACGATTGAGAATGGGGACTTCTTCTGTATTAGTATAATGCTGTAATAGGTACTAGGTTTGGAGGGAGAAGGCTAGCCTGAAGTAGGGGGTTAAAGGAAAAAGCACCTTATTTCTTAATAGTGTAATATAATTGTAACAAGTTCATTTGACTGGTGCTAAAATATCCTTATGTTAACTCTCATTTTCAAGATGGCACTGACTCTCATGGCCATTAGGATCCACTCTTTGGATCTTTTCCAGTTAGCTATTACTAGGCAGGAAATAATCCCTTCCTCAATACTTGCTGCTTATGACTGTATATACGCTTAATTGTTCAGCAGTACTTTCTCTCCTAACAGGTCAGGATTTCAAAATAAGGGACAATTTAGTTGACCCTAATGTGCTGCTGTATGTTCCATGTTTAAGGTTAACACTGTTTTCCCTAAAACTATATCAGGACCTTTAGCAGCTGTAGAGCTCATTAACACTTACACTGGATTCTAAGATTTATTATACAGGTCCTCACTTGATGTGTAGGATGGTCGCTTTGCTGGTCATCTGTTTCTATGTTATATGGATCCCACTGGATTATGCATAAAGATCTATATGTCCATCTGAGTAACGACCTGGGTACAATGAGCCACACTTCCTACAGTTCAATGTTTGTGGAATAGCAATAGGGAGAGATGGGGTATATAGTGCTTGCGTAACTTGTAGTACTTTTTGTGGCTTTACTCTATTCCCACCCTTGAGTAGTAGCTATGTACAGTAGGTAGTAATTTGTAAGAAATAGAAGGCCCATGAACAAGGGTGAAAAGAGCACCGGAGAAGGAGGAGGGGATGGTGGTGGACAAAAAACACTCCCTAAGCAAGGGACGTATGTTAGAGGAGGGCTTAAGTAGAGGTTGTGGGAGGAACTTTTCCCCACATTGAACCTCGGGCAAGCCCTTCCATTCAATGTTTGTGGAATAGCAATAGGGAGAGATCGGGTATATAGTGCTTGTGTAACTTGTAGTACTTTTTGTGGCTTTACTCTATTCCCACCCTTGAGTAGTAGGTATGTAGGTAGTACTTTGTAGGGAATAGAAGACCCAAAAAGATACCTCCTCCAACTCACGGAGAGTATGACCCCCAGCACTCAGGACAGGAAAAACTCCCAGGTGGAGGAAACCTCTGAGGACCCATGGCTGGAGGTCTACCCATCCTCTGGGCATACTAAATGGAGAAGGACCTAGGTTCTAGTAACCATAGCAAATTTTAAATTGGTGAGCTGCTTGGAGAGACAATAATCCATCTTCAATCCATGGATGATGTTTATCGCATTATGGTCCTGAGGCTGAAGAGTAGGTGTGTTCTGAATGAGCATTAGAATCCTAAGTATGAAGTAAATCCGAGTGAAGGAGGGCGAAGGAAGTCCAAGTTTCCAAGATGATGAACGATGCTTGTCCAACGGAATTGCAAGGGTGCAATGAGCAGAAGCTCCTAGCCAGCAAAATGTAAACTATATAAATAAGAAATATAAAAAATGTTAAAATATAAAAAAGGAAAAAATATGTGACTATAAATAGGGCACCTGATTGTAAGCTGTTCCTTTAAATCTCAAGTGTACTGCTCATGAATATGTAATTAACTAGATCTTAAAATGATCTGCTCTGTCCAATCATGTTACCCCCTTGAAGACTCGTAGTGAGTCGATGCGCTAGGGGCAAGCATTGCACCACTGCTACCTGCTGTTACTCTCAAGGAGCAACAATAAACCATTTGGTTTGAATGTGAACACTTGTCTCCTTGCTTTCCTTTGAGTGCATACCTCACTTTCTGGACCAGGTAATTTTTATACCACTCATGAAATTTGTAGCCCTGTAACTCCTAATATTCTAGCACATGGAAACTAACTCTGACCCCGTGTATCTATCCTGGATAGCAATTCAAAATAAGCATCTGGGTTTCAATGCTAAGAAGTGCAAGGTCATGCACTTCAGAGCGAGGAATCCTGGGTACAGTTACCATCTGGGATGGGTTCAGCTGTCTGTCTCTCAAGAAGAAAAGGATTTGGGGGTAATGGTCACAAAGTATATGAACCACTCATCTCATTGTAGGAAAACAGTTGCAAAAGCCAATAGAATGCTGGGGTGTATTGCTAGAGGAATCACCTCTAGGAGGAGGAAGTCATTCTGCCACTGTACAGGTCACTGGTTGGGCCAAACTTGGAGCACTGTGTACAGTTCTGGAACCCATTCTTAAAGAAGGACATCAGTTTACTGGAGGAGGTACAGCAGAGGCAACTAAAATGATCAAAGTATGGAGGAAGCCTTACAAGGATAGGTTGAGGGACCTCAATATGTACTCATTGGAGGAGAGAGAGAAAGGGTGATATGATCAAAACCTTTAAGTACTTATAGGGCATCAACAGGGTTAGTACAGAGGGCATGTTTCAATTAAAGGAGAACAGATTACTAGGGGATAGCCTGAAGCTGAGGGGGTAGAGTCAGGAGGCGAGGCATTACTTCACGGAGAGGGTGGGGGGATGGAACAGGCTTCCTGAAGAAGTGCTATTTCTTAAAACAGTGGAGAGCTTTAAAAGGGGTGGGATAGGGTTGGGGCAAGATACTAGTCAGTGGCAAGATGAGGGGGAGAAAGGGGGGGCAAAGGGGGGGGGGAACAGCAGGAATCTAACCTCCATGCTGCACAATTGAGCAGATGCGACAGACCATTTGGCCTGTATCTGCTGCCAGTTTTTTATGTTCATAGAAATAACAGAGACTGTTAAGAGTCCACTGCTCTAATGTGAAAGAAGTGCATTGTGCTATATCTGGAGCCTCCGTGTTTGTAAAACACTCATACACTATCAGGGATTGTGTATCAGTAGCTATGTTTAACTTTATGATAACATGGTGCAGTACTGCTTGCATGTGTATGCCCTGATTTGCATGTTGTTTTGGAAAGCAGCATGCAAATTCCTGTCAGGGTCATATGTCAGAATTTATTTGTGATGGAAAGGGGACTGCCCAGACTCCTTGCGTAAGAAAGTGTGTTCTGATCACCTCTTGAGTTACTTCCCCAGGCTAACACTGCACATTTACACTCAATATATATTATGAAACTGGTGAAGGAAATACAGCCTTCTGATTGATTTAAAAATATGAACATAAGAACTTGCCAGCAGAAGGAATTACGTATAAAAAAATAAAGTTGCCTTACCAAAATGTGTGATATTACTAATCACCCTCCTCCCAAGAACTGCACTTAACTTCACCTTATGCTAGTTACTGCATTGTGATTGTTTTTTGTTTTTTTTAACAATACTTTATTCAGTTTCAAATGAATTACAACAGAAGATAACATGCTTTACTTATAGATATTATATATTAGGTAAATTCCCCAGCAAGGAATGTTCCCATCCTCCTCTTACTATATTGGGCATATACCATGTATATCCATAAATTGTCCTACTAGTTAATAGTAGGCTCCTTGCCGAGGCACTTGGAGCCACTAAAAGCATTACTGTAACAAGAAGATTGGTCATTATAAAAGTGTCTGAGAAATGGAGCTTTGATTGGCTGTAAACATTCTAACAGCCTTATGTTAATCTTTTATTAACATACATGTAGAGCGTAATCACATGCTGAAGAAGGTTTAACACTATTTAAATTTTGTTTTTATTATAATAGCAATAAGGCACTCCCAGGAGTTATATTAATGGTCCGTTAATCACCTTCTAGGGCCATGTGGCACTCGGCTACGCCTCATGCCACATTACACCACTGGTCATGCCTTAGTGCTTAACAAACTGATACCTCCGACGACATAGACACTGCCCTAGAATTCTTTATCACAAGCTTTAACAAAGCCTGTGATTTTCATGTGCCCTTCAAAAAGAGGAAAATCAGGGGAATTGACACTCCATGGATTACATCTAACCTCCTGCAACAAATGAAATCATGTGACCAACTGTGGTATAAGACAAGGGCTACTGGCAGACCAGCAGACATTCAGGCATACAAAACTGCCAGGAATGCCTGTACCTGGGCTATTCAGTCTGAAAAGCAAGTTACTACAAGTGGCCTAGGTAATATTTGGAAACATGGAAGATCATTTTGGAATAATCTAAAAGAAATTACATGGAAAGACTCTAGGACCGTGCCATCCATGCTTAACATAGATGGTACCATAACCCTGGACCTCACCGCTATTGCTAATACTTTTAACTCTGCCTTTACTGACCTCAGCCAAGTACTTCTGTCAGACTTCTTCGATCCCACCACTAGTGCTGAAGCTACTGTCAAACCACATGCAGAGCATGTGCATCCCCTTTCTATTTTAAAGCTGTGACTGAGAGTGAAGCCAAACACATTTACTCAAGGTACTCAGCAGGTCCAGGACTAGCGGTGACACACTTGATTTGAACCTCATCGCCTTACACTTGATGTTGTCCTATCCCCTTACCAAAATTATCAATAAGTCCTCATGCTCACCCAATTCCCCACAAATGGAAGCTAGACCTGATGACCCCAATCCACAAAAGCAGAGACAGGGCCTACCATGGTAATTATAGGCCTATCTCCATTCCCCGATATCTAAAGCACTCAAAAGACTTGTTGCAGACCAGCTGGTAGAGTACATGGAAAAATACAATCTGCAATGTCCTCAACAGCATGGTCTTCGAAAAGGGCACAGCACCACCACTACTACACTCCTTGAATTTATGGGCTATACCCATCGGGCACTGGACCAAGGCCAACTCATCGGCATTACAGTACTTTTATTGACCTATCTAAAGCGTTTAATACTGTTAATTACTCACTACTGATTGATCAACTAGCAGCGCAAGGCCTACATAGAAACACAGAAACATAGAATTTGACGGCAGATAAGGACCGCTTGGCCCACCCAGTCTGCCCATATCCCTACCTACTGGATAAGCTGCAGATCCTAGTTAACCAGCAGCCTACTTCTTCCTACCCCCACCTCCCAGAACTGCCTTATGACTATCCCATGCATGCTTGAATTCCACCACTGATTTTGACTCCACAACCTCCTCCGGAAGGCCGTTCCATGCATCCACAACCCTCTCTGTGAAAAAATACTTCCTTAAATTACCTCTGAGCCGCCCCCATCTTCAAATTGTGCCCTCTTGTTCTTGCACACCTCTTTTTTTGAAAGATGCTACCCTCTTGGACTTTGTTGATTCCCTTGAGGTACTTGAAAGTTTCTATCATGTCCCCCTCTCCCTCCTTTCCTCGAGGCTATACATATTAAGCTCCTTAAGTCTCTCTTCATATGTCTTCCGGTGCAGACCCTGCACCATTTGAGTTGCCCTCTCTGGACAGCTTCCATCCTGTCTATGTCTTTTGGAGATTGGGTCTCCAGAACTGCACACAGTACTCCAGATGGTCTCACCAGGTGTCTGTACAGAGGGATAATAACTTCCTGTTTTCTACTGGTGATGCCTCTCCCTATGCATCCCAGTATCCCCCCAGCCCTCCTTGCTGCCCTCTCACATTGCTTGCCCATCTTTAGGTCATTTGATATGACTACCCCCAGGTCCCTCTCCATTTTTGTTGTTGTTAGTATCTCACCCCCCATTGTGTACTCTTCCCCTGGGTTTTTGTTTCCCAGGTGCATTACCTTGCACTTCTTAGCATTGAATCTAAGCTGCCATACATTTGACCATTCATCTAACCTTGCCAAGTCCCTTCTCATTCTTTCCACCCCACCCTGTGCATCAACTCTGTAGCAGATCTTAGTGTCATCTGCAAAGAGACATACTTTTCCTTCCAGTCATTCTGCAATGTCGCTTATAAAGACATTGAAGAGGACCGTCCTAATACTGAACCTCCTCGGTACCCCACTAGTAACCCTCCTTTCTTCTGAGTGGACTCCATTTACTATTACTCTCTGTGTCCTATTCTCCAGCCAATTCTTTACCCAGGCTGTCATCTTGGGACCCACTCCCAGGCTGGCTAACCTGTATATTAATCTTTTGTGTGGGACTTGTCAAATGCCTTGCTAAAGTCTAGGTAGACCATGTCCACAGCCCCTCCCTGATCTACTATTTTGGTCACCCAGTCAAAAATCCCTATCAGATTCATCTGGCATGACCTTCCACTGTGAATCCATGCTGCCTAGGGTCCTGTGCCCTCTAGCCTCTAGATACTGACAATTCTTTCCTTCAGAAGTGATTCCATCATTTTCCCTATCACTGAGGTTAAACTAACAGGTCTATAGTTTCTGCTTCTGCCTTGCTCCCACTTTTGTGAAGGGAATCACATCTGCCCTCCTCCAGTCCTCGGGTACCACCCCATCCTCCCATGAGTTGTTAAAAGGGTAGTCAGTGGTGTCACTAGTTCTACCCTTAGTTCTTTTAGAATTCTGGGATGAATCCCATCAGGCCCCATTGCTTTGTCCACCTTCAGTTTTAAGAGTTCTTTCAGAACCCTTTCTTCTGTAAATGGGCGTATCAACTTCTGTATCCAGCGTGTTACTACTGTTTGTTTTATGTACCTCCCCTCTTCCTTTGTAAATACTGAGCAAAATATTTGTTTAGTATCTCTGCCTTTCACAGTCTCCTCTGCCCACCCTCCTCCCTTTATTAAGCCTCACTATCCCTCCCTTAGTCTTCCTTCGCTCCCTGATGTACCTAAAAGGTTTTATCCCTTCTTAACTGAGTTGGCTATCTTTTCCCTCGGTTTGGGCCTTTGCTGTTCTGACTGCCTTCCCAGCCTCCTTTTGCTTTAACTGATACAGTTCTCTGTCCTGCTCCTTCTGTGATTCCTTGTACTTCCTGAATGCTTTCTTTTTCTTGAACCTTCACTGCTACTTCCTTTGAGAACCATAGTGGTTTCTTACATCGTCTTATTTTGTTTATTTGCTTCACACAAGGCTCATTACTCTGTGATGGCAGTTTTATTATTCCCATTGTTCTTCCACCCCTCCTGCCCATTTGCTAGTGCATTCCTTAGGCACTCACCCATTTTGGCAAAGTCAGCCCTCCTAAAGTCCAGTACTTTTGTCTTTGTGTAGCTTGACTCTATTGCTGTGTTATTGTGAACCATACTGTTCGATGGTCACTAGTTCCCAGATGGCTACCCACTTCTTCATCTGTAATCCTCTCCATCTCCATTTGAGAGAATCAAGTCTAATATTGCTCCTCTCGAGTGGGCTCCAGTACTAGTTGTCTAAGGCATGCCCCTGTAGGGCATCTAGAATAACTGCACTCTTCAGAGTGGCAGCTGCGCTGCACTCAGTTAACATCTGGCATATTCAGATCACCCATCAGCAATATCTCCCCTTTTTCTGCCATTCTAAGTATACTTTCTATCATTTCTCTATTCTATTTCCTCCCCCCCTGAGGAAGAGGTCTGTAACCCCTGTGCGTGTTATTGGTGCCATTGCCTGTCACCAAATTTACCCACAGTGCTTCTTCTCCTCCCTGTTTACCCTTTTGTTCTGTTGCTTTTATTCTTTCCCTTATGTAAAGAACTACTCCTCCTCCTCTTTTACCCTCCCTGTCCCTCCTGTAGACAGTGTATCCAGTGTAGCCTATCAACCAACACCATAAGATGGTTTACCAGCCACCTCACTGACTGCTCACAGCAGGTCAAGATAGGAGATGCCCTCTCCTCTAAGCTGCCTGTCCACTCTGGAGTACCCCAAGGATCAATCTTGGAACCATTACTCTTCAGCATATTTCTAAACAACCTCCCTGCCTACCACCCGAACTAATTCTCCTGTCCTGTGATGTCTCTACATGATTTACAAGAACCCAGACCCCACCCAATTGGACAGCCAGCTCCAAAAAGCTTTGCAGCTGTCGAGAATTGGTTTATTATGCAGATGCTAGTTCTCAACTACAAAAAAACAAAGTCTGTGCTTTTCCATGGCTTGCACAATAAGCATAAAACTAAACAGCTGACTGTTAATAGAAGGTCAGGCATGGTTCTTGAGCAGACACACACTTTTAAGTACCTTGGCGTGATGTTGGACAGCACACTATCCTATTCCACTCATATTAACCTTGTCACCAAATCTATGAATATATGTATTGGGCTCCTCTATAAACATAAGCGTTGCCTTACTGCTGAAGCCCTTAAGCAGGCAATCCAAAGCTTGATTGTCTCAATAATAGACTATGGGCTTGTGATTTATGGATTCGCAACAAACACGAACATAAGACGTATCTCTATTGCTCTGAACAAGGCCTGCCAATGTCTAACTGGGGCTGCTCTTCGGACACTCACCTGTGACTTTTATGAGCAGGCAAATTGGCTTCAACTGCAGGGAAGAATATCTTATCACACCTGTCTTGTAGTAAAGAAGACCACCTTTGGTATTTTGCCCCCCAGAGTACAGAATCTCCACAGCCTTTCCTGCAATACACGACACACCTGGAGTGCCAATAGCTTCACCCTCCAAGTTCCTCGCTGCCGTACCACACAAGAGCAGAGGTCATTCACTATCAGAGCCCCAAAATTTTTCAACTCTCTGCACAATGATATCACAAATGCAGCCATCCTTGACTCATTTAAACGCAAGCTTCATGAGTCTCTCATGGCTCGTGCCTCCTGTGATTGTTTCTTCTAGACCAATGGGTACTCACTTTAACTAGCCTATACCACTTCCCATACCTCCTCCCCTATCCCACTTCCTATCTGTGGCATTTACTGTTCCTGCCCGTTGAACCATTATTCTCTCTTGTGCTGACAAGGCCTGCTGGCTGCTCCCCCATTGTACAGTTTTCATTGAGCTAAACTCATTCTTCTCACTGCTAACCTATTACTGTTCGATTTCTCTACTATGGGACTGTTTCAATCTGAAAGCTCTCCACAGATGTCTCCTTGCCCTCTCTGCTATGTTTTAAGAATGCTTTTGTTCATTATTGTATGCTGTACATACTGTTGTTCTTTATGCTTTAATGGTGTACTATGTGTTGATTTTTCTTTATTTTCTCACCCACTGTATATTATGCTGTACTAAGACATGGAACCTATTTAAATGAGTCTCTGGCTCAAAGGTGTTAATCTGAAATGTGCATGAATGAATAAATGAAAGAAGCCCCTTTACGCACTGAAATCTAGAGGGATACAAACATCTAGCAAATATAGACAGCCTGTGCCAGACAACCTGATCAGTTTTATGCTGAGGTATTGTACCCAGATATACAGTGAAAGGCAGCGAGACCGTCTCATAACCCCTATGTGTCCTCTTGCCCTGTACATAATTTTCTCCAGGACAGAACATTCCATCATGTTGTTTAACCAGCTTGTGGCTTCTTCTACTTTCTAACTATCCCCAGTTTTGCACAGCTCACTGCTAGGTACAAATTATTATTCTGCCAGGTCGCTTAGTGTGATTGAGAGCCTGGAAAAATACATAATCTTGTTTGGGACCTGTGAGGATGGTTCCACACTTTTCTATTGTTACTTTAATTTTGCTTACTTGAATTAAGAAGAGGCTTGCAGGATTCCATTTGAGGATTGTTAATTTTATATCCAGAGGGAGTGAAATACTACTGAATTTGCTTTTTACTGTAGATTGCTTGCTGGTGTAGTGACCTAGTATTAATAAGAATATTTTTTCAACTTTTAGGATTGTACTACTGGCTGAGGATTCCTGGGTTCAGATGAGTGGTTTGTGTAAGTGGAGTGGTCTGTTAAATTGTGCCGGTTATCTTACTGAAAGGTAGGACAGCACTCACTGGGGTGGTGGGGCAGAGGTGTAGTTGATTGTTTCTGAAGGTCACTGGTGGCTGGAAGACACCCACCTCCCTTCCCTCTCCCCATGCACCCCAGGGTGTCATTTCCTTTATACCCAAGATTCTACATCACTTCCACAAGGAAGCAAGAGGGCAAGGGGCACAACTCTGTCATATCAATAACAACCTAGCACACTGCATAGGGGGTAAGCACACATACCAAAAAAAAATTGTATATATATTAAGCAAGAAGGGAGACAGACATGTGCGGAGCAGCACAATGCACTGGCTGTGGGGTGGCAGTTTTCAAGAAGACATTCTTGAAGCTGTGTTGCTGCCCTATTTGCAGGCAGCTGTTCACTCTGAAGGAGGAAGTTGCCCATCTCCAGGCTGAACTGGCAAGGAGTAGGGAAGCCTCCCCCCACCCAAGAAGCACCAGTGCCACCACCACTGCCTCAGAGGTTGCCAAGAATCAATCAATCAATCACTTTATTTAACCAGGCATAAACACCATTGAGCAAGATCATTTTCAAGGTGGTCCTGGGCATGAATGAGGAGTGGTTGGACCACAGTGGGCTCTGGGAGAGTGAGGAGTGGTGAAACAGAGGTGCATCCTCCAGCTGTACCTCTCCACAACTCATATGCCATTCTGGCGGAACATAGTTCCTCTATGATGACACCTGTGGTGGAGACCAAGGAGGATGCTGGGAACCTCCACAAGAGAGACCCACAGGAAGGTGGCAAGGGACATCACAGGAGAAGGAAACAGCTCCTGGTGGTGGGGGACTCAAATGTTAGGGGGGTAGAGCTGGGGAAGTGAGGGAAGAGGGAGGCAAGGTGCCTGCTTGGTGCCATGGCTTGGAGGGACAGGAAGTGAATCCTCAGGATTGCAGGAGCAGCATCATGGGAGAGGGAACTAGACATCATTGTCCACCTTGGGACAAATGACCTAGCTAGGCATGAGATCAGTGCAGTGCAGGAGGAGTTTGTGGAGTTAGGGATGGGCCTTATACAGGTAGTATGCACAGTAACCTTCTCGAAGGTGCTGCCTGTCTATGGCATGGGAGAGGCTAGGTTACTGCACACCATGCAGTTCAATGAATGGTCACTGGGACTGGGGTCCACCTGGAGGGATGTGGGTCTATACTGGTACAATGGTCTGCATCTGTCCAGGAAGTGAACCAAGCTCCTAGTTGATAGGATTAAATGCTTCATTGGCAAGCTTTTAAACTAGCCAAGGAGGAAGGCACTGATAGGAAGCAGGAAATTCCAAGCCTCCCCAACAAAACAAGGTAGTTAGCAAGGTAAACACTAAGGTACAGAGTTTGACAGGGAGTAGGACAGGGGTAAATGGAAAAAAGACAAAGGCAGTAAGGGCATGGATGGGAAAAAAGAGTGCCCATCATAAAATGGAGGCAATGAGTACCAATGCTTGTAGTCTGGATAACAAGCTTCCTGAGCTAGTGGCCATGATGGAAGAGGGACTCCTGGATATCGTGGCAGTCACAGAAACATGGTACACCGAGAACCATGACTGGGATGTCAACATACCAGGGTACACAATCTATAGGAGGGACAGGGAGGGTAAAAGAGGAGGAGGAGTAGCTCTCTACATAAGGGAAGGGATCAAAGCAATGGAACTAAAGGGTAAAGGGGGAGGAGAGGAGGCACTGTGGGTCACCTTGGAGACAGGGAGTGGCACCACAATCCACATGGGTCGTATACAGACCCCGTCTCTGGGGGAGTAAAAGGACAAGGAAATGATAGAAGACATTCTCAGAATGGCAGAAAAAGGGGAGATATTGTTGATGGGGGACCTGAATATGCCAGATGTTAACTGAAATACATTTACTGCAGCCACACCCAGGAGCAGGATCATTCTCGATGCCCTACATGGGGCATGCCTCAGACAGCTAGTGCTGGAACCCACTCAGGAGGGAGCAATCTTGGACACGGTACTCTCAAACAGAGAGAGGATCACAGATTTAGAAGTGGGTAGCCATCTGGGAACAAGCAACCACTGTACAGTGTCGTTCACAATAAACACAACCGTGAAGTCAAGCCATACAAAAATAAAGGGTACTAAATTTTAGAAGGGCTGTCTTTGGCAAAATGGGTGAGTACCTAAGGAATTCACTAGTGAATGGGCAGGAAGGAGGGTGGAAGAACTATGGAAAAATCTAAATCCATCATACAGGCAACAACCCTTTGTGTGAAGCAAATAAAAGAAAACAAAAGCGGAGTAAAAACTACTATGGTTCTCAAAAGAGGTGGTGGGAAGGTGTGGGAGAAAAGATAGCATTCAGGAAGTATAAGGAATCACAGAAGGAGCAGGACAGAGAACTGTATCAGTTAAAGCAGGAGGAAGCAGGGAAGGCAGTCAGAATAGCCAAGGCCCAAACTGAGGAAAAATGGCCTACTCAGTTAAGAAGGGTAAAAACTTTTGTAGGTACATCAGGGGAGCAAAAAGAAGACAAAGGGAGGGATACTGAGGCTTAATAAAGGGGAGGGGAGGTAAGAAGAGTTGACAGTGAAAAGGCAGAGATATTGAATAAATACTTTTTTGCTCAGTATTCACAAAGAAGAAGAGGAGGAGGTACCTAACCAAACAATAGAAGTACTCTGAGCATGGGGTCGACACCAGTCCATTCACAGAAGAAAGGGTCCTGAAAGAACTCCTAAAACTCAAGGTAGACAAAGCAATGGGGCCTGACAGGATTCACCCCAGAATTCCAAAAGGACTAAGGGAGACCTAGTGACACCACTGACTACTCTTTTTAACAAATCATGGGAGGATGGGGTGGTAACTGAGGACTGGAGGAGGGCAGCTGTGATTCCGCCTTCACAAAAGTGGGAGCAAGGCAGAGGCAGGAAACTACCAACCTGTTAGATTTAACTCAGTGGTAGGGAAATGATGGAATCACTCCTGAAAGAAAGAATTGTTGAGTACTTAGAGGCCAGCAGGGCCCAGGACAGAAAGCAGCATGGATTCACAGTGGGAAAGTCATGTCAGATGAATTCTAATTGATTTCCTTGACTTGGTGACCAAAGTAGTAGACCAGGGAGGAGCTGTGGATATGGCCTACCTGGACTTTATCAAAGCATTTGACACAGTTCCACACAAAAGATTAATAAACAAGCTAGCCAGCATGGGAGTGGGTCCCATGGTAGTAACCTGGGTAACAAATTGGCTGCACAACAGGACGCAGAGGGTAATAGTAAATGGAATACACTCTGAAGAAAGGGGGGTTACTGGTGGGGTACCGCAGGGTTCAGTACTGGGACTGGTCCTCTTTAATGTCTTTATAGGAGACATTGCAGAGAGTCAGGTAGAAAATATATGCCTCTTTTCAGATGACACAAAGATCTGCAACAGGGTTAATACACAAGGGGGGGTGGAAAGGATGAGAAGGGACTTGGCAAGGTTGGAGGAATGGTCAAAAGTATGGCAGCTTGGATTCAGTACAAAGAAATGCAAAGTAATGCACCAGGTAAGCAAAACCCAGGCATGGCGACACAATGGAAGGGGGTTCTAACAATGGCAAAATGGAAAGGGATCTGGGGTAGTCATATCAGATGACCATAAGGTAGGCAAGCAATGTGAGAAGGCAGTAAAGAGAGCTGGGGGAATACTGAGATGCATAGGGAGAGGCATCACCAGTAGAAAACAGAAAGTTGTTATACCTGTGTACAGACAGTTGGTGAGACCCCATCTGGAGTACTGCGTACAGTTCTGGAGGCCCCATCTCTGCAAGGACATAAACAGGATGGAGGCGGTCCAGAGGAGGCAACTAATATGGTACAGGATCTACAATAGAAGCCATGAGAAGAGAGACAAAGAGCGTAATATGTATACCCTTGAGGAAAAGGAGGAGAAGGGGACATGATAGAAACTTTCAAGTACCTCAAAGGAATCAACCAAGTCCAAGAAGGAGGATCTTTCAGAAAAGAGATGTGTAAGAACAAGGGGTACAATTTAAAGATAGAGTGGGATGGCTCAGGGACAAGCGTGAGGAAATATTTTTCACAGAGAGAGTGGTGGATGCATGCAAACACCTTCCTGAGGAGGTTATGGGGTCAAAACAGTGGGGAAATTCAAGAATGCAAGGACAGCCATTAGGCAATTATAGTGGAAGGTAGGAGGAAGTAGGTTGATGGTTAACTAGAATCTACAGCTTATCCAATAGGTAGGAAATGGGCAAACTGAGTGGGCCAAGTGGTCCTTATCTGCCATCAAAGACTATGTTTCCATTGCCTTGGTAGTCAGCTTTATATCAGTTTACAAAATGTGTTGTAAATGATCCATTATTTCCTGCCAATAGGGCATCAAGACTGGGCACACTGCTATCATATTTGGCAGCTGAGCATTGTCTTCTGTACTTCAAGGTATTTTCCATCACACGGCCTAGAGAAACTATGTAGTCTCCTTTGCTAGAAATATGTCTGCTGTGCTGCCATATATTGATCCAATTTAAATTTACCTTGCAACGGGAGTCTTATGTTTTCCTTCATAAGGTGCACCCACTTTTCCTCAGTGATTTCCTTGCCTTACTATTCCTGCCATTAATGCCTAGTCTACGAATGTATTACTCATGATTTACTACTCATGCAATTATATAATCTGGTCACTCCTTTAGTGTTGTTCATACCATCAAGATGTGTAGCTATCCCAGATGACTCTTGCACTTGAAGGATATGCTCCACTTGCAAGGCAATAACATGTCTTATTTGCACATTCTTAAAATAATGAGTCTGTGGCAACCTGTATTTCCCAGCCAAGTGCTGGAATGAAAGTAACAATTCCTGATTATGTAGGTGTCCTCAGCGGTGTAGTGGGGAGGGGAAGGCAGGTCGGGCTAATGCCCGACCGTCATTGTAGTCAGACTTCTGTTGAGAAATTCGGCCAGACTTCTGTTGGAAAATTGTGTCTCCTTTCTTTTTTTTCTTTTTCTTTTTTAATCCTCACCTACTCTTGCCCCCGTCACAGTCCAGACATTCTTTCCCTTCTTGCTCCTTCCCCAATGATCACAGCCCACTCCAGTCTGTCTGACACACGTGCACAATTGACTTTCAAAACAGCTGTGCTATAGTGAGCAGTGTCATGTTTATCAGCATCAGTAGACGTGTGGGTTTGGAGGGCATGCGCTGTGAACTTCAACTTAACTTACCACATTGACACTGTTAGCGGGCTGCTGTGATAGTCATGTGGTAAGTTAGTAGAACCTACAGGCTATACAGCGCATTTCAGTAGTTGTTAACTCACACCATTGATGTTGTTGTCCTCCTCACTCTTGAGGAGTGAGAGAGTGGAGCGTTGTGTATCTGTCTATTGGTTTACAAGGTGGCTCACTTCATAATAGCTTGCACTGCACTTACTTTGTTAAATTCATTAGTAAGTCACAGTCTTTCTTGGAGTGACTAGAGGTGATTTTGAACTTAGCACTGCAGCCCAAGTTAGCATAAATGGTTTAAATTGTGTAAAATTGTTCAGCCCATTTGATTTTAAAATGAAGGTGTGGATTTTGTCTGGCAGAGGTTTGCACTGACTGAAGTGACAGAATTAAGTTACTGCCCTTATTGATGTAGGAGTCAGGAAGCTACGTGTCATGATTTGCATTTTACAGTGGTTTAAGTCACTCATGACACTTGAGTTTCCTCCCTGTCATCATCTCATCATCAATCCAATCCTCCCATTAGACCCATTAGGCCAGTGTGAGAGGGCATTGGGCAGTGTTTCAAGGGAACCCTCACAGACAAATATTTTGCATGTACACTGGTTTTGAAGGAATAAATTCAACTTTACTTTAGCAAAAACACAAAAGAGAAATAAATAATAATAATACTTTTATTTATAATGCACCTTTCTACAACCAAAGTGCCATTACAATGACTAAAAATACACATAACACAAAATACAAATACACATGAATACTTATAAAATCCAATAATAAAGCAAATCACTCAGAATAGGCCTGTCTCCATAAATGTGTTTTCAACACCTGTTTGAAACTTTCAACAGTCATGCACTCCCATAACTGATGGGGTAGAGAATTCCAAAGGACTGGGGCTGCATACATAAATGCATGGGCCCCAGAGGATTTTAAGGAAACACTTGGAATCTCCAGCAGCCCCTCATCAGCTGAGCGGAGTGGTCGCCCCGGACAGTAAGGGACCAGAAGCTCTTTAGGTAGTCTGGGCCCTGTCCATGTAGGGCTTTATAAGTCAAAAGTCTAACTTCAGAGGTGATCCACCACCACACCGGCAGCCAGTGCAGCTCGTGCAGCACCAGACAGATATGACAGGACCAGAAAGTCCCCATCAATAACCATGCTGCAGTGTTCTGCACTAGCTGCAGGCAGCGGATATCCACCCCAGGAAGCCCTAGGTAAAGGGAGTTGCAGTAATCCAAGCATAAGGACACAAAGGCATGGACCAATGTAGGGAGATCACAAGACAGAACAAGGTGCTTTACCCTGGAGATGTTCCTCAGCTGGTAGAAAGAGGATTTGACTACTGCTGACACCTGCGATCGCAGTGTCAGCCCTTCGTCAAAAATCACCCCCAGGTTTCGCACCCATTTAGAGGTAGGGAGTGGTAAGCCCCCGAGATAAAGTCCCAAAGGTGAACCTGCCCTCAACCCCTCTATCCAGTGCCCTGGGTCCACAACCAACACCTCAGTCTTTTCCAAGTTCAACCTCAGCTAGCTCAAATTCATCCAATCCTGGATTTCAGCGAGGCAATTGTTAAATACCAAGAGAGCTCTGTCCTGGTCGGGTGCAAAAAAAAGGTAGAGCTGGGTATCATCAGCGTAGCAGTGAAACCTCAGCCCATACCTTCTTACAATGTCTCCGAGGGGAAGCATGTACACTGCGAACAGCATGGAGGACAACACTGATCCCTGAGGGACCCCACATGACAGAGAGACTGGATCAGAGGAATAAATCCCCGATACCACCCTCTGAGTTCTGCCAGAGAGGAAAGATGTAAACCACCGTAGGACTGTACTCGACAGGCCACAGATGAATCTTAGGTGACCAAGAAGAACCCCATAGTCCACAGTGTCAAATGCTAATGAGAGATCTAGAAGAAACAAGATAGAATGGTTCTTCCAAACCCTCGCCATCAAGAGATCATTGAGCACCCGAACCAGCACCATCTCAGTACTATGCCTCTTTCAAAACTGGATTGGAGAGGTTCATAGATGTCATGGATGGTTAAATGGTTCTCCAGTTGTAGAGCCACTACTTTCTCAATCACTTTCCCTATAAAGGGAAGGTTAGAGATTGGTCTGTAGTTAGCAGGGCAGTCTGGGTCCAAAGAAGCTTTCTTCAGGAGGGGTGTCACCACCACCTCTTTTAGGGAGCTAGTAAACGCATCTGTTTCCAAGGAGCACCAGACTATCTGTGTTAGGACTGGGCCAGTGATGTCACTGCAACATATAATCAGGGCAGTTGGTCCCGGTTCCAAACTACAACACATAGGGCGCATACTCTGGGCAATCCGCATGACTTCCATGAGCTCAAGCTGGATGAAGGTGCTCCAGGAAAACTGAGGAGCAGTGACCAAGCACGGATCCAAAGCATCACCCATAGAGTGTGCTGGTTGGAACTCCGCCCTGATGTTGGCCATCTTAGCTGCAAACAATCGAGCAAGCTCTTCGCACTCCACTTGCAAAAAGGCTCTTCGAATCTGCAGGCAGGCTAGGAGTTTACATTCAGTGTGATGTACAATTTAACACAACAGATTCACAATGGTCAGTCTGTGTGCTGCTGCCAGCCTCCCAGCTATTCATCTCTTCTCACTCTCTTTCCTGGTCCCTTTTTATGGGTCTCCCATGTGTGTCTCAAAAACACTTTTCCCTGAGTGCCCTACAATTAGCCTCTGCAAGCAGAGCACGCCTGAGGTCTTTAAGGGACAGCCCAAAAGCAGGCAGGTTTTTTTTAAATCCCCCATAGCTCCTGCTAACACCTTTGTAGTGGTGGTGGCGAGGGGATCATGGGTGTAGAGCATAATGGGTGTAGAGGACAAATGTGGAGATGAGGTGCTACTGTAAGTGATGAACATCCACATCAGCCTTTTATCTGTACAGCCAACAGACTGTTACTATCATGGGCAAATCTGAAAGTCCCAGACCAGACTGGCAGAGAACAAGTCCCATTAAATGATGCTAGAAAAGAGAATAATTGAATAATCAAACCAGATAATCATTATCCGATCCAACCAAAATATTTGGTTTTAAGTTTTATCGAACCGGATAATGGCAGCATTTATGTATCTGCAGTATCCAAACACCTCTACTCAAATTACTCTGCACAAACCTTCAGAGTAACCTAACTTCCTGATAAGTTCTGGAAGTTTATTCACCCCTTTCTGACTCCCTACCCAGTTGCTTGCCCCTGTTCACAAACCAGGGAATTTCCCAATCTCTGACCCACCATATGACCTGATAAACACAGATATAGAACTACTTAACTTGAATGCTGGATATCGTTTACTGCCAATGCAGGTATGTTGCTGAGATGGGGGATTCACAAGTGGAGTGCCACAAAGATTAGTCCTGGGACCCATCCTGTTCAGCATATTAAATTAGTGACATAGGGGACGCTATACGGGGTAAGATGTGTCTCTTTGCTCAGATGATGCAACACTATGCAGCAGGCTAAATATCAAGGAAGGGGTGAGAAAACTTCAGAAAGACTTAGAGATGGTGGAAAGGTGGGTCACAGATCTGACAGTTGAGATCGAACACCAAGAAGTGTAAGGTGATGCACTTAGGAAAAAGGAACCCATGCATGGAGTATTGAATATGAGGAGTCAGGCTGACCACCACAACAAAAGGAAGAATCTACATTTCATCATCAGTGACTGTCTCAAGCAAACAAGCCAGTGCTCTAAGGCATGCTGCCAGGGTGTATTGGAGGGGTTTTAATAGCAAGAGAAGTGAGGTGAAGTGATACTTCCCCTAAACAGATCTTTGTTGAGTTATCACCTGGAATACTGAACCCAGTTTTGGAGCCCTCACATAAGAAAGGACTCAGACAGGTTGAAGTCAGTGCAAAGAAGGTGTCACCAAAATCAGCCAGAGCCAACAAGGCAGATGCTATGAGGAACGGCTCGTGGCCCAGAACGTGCACTAGCTGGAGACCAGATGCAGGGGGAGGGGGCACGATAGGGACATATATGTTTCTGAGTGGTATAATGAAGGTGTAAAGCGAAGACCTGTTTGTTTGAAATAGGGGCACAGTCACAAGAGGACATGACTGGAGGTTAAGTGGGGGTAAAGTCAGGAGGGATGCAAGGAAGATTTACTTCACTGAAGGGTTGTGGAGCCATGGAACAGATAACTGGTGAAAGTGGTGGGGTTGGTACCCTAAAATTATTCAGCCATGACTGAGATAGCAAAAAAGTGCTAATTGCCCCACTGGGGAATCAGGGGGCTGTTATTTGCATGAAGAGGAGAGAGGGGACAACCACTCCGGCCACTAGGTCCAGGGATGAGGTATACTAGTGTAATATGTGCAGACTCAATGGACCATTGGTGTCTTTCTGCCAACAGATTCTTTGTTTCTACAGTATGTATGATGTAATAATGGAATTGTATTGTGTTTACTTCTATTTAATTCAAAGGTGACAGAATTAATTTATATTTTTGTAGGCATTGTGTGACCTTTATATATAGGTGTTACCTTTTGTACCTACAATGAATAAGTAAGCTCTCAGAAAGGACACTATTAAAATGAGCAATGGCAAAATAGTTGTAACATCATTCCTTGATTTTCAATAAGCAGTTGAATTGTAAATTTGTAGATACTATAATTTTTGCACTTTGCTACTTTTATCAACAATAATATAAAACTGTGCAGTACCTGCCAGCATTGCTGTTCCTGTAGTCTTTGAATATTATGTAATACTGTTTATGATCAGTCTTCATAACTCTTAAATATTATTGCTTACTGTCCAGTTGATCCTTAAATCAATCATAGAATACATTTTAAAATTGCACTATTACATAGGCTACGTACTTTTCTTACCAATGATGCACTTTTGGCAATAGTAAATCAGTGCCTGTTGCCCCTACTGCATTATGCCTCTATTGTGGTGGATAATGCACCAATTAGTATTGTAAGATGAAAATCAATGTTATTACACAAAATAGGTTGATTTGCACTTTTATTACCTAATAATGTGCATCACTGTAATATAATGGAAAGTCTTGGGTGGTCACCAATCAAACAATATCACAAGTTTGTTATGGCTAAATTCATTCATAAAATACAACAAACAGGTGTGCCTCTCAGTTTAAAAAATCAACGTGTGCCATTTTGTACAAAATCATATACAAGATCCTCAGGGGATTTAACTTTGCTGAGAAATCCATTTAAGCACACATTAAGTGGCCAGCGTTCCTTTGCATTTCTTGCACCTACAGTATGGAATAATATTCCTGTACAAATCAGAGGTATATTTACTAAAGCATTGAAAGTATATATTAGGGATTTGTCCAAGTATAACTGTTTTTAGTTAGAGATCTTTAACAACTGCTGCACTAATAATATTGAATAATATCCCTGCAAACCAGAAATAGGGGAAACTAAAAACTGTTCTAAAATGTATTTAAAGTGTGTTTCAGGGATTTATTTAGTGTGTCTGTTATCAGGATCTATTTTTATGATGTGGAATCTGTATTCCTGTTTATGTAATTTATATATATTGTAAAGTTTGACTATGGTGTTATGTGTATGTATATTTTATTGACCATGGGTCGTACCTGTAAAATAGATTGTATCCCAGAGTGCTTACCGTATATAAATCAAATAAAATCAAGAAGGTGATAGCAGAAGGAGACCCTGAGATCCATCTAGTCTGACCGATAATGTTTGGTACCCCCACTCTATTTGCCTTTACATCTAGTAAAAAGTGAATCTGTAAATGAGGTTTATTGTGTACTTGTCTCTGTATGTTTCCTGGTTAAGCATTTTTATTGCTATCGATTTATACCACTGCTTTTCTATCTGCTGCCTATCCTCCTACTCTCCTTCTCTGTCCATCACCCCACCTTCTCTGAGGTATAAAGTACCACTCTCTTCCTCTTGCCCCTGTGGCTCCCATGGTGAGACAGGTCTATCAGAGCTTGGGGCCTAAAGCCAACTTTAATCCAGCTTTGAACTGGGGTGTTTTCTCTGATGTTGTATCCAATGCCAGGGACATCATGGGCATGTACACATAAGCATGCTGTTGCACCTGTGTCAACTACATTCTCACCAGCTTGCCAGCTCTCCAACTCCAATACCACCTGTGGTCACCGAGGTGAGTATCATAGCAGATGATTTTTTTTTTATTTATTTGGAAAATGTTTCACCAGGAAAGACATCATGAGCTGTAAACAGTTCATTTCTGGAAGCATTCTGGGTGAGGAGTTTATGTATTGTAAAGCTTGGACTATGGTGTTATGTGTATGTATATTTTTATTGACCATGGGTTGTAGCTGTAAAGAGATTGTATCCCAGAGTACTTACCCGTATTTTTCCTATTGTGTTGTATACTGATGTACTATGTAAATACTCTCTCTCCTCCTTCCCCCAGGACGTACAGTGAGACGAGCATCTTGTTGCTCAGTGTAATTCTCCTGGTAAAACTTTTCAATAAATAAACAAGCATTTGTCAATGCCGAACGTTTGCTTGCAGGTATTTGCAGTGGTGTTTGGCATGTATGGTGCTTTACCCTAATGCCCTGTGCGATTGCTGGTATTTGCACAATAAATGGTCAGCATGACCTTTTTGTTACCCCCATTGTGCGCTACATAGGCGGAAACATGTTTTGGGCAGGATGTAAAAAATGACAGCTGTACTGCTCATAAGGAAGTGTGGTAAAATGCCAATGTTGAAATCTGGAGTGGAAATATTGAAAAGATTCGCAAACCTCTGATGCGTGGGGCTGTGCAACGCACGCTCGTAAAACAGTAATTTTTAGGAATTTTTTCACCAAATTTTCAACATTGCCATTTTAAAACCTCTGCTAATGAACAGTGCCACTGTGATTTTCTTAATGTGTCCCATACACTGAGTTCGCACACCAGCTGTGCCATTGTGCGCTACATGGGCGGAAACACGTTTTGGGCAAGATGTGAAAAATGACAGCTGCAGTGCTCATAAGGAGGTGTGGTAAAATGGCAATGTTGAAAATCTGGAGTGAAAATATTGGAAATTCACAAACTTACGAGCGTGCGTAGGAACTGCGCAACGCAGACTCATAAAACAGTCATTTTTAGGAATTTTTTCACCAAATTTCAGCACAGCCATTTTAAGACCTCTGCTCATGATTAGTGTCACTGTGATTTTCTTAATGTGTCCCATACATTGAGTTCGCTACCGACTGTGCCATTTATGCGCTACATGGGCAGAAACACATTTTGGGCAGGATGTGAAAATGACAGCTGTACTGCTCATGAGGAGGTATTGGTAAAATAGCAATGTTGAAAATCTGGAGTGCAAATATTGAAAATTCACAAACGTACGAGCGTGCGTAGGAACTGCGCAATGCATACTCGTAAAACAGTTATTTTTAGGAATTTTTTCACCAAATTTTCAACATAGCCATTTTAAGACCTCTGCTCATGAACAGTGTCACTGTGATTTTCTTAATGTGTTCCATACATTGATTTTGCACACCGACTGCGCCATTGTGTGCTACATGGGTGGAAACACGTTTTGGGTGAGATGTGAAAAATGACAGCTGTACAACTCATAAGAAGGTGTGATAAAATGGCAATGTTACAGCTTAAAACAGCTTAATCTGGTTCAAGGTCAGTTGGCATTCATCTGTATCCCCTTCCCCCGGGTCGTGCCTGAAAATAGGCAGGATTTGTCTAGTGCACTTACCAGGTCAACAAAAGCTAAATAAATAAATGTTGAAAATCTGGAGAGAAAATATTGAAAATTTGCGAACTTACGAGCCTGCGTAGGAACTGCGCAACACACGCTCGTAAAACAGTCATTTGGAATTTCTGCACAAATTTTCCACATGGGGTTTTGGAATCCTTCTCATGAATGATTTCACTGTCATGGCATTATTCAAGGCCAAAGGGTGATTTCGGCGCGGTGACCGCGCGGTGCCTGTGAAATCACCCTTCGGCCTGAATAGCGCCATGACAGTGACATCATTCATGAGAAGGTCCTAAAACCCATGTTGAAAATTTGTGCAAAATTCCCAAAAATGACTGAGATATGCAATAAAGTTGAAACCCCTATGTAGCCCATTATACAGCTTACCGCATTTCCTCAGTTCATGTTGGCTTTGAAGAGTGCAGAAGTGTTCCCAGTCCACCAAGATCTTCACGCGGGTCCAGAGGTAAGTATGGGGTGGGGGTGGGAGAGCTGGGTGCACAGTGGGTGGGTGCGGGTTGTGGGAGGGAGCTGGGAGACTCGCCGTGGGACCGCTTTTATTTTACAGGTTTAAAAAAAAAAGATGGCGTGGGATGTTTGCCACACTGGGGTGGGCTCCCAGCGTGGCAGAAGATGTGTGGGGGTGAGGAGCCAACGGGGATTGGGCACCCCCATCAGCAAACTACCGGGGGAGCCAAGGAGCGGCGGGATTGGGCACCCCGTCGGCAAACAGATTTGCCACGCTGGAGTGGGCTCCCAGCGTGCACGAAAGCTTTGGGGTGGCGTGACATGCACGGGGGTGCCTGACACAAGGAGGGGATGGCAGCGGCGCTCAGTATGGCAGTGGTGCTTTCCTTTGAAGCAGAGGAACACCACAGTCAACTGAGCTCCTGCACCCATTGGTAGGACCGCCTTGCCTGCTCAAGGAAGCAGGTGCATTTGATGGAGAGGCACACTCCAAGTGTGCTACTCTCCCAAAATATTCCTTGCGCATGCGCATGCTTAACATATAATAAAAATAAAAGGAGGGTTACAATATTGGGAGAACAAAACAGACACATACAAAATACAGAGCAATACATTGTGAGCACTAATATGATGGTTCCCCCTTCCTCCATGGAGGAGAAGTGCATCCTCTGCTATGCTCTTTCCTCCTCCCCAAGGAGGCCCCTGATAATCCTTGCTCATTCCCACACCCAGGTCCTTGGCATCCCATGTGATAGCTAGGGCCAGTGATTTCTGGATATGGAATTTCTCAAATCTTGTGATAAAAATGATACAATTTTGGATCATTCTGGACATAACAGTTGCTATAGGTTTCTTATCGGTAATCATTATACTGCAGCAGATTTCCAACACATAGAGTCCCAGAGTACAGAATTCCAATGACTAGGTTACCACAACATCTAATAAAAAGTGAATTACTAGAGCTACTAAAGATATAGATAACTATGAAAGTGAATGGTACATTTTTGGAGAGAGACACTAAACAATTTAGGAGCTGAAAAATGTGGGTCCACTGTTTCCTTTGAGGTATTCCATAGCATCTAAATATTTACTTTAAAAGCAGATTCATTTTTAAAAATATTCTTTATGGAATAAATCAATGGTTGCACCAATGCAAGAAGCCAGATTACTATAAAACTGAACAGAAACAAGCATTTGTCAATGCTGAATGTTTGCTTGCTGGCATTAGCAGTGGAAGTACAGGAGTTAGACAGGTGCAGTATAGGAATGGCATTGAAGCATTGAACTGATGCCAACTCCACCTCACCCTGCAGAGATGGACAGGCATTGGGGTGTGCCTTTGGGTCATCACCCATGACCGTCATGACATTTCATCTTACCTCACCTTCAGACTCTGACAAGTGTCGGGTGCCTTGGGTGTTTGGGCTTTACAGTCACCTCATTCCATAAGGAAATAGGCTGAAATGAGCACAGTATAGGAGAATGGGGTGAACTCTGGGGCAAAGGATCCAAGGCACAACTTGAAGCCTGTCACTGGCTGCAGGGTGGGGTGGAGGTGGAATGGCATGAGCATTGCTGTTGACTATCCCAAGTCACACCCTGACACCTGTCAGTCCTACAGGGTAGGGCATTCGGTCAAAACCCTAATGCTCTGGGTGTTTCTTGGTATTTTTACTCCAAGTCTTCCACATGGGCTTTTGTGACTCCACCACATGAACAGTGACACTATCAGTTTGTTAGCGAAAGGTGATTTTGCACTGCAACTGCGCCATTTGGCACCACAGGTGCAAAAACACATTTTGAATAGGATGTGAAAATGACAGTGTACTGTTCATGAGGAGGTATAAAAGTGGCATTATTGAAAATCTGGAGCAAAATATAAAAAACTGGTGAAGTCCACGAGCATGCGTGAAACTGTGCAATGTACACCCGTAATGTAATTAGTTTATGGATTTTTACAGCAGATTTTCAACATAGGCATTTTGGGACCTTCGCTCATGAACAGTGTCACTGTGATTTTCTTAATCTCTCCGAACACAAATTTCCAACAGTGACTCGCTATTCTGCTGGAAGTGCGAAAACACATTTCAGCCAGGTGTGAAAATGACAGCTGTACTGTTCATAAGGAGGTGTGAAAATGTCAATGTTGAAAATCTGGACTGAAAATATTACAAATTTGTGCGCTTACGAGGGCATGGAAACTGAGCAATGCACGCTCAGAGCACAGTCATATTATGGACTTTGTCACCAAATTTTCAGCAGAGCCATTTTAACACCTCTGCTCATGAACAGCGCCACTTTGATTTTCTTAATGTGTCCCAAACATTGATTTCGTACACCGACCACGTCAATGTGCACTACATGTGCAAAAACACATTTTGAGCAAGATGTGAAAAATGGCAGCTGTACTGTTCATAAGGAGGTGTGGTAAAATGGCAGTAGAAACATAGAAACATTGAATTTGATGGCAGATAAGGACCACTTGGCCCACCCAGTCTGCCCATTTCTCTACCTAATGGATAAGCTGCATATCCTAGTTAACCAGCAGCCTACTTCTTTCTACCCCCCAACCCCTAGAAATGCCTTATGACTGTCCCATGCATGCTTGAATTCAACAACTGTTTTTGACTCCACAACCTCCACGAGAAGGCCGTTCCAAGCATCCACAACCCTCTCTGTAAAAAATACTTCCTTACATTACCTCTGAGCCGCCCCCATCTTCAAATTGTGCCCCCTTGTTCTTGCACACCTCTTTTTTTGAAAGATGCTACCCTCTTGGACTTTGTTGATTCCCTTGAGGTACTTGAAAGTTTCTATCATGACACCCCTCTCCCTCCTTTCCTCGAGGCTATACATATTAAGCTCCTTTAGTCTCTCTTCATATGTCTTCTGGTGCAGACCCTGCACCATTTTAGTTGCCCTCCTCTGGGCAGCTTCCATGTTGTCTATGTCCTTGCAGAGATTGGGTCTCCAGAACTGCACACAGTACTCCAGATGGGGTCTCACCAGCTGTCTGTACAGAGGGATAACAACTTCCTGTTTTCTACTGGTGATGCCTCTCCCTATTCATCCCAGTATCCCCCCAGCCTTCCTTACTGCCCTCTCACATTGCTTGCCCACCTTTAAGTCATCTGATATGACTACCCCCAGGTCCCTTTCCATTTTTGTTGTTGTTAGTATCTCACCCCCCACTGTGTACTCTTCCCCTGGGTTTGTGTTTCCCAGGTGCATTACCTTGCACTTTTTAGCATTGAATCTAAGCTGCCATACATTTGACCATTCCTCTAACCTTGCCAAGTCCCTTCTCAACCTTTCCACCCCACCTCGTGCATCAACTCTGTTGCAGATCTTAGTGTCATCTGCAAAGAGACATCCTTTTCCTTCCAGTCCCTGTGCAATGTCACTTATAAAGACATTGAAGAGGGCCGGTCCTAATACTGAACCCTGCGGTTGAAAATCTGAAGTGAAAATATTGAAAATTCTCAAAGTTACAAGTGTGCATAGGAACTGCGTAATGCACACTATCATAAATGAGTCATTTTGGGAATTTTCACTAAATTTTCAACATAGGGTTTTGTTGGCCTACCTCTATGATTAGACACTGTCATTTTGTTAATTGGTCCCAAAGGGTGGTTCCACGCAGTGATCGTGAAATCACCTTTCAGAACTGAATAACAAAATGACAGTGACTGAGTTGATGAGGTGGGGGTCCTAAGATCCCATGTTGAAAATTTGGTAAAAAATTCTCAAATATGGCCAAGATATGCACCAAAGTTGAAAACAACCCATTTATGCCATTATACAGCTTACCAGCATTTCTTTTAGTGCATGGTTGGCTTTAAAGAGTGGAGAAGTGTTCCTCGGTCCACTAAAGATTGTCATGCCAGCCTCTGGTTGTGGGGTATGGGGTGAGGTGGGGGGCAGGGGAGTGTAAGTACGTAGAGGGTGGGTGGGTTGGGGAGGAGGGCAAGACAGTCAAGTGAGGGACTGTTTTTTTTACAGGTGTTTTTTTCTCTTTTTTAGGAAGATGACACAGGACTTTTGCCATGCTGAGGTAGGCAGCTGGAAGTTTGTTTGGTGGGGCAGTAGAGCTGATGGGGGATTGGGCACCCCTATCGGCCATACGGACATTTGCCATGCTCGGGTGGGCTCCCAGTGTGGCACCTGGAAGTCTGTTTTTTGGGGGTGTACAGTGGAGCCGACAGGAGATTGGGCACCCCATTGGACATACAGACTTTTGCCACACTGGGGTGGGCTCCCAGCATGACACCTGGAAGTCTAGGGGCAGTGGAGCTGATGGGGATTGGGGCACCCCATCGCTATAACAGTGTGCGGGGGCTGGTATAAGCACGCTTGGGGTGGGCTCCCAGCACGATACTTGAGTGTTTGTTGGGGAGGGAACCAAGAAATGGAGCTGTCCATGACAGCTTTTCCAGATGCAGTGCTGATGTGTAGGTACTTTGCTGGCAGTAGTAAGCTGCCTGCCGGCGGCAGTATGCAAATTGCCTGCCGCGTTACCACCGCTGATTGTAGCGTCTTTTGCTTGAACCGTACGACACTGCATCTGTAACTGCTGTCACAGACAGCTCAGACATTTATTGGTGCAGTGAGGCTATGCCTGCAAGAAGGAGCCAGGCATTGGAAGAGGTGGGTGGCACACCTACAAAATTCATATGGTGGCATTATGTTTCTTGCACATGCATGCAAGCAATCATAACAAAGGGACTAGAGCAAAGGTGTGAACTACTCCCCATTCACCTTAATAAGGCACTAGCATCAACATATTTCAACCTTTTAAATACTGAGCCAACAGTGCTGAGTTTTAGCTGACGTTAGAGAACTTTGAAATGTGTCTCTTAGAACAGTATAGCCTCTCTGAACATTTAAAATGCACCAGCTTATAACATGAAAATAAAATGTAAGTTGTGGAGGTGACATAAGTTTTGTTTATGGACTGAAAAGGGCAAAAGAGGGAAAAGCACCAATCTGGATGAAATGTCATTATAAATTGCAATTTCAGATATACAGTACTATCTAATTCAAAGCACTTTCAGAAAAACTGGTAATTCTGGCAATGTCCATAAATTTCAGGACCTACTGATAGCCCTAAAGCTGTGCCAACAAGACAGCCAGCAAAACGTTTTAATAATACATTTGCCATGGCCAAATAACCATGTCCACTTTCTACGACTCCATTCCATTAATGTTATTTTACATGCATTTTGCTTTGACACGTTTTTGTTTCTATATTCCACCCTAACCCCCATTTCATTTCATTTGTTTACCAGGGTGACACTCTTTTCAAAGGCCCTTTTCAGGTGCAGTCTGGGCCCCAGCACAGCAGCCATATGTTGATAACACACTTTACAATTACAAATATATGCAATACAATAAATTACATCTTGCAACATGCAGGAAATACTTTAAGAGAAGACACTCAACACTACAGGCTAAAAACATTCCCAGTACATTACAAGAATGCCTATGGGGTGGGTGGCTGATGGCATTGTTGGTCAGCCAGTTGCCCACCACAGTTGCAGCTACAGACTTTAAGGCCAGCTATAGTCTCCCACACCCATGACTCCAGAGGAAAAAATATTTATAGGTAAGATGTAACAAAAGTGTGTTTTATCTTTAATAAATGCACAAAGACTCACCACAAAGCATCTAAATTTCCAGAGCTTCATGGGGCACCCCAGACCCCAGCCTTTATATAAAAATCTTGCACAGTACATTACAATAATGCCTGTGGGGTGGATGGCTGATGGCATTGTTGGTCAACCAGTTGCAGCTGCAGTCTATAGCATCATTTACAGTCTCACACACCCTGGACTCTGGGGAAACAAATTCCTGGACTGAGGAGTAGGTAAGATGTAAAAATGTGTTTTATCCTCAATAAAAGCCCCAAACTCACCACAGAACATCTAAACATCCAGAGCTTCTGGGGACCTCAGGCTCCCAGACCCCGGCCTTCTTGCTGGGAATGTAGAATTTTCTGCCTGACCTACATTTTGCCCCCACTACGCCCCTGGGTGTCCTATAACCTGGATGCCTTTTTTCTTTTCATGTATGGAATCTATGCTGTACCAGGAATTTAGGATTAATAGGGTTGCTCCATAAGTGGGATAATAAACCCAGTGATTGAGTGTACCCTATTCTTATTTTATTATTTATTTATTTATTGATGTATTTATTTAGTCTTTGTTAACCAGACAGGTGCACTAGACAAAACATTGTCTATTTTCAGGCATGACCCTGGAGAGGTAAGACAATAAGAAGATATCAAGTTACAAAGACAACAATAAATACTTTGAGAAAAATACATAACATCACAATAATACAGGCAAGTACAGGAGCAACATGGTTATATTCAGCACAAACTAATACAGAAAAGTTAAACATCATGAGTGCAAGATAGTCAGGCAGTTAAACGGGCTATTATGGTTTGAAAGCAGAATTTCCACTCACCCTGTAATACATTTGTAAGTGGTCTGTTGTCATGCATTGGCAAATTCCTTTCTGAAATTATTTCCTGTGTAACATTCTCTTTTAAACCAGATTGCGAGCAGCCAGCACAGTGTCAGTTTCACTGTTTCAGCAGACTGAAAGTGACGTTTGTTCCTGAGCTGCCAATGGTTTCATTGAGTCTGCTGCATGTCTTATTCTTGGTAATTCTGATACATGTTGTGGCAATCTTCTTGTGAAATTTGAAGTGTGACAGCCTGTCCTGCATTAACTTTATGTAATGTAACCTGCGGAGGGTGTCTGAATCCTCAACTGTCCCAACCCCCAACTCCCATGTCCCCACCTCGGGGAGTCATCCATATGCTTGCTACTCTGTGTGGATGGCCTACCAAAAGTTGTAATTGTTCCCTCAGCAACTGGATGGTGATCTGTCATCCTGCAACACAACAAAGCCTTGTTCAGCGTGGTGTGACACGGTAACGGACTCACTGCATACCTAGTTGCACTATTCGGTAGTTACCCCTTGAGGGAGAGTGATCGTCACGATGTATGGTTTACATCAGTTTACAAAGGTAGGTTACGAGTCAAGGTTATGAGATGGTGTTGCCATTGAGGGTTGTGGTGTTGATGGCACATGAGGCTCTGAAAGAGTGGTCTCACATGGTAATAGTTGGGAAAGATAACATAAAAAATGATGTTCCTCTTTATGGGTGGACGTCTTCATCACCTGTTATTGGACCACACCATCACGAGACACATGCCATGTTTTTGTCATCATCATCATCCAAAATCTTCACTTCAGCATCACACTGTTATATGATACCGACATTCCCTGAAGTGCTTTCTTTCTTGCGATTATGTCATCTATGGTGACCTACATAGCCGGCCTTTCTTTCAAGGTGAGTACTACATAATGCAATGCATGGACTTTGTAGAGAATTGACAAGAAGCACAATGTCTATGCATGCTGCGTAAAACATGTTCGAGCACTTATCACCATTTTATCAGGTACCAGCACTGTATGTCAAATGCATGTGTATGATGAAATAAATGTGAGTCTTATTGTTTTAATGTTGAGTCTCAGTTTTCCTTTGCAGATTATTAGCCGGTATATGATAACAAGCCATGAAGAAACCTCAAACTCAATCTAATGTCAGGACTCTGGTAGCATATAGTCAATTCCACACAATTCATGTGAGGATCTGACCACTGATACTGTTCCAGTAAACAGTGGTGACCAAGTAGACATTGGTGTCCATGTTGTTACACGTGATATGCAGAAATCTTTACAAAGATCTCCACATAAAAGTATAGGTTAGCATGGTGTGGTACTTCAATTGCTGTTATTTTCCTGTCTAGTGACACATATACATACTTAATACCCACATGCTTGGCCCCCACCCATGCCACCAGGGCTCCCCCTCCCACACACACGCACACACACACATATGCTGAAAGACACACGCACCATATCCATACATTTTTCCAGGTAGGACATATCTAGTGTTACAATGTCCTTCATAACTGTTACAATGTAGCACAGTGTTGTGTTTTACTTTCACACTGATACACAAACCGTATCACAATGGTCATGACAACATCAATTGTTGCTTGATGTATTTTGTTATTGATCGTCACATGCAAAGACATGATAGTGGCCATGGGTTATGCGACTACTTGAGTAATACTGATCTTAGTGTTTTTTGGTACAATATTATCACAAACAATTCCAGGTGTGCCTTGTAATGAAGACTGATTGAAGATTGCAAGTTGACAAACCATGGTGTGGCATGGCCTGGTGTTACAGGAACAGTCTGGTAATTACCCCTTTATCAGTGTAACAAGTCACAAGGAGCGGCACAGTTCAACATTGTCCCTGGGTGGTTACTGCTACCTGTTACTGTAACTCCTGTGAATTCAGCTTGCTGTTATACAACAATTATTCAATGTCATGTGGGACAATGTGAAAAACATATCCCTGTTGTCTAGTGGTACCCCCCTTTCTAGCCCCAGTGAAAGCAAATGAACCAGATAGTGCACAGGTAGTCTACTGGTCCCACCACCCACCCACTAAGGCACCCACACCTACCCCACTCCCCCACTCCCAGGATTTCAAGGACAGCCGGGGGTCAGCAAACCCCACCAGCACACCTCCAGGGCTGCCCGCCAACTGTGCTGGCACTGAATGATAGCTAACAGGAAGCACTGCACTATTATTGGTCGATATCATGGACCAATGTGCTTGCAGTGAGTACTGTAAGTATTCATTCACAAATTTGGGACATGGCCATCCTTGGACAGGTGATTCGGGTGGGGTGTGGGTGTATAAGTGTGTGGGTTGGGTGGTCCACTATACTACCTGGGCACTATCAGGTAGTGTGGTATGCTTTGATGGTGGCTGGGATAGGGTACCACTAACACTAGGGACTGGCATGTATTATTTACTGTGTGGGTGAGGTCACTAATGGATGGGGGTGAGGGCAATTGAGTATTGTGGATTTATTCTTTGCATTTATTATATGATCAGGGATGGGTGTTACACTGGACAAAAAGAATGGTTGATTATTTTGTAATAAACATTCAGGCACGGGCGGGGTGGGGGTAGCCACTAGACTATCATGGAGTTTGAAAATCCTGGTTTCTATATAGAACTTCTTGAAATAACAGCACTTTGAGCATGGCTAATTGTAGCTCACGGAATTTACAACATATGTTGTACTTGTCAAAGTAAAAAAGGAAATTTTTACTGACAGGGACACAGACATCACCAAAAATGCGAGATGCTAGCACCCAAACAGAGCCCATGGTGCATCACTTGTTCTCCTCTTCGCCTGTCTGGACCTCTGATGCACAGTCTGATGTACCATTTGTGGATGATCCTAAAGATGAAACTTATATTCCCACTGTCTCTGATGATGACAGTCAAGTGTCTGTAACAGAGGAGATAGTCAGGTGAAGTATTAACTATATCAGTCTAACACAGGGCAGAAGTGTTTGAACTTTGGATAAATAAATGTTTAAAAATGACACTTGATCTCTACTCCACAGGGAGGAACATACAATTGGTGCAAGCAACACTGGTCAATGTCTATGGCAAGCATGTAAATTTATAGTATTTGAAGACTGTCTCCTGCAGTTGTTTGGACAGTGTATGCATTGCATGGCATCAGCAAAGGCAGCTGTGTTTGAAGTTAAGGAACACTTGCAGTAATGGAGCAGAAATGCTCAATGTGGCTATAAATGTACCTGCACTCAGTCTAATCTTGGTGATTATCTGGCTGGAAACATTATACTCCAGCACTGGGTTTTCAGGAGTGTCTCCACAGAAGACTTTATGAGTACTATGGCATATAAACATCCAGTGCATCTCCGATAATACTTTTATTGACATTGAAGACTGTATTTACAGCCAGAGATGCAAAGTGTTTGGGGAAAAGAGAAAGACAGAGAGTGACATTAATAAAAAGATAATCCCAACATCATGTTGGCTGGGGACAGGCGATGTGACAGCCCTGGTCACTCTGCAAAGTTTTTAACATACACCTTTATGGAGATGAGGCACCATAAAATAATTTCAGTCAGCTTAGTGCAAGTAATCTTCTCATTAGGACTGTGACACACGAAACATATTCACATAATGACTACATTGTCATCATTGATGGTGTGAACACATATTTCATTAATTTTATGCTGATTGACATACACACATCTTCATATATCTTTCTAGAGTAACGAGGTAAAAAGTTCGTATCACATGGAGCTTGAGGGTCTGAAGAGGAGCTTGCAGCTTGTTAAAGAGGATGATCTGAAACACACCTGCCTCATAAGTGACCGACACCCTCAGATACAAAAGTATTTGAGAGAGAATGAGAGTGACATCACCCACTACTACGATGTCTGGCATTTTGTGAAAAGCACGTAAACAATTCATATTGGAATGTTGCTCTGTTCAATGTATTCAATTTTAATTTTTTTTGTTGCACAGGAGGTCTGTATACTAAGGTTATCCTGACATCATAATTAAAACATGGTTTACAACATGACAGAATAAGTCCTCATACTAAAAATCAATAAACAGAATTTCGTGGTCCACTGAAACTCACAATTCAAACCCAAAGTTTTTTTTTTGTTTATTTATTTTTTTATTGCCCATTTTGGAATTACAACCTTTGAGTCAGAGACTCCATTACAAAGGCTCCACGTCAGTTACAAACAAATAGGCAGAAAACAATAGGTCGGTGTACATAGTGGGTTACAGGCAAGTTCTATACATTGAGTGAGGCATAGTATGGGTAAACAGTATGAGTTATATGGCATGTTCAAGGTACAAAGTTGTCAGCATGGCAGGATGAGAATCCTTTGTCGAGGAAGGGTGACAGGGAGGGGGGAGGTTTGTGGCAAGGGGTGCAAGCTCCTTGAGTGGCACGTAGGGCGGGGTGCCCTGGGGGCTAAAAGCAGTCACAAGCGCTAGTGGATTGTAGATGTTCCCTCAGGAAGGACTTGAAGTGGTCTAGCCTACTTTCAGCAGCTAAGGCACTGGGCAGTGTGTTCAACCAGAGTGGGGCTCTGTAGCTGAAGGTTCTCTGGCATAGGGAACTTCTGCACCAAGGAATCAAGAATGGGGATTTAGAGGAGCTGCGGGTGGTTTTTAGCACTGGTGTTGGCTGCAGGAGGGCTGAGAGTTTCGGGGGGAGCCCAGAAGAGATATTTCTGGCAAGTAGGCAAGTTTTTTTTTTTCCTGTTATTTATTTATCCTCCCCACGTCTCCCCCATCAGCCTCTCCTTCAGGTCATCAATGGTCTTGTTCCCCTACTGCTCACTCACACTCCTGTCCATTGCCACTGTCTTCCACCTCATATGGCAGCCACACTCAGGATAATCCAGTGTAACCCTTCACCAGATGGGTTCTCCTCCTGCAAGTAGAAAGGCGCGGGGTGGGGGACATCCAGCGCAACACTTGGCCCATCAGGTGCTGCTGAGGAGGTCTCTGGAGCCTGATCATTGCACTCAAGGTGGCAGAGGGGTCAGATGGCCATCATCCAGTTGAGCAAAGGATAGTTTTTCCCCTTTTTTTCTCCCTTTTCACCCCTGGGGGTGTGGCGTGCCATGACATCAAGGCGTAGGCCGATGTCTGCAATGCCCCCTAGTTAGTCGTACAGTGCACTGTTATACCCCCATTCTCCACTGGAGGGTCGGCATGCACTGGACCACATCCCCACCCTCCCCTCTGGAGAAGGCAAACAGTCATTGGACACTGAATCCTTCTCCCCTGGCTGACCTCCAGCAACCTGAGTCTGTTCCAGAACCCGGTTGCCAGCATCACAAGTAGAAATCCAACCACTGTGGTGACAGGCCACAGGAGGCAAGTTTGATATTTGAGCCTGCATCAAAATTGTTACTTAGAGAGATAGTAAGGGAGTAAGAGTGTGTATTTTGTCACACACCTAGGAGAAGGCAATCACTCTGTTATCTCTATTTCAATACCACTCTGTGCTTAATGCTAGAATTCCTATGATTAAGCACCTGTGTGTGAATGCAAGTAGACACTGTGTGTGGAGCAATGGAGGAGGTTGGCAGCCTGTAAGCCTGCAGTTTGTAAGGAGCCTGTGAAGAGTGGAGCACCTGTACCTCATATGTTGTGTGAAAAATAAAGAATGCTGGATTTGAAAGCACATGTGGCATGGTGTGGATTCCCTTCGGTGCATATTTTAGCACATAATCTCACTTGGCAGTAAGCACACAACCTTACTTGGCAGGCTTGGACAAAGCACTCTGTTAGTTTTACCTGGTGCTGGCAAACTAATTTTCATTTATTTACATCTGTTTAACACTGAGCACAGGACCTTGGTGCAGACCTTAACCCCTGCTTTCATTTGTTAAGGGATACCCTATTCTGTGGAGGGAGAAGTTATCAGCAGCCCCATAGACCAAAATCCCATAATCAATTAGGAAGAGGATCAAGGAGGAGAAAGGCATATGGAGTGCCTCCGGGGTGAGACAGTGCTTGTACCTATGGAGTAATCATACAATGTTGTATGTGTTAATAAGTCCCCCGGAGACACTCGTTGCTGTATCAGGAGTGTCTTACTGTGTCAAGAGTGGTTTCACACGCCTCTGGCTTGAGCAACAACAGCAAAGCAAAGCTGAGCTGTTCTGGCTCAAGTTGAAGGCAAATGAAACCACTCTGACACAGGAATGTGTGGCGACGGGGAACGTAATAGCATATAATCGAATGAGAGTGATCAATAATATATTGTTTTAAAACCTTCCCATTTCTAGGGCATCTGCGTGTGAGACACTCTTCACAGAAGAAGAGTGTCTTACACGCAGTGGAAAGGAGGGCTCCACTTGGTCATGAGCACTTTCTCAGTCTATAATGGTTATGATACTGAACCAAATCTCAGCATGCAATGAATGACAACATGTCGCTCACATGTATGATTACTTGTGCGCTTAGTCTGCAACGTGCTACTGTCTGCTGCTTTTGGTCTTATAGTCGGGCCTGTAGTACGTTGTACACACAATGGCGAATGGTGCACAATTCTGGGTTATTCCCTATGTATGGCAGTGGTGAGCTATAAGGGATGGTTCTGCACTGCTGGTGCTCATGTACACTCAATAGTAGGCCATGGCATTATTATAAAACATTGGCAATGTATCTATTAATGTTGGCTGATGATTATGTGGTAATAGTCTATGAATCAGTCTTGATGATGTCTTTCTGCATTCAAAGGTGTAACCAAGAAACTGGAAGCAGTTGCTGGTCAAAAAGAGTGTCAAATTATTGGAGAATGGATACACAGTATCCATAACATGTTGTAACATGGCATAAAAAAGTAAAACAAAATGAAGCAGTCAGATAGGTGCAAACACACCATGTGGTACACCAGAAACCATGGTCTAATACCACAGTAGATCATGGTATCGAGCGGGGGTGCACAAAAATAATTAGACCACGCTTTGTATGCTGCTGGTGCTGAACAGCATTGGTGAGGACGAGCACCATCTAGACAGTGCAGGATAGGAAATGTGGTTTTCTGTCACCTCCTAGTGGCAAGCGAGTAACCCACGTCAGAGAACTTGCAGAATGGTAGAGGAACACAAACGTGTAAATAGATGCACAGGAGCGGGGGCAGAAAAAAAATCTTACCAGAAGTAATGGCAGAGAGAGCAGTCTGTGTGAGTAGAACAGTCGTCAGAAGAGAATCACTGCAGTAATGTAAAGATGCGTAGTAGGAGGTGCCTGTAATCGCTGAAGTAGTGTGAGGTGCATGACAAGTGTCCGCACGGCATAGCTGTACTGCGCTCTGTATTGCATCATGCAAATGTGGACAAATACCCAGAGTGCAGCAGCAAAGAACAGGAGAAATGTTAGACAACGGAGCTGAAAGGAAGACAAAAAGACAGATAGAAAGAAAATCACATACAGTGAGCAATGTGAATGTCCAGGCTGCATATTTTACCCAGTTCCTGTATAGCTAGAGAAAAGCACATCTGTATATGAATAGATGGCGAATGTTGAACATGCACGCGGACGTTTTTAACTGTATAGAAGCTTATAGAGACAGTAGTGAGACACTGAAAAGTGGTATTGTGACAGCAGTTATTTATTCATAACATTGTTGTCTAATAAGAATAATGAAGAGTAACCTAGTAAATTCTTAGCCATGCTACAAGTGGATTAAGCCACTCGAAAGGATGGGTCTACAGTGGAATTAATCTATGGTTGGTTGGTTGGACCCACTCAGCCTTCGGCCTCGTGGGCCAACCCCCAACCATGGATTAATTCCACAATAGACCCATCCTTTCTCGTGGCTTAATCCTTACTTATATTGGATACCTAGATCTACCCGAGGTGGAAATGATCAAGTTATGTTGGCAAAGCTTCATTCAATAATAATAATAATAATAAATAATAATAACTTTATTTTTAAAGCGCCTTTCAAAATATCAAGGTGCTTTACATCAAAACCACAACATACAATATCAACTTTAAACATATAAAAATAAATTCATTAAAACATCACTTAGTTAAAACAAACCATACGATCATCCATACGATCAGCAAATATTTACAAATAGTTTCCATTAATCATCCAGATAAGCCACATGCCATAAACAGGTTTTTAAATCTTTCTTAAATACCTCCATGGAGGTGCACTCCCTTAACTGGCGTGGTAGAGAATTCCAAAGAGTGGGTGTGGCATAAGAAAATGCCCTACTACCAGAAGATTTTAAATTCACTCTTGGAATCTCTAACAACCCCTCGTCGGCCAAGCGGAGCAATCGGCTGGGGCAGTAAGGCACCAGAAGTTCTTTCAGATAGGTTGGACCCTGATCATGAAGGGAATTGAAAGTGAGTAAAATGACTTTAAAGATGATCCACCACTGTATAGGAAGCCAGTGCAGTTCGCGCAGCACCGGGGTAATGTGACTGGATCTCCTTGTCCCAGTCAAAACCCAGGCTGCAGCATTCTGCACCAGCTGAAGACAACAGATTTCAACCCCAGAAAGCCCAAAGTAAAGGGCGTTGTAGTAGTCCAAGCGTGAGGACACAAAAGCGTGGACCAACGTTGGTAGGGAGTCAGACGGAACAAGGTGACGCACCCTGCCAATATTCCTAAGATGGCAAAAGAAAGTCCTGACAACGGCCGACACTTGAGATTGAAGGGTCAGCCTATCGTCTAGGACAATCCCAAGGTTGCGCACCTGTTCAGAGGTCGGCAGTGACACACCGCCAAGAAAAATTCCAGAGGGCATGCCATAATGCGACCTCGCTATCTGACCACCCGGGTCTACCACTAACACCTCTGTCTTCTCTGAGTTCAACTTTAACTAACTAGAATCCATCCACCCTTGGATTTCTTCCAGACAGTTATTAAACACTGAGAGTGCTCCATCCTGGTCAGGTGCTAAAGACAAGTATCGCTGGGTATCATCTGCATAGCAGTGAAACCTCAGCCCATACCATCTTATAATATCTCCGAGGGGCAGCATGTACACTGCGAATAACATGGGTGACAGCACTGAACCCTGAGGCACCCCACACAACAAAGGAGTTAAGCTGGAGGAATGAACCCTCGACACAACTCTTTGTGATCTCCCAGTGAGGAATGAAGTGAACCATTTTAAAACAGTTCCTGACGTTCCACAGATTAACCTCAGGTGTGCTAACAACACCAAGTGATCCACAGTGTCAAAAGCTGACGAGAGATCAAGAAGAACTAGAATGGAATGTCTCTTCTGATCTCTTGCCCTCAGAAGATCATTAAGCACCCAAACCAGCGCAGTCTTGGTGCTGTATCTTTTACGAAAACTGGATTGGAAGGATTCTTAGACATTATGGATGGTTAAATGGTCTTCCAATTGGGCTGCCACTACCTTCTCAATAACCTTCCCAATAAAGGGAAGGTTAGAGATAGGTCTGTAGTTTGAAAAACAGTCTGGGTCCAGAGTAGCTTTTTTCAAGAGGGTGTCATCACCGCCTCTTTCAGGGAGTTAGGAAACTCACCAGACTCTAAGGAGCACCAGACTATTTGCACCATAACTGGACTGATGGCCTCAAAACAACCCAAAATTAGGGGAGTTGGTCCAGGGTCCAAACTACAGCTCGTAGGCCACACACTATGGATGATCCTCATAATATCCACGACTTCCAGTCAGCAAAAGGAACTCCAAGAGAATTGAGGTATTGTGAACTCGCACTGTCCCACAACATCACCCTTAGAGATTGCCGGAAGCAAGCTCACCCTGATGTCAGCCACCTTAGTTGCAAAGAACCAAGCAAGCTCCTTGCAATCTACTTGCAAAAAAGCTTTTCGGACTTGCAGACAGGCTGGGTTGCACAGTCTGTCTACAGTCCGAGATAACTGAGCCGATCGATTCTGTGCAACTGCAATCTCCCCTGGACAGGAATTCTGCCTTCTTATGGGTGATTGCAGATTGATAGATAGAATAATGTTCCATCAATCTAAGGTGGTTGGCATCAAGGGAGGATCTGCGCCAACAACGCTCTAACCTTCGCCCCTGTCTCCACAACTCCCTCAGTGTCCCATCAAACCAAGGAGACCTGGAGTGAAGGGATAGGGGGCGCTCATGAACAGGAACAATAAGATCCAGGGCCCCTGTAATGGCCGTATTATAGGCCACCACCAGTGCCTCTGGATTACTGCTAGTCAACACGAGGGATGAGAGGTCAAGGACTGCTACAAGGCCCTGGGAAGTAATGTTCCATAATGGGCGGTACCGGACCATCTCCACAGGGGGAAGGCCTTCTCAGTGGGGAGTAAAAATTGAACCTCACGGTGTGGTGGTCAGACCAGGCGACTGGTTCCACCCCCACGTCAGATGAATCAATCCCTGAGAGGAAGACTAAATCCAAAGAGTGCCCAGATTTATATGTAGCAGTGGAAACTACCTGTGTAAGGCCCAAAGAAGACATAAGTTGGAGGAAGTAATTACCAAATTGTGAGAGCTCATCATCGACCCAGGCGTTAAAGTCACCCAGAACCATCAATCTGGGCAACTCAAACGACATATCGATGAGGAAGTCTGCTACCTCCTGTAAGAAGCATTTCCCATCTCCGGGTGGATGGTAGATGAGAACGATTTGAACGCTTACACCTGCTACAATTGTACACTCAAAGGATTCAGCCTCACCTACTACCACATTCGTGAGGTCCAATTTAGTCTTAAAACAGACTGCAACCCTCCCACCCCTGCGGTCCAATCTCGAGCGGTGTATCACCAAGTACCCAGCCGGAATCATGGCCTCCAATAGCTAATCATGTTCAGAACATACACATCCATGATGACCCTCTTTTTCCCTGAGTGTGCGCATGGGCCATTGAACGACAGCATCAGAAGACGGAAGTGGTTAAAGCCACGTAAGTTGTCCACATAACTGTTATTTTGAAATTGTCATTTTGCACTCTGCAGGTATTAGGCTGCAGTTGCACTCCAACGTCAGCAATGGTGTGCCACCAAAAAATATAGTTTTCCTGCAAAATGATTTTGGATAAGCACCTACATGCCCCTCTGATCTGCCACTTATACATAGTTTCTGTTCTTGCAACAATAACCACATATGACTGGCATTAAAAATATATAGATAAAAATTGTCATCATATATGGACTGGTAGTTATGCAAACTGTGCTCTCAATCCATGATGAAGTTCCCTAGTCACCCAATTAAATTAATCTATGAATACATTTGTGATGTGGATCCTTACTGCCTCCAATAATGACCTCCATCGAATTCCAGGTGTGACACCATCCTGTCCATCAGCAGTATCTCCATGATGTTATCCAACACTGAGGTGATGCTGACTGGCCTATACTTCCA
This sequence comes from Neoceratodus forsteri, assembly GCA_016271365.2. Classification (NCBI taxonomy): domain Eukaryota; kingdom Metazoa; phylum Chordata; order Ceratodontiformes; family Ceratodontidae; genus Neoceratodus; species Neoceratodus forsteri. The sequence continues at coordinate 1,020,372,552 of CM057454.1, read as the reverse complement.
CATTTCCTCCCTTATGCCACTTTGATCAGTGTGTTCACATGTGCACTCATTCAGTACTCTGTAACCAAGCCTATGTTGAGTGACTCTATGAACACAGTGGCCATAGTCATAGCTAATTCTGCTCATAGCTCCATTAATGTCCACTGGTGTATGTTGTCTGTGCCCATGGCTGTATCCTCCTTTGGCTTTATGAGTCCTTTGACAATTGTACACACTGTTGATTCAGTGGTTGTTCAGTACTCACACAGCACCAGTTCCTCTCCTCCTGAAATGTGTTCATTGCCCCTCTCCCTCCGTAATGAATATTGAACACAAGTATTTGTTCAAAATTACTACCTTGTATATAACAATATTCCAAAATATACACTCCTCACAGGTTAAACCTCAAAGTCCATTCCTCTTTAGTTGTCTCTAGCTGATGCACATATTAAATTTCTTGTCCTCTTTTTCACGGTGTGTACCACACCCTCATTTGTTGGCGTCTTTGCTCACCCATCAGCTTCCCCTGCTTCACCTACATATGCAAGGTGCAGTGATCCATAATGTCATGGTATATTTCTGTACACACAAACATCTGATCTTCTCTTTCTGAAGCAGATGAGAAGGCTTTTGAGAAAGTGGACCCCATTCTTTCATCAAACCTTGTTAAACGAGATGTTCAGAAACTGTCACTGTACTATCAGACCTCGTCAGTGGAAAGCTTTCACAGCTTAGTCATACAGTATGCACCGAAAAGTATGGCATTTACATGCAAGGGGATTCACACCAGGTGAAACAATGTTAAATCCTCTTTGCTGATGTTGGGTTTGGAGGATGCGGCCAAGGCAAATAAAATGCTGGAGTGCATAGCTAGGAGGATAACCTCAATGACCCGGGAGGTTTTCCTACCACTGTATAACTGCCTGGTTAGATTGCACCTTGAATACTGTGTGCAGTTATGGCGTCTGTCCTTAAAAAGGGATATTGCCCTCCTGGACATGGTCCAGAGGAGTGTGACCAAAATTATACAGAGTCTTGGGGAGATGCCTTATGTGGTGGTGCTGCTCAAGGAGCTCAACCTGTACTCTCTGGAGGGGAGGAGGGATAGATGGGATATGATTGAGGACTTCAGATACCTCAAGGTGTTCCATAGGGTGGGTCGGGATAGACTGTTCCAGTTGCTGGAGGAGGGGACAACCAGGGGGAACCCATTGAGGTTGGTAGGCGGGAGTCTCGGGGGAGATTAGGAGATGCTACTTAACTGAGAGAGTGTTGGACCCCTGGAATGCTTTGCCCTTGGAACTGTTGGCGGTAACAACTGTGGATGGGTTCAAGTGAGGCTGGGACAGGTATAGAGGTAAGGTGCATCTCAGGACTCTGTCAGATGATGAGGGTGGAGGATCAAGTGGGTGGATGTGGGGAAACCATAACGATGCCTGGCATGGGCGCTGATCCCAGAGCAGACTCAAATGACCATAATGCCTACTTTGCTTGCTTCCTAGTATGTTAGTATGTTGTTATGTTAATTCTGTTATGCCTGCAATTACAGCTACGTAAAATACTTGTTGTGCTGCACTAATGACATCACTATGCTTTTGGGCTGTGGTACTGCAGTTAGTTGTGCAGCAGTGCAACAGATAAGCTATAACCCACAACAGACCGTGGATATACCAGGCATTAATGCACACCCCAGTTGAACTGTGAGGCACAGTCTGGAGTGGGTTATTGCACTTATAACAAGAGTTATGTTGAAACAACAAAAAAAATATCAAAAAAGAAAATGTTTTCATTGTTACGACCATGCAGTTGACTGAAATGCATATTTGGGATTACAGGACTTCTTTATTTGGTGTCTGATCTCAACAATGGTGTGATTTTATGTAACATTTAAGCAATAAGGCATGACCAGGGGTTAGATTAACAGTCTGTTAATCACCCCCAGGGGTGTAATGTGGCACGAGGTGCAGCAGAGTGCCATATTGCCCCTGGGAGATGATTAACTGACTGTTAATCTAACTCCTGGGAGTGACTTATTGGTATTATAAAAATTATTCCAAAAGAAATGTGCTAAAAGTATACTTTCTGAATGTTTTCCTTATTTAGAGGGAGAGTTTTAATAAAATAGCTCTTCAACCAATAGTTTAAGGATGCTGGTTCAGATTCAGAATGCATCATTTCACACATTCAGTAGTGCTAGAGGATGGAATGCTGACAGGAAGAATCCATGTGCCATGGTGATCAGGCTGTACATGACAGTGTAACATAGATTAATGTAAGGCTGTTGGAATCCTAACAGCCAGTCAGATTGCAGCATTTCTGAGAACTTCTTTATAATTAACATTATCTCCACAGTAATGAAACAATTTTTATTTCTCAGAGTGATCCTCGCAGCATTACATTTCAACTATAACTCCAAGAGACAGCAAGCTGTTACTAAGGATGGAATGTCAAGATATGCCATTGCCCCGCTGAAGTACAAGGGGGACAGGGAATTGTTTGTCCAAAGAAAACACCAACATCATACAGTGAGTAAACCATTATATTCAGGAAATAGTGTTTGGTTGTCTGTTCAGTACAGTTGCTCTTACAAGTGGATAAATGTCAAATGAATAGAGGAAGAAAGGCAGATGACAGCGGACACCTTGGAGAAGACATACAAATGGGGATAGGGATGGTGCCACTGAACAACGGGGATGGGGGGGGTGTACTTGACACTGAAGGAACAAATGCAGAATAGGTTTATGGTGTTCCAATGATCCAGCAGTACAAACACCACTCATGATGCAGGTGTCACAAGTGCATGAACAGACTGTGATGCATGAAGGGCAGACCGTGATCTCTATCAATATGCGAGGTGAGGTGAATGCCTCAGCCCTCTGCACCCACATACCGTACTACAAGTAAGTCCCTAGTGTGAACAGACATAATGGTACTTTTTACTGTTGCTTGCTAACAGTGTATTTAATGCAATATTCAAGGTAATGGAACCAGTATTCAGAACTAACAACTCTACATACAACCAGGTCAAAATACTGTGGTTCACAGCAACATATGAAAGAAGATAGACATGCGCGGTTACTACGTACCTTGTGTGGAGGTGAACAAAGGGAATGACATTTCACCCGATAGTGTAATGACAAAGCTATGACATACATCCACCATGTGAAATGTCATTAGGTTTGTTAACCAGCGTCCCTGGTCCTTTAAGCGTATGTATTACTCCCGATTTATGCCGCAGTAAGCAATTGTATTTAGTTCTGCCTGTGTGGATAGTAGTTATTACTGCACAATGCAGTGAGTTCAATACCTTCTGTTAACATTTCATATAGCTATCATGTACCTGTACCTCTGTTCATGTATGCTGCATATATCTTAACCTAATCCAGTGTACTTGTTGGACAAACAATGAAATGTGTGTAGCTACCTTCATTACATTGTCTGCTCATGAACACTATATAACATTTATGAGATTCAGAAACTTGTCAAAGGAAGTATATTTTTTATTTACTTTCAGTCAAAACAGTCATTTAACATACTTTGAACAACATCAAAGCTGACAATTACATCTGACAATGTCACTGTGCTATTACTTTACATTACATCAAACATTCAAACATTGTATTTATCAACAACAGAATTTGTCAATGACCTTCTAACAACACTGTAATCTACTGTTCCACTGGGCAAACCAAAACAGGATTGGCTACAGAGAGAGGTCCCTCCACCACTAACGTCAAAGTTTCTACCGATTCAGAAGGGAATTGCAATTGACAACTGGCTGAAGCATGAAAGATTTAATGATGATGTACAATGGCTCATGGTGGGGGGAGAAAACCAACATAGTGATCCAATGGCCAGTGCTCCCTGATGCGATTCATAATGCAGGCAGGCAGAACAACTCGTAGTTGCCTTCCCAACCATCCCCAACACCACTGCACAAAGCTCCTGTATGCTAGAAAATGGTGACGGCTGTAAGAGAGAAACATAGAGGATAATGTATGGTCATCAATGGTTAGCCGGTTTGTTAACCATTGAAAGGTTGCCAAGGCAACCATGTAAACCTTGAGAGCAAAGCTCGAGAGGTTTAGGTCGCTGTGGTAACCTTGAGATGAGTTAAAAAAATGATTATCCATAGATGTACCATACATTATATTTTATAGCGTATGGTACAATTTAGGATTTTTACAAAAGAAAGCAGTTCCTTAATGCAGTTTTTTTATGTTGCCGCTGCTCTGCCCTCACCGCTGTGGCCGTTTCAAGGCCATCCGATCCATTTGCGCACATGCCCAGACTGTTCCCAGTTGTTAACCTATTGATGTGATGTACCATCGATGGGTTAACAACATCGTGACGTCACATCGATGGTAAAACTTTGTTATAAAAAAGTAGATTTCTACCTATAACAACGTTCCACCATACATTATAAAATGTGTAAATACCAACTTTATCATCATATCCAATTGTGATGTAACCATTGTTGCTAAGTTTAGGACATTGTTACAATATAATATAAACATGTAAATAGTTATTTTGGTTGCCGAGACACAACATACAATGAAGAGCACCATGAGTAAACCCACTTTGAAGGCATTCTGCATTATGGTGCAGCAGAGTTACTGCAGTAAACAATGTAATGTCAACGTGAATTAATAACTTTTGTGATGCTGGAAACTGTGATTAGGCCCAGATGAAATGAATGTCACAGTCTCCTGAATGACAAAATGGAGTAATTGAAGTTTAAATTGCATGGTTTTCCACAGTAACTCTGCTGAACCATGCTGCAGAGTGCTTCAAAATCATGCAGAATTTGGTTTCAGCAGAGCAAACTTCACCGTACATATGTAAATAAATATATACATACTAAACAAAATATGGAAATGTTACAGCTTGTAGTGGAATGCACTATTTATATGAATCCAAAGACAATAATATACTGTGTTTCAATTCTCCACAATACTGTCCATTACACTAGTAGCCAACAAATTTGGCACCAGCGGTGAAAATACTAATACATTGCACATGCCACAAAACATATCACAGAAACTGATATCCATGGTGCCCTCAGTCTATCCATGTAGATGTGCGGCTTGCTGTGAAGACAGCAGGATGTGGATGGAGTTGTGGATCAATCTGTGGTGATCTAGGATTTTTAAAGGGATTTTTAAGACAGTCACCATACTGCCATGTTTCTGTGTGCCCGTGGTATCAATGACTGGGATATGTACAGCTGGAAGTGGCTCCTAAGAATCTCCCGCTAATCCCCACCTACCCACCCCTTGGTCCCCCATTTTCTCACCCCCTCATCCACTTAGCCCACCTGATCCTCCATGCTCCCCTGAACCTTAATTTATCACCCACCATTGTGCTGTCCCCCTCACCCGTCTAGCCTGTAGCCTACTCTCCCTTAATGGCTGTACTTGTCGGTGGTCACATTACTTGTTCCCTCTGGGAACCTATCTAAGCTCTATAGCTGCATTCTGGGAATTCTCATACTTTGTGCATAGCTGGAATCTGCACTTTATTCACCTAATCTGTTATGAGACTATTTTCCTCTGTATTATGTAATTAGGTGATGGTTTTTGCAATGTATCCCGTCTCTCCCCATCCTTCTATTTGTAACAAGAGGACACAATTTGAAGATAATGGGGGGATGGCTCATGGGCAATGTGAGGAAGTATTTTTTCACAGAGAGGGTGGTAGATGCATGGAACCTCCTTCCTAAGAAGGTTGTGGGGTCTAAAACTGTGGGAGAATTCAAGAATGCATGGGATAGACATAAGGCAATTCTTGTGGGGGTAGGAAGAAATAGGCTGTTGGTTAACTAGGATCTGCAGCTTATCCAGTAGATAGGGAAATGGGCAAACTAGGTGAGCCAAGCGGTCCTTATCTGCCGTCAAAGTCCATGTTTCTATGATAATACTGTTCAGCCTTTTTAAAGATGTATAACTAACAATGCCTTCTAGTTGCTTCTGTTTTTCTCCACTGTCCATGTGCTTGATGTTCCCCCACCCTCTGTTCGATGAGGAACCTTTGTAAATGAGCTTTTAGCTCAAAGGTTGTAATTCCAATTTTACAATAAATAAATAAAAAAAAATAACATTTCATAAAAGTTACTGTAAACAAAAGTGGTGTCTATGGAGGGCAGCATGGATATAAATAATGAACAGTAAGGTCATGCACCTCCTTGTTTTATAAAGCAACACACTGTCAGTTATATAGAACATGTTTTGTGTAGGTGCATCTGCAGTGGTTGGATTTGCACCTGCGATGCCAGCCACCCTGGTTCTGGAACAGACTCAGGACACTGGAGGGCTGGCTGGGAGAGAATGCTTGAGCATTCAACAACTGCTTGCCTTCTCTTGGGGGGAGGGTGGGGGGATGACACGATGCATGCTGACTCCTGGCAGAGTTTGGGGGCACAGCAATGCATTGGGTCACACTGCCTAATGGGGTGTTTTGTACGTCGGCATACACTTTGACATTAGTGGCACGCCACGCACAGGGGAGCAAATGGTTAAAAAAATTAAAATGCTCCATGGCGGTCATCAGCTACCACTGCCACAGAAGCCTCAAGAAAAAGCCCAGAACCGCATCATCAGCACCCGGGGTAAGAAAATGAGTGTGCTGGCCAACCACTGAAGGCACATATCTCTCTTGGAGGAGGGGTACCCATCCAATGAATGATTACGCTGGGTTACCTGGGGGGGCTGCGATGTGGGGTTTTGGTGGTAGGTCTCAGGGGCAGGGTGACAGTGGGGCTAGGCGTCCCAAAGGAGAGGCTGACCATGAGCCAGGGAGGCACAAAACAGACAAAAAATAAACATGTTTTGTGTCACCATCTCTGTGGAAAAGTAGCGTGACTTGACAATGCTGATGACAAAGTTAAAGATGTACTTCAATGTTTGAACATTAACATACATAGTAACCTATTAACATACTATGAAGTCAGCAGAGTAGACACAATTGTCCATGGAGTCTACTCGTGGATCAGTGCCTGTTCTTTGCACCGTTGTGGTCTCCCCACCTTATCCATGAAGTCCTCCACCCCATCTCCCATGGGGTGATAAGATGCACCATCCACCTATGCCTGTCCTAGCCTCTCTTGGAACACTCAACAGTTGCTACAGACACCAGTGATGCGGACAGAACATCTCAGGGTTCCACCACCCTCTCAATGAATACCGTCTTCTTGTCTCTCCCCTGAGTCTCCCGCCAATCAGCATCATAGGGTTAACCCTGGTGGCCTCATCCTCCCTCAGCTGGAACACCCTATCCTGGCTTACCATACATACCCCGCAGTCCTGCAGGGCTCTATTCTCGGCCCCCTACTTTTCTCCCTGTTCCTCAACTCCCTGCACAAGGATTGCTCTGGGAAATTACTCCTGTATGCAGATGATGCCGTCCTCTATAAATACCACACCGATCCCATAGCTCTCTGTTCTGCACTCCATCTTTCATGGAAGCTGAATCCTGATTCATTCGACATAGGCTAGTCTTAAATTACAAAAACACAAAATCCATGGTGTTTGGACACTCCCAAAACAAGAACATAAGACAACCCCAGCTCATATTGAACTCTATAAATAACCCCCTTGAGCAGGTTACCTCATTCAAATACCTAGGCATCACCCTAGACTCTGGGCTCACCTACCATGACCACATTCGAGAAATGAGCACCTCTGTCAATGTGTCTATTGGCCTACTTCACCGGTACAAGCACTGCCTCCCACCAGATGCCCTCCACCTAACTGTCTCGGCATCAGTACTATCACTCACAGACTATGGATTCATCATCTATGGGGCAGCCGACAACACGCACCTGAACAAAATTAGGCTGGCCCTTAGTAAGGCCTGTAGACTAGCTGCACCAGACTCACACATACCTGCACACTTTACGCCTCAACCAACAGGCTAAACTTTGATGGGAGGCTCAAATATCAGACCTGCCTCTTTGCTAAAAAAATAATAGTAGGGCTACTCCCACCTGCTCTCAACCCCCTACTCCAGTCACCATTGTCCACCTGCCTCACTCGGCAATCGGCGACATCCCACTTCAGGGTACCTCACTGCAAGACCACCTCGGGTCAAAGAACTTTTAGGTACCTGGCCCCTAGTTGGCTTAACTCACTCCTAAACTCCCTCCTCACAGAACCCAAACTTGGTCAGTTCAAGTCCCAGCTAAGAGACCTAATCTCTCATGACTCAATCTGTGACTGTCCTTGATTTCTAGCCCTACCCACTCCCCACCCACACAACTATGGACTTAACTCTGGTCCAGCCGCCCCAGGGCATGCCTATATTTGACAATGGACACCTCAGTCCAGCCTAGGCTTGCAAATAACCACCAGGGCATGGCTGGCACCACCGCCCCCTGCAGTGTAGGTTTCTGTCACCTGCTACCATCTGTACTATGTACCTATGATTGGCAACACTCTGTATCTTTGTATCACCAGCTGCTTTACTGTGTTATCTGTAACCATTTTGTAACCATATCTGTAACTATTGTGTCTAATTGTTGCTATTGTCCCTGATGTCTCTGTTCTCAATGACGTGGAACCTTTGTAAAGGAGTCTTTGACTCAAAGGTATGTTATCCGATATTTATTTATTTATTTATTAAATTTGGATAATCGGGTGAGCCCGCTGGGCCCCAAAGGTCCCTTTTTCAGGGGCGACCCGAGGGTTACATTAAACATGACATGGGATTGGATTGAAAATACATAGCCAGAGTCAAGATAACAAGAGTCATACGTTATTACACAGGATAGTGAACAGCAAGGTACATAACTATAGAGTCATTCGTTATTAAAATAACAAGAGTCATACGTTATTACACGGGATAGTGAACACCACGGTACATAACAAGCATCACCTGGATACAATGTGGTTTTATTACAAGTGCAAGTGAATCAAGGAGTGAGAAGACCTTGGAGTACATATCCTAGCAATTACAGTTTGTGGAGGTAGCCAGGTACTCATTAAGCCTGGTACGGAAGGTGTAGGTGGAGGTGGATTCCTGGATGTCTTGGGGCAGGGAGTTCCATAAACTGGGGGCAGTAAGAGCAAAGCACTTCCCCGCCTTTTGTTCTGACCCTGGGGACCGAGAGGAGCGCCCTATCAGTAGTGCGGAGTAGCCTAGGGTTCCTCTTACAGGAGATGAGACCAGCGAGGCTGGGAGGAGGTGGGGAGGAGAAGTTTGTGGGTGAGGCAGAGCAAGGGGTACTGAAGCCTGCCCCCCAGGAGGGCCAGTTAAGGTGGGATAGCATGTTGCAGTGGTGGGTTCTCAGGCCTGCTGAAGAGGCAAAATGGGCCACTTTGTGATAGAGAACCTGTAATTTATTTAGCTCTTGTTTAGCTGCTCCCTGGATAACAGGAGCTCCATAGGTGAGGGAGGGGAGCAGAACACTCGTAGCAATGGAGACGCGGGCCGCAGGTATCAGTTGGTCTTTCAGTCTGTACAGGGTCCCGAGTTTAGAGTGGATGTTTTTGGTTACCTGTTCAACAAGCCCTTTGAGGGTGAAGCCCTGATCCAGGGTAAGTCCCAAGTATTTTATGGAGGGGACCACCTCAAGCTTCTTACCTGAGATGGACATCAGTTTGAGGAGTTGACTTCTGTCCCGGTGGCCGGGACTGGGGCCAAACAGCATGGCCTTGGTCTTGTTAGGGTTGATTACCATTCTGTTTGTGACTGGCCAGTTCTCTAGGGATATCAAGTCTTCTTGGAAGCCAGAGCAGAGTTCTCCCATGTTGGAGGAGGGCCGATAGAGAACTGCATCGTCAGCATATTGTACCATTGAACTCCCCCCACAGTGGTTGCTGAGGTCATTGGTGTATAGCGAGAAGAGAAGTGGGCCAAGTATTGACCCTTGGGGCACCCCTTCAGTTAGGGGAAGGGGTTCAGATAGGGAATCTTTCCATTTTACCCTCTGTGACCTGCCAGAGAGGTAGCTGGAAAACCATAGTAGAGAGTGACTGTCTAAACCAACCAGTCTCAGTTTGGAGAGCAGTAGGTTGTGGTTAACGAGGTCAAAGGCTTTGGATAAGTCAATGAAGACTGCCCCTGTGGGGGTACCCTTGTCCAGCTCTCTGAGTATGTCTGTAGAGAACCTGATGAGGGCAGTGTCAGTCCCATGATTGGTTCTGAAGCCATGCTGTGAGGTGGCTAGAAGTTGGTGGGTTTCGAGGTAGTCCCGGAGTTGACCATAGATCAGTCTCTCCTGTATCTTACCAAGACTACAGAGTAGGGAGATTGGCCTGTAGTTGTTGGTCGATTCCCTCATGCCTTCCTTATGGACAGAGACTATGTGAGCCATTTTCCAGGTATTGGGGATGGCCCCTTCCACAATGGAGTGGTTGAGGAGCCAGGTTAGGGACCTGGCGAGTGCCGAGGCCCCTTCCTTGAGGATTCGGGAGGGAATCCCATCAGGCCCTGCGGGTCCCGTTGCTTTAAGGGCTTTTAGTAGAGGGAGGACTTCATGAGGCATGACTAGTCTAAGGTGGAAGGAGGGACGGTCATGTGAGATGGGGGGGTCGAGAGGACTTGGCGGGGGTGGGAGGGCAGACCAGATTTGATCTGTTCTAGGTTGGTGAACTGACGGTTGAGTGCCATAGCGATGATGGTATCATCTCTGGTTAGCTGGCCATTTACCTCCATGGGGCCATGTTCAGCCTTGCTGGTGCCCTTTAGAAGCCCATTTAAGTGGGTCCAGAAAAGTCTAGGGTTCCCTAGATTCTTTTTCTGTAGGTCAGTGACATATTCGCGTTTTGCCGCTTTTATGGCCAACTTACATTTATTCCTAAGGGCCTTATAGGTTGTGAGATCAGCTGGTATAGAGGACAGTTTGTATTTCTTCCAGGCTGAGTCCCTGTGTTTCATAAGGGTTTTCACATCAGGGGTGATCCACTTATAGCAGGTCACCTTGGTACGGAATTTCTTTTTAGATGCCAGCCGGTCAGCCACCAGAGAGAGTGCTCCCTGGAAAAAGGCAGTGGCTTCATCCAGTGACAGGAGGAGTTTGATGGGACTCCAGTCTATACTGTTAAGGCATCCTAGCAGGTGCTCTGTCCGCGTGTGGGAGAAGTCACGTGCCGCCAGGATCCGCGGGCGGGCTCTGGGGGCCCTGTTTTTCCAAATATCTTCAATAAATAAAAATAAATAAATTAAGAAATTGGAAGACATCGATCATATCCCCTCTGTCCCTCCTTTCCTTAGCGAAGACCAAGGCCAAATACTCATTTAGTACCTACGCCTTATCCTTTTCCTCCTCTGCTCACCTACTCCCCTAACTCAGTCTACTAATCTGCCCCCTCCCTTTTCTCCTTTCACTGATATACCTGAAGAACCCTATCTCACCACTTATAATCCCCTGAGCCAAACTCCACTCCATCCTCACATTAGTAGACCTCACCACCATGGTGACCTACCTAACGATCAAATCATACTCCCCCTTGTCTATAACGCATATATATGTGGCATATATCGGCTATAAGCAGCCTTTTTTTCCCTTACCGCATCCTATACCTCCCTTGTCCACCATCTCGGCTTCCTGACTCTACTAAACTTACATTGCTACTTTGTGCAGGCCTTGGTATCTTCCAGGAGCTCCTTTTTAATAATTTCCCACTGGCTCTCGCTGTCCATTCCCGGATGCATCCCATTTAGGTAGCCTGTAAGGATCCACTCCATACCCTTGAACTTGGCACCCCTAAAGTCAACTACCATTGTTTTAGTGCAATCTAAACCCCCTCCCAGTACAGGGTGAACCAGACCATGGCAAGATCACTTTCTGGGTCCACTACTACTAGATCCATGATGAGATTGCAGTCTGACAGGACCACATCCAAGATGCGACTCTCCCTCATTGGGTCACTTAGCAGCTGAGAAAGAAACACATCCTGGAATATGTCCTGCAGACGTTGCTCCATGGCTAATGCAGAGGTCATAGTTTCCCAGTCAGTTCAGGGCATATTTTGGACACCTTGAACCACTGATCTGCCCTCTCCCCTGAATGTGGTGTACCCTATTAGGTTTATGTCCCAGTCATGCCCAGGAGTAGCTAAAGTTTCAGTGACAGATGCACCATCCACTTCACCCTCCAATAACAGTGCGTGAAGCTCGGGCATCTTGTTCCTCATGCTCCTGGTGTTAATCATGACAACCCTCAAATGCCTACACTCCCCCCCCCCGGCCATTGCCATGAGAGATCACTGGTAGCTGCCTGCAAGAGCCCACTTGAGCACAATCTGGTGCTTCTAGTCCATATTCCCTCATCCTGACTAGAGGGAGAAGGCCATGGCCATCATGGATGGGCATGCTATGGTCCGCCTCAAGCCCCAACACTCCACACTCACAAGATTAAAGAACACATATCTTGGATGACTCCTGGCAATTCTTGTTTCACTAATAATTTGTTGTTTGTAGTGGCCTGTGACTGTACTCATTAAAATAATAAAGTGAGTTTTCAAATAAAAAGTAATTTCCAGACCAGTAATTTATGAATGGTATGAACACAATGAAGTAATGTATGTACATAATCAAGCTGAATACTTTCCATTTGGCTTTAATGTGAACTTACTCATGCAGTGGCAATCCCTCATTATTGTGGTATTGCCGATAAGTTGCCCAAACTGTTTCAAGGACCCATATGCTTAAGCAGACATGAGGAAACCCTGGATGTTCAGTAATACATGTGGGTACTTCTGCGCCTGCTCAACATTTGGTGCATCATTCATTTTATCGACCACCCTCACTATTTCCTGGCAGCATCTACATTCGACCTCAGTGAGCATTTGTACACAGTTGCTATATCTGCACCTAGATGGAAATGGTTCGTATCACTGCATGTCATCACAGCACAGTTTGAAATAAGAACCTGTGTGTGCCTACAAAAACCATATAGAAAAATACCAACAAAAAATGTGTCATCATAGAAGTATCGCTTAGCCAGTCCATTCTACATCCATCACCCACCATTGTTGCTGGCGGTGCAAATCTCTGGATAGTGCACCCTCAGACTCACAGTCCTACACCTTGTGAAGGCCATTGAGGTGTTTCAAAGTTTGTATCATGACACACCTACCACCATTCACCCTTTCCTAACTTACTTAAGCAGTAATGCATGACAAGGGGTTAGATTAACAGTTTATTTCTCACACATATGGGTACAATGTGGCTCGATGCTCAGCAAACTGCCACATTGCATCTAGGGTGTGATTAATTGACTGTTAATCTAACTCATGGGAATGACTTTTGCTAGTATTAAAAACTGTTCCAAAAACACAACTCTTAAAATAATACTTTTTGAGTGTTTTCCTCATGTGGATGGAGATTTTTACTCAAATAGTTGTTCCAACAACAGTTTAAGAATGGTGGTTCAGAATCACAGATCATTGATACAGACATTCAGAAGTGCTAAAGGATAGAATGCGGACAGAAAGAATCCATGTGCCAGGGTTTATGTGATAATGGCGAACGCCTAAAGGTGATTACTGTTATCACTCAGTCAGAGTGCTGAAAACATTTTCGGCACTCTGACAACCCCGGCGCCTCAGGGCAATGGTGCCAGGACAGTATTTTACTGCTTTCTGGGGGGGGGCTGCACCCCTACCCCCCTCGTGGGGGGCTTTGCCCCCCCACACCCCCTTAATTAAGGATTCTTAACTCCAGGGGGGGGTGCATGTCTGGGGGGTGAAAGCAGGAAAAAAAAGGTTTGGGCCACATGCAATAAAATCACACCAGCACCGGACCCGAATCCAGTACCTCTCCCACCGCATCCATTCGCCAACCCCTAAAGCCACGACGCAGCTCAGCCAGCCACCACAGCCCCATCCCCTACAGCCTCTCCACCCCTTCCCAGCCCATGCTCGCTGTGCTCGCTCCCAACCCCTCCATTCGTGTATGCATAGCGACATCCTGTCGCCCAGCTTGCCTACAGCCTCATCCGGTCGCCCTCCCCTCCCCATCACCATGAGGGATTGCGCCAGGAAGGAGGCACCGTAATGGACTGCACCCTTTCTCATGCACCCACCTCACTGGTTACCCATGTGCCATGGTTATCAGGCAGTACATGGCAGTGTAACTGTAATTAATGTACGGCTGTTGGAATCCTAACAGCCAATAATATTGCAGCATTTCTGATGCCCTTTTCATAATTCCAAATGCTAACCCTTTTGCTCTTTGGTATTTATTGGGATTTTAAGAAATACATTGTCATTTTTTTCCAAGAAGTGATGATTAATTTCCCTACAAGCTCACCAATCATTGTTTGTCATGCAGCTGCTTCCAGCACTGTTTTCATATGTATTATCATCTAAAGCAAACTCATCAGAGCTGTAAACCGGGTCAAACATGTATGGGTCTTCAAAGCTGAGGTCATCAATTTCCGGTTCAGAATCATGTGACAGTAAGCTGCTGATGGCACTTGCAGTGTCGCTGTCATTGCTACTCATGGTGCAAATCTGCTTCTTCTAGACGTGCAAAACGGTAGGTAATACAGAAGAAGCATTTGTCACTTATGTTATAAATATGCCTGTAACATACTATAATTAGAAAAATAAATTCACTGTCGTCTTTGATAGGGACCATGTCATATTCATTATGTCTCGCAGTTTTCATCATCAAAACATAACAGGCAAGTAAGGTTAGGTAAATAAGAGCATAGTCATATATCTGTATCAGCATGGCTCAATAAGCCTGAACAGTGACACTGAGGGTCTGCTCGGGAATGAACTCGGGATAACATGAGGCAGCAGGGGAAAGAATGGATTGAGCATCCGGAGTACTGCTATGCCTTCCTGTGGAGGAAAACAGGGAGCGCAACACTCTGGATGGTACTAGATAGTGGCCAGTACAAGGAACCGGCACCATAACCTTTTATAGGTACATTAGGGAGCCAAGAAAGACCAAGGGATGGATATTGAGGCTTAATAAATGGGTGGGAATGTGGACAGAGGGTGACAGTGAAAAAGCAGGGATAATCAATGAATACTTCTGCTCAGTATTCACAAAAGAAGAGGAGAGGGAGGTACCTAAACCAAACAATAGAAACACTCTGGTTAGGGGTGTTGATACCAGTCCATTCACAGAAGAAAGGGTTCTGAAATAACTCCTAAAACTGAAGGTGGACAAAGCAATGGCACTGGATGGGATTCACCACAGAATTCTAAAAGAACTAAGGGGAGAAATTGTGACACCACTGACTACTCTCTTTAACAAATCATGGGAGGATGGGGTGGTGCCTAAGGACTGGAGGAGAACAGATGTGATTCCATTTCACAAAACTGAGAGCAAGGCACAGGCAGGAAACTACATACATGTTAGTTTAAGTTCAGTGGTAGGGAAAATGATGGAATCACCTCTAAAGCAAAGAACTGTTGAGTACCTATCAGATGACCTAATGGAGGGCAAGCAATGTGAGAAGGCAGTAAGGATGGCTGGTGGGATACTGGAATGCACAGGGAGAGGTATCACCAGTAAAAAACAGGAAGTTGTTATCCCTCTATACAGACAGTCGGTGAGACCCCATATGGAGTACTGTGTGCAGTTCTGGACACCCCATCTCCCCAAGGACATAGAACGGATGGAGGCTGTCCATAGGAGGGCAACTAAAATGGTGCAGGGTCTGCACCAGAAGCCATATGAAGAGAGACTAAATAAGCTTACTATGTATACCCTCAAGGAAAGGAGGGAGAGGGGGGACATGATAGAAACTTTCAAGTATCTCAAGGGAATTCACAAAGTCCAATAGGGTAGCATCTTTCAGAAAAAGAGATGTGCAAGAACAAGGGGGCACAATTTCAAGATAGAAGAGGGATGGCTCAGAGGTAATGCGAGGAACTATTTTTTTTCATGGGGAGGGTTGTAGATGCATGGAACAGCCTTCCTGAGGTGGTCATGTGGTGAGAAACAGTGGGGGAAGTCAAGAATGCATGGGACAGACATAAGGCAATTCTAGTGGGTGTAGGAGGAAACAGGCTGTTGGTTAACTAGGCTCTTCAGTTTATCCATTAGGTAGGGAAATGGGCAGCTTAGGTGGGCCAAGCGGTCATTATCTGCCATCAAATTCTATGTTTCTATGAAGCTGCAGCGGACGTTGGCACATTGTGCCACAGACGTCATTGCACATCTGGGCTACAAGGGCAAAAACAAAGAAGGAAAATTAAAGCTTAGGCAAGGTAGATAATGAGGGTTCCACTGCCAGTCAACTACATCCACAACCACAACGATGGTGTCACTCTCCATGAAGGCAGACAGAGCAGCTGACAGGATGGACTCTCTAAAATTAAGTCCTCCAATTAAGTCCTCTGGACGTTCAATCCTCTGTCGCCCTGCCAACCTCCCATGGCGGCATGTGCTCGTTCTCAAACCCAGGTCACCGGCATGGCACAAGGTGTGGCATTCAGTGCCTCAACCCTCAGTGCCACCAGGCCAGCTACTGAACCTTGTTTATGCCCTGAAGGTACTTGCATGTTTCTATCATGTACAACCAATCCCTCCTCTCATTCAGTGAGTACATACAGATGTTCTTTACTCTCTCCTATGTTTTGTGATGCAATCCTTGTACCATCTTATTCACCCATCTCTAGATTTGATACAACCTGTCAATGTCCTTTTGTAATATTCATACACCAGACCTGCTCACAGTACACTAGGTGGGCCAGCAGTAGAGTTTTGTTGCAATAGGATAACTAGCTCCCACCTTCTGCTTGTGATTCCTCCAACTAAGCATGCCTGCAGGGAATTGAACCACCCTGCAGACTCTGTAGTATGTATATATACCTTTAGGTCTTTAGAAATTATAAGACCCAGGACCCTTTCTTCCTTTGTAATAGTCAACAACTGTACCCCCTTCCTGTATCACTCCCCAGGTTTTCCCTATTTCAAAAATGCATTAATTTTCAATTCTTGCCATTGAATATTACTTGACACACTTCAAAACATTTTTCAAAGTTGTCCAGGTCACTTCTTAGTCACTACATTCCATCCGGAGTATCATATCATGCTGGACACCCCATCTCCCAAGATTAACATGATGTAACACCACCCTCTGTATCCTGTCTGTTAGCCAGTTCCTAACAAAGTTCACCACCTTGTGTCCCATGGCCAGACTACCCCTTTTGTTAACAAGCCTCTTATGTGGGATGGTGTGGAAGGTCTTGATGAACCGAGGTAGGCAAGGTCCACATCCACTGTCACCCCACCCTCATCCACGATTAACTTCCTTCGACACCCAATGAAACAAATCTATCAGATTTGACGGACATGACCTATGCGAATGACTATGCATGTGCCCACTAATCCATTCACCACACCAACTTGCTGCGTAACCATGGCTATCACTGAACAACAATGTAAAGGAATGGAATACAGGAATAATTGCATCGTATAACATTTCATGTCAATTCTGGGAATGGGGAACATGATTACAAAACTGGGTACTGTGTCATTTATCACACACTGCTTATCACTAAACAAATCATGCCAACTTAGGAGTGTTGCAGTACTGAACATTACATACATGATATACTGTACTGCAACACTAATGTAAAAAAGGCACTACGTGCAACCTAAGTGGAGGTTTTTTGGGTGGGGTGGACTGTGACCATAATCAAGCCAGTCCATATATACATAAATCAACCAGGGATGACATGCATTGATAGGATACATCAGAACATCGATGGCAATTGATGCAGAGGACGAACTATGGAAAACATTATTAATAGTGACAGAAAGTACATGTGAAAAGACAGTCACATGACAACCCCTGTTACAATACAAATTCACAGATGTGATCAGTATAAATGATAACACCCATTCATCCTCTGTAAATGGTGGGTAATATGACAGTAAATGGAGGAAAGCACTTGCAGTAATGCAGCTTTGATACTGTCACAATGTGAATAACAGAATATATATTCATAGATCACGATACTGGCAGCATTACAAACCATGCTTTGTGCTCAGAAGCGGATATCAGACTATATACAGATTTATGATACAAGATCTATGAAATGGCTTATAGAGATGATCAGGGAAAGAAGTCTAATTTGAGAAATTAATTTGACTGTTACTGAAACACCATTTACTCTGACATAAGGTGCGTTGACACGGCACACACTTCACTTCACTTTCAAACGGCACAAATCTTCATTTATATAAAAATTCTTCTGCCCTATTTACTGTGACACAAAGAACTTAATGGATTGGGCAAAACTGCAATGAACACACTGTTATGACTTGCACAAATAGGTTTTTATGACAGTCACATATACAGTACAACAGGCAGTACTGTATTTCCCGGGCACACCTATGAGAGACAGCTCAGGACCACACGTCACGCGTATAGCTCCATGCAACATCATGCAATTCAGAAACAGTTCACACACTTCCGGGTTAGTGGCATGGTTTGTCAAAAAATAAAACAGTTTCTGTAAACTTATCATGGAATTAAGGACTGTGGAACATTAAGGAGATGGGAGGACTATACAAGGGAGAAATGCAGGTAAATTTATGAAAGGCCCACTTAACTAGATTAAGCATGAGATAAATACAATAAAAGGGTTCATTTACACAAACAATTATCATTAGTTAGGAGTAATTTGTGAAATTCATTTTTAAAAGCTAAGTGAGTCGATATGGGCATAGCACATGGAGCCCTAGGTTGTCCTAAATTAGAGACCCCACTACAGATGGCCCCTTTATTCTTTTACTATTGAAAAATTGGGTAGTAGAGTTACCTAGTAGTGGGGAATTGCACCTTAGGGGTGGGTAGATACAGCTCTGGTGGGGGGGTTGGGGGGTAGATAGGGTGGTAGGAAGAGGTATGGGGGGGTATGGTTATGGCAAGTTATTCCCTGCAATTTTTATATTACAACATTTAAAATGTAATATATGCCTTGTTAATGTCTCATGCCATGTAACTATTGTAACTATTGTTGGACAGTTGTATGGTTGATATGGTGTATCATTGTGGTATAAAATTAATAAAGTATATTCAATTTAAAAAAAAAAAGCTAAATGAGTCTGAAAGCATTTTGAATATATCAAGTGCTATATTCTAGCCAGGGTGTAAAAACTGGGCTCCCTTTTATAATCTGTTAGTTTTTTCTGCTACAGCCATATAGTATACAGTATATGTTAGTGTAAGGCAGACCATCCAAATTATTTCTGTCTTCAAGCCCATTTCCTAACCAAGGAGGTTGAACCAGCTACAAAAGCCAGCCAGCTGAGTCACACAGTTACCATTCCAGGTTTGGAAGCCCAATGCACCCTTTGTTTTGTGACATTTTTAAAATTCAGTTTTATGTGAGGAATTCTGTTCTGCCATAGCCAGAAACTCACAATCAAGTTCCTTCCCTTAAAAATGTTTTTGGTAACAATACCAGCAACAGCTGTAATAAATACAAAAAAAAGGTGTTCGGTATTGATATTTTGATAACGTTGGCCCTCAGTATACAAGGATAGTGGCAACTTTTTCCACTTGTTAATGTTTTCTTTCAACTGCCTGAGCATAAGGGGAATTAACATTACATTAACGATGCATCTTGAGCTAATTTATACCCACAAATATTTAAATCCAACCATAATCCACTAAAATGGAAGTACCTTACCCAGAGATGATTTAATCAAAATTTATCATGGGTAGAACAGTAGATTTTCCTCAGTTAATTTTATAACCTGTTGTCATGCCAAATGCATCAATTAAAGTCAGTAAATTAGGAAAAGACTCTTCCACTTGGGTAAGCATAACAAGAAGGTCATTGACATACATAGATTCCGTCAATGTTGCTTCCTTCATTGGTATACCTTGGATCAATAGTTGTGGCTCTATAACAAAAAGCGTAATGGCCAAGTCAAATAACAGGAGAAAGGGGCCAGCCCTGCTTAGACCTGCCCCCCACCAATTGAAATGGTTGTGACAGCCATAAATTGGTCTAAATCCTGGCCACTGTTGCCTTTAACAGGACCTGTATCCAGCTTTGAAATTTCAGACTGACTTCCATGGATTCCATGTCATAACGGAAATCACGGAAAGGTGATCGCCGTTCGAGTGAGTATACATAGCCAAAAATCAGTTTTGGTGATGTACACTCCCAACGCACAGCAAAAGGGTGCTGGAGACTTGTTTGTTTTGTTTTTTATGCAGGGAGCTGCGTCACCCACATCCCCCTACTAAAGGATTCTCAACTCCACGGGGTTGCATGGTAGGGGGGTGCAAAAGAGGGGAAAAAATAATGACTGGGTGCAACAAAATAAATGTGCACCAGGAACCGAACCTGCAACCCTAGCCTGCCACCAACCCACCACAACACAGGGCTAACTTGGTAGCCCATTGCTGCAGTACACCTCACAAACTCTCCCTACCCTTCCACCCATCGCACGGTGTGCTCACTCCCTCCCATGAACGTGTACATTATATTCGTGGATCCTCTCATCAGGTCGCCCTCCCTGCCTGGTAGCCCTGTGCACAGGCACCATGACTGAGTCACCCTTTTTGAAAGCACTCAATCGCGGTCACCATATTCACAGGCTATCACTTCCATGTGCCCCATTCCATTAAGGTGGCTCCACTCGACATAGCCAAAGGACTTTTCTGTGTCAAGGGATACCACTACAGTTCTGTCTGAATCCTCCTGACCCCCCCAAGCCATTGTATGTAACAAAGTTCTCAAATTTGCTGCTGCCTCTCTCCCTCATAATAAGTGAAAACTCTGCCTGGTCTGAAGTTATTAATTCTGGAAGAACCATATCCAGACAGTTAGCCAGAGATTTCACCAGTGTTTTAATATCTGCATTCAATAATATTGGACAATAGGCTGAGACCTCTCTCATAGGTTTGTACAGCATATGAATAAGGGAGATCTAGCCTCTGCAAAGGAAAGGGGAGAACCACCTCCATAGGGAGGCCTTAATGGGTCATACAGGAGTCCCAGGATGGCAGGTGGGAACTTTTTATATACAGTAATTCCTCTGGTATACCATCTGAGTCTTGTGCCTGTCCCAGTGTCAGAGAAATCAGGTTCTCTAGCATTTCCTGTTTGCTGTTTGGGGCCTCCAAATATGTTTAACCAACAGTGCTGGGCTACTGGACAACAGGAAGACTATATCAGCCCCTTGGAGACCCTTTTTCTTCACCCACTGTATATACAGTACCTACTCAAAGTATGATACCAACATCTCATCAACCTCCTTTTGGAAGGTCACAGTCCCTCAACTAGGATAATACAGCAAGTTTATGTAGCTCTGTGCCTGCTCCTGTTTTAATTGTAGGGACATGAATTTCCCACAAATGTTACAATGTTCATAATCTCTAGACTTCTAGAAAGACAGTGCCACTCCACCTTTTGGGATATGAGCTCAGTGGCCTATGGATTGACAGGATAAGGGGGCATTGGTGATAGGGAACTAGGGACAGATATAGAGAGGGGGTCAAAATGGGTGATGTGGTGGTAGTGGGGAATCTCAACCTGCCAGACATTGATTGGGGCATTCCAGTAGCTAGGTGCATCAGAAATCAGATCCTGCTAGATACATTGTAGAACTGCTAACTAGTGCAGTTGGTCAAGGAACCTACATGGCAGGCTCCCATTCTCAATGGGGTACTCATCAACTCAGAAATGGTGGGTGGGATATGGGTTGGTGAACCACTGGGTCCAGTGAATATAACACCATATGGTTCAAGATAGCCCTCAATACAAGTATGCCCTCATCAAAGCCTGAAGTTGTGGTTTTCAGAAGAGCAGACTTTAAATAGATGAGGGAATTAGTCCAGAACAGGTTAGTTGGAGTGGACAGAATCAGAGGAGTAGAGGAAAGATGGGATAAAGGGGCCATTCTTGAAGCAGCAAAGTCATGCTAGAGGGGTTACCAAGAGAAACAGTTACAAGAGATCAATCTGATTCTCTAAAGAGGTCAGGGGGCATAGTGGGCCAAAAATAAAATGTAATCAGGTAAAATAAGCAAGGGAATAAATAATGGAGGGTGTACCAAGTAAAACCTAGGGAGACTGAGATGGCAGTCAGGGACACAACAGCAGACACAGAGCTACACAGTACAGAGGGATCAGGAAAAGAGGAAACAATTTTTCAAAATATATTAAGAAAAACAGAATGTCATGAGGGGGAATTGTTAGGCTGACCGAGGGTCAGAGTAATAAGAGGAGGATAAGCAGAAGGCAACCATTCTAAATGACTACTTCTACTCAGTATTTACAGTGGCGTGAAAAAGTATTTGCCCCCTTCCTGATTTTCTCTATTATTGCATATTTGTCACACTGGATGTTTTCAGGTCTTTAGACAAAATATAATATTAGATAAAGGGAACCTGAGTGGACAAATAACACTTTTTTTTTTTTACTTATTTCATTTATTTAATGAAAAGTTAACCAACACCAACTGGCACTGTGTGAAAAGTAATTGCCCTAGTTAAATCAACCAATTAAAGGGATAATTAGAGTCAGCTGATTGAACACAGCCAGGCTTGATTACAGCCAGCCCTGCTCAATATAAACCTCACTTATTTTGGCCCTTACCATCAGAGTCACATTGCCAGGACAAAGATTCAACAAGCACATTATGCCATGATCAAAGGAAGTTCCTGAAAAGATCAGAAAAACATTTTGTTGCCCTCTATCAGTCTGGAAAGGGTTACAAAGCTATTTCTAAGGCTCTGGGACTCCATCGAACCACAGTGAGAGCCATAATCTCCAAATGGAGAACACTTGGAACAGTAGTGAACCTTCCCAGGAGTGGGCGGCCTGCCAAAATTACTCCAAGGGCGCAGTGTAAAATCATCCAAGAAGTCTCAAAGGATCCTAAAACAACATCCAAAGAACTGCAGGCTTCTCTTGCCTCAGCTAAGGTCAGTGTTCATGACTCCACAATCAGAAAGAGACTGGGCAAAAATGGGCTTCATGTGAGAGTAGCAAGGCGGAAACCACTGCTAACCAAGAAGAACATAAATGCTGGTCTCTCATTTGCCAAGAAGCACCTGGATGATCCACAAGCCCTTTGGGAAAATGTTCTATGGACAGATGAGTCCAAAGTGGAACTTTTGGACAACATGGATCCCATAATGTCTCGCGTAAAGCAAACACAGCATTCCACAGTAAGAACACCATACCAACAGTCAAACATGGTGGTGGTAGTGTGATGGTGTGGGATGCTTTGCTGCCTAAGGACCTGGATGACTTGCCTATAATTAAAGGAACCATGAATTCTGCTCTGTACCAGAAAATTCTAAGGAGAATGTCCATCATCTTCCAATAGCTGAAGCTGAAGCGAAGGGTCAGTGCAGCAAGACAATGATCCAAAACACAAAAGCAAGTCCACATCAGAATGGCGAAAAAGAAGTAAAATTAAAGTTTTGAGTGGCCTAGTCAAAGCCCAGACTTAAACCCAATAGAGATGCTGTGGCAGGACCTGAAACGAGCAGTTCATGCTCGAAAACCTACCAAATGTTACTGAATTAAAGCAGTTCTAGAGGAAGAGTGGGTTAAAATTCCTCCACAGCGATGTGAAAGACTGATATTGAATTATAGGAAGTGTTTGGTTGCAGTCATTGCAGCTAAATGTGATGAACCAGTTATTAAGTGTAAGGCATACTTTTTCACACAGTGCCAATTGTGTTGGTTAACTTTTTTTCATTAAATAAGTGAAATAAAAAAAAAAAACAAGTGTTATTTGTTCACTCAGGTTCCCTTTATCTAATATTACATTTTGTCTAAAGACCTGAAAACATCCAGTGTGATAAATATACAATAATAGAGAAAATCAGGAAGGGGGCAAATACTTTTTCACACCACTGTACAAGATAGGATTGTGGGCCTTTGCAGGAGAGTGGTATGAAGGCTGCTGAGAGGGGAGCCTAGAACTGAGTCAGAAGGCATTTACAAGTCATTCGGTCAGGAAAGGGCTTAATATCCTGAAGGTAGCTAAGGCCCTGGGGTTGGACGGGCTGCATCTGAGGGTGCTCACAGAAGAAAAAATTACTCACCTGTAGTAATCTTATTTCTTCCAAAGGGATCCACTAATATTATTACTCTTGCAGTGCTCCCTTGAGCCAGCACTGCCCCAGAGAGAATAGAATGCTATGCTAATCATGGAATGTTTAGCTTGTGCATCTATTTTCAAACTGCCCAGTATCAACTGCTTACATTCTCCCTCAGATTTCTTAGAAGCCTGCAAAGAGACCATAACAACATGTGAATCACCATTTAAATAATTATAGAAAAATAATACCCAAGTGAGCAAATAACATTAACCAAAGGGCTAGTATAAAATAAGTCCCCTTTTTTTTCTGAAGTCAGATATGCCTTTAGAAAACAACCTACAAGTTAGAACATTACTAGAAGGTGCCAGCAGGTGGCATGCCACTCCAACTATACATCTTATCAGCTGTGGAGAGGATTTTTCTTGTTACTAATTCTGGAAGGGGAGGCAAGGGCGGAAAGTAATAATATTAGTGGATCTCTTGGAAGAAACAAGATTACTACAGGTAAGTAATTTTTTTCTTCTAACCCCAGGAATCCACTAATAATATTACTTTTGCAGACTATGCAGCAGTACCTCAAGGAGGTGGGCCACAATCTATTTAGGAAAAGACTCTGCAAGACTGCTGTGCCAAATCTGGCATCACTCCTGGACTGGGTGTCCAAGCTATAATGCTTAGTGAAGGTGCAAACTGACCTCTAGGTAGCTGCTTTACCTAGTTCCATTAGTGGTACCTCTCAGGCAGCTGCAATAGTGGCAGCTGTGCCCCTAGTAGAGTGGGCCCTAAGACTAGAAGGAGGAACCTTGCCTGCCATTGAGTAGCAAAACTGAATACACTGGACTATCCATCGAAAGATGGTCCTCTTTCAAGCAGGAGTACCATTACCTACTTTACCTACTTCCCCATAAGTGAAGAACAGTTGATGTCTGTCCTACCTAAGATCATCAGTATGAGTCATGTGATGACTCAGTGCTCTTTTTTACATCCAAGATGTGCAATCTTCACTCAGCTGAGCTAGAGTGCTCTGTGAAGAAAACTGGCAATGTTATAGACTGGTTCAAACTGAAGTCAGAAACCATGGCATCTGCAGAGCTTAAATTTGACCAAAACTGTACAGTGTGAGGTGAGAAAGTCAGAAACCACCTTGGAGAGGAACTTCCTATTAGTTCTCAACACTATCTTGTCCCTGTGGAAAGAAACATAGTCCTTTTCCACACAGAGGGCCTGTAGCTCGCTTATCCTTCTGGCAGAAGTGATTGCTACCAGAACAACTACCTTCCATATAAGAAATGTAATGCCATCGGTGGAAGTATAAGCTGGGCACTGCAAATATTAAGGTCCCATGCTGGCACTGGTTCCCTGTGAGGGGGAAACAAATGAGAGAGCCCTTTAAAGAATCTTTTGAATATAGGGTTTGATGCCAGGGTGGTATCCTTTCTAACTTAGAGTTTTGCTGAAACTGAAGCCAGGTGCACCTTCAGAGTTGAGTGCTGCAACCCCAGGGAGTGCAGGTGAGACAAATAATCAAGAAGGGTTGGGATCCCAGCGTGGGCTAGGACTATACCCTTGTCACTGCATCTTTTCCATTTTGAGGCACATGTTTTCTTGGTGGAAAGCTTCCTGCAACCCTTAAATACTTCTAATACTGCTTCTGAGAATTGGCAATCTGCATATTCTAAGTCCTCAAAAGCCAGGCCTTGAGCTTGAGAGACCTGAGATTGGTGTACACTACCCTCCCCTGAAAGAAAGTCCATAGATTGTACCTCTGAGGGAGGTGAATCAGTTTGCTCATAGACATTGAGAGTAGCAGGAAGTACCTAGGCTGACTTTCCCAATCTGGGGCTACCAGAATCATTGAAGCTGGTTGTGACCTGAGCTTGATGAGCACCCTGGGTATCAGAGGAAAAGGAGGAAAGGCATACAGGTACCTGCCTGTCCAGAATCAGGGTATCCATTGGAACTGTCCCTTTCACTGGGGCCCTGTAACAATAAAGAGGTAAGTGGTGATTTTGGTGGGAAGC
Organism: Neoceratodus forsteri; assembly: GCA_016271365.2. NCBI lineage: Eukaryota > Metazoa > Chordata > Ceratodontiformes > Ceratodontidae > Neoceratodus > Neoceratodus forsteri. Next base: position 1,020,346,564 of record CM057454.1, on the reverse strand, counting down.
AAAAAGGTCTATTTCTGGGGTCCCCTACCTCCTGAATAGAGCATTCAACACTTACTTGTTTAATGCCCATTTGTGATGGGCTTGGTTTATCCTGCTCAAGGCATCAGCCAAGGTGTTGTCCTTGTCTGGAAGATGAATTGACTGTAGAGAGGCATTTAGAGAGTAAGAGAGACTCCATGTCTTCATTGCCTCTGTACACAGAGGAGTGGACCTTTTCCCTCCTTGTTTGTTGATGTAGTACATTGTTATGGTATTGTCTGTTCTGACGTATGCCACCTTTCCCTGTATGAGATGAGAGAAATCCTGAAGGGACAGATAAACAGCTCTTAACTCCAGCAGGTTTATGTGCAAGAGTGAGTCTGCACTCTCCCAAGTACCGTGGATGGTGTGATCTGCTAAGTGAGCACCCCAACCAAGCAGGGAAGCATCAGTTCTGAGAACCAGGGAGGGAGGATCCTGCAGAAATGAAACCCCTTCCCTTAAATTTTCTGGTTCCCTCCACCATTGGAGGGCCTGCAATAATGTTTGTGTGACTGGTATTGGCTTTGAGAGGGAGTCCCACCTTTGGCACCAGTGTGCTCTGAGGTAGAACTGAGTATCTCTCATCTGAAACCTGGCACCTATGACTGTGTTTATTGTTGCAGCCATGTGCCATAACAGTTGAAGAAACTGTTTTGTTGGCTTTGGCCTGCCCAGGGCAAATGAGCCTGCCAGAAGCTGAATGCTTTCTGCCCTCTCCTGAGGGAGAAAAGCACTTCCCATTACTATATTCAGAACTGCACCTATGAACTGCAGAACCTACCCAGGGGTAAGGACTGACTTTTTGGTATTGAGAAGGAATCCCAGGGAGAGCAGCATATCCTGGGTTACCTGAAGTGGTCTGACACCTGTTGGTAGGATTTCTCTACGATTAGCCAATCGTCAAGATAAGGAAAAATTGTGACACCCAGTCTTCTGAGGTGTGCCACTACTACTGCTATCCACTTGGTAAGGACCCTTGGTGCAGAGGTAAGGCTGAAGAGAAGTGTTGAGAATTGGTAGTGGCCTGAGGGGAGTCTGAATCTGAGATACTTTCTGTGGGACTCCCTTACGGGAATATGGAAATATGCATCCTTTAGATCCAAGGAGGCTAGCCAGTCCCCTTTTTGCACAGTTGGCAACATACATAGATACATAGACAGTGTCGGCAGATAAGGGCCTATGGCCCACCCAGTCTGCCCATTTAAGTTTGTAAGTTCAGTTTATGTTTTCCAGGAAGTCTGTTGCCCCTTACCCCTGACCTCCAGAATTCCTTTATGTCTATCCCATGCATTCTTAAATCCCATGATTGTTTCAGCCCCCACTACTTCCTCTGGCAGGGTGTTCCACTTGTCCAGCACCTGCTCTGTGAAGAAATTCTTCCTCACGCTTCCTCTGAATCGCCCCTCCTCCAACTTCATCCCATGCCCTCAAGTCCTGGAACATCTTTTTTCGCTAAAATAGTGCATTCCTGCACCCTGTTCCTCCTTGTAAGATACTTGTATGTCTCTATCATATCCTCTCTCCCTCCTCTCCTCCAGGGAGTACATGTTCAGTTCCTTCAACCTGTCCTCATAGGACTTATGATGCAATCCATGCACCATCTTTGTTGCCCTCCTTGAACCTTTCTACCCTGTCTATGTCCTACGTAGGTAAGGTCTCCAGAACTGCACATGTACCCAGGTGCGCCTCACTCAGTGTCTTGTATAGTGGAATTATGACCTCCTTTTCCTGCTGGTGATGCCCTGCCTATGCATCCCAGCATCCTATTTGCTTTACCTGCTGCCTTGTCACACTGTTTCCTGCCTTGAGGTCATCAGAGATGATAACTCCAAGATCCCTTTCCTGCTCGGTGCATGCTATATCCTCACCCCCAACTGATATATTGTGCCAGGGTTTTGTGCCCCATATGCATTATCTGCACTTCCTTGCATTGAATTTCAACTGCCAAACCCTGACCATTCTTGAAGTTTCTGCAGGTCCCTTCTCATTCTGTCTACACCCTCTGGTGTGTCTACTCTGTTACAGAGCTTTGTGTCATCAACGAACAGTGAAATTCTGCCTTCTAGGTCCTGCGCAATGTCACTGATGAAGATATTGAATAGGACCGGTCCCAGCACTGATCCCTGTGGTACCCCACTGGTCACTCTTCCCTCTGTTGAGTGACAGCCATTTACCACCACCCTCTGTGTCCTGCTGCCCAGCCAGTTACCTACCCACCACACTACTGTCCTGCCCACACCCATATTCCCCAGTTTGTGCAATAGTCTTCTATGTGGCACAGTGTCAAAGGCCTTGTTGAAGTCCAGATAGGCCATGTCCACTGCCCTCCCCTGATCCACCTCCCTAGTCACCCAGTCAAAAAATTCAATGAGGTTGGTCTGACATGACCTTCCCTGGTGAAACCATGCTGCCTTGGGTCCTGTAGTCCATTGACAACCAGATGTTCCACCAATTCTCCTTCAGTAGTGCTTCCATGATCTTCCCCACTACCGAGGTGAGGCTGATTGGTCTGTAGTTCCTCGCCTCTTTGTTCCCACTTTTGTATAAGGGACTACATCTGCTATCCTCCAGTCTTTGGGTACCTCCCCTGTTTCTAGTGATCGGCTAAACAGGCTAGCAAGAGGTTCAGCCACCACCTCTCTTAGTTCTTTAAGGACCCTGGAGTGCACCCCATCTGGCCCCATTGCTTTATCAACTCTTATTACTTCCAGTTCCTTCAGGACTCTGTGGCCCTTATGTCATTTTTCACATACAGTGCCACTCCTCCTCCCTTCCTTCCTTTTCTGGCCATTGTGACCATTTTGAACCTGGGCTTTACCAGGCATCTGTTTAGCAGTCTGAAGTCTAGCATAGGTCGCTACTCTCCATTTTTTTTGTTGTTAGGAAATATCTGGACTAGAACCTTGCCCTCTTTGTTTGTGGGGGACAGGCTCCACTGCTTTTTCCAGCAGTAGGGCCTGTACCTCCTGCTCCAGTGGTTTTATTTCTGAGAAGGGAGCTGGTGCAAAATGTTTTAACCTTGGAGGAAGAAGGGACTTGAAGCAAAGGGAAATACCCTGACTCACTATTTCCAGGACCCACTTGTCTGTCATTATTTTTAACCATTCCTTGAAATAGTGGTTAAGTCAGCTCCCTACAAGATGTGGACATGCAGCCTGAAAAGTCAGGGGTTCTGTTTTGCTTGCTGCTGAGGCTGAGCAGATTGGGATCCTCTCTGAGAACCCCTTCTATCTCTAGCTCTGTAAAATCCAGTCTGCTGTGGTTGGCACTGCTGCTGGGAAACAGCCTGTACCTGAAAGAAAGGCCTCCTAAAAGAGGACCTGCCCCTGCATCCCCTAGAATAAGACGAAGTTGAAGTAGAGGGCCTGTCTCTGATTGAGTTGCTCCAAAAGCAGCTTTATATTCATCTACTTTTTTCATATATGCCTCAGTCTGGACACCAAAAAAAGAGTGGCCTTTGACTGGAAAGTCCACTGCCTTAGTTTGGGTGTCCTGGATGAGGCTGGTAGCCCTCAGCCAGGCAAATCTTCTTAGAGCAATGGTACCAGCCATCCACCTTGCAACTGTATCATTGGTGTCAGCTGCTATCTGAAATTGGTATTTGGAAGCCTCCAAGCCCAATTTTTCTATGTCTAGCAGCTCTGATACTGTCAAAGAGGGGTTAGCCTCAGCATTGTTCACTACTGACTGCCAGAGAGCTTATGATAAAGGACTGCATAGGCCTGGTAGCTGGATTGACGAATTGCCAGGGATGCTAAAAGGTACCCCTATTTTGCCATGCTGTCCACCTTTCTCAAATCCTTCTCAGGGGGGGTGAGAGGATAAGGTAGTTTTGGCTTTCTCACAGGCAGCCTGCTGTACAATACCCTGGTGGTCTGGATGACTAAAACGAAACTCAGCACCAGATCTTTCTAACTGATACTTCTTGTCACACTTTTTGTCTGTGGGTGTGACTGTATTTGGGAGCCCTTAGGATTTCTTAAACATCCTTTTTAAAGAATTTGTAGATAGGCAGAAGGAGCCTTTCTGAGGGTGTCAGCCTCATAAGCAGGGCGACTGGAAAACTGCAGAAAATTTTGCCCAAAAATGCGGGGACTTTTTTGAAGAAATTGCAGAAAAATTGCGAGAATTCACTGTTTATCCCCACTGCCCCTAGTAAATCTTTTATTGTTTGCTGCAGCTTGTATTGATCACATGAATTGTTAGATAAATGTATTGCCACTTGTAAATGCTTTAATATGAAGAAATGTGTGTGTTTTTGAAATGCACTACAAATTAATCACTATGTAGCATATCTTCTAAAAATGAAGATGTCTAAATTATACAGTGCTAACTAGATTTTATTCAGTAATTTACAGTTAGTCTGTATTGAATACATCCTGAAACAACATATTTTGCAAGTTTCTAGGTGTTAAATAATGAAGTCTGTTTAAACTACTTGCTTTGGTGCAAGAAAAAAATAAACAGATAACCGGGGTACCTAATAAAGGTCTAGTAAGAAAAATGTTTATTTTGTTAAAATAATTACTGTTCTTAATTAGCACTGTAAGTACATTTTAAAATCACATGCTAAAAGTATCAAATCATACCAGTAGCTTTTCATTACAGCATATAATAGTTTTCAATACATTGTACTTTTGTTCTACTCAGTTTGCAGTGATCTTACTTAAGTTGCAATTATTTTGTCTATTTGAAGGTAACAGTTTAACTATACTTAACCTGTTCAGCATGTTTTCAGAAATGTTTGCTTGTTGTAGGCTTTGCATGTGAGTATGCAGAAGTGGCAGAATAACATGTAAGGAATCACTGTCACCACCCCATTCAGAAGCACATTCAAGTTTATAATCAGCAGGGCCACCCAAACTCCTGACACATCTGAATCAATATCCTTTCAGATTGAAAGTATTTATACAAGGAAAATCTACCCTACCATTCAAAAACAAGCATTGCGGTCAATGCTTCATTTAGGTGAATGGGGCACTTTTCACCTCTTCTCACACCTATTGTTTCAGTCCTTGTGTCACAAAAAGTTCTCTGATAGTCTGCTTTAACACAGATTTCAAGTGTTCAAGTCTACATATGTATGACCAGAGGATTTTGAAACCAAAGCAGGGAAGTGAAGCACATGAGAGCAGAGTCACATTTGACCCCTTCTCACCTCACACTGTACAGTTTTGGTCAAATCCAAGTCTGTGTACTAAATTGTTAGCATATCTGAGTAGATTTCCTTGATAATTTAAATATTGTATATAATTTCAGTCAAAAATTCCATAAATGTAAGAAATTGCAGATTTTGTGCGGAAAAGGGTGAAAATTGCAGAAATTGTGGAAAAATTGCACCCGCAATTTTCCAGTGGCCCTGCTCATAAGCTCCCTGTATTGTGCCTCCTTTTCATCCTGGATCTCTTCAGCTTTTTGCAGATCCAGGGTCTCTACCATTTTCTTAACAAAATAAAAATGGGAAGAGAAATCCTCAGAGGGTCTGGGAGGGGAGCCAAAATCCTGTTCTGGTGATGCCTCAGGTTCAATTCCCTCTTCATCCTGGTCATCCTCCTCATATGCCACTGTAGCAGTAGACAAAAGAGGGTAACAACAGTTGCTTTTTCAGCAGTAGTAATCACAGGCTGCTGAGGGGCTCAAGTATTTTCAGTACAGCCAATCCTCAGAATAAAGAAAATGTAAATTAGTATTCTGTTCCTAGGGGAGAGGCCAAAGCCCATTATAAGCTTGCGCTAATAATCTTAGTAGAAAAATACTGGTATGCTAGCCCACTCACCCCCGATAAATATTTTCAAAAAGATAACTCTTTCAACAAAACTTGTTTATTTTTCACCATTAACATCCAGTATATCATTCTCTACATTTCAGGACTAATCCCTTCATCAGGACAACTAGTTATTCTTAAAGAAGAAAGAAAATAAATAAAAATATTTACCATTAACGTATTCTCTATAAAAATACTAAGAACGATTTAATAGTAGATAATAATGGACTAAATAATAAATAATAAAGGCCCTTACATTTAATGAGTTCATTCTTTATCATCAACATTTCTTCTATTAAATGTGCAGTTGTTCAACTTCCACCACTTCCTGGTACAACACAACAACAAAAGATTAGCTCTCTGCTTCAAGTTTGTATGGCTTCTAAAACACTTTTCATTTAAGGTAAAACAAACTTCTAAGTTGACAAACTTTTTAAACCAACACTAATGCCACTAGGGATTTTCAATTTTCATGTATTTTGAATGTCTATGGGTAACACAACAGAGACGCTAATCACATTAACTGAAATCAAAGTTAATTGGTATTTCATCATTTCTCTAAGGCATCACACAATCACAACACTATAAAATAATCTTGTTTGACCAAACCCATTCATATATTGTTCTAAATTTATTATGCCTCACACTGACCTTTTCAGTATCTTGCATTCCACCAAGTGGTATAAATAGCTCTAATGATAGCCCTGTCTGCAATGTGAACAAAATTTCATTCATTTTCACAAAGGTACTCCACCCCCAAATCTGACTTAATGACTCTTCATCACTTCCAGGCTAATTACACCTGCATGAGTGCCAGACCCACTAATCAGTGGCACCAAAAGCCATATATCCTGGTGTTGGAGGTCCTGGATAAATTATCCTATTCATCATATCTTGTAAATATAAAGAAACGTTCTACTATTTGAAAAAATAACAACACTTTGCTACACAAGAGCCTGAACCTCATGGAGCTTGACACAATATCAGGAAAGTACTGTAGTTATTGCACAAAAGTTCTATAAACCTTATTATTCCAATAAAGGCTGTCATTCTAATAAACCATCAACATTTCATGGGCATATTATTATAGTAAGGGATGCCATTCTATTGTCTCATTAAGGCCAAATCTCGGGTTTGTAGTTTCAAAAAAATTAATGAACATTGCTTCCCTTAACAGTAGTTTTTCATTAAAATCACCTCCTCTGCTGTTTTTAATAACTTTCTCTATACTAAAAAACTACAAAGTGGGTATTTGATGGCCGCTTTCAAAAAAAGGCCTTGCAATAGGGGATGTAAAATCTTTGTTTCTAATGTAGCCTTTATGTTCACCTATCCTCTGTTTTAACGGTCTTTTTGTTTTACTAATGTATAACAGGTCACAAGGGCATTTTATCCCATAAATTACTTCTTCTGTCTGGCAAGTAATAAAGTCCTTAATAACAAAATCTATGCCTTTACTCAGATTTCTGATAGTTTTACCCTTATACGTGTTATGCCAGTGTATGCATCTTCCATGACTATAGTTACATCTAAGTTCTTCTTTTGAAAATAACCCCAATGTTTTTACTTCTGGAATCTTATGTTTGGAATGGGACAAGCAATCTGATAAAGATCTAACTTTGTTTGCTACTACTTGTACTCCCTTAGTAAAAAATGTTTCTCCCACATTCGTTGCTTTAAGCACATGCCAGTGTTTATTAACTATCTTTTTAATGTTATAAAAACATCACTATATTTCAGAATCAACATAATTTTGTCACTGATTGGTTTAATTTTGCCAGTATCTTTTGTCACCAATAATTCATCTCAGTTCTTTTCTAACACATTCCTTTTAACTTTGGACAACAGCTGACTTGAATAGCGTCTATTTTTAAATCTATTTTCCATTTCTTTGGCCCCAACTAATGCATCCACCTCTTCTGAACAATTTCATTTTATCCTTAAGAATTGACTGTAGGGAATTGATTCAACATGTCTTTTTGTATAAAAACTGTCAGCCCTTAGAATTGTGTTCCTGTCAGTATCTTTCCTATACATCCTAGTGGTTAAACCATTTTTGCTTTTAAATATATAGAGATCAAAAAATGGAATCTGTTCTGTATCAAAGTTAAGAGAAAATTTCAAAAAATGATGTTCTACTATTCAAAAAATAATGAAAATCTCTTAGTTCCCGCTCCATTCCTTCCCAAATAAGAAATATATCATCCATAAAATGAACCCATTGTAATAAATTTTTCTCATACAGATTATTAATGTAAACATAATTTTCTTCAAACCAGCCCATAAAAAGGTTTGCATAAGAAGGGACCAAGCTAGATCCCATTGCCTACCCTTAATTTGTGCGTAAAAAGTTTTTTCAGACTTAAAATAATTCTGTGTTAGTATCAAATCAGTTAGCTGTAATAAAAACTCATTAGGAGGTAACGTTACTGTCCTGTATTTCATTAACATTATTCTTAATGCTTCACACCCCTCATGATGTGGAATCGATGTGTACAAGTCTTTTACATCCAAAGTGGCCAAAATGATAGATGTACCACCCAGTAACTGTTTCTGATTAATTTCACTAAGTAAATTTAGCACATGTGTACTATCTTTGACAAAAGATTTCATTTTTTCCACCAAATCCTTAATATGAAAATCAACAAAAACAGACAACGGTTCTAGAATAGAAATGATACCTGCTACAATGGATCTTCCAGGGGGGTATTTGGGGTCCTTATGCATCTTTGGTAAAGTATAAAATACTGAAATCAAAGGAAAAAATTTATATAATGCTCTTTGTTCCCATCAGTAATCCATTCTCTGTCAAACACTCTCTCCAATATTTCCTTAATAAGTGAAACTATATTTTTAGTAGGATCTGATACTAATGGTAAATAATTTTCATTTACATTTAACATATCTAAAAAAAAATGTCTATAAATTACATAATCCTCCAACACAATTGCTCCACCTTTATCAGCTTTTTTTTATTGTTGAAAGAGTTATCTTTTTGAAAAAGATTTTTTTGGGGGTGAGTGGGCTAGCATACCAGTATTTTTCTACTAAGGCTGCTGAGGGGTAATAAATCCTGCACCACCTGGAGTAAGATGAATGCCTTCATCAACTCAGCAGGAGAAGGAGTATTAAGAGGCACCTGAGGGACCGCTTGAGGCTTTTCAGCAGGGGTGTCAGTGTGTTTGGTTTTCTTAAATTTTTTGTCAGGCACTGGGGAGTCAGCCAGTTGATTGACTCTCTTGTCAGAGCCCTCACCCATATCTGGATTTAGAGGCTCTGGAAGGAACTGCCACAGTCTTAGAGGGGGTGGACTGGTTAGAACCCATGGACCCCTCCTCTAGTTTTCTTTTAAGCCTCTCCCTGCATTTTTCTACTGTCTTAACAGGAAAAGGCTTACAAATATCACTGAAGTGCTGTTGCCCAAGGCAGATTAAGCAAAGATCATGCTTGTCTGAACCCGTGGGGTCCTGTTTTCTTTTTAGGCTTGTCTGACATTATAGAAAACAGGAACCAGTAACCAACCAAAAAATAGACTAAATTTAAATATCTGCGGTCGGTTTCAATAGAATAACAGTTGGTTCAGGAACCGATAAAGTGAAAAAACTATCGGTTCCAATCGGATCCGGAACAGAGAAACTGCTGAGGAAAACCAATAAACCTCAGTTCAAAAGTACTTAAAATTAAATAAGATTAAAGAATAAAGTAACTGGAACTCTCTAAAAAGGTACCAATTAAATAAAAAAAGAAGGTCGGTTGCCCCTTTGTTCAAAGGAACAGCGAGAAACCAATAAACAAGTTTAAATTTAAAACTAATGAGGTATAAAACACTAAAGAACAATGACACTAGGCAGTAATGAAAAATAAAAATAAAATACTTAAGTTTTTTTTTTTGCTCTATGCACTACAGGAATCTGTCTTGATTGAGAGAGCTCTCCAGGGCATCTAAACTTTGCAGAAGAGAGAAGAAATCTTAGGTAGAATGTAGGCAGTTGACACTGGGCAGTTTGAGAATAGATGCACAAGCTAAACATTCCATGATTAGCATAGCATTCTGTTCTTTCTGGGGCAGTGCTGGCTTAAGGGAGCACTGCAAGAATAATATTATTAGTGGATTCCTAAGGTTAGAATTGGCATTGGAATTAGCTGAACCCCTGGCAGGGCTATTCAATAGTTCAGTTCTGTCAGGGGTGGTTCTGAAAGACTTGAGGGTAGCAGACATAATTTCATTCCACAAGAATGGGGACAAGGAACAATCAGGTAACTATAGACCTGTTAGTCTTACTTCTGTTGTGGGTAAACCAGTGAAGATGCTAATCAAAGAGAACCTTATGGATTAACTGGAGAAAAATTAGCTTCAGGATTCTAAACAGCATGGGTTCATGGCAGGGAGGTCTTGACAGACCAGCTTGATAGAATTCTTTGACTGGGCCAATAGTACAGCGGATACAGGACATGCAATGGATTTGTCCTTCCTCATCTATAGCATGGCATTCAACTTGGTGCCACACAGAAGGCTGATGAAGAAGCTAGAGGATCTAGGTGCAGTGAAGGACATAGTTGGATGTATGGGAATTTGGCTGGAGGGGAGACATCACAGGGTAGTGGTAAATGGTAGTGGAGGGTGAATATCTTATTTCTAATATTCAGTCAAATATTTGTATTCATGGCTTCAAATATTGGAGCATCAGTTTTTGACTTTGTTTTTCATGTACCTGAGGGAGTAAAAGAACAGGCCTCCACCCTCCTCCCCAACCCACCTGCATGAAAAACAACCCCTGTCCCCCACTCTCTGCAACAAGTCCACTCCCACCCTACTCTCCCACAGCACCCATGATTTCAAGATTAACAAGAAAAAAACTCCCATGATGGGTGACTGGCACAACCCACCTGCCTGCATAGACAGTCACTGTCTCCTTTTGCCATTATTTTAGTTAAATAGATCAACTCCCCATCTCCCACCCCTGCAGCAACATCCAAGTTCCACCCTCATTCCACAGCACCCATATTTCATAAAATTAATTAATAACAAGTTCCACTCAGCATGAGAAGGTGATCTACACAACCCACCATCCTCCATGGCTAGCCACCTTCTTGTGACTAGTGCTCCCACACTTATTCACATAGCAAAAAAAGATGATCAAGTGAAAAATGAAAAATAAAATTAAGAAAGATGCATAAGAAGTGTCATAAAATCTTTGTGTATTGGCCAGGGTTGAGCTTGCTAAACCTTCAACACTGCATTACATACATGAGAGGTGTGTCCTTCTCCTAATTGGTGGTCTTCCCAATGATCACCTGTGAGCCTCTTAAGGACTGAACTCACTATATAAGAAATTACACCAGAGAGTGGTTCACCACAGAAAGAGATAAAGCAGGGAGGCCTTGGCTCATATTGACAAGGTAAAATTTAAAACTACAAGTTGAAGCCAGAGAGTGATTTCCACACTCAAAAAAAAAGAAATATCAGTGGGCCCTTAGCTCATATTAGCATGTTAAAATTTAAAGCATAGCTTTGTAACTGATGAGTGGGTCACCTTGCCATTGGTGGCCAGGCTGATCATGATTCAGCCACATGATGAGACCAAGAACCCCTCTAAATGTTAAAATGTTGGAATGAAAACCAAGTAAGAAAGTTGAATTCATCTGAATGAATTGTGGGCTTTTAAGCAGCTTTGGAGGAGCACTACTGCTAGAACTATTTGATTTTGATTTAGCCACACACCAGATGCACCCACATAAACATTTAAAAAATGTAATCAAGATGCATAAGAAATATGAAAAAAATCTTTGTGTATTTGACTGGATTGAGCTTATGAAACCTTTAACATTGCTTTCCTTAATTTCCCCATGTATGCTGTCACCTGCTCTCTAATGAAGGCCTTAAAAGAGTCCCATAACATGCCCCATCGTTCTACCATCCCCAGATTAATGATACTCATTAATCTCCATTTGCAGTTTTCAGTAAAGCCCAAACACTATATATAACCAGAATCCCATTACAGTTCATTTAACAGTATGGAGAGACATACTGCCTGTATGTCCATACAGTGCTAGAATTTCAGCTTTGATGATTTTAATGAAAGCCAAATGAGGTTAATGCCCAAAGTATATGTGGCATTTCTGTACCTTCCACCAGTCCATGTCCAAGCGGCAAGAGAGAGAAAGCATCAAAAGTGTCCCACTCTATAGTACTGCTTTGTACTATGATGAATCGCATTCTTGAAAGGCTGGGCAAGCAATACAGAAGGGAAGAGGAGAGGGCCATCAGTTGGGCCTGAGATGAGTCCTCCAGGCAATTTTCCCACAGTAACGGGGAACACTGGACAATGTCAAAATGGGAGCTGAAACAAAATACAAATGAGCTATGGCTCTACACACCCAACCTCTGGCTCTGCCACATCTTTCAGTTGCAGATGTCTGGTTGTCCATTACTCCCTAAGAAACTCCAACTGGCAACATTTCTGATGTCTCCAAAGAGCAGTGGGAGAGAACTCATGCTCGGTTTATAAGTTTAAGGGGACACTAGGAAGGCCTCTTATGGACATAAGAGTGTCATCTTGTGCATTCGTAGGCTGACGGAACTGCAGACTGAAGGTGAGCAGTTCTAGTGCCCTAAGGATGCAAGAGGTGACACTTATATCCATTAGAGGCCCCCTAACATCCCTATAAACATACTATAGATCATGCACTAATTTTTAATTATTTTAATTCACATTTGCTGTACAACAGTCCCTGACTGTGAGGCACAAGCAGTGCTATGTGTAAATAATAATACTCAAAAGGTTGGGCAGTATTGGGCTGTTATGTATTATTATGCTTAGAAAATGGGTTATTTGTAAAGCTTTTTGTGTAATATTGAAGAAATAAAGAAAATAGTAAAAAAGGCCTAAAAATGAACTTCAAGCTGTTTTGTTAGTAAATTAGTCTCTCTACTGGTATACTTACCAGTAGAGGGAAGTGCAGTGTTTCACACTTGTTTTACAGTTTCCTCACTGCTGAGTACATCTCCCCTCCTTGGCTCCTGAACCATCCCCCCAACTCTCTTGCATTCTGTATTTTTGTTATTGTTGTTGTTGTTGCTGGTGATTTGTCTAGGAGACTGCAGTCTCACCCACGCATTACACTCACTTGGGTTTATTTTTTGCCTTTGGGACACTGGCAGCTGAGAGTAGCAGTGCAACTGGTGATTGAGAAAATGGACTAGGAGTACAGGTTAGAGGTAATGATGACCAAGGTATGTATACTCACTTGCATTGTAGAAGTTAAAAGAACTTGATTTCTGTTTTAAAAAAACTGATTTGTACATGTTTTTCTCAAGCGGGAGTGGAGCCTGGGTTAGTTAGGGACAAAGTTTATGAAAGTGCAGTCTATGAGTAGTGCTGAGCATGCAATATGCTAGTAATACTGATTTAATTTTTTTTTTTACTGTGGGAGAACTGTGACAAAACTGGCAGAGTATGTGCCAGCTCAATATGGAGGGTGTTTTTGTGTTTTGTGTGTGTGTGTGTTGGGGGGGCTGCCACTCGCTAAGTGAGACAAAAAATGGTGGCTGTTAAAAAGTGAATTTCTAGCTGGCACAGTAACACCAGCTGGTAATTGGGTACTAGGTGTGATGCTTGGCCAGCTGGTTATGGTTATTGTATGATATTGGTAGCATAAATAAACGGTCAGTGTATGAAATGTCAGTCTGTGAGATTTGGCCCTTTTAAATTACATGGTGTCAGCAGCTGAAATCACAGGATGTATTACACTGACCAGGAGATCTCTGTACTGTAATTAACTTCCTTGAGAAATTGCATTTTATGGCCTTTTTATGACCTCATGCTTTTGAAGTTGGAAACTAAATATATATTTTATTACATTAGGCCAGGACGTCATTTAGCTGACTCCTGTTGGCTATCTCATACCTGGAAGATGGACTGCAGGGTTATAAACCTCAAAGGAACTGGTTGATCAAAGACTCATAATTTGGGAAATAGATTTTTGCTGATGTTACTTTATTTAATATACCTCCTGATAGGAAATCATGTCTTAAATTTTATATTCTAAAAGGAAGAGCTAGATGACTCACAGAAGGGGTGTGGAGACACTTGTGTCTGAAATGAATGTTATATTATTTTGGGACTCCGAGAGAAACAGGTCTCTGGTCTAACTATAAGCACTTCCAGAGGTAATACCTTAGACAGCAAAGGTCTAAATGTATTATGGTAGGAGTTTTTATTTTATACTTTTCCCTTTTTCTTTTATGTGATTGTGAGCTCTTTGATATATTGTTCTGTGTTTACATTTTTCATATTTTTATCATCTTTTAGTAAAGTACCTTTTCTTTGAAAGACTGCCTGGGTGTCTGCCAGTTCTTTTTTGCATGTGACATATAGATGGTTAAATCTGACATTTGTTCAACAGCTTGATGGTGTTACTGAGCTTGAGTAAAAAGGTAAGAATATACCTAAGGTCTCTTACAGAGTTAAAAGGGTTAATTTTGGATACCTGGTTAGGTGCCCTTAGGCGAAAGATATATTGCATCCCCCTGAAGAGAATACTATTTGAGCCTGTACATTTGGGCACACTAGCATAAGGTTTACAGTTTGAATCCCCAAAAACTTGAGACTAAAGGTGATTCAAACCCAGAAGCAGACAGGAGGGTTACCATGTCTGTTACCTGTTCACACTATTGCACTCTGAGGTTGGCACTGTGGGAGCAGAGGGCTTGACCTGCTGAGTGCATTTGTGACAGATCTGGTTGGCAGCGGTGTGAAAAATTTGATAACACAAACTTTAACTGTTCAGTGTGTCACCTTAATACTGTACAGCTCACTTGCAAAAGCAGATAGTGAATTTATTTTAAAAAAGAAACAGAACTATATCATTTTGCTTACAGTCAAAGTTTCTACCTGTTTTTTTTTTTTTCAAAGTGCAAGGTAGAGTTTCCGTAGTTAGGAAAGAAGATAGCTTCCAACTACAGTGAGCACACTGCAGATTACCTGAAGCAGTTGTGCAAGGAGAGAGTAGCCCTGCATGAGGGGAGAGCCACCAAGCAGAACCTTGTGGACACCCTGATGGCCGCTGATACCCAGAGTGTTGAGTCACAGATTGTGACTATAAAGGACCAAATCTTGGGCATGAAGGGACCAGTGGCCAGTGCAGTGTCCAGATCCAGTGAGGAGGACAGCAGGGCCAGTGCAAGCCAAGGGCCACAGCAGCAGGGGAAGGTTACCAGCATTCTGAAGCAAGAAGCTATCAGGCTGCAGATGGAGTTGTGGAGGATGGAGCTGGAGTACCAGAGAGCAGTAAAGCAAGAGCAGTGAGCTGCAGAGGAGAAGAGGGAGCAAGAACAGTGAGAAACTGAACATGAACAGCGAGATGCAGACCATGAAGAGCGTGCATGCCAGAGGTGACATGAACTGGAGAAACTATGACTCCAACCACCAGCACCAGAGCAGGTAAGTGGCTTGGGTTTAACTGGAACTACAGGACTGGATTACAAATTAAATTCCAAATTGATAACTGAATTTAAATAGGGGGAGGATATGGATACCTTTTTAAATTCCTTTGAAAAAGGTTGCATTCAGACAAAGATTCCGAGAGGGTCCTGAAGCTTCCAGCTATCCCCGCTGCTTACTGGGAAAGTTCAGGATGTACTGGGTCAAACTAACAATGAGGACAGTAATGATTACAGCAAACTTAAAGCTGCACTTTTAAAAAAGTTTGATTTAACTGCAGAAGCATATAGAGCTAAATTCCATAAGCTCAGGAGAAGCCCTGACATGAGCTACGAGGAGCTAGCCATGAAACAATGTCAGTGTTTAAAACATTGGTGTGAAGGAATTGAAACAAACTCTGTAGATAAAATTGAAAATGCTATATTGTTAGAGCAGTTTTTTGGGGGCATGCCCAGCAGAGCTGAAAACCTGGCTGGAGGACTGAGATCCCAAAACAGTGCAAGAGGCTTCTGAACTCTTGGACCACTATGCCAAGAGCAGACCTCCTCTGAGAGAGAATGGGGCCAATGTGGCAGTGCAGAAAGGGAAAAGTGCACCTTCAGGGCAGCTAAAACCCTCACTGCCTCCACCAAGACAAGTTAGCCCCAGGTTTCAAAGAAAATATTTTTCTGAGAAAAGAAATGAATGTTGGGTTTGCAATGAAACTGGGCATATTGCCAGATAGTGTCCCAAAAGGATAAGCAATATCCAAAATGGGGCTAGGAAAGAAGTGTTTTTTTTGTGTGTTCCTGGAAGCTTGCCTGTGAATATGAGGGAACACATGCACCCAGTCACTGTGAATGGCATACAGACACAAGGGTTAAGAGACACAGGGGCATCCCTGATGTTGGTAAAAGGGGATCTGGTAGAGCCTGATCAGTTTATACCCAATAGGTTTGTAACTGTACAAGCATTCACTGGGGAGGAGACAACCTTGCCACTCACTTGTGTTCTCCCAGACTAGGGTGAAACAGGGGGAACTGTGCAACTGGTGGCTGTAGCCAAAACTTTAGCAGTTGGCATCATCCTTGGCAACAATCTCAAACAGGGGATGGTGTGTGCAGTTACCTGTAGCCAAGTGGCAAGGGAAAACTCTAGCTCCCTGGATCCCATAGAAGCCACTATGGAAACCACTGGGAGGCTGGTTCCCCAGCCTGTGTCTCCTCATATGGAGACTAATGAAAAGGGGGTATAAATTTCCCCAGTAGCAATTAACAAACAGTTATGGAGGGTTACTCCAAAGAAGGAGGGGTGATCCACTGTCAGGGGGTTAGGGATGACAGTGATCCAGAGTGCCCTGATGCTAGAGCTAGGGACCCTAGTTTAGATACTAAAGGGGACCTGTCCCATGCCTTGAGAATGTGCGAGGAGTTTACAGCTGCTCAGAAAAGTGACCATAGTCTAGAGAAGCTGAGGGCTTGGGCAGACTGTGATGAAGCACAGGGGAGGTGATGGAAAACATAAAGTCTATTGGGAAATGGACTGATGTATACTAAGACAGAAACAAACACTGTAGGAGGGTGATGACGTCAGTTCCCACCAAGAGGAGCTGAAGCAAGACGCTGAGGAAGACGCAGTTGCAGAAAGGCAAATAGCGGCATGTTATTGTTAATTTAACTCTGTGAGATAGTCCCTTCTGTGGTTAAATGTGCTTTCCGATGTAACAATTTTATTTAACCAGCAGTATATTCTTTAGTCATATTGCTCACCGAAAAGTTTTTGACTCATAGAGCATGCAAGTAAAAGCACTAAGTGTGCATTCATGTATGGTGTAATTTGCCAGTGTAATCCCTAGTATTGTAGCGAGTACTTTCATGTCGGTCCTATGATTTTTTTTTATGGTTAAATTAGATATTTGTAGATAACGCTAAAGTAATAGGCTGAGAAGTCCACACAACCCTTATTCTTGAAAGTGAAAAAAAAATAGGGGGGAGACAGCAAGTGAGCAACTGAAGAAGCTGGAAACTTGGAATGTCAAAATCAGTGAAAAGTGTAAAGGAAATTACTAGAAACCATGGAGGCAAAAAACCTGAAAAAAGTAAAAGAACTACAGAAGTCTCAGAAGTCACAGAGCAACCTGGTAAGCACCTTGATTTAAACTCGGAAAGAAATTGCTACAATTGGTAAGTGATCCGCTATTATATCCACTACCAGAAACTCCTATAAAGCACAATAAGGGTAAAAATACTAAGCTAACTGGTAAAATAACACAATTTTGCAAAGTAAAACAGTTTGATAACATGGAAGTAAAGGAAAAAATGCTTTGCAAACAGAGAATGGGGTGGTGGATATAGAACAAGAAGCAGAATCTTTAGAATGAAATGTCTTGCCAGGAGAATCGTCACTGCAGGGGCTAACTGTGACTCAAGAGAAAATAATGCTGTTTCCACAACAAGAAAAACATCAATTTACTAATAAGGAGAGGTTAATAGTCACTGATCAAGAGAACAGGTTACAAGAACGAGACCTCACTTCACTTCCCACTGAACACATGTCGGGAGGTCATGCAGATAATACAGGAGTAATGCAGGCAGTTGCAGCTTTAAGACAAGATGTGTTAAATGCTTTGGGAGAATTGGGACACTCAATTAAAGGTATTTCAGATATAATGAGTAAATTAACAGAAAAAATGGCAACTCTGACTATACAGACACAAGAATTAGAGCAACATGTCTCTTAGGTGGAAGACATTAAAGGCCCTGTTTTAAAAATACAATCACAGCATGATATTCAAATTAAAATTTTAACAACAAAGTTAGCTGATCTGGAAGATAGAGCCAGGAGAGAAAATATTAGATTGAAGAATGTCCCAGAGGGGGTAGAAGGCTCTGGAGACCCTCTACTGTTTTTTGGAAAAATAATAACTGAAACCACCGGGAAGAAATTTCCTGACCAGAAAGTAACACTGGATAGAGCTCACCATGTAGGCTCTAGATTTAACAATGGTACTAATAATTACTCACACTCCATCTTCATAAAACCACATAGGTTTCAAGATAAAGAATTAATATTGCAGAAGGCAAGAACTGAAAAGGGTCTAAAATATGCAGAATTTAATTTCAATGCATATCCTTATTTATCAATGGACACACTAAATAAACAGAAACTTTTTAACTCACTGAAGAAAAAATTATATGAAAAGGGTATACGGTTCTCGATGCAGTACCTAGCTAAGCTGTGATTTATAGTAAATGGAAAAATCCTGGTTTTTGATGACTTTGAAGAGGCAGAAGAGGCTTATGAAAAATGTTATGGTGGGACAACAAACCAATCGTCTTACTCAGGAAGATCACACCCATACAACAAATGAGTTAAAAGAAGCATTAAGGAAGAATTAAAGTTGGAATAACTAAAAAAAAGAGTAGAAGAAAGGATGAGAGGTATGAAGAGAAGTTTGAGAAGCTCGACATGTTGCAACACAGATCGACAGAGTGATAGAAACGAATCACTGTGGATTTCCAATGGGGGAGGGAGGGGCGATGACTCTGCTGCAAATTATGAAATCTACATAAAGAATAGGCATGAGGGGTGAAAGGGACATGAGGGGATAACTCACATTATGTGGACAAAGACCTTGTAGCCCCCTACTCCCACCCATTGAGAATCCTTTAGGAATTTAAAAAAAAGAGGGGTTTACTTAGGGGTTTATGCTGTATAGCAGGCCTGTGCTGTGAGGCCGAAATAGTGTTAGATGAAATGGTTATGCTCCTTAGTTGTGTAACTCAGATATACATATTCATTTTCTTAAGAATTACTTTATCTTGAGTGCTCATGTATCAGAATAACAAAATATAAGGCAATAAAAAGTTTTTGGAAGATGAAATAGTTGGAAATAAAGTAAGAAGGGAAGGAGTGTGTTGCAATAGGATGAGTTGTAAGGTATTTAAGTCCGCAATGGATGGGATGAATTAGAAATTAATGCGACTGCATCAACAAAGCTCAAGGGATGCTATATAGAGCATCGCTGCATCATAGGGGAGGGCTGTGGCCCAATGGTTGCCTCAGGAGGGTACAAAAGGGGGTGTTAGGAATTTATGGGGGAAAATAAGAAGGGTAAGAACTCAAATAGAATAAGGGGAGAGATGAAAAATAGAGGGGGGGGGAGAAATGAAAATGGGGAAATTTTAGGGGCTTAAAAGAAAAAACAATTTGATAATAAATGGAAGGGAATGATCCAGGCTGAAAATAGAAAATTAAAATGTCTACATTAAATTTAATAACATGGAATGTTAAAGGTTCAAGAAATAGAACAAAAATGGTCAAGATAATAAACTACATAAATAGTAAATATATTCATTCCTTATTAATACAAGAAGCACATTTTTTAGAAGCACATTTTGGTTGGTTTCAGAAAAAAATGGGGAAAGGGTGTGCATTCACCACATACTTCACAAGCTAGAGGGACTGCCATATTTTTTCATAGAAGAAACTTTCAACCCCATATAGGGAAAGAATTCAAAGATCAGAATGGAAGATATGTCATCTCTGAGTTAAAAATGGGCATCAGGTATTTACATTAGCAATTATTTATGGTCCTAATTATAACAACCCATCTTTTTTTTACAATTTTTTTGTTCTTTTTTTCAGTTGTCAAGCTTTAACTCACCTTATATTATAGGAGGAGACTTTAATTTAGTATTAAATAAAACTGATAGAACTACAGGTGCAGAGGATAACTTTAAAGCATCAATAAAAGTTAAAAAAATGTTATGGAGGATTTGAAACTGGTAGATCCATGAATTCACTTGAAGTACCCAAATAATCAATATTCTTATTATTCTAAAACACATTATTCATATTCAAGAATAGATTATTATTTAGTTTCAGAAACAATACTATTTATGGTTAAAATAGTGGTGTACCCAGGAATTTTTATTTCGGATCACTCCCCCTGTTGGATGGAATTATGATTAACCCACCAAATGATGTTTACTCCACAGTGGAAAATAAACTCACAGCTTTTTAAGGATACAGGAAATAATGAAACAATAGCAAAAAGAAATAAAGCATTTCTTTAGAAGGAATATAGAACAAAATACAGCTATAATGGTGATCTGGGATTCCTTTAAAGCTTGGATAAGAGGATTATTTCAGGAATTAGAAGGAAGAAAAAAAAATGGATACAATAATGTAAGTCCCTGGAAAATTATATAAATATACTGGAACAAATTCATGCTTTAACTCAAGATACTTCTATTTTTGGTCAATTAATACTAAAAAGAGATTTATACAATAAAATGATTATGGAAAAAGTGGAGAATCAAATATTAAGAACAAGAGCAAACTATTATATAAATGCAGGCAAACCCTTAAAATGAATGGCCTGGCAGGTAAAGAAAGATCAAGACTGAAATAATATAATCCAAATAAAAGACAATAAGGTAAAATTGTGGAAACACCCGACATATATAATGAACATATTTTTAGAATATTATAAAGAATTATACACAGCACAGGAAAGAATGGAAAATTAGATTAGTATTCTAGAAAAAACAAAGTTAAAGCAATTAACAAATTAAACAAAAAATGTGTTAGATCAACCATTTACAAATTCTGAAGTAGATATGGCAATAGAAGAAATAAAGTGAGGGAAGTCACCAGGACCTGGTGGTTTACAACATAAATTCTATAGAAACCTTAAAGAGTTATTAATTTCTATTTTTGTGGAGATGTTTAATAAAATTAAGGTAATGAAAAAATCCCAAAATCTTTTTATGAGGCAATAATATTCCTTATTTTAAAACAAGACAAAAATCTGGATCTTTGTAGTTCATATAGACCATTATCATTATTAAATTCCGACTATAAAATTTTCACTAAAGTTCTGGCTAGGAGACTAGAAAACTTTCTGCCAGAAATAATTAATCAAGATCAAAATGGGTTTATAAAAGGAAGAAAAATAATGGAAAATATCAGATGAACCATAAACTTATTGGAAAATAGAGATAATAGAGATTCTATATTATTAACGGTCAATGCAGAAAAAGCATTTGATCACGTTGAATGGGAATACATTATACAAACTTTGATCAAAATGAACTTTGGTGGAAATTTTGTGGAATGGATTAAAATAATATATTATCATCCAATAGCTTAAATAAAAATTAATAACTTATTTTCCCCAACATTTAAATTATCAAGAGGAACCCATCAGGGATGTCCTATATCTCCTTTGATTTTTGCACTTTGTATAGAACCATGGGCAGAGTGTATCAGACAGAATTAGAACATTAGAGGAATTAAATATAGCAATACCTATCACAAAATAAGTTTATATGCAGACGATGCTCTTCTGTATAGGGACAATGATCAAGAATCAATAATGGAATTTATAAGGATTACAGACAGTTTGATAAAGAATCAGGTTTAAAAATTAACTATGAAAAAACCTCAATCTTAAAAGCTTTAGAGGCAAGGGGAGATATATTTAAAAATACTAAATACTGCTTGGAAGTTGAGGAGTTCAAATATTTAGGTATTAAAATTACTAAAAAATTAAACAAAATAACAGCAGTAAATCATGATACACTTCTACAAACAATAAAAACAGATTTTGAAAAATGGAAGAGCTTGCCATATACCTTAATTGGTAAGGTAAAAATGCAGGTCTTACCTAAATTAATGTATGTATTTCAACCCCTCCCAATAGAAGTCAATATGTCATTTTTCAAATCTTTAAAAAACAATATTACCAACTTTATATGGTTAAATAAAAACTTGAGGATAGCTTACAATAAATTGATACTTCCTGCAGAACAGGGCAGGTTGGCTCTACTCAACTTTTATAAATATTATCTGTCTCACAGGTGACTATAATATGGAGCTGGCTAAATGACCAGATAGAAAATTTAAATTCTGTTTTAATGGAAAAATCAAGGTGAAGTACCCAACTCTAATGAATTTTCTTTTCTCTGGACAAGAGACAGATAAAATTAAATTAAAGTCCCTCCCAGTCTCATTGAATACAACTCTTAAATGCTGGACTCAACTTTACAGGGTTCTGAGATTTGATATAGGTATTACAAAATATACTCCACTGTATAATAATTGGAAATGTCTTTCATCCATTAATGATCAGGTCACTAAGTAATGGATTTCATATGGCTTGACAAAAATGGGTCAATTATTTGATCAGGAAGTCTTCCTGACATTTGATGTTTTGAGACAAAAATATTTCTTTCCTTTGACACATTACTTTAAATATATACATATAAACATTACATAATAAAGATAAATGGGGAACTAAAACTAAGGTCTAGAGCAATTTTAAAAAAATTAGAGGAACAAAAAGAAAACAAAAAACTGATACCAATTTTGTACAGATCTCTATTTATGATTACTATAAAAGAGGTGGATAAATTAAAACATAAATGGCAAGAGGAATTGGGAAAGGAAATTACAGATTAAATTTCTGAGGATTTATGGAATGAGATCCTAGGATCAGTATTTATGAATATTAAATCCACTAATTTAAGACAAATTCAGTATAATATTCTACATAGAACATATCTTCTCCATATAAACTGCACAAAATGAATGCAGAATTGAATGATAAATGCCCGAGATGTACTACAACAGGCACACTGATTAATTTAATTCATTGTTGCCTTTTTTTAACAAATCTTTGGTCTAAAATATATAATATGATTGAGAAAGTGATGAATAAACAAATAACATTTAAGATTTTATTCACTATGTTTGATATAGAGGGGCAAGGAACTAGGAGTAATCAAGCCCAACAAACCTTTATTTCAATAGCAAAGACATAGGCAGGATGGAAGCTGTCCAGAGGAGGGCAACTAAAATGGTGCAGGGTCTGCACCGGAAGACATATGAAGAGAGACTAAAGGAGCTTAATATGTATAGCCTCGAGGAAAGGAGGGAGAGGGGGGACATGATAGAAACTTTCAAGTACCTCAAGGGAATCAACAAAGTCCAAGAGGGTAGCATCTTTCAAAAAAAGAGGTGTGCAAGAACAAGGGGGCACAATTTGAAGATGGGGAGGTGGCTCAGAGGTAATTTAAGGAAGTATTTTTTCATAGAGAGGGTTGTGGATGCACGGAACGGCCTTCCGGAAGAGGTCGTGGAGTCAAAAACTGTAGTGGAATTCAAGCATGCATGGGACAGTCATAAGGCAATTCTAGGGGATGGGGGTAGGAAGAAGTAGGCTGCTGGTTAACTAGGATCTGTAGCTTATCCAGTAGGCAGGGAAATGGGCAGACTGGGTGGGCCAAGCGGTCCTTATCTGCCGTCAAATTCTATGTTTCTATGTAATGACGACTGCAAAAAAATGTATATTAATAAAATTGAAAGATTCTAAACTGCCAACATTTAAAACATGGTTAAACCATATGGTGGATGCTATGAATTTAGAAAGGATCCCATTTGTTAAAGAGAGACAAGAGGATAAATTTGGAAAGACTTGGCAGCCCTTTTTAGATATTATATCTGAAAGTATATAAAATAAAATAAATTTGTCTTCTGATAATAAGGAAAAAAAAATTTTAAAGAAAGGATTTAATATGAAAGCCTGGATCAGGTCCCTAGAATAGAGTAGAGTAGGAGGTAATGATGACTATGACATTAATGGGCAAAAAATCTGATGCACATAAATATCAGATAAAATATATTCCCCATCTTGTTTGTTCTGAAAAAAAAGGATGTTAAGACAGAGGGAGGGATGATAGGCAGGCAGCTTGTCTTTCCCCAGTGGTACCATGAGCAGTTACTGAAGACTGCACATGATATTCCCTTGTCTGGTCATCTGGGAATCACATGCACTATGCAGAAGTTGGCCCAGAATTTCTATTAGCCCAACTTACACCCAGCAGGTGAAGGAGTATTGCAGGTCTTGTCACCGGTGGCAAGAAATAGGGACGGCGGCTAAGAAAACCCAAGCTGCCGTAATTCCATTGCTCATATTGGAGGAGTCATTCCAGAGGGTGGGAATGGATATTGTGGGGCCTTTAAATACTCCATTTCCTCCAGAAGGAGGTTCATCCTGACTTTGGTGGATTATGCCACCTGGTATCCAGAGGCAGTCATTCTATCCTCACTGAGGACAGACAAAGTGGCAGATGACTTACTTGGGATTTTCTCCCATGTTGGGTTTTCACAGGAGGTTATCACCAGTCGAGGGGGTTCCTTCATGTTGGACCTGATTAAATGTTTGTGGGAGAAATGTGGGGTGGTGCAGAGGTGCACGACACCTTATCACCTACAAGCCAATGGGCTTGTGGAAAGATTTAATGGTACCCTGAAATCAATGCTCCACGCATTTGCTGAACAGCATGGGAGGGACTAGGAGAAATGCCTTCCCCACCTGTTGTATGCATACAGGGAGGTGCACCATGAGTCCACAGGGTTTTCCCCCCTTCAAGCTCTTATATGGACTTGATCCAGGAGGACTGGAAAGGCAAGCATGCCACCCAGGGAACTCCCATATTGGATTATGTCCTTAGGTTTAGGGAAAGGCTGAAGAAGCTTATGGGGACAGTCCGGAGCAACCTGGCAGGTGCCCAACAGAAACTAAAAGTGTGGTATGACCACAGAGCCAGAGCTCGCTTGCACACGGTGGCTCAGGAAGTCATGGTCCTTATCCTGAAAGACAAGCTGCAGGCTGAGTGGGCAGGACCATACAAAGTAGTTAGAAAGGTAAATGATGTGAACTATATCATAAAGGTATCTGACAGAAGACATACAGAAAGAATGTCCCATGTCAACATGATGAAGTTGTATGCTAATAAGGCTGACGTGGTGTTTGCAGTATGTAGTCCTGGTGAGGGGACAAAGGAGACCCCCTTCCGGACTTTCTGGAAGAAAGCAAGCAGCAGTCCTCTGTGGAGGCAGTTAAATTGTCACCCCAGCTGGCCCCAGACAAGACCTAGGAAGTAAGGGAGTTTTAGTAGACTTTGCCCCACTGTTTAGTGCCAAGCCTGGACCATCCCCCTTAACAACGCATGATGTGGAGACAGGAACACAGACACCCATACATTGAACAGCATATCGGGTGTCAGAGGCTGTTCAAAAGGACATTAGGAGGGAAGTGGAGGAGATGCTGGATTTAGGGGTAATCTAGAGATGCCACAGCCCCGGTCCTCACCCGTAGTCCTTGTGCCCAAGCCAGATGGCTCTACTCATTTCTATGTGGACTATCATGGACTGAATGCAGTCACAAAGTCAGACACCCACCCGACGCCCCAGACAGACAAACTCCTGGACAAGTTGGGAGGGGCCACCTACCTTATGACTATTGACCTGACAAAGGGGTATTGGCAGGTAGAGTTAACTGACAGAACTAGGGAAAGGTTGACTTTCATCAATCTGATAGGCTTATTTGAATTTAAAGATGACTTTCGGAATGAAGAACACCCCAGCCACTTTCCAAAGGTTGGCGAAGCAGGTGTTAAATGGTGCTGAGGAGTATGCCATGGCATACCTGAATGACATTGCCATCTTTAGTGCCAGCTGGGAGGAACACCTATCCCACCTTAGGGAAGTGCTGGGCAGGATACAGAGGGCCTGACTCACTGTCAAAGTTGAGAAGTACCAGGTGGCCATGGCTGACGTGGCATACCTCAGGCATGTTGTAGGCCAGAGATAGCTCCATCCTAACCAAGTAAAAATAGAGGTGATCAAATCATGGCCCAGACCAGAAATGCAGAAGCAGGTCAGGAGTTTTCTAGGGACAGCAGGGTACTATAGGAAATTTGTACCCAATTACAGTGCCCTGGCTACTCCCCTATCTGACCTGGTAAAGAAAAAGATGCCTAAGAAAATTACCTGGGAACCAGCCAGCCAGTGAAAAAGCCTTTACCCGACTGAAGGAGGCACTGTGCAGTGCTTCTGTCTTGACAAATCCTGACTATAGCAGACCCTTATAGTCCAGACTGACACCTCAGACATGGGTATTGAGGCAGTACTGAGTCAGACATCCAACCAAGGGAAAGATCACCCCATAGTGTACCTGAGTAAAATGTTACTTCCCAGGAAGCAGGCTTACTCTACTGAGGAAAAAGAGTGTCTTGCCATAGTGTGGGACCTAAAGAAGTTAGAGCCATACTTATACGGGCAGCATTTTGATGTACAAACTGACCACAGCCCCCTGGTTTGGCTGACACAAATGCGAAAAACTAATGGTAGACTATTAAGATGGAGTCCTGCCTTGCAAGGGTATGACATGATGATCTTACAGAGGGCTGGAGCGACCAAGCAGAACGCAGATGGCTTGTCATGCCTATATGTGGCCTGAACTGACTTAGGGAGCTTATCCCATGCAAGGGATGGAGCCCCCAAATTCAGTCTAGCTGGGGAGGATTGTGATGCTTGGCCAGCTGGTTATGATTATTGTATGGTATTGGTAGTATAAATAAATGGTCTGAGTATGAAATGTCAGTCTGTGAGATTTGGTCCTTTTAAATTACAAGGTGTCAGCAGCTGAAATCACAGGATGTATTACACTGACCAGGAGATCTCTGTAATGTAATTAACTTCCTTGAGAAATTGCATGTTATGGCCTTTTTATGACCTCATGCTTTTGAAGTTGGAAGCTAAATACACATTTTATTACAACAGGCCAGGACGTCATTTAGCTGATTCCTGTTGGCTATCTCACACCTGGGTGATGGACTGCAGGGTTGTAAACCTCAAATGAACTGGTTGATCAAAGACTCATAATTTGGGAAATGGGTTTTTGCTGATGTCACATTATTTAATATACCTCCCGATGGGAAATGATGTCTGAAATTTTATATTCTAAAAGAAAGAGCTAGATGACTCACAGAAGGGGTTTGGAGACATAGAGTTTAAACTGATACTTGTGTCTGAAATGAATGTCATATTATTTTGGGACTCTGAGAGAAACAGGTCTCTGATCTAACTATAAGCACTTCCAGAGGTAATACCTTAGGCAGCAAAAATCTAAATGCATTGTGGTAGGATTTTTTTTGTTTTATACTTTTCCCTTGTTCTTTTATGTGATTGTGAGCTCTTTGATATATTGTTCTGTGTTTACATTTTTCATATTTTTATCATCTTTTAGTAAAGCATCTTTTCATTGAAAGACTGCCTGGGTGTCTGCCAGTTCTTTTTAGAAACATAGGAACACAGAATTTGATGGCAGATAAGGACCGCTTGGCCCATCTAGTCTGCTCATTTTCCTACCTAACAGATAAGCTGCAAATCCTAGTTAACCAACAGCTTACTTCCTCCTACCCCCCAGTGGGACTGCCTTATGTCTGTCCCATACATTCTTGAATTCCCCCAATGTTCTTGACTCCACAATCTCCTCAGGGAGACTGTTCCATGCATTCACAACCCTCTCCGTGAAAAAATACTTCCTCACATTACCTCTGAGCCGTCCCCCCTCTATCTTCAAATTGTGTCCCCTTGTTCTTGCACATCTCTTTTTCTGAAAGATGCTAGCCTCTTGGACTTTGTTGATTCCCATGAGGTACTTGAAAGTTTCTATCATGTCCCCTCTCTATCTTCTTTCCTCAAGGGTATACATATTAAGCTCCTTTAGTCTTTCTTTGTATGTCTTCCAGTGCAGACCCTGCACCATTTTGGTTGTCCTCCTCTGGACAGCCTCCACTCTGTCTATGTCTTTGCGGAGATGGGGTCTCCAGAACTGCACACAGTACTCCAGATGGGGTCTCACCAACTGTCTGTACAGAGGGATAACAACTTCCTGTTTTCTACTATTGATGCCTCTTCCTATGCATCCCAGTATCCCCCCAGCCTTCCTTACTGCCTTCTCACATTGCTCACCCACCTTTAGGTCATCTGATATAATTACCCCCAGGTCCCTTTCCATTTTTACTGCTGTCAGTATCTCACCCCCCATTGTGTACTCTTGCCCTGGGTTTTTGTTTCCCATGTGCATTACCTTGTACTTCTTTACATTGAATCTGAGCTGCCATACATTTGACTGTTCCTCCAACCTTGCCAAGTCCCTTCTCATCCATTCCACTCCTTTTTTGCATGTGACATATAGGTGGTTAAGTCTGACATTTGTTCAACAGCTTGATGGTGTTACTGAGCTTGAGTAAAAAGGTAAGAATATACCTAAGGTCGCTTATAGAGTTAAAAGGGTTCATTTTGGATATCTGGTTAGGCTCCCTTAGGCAAACGATATATTGCATCCCCTTGAAGAGGATATTATCTGAGCCTGTACATTTGGGTACACTAGCATAAGGTTCACAGATTGAATCCCCCCAGAACTTAAGACTAAAGGTGATTTGGACCCAAAAGCAGACAGGAGGGTTACCCTGTCTGTTACCTGTTCACACTATTGTGCTCTGAGGTTGGCACTGTGGGAGCAGAGGGCCTGATCTGCTGAGTGTGTTTGTGATACTAGGCACTGGGACTTGTTTCCCGATCTCTGTTGGCATATAAATATACCCCTTGCCAGGGGTTTTAGCCAATCAGAGGCCAGGAAATCTACATACCCATTTTTCTCAGAAGCCCATTAGTTCAACACAGTATGTCAGCCACTCTTATGGAAATAAAAGTATCTCACATGCAACTGAAAGAAGTACTGTGACTGAATGGAGTGATCATCCAACACTTCTAAGAGCTATAATATGCACAGCAGCATTCTACAGACATCTGCTGACCTCTAGTTTCACCAGTTTACTTTGTGAGTACAACAAGTGCTCCTCGGCATCCCCGGTACCTCCATTCACCATCCCCCTCCTTTTTCCCCTGCCAGGATCCACCTAGGTAACCTCACTCCCAGCCCTACTGAACCTGCTTATTAAATACCCACCAACCCAACCTTACAGTCACAGGAGGAGCTGCTGGCACCAATTCTCTAAGACCCCTGCTCTGTTTAGTAGGATTGAGGTTTCTTGATAATCTCCCTCATGATCATTTGGGCACGTTGCTTCTTCAACTGCTGTTGTTGTCATGCAAGCTGCAAACCACTGGCATGATCAGTGCCTCCTTGATTATTTTTCATCAAGACTATAAGAGAAATGCCCAGGTCCATGAGACCACAAAAGGCTTCCTCTGCTAATATGTACAGCTTTCTGCTGCTAGGGAACTGCACAATTATTTGATGGTGTATGGGGTCTGGAATTTGATGCTGTGTACATTCAGAGTTAGTATTGTAGGCATGTACTTCCCCTCTGCACTACAAAACTGAGTGCGTGTGTGGGGGAAGGTTGGTATAATTGTTATCATAAAGGAGTCTCGAGGATTGGTACTGAACCTACTTCTTACCACATGCCTTAGCCAACAGGTTCTGCTTCACTGGGAACTTCAGTAGTCTCACTATGATGGATCTTGACCTTACTCTAGGATTTGCTGGGTTGAGCATCAAAGCAGCTTGTTCAGTTTCAGTCATGTAGCTGGGCACCAGTTCCAAAGTTTCAAGGACTAAAAATGTTGAAATATTAGGGTCTTCAATACATTCTGGGAGGCCATATATTTGAAGTGTGTTCTAACATTTTGTCCAAGAGTCAGGATTGCTGTTTGACCATCTGTGCAGCTAACTCCTTTAGGCTGTCCAGCTACTTGTCCAAATAGAAACATAGAAACATATATCAGTGGTACACTTCTCTGGAGCTTCCACTCTTTTCCACAGTGCCCCTAACTTCACACAGGGATCTACGTTTTGCTATTTACTTCAGCTCTGAAGCTTAGATTTCTACTGTAATTAAATCTAGCTTCTTGTCTTTGCATAACATTTTATACCCATGTAATGACGGATTTGCTGGCATCATTGCATTACTTAAGGTGTCAGACCCCTTGCTGCCAAGGCTTTATTATATCAGACTCCATCTCCACTGTTAGCCATCAATTTGTTTGTCATTCTGAAGATCAACCCCTTTTCTCTCCAACATGAGCAATTTTGTTATAATAATTGTGCAAAAAAGAGGCGATTTGTCCCAGAGTTCTTCTCATACTGTGCTTACAGTGTCTTGACATCACCAGACGAGTGTGGTTTTCTAATAGCAATTTGCCATCCAATCACAATTAGAGCTTAACAACTTCATATTAAGACAATGTAGATACAAACTAAGCACCCTGTATTTATAGTTTATATAGTATATTGTGTACCATGCAAGAGCCCACTGAGCCATTTACAAATGCTTGTGCACCAGCACTAAATGTTGTTGCAGTTACAGAAGGACTCTTTCCTGAGCATGCAAGAACATCTGTCTGCTGAGATAGTGGCATGAGGCAAGAGCAAGTGTTATACCCCAGCTCTTCTGTAATAATTGAAAACAAACTGCATGATTAAGCCTACACTGTTTTTGTTTATTCCTAAATTTTTAATTTGTTAAAAAACATTACAAGGATGTGGCAGAGAAAGGCAGCCATACTCCACAATTTATAGAGGCTGCTTATGTAACCATGAATACCATATAGCAGGCTTTTGTATTGGGCCTAACAAAGGCTTTTCCTGTTGGAAGTCTAGTGTTCAGCCTGGATTCATCCATGCCACTCTTCCACTTCACTGGTCCTGCTGTTGCACATTACAACAGGCACTCCATGAAAGCAATATCACAAAGCACCCCCATGTCAATTTTCCTCCTGCTTTTTCTCCTGTCCCATTTCTCCTGCAGAGCATAGGATTCACACATGGAGGTGTGCCCATCCTATGTATCCCCACTGGTCCCTCCCATACTTTGCCTCCTTGGCCCACTCTACCCACCAGGCCTCCACCTGGTAGCAGCCGGGACTGGGATGATAAGCCACATCTTCCCAGGAGAGGAGAGGAGAGGAGCCCCCCGGACATTCAATACTCTCTCTCCTCAGCCTACCCCTGAGGATTCAAGCTCATTTCTGAACCCATGTTACTGGTGTGGCAGGAGATAAGGCACCTTGCAGCATCTCAGCCATCTATGCCACAGTGCCAGCTGGGGTGCAGCCTTTTGCAAGGAGCCCATGGAGTCCTGATTCATTATTTTGTCAAACCTGTTTGTGCAGTGCCAACATGGAGAGGGAACAGGGAATGTGGTGCTTGAATGTAGCTGCTAAATTGTGAGTAAAACTGTGACTACTACTTCTTCAATCATATTAGAAGGATTTATTCCTGTCAGAGTGAATGTCTGAGCTGTACTCACCCCGTGACTAGAGACCTGAGGTGTCTGGTGACTGCAGATATTATTGTAGGTGAGCCCTCTTGTAAGTCTAACATCCTACCCTATACACAGAAGGTTTGCCTTGGCCATATCCATGCTAGCTAATATTCAGTAAATATGGTAGCCACAGGCACCTAGATGTGAGGTGCTGGAGTTACAGCATGTTGGTTCATCATCCAGGATGTGAAGGAGTTGTGTGAATGATTTGCCAGCCTGTGGCCTCACATAGCCCTGGACTTCTTGGACAAAGAGTGGGTCAAAGCCAGGGAAAAGTCTACAACTTTATTTAAATTTTGATAACCAGGTAGGCCCACTGAGACAGCATATCCTCTTTTCAGGGACAACCCAAAATTAGTTACATTCAAAATTATAAAAAAGTATACAACATTGTACATTAACACAATTGACTTACATATGTAGGCGAGAAATTGCACTAGGATTCCCAGAAGTTAGTTATATACAATACACAACAGTAGGGAACAGGGCATAAACTAAATGGTTAACAGAACAAAGAAACTCCTATTAGATATACGCTTCTAGATATAGGCAGATTGCACATAAGATACACAGCATGTAGGAAGATAAGAGAAAGATTCCATTGAAAAAGCTGGCATGGAAAAGATTTAAAAGATTGTACTAAAAGTTTAAAAAGCAATCATGTCTGAAGTGTCAATGTTTTGAGCACAAGGGAAAGGTGCGTGACTGATTCTGACAAGCTTGAAAGCTTCAAGAATGACAAATATGGAAATCAGCTTAATTTACATACAACAAATCATAGCTGAGATTCCTCAGGAGAGTAACTGGCACCCTGAGAATGCTATGACTGTTTGGGAAAGTGCATGGCTGCATGTGAGGCTGTGCGTGCAAGACGTATGCAGATGGTGGTGAGCAGAAAAGTCTCTAGTCTTCAATCAATCAATCAATCAAACTTTAACCAGGCATAAACACCATTGAGCAAGCTCATTTTCAAAGTGGTCATGGACTTCAATACAATTCACAATTGCAAGTAGGATAGACAAAAAACAAAACATTATACATGTGAAGGATAGTTTAGGCCTACACATACAGAGCCAACATAGGTAAACTCAGTTATAATTCATATCAAAATGAAGGAAAGGGGAAAGAGGAGAGAGTATGTGAGATGGGGGAGGGGATAGGATGGTGAGGACTGGGAGAAGAGGAGGTGGGCTAATAAGTGCTGGGTACCCCCTACTGGGGCAATGAGTTGAGCAAGACTCTGTGACAAAGGGTTTGTGGAAGATACCAGAGGCTAAGGGCACATAGTCACCAAAAAACAGCTGCAGGTTTCCTTCAGGTACTCAGCTATTAGTGCTTTGAATGTGGATGGACCTGGAAGGGATGAGAGCTTTAGAGAGCTTTGCATGGTGTTCCGTAGGGATGGGAATGAGAAGTTGATTGTAGCAGAGCCATGGGTTGTATTTACTCTGGGATTCTGGAAGCAGAGTATGGAGAAGCGTCTCAGACCATAAGATCCCTTGGCAAGTTCTAAGAAGTTCAAGATTTTTGCAGGAGGTTTATCAGACAGTGCTCTAAAGAACCAAAGAAGAGCATTTCTTTTCCCCCTAGTTGAGAGTGAGGGCCATCTCATCTCTTAGTACAGTAGGCAGTGGTGGGTGCAAGGGAACAAATTAAGAATGAACCTTAAGGCCCAGTGATAAAGAGTGTCAAGTTTGTTGAGCACTGTTGAGGGACAATGGTTGTAGAGAAAGTCAGCATATTCCAGTAAGAGTAGGAATGTGGTTTGTACTAGTCTCTTTCTAGCTTATTTGGTGAGCTTAATGCAGTAGAATAAGCCTAACCACTGCCTTAGTTTTTTTGAGAACTCATTCAGGTGGCACAGAAAGTTAAGTTTGTTATCCAGCCAGAACCCTAGGTATTTAAAGGTATCAACTATTTCAAGAGGTTCTCCCAAAAATGTTAGAATCTTGGGATAATGTGTTGGTCCTGAAGCTGCCTTTGGTGGGAGGACCATGGCTTTAGTCTTTTTGGCGTTGAGTACAGTCTTGAGACAGTTCTGAGAGAATGAGCACTGGACCTCAGCAACAAGATTAATGTTGCTGGGTCAGAAAAACCTGAAGTCAAAAGTTGCATCCAAAGCAATTAGACCAGTTGCTGAATGAAAAGACGTAGAGCCTGGCAAGAGATGCTGATCCAAGCTGTGTGCATTGCAATTAAGATGCCAGTGATACCAGCATTGGGGAAGAACTGTGAAACATTTGTGCAGTGCCACGTGTGCAGGGGAGAAATGAGGAGTAAGCATCCTGACTGGTAGTGTCCAGAGACCAACAGTCAGAGCTTATCAAGTGGTGTTAGTCTGCAAGAAGTGACCCAGACACCCACCCAACTCCATCAGGTATAACCAGTGTCGAGAACACTAGAGGAAGGCAGCAGGATTTTACAACTGATTATGTGTTAATACTTAGCAGTGAGGAATCAGGTGCCCTGATCCACATGGGCATCAACCAGAAAAAACACAAAGACCACATCAGCAATCACCATAGTTGCTGCAAAGAATTACATACTGCTGAACCCGATGAGAAAGTGTCTCTTGAGGTCAATGATGACAAACCCAACATCATCAGAAAGGGTTCTGTACTGTTCACTAAAATACGAAGGTGCTGACCAGTCACTGCTCACTATAGACCAGTGACAGAGAACTGGACATTTAGCTCAAGAGGGAGCAGGAGGACCTAAGCCAGTAACAATTTTTCCAGTGGAGGGAACCCCATTCCTAAGCTTCGTCAGAGGCAGTACTGAAAGTGGATTACTGAAGACTTCTAAAAGTACTGAAAGTGGATTACTGAAGACTTCTTTGGATTAAACCCCCATACTGGGTACTGGTAACACTTACTTTATGTGGATTTATCAATTTAGCAAATAGGAAATATATAGTATAATTTAAAAATAGATAAAACAGAGTTTATTGTTGAACTTACAACTGGTCAGAGCATGTTAAGAGTTATACTCCACTGCTGTTAGATATTAGGGCCATCTATAGAGGTACTTTCCATGAACAGCCATATTTATTTATTTATTTTACTTATTTACTTAAAAACTGGTAACTGGGAAAGACACACTGAGCCAAGGCTCATTTTCAGCTGTGATCCAGGGGAAGGGAAGAGGAGTACAATACAGTAGCACACAAGACAAACAATTATGACATACAAATGTTTGATGACTTCAAACTTATCTCTTTGTATATGGTATTTAAAGATTTCCTTATGATAGTTTTATTCTGCCAGACTAACTTTGAAATTGCAGAAACAAATAAATGTATATATGTTATAGTTAAAAGTATAGATAATACCCAATGGTCTAAGAAGGAGGGGCAGAGTTGTAATGCTACTAAATTATCTGCATGGTTTTATTTTGGAGAATGCCCAGAAAATTACTTAAATATTAGCATTCTATCATTACTGTTATTCTCTACAGGACCCACTAATAATTAATGTCTAATTTTGTATGGAGTTTTAGAAAGGTTTATGACCTACTTCACATCCTATGGGATTTTTCCATTTTGTACATATAATTATAATTCCCAGACAAAAATGCATGTTTTGAATGGTATACCATAAAATGTTATGGGTTTAAGTTCCACTATAAAAAGAAAAGAATCCTATCCCATCTTAAGAATCAACAAATGGATGTGCCTTGCTTCAAGAAACATCTGGTATCAGATGAAGCAGAAAAATGGAAAAGGGAATGAGTCAATTACGTCTATCACAGCTGTTTTAACAGTAAAAAGGGGGACTGATTATGCTGATTAGACAAGGAATTAATTTTAATAAAACAGAATATATCACAGATTGTGAAGGAAAATGGCAAATATTGTCTGGCTCATTTGAAGATAAGAAAATCACAGATTGTATTACTGTACTTATGCTCCTAACAATCAACAGGACTCATTCCTAAGAGAATTATGTTCTGAACTGAGCAAATTCTTACAATATGAAGTCATAATTAGGGGTGATTTTAATATGGTCATGGACTCTATACTAGACAGAAGCTCTGCAGGCCTAATATATCCTTAGATACCCTTACGTTAGTTATGACAAACTTAAATGTTTCAGATAGTTGGAGACTTGTCCATCCCAAAGGCAGAGACTACACCTTCTATTCCCCTAGACTTAGATCACATGGTACATTAGATTATATCTTGTTATGGATGCTGTCTCTGTCACTGGAGGCTTAAGTGCAATATACTGGTGCCTAAAGCAAGAAAATCAGAACATTCTCACAGGAGAATCTCAGCCAGACAGCAAAACTGGACACTACAGCTGTGTTGCAGGATGAAGTCTTTGATTCATAGAAATAGCAGTGAGCTGGTAAAACTCTTCCACAAACAGTCAAATATTTTTGTACCTCTTGACTAAGTACATGAAGAATGAAAACATTTGACCATTTGTGAGGAAGTGTCATCAGCTCACTGCTATTTCTACTAATTAAAGTCTTAATCCTGCAACACATCTGTAGTGTCCAGTTTTGCTGTCTGGGACAGGGTAGCTGATCTTCTCCTGTAAGTATATTCTATTTTAGAAACATAGAATTTGACGACAGATAAGGACCACTTGGCCCACCCAGTCTGCCCATTTCCCTATCTATTGGATAAGCTGCAGATTCTAGTTAACCAACAGCCTACTTCCTGCAACCCCCCACTATAATTGTCTTATATCTGCCCATACATGTTTGAATTCCCCCACTGTTCTAGACCCCACAACCTCTCCAGGAAGGCGATTCCATGTGTCCACCACTCTCTCTGTGAAAAAGAATTTCCTCACATTACCCCTGAGCTGTCCCCCCTCTAACTTTAAATTGTGCCCCCTTGTTCTTACACATCTCTTTTTCTGAAAGATGCTACCCTTCTGGACTTTGTTGAATTCCTTGTGGTACTTAAAGGTTTCTATCATGTCCCCCCATCCCTCCTTTCATCAAGGGTATACATATTAAGCTCTCTCAGTCTCTCTTCATATGGTTGCTGATGTAGACCCTGCACCATTTTAGTTGCCCTCCTCTGGACTGTTTCCATCCTGTCTATGCCCTTTTGTAGTTGAGGTCTCCAAAACTGCACACAGTACTCCAAATGGGTCTCACCAACTGTCTGTATAGAGGGATAACCACTTCACTTTTTCTACTTGTGATGCCCCTCCCTATGCATCCCAGTATCCCCCTGGCTTTCCTTACTGACTTCTCACATTGCTTACCCACCTTTAGGTCATCTGATATGACTACACCCAGATCCCTTTCCATTATTGTTGTTGTTAGTACCTCCTCTGCTATTGTGTACTCTTCTCCTGGATTTTTATTTCCCAGGTGCATTACTTTGCACTTCTTTGCATTGAATCTAAGTTGCCATATGTCTGACCATTCCTCCAACCTTGCGAAGTCCCTTCTCATCCTTTCTACCCCTCTTGTGTATCAACTCTGTTACAGATCTTTGTTTCATCCACAAAGAGGCATACCTTTCCTTCCAGACCATCTGCAATGTCACCTATAAAGATGTTAAAGAGGATTGGACCCAGTACTGAACCCTGAGGTACTCCACTAGTAACCACCCTTTCTTCAGAATGTGTTTATATTGAACTCTTTTTGCAGTTCCACTGTGATGTCCAAGATTGATAATATTATGATTTCAGATCACTCTCTATGCAAACTCTCTATATCCCTTGAACTGGAGAAACATTGAAGGAAACACTGGCACCTTAACATCTCCCTCCTAAATGACCTAGATTTAAAAAATGGCTGCACGAGAAAGTTAAAAGTTACTTTGAAATTAATCCTTATCGAGAAGTCATTATGAACAGAGTTTTGGAGGCATTTAAGGCAGTAATGGAGAGGGAGATCATTGTCTTTTTCTGCAGCAAAAGAGAAAGATGCCTATATCTAGTACAGAAGGAAAAATATTGTCTGAATTAGCGTCAGAACATAAAAAACAGTCAAAAACAATAACTTGCTTCATCAACTTATCTCTCTAAAATCAGAATTAATTCTATCCATGGTAATAAAATACAATATACCTTAGTCAGACAAAACAAGAATGTTGGAAACTGAGGAAAAGCAGGAAAACTGCTAGCAAATAGACTAAAACAAAGGACATAATCTCAGGAATCTGTAATGTTTAAAAAAAATGACAATGTTAAAAATAAATTCATTAATGCAGAATTTCAGAAATGTTTTATAAAAACTGCACCTCAGACTCTGACAAACTGAGAGTAAAAGTTCAGCAATGTCTGTCAAAAATAAATCTTTCAACTACTGCATCAGCCTTAAAAAGCAATCCTACTAAACCCAGTATTTCACAGGAAGTTGCATCAGTAATTGAAAAACTTCCTACAGGATGGATTCCCAGCACTGATGGATTCCCTAATAAGTTCTATAAGACACTAAAACAAGACACTAGTGAACACCTCTCTTGCACTTTCTAGGAAGCATACATTAGAAGTATCCTCCCATCATCCATCTCTGAAGCTTATATTACTGTAATTCACAAGAAAGACAAGGATCCACTATCCTGCATTAACTGCATATCCATATTACCACTTAACAGTGAATGTACAATTCTAGCCAAAAAACCTTCAAATAGACTTCAATCTATGATACAAGCCATAATTGACATAGAACAAGTGGGGTTCCTTCCAGACAGATGGAGCGTAGATAACACCCAAAGACTCCCATCCGCCATCTGGCTTTCCAAAAAGACACCATCTCTTGCTATTGCCTTATCACTGGACATTTTTACAGCATTTGATTTCCTACAATGGGACTTTCACATAAAACCCTCCTGAAATATGGCCTAGATCAGACCTTCTGTGCCCAGATCCCAGTGTTATATATATATATATATATATATATATATAAAATACAAAATCACACATGTCCCCACAATGCAAAGCATCATGGGCTGCATATGCAAATCACCACAGAATGTTATGCGGGTCCAACTTTAAGCAGAATTGCATGGTGCCGAAAGTCCTCTCACACAGTTTGCAAAGGATGCTAACAGAAGACATAGACACGTGTTTCGTCCTACCAAGACTCATCAGTATGCCTCGTCTGTTTGACACCCCAGTGGAATGGACCAGCTACCCCTAAGGCAGTGTGCCTGGGATATATTGTGGTGAACCCATTAAAATAAAAAACTATTTAAAGACAAAAGAACCTCTGTGCATAAACACTGAGGCAAGGGTTACCCAAAAGGGCATTTGGCTGGAAGCCAAGTTTCAAAGAAAATACAAAATCACACATGCCCCACAATACAATCATGGGCTGCATATGCAAATCACCACAGAATGTTATCGTGTCCAACTTTAAGCAAATTGCATGGTGCGAAGGCCTCTCACACAGTTGCAAAGGATGCTAACAGAGACATAGACACATGTTTGATCCTCCCAAGACTCATCAGTATGCCTCGTCTGTTTGACACCCCAGTGGAATGGACCAGCTACCCCTATCCACTGGGGTGTTAAACAGACGAGGCATACTGATGAGTCTTGGTAGGACGAAACACGTGTCTATGTCTTCTGTTAGCATCCTTTGCAAACTGTGTGAGAGGCCTTTTGGCACCATGCAATTCTGCTTAAAGTTGGACCCGCATAACATTCTGTGGTGATTTGCATATGCAGCCCATGATGCTTTGCATTGTGGGGGCATGTGTGATTTTGTATTTTCTTGAAACTTGGTTTCCCAGCCAAATGCCCTTTGGGGTAACCCTTGCCTCAGTGTTTATGCACAGAGGTTCTTTGTCTTATATATATATATATATATATATACATATATATATGCCAAGACCTCCGTAATCATAAACAGAACTGTTTCAGCACTCTTTGACTTAAAAAGAAGCACAAAGCACGGTTGCTTTCTCTCCCCCACCCCTTCCTGCCTGCAATACATCCATTTATTAGATCCATGCAAAATGACAAACAAATAAAACTGGCAGTTAGTTATTACACCAGGTGTAAGGAGACTGTTAGGAGGAAGGAAAACAGGAGAAAGGAGGAAGGGGAAGGTGTCTCAGTGGGTGTTGGAAGGAGGCAGCAGAGGTAATGAAATGAAGAGAAGAGGGAAGTTGGTTCCAAAGTGAGGGGAGATGATAGATAAAGGCTGACATGTCAGCTGAGGTATGAGGATGTGACAAAGCAAAGGTGCTGTGGTCCCTGGAGGGGAGGCAGCAAGAGGCAGAAAGAACAATGGAGAGAAGCAATGAGAGGTAGGAGGAAAGGGACCCAAACCAGTATTTAGATGTAAAGGAGGCACAGTGCATCTGGTGATGGGGTGGAAGGGGAAGAATGGATAGAGATGAGTAACATGAGCAGTGATGAGTTTAAGAGGGTGAGTTGGTTGCAAAGTGACAGAAGAAGTTACAGAGGAAATCCAATCTCAACAGGAAGGTGGAGGGGGCAGACCTATAGGCCACTTCTGCATAGTCAAACACAGGGAGCACCATTTTGGTGACCAGCTCTCAGTGAACCTGTAGGGAAAGACAGTCTTTATTTCTGTACAAGGCACCAGGTTTAGGATGGAGCTTGGCATGGATGGCATCTATGTGGACAGAGAAGTCAAGCTTATTGTCAAGCTACACACCAAGGTACTTGAAGGAAGGAACCACTTCAATGGGGTGCTATCCAAGATGGGAAAAAGGGGGGGCATCATATCTCAGACTCTGTGTTGCCCATCTCTGTGTTGCCCTGAAAGGTCATACTGTCCTAGACTCTATGTTGCCCATCTCTGTGCAACAGTGCCATACAGATTGGGGAGTTGGGCAGCAGGTCTCAGACTTTGTGTTGCTCATCTCTGTGCCTGAACTACTATTAGGTCATAGTGCCATACAGATTTGTTAAGAGGGGTCAAGTCTTTCTGTAGCAGTTTTGGTGATTTTCAGTGTTACTGAATCTTCTGTTTGATAACACTTATTTATTGGGTGCAACTCTGTCTTCTGTTTCACGTCACTTAGTCACGAATCACACCACTTAATTCACCCTGTTTGTTTACTGAATCTTCTGTTTCACGTCCATGTTTAAGTAAGCCATTTTGTCAGTGTCTTTCTGTAGCACTTTCAGTGATTTTCAGTGTTATTGAATCTTCTGTTTGATGCCATTTAATTTCTGGGTGCAACCCTGTACATGAATCTTCAGTTTCACATCTCTTAGTCACGAATCATGCCACTTAATTTTTGGGTACACTGCCCTGACTTCCTTGTTCAGTGACTCACTTGTACAGTCCTGGTGACTGTTATATATTTACTTTTTATTGGTGTTGGCTGCTTGCTCACCAAACGACACGAAAATACAGACACAGTTTTTTTTTAACGGTTAAATTTTATTTTATTTTTTTAATAGAGGGATCTAAAAGAATAATACTGATGTATTTCTCATACTCAGGTAGACTAAAATAGGTCTAACAGTTCATCACAGTAAATCAAAGTAGAGCAGACTAAATAAATCAAAACCTTTTGGAAAAAGAATCAGAGTTGGAATCAGAACAGGGTCACAGTTGACCCGCCCATCCATAGTTCAGATACAGGTGACACAATAATCAATATAACTGATGGGCCAGACTGGGTGGGGGAGTCAAAAAGAATGAATTACCTTCCAGAATTTTGATGGATTGTTATCTGCCATAAAGCTTCTGAAGAAGGACCTGGTAGGTTCGTAAGCTAGAGCACTTTGTTCTTTTCTGTAACATCTATGTTGGTCCAATAAAAGGTATCTAATCATTTGTTTCTGAATGGATTGTTAAGGTTATTCTGGAGGTTGGTCTTGAAATATTGCTGTTTTGCAGCCCTGATAGCCTTTGAAGAGGAATTCTTACTAGACCTATAGCTGAGGAGGTCAGTAAGGAAAGAGAGGCTTTATAACATAACCAGGCAAGATAATGGGACTTGCACTAATCAAAACATTCAGGAGTGATGATGGGATCTTACCCTATATTTTTGAGTGGGGCATGTTTGTCCCAGACTGAATAGAACATAGAGTAAAACAAGGAGAGGGCAATGTCAGTGTCAGATGTACTGTAGAAGGCTGACCAGTCTGATGCAGCAAGGTCACACAATAGGGCCTGAGTATTGGGTGACCAGAGGGACCTGTTCCAGATGTATTTAAGAGAAGAGCAGGGCATCTGATCTTCCTAATACAGAATGTCATGGGTCACTGACGGCATCAGGCAATATACCAGTTGTAACTATATGATAGGGATGAGAGGAGACAACTGTGACAGGGTTAAATAAGGCTATGTCCCATTTGTTATGCAGAAAGAGTTAAGCACAAGGATCTGTTCTATCCTCTCCTTTTCTGTCTTTTGTCTGTTTGGTTGAGCAACCAAATGTTCTTATGAGACATAGGAACTGTTTGAGCATAACTCCAAGATCCAGAAGTCCAGGAAAGAAAGAAGATGCCTGAAGAAACAGTGGCAACAAAAGACTGATGGACATAAGGGATTAATATATGAAAATGTCAAAATGAAACTGATAACTGAGTGTGATGTTGTTTCAGAGCAAGCTAACAATGCTTCTCTCTAGGGTTATTTTAGGCAGCTGGGTGTGAAACCAAAACAGGGTGAACCAATGTTTAAAAAAAAAGTAATGGATTACTGTACAGAGTTTGGCTTAAACCTCAGACACAGGAACAGATAGAGCAATTGGTTATATTACAAATGTATAGAACTGAGTTGTTACAAACAGCACATGATATTCCCTTATCTGGTCACTCGGGGGAGCCGGGGATCGCACCCCAGCCAGATTGCTGTTTAGACTTCATTGGCCTGGAATTCATGAAGATGTTCCTACCTGTTGCAGTTCCTGTGCTGAATGTCAGAAAGTAGCCCCAGTGATTAAAAAAGACAATGTACCCCTGATGCCCCTACCCTTGATAGATGTGCCTTTTGAGAGAATTGCAATGAATATGATTGGCTCTTAGACAAAAGTTAAAAGGGTAATTGATTCATTTTGGTAGTGTGTGACTTGCTACTCGATACCCATAGCCAGTTTCTATCCGTGCTGTCACAGCCCCAAAAGTGGCAGCAGAGCTTGCCAAAATTTTCAGCAGGGTGGGCATACCTAAAGAGATTATTACTGATCAGGGTAGTAATTTTGGTGCTGCACTGCTGAAGGAGCTGTACTGATTGCTAGTTTTACCAGAGGCTGATAAAGATATTGATATAGCTTATGACAGACTGGAGCAAACTGTAACTGCTGATGCTGTAAGGTGAATGTTTCTTTAACCTCTAAACAAACCACAGAAATGTGTAACTTGCTAAAGACATTTAACAGTACTTCTACCACAGTGCCAGGCTGAGGAAAAAGGGTTGAGCAAGTAATAGTGGCAGGGAATGCATGCCCTATTAGGCAAAAGACATACAGATTACCAGAGTGGTTAAGAGTGGACACGGTTAAGGAAATACAAAAAATGAAAGAATTGGGTATCATAGAAGAGTCAATAAGTATTTGGTCATCACCAATGGTGATTGTAAATAAAAATAAGGGGGTGTATGAATCTGCCTTGATTTTAAGAAACTTAATCAAGTGTCAGAATTTGTCAGTTATTTCTATGCCCAGGATAGATGATCTGGTGGACAGATTGGGTAGTACCAATAACATCAGTACCCTCAATCTCTCCAAGAGTTACTGGCAAATCTCCCTGGCTAAAGAATCCAGAGACAAAACTGCATTTGCTGCTCCTGTTGGATTCTATCAGTTCACCACCATGCCATTTGGTTTACATGGTGCACCAGCTACATTCCAGCAGTACATGGATGCAAGTTTATCCCCTCCCACTGGTTATTGTGCTGCATACCTGGATGATGTTGTGATGTACAGTCCAGACTGGAAAAGCCACCTGCAACATCTACGAGCAGTTATTCAATCTATCAAAAAGGCAGGTCTGACAATTAATCCTCCCAAATGTACATTGGGCATGC
Organism: Neoceratodus forsteri; assembly: GCA_016271365.2. Lineage (NCBI taxonomy): Eukaryota > Metazoa > Chordata > Ceratodontiformes > Ceratodontidae > Neoceratodus > Neoceratodus forsteri. Next base: position 1,020,303,278 of record CM057454.1, on the reverse strand, counting down.
AGGAAACCAGATATTTGGGCTATGTTTGGGGAAATTTGGTCAAGCCAGAGATTTCTAAGATAGAAGCTGTAGCTAACAGCCCTGTCCCTAAAACAAAGAAACATGTCAGGTCATTTTTAGGGCTGGCTGGTTACTACTGGAGATTTGTTCCCAACTTTGCCCAGCTAGCTACTCCCCTCACTGAAGTCATAAAGAAACAGTTCCCGAAGAATGTGAAATGGACCCCAGAGTGTGATGAAGCTTTGTGGGCCATCAAAACTGCATAATGTTCAGCCCCTGTTTTAAGAAGCCCAGACTTTGAGAAACCATTTTTGTCAGACAGATGCAGCAAAGGTAGGCCTAGGTGCAGTCTTGAGTCAGCTTATAGATGAGAAGGAACATCCCATTCTATATTTCAGTAGGAAGTTGCATGACAGAGAGAAGAGGTACTTCACCATTGAAAAGGAATGCTTTGCAGTAAAGTGGACAATGGAGCCCCTTATGTTTTATTTGCTAGGAATTGGCTTTGTACTTTTAGCAGATCACAATCCTATCTGTTGGCTTAACCAAATGAAGGATAAAAATTCCAGAATCACACAGTGGTACCTGGCACTACATCCATTTAAATTTAAAGTGATGCACAAATCTGGGAAAGAGAATGTCAATGCTGATTTTCTGTCATGATATGGATCAGGAGTTGAGAATTCCAAAGGTTGAAAAACAAAATTGTGAGTTTTAACTTCTCTATGTGCTGTACTGCATACGCACTGAACCATAAAGGTTATAAGCTAATGTTAGAAGAGAATTAATAGAACATTTTGGAAACCTGCTTTTTTAAGCAGGTTCCCTCTTGGGGGGGAAGGGTAATAAGTGATAGGGTTGAATAAGGCCCTGTCCCATTTGTTAGGCAAAATGAGTTAAATGCAAGGATCCATTCTATCCTCTCCTTTTCTGTCTTTTGTCTATCTGGTTGTACAACCAAATGGTCTCATGAGACCTAGGAACCGATTATTCTGATGGTCTCATGATTCCCCACCTCTCATTATCTCTCTGCCTTCACTTGCTGTTTCTGTCTTTTTCCCCTTGTATATCTGCAGTTATAAAAATATATGTGAATCTGTAAGTAATACTGGGATTTTTATTTTACTGTTATTGATAATAATCAAAAGCTACTTACAAATTTTACAACTGCTTCTGGTTTTCCTTTGCTTCCTGACCTGTGCCTCAACAACAAGAACTCAATCCAAAGGGGAATGGTTTTGAAACTGTTGGATGAGCAAAGTAGGATCAGAGATAATTGGCATGAAACTAAGAGACTCAGTCTTCTGGGCGGCTGACCTGGAGGCTGCGGAAAGCCAATTAACCTTAAAATCCCTCAGAAAAATGAGTTCACCAACAGTGGAATAGGAGACAATAGTACTAATAGATTCAACCAGTGAGGAGGATGAGAATTTTGGTGAGGCACAGAGTACGCCAATGAAAATGGGCACAGAGGAGGGGAATGACAACCTAATAATGAGACAATCATGGGAGAATGATACAGCCTCTCTGACAGCCAAGTTGCGGGCAAGGTTCTTATGTCTAAAAATATCAACCCTACCCCCAGGTTTACCTCTGTACTGTCTGCACACTTGATAGTCCATACTTGATAGTCAAGGAGTGTCAGGTTAGCATCTGGAATCCTGGCAGAGACCAGGATTCAGAAATACATAGGATATCAGGAGAGTACTGAAAACACCATTTTGACAGCAGATTGAGTTTTGAGAGAAGGCTGTGTGCATTAAGGTGAAAAATGTTCAGGCCTTTGGCAGCTGAGGATGCTGAAACAGATGGAGGAGTGAGGACTGATTTGAGCTTCACACTGCCAGACAGCAGAAGGATTGGGAATAAGAGCAGCAGAATGGAATGGGATTTCCATCCCTTGGAGTGGGTGGGGTGGGAGGGAAGGGACCAGGGAGGTGGGGATGTGAGAGGAGGATGCAGTGCAGAAACTCAAGATTAAGGGAGGGAGATGATAGGAGACCAGGGTGGATAGTAGGGAAGGGGGAAAATTGAGATTATGAAGGGAATAGAGGGATAAAGGGGAGGGGCTGGTGGGGTGGGGAGAAGTAGATGTTGGCAATGTTAGTAATGGGAAAGAAATGAGAAAGACAATGATAATATACATTGTAAGCATGAGGCAAGGAGCAACAACCAACTAATAAGCAGTACAGTAATATGATGAAATAGTTTACATAACATCAGACAGACAAAAAGGAGCACTGTGGATATACATTCAGCCATAGCAGCCAGAGGAGAAACACAACAGGGAGGACTGTTTTCAAGCCCAGAGTTGAAGGAATGCATTTACAGTATACAGGCAACAATCATTTTAAAAAGTATGATGGTGATAAACAGCCAATATATTTATCTATGTAATGTTTTCTCACAGACTTTAAAAAAAATAATTAAAGTTAGTGTTATCAGACTAAAAGGGATACGGTACCCCTAAAATGAATTAGAGTGAGTAAAACCCATATTTTATAGTTTGATCATTAAAAAATGTATATGATCAGCAGAGTCCCCAAGGGATCTGTGCTGGGGCCAATTCTATTTAACATATTCATCAGTGACATTGCGGAGGGTTTGCAAGGAAAGGTATGCTTCTTTGCAGACAACACCAAGCTTTGCAACAAAGTGGACATGCAAGAGGTGGCCACAGAAATGATCACTGAACAAAAAAAAAACTAGAGGAATGGTCAAAACAGTGACAGTTGAAATTCAACGCCAAGAAGTGCAAAGTTATACACCTAGGGAGGAAGACCCTAGGCTGGAAATATACCCGAGGGGGAACAGTTGACTGAAACAAAAGTAGAGAGGGATCTGGGAGTGCTAGTATCTGATGATTCAAGGACAACCAGGCAGTGCGAAAAGGTGGTGCAAAAAGCTAGTAGCATTCTCAGATGCATAGGAAGGGGTATCACAATTAGGAAATGCAAAGTGATGGTCCCACTGTACAGATTCTTGCTGAGGTCTCACCTGGAGTACTGCATACAGTTCTGGAAACCGCACCTCAAGAAGGACAAGGATCACTTGGAAACCATGCAGAGGAGAGGTATGAAAATGATGCATGGACTACATAAAGAACCAAATGAATCGAGATTAAACCATCTTAGGATGTACTCACTGGAGAGAAGAAGGGACAGGGGAGATATGATAGAGACATTTAAATACCTCAAAGTATTTACTCAGTACAAACACAGGATCTCTTCAGGGAAAAACACAAATATATGGACAAGGGGACACAACATGCACCTGAAGGGAGGTAGTTTCAAAACAAACAGCAGGAAGTATTTCTTCACAGAAAGGGTGGTGGAGCCCTGGAACAGCCTGCCCCCAGAAGTTGGGGCAACAAAGACAGTGGGGGAGTTCAAGCTAGCATGGGATACGCACCATGGAAACCTAAGGCAGTAAAGAAACTGGGAGGGGGGTAGCTTTCACGGGCAGACTAGATGGATCTCAAGGTCCCCTTCTGCTGGCACTTTCTTATGTTGTTATAGATCATTATATAGCAAACTTAAATGCAGTTTTTGTTACAGTGCACAGTGATATTGGAATGAACACAATTAATAGAAAAGGAAGTCATTTGTGCTAATGTGAAAGGTAACTACTGTAATTTAGATAAAATATGGAAATGAGGTTAAATTACATGAATAATCTAAATTTGAACCAGTATAATAATTTAACATAGAGATCTGAAATGAGTTTGAAACACACCCTGGCATGTAAACTGAAAGAAAGCTATCTTTCAGTTGTGGGGTGCTTCAGTGGTGACTGCGGGTTATGAACTAAGGGGATAAATTGTAATACCAATTTACAAAGTACAAATGTTTGTGTTATAGTGTTTGCAGTCATTTAAATATTGAGGCAGGTAACTTACAATATATAGGAGTTTTGTCAAACTGATTTGGAAATGAAAAGTACACACAGCGTGGTAATGATTGCGAAACATTTGGTGTACAAGTTTTCGGAAAAACATGTTTTTACTAATTAAAAATATAGTATAATGAAATGAATCGCATTAATGGGTACCTATTACAGATATCAATTAATTAATGTGTGGATAAAATCTAAAAATATGACAGACAAGATATGAGAAATGTTATGTATACAGATTCATATATTGTTTTAAAAATATATTTTTGTACAGTGTACATAGCCCTGAGGAAGCGAATAAAGGTGTGCATGAAACATTGGCATGTATTGAGCGAGAGTTTAAATTCAGAAGAATAAAACAAGATTTTTAAAGAAAAAAGTGCTATTTGGTGAATGGACTGATTTCCAACAGTTTTTTTTCCTCTAAAATGTCTGAGAAGACTGTCAGAGGTCTATAAGCTTGCCCCTTAGCTACAGAACCTTTTAAAATTAAGCACTTGGAAGATTTTTTGTGATATTGGTTTTGGAAGTTCACAGAGCACACCGAATAATAAATAATAATGCACCCTGCCATCTATTCCTGGTTGCATTATCTGATATATCATAGCTGAGTACATCTCAATAAAATTCTCAGCAGAGAGTTTCTCAGAAACTACACAAGAGGTACAGTGCTGAGGGGACTGATCCTGCGACAGTACACAACAAGAAAGTCAAAAGTAAGTGAGCTATTAGCAATTGGTATATTGTCCTGTTATAAAGGCTGTTATAAAGGTTCATATGATGTTTTTAATGACTCTCTAGTAATTTGTTTCCTGCCTTTTTCTTGTTAATTGCAATCACTTTTGGTAAGAAAGTTGCTTATTTTAATATCTTTGTTGTTTTTTTTGTTTGTTTGTTTGTTTTAGCTTTAGTGTATAGACTCTGTATTGCAATGTATTATCATTCATTTTTAATTTAACACAGATCCTAAAATAATAACAGCTTAGTTGTAGCTTCAGATTGATTGTCACATTATGTATGTATGTATGTATGCATTTATGTATGTATGTATTTATGTATGTATGTATTTATGTATGATGGGGTATGTATTTATGAGACAAAGAACCTCTCTGCGTAAACACTGAGGCAAGGGTTACCCCAAAGGGCATTTGGCTGGGAAGCCAAGTTTCAAGAAAATACAAAGTCACACATGCCCCCACAATGCAAAGCATCATGGGCTGCATATGCAAATCACCACAGAATGTTATGCTGGTCCAACTTTAAGCAGAATTGCATGGTGCCGAAAGGCCTCTCACACAGTTTGCAAAGGGTGCTAACAGAAGACATAGACACGTGTTTCGTCCTACCAGGACTCATCAGTATGCCTCGTCTGTTTAACACCCCAGTGGACTGGACCAGCTACTCCTAAGGCAGTGTGCCTGGGATATATTGTGGTGAACCCATTAAAATAAAAAAACATTTAAAAGACAAAGAACCTCTGTGCGTAAACACTGAGGTAAGGGTTACCCCAAAGGGCATTTGGCTGGGAAGCCAAGTTTCAAGAAAATACAAAGTCACACATGCCCCCACAATGCAAATCACCACAGAATGTTATGCTGGTCCAACTTTAAGCAGAATTGCATGGTGCCGAAAGGCCTCTCACACAGTTTGCAAAGGGTGCTAACAGAAGACATAGACACGTGTTTCGTCTACCAGGACTCATCAGTATGCCTCATCTGTTTAACACCCCAGTGGACTGGACCAGCTACCCCTAAGGCAATGTGCCTGGGATATATTGTGGTGAACCCATTAAAATAAAAAACATTTAAAGACAAAGAACTCTGTGCGTAAACACTGAGGCAAGGGTTACCAAGAGGCATTTGGCTGGGAAGCCAAGTTTCAAGAAAATACAAAGTCACACATGCCCCACAATGCAAAACATCATGGGCTGCATATGCAAATCACCACAGAATGTTATGCTGGTCCAACTTTAAGCAGAATTGCATGGTGCCGAAAGGCCTCTCACACAGTTTGCACACATGTATTTATGTATGTATGTATGTATTTATGTATTATGTATTTATGTATATAGGTATGTATTTATGTATGTATGTATTTATGTATGTAGGGGTATGTATTTATGTATTTATGTAAGTATGTATTTATGTATTTATGTATTTATTGATTGATTAATTAATTTCAAAGGTTTCACCAGGAAAGACATACTGAGTTGCTACCAGCTCATTTACAGATGTGTCCTGGGGGTAGGGGGTATGAAAAATAATATACAGTAAATACAATACATCAAGGAGCATAATCAAAATTTGAAGACAAATCAGAATATTGTATGTACAGGTAAAGAAGAGAGCAAACTACAGTGTAGAACTAGTGAGGAGGGATGGGTGAGAAAGAAAGTAATGGACAGTTGCAGGGGGGAGAAGCAAAGTCATGAAGAACAGACTCAAAAGAGAAAGACAAAGAGGCAGAGTGAATAACCAAGGGAAGGGAGGTCCAAAGTTTAGGAAAATAATATGAAAAAGCAGACTGACCAATGGTAAATTTTCTAGAAGAAATAGTGAGGGGATGGGAAGTAATATTGTGTAGAGGGTAGGAAGAAGCTGAGGGTGAGGATAAGAGGGTTGTAAGGAAGGAGGGAAGAAAATCAAACCAGAATTTAGATATAAAGGAGGCACAACGGGAAAGGTGCCTGGCATCAAGAAAGGGCAGTGAAAGGGCAGAGTAGAGTTAGCAATGGCGGGTGTGAGGAAAACAGTCTAATGCAAAATGATGAAAAGAGTGGAATAGGGGGTCCGGTCTGGCAAGGGAGGATTTGGGAGCTCCACTATAGACTATGTTACCGTAATCAAAAATAGGGAGAATCATCTTTAAAGTAATTTCACAGTGGGCAGGAAGCAAGATACTCACTTTGTTTCTATACAGTGCACCAAGCTTGGAGTGGAGCTTCTAGTGTATGATGTCAATGTGAACTGAGAAATCAAGATTGCACCAAGTCTGGGGTGGAGCTTCTGGTTTATGGCATCAACATGAACTGAGAAATCAAGATAACGGTCAAGCCAGAACCCAAGGTACTTTAAAGAGGGTACATCCTCAAAAATGACACCATCAAAGATGTGGAATGAAGAGACAGGGGTGAGTCTGAAAAGTCTCTGATGGGTACCAGAAGTCACGGAGACTATTTTGTTGGCATTGAGTTGTAGTTGATTAGACTGGAACCAGTGCAGAATATTGTCAAACTCCAGCTGAAGCTATTAGGTAAGATCATAGGAAGAGGAGACAGATGCAAAAATAAGTGTGTCATCAGCATACATATGAATGGATGCAAAAGAACAGACAGAGGGGAGGTAATTTAAGAATATAAAAAAGAGAATTGGACCAAGGACAGACCCTTGAGGAAAACCTGAGTAGATAGGGAGAGGTGATGAAATGAAGCTACCTATCCAGACAGCTTGAGACCTACCTCCAAAGTAAGAGCAAAACCAGCTGACCACAGAGTCAGAAAGACCCACTGGTATTAAGCTTGTCCAGAAGGAAGGAATGTGCCACTGTGTCAAAATCTTTATCAAAATCAACAAAGATGGCAGATGTGATCAGGCCCTGATCCATACCTGTCAGGATGGAGCCAGTGAACCATAGGAGGGAAGTGGAAATGGAGTGGGATTTCCTAAAAGCAGACTGAAAGGGGGTGAAGAAGGAGGAGGAGGAGTCAAGGAGGGTAGATAGTTGAGGTAGTACAAGTTATTCCTATAACTTAGCTAGAGTAGGAAGGCGAGAGGGAGACAGAGAGAGATAGGACGGTAGTTACCAGGAGAAGAGGGGTCAGCACCTTTAGGAATAGGAATAACAGTATCAAGAACAAACAAAACTCACATTCCAGAGCTGGGGTGTGAACCAAAAGAGACATAACAATTTGAAATTCAGTCCAAATAAAGATTTACTCAGCTTACTTAGCCAGTTGTTAGACCACACCAAAAACATGTCCCAAAGTCACTGTGTGTCATGTGCCCTGGCGCTTCACCACATGTGGCTTTGTCAGGGGGTGGCTACCTGAACAATGACCCCTCCTTTTATATCTACATTTAATGACATCATCAACTGACATATATCATTCTTGGATTACATCAAGTTCATTAAAAAAATTTATATATGATGTGTAGTTGTATAATAACCATAAGCAGACATTCCTAAATAATTAACTGTCTTAAAAAATCACTAAAAAGAAAGACTATTATTCCTATCTTGTCCTTAGCTCAATCAGTGATGAAATGAACATTTTATCAGAAAAGTCATGTTCTATATAAATAAATTAAACATTTAATTAAAAAAATAAATATATCAAAAAGGAAAAGATAAGCAACAACAAAAACTGTTATGACTCATCCTTCAAGACACTATACTAAACATTTAATTTGGCAAACAAACATGTTTTTTAGAATTTTTATTTTCTATTTATTTATTTTTAATAGCCAAAGATATAGAGGAAAACAGTCATGGAGTTGGGAGCCAAAACCACAAAAAAAGCCATTCCTCAATAGCATAATTAAGTGGAAGACAGGGATTCCAGTGCTCTCCAAGTCCCTCCTGGCTGTGAAAAGGAAAAAAGGGAGAAAATAAAAATAAGTTTGGGATCAAGGCCATCCGGGCTACCACATCTGTGAGGATTAAGAGCAAGTGAGAGCAAGTTAGGACTTAAGGGAAGCAGAGGTGGTGGTAGAAGAGAAGGAAAAAGAGAAATTTAAAGGAAGTGAGAGAGAGGAAAGCTGGAGGACAACAAAGGAATGAGAGAGGGCACAGGTAGCAAAGAAGGAGTTAAAGGAAGAGGCAACAATAGAAGGGTTAGAGATGAGGGAGTCATCAACCCTGAAAACAGAAGAGGGAGACTGGTTCAAAGGGGAGAACAGAGAATGGATAACCTTCCTGAAGTTAAAGAGATGATTAGTATTGTTTGGGAGTGTGGATGCAAAATATTCACACTTTGTAAGTCTTATGGCTTTAATACAGGCATTATAAAGGTGACAATAGTTTGCCAAAGCAGCTGGGGAACCAGTGATCTTAAAACAATGACAGGCAAGATCTCTAGTACAGAGGCACACCATAGCCTCAGCTGTAGTCCAGGAAAGATGGCAGTCCCATACTCTAGTTTTTCTCAGAGGAGCATGACGATACTAAACTGAATTGAAAATATTGCAGGGCAGAATTTATATTGTTGACTGATGAGATCGAGGACCAGTCAATTGCCCCTTGGTCATCTAGGAGACAGGACAAGTCCAGTGGCCTAAGTGACCTGAGATGAATTTATTTATTTATTTGTGTCTAGGATTACAAAGTACCTTTGAGCCAAAGCTCTTTCACAAAGGTTCCACGTCATGCTGGTTACAGAGTAACAGACACTAAAGCATAAAACAGTTACAGGTACATGGTTTTAGACAGTAACTTTGCTTGGCAAAATCAGACTGAGCGATGAGTAACTCAAGAAACTATAGGAGGAAGAGGGCAAGAAGGGGAGAGGGCTGAGCGTAGGGGAAGACATAGGTGTAGAGGGTCAGGGTGAGGCAGCCGAGGGGCCTTGTCAGGACAGACACAGGGCAAGTGCATTAGAAGTTGCATTGAACAGGTAAGTGCAAGAAGAGAGGGCAGAAACTGATGCCTATAAGGTCAGAAGCAGCATAAGGAATGAAGATGTTATGGGGTGCAAGTACAGGTGAAGGTACTAGTTATGGAGTGGCGGAGCTTTTTTTTTTTTGGAACACTCCAAGCGTTGCTGTGGATGAGGTGTCACTAGAGAGCTCATTCAGCCAACTCAGATCCCTGTATGCAAACGATCTTTGACCTTGGGACATGCGGCAGCGGGGGATTTGAAGGATTTGGGGCTTAGAGCTCCTGGTGTTGTGGTTGGTGATTTTGGGTTTGAGGAGGGTGTTGACTCCTGATGGTGCCTTTCCCATCATGATTTTCTTAGCAGTGATGCAGGTTTGGTATTTGATTCAGTTGTTCAGTTGCAGCCAGCCAGTTTTGGAGCAGAGGTTGCAGGTGTGGGTGAGACGGTGGGAACCAGTAATGAGTCGGCAGGCTTGATTGAGGTAAGTCGAAACACGCCTGAGAGATGAGGTTGTGGCAGATCCATAGATAATGAGACCATAGTCAATGATGCTGATGATGGAGCTCTGGACAGCTATGGACAGAGCTTCTGGGGTTAGATGTTTCCTATGTCTGAATAGTAGGCCCATCCTGGTGTTGACTACTTTTGCCACGTTATTGATGTGTGGGACGTAGGAGAGATTACAGTCGAGGGTGAGGCCGAATAAATTTAGAGGAACCTTAGGACAATGTATCTTGCACACAGTAAACCATATGATGATCACTGAGTGCATCTGGAAGGATTTCTGCATCCACAATATGGTGGGGATAAGACGGGAGGACCCAGTCTAATCGTGAGTAATATATAGATTTACAGTTTAGGTGAGTGGGGTCAGAGATCAGTTAAGTCAAATGAAGTGACTTTACATTTTGAACAGTGTAATTTGTTTTTGGGGAGAGCAAATTTATATTAAAGTCACTGAGAATATGAAGCTCACTTCTGAAAACGTTAGAACAGGTACCGTATTTCATCGAATAGAAGCCACCCTCAAATAGAAGCCACACTCGAATACAAGCCACAGGTCATAATAAATACTTTTAATAAAAGTTGCCCTCAAATAGAAGCTGCAGCCTCTACTCAAAGTTGCAGTCATGCCAGATACTGTTCTTTTTTATAATTTTTATCTCTGTAAATATGATTGTTACAGTATTTCTTTTTAAAATGTTTGATCATAGTTCATGTTTGCTGTGCTTATTTAGCAATGAAGTAGATCAGTAATAATATATTTGGTCTAATTCAGGATGTGTAATATTTTCTTTTTCACAGTTGAAATAGGATTTTGCAATACAAGTTGCCTTCAAATACAAGCCGCAGGACAAAATAAAAAATTCTAATGGAAGCCACAACTTCTGTTCGATGAAGTATGGTACAGTATATGAAAGGAGCTCAGTAACAAAGCAGGGGAAATACCTTGGCAACAATTAACACCATCAATACAGATGGGGACAGAAAAAGAAGACAGAGTTTGAGTAGGAGCAACTTTTATGAGTAAATGTATTATATATATATATATATATATATATATATATATATATATATATATATATTTATTTATTGTGTATATATATATAAAACTCATAGCTTTACTATATAGTTTTTAAATATTAGGATTGTAACTGATTAATATACCTTTATTATGTTTGACTGAGTTAATTGAAATCATATTCAACAAGGCCATTCAGTATTGTATTCAGTTATTTTTTTGTTTCCTTCGGACTATGGACTCAACACTGTTTTATTAAATGATTTCTGTGGTGTCTGGTTCTAAATCTCATTGTTTGGGGTTTCTCCAGGGATTTTTCAGAAGAATCCAGCCTGTGCTATATACAAATCCAGAAACCTGGAAAAGAATAACACAGACATTTGTTTAGAAGACTAGAATACTGTCACAGAAACGTGTTGCTTCTCCACATAGACCTTTTCTTTCCTCCTATGTATGCCTTATCTTATTATCTGTAAAGGATTGGTATTTCTATACATATATTTAAGATTTGTGGCTTTACTCGTGTCTACTCCACTCAACTTATTATGGACTGGTGACATATTTCAACTGTTTATTCAATTATCTTATCTGTGTATGGGATACATAATTCTATTTTAATATTGTGATTATACAGTTATTTCCTGCTTTTACAAGTATGATACAAACTTGTAAACAAAAAAATTCTATTGCTTTTTCAAGTGAGATTATGGATTAATCAGTCACTGATACCCCTATGATTAAAGGGGAAAACAGGACTAGAAAAACAAAAAGGATAGCACTAATCAGATGACTGACTCTTTAAATGCATTATTTATAACAAAATCAAAAAAGAATGATTCTAAGCAGAAAAGTAATAAAAATGCTAAAACTGAAATTAATAGGCAATCTAAGATTACCGAGCATTTAGCAATAATGGCTAAAAGAATTGACAGAGCTAGTAATTTAAGTCGGGAGCAGCTGACTCCTATTCCCACAAATATATATATATATATATATGTATAATATATATATATATATTTATATATTTGTACAATAGGGGTGAGTGATAAATGAGTGAGATAAAACAGTATCATCCACCACAGTGTGATATGTTTACCCTCTGCTCTACAGTGATGATCTGTAAGCAATAACCCCCAAGAGGGTGTAGGGTTATAGGCATTTAATCCACACCTGGGGTGCATTGTGAGGCATGAAACCATAGTCTGAGTGTCCTCACAGCACCCCAGGCATGGATTAAATGCCTATAACCCCACACGTGGAGTGGGTTATTGTGCTTATAACATGGGTGTACTGAAATATTCCGAAAAGGACAGAGAAATATGTTTTTCCTGTGTGAAAACTGCAACAAAATGGATGTATCCTGCCACCTCACAAAGCAGTCCCTTGTAGAAATCACAACCTCCATGCCGTCTGTGTTGACTGAACTGTGCTGCAGACACTGCTGATCCTATCTGTCACTGAGCTGCTGAGTACTGTGTGTTGGTGATTACTGCATGAGTATGTGTCTCCGAGCTCTGCCACTGGACTAGAGTGTAGGCGCACACACAACCCCCCAACACCAGAGAACACAACTGACATGCCTCTGTCACCATCAGCCACACATACAGTTATACAAACATAAGTGGGAAGCACACCCAGACCAAGAGACACACAGTCAGCACAGAACTCATCACACAATAAACAAAGTTCAGATTACTTTGACTGCCCACTTAACACTCTCTCTCTCTCTCTGTCTCCCTCTCTCTCTACCTGTATGCCTGTGTCTCTGGATGTGCCTCTCTCTCTGACCTGTCTGCAGTGCATTGGCATGTCCCTGCTTCACAATCTCCCAAGCTATTCCTGCACCTTGCCCCCTTGAACTGCTTATGTGCCAAATCTCTGCCGCCGTTGCTGTCAGTATCAGGGTTGGGGGGGTTGGTGACTTCAAGTGTGGACAGATGCTCTCGGTGCCAACATCGGGAGGGTTTTTGAGACAGAGATAGTGCACATTTCTAAAGAAAGACACAGAGGAAAAACTCACTTCACCGATAGTCACCGCTCACTATGCTGGCTGTGTACTTCATACCTCTGTGTCTTTCTCCGGCATAGCAGGGTCCGTTTGCTGTTTCTGTGTTTCTCTCTCTCTCCATCTTGAGAGACCTACAGTGAGCCCAAACAGAGACACCACATTGTCAGAATTGTGCAGACACACAAGAGGGTTTTGACACTTGCTCAATGGCTACTCTGGGTGATGGGACAATGTAATGGTATCGGGGACATGGCCAGCAGCTATCACAGAGAGTGACAGAACAAAGAAGGTGGACACTTTTACAAGCACAACATTTCCTATGGGGAGGTTATCAGAAACAGTGTCTCATGGGCAGGGGGTGCCCAGGGGATGCAGCAGGGTATCTTACTGTGCTATCGAAACTGCAGCATTATTAGCGCTCACCCACCCCACAGCACGGGACTGCACACTGCCAACTCTGCTTGCTCACTGTCACCTGGTCTCCCTGCACTGAGGTCTGCTGCTCTGTCTCCAGGTATTTCTCCAGTGCTAGAGGGGTAAGCTGTGGAGAAAAGACAGCCAATGGGACATGAGGGAGCAGGTCTGGATGAGGGGATGTCTTAATACAGTTTCTGCTTTACAACCTGCACGTTCTCCTGAAAGCACTTTGGAAGGACATGCTTCACCTGGGGCTCTCGCTCCTCCATTGTCATAGCTGCCTGACTCGCTCCACTTTCAGCACTCAGGAATGAGTGCCGACAGCCCTTGGACAGAGTCCCTCCATGGAATCATGCATTAAAAAGGGAATTTAATGCATGGCCATGCCGGGACACTCCACTAGCCTTGCACGTTTGGAGAAACCCATGTTATAACAGCCATTTACACACACAGTGCACACAAAGGTCACCGATATCATCACTCTAAGCAGCTTTCCCTCAGCATACAAGAAAAACCTGTGCTGTTACCATACAAAACAAATACAGAAGTACAGAGCTTTCACCTGAAATACAGCTGCTGCTTCTAAGAAATCATGTTTGTCCATCAAGGACTCCTTCACAAAATAGGCACAAAGTAACAAGTTACAAAGGAAAATATAACTCTGTACTGTGTTGTTTCTCTTCCTCCAGGTCCCCACTGCAAGCAGATGCACAGAAAGTGGGCTAGAATACTTGAATCATTCTCCAACAGAATAAAATGAAGCACATGGAACAAGCAACATATCATTGTGAAGAGCAAAATTTATAACACTTCACCTTGTAAAACCACTAAAAACTAACTTTTGTTACCTTACATTATACGTTGCAAAACACAATAAGCAGCAGAAGTGAAACCACTTCTATAACTTGAAATTGAAACTTCCACAGTCTAGCTGAATGGAACCGACATGAGCAGGACAAAAACAAGTTAAAAGAGTCACACAAGCAGTACACTAAAACCATAAGAAACAAAATAAATAAAAATGCTTAAACACAGAAATCTAAGAAAATAAAAGAAAGTTTTGATGAAACCCCATTCCCCGATGCCAGCCGAAGTCCTACCCACCAAGGCACAACATCCAATGAAACATAACACATAGACAGCATGTAGCCAAGCACACATCAGCAACACACACATCAACCAGTCTGAATAGTACAAAACATACACCCAGTCCCAATAACAAAATAAAACTGCACAGCCCAAAAACCCATCCACAAACTAAATACATAAAACACACTCACTCATTTACCACTCACCCCTATTGTATAAATCGCACACATGATGTGCAGATCATGAGCTATGGAAAATATTCTCACTCCTGCATCATGAGCTCTGGCTATCTCACTCTGCAGGAGTGACAATATTTTCCACTCCTGCCCATCATGTATCCCACATATATATATATATATATATATATATATATATATATATTGTCTTGAAGCATCAATGGCTTTTAAAACAGTCTCATGTAATGTGTTGAATTCTCTTAAAAAAACACCTGTGCTAGACTTTGAAGAGGCTAAATTAGCCGAAAATGAGATGGATTTACATAAAGACCCTCAAAATAATGATAAAGTAGATGCTATTTCATTCTTAAATATTAAGTAGCTATTTACTACTTCCTGGTCATTCTCCTCCCCATGAGATCTTGAATATATCAGACCAGTCCAATAGGGTTATTATAGCTAATGTTGAGATTCTCTCCCAAGATGAAAGGGAATTATTTGGAAAAGACCCAGTAACTGACACCTCTAATTTTATTATGGCTGATGTCATTCCTGAGCTACATAATTAAATTATTGGCCTGAAAAATCTGGAAAGATCAGTTAACTATAAAAAGGTACCAGAAAATAATAATAGCTATAAAAAGGTATCAGAAAATAATGATAGCCTGAATATGAATCTTTCTCCTACAAAAGCAAAAATGTCAGCAATCAGTCAAGGGCTCATTAAGATATTCCAAGCTATTAATTAAAAACCTGAACCAGTCATGTACTTCCCCTCATACTTTAGTACTGACATCATTAATACAATGAGCAACCAATATGCAGCAAATCGTATGTTGATGGAACAGCTGGTCATCATGAGGAAAGAGCTGGACACCATTACAGGAGTTACTGTGATTAATAGTGTCAGGATTGATGACATTCCGAAAAGATTTAATGAAATTCATCCCTTAACAGAGTCTTCATCGGCCAGCCCATCAGAGCACTGGCAGTGCTACCACTTCTGACACCAGTGACCTGGGTTTGGGAACAATCCTGGGTCATTGGGGGATGGCTGGGAGGAAAAGGATTGAACATCCCAGAGGGGGAGGGACAAAGAGCTGCTTTCATGCCCTAAACCAGAACCGCTGCCGGTGGAAGCTCAGGTGATGGTCTCAGACTCATAGAGTCAGGAGGGGAGGACACTGTTAGGTGCTTGGCTGTAGCGTACATCAGTACGTTGCCAGCCTGGACTTATATCTTTCACACTGGTACTAGTGGCGGGTGAAGTGGCCTCAATTAGCTCTACGGAGTGATTCATGGAGTGAAGGCAGATTCGTGAAGTGCTCCACAGCACAAAGCAGAGTACTTCGGATTATAATAGGTAACATGAAGTCCATTGAAAACAATGACTTTGCGTTACTCTGCCTTCCACAAACTACTACTACTCAACAAATTCTAAGGTGAAGTACATTGAAAACAATGTACTTCGCCTCACTTCACCTTGTTTTAATCTCCAAAGGTGAATTTTGCAGTGATTAATGGGATTTCAAGTCACATGGGCTCTAGATTGTTCTGCACAGCCTCAGTTCAGGGTAGTGTGTGTAGGAAGCTGTTGGAGACAGTCTGCTCTGAGAGCTCTCTATGATTCAAACCTTCTAAAAGCTGTTAAAAAGCCGTTTTGAATAATTTTTTTGCTGAAACTTTAGTTCATCGATTGTAGGAAACCCTCCAGTGCTCATATCATCAAGTGTTTATTGTTTGTGTGTGGATTTTGAATGTTAATGTACAGTACAACATTCAGTCTGTGTACTGAGAGACAGTGGAAGTGTGCTTTGGGAGAGGGGCATATCTGTGGTGTACATAGACTTAAGTTGGAGAAATAGGGAGTTCTTTGTTTTTTGGTTATATTTTTCTTGTTAATGGATACACAGTAATATTTTCAGTAATATTTGACATTTTTTTGCTGATTGTGTGTGTTGTGGATCTGGTGCAGCAGTGCATAATTTCAGGTTGTTTAAAACGCATTGTATATTGCTGAAGTTTTCAATTTGCTATGCATTACTTGCAGACAAATTGTGTGTGTGTGAGTGCATGTGCAGTGTGTGACATCAAATAATACATCTTTTATTGTGCCACAGTGTAATTGCAGATGCAGCAGTGTGAACTTGCTATCCACTGCACCTGAGTGATTTTGTACTGCTATTGTGGCATCTTTTCTTGGTTTTGCACTGCTGTAATCTGCATTCAGTGCCCCCCCACCGGCAAAGGTATTTTTTTCCAGATTGGATTGTTTGTGACTTGAGAGCGCCTCTGGTTAGTTAAGGTGTTGTTGAACTTGTTGTGACTTTGCATCTGTATCGCTTGTTGAAGTCACAGTTGTTTTTTTGGCTTCACATCCAGTGTCCCCCTCCTCGGCCCCCACCCAGAGTGAATGTTCCAAAATCTAAATTTATTTAGAATATTCCTGTTGATCCTCCAAAATGCCCACAAAGAGATGTGCAAGCAAAGCTGTTTCTCCCCATGGTACTGCTGCCAGTGATAAGATTGTCTGTGGACGTGGTAGTATGCAGTCACAAAAGTGCATTGCTGATGTGAGGAAAAGTATTTCTCCTTCAATGTTTTTTACAGTGCAATCAACAGCTTCACTCATGGTTGGAGGAGATGATGTTGTCCCAGCTGGTGGTGTTTAGTGCAGTTGCTGGTGGTGGTGTGAGTACTGCTGCCTCAAGTTCCACTTCTGACCAGTTCACCGTGTCCAAAAATATAGTGGAGTGTGAAACAGTGCTAGTGAGTGACAGTGCAGATGATGTCATACTCCCCAGTATCATCCTAGTAACTGAACATGAGGATTCTGATCATCATGTCAATTATAGCACACAATGTGACATTTCTTCCACCGCAGTTCAGGTAATGCATTTGCTATGCAGTGATTTACAGTGTGCTGAAAACATTTTGGGTGATGGTGGTGGTGCTGAAGATGACGAATCTGATGATGATGATGTTGTTGTGGTTGCAACGTGCAGTCCACATGCCAGAATCCAAGCAGAAGATGTGTATGATGTTGATGAATATGACAATGATGTCAGTGACCCCTGTTGGGAACTAGAGAAAAAGAAATTCAAGGTGGCTGTGTCTGGGTCTGTTTGCATTACCATCCCCCCCCATAAAAAGTTGTGATTTACCAGTTTCAGTTGATAATAATGACCCAGTAATAATGGTAGGTAGTTGTGGGGGTCAGTTGCAGTCCAAGTGTGTCCTGCCTGAAAAATCATGTAGCACACCCCCCACTTTATGGGTGGCTTAAAAAATGGAGTCCAATAAGCAGCATCAGGGACATGTTAAAACCAAAGCATCACAATCCCTTGTTTGGGATTTGTTTTGTGCAAAATGCAAATGATGAGTCAGTTGCAATCTGCCAGGTTTGCCAGGTGCATGTGAGTCGAGGTAAAAAGGTTAGCCATCTGGGCACAGGGGGACACAGCATACACATGTTAAGAACAGGCACATGGCACTGTGGACCCAGCACAAGATGGTAGCTAATACCTGTACCACAGTGGGGCGTTCATCCTCATCATCAACCATAACAAGTATGCTATCCACTTCAATGACTGTAACATCAAGTAGAAAATTAAATGTGTGCAGTAGTGATGAAATAAGAGCAGAGGATCACTACAGGCATGATGAGGTGGAGGAGCAGAATGATTCTGAAATCTTGTCCAGTGGTGGTGAGAGTAGCAGTTTTGGTGGTGGTGGTGGTCAATACATTAAGTCTAGTGCAAGTGGTACATCAACCCCTGTTGGTAAATCTGGGAAAATAACTGCATTTCTGGGTTTCTCATCACCTGTGCAAATGTCCAAGAAAAGATACCACAACGGCAGTACAAAATCATTCAGGTACAGTGGATAGCAGGTTCACACTGCTGCATCTGCAATTACACTGTGGCACAATAAAAGGTGTATTATTTGATGTCACATGTCCACACTCCACCCCCTGTGATTCGCAGAGCAGAACCATTTGTCATCACACCCCATGTAAAACATTTAAGTCAGCCCACGTTACAGAGTATTTTTGTGCATAAGCTGAAGTACTCACCCAATCATATAGTGTCACATGAACTGAATGCTGTTGTAGCTGAAATGCTGACAACTGATCTTTTGCCCTTCTCCTTTGTGGAGAATTCTGGGTTCCAGCAGTTTGCTGCACATTCCTGTCCAAAATGGAAAGTCCCATCCAGGACATACCTTTCGACCCGTGCTGTCCTCAAGTTGTACCATACTGTGTCCGACTCAGTAAGACATGCCCTTCAACATTCCTCCTCTCTGTTTATCCATTTAAGTATGGATATGTGGACAAGTGGCAAAACAGCAGAGAGTTCATATTTGAGTATAACTGCACACTGGGAGCAGGTGCCAGGAGTTGTTTGTGCTGTTGACAGTGTGATTAATCAGTGTAGTAAGGTGGAGTGTCGTGGTAGCAATCTTCCAGGAATTCGACAGCATGCAATTATTGCTATGCACAATGTGACCTGTTCACACACTGGTGAAAACATGTTGGACCTGGTACTGACTGAAACTGACAAGTGGCTGAATCCCCTGTCCCTGAAGGCTGGGTTCATAGCAAGTGGCAATGGGTCAAATGTGGTGAAATACATCATGAATGGTGGCTTTTTTGGGGTTCCATGCACAGCCCACTGTTTAAATCTTGTGATGCAGGAGTTTCTGCAGCACTCTGATATAAAGGAAATGCTGACAGTTGCATGCCATATCTGTTCTCACTTTTCACACTCTGCAAAGGCCCATGACCAACTTCTGCAGTTACAGGTCTGAAACAGCCTCCCGCAGCACCGCTTAAAGCTGGAAGTTGCCACCTGGGGAAACTCCACTCTACACATGGCAGAGAGGTTGTATGAACAGTACAAAGCCATCTCAGAATATCTTGTCATGCACACTAGCCATAACAGTTCCGGGGCCTCCATGTCTATGGTGACTGAACAGTGGTGCCTCATGGACTCTAAATAACAATCTTGAGGCCTTTAGAACATGCCACAGAGGCAGTGAGTGGTGAGTCTGCCTCCATTAGCTAATCACTTCCACTGCTGCGGGTACTGAGGCAGACACTGGTGAATGTACAGCATGTCTTTGATGTTGCCGGAGACAATGCTAGCAGTGTATTGCTGAAACACATGCCGACAGTATTTGACCAGAATTGTCACATCTTGAGCATTCAGCATAGTGACAACTTTTCAATAGCAACAATGCTGGACCCACGATACAAACGTGGAATTGCCTCACTACTGAAGGGCAGTTCTGAACAGGTAAAAACTGTCAGTGGGCAACTGGTGTGCTTGGATCATGGAGCACAGAAGTCATGTGCCAAGGTCAGCAAACCTCAGCAGCATAATCAGGTTGAGGATGAACCTGGAGGAGTAGTATCAAGCATATCCTGTAAGGGGGAGGGGACTGCAGTTCCAGGCGATCTGTCATCAAAAGCGGTTGGCATTAACCCACTTTGGGAGGCTTAGTCCCAAGTGGAGATTTGTGACATAAATGATTCCGGAGAAGCGGATGACGCATCAACCACTGAACTTTGAGCAGCATGGCAGATGGTTGAGTCATATTTGTCTGAAAACAGGCATCTGTCAATCACTGATGATCCCCTTTTATACTGGAGTGGAAAGGTCAGTGAATGGCCAGAGCTGACTGCTGTGGCACTGAAGTACCTGACATGCCCACCCTCCAGTGTGAGTGTAGAGAGGATATTCAGCTCAGCAGGTGCAATAGCTCAGGATCATCATACAAACCTCTCTCCTGCAAATGTCGGTTTGCTGACATTCATGAAAATGAATAAGAGGCACATACCAGCTCAGACTGCAACCTCAGTATTTGTACACTGGCATAGTCATGGTTTTGCTGATGTTGTAGAAAGGGACCATCCTGGTGGCAGCATGAAACGGCCTACCATTGATGTAGATGGTAAAACAATAGAGAAAGAATTACCCAGTGGTCAGAATTCAGACATAGAAGACTGCAAGTGCAGCTTTCTTTATGAGGATGATGATTAATGATGATGAAGTTAATGTTGGCAGGTTTTAACTTAAGTGGTTAAAAGGCTGTCACATTTCTTGTATGATACATGTTTTCTTTTTCATAAAGTTAAATCAGTGTCCCACTCATAGTGACTCAAATTTCATATGTCACATCACATTTATAACACAGAGCACAGTATATCCTGGCCTCCGGACTGCCATCACCATAAGACCGCTGTTACTTGTTCCCCACTGCCACCATAGGGAATGTGACCATGTGTCCCCCTTGACTACCACTACCATAAGATCGCTGTTTGCCATTGCCACCATAGGGAATGTGACCGTGTGGCCCCCATGGACTACCACCACCATAAGACCACTGTTCACCACTGCCACCATAGGGAATGTGACCATGTGTCCCCCTGGACTACCACCACCATAAAACCACTGTTTGCCACTGCCACCATAGGGAATGTGATTGTCCCCCTGGACTACCAACACCATAAGACCGCTGTTCACTGCCATCACCACCATAGGGAATGTGACCATGTGTCCCCCTGGACTACCACCATCATAAGACTGCTGTTAGCCACTGCCACCACCACCAGATGCAGGAAGATGTGAGAGAGAATGTCATCATGTGCCTCAGCTATGACCACCACCACCCACCACCATTGTGACAATGTTTTCCATTACAAGTCTTGACCATGCCAAGGCAGAGGGAGTTGAACAGGAGACCACATCCATGAGCCACAGGCACAATGCTTCTTACTATTAAAACTATAAAATAAGTATGTGTACTAATGTTTTTCATTCTATTCAACTTCCTTTAGCTGTATGTTTTGTTTTCTGTTGCTTTTCTGAGCTGCAATGGTCAAACACATACAGTCAACTTATTTTTTTTTTTACAGGTTAACAACAAAGGACTGTCCTTTGCTGAAGGTCTGTATCAATGATACAGCAGCAGTACTGTCTACAGGAACCTATGGGACATCCATTTCCAATCCATACTGGTAAGTATATCAATTTTATTTCATCTGTTCCTTTTTTTTCATAAGAGTGCAAAAAATACAACTGATGATTCATAAACTAGGTGACATGCACATCACAAAAAATATTTCTGCAACATATCATGCACTGTATTCCAAATTTTCAGCAGTGCAGCCATGACAGTGTTGAAAAAGTTGGACTCAGGTTGTGTTACTTTTACTTGACAAGATGTAGTTTTAAAATATAATTTGAGATACAGGGACACTGACAGTGTATTTGTCACACAGCCTGGTACTAAATTAAATTGTGATCTGATGATTGCAGTCGGACAGCTTGCTATCTGTGTTAATCCAGATACCCGTGGTGGAACAGCCTCGGCTTAAACATAATGTCTTACTACTGCAATCAAGTTGTAATAAGTCTTTAATTTCTTTTTTTAAGAAACTTCCAGATGCTTTGTGCTGTCATAGTTGCCTTATCCAAAGAACTTCTTTAACATCATGCCCCCATGCGGGGGCAGACATGCAGCAAGCAGAAGTCGTTTGAATCGATGATGATGACCATGACCATCATTACTGGACTGGAGAAGGATGCAGATGAAATCTGTGAAGAAGTAACCAAATAATAAACCATTAATGAGACATACTTGCAAATATGCTCCCCAAAAAAAATTATATATATATATATATATATATATATATATATATATATACAGTATATATATATATATATATACTTATCTTCATTGGCTTGAGAGTATTCCATTTCCAATTTCAATGCCAAAATTTCTTATCAAGCACTGAAATGTACACCAACAGTATGTGACTTGTGATACAAAACAATACAATGAGTATATATATATATATATATATATATATATATATATATATATATATATATACATATGTATATGTCAATCCCCACCTAGAAAATACATATATATAAATATATATATGTATTTTCTAGGTGGGTTGACATATATACATTATACATGTACTCATTGTATTGTTTTGTATCACAGGTCATATACTGTTGATATATGTATATATATATATGTATATATATAAAATCAACTCACCAAGGGTACTATTAGTGTACACACAAAGGGCACCCTTCCATCCAGTTGAGGTGAACGCATCGTATTCACAGGAATCGCAGCACACTTTGGACAAGCAACAGTTCTCTCACAGTCATCATTTCTGTTGGAACACTGAATGGATTCATGTCATGTTATCCCTCCTTCACACTGTTTGGCAAGACAGGAGGGACAGGGAGGGTAAAAGAGGAGGAGTAGCTCTCTATGTAAAGGAAGGGATCAAAGCAACAGAACTAAAGAGTAAACAGGGAGCACATGAGGCACTTTGGGTCACCCTGGAGACAGGAAATGGCACCACAATCCGCATGGGGGTTGTATACAGACCCCATCTCAGGGGAGGAATGGACAAGGAAATGATGAAGGCTTTCTTAGAATGGCAGAAAAGGGGAGATATTGTTGATGGGGACCTGAATATGCCAGATGTTAACTGGATCACCTTTGCTGCAGGCACATCCAAGAGCAGGGTCATTCTTGATGCCCTACAGGGGCATGCCTCAGACAGCTAGTATTGGAACCCACTCGGGAAGGAGCAATCTTAGACCTGGTACTCTCAAATGGGGATGGAGAAAGAATCTCAGATTTAGAAGTTGGTAGCCATCTGGGAATAAGTGACCACCAAACAGTGTGGTTCACGATAAACACAGCCATACAATCAAGCCATACAAAAGCAAGAGTACTGGACTTTAGGAGGGCTGACTTTGGGAAAATGAGAGAGTGCCTCAGAAAAGCACTAGCAAACAGGCAAGAAGGAGGGGTGGAGGAACAATGGGGAGTGATCAAAACAGCCATCACAGAAGCAACAAGCCTTTGTGTAAAACAAATCAATAAAACACAATGAAGGAAAAAAACATTATGGTTCTCAAAAGAGGTGGCAGGGAAGGTTAAGGAGAAAAGGACAGCATTCAGGAAATATAAGGAAACACAGAAGGAGCAGGACAGAGAACTTTATCAGTTAAAGCAGAAAGAGGCTGGGAAGGCAGTCAGAATAGCAAAGGCCCAAACCGAGGAAAGGATAGCCAATTCTGTTAAGAAGGGGGGATAAGACCTTTTATAGGTACATTAGGGAGCGAAGAAAGACCAAAGGAGGGATACTGAAGCTTAATAAAGGGGAGGGAATGTGGGTAGAGGGTGACAGTGAAAAAGCAGGGATACTGAACAAATATTTCTGCTCAGTATTCACAAAGAAAGAGGGGGGGGAGTTACCTAAACCAAACAAGAGAAACACTCTGAAGACGGGGCTCGATAACAGTCCATTTACAGAAGAAAGGGTTCTGAAAGAACTAATAAAATTAAAGGTGGACAAAGCAATGGGGCCTGATGGGGTTCACTCAACAATTCTAAAAGAACTAAGGGTAGAACTAGTGACACCGCTGACTACTCTGTTTAACAAATCATGGGAGGATGGGGTGGTACCCGAGGACTGGAGGAGGGGCAGATGTGATTCCTCTTCACAAAAGTGGGAGCAAGACAGAGGCAGGAAACTACAGACCAGTTAGTTTGACCTCAGTGGTAGGGAAAATGATGGAATCACTTCTGAAGGAAAGAATTGTTGAGTACCTAGAGGCCAGTGGGGCACAGGACCCAAGGCAGCATGGATTCACGATGGAAGGTCATGTCAGACGAATCTAATAGATTTCTTTGACTGGGTTACCAAAGTAGTAGACCAGGGAGGGGCTGTGGACATGGCCTACCTAGATTTTAGCAAGGCATTTGATACAGTCCCACACAAAGATTAATACACAAGATAGCCAGCCTTGGAGTGGGTCCCAAGGTGGTAGCCTGGATAAAAAATTGGCTAGACAACAGGACTCAAAGGGTAGTAGTAAATGGGTACACAGTGACGAAGGAGGGTTCTAGCGGGTACCGTAGGGTCAGTACTGGGACCGGTCCTTTAATGTCTTCATAAGTGACATTGCAGAGGAACTGGAAGGAAAAGTATGTCTCTTTGCAGATGACACAAAGATCTGCAACAGTGTTGATACACAGATGGAGTGGAAAGGATGAGAAGGGACTTGGCAAGGTTGGAGGAATGGTCAAATGTACGGCAGCTCAGATTCAATGCAAAGAAGTGCAAGGTAATGCACATAGGGAACAAAACCCTGGGAAGCGTGCACAATGGGGGGTGATACTGACAACAGTAAAATAGAAAGGACCTGGGTAATTATATCAGATGACCTAAAGGTGGGCAAGCAATGTGAGAAGGCAGTAAGGAAGGCTGGGGGATACTGGGATGTATAGGGAGAGGCATCAATAGTAGAAAACAGGAAGTTGTTATCCTCTGTACAGACAGTTGGTGAGACCCCATCTGGAGTACTGTGTGCAGTTCTGGAGACCCCATCTCCCAGAAGACATAGACAGAGGAGGCTGTCCAGAGGAAGGTAATCAAATGTGGTGCAGGGTCTGCACCAGAAGACTATATGAAGAAAGACTAAAGGAGCTTAATATGTATACCCTGAGGAAAGAAGGGAGAGGGACATGATAGAAACTTTCAAGTACCTCAAGGGAATTAACAAAGTCCAAGAGGGTAGCATCTTCCAGAAAAAGAGATGTGCAAGAACAAGGGGGCACAATTTGAAGATAGAGAGGAGATGGCTCAGAGGTAATGTGAGGAAGTATTTTTTCACTGAGAGGGTTGTGGATGCATGGAACAGCCTCCCTGAAGAGGTTGTGGGGTCAAGAACAGTGGGGGACTTCAAGAATGCATGGGACAGGCATAGGGCAGTCCTAGTGGGGGGTAGGAGGAATTAAGCTGTTGGTTAACTAGGATCTGCAGCTTATCTGTTAGGTAGGAAAATGGGCAGACTAGGTGGGCCAAGCGGTCCTTATCTGCCATCAAATTCTATGTTTCTATGTTTCTATCATGACATTATCATCACAGTGTTAATTTTCTGGACACAAAACAGTTGCATTTTGGGGATGCAAAAAAATTCTGGGGACTCTGTGTGACCACTGCATGCATGAGTGACTGTGCAATAAATTCTGGGGGACTTTGCATGTGATGTAATGTTCCTATTTCACTTCATCAGCTCTTGGAAATTTTCAGGACACAAGACAGTTGCATTTTGGAGATGCAGAAACATTCTGGGAACTCTGTGTCACCACTGCGTGCATGAGTGACTGTGCAATACATTCTGAGGGACTTTGTATGTGATGTACCATTCCCATTTCACTTCGTCAGCACTTGGGGATTTTCTGGACACAAGACAGTTGCATTTTGGGGATTCAGAAAAATTTTGGGTACTCTGTGTGACCACTGCGCACATGAGTGACTGCACAATACATTCTGGGGGACTTTACATGTGGCGTACCACTCCCATTTCACTTAGTCAGCACTTGGGAATTTTATGAACACAAGACAGTTGTATTTTGGGGATTCAGAAAAATTCTAGGGACTGTGTTTGACCACTGCATGCATGAGTGACTGTGCAATACATTCTGGGGGACTTTGCATGTGGTACCACTCCCATTTCACTTCGTCAGCACTTGGGAATTTTCTGGACACAAGACAGTTGCATTTTGGGGATGCAGAAACATTCTGGGGACTGTGTGTGACCACTGCACGCATGATCAACTGTGCAATACATTCTGGGGGACTTTCAATGTGGTGTAATGCTCCCATTTCACTTTGTCAGCACTTGGGAATTTTCTGGATGCAAGACAGTTGCATTTTGTGTGTTGTGAGCACATAATGTCATAATTAAATTATAAATTAAAGCAGCAGTGCAACAATCTGGTAAAAATTTTGACCTATTTTTTTATGCTATTTTAGATTGACAACCACTTACCTCCTGACTTGTATGATACCCTTCTTTTCTGAATTTGCATTAAACTTTAGTATTTTCTCATAAATTCAATAAAGAGAGCATCTTTTATATGGTTCAGACCAGGTTTTCATCAGTATTTGCAGCTGTTTTTGAACACATATTGTTCTGTAAGATCAGAAAACACTGCTTGCTGCATAATTGTTAATTTGACTCACAACAGAAGTGATATATAAACCACTGATGGACAAAAACAGCAGAAAATACTGATGAAGACCTGGTCCACACCATATTAAAAGAAGCGCTCCTTTTATTATTTCAGACAGGAAAAAAGTACTAAAGCAGACTCAAATACTGGAAAGAATGGTATCATATGATACAAGTCAAGAGGTAAGTCAAGTGGCAATGTAAAAAAGGATACAAAATATGTCAACATTTTCACCAGATTGTTGCACTGCTGCTGCTTTAATGTCTATTTCAAAAAATAAATATTTCTGGAGCCTCGGTAATTTTTACTTTCTGTCAGGACTTGTGAAGCATTTGTCATTTCAGGACTGTGAGCAGTGCAAGTATGCTGTGCTAAACTGCATGTGTGCAGTCAGTGTTCTTTCCTGTGTGTGCAGATATTGTCCAGCTTCGTGCAAACATACATATGGTGTGACTTGTTGCAGTATCTAAAGAATAAAGATAAGAAAGAATATATGACGTATATTTTATTTGTACTATCAGCACCGGCGGAGTAAGTGATATGATATTTTTCAGAGGTCTCAGGCCACTGTGCACCTCAGTCACTCACAATACACACATGACTTTGTGGAGATAATAGCACAAAACACACATGCTCTCCTAAAAGTCATATATGCAATATGTGACTAAGGTGCACTCTGGCCAGACACCTCTGAAAAAATATCACATCACTTAGTCCACTGATGATGATGGTGACAATAAAATATATGTTACATATTCTTATCTCTATTGTTTATACCATAAACACTGCAACAAGTCAGCATATACATGTTTGCAAGAAGCTGGACAATGTCTGACATCACACAATCACAGGAAACAACACTGACAGCACACAAGCAATTTAGCACATTATACTTGCACTGCTCAGTCCTGCTTTTCCACAACCACTCCACAACAGACAGTAGACGTCACTGAGGCACCGGATTATAAAAACAGGGCAATAAGGAGCATGTATGTATGTATGTATGTGTATGTATATATTTAAACTACTACTGTGGCCTTCCCTCTCTCTGTTATTAAATAAAAGACAAAACACTACAGCAGTGGGGGGGAGGTGTGCTGCAAAAAAAGTTAATGGGGGAATCCCCTGCTGGTCTAACAGCAGATGGAGCATCGACACAATCTGTAACTGGTATTGCTCTGTCTGCTCTAACTGCTGCTAGACAGCACCCACCCTCTCATTGTTTTCTTCCACCATGGCTCACAAAAGTGCTGT
The DNA here is from genome assembly GCA_016271365.2 of Neoceratodus forsteri. Classification (NCBI taxonomy): domain Eukaryota; kingdom Metazoa; phylum Chordata; order Ceratodontiformes; family Ceratodontidae; genus Neoceratodus; species Neoceratodus forsteri. The sequence continues at coordinate 1,020,275,259 of CM057454.1, read as the reverse complement.
GTCTGCCTGAGTTGCAGACATTGTGGGGTCCACTGATGGTGGTACACCAGGTAGAGGTGGTGGTGAAGATGGTGGTGATGGTGGAGCAGCTGCTGCCATGGCCTTCCTCCTCCTGCTGTGGTGACGCACAACAGCAGCACCCTCTGCCACTGCCACAAAAGGGCCAGCAGGTGGAGGCCTGGCCTGTTCTGTGTCAGCCTGCCACTCCACCTTGTGGTGGTTCAACATATGGGTACACTGGCTCCCAGTCCCCAGATGTGTCCCCCAGGGGTCATAGTACACCTCCACCCCACAAAGTATACATACATACATCAAGGCTGCTGTCCCCCTTGATACAGTTGAAAAACTGCCAAACTGGGGAGCTGCGGGGGGGACCAGGTATGGGAGGGGCAGATGCAGTGCCGGCAGCATGGTCATGGTGGGGCTCGACCTGCTGATGTGGAGGCAGTGATGCTGGAGCTGCTGCAGATGCCACTGGTGGTGGTGGTGGACTTGTTGGACATGGTGGTGTTGTTGCTTCCAGAGGGGGGACCAAAGACTTTAGAGCGATCCAACACCATCCAGCCATGCCCCCCATGCATGCACACTACTCCCCATCCCCTCCTGCCAGAAATGCTGCCACACAGCTCCACTGCCCCAGGCACAGTCACACGCATTCCCTCTGAGTCCTGACTTGGACAGTCCACATCCTGTCCCTGTTCCATTTCAAAAAACCCTCCTTCCCTCTCTGACTAGCAACACCATCACCAACGACTTCCACAATACAGAACACACACTCATACAACACAGTCACACACACAGTCACACACACACAACAAAACTTATTAAACAAAGAATTCAGACACTACAAGAAAAAATGAACTGACAAAACAGTACAAAAAAAACTAAACAATTAGCTTTTAAAAAAGCTTGGGATTGATCACTTTTAAGAACAACAACAATCCTCTCCTGCACAAAATGCCTCCTCTGTATTATTCAGCACAGGAGAAAGTGAAAGTATCTGCTTGTATGACTCACTTTCTTCCTGCCTGGCTAAAGCATGAGACTTACAGTACTGTAAGCCATGTGATGTGTGTGGGGCTCCCTATATTGTTGTCACTTTGCCTTACTTCCCGTTAAGATGGAATGATAATGTGAAGTCATCTTTAAGGTGAAGTGAGCACTTTGCAATGATCACTTTGCTTAGCGCCATACAACGCAAAGTGGTCACTTCGCGTTCACTTCACCAGCGGAATTTAATTTCACTGCATCTCTAACTGGCATCCTCTGTGGTCAGGGACTAAGGGGAACAAAACTGGCAAAAAGTCCTTAGTGTCGAGCTGAGAAACTGGGGGTTATATTCCTGAGTCGCTGATCAGGAAAAGTAAAAAAAAAAGAGAGCGTCTTTGTCGGTCGAGGGCTCTGAATTAAAACAGTCTATAGCTGACCCCGGACCGGATTTTAGGTTCAACAGTCTTCCCTGAACAGATTTGTGTAAAAGAGGGGAAGAAAAAGAAGAAAAAAGGAAATAATAACAACAAAGAGGGGAAAAAAGGAGAAATTAGACAAAAATGGAAAAGGGGAATAAGAAGTTCCCTAAATGCTGACCGCTTGCAAAGTGTTTATGTTACTTAAAGGGTAATGTCAATACAGTAAATTTGACATAACAATATGGAAGTTTGTGAGGGATGATGCTCATAGTATTGACTTACAATGAGCAACTGAAAAAGAAGGAGGGTCTCTGCTATGTAAATTGCAGGCCACACATGCTGATTTGGCCATTATTAAAGAGCCACCGATGCTTCAAGAAGAACTTTGAAGAATATAATATATGAATACAAAGCAGCTTATATGTAAGCAATAAGATACGACAGGGTGGTGGTTGTTATGTGATAACAGCACACCTAGGTGCGTGATGAAGCATGAGGTTGAAGGCCGAGTGTCCTTCCGCACTTAGGTCTGCGGTGATGTCAACATACCAGAATACACAATCTACAGGAAGGACAGGGAGGGTAAAAGAGGAGGAGGAGTAGCTCTCTATGTAAAGGAAGGGATCAAAGCAACAGAACTAAAGAGTAAACAGGGAGCAGATGAGGCACTCTGGGTCACCCTGGAGATAGGAAATGGCACCAAAATCCGCATGGGGGTTGTATACAGACTCCTATCTCAGGGGAGGGAATGGACAAGGAATTGATAGAAGGCTCCCTTAGAATGGCAGAAAAAGGGGAGATATTGTTGATAGGGGACCTGAATATGCCAGATGTTAACTGGAACACCTTTAGTGCAGGCACATCCAAGAGCAGGGCCATTCTTGATGCCCTACAGGGGGCATGCCTCAGACAGCTAGTATTGGAACCCACTTGGAGGGAGCAATCTTAGACCTGGTACTCTCAAATGGGGATGAAGAAAGAATCTCAGATTTAGAAGATGTTAGCCATCTGGGAACAAGTGACCACCAAACAGTGTGGTTCACGATAAACACAGCCATACAGTCAAGCCATACAAAAGCAACAGTATTGGACTTTAGGAGGGCTGACTTTGGGAAAATGAGAGAGTGCCTCAGAAAAGCACTTGCAAACAGGCAAGAAGGAGGGGTGGAGGAACAATGGGGAGTAATCAAAACAGCCATCACAGAGGCAACAAGCCTTTGTGTAAAGCAAATCAATAAAACACAACAAAGGAAAAAAACGCTATGGTTCTCAAAAGAGGTGGCAGGGAAGGTTAAGAAGAAAAGGATAGCATTCAGGAAATATAAGGAAACACAGAAGGAGCAGGACAGAGAACTTTATCAGTTAAAGCAGAAAGAGGCTGGGAAGGCAGTCAGAATAGCAAAGGCCCAAACCGAGGAAAGGTTAGTCAATTCTGTTAAGAAGGGGGATAAGACCTTTTATAGGTACATTAGGGAGTGAAGAAAGACCAAAGGAGGGATACTGAGGCTTAATAAAGGGGAGGAAATGTGGGTAGAGGGTGACAGTGAAAAAGCAGGGATACTGAACGAATATTTCTGCTCAGTATTCACAAAGGAAGAGGAGGGGGAAGTACCTAAACCAAACAAGAGAAACACTCTGAAGACGGGGTAGATACCAGTCCATTTACAGAAGAAAGGGTTCTGAAAGAACTAATAAAATTGAAGGTGGACAAAGCAGTGGGGTCTGATGGGATTCACCCCAGAATTCTAAAAGAACTAAGGGTAGAACTAGTGACACCGCTGACTACTTCTTTAACAAATCATGGGAGGATGGGTGGTACCCGAGGACTGGAGGAGGCAGATGGATTCCTCTTCACAAAGTGGGAGCAGGACAGAGGCAGGAAACTACAGACCAGTTAGTTTGACCTCAGTGGTAGGGAAAATGATGGAATCACTTCTAAGGAAAGAATTGTTGAGTACCTAGAGGCTAGTGAGGCACAGGACCCAAGGCAGCATGGATTCACGATGGGAAGGTCATGTCAGACGAATCTAATAGATTTCTTTGATTGGGTGACCAAAGTAGTTGACCAGGGAGGGCTATGGACATGGCCTACCTAGATTTTAGCAAGGCATTTGATACAGTCCCACACAAAGATTAATACACAGTTAGCCAGCCTTGGAGTGGGTCCCAAGATGGTAGCCTGGATAAAAATTGGCTAGACAACAGGATGCAAAGGGTAGTAGTAAATGGAGTACACAGTGAAGAAAGGAGGGTTACTAGTGGGGTACCGCAGGGTTCAGTACTGGGACCGTCCTTTTTAATGTCTTTATAAGTGACATTGCAGAGGAACTGGAAGGAAAAGTATGTCTTTTTGCAGACGACACAAAGATCTGCAACAGGGTTGGTACACAAGATGGAGTGGAAAGGATGAGAAGGGACTTGGCAAGGTTGGAGGAATGGTCAAATGTATGGCAGCTCAGATTCAATGCAAAGAAGTGCAAGGTAATGAACATGGTTAACAAAAACCCAGGGGAAGCGTACAAAATGGGGGGGGTGAGATACTGACAACAGTAAAAATGGAAAGGGACCTGGGGGTAATTATATCAGATGACCTAAAGGTGGGCAAGCAACGTAAGAAGGCAGTAAGGAAGGCTGGGAGGATACTGGGATGCATAGGAAGAGGCATCAATAGTAGAAAACAGGAAGTTGTTATCCCTCTTTAGAAAATGGGTAAAATGATTTGGAGCTTCCGATTGGCTGAGACACTTTTCTAGCTGGGCATCTATCAGACAACAGATGCCCAGCTATTAAAAGTGCCAGTCTAGCCTGCCCCATCACCAGCATCCTGATGCCCACCCTGCTTCCTAATTGGCCAAACTCCCTTAATCTAATTTCAAATCTCTGCCATTTTTTTCGTACCGCTAAGCGAGACATATAGTGGCCCCAACGCTCCATAAGTAAGCTACAAACCGAATCGGACATAAAGTACTAAAGGGCTTAAAAAAAACAAGAAACAAGAAAAGAAACACACTGCCATTTTATTATGCGATCGGGAGAGAGAGAGGAGAATAACAGATCGTTTATCCCAGCCGTTCAAATTCTTAATAGTGCCATTCTCAACCGAGCTCTCTCGCCACCTCATTCCGATTCAACATCAGTAGCGCTGCCGGACATAGCGCTGTCTCGCTCATGTCATGTGGCAGTATATTAAAAAAAAAAGTGAAACTGAGTTGTTTCCCCTTCCTTTACCTCCCTAAACATTTTTGTTGCCCTCTAAAAGGGGAAAGAGGTACTCACGGCGGCACCCGCTCCAAAGCAGGCTAATGTAGTAGCGCAATCAAACCATTCAAATTCCTAATAGCACCATTCTCAACCGCGTTCTCTCGCCACCTCATTCCGATTCAACATCAGTAGTGCTGCCGGACATAGCGCTGTCTCGCTCATGTCATGTGGCAGTATATTAAAAAAAAGTGAAACTGAGTTGTTTCCCCTTCCTTTTCCTCCCTAAACATTTTTGTTGCCCTCTAAAAGGGGAAAGAGGTACTCATGGCAGCACCCGCTCCAAAGCAGGCTAATGTAGTAGAGTAATCAAACCGGCAACGGCAACTGTCTCCATCTCCATGGTGCCGAAGTCAACAATGTGCCACCATCACTCCTGGGTCTGATTGTACCCACTCAAGTATTAAAATATTAGCCCTGAAACTCCCCACCCATTCAATAAATAAGTAAAGGGAGCTCCATCTCCAAGGAAAAAAAGAGCACAAGTGTGTGTGTGTGTGTGTGTGTGTGTGTGTGTGGGTGCCGTGGGTGATCGATAAGAAACTGCAGGAAAACAAATTAAATTGAGTCTCTGTGCCTATGTGTTTCTGTTTGGGCAGGTAATGACAAGATACTGCAGAAAACAAAATGAAGCAGTTTTAAGTACAATCTTCAGACAGGACAAAAGTCAAATGCAGGCAGAGGAACCATTTTATTTCAAAAGTTACTTTAAACTTATTTTTCATGAACGCTTTTCAACTATTTTGCATTTTTTTTACAGTGCCCATTTTCTAAGCGCAATAATACCCTCCAGGGTGGGCGGTATTGTGCTATACCGGACCTTCCAGGGGCTATAAGGCCCCCCGCCTATGGTGTCGGGCCTCATTACGCCCCTGGGCGGTCCCGTATAGCACAATACCGCCCACCCTGTCAGGTATTATTGCTTACATACAGGCAGTTGGTGAGACCCCATCTGGAGTACTGTGTGCAGTTCTGGAGAGCCCATCTCCGCAAAGACACAGACAGAATGGAGGCTGTCCAGAGGAGAGCAACCAAAATGGTGCAGGGTCTGCACCAGAAGACATACAAAGAAAGACTAAAGGATCTTACTATGTATATCTTTGAGGAAGAAGGGTGAGAGGGGACATGATAGAAACTTTCAAGTACCTCAAAATAATCAACAAAGTCCAAGAGACTAGCATCTTTCAGAAAAAGAGATGTGCAAGAACAAGGGGGCACAATTTGAAGATAGAGGGGGGATGGCTCAGAGGTAATGTGAGGAAGTATTTTTTCACAGACAGGGTTGTGGATGCATGGAACAGCCTCCCTGAGGAGGTCGTGGAGTCAAGAACAGTGGGGGAATTCAAGAATGCAAGGGACAGACATAAGGCAGTCCTAGTGGGGGGTAGGAGGAAGTAAGCTGTTGGTTAACTAGGATCTGCAGCTTATCTGTTAGGTAGGAAAATGGGCAGACTAGGTGGGCCAAGCAGTCCTTATCTGCCATCAGATTCTATGTTTCTGTGTTTCTATGCCTACTTTCTTCATCCTGTCTTTTGTTTTCTGGTTTTCCCCACACTCAAGACATAGAATGTTTATCATGGAATGTTTACCATGGAATACAGGGATTCAAAATGCTGCTCTATTTCACTTGTAGAATGTTACTCTCCCAACATTCTGTACACACAGGCAGCAAAGGCCTGTTTTAGAGCCAGAGGCTCAATTATATCACTGTCTAGGCAAGCATAAGTGATTTCCCTGATGAGTAGATAAAGACAGAAGGGGGATTTTTCACTGTTAGTAAACAAACAGTTGTAATGAAAACTATAAACAATACTTAATGTTTCTAATTTGTTTATGTGTGTAAGGAGAGTGTGATGATCATGGAAACAACATTTAATTAATTTATTTTATTTTTAATTTAAGGTCGTTTTATTTTTAAGGCCCAGTTGAAGATTTTCTTACAGTGTAAAGGCAACAGCCATGTTTATAATGGAAGATCAGTTCTGGTTGAAGGGGGACTGATGAAAGATAGTTCTGGTTGTATGAGGACTGATTTGCTCATTGTGTGATGTGGTTTAGGACCAGGATGACTGTGCATATATAGAGATTTAACATATAGTCAGCTGATGTCTCTTGGCCAATGAGATTTCTAGATTTTTTCTTGCCATTTTATAATTCTCATTAGCTCTGTATTTCTTACCTCCATTATTTATTACTGAGGTCAGATGCTTGAAAACAGAAGAGTTATTCCCTGAGGGTTCATCAGCTCCTACTGCTTCTTCCCAACCTACTGTCATAATACTATGCTTGTGACATCACAGTTATTCCCATAGCAACAGACTGTGATGTCACAACAGAGCTTTATGATGTCAAGTAGGGAGTAAGTCATAGAGGCAGATGAGCTGTAAGGGATAAAGATCCTGTTTTTGTGGGAATTTCTTCAGTAACAACAGCTCACACATCCCTCAGCCCCTACTTGTATACTGTGTGACCCTGAGCAAGTCACTTAACTTCCTTGTGCTCCCAGGTCACAACTGTAAACAAGCTTTCAGCTTAGTGTGTCTACCTGGTAAAAAAACAAACAAAAAAAAAACAAATAATGAATAAGAAAAATGTATAGAAGATATGAACAGCTCAGACACAAAGAGCAACCCTAGGAGGCATACATCAAGTGCGGTCCAGCCCCTAGCCTTACTGTCTGCTGAGCTTCATTGACCTTCACCGACTGGGAAAGAGAGCAATCATGGAGGGAAGGCAGACCCTGACAGGTCCAGAAGCAGGGATTCCTTGACAGCAGTTCTACCTGGCTGATTTCCCCTTGGAGTGCACAGTTCAGGCTCCTATCTCTGCTGAGGGGATTTCTCTCCTTGATCACTCTGCTCAGACCCAGCCAGCAGCTGCTCTCTTCTGCTGAGCTTCACTGATCTTCATCGACTGGGAGAGAGCTCAATCATAGACAGAAGGCAGACTCCAACAGGTGCGAAAGCAGGGATTCCTTGACAGCAGTTCTACCTGGTTGAATCCTCCTTGGAGTGCACAGTCTGCCTACCTCTGCTGAGGCGACTTCTCTTCTCGATCGCCCTGCTCAGACCCAGCCAGCAGCTGCTTTCTCAGCATAAGAAGCAGTTGGAACACTTACCCAGAATTCCCAGCTGCTGTATGTAAATCAGCATTTGTACTGCTGTACCACTACTGATATAGTAGTTGACTAATAGCACGCTCTCAGCTGGAAGCAACAGCTTAGACACAAAGGGCACCCCTAGGAGGCATACCCCAAGAGCAGTCCAGCCCCTAGCCTTACAGTCTGTTGTACCCACCACTGAAATAGTGGTTGGCTAATATAAAGCTCTCAGACAGAAACATCCAGAAGCAACAGCTCAGACACAAAGAGCAATCCTAAAAGACATATGCCAAGTGAGGTTCAGCCCATAGTCTTACTGTCTGCTGAGCTTCACTGATCTTCACCGACTGAGAAAGAGATCTTCTCTCCTCCAGTCTCTAGTTGTGCTACCAAGTGGCAGACCTCAATAAACTGATTTTTTTTTTATGGCAACTTCCTTTATGTGCCTGCTGTGGCACCTACCAGCGGAGGCATCCAACCACTGGCCCTGCCCACGGGGAGAGCAGCAGGCTCAATCACATGATGGGGTGGTCTGGCACAGCCATGGCCAACCCACTGAAGGGCTCCCTGTCTCTGCCAGCCAGACCAGTGCCAAACCCCCCCAGTGTGATTCCAGGACAGTCCTCCCCTCATGGCAGGGTGCAGGCACCAAGCGGCTCGGTCGCGCCAAGCCTTTTTCCGTTTTTCTCCCAATGGGAGCATAGACATGCAATGATGTCTATGCACCAACATACAGATGTCCGCCATGCTCCCACCCCTCTGGACACCCACGCATCCGCAGTACCACCAGGCATCCCCAGAGACCACCAGAGCATGGTGTGGAACCCACTCTTTCCCCCAGAACTGGGAGAGCAGTTGTTGGACTCTCGATCCCATTCCTCCCCTGCTGACCCCCAAAGACCCGGGCTCATTTCCAAACCCAGTCACTGGTGTGAAGCAAGGTGTGGCGTCCAGCGCCTCAACCCTCAGCGCCACTGGGCTGGTAACAGACTGATTGTTTTTTTCAGCAGGAAGGAGTAACAAAGGTTAATTTGAATAATGATGTACTTTTTCTTTCTGTCCACTGGCAAGCACATGGATATCATTGGCTGCCAGCACTGCAGGACACCTTTAACTGGTCACATCACCAAAGGCAGGGCTTCTGTCCCATATGTTCAGAGATATGTCACCTCAGGGCTCAGCTGCAGGAGGCATGGGGTGAGATCAGCATCTTGCTTAATCACCTGCAGGGAAGCATTTCTTTTAGAAGTACACTTCCACATCGCCAACACCAAACCAGCACACCTCTAACCCAGAAAACGACAAGGCCTGGGGGACAGCAACTGGTTGCAGGAAAAGGGGGCAGAGCTTGGTCAACTGTCTGAAACCAACAAAGCACTCTAAACATAGAAAACAGGTACACACCTCTTGTGTCCATACCATTCTTAACGACGGAGGATGTCTCAGGCCAATGGAATGCCAAATGCAACAGGATAGCAAAACAACATCATAAACAAAACTTCAACAGGAAAAAATCATAATCATAGGAGACTCTATAATTCACGGTGTGGACCCCCACCTGAGACAAAACAAACGTGCAGATGTGCAGGTCAGATGCCTCCCAGGAGCATCCACTTGGAGGGACACTGACTGAATAGTCAACACAGTTAAAAAGGAAGAAGAGAGCGCAAACATCCTGGTCCACCTAGGGACCAATGACCTTGCTAGCCAGTCGGTGGAGGAGGTTAAGGAGCACATTGCACAGCTCAGCGAGAAATTGATTTCATTTTCATCCAGCATTGCATTCTCTGAGATTCTGCCTGTTTGGTAAAAGGGGAAGAACAGGGAGAAAATCAGAGAGAAAGAGATAAGTGAGCTCAATGCATGGCTCAAGGACTGGTGCCACACAAAGGGGCACCACTTCATCTGAAACTGGGGCAACTTCTGGGAAAGGGAGTTCTTCAAATTTGACAGCCTCTACCTGCCTAAGGAGGGAGTCAGAGCACTGGGCCAGAAATTTGATGTCCACATAGGACATTTAAACTAGAGGGAGGGAGGGGAGATGATGGTAGCTCTAGGAGAAGCACACATAGAGCCTTCTGTCTCGCCACCTCCAGCTAGCACCAAATCTACACACTCCAGGATAGCAAAAGCAGATAGCTGGGAACATAAAACCCTTTCTGACCCTGCCGTTGACCATCACAATGGAAAGGCAGGAACCATAAACAGGGAAAACTACAAAGAGATGAACAATAAGATCAAGGGAGGCATGACAAACAAAGTGACACAGCAAGAGTGGTCAGCACTATGCCTCAATGCACACAGTCTGGCTAACAAGATGACAGAAGTCACTGCCACAATAGCTGAGACAGGACTAGACTGGGTGGTCGTGACCGAAACATGGTTCACAAATAATCATGGTTGGGAGGTGACTATCCCAGGGTACAACTAGTTTACGAGAGATAGGACTTGGAAAAAAGGAGGGGGTAGCTATTTACAGTATGTTAAGGATACTATCAATGCTATAGAAATGCAGCAGGCACTAGCGGAAACAGAGGATCTATGGATCACAATAGGGGCCAGAAGCCGGAAACCCATTCGGGTAGGAATAATCTACAGACCCCCAAATCAGGAGGAAGACAGGGATAAGAAAATCCAGGAAACTATCCTCCAGATGTCAGGCAAAGGGGACATGGTGCTGGTGAGGGATTTCAATCTACTGGACATAGATTGGAATACCCATACAGCAGCATAACGGAAGAGCAGGGAATTCCTAATCACACTACAGGAAGCAGGCCCAAGTCAACTAGTGACATCACCCACAAGGTGTAACGTGGTTCTAGATCTGATATTCACAAATAGCGATAGGGTTACAGATGTCGAAGTAGGGAACCACCTGGGCAACAGTGATCATAACACAGAATGGTTCAGGGTAAAAAGGACTATAGACTCCACACACTCCAAACTGAAGGTCCTTGACTTCAGGAGGGCAAACTTCACAAATATGATGGCCTGCCTAAGAGACAACCTTAGCAACTCAACAGAAGGGAGCACTGAGGAATACTGGACAAGACTGAAGGATGCAATAGCCATGGTCACAACACAGTGTGCCCGTCAGGTTAGTAAGAACAAAAGGAAGAAAAACCCACTATGGTTTTCTAAGGAAGTGGCAACCATGGTGAGAGAAAAGCGCATAGCCTTGAGAAAGTACATGGAGTCAGGACCAGGCGGCCAAAACAGAATATAAACAGAAAGTAAAAGAGATAGGGATAGTGATAAGAAATGCAAAGGCTCAAAAAGAGGTTAGGTTAGCTTAGAAAGTAAAAAAGGGTAACAAAACCTTCTACAGGTACATACATGAAAAAAGGAAGACCAAAGGGGACATTGTTAGAATCACAAAAAAAAAACACGGACAAACCACAGAGCAACATGGGGAGAAGGCAGAGGCACTCAGTGAGTACTTCTGCTCAGTCTTCATACAGGAAGCAGATGGTAACATACCAACAACAGGCATAAAGAAGTATCCTATTAGCCTGCCCATCGGTGCAGCAGTTGGATTTCCACTTGCAGCACCAGTAACCCAAGTTTAGGAATGGACTCGGGTCACTGGAGGGCCGGTCAGGGGGAGAAGGGTAGAGCATCCTATGGACTGCTCTCCTTCTGTGGGGGAAGGGTGAGGTAGTGCCTGGCACAAGACGGACCCCTGGCGGAGGCTGGAAGTTGAGCAGCTACCGACGCTCGAACGTAATGGAGGTGGGGCAGACGCCGGACGTCATTGCATGTCCCCGCCTTCTGGAAGGAAAAATGGAAAAAGGAGGGGTGGGTCCTCCTTCTCCATGAAGCCCTCTCTGGACTTCAGTTAGCCACCATCGCCAGCACTCCTAAATAGTTACTGGTTCCGCGGCACTGGAATTAAGGGAACCAGTGATGTGGCCCCACCCTCCAGGGGGTAAGCCGGGACTGACCGGGAGAATGCCGGCAATCAACGGTTGGTGGGAGCCTGGGGGCCGTGACCAGGGCAGAGAGAGACTGATGGGGGACCTGCCAGGAAAAAATAGAAAATAAAATTAAAAAAAGAAGTGTCCGATTGAAGGAACAGGCATGGGTTCCTTCACAGAGGAAAGGGTCCTGGAGGAAACAGACAAGTTAAAGGTAGATAAAGCTAGGGAGCCAGATGGGATACACCCAAGAATACTGAAAGAATTAGGGAGGGAACTGGCAGCCCCCTTAGCAATGCTCTTCAACAAATCATTAAGGAGCAAGGAGGTGCCAGAGAATTGGAAGATTGCAACAGCAGTATCACTCCACAAGAGTGGAAGCAAGGAATAGCCAGGTAACTACCATCCAGTTAATCTAATGTCAGTCATGGGAAAACTAATGGAGTCCCTGCTGAAGGAAAGAATCATAGCTGTTTTGGAGCAAACTGGTCAGCTTGACAAAAATCCAGCAGGGAGGTCCTTCCAGACAAACCTGGTTGATTTTTTCAATTGGGTCACCAAAACAGTGGATTAGTGTGGGGCAGTGGATGTGGTTTACCTGGACATCAGCAAAGTTTTTGACTCCGTTCCACACAGGAGACTAATCAAAAAACTGGAGAACATGGGAATTGGGCCTGAGGTTACAAACTGGGTCAGAAACTGGTTACATGGACGAACTCAGCGAGTATTAGTAAATGGCACTCTGTGAAGCAGAGGGTGACTAGCGGGGTCCCACAGGGCTCAGTTCTGGGGCCAATTCTCTTCAACATATTCGTCAGTGACACTGAGGATGAACTGGAAGGAAAGGTGTGCCTGTTTGCAGATGACACCAAAACTGGCAAAAGGGTAAACACAACAGAGGGATAGCAAAGCACGGAAGCTGGTATCCGAAAACTAGAGGAGTGGTCCAAGATCTGGCAATTGAAATTCAATGCCAAAAAATGCAAGGTCATGCATCTGGGAAAGCACAACCCAAGGAAACTGTACTCAATGGGAGGGGAGCAGCTGGTGGCTACCAGGCAGGAGCGAAACCTAGGGGTGATCATATCCAATGACCTCAAGGTCAGTAGACAATGTGAGAAGGCAGCACTAAAGGCTAGTGATATCCTGGGATGCATAGGGAGGGGCATCACGAGCAGAAGACATGAAGTCCCCTGTATCAGTCCCTGGTCAGGCCTCACCTGGAGTACTGTATCCAATTCTGGAGGCCACACCTCAGAAAGGACATAGATAGGCTGGAGACGGTACAGAGAAGAGCAACAAAGATGGTGCAGGGCCTACATCAGAAACCGTACGAAGCAAGACCGGATGACCTCAAATTATACTCCCTAGAACAATGCAGGAATTGTGGGGACATGATAGGAACATTCAAATACTTTAAAGGCAACAACAGGGTGTACGTGCAGAACCTCTTTCAGGTAAAGGACTACAGCAGGACTAGAGAGCACAACCTTCGACTTAAGGGAGGAGAGTTCAGAAGCAATACGAGGAAATTCTTCTTCACAGAGTGAGTTGTGAAACTATGGAATAGTCTGCCGGAGGGGGTGGTGAGAGCCAAGACAGTGGGGGAATTCAAGTGGGCATGGGACAGACACTGTGGGATACACAAGCAGGCAGCTAAGTAGGGGGGTAGGAAACCAAGGGCATACTTGATGGATCATACGGTCCCCATCTGCTGACAACTTCTATGTTTTTGTTTCTGTGAAATGCAAGCTGGATTGTGTCCAACTATTATGTTTTCCAATGTTTTTTCAAAGCTGTCAGCTACTCTTTAAGGAAGATTGCAATTTAATGCTGAGTTTGTTAGGGCCACAAAGTAGCTGTTGAAGAAGATTTGAATATTGATTTTCAGAAGCTAAAGTTGGCTGAAACAAAATAAGAGAATGGCAGAGAAGATATGAATCATTTGAAAGAAGTACCCTCTTTAGTTTTTGATCATATTGCTTCTTCACAAAGTGCTTGTGTTCCAGAGTATGGAGAATTGGAAAAAGGGATGGGTTTGGGCTTTATTCCTGGAGCAGAGAATTGTGGTATTCTTAGATTATATGGAACATAGAAACAGAATCTGACGGCAGATAAGGGCTTCTTGACCCACCAAGTCTTCCCCTTTTTCCCTACCTACATCTCACATTGAAACCCAGTTGCCATACCCTTGACCACTCCTCAAGTTTGCTCAGGTCTCTGCTCATCCCTTCCACATCCCCACCCCCGGAGTGTCCACCCTGTTGCAGATCTTGGTGTCATCAGCAAAGAGGCAAACTTTCCTTTCCAGCTTCTCTGCAAGGTCACTTATAAAGACATCAAAGGGGATCAGTCTGAACACTGATCAGTGAGGTACCCCACTGGTCACCCTCCATTTCTCGGAGTGAACTTTGCTTACCACCACATGTCGCCTGTCCCCTAACCAATTTCTTACCCAGTTTATGACCTTTTTACCCACCCCTAAGTTACCCAGCTTGCTCACTAGTCTCCTACATGGAGCGGTGTCAAAGCCTTACTGAAATCCAGATAGGCCACATCCACCACTCCTCCCTGATCTAACTCCTTGGTCACCCAAAGAAATCTATCAGATTTACCTGACGTGACCTCGCCCTGTGAATCCATGCTGTCTCAGGTCCTGTAACACATTAGATTCAAGATATTCCACAATCATTTTCTCTAGCAGTGTTTGCATTAAATTTCCCACTACCGATGCCCTGCTGACTGGCCTATAATTTCCAACCTCTTGCCTGCTACCACTTTTGTGAAGTGGGACTAAATCTGCCCTCCTCCAGTCCTCTGGAACCACCACAGTATCCAGTGATCTGTTAAAAAGGACTGTCAGAGGTACAGCCAGTACCTGCCTGAGCTCCCTCAACACACATGGATGCACTCTGTCTGGCCCCATTGCTTTGTCTACTTTCAGATTAGCGAGTGCCTTCAGAACTCTCTCTGAAAATGGACTAGTGCCCACCTCCCCCCTTTGTCTCTTGTTACTTTTTTGCAGTTCCTCCTCTACCACTTTCTCTGTGAACACTGAGCAGATGTATGTGTTTAAGATGTCTGCCTTTTTCTGGTCCCCCTCTGTACAGTCCCCCCACCTCTGTCCCTTTTTAACCTTACTATCCCTCCCTTTGTCTTCCTCGTCTCATTTACATACCAAAAAAAAAATGTTGTCCCCTTTTGATATCACCTGTACTTTTCTCTCATCAGTTTGTGCCTTTGCTTTCCTTCTGCTTTCTCTGTTTCCCTCTGCTTCCCCTGATACACTTCCCTTTCTTCCCCACTCTGTGTCTCCTTGACTCTTCTGAATGCAATCCATTTGGCTTTTACTTTTTCTGTGACCTCGTTTCTGAACCATAGTAGTCAGGGACCCTGGTTTTCCATTTTTACCGGTAACACCAGTTACAATCACGGAATCCTGCTTGGTTTGCAGATTTTGAATTCTTGCACCGGTGCCTCATGGAAATTGCATGTCACTGCACAGAATCTCTAAGATTTCAGCATCTTTTAAATTTGTTTTTATTTTCTCTTTCTATGTCCCCTTCTCACAGCATCAGTCTTCACTTTTCAGAGATCCCTAGGCTGGGTATCCCCTAGCTTCACCCCCAGGTAATGCTCAGGAGCTCCTGTGGGCCTGCCCCTATTCTGCCTGGATTTTACCCCCCCCCACCAGGTGGGAAGGGAGGGGACCCCAGGTCACCCCTTCACACTCCCTTAGTGTGTGTCGGGAAGCTCAGTGGGTCCCTCATGGAGCCTGGTTATGAAGTCTGGGGCACCTGGGTCCCTTCTGCCAGTGGCCGATGTAGGGTGATTGTTCCTGGTTTTCTGGTCTCTGTTCCTGAGGGCATCTGCACTAGAGGAGATCCAAGGAGGTAGGTCACATAGAGACATGCCACTGCTCCAGATCCTGGCTTGCATCCTCCCCTCTTGATCACTCTGCAGCACCACTGCACCACCACCCGTGGTCACACAGGTGGTGGTAAAGCAGCAGGACCTGCAGCCTACCCTCCCCAGAGGAGGAAAGCAGTCCCCAAGGTACTCGATCCTACTCCCTTGGCCAGACCTCCAGCAGACCAAGTTCACTTCTGATCCTGGGTCACTGGCATTGCAAGCAATAGTGCTACCGCAGCGCCAGCGGGCCGACTCAGATTTCAGCATCTTAAAATGAATGCTGATGTGCTTTGCATTCTTTCTGCTTTGCTGCATATAGTCAGTAAGGAAATCACCTGCACTGCTTTGTTGTAATCAGCCATTCAGTTCAACCACCCATGCCTAGTGGTTAGAGTAACAAACAGTGATTGAACTAGGTACATCCAGCAGACTTGGGTTTGATTCCCATAACCTCCACTTGCATACTGTGTGACTCCAAGCAAGTCACTTAACCTCCCCAGTGCTTCTAGGTCACTCCTGAAAACAGACAGTTCTGCCTAGTGGGCATTACCTGCTTTACAAAGAATATAAAAAATACCAATATATGTTTATTACATCATAGAACAGTAGTCAGGGTACCATGTAATTTGCCTGAGTTTTACTTGGGCTGCAATGATTTGTATCGGCAAAGATAAATGTTCAGACATATTTTATGTGTTTTATAAGCTTGTTTTTAGATTTTAGTCAGGTTTTCATTGTATTCTTTGCATATGAGCATCTAGGTTGTAGATTGCTAAACACAGGATCACTGTTACCAACTAGCTTATTCAAGTTTATACTGTAATCAGCAGGGCCATCCAAATTCCTCAGTTGTTTGAATGAAAACTAGTCTGAATGAAAGTATGTTCACAAAGAAGTAAACTGCCTTACTACTTATGAAAAGACTTTACAGTTAACACCCCGTTTAGGTGAATTGGATCATTTGCACCTTTTCTCCCACCTGCTGTTTCAGTCTCTGTGACAACAAAATGTTTTCTGATAGACTGCTTCAACAAAAAGCAAATGTTAACTATTTAAGTGTATATATGTTTGCCCAGTGGATTTTGAAAGCACAGTCAATGATGTACAGAAGGTAAGACCCCAGTGGCTGTATGATGCTGGTGGGCAGAGTGGTGCTCAATTCACATCTGAACAAAGACATGAAAACTGGGAGACACCCTTTTAATGGACACCAAGTAAAAACAAGCATCCACATGTCTGGGAGATGCATAAATCCATTTGAAGGTCCTCCACAAATCACTTGTGGATTTTTTAGGTGAAGACACTTTATTTCAAAGAAGCAAATTCAAGCAGTTTTTTCTTCTCCTACCCCCTGGCCATCCACTCCTTCAAGCCTGCCAAGGCCCCCTACCACTGCTGCTGAGTCCCGACCACCATCCACTGCCCCTTACTGCTGTGCTACCAGGTAACCCAAAGTAACCCTTCATTGAGTGGGCCCCTACCCCTGTGGGAGGCTACCAGGGGAGGAGAATTGCCCCAAAGAGCTTCCTGTGTATCCTGAGCATGGCAGGGGTCAGAACGGACACATGTCTGGGGCTTCCAGTTTATGGAGGGACCAACAGCTGTCCGGTTGGCCAGCAGGTGTTTTCCCATTTTCTTTATAGGCCACATGACGTCAAGGCACAAGCCGACGTCTGTCACGCTCCCTCCTGCAGTGAGGGCTGACATGTTGTCATGCCTCTGGCCTCCACCAGGGGCCAGCAAATGCTGAGCTGTGAACCCACCCTCCCTCCCAGGAGAAGGTGCGTGGTCATTGGACAATCAAGCCTTCACCCATCAGTTGGCCCTCCAACACCCAAGTCTGTTCCCTAACCCTGGTCAGCGGTGTCTCAGGCAGAAATCCAATTCGGGCAGTTAAATTATAGATAGGAAAATACAAAGGTAGTCCACCTTAGCAGTGATGGTTCAGATTAATTCACATCTGAGTTCTAACAAGCAAAGAGACCAAGTCATTTGTAACTTGTGCATGTGGGTTGTGGGTGTTGAAGAAAGGGGATTATTGTGCTGTCACTACTGCCATCACCCCTGAGGGATGTGGACTGCATAGTTGCTACTGCCATCACATCGAAGGGGTGGAGGCTGTAGTGATTGTGTAATCACCACTGGTGGATGGGAAATGTAGTACTGCTGCCATCACACCTAAGGGATGGGGAGACAGTGCTGCTGCTTCAGTCACACCTGAGGGAGGGAGGTCACAGTGCTGTTGCTGCTGCCATCACACCAGAGGGATGGGGGCCATAGTGCTGTTGGTGCTGCCATCGCACCTGAGGGATGGGGCCGTAGTGCTGCTTCCATCACACCTTAGGGACGATTCAGAGGAAACATGGGAAAGAATTTCTTCACAGAACGGGTGGTGGACAAGTGGAACACCCTGCCAGAGGAAGTGGTGGGGGCTGAAACAATCACGGGATTTAAGAATGCATGGGATAGACATAAAGGAATTCTGGAGGTCAGGGGTAAGGGGCAACAGACTTCTAGGAAAACAAACTGAACTTACAAGCTCAAATGGGCAGACTGGGTGGGCCATAGGCCCTTATCTGCCGACACTGTCTATGTATCTATGTAGGGATGGGGGCTGTAGTGCTGCTGCTACCATCACATCTTGTACCTAAAATAACTTTAAATTGGTACAAGGATGGAAGGATGTGTAACAGTGGAGGTCAAAATTGCTAAAATGCATGTTAGCAGAGTTAAAAATTGTTAAATAAAGTACAGAGAACCAAATACTGGTAAAAACGGATTTTGGCTTAGCAGACACCGGTGACAATACCGTTTTTTACAATGTGCAAAATGGAATATGCCCTTTCTCAATCCAGGTAAACCAATGTCCCTGATAGTAGTCTCTTTTTCCTCTTGCATTTGCTCACTTGCTTGATGCAGAGGTATGTTGCTTTCACTATGCCCCCTTTTGTCTTAGCCCACAGTTCCTCCACCCCCCTTCCAGTCATCCCCTCCACCAGGTCATCCTTGAGGCATTCACCCATCTTTATAAAATCTGCCCTTCTGAAGTCCAGGACCTTCACCACTGTGTGGCTCAATTCCACTGCTACCCTTATATTGAACCACACTGTACAGTAGTCACTGAGACCCAGAAGGTCTCCCACCATGATGTCTTCAACACTGTCCCTGTTAGTGAACACCAGGACCAGTACTGCCCCATCACGAGTGGGCTCACTTATCAGTTGCCTGAGAAATGCCCCTTGCATGGAGTCCAGGATGTCCCTGCTTCTAGCTGAAGCTGCAGCTGGGAGGTTCCAATCTACATGCAGCAGACAGACGTTCCCCACTAGCAGCACCTCCCCTTTCTGTGCCATTTTGTCAGTGGTTTCCAGCAGTGCCTTATCTACCTCCTCCCACTGTGCTGGTCATCTGTAGGCCACGCCGGTGTGAATAGTGGCTCCATTCCGTGACTCCAGGGTGACCCGCAGTACCTGTTTCCCACCCTGAATTCACTGTAACTGTCACTTTTTTTGCTTTCCTTCACATAAAGCAAAACACACACCCTCCTTTCCTCCCACCCTCTGCTTCCTGAACAGAGTGTAGCCTGGTATGGCCATGTCCCAGTCATGGTGTTCCGTGCACCATGACTCAGTAATGGCCACTATGTCCAGGTCAGCTTCTGCTAAGATGGCCTCTAGGTCTGGAATCTTACAGTATTTCCTAGGCTTCTAACATTTTGCACATATGGCCTTCCATATTTTGACAGCACTCTGCATGTTGTCTTCCCTTTATCCTTTGTGCTCCCCATCCTTCCACCATCTCTACGGGTTTAATAAAGAGATCATCTCCAGAGACACCACGCTTCTAGACTCCATCATACAGCTGTTTCAAAGTAATATGGAGGTCCAGATAAATGAAGGAGATATTCAAGATGCTACTGTTATTAAGAATGAAGATGGCCTAGGCTGTGTGGAAATCACATGCATTGCTCATAGAGTAGCTAATTATTTTTGGAATAATGGTCATCTTCTAGGGAGACATAATCTTATTCTGACGTACTTAAATAGGCAGAAGACAGCTTTTATTAAAAACCCTTCCTCTTATGATAAACCCCTCTATATTCTGAGTATTTTTGGACTGGAGAGACCTCATGGTGAAATGAGTGCTAGCTTAACTAGGTCAGTCTGTTCTTCTTTTTTTCAACTTTTCTTCAAATCTAACTAGGTTGTAAAGGTGTAACTAAGATAATGAGATGGGCAGAGCTGAATGGGGTGTAAGTGGACATAACATTTAGAACTAGGGAAATTGTTGAAAGGGTGCTGGCTAGAAGAAGTCTATTATATAATATGGGTATATGTGCTGCACCGAATAGTTAGTAAAGTTAATACTCCATCACATGCAATTTCTTTACCTTTGTCTGTCGACTATTTATAGTGCCCTTATCACAAACAGATTCAGCCTGTTAGCTGAATATCACTGACTGTCTCTTGTACAGAAATCAGTCACTTACACTGCTGGCCTGGTGGCACTGGGGATTGAGGCACTGGATGCCTAACCTTGCGCCACGCCGGCAACCCGGGTTTGAGAACAGACTCAGATCGCTTGGGGGTTGGCTGGGGGAGGAAAGATAGAGGGTCCAGAGGACTGCTCTCCTTCCTCAGGGTGGGAGGATTTGCACTGCATGCTGCCACCCAACACCTAGCAGTGGCTGGGGGTCGGCACAAGTGCACAGTCACCTAAGGGGTTGGCCCATATCAAGGGCAATTGGCTGCCTCCACAGAGGTGGAGACTGCCTCCTCATCCATTGCATGGATGTGAGTGAGGGAGAAAATGAAGGGAAATTCCGGGACCCAACAGGACCCGTGATGGCCAGATCGCTCCAGCGGGTCCTCCCCAACACCAGATCTGATGTACCAGGTGAAGCACGCTGGCACTCCTCACCCTGGCCCTGCCACAGAGGGGGGATCTGCAGGGGAACCTCAGGGGATGGACTAACTGGGGGTTTATGGGCCGGAGAATGTACCCTTCCAAGGGAGGGGTCATAGCCCCTGTCAGGTCTGCAGCGGAGAAACTACATATGGCAAAAAAAAAAGAAATCAGTCACTTATGCCCTTGCAGAGCAACAAAATGAACTGAGTCAGGCTTCCTTTGATCACATAATTTCCTGGAATGAAGGGTTAGATGCAGGAGCAGATAAATTGTAAATCCAACACCCCTATCCCTGTGGCTTAGTCAGATTCCCCATGTGCAAGGCCACTGAAAAACTGCACCCACAACTTTTTATTTTGAACTGTGTAAAAAGTATTAATTCCTTCAATACAATAGTCTCAAATATATTGACAACTTTGCATGCAAACTTGGGTGTCCACCATCCTCTCTGTGAAGAAATGCTTCCTGACCTACATACTAAATCTCCCCCACTCTAGTTTAAAACTGTGCCCCCTAATGTTATGGTTGCCACTCAGCTTAAAGAGACCCTCCTTATCAACCTTATTTATACCTTTCAAGTACTTGAAGGTCCCAGTCATGTCCTCTCTTTCTTTCTCCTTTCCTCCAGGGAGCACATGTTCAGTGCCCTCAACCTCTCCTCGTATGCCTTACCCTGTTGACCCACTATCACCTTTGTAGCCCTCCTCTGGATCTTCTCCAGCAGGTTAATGTCCTTTTTGAAGTGTGGGCACTAGTAATAAACTCCATACTCTAGATGTGACCTCACCAGTGATCTGTACACTGGTAGTATAACCTCCTCTCCCCTACTACTGAGCCCCCTAGCTATGCATCCCAGCATCTTGTTTTCCCTTGCTGCTGCTTTCTTGCACTGTGTGGAGTGCTTCAGGTCACTAGTGATCATCACTTCCAGGTCCTTCTCCTCCTCTGAAGTAGACACCTGGACTCCACCCAGGTAGTATTCCATCATGGGATTTTTGGCCCCAGGGTGCATAACTTTGCATTTCTTGGCATTGAAGCCAAGCTGCCAGATCCTGGACCACCTCTCCAGCTTTTCCAGATCTTCCTGTATGTCCTGTATCCCTTCAGCTGTGTCCACTCTCCCACAGAGCTTGGAGTTGCGCACAAATAGGCATATTTTGCCCTTAATGCCATCATCAGTGTCACTGATGAACACATTGAACAGCGGCCCCAGCTCTGAGCCCTGCAGGATCCCACTGGTGACTTCTCTGGTGCCAGATAACTGTTCCCCCAAAACCTCCTCCTGGGTTCTGTCCCTCAGCCAGTTTTCCATCCATCTGGACATCTTATCACCAACCCCGAGATACGCCAACTTTCTGATCGACCTTTTGTGGGGCACAGAGTCAAAGGCCTTGCTGAAATCCAAACAGAGGATGTCTATCACTTGGCCCCTGTCTATTGTCTTAGTGACACAGTCAAAGAAGTCAATCAGATTCGTTTGACATGGTTTCCCCTTCCCCATGAACCCATGCTGTCTCATATCCTGGAGACCATGCTCCTCTAGATATTCTACCGACCTTTCCTTAAGTATGGTCTTCATGAGCTTGCACACGATTGAGGTCAGACTGACTGGTCTGTAATTGCCTGAGTCATTCCTGAAACTGCTTTTGTGTAGGGGCACCACATGCTGTTTTCCAGTCTTGCGGTACCATGCCCGACTCCAGAGAACTACTACATAATCCTGCCAGTGGCCCTGCCATCTCCTCAGCCAGTTCCCTCAGTACCCTTGGATGTACTCTGTCTGAGCCTGGTGATTTGTCCACCTTCAATGCTAGCAGCCCCTTCCTCACTGTATCCTCCTCTATCACTACATCTGTGTCCCCCCGCTCCTCTTCTCCCTCCTGAAAGCATTGGTCCATCCTTCTCCCTGGTGAAGACAGAACAGAAGCATTAATTTTTAGTATCTCTGTTTTCCCCGGTTATCCTCCACCCACTCCTTCCCTTTCTTAAGCCTAACAATCCCATCCTTCTTGTCCCTTTTCTCACTTATATAGCGAAAGAAGGCCTTCTCCACCTTCTTAATTCCTTCCACTATCTGCAACTCCTTCTGTGCCTTAGCTCTCCGGACTTCCTTACTTGTCTCTCTAGCCAACCTTCCGTAATCTTCCCTAACCACCTATCTTTTGGTCTTCCTGATTTTTCTATAGGCTAACTTATTTTCCCTTACTGCTTGGGCAACCCCAAAACTGAACCAGCTGGGTGCTTTGGCCCTTGTAGACTTATGGAAAAGGGGAAATGTTTAGAACAGTACAATATTAACTCTCCCTGGTTGGTGTATGTTTTGACTATCTTAAAAGAATATGAGCTGTCTTACTTTAATAGTTATACTAAAAGGGGAATATGATCTTAAAATCATGGTTCTCTCTCTGGTACACTTCAAATGATGTCTGGCTTGGCCTTAGGTTTGACCTAGACTGAATCATGGATTTTGATAGATATTGTGTCTTTGTGTGTTATAAATATGAATTGTTTCCTAGCAATGTGTTATATGTGAGGTTTTCACACATTTCTAATGTCCTTCAGACACCTTGTCTGTTCTAACAGGGGTGTGGAGTATCTGTTTCATGTTCTCTTAATTTGCCCATGGTATAATAAAATGAGGCAAGTTTGGATTAATCCAGTTTTAGCTGGGTTTTCCTGTTTACCAAATGACCCAGTAACTTTCCTAGTGATGATACAGGATACCTTTATACTTAAACACCTGGCAAATGATTTCCATATAATTAAATACAGTATGAAAAGTAAACAATTTCAATACAAAATTAGATCAGTTATTGAAAGAAATGATACCACAATTCTCTGCTCCTGTTTGAGAAACCTGAGTATTTGTATGTGAAATATGTGCATATGTTTAGGGTTTTTGTCATATATTGGACCTTTTCCTTTATACAAACTTACAGCTAGTTCAGATTATATAGAATTATTTGCATTTGCTAATGTGTTGATTCTGGGTGTCACCATCATCTATGGTGAAACCCAGATTCTTACCTTTTTATGTCCAACTGACTCTCTGTTCACTACGATTTATTATTACTGTGGTAGGAACTGCAGCTTACACACTCACAGAGGAAAATGTTTCCTAACATATTGCAGATGTTAATTGCATATCATGATTTTTATAAGTTATTGGTCAAATAGAGAGTAACTGCACGTATACTCTACTGAATTGTTACAGAGTATGATATTATTTTAATATGTATGTTTTGTAAAAGGGAACACTGTATGTATTTTGTTTGGAAGGCTATGCCAGTAGTTCAATGAAGTGAGCAACCAGCCACGCCCCCTTCCTGAGCTATATAAGCAGTTCCTCCCAGCCTCCTTCTGAAGCACTTTTTCTTTGCAGCCGGAGGATCTGTCCATCTCTACCTTCTCCCCTGGGCTTGCTGGAGCTCCCCCACACACACACACATTTGTTTCTCTCCTTCCTTTGTGTTTGGGCTCTGCTTGGATCATGCTGGACTTCTGTTTGTTGTGTTTCTCCTGCTTTTGGTTAGTACTGCTTTTGCTCCAGCTGTTGCATGCTTCTTTGTTTGCCTGTTTCCTTCCTGCTCCTGTACTTGTGTTTGCTTTTATTTGTTTCTTTTGGGCTTTTATAGTTTTCTAGCACCCTGTGTATACATTGCTTATTTATGCTTCAGGTTACATATTGTTGTTTCCTTACCTTAAGCTGCCCTGTGCCTGTGCTCTCAGGCTCCCATTTACTTACCAGATTTTGCAAGCCTTCAGTCAACTGTATTGTTATTGTATGCTTCAGCTCACACTACTGTCTCCTGTGATTTTCACCTTAATTATTTGTACCTGGTCCAGGCTTCATGCTGCTCAGTTAGCTGCCAGTCCCTGTTGTGCTGTGTGTGTGTGTGTGTTCAACAGCTCTGCTCTTTATTCACTCAGTGCTAGCTCCACTTAGCCAACTGCTGCATTGCTATACTGAAATTTTCAGCAATTACATAAGCTGTCTGGTCTCATGGTGTTCTGCTTGTGGCTCCCTGTTATTCCTAGGGTGAGAGACTGTGGTGTCACAGTAGGGCATCATGGCTCCGTGTAGCAGGAGCATGCTTTACGTAAACTATATGAATCATTCTGCTCCTTGCTGCTCCTTGTCTACACAGCTTTACAGTTATTCATGCATAAATATGCACTCACAGGATGCCAGCACACTGCACACTCACAGGACACCAGCACACAGCACACTCGGCTAGGATGAAGTGGACAGCAGAGCCTCTAAAGGCTGCCCTGGAATCCCTGTCCCACCACTCAAAAGATGCCAGCACACAGCACATCCGGCTGGGGTAGGGTGGACAGCGGAGCCCCTAAAGGCTGCCCTGGAACCCCTGTCCCACCACTCATAGGATGCCAGCACACAGCACACTCAGCCAGGATAGAGTGGACAGTGAAGCCCCTAAAGGCTGCCCTGGAACCCCTGTCCCACCACTCACAGGACACCAGCACACAGCACACTCGGCTAGGATGGAGTGGACAGCGGAGCCTCTAAAGGCTGCCCTGGAACCCCTGTCCCACCACTCAAAAGATGCCAGCACACAGCACATTCAGCTGGGGTACAGTGGACAGCAGAGCCCCTAAAGGCTGCCCTGGAACCCCTGTCCCACAACTCATAGGACGCCAGCACACTGCACACTCAGCTGGGATAGAGTGGACAGCAGAGCCCCAAAAGGCTGTCCTGGAACCCCTGTCCCACCACTCACAGGACACCAGCACACAGCACACTTGGCTGGGATAGAGTGGACAGTGGCACCCCTAAAGGTAATTGTCTCCCTCCTGCTGCACTCTACCTGTGGGGTGTTAGAGCCTTTTGTGCCCTCCGATAGTGACTGATTGGTTTCTCCTACTGTGAATCTCTACTGCTTTGAACAGGGACTATCCACGGTTATCACAGGACCTTTAAGAGCTCTCAGTTCTCCATTTGTCTACTGTTTCTGGTCTTAAGAATCATCAGTTCCTGGTACTCACTTTCTGAATTGTTTACTTGTATGGCACAGCTGGTACTATATTCTGTGTGATTGCTGCTGTTCTCCAATTAACTGTCTACTGTGCTTAGAGCATTTACTCTGCATTTACATCCTTGCTAGAACCGTATATTCTTGTGTGATTATGGCATAGAACTGGTTACTGTGATTAACTCCTGGCTAGAATTGTGGTCTGTTCCTGTTAGTTTCTGTCTGCCTGGAGCAGCTATATGCACAACATGGTTGTAGCGTTCTCTGGCGTCTCCAGCCAGGACTCCATTTTGGGATTCTTGGATTCCATCCTCTCCATATAGATTGTGCGTGCATGCACAGTACAGTTTCCTTCTGCCCAGTGTAAGAGACACCCCCCTGCTGCATACTAATGCTTCTATTGATGGTCTCCCCTTCTTTACCCTGCCCTAGAACCCCTGTCCCACCACTCATGGGATGCCAGCACACAGCACACTCAGCTGGGATAGAGTGGACACCAGAGCCCCTGAAGGTAATTGTCTCCCTCCTGCTGTACTCTACCTGTGGGGTGTTAGCCCACCCCAGCCACCTTCCCATCCAAGGGTGTCTCTTAATTTATTGACCTCATCAGGTCACGTGATTCCCTCTCCTTACTTTTTCCAAGTGCCTGTCTTCCCCTTAGTCAGTTATCATTTCTGGCCACTAGGAGTCAGTGTTGTACCTCCTGTAGCTCCACTTTACACTCATCCCTGGTCTCTCTAGTTCTACTCCTCACCTCTTCTCACCACCAACTCTTTTCTTGTCTCTCACCTCGCTGAGTGAACTACCAAGTCTCCCCCTCCAGACTTGAACTTTGCACCCTCTGCACCATAGTCCGTGATGTTACGGCTATACCAGGGGGACTTTCCTGTTGTTAGGTGTCCTTTAGTTTCACTTAACCCATGTCTCCACCTTTGCGAGTCTCACTGCCTGCTCGACCCCCCCATATGTTGTTGACTATGGTCTCGTCCAGCTTAGGCTCCCTTCCTACACCCCATGCCCTTGTCTGTATAATGCTCCTCTTCTTAATCACCCCATTCTAGCCCCCACAACCCTTAATTGCACACCCACCACACCTACCCTTACTGCCCCACTGTATATCCACTCTGTCTCTATGGATGCCTTCCCTCTGCCCCTTCACCCCGACTCTCCTGGCCATGCCCACTCCAGATCAGCCCCCCTTGCCCACCCTCTTCTTTACCATACCCTACCTATGTGCCTCCACACCCCAGTCTTTTGCACCAAACCAATGCTTCTCTCCTGCAAGCAACACAAGTACACCATTCTTAGGGCCCTCCTACTCCTGTTAATTATGTCAGGGAATGTATACCCGATCCCTGGGTCCCCCTCTGCCCCCAACCTGAACTGTTTTGCTGCTAATGGGCTCCATATTGTGTCTATTGATATCTGCAGCCTGCAGAAAAAACTTGATAACCTCCAGGGATGGCTGGCCCAGCACCAGCCTGATATTCTATCCATAGTAGAAACCTGGCTGTCAAAGGACACCCCTGACTCAGCTGTATCAGTTATCGGGTACACCCTCTACCATGAGGACAGAATTGGGAAGCGCAGTGGCAGTTGTGCAATCTATATCCATGACCTTACAGTGACATGCACCCCCTCACCAGCTGGAAATGGCGCCAGGCACCTCCTCCTGAAAATCTCCACCCAGCACGCCAGGCCCCCCCTTTATTACCTCCATCTACATCCCCTCGAACCAAAAACTAGAGTTTCAGTCTCTACTGAACTACCTCTCTCTCCTGCCCCCCAAGTCAGAGATCATAGCCCTAGGGGCTTCAATATTAACTGGCAATCTAACATTGCTGCCCCCTACAAGGATGCTATAGCTGCCATGGATCTCTCCCAAATTGTTACATCCCTTACTCTTTTAAAGCCCCAAAATGGATCCTCCACTCTAATTGACCTCATGCTTACCAATCGCCCTAATAAAATCACTGGTGCCTTGGTTTTCTCCAATGCCCTGAGTGACCACTCACCAGTGCTACGCACCTGGTCCTGTAAGATGAAAAACAGCCCCAAAATGTTTTTTCCAGTGTCGGCTCATACCAGGTAAGCTGGGACAACTTAAAAATCACCTAGTTCCCTGGGACTGGTCACCCCTTGACCAGGCCCCCAACGTTGACACGGTTCTTGACTACTTTATCTACTCATTCAACTCGGCCTGTGATATATTTGCCCCCTTCACTAAACACATTGTCAAAGGCCAAAACACCCCCTGGATCTCACAGCCACTCCTCGACCGAATGCACCACAGAGACACCCTCTGGCACCTAGCCCTTGAATCAGGCAAGCTGTCTGATAGACTATGCTATCGGGAAGCGAGGAATAAATGCACCTGGTACATAAGTATGGCAAAAGCTGACCATTACAGGGCAGACCTCACCTCCTTCTGGGGCTCAGGCCACAAGTTTTGGGATAATTTGAAAGAGCTCAGTGGGAAAACTGTGTCCGTCCCCTCTTCCCAGCTCACTATCAATGGCGGAATTTCCACTGACCCCCAGACCATTGCAGACTCCCTCAACTCCTCCTTTTCAGACCTCAATAGTGTGCTCCCCACCATCTTCTTTGATCCCCATACCCCACCCCCACACCCTGCCCACTCCCTCCCCCTTTTTCGCTTCAAAACCCACACCCTGCAGGAGACTAAACCCTACCTCGTAAAAGCCTTAGGTAAGTCTCGTTATAGTAGTGATACCCTGGACCTCAGACTCCTCCACATGGCTCTGGATGAAGTCCTCCCCCCTAACCAATATACTTAATTACTCCTCTGCCTCAGTAAATTCCCCTCCAAATGGAAAGTTGCTGTTATTACCCCATCCACAAAAATGGTGACCACACAATCCCTGGGAATTACTGCCCTATCTCCATTCTTCCCCCCTCTCAAAGGCTCTGGAAACAATAATCTCAGACCAACTCACAGACCACCTCATCAAATATAACCTACTCTGCCGAGAACAACACAGTTTTTGCAAAGGGCACAGCACCACCACTGTGCTGCTAGAGTTCACCAGTGCTATCCACACTGCCTTTGTCGGAGGTGTCTGGTTGGGTCAGTCTTTATGGACTTGTCAAAAGCCTTTGACACCATGAACCACTCCCTCCTCCTATCTGCCCTCTCCCTCACAGGTCTCTCCCAGGATGCCACCAAGTGGTTTGCTGAATACCTCACCGGTAGGTCCTAACAAGTCAAAATTAATGACATGCTCTCCACCTGCCTCCCGGTCAAGTCAGGGGTACACCAGAGTTGCATCCTGGGACCCCTTCTTTTTAGTCTATTTCTGAACAACCTTCCCAAGGCTGCTCTGGGCAATTACTATTCTATGCCGATGATGCAGTTCTTTTCTCCACCCACCCCGATCGTCACTCACTACAAATATCCCTCCAGAAATCAAAGAGGCAGAATCCTGGTTTGCTGATCACTGGCTGGTACCAAACTACAAAAAAAACAAAGTTATGGTGTTCACTCACAACCAGAGCAAGCACAAAGGCTTCCATCTGCAAATCCTTAACTCACAACTGTTACCCCTTGAGCAAGTTGACAATTTTAAGTACCTCAGGGTCACCCTAGATTTTGCTCTTAACTTCCATAAGCATATCCACCACCTTAGCACTGCTGTCAATCCCAGGATTGGTCTGCTCTGCCAGTACAAATACTGTCTGCCCCCTGAGGCCCTCCACTTAGCTGTCTCATCCTCCATCCTGTCTCTTATCAACTATAGGATCCTGGTCTATGGGGCAGCCGACAACTCTGTCATTCGCAGAATCAGAGTATCCCTAAATAAAGCCTGCTGCCTTGTCACAGGTAGTAACAGGATGACACACACATGCTCTCTGTACAGTCTCACTAACTGGCTTGGTTTCGATAGGAGACTTAGGTACCAGATTTGCCTCCTTGCTAAAAAGATCACCAATGGACTAGCCCCCCCCAGCCTTATCAATCTCCTGCAACCTGCACCCTCGGTGACAGCCACTCGTAGCTCCACCAAATCCTCCCTCCTGATTCCCCATTGTCGAACTAATATGGTACAGAGATCCTTCTGCTACAGGGCTCCCCTCTGGATGAATGCACTTCCTAGTGCCATATCCTCTGAAAATAAGTTAGGCCTCTTCAAAACCATTCTCAGGGAACACCTCCGCTCCTTTAGTGCCTGTGACTGCTATTAGCCCAACCATGCTTGCTCCCACCCAACCGACATCGTATAACAACTCTTGGAGCTTTTATGTTCCTCACCCCCCCTTCCATATATTATTGCCAATGTGCCAAGACTGCAACCTTAGCTTTTTTGACAAAGAATCTCCATCCTGCTTATCCTAAGAACATTGCACACTTATAGTATTGTCACTACCAATTTTTTTTAGTTCCTGTTTGTAATTTAATGCATAGTTCCAACCCACTGTAAACTGTAAATGCCTGTAAATTAGTGTCTAGACTGCTTATCCTAAGAACATTGAACACTTATAGTATTGTCCCTTCCAATTTTTTTTAGTCCTGTTTGTAACTTAATGCTTACTTCCGCTAAGTTTCAACCAACTGTAAACTGTAAATTACTATCTATTCCTGTCTCTGTGTTGTAGTAGGCCAGATATTCAGACTGTGACAGGCAATGGCACAAGGGGGGGGTTGCAGCACAACTGAGATGCGCCGGGGCCAGGATAGGGTGATATTCAAAGTTGATGTGCTATGGCGGATCACCTTTGAATATGTCACAGAATGTGCATGGTGCAAGTACAATTCTCTGGTACAGTCCCCAGACAGGAAGGACCGAGAATGATCTCACCTTAATTTGTACTATTATGGCACTTACCCATGATATACAGACTTGGGCATGTAAATGGGAGCCATAATGTATGCAAGATGCAAATAGGAGTCATTTGCATGTCATTATGGCCCCATTTGCATGAGTTGAGCAGGGCAGCCCAACGAAATGCGCCTGGCACCCTGCACAGTATGGTGTGTGGACAAAGGTTGTCCTGGGGCAACCCCGTTCCATAACCGCGATCACGGCAAAAATGAA
This sequence comes from Neoceratodus forsteri, assembly GCA_016271365.2. Classification (NCBI taxonomy): domain Eukaryota; kingdom Metazoa; phylum Chordata; order Ceratodontiformes; family Ceratodontidae; genus Neoceratodus; species Neoceratodus forsteri. Next base: position 1,020,244,707 of record CM057454.1, on the reverse strand, counting down.
GAAAGCCGAACCAAGGTGATCTGGTGGCCCCCACCCATACTCCAATCACTGGAAGTAGTATGATATGACCTGCCCTGGTAGTCCAGTGGAACCCCCCTCCGCCCATAGCCGTGATCATGTGTAGAATGCAGTATGACTTCCTGGCGGTCTAGTGGTCCCCCTACCCCTCCCATAGCACTGATCCCACTAATGTACATGCCACAACTGCCCTGGTAGTCTAGTGGTTCCCCCCGCCCCTCCCATAGCTCCAGTCAGCTGACATAAATGATGATGCATGCCAGTGTGGGTGGGGGGATGGGGGTTACCACTGGATCACCAGGAAGCTGTAGACGGCCAATTCACCGGTGTTCGGGGATTTGGGTGGGGAAGGGGGATCCACTGGACCACCAGAGATATTTCAGCACTACATCAGACGGCGATCAGAGGGTCAGGATAGGGAGGGGTTAACACTAGACTACCAGGGACTTCTTATCCACATGTACGGGTGATCGGTGTTCCGGGATGGGGTGGGTTGAAACACTAGACCACCGGGGCATGCATTATATTTATTTTGGTTGATTGAAGCTACGGGATGGGAGTGGGGAACCACTAGACTACCAGGATATTTCATTTGCAACATTTTGGCCAATCTGGGTTATGGGGTGGGAAGGAGGTACCACTGGACTACTAGGACAGGTTGTATTATACTATTCCCCATGATCAGGACTATGGGAGGGAGGGAGGGGTACCACTGGACTGCCAGGGACATGATGGGTGCTTGTGGATGGTGTTCTTGCCTGGCAGGTGGCCACCCACGGCTTGCGTCTGCTGTGTTGCACCCTGCAATACAGCTGCCCACCTGTGGGTGGCCATCATTTGAGCCAGAGTTTTCTGGCTCAACTTTGTGCCCCGGTATGTGGTGCATCTGGGGGTTGTGCCAGCAGATGTGCCACATATCCCGGGCTGAATATTGGGATGTGCCACATATGCATGGGCACAATCCTTCAGATGTGCCACATACATTAGCAATGCACCCCTGGCGCATCGGGACGTGTGCTGTGCAAGTCCCCCTTTTGAATATCACACTGGGGCACATTTCAGGGTTGCACTGGTGCAACTCGGTTGCGCCAGGCATAACCCTTTTAAATATCCAGCCCACTATGTATTATCTACATTGTCTGTTATACTGATGTGGAGCCTTTGTAAAGGAATCTCTGACTCAAAAGTTTGTGATTCCAATATGTTTCTAAATAAAACTAAAATAAATACATTATCATCACAGCCTTCATGGCTTTCAAGATTTTCATTGCATTTCATTACCGCCTCTCTGGTTCACCTACAAATGCTCTTTACTGGAACAACATAACTCCATCTTAATGACATCTAAGATATTCATGCCACTCATATCAATTCATTATTCATGCTGAAACCATAGCGATAAACTGCTAAACCTCACTTGTTCAACTGCTGGCATCTCAGCCTCTCACTACCTAAACACCTACTTTTTATGTCACCATTAATTTGGCTTCCTTAATGGAATTGTTTGGCTTGCTTTTTGCTGGCTGCTCCCACTATCAACCTCCAAACGCTGGCTTACACTACAGCTTCCTACCTTACCCAGGCTTCTGGCTTCACCCAGTCTCCTTATCACGGACGCCACTGGCTTCACCCAGCCTTCTCATCAATAACCTGGTACCTAATCTACAGTTGCTTGCTTCACCTGGCCTCCTTCTATTTAGTACATTGATGTTGATTCAAGCACTCACTCATAAATTGGAGGCATGCCAACCATATCCATTACCTTTTCTGCCTCAGGGCTTGTGCTGCAGCTGACAGTCTTGCTCTGCACTCTCAAAGTCCGTATCTTGAGCATGCCAAGCTCGGGGCAGGGTCCTTCTCATCTGGCTCATAGTGGGAATGTCCTCACTGTAGGTGGAGCTTCAGTCATCTAACTCATTGATGGCACCTCTTCATGTAGAATTTAAAACTTCAACTACCAAGGGGTGGGGCCCTTAATCACAAGAGCGCCCCTTTGGCTATGGCGATGCTGTGGCACCTTCGAAAGCTATTCTTCCCATGACTGCCTCTGGTTCACCCAGTCTGTTTTAGTTGGTAGGCCAGCTGAGTGCCTCAGCAGTCATCGCTCTCCTCCTCCCGCCTTGGGGGTCCACTCTCGCTTCAAGAGTGCTTATTGTTGCAGAGGCCTTTTGCAATCCTTCACAGCATTCCTGTTAGGGAGATCTTGGGAGCTTTTGACCAAATTGGAATATTTCCTCCCCTTGGGCTGGGTTTCTAAACTGTAACAGCAGAGCCATCACTAAATAAACTATCCCTAGCCTGGAGGGAAGGAGACCTAGGCCTTGGATCCCCAGAGGTTTCCTCCTTTAAAAACTGGGTTTTCCCTCTCCTCAACACCAAAGGTCATAATATGTACAGTAATTAGTTATTAATGTTATATTCCCTGGTTTCCTTAGGTTGATTCTGCTGATGGATGGACATGGATGGTGGCCCTACTTGCCATTCCCTCTCTCTTTAGGAAGCCCCCTTATGTCATCCGTGCAATCTATTCATTAGTGCAATCCTGACAACGTGCATATCTCATTCATATTCTTCAAGCCGTCTCATTACTGCCAATCTGCTTTCAACCTGGTAGTAAATGTTTACTGCTCAATACTCATTTTGGGGCTCCTTCCTAAGGTAGTGTTAGCCAAGGTAATCATTCCTGTGGCACCTCTAGGAATGGAGCCCTCTTTGGGAGTTCCTTGCCTTCATACCCCTACAGGGTGGTAATTCCCCATGGAATAAAGAGTGCAAATGGCCAAACAGTTATCACAGTTGCACAAGCATGCGGTTCCACCCTCTGAACGTACCCATCCAAGTGCACCTGTCATTAGGGAGCCAGGATTTAAATTCACTGACTGCTTTATATGGGGGGGGCTGTGCCCCCCACATCCCCTCATGTGGGGGACTGTGCCCCCCCAACTAAATATTCCTACTCTAGGGGAGCAGACCTTGGGGAGGGGGTGGTGAATTCGAAAGTTTGATGCCCTAATGAAAGGTACACTCGGACTGGAGCACTGATGGCCGGAAGGGACATAATACTACTCTGGTTGCATAGGCCCACTGAATTGGAAGGCTATGCCTGTATTTCAGTGGGGTGAGCAACCAGCCATGCTCCCTTCCTGAGCTATATTTTTTATTTTTTTTGCCAATTGTTTAACCAGGTGAGACACACTAAGCTGAAAGCTTGTTTATAGGTGCAACCTGGGAGCACAGGAAAGTAAAGTGACTTGCTCAGGGTCACACAGTATGCAAACGAGGGCTGTAGGATTCAAACCCAGGTCTCCAGATTTGCAGCTCAGAGCCTTAGACCACTGTGCTATACTGCCTCCCTATATAAGCAGTTCCTCCCAGCTTCCTTACAAAACATTTTTTCTTTGCCCCACCCTCTTCCCTCCTTCTCCAGCAACACGTCTCTCCTCTCCTCTCGGGTGGCTCCTTCCGGAGATACCTTTAGTAAACGGAATCTTTCCCATGTCACCTCTAGGGATGAAGTCCTTTTTGAGGGTTCCTTGTCTTTGTACCCCTACAGGGTGGTAATTCCCCATGGAATAGAGAATGCGAACAACCAAATAGCTATCAAAGTTGTATAAGCAACTGTGGTTGTGTAGGCCCTCTGAACTGTATTTATTTTTTTTCTGTAATAATATCTGATATATCTTATCTTTGTTTTAACATGTAATGGCATGTGCCGAACAATAACATTTTCAATGACAATTCCTTGAACTACTTAATCTGAAAAAAGGAGTCAGATTTATATATAACATGTTAACAGACTCTGATCAGTCTCTTACAGAGGAGGCTAAACATAAATGGGAAAAGGACTTTAATATCTCCATGACCTCTGCTACTTGGGATACTCTCTGGACTAATGCCTTCAGATCTTATAAAGATCTGCAGAGCACACTTAAACATTTCAAAAGTCTCCACTATTTCTGCTTTAGGCCTGCTAAACTGGAAAACATGGCTGGCTTCTGTTGGCATAGAAGACAGCTAACCTGGAATCTAAGTAAGCAACTACAATGAAGCACAAAGTATAAGACCCAATTGATTTCAGCCACCCCAGAAGCCAAGCAAGCTTAGATAAGCAAAAGTACTTTGAAGTGGAGGTATCCACAAGAAGCCATAAGTTAACAAGAGACAGATATACATCAAGGATTACACAGAATACCACCTAACCTGAAGAAGTGGCATAGCCACAAAACGGTGTACATATTTTTTGAGGAAGACATATTAAATTAGAATATGGAGTGAATTTTAGGAGTTGAACCTTCATTTTCTATTTGGAGTATTGTCCTGCAAAGAAGAGTTCATCCAAATGTATAACTTAGCTTCACAAGCTAGGGGCATCCGATTCCTAGTTCTCTAATTGGTTTTGCTTGGAAAATGGTCCATGCTGGGGATGCAAATTACATCATGCCAATTTAGCTCATACATTGTGGTTTTCCCCTTATACAGTATGTAGAATAACTGGAAAAAAAATAAAGAAATATGTTCTAAAACTTTGTTATTGCACCATACTCTGGGCTCTGAGTTATGGACTCTGGGCAACATTAATGTTATGCCAGCTGCCGACACATATCAGAAGTCATGGTTTCAAATGGCATCCTTATGTTTGAAAAGAGTTATTTTAAAAACTGGAAAGACAGCACACATTCTTTAGTTAATGAATGCTGGAATAATATGAGCACAACAGCCACTAATGAAAGAATTAGTTGAATAATTTTGGGTATAAAATAAATATTTGAAAAAATGTGGGTGTCCTTCCTAAGTATAAAGAATAATAACAATGATATTGTTTCTGCAAATAGATAGTTTTTTGAATCAATTTATAGTAATTTCTTAGTTTGCCTCTTGAAGTTTCTTCAGTCTAACGGTTGTCAAGTGAGCTGTAGTCACTTGCCGCATACGTGGCACTCAAGCGTCAGCGGCGTGGGGTGCAGCCCAGCCAAGGGGAGGCCAGCAAAGAAGAACCAGTGAGGAAGTCTTTGGTCATCTATTTTTTGTCTCACTGACCTTCCCCGCACCACCACCATTTATTAAATGGACTACCGTAGCTACTCCCTCAGTGGTTACACCTATCAGGAGTGAGCAAAGGGGTGGTGCCGGGCTCTAGCAGTGGGCATAAGGCAGATACTGAGGGTGGAGCTGTTTCTGGACTACTGCAAGAAAGAAGAACAAGCGAACAGAAGTAAATCCATATGAGGGACATTGGTGTTGAGCATCCAGAGTAGGGGTACTGCAGAGTGCACCCCACTACAATGTACTGTGACACTAATTTGGAACAATCAGAAGTAGGGACACTGTTTCTGGGACTACTAGAATGACAGATCAATAAGGGAACAGAAGAAAATCCAGAAGAGGGACACTGGGCTCTGAGTTCAATTGGTGAATTTTGTAATGCTGTGTGATTGGTATGGGCTTTGAGTGCATTTGGTGAATACTGTAATGCTGTGGTCATAGTGGGCAGTGGGGTGATCATAGCTGTACAGAGTGGGGATACTCAGTCTGTGATTTCTTCAGTGTGAACGGTGTCCTTGACTCATCTGGGTTCCCCGGGAAGGTCCCTGTAACTAACAGAAGGGGGGAGACAGGAAGGAGCATTCTGCATTCCCCTGGGAGGGTCTCTAGAGCCAGCAGAAGGGGTGGAGAGGAGGAGGCATTCTGGGTTCCTCTGGGAGGGTCTCAGGAGCTAAGTAGAGAGGGGGAGAGTTTTGAAGATATGGCTACCTGGGGAAGGTGGGGGACAGTGGGAGTTAGGGCTGTAGGGCAGGGGTTGGTTGTGTGGGAAGTGGGGGTGAAAGGTTGGAACCAGGGGAAAGGGAACTGGAACAGGAGGTATGGGAGTAGGGGTCAGAACTGGGTCGACAGAATAATAAACTGCAATGGGTGTGGGGCAGCTGTATCGATGGGCACTATGTGGAAGCTTGGGAAATGTCCCATTTGCCACAGGTTGAGGGAGCTGGAGGCAGAAACCCGGAGGATAGGAAAAGAGATGATGAGGATTAAGGGTGGGTGGGAGAACACGGGGGTATGTTGGTCATCCCCTTGGGCAGCCAAAGGTATCAAGCCTGCGATGACTAGGTGATTGAGGGGGTAGTAGCTCAGGTAGCAGTAGGGGATTTCCTCAAAATGGTAGTGGGGAAATGCCTTTTGTGAGTGGTCAGGGGCAGGTAATAGGTGCGGTGTTGGCAACAAGGGTGGGTGTGAAGTGGGAACAGTATGGGGTAGGGAGGATGGGTGGGTAGGGAGGAGGGAGAATGAGAGGAGTAGGCTATTGGATGGGGAAGGAGGGAAGGAAGGGCAACAATTAGTACTAGGGAGGAGGGCTTGAGGGTAGGGCAGCTGAGAAGGAAGAGAGCCTGATGAGGATGGAGGGGTAACTGATGAGGAAGGGGATATGACAAGTGGAACATTGGGGAGAAGGAGAGGGGAGGCGAGCCTAGCAGGAAGATCTGTTCAGCAGAAGGAAATGAGGGCCTCAGCAGGAGGGGTCAACCCGAGTGCAGGTGAGCATGGCAAGGAGGGTGCTCATGGGGGGGTGGGCAGATATAAGTGAATGATGGGGAGAGTAGGGGTGGGGTTTTAGTGACAGGGGACTCAGTCCTGAAGGGGATCAGGTGGTGTGGGAAGGGGAGAGGCATAGTCATATCTGGGTGGAATCGGTACCAGGACTGACAGCAGATAGAGCAGGGCAGGTATTGCTCAGGTGTCTCGGGGTGGAAGAGGGAAACCACATGTGGGCACAAATGACCTGGGAGATAGTACGATGGGGGTAGTTAAGGAGAAATTTGAGGAACTGGAAAAGTTGTGTAAGGAGATGGGAAGGTCAGCAGCCTTCTCAGAAGTGATACCAGTACCCAGGGCGAGCAGGACAAGAAAGGATAGGATAGGGGAGTTCAACTCATGGTTAGGCAAGTGGTGTTGAACCAATGGGTATGGTCTGGTGGAGGACTGGAGGGACACCTGGGCCAGCAGTGACCTGTATGCAAAGGACAGACTGCATTTGAGTACAGCAGGTCAGAGTGTCCTAAAGCAGAAGTTGAGGGAATACATAGCGTCAAGGGTGACTTTAAATTAGGTAAGAGGGGAGGCCAGTGTGCAGATGGTATGCAGGGTTGCCAGATAGGGAAGCCAAATGAGCTGTCCTCCCATGACAACAGGGATGGTTATGGAGGTGGTTCTTAGGGGAAGGGTCAGGAGGAGGTGGAGCAGAATATGGGAAGGAAGGGGACTGGGTGGAGGGTTCTCCATGAATGCCAGGAGCCTGGGGATAAAAATTGCTGATTTGCAGGCTCTTTTGACTGTTGGGATGGTGGACGTTGCGGCCATCGTGGAGACATGGGTCACCCAACATCAGGATTGGGAGCTGGCAATCCCAAGATACAGGATATATAGGAAGGATAGAGGGGAAGGGGGGAATGGCAATCTACATAAGGGATGGAATTAGATGTATGAGGGAGGAGGAGGAGAGTAAGACAGAGGCAATGTGGCTGCAGTTCCTGGACTCGAAACGAAGGTCTCTGAGATTAGGGTTGGTGTATAGGCTGCCTGCTCAGACCAAGGAGCTGGACAGAGAATCAGCAGAGTAGATTCAGGGGGTGGCTAGGAAAGGAAATGTGGTAATCATGGGGGACTTCAATCTACCCAGTGTGGATTGGGGAACCCCAGTCACCTCGAACACCAAGGAGCAGGTGCTACTGGATGCAGTCCAAGATGGGACCCTGGTGCAGATGGTCACAGAGCCGACCCAGCTAAGGAATACTCTGGACCTGGTATTAACCAACAGGGAGGCAGTGAGGGAACTGAGGGTGGAGGTGCCACTCACTGGGAGTGACCACAACTCAGTGTGGTTCACACTCAATTTGAGCAGGGGGTCTATAGGTACATGGACAAGGGCAGTTGACTTTAGGCAGGTGAACTTCGGGACTATGCCAGAAGTGCTGAAAGGGTATCTGGAGAGGATTAAGCCAGAAATGGATGTATAGCAAAAATGGGATTGTATCAAACTTGGGCTGAGGGAAGCTACTGAATCATGCACCAGGACTGTGAGTAAAAACAGTAGGGCAAAGAAGCTGTGTTGGCTGAACAGGGAGGTGTTGGATGGGATAAGGGCAAAGAAAGCTGCTTTTAAAAGTTTCAAGATGCCCAGGAGGGAAGAGGATAGGGAGTTGTATGTGAGGAAGTCCAGGGAGGTGACCAGACTTGTCAGGGTGGCCAAGGCCTCTAGGGAGTTGGAGTTGGCTCAGGGCACCAGGGAAGGGGAGAAGGACTCCTTCAGATACATGAGGGAGAAAAGGCATTGAAGGGACCAGATAGTGAGGATCAGAAAGGATGGGAGAGGGGTGGAGAGGGTGATGGAACAGGCAGAAGTACTAAATGAGTACTTCTGTTCTGTGTTCACACAGGAGAAGGACGGGCAAATACCTCTGTTGAGGGGGAAAGTGGGCATGGGGGAAGGGTGACTGATGGAACAATTACGGTGAGTAGGGTGCCGGAGGGTCTGATGGCACTAAGAGTGGACAAGGCACCTTGTCCAGATGGTATTCACTCCAGAGTGTTGAGGGAGATGGCAGAGGTATTGGCTGGGTCACTGGCAGACCTGTTCAATACCTCCCCAGATACAGGTAACATTCCACAAAACTGGAGGGAGGCACATGTGGTATCCATCCACAAGAGTGGGCCAAAGGACAAACCAGGCAAATACTGACCTGTAAGTCTCACTTCCATTGTTGGCAAGCTCATGGAAGCGACCCTGAAGGAGCGACTGGTGACCTTCCTGGAGGAAAATAGGCTCCGGGACAATCAGCAGCATAGATTCATCTCGGGAAGATCATGTCAGACCAAACTAATAGGATACTACGACTGGGTGACAATGGGAGCTGGATCAGGGCCATGCTGTGGATGTTCTATATTTGCACTTCAGCAAAGACTTCAATTCAGTGCCTCATGGGAAGCTGGAGGGAAAATTTAAGTATGTGGGGGTAGGGACAAAGATGGCAAGGTGGATAGGGAACTGGCTGAAGGGAAGGCAACAAATGGTAGTGGTGGGGGGGGATCTCATCCCCTAGGGCAGTGACGAGAGGGGTGCCGCAGGGCTCTTTGCTGGGTCCAGTGTTGTTTGGGTTATTCATATCAGATATTTCACATGGAGTTCAGAGCAGGATTAGTTTATTTGGGGACAATACTAAGATGGGGTGATGGTGGATGATAGAGAAGGGTGGCAGGGGCTAAAGGAGGATCTGACTAAATTGGAGGAGTGGTCAGTGACGAGGCAATTGGAATTCAATGCAAAAATCTGCAAGGTTAAGCACTTCAGAGCAAAGAACCTGAGGAGGGAGTACTGGCTGGGAGGGGTTCAGTTAGGGGCCACCAAGGAAGAGAAGGACCTGGGGGTGATCGTAACGGAGAACATGAACAACTCCACTCAGTGCTGGAGGGCAGCAGCTAAGGCTAACAGGATGCTGGGGTGTATATCACAAGATATCTCATCTAGGCATAGGAATGTACTCATGCCTCTGTACAGGTCATTGGTCAGGCCGCACTTGGAGTATTGCGTACAGTACTGGTGCCCATATCTGAGAAGGGATATCAGGCTGCTGGAGGGGGTGCAGCGCAGGGCGATGAGAATGGTCCAGGGGCTGGAGAGCAAAACCTACAAGGATAGACTGAATGTGTTAGGACTGTACACTCTGGAGGAGAGGAGGGATTGAGGGGATATGATTGAGACCTTTGAATACTTGAAGGGGATCAACAGGATGGGTGAAGAAGGGTTATAGATGAGAGGGCATGGGTTCTAGTTGGAGGGTGGTAGATTTAGGATAGAGATGAGGAAGCATTATTTCACAGAAAGGGTGGTGTCAAAATGAAACACACTGCAAGAGGAGGTGGTCTCCTGCAGGACAGTGAGCAGCTTCAAAATGGCATAGGATAGGGTGTGGGGGGTCAGGGTGATGTGTAGAGGAGGGTGGGGCACCTGCAGTTTAGGGGTGCTAGCTGCACAATCGAGCAAACTTGATAGACCTAGTGGCCTGTTTCTGCTGGCAGATCCGTATGCTCATATGGTCATATTTATTTACAGCCTTTTTTGAACTTAGTGTGTTTGAGTTACTATATCAATATCTTATAGATGTTCTAGATAGTTGTTAGTTTTCACTGCCATGAAAATTGACATTGAAATTTGTTTCTGATTTATGACTGTATTTATGTTTTTGTCTAGTAATTCATATGTTACCTTCTGAAAAAAAGAAGTGTCTCTCTCAGATGCCACAGTTTGTTGTTTCGCTGTCTTAGCTAGGGTCAGGTAATGTGACAAATTCTATCCCTCAGTTTGAGTGGTGGCTCCCAAAAGGAACATAATGTCCCATGCACTCCCACTGTCTCCAAAATAACTCGTGAGCATTGCCAAGTTATTTCTGGACTGTATAACTGGTCTGGCTGTCATGCAAGGATCTAATTACATCCAAAAGCTGTACCCTGTAGGCTTTCTACAACTTGTTTGCATTTCTTATCCTCTGATAATTGTCACACTTGCACCATCTGTGTTGCCTGGCTCTTCCAGCTTTAATGGATATACCCCCCCCCCAAGAGTAGAAGTACACCAAAGAAATCTCATAGTCTCCTGTACTGACTAGGTTCATAAATCATAGGCAGGTTTGAGGTCTGCCCCGTTCACCAGCTGGGGTGACTTGATCATCTTCATTGAACAACTACTGTATATCACTTGAAGTTTTTCCCACAGCAGTTAGGAATGGCTTTAACTACTTTTCAAACTCAATGGTCTTTTTGGGGCCCTGAGGAGAGGGTTCAGACTCTTTTGGGTCACTATGTATCATGAGGAGCCTTTCTCTTCAGAAATCACTTGGTTGGGACCTTTGGAGGGCTCTATCTCAATGTTGCACTCTACTTATATACATAGTCTCTTCTGGGCTAAATTATATATCCTACTTCTGACTGCTACCTTTCCCAGACACTTAATGATAAACCGTAATATGCTCTCCATGTGTTCTCTATTGATGCCCCTTGGGGATACACTAAACTACAATGGTTTTAGCATGGCCCAGGTCTCTGCCCTTGCAACAGTCAAGCAACATGCTGTGATCCATCTCAGAACTGACACCTTGGCAGGTACCAAAGACTGTCCCTGCAGTACCAGAGTGTAACTTTATAGAACATTGTGGGATGAGCCAGTAGTGCTCTCCTATCTGTAACTTCCTCTACCCGTGAGGTGCAAGAGTGAACCTGTATGTGGTCTCTGAGAAAATTCTATTAGGTCTTCAGGTGAATGGCACCTGGTTTTGTCCAGTTTGGAACAAGCTGGAATGCGGAACGGTGCCTCCACCAATAGGGATCCATTTGAGTGGCAGCTACCAAGGTGTTGCTCCACAGGCAATAAATGCAACTTCCATCCTCAATTATGTTGATCCCTAATAATATGCCTACACCCCCCAACTATCACACTAAGCATGTAAATAAACAAAACACAAAAAATAGCAAAGCACACAGTAGTCCAACTGAAAAAAAGGATATTTATTGTGGAACAGAAACAGGCTCAGTATGGGGGAAAGGAATCAGCGAAGTGCAAGTCAGAATAATACACAGCAGTTTATGCCCAGGAAAAATCCACCTGCAGTGAATACCCAGTCTCTGTTTCATTCCTGCTGGTGCACCACTTGTTTCACAGTCCCTTGGGAGCTCTCAAACAGTCTATATACATGCAAGCAGCTGGAGGTTGCAGACCTCATGACAGAGCTTGGCTCACTACCATTAGGGGCTGGCACTGGAGATCCCAAAACAAATACTTATAGTGTATGGTAGAATGTTGTTATGGATAGAAATCCATAACTAGAATGGAGTTGTTATGCTGCAGTAGCTATGTCATCACAGCCGCTATGCTGCACTACTGCAGCATAACAATTTGGAATACTGCCAATTAGTAGCTTTTCTCAATCCAGTTAAGCTGGAAGTTGCGGGGGTTTTTTTTAACTTGAATTTGCAGAAACATCTGCAGCACACTGTGTCAGTTAAAAAAAAGAAAATATTAAAATGTATATTCTCTGTTGTCTTCTCCAGCTGGTTTTATGTGATTTTCTATGCTGTGACTGCCCATACACTATACACTATAATAGATTGTGTATGAGCAGTCATACACAAGCAAGGAAATTCTTGTATCTTGAGGTTCCCTTGGTAACAGAGTGCCTCTCGAGCTGTGCTCTCGAGGTCACCTGTTACCAAGGAAAACTCTAGATACAAGAAACATAGAAACATAGAATGTGATGGCAGATAAGGACAGCTTGGCCCACGTAGTCTGCCCATTTTCCTACCTAACAGAAAAGCTGCAGGTCCTAGTTAACCAACAGCTTATTTACTCCTACCCCCCACTAGGACTGCCCTATGTCTGTCCCATACATTCTTGAATTCCCCCACTGTTCTTGACTCCACGACCTCCTCAGGAAGGCTGTTCCATGCATCCACAACCCTCTCTGTGAAAAAATACTTCCTCACAATTCCTCTGAGCTGTCCCCCCCTCTATCTTCAAATTGTGCCCCCTTGTTCTTGCACATCTCTTTTTCTGAAAAATGCTACCCTCTTGGACTTTGTTGATTCCCTTGAGGTACTTGAAAGTTTCTATCATGTCCCCTCTCTCCCTTCTTTTCCTCAAGGGTATACATAGTAAGCTCCTTTAATCTCTCTTCATATGTCTTCTGGTGCAGACCCTGCACCATTTTGGTTGCCCTCCTCTGGACAGCCTCCACTCTATGTCTTTGTGGAGATGGGGTCTCCAGAACTGTATGCAGTACTCTAGATGGGGTCTCACCAACTGTCTGTACAGAGGGATAACAACTTCCTGTTTTCTACTATTGATGCCTATCCCTATGCACCCCAGTATCCCCCCAGCCTTCCTTACTGCCTTCTCACATTTCTTGCCCACCTTTAGGTCATCTGATATAATTACCCCCAGGTCTCTTCCCATTTTTACTGTTGTCAGTATCTCACCACCATTGTGTACTCTTCCCCTGGGTTTTTGTTTCCCAGGTGCATTACCTTGCACTTCTTTGCATTGAATCTGAGCTGCCATACATCTGACCATTCCTCCAACCTTGCCAAGTCCCTTCTCATCCTTTCCACTCCATCTTGTGTATCAACCCTGTTGCAGATCTTTGTGTCATCTGCAAAGAGACATACTTTTCCTTCCAGTTCCTCTGCATTGTCACTTATAAAGACATTAAAAAGGACCGGTCCTAGTACTGAACCCTGTGGTATCCCCGCTAGTAACCCTCCTTTCTTCATTGTGGACTCCATTTACTACTACCCTTTGTGTCCTGTTGTCTAGCCAATTTTTTATCCAGGCTACCACCTTGGGACCTACTCCAGGGCTGGCTACCTTGTGTATTAATCTTTTGTGTGGGACTGTATCAAATGCCTTGCTAAAATCTAGGTGGGCCATGTCCATAGCCCCTTCCTGGTCTACTATTTTGGTCACCCAGTCAAAGAAATCTATTAGATTCATCTGACACGACCGTCCCATCGTGAATCCATGCTGCCTTGGGTCCTCTGCCCCTCTGGCCTCTAGGTACTCAACAATTCTTTCCTTCAGAAGTGATTCCATCATTTTCCTACCACTGAGGTCAAACTAATTGGTCTGTAGTTTCCTGCCTCTGTCCTGCTCCCACTTTTGTGAAGAAGAATCACATCTGCCCTCCTCCAGTCCTCAGGTACCACCCCATCCTCCCATGAGTTGTTAAAGAGAGTAGTCAGCAGTGTCACTAGTTCTACCCTTAGTTCCTTTAGAATTCTTGGGTGAATCCCATCAGGCCCCATTGCTTTGTCCACCTTCAATTTTATTAGTTCTCTCAGAACCCTTTCTTCTGTAAATGGACTGGTATCGACCCCCATCTTGAGAGTGTTTCTCTTGTTTGGTTTAGGTACCTCCCCCTCTTCTTCTTTTGTGAATACTGAGCAGAAATATTCATTCAGTATCCCTGCTTTTTCACTGTCACCCTCTACCCACATTCCCTCCCCTTTATTAAGCCTCAGTATCCCTCCTTTGGTCTTTCTTCGCTCCTTAATGTACCTATAAAAGGTCTTATGCCCCTTCTTAACAGAGTTGGCTATCCTTTCCTCGGTTTGGGCCTTTGCTATTCTGACTGCCTTCCCAGCCTCTTTCTGCTTTAACTGATAAAGTTCTCTGTCCTGCTCCTTCTGTGTTTCCTTATATTTCCTAAATGCTATCCTTTTCTCCTTAACCTTTCTAGCCACCTCTTTTGAGAACCATAGCGTGTTTTTTTCCTTCATTGTGTTTTGTTGACTTGCTTTACACAAAGGCTTGTTGCCTCTGTGATGGCTGTTTTGATTACTCCCCATTGTTCCTCCACTCCTCCATCTTGCCTGTTTGCTAGTGCTTTTCTGAGGCACTCTCTCATTTTCCCAAAGTCAGCCCTCCTAAAGTCCAATACTCTTGCTTCTGTATGGCTTGATTGTATGGTTTTGTTTATCGTGAACCACACTGTTTGGTGGTCGCTTGTTCCCAGATGGCTACCCACTTCTAAATCTGAGATTCTTTCTCCATCCCCATTTGAGAGTACCAGGTCTAAGATTGCTGCCTCCTGAGTGAGTTCCAATACAAACTGTCTGAGGCATGCCCCCTGTAGGGCATCAAGAATGACCATGCTCTTGGATGTGCCTGCAGCAAAGGTGCTCCAGTTAACATCTGGCATATTCAGGTCCCCCATCAACAATATCTCCCCTTTTTCTGTCATTCTAAGGATGCCTTCTATCATTTCCTTGTCCATTCCCTCCCCCTGAAATGGGGGTCAGTATGCAACCCCCATGCGGATTGTGGTGTCATTTCCTGTCTCCAGGGTGACCCAGAGTGCCTCATCTGCTCCTTGTTAGCTCTTTAGTTCTGTTGCTTTGATCCCTTCCTTTACATAGAGAGCTACTCCTCCTCCTCTTTTACCCTCCCTGTCCCTCCTGTAGATTGTGTATCCTGGTATGTTGACATCCCAGTCTTGGTTCTCTGTGTATCATGTTTCTGTGACTGCCACAATATCCAGGCAACCCTCTTCCATCAAGGCCACTAGTTCAGGGAGCTTGTTACACAGACTACGGGCATTGGTACTGATCACCCTCCACTTTTTGATGGCCTTAACCCTTTTAGCCCCATTCCTGTCCTTACTGCCTTTGTATTTTTTTACATTTACCTCTGTCCTTCTCCCTAATGACTTCTCTACCTTGGTGTTTACCTCACTAATTACCGTGTTTTGTGGGGGGAGGCTGGGATTTCCCTGCTCCTTTTCAGTACCTCCCCCCCTTGGCTAGTTTAAATGCTTGCCAATGAAGCATTTAAACCTCTCACCTAGGATCCTGGTTTCCCTGGACAGATGCAGACCATCACACCAGTATAGGTCTGCATCCCTCCAGGTGGCTCCCCAGTCCCCAATGAAGCCAAAACCCTGAGTTCCACACCAGTTTGTCAACCATTTATTGAATTCCCTGGTGAGGATTACCCTAGCATCACCCTTGCCATAGACAGGCAGCACCTCCGAGAAGGTTACCGTATGCCCTACTTGTCTAAGGCCCCTCCCCAACTCTACAAACTCCTCTTGCACTGCTCTGATCCCATTCCTAGCCAGGTCATTTGTCCATAAGTGGACAATGACATCCAGCTCCCTCCCTTGTGCAGCTGCTCCCACAATCCTGAGGATTCGCTTCCTGTCCCTCCAAGCTGTGGCGCCAGGCAGGCACCTTACCTCCCTCTCCCCTTCTTCCCCCATTTCTACCCCCCTAATGATTGAGTCCCCCACCAGAAGTTGTGTGCTTCCCCTGTGGGGTCCCATGCTACCCTCCTGTGGGTCTCCTTTGTGAAGGTTCCCAGCATCCTCCTTGGTCTCCACTGCAGGTACCTCCATAGAGGAACCACTATCCACCAGAAGAGTGAATGAATTGTGGAGAGATACAGCTGGAGGGATGCAACTCTGTTCCACCACCCTCTTCCTCCCTGAGCCCACCCTGGTCCAGCCTCTCCTCTTTCTTGGCAACCTCTGAGGTAGTGGCATTGGCCCTGGTGGTCCTGGGTGGGGGAGGAGGTTTCATGAATCCTAGCCAGGTTAGCCTGGAGACGGGCAACCTCCTCCCTCAGACCAGAGAGGTGTCTGCAAATAGGGCAGCATTGCAGCCTCCAGAATGTCTCCTGGAACACTGCTGCCGCACAACCATTGCACTGCACCACTCCTATCATGTCTTATTTTGTGTCCCCTCTCCTGTTTCTTTGTATGCTTACTCTCTCCTCTCCTTACAACTCTCACCCTTCCTGTTCTGGGGCAGCAACTTCCTATATTCTTCAGTAGCCTCCTTCTTCCTTGCTCAGTGTCAGACCACCACCAGCTGCGGGGGAGGGGGAGTGAGCTACTTTTTTCCTTTAGGGTTGACAAAACCAATGTTTCTCTATGATCCTTCCCATCCTACTGCCAAACAGGAAGTTCCTGTTGACAGTCAAATCCAGTGGCTATAAAAGTAGAACTGGCTTAAGGTGGGTGGGGTGGAGGACAATTAGTAAGAAAAAAGGCTAGCAACAGGAAGTTGTAATTTGAGTCACCTGCTTTTATAGTGTCTAAGCCACACCCCCAATTAAGCTCTCTCTCCTCCTACTGGTTTAACAAAGTAAAGAATATCCTTGTTATGTATGACTGCTCATTCACAATCCTCTATATTGCAGTCAAAACAGAAAATGATTTTAGTTGCTCCTGGCATTTCAGTCTTCCAGTGGTCAATGTTCTAAAGTCACGCAGGAATGTCCAAACAGTTATCTAATTTGCCCTAGCTATACAAATTGTGGGGTATTGATCACAACCTTTCACAGTTTCTACACCATGCTGACTCCATGAGACATCTCCCTCTGGATTTGACAGATGCAGGCTGTTCTAAAAGTGCAGCAGACCATGCATACTTTCAGGTGATGAAGGGTATGGGCCATGCTGGTCTCCAGTACCTCCACTGTCCAGGTCCTAGTCACCCATGGGGGGAGACATGCCTTTACCTAACCGAAAGGCAGGCAATCACTTGGGTCCTCTGATGGCCAGACCTTCTATCAGGACATGACCTGACAGCAACTCAAAAAACAGCAGTTCATGACTCTCCCAACTCTGGAACCACTATGTGGCAACCTCCATATATCTCCGATATACCATAGCTAAACCAAGGCAACCCTTGCTCCAAGGTACAGTACCAAAATCCTGTTAAGACATTTTGGTGCTGTTGAAATTTTGAACACAAATCTCTGTGCAGAGATTTTAAACTGGCTGTTTTAAAACAAATGGCTAAAGCCTAAATCATTCATATGTCTGGCTCCCCCTCTGACAAAGCAAATCTGAGCTCAGACTCACATGTTCCTCATCTGTACAAATCTGGGGATAAAGTCTGACTGGCTTATACAGTACATCATACATAAGCAATTATGCTAAACCCCTCTCTCTCTCAGTGGTTGTAAGTTTATCAGGGGAGGCATGCATAGAAAGTCCACTGAAACCTGATCCAGCCTGCAGCTTTCTGCTATGAAAAGCTGAGCTCAGGACTGGCTATTTCACCAGTGCTCTCTGCTGATGACTAGACAGCGGTCCTGGGTCCAGAAACACAACAAATGTGGTAGCTTCCAATGCAGTTCTTTGCTTATTTTTTATTTTTTTTTAAAGTTCTATGTCCTTCAGTGCTGCTCCTGTCTAGCAGGATTGGTACTTCTCAGTCCCTGCTGCTGTCTGGCAGAACCAGGAGGACAGTCAGTAGTAGAGTATGCGTTCAGGTGCTCCCTAGGAGGAGCAATTTATTAGTTATGCAGTTTGGCTGTGCATCTTTGAGAGCTGTGAAAAATGTCACTGGCTGTCTGGTATGCTCCCTGACTGCAACATGTGAGGTCAGGGAAGCAATGTTTCATGTGGCTTTGGCCGCTGATGTACAGTGCACTAATAGCACAGAAGTCTGTAGCTACATGATCCATTTTGCTTCTCAGCCCCACTGCCACAGTCCATAGGAGCCAGGAAACCAATAAAAGAAGTACAGCTCTGGCCACAGTGAGAGGGGTGTGCCCTGTGCCAAAAAGGAGCTGCAGTGTTTGTCCTGTCTGGCTCTCAATCCCATGGCTGCAGCCTGGGAGGGGACTGAGGCTGAAACACAGCTTGGTAAAGGCAGCAGCAGTGGCTCCAGGAGGGAGCCAAAAGGTAAGTCCCCTTTGGAAGGGGGTTGCTCCTTGCTCTAACAGTTGTAAAGATAGCCCTCTATAAAGATAATGTATTGGCATACCTCCTACTCTTCTTTCCAAATTACAGCATCTTTAAAAACAGCATTTTGTCAGGCTGCCCAATGGGCTAGTGGTACTGTATGTGCATGCACATGTCATGCAGGGGGGACCCAGGTGTGATTCCCATGTCTGGGTGCATGGCCTCCAGAGAGAGAGAGAGAGAGACATTGATATTGCTACTTGACTGCCCCCTCGTAGCCCAGGAGGGCTGGGGAGTCAATCAGCAGCATCACTCCACCAGTACTGAAACACAAGACCTCCAATACTTTCCATTGGAGGGCCCTCACTAGAGCAAGCACAGGGAATAGACTCTCTCAGCTATTTAGTGGAGGTCAGTACCCTGAATCCTTGTGGGGATTAGATGCAGTGTGCACTATGGAAGCAAGTAGTAGAAGATAGGTAAGTGGGGGGGGGGGCAGTGGAGATGCAAGAAAAAAGTGAAAGTTAAAAAAGCCAAACAAAACCAAAACAGTTTTTGGATGACCTCAGCTAAATGTATACAGTGTTTAAGTAATTTGCCCTTTGTCTAGAGTTCTACAGGCTCATAGCAATTTTCAGGCTTTAAATAATTCAAATGAAATTAGAAATGCTATTACTTTGTGATCAACTGATGTGTAATTGAAGGAGAAAGTTTAATATATCTGGCCATCAAATTATAGTAAACAGAGCCTCACTGCATAAGGCTAGTGATGGAAAATGTATTAGGATGGTAAAAATGGTTATGGACCTATCCCCTCCTCTTTTCTTGTGTGGGAGAATATGCAGAATGTAATAGCGTGGAACGTGTAACTGCTCCTTCTTCAGTTGTTAACATAGAGGATAATGCCTGATGTACAGGTAATAACCATGGTGTAATCACCTCGAGTGGTTGCTAGGGCATCAGTAAACCTTGAGATCACAGCTCAAGAGGTTTACCATTGCCCTAGCAACCATGAGCGGTGATAACACCATGGTTATCATCTGTACATCAGGCATTGTCCTTTATAGTATATGGGACTCAACATGAGAAGTAACAACCCCCTCCCCGAACACAAGTAATTCCTTATTCACGAATCTGCATTACAACCACATGATTGTGTAGGAAAACACTTTATTAGGATACACGGACTGAATGACAGCAGGCTGAAATAGCACCATAGTTAAAATCTCTCAGACATAGCAATCACTAGACTCAGTAACAGTAAACTGTGACAATTGGAATGTTATTTGAATACTGTACTGAGACTAACATAGAGGATAATGCATGATGTACAGGTGATAACCATGGTTTATACAACGGGGTATGCAAATCCTGTAACCTCATTGGTCAAAACACATCACATGACCGTGGTATATCCTGTAACAACCCACAGCTGAGAAATGGCATTTATAAAAAAAATACTTAAACACATTTAAAATGTATTTTACACATGGGTCCATTCTATAATCACAATAAGGCATTCCAGGGTGTGGATTATTGGAGGATTTAACTACTTGTGTGATTAAGTCACTCGGCTGCACCTCATGATACACCACACAAGGCGTGGGTAAATCCCCCAATAACCCACACCCTGGAGTGCCTTATTGCTTAAGTAATCACCTTGAGTGGTTGCTAGGGCATCAGTAAACCTCAAGAGTGCGGCTCGAGAGGTTTACCATTGCCCTAGCAACCACGAGAGACGATTACACCATGGTTATCACCTGTACATCAGGCATTGTCATTTATAGTGTATGGGACTTGACATGAGAAGTCACCCCCCCAAACACAAGTAATTTAGCCTTACCTTATTAATGAATCTGCACTACAGCCACATGATTGTGTAAGAAAACTATTCATTAGGATACACAGACTGAATGACAGTGGTCTGAAATAGCACCAGAATTAAAATCTCTATCACACATAGTGATTGCTGGTTTCAGTAACAGTAAACTGAGACAATTGGAATGTTATTTGAATACTGTACTGAGACTAACAATCTCATTCTGGGTGTGTAGAAATAGAGAATAATGCGTAGGGTACTGATCATTATGAAAATGTAATGTTCATCCTAGGTGAGGGATGCATCATTAAACCCCGAGAGCGAAGCTCGAGCGGTTTATCAATGCATCCCTCACTGAGGGTGAACATTAAATTTTCTTACTGATCAGTACCCTGTCTTATTTTTGATAATTGCTGACACAAATTTTTTTCCTGACATAGATTAATTACACACAAAAAGATGCTGAATTCAAATAACATTTTGTTTTGCTTGCTGCAAAAAAAAAAACAGAACTCACTTTCAAATACGAGTCCATGCAGCATTTTGCTTCACTCAAAAAACAAATCCCAGAGCTGTGAGACCTCTGTGGGAACTTTGTATTTCCGTGTGCTCACTATCCGTTGCTGCACGATAGTTCATTGCCATGGCTACGGAGGTCGTCTGACAAAGTCCCTGAAATGAACTAGGGGACAATGTTAAAATTCTCCTGTTTCCGTTTTTTTTTTTCAAAAAGTGTCCAGACACGGGATATTTTCACCCAATGATTTGACTGAAGAGCAGCTTACAGGTTGGTGGAAATTAACAGTTTTGCAAGTGCCACATTCTCTAGTTGTCTGATTGTGTGCTCTAACCCTCACGCTGAACAAATGTGTGCATGTGAAATTCGTAGCAACTGACTGGTGATTACGGGGAATATCAACCATTTTTCCCCATTGCTAAAAATTTGCACCAGTAATTATTACTGAATAACACTGGCATTCCGTTTTGTAAACCCACTGCTATGACATAGATGAGATAGGTTTATAAGGTTCTGACATCACAACAGTGGGATTACAAGGTTGTAATCTGCTTGATTTCAGTGGGTAATAAGGGCTAACCATACACTATAATTGCATTCTGGGTGTGTAGAATACTAAATAACTCTGGCATTCCATTTTATAAGCCCAGTGCTATGACTTAGATGAGAGAGGTTTATAAGGTTCTGACATCACAACAATGGGATTACAAGGTTGTTAACAGTTTACCTTCAGTGGGTAATAAGGGCTACCATACATTATAGTCTGTTAATCCTATGCATTCTAAAATTTACTAAATAAGTCCATCTCAAAATTATCCTGGGGTCTAATGCTGCCCTTACTGGGAATCATATAGTTGTTCCAGTTTATTTACTCAGGACATCCCAATTGAGATACATCTCATTTTCAATGGGGTCCTGCTTTTACCTATTTTTTATGACTGAGAGGACTGAAGCACTGATATGTTAAGTGACTTGCTCAGAGTCATACAGTGTATAAATGGCTCAGGTGGGATTTGAAGGGATGGGATGCAGTGTCGACAACACTAAGATATGTGACAGGGTGGATAGTGAAGGGGTGATTATTGGATTTATTTATAAAGTGCATAAGGGATTACACTGTAGCAATCAACATTTTCACAATGGAGTCAAAAACGTGTTAATTGTATATGTAGTAGCCAGTACTTGGGACATAAGACAAATGGTACACTGGGCCCCTAAGACAGATTGGGGGTGTCATGTTATACAAGCCCTTGTTGGAAAGGGGCCTGGGGGTTGTCATAAGTGACAGCCTTGCCGGCCCAGTGGCGCTGAGGGTTGAGGCGCTGGACGCCACACCTCGCGCCACGCTGGTGACCCTGGTTCGGGAATGAGCCAGGGTTGCTGGGGGTCGGCAGGGGAGGGAGAGGATTGAGCATCTGGAGAATAGCTCTTCTCTCCCGGGAGGGACAAGGGTCCCGAGTCGGTGTTTGGTTGCCCTCTGGCGGAGGCCGGAGTTGCAGCAAGCACTGAGGATGCAGAAGAAGGAGCAGGGGAGCGGCAGATGTTGGTAACATGCCTTGATGTCAGGGCGCCAGTCGCTCCCCAAGAAACAGGGAAAAACACCCTTCAGCTCCGACAGAGACGGAGCACCAGAGCTTGCCCTCGATCTGTGGCCACCCGCCTGACACCCTCCCGACCGACGCTACTGACTGCTTGGGGTGTTAGGGGCCCACCTCGCCTCCACCCGGGGGTAAACCGAGGCTACATGGGCGATGGAGGATTGTCCAGGCAAGGCAGACAGCAGAGGGATGACTCCTTGGTGTCTCCCAAGGAGACCAGAGCTGAGGGGCAGAGAGGAGGAATAAACATGAGAATAAAAATAAAAATAATAATAAGTGACAGACTCAAGACCACAGCCCTATGCAATAAGTCACACTGGAAACTTAGTAGGATGTTAGTGTGCATAGGAGGAGCCTTCTCTAGCAGAAGGAAGGAAATGCTCCTGCCCCTCTACAGATCATTGGTGAGGTTACATCTAGAGTACCATGTGCAGTTCTGGAAACCTCACCATGAAAAGGGCAAAGGTCCCTTAGACTCAGTCTAGAGGAAGGCAAAGTTATACATGGGCAACAGGGGAGTACCTATGAGGAAATACTGGCTGACCTGAAAATGAACTCCATGAAGGCCACAAGAGGAAGCAGAGATATGACTGAAACAATTATAAAATGGGTCTTGAAAATCTTGTAACCTCATTGATCAAAACATGTCACTTGATGGTGTGTAACTCCTGCAACAGACAACTGGTAAAGATGCCGGGTAATGAAATGTTAACTCTCTTTGAACCTAAATCATTTTTATTTTAATTTCTAATAACAGATTCATTTTATAATTGCAATAATACACTTCGGGGCATGTGCAGTAGTGGGATTTATATACTTCTTGTGTGGTTAAAGTCACTCGGCTACACCTCTGGACACACCACACAATGCACGTGTAAATCCCACAACAGCACATGCCCTGTTGTGCATTATTGCTTAAATACATTAAGGGGATAAACAGGATAGGCTGGCAGCAACTGCTCAGACAATGCAAGGGGTGTAGGACAAGAGGACAAAACTTTTAGCTGGTAGGGGGATCAGGAGCAACACGAGAAAACTAATTTTCACTGAGACATAGGTGGATAAGTGGATCTGGTTACCTGGGGAGGTGATTACTGTTGAAATGATGTTGAGACAATTCTAGGTTTTAAGAGAGGCAACTGGATCTGGTGGAAACTACAGAGAGGGGAGTGGGGTCAGGAAAGGGTCACTGAATGACCAAGGCAGAGCTTCAGGGAGGGAGCACTGCCCAGGCCATACCATTGCTAAACTGCTGAGACTAAGGTAGGGACTGGGCAGACTCGATGGACCATAGGCCTACTGTATTTCTGTCAGTCAAATTTTACATGAACCTAGGTCTCCTGGTTCTTAGGCCTGTGACATAGCCACTAGACCATGCTGCTGTAAATGGTACCTCTCAGCTCAACTAACTCTTAGAAATCAAGGAGACAGTGCATTGTTAAATGGAAGAATGTCTGTATATGAATAGTTCTCTATCTACCTTTCCTAGCATATTATTGTTTGAAGGTGTGTGGTTAATTTGTAATTTGCTTGAAAAACCAGCTTTGTCAAAAGGCGCAAAGTGCTACAGTGATGATGAAAAATATCTGGTTTTCAATCACTGTGGGTGCATTACCCACCTGCCACAGTGAACTACTTCAACCAGCTGATTAAGAAGCTCCAGCATGTCTATAGATATTAGTAGATGAAGCAAGCAGTATAATTCCTGCAGAAGTAACAGTCTGAAAGGTAAATAAAGCACTGGGTACTTAAGCAGATCTCTTTCAAGGTGACACAGTAAACACCTTTGATTGCCACTACAGTACTGCCTGTGAGCTGAAGCAGCCAGTAATCCACAAGAAGCTGTATAGTGAAACTCCAAATGATATAGCACCCAGTCTGCATCTAATGGGTCTTACCAGATCCCAGTGGCAAATATCCAGGGCTGTGTGGCTGGGGTTCAGCAAAATATAGAGGTGAACAAGAGGCCTTTCTAAATCAACTGAGAGAATGTTGAGATGTAAGATACAAGATATGAGAGAGGCTAGTGTATACACTGCTACTATCTCAAGTGGTAGATTTATTTACCAAGAGAGTTCCCATAGTGAGAGATGTTGTGGGTATAAAGTAACTTCTCAAGTGATTTTTCCACTTATAAAATGAATTTGGTTCTATGATTGTTCGTCGACAAAAATTTTACTGACCAATGGTACAGTGAAACCTTTATGCCAACCGCATTTGCGGTTGGCATAAAGTTAGTCACTGCCTACCATGTTAGATAACAGTGCCAAGGTCCAGCACTGACACTACAGCAACCTGGCGCTGTTGTCAGTGTAGTGTTGGTCGATTTTGACATGTCGTTGTCGGGGCGGGTATACAATGAATTTAGAGTCATTGTTAAGGTTTTGTTAGTGAGGTCCATAAGATGAGGAAAGAACCTGTAATGTATCTTTAAGAGGTTTGCATATGGCAATAAAGCTGCAGGAGGGGGCATATTTGCATGTGGTATATTTGCACATAACAGCATAGCTTCCAAAAGGAGCATTGTGTGTCTACCAACTTAGTTAAACTATCCAATGATATTAAAGAAATCATGGACAAAGACTTGCAGACAGGTACCATATTTGGTGGACTTGCCAAGGCCTTCACTCTGGTAAACCACAATTTATTATGAGTTGAACTAACTCTTTACATGATATCTCCAGGTCAGTGAACTATCTTGCTAAAAGATCCCAATTCATAAAGTTCAATCGAACGATGCCTAATTTTGCCCTTCTAGAAACTGGTGATCCCCACAATTCTAACCTCAGTTCTTCTCTATTTTTATTAAGGTATGTTAACTCACAGTTAAACAGAGACTTCAGAAATATCCAAAGCTGCCTAAAAGACAATAAACTGATCTTAAACTACTCAAAAAATAAGCTATGTCTTTTGGCTCTAATGCTAAACTTATCTTGTACTGATTTCCTAGCAATTTCTTGTGCTGATAGCTACCAGCTTGCTTTGGCCAGTATATTCAAATATCTTGGAATTACACTAGACCTTACATTGAATGTTCCCTTTATTTCTACTCCATTTGCAAGACTGGAAATGCCAGGCTTGGTTTAGCATATAGATCAGGTGCATTCTTAACCCAAAGGCACAACTAGCAATTGCCACAATAGGGGCTCCTAACCTTCAGCAAGGCCACCAAAACTATTCTAAATAAATGGGATGTGGCCTGCAACAATATCTATTGTTTTGTTTTGTGCTGTCCCCTCCCCCCATCTCATTCATCACTTGATCTCTGCTGTGCTTGGGTTGTCTTCCCCTATCTGCTTGATGGTTCTACTATCTTGGTTGCTTTCTGGACAAATTATTTAGAGCATCGTCTCCTGCCTCCATTGTATCACTTCTCAGAGCCCTCACCAGGCCTACACTCTCAGATCCTTTGATAGATCCCCTTTTCCAGGTTTCCAAATGTTCTGCAGAAATTGGAGAACAGGCCTTTTCTACATTTGCACCTAGATTCTGGAGCAACTGTCTGTACACAATACTCCTTCCCACCATTTATTCAAAGGAGCCTCAAGGAAACACTTACATGTTTCCTCAGTCTGCAACTGCACCTGGAACTCCTGCTTAAACATGTAAGGCACTTGCCCCTCTAAGATTACAAATATTACTAAGAAAGTAGGACATAAGGGGGCACATTGGCCCATCGAGAATGTCTCCCACACAAGTGGGTCAATTCTTCTTTTCTAATTCCTGCCTACACCTTCCTACATAATGCTGGATTTGCTTTTCCCTAAAGGTGTAATATAGCAATTTGTGACCTGTAATCCTGGTGACTGACTACTGTTCTGTATTTTTATAGTTGATAATTTATCCTGAAATTGTTTAGAACAGAATCATTCTTGTTATTTGTATAGTGTAGTGCCTAACATGTATTTTACTACCTGTATCTTACTTTTGTTTTATTTCCTGGATATCTATCTTCTTCTGTAATGCTATTCTTTTGTACTCTCCCAGGCCATTCCTGTAGATAGACATTTAGTTGTCTCTTGTGTACCTATCTGGTAAACAAAAAACAAATAAATAAATCCTACATTTTGAAAAGGTGTGTTTGGAGCAGCAGCAGTGTGTACAGACTAGTGTGTAGAGACAGTAAAGATACAGCAGATTTAGATTATGTAGAGTCAGTGCTCCCTCGCTATACTGAGCCCCAGTATAATGAAAACACAGATATTATGAATGCTACACATAACTCTCGACAAAAAGTTATTCCTGAGTAGTGTAGCATAGCAGGCACAAAGACTAACCACTGCTGCAACACCTCAGAAATCCAACACCCATGTTCAAGTGTTCAAGTGTTCAAGCCTGTAGATGAATTAAGCACTAAACAGTCAGGAGAAGTGAGCAAACTGATGGGGGAAGGGTGACTCTTAAAAAACAGCAGTCGGGGAAGTGTCAGCCGGCAGTATCCACTTCAATCAGTCCAGGATGGGATTTTATTGAAAACTGTGATACTGTACAATTAAAGTACTGTACTATGTTTGGATTAGCAGATCAGAGTTGAGCAGAGGCTGAATCCTGCGAACAGAAGTGAGTGGTCTGATGGGTGGGGTGTGCCTTTTACAGAACAGCAGCTCAGTCTCTAGATGGCTCAATCTCTGCTGCTGTCTCCCCGCAGTGGTGGTGTTGCTACCCCATCTGAGCTACAATGAGTGAAAATAAATACATTTCTACTTGAATATACAACAGACTGAATATAAATTAAACAACTAAACTGCAGTCAGGGAATGTGAGCAAGCAGGTGGGGTATGGCCGTCACTGAACAAGCAATCAGCCAAGCAAGAGGCAGGGCAAACTCAAATGTTAAAGTAACACTTTCTTAATTATAGTAA
Organism: Neoceratodus forsteri; assembly: GCA_016271365.2. NCBI lineage: Eukaryota > Metazoa > Chordata > Ceratodontiformes > Ceratodontidae > Neoceratodus > Neoceratodus forsteri. Next base: position 1,020,217,660 of record CM057454.1, on the reverse strand, counting down.
TGTGCAAGCAAAATACTGGATCTGAAGAACAGATTAGCAAATCACAGTCAGGCAGAGTAGAGAATATCAGTGCTGTATCCTGTGTGTGAGAGCTTAAAAAGTGCTATTATAGTACTACTCTGATTGTTTTCTTAAGCGGACCTTAATGTAATGAATGGGGGCTATAATGAACTCAGTTTTGGCCTCCATTTTGTTCATTATAGTGAGGGACTACTGTATTTGAAGCTTTTGTGTTGCTGGCAAGTTCAGTTTTTTTTGTGCTCTGTGTTATTTATTTTTATTTGAATGTGAAGTTTTAACTAAGTTTCTTTACTGTGCAAGGAGGGTGGGGACTTTGTTTTTTGATGGAACATTCATGTGTGGTGCTGTATGTGAATATGAAGCTTTAACTAAATTTCTTTTTTGTGCAGGCAGGCAGGGAAGGACTCTGTTTTCTATGAAGAAACGTGTGCATGCTGTACTATGTGTGAGTGTGAAGCTTTAACTAAAGTTCTGTGTAGGACAGGAGAAGGAGAGCTGTGTTTTTCATTTGAAGAAATGTGTGTGTCCTGTGCTATATGTAAAACCTTTTAACAGTTTGTGCTCCTCTGCCCTAGAATTGCAGGTGTACCATCTGGTTGAAGATACTGACTGTACTGGATATACTGGCTGTCAGGAAGCTGTGGAGCAGAGAGGATTTGTCTTTGTTAGCTGACCCTTTCTTTGAGTGTGCTGTGACTCCATAGGGATGCCAGCATGTGGGACCGAGGTCCCCGGCATGAGCATGTTGATGCATACTTTGCCGATAGGCAACACATTGTCCCTCAACCTCTGTGTCCTGAGCAGATCTTCCACCCATAGGACTATAAATGGCAGTATTGCTGTGGGATATGGCTATCTCCCTGCCTTGAGAAAGACAGAGTCCTCAGAATTCTCAGCCCTCCTCCCCTAACAAACCCGGTTGGCACCCACTGATCTAGGCTCGTTCCCAAACCAGGGAAGCTGGCATCGTGAGTGGTAGCCCTACCTGACAGGAAACCAAATGTGAAGCTTAAAAAAATTTATTTTCTGTGCAGGACAGGGGAGGGAGGGAGGGAGGAGGGAGAGCGTGTTTGTTATTTGAAGGAACTTGTGTATGCTGTGCTGTCCATGAATGTAAATGTGAAGCTATAACTAAATTTCTTTTTGGTGCAGAACAGGCAGGTAGGTTGCATTGTGGTTCTGCTTGGCTTGCATAATGATCTTTCTGTTGGGGAGCTACTCACACAGTAACCCGTGGATTATTGTTTACCAAAAACATAGCCCTGAGCTACGGGTCATGCCCGGATAATGTACCCCCAGGATTCATCCAATTGGGAATCAAAACTGGACAGACTCCATTCTATAATGTATACATAACTGGTAAATGCATAGAAACATAGAAACATAGAATCTGATGGCAGATATGGACCGCTTGGCCCACCTAGTCTGCCTATTTCCCTACCTAATGGATAAGCTGCAGATCCTAGCTAACCAACAGCCTATTTCCTCCTACCACCCACTAGAATTGCCTTATGTCTGTCCCATGCATTCTTGAATTCCCTCACTGTTTTTGACTCCACAACCTCCTCAGGAAGGCTGTTCCATGCATCCACTACCCTCTCTATGAAAAAATACTTCCTCACATTACCTCTGAGCTGTCTCCCCTCTATCTTTAAATTGTCCCCCCTTGTTCTTGCACATCTCTTTTTCTGAAAGATGCTACCCTCTTGGACTTTGTTGATTCCTTTGAAGTACTTGAAAGTTTCTATCATGCCCCCCCCCCTTTCCTCGAGGGTATACATATTAAACTCCTTTAGTCTCTTTTCATATGTCTTCTGGTAAAGACCCTGCATCAGTTTGGTTGCCCTCCTCTGGACAGCCTCCAACCTGTCTATGTCTTTGCAAAGATGGGGTCTCCAGAACTGCATGCAGTACTCCAGATGAGGTCTCACCAACTGTCAGTACAGAGGGATAACAACTTCTTGTTTTCTATTGGTGATGTCTCTCCCTATGCATACCAGTATTCCCTCAGCCCTCCTTACTGCATTCTCATATTGCTTGTCCACCTTTAGGTCATCTGATATAATTACCCCCAGGTCCCTTTCCATTTTTGTTGTTGTCAGTATCTCACCCCTCATTGTGTACTCTTCCCCTGGGTTTTTGTTTCCCAGGTGCATTACTTTGCACTTCTTTGCATTGACTCTAAGCTGCCATACATTTGACCATTCCTCCAACCTTGCCAAGTCCCTTCTTATCCTTTCTACCCCACCTTGTGTATCAACTCTGTTGCAGATCTTTGTGTCATCTACAAAGAGACATACTTTTCCTTCCAGTCCCTCTGCAATGTCACTTATAAAGACATTAAAAAGGACTGGACCCAGTACCGAACCCTGCGATACCCGACTAGTAACCCTCCTTTCTTCACTGTGGACTCCGTTTACTATTACCCTTTGCATCCTGTTATCCAGCCAGTGTTTTATCCAGGCTACCACCCTGAGACCCACACCCCGGCTGGTTAATTTGATTATTAATCTTTTGGGTGGGACTGAGTCAAATGCCTTGCTAAAGTCTAGGTAGGCCATGTCCACAGCCCCTCCCTGGTCTACTACTTTGGTCACCCAGTCAAAGAAATCGATTAGATTCATCTGGCATGATCTTCCCACTGTGAATCCATGCTGCTTTGGGTCCTGTGCCCGACTAGCCTCTAAGTACTCAACAATTATTTCCTTCAGAAGTGATTCCATTATTTTCCCTACCACTGAGGTCAAACTGACAGGTCTGTAGTTTCCTGCCTCTGTCTTGCTCCCACTTTTGTGAAGGGAAATCACATCCACCCTCCTCCAGTCCTCAGGTACCACATCATCCTCCCATGATTTGTTAAAAAGGGTAGTCAATGGTGCTACTAGTTCTCCCCTTAGTTCTTTTAGAATTCTGGGGTGAATCCCATCAGGCCCCATTGTTTGTTCACCTTCAGTTTTAGGAGTTCTTTCAGAACCCTTTCTTCTGTGAAAGGACTGATATCGACACCCCTGTCCAAAGTGCTTCTATTGACTGGATTAGGTACCTCCCCCTCCACTTCCTTTGTGAATGCTGAGCAGAAGTATTCATTCAGTATCCCTTCTTTTTCACTGTCTCTCTCTGCCAACCCACCCTCCCTCCTCTTTATTCAGCCTCAGTATCCCTCCCTTTGTCTTTCTTCTCTCCCTAATGTACCTATAAAAGGTTTTATCCCCCTTCTTAACCAAGTTGGCTATCTTTTCCTCAGTTTGGGCCTTTGCTATTCTGACTGCCTTCCCCACTTCCTTCTGCTTTAACTGGTACAGTTCTCTATCCTGCTCCTTCTGTGTTTCCTTATACTTCCTGAATGCTGTCTTTTTCTCTTTAACCTTCCCCGCCACCTCTTTTGAGAACCATGGTGTTTTTTTCTTTCATTTTGATTTGTTTATTTGCTTCACACAAAGGCTTGTTGCCTCTGTGATGGCAGTTTTGATGTTTCCACATTGTTGCTCCATCCCTCCTTTTTGCCTGTTTGCTAGTGCTTTTCTGAGGCACTCTTCCGTTTTGACAAAATCAGCCCTCCTGAAGTCCAGTACCTTCACTTTTCTATGGCTTGACTCTACAGCTGAGTTTATCATAAACCACACTGTTTGATGGTCACTTGTTCCCAGATGGCTACCCACTTCTAGATCTGAGATCCTCTCTCCATCCCCATTTGAGAGTAACAGGTCTAAGATTGCTCCCTCTCAAGTGGGTTCCAACACTAGCTGTCTGAGGCATGCCACCTGTAGGGCATCGAGAATGGCCCTGCTCTTGGATGTGGCTGGAGCAAAGGTGCTCCAGTTAACATCTGGCATATTCAGGTCCCCCATCAGCAATATCTCCCCTTTCTCTGCCATCCTATGGATGCAATCTATTATTTTCTTGTCCATTTCCTCCCCCTGAGACGGGGGTCTGTAGACAACCCCTGTGCAGACTGTGGTGCCATTTCCAGTCTCCAGGGTGACCCACAGTCAGTGTTGGGTAAGTTACTTTTTCTATTACTTTCTATTTCTTTTAGAAACTTGATCCAGGAAACTCTGTGCAGTCACTAGCAAGGACGGAGAAGTACTAGGAAAAAGTAATACACCTGACAGTTGCAGTTACTTATTTCTTTTTACACAAAAACAATACAAAAATAATAAAAAACGATAACAGATGACATTTATTTGAAAGTAATACGTTAGTTACTAGTTACTTTCAAATAAATGTAATCAGATACAGTTACTGTATGTAGTACTGTTATATAAAAAGGCATAAGTAATTATAACTGTAAGGTGTATTACTTTTTCCAGTACTTCTCCATCCTTGCTAGTGACTGCACAGAGCTTTCTGGAACAAGTATCCTAAAGTAATAGAAAGTAATAGAAAAAGTAGCTTACCCAACACTGCCCACAGTGCCTCCTCTCCTCCCTGTTTCCCTTTAGTTCCATTGCTTTGATCCTTTCCCTTACATAAAGAGCTACTCCTCCTCTCCTACCCTCCCTGTCTCTCGTGTAGATTGTGTACACTGGTGTATTGACATCCCAGTCATGGTTCTCTGTGTACCATGTTTCTGTGACTGCCACAATATCCAGGCATCCCACTTCCATCAATGCCACCAGTTCAGGGAGCTTGTTACCTAGACCATGGGCATTGGTACTCATTACCCTCCATTTTGTGATGGCCTTACCCCTTTTTGCCCCATCTCTGTCCTTACTGCCTTTGTCTTTTTCTCCATTTACCCATGCCCTTCTCCCTCTATCTAGACATCTCTATCTTAGTGTTTACCTCACTAACTCCCCTGATTTTTTTGGGGGGGGTAAGATTTCCCTTCTCCTTTTCAGTGCCTCACCCTTGGATAGTTTAAATGCTTGCCAATGAGCATTTAAACCTATCACCTAGATCCTGGTTCCCCTTCTGGACAGATGCAGACCATCACACCAGTACAGGCCTGCATCCCTCCAGGTGGACCCCCAGCCCCCAATGAACCCAAAACCCTGAGCTTTGCATTTTTCAACCACTGATTGAATCCAATGGTGTGGAGCACCCTAGTCTCACCCATACCATAGACAGGCAGCACCTCCAAATAGGGAAGGCCCCATTTAAAAGTTTATCACCAGAAAGAAAACAAGAATCAGTGTCCCATTTCTCAGGGAGTGACACTTTTACCCTGGTGCTCTTACTCTTTGGATTAACAAATCACAATTTAGGGTCAGCCCGCCAGTGTAGCAGTAGTGCTACCTCCTATGACATTAATGATCAGGCTTCAGGAATAAGCCTGGAGCACCAGATGGCCAGCAGGGGGAGACACAAGTTGAGCATCAGATGGACTGCTGTTCTTCTCCAGGGTGCGCTGGTTTAGTGCCTGATATGAGGATGACTTCTAGTGGAGGCTGGGAGATCAGCAGCCTGGGAACACTAGAAAATGTTGGAGGTTCATCGGACATCGGTGCGCTTTACGTGGGAGCATGTACAACAATGCTCCAGATGTCACTGCACCATCATGCCTCTGGGAGAAAGAGAACAAAACCCTCTGAACCAGCGCAGCATGAAAGCTGACTACTACCTCAGGCCACCCAGCTGAATAACACCCCAGCGAAAGACTCGGCCAGGACTTCAGGTAGATACTGGTCCCTCCCTTCAGAAAGCCCAATGCAGGGGGCAAGCTGCAGGCCTCCTGAACTAGGCTGCTTGGAAAGGATGCTGGTGGGGTAGTACTGGGGTCATAAGAGGGCTGATTAAAGGGGTATATCCCTGCATGGGTTAGAGAGCCAGAAACAGAAAAGAAATCACAACTTACCTAAGAAAGTTATTCAATAAACTATAAATTCATGCTTCTATGTCCATTTCAAGCCCACCATTGTGAGATTTGCAAAAATGTGCAAGTAGAAACTTAAACATAGGACATTGTCAGCAGAAAAAGACCCTGAAAAGTAATGCTAATTTGTTCTCATTTTGCATTTAAGAGTCACAAAAGCAGAATCTGTTTCTCATGAAAACAGGTTTAGAAATATAAAAAAATAGACAATGATGGCAGAAAAAGACTGATGGTCTCTCCAGTGTGGCCATGGTTCCCTATCTAACCCTGGGACTTATAGTCCATCCAGGGTCCTGTTCCCTCCCCATCCACCTCCTTAGTCCCCTCCTGGTTACTGTAGCCCCAAGTAACCACTATGCCCTTCACTATGTCCCAACTATGCTTGAAACCAAAAATGATTTTAGCACCCACCATCTCAGCTGGAAGATTTTTCCACAGTTCCACCACCCTTTCAGTTAAACAATACTTCTCACATCCCTCTTGAACCTCCCTCTTGCCAGTTTTCACTCATGCCGTCTTGGCCTCGAACTGCTACGCATGCTAAATAATTCCCCTGAAATTCACCTTGTTTATTCTCTTCAGGAACTTGAAGGTCTCTATCATGTCCACCCTCTCCTGTCTGGTCTCCAGTGAGTACATGTTCAGTGCCTTGAGGCGCTCCCCATAAGACCTGCCCTGTTGGCTCTGCATCATCTTTGTTACCCTTTGCTGCACAGTCTCCAGCCTATACTTATCTTTCCTGAGGTAAGGACTCCAGAAGGGGGCACTGTACTCCAAGTGAGGCCTCACAAAAGATCTATTAAGGAGTAGTATTACCTATGTTCTTCTGCTGACAATACCCTCCCGATACACCCCAGCATCCTATTTGCCCTACCATAGGCCTTGGTGCACTGTCTTGACCATTTGAGGGTGTTACTGATAATAACACCTAGGTCCTGGTCCTCAGTTGCAGAGCTAAGTCTTACCCACCCATCCAGTACTTTGCCCAAGCTCTTTTTCCCTAGGTGTATCACCTTGCACTTTTTGGCAATGAATTTCAACTGCCAAACCTTAGACCACCTATCTAGCTTTTACAAGTCACTCTGCATTTTTCTGACACCCTCTTCACTACCCACTCTCCCACAGAGCTCAGTGGCATCACCGCAGAGAAACAATCTGCCCTAGATTCCTTCTCCAGTGTCACTGATAAACATATTGAAGAGGACCGGGCCCATAACAGGCCCCTGTGGTACCACAATTGTGACCTCCCTCTCTTCTGATTTGACCCCATTAACCACAATCCTCTGCTGCCTCCCCTTTAGCCAGTTACCTACCCAGTTTACTATGCCACTGGCCACACCTAGATCATCCATCTTCTTCAGTAATCATCTGTAAGGCACTGAACCAAAAGCCTTGCTGAAGTCATTGTACAGTAAATCCATAGTGTGGCCCCTATCGACTGCCCTCCTCAGCCAATTAAAGAAAACTATCAGGTTAGTCTTACAAGCCCTTCCTGCCATGAACCTATGCTGTTTACTATCCTGGAGACCATTGCTGACCAGGTAGCCCATGAGGTCCTCTTTGACCAGTAACTCCATCAGCTTTCCTACAACAAAGGTTAGACTAACAGGTCTGTAGTTTCCTGCATGCTACTTGCCTCCCCACTTTGTTAAACAGAACTATGTCTGCCACCCTCCTGTCATAGAAGCATAGAAACTTAGAATTTGACTGCAGATATGGACCACTTGGTCCACCTAGTCTGTCCATTCCCCTACCTAATAGATAAGCTGCAGATCCTAGTTAACCAACAGCCTATGTCTTCCTCCCCCCCCACTAGAATTGCCTTATGTCTGTCCCATGCATTCTTGAATTCGCCCACTGTTTTTGACTCCACTACCTCCTCAGGAAGGTTGTTCCATGTATCCACAACCCTGTCTGTGAAAAAATACTCCCTCACATTACCTCTGAGCCGTCCCCCCTCAATCTTCAGATTGTGCCCCCTTGTTCTTGCAAGTCTCTTTTCTGAAAGATGCCACCAGGAGTCAGCAAGCACTGGGTCCATGCTCCACCCTCCCCCCAAGAGAAGGCGAGCAGTCTACAGATGCTCAAGCCTTCTGATCCCAGCTAGCCCTCCAGCTCCCCAGGTTTGTTCCCGAACACGGGTCACTGGTGCCACAAGCAGAAATCCAACCACTGTTCTGATGGGCCATTAAGATACTTTCAAGTACCTGCACATGTTAAACAGGATGGATTTCAAGGGCATTTTCACAATAAGCAAGAACAGAGGAATTAGGAGGAATTCACTGAAACGTGCTAGAAGCTGGTTCAAGAAAGAGGCCTACAAGCACTTTTTCACTGAAAAAGTGGTAGATAAGTGGAAAACTCAGCTTGAGGGGGTGGAACAGGTTAAATCAGTGGGGGGCAAAGATGGGGTAGGACAGGCACGGGGCATAGAAAATGTGAAAGGCAGAGGTAAGTGGGAAGGATGACCACTAGGGCCTTCATAGTGTGGTTAGGTAGGGTGGGCAGACTGGATGGGTCACTCAGCTTTTCTCTGCTATCACTTTTATATGTTTCTGTGTTTTTATGTTTCTCTCTTACATTTACTTTTGTGACCACTAAGACTCACAAAAATTAAAGTCATATCTCACAAAAACAGATTTCCCCTCAGGACAATAGAAAATACGGTTGTTGCAAAAAAACACATTGAGAAAAATCTGTGAAAAATTAACTGTAAATGCAAAGAAACTGAAGTTTGTTCTGTTAATTTAAAAACTACAAAGTGCTCAGTAAAGCTGTCTATCAAAGATTCAATCTTGGGCCAAATCCTAACAAACCTAAAGGTTTCAGGTTTCGACTCCCAGTCTTTTTTGCGCTACCAGTAAGCAAAAAAAGGTTTTTAAAAGATCGTTTTTCTTGTTTTCAACCTTCTAGAACTTTTTTTTTTTGCTATAAAGCTTTTTTTCCTTCTGGGCTGATGGGCAGGCTTCTCAGCTCTGTCCCTCCTCCTCAAGACTGTCACTTGCCTCCCTCAACCCCAGGGGACAAGTCTCCCATGGATTTCCCCTCATTGTGGGGCTAGGAGGAGGAGTACCATAACCCCTGCAGTCAACACATTCAACCGCTCTGTAGTCAAGTAGCAACACAGTCCATGAGGGAGTGGACAGGGCTTCATTAACTTAGTCCTCCTACATTTCCATTTTCTCCCCTTCCCCTGCCACTACAACAAGTCAGTATGTGCACGTGCCTATATGCGTCCGGAGGCATGCATGTCCCGTAGAACCTCAGCCCTGTTCATCAAGCTGCTCACTATCAGCACTACCACCAGGCCTCCACCAGGTGGCAGTCAGAGGCCAAGACAACTGGCCACCCCTGTCCAGGACAGGACAGCAGTCCTTGGGATGCTCAATCCTCTCCCACCCCATTTACCCACAGCAATCCATACTCATTTCCAAACATGGGTCGCTGGCATGGCAGAAGGTAAAATGCTCAATACCTCAGCCCTCCACACCATTGGATGAGCTCCCCTTCTAGAACTTTCAATCTCCTGAACTGATCATTACCTAATTTTCAGGATCCAGAGATTCTGGTACTGAGAATATGCACGGTGAATATCAAGTTATTCCATCTAGGGATGGCTGCATTAGTAAGGTGCAAAAATAGTGCTGAACATAATTTGTAACCTTAATAATGGAATACAGCCACAGGCCCCTATAATAGGAAGGACAGAGTAAGTAAGAAAGAAAGAGAACATTTTTTCTGCTGAAGAGAATCCTGATTTACCATTAATTCAGTGAAATATTGAGTCTAACAGGAAATTTAACTGTATGATGAACCAAGTAGTAACTGAGAAGGTAAAAAAAATATATAAATATTATCTGTATCTGTATTCTCACATAGACTAGCTAACAGGGATTTCAGGCATTTAGTTCCTTTATTCCCCCACTGAGAATGGAGGGACTAATAATCCTATATGATTTTAAGTTGAATTGTTTACGTGGGTCTGTAAATTCTTCCAGAAATGTGTTGAATATAATTTGTGTTCCATAAGTGGAATTATTAAAGCACTAAATGCCAAAATATGTGCAAGCATCTTGTATGCAGCAGGGATCTGGGGACTTGCTGATTACTCTTGACTAGAAGTTGTCCACAATAAAATATTAAGGCATATACTTGGGTTACCTAATTCTGTTTCTGCGGCAGTTGTTAGAGCAGAATTTGGACAATTTACTTTAATCAGCGAGAGAAGTCTATACTTTGCATTGGGTCTTTTTTCACTCCCTGAAACTCAATTATCAAGATTTTGCTTGGAGGAACAAATGAATTACCCTCATCAGGGATTTTTATGCCCCACAATTAAGTTATTTTAAGAGCAATTTTTTCCAACTGATCTGACCTATCTCTTATATGAAATATATATCCATTCTAAAGAAGAAATATATATTACACTAAAGACTAGAATTCGAGATGTTGCAAGGGCCCAAGAGATTGCAAGAATATCAACATTAAAGTGTTTTTCCTGGTACAAAATGATTAAAACCCATCATGGTATGGAACTTTACCTAAAATTGTTATCTAATCCTAATGACCGCAGAGTACTTACCATACATAGAATGGAACTATACAAGGCAATCTGTATCTATTTCAAACAGCGCAGACATGGTTATACCACACCCTATTGTAAATGTGGTGATGGTCATGAAGATGACCTGAAACATGTGACACTTGTATGCCCTTTTTTCACACAACAGCGTGATTACTGGCTTGGTCCCATTCTCACGAATATGGAGTCACAAACTGATGATATGATTCCTAGATTATACAATTCACCCGATTCATTCATTTTACAACTTTTGCATTTTTTGAAGAAGCTAAAAGTGAGACCCTCAAGTACCTAAAACAACTAACTTGGTTTTTGAATTTGTTGATGAGACAGCATTTCATGTATCTCATTTCTGCTATTTTGGACTAATCTGAAATTTTGTGATTCATTGAAATTCATGTACGAACATGTCAACAAGGAGACTAATAAACTGTAATAGAACGATGTCGGAGGAATCTATGGACTATCCTTTTATGGCCCTTTGTGGACCTTCTCTCCAGAACTGGACTAGAGATTACAGGTTACAATACTCCCTACAGGGGTGTAGGTAGCCAGACCCAAACCCATGGGAGTCCTGTTTAAATTCATGCATTCCTGAAGTATTTAAAGTGGTTGCCTCTGGATTCTTCCAATGCACAACTCAGAATCATCTGATTTAAATACTGAATGTGTTTGATTGTTTTATATAACATAGTGCAATAATTAATAGCTGGAATGTTTAGTTAAACAAATGATACTGTTTATTGTAAATGATGTATTTTCTGTCTGTATTTTAAAATTATTTTAATATGTGTAATGACTTTGTAAGTCAAACTAATAAACTGAATTAAACCGAACTGAATGTAATTTGATGTTAAGCAAGTAGTCCTTGGTCCAACCAGATTAAATAATAAATCAGGAACTCATTCCTTAGTGGACTGGATCCTAGTTAGATGAGAGAAAAAGTTGAAGCTAGTGGCTCAATTATCTGATTCTATTAGGGATCATTCTCTAGTGTTTTGTATCTGAAGCAGTAAGAGTAACAAGAAACCCCATCTCAAGCATATAGAATACCAAGACCTTTCTGGAGTCAGTCAGTCTTTAAGCATTGAGTCCCTGTCCTAGATTCTTGAAGAATAACTAAGGACACAATTTTTTTAATTTTTTTTATTTAACGTTTCTTGACCAGAAGAGGCACACTCAGCTGATGCTCATTTCTAGGTGCATCCCACTGAAAAGGGGTTATAAGGTGATAAGAAGTGCAATGAGCAAAAAGTGCAAAGGCAAAGTATAGTACTGAAAGTGATGAGTACAATTTGCAATTCACAAAATCAGATGCTGTGGGGTACAACATTTATAAATCTGGAAAAATTTACAATGGCAAAAAGTGACAAGAGTGGTGTAATAATTATGACTATACAACAGCAAGAAACAATTCTAAACCTGATTGGCTAGCCAAAAGCTTGGATGAAGTCCCAGCACACATATTTAAAAAAAAAAAATCACAGAAGGCACAATGGTGTAGAGGGCTGAGGCACTGTACACCTTCCCTCGCACCACGTCGGTGACCTGAGTTCAAGAATGAGGTCGGTCACTAGAGTTGGGTGGAGGGGAGGGTTGGGAGAGAATTGGGTGGCTGCTAGGCAACTATCCTCACCCGGACTGGGGTGGTGGATCACCTCAACTCTTGGATGCCACTAGGTGGAGGCCTGACGGTAGCACTGATGCATGGGCAGCAGATGACAGAGGAGAGGGAACTGCAGGTTCCATGATGCACATGCACCTCCATGGGCATATGTAACCCATGTCACTGCAGCTAAGGGGAGAAAATGGAAATGGTGGCTCAGGCTATACAAAGTCCTACTCAAAGGCCTCTGCCCCACAATGCCACCTGACAGGAGCCCCCAATGCTGGATATGTATCTCTGGGTGCAAAGAAGATGGCCCTCCCCTGCCTGGCCCCACCACAGTGGCAATCCATGGGGGTTTCGGGGGTCATGGCCATGGTTCAGACAGAATGCTGGGTGGAGGAGGCAGGGACAGGACTGATACGCCTGCCTGAGTGGACCAAGTGAAGAAAAACCTCTATAAAAAAATAAATAAATCACTCCACATGCTATGTCCTGCCTGGTTGGAATTTTTCCAGCACATAAATCCTGAACTATAAAAAGACCAAGGTGATGTTATTTGTAAATTCTCACAACAGGCATAAGTCAGCTCAACTCACTATCCTTAACAACTGTCGTGATCCTCTGGAGCAAGTACACAACTTCAGGTACCTAGGCATTACACTTGACAGCACCTTATCCTTTAATGACCATATAAACATCATTTCTAAAGCAGTTAATACTCGAATAGGGCTCCTGTACAGACAGCATCACAGCCTTTGCCCTGATGCACTCCATCTTGTTGTCAACAGCTCTGTCCTCTCTCTCTCTCTCTCTCTTAGACTACAGGCTAGTCATTTATGGAGCAGCTACTGATACTTCACTTATACATATGAAGGTTGCCCTCAATAAGGCCTACCGATTAGTTTCTGGGGCTCACAGGTACACCAACACCTGCGATCTGTATACCCAAACCTGCTGGCTGAATCTTAGTGGCAGGATCATGTACCAGACCTGCCTACTAAGTAAGAAGCTCTGTCTGGGCCTAACCCCTCCAACAACACAACACCTTCTTACCCCAGTAACCAGTCCTCGAAGGACAAGAAGTGCAACTAGACCTACCTATCAGGTCCTATTCTGTCGGACTAATCAAGCACAGCGGGCCTTTCTCTACAGAGCTCCCACTGGCTATCTGATCTCTCTCTTGATGCACAAACTGCCTCCAAGTTAGGGCAGTTTAAATGCAGCCTCAGACAGTACATTCTTTCTCTCAACCACTGCTATTGCACTACTTAAGCTATTGCACCCTCGAGTATCCCATTTGCTTGCTAAACAGCTGCCTCACTCTCCCCCTTCCCCGCACCTGCCTCCCCATAGGTACCTCTCTCTTGACGTGTTTCCTGTCTACTTCACCTCACTCTGTAGCTTCTGAACCATGATTTCCACCTATTTCCCCTCCTCCCTCTTTCCCCTTTTTCACTGCTCCTTTTTATTTGTCTTGGCTGACCCATGTTAACCTATTGACTTCAACAAAGTTATTCTTGTCCGCCTATTATCACATACTGATACATTATTGTATTTTATCTTAGCTTTTATCCTGGTATCTATTTTTGGTTCTTATTTGCCAACTTTGACATAATCTGATATGACTGCTCTGATTATTTTTTATTTATTTGTTTATTACAACAATTGGAAATACACCTTTGAGTCATAGACTCATTTGCAAAAGTTCCCTGTCATAGAAAATACATACTAGGGTACAGAGGGTAGTATAAGTACACAGCAAATAGTCATACAGTGATACAAACACAAAATTATTAGGGCAGCGCAGGCCAATCGTCAAGTGTTAGATAAGTAGGAGACACTGCAGTATAAAATGGACACAGTTTTAGAAAGAGATGCATGTAAGCACAGGGTAGGGAGAGTATGGGGGGACACAGGGAACTGAAATGAGGAGGGCGCAGGTAAAAAAAGAAAAAAACTGGGAGGAGGAAGGGGAGAGTAGAGACAGTCACAGCATGTCAGTGAGAGAAGCATGTTTTTGAGGTGGGTCTTGAATGGACCTATTTTTGTTCCATAAATGATGGGTGTGGGGAGCTCATTGAGCCATTTAGGGGCCCGATACATAAATGTCCTTTGGCCAAGGGAGGTCCTACAGTGGGGGACAGTTATGGGAGTCTTTTCAGCAGTTCTTGTGGTTCTGGTTAATGGGGCAGTTTGGAGTAGAGGAGTGAGCCCTGGGGGAGCAAGATTGAGAAGGATTTTCTTTGCTAGGAGACAGGTATGGTATTTAAGCCTCGAGTCAAAATTAAGCAACTGGGACAGTCTATAGAGTTCACAGGTATGGGTTAGTCTGTCACAGACTGTGATGAGGTGACAGGTTTTGTTCAGGGTGATTTTGAGGTGGTTTAAGGCTTTCTGGTCAGCAGAGCCATACATAACAATGCCATAGTCCAAGGTGGAGAGTACGGAGGAAGACACAGCCACACGGTGGAATTCAAGGGGGAAGATAATGCTTGAGGCGGTAGAGGAGACCAAGTCGGGTGCTTAGAGAGGTGGACAGCAGCTGGATATGTTTATGAAAGGAGAGAGATGTGTCTAAGGTTATGTCCAGGTATTTAAAGGAGTCAACCTGTTCTAACATGTCTCCCATTGAGTTGACAATGGAAAGGGTTGTTCCAAAGTGAGAATTCTGGTGGTGGGTGAAAATCATTGACTTTGTTTTTTTTGTGGTTAAGTATAAGCCTATGGTCCCCAAACCAGGCTTCCACTTCCAAAAAATAACTTTGGAGCTAGCTTTGAAGGGAGTTGGGGTCCTGATGACTGCCAAAAATGACAGCATCATCAGCATATAAGAGGAGTTTACCTGAGCAAGCCTTAGGTACCTCATTCAGAAACACGCTAAAGAGGAGGGGGCCAAGAATTAAGCTTTGTGGGTTGCCAGATAGGACAGGGTGGCAATTGGAGAGGGTGGACCCAATTTTGACACTTTGAATCCTGCCATTGAGGTAGCTTGCAAACCAGGTTGTGGTTTCCTGGGAGGGTCCAAGGGCAGGGAGATAGTGGAGAAGCAAGGCATGATTGACCATATCAAAGGCCTTGGTGAGGACAATGTAGAGAGAGCCAATGATAAGTCCATGGTCAAGGGCTTGATGGATGTAGGAGGTGAACTCAACAAGGGTGGTGGTTGTACTATGGCCCCTTTGGAAACCATGTTGTTCTGGGCAGAGGAGGTCATGCTCAGATAGGTAGAGCATGAATTGATCAGCAATAATTTTTTCTAAGGCCTTTGAGGAGGGAAAGTAGGATGGATATGGGCCTATAATTATTGCTGGGCGATTCTATCCCCACTCTTTAGGACAGGGGTTATGACAGCTTGCTTCCGTTGTGATGGAAATTGGCTGAGGCAGAGAGATTTATTGAGAATTTTTGTTAGGGGGAGAAGGACTTCATCAAGAGTGAGATGTAGGAGTTTTAAGTCCAGGGAGTCATTGCTATGCCTGGACTTGGCCATAAATTTGGATAGGTATTTCTTGGTTTGATTGTGTGACATGGTAGCAAGATGAAAAGGGGGTATATTAGGTGAGGGAGGAGGAGGGGATGAGCAGGGTGGATCAAAAAAATTGGGGGCAGGACTATGCTGAGGTCAGAGAAAGTGGCGTTTAGGATGTTCACTATCGCAAGAGGTTCCTGGGTACTGAGCCCATCAGTGGATAGTTGAGTGGGGGAAGAGGGGATGGGTTTTCCTCCAAGTTCTCTAATGTTTTTTCAAAAATCATGGCCAGAGCCCCAGGAGGAGGTAAGGGCTGCTTTTTAGTAAGATGGTTTAGCCTTCCAGATGGCCCATGTGCAAGCATTTCTGGCCTCCCTGTCGAGCTGTCTGTCCCTTGGGAGATGAGAGTCAATAGCTCTGTGCCAGAGATTATCATGGTGTCACATCATAATGAGGAGGGCCTGAGAGATCCAGGGGGTGACTTGTTTTTTTGTGAAGAGTTTAGTGAGGAGGGCATAACAGTCACCCCCAGCATTGAAAGTGGCAATGAAATGTGCATTATCAACACTCTCTGCCCTGTCAATTGGCGACCAGACACACCTGGAGGTGGGACTTGAGATGAGAGAGGAAGCCCCATTTTAATTGTCACTGGAAGAAGGGGTTTGGGGATTGGGGATTTTATTTGACTACCAGCAGGCAACTGGAGAGTGCCCACTAATGGCATTGAGAAGAACCTTAACCTAGGAGATATTATTGGGTCTGTTGGTGAAGATGAGATCAAGAAGGGTCGCATTTCCTGTTTTGTTATTTAGCCTGGTGGGGGATTGAACGACCTGGGTGAGGCCAATTGCTGTGGCCGAATTGAGGAAGTGAGAGGAGGAGGGCAAGAGCCAATTGATGTTGAAATCACCTATGAGGATAACTTCATTTTTGGATGGAGTTGAGTAATGTAGTCTAATATGGCATCAAAACTGGGCTTTTGTTTGTGTAGAGGGATATAGGCCACAGAGAGGTATATGGTTTTACCTGGGTCACCAAGAAGCAATTTGACAGTAAGAATTTGGGCTTCCTGTTCAGGGACAGGGAGGTTAACCTGGGTGGCTTGCAGAGTATTTTTTACATAAAAGGCACAACCACCACCTCTTTTAGAGAGCTGGTCAGCACGGAAAAGAAAGTAGCCATCTAAGGTCACAGCAGAGCCAGTCGTACCACTGGTAAGCCAGGTTTCGGTTAGGGAAAGTATATCTGGAGAGTGCTGTGCAAGGCAGCCTTGGATGGAGGAGAATTGTTTCTGTAAACTGCAGATATTGATTGAGGCTAATTGGAGTCCAGTATGTTGAGCATCAATGGAGTTTGGGCATGAAGAGCATCCTGGGTTGGTGTGGATATTGTCAGAGAGTAGAAGGGGAAGGAGAGCATGCTGTAGGATGGTGTATTTTGGGAATTTCAGTTTACATTGGCCAAGACTGGGTGGAGGAGGTATCGTATTACAGTGGAGATAGGTAAGGACATAATGCCAGGTGCTAGCCGGTGATCGGGGGAAGCCTTTGAGCAAGACCACTGGGTTGTTGGTTGGTGGCATGTTATGCAAGAAAGGGTAGCTGTCTGTGGAGCCATGAATAACATATAGGGAGTTAAGTGTGAATGATGGGAGTAGAGGGCAGGGGTAGGTGGGTAGTGGAGAATGGTGGAGCATCTTAAATCCTGCTGTGAGGAGGAGTAGCAGAAATGGAAACATATTCAGGTATAGGGGCTGAAAGGTGATAAGGAAGAAAGGGAGAGGTTTACTGATGGGGCAGAGACGATGGTGCAGCAGTAGGGTGCGCACCCACAGTGTAGAAGGTACAGGATTTGAAACCTGTGACTGGCAAAAGTCTGGTGAGTGGAGGGCCTTGGGAGAATAACCCTGATTCAGGTTAGGAACCTGTGGGGCCGGTGTGGAGGCACAGCTAAAAAGCAATGAAAGGCTATGGCAAGTCAGGTGGAGTGCATGCACAACACTGACCCCTGTTGACAGATTTGTATAGCCTGCTAAGGGGAAAACAGACACTCTGACATCAGTGTCATGCAACTGGATGTCACTAATAAATGTAGGGTTGAGCTTGGGTGGAAGGGTGGCTGGGGCAGGTGGGGAGTCGACACAAAGCGTCGATGGGTAAACACCCCCAGCAGTGTTCTGATTAGAAAGGGGTGCCTTTGCTGGCCCAGTGGCACTGAGGGTTGAGGTGCTGAACACCACACCTCACACTACGCTGGCGACCCAGGTTCGGGAATGGACTCGGGTCGGCAGGGATCGGCTGGGGAGAGGGAAGGAGGATTGAGCATCCCAATGGATGCTCTCCTCCCTCTGGGGTGGGATACCAGGGGTGCTGTATGCACCTGATGCCCTGAGAAAGCCAGTGGGAACACAGGCTCATGAGGGGTTGGCGGCTTCGTCTAACAGAGTTGGGGAAAGGGGACACTGTCTGGCACTTGGGAGAGATGTGCATAAGCACATTGCCTCTCTGGACGTACATCCTCACGCTGGCATCTCAGGAGGCTGGGAACAAATGGGGACCACAGAAAAATGGAAAAACACCCCTCGGCAGTCCTAGATGATGACCATCCCGAGCCATCCAGACCACCAATTCTGGGACAGACCCCACTGTACAAGTGGAGGAAAAAAGGAGAGGCACTGTAGGGGCAGATCCTGAGTTCGGCGGCTGGTATGGGATGGACGGCCCAAAGCAGTGGACACCGAGGGTAGGGAGGAGTGATAAATAGAAAGTTAAAAAAAAAAAAAGGAGTGCCTTTACCTCTTGCAGCCCCATGTCCAGCTCCCTTGTGTGGCGAGACCCTCGGTCCTGGGCCTGTGCATCTGCAGCATTGAGGCACTGGAAAGTTAAGGACTAAATGAAGGGTCCCACCTTGACGTTGGTGATTTAGCTTACTAACATTGGAATTCCAGTTTGAAACTAAGAGGACCCATTCCTCACATGGAGTTAAAGTAAATATAGCCAATTTTAGCAGTGAAAAGTTTAAATATGCTATGTTGTGTGTGGGGGGGCTACACTGGTACTTTTGGATTGTTTGTTGTTTGCCACTGTCATGCAGCACCCTTTAGAAGAAATGTAAATTCTAGTGTGTGAAGCAGCTTAAAAGGTTTGAGCATGCTATTTTGGATTTGTAAGACAAAACAATACAATGCTGGCAGTAATTACAGGCTACAGAGTGTGATCCTAAACTCAGCAAAATACAGTGGTGTTCATTCAAACTTCTGAAACCTAGTCCGTGTCACTAAAAGTCCCTAGTGCAGCAGTAACCCTGCTGTCCCCGCTCTCAACCTAGCAGATAAATGAAACAAAGAGTCACAGTACAGATACTGCTTAAGGCAACACAAGAAATATCCACATACAGTCGGTGAGCTACACGAGAGAAACGAGAAGCTATACAAACAATCAGTCATTGTCAGCCAAAATGGGCCTTTAAGAGCCAGTGCATGAGACAAACACCCCCTGCAGTGTTCCGATTAGAAAGGGGTGCCTTTACCTCTTGCAGCCCCACATCCAGCTCCCTTGTGTGGTGAGGCCCTCTGTCCTGGGCCTGTGCGTCTGCAGCAGTGCCGACTGTGATGTGTGGGGGGGGGGTCAGTGAGGCCTCTTGCAGCCCCACATCCAGCTCCCTTGTGTGGCGAAACCCTCGGTTCTAGGCCTGTGCGTCAGCAGCAGTGCTGACTGCAATGATTTTGTTATACCTGTGTTATGTTTTTGCTACATTGTTGTATTTAGATAATTGTTATGATTTCTTTTGGACACCGGAACCTTTGTAAATGAGTCTCTGATTCAAAGGTATGTCAAATTCTAAGACTGTAATAAATAAATAAATAAATTCCTCTCTCCCACTGTCACAAACACATCTCTAAACTACCTACATTCTTTTTCTTGATGCTGTAGTTTAAAAAAAAACAACTATAAAGTTGATTTATTTATTTATTTGATTTTTTGTTGACCGGGAAAGGAGGACTAGACAGTTCTGCTTATTTTCAGCCTTGTCCCAGCAGAGAGGGATAGAGGTGGGTGCCAACTGACACTGAACCAGATTAAGCTGTTTGTGTTATTTTAAAAAGCCAGTCCCTGCTAACCACCCACCTCGAATAGAGTGAACCCGTGTGCGTTTTAAAAGCACCCCCCCTCTACTTACCAGTCAGCAACTTTTAATTTCAAACTGCAAAAAGAGTGGTTTGACAGATTTTTTCTCCTGGTACAAACACTAAGTGGGATTAACTGCACCAAGAGAAAGAGCAAGATGAACTGAGACCTGCTGAACCGTGACCTGCACTGAGAGCAGTGGAGAGCAAGAGAAAGATGGGGGGGGGGGAGAGTACAAGAGACTACAAACAATAGATGGGGTCAACTGTACTGGTAGAATGAGGGAGCTGAATCGTGATCTATACAAAAAAACAGGGTGGGGGGGCAAAAGATTGAGAGAGAGAGAGAGGGAGAGAACACCAG
The DNA here is from genome assembly GCA_016271365.2 of Neoceratodus forsteri. Lineage (NCBI taxonomy): Eukaryota > Metazoa > Chordata > Ceratodontiformes > Ceratodontidae > Neoceratodus > Neoceratodus forsteri. The sequence continues at coordinate 1,020,197,674 of CM057454.1, read as the reverse complement.
CAGCAGCACCATCTATTGGTCAAAACAGAAGAAAACGGAAGTTGTGGGCTTTTTTCAATATATATACTGGCCCACACAAAAAGTAAAATAAAAATGTATTTAAAATTGACTTTTTCACTTTTTTCTTTAATAATTAATGAGTCATTGTATAATCACAATAATGCATTACAGAGGTGTGTGTCGTGCTGGCATAATCTCACTTCTCAGCCTGCAGCCCAGTGCCCAACCACCTGAGGCGTGATGTTGTCTCAGCATATCACACACCTTGTCATGCAGAACTGCTTACATATCAGATGATGTAAGCTACAACAGTTTGTAAGAGTACAAAACTTTACAGTGTTATTCGTAAAAAATTATTAAGTCATTTAAGTTGCCAGAATAGCCATGTTAGCCAGGCAAACAGAAGAAAACTGGCACTGAAGATAGAGGAGGTGCACTGGTAAAGGAAAACCATGCACTTACCACTCCATTGTTAAGTAAATTGTGCAGAATAAAACTATTTACAAGCAGGATGTAGAGGCATGTCTTTTTTTATTAAAAGCACAAATTGATCACTGATATTAGACAAACAGGAGACATGGGCCTCCACTCCCAATGTTTTGCATGTCATCCTTCAAGCTTTTTCAAGATACTGGTCATATCAGGCATTACACAGTTTATACAGACAGATTTAAAATGCAGTTGTCCATTTGTTCTTTGACCACTATGTGGGCTCAAGACAGAGGAACATTTGGATGCCCCTATTCAGTCCAGACCATTCCCTGGCCCCTGTATTAAAAATCCAGAAACTCCTTCAGTGTAAAGTTTTCTTGTTAAAGTATCCGCCCCCCACCAACCCACCCCCAGATCTGGAGCAACCTTTTCCAAATCAATGAACGGGAAAGAATGTTTGTCTGTGATTATACAATGGCAGTTTTCAAAACTGCCAGCTGATTGGCTAACTGAGTCTTTTACCTGTGAGTAAATCCCAGCATAACTCACAAATAAAGACCCAGTCAGCTGCATCTGCAGTCACCACATAAAACAAATCAATCTGACCCTCTGAAAATCAAAGCAGCAAAGCAGCCATGTTGGAGTCTTCGTAAATTGCAACAGAGAACCACAACCCTAACAACTGAAAAGTAAAGTGCTTCAACAGTTGTAAATTTAAGTAAACCCCCCCAGTTCGATGCAAAGGTTTCTCCAATTAAAAAAAAACAGAAACAATACACACTCCTTTGTGTTCATATATGTAAATGTGAAGACAGGCCAAACTGAAACCGCTCCTCTCTTTCCACTCCCTTTCACCAACCGGGGCCGGCCCACCAGCACTCCACTCTTCTGAAACATGCTGTCAGCGTGATCATCCTTACAAGACACCTGCACACACAGAGTCCCTGTAAAAATCTGCTACACAACCTTGTACCTCATTGCCAAATGTGTTTTTCAAGTGTGGTCATCTGCTTCTTTCTGCCGAAACACAGCCAAATAACACCCACTCATGCCAACATCATTGACCGCCCCCCCAGGCTGACATTCAGCATTGGCTGGCTCTGCCCTGCAGCTCCATGCATGCTGCTGAATGGAAGCATTTTGCAGCCTCGTACCTCGTTGCCAAATTGTTTTTCAAGTGCAGTCACCTGCTTCTTAAACAGAAACTGCAAACAGAAGCTAGCTTGTCTGTGTGCATTTCACATGAGGGGGGATGGCAAAGGCAGCCTTCCACATTCTACCTAGCAACCCAGGACTATTTTTTGTCTGAGGAACCATCTCTCTTCTATTTAATCCATAAAAAAAATGTTAAAAAGTTTGACACCTAAAATTTTGTATCTCTTATTTTTCACATTGTATAATCACAATAAACCACTCCAGGATGTGGGTTATGCTGGGATTTATCGAATTCTGGTGTGGATTTTTTCACTCAGCATGCGGCCTTATGACCAGACCACACCAGTGGGTAAATCACAGTATAACCTACACCCTGTCATGGTTTATTGCTTAAGCATACAATGAAGTGCTGTGGCATATGCTATGTTTTTATCTCTGATTGCTCTCTGATGCTCTCCTACTCTAATACTATTACTATAAGCCATTTTACCAATGTAAAAGCAACCACATTTGCATACGGCAGCATAAGAAACATCTTTTGCATCACACATTACTAGGTACCCCAACTAGGAACCCCAATTTCATATTTGGTCATGTTCCTGGATTTAAAAACTCTTTCGTTTTGGGGGTAACTGTATACCTTTTACTTCTGTGACAAGGCACAGATTCCACTGGTGCTTCTGCCAATAACCTTGGGTCAAAAGGGAAGTCAAAAGGAAGAGAAGAAATATGGACAGGAAGGAGAATGTTCTGCTAAAGGCAAATCAGTCCTAGCAGTCTACTATTGAACTCCCACAGGTCCAAGTGACCCATCGTGTGAGCAACCTGAAGAGGGTAGACCACAAAGAAGGGGGATGGCATCTGCCAGGCTGTCTGCAGGTCTGCAGAGCACTGTGCTAAAGGTAACTCAAATGTGTAGGTAAAGTTCTGGTTACTTCCACTGAAGGAACCATTTAATAATCATTGGGAGCACTGTGAGTGATGAGCAGGCTGCAGAGTACTCTCTGGGGGTAGTGATGGGTTTGGGTGATTGGTGCCATGTTAATAGGGGGACCTGAGGTACAGATCAAGTGAGAGCTGTAACCAACATTTTTCAGGATCCCTAGACAAACCCAATCTGGGATACTGTGATAAACAGTTCTCATAAAGGACAGCTACAAGGTAGCTGGGGACAGGACTCTTAGGGCAAAAGGTGAGGCATTATTACAAGGGGGAACAGTGGTGAAAGATGAGGAGATCAAATGGGGATAGGTTGGAGGGGTTGGAGGAGGCCTACTGGAATGCCATGCTTATGGAGTGGCCTTCTTCATGGAGGTCATCTGGAAACAGCACTGCTGCCAGGTGTGCAGTACAATTGCAGCACTCACTGCAGAACTAGCCATAATGAAGCCTGAACTTAGCTTTCTCCGGGGCAGAGCTGAATGGGGCTGATGTAGGCAACCACTACTCTACTTCCCCAAAGAATACCAGGGATCTAGGCTATGGGCTGGACTGCAGTCATTATGGTGGGAAGAAGGGTCACTTGGGTAGAGATAGGGGCCCCAGAGGTGATGACAGTGAACTGTTTCTTGTCCCTGAACAATTAACTCAGTATACCTCTGAGGGTACCAGACCTGTTGCCCAGGAAACTAGATCTACCTCTAAGATGCCACTTGCAATCATCTTAGAGTCAAAGGAGAAGATTAGGACTAAAAATTTATTCATGGTAGGAACTCCATCATTAGGGGACGGGGAAGGTATTGTATAGTGGAGAACAGGAAAGCAGGCTGGTTAGGTGCTTTCTGGAGGATTTGGCTGGGAGGGATGCATACAGGATAGAAAGGATTGTTAAAGACATGGGAAGGGGGAAGGGCTCTCTGTTACTGTCCACCTGGGGACTAATGACCTGGTTAGTAGATCATTAGCAGGGAGGTGAAGTACAGACCCTGGAAGCTGGGAGTAAGGCTTACACTGACAGTGTTCTCATTGTTATTTTCTGAGGCTCTGCTGGTTTTTTTAAAGGTAAAGATAAGCTTTTTCTGTTCACTTGTTTCAACTCTTGACTGAAGGAGTAGTGCAGGACTTTAGTTATGTGGGGATAGGGGCACTCCTGGTGGGACAAAAGGCTATGCAAGTAGCATGGCCTACACCAAAACAAGGAGGCTACCAAGGTGTTGGGGAGAAGGTTTACAGAGCACATAAAGGCACTTTTAAACTAGCAGAGAAAAGAGGCAGTACAGTTGCTGATAGGTACTCCTACTTAATTGAGGGAGTCCAAGCTGGCCTCCACCCATAGCTAGGAACAGTGCAGGGGATAACAGGGCAAAAAAAAAAGGATGGAACTGGGGTGGAAACAGAAAAAGTACTGGAAAGGTGGTGCTAGGAGTCCACAAAAGGGAGGAGTAGGATACTGCAGAATGATAAGTATGAGGGCAGAAGCAGGTGAGTATGAAAGAATCTTGGGGAATGAAGGATTAAGTGACCTGTATGGCTGTGTATGCTAATGCCAGAAGCCTGATAAATTAAACCTGTGACCTGCAGGCAATGGTGACAGAAGCCCAGATGGACTTGGTCGCAGTCATAGAGATATGAGCAACACAACACTATGACTTGAACTTGACCATTCAATGCTTAGGAGGGATAGGGAACATGGAAGGGGAAGGGTGGTGTCATATGTAAGGGAGAATACTGAAGCTACAGAGGCAAGGAACTTGGAAGGGCAAAGGCACAAAAACAGTTTGGGTGCAGGTAGTCACAGGTGTGGGAAGGAACTTCAGAATTAGAGTGGTATATAGACCACCATCTCAGAAAGAGGAGACTGATAGCAAATTAGGAGAGAAGACTGAAAGAGCAGCACAGCAAGGAGAGATGTTGCTAATGAGAGACTTCGGCATGCCAGATGTGGACTGGAGAGTCCCAGTGGCAACAAATGCAAGGAATCAGTTGCCAGCAGGGGCATTTCAGGAAACATTTCTGTTACAGAGAGTTGAGGAATCTACAAGGAAAGAAGTCATACTTGATTTCATCCTCACAAACAGAAACAGTATTAGAGGTCACAGTTCAGGGCCCACTGGAAACCAGTGGTCACCAGATTATGTGGGTCAACATCAAATTCAAGTAGGATAGGAAGCAGTCACAGACAAAGGTTCTGGACATTAGAAGGGCAGATTTTGGTAGCATGTGGGAGCTGCTTATGGAAAAACTGGAGGGGGTTGGGGAAGAAGAGGGGGCCGACAACAGGTGAGACTTGATCAGGAATGGAGTATTAGAAACCACGAGTCTCTGTGTAAGGGAGGTAAGGAAGAACAAGTGAGGAAGTAAACCACTGTGGCACATAAGAGCAGTGGAGGAAGCTGTGATGGAGAAAAATAATGCCTTCAAAAATGCAAAATCATCCAGGCAGAGGAGGATAGGGTGGTGTCTGTTAACATGATGAAGAAAGCCAGTAAGGAAGTGAGGCAGGCAAAGTCAGACACTGGACTGAGAACAGCAGAGGGAATGAAAGGGAGAGGAAAACATTTTTTTGTTACACATGGGTAAGGGTAAAACTACGGACAGTAAGACTGAGAAAGAGATAGGGGTAGGAGGAAGAGGACAAAGGCTAGGTTGACATACTAAACCAGTTCAGTGCTCTGTGTGGAAGATAAGGGGTTGCTACCTGATTGTATCATCAGGTTACTAAAGGGCATAATAAAGCAGAGGCTAGTGGGTCTTTGGGAAGCAAATGGAGTTTAGGACACTAGACAGCATAGATTCATGGGAGGGAGACTATGTCAGACAAACCTGATTTACTTCTTTGATTGAGTGACAAAGGAGGACAAATGTCAAGGAGTGGATGTACTGTACCTTGACTTCGGCAAAGCCTTTGACTCTGTCCTCTAAGGACAGTTGGTCCAGAAGATGAGCAACCTGGAGATGGGGATAGGATTATACCATGGGTATGGAAATGGCTAAGTGAAAGAACCCAGAAGGTTTTCCTCAATGAAGAGTACTCAGGGATCAAGGAGGTCATACTAAGATTCATACTAAGATTAGGTTAGGAGCTAGGGAGCGGTGAGGCTCATATTTGCTCCTGTTTATTAATAGTAATTTAAGGTAGGATGTGTCATAATAAAATTGTCTAATCAATTCTTAAAAATCATTTTAGAACTGCTAATATTAACACCAAGCGGAAGCGCATTCTAAGTCTTAATGACACATACTGTAAAGAAATACTTCCTTGGCAAGTGTAGATAACGTCTTTGCTGATTCTGTAAAGGGTGTCCTCTAAGACTGCGGGTATACTTTTTACAGGAGAAACCAAGGATGTTTAATAATTGTGGCTCATTAATAATATCTCACATTGAGAGTAAATCACCTCTTAATCTTCTAGTAAATAATGACATTAAGTTGAGAGATTGTAATCTAAATTCGTAAGACACATCTTTAAAGCCATTGATCAAGTTGGTGAATCTCCTCTGAACTTTTTCTAGTTTAATGATATCTTGTTTCTTATAAGGACACAAAATTGTGACAAAAGTCCAAATGAGGATGGACATATGCTCTATAAAGTGGCATTAATACTTCTTTTTCTCTTGATTTAATATTCCGCTTAATTGCCCAAAGTACACTATTTGCCTTACGCATGACTGTATTAATCTGTGAGTCAGGAAGCAGCTTATTAGATATAATAACCCCTAGGTCTTTTTCCATCTCTGTGTTAATAAGTGACTGATTATCTAGTGTATATACATGTTCAGAGTTCTTAACCCCAAAATGATTTAGTTTCATGTCCCAATTTGAGGTCCATAAAGAGATGTTATCCAAATCCTTTTGTAATACTTGTATCTGTTCACTATTCTCACATGGTCCTCCAATCTTAATATTATCTGCATATTTGATGATATTAGAAAAACAGGTCTTAGAAATGTCCATTATAAATAATTGGAAGAGGCAGGGATCCAAAACTGAGCCCTGAGGTACTCCACTAGAAATGGATCCTGACTGAGATAGTTGACCATTTATCAAAACTTGTGTACACATATGTAACCAATTTGCTATCCAGTGCACCAGAGTCAGATTAATGTTCATTAAATGCAGTTTTTTTTTATTAAGGCTTAATGGGGAAGGAGATCAAAAGCCTTGCTGAAGTCTAGATATACCACATCATATGAAATCCTATTACCCAGATCAAGGCTAACGTTTTCATAGAAGCACAAGTTGGTCAAACATCCTCTATCACTTTCAAAACCATGCTGTTCTGGATCAATGTCTTGTAATATAGAAGTAAGCATATTTTTTATTAAGCTTTCTAATACTTTACGAATTGAGGATGTTAAACTGATAGGTCGGTAGTTTTCACAAAGATTTCTAGGACCTTTTTTTTTGTATATTGGAATAACATAAGCTGTTTTCCATGAATCAGGTACATAATTTAAGTTTAAACAATATTCATACAACAATTGCAATGGAAATGACAAGTCATCAGCCAAGAGATAAAGAAAATGACCTGAGATGTCATCAGGGGATACACTCATTTTACCCTTCAGCTGAATTAGCTTGGTGTAGACATCCGTAATAGGAATTTTTATATGATTACCCACAGATATATTACTAGTATCAGCTATCAGATTTTTTTTGAAATATACTACAATAAGTATCATTCAGTAAATTAGCCATTTTTAAAGGGTCATGAGTTAAAGCATCATTAAATATAAGTGGTCCCACATGACAAGTTGGTTTTTTTAAAGAGTTAATATATGCGAAAAAATACTTTTTATTGTCTTTAGAGGCATTAGTTGCTAGTTTGTGTTCCCACTTTTATTTTGCTTTTCTAATACTATTTATACATATCTTCTGACTATGCAAATATAAATTCCAATTTGTAATAGTTTTATTTTTTAGATATGTATCATAACACCTCTTTTTCTTTTTAATTAATTTATTTAAATGATTGGTCATCCATTTTGGTTTCTAATGGGTGGACGTGTCCTTATATCTGTATGGTACATATTCATCCCTTAAGGTATGCAGTTTATTACAAAGGGTATAATAAAATTCCTCTAGTCCCTTGTTCTTTATGATAGAATCCCAATTTAAACTACACATACCATCTTTGATACTTTTTATATCTGCTTTATCATAATGATAAATTGTTGTATAATTACGAGATCTAATCACAGAGAGACTAATAACAAAGCTGATTGAGCAATGGTCACTGTTACCAACAGGTGAATGCACTGCAATTTTGATTATTAGGTCGTACTGCTATAAAAAACAAATCAAGGAGGTTTTTGCCCTGAGTGAGTTGGGTTACCCCCTGAATTAAATAGCATTGTTAACAAATATTGATTAGTTTTTTTACTAGAACTGGATTTAGCTGACATGCCAGTCCAATCGATGTCAGTAAAATTGAAATCACCAGTCAATACAATATCGCCCATGTCACAAGCAGAAGATATTTCATTTATAATTGAATCCATATAATCAATCAGTGTGTCTGAGGGATGGTAATATACTTCCAAAATAATATAATGGTCAGTACTAGTCATCATTTGAATCCATATAGACTCAGTTGTATTAATTCTTTTAATTTGTTCATAGATGTCCACGACCTGTATGGGATTCCTTATAAAAACTGCAGCTCCACCTCCTTTCCTATTTTGTCTATTGTAATTAAAAAATGTGTATCCAGGAAGAGAAAATCCCCAACAAGATTTATTGTCACCTCAGGTTTCAGTGATAAATACAATGTCCACATTGTCTGTTACCACCATAATTTTTAACTTGTCTATTTTATTGATTAAGCTTCTGGCACTGAAATAAAGACATTTTAAGTCTTTTTGTATTTGTTTGTTTGTTGAATTTTGTTGACCCGGTAAGCCCACTGGGCCTAGAAGTCCCTTTTTCAGGGCGACTGGGATACAGATGGTAAGCAATTGAATTTTAAATCAGATTAAGCTGTTGGTGGTATCTTTTAGTGAATGAGGAAATTTGCCAGGACACTGGGAAATTCCCTACTCTGTGTGTGGGGGCACTGTTGGACCATGGATTCATTCATGGGACCCAGTCACTTGTTGCTACCTGCAGGAGACAGAGAGTTCGCCTCCTGCAGGTCCAGCTTTGAGCCTGAAGTACTGAGGACGCCTGACCTTTGTTGATATGTTTGTGGATCTTGCTGTACCAGATGAATCTTTACCTGCTCAGTTTGCCTCTGCATCATCAGATTTTTTGCCTGCGGATGAACTTTGGTTGAAGTCCCTCCTTGCTGCACATCGGGACCAGGTACTTGCTGTTGTTGATGACGTTAGCCCTTTTGAGTTGGCCTCTCCTGGGACACAGATGCTGTTGCCAGAACTAGGGGCTGTGGAGGATCTTCCTGCTTTCATTACGGATGTGGTACCTTCGGTCTCTTTGGAGGTGCAGAGTCAGCAACAATCTTCTGTAGCACCGGTCCTACCAGTGTTGCACCATGCTCCATTGGAATTTTCGGTTCCTACAAATCTGGATCGAGCAGCGTCGTCTCCACCTTTGAACTCGGCGGCGACTTTGTCTGGTGAACTTGTGAGTACTATGCATCCTAGACCATGTGTTTCACCTCCTAATGCGCAGACTGTCTCGCCTGTTTTGCCTCCTCCTGCTCTGTTGCCTTGTTCTAGCCCACTACCTGTCTCTTTAGAGGCCTCCCTGTGGAGTGTGGGTTGGAAACCAGGCAGTTCAGGGCACTGGATACCCGACCCTGCCCATAGCCTGATACCTGGTTGTGGAGGGCAACAGCCCTCCTTGATAGACATGCCTCCACCTTTGCCTGGTAGGCCGGATTTGGATTTGCGTGCTGAGGATGTTCAACATCCTGCATTGCATGCTACTCTGCTGGCTAAAGTTCCTTCTTTGCCTCCCTCCTCTTTGGGTGATGAAGGCCCTAGCTCTCGGGGACCAGCGTGGGGTGATAGAATGGACATGGATGTCCTGCTCCCTGACCCTCCTCTGGGCCCTTCTCCTGACCCTGGGGACAAGGCTAAATCTATTTGGGAAGAATTTCATAGAAGGGATACGCTTCAGAACTCCCCCCCTCCTCTTCAACAACGGTCCACCTTCAGTATATTGGGGGTCTTGATGTAGCTCCACACCATCTCTATGTGGGAAAGTCACTTTTGAAAGGATCTTTGGGTCTTTTTACAAATGAAATATTTGCATTGATTCATGTGTCAGGTTCTTCCCTATATGACGTTAGTTTTCAAAGCCCTAGAGGATTAGATCGATTCTGGACAAAGTACGATACTCTTAAATACACTGAGTTGTGGCTACCATTTTGGGTTATCCCACTTTCTAGACCTTCTATTAAAACTGTCACCATTTTGTTTCGAAATGAGAATGTTGCAGCTAGTGATATTACGCATTGGTTAGCTAAACACTGTGATGTCTTGGGGTTGCCACAGCCTATATTTGACTCTGAACACTTGTGGACTGGTGGTTGCGTTATGAATTTTAACTTAAAATACGAATATGGGTCCCATACACTTACCTAATAGTTTGTTTTAGGTGAGGCAGGGGCATTGCTTCTATGTGGGGCAGCCTCGTACCTGTTTTAAATGTGGCTCCTCTTCCCATCTCAGTGCAGCCTGTGATAGACTACGATGTTCCCTTTGTTTATCTTTTGGCCATGCTAGTGCAGATTGTAATTCTGAACTAAAGTGTAACCTGTGTGAAGAACTAGGTCATGGTTTTAGATCATGTCCTTTGGCTTCCCATAACAGGGAAGATAGCCCGGATCAGGATGTGATCCTTCTTAATGCCCAGAAAAAGGATATTGCTACGGCAAAGTCCCTTTCTTTGCATGTTAAGGTAGTCACTGGTCCCCCTTTATGCCCTGATATTGCGGTGCCTGCTCCCCAGTCAGTGGTTTCTGTATCTGAACCTTCCTCTGAGCCTTCTTTACAGGAAGTTCCACGACCGGTTGTACAGGACCCTTCCTCTACGTCCCCCCTTCCCCTCTTTCTGTTGTTTCTCTGGTTCCTGCTGAACCTGTGCCAGTCCCTGACAAGCCTCTGGATATTATTATTATGCCCCTCCTGAGCCTAGTGTTCAGACAAAACAGGGCTCAAAACAGACTAAGGTAGGGCCATATTGGCTAAAGCATCTTCTCCTGGTGGCCCTGTTCCTTAAGTAATAAATTTGAGGTCCTGTCCCGTCACACTCAGTCTTCTGATGTGGAAGCTGATTCTGACACCTCCTCACAACCTATGGTATCCTCTGATTCTGAGAATGATAAATCAAAGGAGTTGCCTATGGATACTCAACCCTCGCGGTCGGGGGTGAGACCCCGGAGAAGTACTAGAAAGGGAAGGGTTACTTAATGTTGACTTATTTTTATTTTGACAATTTATCTGATTCTCTTTCATGGCCATGGCATTTCATCTCACTGTAGCCACCCTCAATGTGAACAGTGTGAAAAATGCTCATAGGAGCCTGATTACTTTTCAACTTTTGAGTGATTTGGCATGTGATATTTGCCTTATTCAGGATACCCGTCTCAATACCCTTCCTTTGGTTAATATAGCCAAAAAGCTTTGGCGATGGGGTCCTTCCTTTTTTTCTTTAGGATTAGACACATGTAGTGGTGTTGGGGTGTTGTTTAGGGGTGATGGATTTCATGTTACCAAGTTGGTTGAACTGCTTATGGGACGGGCCTTAATATTGGATTTTACTTATTTACTTTACACGTGGAGATTAATTGTGATTTATGCACCAGTTACTAAGAAAGGTCAAGTGGATCTCTTTTGTGAGGTGCAGCTTTTTTTATTCATATCACGCTTTCTCATATGGGGTGGTGACTTTAATTGTGTAGTGCATAAATCAGATCGGGGGCCCGGACTGATAAGGATTTCTGTGATACACATTGTCTCAATCACACTATTGTCCAGGGTCGTTTACAGGATGTTTATAGGGTTTGTCATCCTACTGGTGGACGTACTTTTTTTAAGGGTGTCTTATCCACTAGGATTGATTTTCTTTTTGTCTCTGCAGCTTTGAGGGTGATTAAAGCTCAAACCATTCCAGTGGAGATTTCAGACCATAATGTGGTAACCGCCACGTTCAGGGTAGGCCCTCATGCTAAACTGGGGCAGGGATATTGGAAACTGAATTCTTTATTGCTACTTGGTGACAGGTTTTTGGCCCAAGTTCATGATTTGTTGAAATCTCGTATGTCACTAGCTGGACTTTCCGAAGATTTGTTAGATTGGTGGCTACTCACTAAATCTGAAATCTCTACTTTGGCTAGGAGGACATCTAAATATGCTGCAGTGACTAAATATAAGATATATCTGTCTTTATGTATGCAGTTGGAAACATTATATTCTGCTACACACTCACAAGGCTTATCTTTGACAGCACAGGTACAGAATGTAAAAAAAGAAATGGCTGCACTACAGTATACTAGAGCTACTTCCCTGTTACATGAACATAGGGTTTGTTCTGCTAATAAATCTGCTTTGGGGGATGTTTTGGATTGTAGTCATAGGCATTCTGCGGATCGCCTTCTGAATGAAGTTGTGGATACTGCTGGTACTAGTTACACTGCATTTCCGGATATCTTGCGAGCAGTCTCCTTGCATTTTTCAGACTTATATGCTGCATCTCCAGTGGATAGCACTGGTGTAGAACAATTCCTTTCCTCTCTCCATATTGCCCCTTGTTCTGATATACTATTATGGGCTTTAGTTGCTCCGGTCAGTGTTGATGAGGTTAAAAGGGAAATTTCCGTTTACAGAATAACACGGCGCCTAGTATGATAAACATGCCTGCAGAATTTTATAAAACCTGTAGTCTTTTGGTTTGTGATGTGCTCACAGTAGTGTTTAATTGGGTTTGCAACGTCACACCTCTGATTTCCATTTTGTACTTCAATTCAGATTTTGTTATATAAGAAGGTGATAGAACTTTACTTTCCAATTGGAGGCCTTTAAGTCTCCTTAATACGGATTTTAAAATTTTAATGAAAATATTGAATACCAGATTGTTGTCCATAGCCCCACACTTGATTTCCCTACACCAATCCTGTTCAGTACCGGGCAGATCTATCAATAATAATCTCCTTTTGCTTCGGGAACTAATAGAGCTTGGTAAAGTTGATGTTATAAAGGGTTTTCTTATGTCCATGGATCAACAAAGGGCCTTTGATCAGGTCCCGCATAGTTATTTGTTTCAGGTTTTATGAACCTATGGAGTTCCTGATCACTTTATAACCTGAATTGCTTTGCTTTATAGTCATGCTTATGCTATGCCCTTGGTAAATGGTTACTTGGGTTCCTATATCCCTATTCGTCAGGGGGTGAGACAAGGCTGCCCTCTGAGTCCATTGCTTTATGTTTTTAGTTTGGATCCGCTTTTACATACAATTGCCCAAGATGTGCGGATTCTTCATATTGCTTCCCCTCATAGTACCCTTGAGGCCAAAATTTCAGCTTATGCTGATGATGTCTGTGTCTTTGTTGCTGATTTGACCTCTGAAGATAAGGTGTTACATCATTTTTCTAATTTTTCGGATGTTGCAGGTTCCTCCCTTAATAAATCTAAGAGTTTTTTTTTTATTCTCTGCACACTGCCATTCCTGAGGTTACGGAGCTGCAAGGCGTTCCTGTTGTACTGGGCCCGGTCCGAATTTTAGGTATTGATTTTGGTAAAGGTGATAATAGAAACATAGAAACATAGATTTTGATGGCAGATAAGGACCGCTTGGCCCACCCAGTCTGCCCATTTCCCCACCTAATGGATAAGCTGCAGATTCTAGTTAACCAGCAGCCTACTTCTTCCTATCCCCACACCCTAGAATTGCCTTATGACTGTCCAATGCATGCTTGAATTCCACCACTGTTTTTGACTCCACAACCTCCTCCGGAAGGCCATTCCATGCATCCACAACCATCTCTGTGAAAAAATATTTCCTTAAATTACCTCTGAGCTGCCCCCTTTCTATCTTCAAATTATGCCCCCTTGTTCTTGCACACCTCTTTTTTTGAAAGATGCTACCCTCTTTGACTTTGTTGATTCCCTTGAGGTACTTGAAAGTTTCTATCATGTCCCCCCTCTCCCTCCTTTCCTTGAGGCTATACATATTCAGCTCCTTAAGTCTCTCTTCATATGTCTTCCGGTGCAGACCCTGCACCATTTTAGTTGCCCTCCTCTGGACAGCCTCCATCCTGTCTATGTCTTTGCAGAGATTGGGTCTCCAGAACTGCACCAGTACTCCAGATGGGGTCTCACCAACTGTCTCATGCAGAGGGATAATAACTTCCTGTTTTCTACTGGTGATGCCTCTCCCTATGCATCCCAGTATGCCCCCAGCCCTCCTTACTGCCCTCTCACATTGCTTGCCCACCTTTAGGTCATCTGATATGACTACCCCCAGGTCCCTTTCCATTTTTGTTGTTGATAGTATCTGACCCCCCATTGTGTACTCTTCCCCTGGGTTTTTGTTTCCCAGGTGCATTACCTTGCACTTCTTAGCATTGAATCTAAGCTGCCATATATTTGACCATTCCTCTAACCTTGCCAAGTCCCTTCTCATCCTTTCCACCTCACCTTGTGCATCAACTCTGTTGCAGATCTTTGTGTCATCTGCAAAGAGACATACTGTTCCTTCCAGTCCCTCTGCAATGTTGCTTATAAAGGCATTGAAGAGGACCGGTCCTAATACTAAACCCTGCAGTACCCCACTAGTAACCCCCCTTTCTTCAGAGTGGACTCCATTTACTATTACTCTCTGTGTCCTATTCTCCAGCCAATTCTTTACCCAGGCTGTCATCTTGGAGACCCACTCCCAGGCTGGCTAACTTGTATATTAATCTTTTGTGTGGGACTGTGTCAAATGCCTTGCTAAAGTCTAGGTAGACCATGTCCACAGCCCCTCCTGATCTACTACTTTGGTCACCCAGTCAAGAAATCTATCAGATTTGTCTGGCATGACCTTCCTGCTGTGAATCCATGCTGCCTTGGGTCCTGAGCCCCTCTGGCCTCTAGATACTGAACAATTCTTTCCTCAGAAGTGATTCCATCATTTTCCCTACCACTGAGGTTAAACTAACAGGTCTGTAGTTTTCTGCTTCTGCCTTGCTCCCACTTTTGTGAAAGGGAATCACATCTGCCCTTCTCCAGTCCTCGGGTATCACCCCATCCTCCCATGATTTGTTAAAGAGGGTAGTCAGTGGTGTCACTAGTTCTACCCTTAGTTCTTTTAGAATTCTTGGATGAATCCAATCAGGCCCCATTGCTTTGTCCACCTTCAGTTTTAAGAGTTCTTTCAGAACCCTTTCTTCTGTAAATGGGCTATCAACTTCTGTATGCAGAGTGTTTCTACTGTTTGTTTTAGGTACCTCCCCCACTTTCTTTGTAAATACTGAGCAAAAATATTTGTTTAGTATCTCTGCCTTTTCACAGTCACCCTCTGCCCACCCTCCCTCCTCTTTATTAAGCCTCACTAACCCACTTGGTCTTCCTTCGCTCCCTGATGTACCTATAAAAGGTTTTATCCCCCTTCTTAACTGAGTTGGCTATCTTTTCCTCGGTTTGGGCCTTTGCTGTTCTGACTGCCTTCCCAGCTTCCTTTTGCTTTAACTGATACAGTTCTCTGTCCTGCTCCTTCTGTGATTCCTTGTACTTCCTGAATGCTTTCTTTTTCTCTTGAACCTTCACTGCCACTTCCTTTGAGAATCATAGTGGTTTCTTACATCGTTTCATTTTGTTTATTTGCTTCACACAAAGGCTTGTTACCTCTGTGATGGCAGTTTTTATTATTCCCCATTGTTCTTCCACCCCTCCTTCCTGCCCATTTGCTAGTTCATGCCTTAGGCACTCACCCATTTTGGCAAAGTCATCCCTCCTAAAGTCCAGTACTTTTGCCTTTGTATGGCTTGACTCTATTGCTGTGTTTATTGTGAACCATACTGTTCAATGGTCACTAGCTCCCAGATGGCTACCCACTTCTACATCTGTGATCCTCTCTTCATCTCCTTTTGAGAGAACCAGGTCTAAGATTGCTCCCTCTCAAGTGGGCTCCAATACTAGTTGTCTAAGGCATGCCCCCTGTAGGGCATCTAGAATAACCCCACTCTTTGAAGTGGCTGCTGCAACTGCACTCCAGTTAACATCTGGCATCTTCAGATCACCCATCAGCAATATCTCCCCTTTTTCTGCCATTTTAAGTATTCTTTCTATCATTTCCTTGTCCATTTCCTCCCCCTGAGAAGGGGGTCTGTATCTAACCCTTATGCAGATTGTGGTGCCACTGCGGTCTCCAAATTTACCCACAGTGCTTCTTCTCCTCCCTGTTTTCCCCTTTGTTCTGTTGCTTTTGATTCCTTCCCTTATGTAAAGAGCTACTCCTCCTCCTCTTTTACCCTCCCTGTCCCTCCTGTAGATAGTGTATCCTGGTATGTTTATGTCCTAGTCATGGTTTTGTGTGTACCATGTTTCTGTGACTGCCATGATATCCAGATGTTCCTCCTCCATCAAGGCCACTAATTCAGGAAGCTTGTTACTCAGACTATGGGCATTGGTACTCATTGCTCTCCATTTTTTGATGGCTTTACTTTCTTTTGCAGCATCCCCCACTGACCTGTCTATCTCGGTCTTTTTTCATTTAGTACCCTGTTTTGTAGGGAGAGGCTGGGATTTTCCTGCTGCTTATCAGTGCCTCCCCCCTTGACTAGTTTAAAAGCTTGCCAATGAAGCATTTAAACTGATTGCTCAAAAGACTTGTTCCCTTCCCGGACAGATGCAGACCATCCTGCCAGTATAGGCTGGTGTCCCTCCAGGTGGATCCCCAGTCCCCAATGAAGCCAAACCCCTGTGCTCCACACCATTTTTTCAACCATTCATTAAACTGCATGGTGCAAAGTACCCTCGCCTCACTCATGCCAAAATTGTTCAGCTAAAATTGAGGCAGTTCAGTCCAGAATCAGATTATGGAAGTCTTGGCAACAAACTAAACAGAAAAAGGTTAGCATTACTAAATCTTTACTTCTCCCTCAATTTTTATACCTTATTGCAGTATACCCCATTCCTTCTGGTT
Organism: Neoceratodus forsteri; assembly: GCA_016271365.2. Taxonomy (NCBI): domain Eukaryota; kingdom Metazoa; phylum Chordata; order Ceratodontiformes; family Ceratodontidae; genus Neoceratodus; species Neoceratodus forsteri. Next base: position 1,020,181,059 of record CM057454.1, on the reverse strand, counting down.
TGGAAGCCACTTTATTGGGTCTTTTTTTTTTTCAAATTATTTGGGGGAGTCACCTAAATCCCATTAAAAGAGATGTATTATATCGTCCTATTGCACAGGGTGGTTTGAATTGTGTGAATCTGATTACTTTTTACTATAGTATTTTTTTTTTTATTGGAATTTACTAGATTTTAGTTGTCCACACTCTGTGTTATGGGTGATTTATGCGTATGGTTGGTTACCTAAATTGTCCTCAGAGTGGCCAGGTTTGAGCCAGAAAAATTTACACACTCCTAGTTACCCGATTTATGTCAGACCTGTGATATCGAAACTTAATAGATGAAAGTTACTTCCAGCCCATGTGTATTGCAAATCGCGCAAATATATTTATGATGTCCTACAATCTAAAGCACATTCCATAGTCCTTGTTTTTAAGGATGTACCGGATGGTCATGTTGATAACCTCCTTAAAGTTTGGTAGATAAACAGATTCCACCTAGATTATGGGATGTTTTATGGCTTAGTTGTCATGGGCATCTCAATGTTAGGGGGAATTTAAAGCATAAAATGATTACTGAACGTACTTGTCCGAGGGATACTTGCATTAATCAGGAGGAAACCATGTCCCATTTTTTTTGTTTCCTGCCCCTTTGTGCAAGAATTCTGGATGACCCTTTCTGCCCGTTGGAGCCAGCCTTTCTGGCTGTTACATATCTGGAAGTTGTGGGAGTTTTTTTTGCTACATTCTACTTTGTTGGATGCAGGTGTTGTACAGCTGCTGTTCGCTATGTTCAAGTTTCATTTATGGCATGCCAGATGTCACCTTACTCTACAACAGTTATACCACACACCACTTATTAGACATATGAAGAGAGACTAAAGGAGCTTAATATGTATAGCCTCGAGGAAAGGAGGGAGGGGGGGACATGATAGAAACTTTCAAGTACCTCAAGGGAATCAACAAAGTCCAAGAGGGTAGCATCTTTCATAAAGAGAGGTGTGCAAGAACAAGGGGGCACAATTTGAAGATAGGGGGGTGGCTCAGAAGTAATGTAAGGAAGTATTTTTTCACAGAGAGGGTTGTGGATGCATGGAACGGCCTTCCGGAGGAGGTTGTGGAGTCAAAAACACCACTTGAAGTTCTTCAACATGTTGAACATGATTTACTGTTACAATGTGATTGTGAACGCAACTGTTTGTCCAAAAATGTATGGCTTATGAGGTGGAAAGAGGTTCCTTTTTTGAAAGACAAAATAGGTTGAATCATTATGCTGTCAGAGAATTGAGTATTGCTGATATTCTCTTTGTTATGTTATTTTTTTCTTATTTTCCATGAATTGTATTACTGTTTTTCTGATTTATTGTTCTGTTTATTAATACAAACCTTCCCCTACTCTCTTCGATAAGTGCCATGGGATCTTTAACATCCACCTGAACTACCACCAATCCAGGCAGATGGGACCTTGGTTTAACGTCTCATCTGAAAGACGGCACCTCAGAAGTGCAGCACCCCTCTCATGCTGCACTACAGTGTCAGTATTGGGATATTAACCCAAGTGCCAGATGTGGGAACTGAACCCACAGCACTCTGATCTCCAGGCCTCAGAGGTGAGTGTGCTACCTACTGAGCTACTGACTTTTTGTATTTATCTTTCATATTGTAGGATTAGATGGAAAGGGACCTGGGGGTAGTCATATCAGATGACTTAAGGGTGGGCAAGCAATGTGAGAGGGCAGTAAGGAGGGCTGGGGGGATACTGGGATGCACAGGGAGAGGCATCACCAGTAGAAAACAGGAAGTTGTTATCCCTCTGTACAGACAGCAGGTGAGACCCCATCTGAAGTACTGTGTGCAGTTCTGGAGACCCAATCTCTGCAAGGACATAGACAAGATGGAAGCTGTCTGGAGGAGGGCAACTAAAATGGTGCAGGGTCTGCACCAGAAGACATATGAAGAGAGACTAAAGGAGCTTAATATGTATAGCCTCGAGGAAAGGAGGGAGAGGGGGGACATGATAGAAACTTTCAAGTACCTCAAGGGAATCAACAAAGTCCAAGAGGGTAGCATCTTTCATAAAAAGAGGTGTGCAAGAACAAGGGGGCACAATTTGAAGATAGGGGTGGCTCAGAAGTAATGTAAGGAAGTATTTTTTCACAGAGAGGGTTGTGGATGCATGGAACGGCCTTCCGGAGGAGGTTGTGGAGTCAAAAACAGTGATTGAATTCAAGCATGCATGGGACAGCCATAAGGCAATAATAGGGGGTGGGGGTAGAAAGACGTAGGCTGCTGGTTAACTAGGATCTGCAGCTTATCCATTAGGTAGGGAAATGGGCAGATTGGGTGGGCCAAGCGGTCCTTATCTGCCGACAAATTCTATGTTTTTATGTTTCTATATTTGGGAGAGAATATATGCTCTCCCAAATCAATCAGTTTTAATTTTAGTTGATATAAGTTATAATTTGTTGCCCTAAGAGTGCATTACACTTACAATTTAGATGTAGACCATCTCTACAATACATATCTGGTCTGTCTATATATTCTTCCCAACGAGTAATACAATCAATATTTTGGCAAAGACACCACCCTTGTAACCAATTATTGTACATGTGTATAGTGTTATTAAATTCAATTGAAGCTCTGGGGACAGGCAGGACTTCAGAGAAGGCTATGTCACAGCCAATATCGAGTAGGATATTAGAAAGAGGAACCATGTATTTTTTTATATCTAATAAGTCAGATTTAATAAAATCATTAGTACCAGCATGGATAATCACTAGGGGCTCAATATCTTGTTTGGTAAGAATGCTACGGGCCATATTAGTAATGTGCGAAATTCTCGCACCTCTAAATGAAGAGCAGGTGCGATTTTCTTTATCCTCATCACAAATTATCCTATCCAGATTTTTGATCATCGAGTCACCTAGAACAAAAACTTGTTTTTTGGCCTCAACAAAAGTAATAGGGATATCCATAGGAGCATTGTCAGATGTGTCATTATTTCTTTCAAATGATGCTACAACTGATGGTAACATAGGAACATTAGATGGTGGAGGACACTGATTAACTTTAAGATTGGATGTTGGACTCAAGTTTATGTTATCACATAAGGGAGAGGATACAGACACCCCAGTAACTGTCTCTACACAAGATGCTGTATCTACAGTCAAGTCATAGAAACATAGAAACATAGACTTTGATGGCAGATAAGGGACTGCTTGGCCCACCTAGTCTGCTCATTTCCCTACCTACCAATAGCCTATTTCTTCCTACTCCCCACAAGAATTGCCTTATGTCTGTCCCATGCATTCTTGAATTCTCCCACAGTTTTAGACCCCACAACCTCCTCAGGAAAGCTGTTTCATGTATCCACTACCCTCTCTGTGAAAAAAATACTTCCTCACATTGCCCCTGAACCGCCCCCTCTATCGTTAAATTGTGTCCCCTTGTTCTTGCATGTCTCCTTTTCTGAAAGATGCTACCCTCTTGGACTCTGTTGATTCCATTGAGGTACTTAAAAGTTTCTATCATGTCCCCCCTCTTCCCTGCTTTCCTCAAGGGTATACATATTAAGCTCCTTTAGTCTCTCCTCCTATGGTTTCTCTTGCAGACCGTGCACCATTTTAGTTGCCCTCCTCTGGACTTCCTCTATTCTGTCTATGTCCTTGCAGAGTTGGAGTCTCCAGAACTGCACACAGTACTCCAGATGGGGTCTCACCAACTGTCTGTACAGAGGGATAACAACTTCCTGTTTTCTGCTGGTGATACCTCTCCCTATGCATCCCAATATATCCCCAGCCCTCCCTACCGCTTTCTCACATTGCTTGCTAACCTTAAGGTCATCTAATATGATTACCCCCAGGCCCCTTTCCTTTTTTGTTGTTGTTACTACTTCCACCCCAATTGTGTAATCTTCCCTCGGGTTTTTGTTTCCCAGGTGAATTATTTTGCACTTCTTTGCATTGAATCCTAGCTGTCATACATCCGACCATTCCTCCAACCTTGCCAAGTCCCTTCTCATCCTTTCCACGCCTCCTTGTGTATCAACCCTGTTGCAGATCTTTGTGTCATCTGTAAAGAGGCATAGTTTTCCTTCCAGTCTGTCTGCAATGTCACTTATAAAGACATTAAAAAGGACTGGACCCAGTACTGAACCCTGCAGTACCCCACTAGTAACCTCTTTCTTCAGAGTGGACTCCATTTACAATTACCTTCTGTGTCCTGTTGTCCAGCCAATGTTTTACCCAGGCTACCACCCTGGGACTCACTCCCAGGCTGATTAATTTGACTATTAACCTTTTGTGTGGGACTGTGTCAAATGCCTTGCTAAAGTCTAGGTAGGCCATGTCCACAGCCCCTCTCTGGTCTACTACTTTGGTCACCCAGTCAAAGAAATCAATTAGATTCGTCTGACATGACCTTCCTGCTGTGAACCCATGCTGCCTTGGGTCCTGTGCCCCACTGACCTCTAGGTATTCAACAATTCTTTCCTTCAGAAGTGATTCCATCACTTTCCCTACCACAGAGGTCAAACTGACAGGTCTGCAGTTTCCTGCCTCTGTCTTGGTCCCACTTTTGTGAAGGGGAATCACATCTGCCTTCTCCAGTCCTCTGGCACCACACCATCCTCCCATGATTTGTTAAAAAGGGTAGTTAGTGGTTTCATTAGTTCTCCCCTTAATTCTTTTAGAATTCTGGGGTGAATTCCATCAGGCCCCATTGCTTTGTCCACCTTCAGTTTCAGGAGTTCTTTCAGAACCCTTTCTTCTGTGAAAGGACTGGGATCGACCCCCTTATCAAGAGTGCTTCTGTTAATTGGATTTTGCACCTCCCCTCCTCTTTTGTGAATACTGAGCAGAAATATTCATTCAGTATCCCTGCTTTTTCACTGTCCTCCTCTGCCCACCCACCATTCATTCTATTCAGCCTCACTATCCCTCCCTTTGTCTTTTACACTCCTGATGTACCTATAAAGGTTTTATCCCCTCTTAACCGAGTTGGTTATCTTTTCCTCAGTTTGGGCCTTTGCTATTCTGACTTCCTCCTGCTTCCTTCTGCCTTAACTGGTACAGCTCTCTGTCCTGCTCCTTCTGTGTTTCCTTGTACTTCCTGAATGCTATCTTTTTCTCCCTGACTTTCCCCACCACCTCTTTTGAGAACCATAGTGGCTTTTTCTTTTATTTTGATTTGTTTATTTGCTTCACACAAAGGCTTGTTGTGTCTGTGATGGCAGTTTTGATGATTCCTCATTGTTGCTCCACCCCTCCTTCTAGCTGATTTGCTAATGCTTTTCTGAGGCACTCTCCCATCTTGCCAAAGTCAGCCCTCCTGAAGTCCAGTACCCTCACTTTTGTATGGCTTGACTCTGTAGCTGAGTTTAACATGAACCACACTTGTTCCCAGATGGCAGCCCACTTCTAGATCTGAGATCCTTTCACTGTCCCCATTTGAGAGTACGAGGTCTAAGACTGCTCTCTCATGAGTGGGTTCTGAAACTAGCTGTCTGAGGCATGCCACCTGTAAGGCATCGAGAATGGCCCTGCTCTTTGATGTGGCTGCAGCAAATGTGCTCCAGTTAACATCTGGCATATTCAGGTCTCCCATCAACAGTATCTCCCCTTTCTCTGCTATCCTAAGAATGCCTTCTATCATATCCTTGTCCATTCCTCCCCTGACATGGGGTCTGTAAACAACCCCTGTGTGGATTGTGGTGCCATTTCCAGTCTCCAAGGTGACCCACAGTGCCTCCTCTCTTCCCTGTTTACTCTTTTGTTCAGTTGCTTTTATCCCTTCCTTTACATAGAGAGCTACTCCTCCCCCTTGTCTCCCCTTCCTGTCTCTCCTGTAGGTTATGTACCCTGGTATGTTAACATCCCAGTCATGGTTCTCTGTGTACCACGTTTCTGTGACCGCTATGATATGCCAGGCATCCCTCTTCCATCAAGGCCACCAGTTCAGGGAGCTTGTTGCCCAGACTATGGGCATTGGTACTCATACCCTCCATTTCCTGATGGCCTTACTCCTTTTTGCCCCATCCCTTTCCTTCTTGCCTTTGTCACTTTCTCCATTTACCCCTTCCCTTCTCCCTATCAACATTTCTATGTTGGAGTTTACCGCACTTACTACTGTGACTTTTTTGGGGAGCTAGGATTTCCCTACTCCCTTCCAGTGCCTCCCCTCTTAGCTAGTTTAAATGCTTGCCAATGAAGCATTTAAATCTATCACCTAGGATCCTGGTTCCCCTCCTGGACAGATGCAGCCATCATGCCAGAATAGGCTTGCATCACTCCAGGTGGACCCCCAGTCCACAATGAAGCCAAATCCCTGAGCTCTGCACCAGTTTTTCAACCACTGATTGAATCCCATGGTGTGGAGCACCCTAGCCTCTCCTATGCCATAGACAGGCAGCACCTCCAAGAAGGTTATCGTGCATGCTACTTGTCTAAGGCCCCTCCCCAATTCCACAAACTCTTTCTACACTGCTCTGATCCCTTTCTTAGCCAGGTCATTTGTCCCTAGGTGGACAATGACATCCAGCTCCCTCCCCTGTGCAGCTGCTCTAGCAATCCTGAGGATTCGCTCCCTGTCCCTCCAAGCCATGGTGCCAGCAGGCACTTTACCTCCCTCTCCACTTCCTCACCCAGTTCTACCTTCCTAACAATGGAGTCCCCCACCAGCAGTTGTTACCTTCCCCTGTGAGGTCCCATGTCACCCTCCTGTGGGTCTCCTTTGTGGAGGTTCCCAGCATCCTCCTTGGTCTCCACTGCGGGTGCCTCCATAGAGGAACCACACCTTGCCAGAATGACATAGGAATTGTGGAGAGGTACTACTGGAGGGATGCGCCTCTGTTCCACCACCCTCACCCTCCCTGAGCCCACTGTGGTTCAACAACTCCTCTTTCTTGGCAACCTCTGAGGCAGTGGCAGTGGCCCTGGTGGTCCCTGGATGGAAGAGGAGGTCCCACAAATCCTGGCCAAATCAGCCTGTGGATGAGCAACCTCCCCCCCCTCAGCCCAGAGAGGTGCCTGCAGATGGGACAACACTGCATCCTCCAGAATGTCTCCCGGAAGACTGCTGCTCCACAGCCACTGCACTGCACCACTCCCATCATGTTTTATTTCTGGCACCTTCACTATTGTTTGGAATCCTTATGCTTTCCTCTGCTTTTTTTTTGTTTTGTTTTTTCCTTCCTTCTCTCTCTACTTACTTACTGTTACTGTGTCTTTCAAGCTCCTGATTGTCCTGTTCTGAGACAAGAAGCTCCTATATTTCTCAGTAGACCCCTTACTTGCTCAGGGGCAGACCTCCAGCAGCTAGAGGGGGCCAGAGAGCTACTGTTACCCCTTCTAGGATGGTGCACCTTTGGTGGCTCTGTGATCACTCACTTCCTGCTCCCAAGCAGGAAGTTCCTGTTGTCAGCCAAATCCTGTGCCTATAAAAGTAAAACTAGCTTTGGGTGGGGGGTGGAAGGCAATTTAGTCCGAGTAGAGAAGTCCACTCACACAGCACTCCTTTCCCCTGGTGTCTTCTGCCAAGCTTCTGGCAGAATCTTTCTAAGGCAGTTTTTATATCTAACTTCCATCTAGCTAAGCCACTCCCCCTACTTACTAGATCTTTCTACAAGTAATTACATTGCACAGCTATCAAGCCCCTTCAGCCACCTGAGATTTACACCTAGATAACTGTTCAGACACCCATTCACTACAGCTAACTCAGACAAATACACTATTTTTTTGTTTGTTTGTTTTTTACCCTAAATTAAAGTTCCCAGTAGAAGCGTTCTACTTCATTAGTCCCAGTAGAGAAGTCCAGTCACACAGCTATCCTTCCTCCTGGTGTCTTCTGCCAAGCTTCTCATTAGCAATATATAGCGGAGAAAATGTGTTACTAAGTGGCAGCATGAACTGAGTCACCTTACGACCTTTTTTATAAACCCTACTACTCTGAACATCCATGGCTATCTGCATTTTCAGGATTTTCAAACACCCTTGCACGTTTTCTTGTGCTTCCAAGAAGACATTCAGTGGATGACTGACTATAACTAATTGGTGCAGAATTGTAGAAAGAGATAGGAGTTATATTATCCTGAGAAACACATGGGCCCAGATATTCAAACTGCACCACAAAGTAGCGCAATAGTAGGAGCAGGCGCAAGTACAGTGCGCCTATGCGTAACACGCGTCATATTCAAACATTGCACATGGCTAGATGCAATTGCACCACACAACTGAATATCACGGCAACTGCGCCATGGCGCAACCAGGGATGCACAGTGGTGCAGGTCTGATGCACAATAGCACAACCAGGGATGCGCAGTGGAGCAGGGTAGCAGCACATCAGCACAAACAGGGATGCTCAGGGACAGGATGCAGGGGTTCCCCACAAATGGAAGATATGGACTGAAGAGCACACAGCAGAACAGACAGCACACCCCACACCCCATGAACCACCCAACCAGAGAAGAGCCGGAAGAACCACCAACCCATGGAAACCAGCCACAATCCAACAGCTGGGGCATGGTGCCCCAGCACACCCCCTGGAAAGCTGTGACCGGCAAACAAGGAGGTTCATCCACTCTGTGCTACACCACCCCACCAATGCAGAGCACACCCTGCACAGCGTTCCACAGACACCCTGCCCAGGAGCAGTGCCCAACACTGCAGGACACCCCATGCATGCCACCACCCCCACTGAGACAATGCAACCCTGTGCACCATTTAGACATGCAAGACAGCCCCACCGAGAGCACCCTGAAGCATGCAGCAGCAGACACCGATGCAACAACTGTAGACACAGTGCCACCCTGCATGGCCCCCGATGTACAGCTGAGAGATTGACCATGCATCGGCACACGAGGTACCACACATGTGACAGGGCATGCCCCGGACACCATCACCAGCGGTACAGCACCCTGCACACCCTCCCAAGAACACACCCCATCCCAGCACTGGCCTCAACAGCCAGCAAAGAAACCCACAGTGGTTCATGGAAGCATGCACCACACAGGATGCAACACAGTTCATGGACAAACACCAACCCATACCCAAGTGCACACCAACACAGGGACACAGTAGTGGGTCAACAAACCTGCTGGCATGTGGCCACAGCAGCCATGTACCCATGGCTAGCACCCCTCCATGGCACAGGTGTACCAGCCACCCTGTGCATGCACCATGAAGTCACACACCACCAGCACGCGGCTGGAGCACAAGTGACAGACAGTGGAGTACATCCCCTGCAACAGACACAAGTGACAGCATGGAGGGGGGAACAAAAACAGTGGAGGCCACAGTGCCACCTGAGGCAGACATGCACCACACCGGTGACAGGAGACAACCTGGCATTGTGCCGGGTACAGTGGTTGTCCAGCATGGACAGCCACAACTGTCATGCCAGCAGTTGGTGCATATCACAGACATGCAAGGGTGTCAGCTGCACAGCCCATGGATGGTCTGACAGAGGTGCCACGGACACAGAGCATGCACCGTGGACCACTGCACAGGCAACCAGTGCACAGAGAACAACACACAAACCATAGACAGTGACTGATTCCCCCACCCACACCATAGGTGGTTCCCCTCTGGACACACACACGCCCATGCCTGCACCAACCCTGATGCCATGCACACCACTGCAGATGAGCACCTGTAGCCCACTACAAATCATAGACCACCACAGTTGTCATGACAAAACAAATGTATTATAAATAGAAGTAACACAACTATATACATATATATACACGATTGGGGGGGAAAGGGCCACAAACCAGGTGGGGGCAGGTAAGGGGCAGGGGTGAACAACTGGGAGAGGGAAGAAGGGGTGTGAGGGTGGGTCCAATGAGGTAACAATCACGTGGGGGGCATTGAGGGTCTAACGTCTGCCCCACTCTTCGGTTCTGTGGCATCTGTGTGACCTCCGTCTCTGCACTCCATGCCTCTCTAGCCGCTGGAGGATTTCAAGGGATGCCCTTGAAAGCTGCAGCAACTTCTGCAAGGCCCTCTCCAGAGTGATCCAATGCCAACCACCTAGGACAAGGGAGCAGAGTCAATAGGTGTGAATGTCTATCCCCTTGCAGCCCACCCATTATGCATGGCATACAGCCATGGGCCACACCCCTGTGATGGTGTGCGACCACCCACAGTGATCGTGTCCACAAGACCTGCCCTCCCAGGTGCACACCGCCATGTGGACTGCTGCACACACCCACTGCCCAAGTCCTGCACAGCACCACCCTTGGCTGTAGATTCCTCGGAATGTATCACTATCCTAGGTGGCTATAGACCCCCGTCTGGTGGTGATGAAGTCCTTAATCTTTTGAAATCCATGTTCATAGATGCAAAAACTGAAACAATATTTCTAGGAGATATAAATATGGACTGGCTGTCACCTAAATCACACGGCCTCAAATCCCTTTGTGACGAGCTAGGTCTTGGGCAATTAGTCAGTGAACCTACTAGGAACAACACTCTAAATACTGCCAACAGTTCCATTCTGGATGTGGTACTAACCAACCATCCACACAAAATATCTCATTTGGCAGTGTTTCACAAACGACATGAGCGATCATGGAATTGTTGCTTGCATAAGATCTCAAATTAAGGCCCGTCTGCAACCCATCTTTATAACAAAAGATCCTTTCACAAATTCAGTGCAGTAAACTTCCTATCTGACCTGGAGCATGATCAGATGACAAGATCTTTACCTAGCAAAAGATGTCAACAAGGCAGCTTGCATCCTTAATGACAAACTCACTACAATAATAAATAAGCATGCCCCTTTCATCAAGTAAGAGTGCGGAACAATTCCAACCCCTGGTTCACCTTGGATCTCAAAGGAGCGTATATAGCTCTCGAGATAAGCTCTGGGCTAAAGCTAGACATTCAAAAGAATTTTCGGATTGGCAGGCCTTTAGAACAACCAGGAATAAATGTTGAAAAACTTGATCTGCTAAAGCTAACTATTATTTCTACTCTCAAACAAGCTAAAGGTAACCCTCATAAAATATTGAAGACTATTAAAGCTATAGAAGGATGGCCCATGGCCCTCTGTCCCAACAAAGATAGTTGCAGAGTGGTAAGATTGTGGAAAACAAGTCCCTAATCCTGAGGAACTTAACTCCCACTTTGCCACAGCTGGATTAGCTTTTGACTCGTCACCTTGATGCTGGTGCATGGAGCCAGCATACCCTCCGCACACATCTAGTCCTGCACCCAGCCCCTTCCAACTGCGTGAGATAACTTATAAAGAAGTAGAAGATTCTCTTTAACTTAGACACCAAAAGCAGGGATGATGGCTTGGAACCTTTTCCTAAGGTCAGGCTATGCCTATCTCTACTGCCCCAATTCTCCACATCTTCAATCTTTCCATTACATCTGCTACTGTGCCGTCCTGCTGGAAATCAGCACATATCCTCCTCTACTTAAATCTGGTGACCCATGCGATGTAAACAACTATAGGCCTATCTCCATATTGCCTATCCTTTCTAAAGTTCTCGAAAAACTGATCCATATTCAGTTAAAATCTCACTTGGAAACCTTCTCTCTTATTAATCCAGCTCAATCTGGCTTCCAGGCTAATCATAGCACAATCACTGCACTAGCAAAAGTAACCAATGATTGGATCTCTGCCATAGATGCTAAGAAGGTAACTGGTGCAGTCTTTTTGGACCTCAGCAAAGCTTTTGATACTGTTGATCACAAACTATTAGTCAATTGCCTTGCAAAGTTGGGTGCCACATACCATACCACCCAGTGGTTCTCTAGCTACCCTAACTGGAAGATTCCAAAAGTAAAGTGAGGCTTTTTTCTGCCTTGCCAGTTGCAAGAGGAGTCCCCAGGATCCATCTTAGGCCCTATCTTTTTTCTCTGTACATTAATGACTTAGATGCTAACATATCTAAGTCCAATCTGTACTTTTGCAGATGATACTGTGTTGTATACTTCTGGCTCATCGTTATCTGAAGTCAAGGAGTGCTTCAAGCAGACTTCGCACAACTTGAGCATAATCTAATAAAGGCAAAGCTTCTGCTCAATGCTAAGAAGATCAGCCATGATATTCTCTCTAGAGTGCTGTCTCAGGCCCCCAATACCCTTGCCCAAGACTCATTGTCACCACACTAAACAAGCCTCTGGAAGTTGTAACCAAATTTAAATATCTAGGTATCTGGATCGACAATAAATTATCTTTCAGTGACCACGTTGAAGATGTCTCTAGAAGGTTAAAAGCAAGGTTAGGTTTCTTCTACAGAAATAAGCCCCTTTCCCTTGAAACTCGAAAAAAACGCTTGTACAGGCTACTTTTCTCCCCCTACTGACTATGGCGATGTAATCTATTCCTCCACCACTCTTGCAAATCTAAGTAAACTGGACATCCCTTTATCACCGTGCATTATGGTTCATTACCAACTTCCTTACAGATCTACCCTGTGACTTATATGCAGCTGTTGGTTGGACATCCCTTACTACTAGATGTCTGCTCCATGCTGGCTATGGACTCTAAACTGCTCCTGCAGAAATTGCCAAGCTATCTCTTCCTTATTAGTATCTCACATAGTGCATACTTGTTAAGAAAATCTGACTTTATTATGCTTGACATACCAAGGCCAGCGGACTTCCTTTGGTAAGCGTGCTATTGCATATGCCCTTCCCTCCATTTGGAACCAATTACAAACCGTGCTGAAACTAACTAGCACAGTTTCAATAAACTCCACAAATGCTAAGTTCAGCCAAAATAAAAGACACCTGTAACTGTCATTAAGTCTCTTCCTTCCCCATGTGTGCCATATTTATCCACTGGTAAGGTATAATTGATTTGTCATATTAACTGCTTTCCTTCCCTTCTACTCTGGCTTTATCTTTGCTTCGCCCACTGCTACTCTATCAAATCCTCCTCCCCCATATCAGTTGTAGACTGTTGTTTGTTCTAGCTGCCAAAATATTGTATGTGTACACACACACCAGTCATCATGTTTCATTTATCAGTATGCAACCTGTAAGTCGCTTCCCTGTCTCATATCAATGTTTACTACCTGCGTCACCCTATGGGTACCCTTGTATGTATATCCAGCCTGTATCATGTAACGTGCATTTCATGTATATACTGTTAGTAACCTATCTGTGTTTGCACTTTAGTGTTTATGTCACAGGACCTCCTTGTGAATGAGCTTGCTCAATGGAGTTTTCCTGCAATAAACTTGAACTTGAACTTGTACAGTGACACGGCTATGCGGTGTGAAGACAGTGGCACAACCATGTACCTGGTGCATGCATGGACCACCAGCGATGCACACCCACACATGCAGTGCCACAGAACAGTGCTGAGTGTACCATGTGGCATGCACATCAGTGGCATCATTGGATGGTGGCCATGCCACGCTGCCTACCCCGCAACACAGCATGCACAGAATATCCATGAAGAAAGGTACTCACCTGCATCTGCAACTCAGCCAAATCCTGTGCCTATAAAAGTAAAACTAGCTTTGGGTGGGGGTGGAAGGTATTTAGTCCCAGTAGAGAAGTCCACTCACACAGCACTCCTTTCCCCCTGGTGTCTTCTGCCAAGCTTCTGGCAGAATCTTTCTAAGGCAGTTTTATATCTAACTTCCAATCTAGCTAAGCCACTCTCCTACTTACTAGATCTTTCTACAAGTAATTACATTGCACAGCTATCAAGCCTTCAGCCACCTGAGATTTACAACTGATAACTGTTCAGACACCCATCTCACTACAGCTAACTTCAGACAAATACACTATTTTTTGTTTGTTTGTTTTACCCTAAATTAAAGTTCCTGGAAGGTTTACTTCATTAGTCCCAGTAGAGAAGTCCAGTCACACAGCTATCCTTCCTCCTGGTGTCTTCTGCCAAGCTTCTCATTAGCAATATATAGCGGAGAAATGTGTTACTAAGTGCAGCATGAACTGAGTCACCTTACGACCTTTTATAAACCCTACTACTCTGAACATCCATGGCTATCTGCATTTTCAGGATTTTCTAAACACCCTTGCACGTTTTCTTTCTTGTGCTTCCCAAGAAGACATTCAGTGGATGACACTGACTATAACTAATTGGCAGAATTGTAGAAAGAGATAGGATTATATTATCCTGAGAAACACATGGGCCCAGATATTCAAACTGCACCACAAAGTAAGCGCAATAGTAGGAGCAGGCGCTTAAATACAGTGCGCCTATCACGCTTGGTCATATTCAAACATTGCACATGTCTAGGATGCACTTAAGACCATTACAACTGAATATCACGGCAACTGCGCCATGGCTGCAACCAGGGATGCACAGTGTGCAGGTCTGATGCACAGTGGCACAACCTGGGATGCGGAGGAGCGGTCGCAGCACATCAGCACAAACAGGGATGTTAGGACAGGATGGTGGTTTGCCACAATGGAAGATATGGACTGAAGAGCACACAGCAGAACAGACAGCAGCACACCCCACACCCCATGAACCACCCAACCAGAGAAGAGCTGGAAGAACCACCAACCCATGGAAACCAGCCACATCCCAACAGTTGGGCATGGTGCCTCAGCACACCCTGGCAAGCTGTGACTGCAAACAATGGAGGTTCATCCACTGTGTGCTACACCACCCTTCACCAATGCAGGAGTACACCTGCACAGTTGCTCCACAGACACCTTGCCCAGGAGCAGTGCCCAACACTGCAGGACACCCCATGCATGCCACCACCCCACTGAGTACAATGCAACCCTGTGCACCATTTAGACATGCAAGACAGCCCGACTTAGAGCACTTGAAGTCTACATGCAGCAGCACACCGATGCAACAACTGCAGACACAGTGCCACCCCTGCATGGCCCCCGGCGTACAGCTGAGAGATTGACTATGATCGTGCACACGAGGTACCACTACATATGTGACAGGCATGCCCGGACACCATCACTCCAGTGTACAGCACCCTGCACACCCTCCCAAGAACACACCCTTATCCCAGCACTGGCCTCCCCAGCCAGCAAAGAAACCCACAGTGTTCATGGAAGCATGCACCACACAGGATGCAATACAGTTCATGGATACCCACCAACCCACCCCCAAGTGCACACCAACACAGGGACACAGTAGGGTCAACAAACCTGCTGGATATGACACAGCAAGGCAGCTATGTACCCATGGCTAGCACTTCTCCATGGGCACAGGTGTACCAGCCACCCTGCATGCACCATGAAGTCACACACCACTGTCGCTGTGTTGCTGAGCACAAGTGACAGACAGGAGTACATCCCCTGCAACAGACACAAGTGACAGCATGAGTGGGGGAACAAAACAGTGGAGGCCAGCAGTGCCACCTGAGGCAGACATGCACTGCACCGGGTGACAGGAGACAACCTGGCATTGTAGCCGGAAGATGGTTTGTCCATCATGGACAGCCACAACTGTCATGCCAGCAGTTGGTGCATCACAGACATGCAAGGGTGTCAGCTGCACAGCCCATGGATGGTCTGACTGAGAGGTGCTACTGACACAGAGCATGCACTGTGGACCACTGCACAGGCAACCAGTGCACAGAGAACAACACACAAACTATAGACAGTGACTGATTCCCCACCCACACCATAGGTGGTTCCCTCTGACACACACGCGCCTATGCCTGCACCAACCCTCATGCCATGCACACCACTGCAGATGAGCACCTGTAGCACTACAAATCATAGACTACCACAGTTGTCATGACAAAACAAATGTATTTATAAATAGAAGTAATACAACTATGTACATATATATACACGATTGGGGGAAAGGCACAAACCAGGTGGGGGCAGTAGGGGCAGGGTGAACAACTGGGAGAGGGAAGAAGGTGTGAGGGTGGGTCCGATGGAGGTAACAATCACGTGGGGGATTGAGGTCTAACGCCTGCCCCACTCTTCGGTTCTGTGGCATCTGTGTGACCTCCGTCTCTAGCACTCCATGCCTCTCTAGCCGCTTGGAGGATTTCAAGTGATGCCTGAAAGCTGCAGCACCTTCTGCAAGGCCCTCTCCAGAGTGATCCACGCCAACCACCCAGGGACAAGGAGCAGAGTCATTAGGTGTGAATGTTCATCCCTTGCAGCCCACCCTATTATGCATGGCATATAGCCATGGGCCACACCCTGTGATGGTGTGTCTCACCCACAGTGATCGTGGTCCACAAGACCTGCTCCTCCCAGGTGCACACCCGCCATGTGGACTGCTGCACACACCCACTGCCCAAGTCCTGCACAGCACCACCCTTGCACTGTAGATTCCTCGGAATGTATCACTATCCTAGGTGGCTGTATGACCCTGCCTGGTGGTGATGAAGTCCTTAATCTTTTGAAATCCATGTTCATAGATGCAAAACTGAAACAATATTTCTAGAGATATAAATATGGATGGTTGTCACCTAAATCACACGGCTCAAATCCCTTTGTGACGAAAGCTAGGTCTTGGGCAATTAGTCAGTGAACCTACTAGGAACAACACTTCTAAATATCACAACAGTTCCATTCTGGATGTGGTACTAACCTAACCATCCACACAAAATATCTCATTTGGCAGTGTTTCAATCGACATGAGCGATCATGGGAATTGTTGCTTGCATAAGATCTCAAATTAAGGCCCGCTCTGCAACCCATCTTTATAACAAAAGATCCTTTCTACAAATTCAGTGCAGTAAACTTCCTATCTGACCTGAGTATGATCAGATGACAAGATCTTTTACTCTAGCCAAAGATGTCAACAGCAGCTTGCATCCTTAATGACAAACTCACTACAATAAATAAGCATGCCCCTTTCATCAGCAAGGGCAACGGAACAATTCCCCACCTCTGGTTCACCTTGATCTCAAGGCAGCCCTTATAGTCGAGATAAGCTCTGGCCAAAGCCAGACATTCTTAAAGAATTTTCGGATTGGCAGGCCTTTAGAACAACTACAGGGAATAAATGTGTGAAAACTTGATCTGCTAAAGCTAACTATTATATTTCTACTCTCAAACAAGCTAAAGGTAACCTCATAAAATATTGAAGACTATTAAAGTTATAGGAGGATGGCCCATGGCTCTCTGTCCCAACAAAGATAGTTGCAGTGGTAAGATTGTGGAAAACAAGTCCCTAATCCTGGAGGAACTTAACCTACTTTCGCCACAGCTGGATTAGCTTTTGACTCGTCACCTATGCTGGTGCTGCGTGTGAGCCAGCATACCCTCCTCGCCACATCTAGTCCTGCACCCAGCCCCTTCCAACTGCGTGAGATAACTTATAAAGAAGTAGAAGATTCTCTTCTAACTTAGACACCAAAAAGCGCAGGGGATGATGGCTTGGAACCCTTTTTCCTAAGGTCAGGCTATGCCCATCTCACGTCTCACCTCCACACATTCAATCTTTCCATTACATCTGCTACTGTGCCGCTCCTGCTGGTCAGCAGTTATCCTCCTCTATTAAATCTGGTGACCCATGCTGTAAACAACTATAGGCCTATCTCCATATTGTCTATCCTTTCTAAAGTTCTCGAAAACTGATCCATATTCAGTTAAAAATCTCACTTGGAAACCTTCTCTCTTATTAATCCAGCTCAATCTGGCTTCCAGGCTAATCATAGCACAATCACTGCACTAGCAAAAGTAACCAATGATTGGATCTCTGCTATAGATGCTAAGAAGGTAACTGGTGCAGTCTTTTGGACTCAGCAAAGCTTTTGATACTGTTGATCATAAACTATTAGTCAATTGCCTTGCAAAGTTGGGTGCCACATACCATACCACCCAGTGGTTCTCTAGCTACCTAACTGGAAGATTCCAAAAAGTAAAGGCGGAAGGCTTTTTTCTTGCCTTGCCAGTTGCAAGAGGAGTCCCCAAGGATCCATCTTAGGCTCTATCTTGTTTTCTCTGTACATTAATGACTTAGATGCTACATATCTAAGTCCAATCTGTACTTTTGCAGATGATACTGTGTTGTATACTCTGGCTCATCGCTATCTGAAGTCATGGAGGCTTCAAGCAGACTTCTGCACAACTTGAGCATAATCTAACAAAGGCAAGCTTCTGCTCAATGCCAAGAAGATCAAAGCGATGATATTCTCCAGTGCTGTCTCAGGCCCCAATACCCTTGCCCAAGACTTCATTGTCACCACACTAAACAAGTTTCTGGAAGTTGTAACCAAATTTAAATATCTAGGTATCTGGATTTATGTAACATTATCTTCAGTGACCACGCTGAAGATGTCTCTCTAGGTTGCTGCTTAGGTTTCTTCTCTACGGAATAAGCCCTTTTTCCCCTTGAAACCTCGAAACAAGCTTGTACAGGCTACTTTTCTCCCTACTTGACTATGGGCGATGGACCCATTCCTCCACCACTCTTGCAAATCTAAGAACTGGACATCCTTTATCACCGCATTATGGTTCATTACCAACTTCCTTACTGCTCGCACCACTGTGACTTATATGCAGTTGTTGGTTGGACATCCCTTACTACTAGATGTCTGTTCCATGCTGCTATGGACTCTTAAACTGCTCCTAAAAGAAAACTGCCAAGCCATTCCTCTCTCCCTCATTAGTATTTCCGCACATAGTGCATACTTGTTAAGAAAATCTGACTTTATTATGCTTGATACATATACCGCTGACTTCTTTGGTAAACGTAAGTATTGCATATGCCCTTCCTCCATTTGGAACCACTACAAACCCGTACTGAAACCTAACTAGCACAGTTTCAATAAACTTCTACAAATCGCTAAGTTCAGCCAAAATAAAAGAACACCTGTAACTGTCATTAAGTTCTTCCTTCCCCATGTGCCATATTTATCCACTGGTAAGGTATAATTGATTTGTCATATTAACTGCTTTCCTTCCCCTTCTACTCCTGGTTTCATCTTTGCTTACGCCCACTGCTACTCTATCAAATCACTCTCTCCATATATGATTGTAGACTGTTGTTTGTCTGATGCCAAAAATATTGTATATGTATTGCACACACCAGTCATCATGTTTCATTTATCAGTATGCAACCTGTAAGTCGCTTCCCTGTCTCATATCAATGTTTACTACCTGCGGTCACCCTATGTGGTACCCTTGTATGTATATCCAGCCTGTATCATGTAACGTGCATTTCATGTATATACTGTTAGAACCTATCTGTGTTTGCACTTTAAGTGTTTATGTCACAGGACCTCCTTGTGAATGAGCTTGCTCAATGGAGTTTTCCTGCAATAAACTTGAACTTGAACTTGTACAGTGACACGGCTATGCGGTGTGAAGACAGTGGCACAACCATGTACCTGGTGCATGCATGGACCACCAGCGATGCACACCCACACATGCAGTGCCACAGAACAGTGCTGAGTGTACCATGTGGCATGCACATCAGTGGCATCATTGGATGGTGGCCATGCCACGCTGCCTACCCCGCAACACAGCATGCACAGAATATCCATGAAGAAAGGTACTCACCTGCATCTGCAACATCTTGGCACTGATGTAGATGGGGCCCGCCATCACGTGGCTGTTGCCGGGCAGCCTCCTGATCCACCCATGCCCGTGCCTCTCAGGCTCACTGCCTCTCCTCAGGGCCTAGGGTGCAAACATGGAGAGGGGAACATCAGTACACAACAGTAGCAAAGGGCCCCCCCGGTGTGTGTGATCCCACACAGCCCAGCCATGCCGCAACCCCACCACGACCAAAACTGCCCACACTGGACAGCTCCCCCCAGGGTGGACACATGCCCACTGTGAAACCCGGACAGATGCTACCAATGTATGGATGGTGCACCTACCTGGACGTGGCACTGTGCCTCACCTGGCGTGTGCCCATAGATGGGCAAGCCTGTCTGGGTCCATCCACCGGAGGTCCCCGTAGAGGTGGCGACACTGCTCTGGAGACTGGAGATACCGGTGACCTCCTCCAGTGACACTGCCACCTCCTCTCACACTGCACTCCTAGCCCTATCCAAGGGCACATCCCCAAACAGGGCCCCAGCATGGGGCTCTACAATGGCCATCAAATTGGCCAGCTCAAGAGGCTCCACAGCACTTCCTCGTGTGCCATGACTACAGCAGCTAGGATAACAAAATGGCGCCTGTGGTGCATGTCTGCCATGTGCAGATGCTGCGAAGTACAGCCAAGATTCCTACCGTATGTCACCGAACAGCGAATAGTGCACCCATGACGCAGATGCCACCTAGGGCAAAGGTCAACCGGAGGGTCGAGGTCTGTTGCACACAGAATGCCACCGTGTGACTGGGACTCTCCTGGCAGTCACAGTCGGGTGCCTGTGTGTGACGCCCTGCAGTGGCCTACTGTGCTGTGGCACCATGGCACCTACGGCACTCCAGGGCACGAGCACTATAAGTGTGAACAGCACACTAGCACCGCTGGCACAGTGGTGGCCATGCCCTGCACTGCCTCCCATGCTCAGCACACCATCAGCGTGGCTGGCATCAGCATCAGCACCCCCGGGCATGTGCCATGCGGTGCCTACTGTGCACGTCACAGAGCTGCGCCTTTGCCTGAGCACACTCAACACAATTGCGCAAGGCGCAACAGCATGATATTCAGCCGGCATATGCAAATCAGCTCATCAGCAATGGCACAGCCATTGCATTAGCATCCACTTAAAGTTGCGCCTCGCCTCATTTGCATGCCTTGCGCTATATAAATGTGACATGGGGCTTCAGAGGTCATTGTTTGGTATTGCAGACTATTGTGGTGGGTTGCATGCTGTTTGGCAGTGTGGACTGTGGTGTGTGGGAGATGCATGGGACTGCACATTCAGAGGTAACTCCTGTCATTCCCACAGGATCAATAATGACTGAACGTGAGGAGGAGGAGGAACAGAGATGTGGGAGATGGAGGAGGCCCAACTTCACCCAGGCAGAATCAGATGCCCTGTTTGAGGCCTACCTCGACAGAGAATCGCTGCTTAGCAGACAGCTGGGAACACCGCAGGCCAGTGCAGCGGCATGGGTGAGGTAGCACGTGCCGTCAACCGTCATGGCAGCCACCAGTGGTCCATGCAGGAGTGCAAGAAAAAGGTGGGCATGTACAAGAGGAGGATAGAAAATAAGGTGGCTGCCATCAGGGCAGCACGTGCTGCAACTGGTGGTGGACAGCCAGATGTGCCACGCCTGACACCACAGAAGGAGCGGGTGGCTGGCAGTATGTGGCGGTGTGCCCTAGTGGGTGTTCCAGGTGGTGGCTTCCAGATGGGTGGCAGCCCGTCACTGCATGGTAGGTCCTGTTCTGTCACTGTGTGGGGTGGGGATGCCACAGGTAGGGCAGAGACATTAATGCTACTGTGTTCCCTTACAGCTCCTGAGCATCTACATGGGTCAGCGGTGGAGGGTGTGTCCACTGAGGGTGATATCCTGGACACAGAGGAGAGCCCATCCACCTCCACAGGTGTCCAAGGGTCAGGACAACAGTATATCCACCTGTCTGTCCGTACTGAAGTTAGTGGTGCTGGTGCGGAGGAGGCCCTGCCCATGTCCCAGCATGACAGCATCCATGGATGCCAGCATGCTGTCACACAGACTGGTGCTGGATCCAGCACCGATGATGATGGAGCACACATCATGGACAGTGATACGTGTGGGCCGCAGGATGGCCCCACAGCAGGTAACAGCATAGGCATAGCCGTGGGTGGTGCCACCATGGAGGCCTGCGTGACATCACAGTCCCAGTCTGTGCCTGTATGCACCAGTGGGGCAGCACTAGTGTGCGTCCAGGCCAGTGGGGCTGTTGCAGCCGCTGCAGTGGCACCAGTGAGCCCTCGTGAGCGGCGGCCGGGGAGCAGTGTTGACAGTCGGCCAATGGTGATGGGGGGGACAGTGTTGAGGGGGCAGCATCAGTGCACCGCATGTGGACATGCCCCAGCATGGCTCTGGTGTGCAGCGCCCATCATCAAGGGGTAATGCCCAGCATGGCCAGGAACACCATGAGGGACATCATGCCGATCCGGCGGATGACCTCTTTGATGAGCACAGCCGACTACTCCAGGCTTCCATGGATCAGCAGTCATGGCTTGTTAAGGCGGCAGATGCACTCAGTGCAGTTCTGCACCAGGCAGAGGAGCGGCCCAGCAGAGACCATGCTCTGCTCCTGGCAGAGATGGCCAAGCAGCGGGAGGATGTGACCGCTGCCATTGACAGGCAGACACATGCATTCACAGCTGTCATGGCCACATTGGGCACACAGTTTGTTGCACATGCGCCGCAGAAACTGTGCAGTGTCACATCCACCCCCCATTCCCGGTGTCGTGTGACACCCTTCATGTCAACACTGGGTTCAGCTGTGGGCATCCCAATCATGCCTGGTGCTGGCATGTTCGGTGAGCTGCAGACCCCTGCTCAAACATGGTCACATTCCTGCAGTGTCACCCCTTGGAGACCATCGGTGCCACCCCATGAGGCCATTGGTCAGCCTGTCACGGCTGGCAGGTCTCAGTGGGGCTGCCCACGCATCTGTGGCGGCCGTGGCACCGTGCCGTGTGACTGACTTGTCTCCCACCATGGCTACTGTCTGACGCTGCCCTGTGTGCAGTGTGTTGTGCAGCATGCAACGCACGGGTGGGGTACCCGGCCCTGCACACACACACGGTCCATGTGCACACCATCTCAGCTGCTGGCCAGTGTGGCATGTGCATGATGATGCCTGAGTTGCGCTGTCCACCAGTGTGCAATGGTGCCCAGCGTCTGAGACACGCACAATGATGGGCACTGGGTATGGTCATCTGTAGAGCTGTGTGTGGCTAGGGGTAGCAGTCAGGGTCAGCGTGCCTTCTACCCCTTGTGCATGTCTTGTGGGGTGTGTGGGTGGGTGTGTGTGTGTAACCGCATGTCATGTTAGGTCTTACCCATCTCTGATGGCATGTGCGGTTCCACAATCAGCCAATTCCCTTGCCGCCATGCGCCCCTGGGGTTCATCCATGCATATCTGTGGGTTGTGTCCTTGCCATTGGTGGTTGCACATGGCTCCATGACCTACCTGTGTTGGTTGAAGTGCTTCTCTGTGATGGTGTCCCAGTGCAGCTGCAACATCCGGATCAGGCGGGGGTCCCTTCACCCAAGGGGTGGCTGCCCATCACTGTTTGTACCGGCGTCCTCATCGTCCCCATCACTGTCCCCCTCTTTGACCTCTACTGCTATCCCACAGTCGTTGGCCATGTTGTGCAGGATGCAACAGGCCAGGAATAGCCTGCAGGCCTTCATGGGCTGCACTGTAGGGCACCGCCAGACATGTCCAGGCAATGGAAATGTGCCTTCAGCATCCCAAATACCCGCTCTATGACATTATGTGTGGTGGCATGTGCCTTATTGTACCGTTGCTGTGATGGGGTCGTAGGGTGCCGTTATGGTGTGAGCAGCCAGGGACGGAGTGGGTAGCCACTGTCACCTGTGTGTAGAGGGTGGACATTAGTATGGAGGTCAGTGTCGCTCTGCCATGGGCTGTCAAGGCCAGTACCCATGGAACCTCTGACTAGGCATCCCCCGCCCCAGATGCCCATGTCATCCTGTGTGATGTGCATTCTCACCCATGAGGTGGCCAGTGGGGATGTCCCCACTCTCGAACCTGTGGCACAGTGAAGACTGGTGCCAGATTAAGGCATCACGTGCTCCCCCAGGGTGCGTGGCACAGACATTGGTTATGCACCCCCTGGCATCGCACACCACCTGGCAGTTGATGCTGGCATAACCCTTTTGGTTGATGTATGCTACACCATCCAGGCCAGGTGGCGTGCGGATGGCCACATGGGTGCGGTCAATGGCCCCGAGCATGCCAGGCATACGTGCTACCCTGTGGAACTCTTGTTTGTGTGTGTGCTGTGCACTCTGCCTGTGTGCTGGGGAAACAGATGTGCTCCACAGCATGTGGCAGAAGTGCGATGAGGAACTGTGTGAGTAGGCGTGACGCGGACGACTGGGTTATGCCTGTTGTGTCCCCTGTTGGTCTCTGGAAAGTGCCTGTGGTGAGCAGGCACATGACAGCTGTCATCTTTGTCTCCACTGACAGAGCACGGCTCCATCATGTGGGTGCCTGCATCTCATCACTGTGCAGCTCACAGAGCCACCTCAGGATCGTCTGGTTCTGGCGGTACCAACCCACAATCTCTGTGTCACTGTAGTGCTCAAAGGAGCTGCAGGCTCGGTACCACCTGTTGGAGGCATACCGTCAAAGGGCCCTTCCACGGCCACGCCACCCTGCTGTTTGCCTTCTCACACCCCTCATTACTGCCTCCATCTGGAAGGTGGCACTGGCCATGTCCCTGGCTGGTGTTCCCCCCCGGCAGCTGTTATCCCGTTCCCCCGCTGTCCTTTGTGATGCTCCCACTGCACTGGGTACACCTCCTGCCTTTGGCTGTCCTGCCTACTGCCAATGCCCTCAGTCCACTGTGGCACTTCCCTGTCTCTCCTGCACAGTGGCACAGGCTCCCCACTCCTGTCCTGTTCCTGTTTGTTCGCAGGTGTGCCCTGTCCTGCTCCTGTCCAGTCCCACTCATTGCTACCCTTTTTCCTGTTGCTGTCACCATGCTCCCACCTCTGGCTTCCCTGTAGCATTCTTGCACCTCTCTCTTGTTCCTTTTTATTTTGGATCATTTCCACTATTGCGCAACTTCCGCTTGCTAACCTATTGCGCATGGCGCATGCTGTTGAATATTGCACTGCACCATTTATTCATGATTCCTCCCCCTACGGTTGCACATGCATTCATTACCATTGCGCTCTTGCACATTGCAACTTGTGTGATGCAGTTGCTTCCAGCTAGAATATCGCAGAATGGTGCATTTTCGTACTTGCGCTGGCGCATCTCTATTGTGCATGGTGCAACCCTGTTGAATATCTGGGCCATGAAGTAGTATTAGTGTCAAAATCATTTAAAGCAGCAAATCTATTATGCATCTTTAACTGACTGGCTTCCAATTCCGAAAGCCTATTACTGAACAGTGCCACAGATTCCTTAAGTGATATATTTTCTTTGCATTTCTCACAAATAAAGTTTAACAGTTTGCTGTCATTACCACATGCACCAAACATGTGGCAGATAGTGCATGGTATGTAGTCCTGCAAATATGACGTGACTGTAGTCTGAGACATGGTAAGGCATTAATGTATGACTGACTTTTATAGCAAACGTTATGTGTATAAATATATAGAGGAAACAGCAGTTACCTACACTCAGCTGATAGTATTATATCCAAATAATCAGATTGCACATGCATAGTTTCCACGCTAACCCCGCTGAACACGCAGAACACGCACCGACAGTCATCAGAAGAGCGCCACAGAGATCGGTCTTTGGATCAGTTCTCTTTGATATCTTCATTCCTGATATCAAGGTAGGAATCCAGGGGAAGATCTGCCTCTTCACATATGATACCAAGGTCAACGGAAGAGTGGACAGTGATGAGGGTGTAAGAACTATGTGGGAGGATCTGGAAAGACTTGAGAAATTGCCAGGGGTATGGCAGTTAAAACTGAAATCATCAAAGTGCAATATAATGCATATAGGGGCAAAAAAGTGGAAAATAGAATACAGGAAGGGGGAGAAGTGAAGAGAATGACTGAGGAGAGGGACCTGGCAGTGACAATACTGTGCAATTTGAAAACATCAGCACAGTGCATTAGGTTAGTGTGGGTAGGGTGAACAGGATGCATAGGAAAGGGGATAAGCAGCAGGAAAAAAGAGGTGATTCTGTCTCTGTACAGATCCCTAGTACAGGTTCACCTGGAGTAATGTGTGCAGTTCTGGAGCCCACATTTAAAAGAGGACAGGGATAGGATGGAAGTGGTGATGGAAAGATTAACAAAAATGATTCAGGGACAGCAAGGAAGGAAGGGCTTACATAGAGACATTGAAGGACCTCAATTTGTACACACTGGAAGCAGGAAGGAAGATAGAGGGCATGATCAAGACATACAAAAACAAATACCTCCATGGGATAAACAAAGTAGACAGCAGAGCTGTTCACACCAAGTGAGAACACAAGCACAGGGAGAACTTGGTAAAGCTGGAGGGGGAGGGGGGAGTCAGGAGGGATGTCAGGATGCATTTCTTTGCTGCATGGATGGTGGATGCATTGAACAGATTACCAAGGGATGTTGTCTATGTGGAATCAGTAGGGAGATCCAAACACAGGTGGGGACAGACACATAGGAATGATGGAGACATCTGCAAAGGGGGGGATGAAGTGCACTAACCAGGTCCTTCCTAATCAAGAGTAGGTAGGTAGGGCAGGGCAGACTAGATGGGCCACATGGTCTTGTTTTTGCTGGCAATGTTGATATCTCTGTTCCTGTGTAGTGGGAACATTAAAATGATTGTACAAATTTGCAGAACTTTGCAGTATGAAAGGTAACAAATCATTATGTGTGGTTCATAGCTCAGTGCTTATGTAACATATAGTTGAATGATGAATATGGTTGTTGGATACAGAGGCCAGTATAGAGAGGACAATGTTTACTAGGTAACAGTATAGAATGTATTGTGCTTAGGTACTTGGATGCTTGAATAGAGTCGTTTGATAATATTTGAAGGTTTTGGCCTTTCTCTGTATCCCACCTGTAGGAAGGAAGCTTGGTTTAGAATTATGAAAGCCCCAAAAAGAATAAATATCAATGATTGTTCAGTAACTGAATGCTGAAGAAGTCGTGCAAAACGACTTAATGATAAGAATAGATGATCACCTCCTCCAGCTCCGGAAAGTGTGACCAGTAGCACTCAGGAGAGAAAAAAAACCCTTGTTGAGAAACCTCTGAGGACCCATGACTACTGACCTGCCCGTCCTTCTAGGCATACTAAAGGAGAGAGATCCTAATTAAACTAAATTAATCAGCTAAATCTGAATTCTAATTTGTAGAATTCAATCCAGATGACCGGAGCTTAAGAAAAACTGAATAGTGAATGTCCAGTGAAGTAATTTCTTTCTAATAAAGCCCGAGTCTGAGAATCCATGTATAATTCGGAATGATGTAGAGTAGATATATTGAAGAACTATCTTCTGTACTTCAGTTGATAGAGGACATAATCCATGGAATTGAATGATGTTGGATATGAAGTTGATGACTGACAAACTCAATTCAGGAGACCAGAAGATAGTTGCATCCAAGTTTTGACATCAATGAGGCAGAACGAAATAGAAGTAGTACAACTTCCAGGTTTCTAATAGTAGGGCTTGTACAGTACGAGGAATGAGAGAAGGCTTGAGGCCAGGCTATTGAGTGACGAATCCAGTTCTGATAAGAAAATATAATCTTTAGGAATTGATATGAAACAACGGCTGTAGAGTTAAGCTGGAATAATGACATGCTGTATAGATAATCAGAGATACTGGTGCGATGTTGTGAAGCATCCAAGTAGTAGAAAAAGGTGAGCCCAAAAGGAAATAAGTCAGTTGGACTGTCAATCCGAAGCGAGGCAGTAGGAGCAGGATGCACCAATGTAGGCAAATGAGAAGGATCAGGATGTGGCAACCAGCCCCTGAAGAAAGCGTAGCTGAACAGACAGCTGGTGAGATAGGAGAGAGGCAGCTGATTCCAGTATGGGAAGTGCAGCTAGACCCAGGAATGTCCACTGGCAGAAATCGAGTGAGGTAGTCCCTCAACGATGCGCAGGAATCCATCAGCTGGAGAGGTACGTAATTGCATGGAAGAGACTGAGGTTGAGATATGGCAACTTTATGAGAGGAATAACATGGAGAACTGAAGGTATGCAAAGTTCGAGGCATGAAAGCAGACGAGACCCGAAGAGTCTGAGATGGAGATAACTGAAGAAGCAGAACCCAATGAAGTAGCGGTGTCACAGGCCTGAATTCGGTAGAGGACAGGCATGATAATGAAAGTCTGCAGGAGACACCAACCAAGTCCTGGAAAAGAAGCAGCAGTAATTCCACAGCTGAGGAAACAGGGCAAAACGTCCAAGAGAGCAACCCCGGAAGATGCTGAATGAGCACTGAGGTAGACCGATAGCGTTTGAGTGGGAGGACCAGCATTTGAGTGGGAGGACCAGCCACTTAGTCGTATAAGTAAGAGTTACCAGGCAGGTAGGGGAGCAAAAGTAGAGATATTAACTAATGTCCTGAGAAGGTGAAGCAGCCATGAGTCCATGGCTGGGGCAGCAGGAGCAGGTAGGCAAAAGTAGAATGGGAATCTTCAGGCCCCGAGCTGGCTGAGGCAGAAGTAGAACAGAAGTAGGTGAACCTCCTAGCCCGAAGGGCGAAGGCAGGTCAGAGAAACAGGCAAGTAGTAGGTAATCCTCCCAGCTCGATGGGCGAAGGCAGGTCAAAGCAGCAGATGAGTACAATTAGTAGGTCAGCCCAATGTGCAAAGGCATGACGTAGAAGCAGGCAAGTAGTAGGCACTGTTCCCAGCCCGAGGGGCGAAGGCCAGTCGTAGAAGCAGGAGATCAATAGGCAAGCCTCCCAGCCCAAAGGGCGAAGGCAGGTAGAGAAGCAGGCAAGCAGTCAGAAACTCTCCCAGCCAGATGGGTAAAGGCATGTCTTCAAGGTCCAAAGCCGAAGGGCACAAACGGGATTTGCATCTTCTGGATAATCTCAAATAAGTCCTGGTAGGAGCAGTAGCAGTAGTAATGCATAGGACTGAAATGGCAAAGCAGAAGCATCTGAATAATGGAAGACGAACGGCTAAACAAATCAGATGTGAGTCCATAGCAAAGGAACTCCTAGGTTGGTAGACATTACTGCAGGGAGATGTAAAGCAGAATGTGAACTCCCCAACCCAAACTGGGTGAAGTAAGTGTTGAGTAGGAGTAAGTAAGCCCCCCCCACCCAAAGGGTGAAGCAGGCCATAGAACTAGACGAATATGATGTAACGATAAAGTTAAATGACACCTCCGATCGTGTAGGGGCGCAGGACTTTGAAGTGCGATTAGGTGAACCTCCAGTCCTATGGGGTGAGGCAGGTTGTAGAGAAGTGGTAGATAGAGTAGTAGCAATGTCTGGCTGCATGCAATGCAGAATTAGTAGTGGCATAGTGAAGAATCTTCGACCCCATGGAATGAGGCAGGTTGTGGATAAGTAGTAGATAACATAATGGTACTGTCCAGCTGCATGTGATGCAGATATAGTAGCGACACAGTAGGGAATAGATTGTAAATGGTATAATAGATGGTAGCATAATCCTGAACCAATGTTGTACAGCATAGAATATATTAAGGTATACATATGAGGGCAGCAGAAGGGTGCTGAAGACTGTCAGCTCCGGACGAGTGAGGATGATATATGCAATGAGGAAATTTGGGTGGATGAGTCGGACCTCAACCAGTGGTAATAGCATCCTAGACTGTAGTAAATCTATGTCGAAGCTTAAGCTTATGATATGACAAGCATAACGAAACAGTAGTAGTAAGTCCGAAGGAGTTAAAGCAGTATGGCAAGAAGCATCTGAGGGAATTGAGGTGAATATCCGATGTAATCCAGAATTAAATCCAGAGGAAGGAAGAAGCATATCCTTAGCAAATGGAAGTAGTGAGAGCAGCTAGGTGAGGGCTGTAAGGGCCAGGATCAGAGTAGTATGACTGGAGGCGAGGAATAACAGGTAGTGCATCCAATCCCTGAGTAATAAGTGAATGGAGTGTGGCAGCTAGGCCCATGAAGGTTGACAAGGTAAGTGAATCACATAGGTCAACTAGTAAGTGAGTAGAGATGTAGCTAAATGAAGCCTGCATGCTTGGCCGAACCACACATAGGTCGGCCAGTCATTGATAGGAATTGGCAGCTAAGCCCCACAATGGCTAGCATGCGTGGCTGGGCCACACGTAGGTCAGCTGGTAAGGGAGTAGAAGTGGTAGTTGAACTGGAAGCAGGCAGCCAAACCCTTGTGTAGAGTAACAGGGAGCAGAAGGCATATGAAGTGAGGTCCCCCATGGTCAGCGGTTTATGGCTTAACTAAGAAAGAAGACGAACCAAGCAAGATTCCACTAGACCAGGGGTTCTCAAATGGTGAGGCCAGCCTCCCTTGGGAGGCCCCAACCTATTCCAGGGGAGGCTCAAGCAAGTCTGAAAAAGTACAGTATTTAAATTTTAACTTTTATCTATTTTGTGTGAAGAGATTAAGCAAACTGAAAGAGGATAATAGTAGGTGAATTTTATGTATTTATTTACTAATAGGTGACAAGGAAAGGTGAATGAGCCAAAGCTCATTTCAGGTGTACCCGTGGAAGGGTAGGGAGTGAATACATTTCAAAAGGTAACTGCTAAACAATCAAGAAATATACAATGAACAATAGTGCAAGCAAATATGAACAATAAACTAATAATGAGTGGTGGTAATTGATCAATTTGTAGACTGATGGCAGAACAGCCCAAATACAATGGTTGAGCATAGAAGTGCTAAGAGCAATAGCAGGAAGAAGAAAAGTAATCCCAGAGAAGTTTATTAGGAACAGGGAAAGAGGGGGAGAGGCAAAGTATGCAGGAAGGTTATTTCATATAGAGAGGAAACAGAGAAAGTAGTCTGACCCATGAAGGTACTGCAACAAGGGGTAACAATGGTTCAAGAATGAAAATAGTGGAGCAAGTAGGCTGGCCGGTGGTGGGGGATGTTACAATAAACTGAATAATAATATTTGTTTATTTTATTTATTTGTTATTCAGATAATACCTTTGAGCACAAGAGCTCTTCTTCAAAGGTTCCACATCAGTATAAGACAAAGAACTGAATGTGAGCCAAGTATTCAAAGAGGTTTCAATTTAATCATGGGGTACTGCATGTTATTTTTCTTTGGGGAGGCCCAAGATTATTTCAGTTTCTGGGGGAGGCTCAAAATCTTTTCCATGGATTTGGGGAGGCTCACTGTGACAAAGTCTAAGAACCATTGCACTAGACTAGTAGGATGGTGTGCTGCTACGGATGGCTGCCTGGTTAGGCAGTCTGGGGCTGGAGCTAAATGGAAGGTCATCAGTTTGTATCACAAGCAGCAAGTAGAAGGGAATGCACAGAGTGTTGCACCAGAATGCAAGTAATAGGATCACAGTAGCCAGCCCAGCTACAAAGCAAAATGAATTTCCTAGCATGTAGTAGGAACAATGCCACATTAGACTCCCCATATGAATAAC
The DNA here is from genome assembly GCA_016271365.2 of Neoceratodus forsteri. NCBI lineage: Eukaryota > Metazoa > Chordata > Ceratodontiformes > Ceratodontidae > Neoceratodus > Neoceratodus forsteri. The sequence goes on along the minus strand of CM057454.1, from coordinate 1,020,150,037 downwards.
TAGCACTTTTCTGAATTGTACCAGAGTTTCTGTAAACCATTTCATGCTGTAGCTGATTGGATGTCTAATAAACATGCATGGTCAATGCTGCAACGCAGAGTAGCCAAAGTAACAATGAAATGTTTCCAAACCGAAGGTTACCCATTTTGGCCAGCTGACGCCTTACTAAATAAATGTAAATGGTTAGCTGGTGTCCCTTGAAGGATATAAAGTGAATGCCAATGAGGAAAATGATCAAGATACCTCTGAGGTTAATCAGGTAAGTCATGATTGCTAATCGCCAGATGGCCCCGGATCTGATCCCCGTTGGCTCCATGCTTGGTGAAGTGAACAACCGAATAAAATATAAGAAGCCATAGCCGCCACATATTAGACTATGATGCCATTGAGGATTAACCTATAAAGATGATGCCCAGTGACGGTCTTGTGGTGACCCATTTAAAACAGAAGTTCACTGCACGAATGCTCGATGTAGTGACAGGGAAGTACCAGTAAGGTGCAGGGCAATAGATGGAAAATGGAACTACAGCCTGTCAATGGCCAGCAGTCAGAGTGCGGAGCAGGAGAGAACGCTGGTATGCTGTGAGCAGTTAAGGTTGGGTCACTGCATGCCGAAGCATGAGAGGAGGCTTCGGCAAGGACAGCACAGTAGTCCACATAGCGAGCAGCTCCTGGAATATGCAAACTGAGTGGCGGCATGAAACATGGTCGCTTGGAGAAACAGAAAGGCAATAGCAAGGAACGAGGACAGTCGAGCTGACTGTGGCAAGGAGCAGAATGCAGTGGCAGCTGAAGAAGCAGCCTCTGGAAAGAGAACACCAAAAGAAAGGTAAAAGAAAACAAACAATGGGTAACAGGGAGAATTGGGAGGGGGGGAGAACAAATGACAAACAGATGAAAGAGAAACCCAAGAAAGCAGGAGCAGGAGCAGGGGGACAACAAGCAAGCAATCACGAACCAGCAGCAGCATGTCAGCAAGTGCAACTCGCTCTAAGCAGCGCAGGAGTCAGCTGCTTCATTTAAATAGGCTGTGGGGGAGAAGCTCTTCCCCCACATAATCCCGGGCTACTCCCTGCAGTTACAGTAGTGGACCAATTGGGGGGCTACAGTGGTGGCCAAGGGAAGGTAATGTGCCAGCCAAATGTGGTGTGAGTGGCTAGTTATTGGATCACAATAGGGAGAGATGAGTAAACAGGAGTGACTTAAGATAGGAACATGAGGACAAGACAGGGATATGGAGAGATAGACTATTCCAAAAAACAGAAAATCATACAGAAATGGAAGACTGATGTAAATAGGTTTTGCAGCAAGAGATATGGAAATGCAGTGAAAGAAAGTGATAAGGCTTGGTTTAATTTTACAAAATCTGAGACCAACCAACATATTTTTCATCTTTTTTAAATATTCAGTAAAGTAGCTGCATATTGGTGCATCTTCTAATTTCAAGAGGTTGCTAAGGTGACATTTAAAACAGCACTAATTACTTGGTTTAGATATGTACAATTTGTTCCATGGGTACAATAGTTAGGGTTCCATTGATATGAAGGTACAGCATATACATTATTTACAGAGCTCCACTGTTTCATCTTACACATACAGTTACACAGCATTTTGGAACAAATTATATTGCTAATAGAAAACATTGAGTTTGAGCAAGATAGGAGGTGGGGGTACTGTATGGAGTGTTATGTACTATGGCATAACAATTGGGTAGCAGATATTCACTGAAGGCTGTTATGCCATGTGGTAGTTGCATGTTTGTCTAAATGCTTATAAATACATAGCAGAATAGAACCGAGCATGGCTGCCCATGCACTTCACATAGTCTGGCCATGTATTGCAGCTTTTGGATGTTGCAGTGCTAAGTGCCTTTTCACCTATCATTCTCATTGTTTCTGGGATGTGGAGGACTTCCCTTAGCCTGTACATAGAGATTGTTTTGATGAGCAGAGCACTCAGGTCACCAAGGGATGTGCCCTAAGTGCATTTATATATAGACATTGCCTAGTGCAACTCTCTTCTATCTTTGAGAGCGAGGATGCCAAGTGACTTACTATTCACAGTATAGGCACAGCGATGTGTTCTACACACACATCCTTTGTAAACCTGCATGTTTGGTTGTAGAGTTAGCTTATACAGTATTATTTGACATGCTGTTCTATAGACCACATCAGCAGACTGTAAAGTGGGGAGTAGACATTGCATTAGGATTAGTTTTTTGGCTCACATGTCCAGACAGTGCTTGTGTCTGTATAGCAAGCCAGTTTTTGGCTGCATGGTTTTTGCTTCATGTTCTTTGTGATGATCAAAGACTAGATGGTGATTTAGCCTTACCCCCAGATACTAGAAGTTTTGGCCTTTTTTGAGGCACTCCCTTTTAGTTGTATGGATATTAAAATCTGCATGACTTTTATGTTTATTAAAAATGGCCATTACTTTGGTTTTCTTTGCATTTAGCAGCAGCGTTCTTGCAAGCATCCAATGCGGCACTAACAAAGACACACTGTCATTTCTTATTTAGATCCCTCTTAGATATAGCGGTAGTATGCAGCACTGCATCATCTGCATGTAGGTGGGCATTTATGTCAGTCCATACCATGGGGAGGTAATTCACAAACAGTGTAAACAAAAGTGGTCCCAGGATATACCCTTGTGCTACATCAGAAGTTAATACAAAATTGGTTGTCTAATAGACAACAATGCAATCAATGCAAGGCCAAAATATGAACAGTTGATGATACCTTTTGTAAATGTTACAGCCGCTTGTCTCATCTTTGGCTGTTGTAGGGCTCTCATGGTCTTCACAGCACTTGCCTTCAAGGGGGGCCAGCCTGGGTTAGAACAGGTAGGTGTAAAGTGGTGTGGTTCCTCCACCTGAGCAAGTGATAGGGAATACCTGTAGGCAAATAGCAGGTTACCATCCCCCAGGAAAATATGTTAGCTGCCCCCCAAACAGTTCCCCACACACTCTGATGATATCCCTCTTCTGTACAGGAACACTCTAGAACAGCAATTAACATGAATACAACAGTATTTTATTGTAAGGGAAGGGGTTAAAAGGAAATAAACAGCAACAATAACAACTGGGTAAATGATTCTGCTCCAAACAATCCCCACCTCCCACCTGTGGGTCCACCCGTCTTTCCCTTGGCAGCTGCCCAGAAAGTCTATACAGTCTCATTGGTGGGTACCTCACTGTGCCACAGAGTTCAACATGGGGGTCTTTTGTTGGGGCCCAACTGTAAATTCACAGCTCTTAACCCCACTCTTAAGTCTGACTAGCTAGCTAGCTAAATAAAGACTTCCCCAAAGCTGCAGCCCGGGGTACTTACAATTCAGTGGTCCAAGGAGGTGGAAGAAACTGGTTTCATGGTATTGTGCTGGTATAGGAGATGTTGGTGCGTAAAGCAGCATGTGGATGAAGAAATGTTGAAAGATTGTCTTCACCTGCCAGGACTTTCCAATTTTCACCCCTAGAGCCTTTGTACGCAGTGTTCACCTGGTAGGCCTCTTGACATCTTCCGTTCCGGTGGTCTCCTCTTCAGTCTGGGTACAGAGCAGGCTAGTGGTTACTCAGATTGATGCTTGGTACACACTTTTCTCCATTGAAGATACTGTGGTATTAAGCTGTGACCTTTACAGTTTCTGATTTCCACTGCCGAACTCTATTGCCCTTTCTGCACTGCAGGGCAGTCAGTTCTTTCTCTCTGGCAGCAGATCTTAATAGTCTCTCATACTAGCTGTGGAGTCAAATTCTCTTACACACAGCCACAGGTACAAATCTCAGCAGTAACTTCCAAATTCTCAGCAGCAAACTCACTCAGATGCAAGTTCAAATCTCACCCTGGGAACTTATCACACAGTCCAGTTCCTTTCCCAGGGGCTATGCTCTTTTCCAGATGCTCTGCAGCTTGTCCAATACTGGGCCAGGCAAGGCCTCTGGACTAGCAAGCCAAGCCCACTGCAGTCTCTCTACTCTGCACTCTTTGGCTGCTCCCTCCGTAATACCCCTTGGTGGAAAAAAACAGTCTCTTTTATCTGTTTTCCAGCAACCCCTTCTAACTGGCTGCAACAGTTGTCCAGCTGAACAAATTAATATTCATTTGGCACACGTGACGTGCTATTGTTCCTTTGTTTGGGTGCCAAGAATTGTCTCTCCTTTTGCTCCCAAAAGTCCTCTGCACAAGCCTGGCTCCCTGACTGGCTGCAGTCCTCCCAAGCTCCCAACCTGCCTTCTGACCTTATTCCCAGCAACCCCCTTGCTTTTGTAGTCCATGGGGGCTGCCGTGTTTGTTTATATTTTTTCATAAACCACCTGCTCCACTTGATAAGTCTGTTATAGCCATAATAACTGTGTTTTAACATTCATTTCCCCCAATGACATTAGTAGCCCCTCTGCCCTTTACTCCAGATGCAGTGTTTCAAGTTTAAATCAACCTGCCACCTGTCGCTGCTGCCGGAACACTGTCTCTCTAGGCAGTAGACAGGCTCATTAATATTTAATAAAGGCCCACACTAATATTTAAAAGGGGAGTCCTCAACTGCTTATTATTGGAGCTCTTAAAATAAATAATTTCAGCACTCCTCCAATGCCTGCCCCATGTCTCTGGACCTCAATTAGCCATTCCAGGGGTCTGGGAGCATGGAGGGAGTCTTTGTAGCACTGCAGCAGTGGCGAGAAAACTAAAATGCACTGCAGTACATGAGCAGATCACCGCTTGCTCATTCATACAGAAGCAGCACAGCAGTTCCACGTCTCTACTCTGCAGGCCCCATTTGCAATGGAAAACACATTAGGGCCAGACTGAGAGTTTGGGGCTTACCAGAACCTGAGTCAAGAGGCAGTGAGGACAAGGGCAAATGGGAGCCCACAAAATAAGGTAAGCACAGAATGGGGAGATTACATAAACAACAACAAACTGAGAATTTGGCAAATGCCCCCCAAAACTGGAAAAGCATTAGCAACTTGTGGTGATGTCATCAAGGCAATGGCTGCCTGAATCTTCAGCTCTGTCGCCAATATCTGTCAAAGCCAAATCAGCATGGATTCCACAGCAAAAAGCATCAAGCTGACAGCAGGTCAAGCAAAAAATACCATGACCCTGGCCCAAAATCTGAAAGACCTCATAGCCATGAAAAAACATAGACAGATTACCCATAATGCAGCTGAGGTGGGAGCCATGGCCCTGCATCCAAGGAGGCTGGGCTTCAGGAACACATGGAAGAGGTGGCAGAAATAATCTCCGCTATAAAACAAACTGCTAAAACTGTAACAAAAATAAACCGAACCCTCATCTCAATCAAACAGGAACCGAAGAGCATCAAGACCCAAACAGAGGTGGTGGAGGGACGGGCAACAGACCTCAGAAAAATCATGGACAGACACAACAGGCTGATGCTCTACCTAATGGCCAAAGAGCATGAGTTAACATTGAAGTTAGATGATCTGGAAGGGAGTGGTGGAAGAATATACGAGTGTACGGGATCCCAGAAGGGGCAGAGAAGTCATTTGAATCCATAACAATCTTTTCACAAAATCTGCTTAATGAGATGTTAAATTTCCCTGAAGATAGTGGCCTGTACATGGACCAAACACATAGAGCTATATTCCCGAAACCCACCAACCTCAGGGATCACCTTCCATCCATCCTGACTAAACTCACCAGCTATGCCAGCAAAGAAGACATTTTAAAAAGAGCCTGGCAACAAAAATATTTAAAGTACAGGAGACATAAGATTAAAATTGATAATGATTATACAAGCATGGTGCAGGAGAAATGGAGAATACTTCAGGGAATAATCAAGCAGCTCCAAGCAAAAAACTGAAGACCCAACTTCTCTTCCCTGTGAGGCACAAGGCTGAAACCCAGAGCAGCCCTAGAGTGTTTGTGGATCTTTTGGACACCTCCCCATACCTTGAGGAGGTTAGTGTACAATTCCTGCCACCAGAAAAGGACAGGCTAGAGAGAAATTTATTAAGATCGGTATGAGATGTAGCATGTGGGAGCCCAGCAAAACAGAGGTACCAGAATAAGAAATTAATCTGTCTACTGAGATTGGACATTCACTCCCTATTACATACTTACTTGGATATGGAGAAAGCAGAGGGAGAAGAGTCAGCCGATGGCAACTAGAGACAAGAAGCCACGAGTAGAGACTCAAACCCAGGCATGGCTCAGGGCCAGCCTGAACCATTCTGGGCTCCTGTGCAGCTCCCTGCCAGGCCCCACCACTCCATTCCCTGTGCCCCCGCATCCATCATTTACACCCAAATAACCCTCCTGTCCTGTATTAATAAAGCAGTACCAGGTCTAGTAGTTTAACCAGCATCGTTTAATTAGTACCATTGACTGCACTAAATTATTTGACTTCACCATTTGAAATGACTCTGAGCCTGGAGCAAGTACAGTACTACTACCGTATTTATTTCTGTAAGGACAGGGACATCTTCACTGGACACTCACACTTCTGAAAATCTGATTTGCAAACAAGTTAAATCATTTAACTTTTCTGGAGGTGTGAGTGAGAAAGAATAAAGAGGATTATTATGGGACACCACATAAGGTTGCCACCTATCAGGTTTTTTACCTGGATCAGGGTTTCAGGGTCCCTATCAGGAAATCCAGTTTTGCTCTGTGCTGGTCAGGTTTTTGATCCATTTTGAGTACTCACATACTTTTGTAACAGATTGTGTCATCTCATTCATTGTTTCAGCTACATGTCCAGGTTACAAACAAGTTATCTTCTCAATATAGCCCTTTGTTTGTGAAAGCAGTCAACCTGGGAGGCATAAAGTATGACCATTAACACTATTAGCACCTTTTCCACTGAATGTTAAAGTGGCATAGCTGCAAAGCTACCCCCACCTTTTGTAACAGTAACAGAGCCAGTTGTCTTCCACTTTGATTTGCTGCTAAACATTTTCATCTCTAACAAAATTTAGCCATTTTTAAATGTTTTAAATTATTATTTTTTCCTTAAGAAAAAAGTATGGGCCCCCAAGGTGCAGGGGCACAGCTTACACCTAGCTAAAGGCTGGCCCTGGCATGAGTTTGCTGGAGGGATAGTAAAGAAAACATCATTGGGTGTCCCATTTTATAAGACATCATATATATACACATAATGGCTATTTTTTATGAGAAATATATAAGTATAAACATCTTACATATAGATCTAAAGGCTTGGAGTGCCACAGGGATCAGTGCTGGGTCCGGTCCTCTTCATCATCTGTATCAGTGACATTACAGATAACATAGAAGGGAGAATTTCCCTCTTTGCTGATAACACAAAACTCTGTAGCAGAGTGGACACACTGGAGGGAGTGTATAGAACGAGGAGAGACCTGCAGAAGCTTGAGGAATGGTCAAGGCTGTAGCTGAGATTTAATACAAAAAATTGCAGAATAATGCACATGGGGCACAAAAACCCTGGAACAACATATCAGCTGGGGGGGAGGATAAATCATGCTCCAAGCAGAAAAGAGACCTAGGGGTTATCATCTCTGATGACCTAAAGGTTGGGAGTCAGTGTAACAAGGTCGTGGGTAAAGCAAATAGGATGCTGAGATGCATAGACAGGGGAATCAACAGCAGGAAAAGGGAGGTCATAATTCCACTGTACAAGATATTAGTGAGGCCACACCTGGAGTACAGTGTCCAGTTCTGGAGGCCTTCCCCGCGTAAGGCTATAGACAGGATAGAAACAGTTCAGAGGAATGCAGCCAAGATGGTACAGGGTTTGCATCACAGGTCCTACAAGAACAGGCTGAAGAACTTGAATACGTACTCCCTGGAGGAGAGGAGGGAGAGGGGGGATATGATAGAGACATACAAGTACCTCACGGGGAGGAACAAGATGCAGGGAAACACCATTTTCAGAGGAAAAGATGTTCCAGGACTAGGGGTCATGGGATGAAATTGGAGGGAGGGAGGTTCCGAGGTAACGTGAGGAAGTATTTCTTCATGGAAAGGGTGGTGGACAAGTGGAATGCCCTGCCAGAGGAGGTAGTGGGGATTGAAACGATTACGGGATTCAAGAATGCATGGGACAGGCATCGAGGGAACCTAGCAGTTGGGGGAAGGGGACAACCCAGTTCAAGAGAAGTTTCAGGAGGCACAATTACATGCGCAATTGGGCAGACTAGGTTGGCCAAAGGCCCTTATCTACCATCAGCATCTATATATCTATGTACTATCATGTTTATTCCTCCCATGCAGGAGACTTCCCTTGGAGCATTTCTGTTGGGGGATGCAAGGAAACTTGGTAGTGAGATGACGGACAGTGAGGCAGTTGTTGACAGAAGCGGAGCCTCAAACTTCAGGAGACATTAAAACAAGCTTCTCTAAACTAGAAAAAATATTGTGCAAAGATATTGATGATGTCTATAAAATGGGACACCGAATGATGTTTTATTTTCTATTCTACCCATGCAGGAGATTTCTGTCTGTTCTACCTCTATTCTAACCTTGAAGATGGTGACTTGTACAGAATTGCTGCCTTGGATACTGACAGCCCATCATTTATCTTCCCCTCTACACCTGATGTAAACAGCTAATTGAATGCATTATGTGCCTCTAGTAATTGCAACACTCTCCATTTGTCTTTAGATGTATTTTCCTAATCTTTAAATTGTGAATATATTTTTTTGTCGTTAAAATGCATTAAGCAGTAATAAGTTAAGGAACACAAGAGATGTATTTTATGTATATGATTGAGATCAGACTCTAGTATGCTACATGTTATACAGTCTGTTTTTTATACAATTTATTTTTTTTAAATTATGTTAATTGATTAATGAGTACATAGTATAAAGATAGCACATGTCTCCAGGATAGCCAAGCCCTCTGACGAAGGGTTTTCATACCCGAAGTGCCAGGACGAGTAATGGGCATCCATCAGTCCAGTTTCAATATTTCATTTATTTTGCAATGAAGCATTTGGAATTTGCAAGTATATTGTTAAAGTGTTTCATTTGAGTGCAGTACTACCTAAGACTGTCTGCTAGGGTACTGGATAGTGACTTTAGGTAACACCATTCAGACATAACCTTACCCGGCAGTCAACAATACACTGGAGTCAGGATGCAGAGCTTGGGATAGGTTGAAAGTGGGGCTGTCACCTTTGGTTGTTCCACTGGTTAGCATGGGACCCGATATTGCCATCAGCATCTCTTCACCCAGCATATCGCCGGTTGGCTTGGCAGGTACTATGTTCTCCAGTCCAGTTCATATCCCAAGGGAGGGTGCTGGACTTCAATACCCTGATACAGGTGTTCAACCTATGCAACATGGACCATTGCAGGTATCTTCCAATAAGGGCATACATACATACAGGCAAAGAGTAGACAATTACAAGTCTCTCCAGGAGTCTAAAGCTTCATAGAGACATTGCAGAACATCCTGGGAGGGCAAATACCCACAGGACGAATCTCAGCCCTTTAAAAAAGTTTTCCAAGACCAGAACCTAGATCAAGCTGACAAAATTAAAAATGGGATTGGGAAAGTGACCTAACACTCACCGAGCAGAACTGATCCCGTATATTCCAGTCAGTTTTCAAAACAAAGATCTCCCCACTCTGGCAGGAATATGCATAGAAAATATGGACATGTTTTCTCTGTACTTCAATGATACAGGGAAAAGGGACTACACACTCAACACAAAAATGCTAGATACAGTGCTCAGAACCCAAAACACAACTCACATATTTTTTTGGTCCTGCCCAAAGATGAGCGAGTATTGGAGGGAGGTGGGCAAAACCTTAACAGGTTTATTCAACCCAGATGCACCCCTGTAGTTGACACATGCAGTGCTGGGTCTTCTCCCAGATGGAGTACGGGGAAGGATGCCTTGTATTTATGATGAGTGTTTATGGCAGTGGCCCAAAAATACATAGCCTGACACTGGCAATAACCTGCCCCCAACAATACATAACTGGATAGAAATAATAAAGAAAATATGCAAGATGGAACAAATGACTTATCAAATTAGTCAATATACAACCAGTTTTACAGCAAAATAGCTAAAGTGAGTGCTGTAGATGGGAGACAATGACCTAACTTTTTCCTTATATACATGGGGAGTCTCACACAGACAACATGGTTAATCACACCAAATAGGGAGTTAGAAGGAGGTTAAGGATACCTGAGGTCCTGTTGTACATAAACAGCTTTACAGAGAAAGACAGGACTGTAGTCTTTTCCTTCTTAAAGCTGGCTTGTGTAATACTACTGTGCATCTCTCTATCTATACAAGGTGACAATTGGAGACTGTACTTATGTGCAGGAGTCGATTTTTACATTGTTTTACTAGCCCAAGACCTAGTGCAAATTGACCAGGGCAAGTGCAGCTAACTCTCTACTCTCCTTCTTGACTCGTGTACGTTTTCCATGTTTTGGATTTTTCCTTTTTGTAACTCAACTTTATTCAGGAATAAAAAATAGGAATACCAGATAACATTACAGTCTGTCCTGGCACCAAAGCTCACACAGCTAACAAAGGTACTGTACATTGACTAATCAATATAAAAAACTGATGTACGATGCTCAGGCACAATCTACTTACATAAAAGTGAAGCAAATGCTGGTAACTTTGGTTAAAGTTTATACTCATGTCCATATAATGAAGCAGTTCCCAATAGAAACTGGCAGGGCCCGATTCCAAAAAACATTACACCTGGTGCAAGGCGATTTATGCCAAACCCAATGGCGCAAATCATACCTTGCACCAGGCATTATGCTAGGTGTGATTCCAAGTTGCAGCTTGCTCCATGCCATATGCAGGTTGCGCCAAAGGTGGGCTATGCCACCCACTACACCGGCAACCCACAGCAGCATGACGCGAGGGTGGGTTATGGCAGCAACTGCACCCTATTCCAAAAGGGCAGCTGCCGTAACCCACCTAAGTAATTCCAAGAGCCACTATGGTGCAGCAGAGTTAGACCAGCAGGGAGATGGTCTAAGGGGCATCTGTCCATGCCAATTGATGGAAGCCCACTCTGCAGCGCTGCGGCATGTACATAGCCCATCTCCTCCTACCCCCAACACAGACATGCCCCCGCCACCCCCCAAATGTTAGGGATCCATGGGGTCCATTTTGCAAAGTGCCACCCGGCCATCCCCCACAATGCCCCCTGGTGCTTGCAGCAGTGTTCCAGGGTGGGGAGGCTCCAGGAGGGCAGTAGATTGCGTGCCACGACTTGCGGCACCCAGGTATGGTGCATCATTCCTTTGGTGCTAGCCTGTGGCTGCTGCAAGTTATGGGCATAGGTGCTGGGGACCCTGCTTGTCCTGGAATATGGTGCAGGGTCCCAGTGTAGCGCCCGCATGGCACAACTCACATATGCCTGTGAGCTGCACCATGCATTTTGGAATCAGGCCCCTGATGTTCCTACGAGTCTTATCTAGACACATTCCAACTACCCTAACCAACAGGTTCAACCTTAAAAAAAAAAGTTCATAATAAATAATGTTATGAGGTGCACCGTTATGGGGGTTCTTTCTATTAAAATCACAAATCAAATGAGAGCCAGTCCTTATGGTTCAGCCCTACCAAATCATAGTGTTTGCATCTTGATCAAAAGGACTGGAGCACAACAAGGGAGAACTCAGTGGGAAAAAAAGTCCCAAACAGTAGCCCACCTAGACAAGGCCTACTTCCCAGTCTACTGTCCCAACTAATGCAACCAGAGAGTCCAGCACTGCTGGTAGCATTCTTCCCTGAGATGGTCGTCAGCCATTCCATCTCACAGACATGTTTCATTCTATGACACCACTCTGAGATCCTAGGGGGATCCCGCTGCAGCCAGTGGGCCGTGATACATTTCAGTGCCACCACTAACAAAGTCAGAGCTAATTACGTGTTATGGGGGTTAACCGAATCACCTCTGGGAATCCCAGAACTCATTCCATGAATGAATCTGGGATATCCCTTGACAAAATTTGTTGGCCGTCTCTTTTATTGAGGTTCAAAATTCCCTTAATTTCAGAAGTCCCAAAAAACATATCAGTGCGAGCCGAGTCCCCCACATCCTCGCCAGCATTTAGCTGTATGGGTCCTATGAAAGTGCAGAGTGACAGTGGGGGTCTGAAAGTAGCAGACCCAAATCTGCCAAAAGTATTCTCTACACAGAGGCAAGAAAGTTACCCTCCAGCCTAACCGCAGTCTCTGTGACCACTGTTGTGGTAGAACTGGGCAGGAAGCCTATTTCTCCCAGGAGTTCCTGATGCTACTAAGTGGCTCAGTGTCGGCTTGCCTCATTCTCCTATAGAGTTCCCAGATGCATCTAGATTTATCCTTCTATGTAACCACCCAATATATAAAGTATTCCCATGAGGACATACAGTAGGTCTGACTAGGCTATCCTTATTGTTATTACTATTAATAAAGTGATGGACCTGAAGGTATCTGAAAATCCCATGGCCAGAGGTGATATTTCTCTTGTAGAGCCTAAAAAGATTGACACTCCCCCTCTCCAACATTTGTGAGAAATGGGTTAGGCCCCTCTGTTCTCCAGGCGGGTGGGGGCAGGAAATCAGAATGATACCTAATTAGGGACAGGGGGCCCAAGGAGATGTCAGAAGCCAATTTCTGTTGTACTTTATTATTATTATTTTATTATTATTTAGTTAAACATCAGTTTAGAAACCTTTGAGCCAGAGGCTCATTTACAAAGGTACCTCGTCACAAAATGAAGGACCTTCAAGATTTGCCGGACCCAAGGTTTGGGAACTATTTTATAGTAGTCCAAAGGGACGTTAGAAAAGGCAAGTGTGAACAGGGGCCAATCACCCGCATCCTCTATCTTATACCACCCAGAATTAGACCTTTGTTTCACACAAGTACAAATCGCTGTCATTTGGCCTGCCAAGTAGAATGTGGGAAGGTCAGGTTATGCAAGTCCAACTCTGTCCTTAGTTCAGTCAGCAATCGGTAGTTAATACAGGCCTTGCAACCCCTTCATATGAGTTTTAAAAGACCTTTGCTGGCTGTTCCAAAGGACAATGGGACTGGAATCTGAAAAGTGCTGAACAAAAATAAAAAGTGGGGAAGAAGGCTCATTTTGACTGAATCAATGCTCCCAACATTAGACAGTGGAAGCAAAGACCACTTAGCTATGTCCTGCTGTACATCCCCCCAGAGTTTTTGATAATTGATGTCAAACAACTTAGTAAGGTTAACCAAAATTGGTATACCCAAATATCTAATTTGATTGTTTTTCATCCAGGTAAAGGGATAAGAGGACCTAAAACCCAGTGGACAGGGCCCACTCAAATGGAGAGTTTCAAATTTTGTTAAATTAATTTTATAGCTGGAGAAATGTAAAAAGTGTTCAAGCAAGGTGAGCAAGCAGGGGACTGATACCTCTGGATGACAGGAAAAAAATTGAGTCATCAGCATATAATGCAACTTTGTGTTCAAGGCCACCAGCCTTAACCCACCCCCAACCTGGGTGTTCTGGCGGACCGACACTGCATGTGGCTCCAGGCATAATGTAAATAGCAGAGGGGACAGGGGCAAGTCTGTCTAGTCCCATGGAACAGGGAGAAGAACTTAGAGCTAATGCAATTAACCCTGATTTGGGCTTGAGGGGAAGAGTATAGATTAGTGATCGCTAAAAATGATGGGCCGAATTGCATTTTCTCCATGTTTTTTTTGTAAAAAATGGCAATTAACACTATTGAATGCTTGTTCAGCATCCATGGAGATAGCTATTTGAAAATCCCTCTGTCCAGATTGAGAAAAGATGATGTTTAAAAGATGTCTGATATTGTCCTGTAAGTAATGGACTGATATAAAGCCTGTTTGGTTGGGATGTACCATGTGCTGTATCACACCTTGCAGATGGTTCACCAGGAGCCCAGTAAATATTTTTAAATCCACATTAAGTAATGAGATGGGATGATACAAACTACAGTGTGTAGGATTTTTATCCCCTTTTGGCAAGATGGAAATGTGGGCATGCAACCAAGATTCTGGGACCTGTCCCCTCTAGGAAGTATTGGTAGCACTCTAACAGAGTGGATATGAGAAGATCCTGGAATGTTTTATAAAATTCTGATGGGAGGCCACCCAAACCTGGAGACTACCCTCTTTTCAATTGCTTAATCTTCCCCAGCACCTCCTGGGTGGTAATCGGTTTGGATAAATGGCTCCTGTCCTCATCCTGCAAGGTTGGAATCTGAAGTTGAACCAAAAAGTCCTCCATATGAACAGAAAGATCCTCTGAGGCCTCCTGTTAATATAGCTGAGCATAGTAGTCCACAAATATGAAGGCTATGTCCAATGGAGCCGAGGCCAGGATTCTCCCCCTACTCAGGTCCAGGACACTTAATACTGCTCTGCTGCTCTGCTGTTTTCTTAGGGTCATGGCTAACAATTTTCCTGCTCTGCTGCCCCCCTCATAGTACTTCTTATGGAAGCAATGCAACTGGCCTTCTACTTAAGAGACCAAAAACCATGACAAGGTTTCCCTTTTAGAGTCCCATCGCTTCTTGTCACGTGGATCAAGGGTTACTTTGTGTTGGAACTCCGCCTCCCTCAACTCCTCCTCCAGCTGGGACTGGGCTGCCCATTGTTTCCTTTGGAGTCTGGAACTGTATGCAGTTACACCCACCCTCAAAACAGCTTTAAGGGTGTCCCATCACACCAAAGGGGAGGTCCCTACCCTTAGGATTGGTAAGAAGAGAGGTTTGCACCATTGATGTGATGTGTTCCCTAAAGGCCTCAGAGTTTAACAGACCACATTTAACCTCCAGTTAGAATTCCCTATCATGGGGGTTAGAGAGAGCCCAGGTAAGACTGGAGAATGGTTAGACCATGTCCTGGTGAGTATGGTACATTCCTGCACAATGTAACTCTTCTCCTTAGGAAGCAAAAAACAATGTATACAGGAGTAACTGTTGTGTCTTGTGGAGAAAAAGGTGTAATCATGACTGTCTGGGTACAGGTCCCACCAGCTATCCACCAACCCAACCTCCACGCAGAGACATGGCAGAACCCCTCCCACCTGTCAGAAGCCATGGGTCAATGGCCATGCCAGTCTCTACCAGCCGAGGGAACCGTATTTAAGTCTCCCCCTATAATATACAGGGAGGCAGGGATGGCAACCATCTCCAAAATTAACCGATGGAAAAAAGATTTGTTTTCCTGTGACTCATTAGGTGCATACAGGTTTAAAAGTACACTTTTTTCATCCCTATAGGAAATGGATAAATGGATAAACCTTCCCCTCTGGATCACGTTCTGACTTGTGGACCTGTATCAGGCTGTCTCGCCTGATCAGTATCGCTGTCCCCCTGTGGTGTGGGTGCTCACCCCTCAATACAGCAAACACCTCTCCTACCCAGAAACATTGGAGTTTGGCATGCTCTGCATCTGTGAGGTGGGTTTCTTGTAAGAAAGCTAAAGTGAGCTGATGTTTGTTAACTCCTGAAAAATCCAAGCTTGCTTGATCAGGCTATTAAGGCCCTTGACATTGCATGTCTCAATAGTTAAGTCTGCCATAAAATCACAGTTATGGGCAGACAGATCAAGAGATCTAGTGAGAGCAGAACAGACCACCTGGATAATCCGATATCTCCCCCCTCACCTTTTCTCCCAAACAGTGCACCTAATCTGGAAAGACCGTAAAAACTAAACAAGAACAAACCATGACCTAAATAGGTCCCAAACAAGTGGGAACTGTAACTTAATAAACCATATAAAAATAGAAATGGTAACTCCTAAGAGTGCCACCAGACCCCACACTCTCAGAATCTGCCATGAGAGTGGGCATCGCTGCAATATATAGCAGCACCTAGCTGATGCTCACATATAAATGGGCATCTGCTCTAGGTGAGACATCCCACCCCCACGGATTGACAACCAAGCAAATGCACTACCCCTTCCCCAAGCAACCCCTACACACCAAACACCTGTGTTTATGTAGCAGTAGTACAATTTATTGTTCAGCATAAAACAGTTACAATATACTAAAATCAGGACAAAATACATAGTAAATATAAATAGACAATAAATAAATCAACAAGGAACTTAAATATCTTTACAGTGCAATTCAGTTTAACAGTGTCCCTTGAGTACCTTTTCACATAAAAACCTCCACAGGACTTCAAGCCCCCCTAATAAACTTTACAAATGAGTTGAGATTAAAAATCATGCAAAGATCTCTACCATGTTCTTCTCTTTCATGGTAAACAAGTATTCCAAAAGATCCTCCAGGGGGAGGCTGCGATCCCCTAACAATCCACCAAGAAGTTTTGTCCTAGTTGATTCATACCTAGGACACAAGAGTACCACATGTTTGAGATAATCTATAGTCCCCACTCCACATTTACAATATGGAGAAAGTACCCCTCTCTCTTTTGTCTGAAATGAATGCATTGAGCATTATAGTTTTCAGTTCTGAATCTTGTATAGATTCTCCTTTGTTCAGGACAGGTTAAAAAAGAGAGAAAGGGCTCATATCCCCATGAAATCTTTACTTTTTAACAAAACCCATATAGCTTAAGCTTGGAGAGTTGAACATAGCAATAATTTATGTCTAAATCAATAAGCCTCAATTTGATATCCTGCCTAATCTTCTCAAATGGTCTCATGTAAATTTTATAAAAGAGGTGGCCCAGTCCGGCCGGCATTATTGTTTCCATAATAAATTGAATAAAGGGATTTATACATCCCATGCTGGCCAGTTTGATAGCTTCCTCTATACACATTCTGGGATATCTTTGTTGGGGCCAAAGAAAAAGTTTCAACAGAAAGAGAATCTGTCGTTCACAAATGAGAGAAGTCAAGGAACACTGTCCTAACTCCAAGGCAAGAATACACCTTGGAGTTCCATTTGGCAACATTAAGATGTATCTATAGAGTTTATTCAGAATTATTTCTAATTCTCTAACCTTATTGTAATCCCAGATTTCAGAGACATATAACATGCTTGTTCTTATTTTGACATTAATAACTCTTAATACCCCTCTGACCGATGACTTCCCCATCTTGCTGTTAAATATTTTTATGGCATTTACCAAAGATCCCATTTTATATCAAATAGCCTCCAAATGTTTGTTCCAAGATAGGTTATAGGCAAAATGGACACCTAAATAGTCATAACTCTTTACAGTGTCTATATGGTTACCATTTAGCCTAAAGCCTATCATATTCTTGGTTTGAGAGCCAAAAACTACAATGTTGGTCTCGCCAAGACTAACTTTTAGTTTCCTTTGTGAACAGAAAGTTTCAAAGTGAGCCAATTTTCTTTTAAGACCTAGGACTGAAGTAGAGAGTAAGACTAAATCGTCTGCATATGCTAAACATTCAATCTTTTGATCATTAATTTTTGAAGCATGAAAATCTACATTACCAAGCTGATCCAAGACTGTATTAATGTAGATGTTAAAGAGAGTGGGGGCCAAAATACAGCCCTGTCTGTCTCCCATGTTTGTCTCAAATCTATCAGTTAAATGACCATACTGATTATATTGGACCCTTACTCACATATTTTCATAAAGTCTAATAATAAAATTAAGAAGTGAGGCCTCCAACTTCAGATCCCTTAATGTAGCCCAAAGGATTTTTCTACTAATGCTATTGAAGGCTGAGGAGAAGTCCACAAAACAGGAATATAATCTGTTTTTTCTCACTTTAGTATACTTCCAGATCAGGTGCTGAAGCACATAACAGTGTTGTACTATAGAACGGTCCTTCTGGAAACTGTTCTGTGCCTCATTCAATACTGAGTTCTCCTCGACCCATGACAGCAATCTGCCCAAAATTATCTTAGAGAAAATCTTCTGTGAAACATCTATCAAACTAATAGGCCAATACATCCTTGGGTCATTTGGATCCTCTTTTTTAAAAATTGGGAAGATAACACTACCTGCCCCAATGGCAAGGCAAGAGTACTCCAGAACCAGGCCATTAAACAGCAAAAGAAGAAAAGGAATCCACCAGTTGGGAAAAGCCTTATAGAGATCACCTAGGACCCCATCTGGCCCTAGAGCTTTATTTGCCTTAAGGCAAATCAGTGCCATCTGGATTTCGTCCTCTGTGATCAAGATAGGTCATGGAAAAATTCCATCCTCCTGTATTTTGAAAGCATCAGATGTCTCCTGCTCTTCATGAGAATAATAGAGCTTGGAGAAATGAGATGCCCAAACTTCAGGTGTAATATAGGCTTCAATCCTATTGGCATATCTATTAAATCCCTGGGCAACAATATTTCAAAATCGCATTCCATCCCTATCCAAAACAGCCTGCATCAGTTTTTCCCAAAGTCCCTGAGTATGTTTATGTCTCTCCCATTCGATAATTTTCCTATATTTTTCCTCTTTTGGTCTTTAGCAATTTAAAATCTGCTGCAGATTTATTTCTTTTCTTCTTATGCTGTCTTAATTTTCCTCCAAACTCTTTCTTTGCCTGTAGGCATACCAAATTAAACCAAGACTTTTTTATAAAGCGACCTTGGCTGGTACCTTGTTTTACATCTAGATCCAAGTAAAGAATGAATAGTTTCCCAATTCTCCAAAATATTAAAGGCCTTACTTTTGTCCAGGACCAACTCATGAATATCACCTAAGACTCCTGTACCAAGAATTTATTTGAAACTAGCTTGATGAATCGGCCTCCATCTAATCCTTCTCTCATTTATGACCTCCAGATTATCTTCCTGTTGTGCCTCACTTCTTAAAGTCCCAAAAGGGCATTTGATGTAAATTACAATAGCACAGTGTGCTGATTCCAATCTATCCATGACCTCTAACTTTTGGATCAGCTTTACTGCTTCCAAATTGGTCCAAACCTGATCAGGGGTTGAAGAGCCAGTAGGTCCTCTATACGTTAAGGATCCAACTAGATCTCCCTGAGTTCTCCCATTTAAAATACAGAAATTTCTACTGACCAAGCCCGCTAGCAATTCTCTACCTCTGAGGTTAGGTTTTAGATCCTGACCAGTCCTAGTATATGAGATATTTGGATTAACCATAGACATTGTATGGATCATATCTGAATATACATCCTCCAAGAAATGAGAAGGAATTCTGGCATTAAAGTCTCCCAAAATAATTATAAGACAATATATACTCTTATCTGACAATTCATCAAGTGCCATTTTCAGATCCTGTATGAAAAGGTCAGCGGGATCAGTAGCTCTGTTGCGAGGGGGAAAGTATATATTGCAGAGAATGATCTTCTCTTGTCCGTTGCTAATCATACGAGCCAAAATACCCTCTGACTTAATAGAAATGTTAGTGATCTGAAAATGTAGCAAAGTTTTGATAAAAAAGGAAATTCCCACTTTAAACCTGCCAAACTTTTTATCTTTAGTTGCTGGCAGAGTAAAGATGGAATATCCAGCCACTTTGGGAGTTAGATTTTCTGTACACCATGTTTCTTGCAGTCCATTAATATCAAAATTATCCAGAAATCTCACTACTTCAGGGCAGGGGCGTAGGCAGGGGGGGTGTTTAGGGTGTTCAAACACCCTCCGAAAAAATGACCACAAAATTTAATTTTAAATGTGTACAGTACAACAGCGTGGAGCGCGCTGTTCCTTTAAATGTGTGCCTTAGTTAGCACCGCGCCACCCGACCACTCAGGGAGTCTGGGTGGTCCATCCTGGCTGTTTCCACCACATGGCATTTCATTGGCTTGTCGCGAGGAGCCGGAGGAGGAGAGTGGAGGGAGACGACTGTCTGTCACAGACTGGGACACCTGACTGGATGGCGGGAGCGGACTGCACTAGTGAAACCGGCGGGAACCTAGAAGGCGAGAGAGTGCGACGGTGGACGGAGCGACTAGCGAGAGCCTGAGGGTGGCTATAGCGCGAGTGGCGAGACTGAAAGAAAAGGCAAGGAATTTAAGGAGGAAATAGGCAGTTTGGCTGTTGGGAGTGTTGGCAGCAGTTTACAGGCAGGCGGTGGAGAGGAGAGAGG
Source organism: Neoceratodus forsteri (assembly GCA_016271365.2). Lineage (NCBI taxonomy): Eukaryota > Metazoa > Chordata > Ceratodontiformes > Ceratodontidae > Neoceratodus > Neoceratodus forsteri. The sequence continues at coordinate 1,020,130,115 of CM057454.1, read as the reverse complement.
TCCGAGAGACTGATCTGACCTGACGGTCCTGACCCTGGCAAAGCAATCTAGCCGTAAGGATGTTGCACCATGCATTTAAGGGTGTAGGGTAGGCTGTGTAAAATAACAAACAATAACACTGCATTTTCCTGAATTCCACAGTTTATCTCAGCCTCTCTGCCAGAGGTTGAACCCATGAAGAATTCTAAGCAGTTTTCAAGGGGCAGAGGGAGGGACTTCAGGTTTAAACCACAAAAATCTGTCTTGAATCTTGAAATAACTGACAATTCTTCATTTTCATCAAAGTTCAGCTGAATGAAATCATAGATACATCAAACTGATAGCTTTCTTCAGAGCCTCAGGTGTCCCATACACACTGTTGTTACTCAGTCACTGCCTTCATTAATTCTGTTCCCCAGTCAGCAGTGATACATTAGATGACACTCACAAAGGGTTACTGAGCTGATGCAATATTAGATAAAATTACAAGTGAGAAGCTATTTACTGCTATTTATTTTCATTAGCTAAACGCCGCTCCTAAATGTCATTCTGGATCAGGGGTGTAGCCAGGGATTTTCAGATCTGCACACCAAGTGGATGCACTGCTACCCCCGTTAGGGTGTGCTGTTGTGCTACCTGCCTACCCCCCATGTATGGGTAAGTAAATGCCATGCATTGCACCCTAAGACAAGCCATATACCAGCCAGAGCCTGTAAAGTTGTATTGTCCTTGGGATGCAATGACAGCTGGTGACCAGTCCTTCTAGTTTTGACTCCTATGAATAACATTTCAGAAAGTTTCAGCATTTTCTTTGTTAGTTTTCATGCAAACAGGAAGCAGTTCCAGTAAGCAATAAGCCCACGACAGGGTGTGCGTTGAACACTTTAACACCACGGGCTGGGAGGTGTCCAGCCTCCCTGGCCGTGGTAAACTGTCTAACGCACACCCTGGAGTGGTTTATTGTGCTATGAAATGGTGTATCAAATTATAGAAATAAATAATGAGACTAGAAAACTTTTAAAAGTTAAGATTTCTTAGTTTATTTGGTGTCATAACATTACTACATCAAATAGTCCCATATAGCTAGGCATTTAAACTTTATTTTAAGATAAAAAACTATTTTTTTTAAGATTTAAAACTATTTTTTTTAAACTTCACACAAGTATTTAGTGTAGCTTTAATGTAGAACTATTATAACTATTACGTTTTTAACTATTTAACTGTTGCTTTTAATTTATTTTCCAAAATAACTATTTAACTGTTGCTTTTAATTTATTTTCCAAAATAAACTGTCACATTGAAAGTCACGTTGCAGTTATTCATGGTGACACCTGCAAATTGTGGACTTTGGGTTCTGTTTTCATGAATTTCATTTGTGACTTGCCCAGTTGTGTAGTTACTGTTGTGTTGTGTGTTGCCTTGGGGTGTCAGTGTGGTGCACATTAGGTTGTCATTTTCATATTGGGATTGCTTGATGCTATATCCAGCCTCCTCATAAAGTCCCAAACTGATTTAAGCAATAATGACTAAAGAGCTGGTCATTCCAGGAGATTAATGAGCGGTGAGGGAAGGGTGGTCCAAGGTGCAGCTGAGGCCATCCCCACCCTGCTGGTCATTAATCAACAGAAATGAATGACTCTGAGTCGATATTGTGATTGTAAGTCAAATCACAGTAATGAACTTTTTGGGAGCTTTTTTTATTATTGTTTTGTTTCTGTGTGGCACTGTGACACTGCCATATGTCTTGAAGGCTGCTGCATGGTCTCTTCCTCATTTTTCGTGTTTGGTGAGGTATCATGTCTTTTATATTGTAGGTTTTTAGTAGGTCTTTACTGTACAGATGCTGCTAAAGTGGTGTGTTTTTCTCCTTGTTTTCTATGAAAATGCATACAGTTGCATGGAAACAGTTGTGCTGCTTGCATGTCGAGCATTTCTAAGAGATTTTAGCCTGGCACAGCAGCCAATTAATGAGCTAATTAAGGTCATGAATAATTAATTAGACTTATAATATGCATTACCCACCCCCGCGTTTGCTTCATCTCATGCCCTCTTATTTTCCTTACTCTGTAGTATCGTAGAACTCCCTTTTCAAGTTTAAATAATTTGCCTGTACATAATCTTTCAGATGATTAGATGCAGATACAGCAAAATTAAATTTCACTGGCAAAGTGGTGTGGACGTTGAAAATTTTGAGTTACATGTAGTGGTGTGCGTTCCTGACTTCACCCCAATTTTGCATGGTGAAGTTCTTTTAAAAAAACAATAACATTTTTATAGTGTAACCAACCTCAACTCACTTTGTGAAAGTTTGATCCCATGTGCTCTTACCACCCAATCCTTTCTAAATGAAGTAATACACCATCACCCTCTACCACCCATTTTTCTTTCCTTTCCACAGTCCTGTCACCATTTTATATAGTCAGAGACACTCCACACCCCATGCCAAATCAATAAAATATACCACCTACATTCCTCATCCTGTGCCTTCCTCCTGAGTAATATCAATTGTAGTGTATCCACCAGCCTAACACCTCTATCACAAATCCTTCCTGACAAGTGGCCAGTCTGGTATTACAATAGGAGAGCACATCCTGGTTCATTCATTGTACAGCAGAACACTGGTGAAAATAGTATCTCACTTCAGCTTTGACAGTTTGGACCATGTACTTTTATAACATTTGGACTAGAAGGAGAAAGGTTGAAGTGTGTCAGAACTGAAAGAAAATGCTTTGAAAAGAGGCTGTTGTCTGTGAAGTGTTAGCAGTCATCTTTTGAAGTCAGGTGAAGAAAGGATCATTATGTGTTGGTGTGTGCGACGCAGAGTTGTGTGAGGGCTGCATCATGATGTGGTTTTGTGTGTGGGGCTGTTGTGCTTTATCATATTTAATAATGACCTGGAGGGGTTAGTACAGCTTATTTAAATGATCAGGATAAGAGTGGGTGAAATACCTGGTAAAAGTGACTCTATCAGAAAACTTGCAAACTAAAAATATAACATAAATGTTTTCTACTGTGAACACTATCATGATGTGACTGCATTAATAAAGAAACTATATGCTTTTGTACTTTGTTTGAGTTCATGCTTGCAGCCTTTCTTCATCCCCTCCTCCCTGTGTGTAGCTACAGGTAGAATGCCGAGCAAAAAATCAACCAGCCGAAAATGAATTGATTAAACTGCCTGTCCAAGGGACAGGCGAACTCAAAAACAGCTGTCCCAAATGAAAACCGGCTGTCCGGGATGAGTGGACAGCCGGTTATTTCGAGCCCTGGTGGACAGGTAATTTACTCCCATTGGGTCCGATGTATACCATACTGGAAGGCTATCTAGTTGAATTTGAGGTAGTCTTCGGGGGTGCAAATATAACGCTTTTGGTTCTGGAGGCAGTTTACTTATGTACAATTTAAAACTTTCAACTGGGAAAAGAGGATTTCCTGGCTGAGAGTACATAAATCCTCGGTGTCCTGATTTTCCTGGTTCGAGGGGGTTTGTATGATTTTTGGTCTGTTCGTTAAAGTTTAGAATAATAAATTCTGCTCCATTTTCGTCTCTTTTTAAACTGAAATGCTGTGGTTTTAACTGTCGCAAACCTTCACGGCCACGCCTGGCCATATACAGCTGAATATCTAGCCAGACTTTCCTGACTAAGCCAGTGCGCCGCAGAGAACAAGCTGGTGAGTTTCTCAGTGTTTTTAAATCTCTGTGTTAGTGCTTCCGTGGTGGCTCGATTTGTCTTGTTGGCTTTCTGTACATTTTAACTTAGCTTTAAACACATCGTTACTTGATCGAATTCAGGGTCTGTCATCAGGTTGAAGGCCCTTCAGATGCTCGGCAACCCGAGGTGCAGTTAAGGCAGCCCAGACTGCAGAAGCTCTCAAATAGCGCACTCCATCCCTGCAGTTGCAGCGAGCCTCATGTGAAACTTTCTCAGTGTGACATCTAGATCTTTTTACAGATGGTGCACCAATCTATCTTGGTTTTAGTAGTCGTGGCCCATTCGGCTGAATACTCTCAGTGCCCATGCAGTTGATCTCAACAGAGTACAAATCAATACAATCAATATAGATGTGAACTGAAAATCAACTAAGTCTACAAAGCATCTCACATCTACTGGCTTTAGTGCTGCACATGGCTATTGTGATGTCATCAGCATTGTTAAAGCTAGCTTAATTGTCTTCAGTATTCCCGTGTGATACCCAGCTTGCAAGATAGCAGTTACATCTCAGAACATATGAGATAGCAGTACTATCTTACAAGTTGGCCATAATACTATAGAGAACAGTGGATGGGCAACCATGCACAATCAGCCTGTTGTGCTCAGAGTTCTGATGTCATCAAGAATCTGAGCTGGCACAACAGGCTGATTGACATGTTGATTTATTGAAATGTTTCACCAGGAAGGTACACCGAATAAATAAGTTGCTCATCTCCTGGTGTGACCGGGGTAATGAGGATAAGAAAAATACAAAAGTATACAGATAATATAGAGTGAGAGGTATGAGTACAATTGCAATAACAATGGAACATTTTTTTTAGAACAAATATTTTTTCTGTTTGTTTTAATCTAGAATAAAAGGCTGGTTGCTAGGGTCCATGTATGGTTGTTAGGAGATGACATCCATGTGTGTGCAGCTGATCTTCTGTTGGTTGTTATGGTATAATTTGGGAGGGCTTTCAAAAGAAAAATCATGGTAGCCATATTTTGCCAATCGAGGGAGTATTATGGAGAGGAATTATGCTTCATTTAGTGAGTAATTTGAAATATCTGGTTGATTCTGCAGGGTGTGGATATAAATCTGTCTATTATACAATGTTCAACTTGTTTTTTTGTTTTTATAGTGATATAAAACATTTACAGTGGGTGTTCTGGACGATTTATCACAGTCATGTAATGTGTTTTGAACCAATGAGGTTACAGGATTTTCACCCCATTGTATAATTTCAGTTTTTCAGTGTAAGCTGTTCTTCTAGGAGCAAGATAGGGCAATCATGACAAAGTGGTTTGGTGGTGCTTTCTGATACAGTCATTGTATTGATGTTTGTATGGTCACATCATGTAGTGTTGCCACATGACCAACAGGCACTGGCAAGAACATTTTTTTGTGCTTTAGTATCACATTTCACTTGCAGTGGCACGTATGCACACATCTTGAACAAGAGCCACTCTAACATGTGGTGTGATTTAAGCAATATACCATGAGAGGGAATTGGTGATGCCAGGATTTTTTCACGCCCTGGGGTGTTGCTTGGCCACGAGCCGCAACCAAGTGGCTAAAACACCCCAGTGCATGGGTAAATCCTGGCATCACCAACATTTTCGAGTGGCATATTGCGATTATACAGTGGACATCGGTATATTTCACCACCTGACTTCCTCAGCGCACAGAAGAATGGCGTTGGTGATTTAAATCCCTTGCCCCCCTACTTAAGGATTTTCAGCTCTGGCTCAAGCTGCAGCAACAGTTCTAAATGACATAAACATCCTCTGCTGAGGATGAGTGAACAATGATGTCATGTAAAGAGCTTCTAATAAGCCCTCTACTAGGTACCCTATCGTCCTATTAGGAAAGTAGGGGCAGCTGGTGATCATGGCACTACACAGATGGGATTATCATTCTAGTAACCCAGGGACTGGGCCAATTATAGTTTTTGCGGGTGTTAAAAAGCTTCCTATGCGAATCAGAAGCACAGTGCAACAAAATCCCAAACTACCCCTTTCCCCACACTTGTGTCCCCATGGTTTCATGCCTTATAACAGCTGCGTCTGATGGGAAGCGGAAGGTACTGGGGTCCCACCTCCTTCTGCTTTTCAGATTAGTGTGGCAGTGTTGCTGAGTCATCTTATTGAGTTTCACTTGCAATTTCAGTGAATGGAGCCTTAGGCACACTCATCAGCTATCAGGCATAGCGTCAAACAGTTCTTCAAGCTGAAGAAAACTGGCGGATTTTATCACTGGTGCCCAATAGAAAATTTGTGTTTATGTAGCCTTTATGGTTTTCTTCAGATTCATCTTGTGCTTAATTCAAAGTTTACTCTACTTATAATGTTTACTTCTTCTTGGTGAATCATAGCACTGATGAGCATTAAATTGCAACTTCTGTTACAGCTTACTGGAGTTGTAGTCCTGGTTAGTTACTACCTGCGTGCGTGACAGTCTTATCACTTTGCCTGCAGTGATCATATTGTGATCCAAATAAATAGCAGCACAAGATGGATATACAAGAAGGAAAAAGAAAAATCAGCAACCACCTGCTTAACTATTTTGCCAAGAAACCCCGCATTGAAGATGTACCAGAAAACACTGACAGTATACTCAGTGACCGGGATCCCTCATGTTTCACAAGTGAATAATCACAGTGACAGTTCTTTAGAACCACAATCAACGTGTTCCACCAGTGTACGTGATAATATAGGAGTGATCATGCTGGCGCTGCTGCTGCTGGTAGACTGCACTTATAATGCACTTGACATAGGCAATATGCAGGGACAACTGGTGCAATTGTGTATCTGAACAGCTGAAAATTGATTTACTCAGAAATGTGGGCGACCTTCAAATGATTATTCTTCCCGAAAATGATCATAAATTAACATTTCAGGCTTCATGGTTAAGCAGATTTGTCTGGTTGTGTTACTCTGCAAAAGACAATCGAGCATCTGCAAAGTTTGTGTTCTGTTTGCTAAAGGTGCTGTTGGAAAGGGATCACATCAGACTTTAGGGGCACTGGTTGATAAACCTTTCACAAAGTGGAAGAAAGCACTGGAGGTATTTAGTCATCATGCAAAACGGCTTATCATCAACATTGCCATGAACTGGCAGAAAATTTTTGAAAGTGAAGGCAGGATCACTAGTGAACGCATACACAAATAGATTCCAAAAAAGAAGACTGTGGAACAAAATCGTAACAAATTGACATCAATTATTGATACAGTGCTTGTGTGTGGGAGACAGGGACTTGCTTTTCGAGGCCATAGAGACAGTGGACCAATACAGTCCTATGATCCAGTAGTACCTATAGAAAATGATGGAAATTTCCGTGAGCTAATAAGGTTTAAGGCTTATAGTGGAGACCAAGTGCTGCAGATCATCTCCAAACTTCCTGTCTTAATCGACTTACATTAGTCCACATTCAGAATGAAGATTGTCACTACATGTGGAGCTATAATCCAAAAAAGCTGGTAGACAAAAATCTAGAATGCAAAAGTACTTTACAGTCCTTGCAGATGAAACAACAGATATCTCTGGAATAGAGCAGCTTTCAGTGTGTGTCCGATATGTTGATTGCCAACTTAGTGAAAGTGAACCTTACAACTTATAAGCGTGAGAGAAGATTTCTTGGGTTTTATGCCTGTATATGAATATGACAGGAAGAAATCTGTCTGATAATATTCTGAGGTTTCTTGCCAGTGTTGGGAGCGTGGTCTCAACCTTAGTGATATGCAAGGTCAAGGGTTATGATGGTGCCAGTAATATGTCAGGCAGAGTACAAGGTGTACAAGCATTAATTCAGCAGCAATACCAACAGCTCTTTACTTGCACTGCACTAGTCACTCACAAATTTAGCTCTAAGCAAAAGTTGCACAGTGCCAGCTATCCATAATTGTTTAGGGACTGTCAGTGATGTTTGCACCTTTTTAGAGCTTCTGCACAGCGTCGCTATCTTAAAGGAACAAGTAGGCATGCTCCTTCCCCAATCAAAAAGACAGACTTTTACCTCTGTGCACGACACTCGGTGGGTTGAAACGACATGACAGTTTAATAACCTTTAGTGAGCTGATTTCTCCAGTCGCAGCAGCATTGGAACACTTCATAGAACATGGAAACAATGACTGTTCTTCCAAAGCTACTCAGTTTCATGCTCACAATCTGCCACAGCAAATTCCTTGTGCACTGCACTGCTGTGTACAAGTCTTCAGTGTCTCACTCCCTCTGTCCAGGTAACTTGCAGCAAGAGAACTGTGACATAAGTTCTGCCCTATCCCATGTATCCAGTGTCAAAGATGCCATATGTGAACTAAGATCAGACTGTGACAGTTCCTTTCATAAAGTCTTTGAGGGCACTCAAAGAACAGCCCATAGCTTAGGCGAAGAGTTACGGATTCCAAGACTAAGTGGCAGGCAGCAACACAGGGCAAACTACCCAGAAGACAACGAGAGCAATATTTTCAGAGAGCTGTGTACATTCCTTTCTTGACTTTTTGTCTGAACTAGACAATCGCTTTACCTCTCATTCAAAAAGTGCTTTCTGGTTTCAATAGCATCTTGCCAGTATACCTAGCTGAAGAACACTTAAAGTCATTTACAGTCTGGAGCATCAGATCTTGTAAATTTTATGAGTCTGATCTTGATTCTGAACAAGTTGTATTAGCGGAAATGAAGAAGCTGTGGGGCCATAAATGGAAAAATACTGCAGAAAACCTAAATCTGCAATAATTGCACTTTCTCAGTGTGATGCACAGTTTTACCCAAATGTGCCAAGCTTCAAAATTTTGGTTATGCTACCTGTTTCTACAGCATGCCCAGAGTGATCTTTCTCTCTCTCTCAGGCAGTTAAAGAGTTATCTTCGCAATACTAGCTGTGAAAACAGACTTGTTGGTCTTGCACTTCTAAGCATTCACCACGATATTCCATTGCAAAGTGAGGAAGTGATTGACAGATTAGCGACCACACATAGCGGCGTTTGAACCTACTACTTTAAGTGTTTGGTCCAGCAACACGAGTGCTTCCAATCCCACATTTCAAGAAATATTCTAATAAAATGTTTCAGTAACAACTGATATGGGACCTACATATAGGACCAGTGGCCACTATCTCATGATGACTGGTGTGGGACTACTTTCCTACAACTGGTCTGGAAACAGTTTCCCTGGAATACTGCTCTGTCAACAGTTTCTAATGAATGTCTGAGCACTGCTCCATCTGGGACTCTGGCACCAATTCTCAAACTTATCTGGGATCACTAGCTGACAGATATGTGTATAACTACAAAGCTTGCCATGAAAAAAAGGGCTTGATTATTGATGAAAAAGCCTAAAACAGGCTTCTAAATATTACCTGCTGGCTGGTAAATGGCCGAGGAATTATGTCACAAGTCTGTCCACAGGCAAGTGTGCAAAACTCTTTCTGGTACACCATGACATAGAAACATAAGTTGACGTAAAGTAGTTAAGCTAGCTCATCTCGTCTGGCCATTTGTTATAACCCTATTTGGACTCTCGATTTGTCCTTCATAGTCAGGGCTTCCTTGTGTCTCTCCAATACAGTCTTGTTCCCAGCCACTGTTGACTCCATAACCTCCTGAGGTAGGCTTGGTCCAAGCATCCACCAGTGTTTCTGAAGAAAAACTTCCTGGTGTTGGTAGAGAACCTCTCCTCACAGCCTAAGGTCATGGTCTCTGATCCAGAGTTCTCATGAACTGAAAACATTCCTGTGCCTGTTAATGCCTGTTATGTAATCAAATGTTTCATCCATGTTCCCATCTCTCTCTCTAGGAGTACATATTCTCTACAGAGCAAAAAGATCCACCTCTGAGGTGCCCCACCTTCTCAAAACTGTACTGAGTATCTGGGGATTCAGACACCACTTGTGGTGGTCCTGATTTATCCTGCTGAGGAATATATCAATACATATTCCTTCCTCGAAAGTGTATGGCTGATAAGGATACTTTCATGGAGTATGTCAGTAACCACAGCCTCATTGCTTCTGACAAAGTTGGGCTGACCTGGTCCCTCCCTGTTTTGTTCATGATGTACATAGTTCACTGTCCTAGGCAGCCAGTATTCAATTCACTAGTGCTAGAGATTGCTGTGCATGCTGTCAGAATTGACCCACTACTAGCCAGTCATTCAGGTATGAAAAGACTGTTACCTCAGTATTCTCAAACACTCTACCATTACGGCCAGGCTGGGCCCAGGTACTGTGAAAGGCCCTTGTAGCAGAAGTTAGTACAAATGGAAGTGCTATTAAACTGGCAGTGGCATGAGCAAGCCTGAATCTCAAATATTTTTTGTGACATGGTCTGATAGGGATGGAGAAAGTATTCTTTTAAGTCTAGGGAGGCTAGCTAGTCTCCTATTTGCAATGTGGGACTGATTATTGAAAGAGTAACCATTTTGAACTTTGGTTTCAAAATGTGTCTACAATTTTAGATAAAGAGTATGTCACCAATCACCATTTTTCATCCTTGTGAGGAAGTATCTGAAGTAAAAGCCTTTACCCATTTGACTTGGGTGCTAGCTCCATTGCTTTGATTGCCAGAAGATTTTTACCTCTCTTCCAGAAAGATTCTGTCTGCAGATCTACCTGGTGCCAAGCTTCTTGTTCTCAGCTTGGGAATGATCTTAAGTGAAGTGCTTGACCATGACTCCTTATCTCCAGGGCCCACTGTCGCCTTTATCTCCTGATTTGGAGCCTGTACACAACGTCTATTCTAAAATATTTTCCTTGTCCATACCTACTGTTGCCATAGTGACTCAAAGCCCTCAGGTTGCTCTTTTACTGGCTTCCATCATATCGAAGAAAAGCTTTTTTTCAGAGAAAAGTTGTGCTACTTCCATATGTAATGGTATCCTGTGTCTTAGCACCAATCACACAGCCAGGAGTTGAATTCACATATTGCAATCTCTGACTCACTTGGTGCTTTCTTTCAATTACACTGGCAGCACTTCTAGAAGGAAGGCTGCTTTGCATGGAAAGGAAGACTAGGTGGGCCAAGCAGTCCTTATCTCACCATCAGATTCTATGTTTCTACATGAGCATGTGTATTCTACCAGAGATATCTTTTAATTTGTGCTGCTTGGTGAAACTGCTGATTGCACATAAGATACCATTCTAAAACATTTGCTTCTAATAAACATCTTTCAACAGTTGATACCAAGATGTTGAAAATATCCATAGCACAACCTATACAGTTAGCAGCATCTCCAGTGATGGGTGCTAATGCTTTTTCACTTGTTACAGCCAACCCAATGACAGACAGAGAAATTAAATCAGCAGTCAGTGAGGGAAAGTGGGCATCAGGACTGTGATCCAGGTTTCATTTCAACTGTTGACTACATAACCAGGTGGTCTCAGTTTTCAATCCTACAATTTCCTCTAAATGTATTTCAGCCTCAAATTTCATTGAGCGGTGATCATGGTGAAATGATGTTGGAATAGTGATTCTACACTAACTGGTAAATGGCAATAAAATAAATATATCAGACAAACTGTTCAAGACCAGTAAATTCATCAGTCTCTGACCAGTTGTGTTGGAAACTTGTCTTGGGCTAGCCATTAAGAAAAGCAGGACCCAGAACAGTCATCTCAGGAACAAACTTACTGCAGCTCAGAACTGGAGTGAAATTGAATACATAGTAAGGAAGGCGTGTACTGTCATCATCGAATGCATCTCTCTGCACCATGTCAACTGCAGAACTCTACTCATGAAACTAAATACAACAAAAAAGAGTGGATTTGAGCATTAAAAAAATCTTGGGACTGTAATTGCAACAGTTGGTTGGAAGACAAAGCACTATTGAAGACTACTGAGGCAATTGGTGATAGCATCGTCAGCTTACAATGCATTTTGAAAGCAATGTATTCTCTTGTTGAATAAACACCACCTAACACAATTTTTGTAACATGAGTTAAGTCTCTCAAAGACATCGAATGTCCTGACCATTCTTCAAAAGATTGCATAATGAAACAGACTGGGCTGCCCTTATGACACCTAAATGAATGCTACTACACTATCACTCCCAGAGGATAGGTACCACCAACGATGTCTCCGGAAAATCCTCCCATCAAGTGGCAAGACCACCACACTAACGCCAGTGTTCTCACTGAGGCCAATGTCACCAGCATTGGAAGCAATGATCATCCGACATCGATTCCGCTGGACTGGACACTGTGTCACGGATGCCCAACTCTTGACTCCCCAAACACATTTTATACTCCCAACTCCGTCGCAGAGATCCGGGTGGTCAAGGAAATGCTACAAAAGACACTGAATGCATATGTCATGAAAACAGATATGGACATAACAAGCTGGCCACCAAGCATCTCAATGGCCTAGAACCTCCATCAAGCGAGGCCTGCTTGAAGAGAATGACTTGCCCTTGAAGCCAAAAACAAAGAACGTAGGGAATGAAAAGGGAAAAAACCCCAGCCAAGCGGGCAGCTCTCCCACATGGAAACATCTGCAATCTCTGTGAGACAAATCTGTGGCTTTAGGTTTGGAGTACTGAGCCACCCTCAGGACCCATCAGTGAACCATAGTAGAGATCATCCTGGAATCTAGGGATCACCGCCAATCCTCCCCAGATGCATGACACCATTGCAGATAGTCAAATACCATGGAGAAGCTAGATGCTTTGAATGAAGAGCCAGTGAAAAGCTAGCTTTGATACAGATGAGTCCACACAAGACATCAGCAATTGCATGAATAATCCTCAGTCTGGCCTAACAGAACATGAAGAAAATGAAAACAAAGAAGACACTAAATTGTAAGTACAATGTTTATTTAACACTCACATCAACGTGTTTAAAATTTTTTTTTTTTACACAGTAACTTTAGCTTAAATGTCTCTCACATGCTTTAAGGCTCATGTTGGTGGTGTGGTTTATCATGGCACTGTTGGTCAGTCACTGCACTACCATAGTTACTTGCAGCCTTGCTGGCAAAACTGCATATCGTATCAGCATGTGGGTGAGAGGTTGATGGCACTGTTGGACAGTCAGTTGTCCACAGCCATTGGAGGTCCTACTGACTGTAATGCCAACAAGAGTTTTCCACACACCTGATTCTTTTGTAATAAAACATTCCAATGAAATTAGCAGTGTGGAACATGTAACTAAACTGCACTTTTACTGAAAAAAAAACAAAACACTAAAACTCACCACAGAACACGTAAACACTATAGAGCTTCTGGGGCTTACCAGCCCCCCAGACATCGAGCAGCAGCCTTTATGTAGAATTATACAATGGCGTATAAAAATCCTGTAACCTCACTGGTCAAAACACATCACATGACTGTGATAAATCCTCCAGTATACCCACTGTAAAAGTTTTATATCACTATAAAAAACAAACAGAACAAGTTGCACATTGTATAATAGCAATATATCATGACAGAGAGTGGGTATATGGGTGAATTTACCACTTCTGGTATGGTTAAGTCACTTGGCTGTGCCTCTTGACCAAACCACACCAGGTGTGGTAAATCCACCAATATACCCACTCTCTGTCATGGTATATTGCTTAAATATTTCAAACATCACAGTATATTACAAAAACTGCATAAGCCTAACAGCTCACTCTCAGAACTCAGAGTATATATAACTGCTCATTTTTGACATACAAATATATAAAAGGGGCACATGCTTACACACTGGCAACATTGGGGGGGAAAATAGGGCACCATGGCAGAAAACATGGGGGAGTTTAGACGGTGACCTGGTGCTCACGGCATACTATTCCACCATAATCTGTGTACATGGTGGTACAATGCCTTGTTACCAGGCAGCATTACTAACACAGCAGGTAGAACCATGGTGGTTGATCGCACTGTTAGATAACCAGTTGTCCACAACCACTGGAGGTTCTGTAGACTTAGGACAGTCACCGTCTACCACAACCCTGATTCTATGTGAAAAAAAAAAGTTTCTCATGAAATTAGGGGTGGAGAACATGTAACAATGTGTGTTTTCTTCAGAAAACCTCCAAAATTCACCAAATATCATGTACATACCCCAGAGCTTCTGGGGGCCTGGCAGCCCCCAGACCCCCGGCTTTATCTCTCCTTTTTAAAAAATGTCATATTTAAACACCCCCCCAAATAGAATTCTGGCTACGCCCCTGCTTCAAGGTCAATTATTTTAAGATGGATGCCCTCAATATTCCATGAAAGTATAGAAAGGGCATCCACATCTTGATCCCCAACTCCCTTATCCAAATCTAGCAGGCATTCGGAGTTCATTTGTTTGATATTATCTACAGACTGCATTTGTCAGGCTGAATCATTAACTATCAGCGGCGAATAGGTAGTAGGGTCAATTAGGTTTCCAAAGTCAATCATGGGGTTATCTGCCTCTAAGATTTATTCTGGACTATCCTTAGTCTGTGACAACACAGAAAAGATTTTGCCCAAGTCTCAAGGATTAACTAAATGTATTCCAAAACAATCCAGCTTGCTGGTCAGAGAAAGCAAGCTGCTAGCTATATGAGGATTTTTAAATGTAATGTCAATCTGTGTTGTGGGCTCAGGATCTCCATATAACTTTATGGACTCCACCATGTTTCTGGAGATATAAAATCCTAATGCTCTTTCCAAGAAGAGCAACAAACCTTCCTGAACTTTCCTATGAGAATACTTGAATGAAACCTTCCACCCAAAGATAGTTATGGTCCTACTCAGCCATACTTCTCTCTGCTACAGTACATGATCCTCTATCACTCCCAAGATTTTTCTCTGTGCTATCGTATCCTTCTCACTCAGCACCTCCCTATGGAGAATCTCTTCTGGGGAAGGATAAGACTGTGTAGGAACCTCTATACATGATAGCTTCATGTTTGCGTACCTTGGGACCATTATAGGTAATGAGATTTCCAGTCCTTTTTTTACCATAGATGGAATTTTCTCTAGGATAAAATTAGCAGTTTCTGCAGATGAACAATAGAATAGAACAGTATTCTCATATTCTGGGTTTGGAGGCCTAAGTGCCTTCATCTTGCCATTTATGTTAACATTCTATAGTCCAAAATAGCTAAGCATCCTATCAAGAAACAACTGATTAGTTTCATTCTCTATCTTGGGAATGCCCTGAATCTCAGTCATGAACTGAGCATTTTCAGGTCTCCTCCTTTCAATAGAAGCTCCTTTCCTGTCCCCACCAGTATGGTCGAAGGGTGGATTATCAGTGATCTCAGCCTCCCCCGATATGCTGTTTGTGATTCCTCACTTAAAATGTCCTCATACAGATTTTCATCTTGATTAATAAGATTAAAACAAGGCAATTCCTCTTGTACAAGCCCCTGCAGCTTACTACTAATAACCTGCTGAGCCTCCTGTACCTCAGGAGACTCTTGGATAGTACAAGGTGTTTGATTAGTGTATACCTTAGACCCAAACTTTTCTGGTCCCCCTTTTAGATTTTTTGTTTTTTATTTCTTAATTTTATGTGACTTATGAAACTTCTGTTCAAAAGAGGCTGACTTATTAAAGGGACCTGTATCTGGGCTTCCCATATAGCAAGAGCAGATCTTATCCTTATCAAAAGGGGGAGGAAAATTCACCTGAATTCCTCTTGTGTATTTTCAGACTAAGCCCGACACTGGGAGCTCCTCTTCAGACAGGCTAAGATGTTGATGCCTACTATTGTCCAGGACTCTTTCCAAAAGGGCTCTATTATGAAAGACAACTGCTCTTAAACTAGAGATCTCATCCTTTAAAACAACAATATTTTCCAACAAAATGATGTCAGCTGAGTATCTATTTTTTAGGATTTCTAAGGTCTGTTTTGAGATAGTCGAGGTTGCCCCCAGATTTACTCTTTTGGGGCTTATTGGCTCATCTGCAGTTATATTATCCCCCTCAGGGGTCCTCATGCAATTTCTCACAGAAACTTCTTCTGTCTCATCATAGTTCACTTGTTCTCTTACTTCTCTATGGGATTTATCTAGTCTTTTTAACCCTTCTATGGTTGTACTCATTTCCTGGATTATAGTCCCCAGTGCTAGGCTATCCCCCTTATTCTCCAATTGTTCAGTAAAAAAAGTCCACCTAGAAGTTTTGGCTTTCACCGTCTCCTGGGCTATGGCCTGTGAAGTTCACTTAGGGACAACCCTAGGCGATGCAAGGCCATTCACACTGAGTTGGTCAGAGAAGAACGCTGGAGAGAAATCTAACTCTGGAGAATCAGAGATCTCATCGTTAATTGAACCCTGTGTAAGTGTTTCCCACTCATACTGTTCATAAAAGATCATTTCTTCTGAGTGACTAATATGCACTACGCTATGGTCATTTTGTGAGTCGCCTTGGTCTTCTCCTTCCAACTGATCCAGCCACACGGCTGAAGCCTGAGCCGGAGTAGAGAGATACCTTGAGGCTTCTTCCTTTTCTATCCACAAATCAGTTAATTTAAGCTGTTTTTTTTCTTCAAGCCCTTTCCTGGGGATGACATTCTTACCCTCCTCCTTAACAATTCCTTTCTCTTGAATAGAATTCCTTTTCTTAAAATTACATTTCTTAACTCTGGATCATCTAGTTTTTCTTATGTTACTTTGGTTAAGGGAATCCAGTACATCTTCCTGTGTATCTACTATTATAATTGCTTGAGACACCGACTCTCCAGACATAACGCCTGGTGGTGATTTGCCTTTCCCACTTCTGGTGATTACCATTCCTTCTGTGTTTTCCTAGAAGTGCTCACAATAACAAGATGTCAAGGTTTCAACTCTATCTAGATTTTCAGGCAAAAGTACAATAGTGCTATATGTCAAAGCCAGTTACAACAGCTATACAGCTATACACAGCTTAATACCAACAGGCTATTTTCCCTGAGAATGGCTGTAAAGAAATAGTTTCCATAAACAGCTCTCTCCCAGGAGCACAGTGTTTGCGTTTATGGTCTCACAGCTTTACTTCCCAGGTCTCCCCAAATGAGGGCAGCTCAGTAATTTCAGAAATGGCCCTTTTCAAATGCTTGTTAAATATTCTCAGGCAAAAGATCTCTAGATTACTTTGCAACCTATAATCACCACCATTGGTCACAGTTCACAGTTCGTAGTCCATGCACAAGTTGAAAAAAAGCAGCACTACCAGCGCTAACTGTTAAGAAAAGGAAAGTACTTCTGAAGTCCAATCTGCAGCTCAAATTGCTTGTATCTGTGTTTTGAAAAATAGCTCATAATAGTCCAGCATCCTGATTGAAGTAGGTTTGGTTTCTTGGAGTTGTATAAGACAGGCAGGATGGAAAACCTCCTTGTAAAAATCTTGATAGGCACTGACAAACAGAAAAAAGAAAAATCAGTCTGTATCAATCCATCATATAAGCCTACAAAGCCCCCGAGTTTTAAATACTAACCCCAGGAATTCCTAAATCCAAACACAAGCAATCATCAATTATACAGTATACAACTGAACTCAAAGTTAAAATATTTTTGTAATAAAAGCTTCACTGCATCAGCCTGACTCTCAAGTTGAAGGGTGAAAACAGAATAGACACCTGAGCCCCTACAACCATGGGTTAATACACCCAAAGTATGTCACATGTGCACCTCCAAACTCCAAGTTTTCATAATAATTCTCTAGCAAATCTCCTGCTAACTTACAGGATTTTTTTTAAAAGGATTTAAAGCTTACTTGTTGTTGTTTTTACTTTTATTCATATCAGGCTGAATTCCTTAGCCTCAGGGGATGCATATGCTTCTGGTCCACTCTCTCCCCACTAACCAGACCAGGAGAGGCAGCTCCCAAGCTCTGAGAACTACAAAAGTGCACTTGGGGGCATGTAGGCCAATGCCAATCCAGGGTCAGCTGCACAGCACCAGCTCCTTCAACAAGTTGTCCCAATGAACAGCTATACCCACTCCAAAAAACAGCCAGCGAGCGAAAACAAGCAAAAAGTGCTGTCCCCAGCCAAAGCAATTCGCCAAGTAGCTGAAAAGCTATTGTTTGCCACAGCTGCCAGCAAAAACATGGAGACACCAGGAAGAACTCCTCTGAGGGACCAACCAGGGTTGTGCACTAAAGTAAAGCAAATCACGTGGTCAAGCCACAGCAAAACGGTGCAAAGATTTAAATTACAATCAGCCCTTAAAATGAGTAAAATGAATAAAAATATACAGACACTTGCAATGCAAAATCTGCTCTAATATTTGAAATCTACTCAGTGCCCTTAAAAAATACTCCCAATATAGGAGAGAAGTGCACACAAACACAAAAAGCTCTCAGACTGCCTCAATTTTAAAAACAATAAACTCTCCAAAACACCATTAAGAGGGAAATACAGTTAAACAAAAATTTAGATGGACAGACAAACAGAGGGATAAAGGGACTCTCCTGATTTATCTTGCTAGGAGAAAAAACTTCTTCAAAAAGGGGTATCAGTTTTTTCTTTTTTCCAGGGTGTTTCTTCCCTTCCCTTCCCATTGCGACCGTTCGACTGGCCTTCTCGCTCAAACCACAGCTCCAACCACTGGCATCTACTCCAGAGTTTTCCTCCTGTGTGCAGGGTGAGAAAAAGCAAATGGGAAAAATACTGTTCCACCCAGCCGGGAATGCAATAAGAAATTCTGATAAGGCCACATATCACTCAGGCAGTAGATGGCATACCTGTTTCAGAAATAAAACTTGCTTAGCAGCCCTGCTTCCAGCGCCTACTCCACAAACACAGGAGCGATTAGCATGAACTTCCCCCCCGTGTTTATGTACCAGGTAGGGCTGAGAAGAACATTCCATATACAAAGCAGATGTCCAGGGCCACACTGTATTAACAAAAAAAAAAGCTAATGGGGAGCCACTCCCCTCTTAATCTACTGATACACCAGTCTCCTCATCACCAAAATTCCCGATCCCCCCAGCTGAAACTGGTAAACTTTGGCTCTCCTTAACTCAGCTCCCTTTCATATTTGTGTCTATGCCCAAATGATGAGGGTGAACCAAAAACAAACCACTCACCTAAGTAGACAGACAACTATGTATTCCACAAACAGAGAACACATTCCTCCCTCCTCACATTAAATTATACAGTAAATACAAAACCTTAGAGGGCTCAAACATTTATACAGTCCATCTGAATGAAACTAAAGCTGTCCAAGGAAAGCCTAGCTCCTAGGCCTTCCGAGGTATGTCCAAACTAAACTAGAGGCTAAAAATGAAGAAAATGAAAGATCCAGAGACAGCATGTGCCTGCTTAACAAAAGAACACTTGAGGATCAGTCTCTGCATAATGGAGGCAGATCCAAGTCTTTCTCATACCTCCCAGAGATACAGATAAATTAATTGTCTCAATGTGTGTGAATAGACCATAAAGTCTCACAGTCCTCCTTCAATTATCAGCAACACTTGCAGAAGCAGCTGGAGTGATAGCTGGTTCCTTTTTCTTACCTGGTTGTTTATGCTTGCCTTCAGTCTTCCACTGAGGAAGTGGATGTGGTGTTTATGGGAAAGTTTCCAAGTCATTCCTCATCTTTCCTAGAAGCTATTGCATCTCATCTGAGGTAGCAGTCTTTCTCCCTCTCCCTCTCTGTCTCTGGAGACAGTTTGCTAGCATCAGTTGTCTAATTCCTTTAGCGTTTCCAAGTCTTCAGCTTCTCCAAGTATAGGATGCATAAGGAGAGGCATCACCAGTAGAAAACAGGAAGTTGTTATCCCTCTGTACAGACAGTTGGTGAGACTCCATCTGGAATACTGCATGCAGTTTTGGAGACCCCATCTCAGCAAAGACATAGACAGAGTGGCGGCTGTCCAGAGGAGGGCAACCAAAATGGTGCAGAGTCTGCACCAGAAGACATATGAAGAGAGACTAAAGGTGCTTAATATGTATACCCTTGAGGAAAGAAGAAAGAGGGGGTAACATGATAGAAACTTTCAAGTACCTCAAGGGAATCAATAAAGTCCAAGAGGGTAGTATCTTTCAGAAAAAGAGATGTGCAAGAACAAGGGGGCTCAATTTGAAGATAGAGGGGGGACGGCTCAGAGGTAATGTAAGGAAGTATTTTTTCATGGAGAGAGTTGCGGATGCATGGAACAGCCTTCCTGAGGAGGTCGTGGAGTCAAGAACAGTGGGGGAATTCAAGAATGCATGGGACAGACATAAGGCAGTTCTGGTGAGGGGTAGGAGGAAGTGGGCTGTTGGTTAACTAGGATCTGCAGCTTATCTGTTAGGTAGAAAAATGGGCAGACTAGGTGGGCCAAGTGGTCCTTATCGCGGTCAAATTCTATGTTTCTATGTCTGCAGTTTGTGTCACCAAGTCAGCAACTTTGCGCTCCTTAACCTGAAGATCACAGCAGGTGTCTGCAAGTTCTTGTTTTATTGCAGTCAAGGTATAACCCAGTTGTTTTAGCTCTGTATATAATTTTTTAGATGTGATGGGAAATTTGGCTTCATCTTCATCCTCTGAAGCAGAACTGATAACAGGGTCTGGAGATTCAGCTCGCCTGAGGATGGGCAGCCTCACTAGGCCTAGAAATGGCACTATCTTGTTTAGCCTTCCCCGGCTCTCAAGCAGC
This sequence comes from Neoceratodus forsteri, assembly GCA_016271365.2. Lineage (NCBI taxonomy): Eukaryota > Metazoa > Chordata > Ceratodontiformes > Ceratodontidae > Neoceratodus > Neoceratodus forsteri. The sequence continues at coordinate 1,020,109,925 of CM057454.1, read as the reverse complement.
AAAGTCTTTTAACCGGTGTCTCATTTCCATGGTTAAAGCTTCTAAACTGCATTTTTAACTGAGCAGCAAGTTTTAAAGTCTGGATGGGGTTGGAGCTTAGGTTACCCAGAGGAGCTCTGCTGAGTTCTGTCTGCCATGGAAGGTGATGTCACCAGAAGTCAGGTTTTCCATGGTTTCTAATGAAGTTAAAAAAGTCCCTACTTTAGCAGGCTCTAGTCCTCATGTTACTCTCTCTCAGTGTTCCCGATGGCTTTTTGTGATTAACAGCTCAATGAGAACAGCCATTATCTGGCAGTTCAAGAGGGGGATCCTACATAAGACTCACTGTGAGTCACTATCACTCCACTGTTAGGACTTTCAGTGAGTGTCCAGGCTGTAATCAAGGGTAAAGTGCTGTTAAGTTACTAACTTATAGTTTTCTGAATGAGTCTCTGTCTGTTGATTTGTCTCACATTATTAAGACCAGTGTACTCATTTCCCAATATTTTGAGTGTCTGTATCCAACATTTCTGTGACAAACAGGAACTTCCTGTTTAGGAACAGGACGTGAGTGATCACAGAGCCACAAAAGACTCACCATTCTAGAAGGAAAAGAGTAGCTCTTTGTCCCCCCCCAGCCGCTGGAGGTCTGACTCTGAGCAAGTAAGGAGACTACTGAGTAATATAGGAACTTCTCGTCTCATAACAGGAAGATCAGGAGCTTAAAGGGCACAGAGGCAATAAGTAAGTAGGAGAAAAAATAAAAAATCAAGAAAAAAATAAATAAACAAACAGAGGAAAGAGTAAGTATCCAAAACAACAGTTAAGGGGCCAGAAATAAGACATGATGGAAGTGGTGCAGTGCAGTGGCTGTGCAGCAGCAGTCTTCCAGGAGATGTTCTGGAGGATGCGGTGTTGTCCCATCTGCGGCACCTTTCTGGGCTGAGGGAGGAGGTTGCTCATCTCCAGGCTGAGTTAGCCAGGATTTTGGGAACCTCCTCTCCCACCCAGGGACCACCAAGGGAAATTGCTGTTGCCTCAGAGGTTGCCAAGAAAGAGGAGCAGTTGGGCCATAGTGGGCTCAGAGAGGGTGAGGGTGGTGGAACAGAGGTGCAATCCTCCAGTTATACCTTGTCACAATTCATATGCCATTCTGGAAAAGTGTGGTTCCTCTATGGAGGCACCCACAGTGAAGACCAAGGAGGATTCTGGGAACCTCCACAAAGAAGACCCACAAGAGGGTGGCATAGGACCCCACAGGGGAAGGAAACAACTCCTGGTGGGGGACTCCATTGTTAGGAGGGTAGAACTGGGGGAAGAAGGGGAGAGGGAGGTAAGGTGCCCACCTGGTGCCATGGCTTGGAGGGACAGGGACAGAATCCTCAGGTATGCCAGAGCAGCTGCACAGGGAGGGAGCTGGATGTCATTGTCCACCTAGGGACAAATGACCTGGCTGAGAAAGGGATCAGAGCAGTGCAGGAAGAGTTTGTGGAGTTGGGGAAGGGCTTTAGACAAGTAGTATACATGGTAACCTTCTTGGAGGTGCTGCCTGTCTATGGCATGGGTGAGATTTGGGTGTTCCATACCATGGGATTCAATCAGTGGTTGAAAAACTGGTGCAGAGCTCAGGGGTTTGGCTTCACTGGGGACTGGGGGTCCACTTGGAGTGATGCAGGCATATACTGGAGCGATGGTCTGCATCTGTCCAAAAGGGGAACCAGGATCCTAGGTGATAGGTTTAAATGCTTCATTTGTAAGCATTTAAACTAGCCAAGAGAGGGAGGCACTGAAAAGGAACAGGGAAATTCTAGCTCCCACCAAAAAATCAGGGTAGTAAGTGAGGTAAACACCAAGATGGAGACGTCAATAGGGAGAAGGGCAGGGGTAAATGGAGAAAACAACAAAGACAATAAGGACAGGGATGGGGCAAAAAGGGATAAGGCCTTCAAGAAATGGAGGGTAATGAGTACCAATGTCCATAGTCTGGGCAACAAGCTCCCTAAACTGGTGGCATTGATGGAAGAGGGATGTCTGGATATCATGGCAGTCACAGAAACATGGTACACAGATAACCATGACTGGGATGTTAACACACCAGGGTACACAACCTACAGGAGAGACAGGGAGGGGAGAAGAAGGGGAGAAGTAGCTCTCTATGTAAGGGAAGGGATAAAAGCAATGGAACAAAAGAGTAAACAGGAAGGAGAGGAGGCACTGTGGGTCACCTTAGAGACTGGAAATGGCACCATAATCCGCACAGGGGTTGTATACAGACCCTCATCTCAGGGGGAAGGAATGGATAAGGATATGATAGAAGGCATCCTTAGTATGGCAGAGAAAGGGGAGATACTGTTATTGGGGGACCTGAATATACCAGATGTTAACTGGAGCACCTTTGCTGCAGCCACATTCAAAAGCAGGGCCATTCTTGATGTCATACTGGGGGCATGCTTCAGATAGCTAGTTTTGTAACCTACTCATGAGGGAGCAATCTTAGACCTCGTACTCTCAACTGGGGACAGTGAGAGGATCTCAGATCTAGAAGTGGGTAGCCATCTGGGAACAAGTGACCACCAAACAGTGTGGTTCACGATAAACACAGCTACAGAGTCAAGCCATACAATAGTGAGGGTACTGGACTTCAGGAGGGCTGACTTTGGCAAGATGGGAGAATGCCTTAGAAAGGCACTAGCAAACAGGTAAGAAGGAGGGGTGGAGCAACAATGGGGAAACATCAACACTGCCATCACAGAGGCAACAAGCCTTTGTGTGAAGCAAATAAACAAATCAAAATGAAAGAAAAAGCCACTATGGTTCTCAAAAGAGGTGGCGGGGAAGGTTAGGGAGAAAAAGATAGCATTTAGGAAGTATAGGAAAACACAGAAGGAGCAGAACAGACAATTGTACCAGTTAAGGAAGAAGAAGAAAGAAGGAAGGGGGGAGTCAGAATAGCAAAGGCTCAAACTGAGGAAAAGATAGCCAACTCAGTTAAGAAGAGGGATAACATCTTTTATAGATACATCAGGGAGCATAGAAAGGCAAAGGGAGGGATAGTGAGGCTGAATAGAATGGATAGTGGGTGGGCAGAGAGGGACAGTGAAAAAGCAGGGATACTGAATGAATACTTCTGCTCAGTATTCACAAAAGAGGACGAGGGGAGGTACCTAATCCAATTAACAGAAGCACTCTGGATAGGGGGGTCGATCCCAGTCCTTTCACAGAAGAAAGGGTTCTGAAAGAACTCCTAAAACTGAAGGTGGACAAAGCAGTGGGGCCTGATGGGATTCACCCCAGAATTCTAAAAGAATTAAGGGGAGAACTAGTGACACCCCTGACTACCCTTTTTCACAAATCATGGGAGGATGGTGTAGTACCTGAGGACAGGAGGAAGGTGGATGTGATTCCCCTTCACAAAAGTGGGAGCAAGACAGAGGCAGGAACTTACAGACCTGTCAGTTTGACCTCTGTGGTAGGGAAAGTGATGGAATCACTTCTGAAGAAAAGAATTGTTGAGTACCAGTGGGGCACAGGATCCAAGCAGCATGGGTTCACAGCAGGAAGGTCATGTCAGATGAATCTAATCAATTTATTTGACTGGATGACCAAAGTAGTAGACCAGGGAGGGACTGTGGACATGGCCTAACTAGACTTTAACAAGGCATTTGACACAGTCCCGCACAAAAGATTAATAAACAAATTAACCAACCTGGGAGTGGGTCCCAGGGTGGTAGCCTGGGTAAAACATTGGCTGGACAACAGGACATGGAAGATAATTGTCAACGGAGTCCACTCTGAAGAAAGGGGGGTTACTAGTGGGGTACCGCAGGGTTCAGTACTAGATCCAGTCCTTTTTAACATCTTTATAAGTGACATTGCAGAGGAACTGGAAGGAAAAATATGCCTCTTTGCAGATGACACAAAGATCTGCAACAGGGCTGATACACAAGGCGGTGTGGGAAGGATGAGAAGAGATTTGGCAAGGTTGGAGGAATGGTCAGAAGTATGGCAGCTTGGATTCAATGCAAAGAAGTGCAAAATAATTCACCTGGGAAACAAAAACCCAGGGGAAGAGTACACAATGGAGGTAGAGGTAGTAACAAAAACAAAAATGGAAAGTGACCTGGGGGTAATCATATCAGATGACCTTAAGGTTGGCAAGCAATGTGAGAAGGCAATAGGGAGGGCTGGGGGGATTCTGGGATGTACAGGGAGAGGCATCGCCAGCAGAAAATAGGAAGTTGTCATCCCTCTGTATAGGCAGCTGCTGAGACCCCATCTGGAGTACTGTGTACAGTTCTGGAGACCCCATCTCTGCAAGGACATAGACAAGATGGAGGTAGTCCAGAGGAGAGCAACTAAAATGGTGCAGGGTCTGCAAGAGAAGTCATACGAGGAGAGACTAGAGGAGCTTAATATGCACAGTATACTCGTGATGAAAGGAGGGAGAGGGGGGACATGACAGAAACATTTAAGTACCTCAGTGGAATCAACAAAATCCAAGAGGGAGGCATCTTTCAGAAAAAGAGATGTGCAAGAACAAGGGGACACAATTTGAAGGTAGAGGGGGGACAGCTCAGGGGGCAATGTGAGGAAGTATTTTTTTCACAGAGAGGGTGATGGATACATGGAACAGCCTTCCTGAGGAGGTTTTGGGGTTTAAAACTGTAGGAGAATTCAAGAATGCATGGGACAGACATAAGGCAATTCTTGTGGGGGGTAGGAAGAAATAGGCTGTTGGTTAACTAGGATATGCAGCTTATCCTGTAGGTAGGGAAATGGGCAGACTAGGTGGGCCAAGCAGTCCTTATATGCCATCAAAGTCTATGTTTCTATGTAAAATGTTAAGAGCTGTACAGGGTGTACCCTGCTGGTGGTGGGATTTATCTCAACCTCACCATAGCTGCTCCCTCTCACCTCCAAATCTCTCAACTCTGTACTTTCCCTGGACACTACTGAAGACCAGACTCTGAAATGACCATCCATAGATCCATACAGTAGCTGCCATTGCTGGCATGTGTAGGAGTCCCCAGTTCTTTTAAATGGACCGTGCCAGCCAACACCATCCATGCAGTACCATGCTTATCCCACCCAGCATGTCCTTTCATCCTAAAAACAAAGCTTTGGAGCGTGCATGGAACAAAAATAAACCTTAAAGAAGAGCCAATGCCTCAAGAAAAACTTTGAAGAACATAATATTTGAACACAAAGCAGCTTATTTTTCTCATTAGCTCTGTATTTCTTCCCTCCATTATTTATTAATGAGGTCAGGAGCATGAAAACAGAAGAGTTGTTCCCCAAGTTTGTACCTTATTTGTACTTTACCCGCTAGCATATTCTGCCAATCCTGTTGTTTGCTCTATTGTATGTAATTGACTCTGGTTTGCTACCAACTGTATGTAACTGATTCCTGTATGCCTCCACCACTGTAACCCTTCCGGGTTGCACCTGAAAATAGGCACTTGGGGCTGGATATTCAAACTGCGCCATTCATAGGCGCAAGCCCTTGAGCTGTGCAAAATAGTTGTGCAGGGATGTGTCCTGGGCGATATTCAAAGGAGTTGCGCTATTGAGCAACTCCTTTGAATATCACCCCCCAGCCACAGCCACTGTGCATGGTGCAGTGGAACTTGCGCCACCGCAAGTTGACAGAGTGGAGCATTCAACTTGCGGTGGCACAAGTACCATTGCGCCATGCGCAAAATCACGATATTCAAAAGGTGACATGCAAATGGGGCTATAATTCATGCAAGGCGCAGGGGGCCATTTGCATGTGATTATATCCCCATTTGCATGCCATTAGACATGTAGGTGTGCCGATCCCGAGGACTTGCCTGGCACCTGCCAGGCAGCAGCCGTCGAGGACCGGCGCCTACAGCCCGATCGCGGGCATGAGTGCTCCCCACCAGCCTGATCACGGGCATCAATGTGGCTCCCCCTCCTCCCGTACATATCCCTGGTGGTCCAGTGGACGAAATGCCCGATCGGCGGTATGTGTAATAAAGCCACCCCCAGACATAGCCCTGGTAGCTGGTGTCCCCACCCCACCACCCACGAAGCCCCACCGCTCCCCGGCGGCCAGCAGCATCCACCCGCCTGCCGCCTGCAGCCTCCGACTGACTGCCGGTGAATCTGCAGCCATTGGTGCAGAGCAGAGCCAATGGTGCATTACTATCCATTATGACAGTCAGATTTGTGAACTCGTTCACAAATCTGGACTGTCATATGCGTATGGAAGCTACCCGTGCATCTTGCTCTCGCAATGCGCGAGCAGTCGACTCGGCGGTGCGGGCAGCAGCGGTGGATGCTGCCACCGCCCGCCGCCGGGGGGCGGGTGGTGGCTCGAAAGTGGGTGGTGGAAACACTAGCCACCAGGGCTATTTCTCAGGGGGTGGTTTTATCACACACTGCCTGCGATCTGCGCTTCGGTCCACTGGACCACCAGGGATATGTAGGAGGGGTGGGAATACAACACATACCGCCAGCGATCGGGCATTTCGGTCCACTGGACCACCAGGGATGTGTACAGGAGGGAGGGAGCCACATTGATGCCCGCGATCGGGCTGGTGGGAAGGTGTACACTATGCCCGATGTCGGGCTGGGGGGCACAGGGACTGGGTTGAGGGCCAGCCACAGGTGGTAGCTGCTGTGTTGCGCCTGCATACAGCAGCTCACCTGTGGGTGGCCTTCGACTTGCCTTTTTTGGCTCAAAGTCCTGCAGGCGCAGGTTGGGGTTGTGCCTGCACAACTCTGCACAACCCAGCTGAATATCGGGCTGTGCAGTTTATGTATGGTTCCTCCCCCTCCAGTTCAGCATGCATTCATTTGCATTGCGCTGTTGCTCAGCATGTTTTCTGTGGCGCAACTGCCTCCTGCTGAATATTGCAGAATGGAGCAAGTTTGGACTTGCGCAGGCGCAACTCTATTGCGCATGGCGCAACCCTTTTGAATATCTGACCCTTGGTGTCTAGTGTGCCCTACCGGTTAACAAAAACAAATAAATAAATAAATAAAGTCTTCATCAGCTCGCATTGCTTCTTCCCAACCTGATGTCATAATACTGTGCTTGTAACATCACAGTTATTCCCATAGTAATAGACTGTGATGTCACAAGAGAGCTATATGATGTCAAATAGGGAGTAAGTTATAAATGCAGATGGACCCTAAGGGATAAAGATCCTGTTTTTGTGGGAATTTCTTCAATAACAAATAATGCAGAGGAGAAATATATTGGAGATATGTGAAATAGAAGCTGAATTGTATCCAACTATGACATTTTCCAAAGTTTTTTCAAAGGCGTCAGCTGCTCATTAATAAAATCTATTATTTGAAAGGTTAAAATAGGAATTCCTGCAGTGCATACATTTATATAGAAACAGAGGTAGTATAGTGTTATGCCTGTGTGCTGTTTCTCCTGGGCAGATGAAAGAACAACATTTAAAAAAATCTGTTATTGTTGGGGCACAGCATGTTAAAATCAATATTTAAAAAAATTAAAATGTCATACAATTTTCTATTTCCCCAACCCCCATAGGTCTGTGTGGCCCCTTCCCCAGAGAAATCCTAGATGTGCCCCTGGCTCACTTGACGCTGTACAAAAACTTCCAGAAGTGCAGGTATTCAGTTGATCACACGGTAGGAACTGAGAGTGTCTTTCTCTGCCTGACTCTGTTCATTGCCCTGTGCCAGGTGGTAGTGTAGTGAGGTGCATGATGATGTTGGCTATTTTGTGTGCAGAGCTAGGTATGCTGGCCTGAACAATTTCTGTTGTGGTATCCTCTGGTTTGGGGAGGTCAAAAAGAAGAAGAGAGTGGACAATGGTACAAAACAATAGGAGGGCACACTGTGTATGATGGCATTGCAGTCTTCCTTTTTTTTGCTGGGGCAGGAAGCAATATGGGAGCAGGATAAATGTGGAATATTCGGAGTATTTCTTGCCTGGCATTTTTCCCTAACTGATCAAAAATTATCATTATAAGTGTGGTCTTGCGCAACCATCTGTGGGCTGGTGCAATTTGGAATCAAAACTTGTCATGCTTGCTAGCGCAAAAAAGGGTTACGCTTGACTCCTGCTTATACTGTACAGTGGTGTGAAAAAGTATTTGCCCCCTTCCTGATTTCCTCTATTATTGCATATTTGTCACACTGGATGTTTTCAGGTCTTTCGACACAATGTAATATTAGATAAAGGGAACCTGAGTGAACAAATAACACTTGTATTTGTTTACCTATTTCAGTTTTTAATGAAAACAGTTAACCAACACCAACTGGCACTGTGTGAAAAAGTAATTGCCCCCTTACACTTAATAACTAGTTACATACCTTTAGCTGCAATGACTGCAACCAACGCTTCCTATACTTCAATATCAGTCTTTCACATCGCTATGGAGGAATTTTAGCCCACTCTTCCTTGCAGAACTGCTTTAATTCAGTAACACTGGTAGGTTTTCGAGCATGAACTGCTCATTTTAGGTCCTGCCACAGCATCTCTATTGGGTTTAGGTCTGGACTTTGACTAGGCCACTCCAAAACTTTAATTTTACTTCTTTTCAGCCATTCTGATGTGGACTTGCTTTTGTGTTTTAGATCATTGTCTTGCTGCATGACCCAACTACGCTTCAGCTTCAGCTGACGGACGGATGACCGGACATTCTCCTTAAGAATTTTCTGGTACAGAGCAGAATTCATGGTTCCTTTAATTATGGCAAGTCATCCAGGTCCTGAGGCAGCAAAGCATCCCAACACCATCACACTACCACCACCATGTTTGACTGTTAGTATGATGTTCTTACTGTGGAATGCTGTGTTTGCCTTACGCCAGACATGATGGGATCCATGTCATCCAAAAAGTTCCACTTTGGACTCATCTGTCCATAGAACATTTTCCCAAAAGGCTTGTGGATCATCCAGGTGCTTCTTGACAAATGAGAGATGAGCATTTATGTTCATCTTGGTTAGCAGTGGTTTCCACCTTGCTACTCTCCCATGAAGCCCATTTTTGCCCACTCTCTTTCTGATTGTGGAGTCATGAACACTGACCTTAGCTGAGGCAAGAGAAGCCTGCAGTTCTTTGGGTGTTGTTTTAGGATCCTTTGACACATCCTGGATGATTTTACGCTGCGCCCTTGGAGTAATTTTGGCAGGCCGCCCACTCCTGGGAAGATTCACTACTGTTCCAAGTGTTCTTCATTTGGAGATTATGGCTCTCACTGTGGTTCGGTGGAGTTCCAGAGCCTTAGAAATAGCTTTGTAACCCTTTCCAGACTGATAGATAGCAACAACTTCTTTTCTGATCTTTTCAGGAACTTCCTTTGATCGTGGCATGATGTGCTTGTTGACTCTTTGTGCTGGCAACGTGACTCTGATGGTAAGGGTCAAAATAAGTGAGGTTTATATTGAGCAGGGCTGGCTGTAATCAGGCCTGACTGTGTTCAATCAGCTGACTCTACTTATCCCTTTAATTGGGTTGATTTAACTAGGGGGCAATTACTTTTTCACACAGTGCTAGTTGGTGTTGGTTAACTGTTTTCATTAAAAACTGAAATAGGTAAACAAAAACAAGTGTTATTTGTTCACTCAGTTTCCCTTTATCTAATATTACATTGTGTCTAAAGACCTGAAAACATCCAGTGTGACACATATGCAATAACAGAGGAAATCAGGAAGGGGGCAAATACTTTTTCACACCACTGTATGTATTGTATTCAAGTTGTTCAATGGACTAGAGTTAAAAAAATAAAAAGCATTAGCAATCTTTCATCTCCCACACTTGGCAATTTTTAAGTTTAGAATTAGGAGATAAATTTACGTGCTACAAAGGACATTGTTGATGCTTTGAACTATAAGTTTCCAAATGCATCTTTCAGTATTAGCAATTTTACTTTACATCCCCCTTATATGGTCTTAGAGGTTTTATTTATTTGAAGTATTTTACCAGGAAGAAACATACTAAGCTGATGGGTGGGGGAGATAATACAACAAGATGACATAAATAATACTACAAAAACAGATATGCATCAAATTTGTCAGTGCAAGCCATACAGTATAACAAAAAGGAATGAGGTACAAAACATTATAAATTTACAACCCTTATTTAGTGCATGGTAGAAACAGGGCAATACAGTTCATTAAAGATAGATAAAATGACAACTGAACAGTCACACTGAAACAAACCCAATTGAGCATATCAGTAGTGAGTAGTGACTTAGGACCATATCAGGGATGGGCAATCTGTAGAGAGGGTAGGGTGGCCACTAATGTCAAGGGCCAGGAACAGTTGCAGGAGGCAGTTGTAAAAGTCAGGAAGAAGAGACCTGAGAAGAGAAGAGGCAGAGTGAATGGACAGGGGAAGAGAGAGTACCAGAGTTTAGGGAAACAATATTAAATGGCAACCTGGCCAGAAGTAGATTTCCTGGGGTGGGGGAGTAGAAAGAGAACTGGAAACAGTGCTACAGAGAGAGTAGGAGGAAAAGGGGGGGTAGGAGAGGAGAGAGGTAAGATAAAGAAGTAGGGAACCAAACCAGAATTTAGATATGGAGGAAGAACAGTGGGTGAGGTGCCTGGCATCAAGGAAGGGGAAGGAGAGGGAGGAGTAAAGAGAGCAGAGGTGGGTTCAAGGGTACAGTCCAAAGAAAACAACAGAAGGAGTGAAAGAAAAGGTCCAGTTTGACAAGGGTGCATTTGAGATTAGTGGTGTAGACTATGTCACCATTGTCAAAGATGGGGAGGATCACATTCAGTACACTCTCAGGGTAGGTAGGAAATGGGATATATGCTTTGTTGCTGTACACTGCATCAAGCTTGGGGTGGAGATTAAGGTGGATGACAAAAATATGTGTCGAGAAATTGAGATGTCGGTCAAGCCAGACACTAAGGTACTTAAAGGAAGAGACATCCTCAATCACAGCACCATCAGGGTCATGGAATGATGGGCGAAAGGAGACTTTAGTAAACCTGTGTCAAGAGTCAAAGGTCACAAAGAGCATTTTCTTGGCACTGAGGGACAGTTGGTTTGACTCACTGGAACCAGAGCTGAATATTTTCACATTTCAGTTGTAGTCAGGCAGTTAGGTCAGGAGCAAAAGGCCTGAGGCAAAGGGCACTGTATCATCAGCACACATGTAAATGGATGCAAAGGAGCAGCCAGTAGGGAGTTCAGTCAGGAATATGGAATATGGAAAAGAGAATGGGGACAAGGATGGACCATTGTGAGAAATTAAACAAATTGGTATTGGAGGGGATAAGGTGCTTCCAATCCGGACAGCTTGAGATCTGCCCTTAGGGTAGCAACAGAACCAACTGACTGAGGAGGCAGAGCAGCCCACTGCCATAAGCTAGTCCAGAAGGAGGGGGTGGGCAACAGTGTCAAAGGCTTTCATAAAGTCAACAAAGAAGGCGGAGTTGATTAGACCCTTGTCTTTTCCAGTACGGATTGAGTCAGTGAGCCATAAGTGAGCCACAGGGCTCAACGCTGGGGCTGGTGTTGTTCAGTGTCTTCATCAATGACATTGGGGATGGCATTAAGGGCAAAATGTGCCTATTCGCAGATGACACCAAGCTCTGTGGGAGAGTGGACACAGCTGAAGGGATACAGAACCTATAGGAAGATCTGGAAAAGCTGGGGAGATGGTCCAGGATCTGGCAGCTTGGCTTCAAAGCCAAGAAATGCAAAGTTATGCATATTGGAGCCAAGAATCCCAGGACAGAGTACTACCTGACTGGAGTCCGAGTATCTGCATCAGAGAAGAGAAGGACCTGGGAGTGATGATCTCTAGTGACCTGAAACACTCCACACAGTGCAAGAAAGCAGCAGCAAAGGCAAGCAAGATGCTGGGATGCATATCTAGGGGGATCAGTTGTAGGAGAGAGGAGGTTATACTGCCCTTGTACAGGTCAACGGTAAGACCACATCTAGAGTATGGAGTTCAGTACTGATGCCCACACCTCAAAAAGGACATTAACCTGTTGGAGAAGGTCCAGAGGAGGGCTACAAAGATGATAGCTGGTCAGCAGGGTAAGGCATATGAGGAGAGGTTGAGGGCACTGAACATGCACTCCCTGGAAGACAGGAGAGAGAGAAAGGGGACATGATTGGGACCTTCAAGTACTTGAAAGGGATAAATAAGGTTGATACAGAGAGTCTCTTTAAGCTGAGTGGCAACCATAACACGAGGGGGCAGTCTTAAGCTGGAGGGTGGATGGTTTAAGAGGGAGGTCAGGAAGCACTTCTTCACAAAGAGAGTGATGGACACTTGGAATGCACTGCTGGAAGAGGTCATCTCATTGAAGACAGTGGGCAGCTTTAAGAGAAGCTGGGACAGGCATAGGTGGAAGGCAAGGATCATGGGTAGGGAGGATGGGAGGAGTGGGGAGGGAGGGCAGGGACATTAGCTTAAGCTGTGGACCCTGCAATATGAGCAGACTTGAAAGACCAACCAACCTTCTTCTGCTGGCTTCTTCATATGTTTGTATGTTCATATACATGGGAGGTGGAAGTGGATTGGGATTTTCTGAAGCCAGGCTGAAGAGGAGTGAAGAAGGAAGAGAAGTTGAAGAGGGAAGAAATCTGTATGAGAACAAGGTGTTCTTTTAACTTAGCCAGAGTAGGAAGGAGAGAGAGAGATAAATTGGTAGTTACCAAGAGAGGAAGAATTGCCTCCTTTAAGGATGGGTGACCATAGCCTGTTCCTAGGCATCAGGGACAGTGGAAGAGGAGAAGAAGAGACTGGGGAGGTGGTGGGTAATAGAGAAGGAAATGGCAAGGGCTGATAGATGAGGCAGCTTGTGGTTGAGACCATCAGGGGTTTATATCCTTGTGGAGGTTGACAGTAAGGAGGGCTTTTAGGGAAGCAAAGGGAGTGGTGGGAGAAAAGAAGAAAGAGTGCATGGGAAAAGACCGAAGAAGAGGAGAGGGTGGAGGGAATGGAGGAGATGATGGAAAGAGCACAGGTGGTTATGTAGGAGTTAAAGGAAGAGGCAATGACAGAAGAACCAGATATCAGGGAGTTGTTAACCTTAAGGGAAGAGGCAATGAAGAAAGAGTCAGCTGTCAACCTTAAGGACTGGGGGGAGGGCAGGGTCAGAGCTCCATGCACAAAAACGGAATGTGATTCAACATTCAGTTTTCCACAAAATTGTTTTATTTTTTTCTTTACTGTAAAAATGCCTTCCAATGTTTTGTTAGATCATTTTTTTTCTGCGGAAAAATTATAATACAGTGGGTTTTTTCTTCTGAAAATAAGAGAACAAAAACATTTTTAAAAGACATAACATTGGAATTCATTCTGAATATATGAAAAACAACATGATTTTCATATTTTTTATTCTTTTAACATGATGTTTTTAATTTTTAAATTATGAAACTACAACATACGGGACTATTCTGTGATCAAATATTGGTAAATTCTCCATTGAGTCCCAAATTACATCATAAAGTTATATGTAAAACCTTAATGCAGGGTTCAGTTAATTAGAACTACATAAATTAATATATTCACACAGAAAAGATTTTTAATTAAATGTAAAAATATAAAAGAAAAACTTTAATAGTAACAATTACTTATATGCATATGTGAAGTGTGTCCAAGATGCCCCTCTCTCTTTACTCCTTAATCTCCCCTTTCAACTTGGTTGTGTACCTAACTGTTGGAAGCATGCAAAAGTAACACCTTGCACCTCTGGAAACTATCAATCTGTTTCTAGTCTTCCCTCCATTGCTAAGCTACAGAAGAGGATTGTATTCTCCCAACTCTCTAACTCTCTTGACTCCTCTTTTCTCTCTCCCTTCCAGTCTGGCTTTTGTAAAGTTCCTTCTGCAGTAACTTCTGTCCTCCTAGTCACTGGTTTCATTATGAAGAGGACAGATCAGAGATGTGTTAGAGCTGCAGTTTTTATCAACCTAGCTAAGGCCTTAGACTCCCTTCCCCACTTCTACCTTTTGGATAAGCTAAAATCTGCTGGGTTCTCAGTCTCTGCTTTTAACTGGTTTCACTCCTACCTCACTATTATAGATATAGCCAGTCTGATGAGGTTGGTAAATCTCTTTCTTCTTCCCTCCTTATTAACACTTTTCCAGGTAACACTGGTGTGCCACAAGGGTCAATTTCCGGACCAATCTTTTTCTCTATTTTCCTTTGTGACCTCTTTTTGGTTTGTTACTCAGCAAATATTTACATGTATGCTGATGATATGTATGCACACCCTACAGCAACAATTTTACCGTGACCGTCACTACAGTGACAACAGCAACAGGTCGCTGTAGAGTCCCGGCACTGCTTTCTGGGGGTCTTGCACTCCCTCCTCAAATCAACTCCGGCTCAGAGTTCATTAGTTCAGTTACATGGGTTGTGGGGGCAGAGCCCCCTGCATGGAGGATTCAGGGGCAAAGCTCCCTGAAGAAACCAGTCCAAAGTGACTGCCTTTATGCCGACCACAAAACCGGTCAACATAAAGTTGTTGCTGTACAGTCAGTTGACAACTAATTTCTTGATCGACTATCATGGATCCCTGATGATACAGCACTGTATGCCTCTGGAGCCTCTGTCCCCTTGCTGAAACCTTCCCTACAGCATGATTTTGATACTGTTTTTTCTCCACCCAGCTCATGTTTATTTCCAAGAAAACTGTCACTGTTATTTGACTCAGGGCAATGGCTCAGTAGGCTTAGTCTTTCACCTGTTTTTAAAGCTCTAAATGGTGCTCCCTTTAAAGTTGTCCCCAGCTTCAAGTACTTTAGCATGTGGCTTTGCTGTCACATCCACTTCTCCATCCAAACTTATGGAATCCTTAAAAAATTATACCCCAAGAGGGTGTTCTTTACAGGTAGAAATACTGCCTTCCTTTCCAGGTCTGGCAGGAAATCATTCTGAACATGATCTTACCAGTATTTGACTATGTGATCTATGGAGGTACTCCCAAATCTTCCCTTGCTAGACTGGACTCCCTCTTCTACTTCTTTTGCCACTTCACTCTGGCTTTCCTTCTCTCACTCATCACTGTGCCCTTTATGAAAATGTATCCCTTCTCTCTCTGTCTTTCTGATTCCTTTCCCACGGCACACTCCTCCTCTATAGATATGCTGCTTACCTTGTACTTGTTTCATTTGTTCTTTGGAATGTGTATTATATGTAATGTATGAATGCTGTAAGATTCCTCACTGTCCCATTCCTCCCTCCTCCCCAGGTTGCAACTGGAAACAAGCCCTGGGTTCTGTGTGCCTACCTGGTAAAATATGTTTAAAATGAACAACAAAATGAACAAGTTCTGGTTTGCATCCCTTCCCTCCAACAGTATCTCTTGGATTTGCTCTCTCCCTAGTTCCCTTCCTTCTATTCTGTTTGCATCTCTGACACAGGTTTCTTCTCTGTCACCTGTCACTCAACTTCTGCTAGCCAGTCTTCCTACTCTGTATGCCTGCTATCACTTTGGAACTGCCTGTCCTCTTCTTCTTCTCGCCTACTGTTACCTCTGTCTCAAACTACTCCTGTGGTCTTGTTGCTCTTTCTTGCTCTTGCCTCTAAAACACAGTCTCTTGACATTGTTCACCTCCACACACCTAATTACATAGTGTCAATTTGTTTGTATCTTTGATATCTGTATTTATTTTTTGCAGTTCAGATACATGATTGCATTTATTTACTCTGCATCTGCTTCATTAGTGGCCATCTCATAACTTTAAATCTTGCATTGCTGGTATTGTTGCTGTTACTGCTGTTATGATTTATTGTTATAAAACAATACCATTGTATCCTGTATGTACCTGTTCTTCTTATGTTACCCCCTTCACTGGGTTGTACCTGAAAACGAGCCCAGTCTTAGCGCACCACTCCAGGTTACCAATTTTTAAATAAATAAACTGAATATTCCTTAATACCCCTTTTTTATTCAGTTGGAATGTGATTTTTAAAGACAAATACATGTTTATTTGCATAGCAATGTAGTCTAAAAAGAAAATAAAAAATGCACCCTCACAGTTCCACTCACACTTCCATAATTTATCCTTGGAGTTCCATGATTTATACTCACAGTTCAACATTTATTCTCTGCTAATTAGCCTTCCATTGGATAAATTGAACATGCAGTGGGGACCACTTTAAATAACTGATTTATCCTAACTCATTGGATTTTCCCTCTGTGGTGTGACACTTCACTTGTGGCTCCACTTCACCCTGCCACACAGGAGCTGAGGTCACAGAGGACCTGTCAGAATGAATTTAGGATGAATCCATTATTTCATCCAGTCTCATTGCATATCCTGTATCTGTGGGCCTAACTCCCATCCTGGAAATTACCTGGGCTCAAGGCATACCCAAGGTAAGTTATGCCTTTTCAATCTTTAGACTTTCACGGTCAACTGGCATAAAGATATTTTGTGGTTAAATTCTTAAAAAGCCCCGAAAAAGCAATGCAATATTGTTTAACCCCTATATATAAAGAAAATTACTGAAATAATTTGTAGACAATTTTGGCATAAAAGGAGAGCTCTAGTAATAAGCAAGAAAACCTAATTTTCAACTCTTAGTTTCAAAAAGCATTACAATATGGTATAACCCCCATGCTTAAGGAAAATGAATGAACTAATTTGTACATAATAAAAAACAGTGATGTTCTGACAGGCGAAATTTCACCTATCAGCATTTCACCAGGCAGTGTTGGGGACTTTGATAACTTTGTTGTTCAAGCGACTTGGTGGAAGCATAAACAAGATGAATTTATCTGTCAAAGGCAAAAAAAAAATTATCACCATTGAAAAGATTTCAGTTTGGAATAGGGAGAGCCAGCAGCCCAGTCGGCAGCATGCATTTTTTTGGTGCCCCCACATTCTGAGCATTACATAAACTATTGGTTGGCTCCAAGGCTACATTAAATTTCTATACTATGTTCCTCAGATATGCCACTTGCAATTAAATGCATATTCCACAGGTATGAAATATTTAACTGTATGTTATGTCACAAATTCGATTGCATGATTATTTATGATATTTTTTAAACTGTATGTCTTGTTACAAATGTAATTGAATGTTTAATTTCTCGAATATGTTAAATGTTAAACTGTATGTCTAATTCTTCATCCAATTGTACTCCCAGATCACACCTGGAGTTGAGCAACTTGTTGTTCAGTGTGCCTTCCTGGTGAAACATTTCAATAAATAATAAAACATTTTCATAAATTAAACCGACTGAAAAAAAACATATACAGACCATCAGCCAACAGCTTACAACTAACTGGGTATGCATATAATCACATTTCTAGTGATGTGGGAAGAAAAGCAACATTCTTTCAGCCAAGCAATGAGTCAACAAAATAGAGAGAGCAACCGCTGCCCTCGCAGCCTGTCACCAAAACTTCATCCAGCCTCTCTAGACTCCCTCCAGCATGCGATGACATCATTAACACTATCAGCACAGTACAGCAAAAAAATGCTGGACACAAACAGGAGGAAGTTCTTTTTACACAGAGAGTGCTGAACCCTTGGAATGGTTTGCCATCAGAGATTATAATAAGTAAGGATAAAGAGCAATTTAAGAAAAATCTAGACAATTATATACTTCCAGGAAATAGGCTACGTTATTATGGATAAACAGTAGGAGTCCACATGGGCATATTGCCTTCTTGACTCCTTAACCCTTAGTATGAACCTATAATAAAAGGTCAGTGGTTGATAAAGATATGAGCTGTGATAGCAGACAAAGCCAAGAATGTGGCACTGATGCTTGTTAAAGAGCAATCACTTATCAGGACCCACTTGGAACTGCTTGAAAACAATGTGAGAACCCTAAATGTCAACATTCTTGCCATCCCAGAGGGGACAGAGTATAGTGGTCTGTTACCCTTTTTGAATGCTTGTTACCTGAAATTTGGGCTCAGTGTTGTGTAACCACTGACCCCCCCCACCCCATGGTGGTGGCTTACCTGTGTTGCTCCACAGAGTCCAAGTCCAACTGCCAATTTTCTTGCTCCCTCCAGCCCCCAGTGCATGAACTCTGCAACCTGGAGCAAGAGGGGAGCAGCTGCAAATCGGTGGAGTGGTGGCTTCTTCGGTGCCTCCAGCACACACATGCATGCAGCTGCCATTACACATTAAAGGAGCCACCAACTGTCACCAACAGAGTGCATTTGGTGCTCCCAGAAGAGTAGAGATCCCCTGATGAATGTCCCTATGTTACTAGACACCAAAGTGCAATTACTCCGTGGGAGCAGAGGCATCAGATTAATTCTATAAGGGCAAGAACCCATTTGAAATCACTTTTGGGATCAGTGCCCCTCAGCAGCACTGACCACAGCCATCTTGGCACACCCTAACCCCATCTCCACAGCAACAGGAGTCTGGGTTTGTACCACAAGCAAACCAGGCTGCAGGGCTTGAAGTGGAACCACCAGACAACTTGGGACAGTGCAGGACTGCACCAATTCAGGTGCAAATCTGGAGACAATCATCTGTCATACAATGGACCTCCAAACTGGCCCAGAATAACTGACAGCCCAATGGCCCAACAGTGAGTTTGAGATCCCTCAGAGAAAAGCAACAGATGTTTCAGAGTCTAGCCAGTCAGCATTTGGCTTTTCTTTTGCAGGAAGAACATCTCAGGGACAGAGTTTCTGCCTGAAACTCCAGCTTTCATTGTCTGCCTGATGCTTCCATAGCCAGAGGCAGGAGGCCAATTGCAGGTTTGTACTGCCAAAAAGGAGGAAGACTGAGAGCAACCTGATTCAGATCTGTGTGAGATCATGAAGAGAGAGGTGCCTGTGAGACATTCAGCTTGCTGATTTGCTGACAGCTGTGCTAACAAGACAGAGTGAGAAATAAATAGAACTCCAGCTACAGTAAGGAAGTAAACATGTGCTAGGGCAGCATGAAGAAAAACCTCTGAAAGCTGAAGCTTTCATGAGAGACTTTGCTGTGCTGCAGCTCTGGCAAAGCTAGCCTGTGGAATCTGCAGTCAGTTTGGGAAGATGGCCGTCTAGGACTACAACCAGGCACTGGTTATAGTCATACACTAGGGACTGGATGCCAGGTCATGGTGTGTTGGATGTGCAGCCCTTAGGTTTCTAGATTGAGCTGCATTGCAAAAGGAAGAGGAGGTCACCAACTGACTGCTGAAGCCAGGTGAACCCTTTGAACAGCATTAGGACAACAGAGCCTCCACCTGTCCTGCCACCGAAGATGCCAGTGAGAAAGGAAGAGAGAAAACAGGGAGACAAGCCATCCAGTTGAGGGGAGCTTCAGAAGGCTGTGACGCAGAGTCCTTCATAGTGAGAGAAGATTCTCTGTGCATCAGAACTGTGAGTAAACTCAGGGCTCAGACCTGCAAACTGGGACACAGTGTAAAATAGATGGGAATTGTTCAACTGCATTTAGCCATGCAGTATATTACTTTGAGGTTAAGCCATTTTTGCAATTGTGGGCTGTAATCTCTGAGACCCTGCAACTACAGACTGGGTTATGTCCAACTGATAAGCTGATGATGCACATGTGACTTCAAAGGTTTAACCTGGTCCACCTTGAGCTCTGCCTCTTCCCAGAATGCTCAGTTATTCATGTGCACTGAACTAGGCTGCAGCACAGTAACTGGGCTCCTGCTTTTCAGCATTTTATTTGTGTTTTAATTTTCAAATTATTAAAGTAAGGGCTTTGGCTTTTAGATTATGTGACCATCTAACAATGCTGCTAACATTTATTCAGCCAGGCTTTGCTATTTTAAAATTTTTAACTGAGTTTCCGTTTCAAACACCTCTACTTATGTTTCTCCCCAAGCTGCTCTCCAATCTCCTTATGAGGATTAGATGTGCATTGTACGTGTCGAGTGCAGAGATTTAGAAGCTTAGCACAGGCTACATGGATATTTTCTGGTTGCTTTTACTTATATTGTTGTGCAAATGCACAAAATTTGGTTTTCAATATGCTGCCTTTTCCCCTTCTTGGCCTTCTGCCTACGCCCAGCTCCTGCCAGTGAGGCTAGCATGTGCCTGACACTCCTGTGACCCTGACTTAGCAGTCATAAATGATGCGGCATGGCCACACTCCCCTTTGTAGCAGAGCACTCTCTGAGTCCACTATGGCCATATTCTCAACGTCCACCTGGAGCCCCTGCTAGCAGCTCCAGGAATGAGATACTGCCCCACCTCCCAGCATGGTATTTCCAAAAGGGAGCAAGGAGGAGACATGTATTTTTCAGGCAAATTTATATGGGGTACCACAAGAAACTATTGGCATGGTCATTGCCTCCCCAGTCAGGGTTCTATCCCCAGCACCCTTTTGGATTGTCTCTGCTTACCCACCACACTTGCGTGCACATTCAGGGGAGTCACTGACATGTTGGGATAGGCTTTCCTATCATTACCCTCTCTATTGATGGAGCAAACTGCAACACACATGCACACCTGGCCCCTGGCATCACAATGTAGTGACAAGGATGACATATCGATGCTAATGTGCATGTGCCTCACCAGGCACCATACTTCTATGGCTCTGATCACTGCACATGTACATTTCTAAAGCATAGGCCATGTTGTAAAGGCAGTGACAAGCACAGTACCTGGGTACATCAATCAATTCATGCACCAGATGCAGAGTCCTCTTTAGTTCTTGCCAAATAGTTATAGTAGAAAATCGGACCTGTCATTCTCTGCAATACTAGTGCTGCGCCTTTGCACAGTCCCAGAAGTGATCCAATCCATGTCACTTCTGTCAGTCATCTTAGGCACAGCACCAGCTATGATTCACTCTGCAGCAGGTTGTATGTACATGGCTCAGATATAAGGTCAATAATCACCCCCTGTATTTCTCAAAAGGCATTGATATGCTTGTCTGGCCCCTTCTGAGCAGCCACACTGCAGTGTGTTGTGGCTGACTTTCTCCAGAGCACACATGTCATTACCAAGAAGAAACTAGCTGATTAATACTCACGTGGCCCCTCCATAGTGGCCACATTGCAGTGAAATGCATAGCCACCCATAACTGATAACCTCTGTGAGCCCCTCATCCAGCTGTTCACTTTAGTGACACCAAATCTCCTCCATACTCAGCTGATCACGGAGGAGAGGTCAAGGGGACAATCATAGACTACATTCATCGCAATTGGATCATTAGAGTAGGCCTTATCTCAGCGGCCTCCCTGGTTCATTCACTACAGTGGGCAGAATCTTTACCCACAGCCCCACATCCCCCATGAGCAGTGCCAGCACATTTACATAAACTGCCATCAATGCCCTAGTATTCAATGCAGTGCTAACTCCTGACATGCCCATGTGACCCCTCTCAAACAGCTAAACTGGAGCCCAGCTGATCAATCTGGAACTTTCTAGACACTACTAACTTCTGTGCACTGGTGTGTCCCCTCCAGAGAGGCCACACAATGGCACTGACACAGCTAAATCATCCTGCAGAGTACAATGGGATCCAATAAAATAGCTGTGAAACAGCTACAGCCCATGACCTCTGAGAACCCCTCACACAGCAACTCACAGTAGCGACACCAACTCACACAAGGAGGACAACACAGCATTGTACACAAAGCTATAGCTATTAAAGGGACACTGTCAACCTTTTTTTGCATCATATTATTTTTAGGTAAAAACCCACATTTTATGATTGCTTACCTTCTCTAAAATTCATTGATGTTGCTGGTTGTTTTATCTGTCTCCTTTCTTATTAGAACCAAAATGTATGGTAATTTATAGCTATGCCTAGCTTTGTTTTACTTCAAATCACTGATCTACTCTTAGTGCACACTTCCTGAACATTAGAAACACCCTCAAACAGTGCAACCACTCATGATACAATAGTCTCCACTACTCCCACTGCATAATCAGTGGCTAGATTGTGTTGGGGGTGTGCCTGAGTCCAGGAAAATTGCAGTATGAGTTGGTCAAGAAATGTAAACAAACATGTCTTTGTGTGGTAACACCAATATGGTAGGCAGTCAGTTTTTCCCTTTTTTTAAGAAAAAACGGATCTGAATCAAACTGCCAGCTGTATCACCAGTCTCTATAGAATATGAACAATCAAAAAAATGTGTTTTTTAAACTAGAGATACTTTAAGGCCTAAGGGGGTTGACAGTGTCCCTTTAATGGACTCTGCTGATACTGAAACATGCCTCAACAATGTAATAATCAGGCAGGCAACCTACATACCATACGACTGGAAGCGCTTTGTCCCATTATGCTGAGCCAACATATTATTCCTGACCACATTTTGACCTCAGCTGGCAACTGCTGGGGGTCTCCATGGAGCTCACTCAAGTAGGTCTGTGACCACACACTGTTATCCCCCAGCCACTCCAGTTGAAGAGTTCTATTATCTTGGTCTTAGGTAGAGGCTCAAACATCAAATCTAAGGCCCTGACCCCAGAAGGGACAACTCAGTGCATGGTCCTGAGTAGCTAATACCATATTCAGAAGGGAAATCAGTGCATGGCCCTCATTGATTACCAATAGGGAACGTTGAAATTCAGGATACCCTTGATTCTCCAATGAATCTATATCCTATTTGGTCACGGTGCACCTCTTCATTTCAATCACAAAGCAAACCAGAGATAATTCCATTCCATCTCCAGTTTGTCTGGGACTCAGCATCCCTAGTTTCAGGGGAGCTCACATGGTCTGCACAGCTGGCTCCCTGATATCAAGGGAGCCAGCTGTGCAAAAAATGTGAACTCCCCTGGGACTAGGGACATTGAGTGCTAAGCAAATCACAGAGGGATGTTGTCTGACAGCCATATAAGCGAAAACACCTTATAAGGTAAATAACAGATGCCAGCATAAGGACAGAGTTTAGACATGCTCTCAGAAGCATATAAAAGATATAAATAACACAACTGGAACCTGGGCTGTCCACGAGCACATTACTCTTTCTCAAATGCACAATCCATAAAATATGCACACCACACTCCTGTGTGATTGTCACACCTCTGTTTGTATGTGTTCCATAAAATATGCACACCACACTCCTGCGTGATTTTTTTTGGTTTGTTTTTATTTTAGTTTTTGTTGACCGGGTAAGTGCACTAGACAAATCCTGCCTATTTTCAGGCACGACCTGGGGGAGGGGGATACAGATGAATGCCAACTGACTTTGAACCAGATTAAGCTGTTGATTGTAAGATTGTTACACCTTTGTTTGTATGTGTTCCATAAAATATGCACACCACACTCCTGTATGATTGTTACAAGCAAATATTTGTGTTGCCATTGGGTTGTGCATTTGAGAAAGAGTAATGTGCTGGGGAACAACCCAAGTTCCAGTTGTTTCAGAGGCGCAGCTAGTTAGCACACTCGGAATGGTATTCCGGGTGGCCTGGGTTCAAGTCCCAGCTGAGGCACTTATTCTTTCTCACTTCTGTTTGTATGTGTTCCACAAAATACGCACACCACACTCCTGTGTGATTGTTACATATAAATAACAAAGTAACCAGTGGGCCAGACAAAGTGGCGAGGGCCCATGAAACATCACCCTCCATTACGAATGTGTACTGATATAAACAAAAACAAGAAATTTGGAGATGGAATATAATTTTACCCTTTATTTCTGGTTTACTTCTTAACTGGTTATCACCCTATTCTTTCCCTAGAGTAACCAGCTGAGATTTCCACAAAAGGCTAGGAATAGATGGCCATAGGGCACGGCGGGGCTTTCATGTTCTCAATACTCCCCCCCCTTCTACATGTACGCCCCCATTGATAGTCTCTGATATGGGTATATGCCATCCCTTTTTGAACAACATGGCCTAATAAACTCAGATAACATCAGCACAGCTACTGCATCTCTTTAACTCTCAGGAGGTTTCTTTTGATCTGGAGACCAGCAGGTTAATCTGCTTCAATTGTGCTCCTGCTCTAACCTGATGAACTAGATGGGCAGGCCACTTTGGCAGCCCAGCCACTCATAACAGAAATAAGGGGGATGGTAGAGGCATCCTCAAACAATCTCTCAAATTTCTTTGTCTCTTCCCTCAAATGGTGCCTCACAGTCCGCTAAGCATATGTCAACATGAATCTCCTACTACTGACCACACCCTTTGCAGGGAGTAGAGAGGGAACTCAAGAACATGGGTATGCTAAACTCTAGGTAGGCATTTCATACACATGCACATATGCACAAACTCAGCAGCCCTATTGTCCATATCCTACACTAGAGGGTGCAGGCACCAGTCAGTAGCCATCTGCTTCCATAGGACTTTTTCAGTCAGTAATACATAGAAGTTAAACCCTATGTTTCTCTCTGGCTACACCCCTCAGCAGGGTTTAGCATACAGCATTATACAGGATATAACTACTCGCAACCTGTATCTATATCCGTATCCATTATATAATATATTGCTGATGGCACACCTCGGCTTTGTCTACCAAGAAGCTCTATAATGGAAATCGCCACACTTGGAATCGTGGCACAGTACATTTTGGACATGCTCCAGTGAAGGCACCCTCGACACATTGCTACTACATCCACAGAATAGGTAAGGCCCCTTGTTTTATGCGATTCCATGGACGTACAGATTTCCACAGAATTTAATGTAAAACGCAGAATAATTTTGCGCAGCTCACATAAACTGTGGAATCATTTTTAATAGTTTACATACACTGCAGAATAATTTTCCACAGATTACATAAACTGCAGAATAGTTTTCTGCAGTTTATATAAACTGAGTAATACTGTTCTACAGCTTACATAAACTGAGGAATATTGTTCTGCAGCTTATGTAAACTGAGGAATATTGTTCTGCAGCTTTCATAAACTGAGGAATATTGTCCTGCAGCATTCATAAACTGAGGAATATTGTCCTGCAGCTTATGTAAACTGAGGAATATTGTTCTGCAGCTTACATAAACTGAGGAATATTGTTCTGCAGCTTTCATAAACTGAGGAATATTGTTCCTCAGTGTTCTGCAGCTTACATAAACGGAAGGATATTATTCAGCAGTATACACTGACTCTTCAGTGCAAACTGAAGAAAAGAATTCCGTGGTTTATATAACATTCTGCAGAATACTTTTTGGAATTCTGTGGAATTTTAAAAAAAGTTCTGAAAAATGTTTTAGAACAGCTCTTGCCCATTAGTTTGCTTGCTGCTGCTTTACTTTAAAATCCAAAATAAGCTGGCCCAGTGGCATGTTGGGCTGACATACTGCTTGCCACACTGGTGACCTGGGTTTAGGAATAATATTCTGTGGTTTTCATTAAATTCCGTGGAAATCTCTGTGGCTGCAGCATCATGGAAAATGAGGGGCCTTGGTGGGACTTCTGGTTCTCTAGAAGCATGGAGGTCTCCTCTGCCTCACAACACTTAGGCTTCAGAGAATTTCATGGATGGGTCTGGTGGGCAGTCTACTCACTCTGGGCTGTCAACTGTAAACCCTCCACAGTCTGTCTGCCTTGACCAGCAGACATTCCTGGTAGTGAGGGTGCAGCTATACTCTTGTTCTGCACTGGTGGACACCTTGAGTTCATTTTCTGGAGCTGCCCATCTGTTGTCACCATTTCTGTTGACGACATGTAGGGTGGCATTGAAGACAATGCCAGGCCTCCTCTTGTCACTGTTCTTGATGTCAGGAGAGGGACTGGCACTGAGACTGTTGCCCATTTTGTTGCCAGTTTGGACATTGTCACCATCCATTGTGTTGCTATGGTGATAGAGACGATGACGGCAGTGGTGCTGATCCTAAGCCTGACTCTGACAACAATGTCTTCTTGAAATTGTCCCTGACTCCAGTGCCCCTGCAGCACAAAGAAGATTGATAGCACCAAGCATGATGTCAAAGTCAAAACCAAGAGAGGGGTTGATGATGGTGTTGGCCACCTAATGCTATACCTAATGTATACTTAGTTTCAGAAATCTCCCAGGGATTGTTCTTTGCCTTTTGGTACCGCTGCACCATTGATCTGAGTGAACTTCCCATTGACATAAGAGGGGTCTCCTCAGTGTGACAGGGTTGAATAAGGCCCTGTCCCATTTGTTATGCAGAAAGAGTTTAAATGCAAGGGTCTATTCTATCCTCTCCTTTTCTGTCTCTTCTCTGCCTAGTTGAGCAACCACATTTTCTTGTGAGACCTAGGAACTATCACTCTGACGGTTTTGCAATTCTCCACCTCTCACAATCTCTCTGCCTTCCCTTGCTGTTTCTGTCTTTTCTTCCCCCTTGCATATCTCTCAGTATAAAAATATATGTGAATCTTTGTGGAAATGTCACTGATACTGGGATCCCTTTGTTTAAAATGTATATACAATAGTTATACTGTTGAAATTATTGCAAAGCATTATTTGGAACTCAAGGGGCTAACCTGAGATGTAGTTTTTAGGTCCTTTGCAGAGATGTGAACAAGACGTCAGTTCTGGGACACCATGTACTGTTTTGTTGTACCTGCAAGGAATGAAACTTACAAGAACATTCTGTAAACTTACAAGAACATTCTGTGAGAAGCAAGCTGTCTTCCGATTTCCCGGGCAAAGACTTATAAAAAAAAGCAGCAATGCTTTTGCTAGAGAGACAAGAAGAGTGAGAAACTGAGAGACTGAAACTTGGAATTAAAAGATACCCTCAGAAGAATGACTTCTCTGTTTGTACTGCCTTTGTAAATAGTTATATGGAATAATTTATATTTTTTATTTTGTTGTTATTGAGAAAAATGTAACAATATTTGTGAATTTTTAAACTGCTCCTGGTTTTCCTTTGTTTCCTGACCTGTGCCTCGATGACACTCAGTAGGCATTTGTAAGGCTCATTTGAAAATTGGTTTGTTGCTGTTATTATGATTTGCTTAGGCCAGACATCTACCATGTGATTTCATTAAAAGAAGAAAATCAGTTTTGGAGCACTATACATGCACAAGTCACCTTTCTTATGTGCAGCAGAACTTTGTCCACCACTGCAGAAGTAGGCGCCTAATGATGCCGCAGAACTTCATAGTCCCTACTCCAGAAGTTAGGTCTACCATGCCACATAGAACAGGGGGCCTTGGGTAACAGAAGGCAGCTCTGTGGCCAGCATCCAGCCATGGCAGGAACCTAGATATGGCTTCAACCATCAGCCTGTATCACATCATCCTAAATCCATTTGAGGGGGGGTATGTTGTGTGCCACAAGCCACCTATACCACCATCGTGGGTCAAAGATGACCTCTTTCTAGCTACTATACTGTCCCCCCCTTCATTCGAGCAGGGTGGGCAATCAGATATAGCTGCTGACCAGTGGGCAATCCATGCATGGGCTGCAAGGTTTTGGACTTCACAGCACTCAAGGCTATTACCTTTCTACCCTATCTCACATGTTAAAGTGGCTTAGCTCCCTGTTACCAACAAGGTATTTCTACTCTCACATAGTACCAAACCCATGCTAATAGAGCTGGAGGGGCTCAAACATTGCATGGTCCATAAATGACCTAATTACAAACCAACTGACCCCTGCTCACCAGGACCAGATAGGGCAGCACTTCACTCACACTCTAACAGCAGGTAGTACCCTGAACACAGCTAAAGTGAATCTGGCACATTCCCAAACACCACTACAGTGAAGCCGTCACATCTAAGGAATAATGCATGCCCTTAAGGTGGTCAGGGCACATGGCAGATGCCATGCTCGACTAAGTAGTGACCATCCAGATAAGGTACAATGGGCAAAGCCCATCAATCACAGACAAGATCAACTGAGTTCAAGATGGCATTTTCCCTCCATGCTGCTACATCTGACTCTGAAATAAGCAGCAGGCACTACTGGAGCACAAGGCCAACATCATCTCGAGATCACTATCCCCAGAACAAGGATGATTTTTACACATAGTTCCCCAATGAGACAAACTCATGAAGCTGTAGGAGGAACTAAACATATCTAGCAGTTCACTTTGGGCCAACTTGTTGTCCTTCATTTACTAAGTAAAGAATTGGGGAGAGTGCCACTATAATCACTCATGGTGAAAGAAAAGGGGAACCTCAGGGCAAAATCAATTGAAAACATGCCTCAGGAAGTGCCTGAGAAAACTATCACTACAATAGTATCCCCAGAGGCAGGCATCAATAGCACTGATCATCCCTCCATGCAGGAAATCAAATGGAGGGGCAATTACCTATGTGGTAACACCTCTATCCCTCTCTGTAGGTAATAAAACATACAGCAGACCCATTAGAATATATATACTAATGGGGTAATGGTCTCAGGTTGGGTTGTGGCAAAAGGTGTGTTTTACATGTATTTCCAGTTGCTGGTGGTAATTTCACAATAAACTACCCAAGCAGTGTTATCTGAGTGTGGCTCAACTATCTGCTTATAAATCCTTATTCTCCAGTGATACCAGGAAACAGATGGTCCAAACTACTTTCATTCCCTTATTAGACTATGTGGATTTTACCTACAGCTGCGGTTCCACCACCAGTCGGCACATGCTGGCAGTAGTATACCACCGTGCCATTCGATTTATCATAAACGCTTCTACCAGAACTCACTATTGTACTGTAAACTCTATTCTGAAGTTGGATGGTCTTCACTAGCCACCAGAAGGTTAATGCACAGTTGCACATGGCTCTATAAAGCTCTCCTCAGTAAGCTACCCCTATACATCTTGCCTGTTCCGCTGTTCCCTGAGCTGCTATTCACTCAGAAAAAAATTCCTCATTACACTCGATGTTCCCAGGTTCCACACTCTCTACAGCAAAGCTGCCATTGGCTATGCCCTCCCATCAGTCTGGAACAAACTACAAACCACGCTTAAACTAACTTGTCTAGTATCTCTAAATGCTTTTAAATCTTTTATCAGTAACCACTTGGCAGAAACATGCAACTGCCACTCATGATTGCCCATCCTGTGCTTGTTGACCCCCACCCCTCCTCTGCCTCATCCTACTGCCTGCCTTCCTTTCTCCCCCACTTTCCACCTTTTGGTTTTCCCCCTTGCTACCCGCATATGCATTGTTGATCTGTATTGTTTAACTGTGAACATTGGATCACACTGGTTTTCAAAGTCCAAAATTAGTATATATTTTCTTTATTGTTTGACAGTGACATCTGTACAGTTCCTTCACATTGTTAGGCATCAAAATTTAATACATTTTCAGGCTATGAGATTTGTACAGTTCCTTCTTATTGCCCAATCCTATGTCTTGATTTGCTTGTTTTTATTTATATGTTGCACTTTTATAATTGTCATGTTACTGTTTTGTACTGTTGTGAGCCTCTCAGGAACTCCTTGAACATGAGCTTGCTCAATGGAGTTTTCCTGTAAATAAACTTGTACTTGAACTTGTGCATTCTTCTAAAAATGGACTTGAGTGTACTTGTCTGGCCTAGTTCTCATTTGGGGTTAGTAGTCCCAGACCAGCACTCTGCCCCACACCAGTGAGCACTGCACTTCATGGTTTCTGTCCCAAAACACATCTAGGTTTACACCTGCTACTTAATTTTGTATTCTTGGTCTTCATCTATGATTCCCATGGGCCTTCTGCTCATGGGGTAGCTCAAATCCCCCAGCCCCACATAGGAGCACTTATCATCATTCTGGATCTACTTAGAACATGGAACACAAGGCCACTTCCATCAGGAGATTACAGTGCACAGAACTCAGTTTACTCTGTTTGTTTAGACAAAAGAAGGCTAATAGCCCATCGAGATTGTCTCCCACAACAAATGTGAGATATTACCCCTGATTTTGATGTTGGCAAAGTCACAAGTCCAGACCTGTTTTAAAACTTTCCAATGTGGCAGCATCCACTAGGTCTTGTGGTACTGTATTCCACATTCTATGTGCTCTTAATGAGAAAAAGTTATGCCTCTTGTTTGTTTTTGCTATTTGCGCTAATAATTGTTTATTATGCAATCTCAGAGAAGTTAGTCTAAAGGTATAGCTAATCCTGCATTGGCGCGTAAGGTTATTATCTCTGAGAATTTTAAAAAGAAACAGCACATCACCCCTGATCCTTCTAGTATAGAGAGATTGCAAGCCTGTTTTTTGGAGTCTAGTTGGGTACTCCTCAGCGGATAGGTGCGGAATCACTTTGGTAGCCTTTCTCTGAATTTGTTCCATATGAGCAATATCACCCTTAAAATATTGACTCTAGAATGGGGGAACCATAATTGGAATATGGTCTCACATGTGTTCTGTATAGTGGTATTAAATATTGTTCTGATTTATCAGCAAACGTTCGTCTAATTCTGTGTAACAACCTATTTGTGATTTTTGTGACTTTGGAGCACTGGTCAGATGAACTTAGTTTAGTGTTTACCAAAATACCTAGACCACGTTCGACATTGGAGGACTTGATCAGAGAATTATTTAAGAAGTAAGTTGCTTTTAGATTTTTTTTTGCCCATACTGAAGGACAGAACATTTTTCAATGTTAAAGGACATTCCGTTAATTTGTGCCCAATATTCAATTTGTTGTAAGTTTCTTGCAAGTTTTGCCTGATTGGAGGTATTGTCCACTGTCCCACCCAATTTTGTAATGTCTGCAAATTTAGACAAGATACAGTGTGAGTCAGCCTGCATGTCACTAATAAAAATGTTAAATAATATTGGGCCCAACACCAATCCCTGAGAGGCTCCACTACTTACTAAACCAGGTATAGACAAGATTCTGTTTATTGACACCCACTGTGATCTATTTGATAGCCATGCCTCCACCCATTTAACTAGGCATTGAGAGAAGCCTAGGTTCGTAACTTTCTGGACTAGTAAGTGATGGGATACTCTATTAAAGGCGCAGCTATAGTCAAGAAGAATCACATCCATTGGAATACCCAGGTCCAATCCATGACTAACATGATCGTAAAAGGAGATTAAATTAGTAGTACATGAATAGCCTGGTTTAAAGACATGCTGTGATGAATCCTGAATGTTAAGTGCAGTAATTTCCGACTCTAAATATGATTTTATTATTCTTTCCATTATTTTACATATAATGGGGGTGAGACTAATGGGCCGATAGTTGTCAATATTAGACCAGTTTCCCTTTTTAAAAATGGGTGTTATGGTTGCAGTCAACCAGTCTAGGGGAACTGACTTGTGGACAGGGATTTATTAAAAATTATAGAAAATGGGATCAGTATTGCATCTGAAACTCCTGATATTAATCTAGGGTGAATTTTATCAGGCCCTGGGCTAGTGTTCTTTTTTAAATAGGTTAATGCTTGAGCTATGTCTGATGTGGTAATATGGTATGGGCAGGGCGTGCAGGTGGAGGTTCTAGAAGGTTGGGACATCACTTTATTAGAGAACAAGGAACAGAAGTATTTGTTGAAGGAATCTGCAGTGTCTTTGCCAGTGGTTAATATAACTTTGTTTATAATAAAGGGACCTATCTGCCTAGTACACCCCTTTTTACCATTTAGGTATGAGTATAAGGCCTTGTGACTATCTTTAGAGTAAGCAATTTAAATTATAGGTTCCTTTTTGAACATTAAATTATGGCCTTGAGGTTTTTTAATGCCTGTTTGTACTTTATGTATATTCCATCCCTGTTTTGATCATTACATGACTTAAGTTTAATGAATAGTTTTTCTTTGATTTTCATATGGGATGTGATAGTTTTATTTAGCCAAATTGGTATTTTACTCTTGTTGTTATATTTTTTCTCTTGGGTACATGGGTTGTTTCAAGTGTGACAAGAATGGATTTTAAATCTATTCCACACCTCATCTGCTGTTAAATTAGATATGATCTCTTCCCAATGAATATGAGTTAACTGATTTATAATCTCCTTTAAGTTGACTTTTAAATAGTGTAAGGCAGGGAATGGACTGGGAAAAACACAATTTTCTAAGCCATTCATTAAGTATTTTGACTTCCTTGGTAATTTCTACAGTTGCTCGTGGAATTGGTAGAATTTTGAAGAAACAGACGAAGCACCCTCTTTCCACCAGTATGTTATTCAGTACTATAAAGTCTTGTTTGAGCTGGTTTATGCTGGTTCTACCAATGCCATTTGTTCCTGCGTGAATGACAACTAGCAGGTTTTCCCCCACATGTTTTATAATGCCTTTGGCCATTTGTGTAATTTCAGCTAATTTTGCCCCTCTAAAACTAGAACATGTGTGATTTTGTTTGTCCGGGTTACAGATTATTCTATCAGTGTGCTTGATGATTGAGTCACCAAGCACAAGGACCTGCTTGGGGGAAAAATGGGCAGTTGGGGATAACATATGGTTTAAGGGGTCAGATTGAGTACAAGTTGTCTGCGAATTTCTTGTAGCTTCAAGCACTTTGGGTAGGGGGGAAGGTGTTCTTATCTGCACTTAATTTTATAGCAGGAGAAGTCTTCAACCTTGAGGCAATACCCTGGTGAAGGTTTTTTGATTTTGTGTACTCGAGCTCTCCCTGATCATGGGTGGCTGGGATACAGTGGTGGAGGGGTAGAATGACTAACAATTTGTGGAACATTTACATCAGTTGGGGCACAGTTTTCAGATTTATTTAGAGCTAAGGGTTCAAATTGGTTGCATAATTGCACAGGAGCACTATAATGCACTCGACCCCCTCTGCATTTATTTTTTTATTTTTAATTTTTAAATTCTCAGATTACAAATACCTTTGAGCAGAAGGCTCAATACAATACATGTAAATACAAGCAGAGCATGTATTTACATGTTTAGTGACCAGGGCCCATTCCCCAACAAGGGTCATTCTGATGTGCTAATGGTACTTCCAGTGAAGGGGATGCACTCTCAAGCTGGTCAGACATTGAATCAATAAAATCTTCCAGTATTTGGATATCCGTGCTAACCTGCCTCCTGTCTAGCAACCTCACTGTTTCTTCCTGTAATGTTTTAATGAGCAAACAACTGTCACAAATAAACCCTGGAATCTGTCTACCTAAACATAACATGCAACATAAGGTACCGGTGTTTGTAGGCTGCATCATGCCTTCTCCAAGGGAAGCTTGCACAGGTATGCATCACTGGTGTTTCAATGTTCAACCCACGGCATCTGATGTAGTCCTTATCAATATAATACCTGGGTCTCTGTGGTCCCAGCAGACACAGCAGACATGTGCAGGACATGCGTGTCTCTGCACGTGTCTCCATGCACGCTCGCTCTGCTCACTCTGCTCTAAGTCGGGTGGGCAGGAAGTCTCTCTCAGTCACTTCCTGTCATCCAAACATACAGAGTGCTCCAAACTGTGCAAAATGACATAAAAACCCTACTGCCACCTCATGCAGTGTGTTATGACAGTCAACTACTATAAAGTCCATCTCTATTGGTGTACAGTAGCATAAACTAACTAGGGCAGTTTAGCCATAAAACACAGGGACAGTGGCTTGCGCCAATGATAAGGAACATCTAAGCCATGTCCTGATCCAGAAAAGGGAAAAACAAGGGCTTAATCACCACTATATGTGGCTGGGGCCCCACTATGCTCAGACAGGTTCCTATCCTCAGGATAGCTAGATCATTACCACTGAGCTGTACAGCAGACACTAGATGCATTGGGACTGAAACCCAGACCACAGGTATAGACGTTTTAATGAATATGACAAGCACTGGCATGAGGGATTCATGACCGACATAGTCATATGTCACTACAGAGGCAGCAAGGGTCATTGTTCACAGACCTCAAGCAATGGGTAGATTAATAGAGCAATGGAGGACAAGCAGCTAAATGTTGAGCTCCATCTACACTCTGATAAAAACCTCCAATTAATATATTTTTCAGCTCAAATTTACCTAAGTAGTGAGTGGAGGTTTTCAACGGACATACTGCACCACAATAATAGCAATGCCTCGTAAACTGGACAAGGATGGCAAGGAATCTTCAGCTGATTCACTCGCCCATGGTCACAGTCCATCACAGTCATGGGACTCAGGGCCTAACTATGATATGGAGGAAGAAGCAGAGCATTTGTCCTGGCAGTGTTTTTGAGCTGATTTTGAAAGAGATCCAGGAGATGAGGGCAGAAAATAAGACAGAATTTAAACAATTAAACCAAAAGCTGGGGCATCTTGAACAGCGGGTTCAGGAGTCAAAGGATTGTATTTCTACCACTGAGGACAATACACTATGGCTGTGTCAAGTGGTCTGGGTCCTCTGCCAACATGCGGTGAATGTTGAGAATAAATGCCTTGATCTAGAAAGCAGAGCTTGATGGGACAACCTTCGGATTTATGGCCTGAAAGAAGGTGCCAAAACCGGTAACATGGTGGACTTTGTTTCAGATATACTCAAAGATGTCTTGGACCTGCCCCCCTGGGTATGAGCTCCATACAGAGTGTGCCCACAGAGCTTTACAACCCAAACCCAAGGACCCACATGCCAAACCCAGATCAATCATGCTGAAATTTAACAGCTATAAAACTAAAGAAGACAGTCTTAGGAGAGCGTGGCAAAAAAACAGACATTAAGTACCTCAATAGTCAACTGTATTTTGATCACGACTATCCACTGTACATTCAACGTCAGCGGCTTGCTTACGGAGAGATCATTAAAGTTCTGCATGCCAATCAAATTCATATCCAAACACCATTCTCGGTGAAACTGCAGGTTTTCTGAATCGAGGGAGCGGAGTTGTACGAGACCCCACAAGCCATCAGGAATGCATTGGCCAGGAAAGGCATAGAGGTCCCCACCATGGGGAAAACTAGCTCCCAGAAAAGGAAGGAACCTTTTAGTGCAAGGCAAGAGGTCATGAATTGAAGAGCCAGGTTGGTGGGACTGCGCTCATCTTCCGCTTTCTTACAACACTTTCAGGATCTTATGCAATAGCTGCACAGAAGATGAACAGCAAATGATGGATGACCGAAGATCTACTGGAATTTGGAGGAGTTCTGTTTTCTTCACCATCCCTGGTTTCAGCACTGGACTACAATTTTTTTTTGTTTGTTTTTTAACCAGGAGAGGTACACTAAGCTGAAGCTTGTTTACAGGTGTGACCTAGGAGCACAAAGAAGATAAGTGACTTGCTCAGGGTCACACAGTATGCATGTGAGGGCTGTGGGATTCAAACCCAAGTTTCCAGCTCAGAGCCTTAAACCACTGCACTATACTGCCTGTATTGCTGGAAGTGTCTTGGCATGGTCTGGACTGGCTGGGGAGGGAGGGATGGATATTTGTTCCCCTTTTTTGGTCCAGCTTGTGAAACGGTTTGCTGGATGATTTCTTTATTTCAGCTAAGAAGATCAAGTCAGAAGGGCTCCGGAAACTTAATTGGCACGGTGTAAGTTTGTTGTGAA
Organism: Neoceratodus forsteri; assembly: GCA_016271365.2. NCBI lineage: Eukaryota > Metazoa > Chordata > Ceratodontiformes > Ceratodontidae > Neoceratodus > Neoceratodus forsteri. Next base: position 1,020,074,805 of record CM057454.1, on the reverse strand, counting down.
CTAGGTGGAACTGAGGGATGTCTAACAAACTTTGACTCCTTTGAACTGATGAACCAAGGCTCATTTGTATTATTAGTTGTGCATGCCTCAATCTCCCATGTTATGATGAGATCTATGGTCTCTAGTAGAGAAACCCTGAGAGGAACTCACACAGGGGGTCTTATATACTGGAGCCTAATGTTCTTGATTTGATTCCCCCCTCCCCCTCCCGCCACTTAATCATTTTACAGTTTACTTTACACTGAATTACTAACTTGACAGAACCTAATGGCATTACTTAATTTTGTTTCAAGTACCTTTGTTTAAAGTATGAACCTAAAAGACTTATGTGTGATATTGTTAAGGACTCTTTAGAAGCAGTCATTTTTAGAGAAAAGGAGAGGACCTAAGTTTTCTCTCTTCTATTTCACTCCTGGATTCTTTGTTTATATCAGCACTTAATGTCTGTGCAGTTAAGCACTTACATAGAGGATAATGGATGGGGAAGTGTGTGCTATGAGAATTTAATTCACACCTGAGGTGTGGGATGCTACATAAACCCCGAGGGCAAAGCCTGAGGGGTTTATCAAAGCATCCCACACCTAGGTTGCGAATTAAATTCTCATATGCACTCACTTCCCCATCTTTTATTTTATATAATTTGCTGGTGACCAATTTTGCAAATCAGTGCTGTGATCCCCTTCCCACACACAGTCTCTGTCTCGCTTCCACACACACACACACACACACACACACACACACACACCACACACACACTCTCTCTCTCTCTCCCACACACACACACACACACTCTCCCCGTATCATTCAGTGGCACTTTTACTCAAGTTCTCTGGGGCACCCAGTAGCAGCTCCCACTCTAAATTCCCATCTGAGCTGAGCTACACTCCACAGTCCCTCTGTCTCTTGCCTCACAGCACCCTCCTGCTCACTCTGCTCCAAGTTTATTTTTTTTTTTGGAATTTAAAACTAAAATCACGATCGTGATTAGGATCGTGCTTACCTGTGTCAGGCAGACACAGACTCATTGCCGCTGCTGTTGTTTGTTGCCCAAAGCTAACGAAGCGCAGGATCAACCAGATCCTTAAAAAAATGGTAGGGTCACTAAAATAGATTAAAAAAATGTGGGAGGTAAGGATTTACCCGTGGGGGCTCCTCACTAAGATACAGAGCCACCAAGTTTTCGGAACTGTTAGCCAACCCACTCACAAAACGGGAGCCAATGAGGGAGCGCTCCCTTTTGATAGATGCAGCACGTGAATGCCGTAATAACTGACTGGTTATTACGGCAAATATCAACTCAGTAAGCCCATTTAAAAAATTGGCCACCAGTAATTACCGTACTTTAATTTTAGCGAGACATGCTCATCCTCTGGCTTTTCTTAATAAAAGGGTGTAGCATTTATAAGAAGATTTTTTCAAAATGAGTAATATGGTAGTGGGTTTCTTGTTTCTACTTGGTGATTGCCCTACAGATATTCGGGATATGGTTCTCCCTTTCGGAGTGTGTCTCGAGATGGGTCAGGATGTTTTATATACCACGCATATTTTTATTTATTTATGTCTTTGGTAACTGGGAAAGCGAGCTGATCCAAAGGTCCATTTTCAGTCATGACCCGGGCCACATGGCGGCACAAGCTCAAGTAATAGAGTGCATACAGGTGCATAGTGATAAACAAGTCTCAACATGAGGTGACTTAACAAATAGTACAACATTGATTTTGCAGCAAAAATAACAATACAGAGCAGAAATACATAAAATTACAGGGAATCACTAAATCGATAAGTTCAGGTAAAAACTGCAAATTCAAACAGTCCAGCGTAGTGAACAACTCCAAATCAGATACAGTAGCCAGGAGATAGGCAGGAGCTGTAGCTTGTGATACATAAGGTGCAAGAGTGCAATATATTACATACAAGAAGGTGTGGGACATAGAAAAATCAAAGCAGCGTAGTCATGGGTGGAGGTGGAGGGGTGGGCATTAGACATGTGCGACTCGGTGAGAGATAGGTGAGAAACACCCCGGCATTAGTTGGAAAAGCAGTGACAAGTGGCATAAGATAGGAGCCAATCTTTTAGATTTTTCTTGAAAGACAGGTGGGAGGAGGACGATCAGATAAACAAGGGGATTCTGTTCCATAATGAGGGGGCAGAGATAGAGAACACTGCCCAGCAGCGGAGCCTGAACTTGAGGGATTGCTAGAGCCTTTAAGAGGTAACACCTCCTGCACTACAGCCTGGCCACCCCATCCACCCACCCAGGGGTGGCACTTCATTTATTGCTGCTGGCAGGTCACATGTCACATCACATGACCTACCCATCATTTTACTAGTGTCCACTTTCCCATTTGCAGCTTATACACTCTGACCACTAGGGGTTGCTGCACTTTCCACTCTGGCACCACTAACCCCTCTCCACTCCTTCTTAGCAACTATTGCAATCCCTGTCCACTAGAGGTCTCTGCAGTTCCCTCCTAATCCTTTCTGCTGTCTTCTTTCCTCACTCCTTCCCTTCAGCCCACCACTAGGCCCCTTGCAAGCCTCAAACCTTGTACCCCTTACTCCAAAGTCTGCAGCCCAACCACCAAGCCAATGAACCAGGCCAATATCTACCTCTAATTTCAAGGTTTTAACCTTTCCTTCTTAGGAACAAGAATACCTATTCTCTGTCCTGCTGCTGTTCTCAAACCCAGTACCCTTGCTATCAGAGTCAGCAGCTCTACCACTTAACCATTGTTTCTGGCTATCTTATCCTTACTTTCTAAGACTTTCATAGTCTCTGACCCCCCCCCCAGTCTGCCAAAATATTTCACCATTTCTCTCTTGGTGCTACTGCAGGCATTGAATCCTGCACCCTTGCTATTTTACTCAGCAGCTCCACCACTCAGCTATTATATCAAACTATTGTTTGTGACAGGTTTTAAGACTCTAAAAGCCTCTAACCCTCATAGTCTGCTAAAATATTTTCTGAGTGCGACTGCAGGCTTTGAACCCTGCACACTGCTGCTGCAGCTATTGTCCTAGGACCTTTTCTGTCACCCTAGACAAGCTTTGAACCTGGTACCCTGTGCACTTGAGGCAGGGGCTCTACCACTGTACCAAGGTGGCAACTACACTTATGGATAGACCTTTCACCCTCTTCTACCCATCTCATTACTGCTATCTGCAGACCCATCCTAAGATGACTGCCCACCTTCTCTTGTCATGCCTCTCCCTCCTCCTTCTTCTCACGTGGCCTCCATCTAACCCAGGTGTCCCCATGGCTCCATAGGTCCCCTACTCTGGGGCCCCAGAGTCACCTCCCTCCTTCTCTACTATCTCCTTGCTCCCCAACCTATCACACCCTCCCCCCAGTCCCCACCTACCTTCCCCTCTTTGCGCCTATGGGCAATTTATTGTACTAGCCTGCCCATCCTGTACCTCTTTGCCCATCCCTTGTGTCTCTAAGCTCTCCCACTCCTACTATCTCGCTCGACGCAAAAATGCCTTCCACACCCCCCTTGATCAGGGTTGTACTTCTCCTCCTACTCTTGTCAGGGAACATTCATCCCAACCCACAATAACTCCTTGACTAGATCCCCTGGGCTTCTTATTGCTTCTATGAATATCTGCAGTCTCCTGAAGAAATTTGACTTGCTCCAATGTTGGGTCACTATCCACAAACCTGACATCATCTCCCTAGTCAAAACCTGGCTATCTGACTCTACCCCTGACTCCCTTGTCTCACTCCCTGGCTACTCCCTCTTTCGAGAAGACCGTGTAGGGAGATGAGGTGAGGCTGTGCTATTTATATTAAAAGACTCCCTTCCTGGTGTAGCCCTCACAGCCCCTGTCCTTAACCTTAGGGCCCAGGCCCTTACCCTAAAGCTTACCCCCGACCCTTCTAAAGGTCCCCTCTTTCTAACCTCCACCTATATTCCCCAAAAAATCAAACTCAGGCCCTTGTCCCTCTAATAGAGTATCTCACCTCTCTACCTCATTCCCCTGAGCATATTCTCATGGGTGATCTAAACATCAACTAGCTTAGCCCTGCATCCTCCTCCGCCTATGACTCCTTTACTGCTATTGACCTAACGCAACTTGTTACCCAACCAACAAGAGTGAACCCCACAACGGGGTCGAGCACTCTTCTGGATGTAGTCCTCACCAACTGACCTAACCAAGTTTGCAATCTACAAGTCCTTCTGGATGGAATCAGTGACCACTCCCCTATTCTTTTCCGTTGGATTACGACCCTAACCAAACCCACTTCACAGGCCACCCTACGGCAGCGTTTGCGACCAGGTGGGCTGAGAGGTCTGAAGCAACTTCTAACCCAAGTTGACTGGTCTCCCACTGAGACCACCCCCAACCTTGATTCGGCCCTGGCCTTCTTCACCTTAATGTTTAACAAAGCTTGTGATATCTTCGCACCCCTAACCAAACTCCGTTCCAAGGTACGTCATACTCCCTGGGTCACTCCTTCCCTACTCCAACTCCTTAGGCACAGGAATAACCTGTGGCACCTAGCCACGGAAACTGGCCACCCTGCTGACAGACAGGCATATGCTGCTGCCTGAAATAAACGCACCTGGGTCAGCAGCTAAAGGCTACAACATTTGGGCCTCATCACCTCGTCCTGGGGAATGCTAGAACCTTCTGGGATAACATCAAACAACTAAATGGTGGTACACGCTCTCCTCCGCCTTCCCAAATCAATATTGAGGGTATTATCTCTACTGATCCTACCCTCATTGCTAACCATCTCAATAAATCCTTTACTGACCTTAGCTCTGTACTCCCTAGCAACTTTTTTGACCCCCCACTCTCCTGACCCTGCTCCCTCACACGCATCTTTCCACTTCCACCAGGTTACTGTCAATGAAGTCAGACCATATCTGACCAAGGCCCTAAGAAGCAACACCACTGGCAGTGACTGCTTGGACCCCAGACTCCTCAGCCTGGCATTGGACCAGGTCATTGCCCCAATCACTAGCCTCTTCAACAAATCACTCTGTCTAGGGCAATTTCCATCAGCCTGGATAATTGCCACTGTCACTCCCATACGTAAGGGTGGAGATAGGGCCCTTTCCGGTAATTATCGTCCCATCTCAATCCTCTCACCACTCTCAAAAGCCTTAGAGAAAGTAGTATCCGCCCAAATATCTGAGTTTCTTACCAAATACAGAATCATCTGCCCTGAACAACACGGGTTCCATGCTGGGCACAGCACCAATACCGCCCTCATCGAGTTTTCTAACTTCCTCCATTCCTCCCTGGACTCAGGCTCTCTTGCTGGTGCAGTGTTCATTGATCTGTCAAAAGCCTTTGACACCGTATCCCATCATCTCCTGCTGGATGCACTCAGCCATGCTGGCTTTGCTGCAGGACCTGCCTCATGGTGCTCCAGCTATCTGTCTGCCCGGTCCCAGCGTGTAAAAATCAATGGCACCCTCTCTGACCTCTGCCCTATCCGATCTGGGTTCCCCAGGGCTCTCATTCTTGGCCCCTGCTTTTTCCCTTTATCTCAACACCCTGCCAGATGCCTGTACTGGTAAACTCCTCCTTTATACAGATGATGCTGTTATCTTCGCTTGACCGTAACCCCACCACCCTCCAAGATTCCTGCAATTATCCTATAAAGACGTGGAAGCCTGGTTTAAAGAACATAGACTGGTTATCAATCTTAAAAGACCAAATCTATGATCTTCTCCCACCCCCAAACAAAGCTAGTAATTTCCAACTTCAAGTCTTCGCCAGCTCTATGTTCCCACTCGAACAAGTTTACACATACAAATACCTTGGGATAACTCTTAACCCTGCCCTCACTGCTCCATTCCCATATCTCCTCCTTTAGCCTCCACCACCAATATTAGGTCGGGAACTTTACCACCACAAACACTGTCTCCCCAATGCCCTCCGACCGCAGTTATGTCCTCCATTCTGTCACTTGTTGACTATGGCTTACCAATCTACGGGGCTGCTGACCAGACCTTGCTAAACAAAATCCACCTCACCTTAAATAAGGCCTGTCGACTAATCTTAGGTGCTCCTAGACTTACACATACCTGCCGTCTTTACTCCCAGGTTAATCTGCTCAATCTTGACGAACGTCTTATGTATCAAACCTGCATCCTTACAAAAAAAAACTCTCCTTGGGCTCTCTCCTCCTGGTTTGACTGCCATTATCCACCGTGTTAACTCACTAGCTTCAACACGGTCCTCCTGTAAACTTAGTTGAAGGTACCTAGGCAAGGACCTCTCATGGACAACGGTTTTCCACCACTGCGTCCTTCTTGGTACAATTCCTCCCTGCCAGTATCTCAGACAACCCCACAATCTCTTGCTTTAAACTACCCTCCGAACCACCTTTTCACCACTCGCAGCTGTTGCTGTTTCTAGCTATCTTGCTCATTCTCTGACAAAGCCCCCTGTTGGCTGCTCAAATCCTCTACCTTCTCTACCCTTGGTTCCCATTACCTCCCTGTTGACTCCGCTAAAACACACTGTATTGATATCCTATGTTTTTCTGATGTTCTAGTTATTCCCCTGAACAATGTTAACTTCACCAACCCTGTATGTGGTAAACTGTTGATCTCATTTGTCCTCCTGTATCCTCAAAAAAAAAAAAAACTGTACACTGTTTCTCTGTACTAAGTTGTTATCACTGTATTGTCTTCTCTGTGACGAGGTACCTTTGTAAATGAGCCTCTGGCTCAAAGGTTGTAAACTGATGCTTAATAAATAAAAATAAAATAAAAAAGAAAGCTTTACTACCCATGGAAGTGGAGATGCGTGGGACATCCAGCAGGGGGACAGGGGATTTTCAGAGGCTCCTCAGAGCTACTCTACCTGTTAGTAAAGACAAGAATGGAGACTGGTGGCCATCCCTGAGCATATTGTCCACTATGCAGCCCAGGGCATAATCGAAATGGCCTTGTAGAGGGATCTACCCTAGGAACTAGTAGAGTATGCAGTGATGAGTGGAATAGGTAGTTTGAAGGGCAAAGCAACATATGTTGTTGTACACTCTGTTCAGTTGAGAGTGCATTGCAGAGGACACAAGGGAATAGACAGAGGAGCAGTATTCAAGTATGGGTAGCAGGTTTTCTTGAGCAATAGCAAGATGCGCTTCATCAGACAGATACTGCTTGAGTCTGTAGGGAGCACCTAGCTTCTGGTTGATTCTCTGCACTGAGTTGTCTGTGTGCGCAGAGAAAGTAAGGTGGGGGTCAAGGGTAACACCCAGGTATTTGAAAAAGGGGACATTTTCAAGGGTAGTGTCGGCTGGGGGGAGTACCATTAGGGAAGAGTTAGTTTTAGCTACCTTGGCAAGGAATGGTTTAGATCCAAAGAACATTGACTTAGTCTTCTTTTAATTTACCAGGAGTTTACTGGAGAGAAACCATTGATGGGCAGCACCATAGTTTAGAACGAAAGTGGCGGAAATGGTATTAAGTGATTTATCACTATGGTATAGGACTAGGTCGTCTACATAGAGGACGGCATCACAAGTGAGGCTTTCAGAAGGACGTGCATTTATAAAATTAGAAGGGGGCCAAGTATAGAACCTTGGGAGACTCCAGTAGATAATGGTAGGGCAGTAGAGGAGGTTTTACCTCTTATGATACACTGTGACCAGCCAGAGAGATAGCTTCTGAACCAGGAGGAAATTTCAGAGGAGCAGCCAAAATAAAGCCAGGTAGAGTGAAGTAGGGGGTGGTCAACAAGGTCAAAGGCCTTTGACAAGTCCATGAATACAGCACCTGTGGCCTTGAAAGCCCAGAAGCTGCAAGGATTGTCAAGGTTTTTTCCTTGTTGTTTAAGGTAGTAATTACACTTAAGGGATTTGGCAGTTTGCTTCTAGGTATTGCACAAGCATCTATAGGCATTCCAGAGTTGGGAGGAGGAGGATGTCTTGTAGGCCTTCCACTTGTTGCCTCTGTCTTTCATCAAGGATAGTAGTTCCCTGGATAACCAACTGGTACAGACCCCCTTACCCTTCTGGTTCTGAAAGGGAAATGGAGGTCCTGTATTTTAAGGAGGGCAGTTGTAAAGAAACTGACTATGGACGTTATATTTCTGTGGAGGTAAAGGGCAGACCATTTTGTTGCCCTAACCTCTTTGAGGACATTTGCAAGATCCGGACAGTCGATATTTCTGAAGGACAGATATTTGTGAGGAGGGTGGTTGGTTTTAGTGGCCACTATGATGTAAGTTGGGGAATGATCACTAATAGAATCAGACATGGTACCCATTCGAAGGATCAAGTCTACATGATTCGTGGCAACCCAATTGAGTAGGGAGTGGTTCAGTGAACGGATTGTGTCTGGTAGGGGAGGATAACACTCAGGTTGGTGAGCTTTCAGTAGGTTTGCATAATCAGGCTCAAGTGCTCCTAACCAGTTAAGGTTGAAATCCCTGAGCACTATTGTGTCCCTAGAGGGAAAGGTTAGCCCAACACCATCCAGGAAGTTGAATAGACCCAGGATACCTCCAGAAGGGGTGTTGTAACAGTAACCCAGGTAGAGTTTTTTTGAGGTACCCAGGGTTATTTCCACCAGGAGCCATTCACCTGGGGAGGTGGGACTTGAGCAGCTGATGGTGGAGGCAGTGACATGGTCTTGCATGTAAAGTGCTACTCCCCCACCTCTTTTTTTTTCCTGGTTTGTTGAGACATAGGCGGGAGTAACCAGGGAGGTGAAAAGAGGAGTCAGAGTGGCAGGGTTTCAGCCAAGTCTCACAGAGCCCCAGCACATGTGGTTTATAGAGTGATACCCAAGCCTCAAGCTCAGGGAACTTTGCTGGGAGGCTACAGATATTTAGGTGGGCAACTCTGAGGCTGGATGGCCTTTCCCAGGTGCTGTTAGTGTGGTCAATATGGGTGTTTATGGGACCAGGATTGCTTTCCACATCTCCAGCAAGGAGGAGAAGGGAAAGGAGAGGACCGATAGGAGGGAACCAGGGGGGTGACTGGAGAGTAAGGAAGTGCGTAAACAAGCCAAGCATACAACACTCTGGGTTAGACAGACAGGCAAAGAGGGTCAGACCCGGGGAGGAGGGGTTAGTTCATATCTAACTGTATTGGGTGGGGGTTCAGAGAACCTGTTAAGGGGGGTAAAAAAGGCTAGGTGTTGTTGATCCACGGCAAGCACTGATGTATAAAAATCAGTTGCCAGTAGCAAGATAGCCATAGAGGCAAGCAGAAGGGGGAGCAGCAACGCCTTCATTTTCAGTTACTTATTGTTTGTAAATGGTCAGGAAATATAGTAGCAGTGTTGGCCAAGTGGCAAATGGGGTTACTCACTGCAGTAGGTGTACACAGGAGGGTCACAGAGCAGGTTTAAATCCTTCCAGTCCTGCAGAGTGAGGGTTGTTCACATAGGATAAAGGTAATGGGGGGTGTGAGCAGGAGAGACATGGTGATGTGCAGACTGGTAATAGGCAGGTATTCAGAGAAAACAGAGAGGAGATATGCTGGAAAAAGAGAAAAAAAAAGACTTGGTCCCTCTAGTGGACAAGTTGTAGAAAGAACTAATGAGAAATTGGGCACTTAGTGATTTCAACCAAGACATATCATGTGACCAACAGAAAGTATAAATAAAATGCACCAGATATGGTGGGTGGGGAGGGTGGGGAGCCAGTGCAAAACGCTGACGGGACTTAAGGAGAGACAGCTGACGAGCAGTACCTTGTGGCAGCTTCGGCAGGGCGGGCTGGTTAGCGTGGTGGTGCTGCCGGAGGAGTGAATCCCTGCAGAGCAGAGAGGCAGGGCACACGATGAGGGGCAGGATGCTTGTAAAAGAGAGAGGCAGGATTCATTTTATGCCACAGAAAGACAAAGAGACAGATTAAAGAATTCAGACACAAAAGAGCTGTAATTGCCATGTGCAGAGAGGGGGAGATAGCTAAAAAGAAAGGGTTGGGGCAAGTTGGGAGAGTGCTAAGCATTCAACTTTTAAAGCACTTTTAGCAAATACAGTTGATTTATAATTTATCTGAAGCAAAATAAACAGAAATAAGCCTCAGAGATGTCCTCGGCTTTAGCAGGAGAGAAAGGGAGCAGAAGAGAAAGGGCAGTGCTCTTAAACAGGAAAACAAAAGAAGCAACATAAAAAAAATCACTTTAAATCACTTTTCAGTAACACAGTCCATTATTAATTCTAGCTAAATCAAATAAGCCTGGCAGATGTCCACGGCTACAGAAAATAGAGAGGAAGCAGGAAAAAGAGAGTGGCAGGAGCTAGCCAGCAGTAGAGATGCAGCAAAGTTTTACTACACAGGCGAAATTGCCGCAAAGTTGGTAATTTCGCCCCACGTAGTATTTCACATAATTTTTTTCAAATACCAGGCATTCACCGTTTGTGACTTTGCCTTGTTTTGGGTGTTTTTAAGTGCAATTTGCACTTAAAAACCGCAAAGCAATCTGAGGTTACAAATCATGAATTCCCCCCAACACCACCTTTGATCTATCCCTGGTGTCAAGGGGTCCCTCCCCCCCCAAACCCCCAATTGCATGCCAAAAATATGTTTTATTTAACCCTTCTCTGGTGTCTAGTGGACCCCACCCAGCCAGGTAGTACTCCACCAGATCCCCTATCCTCGAGTCCAAAATCATTTATCACTTCTCTGGTGTCTAGTGGACCCCCACTCCAACCTTGTCAGGTAGTACCCTCACTTCCTGCCCCAACCTCTCGAGTCCGATCCATTTAAAATAAAACAAAATCATTTATCACTTCCTGGTGTCCAGTGTCTCATTTCCCATTCCCGTCCAGTAGTGCCTCCACCCCACCTCACCGTTAATCCCAACCAGAGCTGGTTGTCAGCCTCCACTCACCTCCATGGGCAGCAGCTCACCTCAACTGAGCTCAATGAATGAGCAAGTGCATGTACAAGTATGCAGTCATTCATTGACAGCTCACGGTGATTTACTCAGCTGTTTAGGGGTGTAGAGGAGGGGAGAGGACTGCTCCGGTCACTGGCAGGGGCAGCGGGATGGAGGGAATGGTGCTGTGGACACCCCTGGGGTCCACAACACCATTCCCCCATCCCACACCCCTGCAAGACACCAGAGCAGCCCCCTCCCATCCTCAACACCCCTAAACAGATGAGTAAATCATTGCTAGTTGTCAGTGAATGAGCGCATGCTTGTACAAGCACGTGCTCATTCATTGAGCTCAGTCGGGCTGGCTGCTGGCTGGAGTTGGAGTGGAGGGTTGTGCTGGTGACCCGCCTCCGCTGGGGGTGGGGCAGCGGGGGCACTACTGGACAGGGTGGGGGTGGAGGGGCCACTAGACACCAGGAAGTAATAAATGATTTTGTATTTTTATTTTTAAATGGAACGGACTTGGGGTTGGGGCAGGTGGGGAGTACTACCTGACAGGGTTGGGGTGGGGGGTCCACTAGATACCAGGGAAGTAAGAAATTATTTTTTGGACTCGAGGTTGGGGGGAGCAGCCGTGGGGTGGGAGTACTACCTAAAAGGGTTGGGGTGGTGGGTCCACTAGACACCAGGGAAGTGATAAATGATTTTTCAGACTCGGGGTTAGGGGGAGCAGGGTGAGGGTCCACTAGACACCAGGGAATGTTTGTTTACAGATATGGGCTGTGGGCTGCCTTAGGCTGTGGCTGACTGGCCAGTGATCCTGTGGGTGTTTGGGGGAGGGAGGGTGATTGTTGTTGTGACTGTGTCTGGCAGGAGGGGGTCCGCTACACCTTGTGGGCAGAGTTTGTGTATGAAGTGTGCAATTTCATGGGTGAAATTCCACACTTCGCATTTGATCTGACCACAGTGAATTAGGCAGATTTCACGTATCGCGCTTCGCATATTGAGCGCAATAAGCAAAATATTTTGCGGAGCGAAGTTTGCCCACTTCACCCACCTCTAGTCAACAGGGGCAGAAAAATAAAGGCTCCAGATTCAAAATGCTTCTCTTATGAGCCCTTTTTTACAACATTGGGTTTCACCAGTGAGTCCCTTTGATAAGGGCAGCAATACCCCTTATGCCTTTTCCCTGTTGGCAGAACCATGTTCTCATTCTTATGGGGAAGGGCACAGAGGTCTGTATTTACAGGCTTCCATTCTTGGAAGCATTACTTTGTTTGTTATTATAGTTATGTACTTACAATTTTTCCTCTATTTTATAGTGTTTGTTGTTACTCACAAGTTGATTGTCGTCATCTCCCCTTTATGCCAGGAGCCATTTTGAGCCACCCTGTGCAGATCTGGTCTTCGTTTGGGAGGGGAGAAGCACCAAGAAGGGAAAATTATTTGTAGATCATGGCTCAAGTTAATACTTTATTTTTATCATATAATGTAAACGATCTCACCAACCCAGTCAAAAGAAGTAAAATGTTGTCTTTATTAAAAAATCAAAATCAGATTTTATTCTGCTTCAGGAGACCCTTCTCTCCAAGACTGAACATACAAAATTGTTACAGTTTGATTTTGCCCATATTATCGTTTCCACATATAAAAAGGGGCGACATCACAGCACTGCAATTTTAATACCAGACCAGGTCCCTTTTTAAGTTATAAATTCTTTGGTGGATCCAGAAGGATGTTATGCTTTGGTAAAGAGGAAGTTCTCTGGGCAAATGTTAACAGTGGCATCTATTTAATCCCCCGGTTTGGATTACTCTTTTTATAGGAAATTGTTCATGAAAATTACTGAATGGAAGGAGGTAACATTTGGTAATTGGGGGCAATTTGAATTTAGCATTGAATGAGCACCTAGATCCGACCTCCACAGCGAAACGTTCAGACTGTATGGTGGCTCATAAAGTCAGCAAAGTATTGGTTGCACTAGGTTATATAGAATGTGGAGACATATACATGGACAGAGTAGGAAGTTTACAGTTTATTCTGCTGTACATTAGGCGTATACAAGATTAGATTATTTTTTCTTTCCTAAAGAAAATGCAGATCAGCTTGGGAGGGGGGAGATTGGAGACATGTTGCTTTCAGACCATGCCCCCATTTCTTTTATACTCAATCTAGGACAGACAAAAAAAATACCTTCTGGCATCTTAATTTATCCTTATTGCAAAGTGAAGAGGTACAAGCCTCCATAAAAGATGTTATTAAAACAACTACAGAAACTAATGACACCCCTGGGGTATCCCCTGCAGTGTTGTGGGATACTGCGAAAGCCGTGGTATGGGGAAAACCTACTGCCCTTGTGGCCTATCATAAAAAGCAGAGGGAGGCCAGACGATTCTATTTACAGAACCAAATTTTTTAGTTGCAGGCCCTGCAGAAAATATAGTATGATTTACACAGAGAAATGGAGCTGCAAAACATTAAAAAGGAACTTAATAGGTTATTAGATTATCAAGTTGAGTAGAACTTGCTCTATCTGCAGCAGCAATATTAGGATGGGGGGGGGGCCTCATGCCCTTAGGTTGCTGGCCAACAGATTACGTCAGCAGAAATTTAAGGCTGCCATTATAAAAATCTTCCATCCTCATATGAAGGTCCCCCACTCTGCCACTTTAGATATTGCCACTGTGTTCACAGATTATTATTGGGCCTTGTATAAAGCGCCCCCCCCCCCCGATCAGGCTCATGTGAGTCTTTTCTGAGGACATTGCATCTTCCACAAGTTACACCAGAGGATGCCCGGATGTTGGTGTCTCCTGTCCTTACATCTGAAATTGAAGCGGAAATAACCCGATTTAAAGCAGGAAAATGCCCGGGGACTGATGGGTTCCCCGTGGAATTTTATAAACTTTTTAGGGAGTCGACAGTGCCACTGTTACATCGGGCTTATAATTTTATATTAGGTCCAGAAGGTAAAATAGCCCCCCTCCTGGGAGCAAGCAGTGATCACAGTGCTCTCTGAGCCAGTCAGGGATCCCACAAAATATATGCCTTGTCATCCAATTTCAATACTAAATACAGACTATAAAATATTGGTGTGTATTTTTACATGATGTCTTGAGCAAATCATAGATATTGCCACCGTGTTCACAAATTATTATTGGGCCTTGTATAAAGCGGACCCCCCTCCCCCAGATCAGGCTCATGTGGAGTCTTTTCTGAGGACATTGCATCTTCCACATGTTACACCAGAGGATGCCCTGATATTGGTGTCTCCTGTCCTTACATCTGCAATTGAAGCGGAAATAACCCGGTTTAAAGCAGGGAAATGCCCGGGGACTGATGGGTTCCCCGCAGAATTTTATAAACTTTTTAAGGAGTCGACAGTGCCACTGTTACATTGGGCTTTTAATTTTATATTAGGTCAAGAAGGTAAAATAGCACCCCTCCTGGGTGCAAGCAGTGATCACGGTGCTCTCTGAGCCAGCCAGGGATCCCACAAAATATACGCCCTGTCATCCAATTTCAATACTAAATACAGACTATAAAATACTGGTGGGTATTTTTACATGACGTCTTGAGCAAATCATACCAAAACTTGTTCATATTGATCAAACAGGTTTTGTCCCTGGGCATCAGGCTCAAGACAATATACATTGAGCTGTACATATAATAGACCACCTAACTCATACTAACAAACCAGCCCTGTTGATGAGCCTTGATGCTAAAAAGGCCTTTGATAGGGTCTCATGGCCCTATCTGCAGGCATCCCTGACTGGCTTTGGTTTCCCTGATAAATTCACCCAGTTAATTACCTGGTTATATATATATCTCCGAAAGGTTATGAATGTATTAATGGACATATAGATGCCCTCTTTGAGTTAGGGAAGGAAACCCGGTAGGGTTGTCTCCTCTTTCCTCTTCTTTTTGCACTCTATCTTGAGCCTCTTGGCCCAATCTAGTCATCTAAACACAGGGATCCATGGAATACAGTTTGGAGGGATGGAACACAAAATAGGATTATATGCAGATGACATTTTACTTTTTTGGGAAGACTCTGATACATCACTGCTGGAGGTGTTTAGACATATACAAAGATTTTCCAAAATTTCAGGATACCTTTTGAACTCCACTAAAACGTAGGTTTTGACTTTCTCCCTTCCTGTGACACCCCTTACTAAACTAAGATATTTAGGAGTTTACCTTGGCCCCTGTACATCTATTTTATTCTAGGATAATTATCCTACTTTGGTGAATGCTATTAAGAATGATTACAAGCGCTGGGCTCTTCTGCCCTTACCGCTGCATTCCAGAGTACAAACAGCAAAGATGAATGTTCTGCCCAGGTTTTTATATTTATTTAAAAGTGTTCCTTGTAATCTTTCAAAACAAGAGCTGTTGACCTGGCAGAAACAGTTATTGTCATTTCTGTGGAACTCTGGAAAGCCAAGAGTCCAAAAATAGGTCCTGTATTTGCCCAGAATGCAGGGGGGGGGTCTCACCTTACTATAGTTACCTAGGTACTGGGTTGCTTCCCAGGTGAAGATAGTTCTTCTATGGTAGAACCCTCACTATACCTCCCATTGGAAACAATCATGACCCCCCCTTACGGGCCCTACCTTTTCATTGGGTATTGGGGGCCGAGAGGAGTAGGGAACAATTTGCTGGGGTTGTGGCAGCCTGGAAGGGCTGGAGAAAGGATATTAAAGGGGGACACACATCCTGCTCCCTCTGGAGATATAAGTGGTGGGCTTGGGATGAGTAATTTCCCCCTGCAGGCATGGATCCCTGGTTCCGTCATTGGGCCCATATGTGCTTCCACTCCCCTTGGCAGATTATGCAGGGTAATACCGTGCTGTCTTGGAAGACAATAGTCTCATTGTATGACCTTTCCCCTTCAAACTGGCTTCATTTTTACCGGCTGAGTAACTATATAAACAGATAGCTTAATAATCCTAGTACTGTAGGTGGATTAGATGTTCCTTTACCTCCCTTTAAGACAATATGAGACTCACCAACGGGAAAATGCAGTATAACATTGCTATGTACAAATTATATTAATGACTAAGGGTTTTCAACAACAATTATTAAATCTAAGTGGGAGGTGGAGCTGGGGATTCAGATAACAAATAAAGACTGGGAGAAGATATGGTGCTCTGCCTGGACTACCTTCTCCTTGACTACCTGGTGAGAATTTGTATGGAGGGTGTGGATTAGTTATTTTCTAGTTCCCTTAATGCAGTCTAAGTGGGACCTGAACAGATCTTCTGCTTGTTGAAGACTTTATGGGGAGACTCGAGCTAACCAGGCCCATGTTTTCTGGCATTGCCCCTTACTCACAGCATATTGAACAGAGGTTATAGACCATTTAAAAGGTATCTTTATGTTGGAGGAGAACTTGGGTCCAGAACATGTGATATTAGGACTTACACCATCTACACTAATTGGGAAGGAAGCTAAATATTTGTGGAGCATCCTGGTGGCAGCTGCTTTCAAGGCTGTCCCTAGATGTTGGCTGAAGTCTAACCCACCCAATAGGGAATGACTGGTGTAATATAGTCACACAGATACAAGAAATAGAGCATATAACATATTCTCTACATTGTAGGTAACATGCCTACATTAATAGGTGGACAAAATGTGCAGTTGGAGGGCTCCCTGGATGATACAGAGATAATTATTTGGGCTTATTTGATAGATAGTTTGGATCATCATATTCATATTTCCTTATTTTCTTATACACTTACAAATTTAATAATATCCAAGGCCCCCTGTTCTCTGCAGCACAGTACATCTAACTTCTGCAGCAGGGACTGTGAAGTTCTACGGCAACATTAGGCCTACTTCTGCGGCAGTGGGCATAGTTCTGCGGCACATAAATAAGGTGACTTGCGCATGTAGGCAGTTCCAAAACTTATTTTATTTTATTAATAAAATCACATGGTAAATGCCTGGCTTCAGCACACCATGAAGTAACAGCAAGAAATCATTGTGCATATTATATTATTTAAATATTTAGCTAACATCCCTCCACTATGATCACGGTGTTTCAGAAGAATCATAGAACAAAATGTAAGCTGTCAGAAAAGTAAAAAAAAAACTATATAAAATGTGAAAGTTTTTTCATTAGATGGTGTACTTAAGCTAGGCATGTACCATCTGATTTTATTAATAAAAGAAAATCAGTTTTGGATATATACATCCCATCCTGTATACATCCCATGTGCACACAGGGTTTTGATCTTTTTTTAACATTTGCAATCATTGCTTATGAAAAGTGCTATATAAATACTAATTCTTCATTTTATCTGTTTGAAGGCTGCACAGATAAAATGCATGCTACAGTGATAAAAAGATTAGTATATCAACTAGTTAGGGTATGACTAATGATGACTGTGGAATTCCAAAAAGCATTATGCAGAATGTTTTATAAACCGTGGAATACTTTTCTTCAGTTTGCACTCAAGAGTTAATGTAAACTGTAGAATAATAGTCCTCAGTTTATGTAAACTGCAGAACAGTATTCTTCAATTATGTAAACTGCAGAACAATATTCCTCAGTTTATGTAAACTGTGGAACAGTATTACTCGGTTTATGTAAATTGTGGAACAATATTTCTCAATTTATGTAAACTATGGAACAGTATTCCTTAGTTATGTAAACTGCGGAACAATATTCCTTAGTTTATGAAAACTGCAGAACAATATTCCTAAGTTATGTAAACTGCTGAACAGTATTCCTCTGTTTTTGTAAACTGCTGAACAGTATTCCTCAGTTTATGTAATCTGCAGAACATTATTCCTCAGTTATGTAAACTGCTGAACAGTATTCCTCAGTTTATGTAAACTGCTGAACAGTATTCTCAGTTACGTAAACTGCTGAACAGTATTCCTCAGTTTATGTAAACTGCGGAACAGTATTTCTCAGTTACGTAAACTGCAGAACAGTATTCCTCAGTTTATGTAAACTGTGGAACAATATTCCTCAGTTACGTAAACTGTTGAACAGTATTCCTCTGTTTCTGTAAACTGCATAACAGTATTCCTCAGTTTATGTGAACTGTGGAACAATATTCCTCAGTTATGTAAACTGCGGAACAATATTCCTCAGTTTATGTAAACCGCAGAATAATTATTCTGTGGTTTACATTAAACTCCATGGCCACAGAATCACAGAAAACAAGGGGCCTTGATAATATCCTCTAATCCCTCTATTACCTTAAGTACTGACTGCAGTAAGGCCAGGTATCAGAGGTTAGACATATATTCCCTCTTTTCGAAACCTGATATATGAAATGAAAGTAAATATACATGGCTTCTTAAAGCTGTATTGGGTGTTGGAGGTGGCCTATATTTGATATTTAAATTGATTTAGCTGTAAGGATATGATAGGTATGGCTGTGGGGACGACCTGTTAGTTTTATTCATTTTAATACTGTTATGGTTTTTATGGGGTTTAAAATAAAGTATGATTCTTGTTAATTAGTCATGCTTACCTACAGCCCAAATGTGAAGATTAAGTTGTTCTACATTTTAAACTGTGTACGGAATATGTGCTGATGCTATGGGTTTATACATGTAATGTATCTTGAAATAAAGAGAAGTATAAAAATAAATTGAGCAATGGCAATCCAGGTAACAGATTAACTCTGATAAAGCTTATACAATCCCACAGCTGGACACTTACATTCAGGAAGGAAGACAGGATGACAGCCCTCACGCAAGACAAAATGTACATTGTGTATGGTGACTATGATTATAACAGTGGACACAGGAAGGACCACCGCATGTCTTCTGAGGCCAGCAACCAGCATGTACAGACTGCAGGCCTGGCATATGGCTCTCATCTCAGAGTCATTCAGGCAACAAATGTCAAAAGAGGTCCTACTGACATCAGTGACACCACAGAGGTGGGAGACCACTCTATAAATCCAACTTGGTCCACAGTCTACTGCCCTTTAGACAATCTCCCTAGTGAAGGGAATGGAAAGATACCACCAGACAATGAACTTGCTTCATGGTGAGCTAAAACTAACTTAGTCATGAAATATTATAGACTGGACACTTTTTTAACACCTGTATACTTCTGCCTATCAGCGCTTATTGCAACATGCAATACCAGACCCAGTCCTGACCAGTCCCCCCAACCCTGCAACTTACTTGTACTGTTTTTTAGTACCTAGTCTGCAAGAAATTGGAGTGCCTCAGAGATTATGACCCACAATGGTAGTTTACTCACCTGGTAAAGGTGATTGTCGGAGTATCTTTCAGAGGCACTCCAGGGCCCACCCAGACAGGGAAACGTGTCACAATTGGGACAAAATTATCTAGACTCGTGAGAGAGAGGTATAGGAGTTTCTTTATGCCTATGGGCCAGATATTAGTCTGTAGAATTTTAGGGAATGAAAAGCATTGAATTACAACTCTTTCTGGTTTCCAAATGTATCTTGGGCCACAGTCATAAATATACTAAAATATTCCACTTTTGATTAAGTATAATTACAGAAGCTTTGGAAGCAGTCTAGCTGAGCATTCTGGGAAGAGGTACAGCCCAAAGTGGGTCAGATTTCACCTTTGAAGTCATATGTGCATCATCAGCCTATCAGGTGGACATAACACAGTTTGTAAGGGTTTGGAGTGCCTCAGAGATGTACTCCCTCAACCACCTTTACGAGGCGAGTAAACTAACGTGGCCTTTGGGGTGGGGTTTAATTTAAAGGCATTCCTTTATATTAAGTGCATCACCAGCAACTAACTTCATATGATGACAACAGGCCTACAGCTAGGTATCCAGGAACATTCTTAGAGCTCTCTTAAATAGTTTTAAATGATAAAATTCTGGTACTAGTGGGGAGAGGGTTGAGCCTCCAGACCAACACAGCGGAGCAAAATCACAACACTGTAGTGTGTATTGTGGTATTGAGGGTTGGCTGTATCTGAGGGCTGTGCCTAGGAAGGTATTTTTAGTGACAGCACAGGAAGCTACTGTAAAACAGGTTTATTTTGTGGTGAAAGTTTGACAGTTCTGTCACCTTCAGCATGACTGCCCATTGTAATAATTGCACTGCGGCTCAACACTGCACTACAGTTCTCAAGACAGTTATTGTATGGGCTGTTGGCTCTCAGCACTCATCTTTAATCAGCTGTCAGCACTTGTCTGTAATTGCTATCTAGGTACACTACTATTTAAGCAGCAGTATCCCTCAGGCAACAATCACATCCAGTCACTCTCCACTCTCCATCTGAATGCGCTATATATTTTTTTCAATATACGGCTTCTAAAATGTCTTTAGTGAAGTGACTACAGAAGGGACAAAAAAGGGAGCAACAGTTTATCCCGATAGAGGAGCTGACAGCGGACATTCATTTTTCCTCTGCTGATATACCATTAGTTCTTGCTGAGAGTGTGGTCAGCCAGCTACAAGCATCCAATCCACCCCTGAAATGCCACTGATCTGAGTACAACCACTACACACCTGAAGTGAGGTATGAAATTGGTCACTATGCCTCTGAAAGCAGTGTAATGAAAGCTGAAAGGTTTTATCATGCGGTGTACAACAGAACAATTAACAAGAGCACGGTTAGAAAATTCTAATCAGATTACAAAAGTAAATTGAAAGACTGTCCTGATCCAAGCAATATTTCACATGAGCTGCCTATAAAACCCAGTGGGAGAGCACCATTGCTGTTTGTGGAGGTGGAGAGTGAGCTCAGTAAAATCATTAGAACACTTTGTTTTGAGAAAGCAGTGGTCACTGCCAGAGTGGTCGTAGCCATGGCCATCGATGTAGTAAAGTCCTCAAATAATACACTCCTATAAGAATTTGGTGGAAAGTTGAATTTTACAAGACAGTGGGCTTGGTCATTTTTAAACCAAATGGGACTCACCAAACGAAAGAGGACAAAAGCTGCTAGGAAACCTCCCCAAAGATTTTATAGTGCTAAAACATCATTCCTACAGCGTATATAGAAAACATTGCTGCAGGAGCTAATCCCCACATGATTAATAATAAATATGGATGAAGTGGGCCTACATTTAGTACCATGCTCTGAGTGAATGAGGGAGCAGGTGGGGGTAAAACGATTGGAAGTTACAGGGCTGTGGGACAAAAGGTAGGTATCCATAGTATTTCAAAATGATTATATTAAATGCATGCTGAAAATGGAAATGGAGTTAAAAATCTACGTTTCAACCTTAGGTCTTCTTCATGAAATATCTAAAAGAGAAAAAACAAAGTTAGTCAAAGTTTTTTTCTCTTTTAGATATTTTCTGAAGAAGACCTAAGGTCGAAACGTAGATTTTTAACTCCACTTTCCATTTTCAGCATGCATTTAATAGAACTATTTTGTTTTGCTTTCAGACCACATACTGATGCAGCACCTTGTCTTTGTTTTTACATCCCTAGTATTAGCATGCACCATGTCTGGGAATTTCCTGCCCCCCCCCCCCCCGAAGTAATTTATCAAGGGAAGACAAACTTCTGCCATCCAGGTTTTAATTTTCCTTCATAGTGGCACATTAACCATTCAGAGTCTTATTGGGTGAATGCCGAAACCATGGCTGATTATGTGGACTGCATTATCATGCCATACATCAACTCTGTAAAACAGAAGCTTGACCTTCCCAAGGAACAATGAACATTCTTAATTTTAAATTTATTCTGATCATATAGCACAGATGCTGTATTAAAGAAGCTAGAGGACTGCCAAATCGTGCCAGTTTTCATCCCTCCATCCTACACGGATGCACCACAACCCCTAAACATTATCCTAAATAAATTGCTAAAGGACAAAATGAAAAATAACTGTACCAGTTGGTATGCTGATAGAATAGCCCAACATCTTGAAAATGGAACTATGACAGGCACAATTAAGGTTGACATTGCATGTCTGTATTAAAAAAGAAAGATAGATGCCCAGTGGCTGGTGACTGTCTTTGAAAGGCTAGCAACAAGACATGATGATGTCATCGGGGGTTCCTGGAGAAAAGCATAGCAACAGCACACGAGATGCATCTCAATCAGTAATGGTGAGATACAAAGTACCAGTAGCTCACTAAATTTATTTTTATTGTGCAGTACTGTATTTTTGTACTCTAAGTCCTGAATCTACTGAATCTCACACTCACATCTCTTCTCGATCGTAGGGCTTTGGCAAGAATGGAACTGTGACCATGTGGCTGTAAAACGCCAAGCTGAGCTGCAAAAAGGTGAGTGACTATGTACGTAATAAGACATAGGTGCATTGAACAGATATTACCACACACCCAGGCTTATAGCCTCATTCCTTCAGCCCCTGGAAGTGCAGTACATCTGTTCAAAGCACACCCCCAGAGTTTCTTATTGCACTTATAAAATGGGTTCCTTTTTTTGAAATATATTTCTCACCCTCAAAAACTGTATTAAAATATCTAAAAAGAGAAATCCTTATGTTAATTTGAGGCTAAATAGTCCTTCTGCCAGCTACCTGATGATGTCATAGTACTTTGCCATAGGGCATTTTTATCCTACTGTGGCATCCCTACTTCTGATATTACGTTCAACTCCTCCCCATGCAGAACTTGTAATGTGGCTGGTATGTGATCAAGAGTCCTGTTGCTGATTTCCAGCTCCCCGGTGCTCACATGCTGCCCTTCATTTAACTGTTGTTCAGATATAAATGAGGAACAGATGCAGCAGACTGGCAGCTCATGTTAAGTATTTGTTTTTAAACTCACCAACACTGCTCTGCTCACATCTTTCCCTCCTGCTGCCCAGCTGTCTGTTTGTTCACCAGCTCTGCTCTGATAGCATCTTTCCTCCTGCCACCAGCCCAGCTGTCTGATCACACAGCCTTCAGCTCATTCTGTTGATTCAGTCAGCTGCCCATCTGCACGAGAGAGAAGTGTTTTTTTTTTATTTAAACCATGACCAAAGGCAAAATGGCAGCTTGGTAAAGGCATGCAGTGTGACTGGCAGCGGGATCATAATAAGTCAGACCACAGGACAGAGTCAGTAGTTTTTTTAACTGTCATTTACTTGTGAAGGCATTATCATTTAAAAAAATGTAGAGAGAGAATGGGAGAGCAAGTGGCTCCTGAGTTTTCCTGATCAGTCAGCCAGTGTGGGATGAGCGGCATTACAGAGGGAATAAAATGATGGCATTTGAAAAATGAGCATTTAAACAGCTCATCGATCTTTTTTTTTGTCTGATGTGGTCCTGCTTTTGAGTACTAGTTTTTACCTGTGTATCGAATGAATTTTATGCAAAGGTGAAAACCAATCAAAACTCAGGATTAACTCTCCCCATGTTTATAAGTAATGGAACCAGTATGTACAATACAGTACAGTGTTTTCACATTCTAAATTCTAAATTCAAAATACTGTAGCTAAAGGCAGTCTCACTCTGTGGTCAGAAAAAAAAGGCGTGACTGGCTGAACTTCAACCTGAAAACATAGACTACCAGTAGCTGAGAAAATGAAAATGGCAAGGGACAAGAAAGATTTGCCTTTTTAAATGATTTTAAATCATTAACAATTTAAACAGTTTTTAAAAGTGGGACATTTTTAAACAATGACTTTGATAAACTCTGCAATGAAATGCAAAATGAGCACTAATCTGTATTACTTGATGTGGAGCCTTTGGAAATGAGTCTATGACTCAAGGTTTGTAATTCCAATGTTTTCAATAAATAAATCAATAAATAAAATATTTTGTCAACATACTGAGTCTCTTTCATGAAACAATGAACGGCATTTAGTGTAACGCTTATGCATTGAATGTTTCTTTCATACATTGTTGTAGTTTAAATTTTGCTCATTCTGCTCAGCAAGTGAATATAGCAAAAATTTAATTACAGCTAAATACACCAGTTTTACAGCATTTGTTTTGGCTGTGCCTGTTCAGGGCAAAAGAAGAGCAGCCTCATGCGTTTAGGCTTGACCTGGATGGGTACTGTAAAACCAGCCTGGGATTACAGACTGCTACTTCTATTGCCTAACATTCTTTCCTTCCTGTATGACCTTGTTTTGACAACCAAATAATACTTATTATTGTTCATTATTTCTGACTCATGAGCATTTTATTAATTGTGTATATTATTAGTACAGTGCCATTAATTATATTCTTTGGACAATCTGTTTTTTCACTGCATTGGTTTCATATGTTGGGTAATTCATGTAGAGAGGTGGGGGCCTACTGGGTCCCTTTGTCATACGCTCTATCATGCACATTAAAACCATGCAACAGGAACAGTGTGGTAGGGTAGAGCGAGAGGGTGCAAAACTGTGAAAGGATGCATACAGGTAGGGGATGAGACCAGTGCTGGTAGGTGGGGCCGGTGAGCAGCTGCCATGGCTCGACAAGATTAGCCACAGGCAGCAAGGGAGGGAGGCAGTGTGTTTGGGACCAGGTTTTGATTCCCAGTCCCGGGCGCAAGGAATATTTTTATTTTTCACACTTTTTGTGCAATGTTAAGTGTAACCCCCCCCCCCCGGACTTGGTTATTTTAGTTGGAAATTTGGGGGTGCAGCCCCCCATAATGAAGGGTGTGGGGGTGGAGTCCCCCATAAAAGAAAGACATATGTCACTTGCAATATATCATGCTGTACTGGCAGTGCAGTATATTGCTGTGGCATAATGTCTTGTGACATTATGATCCCATGCCAGGTGGGGGAAGTACTACATCCCATGGGGTTGCACCATATTGACACCAGACCCACTTAAAACTTTTGTCTGGTTGGAGGCACTGCGCAATTTATTTAAACCTCAGCTACAAACTCCCCAATCAAGAGTTTATCCACTTGACTTCCAGTGACGTCACCATCTCAATGGCCATCTAGCTGAAATGCTCCGGGGCTGTTCCAATAATATTTTAATAAGCCAGCAACAAATCTACTCTAAATAAAGAAATTCCCAACTACAAAGCCAGGGGAAATGACCTCCAACAGATCTAGGCATAGAAACTCACAAGCCACAAAGCTTAAAACACTGATAGAGTCTGATAAAAATTCCAGCCATCCTCGGGACGTGAGTTCAGCCTCTCCAGTAAGCAGCATCACCGATTCAGAGGATGGCTTTGAACCATGTGGCCAGGGGGTGATTCTATCAAAATTAGACAGCATAATAAAAGCGATCCATAGAGTGGAGTCCTCGGTTGCAGACATGAAAGCCGACTTAAAAGCCTTAGACAAACAAACCACAGTGGTGGAGGAAAGCGTTGGGGGCCTAGCTGACTCGTCTGGACAACAAGACCGAGCTATCCTTTACTTGTTAACTAGAGAAAAGGAATTACAACTAAAGTTGGATGATCAAGAAAATCAAGCAAGGTGAAACAACTTTAGAATTTGTGGTGTACCTGAAGATATGGAGAAATCTTTCGAGTCAATGGAGGAGTTTGTATCACATTTTCTGAGAGATGTTTTAAAAATTCCAGAAGACACCCCTCTCCCAACTGAGAGAGCACATCGTTCGTTAGCCCCCAAGCCGAAGAACCAGACAGCGAGACCATGCTCGATCATAGCACGTATGCTAAACTATCAAGATCGCCAGTTGGTGCTCCAAACTGCATGGAAAATAAAGAAAGTTAAACTGGACACACAAAGGCTGTTCTTCGATCAAGATTTCTCAGACCTTCTAAAGAAAAAAGAAAGCTGGTACAGGAGGTTATTAAGCAAGCTAAGGAAAAAAAAATTTGCATCCAGCTGTATTATCCAGCAAAATTACGTATCCACACTGAGAAGGGCCCAATTCTATTTGACACCATGAGAGAAGCAATACCCCTGCTTAAACAGTTGGGCCTACATTGTCTCGAGATGCATGCCGGCTTGCTTGAGCACGAGATTTCACGTTCGGCATGGCAGAGAAAGCAGGCAGACCAAAGTGAGCACAGCCTTCAGCAATATCATGGCCCTCTCATCTCAGCCAGGACTTAAGGGAAATTTTAAGCAGAGAAAACAAGGCCTCATTACCAGATGAAGTAAACCAAGGCAGATCAGTGAACTGGAACTCAACCTGACTCTCTTAAAAGGTACTAGCAATGCCTATACACTTCGCCATTACAAGCTGGCTAATTATTCCCTTATTTAGAACTTTGATAAACCAGGGGCCCACTTCTAACTGCTATTTCTAAAACTATATGTGGTAACCCCTCTGCCCCATCAGGGCACCCCCCCCCCCATTTGGAGGGAGCATTTATGCCCATACCTCACACCATCACCTGGTAGAAGCCTGGACCTGAGTGAGAGTTGTTGCTCCCTTTTCCCTCTCTTTGTTCCCAGGAAAGACTTAAACTGCTTTATTAACTGAAAACTAGTCAAGAATGTACAGCTGGAGATCTGGACTGGGGACACTCTATGGGAAGGGGCAAAGACTTATTATTTGGGACAAGGCTCGCTAATATTTACCTCACTACCTCCTTCATGGTCTGAAAGATGTTTATTAATCAGACCTGCTACAACCAAAACAGATCCAGGAGGGAGAAAGGAGGCACTTATGCAGTAGTTTAGAGCCCAGAAGGGAAATTTACTCGAGCAAACTTCTGCACGAGGCTGGCTAGGGATAGGGGTGGACATCACCCACCCTACCCATTATTCCCACTCAATTTAAATGATGTGGACAGCCCCAGAAGATATCTTAGGTTGGCCACACAGAGCAGAACGGTGTTTTTCGAGCTCAGTGGTCAACCTTTGTGCCCCTGTTGGGTGGTGATGTTCTTTTTCTACCTGATTCCACAGAATCAGACCTAATTGTGGTAGGAACTTGAGCCAAGGCTCTACACCCCCGTGACTGTGGGGTTCCATCATAACATCCTTTAACCTAGGAAGTGATTTATAAGTTTAACAGAGTTCATAGTTTAATATTCATAATGTTTGTTTTACAACTATTTGACATGCGTTAGCGTGGGTGTTTGTTTACCCATTGTGTTGATGTGCTACCTGGTAACATGGCAGGTTATACAGATGGAGCTGGGATGGTTTGGGGGAGGAAGGCCGGATATATTTGGGGAAGGGACCTTGGTGGAGGGTGCGGACCAAATATAAGATGTGGGAATCTGTTAACAGGACCATTTTGCTCCAGATATGGGTACCCCTAAGGTAACATCCCTGAATGTTCAGGGCATCAACTCCCCAATCAAGCAGACCAAAATACTCCACTACCTAAGACAGATAAAATCCGATATCGGTCTCATTCAGGAGCCCAAACTCTCAGATACAGAACATACAAAATTAAAGCGGAGCTGGGTGGGCAGGGTGATTTATACCTCGCACCCATCTGAGAAATGGGCAGGGGTGGCTATTTCTTTTCGCAGAGACCTACCTTTTGAAATTATTTCAGAAGTCATCCTGGAAGCTGGAAGAGGGATTATAGTAACAGGGAGACTATTTACCCAGGTGATTCATATTATAAATCTATATGCACCCAACAGGGACGATCCCACTTTCTTCGTTAAGATCTTCGAACAGATAGCACAATTGGGAGAGGGCATGGTCCTGATGGGTGGGGACTTCAATTGTGTCCCTAACTCACAGTACAATCGTTCCTCCCAAAACCCAGTCACAAACAAAAGTATGAGTAAGGCGATTAGGAGCGGGGATGCAGGAGTTGGCTTTAGTGGATGTCTGGAGGGACCTTAATAAATCTATGAGGGACTACTCATTCTATCCCCACCCAAATAACACTTACTCCAGAATTGATTATTTTCTGTGCAGTAGTGTAGCCTTCCACAAGGTTCGAGATTGTGAGATCCCCCTCCGCCTGGTCTCGGACCATTCAGCTGTAGTACTCACCCTGGAGCTGGGTAACTGGAAAAGGATATTGCAGTGGAGGATGAACTCCTCCCTGCTTGACAGGGAGGACTTCAGGTCCCACATACAAGAAATTATTAAAGGTTACCAGACACACAACTTAGTGGAAGGTCCGGATTCCAGGTGTTTCTGGGATGGAATGAAGGCTGTGATACCGGGGCAAATCATTTTGTTTGCTTCACATCTTAAAAGAAATCGCTTAGGGAGACAGAAGGCCTTGGAGACTAAATTATAGCAGCTTGAGCACACAGTAAAACAGGGAGGACCCCGTAGGGCAGAGTTGCACATGGAAATAAAAGAAACAAGGAAAAAGCTACAAAACATTTTAGATCGACAAATAGAAGGGAAGTTAAGGTATGGGAACCAGAAATATTACAAACATGACAACAGAGTCAGTAAATTACTAGCCTTTCACTTGAGAAAGGCCCAGGCCGACAGGTATGTGAAAACCCTACAGAGCACTAAGAAAGGCGCCCCCTCCCGGATCTTCACTCCGGCAGATATAGCAGGGGCATTCAAAGAATATTATGGAACCCTATATGACTTGGACCCACAGGAACCAGACCCTAGAGACTCCATCCGAGAATTCCTGGACACAGTCACCCTCCCTAAACTTACAGAAGATATTAAATCACAACTAGATTCCCCAATAACCTCTATTGAGGTAGCCCAGGTCATACGCAATTTGAAGGGCAGCAAATCGCCAGGCCCAGACAGGTTCAATGCTGAATTTTTACAAAGATTCAGTAAGCTTTTAGTTCCCATACTGGTCCAGGTTTTTAAGCATAAGGAGGAGGGTGGATTCCCAGGTTCTTGGAGGGAGGTCTATACAACAGTGATCCCCAAGAAAGGAAAACCTCCAGTGGCATGCAGTTCTTACAGACCCATTTTAACTCCTGAACGTGGACTCTAAGATTTTTACGAAAATCTTAGCTAATAGGGTTAATGCAGTCCTCCCAAGCCTGGTCCATCCTGACCAGGCAGGCTTTGTACAGAACAGGTACCGTAAGGACAACATAAGACGCTGCCTGAACATCCTACATATGGGAGGGAAGGGAAAGGAGCAACAAACTGCTACAGCAATCGACGCAGAGAAAGCGTTTGATCACTTACGTTGGGACTTCTTGTCAGAAATACTGGCTAAATTCAGGTTTGGAGACCAATTTAGAGAATGGATTGGTGAAATTTATAATACCCCTACAGCTCGAGTCAAAGTGACTGGCACAATATCAGCCCCCCTGAAAATTAAGAGGGGTACCAGACAGGGATGCCCAGTTTCCCCAATCCTTTTCGCTCTCAGTATGGATCCCCTAGCTCAACTTATTAGATCACACCAAGACCTAACTGGGATTGTAGTGTGGGGAGGAGAATAGAATTTCCCTCTAAGCAGATGACACCATGTTATATTTAAGAAACCTGGTGAAAACCTTTCCCACACTACTCCAGATCTTAATGGAATATGGCCAAGTCTCAGGATTTAAAATAAAATAATGACAAGACAGAGAGGAGCCTAGTGAGTGGCCTCCGTAGCGGAGCATTAGAACAATTCATTCACTTCAAACGGGTTTCATCTCAGATTAGATACCTGGGTATTCACATTCCCATGGACCTAAAACAATTATATCATGTCAATTATGACACATTGATCCAAGAGGTCCTAACTGATCTGAAGAGATGGGCTATCCTTCCCCTGACCCTACTGGGGAGAATCAAGTCCATCAAGATGAACATACTCCCCCAATTTTTGTTTTTATTTACCACTCTCCCTCTTCGGGTCCTGAGTTCAGAATGGAAAAAAATCACCAACGCCTTAATCAGTTTGTGTGGGGAGGACAAAGGGCCAGGACTGCATGGGAGACACTGCAGAGAGTGAGGGAGGGGAGTGGCCTTGGGCTTCCCAATTTACGAACATATTACCAAATAGCACAATTAGGTCCCTGGGTGAATTACCTAACAAATGGCCCGAATAACACCTGGGTCTCACTAGAAATTCAAGGTGAGCCTGGACTGAGCCCACAACTGGATTTTAATGGATCCCCAACCCATCTCACTAAAAAAGATATATCGAACCCATGGGTCAAACACACATACAGAATATGGGGAAAGAAAAAAAGATCAAGTAATGGGGGACACATTATCCAGTAAAACTGAAATCATTCATTGCACTCATTTTTCCCCCCAGGATGGATCACGCCTTTTCCCTTTGGAAAAGAAAGGGCTTCAGATTTTTCAGTCAATTTATTAACTCTGGACAAATTAAAACCTTTCAGGTATTACAACAAGAATTCCAGCTCCCCAAATCACACTTCTTTCGATACCTCCAGGTAGCATCTTTTCTTAAAGCAGGAACCAACCTAACAGACACACAACAACTCCCTCACCTGCTGATACAAACCATATGGGACTTGGTCCTGGGGCCGGGTGAAAGGAAACTAATTTCTAGGCTAATGATAGCCCATAGAGTCTCTAAAGATCTGCCACCACCCCTGTGTCAAACAGAGTGGGAAATGGAATTAGATACCCAGTTAGATGAGGACAGATGGAGGATAATCTGGGAGGGGGTCAAGCGCACTTCTGCATCCAGTAACTGGAAAGAATTTAGATGGAAAATTGTCTCAAGATTTTTTAATACTCCCACAAGGACAAAGTATTATAAAAAAGGGGAACACTGATTTATGCTGGAGAAACTGTGGGGGTAAAGGATCACATTTCCACATTTTCTGGGAATGCCCTATCTTACGGCCTTTCTGGTCAGAAGTGGGTAAACACCTGGGGAAGATATTGGCCTGCAAACAGGTGCTTGGCTTCCAGAATTTGATACTAGGTCTCCTACCCAAAGGCAAAAGATTCAACGGCCAAAGGTCATTCATTGGCATCCTGTTGGCAGCAGTGGGTAAAGCCATCACCAGACGTTGGCTCTCCTAGATAGTGCCAGCAATGGAGGAATGGATCACCATTGCAAAGAAAATTTCCAGGGTAGAGAGAATCACTGCAGAACTGTGCCTGCAGAAGGATAAATACTTTCAGATTTAGCTAACTTTTATGCACATGATAGAGGAACTGCAGGGTGTCCGTGTTCTGGAGCAGCAAGTCCTGGGGTTCTGAAGTGACAGAGCTCCCAGATCAGAAGGGGGCCCTGGTAATTTGACAAGGGCCAGAAGACTCTGTGTTCAGTTCCCCCCTCCCATTGGTCCCTATTTACTCACATTTCATCTACAAGATTACCCCTGATCTTCATCACTGCTCTCACTTGGGCCTGCTAACCCCGTCTTAGACAAATGTTACATCATGGTGCTGAACAAATACACCAGCCATAAATCAGGGTTCCCATGTTTAATCTCTATTACATATTTATTTTATGTACATATGTTGTTAATAATGGGTCATATGACTTTAAGTGGAATCCACCTAAAGCACAACTGGTATTAAACGAAAAATAGAATCCGCGGCAAGTTAGCAGGTCAAGGAATCCAATCAACTTTACCTGGAAGAGAAGAGACATATGTATTAGCAAGTTCATTAACTAAGATGACTGTACTTATTCTCTGTCTCACCTCACTCATACTGGAAGACCTGATTATTATGTATGAATTCTTGTCATATGCTCAATGTTCAATAAAAACTAAAGTTAAAAAAAAAAGTTTATCCACTCAAGGTTCCTCAACCTTGTTTAGCCCACAAAGCAAGGGTAGTAACTGCAGCATTCACAGTGACCTGATTACAACTGCATATGCAAAAAGGCATTCTGTACAAAGCATTACGATCTCCTAGGAATCCAAGGTCCTCTCCTATCTGTGGATTAAGATCTCCAGATCCATCTCTGCATTGGTTAAACTTAATCTCTTTCCTATCTGTCAAGATATTCAGATGGACCTTCAGAGATGGAGATCTCTACCGCTCTCCTTGTGGGGGCGGGTGAATGTGATAAAAATGAATATTTTACCCAGGATACTCAATACAATGAGCATGTTGAGCCCTTATCTCCCAAAAAGCTGATTTTCCCACCTTCAAAGCTTCCTTTCTGATTTTCTCTGGAATAGCAAGGCTGCACGCTGGGCATATACCAAGTTTACCTTTTGGAAGGAGCTTGGGGGTCTGCAAGTGCCTAACTTTTTCCTCTACTACTGTGCTATCCACTGCTGCAAAATATTTTGGTGAAGTTCTACTGCTACTGTCCTCCCACATGATCCCTATATTCCCCAATGGCTTTCCTTGGGAAAACATCTCTGTCATTCACAGGGTATCACTACTGACAGCTTATTATATGCCAAACCTTCCAAACTTCCCAAACCACGGCGATCTTCTCCTGTGTTATGGTCCCTCAAAGCCCTCCAACAGATCTACTCCCACATTGGTCTTGATCCCTATAAAGATCTTGCCCAGCCCCTACTCAGCAACACTCACTTCTGAATAGTGAACCGCCTTATTCCGTTTGGCTTTTGCCCACCTCTTCATAAGGTATCAATATCCTCTCTGATTATGGGTGGAAGGCTCAGTCCTGAGGATGAAATCCAGAGAACATTTAGCATTCCCACATACCATCCCTTTAAACATCTTCAAGTGAACAGTGTAATTTCCTTATTCTTGGGTCCCCCACCATGGCATGTCACTGCTAACCCCTTGGTGCAAACGCTCATTGATATTGCCATCCTGTCTCACCCCATATCTCAATTCTATGATCTTCTCCAACACCACTATCCAAACAGCCCCCAAGGGATTTGTTTCTATCGGAAGCATGAATTAGGCCTTGATCTGAGTGAGAGAGAGTGGTAGCAAATTTGGCATCGTTTATATGAACACATCAAACAGGACCGCCTTCCCTTTCTCTAATTCTGCATACTACATAATCTCTATTTCTCCCCATCTAGACTATTTAGGATGGGTAGATCCATATCTCCAGCCTGCATTAGATACGGCAACTCAGAACGGATGTTAAAAGCACATCCTCTAGGACTGTGCAATGGTGACTCCTTTCTGGCTCGCAATCTGAGATGCCCTGGATCCGCCTCTGGGTTTGAATTCCTACTTCATGCCGCAGATGTGTCTATTGGGTCACTTCCCTGAGGACATGCTAGACTGCTGCAAGGCATTCATGTCTCTGATTTCGATGGTAGCCAAACTAATCATCATTCAACACTGGTTGGACCAAACCAGGCCCTCCCTTAGGGAGTGGCATTCAGAGGTGCTCTAAGTCCTCGAAATGGAGAAACATACTGCCCACTGGCAAAATCACCAGGACAGGTTCTTAAGAAAGTGAGGCCCACTTCTTGCCTTTTTAACCCGATGCATAGTCCTTAAACCAGCCAGGACGCACCTGTGGGGTGGTGGTCCGTCCCCCCCCAAGTATCTTTGAGAGGGAGAAGGATTATTATCCTGGCTCCCATCTGCCTGGTACTCTCATGGTTTTTCATAAATATTTCTTACCGATCGATCTCCCCGCTTACTCTCAACTCCTTAGGTGCTCTCATGGGGGGGGCTTGGGGGACTTGGGGGGGGTCAGGGATGGAGGATAGGCTGTAGGTGTTTTTATCCATGTAGGCCTTACTATTGTTAATTGCTGTTCATGTACAGTTCAGGCCTTTTTGGTCTGCCAGTACGGTTTTCTATGTAGCATTAAGGCTCTTTGTCACCATTCCAAATATGGTGGAAACTGTTGGTTGAATATTTATATTCATGTTGCTAAATGCTTAATAAAGTATAGTAAATTGAAAAAAAACAAAGCATTACCATCTACTGTGAAAATTGAAAATAACAGTCAAAAGCAAAAAAAGCCCAGCCCGGTGGTGCTGAGGTCTGAGGCACTGGACGCCACACCTCACGCCATGTCAGTGACCCTAGTTCGGGAATGGACTCGGGACACCGGGGGCTGGCAGGAGGGAGAGAGGATTGAGCATCTGTGGGACTGCTCTCCACTCCTGGGGTGGGTAGCAGGGTAGCGTCACTCGGCAGTGGCCCTTGGTGAAGACCAGAAGTGCTGCATGGGCACACAATAAGGGAACAACCAGAAAAAGTGGAAATCACTCCACGACTGGCCAGATGATGGCTGCCAGTCCATTGACACCAATGAAGCCCTGAAGGAGCCATGTCTGCCTCAGCAGCACCCTAGGGCCAAGTAGTTGCGCTGGCCTCCCCCCGGCGTCTTCCCCCTCGGAGGAGGGGGACCCATCCGGCAAAGGGTTATGCCGGATTACCCTGGGGGCAACTGCTATATGAGGTCAGAGGCTCATGAGGGGATAGGTGGGTCAGGGCAACCTAGGAAGCTCGAAGGAGTGGTGGGGTGTTGAGCACGTAGGAGGGGAAAAATAGATAATACAAAAATAAAAGGAAAAAATAATGCAGTCCATTTAAACTCATTGGCCCAGATATTCAAACTGCACCCAAAAAGTGTGCAACAGCAGGAGCAAGCGCAAGTCCACTGTGCCCATGCGCAAGAAGCACGATATTCAAAAACTGTGCAGGCCAAGATGCGCCTATGGCCGATGACTGAATATCGCACCACCTGCACCATAGCGCAACTAGGGAGGTGAAGCTGAGCATATCTGATGCACCATAGCACAACAAGGGATGTTGAGCTGATCAGTCCAGATGCGCCATAGTGCAACCAGGGATGCCCCCTGCAGCAGGGCAGCAAGGCAACAGCACAACCAGGGATGCAGGGGCCCATCACCCATGCCACAGATGGGCAGAGGAACACACAGCAGAACCGACATCGTCCCCCACACCCCATGCACTGCACAACCGGGGGAGAGCTGGAATAACCACTGGCCCATGGATACCAGCAACCAACCCACAGCCAGGCCATGGTGCCCCAGCACACCCCCTGGCAAGCTGTGACCGGCACAGAAGGAGGGACGACCACCCCGTACCACACCATCCCACCAATGCAGAGCACACCCTGCACCATGATCCCCATACACCCTTCCCAGAAGTAGCACCCAACAGTGCAGGACACCCATGCATGCCACCACCCCCACTGTGACAATGCAACCCTGTGCACCATGGAGCCATGCAAGGCAGTCCCACCATGAGCACCCTGCAGTGGGTGGCAGCAGACAGCGATGCAACAGATGCATACACAGCGCCGCCCTGCATGTCCTCCCCGCGGTACAGCTAAGAGACCGACCAGGCGTCAGCACACAAGGTACCCCACATGCAACAGGGCATGCACCGGACCCCACCTCCAGTGGTACAGCACCCTGCATACCCTCCCAAGGACACATCCCATCCCAGCACTGGCCACAACAGCCAGCACAGACATACACAGTGTAGCATGGAGGCATGCACCGCACAGGATGCAACACAGTGCATGGACAAACACCCACCCATACCCAAGGGCACACCAACACAGGGACATGGTAGCGGGTCAACCAAGCCACTGGCGTGTGGCCACGGCTGACGTGTACACACAGC
This sequence comes from Neoceratodus forsteri, assembly GCA_016271365.2. Classification (NCBI taxonomy): domain Eukaryota; kingdom Metazoa; phylum Chordata; order Ceratodontiformes; family Ceratodontidae; genus Neoceratodus; species Neoceratodus forsteri. The sequence continues at coordinate 1,020,039,812 of CM057454.1, read as the reverse complement.
CAGCACCCATACATTGCACAGGTGTGCCAGCCACCCTGCGCAGGCACCATGAAGCTGTATGCCACCAGCATGCTGCCAGAGCATAAGTGACAGACACTGGAGCACATCCCCTGCAACAGACACAAGCGACAGCATGGATGGGGGTCAATAACAGCGGAGGCCACAGTGCCACCAGAGGCAGACGTGCACCATACTGGTGATGGCAGGCAACCTGGCATTGTGCCAGGTACAGTTGTTATCCAGCATGGACAGCCACCACTGACACGCCAGCAGACCATGCATATCACAGACATGCAAGGGTGTCAGCTGCACAGGCCATGGACAGTCTGACAGGGGTGCCATGCACACAGTGCAGGCCCCGTGGACCACTGCTCACAGGCATCCAGTGCACAGAGTACAACACACAAACCACAGACAGTGACTGATCCCCCTGCTCACACCATAGGCGGTTCACCTCTGCACACACACACACACACACACACACACACACACACACGCCCATGTGTGCACCACCCCTGACGCCATGCACACCACTGCAGCTGAGCACCTGTAGCCCGCTACAAATCAGAGACCACCACAGCTGTCATAACAAAATGCATATATTTAAAAGATGTAAACAAAAACTATGTACAATTATTTACAAGAGGTGGGGAAGGGCCACATAACAGATGGGGGCGGGTAAGGGGCAGGGGTTAACATATGGGAGAGGGAAGAAGGGGTGTGAGGGTGGGTCAAAGGGGGGAAGGTGGTAGTCGGGGCATGGGGACATCAACGGCCGCCCTGGTCCTCCTCTTCCTGGTGCCGATGTGTGCTCCTGTGTCTCCTCCTGACCCCGTGGCGGTGTATGTGCTGAAGGAGCTGCAAAGTCTCCCTCACCACCTGCAGCAGCTCTTGAATACCCTGCTGTATTTGCAGGAGTAACCGACCACCTAGGATGAGGGAGCAGAGTCAATAGATGTGACTGTCCATCCCTCTGCAGCCCACCCATTGTGCATGGCATACAGCTATGTGCCATGCCCCTGTGATGGTGTGCGACCACCCACAGTGACCGTGTCCACAAGACCTGCCCACCCAGGCAGCCACAGTCATGTGGACCACTGCACACACCCACCGCCCATGTTCCTGCACAGCACCACCATGGCCGTACAGTGACTTGGCTATGCGGTGTGAAGGCAGTGCCACAGCCATGTGCCCAGTGCACGCATGGACCACCATTGATGCACTCCTAGACATGCAGTGCTGACTGTAACAAGTTGCGTGCATGGCAGTGGTGTCAATGGATGGTGGCCATGCCCCACTGCCCACCCAGTTATACAGCATGCAATAGTAATCATGGATGTAAGGCACTCACCATCATCAGGCTGGTCCACGCGCCACGGACCACCATCACCCATCCTGTCTCACTGCTCCTCCATGCGGCGCCTCCTGTCCCTGTTGCGCCGCCGTACTTCTAGCCCTAAGGTGCAAACATGGAGAGAGGAACATTAGTACAATCCGGTAGCAAAGTCCCCCCACCCCCATGTGTGTGCAATCCCACACAGCCATACCCATCCACCCCACACCCCGATATCACCACCACGGCCAACACCAGATGGCCCCCGCCATGTGCCAGACACATACAGCCGTGATACCCATATGGACGATAAAAGTGTATGGATGTTGCACCTACCTGGCCGTTGCACCATGCCCCTCCTGACACATGCCTGTAGGCGGGCAAGCAGTTCTGGGTCCCTGCGCCTCAGTTCCCCATAACGATGGCGGCACTGCTCCGCTGTCTGCCCCATAGCGGTGGCCTCCTCCAGGGCATCAGCTACCTCCTGCCAGACCGCACTCCTGGCCCTGTCCAGGGGGGCCCCTCCAAACAAAGCCCCAGCATGGGGCTCAACTATCACCACCAGGTTGGCAAGCTCTACCTGGCTCCAAACCACAGCACACCTCCGCGCCATCTCTGCTGTCTGGCTCAAACAAAATGGCACTCTGCAGCATGGTCCTGCCACGTGCAGATGCTGCGCGGTACAGCACTGCCATTCCCTATTGCGCTGTCACCAAACAGCGCAATAGTGGTGCACCCATGCCTGATGCATAGCACCTAGGGGGAAAAGGTCAGGCACAGGGTCAAGGGTCTCTGGCACACGGACAGCCAAAGCGCGATTGGAACCCAATGCATGTTGCATGACTGGGTGCCTGTATGCCACCTCCTGTAGTGGCCTACAGCGCTGTTGCCCCAGTGCACCTACGATGCCCCAGTGCCACAGTGCCATATAGGTGAACAGCGCTGCAGCACCACTGGCACAATGGTGGCCATGCCCTGCATTGCCTCCTGTGCACAGCACGTCAGCAGCACGGCAGGCTCCTGTGTTATCAACCCGGGCATGCGCAGTTAGGTGTGTACTGCGCAGGTCACAGAACTGCGCCCTTGGCTCAGCACATTCAACACAATTGTGCAAAGCGCAACAGCGCGATATTCAGCCGGCACATGCAAATCATCTAATCAGCCATTCAATGGTGCAGTCACTGCATTTGCATCCACTTAAAGATGCGCCTCACCTCATTTGCATGGGTTGCGCTATAAAAATGTGACATTGGGCTGCACTGGCCATAGTTGGTTACTGCAGTCTATTGCGGTGAGTTGCATGCTGTTTGGGAGTGCGGACTATGGTGTTTGGGACATGCATGGGACTGCACAGTCACAGGTAACACCTGTCATTCTCACAGGATGAATCATGACCGATCATGTGGTGGAGGAAGAGGAACAGAGTTGTGGGAGGAAGAGGAGGCCAAACTTTACAAAGGCCGAGAAAGATGCCCAGTTTGATGCCTACCTCGACCAGGAGCCGCTTCTCAGCGGATGCCAGGGAACACCACAGGCTCATGCTGCTGCATGGGAGGAGGTGGCACGTGCTGTCAACCTGCATGGCAGCCACCAACGCTCCGTGCAGGAGTGCAAAAAGAAGAGAGGCACGAACAGGTGGAGGATCAAAGAGAAGGTGGCTGCCATCAGGGCAGCACAGTCTGCGACCGGTTGGGGACAGCTGGAGATGCAATGCCTGACCCCACAGGAAGAGCAGGTTGCTGGCAGCATGCAGCATTGTGCCATTGAGGGTGTGCCGGGTGGTGGATTCCAGATGGGTGGTAGCCCATCACTGCACGGTAGGTCATGGTCTGTCTATTGGGGGGGGGGAACAGGGTAGGATACATGCAGTAATGCTACTTTTTTTCCCTTACAGCTCCTGAGCATCTGCATGGGTCAGTGGTGGTGGGCTTCTCCACTGAGGCCAGTAACATGGAGATGGAGGAGGGCCCATCCACCTCCACAGGAATATGGGGGTCAGGGTGACAGTGGGCCCGCCTGAACGTCCGGACTGATGTTGGTGGAGCAGGTGCGGAGGAGGCCCTGCCCGTGTCCCAGCGTGCCAGTGTCCATAGATGCCAGCATGCTGAGACTCGGGCTGGTGCCAGATCCGTCACCGATGATGATGGAGCTAACATCATGGGCAGTGACACATGTGTGCCACAGGATGGCCACACAGCAGGTGACATCGCGGCCATGGCTGTGGATGGTGCCACTGTGGAGGCCTGCGTGTCATCACAGTCCCAGCCTGTGCCTGTCTGCACCAGTGGGGCAGCACTGTTGTGTGTCCAGGACAGTGGGACTGTTGTGGCCACTGCAGTGGCATCATTGAGCCCTGGAGAGCGGCAGCCAGAGGGGCAGCATCAGCAGTAGCCCAATGGCCATGGGGGTACAATGTCAGGGGGCGGTGTCAGTGCACCGCCTGTGGACATGCCCAGGCCTGGCCCTGGTGTGCAGCGCCCACCCTCAAGGGGTGATGAGCATCAGGGCCGTGAACACCCTGAGGGACAGCATGCCGATCAGGCAGATGACCTCTTACATGAGCACACCCGCATACTGCAAGCATCAGTCAATCAGCAGATGCGGCTTGTGACAGCGGTGGATGCACTGAGTGCGGCTCTGTGGCAGGCAGAGGAGTGGCACAGCAGAGAAACCACACTGCTCCTGGCAAGGATGGACCCGGTTGTGGGAGGATGTGACCGCTGCCATTGACAGGCAGACACAGGCATTCACAGCTGTCATGGCCACAATGGGCAGACAGTTATTTGCCCATGCATCGCAGAGACCATGCAATGCAATGTCCACCCCCCATTCCCAGCGTCGTGCGACACCATCCTTGTTGACACCAGGTTCAGCTGTGGGCATCCCGAGCATGCCTGGTGCAGGCATGTTCATGTGCTGCAGACCCCTGTGTGAGCACGGTTGCGTTCACGCAGTGGAACCCCTGGGGGACCGTCAGTGCCACCCCATGAGGCCAGTAGCCAGCCTGTCACTGCTGGTGGGTCTCGACGGGGCCGCCCACGACGCAGCCATGGTACTGTGGCGCATGACTGACCTGTCTCTCAGCATGGCTACTGTCTGATGCTGCCCTGTGTGCATTGTGTCATTCAGCGAGCAATGCATGGGTGGGGTACCCGGCCCTGAACGCACACACATGTTCCATCTGCACATCTTCCCAGCTGCTGTCTGCTGTTGCATGTGCACGATGATGCCTGCATTGCGCTGTACACCAGTGTGCAACGGTGCCCAGCGTCTGACACATGCACAATGATAGGCATTGGGCATGGTGGTCTGTGGACATGTGTGTGGCTAGGGGTGGCAGTCTGGGTCGGCATGCCTCCTACCCTTTGTGCATGTCTTGTGAGGTGTGTGTGTGTGTGGGTGTGGGTGTGTGTGTGTGTATGACTGCGTGCCATGTTACACCTCACCCATCCCTGGCGGTGTGTGCGGTTCCATGCTCAGCCACTTCCCTTGATGGCATGCACCCCTGGTGTGTGTCCATGCGTGTTTGTGGGTTGTGCCTTTGCCACTGGGTGGTTGCACATGGCCCTATGACTTACCTGGGTTGGCTGAAGTGCTCCTCTGTGATGGTATCCCAGTGCAGCTGTGCCAGCTTTACTGGCAGTCAGGGTCCCGTCGCCAAAGGGGGGCTGCCCATCACCATCGTCACCGGTGTCCTCATCGTCCCCATCGCTGTCCCCCTCTTCGACCTGTACAGCTATCCCACAGTCGTTGGCCATGTTGTGCAGGATGCAACAGGCCAGGAATAGCCTGCAGGCCTTTGAGGGGCTGTACTGTACGGCACCGCCGGAAGTGTCCAGGCAATGGAAACGTGCCTTCAGCATCCCGAACACCCGCTCGATGACATTGCGTGTGGTGGCATATGCCTCATTGTAGCGTTGCTGCGATGGGGTCACAGGCCACCGGTATGGTGTGAGCAGCCAGGGATGGAGTGGGTATCCACTGTCACCTGTGTGCAGAGGGTGGAGGTTAGTTTGGTGATCAGCATCGCCCTGCCTTGGGCCATGTATGCCACTACCCATGTCACCTCTGACCATGCCCCTCCCAAGCTCTATGTTTGTCCGTGTGGTTTGCATACTCACCCACTAAGTGGCCAGTGGGGATGTCTCCACTCTCAAATCTGTGGCACAGTACCAACTGGTGCCAGATGAAGGCATCATGTGCTCCCACAGGGTGCGTGGCACAGACATTGATTATGCGCCCCCTGGCATCGCACACCACCTGGCAGTTGATGCTTGCATAGCCCTTCTGATTGATATATGCAGCCCCCTCAGGGCCAGGTGGTGTGCGGATGGTCACATGGGTGCAGTCCATTGCTCCTAGCATGCCAGGCATACATGCTACCCTGTGGAACCCCTGTATGTTTGCTGTGCACTCCGACGGTGTGCTGGGGAAATGGATGTACTCCGCAGCATGTGGCAGCAGTGCGCTGAGGAATTGGGTGAGGTGGCATGACGCGGCCAACTGGGTTATGCCTGTGGTGTCCCCTGTTGGTCTCTGGAAGGTACCTGTGGTGAGCAAGCACATGCAAGCTGTCACTTTAGTCTCCACTGACAGAGCATGGCTCCGTCGTGTGGGTGCCTGCATCACATCACTGCACAGCTCACAGAGCCGCCTCAGAATTGCCCGATTCAGGCAGTACTGGCCCCTGATCTCAGTATCGCTGTACAGCTCGAAGCTGGTGCAGGCTCAGTACTGCCTGTTGGGGGGCATACCACCAACGGGCCCTTCCACGGCCACACCCCCCTGCTGCCTGCCTTCTCACCCCCTCTCATTACTGCCTCCATCTGGATGGTGGCACTAGTCATGTCCCTGGCTTGTGTTCCCCCAGCAGCTATTTCTGTGTCCCCCCCCCGCTGTCCTGGCTGCTACTTCCCCTGCACCAGGAACACCTTCCTGTGGTGACCTCAGTGCTGTGTGGCACTTCCCCCTTCTGCACTGGCTGTGGTTGTGGCTCCCCACACCTTCCCTGTGCCTGTGAGTTCATGGTGCCCTTTCCATGTCCTGCCCTGTTTGTCTGGCTAGAGTTCAGCCACATGTGCCTTCCCTGTAGCATTCTCGCACCTCTCCCTTGTTCCTTTTTATTTTGGCTCATTTCCGCTATCGCGCAACTTCCGCTTGCTCCCCTATTGAGCATGGCGCATGTTGTTGAATATTACACTGCGCTATTTATGCATGGTTCCTCCCCTTTCAGTTGCACATGCATTCATTATCATTGTGCTGTTGCTCAAGCGTGATTTAGAGCACATCTGCTCCCACTGAATATCGCGGGGTAGCGCATTTGGGACTTCGCGCTGGAGCAACCTTATTGGCAGAGTGGCGCAACCCTTTTGAATATCTGGGCCATTTTGTTTGCCAGAAATGAGAATACATTTGAGTGGGTTGTTCTTAATCCTACCATGCTGTTGTTCAGAATCAGCAGTGTTACAGTAGGTTTATGATCAGGAAGTGACTGAGAAGTCTGGGAGTTACATAACTTTCGTCCATGATTTACATTGACTTTATTGTTGTAGAAATTAACTTGTTCTTCCACATGTAAAGAAAAAGTTTAAGCATGTTAAAAACAATTACATTTTAATCATTTGTGTTCTCTGCCTTGATAAACAAGTCAATTATTTAGTACTATCTTGTTTTTCAGTGTGGCTCACTGACAGAAATGTTCAACATCCTAATACGCGTCGACTTAAAATTACTGGTGCACATAGTGCTGCGTTCAATAAATGCTCTGCATATCTTCAGGCAGCTTTGCATTTCTGTTGCTGAGGGCACTGATTCTGTGGATTTAACTGTTTTATTGTCATTTTTAGGCACGTTTTCCCCCTTCCCTATAGGACCATGGTGGCAATACCCTCATCCACCAGCACTACGAAGTGCTCCAGGCTGTCATCCAAGGTCACAAGAGTTTAAATTCATCCTGGTACAAGCGTTCTTGTGCAGTTATGATTTCCAGCTCAACTACATCACCAGCAGTCATATCCTTATGAAAACCTGCTTTATAGTAGCAGTCCTTTATTATTGAAGGTTCACCTCAACCATTTCTGTCATCAGTGAATGGCATCTTGAATGCTCCCTGTACGTGGTAGTTCTATTGTCGTAATCACCTACATAGAAACATAGGACATAGAAATTGTCGGCAGATAAGGACTGCTAGGCCCATCCAGTCTGCCCAGAGGCCCTATACATTGTATGTGGCCACTGACTCTATGTGATCAATGGCTTTTCATCACTCCCTTCCCTCTCAAGCTTCCCTTGTGCCTCTCCCAGGCATGCTTAAACTCCTCTGTTTGTTATGTTGCAAAAGTGAGTTAACTTAACCTAAGGGGAGTGGTCTGTGTGGAAGGAAGGTTACTGGAAGTTTTAAGTATGATCTGTTTAATAAAGAAAATTAGTATGAACTGTGAGATTTATTAAAGTAATAAGAATTTGAAGTCCCTTTCTTTCAGTGGTTTAATGATGAAGTGGTGTGTGCTGGAAGGCAGTGCACTGGGGTGACAGAATTTGGGAATATCTCTATCAATTGTATTACTGCACCTTGATGTTCTAACAGGAGCCTTCCAGCACATACCTATTCACACTTTCCCCTGAATAGGTGAATATAAGTTTTTGTTTCTAATAAGGTCTGTTCCCTATATGATCAAAATATAGTGATTCATCTTTGAATGGTTATTGTTATGCACTTTAATGTGCACTGACTATATAAAAGATTGCTTGGGCACTTTAGTATCTGAATATGTAATTATGACATTGATTCATTCACTGAGATTTAAGTGGTTCAATTGACGGAATGATGCGATTATTGACCACACCTGGTGGTTGGAATACTATATAAAGTATTATAAAATGGGCTAAAAAATCTAAGCCAGTGATTGGCTGTTTCACCCCCGTAGCCGTGTCCTTAATCCCTGGTATTGTACCCAACCGGCACTAACGCTTGCCAGTCTGCCCTTTGACAAGTCCGAATCATTGAGCTGCGCTGTTTAAACAAACAAAACAGCCTGGCACAGTTGAGCAAGGCAGCGCTAAATCAATAGTCCGGTGACAAAAACACAGACGGCAACAATACAGTACAGAACCTCTACTGACTCCCACAGACACACAAAAAGAGTTAATTTCCTCCAAACCTGACAGCTCGTACTAGTGAACCCGGCTTTTCTCCTCAACTTCCGCTTTCGAGTCAAGCGGCGTGTCTCTTCTGAACCGCCATACCGCACGTTCCTTCTTGACGTTTAAATATCACTGCTAACATTGCATGTGCTGTCTGGCAGCTTAACTGATTCTGTTTTTGTTACGTTTACTTACAACAGTACGATTCTGAGTACGAGTAACCTGTACATCACCAAACAGCTAATACGGAAGGACGTCACAGTTTGAAAGAATGGGTGCAGAGCTGTACATCGTTACGGACAAAACTGTTACCAGAGCACAATAACAGGTTGGTCGCTACAGTGGGGCAGCATGAATTTAAAAATCATTTACTTTTGTTCTTGGCGTGTGGTGGGGGGGGCAGCAGCATGAATTTACTAAGTACTGTGGGTCCATTGGATTACATTACATGGAGGGACTACTTTATCACTCTTACTAAAAAAACATTTCTTATATTTTCCAGTTTCAACATTTTTTCTTTTCTTTTAAAATTCAGCCTGTGGATGTGAGCCCATTTATGGCGCAATAACACACTCCGAGGTGTGGTTTATGCGCCTGATAAGAAACCACGCCCAGTGGCAAAGGCACTCGGCGCCAAGCGCCTGAGTGCCTTAGTACACCAGGCGTGCTCTTGTCAGGCGTAACCATCGTCGTGTGCTTGCGTATCTCACAGCAGTACCACAACCCTGATGAAGAGGTCTTTGTGGCCAGAAGTGCTGGGCTGCTATCACTGACATGGTATGTGAACCTGCACATTATGTTTTATAAATCTGTATAATTTTCACATTGAATTTGTTGCTTTTTTATTCTTTCATGAATTTATCTTTAATAAATCTTTTCAAGAGTAATGTCTGTTTGGAGTGCCATTTCTTACTTAATTTATGCTTAAACCCCTCCTCTGTGCTTGCCCTCACTACCTCTTGTGGCAGACTATTTCAAGCATTGACTACCCTTTCTGTGTAGAAAAACTTCATCACATTACCTCTTAATCTACCCCCTTCCAATTTCATATTGTGCCCCCTTGTTCTAGTATTTTTTCTACATTGGAAAAGGTCCCCCGCCTGCACTTTGTTTATGCCCTTGAGTTACTTGAATGTTTCAATCATGTCCCCCCGCTGTCTTCTCTCCTCCAGTGAGTACATACTGAGGTCCCTTAGTCTGTCCTCATATGTTTTCTGGTACAAGCCCTGCACCATCTTTGTTGCCCTTCTCTGGATAGTCTCCACCTTATCTAAGTCCTTGCGCAGGTGTGACCTCCAGAACTGCACACAGTACTTCAGGTGAGGCCTTACCAATGTTTTATACAAAGGCATCACCACTTCCTGCCTCCTGCTAGTGATACCCCTGCCTATGCACCCCAGCATGCCACTGGCCCTCCCTGCCACATTTGTGCACTGTTTTGATACCTTGAGGTCATCAGAGATGATAACCCATAGGTCCCTTTCCTCTTTGGTGACAGTCAGCCCCCCCCAACCTATAGCTCTCCCCACAGATCCCTCTACCCAGGTGTATTATTTTGCACTTCTTTGCATTGAACCTCAGTTGCCACATCTCCAACCATCTTTCAAGCTTCTCCAGGTCCAGGTCCCTCTTCATTTTCTGCACCCCTTCTGGAGTAGCCACTCTATTGCAGATCTTGGTGTCATCTACAAACAGGCAGACCTTTCCTTCCAGCCTTGCTGCAATGTCACTAATGAAGACATTGAAGAGGACTGGTCCTAGTACTGATCCCTGTGGTACCCCACTGGTCACGCCTCTTCCCAGATTGTACCCCATTTACCACCACCCTCTGTCTCCTGTCTGTTAACCAGTTCCTAACCCAGTTCACCACCTTGTCTCCCATGCCCGGATTACCCATCTTGTTAATCAGCCTTCTATGTGAGACGGTGTTAAAGGCTTTGCTGAAATCTAGGTAGGTGATGTCTGCCATCCCTCCCTGATTTATTTCCCTAGTCACCCAATCAAAACAATCTATTAGATTCATTTGACATGACTTTCCTGCTATTAATCCATGTTCCCTCAGATCCTGAGCACCACTGGATTCCACATGTGCCACTATCCTTTCTTTCAGCAGTGTCTCCATGTTCTTTCCCACCACTGAGATGAGGCTGACTGGCCTGTAGTTCCCCGTCTCCTCCCTACTGCCGCTTTTGTGCAGTGGGTCATCATGTGCCCTCCTCCAGCCCTCTGGAATGACACCCGTGTTGAGTGATTCTGTGAACAGGGCCACCAGAGGCGCTGCTAGTTTCCTTCGCAGCTCCTTTAATATCCTCAGGTGGATGCCATCTGGCCCAGTGGCCTTATCCACCTTCAGTTTTGTGAGTTCTTCCAGAACTCTCTCTGTTGTTGTGAATGGACTGGTGTCCACTTCTCCCCCCCACCCCCATTGCCTCTGCAACCCAACTGTGGTCCTTGACCCCCCCTCCTTAGTGAATACTGAGCAGAAGTATCGGTTCAGTATTTCTACCTTGTCCAGATTCCCCTCCTTACGCTCCTCCTTCTTCCTTTGACCTCACATGTCCCTCCGGTTTCTTCTTCTTTTACTGATGTACCTACAGTATAAAATGCCTTATCCCATTTGTTTTACAGACCATGCTAAGCCCTCTTCTGTCTGCACCTTTGCCCTCCTAACAGCCTTCCCTGCTTCCCTTAGACATTCAAGGTACATCTCCCTGTCCTCCTCCCTTTGGCTCCCCTTATATTTCCTGAAACTCAGCCTTTTAGCCCTGACTTTGTCCCCCACCTCTTTGGAGAACCATAGTGGTTTCCTTCTTCTTTTCCCTTTCCCCAGTATCATAATGCATTGGTTTGTTATATCCACTATGGCTCCTTTCATTTTCTCCCATTGTTCTTCCACCCTCTCTATTACCTCTCCCTTCCCCAGGACTGCTTGTATACATCTACCTGGCCCAATATATGTCCGGCATATTGAAATCCCCCAGTAGCAGGATTTCGCCTTTAGCTGCCATGTCATGTATGTTCTCCACTAGTTCCCTGTCTACTTCCTCCCTCTGTGCCGGAGGTCTGTAGATCACCCCTGTGCATATTGCTGTTCCATTCTCTGGCTCCAGGGTGATCCACACCTAGCCATCATCAAAGGCATGCAAGATTTTGTTAAGCTTACATCTCTGGTACAGGCTTTTAAAGTTTTGGATTATGCCTTGGTCCATCAGTTGTATTAATAAAGTCATATTCAGTGGAAGGAAAATGAGCTTAACACTGCGCAATGTGAGGTGGTGTGTGTGTGTGTGTGTGTGTGTGTGTACTGTACTCCAGTTGTCCAAAAGAAGTTAACTGCCACTTGCAGGTCATTTCTTTACCAAGATGCTTCACCCATTCATTAAACACCTCTACTGTTATCCAAGCATTTTAATTCACCCTCTAAACAATGTATACACGCTGTTTGTTAAACACTTCTTTAGTGTCTTGGTTTCTGGCCATCTAGTGGTGGTCTATGCAATAGCAAGCATGACAATCAAAGGAGCTTTATAATCCCTCAAATAGGAAAAACATTCCTTGAGTTTAATGCTTAGAGCTGCTGCCTTTGGGACTCAGGGAACCCAGTTTAATTCCTAGCAAGGGCTGGAAGTACATGTGCCCAAGTATACGGGACTGATATAATTGTGACAAATGGTGATTGGCATCAGAAATGTTTACAAGGAAATATGATAACAGGGATTTATTTTAAACACAGGTCGGGAGCATCTGATCAGTGATTAGGGTGGGGATGACCCCTAGATTCCAGGGATCTATTTGAAATACAGGTTATGGGCATCTGATCAGTGATCATGAGTGGGACGTCCACTAGATATCCACTTAAAACGATTACTGGGGGCATCTGATTGGGGGGTGGGGAACCGCTAGACACCAGGCATCTATTTAAGATACAAGTCAGGGGCATCTGCTTGGTGAATATAGGTGATAGACAAATAGATGCCAGTGATCTATTTAAAATATAGGTCGAGGTCATCTGATCAGTGATCGGGGACAGAGGACTGCTAGATGCTAAGGATCTCTTTACGCAACCATTTTAGAGTATCTGAATGGTGATCAGGGACGGGGGACACTAGCAGGGACTGACAGCTCTTGTTGTTGGTCCGCTATCCAGCACTTGGCCAGGGTGGATGGGACAAGTGTTTGTACACCACTAACTATATACTGTGATAAGAGCAGGGTTTTGAAAGCATTTAACAGCACCGAAACAGAAGCTGTTAAGTGCTTTCAAAACCTCAGAATCTACCATTGTGCCCTGTATACAAGAGGGGTTCCTTTATTTGCATGGGCACAGTAGTATATTCTGCATTATGTGCTATTAGGTAAATGCCATGAATTGAAGCGGCTGAATATGGCTCCCATCCCATCCAAGTACTATTCTCAGTTAATGCTGCACTAACATGGTTAGCACTGCATTAACTGTCAAAATATGGGTGTCGATTGTCACTACTCCACTCAGCAAGTCAGGCTGTCTGCTCCCACAGTGACAACGTCTGAGCACAGTACTGTGAACAGGAACAGAAACAGGGTAAACCTCCTGTCTGTTTCGTGGGTTCAAATAAACCTTTGATCTCAAGTTCTGGAGGGATTCAAACTGTGAACCTCTTGCTAGCATGCCCAATATATAGGCTCAGATAATTCTGCTCTTCGGGGGGCCAGATATCTTTCGCCTACGGGCACCTAACCAGGTGTACAAAATGACCCCTTAAAACTCTATGAAAAGGCCTCAGATAAACTCTTACCTTTTTCCATTTTGGTATTAGCAGTAAGCTGTGCACAATGTCAGCTTTAACCATATGCTTCACTTGCCAAAGAAAGAATTTCAAAGGCACGCCAAGTAGTCTCTTAAAATAAGAGGTTTTACTTAAAATAGATAAAAAAATATGTAAACTGTAAATACAGAATATATCACAAAAACATACAATCACTTAAAAAGAACAAGGCTCAAGTGCAAATTAATTCCTACCACCAGACAATTAGACTTGTCTATCTAAAGTAGATGTTTCTTCTTCAGAGTCCAAACATTAATGTCTCACAAAGGTAAGTCACAGCATAATTATAACAACTGTCTTGAGCCTGCCTTCTCCATGATGTCACCCAGCTCCTCCTCTGTTTATTAAAAATCATATAACCAGGATGTCTCATCATTCAGAAGGTAAATGAAATAGGTGACATCAGCAAAAACTTGTTTCCCCATGTGACTTCCCAATCAAGTCTGTAATTTTCCAAGTTCTTTCTTTCATCCATGAGCAGCATCCTGCTCTTTCACAGACATCAAAGGAACATTTATGATTTAGCACCTAAGTGACATAACCTGGTTTCTTCCTCTAACATCATAAAAGTTTATGATTTCCTGTCCTAGCAGCTGGCAGTGACAATTAAGCTAGATAAACAGGAGATCCTTAATTTAAGTCTCTTCTAGCCTGTAATTATCTCCTGGCTTTTACGATAACAGCTTGTAGTTGAAACCTGGGGGGGGGGGTGATCATCCCACAGGCTGCCTCAGCATGTCTCAGAAAGACATTCAATAACACATTTTTATTTTACAAAAAGCACAGAGTAATCAGAACCAGCTGTTCAAGTGTCACAATCCTCCCCACCTAGACTGAATTTGGGGGCTCTACCCCCTGCACGGGATGAGCTTCCCAAATCAGATCACTCCTCATAGACATGAGACAACCCATCTGAGTTCTGATTTTTCGCTCCAGCCCTATGTAAGATTGTTATATCATACCCTTGCAAAGCAAGACTCCATCTTAACAATCTACAATTATTCATCCCCATTTGCGTCAGCCAAACCAGGGGGCTGTGGTCAGTTTGCACCACAAAATGCTGCCCATACAAGTATGGCTCCAACTTCTTTAGGGCCCACACTATGGCGAGACACTCTTTTCCACAGTGGAGTATGCCTGCTCCCTGGGAAGTAACTTTGTACTCAGATATGCTACTTGGTGATCTTTCTCTTGGTTGGATGTCTGTCTCAGTACTGCCCCAATACGCACATCTGAGGCGTCAGTCTGAACTATAAAGGATCTGCTATAGTCAGGACTTGTCAAAACAGGAGCACTGCACAGTGCCTCCTTCAATCTGGTAAAGGCTTCTTCACAGGCTGGTCCCCAGGTAATTTTCTTTGGCATCCTTTTCCTTACCAGGTCAGATAGGGGAGCAGCCAGGGCACTGTAATTGGGTACAAATTTTCTATAGTACCCTGCCGTCCCAAGAAAACTCCTGACCTGCTTCTGCATTTCTAGTCTGGGCCATGACTTGATCACCTCTATTTTCACTCAGTTAGGATGGAGCTGTCCTCAGCCTACCACGTGCCTGAGGTATGCCACTTCTCCCATGGCCACCTGTCACTTCCCAGCTTTGACAGTGAGCCCGGCCCTCTGTATCCTGCCCAGCACTTCCATAAAGTGGGAGAGGTGCTCCTCCCAGCTGGTACTAAAGATGGCAATGTCAATCAGGTACACACAGTGTACTTCTCAGCACCATTTAACACCTGGTTCACCAACCTTTAGAAAGTGTCAGGGGTGTTCTTCACTCCAAAAGGCATTAGGGTCAGTGCATGAAATTGGGTTACCTAAGTTTATTTGTGATGTCCCCAAGACAGTGCATAAACCGTAATGCACAGAAAACCATAATTAGATGTGGTGCTATGGTATTTAAAACTATACAGTATAAGCAGATACAAAACTTATTCTGGATATCATGGCTCACTCCTTTATGTTAAATTTCCAAATGCTTATGTGCAATTGCCATTAATAACTTTTGCTTGCCCTGTGACATTTTAACCCATGCCTTCATAATGTAGGCTAATTTTGTTTTATTTTCTTCAGGGGTACACTGGAGATTTATTATGTTGGTGTGATTCGGTCACGAGGTGCAGCCGAAAGTGACCGAACCACACCAGTGGGTTAAATCCTCCAGTGTACCCACACCCTGAGGGATAAATTTTTATTATACAATGCAGAATGTTGTTTTTTAATGTTTTTAACTGTGTTCTAACTCACTGAGATCCCTAACTTCGAAAGAGGAGGTAATTTTGCTAAAAATTTACCGCGGTGTTTTAGCGAAGCGGCGACGGGACAAATAGCGGCAGTTTCGTCTGAAGCGAAAGCGACCGGATTAGCACGGTATAAGGTTGGCTGGCACTTCTTCCAGTGGGTACACTGGAGGATTTATCACGGTGGTCATTGTGCCAGCCAACCAATCAGGATGCAGGATTCGGCATATGGGATTTACCACATTGTATAATTTTGGTTTTGAGAACTGCATCCTCTCAAATAATAATAATAATAATAATTTTATTTATATAGTGCCTTTCACTGTATCAAGGCGCTGATCAAATTAATTAAAACTTCAACATTCAATACAAAGCATCAAAGACCATAAACATTATAAAATATATCATAAAAACATAATAAATTACAATAAAATTTCACACATTTTACAGTACATATTAATGAAGTATGCCCATGCAAATCACTCTCTTGTTGTGCTGTTTGTGCTATTTGTTTGTTTTTACAGCATCCCCCCCCTCCTAAATCACCCCGAAAAAATGCAGTCTCGGACGTAACTTGTTAAGTCCATTACTGTTATGTGCATATGTTTTGCAGAAGAAGACCTTTACTTTCTATTTATGCCCACTTTTTGTACTGTTTCCCGGCATTGAGAATGCTTTTAGCCCTCTGACCTGCTCCTCTGTTTTTTTCCCCTTATTTTTTTGTTTACTTTCACCATCTCCAGTCACCGGGCAACAGGTTCACGTCCACATTCCCGGATGTTCATGTCGAGAGGCCGCGGGAATGTGGAGACACACGAGAACCTCAGACACCCGGTGACGTTTCATCAGAGTGTGTCAGGCATCGGGGGGGATTTAAAATCAGCAGCCCAAAGGAGATTTGCCCCTTTCTACCTGCGGCAATCCAGGAGAAACCTCGTCTTGTCCTCACAGCATTCTGTGTCGAGTCACCAGCCAAGGAGCTTCAATCAGGATCCAAGTAAGATGAGATGAGCCAGCTTCAGGGCACCCAGCAAACATGATATTTAAATAGAAATTTCTCCGATGATGTGCACGGCTGTTTTTTGTGTGGGGTCTTCCTTCGGTTTTGTTTAATTTAGGATTTTGGTGCCTTTTCTTGAATTGTACTGGCTGACCACCACGATGTGGAGTGCTTATTAAGAGTCTGTCTGTTTTTTGGCTTTAAGATTTAATAAGGCACTAAAACTGGCTATACTGCTTTTTGTAAATGAGGGAATGTGAACATGTGTAGAAAGTGTTGCTTTTGGAGGTTCCCCATTGGATAATGGGTGTGGGACTTAGCAGAATGACTGTTTTAATGGTGTTTGGTTTGAAATGCACTTCCAGATAATCCCCCCCCATGTTTTCTGAGTTTTTAATTCAAATGCTGGATGGTGTTTGCTGGGGGGGGGGTTGAACCGATCGGATGTACAATTTTTATCCAAATGCTGCTTGGTGTTTGTTTGGGGGTGATGCCGCATGGTATGGGCCTTTATCTGGAAGCTTGCTGTGGTGTGTAGGCCTCGAGTGGTTTATTTGGAACCCAAAAGTGGATGTTTTCACTTACTGGGCTCCAAATGATCCACTCAAGGCCTACATACCACAGCAGGCTTCCAGATGAAGGTTCATGCCATGCATAATGATATTTTCTGATGTTTGCTTTTGTGTGTGGCTAACGCATGTCGCAAAATCCACCAGTGCTCTTGTTGTGTTTAAACCAGTCGAATGTAGGGTTTTTAGCCAAATGCTGCTTGGTGTTTGTTTGGGGGGGTGATGCTGCATGGTATGGGCTTTTATTTGGAAGTTCGGTTGTGGTGTATAGGCCTCAAGTGGTTCATTTGAAACCCAAAAGTGGATGTTTTCACTTAATGGGCTCCAAATGATCCATTCGAGGCCTACACACCACAGCAGCCTTCCATATAAAGGCCCACGCCATGCGGTCTGATGTTTCCTGAAGTTTGGTTAGGGGTTGGGGCACCTCAATGGGGATTTTGTTAGTGTGACATCAACAGGCTAATCATACATTATCTGTATATTTTTTGTATTGTATACCCATACTGTACAAGGCCTGTTTACCAAGTGTCTGAGTGTGGTGTTCTTTGCAGGCAGGTGGGTCTCCATTTTGTTTGCAGGCAGGTGGGTCACCATTTTGTTTGCAGGCAGGTGGGCCTCCATTTTGTTTGCAGGCAGGTGGGCCTCCATTTTGTTTGTAGGCAGGTGGGCCTCCATTTTGTTTGCAGGCAGGTGGCTGCGTGCCTCCATTTTGTTTGCAGGCAGGTGGCTGCACGCCTCCATTTTGTTTGTAGGCAGGTGGCTGCGCGCCTCCATTTTGTTTGCAGGCAGGTGGCTGCACGCCTCCATTTTGTTTGCAGGCAGGTGGCTGTGCACCTCCACTTTGTTTGCAGGCAGGTGGGCCTCCACTTTGTTTGCAGGAAGGTGGGCCTCCATTTTGTTTGCAGGCAGGTGGCTGCGCACCTCCATTTCGTTGTTTGACTTTTGTCCTGCGAAGCACGTCCTGTGTCATCTTGTCCTTTTGCCCGTGTAAACCACTTCAGGGGTCATGCCTTTGGCACTGTGCCTCCATTTCATTGTTTGACTTTTGTCCTGCTAAGCACGTCGTGTTTCATCTTGTCCTTTTGCCCGTGTAAACTGCTTCAGGGGTCATGCCTTCAGCACTGCTCCATTAACCTGTTCTCGTGACTTGCCTTGTCGATTCCAGAATTTACTGCTTCTCACTTCGTATATTTTTGCCAGTGTGGCATAAACTGCATCTTGAATGGCATTTCTATTCCAAAATGTCAATTCCATTAACAGAAGAGACCTCTTTTCTTAAATCTTCTTCTTCTGTTCCTACAGACTTTCTGAAAACTCTTAAGGATGGAATCAAGAAGACGACCATGTTTATCTGCTGCAGCAGTGCTCACTGAAGTATTGCGTAATACTGCTACTGCTCAATCAAGCAAAGAAAGAAACAGGCTTTACAGAGCAAATATAAAGAAGGACAAAGGCTGCTATCAAGCATAGTCGGAAAAAAATGCAACATGTGCCAAGAAAACAGAGACAACATGACTGAGGATCAGCGTAGCCATTATAATGACATGGCAAAGGAGAGAATGAGAAGATACAGAGAAGCACAGACACAAAAGACCCAATCAACTGTAGAAAAAAGGAGTAGGCCAACAAAACGAGCACGTCCTAATGATCAGAATGCATTGCCACAGAGGGAATACTGGAGGGAGATAAAAAGAGAACAGCGAGCCAACATGACAAGTCAGAAAAGAAGAAGAAGAATAAATGAGAGGCAACGCAGAAAGTACCATGAAAAAAGATGTGCCGCCGCTGCATCACCAGTGCCCACTGTCACCTCTTCAATGGCCACCACCACAGACACTCCACCAGTGGCCACCAACAACTCACCAGTGGCCGCCACCACCACACCATCCTCAGCGATGATCCTGCCAGGAAAAGAGCCATTCACAACAGCAGTGGAACCATATAATGCCGCTCTAAGAAAGTCAGTGCAAAGAGCAAGAAAGGCATTGCCAAAATCACCCACTAAATTTGCAATAACATTGGAGCGGATATTGGCATCTTGCTCACCATCAAAGAAAGCGGCTCTGGCCAAGCATGGTGTACTTCCAAGAACACAACTGGAAGATAAACTTATGTCAGTTGTATCTGAGAAGTTGTCCCAGCTAAAAAAAACAATCGCAAGAAAAGTGACAGAGGAACAAGGAATTTTTAAAAACCATTATAGTCTTAAAAAAATACAAGCTGCTAAGAACTGCGAGCTCAATATTGGGGGTGAGCTGGAAGAGGCTTATGAGAGTATCTTCTACAGAGACTGAAACCAAAAAAACAGACTGCTCTGCACTGCCACTCGAAACTGTGAGTAGAGTGGAAAAATTCTTTGAAGAGAGTGCCACACCTCTGCCGCACAAAAAGGCCTTTTCTAAATGGTCAGGCAAAACAAGGTCATACCTCGACAAACCTATTGACTGTCTTAACCAAGAATTCAAGCAACAGAACACAGACACACCACTTGGAGCATGAAAATTTGGCACTTTACGATCAAGGCACATTAAACTTGCAGGGCAGCAAAAACTTGAACAATGTCTTTGTGAATACTGCGCTAATGCGTCACTGAAGCTTAAGGCTATAAATCTTCTTGTCAATAAATATAAACTTCCATGCTGCAAAGTTGCAGATCTTTATCAGGCAGTTGAAATTACTATGTGTCCCAGACTACCTTTGGAAAAGTTCTTCAAATATGATTGCGTGCCAAAAACATGCGAGAAGTGCAGCACCGAAAATTTTGTTTATGTGGTGAAGGACCTAGTCCAGAAACATGGACAAGAATGGACAACATGGCAGCAGTGGGACAGTATTAAAATCATGAGAAGGGCTGATGGCCTCCAAGTGCAACAGACCAGGAAGGTTTTGAAAAATAAATGCTCTACTGTCCAAATGCTGGCAGAAGTCCTAAAAGATTACCTTTTCTTCCTGGGTCATCATATGCATGTTGCAGCATGGCAGCAGCATCAGTTTAACCAGATAAGGCAGTTCGTACCCAGGGGTTGGGTGGTGATGGTGCTAGACTTCGCAGAGAACTACACCTGTAAACTACAGGATGAAGTACAGTCAGTCCACTGGCACCATGAGCAAGCAACAGTTCACCCTGTGGTTACATATTACAACTGTAATCTCTGTGAAGCCACTGTCAGAGACTCTCTCATTTTCATATCAAGTGATCTCAAGCATGATCACTATGCTGTACGGCATTTTGTTGAAATTGCAAATGCACACCTCATGAATGTTCGATCACTAAACATTGTCAAGCAAGTTCACTTCACAGATGGCTGTGGTGCACAGTACAAGTCAAAATGGTCATTTTATGATATTTCCTTTTCCAACAGCAAGTATGGATTTCCAATTGAGTGCGTTTATTTTGGATCAAGACATGGGAAGGGGCGCTTGGATGGGGAAAGCGCAGTGGTGAAGTCTAAGGCAAGCATGGGAGTACAATCGCGGTGGGCAGTAGTCCGGAATGCAAAAGAACTATTCAAATACTGCCGCAGTGAACTAACAAAAGGCACTGACACTGCAGGGTGCACTCACCGCAGGTGAACATTTTTCTGAGTGGGTGAAAATGAAATAAAAACAGAGCCAAGAGGAGATGTAAAAGCTGTACCCGGAACACGACTCATACAAAGTGTCAAGTCGCTAGTGGATGGTGTGGTGGCCACAAGAAACCTTACATGTTTCTATACACATTGCGTTGATGAAGCTGGGCCCTGTGTGAACCATAGTCTGGTGGAAGAGTGGAAGTCGAAGAAACTAATTAGTTCGGCTACATTTGTGCCCGCTGCTAATGTTCACAAAAACACAAGTGACACTGCTCCTACTTGCTCTACAGCTGTGGTCATTGTGTCTGGTCATGCACAATCCCCTGACACTCATGCCCACCCATCTGCCAGTGACACGACTACTTCCAGTGCTCCTGCAGTTCCTGGTGCAACAGCAGCCACCACAGCCATTTTTAGCACTTTGCAAGACAGGGGCATGCACACTGATGCAAGCATGTCAAATCACTGCACTGATCCACAATTGGACAGGCCCGCTTCAAGCAACCAAAAAGTTCAGAAGAAGAAAAAAACATTGTTGGAACCAGAGATCGATAAAGTCTATGCTGTCTACTATTCTAAGGAATTCTATATTGGTCAAGTTACAGCAGTAGACATCGTAAAGCAGATGTTCTCAGTGAACTTCCTACAGAACCGTCAGGGTGTTTTTTCTTGGCCACGAAGGCAGGACACTGACAGTGTGAAGAAAATACGAATTTTTCATGGCCTGCTACAGCTTGAAGGAGATGGTCCCTATGGATTACAAGCAGAACAATTAAAGATCATTGCAGAAAAGTTCAGCAAGCTGCAACAGAGATGGGATTGAAACAGTGCTCTTACCGTGCATTAAGGTGGACTGCAGAAACTGCATCATTGCATTGCACTAACTGTAATTTCTGCACATAATTTTCTTATCTTCTGTACAGTCTATTCAGTTCTATTGTAGTTTAGAGGCAGTTAGTTCTGTAGTTACTGTTTAGCCTGTATTTATAGTTTAGTCTCTAGGTATAGTTCAGTAGATCTGTAGTTACTGTTTCAGCAGTATTTTTATTTTTAGTATGGACTCTGGTATAATTCAGTAGTTAGTGTTTAGCCTATACAGTTTAGTCATAGATATATATATATATATATATATATATATATATATATAGATATATAGATATATAGATATATAGATATATATATATATATAGATATATATATATAGATATAGATATATATATATATAGATATATATATATATTTATTTATTTATAGTTTAGGAGTGAAAATTAATACTTGTTGAGACTTTTTCAAAGTAAACCATTTTACTTATGTCAATTTTGATTTCATTACCCGTTTTACTTCCACCTATAAAACTTTTTGTTAACTTCTACAACTGTTTCCTATCTATTATTGTGTGTGCTGTTATGTAAGGTCCCTTGCCAAATGATAACATTATTAGTATGTCCCATTACATGCACATACACAGTTTTATGTCCCCCGTTACATGCGCATACACAGTTTTATGTCCCCCGTTACATGCGCATACACAGTTTTATGTCCCCGTTCATGTGCAACATTGTAACTGGTTTTACTGGTGCCACAGCAAAGGAGTTATCCTGCACCATATAACATTTACATTAGGTGGGTGATGGCTCCCCAAAAACAAAATTTCTTTTGATAAATTATGAATTTCAAAAAATTTCACAAATGTCACAATTTGGTAGCCCTATTTCATGCACTGGCCCATTACTTTAAATTCAAATAAGCCTATCAGAGTGATGAAGGCCGACCTCTCCCTGACTCTGTCTGTCAACTCTACCTGCCAATACCCCTTGGTCAGGTCAATGGTCGTAAGGTAGGTCACCCCCCCACTTGTCCAGGAGTTCATCCGTCCAGGGTGTTGGGTGGGCGTCTGACTTCATGACTGCATTCAGTCCATGATAGTCCACACAGAAATGAGTTGAGCCATCTGGCTTGGGCACAAGGACTATGGGTGAGGCCCAGGGGCTGTGGGATCTCTGGATTACCCCTAAATCCAGCATCTCCTCCACTTCCCTCCTAATGTCCTTTTGGACAGCCTCTGACAACCGATATGCTGTCCACCATATGGGTGTCTGGGTCCCTGTCTCCACATTGTGCATTGCTAAGGGGGTTAGTCCAGGCTTGGCACTAAACAATGGGGCAAAGTCTGCTAAAACCTCCCTTACTTTCTGGATCTGGTCCGGGGCCAGCTGGGGAGACAATTTTACTGCCTCCATAGAGGACTCCCACTTACTTTCTTCCAGCAAGTCCAGAAGGGGGTCTCCTTCGTCCGTCCCCTTCCCAGGACTACACACTGCAAACACCATGTCAGCCCTATTTGCATATGGCTTCATCATGTTGACATGGTACATCCTTTCTGTCTGTCTTCTGTCAGGTAACTCTGTAATATAGTTCACATCATTTACCTTCCTAACCACTTTGTACGGTCCTGCCCACTCAGCCTGCAGCTTGTCTTTCCGGACTGGAATAAGGAACATGACTTCCTGACCCGCCATGTATGAGTGAGCTCTGGCTCTGTGGTCGTACCACACTTTTTGTTTCTGTTGTGCAGCTGCCAGGTTGCTCTGGGCTGTCCCCTTAAGCTCCTTCAGCCTTTCCCTAAATCTAAGGGCATAATCCACGAAGTTCCCTGGGTGGCAAGCTTGCCTTCCAGTCCTTCTGAATCAAGTCTAGGGGCCCACGTAGCCGGCGTCCACATAAGAGTTCAAAGGGGGAAAATCCTGTTGACTCTTAGGGCACCTCCCTGTATGCAAACAACAGGTGGGTAAGGTATTTCTCCCAGTCCCTCCCATGCTGTTCAGCAAACACCTGGAGCATTGACTTCAGGATACCACTGAATCTTTCCACAAGCCCATTGGCTTGTGGGTGATATGGTGTCATGCATCTCTGCACCACCCCACACTTCTCCCACAAACATTTCATCAGGTCCAACATAACCTCCTGTGGAAACCCAACACGTGAGAGAATCCCAAGTAAGGCATCTGCCACTTTGTCTGTTCTCAGTGAGAATAGGGTGACTGCCTCTGGTTACCGGGTGGCATAATCCACCACAGTCAGGATGAATCTCTTCCCTGAGGAGCTGGGGGTATTTAAAGGCCCCACAATATCCATTCCCATCCTCTGGAATGACTCCTCCACTATGGGCAATGGAATCAGGGTGGCTTGGATTTTGTTGCCTGCCTTCCCTATTTCTTGGCACCGGTGACAAGACCTACAATACTCCTTCACCTGTTGGGTGAAGTTAGGCCAATAGAAATTCTGGGCCAACTGCTGCATAGTGCACATGATTCCCAGATGATGAGACAAGGGAATACATGTTCGATCTTGAGCAACTGCTCACGATACCCCTGGGGAATGACAAGCTGCCTGCCTATCATCCCTCTCTCTCTCTGCACAGCCTGAGTATACACCAGTCCATTTTCCAATAAACCTTATGTTTACCATCACCTCCTTGTGCTCCGTCAGAGTCTGCCCAAGCCCTCAGCTGCTCTAGACTAGGGTCACTTCTCTGAGCAGCTGCAAACTCCTCACACATTCCCAAGGCATGGAACAGGTCCCCTTCTATCTCTAAACTAGGGTCCCTAGCACTAGCATCAGGGCACTCATGATCACTGTTAACCCCAACCCTGTGACAATGAGTCACCCCTCCCTCTTTGGAGTAACCCTCTGTAGCTGTGTGGTTAACTGCTACTGGGGAAATTTCTACCTCCTTTTCATTAGTCTCCATATCAGGAGACACAGGCTGGGAAACCAGCCTCCCAGTTGTTTCCACAATGAGTTCTGTGGGATCCAGGGCACTACAGTGTTCCCTTGCCGCTTGGCTATGGGTAACTGCACACACCATCCCTTGTTGAGATTTTTGCCCAGGATCACATCCACTGCTAAGGTTTTGGCAACAGCCACCTGTTGCACAGTTTCCCCTGTTTCACTCCAGTCTAGGAGAACACTAGCGCGGGGCAATGTTTTCTCCTCACCAGTAAAGTCCTGTACAGTGACATATTTATTGGGTAAAAGCTGACCAGGCTCTACTAGATCCCCCTTTACCAAGGTCAGTGAGGCCCCTGTGTCCCTTAACCCTTGCGTCTGTACACCATTTACCATGACTGGGTGCATGTGCTCCCTCATGTTCACAGGCATGCTTCCAGGGACACACAAACAACCAACTTTTTTCCTAGTCCCCTGTTGTGTATTGCTTGCCTTTTTGGGACACTGTCTAGCAATATGTCCAGTTTCATTACACAACCAACATTCATTTCTTTTCTCAGAGAAATCTTTTCTCTGAAACCTGGGGCTAACTGGTTTCAGTGGAGGCAGTGAAGGTTTTAGCTGCCCTTAAGGTGTGCTTTTCCCTTTCTGCGCTGCCACACCCACCCCATTTGCTCTCAGGGCAGGTCTGCTCTTCGCATAGCGGTCCGAGAATTCAGCAGCCTCTTGCACTGTTTTGGGATCTCAGCCCTCCAGCCTGGTTTTCAGCTCTGCTGGGCATGCCCAGAAAAACTGTTCTAACAAAATCACATTTTCAATTTTAACAACAGAGTTTGCTTCAATTCCTTTCCACCAACATTTTAAAAGCTGACGTTGTTTCGTGGCTAGCTCCTCATACTCATGTCAGGGCTTCTCCTGAGCTTATGGAATTTAGCTCTGTATGATTCAGCAGTTAATTCAAATTTTTTTAACAGTGCAACTTTAAGTTTGCTGTAATCATCACTGCCCTCATTGTGCATTTGACCCAATGCATCCCAAGCTTTTGCGGTAAGTAGCGGGATAGCTGGAAGCTCTAGGACTCCCTAGGAATTTTAGCCTGAATACAAACTTTTTCAAAACAATTTAAAAAGGCATCCATATCCTCCCCCTCTTTAAATTCATCTATCAATTTGGAATTCAATTTGTAACCCAGTCCTGTAGTCCCAGTTAAACCCAAGCCACTTACCTGCTCAGGTTCTGCTGGTTGGAGTCGTAGCTTCTCCAGTTCCTGTTGCCGCTGGCGCTCACACTCTTTACAGTCAGCCTCCCGCTGTTCCCACTCTGCCTCTTGGCATTCTTGCTCCCTCTTCTCCTCTGCAGCTCATTGTTCTCGCTTCTCTTCTCTCTGGAACTCCAGCTCCATTCTGCGCAACTGCAGCCTGAGTACTTCTGGATCCAGGATACTGGTGACCTTCCCCTGCTGCTGTGGCCCTTCACTGACAGTGGCTCTGCTACCCTCCTCATCGGATCTGGACACCGCACTGGCTGCTAGCCCTTCCACATTCAATGTTCGGTCCCTTACAGTCACTGTCTATGACTCGATGCTCTGGGTATCTGCTACCATCAGGGCATCCATGAGGTTCTGCTTGGTGGCTTTCACCTTGAACAGGACTCCTCTGTCCCTGCACAACTGCTTTAAGTAGTCTACAGTATGCCCACTGTAGTTGGAAGCCATCTTCTTCCCTAACTACGGCTACTCTGACTTGCACTTCAGAAAAAAAAATAAAACAGGTAGGAACTCAACTGTAAGCCAAGTGATATAGTTCTGTTTCCTATTAAAAATAAATCACTGCCTTTTTCCTTTTTTGCAAGTGAGCTGACAGTATCAAGCTTACACACTGAACAATAAAAGCGTGTAATACCAAACTTATGCACACCGCTGCCAACCAATCTGTTACAACCCCACTCAGCAGGTCAGGCCCTCTGAACCCACAGTGCCACCTCCAAGTGCAGTATTGTGAACAGGAACAGAAACAGGGTAACCCTCCTCTCTGTTTTGTGGGTTCAAATCAACCTTTGGTCTCAAGTTCTGGAGGGATTCAAACTGTGAACCTCTTGCTAGCGTACCCAATGTACAGGCTCAGATAATTCTGCTCTTCAGAGGCCAGATATCTTTTGCCTACGGGCACCTAACCAGGTGTACAAAATGACCCCTTAAAACTCTATGAAAAAACCTCAGATAAACTCTTACCTTTTCCCAGTTTGGTATTACCAGTAAGCTGTGCACAATGCCAGCTTTAACCATGTATGCTTCACTTGCCAAAGAAAGAATTTCAAAGGCACACCAAGTAGTCTCTTAAAAAAAAAAACTTTACTTAAAATAGATAAAAAATATGTAAACCGTAAATACAGAACAATATATCACAACAACATACAATCACTTAAAAAGAACAAGGTTCAAGTGCAAATTAATTCCTACCACCAGACAATTAGACTTGTCTATTTAAAGTAGATGTTTCTTCTTCAGAGTCCAAACATGAATGTCTCACAAAGGTCAGTCACAGCATAATTATAACAACTGTCTTGAGCCTGCCTTCTCCATGATGTCACCCAGCTCCTCCTGTTTATTAAAAATCATACAACCAGGATGTCTCATCATTCAGAAGGTAAATTAAATAGGTGACATCAGCAAAAGCTTGTTTCCCCATGTGACTTCCCAGTCAAGTCTGTAATTTTCCAAGTTCTTTCTTTCATCCATGAGCAGCATCCTGCTCTTTCACAGACATCAAAGGAACATTTATGATTTAGCACCTAAGTGACATAACCTGGTTTCTTCCTCTAACGTCATAAAAGTTTATGATTTTCTATCCTAGCTGCTGGCAGCTACAATTAAGCTTGATAAACAGGAGATCCTTAATTTAAGTCTCTACTGGCCTGTAATTATCTACTGGCTTTTAGGATAACAGCTTGTAGTTGAAATCTGGGGGGGGGGGGGTCATCCCACAGGCTGTCTCAGCATGTGTCAGAGAGATTAGTGTAATCAGAGCCAGCAGTCCAAGTGTCACACCAATATCTTATGAGCTCTGTACTAAACATCATATTACTATGACGTGAACTGTCTATTGCTGCAAAATGAAAAGTCTACTTTAAATGTTTTCCCCAAAAGAGACTTGCAGTTGCCTTACAGATAGCAAGGGGGAAGTTCAGAGGAAAGCTTTACATAATATTCTAAGACTGCTCTATACAGCTACATGACTGAGATGGTCTTCCTATTTTTTTCAAGTAATTAACATGTGCAACCTTTTAAGCAACATTGGCTGCAAAAAATGCTGGCAACTTTGGATTTACATGACAGCAACCTACAATCGATTATCCCACTTAGTGAAGTACTGAACAAATATGATTCATATTGCCTACATTGATTTTCTGTGTTTTGAGACATAACCGTATGCATCTTCCAGGATGTTAACAAGAAATGCAATTAACAGAAAGTTTAAAAAAAATTGATTTCAGTTTAAAGTAACAACTATTCAATTTCCTATCCCTTCCACTTCCTGCTACCCTCTCAAAAGCAATGTTTCCCCCTTCCCTCTCTACTTCTTCCAGGAAATTTACCCTTGGTCAAGCTTCCTTCTCATACTGCTTTCCTAAACATTGGTCCACCCTTCCCCTATCAATCCGCTCTGCCTCTTCTCTTTTAAGTCTCTTCTTCATGACTTTTCTACTTCCAGTTGCAATTGTCCATGACCCTTAACTTATTAGATCTCCATCATCCCTACTCATTATCATTATGTTACCCATTACACAAGGCCACAACAGGCTATGCCTGGTTGTAAATTTCTCCTTGCCTATTCTAAGTTCAATTTTTATCTATCACATGTACCTTGTTTTACTGTTTTGCCTTGCAATTGTTCATGATTATGCTCCTTTTGGTGTAGTGTACTGCTTGTACAAATTCCTTTTTGTAGTGCTGTTAATTACTACTTATTTTTTTTCCTCTTGTACTATCTTCCATTCCCCTCCCCTGGGACGTATCTGGAAATGAGCTGTTATCAGCTCAGCATGACTTTACTGGTGAAACTTTTGAAGTACATTTTTTTTATTTATTTTTTATTTTAGTTGTTTAACCAGGAGTAGCACACTAAGCTGAAAGCTTTTTTACAGGAGCGACCTGGGAGCACAAGGAAGTTAAGTGACTTGCTCAGAGTCACACAGTATGCAAGTGGGGGCTGTGGGATTCAAACCCAGGTCTCCAGGTTTGCAGCTCAGTGCCCTTAACCACTACACTACACTGCCTCCTAAGTTAAGTGACTTGCTTAGGGTCACACAATATGCAAGTGGAAACTGTGGTATTCAAACCCAGGTCTGGTCTTCTGGATGTCACCAGATTTGCAGCTCAGAGCCTTAAACCACTGTGCTATACTGCCCCCATACATAAACACAATAAATAAATAGGGGTAGGAAAACAAGGGCAGATTTGATGGATTAGAAGGTCCCCATCTGTCGACAACTTCTATGTGTCTCTGTTTGTAAATAGAAGTGCCACTGACCTTAAATGCTGTTTTTCTGCTTTATTGTTTTGGGATATTCTAATTTTAGAATGACTGTTGCCAGAGTCAGCATTATATGATTTCTTTGACACTAAAAGAAAGCACAAATTTATCAGACAAATGTCTACCCACTTACTAACCAGATTTGCATTACAGAAAATCAGTAAGGAGTGAGCTGTCTAAAAAAAACTTCAAAGAGCAGTCATTTCCTCACATTTGTTTTAAATAAGCAAGAGAGATGATGAAGATCTAGATAAGAGACACATAGAAACATAGAGACTGACAGCCAAAAGGCTCACTAGCCCATCCAGTTTGTCCAGTTCTACCTACAGTATGATGTGAATAATATTCTAGTTCTTACTCATTCCCCTCCTCCCCTGTCATCCTCCCCTGATATCCTCACCAGCCCCACCTATCTATCCTACCCTCACTTGAATCCCTGTACTAAGAAAAATAGGACAGAAGTCCAGAATGGTTTAATGTCCTGAAAGTGAAGGCTTTATCAGCTCCATTGTTGTGGTCTGTGAATGCCACTTACAGCACAGCATCTTGAGTCTGGATCATGAGAGGGTCCACCAGAGATTGTGAGGGCCTCAGACAAGTCGTCCTCCCCCACCCGCCAAAACCACCAGCTTCTTGAGTCTGCATCCTGAGAATCCACCAGAGGTCGAGAGGGCCTCAGACAAGTCGCCCTCCCCACCCCTCCAAAACCACCAGCATCTTGAGTCTAGATCCTGAGAGGGTCCACCGGAGGTCGTGAGGGCCTCGGACAAGTTGCCCTCCCTCAACCACCAAAACCACCAACATCTTGAGTCCGGATCCTGAGAGGGTCCACCAGAGGTCATGCGGGCCTCGGACAAGTCACCCTCCCCCACCCCCTGAAACCACCGGCATCTTGAGTCTGGAGCCTGAGAGGGTCCACCAGAGGTCATGAGGGCCTAGGACAAGTCGCCCTTCCCCAACCCCCAAAACCATCAGGTACGGATTCTGAGTGCACGGCACGCTGAGGAGCTCCATCTTCTTGCGTAGAAAGACTCTCTGTGTCTGGCACCATTTTCAATTTGAATTTCTGTTGGTGTATATGTGGAGATTGTTTTCTCACCCGGGAAACTCTAGTCTAAAATGTAGCCTTAACCTCTGTGCCCTAAGGAACCTGTTTGCAGTATACCTTATTTCAAGTTATCTTATGTTAGGTTGAATTATAATTGTGCTACTGTTCATAGGATTTGGGTAACGTATAGTGCCTTAAGGTGTTCACCCAGCTCAACTGGTTCTGTTTCTCATTTAAATGCATTTGGGAGTTCCTGAGTCTGCTAGCTTTAACCTGGCCAGAATCCGATTTAAAAAAAAAAAAGAGATTTAAATGCATCTGGGAGTTCCTGAGTCTGCTAGCTTTAATATGGCCAGGACCTGACTTAAAAAAAAGAAAAATATAAACAGTATTTCATGCGGGCTGGATCAGACTTAAAAACAAACAATAAATAAATAAATCAGTACTCCTGTCCTGTTTAAGTTGGGCAGGGTCCAACTTTGTTCCCCATTATACTGCATATAGAGTCCTGTTCTCCCATTTTACTGCATTGGGAATCCTTATCTGCTAGATTCTCTACCTTGGGCAGGATCCGAATTTAACTATCAGACCCCTTGGTTCACTGTAACCCCCTTCCCCTTACCTTGCTTCCAAACTATAAATTCATACCTTTCTCTCCTTTTCCTCCACAGCGTCTTGAGATTGGATCCCGAGAGGGTCCACCAGAGGTCGTGAGGGCCTCAGACAAGTCGCTCTCTCCCATCCTCCGAAACCATGAGGTACGGATTGTGAGTGCACAGCACACCAAGGAGCTCCATCTTTTTGTGCACAAAGACTCTCTCTGTCTGGCTCTGCCGATGCTCCACGTCGGCTCCCCACCGCCACCGCCACCACCCTTGGCGAGCACGCCCTTATACAGGGTCTGGGGTGTGTGTCTAAACCAATCAGCCCGCTTCTCCATTTGCAGCCTATATTGTTCCGCCACTAGAGGCAACTTTGTTTCGCTTCACCAACTACTGACTTTCCTTGGTCCTCCTTCACGTCTTTATTTTACTATGCTTCTTTTAGTCCTCTTGCTGTCCACTCTGCTATTCCATACAGTGACCCCCCACACTACCCTCCCTGAGTACTCACCACCCCTATGTCACAGAATACTGCTGGCCTGCATGGCAGCCCTCCCCAACAGCAACACCGGAGATTATCACAAGTCATGTCTCACTGACCCCCTGTGCCTTTGCAGATGGGCCCATCCCTACAGCCTTCCCTCCTTCTATCATCTCTAATGTCCACCACCCCACTCATATCACCATTTGCTCTCCCTGCTACTCTTGGCAGCTTCACCACCTGCAACCCCTGCTAAAGTCACCCACCCCCTCACCTCGGCTCCTCCTCCTGGCTACCCCCCACATACTTAGCCTCCCCATTCCCTCATTCCCAACCCTGAAAGGGCCCCCAATTCAGAACTCTCACTTTCTCAAAAGGTCAAACTGGAATCCTGTCCTCAGGATACTCCTCCTTCTCCTCTTTCTCATGTCTGGAAACATCCACCCAAACCCCGGACCTCTCACACCTTCTGCAGCTATGCACTTCCCTACTAGTGGGCTGCGCATTGCCACCCTTAATGTCTGCAGCTTATTAAAAAAGTGGGACTCCTTCCAGGGCTGGGTTCAGCAGCATCAGCCTGAAGTCATTGCAGATGGCGAAACCTAGCTCTTCCCTCGGATTCAGACTCGTTGTTAACCCTTTCCAGGTACAACATATACCAAGCTGACTGGCAGGGTAAGCATGGGTGTGGCTGCACCATTTATATTAAGGACACATTACACAGGCAGGTACTTCCCACTCCCCAGTTAGAACTGGGACCCCAGTCCCTCACAATCAAACTTACCCTGGGATGTTCCCAAACCCCCCTCCTTCTCATCACAGCTGTCTACATTCCCCCCAGGGACCAGAAGGCGGCCTTCCGCTCTGTACTGTCCTACCTGGCCACCCTCTGGTCTCAAGCTGAAAAAAAATCATACTTGGAGACTTCAATATCAATTGGTTAGATAAAGCTGCCACACCGTTCATTGATGCTGCCATTGCCCAAGACCTAACACAAGTAGTCACATCCCCCACCTGACTGAACCAGCACACAGGGTCTTCCTCACTGCTGGACCTGGTATTCACCAACCGCCCCCATAAAATTACTAGTGCTACTGTCCTCCCAAATGCCCTCAGTGACCACTCCCCTGTCCTCTGCTCCTGGACATGCAAAATACCAAAATCCCCTCCCAAAATAATCCAACAATGCAAACTTGGCCCTGGCAAGCTTGCACAACTTAAAGCATATCTCAGCACTATGGACTGGTCCTTCATAACGAATACCCTTGACCTTGACAGAGCCCTCGACCTCTTCATTCTCTCCTTTAACACCATATGTGACAAATTCACGCCTATTACCAAAAGGGTGGTCAAAGGCAACTCAGTGCCTAGGATCACTGACCACCTTCTGGCCCTCATGCGGACCAGAGATTCATTATGGCACCTCTACAACGAGACTGGCCTGCCACCCGATAGACAGAAGTACAGAAAGGCATGAAACGAATGCACGTGGTCCTTGCGCAAAGCCAAAGCTGAGTATTACAAATCCTCCTTAACCTCTACCTGGGGCTCAGGGTGAAATCTCTGGACCAATATTAAAGATATCTGTGGCAGTTACCCCAACCCTGTCCCTAATCAGATCACGGTTGATGGGTGCCTGGCCTCTGATCCAGCCCATATAGCCACAGCCTTCAACGACACCTTCACAAACCTCAGCCAGGTTCTTCCTCCTAATTTCTTTGACCCACCCCCAGCCAGCTCCCCACTTCCCCCCAGTAGCCCCTTCCTTTCACCTGCGCCACATTACACTCAAGTCCGCTGAGCTGTATCTCAGAAAAGCCCTAAGCCACGCCCGCTATAGTAGTGACTCCTTAGACCTGAAACTCCTCCGGTTCACTCTCCATGAGGTGCTCAACCCCCTCACCCATATTCTAAATCACTCCTTATGCCATGGGAAATTCCCCTCCTGGATGAAATTTGCCTCCATTACTCCCATATTTAAAAGTGGGGACCATACCATCACCAACAACTACCGCCCCACCTCCATTCTCCCTCCCCTATCCAAGGCCCTAGAGAGGATTGTCTCTGATCAGCTCACTGACCACCTCAAGAAATACAACCTACTCTGCAAGCAGCAACACAGCTTTTGGAAAGGGCACAGTACTACTACTGCCCTCCTGGAACTCACCACACACATCCACTCCACCTTAGACAGAGGTCATATCACTGGTGCTGTCTTCATTGATCTCATTAAGGTGTTCGACACCGTCAACCATTCCCTCTTACTAACCACACTTTCCAACATCTATTTCTCTTGGGATGCCCTTAGCTGGTTCACTGACTACCTGTTAAACCATTTCCAAACAGGTCAAAATTGGTAACACCTTATCTACTAGGCTACCTGTCCTCTCTGGAGTCCCGAAGGGGTCCGTCCTCAGACCACTACTGTTCAGCCTCTTCCTTAACTCCCTTCCCCATGTCCTGCTCTGGCAACCTACTATTCTATGTGGATGATGCTGTCCTATATACCTCCAACTCTGACCCCATGCAACTCCACCTTTCCTTTCAATCCTCCTTTAGTGGCACTGAAAATTGGTTCTCCAAACAGTGCCTAATCCTCAACTATAACAAGACCAAAGCTATGTTCTTTTCACACTCCCTGAACTCCCGGAAGGAGCTTTGCCTCCAAGTATGAACTGCCAACCTGCCCCCTCTTGAGCAAGTGGACTCCTTTAAATATCTGGGCATCACTCTAGACCCAGCACTTACTTTCCACCAACATATCCACCTTCTGTCTACCGCCCTCAATGTTCGGCTCAGGCTACTATGTCACTTCAAATATTGTCTTACTCCAGACGCCCTAAGGCTCACTGTCTCCTCCTCAATCCTTTCCCTGTATGACTATGGCTTATTTATCTATAGTGCGATGAACACCTCGGCCCTTCATAGACTCCGTCTCTCCCTAAATAAAGCCTGTCACCTCACCCTGGGCTGTGACCATCTCACTCACACATGCTGTCTTTATAATGCTACCAACTGGCTTAACCTCAACAATAGAATTAGGTTCCACACCTGCCTCATGGCCAAAAGAATTGTCCTAGGCATCTGCCCCCCTGGGCTTGCACCCCTAATCCACCTGGCTCTGACATTTAAGCATGCCCATAGCTCTGGCAAGCAGGTCCTCTCTGTTCCCCACTGCCGAACCTTCCAACTCCAAAGGTCCTTTAGTTACAGAGCACCTTCCTGGGTGAACAGTCTACCCATCCCACTTGTCAGTGAGAACAGACTTGGACCCTTTAAAACTTCTCTTAGGGATCATCTCCAGTCCTCAGATTACCAGGTCGTTCCTGTAAAAAAGTTTTCAGCTTAGTGTACTATACCTGGTTAAAAAAAAAAAAAAAAACTACTGTGACTGCCACTGAACCTGCTCCCCCCTTCCCTGACTAAGGCCTTTGGTTGGCTTCTCCCCCCTCCTTTTGTCCCTAACCTGAGTCCACCAGGCTTAGCTCTATATCTGAGTATATATACGTATTGTTTATGATTGCACTATTTATTT
The DNA here is from genome assembly GCA_016271365.2 of Neoceratodus forsteri. Lineage (NCBI taxonomy): Eukaryota > Metazoa > Chordata > Ceratodontiformes > Ceratodontidae > Neoceratodus > Neoceratodus forsteri. The sequence goes on along the minus strand of CM057454.1, from coordinate 1,020,005,229 downwards.
ATAGTATCTGACTGTTAGCCTTTTATTGGTCTTTGTAACAACCTGATTGTGTCCTGCTGAACAACTACGTAATGTTTGTTTTGTATATAATTTCTGTGATGTGGAACCTTTGTAAAACAGTCTCTGACTCAAAGGTACTTTCCGAACCCTCTATAAATAAAAGAGATAAACATGTTAGAAGAAATGGTGCCTGCTACGTATTCTTCATAATATCATATTAATGGTGTAACTTTAATTTTCAGTCAACCAGATCAAAGAACCAGCAAGCTGTAATGCATGACAAATAACTGCTTGTTTTAAAATTTCATTCACATCGCTTTTCAAGATTTTCTTTTTCCATTTCAAAAGCTATTCCAAGTACTGTTTTTGTTTTAAAATGGTAGTAACATTAGTTTCATGAAACTGAATTGTTTCAATTGAATCTCTGAACTATGGTACCTTTTGCAAGGATATCTCCTCTATTAAAGGTAACAGGCAAAGATTCTCGGTACAGGGCTGTCCCTATAATATTACGTACCTTTCCTGCTGTGGTCCTCATAGTGCTGAGTATTGTAATTTATTTTACAGCCTGTCATTTGTATTTTAATTTGGTAGAGTTTTGGCAAACGTGGAAGCAGAGGGAACTCCCTGAGAAGCCCGATTGAGCGCTAAGCATTATGGGAAAACTTCCCATTTTAGTGACATTGATCCTGCTATTGCTGTACTGCACACAGCAGGGAGTGGGCATTTGTTTTAAGTTTATATAGCAGTGGTGTAAAGGTTCATGTTTAAAAGTATACATGCAGGTAGTCTACATCTAGACCTACCTGTATGCATACGATTTAACATAAACCTTTACACCAGCGCTCTATAAGCTTAAAACAAATGCCCGCTTCTGCTGTGTGCAGTACAGCAATGTGGGATCAATGTCACTAAAATAGGAAGTTTTCCCCATAATGTTTAGCAGCCATCGGCTTCAGGAGCTCCTCCACTCAGATTCACACTGAAATCTGCAAATTAAAATACAAGTGACAGGCTTTTAACTAAATTACAATACTCAGCCCTATGAGGACCGCAGTGGGAAAAGTACATGATATTACAGGAACAACCCTGTACTGAGAACCTTTGCCAGTCACCTTTAAGCCACACTTATTGTACTGTAAGCTGGTGGTATCAGGACCTTGCAGGAAACTTTTCAGACAAGGCCACCCATGTTGCCATAAATCCCCATGTATAATGTTGGATGCCTCTCTATTGTCAATATAACTTTGCAGGCTCCATTCACTTCAGTTTTTTAACCTGCCTTGGAGTGCACATCGGACCAGTGGAGACTAGTTCTTTGACATCAACTGCTGTTTCTCATAAACTCTTCATGTGTATCTTGCCTGTACAATGACACCATCCTTTCAGATCATTCTTGCCCATTTCCCCACAGCATTTTATGCTGTTGAGTCCACCACTGCTATGTGTAAAAGGACTTTTTTTGCCACTCTTGGGCTCCAAATTGCAAACTACCAGCTAACTTGGTCAAATGCCAAAAATCTCTGTGTAAATCCATATGGAAAATAGTGGATGACTTGTCTGAGAGCTCAGTTAAAACAGTTTAAACAGCCTACCCAAGGCCTAGAAGCAGGCACACATTTATTGTGTTCAGCATACAACACCACTGATGCTTCAGCCAAGGCAGCAGCCTCTGGGATCTTAGACTTTCCTAGCTCTGAGTAGCTGGATTAGCCCTGATTTAAGACAATCTGGGATGAACTCCCCTTTCCTGAGCAGTAAACTGCTTGGCCCCATTGTTGAGAGCATCCCATCTCCTCAGACACCAACAGCCTAGAGAAAGGGCTTTTTGATGGGTTTCTGACCCTCAGGCTCCTAACATGCTGGAGGTTTGGCTAGCAGAAACTGTACATTAGTGCTCCTTACAAGGTCCAGAAGGGTCTTGTCAGAGGCAGTCAGTAGCCAGCTGTACTCCCCTCCTGCATCAGTCAGTGGTTCACGTAGGGGGTAGAATCTTGATGTTCATGCCCCAGTGGTAGAACTTCAGTTCCAATAGATGAATCCGGGAAATAATCAAATCCAGTCTATAAGATTTGTAAACTCCCAAAGGTATCCTGCAGGCCTTCTCACTATCCACCTGAACACTTATCTTTATTCTGGGAGGAAAACAGTGCCTTGCTATAGAAAACAGTGATCCAGCAGGTGCTTCTACCAGAAGAGAATCTGAGGTGCTACTGAGGATACTTCCTAGTGCCGAAAATGACAGAAGGGTTTCATCCCATCCTAGACCGTTGGTCCCTGAATGAGTATATCACCTAGAAAATGTTCCCCATAGTCTCCCCTAGGGTCACTCCATCCATGCTGTCCCAGGAAGACTGGCTATGTGAACTCGATATACAGGATGCTTATTCACACATAAAAAAAACCTTGAAATGCCACAAGCAGTACCTACAGTTTTGTCTAGAGGGAAGTCAGTTTCAGTTCTGAGCATTGCCCTTTGGTTTATCCTCGACACCACGTGTGTTTACTAAATGCTTTGCAGAGATAGCTGCATCTCTTCATAGGGAAAAGATGCATGTGTTCCCCTATCTGGAAGATTGCCTCCTGAAGGGGTTATCTGCAGAACTAGTGGCTCACACATTGAATAGGACAAGTCAGCTGCTGGACCATCTTGTTGTCTTGATCAATACACCAAAGTCCATTTTTATCTTTTGCCCAAGGTGACAGGTCATTGGAGATATGCCTGACATGAATGAGGCCAAGCATTCTTACCAAAGGATTGGGAAGATGCCCTGATTACTCAGGCAAGCCTGCTTGACAGAAGCAACATGATCCTGGGCAGAAACTTTGTCCCTAATTGCTGGGCCTCATAACTGTGTCCATATTCATAGTTCCATTTGCACAGCTTGGAGCCTGGAGGTAACAGATTCCAGCCATGCAGAAGGAACAGCTTGGAATCTGTTATCTCCAGGTTCCAAGTGATGCCAAAGGTTTAGACACTAATGGTAGCCGGTTCAACCCCCACTTTGTGGCCTTGGAAAGTCACTGAACCAGCAGTACTCTAGTCCACCCGGCTATGATTAAGGGATGCTACATCTCAGCTGAGCTGTCCTGGGAAAACAAACTATAAAAAAAGAATATGCATGTTCCTCAATGGATCCTGCCCTTTCAGTGGTCCCAAGCACAACAGTCATTCTAAAGGTGATAGGATATGGTTTTTATATACGTAACTACCCTCCCATTTTTCTTTCCAGGCCAGTTATGTATCCTTATATGCTTTCAACAATTTTTGATAAATGCTCTAGCTTTGGATCTTAGATCTACACAGAATTTCACTCTTTTCACCAGCTACTACTCTCTCTTTTCACATTGTGAAGACATTCCATCACATCAATTACACTGTTCCAGGCTAGTCATCTGAATAGCCTGGAATGGTGCTACTGATATGGAATGCTCAGGCACTATGAAAAGAGAGATCAGCAACTGCTGAGGAGAAGGGGATTCAGAGGCAAAAAAATGATTCAACAGAAAAGGTCAAAACATGGTGTGGGTCACCCTGGAAACAGGAAATGGGACAGCCATAAGAACTGGGGTTGTCTACAGGCCCCCAGACCAGAGGGAGGACATAGACACATTACTGTTAGAAGATATACAAAACATGACAGCTAAAGGGGAGGTTCTGATAATGGGAGACTTCAACATGCCAGATACAGATTGGTCAATACCAGCAGGAACATCTGCCAGAACTAGACTCATAGTGGATTCCCTGCAGGAGGGCCTCAAACAACTGGTACAGCAACCCACAAGAGACAGGGCTATCCTAGATCTAGTACTGACTAACAAAGAAGGATCACAGATCTCAGGTAGAAGGTCACCTGGGGGCCAGTGACCATCACATGGTATGGTTCAATTTGGCTACTACATCTAAATCATCCCATTCCAAAGCAAAATATGGGACTTCAGAGGAGCTGACTTTGATAAGATGGCCAACAGAGTTAAGCTAGCCCTGGCAAAGAAACACAGGTGAGGAGGTACAGGCAAAGTGGGCAAGCATTAAGGATACAATACTTGAAGCAACATCCCATTGTGTTAGACAGAAAAGGAAGTGCAAGAAGAAGGAAACCACTTGGTTCTCAAATACAGTAGCAGAAAAGGTCAGAGCCAAAAGGCTGGCCTTCGAAAATATAAGGAACACAGCGGATGAAGATAGGGAGGCATACCAAACTGCCCTAAGGGAGAGTCAGGCAGTAGGCAGGCAAAGTCCCAAACTGAGGAAACACTAGCACGAACAGTAAAAGAAGGTGACAAGACTTTCTATAGATACATTAGTGAAAGGAGAAAGTCCAGAGAGGGTATGCTAAGCTTAATGGAGAAAGGGACATGTCAGGAGGAGGACCCTGTAAAGGCATCTATCCTAAATAGATACTTTTGCTCAGTATTTACTGAGAGAAGGTAGGGCAGGGCCCACGGCTCAGCATCATGGACACAGGGGAGGGAGGTGAGCACTACTCCCTTCACAAAGAAAGGGTCCTACAAGAGCTTGCTAAGCTCAGGGTGGATAAGGCAATGGGACCTGATGGCATACATCCCAGGGTACTAGGAGCTAAAGGAGGAACTAGCAGAGCCATTAGCAGAATTGTTTAGTGAGTCTCTGAGCACAGGAGAGGTCCCAGAAGACTGGAGAAGGGCTCATGTGATCCCACTCCACAAGAGTGGTAGCAGGGAGGAGGCGGGGAACTACAGGCCGTTCAGTCTTACCTCAGTAGTGGGCAAGATTATGGAGGCACTCCTTAAGGAAAGGATAGTGCAACACCTGGAATCCATAAGGGCACAGGATCCAAGACAGCATGGGTTTACAAAGGAAGGTCCTGTCAAACTAATCTCATAGATTTCTTTGACTGGGTAACCAGAGTGGTGGACCAAGGGGAGCAGTTGATGTCGCCTACCTTGACTTCAGCAAAGCTTTTGACACTGTTCACATAGAAGATTGATAAATAAGCTAGGTAGGCTCGGGGTGGGTCAGAAGTTGGTCAACTGGGTGTAAACTGGTTGACTGGCAGAAAACAGAGAGTGGTGGTAAATGGTATACAGTCAGAAGAGATGCAAGTCACAAGTAGGGTACCTCAGGGATCAGTCCTGGGCCAGTCCTATTCAACATCTTCATTAGTGACCTCACAGATGGACTAGAGGGTAAGGCTTGTCTGTTTGCAGATGACACCAAGATCTGCAACAGAGTAGATGATCCAGATGGGGTGGGCAGAATGAGAAGAGATCTGGATAAACTAGCAGAATGGTCAGAAGAGTGGCAACTGGGATTTAATGCAAAGAAGTGCAAAATCATGCACATAGGGAAGAGAAACCTGAAGCCACTTATAGGCTGGGAGGAGTTGCTAGCAGTCACAAAGGAAGAAAGAGACTTGGGCATCATCATCACTGATGACCTAAAATCATCAAAGCAGACCTCTAAAGCAGTAGGTAAGGCTAGGGGTGTTGGGTGTATTAGTAGGGTATCACAAGTCGTAAGAGGGGTAATAATCCCTCTGTACAAGACATTGGTTAGGCCCCATCTGGAGTACTGCGTGCAGTATTGGAGCCACACCTTCACAAGGACATTAACAAATTGAGGCAGTCAGAGAAGGGCAACCAAATGGTGCAGGGACTGCAATCGAGAAGACATATGAGGACAGATTAACGGAGCTCAATATGTATACCCTTGAGCAAAGGAGGGAGAGAGGTGATATGATCAAGACATTTAAACACCTTAAGGGCATAAACAAGGTGAAAGAGTCTAACATGTTTAAATATAAGAAAAATAGCAGGACAAGAGGACACAGCATGAGATTAGAGGAGGCCGATTAAGGGGAATGTGAGGAAATTCTTTTTCACAGAAAGAGTGGTAGATGCATGGAATGGCTTACCACAAGAAGTGGTGGCTATGAATACAGTGCAGGGCTTCAAACAGGCATGGGATAGGCATAAGGGAGCAATACAAATGACTATGAATAGATAGGTCACTGACAGAGCAAAGGCCGATGGCACATTTATACGGTAGAAAAAGAAATGGGCAGACTGGATGGGCCTTGCGGTCCTTATCTGCCGTCAACTTCTATGTTTCTATGTTTCTATCTTGATTCCAGCCAAGTGGCAAAGAGGACTGAGACACTGGCAGCATCTCACCTCTAGCCATGTTTGTGACCTGAGTTCGGGAATTAGCTTGGGTTTCTGGGGGTCGGCCGGGGTGGGGTGTGCTAGGAGAGGATTGAGAGGCCAACTGGCAGCCCTCCTGTCCCAGACTGAGGTGGTGAGTTATCCCAGCTCTTGACTGTCACTAGGAGGAGGCCTGCTGGTAGCACTAATGCTCTGGTGACTGTCAAAAGTAGGATGGGTGGAAGGGGCTGGTGATTCCAGAGCACAAGCACAACTTCATGTGCATGCATCCTCTGTGCTTGCCATAGCCTCAGGGGGAGAAAATGTAGGATGAAAATGGAATGGGACCAGGCTACAAGAAGCCATGCCTGAGGTGCTATGGTCCGCCCTGCCTTCTCTGATGGGGGACATCTGGATGAGAGTTTCTGAGGAGGAGGATGGCCCTCCCTTCCCTACATCACTGTGTGGGGGATATCTGCATGTGACATAACCCCTAGAAGGAGAGAGGAGTAAGTAGTAGTAACATTTATTTATACAGTATAGCACTATTGGGGCTATACATGCCCTGTTTACAAGGTGTACCTGTAACAACATACATTTAAAACAGACTTGTACACCACATAGCACATAACCAAGAACTTGTTTACCTTGAATAAATACACACGAACTGGTACATCACAAAATACATGACCAATACTTGTTTCATAATAAAATAGACACAAACACATAGACTTATTTATACAATTAGTTGTAGTAGAATATTCAGTACCAATTCCAACAGAAAGTTTAAATACCTGTCACACTTTACCTATTGCACTCACAGCAAAAGTTTAAATTCTATTTAAGTTTTGATTTAAAACTGTTTTATGATAGTTCCAAATTTCTTAGGTACGGGGTAGCACATTCCAACTATTGACAACATTATACTCAAATGTCATTTTACTAAAATTATTTGTAATCTTGGGCTGCACCAGATCCCTAGTCCCCTTTTTTCTTAAATTTAAACCATGATTAGGTTTATGTAATTTTCCTGTTATCTGTTGAGGTGTTTTGTTTTTGAGCATACCCCAAACTAAACTGATCCAAATACCTTTCCTTCTTGGGTCCAGCTAGCTCCAACCCAATGTGCTATACATTGTACAGTGATGAGCAGGGACACTGGTTTACCATGATTGCGAAAGGGCAAATTCCATTTTACACATAGTAAAAAACCGCATTGCCACCGGTGTCTGCCAAGCCAAAATCCGTTTTTATTGGTTATTTTGTTTTGTGCACTTTATTTAACAATTTTTAACTGTGCTAATGAGCATTTTAGCAATTTTGACCTCCACGATTATACATCTATCCAACCTTGTACCAATTAAAGTTATTGTTGGTACAAGATGTGATGGCAGCAGCAGCACTATGGCTCCCATCCCTCAGGTTCAGTAGTAGCAACAACACTACAGCCCCCCTTCCTCCATTGTGACAGAAGCAGCGACACTGCAGTCTCCCATCCCACAGGTGTGACAGCAACAGTACTACGTTCCCTATCCCTCAGGTGTGACTGATGACAGTGCATCAGCACTATGGCCCCCTTCCCTCAGGGGTGATGGTGGCAGCACCACCAATACATCCAGCTCCCTCCAACACAGTGAATACAGTCAGCCCGGGGGGAAAAAAAACACTGCCAGTATGCCACTACACCTAAATAAATCCCAGATGAATGTACCATTATTTTGTACTGTGTGTCAATGCTACATTATGGAAAGGAGCATTGCTAATGCTGGCTCTGTATGCCTTTTCATGTCACCAGGTACTTAAATAAAAAGACAAGCTAAATTAAATAAAATACTGTTTATAAATGTGCAGAAAGTGGTGCAAAAAGTAGAAACAGTACAAAAGCATGCACATTAAAATGTGCAAAAGTTGTAATCCGAAAAAAAGTAAATATGATAAGGATAAACCAAGTACTGTAAGAAATATAATTTTAAATGAATATAAAAATAGTAAAAGAGTGTAGAAACAGTGGAGAAAACTGACATTTTGGACCAAAATCCACATACATTAAAATGTGCAAAACGTGGAACATAAAGTAAACTGTGCAAAAGAATGAATTAATCTAAAGCCCTAACAAAATGTTCAATTAAAGTGTAAACTAACAAAAACGAAACAGTACAGTACACTAAAGAATATGAAACAAAACGTCACAATCCAGCAACGCCACACTGACTTCAAATAAAAGGGAGATAAGCAGTGGCAACCAATACATAAAGTACCCTATTTACCGAACACCAACATTGAAAACAATTGCAAATTGTCCACCCGCAGGTTTCTCCTTTGATCCATATGGATCTGACCATATACAGAAAATGACCTTTCAACATCAGCACTGGACACTGGGACCCAAATTGCCTGCTGGGCAGCTCTAGCCAACGCTGGTAGCTGAAGCTCCACAGACTTCCAGTACTGACCCAGATCAAAGTCCAACTTTTCTGGCAAGTCACTGAGGTCTTGTCTTATGTAGAAATCCCAATCCTTTTTCAAAGCTGCCGTGTTGTGCAGTCCAAACATTGGAATGTCCTCTGCATATTGGTTGTAGTCCTTGTTCAGTTTAAGCAGATTGAATGGGTCTAGTATGTGACATGCCTTGAAAAACTGTAGCGAAGGATTTGAATCCACATGCTTGCTGAGTTTGTTTAGCGCTACACTGTAAGCTTTTTGAAATACCGAAACTTGAGCCTGCTTGGCCCAGCCTCTAAGCTGATGAAGCTGCTCATCAATTTTCTCTCCAAAGCCATCGGTCTTTAACACACCAGCCTCGAATCGGTTCTTGATTGCCATTGGTGTATCATAGATAGACACAGCCAGTGGTTTACCTTTCAATTGCAGCATGTGTATTGTCTCTATTATGTCCATACTATTTTCTGCAATAAACGTAGTCTGAATTTGGAGCTCTCCCATCCATTCAGTAAATAAGTTGCGTAGCGATTTCAGTGAATTTGCACCACTCTGGTCTTCCTGCAAGAAATCTCATAAATATTGCAAGTGGATGGCATGGTATTTCACAGCCTCAAACCATGTGTTCCAGCATGTCAGTACTGGGACAGGAGGTAAAGTGCTGTTCTCTACCCTCACCTCTGTGAGGAATGCCAGGTACTCCCTTTTTCATTTTGGGGATTGCTGAAACACATATTTAATCTGCGCGACCAGTTTGTTCCCCAACTCAAAATGGTCGATCCATGTGTCACCTACAAGTGACAGGACATGTGCCCAGCAACTGACATGGTCCCCAAAAACTCCCTGTAATGCATCATTGAAACATTTAATCATGTATCTGGCATTGTCACTGACAAAACCCAAAACTTGTTCCATCTCCACCTCATATTTCTGCAGAGTTTTTAAAATGGCTTGCGCAACAGTTGAATGGTTCACTGCGACCAACTCCATGGTATTTGCAATGTAAGATTTACCACAGTCAGTAACAAAAACAATGTTCAGTACACACTGAGCATCTGAATCTGTGGATTCATCACACATTACTGTGATGCTCTTTCCTTTCACCTGTTGGTGAATTGTCTCCTCCATCTCATTCTGCAGTTTTGGCAGGTAGTTCTGACAGAGAGTGTCTGCCTTTGGAAGTGCATCTATGCTCTTGATGTACTTTCCCATCCAGTCTCTGAGGCAGGGTTGATTGATCTTTTTCAAAGGGAATATTGGTCCCACACCAAGCCCTCAACGTGTCGAGAACTGTTTCTTCCCTTGAAGCAGCAGCAGAAGTGATGGCGTTGAAACTCGTATGTAATGTCACCTGTCTGGTCTCACTTTTCTCTTTCTGGCTCGTGTTTTTTAAATGCTTCTTGCTGTTGCAGTGGTCTACAACAGTATCCTTCTGGATGTGGTCCACTGGATGGGCACAAAACCGGCAGAACATTTTCCCTCTATCTTCATGCATTCCCATTGCCTTGAACTGTAGTGCGCAGTCTTTCACAGTAATGCAGAGATTTTGGCCATCTTTTGTGGTGGTGGTGTGGCCATCTTGATGGTGTAGTGATGTGATGTGATGTTTCCAAAGAACTATGAGTGACTCACAGCAGCAGATCATTAACACCACTTTCACAGACTGACCTACCAAAAAACATAGTAAGGACTAATTCTGCAACTCCAACAAAGCATTCACATTTTTAGCATGGAAGACCCACTAGAGGACAAAAAGAAAGCAAACTGTACCTTTTACAGTGGATTGACTTGTAGCCGATCATGTCCAACAGCACAACAAGGCCTGAAATCATAATTTAAATGTTTACATGTGGTCCACAGAAAAATGTATACAAAGCATAACTGTTAGAAAGACCATCATCCACATCCTCATTCTCATCAGTGCATTCTCCAATCACAGCTTGCCACCAACACCCACACCTACTTACTTGAAGAGTGGCGCAAAGGAACAAGCATGAGGTGCTGGTAGCAGTGTTGGCAGTGGTTCAACATCAGCATGAATCTGCAGCAGTGCACAGGCATGGAGTTCATGAAGACTTCACCTTCAGACTCCCAGCAAGTTGGCAACAGCAGTCTTTCGACGATTCTTCAGGTTAGACAGCTTCAGCAGCACTGCAACCCCCACCCCTCAGGCATGATGGCAGCAAGTGCAGCCCCCACCCCTCAGGCGTGACGGCAGCAAGTGCAGCCCCCACTCCTCAGGCATGATGGCAGCAAGTGCAGCCCCCACCGCTCAGGTGTGATGGCAGCAAGTGCAGCCCCACCCCTCAGGCATGACAGCAGCAAGTGCAGCCCTCACCCCTCAGGCGTGACAGCAGCAAGTGCAGCCCCCAGCCCTCAGGGGTGATGGCAGCAGAGGCAGAATGATGGGACTCACCCAATGCCATGTGCCAAAGCTTGACAGAGCTCAGACAGGAATTAAGCCAAACCACCAGATGCCAAGGTGGACTCCATCAGTTCAGTCCCTAACATCTAGCTGCCTGGATTGGTTTATATGTAAACAAAGTGCATCCAATTAAAAAAAAATCCACAACTGATTAATGAGGATTGAGGATGCTAATGGGGAGATTAACAATCTCTGTACCAAAGAATAAACCAATCAGGAATTTCACCTGCAGTAAATTGGGCACTTTCTAACTTGGTCCTCATGAAAATGAAGCCTCTTAGATTTCCTGTCGGAGCTCAAACTCATGAACGGTGTTCTACCCGCAGAGGTAAAGCCATAGCCATTGAGCAGCTCTTGGCTTCATCGGTCCTATCCCCCCTGCAGTCAACAGAAATAAATTGATCTTTGCACCCAATCACCAGTTTGAGTGATCACGCAGGTGCAAAGATTATTTTTTAATATAGTGCCTGCGGGGGGGGGGGAGAGAGGTGAAGCCCCAATCCGTACAGTGGTCAGGGCTTCACCTCTGCCAGTACACCTTCAAGAACTTATCAATTCTTTGTAGTTCCCCAACACTTCCAAAAATATTCCATTAGACATTCCTGCAAAAGTCCAACTTTAAAGTGGTAAGATTATTAACACGCAGTTAGACAATTTATCAACTTGTCTTTGTTTACCCCCTAGGTAATCTGATGCCTACATACATCCTCCACAATTGATCAAGGAAACCAAGGAGGAAAATCTGCAGTTTCAACAGTTTTGAAGGGCATGGATTAGACATGGATGGTTTCAGTTTGATGTGGCTTAATAAAAGTTAGTTTGCCTGGCTGTGTCTATCCCTACATGCACACACAATCACACACAATTGGGAGATCTTACAAATAAAACTCACTGGATTCATAGACGAGAAGTGAGGTTTAAACTTGTAAAGAGGAAAGGATAAGTGAATTAATGGAATCAGGAGGGATGCTCCAGGTTTCAGGTCTAGGGCAAAAAATGAGGGCAGGTGACAGCGATGTAAACAAAGCAAGAGCTGTGCAGGAAAGGGCAAATAGGATTGTACAGGGCCAAGACAATTGGGTGGGGGGATGGGGTGGACCACGGTCCTGATCAATGCCAGGAGCATGGGCAACAAACTGCCTGAGCTCCAGGGGATGCTGGTGGAGGGATCAGCGGATGTGGCAGTGATTACAGAGACATGGGCCAGCCAGAAGAATGATTGGGATCTAAACTTGGAGGGCTACACAATATTCAGGAGGGACAGAGAAGAGGGTAGAGGAGGGGGTGTAGTGCTGATAGTCAAAAATGGCATAGTGGTTAATGGAGTGGAGGAGGCTGATGGGGGAGTGGAGTGATTTGGGTAACCCTGCAATTGAGGGGAGGCAAAAGATTGAAAATAGGGGTTGTGTACAAACCCCCCGCAATGGATGAGGCCCTGGAGGAAAAATTAGTTGAGATTATCAAGGGGCACTGTGACCATGGAAAGGGTAGGGTGGTGTTCCTGGGGGACCTAAATATGCTGTGGCAGACTGGGACACTGACATCAGCAGTGGCCAGGGAGCCAAGACTGATGGATGTGTTTCAGGATGCCTTCCTGGTCCAACAGGTGGGGGAACCTACTAGGGAGGGGAGGATACTGGACGTTGTCCTTGCAGACAGCAACCAGATAAGGGGTCTGGAGGTGAATAGCCCACTGGCAGTTAGAGACCATGCCACGGTCTGGTTTATGCTGATTCTAGGGGGGGACAACTGCTCAAATACAGTAGTAGTGGACATCATGGGGCAGACTTCGTGGGCATGGACAGGATTCTAAGGGAGAGCCTGAACAAGATTAGGCTGGAAATGGATGTTGGTAGCTTGTGGGAGACCTTTAAAAAAGGGGTGTAGGAGGCTACTAGCTCATGTACAAGGGTAAGGCGTAAGAATGGTAGAGCCAACATGCCGTGCTGGTGGACCAGAGAGGTGCAAGTAGTGGTGAGGGATAAAAAGGCTGCCTATGCATGTTTTAAACACTCCAGGTGGACAAGGGAGAGAGGTGACTATAAGCTGACAGCAAATCCTGGCTAGGGGTGCCGGCCCATCGGCGCAGCGGTGGGATTTCCGCTTGCGACCTTGACAACCGGGTTGAGAGCGGACCTGGAGTCGTTGGAGGGGCTGGCCATGGGGAGAAGGATTGAGCGTCCTGGACTGCTCTCCCTTCTCGGGGAGAATTGAGGCAGCATCCGGGCGATGGGACCCTGGCGGAGGCTGGGGGCACTCACGCTGCAGCGCCCTCGTCAGGGAGGAGGCGGGGCGGATGCTGGCATCATTGCATGTCCCCGCCTCCGGGATGGAGGAAAACCGAGGAGGAAAAAAGAAGGAGAGGGAGGTCCTCCGTCTAGGTGAAGCCTCCCCGGAGGCTTCAATGCACCCCTGCCGCCACACTCCCAACCAGATATTGGTTCCACGGCACTGGAGTCGAGGGGTCTGTGTCGTGGCCCCGCCCTCAGGGGGGAAAGCCGGGGGTGACCGGGAGGGGCCGCAAATGGGCAGGCGGTGGAAGCTCCGGGGGCCGTGACCAGGCTGAAGGAGGGCGGAGGACCCCCACAAAAAAAATCCTGGCTAGGATAGCCAGAGGGGTGGAAAGGGATTTTATAGATACATAGGAGAGAAGAGAAAAGGGACAGCACAGATCTCCAGGATTAGGACTGAGGAGGGATGGGCTCAGGAGGTGGAGAAGCAGGCAGAAGTACTAAATGAGTACTTTGCCTCGATACTTATGGAAGGAGACAGGGGATCCATTCAGCTGGAAGGGAGGGAGGGGGAGACAGCTGAGCAGAGAGGTCAGATGGAGATCCTGCCCTGTGTGAAATGGTCATGTCATAGGTCTATAGGGCTATACTCCACCTTAAGAGATGACCATTTGTTTTACCCATCTGATTTAGCCACACCAGGGGGTTGTGATTGGTTTGTACCTCAAAGTGCCTCCCATATAGATACGGCTCTAATTTCTTCAGGGCCCACACCAGTGCAAGGCACTCCTTTTCCACAGTGGAGTATGCCAGCTCTCGGGGAAGTAGCTTTTTGCTCAGGTATACGATTGCATGGTCTTTTCCCTGATTAGATATCTGACTGAGGACTGCTCCAATCCCACATCTGAGGTAGCTGTCTGGACTACAAATTGTTTAGAGTAATCTGGTCTGGCCAACACAGGGACACTGCACAGTGCCTCCTTTAGCCGTGTGAAGGCTCGTTCCACAGCCTGGCTCCCAGTCTACCTTTTTGGGCTTTCTTTTCTTTAGGAGGCCAGATAGGGGAGCTGCCAGGGTACTGTAATTTGGTACAAACTTTTGATAGTACCCTGCAGTCCATTGGAAGTTCCTAACCTGCTTTTGGATTTCAGGTGTAGACCATGCCTCTACTGCCTCAGTCTTTGCTTGATTAGGGTGAAGCTGCCCTGCCCCACTACATGGCCTAGGTATGCCACCTCCACCATAGCCACCAGGCACTTTTCAGTTTTGACTGTGAGCCCTGCTCTCTGTATCCTGCCCAACAGTTCCTTCAGGTGGGACAGGTGTTCCTTCCAGCTGGTACAGAAGAAGGTAATATCATCCAGATAAGCAACTGCATACTCTTCAGTACCATGTAACACCTGATTGACAAACCTTTGGAAGGTGGCAGGGGCATTCTTCATTCCAAAAGGCATTATCTGGAACTTGAATAATCCTATTGGAGTGATGAAGGCCAACCGCTCTCTAGCTCTGGCAGTTAACTCCACCTGCCAGTATCCTTGCATCAAGTCAATGGTGGTAAGGTAGGTCATCCCTCCTAACTTGTCCAGTAGTTAGTCAGTTCCTGGCATTGGGTGTGTGTCAGACTTTGTGACTGTGTTGAGTCCACGACAGTCCACACAAAAGCGAGTAGAGCCATCCAGCTTGGGAACGAGGACTATGGGTGAGGCCCAGGGACTGTGAGATTTCTGGATTACCCCTAAATCCAACATTCACTCCGCCACCCTCCTAATGTCCTTCAGGATGGCCTCTGACACCCAGTAGGCTATCCACTGGATGGATGGATGCTTGTGTTTCCGTATCTGTGTCATGTGTTGCTAAGGGGGTATGTCCCAGCTTAGCCATAAAGAAACGGGCAAAGTCCTCTAAAACCCACCTCACTTCCTGGGTCTGTTCCAGGGTCAACTGGGGTGACAGCTTGATTGTCTCCACAGGGGACTCCCACTTGCTTTCCTCCAGCAAGTCCAGGAGGGGTCTTCCTTGTCCGTCCCCTCCCCAGGACTACACAATACAAATACCATGTTGGCCCTATTTGCATATGGCTTCATCATGTTGACATGGTAAATCCTATGGGTATGTCTCTTGTCAGGCAGTTCCACAATATAATTTATGTCATTGACCTGTTGGACTACAATATATGGTCCCACCCACCTGGCCTGCAGCTTGTCCTTCTGGACAGGAATTAGGACCATTACTTCCTGACCTGCACTGTACATGCGAGCTCTGGCTCCATGGTAGTACCAAACATTTTGCTTCTGCTGGGCAACTGACAGGTTGCTTTGGGCCACCCCCATAAGCTCCTTCAGCTTCTCCCTAAACCTAAGGACAAACTTCACTATGGGAGTCCCTTGTGTGGCTTGTTTGCCTTCCCAATCTTCCTGGATCTAGTCTAGGGGCCCACAAATCCTACATCCATACAAGTGTTTGAAGGGGGAGAACCCTGTTGACTCTTGAAGCACCTCCCTGTATGCGAACAACAGGTGGGGATGGTATTTCTCCCAGTCTCCCTCCCCCATGCTGTTCAGCAAACACTTGAAGCATTGATTTTTGGGTACCATTAAACCTTTCCACAAGCCCATTGGCTTGTGGGTGATAAGGTGTCATGTGTCTCTGCACCACCCCACACTTCTCCCACAAATACTTCATCAGTTCTGACATGAAGGTACTCCATTGATCAGTGATAAACTCCTGCAGAAACCTGACATGGGAGAAAATCCCAAGCAAGGTGTCTGCCACTTTGTCTGTCCTAACTGAGGAGAGGGCGACCGCCTCTGGGTTTCGGGTGGTGTAATCGACCACCATCAGGATAAACTTTTTCCCAGAGGAGCTTGGGGTACTCACTGGTCCCACAATATCCATTCTTACCCTCTGGAATGGCTCCTCTACAATGGGCAAGGGAATTAGGGCAGCTTTGATTTTACTACTCATCTTCCCTATCTGTTGGCACCGGTGACACGACCCGCAATATTCCTTCACCAGTTGGGTGAAGTTGGGCCAATAGAAATTCTGGGCTAATCACTGCATGGTGCATGCAATGCCCAGTTGTCCAGACATGGGAATGTCATGAGTAACCTTGAACAATCACTCACAATACTCCTGGAGGACAACAAGCTGCCTGCCCATCACCCTTCCCTCTGCCTTCACATCCTGTGTATACAACAGTCTGTTGTTCCAAAATACCCTATGTGTTATGTCACCTCCCTGGGTCCCGTCAGATTTTGTACAAGCCCTCAGCCTCTCCAAACTAGGATCAGTCCTCTGAGTGGCTCTAAAATCTTCCCATTTTCCCAAGGCATGGAATATGTCCCCATCAGTTTCCAAACTGGGGTCCATAGCGCTAGCATCAGGGCATTCATGGTCACTGCCATCCCTAACCTCCTGACCATTTGTTACCCCTCCCTCATCGGAGTAACCTTCTGTAGCCGTCTGGTGCACAGCTACTTGGAGAAGTCCTAATACCCTTTCACTACCCTCCATTTCAGGAGACACAGGCTGGAGAATCAGCCTCCCATTTTTTTCCACAGGGACTTCTATGGGGTTCAGGGAACTACAAGTGGCCTTTGCCATCTGACTGCGGGTAACTGCACATACCACCCCCTTCTGGAGATTGTTCCCTGTAATCACATCCAGGGTGAGGTTGTCTGCCACTGCCATCTTTTGCTGCATCTCTCCTGTCTCACCCCAGTCCAAGAGAACACTAGCAAGTAGCAGAGTTTTCTCCTTCCCAGTGAATCCTCTCAAAGTGATAAACTGATCTGGTATAAGCTGGTCAGGGCCAACCAAATCCCCTTTTACCAGGGTAAGAGATGCCCCTCTGTCCCTTAACCCATGGATTTGCACCCCCATTTACAGTAAGTGGGTGCATGTGCTCCCTGATGTTTACAGGCATGCTTTCAGTGATACACAAACAACCCAACTCTTTTCGAGGCCCACTTTGCCCACTCTGTACCTTTTTAGGACACTGTCTAGCAAAATGCCCTGGCTGTTTACAAAACCAACATTCATCATTCTTGTTTTCCAAGACATCCCTTTTTGGTAACCTGGGACTTTCCCCTTTCTGCAGAGGCTGTGAGGGTTTTAGCTGCCCTGAAGGCATGCTTTTCCCTTTTGACCCTGCCACACTTGCCCCACTTCCTTTCAGAGCAGGCCTGCTCCTGGCATAGCAGTCCAAGAGCTTAGTTGTTTGCTGTGCTGTTTTTGGATCTCGGTCCTCTAACCAGGTTTTCAACTCTGCTGGGCAAGCCCAAAAGAACTGCTCTAAACGTACAACCTCCTCAATTTTCCCCCAAGAGTTTGCTTCCACCCCTTCCAACTGTTTTAAAAACTGAAGTTGCTTTGTGGTGAGTTCCTCAAAGCTCATGTCAGGGCTTCTTCAGAGTTTACAGAACCATAGGCCTCAGGAGTTAGTTCATACTTTTTAAGCAAAGCAGCTTTAGTTTTCTCATAATTGCTGCTGTCCTGATTGTCCATTTGGCCTAGCGCCTCATGCCCTTTACCAGTAAGTAGCGGGGATAGCTGGAAGCTCCAGGACTTCCTGGGTACCTTGGCCTAGATACAGACCTTTTTTCTCAGCCTCTGTCTGAAGCTGCCTTTCTTTTTCCTGCATCTCCAGTACAAATCTCTTCTGCTCTCTTTCTTGCAGGGCTTCAAACTTTCTCTGCTCCAGCTCCAGTTTCCTCAGCTTAAATTGTAACCTGATCCCTTCCAGCTCCAGCTCTATGGTGACATTCCACTGCTGCTGTGCCTCTGGGTTCCCTCTAGTCTCGCAGGAGACAGTATAGTGCAGTGGGTTAAAGCTCTGAGCTGCAGATCTGAAGACCTGGGTTTGAATCCCACAGCCACCTAGGTGCATACTGTGTGATCCTGAGCAAGTCACTTAACTTCCTTGTGCTCCCAGGTTGCATCTGGAAACAAGCTTCGGCTTAGTGTGCTACTCCTGGTTAAACAATGTTCTCTTTCCCTCTCTCTCTCTTTCCCTCCTCCCTGGGACTGGACTCTGTGATGGACTCTGGCACCCCCAAATGTAAGGTCTGGTCGCTTTCAGTAATTTGTTGTGACTTGAGGTTCGGGAAAACCACTTGCTCAACAGCTTCCATGAGAGCCTCTACAGGGTACTTTTTGGTTCAAGCCTCATACAGGACCCCTCTTTCCTGACACAACTGCCTTAGGTAGTCTGCAGTGTATTCGCTGTAGTTGGAAGCCATCTTCTTCCTTAACTACTACTACACTAGCTTACAACTGAAAAAAAAAAGAAAACAGGTAGGGAACTTTATACTGTAACTAAATTATTTTTTTCCAAATCTCTGCCTTTATTGAGTGAATTGTTTTCAGTTTATCAATCTGATACACTGGCCTTGAATCCAGCTGTTATGCCTGTGTCACCAAAATCCCTCAACTAGCAACACTATGCCACCAGATCTCTCAGATCCCACCACTGTGCACCAGATTTGTCACAAACCCACTCCTGAGGGTCAGGTCTGTTGAGCTCACAGTTCCCACCCCTAAGTGCAGTCTGTGACAGGGAGGGGGAAACAGGGATACCCTCCCCGTGGCCTTCTAGAATGCTCACTGAGGTCATGACTGAACACCCACAATGAGGCCCAAGGGCTCCTTCTTTACTCTGGATAAGGGTACAATACCAGTCTCAAGTCTTGTAGCCAAATGAGAACCCTTTCTTGGTTGTTGTACAAAAGGGGAAGATCCAGGTGTTACAATCTCTTCAGGGCAGCTTTGTAACCCTGATTTTGTCTTCTCCCATGGGCATGCAAAGACTTTCGTATTCTCCCTATCTTATCCAGATTTACCAGTATAGACCCTTGTTCGATTGGTAGCTTATGGTGACACCACTTAGCAATAACTGTTTAGTCACAGATTATTATTAAACATTCCACAATCGCACATAATATGAAAAATCTTTCTAAGGCAGGTTTCTTATAAACAAATGTTTTTACTAAAATAATTAATAATCATACAGTTACAACTAAAAGATTTAGAAAATTTCGTCACAGAATAACACAAATAAAAATGGACAATATATATGAAAAATGCACTATAACTTTTATCTAAAGTTCTACCTTAAGTTTATAGTAAATTGTAGTCCGGAAAAATAAGTGAAGACTGAAAAATCCTGTCTTCCTTTTCAGCCACTGGCAGGTTGTTCTGTGTCTTGTCAGGAGAGTGTCCAAAGTGCATTGCCATGAGCTTCTGTTTACAGTGGGTATATATAGTCCCTCTGGCAGTCTAGAAAAAAATCTCTGGTTTATAGCTGGTGGCCTTCTCTCTAGGCCAGCAGGTGTCTCTCTTGCTCTTTCCAGATTTTAAGGAACTATTATTTATTTTCTTATTTGGGTTCTCATATCACCACTTCCTAGTACTATTAAAAAAATACAATCAGGTTGTGGTAACCTTTCTGACACCTCCTGCTTAAAACCATTTCTCCTTTTGATCTTAAAGGTTTATGACAGGGGATAGCTTTTCTCATCCTAAGATTTTATTATACCAGTTAGCTAACCAGGAACTTCTAGCCCCTTTGAAAATGTAATTTTCAGCTTCCTGACTAGTAGCTGTTTTCCTGGGTCACATAGGAATGTCACATATTTTGCAAGACCTTTTCTTTCTTCCTGTGACCTTTCAGTAACCCTGGGTATTTTCTTGTGGCATTTAACATACACAAAATCACATCAAAAAAATATGATAGAAATATCTCTGCAAATAATGACTGGCAGTTGGCTAGCTTACCACATGGTCTACCATGTCAAATGCCAGTGAGAGATCCAGAAGGATCAAGATGAATCAGTGCCCTTGGTCTCACACAGGGAGGTGATCATAGAACACTCTGATGACTGTGGTCTCCATGCTGTGGTGAGGCCTGAATATCCACTGGAGAGGTTCATAGATGTCAAATATTTCCAGGTGACCCTCAAGCTGAACAACCACCACCTTCTTAATCACCTTCCCCAGAAAAGGGAGGCTCAAGACAGGCCAGTAATTCATGATATCACTGGGATGCTAAGTTGGTTCTTCAGGAGGGACATAATTATAGGCCTTTTCAGGACTGCAGGAAAGACAATCTCCTTCAAGGAACATCCAACAATCTCTGCAAAAATTGGCTTCAGGGATGCCAAGCAGCAGTTAGGTAGGCCTGTGGTCCAATACACTCTGGGTTGGGTGCAACCCAGAGATCACCCAAAGTACCTCATCTTCATAAACTGGATGAAACTTAGCCCAGGATGGCAGATTATCTAAGAGCTGATGATGACCAAGTACTGTCAGCCCATGACAAGCCATTTGAGATCATGGTATGAATCAGCAAGGATACCTTGTCAAGGAAGAGTTGATTAAACTCATCAGACTTTCCTGAAAGCAGACTTCAGGACCAGAGGCAGGGAAATAATCAATCTGTTTATGGTGTGAAAAAGCTAAGCCAACCTATTTCTTCCTGCAGCAATAATCATTGACAGGAACTCTGTCTTTTTCAGGGTGATTACCTACTTATACTCATCATAGTGAATCTCCGGTGCCAATTTGTCCTTAGTATACCAAGACCTATGACAAGGAACATTGTCAGTGTCCATACAATTCAATCAGTTCAGTTCAAATTTATCCATCAAGTTTTTCCATTTCAACATACACTAACAATTTCTAAAACTTTTAGGTACAGAGAGAAAAAAACAGTTAAATAAAGCATAGAATGTCACTATTTCAAAAAGGTCAGAGACAATAAGTTGTATACACAGCTACTGTGTTACTAATTGTTGTTGGTACACAACAATAGAGTCCAGAGTATCACTTACTAATGTTGCAAAGTTTAACTCCGCAGGCAAAGTTAAGGCGAAGTTGGCAACTTCACCTCTGTGGACAATTTTGCAAAGTTTTCTCCTTTTAGTGGAATTTCACTTCGTTTATGCTGACTTCGCCTTGGAACCTCACCCTGGAGCTTTGCCTTATGGTTGTAAAGGCAAAATTATGGAAAAAAAAAAGGCTCTGTCACATGGCAGAGTTTCTGTAGGTTACAATGTACAATCCAAGCAGGCAGGAAATGACACATTGCTTTCAGTTTCTCATTTGCAGAGCACAGACATACAGTAGTAGCCACAGACATGGATAGATATTTCCAGATATTTCACAAAATTTCTAAAGAGTTTCTCTCTGCTGCCCCTTATGTGGAAATGCAGAATGCAGGAAATTTCTCTAGAAATATCACAGAAATGTCAGGAAATATCTGACCATGCCTTTGGCTGTGACTGTACAGTGTTTGAGTGACCTGCAGCTCAGAGTGACAAAACCAAGTAGTCTGAACTGCTAAAAACAGTTTATTTTGAAATATTTTTCTTTATTTAGCTTTTCTTGACTTTCCTTAGTTTACTTAATATTTATTTTGGCTAATTTCTGAGGTCTTTTTTCTGTTTGTTTGTCTGTCTGTTCTGCTGTCATTTTTTTTTTGTTTACTAATTGGACATGGAGCAGGGACAGTGTGGAGTCGGTGGTGGACCTGGGCATCATGGTCCCTAGATCCATGTTGGGTCCAGTGCCATCTGCCTGAATAGAGAGTAATTTCTTAGGCAGGCAATCCCCCCCCCAAACTGCACCATCTCATGATGGTGAGACTGCATCCCACTAGCAGCCAAGCCCACAAGTTGAGGAGGACAAGAGTGCTGCCTGGAGTGTCAGGAGGAGGACCAGGAGCAGCAGCAGCCTGTGGTTCCCAACCCAGCCTCATTCTACCACCATTGGCAGCACCTCCCCCCTGGCAGAGCAACCCAGTACATCATCATCACTCCCACATTTGCAGTGATATCCAAAGAGCTTGCCAGTGTGGCGTTGCTTTACCAGTCACCCAAGTGACCAAAGTGTGGTCACTTGCAATATTTGTGGTAAAGTGATGCACAGAGGGAAGAAGGGTACTCATTTGGGTACTGGGGGGCAGTGGATCCACTTAATGTTGCACCACCAGGCAGAGTGGTAGGCCACACTTCAGGAAGCAGCAAGTGGGGAAGGGGATGGTGGCTGGTGTGAATGGGCAGGCAATGGTGTAGGGAGACATGCCAGGTCATGGGCCAGGGTGAGTGAAGAAGAACAAGCAGTGGCCTCTGTAGTTCCAGCTCCTCCTCCCCTTGAGGAAGCAGCACCTGCAGCACCAGCAGCAAGAAAAGCAACAGCAGATGACCTGGCCTAAGTGAGGGAGGAAGTGGGTGATCTCCGCCACCAGCTCACTGAGGTCCAGCAGGGACTAAAACAGTGCTTGACAATCAGGCAAAGTTTCTAGTAGATCTTGAGCAGCTTTGCCATTGTTATATGGGTGGCAGTGATGTGGCTGTTTTGTTATGTCTTGTCTTTATTTTAGCAAAGTCTTCCTTCCCATGCTATCCTCTTATAGTCTTTACTGCTTTCAAGTTTCGTAGTCCTTCTCCCCACCCCCCAAAAAATAAAAATACCAAAAAAATAAGAAAAATTAGAAATGCCAAAAAAAATCTTTCCTATCTTTTTTATAGTCTGTCCAAGTTCCTCTCCAAGTGTCATACCCCTTCTCCCCCAAAAAACAATTAAATACTAAAAACAGTCATCTTGTCTTTCTTTTAGTAAAGTTTTCCTTCCTGTGTTATCCTCTTATAGACTTTACTATTTTCAAGTTTCACAATCCTTCTTCCCCCAAAAAAATAAAAATACCTCAAGAAATAAAAAGAAAAGTTTAAAAACACCAAAAAATCTTTCCTATCTTATTTATAGCCTGTTCAAGTTATTTTCCAAGTGTCATATGATCAATCAATCAATCAATCAAAGTCTTTATTTATCCAAGTGATCACCATTGAGCATGCTCATTTACAAGATGGACCTGTTACACAAAGTAAGATATAACAAACACAATACAAACAATGTACCATATATACAATTACAAACATTACAGAAACAGTAATACAGTGCAAAATTAACAAATAATAGTAATCATTTACAAGAAAAAGGGATAGCATGGGCTAAGGGTCCAGTTTGGTAAGGGATAATTATGGCCTTTCCATAAGCTGAGGGGTGACATATAATGGTTTAGGTGATTTTGAGAATCATGCCTGTCCTCTGGGAGCCAGGTGGGCAGTAGATTGAGGGGAGGGATAAGGACGGAAACAGGGCAACAAGGGAGGGGATAGGAAATGTGGCAGTAGAGGTACCAGCAAAGTGAAGAGGGATAACTCAGAACAGAAGGCCATGGGAGGAGCCCATAGCAGGTGGGCATGTAACACCATTGATAACTGGAGAAGGAGCAGGGAGGGCCACACAATTTAGGGTGACACAGAACCAGAGGAGCAAATGCATGGTGCAGCTTTGTGTGTAGCAGATGTAGTTGAGCTATCTGGCCTTTACAGCCTAAGCTTGATTAACAATCTACAGTACTGCCTCAAAGATTTGTCAGAGAAAAGATAAAGAAGTCTCCAATAATGCCGTATTAAGGCACCACCTATTAAATTTCTGGGAGACTGGTTCAAAGGACATAAGCCATGAGTTTGCAGCCTAGACTGCTAACACAGTTGATGAGGTACCCAGATGCAGAGTACCACAGTCCCTGAGTGTTTTACTCATTCACTGGATTTTTAGTAGGGCCGACAACACTAGGATCCCTTCAATGTTAATGAGACTGGGATCGAACAGGAGTTGATCAAGAATAAGTAAGCTTGAACCGTCCAGAACTGGGAAGCATGGGAGGGTACTGCGGTAGCCTATTTGGCCTGGGGGAGAGAGAGGCTGCAGGGGCATGGGTATACCTAGGGGTTGGGCACAAGCATATTTAAAAAGTGGTGGGGGTGGGGGATGAGTGGGTGAGTGAAAAAATACGGCTTTTGCCGTACCTTTCTGTGGAGAGCGTTCAGGCTTGTGGTCTCGGGCAGTGGCTGTGGAAGTGCCATCCACCTGGGGGGGGGCCCGAGTCTCCCTCGGTGTCTGAGCTGGGAGCCCTGGAAAGTTCTTGGCTGAGGAGAGAGGAGACATGAGGTGATTAAATACTGGCCGGAGACAAAAGGCCGCACAGTCCAGCAACAAGAGCAAATCTACATGACAAAGGGGCCGATTTAGCTTTGTGCCCAGCAGTCTATAGTTCAGGAACACAACCAAGAAAGGGCTGTGATCACTTCAGGGGATTTGGATTAACAGGCTCAATAAAACATAAAGATGCAGGCTAACAGTAGTAGCTAAAAATTCAATTTTAGGCTAAAAAACAGCAGTTACAGCCATTTTCCTGAAGTTTTAACAGAGACAAAGCAGTATCGGGCAAAGGACCAATCGGGGCGAGGATAGAAAAGGCGCTCAAATTCTGATTGGCTGTTGGCTTTTGCTGCACCTTTCTGTGGAGAGCGTCTGGGCTCAGGGTCTTGGGCGGCAGCTGTGGAAGTGAAGCATCCATTCGATGTGCTTATCTCCCTCAAGGCCTGAGTTGGGAGCCCTGGAGGGTTCTCGGCTGAGGAGAGAGAAGACAGGAGGTGATTAAATACTGGTCGGAGGCAAAAGGTCACACAGTACAGCAACAAAAACAAATCTACATGACAAAGGGGCCGATTTAGCTTGACGCCCAGCAGTCTGTAGTCCAGGAACACAACCAAGAAAGGGCTGTGATCACTTTAGGGGATTTGGATTAACAGGCTCAATAAAACATAAAGATGCAGGCTAACAGTAGTAGCTAACAATTCAATTTTAGGCTAAAAAACAGCAGTTATAGCCCTTTTCCTGATGTTTTAACAGAGACAAAGCAGTATCAGGCAAAGGACCAATCGAGGCGAGGCTGGAAAACGCGCTTATGTTCCGATTGACTGTCGGCTTTTGCCTTTCCACCACAAAAAAAGAAATACTAAAAAAAAGTTGTCTTGTCATTCTTTTAGTAAAGTTTTCCTTCCTGTGCTATCCTCTTACAGTCTTTACTGTTATCAAGTTTCATATTCCTTCTCCCCCCCAAAAATACCAAAAAAATAAAAAAAAGTTTAAAAATACCAAAACAATCTTTCCTATATTTTTTGTACACAAAACAGGTGATTTGATACCTTTTGTCTGTCTTCTTTATAGTCTGTCCAACATTCCAAATTTCAAACTCCTTTGTTCCCCCTATAAAAAGTTTAAAAATACAAAAATACTGGTATCTTTTCTATGTCTTATATTTTCTAGTCCCTACCTACAGTATATGTCTTGTCTTGTCTAAGTTTCATGTCTCTTTATCTGGCTGTCTTTTTCCTTAATTTTTCTCAGCTACTAGATTAAATAGGTTGCACTCAACAACAGGTACTGCTACATGGTATTATGCTGTGTGTTTCTAGAATGCCCCAACACCAGCACTGTTTTTGTGCTATTCAGCTACTGTGAAATGTGCCAAAATCACAATTCTCTTGCCTCTGAATTATTTTGTAGTGTTGTAAAAAATTGGGCAGACTGCTATATCATGCTGCCTGCTGTACTGCCAAGAGAAACAGGGAAGACGTCTTGTCTTGAAAATTTCTCCTGATAGCCAGAAATGAGAAGTAGTGGCCCAAGTCCCAAACTACTTTTCTACTGCTAGGTGCTGCTGTTGCTGTGGTGTGCAACTGCCAAGAGAAGTCGAGAAGGTGCACATGAAAATATTTCCTGAGAACCGAAATATAATTCCTGTCTTGTCTTGAAGATTTCTCCTGAAGGCCAGAAATGAGAAGTAGTGGCTCAAGTCCCAAAATGCTTTTCAGCTAATAGGTACTGCTGTTGCTGTGGTGTGCAACTGCCAAGAGAAGTCGAGAAGATGCACATGAGAACATTTTCTAAGAACTGAAATATAATTCTTGCCTTGTCTTGGAGATTTCTCCTGATGGCCACAAATGAGAAGTAGTGGCCCTAGTCCCAAACTGGTGCTGCTGTCAATATGATGACCAAGTGAAAAGTGCCAGAGAGACGCCTGAGTTCACTGCCTTGTCTTCAGAAATTTTGATGATGCCGTGAAATGAGAAGGTCTGCCACAAGTCCCAAAATGTTTCCTGATGCTAGCTGCTGCTGCTGCTGCTGCTGCTACTGAGGAAATGCAGGAAAGAAGTGACTGAGAAGGAAGAGTTCACTGTCTTGTCTTTGATATTTCCACTGCTGCCCAGAAGTGCTCCAAGATTAGAAGTGAAAAATATTTTGCTGCTGCTCACAAATACCTGGTGCGTCTACTGCCATACCAGCAAAGGTAAGTATTTTTTGGGGAGAGAGGGTGGTTGTGGGTGTGAGACAAGGAAACCATTATCTTTCTAAACACCTTTTGTTACTGTTTCTCTCCTTGCAGGTATTTATGAGGGTGATTCTGTACTGCTGCTGCATGGTTTTCTACCATGTTTGTTTGCTTTTGGAAAGTAGCATACCATGTGGAAAGGAAACTTTTTTCCTCTAAAATCATAAGACTGGAGTCATATGGCAGGATAACAGTGCTGTCTTCTTTTTATCTCATTTCAGGAATGTCACATTACTTGGCAAGATTCATCCCATGACCTGGATGTGACAGAAAGCAACAGGTGGCAAATGGGTCACTTGCTGTACAAGGACTTAGTATTATTGCTGCTGGCAGGATGTATCACTGTCTGCTGGTCAGACCTGATGTGAAAAGAAAATGCAATTTTTTTAGATACTGTATTACTCTCCATAGACCTGTAATGAAAGAAGATACTTAAAAAAAGTAAAACATAAAATAACTTTCTAAAAGGATACTTACCATTACTTAGGTGAAGGCCTGGCCTTGAGGTCATAGGGTGACCAGACACCCACCATTGGTGACAAACTGTCACCTGTGAAGAAACAAAGGTACATTATTTAGTAGGACTTCAAGTTGGCATGGCCAGAGTGTCACTCTTCACTTGTGAAAGGAAAGAAAATAAGATAAAAAAGATTAAAAATTAGGGACAGGAAAAAATCATGTCATGTCACTTGCTTATCACCAGAGTACTGATGGCCATGCCGTTTAGCACAATGGTACTGCAGCAAATGGTGTAGACCACTTAGTTGTCTAAAGTGAGAGGGAGACAAAAAGGGAAAATTGAAACACATGTAAAACTGGAGTATGCGTTCCTAAGTCTATAGTTTTCTTCAACAATAATATTTATCTGCAAAAAATATTGAGATCCCCATTTTCCATGTTGTTTAACTTCACTCCTGAAACAACGTACAGCTCAGTCACATTACATGCCATGCAGGACCACCATGAAAAAAATTAAATATCGTTTGTGGTGGCACCGTGCTATCTGTTCCTTAGCAGAGAAGAAGCATGTCTTACATATCATCCTACAATATGGGGTATCCTCCATAGAACACAGCTTAAAAAACTGAAAATGGTGGCCATCTTTAATGATATCAGTCATTATTTACTACATTAACTGTAATAGCACTTTTGAAAGTATCCGTGCAAATTAAGCATATGCGGTCCGGAGCATGATGATAAAGAAGATATCATAAATACATTTCTTAACAAACTATAGCATGCCATTTGTGACTGACTAACGAATACTGCTGCTTTCAAGGAAATTAACTTACCATGTCAGCACAAACTGCTGGCCTTTGCTGTACTTCAGGTGGCTGGTGGGATTACTGGCACTGGGAGGAGCTGTACAAGCAGGTGGCTAGGGAGACCTTCTTGGCACTGGGAGAAGCTGTACAATCAAGTGGCTAGCTAGGAGGAGTTCTTGCCACTGGGAGGAGCTGTACAAGCAGGTGGCTAGCTGGGTGGCCTTCTTGGTACTGGGAGAAGCTGTACAATCATGTGGCTAGCTGGTAGGTGATCTTGGCACTAGAAGGAGCTATATAACCAGGTGACTAGTTGGGAAGCGTTCTTGGCACTGGGAAGAGCTGTACAAGCAGGCTGGCTGGCTGGAGTGCTTATTGGCACTGGCAGGAGTTGTACATTGCAGGCTGGCTGCCAACTGAGATGTATTTAAATGAATGTAGGGATCACTGAACAAGCTGGGGAAATGCTGACATGGGAAAAAAATTAAATAATACAAGACATGTCACATGGTTAACGTTATAAGGAGGAAGGCAGGGATGTAACAAACATGTTCTCTTTATGCACCGCTACCGACATCATCCTTATCAATGAAGCAGCCCTCACAGTCTTCAAGACTGGAGTTGTCCCCACTTGTGAATTATTTTTCAGTGAGTACCTCATCCACCTCAATAGATTGCAGTTTGCCGCTATCACCATATTGTTCTGCTTCCCCCTCATCATCACCACCATCATGCTGGGGTAAAAACTTGCCCTAGGTGGAATGTGCCTTTCATTCATTTTAATAAATGTCAGCATGCCAACATTTCTAGGCAATATGTTTCTACACCTGTCTCACACAATGGCCCCCACTGAACTAAATACCTTCTCCATGCTTACACTACAGGTCAGACAGGTCAGATATTTCAATGCTATGGATGTCAATGCTGGCCACTAAGTCACCTTGCCACTCCAATAGACCAGAGGCTCCTTCAATAAGCTCAGGTGCCTGTTGTCTGCCAAATAGGCCTCCACCATGCGCTGTGCTGCCCGAAATCCTAATGACTCATCCACTTGCTCTTCCTTTTCCGAAATTCCCACCTGTGACAAGGCATCCCAAAGTGGATTTATGGGCAACTGTCCTCCTGAGAGAAGCCTTGGTTTTCCAGCCTTGTTAAGGGAGGTGGTGGCAACACCCTATCTGTCATCATTGCCATGCTGTGGCTTGCAGAACTGTGACTGTGACATTTGTGCCCCATGAACCCATCTTACAAACTAATCAGCAAGATGCTGCACCTGATCATGCCCACCCTCAACTATGGATGACAGGCCCCTTTTATAGTGTGGGTCCAGCACTGTAGCAATTCCAAATTCAGGAGACTGCAGAATGCTTGAGATGTGGCTATTGCTGTCTAATATTTAAAGCATGTGTTCCAGTAACGCATAGCTTGACCTCTCTCTGCCTGCCTCCAGCACCTGCTGTACATTCAACAAAGTCTGCATCAGCACCCTAGCAGTGCGATGGCCTGACTGATAGATGCAGTGTCCCCACTCACTGCCTGTGTGGCATGCTCAAATGGCTTCAGAATCATCATTAGGCCATTAATGAGTTACCACTGCTCGGCTGTCAGAGACATGGATGCTCCCAAACTATCACAGCTTGTGTACAGCACCAGATATTCCAAGATTGCTTTGTACTGCTTGTACAAGCACTCTATCATGTAGAGAGTGGAGTTCCATCTTGTGACAACTTCAAGCTTTAAATGGTGCTGAGGTAGCTTGTTTTGGATGTGCAGCTGCCTAAGCTGGTCATGGGCCTTTCCAGAATGGGCAAAGTGGGCACAGATGTGACAGGCCACAGTCAGCATTGCCTTGATTTCCAGGTATGCCAGAAACTCCTGCACTATGAGATTAAGACAGTGTGCCATACAGGGAACCCTGACAAACCCACCATAACTGATGCATTTCACCACACTAGAGTCATTATCACTTGCTATGAAACCTACTTTCAGGAACAGTGGGTGCAGCCACTCATCAACTTCGGTTAGGAGCAAGTCTAACATTTTTTGACCTGTATGTGACCCTGTTACACTCCTCGTTACCAGCATGGCATGCTGGCAAATACCAGAAATGTTACTACCAACACAGTTGGGCTTCATACAGTTTTCTCCAATCCCAGCATCAAATACTACCCCAGCTACCTGTGTCCATTGGGCTGTAATACTTAGATAAGAGCTACCAGCTGTTTGGCCACTGGTCCATATATCCATACTTCAGTGGCTGTATGGTGAAGCGGAATGCTGAAGGGCATGTCTTACTGTCTGTGTCACAGTCCCACATAACTCCAGAACAGCACAGGTGGAGAAATATGTCCGTGATGGGATATCCCATTTTGGACAGGCACATGCCATCAATCTGCAGAACCCCGCATTCTCCACAAAAGAGAATGGCAACAGATCAGTTGCCAGCATTTTTTCAGTTGCTGCATTAAGTTCACGTGCAACAGCATGATCAGGTGGATATTTAGTGTGATTCTCAACATGCTCTGCAGCATAGGTTGCAATGCTCGGGGTTTGGGGCTGGAGACACCAAACAGCTACACTCTGCGCACTGGTATGGATGGGGTAGCTTTGGACTCAGGGGTGGGCACAAATGATGATCGAATGAATTTGATTTTTGATGTTTTACAGACAGGAGTTGATGTGATTGGCTGACTATGTTGGCTGCTAATACACACACCACCACTGCTACTCTGACCACTGTCACAAATTCATTCAGCAGGTCAGGCCCTCTTCTCCCAAAGTGCCAACCTCTGAGCGCAGCCTTGTGAACAGTGTAACAGACGAGGTAACCCTCTTGTCTGTTTTTGTGAGTTCAGATCAACCTTTGGTCCTAGTTCTGGAGGGATTCAAACTGTAACCTCTTGCTAGCATACCCAATGCACAGGCTCAGATATATCTGTCTTCGGGGGGCCAGATATCTTTGCCTACAGGCACCTAACCAGGTATTCAGAGATGAATACTTAAAACTTAATAATGACCTCAGATTTAAAATGCTTCTTTTTCCAGTTTGGTACCACCATACAAGCTTATGTCTGCTGAACCATAAATATTTCTTAGCAAAAGAAAGCAATTCAAAGACAGACCAGGTTTGCTCTAAAATTAGAGTTTTTACTAAACTATGTAATAATATGTCAAACATACAATACAGTACTCTTATAACACAAGACATACATATCTTTAAACAAAACAAGGTTTAAAACAGTGCAATTCCTACAACTATATTTAGATTTTGTTTAGCTTTCTAAATACCTGTTTTCAGTGCTCGGATGTTTCCTTAGTCAGTGTCAGATACACATGCATCTCTGTAGTGAAAGAGAATAATCTTTTCAAGCAGTATTGGCCAACCCCTTTTGGATGAAGTCATCCAGCCCCTCCTCTGGTCAAATATCTAACAAAAATATATTTTTATACAACCACAGGATGTAATTTTAGTAATCTATACTATACAGCTATACGGGATGTATTAGTTCTGCAACCTTAGCATAACTCAAGTTTCAATGACACCTCTTTTGATCTCATGCTGTACGTTCTTCATACAGGCTTCATAGGGTCATTTACAACCTTACACCTCTATGTAACATCCTAGCTTCCCTTATTTTAACATCATAAACCTAGTTTATGATTTCTCTCTTAACAAAATTAACTTAACAACTCTGTAATTAGCTCAGAGAAACAGGATCCTTAATAAAAGTCTTCCAGTAACACATTGGGCCAGATATTCAAACTGTGCTACTTTGTGGCGCAAGCCCTTCTGCTGCACAAAATAGTTGTGCAGGGTTGCCAGAGCAATATTCAAAGGAGTTGCACCCTTGAGCAACTCCTTGAATATCACTCGCCACAGCGGAACTCATGCCACCGCAAGTGGTCAGAGTGGAGTATCTAACTTATGTGGCGCAAGGCCCATTGCGCTATGCGAAATCCCGATATTCAAAAGGTGACATGCAAAATGGGGCCATAATTCATGCAAAGGTGCAGGGGGCCATTTGCATCTGATTATGACCCCATTTGCATGCCATTAGCATGCAGGTGCGCCGATTCGAGGACTTGCGCCTGGTGCCCTGCCAGGCAGCAGCTGTCGAGGGGACCGATGCCCTGCAGCCGATCGTGGGCAAAACAGTGTAAAATCCCCACCACCCCCACTGGCGATTCGGGCACAGTTTAATTCCCCTCCACCAGCCCGATTGCGGGCAGTTTAATCCCCACCAGCCTGATCGCGGGCAGCAATGTGTCCCGAACACATCCTTGGTGGTCCAGTGGACTGAAAAGCCCAATCGCGGGCTGTAGTAGTTCAAAACAAACTCCCCTCCTCCGGAATACATCCCTGGTGGTTCAGTGGCGAAAAAGCCCGATCGCGGGCTGTAGTAGTTAAACAAACCCCCACCTCCGAATACATCCCTGGTGGTCAGTAGCTAATCCCGATCGCGGGATGTAAAACTTGAACAAACCCCCGAACATAGCCCTGGTGACTAGTGTCCCCCACCCCACCCACCCACGAAGCCCTACCCGCTCCCCTACCCGTACAAGACAGTCCAGATTTGAGACTGAATACATTCATTCATTCACAAAACTGGACTGTCTCCTCATTATAAACTACCCATTGGCTCTTGCTCTGCACCAATGGGCGTGCAGCCCGAGCAGTCAGTCGGCAGGCGGGGGGCAGCAGGCAGGTGGGATGCTGCACTGCGCTGGCTGCGGGGGACGAGTGGTGGGGCTTCGTGGGTGGGTGGGGTGGGGACACCAGCCACCAGGGCTATGTTCGAGGCGGGGTTTGTTCAAGTTTACATCCCGCTGCTCGGGATTAGCCACTGACCACCATGGATGTATTGGGGTGTTGCAAACTAATACAGTCCGCGATTGGCTTTTTCGTCCACTGGACCACCAGGATGTATTCAGGAGGGGGTTGTCATAACTAATACAGCCCGCATTCGGGCTTTTTGGTCCACTGGACCACCAGGACTATGTTGGGGAGACACATTGCTGCCGCGATGGCCATTGGGGGTGGTGGAGGATTTACAGTCATCTGCCAGAGATCGGGCTGCAGGGGGGCACAGGGAGTGGGTTGGGGGCCAGCCACAGGTGGCAGCTGCTGTGTTGCGCCCTGCAATTCAGCAGCTCACCTGTGGGTGGCCCTCGACTTGAGCCTTTTTTTTTTGGCTCAAAGTTGTGCAGGTACAGGTTGGGGGTTGCGCCTGCACAACTCTGCACAGCCCGGCTGAATATCGGGCTGTGCAGTTGATGCATGGTTCCTCCCCCTCCAGTTCAGCATGCATTCATTTGCATTGCGCTGTTGCTCAGCATGTTTTCTGTGGCGCAACTGCCTCCTGCTGAATATCGCAGAATGGAGCAAGTTCGGACTTGCGCAGGCGCAACCCTATTGCGCATGGCGCAACCCTTTGGAATTTCTGGCCCATTGTCTCTAAAAAGACTGAGTGTGTGATACAATGCTGTCAGCAGTTCTCTTGGCCTGCATCTGTCAGCTAAAATCTGTGGGGGGGGAACGAGAGTGGTCATTCCTAGAGCATTTGAATTTTCAGCACAGACATTAATACATTTTATATTAAAACAATATAATACAGCACTCAGAATTGGCTGTCTACGTCACACTCCTCCCCACCTAGGCTGAATTTGGGGGATCTATCCCCTACATGGGATGAGTGTTCCAAATCAGTTCACTCATCATAGACCCTAGACAGCCCATCGGTGTTCTGATTCTTAATGCCTGCCCTATGTATGATTGTCAGATCATATCCTTGCAAAGCAAGACTCCATCTTAGCAGTCTCCCATTGCTCTTTTCCATCTGCGTCAGCCAAACCAGAGGGTTGTGGTCAGTCTGCACCACAAAATGCTGTCCATACAAGTATGGTTCTAATTTCTTCAGGGCCCACCCCATGGCAAGACACTCCTTTTCCACCGTGGAGTACACTTGTTCCCTGGGGAGCAGCTTCCTGCTCAGGTACCCAACTGGGTGGTCTGTCCCTTGGCTAGACATCTGGCTAAGTACTGCCCCAATACCCACATCTGAGGCATCCGTCTGAACTATAAAGGTTTTGCTATAGTCCGGACTTGTCAAAACAGGAGCACTGCACAGTGCCTCCTTCAAGTCTGGTAAAGGCTTCCTCACAGGCTGGGCCCCAAGTAATTTTCTTTGGCATCTTTTTCTTTGTCAGGTCAGACAGAGGAGCAGCCAGGGCACTGTAATTAGGTACAAACTTTCAGTAGTACCCTGCTGTCCCTAGAAAGCTCCTGACCTGCTTCTGGGTTTCTGGTCTGGGCCACGCCTGAATCACCTCTATCTTTATTTGGTTAGGATGGAGCTGTCCCCGGCCTACCACATGCCTGAGGTATGCCACTTCTCCCATGGCTACCTGGCACTACTCGGCTTTGACAGTGAGCCCGGCCCTCTGTATCCTGCCCAGCACTTCCCTAAGGTGTGAAAGGTGTTCCTCCCAGCTGGTACTGAAGATGGCAATGTCATCCAGGTACGCTACGGCATACTCCTCAGCACCATTCAACACCTGGTTCACCAACCTTTGGAAAGTGGCCGGGGCGTTCTTCATTCCAAAAGGCATTACTTTATCAAATAAGCCTATCGGAGTGATGAAGGCTGACTTTTCCCTAGCTCTGCCTGTCAATTCTACCTGCCAATACCCCTTGGTCAGGTCAATAGTCGTAAGGTAGGTCACCCCTCCCAACTTGTCCAGGAGTTCGTCCGTCCGGGGCATTGGGTGGGCATCAGACTTCATGACTGCATTCAGTCCATGATAGTCCACACAGAAATGAGTTGAGCCACCTGGCTTGGGCACAAGGACTATGGGTGAGGCCCAGGGGCTGTGGGATCTCTGGATTACCCCTAAATCCAGCATCTCCTCCACTTCCCTCCTAATGTCCTTTTGGACAGCCTCTGACACCCGATATGCTGTTCACCATATGGGCATCTGTGTCCCTGTCTCCACATCGTGTGTCACTAAGGGGGTTAGTCCAGGCTTGGTGCTAAACAAGAGGGCAAAGTCTGCTAAAGCCTCCCTTACTTTCTGGACCTGGTCCGGGTTCAGCTGGGGAGACAATTTTACTGCCTCCACAGAGGACTGCCGCTTACTTTCTTCCAGCAGATCCAGAAGGGGGTCTCCTTCGTCTGTCCCCTCCCCATGACTACACACTGCGAACACCATGTCAACCCTATTTGCATGTGGCTTCATGATGTTGACATGGTACATCCTTTCTGTCTGTCTATGGTCCGGTAACTCCACAATGTAGTTTACATCATTTACCTTCCTAACCACTTTGTACAACCCTGCCCACTCAGCTTGCAGCTTGTCTTTCCAGACCGGAATAAGGACCATGACTTCCTGACCCACCATGTATGAGCGAGCTCTGGCTCTGCGGTTGTACCACACCTTTTGTCTCTGTTGGGCAGCTGCCAGGTTGCTCTGGGCTGTCCCCATAAGCTCCTTCAGCCTTTCCCTAAACCTAAGGACATAATCCACAATGGGAGTTCCCTGGTGGTGTGCTTGCCTTCCCAGTCCTCCCGGATTACATCTAGGGGCCCACGTATCTGGCGTCCATATAAGAGTTCAAAGGGGGAAAATCCTGTCAACTCTTGGAGCACCTCCCTGTATGCAAACAACAGGTAGGGAAGGTATTTCTCCCAGTCCCTCCCATGCTGTTCAGCAAACACCCAGAGCATTGACTTTAGGGTACCACTGAAGCGTTCCACAAGTCCATTGGCTTGTGGGTGATACGGTGTCATGCATCTCTGCACCACCCCACACTTCTTCCATAAACATTTCATTAGGTCCGACATGAAGGAACCCCCTTGATCGGTGATTACCTCCTGCAGAATCCCAACACAGGATAAAATCCCAAGCAAGGCATCTGCCACTTTGTCTGTCCTCAGAGAGGATAGGGTGACTGCCTCTAGGTACCGGGTGGAATAATCCACCACAGGCAGGATGAATCTCTTCCCTGAGGAGCTGGGGGTATTTAAAGGCCCCACAATATCCATTCCCACCCTCTGGAATGGCTCCTCCATTATGGGCAAGGGGATCAGGGCGGCTTGGGTTTTCTTGCCCACCTTCCCTATTTCTTGGCACCAGTGACAAGACCTGCAATACTCCTTCACCTGCTGGGCGAAGTTAGGCCAGTAGAAATTCTGGGCTAACCACTGCATAGTTTGTGCCATTCCCAGATGACCAGATAAGGGAATATCATGTGCAATTTTGAGTAACTGCTCGCGATATCCCTGGGGAACGACAAGCTGCCTGCCTAGCATCCCTCCCTCTGTCTGTACTGCCTGTGTATACATAAGTCCATCTTCCCAATAAACCTTATGTCTGCCGTCACCTCCCTGTGTGCCCTCAGAGTTGGCCCAAGCCCTCAGCGTCTCTAAACTAGGGTCACTTCTCTGAGCAGCTGCGAATCACTCACACCTTTCTAAGGCACGGACAGGTCCCCTTCAGTTGCTAAACTATGGTCCCTAGCACTAACATCAGGGCCCTCAGGATCACTGTCAATCCTAACCCTCTGACAATTGGTCACCCCTCCCTCTTCGGAGTAACCTTCTGTAGCTGTGTGGTCACTCGCTACCAGGGAAATTTTTACCCCTTTTTATCAGTCTCCCCATCTGGAGACACAGGCTAGGGAACCAGCCTCTCCGGTGTTTCCACACTGGTTTCTGTGGGGTTCAGGGAACTACTATTTTCCCTTGCCGCTTGGTTACGGGTAACTGCACATACCATCCCCTGTTGGAGATTGTTACCCAGGATCACATCTACTGCTAATGTTTTAGCTACAGCCACCTGTTGCACAGTTCCAATTGTTTCACCACAGTCCAGGAGAATACTGGCCAGTGGCAATGTTTTCGCTTCACCCGCAGTCCTGTACAGTCACATATTTGTTTGGGATCAGCTGACCAGGCTGTACTAGATCCCCTTTCACCAATGTCAGGGATGCACCTGTGTTCCTTAACCCCTGCATCTGTACGCCATTTACCATGACTGGGTGCATGTGTTCTCTCATGTTCACTGGCATGCTCTCAGGAACACACAAACAACCCACTTCTTTTCTGGTACTACTTTGTGTATTATTGCTTGCCCTTCTTGGACACTGTCTGGCAATATGCCCAGTTTCTTTACATAACCAACAAGCATTTCTTACTTCAGAGAAATCTTTTCTTGGAAACCTGGAGCTAACTGGTTTTGGTGGAGGCAGTGAGGGTTTTAGCTGCCCTGAATGCACACTTTTCCCTTTCTGCACTGCCATGCCCAACCCATTCGCTCTCAGAGCAGGTCTGCTCTTGGCATAGTGGTCCGAGTTCAGCAGCCTCTTGCACTGTTTTTTGGATCTCAGGCCTCTAGCCAGGTTTTAACTCTGCTGGGCATGCCCAATAAAACTGTTCTAATAAAATCACATTTTCAATTTTATCAACAGTGTTTGCCTCAATTCCTTCCCACCAACGTTTTAAAAACTGACGTTTCATGGCTAGCTCCTCATAGCTCATATCAGGGCTTCTCCTGAGCTTACGGAATTTAGCTCTGTATGATTCAGCAGTTAATTCAAACTTTTTTAGTAGTGCAGCTTTTAACTTGCTGTAATCATCACTGTCTTTATTGTCCATGTGACCCAATGCATCCCAAGCTTTTCCGGTATGTAGTGGGGATAGCTGGAAGCTCCAGGACTCTCTAGAAATTTTAGCTTGAATAAAAACTTTTTCAAAAGAAATTAAAAAGGCATCTATATCCTCCCCATCCTTAAACTCAGCTATTAATTTAGAGTTCAATTTGTAACCCAGTCCTGCAGTCTCAGTTAAACCCAAGCCACTTACCTGCTCAGGTGCTGCTGGTCAGAGTCGCATCTTCTCCAGCTCGTGTTGCC
The DNA here is from genome assembly GCA_016271365.2 of Neoceratodus forsteri. Classification (NCBI taxonomy): domain Eukaryota; kingdom Metazoa; phylum Chordata; order Ceratodontiformes; family Ceratodontidae; genus Neoceratodus; species Neoceratodus forsteri. Next base: position 1,019,967,593 of record CM057454.1, on the reverse strand, counting down.
ACTGGCGCTCCTCTCTCTTCTCCTCTGCCCCTCTGCATTCTCGCTCTGCCTCATGGTCTGCCTCCCTCTGTTGTCGCTCTGCCTCATGGTCTGCCTCCCTCTGTTCTTGCTCTCTCTTCTCCTCTGCAGCTCGCTGGTGCTCACACTTCTCATGGTCTGCCTCCCTCTGGTGTCGCTCTGCCTCCAATTCCATCCTGTGCAACTCAGTTTGCAGTTTGAGTACCTCTGGATTCAGGATACTGGTGACCATCTCCTGCTGCTGTGGTCCTTCACTGACAGTGGCCCTGCTGTCCTTTTCAGTCACGGTCTGTGATTCGCTGCTCTGGGTATCTGCTATGATCAGGGCATCTATGAGGTTCTGCTTTTTAGCTGTCACCTCGAACGGGACTCCTCTGTCCCCGCACAACTGCTTCAAGTAATCTACAGTGTGCCTGCTGTAGTCTGACGCCATCTTTCCTAACTATTGCTACTCTGACTTTGCATTTAGAAAAAAAAAAAAATAGGTAGGAACTTGACTGTACACCAAGTGATATATAGTTCTGTTTTCTTTTTAAAATAAAACTCTGTCTTTTTCCTTCTTTGCAAGAGAGCTTACGGTCTCAGCTGACAGAACAATAAAGCTTGTGATACCAAAATTATGCCACCGCTGCCAACTAATCTGTCACAAATTCACTCAGCAGATCAGGCCCTCTACTCCCAAAGTGCCAACCTCTGAGTGCAGTCTTGTGAACAGTATAACTAACAAGGTAACCCTCTTGTCTGTTTTTGTGAGTTCGGATCAACCTTTGGTCTCAGTTCTGGGGATTCAAACTGTAACCTCTTGCTAGCATACCCAATGCACAGGCTCAGATATATCTGTCTTCGGGGGGCCAGATATCTTTGTATACCTGGTTAGGTGCCCATAGGCAGAGATGAACCCTTAAAACTTAATAAAGACCTCAGATTTAAAATGCTTCTGTTTCCAGTTTGGTACCACCATACAAGCTTATGTCTGCTGAACCATAAATATGTCTTAGCAAAAGAAAGCAATTCAAAGACAGACCAGGTTTGCTCTAAAATTTGAGTTTTTACTAAAATATATAATAATATGTCAAACATACAATACAGAATTCTTATAACACAAGACATACATATCTTTAAACAAAACAAGGTTTAAAACAATGCAATTCCTACAACTATATTTAGATTTTGTTTAGCTTTCTAAATACGTGTTTTCAGTGCTCGGATGTTTCCTTAGTCAGTGTCAGATACAAATGCATCTGTGTAGTGAAAGAGAATAATCTTTTCAAGCATTATTGGCCAACCCCTTTTGGATGAAGTCATCCAGCCCCTCCTCTGGTCAAATATATAACAAAAATATATTTTTATACAACCACAGGATGTAATTTTAGAAATCTATACTATACAGCTATACAGGATGTATTAATTCTGCAACCTTAGCATAACTCAAGTTTCAATGACACCTCTTTGATCTCATGCTGTACCCTCTTCACACAGGCTTAATAGGGTCATTTACAACCTTACACCTCTATGTAACATCCTAGCTTCCCTTACTTTAACATCATAAACCTAGTTTATGATTTCTCTCTTAACAAAATTAACTTAACAACTCTGTAATTAGCTCAGAGAAACAGGATCCTTAATAAAAGTCTTCAAATAACACATTGTCTCTAAAAAGACTGAGTATGTGATACAATGCTGTCAGCAGTTCTCTTGGCCTGCATCTGTCAGCTAAAATCTGGGGGATGAGAGAGGTCATTCCTAGAGCATTTGAATTTTCAGCAGAGACATTAATACATTTTATATTAAAACAATATAATACAGCACTCAGAACTGGCTGTTTACGTCACAACCACTACTCAGAAATCACACCAAGTCTTCCTCCTCCTCATGCCTGTAGTAATCCTCCACAGTTACTACACAATTCCGCCCTAGATTGCTATCTATCACACTCAGGGATACCTTGCTGAATGAGGTTGATAAGGGAGAAGGCCCTCCTGCACCAGCTTCCCTTTGGTACGGAGTTCAGCATGCCAGGTGCCTGGATTTCAGGTGTGTATGCTGCCCCCCAGTGCCAAGGTGACTACCCTTTTTCCCCATGGTGCACACACTCTTGGCAAAGCTGGCAGATAGCAACTGTTTCATTGTTTGGATATAGAATGTAAAAACCCTAGAACTAGGGATTTTGCAGCTCTTAATTTGACATGACAGCAGTGGATTGGGTACTGCGGCATTATTGGAGGACTAGAAATGGGAGTTCTGGGGCATAATTTCTGGTCTGATGCAACCATTGATGCATCCTCCTCTGTTACTGTTACTACTACTACTACTGGCTCAACAGACCCAAGAGTTGGAGAACTGGGGGGGGTGCTTTACTGATGCCCTGTCCCTGGCCCTTACTTTTCTTTTCTTCTGATTCCTATAAAGGGTCCATATCATCATCCCTATCCCCACCCATGATGCTAACCTCCAGAGATATGTCCGCTTCCTCCCCCTCCTCAACCTCACTTTTGTCACCCTGTGTTTCATTCTCTGCATCATCTGATGCTCTAACACTAGGATCTGCTGCAACGTCACACTGTGACTCAGGTTCAGGCTCTTCGACAACACTTTTGGGGACATGAACTACCTCCGAGTCCTCAGACTCAGCCACATTTCCACATGATAACTTTTTGGGGGTTGTTGCACTACTGCTTCTGTTGTCCCTGCAGGCACTGTCTTCACTGCCAGCCCCAGCAGCACCCACCAGCATTGATGCCACTGATTTGGTGGAGAAAAACTTAGCCACTTTAATGCCTCCACTTGCAGAAACTATTTCTTGTCACTTACTATGACCAGCATTACTGTTACTAGCCCCTGATCAGCCTGTGTCATCACAACTTGGAGCGCTACCCTTTGGAAACACAGAAGCTAAGATCTTCTTGGCAGCAGCACCACTGCCAGAAACTCGTTTAGCAGACTGTCTCTTCATAGACATTTTCTTATATTACACAGGCAGTTAAAAACAATAAGAACAGCAGCACCAGAATTTTTTTTTCCTTTTTTGTGGGTTGGGGTTGCAAGAGAATACACAACAGGGATTTAAGGCTGGAACTAGGGGCACCCACGTAGGACTGCACAAGACTTTACACTGAAACAAATAAGCCAGAAATTTTTTACTTTTTTCTTGGTCTTGGTTTCCACACTGTACTACACACAACAGGGATTATTTAAGGTACTAGGGAGCCACGCACAACACTTCAAACACTTTACACAGACAGCAGGAGAACAACAAAAGTATATTTTTTTTCCTTTTTTGGGGGGGTTAACAAGTCAATACACAAGAGGGACTCAAGGCATGGAACTAGGGACACCCACACAAGACCGCATTCGCACAAGACTTTACACTGAAACAAATACACCAGAATTCTTTTTCTTTTTACTCTTTTTGTTTTGTTTTTGATGCTGAACTACGTACAACACGGATTATTTAAGGTACTAGGGAACCATGCACAACACTTACAACACTTTACACAGACAGTAGAAGAACAACAGAATTTTTTTTTTTCCTTTTTGGGAGGGTTAACAAGTCAATTCACAAAATGGACTTAAGGCAGGAACTAGGGGTGGCCATGCAAGATTACACTTGCACAAGACTTTACACTGAAACGGAAGCCTTTAATACTCATTTCTCCAGCTGCGCTGCCAAACTCCTATCCTCCCTCCCGAATAAACCCCCCTGGTCCCCCCTTCAGCTCATGCCCCCAAAGCCTGCCCCCGAAGTCCTGCCTTTCTCTTTCCGCCCAGTAACCCATGCCGAAGTACTATGCTCTCTAAGGGCCCTGAACCCAAACAAAGGCAAGTGCCCTACGTCCCTAGACACAAAGATGCTCTTCCTGTCTGCCCCAGCCATAGCTGCCCCTCTCGCTGCCCTTTTCAACCTCTCTTTCTCTCTGGGAAAGGTACCCACAGACTGGAAGATGGCTACAGTCATACCTCTACCAAAGGGTGGTGACCTCTCCTCCCCAGAAAACTACAGACCCATCTCTCTGCTCCAAATCCTGGCCAAATTACAGGAACGGCTAGTCATGTCCCAGTTCACCCCTTTCCTGGAAGCCTCCTCCTCCTTCTTCACTCCATTCCAATTGGGATTCCGTAAATCCCACTTCACCACCACCTCCCTGCTACGTGTCACTGGTGACATTCTCTCTGGCATGGACAAAGGTCATGTCACCTCGGTCATTTTTATAGATCTAGCCAAAGCTTTTGATACTGTCTCTCATTCCCTACTTCTCTCAAAACTCTCCAACACTGGGCTCTCTGAGCAGGCCATTGGCTGGTTCCATGACTATCTAGCAAACAGGAAGCAATCAATCACACTAGCCTCTCACACTTCTAACCCCCTGCCAGTCACTACCGGTGTCCCACAAGGATCTGTCCTAAGGCCTCTACTTTTTTCCATTTTTCTAAATGACCTCCCATCAGCATGTACCCACTCATCCTTCCAAATGTATGTGGATGACACAGTCCTGTATGCCTCCGGCCCTAACGCTCAAAGTGTAGCAACACTACTTCAAGAGGATTTCTATGCTATCCAGGGCTGGTTGAGGACTAACCAGCTATTCCTAAATCCCCAAAAAACAGTATCACAAACATTCGGATCCCAAAAAAGACTTTCCCGCCAAACCCCCTGCCCCCCTTTCAAAACCTCGGACGGGACCCTGTTGGACAGCTGTACTTCCTTCAGATACCTAGGCATCTGGCTAGACCAGCACCTAGACTTTACATCTCATATCGACTCACTACATAAGAAACTTCTCCCCAAAATGCCTCCCTACACAAACCAGGCTCGCCATTGTCCAAAAAATGATTCTCCCTGTTTTCAATTACGGTGACATAGTCTACTCCACTGCTTCCGTGTCCGCCCTGGCTAGCCTAGATACCATGTTCTATTCTTTCTGCCAGTTCATTCTAGATTGTCCGCTATCTACTCACCATTGCAACCTATACAGCTCTACTAACCTGCCGTCCCTCCACGATCGCAGACAAATAAACTGCGCTAGGTTCGATGCCAAATTCTGGTCCCTCCTCCCCCATCTGCCTCTACCCTCTCCAAACAATCCCCTCCTCGTGCCCACTCAGGAACATAGATCCCAGACTGCTGCATGTCCCATTTATGTGTACTTCCAAAGGCCAGGCCGCCTTTGGTTTCCGTATCCACAGATTTGGAATGCTCTGCGGCCACTATAAGACATGCACAGAACAATTACCAACGAACCTCTACTTACAGCCCATTTCTCTCCAGCTGCTCCTGTTATAACTAATTCCTCTACTCCTGCTTGATGTACTATAAAGGTGTATGAAATGTATATGACCATGTCACTCTGTACAATGTATTTTCTGAACCCCTGTCTGTTAATGTTATACAAATGTCTGTAGGAAGCCTTGACTTCCCAATATGTTCTATTTATTGTACATATCCTTGTATTGTAATTTATGGGTCTCGGCCCCCAGGTCGCATCTGGAATCGAGCTTTTAGCTCAGTATGCTTTCCTGGTAAAACTCGTAAATAAATAAAATTACACCAACATTTTTTTTTTTACTTTTTTTTCTTTTTTTGGTTTCAACACAGAACAGTACTCAAGTGGGACTAAGGGGACACGCACACAAGTGATGACAACACAGCACTTTACACAGACAGTACACAAAACCACCAGTCGGACAACACCAGGTATATTTTTTGTTTGTGTGTGTGTGCTTTTAACAAAAACAGCAGGACCAAGCAGCAGGAGAGCAGTACACAACAGGGATTTCACACTAACTCACACACAAGATGCTGCCTACACATATGCAAAATAAAGCTACCTCACAGAAACAGTTCACAACTAAACTACAAATGCACAGCAAACAGGAAAAAAATCCAAAACCAATAAGTACAAGAGCACTACACACTAGGCTATACAGCAAGCTACCTTTTGCTGCTTCAGGACTGGAGCTGCAGAAACTCCCCTCCCACAAAGCACACTACTGCACTGTCTGCAATACAGAAACTGAAAGTACTAATTAAAGTAGGAAAATTACCAAATAATCAGTAAATTGTCAATGATACACAGGCACAAGGCATAGTACACACTTAATAGAGTGAATTTGGACAGAAAAGTCTGCACTTTCAGGGGGTTTTAAAAGATTTGGGGGCACACAGCTCTGACTCCAGGTCTCTCCTTCACATACTGCACTGCAGTCAGCCTCTGCATCAAAAAAGAACCCATGCAACCTCCTATCCTATGAAGCCATACCAACTTCACCTTAGGACCATTATTCCCATGTGAATTTAGGCAAAGTTGCCATTTTCTGCTTTTGCGTATGCCACCTTTCAGGCAAAGTGTGACTTTGCCTTGCAGATTAATTTAGTGAATTCCACAAAATTCCTGAAGTAATCAACGAAGCAAAGTTTTTCAGATTCACCCACCACTAGCGTCATTACATCATGGAGAAGACTAAATATTAATTAGGTTTCAATAAACAACAACGCTAAACAGTTATATATAAAGTCATACATAAAGCCAGGATTTACTAAGGGGCCTAAGCAGGAATGGGCCAGAAATACATGCCAGAGGTGCGTATCCTGCCCGCATAGCTCTGCACCTGTGGACAGGTGCACCCGGCCAGCATTCACCGTCAGCCACCACCTGTCCACGTCTCCACCCCCCAGCATGCAGTACTTCACAGGGTGGCTTGGGGCAGAGTCGTGGACCCAGTTGGCATCCAATGGGATGCCCGGCATGGGTCCCACAGTGGATCCCCTATGTGCACAGGTGCAGGTCCAGGTGCACGAATAACACCAGCAGACACCTGGACCTAGCAGACACCTGGACCCACGTGACTATGCCCCTGCTGGTGGCAGACCCTATGGCTGAGCCCATGGAGCACAGGGTCCACCCACCGCACTGCCCCAACTCACGGCAGCCCGGTACCCATGCAGCATGACCCCCCACACGCCACTATGTCCCTGTGGCAGAGGAAGCCACCCTGGACCCCACACATAGATGCCCCTGTCCCCAGTGTGTGACACACACACAACACACACACACACACACACACAGACACACGTCACCCACAGCTGCCCCATCCCCAGTGTCACACGAGCCCCCCTCCCCCCCAAAGCATACAAGTGCCCTGGTGTTGCACATCCAATCCCATCCTCCTCCAACCCACATTGGTAGTCAGTGGCTCCCTCCACCCCTGTGGCACTGACAACCCCCACCATGCCTGCACAGTCAGAGCCACAGCCAGATAACCAGTGGCACAGCCCTCCGCACATCTCCTCAGCCACCGGCCATCCGAGTTATGCCAGGAACATGTCCCTATTAATAGATTTAACATTCCCAGCATCACTTGGATGGCTGGCAGCCAAGGTGTGCAGAGGGCTGTGCCGCTGGCTGTCTGGCTGTGACACTGACTATGCAGGTACGGGGGGTGTCGGTGCTGTGGGTTGGGGGAGCCACTGACTACCAATGAGGTTGGGGGGATGGGTTCTGGGGTCAGAGGACTACTGGGCTGGCTGGATATGTTCCTGGCACATGTTGCCTGGGTGGCTGTGCCATAGGTGGGTTGGCGGGAGGGACACCTGCAACTGGCCACTAATGCTTCAGCAGGGCTACTGGGTTCTTGGGGTCTGTGAGGTTGCAGCAGGGTACCTATGTGTGCATGGGGGGCATGTCTGTGGCATCACTGGGTCAGGGCTGCTACATGTGTAGTGGGAGGTGCATGGCAGACACTGGGCAAGGTGGCCTTCTGTGGGGAGGGGCACTGCATGTGTCGTGGACATGTATGGGTGCTTACCTGTTCCACTGCCCCAGCCCTCCCCTGCAGCCTAGTGGACTTGGGCAGCTCAGATTGTTGGGTCCTGCTGCCACCGCGACTGGGGGTGTACTCCATGGGGGTGCACTGCAGGTTACAGCAGGGTTCTACCTGGTGTAGCTGACCCCCCAGTGTGCAGCACTCCATGCCACAGTGCATGACGCGTAGTGCTGGTACACCCAACCCCGGTGCATTTCTGTCTGTGCAGCTGGGGATCAGATGCATAGGTGCTACACACCCCAATTTGTGCATCCTGCATGGGGGGGCACAAAGGGTGCAGAGTGGATACGTGCCACGTAGCCACCATGCACATTTGTGCATTGGCCTCTAAGAGAATAGTTGCTATATTTTAATAACTGTTGTTGGGTATTACTGAAATATTTTTGCTTAATTCCATACAAGAAGTAAGAAATGTAAACGTGACATTGAAGTGTTCAGGTCTGTGCAGCTACATTGCCTAAACAACATTTTGGAGCTCACAATCACAATTTACTATAAGGAATAAAGAGCTAAAAAGCTATAGAAACAGTGTTTCACTGAGACTCACCCATATTTACAGTATAAGTTGCATACAGTTAGAGAAGATATCTTTATAAGGTAGGGGAACACACAATTCCTTAATAGAAATTCATAGAGCATTAGTGTTTAAGAAACTAAGAGACTGTTATGACTTCATCTCCATTAAATAACCTAGTAGCAGTCAGAGGAAACTGCAAAGATATTGAGCTGCTTTGTTAACCACAAAGAAAGAGATTGCTTTAATAAGTATCTAGCACTCAGAATTGTTAAGAAAAAGATTCCTTTGATCAGTACCAAGCATTCAGAATTGTTATTTCTTTTTACGTAACCGAGGAAAATTTATAAGTACCAATTATGCATGTACAGTCTTAAACAAGATTTTTGAGAGCTATTTTCAACAGATAATGTGAGCTACATAAACACTGATTAAATCTTTGACTTTTCAACTTCTCCAAAAAAAAAACAGTGCAAGTCCCCTATATATTTATCATTTCTCATTGAGAACAACATGTACAATAGTTGTACATTGGTGACATGACATTCTGAGAAAAAAATGCTCAAGCCAAGAACATCTTTCATTAACATATTTAGGACAAGTCAGTATTATGTGTTCCAAGTCATTAAGTTCACCCATACTGTATTTACAAAAAGTAAAATGAAACCCCTGATGTTTTTGTTGGAAAAATAGCTGATTAGAGTTGAAATGTTCTAATCTATAATGTGTAATAAGATGTCTTTTTTTCTTTATTCCTTATCATGCCCCTATAATACATTAGGTGGTATTGTTTGCTATGGCATATATAATGGTTATTGCACAATCACTTTTACTGGGGCATTAAAAAGGGACTTACACAACATGGGTGCCATGCCCTGAGAAAGCTCACACAATGTGAATGAAACATTGGTGATTTGTACCAGTGGGGTGAGTTTGAACATGAATAAACTTTTGTTTTTAACACACCCATAGCCTGGTATTGGTATTGGTGTGTTTTGCACTAGTGTCTGTGAGCCCCACTATACTTTGGTTTTCTGCCTACTTTAATTGTGTGGCTGCAGACGTGAACTCCCTTAGCCACCTGTTGTTTGTTCTGGATTTGGTCTGTTTATTTGGTGTGCTTGGGACCTAGTGCAACATTTCAGTGCTAACTAAAAATGACCGCCAAGCCACAGACGGTCAGCGAAATAACTGAAAATGCTCCCCCACCAGCTGCTTCCACCAGTCATTTAATTGATTTTCTGTTTTACAGAGAAGGTGATGTAAATCCACTTTTGGCAGCTAAGAATGAAATATCTATTAGCCAGCCAAACCTAAACCACATCAAGAACCCTATTCCACCATGTGATATTCGAGAAAACATTTTTCAAATGGAAAAAGTTGTCCTCAAGGCTTGTAGATTATAATGGCAATCAGTAACAATGAAGGCATACCTGAACATTCAGAGGGTTCCCAGAGGTTTAAGGTGGACAAAGTAACCATTGTTTGGCATAGAGACAGAGAATTTTGTAACGTCAGAAGCATCTTTCAGAATCTTCAGCACATCTAATTTGCACTATTTTAAAAGATGCTGAAGAAACTAAAAAGGAAGTAAAAGCAACATTCAGGGGAAAAAGAGAGATTTAAAAAAAAAAATTGAGTGTCACCCTCAGTTCAACAATTACAAATTAGAGCCGGACAATACTATTAGAATTTATGACATGAAAATCAAACAGATTAAGGAGAGAAAATTTGAAAGAAACCATTTGGATTATTTAGAAGGTCATATTTTCAATTGGGGAATAGGAAGTATTTGGAACCCCCGATCTGTCTTAAAAAATTCAGTAACACCTGCAGTGCGTTCTGAGAATCAGGATACTTACACTAGTGGATCAGATTCTGAAGGCTTCTTTGAGGAAACACAGGGTTCTGAGCCCCCACCATTACCAAATCAACAAGCAGAGAGGGAATTACAACAGATGATGGGGAAGGAAATAGAATCTCAGATTCAAGTGGCAATACAAGTAACACAGCATTCACAAATAGCACCAGTAGAGACCCAGCCCCAGCAGTTCCCACAATGTGTATCGAAATACAGCCCCTGAATTGCAAGAGTCACAAAAGAAAGACCAGAAGAGGTACAAGGGGAAAGGGGAGAAAATGTTTACAGAGACAGGAATGCCTGGAATCAACAGCTATGATGGGGCACATACAATTTTTTTTAATTATTTTGTTAACAGGGTAAGGCACACTAGGCACAGGTGCCTGTTTTCAGGGATGACTCGGGAGCACTGGAGAGGTTAAGTGACTTGCTTAGAGTCACAGAGTATGCAAGTGGAGGTTGTGGGAATCAAACCCAGATCTGTCTGCTGGATGTAACAAGCTCATTCACAGCGTGTTACTCTAACCTCTAGGCTATACTGCCAGCCCAATTACTGCAGGAGTCATTCACGAGGAGAGGGAGGCTATAGAAAATTAGAGTATTTTATACATATATCTGATTATGGATTGACTGATATTGAAAATTCAGTTTCACACCGTGGACTATCTTTCATTCCTACTAACAGAATAAAAGAATTTGACACAATAGTACATTTGCACAAATGTACTAGAAAACTTAATTTGGCTGCTTTCTTCATGGAAAAAACTTGGTGGATGACTCTTTCATAATATCTACACCAGAGACCACAGGAGAAGGTGATCTCTCGAGCATGGGACATTCAGCAGTGCATCAACGACAGAGAAGGTCAACTTTTTTGCCACCATCAAATCCAACAATCATTGTGTTTGAAAAGTTATGTGAGAAAGAGATTCAAGAAATGATTGCAGCACAGAAGAATCCTAGATATAACTGCACTCCAGATGAATGTAAGGCAACTGAGGATTTTTCTAAGAACCCTTTAATAGAAATAAAACCTGCTGACAAAGGGGGTTTATCATCATAATGTCCAAAGTTAAGTATGAAAATGAGTTACAAAAACATGAAAATTATATTGATTTTTATAGAGTTTTATCAGAAGATCCTACTTTGGTTTAAAAAAAGATTGATGAAATTATTTTGGATACCTTACATGGTCAGATCATTTCTCAGAAAATATTTGAATTTTTAACTTTAGAGCAACCAGTGCGAGCCTCGATATACAGTATGGCATACCAAAAATTCACAGATTGCCAAAATCCACTTTGAGGCCAATCATGGCTGGCAATGGTTTGCCAAAAAAACTGTTATAGCATGTTGACTGCTATTTAAAACCAGTAGCATATAATAGCAGATCATATATTCATGACACCTCGCACATTTTGGAAATTTTAGATAACATCCAGATAGATACGGACTGGTATTTAGTTACACTTGATATTCAAGAGTTGTACACCAGTATACCTCACGATGGTGAGGTGAGTGCAGTGGAGGAAGCACTTTACACAAAAACAAATTTGTGTAAAGAAACAGTATAATTTTTAATTACATTAACAGAGAAAGTACTTTGTTATAATGTTTTCATGTTTTTACAGATATATTATTTACAAATTAAAGGGACTACTATGGGTGCTTAATTTGCATCTAATTTTGCCAGTGTTTATTTGGGCAATTCTAGTGGGGGGTAGGAGAAAGTAGGCTGTTGGTTAACTAGGATCTGTAGCTAATCCACTAGGTAGGGGAAATGGGCAGACTAGGTGGGCCAAGCGGTCCTTATCTGCCATCAAATTCTATGTTTCTATGGCTGAGTGGGAGGATAAATATGTACTATCATCTGAACAAAACCCCATTTTATGGCAGAATTAAACATAGAAACATAGAATTTGATGGCAGATAAGGACCGCTTGGCCCACCTAGTCTGCTCAAAATTGATATGAATAAGAGATTAATAGACGAGCGCTTTCTTATATGGAAGGGCAAAGAGGCTGAACTGAATTCCTTTGTTGAGTATCTGGAGACCAGTAATGGGAATCTGAAATTCACCATGACATGTATTTGCAACTAGTGTATTTTTTGGATTTGATGGTTAAAAAGAATGGTGATAGGAGGATTACTACCAGTTTATTCAGAAAACCAACAGACTGTAATTCCCTACCGTATTATACTACTTGCCACCCCTGAAATTTGGTTGACAATATTCCAGTGGGTCAATATATGCATCTAAAAAGAAACTGCAGTGAAGATAGTGATTATCAACAAGGTGTGGAGGATTTACATAATTGTTGTTTACAGAAAGGTTATAATGAACAATGCATTAAAAGAGCAGAGAATAGAGTGACCAGTTATGACAGAAGAGGTTTACTGAGAATGAACAGAGTGAACAGGATTAACAGGGTAGAAATAAATAATGATTTAAATAGTGTTCAATTAAATTTTGTTACAACTTTCAGCCCACAGGCAAAAGAAATAGGACTATACGTGAAAGGAATTGTCATGTGTTAAAAATGGATTTGAGACTGTAACATGTGAGTGCACAGCCCTCCCAAATGGTATATGAAAGAGGACATAACTTAAAAGATATTTTAATACATAGCCTGTAATAACAGACTCATATATCTACAAGATCAGCATTTCCAGTTGGAACTTTTCGTCTGTAAATTGTGTCCAAACATTTTACAGGGTGATCATTTCACACATCCAGTAAGTAAGAAGATATATAAGGTACAAGACTTTATTTCCTGCTTTTCAGAGAATGTTAGTTGTGTGGCAGTATGAACATGCTCAGCTTTTTATGTTGGCAAGACATCTCAACCTTTAAAAAGGAGAATAGGAGAACATTTAAGATCTATTAAGACGAGCGACTCCACAAATGCTTTCATGATCCATATAGTGCAAAGAGGCATGGAATACAGTTTTAAATTTGCTGGCTTAGAAAAAGTATTACCTCACATTTGGGGGGGGTGGCAACATGTGAAGCTTTTAAAGAAAGAAAGTTATTGGCAATATGAACTTAGAGCACTTACAAATCCAGGTCTTAATGAATGCACTCAACTGTCACCTTTTTTGAAATAATGAACACATTGAAAACATATATAATTTGTCTTTAGACTATTGTAATCATGTTAAGTAGGTAGGTACAATTTTTATTCATAAAAATGAATATGGATAACTCCACTGAGCCGAAGCTCATTTACAGTGAGGTCCAAAAAGGCCAGTACCAGTTTCTCTTACATTAATCATATAAATACATTAAACACAATACATCATAATAAAAAAAATATATAAAATAAGTGGCATTTACATTTCCAGGGTATCATCATGCAAATATAACAATTAATATAAATAACACTTACATGAAACAAATAAAGTGCAGAATTATAGATGTTATATATATCTTATCATAAGACAAATTCCTTCTCTTAATAGTTGATACCATTTTAACTTATCAGGTACACTAATTCCCCTTTAAAATTTATATGTTTAGAGTACCACTCTTTCACTACATTTACCGGGATTTTTCTGTTCAAAGGTCTTAGGTTCCCAGGTAATTTATTCCACAATACAGGCCCAATACATGTAAAATGATTTTTACCCAGTACCGTTTTTCATTTAGGAACCACACATTCCAAACTATTCGCAGGACGCAATCCTCTTATGGGAGTTTTAAAACAAATACTCTCAACAACATACTCTGGGACTTTCCCTGAAATGCATTTTGTCATAAATATAGTTATACCTAGGATCCTCCTCTGGGACAGACAAAGCCAATTCAATTCCATATACATCTCTAATCTATGTGTCATTTTTGGTGCACCCAATATATATCTTGCCAGTTTATTGTACATGACATCCAGTTTATACAACTGCCCTTTTGTTGCACCAGTACAAATTACATTTCCATATTCCAATATGAGTAATACCATAACAGTTATTACAAGTTGTCTAACCTCTATGGACATACTATTTCTGATTCTATACAAAGATCCTAGACATTTCCCCACTTTTTTTTTAATTTTCTCAATGTGAATGTCCCATTTAAGGTATTTTTCTATATAAACCCCCACATATCTATAATTATTTACTTGCTCCAATATAGCCCCTGTAAAAGTCACAATTTGTAGTCAATTATGTTTGATTGTAATCCCATTGCCATTCTGGAAAACCATAACCTGCAATTCTTTTTTTCATTTAGAACTAATTTAAAACTTATCAAGAAATCTTGCAGGTAATCAAAAGCTTGTTGTAATATTAACTAATTGAATACCACTCATGACCCAGCTACATAAATAATTTTGTCTTCAGCATATAGGTGATATTGCACCCCCTGCTGTGAGAATTTTAATTCATTCATATATAAATTATACAAAATGGGTACAAGTATAGATCCCTATGTTACACCCGAGACTGTCTCCCTCAGGACAGAAGACCATTCCTTAATGGTTACCTGTTGTTGTCTAGATTCTAAATAGTTCCTGAACCAATCAACCACCATCTCGGATATACCACAGGTTCTAAGTCTGGACTGGAGAATGCCATAGTCTAGGGTGTCAAATGCTTTTGAAAGACCAACAAATATAGCTCCCACTGGCATCCCCCTGTCCATATCTTCCACAATGTCTCCAGTGACCTTCAATAGGGCTGTAGTGGTCCCATGCTCTGGTCTAAAACCCAGTTGATACTTATTAAGGACATTGTGTCTTTTAAGAAAAGCCCGCATTTGTTTTGCCACAATTTTTTCCAAAATGTTTGACATTGTTGGTAATAAAGAAATCGGCCTATAATTTTCTATGAGCTTTATGGATCCTGATTTATAAACCAGTACTACTCTTGCTGTTTTCCAAATTGAGGGTATTTCCACATATGTAAGGGACATATTAAATAGACTAGCCATGGGCTAATCTATAATTGGAGCTGCTAACTTTAATAAGATATTTGGTATTCCATCCATACCTTCAGCTTTATTTGCGTTAATTTTAAATAATAATTCTCTAACTTCCTTACTTGTTATTGGGTCAAATTTAAATTCCATTTGTTCTTTCTGTTGAGTATTTCCATCTCCTAAATAATCCCCCTTAGTTTTTATTTGAGATACATATTTCATATTGTTCAACCCAATTTTTAATTCATCTGTACCCATGTTAATAAAAAAGTTGTTGAACTCATTTACCACACTACTTCCTATTTCCATTTTATTTCCATTAATCATAAATTGGTTAGGATAGCCCATTTTCTGGCCCTTATGTCATTTATTTATTGTACTCCAGAATTCCCTTGCTTTCTCTGTCACTTCTTTAGATAATTTTTCATTACAAAAGGATTGTCTAGCTTTCCTTACTTCTTTAGTATATAAATTCCATAACTGTTTATATTTAATCCATTTCTGGTGTCCCTTGGTCAATTTGGCTTTTTTCCATGTCTTGTCCCTTTCAATTTTAAATAGTCCAGGACCATGCCATGGTGCATTATTTGATTTAACCCATCTGATTTTCATAGGGGCATGTTTATTACAAATATGTATAAAATCTTTTTGAAACATATCCCATGCATCTCCCTCATTTGGGACCAGTTCCAACCTTTCCCAATTATACCCTTCTGAATCCTGCATAAATTTAATGTAATCAAAATGTTTGATAGGTGGTCTCTGGTTTTTTATGTAGGTTTTTGTTGTAATAATTGAAATTATTCTCTTTTGTATGGTGATGTAATTGTTCCTATGAGCAGTTTGTTATTGGATTTTTAGGTCATTTTTAACTTTTACTTTCATATTTTTCCTTGTCTTCCCCCTTCCCCCAACTCTATTCACTAGATCCATTCCGTTCTGTCCACAAAGGTTTCCCCCTTCCCCAGCACCACCCTTTCCCCTCCATATTTTTTCTTCACCTCATTTTCCCATTTCCTTCTTTCCATTTACTTTCCCATTCACCAGTTCCATTTTTTCCCTTTTTCTCCCTTTCTCCTGCTCCTTTCCTTTTCTTCCCCCCTCCTCTCATTTTCAGTCTTGCAATCTCATTTTTTAATTATATTATATATTTTTGGAAGAGGTCTTACATAGGTATGTGTATGTGTATATATGTGCCTTTATATTTATACATTAGGTGGTATTATTCATTATGGCACATTTAATGGTTATTGCACTATCACTTATAACTTATATGTTGTTTGTTTAAATGTATCTGTATTTTATATTTAATATTTTTTATTGTATTTTGGATGCAACTGTAAATGAGTGTTTCTCTCTCTCTGCTTTGTTTATGGTGTGGTTTGCCTCACTGCCAGTGTGTATTGTGTCGCGCAGCAATATGAGACATATTACCGAGCCGTCTCTGAAAGCAGCGCAGCAAAGCGATCCGGCCGTAATCCCTCACTATCGCCAGACAGTCAACAATTTTATGCAACCAGTGTAACCCTTTCACTGCATGCTGATGGTATCACAGCTGCTAAGGTTACACATGGGTGCAACACAACTTTCAAAGGTCATCATGAGTTATCCACCCCCATCATTTTTTTTCCTGTACCAAATGCTAGGATACTGTCTCAAGATACACAGATGTACTCAAGTTGTATCCCCTAGAGTACTTCAGAAATCATCCAGCATGCATGTTGTCCCTCACCACTGTGTTTAAAAAATTACAATAAGCATCACTCAACTAATTGAACTTAAGCATGCATCATCCATGCCCACTGCCAGTGCCAGTACCAGCACCAGCACCACACCATCCCATTTGCCTTGGATTCAGCTGTACTAGTTGTGGAGTTGCAGTCTTGAGAACAAAAAAAAGAGAATGAGAGAGAGAGAGAGAGAGAGAAAATAAAGTGCATTTCAGGGTGGGGAAGTGAAGAGATGGAGGCGACAACTGTGAGCCAGACGATTCCACCACTTACCCAGTTTGCCTGTATAATCGGTTTATTTTCCCAGCAGTTTTAAAGTATTCATTTCTCACCACTTCTGCAACTGTGTAAAAGTCCGCAGGCAGCAGCACACATACTCTTTCTCTGTCCAACTTTCATGGAGGGATTTCCAACTCACTCTGGCATTTGCAGCATCCCACATGTCAGGGATGCAGATGTCTGTCCCTGGAACATACCAACCCTTCCCACAAACCGGGTGGAGAGGTCTTCCTTTAAAACAAACTTCATTTACACACATATTTACTTAGACATAAATGTCGATGATAGGTTTTAATTCTTCATATCTTCTGGCTGGGTTACTTTTAACATGATTTTATTGGATGGGGTCTTTTTCCCCTAGAGATAGTCTGGACCCCCGCTCAGTGCAGAATGCAGGTTCGGATGTCCCCCTCCCCCGGGATAGTTATTCACTGATTGAAAGTGTTCTATCAAGCAGCACCCGAGCTTCTCGGGGAGGCTTCATTCTGCAGCTTGGGGTGAAAGTGTAAAGAAAGGGACTCCCGGAAAAGTAGTCAAGTGAATCTGCATGGAAGTGTGCAAAGCAGCTGGCTATTATTAACAGGTTATTTATTATGGATTTGTGTGTCCCATGGTAAATTGCTACCAAAAAAAAAGCCTGCCCAAAGAAATAGCTGTACTGAACTAGTTCACAGTTGTCGCCTCCCTCTCTCCACTCCCCCACCCACACTCTGAGAGCTCTGAGCTGCACTTTATTCTCTCTTGTTCTTTTTTATTTTTCTTCCCAAGACTGAAACTCTACAACTAGAACAGCTGAATCCAAGGCAGCAGTCTGTAGTGCTGAAGCAGTTGCTGAGTACAGCTGAAGTGGATACTGCCAGTAACAGAATCCTGTATCAGGAGTCTGTGAGGACAGCAGTTCCGATGCAGTGCCGATGTGTAAGCAATTTACATACTGCCAACGGCAGTATGCAAACTGCCTACATGTTACCACCACTGATTGTAGCGGTCATTTACTTTCAACTGTATGCCACTGCATCTGAACTGCTGTCGTAGACCGCTTGAACATTCATTGGTGGGGTGCGGCAGTGCCTGAAAAAAGGAGCAGGGCATTGGATGTGGGGGTGACACACCTACGAAAACTCGTATGATGGCACTATGTTTCTTGCACATGCGTGCACGCAAACATAAAAAGGGGTCACAATATGAGCCCTACCAAGTCTTTAGCTCCTTGCAAAGATGCATGTAGCAGCATGAGTCTCCATGGCTCAAAGATCATACTTGGTAATGGGATGTAGACATAATATGCCCTCAAAACTGTGGCCATTGTGAACAAAGCTTAAGCAGCCTTCATTCTCAGGCTGTCAAGGTCTCTTCATTCTGCACAGTGAAATGAGAGAGGAAACAAACTATACAAAGCTAGGTCTGCTAGGAAGGCTGTGGCTCCACTGCTCCCATTCTATGGGTTCATAACATCCCCGTCCAATCAGAGGGTGCAAGGAAGGGCAGGCAGTCCAATAGCTAAACGCTGGCCACAGCTGCCTGCACTTGGGCAGAGGAGGAAAACTTGCTGTCACACAACACCAAGGTAGCGGGATTTCAAGTCCCTGAATAACCAAGGGCAGGTGCACAGAGGAAACAAGTGCTGCTGCTGAGTGGGCTTATTTTTGTACTGAAGAGTCATTCAAATCAAATATTTTCCATCCAGAAATTACAAAATTCAAAACACTGATATCAAGCCTTTAAGCTTGGCTTCTGAGCAGCACAGCCCTCCCCCCACCCTTGCCAGAATTGGAGGATCTGATAATATATAGCACTGCAGTCTGCTTTTACAAAGCCCACTTGTGTTAACATTTCATGCTACAGAATCCAAATCCAATGGGAACTATGTCAATTGTTTTTACCTTGAAGATTTTGGACTCAGATGTCACTAATCTGCCCAACCAACTCCTTCCACTGAAACAAGCCTCATTTGTTTCCTGACATGGGGTTCCCAGAAAACTGACTGAAGATGTCCAGTCTGGGGAAAAGAAAAATTGCTAGCTCTACATTCTTGGGTCAGATTGCTATAACAAGGAACAGTTTTTGTTGGCTACACCACTGGAGAGATTTACATCCATATCCACATTTGCGAGCAGTGGAACTTGTGGGGACTGGAGCTAAACTCGAGAAGTTGGCATATTTTTAAAACTACATAAACCAGTCAATCACTGGCTACATGGTAGGGGGGTACAGCAATGGTGAATGAGTCACAACAGTGGAGTTTAAAAGCCCATTCGGTGGGCTGGAATCCAGCCATCACTGGCAGCATTTGTTAAAGCCTTCTAGTGACTTCCAGTGACACATTCAATGACAGTGGCTGCACTTTAGCGAGTTCTGGAGCCAACCACACAAAAATATGCTTTAAAACAATCACCTCCTGATCGTCACCTTTCCAACTCCATCACAAAGAACTAACATGTGGAACACAGGAAATCACAGTCGATAGCAGGACTTTCTTATTAACAGCAAGAGCACCAGAACAAATTAAAGCAGGCACCTCTGATCCCAGCTAGATCTCAGCCACGTAGCATCACAAGGCAGAGTCACCACTAACTACCCCAGCAGGACAAGCAAATGACCCTGCACTGAATGTCCTCCATCAAAATGATCATGCCAGAGACCTCAGAGCTGTCAAAGCCTCATTCGACACCTTGATTCACTGGGTCAGAGACATAGAAGCCCCTGTGAGTTTGTTGGATGACAAAATACATAAGGAGAAAAAAAGTGGTGGTTGACCTGAGATGGAAAGCAAAGAAAAGAGATGACCAGGAAAACAGGTTGGAATCCCTGAATCCCTGAATTGGCTTAGAGCAGAGACATCACTGCTTTCAATAATGATCTGTTTATCAACTAGTGGGGACCCCGGACCGAGGTGCTTCCTATGCTATTAAAAGGGCACACCAGGCTGTGAGGCTGATGCCACAAAAGGAGGAGTGACTAAGGGCCATCATTTATAAGCTCTTAAGCCTTCAAGATAAACTTTGAATACAGCAGGCCGCCCACAGCCACCCACTCCTAAAATGGAAGGAGGCCCACTACGTAAACAATAAGACATGAGGGGGTGTGCATTAGACATTTCTAATGCATGGCCAAGGGCATAGTGAGGCACGAGGCTGCAGGTTGAGTATCTTCAGCCCCCGGAAATGCATTAGATATGTCTAATGCATATCCCCAGAGTGTCTTATTGTGCTTATAAAATGGGCCTCTCTAGTTTACATTATTGAAAACATTAAAATCTGTATGTTCAAACAATAACAAACTTAAAACTGCTGCTTAGTTTTTAATGAAATAGTTCCTCCACCTACTTGCATGGTAAGGCTTTTCTGTTTTGCTTGAGGTGTTCTGTCCTACATAGGCTTCCATACTTGTACTTTAAATTATCTCACTTCTGTAATTTTGCTTAGAGGTAGCAGCGTGATCATAGCATCCCCTGTCTTAATGGCAAGCCTGATTATGAAGAAAAAGCACTTCAGGAGAGGGTTGAAGTGCAACCGCGATCATTTTAATAATTTACCGTAAAGCACAATTACAAATAAAAGCACTGTGGGAGCTGAAGTGCAGTCATCATTTACTGTAAAGTGCAATTACAAATAAAAGCACTGTGGGAGCTGAAGTACAGTCTTGAATCTGTGTCTGACTTTTCTTTGGTTTCTTGTACAGCAAGATGAGTAAGTGAGGGGCTGGTGTGGGGGTGTGGCGGGGGGCTACAGGCAGAGTTTGGAGTTGAAAGCGCAGTGGAGCGGTGACAGTGGTCGAACATAAAGCATCTCAGTTGCTAATAGCTGCTACTGTTGCTATAAATGTCATCCCATCCACGTTCAGTAGAGAGCACTGATCCTACTGCTGTACACTGGAAGAATGAAAGATCAGTCTCCAGACACCCCTGGACTCAGAGTTGCCTGTTTCACTGGTGCTAAAGCAGTTTTCAGACAAGCACATGGTTGGTGAGTGGTCGAATTACTGAGTTATGTAGGCGGTGGGGCATAAACTAATGAACAACTCTGAGACAGGGCAAGGTTTCTGAAGTACAGCACTGTAATTTTTAAAAAATATTCATGACGTTCTAAATAGTTATTGATGTTTCACAACCAGAACTGTCACAGAGTGTGAGTTTAACCAGGAACAGTTTTCAGAGAAGACTGCTGATGTAGTCGTTGAGTGACTGAGTGAGTGACTCAAGGTGAAGGGAGAGGGAGAAACTGTCAAAACTGTTCAAACGTTGCCGAATTAGAAAAAAAAAAAAAAAAACTATAAATACAAGCTTAGATATTATGGGTTGTTAGAAAGTCTACTGCAGACTAGTATATTTGGAACTGTTTCTTTCAACGCTGTTTTTCTTTCTTTTTTTTTTTCCATTGGGAAGAAGCGAGTAAGTGGGAGGTTGTGGTAGTGCCACGGGAAGGTGGGGTGTTTAGGATGGTAAAGAGTTATTTAAATTTGAATTTTTTAAGCCAAGCAGTTCATCACTTACAGTAAAAAATGTTTGAGAGCAGTAACCATATGCAGGACAGATGTTTTTTGGGCTGTGATGATCACCTAAGAAAGAAAAAAAATGGTGGTTGCTAAAATTCCAAGAAAACTGAACATTCTATTTTGCACATTGATTTTTTTTTTCTCTGTATTAGTCTTGGCTGCCAGCACTTGCTTTTAGCCATGCATTAGACACTTCTAATGCACGGCTAAGGCTTAGTCAGGACTCAGGATATTCCTTGCCCATTTTATAATGGATCCATGACACGATGGCGAAAACTTTTTTCTGACATGACACTACAGCAACAGATTTATGTCAACCGCAAGTTGTGGTCGGCATAAATCCATTGGGAAACCAATTTTTTCAGGGGGGGTTCACCACTTTGCACCCCCATAGTAAGGATTATCAACTCCAGGTCAGAGTTGATTCAGTTAGGGGGGCAAACTCCGGAGAAAGCAGAGCTGGAGTCCTGCAGGTACATTACAGAGGCAACGAAGACTTGCCGCTGTGACGTTCTTCACTCTCAAAATGTCACGGCAGCATCAGTATACGTTTTTCTCATATATCTTCAATGATCTCAGTCAAGCAATCTAAGATAGAAAGAAAGCCTAATGGGATTTTAAACAGAAATTACTCTTGGCAGGAGTGATTTTCAGAATTGTGTTTGCAGCAAAGCTCATCCTACCATTGCTTCACGGTACCCACACCTTTAATTCTGCTGCTGCTGCTACACAGCAACTTCCCATTATCCTGCCCAAACTATTCAAGTGACATGGGAACCCAGCCCAAACTGTGGATATGGGCCACCGAATCCGCTACCTTATCTTTCAACCCACATAGAAGGGGGAGTATTCTGAAAGACTGACTTTAAGAAGACCGAGTGTCAGGAACCCAAGACTGATATCCCGAAACTTGGAATCCTGACACTCAGTAATTACCCACAGCAAATTTTGTTATTTAAGGTAAGGAGGGGGCGGTGGGCAAAGACCCGATGAAAACCTGACAGAAACCTCTGCCACATGCACGTACAGAGTATCAGGATTCCGAGTTTCGGGAACTTGGTCTCGGGATCGTGACACTCAGTCTTCTGAATTTCTGTCTTTTGTAATAAATCCCATGAAGGTATGTTTGTCCATGCGTGGTTCCCATTAACTGCTAAAGGGACACTCAACCATGTTCGCATCATACTACTTCTAGTTAAAACCCCACATTTTACGATTATGTACCTTCTCTAAAATTCATTGGTGTTGCTTGTTGTTTAATCTGCATCCTTTCATAGTAGAACTGAAATGCATGGTAATGGAATAATTATACTCAGCCTTGTTTTGTTTCAAATCCTAGATCTACTTTTATTGCCTACCTCCTGAATATGAGGAACATCCCCAAACAGTGCAGCCACTCACGATGTAATAGCCTCCTCTCCTCCCACTGCAATCTTAAGTGGCTAGATTGTGTTGGAGGTGTTCTCAAGTCCAGGAAAGATGTAGTGGGACTCTGGAGTTGATCAAGGAATGTAAACAAACACATTTTGGAGTGGTAACACCAGTACGGTGGGCAGTCTGTTTTTCACTTTTAGAAAGGAAAAATGGATCAGAATCAAACTACCAGCTATATCAACACATTCTACAGAATATGAACAATCATAAATGTGTATTTTAAACAGAGGACAATTTGAGGCCTAAGTGGGGCTGACAGTGAACCTTTAACATCTGGCTAAAGTTTCAATTGTTGTTGCTTTTGCTTTATTTTTGATGAACATTTGCCTGGGCTAGGATTTAATACTGGAGGACATGAGGAACCATGAGGAACTGGTGCTCAGCTTCAATGTCCTAAACTAACAAACACTACAACTTCAAGAGCTTAACATAAACTGCACTACAAACCTACCAATTATGGTGAAGCCACAGTTCAACTCTTCCCACCAAAGGGCTGCTGCATGTCCCAGCTTCTGTGTGACAAGAACTACTCCACCTCACACATTCATGCAGCCTGCCAGCTTGTGCAACTGAGAAAGATGACACATGTATAATAAACATCACAAAAGAGCACAGCAGTTAGACACAGAAATGAGTGATGTAAAATGACACAACCCAAGTCACTGCAGGCTGAGCAGATCCCCAGCAACACACAGTGAGAATGGATTCCCCCCTCCACCACATCATGGAAGTCCACATGAGGTTCAGGCCAGATCCAAAGACCAGAAAACTTCCCTCAAGCTGTCTAACACCCCACAGGACATGCAAGGGAGAATTTTTTCAACCGCCATGGAGATTAAACACATCGGGAACCACTGCATGCTCCATGTAAGTGAACACTTGTACTACTGCATCAGGTACCATTGCCTTTCTCTTATTTAGGGTTGGACATGGACAATCTTTTGCAGAAGGGGGTCAGACTTATGCTGAGCTTGGACCTTGCATTGTCCCCTGAACCCTTCAAGAAGTTTAAGCACTGTGTTCTTGTTGCCCAGTTTACTGTTTAAATTAAACTGCTTCTTCTATTAATTGACAGAGTTAAACTGATTTACTTAAATGTATTGTTGACTGTTTTCCTGCACAGGTTTATAGCATATCCACAGCTAAAAATTATGCATAACACTTCCTAGAATATGTTGATATGACTCTACAGGGCCAGATTTGTGGTCGGGAGGAGACTTAAAAATAAGAAGTAAGGTTGGGCCAGACCCTATTGTATACCACTGTCAAACAATCCACCCAGGTCAGAGTTGGTGAGAGAGGGCTGACATCACATCTGCAGCAATCTGGTATTAACATGCAGCAAAACCTCAGAGGGGACACAAGTGGGATCAAGAGATGAAACAAACAGCCACAGGGGCTGACCTTTGCCAGAAACCACAGAGGAGACAGTTTTCCAGTTCAAGGAGTGGGGAGGGTTTCATGTGTGTCTTTGTCTTTGTTGGAGGGCAACTCAGTTAACACACTACACACAAGTACCTCAAAGTACTTTCATACAGCATCCATATAAGCTCCTCCTTGGTAGGGGGGATTAAGCTGACTGCCTTCCTACCATCCTCTCGAGGTCCAGGACTGCTGCCATTGATGCTGCTGTCTCTCTCCTGCTTGACCGCATGTGTGGCAGCAGGAGAGAGAAAGTGCAGCAGAATCATCATCTTCTGCACCTCTTGCACCCTTTGTCTTTATGACTGTGGCCACAGCCTTTTTTGCTCTGGTCCCCTGATTTGGCAGCAGGGACAGGAGACTTCCAGGACATCACTTCTTCAGCAAAAGCATATCCACCATCTCGAGTAAGAGCGCATGCTGTAGGGGCATTTTTTTATTAGAGAAACTCACCAACTACAACAAAACATCAACACATGCAATACTTGCTAAGCAGAAATGAACTAATTATGCAAAGCAATACTTCTCAAATAGTGATTGCAAGTCCCTAATCCACAAGTAAAGAAAGAGAATAAAAGAAGCAAGTCATTGGAAGATAAAAAAAACAACAACCAGAAGAAATAAATTCATCTCCAGTCTCCAGTGTTAACGGATCCTCATTTTAAACAACCAAATCAATGCCAAAATGTACAAAACATTTCCCAGGGAAGAACTTTGTAATCATATTCTCTGACAACATATACTTCTTTTGGAATGCAATCAACTAAAACTTCTAATCCGAGAACCTTTTTTCAGTAATGCATATTGACATCTAATCTGCCACGTCCACCATTTAATAAAAGCGAACATTAAAACAATGTGCTACAAGTTCCACGTTTGCAAGTGTGAGGAATTTTTCCCCAAATTAAAGTTGCGTAAGTTACTGTCTTGAATTCTGGAAAAGTCCATCTGTTTTCTGTACATGTCTAGAAAGATTTAATATAAGAACAGGTGAAAAATAAATGTTCCATTGATTCAGTCTCCATCTGGCATTCTTGCCTGGGGCATAGTATTTCACTCATTTGTTTGTGCTTAGCATTTCCTATTACATTTAATCTGCCATGCACACTTAACAATAATACATCCCACATTTTCTTGGAAATCCTTTTTTTCCACTAATTGCTTTGTTATGATCTCAGGAGCCACACCACACTCAGGTGCAAAAAAACAACTCTATATAAAAACAACTCTTACAACGTGGTGTTACAGCTTTTTGCCAGTAGATGCTTAAAGTTGACTGGGTGTTAATAACCAACAGTTAATTTTCTTAAAACATACTGTAGTACAGGATGTTTGTAAAATGCATTGACTTTTAACAACCCTCAGCCTGTCTTGCTCCCAAACCTTAAACAATGAGAAGCAAACCTCCTTAAACAAAGCCAAACCAGTACTCAATTGTTCATGCATCATTGGACGTATATTAAATCTAAAAAATACACAAGAAAAATGTTGCTGGGTTAGACATATCTACTCCCCCCACTTTAATCCCTCTGTATGTAGAACCCTGTTTAATGGGGTTCAGCCTGCTCCCCCAAAATAACCTGAAAATGATACTATAAATTTCCATCTCCAATTCAGTTAGTAAAGCAAAAATACAACTTGAATACAGAAAGATAGGGATCATAAAGGTTTTAACCATGTACACTCATTTTTTGCTTTGCCATAGGCCACTGATACCATCTTGTAACTTGACCTTCAGCTTTCTGGAGCATCAACTCCCAATTATACATTGTTTGGTCCATATGACCAAAGGAAATTTCCAGAATCCTTTGTGGGCCAGGTATACTCTTCACATTCCCTATGGCAGAAGGGGCATCTCTAACTGCAGGATCCAAAAACATCCCAGAACTCTTATATATAGCAGGGAGGGTTCTAGGGTACTCAGGAAAAAACCGGAGTGATACATAACCACTACACTTAATTAAACTACTAATGGAGGGGGCAGTGAGCATGCAGGCCCAAAGACTCCAAGAGGAGGAGGAGGTCAATAACCCCCCCCAACACAGTGATGGAAGAGGTCTGGAGGGAGGAGGTGGAAGGGGTGAGAAAACAGCAAAGGATGAAGGGGGTAAGGAACACAAAACAAGGGTAGGTGGAGGGGTGCACAGAGGGAAGAAATGTGAAGAGAAGTATAGAGGGAAGGGAAGGAAGGTCAGATTCTAAGTGGAGAGTGGTGTCTCTGAACGCGCGGAGTCTTGGAAACAAGATGAATCACCTGCAGGCACTATTAGCAGACAGGAGGGTGGACATAGCAGCAGTAACCAGGACTTGGGCAACATCACACCATGACTGGGACCTTGCAATCCCTGGCTAAAAACTATACAGGAGTGACAGGATAGTAGAGAAGGGGGGAGGGGTGGCAGTTTACATCAGGGAGGGAATAAGTTGCACAAAGAAGTCAGAGGAAGGGAGGCGGAGTCATTATGGGTTCAGTTACAGTCTAATAGAGGGAGAAAGGTGAGGCTGGGGGTGATTTACAGACCACCCAACCAGGATGAGGAGAGGAACAGGGAACAGAGTTTGAAAATGTTGGAAACTGCGGGAAAAGGAGAGGTGGTAAGTGTGGGGGACTTCAACCTGCCCAAGGTGGACTGGCGCGTTCCATCCACAGCATGTGCTAGGAGTCAGGTGATAATGGAAGGACTGAAAAATGGGTTCCTGACTCAGGGCATCAAACAAGATCACAGGCAATTCTTCATCTGGTGTTCATAAATGGGGAGCATGTACAGGAAATAATGGTCAGGGAGCCTCTGGGTAGGAGTAACCATTGCACAGTGTGGTTCCAGTTGGATATGGGCAGGGAAAGCATCCTGACTAAGACAAAAATCTTGGATTTTAGGAGGGCGGACTTCATGTAGGTGGGTGAAGTGATAAGGAACCACCTGGCAGGCCTCAAAGCAAATATGGGAGTGGACTAAAAGTGGTTCATTAAGAAAGGAATACTGGTTGCCACAGAGGAATGCGTTAGGCTCAGGGGGAAGAACACAAGAGCCAAAGCACCCAGCTGGTTCAGTTCTAGGGTCACCCAGGCAGTAAGGGAAAATAGGTTAGCCTATAGAAAATTCAGGAAGACTAAGAGAGAGGTGGATAGCAAAAATTCCTAAGATTGGCTAGGGAGGCAAATAAGGAAGCCCAGTGAACTAAGGCACAGAAGAAGCTGCAGATAGCTGAAGGAATTAAGAAGGGGGAGGTGGTCTTTTTTCACTATGTAAGTGAGAAAAGGGACAAGAAAGATGGGATTGTTTGGAGAAAAGTCGGTGGAGGACAACGGGAGAAAAGCAGAGATACTAAATGAATACTTCTGTTCCATCTTCACCAGGGAGAAGGACAGACCAGTGCTTTCAGGAGGGAGAAGAGGAGTGGGGGTAGGGGGGAACACATATGTAGTGATAAAGGAGGATAGAGTGAGGGAGGGGCTGCTAGCATTGAAGGTGGACAAATCACCAAGCCCAGACAGAGTTCATCCAAGGGTGCTAAGGGAACTGGCTGAGGAGCTGGCAGAGCCACTGGCTGGCTTATTTAATACTTCACTGGATTCAGGTGTGCTATCGCAGGACAGGAGAACAGCACATGTGGTGCCACTCCACAAAAGCGGTCCCTGGGATGATCCGGGGAATTACAGACCAGTCAGTCTGACCTCAATCGTGTGCAACCTCATGGAGACCATATTTAAGGAAAGGTTGGTAGAATATATGTACCTGTACTATATACTATGTATTGTATAATCTCATCTCATTTTATGTATGTATTATCCCGGGTCATGCCTGAAAATAGTCAACTTTGGCTAGCGCACCTAACCCAGTTAACAAAAACTAAATAAAATAAATAATATCTAGAGGAGCATGGTTGCCAGGATGTGAGGCAGCACAGGTTC
The DNA here is from genome assembly GCA_016271365.2 of Neoceratodus forsteri. NCBI lineage: Eukaryota > Metazoa > Chordata > Ceratodontiformes > Ceratodontidae > Neoceratodus > Neoceratodus forsteri. The sequence goes on along the minus strand of CM057454.1, from coordinate 1,019,939,192 downwards.
ATGGGGGGAGATCCTGTCAAATGAATCTGACTGGGTCACTAAGACAGTAGACAGAGGCCAAGTGGTAGACATCTTCTAAATGGATTTCAGCAAGACCTTTGACTCTGTGTCCCACAAAAGGCTGATCAGGAAGTTGACCTTAAAACTGCAGGTGGATAAAGCAATGGGGCCTGATGGGATTCACCCCAGAATTCTAAAATAACTAAGGGAAGAACTAGTAACATCACTGACTACCCTTTTTAATAAATCAGGGGAGGATGATGTGGTACCTGAGGACTGGAGAAGGGTGGATTTGATTCCCCTTCACAAAAGTGGGAGCAAGACAGAGGCAGAAAACTACAGACCTGTCAATTTGACCTCAGTGGAAGGGGAAAATGATGGAATCACTTTTGAAGGAAAGAATTGTTGAGCACCTAGAGGCCAGGGGGACACAGAACCCAAGGCAGCATGGATTCACAGCAGGAAGGTCATGTCAAAAAAATCTAATTGATTTCTTTGACTGGGTGACCAAAGTAGTAGACCAGGGAGGGGCTGTGGACATGGCCTACCTAGATTTTAGCAAGGCATTTGACACAGTCCCACACAAAAGATTAATAAACAAATTAGCCAGCCTGGGAGTGGGTACCAGGGTAGTAGCCTGGGTAAAACACTGGCTGGACAACAGGACACAGCAGATAATAGTAAATGGAGTCCACAATGAAGAACGGAGGGTTACTAGTGGGGTACCACAGGGTACAGTACTGGGGGCTGGTCCTTTTTAATGTCTTTATAAGTGACATTGCAGAGGGACTGGAAGGGAAGGTATGTCTCTTTGCAGATGACACAAAGATCTGCAACAGGGTTGATACACAAGGTGGGGTGGAAAGGATGAAAAAGGACTTGGCAAGGTTGGAGGAATGGTCAAAGGTATGGCAGCTTAGATTCAATGCAAAGAAGTGCAAAGCAATGCACCTGGGAAACAAAAACCCAGGGCAAGAGTACACAGTGGGGGAGGGGAGATACTGACAACAACAAAAATGGAAAGGGACCTGGGGGTAGTCATATTAGATGACCTAAAGGTGGACCAGCAATGTGAGAAGGTGGTAAGGAGGGCTGGGGGGATACTGGGATGCATAGGGAGAGGTATCACCAGTAGAAAACAGGAAGTTGTTGGCCCTCTGTACATACAGTTGGTAAGACCACATCTGGAGTACTGTGTACAGTTCTGGAGACCTCATCTCCACAAAGACATAGACAGGGTGGATGCTGTCCAGAGAAGGACAACCAAAATGGTGCAGGGTTTGCACCAGAAGACATATGAAGAAAGACTAAAGGAGCTTAAGATGTATAGCATTGAGGAAAGGAGGGAGAGGGGGGACATGATAGAAAACTTTCAAATACCTCAAGGGAAACAACAAAGTCCAAGAGGGTAGCATCTTTCAAAAAATGAGATGTGCAAGAACAAGGGGGCACAATTTGAAGATAGAGGGGAGACGGCTCAGAGGTAATGTAAGGAACTATTTCTTCACAGAGAGGGTTGTAAATGCATGGAACAGCCTTCCTGAGGAGATCATAGAGTCAAAACCAGCGGGGAAATTCAAGAATGCATGGAACAGACATAAGGCAATTCTAGAGGGGGGTAGGAGGAAGTAGGCTATTGGTTAACTAGGATCTGCAGCTTATCCATTAGGTAGGGAAATGGGCAGACTAGGCGGGCCAAGCGGTCCTTATCTGCCATCAAGTTCTACGTTTCTATGGTGGATCTCGGGGCTGGGGATAAGATGTTCAGATAGGTGGAAAACTGGCTGAGGGACAGAACCCAGAGGGTGGTTGTGGGGGAGAGTTATCTGGCACCAGAGAGGTCACCAGTGGGGTCCTGCAGGGCACCAGGTGAATATATCACTGATGAAACAGCAGATGAAATACCACACTGCAGAAAGCACTAATGTGTGTACAGCAAGAGGGGTTTCACAGCACACAGGAAGAACCACTACCTCTGTCGCTGTATGCTCTCATGAGGAAGTGTGACAGAGGCTGCTGGTGTGGTGCCTGGTCAAGCCACTCCTGTGGAGGAGTGGCTAGGGAACCAGCACCTAGTGGCATAGGGGACCCAGGGCAGCAGTTTGAATACCCCCAGGTCCCACAGTACTGCAGCTTTTTTTGCCAAAAAATATAATTTTCCCTCCTGTGGTGTTTCGCCCCATCCCTGAAGTCCACCACCACCCCTGGAGTTAGTTATACTTAGTCCAGTAAGTATGGGGGGGTGAAGCCCCCATGTTGGAAGGTGGGGGGGCATAGCCCCCCCAAAAAACAAAGATAGTGTTATTTTGAACAGTGTGTGCTGTTTCTCTTGTGGTCGACATTCTGTCTGCGGCATTGTTGTTTTGCATGGTTTGGACCATGACATTCTGACCCCATGCCATCCCACTGGGATTGGTGCTGGGGCCAGTGTTGTTCAATACCTTTATCAATGACATTGGGGATGGCGTTAAGGGCAAAATGTGCCTATTCGTGGTCACCAAGCTCTGTGAGAGAATGGACACAGCTGAAGGGATACAGGAGTTACAGGATGATCTGGAAAAGCTGGGGAGGTGATCCGGGATCTGATAGCTTGGCTTTGATGCCAAGAGATGCAAAGTTATGCACACTGGAGCCAAGAATTCCAGGATGGAGTACAACCTGAGTGGAGTCCAGGAATCTGCATCAGAGGAGGAGAGGGACCTGGGAGTGATGATCACTAGTGACATGAAATACTGTAGTGCTCAATGTTCCCCAGAGAGAGAGAGAGAGAGAGTCCAGTCGCTAGTGAAATCAGCAAAAAAGGAGAGAGCATACCTGTTATCACCTTTGAAGTGCTTTATATTATTACAGTCCACAAACATTTTATCATGTTGTTGTGTTTCAAGCACTGGCCTAATGGTATTTTCATTTATGCCATTTATTATTGACATTGGGATTTAAGGATATAATTGTGTGGAAGTAACTTGATATATTTTTTGGCCTGTATTCATATGTAGCCTTTTTATTACAGTTAATTTTTACATAGATGTACTAACATTTGTTCACATTCTTTTTTGTTTCAGAAGTGACCCACTTTTTGGGTACCGGCACCCATAGTTGGAGTCTGCCACCAATAGGATTTGGAATTTAGTACTATGGGTAACCCCTGTATACATCTGTATATTTCACTTCCTGTGGGCTATCATATCCCACCATTCATGTCTTGCTTAATGCCCTTCCAAGCATTGTTTTGGTGCACCAGAACTGGTTGTGGTTTTAATTTGTTACGTTTGATCATGTTACAATTTCTTGCTAGCATAAATGTTTTTGATTAGTGGTATTTACTGTCTCCCACTGATGCACTTTCTAACAAGAATATGTTTTTAATAAGCATTTATAATAAGTTCATTCCCATTTTGATTATTGTGCTTTTAAGTGTCTGACTTGTAAGAAGTGTTTCTATGTGCTATTACAGCATTTGTCAAAATGCAATTGTGCATGAAATGCATCAGGTGATGTAGTAACTGCCATAAGTGGAGGGGTTAAGCAGATAGTGTGTAGTGTCCTGGATCACTGCTGCTGTTTTTACTTGGTTTATGAGCACTGTTTGTGGGCTGAAATAAAATAAAGCACTTTGAAGGTGATACCAGGTGTGATCTCTCCTTTTTAGCTGATGTCTCTCTCTCTCTCTCTCTCTCTCTCTCCCCGAAACATTAAGCACTAAGTACTATATTGCATTTGAACTTCCTGAACCAGTCTATGGATTGGCAGGTGCCAGTTTCCTTTTTCTTTAAATGTTGCACTTTTTAACCGAGGCACTGCCTTTACCCAGGTGCATTCGCTCTTCTGCCTACATTGACATGAAGCACTCCACGCAGTGCAAGAAAACAGCAGCAAGGGCAAACAAGATGCTGGGATGCATAGCTTGGAGGATGAGTAGTTGGAGAGAGAAGGTTATACTACCCTTGTACAGATCACTGGTGAGGCCACATCTAGAGTATGGAGTTCAGTACTAGTGCCCACACCTCAAAAAGGACATTAACCTGCTAGAGAAGGTCCAGAGGAGGGCTACAAAGATGATAGTGGGTTCATGACAGCCCAGTGGTGTAGAGGGCTGAGGCGCCTCATGCCTTATCTCTTAGCACGCTGGTGACTCAGGGTCGGGAGTGAGCTCAGATCACTGGGGGTTGGCTGGGGAGGGAGAGGATAGAGCATCTGATGCCAGCTCTCCTCTCCTGGGGTGGAGTAGGTGATGACTTCAGGCTAAGCAGTGACTCCCAGTGGAGATTGGGATTTCACACACACCAGGGTCATGCAAGGCTGGGGGGGGTTGCAGCGGACATCTGTGGGTTGGGAGTGGGAGCGTGCCTGACACAAGCTGGACATCATTGTACAGCCGCACCTCCAAGAGGGGGTTCATGATAACACTCACACAACACAAGGAGGAAAACTCCAGCACCCGAAGGAGACAACAGAGTACCTGCCCCACGCCCACTGTCAGACTCCACCTTCCTCTGATCTCTTTTTCCCTCAGCCTACATCCAGCCCACTGGACTAGATTGAAAGAGTGTCCATGTTAGAGGAGGGTGGCACCAACCTGAGAGGCACAAGTCAGGGGGTTACCAGAGGGACAGAGGATGGCAGGTCAGGGTTCCTGGGAGATCTGGGGTGAGGGTGGACTCAGGCCAGGTGGGACAAGCAGGTGACTCCCAAGGGATGCTTCAGGAACCGGTGACCAGAGGGAAATAAAGTATTTAAAAAAAGAAAGATGCTAGCGGGTCTGCAAGGTAAGGCATTTGAGGAGAGGTTGAGGGCACTAAACATGTACTCCCTGGAGCAAAGAAGACAGAGAGGGGACATGATTGGGACCTTCAAGTACTTGAAAGGGATAAATAAGGTGGATAAGGAAGGCCTCTTTAAGCTGAGTGGCAACCATAACATGAATGCAGCACAATCTTAAGCTGGAGGGGGAGGTTTAGGAGGAAGGTCAGGAAGCACTTCTTCATAGAGATGGTGTTGGATACTTGGAATGCACTGCCAGAAAAGGTAGTCTCATTGCAGAGAGTGGGTAATTTCAAGAGAGGCTGGGATAGGCATATGGGGAAGGTAAGGATCATGGGTAGGGAGGATGTGAGGAGTGGGGAGGGGGGCAGGGACAGTAGCTCAAGCTGTGGACCCTGCAATACAAGCAGACTAGATAGACTAAATGGCCTTCTTCTGCTGGCTTGTTCATATGTTCAGATATTCAGCTTGGACCCTGACACCTTAGAATATGTCTAGAAGTGTGTCAATGCTTTTTCCCCAGATTCTTTATCTCATACTAATAAACAAATGTCATCCATGTAAGCTGCTGCTTTATGTGACAATGGACCAAGTATTGTGTATACCCCCTGAATTTCCTCATCTTGTTGAATATTTCCTAAGAGTGGATCCAACAAAAAAAGATACAACACAGGACTAATGGGGCAACCCTGCCTCACACCTGATAAAATCATACATTCTGTCCCTTTTTTTTTCCATTTACGAGGGGAAAAATTGAACTACCACATTAAACAAATAGTAACCAAGTAAGAAACTGCTGAGGAACCCCATATTTCTTCAAAACTGTAAACAAAAAGTCGTAATTAACTCCATCAAAGGCCTTCTCCTGATCTATCAGGAGAAGGCCTTCCACTTTATGATGTTGTCCCTGTTCCACTAGCTCTCTTATAAGAATCAGGTTGTCTTGTATTTTCCTCCCTGGAATTGCAGAAGTCTGCAATGGTAGGATCAGAGATGATGCTGCTAAAGTCAACCTTTTGCACAAGATTTTAAGCAAAATGTTAAGATCCATATTTAACAAACTAATCAGTCTCTAATTTTTAATATTTCCTTTGTCTCCTTGTTTATGCAAACAAATGAAATCACCCTGAAAAAAGTTTTCCCTTCTGAACCCTCCTTTAAACACTTGTTTAAAACTTCCACCAATATTTCTGCAAGGTCATCTTGAAAAACATTATAAAATTCGCACAGACGTCCATCACAACTGAGGCTGTGTTGCTGGGCAAAAATGTTATAGCCTCTATCGCCTCCTACTTCTGTATCTGTTTTATCATGACTTCTTTACTGCTGCTTGGAATACTCAGAATCTGAAGGGGATCAACAATGAGTCATGTTCCTTATTAGTCCTAATACTGCTCCCAAAAGTGTAAAAAACAAAGCTGTCTATGAGCTTTAGAATATCAGCCATGGACGTGAACATGTTTCCTAATTCATCATTTAAATGAGCAATAACCCTTTTTTCCACTCTCTTTCTGCATGCCTCAAATTGATTTGTTTGGGCCCTACTCTCTTGTGTTCCAAATCCTTCGGTATTGATGATGTTTCATCTTTTTATAGCTGAAGTTTATGGGATATAATTACAAGATGTTTCTGTTGCTAGGGTTAACAATTTTTGTAATTGATGTTATAAATTAAGATACTCTAAATATTCTTCCCTCTGTTCACCACCTGCTATCTAAATACAATTCTTTTTTTATATCGTGTTTAACCCCTTCCCACCATTCTATTAATTTGTCAAAAAATCTACATTAGTGGTACCTGCCAACAATATTTCTCTTGTTTGTCTTTGTAAAGAAATGCTTTCTAAATGTAAGCAATTTAACCTCAACAGTAGTGGTTTGGTACTAGGTCCAGTTGGAGGGCCAATTGTAATGTGCACCACCTTGCGGTCTGAAATTTCAACTGGAAGAAGCTGAAAATGCCCAATTGGTAACCATGGAGACAAAAATATAAAATCAGTTCTGGAGAGAATATTTCCTTTGAAAAAAGTGTGTTGTTAAGCAAAGTGAGAAGAAACATAGAAACATAGAAACATAGAAGTTGACGGCAGATAAGGACCGCAAGGCCCATCCAGTCTGCCCATTTCTTTTTCTACCTTATAAATGTGCCATCGGCCTTTGCTCTGTCAGTGACCTATCTATTCATAGTCATTTGTATTGCTCCCTTATGCCTATCCCATGCCTGTTTGAAGCCCTGCACTGTATTCATAGCCACCACTTCTTGTGGTAAGCCATTCCATGCATCTACCACCTTTCTGTGAAAAGAATTTCCTCACATTCCCCTTAATCGGCCTCCTCTAATCTCATGCTGTGTCCTCTTGTCCTGCTATTTTTCTTATATTTAAACATGTTAGACTCTTTCACCTTGTTTATGCCCTTAAGGTGTTTAAATGTCTCGATCATATCACCTCTCCTCCTTTGCTCAAGGTATACATATTGAGCTCCGTTAATCTGTCCTCATATATCTTCTGATGCAGTCCCTGCACCATTTGGTTGCCCTTCTCTGGACTGCCTCAATTTGGTTAATGTCCTTGTGAAGGTGTGGCCTCAATACTGCACGCAGTACTCCAGATGGGCCTAACCAATGTCTTGTACAGAGGGATTATTACCTCCTCTACGACTTGTGATACCCCTACTAATACACCCTAACACCCCTAGCCTTACCACTGCTTTAGAGGTCTGCTTGGATGATTTTAGGTCATCAGTGATGATGATGCCCAAGTCTCTTTCTTCCTTTGTGACTGCTAGCAACTCCTCCCAGCCTATAAGTGGCTTCAGGGTTTCTCTTCCCTATGTGCATGATTTTGCACTTCTTTGCATTAAATCCCAGTTGCCACTCTTCTGACCATTCTGCTAGTTTATCCAGATCTCTTCTCATTCTGCCCACCCCATCTGGATCATCTACTCTGTTGCAGATCTTGGTGTCATCTGCAAACAGACAAGCCTTACCCTCTAGTCCATCTGCGAGGTCACTAATGAAGATGTTGAATAGGACTGGCCCCAGGACTGATCCCTGAGGTACCCACTTGTGACTTGCATCTCTTCTGACTGTATACCATTTACCACCACTCTCTGTTTTCTGCCAGTCAACCAGTTTGCCACCCAGTTGACCAACTGACCCACCCGAGCCTACCTAGCTTATTTATCAATCTTCTATGTGGAACAGTGTCAAAGCTTTGCTGAAGTCAAGGTAGGGACATCAACTGCTCCCCTTGGTCCACCACTCTGGTTACCCAGTCAAAGAAATCTATGAGATTAGTTTGACAGGACCTTCCTTTGTAAACCCATGCTGTCTTGGATCCTGTGCCCTATGGATTCCAGGTGTTGCACTATCCTTTCCTTAAGGAGTGCCTCCATAATCTTGCCCACTACTGAGGTAAGACTGACCGGTCTGTAGTTCCCGCCTCCTCCCTGCTACCACTCTTGTGGAGTGGGATCACATGAGCCCTTCTCCAGTCTTCTGGGACCTCTCCTGTGCTCAGAGACTCACTAAACAATTCTGCTAAAGGCTCTGCTAGTTCCTCCTTTAGCTCCTTAAGTACCCTGGGATGTATGCCATCAGGTCCCATTGCCTTATCCACCCTGAGCTTAGCAAGCTCTTGTAGGACCCTTTCTTTTGTGAAGGGAGTAGTGCTCACCTCCCTCCCCCCTGTGTCCATGATGCTGAGCTGTGGGCCCTGCCCTACCTTCTCTTCAGTAAATACTGAGCAAAAGTATCTATTTAGGATAGATGCCTTTACAGGGTCCTCCTCCTCACATGCTCCCTTTTCTCCATTAAGCTTAGCAATACCCCCTCTGGACTTTCTCCTTTCACTAATGTATCTATAGAAAGTCTTGTCACCTTCTTTTACTGTCCGTGCTAGTGTTTCCTCAGTTTGGGACTTTGCCTGCCTTACTGCCTTACCTGCTTCCCTTAGGGCAGTTTGGTATGCCTCCCTATCTTCATCCCTGTGTTCCTTATATTTTCTGAAGGCCAGCCTTTTGGCTCTGACCTTTTCTGCTACTGTATTTGAGAACCAAAGTGGTTTCCTTCTTCTTTTTACACTTCCTTTTCTGTCTAACACAATGGGATGTTGCTTCAAGTATTGTATCCTTAATGCTTGCCCTTTGCCTGTACCTCCTCACCTGTGTTTCTTTTTTGCCAGGGCTAGCTTAACTCTGTTGGCCATCTTATCAAAGTCAGCTCCTCTGAAGTCCCATATTTTTGCCTTGGAATGGGATGATTTAGATGTAGTAGCCAAATTGAACCATACCATGTGATGGTCACTGGCCCCAGGTGACCTTCTACCTGGAGATCTGTGATCCCTTCTTTGTTAGTCAGTACTAGATCTAGGATAGCCCTGTCTCTTGTGGGTTGCTGTACCAGTTGTTTGAGGCCCTCCCCCTGCAAGGAATCCACTATGTGTCTAGTTCTGGCCGATGTTCCTGCTGGTATTGACCAATCTGTATCTGGCATGTTGAAGTCTCCCATTATCAGAACCTCCTTTAGCTGTCATGTTTTGTATATCTTCTAACAGTAATGTGTCTATGTCCTCCCTCTGGTCTGGGGCCTGTAGACAACCCCAGTTCTTATGGCTGTCCCATTTCCTGTTTCCAGGGTGACCCACAGTTCTTCTGGCTCATTATGTGTATTCTGAATTTCTGTAGCTTTGATATTTTCATTAACATACAGGGCCCTCCTCCCCCTTTTGCACCTCGGTCTCTTCTGAACAATACATAGCCAGGTACTGAAGTCTCCCAAGTGTGGTTACTGGTAAACCACGTCTCACTAATTGCTACTATGTCCAGTTTAGCCTCTGACATTATTGCCTGCAGGTCTGGGATCTTATTTCCCAGGCTGTGAGCATTTGTGTACATGATTTTCCATTGGCCAGATTTTGGTGTGTTAGTTGTTGGGTGAAGTTTGGCATTACCCTGTGCATCGTATGGGGAGACAAACCTTTTTCTTACCTGGTGATGCAAATGAGCGGCAAACCGCGCTGAATTCCTGTTTGACCCACTTAGCTGAGGGAGGGTGTTCTTTCCATTCGAACGTATGGGGTGCTGCACCCTCTCCCCATTGCTAGTTTAAATATTCTGCAAAGATGTCAAACTTCTGCCCCAATGCACTGACTCCTCTTTAGTCAGATGCAGTCCATCAAATTTAAAGAACTTTCGCTCCCAGAACTGTTGCCAGTTCCCTACAAATCTGTGTCCTTTTTCTGGCACCAGTCCTTGAGCCACATGTTTAGCCCCCTATCTCCCTTCTCTGACCTTCCGTCCATCTGCTCCCTTCTCCCAGACTGGCAGGATCTCAGAGAAGGAGATGCCGGACAGAAATAGATGATAGTTTGTCATCCAGCCTAGTCAGGTGTTCCTTGGTCTCCACAACTGACCGGCTGGGATCGATTAGTCCCTATGTGTACTAGGACATCAATGTTTTCTCCTGCTTTGTGAACAATTTTAATGCGGTCAGTGTCTCTCCATGCTGATGTACCTGGGAGACATCTGACCATCACCCTGGTTGGAGATGGGTATCAACTCCCGAATCATGGAGTCTCCTATGATCAGAAGTTTTTGGATTTCCTTTGTGCTTGTTTAGTTTTGGTTCCTGATTTGGGTGAGTATTGTTGTGCCAGCTCCTGTGCCGCAGTGTCCTGCTCTGCAGTGTCTTCTGCCTCTTTATTTGATTTCAGAGATAGAGGCAGATACCTGTTGTAGTGTTTATATGGTTTTGGAGGTAATGTGTTGGAGAGCAGAGTGATGGGGCACCTGATTTGCTCCTCCTAACCACCTGCCAACCTCCTGGACCAACTACCCTCTGCGGTCGAGGTTTTCTGTTGGATGCTGGGGAAATGGCGGTGGTTCTTATAATGTATTTCCTCTTCAATATGAAATTTGAGGCGTGCAATCTCTGCCCATGCTGCCCGGAGCTGAGACCTAAGATCTCCAAAGGCCCAGCATGTAGGACAGTGTCCTAAATCCTGTAAGACTATCCTTCTGAAAATTGTTCCACAGTACCTGCAGTTAATGAAATCCATTACAAATAAGTTGCTGGGTTTGTAACCTAGTCAGAGTAAGACTGAGTTGCATCTACCAGCATAGCAGTGGAAATCATTTGTCTCAGAAAATTAGTATCACAACCTCTGGACACAGCAGTCTTCAAACCACAGTCAAAATCCCAACCAAAAATAATACCCTTTGTGGAGTATAGAAAAGATCTTACTAACTTAAATACCTCAGTCCTGGTGGTGTGAACCCATGGACAATATACATTAATAAACTGAAGTTCATGACTCTTACAATTACAATCCAAAATAAGTACCCTTCCTGGGATAAGGTCTATTAAGCAATGAACCACTACAGAGTAGTCAGAAAATAGAACACTTATACCATCATACATTTCCTCCCCCAAGGACCAAAATGTAGGACCTCACATCCACAACTTTTGCATTCTCTATGCCTCACTAAGTGTTTGTATGTGAGTGACCTGCAAGAAAATAACGCCAGATTTAATGTTATGTAAAAAAAATAGAAACCAAAGACATCCTCTTTTTCATATTATACATGGTATTCACATTTAGCAATGTTACATAAAATTCCTGTCCAATTAGAATAAGAAGGGAAAAAGATCCAAAACCGTCATCATAAAAATTACTTCCTTCCCTTCCTTCTACTTCTGACTTGTCTCAGACTTTTCCTTTTTTTGGAAGTCAGCAGATCTGGTCCAGGATCTTCTGCTCCTGAGGAGGGGTCAGGCTGTGAAGAGGGCACTAAGGACCCATCTGACTCTTCTTCACTATCCTCCATCCTTTCTGTGTGACCAGTAATCCACATTTCTTTTCCAGTGCCATTGAGGATCTTCTTGTCATTTTTGACACAAGCTGTCCAGTTTTCCTTTCAGAATGTTACTGTTTTAAATATTTCAGTCTCTGGAGTGTTAGGCAGAGATATCTCTTTCCTTGTTTCCTTGTTTCCTCTGTCACAGTTTTTGTTTATCCATGTCTGCTGATGGTGTTGTTTGGTCAGCTTCTGCAATATCCATATCTCCTGATTCCATCTCCTCTTCTTCATTCCTTATTGTATCCTTTCCGGGGGGGGGGCTGGTCAATCCTGAATTTTCTACTTCCTCAGCAGCTAAAGTGGACAGTTTCTGGACATGGTTCAGAGCTTTTCTTGGGCATAGAGGAGTGGGACTCTTGTTTAGTCATTCTTCACCTAGCTGAAAAGGTGTTTTGCTTCTTGTAGGTTTCTTCACCATATTTAAATAGTAGCCTGTTGTGCATAATCAATATTGTTTCCTCTGTTGTGTAATGCCCATGGACACTGCATATATGAATGTCCCTCCTCATCACACAGACTGCATCTCATTTTATTCCTACATTATCTGCTTGCATGCCACAGCTCTGTACAAAGACCACACTTGACTGCATCACAGGCACTACTTAAGTGAGTATTTGCCCCACACCTGTAACATGCCTTGGGCTGCACTACAAAGAATAGTATTCCTTTATCCTTGCCAAAGTAAAAACAATCAGGTAGATGCTGTAAACTTGTGTTAGCATGTAACAGTTGTACTCAAATATGCCATCCCCATGTCCAAATATTTTCCATGTCCATTGTAGGGTCAGGGTTCCCTAATACAGAGAATCTTTGTTTTAACCCATGGAGGATATCAATTACACGCCTTCATTTCTGAAAAGAATTGCTACATTTTTCACTTCATGTTTTGTCAAAGGAATTACTGAAAAAGGAGACCACAGGGGGGTTCTTTTCAACTGATGCAACTTGATCCAAAATCTTTCTAGTTTGTGCACAGCTTCAAAATGAATGTTAAAACAGGTATCGCTCAGGGCATGTATAACAGAGTAAATTTATGTAGCCATGAACTTCATGCTATCTTTGAGTAATATTCTTGCAACAAACCAACAATCGGTGGGGGGGGGGTTCTTCCATGCCACCCTATGCTTGAGCCTTTCAGCATTCCCCCATTTAGCTGGCTCAGTGGAGGGTTTAAAATGGTCTACATAACTTCTTTGTGCCCCAGGTTTTGCTGGGTAAGTTCAAGCCTGAAAGGACCCTGTGAGTGGTTCAAGACTTGTTTGTTCTGAACCACCTGCATTAAGGCTGTTTTTTACTTTGGGGTGTACTGAGTTACCAGGTGCAAACCCAGAGACTGCTCTTGCACTTGAGGGACACATAATATTTCTGGGGTGTTCATAGTATCTGTAGTACTGACGTGACATAACTTAATGGCATTAGGGCTAGGAGAACCTATTTCCCCTTTGTCTTGCTTAGTGTCCTCCAAAACTGCAGACATTACTGCCTTATTATATGGAGGGCAATCATATTTCCAGAATGTCCCAAACATGTTGAAAGTCTTTTTTCAGTACTTGTCTCCTTATCAAAATAAAATCTATCCAGGATTTTCAACTGTAACATAGAGTTAGAGCTTATAGTGTTTTGTTGTGTCTTGGCTAGGTGTTTTTTTAGCTAAATATTCTGCACTTACAGGCCCTGGAGATTTCCAGGGAGAATCTGGGCTTTATCTAAGCAAGTCTGTTTGTAATAAGGCTGTTTCAACTGACCAGTAAGAATCCTGCTGTATTGGTGGATGTTGGGAGGAATTTACAGTGTTTTTAATTTTTTCCTCTGTCCATTTGTTTTTTAAATGGCACTACAATGATGCCTGTTGCTTAACATTGTACTGTCTCTCCATCAAGCACAGGTTTCTTTTCCTGCACCCCTGTTACAGCTGCACTCTCACTTGTGTCTGCCATTTTTTAATGGGTCCCACATTATTCTCTAATGCAACTGGTGCTGTTGTGGAATGAATCACTCCTCCATCTAACTCACCTGAACTGCCAGAGGGATAAGCTACTGCCTCCTGCCCCAATCCCTCTGTGAGCTCTACATCAATAGCAGGTAAACGAGACTCACCCTTTGGAACCAGCAGGGATTTCTATAAGTGTGACAGGTATTTCTCTTCTTTGTCTGCCAGCAGCTTCAACAAGAATTCTTTTTTCCTCCTGTAGGCAAGTTCCAACTCCCAATCCATTGTTTCAGGAACTTCCTTGGTAGTAGCACTGTGCAATGAAAATGTTAGGTACTCTGGTTCACTCATTATCCAGTTCGCTTTTGGCAACTTCCTAGGACCTGCCTGGAGACTCTCCCGCAGGTTCAGAACTGGCTCTGCTCTCTTTCAAGTCTGCATTTGCTTCCACAATGCTCCAGGTGGGGAAGGAAGCAAATCCCTCCACCTGGGCAGCCATGCTGCTCACTCCTGCATCCTCCAAAGTTCCGAGATGGAACAGAAACCAGCAGTGCCCCCTACTGAAAAGAGTAGGAAATTTTTTTATTTAGTACATCAGTACAGAATCAATCCAACAATATATACAACAGAACAAAGAAAAGGTCTCTACATCTCCAAATAGAACACATGTTCAATCATGGTCTTACAAAATCTAAAAAAGAAAAAAAGATTTCACTCATCTGTAAAAATATCACTATCAACAAAACCAAAATTAAGTTATTGGTTCATCTGTATCAGTAATCCACAGCAGTCTTTTCCACAATTCCAATATTAATACATTTGATAGTGAGCTTTTTTTTCCAGTTTATACAATTGTATCAAGTCTTGCATACGTTTATTATAAAGTTCCTCATGGCTTCTGCCTTTTGTTGCAGGGTATACCCACATCTCAGAATCCAGATGTTCCATTTAATAATTGTCATTATGCAATGTAAAGTGCTTAAATGCCATTTTCCCCAACTCATGTTGAATACTCCATACATAGGATTAGTGTATGTAAGTACACTGAAAATATTATCACCCCACTGTTTTGCTAAATAATCCCGAAAGCCTGATATAAATGAGTATTGAAAGAAGAGATGCTGTATTTCTTCCTGTTGCACACACCTTAACCTGCTACATATCCTCTCCTGTAATGGTTTATGTTTCTGATTAGCTTTAACATTGAGCTTCTCGTGACACATTAACTAATGCACATCCCACGTTCTTTCAGGTATCCTCTTATTATTCAAAAGCAGTTTCAAGGATTCCCAATGCTTAACAGGACTCTTAACAAATACAATATCTTCCTGACATATTGTGGATAATAATAATATAACTGTTTTATAGGCAATGTGATCACCTGTAGTGACAATAAACCCCACTGTTTTAATCAAAGAAAAGTGCATCTAATATATTCAGGAGCTGTAACAAATCTTTTTACCATTCTAAGGGTTTGCCCTTCCTATTGATCAATCCAGTTAGTACATTTTCCTCTTAATAAGACCACCCACCCTATATTTTGTTGTAATAGTAATGGTTTAATGTTATAACACAAGAAAAAACTATTAAAAAACTAAATCGGGTTAGGCATATTCAGACCACCTTGGTGAGGTGGGAGATATATTTCTTTTCAAAGCATTCAAGCGACTGCTGCAGCATGCTTGAAAATAAATACCAAGCAGAACAGTTTCCAACACCTTCGGTGGTGGGAAAATATAACTGATATACAAAAAAACAGAAATGAGATAAGTTTTTATCAAATATATCCTTTTTTCTTTCCAATTTTCCACTTATTCCATTGAGCCACCTTCACGTTCCCAATCTCTATCTTAGTTTCCCAGTTTATAATGTCTAATTCTCCAGGTCCAAATTCAGTACCTAATATATTTATCAAGTCAGGTTGTATTATATCCCTGCCACAGTATCCTTGAAATTCAACAAATAATTCAACCTTTTACCTTTACACTTATGTACATTTAAAGTCGAACCTGATAACCTCCCAAAATTTGCGCAAGTCAGTATCAGTTCTCCCACTGAAGACTGTGTACTTACTATGATATTTATATCATCTGCATATGCAAGTGCCTTCAATAGAAATTGTTGTCCTCTTATATTAATTGCTTCAATCTTCTCATTAAGAGTCATTTTCCTTAGTAAAGGATCTAAAACAAAGTTATACAAAATCGGGCTTAAAGGACAGCTCTGCCTGACTCCTCTTTGTAGCCTAATTAAAGAGCCCTTCCACCCACATACAACCGGAACCACTATAGCTGTATGATATATACACTTCAACCAGTTAATTACTGTTTCTGGACTATAATACCGTTCCAAAATGTCCTATAAATATGTATGGCTAACCCTGTCAAAAGCTTTTTCCTGATCAAGCAAAATTAAATAACCATCCACTTCCCCGATCTTCCCTAATTCTACTAACTCTCTAATCAATATGATGTGATTTTGAATTTGCCTGCCAGAAATTGCATAAGATTGTGCCTATGCAATAACTGTTTTTGCTATAGAGACCAACCAGTATTTTGGTTAGAATATTAAAATCTGAATTTAAGAGACTTAAAGGCCTCCAGTTTCTAATATCAGATTTCACCCCTTTCTTGTATACATACATTAGTACACCCATGTCCATATACAGCGGCATCTGATTAGTGTCCAAGATATGATTAAATACCAAAGTTATTTCAGGTAAAAGGACAGTACCCTTAAGTTTAATAACTTCATTCAGTAGGCCATCCGGTCCTGGAGTTTTCACCCCCGTTAAAGTAGATAGTGCTTCTTTAACTTCTTGTTCAGTTATAGGTTGTGCTAAGGCTTCTATTACTGTTTGATCAGGCTTCAGAATCTGTATTTCATTAAAAAAAATCCTGAATACTATGATTTTCACTTTCTAAGGGAGCATACATTTTTTGTGTGAATTCTGAGACTAATTCTAACATTGCTTTCTTTTCCAACAAGACATGTCCTGCCTCATCCATTAATGAAGATGTATCCTTTGCTTGGATTTTTGATACATGCTTCAAATGGGCAAATAATTCTGCCCTTCCCTTCATCCCATATTGCTACTGGTGATGCAACTGTTTACTTTTCGAAGAATGATACTCCATCATGTCCGCTTTCACTAACTTAATCTGTTCAGTCAGATTCAGCCCTGTTTCATACGAGGTTGACATTAGATGTTGTAATAACTTTCTATTCTGTAAATATTTAAATATATACTTTCCTACACTGAAATTTACTGATACTTTTACACATGTAAACCATATCTTGTTTGGTATCCTCCCACCAAGATACCAGATTTTCAAAACATACAAAAACTGATTTCCTAGCTTCTAAAAAATCCTAAATTATACTGGCAACATATCTATCCATCAATAATGACACATTAAACTTCCAGAAACCAGGGCCCCTCTGTATATCAGATGATACCCCTATTTTGACTGAGTCTACACAATGGTCAGAGTATTCAGATGGAATTACCTCTGCAGATAATGTGTTTACTTCTTTAGAAGTAAAAATATAATCTGTCCTGAACACTAAATGTCCCTTCTGAAAAATATGTGTGTCATGTTTAGCATGGACATTGAACGCATCCTGTAAGTGGGCCTTATGTATCATTTGTGCTAAAAAGTTAGAATCACAGTATTGCTTTGCTGTCTTAGTTTTTAAAAGGGCAATTGAAATCTCCTGCCAGAATAACTTGTTATGCCGTATACAAAAAGGGTTGTATGACACTGAACAGCTCATATCTAGCTGCTTTCGTCTGTGGTGCATAATGATTTATTAGTCTAAAGTTAATATTTTGTATCATCACATCTAAAATTAATATTCTCCCTGGATATACATCATACATTTTAACTACTTTCAGCTCTGGAAGTCAGAAGAGTATACCAACACCAGAGCACATATCATGCCCCATAGACCAATAAGAAAGTTCACCCACCCAAGCCTCTGTAACATTTTGTATGTCTCTTAGTGAATGTAAGCTAACATCTTGCAAGAAAAAATCCCAAATTGTAAATAAGTCAGAATAGAAAAAACAGTATTCCTGTTTCCTGGCCTCTGAATGCTATTTACATTCGAGGAATACACTGAAAAAGGTACAAACATTACTAAGAGAAAAGTCTACTTTCCATTATTTATATCTCCTTTTTCTCTTTTCTTTATGTTTGGTTTTCATCCTTGCTTTCCTTTTTTGTGGACCCTTAGGCCTGTTCTGTCTTTCTGTATCTGTAGTACCTTCTGGAATGATGAAGCTACAAATGAATCATAGAAACATAGAAACAAAGAAGTTGACGGCAGATAAGGACCGCAAGGCCCATCCAGTCTGCCCATTTCTTTTTCTACCTTATAAATGTGCCATCGGCCTTTGCTCTGTCAGTGGCCTATCTATTCATACTCATTTGTATTGCTCCCTTATGCCTACCCCATGCCTGTTTGAAGCCCTGCACTGTATTCATAGCCACCACTTCTTGAGGTAGGCCATTCCATGCATCCACCACCCTTTCTGTGAAAAATAATTTCCTCACATTCCCCCTTAATCGGCTCACCTCTAACCTCATGCTGCGATTCCCCCTCTGAATTCCTTGAATGCAACACAACCTATTGGAGTTAGAGACCTCATTTAATTTCTGCAGGGAAGCTGCCTTAATGGTTTGTCTTGTGCTTCTTCTGACTTCTTCTCTTGCTGGGTTGGGGGAGCAGCATAGCTGCATTACCATCTCTTTCCCCAGAAGGCACCTCCTTCAACATCAAAGTAACATTTTCTTCCTCTACTGCAAGAGTTTGCAATAAACTTCTAGTAGAGGTATGTGTGGTATTTGTGGTAGCTGCTTCTTGGTGGGCAGAAACCTGCACTTGTAGTAGATCAATCTTAGGTACAGGATCAATAGTACCATCTAAGTTGTTGGGCCTCTGATTCGCCTGCATTCTGTGACTAGCCAGCTTTTTCTTTTGTGTAAGAGTTATTAGTAACCTCTGCTCTTCCCCATCCACCTGATCTTTAGTGTTATGGGCTGCCCATTTACAATTTTAAAAAGTGTGCCCATTCTAATCACAAAGGCTAAATTTACATTCATTTAAACATTGTGAGCCAATATGGCCCAATTCCCCACATACAGTACAGCGTTGCTGATCACATATTCTGTTGAGATGTGCAACTGACCCACATTTACAGCACATCTTCGGCTGACCCAGGTAAAACAAAATGCCTCTATTCCTCCCCAGAAAAAAAGAATTAGAAAGATGCACTACACCAGTCTCTGTCATTTTCAACATAACTTTAACTTTCCAGCCCCCTGTCCACATATTCTCAAAGTCTATAATTGCTTCTGGAACCTCAATTATAGTACGGCATTGTTGCAGTCAGTATTTTAATTCATAAACACTCACACTTTCATTCCGAAACAGCACAGTCAAAGTTTTATGCACTGGCCTAGTTAAAGGGGTAGCCAAGCAGGAGGACCAGAGTGTGGAGTTTTTAAGATGATTATACTTAATCCAAAAGTGCTCCAAACCCCCCATTGTTTTAAAGCTGACATCAAATGTTGACTCTCCAGATATATGAATGAGCGCATATATCTTTTAACAGAGTTCTCGCCACAAATATGCAGTCTGGAGGCTCAGATAGACCCACTGTGTAAGTAAGCCTGACCACATTATGCCTCCTAGCAGGCAAAATTGGAGTTTTAAACAATGAGGAGTAGGTTTTAGGAACTTCATTGTTAATTCTGTTTAAAGGCAGCTGTGTAGTTTCTGTACTAGCCTCAGGGCATCCCCCAGGCAGTTGCAATGCAGGATCTACTGAGTGCATTTGTTTAAAATGTAACTTAGGGTTCTATGTTAAAGAAAGCTCAGGTGGTACCTCTATGTTGATAGAATGAGTTGACGTCAAGCTTCGTCAGTGCACAGTGCTGCAGGGCGGCTGTGGCACTTGCAAATGTTTGGTGCCTGAAACCCAGCTCCCCATTGCAGCATCTCACTCCCATCCAGCAGCTTCCAATGCATTTTCTAAAGAACAAGGATGATTGTCTGGCAGGTTACCATCTTCAGCGTGTCTTAGGCCAGGGGATAACTCTCCTGTGTGTGCCATTCCCGACGCAATTACTGGTATCACTTTCCCGTTCACTTTCTTTCGCCCGCTGTACTGCCACAGCCCAGCTCTCAGATGGAGCCTTTGATGCTACTGCATAATTATTATCCAGCTGAGTGGAAATGACAGGGCCTCCTTGTTTGTCAGTCTACAGTTCCCGCAACCGTTTCTCAAGCTGCATCCTCTTTACACGGTAACAACGTTCTTCCTTATCCAGTTGCATTTTTATTTTTGTAGCATCAGGATTTATATTTAACACTTCAACATTGTTCTGGTCATCCTCATCATTGTTAAAATCCGTCATACCTTCAGAGGGCAATTCAGGGAAGTTCTGGGTTTGCACAATGTCCATTTCCACAATATTCTTAGTTGGAAGATCCACAGATATCAAACTTTCTGGGTTCACACTCTCTTCTCCAAGCTCCATACCTTCACCCTCCTCTCCCACATGCACATCATCAGCCATCTTGGTTCCAATCCAAGAGGACAGAGTTCCCCAATACCAGCAAGTAGGGGAATTTCCTTGGTGTCCTGTTGCATGCCGTAAGGGCTCCTCCCCAGGGCTTCCCACTCTTGTCCCTGCCAGCAAGTTTGACTAGAACCTGCCACACCCATATCCCTCAGTGAACCTACTGGACAACAGACCAGGAGGCCTGCAACTGAATCATGGGGGGCAGCACACTAAAGGGGCACAGCATAAATAACAAAATAAAAGACTTTGCAGTCAAGGCTCCATTAGTGCATGGCTGCAGACATCTGTCAACACATGATCCCACAGCTCAACCAATAAGGGGGTTAGGAAGCCCTAGCAACAGAGACAGAGGATTGTGTGGCAGCAAAGACACTGAGACCCTCCCCACTATACTGGCAACCCAGAAGAGACAATCAAAGTACAGGACTGGGCAGGAGGACTGATTGTCCAATGGGACACTGAATTGAGAAAGAGAAGTTTCTGAGCTCATGAGGCACTTGTGGCACTCTGAGAGGAACACTGAGGTGTTCAGACCTGATGCTTATGAGACCAAGTGAGAGGCCTAGCCAGGCCCACCATCCTTCCAGCCCTCACAATGGTTCACTCAAACTCAGAGAGAGTGCCAGATGAGCATCTGTGAGAAGAAATTGCTGAGGAGCCTGTGGGCCACTGCTGCATACCAAAGCTGCTGAGCTGTACCAAGTGAAGACAGAGACCTGCATCCTACTCAGGTTGCTCTGGAGCCAGGTAAGGGGCCTGTTAGTCCTTATCTTGTGAGATGGATCAGAGAACAGGGAACCACAGGACGCATGCTCAGACTATGTGGGTATCTCAATCCGGAGAGGAGTTGGACCGTGGGGGTTACTTCAGGGTTCTGAGCTCTTTGGAAACTGGGAAAATGCTGCATAGTACTCCTGTATACTGAGAGCTGAGCCAGAAGGGTGTATCCTGAGAGGTGTGAGCCAGAAGGGCTGTGCTGCTGCAGAACATCCAAGAAAGTCCTAAGTGTTTCATCTCCAGGTCACTGGGGCCTATTTCTGATTGCTGCCTAACCTGCTGCTGTGTGCTGTTCCCTGATTCATCAGAACTGCTTCATCCGTGGTTCATGTGAGTGCTAGCATTGCTGGCTGGGGCTATTGTACTTTTCCAGTTTTGGATTACCCTTACTTCATTTGGTTTAGAGCTGTGTTTCAAGCATTTTCTTGTTGGATTTCAAGCTCTTTAAAAATTGTTCTAGCATACTATGGCCTGTTGGAGGATAAATTGCAAGCTTGCTAATTTCCATGAAGGAGACCACTGAAAGGACCCAGGCAACATAGCTACCAGGCCTGCTCCAGGACATAGTGTAATTCCTGGATACCCAGAACCATTGGTCATTGAAACATACTTGAAATTGTTTTACTACTGGTACTAGTTCAAGAGTTTACTGCATCCTTTGTAGATTCCTCTTTTTGTTCCCCTTGATTGGTCAGGTGCTTCCTCAAACTGTGTGGATTCTAAGACAGTGCTAGTGACCCACAGTACAATGGCTCTCAGGGTGCACAGCTATTGGGTGGGAGCACTTAAGGTGACTTGTAACTGCTTAACCCCTTCTTTTCTCCTAGTTGCCAGGCCTGTGTTGTTGTTAAATAAAAGTACTGTGAATTGACTAAAGTTTACTTCTGTGTTTGCACCCAGTTTGTACAATATAACCGAAGTGTTTATTGGTGACGGTAACAACTGCCTTAATGGTACCCAGGGAGTGCTCCAGTTCAGTGTAGAGAGGTGGGTAGCTATTGCATCTCTGGAAGGTTGCACTCCACACAACAAATGGCCCACTTATTCTCTCTGGGTAGGGGCATCGCACTATTTATTTGTTCTGGGACATACACCTCTACTACAGGAGAAAGAATGAACGAACACTCTCAACCAGGTGGACCCTGTACAGTCACCAGCTAAGGGTGTGAACCTTGACATGGTGCCCTGGGTCACACATTGGAAGCACTGCTGGGATCTCCTGTTGAACATCTGGACCCACCTGGGGGCCTTTCAGAGACCTTTGGCCATTGCCCCCAAAAAAATGTCTGCAAAAGTGAAAATGGCTTTTCAAGAGGTAGAAGACTGGTATGTGTTTGAGGGGTTAGACCCTCAGAAAGTACTCCTGGAAAAGAATGTGGCTGAAGAGCTAGACAAGGGGTCCATCATGGAAGTGTTGGAGTATACCTTGAAAGATTGTGAGAATGTGAAAATTCAGTGCTTGACTACAG
Organism: Neoceratodus forsteri; assembly: GCA_016271365.2. Taxonomy (NCBI): domain Eukaryota; kingdom Metazoa; phylum Chordata; order Ceratodontiformes; family Ceratodontidae; genus Neoceratodus; species Neoceratodus forsteri. The sequence continues at coordinate 1,019,916,802 of CM057454.1, read as the reverse complement.
AATCAGGCACTTGGTTTAGAAACTTAATTGTGGAAACTGAGAAGCACTTATGGTCTGTGAATCTGCCTACCATGGTGGCCCCAGAGGTGTCTCAAGAGATCTGGGTGCTGATAAGCAAAGGGAGTTCTGTCAGCCTAAAACCTCCTTCAACACGCCTGAAATGGGGGATTTTAAGACCAAACTAGAACTGTTGTTGTTTAGTGAAGGGAAGAACTTTAAGGATATGCAGCCCTTGTTGCCTTCCTGGGCAATCTCTGAATAATCTGGACTAGCTTGCCCTACTGGTTCAGACTATTACAGACACAAATTTTTTTTCTGGCACTATCCCCACCCTAACTGGAGAAGATGATTATGAAACTTGGATTTCTTATGCTGTCCCAATGCTACATAAATGGCACTGCACCGAGGTGGAAAAACACAAGAGACTGGCAGAAAGCTTGAAGGGGCAGCACTGGATGGCATCTAGTCACTGCATACCACAGACCCAGAGGCCAAACTAGATGAATACTTGCCACCCTAGACAGTGTGTTTGGAGGTACGGAATCCTGTGACAACTTGTACTGCAAGTTTAAGATCACCAAACAATGCCAGGGGAAGGCCCTCTACATACTTGAGAGGGCCTTGCAGAAAGCATATCACAGAGGGGGAATATAGTCCATAAACCTGAACAGGGTCTGACCAGAACAAGTACTGAAGGGCACCTGAGTTTCAAAGTTACTGTTGTTAAACTTACACTTAAAAGAGAGACTGGTGGAGCCACCCTCCCACCGAGTCATACTGCAGGAGGTTAGAGAGGCTGAGGAACAAGATGAATGGGGGACCCCCAACTGCTTCCACCACCAGTGCCCAAGTGTTGGACAGCATGGGCTCCCGTGATGTCACAGAGCTCCAGGGACTAATTAAAGATATGAAAAGTGTGGTATTCCAACCTGGCATGACCAGACCACCCCCATCCATCCCCCCCGGAGAGTATGAACCCTTAGTCTCCAGCATGGTGTTGTGTTGGCTGCCTTGATCACTGGAATGTGAGCCTCAAAATCAGTCACAGTGGAGGACATCCATACTCAACTGTCTGTACTAAAGAAAATGATGGGAGAATCAATAAACCACGAAATCCTACAATCACCTAGGACCCCTGCCCATCAGGAGGGGCACCCATGGAACTTTCCAGCTGCAACCTCTTGTCAGTCAATGAGTAGAAGTGATGTTTATTGCTACTGCTGTGGTGAGGATGGGCATATCCAGTGTCAGTCAGAAAGCAACTTGCAGAGGGTTACAGATAGGCTAATCAGAAAGACATTGGTCACAAACACCGGCAGGCCTTTAATCTTCAGTGGGGTCATAATAGAGGAGTGCTCTGGTGCCCTGGGAACAAATTGCTCATCAGCATCCATTGCTAAAGCTAGTGCTCATGTCAAAGCCAGTACTTCGGATACTAAAGACAAAGTGTCAAGGAACTGGGATGAGACTGTGGGTCCTACTGCAGATGCGGAAGCTTGAGTGGATGGACAGCCCATCTGAGTGCTCCTGGATAGTGACTCCCAAGTCACTATAATGCTCAAAGACTATTATGATAAATATCTGTCTCACAAAAAGATGAAGACTTTGGAAGTCTTGGATGTGGAGGTCTTAGTGAAGCTTCAGACCCCCATCTGAGTTTAATTTGTATCTAGATTTCCTTCCCATTGCTAGAACTCATACTGCTGTGGAGATGTGTGCCTTGGTGTGCCATAGATGAATATGTACAAAAAGATCCTGATTACTGTAGGAACCAATGCCCACATGTTTTACCACCTGGGTCAGTTGTGCAAAGAGTTTGAAGGCCAACAAGGGAAAGTTCCAGTGCCCCTCCATGGATTTGTTAGACAAGCTTGCACTTGCAAAGCCACTGTCCTACCTAAAGATGAATATGTGGGAACTGTTTGGTGCCAAGACTAATCTGAAGTGCTGTTACCCTCCCCCCCAAAGTAGAGCGTGCCATCAAGGGAATAGTGTGCTTCAAGGGATCTTGCCACAATCAGCTGCTAATGTTGGATGGTTCCAAGGAAGTCAGTTTGCCAAAGGGGTTCATAGACAAACTCGGCATACTGCCAGCTAAAGCTCATACATATGTCAGACAAGTAACCATTCATGTGACAAATGTAACAGGCTGGCCAGTGTCCATCTGAATGGTACGGACCCTCACCAGGGTCTATTGTGGTGATCTGGCAGTGCAGTCACAAGAGAGATAATCATGCTTCCTTATTTGAGTTTGGAGAACCCTCTCTGCCAACAGAGTGGTGGGACAGAATTCAATAGAAGCTGACCCAGCGAACTGAAGTTTTCTCCCTGAAGGAGTGGCACATTGGGTGTGCCAAGGGTGTACAGCACCACATTCGGGTCATGGATGACAGGGGTATACCGTGTACAGGGCGACCATGATTGAGCACTTACAAAAACGGTGACCCAATCACGTCACCTGTGTACAGGGCTACCTGGCAGGAGTAGCGGCGAATGTGAGGTGGGTGAAGTAGGGCAATGGAAGCACGCACATATATATGCGCATGGGGGAGGAAGAGGAGGGAATGTATGTGGGAGGAAGTGTGGTGGGCAGCTGCCCAGCTGGATCATTAACATGGTGGGGTGGGTGGTCGCTTGGGAGGTGCAGGGTTCAGGTCCAGCAAATTTATGTTGTGTTTTTTTTTTGATGGCAGGTGGCTTGTTATTTTCCCAAGTTTTTCACACACCCCCAACATGCACCCCCATGGAGTTGAGAATCCATTAAATAAAAACCTGTAGTTCTCGGGTGCCATCTTATCCTTGCTGTGAGTGTGCATCGCTGAAATTCAGCGATCGCCATTATGACATGGAACCGATGACAGGCCTTTTTGGGAAAAGTCAAGAGAACTGGCCCCCACTGACATAGATGATGTTCAGAAGCACTTGCAGGAGACACAGACCAAAGGCAGCATTCAAAAATCTAGAAGCTCCTATGCCTCACCAATTGTGTACCCAACCAGTGCACTATGCCATGAGTCCAAGATGCTCTAGACTGCCAGACTGGAAATCAATGGTTCAGTGTGATGGATTTGAGATCCGGCTATTATCATGTTTTGTAAGTTCCTTGGCACTTCCTCCTACCCATACCCTCAGGCACCTCATCTCACCATCCCATTACTCTCCCAGTAGCTAGGAGTTACCCCCTTTACTGCTTCTGCCCTTACCATCCCATCCTTATTCACCTAACTCTCCTCCCTTTCCTCAGGCCTGCCTCTCACCTTAGCCCCCGTCCTCTGACAAAGCCATTCTGGTTGCTAAGATACTGAAATAGTTTGGTATGAAGATTTTTGTTTGCTATGTTGATTTTTGTCTTACCAGCACTGTTTGTAAACAATAATAACTCTTATTGTACCACCTTGTAACCTATTGTTTGTTAAGTAATCTGTGTATGTTATTGTGTTGTGATCATCCTGAATATGCTTGTTGTTACCATCAACCCATTGATGTGGAACCTTTGTAAATGAGCCTCTGGCTCAAAGGTACTTGTAATCCGAGATCTCAATAAAATAAATAAAACCCTATGGCCAAGCAAGACTGAGAAAAGACTGCATACATCTTCTCCCTGGGGTTCTACGAGTTCCTCTGAATGCCGTAAAGGATCTCAGGGGCTCCAGTCACCTTCTATTGGTTGATGGAGAGAGCAGTGGATGACATAAACCTGTTAGGAGTGCCTTGTGTATTTGGATGACGTTATCATATTTGGGAAAACCCTGGAAGAACATGAAGCCCAGCTGTTCAAAGTGCTCAACAGACTGAAAGAGTATGTCCTCAAGCTGTCCATCAACAAATGCCAGTTCTGCAGGACCTCTGTCAAGTATGTGGGTCACATTGTGCCCCAAGATGACATCTTTACCAATCCTATGTCCAGGTCATCAGAACCATGCCAAAACCCACCCAGCTGAGAGAACTGTAGATTTTCTTGGTATCCTTTGGCTAGTAACATAGAAACACAGAATTTGACGGCAGATAAGGACCACTTGGCCCACCCAGTCTGCCCATTTCCCTACCTAATGGATAAGCTGCAGATCCTAGTTAACCAGCAGCCTACTTCTTCCTACCCCACCCCCTAGAATTGCCTTATGACGGTCCCATGCATGCTTGAATTCCACCATTGTTTTTACCAAAGGTTCATTAAAAACTACACCAAGATCATGAAGCCCCTGCAAGATCTGACCCAAGGGTATCCTCCTTCCAACCAGAAAAACAAGTGTGTGCCACAGTCCACTCCTGAACAAGTTTATTACAAACTGCATGAACCTTTGGCCCCAGATGGACCAGAACTTCTGATGAAGCATTTGAAGAGATAATCAGACAGCTGACCAATGTCCCCTTATTGACTTATGCAGACACCAGAAAGTCATATGTGTTACATACAGATACCAGTCTCATTGGGATGGGAACAGTGTTATATCAAGAACACCCACAAGGACTCTGGTCAATGGCTTATGCCAGTCGTAGCTTGTCACCATCATAAAGAAATTATCTGGTTCACAAGCAGGAGTATTTAGCACTCAAATGGGCAACTGTCAATCAGTTCCATGAGAATCTTTATGGAGCTCATACCACAGTCTGCACTGATAACAACCCCCCACCTATGTGAAAATAACAGCAAAATTGGTCTCTATAGGCCATCACTGGTTGTCGGCCCTCTCAGCATATAATTACTGTGTGGAGTATCACCACAGAAAAAGCAACACAGATGTTGATGTGCTATCCAGATGACCCCACCAAGAGGTGCCAGGGCCAGAATGGATTTGAATACCAGAGACTGTCAGTCAAGCTTTGTGCAAAAGATATAACCTGGAAGAATTGACAAACTCCAGTGAACCACCTCACCTGGTTGACAGCTTGGGTGCTTCATTCAACCGCATACATGTGGCTTATTGAAATTTTGTGTCCCTCAGTAAACTCAGTTTGCCACAAATGAGCCCACAAAACTGGAGGAAAGAGCAAATGGAGGACCCTGTAATCTGAGATGGTGTTAAAACTCTCCAATGAGGGGGACAGTCAGACAGTGAATCATCCTGAAACTGAGAGAGTGGAGCAAACTGAAAGCACATGAAGGTGTGATTTACAAAGAGCCACACAGCAATGATGGGCCAAGTCTAAAACAGTTGTTACTGCCTGTCGAATTCAGAAAACTGTCTCTCAAAGCCCAGCATGATGAGCTGGGATACTTGAGGGTTGATATAACATTGAACCAAGTTTGGAGGTGGTTCTAATGTCCCCAGATGAGTAGAAGTGGAGAACTATTGCAAACAATGTATGAGATGCATTCAGCAGAAAACGCTGCCCTCTCAAGTGGCCCCCTTTGGTGAACATTACCACAAGTGCTCCCGAATACTTGGTTTCCATTGACTTTTTGAGACTGGAACCAAACAAAAAGAACATAGCCAACATCCTGCTGCCGAAAGACCACTACTCCTGGTATGCCCAACCACATTCCATAAAAGACCAAAAGGCCACAACCGTAGCCAAGATTCTGGTTGAAAAGTACTTTGCTCATTATAGACTGTCAAAGAGTTCATTCTGACCAGGGTCAGGATTTTGAAAGTCGGCTGAACAAAGAGTTTCTTCCTCTCTGGGAAATTAGTAAATCACAAACCACTCCCTACCACCCTCAAGGTGACCCACAACCAGAAAGATTCAATAGCACCTTGTTAAATATTTTGGGAAAGTTAGACCCTTGCAAAAAATCAAACTGGTGTCAACAAGTCAGCATGCTCCTCCATGCATACAACTGCATTCGCAATGATCATTATCATTTTAATTTTTAAAAGCACCCTTCCAGAGCTCAGGGCACCTATACAATTAAAACACAGCATACATATACACATATGCATAGACTCATAACTTCAACATTGTTAAAATAATCATACAATCATTACATACCATTTTAACTCTTATTAGTGACTATCTAGTAAAACACCTTCTAATTATAGCTCAGAAAAGGCTTAGTTAAATAGATGTGTTTTTTTATGGATACTTTAAAACCCTCCATGGTCAAGCTATCTTGTATCCGACAAGGTAGAGAATTCCATAGGGTCAGAGCCATAGAAGCAAATGCTCAACCTCCAGATGTCTTCAAATGGACCCTGGGGATCGCTAGGAATTCCTCATCTGAGGATAGGAGTGGGCGGGAGGGGCAGTAAGGAATCAGGAGATCTTGCAGGTACTGCAGTCCCTGGTCATGTAGGGCTTCCTAGGTCAGTAATGCGACCTTGAAGGTTATCCACCACTGTACTGGCTGCCAGTGCAGTTCACACAGCACAGGTGTTATATGCCTAGATCTAGGGGCTCCAGTCAACAACCTGGCCATCCGTTCTGCACTAGCTGCAAGTGGTGGATGTCAACCCCAGTAGCCCCAGGTAGAGGGCATTACAATAATCAAGACAGGTGGTGACAAAGGCATGGACCAGGGTAGGAAGATCTTCAGCCAGAACCGGGTGTTTCACCCTGGCTATATTCCCAAGATGGTAAAAGGAAGATTTGACTACAGCCAACACCTGAGCCTTCAAGATCAGACCCTCATCAAAATTACACCAAGGTTACGCACCTGGTCTGAAACAGTTAGTGGAATCCCTCCCAGCTCTGCACCAGAGGGCTATCCCACCAACGTCCCGGCCGACCTACGATCTGCATCCATGGCAAATACCTCTGTTTTTTCCAGGTTTAGCCTCAGCCAACTGGTACTGATCCAGTTCTGAATCTCAGCTAGGCAGCTGTTAAACACCGATACAGTAGTTTTCTCCTGGCCGGGCACAAAAGACATGTACAGCTGAGAGTCATCTGCATAGCAGTGAAAACTCAAACTGTACCATCTTATAATGTCTCCCAGTGGTAGCATGTATACTGCAAACAACACTGGGGACAACGCCGAGCCCTGTGGCACCCCACTGGGCAGCTCATGGGGGGCTGAGGAAGAAACCCCCGATACCACCCTCTGGGATCTGCCCTCAAGGAATGATCAAAACCAACTGAGGACCACCACCCCCAATCCACAGAAAAACCACAGGCGCTCGAGGAGTACCTCATGGTCCACAGTATCAAATGCTCCCGAGAGCTCTAGAAGAACCAGAATGGTACAGGTCCTCTGATCTCTGGCCATCAGGAGATCATTTAGTACCCTGACCAGGGCTGTCTCTGTGCTGTGCCTTTTCTTGAAACCCAGCTGGAGAGGGTCATAGATATTGTAGCTTGTTAAATGATCCTCCAGCTGCAGAGTGACCATCTTCTCAATAACTTTACCCATAAAAGGCAAATTAGAGACTGGTCTGTAGTTGGCCAGGGAGTCAGGGTCTAAGGAGAGCTTTTTCCAGAGGGGTCTAACAACCGCCCCTTTAAAGGGATCTGGGGACTTCCCACTCTCCAAAGAACTCCTGACAATCCCAGTCAGGACCGGGCCAATGACCACAACACACCCTACAATAAGGTGAGTCGAGCCCAGGTCTAGACTACAGCAGGTTGGTCGAAGAGTCTGGACGAACCTCACAAGATCAGTGACTACCGGTAGGCTGAAGATAGACCAGGTCACCTGGGTAACTGTACCACATGGTTGATCAAAGTAAGGCCAATGGGGAGGCACTGGGTGATCTCGCTCCTGATGGAGGACACCTTATCAGCAAAAAACTGTGCAAACTCATCACACTTTTCTTGTGACAAGGCTCGACCAGATTGCAGACAGACTGGATTGCACAGTCTGTCTGCAGTGTAGAAGAGCTGAGCTGGCCTGTTTTTAGCTGCAGCAATCTCCTTGGACAGGAACTCTGCCTTCTTATTGGAGATTTCTGATTGGTAGATTTTATAATGATCTAGCAATCTAAGCCTGTCCTCCTCCAGGTGAGTTTTCCGCCAATGTCTCTCTTACCTTTGTCCCTGCATCTCCAACTTCTTTAGGGACCCATCATACCATGGGGACCCAGGGCGAAAGGTCAGGGGACAAACACGAACCAGGCGATGACATCCAGGGTCCCTTCCACTGCCCTGTTATAGGCATGAACAAGGGAGCCTGGGTCATCACCATCTGTCGGGATTCCCAAAAGGTCCAGTACCACCATTAAGCCTTCTGAGGTGATTCCTCTTAAAGGGTGGTACTGCACCATTTCCTTTGGGGCAGGCCTAATAAGGGGAGTTACAAAACTGAATCTCAGGGTGTGATGGTCAGACCATCTGACAAGATCCACCACTGTGTCAGTGATCTCCATCCCCAGGAGAAAAAACAAGTCCAATGAGTGTCCCCCCAACCCCGTGGGTGGCAGCGGTAACTACCCATGTCAGGCCCAGTGATTCCATAAGCTGGAGAAGGCTTTGACCAAAAGATAAGAGCTCGTCATCCACCCAGGCATTGAAGTCCTCCAGAATCAACCATCTGGGGAACTCCAAGACCAGTCTGGCAACAAGCTCTGCTACCTCTTGCAGGAAAACCCTCTCATCACCTGGTGGATGGTAGATGATAAGGATCCTGCAGCCTGCACTTGCCCCCACAATACACTCAAAGGAATTGATAGATTCCACTGAGATCTCTCTGAGATCCAGTTCTGATCTAAAACAGATCACAACTCTCCCACCCTGACAGTCCACTCTCAGGCAGTGTAAAACTGAAAACTAAGCCAGAATAGTGGACACCAAAATGGGTGTTGCATTTTCAGCCAGCCAGGTTTCAGTAATGCAAGCCAGGTCTGCAGAGACTACCAAATCAGCCACCAATGCGGTCATATTTTTAATAGACCTGGCATTGCACAACACTGCCCTAGAGGGATGAGAACTCGAGGATGATCATACTACCTGCCTGCACAAGTCAGAGCCCTTCAGTATGGGCACAAGGTAGGGGGACCCCTATCCTGTGCCCATTTAGCCCCAGGGTGCCTTCTGGCCCTCACTGTCTCTATTCGCCCACTCCTCTCCCATCCCCTCCCAAGCTGAGGGAACCCCCCTGCCTCCTAGTAATACCTAATGCACGGCATCTTCTGTATAACTCTGAGAAAAGCGGAGGGGTCTCAAATGGGCGGAGGTCCCCCCAAGTCTGGAGGGGGAGTACTGCCTGACCGTATTAGCTTTCCCATAGCACTTATTAACAACACCCACTCCCTCTTCACAATTTGTCAACTATCCCCCCACTCTATTTCCAAATTCTATACCACCCTACTTCCTTATTACAAAACAACAATTTAAACCAATCCCGACCACTCATACTTTCACTCGCCTATATACACACACACACACACACACACACACACACACACACACACACACACACACACAATCACCCTCCACACACACATATACTCTAATCTATAGTAATCTACCTCACAAGTCCAACTCTGAGCAGTAGCAGCAAGAATTTAAATTGCAATAATTAAAGTGCAAAAAATAGTTCTTAAAAGTCACATCATTACAGTTCAATTGCAGAGCTCCCACCTCTGCAACTGAGCTTGCAAATGATGAGCAGATTCCACTCACCAATCTGCCCTGGTTCACTGTTAAAGGATTACAGCAGTGTGTAGTCCAGAAACCAGTTTCATACATTCCAGTTAACTTTCCAAGAGTGTCAAAGAATGAGCTTTAACAGTACCTTCTTGCCATCAAAGATCAGGACCACCAACCTTCTTTCCAATTCACAGAATGCCTGCCTGGGGTCATATTTCCTCCAGCTTGTAACCGGGAAAAACACCCAAGTCTTCCTTTTGAGGACCCAGACTGCCTGTCCTTCAACCTGCTCCTGACTCCTCTTTGAGGATCAGGGTAGAGAGATCCCCTATGGGAGCGCCCACCCCCACCTCTGGTCTGGCTTGAGTGAAATCCCCGGGAGTGCTCTTCTTCAAGTGGCCCCTGCCTTCTCAGCAGTCAAGCACTCCCTGCACCTACAGTATTTGATAAATCCTTTGTTTATTAATCCCAGTTGTAGCTTCCTGAATCTCCCCTGCTGCCTTTCCTGACCGACCTCTCACCTTGTTCGAAAACAGCTCCCACAAGCAGCAGGGTTCCCTTGCATGCTGATCTTCATCTCCACTCCACCAGATTCAGTAATAGCTGGCAGATGCCTCTGGGCAATCCCCATATCTACTCATGTTCAGAAGGGAGGCCAGGCTCCCAGTGGACCTTGCATTTGGAGTGTCACCAGATGGACACAATTTAGAGCATTACTCCAAACATGTTAAAAAACCAAAACAGCAATTGGATGATGCCTACAGGCTGACTGTAGAACTGTCTACCAAGAAAAATTTGGCAAACAAAACCCAGTATGACAACTGTGTCAAAACACATGAGCTACTCCGTGGAGACAGAGTCTTGGTTTGGAATTTGGAGTTACCCAGAAAGAATAAAATTGCAGATTGGTGAGGTAACATCTCCTATGTGGTCACAAACTTGTGGACTTGCCAGTGTACAGAGTTTGCCCAGAAGAGGATTACCGGAAAAGTAAGAATTTGCACCACAACCATTTGCTGCCCATTGGACAGTTGGATGTGACAGATCTGGACAATGACCCAGTACTCACACATAGAATGAAAACCAGAGTTCTTTAGACACCAAAGCAAAACTAGCCAGTTTGCCCCCAACCTTAATAACTGTCCACTGGGGCCTCCAGAAAGGCCTTCGTTTGAACCAGCATCCAATGTAACAGATTTGTCTGATGAAGATGACCTTGTTTGGTATTATTCCACTGTGGACATCCCCCCATCTGTTAAATGCTGCCAATGACTGGTGGATGCCAAATACACCATCAACAGTTAAACCCAGATGCAGAGCCTTTTGAACCGTCAGTTAGGCCAGCTACCACTGAATTACCCTGTGGAAAATCACACAGAATCTGACCAAGAGCCAGATTTTGTAACTGAATCAGCTCATTCTGAGGAGCCTCATTCATTGCCCTGAGAAGAGGGATGTGCACCCTTAGCAGTCCAGGAAGCAGAAGAAGTCCCACTGCAATGTTCAGAAAGACATGTTAGACCTATTTTGAAGCTCAGGTATGACACATCTGGTGTCCCAACTGACCTGTCCCTTTATGTGCTGCATTGTGGAATCTGTATTACAACCCAATCCATACCCTGTATTGTGTTCAACAGCCCTGGGTTATAATGTGGGGATGTAGAGTACTGGAAGTGCTGGGTCAGATAGGAACCAATTGTCTATATAGAAATGCCTATGAAATTTGTTAATTCTGAACCTGTTGATATTGTTATGTTGCTATGGATCCTGTGAATAACCTAGCTAGGAAGCATTTGTCTAGGTATAACCACTAGTTACTGTTGTTGTTGTTGCCTGTTTGTGTCTTTCAGATATGAAATGGATGGAACTCATGGAATTGCTGGGACAATTCATGACCTGGGGGGAGAGTGTAACACATTCCTTGGAAGGGAGGCTTACCTGACTTTTTACTTCGCTTTTTTGGTCTGTTTGTATAGTCACCCCTTAGAGACGATGTTGTGCGCCTGCTGAAACCCGGAAACCAGGAAACACTTATGAATGCTAGTAAATGCCCAAGGGATTCATTCATTTATTTATTTTATTTTTGCGGCGTGGCACAGCTATAATCATCCCAGTTTTTGGTGAATCCCCTGTAGTCATTTTACCCCGATTCAGCCGTAGTTCAGTAAGTGGAGATTTAAAGGCAGAACACCCGACAGGTGTGCCTGTGTTTTCTCTGAGTGAGCCAGCCGCTATTTAAACAGTCAGGTTCTCATTTCATGAGTGTGTACTACTGAGGGGACATCTTTGCTTTTTGGCTACATGGACCTACTCCTTGCTATATCTACCGATATCTTTGAAGGAATTAAGCTTGGAGAAGTGGCAGGTGCATTTGCAGCACATGTATTTGAAGCAGTGGTGTATGAAGAGGATGTCTTCCAGGAAACCATTAATCCAAGTGAAATACAAGAGGAACAGCCTGGTAGCTCTATGAGGGAGCAGGAACAGGTAAGGGTAAGGTAAGGGACATTAAGTCTGCCTTCATGGATCTTGAGAGGGCCATTATTTAAGGGCACAGTATTACTGGGGAAGTACAGCATTAGAAGCCTATCTAAAAGTTGGTAGATCACCTAGAGGGTTACGAGTTACTAACAAGCCTGGCTATGGATGAAATAGGGAACAATGTATTGGAGACTGGAAAAAATTATTACAAATAGGCAGTGGTGCTCTCATTAAAACAGTTATAAAGGACTATCTGGCACAACAACCTGAAGTTCTAGCTGATATACAGTCAAAAGAAGCTACAGTCCTTGCTTTTAAGGACCATCCAGAGTTTGAAAATTTGGAGATAAAATTAAGGAACAACATCCAGAAAGAAGAGAAAAAAATAAAACAAACTAAAAGCAAGAAGTTTGAAAGAGATAGATAGGACTATCTCAAGGACAGAGTCTTTGACTGGAACAAAGGGGAAACCACAGGAACAGAAACAACTATGGTAGGAGCTTAAGCAGGAATAGGAGCCAGCAGAACCAGAGTAATCAGCAGCCAAATCAACGAAATACCCACCCATCCATCCCAACCTACTAGACCTATTCTAAAAAACAGAAGTCACTCTCCTATATATACTTCCAACAGCGAGTCCAAAGTAGAAGAGATTTTTTTTTTTAGAAGAGGAACAGGATATCCAGCTAGACTGCAGGAGGAACGACAGGACTGTATAGTTCGAGGTACCAGCGAGTGAAGTGAGACTACTACCAGGTCAGGTCCAAATGACACTGGCACCCAGCCCAGGAAACAGAACAGAACTAGGAAGGGAGGCTGAAAACATCACCAACAAGGGATGTGGCAAAAAACACAGAAATCAGGGAAATCCGGAAAATATTGTATTCGACATATCTGATGTGGAACAATTGTCGGTTCTCTAAAAAGGTTTATCGTTTATTCCAACATTGGACACTAAACCATTTGATATATATGTTGATTTACACAGATTTACCTGGACTTTAAATCTGAAGGTGCATTTCGAGAAACAGAACATGTGACATGGAAAATTAACAGAGGGAACACCGTAGGGTGACAGTGAGCATCTCTTCCCAGAGGTAAGGCCTTTTAAACCTCCTTTAATCTTTATGCCAGTATACAACAAGACTGTTAAAGTATTTGAGAGGGCCTGTGAGCAAGACATTTTAACTATGCTGGCAGCAGATAATTCTCAGGACTATATTAATATAACAAGAAAGGAATCACTGACTTTGAAAGAACTTATAGATAATAGGCAACTTACCATCAAGCCAGCTGATAAAAGTGGTTCTATTGTGGTCATGTCCACCGTGAAATATATACAAGAAATCACTAGGCAGTTATCTGACATAAATTTCTTCAGCAGGCTGAGGGCTGACCCTACCCTGCAGTTTAAAAGAGAGATTGACGCATTTCTGTTCTCTGCTGAATCGGAGGGCATTATTGACCACAATCAACTAATGTATCTAACTGTATCACATCCAGTTAAGGCCAGCATATACATACTTCCCAAAATACATAAGGATTTGTGGAATCCACCTGGATGTCCTACAGTGGCGAGTACAGGCTTCTTGGTGGAACCACTGTCTACCTTTGTGGATGCACATATTGGGAAGGATGTATATGCACTGCCCTCTTACAGAGGGGATACTACACATATTTTGGAGATGATTAATGAAATGCAATCTGAACCTGATTGGATTCTTGTGTCTATGGGTGTCTGTTCCCTGTACACAAACATGCCCCATGATGAGGGTTTAGCAGCACTGTGGTACTGACTGGACAGGGATCCAGATATGGACCAGGGTAAAGATGAATTTCTTTTAGAATGTGCAGAACATGTTCTTAAGAAAAATTATTTTCTTTCCCAGGAATCCTTCTACTTACAGATCAAAGGGACGGCTATGGGTGTGACTTTTGCCCCAAATTATGCTAATCTCTTTTTGGGCAAATGGGAAAAAGAAACAGCCTATGACAGTCAGGTCAATCCTTTTTATGATAGGATTGACATTTGGCATTGTTTTGTAGATGGTATATTTATGGTGTGGTGAGGCAGCAAGGAAGAATTAGGTGATTTTGTCACCTACTTGGAAAATAGTAATGTGAACCTTCCATTTTCGGTTCAGAGTGCTGTTAGGTCCATTTCCTTCCTTGACCTAAAAATTATCAAAAAGGATGATGGCACTTATAAACGGACCTATTCAGGAAGGAAAGGGACAGTAACTCACTCTTATTGGCCTCCAGCTGCCACCCACGCCATATGATAAACAACATTCCCAAGGCCCAAATGATGAAAGTGTATAGAAATTGTAGTGAGGACACTGATTATTTAGTGAATGGCTCAGATCTGGTAGAGAGATTTGTGACAAGGGGTTACAACACTGATTTGGTTACTTGGGCCTATGGTGAATTACTAACAGCAGACAGGAACTCACTATTGGAAGTGAAAGAGAAAGTGAATGGTCCATCTCATTTGAACTTCTTCACACAATATACAAAACATGCAACCAAAATCCAGAAAATTCTTAACAAAAATTGGCATATTCTCACTTCAGACCTTGTTCTTAAAGAGTCCACTAAAGAAAAGCCACAAATGGTTTATAAATGTGACAGGAACCTCAAAGGCATGTTGGTACATAGCTACTGTGGCAATGAGACATCAGGTGACTTACGGGGTACTTGGTTACCTCCTTTACCAAAAGGAAATTTCACTTCTGGCAATTGCAAGTTTTGCCCCTCTATCATGAGAACCAACACATTTACCACATGTAACAGTAACATAAATTTAAATGTAGGAAGTTCCTTTAACTGTAACACTGAAAATTTGACATATTTAGCTACATATAGGTGTGGTTCTTTTTATGTTGGTAAGACCACCGGACAATTTAAGGTCAGAATTGGAGAATACCTCAGATCCATTGCCACAGGGTAATACCAGCAATGCATTGACTACACATTGCCGACTAGTCGGACATGGGGAACATACTTTTTTGTTCTGTGGGACAGAAAAGGTACCAGTAGGATCTAGAGGGGATGAGCTAGATGAAAAACTGAGACAGCGCGAGTCCTTTTGGATTTTTACCCTGGATGCTTTAAAAGTATCACACTTGAATGATAAAATTTAACTTTTGTCGTGCATAAAAAAGAAAAGAAATAATATATGTCTCTGTAGTTTTACTCTCTTGATTTTGTAGGTCAGATTTAATGTGACTGCATCTTGTATACTCATGGTGCCTCTTTCTGTATACTTTACAGATACTTAAAGGAACAAGTGGAATCCTTAATTTTGAACAAGCACCTCTGCAGGGTTATGTCCAGCAATATTCTGAGCAATGCGAGTTTCCTAACGTACTATTGGGATAAATTTGTTTTCCTGTAACAGATTAAGATGCTGCTGCTTTAAAAAGAAATAAGAAATTTGATGTTTTTAAGTCATATCACTTAGAGCCACAATATTATATGTTTCATATTATGTGGTTGAACACATTGGTGTAGGGTGGTGTCCTATAATATGTTTGCACTATGCACTTTACTTCCTTATGAATTGCTAAACAGGCATTAAGGAACTCTGTCACTTTAAGGGACCTGACTATTTAAGCATAACATGTGATGTCCTGGACTATCCCCATGACTACGCTCTGACGAGCAAAACCGGTCGGTGTCCTTGCAGCCCGTGTGTTTTTTGTACTGCAATGCTGCTAAATATGGTATGTTATTTTTATTGTATTTAATAAAGCTTTGATACTCCCCAGTTGGAGTGGTGCTGGTATTGCCTTCCTCTGCTCAGTTCTTCTACCTAACACACTTGTTTTCAGTGGAGCAGCCTTGCCTTCATTTGGGCTTACCTGACTGCCTTTCTACTGCTGTCCTGAGATCCTGAACTGCTGCTGCTGATATTGCCATCTCCCTCCCATTCAACTGCATGTGTTGCAGTGGGAATATGAAAGAAAATGCAGCAGGGCCATCAACTTTGGCACCTCCTATGTCCTTTGTCTTTATGACTTTGGCCAGTCTCTTATGCTACAGTCCCCTGATTTGGCAGCGGTGACAGAAAACTTCCAGGGTACCACTTCTTTGGCACCACCAACTCCAGCCTCCATCTTGAGTGGGAGCACATGTTGTAAGTGCTCCTGTCTGGTGTTACCTGCTCTTGTCCCTACCAGCATACCACACTAGGACCCACTGCACCCACGTCCATCAGGTGACCTACCAGACAGCAGCCCAGGAGGGCTGCAACAGAATCCTGGGGGGGGGGGCACACTAAATGGGCACAGTATTAATAATAAAATAAAAAAAAATTTGGAGCCAAGACTCCACCAGTGCATGGCAGTGGTCATGTTGGCAACATGACCCCACAACTCAACCAATAAGTGGGCTAGGAAACCCTAGCAACAGAGACAGGAGACTGTGAGGCAGAAAAGACCCTGGAACCCTCCCCACTATACTAGTTGGCTGGAAGAGCCAATCAAAGTGCAGGACAGAGCAGAAGGACTGATGGGCAACCCTGCCTGTCCAATGAGACACTTAATTGAGAGAGAGAGAAAGGGAGAGAGAGAGAGAAATAGAGAAGTTTCTTGGCTCATGAGGAAGTCATGGCACTCTAAGAGGGATACCAAGATGTTCAGACCTGATGCTGGTGAGACCAAGTGAGAGGCCTAGCCATCCTTCGAGTCCTCACCAAAATTCATTCAGTAAACTCAAAGACTGCCAGATGAGCATCTGTGAGAAGAAATTGCTGAGAGTGCGAGCCTTGGAGCTATTGCTGCACACAGAAGCTGCTGAGCTGTACCAAGCAGAGACAGAGACCCGCATCCTACCCAGCTTGCTCCAAAGTCAGGTAAGAGGCCTGTTAACCCTTGTCTAGTGGGGTGAATTGGAAAACATTGAGCCATGGAGCACATGCCCGGAGTATGTGGGTACTTTCGATCTGGAGGGGAGTTAGACTGTGGGGGCCACTCCTGAGGTCTGGGCTCCTTAGGAACTGGGAAAATACTGCGTAGTGCTCCTGTATCCTGAGAGCTGAGCCAGAAGGGTTGTATCCTGAGAGATGTGAGCCAAAAGGGCTGTGATGCTACAGAACATCCAAGAGAGCCCGAAGTATTTCATGCCCAGGCCACTGGGGGCTATTCCAGATTGTTGCCTGACCTGCTGCTCTGTGCTGTTCCCTGACTCATCTGAGCTGCTGCATCTGTGGGTCACATGAGTGCTGGCACTGTTGGCTGGGGCTTTTGTACTTTTCCAATTTTGTATTACCCTTACGGCATTTGGATTACAGTTGTGTTTCTAGCATTTTCCTATTGGATTTCAAGTTCTTTAAAATTGTGCTAACACACAATGGCCTGTTGGGGATTAAACTGAAAGTTTGTTAACTTTCGTCAAGTGCACCACCAAAAGAACACAAGCAAAGTAGTTACTAGGCCTGCATCAGGACTCTAGCATAATTCATGGGTACCCTGAGTCATTGGTCATTGAGTCTTGCTTGAAATTGCTGTTTTACTACTGGTACCAGTTAAAGAGTTTACTGCACCCTGTGTAATACAATTCCTTTTTTGTGCCCCTTGATTTGGTGAGTGCTCTTTCAAACTGTGGGGATCTAAGAAGGTGGTAGTGACCCACAGTACACAGTGGTTCTCAGGTTGCATTGCTATAGACTGGGAGTGCTCAAAGTGACTTGCAACTCCTTAACCCATTCTTTTCTCCCAGTTGCTAGATCTGTGTTCTTAAATAACAGCACTGTGAATTGGTTGAATTTTACTTCTGTGTGTGCACCCAGTTTGTATAATCTGATTGTTAATTGGTGAAGGTAACAACTGTCTTAGTGATCATGGGGGATGGTCCAGTCCAGTGTAGGGAGGTGGATAGGTAACTGCATCCCTGGGGATGGTAGGTACTGCACACAACATATGACCCACTTGCTCTCTCTGGGTGGAGGCACCACGCTATTTATTTGTTATGGGACAACCCCGCCACCACAGGAGCCCCCCAAGCCCCTCAGCCCGGTGGGCCCTGTACAGTCAATAGGCAGGGGTGTGATCCTGGATACACCATCCTGGTGGTCACAGGCACCTACTACCTTCACTTTCTTTAGCAGAACTATCACGCATAGCTACAAACTGCAGAGTTATGATATCTCATATTATGAATAGCAAACAAGTTAGACTAGTCATCTGGAACATCAAAGGGGAGAACTACCCTCAGAAAAGGTTGCAGATTCTTAATCATCTTAAACAATACAGTCCCTCTATAGTATTCCTGCAGGAGATCCACCTCTGTGAGCTGCATGTTACTTTATTTAATTGAAGATGCGTCAACCATGTTTCAGGTGGGCACAGATTCCAAAAGAGCAGGAACAGCTATACTTATCTCAAGAACAGCAGTCTTTCAAATGCAGGAAGTCATCTTTATCCCCAGGGTCATTACATAATAGGCAGAACAGCAAGATGGCCATGCTGCTGCTCTGCTCCATGGCTCAACTCCTTGTTTTAAGAATCTTTGGGGATTTTATAGACACGCTTTGGCAATTTTGTGTTGGTAATTCACATCTTTCTGAGTTCATGTCTCAGGCAGATTTGGACTGCATGCAGTCCTCTGACTGAGCACACACAAGCTGTGGCCTTCTGCAACTCTCTGAGTAAATGCATGCTCTACCAGTGTTCAGATACTTTAGAGGTTTATGAGGCTTGATATCCTGCATTCCATTCACCGCTCTGTTGATTTTTAATGCTGATTTTGCCACTGATATATTTTGTTTATGAGAGCCAATGAACAGCTGAATTGAACTAATACTGAACTAATAGCAATTTAAGTAAAATTAGGGTCCCCGACAAGGGGATGAGCTTTCCTAATATTTGTTAAAATGTCACTAATCATAGTCACTAGAGCTTGGTTCTTGTACCTTTTTGATTTTTTTTTTTTGTTGGCTGTACAGTATTTGTTAGTGCTAGATCCTGAAAAACTTGGAGAGAAAGATGGAGAGGAAACTATGTTTCTTCAATCTTTTATTTCTTTTCTTTCAAATCCATCTTCAATGAATCTACTATATGTTTTCTATGTTTCTATGTAAGCTGTGCAGACTGAGGAATAAGAAGAGGTTTGACTTCGATCATACTGGAACCTGCCCCGGTGGCAAGGAATGGAGGAGGTGCAGAATTACACTATTTGTGCTGCAATGCATTTTTTACCATTATAAAAGGTATGATATAATGTTGCGCAGTGGTTCTCCATTTTGATTTACTGGAAAATGCTATGTTCAAAGGAGCAATCCTCTTTGTTTTGTTTTCCCA
Source organism: Neoceratodus forsteri (assembly GCA_016271365.2). Lineage (NCBI taxonomy): Eukaryota > Metazoa > Chordata > Ceratodontiformes > Ceratodontidae > Neoceratodus > Neoceratodus forsteri. Next base: position 1,019,897,555 of record CM057454.1, on the reverse strand, counting down.
GATTGTAATTGCCAATATGAGGGCACAGAGAGGAGTGAAGAGGAAAGCACATTTAAGAATATTAACTGGAGTCCCAGAAGAAGTGATGTTTGTGAGACATATAATATTACAAACACTTTGCTTGCTCACTACTGCTTTGGTGACTGAAGGGAGTTTGGTCTGAGGGGTTCTTATTATGAGTTGATGATGTACTTTTTCCCTCATTTATGAAGACTTGCACTTGGAATGAGAGATGGTGTTGGGACATAAAATAATTCTATACAGGCACTCGACATGTTAATTTTAGTGACCAAAGACCTGCAAACAACTGAACGGACACTGAGGCTGTTTTATTGTTCTCAGACAATAATGACTGGGAAATTCAAAAATCACTTCACATTATTTTGATCCTGGTGAATATTCTTTAGATATTTAGGAAACATGCTCACTAGAAATACAATAGGAGATTAACACTCCATGTTAATTAAGTTCTTGTAGGTACACACTAGCCCCTAATGTTAAAAAGAAATAGGACACTTTGATTATTCATTAATTCACTGATTCTCAGGAGTGAGTTGCACAAGGTAAGCTGCAATAGGATAATGGCCAGAGGTGTGGGCAATACACATGATACAATTTTGCAAAATACCAGCTACAAGTTACCTAGTATGTCTGTTCTAGAGAAACCTCAATGCCCAATGAACTGCTAAACATGTACTGGAACAGGAGTGGGAGCAGACCTGCTGTTTCATGGCACCTGAGCCTCATTTATTGATCTCCTGTTATTTGATGGTCAAGGACTTGTCATTGTCTTGACAGAATGCAACCCAGGTTTTTTCAACCAGGGTAGCCCAGGTTCCTTTAACCAGGACAAGCTAATCCATTGGCCTAAGTTAGTTCACTACTGCTTAAGAAATGGATGAGGGTAGCTTAAGTGAGACTTTTGGCAGCATATAGCAAGTGCTGTACTTAGTGGAGCCCCAGTTTAGTCTGAAGTGACACTGTGGCAGGGTGTAATCTGGATGGAGTTCAGAAAAGTTATTTGTTCATGAGGATAAGCAAGATGCATCTGGATTTTTTTTTACCATAACGTTTGGTTTTCCCTTTTGGGCTCAGTATGGTGGGAACCTCTCCCAGCCTGCTTGAAGAGGAAAAAATCAAAACAAACAAAAAATTAAAAACAGGAAAGCTCATAAGTTTATAAACTGGTGAAAAAAAGAAATTGTGTTTACAGGGACAAGATTACATTTAATATAATAAGGGCCCCCCCATCATCAAATGCATTGTATGGAAAATTGCTCATTTGCACACTTGTTTCTATTCAGTGAACTCTTTATTTAACTGAACTTATTTTTATATCATATTGGTATATAAAACATTGTAAAGACCTATGGTCAACAATAAAACATTTGAACCTGAACACCACAGTGAAGGGTATCTTAGATAGGTGTTATATAATCCTAGCCAGTATATATGACCCTAATTATGACAATCCCTCCTTTTTTATGGCTGTGGGTGGAGCCTACAGCCATATCACTGTAGCTTGAAAAGTGGTTTCCATGGAACACATTTTTAGTAGTTTTCAGTGTATCTTTCCATAACACTGCAAATCCATACGGCAGTTAAAACATTCTCCCTTCTTTCTTTTTAGAATGATGGACACAGAACTCCAAGCTGCTTTTCTCTGAGATCAAATGTGCACACCTTCCAAACAAATTTAAATATCTTTAAAATGATTCAAGGTGCACACAAAAAAAACTGTGTGAAAGTTGTTCAGAGCAAAAAGACCTTTCATGTGAGGAAAGTCACTAATTCTTATATTTTGTAAAATATGGTCTTCCAAACACCCTCATTTTTTTCTCTCTGAGTAAACACAGTAAGTGCCATGCCAAACAAATGTAAATATCTAAAAAAGTATACAGGTTACCAATATACAACCAGCATGAAAGTTGTTCAGGACATAATTACCTTTCAAATGAGGGTAGTCACTAATCTGAATTCATTAGATTTCTTTAAATATAGCCATCCAAAAGGTGAACTTTGTGAAGAAAAATGAAAATTCAGGTAATCAGATGGCCATAGTTTAAAAAATATAATTAGTGCAGCTTAATGAATAGAAACATAGAAACATAGAATTTGACGGCAGATAAGGACCGCTTGGCCCACCCAGTCTGCCCATTTCCCTACCTAATGGATAAGCTGCAGATCCTAGTTAACCAGCAGCCTACTTCTTCCTACCCCCAACCCCTAGAATTGCCTTATGACTGTCCCATACATGCTTGAATTCCACCACTGTTTTTGACTCCACAACCTCTTCTGGAAGGCTGTTCCATGCATCCACAACCCTCTCTGTGAAAAAATACTTCCTTAAATTACCTCTGAGCCGCCCCTTCTATTTTCAAATTGTGCCCCCTTGTTCTTGCACACCTCTTTTTTTGAAAGATGCTACCCTCTTGGACTTTGTTGATTCCCTTGAGGTACTTGAAAGTTTCTATCATGTCCCCCCTCTCCCTCCTTTCCTCAAGGCTATACATATTAAGCTCCTTAAGTCTCTCTTCATGTGTCTTCCAGTGCAGACCCTGCACCATTTTAGTTGCCCTCCTCTGGACAGCTTCCATCCTGTCTATGTCTTTGTGGAGATTGGGTCTCCAGAACTGCACACAGTACTCCAGATGGGGTCTGACCAGCTGTCTGTACAGAGGGATGATATCTTCCTGTTTTCTACTGGTGATGCCTCTCCCTATGCATCCCAGTATCCCCCCAGCCCTCCTTGCTGCCCTCTCACATTGTTTGCCCACCTTTAGGTCATCAGATATGACTACCCCCAGGTCCCTTTCCATTTTTGTTGTTGTTAGTATCTCACCCCCCATTGTGTACTCTTCCCCAAGGTTTTTGTTTCCCAGGTGCATTACCTTGCACTTCTTAGCATTGAATCTAAGCTGCCATACATTAGACCATTCCTCTAACCTTGCCAAGTCCCTTCTCATCCTTTCCACCCCACCTTGTGCATCAACTCTGTTGCAGGTCTTTGTGTCATCTGCAAGAGATATACTTTTCCTTCCAGTCCCTCTGCAATGTCACTTATAAAGACATTGAAGAGGACCGGTCCTAATACTGAACCCTGACTGGAAAGGTATTTTTGTCCTGAACAACTTTCATACTGATGGTTTATGTGCAGCGCATATTTTTTTTTTTTGTATCTACATTTGGTTGGCATAACTCCCATGAAAAATTTAAACTGAGGTAATCAGATAGATGGCCATAGTTTAAAAAATATAATTAGTGCAGCTTAATGAATATGTTCATTTGAAAAGCCTTTTTCCTGAACAATTTTAATATTAGTTTTTTATCTAAACTTGTAAACTTTAAGAGATATTTACATTTGTTTAGCATAACTCCTATTGTACTTCTAAAAAGCCTCAGTTTTGCTAATAACTACGCCACTCAAGTGAAATTCTAAACCAGACCGACTTGTTCATCGCTTGTTATGCCTAATTTAAAGTGAACAGGAATTGATTACTTATGTGCAGCTGTTTGAAATGTCTCTATTTTCATAAATTACATTTATACCTCTAGAGGATCCCTATTTAACTGTGTGTGAATAAAAGCTGAAGCTATCAGTTGTGTTGTTGTATTGTTTTCTTTGTATGGACAACATTCTGTGCAGTTCCTTTCATGGAACCAAGAATTTAGAGTTTTGACTATGTCACTTCATGGTTTCAGAACCGTGGGCACTGTACTGATAAGTTCCTGCTAACATTTCTGAAACCATGAAGCCACAGACAAGCTTGTTGCTATATTGGTCCTTGTAACACAAGATCCACAGAAACAGATGATTTGATACCTTTTATTGGACCAACAGAGGTGTTACAAAAGAACACAGCGGCTTTTAGCTTTTGGATTACACAGAATCCTTTGTCAGAAAAACATTGGCAGTTGTTCTAGAAGAACATACTTTCTCAAAACCCATATCATACAAAAAAAAGACGTAATGTTGTTAAGGACCCCATTGGTTAAAACTGTATTTAAAAAAAACAACATACCCATATAAACACAGCAAAGGTGCCATCAAAAGAAAGCTATCCCAAGGACAAATGACACTGACTTGAAAGTTCACTCCCTAAGAAAAGCTATAAACCAAATGAAGCTTCATTTTAAAACCATCTGTGTGTGTCTGTGCTAGCATTAGTAAATGACAATGATTAAAACCAACAAGGAAAATAAGATTAAAGAACAGCTGACAACTTCAGGAGAACTTTAACAAAACATAATATTTAGATAAAGTGCAGCTTATATTTCACATTAGTTTTTTATTCCTCCTCCCCATTATTTATTGCCGAGGTCAACTGCATGAAAACAGGATTTTTGCTCCTGAAGAGTTCATCTATTTAAGTTGTTGTCTCCCTTCCTGAGGTCATAATGCACTGCTTGTGACATCACAGTTACTCTCATGGCAACAGATTGTGATGTCACAATAGAGCATTATGACTTGAAGTAGGGAGTAAGCTATAGAGGCAGATTAACGTTAAAGTAAGTGTAAGGGATAACAATCATGTATTCATGCACATTTCCTCAGTAATAAATAATGGGGAGGAGAAATCTAGAATACATATGGAATACAAGCAGAATATTACCTACTTATTATGTTTTTCAAAGTTTTCTTTCAGGCGTCAATAGCTCTTTCAGCAATACATAGTAAATAATGTAAAAAGTATTATACATATGAAAATATCTATGTGTTAAGTAAAAAATAGGTTAGAAGACAACCTGCCCTAGTGTAAATTAAGCATTCACCAGCTGTTTCACAAAGTGGTGTCAATCAAATTTTACACAGTGTACTGTTCAGATACATTTTTCTTAAGCTCTGTGTACAATAAGTCCATATTACTCATGAACAGTCAAAGTTATACTGTATTAAACATGATATAGCTGCAATTCTGTAACAAGTAACTAGTGTATGTGTACATTCAAAACCAAAACCTAACACAGACCCCATTGTAACTGAGATACTGTTATCCTAATATGTCCATGTATCAACATGAGTCCATATGTACCTAATCTGCTGTTGTATTAAATAAAAGTTCTATAAATCTTAAACCAAAACACAACTGACAGCTTCAGCTTGTATTCAGGCACAGTTAAATAGGGATCCTTTAGAAGTATGAATATAATTTATGAAAATAGAGACATTTCAAACACCTGCACAAAAATAATCAATTCCTGTCCCCTTTAACTCATTCAGACCCATTGTGTGTTTAGAACATTGGAGACAGAACTCCAAACTGCTTTTCCTAAGGCATTGTGCAGAATTCTTAGCAAATGCGCACACATTCCCAACAAACCTAAAAATCTTGAAAACTATTCCAGGTGCATAAAAATAACCAGTCTGAAAGTTGTTCAGGACAAAAAGATCTTTCAAATGAGGGTAGACACTAATCTGAATTTAGTATATTTTGTAAAATATGGTCATCTTATTACCTGTATTTCCATTTTTGTTTTTACAAAATTCACATTTCTAATGGCAATTTAAAAAAAAAAACTATAAAGAATTTAGATTAGTGACTGCCCTCATTTGAAAAGCCTTTTTGTCCTGAACACAAAAATATAAAAGAATGCACTTGGGGCACAGAAATCCAAGGGCAGAGTACAAAATCGGTGGAGTGGTACTGACAACATTAAGAAAGCAGACATACAAAAACATTTTTTTTTTTTACATACAGTTGATTACTGTTTAACAATATTATGCATCTATGGCTGCCATTGTACATCTGATGCAAACCTATAATCACGTTCCTCACTTGAAGCAAAAAGGGGTAGGAGGTGGAGGCCATAACTGACTCCTTGTTTTTGTGTTAAAGGGGTTATTTTTTTTACAGCAAAAACAAGGGAAGGGGTCATTTCTAAAATGTGAAGGCAAGCATGGGGACCACTTTTTTTCAGAGCATGCCACCACTGGCAACTACCACTTCAAAACTGCTACTACCCCCACCCAATACAATCAGGGGAAAACCTCAAGTAGTCTACCAACACTGAGATCAATATGGTTAAGGTACATTTACCAGAAATTACTGCTTAGAAAAGAATGAGAAAGTGACTGTGATGATGAGCAAATCCAAGACCAGATCTCTAGTTTGTTAATAGTTTCCTCCAGAGTCTGATTTTTACGGCTGTGTGTGCTAAGCTCCACAGATGTTATGCCATCATCAGATTTGTATAACAGCACTGTGGAAGCACATATCTGGACCGCCGTCTGATGTTCTGCCACAGTGCTCCAGCATAGTTTCCAGTGTTTCTGTTCCACAACTGCGGAAGTGATGGCTGCCATGAGCAACATGGTAATGCTGAATTAAAGTGTGTGTGCACAAGTATCATGCATACATATGTAACCCCCACACCACCTTTTGGCTAACTGGCACCCCCCTTAAAAGAACTACTACCAACTACATGCCATACAATTTTCTTTTGTCAGAACTACACTCATGGTACCACCCGTAGTGTTGGAGAGTATACCAAGGTCATTATCTACAGGATGAAGTGTGGGAGTGTGCACTAAAATGAACCTTTTTATTTACAACCAGGTCCAGGAGAGAGGATGCTAGGCATATGCTAGACCTAACTGCTGAGGGGCCCCAATAACGTTCACACTGGAAGTAACAAGTGGAATGTCCAAAGCAGTAACTGGGATTTTGCAGTATGGCTTTACTGACAGATGTTACTTAAAGCAACGGTGGTCCCCCAAAGATTTTCCATTGCAATACAGACACACGCTCTTTTGCAGGCACTTTGTTAGGCAGTACTGTTTTCTACAAAAACATCTCTCTCTTCCAAAGTGTTTATCTATGGGATGTGCCACACACTTTAAACATGTTTCACAAATTTCCATTTCCAAAGTATATATCTGTGGGATGAGCCACTCACTTAAAAATCTTCCTAGTGCATGGTCTTTGCCCAGGGAACAGTGGTACCCATCCACGAGCCACTTAGCCCTGCCTGGAACTCTAGATGGCATTCCTCCCACCCTTTGCCTCAAACAGCCCCTGCCATTCCTTCAGGGTAATACCAGATGAGTCTCCAATCCCCACTGAATTGCTAAAGACTCCCAACTTTTAATTCAGCACAGTTGTGGTGAAAGGGGTCCTGACCGGTGTGATCTAGCCTTATGTAGGGCATACACACCTCAGACAACTCCCTCAAAGAACAGTCTCAAATTCTGTACTCACAGATTAGTTGTTCCTTCCTCCCAGTCATAGAAAGAACAAAAGACACCTTTCTATCTCTGGTAGCTGTCAGATTCTACTCATTGTTCTTCCTTAAGGCAGCTGTGAACTTCAGAGGATTACCCCTTAGATCCACAAGAAATGGCTTCCCTCTCACTTCCTCTTGAGTGAAACTAAAGAGTCCTGCAGGAAAACTGAAGATTTTACCAAACTAGGGTGAGAAATACCAGGGCTCCCTTTGACAGAGCCACAATGGCAGACCTCTTGCCACTCTGACTGCCACACTTGAACTCACTGATGAAAATTCTAGGCTGCCCGAGAGCAGCTGAATCTAAAATGGTTATGCTGCTGTGAGAGTTCTAAATGACATAATCATCTTTCTCTCAGGCTAGCTGAGTAAACAATGATGTCATTATGTAGAAAGCCCCTAATGAGCACCCCAACAGCTGCCTTTTTCTACCTGCCTAAGACTAGTACTAATGGGATTCTAGTAACCCAAGGGGACTAGGTTGTTACAAGTAGTTATGTCAGCACCGCCACGTTGCGCAAGGTTGACTGCACATGGCAAACTGCACATGTGCGAGTATCACGCATGCGCAGTACTGTAATCACTGCAGTATTACGACCAACTCTGGTGAGTGAGAGCACCGCATTTTCTTTTCACTGCTCTTGCCACTCCTAAAAGCTCTCCACAGCAGTATTGGCTCAGACCAGATTTTGTTACTACTGTAAACCTTTGAATGGAAATGTTTGTACTGAATTGTCATCTGTAATGATGTTCCCCTGTTTGTAAGTCTCCCGGGTCATGCCTAAAAATAGGCAAAGATGTTATATAGTGCACCTACCCGTTAATCAAACCTAAATGAAAAATGTCTTATCTAGCTGCCCCAGGTTCTGGTCATGAAGACAGGAGACTGGAATGTAGTAATGGATATAGACTTGGTTAGGTCACATGCTCAGAAGAGGAGACTCTCACCATCACAGAGAGCACTCTGGGAACTCCAGGATTCCCTCAACTGCACCTATCCCTAGAGACTCCTACATCCCACTGGTAGAGAATACACTCCCCCCCCCCGCCAGCATAACACCAGCTCCAGACTAGACTACACTTACTACCTTATCAGCAACCACCTAATCCCAGGACTATGTACAGCCAAGATCTTACCTCAGGTGATCTCTGACCATGCCCCAGTACTGCTCACCCTATGCCTAGACACCCAAGCAGAAACTGACAAACCCTGGAGGCTCAACAATAATATCCTGAAAGACTCCAAAACCCTAGACCATTTTAAACAGTTGATAGAGAGGTTCTTTCAGGAAAACAAAAGATCTTTTCTCCATGCCAACACAATATGGAATGCTTTTAAATGTGCAATCTGGCAAGAGATAATCTAGATCTCTGCCAAGCAGAAAAAACAGAAACCTAGCACTAGTCATTTAGCTCCTACTCAAAGTCAGGGAGAGGGAGAAGACCCTGTCCAATAACAGCAGAGATTCTGTCTAAAAGGAACTAGTAGTTGTAGTAGAGAAGTGTCATGATCTAAACAGGGAAAAGGCAGAATTGGTACATTTTGTAGCTAAAACAAACCCTGTAGCTAAGGACAAGAAAGTGGGAGACTGCTGGTGCTCCACCTCAAGCAGCAGGAGGTGCTCATGACAGTCAAGTCCATACTGGACACTGCTCTCAACACACCTTTATCTCCTCCAGACAAACTTGGCAAAACCTTGGCAAATCTGAATTCACTGTTCAGCAGACAGATAACTACTTGGATTCAATTCCCCTACCCAAACTCTCAAGAGAGCAGCAGGACATACTGAAATAACCTCTCTTCAGCCTAGAAATAAGACAGGCAATTAATTGCGTCCCTAGATAAAGCCCCAGGATCAGATGGCCTCACCACAAACTTTTATAACACCCTGAAAGAGGAAATTGTGACCCCACTCTGAGACATGTATGCAGAAGCCCATGGGAATAGTACCCTGGATAACCTCATGCAGCAAGCCACAATATCTGTCACAGCCAAACCTGGTAAATATACTACCACAGTTCCAAATTACAGACCCATATCTTTGTTGAACATTGACCTTAAGATCTAGGTAAAACTCCTAGCAACCAACTTACAACAAGAATAGATCTCACTGTTGGAACCAGAACAGGTGGTCTTCGTGGGGGGGCAGTGTATCCTCAGACCACTGCCAAAGCTTCTTCACATCATTTCAACATCCAGGGAGGCAGAGGCCCCAGTGGTCCTCCCCTCCCCTTTCTGGATGCAGAAAGGTGCACAGGTTAAAAAGACAGGGTGTCAGGGATGGACCATTATGATATACCAAAGGAATACACTGAATCATTAAGACTCTTGTATTCACAGCCGTTGGCTAAAGTATGATGCAACACAGTCTTGTCATCTGTGTTCTGCCTGTCAAATGCACCAGGCAAGACTGTTCCCTATCCCCTTTCTTGTTTAACCTCTACCTGCAGCCTCTAGCAATCAACTGAACCGGAACCAACAGATTCAGGGGATACCCCTTGGTGATAAACAGTATAAAATGCCCCTTTATACAGATGCCATTTTACTTCACAGTCAGCACCCAGACACTTGAATACCAGAAGATCTGTGAGAAGTGGAGGACTTTGACAGGATCTCCCATTGTAAACTGAGCACATCCAAAATCACTATCCTCCCTTTAAATTATAAAGTCATACAGCAGGAACCTGCACACCTAGGGCTGAATTGGTCCAGTAGCTCAGTCTTGAACCTAGGCATAATAGTCTCCACCTCTCATCGAACCATGAAACATGTCAACCTTACCTCCCTGATAATGAAGATAAAGCAAGATCTTCATAGATGGTTCACACTCCCCATATCGGTTACACTTTAAGTGTTCATTTCAATGTATCTAATCATTAATTGTATGCAGCTGGGTAATTACACTAGTTCCATGATTGTTGCATGCAACTACATTGCAATTGCAATGCAGTTACAGTGTATTTACACTGTAACTATAGTGTAGTTAAGCAACATTTAAAGTGTAACCCCATGGTTACACTTTAATGGCTAGATTCACAAAAGAGATGTGCCAGCCCAAACCAAAAATGCACCAGAAAATGATTCACAGACTGGGTGGATGCGCCGGTGCATCCCAGATGCATTGTGCCAAACATGATACATCACAGATGCAAAATAATGACATGCAGCGCATTCTGAGGGGGCGTGCACATGCATATACAGAGCAAAGCAATTCACAGTACAAAATGAAGACGCAGCTACAGAGCAAGGCCAGCACAAGTATCAAATGTGCCATGAAAAGATAAATATAAAAGAAGTCAACTTAACTGCCAGCCACCAGCAGGTCAGCGGCAGAACAGCAGCAGCACCTGCAAACAGTGGGAGTCAGAGTGAGAGGGACAGACAGCAATAGCAGAGCACCAAGATGGATGAAGCACCCTTACGTAATGGTGGGACTACTAATGAGAAGCAGGAGGCAGAAGAAGGCACCGTAGGTGGCCGGGCCTGCGGCGGTATCATGCCAGGCTGTCATTCGAGCAGCTGACAGATGTGGGGACAGTAGGCCGATACCGCCTCAACAAGGCCATTCTGAAGCAGCTCTGCAAGCTGTGCCATAAGGAAATACAGGTGGCACCCACTGCACATGATCATGCCATATCAGTGGAGACCAAGGTGACAACAGTAATGTGTTTGCTCACCATAGGAACCTTCCAGAGGCCTACAGGGGACACCACTGGCATATCACAGGCCTCCACTTCCTGTCTCCTCACATTATTCCTCACTGCACTACCACCACATGCTTTGGAATACATCCATTTCCCCAGCACACAGGCAGAGCAGGCAGAAGCCATGCAGGGGTTCTACAGGGTGGCACGCATGCCAGACATCATAGGGGCCATTGACTGCACCCATGTGGTAATCCACGCACCACTTGGCAATGATGCTATAGCGTACATAAACCACAAGGGATACCACTCTGTCAACTGCCAAGTGGTGTGCAATGCCACAGGGCACATCACCAATGTCTGCACCACACATCCTGGGAGCACACATGATGCCTTCATGTGGCAACAGTCTGCTCTCTGCCACAGATTTGAAGCAGGGGACATACCAAGCAGACATTTAGTAGGTGCATGGGACATGGCATGAAGCCACACAACAGGGCAGCATGGCACAGGATGGGGGGGTGCACAGACAGCATGATGCACCATGGGCAAGTGTGCAGCAGATGTGGGACAGTGGAGGGGTGTAAAGGGACAAAGGCAGACACCAGCTGGTACAGGGAGGCACACATGCAAGCCATGGAATGTGGGGTCCAGTGCCATGGGAGGTCATGTGTGGCAGGGGCATGCACAACACAAGCAGACAGCGAGCAGTGCCGCAAAGCACACTAGGCAGGGCAATGGTGGGTGTGGCACGTGTGACCCCAATGGCAATGTTGGTCTATGGGCCACATTAAACTGCAGGCCCAGCAACAGCAGGTGGATGCTGGGAGTATGACTGCAGGGTAGAGACAGGCACTGTCGGTACTGGATGATCAGCACACACACCAGTGCAGCATGGGCCAGGGGGAGGCCACCTTGCACTTGTGACCAGTGCACTAACAGCCATCTGTCTGTCCCCCCCAAGAGGAGATGCTGCATACCCACTGAGGCCCTGGCTCATCAACTCCTTCTGATAACCCAGAATAGAGGCAGAGGAGCATTACAATGAGGCACATACAGCTACACGCATCGTCATCGAGCGTGTCTTTGGTATGTTGAAGTCGCACTCCCAGTGCCTGGGTAGTTCAGGTGGGGCCCTACAGTATAGCCCTGAGAAGGCCTGTGGCATATTCCTGACCTGTTGTATGCTACACAACATGGCCATTGACTGTGGAATACTTGTCAAGGCCAGTGAGGGTGACAGTTCTAAGGAGGAGGAGGGTGGGGAGGGTGATGCAGTGCCACAGGGCCCAAACACAGGACCACCAATGGGCCAGCAGGACCCACGCCTGGCCGCAAAGGTGAGGTAGTACTGGAGCATGCTGGTGGAGGGGCATTTTGGGAACTGCAGGTGAGTCAATGAGGTATGTATCTGGGAGGTGCACAATGGTGACAACAGGTAGACACACAGCCATGCATCACACGGCTCACACAGCACAGCACACAAACTGCCTATCACAGGCACACACACACCGCACAACACACACATGTGCCACTCTGGCAGTGCCAGGGGTGGAATGGATTGTGTGCACCACAGCTGGCACACAGTTGCAGCTGACACTGGACCACACTCATCACACCCATACCACATGGCACAACAGTGATGCACATAGCCATGCAGGTGGTACTGCAAAGGGGGCCCACAAATGCAGTGCACTGGGGCAGATGCCTGCCACAGACACCACCCCAGGCATTGTCATCCAGGTGTGTGGGACACAATGTTGGAATGTGCAGCTGCCATTGGAATGGGGACCTGGACATCACAGGGCAGCACCACAGCTGCCACGGACATGAGGGCAGCCTCTGCCATGACTGGTGGATGCAGCTGCACTACCACCAGCCAAAGGGGGTGTATCCAACAACCCTGTAGGGGTACAGCAATGAGACTGTGAACAGGTGCTCATTGGTGTGGTTGCACCATAAGCCATGTCCGTGCTGTGGACACTGGCTGGTGCAATGTTAGGTGATGGCATCAGCAGCAATGGGTCCACCTGATGCTGCTGCCTGGGTGTGCAGGAGGCGCTCCAGAGTGTTTGGCTGGATGCCCGATGGTCACGGACCATACTGGATTCAACCACTGCCTCCGCAGCAGCTGCAATCTGCTCCAATACTGCAGTCATGCCCATCCGCATAAGGCATGCCTCGGTCAACATCTGGGCCAGTCATGCAGCCGTGGACTCATGCTCAAGGACCATCATTGCCCGTTGGCTCAACTCCACATGTAGGGCTGCCTGCCCCTCCACAGTATCACGCAGGAGGCGGACATGGCCCTCCACGTCGTCAGGGGGTGATAGGTCATGGTGGCGTCGCCGAAGAGCAATGGGTGAAACAGCCTGCCATACTGCATCCATGAGTGGCAGTTGCACCATGGCAGGCTGCGCCATAGCTGGGCCTTGGGCATGCACAGTCCCATCATGTCCACAGCCAGTGTTATCATATTCCATTGGCACCTGCGTGGGTCCCACAGCACCTGGATGGGACGCCCCTGATGGCCCCACCAATGCACCTGGACCAGATGCTGAGGGCACAGCACCCACCGCAGTGGGCAGCTGTGTGGTCTCTGCATCTGCACCATGTGCAGCAGGGCCATCAGTGGCATCAGTGGCCACCTGCACAGGCACCTGTGTGTTGCGTGTCCCACTGTTGGCCATGTCCCCCACTATCTGTATGGCATCATCGTCCACAGGGACATTGCTCTATGCCCCCTGCATGCCAGATGCAAGCACAATGAGGGCATCAGCAATGTCCACTGCATCTGCAGGTTCATCATCAGGGAAATCCACCAGACACCCCGGCCATGTGGTGTCATCACCACCTGCTGTGGCGGCACTGGCCGAGGTGTCCGACGGACCCCCACCACTGGGGCAGGTGGGTCTGGTGCGGTGGATGGCCCAAGAATGGCATCATCCACTGCAGTGCCTGCTGCCCTGTGAGACGGGCCTGCATCATCACCCACTAGGGCATCCTGTGCAGCTGAGCCCACAGCTGCACCAGTGAGTCGTGATGGAGCTGTGAAAAGAAGAAGGGAGAACATGGTTAGTGAACAGGACAACACAGTGGCATACGGACAGACACACACACAGACATGTACAGTATGACACAGTGCTCTGCCATGGTTGCGCATGACAGTCCCTGGCACGGCCATGCAGTGCCGGTAACAATGAGGTGGCCGTGCACCTGCTGTGCCTGATCTATGTGGGACTTGCCGTGACCATATGGTGCGATGCGTGGCAATGTTACTACATGCACATCCAAGTGTGTGTGTGTGTGTGTGTGTGTGTGTGTGTGTGTCCCAGCAGCCCACCTGGCACTGGCACTGGCCCTCTGGAGGTAACACCATAGGCATGGGCCATTCTGCACAGTGTAGCACAGCATGGGCCACACATGTGCCACAGCTATGCATGGTACATCCCCTGAGAACACGGTCACACAGCACCACACAATGGAATGGGCATGGCAGCTGGAGCACACATGTGGCCAGACACAGGTGGTGTGCAGGGCTACTTACAGTGCTGTGCTGGGCTTCCAGCAGTCTGGAACCCCCCTTCTGGGACACCCTGCATGGCTACCCTGGCAATGGTTGCTGCAAGGAGCTCCTCATTGGGGCTCAGGTGTACATCAGCCTTTGGTCCACCTCTGTGCACTGCAGGGAGGCTTCTATGTGGGCCACCTTCTCCTCTGCCCTCCTCTAGCCCTCATTCAGATGCTTCCTGCACTCCAGGAGGGTTCTGTTGCATGTCCCCACAGTGTTTACATGATGGGCCACTGCCTCCCAGGCCTCCTCCTGTGCCATCCGATTGCCACCCCTGCCCGACAGTACATCCCACCTCAGGTGGTATACCTCAATGAGGGCCTGCTCTTCGTCCTTTGTAAGGTTTGGCCACTGTCTGTTGGCTGCACTGTTGCCTCCTGACATAGTGGTCTCTGTGAGAGAGTGGAGATGGTCATTAGCCATGCACATGTAGGTCCAGTGTGCCCATTCGCTATGTACTGTGGATGCATGTGGCCAACCCAGCACCTGCCCAATAGGGCCTTCTGCCCATGCACATGTTGGGGTGTGTGGTATGGTGGGGCTGTCACTGCTGTGTCCAACGTGCAGCTGAGCTGACATGGACAGCTGCATGGCCATGGACGTGCTGCCTGTGACTCATATACTGAAACATATGCAGCCAGCCACCCATCATTGCCACTATGCAACCATGACTGTATGTGCAGGGACTGTGGATGCCAGTGGCCCACCCCACACTGCGGCTGACTGTGGGTCATTGTGTGGCTCTGCATGGCGTGCTGCAAGTGTCCCTGCACATGTGCAGATGGTGACAGGCTGTCCACTGACCTTTTCAACATGTGGATTGTCAACACTACTATTGGACATGTCCAGTGACAGCTGTGTCTGTGTGACAGTCCTGTGGCAGTCACTGAACTCCCTCCTCCCTTGTGATGTACCTGGATCTCAGATGCAGTTGCCTAGTGCACTGTCCCAGTCCACAGGCCCTGCTGACATACATGTAGAATTAGAGTGTATGCATCTTCAAGGCTGTGTTTCCTCTCAGTCACCTATTCACATTGTGGGCTGAGTTGGGAGCATTTATGGCTCAGGGCATGCAAATGAGGTTTAGGGCAGTGATAATGAGATGTTAAACAGCTGAGATGCCCCTGACTACATAATTAGGCCGATTTGGGCGCATTGTCTGTCAATTGCATAACTGCCGTCAGCTCATCTCAATCAGCATGGCGCATCTGCCGAGTTGAGCGCATTTCCACATGGTGCATTACCTGTGCAGGCGCGATACATTCGGGGCATCTCCCTGAATGGGACTCAGGGGGCAGTGGCGCATTCTATGTGCATGCGCTGTGTCCTCCAACCACCTGCCCCCACAACGCATATCCGCAATCAGCATGACAGTTGCATCGTGGACATGCGTATACTGCACATTGCACAGTGCTGTCTGTACACGCATGCACATCAGTCTGCACAATGCACTGTACGCAAGCTGCCCAGTGATGCTCGACGATCGTGCATTACGAACCCTTGCGCGGCAATGCGCTACTGCGCATCACAGGTGTCTTGTGCATTGCACCATGCCACACACACATCATGGCGGATGCATACGCGTCCCGCATGTGTGACCCGGTTGTGACCCATAGCCCCTCATTCCCACCACACTAATGTGCATTGCGCAAGTATCTGCATGACTGACCAATCGCACTTCACGCTGCTGTGAGCGAGGGCATCCACGTGGTATAGTGGTGCATTTGGCGTCATTTGGTGCCATTTTGCACGTGTGCTCCATAGGCCTAGTGTTGCGGCAATAGCTCTGGCAATGCCTAGGCAAGGGAGGACTGGATCAAGGGCCATGAACTGGTCTGAAATGGAGCTGCTCCACCTAGTGGCCCCTGTGATGCGGGTCGAGGGCCAGCTGTTTGGGGGTGAGGACATACCAGTGCCCAGGGCAGAGGTGTGGGCCTCCACTGCCCAGCAGCTGGTGCGGCACAGAAGGGTTCTCCGAATGGGTGAACAGTGCCGTCACTGTGGCCTTGGGCGACGGGACAGTGCCTGCCTGCAGAGGCTGCGGGACCGTGCATGCAGGGGTGCTCTGCCATGACCAAGTAGGTGTCATGCATGGGTGCATGGTGGGAAGGGGTCACATCACAACGTCACATGCACGTGGGCACAAATGCACATGCACACTTGGCTGTGACTGCCCCAGCCCTGTGGTGCCCTGTCATGCATGACACATGGGGTGGGCCTCACTGCAGTGGTGTGTGGGACCAGTACACTGTGTGGCACCTGGGGCTGGACCACCATGTGCAGTGCATATTTGTGGCAGAGCACTCTGGTGGTTCGGGCACAGCTGCTGTGCGTAGCTGTGGCCAGCATGGCCATTCGCTGGTGTTGCACTGCTTGTGTATACCATCACTGCATGCCTACAATTGTGTGTGGGGGTGTGTGTTTGTGCACTGACATATCTTCTCATGACGGTCTCTGTCTGTTGCATCTTGCAGGGCTGGAGGACAGGTGGTGGGCCATGGAGGCCATTGAGGAATGGCAGAGGAGGGCTGAGGCTGGTGCGTGGCCTAGTGGCCATGTGGGTGCAGGTAGGTGACTACCTTCTGTGTACAGTGTTTCTCTGGTGGGGTGGGCATGTGCTTGGTGGGGATTGTGTGTCTGACAAGGCACTTAGTATGTGTTCTATATGTTCTTGCTGTAGGTCCCTGGGATCGTCGCACTGTGGCAGTTATGGGAGGACGGCGTGGGCAACAGCAGGATGTGGGCCGCGACCTACAAAAAGCCATACAGGCTGCACTGTGGCATGTGAGATGCATACAGGGCTGTCTGCTATGGAAATCTGCAGGTGTCCTGTGGCAGCTGGCAGCATGTGGCCGACGGGGTTTGTGGCGCCATGGTGAGTGGCTACGGCCATAGGCCTCTGTGGTGTATTGTATATAGTGTTCCCTCATACCCGTGCCTCCCACCCTCCATACCCCCGTTGCTGTCCCCACCTCCTGCCCAGTTTTGCATTACCACATTTCTATATTGTCCATGCCACCCCTTCCCTTTTTGTACATACTTTATATGGTTTGTGAGTGTGCTCTGTTTGTTGTTGTTGCTTTTCATGTTGTTTATTATGTTTGTATTAAATATTTTTTTCTGACACGGTGTCTGTGGTCCTTCATGGTTCCATGGTCAAGGGTTTGTGTACTGCCATGGGCACCTCACTGTCCCCTTGCTGCCATGCCCCTGTGTGCACCTGTACTTGTATGGTCTGCTTCTCCCCCTGCCACCCCACTGTTGCCTGTGGTGTGTGTGTGGGGCTCCTGGCCTGTTGCTCCCATGCCTGCCCCAGTCTGTGTGTGCTGCTTGAGGCGTGCATACATTGCCCTGCCACACTCATGGTCTGTGGCCCTGTGTGCGGTATCCTGTAGTCAGGGTGTGATCTGACTAGGTGGTGTTATGGTGGCACTGTGTGCTGCCCATCTTATGGCACAGTGGCACGATGTTGCCCTGTGTGGCCTCCCACATGGCCATAGTCTTGGCCACCTGGGCTGTTGGCCTTGTCCTGTGGCCCTTGCTGTCCCCTGCAGCTGTGTGGCACCATGCCGGCTACAGTGTACCTGTATTGTGTGCCTGCCATGGGCCTGTGTGGGGTGTAGCCTGGGTCTCTGGGTGTTGTTCTGTGTGGACAGTCATGGTATTCTGCCTATGTCTGCCACAGGTGTACCCTTGACCACTCTGGTTTGCCCCTTTGGTCGTGTGTCCCTCTCTCCTTTTTCCCCCATTGCTCTGTCCCCTATTGCTCCCTCATGCCTTGCTTGGTTGCTTTGTAGTCACTGTGTTGCTCCTCCTATGTGCTTGCGCTCTGTGCACATCCCAGTTGCACTGGCACATCACCACTTGCGCTGTGAGCTTTCCGTGTGATTCACAGTGGGGTTGTGCTTAGTGCATCCATTTCTGAATCGCCCGGCATCTGGTGGGCGCATCCTATTTGCACTGATGCATCTCACTTGCACCCAGCACATCTCTTTTGTGAATCTAGCCTAAGTGTCTATTTCAATATCACTGTGAGGAAGAATTAATGTAATAAAAATGAATATTTTACCATTATACTCCCTTTGTATGCTAATGGTTATACCCCCCCTTGAGTGGTTCAGGACTCTACATAGCATCAGATCCACTTTCTTATAGCAAGGGAAAAAGCCCAGAAAGGCCTATACAAAACTATCAGCAGCCAAGCAAGCAGGGGGTTTAAACTTTCTAGATTCCCCTATTTATTACCATGCCACTCAAGGAGCAAATAATTTCTGCTGGGGGGCACTGTACACCTGCCCAGATAACTGCTACATCTCACAGTGCCTAGAGACAGAAGAATTGCTTGGCAAGCAGCAGGATATTGCTTTGCTCTATTTTATAGAAAACTTGCAAGTCTTCCTAAAAACCTTAAGTACACCCCCATTATGACCTCGCTATAAGCTTACACTCAACTAGCCAGAATATCTGAAACCCAGCTAGATGCTGTTGAGCTCCAACCCTTATAGCACAATCACAATTTCCGTATACTGTAGCTGGATAGACCTTCTTCATAAAGGGATGGAATGATAGGGGTGTAGTCACAGTAGGCCACTTAATTACAGAAGGAAAGTGGGCCACCTTCAAACAAATGCAAACCAAACTCCAACTAGATAACATGGACATAGTCTCATTCCTATAGCTCAGACATAATGAATATTTTGTGTATATTATGGCAAATTTAATGTCTGTTTTTTCACTTGATCTGGCTTGCATGAAGAAGAACTGTTGGGTGACAGTGCCCGTCCTGTTTTGGAGGCAGCTTTATAAGTTGGTCTATCTGTGGTGCACTGCCCTCATAAGGATCAAGGGGAGGGATGGCTATCTGCTTTAGATCCAAGATGAACTTCACCATGCTCTCAGCTGGGGAAACTTCATTGTTTGAATGTGTGGCCTTGCATGGGGGTCCAAGTGCAAGTTGCAGGGTCCTTCTCATGTACCATCCTCCAGAGTATGAGGGGGAGTTCCAGCAGGAAATAGTGGACTTCATCACTGAGAAGGTATTGGAGTCACCCAGATGGTTGATTCTGGATGACTTCAGTGCCAGGGTCAACAATGAACTCTCACAGTTTGGTCAACATTTCCTACAGTTGATGGAATCACTGGGCCTAGCACAGGTAGTTACCTCTGCAACCCACCAACATGTCCATGCCTTAGATTAAGTTTCAGTTGTCCCCAGAAGGATTCCAGGCAGCAGTTGATGTCTCTAGAGTGATAGCTGCTTGTGCATCTGTATTGGAGAAGGTGGTGGTGACCTATAATAGGGCCACTGCATCAGCCTTCGATGCAGCTGCACCATTCAGTATATGATCCAGGACCTCACACTTGAGATCCCTGTTGTTTGATAGGGAGCTTAGGGAGTGTACACCCAAGGGTTGGAGGTTGGAGCATTGTTGGAGGAGGTTCCAGTCAAGTGGGCACAAACTGGCTTTGAGAACTCATTATGTTAAGTATCAAAGGGCAATTTCCTGCAAGAAGGCAGCATTCCTGTCTAGGGAAATTGTGATGGGGAGAAACTGATCAGCTCAGCTCTTCCGGATGACAGACAGACTGTTAAATCTGGTCTGTCTGCAGCCGGTAACTGCAAATTCATCTGCAAACTGTGAAGAGTTTGTTCACTTTTTTCTACGACAGGGTGCCTTTGATCCAAACTGGCATTTCTGCAAACAGGTTGTTGTGAACTGACATGGTCAAGATGGGAGTTAACAGAAGCCCTCCCCTGTTTGGGAATAGTTTAGGCTGATATTGGAGAAGGAGGTTTGTAGGGTGATCTCGGAGCTGTGGCCCACCTTTTAAGAACTGGGTCTGGGCCCAACACGCCTTGTAATGGGGGAGGGGAGGTTCTAGGCCCAGTGTTTGCAGAGTTAGTCTGGTGTTCCCTTTCTGAGAGGGTCTTTCCAGGTGTGTTAAAAAAAATGTGCTGGTTAGGACACTTCTTAAGAAACCATCTCTGGACCCTGACTGCTTGGCGAATTTTAGACCGATCTCCAACCTTCACTTTTTGGGAAAGATTACTGAGAAGACAGTGGCATGATGTTGGCCCAGTGGCATGGAGGGTTGAGGCATCACTGCCTTACCTCCTACCATGCTGGTGACCCATGTTCATGGTGCGAGCGGGTCACTGGGGGTCGGCCGGGGAGGAAGAGGGTTGAGCGTCCGGAAGACAGCTCTCCTCTCCCAGGGGGAGGGGAGGGACATGGACCGGCATTTTCCCAACCCCTAACGGTGGCTGGGGTCCAGCATGCCAGGTCCTGTAATGAGGGGGCAGAGTTGGAGCAGCTGCCTGACACACAGCATGCAGATGCGCACGCTGGACGGCATTGCACGCTCACAAGTCGCACAAGGAAAACAGGGGAAAAAGGCTCCTCAGCAGGAAGAAAGTTGATCCTCGCAGGCCCCGCTCCCATGAACAGGCAGTGACTTCTGCACCAGATCCATCCTGGCGGGTTGAGGGATCCCTGCCGCCCCACCATGGGGTGTAAGCCGTGGAGGAAGCGGAAGGTAAACTGCGAGCTGGAGATGGAGCTGGGGGATCTAGTATGATAGGGAGCTGTAGGGGAGGAGAATAAAGAAATTAACTGGAGAAGACAGTGGCACTACACTTTGAGGAACACCTCACAGCCTTTGATATCTATGAACCTCTCCAGTCCTGGTTTCGGTCAAGGTACAGCACTAAGACTGCGTTGGTCAGTGTGCACAATGATCTTAGGACAAGAGACAGAGGAGAGTAGTCAGTTCTCATCCACCTCAAACTCTCCTTAACCTTTGACACCGTGGACCACAGGTTGCTGTTAGATCATCTCAGGAGCACTGTGGACTTGCCAGCAAGGTCATCTGCTGGTTTGAGTCCTTCCTCAGAGACAGGATACAGACGGTGATGGGGAGTTTCTCCTCGCTCCCAAAGCCCCTGCTCTGTGGTGTGCCTCAGTGTTCGATCCTCTCACCCATGTTGTTTGTGGTGTATATGCTGCCTCTAGGAGGAATTATTAGATGATACAACTTGGGCTTTCATTGCTATGCCAATGAGACCCAGCTGTACCTGTCTTTCACAGCGGGGACGCCTGGTGTGGTCAGTGTGCTAAATTTGTGTTTGAACGAGATCCAGGACTGGAAGTCATCCAGCTGGCTTAGACTTAACCCTGACAAAACAGAGGTACTGGTGACTGAGCCGGGTCATCGGTGGGGTAAAGAGATTGCTGAGGAGTTGGTGAATGTAGTGCTTGTGCCCCTGGTTTAGCGGCCTTTGCTAAGATGAACAATCTGGGGGTCATTCTAGATGAAAGGCTGACATCTGAGGCTCAGTTGTCAGCTGTAGTCCAGAATGGCTTTTACTATCTAAGAAGCATCGTTAGGATTAAAGCCTTGATCCCCAGAAGACTTGCCCTCTCTAGTACATGCTTTTGTTACTTCCAGACTCAGGCTTTATACCTCAAGGTGAGCAGAGGTGTGCTACAACACCTGAAGCAAGTGCAAAATGCTGCAGCCTGATTGTTGACTGGCTTACTTAGGTCTTGTCATATAACCCCGGTTTTCCGCAAATTGCACTAGTTGCCAGTGAAGTGATGGGTCACCTTCAAGGTCAGTTTGCTGAACTATAGGGCCCTAAATGGACTGGCTCCTACTTACTTTCGTGACCTTACCCCTTAGCAGACTTCATGTCCCCCTGCTCCTCCGAAGTGAGCCTCCTAGCCATTCCCAAGGCCAGGCTTAAAGGAACACTATTAGCTGATTTTATTTATGTCATATACAGTATAAAACAAAACCTACAGCCACCTGCTTTACAAGTCTCCCTATGAAATGTGCAGTTTGCCTTAAAATGACTATTTATGGAGTGTTTTTTTTTTCATATTAGGTTTTTCTCCTCGACAGGGCACCTGCGCTGGCTGGTCATGGTCCCCTCCTGGGGAGGACTCAATTCAGCCCTGTTCTGTGTCGGGACTTCAGGTGTCTGACCCGGTGCTCCTTCTCTGTTCTCCTCCCATTTCACTCCTTACATCCCTGGAGCCCAAGTGCAAGGACATTACGTGCGTATGGAGGCACGCATGTCGCCTTGGCCTGAAAGGTCCCACTCCTGCCACCACTGGCCTAGTGCCTTACCCCCCCCTCTTGATGCCCGCACTGCCACCATGCCCACATGGTGGTAGCCAAGACTGGTAGACTAACCTCCCAGTCCTGGAGAGGGTGGATTTGTGTGTGTGTGTGTGTGTGTGTGTGTGTGTATATATATATATATATATATATATTGCTCGATCTTCACCCAGCCCTCCCACCCCGGCTGACCCTCCAGCAACCCATGCTCACCATCGAACACAGGTCGCTGGTGTAATAGGAGGCAAGGCAAAAGATGCCTCAGCCCTCCATGCCACTGGGCCACTCATCTACTGTAGTTTTTGGCAATATTTCTTACATTTATGTGTCCAGAGTACATCCCAAGCACACCGCAGCTCCCGCTCATGCACACCTCAACATGGCACTGAAGCACCTGTAAACTCGTGCACATAGTAACACAAATCAGATATAGCCCATTCCGATATGTGGGAAGTGTCCTGAGCACTACATAGTCCATGACATTTTAAAATGAGCACTCTAAGATGAATATTTCTTGGTTTGAAAAAATAAAGCCGTGATTTTGGACATACACACCAACATCGGGCTAGTGCACATGCCCAGAATCACAGCTTTATTTTTTCAAACTGAGAAATACACATTTTAGAGTATTAATTTTAGCATTTCATGAACTATCTAGCACTCAGGACGCTTCCCACATATCAGAGTGGGCTTTACCTGACACGTGTTACAAAATTCAAATTCATACATGGTTAAGTTTGAGGTGCTTCGGTGCCATTTTGAGGTGTGCACTAGCAGGAGCAATGGTCAGCTCAGGATTTATTCAGGGCTCATAAACATAAGAAATATTGCCAAACAACACCCTAAATAGCCTTCTTAAGGCAAGTTGCACATTTACATAGGAAGGCTTCTAAAGCAGATGGCTGTAGGTATCGTTCTACATGGGACATAAAAAAATCAGATCACAGCGGACAGTATCCCTTTTAAACTTCTAGTGATCAGGTGTTTACACATGCAGGATGTGCCCTGTGGAACAGGCTTCCTCAATTTCTTGGGGGAGGCTCCCTCAGTGGAGGCCTTTAATAGAGGCCTAAAATCCTTCTTATTTCAGGAAGCTTTCAGCTTATTATAATAAGCGTCTGGGCTGTTGCTGCCATACGTGCCGTTGAAATTGTTTAATAATTTGCATCTTTTGCACATATTTATACTGGATGGTTTTATTTATTATGTGAATTTTTTGATGTGTTTTAAACTTATCCTTTTATTGTACAGTGATCTGAGCCTCTTGAAATAGGTGTTCAACAAATAAAGCTTTAGGTACTAAAGCTTATTTACATGCAGTTACAGCAGCTGTTGGACAACTGGCACAATAATTTCCCGTGACTCCAGCCCTACCCCACCACAACTCCAGCAATTAGCTTCTGTTGCACAACCTATCTCGCAACTTTACAGCACCATCAGGATCTTAATGCTGCACAGATTGGCCAACCACCCTAATACTGACTAAAAGCCCTAACGGGACCCACCAGACAAGGTCTGGGAAGAAATCTGGAATAATGCAATAGATATGCCAAAATAGACCATTACAGGTTAATGCAAGCTAAAATACTGCAAGACATACATTACACCCCTGTGAAGCTCCATAAGTGGCACATTTTAGACTCCTCATTATGAAGAAAGTGCAACCAAGTGCTAGGCACACTGAAAAATGTATTGTGGGACTGTACCAAGTCACGTCCCCTCTGGCAACAAGTCTGAAATACCCTACACCCCATGCTGGGATTAGAGGATATTTTTACACCTGCCAGATGCCCCATGGGTCTGAATGTTGAAAAGCTCACGGGGCAAAGAAAATATCGCAACACCCTCATAACCATGTTATTGAGAAAAATGATTACATCCATCCTCCTATGATAGCACCAGGAAATCATGCAAGCTTCGTGCATAGAGAAAATGGTGGCTTCTATGAGACACAGCTTCAAAAAGAAATGGAAAAGCATCTACACTCTGCTGGGGATAGCAGTACTGTAAAAGAAGGTAACAGATAACAATCACAAGAGAAAGAAATTTTGGAAATGTGTCTTGTTGTCTAATGCATTGTCATTTTACCTCAGTATGTACTGAAGTTCACTACTAATGTCAACTGCGGAGGGGGGATGGGGCCTGTATTCTTACACTATGTCATACGTATTGTTATTGTATTGTCCTACTTGATTGTGTATACCTGAAAAAAAGCCTGCTCGTAGATAAGAAACCAGCCATTGTGGGTACCATGTGTTACAACTCTGTGTGAAAGGATTGCTGGCTCAGATTGGTACTGGAAATCCCAAAGCTGAAGGAAAGGGGATTTTGCACTTAGGTTCAAACAGTAAATACACAGGACTGCAAACTGTGTGCAACACTCACATGTAAGTCAAATCATGATAAAAGTGCAAATAACAACTCACAGTGTCACCGTAACAAAGCACCATGAGCATAAGGTGCAAAATTCTGAGGCTCCAGTAGATTCTCTCATTCTGCAGTCCAACACTGAGTTGTTACTGGCACTTTTTGCATGATTTGCCTAACAAATACATGTCAGCAGTGCACACAGTCAGTGGTCCTGTGTGTTTACTGTTCTAACCTGAGTGCTGAATCCCATTTCCTTCCTAGCATTTATTAAGGCCTGCTCAGTGGAAAAGAAACCAGCTACTACAGGTGACATTTAAAAGAAATGCTCAGCAAGCAGAAAACTATCCGTCACTGGCAGCATTCATTAATGCCCATTAGGCTGGCAGTAAACTAGCCACCATGGGCAACATTTATTAAAGCCCACTTGGCAGGCAGGAAACCAGTTGCCATGAGTGGCAACTGTGAAAATCCATTCAGTGGGCTGGAAACCAGCTACTGCAGATAGCATTAGAACTCACTCAGTGAGCAGAAAACCAGCCACCATGGGCGGCATTCATTTAAACCTGCTGAGTGGGGCAGAAAACTAGCTGCCATGGGTGGTAAGCTCACTCAGCAAGCAGTAAGGCAGCCACACTGGGTTGAATTCATTAAAGCCCACTTGGCAGACAGGAAACCAGCCGCAGCATGCACTGTCTTTACAATAGGTGCAGAGTCCCTCTAGAACATGCCTCACTGGCTTCTGGGGAGGCAGCAGAATGCTGAACAATGACACCATTAATGTACACAAAATAAATCAGCCCCAAAGATAACTCCAGCACAGGTACAGGTGCAGAGCACCCCTTTGAAAAGTGTGCATGCAAATGTAAACCTATATCATGCATTACCTTCCCTAGCTGATTTTTCAAAAGCTCTCTGGAATCTGGTGAAATGACTAAAGACTGGAGGTCTGCAGATGTGGTTCCACTGCACATGGAAGGGGACAAGAAAGAACCTGGTAATTATGGGCAGGTTAGTCTCCCCTCTATAATTGGTAAGCTTTTGGAAAAAATTGCAAAATAACTGTTAGTTGAGTACCTTGAGTCACAATGGATGACAAGACAGCAAGCACCATGGATTTGTGACAGGTAAATCCTGTCAGATTAATACGTTGCCATTTTTTGAGTAGGTAACAAAGACAGTGGTCAAGGAGCATGCAGTAGAAACGTTATATCTGGACTTTAGCAAGGCCATTGATTCTGTACCACACAGGGGACTTATAAAGAAGTTAGAAGCTCATCACATGGATTGGGAGTTGGCTGAGGGACAAAAGTCAGAGGGTAGCAGTGATGGGAGCAAATCAGTAGACAGTTATAGATGGGGTGCGACACGGTTCAGTGCTAGGACTGGTTCTATTCAACATTTATATTAGACACATTTGTAAAGTAATGCATAGTAAAATGTGTCTTTTTTGCAGATGACATGAAGATCTATGGAAGAGTGGCTAGTGAGGACAGGATTAAGGAAATAAAAGATGAGATAGAGATGCTGAAGAGGTAGTCATAAATCTGGAATCTGAATTTTAATGAAAAATCATGTAAAGTAATGCATATTGGGATACAATGTATGCATAAACAAATGGGCAGTAAGGGTACAAATTGCCAAATCCACAGAAGAATGAGACTTGGGAGTTTTTTTTTTCCAATTGTTTAACCAGGTGAGACACTCTAAGCTGAAAGCTCGTTTACAGGTGCAGCCTGGGAGCACAGGGAAGTTAAGTGACTTGCTCAGGGTCACACAGTAAGCAAGTGGGGGCTGTGGAATTCAAACCCAGGTCTCCAGATTTGCAGCGCAGCGCCTTAAACCACTGTGCTATACTTATTAGGTAAATAAGCAATAACCCTTGAAGTGTCCAGTCAGTGGAACAAGACATACAGTAAAGCTACTAAGATACTGGGTTGTATAGGCAGAGGATCTGAAAGTAGGAACAGAAATGTTATATTGCCCTTATATTACTTTCTGGTTAGACCCCAACTAGAGTACTGTGCAAAGTTTTGGAATCCGCATTTATAGAAGTGCAGGGATAGACTAAATGTATAAAAGCATAGAGTAACAAAAAATAATTCATGGACAAGGAAAGGCATGGAGATAGACTGGTTGACCTGAACATGTATACCTTGAAAGAAAGAAGTGAAAAGGGAGACTTGACTGAAAATTTCAAATTCCTAAGGGGACTAAACAAGTTTTATAGTGGGGTTATTTACACCAGAAATTATACAGTGATGGAAGGTCTTGAGTGGAGACTAGTAGGGGGAAGATTAAAAAGGGATCTCAGAAAGTACAACTTCACAGAAAGAGTTGTGGAAAAATAGAATGGATTACCAAGGGAGGTTGTTGAAACTTGATGTATTGAGAGTTTTAAAGAAGAATGGGATAAGTTCAGAGGGTTAGTTGTCTCTAGTTTAGAGAACAGAATATGAGAAAGTGTGGATATAGGTGAATTAGTTGAAAATAGAAGAGAATCAAAATGTAATAAATCACACAACCAGTAATTCTAAAAGTAGTAAATAGAGTATAAGTAGAGATCCTAGGCACAGGGCTGCAGTAATGGGGGGGGAGTGGGGATGTTGTCCGGGGCCCTGAGCTCAGGAGGGGCCCACCTGAGGAGCTTGCATTACCCCTGGCATTAGCTGGTTTGGGAAACGGGCCCATTTAAAGCGACTTGTCCTGGGCCCCAAAATTCATAGCTGCAGCCCTGCCTAGGCAGACTGGATGGACCTTGGATCTTCATCCACAATCATGTTTGCTATGTTTCTATCATTGAGTAGGTCCAGCACCTTGGCTGTAGACTCCTTCCCAGGCATGTCTTTGGCTCATATCTTGGTAAACCTCAAGAATCACTTTTTTTTTTTATCACTAATACGATAACAGTTTGTCTGATTGCATGCTGCAAGCAACAAGCAAACATAAAACCATCCAGTATCACATTAGAAAGAGTATCCAGTTAGTCAGGGTCCATTATTACTAACAAATGGAATATAAATATATACTTTGTTAATGTGCCAGTTAGGGTTCAACTTAATGCCACAAAAGTAGGGAAATGTGGCATTAGGGTTTTCTACTTTAACTCCCCACCCCTACCCCCCACCCCAAGCAGCAGATGGAAAGAAAACATTAGTGTTTTGGGTCTCCAGAGCCTTGGTGAATCACTGGTGGAGTCTTTCTTGGGGTTGTCAATCCCAATGCCCACCCCCCTCCTCCCACCAGCACAGAGCCTCCGGTCCAAAGCACAAGGTACAGCTGCAAGCCAGTGCCTCATACTGACACACTCTTCAAAGGTGGACAGGCATGTCTCACCACATGTTGTCAACAAAATATGTTGTAGCTTTCCTCACACAGGGCCCAAAATATTTCTGACATTGTTTGCTGAGGGAACAGGGTGGGCTTTAGGGTTGACAACCCCAAGGAAGACCCCACCAGTGATTCGCCACGAATCCAGAGACCCAAAACCCTAATGATTTTTTCTCCTTTTGCTGCTTGGGGGGGGGGTTAGGGTAGGAAAACATAACGCCACATTTGCCTTCTTTTGTAGCATTAAGTTGAACCCTAACTGGTGCATCAATGAGGTTTTTTGCAAAGAAATGTCCTTTCTTTTTGAGATAATGGAATTGTATCCTCATTCATGCAGTTCCCTTTGGATGAATACAAACAGAAGCAGATGCACAGGGTCCTTTTGTCCCTGTGTCAAGGGAAGCCTCTGCCACCTACAAATGTGCAGAGCCTTTGTACGCCCTGCAGTTCCATGCATCAACAGAAGTAAAAAATTCATGGGGCTGTCTGCTGGGGTACGGAAGCACAAGGCTCCCTGTTCCTTGCACTTCCATGTGACTGCAGATACAGACACAAAGGGCAAACAGTCCATCTGTCAGCCAATGCACGGGGCCCTCTGCCACACACAGGTGTGGAGGTGCAAGGTCCTACGCCAAGAGGACAGTTGTCTTCACTATGTGGTACCTGGGCACATGCGGACAACTCTGCAGCTTTCATGCCCTGCCTGGGGGGGGGTCGCATAACAGCGCCATCCCCCCACCCTCACTCCATCCAGCTGGGTCACTGAGTTCACCCTGAGTTCACCCACAAACTCAGCTCACTGGCATGAGCTCACAAAGCATACCCAGTAGGATAAAGACTGGCACTACACCCAAAGTTTCGTAACAATTATACATATAATTTTGACCCCACATTTTCAAGATAATCATTTTATGACTCCCATTATAAACATGACATGTAGCATTTATAGTACATTGGTTGAAATGTCATTTTGCAGCAGAAGCATGAAAACTCATCTCATCCATGATTTAAAAATATATATATAACCTGTCACATTTATGAGGTGGTGTTGAAAAATGGCTATGTTGAAAGATTGGAGTCAAAATATTGAAAAGTAGCGAAATTATGAGTGAACATTGAAGTGGTGCAATGTTCACTTGTAACCTGGACATTTTACCATATTTGTACACCAAATTTTCAGCATAGCTTTATTACACCACCTCATGAACTTGGTAGGTGAACATTTTCAAATTCCTGCCAAAATGTCATTCCATGCCACCGAAACATCATTCCACACCACAGGTGCAAAAACACATTTTGGCCAAGGATTTGAAAAATGACAGCTGTCCCATTAACATAGAAACATAGAATTTGACGGCAGATAAGGACCGCTTGGCCCACCCAGTCTGCCCATTTCCCTACCTGATGGATAAGCTGCAGATCCTAGTTAACCAGTAGCCTACTTCTTCCTACCCCCACCCCCTAGAATTGCCTTATGACTGTCCCATGCATGCTTGAATTCCACCACTGTTTTTGACTCCACAACCTCCTCTGGAAGGCTGTTCCATGCATCCACAACCCTCTCTTAAAGAAAATCACTTTTAAATTACCTCTGAGCCGCCTCTTCTATCTTCAAATTGTGCCCCCTTGTTCTTGCACACCTCTTTTTTTGAAAGATGCTACCCTCTTGGACTTTGTTGATTCCCTTGAGGTACTTGAAAGTTTCTATCATGTCCCCCCTCTCCCTCCTTTCCTCGAGGCTATACATATTAAGCACCTTAAGTCTCACTTCATATGTCTTCCGGTGCAGACCCTGCACCATTTTAGTTGCCCTCCTCTGGACAGCTTCCATCCTGTCTATGTCTTTGAGGAGATTGGGTCTCCAGAACTGCACACAGTACTCCAGATGTGGTCTCACCAGCTGTCTGTACAGAGGGATAATAACTTCTTGTTTTCTGCTGGTGATGCCTCTCCCTATGCATCCCAGTATCCCCCCAGCCCTCCTTGCTGCCCTCTCACATTGCTTGCCCACCTTTAGGTCATCTGATATGACTACCCCCAGGTCCCTTTCCATTTTTTTTTTTTTTTTTAATTTTCTCTTTATCCTCCTCCTACTTGCAGCCCCTCCTCTTCGAGGAGACACCTATGGGCTTATCAGCCTTCGCTCACCTACTGGAGCCGGTGCAGTCCATGCCCCATGGAGCCGTAGGATATACCCCCAGGCGGGACGAAATGGGGCGACACCCTTCCACCCCGACGCCCGCTAATCTTTGTCTGCATGCTGTCTCCGGCAGGTAGGCATGAAGGTCGGGCCCCTGGTGCTCCGCTCACCAGGAGGCTGCGGGTTTTTCTGGTGTTTTCTCGACGTGCAGGTCCGATGACGTCAAGGCGGAGCGGCGTCTGTCACGCCCCCTCTGTTGGAGCATCGGGCTTGCTGTACCTCAGGTCTCCACCACAGGGGTCAGACAAGCTTACACCAGCTCAAGTACCCCTCCCGGAAGGGGCAGGCAGTCCTTGGAGACGCTCAAGTCCCTCCTCCGGCTTTGACCCTCCAGCTCCCGGGCTCGTTCCCGAACCAGTGGTCGTGCGTCCGCAGGAAATCCAACCGCTGGCCAGCGGGCCGCCCCTTTCCATTTTTGTTGTTGTTAGTATCTCACCCCCATTGTGTACTCTTCCCTGGGTTTTGTTTCCCAGGTGCATTACCTTGCACTCTTAGCATTGAATCTAAGCTGCCATACATTTGACCATTCCTCTAACCTTGCCAAGTCCCTTCTCATCCTTTCCCCACCCTTGTGCATCAACTCTGTTGCAGATCTTTGTGTCATCTGCAAAGAGACATACTTTTCCTTCCAGTCCTCTGCAATGTCGCTATAAAGACATGAAGAGGACCGTCCTAATACTGAACCTCTGGTAAATCCCACTCTAACCCCCTTTTTCAGAGTGGACTCCATTTACTATTACTCTCTGTGTCCTATTCTCCAGCCAATTCTTTACCCAGGCTGTCATCTTGGGACCCACTCCCAGGCTGGCTAACTTGTATATTAATCTTTTGTGTGGGACTGTGTCAAATGCCTTGCTAAAGTCTAGGTAGGCCATGTCCACAGCCCCTCCCTGATCTACTACTTTGGTCACCCAGTCAAAGAAATCTATCAGATTTGTCTGGCATGACCTTTCCGCTGTGAATCCATGCTGCCTTGGGTCCTGTGCCCCTCTGGCCTCTAGATACTCAACAATTCTTTCCTTCAGAAGTGATTCCACCATTTTCCCTACCACTGAGGTTAAACTAACAGGTCTGTAGTTTCCTGCTTCTGCCTTGCTCCCACTTTTGTGAAGGGGAATCACATCTGCCCTCCTCCAGTCCTCAGGTACCACCCCATCCTCCCATGATTTGTTAAAGAGGGTAGTCAGTGGTGTCACTAGTTCTATCCTTAGTTCTTTTAGAATTCTGGGATGAATCCCATCAAGCCCCATTGCTTTGTCCACCTTCAGTTTTAAGAGCTCTTTCAGAACTCTTTCTTCTGTAAATGGGCTGGTATCAACTTCTGTATCCAGAGTGTTTCTACTGTTTGTTTTAGGTACCTCCCCCTCTTCCTTTGTAAATACCGAGCAAAAATATTTGTTTAGTATCTCTGCCTTTCACAGTCACTCTCTGCCCACCTCCCTCCCCTTTATTAAGCCTCACTATCCCTCCCTTGGTCTTCCTTTGCTCCCTGATGTACCCATAAAAGGTTTTATCCCCCTTCTTAACTGAGTAGGCTATCTTTTCCTCGGTTTGGGCCTTTGCTGTTCTGACTGCCTTTCCAGCTTCCTTTTGCTTTAACTGATACAGTTCTCTGTCCTGTTCCTCCTGTGATTCCTTGTACTTCCTGAATGCTTTCTTTTTCTCTTGAACCTTCACTGCCACTTCCTTTGAGAACCATAGTGGTTTCTTACCTCGTTTAATTTTTTTATTTGCTTTACACAGCTTGTTACCTCTGTGATGGCAGTTTTATTATTCCATTGTTCTTCCCACCCTCCTTCCTGCCCATTTGCTAGTGCATTCCTTAGGCACTCACCCATTTGGCAAAGTCAGCCTCCTAAAATCCAGTACCTTTGTCTTTGTATGGCTTGACTCGATTGCTGTGTTTATTGTGAACCATACTGTTCGATGGTCACTAGTTCCCAGATGGCTACCCACTTCTACATCTGTGATCCTCTCTTCATCTCCATTTGAGAGACCAGGTCTAAGATTGCTCCCTCTCGAGTGGGTTCCAATACTAGTTGTCTAAGACATCGCCCCTGTAGGGCATCCAGAATAACCCCACTCTTAGAAGTGGCTGCTGCAACTGCACTCCAGTTAACATCTGGCATATTCAGATCACCCATCAGCAGTATCTCCCTTTATCTGCCATTCTAAGTATACTTTCTATCATTCCTTGTCCATTTCCTCCCCTGAGAGGGGTCTGTATACAACCCTGTGCGGATTGTGGTGCCATTGCCTGCCTCCAAATTGACCCACAGTGCTTCTTCTCCTCCTGTTTACCCTTTTCTTCTGTTGCCTTGATTTCTTCTCTTATGTGAGAGCTACTCCTCCTCTTTTACCTCCCTGTCCCTCCTGTAGATAGTGTATCCTGGTATGTTTACATCCCAGTCATGGTTCTGTGTGTACCATGTTTCTGTGACTCCACAATATCCAGATCTTCCTCCTCCATCAAGGCCACTAATTCAGGAAGCTTGTTACCCAGACTACAGGGCATTGGTACTCATTGCTCTCCATTTTTGATGGCTTTACCTTCTGTAGCGCAACCCCCACTGACCTTTCTACCTTGGTCTTTTTCTCATTTAGTACCCTGTTTTGTAGGGGGCTGGGATTTTCCTTCTGCTTATCAGTGCCTCCTCCTTGACTAGTTTAAAGGCTTGCCAATGAAGCATTTAAACCGATTGCCCAAAGACTTGTTCCTTCTGGACAGATGCAGACCATCCTGCCAGTATAGGCTGGTGTCCTCAGGTGGAACCCCAGTCCCCAGTGAAGCCAAACCCCTGTGCTCCACACCATTTTTTTAACCATTTGTTAAACTGCATGGTGCAAAGTACCCTCGCCTCACTCATGCCACTGACAGGCAGCACCTCTGAGAAGGATACTGTGTGTGCTACTTGTCTTAAGCCCCTCCCCAACTCTACAAAGTCCTTTTGCACTGCTCTAATCTCATGATGAGCCAAGTCATGAGCCAAGTCATTTGTCCCTAGGTGGACAATGATGTCCAGCTCAGACTCCCGTGCAACTGTTCTCGTGATCCTAAGGATGCGCTTCCTGTCCCTCCAAGCCATGGCACCAGGCAGGCACCTTACTTCAGTTTTCCCTGCTTCCCCCAGTTCTATCCCCCTAATAATTGAGTCCCCCACCAGGAGCTGCTTTCTTTCCCTGTGGTGCCCTCTGCCTCCTTCCTGAGGGCCTCCTTGTGACAGTGTCTGCACCTCCTTAGTCTCCTCTGTGGTGCATCCATGGGGAACTATGCTCCCCCAGAATGGTGTATGGATTGTGGAGTGTAACAACTGACTGGGTGCCTCTGTTCCACCACCCTTACCTCCCTGAGCCCACTGTGGTCCAACTGCTGTGCTTTCTTCACAACCTCTGAGGGTAGTGGTGGTGGCTGTGGTGCTCCTGGATGGGGGAGGTTCCTGCCACTGTCCAGTGTGGCCTGAAGATGGGCAATTTCCTCCTCAGGGCAGATAGTTGTCTGCAAACAGGGCAGCATCTCAGCCTCCAGAAAGACTCCCGGAAGACTGCTGCCCCACAGCCATTACATTGTACTACTCCCCACATAACTGTCTACCTTGTTTAGTTTTTTTTGTGTGTGTGTGTGATTGGTGCGTTATAGAAATATATGTATTTATATAATGTGTATGCTTATATTGTCAGTGCAGTGTGCTAGACAGGATATGACAGTGATGTGTACCTTGCCCTCTTGAGGAAATGATGTCAGAACCCCAGGTATAAATGAACTATTTCCAACGGTGGGTGGGGTGAGGGGTGGGAAGGGGTTGGGCCTAAACTGTGCCCTCATGAAACAATCAGCTAAACGCTCTGACCTACCGATGCGATGAGTGCCTTCCTGTCAGCAAGATGCCATACACGACAATTTGTAATACTGCTTCAAACCAATTTGACAGAGAAAATACCCTGCTAATCAAACAGAGAAAAATCCAACATCCAAGTCAGACACAGGTAAACCTCCCCAGCCCCAAAAGAGCCTGGTGACTTGTGCTCTGAAAACAGTCAGCCCCAAAACACGTCAGCTGTGCAGAAGAGCAGACACAGAAAACAGTATTTAGCCAATGTGGGTTTAAACTCTTCCTGCACTGAAAACCTTAACACTTGTAACACAAGTAAAGCAAGCTCCACCTCCCTCTGTTGACTGAAAGACTGCCTTTTCTGATAATTCTAAGTT
The DNA here is from genome assembly GCA_016271365.2 of Neoceratodus forsteri. Taxonomy (NCBI): domain Eukaryota; kingdom Metazoa; phylum Chordata; order Ceratodontiformes; family Ceratodontidae; genus Neoceratodus; species Neoceratodus forsteri. The sequence goes on along the minus strand of CM057454.1, from coordinate 1,019,862,887 downwards.
GCTTATTTCACCCTTCAGTTAGAAGTATCCTCCACCTGAAGAATATTAACTTTCCTAAGGAATCTGCTTCAAACCAAAGACAATTGTAAATTGTAAAGTTCACCTCCCTCTGTTGTGAGCACTACTCACTTTCTTGAAAATCTTAAGTCCAGTGTTGCAGCTTGCAGCCAGAGGTAGCTTCACCTGAAGACTATGAGGTTCATGAGGTGGTGTGAAAAAATAGCTATGTTAAACATTTGGGGTCAAAGTATTTCAAATTACCCAAGTTACACACAAGCATAGAAAAATGTCAAAGTACGCTCATAACTGCCATTTTTACATATTTTGGCACAAAATTTTCAACATAGCCTTCTTATGACTCCACCTCATGGACAATGGTGGTAAGAATTTTGAAATCCTGCCCAAAAGGTGATTCTGCAAAGCAAACATGAAATCACTTTTTGAGACAGATTAGCATAATTTCACCACCATTGGTCATGAAGTGGGGACTCAAAAAAGGCCGTGTTGAAAATGTGGGGTCAAAATATCCTAAAATGGTAAAGTTATGCATTAAAGTTGAAAACCCCATTGAAATACATTCAACCGTATTTATTTATTTATTTGATCATTGGTTTACAGACCTTTGAGTCATAGACTCATTTACAAAGGCACCTCGTCAAGAGAGCAATTCATCACAGCAAACAAAACAGTACTGTACATAACGCTTAGATTAAAAAAGCAACCAGTGTTACAGACATTCACGGGTGGTACACGCTTGGTAATAGGTAGATCACAGAAGGCATAATATAAGTACACGAGTACCACGTCAGGTAGCAACCACAGATATTTTATTACATTAGTCAGCAGATGTTGCCTGAGACCCCAGGTATATACAGCAAAAGTAGACAGGGCAGACCCATCCTAGGGGTGAGGGTAAGGGGCAGGTGGGGGATTATGTGCAGTTGCAGCAGCAAGTGCTTATCAGATGGCTTCTGAGGGAGACCTTGAAAGGATCAAGCTTAGTGGAGTCAGCTATGTTGCCTGGGAAGGAACTGAACCAGGAGGGAGTCTGATGGCAAAAGGATCTCTGGGCCATAGAGGTCCTTACCCTGGGGACAACAAGGGAGGTTTTGACAGTGCTGCTGGTGGAGACTGAGGGGGAGGCACACTGCAGGGAGGTGGCGACCCCAGGGGGGGAGAGACCTAGCAGGGTCTTTTTTACAAGAAGGCAGGTTTGGAAGCGGAGTCTTTCTTCAAGGTTGAGCAAGTTGGTGATGGAGTACAGCAGGCATGTATGGGTGCACCTAGGGGCTCCTAGCATTAGCCTGCAGGCTTTGTTTATAGAGAGCTGGATTCTTGCAAGCGCAGTGTTGTCAGCGGCAGCATAGATGGGCAGCCCATAGTCGATTAGCGACAGGACAGAGGAGGTGATTGCCAATCTAAGGGCCTCTTGTGGTAGGCAGTCCCTATGGTGGTATAACAGTCCAATCCTGACATTGGTGGCTGTAGAAAGGGCATTGATATGGGAATGGAAGGAGAGTGCCGAATCAGATAATTGTAGGAAGAAACTTGCTCAATGGGGTTTAGTGTGCTAGCCAGTATCACGAGAGGGGCACCACTGGCTTTGCTTTGGCAATGTAAAAAGAGCATAGCTTTGGTCTTTTTTAGGTTCAGGACTAGCCTTTGTGATTTGAACCAATGCTCAGCTCTATCAAAGGCTTGTAGGAGGGTGGCCTAGAGTGTGTTGGGGTTGGGGTTGGGGTCAGTGGCAAAGACCACAGCGTCATCCGCGTAGAGGAGGATCTTACTTGGGTAGGCCAAGGGGAAGGAGTTGCGGTAAAGACTGAAGAGGAGAGGGCCTAAAATGGAGTCCTGGGGAACCCCAGAGAGGACAGGTCATGTGTCAGACAGGGTGCTATTGATTTTTGCACACTGAGTTCTGGCAGAGAGGTAGCTGGTGAACCATGTAAGGGGGCTGGGGGAGAAACCAAGGAATCTGAGGGAGTCAAGCAGGAGAGGATGGCAAACCGTGTCAAAGGCCTTGGAGGTCAATGAACACGGCACCGGCAGGACTTCGGCATCAAGAGCAGAGTGCAGGAAGTTGGAGAATTCAAGTAGCGCGGTCGTGGTGCTGTGACCTGCATGAAAGCCATGCTGTTCAGGGCACAGGATATTGTGCATGGCCAGGTATTCAGCAAGCTGGTTGGCAACTACTTTTTCAAATGCCTTAGAGAGTGGGGGGAAGATGGAGATAGGTCGATAGTTACCCGGGGTCGCTCAATCGCCGCTCTTTAGGATGGGAGTGATGATGGCAGTTTTTCATGTGCTGGGGAACTGCCCCAGGCACAGAGAGTGGTTGAGCAGCTCAGTAAGTGGGACCAGGATAGCATCCAGTGTCAGATGAAGTAGCCTAGTGCCCAGTAGGTTGGTGCCGGGGTTGTTACTACTAAAGACTTTTTGCAGAAGGGGTCTAGCCTCTAACGGGGAGATGGTACATTGGTAGACAGGAGGTCTCTGGAGAGTGGTCGGGGTGCTACTGGGGTGGGGTCAAAGAAGTTACTAGGCAGGACTGAACTCAGGTCTGAGAAAGTGTGGTTTAGGCAGTCTGCAATGCCAAGGGGGTCAGAGCAGACAGTTCCAATAAAGGAGAGTTGAGAGGGGGGCGGGGAGTGGGATTTTCCATTCAGCTCCTTTACATTATCCCAAAAGTTTCTAGTCGACCCCCAGGAGGAGACAAGAGCGGATTGGTAGTACTGGGCTTTGGCCTGTCGAATGGCCCAAGTACACTTATTGCGCTCAGCATTGTACGCTTGCCTATCAGCTAGCTTGCCAGATTCCATGGCAATGTGCCATATGTTGTCTCTCATTTTAAGTTTGTGAAGGACAGAGGGGGTAACCCAGGGCACATTTTGCTTTTTGGTGCGATTTCTAGCGAAGGAGGCATAGAGGTCGCAGGCAGTGTTAAAAGTGTGAGTGAAAAAATCCAATGCCTTGTCTATGGACGGTGCAAGCCTGATTGGGGACCAATCCAGTTGTGAGAGGTACAGTTTAAGGCGATGCAGACCACCTGGGAGTAGGCGACGGCGCTGGGTGGTTTGTTTTACAGGTTTGCTGTTGGCAGCGGACCAAGAGAATACGACCGGGGAGTGGTCACTAAGTGAGTTGGGAAGTACACAATATCGAGCACCTTCTTGGGGCGGTAGTAATGGTGATATCCAGGAGGGTGCTGAAGCCAGTAGAGGTGGTTGAATCTAGTTGGGGTGGTGACAAGTTGAGACATGTCAAGGGTGGCAAAGATATCTCTGGTTTGGGAGGCCGTGGCAGAGAGCCAGTTGATATTCAGGTCACCAACAATTATCTGGGCCATTTTGGGCAGTAGGCCAGAGAGGTAGTCAGCAAGCACCTGAATGGTGAGGTTTTACTTTCTGGGGGCAATATAGGCAATGGTGAGAAAGAGTGGGCCCTTACCAGGGTTGGGGGAGATTTTTAGCGTGAGGGCTTGCGCCCCGTTATCAAGCTTGGGTGGTGGAAGTGCATGTCCAAGAAGGGAGTCACGTATGTAGACAGCACAACTACCTCCATGTTTACCCACCCAATCTTCCCTGAAAAGGGTGTAACCAGGAAGGGAGATGAAGGAGTCAGGGGTGGGTTTGGATAACCAGGTTTCGATGAGTGCGACAATGTCCGGTTGGTGCTAAGTAACCTAGCATTGGAATGCAGCAGCCTTCTTAAGGAGGTTGCAAATATTCATAGAAGCTATATGCAGTCCTTGAGCCTGGGCAGGCTTGTTCATAAGGTTGGGCATGGGGTCAGGGTTTGGATGAATGTTACCTGATAGAAGCAACAGGAGGGCATTCACTATAAATACCACCAACAGCTTAATCTGGTTCAAGGTCAGTTGGCACTCATCTGTATCCCCCTCCCCTTGGTCGTGCCTGAAAATAGGCAGAATTTGTCTAGTGCACTTACCTGGTCAACAAAAGCTAAATAAAATAAAATAAGGGTGATTAGGCACACCAAAGCATGGTAGCGATTGTGGCATCTCCCCTTGTGACTGGACACAGGGCCAGGTGCTGAGGTGCAAGGGGTGGGTAGAGTACGAAGGGTGGGAAAGGCATTGAGGAGAAGAGACCAGGGTATGGTGGGCGAGGTAGGAGGTAGGAGGAGTGTGAGGGGTACCGAGGGGAGGTGATCGGCGGGGGAGAGTCTGGTAGACATGTTGCAGATAAGAGGGAAGGTACTACGCATAGAAGGTGATGGTCCTAAGTGAGGTGGGGCTGGTGTAGGAAGTAGGAGGATGACCATAGTCAGTGTCAATGCACTTGATCCCAGATGCATTGTGGATGATAAGTTATCTGAGCACGAGAGAGGATCATCCCTTTAAGAAGTTACAGAAAGGACAGCCCCTTTAAGGAATTGCTGTAATTGACTAGTGTGAGGCCTCAGGGGGTGGGGATCACTGGGAAAGTATACTTAATAAAGGAGGGAGGAGGGGCTGGGGGGGTGAAAAAACTGTCCAGAGAGCAGTACAGCAAGGCAGTTGCCGAGCTGTGTTTTGAAAAAGGTGCCTTGTGTGCTTTGTTTCTCATGGGGATCTGCAGCATCCAATCAGGAAGCAGCCACAGTCCCCAGAAGCCAGTCCAGTTACAGGAATTAAAGCCTGACAGCTCTGAGCTAGGAGCTGACCAAATGTACCTGCTTTCCTTGGTCAGGGGGTGGCGGGCTAGATGCAGAGGTCTGGACGCCAGCAGGTAGCAGCGCCAGGGCCACTCGGCTGGAGTGGAGAGCCTGGTTTGGGCTTGTGGCTAAAATAGAGCAGAAAAAAAGGGCAGGCCATTAGTTAAAAAGTCAAAGACAAAGGTCCAGTAAATTGGTGAGAGGACCCTGGGCAATTTAATGCCCAGGGCAGAAGTAGGTGCAAATAGTGGGAGAGAAAAGGTTCCTGCAGAGAGGTCTAGTCAAAGGTGCCAGGTAGGAATTTAGCAAAACAAAAGGCTGATTCAGGAGGCTGGGGGGGAGGAGGCCCCTTGAATGAGACCAGGGAGAGCTGGGAAGGAGGCGTGAGGTGGAGAGGACTCAGGGTAGTCTGGAACGGGTAGAGAAGATGGCCCAAAATGCTAGGCAATATTTACAGAATGTGCTGGTTATGGGGAGTGTCAGTAGAGGGAATCAGGGGTCCAGTAGATGGCAGAGAAACACTGTGGGGAATAGAGAGAAAGAAATACAAAAGGGAAAAAAGCAAAAGAAAGAGGGAAGCAAAGGAGGCAGTCTGAGGATGAATGAGAGGAGCTGTGATGGGAAAAGAGTGTGACAGAACAAATAGCAGGCGGTAGTCAGTTCTAGCTGTTGTACAATATTGGGCAATTAGCAGAAAAAATTAAATAGTGCAAGCAGTAAGCTATATAGACATCAGGCAGTTAGTTAAAGTTCGCAAAAACTCTGCTATACTCTGCTAGGAAATTCCTACATCTACAGTGCAATAGTCTAAAGGTAAAATGTTTAAGCAGTGCAAAACATAAGCTATATAGAAGTCAGGCCTAGCTAATACAGCAGGCTAAACAGCAGAAAATTCCAAGAGGAGAGAAAAAAATATATATATTTATTTCCACATGAGCAGTAAATTCAGCAGAAAAAAATGTCCAGAGAGCAGTACAGCAAGGCAGTGGCCGAGCTGTGTTTTGAAAAAGGTGCCTTGAGTGCTTTCTTTCTCAATGGGGATCTGCAGCATCCAATCGGGAAGCAGCCACAGTCCCCAGGAGCCAGTCCAATTACAGGGATTGAAGCCTGACAGCTCCGAGCTAGGAGCTGACCAAATGTACCTGCTTTCCTTGGTCAGGGGGTGGCGGGCTGGATCCAGAGGTCCGGCCGCCAGCAGGTAGCAGCGCCAGGGCTACTTGGCTGAAGTGGAGAACCTGGTTTGGGCTTGTGGCTGCTTTCCTTGGTCAGGGAGTGGTGGACTGGATGCAGAGGCCTGGTTGCCAGCAGGCAGCAGCACCAGGGCCATTCGGCCTTAGTTTCTCATACTGCAGTTGCCAGTTCCAGCAGCAAGACGTGTTTTCAATCAGAAAGTGAATCTTCACCGTGGGACATGTTCAGATGAGTGAGGGGGTTGGGGGAGTTAGTAGGCGCTGAGTGGGAAGTCGGAGTGGGGGGTCAGATTGGCAAGGGATTGTTTTCTTTTTTTACAGTTGTAAAAAAAAAACATTGAGGGACAGTTTTCTTTTTATCAGGGATAGCGACATGCATTCCGATGCTGGGGATTGGGCATCCCAATGTTGGGCTACAGTTTGGCAGCACTTGGAGTGGGCACCCTAGTACCACTGTGTATGCAGTGGGAAACTGAGGATGACCTGGAGGGGAGTGTGGTTATGAGAAGTGGTACCAGTGATGGGCATCCCTGTCTGCTTATATATTATAATAAAAAAAATATAAACATTAGGAATTGTGGGGCACTTAATAAATAAACAGACAGAGAGATGGAGGGAGAGAGACAGAGAGAGAGAGCGAGAGACAGAGAGAGAGAGATAGAACAGGGGATCAGTGGCTAAATGCTGTCACTGCAGCCTGCAGCAGGACTCCAGCTGCGGCTGCAGAATTTAAGATGGTCATACTGTTCTCATACAGAGAACGTGAGTGAACAGCTTCTTTTGCTAAGCTGGGCACCATGGAATTTGGGATGCCAAGGAAAGGTATTTCTGTTTATCATTTTAAAAAGCACACAACAGAATCTAGCTAAATATGTCCTGTTTAGCTAGGTTCAGGTATTTGTAATTTTAAAATTACACCGTTTTATGTATTTTCCACATTTTTTACTTTGAGGGGAAAAGAAATAAGATGGCGGCTCTCACAGCACAAAAAAAAATGTTTTGTGTTGGGAGAAGCAAGAGGCGAGAAACCAACAAGTCTTGCAACACAGAATTTTTGGAACATTAGCACAAAAATCCTAAAATTATCTGAAAAACCCTGCTCAGGATGCTCAGAACAACAACAAAAAAAACTTTAAATCCTTATAACTCTAGAACCATTTAATATTTTGTCAAAAAACCTTCCAAAGGCACTGCCTTGGCATAGCACACGTCTACCTTAAATGTTTTATAAAAAAATTCCATTTCACTTAGGATGTAGTGTTTCTGGGTTCATCAACCCGAACGCCCACCCCATTCTCATTTAGTCTGCACAACGCAACTTATTTGCTGATGGAATTGGGGGGAGCATTAGGGTTGATAACCCCAAGGAAGACCCCACCCCTGACTTGTCAAGACTCAGAACAGCCAAAACCATAATGTTTTTTCCTTTTGCTGCTTGAATGGTGGGGGTGGGGTGTTAAGGGACGGAAACCTAACACCACATTTCCCTACTTTTGTTGCTTTAATCTGAACTCTAAGTGATGCATTAAATTCTAACACTACATTCCCCTGCTTATGTCACTTTAATCTGAACCCTAACTGTTGCATTAAATCCTAACACTACATTCCTCTGCTTTTGTTGCTTTAATCTGAACTCTAACTGGTGTATTAATGCAGTTTTTTGTAAAGAATAGATAGATAGATAGATAGATAGATAGATAGATAGATAGATAGATAGATAGATAGATAGATAGAAAGAAAGAATGAATTTGACGGCAGATAATGACCACTTGGCCCACCTAGTCTGCCCATTTCCCTACCTAACGGATAAGCTGCAGATCCTAGTTAACCAACAGCCTACTTCCTCCTACCCCCCACTAGAATTGCCTTATGTCTGTCCCATTCATTCTTGAAGTCTCCCACTGTTTTTGACTCTACCACCTCCTCGGGAAGGCCAATCCATGTATCCACAACCCTCTCCATGAAAAAATACTTCCTCACTTTACCTCTGAGCCATCCCTCCTCTATCTTCAAATTGTGCCCCCTTGTTCTTGCACATCTCTTTTTCTAAAAGATGCTACCCTCTTGGACTTTGTTGATTCCCTTGAGGTACTTGAAAGTTTCTATCAAGTCCCCCCTCTCCCTTCTCTCCTCAAGGGTATACATGTTAAGCTTCTTTAATCTCTCTTCGTATGTCTTCCGGTGAAGACCCTGCATCATTTTAGTTGCCCTCCTCTGGACAGCCTCCATTCTATGTCCTTGCAGAGATGGGGTCTCTAGAACTGCATGCAATACTCCAGACGGGGTCTCACCAACTGTCTGTACAGAAGGATAACAACTTCCTGTTTTCTACTGGTGATGCCTCTCCCTATGCATCCCAGTATCCTGCCAGCCCTCCTTACTGCCTTCTCACATTGCTTGCCCACCTTTAGATCATCTGATATGACTACCCCCAGGTCCCTTTCCATTTTTGTTGTTGTTAGTGTCTCACCCCCCATTGTGTACTCTTCCCCTGGGTTTTTGTTTCCCCGGTGCACTACTTTGCATTTCTTTGTGTTTAATTTAAGCTGCCATACATTTGACAATTCCTCCAACCTTGCCAAGTCCCTTCTCATCCTTTCCACCCCACCTTCTGTATTGACCCTGTTGCAGATCTTTGTGTCATCTGCAAAGAGACATAACTTTTCCTTCCAGTCCCTCTGCAATGTCACTTATAAAGACATTAAAAAGGACTGGTCCCAGTAATGAACCCTGCGGTACCCTACTAGTAACCTCTCTTTCTTCAGAGTGGATTCCATTTACTATTACCCTCTGCGTCCTGTTGTCCAGCCAATTTTTTACCCAGACTACCACCTTGGGACCCACTCCAAGGCTGGCTGACTTGTATATTGATCTTTTGTGTGGGACTGTGTCAAATACCTTGCTAAAGTCTAGGTAGGCAATGTCCACAGCCCCTCCCTGGTCTACTACTTTGGACACCCAGTCAAAGAAATCTATTAGATTCATCTGACATGACCTTCCTGCTCTGAATCCATGCTGCCTTGGGTCCTGTGCCCCACTGGCCTTTAGGAACTCAATAATTTTTTCATTCATAAGAGATTCCATCATTTTCCCTACCACTGAGGTCAAACTAACAGGTCTGTAGTTTCCTGCCTCTGTCTTGCTCCCACTTTTGTGAAAGTGAATCACATTCACCCTCCTCCAGTCCTCAGGTACCACACCATCTTCCCATGATGTGTTAAAAAGGGAAGTCAGTGATGTCACTGGTTCTAAACTTAGTTCTTTTAGAATTCTTGGGTGAATCCCGTCAGGCCCCACTGCTTTGTCCTCCTTTAGTTTTAAGAGTTCTTTCAGAACCCTTTCTTCTGTGATTGGACTGGTATTGACTTCCCTATCCAGAGTGCTTCTATTCTTTGATTTAGGTACCTCCCCCTCCTCTTCTTTTGTGACTACTGAGCAGAAGTATTCTTTCAGCATCCCTGCTTTTTCACTGTCACCCTCTATTTTCACTGTCACCCTCTACCCACCCTTCCTTCCCTTTATTAAGCCTCACTATCCCTCCCTTGGTCTTTCTTCGCTCCCTAATGTACCTATAAAAGGTTTTATTCTCCCTTCTTAACTGAGTTAGCTATCTTTTCCTCAGTTTGGGCCTTTGCTATTCTGACTGCCTTCCCCACTTCCTTCTGCTTTAACGGGTACAGTTCTCTGTCTTGCTCCTTCTGTGTTTCCTTATACTTCCTGAATGCTACATTTTTCTCCTTAACCTTCCCCGCCACCTCTTTTGAGAACCACAGTGGTTTTTTCCTTCGTTTTGTTGATTTGCTTCACACAAAGCCTTGGTGCCTCTGTGATGGTTGTTTTAATTTTTCCCCATTGTTCCTCCGCCCCTCCTCCTTGCCCATTTGCTAGTGCTTTTCTGAGGCACTCTCCCATTTTCTCAAAGTCAGTCCTCCTAAAGTCCAATACTCTCGCTTTTATATGGCTTGACTCTATGGCTGTGTTTAGCGTGAACCACACTGTTTGGTGGTCACTTGTTCCTAGATGGCTAACCACTTCTAAATCTGAGATCCTTTCTCTGTCCCTGTTTGACAGTACCAGGTCTAAGATTGCTCCCTCCCAAGTGGGTTCCACCACTAGCTATCTGAGGCATGCGCACTGTAGGGCATCGAGAATAACCGTGCTCTTGGATGTGGTTGCAACAAAGGTGCTCCAGTTAACATCTGGCATATTCAAGTCCCCCATCAACAATATCTCCCCTTTTTCTGCCATTCTAAGGATACCTTCTATCATTTCCTTGTTCATTGCCTCCCCCTGAGATGGGGACCTGTATACAACCCCCGTGCAGATTGTGGTGCCATTTCCTGTCTCCAGGGTGACCCACAGTGCCTCCTCTACTCCATTTATCCTTTAGTTCCATTGCTTTGATCCCTTCCCTTACATAGAGAGCTCCTCCTCCTCCTCTTTTACCCTCCCTGTCCCTCCTGTAGCCTGTGTATCCTGGTATGTTGACATCCCAGTCATGGTTCTGTGTGTACCATGTTTCTGTGACTGCCACAATATCCAGGTGTCCCTCTTCCATCAAGGCCACTAGTCCAGGGAGCTTGTTACACAGACTATGGGCATTGGTACTCATCACCTTCCATTTTTTTGATGGCCTTACCCCTTTTAGCCCCATCCCTGATCCTAGATAGATAGATAGGCAGGCAGGCACACAGACAGATCAGACAGACAGCTGCACAATTTTAAAGAACATATCAAATTCCAGATTTTGCTTTTTCTCTTTGGAGGATATACCTCCAGTGCTATGCAGCCAAAAAAGTGCACATCATGCTAAATACCAGACAAGGTCACCTAAAGCTAACCTCATACAGTACCACATGCACAGATCTTAGCATTGCTTCTGCCCTTCAGTCATCCTGCACTCCAAATACAGATTAAAAATGGTGGCTCGCCAAATCATTACTGTAGTTTATCAAATTTCTTTTGCAAAATTACAGATACCATGCACAGGATTTAATTCCAGAGCAAGGGCTGATAGGATCCCAGCCAGTTTTAACATTATGTCCTTTGAGGATCAGTGTTCTAGGTTTTACTCACTACTTTTATGGTGAAATTAATTTGTTTTTGACATCAGATATGATACACTAGGCATACATATGCCTATTTTCAGGCACAACCTGGGAGAATTACAGACTAATACAAACATGGAAACATAGGATTTGACAGCAGATAAGGACCACTTGGCCCACTCAGTCTGCCCATTCTTCCATATGTACAGCATCACCTCAGACCCTATTTGATCTCTGGCTCTTTCTCCCCCCCAATTCCTTTCCACTAAGATTCCCTTATACCTATCTCAGGCAGTCTTGAACCCACCACTATTTTTACCCCCACCACCTCCGTAGGAAGACTGTTCAAGGCATCTACCACTCTTTCTGTGAAGACATACTTCCTCATATTTCTCCTGAATGTACCCCCCCAGCTTCATTGCATGCACCCTTACTCTTGAACATCTTTTTTTCTGAACAATGCTTCCCACCTGTACATTGTTTACTCCAATGAGGTATTTAAAGGTCACTATCATATCCCTCTCTCCCTCCACTTCCTCCTGTCTTCCAGGGTATACATACTGAGGTCTTTAGTCTCTCCTCATACTGCCTCTGATGCAGACCCTGCACTATTTTAGTTGCCCTCCTCTGGACAGCCTCCACTCTGTGTCCTCCTGGAAATGTGGTCTCCAGAACTAGACACAATATTCTAGGTGGTGTTTCACCAGCAATCTATACAGAGGCAACACCATCTCTCTCTCTTTCTGCTGGTGGTAGCCCTCCCAATGCACCCCAACACCCAACTAGCCCTCCCAGCTCCTAAAGGATATGCGCTAAGGATATCATTGGAGTCTGCCCAGAGTCAGCCCAGTGTCTGCTGTCTGCCAGCCACCCTGCTCTAGCTCCTTTCACCTGGCCTGTGCATTCTACCTGCCTTTCTGACCTACTGGGCCACCCTGGACCTTTGCTAAGAACTGCTTTTCCTAACTGTCTCAATATACAGTGTGAATCTACACAGCCACTGCATTTTTATACTACTGCTTTGTTCATATCGCACATGCTTTGTGAATCCTTAGTTAATAGAAGTTACTGCTTAGTAATCTCACTAGGCTAGATTTTTGCTTACTGGTCACTCTTCTATAAACCAGTTGCCTCTGCCTAAAATATTGCATATTGCCTACTCCCTACCTGGGACTTCCCACATTTGTGTTTGCTTATCCATAGTCTGAACAAACTACTTCTGCTCACTGTGCTTAAACTAACTAGCCATTGCTCATTCTACATTCCCAGGACCAGTCATTTCTATTTGCTTATCCATTGCCTTAAATCAAATAAATTGCATAGCTCACTGTGTTTAAACTCACCAGCCATTGTTTCAGTCTGCAGTACCAGCATTAGTGATTGTGTTTGCTTATTCATAGCCTTAACAAACAATTGCATAACTCACTGTGATTAAGTTCGCTAGCCATTGTTTCAGCCTAAAGCACCAGTGCTAGTCAGTTGTGCTTGCTTATCCACAGCCTAATCAAATCACATCTTAACTCATTGTGCTTGAGCTCACCAGCCATTGCATTCAGTCTACTGTTCTAGTACTAGTCACTTGATTGTCTGCCAAGTATGTTATTTGTTTCTAGCCCTGCCTAACGGGGTCTAAATTGCACATTTGTCACATCTATCCACTCTACTGTTCGCACCTACCATTTTATTAATGTAGTTACAACCCTTCTCACCATGATCTACACCTTTCCTTTCTATTTTGCCTCTCTTTCCCTCCATCCCTGACCCTCTCCCACCACCCTCCGGCCTACTCACACCGCTCTTCCCCGGTCCTCTCTCTCTCTCTCTCTCTCTCTCTCTCTCACCTCTCCACCTCCTCCCCAACTTCACACTTCTCTCCACTCCTTCCTCCACCCTCACCCCTCATCTCCTCATTACCCCTCTTCTCTACCCCCATCCACCCTGGATTTCTAAATACTCTCTCCCTCAATCTCAAATTTCTTCACTGAGCTTGTCTCTCTTCTCCAGTCTCCCACTCTTCCACCCATTCAGAAGGGCAGAAGTCCCACATCATCCTCCTTTTCCTTCTCCTCCTTCTAGCTGGTGACATTGAACCAACCCCGGCTCCTCCTCTCCTTCCTTTCTTCCCACTCCACCTAAAGGCCTCAGTTTCTTCCAAGTAAATGCAAGGAGTCTCCTCCCCAAACTTGACTCCCTTAAAGTTTGGATCTCCCAGGACTCTCCTGCATTAATGAAACCTGGCTGTCCTCCAGGGTACCTGACTCCAGTTTAGCTCCCCCCCCCCGACTTCCACCTCTGCCATCATGACTGAGGCGAGCATGGAGGCAGGGTTGCCCTCAATTTAATTCAATTTTATTTGTTAACCAGGTAAGTACACTAGACCAATGGTCTGTTTACAGATATGACCCGGGTGTTTTTAGTAAAACACAACTTACCTATTATTTACAAAGACATATAAAAATTCAAACACACTCATTAATCATGAGTAAGATAAATTATGCAAATTCAATTTAGAACAAACATTTATCATCACTGTACAAACAGTTAATAACATTTACATAAAAGCAACTAGAATAACAAATTACTGAGCAATACATGCCTGGCTATTTGTAGGGATGTTCTAGTTTGATCTTTTTAGAGAAAAACTAATACTTACAAAACAAGTATTAACTGCAAAGGCGACTGGCAACATTTACACAGGGACATGAGGAACAGATGACCTAACAGATTTTGTCTAAAAACTTGTGGGGATGGAGCTAATCTGATCTCCTTTGGGAACTAATTCCATTTTTTACTGCATAATAAGACAAGCATTTGTCAATGCCGAATGTTTGCTTGCTGGTATTGGCATAGGTAGTGTAGAAGTTACAGAGCTGCATGATAGGAATGGCAGCGAAGTACTGAACTGAAGCCAACCCCACCACCACCCTGCAGAGAATGACAGGCATTGGGGTGTGCCTTTGGGTTGTCAGGCATAACGACCACGCCATTTCACCACACCCTACCCTGCAGACACTGACAAGTGTCACGGTGTGCCTTTGGGGTTTTGGCCCTTATCGCACCCATTCCATCAGGAAATACGGTGAGATGGGTGCGGTATAAGAGAAATGGGGTGAAGTTTGGGCCTCAAGAGTCAGAGGCACACCTTGATGCCCTCACTGGCTGCAGAGTGTGAGTGGGGGTGGAATGGTATGAGCATGACAGGCAAGAATCCCAAGTCACACCCCTGATGCCTGTCATTCTCTACTGGGTGGGGCGTTATGGTCAGAAATCCTAACACCTCAGGCATTCATTGGTATTTTCACTCCAAGTTTTCAACATGTTTTTTTTTTTGTGACCCCCACCTCATGAACAGTGGCAATATCAGTTTGTTAGCCGAAAACTGCTTTTGCACAGCGACTATGGTATTTGGCACCACAGGTGCAAAAACACATTCTGAACAGGATGTGAAAAATGACAGCGGTACTGTTCATGGGGAGGTTTATAAAATGGCAATGTTGAAAATCTGCTGTGAAAATCTTAAAAAAACTGGTGAAGTCATGAGCGTGCATATAAACTGTGCAATGCACACCCGTAATGTAACTAGTTTGGGGATTTTTTTACAGCAGATTCTTAATACAGGCATTTTTGGGACCTCCGATCATGAAAAGTGTCAGTGTGATTTTCTTTATCTGTCCCGAACAATGATTTCCCACAGCGACCACGCATTTTTGTGCTGAAAGTGTGAAAACACATTTTGGCCATGTTGTGGAAAATGACAGCTGTACTGTTTATAAGGAGGTGTGGAAAAATGCCACTGATGAAAATCTGGACTGAAAATATTACAAATTCATGAACTTACGAGGATGCGTGGAAACTGTGCAATGCTCAATCATAACACAGTCATTTTATGGAGTTTTGTCACCAAATTTTCAACATAGCCATTTTAAGACCTCTGCTCATGACCAGTGTCACTGTGATTTTCTTAATCTGTCCAAACATTGTTTTCGCACACAGACTGTACCATTGTGCGCTACATGTGCGGAAACACATTTTGGGCGAGATGTGAAAAATGGTAGCTGTACTGCTCATAAGGAAGTGCAGTAAAATGGCACTGTTGAAAATCTGGTGTGCAAATATTACAAATTCGCAAACTTGCCAGCGTGCGTAGGAACTGCGCAACATGCGCTCCTAAAACAGTCATTTTTGGGAATTTTTTCACCAAATTTTCAACATAGCCATTTTAAGACCTCTGTTTATGAACAGTGTCACTGTGATTTTCTTAATGTGTCCCATACATTGATTTCGCACACCGACTGCGCCATTGTGCACTACATGGGCGGAAACACGTTTTGGGTGAGATGTGAAAAATGACAGCTGTACTGCTCATAAGGAGGTGTGGTAAAATGGCAATGTTGAAAATCTGGAGTGAAAATATTGAAATTTTGCAAACTTATGAGCGTGCGTAGCAACTGCGCAACGCACGCTCATAAAACAGTCATTTTTAGGAATTTTTTCACCAAATTTTCAACATAGCCATTTTAAGACCTCTGCTCATGAACAGTGTCACTGTGATTTTCTTAATGTGTCCGTGCATTGATTTCTGCACGACTGTGCCATTGTGCGCTACAGGGGCGGAAACACATTTTGGGTGAGATGTGAAAATGACATCTGTACTGCTCATAAGAAGGTGTGGTAAAATGGCAATGTTGAAAATCTGGAGTGAAAATATTGAAAATTGCAGACTTACGAGCGTGCGTGGAACTGCTGAGCATGCCTTCAGAAAAGTCATTTTTAAGAATTTTCCACCAAATTTTCAAAATAGGCTTTTGAGAGCCACCTTATGAACACTGGCAGTGTTGTTTCATTAATCATTCCGAAAGGTGATTTTGCAGTGGCTGCGAAATCACCCTTCGGTCCTGAGTAACGCCATGACAGTGACAGCATTCATGAGAAGGTCCCAAAAACCCATGTTGAAAATTGGCTCAGAATTCAAAATGTCTGAGATATGCAACAAAGTTGAAAAACCTATCCATCCCATTATACAGCTTACGGCATTTCCTCAGTTCGTGGTCGGCTTTGAAGAGTGCAGACATGTTCTCGGTCCACGAAGATCGTCGCGTCGAGCTCAGAGGATAGTATGGGGTGGGAGGCAGGAGTCGCAGTGGGTGGGTGTGGGTTGTGGGAGGGTGAGGAAAGGCGCGAGGACAGTTTTTGTATTTACAGTTTTTTTTCTAAGACTACGAGGAGACGTTTGCTCAGCTGGGTGGGCTCCTGGCGTGGCAGCGCTGGAAAAACTGTTGGAGTCTAGGGAGCCGGCGGGGTTGGGCACCCTCGTCGGCCATAACATCAATTTTCCATGCTGGGGTGGGCTCCCAGCGTGGCACCTGGATGCTTTGGGAGGGGTGTGCAGCCGGCGGAGTTGGGCACCCCGTCGGCTATACAGTATGTGCGTGGGGAGCATCAGCACGCACATGCATGCGCGTGAAGTTGAGGGGAAGCTCTGCTCATTGAAGCAGAGCTCTCCTTTCAACTGTATGCCAATACTGCATTTTCAGCTGTCATAGACAGCTGGAGCAGTGACTGGTGAACTGACCGCACCTGCAAACACACTGACTGAATTGGAAGAGGCTGACACACCTCTGGAAAACTCGGATGATGGCACTGTGTTTCTTGCACATGCGTGCAAGCAAACATAAAAAGGCATTTCGACCCATAACTGTTTTACATAAAGGCATTACCAACAATGACTGGTCAGCTGATCTTAGACCCCAATTAGCTCTGTTCACAATTAACAAGTCTGCCAAGGGATTGCTATCACCCAAACTTATACTTTTAAAGACAAAGTGCAATAAATGAAAAGTGTCTTTCTGTATTAATGGTAACCATTTCACTTTTTCATACAATTTACAATGATGCTGTTTATATGAATTATCTGTAGCAAAATGACAAATTGTATTATAAGGAGCCTGTCGTTTATTTATGATCCCAACAGAGGCTGACCCCGAAACTACAGTACACTTCCATATTCTAAAGCAGGAAGCAAACAAATTCTAGCAATTGCAGTTTTTGTTTCAGCAGAAAGCACATGTTTTAATCTATAAAGAAAACCTATCTTTCTACGCAGAATATCTGTAATATCTGTCACGTCTGTCATAGTTTAAACCGGAGTCCAACATAACTCCCAAATATTTAAAATGCTCCACTTGTTTGACAGCAGTTTGATCTGACATTCTTACGTAAAAATGTTTCACAACCGTTGCATACCTTTGAGGCGTACAATAAAGCATGGCCTTTGTCTTGTTCCTGTTCAGCAACATTTATTCGATTCAAACCAATCCTGCAGTTAAGAACTCCAGTGATAATTTTTCCTTTAATAAAATTATATGAGTCAGTTGTATAAATTACTGCATCATCAGCATACAGAATGAAATTTGAATGTAAACATACCTTGGCATATCATTCACAAAAACTGTGAAAAGTAGAGGTCCTAATATTGAACCCTGTGGAATGCTACATTGTACTGGACATAAGGAAGACAAAATACCATCATGCCTTACATACTGTTTACAGTCTTTCAAATAGTCACTAAACCATTTTTTTGATGATTCTCCAACTCCCATGCAGTTGAATTCAAGCATGCATGGGACAGTCATAAGGCAATTCTAGGGGGTTGGGGTAGAAAGAAGTAGGCTGCTGGTTAACTAGGATCTGCAGCTTATCCATTAGGTAGGGAAATGGGCAGACTGGGTGGGCCAAGTGGTCCTTATCTGCCGTCAGATTCAAATTCTATGTTTCCATCTTGGTCACCAGAAGAGAGTGGTCCACCAAGTCAAATGACTTGGTCAGGTCCACAAAGACTGCACCCATCAAACAACCCTTCTCCACATTCAGGTGCAAGTCATTCATGAACCTGACCAAAGCAGTTGCTATCCCACGTTCCCTCCTGAAGCCAAACTGGTACTCAGTGAGCAGCTAGTGCTTGTCTAAATACTCCACCAGCTAGGAATAAACTAGCTTCTCTTGTATTTTACTTATGCACGATAACATAGATATCAGCTTATAGTTACTTAAAACCTCAAATCCACCACCCTTGTATAATGGTACAACAAAAGCTGCCTTCCAGAGCTCCAGAATTTCACTTATTATGAAGGACACATTTATTACTTTCATTACAACATAAGCAAGTTCATTTGCCCCGAGCTTTACAAATTTTGCTTCAATCCCATCCACCCCTGGTCCTTTCATCATATCAAGGGACTTCAAGCATTTGATAACTTCATTTCTAGTTACAAATCTTAGATAAAACCTTCTATTTATTTCCTGTTTTCCCCTCTGTTACTTCGTGATTTCAATTGGTTCACATAATTGTCAAGGTTTGTAAAAGATTGATTAAACCCATCAGCAATTTCCTTCTAATCAACCAATTCCCTTTCCCCATTGGCTATGGCCATCAAACCCTACAATGCTCTATCTCCCTCAGTGAGTCACTCTCTTCCTCTCATGAACTCTTGCTAACAAAGTTATCCCTCCCTTCCACACTCCCTATCTTTCTCAGCATTATCTATGCCTCTCCTAAGATTTCTCTCCCTTCCTTTGTCAACTCCCTCTCATGTCTTGTCTCCCATACTGACTTCAACTTAAATTGGCTCTCCCCTGCCTTCAAGCCCACTCTCCGCAAGAATTAGTCTTTGAAAATTGCACAGTTCATTACACAATTAATTACTGAACCCTCCACACTCCCATAACCACTCACTCCTGGACTGGGTGCTCTCCTCCCAACCCCACTGCATCACTGCTGCAAGCATTTTCCTGGACATCTTCAGTGACCACTGCCTGACCTAATGTGTTAGGAAAGTGTGAGCTCCCCCTCAATGTACCCCTAAATACCTTTGGTTTAGAGGTCCCTTGACACTGATGCCCTCCTAAATGCCCCTTGTGCCTCTGATTGGTCCCCTGTCTACTCAGCCACACACATAGATTCAGCCCTCGCCCTCTTCACTGCCATTTTTAACAAGACCTGGAATACTCATGTTTCCCTTAAAAAGGCCAGGGTAAAACACTTCCACCACCCCAGATTACAGTTGACCTTATTAATTTGTGCAAGTCCTGGGACCTTGTCTGGTCATGCTTCAAGTCCTCCTAATCCCTGTCTGACCACCAACACTACAGGTCACTCAGGAACACCTGTATAAAGACTGTTCACACTGCAAAGGCCCACTGTTTCAAGGCTAACTTCCATTCCAATCTAAATTCCCCCTTAAAATTTTGGAAGGTTATCCATTCCCTTTTCAGTCCCCTAGCACCCCCCTCCCCCAGTGGATGACTCACTGGTCTCCGACCCCTCCTCCGCTGCTGCTAACAAACAAATTATTCACAATCTGTGCTCTACCCTGTCACTCTCTTCCAGCTCCCACAGTCCCACCTTCATCCCAACCTTCAGAAGGTTCCCACTTCCTCCTGCACCCCCCACCAGATGTCTTCCTCGCCCTATTGTCAATTAACCTTTCCAAGTCTAGCACTGGCGGTTTGGACCCCAAACTCCTTCAAATCTCTTTACTAGCCATTTCCCTCCCACTCTCTCACATTCTGAACCTCTCTTTTTCCCTCAGTGCTGCCCATCAGGCCTGGAAAGTTGGCAAGGTTCTGCCCCTGAACAAAGGGGGTGACCCCCTCTTCCCCAGGTAACTACCAGCCAATTTCACTCCTCCTCACTCTTGCTAATCTTCAAGAATCCATTGTCTACACTAGGTTTGCAGATTTCCTTTCCTCCTCAAACGTCCTCTCACTGTTCTAGTCAGGTTTTAGGAAGAACCTCTCCACTGCCCCATCCCTGCTGTGTGTAACTGCTTCTATCCTCTCTCGGATGGATGAAGGACACATCACCACAGCCACTTTCATCAATCTAGCCAAAGATTTTGACTCGGTGTCCCACTCATTCATACTGCATAAGCTGAACTCTGCTGGCCTTTCAGCTTCCACTGTGAGCTGGTCCCGTTCATACCTTATGGACCATCAACAATCAGTTCATGTATGTGGTGTTCTATCTCCCCCATCCATGCAGGGGTCCCACAGGGCTCCATCCTGGGTGTGGTCCTATTCTCTATTTTTCTAAATGACCTCCCCTCTGTTGGTGTCTCTTCACATATTCATATTTACATGGATGACATGGTCATCTACACTTCTGGTCCATCAACCCCAGCTGTCAAGGTCCCACTCCAGCACAATTTCCATAATGTCCTGCACCAGTTCCAAGCAATCAGCTCAGGAATAACACCAAGAAGACTGTGTCCACAACCATTGACTCCAGCCATAAACCTGCAAAGCTCTCACCTGTCCCTATCTTCTCTGCCTTGCATGGCACCCTTCTTGATGGTGCCCCCCCCCCCGTAGAGGCATCACCAGTAGAAAACAGGAAGTTGTTGGCCCTCTGTACAGACAGTTGATAAGATCACATATGGAGTACAGTGTACAGTTCTGGAGACCCCATCTCTACAAAGACATAGACAGGGTGGAGGCTGTTCAGAGGAGGGCAACCAAAATGGTGCAGTGTTTGCACCAGAAGATATATGAAGAAAGACTAAATGAGCTTAAGATGCATAGCCTCGAGGAAAGGAGGGAGAGGGGGGACATGATAGAAATTTTCAAATGCCTCAAGGGAATCAACAGTCCAAGAGGGTAGCATCTTTCAGAAAAAGAAATGTGCAAGAACAAGGGGGGACAATTTGAAGATGGGGGGGACAGCTCAGAGGTAATGTGAAGAAGTATTTCTTCACAGAGAGGGTTGTAGATGCATGGAACGGCCTTCCTGAGGAGGTCGTAGAGTCAAAAACAGTGGGGGAATTCAAGAATGCATGGGACAGACATAAGACAATTCTAGTGGGGGGTAGGAGGAAGTAGGCTGTTGGTTAACTAGGATCTGCAGCTTATTCATTAGGTAGGGAAATGGACAGACTAGGTCGGCCAAGCGGTCCTTATCTGCCATCAAATTCTATGTTTCTATGTTTCAAGTACCTGGGGATCTGGCTTGATAGTAAACTTGACTTTTCTGTCCATATTGATGCCATACACTACAAACTTTACCCCAAACTCAGCAACTTATACAATAACAAGGACTGCCTCTTCCTCCAGGTTTGCCGGGAGCCGGTAACCAAAATGATCACCCCTTTTTTTGACTATGTGAATGTGGCCTATGGCACCGCTCCCTCCTGTTCCACTGCCAGATGGGACACGCTCTGCAATGTCTTCTGTCACTTCACCACCAACTCTCCCTTCTGCACTAATCACTGCTATGCCTCCCTTTCCATTCTCCCTCTGCCTTTATGTTACCAGTCCCACTGTACCTCCTTTATTGCTAAATACTGGTTTAACTCCCTTCCCTCCTACCTCTCCTCACTCTTCTTCTCCTGTCCTCTCCTCTTCTTACTCTTTGCATTCCAGGGATTATTGTACCTTTGCCATTCCCCTTCCTCACTCATGTGCTAGGCAAGCTGCTTTTTCCTACTGTCTCCTCTCCTTCTGGAACCTACTCCTGCTTTCCTTCAGCTCACCCCCTCTCTCCATGCCTTTAGATGCTTGCTAAGGCATACTCCTGTCCCCCCCATACTTGTCAGTCCCCCACTTGATCCTTTTGACTCTCCTCTCCAAGCCTCTCATCTCCCCCCTCTCCCACTTATTTCTCCCTTAAAACAGCCACCAGTGCTTTTGGCCCCCAGTCTGCTCTCTAATCTATGAGGCACATAATCTTATGTACTCTAGCATGTTTGTTTATTGCTGCCACATATGGATTCCACATACTGATCTTTTATTTAAAGCTAAATACCATGCTGTTGGTAGGCCAAGTGGGATTGCCTCACTTATTTTCACCTTGGTTCAGCTGCCAATGTATTTTGTAGATGCACTTTGTATGTTTGTTATCACTCTTCACATACAGTATGTATCCCCTTTCTCCCCTCCCCTCTCCTGGGCCACACCTGGAAATGAGCCTTAGCTCAGCGTGCCTTTCCTGGTTACAGACAAAAAAATAATATTTAACATAAATAAATACATAGGTAAATAAAACTGCCTTGTCACACTGCCTGGCCAACTTCAGGTCATCAGATATGATTACCCAAAGTCTATTTCCTGTTTGGTGGTCATCACTACCTCTTCACAAATTCTGTACACTGCCCCTGGGCTTCTGTGCCCTAAGTGCATTATTTTGCATCTTTCACATTGAAACCCAGCTGCCATACCCTTGACCATTCTTTGAGTTTTCTCAAGTCTCTGCTCATTTTTCCAACCCCCTGGAGTGACTCCCCTATTGCAGATTTTGGTTTAATCCTCACACATGCAGTTTTTCCCTTCCAGCTCCTCTGCAATGTCACTTATAGAGACATTAAAGAGGACTGATCCCAGTACTGTTCCCTGAGGCACCCCACTGGTCACCCTCCCTTCTCCGGAGTGAAATCCCTTTACCACCACTCTCTGTCACCTATCCCCTAACTAATTTCTTACCCAGATTACCACCTTTGAACCCAGCTCTAAGATGCCCACCTTCCTTACAAGTCTCCTATGTGGAACAGTGTTGAAAGTCTTACTGCAATCTAGGTAGGCCATATCCACTGCTCCATTCTGATCTAATTCCCTGGTCACCCACACAAAGAAATCTATAAGAGTCATTTGACAAGACACCCCTTCCCCAAAACCATGAATTCATGCTGCCTCAGGTCTTGTAACCCATTGGATTAAAGATATTCCACAAGTCTTTCCTTCAGCAGGGATTCCATTACTTTCCCACCACAGCTGTCTGGCTGACTGGCCGATAGTTGCCAGCATCCTCCCTGTTATCACTTTTGTGAGGTGGGACTACATCTGCCCTCCACCAGTCCTCTGGAACCACTCTTGTTTCCAGTGAGCTGTTAAATAGGACTGTCAGAGGTGCAGCCAGTTCCTCCCTGAGCTCCCTCAATACCCTTGGATGTACCCTGTCTGGCCCCATCATTTTGTTCACTTTCAGATTTGCAAGTTGCATGACTCTCTTCTCCAAAAAAGGACTAGTGTTCACCTCTCTCACTCCAAAGCTGCTGTACCATTTTTGTGGTCCCTCCCCTCCTCCTTCCTCTGTAAACACTGAACAAAAGTATTTGCTCAGGATACCTGCCTTTTCCTGATCCTCCACTGCATAGCCCTCTCCCTTCCCTCCTTAACCTTACAATCCCTTCCCTGGTTTTCCTCTTTTCACTTACATACCTAAACAAGCATTTCTCAGTGTCGAATGTTGCTTGCTCCTATGTGCTGTTTAGGAATTTGGAAGTCATTGGAGTGCAAATATTGAAAATTCGGAAACTTACAAGCGTGCGTAGGAACTGCGTAATGCACGCTCGTAAAACAGTCATTTTTAGGAATTTTTTCACCAAATTTTCAACATAGCAATTTTAAGACCTCTGCTCATGAACAGTGTCACTTTGATTTTCTTAATGTGTCCCATACATTGATTTTGCACACCGACTGCGCCATTGTGCTTCATGAAGTAGGCTATGTTTTCGGTGAGATGTAAAGAAAATGACAGCTGTACTGCTCATAAGGAGGTGTGGTAAAATGGCAATGTGGAAAATCTGGAGTGAAAATAATATTGAAATTCAAGAAACTTAATAGCCGCATATGGGAACCCGCAACACACACGCCCGTAAAAGCTCAGTCATTTTAGGAATTTTTCACCAAATTTTCAATATAGCCATTTTAAGACCTCTGCTCATGAATAGTGTCACTGTGATTTTCTTAATGTGTCCTGTACATTGACTTCGCACACCAACTGCGCCATTGTGCGCTACATGGGCAGAAACACATTTTGGGTGAGTTGTGAAAAATGACAGCTGTACTGCTCATAAGAAGGTGTGGTAAAATGGCAATGTTGAAAATCTGGAGTGAAAATATTGAAAATTCGCGAACTTACAAGCGTGCGTAGGAACTGCGCAATGCACGCTCAGTAAAACAGTCATTTTTAGGAATTTTTCCACCAAATTTTCAAAATAGGCTTTTTGAGAGCCCACCTTATGAACACTGGCAGTGTCATTTTGTTAATCATTCGGAAGGTGATTTTGCGCGGTGGCTCTGAAATCACCCTTGGACCGAGTAACGCCATGACAATGCAAGAATTCATGAGGAGGGTCCCAAAACCCCTCTTTGAAAATTTGGTGTAAAATTCCAAAAATGCCTGAGATATGCAACAAAGTTGAAAAACTCTATCTATCCCATTATACAGCTTACGGCATTTCCTCAGTTTGTGGTCAGCTTTGAAGAGTGCAGAGCGTGTTCCCGGTCCACGAAGATTGTCGCGCGGACTCTGGAGGTAAGTATGGGAGTAAGGGGTGGGAGGCGGGGTGCGCAGTGGGTGGGTGCGGGTTGTGGAGGGGCAGGGAGATTGCGTGGGACCGCTTTTTTCTTTACAGATTTTTTTTTTTAAATGATGACAGGATGTTTGCCACGCTGGGGTGGGCCCAGCATGGCAGAAGGATGGCTGGGGGCGTGGAGCTGAAGGGGATTGGGCACCCCATCGGCCATGGCATCTGTTGCCATGCTGGGGTGGGCACCCAGCATGGCACCCTGTACTGGGAGGGGACAGTGGAGCCGACGGAGGATTGGGCACCCGTCGGTGACGCATTGTGGGGAGAGACAGTGGAGACGCAGGGATTGGGCACCCCTGCAGCCATAACATGATTTTGCCATGCTGGGGTGGGCTCCAGCGTGGCACCTGGATGCTTTGGGGGATGGAGCCGATGGGGGATTGGGCACCCCATCGCCGCAGACAGTGAGGGGAAGGCGATGAGCACGCAGTGCATGCGCACGCGCCAGTGTGTGATGTGGGGGGGAGAGCTCTGCTCACTCAAGCGGAGCTCTCCCTTTCAACTGTATGCCACTGTATTTTCAGCTTGTCATAGGCAGCTGCAGCAGTGATTGGGGAACTGGGGCCGCACCTGCAACACACTGACTGCATTGGAAGACGGGCTGACACACCTTCGAAAACTCAGATGATGGCACTATGTTTCTTGCACATGCGTGCAAGCAACATAAAAATGCCTTGTCCCCTTTTGTTACTGCCTAGGCTAATCTCGCCTGAGTTTGCACCTTAGCACTTCTTACTGCTTTCCTTGCTTCCCATGATACACCTCCCAATCTTCTCCCCTCTGCATCTACTTATACCTTCTGAATACTAACTACCCTTTTAGCCTTTACCTTCTCAGCCACTTCTTTCGAGAACCTTAGTGGTCTCTATTTCCTCTTGCTTTTCCTCACTTCTTTGGCACAGAGGCTTTTTGCCTTCACTAAGTCCTCCTTTTGCTTCACCCACTATTCCTCCAGTCCACCCTACCTAGGTCACCCCCCCCGGCAGGTCACCACTGAGGCATTCACCCATCTTTTTAAAATCGGCTCTCCTGAAGTCTAGGACCCTCGCCATTGTATAGTCTGATTCCACAACCATTGTTATGTTGAACCACACTGTACGGTGATCATTGTTCCCCAGGTGGCCTTCCACCCTGATGTCTACAACCCTGTACCTGTTAGTGAACAATAAGTCCAGTACTGTCACATCATATGTGGGCTCCCTGAGTAGTTGCCTGAGGAACAACCCCTGCAAGGAGTCCAGGATGTCCCTGCTTCTAGCTGAAGCTGCAAGCTGATGGGCTCCAGTCTACATCCCACAGATTGAAGTCCCCCACCAGCAGCACCGCCCCCTTTTCTGCCATCTTGCCTATGGCTTCCACCAGTACCTTATCTAAATCCTCCCCCTGAAATGGAAGTCTGTAGAAGCACTTGGGCGGTGAATAGTGGCTTGGTTTCCCTTCTCCACAGTGACCCACAGTACCTCCTCCACCCCCCAATTACCTGTATCTCCATCGCTTTTATGCCTTCCCTCACATTATGCACCGCACACCTTCCTTTTCTTCCCACCCTGTCCTTCCTGAACTGAGTATAGCCTATCATGGGTATGGCCATGTCCCAGTCATGGTTTTCAGTGCACCATGACTGGGTAATTGCCACAGTATCCAGGTCAACCTCTGCCATAATGGCCTCTACGTCCAGAATTTTAGTTCCTAGACTTCTAGCATTGCCACACATGGCCTTCCAGATTCTGTTACCACTCTCTTTGCTAGCTGCCTTTTCTCCATTTTACCCTCCTTCCTTCCCCCCTCTCTTTTTAATGCTCTTGTTCCCATCTCCCTTCATATGTTACACCCTGCTTCTTGTATTAATTTGCACCCTGTGGGATTCATCCCCCCCTTGGGTCCTCCATAGTCTCTACTTCAGTTAGTAGGGAGGCAGTTCATGCCGTCCCGATTTCTTCCACCATCACCCTCGACTAGTAAAAATGTTCAGCAAAGCAACATTGAAACCATCCACTGAGAACTGCAGTTCTCCTCCAGATGGATGCAGATCATTACCCCTGTACAGGCCCTTATCCCTACGCAAAAATTAAAAGTACTTTCGAGGTGAACATTTTTTTTCCCCATAGGCTATAATGGGAACCTCAGAACTTTAATGCAACTTTAATAATGTTTGAACGGATTAATATTTTGCACCAAACCTTCAAAAGGCACTTCCCTGACCCAGTCCCCATATACCCTGAAAAGAGTGGACCAGACAGACAAACTGTTTGGGCTGTAGAGACGAGCAAAGAATTTGCCAAAAATGGCCAAAAGTGTTGTTTTTCACTTTTTTTGGCACTCTGCAGCTCCATAACCACATATCCGACCGGAACTAAACTTGCCATATACAGAGATCTGTGGTAGCAGACGGTGCATGCACATTTTTAGGCATATTGGCTGAACAGATGTGAAGTTATTAAAGTGCAAATATTTGGGCTTAACTTGCAACCCTAACTATAGCTGCACTACCATGCAGCTATAATATAAACATATATTCACTGAAAAAAAATGAATGCATCAGTTATACTTGTTACTAAAGCAATAAAAGTAGGGAAATGTGGTGTTAGGGTTTCCAACCCTAAGACCCCACCCCCACCTTAAAGACACTGACAGGCATTGGGGGTGTGCCTTGGGGTCGCCAACCCTAGAGTTAACCCCATTCCATAAGTAAGTAAGCTGAGATGGGTACAGTATAGGAGAATGGGGTAAGCATTAGGGCTGACAATCCCAAGACACAAGCGCTCTTGGGCCGGTAGTTGCCAGGGGAGGTGGGATCACAATCTTTAGGCAGAAGGATTACAGTGGCGTGTTTCCAGATGGATGGTACACAGGCAAGTTAGAAGGAGAGGTTTAGCAGAGAGGCAAGTGGGACTGCAATAGCTGCAGCAGATAGAGGATTTTAGAATAAAGACCAGAGGGGCACAAAAGAGTAACAGAAGCTTCGGCAGGAAGGAGGCAGACACAAATCCATTTTTGAGGTTAGAGTCCTGAAAGGAACTTGCTGTTCTGAAGGTAGACAAAGCAATGGGGCCAGACAGGGTTCAGCCAAGAGTCTTGAGAGAGCTCAGGGTGGGTACTGGCTATACCTCTGACAGTACTGTTTAACAGCTTACTGGAAACAGGAGCAGTTTTGGAAGACTGGAGGAGGGCAGATGTAGTCCCACTTCACAGAAGTGGTAGCAGGGCGGCAGCTGGCAGTTACAGGTCAGTCAGCCTGACATTGGTGGTTGAAGGGTTAATGGAATCACTGCTGAAGGAAAGGATTGTGGAATATTGTATCTTGAATCCAATGGATTACAAGTCCTGAGCCCCTGAGCCAGCATGGGCTCACTGGGGGTGGGGGGGGTACATGTCAGATGAATCTGATAGACTTCTTTGGGTGACAAAGATTTAGATCAGGGTGGATTGGTGGATGTGGCCTACTTAGATTTCAGTAACGCATTAAACCCTGTTCCACACAGGGGAGTATCAAGCAAGCTGGGTAGCTTAGGAGTGGGTTGAAAGGTGGTACACTGGATAAGAAATTGGTTGGGGGATAGGCAACAAAGGGTGGTGGTAGAGTTCACTGCGAGGAAGGGAGGGTGACTAGACGGGTGCATCAGATCACTGCTGTGACAGGTCTTCTTTAGTGTCTTTGTAAGTGACATTGCAGAGGAGCTAGAAGGGAAGATCTGCCCCTTTTTGGATGACACCAAAATCTGCAGTAGGGTGGACACTCCAGGGGGGTTGAAAAGGATGAGCAGAGACCTGAGAAAACCAGAGGAGTAGTCAAGGTTATGGCAGATGGGTTTCAAAGCGAAAAAGTGCAAAATAATACATTTACATCACAGAAACCCGGGGAAGAGTACAAAATGGGTGGAGTGGCATTGACAACTACCAAGCAGGAAAGAGACCTGGGGTAATCATATCTGATGATGACCTAAAGATGGCCAGGTAGTGCAACAAGGCAGTTGGGAGGGCTAATGGGATGCTGGGGTGTATAGGGAGGGGTATCACCATTAGAAAGAGGGAGTTGATGCTGCCTCTGTATAGATTGCTGGTAATACCCTACCTAGAGTACTGTATCCAATTCTGGAGACCACATCTCCGAAAGGACATAGACAGAGTGGAGTCGGTCCAGAGAAGTGCACTGCAAATGGTGCCAGGTTTACATTTAATGCCCTACAAGGAAAGACTACAGGAACTCAACATGTACACCCTGGAATGGGGGGATATGATAGAGACCTTAAAGTACCTCACGGGAGTGAATAATGTACAGGAGGGAACTATTTTCAGAAGAAAAGGTGCTCAAGAACAAAGGGACATGCTATGGAGCTGTAGGGGGTAGATTCAAGAGAGATGTGTGGAAGTTCTTCACAGAAAAGAGTTGTGGATTCCTGAAACAACCTTCCAGTGTAGGTGGTGGGGGCAAAAACAGTGGTGGGGTTCAAGAATGCATGGGGTAGGCACAAGGGAATCATAGTGGAAAGGGGGGGAGGGAGGGAGAAAGAGCTGTAATTCACGTAGGTTCTGTGCTGATAATGTAGGTAGGGAAAATGGGCAGACTGGGTGGGCAAGTGGTCCTTATCTGTCATCAAATAATTCTATGTTTCTATGTTTCCTATAGTAAGCTGTTCAGTCAGATGCTCTCCACCCAGTTCACTGCCACGTATGCATAATATATTGGTAAACAGTGCCTCAGCTGCAGGCCTACACTCTACTTGAACAAGCCTGTCACTTGTTAAACAATCATTAATGTTAAAGGGCCAATTTCTGGCAGGGGAGATGGCTAGAATTAAACCTGTTCCGGGGAGCCGGCCCAGTGGCATAGCGATAGTGCTACTGCTTGCGACACCTATGACCCAGGTTCAGAAGCGAGACAGAGGCATTGGAGGTCAGTTGGGGGGAGAAGGATTGAGCATTCCTCAGACAGCTCTCCTCTGGAGGGGGGAGTGCTCTGTGCTCGACTGTTCCCTGGCAGAAGCCAGGGGAAAGGCAACCCAAGCCACAAGAGGTGAGGGAAATGTGGCAGTCGTCGGCATGTGCACCTTGATGTCAGTGCATGCTAGGTCTCCCAGGGGAGAAAACTGAAAATCTCCCAGTTGTGCTGGATGACCACCAGCATCCACAGGCCCCACATCTGATGACTCAGGTGCCTCCCGGAAATCTGAATCCAGTCCTGGCAGGTCATGGGACTCACCAACACCCTGCCACAGAGGACAAGCCATGGGGGACTATGGAAGAGGTAAGTCCTGGGAGAAGTCAGTGGTGATGGGGCTGGGAGAACTAAAGGGAAGAAGGGCCAACCAGGACAAGGGAGCAGAAAAAAAAATCTGTTACGGGGCCACAGTGGTGGTACCCATAGCTAAGGTTCCTGTAATATGGCAGGAGTATGAGGGAACACCAGAAATGGGTGTGCTCGCAGACCTGCCCATTGATGTCATTTTGGGCAACAATCCAGACCCCTGTGAAAACACTTTCTGCATTGCCACAAGGAGCCAAATTTAGAGAATAACAGGAGGGGTGACTGCAGATGACAGATTTCTATTCAGCCCTACAGTGAACAGGAACACAAGAAAGAAGGGCAGACAAAACAGCACAAAACTCCCCCACAACTTCAGAAGGAGTCTGCAGTATGTGAGATGGATGTGCAGTTAGGGCAGCACAAAACTCCCCCAAACATGCAGAAATAATCTGCAGGCTATGAGATGGATGTGCACTCAGGGCTGCACAGGACTGCTCCACAGCTGCAGAAGAAGCCTTCACGTTGTGAGAAGGCACAGTCTTAGAATGGAGGGAGGCAATAGAGAGCCATTTTCCTGGTAGGACATTCTCTACACGGGCTCTCCATTCTGACCTATGATCTACATGAAATAAACCTACAATATCTAAACAAAAAATTTTTTTTACTTGATGGCATCTTGTTTCTGAGGTGCTCCAGAGTGGAACAGCACCTTTTTTGATAGGCGGCAACCAAAGAATCAACAACAAGGACTCAACATGCTTGGGCAACAGCAGCAGGGGAAGGATGCAGACAGCTCAAGTAGCACTGGAGCAGGCTGCCCGATCACCAGCGTGGAGTCTCCCTGACAAACAATCTTGGATTCTATGAAAGTGATGTGCTCTAAATTGGAATGTTCTTTACAAAATCTTGACACCATGATGCTCAGTGTAAGGATCCTACCTTCCGGTTAGTGGATGTGGAGAGCGGCTCAGGATCTATGCTTTCCACTGTCTCTGCCATAATCCAAGAAAATGTCCAGCTCTGGGACCATCTCAAGGCCCTGGAAAATTAGACGAGAGATGGGAACCTGAGGCTGGTTGGTGTCCCCGAGAGAACAGAAGGACTGAGTCTACTCACCTTTATTAAAACCTAGCTGCATGAGAAACTCCGCTTACTGGAGGACTTTGATTTTGGGCTCCTCTGAAGAGCATACTAAATTAATCTGAGGGTAATAGCTAAGCAACCCAAACAATCCAGTAAGATCCTCCTAAAGACCCTGGGGCTGAGGTATGAGCCACAGTTTGATGGCAGTGCGGAGGGAGGGAGTGGAGAAGGGCGGGTGGGGAGTGGTGGTGGGAAGGGCAGGGAGCAGTGGAGGAGGTAGCAGTTACAGGAAGGTAAGATGGATTTAGTCAGTAGGGAGGATAGAGAAGTGGGAGGAGGAGTACCCATTTCTATTCTCGCCCTGCTTTCCAAAGTCCTTGAGAGAATAACCTCTGACCAACTTGTCACATAACTCAAAAATACAGTGTCCATGTGTACAGCAACATAGCTTCTGGAAGCGCCATACCACCAACACAGTGCTGTTGGAATACACCAACTATGTTCATGAGGCCCTTGACAATGGTGACCTTGTCGGAGCTCTCTCTCATACACATATGTATATATATATATATATATATATACACACACACACACACACACACACACACACACATATATATATATATATACACACACATGCACACACACTATATATATATATATATATATATATATATATATATATATATACACACATGCATACATATTTATATATATATATATACACACACACATATCGTAAATCAACCTTAATAAGGCCTTCAACCTGGTCAACCATAAGTTCCTACTTAATTAGACTGCTTAGCAAGTATTTGTCACAGAACACAGTTGAGTGGTTCCACAGCTATCTCACCAATTGCTCAGAGTGTGTGAAGATCTATAAATCTTTGTGCAGCATTAGGGAAGTATCTATTGATGTCCCCAGTGCTCCATCTTTGGCCCACTCCTATTTAGCCTCTTCATAAATCAACTGCCCGATGCATTTCAAACAGCCAACATACCTTTCTGTGCCGATGATGCTGTCATCTGTTCCAAAAACTCCAACCTTGACAGCCTTACTGCTCCTCCCCAAAGTACTGCGTCTTTTGTTCGCTAGAAAGCTAGTTCTCCAACAACAAACTGGCCCTCAATTACAAAAAAAAAAAAACGAAGGCCATGATCTTCTCTAGCCTGCCACAAAAGAGGAAAATTCCACCCTTTGTCATCCGAAATGGCCAAGGACAAAACCTTGAACAAGTGGAGACCTTGAAATACCTTGAAGTAAATCTGGATGACACCTTAATTTTTGCTACCCACATTGACAACCATAGTTAACAGAAGACTGGGTGCCCTGTACCATAACTGGAACAATCTCACTGGGAATGCTAGATGTCTTATTCTGGCCACCTCCATTCTGTCACTTACAGATTATGGTATCCCTGTCTATGCAGCTGCCTGTGATAAGGTGCTGACTAGAGTAACGCTGATCTTCAATAAGGCGTGCTGCTTTGTATTTGGTGCAGATAACTGCACTCATAGTTTATTTATTTATTTGATTTACCAGGAAAGTGGACTATGCAAAAGCCCGTTTTCAGCCATGCCGGGGAAAAGGGTAGCAACAACAGGAATACATACAAAATAATAATAATACAGTATATTTTTAAGAATCACAATAAATTGTACAATCATACAGTCATACAGATAAAAATGTTCATACTAAGCACAATATTTACAAATTACAATTACGTGCATTTGTGCAAACTTTAAGTATTAAGTATAGCTGTACCCTTTATGCACTCACTAACTGGCTACCTTTACCTAACAGAATAAAGCTCCAGACCTGTTTGCTGGCCACTGTCGCCCACCAATTCAACACCAGGAACATGGCTAGAAATGCCCTCGAGCTTCTTTCCGGTGTACTTAGCTGGGCAAATGGTCATTTGTTGTCAGAGCCACTAAATGGTTAAACAAACTGTCAGATACACTGCTTAATTTCCCAAAGTTTAATCATTTGAAGATATTTTTTGTAGTCTGCCTTTGCAGTCCAATGCAGTTGTAACCATTAAACGTTTTGTTTTTTCTCTGCACATAACCTGTGACTTTTTATACAATGATCTGTCTTGTTTTTTTAAACTGTATGTGATAGTTCTGTCTTAAGTGCTTTGAGCCTGACTCGACAGCAGTTATTGTACTTGTTACATTTTTGTGTCTTTGTATTTGATGTGGAAACTTTGTAAATGAGCACTTGTGCTCAAAGGTAATATCTGAAGTTTTCAATAAAATAAAATAAGGTGGGTGATAAGGCAAAAGCTCCCCTTATGTCACTGCTTGTTGCAGATGAACCATTTAGAAGAGTAGCTATGGATATTGTGGAACCCTTGAGTACTAGTAGGAGAGATAAAAGATTTATTTGGGTAACTGTTGATTTTGCAGCTATATATCCTGAAGCAATTATCATGTCTTCTGTAGAAGTAGAAAAGGTGGCAGATGAGCTTTTGGGAATTTGCTGCAGAATGGGGTTCCCTGAAAAATTTTATCAGATGGGTACAAATTTCATGTCCACTTGGATAACTACCTTGTGGGAAGAATTCAAGGTAAGAAGGCTAAAAACTTTCCCATCCCATCCTCAAGGAAATGGCTTTTTTGCAAGATTTAACTATATGATAAAATGCATACTTCAATCCCTTGCAGACAAACACTCCAGAAACTGGGACAAATATTTACCGCACTTGCTATTTGTCTACAGGAAGGTGCCACAGGATTCCAGAGGATTCTCACCCTTTGAGCTACTCTGTGCACACAGGTTGAACATCCCACTGGATTTGGTCAGGGAGGAATGGGTTGGGAAATCCCCACAAGTGAGGACAGTAATGTGGAATACGTACTGAATTTCTGGTACAGGTTAACCGAGTACATGAACTTTGCACAAGAGAATCTCATGCAAGCCCAGAGCAAGCAGAAAACATGGTATGAGTAGGATGTGAGGGCTTGAGCATATCAGGTTGGGCAGACAGTAATGGCATTCATTCCACTGAAGAACAATGACTTGCAGGCTGCATGGGAAGAGGGTCCTTTTGTTGTGACCAAGAAATGGAATGATGTGAATTATGTGTGTGTACTGCCAGGCAGAACCCGCAAAAGTTGAACCTATCATGTAAATATGCTCAGGCCATACCATGCCCACGGGGAGTTGGTTTTGCAGCAATATGCTTGTCAGCTGAGCGCAATGGGGATCCTATAACTGATCTGCTGAAAGAGAGTCGGGGCGAGGCTTCAGTGGATGCAGATCACACAGTTTAACCTGGACATGGGGGAGACATTGCTGGAGTGCTGCAGACCTTTCAGGCTCTATTCATTACCAATCCAAGGTACACTTGATTGGCAGACAGTGAGGTCAAGACTATTGCAGCTGAATCTGCAAGACAAAGTAATTACTGGATCTCTACTAGTGTACAAGACCAGATGTGGGAGGAGACAGTAGAGATCAGACAGCTGGGGGTGACACAGGAATCTATAAACCACTAGGTTTCCCCAGTAGTCTTCATCTTTAAAAAGGATGGCACAACCTTGTTCTGTGTGGATTACCAAAAACTTAATTCCATCACAGTAACTAATGCATACATATCCCAAGAACTGAGAAACTCTTGGAATACCTAGGGGGCACAAAGTACCTCAGTACCATGGTTTGACTAAAGGGTACTGGCATGTGCCACTGAAAAAGAGGCACAGGAGTAGTCTGCTTTTGTCACACCCTTTGGCCTGTTTGAATTTATGGTTATGCCCTTTGGGACATCGGTGGTGGGTAAGTTAATGGAAACACTGATAAAGGAAAGGATTATGGAATATCTTGAATCCAACGGGTTACAGGATCTGAGGCAGCATGGATTCACGGGGGAAGGTTATGCCAAACAAATCTGATAGATTTCTTTGACTGGATGACCAAGGAGTTAGATCATGGAGGAGTGATGGATGTGGCCTACCTGGATTTCAGCCAGGCTTTTGACACCGTTCCACATAGGAGACTGGTAAGCCAACTGGGTAACTTGGGGGTGGTCAACAAGGTGGTAACCTGGACAAGGAACTAGTTAGGCGATAGGAGACAGAGAGTAGTGGTAAACAGAGTTTGCTCCAAGGAAGGGAGGGTGATCACCAGGGTATCTCAGGGTTCAGTGCTGGGGCCAGTCCTCTTTAATGTCTCTATAAGTGATATAGCAGAGGACCTGGAAGTGAAGGTCTGCTTCTATGTGGCTGACACCAAGATCTGCAATAGGGTGGACACTCCGGGTGTGTGGAAAGGATGGGCAGAGATCTGAAAAAACTAGAGGAGTGGCTAAGGGTATGGCTGCTGGGTTTTAATGCAAAAATGACAAAATAATGCACTTGGGCCATAGAAACCCAGGGGTGAAATAATGTACTTGGGCCATAGAAACCCAGGGGCACAGTACAAAATGGGTGGAGTGTTACTGACAACAACCAAGCAGGAAAGAGACCAGAAGGTAATCATAGCAGATGCCCTAAAGGTAGCCAGGCAGTGTGACAAGGCAGTCTGGAGGTCTAGTAGGATGCTGGGGTATATAAGAAGGGGAATCACCAGCAGAAATCAGGAGGTTGTGTTGCCCCTATATAGATCACTGGTAAGACCCCACATTTGAGTACTGTGTCCAGTTCTGGAGACATCTCCGGAAGCACACAGATAGAGTAGAGAGTGTTGAGAAGAGGGCAACCAAAATGGTGTAGGGTTTTATCATCAGTCCTATGAAGAGAGGCTAAAGGAGTTCAAAATGTACATCTTGAAACAGAGAAGGGAGGGAGGAATATGACAGAGACCTTTAAGTACCTCACAGGGGTGAATAAAGTACAGGAGAGGAGTATTTTTCAGAAAAAAGGTGCTGTAGAACAAGAGAACATGATATGAAGCTGGAGGGGGATAGGTTCAGAAAAGATATGAGGAAGTACTTCTTCACCGATAGAGAGTGGTGAATTCCTGGAACAGCCTCCCAGCAAAGGTGGTGGTCGTGGGGCAAAAACAGCAGCAGGGTTCAAAAATGTCTGGGCAGGTGTAACCCCCGACAAATGGGGGTTCCTAAGTTGTCTTCCTGGGCTTGCCTAAATGCCCACTGCCAGGCTGGTGTTCTGTGTTCTATGTTCTAACAGTTTAGTAGTGCTTGCATGCGAGTGCCCTGTTAGCCTCCATGCCTGTCTCTTTAAGAGGCATCATTATCGTGGGTTATAATTATTCTGGGTGGGGGCCAAGTGGCTTCAGGCTCGAGTCCTGCCCAGGCTGCAGTACAGCTGCCTCATTCTGCCATCGCTAATTGCGCAGATGGAGCTTTAGTAGGAAATGTGATTGTTTGCTTAAATAATAATATCATAGTTTGTTTAACCTGCCGTCCTTTGCAGCATGAACTTTCTGTTAAGCACCACCGTTTTGGTTCTAGATTGCCAGTTTGGAACAATCAGTACCCTTGGGGACAGTCTCCATTTTAGGGTCCCCAAGGGTCTTGTGGGAGTGAATTTCTGTAGAAATTGTGGTTTTTACTGTTTGGCACCTAAATAGACCTGGCAGGGAGCCCTTTCTGTGACAGACAGATGGATCAACCAACTGAACCTTTTGGATCACTGGGAAAGCCCCAAGATGCCTGCAGCAGTGAGTCAGTGTGGAGTTGGAGTTGAGAGAGTGAACAGCTAAAGTAATTTGAGCAGCTGCTCCTGCGTGATAGCACGGGGGAATCGGCAGGAAGGCTGTGTCTGGCCTACCTGCTACCATATTCTCGAGTGAAAAAGTCTGCATTAATATCTCAGACTTTATCCGAATTTGCTGTGATTGTGACCAGAATCCTGAATTGTGACAAAGTGAAATTTGCCTGGTGTGGACCGAAGATTTGCCTAGTTGTGATCGGCCTGTCAGGACTTGAGACAACCGCAGAGCGTACGGTTTGCACAGAGACATTGTTGATTGCAACCAGACTGTCACCGGAACTGTGGTATTTGCCTGTCCTTTACTATAATTGTGCTGAATGTGCAGTGTGGGTCACGATTTGGTTCCCCACATTGCTTGAATGTGTCATCAAATCAAATCAGTTTTATTTATAAAAGGTGCCTTTCTGAAACCAAGATGCCTGTACAATAAAATACATAAAATAAATTATAAAACAAGCATATAATTCCACAAAAAGCAATATAATAGCAGCATAGTACAGTAAAATAACCCCATCAATCAGCAAAAGCCAGGTTAAATTAATAGGTTTTTAAAGCAATTTTAAAACTCTGGATGGTTAGGCAATCTCGCACCCAGTGAGGTAGAGAGTTCCACAGGGACGGAGCAACAAAACTAAATGCCCTTGCTCCCAATGTCTGCAAACATAACCCGGGAACCTCTAGCAATCCCTCATCGGTGGATTGGGGAGGATGAAGGGGACAATAGGGACAAAGGAGATCTTTCAGGTAACCCGGTCCCTGGTCGTGTAGGGCCTTATAAGTTAACAAAGTAACCTTAAAGGTGATCTGCCACCATATCGGCAGCCAGTGCAGACTGCGGAGTACAGGCGTTATATGACTGGTACTCGAAGTACCAGTCAACAACCTGGCTGCCGCATTCTGCACTGGCTGCCTATACGGTGGCAGATGACGAATATCAACCCCCGACAGCCCTAGGTAAAGGGCATTGCAGTAGTCAAGGCGGGAGGTAATGAAGGCGTGAACCAACGTTGGAAGATCATCAGAAGAAACCACGTTTCACCTGGGCGATATTTCTCAGATGGTAAAAAGAAGTTTTAACAACTGCTGTCATGCTAGCTGGAAGCTATATCCAGCACTTTACCAGACTGTATCCAAACTGTTCACCTGGTCTGGGCCTCACCATCTCAGCCTAGATTGCCATTCACGCTGCAGAGAATCATCCAACGAAAGACCCGCTTGGGGATTTGGCTCCCTGCTCAACACCATCAAACAGGATTCGACCACCACAGTGTGTCGTGTGAGCCCTGCTTCCCCTACTAAACCAGCAAATCATCCTGAGGTCTTCATTTCGTCCATCCTGCATCCTGGTCTGGGTAGCGTGAGTAAACATCAGGGTGGCTCCCTGCAACAAAGCTCAAATCAAAGTGTGTCACCTGATTTAATTGTTTTGATTGATCATTACAAACTGAGCCCTCTGGCTCTGGCAATTTGGTATACAAATTGTGGGTTAAAGTGCATATTGTGTTTTTCCTTCCTAAGGGCCCCAACAACAGCTGCAACACTGGCCTACCCGAGGCAACACTTCAGGCTAGCCTACAGACCAACTGGGTACCCAGAGTATGTGTGACTGAGTTAGAGGGACTCTTAGAGGCATGCATCCTTAGCCTGGTTAAATCAGATCCAGAATCAAGCACCAGATTACTGCCCCTCCCTTGTTCTCGTCCCACAATAAATCAGATCTAAATATTTTTGCATTTACACTGGCTATTGTGTACCTTTGTGGTGGGGATACTGTGTTGCTATTGCCTTTCTCCATTGCAGGTCTTGTTTTGCAGGGGGTTTCCAGGGCCACTGCTGCTGATCCAGCCCTGGTGGTAAGTGTGCCAAGTGTAGGTATAACATTGCATTCTGGTGTTCATTGTAACTGCCTAATTTCTAATTGCTGACCAGTATAGGCCACTAGAGAGTTTGGGGGGGGTATCAGTGTCCCAGAGGGCTGTACCCAGAGCAGCTACGTTACCCTTAAACTAACCTTCTGGGTGGAGGCACCCATTCACAGAACTCGGGCCCCTCAACCTGCGCTTAGTCACGGAGGCAGGGGTAGTATCCCTTGGTATAGCACCACCTAGGGGTTACATCGGCACAAGGGACTCATAATTGTAAGGAAGGGAGAGGAGAAGAAAGTGCCATAGGTCAAACAGGGTCTGCAGCAAAAATGAAAGCAAAAAAAAAAAAAATGGTCAGACTGGGTGGGCGAAGCAGCCCTTATCTGCCGTCAGATTCTACGTTTCTGTTCCTTTCCAAGACAGTCAAAGGGATCAACTACGTGAACCAGAACAGTCCCTTTTGGCAGCCAAACAAATCTTGGAGGCCTTTGGTGGGGAGTCGGGGTATAAATTAAACCTTAACAAAACCGAGATGCTCCCCTTTCATTACCTCCCTACCCAGAGTACTAAGGCTTTGGTCCCAGGGAAATGGGAACTCGGAAAATTGAAATACCTAGGGATACACATACCCAGATCCGATCGGGAGTTTTATAACTGTAATTATGCGCCCCTAATAACACAGCTTAAAGCTGATCTGGCGGTTTGGGCGACACTCCCCCTGGGACTGGCACGCAGGATTGACCTCATTAAGATGGTCACCCTGCCCAGAGCGCTGTATATGTTTCAGAATATACCGCTTCTGATCCCAACACAAACATTCAAGGAAATAAACAAGCATATCACTAAATTTGTCTGGGCCAACAAAAGGCCCTGTGTGGGGTTTGGGATCCTGAACCTCCCTAGAGATGAGGGGGGCATGGGTCTCCCGGATCTTCAACTTTATCAGCAGGCGGTGAATGTGATACATGTAATGTCCAGGCAAGGTAGAACTGACAGCCCACACTGGCTGGACATAGAACGAGCACTTATAGATGACACTGATTTCTGCAGAATTTTATATCAGGCCAGGAGAACTGGCCTGTATTTCCAGGGGGACACCCTTGGATCGAGGCCACGGTTAAAGGCTGGAGGACTATCCAGAGGGACCACCAGCTGACCAGGTTTCTTCCACTCCTATGTCCGATCCCCTCTCTAGAGGCTTTTCCTCCGAACATTACCGATGGTGGCTTTCGTAGGTGGGAGAGGGGAGGACTGAGATATCTGAGCCAAATAATGAGGCAGGGTATTATGTGGTCCTTCACAGAGATCCAAAAGGATTTTAATGTTCCGAAGGAAGATTTCTTCCGCTACCTACAGCTCAGACATTGCATGAACCATCTCCCAGGGGAGATCTGGGATCCGGACCGGGTCCCGTCACTGGT
Organism: Neoceratodus forsteri; assembly: GCA_016271365.2. Classification (NCBI taxonomy): domain Eukaryota; kingdom Metazoa; phylum Chordata; order Ceratodontiformes; family Ceratodontidae; genus Neoceratodus; species Neoceratodus forsteri. The sequence continues at coordinate 1,019,823,339 of CM057454.1, read as the reverse complement.
ACAGACTCTGGAAGCGATGTTCAGGACTAGCAAACAAAACCGCCTGACCTCGATGCGCTATAGCTCCTTGAGAGCCCGGAACCGGTCCTGCATAGATAGCATCCGGAACAGATGTAGCCGGGAAATAGGCCATGAGGTGACTCCAGAAGACTGGCAGCGAGCCTGGAGGAACTCAGCCAAAATAACCAGCTCGCATGTCTGGCGGGAATTTGCATGGAAGTGCTTAATTGCTACTTCAGAACTCAGTAATTACTGCTCATTATAAGGCTGGGCAGGGAGCGGATGTTGGCGCCAATGCGCGCTGAAAGGGCCGACCATACCCATGTAATGTGGAGCTGTCCTTCCCTGAGACCTTTTATGACCTCCTTGCAGCAACACCTTCAGGAGATTTTTGACCCCCAGTTCCAGCTGACAATGGAGCTGGTCCTGCTGCTGGTCCTCCCCCGGGATATGCGAGGGCCCATAACTAGGCACCTTCTCCTTGTGCTGCTCACGGCAGCCAAAAAAGCCATAACGCGACATTGGCTGACACCTGAAGTACCCACCATACAAGAATGGTGGGTTATTTCTAAACAAATTTACACCATGGAAAAATAACACACAGTCTAAATAATCAGGTAGAAAAATTTAATACCAGATGGGCCAAATGGCAGATATACTACATGCTGAGGGACCCGGTGTTCGTCCCTTAGGGGGTGGGGGGGCGGAGGGGAGCAACCTGGGGCCCCTCCTCCGCCCCTCTCAGCACTGTGCGGGGGGACCTGATGGCTGGATCCGGGGATGGGCCGGCCGGGAGCCAGGGCTGGGATCGGGTGCACCCTCACCAGTGCTACACTGCAGGGACCAGACAGGGAGTTTCTATGTCGGTATAAATGACATCTAATGCCGAGCCCTCCCAGGGAGATGCTGTAACTTTCCCCTGTGTAGGAGAGAACTACTTAACGTGATGGGCTGGGATGCCCAGGAGAGAGGCCAAAGTGAGGAGATGGAAGGCCAAGGAACCAAAATGAGTACTACGTGGATATGGACACTGTTTTTATGCAAGGACTGTTCTCCTTCCTCCTCTCCTGACCCTCCCTTTAATTCCTGGGTTTTTATTCTTAATGAACATGGAATTATTATACTGTCACTGAGATTGATCCTTGATGACATGTACCTCAGATTAATTGCTGTTGGTATGGTTGACTTGTATGTAAATAAGTTAAAATATTAATAAAAAAGGATATTTACAAAAAAAAAAAGGGGATCAACAGCATGTAGTGGGCTAGCCACCTGAACCACACAGCCATTGTCCAAGACACTACAAATCGCTTCTGAAACAAACTTGGCATTTACCAAGTCAGAATGATTATTTGTCATTGCTGCAGACTCTAAATATGTCAGGAGGGGTAACTGATACCTGAACTGTAATTTCCTGGTACTAGATCCTGTAAATGTGGGCTTGAATTTAGAAACCATACCCCCCCCAAAACAGTTTGGGGAACCATATAATGCATTACTATTTCCTTGCCCTCTTGCTGTCCAAGCTCCCTGAATACTTATCTTTACTAATGACTCAGCCAGCATGGTCGATATTCCAGGAGGCACACTTCTGCCTGCTGCTGCCTTGTATGCTGGACACTCTGCTCTCCAGTGACTCTTCTTGCCCCAAGCAAAGCAAAACCCCATTCTCTGTTGGCTGTGACTTGAACCCATGGCACTATGAAACACTTTCTGGCTTCTCAGATTTGTTCCAAATCACCTGAATCTATCCATCTTCTGACGAGCCTTCTTGGTCTTTCTCGGTGCCCTGGCTTCCACCTTCAGAATTCTCTTCTCATCCTCACAATCACTGGCTAACTTGTGAATTTGATATTCTTGCACTGTTGCCCATCCATGCTCAGATTTATCTGCCAACAAGATCAACTTTTGTCTAGCATCTATTAAGGCCAGACCTGCATTGACTAACAGCCTTCTCCAGAGACCCTATTTTGCAGGACGCAGTGGCAGATTTTAAACACTGTAATACTTTTTTATTATGTTTAAATTGCTCTTCATTTCCCTTCTCTGCAGCCTCTCCGGAGATCCTGCTTACAAGGCCAAAGTGACAGATTTTAAACAATCTGATACTTGCATTGAATTTAAATTGCTCTTCATTTCCCTTCTTTTTAAACAGAAGCCTCTCTAGGGCTCTCATCCCCCTTAATCTCCCGAAGCTGTTGGTCACTTCCATCTATGAGTTCCCTCTTAAGAGCCTCCAATCTCTCTGTTAGGCCATCTTCAATTTTTCCTACCCAACACTGTGGATTGAAGGCACTTGTACATCACAGCTTACCTGAAGCATTGCCGTCTGCATTGGCTTGCTCTGCTCCAATCACAACACCACCCTTTTCTTTTACACGCTGCAGCTGTGCAATGTTCCCGATGGCCTTCCTGTATTTTGGGGGTATTTCTGGTGGAGAGGTTAGTAAATAGGAGTGGCACCAGTGCAGGTGACACAGCGTTTTTACACACCTGCACCAGTGCATTCCACTCCGCGTTCCCAACAGGGAGGGAACGCTCTGTGCTGCAACTTGCAGTGCTGTGGCAGCTCTTTACTCTGCCAGATCTGCCCTGGTGCAACACATCTGCACTGCTGGCACCAGTGCAGATCCAGGAAAACCCAAGCCATTCATTTTCACAAAACAACCCACGCTGCTGCAAATGTGGCCTAGCTGCCAAGAGTGCTGTTAGACTGCAGTTAACACCTAGACTTTCCTACAGAGGGTTCTAAACCCACCCACCGGCCCTATTAGTTCTCTTTGCTGCAAGACACAAAGACATTTCATTAGATTACTAGGCAGTAGGTCCTGACCTGGTTAAATGCTTTCGTCATTACCCAGTGTGTAAGACAGCACATTCCTCTCCTAAAGTCACCTAGGGACCTTAATCTTAACCAAATAAAATGACACCAATGCAATTCCTTAAAAAAAAAAACATATCAACAGAAACAAAAGGTTGTCAGGCATCAATTAACTGAGTGTGTGAGTCATCCATTATCTAGATAGGAAAACAGTGTATGTAAATAATCTGCTATTTGCTCGAAGGGATTGTCCTGTTCTGGGTTTTTCCAAGGGTAATGATGATAACCCTGCTCACTGGGCAACTTAGAAAAAAGTCCCGTAACTGATCAACAAGCTGATGACACCTTCCAAGTGCCTCTGGTTTGCTCAAATCCAGTCCCCGCATATCGCTCAACCTTGTCCCCCAAATGTGGCACATTGCCTCTCAAAACGTGGCACAAATGAGCAAAATGTGGAACAGAATCAAATCTTTACCTAGGAGGCTCGGAACACTGTTAAAATGTTTGCATTTATGTTCAGAAATTCTGTCATTAAATAATATATTTTTTGCATCATTTACTATAGATTTTTGCATTAAAATGGTAATACTGAATGTGGAACAAGTCCTCGCAATGTGGAACAGGGAGTTTTTGTGAAGTAAAATGAGGAACCTTCCTCGTACTGTGGTACAGTTGAGAGATATGCAATCCCAAGCTTGAGCTTCACTCTCCACCTCCTTTTTCCTGAACTCGCTGGCAACAGAAACAGTGGCGCTGGTGTAACCGGTTCGCACCGGTCCCTGCGTCACGGCCTGCCACCTCCCCTGTACGATTTGCAGTCCTGCCCGTGACGTCAATTGCATTTATATAAGGGAGGCCTCGCGCTATGACGCACTAAGTAGTATTGCGTGAGTCAGTGGCTGCCAGCGGCGGTGAGTGAGCTCCATTGTCCAGCTCAGTATAGCGACGCGCTCTTCGTAGCAGCGTACTGTATGGTACAACACTATTCTCCTCTCTTTTCTTCCTAGGGACCGGCTTTATGATTAAGCTACAATCTTCAATGAGTAAGCATATCCCTGTAAGTATTCCGCACCCTGATTGTGTATTTTTTTTTGTTTGTTTTAATCTTTAGTTCGTGTCATGTTGCGGGAACCGGGAGTGGTCCTAAAAAAGAGACGAAAACGGCTTGACACTTTCATTTTGTGGCCTCTACTTTAGTGAAAGCTAGCGTGGAGCTTGTCCTCCACCCCTCCTCTTCAGCCTCTTCCTAACTGAAGTGGGGGCTGCTACTAAATTACGATTTTGAAGTTACATTGTTGTCGGTTGAAATTTGTAAGACCTCGCGATTTCAGTTCTAACGTGGGTCATGATCGTCCTTTAATTTTTTTTTCCCCCGCGGGGGCGGGGGACAGTACTACTAATGAATAGAGTGTATGACACAATGTAACCAGCTTGTAGCAACGTGGGTGATATATTTTTTTAATCATCTGAGCTTGGCGTCAGATTCTATGTTTAGTGGAAGAGAAGACGGCACCAGTGCGTGACATCGAGATGATTTACACACAAACCGTCAAAGGCACTGACGGTAGTGTGTGTGTGTACACTTTTTTTTTTTTTTTTTTTTTTTGCTGTGCTTTGGTTAACTGGTCTTTGTGGGGACATGACGTGGTTTGACTTCTGTAACTCCACTAGTATATTAATAGTTGAGCTGAACAAAATGGTGTAAAGCGTTCACATCTCCCAGACTTGAGAAGGAACAGGGGCTGGTTTTCAGTTTGCTGTAATTCAGCATGTTGGTGATGATGGGTAAGATGCCGTTTCGTTGTCTGGTTTTCTCTCGCCTGGGACGGCTTTGCAGACGGAGGCACGACAGACGGTGGCGTGCATTCTATTTCAAAATCCCGGCAGAGAAATGGGAGCCCTTGTGCTGTGAGCTCCGATGTTTCTGTCTCAGCAGAGTTGCCGGAACCGGCTTTGTGGTTACCCGTTTCCTTTGTAAGAGAAGAAACTGACAAAATGGCCTCACTTCATGCAGTTGAGGCGGTTCAGCCCGTGATTGCAGCGTTAAACAGCAGCTTTTGGCTTTTTCTGCACGTAAATCGGGTTGGGCGTAAAATTAACTTGGTGAAAATGTGGAGGATTTGTAGGCTTCTCCTCTAAAGCATTTACTTGGAGATTGAAGCGCAACTTCTGTCACGAAGTGCACCCCCCCCCCCGTGCTAACGTTAATCTTATGGATTTCTTGAAAATAACCAACCGCTGTGACCCCAACAAAAGTTAGAGGGGGGACGGCTCAGGGATAATGTGAGGAAATTCTTTTTCACACTCGCACAGTGGTGGACGCATGGAACCGTCTTCCTGGAGAGGTTGTGGGGTATACAACAGTGGGGAATTCAAACATGCAGGGACAGACATAAGGCAATTATAGTGGTGGGGGGTGGGGGAGGGTTGCAGGAAGTATGCTGTTTAACTAGAATCTGCAGCTTATCCAATAGGTAGGGAAATGGGCAGACTGGGTGGGCCAAGTGGTCCTTATCTGCCGTCATTCTGTTTCTATGAATTGGTATCCTAGCTGTATCAAACATTTGACCAAAAATTAACGCTCCGATCTGCATGATGTTGCTGGTTCCGAATAATTTACTAGTAAATATAGCTTTGGATTGTTGCTGTGAAGAACTGCATGGGCAAGTCTAGGCTTGTTGCACACTTCGTGGGTGGCTGTTAGAAAATTCCAGTGCTTATGTATACACATTATTTGCCACCACACACTGCAGTAACCCACACAGTATATCATGTAGTAGCTAACAACCACATGTATGTATTAAAAGGTGGTGGGGCCAAATCGGCACCTAATCATCCCCTGTAAATGAGATATAAAATTGTGCTGTTGGTTCAGGAAAGGAATTTGCTTTTTATATATTGCTTCACATACAAACCAGTGCTTTATGATCTGGGAGACTTTGAGGCTTCCCTTCTCCCCATATGGAGATTCAAAGTGTGCAGGGATAAGATTAGAAAAGAAGTTAAATATGCCGGCCCGTCGGCGCAGCTGTGGGATTTCCGCTTGCGACGCCGGCGATCCGGGTTCGGGAGCGGACCCGGATCGTCTGAAGAGGCGGTCGGGGAATGGGATCGGCGTCCGGCAGACAGCTCTCTTACTCCGGGAAGTGCGGAGTAGCGCTGGAGCACTGAGGATTTCCTGGCGGAGCCAGGAGATCTAGCGCTGCTGACGCTTGACTTGGGGAGGCGGGGCAGACGCTGGCGTCATTGCACGTCCCCGCCTCCTCGAGGAGGAAAATTGGAAAAATGGCAGGCGGGACCACTGTAGGATGAAGCCCTCCCCGGAGAGCCTCGCCACCGCCGCTGCAGGACCCCAACCAGTCACAGTTCCGGGGTCACGAAGGTGGCCTGCTTACCCACCCTCCGGGGGGGGGTAAGCTGGGGGTGACCGGGGCCCTCAGCAGCTATAGGCGGTGGTGGAGGTCTCCGGGGGCCGTGACCAGGGCGGATTGCAGACGGTGGTACCGCCAGGAAAAAGGGTAAATAAATTAAAAAAAAAAAAAAAAAGAGGAAGTTAAATGAAGGTTCTGTGGCTTACTCCTTCAAGAGTACCTGGGCCTCCAGGTACACTGGTGTCTACAAAACCACTGTGCCAGACTGTTCCCTGTTCTCTGAACTGCACAAAATGGTGGGGAAATTTACAATAGGTGGCTTTTCAAAAGCTGATTTCATCTGCTAAACTGGCTCATTTCCAGTATTAAATAACAATTGATATGATTTCAACCCCCTACCACCACAGTACAACGTTGTAGAACTTGTCTGTCCTCTTACAAGTGTGCATGCATGTCTGAGCTGCTGTGCAGTCTGCAGTCAAATCTCATTGTGGGGCAAGACTGATATCTTGCCAAGTAAGGTTTTGCCTTATAATCGGATGTTCGCATTCAGATCTACAGTTGTCTGCCTTTACTGTCTAACCTTCACACCAGTCTATGATCATGTGATTTATTTTGGCTACTATGTTTGAGGTGCATCATTCCTAGCTTGATGTCATTTTGGCAAGTACTTGGAATAGTTTCGTGCCCCACTCCATAAAGTGCACAAGACCACCCCTATCTATTGGCTACCATGAGTATCTGTATTAACGATGTGGCTGGTACACTGACCTGTTGCAGAGATCCTTTTCTGATTTCAGGATGTAACTAACCACCCCATCCCAGCCTCTTGTAAAATGGAATATATTGTATGCACACAGGCTTTTCAAGTCCACCATTAGTGAACTTTATCGAAACAATGGATCAATGACAAATCACCACTGCCAGACCTGGCTGTGGCATTTGAGTCAGTTTCCCACCACGTTATGCTTCACAAACTTCGTCTGGGCTAGCACCAGCAGCAGTCAACTGGTTTAGCTCCTACTTGCACAAGACAACAATTGGTCCTAGTTGGTAACACCCTATCCTTCTCTCTCGATAGCCATGCTGGGGGTTCCCCAAAGACCCATACATGGTCCCATTCTGTTTTCTCTTTATAAACGACTCCCTCTGTCTGTTCAAAATCCCAAATACATATGTACACGGACAATACTGTGATCTACACATCAGGTTCCTCTACTGCTGATCTTGCCCCCTACAGAACCACTTCAACAAAGTTCAACACTGGTTTCAGGCCAACCAGCTAGAGTTCAACACAAAAAGAAAATTGACACAATTGCCTCTGGCTCCAGGCAGAGGCCATGTACACTCCAGTCCTCCACAGTGTTTATCACCCTGGACAGCCCCGGCCCCGCTCAACGCAGACCACACTTTAAAAAAAAAAAAAAAAAAAAAAAACTAGAGGTCTGGCTGGACAATCTTTCTCCTCCCATGTTGATGCCATCTCCTCTAACTTCACCTAAAACTTGGCATCCTCGATCACCACATTAACTGCCTTCCACTCCCCACCTGGCATGAACTGGTCAAGAACATGATTCTACCTGTTATTGAGGTCCCTGACATGGTCTGCAGCTCTGCCCCTGCAACATCTCTAGGCTTGACACTCTGCTTAACTCATTCTCACTTTGCTACCTCCTCCCCTCCCTTCACACACCACTCATCTCTTTTTTCTTCTCCCACCCATCACACCCCTATCCCTGTCTGTCTCTTTCTCCCTCTTCCCCCCCCCAAACCAAATATTGGTTTGGCACTCTTCCTTCATATCTTTGCTCCATCTATCACCTGCTAACTCCTCTAACTACTCCCTTTGGTTCCAGGGACTCCTGCCCTTTCACTCTTTTGCTCTTACTAGGGCAGGTTGGTCAGCTTTTTCCTACTGCCTCCCTTTTCTCTGGAACCAGCTATCCTTTAACACTCATGTCATCCATCATTCTCTTGCCTGGCACCAAATGCTCATGCCGCACCTCCTCTCTGACACCCCTCCTACTCCCCTGCCCCCCAACCTCCAAGCTAGAACTCCTGACTCAATCTTGGCTTGTATTTGTTATTTTGGTCTCCTATGCATTTACTGCCTCATCAATTTTCATAATATCCCATTACACATTTGACATTTATTTGTTGCATTTTCATGTCTTGTTCTGCTCTGGATTTGCATTTGCTTAGTGGGTTTTTTCCATTTTTTGTTGCCCGCAGGTTGCACCTGGAAACGAGCTTCAGCTCAGTGTTCCTTTTCCATTTACCAAAATGTTAAAGTAAAATTAGGGTCACTTTCCCATTTTTCCAAAATGGATGGTGCAAATTGGTATAGTCTTATTAAACATGAAATGAGGTGTGTGTGTGTGTGTGTGTGTGTGTGTGTGTGTGTGTGTGTGTGTGTGTGTGTGTGTGTTACAGAATAGCTTGGCACAATATGGGAAGTACGGTGTCTAAATGACATTTTGTTTTTAATCCCATTTTTTGTGGAAAAGGGGTTACCCCACAGGTCCTAGTCTTTTCTTTTTTCTTTTTTTTTTTTTTTTTTTGCACACTAGAGGTGCAGGTGGTCCACTATCCTTGGACCTTGCCATGTCCTGATAACTTAGCTGTAGGAGAGTCTGCAGAATAAGACTATCCTGAGCCCCAGACAGCCAGACTTGTCCATTTTCCACTGACTTAGTTAATTGAACAGTCGAGGCAATGCAGCAGTGCATCAGAATACTGTTTACTGTAAGAAGAAAATGTGGCGGTAAGGGTCTGTCACTGACATGCAGTGCTACCTCACCTTCCCCCTTTTTGCTGGCTATTACCAGGCAGTAACCAGTAGGTGGTGTATGTGGCTGGTCATTCCTTTGTACTTGGTTCACTGGACAATTTTCATGCATTAGTCCTGCCCCCTTTTGTCACTGCTCATTGGTAGCTCTTAAGAGGTGTCTGCACCACTGATGGGGGCTTCAAAAACAAACTAGTGTGACTTGAAACAGAATTGTTACTCATAGGATATTAAGATCATAAATTCCCAACTGAAATTAAGTCTTCACCTACCTGGCTATCGGCTGCTCATCAAGCTTAGCAGCTGACCGCCGGCATAGCAGTTAGATTTCCACTTGTGACGCTGACCTGGGATCGGGAGTGGACCCAGGAGTCTGGGCCAGCCAGGGGGAGGATGCTTAAGCATCTGAAGGACTGCTCAGCTGCTCCAGGGGGAGGGGGGTACACAGACTTGGAGGGTATGACCTCTAGCAACAGCCAGAGGTACCATAGCCCCAGGCCTATACTATGAGGGGGAGGTGTGACAGATGCCGGTGTAAGCCTAGGCATCAATGCACATCACACTATGGGGAGGGCGTACACAATATAATTTCCCTCCTGGCACTACACCTTGAGGGCCTGATAGTGGATCCTCACCTGCTGGTACTGCAGCTTGCCTGCCATCTAGCTAATTTTAGAGCTATTGCAGGAGAAGTGAATATTTCAAGATATGGAAAAGTGGCCAGCAGTAATTCCACTCCAAAGCTTAACTAGGTTAACAAGCACTGTCATCAGACTACTCTTGTGGATTGATGCAAATCACTAGTGCTTTCAGTAACACATTAGGCAGAGAACATCTGGTCAGACTGGGTGGGCCAGGTGTTCCTTTTCTGTCAACTTTTTCTAGTCGTGGTGTAAAGGGGAGGTTTAAATCCCACGCTTAAACAAGATCACTATTGCAGACCATATCAGAGTCTAGTGGTTGACTTGCCTAGGCACAGAAAATGGGGTATTTGCTAGGACTGTCAAATACAATCATAAATTTTGCTCAGGAAATTCAAATAAGCAGTCAAAGGCAATAGTAATTGGATAATTATATAGTGATCTTGGCAGTAATGGCAAAAACATGACTATACCTATTTCTTAGTTTGTTCATTCCTGAACTTAGTTTCCACTCCTGTAGCATGCCTTCCATGAAAAAAAATATGCTGATGTTGTGCTGTCATTTTTAGCATCGAACACATGGTATCACCATCCAAATACATCCACATTATGAAAAGTATTTACATTCAACAGGTGACCTCTGATGAGATTTTAAAAGTCAGTTGTGGCAATCTGTAAGCTTACAAGTTATCCAACTAATTTCTGACCTCCCTCATCTTGGTTCTTAAATTCTTGAACCATATCTTTCTGGATGGGTACATCTTGCCACCACTGTATTGTGCATGCAGGTATCCTCCCTGATGCCTCCAGTGACCACCATATGGTCTGTCTGCAAGCTCTAGCGCTCAGAAATCATCCTTTGTCCTTCTGGTAGCTGGATCTGTCCTTCCTCCATGTTGACAAGTCTGCCACTGACTGTTTCACATCTCTACAGCCACAGGCATAAACTCTACACTTGAATAGTGCTGTTCCAAATTTATGGCTGTCTGAGACCACCATTCTCCCTTAAGGAAAATCTGATCCAGGACTTCCAACTTCCCTGTATCTCTTCTGAGCTGCTGGCTGACTTTGTACTCGTGACCTAGCATGGTAGTCTTGCAAAATTGGCTACCCTGTCACTTGATCGCAGCTTTTTATGCTAATATAGTATCTTCTCCCTCCCTTGTCTTAAAGGTTGGCAGCTCCATATCATTGAACCTGCTGCCATTTCTGCTTCACTTCCTGTGCCAGTCTTCCCCCATTTCCTCCACTTACCACTCCCTTATTTACCCCTTCTAGCTCTTAAGCACGTTGATGCCAGAAACCTCAATCTCCATCCCAAACTGGGTGTGCAGCATCCCTCTCCCTTGCTGCTGGGAGAAAGTTACAAAGATGATCCTGCCTATCTTGGATTATGGCACCATTTTCTACAGTGCGGCTCCCAAGTCCACCCTAGATAGACTGGACCCCCCTTTTCTGGTGTGTATTGGACGACCCTTCTCATACACTATACTGCTCTGCACTCTTCCCTTCCTTCCATTGATGCCAGACACCCCATCCTTGTCTCCTTCATAGATTCTGGTTTGGTTCTCCCACTCCCACATCCTAGCCTTTCTGTAAAACTGCTCCTGTCTCCCTCTCAAGGCACACTTCAGTGGGCCAGGTTGCCTTCTCATAATTTTCCTGTGTTCTTACCCCAGGGGTCCTTTAGTATCGGTAACAATAGCACTTAGCTGGCTAGGTGCAACTGCCTCAGAGGTATGCCTTTAAGAGAATTTATTTAAATGAGCTTGGGTGTCAATCAAAATGGGGAGTGAGCTGAGAGCAGCCTGAAGGGCTTCAGAATTTTTTTCTGCCTGACTGAGCAACATTGCTGTGGAAGTGCTTCTCAACTTGCCGACTGCCTCCTAAGCGCTTATCTTGGTAGTGTTCCTCCTAAATTTTTTGTGTGCAGAGTGTAATTTTACATTTTGTTGGCAGTTTTTTCGCACTTGCATTTTTACTGCATCTGCTTAAATTATGTTCGTTCACCACAGATGCTTAATTTCAACGGTTCTTCACTAACGCAGTTTGTGAATGAACTGTCATTCTTGTCTTGTCTTCATTTTTTACTTCAGACCTTGTTGGTTTTTACCATGACGCAACCAACTGGAATTCAAAATTTACCAGTTGTAGCTGGGGTTGTAACAATTGGCAAGCGAATCCCATAATTAAATAAAACCAGATAGTCATGGGACTGGCTTCACAGCAACAGAAACCTGTGCACAGTTTGATTGGTATTGCTATATTTTCTATAACATGGCATTGGTATAGATCCCAATAGTGGGCAGGGATATAGGTTTATTAAACTGGGGCAGGATTGGCCTTGTGGCATTTCACAGACCTGTGCTCGGTTGCATTGTGGTCCAGATATACAGTTCTCTGCAAAATTGGCATGGAGCAAAGAGACCTACTAATTATGGCTGGGGGGAATAGAGGGCTACCAATGAGGGGCCATCTAAAGCAGTTGCAATAAATGTAAGCAGGGGTGCTGATGAAGCCTCCAGATCCCAGCCAGAAAATAGTTTCCAAAGGAGCAGATTAAGTTCCTCACAAATTAAAGTGGTGGAGGAAAAAAGGCAGTTTGATTAAGCTGCTGATAAAGTGGCTAGAAAAAAAACTCCAGAGATGAATGCTCCCATTTCTCTTGGGAAAGCCAATGGCAAACAGTCAGCTTAAAGAATAAAGAAAACAAAGCATATTCAGCACTGTCTGCAGATAACATTTTGGCAAAGTGTGGTGTGGCCTTGAGACCTTGCAGAGCTGGAGTTTGTTTACAGGGGCAAGTATGCACTTTTCCACAGTTCTGTTTCCTGCAGACTGAAGGTGATACAGTTGAAGAATTTTATGATGCCCCTGATTACAGGGGCTGTTAAACACTCTTCCACAGTTCTCGCTCCAGAGACTGAGGGTGATGCAGATATGAGTATTTTGTGATGTCCCCAACATGATTTCGGAGAGCTTAGAACCTTGGGTGTCCACTAGCCTTTCCTTGGAGCTTCCTCTGCTAACTAAGAGGGAACCCCCGTCTATATCCAAAACACTTGGATGCCCTGGAACTTCCTTCTCAGGAGTACCTCCAATGAGGGGATTTATTTTTATTTGTATTTTGGATGACACCTTTGAGCCGAGGGCTCTCTTACAAAGGTTTAACATCAAGATAATAAGGTACAAAACGCAACATGATCATTACAATGGAATTTACCAAAAAAGACTAAGGTCACAATAATAGCAGCCAAAGGCATTGTCAAGGAATTGTGTTGAGTTAATTATACAGTACAGGTCATAGGCAGCGCAGTGAAGTTTTGTTAGGAGTGGGTTAGTGGGAAAAGAGGAGTGGTGGTGAGGAGGTGGTATGGGGAGAGGGAGGAGGGGGGAGAAATAAGGCATTGCATTGGGTATGTGGTGGGGGGATAGCAAGGGAGTATGAATGGGAGGGATGAGACTGATTCATCCTGTACCCAGTAGTGGGAGGGGTAGGAGAGGAGGAGCTGAGGCAGTGTGGGATGCTTGAGGGTAGTATCCCTGGAGGGGATTATAAGAAGCAATCACAGAAGGCACTAGCCACAAGGTGTTGATATAGTTTACACTTAAAAGCACCAATCCTGGCAATGTTGAACCAGGTGGAGGCTTTGACAAGGTAAGAATGCTAAGCTTTAGGTCCGACAGCAAAGTAAAGGTTACTGTCTGAGCTTCTAGTTAGGCGGCGGACGTGCTGCGGGGTTAATATGGATTGGACTCCAGGGGGCATAAGGCCCAGTGATGTCATCTTAGCTAGGATGCAGGTCTGGTACTTTCAGCTGTCTGATAGCTGAAGCCAGTTAGCCTGCTCGTAAATCTCACATGTGAGAAAGGCGAGCAGCTGAAATAAGGAGTCAACATGGTTTAAGGGCTACAGCTATGCGCCGGAGATTGTTCAGGAATATGCTGAATAACAAGGGACCCAGGATAGAACCGTGTGGTACTCCAGAGTGGATTGTTGGGGATGACGAGAGGAATTCACCAATCCTGACCTGTCTTTGGGTCTGGTTACTGAGGTAGCTTTGAAACCAGAGGGTAGTTTCACTTGAAAGACCAAGGAGGGATTGTTTGAGGAGAATAGTGATTGACTGTCAAATGCCTTAAGTCAGTAAGAGGTGCCTACCAGCTGGCCCCGATCAAGTACATGATGGATATGTGTGGTGAATTAGGAGTGCCTTGGTGGTGCTGTGGCCTTTGCAGAAGCCATGCTGCTGGTAACATTGCAGGCTGTATTTTACAAGGCACTCCATGACCTGATCAGTCACTATCCATTCCAATGCTTTGGATAGAGGGGGAGGATGGATATAGGCCTGTAGCTCGTGAGTCTTGTCACTGCTTTTATGGATTGGTGTTACCACTGCCAGTTTCCACTTTTGGGGGAACTGGGAGAGCATGAGGGAACTGTTTTTTTTTTTTTTTTTTTGTTAGTGGGAGTAGGACTTCGTCAATGGTGAGGATGAGACATTTCATATCCAGTGAATCATCACGGACATACTAACATACTAAAAGGCCAGCAGAATAGGCCAAATGGTCTTGTCTGCTTGTTTGGTCAGCCCCCACCTCGGGAGCTGACCTTGCTGCCCCCCCCCCCACCTTCTTTGGCTTCTCTCTTCCCAGTTCTGGATATTCTCGCTGCACTGGATTTTGCTTCTGTGGTCAATGTGGCAAGTGTGACCCTAGACTTTCCAAGCACTTTAAGAATGTGTTTTTAGCTAGGCTTTCCAGGATTGCTTTAAATAGAAAGGAGGGTACCCTGGTGGCAAACCTAAACTTAACAGGAGCTGAGTTGACTGTGGTGGGATCAAAAAAGTTGGTGGTAGCACATGACTAAGGTCAACAAAAGTGGTAAATGTATTGGCAATGATTACATGGTCGAGTGGTGGTACCATCTGTGTTCAGCATTGTGGGTGTTTTGGGATCCTTTCCAGTCACTTCAGCAAGGTTACACCACAATTTACTCCCATCATTCCAGGTGCTGGCTAAGGTGTTCTGTGATAGTTGGCCTTCTCATGGCAGGTTGCTCTGCTGTATGCCTTCCTTGCTGTTTTGTAGGCCTGGATGTCTGTCTGGGTGCCAGTAGCCTTAGCACACCAGAGCTGGTCTTGAGATTTAATTTGTGTAAGGAGGCCTAGTGTCATCTATGGGTTATTGACACCCTTGCACTTCTTGAATGGAGCATGAACATTGCAGGCTGAGTTGAACGGGTGATAAAGTATTCACGTGCTGTCTACATCGGGGGCTGTATCAATTGGTGACTAGTCATGTTCACGGAAGAGTGGTGTTTTTTTTTTTTTTTTAGTAACTCAAGATGACCAGGGTCAGCATTCTCCTGTTAATAGTTTTTTTGGGGGGGGGGGGGTTGGTGTATTTCTTGGTCCAGTTACACAAGATGGGGGAATGATCACTTAAGGAGTCTGGGAGGACTGTAGCTTCAGAGATATGCTCTGGATGATTAGTTAGCATCCAGTCCAGAAGTGTACAGGTCCCTGTTCTGTAGTTTACTGTAGTAGGTGATTTGACCATTTGAGAAGTTTGCAGCAGCTAGGGCATCCTTATAACTTCGAGCTGGAGACCAGCCAGTTGACATTGAAATCGCCAAGCAGGATAACTTCTGTATTCTGATCCAGGGAGTTGACAAAGGAGGGAGTGAAAACCCAGATTGCTCAACTTGGGTGGTATATAGACAGACAACAGTCTGGATCTTATGAGTTCCAAGAAGTACTTTGGCTGCAAGGATTTGGATGACCTTTTTGGAAATGGGCATGGGCATGACATGATCCATGAGGCCCTCTAAGGTAGAGGTTACAGCCTCCTCCTTTCTTGGTAAGTCTGTCCAGTCTGAGAACTGCAGATCTAGGAATTGATATTGCAGAGTTGGGTATCTTCAGCGACAGGTGATAGGGAGATGAAGGGTCTTCCTCCTCCTAAAATACTGGTTGTGCCTATCTATAATGAAAAATAAATAAAACTATTTCAATACTGCTCCAAACCCCCACTTCTGTGGAGGGGTTGGCAAGTGGGCTGCAAATAAATACACATCATTTTAATATTGCTGAGTGCCTGTCTGTACATCCCAGAGTGTGGTGCAGCAGGCAGCTTGTGAGAAAGCTGGGATCTCCTTGTTGTCCTTATTCCCAGCTAAGGACTCCAGAAAATAGATTTCATAGCTAGAGATTGTTTTTTCCCTACATGGTTTTTACAGCCAAATATCAAGCACTGCAGAATTCTGTCCTAATTCTAGGGTGCAGGAGCCAGTGGAAACTGCAAGCTTCCAGGGCAGGTTATGTAGTATCATTTCCACTGGGCAGATAAGGATGCTGCCTCCAGAGCCATGGCCCATGCCATCGCTCTGAGGTGTTTTGTATGGCTCAGAACTAATGGTCTACCCCAGACTCCCACTTTAAGGCCATGGACTTTCCCTGTGAACAAATCCTACTGTTCAATTCCAGAACATCTGACTGCAAGGCCTCGTGCCCTGTAGAAATTCCTCCTGAGGGCAGTGGGGGAGAAGGTTATTGTCCAAGAGGGCAGAGGTGGCCACTTCTACCCAGCCAGCAGCTTCGCAGTCTAAGCACTGACAGTGTAGATGGACCACACGCATACCCAATTGTGAGTCTGTCCCCAACACAGGTGATGTTGTTGGAGTGGGAGGAAAAATGTTTCTAGCTCTGTGAATGGTGGAGATGGTCCCAGCCCACAAAAAGGGAAGGGTCTCTTCTCCAGACATTTTCTGACAATTGGGTGGTGGTGACTTTTCTTGCTGTTAAAACCCTAATTCAAGTTGGTCACTCTTATTAGTCATACAGTTCTCAGTAGGGAGACTGGCTAGCCTCCTTGGTCCTAAAGGGCTCCTTTTTTCTCCATATATCCATAATGAGATGTCTCAGTTTCTTCAGTGTGGGCTCACTGCAGCCCTTCACCCTCCCTCTGCCCCAAGAGTATTTATAAAGTGCCTAGCAGTGGAAGCAGCACGCCTCAGGAATCTGGGCATTTCTAGCTACACCTATTTTGCAGAGTGGCTCATAGTACCAAAGTCTCCTTGTCAAGTCAAGGAGTCCTTTTTCCATTACAGGGCTCACTCTGGAGTCTGGGTTCCCTGGTAAACCTAAAGCGAGAATTTAAGCTGTCTCTCAGTGGCAGATTCCTTCATCCAGGGACAGCAAGACCAGCCAGCAGGCGCTTCACTGGGTCTGAATCATTAACCCTTACTTGTTCAGTATATGATCAAGATTTGCTCAGGATGCAACCTTGACATTTCCTCAGGCTATTGGGACACATGGTATCAATGCCTGCAGCAGTCCCAGGGTTCATATACAGGATGACGTCCACAAGCCTTATAGCTTGCTGGTCTATTAAACAAAAACAATTTTTCAAAGCAGAGACCTCTGGAGAAACCTGAACCTGGTAGCAGGGATTCCCTTTCAGGCTCCATGTCCCATAAGTGATCAGACGCCTCCATGTGGTGGTGAGCGCATCTGGACAGTGCCTCAGTAGGTGGCACCTAGACTTTCCAAGAATCCTAAATCTTTTGGAACTCCAAGCAATCTTTCTAGCTGTCAAAGCTCAGCTGCTGGATTTCCTAGTATCTGTAGGCATCAGGCACTCGAGCTACACCTGACCACAATTTGGCCTGTTTTCTGTGGGGAAAGTCTGTTCCCCACACCATATTAAAACGGGTGTATTTATTTATTTATTTATTTATTTTGTTTAGGCCTCTTGTGCCTCTAGTCAGGGAGCCAGTTATCCCTCTTGGAGCCTAATCTCTGCATTGCCAGTCTCATGGAGTCGTCCTTTGAGCCTATGGCCACTGCACTTATCAAGTCTGACATGAAAGTAGGGCTTCCTGGTAGCCACTACCTTTGCCAGAAGAATTCCAGAGGTACAGGCACTGTGCCTAATTACATCATTCCTTACAACAATATAAAATTGAGCTCTGGACGAATGGGTGGTTTCAGAGTTCCATCTAAAACCAGTCCAGTACTCTACCTGTCGTCCTTACTGAGATTCACTCTTGGTGAGCAAAAAGTTCCTCAGCTTGAATGTTAAAAGCTTTTACTACCCAGTGCATACTAGGCAGTCCAGAGACTCTTCTCTGAGCTGTTCTCACCTACAGGAGTGTAGGCAGAGGAAGACCAGCTACCAAGAGTGTTGCTGCTGGCTGGTCTCTTGTATTGGATTCTGCTATGGACAGGCTGGTCATAAACCACCTGTGGGGCTCGGGGGCACTGCAGCCTCTGAGGCAGCAGTGTATGACTGCAAAGCAGCTACTTGGAAATCGATGCACACCTTAGTGATGCACTGCAGTTTAGATATGCAGCACAGATCTGACCCCAAATTTGGTGGGGTGGTTCTACAGAGCCTTTTTCCTAAGAATGTTCTCTGCTCGTCTCCAATTTGATACTGCTCAGTTTATTGATGCTAAAGGACTCCTGGGGGTAAGAAAATTACCACAGTACTTTTTCTAAGGGGTCCTTTAAGCTTCCATTCTTCTCCCCAGTTCACCTGACAAGAGAACGGCTCTGTTCTTTCTTTTACCAGATTTGGGTTTTTACTGAGCTTTCGTGCTCATTGGTTTTTTCAGTTTTCAGACATTTGCATGTTTTGTTTTTTTTTTTTTTTTTTGAAATCCTGTTCTGCTTTTCGAGGCATGTGCCCATTTTCTTCGGAAAAATTCTGAAGCCCTTCAGGCTGCTCTCACACTGCTCACTCCCCTATTTTTTGATTGGCTGATCAAGCTCATTTAAACAAATTCTCTTATGGCATACCTCTGGGGCAGTTGCACTTAGCCAGCTAACTGCCATTGTTACTTTATGCTAAAGGACCCCTTGGAAGAAAGATTACTGCAGTGAGTAATTTTTTTCCTTTGGTCCTCCTGTCCCCTGACACTGCACAGCCTTGTCCTTCTGTTTCTCGTCCCTTCTCTGACTTTATCCCTTCCTACAACTGTACCCGACCCTTTTGTTGCTACCTCCCAGCCCCTGGACTGTGTAGTCTTTTGCTGCTCCACTTTACCAACTCACTTCGGTAATGTTGGCTCATGCAGTTGCCTTAAAGCATTGGCACTGATCACTCCAGTGCATTTATTAACTGGATGGTACTGTACCACTTTCTGCAGTTGCACCCAGCACTTTATTTGCATTTGTACATTTACACATTTGTTTGCATCATTATTTTGTTTGCACTATCTGCCAGTACATTGACTGCATAATTGATTTTTCTACTTACTGTTTTGTGCTTTCACTAGCTTCACTTTGACACTTTGTATTTTGTACTCCCTATCCTTGCAGGAAGCATCTGGAAACGAGCTGTTATCAGCTCAAAACGTCTTTCCTGGTAAATGTTGAAATAACATGATGCATGTCATTAACTGCAACGAGCTGTTTTTAAACATTCACAATCTGATGTCAGATACATTTTGCAGGGAAAAAAGTGGTGCATTCTGTTGCAGTTTAGCAAATAATGCTGATCTGAGTTGCACCTAGTACCTACTGCTCCTAGAAGCATAACAGTAACTTGAGCAAAATGTTTCGCACTAAAACCAGCATAGACTGGTAATGCAGGGTAACTAAATAGTTGGCATAGTAAAATGCTACACCTATCTGGTATTGCGAACCAATTTCTGAAATTTATAGCATTAGACACTTGTTTACACAGTCAAAACTTAAAAAAAAAAAACAAAAAAAAACTGCTATGCATTTTCAGTTGACTTGCACTTTCATGCGTAAAACTGCTAAGCAATATTTTTGGCTTATTTAATACCCTGTAATGAGGGGCTGCAATTTGCATGATGTCCTAGGCAAGTGAATGTTGGAGGGTAGAAGCACAACTAAGCAGTAAATCGCAGGATGCCCTAGACTATACAGTAAATCGCAGGATGTCCTAGGCGCTATGCAAGTGGAGTATCCAAACATGCTTCCTGCTTGCCTGATTTAGAAACTGATTAGTCATCTGTATTTGGATAATCCTTTAAGTCGTCTTTGTGTGTGTGTGATGGCATTCCTTCCCTGCTTCCTTGCTGGTAAAATGTCAGTGGTTAACCCTGGAAGTTATCCTGCAGTCGTCCTAACCTTACTGAATATAAGGGCGGCCAGGCATATGGTTTAGTGGCATTGCATTTCTAGAGACTAAACCACTTGTGCTCAATAGCTCGGGGAGTAATGTGAAACAGTATTTGCTCTCTTCTGTTTAAATTTAAAAAAAAAAAAATGGTTTCTAGGAGTGCTCCAGGTAACATTTGCATTCAAGAGCAGTAGTCACCATTTTTGACACTACATGAATAAAATCATCATTTTGACAAAGTGCTTTCAATGTTTGTGGGGGCTCCTTTGAAGTATCTGAGCATTTCCATGGATTGGGATGAACATCGGTACGCAACATTTTAGTATCTTTATGATGAGTGACATAGGCTGGTGCTCCACCTTACCTAGCACACTGGTCCTAGTACTTTTTATTTTAGGGGGAAAATTACTCAAATTAGCCTAGAAATGAAGATTGAAAAAGGAATACAGAGGGTGTCTTTCTGTCTTGTGGGTGGAGAGATGCTGCTTGGCCCACCCAGCCTCTGCCCATTTTTTCCCTACTTCCAGTATCACCACAGACCCTACTTGATTTAGGGCTTTCTCCCTCCCCATTCCTTTCCACTTAAGATTTCCTTATGCACATTTCATGCATTCTTGAACCACATCACTGTTTCCGCTCCACCACCACCTTGACTGGAAGGTTATTCCAGGAATCCACCACTCTTTCTGTGAAGTATTTCTTACCTCTCTCCTGAAGCTACCCCATCCCAGCTTCATAGCATGTCCCTTTGTCCTTGTGCACCTTTTTTCTGAAGTATTTTCCTTCTGTACCTTTTTACCATCATAAGGAATTTAAATGTCTTGGTCCTTTTCCAGGATGTACATACAGTTTCAGTCTCTCTCTGGAGCGGGTTGTGGAATATCAGATGAACCTGAAGTTCTGGTTCAACACACAATCTGTATTCAAAATGCAAGAGAATATTCAACGACATATCCTTGCAATACATCTGTTTGCAGCAACAGACTATGAATGCCCTTCCTGTGCATTTAGTCAGCACCTACTGACCCATTAATTTACTGATTCAACTTTTTCGTGAAAACCATTTCACCCCTAACAATCTTTGGTTTACACGCATTTAACACAGTGGGGTTTTCTGATCTCTACCTCGGTAACTTAATTTCTATAATTGTCACCTAGGCCTCGGCACCCAACTAGGGATCTGCGGTTCGAGCAGACTCGATAGACCGTAAGGCCTAATCTGCTGGCAAATAGTATATTAGTATGTATGTTAGTACTGTAAGTATCAAACATCTAGTGCCATGGTATTTACCGGTTTCATACACACAAGGGATCTGCATAAAGGTATATTATGACTTGATGCTATTGCATACTAAATCCAACAATGAGGTGCACAGCCTGTTTTACATCGGCTCGAAGGTCACAACCTCCCTGTATGAGGACCTGAGAGGGAATAAGAATTGGGACACTGTAGCACAGTCAAAGGGAGTGGGGTGCCCAAAGGTGGTCAACCTTATGGACTAGAAATTCTAAAGGATAGATTAGGCTAAGAAATGGAACTGTTGCAGCAGATTAAGAAAAGGTCTGTCCTCAAGAGTGTCCGGATCTCCCTGTCGCTCTCTCCTCATAGGGCTTTTGCTATAGACCTTGCACACACCATTTTAGTTGCCCTCCAGACTGCCTCCACTGTTTTCTGGAGATGTGTCCTAAACTGTATACAGTACTTGGATGGGGGACGGGGGTTCTCTAACAGCAGTCTGTAGAGGGAGCATCTCCTTCTTCCAGAGGATATACAGGAGTCCCAGATAAGGGCAGCAGTGGGCACAACAGAAACCTGGGGAAATGGCAGGTAATGAGTATAATGGTACAAAGCCTGCACAGAGAGCAAGGGAGGAGGGAGCAAGGGGAGGACCATCTACCAGAGGGGTACAGGCAGTGGGTTTGGAACAGAATAGATTTGCACCACTAGAGGTGCTAAATGGGGCTGGGAGAGAAGGGAGCTGAAGAGCACACTGGATGAAGAGGAAAGCATGAAGGAAGGCACAGAACCATTGGAAAAGGGGAGGCTTTATCAGGAAAGAACAGGCAAGCCCAGAAGGAGGGGGATAGCATACTTGGTTCAAAGGAGCAAAAGCTGGATGAGGGAGGAAAGTTCCCAGGGAAAAGCAGGTAGGACATGGGCAGGGACAGAAACGAGGAGGGGAAGTTAGAAAATGGGAGGGGGGGCAGCAGCCGGCATCCTGACAGAGCCTGGGGGTGCAGAGGGAGGATAGTGTTTCAGGAAGTGAAATGGGCAAAATGTATTTAAGGTAGGAAATGGGATGCAGGGGGTTGGGGGAAGGATGGTAGGGAGATGCAGTCAAAAGGAGATGGAGAGCAGGATCTTACTGGTTGGGGACTCAAAGGGATTGGGTGAGACAGATGGAGCAGTGTGGGTGAAGTGTTTGCCAGGCATGACTACAGCAAAGGTCCTTCATTATATTCCCTCAAGGGGGAGGCAGCAGGATGAGACCTCTCCTGCTGTTCCACCTGGGAACAAGTGACCTGGCAGTAAGTAGCCTGATGGTGGTGCAGGCTAGATTCGGAGCTCTGGCTAGATACTGTAGCAGGCTGGAGTTTACATCGGTGTTCTCAAAAGGTGTTACAAGCACAGATAGGAAGGAGAGGATTAGGGAGTTCAGTGAGTGGCTGGTGGGGTGGTGTGACAAAACATGGCTTGGTAGGGGACTGGGGATCTACATGGGAGGACAAGAGCCTATTTGCACCAGACAGACTGCACCTGAATAGGGAGGGGGTAGCATTACTGAAGTGTAGGCTAGCAGAATAGATAGTAGATGCTTACAATCTAAACTAGGTTTTGGGGACGGATCTGCTCCACACAGAGGAAAGATGGATGGAACATCTGCAAGGAGCAGGGAGGTGTTGGCTGAGCTGCAGGGGGGTATTCCTTCAACAGCTGGTCAGAAACAACTTGTTGGATGTAGTCCTGACTAACCGGGAGTGTGGAGAAGGTGTGGGTGAGAATCATTGGGCACCTGTGACCACAGCACAGTGTGGTTCAGGGTTGGTGCAGGGAGGGAGACGAGTAAGATTGAGTCATGGACTTTACACAGACTAAGATGAGAAAGACGTGGGGGGGGGCAAACGGAGGGTGCAGAGAAGATGGCGGCAGTTGAGGAACTCTGGGAAGCTATCGGGAGGCTTTCAGGAAGCAGCAGAAATGTGCATAAAGGAGAGGAGACGCCTCTGGATCACTAAAGAGGTGGTGGGGGCAGTCTGGGAAAGGAGGAGGGCTTTCAGAAACTTTAAGATGCCACTTGGAGGAGGATAGAGAGAAGGAAGATGGGGAGGAGTCTGGCAGGGAGGAGCAAATAGCCAAAAAGGCCACAAGGGGATAAAACATTTTTAGATGTGTGAGGGAGAGGAAAAGAGCAGGGGATTGCTAGAGGGGAAGGACTACAAAAAGGCAGTCATTAAATGAGCATCTTAGCTGTGTTCACAGAGGAGGTGGAAGGCAGGGGTCCAATGCTAGTGCCTAAGGGGAAGGAGGCAAATGGGTGGATCAGAGCCCATTCACTGGATAGGGTCAGGGCTGAGCTGGATAGACCAAGGGTGGTCAAGGCAATGGGGCCTGATGGGTTGCATGCCAGTGGTCAGATAAGGCTCTTCAGCCTGTCTGTGGATATGGGGAGGGCTGACTTAGTGCTCTTGCACAAGGGAGGTAGCAGGGAGCTGAACTACCACTCTGTCAGCCTCACATCTGTGGTGGGCAAACTAACTGAGGCATTAATAAAGGAGTGTGGTGAATTACCTGGAATGTGGCTTGCAGGATAGCAGACAGCATGGCTTCACCAAGGGGAAATCATGCCAGACCAGCCTAATGGAGTTATTTGATTGGGCGACTCTACCACAGGGGGGTGGTGGACATGGCCTATCTAGACCTGGCAATGGTACCATCCCTCATAGGAGGTTGGTGAGCAAGATGGAAAGCATGGGGTTGGGAGGGAAAATAGCAGGCTGGGTGGAGGCCTGGCTAGTAGGGAGAACTCGGAGGGTAGTGTGTAATGGGGTGCACTCAGATGGCATGGGTGAGGAGTGGAGTGCTACAGGGGTCAGTTTTGGGTCCGCTTCTTCAACATCTACATCAGTGATGCTCCATAGGGTTTGAGAGGGAGGGTGTGCCTATTTGATGATACAAAAATCTGCAATAGGGTGGACCACCTGGAGGGGGTTGAAAACATGAGGAGGTACCTCAAGATGCTAGAGGAGTGGGCCAGGAAATGGCAGTTGAGGTTTCATGCCAAGAAGTGTGCTGTGATGCACCTAATGAAGGAAAAACACAAGCAAGGTATGTGCTGGGGGAGGAAATCAAAGAATCTGAACAGAAAGGGATCTTGGGATCATAGTATCCTCAAACTTTAAGTTAGGTTTCCAATGTAGTAGGGCAGTGGGTAGGGTAAATGGAATGCTGACATGCATAGGCAGGGGCATTACTAGCAGGAGGGAGGCTGATGCTCCTCTACAGGGCCATGGTGAGGCAGAGTACAGGGTTCAGTTCTGGAGAATACACCTCCACAAGAATATAGATGCCTTGGCGAGGGTTCAGAGAAGGGCAACAAGGATGGTACAGGGTATGCAGGAGAAGACCTATGAGTAAAGGTGTAAGGAGCTGAATCTATACACACTGGAAACAAGGGAAAGGAGTGATGTGATTGAAACCTCTAAATATGTAAAGGGACTCGGTAAAGTAGGTGAAGGGAGTTGGTGGAGGAGAAAGGGAGCCAGAACTAGAGGGCTCAGCCTCAGATTGCAAGGAAATGGGTTCAGGGGCAGTGTGAGGGGCACTTCACAGGGGGTGGTGGGGCCCTGGAACAGCCTGCCAGAGTAGTGGGTGCTGAGACAGTGGATTAATTTGAGTGCATGGGACAGGCATATGGGACTGAGTATTGGTGGGGGCAGATGGGGGGGTATGTGAAAGGGGAGGATTGGGCAGACTAAATGAGCCGGAAGGGTCCTTTTTTATGCTGACAAACTTCTGATTCTTCTGCTGGTATCTGTACCCCAACATCCCACTGACCCTCCCAACTGCCTTTCCTGTCCACCTTTAGGTCATCAGATTATCTCCTGCATGCACGCATGCTCTCTACCCCCATTTTGTGCTCTGCCCATGGATTTTTGTGCCCAAGTGTATTTTGCACTTTTTTCGCATTGAAACCCAACTGCCATACACCACTTCAAGTTTTTGGATCTCTGCTCATCTTTCTGCATGTGTAGACACTCACACATGCCCATGCTATTGGGGTCATTTGCAAAGAGGCAGACATCTCTTCTCCCCAGCTCCGTTCCAGTGTCACCGTATTAGTGGACTGATCCCTGATGCACCCCATTGGTCCTGTCTTCTGAGTGACCTCTGTTTGCCACCACCCTGTCCTTTATCCCTGAACCAATTTCTTACCCAGTTTACCACCTTTTGACCCACTCCTAAGCTACTCGGCTCGCTTACTGATATCCTGTGTGGCATGGTAAAATTGAATTGATATTGGGGGTGGTCAGACTTGGTGAGAATATTGCCTTTATCCTCCCTCTGGGTTAATATTACTCCATAGTGGCAATGGAAGTCTACTTTTCCTGTGTGTGTGTGTGTGTGTGTGTGTGTGTGTGTGTGTGTGTGTGTGAAAACCCTTTGTGGTGTGACAAATATCATGTTCTGTACTTTGGAGGGTATAACAGCCTTTTGTTTGAAGAACATTATCTTGCTGATGTCTTTGAAATGGAGCTGGTCAGTCAGTATTTCATCTACATAAAATCAGTATTGACTAGATGTCTGGTCTTATGTCTTGTTTCAGTTGCTGCTGATCAGCAGAGTGCTAGCAGCACCTGTGACATTGTTCTAAATGTTCTAACACAATTTTTCAGAACCACTATTGTATATTACCAATTCTAACCTTGGGGAATCCCTCACTTGTGGTTTCACTATATGCATGCTTCTATCTTCAGACTAGTTGCCCTGGAGACATCCTATTCTAATACTTTGAAATAGGTGTCAAACTCTGCAGCCACCTTCCATCCAGACATGTCATTTGTTTCTCTGCCTGGAGAAAACTGTCATCCCGAGTGCAGCTCCAGTACCAACTGGGTCTCCAGTTATTAGTGTTAAACTGTTTCTAACTGTAATGCATTAGTTAGGATTTCTAATATAAAATGGTGGTCCTTCAGCTCCCATTTTGATTCCTGGGAACTGGAGACATTTTTTAGAAACCTAGAAGTTGATGGCAGGAAAGGACTGGAAGGCCTATCCAGTCTGCCCATTTTACCAATTTGCTTCCACTGCCTCTACAAGGTAAGCAGTCTCGACTATGCCCCCCTCATATCTGAATCCCTTTTGCCTATCTCATGCCCTCTTGAATCCCTCCACTTTGTGCTCTCACCACCTCCTGAGGCAGGGCATTCCATGCATCCACCACCCTCTCTGTGGAAAAAAACTCACATTATCCCTTATGCGACACCCCTCCACCAGATTCATGTCATGCCCACTAGTTCTAGTGTACTTTTTATACTGGAAGATGCTATTTGGTCATTTTCATTTTGTGGATCAGTGATCCTCTTTGAAGCTGACTGAAGCACTTTCTCTCTTCAGTCTGTGCCCTTTCACCATAATCACTTGTATAGGAAGCTGCAGTTTCACCTTTGCTATTTTTTTTTAAATCCTTATTACTAGGATCTTGCTTACTAGAGTCCTAGTGGATACAGAGGGTAACAGTTTTAGCTTGTAGCAGTAAAAGCACTGCAACAAGCTCAGTGTAAACTGCCTGGGAACATCACCACTTTATTTTTGAATCTTGCTTTGTTTTTGCCCAGAAACCTGGAGTACTCACTTGGGGGGAGAACTGATGAAGCAAACCACAGGAAAGGGACCTATGGGGCCAATGTAGTAATTCTAATAGAATGATGGCATGAATAGGAAGGGGTATAACCAGTAGGAAGAGGGAGGAGTCGGTGCCTTTACATCAGACTGTGGTCAGTCCATAGTTGGAGTATGAGGTACAGTTCTGATCACCTCATTAAAGAGGGGATATAGATGTGTTGGAGAGCCTTCAGAGAAGGGCAACAAAGATGGTGCAAGGTATGTAAGAGAAGCCATAGGAGACTAGATGGAGATAATTAAATCTATACCCGCTGGAAGTTTGAGTGAAATGAAAGTATGACTGGAATAAAGTTGAACGAAGGTTCTTTATTCAAAAGGAAAGTCTTAATAAAAATGTCAGATTTTCTTACTGGTGTACTCTGAGAACAATCCCAGTAAAGGCAGAGTTGCT
Source organism: Neoceratodus forsteri (assembly GCA_016271365.2). Classification (NCBI taxonomy): domain Eukaryota; kingdom Metazoa; phylum Chordata; order Ceratodontiformes; family Ceratodontidae; genus Neoceratodus; species Neoceratodus forsteri. The sequence goes on along the minus strand of CM057454.1, from coordinate 1,019,796,325 downwards.
TCAAGTCCTAAGTCCTAAGTCCTGGAATACTTTATACACCTGTAATCCTTGGGCCTAAGGCCATCAGCACTGAATGTGCACTTTGCAGCAGTGTTGGCCTACATATCAGCAAGCAGTGGAAAGTCACTGGCCTCTCAATTTTCAAGTTTTTTTCCCCCAAAGGCTTCAATCACTTAAACCCACCAGTAAGGAAATATGTTCCAACCTTTATCCCAATGTCTGCCTTGCCCAACTCATGGAGGCTGGACACTGCTGACCTGAAGTATGTCTCATGAAAAACGATCCTGATTGCCTTGACCCCTGCTAGAAGAGTGGGAACTGCAAGCCCTATAATCAAATTACATATCCTGCAGAGTCCAGTTCCTGCAACGGTCAAATTACATATTCTTCCGCAGGGATAATGTAGTCTTTGGAACCGGCAAGAAATTCCTACCTAAACTGATATCTGAATTCCATCTGAACCAGTCAGTAACTTTACCCAGAACAGTCCAGCTTGGGAATTGCACAGCCTTGAGCGGAAACTTGGTCTGGACACAACTGTTAGCTTTTTATTACCTAATGGTAGGTCAGCAAAAGTAAACTAGCATCCGTAGACTCTTGCATTCAGGTTGCTATGAAAATGCAGGGGAGAGGCTAGAGGGCACACTCCACAAGGGGTACCCCCTTGCTGGACACTTCCAAAGCAGCTATCTGGAAAATGGTGCACACCTTCACAGCAGTATTTCCTGGACAAAGTCCAGAAGGGATGCAAGCTTTGGAACTATTACAGAACCTTTGTTTTGCACACGCACAGCACATACAACATATTAGAGTTGCTTGAAGTGGAAGAGCAGGTTTTGGAAGTGCAGTCATGTCATGGCTAGTGGTACCACTGCTTTTTAGGGCTGGGCTCTGTGGCATGAATTGGATTACATGCTGTCTGACAGCAGTTGCAAAACATGCCACCAACTTGAAACATTTTAGCTGCTGCAATGAGGGAGCAACCCCTCATGGCGGGGCGGTGGCTCGCCTCTGACCTGCCACTCAGTCCCTAGGAAGCTGACATGGGGGGTTGCCAATCCCCCCTGTTGGCATGTTTACACCCTCTATTTTCCTGCTGCTGTCACACCCTGATTGTGTACCACACTGGGAGCCCAGGAGCCCCCATTACAAAGTCCACAGTGAATTTTTTTTGTAACCTGAAACAATACAGTCCCTTGCTGTCCTGTCCCCTTCACCCCATGCTTGCCTCTGAGCCTGTCACAACAATCTTTGGACTGGGAACACGGCTGCACTCAAACCTGATCTCTAACTAAAATGCTGGTAAGCTGTATAATAGCATAAATAGGGCTTTTTACTTTGCATTTCTGCCATTTTTGTGAAACTTATGAGCTGTCATTTTCCACATCCTGCCCAAAATGCTTTTGCACATCCAGCACATGGTGGTGCTGTTGCTGTAGGAAAGCAATGTTCTAGACAGTTAAAAAAAAAAAAAATCACAGTAATGCTGTTCATAAGCAGAGGTCCCGAAATGCCTGTGAAAGTTTGTGGGGAAAAAATGACTGTTACAACTGTACATGGACACTGCAACAAATGCTTGTAAGTTCAAGAATATTAATCTTTCCACTCTATGTTCAACATTGCCATTTTTCACATCCTGCCCGAAATGTGGTTTCGCACAATGGCACAGTTGCTGTGGGAAGTCAACGTTTGGGACAGATTAAGAAACTCTTACTGCCACTGTTCATGAGCAGAGGTCCCCAAATACCTGTTAAAACATTTGGTGAAAAAATTCCAAGAAAAGACTGTTACAAGCACATGTTGCACAGTTTTCATGCACACTCATAACTTTGAGAATTTTTAATATTCTCTCCAGATTGTCAACATTGCCATCTTGTTATGGCTCCTTATGAATGGTACAGCTGACATTTTTTATGTGGTGCAGTCACTGTGGGAAATCAACGTTTGGGACACATTAACAAACGGACACTGTTCATGAGCAGAGATCCCACATTATTTCATGAGGTGGTCACAAAACTGGCCATGTTGAAAATTGAGCGCAAATACCAAACACCCAGGGTATTAAGGTTTCTAACCATAATGTCCCACCCCGTACAGACTAACTGGCATCAGGGTGTGCCTTTGGATTGTCAGCTGTAATGCTCATGCCATTGCACCCCCACCCTGCAGCCACTGACAGCCATCCAGGTGTGTCTTGGACTCTTCGGCCCCAAACTTCACCCCATTCTCCTATGTTGCACCCATCACAACATATTTCCATATGAAATGGGGTGAGCGTAAGGCCCAAGGAACAACCCAGCACTTGTTGGTCTGCAGGGTAGGAGTAGGTGAAATGGCATGAGCATTATGGCCAACACCCCAATGCCTGTCACTCTCTGCAGGGTGGGGTGGACGTCCATTTTATAATTCACTGCTATTCCTATTGAGTCTCTCTAATGCCTGCACTGCCAATGCCTGCAAGACATTTGGCATTGACAGATGCTTGTCCATAAAGTGGGTTATGGACTCTACTCCCAAGGTGGTACTGTAGTCTGTATAGTGAAACCATAAGAGGGATTTCTGGGGATGGAGAATCCCTCACTATGACTTCACTCTCCCACCCTGCCTTCCCTTCTAGAACCTAAAAATAGGTTCTTGGTGTTTACTTGGGTTGCTTGAGCATTTCTATGCAGTTTCTCTGCAGTTCTAAGTTGTGAAGCACTCCCACACCATTAAGGATAGAGGGTCTCTAACTTGTTAAATTGGGAAGTACTAAGATCCATGCACATTCTCCCTTAAAATGGGGAGAAAACCAAGGCAGGCCAGAAAAACTGCTGTGTGGTTCACAAGGATGCCTTTCAATCCATGGTACATGCCCTAGTACTACATTGCGCAGCAATTCTTGGTATCTTCCCCTCCTCCCTGACATTGCCAGCAATTTTAATTGCCTTAAGTGTGTTCAGTTCTGCACTGTTTAAGTAGATGCCAGTTTTTGAAAATTTACTATTACACGTGATCACTTTGATCAGTGCTTCCTGCAGCACACTAAATATATAATGGTTTTTTTGGGCTGTGTGGTTTTGTTTGGAATACTCTTTTATGCATGTGATTGTATGTAGTGTTGCACTGTAATTTTTTTTCATTTTAAATGTTAAAGCATTAATGTTTCAATAAAAATATTGACAACTGGCCAGCACTGGAGGCTGATTAGACTCCTAGACGGAGTCCTTACTTAAGGGAAGCACAAGTTTTTGCTATAGGAGCCTTTGCTGTAGAGCACCAGGGTCCCCATACTGAAAGATTTACCTTACTACTGCACTAACTGGAAATTTTACATTCAGATAAGCAGTGGCCATATTCAGAGGCCCCCTCAGTGTGTGCAGTCTAGCATGGACATGCAGAATATGCTGCTACATCCATGCAGATGAGGGACATACAGGGTACAGTGGTATGTTTTAATGCATTTGACAGCCTCCACACAATTGTATGCTTTCAAAACTCCTCATCACTGCACCCCCGCGTCGGGTAGCAGACTGCCCATTCCCTGGCTGATCTGATCCCTCTGTATTGTAATTGAAAACATGGTTGTAATAACACCCCCTCGACTGCAGATATTACTGAAAATAGAAAATCATTGGTCCTAGGATCCCAGTACATCATTGGGCAGTTGGCAAATAAAACTAAGCAGGATGCACTTGGACTTGGTGCAATGTGCTCTAAAACTATGCACATTACCCACACTGAGTGAGGCAAGCAGTATATTACTGCACTGGAATTTTTTTCTTTTTTTACAACAAATTCACAAGATTTAATGGACTGACTGCTGTGCCAGTTTTTATAGCTGCTGGCTACTTCCTCTTTCCCTTCCCTGGGTCATACCTGGAAATGAGCCTCTTCTCTGTGTGCCTCTCCTGGGTGTCTGGGATTTTATTTTTATTTTTTTAACCCCCCCAGTATTTAAGGTCTGTGTGGGCACTGCAGTCCATGTGTGCTGCAGTCTCTCTGCCCCATATTTGACAGCATGCTTTGGCCCAAGGCTGGATGTGCACTCTCTCATACCCTGTTAATGGGTGCATGACACTAATGGCCCCCACTGAATATGGGGCTCCAGGTAACTTCCTACAGTTGAAGCTTGTCTCTGAGGGAGTATCATTAATGGTGTCTTCCTTATATCAGAAATCCAGTTCCCTCCTGCAGTGTCTGCTCAGATGGGTTAGAAATGAATCTTGAAGGGTACAGTAACATATTAATTGTTTGGAAAATTTCCAATTTCCCATCTGGCCATGTCTGTGCAAAATTGGCCTGAGTGATTTGTGCAATCAGTTCTAACAGAATAGCAACTGTAATAGTTGAACAGCAAGTCATAATGCCCAGTTGAGCAGAGTGCCCATTGCAAAGTCCTTAAACTTGGGTCTTGTGATTCACATTTGGTTACACTGCCAAAAAATCACTTCATGGCTATATAGCAGAATGGGAGATCCATACAGTAACTGTTGCAGAACATTTTCCCATTCAGACCACAATCTTGATGAAACATTGATGCCACTCCAACTTTAGCACAGATCCAAGTTGGAAGGAATGGTGTTTTAAAGAAGCTTCAGAATGAACTCTCTAGAAACCTTGGCAAACTAACAGTCTCCTGTTTTTTCTTTTGCAGCAGTTCTGTGGTGTTCTTGGTCACACATTTATGGAGTTTCTGAAGGGCAGTGGAGATTACTGCCAGGCACAGCACGACCTCTATGCAGATAAGTGAACTGTAAAAATTCATTATTACTCCACAAAGAAACCACCTTAAGAGCAGTGTAAGCCTCTGGTCGTTACCTGGATAAGATAAATATCTCGACATTCAGCACTGGCATAGAATTCAATTTCCAAGACATCAAGAGCTGGATGGGGTAAACCTCGGTGCACTGCCTTTCTCTTTTGGGCCTCACTATTAGTGGATTGAGAGAATTGCTGCTTCTTACTGAAGTTCATTTTACTCCCCATTCTTCCAACTTTATATTTGTACGCACTGAGTTTTTCCAGTGGAGTATAGTGAAAGGAACTTTTTTGTCCCCTTTGCATCAGCATTTCTTTTTATAGTATTTGTCCCCATTTTTAAACCCCAGTCTTCTTTTTGTAAATTTTGACAATGGCCAGAATGAACCGCCCAGCTCCTGTGGAGATCAAATACAAGAGCATGCGATTCCTTATCACTCACAACCCCACCAATGCAACCTTAAACAAATTCATAGAGGTAAGCATTACTACTTTAAGATTTGATGTCAAATGTATTTTCTCATCTGAGATCGTTACATAGGAAATGATGGGAGATGGACAAACTGGATGGGCTAGTAAGTCTAAGCCTTGGACCTTGCCTGGTTCAGTCCTGTATGTACCCCATCTTCCATTACATAATACTAACATGAACCTTCTGCTTTCTTCCCTGATGACTTTCTCCTCCTGGAAGTGTCTTGGTCAGCCACCACTCTTTCTGCAGTACTTCTGGCATCCCTGAACTACTTTCTGTTTTCCTACTCCTTCATGTTGTGCTTTGGACTTGTACTGTACATGGATGTGGATAGCACCATGGGGACCAAAAATTGGTGCATGTGCTCCTCTTTAGTTTTCTCATACATTGGAAACTGCTGCACATGGTTTCTAATGCTACTCTGATCACAAATTGACATGCAGACACTTTGAAGTGATCCCATTCTTGGGGTAACTGTCATAGTAAATTACAGAGTAAATGTGGTAACCAAGGGAACATGTTCACATTTTTAATCTACTGTAATTATGGCCATGTGTCTTGATGCCCCAGTATAGTTTCGGAGCTCTGACATCAGTTGAGATCAAGAATGCCTTGCATGGAATGATTAATTGTAGGCTACTGTTCAACTGTCACTGGGCACTAGAACTCAGTTGTAATTAAAATTAATATGGGGCGGGTGAGACAGCATTAACAAACCTATATACATCTTAATATGAACAGCAAGTAAATGTTCCCAAAAGTTGACCTAAGATGGACCATGTGAATTTTTCTCTGAAGATAAATGAAGGGGTTAATGGCATCACCAGTTATTTAGAGGCCCCTGTTTAACCATGTTGGGCAGTCTGGTTTTCACTGGTAATCGAGATCGGTGGTTGGGGGCATCTGCTACAGTATGTATTTGTTTTCATGTGCACCTAAATATCTGCCTTTTTTTCCTTCCAGGAACTAAAAAAGTATGGGGTTACTACAGTGGTAAGAGTGTGTGAAGCCACCTATGATACTACCTTAGTAGAAAAAGAAGGCATTCAGGTTTTGGTAAGCATAATGTATTCCGTCTACCTTGATTTACATGTTCATATGCCCTTGGAGACCATTTGAATGCATCTTATAAATGCTGGCTGTACAGTACTGGCAGAGATGGATATAGAAATGGGGTCCGTACAGTATAACTCAATTGTAAGTGAATGTTGCTGCAGGCATTCATTGGCAAGCACTGCAGAGTAAGTTGAGCCCTACTCTGTCAAAATTGGCCAAGCTGGAGAAATGCATAACCGCTTCAGTGAACTGGAAATATAGATTCGGTTAATTACATTTCTTTTGAGGCAATCTCTTGCAGCAGGCATCCTTTCCTCCAGATGACTTGGCAGTCGACCCTGGGACCTCCCCCTACACTAACGCATGGTGTCTGCAAGGCAGGTATAAAAGAGAAGGTCCCACCTACTCTTCCTCTTATTCAACCATGACCTGCATGCAACAAGTACTCCAGAGCTCTGCTTACCAGTAGACTAACAACCAAAAGTTCATTCTCAACTGGTTCGTCTACTGATGTCGCTGATCCCTTGTTCTGAAAGTGTTCTGTGATAATCTGATAGTCGAAGAGGACCTCCAGAACATCTGTTTGGTGCCCTCCCTGTACATGTCACCCAGGATTGTACCTCTGAAAACCAATTCCACACAGGACCTCCTTGGGGGCGCTCCCCTGCTGGTGACACCACCTCATCAATGGCCATGGGTCCAGTTGGGAACATGCTAGCAGGACTTTGAACATTTCTCCCAAGCCCTCGTCATGAACACATACACAGAGCTCTACAAAGAAGTACCTGAGACTAGCAGATCTTATGTAAAGTCTTCTACACTATCGACTGCTGATCTTCTCTTGCCTCTGACCTGCTCCTCTGTCCAGTGAGTTCAGGAGTACATGAGGAGGTAGCCATTGTTCAGTCATCTTCTACACTTGTCTAAGACAGCTGGCTCCTTCCCTCAGTCGACTGCTCCTCTGAGTTCAGGGGTTCTCCTGCGGCTTCCAGAATGACTGCCTCACCTTCTCAGACTGCCATAGCCCGATGGCTTCTGGCCCATTGACTGTTCTCTTAACAATTGTCCTGGTCTGTAGGAGCTCACTGTTGCCTGCCTCAACACCATTGGAGCCATACAGCCTTACTCACACGTGTGTTCTACTTTCCACACAATGTGGAATTGTGTGGTAGCACTCTTCCTGTTCAATAGGTTGCATTTGCACGGTGGTAGTATACAGAGCTACCACCATTTTTGGCCAGTCTATTTTGTCAAGGTTCTCCGCTCAATGTTGACTCCCTCATTGACTGCACAAAAAGGGTTTTGTGCAGTAGAGGTATAATAAATGAGTTGTGAATTTGTGTGGTGGCACTAACATGCTGCTGCTGCCTTTGTGATCGCCACTGTATATTCACCCCTTAATCTGGGTCTGTCAGGTTGGCACCTGCCTATCTATTCCTTAAGTGATTCCCATTCGCTCTGTCCATGCAGACAGGGCAGCTGGCCATGGTGGATGTCTGGACTCTAACGTAACACTATCCTGGCTATCTGACTGTCTGCCCCAAAAGGGAGGTGGAGATCCCTGCCTGTGCTCCCTTCAGGCCTCCTTTGACTGCAAGGGCAACCAGCTGTTCTCCTCTTCCCCCCCCAAAGATTACATCTGAGGGATAGGGAGTTAGTGGACCCTTTAAGACCTAACAAGCTGCATCTTCCAAAGGATGAGCCAGCCCCTGACATGATTGGTCTGCTAGACCTTGACAACCCCTGGGGACTCCAAAGACATTGGATGTCATGGGGAAGGTAGTGTTCTGCACTTTAAGTACATGAGTCCTCTACACCCTTGGTTTGGACCCTTCCTGCTGGTCCTCAGGATGATTTCACTGCAGTTGTCTGCTGGATGACAGTATGCCACCACCTGCTTCAGGTCACATTTGATGCCGTTGATGCATCGGCTTGGGCCTCCTCTGCTGGTGTCTCTTGACAGCTATGCAAGATGGCTGAGTTTCAGGTGTCTCGTGTCCATGCTGCCCCCTAGCGGGGTTAGCCTTCGGCCTGACTGCATTTCTCCAGTCATGGGGCATGAGACTCTAACACATCCGGGGACAGGTTTTCCTTGCTCACTCTAAGTTTACATCAGACACTCCACTTTTCTTTGAACCCTGTTCCTGCATTGGTCTTGCATGATTAATTCAATGCTTCTTTCAAAACACATGCCATTGAACCCAGTTCCCCCTTGCACAGAAGGGTGCAGGAATCTCTTCCCATTTTTTCCCTGTTCCCAAATGGACAGGGGACTTGTGCCCCATTTTGTATCGTACAGCCTTAACCTCTGTATCAAATACCAAATGTTTAGGGTGGTGTCTTTCTGTCACTTTCCCCTTGCTGAATGAAGGGTCATTGGCTCTGATCTACATGTAGGATGAATCCTCCATATCCTGATGCACCCTGCTCAGATGGCTTCTCAGTTTTCTATTTCAGGGTCTTAATTACCTGTTCTGGACTGAAGTCCAAGATGGACCCTGCACAATGCCTTCAATATTTTGGAGCAGTCTTTAATGCCTCCATGGGGATGGCATATTTACCCATAGGACATCCTGATTGCTTTGGTGCACTAACTAGATTCCAGCAGATTGGTCTCTGCGCAAGACTACCTGTGCCTCCTAACACATTTGGCAGCTGCAATTCCAATGGTCCCCCAATGCAGGTTCAATATGAGGGTCCTTCAGTGGCTCCCCCAAGTCCAGTGGTACCAGAAGGCGGATGATTGGTGTCCCGGTCCTGCTGTCTTCCCTGGCTCTTCAAGCTCTACAATGGTGGAAGTCCATGGACAACTTAATGCAAGATATGCAATTTAATTCTCCTGTCCATATCTTTCTAACGACAGACTCCCCCTTGAAAGGGTAAGGTGCTAATTTCCTCAGTGTCCAGTCCCAAGGATCATGAGCCCTGCCTCCACATCAGTGCCCTTTGAGAGGAGAGCAGTCCTCTATGCCTTACAGGTGTTAGACTCCCCTTTCACCCAGTTGCCTTCAGGTGCAGTCAGATAATTCTGCAGTAGTTCACTACCTAAACAAGCACAGTGGCACCCATTAGTGCCCTCTACAGAGAATCTGAGGGTCTGGTACTGGGCAATCCAGAGATCCCATCTTCTGGCAGCACACATCCCAGGGGCATCCAACACCCTGGCAGTTGCCCTAATAGGATCCACTGCCCTAACCCACAAGTGGGAAGTCTTATCAGATGTCCTAAACTACGTCTTCACCAATGAGGCCGGCCAGAGTTGGGCCTATTTGCCTCTCTGCAAAACTGCCTCTATACTACTCACTCAAGCAAGGTCCTGGAACTGTGTGGCAGGATACATTTATCTTTACTGATAGGAAGATTTATTTACACCTTCCTGCACATTGCTCTTCAGAGTACTCTACTGGTCCGGGTCAGGGCATCTATGAATCTCTGCCATTCTGGCCAAGACAGATCTGGTTCCCTCTGCTTCTGCAGCTCTCTGAACCAGATAACTGGCCTATAGTGGTGGTTTATTTGGCTGTCCCAGGCACAAGGCTCCCTGCTACACCTGGACCTTCACTCCCTCCATCTGCACGCTTGGCTCCCAAGGATATAGTCCTCTCATGCTTGAGTGTCCCAAAAGGTGGCGGATGTCTTCCGGACTGCCAGGAAACTGTCTACAGTCTCTGTTCCCTGAAGTGGAAACACTTCTCCATTCAGGCGTCTACACAGGACTTGGATCCTTATGAGTGTTCCCCTCAGAGCGTCTAGGAGTATTTCCTCCTTGTTGGAGGGTGGACTGTCATTCCTTTAAGTCCACCGTTTGGCTGTTGCCACAATTTTTTTTTACCTGTGGATAAAACACAATCACCCCAGTTACCTTTGACTCAAGCCTTCATCCCCTATCCAGAATTTGGTCCCTGTGTGGGATTTGAAGTTTTGTGCTTGAAAAATTGGCTGAGTCCTGAGACCACCGACTCCAGCGGCCTCATCTTTAAACTCTATTCTTAATTGCCATTGCATCTGGAGGACATGTTTCAGAATTACAGGCACTACTGTGCAAACCTCAACCTACCTGCAATTTCATAACGGTTGGGTGTCTTTACACAACCCTTTCATTTTTGCCATATTTTAAATTTACTTGAAATACGGCTAGTTACTTACCAGTGTCGTTTGCAGAGCAGACGTATCCCGGGGAATCCCTGCTTCATTCTTGCACTGTGTATAGGACATTGAGAGTATCTTCTCAGCACTTCATAGCTGTGAACTAAGCAACTTCGTCCTTCACCCCTGGAAACCAGGGTGGATTTCAAAGCAGTGTGTGTCCATATGGTGGGCCAACTGCATTATTTTTATCTGTGCAAAACACGAAAAACCTCTCATGGGTGTTGTAAAACGCCATTCTACTGAAGGCAGCCTCTGCAGCATGTTTCCTGGGAGAGTGCCTTGGATATTAAGGCCTCCTGTCCCAAGTCCTGATGGCTTGCTTCCTCCTCCCACTTGGCTTAACTGTTTGGGAATCTTCCCATGTGTTATGACTTGCTGCAAGAGATTGCCTCAAAGATGGTAGTTGCATAGGAACTTACCGTAACGGTAGATCTTTGAAGATCTATGAGCATCTCTTGCAGCAGGCCATGCAGCCCCACCCTCCTTTCTCCCCCCCCTACTGTTACTTTAGGGTTCCTTGCTCCTGTCTCTTACAACTCCACAAGCTGCTGCTTTATTTTCCTGTTCCCACTGGAGACCGAAGAAATGATTGCACATTTTGCCATGATGGAAAAGCCCTTTTATACCTGCTGTACAGTCACCACATGATACTGTAGGGGGAGGTCCCAGGGTCGACTGAAGTCATCCAAAGGAAAGGACACCTGCAGCGGAGATCCTATGACATGCTGCAAGAGAGGCGCTGTAAGAGCTATTACAGTAAGTTCTTATGCAACAGTAATTTTCAGCTCATTTTTGATATTTTAATTTTTATACAGATTGTATAGGGTTGGTACATGGGTTCAGGATATGATCGTCATATACCCTTGACAGTGCTCTTCTCCCTATTCCATTTGACTGCACAATTACCTTTCTGTCCGTTTTAATGTAGTAATCTGTATTTCCTCCTTCCAGTTGTCTGCCCAAGCACTCGTCACTACTTTTTACCAAGACACATCAAGCTACTGTAGATTTAAAGTGCATGTGTGGGGGTGGAGAGAATAATGCTGGGCATGACATGGGGGGGGGGTAGGGAGAACTCCCCTACTCGTGTGCCAGAACAATGACCAGAAATGGGCAGAAGGGTACTCCTGAAGGGACAGTACCTCACCAGTGCAGCACCCTTGTGGTACTACACTACCATGTTTAGTTATGGGTATTACCCAGTGTGCCAAGTGTAGGACTGGAACCCACAGTCTTCCAATCTTCTGGGTTTGGAGGCTAGCATGCTACCTACTGAGCCACTGACATAATGAAATCAGTGTTTTTGTTGCATTACAGCAGACTTTGGGTATCTGCTCAATTTTGCAAGATCCTAAATGAAACTGTTAGAGTGTGTGTGTGTGTGTGTGTGTGTGTGTGTGTGTGTGTGTGTGTGTGTGTGTGTGTGTGTGTGTGTGTGTGTGTGTCTGCTTACACAACTGAATAAGCATAGAGGAAAACTAGCAGGTGTGCTAGCAAATTGGAACAAGCAACTATTGATTGGATGCAGTACCCCAAAAGGGTTATTGTTTTGATCAGCCTGTTTACAGGGGGTTGAAATTGGCACTGGCCCACTAGCCAAATGCTGGTAAACTTTTGTAGTGTAACACCTTACAATTTTGTCAGGCTCACAAGTTTCTTAACTAGCCCTTCAGATTTCTACTTTAGAAGGGAACATTGAAATATGTACACCAGTTAGGCCTATGGAAGTCTGGAACTAGAGTAGATTTTCAGTTACAAGTCCAGCTGGCAAGTGGCTGCCAAACTTAATTTCAACCCCCTGCTGTTATGACTAAATAGTTGGGGCAGTTCCAGATCATTCATGTTATGGCATCCAGATCCACAGTTTCTGTTTCAGGTTATCTGTTTTAATTTGGCTTTTGTTTCATAGAAAATGTGTAATTTTTTTTAACTTTAGGACTGGCCTTTTGATGATGGTGCCCCACCATCCAACCAGATTGTAGATGATTGGCTGAACTTGCTGAAGGCTAAATTCCGTGAAGAGCCTGGCTGTTGCATAGCCGTGCACTGTGTTGCAGGACTTGGAAGGTAAGCATAAAGCACGATGATCTGGTATACTGCATCCTTCTGAGGTGTATGTATTGATCTTTGAGGATATCTTTCATCAGGCCACACCTGTGAAACTAGGCTGTAGGACCACACAAACTTTTGCAAGCAGTCCACCAAGGGCTGTCTGACATCTGTCAGCAGTTGAATAATCATGGGTGGCCCCTCTCAGTTCTTTCTGTCTACTGTTATTGCTGACAGATGTTGCTGCAGTAACTGTTGGATTCTTTTTCTTGGAATAGTAATCGCTTTAACAAGTGACTTTTGATTGTGACATCAAAGGAACTGACTAAATGTTCCAGTAGTGAGATTGCAGTGAATATCTACACTGGCAACTCCCATGTCTGTCTGCAGGGGTTTCAGGTCTGCCACTGTGCCTATACCAGAAAGGGTCCCATGAGAAACATTTTCCTGAAGCAACAGGTAGCCACATGGAGAAGGAGCTCCAGTGGAAGAGCACTGCCACGTTTGCTGGCCCACTCAATTTTGAATCTTGGGACAAGCTGTCCAGGAGCCATAAAAATAAGCACTGGGATGATGAGGAAAGAACGTTGTGGTGCACTCTGGTATGATCATCTCTGTGCCATCAACCACTATGGTGGCAGTGCCACTAGTCCCCAACTGTCTACACAGCTCTCAGGTCTGAGCATGGCACTGGTGCTGCCAGGCCTAGTACAGCTAGTACATTGACGTCTGACTCTGCCTCTCTTGTCTACTCCTACCAGCACACCTATCACCCACACATGTGCTGACTTTTAGGCAGTTCTGTCTTCTTTCAGAGATGTGCCTAGATGCCTGTTACTGCCTCTCCCTGTACTTGAGGCCCATCAACAGGGAGTCTAACAATTCTTCTCCCCCCATGATTACTCTTAAGTAGAGCCTTGCTTCAGCCACCTCTTAGGATGCCACAGACCTTGCTGGTACTCTCTAGTGCCTGTCCACCTGGTCGACTATTGTGAATAGTCCTGACAATGTAGGAGGAGCCGCCTGTAGACTACGCTGAGACCCTTATAAAAGGGGGCACCAGCTCCTGGATTTACCTGCAGTGAGGACTCATGAGCCACACTCCCAAGGTTCCCACCAGAGAACCCAATTTTTCTCATCATGACAATTACAGGCTGCCATGGGCTTTGATCTCGAGGAGCAGGACACAATCAGGAAAAGTCTTTACTTCTTGAAGTTGTCACTCTCCCTATTTCCCTATTCAAACAACATGAAGTCTTGCTGTATTCTGACAATAGCAGTGAGTCCCAACCTTCAAACTGCCCCGGAGATGAGTTAACTTTCCATGCCAGGCATGGACCGCTGAGCTTGAGCTCGGTTGAGACTGTCTGTTGCTGTTTAAACTCAAACTGTCAGATTCTTTACTCCGCCTCACTGAACAGTCGCTCCAGAGATTTCTCCTTCTGCTCAGTTCAATTTGTCTGTTAAAGTACCGCTTTTCTCGGTTTTCGACCATATTTAAACCATAACCTGTCGGTTCAGTCTGTCTGGTATTGAGTACTAGATAGGTTATTTTTTGTCTATTCTGTGTGGAACTTGTAAACTGTTCATCAGTTCAGTTTGAACTGATAGAGTCCTGCAGCTGTCTAGACCAGCAAGGCATTTTCTACAGCTTCTGGGGCACATGGCTGCTTCTACAGCAGTAGTGCAGGGAGCAAGATTTCAGATGAGGGACATTCAGTTCCATTTGAGCCTTCTGGTCTCAAAGAAAGGACCCCCTGACCAAACTGATCCCAGTAACTCTAACCCTGATCCAGGCCCTACAGTGGTGGTAGGATCAGAACATACTGAAACAAGGGGTTCCCTTTGTCACTCAGTCTCACTCTTTAATCCTTACTACAGATGCCTCCCTCTTGGGGTGGGGGGCCCACATGGGCGACCTGACCACCCAGGGGGTGTGGTCCCCTCAGGAATCTCTGCTCCACATCAATCTGTTGGAACTCAGAGCAGTATTTCTAGCACTTCAAGCAACACCACCACAATGTGGTACATCAACAAGCAAGGAGGCACTCTGTCTATGGCCTTGTGCACAGAAGCAATGAAGTTGTGGTCTCTGGCTTACTCCCTGAACACCTCCCTCATGGCAGTTCACCTCCCAGGCAAGGACAGTGTTCTGGCAGATGCTCTCAGCAGGATTTCCCAGGGCCATCACGAATGGTCACTGGATCCCCTGGTCTTGGAGGTGATATTTCCCAGATGGGGCACCCCGCAGATGGGTCTTTTTGCAGCCCCAGACAATCACCAACTTCCCCTTTTTTGCTGCAGGCCCCCAGTGTTGGGCTCAGTCCCCCTGTATGCCTTAGTTCTCAATTGGGAAGGGAAGTTCCTGTATGCCTTTCCCCCCTTCCCTCTCCTGTTCAAAGTGCTAGTCAAAATCAGATCTCAACCCTGCAAGATGATCCTGATTGCTCCAGTCTGGGCTAGACAGCCCTGGTATCCACTCTTACTGTCCTTAGCAGTCCATCTTCCCCTGTGTCTTCCCAGGAATGTTAACCTGTGCTCAGGGGAGGGTTTGGTACCCGAACCTCAAATCTCTCAATCTCAAGGCCTGGCTCTTGAAGAGTTAGTCTGCTGATTTACACCTCTCTCAAGGTGTAATGGAGATCCTGAAGGCTTCTAGGAAACCTTCCACCAGGGCTACTTATAATTCTAAATGGAAAAGATTTTCCATATGGTGCTCTAGGAAGCATATTTCCCCAGAATCTGCCCACAGTCCTTGATTATATAGTCCATTTAAATAGCTTGGGGCTGAGACCAGCTACACTGAAGGTGCATCTGGCAGCTGTCTGCTTTTATTTCAGCAGGTAAGCCCTCTTCTCTTTCAGCTCACCCTGTATTCTTCAAGTTTTTCAAGGGATTGCTTCACACCAGCCCCCCATTCAGGGACCCTGCCTCTGCTTGGGACCTTAATGTTTGCATTGCTCAGCTTATGCAACCCCCTTTTGAGCCTTTGTCTTCAGCAGAGCTTAAGTACTTGACTTGGAAAACTGTTTCTGGTAGCCATCACTTCTGCCAGACGCATACGTGAATTACAAGCTTTGTCAGTGGAGCCTGATTTTATCTCCTTTCATAAAGATGAGGTGGTCCTCTGGACTAACAGGAAGTTCTTGCCTAAGGTGGTTTCAGATTTCCACCTTAATCAATCTGTCTCTTCCTGTGTACTTCACTCACCATTTCTCCTCTGGCGAGAGGAGGCTGCACAGTTTAGATGTGAAAAGAGCTCTTGGCTACTACATAGAGCGTACCAAGAGTCACATGTTTGACTCCTTCCAACTGTTCCTCACTTATGGTGAGGTTGGTAAAGGGAAACCTGCCACTAAAAGATCCATTGCCAGGTGGATTGTCTCTTGTATCCAATTTTGTTATGAAAAGCTGGGTAAGGTTCCTCCCTCAGGCCTGAGGGCTCACTCTACCAGAGGTACAGCTGCTTCCCTGGTTGCTGCCAGGGACATCCCTGTTCTAGAGATGTCAAGCAGCTACCTGGAAAACAGTTCACACTTTTACCAAGCATTACTCCCTGGACATCCAGGCTAGGAGTGATGCTCGGTTTGGCACAGCTGTGCTTCAGAGCCTATTTCCTAAGTAGGTTCTGTCCCTCCTCCATGGAGGTACTGCTTTGTAGTCTGCTATTGTCAGAATACAGCAAGACTTGGTGTTTGAAGAAAAAATTACTCACCATAGTTATGTTTCTTCTAATGGAGTCTTGCTGTATTCTGACCTCCCCCTGCCTGCCCCTCTCAGAACCTGTTTTTGGGATGTGGGTGGGCAGTGCAGTGTTGGCACTCAGTAGGTGCCCACCTTTTTGGTTTTCACCCCCTTTTCTTGGGGTGAATTGGTGTTTTTTTTTTTGTTTTTTTTTTCATTTTTGGGTCTCCTGACTTGAGTCTTTGTTTTGGGACCAAAAAATGTTTTATGTTTAGTAGCCAGTTGGCTACTGTAGGTTTACAGCTTCCACACAGGACCTTAGTGAGTTTAGCTCGTAAAGATCTGACTGTTTGAGTTTAAACAGCAACAGACAGAGTCTCAACCGAGCTCGAGCTCAGCGTTCCATGCCTGGCATGGAAAGTTAACTCATCTCTGGGGCAGTTCGAAGGTTGGGACTCACTGCTATTGTCAATACAGGAAGACTCCATTAGAAGAAACAACATTACTAAGGTGAGTAATTTTTTCTTGTACCACCTCTCCTGCCTGTTAGAGGGTGCCAATCTTGTTGCCTGGTACAGGTCAAATGTCGTCCATGCCAGGCAGACTGTACATGGCTCCTTCTGGGAAGCCCCCCTTTGTGTGTTTTTTTTTTTTTTTTTTAATGCCACTTTGCCTGAGGCTGATTCTGTGGTTGTTGCCCATGGTGGGTAAACGGCATCTGAGGTTCCTTCCTCCTGATAGAGTCCAGGAGGTTGGATGTGCTGGTCAGAAGGACTTGCTTTAGCTTCACTGGGCTTTCTGATTGCTAACTATCAGGCCCATGTGCGAAGTACCAGAATACTCTTTGAAGAAAGACACAAGCAGCTCTACAACCCTTACCAGAGGGCACCCACAAATAAAAGCTCTAAGGTTCTCACTGCTGGGGCTTATGTGGGCAGGCATTTGATTTGCACAGCCTGTTTCAGATGCTTCTGCCAGGGCTGTTGCTTGGGGCATCTCAGGATGTACTTGTGACTCAGGGTGGCAGGGTTTGAGAATAATGTGCAACAGTCCATTCTTGATGCCAAACTATTTGGTTTTGCTGTCCAAGACATTAATTCTAACCTTTAGGCCTCAGACAGGACCCTGAACTCTGTTCACTTCCTCTACTGTACACAACCAAGGGGTAATCAAGGGTACCATTTCATCCAGTCACCAGACAGCAAGGTAGAGGCAAGGGAGCCAGAGCCTTGCCCACCCCAGGTGCACATTCAAAAGCCCCTAGAGGTGGTGACACCAGAGGAAGCCAGCACAACCATCTCTACATCACTCCTTGTACACCCTCAACTACCATTAACTCCAGGGGTGGCGGGGGGTTATCCTTTCTTCCACTTAACTCTGTAAAGGGGAGGGACCAGATGACTGGATTCTAGAAATTCAACTCTCTCCTCCCAGACCACCTGTGTTCCTGGAGGAAATTGACTTTGCTTCAAAAAAGGCAATAGGCTATGCCCTTTGAACAAACATGGTTCTGCTGTCAGTACTTTCTAATCACAAAGTGGACAGGAGACCTGTGGCCTGTTCTAGATCTCAAGGATCTGAATTTCTTTATAGAATACAAAAAGTTCAGGATGGTCCCCTGCAAGACCTATTCCCACTGCTGCAGGCAGAGGATTGGATATGTTCCCTCGACATGAAGGATGACTACCTTCATATCAAAATTTGCAAACCTCAGAATACTTGAGGTTCGGGGGGGGGGGGTTGCTTGCTTTGAAGTCCACCTAGCAGACGCTTGTAGTCCCTTATCAGCACACCTTGGCACATGCACGGCTACAAAGCTGAAACTGACAAGCAAGTCCCGACTGAAAAGGGCTGAGGAGCTCAAGTCCGACAGATTGATAGCGTCACGGACCTCAGACTTTTTTTCTCCCCCTGAGCCCGTAACATGGTTAGTAACCGATAAAGGGGGTCTTGCCTGGCTGTAAAGCTGCTAAAGGGTAAGTGAATAGGATGGTTACATCTGAGGCCCAAAAGAAAAACCAGGCCCACTGGGTTTCAGCACTGTAGTGAGTGTGGGAATGCCTTAACTAAGGCAGACCCTCACACCACCTGTGTATTGTCTGGGGTTTGACCACCTCTATTCAGACTGCCAAATATGCAAGAATTTCCCGAAGGCCACCCTGGACAAGAGATGGGGTAGGTTTAGGGAAAAGGGGGCAGAAGTCTGCTGATCTGGATGGCCAGCCCAGTTCAGTTCTGACCGAACCAGGAGTGCCCATTGAGCTGGGCGATACTGAGGGGACAATTCCATCCAAGAGGAAAATAATCTGCCGGTTCAGATCCAGAACCATCACGTCCAACTACCTGGGTACCTGGCCAGAATTCAATCTAGTATGGACACTAACCAGAGGTGGGAGCTCATAAAGCTGGGGATAGTGGAGGCAACCAAAACCTGCAGCAAAGCTGAGCAAGGAGGCTAGGAAACCGATCTGGTTGAGAAAGGTCATGGAAAAGGTAAGGAGGAAAAGAGCTGCCTTTAGGAAGTACAAGAAAACAGGGAAGGGGAGGACAGGGAGGAGTACTTGACAGAATCAAAGGTGACGAGGGCAGTAAGGGGAGCCAAAGCATCTACGGAACTCAGGCTGACACAAGGCATTAAGAAGGGGGATAAGGACTTTAAGTACATCAGGGAGAAAAGGAGCTGTAAGGACCACATAGTAAGGATTAGGAAGGAGGGGGGTTGGGTGGAAGCAGGGTGCGATAAGGCGGAAGCACTAAATGAGTACTTCTGCTCAGTATTTACTAAAGAGAAGAGGGGGGTGACACCCAAGGTGGGAGAAATGGCAGAAGCAGGATGGGAAGTGGTGACGGATGGGGAAATCATGGAGAGCAGAGTTCGAGAGGGTTTGAAGGCACTGAGGGTGGACAAGGCGCCAGGCCCAGATGGCATCCACCCCAGGGTACTGAAGGAGCTGGCAGAGGTCCTTGCAGGACCTTTGGCACACCTATTTAATGCCTTACTACATTCGGGGTGTGTACCTCAGGACTGGAGGATGGCTCATGTGGTGCCCCTCCACAAGAGTGGCCCCAAGGATGAACTGGGAAACTACAGACCAGTGAGCCTCACATACATCGTGGGTAAGCTAATGGAGACTATCCTGAAGGAGAGGCTGGTGGTCCTTCTAGAGGCTAAAGGACTACAGGACAGCAGACAGCATGGCTTCATATGTGGCAGATCCTGCCAAACCAACCTGGTCAAGTGCTGACTGGGTAACTAGGCAACTGGACAGGGCCATGCAGTGGATGTCCTGTATCTGGACTTCAGTAAGGCATTCGACTCAGTGCCACATGGAAGGCTGGGAAGGAAGTTAGTAGGCACAGGGGCGGGTGCAAAGCTGGTGAGATGGGTAGGAAACTGGCTGCAGGGAAGGCAACAGAGGGTGGTGGTGGGTGGGGAGCTCTCACACCCAAGGGCAGTGACGAGCTGTGTTCTACAGGGCTTGGTGTTGGGACCAGTGTTTGGGATATTCATTGCAGACATATCATGGGACATCAAGAGCAAGATCAGTCTGTTTGCTGATACCAAGGTAGGCGCGGTGGTGGATGACCTAGGGGGATGGCAGGGGTTGCAGGATGATCTGGCAAAGCTTGAAACCTGGTCAGACACCTGGCAACTGGGCTTTAATGCCAAAAAGTGTAAGGTGCTGCATTTTGGGATGAAGAACCCAAGGAGGAGTTGCCAGCTAGGGGGAGTGCAGCTAGCCCAGACAAAGGAGAAGGATGTGGATGTGCTCATTACAGGGTCGGTGAACAACTCTGCACAATGTAGGAAGTCAGCTGCAAAGGCCAACAAAATGCTGGGTTGTATTGCAAGGGGTATATCCTCGAGGAGGGAGGTGATTCTGCCACTGTATAGGTCATTAGTTAGACCACACCTGCAGTACTGGTGTCCGTATCTGAAGAGGGACATTAAGTTACTGGAGGGGGTGCAGCGCAGAGCAACAAAGATGATCAAGGGGCTGGGGGACTTATCATACGAGAGAAGGTTGAAGGAGTTGAACATGTACTCACTGGAGGAGAGGAGAGACGGGTGACATGATTGAAACCTTTAAATACATGAAAGGAATAAACAAGACAAGTACAGAGGGGCTGTTCAAAGTAAGGGAGGGGAGGAACACCAGGGGCCATGATATGAGACTGGAGCGAGGAAGGTTCAGGAGGGAGATAAGGAGACATTTTTTTACAGAGGGTGGTGGCTGGGTGAAATGCATTACCTCCTGAAGTGGTATGCAGTAGAACAGTGGACTGCTTCAAACGAGGATGGGACAGGACAAGGGGAAGGGAGGGGCAGCTGCAGAATAAGGGGTGCTAGCTGCACATTCGAGCAGACTTGATAGACCTCTAGGCCTTTATCTGCTGGCAAATTTCGTATGTTCGTAACTGCTGAAGAAATTGACAGGGCAGTTAGCAAAGTAAAATTGCTCCATTCAAACACCATGAAGTCTTGCAATATTATAACAATAGCAGTCAGCCACTGCAGCTGAACTGCCCCGGAGAGGAAGGAGTTAACTCCAGAGGATCTGGAGTTCTACAGCGCGAGGGCGCTGTGCCAAAGCTCTATCTGGCCAGTTTCAAACGAAACTGTCAGATTCTTTACTCTGCTCCACTGAACAGTCGCCCGGAGATCAGCCCTTCAGCTCAGTTCATTCTCGGTTCAAGCAAGTATTTTTCGTTCATTTGAACCGCAAAAGTATTTATTTTACCGCATTTCGGTTAAAAGCTCTATCTGGTAAACCGTAGTACACATTTAAAGTCTGTGTGGAAATTCAATTATCGGTTCGGTTTGAACCGATCGGTTTGCTGATTTTAACGCTTTGAAGTGTTTGGTTGGCTTTTAGAGTGCGGTTCCGGTTCTTATCGGTTCTAAAAAACCTGGTTTTAAATAGGTTTTTTCAAATACCGTGACACAGTTAGGAACCGATAAGGGTGTCTTGCCTGGCACTGCCATCAAAAGGGCAAGTTTTGGATAGGCTGGCATTATGTCTGAGAAACCCAAAGAAAAACCGGCCCACTGGGTTTCAACACTGATGTCTGTGGGAAGCCTTTGCCAAGGCTGACCCACACACCACTTGTCTATTGTCTGGGCTGACCACCTCTGTCAGACTGCCAGGTGTGAAAAATTTCCCTGCAGCCACCCTGAAAAGAGATTGGGCCGGCTCAGGAGAGAGGCCAAAAGTCCGCTGACCTGGATGGCCAGCCTGGTCCAGCACCCACTGGACCAGAGGGAGTGCCCTCTGACCAGGGCGAGACTTCTCGGGCCAAAGAGAGGCTGGTTCAGATGAACCAGTCCCAGTTAAAAAGACAAATCAGTAGGTTTGGAGTCCAAAATTCTCTCCAACTGCTGCAGAGATAGCTAAAGCCATTCAGATTGTCCAGTCACTGTCTCAGGGACCTGTCGAACCACCAACAGTTGGTAAAAGGTTGGTTCGTTCAGTTCCAGTGGTTCAGGAGTATGATGAGGAATTTTATGAACCACAGGAGGGGGAGGAGGAATTTGATCAATATATGTGTGGCTGGGAGGGTCTGGACGTGCCCATTGAACCGGACGTTTCTCCAGACAGACCTTTAGAATCTCCTCCTATTCTGTCTGAGTCCATTTCTCATTTTATGTTTTACAAAAAAGGTTGCAGAAACCCTCCAGCTTCCTTTAGAGGAGGCTGTGGATGAGCAAGAGGAGCCTGATTTTTGTAGAAATGATGGATATACCAGAGTCTAGGAGGTTGTCTGTTCCTTTGCATAAGTCATTTAGGAAGCAAACAACAAAGATTTTAAAAAATCCTCATTCTGTCCCTCCTGTAGATAAAAAAAAAAAAAAAAAAAAAAAAAAAAAAATTGGACAGAAGGTATACTTTGTCAGGCTCTGATACAGACTTCCTCACTGAACAGTGTAGTCATGTAGGTGTGGTACAAGCTGCAGCCTGTGACAAGGCTAATATTCCCCTGGCCTCACATCCTCCTGATAAGGATTCCAGGAAGATTGATGCCATGGCGAAAAAACAGTATATGGCAGCTTTTGGGACTCAGGCAGGCAAATTATATGGCTTATGTAGCTAGATATCAGAAATCTAGATGGGACACAATATTGCAGTTAGCCAAGCAGGCCCATGGCCAGCTGGCTAGTGAGTTGGAACAGGTGGCTGCTGATGGCATTGAAGCCTCTAAAGTTCAATTTCATACTGCTGTTGATGTTAATGATGTCTCCTCTAGGGTCATGGCCACTTCTGTAGCTTTCCTGGGGTTGGCATGGCTCAGATGCACTAATCTGTCCCAGGATACTCAGTCAAGGCTATGGATTTTCCTGTAGTGGGAAATTCTCTGTTTGGGAACAAACAGAAAACTATATGAAAAGATGGATGAATAAAGAACTACCTACAAAAGTGCCCAGGCTAAGGAGAGGCATGCCACTCCACAAAGGCACGCTCCCAGAGGTAGAGGCAGGCCTTTCCACAGGCCTTTTACCAATTTCAAGCCTTCTCTGCTTTTACAGAGGGTTTCTTCAGAGGCAGGGTAGGCAGGCACAGAGTAAACCGTCCCCTCCCCTCAGCCTAAGGCTGCTGCCAAGCAGGCACCCTGATGGGGTGCCCAGGGCCGATTCTCCTGTACCAGTGGGGGGCAGGTTGGCTTATTTCAGCCAGAACTGGCTGTCCTTAACTTCGGACAGATGGGTTCTGGAGGTAATAAGCCAGGGTCTGGTTCTCAGCTTCAAACAGTTTCCAAAGATGAGAGCCAGACATTTTCCACCTGCAAATCCTTCAAAGCCCTTGCTTTGGAAGCAGAGGTTTCTTCTCTTCTGGACTGCAAAGCAGTGGAAGGGTCCTCCTTGCCATCAGGGCAAGGGCTATATTCAAGATACTTTCTTACCCAAAGAGGCGGAGAATGGCGGCCCATTCTAGATTTAAGGTACCTGAACAAGCATCTTTGAAACCAAAGTTCAAAATGTTGACTCTGGCAATGATATTCCTTTCTCTAAGGCCAGGGACTGGCTAGCTTCCCTGGACCTCAAGGATGCCTATTTTCATGTTCTGATCAGGCTTTCTCACGAAAGTACCTCAGGTTGAACTGCCCTCAGGCCACTACCAGTTCAGGGCAATGCCTTTCGGCCTTACCTCTGCGCCAAGGGTATTCACAAAATGTCTAGCTGTGGTAGTGGCTCACTTAAGAAGGCAAGGGGTTGCTGTGTTCCCTACCTGGACGACTGGCTCATTGTGGGTCAGTCTCCAGATCAGGTGAAATCCCACTTGCAAGTCACCCAGCAGCTTCTCACTTCCCTGGGATTCCTGCTAAATTTACCAAAGTCAGTTCTGGAACCAGTTCAGGTCCTAACTTTCATAGGTGCAGAATTGAACACAAAGTTAGCCAGGGCATTTCTTCCCTCGGAAAGGGTAGACACTCATTGCCCTGGCATCCTCCTTACCCCTGCAGTCTCTCGACCAGCAAGGCATTTTCTGCAACTCCTGGGGCACATGGCTGCTTCCACAGCTGTAGTGCAAGGAGCAAGATTCCAGATGAGGGACATTCAGTTCCATTTGAGGGCCTATTGGTCTCAAAGAAAGGACCCCTTCCAAATTGGTCCCAGTGACTCAAACTTGATCCTGGCCTCCACTGGTGGCAGGACGAAGCAATCTAAAACAAGGGGTTCCTTCATTCCCATTTCCCACTCCCTCACCCTTACCACGGATGCCTCCCTGTTAGGGTGGGGAGCTCACTTGGGCGACCTGTCCACTCAGGGAGTGTGGTCTCCTCAGGAATCTCTGCTCCACATCAATCTTTTGGAACTGAGAGCTGTCTTTTTAGCTCTTCAGGTATTTTCAGTTTCTGTCCAGAACAAAGTGGTTCAAGTCAGGACAGACGACACCACCACAGTGTGGTACATCAACAAGCAAGGGGGCACTCGGTCATCAGCCTTGTGCACCGAAGCAATGAAGTTGTGGTCTCTGGCCTACTCCATGAACACCTCCCTGATAGCAGTTCACCTCCCAGGGAAGGACAATATCCTGGCGGATGCCCTCAGCAGAATTTCTCTGGGCCATCACGAATGGGCTCTGAATCCACAGGTGCTGGGGTCTGTCTTTGCCAGATGGGGCACCCCTCAGATAGATCTTTTCGCAGCCCCAGACAACCACCAACTTCCTCTATTTTGTTGCTGGGCTCGGTCCCCCTGGACGCCTTTCTGTTGGACTGGAAAGGGAAGTTCCTGTATGCCTTTCCCCCCTTTCCTCTTCTTTTCAGGGTACTAGTGAAAATCTGATCTCAATCCTGCAAAGTGATTCTGATTGCCCCAGATTGGGCCAGACAGCCCTGGTACCCTCTGCTTCTGTCCTTGACAGTCCACCCTGCCCTGAGCCAGCCCAGAGTCCACGACTTGCTGGCCTGTGCACAGGGGAGAGTGTGGTATCCGGACCTCAAATCCCTCCATCTCGAGGCCTGGCTCTTGAGGAGTTAGAATTTGCTGATTTACACCTTTCTCAAGGTGTCCTGGATATTTTAAAGGCTTCAAGGAAGCCTTCCACTAGGGCCACTTACAATTCTAAGTGGAAGAGGTTTTCCATCTGGTGCTCTGAGGCAGATTATTCCAGAATCCGCTGATCTTCCCATTTTATTGGACTATTTGGTCCATTTAAATTCCCTAGGCCTTAGGCCAGCTACTTTGAAGGTTCATCTGGCAGCTGTCTCTGCTTTTGTGTCAGCAGGGAAGCCTGCCTCCCTTTCTTCTCACCCTGTGTTTTCCAAGTTTTTTTTAAAGGGTTACTTCATACTAACCCCCTTTTACGGGAACCAGCTCCTGCCTGGGACCTGAATGTTTGCATTGCTCAGTTAATGCAACCTTCCTTTGAGCCTCTGTCCTCTGCAGAGCTCAAGTATCTAACTTGGAAAACTGTTTTCCTAGTGGCTATCACTTCTGCCAGACGCATAAGTGAATTACAGGCCCTGTCAGTGGAAGATTTTATTTCTTTCCACAGAGATAAGGTAGTCCTCAGGACTAATAGAAAGTTTTTGCCTAAGGTGGTTTCAGATTTCCACCTGAACCAATCCATCTCTCTCCCAGTATTTTTCACTGAGCATTCTTCCTCAGGTGAGAGGAGACTGCACAGCTTGGACGTCAAAAGAGCCTTAAGCTACTATTTGGAACGCACCAAGGGTCACATGTTCGAATCCCTCCAACTCTTCCTTACTTATGGCGAGGTTGGCAAGGGGAAACCTGCCACTAAGAGGACAATTGCAAGGTGGATTGTCTCTTGTATCCAATTTTGTTACCAAAAACTAGGTAGAGAACCCACCTCAGGACTGAGGGCCCACTCCAACAGGGGTACAGCTGCGTCTCTAGCGGCTGCTAGACATTCCCATTCTGGAAATTTGTCAAGCTGCTACCTGGAAGATAGTTCACACTTTTACCAAGCATTATTCCCTGGATGTCCAGTCCAGGAGAGATGCTCTGTTTGGTACAGCTGTGCTTCAGAGCCTATTTCCTAAGTAGGTCCTGACCCTCCTCCATGGAGGTACTGCTGTGTAATCTGCTACTGTTATAATATAGCAAGACTTCATGGTGTTTGAAGAAATAATTACTCACCTTAATAATTGCTTTTTTTCTCATGGAGTCTTGCTATATTATAACCACCCTCCCTCCTGCCCCTCTCAGAACTTCTACTTGGGTAGGGGTGGCAAATTAGTGCAAGCACTGTCATGCCATTGTAGTTTTTCCCTTTACCCTCTTTCTTTTAGGGTTGGGGAACTAGGTTGTTCGTTTAGGTAATATATTGGCCCCCTTCCTGGACTTGAGTCTTTGGGGGAAGGGGGGGTCCTAATGGTGCTTGTCAAGGGGGGAAAACTAACAATAATACCATTATTCATTGTTATTATGGTTATTTGTGTTTCTATTGTTTATATTGTTATTACTACTAGTAGGTAGCCATTTGGCTAGTGTAGAGCTTTCCACACAGACTTGTTGCTTAGTGTTAGCCTCGTAAAGATCTGACAGTTTCATTCGAAACTGGCCAGATAGAGCTTTGGCACAGCGCCCTCGCGCTGTAGAACTCCAGATCCTCTGGAGTTAACTCCTTCCTCTCCGGGGCAGTTCAGCTGCAGTGGCTGACTGCTATTGTTATAATATAGCAAGACTCCATGAGAAGAAAAGCAATTACTAAGGTGAGTAATTTTTTCTTCTGTTCCAGCTGATCCAGCGCCTCCAGGTAGGCGGTCAGTTTTTTCCAGTTCCAGAATATTTTCCATATGATTACTATGAACTGGATTTGGAGGGACAAGAGGGGTTCAGTGGCAGTGGAAGGCCTGGATGAGCCCATTGCACTGGACATCTCCCCAGACCGCCTTCCAGTGTGTTCCCTCCCAGGCTTTGAGTCCCCTTCCCACTATTTGTTTTGCAAAAGTGGCAGACACACTCCAGCTCCCTCTGGTCGAAGCTGTTGAACAAGTGTCTGACTATGTAGAGATGATGGACATCAAAGTCCAAAAGGCTGTCTATTCCCCCTCCTTAAATCTTATGGGAAACTGACACAAACAATCCTTCAGACACCAAATTCGGTGCCTCTTGTGGACAAGGGAATGGACAGGAGGTATATGCTGTCAGGCTCGGGTACAGAGTACTTGTTCCAACAATGTAGCCATGTTGGGGTTGTGCAGGCTGCAGCCTGTGATGAGGCTAATATCTTTGGCTTCACGCCCCAATACGGACTCTAGGAAGGTGGATGATGTGGCCAAGAAACAGTACTTGACATCCTCCTTGGGACTCAGGCAGGCAAACGGACTTACACAGCCAGATGCCAGAAGTCCAGGTGGGATACTGTTATGGAACTGGCTAAACAGGCTCTTCTTCTCCGCCCCCCCCCCCCCAAGCTAACCAAAGAGCTGGAGGAGGTGGCTGCTGATGGGACTGAGGCATCCAAAGTACAATTTCATGCTGCTGTGGAATCTGATTCATCACAAATCATGGCTGCATTTGTCTCTTGGGAGATTTGCTTGGTTCAGATGTACTAACCTCACAGGCAGGGGTGTAGCCAGGGATTTCAGATGTCCACACCAAGTGGACTGACTGCTACCCCCCGTGTTGCCAGAAAATATACAAATGTACACCAGGACCATGTTTGTTGCCTCATTTGGCACAATAAATGCAACTTTTGTATCTCATGACAGTGGTTGTTGCCATGCATGGTTGGATACAAATGCCATGCATTGTTCCCTAAGACACCCACATAACAACCCAGAGCCTGTAAAGTTGTATTATCCTTGGGATGCAAAGAGTATTAATGACCAGTCGTTCTAGTTTCTACTCCTATGAATAAAATTACAGAAAGGTTCAGTATTTTTTTTTTAGTTTTCATGGAAAAAGGAAGCAGTTCAGAGCTTATTTGCTACCCCCCTTAAATAAAATTGCACACCATGGAGTGCTTGGAGTATGCCTGCCTACACCCATGCTCACAGGACACCCAGGCTAAGGCCATGGATTTCCATGTGGTGGGTAATTCTTTTGTTTGAGGAACAGACAGAATTGTATGAAAAAGATGGATGAGTATAGGACCACCTACAGGAGTGCATAGGTCAAGGAAAGGCAGGCAACTTGTCAAAAGCAGCAATCTAGGGGCAGGCCTTTTCACATGCCTTTCTACCAGGCACAGGCCTCATTTTCCTCAGAGGGAGAGGCAGAAGGGGGATGAGCAGGGCTGCATCCTCCTCAGTCCAAGGCTCCTGCCAAACAGTCAGCCTGGGTTGCCTCTCCTTTCCAGTAGGGGGCAGGCTGGCTTACTGCTTCCATGCCTGGAAGTATGTTACCTGAGACAAGTGGGTCCTGAAGGTAGTAAGCCAGGGACTGACTCTCGGCTTCAAAAAATTTCCAAAGCTGAGGGCCAGGTCTCCTCCACCTGCAAACCTCTCTGAAACCATTGCCCTAGAGGCAGAGGTTTCCTTTGCTGGCTGTCAGCCATAGAGTTCCTACTATAAACGGGGGCAAAGGTCTATACTCCAGATACTTCCTTGCCCCGAAAAGACAGGGGAGTGGCAGCCCATCCTAGATCCAAGATACTTAAACAAGCACTTGGTCAAGCCAAAATTCAAAATGGTGACTCTGGGAATAATCCTTCCTCCTCTGAGGCCAGGAGATTGGCGAGCCTTCCTGGACCTCAAAGATGCCTATTCACATTCCCATCAGTGCTCCCACAGAAAGTGCCTCAGGTTCAAACTGCCTTCAGGCCATTATCAGTTCAGAGCAATGCCCTTCGGACTATGAGCACCAAGGTTGTTCACATCCATTTCCATACTTGGATGACTGGCTCATTGTGAGGCAGTCTCCAGACCAGGTCAAGTCACACCTGCAAGTGACCACCAATTGCTCACTTCTCTGGGATTCGTCCTCAATCTTCCAGTCCGTTCTCAAACCAGTGTGCAACTCCTAACCTTCATAGGGGGTAGAATTGGACACTGGCCAAGCAAAGGCTTTTCTTCCTCTGGCAAAGGTAAAAGCCCTTACATATCTGGCTTTTCACCTTCTGGTGTCTCGAACAGCAAGGAATTTTCTTCAACTCCTGGTCCACATGGCAGCTTCCACTGCAGTGGTACAAGGGGCCATATTTCAGATGAGGGGCATCCAGTTCCAGTACCACTTGAGGGCTTTTTGGTATCAGAAAAAAGATCCCCTAACCAAACTGATTCCAGTGACTGACTCTGATCCAGGCTCTCCAGTGGTGGTTGTATCTCAATAAGGAGTCCCATTCATCACCCACTCATTTTGTGGTACTAACCACAGATGCTTCTCTCCTGGGGTGGGGAACTCACTTGGGAGTTCTCACAGCATAGGGAGTGTGGCCCCCTCAGGAGTCTACTTCATATCAATCTTCTGGAGCTCAGGGCAGTGTACCTGGCTTTACAAGCTTTCTCTGACTCTGTACAGAACATGGTGGTTCAAGTCGAGACTAACACCACCAAGTGGTATATAAACAAGCAGGGAGGTACTCTGTCTACGGCCTTATGCACAGAAGCCATGAAATGATGGTCCCTGGCTTATTCTCTGCAGATATCTCTTGTAGCAGTCCCACCTTCCAGGGAAGGACAACATGCTAGCAGATGCTCTTAGCAGGGTATCTCGGGGCCATCATGAATGGTCCCTAAATCCTCTAGTGGTCTTTTTTTTTTTTTCTTAACAAGATGGGGCACTCCAGAGATCTCGATGCAGCCCCAGGCAATCGCCAACATCCTCTTCTGTTGCAGACCCCCAGTCTTGGGCTCGGTCCCCCTGGATGCTCTACTTCTGGATTGGGAGGGGAAATTTCTGTATGCCGCCTCTGTTCAAGGTTCTGGTCAAGATAAGGTCACAATCTTGCAAAGTGATCATGATTGCTCCAGACTGGGCCAGGCAGCCTTGGTATCCTCTGTCCCTAGGAGTCCATCTTCCCAAGAATCACAATCTGTTAACTTCCTCTCGGGAGGATTTGGTACCCTAGCCTTCGGTCTCAACTTCAATGTGTGGCTCTTGAGTTACAATATACAAGCCTGCATCTATCTCCGGGGGGGGGGGTCTGGATATTCACAAAGCCTCTCAAACCTGCCACCAGAAACTCATAATTCCAAATGGAAAAGATTCAACATTTGGTGTTCTAATAAGCGGATATCTGTAGATACTGTTGATTTGGCTACAGTTCTAGATTATATGGTTCATATTAATGGCTTAGGCCTCAGACCAGCTGCCCTGAAAGTCCACTTGGCAGCTGTTTCTGCATTTGTCAGTGGGGAAGGCTTCCTCACTGGCATGTCATTCTGTTTTCTGTAAATTCTTTAAAGGATTGCTCCATACCAATCCTCATTTTAAAGATCCTACTCCTGCTTGGGATCTTAATGTTTGCATTGCTCAGCTTATGCAACCCCTTTTTTTTTTTTTTTTTTTTTTTTTTTGAGCCTTTGGCCTCAGCAGAACTTGAATACTTGACTTGGAAGGCTGTGTTCCTGGTAGCTATTGCTTCTGCCAGGCTTATCCGTGAATTACAAGCTGTCAGCGGAGCCTGATTTTTATCTATCCATAGAATAAGGTGGTCCTTGTAACTAACAGGAGGTTCTTACCAAAGTGGTTTCAGATTTTCATCTGAACCAGTCCTTGTCTCTTCCAGTCTTCACAGATTTCTCTTCAGAGGAGAGAAGGTTACACAGCTTGGATGTTAAGAGGGCACTTGGCTACTACATTGAGTGCACTAGGTGTCAGCGTGGCACATCCACCTCTGGACAAGGTTGTGGGTTATTGTCCCACAAAGGGACTGGGCTTGCACCTAAAAAAATCACTGGCATCAGAGTGCAGTATTGGGGGGGATGCTGTACTGCTGGGGTATACTGTCCTTCGGATGAGACATTAAACTGAGGTCCCTTCTAACCATCCTGGTGGGTTTCCAGGTGGAAGTAAAAGAACCCAGGGCACTTTTCGGAGAGTAGGGGACGTTCCCGGTGTCTGGCCAACATTCCCCTTCCCATAAACCAGTTCATGCAATTATCCAGGCTGTGTGGGTGGTGTGCGATATGGCCACCACTACACATTCAGTCACTTCACTACCAGTCTAGCATTGCTTGTAAAGCAATTTGGGATACACTATGAAAAGTGCTATATAAATGCCGATTCTTCTCTAAGGCACTTAGGTTTGACTGTCCTCAGTTTCTCATTTATGGTGAAGTGGGAAAGGGCAAACCTGCTAAGAGTATTATTGCCAGGTGGATTGTCTCTTGTATACAATTGTACTATGAGAAGCTAGGCAAAATACCCCCTTCAGGCCTGAGGGCTCATTCGATTAGAGGTACAGCTGCTTCTCTGGCTGCTGCCAAAGAAAATACCATTGTGAGAAATGGTAAAGCAGCCACCTGGAAAATGGTCCATACATTCACCAAGCATTACTCCCTGGATATCCAGGCTAGGAGTGATGCTAGGTTTGGTACAACAGTACTGCAGAGCCTATTCCCAAAATAAGTTTGTCCTTCCTCCATGGAGGTATTGCTTGGTAGTCTGCATTGTCAGAATACAGCAAGACTTCATGTCTGAAGAAAAATTACTCACCTTAATTTTCTTCTAAAGGAATCTTGCTGTATTCTGACCTGCCTCCCCTCTCAACCTGTTTTTTGGAAGTGGGCTGGCAGGTACAGTGCTGTACCTCAGGGGTGTACGTAGCACTCCCCCTGTGTAGAGGGGGTTATGGGTTATGTTTAGTTATATTGTTCACTACCTAGTTTTTGTTTTGGAGTTCTCAACTTGTCTTTTGGGGACCCAAAACATTTGTTTGCCTTTTGGCTAGTAGATTTACAATTTCCACCTAGAAGGTGTAGTTGGCATTAGCTCGTAAGAATTTAACAGTTACACTTGGAAGTGCAGCAGACAGAGGTTTGAACCAAGCTCGAGCTCAATTTTCTATGCTCTGGCGTAGTTAACTCTTTCCTCTCTGGAGTGGTTAAAGTGCCGGGGCTAACTGCATACTGTCAGAATACAAAATCTACACTACTCCAGAATTGTGAGCTTGAAATGGCTATTACAAATATATTTTTAAAAAAGGTACAAAGCCTGCTACATACCGTCAAGTAGCAAACAAAATCCCAACCAGTTTTGCAGCAAGACTCCATTAGAAGAAACAATTACTAGGTGAGTAAATTTTCCTTGCATATGGGGATGTAGAAAAGGGTAAACCAGCCTCTGAAAGATCAGTTTCTCAATGGATGGTTCAGGGTATTCAATTCTGTTACACTAAAGCGGGTAAAGAGCTCTCAACCAGTTTGAGGGCACATTCTACAAGAGGGACTGCTGCCACCCTTGCAGCTGCCAGGGAGGTCCCCTTGGTGGACATTTGCAAAGCAGCTACGTGGAAAACGGTAAGCATCTTTACAAAGCATTACAACTTAGACATTCTGCCCAGAAGTGATGCTGGGGTTGGCAGCTGTCCTGCAGAGTCTGTTTCCAAAATAAGTTGTGCCTACCTCCAATGGTACTGCTTGGTAGTCTGCATAAAGTTATGAATATCCTGAGCATTATTGGGGTTGGAGAAAATTACTTACCATAGTAATCTTATGTTTTTTTTTTTTCCCCAGTGATGCTCTGATATTCTTAACTTCCTTCCCTTCCAGAACTTCAGCTTCTGCATGCTGGTGCCACCAAACCATGTTTTGTTGCATATTCTGTTTAATCTTTAACAGGTTTTTTCAAGTGTGTTCTCCTTTTGGAGTTTTCTTTGGTTTTGTCAAATGTTGTTCTCCTCCCTTTGGAGTTTTATCTGTTAAAATTCCATGCTTTAATTAGGGGTAACCTCTCCTCCTTTTATAAAATGTTAGTTACATTAGTTTCCTAATGCCTGACTTCCAGGCTTCTCTCAAATCTGAAGAGGTTTGAACACTACAGTTGGTAGAGGCAGTGTTTGAAAGATCATGGGCTGCATATGCAAATCACCACAGGATGTTATGCTGGTTCAACTTTAAGCAGAATTGCATGGTGCCGAAAGGCCTCTCGCAGTTTGCCAGGGATGCTAACAGATGACATAGACATGTGTTTTGTCCTACCAGGACTCATCAGTATGCCTCTTCTGTTTGTCACTCCAGTGGAATGAACCAGCTACCCTAAGACTGTCTGGGTTAGGTTGTGGTGAACCCATTAAAATAAAAAAACTATTTAAAAGACACAACCTCTGTGCGCAAACACTGAGGCAAGGGCTACCCCAAAGGGCATTTGGCTGGGAAGCCAAGTTTCTAGAAAATACAAAATCACACATGCCCACACAATGCAAAGCATCATGGGCTGCATATGCAAATCACCACAGAATGTTATGCTGGTTCAACTTTAAGCAGAATTGTATGGTACACTGGGGCAAAGGTCTGTACTCCAGGTACTTCCTTACCCCAAAAAAGACAGGGGAGTGGTGACCCATCCTAGACCCAAGATACCTAAACATCTTTTAAAACCAAAGTTCAAGATGGTAACTCTGGGAATAATCCTTCCCTCTCTAAGGCCAGGGGACTGGCTAGCCTCCCTGGACCTCAAAGATGCCCATTTTCACATTCCCATCAGGTGCTCCCACAGAAAGTATCTCAGGTTCAAGTTGCCCTCAGGCCACTATCAGTTCAGAGCAATGCCCTTTGGCCTGACTTCAGCCCCAAGGGTTTTCACAAAGTGCCTGGCAATAGTAGTTGCCTTTCTAAGGAGGCAAAATATTTCCATTTTTCCATATCTGGACAACTGGCTCAAGTGGGCCAGTCCTCTGACCAAGTCAAGTCAGACATGCAAGTGACCCAGCAAGTGCCTCTCTAGGATTTCTCAACCTTCCCAAGTCAGTTCTCGAGCCAGTGCAGCTCCTTACCTTTATAGGGGCAGAGCTGGATACTGTCAAAGCAAGAGCCTTTCTTCCCCTGGAAAGGGCAAGAGTTCTTAGAACTGGCTTCTTCCTTCAGCCTTCAGGTGTCTCGACCAGCATGGCATTTCCTCTAGCTCTTGAGCCACATGGCAGCCTCTACAGCAGTGGTCTAAGGTGCAAGATTCCAGATGAGGGACATTTAGTTCCATCTGAGGGCCTTTTGGTCCCAAAAGGACTCCGTTACAAAACTGATCCCAGTGACCCGGACCCTGATCCAAGCCCTTCAGTGGTGGCAGTATCAGGACAATCTAAGGCAAGGGGTCTTATTTGCCACTCTCTCATTCAGTGGTTTCTTACCACGGATGCTTCCCTCCTGGGCTTGGGAGCCCATCTGGGGGCCCTCACTGCCCAGGGACTGTGGTCCCCTCCAGAATCTCTTCTCCATATCAATCTCCTGGAACTGGGGGCAGTTTTTCTGGCCCTGCAAGCTTTCTCTCAGTGCAGAACAAGGTGGTTCAAGTCAGAACAGACACCACCACCATGTGGTACATCAACAAGCAGGGAGGCATGCGGTCTACAGCCTTGTGTACAGAAGCCATGAAGTTGTGGTCCCTGGCTTATTCCCTGCAAACCTCTCTAGCAGTCCACCTTCTGGGGGAAGGACAATGTGCTAGCAGATGCATTGAGCCAGATTTCACAAGGCCATCACAAATGGTCCCTGGACCCTCTGGTCTTGAAGGTGATTTGTTTCAAGGTGGGGCACTCCAGAGATCTCTTTGCAGCCCCAGACAATCACCAACTTCCTCTTTTGTTGCAGACCCCCAGTTTTGGGCACAGTCCCTCTGGATGCTCTGATTCTGAACTGGGAAGGAAAATGTGTGTGCTTTCCCTCCCTTTCCTCTACTGTTCAAAATTTTAGTCAAGATAGTCACAACCTTGCAAAGTGATTCTGATTGCTCCAGATTGGGCCAGACAGCCTTGGTACCCCTTGTTACTGTCTCTAGCAGTCCATCTTCCCCCGTCTCTTCCCAGGAATTACAACCTGGTAACCTCCTATTGTGTACTCTTCTCCTGGGTTTTTGTTTCCCAGGTGCATTACTTTGCACTTCTTTGCATTGAATCTAAGTTGCCATATGTCTGACCATTCCTCCAACCTTGCCAAGTCCCCTCATCTTTTCTACCCCCCCTTGTGTATCAACTGTTACAGATCTTTGTGTCGTATGCCTCTTTGCAGATGGCAGTTTGTCTCTGGAGTGGACAGGCAGCAGGCAGATGTGCTCATCCAGGTGGTGACATCGCTTGAGTGGTCCCTCATCAGGAGATGGTGAACCACCCTGTGAGGCACACCTCCGAACTGGTTTGCTTCCTGGGAGAATGCAATACTCAAACTGTTTAGTACCACCACACACAGTCCAGGACACTGATTTTGGGTGGGGGGGGTCCTTTGGAAGACCCCAGGCCTGTAGTACACCCTTTCTCTCCTTCCTTGATCAAGTGGTGGACCAGGTGAGGGTGATCCTGATGGCTCCAGACTGGCCATAGCAGTTTTGGTACCCATATCTCTTCAGCCTCAGTAGCAGGCCTTAATGGCAGTTGCCTCTTCATCCAGTCAAGACCTGCTGACAATAGGGAAAGGTTTTGCACTTGGACTTTCAGTCCCTGCACCTCACTGCCTGGTTGTTGAGCAGTTAAGTGTTCCACACTGAGTATTTCTGAGTGCCTCACATTTTGGAGGCCTCAGAGTAGACTTGCTGGTAGTTTTTCATTTTCATGTCTGAGCAAGGAGCTTGATCCTCTTGCCTTCCCTGTGGCTAGTATCTTAGTACCTCTGGTCCCTCTTCAGCTGGTTCTGCAAGAGACTACCCTTATGTGCATCTGGCTGCCAGTTTTGCATACTGGGTGGTGGCTGGTGCAGACAGCCAGAGAAGGTGGTTGGGGCACTTTTAGGGGCCTGGACCACCTGGTGTGGGTGTGTCCATGTCTGTCCCAACTGTAGGCTCCACGCTCTGGACCAGAGGAGGAAGCTTGCTAATTAAAGGATGCACAGCTGGAGTTCAGGGTGAGGCTCACCAGCTGTTTGTAATTTAACACATACTGAAGCCACACCTGGCAGACCAGCAGCAAAGCAGAAGATTGGTAGGTGGATCAAATCGTGCATTGACTTCTGCTGTAGGTTGGCTGGTAGGGAGCCTCCCATTGGGTTTCGAGCTTATTTCACCAGACATACTGCTGCCTCAGTGGCTGCTTCAAGATACATTTGTATCCAGGAGATCTGCTGATCCTTCTGTATTCTTCAATGCAGATACTAATCAGCCTTTCATTCCCTCTCCATGAGCTCAGCTGTAAGTGTCTTGCATGTTCTTACACATGCTCAGCAGCTTTGGATCACCTTGTCCATAGACCATTTATAGAATGGGACCTTAATCTGGTTCTGGAGTCCCTTAAGCCAAGCTGATTTGAACCTGCTGCTACTTGTATGAATTTTCGTGTCTGAACAGCATGTCTAGTTGCCATCCCCTTGGCTTCCCAGGATTGTGGGCTGCAGGCTTTAAGGATCCACTGTTCAATATCAGAGTGGGTTTTTACCCAACCCTTGGTTCCTTCCCAAGGTTCTGTCGGTCTTTGTATTGTTAGGCTTTCCATCTTCCTGCTTTTATTTCCTCTCCCCTTTCAGTGCAGGTATTCTTGCAGTCTCTGAATAACTTTAAATCATTATGCTTCTGTTTACACACAGCCTTAATGCATTTTTTGTTTGCTGCCAGGATGGTGGGCACTCCTTTTCAGAGTGACTTTTTAAAGAATGGTATCTTATTTAATGCATTTTCTTGAAGCCTGCTCTGTCTTCAAAGGCCTTTTGTGTCCCTCCTGTCCTGCAGTGTGGTACTGTTTTTAAATACTTTAAAAGGTGACTGGAGAGGGTGCCCAGATATTCTTATCTCACTTTCCCAACTGCCTCTTCTGTATTTTCAGGTAATATATTTAGACATGCCTTCTGCTTCATGTTTGTTTATCCTTTTTGTGCCCTTTCACTGTTTTTTTTTTCTTTGTGAAATTTCCTGTCTGCCTGGTCAGGATTCTGGTCTCCTGTCAGTTTGGTAGAACTAGAGCTAGTCTTGGGTGGGGAAAACCTGAGGTGGCAAGTGCTGCCCATATTATCTGGGTGGTCCTGAGACTAGCAGCTTCATTATAACAGATCTAGGAACTGTAAGGTTATGAAGTCGAGTGCAGCTTGGCAAACAGGTGTCTGGTGTGAAAGGCCATGGAGTCCTGTTTTCTTGACCCTAAATGTTGGTCATTTTTAAAATGAATTGTTTATACAACTAGCAGAAGTCCCACTGAAGTTGTATTTGTCACTAAAACTTGAACAACCATCTCGTTTTCTAACAGAGCTCCAGTTCTAGTAGCCCTTGCACTGATTGAGTGTGGAATGAAGTATGAAGATGCAGTGCAGTTCATTAGACAGTAAGTACCAATCTGGTGTTTGACTTTACATATTGTTGATGGCTGGTTTTATTCATAAAACTGATTTTGTGTGGCCACATGTAGGCTACTCTGTTTTGGTGGGGGGTCTAGTCACAGAAGGCATGCAAAACACTAACTGTATAACATTGTTTAGCGGGGACCCTGCTGGGGAGGGGGGCCAGTGTACTTGACAAGATGCATGTCAATCTGAAGATCCCTGTTGGAGATGCCAGCATGCAGTACAGGGAAGTGTAGTATAGCTGGATATGCTATAAACCTCCCGATCAACAAGAAGCACTCTATGAATTGAAGACTTCTGAGCGGGCAGCTAGGGCCAAAATAGAGTGTCTTGGAATGACTAAGGCTAGTGGGGGTAATATGTAGAACACCCTCCCCCGTGCATA
Source organism: Neoceratodus forsteri (assembly GCA_016271365.2). Classification (NCBI taxonomy): domain Eukaryota; kingdom Metazoa; phylum Chordata; order Ceratodontiformes; family Ceratodontidae; genus Neoceratodus; species Neoceratodus forsteri. The sequence continues at coordinate 1,019,758,964 of CM057454.1, read as the reverse complement.
GAGGGGGTTAGAATTCTTAGAGGGTAATTGAGAAGACAGTGGGGCATACCTGTGAGGACAAGTTATAAGGGGCCTGCATCTCAAGGCCCAAATGTTATCCATAAGAGTAAACAAACTAAGAACAGAAAGCCTAGCATTAATTGGTAGATGTCTGGAGAACCAGTGTTGCACCTGGTAAGGGTAGCAGACATTTTCTTGTTAATTACAGGTCAGGGAGATTTGTATCGGTGACGCACAGTGCTTGAGCTGTGAGGATCAGTCTTTTTTTCAAATTTTTTTTTTGGTTGACTATCTGGCATGGTGATTAAATTTGGTCATTTCTAACTTGCTTTTTAAAAGCACCACCCTTGGAGCAGCATCTTAAAGTTTAAGGTTTCAGACCCCAGTCATCGTGGTGGTGTCTGGGTGTCTGAGCAGACATGGTGGGTGGAGGTGTTTGAGGGTGAACATGGTGGGAGGGTGCATGGGTGGAAGTGGGGTAGGTGGAGGGGTGTTGATGGGGGCCACAAACAATTGAACCAAATTTCAACTGAACATATCAAGCCTCCCCAGAGTATGCTTTCCAAATTTTCAGGACCAGAGGAAAAAGGAGGGGCCTCAAAGTAACAAAAGCTCTGGAGGGAGAGAAGTATGGCATAGAGGTAGAGTAACTGCTATGAATGAGCCTGGTACATCCAGCAGACTGACTTGGAGTTTGATTCCTACAACCTCCACTTGTCTGAGCAAGTCACTTAACCTCCACGGTGCTCCCGGGTTGCCCCTGAAAACAGGCACCTTTGCCATAGCCAGTTACCAAAGAATAAAGTACACTATGTGGTGGTGGTAAATCAGGGGATCAAAGCAATAGAACTAAAGGGTAAACGGGGAGGAGAGGAGGCACTGTGGGTCACCTGGAGACTGGAAATGGTACCACAATCCACATAGGGGTTGTAGATGGACCCCTATCTCGAGGGGAGGAAATGGATGAGGAAATGATAGAAGGCATCCTTAGGATGGTAGAGAAAGGGGAGATGCTGCTGATGGGGGACCTGAATATGCCAGATGTTAACTGGAACACCTTTGCTGCAGCCACATCCAAGAGCAGGGCCATTCTAGATGCCCTACAGGGGGCATGCCTCAGACAGCTAGTTTTGGAACCCACTCGGGAGGGAGCACTCTTGGACCTGATACATTCAAATGGGGGTGGAGAGAGGATCTCTGATCTTGACGTGGGTAGCCATCTGGGAACAAGCTACCACCAAACGGTGTGGTTCATGATCAACTTGGCTGTAGAGTCAAGCCACACAAAAGTGGAGGTACTGGACTTGAGGAGGGCTGATTTTTGTCAAGATGGGAGTGCCTCAGAAAAGCACTAGCAGATGGGCAAAGTGGGGTGGAGCAACAATGGGGAAACATCAAAACTGCCATCAGAGGCAACAAGCCTTTGTGTGAAGCAAATAAATCAAAACAAAAGGAAGAAAACACTATGGTTAACAAAATAAATGGTGGAGAAGGTTAGGGAAGAAGACAGCATTCAGGAAGCATAAAGAAACACAGAAGGAGCAGGATAAACTACCAGTTACAGCAGAAGGAAGTGGGGAGGGCACTCAGAATAGCAAAGGCAGAGACAAACAGTGAAAAAGCAGGGATACTGAATGAATACTTCTGCTTGGTACTCGGAGTGGAAAAGCAGCTGGAGAGACTTAATCCAGTCAATAGAAACTCTCTGGATAGGGAGGTTGATATTGGTCCCTTCACATAAAGGGTTCTGAAAGAACTCTTAAAACTGAAGGTAGCTAAAGCAATGGGGCCTGATGCTATTCACCCCAGAATTCTAAAAGAACTAGTAACACCGCTGACCTCCCTTTTTAATCATGGGAGGATGGTATGGTACCTGAGGACTAGAGGAGGGCAGATGTGATTCCCCTTCACAAAAGTGGGAGAAAGACAGAGGCAGGAAACTACAGACCTGTCAGTTTGACCTGTGGTAGGGAAAATGATGGAATCACTTATGAAGGAAAGAATTGTTGAGTACCTAGAGGCAAGTGGGGCACAAGACCCAAGGCAGCATCTATTGACAGCAGGAAGGTCATGTCAGGCGAATCTAATTGATTTCTTTGACTGGGTGACCAAAGTAGTAGACCAGGGAGGGGTTGTGGACATTGCCTACCTAGGCTTTATCAAGGCATTTGACACAGTTCCGCACAAAAGATTAGCAAATTAGCCAGCCTGGAGTGGGTTCCAAGGTGGCAGCCTGGGTAAAACACCTGCTGGACAACAGGACACAGCAGGTAATAGTAAAATGGAGTCCACAGTAAAGAAAGGAGGGTTACTAGTGGGGTACCACAGGGTTCAGTACTGGGGCCAGTCATTTTTTGATGTCTAAGTGACACTGCAGAGGGACTGGAAGGGAAAAGTCTTTGCAGATGAGACAAAGATCTGCAACAGGGTTGATGCACGAGGTGGGGTGGAAAGGATGAAAAGGGACTTGGCAAGGTTGGACGAATGGTCAAATGTGTGGCAGCTTACATTAAACACAAGTGCAAAGTAATGGACCTGGGAAACAAAATTCCAGGGGAGCAGTATACAATGGGGGGTGAGATACTGACAAAAATGGAAAGGGACCTGCGAGTAGTCTTATCAGATGACCTAAAGGGGGACCAGCAATGTGAGAAGGCAGTAAGGAGGGCTGGTGCGATATTGGGATGCATAGGGAGAGGCATCACCAGTAGAAAATGGGAAGTTGGCCCTCTGTACAGACAGTTGGTAAGACCACATCCTGAGTACTGTGTACTGTTCTGGAGACCCAATCTCCACAGACAGACAGGGTGGAGGCTGTCCAGAGGAGGACAACCAAAATGGTGCAGGGTCTGCACCAGAAGACATATGAATGACTAAAGGAGTTTAAGATGTATAGCCTTGAGGAAAGAAGGGAGAGAGGGGACATGATAGACTCGAGTCCAAGAGGGTAGCATCTTTCTGAAAAAGATGTGAAAGAACAAGGGGGCACAATTTGAAGATAGAGGAGGGACGGCTCAGAGGTAAAGTGAGGAAGTATTTCTTCAGAGGGCTGTAGATGCATGGAATGGCCTTTCTGAGGAGATTGTAGAGTCCTGAACAGTAGGAGTTCAGGAATGCATAGGACAGATGTAAGGCAATTCTAGTGGGGATAGAAGGAAGTAGACTGACTAGGATCTTCAGCTTATCCATTAGGTAGGGATATGGGCAGACTAGGTGGGCCAAGCAGTACCATCTGCCATCAAATTCTGTTTCTGTTAATCAGCCTGATGTCTGGGAAGATTTAAGGAAATCGCTGCTGAAGGAAAGGATTGTGGAATATCTTGAATCCAGTGGGATACAAGACCTAGGGCAGCATGAATTCACAGGGGAGATCATATCAAACAAAACTCGTAGATGTTTTGACTAGGTGACCTTTACAGGTGGCGCTCTATGACATCACACTAGGGAGACAAAATAAATTTTCTCTTCATTCACTAATCACTAGAATAACCTCTTCTCTTTCATCTGCATAATAAAATGGCTAAAATGATGCTTTGTCAACTGCAGTATCTGTGGAACTCTCTACCGGGGCTTCCCCACTGACAGTGGAGTCTCTGCCCTAAGTGCCCAATTGAGGGCTGCACATGCTGAAATCCTTTATCTTGGATCACAACTGCACCACACCCTGCAGTGGTCTAATACTATCCCTCCTAAGCACGACAACATTGTGCAAACACCCCATCCCAAAGAACAAACTAACCTGGAGGGTGGCGTGTAGTCACAAAACCCAAAGGAGCAACACCTAAATCTGAGTACTCCTGTTAGAATGTCAAATTCGCCATACTAGCATCTGCATCGTTAAATGTAACGGACACAAATTTGGGGAGTGATGCGTTGCAAGATGTAAGTACCTGCGCTACAGAAACTACAAAGGGGGGGAAATATATACTTGTCCTAGGTGACTCCATGATACGAGGAGTAGTCACACATTCGGCAGCAGGATCAAGCTGCAGTTATGGTCGGGTGCCTCCCTGGCACGCTGGTATGGAGCGACATAAACTGTGTAGAAAAGCTTGTACACATGGCACCACAGAACACACGTTCTCATCCACAAGGGAACAAATGGCCTGCCCTGTCGACTCTAGAACAGACTAAGCTAAACCAGTCCAAGCTGGGTGACGTCTGGCATCTTTCTTGGAGATGCTGCCTGTGTGGGTGAAGGGGGGGGGGGTGTTAACAGGCAGAGGATCAGAGAAGGATATAAACAGCTGGCTGAAACAATGGTGCCAAGAGAAAGGACCCCTCTACATTGGCAATTGGCAGAACTTCTGGGACAAGGAGTTAAGATTTGATGGGCTACACCTTACAAGAAAAGGTACTAGGGCACTAGTCCAGATGTTTGACATCCATCTTTGTCAATTAAACTAGAGGGTGGGGAGGAGGCACCAGCACCCATCAACACACAGGTCACCATCTGCCCCTCCATCACTTCCTTACAACAATCCATCAGTAAAGCAATATAAACATACCATCAAGAGCAACAACCATCATATTTCCAACCAGTAGGTACCTACACCAACAGTCCCTGTCAACCAGTCTGATGCAGGAATAGGTCAGGGTTTCAACAAACACCAGGGGTCATATTTCCAGCAGCATCTTGGCCCTCAAAGCTGCACAAAACCTACAAAAAAGCCCCCGGGGCCTCCCTCAACATAGGCAAAATAACCCCCCAGGTGGTTCAGTACTTCAGGAGTGGAAGGCAATGTGCATCAACGCATGCAGCCTTTCAAACAAAATCCCTAAGCTTTCCGCCATAGCAGGAACTGGATTGGGTAGCAATCACTGAAACATGGTTCTGATAACCACACCTGGGATATTGGTATACCCAGCTATGCACTTTTCCGCAAGGCCCAGAAAGAGGGGAGGTTGCAGTATGTCAAGGAATGAATAAAGGCAAGAGCTATATAAAAAGCTCAAGGAGGCTAGAAAGGCTATCAAGTTGCAAGCTCAAGTGGAGGAAAAAACAGTGCTGGGAATCAAGAAGGGGGACAACCTTTTTAGATGCAAAAAAAAATGCAAAGGGGATAGAATGTCAACAAGCAATGGTCAGATAGTGGAAAAAGATAGACAAAGCTGAAGCACTCGATGCATTCTTTTGCTCAGTCTTCACAAATGAACAGAAGTGGTCCAGCACTAAAAGAACTCTGCATGGGAGGCAGACACAAGCCCCTTCGCAAGAGAGGTTGCTGAAAGAACTAGAAAAATTGAGGACTGATTAAAGCCATGGGACTGGACTGAGTTCACCCAAGAATACTGAGCGCTTAAAGAAATAGCTGCACCATTAGCTGAGCTATACAATTAATCTCTGGAAAGTGGCTAGGTGCCACTTGACTGGAAGAGGGCTACCATGGTACTCCTGCATAAAAGTGGCAGCAGGGAGGAGGCATGAAATTACTGCCAGATCAGCATTACCTCAGTGGTAGTTGAAATCATGACACTCAAAGGGCAGTAGACTTCTAAAACAGGCAGAAAAACTCTACCCCAAACACTGATTTACTGCAGGTAGATCATTTATTTTTTCAATTAGTCTTTTGGTAACTGGATGAAGCCCACTAGGCACAAGTGCCTGTTTTCGGGGGTGACGTGGGAGCACTTGGCGGTTAAGTGACTTGATCAGTCACAGTATGCAAGTGGAGGTTGTGAGAATCTTAACTCTGGTCTGGTCTGCTGGATGTACCAAGTTAACACCATGTTCCTCTAACCTCTAGGCTATACTGCAGCCCATGTCAGACTAACCTGATAAAATGTTTTAGGTGATCAAAGCAGTGGACTGGCGGTCGGTGGACATGGCGTACCTGAAGTTCAGCAAGACCTTTGACACCATCCCACACAGACTTATCAAACTTGAACAGACAGGTTTTGGTCATAAGATAGTAAGCTGGGTAGCGCACTGGCTTGCAGGATAGAACTGTCACAGTAAACTGTGCCATGTCCAAAGAGTTTTGTGACGAGCAGAGTTCTGGTAAGGTGCTGTGCTTCTGTCACCTTGATGCCGTTAAGGAACGCCATTCCCATATTACCCATTGACAATTTTGGAGCCAACAGAAAAGGAAATTACAGTAAGTATGAAATTAGCTTTTTCTTTGGTAAAGCTCCAGCTCTTATGTTGGGGCAAGAACTGGCTTCTCTGAGGAAGTAATAAGAAAGAGGGAGTAAACAGTGAATCTTCATAACAGTATCTTGGTCATCAGGTCACACATAGAATTTCACCAGTGAACTAGGATCCACACGGAAGCTTCTCAGTAGTACTACTAGGGGGTATCCAGTGATGGTGCTTATAAATGAGTGACTGTAAAACAGTGACTCATTTATAGCACTATCAGTTACCCTAATTTAGTGACCAAAGTAACTGGAAGGGGAGGGATAGGAAGGAGGATTTGGAAGGAAAGGTGAGCCTGCTTCAACCAAGCCAGCCGTTTGGTGGGGAGGGTGGCTGACTACAGTGCACTGGTTTTGGGACTTGCCTAGGGGCAATTGTGTGCCACTGCTTGTAGCTGTCTATTTTTTTTCCACCACTGTTTTTTCCCCCTCCTCAACATGTGCCCCCTGAAGTTGAGAATACTTAGTAAGGGGGGTGCAGTGGGCAAAGCTCCCTGTGAGGAGGGGCATGGGGGGGCACAGCCCCCCTGCAAAAACAATCTGCAGGAAGTTGGGTCGCTGACGATTGTACATTACTAAAATGCTTTTCAGCAATATACCATCCCTGTGATGGTGGCCTCATCACATGAAACCCCACTAGGGCTGTCCACACCAACATCACCATCCCTGTGAAAAGGTTTGGGAAGCCCCACTCTCTCCTCTGTTTACCATTGTCTACTCTGTTAGCATGGGTCTCTGCAGAAGCTCCAGCAGTTGTGTGCCATTTTTGCCTACAGCTGTATTTAGTTTTTTCAGAATCTGAGATTCTCCTACCTTGTTTATGTAGTTATTCCTTCCACTTCTGTTCCTGCCACTGTGGAAAGATTGCCTCTTCTGTCTTGGGCTTGACCATAACATCTGACTGAGCTCTGCCATAAATTCAACCAAACCACTCTCGCGATGGAAAAAGGATCTGAATATTTGATAGAACAGGTAGCCATTTCTGGGCAGTGGGGTCCTTGGGTCCCTCCTTCCCAGTCACCAGCAGGTTCATCAAGCTCCCAGGCCACCAAGGCTCTATTAAAGTCCTTGTTTGTTGTGGGGGGTGTCATAGACTGAGATTGGAACCACTCCACAATGGCTGCTTCTCTTCCCTTGGGGTGCAGCTGCACTAACACCTGTCTTTGTCCAGGTCTGTTACCAGACTCATGACGGTGCCATTGTCCACCTCTCAAGGTGGCCAGTTGTCTGCCCCAGTTCAGAGCCTGGCTCATCTAGGCCTGATGCTTCTCCAAGCTATCTGGCTTCAAGCTCCCAAAGCCCAACCGATGGGTCATCTCGCCCTGTGCCATCAACCCTCAATTGATGCAGCAGTTTATGATGGTCTAACTCAGTGATATCGTATCCTGACAAATTTACTATGGTCTTGGCCCACAGGTACCCAGGCCTATAAGCACCTCACTGATGGATTATCATCAGTCCCTTGTTTGACCTCATTGTGGAGCAGGTTGACATTGGAGTACCATTCTGACCTCATTTTGCAAAAGGAAGGAGAACCTCTCCTCAGACAGGTCCACTGCCACCTCAGTGAGCTGAGCAAGGACTCTCGTCAATCATATCTCCAGGTCTCCTCCAGAGGACTCTACTTTAATATTATGAAGCTGCTGCCCTTTGCCATGGGCTTCCATACTGTGTAAGAGGATGCCACCGGACAAGAGCTAGTGGACTTTCTGGAAAATCCAGAATCTAACATTCCTCCTAGCACTGAGGAAGGCCACTGCTGCTTGGCACAGACCCAATGGGGTTCCAGCTGTGTCCCCCAGGGCCTTCCTTATGCTAACCAGCCCCAGATAAGACTCCATGGTAAAGGCAGCCCATGATGGGTCGAAGGTACCTATGCACCTGTTACCTTCCTGCTGAGGAATCCTGCAGGACTGACTTTGGGGTAAAACATAGAAACATAGACTTTGACAGCAGATAAGGACCGCTTGGCCCATCTAGTCTGCCCATTTCCCTACTTACAGGATAGGCCGCAGATCCTAGTTAACAAACAGCCTGTTTCTTCCTACCCCCCACAAGAATTGCCTTATGTCTGTCCCATGCATTCTTGAATTCTCCCACAGTTGGACCCCACAACCTCCTCAGGAAGGCTGTTCCATGCATCCACTACCCTCTCTGTGAAATACTTCCTCACATTACCCCCCAAACCCCTCTTTAACTTTAAATTGCGTCCCCTTGTTCTTGCACGTCTTTCTGAAAGATGCTACCCTCTTGGACTTTGTTGATTCCACTGAGGTACTTAAGTTTCTATCATGTCCCGCCTCCCTTCTTTCCTCATGGGTATACATATTAAGCTCCTTTAGTCTTTCCTCATACTGCTTCTCTTGCAGACCCTGCACCATTTTAGTTGCCCTCCTCTGAACTGCCTCTATCCTGTCTATGTCCTTGCGGAGATGGAGTCTCTAGAACTGGACACAGTACTCCAGATGGGGTCTCACCAACCCTCTGTATAGAGGGATAACAACTTCCCGTTTTCTGCTGCTGATGCCTCTCCCTATGCATCCCAGTATATCCCCAGCCCTCCCTACTGCCTTCTCACATTGCTTGCGGACCTTAAGGTCATCTGATATGATTACCCCAGGTCCCTTTCCTTTTCTGTTACTACCCCCCATTGTGTATTCTTTCCCTGGGTTCTTGTTTCCCAGGTGCGTTATTTTGCACTTCTTTGCATTGAATCCTAGTTGCCATACTTCTGACCATTCCTCCAACCTTGCAAGTCCCTTCTCATGCTTTCTCTATCTTGGGGCTGAGGATTGCCAGTTCTCTCACATGGTCAAATACCCGAATACCATCTGGAAGAAGGGCAAGGCTGCTGCTCAGGCCCACCCAGAAACTGGAGGTTCTCCAATTCTTGTAGCTTGCAGTGTGCAGAGGATATCGCGGATACTGATGCCAGGACTGCTGCCAAAGAAATTTACCTTCATAGACATTCATGGCTGAGGGGCTCTTAACTTTTTGTGGCAGATGTCCAAAGTGCTCAACTCCCCTTTCAGTGGCTCTAAGCTGTTTGGGTCAGATGTTCAGGACATCACCAGCAACCAGGCATCTGGCAGGGCTCCTAGGCAGCCTATGAGCGGACTGTGCCCTCATTTCGTAAGTTGCTCCAAGTCTGGAGCAGCCTCTCATACCCAAGGGAAGAGGCCTTCAAACATGAAGTCTTGTTGTAATCTGACATAATGCAGTTGGCCCCAGCACTTGAACTGCCCTGGAGAGGAACATCAACTCTGTGCTGAAGCACAGAACATTGAGCTCAAGCTCAGTTTTCAAACCTTTGTCTGTGGTACTTTCCAGTGTAACTGTCAGATTCTTCACTCTGCCTAACAGTGAAGTCGCTCTGGAGATTTCCTCTGCTCGGTTCGGTAAAGTAAAGCGCTTGGTTTTAAACCGTATATTTTTTCAGATTTCCAGCCTGTCTACAGTACAGGTAGCGTGTAGATGGGTAGTGACTTTTCTGTTTATAAAAGTTTGGAAATTGTTTTTTTCCTTAGTTTCTTTCCAGTCGGTCCAGTGTGGAACCAACCTTGTTGCATCTCCTGTTTTTTACTAAATTCTGGGATTAGAGTGGTGTTCCAGTACAGATTGGTTTCAAAAAGTGATTTTTCTGGTTCTGTTTCAAAACCCACGACACGGTTTGTAACTGATAGGTGTCTTTATTACCTGGCTTAAAAGCTGCTATAGGGTAATCTGGTAGGTTGGCCATGACTGAGAAACCCAAGAGAACCAGTCCCACTGGGATTCAACACTATACTGTGTGGGAGGCCTTTGCCAACCCCCACCTCATCTGTCTGGGGTTTGTCCACCTCAGTCAGACTCCCGGATCTATAAACTTTCCTAAATCCACTCTAGATAAGACTGAGTAGGCTGAAGGAAAGGGAGTCTGAGAAGTCCATAGATCTGGATGGCCAGCCCAGTTTGGTTGCGGCCAAACCTGAGGTGCCTACTGACCTAGGCAATACCTCCTCAGGCAAAAGGAGAGCAATCCTGAAGGGCCAGTTCCATCAAAGGAAACGTAAGTCTGCCAGTTTGGATCCAGTACTGCATTCTCCAACTGCAGATGAAATAGCCAAAGCGATTGAATACTAATTGCTTAGACCAGTTCCATTTGAACCAGTACTGCCAGTTAGCTGGTTGGATCAGTCTCCTTTGGATTACAATCCAGATACATTTTGAGTGGGAGGGCGATGACTGTCCTGATGACTACATCCAGGAGGGGGTCTGGATGTGCCCATTGAACCGGTCATCTCCTCCGACAGGTCCTCTGTCTCCCCTCCCAGGCTTTGAGTCCCCTTCACACTTGTTTTACAAGAAGGTGGCTGAAACCCTTTCCCCTTCCCTTGGTTGAAGCTGTTGAGGAGGAAGAGCCTGATTTGTGGAAATGGACATCCCAGAATCCAAAAGGTTGTCTGTTCCTCTTAAGTCCTTGGGGAAAACAGACACAAGTTTACATACTCCTAATTACCTCCTATGGACAGGAGGTATATGCTATCAGGCTCGGGTACGGAGTTCCTTTATAATCATAGCAGCCATATTGGGGTAGTGCAGGCTGCAGCCTGTGGCGGGGCTAACATTCCTTTGGCTTCACATCCCCGGACAAGGATTCCAGAAAGGTTGATGCCATGGCCAGAAACATTTGGCATCCTCCATGGGACTCAAGCAGGCAAACTACATGGCCTACACAGCCAGATACCAGTCTAGATGGGATACTATTCTAGAACCGACTAAACGAGCCTCCCTCCTGCTAGCAAAGGAGCTGGAGGAGGTGGCTGCAGATAGAATTGAGGCATCTAAAGTACAATTTCACACTGTGGACTTAAGTGATGTAGCTATGACTCTTGATGCCACATCTGTCTCTCAGAAGGCATGCTTGGCTCAGATGTACTAGCATTTCACAGGATACCCAGACTAAGGCTATGGATTTTCCTGTAGTGGGCAACTGTTTGGGGAGCAGACATGCATGAAGAAAATGGATGAATACAGGACCACTTAAGGAGTGCACAGGCCAAGGAAAGGCAAGCCACTCCACAAAAGCAGCAGTCTAGGGGCAGGTCTTTTTACCAAGCCCAGGCCTCCTCTCCCTTCCTGCAGAGGGGGTTCTTAAGAGGGAGGGGCAGGAGGTGGATGAGCAGGGCTGCTCCCTCCTCCCAGTCTAAGGCTCCTGCCAAGCTGACACCCTGTGTCAGCCCAGGTTGACTCCCCAGTCCCATAGGAGGCAGGTTGGCTTACTACGTTCAGGCCAGGAAGTCTGTCCTCGGACAAGTGGGTCCTGGAAGTAGTAAGCCAGGGACTGGCCCTCTGCTTCAGAAAGTTCCCAAAAAAAAGGGCCAGGTTTTTTCCACCTGCATTTATCTCAAACCCTCACCCTAGAGGCAGAGGTTATCCTCTCCTAGCTCTCAGAGCTGTAGAGAAGGTTCCTACTCAGCACAGGGGAAAAAGACTCTACTTCAGGTACTTCCTTAGCACAAAGAAAACGGGAGAGTGGTGACCCATCCTAGACCTAAGGTATTTGAACAAACACATTTCAAAACCCATTCAAAATAGTAACTCTGGGAATGTTTCTTCCCTCTATAAGGCCAGGAGATTAGCTAGCATCCCTGGCCCTCAAGGATGCTTGCTTCCACATCCCTATCAAGTGCTCCCACAGAACATACCTCTGGTTAGTTGCCTTCAGGCCATTGCCAATTCAGGGCCATGCCATTCAGCTCAACATCCACTCCAAGGGTGTTCACAAAGTGCCTTGCAGTAGTGGTAACTTACTTCAGAAGACAGGATATCACCATCTTCCCATATCTGGACGACTGGCTCATTGTAGGTCAGTCATCTCGCCAGGTCAGCTCTGCAAACCACCCAGGACTTGCTCAGTTCACTGGGGTTTCTTAATCTTCCAAAGTCTGTCCTTGAACCAGTTCAGCTTCTTACCTTCATAGGAACAGAACTGTACACTACCCAAGCAAGCAAAAGCTTTCCTTCCCCTCGCAAAGGTGAAGACCCTAGTAGATCTTGCTTCATCTTTTCAACCTTGGGTGTCTCCAGCAAGACGGTTCCTCCAACTCCTGGGCCACATGGCAGCTTTCACTGCAATGGTACAGGAAGCAAGATTTCAGATGAGGGACATTTGGTTCTACCTAAGGTCCTTTTGGTCTCTGACTCTCACCAGATTCCAGTGACTTTGGTCCAAGTTCTCCATTGGTGGCTGGATCAGGACAACCTCAGACAAGGAGTCCCATTTCTCCCTCAAGCCCCCTTAGTAGTTTTAACTACAGATGCATCTCTCCTAGGTTGGGGAGCCCACCTGGGAGCCCTGATAGGTCAAGGGGTCTGGTCACCATGGGAGTCTCTCCTTCATATCAACCTCCTGGAACTCTGGGCAGTGTTCCTATCCCTTCAGTGCTTCTCAGATTGTCAGGGCAAGGTGGTCCAAGTCAGAACAGACTCCTCCACAGTGTGGTACATCAAACGGGGGGGCACTCTGTCCACAGCCTTGTGCACAGAAGCCATGAAACTGGTCTCTGGCCTAGTCTCTTCAGACTTCCCTAGTAGCAGTTCACATTCCAGGGAAGGACAGTATACTGGCAGATGCTCTGAGCAGAATATCCCAGGGACATCACGAATGGTCCCTGGACCCCCCTCATCCTGCAGGTCATCTTATCCAGGTGGGGCACTCCAGAGATGGATCTCTTTGCAGCCCCGGACATCTACTTCCTCTGTTCTGTTGTAGACCTCTACTTCTGGGGACTGTGCTCCAGGATGCTCCACTCTTGGATTGGAAGGACAGGTTTCTTTATGCCTTCCCTCCCTTCACTCTGTTCAGAGTCCTGATCAAAATTGGAACTCAACCCTGCACAGTGATACTAGTGGTTCCAGACTGGGCCAGACAGCCTTGGTATCCTCTGCTGCTGTCCCTGACCGTGTTGTCCCCTTTCTCTTCCCAGGAGATGCAATCTTCTGTCCTCCTCCCAGGGGAGGATCTGGTATCCCAGCCTCCAGTCTCTCAACCTCAAGGCCTGGCTCTTGAAGAGTTAGAATACGCAGGCCTGCATCTTTCTCAGAGTTCTGGATATTTTTAAGGTTTCCAGGAAACTTTCTACTAGAAAAACTAACTCCATAGGGAAGAGGTTTAGCATTTGGTGTTCTCAGAAAGGCATTGTGCCTGATTCTGTAGGCATCTCCACAGCCTTAGATTATCTGGTTCACCTCAATGGTCTAGGCCTTAAGCCTGCAACTCTGAAGGTTCACCTAGCAGCAGTTTCTGCATTCCTTTCAGCAGGGAAGGGCCCTTCCCTGGCTCTTCATCACCTTATCAGTTTTTCAAAGGTCTGGTTCATAGTAACACTCTGTTTAGAGAACAGACTCCTGCTTGGGATCGCAGTGTCTGCATTGCACAGCTCATGCAGACCCCCCTGAATCTATGGCTTCAGGCTAGTTGAAGTACTTGACCTAGAAAACTGTTCCTGGTAGCTATTTCTGCCAGGCGGATTAGTGAATTACAGGCCTTGTCAGTGGAACTTGACTTCATATTCTGACAGAGATAAAGTGGTCCTAAGAACCAATAGAAGGTTCTTGCCCAATGTGGTGTTTTCATCGGAACCAGTCCATGTCTCTCCCTGTGTTTTTCACTGATCTGTCTTCAGACGAAAGAAGACTATACAGTTCGGATGTAAACAGATCTGTGCTACTACATACAGCACACTAAGGCTCAAAGAAATGACTGTCTTCAGTTGTTTCTCAGTTATGGTGAGGTGGGGAAAGGTAAGCCTGCCACTAAAAACTATTGCCAGGTGGATTCTCTTGCATATAATCCTGCTATGATAAATTGGGTAAAACACCCCTTTCAGGCCTGAGGGCACACTCCACTAGGGGTATAGCTGCTACTCTAGCTGTGGCCAGATATGTACCCTTGTTGGAGATCTGTAAAGCAGCCACCTGGAAAATGGTACATACATTCACCAAGCATTACTCTCTGGATATCCAGGCTAGGAGTGATAGTAGGTTTTGCACTCCCTCCTCTATAGGGAACTGTTTGGTAGTCTGCATTATGTCAGAATACGGCAAGACTTCATGTCTGAAGAAGAAATTACTCACCATTGTAATGTTTCTTCTAATGGAGTCTTGCTGTATTCTGACACCCCCACCTCCCCTCTCGGAGCCTAGTTTTTGGAAAGTGGGCTGGCAGGTAGTGTTGCACCTCAGGTGTACCTTGTACCCTCCCTCTTAGGGTGGGTTAGCTGTTTGATGGGTTCTTGTGTTATACATGTGTTTAGTGTTGTCACTACCTTTTCTTTTTGGATTCTCGACTTGAGTCTTGGGCCCAAATTGTTGCCCTCTGGCTTAAATTTTGAACAATTTCAATATTTTTATACTGTTGCGTGTAAGAATCTGACGGTTACACTGGGAAGTACCAGAGGTTTGAATCGAGGTCGACATTCTATGCTTCAGCGTAGTTGACCCTTTCCTGTCCGGGGCAGTCCAAGTGCTGGAGCTAACTGCATTATGTCAGAATACAGCAAGACTCCTTTAGAAGAAACGTTACTGTGGTGAGTACTTTTTTCCTCTCTGCCTTGCCTACTTCCTCCAGCACTGCAGCTAAGCACCCCAGGGTTGACTGATCAGTAAGGCTGTATCTTTTTCATGGTAATTTTAACTGAATTGCACGGTCCCCTGGTGGCTAAAATGGTGCATTTTCACAATGTACAGACTGGACTAAAGTGTAAATTTTTCAATACATATCTTGTTTTATAAACATCTTTAAAAAGCTTTGCATGCTGGACGTGCAGTGAAAGCTTTCTTAGTGCCACAACCAGTTTAACACTGATTCTCCATGTCACTAAGAAGGTTCAGAAGATGGGCAGACTCTTTGAAGTGGGCCAATCTGACATCTCTGCCTTCTGAACCAGAGGAGAAAGACTGTCTACTAGTTCACAACCACATTCTTTACAGGTAGGATTAGGGACAAATGAGTGGTGATTGATGGCAATAAAAGCTAATGTGATGCTTGGGGACAAAGCAATTGAAACCTGCAGTCAAGAGCAGAAAATGACACCTACTAAATGAGGTGCAACAAGCTTGTCACAACTGCACTGATAGCCTGATTGCCTGATTGAAACGGGCTGCATGTGTGAAACCCTTGTTACAACTTATAAAATGGGCTCAAGAAATCCTGTAACCAGATTGAGCCATGTCCTTACAGAAGATATTGTAGCCAACTGGAACTACCCTTCAATCCCGAGCCTCACTACAACAAATCACTGATCTGTGCCAACCCTAAACAAACATGCAGGCTGGCACGGCTCACAGCAGGGAAACAGCAGCCTCTGTCTATAAAACAAATCCTCATTATGCACCCCTCCCCATAACCAAGTTCTGACTACAGTGAATCACACAATAAATAAAAAAAAAAAAAAAAAAAAAAAACTAACCTCACAACTTTCAGTTGAAATTGCCACCATACCAACAGCTACCCGCGATCCACTGAGCATCCTGCGTGCTGTGAACAAAACTGCTTTCCCCACTAGCTCATGCTCTCGATCCCGATAGTGATTTGTGCCTCTTGCATCTTCCACTCTTACGAGCTATAACAAGACGTTGCTTCATCGATGTCGACACAGACTTTTATTAGAATAATTACTGTTTTAAAACCATGACCTGCCCAAGAAACCGGGAAGCGAGTATCTACCACTATGGTGGTAGTGATGCACTCACTCAAGCCTGCTATAATACACATGTGGAACAAGCTCACTCCCTAACAAACCAGTCTTCTTAAAAGCACAAAATACAATATAAATTTAAGAAAAAAAAAAAATAAAATGGCCTATCCCTGCTGTTCCTTGGGGGCTCAAACACTTACAAAAGGGGACTATTTTTCGCTATTTGACCTATTAAAACCATTTTTTCATACGTGTAAATATTTTTTCATAATTTCTGTTATGACCATTTTATGTTTAATATTTAGGTGTATCTCTGATAAGACATCCAGGTGCATATGCACCCCCGCGCAAGCGCCTCATGCCTAATGCACCTGGATGTGCTTATCAGGAGATGACCCACACCTCATCGTCTTATTACTTGTATTTTAGCCAGGCATTATTCTGTTTCAACATCTAGAATGAGCCATTTTTTTCTTGCACATATATAAATACAGCCGCAAGGAAAAGGATTACACAGTAAGGCACTGAATTTGCGGTGACTGTTCATTTTCAAGGAATCTGTGAACTCTGTGCATGCAGTGATAAAACTTACAGCCCTACTGATCAGCCCCAGCTTAACTCATTGCCTCCACAGGAACTCTCTGAAGTTGTACCACTTGTCTCCTGTATACTGTTAACAGTAAATCCTGGGCCTTTCTAAGCAAAATTAAGCTAGTCAGCATGCCACAAACAAATCCTAATAGCTCAAGAACTGTAAGTACTAGACAAAAAGTGTGAGCGGCAGTTATTCAGCATAAAATTACCTTTCCAGTGGTGGTATGCAAATGTGTAATTTTGCTTTTGTATGCTGGTTGAAACAGCAAAAAAAAGTTCACTAAAACAAGCAACATAAGCCATACACACCACACCATACCATAAACGTGAATAACTCAAAGTATACTGATATACACAAAATAGCAGTGGTAAAGTTGTTCAGCATAAAATTACCTTTCCAACAGTGCTATGCAGCCAAATGTGTATATATCTGTTACACTATATGTTAAAACATACAAGTGACTTCTCCAGACGTTGCAAGGGCACACCGGGAGTCTGTAGCAGACTTCTGCAGACTTCCTCAGGACACACCAGTGTGTTTTACTGACTACTACAGGCATCTGCTAGGAGACGAGTTAACTCCTTGTCAGACCCCTTCCAGTTCCCAACCAAGAGTTGGTGGTCTGAGGTCGGCTCACCCTCCTCCTCAGTCTGTGGTGAACCATTCGTTCAGATGCCTGGATTTTGCAGATTATAGAAAAGGGTCACTCTCTAATGCCTCCAGTGCCCTCTTCCTATACCCCAGCTCACCTGTCTGTCCTCCAGGAGGAAGTGCAGTCCCTACTGCAGGGGGGATAAAAGGCCATCGAGCCAGTGCCTGGATGCAGCAGAACAGTCATTTTTTTTTTTTTTTATTTAAGGTTCTTCCTGGTCCCCAAAAGAACAAGAGAAGATGCCCATTATAGATCTCAAGGACCTCAATCTGTATGTCCAGCACAAACACTGAATGGTCACCCTGCCAGAGCTGATGCCTCAACTCAAGCAGGGTGACTGGCTGTGCTCCCTGGACATGCAGGATACCTACCTGCATATCTGTTCCACTGCACAGGAGATTTCTTTTTTCAGGGTGAGGGTGAGCACTAACAATTCAAGGCATTGTCTTTTGGCTCATTTTCTGTGCCATGAGTCTTTACAAAGTGCTTAGCAGCAATAGTTGCAGCCCTCAGAAGGGAGGGGACTGTACACTTCCCCCTAGCTGGACGACTGGCTCTTAAGGCCCAGTCCAGGGAGCAGCTCCTTTGGACTCTGGAAAAAATCCTTTAGCTGTTTTCTTCCCTGGGCATCTGTCATTCTGCCCAAGTCTGTCCTGACCCTGTTGCAGAGGCTGCAATACATAGGGGCAATTCTGGACTTGGCAGAGGGCAAGGCCTTCCTACCTCAAAACAGGGCAGAGGGTCTTATTGCCAAGGCGGTTGCACAGAGCCATTGCATCTCTGCCAGGGTATATCTGAGGCTTTTGGGCCTGATGACCTCAGACATTTCTGTGGTTCCCTTAACCAGGTTGCACATGAGGATCATTCAGTGGACCTTCTGAGTACAATGGAACCAACGTACCGACTAGATTGGTTAGTGCTGGTCTCCTCCCCGGTCCACAAGGTGCTCCAGTGGTGAATGGACTCACAGAAATCTGTCTGGGCAGGGGGCGGCCCCTTCCCCATTTCCTACCCCAACAAGATTCTCACCATGGATGCCTCTAGTTTGGACTGGGGAGTGTACCTGGGTTCCTTTTGGACTCGAGGAACATGGCTGCGACCTCCCTGCATGATCAACATCTGAAGATGAGGGCAGTTCTGTATGCCATGCAGGCTTCTCAGAACAATCTCCTCCCGGGTCAGTTGTTCCAGACAACTTTAGCATGGTCTACTACATCAAGGGGAGACACATTTGTACCCCCTGTGCTGGGAGGCCACGAGTTGTGGTACTGGGTACTAGACCATAGTCTTGGTTCTGTGGGCTGTCATGTCCCAGACATGCTAAACACCCTGGAAGACTGCCTCGGCAAGACAGTCCAGCATGCATGAGTGAGAACTTTTTTCATCTGTCATAGAAGATCTGTTTGCCAGATGGGGTTGCCCAGAGTTGGACCTTTTTCGTCCCCATGTGATGCAAAAGTGCCCAGTTTCTGCTCATGGGAAGTTCCTTTATGCCTTCACTCCCTTTTCTCTGATTCATAGGGTGCTAATCAAGCTGCAGATGGAAGGGTCCAAAATGATTCTAGTAGCAGCATTCTGGCCATGGCAGATAAGGCTTCAGACCCCAGGAAATCTTACTCTATTCTGATAGTTGCAGTATGGTCTCGCCATCGGACTTCCCTGGAGCCGAAATGGTTAATAGAACCTATGCTAATGATGGAATGTTGGGCTCTAGCTCGGTTTTTCAAACCACTGTCCCTGGTTGCACTTCCTGCAACCGTCATTCTTTACTTCACTTGCCTCAGTGAGATTTCTTCAGAGAGCTCTCCTTCATTTCAACTGAAGTTATTTTTCTCTGTTTAAATCTTTTTATTGATTTTTGAAGCACTGTCCTTGGTTCACAGATAAAATTAGTTTTTGGTAAGGTTTTATCAGTTCCTCCAGTTCTCCCAACCTGGAAGGAACCAATACTTTGATTTGATTTCATTTTAAACATTGATGCCATCCAGGCATAAAGGCGGTTTAGTTATATTAAACTTTTGGGTAAAGTTTAGAGGTAATTTTCAGTTCACTTCAGTTCTAATCAACTGAGAAATGCCACAGCCTAAAGCAAACTGGCCCCACAGGTTTCCAACATTGTACAGTGTGGGGAACCGTTGCCTAAAGCAGATCCTCATTTAATTTGTGTTATTTGTTTAGGGTTTGACCACCTCGGACTGTGAAATTTGTAAACCTTTACCTCAATTGACACTTGATAGGTGACTTAAATGACTGCAGGAAAAAATGTCTGAACTGCTGAACCAGTAGCAGACACTCGCAAGGAACCAGGGGACCAGCCCTCTGACAAGGGTGACTCCAACTACAAAAGAGACCTGCCGAACTGGCCACTAACCCGGCACATTCCAGCAAAAGGAAAACACTCTGCAGTTGAACCGCAACCAAAGGAATCGGTTCCAACCGCTGAGGAAATAGCAATGGCTATTCATATAGTCTCTTCAGGGCAGTCCAGTTTCGGTTGAGAAACTACCGTGTGTCTACAGCAAGTTCTACTTCGGTTCCCAGTTTAGTGGAACCTGAAATTCATATTCCTCTCCATAAGTGTCTAAGAGGAAGCTGATGATGATGATGATGGAGGACTTTGGGGAGCCCATTGAACTGGATATCTCCCCAGATCCTCACAGACCTGATTCCCTTGATAAGGGAAGCGAAGATTTTAAATCTGATTTCCAATTTCAGACAGGTTGCTTGGTCCTTGGCTCTTCCCACTCAAGAATCCACTGAGGAAGAACAAGATTACAAAAAGATGATGGATGTGCCAACCTCTAAAAGGGTTTTGTTGCCCATCCATAAATCCCTAAAGAGATTGGTCCTGAAGGTACTGCATACCCCCACTTCCATTCCACTCCTGGAAAGGAAAGTGGATAAATACTGTGGCCAAGGGTGGAGCAGAGTTCTTCTTTGGGCACCCTAGTCATGGGGGAGTGGTACAGGCTGCAGTCTGTGCCAAGACTGGCATCCCCTTGTCATCACACCCTCCTGATAAACTCCAGGAGAATAGACTCCATAGCTTAGAAAACATATATTTGGGGTCTCTCTTCTAATAAGGCAGGCCACTTATATGGCCGGTGTTGCAAGGTATCTAAGGACTTTGTGGACACTGATGGAAATCATGAAGTCTGTTCCTGCCCCGATGGCGGCAGATTTAGGAGAAGCTGCAAAAAGGGTCATAGACATTTAAGTGCAGTTTCGTATGGCAGTGGACAGTAATGACAAATGGCCTCTTCCATATCTTTAGGGTTTGCCTAGCTCAGGACAATTAACCTGACTCTGGACACCCAGTCCAAAGCAATGGACTTCCCCTGTAACTGTCTTTTTGATGAGCAGACAGAGGCTTGCATGAAGAAAATGGATGAGTACAAAATGGCTTAAAGTGCTGCTGCTAAAGAGAAGCCTTCTACACCCCATAAGCAGCAATCCTATGGGCAGACTAGGTGGGCCAAGCGGTCCTTATCTGCCGTCAGTGTTTCTAAGCCAGGGGTCACTGAGGCAGGTCTTGTAGGCCATTCTTTCAGCCCCAGTACCAGCAGGAGAGGGGCTGCTGTAGAGGCAGAAGGGGTGGCAACTGGATAGCCCATAGCACTCTACCAGCTTCCCATCCTAAGACACCCCAAGGGGTCTGCTCGGGTCACCTCCCCGGTACAAGTAGGAGGCAGGTTGGCCCACTACCTCCCAGGAATGCAAATCCATTACCACAGACAAGTGGGTCCTGGAGGTTGTGGGCCAAGGTCTAGCTCTGTTTCAAATTAAAACAAAGGCTGAGGACAAGTGTTTACAGCTTCCTCCCCAGCAGAGACCCTGTTGCTAGAGAAGGAAGTACTAAGTCTCCTATCCCTAGGGGCAATAGAGCCAGTTCCCTGCAGCAGAGGAGGAAAAGCCTCTATTCAAGGTGCTTCCTCACTATCAAGAAAACGGGGGAGTGGCGACCCATATTGGATCTGACATCTAAACGAGCATTTACTGAAACCAAAATTCAAAATGGCAATCTCTCTACAATTCTGCCCATTTTAAAACAAAGGGATTGGCTGGCATCTCTTGACCTCAAGGATGTATACTTCCACATCCCAGTGAGTCGCACAAACTTTCTCTGGTTCAGACTGCCTTCAGATCACTACCAGTTCAGAGCAATGCCTTTTGGTCTCACTTCTGCTCAAAGGGTAATGTCTGGCTGTAGCTGTGGTGCACCTGTGGAGACAAGGAGTAGCAGTATTTCCCTACCTAAACTGGTTAATCATAGGGCAAACTCAACAGGTCAAGCAGTCCCTGGTATACACACATGATCTTCTGCAGTCCCTGGGATTGCCGATAAATCAGTCTGCTGCAACCAGTGCAATTCCTAGAATTCATAAGGGCTCAACTGGATTCAATGAAAGGAAAATTTCTTCCACAGGAAAGAGTAAGTAACTTGGTACGGTTGGCAAGCTCTTTCAACCTTAGTCTTGGGCCAGACAGGCACTTCCTACAATTGTTGGGCCACATGGCGGCAGCATCAACAGCTACAGTGCTAGGTGAAAGGTTTCAGTTATTTAATATCTAAGATAATACTGGTTCCAGAAGAAAGATTCACTGTCAAAGCTGATCCCAGTAACCCAAACCTTCATGCAGGCTCTGCAGTGGTAGCTAGAAGAGCACCTCAGACGGAGTTCCCTTCCAACAAGAACAATCCTCCGGGGTGCTTGCCACAGATGTCACCATCCTAGGGTGGGGAGCATACTGTCCATAGTTCAAGGTCCAAGCAAGAGTCCCTGCTTCACATCAATATGCTGGAACTCGGGGCAGTCTTGTTAGCATTGCAGGCATTTGCCAGCATGCTTCAGAGGAATGTGGTACAGGTCAGAACAGGCAACACAATATACTAAAACAAGGAGGCACAAGGTCCACTCCCTCTGTGCACAGAGGCCATGAGAATATGGACTCTGGTTTATTTACTAAATATTGTCAGTTCCATGTGCCAGGCCAAGACAATGTCTTGGCAGATGCATTGAGCAGAATACATCAAGCAACCACAAATGGTCTCTGAATAATAAAGTACTACAAGTGGTATTCAGAAGGTGGGGGACTCCAGAGATGGACCTCTTTGCCTCACCAGATAACCACCAGCTCCCAAGATATTGCTGCAGGCCACCAGTGACCAGTTTATTGCCACTGTATGCACTAGATCTGGACTAGACAGGGAAGTTTCTGTATGCCTTCCCTCAGTTTCCCTTGTTACTAAGGGTTCTGATCAAGCTCTGATCCCAGTCTGCCACAATGATGCTAATTGCTCCAGATTGGGCCAGGCAACCTTGGCACTGGATCTGTCAATAGCCAAGCTGGTCAGCCTTCCCAGGAGGCACAACCTGTTGACTTCATCCTAGGGCAGGATCCTGTATCTGAACCTTCAGTCTCTCGGGCCCAAGGCCTGGCTCTTGAGGACCTAGAGTATGCCAATCTGCATCTGTCAAGGGGGTCGGGGTGTTGTAGAAAACCCTCTACCAGAAAGATTTTTCTTCAAAGTGCAACAGATTTTCTGTTTAGTGTCTGAATAAAAACGTGAACCATAATCGGGCAGGATTTCCTGGGGTTTTGGATTACCTTACCCACCTTCACTCTCTAGGCTTAATGCTCTCCACATTGAAGGTGCATTTGGCTGCAGTTTCTGCTTAACTGTCAGCAGGTAAATCATCCTTGGCATCTAACTCTGTGTTCAAGAGATTTTTATAAGACTGATGCACTTGCACCCACCTCACAGAATTCCCACTCCAGTATGGGATCTTAATATTTGCATAGCACAGCTTATGCACCCACCCTTTGAAACCATGGCAATGGTTGATCTCAAGTATGCAACTTGGAAGACTGTTCCTGGTTGCCATCATCTCTGCCAGGAGGATCAGTGAACTCCAGGCCTTGTCCATGGAGCCTGATTTATGTGGCATTCCATAGGAACAAAGTGGTCCTTAGGACAAATTCCTCCCAAAGGTGGTTTCAGATTTTCACATTAATCAGTCCATCACACTTCCAGTCTTCTTTACTGACTATTCTACTTCAAGTGAATATAGACTGCATAGCTTGGATGTTAAGAGCTATTGGCTACTACCTAGAACATACAAAGTTGGAGGGGATAAAACCAACTTTTGACTTATGGGTAAGTGGGGAAAAGGCATCTCTGCCGTAAGATCCATAGCAAGATAGATTGTGGCATGTATCCAGTTCTGTTATGGCAAAATGGGCAAACAGCCCATTCTACCAGGGAGACAGCTGCATCTATAGCAGCTTCGATATATTCCTCTATTAGAACTCTGTAGCTACCTGGAAACAGTCCACACATTCACTAAGCATTATTGTTTGGATACCCAGGCAAGGAGTGATGCCAGCTTTGACACAGCCATTTTGCAGATCCTGTTTCCTAAATAGGTTCTCTGCCCACCTCCAGAGATGCTGCTTGAGTAGTCTGCAATTGTTGGAATACAGTAAGATTTCCTGGGGTTTGAAGAAAACATTACTCACCATAGTAATGTTTCTTCTAAGAGAATCTTGCAGTATTCTAAGCTCCCACCCTTCCTCCCCTGCTAGGACCTACAGGGCACTGCACACTGACTAGTACTGATGTTGGAAACCTGTGGGTACCTATTAGTTTTCTGAGCACCTGTTGACTTGAGTATTAGTAATGCTGTTATTTGAAGGTGTTTTTTTCCTACTATAGTCAGGGTATTTAGGATTAGTTAAGTTAGCGTAGTATTTTTAGCTTCTGCATGCTTTGCAGGAAGTGCAACCAGCGACAGTGGTTTGAAAACCAAGCTAGAGCCTAACATTCCATCAGGATAGGTTCTATTAACCATTTCGGCTCCGGGGCAGTCCTATGGTGAGACCATACTGCAGTTGTCAGAATACAGCAAGATTCACTTAGAAGAAACAAGATTACTATGGTAAGACACTTTCTTCCATTACTACAACAGTTGGTGGAGGAGCCTCTGGTTCCTGACCCTCTGCAGGGATGTGACACTCGGGGGGGATCACAATCTATAGTCCTGTCATCTGCATGCCTGGCTGCTGACATGGCAATCACCAGGTTTGGAGTGTCCCACAGTGGTGGGCATCTTCGTGGCAGCTTAGAAGCCCTCTGTTAGGGCCTTACTTATTGAAGATATCTGATTTATAATCTTTGAGTCACTCATTTACAAAGGCTCCACGTCCAAATACAATTACAGAACAAAAAGCAGAACGCAATATAGAATAAGACAAAACACCGGGTATGAGCAGTACAATCAGTAAGGAGGGTGAAGCCTATACAATTGGGTAGCTATACAGGTCCAACTAAGGAGCATGTAATTGTCAAGGCGCAAGCAGTCGAGAACCCGACAGTGCCATTAACACACAATGTGCAGACCGTGTACATTAACGGCAGGGAATAAAACTCAACACTCTACATAGACAAGAGGTGGAAGAGGCTTGCCATCTGGACTGCCAATCACCTGGACCCTTTTACTTGTCTGGTGAGCCAGATTCTGGACTACATATGTCAGACTTGGGCCTCCAGTACACCTCCCTCAAGGTGCACCTCTTATCTCTGTAGTCTCATTAGCCTATGGGTGACTGCATCATGGCTCAATTGGATGTATCCCATACGGGGGGCATCCTGTGTCAACCTCCAATTTGTTCCCCTGTCCTGGCTTGGGATTAGAATTTGTTTTGGAGAAGTTGACTGTCTCCATTTGAGTCTGCCACATCTTGCGAGCTATGCTTGTTTAGAAAGCATTGTTTGGTTGCGACTTACTTCTGCTCGAATTTCTAAACTTAAGGCTCTCTGGTGTGGGGAGCCTTAATTTTTCAGACTCTTTGCACATACAAATCCTATGATCCTAGTTTGAGAAACTGCTCTTGCAGCAAGCTACATGATTAGGACTGAAGCCAGCAGGCACCAGGACCTCATTGAAATTTTCTTGCTAGCAGTATTCAATGGGGACTGCCTCTGATGTTGGCTCCACCCCCAATGGGCATAGTACATAAGGAGGCGGTCCCCCAAAATCCCCAGTTTTCCCCACTGTCTACTCGCCAGCATCGGCCTCTCTCTACCTAGTGCACGATGACTTAGAACTTCAAGAGTTTCTACATAACTAATGTCCTCCAACTCCTTCATCTGAGGGACACCTTTCAAAGTGTGCATGTGGAAAATGGATCCCTTTCGAGGATCCTCATTCTTCCTGCATGCGGTGCTTAGGCCTGGACCATGACACCAAGGCCTGCACCTTTTGCCAAGGGTTCAACAGCCACACCAGGATCCACCGTCTGGCACTTCAGGCTTACCTGTTAGAGGAAAAACTTGGCAGGATGGACAAAACATTCCTCCAGAGGTGATTCTTCTTCCAAGGCCCATAAACACCGGGAAAAGCACTGGGAGAAGGCAAGGTCCAGATCCCTGAACTGGGCTTTGGACTCGCAGAGCTCAGGCTCCACCCGATCGGACTGCTCTCCCTCCAGGGCTAGGTCTCGGCCCCTTCCGGTTAAAGTCCGGGCTTCAGGCGGTTCTTTGACTCTTCATCCCATCAAGACTTCTAGGCCCTCTGCTTCCTCCACTCCCTCTCAGGCCTCTTCAAAGTCCGGCAAACGCCACAAGTCTTCCTCATCCACCCGACGTTGGGACCCCAACTCCAGGTCTGTCTCCCAGCCCCCAGGGGCCCGGATCCACCACCCAGGAAGACTAAGGACCTGACGTCCCTAAAGCAGATGAAGCACCTGATGGCCAGACATTCAGAACTGAGGACATCGGCTAAGCACCAGACACTGGCCGGGCATTCGCCGGAGCCGAAGACCGCCCCCAGTCACTGGTGGACACCAGTCGCAGGGATTCCATGGAGGATACGACATTGCCTGAAGACCAGGCGGGCAACATAGAGGATACCAGACTTCCGAGGGAGCCTTTGCCCACCCCAGACACACTCGGGGACCCGACACTCAACCCCGGCGACAGACCACCAGCGCCAGGCCTGTCATTGGACATGAATTTACAAGAGGTAAAGGATCTCTTTACTTTCTGGTGGGACACCATCTGAAAAGACAGTCCCAGTAAAACAACCACCTCCTCCACCACCACCACCACAGGGACCAGCAGGACGACCACCAAGCCCTAAGGAGCAGACTCCACCTCCTAGGGGTAGATCCAAGGATCGGAGAAGGTCTCCCTCAATATTCTCATCAAGGTCTCCCAGCCCCAAGCGACTCAGACATCGGTATACTCCGTCAGGGGAGGACTCCAAATAGGATACCTCGGAATACTCCAGATCTCCTTCTCCACTCAGCATTCCATCACTTAACCCACATAACCTACCCCTGTCTCCTCCAGATGATCCCTCTTTCTCTGAGATCATGAGGCACATCCAGGACAACATGGGATGCTGAAGACCTCGACCCCAAAAGACTGCACCTTGCCCACCATCTTCGGCAGAAAGACCCAAAGCCTGTGGTAGTGCCACCCTTGGACACGTTCGCAGACGCCAAGGCTGCATGGAAGCATCCACACTCCACTCCCACTGCCAAAGATGACCGCCTGTACAGGGCCCCCAAAAAAGACCAGTACTTGGCTCAACAACCTCTGGCTGACTCCCTGGTCATTACAGCCTCGCATGACCAGTCCCAAAGACCGCAGCACATGAGCACACAGCCACCGGACCAGGAATCCAAACAGCTGGATGCCCTTGGGAGGCGCATGTATGCAGCTGCTACATGTTCCATCAGGTCCCTGAGCTACTGATCTCACATGGTAGTTTCAGAATGCGCTGTGGGAACAGGGCCAGGACCTGGTCGATTAAGTTACTGGATGGCGATCAGAAGGCAGAGCTCCTTAACCTCCTCTGCATCTGGTCTGATGTGGGTACCCAAGTGCTACGAGCTGCATATAATTCTGTGGACTCATCTGCCAGAGCTGCAGCTTCAGGGAATCTGTCTCCGGAGACGCTCTTGGCTCAGTGTCTCCAGTTTTACCCCGGACATACAAAAGAACATTCTTTATGTCCCTTACAATGGCGAAGTACTTTTTGGTGAACCCTCTGAGAAGGTTATCACCAAACTCCAGGACGCTGGGAAGGCAGTCAGGTCTGTACAGGCCATGTACAGATCGAGGCATGCTTCCTTTCGTAGGAACCAGAGCCATTTTCGCAGCTGGCAACAAAGGCAGCAGCCACGTTCGGCCAGCAAAGGGGTGCTTTTCAACATGAAACCCAGGCTAAGTTGTCCCCAGGCAGAGACCAGCACTACGCAAAACCAGCCCAGCCCGCAGGGACTAGTGCTGCCACAGCATGACTTCTTCCCGGCCCCACCCCTCCTCTGGATCAACAGGCACAGGTCAGGGGTCTCATCGCTCGCCACTTTTTAGGGTGGCAGTCGATTACCACAGACCGGTGGGTTCTCCAGTTGGTAAAGAAAGGCCACTTCATAGAATTTCTCAACCACCCACCGTCAAGACCTCCATTGCTTTCCCAGTTACTTGGGTCAGCACGCCCTGCTCATAGGAAGTGCTCATGCTTCTGGGAAAAGAAGCTATAGAGCACATTCCACGGAACCAAAAGGGTGCAGGTTACTATTCTCACTTCTTTCTAGTTCCCAAGAAAACTGGAGACCTCCATCTGATACTGGACCTCAGTGACCTCAGTGTGTTGGTCCTGTACAAACACTTCCACATGGTGACCCTCCCAGGTCTGATTCCCATGCTCAAGCAGGGCACTTTTCTAGCATCCTTGGATATGCAGGATGCTTACCTGCATATACCCATAGCTCAAGCGCACAGGAAGTTTTTGCACTTAGAGTTCCAGGGTCACGATTATCTGTTCAGAGCCCTTCCCTTCGGAGAGTCTTTGGCACCTCGGGTATTCACAAACTACATGGCAGTAGTAGCGGCGACTCTGAGGAGGCAAGGCCACTACATGCTCCCCTACCTGGATGACTGGCTTCTCATGGCACCCTCTTGGAGGCCCTGATGTCAGTTTTTCATTGTACTGTCTCTGTTCGAGACACTGGGCATCATCAATCAAGAGGTCATGCCTGGTTCCGTCTCAGATTCTGCACTTCATAGGCACAGTTCTGGACACTGTCCAGGGGAAAGCCTTTCTAACCCAGGACCGAGCAGAACAGATCAGATCCCTCATCCGGGACATATTGGCAAGGAAGACCGTCCCAGCCAGACTGGTCCTTTGCCTGCTCTGACACATGGCTGCGGCCATTGCAACGGTCCCGCTAGCCCATCTTCATATGTGGGTGACCCAGTGGATGTTACAGGTCCAGTGGGATCAAAAGCGAGACCATCTGCAGCTCCCAATTTGGATCATGAAGACCATAATCCAGGATTGGCAATGGTGGCTGGATCTGAAGAACCTTTCAGTGGGGGTGCCCTTTACTGCGCGCACTCAGATTGTGATGCTCTCCACAGACGCCTTAGGGCTCGGATAGGGAGCACATCTAGACAGTGTCCAGTCTCTAGGCCTGTGGACAGCCCAAGAATCTCGTCTCCACATAAATATCCTGGAAATGAGAGCAGTTCTTTACACCCTGCAGGCTTTCCAGTCGGAGATTCCACCAGGTACTCTTCTGTTACAGACAACTCCGTGGTGATGCATTACCGCAAACAAGGAGGCACCCATTCCTACCCACTTTGCAGGGAGGCCATGAGGGTGTGGGATTGGGTTTTACAACACTGCACAAACCTCACTGCTGTTCATGTACCAGGAGTGGACAATGTCATCGCAGATGGCCTGAGTTGCTATCGGGCCAGAGTCCACGAATGGGAACTACTCCAGGAAGCAGTAGAGTATCTGTTTCACAGATGGGGTACACCAGAATTAGACCTTTTCACGTCCCCATCCAATGCAAAACTGCCCAATTTTTGCTCACTAGATCCGGGGCCTGGTGTGTTCTGGCAAGATGCATTGTCCCTCTCTTGGGCAGGCAGATTCCTCTATGCCTCCCCCCCCCCCTTCCATTGATCCAGAGGGTTCTTCTGAAACTTCGCAGAGAGCAAGTGACGATACTTACCATGCCGTTCTGGCCCAGGCAGATCTGGTTCCCTCTACATCAGCTATCCGGGGAACCTCTGGTGCCTCTGCCAATCAGCTCTCACTTGTCTCAGTAGGCGGGCTCCCTGGTCCATCCAGACCTTCGTTCGCTGAACCTGCATGCTTTGCACCTTGAGACATGGCCATTATGCGACACGGGGTCTCGCAAGAGGTGGCTGACGTTCTAGTGGCCACTAGAAAACTGGCCACTCATGCTACTTACGCCATGAAATGGCACCGTTTTTGCCTATGGGCTCAAGCGCAGGGGTTTTCGCCTCGACTGTCCAGAAAAGTCTGTCTTGGACTACCTCCCGTCTCTTTCAGACAGGCTTGGCCTACTCCTCGATAAAAGTACACCTTTGTGCCATCTTGGCCTATCACACTGCTATAGGCCAACATCCTATCTCTCAGTTGGACACGGCAAGAGCATTCCTGAGAGGTGTTCTCCACCTTAGACCTCAGATTAAGGATCCTATTCTGCCTTGGTATTTACCCTTTGTCCTGGAGCAGCTTACGCTGCTGCCTTTTGAACCAGCTGTGGATTGCGAGCTACGTCTCCTTACATGGAAGACGTTTTTTAGTTGCCGTTACTTCGTCCAGAAGAATTTCGGAGCTTCATCCACTGATGTGCAAAGAACCTTATTTGGTTTTCCAGCAGGACAGGGTATCCTTACGGACCAATCCAAAGTTTCTGCCCAAGGTGGTCTCGGCTCTTATTTAGGATATCGCTCTACCAGTGTACTTCCCTAAATGTTCAAATCGAGGAGAGGCCCTGTTGCACACTTTAGATGTGCATAGATGTCTCCAATATTACCTGAACAGGACCAAACACCACAGAAAATCTGATCAGCTTTGTCTCCTTCACCCACAGGATGCTGGGAGCTCCCATTTCCAAACAGTTGCTGTCCAGGTGGCTTATTCAATGCATCACATTTTGTTACCAGAAACGCAACAAACCCTTATCAGGCACGGTTAAGGGTAATTCCACAAGGGGGGTGGCTGCCTCCTTTTCAGCTTTAAAGAATGTGTCCACCTCGGCTATCTGTGCAGCAGCGACTTGGAGCACTGTGCACACCTTAATCGGGCATTATATTCTGAATGTTGCATCAAGGCGAAGAGCAGGTTTTGGTCTAGCAGTCCTTCAAGGATTTGTGTCCTAGGCTTAGGTTTCACTAAGGATTTCTACCTTCCCTCCTTCCGATGGTGTGGTATTTCTACTATTGCTTGGAAATCGGTCCTAATGGTGTAACCTGCTGCAAGAGCTGTTTCTTAAAGTAAGATAGTAGTTGCCTAAGAACTTACCATAACAGTAGATCTTTGAGAACAGCTCTTGTAGCAGGTACTTTCCCTCCCACCATCCCTGCTGGAGGTAGATTTTTTTGGTTCCAATATCCTCCTAGAATCAGGTATTCTCAATACTACTCTGCCATTTGATGGCGGATCCTCAGTCTCCTCTTCTGTCGTCCAGTGGCTGGGGAGTCTCCGGTGGGAGAACTGGGGATTCTGGGGGACCGCCTCCTTATGTACTGTGCCTGTCGGGGGCGGGATCGACGTCGGAGGCAGTCCTCACTGAATACTGCTAGCTAGAAAACTTCCATGGGGTCCTGGCGTCTGCTGGCTTCAGTTCTAATTGTGTAACCTGCTGCAAAAGCTGTTCTCAAAGATCTACTGTTACGGTAAGTTCTTGCATAACTGTACTTTTCTCCATAAGGTGGTGTCTGAGTTTGCCTGAAGTGATCCATCCACCTACCATTTTTTTTCCTGAGCGTGCCAATTCAGGAGAAGCACTGGTCCATATTTACACATCCACAGAATTCTGAAGTATATCTGCTCTGAACCAAAGAATGCAGAAAGGTGAAGCAACTTTTTGTTTCACCCCAGATGGAAGCACGTTCATGTTTCTAAAAACCATTTGTCTAAATGGTTGGAACATTGTATTTTGCTGCAGCAATCATGGCAGAGTTGACAGGGGCAGTAAAGGCCCATTCCACAAGGGGCATAACTATCTCTGGCTTGTTTCAATGGGGTCTCTGCAACTGACATCTGCGCTGCTGCCAGCTGGAGTATTGCCCATACTTTCACCATGCACTACAGTCTGGACTTTGCTTCTAGAGCCCATACAGGTTTTGGAAGGGCTGTCCTGCAGGACCTATTGTCCTAAGCTTTGACTGATCTTCCTTCCAGACTGTTGCATCTGTAACTGCTTGGGACTTTTTCCATATGTGGTATCTGATGACTGAGATACCCTGATGAAGGTAGAACAGTCATGTAAGAACTTACAATAACAGATCTTGGAGGGGATCTGTCATCAGATCGGTTTTCCCTCCCACAGTCTCCCTTTATGGGGCTGTTTAGCAGAACTCACTAACTGGTATCCAGCCTTTTTTAGTTTTGTGTCACTGACGTGCATGCTGTCTCACCCATTTCCCATACTCTGGGGGGGTAAGAGTGGGACCACTAACCCCTTTTATAGGGTTGGTGATGTCAGCAGATGACTGGGCGGCACCAGTGGTTTTGCTGAAAATCTGTGGATCCTGCTTCACTGAAGTTCCATATGTGTAACTTGATGACCGAGATTCCTCTTACGATCTACTGTTTCATGGATTTTTGCCTCCTGCTGTAATCCCCTTAATTTTGTTGATACATATTGCTGTTTCCACAGGCTCAATGCACAGGGCAAAGGGGGGGCAGCCCTGTCTTGTACCCCTTTTCAGAGGAAAACAGCTGGATGTTATGCTGTTGACCCTTATTGTAGTTTGTGGGGAGCCTGCAGGGATTAATACTGTTGCAAAATCTTTGGCCCAGTTTAGTTCAGGGATTTCTGCTTCTGATTCAACAGGCTTATGTTACTGTGCCATTAATGAACCCAATCTGGTTTGGGTGAACTAGGGTCCCCACAACTCGAGTCTTATTTTTTGGGGGGCTAAACTGGAGGTAAATATGTTCCAATTTATATGGGTATGTACAAGCTGCATAAGGTGGGGTCTTCTAGTTTAGGGAGAACAGATTTGGGTATACCGTCTGCACCACCCCAAACGCTCTGCTCAGATGGGGAAGCAGTGCATCCTTAAGTTAAACTGCGGGGCTATACTGTCTGGATGCAGTACCTTCCCATCCTTTAAACCTCCCCCAGGGCCACCTGATTTCTTCAGCGATATTGGCACCTCAATGTTCTGCTGCATTTTCTTGTCTAGAAGGTGATGAGTTTGATTGTGAGCATGTGCTTCTTATCCTGGGTTGGTCCTTACCACTGCGTAAGCTGTTACCACTGCTAAAATTTTTTGGCAGTTAATATTGCTCAGTGTCTAAGCACATCACTTTGAGGCTGTATTTATGTGAACTTTCTGTTGCCATTGTACTCTTAGTTAGAGTGAAAACAAAAGTGGGGGGTGAAATTGGTAAATCATGGAACTCTCTCAAACCCGTCCAACCACATCAGCACCATTCTTACAATCCCAATTTTGTCTTATTTTATTTTTTGTATCCTCTTATTGTAATATTTAGGGTTAAGGATGCTTAGGGGGTGTTATTAAAATTCTTAAAATTTAGAGGAGTTGGTACCTCTGATTAAAAAAAGGTAAGTGTTTTTCATAGCTAGGAAAAATATATTCTGCATTTTTGATGTTTTTGTTGTATTGTTGAAAGGCAATAAACTTGAGTGTCCTTCATGCTAAGGAATTCCACAAACTATTTGTTTCATAGGAAACGCCGTGGAGCCTTCAATAGCAAACAGCTGCTGTATTTGGAGAAATATCGTCCTAAGATGCGCCTGCGCTTTAAGGATTCTAATGGTCACCGCACCAACTGCTGCATCCAGTAGAAGTGCTGATGTGTTTGCGTTTCAAGGCAAAGGATTTTAATGGAATCAAGACTTGGACTGACTGAATGCAGATTGAGATGTGCTTTATGTTGTAAGATTATGGTGTATAGGTCAAATGGTGCTTCCATAGGAATCTAAAAGGAGCATATGAACCCCAGAATCTCGGCAAGAATGTAATTGCTGCCTTCCCAGCCATTTAGGGTTAAAATACTTGGATTTTGTGTCCCACAGGGTTACTACAATAATCTTGGATAAAGGTCCTTCCCTCTTAATCATTTCTGTGAGAACTGGTCTCTGCCTATTAAATTTGTAATGATCGGTTTATGACAAACGTGTTTTATTTTCTAAATACAGTAGATGTGTGAGCAGATAATGGATACTAGGTGCCAAAATTCCCAGCACAATATCTAACACTTTACTGTAAATACCCTACTGTTTGAGGGTTCAGAGCTACCAACTGTTGGAACCATCGTTCCCCCTTACATTTCAGTCACTCGGATGAGGGGGCTTGGGCTTGAGGGTCAGCTGGCTGCTCACTGTATGCTTGTTTACATCCTCTCCCACAGTCGCACTAGAAGAATCAGGTTTGCACAACTTTTCACTTTTAATTCACATGGTCCTTTTCATTTAACTATCCTGTACAGGATTTTTCTTGTATGCTGCTCTTCCCTAAAACATTGCATTTTGTAAATGGCATATCCCATGTTTTTTTATTGTACAGAAGCACATGCTTTTCTTAAACCTGTAATGTCTTCAGAATAAAGCCTTATGGTTAAACAGTGGCACTCCAGGGTGCAACTTCACAGGGAGGGCATGAAACATTTTGACAGGAGGGAGGGACTATTTAATATTTCTAGTAAAATGTTGCCTTTGTCTCGTGCAGGAAGTATGTTATGCCCTTACTTTACTAACTATTGTTTAGGTATGCTTTGTAGCTAAAACAAAATTCTTACAGTAACAGTACTGAACTCGTAGTTTATTTTCATGTACATATTGAAAGTTTACCTACTATTGTTTTGAAAGTGATTTACTGCCCCACCCCACATCCTACGTTTCTGCTTATTAAAAGCAGACAGTCTAATTTTGTAATGCCTTTTGATCTATAACTTAATACTTGGATACTTGATTTGTTTTATGTATTTGAACTGGTGATGTGTATTAAATGTTAGCTAAACCATATTTATACTGTCTTGAATGTGTGGTATAGTTCTGTGGGAGAAATTGCCAGTGTTCACCAGCTTGTTCTAAATCTAGTGCAAAAGCTTGTACAGCTAAATAAACACTGAAATGTATTGGTAGGTGTGTTGTCTTATACAGAGAACCTAAACAATTG
Organism: Neoceratodus forsteri; assembly: GCA_016271365.2. Classification (NCBI taxonomy): domain Eukaryota; kingdom Metazoa; phylum Chordata; order Ceratodontiformes; family Ceratodontidae; genus Neoceratodus; species Neoceratodus forsteri. The sequence goes on along the minus strand of CM057454.1, from coordinate 1,019,724,690 downwards.
TACACCATATTTACCAAAGGTTTTTCCCTCATGAGATTCTGTAGAAGTGCTCATAGCCATCTTGTTACTGGATACAGTACCTGATATTGGATGCATCATCTCCATGTAAGAAATGTGGTTTTCTATGTTCAGCGAAAACCCTCTCATTGCTGATCTTGTGCTCCCAGCATAACTTCTCAGAAACTAAAGATATGTTGAGAGCAATCACCTATGTGTGCTTCCTCCATTTCAGTGGATAACTAATTTGCTTTTAGTAAATTTCAATAAATAGCACTTCAATCTGCAGTGCAGTTTATAACCATTCCTCTTCTTGGTCCCACCTGTTCCATGAAATGGCAGGTTAAACAAATCTGACTAAAAGGGGACAGTGGCAGAGTACCAATTTGTTTTTTTTAACTCCTTGTACCCAATTGCTTTGGATGAAGTCCAAACCATCCATTGAGTCTCCTGATACAAAATGGCTGCCTGGAGTATGAAGTATCCATTTTAAACTGTTCTGCTGTAAGAAAGGGCAATTTATAAATATTGCCTTAAAAAAGCATATTTTTCCATTTAGACTATAATTGTGCATAGACTCTTAAGGACTGGTCAGCACTAATTGCTGATACCATGTTCAACACTCTCGGCATGTAAGACTGTGGCTGAACATTGTTTGACTCAATTCTGCTACATTAAAGTATCAGATCTTCAGGACTAAGGTTATGATGTCCAGGCAGCATCTGCAGAGGACATTGCTAATAAAGCAGAGTCCATTAACACAGTCCAAGAAGCACATGGCCTCCAAGGAACTCTAAAGACTAAGGACAAGAAAAGTCATACAGAGGAGTCCTCCACTTCCTCCAAGTTTAAAGCTTAAAGAAACATGTTGAGCGGGGCCAATGGTCAGTCCTTCAGCACAATCCCCTATGCCTTCTGTGGAAGAGCTTAAGCAGATGTGGGACTCCAGAACCAGTGGAGTGACAAGCTGTTAATAGTTTTCCAATCTGTTCTGCCCCCCACCCCAAAAAAATCATAGGTAAGGAATATTGTGGCAAGGAGTAAAAGGACCCTGTTGTGGGACAATGAAATTGGTTGTCTGCTTCTGCCATTAGAAAATTGTACTTCATATCTTGCATTCCTCTGGGAATGAACAACAATTCCTTACCCCCTACTGAAACAGAAGTAAGGGAATTAACATGTTAGGCTTGACAGCTACAGAATGGGTAAGCATTCCTATTCAAAACGCATTTCAGAAAATGCGTTTTATGTTTCAAACAACTTGAAGTCTTGCTGTATTCTGACAAGTGCAGGTAGCCCCAGCCTTTAAACTGCCCCGGAGAACAAAGGGTTGGCCTTTCTATGCAGAGCATAGAATGCCGAGCTCTACCTCAGTTGATGTCTGTTTCCCTTTGTAAGCTAACGGATTCTTTACTCCGCCTCACTGAACAGTCACTACGGAGATTTCTTCTGCAGCTCGGTTCAAAAGTCAGTTGAAGCGTCATTTTTTTCTTCTGTTTCTAACCGAAGAAGTTTCCCACACATAGTCTGTTCAGTTTGTCATACCGTGAGTACTAGATAAGTTTTGTACTGTTTTTCTGTGTGGAACTTGTAAAAAGTGTGGATCTGTTTGGCTGAACTGATCATTTGCTTAATTCTTGCGTAACTTTAGTGTGTGGTTACCTGTCCTTATCGGTTCTAAAAAAAAAAAAAAAAAAAAGTGAACTTTTTTCCGAGACCCGTGACACAGGAATCGATAAGGGAGTCTTGCCTGGTAGTTGCCAAAAAAAGGGTAAGTTTGGTTAGGTTGGCCATGTCTGAGAAACCCAAGGAAAACCGGGCCTGCTTGGTTTCAACACTGCAGTGAGTGTGGGGAGGTCTTTGCTAAGGCCAATCCCCACACCACCTGTTTATTGTCTGGGGTTTGAACACCTCTATTCATACTGACAAATTTGCAAAAGTTGTCCCAAATCTGCCCTTGAAAAGAGATTAGGTAGACTGAGGGAAAAGGAGGCCAAGAAGTCCGCTGACCCAGATGGCCAGCCCAGTTCGGTTCCGACCGAACCAGAAGGAGTGCCCTCTGACCAGGGCGATACTTCATTGGGCAAAAGGAGAGCCGATCCCAAGGGGTCTGTTCCGACTAAAAGAAAGCGCAAAGAAAAATCTTATGATTCTGATCCAGAAGTTCATGTTCTGACCGCTAAAGAAATGGCCAGAGCGATTCGGATTGTGGAATCGCTTCACCCGGTTCAGACCGATCCAGCACCTTTTGGCAGGAACTTGGTTCAGTCGGTTCACGATTATACTTTGGAAGAATGAACCGGAGTTTGAGGACGAAGGGGGCTGGTGGTGGTGAAAGTCTTAGATGTGCCTGTGGAACCAGACATCTCGCCAGACAGACCTTCAGGTGTATCCCCTCCTAAGCTTCGAGTCCCTTCCCACTTTATGTTCTACAGAAAGGTGGCTGAGACCCTCCAGCTTCCTATGGAAGAGGCAATGGAGGGTCAGGAGCCTGATTTTGTAGAAATGATGGACATCCCAGAGTCCAGGAGACTGTCTGTTCCCCTCCACAAATCTTTTGGCAAAAAAATCTGAAGTCTCCCAATTCTATACCTCCTGTGAACAGAAGTATGGGTAAGAGTATGCACTCTCGGGCTCAGACAGTTTTTATATCAGCAGTGCAGCCATGTTGGGGTTGTGCAGGCTGCTGCCTGTGATAAGGCAAGCATTACCTTGGCTTCACACCCCCCCCCCAAAGACTCTAGGAAGGTTGCCATGGCAAAAAAGCTGTACATGGCACCTTCCTTGGGACTCGGGTGAATTATATGGCCTATACAGGTAGGCATCAGAAGTCCAGGTGGGATACTGTACTGGCACTGGCTAAACAGGCCTCCCCAGCTAGCCAAGGAGCTGGAGGCGGTGGCTGCAGATGGGATTGAGGCATCTAAACTTCAGTTTCATGCTGCTGTGGACTCTAATGATGTCTCAAGAGTCATGGCTACATCTGTGGCTCTTCAGAGAATGGCTTGGCTCAGATGTACTAGCCTTTCGCAGGATACCCAGGCAAAGGCCATGGATTTTCCTGTAGTGGGTAATTGTTTGGGGAGCAGACAATTGCATGAAGAAAATGGATGAGTACAGGACCACTTAGAGGAGTGCTCGTGCCAGAGGCAGGCAACTCCTCAAAGGCAGCAGTCTAGGGGCAGGCCTTTTCATAGGCCTTTTACCAAGCACAGGCCGCCTCTTCCTTTTTCACAGAAGGGGGATGAGCAGGGCTGCATACACTCCTCAGCCTAAGGCCCCAGCCAAGCAGACACCCTGATGGGCCTGCCCGGGTCGACTCTCGTATTCCAGTAGGGGGCAGGCTGGCTTACTTTGTCCAGGACTGGATGTCTGTTACATCAGACAAGTGGGTCCTGGAAGTAGTAATCCAGGGACTGGTTCTCTGCTTCAGAAAATTTCCAAAGATGAGAGCCAGATCTCTTTCACCTGCAAATCTCTCGGAAATATTCAAAAATGGGGGGGGGGCAAAAAATACTCCACTCGGGCTGTTGTAAAATTTCTCTATTTTTAATTGCCCTGATGTTTCGCATGCCTGTGCTTTTCAAAGGGCTTTTCATATATTCTGTAAGAATAATAAATATTGTTTATAAATCTTACATTTTTGGATTCAATTTGTTTTCATTCTAGTAAGATTATATTTCCTTACCGCTGTGCTTTGTTCACTCTTGTGTGTGTTAAAAAAAAAAAAAAAAAAAAAAAAAAAATTTACAAAAATAATATACAGTAATAGAAATATGTACCCTGTATTCGTGCTTTGTTTCCACACTGGCCAGACACTGCTTCTGCCTTTGCCTGTTCTAATGATTCTTCATGGCAAGGAATTGTACCAAACTTGTGTCTTAACTAAAATATAAACAATATATGAAAATGCCTTCAGCAACCTTATTTAGCAGGTTATTTTCAATACAATAATCACACAGCTTTCCCTTATTGCGACCTTTTCTGTTATAACCTTGTACCATTTTTAAAAGATCTTAATTAGCTAAATTTTACCTTTTGTAGCTTGCTTTCAGCTCGGCATGTTCAGTTTCCTTTGTTCTGTGTTCCTTGAATTTTAGGTTCTGTTTTTAATACAAAGTTTTAATAGTCAAATTTCTTAGTAACTGTTTAAACACTTCTGCAGTATTTTTTTACCTGTATAACTGGTTTTAACACTTTTTAGTCACTTTTGTGCTGAACGTTGTTTCCAACTCCTTATCTTGTCAGTCCCTAAAGAATCAATCCTTTCGGTATCCTTCAATATCTTATTTTTCAAGTCCTATAAGTCTTCAATTGTATGTTACCATCTCACTTTACTTGGCTAGTATGTGTAGATACTTTGGGCATAGTGTTAGAAGTCCCCTTCAATTCTTTCTTTAGCTTTATGTGAGCCTTGTATCTGTAAAGAAAATAAGCTCTTAATCACATTTTAAATTTATTTGACGTAGCTACAGCTCCTAGATATCTAAATATTTTTCTTACCGTGTGCTGGTTCTGTTCCTTGCATTGTTGGTGGTGCTGTGTGTGTGTGTGTGTGTGTGTGTGTGTGTGTGTGTGTGTGTGTGGTGCAGACTCTCTTGCTAAATACCTTTGCCTGATCACCACATGCAGTTTCACCTGCAATGGATGAGCTCAAGCCGAGAGGTATTTAGCAAGAGAGTTTGCACCACACACACATACACAGTTGCAGCACCAAACACAAGGAACAGAACCAGCACACGGTAAGAAAAGACAAATGTTTAGATATCTAGGAGTTGTAGCTATGTCAAATTTAAAATGTGATTAAAAGCTTATTTTCTTTACATACAGATACAAGGCTCACATAATAAAGCTAAAGAAATTGAAGGGGGACTTCTAACACTATGCCCAAAGTATCTATACATACTAGCCAGGTAAAGTGAGATGGTAACATACAATTGAAGATTAATAGGACTGAAAAAATAAAATATTGAAGGATACTGAAAGGATTCAATCTCTTTTCAGGGATTGACAATAAAATAGAGAAGGAGTTGGAAACAACGTTCAGCACAAAAGTGAGTAAAAAGTGTTAAAACCAGTTATACACATTGCAGAAGTGTGTAAACAATTGCTAAGAAATTTGACTGTATTAAAACTTTAAATGTATTAAAAACAGAACCTAAGTCAAGGATGACAGAACAAAGGAAACTGAACATGCTGAGATGAAAGAAAGCTGTAAAAGGTAAAATTTAGCTAATTAAGATCTTTTAAAATGGTACAAAGTTATAACAGATAAGGTAGCAATAAGGGAAAGTTGTGATTATTGTATTGAAAATAACCTGCTAAATAAGGTTGCTGAAGGCATTTTCACACATGTATTTTAATTAAGACACAAGTTTGGTGCAATTCCTTGCCATGGAGAATCAGAACAGGCAAAGGCAGAAGTAGTGTCTGGCCAGTGTGGAAACAAAGCACAAATACAGGGTACATATTCTCTATTACTGTATTTTTGTAAAGTTTTAATTATAGTATAAACTCTGTGCTTTGTTCACTCTTTTATAAGTAGCATGAGAGCACAGTGGTAATGAAGTATAAGAATCTTAATAGAAGAATAATGAAAAGAAATGGAATCCAAAAATGAGATTTATAAACAATATCTATTCTCACAGAATATATGAAAAGCCCTTTGAAAAAGCACAAGCGTGCGAAACGTCAGGGCAATTAGCAAAAATGAAGAACTTTGAGAAATTTTACAACAGCCCGAATAGTGTTTGTATTTTTTTTGGTCCCATTTTTGAACATTAACACTGACTTAGTCCTATAAGGGGAACCATTCAACAAACTGTCTTAACAGTATCCCATTACCCAAGGAGTAAAGCATTATAGCTACACACCTCTTGCCAAATCTCAAACACTTGCCCTACAAGCAGAGGTTTCATCTCTTCTGGCCTTAAGAGCTATAGAGTACCTACCCTACAATGGGGCAAAGGGCTGTACTCCAGGTTCTTCCTGACCCCAAAAAAAGACAGGGGAGTGGCGACCCATCCTAGACCTAAGATACCTAAACAAACATTTTTTAAAACCAAAGTTCAAGATGGTAATTCTGGGAATAATCCTTCCCTCTCTAAGGTCAGGGGACTGGCTAGCCTCCCTGGACCTCAGAGATGCCTACTTTCACATTCCCATCAGGTGCTCCCACAGAAAGTACCTCAGGTTCGCGTTGCCCTTTGGCCTAACCTTAGCCCCAAGGGTTTTCACAAAGTGCTTGGCAGTAGTAGTTGCCTTTCTAAGAAGGCAAAATATTTCCATTTTTCCATATCTGGACGATTGGCCAATAGTAGGCCAGTCTCCAGACCAAGTAGTCTCACCTGCAAGTGACCCAGCAAGTACTCACTGCTCTAAGATTTCTTCTCTACCTTCCCAAGTTGGTTCTCGAACCAGTCCAGCTTCTTACCTTTACATGGGCAGAACTGGACACAGTCTGAGCAAGAGCCTTTCTTCCCCTGGAAAGGGCAAGGGTTCTTATAGAAATAGCCTTTTTCTTCAGCCTTCCGGTATCTTGACCAGCAAGGCATTTCCTCCAGCTCTTGAGCCACATGGCAGCTTCAGCAGCAGTGGTCCAAGGGGCAAGATTCCAGATGAGGGATATTCAGTTCCATCTGAGAGCTTTCTGGTATCAGAGGAAGGATTCCCTTACCAAACTGATCTCAGTGACTCTGACCCTGATCCAAGCCCTCCAATGGTGGCAGGATCAGGACAGTTTAAGATGAGGGGTTCCTTTTGCCACTCAGACTTGTTCAGTGGTCCTTACCACAGACTCTTCCCTTCTGGGCTGGGGAGCCCATCTGGGGGCCCTCACTGCCCAGGGACTGTGGTCCCCCCAAGAATCCCTTTTCCATATCAATCTCCTAGAACTCAGGGTAGTTTTTCTGGCCCTGAAAGCTTTCAGTGCAGAACAAGGTGGTTCAGGTCAGAACGGACAACACCACCATGTGGTACATCAACAAGCAGGGAGGCACTCGGTCCACGGCCTTGTGCATGGAAGCCATGAAATTGTGGTCCCTGACTTATTCCCTGCAAACCTCTCTGGTAGCAGTCCACTTTCCAGGGAAGGGCAATGTGCTAGCAGATGCACTGAGCAGGATTTCTCAGCCATCATGAATGGTCCCTGGACTCTCGGGTGTTGAAAGTGATTTTTTTTCAAGGTGGGGCACTCCAGAGATGGATCTCTCAGTAGCCCCAGACAATCACCAGCTTTTTGTTGCAGACCCCCAGTCTTGGGCTCAGTTCCCCTGGATGCCCCAATTCTGAATTGGGAAGGAAATTTCTGTATGCCTTCCCTCCCACTCCTGTTCAGTTTTAGTCAGGCTAAGGTCTCAACCTTGCAAAGTGATTCTGATTGCTCCAGATTGGGCCAGACAGCCCTGGTACCCCCTGTTGTCCCTAGCAGTCCATCTTCCCCTGTCTCTTCCCAGGAATTGCAACCTGTTAACATCCTCTCATGGGAGGATTTGGTACCCCAATCTTCAGTCTCTCAATCTCAAGGCATGGCTCTTGAAGAGTTAGAGTATGCAGATTTGCATCTGTCTCGGGGCGGGTGGGGGTGGTTCTGGACATCCTCAAAGCCTCTTGAAAGCCCGCCACTAGAAAGACCTAGAACTCCAAATGGAAGAGATTCAGCATTTGGTGTTCTAAGGAGCATATTTCCCCAGATACTGCTGAATTGCCTATAGTTCTGGATTATATGGTCCATCTTAATGGCCTAGGCCTCAGACCAGCTACTCTCAAGGTACACTTGTCAGCTATTTCTGTCTGGGGAAGTCTTCCTCACCATCTTCTCATCCTGTGTTTTTTGTAAATTTTTAAAGGATTGCTTCACACCAATCCTCCATTTAGAGACCCTGCCCCTGCCTGGGATTTGAATGTGTGCATTGCCCAACTTCGGCAACCTCCTTTTGAGCCTGTGTCCTCAGCAGAGCTTAAGTACTTTACTTGGGGAAACTGTTCTTGGTAGCCATTACTTCTACCAGGCGTATCAGTGAACTGCAAGCTCCATCAGTGGAACCTGATTTTTATCTCCTTTCACAGGGATAAAGTGGTCCTTAGAACCAATAGAAGGTTCTTGCCCAAAGTGGTTTGACTTCCATTTAAATCTGTCTGTCTCCCTGTTTTCTTCACTGATCGGTCTTCCTCAGGAGAGAGGAGGCTACACAATTTAGATGTTAAAAGAGCCCTTGGTTACTACATGGAGTGTACCAAGGGTCACAGGTTTGACTCACTCAATTTGCTGTCTTATGGAGAAGTGGTAAAGGGCATTGCCAGGTGGATTGTGTCTTGTATACAATTCTGCTATGAAAAATGGGGAAAAATTCCACCCTCAGGCCTGAGGGGTTATTCCACAAGAGGTACAGCTGCTTCCCTGGCTGCTGCCAGGGATATCCCTCTTAGAAATTTGTCAAGCAGCCACCTGGAAAACAGTCCATACCTTTACCAAGCATTACTCTCTGGATATCCACGCTAGGAGCGATGCTCTGTTTGGCACAGCAGTACTTCAGAGCCTATTCCCAAAGTAGATTCTGTCCCTCCTCCATGGAGGTACTGCTTGGTAGTCTGTATTTTTCAGAATACAGCAAAACTTCATGTTTGAAGAGAAAATTACTCGCCTAGTAAAATTACTCACCTAGTAATTGTTTCTTCTATTGGAGTCTTGCTGTATTCTGATCTCCCTCCCTGCCTCCCCTTTCAGAACCTGGTTTTGGGAAGTGGGTGGGCAGGTGCAATGTTGCAACTCTGGTGCTTTTTACATCCTCTCCTTTTGTGTGTTATTATATTCCTGTTTGGTTTGAGTTTTGGGTTTCCCAACTTGAGTCTTTTGGTAATCTAAAACTTTTTGTTGCCAGTTGGCCAAACATTTTTTTACAATTTCCACATAGAATACTATTAGAGTGTTACTCATAAGAATCTGACGGTTAGCTTTCAAAGGGAAATGGACAGACATCAACAGAGCTCAAGCTCTGCATAGAAAGGTTAACCCTTTGTTCTCGGGGGCAGTTTAAAAGCTGGGGCTAACTGCACTTGTCAGAATACAGCAAGACTCCAATAGAAAACATAATTGCTAAGGTGAATAATTTTTTCTTGCCAACCATGGCAATTTAATAAGAGGTACCAGGTTACTAGAATGGGATTGGAGTTCCTTATCAGTATGCTAGCCCAGAGGGGAAGGGGTTAATACAAGTAGGTGCCTGTGAAGGGACTATTTTCTCAACCTTATCATAGGATAAGATTCTAGAAAGTGGTGCCTTGTGGGGGAGGGGATTCAAACTTCAGCATCTCATGAGTGAGGCTGCCTTATTGAGTCACACACATCAGGATGCACTTTACAAAGCAATGCCAGTCTTGATAGTATGCCCTCAGATGATGGGCTGAACTGAAGAAGCTGCCAAGTCTGGACCAGACAGAGCACAGAACCAGTTGTGGTTGCATGCCGTATGTATGGCTAGGAACCACACCAGCATCACTAGACTTAGAGTAACGTTGCTGTCTTCTTTTTAAGGCACATCACTCTTCAGAATGGTTGTAGAGCTACAAGGACGTGATTGAAGGAATGCTTTCAAAACCTAGTAGAAGAAAAAAGGGGACTGACCCCATCTGAGGTTACTACCCACAACAGTACGCCACACAAAGGGGTTTTAATAGGGGCATGGGTAAAAGGCAAGAGACTGGCAACTACAGCTAACCCTCCATAAGCAAAGGCTAATTCCTAATTAGTTAGTCCCCCGCCTTTACCAGGGGAAGGTTGGGAGTGAGACTTACAGTTGAGATTTCAGGTTGTGGGGCACCATTCCTCTCATGGAGGTGATGCATAGAGTTGTATTGGATGTTCTGATCAAGAGGAAGAAAAGCTGTTACAGGGAGCAAATCTTTCTTGTGTACCAAGTCTTTATGTTGCTCCACATTGTCATTAGAAATTTAAAATTTTACTAATCTAGTAAGCACACTAGACAATTATGCCTGTTTTTGGCATGACCTGGGCGATAAGGCAGTGAGGCAAACCTCATGCATATGAGAATCCAAGTCACAGGAAAGCAAGTAGTCTGAAGTACAAAGCTAAATACAGAAGGATCATTGTAGACACTAGGACGTGGGGACTAGTCACCACTGCTGTAGCACACATTACTGTTAACATTTGGGCACAACAGGTAAGAGTGCAATCCAAAGCAGAGCAAATCTGTGGGACAGGTGAGGACCTTTTTGTCACTGCTATCGGGTTCACATTTAGGGTCTTCTGTGGAGGTGGACCAGTTCTGCCCTTTGCAGGGGTTTCAGCCAGCAGCATGTGTTTAAGACTGGGAAAAGTGGCATCCTGTAGTGTAGATGTCAGACTTTTGATCGTGTGGCACCAGTTCATGTGAACCCTTATTGGTTCACACCTTGGCTTGCTGTTTGACTGAGCTGAGATCAAAGCACAGGCAGAGGTGGAGCATTGTTTATCTAGACTGTCTATAATATCTAAAAGGGAAGCCGTCCAAAAAGGTGAATTTCTGTCCAGGGAGATTGCCGCTGGGGGAACTGACCGGCTCATCTCTTCCCATAAAGATGTTGAGGGATGTGGGATTCTGATCTTGCATCTTAACTTTTGGGCTTCAGAAGGTCCATATGATTTCTGAGACTAGCCATTGTAAGGGTAATGTCCAGGACCTGATCACTATAGCATCAAGCTAAGAATCTGCCATACATTTCTTCAGTCTAGTCCTCCTCACTACAGCATTTTTGGTGTAGCCTTAGAAATTGCACATATGGGATGGGAATGAATGGGGGCATTGTAGTACAGTATACTCAGCCGTAGGGTTTCGGTACCTGTTGCTCTGTCTGGTTCCCATCTATATAACTGCTTCAGATCCAAAAATGCTTCCAATTTCATGTCTAAAATTGGAGGATGGAGACCACTTTTTGGCAGACTCAATTCCCACTCAAGACTAAGTATATTGTCAGTGTACCTGTACCAGTGCATGATCTGTTTGCATCATTGACTAATACTTCCACGATCCAGATATAAATTTGGAAGAGGGTGCCATGGTTGCACACATATAAAAATATTTCACCATTAAATGTGAAAATTGTGTGAAGGGCTGCCTTGAGTGATGGGGTGGCACTGGTACAGGTAATGCCCTGTAGACAGTATGATGCTTTCAAACCTATATTGAGGTATTGAAGTGTACAGTGTTCACATCTAGACTTGCCCATTAAGACAATCATGCTGCTCAATCCCTTCATCAAATGGAGGGGTGTGTTAGTCTCAGATGTTCAGAGGGGCTGTAAGGAAGTCAGCACATTTTAAGCTTTCTGGTAAGGACCATTTGCCTGAGAGGCTTAGCCCAGGGCATGTGCTAAACTTTTGTTTGCAAGTAATAAAGTGGGTATAATGGGTTCAAGAATTTTCTGAAACACTGCTTCCTGCTTACTTGTATCTTAATCACAGTGCTTTCATTCTACACGGAATATTTCAGAGGGATCCTGATTGAGTTTACACACATTCTCCAACTACCTCGTACGTAATCACTTGTTTAGTACAAAAATGTTGCATTTATTGATCTCTCAAACACTATCTACCTTTTTTGGTAACTATCTCTTACAGGTTTGAATTGATTATTGGAAAAATGTCATTCTAACCCAGTAATGCTCAGTATATTCCTAACTTTATGCAGTAAGCTGGAGGGGTTGGACTGCCTGGAGACGGAACACATGCAAATGGTGGAACCCTTTGCATGTGAGCATCTTTCAAAAACTGCCTCTATTAACTGCCTATGTTCTAGCCTTCAAATCTTTGTCTCTGCCTAAACAGTCTGGTAGCTCGGAGTGCCATTCGTCCACTTTCTCCTGCTTGAAGAAAGCTACAAATACTGAAAATAAGTGTACTTTGTTTTTCATTAATTGCCTCTACTAGTTTTGTATTAATCTTGGTCACGTTTAAAATGTGTATTCCTGGTTCCTCTTTATTTATTTGCTTTGTTTACCAGGTAAGCAAGCACACTAGACAGACAAGTGACTTTTCAGGTGCGACCTGGGAGATTACATGGGGAACATACAAGCAAAATCAAGTTACATAAGTAACATCTGGATAAAATGGGCATAAAGATACAGGCAGAATAGAACATATGAGATCAGGCATAGACAAACAGTATTATGCATCTAGGGTCATCCAAAGTCTCAGGTGGGTGTGCTTATACATGACCAGTAGGGTAGAGATGGTTCTCAAAGCTTAGCATACATCAGAGTGTGAAGAGCTCTCCAGTGGGCAAAGTGCATTCAGTGTCAGGGTACTTCAACTCACTGTAGTTGAGCAGGGTTTTTATATTGCGAGTCATAGCAACCCTGTTAGTCTAGGTGGGGTCAAAGAGGGGAGCAAAGACAGGAGGAGGCTGATTTTTAGCAGGCCCCAGAGGGAGGCTTTGAAGCACTGATGGGAGGGGGAGGAGCGAATGTTGGCAGGGAAGGGAATTCCATAGTCTATGCGCATAAGCGGCGAAGGCTCGGTCATTGAATTGAGTGAGGGTTTGTGGGACCAGGAGGGCCTGAGGGACACTAGATCGAAGGTTATAGAGAGGGCTTGCTGGCTTGAGGAATGAAGTGAGCGGGGGGAGTGGCAGACCGGACAATGTTGATAAAATTACCTTGGATAAAGGTGTGGTACTTTTTCCAGGGGAAGCCACTCCAGTCGAGTAAAGCTCACGATGAGTGAGGAGAGGAGCCAAGAGCACAAAGTGACAAACATTGTCATGTTGTGTCCCATTTTAAGAGGCTGGTTTTAGGAGCGTGGGTGGAGACAAGCCCATAGCAGAGCGAGGGTACTAGGACCCCCTTTAGTAGGGTGAGTCATGCAGCAGCAGAGAAGCTTATGGCCCTGTAGGCCTGGCCCAGCTTGCTGTTTGTGGCCTTGCATACGTTGCGAATATGTAGACAAATGCAGTTGTGGGTCAAGGGTTACCCCCAGGTACTTGACAGCTTCCGCAACATGCAAGAGGGAACCATCTCCAGAGATTGTTAGAGGGGAGGGGCAGGCTTTCATCTTGGTCAGGGAACCAAAGAGCATGGCCTGGGTCTTTTGGAGGTTAATAGTTAGCTTAAGCCTTTAGCCAGGTTTGGATAAGGTTGAAATCTGTGTTTAGCCTGGTGTCAATGACTGATGTCATCCTGATCAGCTCCCATGACAAGGTCGTCCGCGTATAGGGTGGGGAGCCCATGGACTAGGGCTGAGGGAAGCTCATATATGAAGATGGAGAATAGAAGGGGCCCAAGGACAGACCCCTGGGGGACTCCACAGTCCACCTGAGAGGGATCAGAGAGGGCCTTGTAGTAGTTGGTGTATTGCTGCCTGCCAGTGATAGTTCATGGACTGGGTTGGGGGGGGGAGAGGCCAAGGGTGGAGCACAAGAGTGAATGGTCGACCCAGCTGCAAGCTTTGAAGAGATCCACGAATATGGCTCTGGACAGTTTGCCATGATCAGTAGCAGACCGGATCTGAGGTGACCACAGCTAGGGCAGTAGAGGTGTTCTCTGAAGCAATGTTGGGCTGGGGATAACTGGTCATAGCTCTACAGGTAGTGAGTGAGCTGTGAGGCAACAGCCTTTTAAAGTAGCTTACAGACTGCAGACAGGATTGCTATGGGCCAGTAGTCCTTGATATTTTTCGGGTCGCCATGTTTGAAGACTGGGACCAATTTAGCTACTTTCCATATGTCAGGGATGGATCCTGAGGTTGGGGAGGAGTTGAAGATGTGGGTGACAGGACAGGGTAGGAGAGATGCCCCCAGGCAGAGCAGTTTAGGCTCAAGGCTGTCATGCCCTGCCATGCATGCCAGTTTGGTATAACCGTGGGGGAACTGGGTTGGTTAATTAAAATCGGGGTTCTCTGACTAAAGAACTGCCATTATTTAGCCTTTTAAATTTATTTTATTTAAATTCTTGTAAACGATAAACCTCCGTTACTGAACCAGTTCCATATCTTATCCATCTGTTTGGTTCCGGAACTGACAGCAAAAAAAGGTTTTATTTAGCAGTTTTTTCTCCTTTAACACTGTCTGAGAAACCCAAAAAGAGAACCGGTGAACCCGGTTTCAGAATCTCGGTGTGGAGAAGTGTTTGCAAAAGCAGACACGCACACTGTGTGGTTTGTCTGGGGTTTGATCATCTAAAGGAGGAATGTGGTATGCAAAACATTCCCTGAAAATACTTTAGAAAAATGCCTTGAAAGGCTAAAAAAAATTTCCCAGGGGTCCCTCTGGCACTGTCCAGCTGACACCCCAAGATACTGTGGTTGAACCCGCATTTTCAGCTGTCCCTGCCCCTGAGATGGGTGAAAAGGGCACAAAGAGCAACTGAACCGGCTAACTCCCCAGTTCCTTCTTTATAAAAAAAACAAACCTCTCCTGCTAAATCAGGGATTTCTGTACCTACAGCCCAAGAGATTGCTCAGGCTTTCAAAATAATCCAAACTTTACAGGCAATAGTTCTCCAACAGCCTCCTGACCCTCCTCGGGTTCCCCAGGCTGGCAGTAATGTGCATCCACTTCTTCAAAGGGGGAGAAGGATTTGTAATCCCATTTTACTTATGTCAGGAAGATGGCAGATGCATTGGACATCTCCACTGCTGAACAAATTGTGGAGGAGGTAAAGTATTTAGAAATGATGTGGCTGACACTCACAAAGGCTGTCCTCCTCCCCATTTACACATTCTTTAAGAAAGATTTCTTAAAAGCTTTTTCAGACCAATTCCATTCCTCCCATAGATAGGATAATGGACAAAGTATCAGCTGGAGAGGGAAGGAGCCTACTTTCTCTTCACCCATCCAGATCATAACATAAGGGGGTTATTGAGAAAGTGGCTTGTGGCAAAGCTAGGGTACCTTTGTCCTTGCACCCTCTAGACAAGGACTCTTGGAAGATTGACAGTATGGCCAAAAAAGGGTACCTGTCAGCCTCTTTGGCTATGTCAGGCTACTGTCCAGGCCTATGCTGCCCAGTATCAGAAATCACTGTGGCAGTCCTGGCTATGTCTCAAAGCTCCCTCGCCCTTGTCAGATGACCTGGCTGAAACTGCCAGGGTTGGAGGCGGTTGCAGTGTCAGCTGCCATTTGAAATTGGTACTCAACCAGATGGATGGCGAATAGTTTCTCAGAGGAGGTTTGCCTGGCTCAGGGCCACACACTTCACTCAGGATACCCAGTCCAAGGCTTTGGACTTCCCCTGGAGGGAAATTCCCTTTTGGGAGTCCCCTGTGGCCTATGTGAAGATAGTGGATGAGTATAAGGCCACTTACAGAAGCAACTCTGCCAAGGGTAGAGCTTCTCCATCTACCAGGCCTTATGGAATGGGAGGCTGTAGCAGGTCCTTTCTGCCAGTGGATTTACCACAATACCAGCAGTATCCACAGCAGGGATACTACAGGGGTAGATGGGGCTCTAGGTGAGGATCACAGTCTCTGCCACAGACCCCTGAGCTATAGGTCGCTGCCTCCCTACCTGTTGGAGGCAGACTGTCCCACTTCCTCCAGACTTGGCTGAACACCACAGACAAGTGGGTCCTGGAGGTAGTGGGTCAGGGTCTGTGTCTGGAATTCAAGTCCCCTCCTTGTCAAAAGATCAGAGCTTTCATTTCTCCCTCCCTAGCAGAAAAGACAGCTGTAGCAGGTTTCAAACCTGTGCCTCTAGCAAAGAACAGTAGAATCTGTTCCAAAATCTCAGGGGGTTTCTATTCCAGGTACTTCCTAACCACAAAGAAAAGTGGGGAGTGGTGGCTTATGTTAGATCTGAGCTCAAAATTGTAAGTTTGGCTTTGATTCTGCCAATGTTCTGAAAGGGAGACTGGCATCACTGGATTTAAAAGATGCGTATTTCCACATCCCCATAAGGGAGTATTACCAAAGATATCTTTGATTCAGACTCCCTTCAGGTCACCACCAGTTTCCAACCCTGTCTCTTGGCCTTTCTTCAGCCCCAAGGGTGTTCACAAAATGCCTCGCAGCTGTAGTGGCACATCTTCAGAGACAAGGAATCACTGTCATTATCTGGACGACTGGCTAGTGGTAGGAAAATCCCTACTGTAGGTACAGCAGGAATTTGAAGGTCACCCAGGACCTCTGATCAGGAATCCCAGGGACTCTATCACAAAGTTGGACTTCATTCAAACATGAAGTCTTGCTGTATTCTGATTATTGCAGTTAGGTCCTGCCTTTCAACTACCCCGGAGAACAAAGGGTCAGCTTTCCTATGCCTTGCATAGAACATTCATCACGAGCTCTGTTGAAGCCCCTGTCGTTCAAACTGCAACCGTCAAGATTCTTTACTCTGCCTCACTGAACAGTCGCTCCAGAGATTTCTACTGCTCTGTTCAAAAGTCTGTTTTTGGTCAGTTTCTACCGAATTGTTTCCGCATAGTCTGTTCAAGTCTCTGTCTGTGGTACCGTGAGTACTAGATAAGTTTTTTTGTTTTCTGTGTGGAACTTGTAAACTGGATTGGTTCAGCTGAACCGATCATTTTGACGTATAAACTTGTGCTTTACTTTAGTGTGTGGTTACCAGTCCGTATTGGTTCTAAAAAACGGGTTTTAAGTACAGTTTTTTCCAAGACCCGTGACACTGTCAGGAACCGATGGAGTCTTGCCTGGTGGATTGCCAAAAAAGGTAAGTTTTGGTTAGGTTGGCCATTTCTGAGAAACCCAAGGGGGGGGGGAAAAAAATGGGCCCACTGGGTTTCAACACTGCAGTGTGTGTGCGTGGGGAGGTCTTTGCTAAGGCTGATCCCCACATCACCTGTTTATTGTCTGGGGTTTGACCACCTCTATTCAGACTGCCAAATTTGCAAGAATTTTCCCAAATCTACCCTGGAAAATAGATTAGGTAGACTGAGGGAAAGGGAGGCCAAGAAGTCCGCTGACCCAGATGGCCAGCCTGGTTCAGTTCTGACCAAACCAGGAGTGCCCTCTCACCAGGGCGATACGGGCAAAAGAAGAGCTGATTCCAAGGAATCTGTTCCGACAAACACAAATAGACCGGTTTGGATCCAGAATCTCCTACTCCGGCCGCCGATGAGATAGCCAAGGCAATTAGGATTGTGCAATCGCTTAGTTCGGTTCTGTCTGAACTGGCACAATCTGGCAGGGGCTCAGTTCGGTCTGTTCCCTGGTTCCGGATTATTCCTTGGAAGAATTTTATGTACCAGAGTTTGAGGATGATTATGGTAAGTCTGGATGTGCCTATTGACCAGGACATCTCTCCAGATAGACCTTCAGTTATTTCTCCTCCTAGGCTTTGAGTCCCCTTCACACTACATGTTCTACAGAAAGGTGGCTGATACCCTCCAGCTTACTGTGGAGGAAGCAGTAGAGGATCAGGAAGAACCTGATTATGTCGATGATGGACATCCCAGAGTCCAGGAGACTGTCTATTCCCCTCCACAAATCTTTTGGGAAACGGACACAAAAAATTCTTAAGTCTCCTAATTCTAGACCTCCTGTGGTCAGACGAATGGACAAGAGGTGCACTCTCTCAGGCTCAGACAGAGTTCCTTTTTCAGCAATGCAGCCATGTTGGGGTTGTACAGGCTGCTGCGTGTGATAAGGCAAACATCCCCTTGGCATCACACCCCCAGACAAGGACACCAGGAAGATTGATGCCATGGCAAAGAAACACATGGCTGTATCTTTGGGACTCAGGCAGGCTAACTATATGGCCTACACAGCTAGATACCAGAAGTCCAGGTGGGACACTATGCTAGCTCTGCCTAAACAAGCCCCTGACCAGCTTGCCAAGGAGCTGGAGCAGGTGGCTGCAGATGGGATTGAGGCATCTAAAGTACAATTTAATGCTGCTGTGGACTGCAATGATTCATCAAGAGTCATGGCTTCATCTGTGGCTCTTCAGAGGATGGTTTGGCTCAGATGTACTAGACTCTCACAGGATACCCAGGCTAAGGCCATGGATTTCCCTGTTGTTGGTAATTCTGTTTGGGAAGCAGATGGAGAACTACATGAAAAAGATGGATGAGTACAGGACCACTTACAGGAGTGCTCAGGCCAAAAAAAAAGGCAAGCAACTCCTCAAAGGCAGCAGTCCAGGGGCAGGCCTTTCCAGAGACCTTTTTACCAAGCTCAGGCTTCCTCTTCTTACTCAGAGTGGGTTCTTTAGAGGGAGAGACAGAAGGGGAATGAGCAGGCCTGCATCCACCCCTCAGCCTAAAGCCCCTTCCAAGCAGACACCCTGATGGGTCTGCCTGGGCCGGTTCTCCCATACCAGTAGGGGGCAGGCTGGCTTACTTTGTCCAGGACTGGAAGTCTCTAACAGACAAGTGGGTCCTGGAAGTAGTAAGCCAGGGGCTGGCTCTCGTCCATCAGAGACCCTTGCGTTAGAGGCAGAGATTTCTTCTCTCCTAGCTCTCGGAGCTATAGAGGGTTCCCACCCTACACAAGGGCAAAGGATTGCACTCCGGGTACTTCCTAATCCCCAAAAAGACAAGTGGCGACCCATCCTGGACCTAAGATATCTGAACAAACACCTTTTAAAGCCAAAGTTCAAAATGGTGACTCTGGGAATAATCTTTCCCTCTCTAAGGCCAGGGGACTTGCTAGCCTCCCTGGACCTCAAAGATGCCTATTTTCACATTCCCATCGGGTGCTCCCACAGAAAGTACCTCAGGTTCGAGTTGCCCTCAGGCCACTATCAATTCAGAGCAATGCTCTTTGGCCTAATATCAGCCCCAAGAGTTTTTTTCACAAAGTGCCTGGCAGTTGTGGTTGCCTTCCTAAGGAGAAACTATCTCCATCTTCCCATACTCGAACGACTGGCTCCCAGTATGTCAGTCTCCAGACCAAGTCAAGTCACATTTGCAAGTGACCCAGCAAGTGCTCAGTTCCTTAGGATTCCTTCTCAACCTTCCAAAGTCTGTTCTCAAGCCAGTACAGCTCCTCACCTTCATAGGGGCAGAGTTGGATACAGCAAAGGCAAAGAGCCTTCCTTCCCCTGGAAAGGGCAAGGACCCTCATGGAACTGGCCTCTTCATTCACCCTTAAGGTGTCTCAACCAGCAAGGCATTTCCTGCAGCTTCTGGGCCACGTGGCAGCCTCCACAGCAGTGGTCCAAGGAGCAGGATTCCAGATGAGACATTCAGTTCCACTTAAGAGCCTTCTGGTCCCAAAGAAAGGATTCTCTTACCAAACTAGTCCCAGTGACTCGAACCCTGATCCAGGCCTTGCAGTGGTGGCAGGATCAGGACAATTTGAGACAAGGGGTTCCTTTTGTCACTCAATCTCATTCAGTGATACCACAGATGCTTCCCTGCTGGGCGGGGGAACCTATCTGGGGGACCTTGCCACCCAAGGACTGTGGTCACCTCAGGAATCTCTGCTTCACATCAATCTCTTGGAACTCAGAGCAGTGTTTCTGGCACTGCAAGCTTTTTCCAAATCTGTGCAGAACAAGGTGGTCCAGGTCAACAGACACCACCACCATGTGGTACATCAACAAGCAGGGAGGCACTCTGTCTGTGGCCTTGTGCACAGAAGCAATGACGTTGTGGTCCCTGGCCTATTCCCTTCAAACCTCTCTGATAGCAGTTCACCTCACAGGGAAGGACAATATCCTAGCAGATGCTCTGAGCAGAATATCCCAGGACCATCACGAATGGACCCTAGATCCTCTAGTTTTGAAAGTGATTTTTCTCGAGATGGGGCACTCCAAAGATGGATCTTTTTGCAGTCCCAGACAACCACAAACTTCCTCTCATTTGTTGCAGACCCCCAGTCTTGGACTCGGTACCCCTGGATGCTCTGATTCTGAATTGGGAAGGGACATTTCTAGGTTTCCCCCCTTCCCTCTCCTGTTCAAAGTGTTAGTCAAGATAAGGTCACAACCATACAAAGTGATTCTGATTGCTCCAGACAGCCCTGGTATCCCTTGTTGCTGTCCCTAGCAGTCCACCTTCCCCTGTCTCTTCCCAGGAATTACAACCTGTTGACATCCTCTCGGGGGAGGATTTGGTACCTGAATATTTGGTCTCTCTCAATCTCAAGGCATGGCTCTTGAAGAGTTAGTTTGCAGATCTGCATCTTTCCCAGGGGGTTCTGGATATCCTTAAGGCTTCCCGAAAGCCTTCCTCCAGAAAGACTTGCAACTCCAAATGGAAAAGATTCAGCATTTGGTGTTCTAAGAAGAATGTTTCTCCAGAATCTGCTGAGTTACCTACGGTTCTGGACTATAGGGTCCATCTTAATGGCATAGGTCTCAGACCAGCTACCCTCAAGGTACACTTGGCAGCTGTTTCTGCTTTCCTGTTGGTAGGCAAGTCTTCCTCTCTGTCATCCCATCCTGTATTCTGTAAGTTTTTCAAGGGGTTGCTTCACACCAATCTTCTCTCTCCTCCTTCCCCCCCCTTTTTTTTAGGGATCCTGCTCCTGCTCAAGACCTTAATGTTTGCATTGCTCGGCTTATGCAACCCCCCTTTGAGCCTTTGTCCTCAGCAGAGCATAAGTACTTGACTTGGAAAACTGTTTTTGGTAGCCATTACTTCTGCCAGACTTAGCAGTGAATTGCAAGCCCTGTCGGTGGAATCTGACTTCATCTCTTTTCACAGAGAAAGTGGTCCTTAGAACTAACAAAGTTCTTGCCTAAAGTGGCTTCAGATTTCCACCTCAACCAGTCTATCTCTCGGTTTTCTTCACTGAGCATTCCTCCTTGGGAGAGAGGAGGCTACACAGTTTGGATGTTAAGAGCCCTTAGCTACTACATAGAGCGCACCAAGGGTTACAGGTTTGAATCTCTCCAGTTGTTCCTCACTTATGGAGAAGTTGGTAAGGGCAAACCTACCACTAAGATCTATTGCCAGGTGGATTGTTTCTTTCATACAATTCTGCTATGAAAACCTGGGTAGAACTCCACCCTCAGGCCTGAGGGCTCATTGCACAAGAGGTACAGTTGCTTCCCTGGCTGCTGCCAGGGATATTCCTCTCTTAGAAATTTGTCAAGCAGCCACCTGGAAAACAGTCCATACTTTCACCAAGCATTACTCTCTGGATATCCAGGCTAGGAGTGATGCTCTGTTTGGCACAGCAGTACTTCAGAGCCTATTTCCAAAGTAGGTTCTGTCCCTCCTCCATGGAGGTACTGCTTGGTAGTCTGCAATAGTCAGAATACAGCAAGACTATGTTTGAAGAAAAAATTACTCACCTTAGTAATTGTTTCTTCTAGTGGAGTCTTGCTGTATTCTGACCTCTTCTCTCCCCCCCCGCCCCTCCGAACTTAGTTTTTGGGATGTGGGTGGGCAGGAGCAGTGTTGGCATCCTAGGGGTGTCCATTTTACACCCTCTCTTTCTTTGGGTGAAATGTTTTGTTTTTGGGTTTCCTGACTTGAGTCTTCCTTTGAGAATGAAAAACATTAAATATTTGTCAGTTGGCTAGTAAAAATGTTTAGTTTCCATATAGAACACCTAGTGAGTCTTTGCTCAAAAATCTGACTGTTGCAGTTTGAACAACAGACAGGGGCTTCAGTCGAGCTCGTGATGAACGTTCTATGCAAGGCAAAGGAAAATTAACCCTTTGTTTTCCGGGGCAGTTGAAAGGCAGGACCTAACTGCAATAGTCAGAATACAGCAAGACTCCACTAGAAGAATCATAATTACTAAAGTGAGTACTTTTTTCTTCCTACACAAGTATTGCAGTATATAGGAGCAGAAATCAATACCTTGCAGGCCAAAGCCCATCTGCTTCTGGAAAGAGTAGTCTTCAGACTCCTTCAGGTTACACAAACAAAGAACTGCAAGACAGTTTCTCCAGCTAGTGGGCCACATGTCTGCTTCCACAGGCACAGTGCTGGGTTCCAGATTCCCCATGAGACATCCAAATCCACCTCTGGGCCCACTGGTGTCTGAGGAAAGATCCTTTTTCAAAACTCATGTTACAGGCCCTCTTTTGGTGGAAGAAGGAATACAACTTAAGGTAAGGAATACCTTTCCAAAAAGAGAATCCCTGAGTGGTTCTCTCCAGATGCATCCCTCTTGGGCTGGGGCGCCCAACTAGGGGAGCACACAACCCAGGGCACCTGATCAGCTGCAGAGTCCCTTCAGCACATAAATGTACTGGAACTCTGAGCAGTTTTGCTCGCTCTAAAAGCTTTCTCTTCCCTAGTGCAGGCAAGGTGGTACAAATCGGAACAATACCACCACAATGTATTATATAAACAAGCAAGGAGGCACCAGGTCTGGCAGCCTCTGCACAGAAGCCATAAAAATCTGGACTCTGGCTTACTCCTTCGGAATATCCCTGCAGACAATCCTCTTGCCAGGGAAGGACAACACTCTGGCAGATGATTTGAGTCGAATCAACCAGGCCCATCACGAATGGACCCTGAAAAAACAGGTGGTACAGGTTATTTCTAGGGACATGAATATGTTCATCCACATTGTCTGGCAGGTTCCTTGCCACTTTAAATCTTGCCGGAAGGTCTTCAAGCTGGTTCCTCCCACCCACCCGGGTGGTAAAACTCTCGGCTCCGCCCCATGACGCCAGATCTTCCTTACCACTTGGAAGCTCGGGTTCCCTCCTTAACGCTCTGTGTAGACTGGATCTTAATTCTTCAGTTCGCCCAAAACTTATTTTAAAATTTTCAAGACTTCGGTTAAGTTTCTCACTCGGGGCTGCGATGGACAAATGGACTCTCTGATTTTGGCGATGCCCTTGTGGGCAGAAGATGTCCAGGATGGACCCGCACTCCATGTGTGTTTTCTGCCTCTGCCTAGAACATGACCAACAGGCCTGCTAGTTATGCTGTTCATTTTCGGCCAACGTCCTGGAAGACTACGCTGCCGGTTACAGCTTAGGGCCCGACGCTGCCAATTAAGTTGAAGGAGACCATTGGGCGGATTTCTGCCGGCGGTTGGCTTGGCTGACCAACTCTGCAATCACCCTCAAGGAGGAGGCGGCACAGGCCGCATCATCCTCTTCCTCGGTCACGGCATTTATCCCGCTCTCACTGGGTACCTCGTATTCAGCTTCTTTCAAGGAGCTTTGCCAATCCTTTTCCACGAAGGGAGAGGGACCATCGAGACATTCCTCTCTGTCCAAAAAGGATTCAAAGGGTAAGTCCCATCATCTGCGTTCATGGGAGAGGTCCCCTTCCCCGGACAGTGGACACTTGACTTCGGTTGAGGTTGTGGCTAAGGCCGCTGGTTTCACGGCGTCCCTGTCAGGCCAGCCGGACGAGACACCTGTCGACACGGTCGAGATTTTTCTCGACCCATCTGACAGGCTGTCGACTGGTGAAGCCGACAACCCTTCTTCACCAGTTCCCCCGGTGGAGACCGAGGACTTGCGCCTCCAGTGCCGCAGTCCCCGGTTATGGCTTCCGAGCAGAGGGAAGAGCGGGGTGTCACCCGCCCGTTCCCAGACCCGTCCTCAGAAATGCCGACGATCTGTCTCTGACATCGTCTCGGTCCAGCCGATCCCACTGACATCGGCGGTCTGTCTTGGCACAGAGGTAAGCAGCACCACCGCTCGTCCTCGTCTTCCTCCTCAGAAGAGGAGAGGCTTCGGCGCAAATTGCGTCGACGCTATGAGGACCTGATGTGGCAGCAGTTACTTCTGTCCAGGGACAAGCCGACGCCATTGCCTTCCACTGCCATCAAGTGGCTGTCACCCGAGCGGCCGAAACAACCCCTCACTGTAGCTGAGGTGCCCAAGCCTGGGCTGGTTGTTCAGCTGAAGCCAGCTGCCCCACCGATTGTGGTGGAACCTCCGCCTCCACAACCGAAATCGCGGGGGCACCGACCAAGGACTCTCGGTCGGGTCAGGGCCTGCCCCACAGGTTGTCGGTCACCCTCACTCCTGATCGTCCTAAGGAGGTGGAGGGTGGCTCAGGCCCCAGGCAGCTCTTCGTGGACTCTTTGGAGTCAGACGACTACTCCCTGTTCTCCAGGCCCATTGACCTGGAGTCCTCTGGAGGCCAGTTGATGGACGAAAGCCCATTGTCCTTCATGGGTTTGCTTCGGCTCATCTGAGTCCACCGGGATGCAGCTCGAGCCCGTATCTAAGTGGGCCAAGTATCCCCTGACGGAGATACTGGACTGAGGGGATTCACCCACAGAGACCTTTCCGGTGGCTGAAGCCATTGTTGGCCCAGTCTTGGAGCTCTGGCAGCGGCCTGCTTCCTGTCCTGCACCTTCGGCCAGGAAGTATGCGGTCCCTACCGGATCTTTGCCTGGTTTTCGAAACACCCCTCTGCCGAGGGGTTGGTCACCAACAGCGTGTTCTGGGAATGCTAGGGATGTGGACAAGCCCCCTGACAAGGAGTCCAAAAAGCTGGACTATGCCGGGTGTAATGTGTATGCTGCATCCTCCCTTGGCCTCCACCAGGCCAGCTCGGCCGTGCTGATGGCACACTTCTCCCACGCCCTCATGGGCTCCCTGGATGAGGTGATCCCTCATCTCCCGGCCGACCTGCAGACCACGGTCCGACAGGTACAGGACCAGGGTAGGGCAGTGGCTAAGCAGCAGCTCCAAATAGCTCTAGACATCAGACTCCTGTGCCAGATCGGTTGCGGCATTGGTGGCCATGCACCGCAGAGCATGGCTGAGGATATCCACCTTCACGGCAGATAACTGGCAGATGTCCTCTTCTTGGGGACCGACCTCTTTGGCCCTGGAGTGGAAGGTCACCTCCAGCGGATCTAAAAGTCCAATGCCACTCTGGACTCTGTCACCTCTGCCCAGAAGGACAAAGGCCGCTGACAGCAGCAGCACAAGTCCTTTCGTCCTTCTGTGCCTGCGGCACGTCCGGCCCAATGGCACCAGCACCAGGGCCATCAGGCTCGAGCTTAGCATCCCAAACCCAAGCCCGCGGCTTCCTCCAACAGGAAGCAGGGAGGTAAAGGCCCAGGAGGTCCCTTGGCCGGTCCTCCTCTAAGTCTGCCCAGTGATCGGGTTGAGGAGCAGCCTCAGCCTGTCACTACCCCCTGGGTCCCCCTGTGGGGGATGGCTCCACCACTTCCTCTCTGCTTGGTCCATTATCACCATGGACCATTGGGTTGGAGGTGGCAGGAAAGGGCCTGCCCTGAGTTCAAGCAGGCCCCACCCTTCCAAGCCGTCACCCCTCGGAGACTCACAGGGAATCCCACAGCCTGCTTTGTCCGGCTCGCCGAGCTGATACTGCCCTGCTCCTCGAAAAGGAGTAATCAGGAAGGTGGCGGATCCTCCTCCAGACCCGGGGTTCTTGTCCAGGTACTTCCTGGTCCCAAAACGGACAGAGGGGGCCTGGCGCCCTATTCTCAACCTGCACGACCTGAACAGGTTCCTAAGGTCTCGGACCTTCAGGATGGTCACTCTGGCTCAGATAATCCCATCCTTGGAACGAGGCATGTGGTTCTATTCTCTGGACCTTCAGGACGCATTCTTTCATGTCCCATTCTGTCCGTCCCACCACAGATTCCTCCGCTTCAGAGTGGAGGGATCCCTTTACGAGTTCTGGGCCATGTCCTTCTGCCTTTCCCTAGCTCCCAGGGTCTTCACCAAATGCATGGCAGTGGTGACAGCATTCCTGTGGCGCCGAAGGGTCTGGGTGTACCCCTACCTGGACAACTGGCTGATTGCAGCCCCCTCCAGAGCGGAGGTGGAGCGGTTCAGAGATCTGGCCCTCCAGGTTTGCTCTCAGGTTGGCTGCCTCATCAAGCGAGGCCAGAGTCGGAACTTCGTTGCCGGCAGGTGATGCAATTCATCGAAGGCAGAGCTGGAAACTCTCTACAAGCCAGAGCATGGCTCCTGGCGGACAGGGCCGAGGTTCTTTCCTCCTTTGCCCAATCATTTCAGGTTGGGCAAGCGCGCCCTGCCCGGGACTTCCTGCACCAGCATGGTCCATTGGGCCCGCTGGTACATGCGTCCCCTTCAATGGGGGCTGGCCAGTCCGTGGTCACAGCATTTCGATCCACTGGATCAGCTGGTGACAGTGACCCAGGGGATGTAGAATGCTCTCCAGTGGTGGACCATTCCAGCACATCTGCAGGAGGGCATCCCGTTTGTCCACCCCAAGCCGACTGTCTCTATCGACCGATGCACCTCTGAGTTGTGCTCATCTGGGGAGCACAGAGTGCATGGCCTCTGGTCCCCTCGGGAGTCCTGATGTCATATCAACCTGGTGGAGCTTCGAGCGGTTTGTCTAGCCCTCGACGCCTTTGCTCAGTTTCTATGGGGTCAAGTGGTTCACGTCCAGATGGACAATACCATGGCCATGTACTACCTAAACCGCCAGGGCGGGACGCACTCCATGCCTCTGTGCAGGGAAGCTCTCCGCATTTGGTCACTCATGCGCAGCCTGGCGGTGGATCTCCTCGCCATTCATGTGGCAGGAGCCTCCAACACCCTGGCCGATGCCCTAAGCCGGGTAGGGGCTGCGTCCCACGAGTGGTCTCTCTTGCTGGAGGTAGTACAAGATCTGTTCTCCCACTGGGGCACACCTCAGGTGGACTGGTTTGCCTCCAGGGAGAATGTGAAGCTGAGACTGTTTCATGCCCGCTCCCCTCAGCAGGGCTTGCTGCAGGGGGATGCCTTCTTGAGGCCGTGGACCCAGGCCTCTTCTACGCCTTTCCAACATTTCCCTTGATCCACAAGGTGCTTCTCAAGGTGAGGAGGGACAAGGCGCAGGTGATTCTGGTAGCCCCAGACTGGCCCTGCCAGTTCTGGTATCCAGATCTCCTCGGTCTCGGCCCCAGGCTCCCGAGGCGGCTTCCAGCCCGCCCGGACCTGATCTGTCAATCAGGGGAAGATATTCCATCCGGACCTTCAATCCCTGCACCTGATGGCCTGGTTCCTGAGCGGCTAGAGTTCCAGGCCTTGGGTCTTTCCGACGAGGTCCTCAACGTTGTTGAGGTGTCCTGTAAGGAGTCTACCAGAAAATGCTACGCCTTCAAATGGAAGAGATTCTCCATGTGGTGTCAGGGCAAGGGCCTAGACCCTTCCTCCTGTTCCTTGGCAAGCATTCTGGACTACCTGTGGTCCCTTTCTCAGCAAGGGCTTTGGTCAACGACCCTTTAGGTGCACCTGGCAGCCATCTCTGCTTACTGGGCGCAGGCCGGGAAGCAGTCGGTGGTGAAGGAGAAGGTGGTTGGGCACTTTTTCAAAGGCCTCGATCACATATCTTGCCCCCCCGGTGCGAGAACCTCCACCTCCGTGGGATCTACTACTGGTAATGGCTAAGCTCATGGGCAAGCCATTTGAACCGATGCACAGTTGTGACATTTCTCACCTGTCATGGAAGACTGCCTTCTTGGTGGCTCACATCAGCCAGGACGACGGGAGTGCTCCAGACACTTTCCATCGAGTCTCCTTATCTGGTCTTCCACAGGGACAAAGTTATCCTGCGCCCCACCCGAAGTTCCTTCCAAAGGTGGTGTCAGTTTCACCTTAACCAGGTGTTGACTCTGCCAGTGTTCTACCCCAATCACACCTTGGAGGCCGAATGTAGGCTCCATACTTTGGACCCTAGAAGAGCACTCTTATTACAAGGAGTGGACGGCTGAAGTTTGGGGAAAGGTTCGCCAGCTGTTTGTCACCTACACTGAAGCTGCACCTGGCAGACCTGCAGCTAAGCGGACGATAGGCAGGTGGGTCACCTCCTGCATAGATCTCTGCTATAGGTTGGCGGGCATGGAGCCTCCCAGAGGGTTAAGAGCTCATTCTACCCGCCACACCGCTGCATCGGTGGCTGCTTCCAGGGATGTCTCTATCCAGGAAATCTGCAGGGCTGCTACCTGGAAATCAGCACACACCTGCATCACCCACTACCACATCAACCTTGAGTCATGCCGGGATGCTGGTTTTGGGGCCTCGGTTCTCCAGTCTTTATTTCCCAAGTAGGGGGTGTGTGCCTTGCCTCCCTCCTCCCAGAGAACTGCTAGGAGTCTGCCAGACAGTGTGGATGAACAACATATCCATGTCCCTAGAAATACAGGTTACTCACCTGTAACAGGAGTTCTAGGAATGGTATTTGTTCATCCACATGACCCACCCGACCTCCCCGGCTTCGACGCACAACCTGGCTTCCAGCAGGCTAGATGTGGCATCATGGGGGTGGAGCTGAGAGTTTTACCACCCAGGTGGGTGGGAGGAGCCAGCTTGAAGACCTTCTGGCAAGATTTAAAGCGGCAAGAAACCTGCCAGACAGTGTGGATGAACAACATATACCATTCCTAGAACTCCTGTTACAGGTGAGTAACCTGTATTTTCAGGTGGGGTACTCCACAGATGGACTTGTTTACATCCCACCAGAACCACCACTTGCCTCAGTATTGTTGCAGATCACCAGATCATGGCACACTCCCTCTGAATGCTTTGACCCTGGATTGGTCGGGGAAGGTTCCTGTATGCCTTTCTTCTGGTTCACAGGGTGTTGCTCAAGCTCAGATCCCATGCAGCATCATTGATCTTGATTGCTCCAGATTGGCCAAGGCAGCCATGGTGCTCTTCTACTCTCCATGTCTTATCAAACCAATACACCTCCCTCGCTGACGCAGTCTGACTTCCAACCAGGGAACTCTGTTGCATCTGAATCTCTGGTCCTTCAATCTCAAGGCTTGGCTCTTGAGGATGTAGAATGTTAACTTAAAACTCTGAACTTCTGTTAAGAGCTTATAGAAAATCCTCTAAGAAAATCTCTTCTAAATGGAAAAGATTTTCTGTCTGGTGCTCAAATAAATCTCTGGTGCCAGGCCAAGCTGGAGTGCCAGTTGTCCTTGATTATCTCACCTATTTACATTCCCTCTGTTTGCAACTCAGTTCTTTGAAGGTTCGTCTTGCAGCACTGTCTGCTTACCTTTCTGCTGAGACAAAGGTAACATTAGCTTCAGATCCATCTTTAAAAGATTCATTTAAAGGTTTGAATCACTTGCATCCCCCTCACAAGGCACCAGTGCCAGTCTGGTGTGTATGTGTCTAAACTCATGGGCTCTCCCTTTGAACCCATGGCTGCAGCTCATCTAAAATCTCACTTGGGGAAAACTTTTTTTTTTCCCCCCGTGTGGCAGTGACTTCTGCAAGAAGAATCTCTGAGCTTCAGGCTATCTGCACAGATCAGGACTATATATCCTTTCATAGGGATAAAGTAGCCCTTAAACATTTCTTCTCAAGGTGGTCTCTGATTTCCATTTAAATCAATCCATCACTCTCACTGATCATGCCAGCTCTGGTGAGAGAAGACTCCACAGGTGATGTAAAAAGGTCTCTCTGCTACTATATGACAGCCACCAAAGACTGGACAAAGCAGTTGCTATAGGATCACAGGCCACCTACAATGTATAGGGCCTATGGACAAACTGGGCCTAGCGGTCCTTATCTGCTGACAATTTCTATGTTCCTGACCTATGGGGATGCTGGAAAAGGTAATACAGCCTCGGATCCATTTCTTGATGGATAGTTATATATCCAGTTCTGCTACACTAAAGCTGGCAGGGAGCCCCATCAGGATTAAGGGCCCATTCCACGAAAGGGACAGCTGCCAGGGATGTTCTGCTGGTGGATATTCTGTAAAGCAGCTATCTGGAAAATGGTACACACCTTTACAAAGCACTATAGCCTGGATAATCTGTCCAGGGGTGATGCTAGGTTTGGCACATCAGTCCTGCAAAGTGTTTACAAAATAAAGTTCTGTGCCCACCTCCAGTGGTACTGCTTGGTAGTCTTCAGAAAGTTAGGAATATACTGAGATTAGTAGAAAAAAAATTACTTGACCATAATAATCTTGCATCTTCCCAGTGATGCTTAGATATTCATAACTTCCTTCCCTACCTCCCCTTCTGGTACAAAAGCACTCTTTGCTTTCACAAAAACATTTTGGGCTGCTGCAAATGGGATTAGTAGTGTCATACTGCTGCCATCTTGTTTTCAGTTAGCGATGGGTAAAAAACATTGTAATTCAAAGAATACTGCCCCTTGGTAAACACCAACAGTTGTGTTTACCTAAACAGGGCCTGAGGAACATGATCCAGGTGTTAGATTTTAAAACTAATGGTCAGAAATATGCTTTTATTTTACTCGGCCATTGGTAGTGTTACAAACTTGCAGGACTATCTTTGCAAAAGTGCCACAAATATGTAGCATTTTTCATGCAACTAATAGCACAGTTGCACAAAACCAGCTGCACATTTACAGCATTTTTTTGCGTAAACTGACGCAAATTTGCAGCAATACTTGCAGTAAAAAAAAAATCGGCCCCTGGGGAAAAAAGAACACTTCTGGCCATTTTTTCTAAAAAATAAAACCAGAATCAGATTCCTCTGCCCTGTTTAGGCAAACAAAAGCAGTGTTTTTTTCCCTTTTTACAGCCTGTATGGGGAAGGGGGCAAGGAATCTTAACTTTTTATAAATTACATAACTGACATCGGGGTGCCCAATCACCATGCCGGGAGTATAAGAACACCTCACAACCCCCTCCATTGTCAGACACTGGGGAGTCCACCCCAAATGTCCCTAGAGATCCCCTACACCTTCCAGTACTGTGGGACACTGAGGAGCCCACTCCGTGTCCCCCAAAAATATATCTTGATATAAGTATTTGCTGATGGCAGGGTGCCCAATCCCTGCGTTGGCACTAGCCCCCACCCCCCGCCAGTGTGGAACACTGGGAAGCCCTCTCCCAGTGTCCCCAGTTCTGTTCTATCTCTCCCCCCCCAGTACTATGGGACACTGGGAGCCCACTCCCAGTGTCCCAAAGCATTATTCAGTCACTGAAACAAAGAAAACAGTCCCTTGATGTATTTTTTATATATACATCCTGAAAAAAAAAAAGCCCCTCGTCGTCTCTGTCCATCCTCCCCCAGCCCAATCCTCCCACTGAGCAACCCACCCTTCCCTTGCCCTACACTTACCACTGGAGATCATTGGCTAGCATCTTCTGTAGACTGGGATACATCTGCACTCCTGCACTCTTCAAAGCTGAACTGAGAACTGTAGAATCAAGGTAAGTGCTGTATAATGGCTGTCAATGGTATTTTGAACTTATGTTACTATCTCAGCCATTTGTCATTATTTTTTGCACCAAATTTTCAACATGGGCTTTTGGGGACCCTACCTCAAACACTGCCACTGTAGTTTCATCCGACCCTTAAGCTGATTTTGCGGTCACTGCACAAAATCACCTTTCAGGGCTGATTAATGAAATATCAGTGCTAGTGTTCAGAAGGTTGGGTCCCAAAAAAGCCCATGGTGAAAATTTGGTGCAAAAATACCCCAAAACACCAGAGTTATGCATGGTCATTGAAATATTTCTACTCATACTAGTAACTTCAACAATTTTTAATACTTTCACTCCAAATTTTCAGCATTGCCATTTTCCATGAACAGTATAGCTGTTATTTATCACATCCTGCCTGAAACGTGTTTTTGCATCTGTGATGCAGAATGGCACAGTCACTGTGTGAAATCAGCTTTCAGGACTGATGAACAAAATGATAGTGCTAGTATTCATGAGGTGGGGTGCCAAAAAGGCCATGTTGAAAATTTGGTGAAAAAAATTCCTAAAAATGCCAGAGTTACATACGTACATTGAATTTATTCTATGCATGCACATTACTTTGGTACTTTTTAATATTTTGCCAACAGATTTTCAACATAGCCATTTTTTCACACCACCTCATAAACAGTACAGATGTCATTTTTCACATTGTGCCTGAAATGTATTTTCGCACCTGTGGCACAGAATTGTGTTGCAGTTGTGCATCATTACATTTTGCCTTGTATTTCACAATTTCTCTATCAGGGTATGTGAGGTGGAGTAAAAATATGGCGCTACTGACAATTTGGTTACTGTTGTTTGACACATGAAAGCGCAGGACCCTCACACCTATATACATATACACATCTATGGAGGGGTTGGAGTGCAGGGTCCTCCACAGTAAAATAAGGATACTATTATACTATCTCAGAAAGAAAGGAAATTCATTGGAAAAAAACTCTGTTAATGCATTGGTTAGGGTTACTATTACAGTGACAAAAGTATGGAAAGTTGGTGTTAGGGTTCCAGATGTCAGTGTGCCTTGGGGTCATCGGGCCTAACTCTCACCCCATTCTCCTATACTGTACCATCTCAGCTTCCTTAAACATGGAATAGGTTAGAGAGTTAGGCCCGATGACCCCCAAGGCACACCCCAACGTCTCCTGGTATGTGGAGGGTGGGGATGGGGTGGTAGGGTTGGGAACCCTAATATTGAATTTCCAAACTTTTGTCACTGTAATGACAACCCTAACTGATGCATTAATGAAGTTTTTTGCAATTAATTTCCCTTATGTTTGAGAAAGCATAATGTTACTCATATGAGGTTGTAGGGCCCATATACATACTTTTTGTAATTGTCTCTGATTTTTCTTGTGGGAGCACAGGGCCTAGAGACATAAGTGCACTGATATTTTAATGATATCACATCTACATGTGGGAGCGCAGGACCCTCCAGGCCCTGCACTCCCACTACTGCAGAATGTAGGGTCTTGTGCTCCAATTATTGCATAATGGGCTCTAAATTTGGGAGTGCAGGGCCCTATGGGCCCTGCGCTCCCATGTACCCATAAGTATAGAGACATAGCACATGCCTAGAGCTAGTCCAGATAACCCTTGTGCTGCAAAAGTTGCACTATCTCAGAAACCATAGGAACTTTGGGAAAAAATTCCTTCACAGTTGTATTATGATCTGGCCACCTCCACATATACTTAAACTGTGCCTAGCAAAATACAGAGCATAATGCATATGTAGGTGTGTGATATGCAGTTTTTTTACACACCCAAGGTGTGTGATAATATATAAATCTCGAGAGTGAAGCTTGAGAGGTTTATATATTGTCACACACTGAGGGTTTGTGTAAAAAACAAAAAAAAACAAAACAAAAAAAAACTGCTGATCACACACCTTCATATGTGTTAATTTTTTATAATAACTGGTGCTAAGTAAGTAAACAAAGCTAAGAGACTTAGCATTACATGCTTCCTGTGTTGCTGATTTGACCTCTGTATGGGCTCCATGACATGTTGGTTGTTATGACATCAAGGTGAAGGTTCAATGGCTTCTCCATTGTTTAAAGTTTAAAAAAAAAAAAAAAAACTAAGTTCAATTTTCCAAGTCAGTAAGTACCTTAGCGTGGTACACACAATCCAACATGAGACAGTAAAAGCAGTATCAACTCTCAGGTTGATGTGACTTTGCCATATCAACTCACAGGTTGATACGACTTTGCCATATCAACTTGCAGGTTGATATGACTTTTTACAGGCCTCAAAAACAGGTTGCTATCAGGGGTCACCAATTGTTATATCCATATCTTGAACCATTTTCGAGATATAGCCGCCGAAAGGCATTGCAACCACCACAATGTTATCCTATGGGAAAATGTGCATCTTTGGAATGCTGTAACTATGGAACCAGTGTCAATTTTTTCACAAAGGGCACATCTGTGGGGCAAGGGCTTGCCACCCTGCAAATTTCAGCCCCAAAGTCCTAACCATTTTCTTGCTATGAAGTCTCAAAGAAACTGGTTGTGGAGGCTATTTACCTGCTTTCACTTTCAGAACATATTCTATATTTTTTCTCCATAGGCTACAATGGGAAACTTTAAACTTTAATAACTTTAAAACTGAATAATATTTTTTCACCAAACCTTTAAAAGGCACTTCCCCAACCCACTCCCCATATACCCTGAAAATTTCAGACCAGACGGACAAACCAATTGAGCTGTAGAGACGAGCAAAGAAATTGCCAAAAATGGCCCAAAAAGTGGGGGGTTTTTTGCACTTTTTTTGGCACTGCACAGCTCCACAACTGCACATCTGACTGGAACGCAACTTGCCAGATCCAGAGATTTATGGCAGCAAACAGCGCTTGCAAAATTCCAGGGAAATCAAACAAATGGTTGCAAAGTTATTAAAGTGCAAAATGTGAGGCTTTAACATTAAAGTGTCTATTCAACCCTAACTATGTGAAACTGGGATCTCTTTGTTTGCAAATGTATATATTTCTACTATTGAAATCAATTCCAAAAGCTATTTGGGTTTATCTGGAACACAGAGGGGTTACTCTTGATGTGCATTTTGACCTCCAAAAGCTTGTTTACAGTATTATCCACAGGAAATCAGCCCTGGGACAGGATGTTTTAATTGGCTGCACCTGTGAAGATTAATGTACTCTTCAACCTGGTCACAGGAAAGAAATTGACAGTCTTACTACATTCTGTGGAACACGGGTGTTGTAATTTACAAGAACAGGGTGCAGAATTTAATTGCCAGGGAAAGCAAAATTTTACAAAAAGACTGCAATGCTTTATTTACAGATAGAGTGAGATGGGGATTTTTAGGAGACTCTCATATGAAAGACTTCTGTTTTTTTTTTTTTACTGCCTTTGTGAAGCATTATCCTGTACAATTTTATTTTTTTCATTTTGTTATTAAAAATAATAAAACAGATAATTGCTATTTTAGCGTCTTCTCCTGGTCTACCTATGCTTCCTGACCTATATCTTGATGATAATATAGTATGAGAGGAATTTTTAGATGTCATTGCTGATGATGGTGATGGACTTTCAGCAGGGTTTGAAATTCTATACTGCTAATAACTTGAAAAGTTCCAGCTCATACTTTGAGGTTTAAATACAATGTAGGGAACACTACTTTAAATAGACTGACTGTTAATTATGATTATCCACTATAATTATGTGGTGGGATCTGCACTCACAGCTGGATGTCCTTTACCACTGCATGCTTTCCCTGTACAGGAAGCTTAGTACATCAGTAGAGTAAAAGACTGTCAAACAATAGAGAGTTGTGGGCCTGTGTTTGATGCCCAGAGTAAACATGTTTTTCTTTCTCACTACAATTAATGAAGTATGAGAGAAATTGTTAGACATTATTGCTGATGTTATTGATAGACATTTAGTATTGTTTGACATTCTGTATTGCTGATAACTTGAAAAGTTCCAGCTCAGGCTTTGAATTTTAAATGCAGCTTGGCAAACATCACTTCAAACAGACACTGTTCATTACAAAAATTCATGGCAACTGGGGGGGTAGTCCTGCACTCAGTACTGGATGTCCTTTGCCACAGTATGCATCTTCTGTCTAAGAACCTTAGTACAGTTGTAGCATTACAGATTACTAAATAGAGAGTAGAAACCTGGATTCGACTGCCATAGTGGATCATTTTTTTTCTTACTCACTACAATATCAGTAGTATGAGAGAAATTGTTATGTTATTTCTAATTTTAATGATAAACTGTCTGCAAGAATTACATTCTATATTACTGACAACTGGAAAACTTCCAGCTCAGACTTTAAGGTTTAAATGCAGAGTGGAAAACATTACTTCAAGCAGACAGACGGTTCATTATGAAAATCCACTGCTACTGTGTGTGTGTGTGTGTTGGTGGGGGGGGTTGAACTCAGTACTGGATGTTCTTTGCCACAGCACATAGTTCCTCTCTAGGAAGTTTAATACAATGGTAAAGCTACAAGCTACCAAGCAGTGGAGAGTAGGGAGCTTAAGTTTGATCCCCTGAGTGGATTTTTTTTCTTTTTTCACTACCAATGATAGGTGCTGTGTCTCAAATCCCTTCCCACTAGCCATTTCCCTTTTCATTGCCGGGGAGGCCTGTCAGCCTCTTTCTGGCTGCATAATTATTTCATACAGACCTTCGTTGGTGTTTTTAGTACTATTGGTACTTTGCTCTACATTGCTTGTGCCTTTCTCTGTAATGTGTTACTTATATAGTAGTGTGATTTTGTTGTACACGTTCCTGCATCTGTTTGTTGTCACTTTATCTCCGTTTCACACTCTGACGTATTATTTCCCCATATCACACTGGAAATGAGTCCCTGCTCAGTGTGCCTATTTCAGTTAACACATTTTAAATAAACAGGTTGATAGAGTTAAATCCACTCTTGTGATGTGTCTCACCTTCAATTGCTCCCCTGCTGAGTTACTGTGTGAACTGTTTGCTCCCTTGTATTCAACAGATGCTGCTGGTAGTTGCAGAAGAGCACAGATAGGTGGCCTGTCTCACTAGCAGGGTGGAGGTAG
The DNA here is from genome assembly GCA_016271365.2 of Neoceratodus forsteri. Taxonomy (NCBI): domain Eukaryota; kingdom Metazoa; phylum Chordata; order Ceratodontiformes; family Ceratodontidae; genus Neoceratodus; species Neoceratodus forsteri. Next base: position 1,019,688,635 of record CM057454.1, on the reverse strand, counting down.
TGTACACCTTTTAAGACATAAGGTCCAGATTCAAGAATCTCTAATAGGTGGTAGCAGCCAGGATGACTTTATGTAGGGCTTTTTGAAGTAGAATAAATGTTCTTTGTTGAGGTAAGTCTCAACATGCTCATAAATTCTGCTTTCTTTTTATCCATCTGTGTTTCTGTGGACTGTATATTCAGTATGCCAGTCATCTGAGCCATAAAGGTATATGACTAGAAATCTTCCTTAACATGATTTGGGGGGGGATGAAACTTAACGTCGTCCTCCTTAAGTGCATCTGGGGACATAGGTGCCTCCTCTGCACAATCCTGCTCAGGATAGTCGGGGGGGGGGGAGGTGCAGAGGACCATATGCAGCTTTTTTTTGAGTCTTCATCGCCAGAGATCGCTGCAGTGAAGTGCCACACATAAAGCATATTTTCTACCTTCAGTGGTACCTTTCTCCATGTTTAATTGTACTCATTTCATAGCAGAGGAGTCTTGTGACATGGATACAGAAGTGAGGGGACTGCTATTTGCTACCATTTCATTACTTATTTTAAATGAGAACTGCACTGAATCTACAGTATACAAATTTTTTCACAGTAGAAGCTGTTTTTTAAATACTAGTTCATTTTCTGTTATTTTCCTAGCTATACAGGCTTTTCTGTTATCCTACTGGGTGTTTCTAATTTACATGCTGCTGGTAAGCACCATTTTGAATTGTATGATGTAGTTTATGTCCCTGTTTTACTCTTCTATTGTTAGCACAATGAATCCACGTTCTGCTAAAGAACTTTATGATTGATTGGGACATAAACTACATCACACAGTTCTAAAATGGCACTTAACACCACAGAGTAAATCAAACACACTGAAGTTACTAATAGGCCATATACATGTTACAATAAAACATTTGAACCAGTACTTAAACAGCTCTTACTGTGGAAAAAAAAGACACACAGAATCAGTAAAGTTCTCCTTCAAGGACAGAAAGGGTTGCAGAGGTCACAATTTTCAAAATCATGATCTGGACCCAAACAATGAAAACAAGTTGTGACAGTCTACATTTGCCAACCAGCAGGTTTTATCACTTTAAAATCCTTTCGTAAGCCTTGTTTTCTCAGGCCTCTCTGCCATGCCAATCTGACAGAAAAAGGCACCCAAAATGTTTATGGTTATTATATAAAAAAGTGCAACTGTTTAAAAAAAACCTAAAGCCAATTAAAACAAAACAAAAACACTTTTGGTCAGATCCTGAATGGGAACTCAGAATCGGGAACTAATGAGAAACACTTTTTTTTTTTTTGGTTCCAGGAAGCAGAACAGAACTATGAAAAACTGCCAGTTTTGTATAAAAACAAACAAAACTAAACACAGAATATTGAGCACTAATATAAATTACAAAACTAAGAACTTGTGGCTGTCACATCTTGAAATCACTTTTCAGACAGGAGTTAAAAAATCTTGTTCATAAGTTGGGGTCATAAAAAGAGTATGTTGAACATTTGGGGTCAAAATATCAAAAAAACAAATTATGAAGAAACATTGAATGTTATCAATGCTTACTCATAACTTTGTGATTTGTGCAGTTGTTGCCCCCGAATTTTCAACATAGCCCTCTTGTTACTCCACCTCATGAAAATGAGAGGTGTCATTTTTCAAATCCCCTCTGAGACATGTTTCACAGTGCCTCTGAAATTACCTTTCAGGTAGAATTTTTAAAATTCCACCTGTCTTGATCATAAAGTAGGGTCATAAAAAAGACTATGTTGAGAATTTGGGGTCAAAATATAAAACAGTTATGAAGAAATGTTGACTTTTTCCAACATCTACTCATAACTTCATCAATATCATTGTTGCACTTTTTGCCCCCAAATTTTCAGCATAATCCTTGTGTTAGCATTCATTTTTATGAGGTAGGGTATCATTTTCCAAATCTCTTCTGACATATTTTTTCAGTCATTCCTCAAAATCACATTTACATTTTTAAATTCCATCTATCTTGATCATACTGTAGGGTCATAAAAAAAAAAAATAGGGGCAGGATTCTCAAAAGGGATGCCTCCAGCACATCCCCAACTTGCACACTGGCGTGATTCTAGAAGGGGATCGATGTGCCATCGAATCACAGATGCACTGCACACCACCCATAATGATATGCAGCATCTCGAGGGGTTGTGCAGGGCGTGCTCTATGCATAAGGGCAGTAGCCCCATTCACAACCAGATTTGGAGATGCACCCCAGAGCAAGTCCAGAGATGTGCCTCCAAAAGATAAGTCTACAACAAGTAGACATACATGGGTGTCCACCCACAGGCAGGCTACCATACTGCAGACAGCAGCACGGCAGCCTACCCACCCTGGCAGTCCAGTGCTCCCCCCCCTCCCTGCCGTATCCACGGTAATATGGTAGGCTATACTGAATAAGCCCCAGTTGTCAAAAAGAACCACCCCCTCCCTGGCCATATCCCCAGTAATATGGTAGGCTATGCTGAATAAGCCCCAGTTATTAAGAACAACCCTCCTCCCTGCCCGTATCCCCGATCATAATTAAATCACCCTGTAGGCAGCCCTGGTGGGATAGTGGTACCCCCCCTTCTGGCCCCGACCAGATTGCATTGTGAGATGACCCACCAAAATATCCCTGGTGGTCCAGTGCCCTCCCCCCACCCACTCAGGCATCCTCACCCTGTTTCCCTGGCCCAGCATGTTCGCAATGTCAGCGGGCAGCTCAACCCACCCAGATACCACCACAGCTGCCCACTGACTGAGCTATCTCTGAATGACAGCCACTGTATGCCTGGAAGTCCATTGGTAGACCATGTCGACCAATGGGCTTGCAGCATGTACTGTACACTGTCATTCACAGCTGCCTCCCAACATTGTGAACATGCTGGGCTGGGGGGAGCAGGGTGGGGTGAGGGTGTCTGAGTAGGTGGAGGGCTCTGCTGGACAACTGGTGGGACCATCAGGATTACCATACATGATGAGATCAGGTCGGGGTAGGGAGAGGGGTTCCTCAAGTCCACCAGGCATGTTGCTGCATGGATATACACTTTTTTTTTTTTAATTTATTAAATTCTTGGATTACAAATACCTTTGAGCAGAAACTGCTCGTTTACAAAGGTTCCACGTCAAAGGATGAGGGTCAACATACATACAGAGGCAGTAAAAGAATGCACAATAAACAACCAAAACAACTAAAAGAAAAAATGATACTCAGTTATAACATATATTGTGATAATATTCATAAAATGAGCAGCTTGAGTAGGCAGCTGGTTGCGGTAACAATAAGAGAGAGAGGGCACCATAGGCAGTTAGTATTGCAGGCATGCGACCGGGAGAGGAAGTTGGCAGGCTAATGGGCCACTGTCCGATGGTGGTGGAAAATGTCTTGTACCAGTGGAGATGTGAAGCAGGAAAGGAGTCGCAAGGAAGGCCCAGTGCCAGAGGGAATGAGATTGGGAAAGGGCGGCTGTGAGACATGAGTGAGCTGGGAGGTGTTTAGAGATCTCTGTTCAATGAAACAGTCACATTGAGTGGTAGAGGAGGTGAAGTTTGAGATCCTTTTGAAGGGTCCAAGTGTAGTAGAGGAAAGTGCTTTTATTGAGGGAATTGAACCATTGAGCGGCTTTCTATAGATAAAGGACCGCTGACCCATGGAGGTACGACATCTGGGAACCTGAAAGGTTAGAGATTGGGCACCACGTGTTTGTTGAGTGCCACTGTAGGCAGTAAGGAGTGAGCTAACACCAGGTGGCATGAGACCAAGGAGAATCTTTTTGGTAAGTAAGCAGATCTGGTATTGTATTCTGCTGTGTAGGGGTAGCCAGCTGGCCTGTGCATAGAGGTCACAGGTGTGAGTTTGTCAGGCTGCACCCGTCAGTAGTCTACAGGCTTTGTTGAGAGCAACTGAGATCCTGCAGGAGGGCACTTGTTGGGGCACAGCCATAGATGGCAAGGCCGTGAATCAATGATAGAGGTGACAGAGCTGTAGATGGCTAGTTTAAGGGCATCCACAGGCATACAGTGCTTGTGTTTGTGTAGTAGTCCAATCCGTATATTGGCAGTCTTGGCAACAGTGTCAATATGCCGAGTGTAGGAGAGGGTACTATCCAGGGTAATACCAAGGTACTTGAACTCCTTGACATGTTCAAGTGGGTTCCCAGCGTGGTTCTTGATGGTGAGGGACAGAGAGTTGTGCCTGCTCTGTCGGTTACAGAAGGACATGGCTTTAGTCTTGCTGTGGTTCAGGACAAGTTTATGAGAATTGAACCAGTCTTCGATGCGATTGAAGTCGAGCTGCAGCTGGGATTCAAGGACTGTAATGTCATGGTGGCTGGAAAACAGGACTGCATCGTCTGCGTATAGTAATATTTTTTGGTGGCAGGCACTGGGGAGATTGTTGATGAAGAGGGAGAAGAGTAGAGGGCTCAGAATAGACCCCTGGGGGACTCCAGAGCGGACCGGTTTCTCATCCGAAGAGATCCCTGCAATCCTTACACGCTGGATCCGATTATCAAGGTAGCTGGTGAACCATGGAAGGGCATCGCTGGAGATCCCAATGGAGGACAGTTGCTTGAGCAGTAGGGGGTTGTTAACTGTGTCGAATGCCTTGGTAAGGTCTATAAATACTGCCCCTCCACAATTCCCTTTGTCAAGCGTGGCATGGATGAAGGTTGTAAATTCCAGTAGTAAAGTAGTAAATTCCACTTTACCAGGGCTGTGGGCAGGGCCGGGGGTTCTACTAGGTAAACAGAGATGTTGCCACATGAATATACATTTCACTAGGACTGCGAGCAGGGTGGGGGTTTGTACTTGGCAACCAGGGATGTTGCCAAAATGAATTCCTTTCTTCCGGGACTGCGGGCAGAGAGGAGGATGCCACTAGACCACCAGGGATATGTCATGGGATCAACAAGGACTGCGATCAGGCAGGGGATGGGTAGGAGCTACAACATGCCTACTTTGGGCTATGTGTGTGGCCCACAGCTCTTGCAGGGCACCTGGTGCATTCAGCCAGGCGCATCCCTTCTAGGCGCATGCAAATGGCCCCATTGCACCTTGCATGTATAATGGCCCCAATTGCATGTTGGTGGCTGTGAATGGCAATTCTGAGCGCAGCGCATCCAGGGATGCACTGCCTGATTGGTTTCCCAGCCCAAGCAGGGGGATGCACCAGCGCTTCTTGGGCTGGGCCAATATGTGGTATTCACAGGGGGGTTGCACCGGAAGCATCCCCCAGCGCATCTTCTGTGAATACTACAGTTTGTGTCTGGGCATCCGAGATGCGTCCAGCTCAAGTGCTTTGTGAATCCTGCCCTATGTTGGAAATTTGGGATCAAAATGTGAAAAAAATAACAGTCATAAAGAAACGCTTAACTTCTCTAATGTTTACTCATAACTTTATTGTTGCAAAGTTTGGCCCCAAGATTTCAACATATCCCCTGTGTAACCCGCTACTTACGAACATGACAGGTCATTGTTTAAACTCTCTGAAACTTGTTTTTGCAGTTTCTCTGCAAATCATCTTTCAGATGGGATTTAAAAATCCCGCTTGTCATGATCATAACATGAGGTCAAAATGTTGCAGCTTGCTGAAAATGAGATATTGCCTCTCAGCTGGCCTATCCTGGGTAAATATACTTTAAAATAGAAACTATAGAAACATAGAATTTGATGGCAGATAAGGACCGCTTGGCCCACCCAGTCTGCCCATTTCCCTACCTAATGGATAAGCTGCAGTTCCTAGTTAACCAGCAGCATACTTCTTTCTACCCCCACCCCCTAGAATTGCCTTATGACTGTCCCATGCATGCTTGAATTCAACCACTGTTTTTGACTCCACAACCTCCTCCGGAAGGCCATTCCATGCATCCACAATCCTCTCTGTGAAAAAATACCTTACATTACCTCTGAGCCACCCCCATCTTCAAATTGTGCCCCTTGTTCTTGCACATACTTTTTTTGAAAGATGCTACCCTCTTGACTTTGTTGATTCCTTGAGGTACTAGAAAGTTTCTATCATGTCCCCCCTCTCCCTCCTTTCCTCAAGGCTATAAATATTAAGCTCCTTTAGTTTCTCTTCATATGTCTCCTGGTGTGGACCCCGCACCATTTTAGTTGCCCTCCTCTGGACAGCTTCCATCTTGTCTATGTCCTTGCGGAGACTGGGTCTCCAGAACTGCACACAGTACTCCAGATGGGGTCTCACCAGCTGTCTGTAAAGAGGGATAACAACTTCCTGTTTTCTACTGGTGATGCCTCTCCCTATGCATCCCAGTATCCCCCCAGCCCTCCTTACTGCCCTCTCACATTGCTTGCCCACCTTTAAGTCGTCTGATATGACTACCCCCAAGTCCCTTTCCATTTTTGTTGTTGTTAGTATCTCACCCCCCATTGTGTACTCTTCCCCTGGGTTTTTGTTTCCCAGGTGCATTACCTTGCACTTCTTAGCACTGAATCTAAGCTGCCATACATTTGACCATTCCTCTAACTTGCCAAGTCCCTTCTCATCTTTTCCACCTCATCTTGTGCATCAACTGTTGCAGATCTTTGTGTCATCTGCAAAGAGACATACTTTTCTTCCAGTCCCTCTGCAATGTCTTATAAAGACATTGAAGAGAACCGGTCCTAATATGAACTCCTGGGTACCCCACTAGTAACCCCTTTCTTCAGAGTGGACTCCATTTACTATTACCTTCTGTGTCCTATTCTCCAGCCAGTTCTTTACCCAGGCTATCATCTTGGGACCCACTTCCAGGCTGGCTAACTTGTATATTAATCTTTTGTGTGGGACTGAGTCAGATGCCTTGCTAAAGTCTAGGTAGGCCATGTCCACAGCCCCTCCCTGATCTACTACTTTGGTCACCCAGTCAAAGAAATCTATTAGATTTGTTTGGCATGACCTTCCGCTGTGAATCCATGCTGCCTTGGGTCTTGTGCCCCTCTGGCCTCTAGGTACTCGACAATTCTTTCCTTCAGAAGTGATTCCATCATTTTCCCTATCACTGAGGTTAAACTAACAGGTCTGTAGTTTCCTGCTTCTGCCCTGCTCCCACTTTTGTGAAGGGGAATCACATCTGCCCTCCTCCAGTCCTCAGGTACCACCCCATCCTCCCATGATTTGTTAGAGTGTAGTCAGTGGTGTCACTAGTTCTACCCTTAGTTCTTTTAGAATTCTGGGATGAATCCCATCAGGCCCCATTGCTTTGTCCACCTTCAGTTTTAAGAGTTCTTTCAGAACCCTTTCTTCTGTAAATGGGCTGGTATCAACTTCTGTATCCGGAGTGTTTCTACTGTTTGTTTTAGGTACCTCCCCCTCTTCATTTGTAAATACTGAGCAAAAATATTTGTTTAGTATCTCTGCCTTTTCACCGCCACCCTGCCCACCCTCCCTTTATTAAGCCTCACTATCCTCCCTTAGTCTTCCTTCTCCTGATGTACCTAAAAAGGTTTTATCCTCTTAACTGAGTTGGCTATCTTTCCTCGGTTTGGGCCTTTGCTGTTCTGACTGCCTTCCTAGCTTCCTTTTGCTTTAACTGATACAATTCTCTGTCCTGCTCCTTCTGTGATTCCTTGTACTTTCTGAATGCTTTCTTTTTCTCTTGAACCTTCACTGCCACCTCCTTTGAGAACCATAGTGGTTTCTTACATCATTTTGTTTTGTTTATTTGCTTCACACAAAGGCTTGTTACCTCTGTGATGGCAGTTTTTATTATTCCCCATTGTTCTTCCATCCCTCCTTCTTGCATTCCTCAGGCACTCACCCATTTTGGCAAAGTCAGCCCTCCTGAAGTCCAGTACTTTTACCTTTGTGTGGCTTGACTCTATTGCTGTGTTTACTGTAAACCATACTGTTCAATGGTCACTAGTTCCCAGATGGCTACCCACTTCTACATCTGTGATTCTCTCTCCATCTCCATTTGAGAGAACCAGGTCTAAGATTGCTCCCTCTCGAGTGGGTTCCAATACTAGTTGTTCGGCATGCCCCTGTGGGCATCTAGAATAACCCCACTTAGAAGTGGCTGCTGCAACTGCACTCCAGTTAACACCCAGCATATTCAGATCACCCATCAGCAATATCTCCCTTTATCTGCCATTCTAAGTATACTTTCTATCATTTCCTTGTCCATTTCCTCCCTGAGGGGGGTTGTATACAACCCCAGCGGATTGTGGTGCCATTGCCTGCCTCCAAATTGACCCACAGTGCTTCTCCTCCCTGTTTACCCTTTTGTTCTGTTGCTTTGATTCCTTCCCTTATGTAGAGAGCTACTCCTCCTCCTCTTTTACCCTCCCTGTAGATAGTGTATCCTGGTATGTTTACGTCCTAGTCATGGTTCTGTGTGTACCATGTTTCTGTGACTGCCACGATATCCATATGTTCCTCCTCCATCAAGGCCACTAATTCAGGAAGCTTGTTACCCAGACTATGGGCATTGGTACTCATTGCTTTCCATTTTTTGATGGCTTTACCTTCTGTAGCAGCATCCCCCACTGACCTTACTACCTTGGTCTTTTCTCATTTAGTACCCTGTTTTGTAGGGGAGGCTGGGATTTTCCTGCTGCTTATCAATTGCCTCTCCCTTGACTAGTTTAAAAGCTTGCCAATGAAGCATTTAAACCGATTGCCCAAAGATTTGTTCCTTCCTGGACAGATGACCATCCTGCCAAGTATAGGCTGGTGTCCCTCCAGATGGAACCCCAGTCCCCAATGAAGCCAAACCCCTGTGCTCCACACCATTTTTTCAACCATTCATTAAACTGCATGGTGCAAAGTACCCTCACCTCACCCATGCCACTGACAGGCAGCACCTCTGAGAAGGATACTGTGTGTGCTACTTGTCTTAGGCCCCTCCCCAACTCTACAAAGTCCTTCTGCACTGCTCTAATCTCATGATGAGCCAAGTCATTTGTCCCTAGGTGGACAATGATGTCCAGCTCAGACTCCCGTGCAACTGTTCTCATGATCCTAAGGATGCGCTTCCTGTCCCTCCAAGCCATGGCATCAGGCAGGCAGGCACCTTACTTCAGATTTCCCTGCTCCCCCCCAAGTTCTATCCCCCTAATAGAGTCCCCCACCAGGAGCTGCTTCCTTTCCCTGTGGTGCCCTTTTCCTCCTTCCTGAGGGCTTCCCTTGTGACAGTTGCCTGCAACCTCCTTAGTCTCCTCTGTGGGTGCATCCATAGGGGAACTATGCCCCCCCAGAATGGTGTATGGATTGTGGAGTGGAACAACTGACTGAGTGTGCCTCTGTTCCACCACCCTTACCCTCCTTGAGCCCACTTTGGTCCAACTGCTGTGCTTTCTTCGCAACCTCTGAGGTAGTGGCGGTGGTTCTGGTGCTCCCTAGATGGGGGAGAGGTTCCCTTACTACTGTCCAGTGGGGTCTGAAGACGGGCAACTTCCTTCCTCAGGGCAGATAGTTGTCTGCAAACAGGGCAGTATCTCAGCCTCAGAAAGACCCCGAAGACTGCTGCCCCACAGCCATTAATCACATTCGCACTATTGCTACTTTGTTTAGTGTGTGTGTGTGTGTGTGTGTGTGTGTGTGTGTGTGTGTGTGAGTGTGTGTGAGAGAGATTGGTTTGTTATATAGAAATATATGTATTATATAATGTGTATGCTTATATTGTCAGTGCAGTTTGCTAGAGAGGATATGACAGTGATATGCACCTTTCCCTCTTGAGGAAATGATGTCAGAACCCCAGGTATAAAGGAACTATTTTCAGGGGTTGGTTGGGTGAGGAGTCGGAAGGGTTTGGGCCTAAACTGTGCCCTCATGAAACAATCAGCTAAAAGCTCTGACCTACCGCTGCGATGAATGCCTTCCTGTTAGCAAGATGCCCTACACGACAATCTGACAGATAAAATACCCTGCTAATCAAACAGAGAAAAATCCAAACATCCAAGTCAGACACAGGTAAACCTCCCAAGCCCCAAAACAGCCTGGTGACTTGTGCTCTGAAAGCAGTCAGCCCCAAAACACGTCAGCTGTGCAGAAGGACAGACACAGAAAACAGTTTTCAGTTCCTGTGGGTTTAAACTCTTCCTGCACTGAAAATCTTAACAAGTGTAACAAAAGTAAACCAAGGTCCACCTCCCTCTGTTGATTGAAAGACTGCCTTTTCTAATAATTCTAAGTTCCTTATTTCACCCTTCAGTTAGAAGTATCCTCCACCTGAAGAATATTAACTTTCTTAAGGAATCTACTTCAAACCAAAGACAATTGTAAATTGTAAGGTTCACCTCCCTTTGTTGTGAGCACAACTCGCTTTCTTGCAAATCTTAAGTCCAGTGTTGCAGCTTCCAGCCAGAGGTAGCTTCACCTGAAAACTATTAGGTTATCTGAAAATGGGTAAAAGCTGAGCCTCAACGGAAAATGAAATATTGCATCTCCACTGTGCTAGCCTGGGTAAATGGTGTGTAAAAATGAGTACACGCAGGACCCCACTGAAAATGAGATACTGCATCTCAGGTAACCTATCCTGGAAAAATACATTTTAAAAATAGACAAAAACAGTACCCTAAGCCAGACCAGTAGCATAGCAATAGTGATACTGCTTGCTGTGTCGGCAGCAACTGTTTGGGAATGAGCACGGGCCATTGGAGTCTGGCAGGGGTGGAATATTGAGCATTCTAGGGACTCCTATCTTTCCTTGGGAAGAGGAGGACACTGTTCCCACTGCATAACTACTGACTGGTGGAGACCGGTCAACAGCACTCTCCTGAGCACAAGGAGGGCAAGGTATCCACAGATGCCTGTTACACATGCATGCCAGTGCACATATGTGCGACTACCTCACTTCACGCCACCACCCCAGGGAAGAACATCAGGGGGCAGAAAGGAAAATGCCAACCATCCAAGCCAACATCCCCTGCAGGCTCTTACACAACTGGCACAGCTGTCCATCCTTTAGGCTTAACACACACACATATATATATATATAGAGAGAGAGAGAGAGAATTTCTTTCTCTTGTTCTGATTGTGGTTCTGTTATTTTTGTTTTATGTTGTTGATGTTACATCATTGTTATATTTTTTAAAATTAAACAGTTTCATGTAAAAAAAAAATCTGCCCACCCACCCAGTTGGTCCTGGGTAAGTGATAGATAACCTGTAAGATGGTCAGTGATGGGGCTTGGGGGGGGTGGTGTCACTGGACGAGACTGTAACGAGAAACAGCTTTGTGGAAAAAAAAAGTTGGACCCCACTGAAAGCAAGATATTGTATCTTAGTTGTGCTATCCTGGGTAAATACAGTATAGAATGTGTAACAGCAGGGCCCATTGAAAATGAGACATTGCTTCTGTTCTAACTTGTAACAGCTTGCATGCAAACATGCTTGGCATTGACAAATGCTTATTTATTTTATTTGAATTAAGATGACCAGGTAGGACCACTGAGACATGCAAGTCCCTTTTTCAGGGGTGACCCTGAATTAGTTACATACTTTTCACAATGACTGTAGTGCAAGACTGGATTATAGTACAAATACACAGGGGAAAAAAACTTATAATAAAAGATAGTCTATGTACAGTGACCATTTAGTTAATCACAATTCAAATACAGATGGAATAAACATTTGGTATACTAAGGTTCAAGAAGGGAAGGAGGAAAGGGTTTCTATTACTCATTAGAATACCCACTAGATTTTCTTGTAAAAAAAAGAAATAAAAATTACTGTAGCAATGATGTTTCTTTTAAGGGGTCTAATAAGGATTCATACCTAGCTGTAATAATCTCAAGCCAGAATGGTTGCCCAGAGATAAAGTTCAGAATTTATGTAAATTTAAACTCTGCACTGTGATCACACTGTCTAGCATTTTAATAACAGAATTGTTGCTGAAGAGCAAAAGAGAGCAGTGACTACCTTTCTAAATTAACCTAATTCTTTAATTTGCTATGTTGAATTAAGAAAGATTCTACCCACATGTTAAATATTGTGAAAACTAACATTTTTAAAAAACAAAAATGATCAAGCAGTATGAACACAACTTATTCAAATAATTATTTTGCAGAACCCTATATTACTAGGTTTTAAAAGTGAGTAGGGTAGAGATTCCACAAACCACTATTAGACCCATTAGAAAGCACATTATTACTATCATCATTTCTAGAACCTATTTAGGAAAAAGGTTCTGTAGGATCGCAGTCCCAAACATGGCATCCCTTCTGGATTGGATGGTCAGGCAATAATGCCTCATAAAGATCTGCACTGTAAACTAGGTAGCTTCTTCACAAATCTCATGCAGGGGAATACCCCTTGCAGCTGCCACTAAGGAAGAAGTAGCCCTTGTACAGTAGCATGAGCATGTACATCTTTAGGTGGTAACTGCTTGCCAGCATTTTTGTAACATATGTGGATGCAAGAACCTATCCACCAAGAGAATCATCTTACCTGCTTGGTTACCTTTGCCTACATCACCATAAGTGACAAACAAATGAGTACTGTCCATTCTAGCCAGATAATATATCTGGGTATTCCTTATATCAGGGCTATGGAGCTTCTCCTCACCTGTTTCTCAGCACAGTAATTAGAACTGCTGACTCTTCCCCCCAAAGTAGTGTCAGCATTTCATTTGAACCAATCATTAACATTGTCTGTGTACTTCAAGAGGCCTCACACAAATAAAGGGAAGCAAGCTTTACATTTATTTGATGTAAAGAGAGCTATCAGTTTTTAAAAGAACAGGAATGAAGTGACAATGAACAGTTATCACATAGTGAGATGTGTCACAGTGACATCCAGCTAGCAAACGAACCATATCTTGGTGGACAGCATCTATTATTGTTTACTACTATACTAGGGCTGCAAGTTCAGTTCTACACAAGAACTGGGGTGTTCAATTTTTGTGGAAAGTGATGAACTTTCTGTCAAAATTGGTGGACTTTGGTTCGACTGGTTCACCCGAGTGCGAATGGCATGGACCAGCTGAACCACTCGAACTGTAAACCACAGTTTGCACCAGCAACTGGGCTGTCTGTTAGAATCTCAGTGTGATATCAGGCTCCAGCTCCATTTTAGAGCTGCCTAATAGAGAACGATTACATGATTGACAGGGAAAACTCATTCACATGCTTGTCATCAGGTTGTTAGGTAGCATAGTCAAGGCTGTGAGATTTATTCTGAGATTAGATTAACTAGAAAATTCCAGTTAAAACTGCAAAGTGTGCTTTAAAATTGACCAGGGGCTGCTGCAGGGGAAAGGAAAAAGCATAAGGGGAGAGAAAAAGGAAGGCAAAAAAAGTAAAAGGGAGGCTAAGCACTAACAGTGTGCAGGCTTGCAGCAGGTCTGTGGGACCAGGGGCTTCCCTGAGAAGGGAGAGGGACATAAGGCTGCTGTCTCTGGGGGGACTATAGGAGGAGGAGGGCATGTGCTTGGGTCTGGGTACTAGGCACATGAGGTGGCAGTATGCCAGTGCCCACTTGTCAAAATAATTTAATCTCAGCAGCGCAGCTCTTTTTTTGTTTGTTTCAGAAGGGGCCTTTTACCAGGGCATTACAGAAAAAAAGGTTTTTTAGCCCCTGACAGAAGCCTGATGTGACCTTGTTTTTTTTTTTTGGTGGGGGGTACTATTTAAAAAATGTGTGTGCCCGCTGGTATGAGGACAGATGCCTGGCCACTGGTTGTTGGTTCTTCATGTTCCCCCAAGTTGCAGCAGTTCCTTCTTCCTGAGTCTTGAAATAGCCTGTGTGTATGTCGTCCTGAGCTGTGCTGTTGCAATGTGATCTGGCCAGTGGGCAGCAAGTGTGTGCCAGCTGGCAGCATGTCAATTTCTGACCCCTGGTAGTTGTCTACTTGGTGGCATGCCATAAAAAAAAATTTGTGTTTTGTGGCAGCTGTCAAATTGAAACTCTGTCTTCATGTTCCCCCAGGTTGCAGTGGTTCCATCCTCCTGAGTTCTGAAGCAGCATATGTGTGTGTGTGTGTGTGTGTGTGTGTTCCTGAGCTATGCTGTTGCAGTGTGAACTGGGCAGTGGGCAAGTGTGTGCCAGCTGGCAGCATGTCAGTGCCCAGCCCCTTGTAGTTGACACTTTCATGGTATCCCATTAAGTTATGGCAATTTTAAAATGGAAACTTAGTCTTGACATTCACCCAAGTTGCAGCAGTTCCTTCCTCCTGAGTCCTGAAGCAGCATGTGTGTGTGTCATCCTGAGATGTGCTGTTGCTGTGTGACCTGGGCAATGGGTAGCAAGTGTGTGCCAGCTGGCAGCAAGTCAGTGCCTGACCCCTGGTAGCTGGCACCTTTGTGGCATCCCATAAAGTTTAAAAAAAAAAAAAATTATCCACGTTCACTTAAGTTGCTGAATTCCTTCCTCCTCTTCCTCCTGAGTCCTGAAGCAGCCTGTGTATGTCGTACTGAGCTGTGCTGCTGCAGAGTGATCTGGGCAGTGGGCAGCAAGTGTGTGCCAGCTAGCAGCGTGCCAGGGCCGGGCCCTTGTAGTTGGCACCTTAGTGGCATCCAATAAAAAAAAGTTTTTTTTTTCCTTTTGTGGCAATTTTCAAAGAGAAACTCTTAGTTTTCACATTCCCTCAAGTTGCAGCAGTTCTTCATCCTGAGTTCTGAAACAACCTGTGTGTGTGTGTGTCATCTTGAGCTGTGCCATTACAGTTTGATCTGGGCAGTGGGCAGCAAGTGTGTGCTAGCTGGCAGCAAGTTGGTGCCTGGCCTTTGGTAATCTTTGGTGGCATCCCATTGATAAACTAAACAATAAAAAAATACATTATAATGAAAAGAAAAAAAGAAATAAAGAAAAATTTAAAAAATAAAATAAAAAAATAAAAGTTATAACAAAAAACAACATAAAAAATTAAACAAAGTCTTACTCTTGATCATTCATCACCCAGGTGGCTAAGTGGTGTTGCAAGCATTAGGAAACAGAGCAACAGAGAGGTCAAGGAGATTGTGGCATAGGATCATCCAGTCACAAAGGAAAAACAGAGTGGAGTAGGCCTGGTAATAGACCATCTCCCTCAGTGGGAACTACAAGTGTAGAGAGCGGAAGATGACAGTAGTGGTCAAACAGTCCATAAAGAATCTCATAGTGTAGGAATCACTTGCAGTGGCACTTTAAGGACTGGAGCACAAACAATTATTGTACAAAAAAATGAATAAGAAAGGAATGCATCAGGTAGTGACACAGGCAGAGGAGGAGGAGCAAGAGCAAAGTGGTTTGGCAGAACTTGGGACAGAGAAACAGATTGTGATTATATGCCTGATAAAACCGATAGCAGCAGCAGTTCTGGGGAGGAGAAGGTGGAACCAGTGGAAGCTCGACTTAGGGAAGGTGCACATAAGAGATCAAAAAAGACCAAAACTGGTGGTGCAACAACAAAAAAAGGCCACAAACAACAAGGGGAAACACGACAAGAAGCATCTGAAATGACAGCAGAAAAAGAAGACACAGACAAAACTGGTGAACTAGGACACTTGGTAGAGGAGGAAGAACCATTCCCTGACCCTGGAGAACTGGCACAGAAAAGAGGAGGACGGTGATGATGTGGAAGCAGCCCCAAATAGCCTGCCCATTAGGCAACAGCTTAGAGTGCCAGTAGGAAAGACCAGACCGGTGATGTCGGTGGTGTGGGATTTCTTTAGAATGGACAAAAAAATAATTGACTCAATGTAGCATGTCTTTTATATAAAGACAGGCTGAGTCGGGGTAAGGAGTGAACAAGCTGGGAAGATCTACCATGAAAAGGCATTTGCTAAAGTCCTGAAGATGTTACTATGAGAAGCATGCCAATACATGGCTTCAGCAGCAGCACCACCACGCAGTGAAGCTGATGATGATGATGATGATTGATGATGATGATGATTGTGGCCGGGTGAGGAGAACATTAGGAGACCTGGTAGACAGGAAGAAAAAAGTCTTTCAAGTGATAGCCAATGCACAACTCCAACATCTTCCATTCATCAATTTTTTAGACCATTGTCTCCATCTCCAAGGGGCTGCAAATCCCCAGTCATTTTCATCCCCAGGCGTGGCAAAAATAATGACCAAATGTCTCGTCCAGGGGAAAAAAGCCATTCACATCACCACTGATATGAAGACCAGTGGTCAGACTACTGATTATATGGCAGTGACAGCCCATTGGGTCAGTTTTCCCTTTTCCTTCCCCTCCTCTTCTTCTCCTCCTCCTCTTCTGGGTTAAGTGCTGGTAGCAGTAGCCACAAGTCACTGTTGCCCCCCAACCCTGCAAGCAGGCAACTTTATATATTGCTGGCACTGAAAATCACCGCCATGCAGAAAACATGTTACACTTCCTTCAACAAAAGTTTGATGAGTGATTGGCACCAAGCTCTTTAACATCAGGTTTTACAGCATCAGATAATACAAAGAACATTGTAAAGGCAGTTGAGGATGGAGCTTATACACATGTTCCATGTTTTGCTCTCTGTACAAATGTGGCAGTTCAGGGATTCCTAGGTGAGGAATACACAGTGTGAAGACATGTAGGTGTGGCCAAAACACTTTGTGGTCATTTTAGCCATTCTGTAAAGGCACAAACACTATTACAAAACATTCAGCTGTGAAAGCACCGTCCCCTCCACAACCTGAAACAGGATGTGGCAACCAGATGGAATTGCATCTATTACATGATGGAATGGCTGCTAGAACAACAGAAGGCTATCCACTAGTATACCATAGAGCATGGTATTGGCAAGAGATACATAAACATCGGCCCAAATCAGTGGCACCTGATGAAGACCCTCTGCACTGTGCTGAAGCCCTTTGAGGAGGCCACAAGGGAGGTTAGTGCTGATGCAGCAGGTTTAAGCCAGGTGCTCCCCCTCATTGCCCTAATTAGCCCGTGACTTCTTTGTATGAAAACTCAGTATGAGGAAAAAGAGGATACCATTGCTCTCAATCTTGTAGAAAGGATATGGTCACTTTTCTGGAATGACACATGCATTTCACCAAAGTGTACAGATGATCACTACATCCTGGCCATTCTCACGGACCCTTGGTTCAAAGACACATTTGAGACATTCTTTGATGCACAAGAATGTGGAAAGCATCAGCAGTCCTATAAAGCCTTGCTTATCCATCTGGTCTCTGTACATATGGCACAAAATAGGAACAGGTACACAAATAGACCAGACGAACAACACTCATCATCATCTCTTGTTGCTATCACAGTGACAGACCTGGTGGTGGAGAAGGAAGAAGTAAGATCTCGGTGTGTTTCTACAGCTACAGACCATCACAGGAGTCACTCATTTTTGTCTCCAAGTCAGCCTGGTACTAGTACTGCTGCTACACCCTCCAGGAAGACAGCAATTGATGACAAACCACTATGGGAACAACTGTCTGATTATGGCTTGATAAACAAGCATTTGTCAATGCCGAATGTTGGCTTGCTGGCATTGGCATTGGCAGTGCGGGAGTTAGAGAGATGCAGAATAGGAATGGTAGTGAAGTATTGAACTGATGCCAACCCCACCCCCATCCTGCAGAGACTGACAGGCGTTGGAGGTGTGCCTTGGGGTCTTTGGGCCTTATACTTTCCCCATTCCATAAGGAAATACATGGAGATGGGTGCGGTATAGGAGAATGGGGTGAACATTGGGACTGAAGACCCCAAGGCACACCTCGATGCCTGCCACTGGCTGCAGGGTCAGGGTGGAATGGTGTGAGCATTACAGCCGACAATCCCAAGTCACCCCCTCGATGCTTGTCAGTCTCTACAGAGTAGGGTGTTATGGTTAGAAACTCTAATGCCCTGGCCGTTTGTTCATATTTTCACTTCAGATTGTCAAAATGGGCTTTTTGTGACCCCACCTCATGAACAGTGGCACTATCATTTTATTACTCAATCCCAAAAGGTAGTTTTGCACAGTGACTGCTCCATTTGGCACCACAGGTGAGAAAACAAATTCTGGCAGGATGTGAAAAATGACAGCTGTACTGTTCATGAGGTGGTGTGAAAAAATGGCAATGTTGACAATCTGGAGTGAAAATATGAAACATTGGCGTAGTTACGAACGTGCATAGAAACTGTGCAATGCACTCCTGTAACGCAATCATTTTTTAGAATTATTTCACCAAATTTTCAACATGTGCATTTTTGAACCTCTCCTCATGAACAGTGGCACTGTGATCTTGTTAATCTGTTCCGGAAGTTGATTTTACACAGCGACTGCTCCATTCTGCGCCACAGGTGTGAAAACAAGTTTCAGAAAGGATGTGAAAAATGACAGCTATACTGTTCATATGGAGGTGTAAAAAAAATGGCAGTGTTGAAAAACTGGTGAAGTTACAAGTGTGCATAGAAACTGCACAATGCATGCTCATAACGCAGTCATTTTTTGGAATTTTTTCACCAAATTTGCAACATGGGCTTTATGGGACCTCCCCTCATGAACAATGGCACTGTCGTTTTGCTAATCGGTCCTGAAAAGTAATTCCACACAGAGACCACAAAATCACCTTTTGGGACCAAGAAACTAAATGACAGTGACATGTTCATGTGATGGGGTCCCAAGAACCCCATGTTGAAAATTTGGGGCCACAATTCCCAAAAATGGCTGAGATATCAACCTAAGTTGAAACCCTCCATTGCCTCCCGTTATAAAACTTATCATCATTTCTTCAGTTTGCAGTTTGGCTTTGAAGAGTGCAAACGTGTCCCAGTTCAGAGAAGATCGTGGCTCCTGACCTCCAGAGGGTAAGTATGGGTGTGGGGGATGAAGGGAGGTGGGTGCACAGAGGGAGGGTGGGGATGAAGGAGGGGGATAAGGGAGACAACTGTGGACCGTTTTCTTGTTTGCAGGGGGAAAAAAAAGACCAGGAGGGAAGGTTTTCTTCATTTACAGGTTACACACACACACACACACACACACACAAAAAATAGGCACACTAGGGTGGGCTCCCAGTCTGCCACAATTTGGGGGGGGTGCTGACACGGGTATTGGGCACCCCGATGTCGGCTTTTCAGGAGTGTGTGGCAGGCAGCAGAAGCCGTCATGTTGTGGGGTGCCAAATAATGTTGGGGGAGGACATGCTGATTCTGGGATTGGGCACCCCAATGTCGGCTTTCTGGGGATTGTGTGGTGGACAGCAGGAGCAGCCATATTTATTGAATTATTTCACCAGGAAGGGCACATAATGGAGGCATATCATCTACCAATCCAATGATGAGCCTGTCTCTGATTGCAGTGGCAGATTCGTTTCAACTCTTTGGCTCTTTCTGAAACTGCCATCACTGGCAGCATGCTCACTGGTTGGTAGCTGAGGGATGCACTCACTAAAGCATCCCCTGCATTGGCCAACACTGGCACATCTCTAAAATGTGCTACTACCACAAGATGTTGCTTGCGCGTGCATGCAAGCCAACATAAACATGGAGGCTCAGGTTACAAAAGTACATTACAGTGCAATGCAATGAATGAAACAAAGTGACAAGTGATATTAGAAACTGTCAAGTTAAAATAATATTATAAAACCAGCATGTGAAAAACTTAGCAAAAATGTCTCTTGTTCAGCTCCCACCACAGACTTCAGATTTTTTACAAGATCCAAATATATCAGTGCATGCTGTACTTTACATGAGTTCTGCACTGGAGCTTCCTGGTTCACCCAGGTAAAAACTGGAAAAAGTGTTTAGGGGTTTATATTGTAAAATCCCTATATCCTACAGAAACAGCTAGCCTGGCTACTGTCTGATAGCGACAACACATTGACTATGAAATGTGCACAATTATTTGCTGCTGTCATTAATCGAAAAAGAAAACCCATGAACTGCTGTATAGTCTGATACCTTTCTCTCCATGAAAATGCATTGTGGTTTTTTTTTAAATAATGTTTAATCTTGCTAATCTGACAGTCACAATGCCTAGAAAATATTTAAAGATTACCTTTTACTCCATGGTAACTTATTTGATTTAATTTTCTGTTGTTATTTGAAATAGCTTATGGTTATCAGTAAAGTATTTTCTATTCTTAGCATAGTGTTCTGTTTGCCTTTGTGAATAAGACAGCAGAAGACTATTGTAAGACTATTATGATATTGACACACTAGAGAGGGTACAGAAGCAAGCATACAGTATATATGCATGTATGCATGTTCAAGTTCAAGTTTGTTGTAGGAAAACTCAGTTGAGCACTCTCATTCACAAGTAGGTCCTTTGACACAGACAGGTAGTTACAGATTACATAATTGAAAAACAGTACAAATTCAAATACAGAATTATGGGCAAGCATTACCATGTTACATAAAAATGACAATGAGAAAAATACAAGCGCAGAAAAAAAGGTACAAAGTGCTTGTTTCGGAGTATCAAGGCAGCTAATTTCTAGATAAGTGAGAGAAAGCAGTGGGCTAGGGTTAGAGCAGTTAGCTAGGATTTAGAAACAGCTGCACAAATCTTATATTTTTGCTGCAGCCAACCTTTTTAATAGGCTGACAGGGACAGTACCGGGAAGCTTCAGTACGCCTTGGATGTATGTATGTATGTAAGGTATGTATGTATGAATGTGTTTATGAATATGTACAGTGTGTGTATGAATGTAAGAAAGGTGCCCAGTCCTCTGTGTCAGTCAGTGCATGTTGCTTATAGATTAAACAAGCAGCAACCTGGTTCAAACAGTTGTTAATTGCCAAATGGTGTTTTTGCAAAATGGGAAGAAACGCTGCTCAGTTTCCACATTATTACTTTCATTCACACTAGTGTGTAGGGGTTGAAATAAGCAATGGCTTATTGTGCCAAAATATAAGCACTGTATTAAGAAGCTGATGACAATGAAGTATACACTAATAAATACATTTATACAATGATTCTCAGAAAAAAAAACATTGATTTCCATTGATATGAAAAGTGAAAGTATTAAAAATGATAGAGGTGATATGATCGAGACATTTAAACACCTTAAGGGCATAAACAAGGTGAAAGAGTCTAACATGTTTAAATATAAGAAAAATAGCAGGACAAGAGGACACAGCATGAGATTAGAGGGAGGCCGATTAAGGGGGAATGTGAGGAAATTCTTTTTCACAGAAAGGGTGGTAGATGCATGGAATGGCTTACCACAAGAAGTAGTGGCTATGAATACAGTGCAGGGCTTCAAACAGGCATGGGATAGGCATAAGGGAGCAATACAAATGACTATGAATAGATAGGTCACTGACATAGCAAAGGCCGATGGCACATTTATAAGGTAGAAAAAGAAATGGGCAGACTGGATGGGCCTTGCGGTCCTTATCTGCCGTCAACTTCTATGTTTCTATGTTTCTATGTTTCAATACTCCTTAAGTGTAAATAAATCATTTATTCCCATTCCAGGTGCAAGCTAATGGACATTTCTGCACCAAGAGTATCATCATCGTTATCGTCATTGTACTCCAACAGTATCATCAGATTGCATAGAACTCCTAAATCCTTCTGGATATTGTCCTGGTAAAACAATAAATGCAGAAGCCCTTACTGGGACTTGGTGGAGTGCTGGGAATGCTCTATTCATTTGAACATGTTCATTTAAGTCTGCATGACATTAGAGGACTGATCCATCAGGAGAGGGGAAAAAATACAGAATCAAGCTTTTAACAGTTTATTGTTTTAATAAGATGTTATAATTTGAGCGCTAAGTCCAATCTTGCTAGGGTGGTGTGATCATTGAATGAATGACAGATGCCACAGACTGGCTAAAAATTTCACATTTATATTTATCTGAAGTGTTTAACTTCTTTAGATCTCACTTGTGGTTCTGCCACCCATGAGCTGGACAGAGGTTTAAACCTGCTGATAAGATAAATGTACTGTTTGTAGCCAGCCCATAGCAGATCCTACACTTACAGTAGCTTCCGATTCTAACACACTTACGGATAGTCTGGAGGACACTGGATACATATTTTTTTTTTGGGGGGGGGAATGAATAAGATGCTGCTGTGGCAACACCATCACATCTGGCAGGCAGTTAAGCCTGAAGGTTTAAGCACTAAGCTGTGAACCTGGAGGAAAACCAGCAGACCTGGGTTTGAATCCTCCAACTGCCACGTGCATACTGTGTGACCCTGATTTCTGAGCAAGTTACTTACCTTCTCTGGGCTCCTGGGGTGCACTTGGAAACAAATGTCAACTCAGTATGCATTTTCTGACCTAAAATTAAATAAATTTAAAATATATCTACCAATTAAAAGCAAATCTAGGTCAATTTATAAGAAAATATGGGTTTCTAAAATGTTTATATTCATTGGCTTTACATTACAAAAACAATACAAAGTTTGCAGTCTGCCAGACTAGTTGTATAATGGCAATCTGTGGTCAAACCAGGCACCTCTTTCCCTTGGTCAGTGGTTGAACTGTAGAGAAGGGGTATGCGGAGATACAGCATACTGGCAGTTTTAAAAATATTGCTTGTTTAAATCCCTATGTGCCCACAAAAACCTTCCAAATATGAGTGCAGCATACCCCTAGTTTTTTTCAACCACTTCAACCCCTGCCCTTGGTTTACATTTTTAAACTGAAAAATGTCCTGCATCATTATCATCTTGTGTGGTGCGGCCCCTGCAACTGGATAGAACCTCGGAGGAGCAGCTTCCTAAATCAAGTGGCTTATCACCTTAAGGCTGATTCTCTGTTACTGTAGTTGTTTTGGCGTTTGCACTGCACTGAACCTACAGTCCTGGGAGGGGACAGAGGTGTATTATATGCCACAACCATGCACATTCATGATGGCAGTTCAGCCCTAATTACTGAATTTCACTGTAATTGTGCCGCAGCAACTTCCACAGTCTTTGCCCTTTTGGAGGCGGGCGCTTGTATTACAATTTTATACTGATGGAATCAATAATTGATAACACTCCTGTAGTGAGGATCCAGCAACAGTGTATCAATGTAATTGAAAATTAGCTTTGTTCTGTATTTACTTTGTTATATTCTGCCCTAAATGGTGTTTTTGCAGTTTAAGAAGATAGTATTTTTGGGCAGCAATACTATCAAGTGTGTTTGATGCTATAGGTAGGGAGGTAGTATAGTCTAGAGGTTACAGCACCAAGCTTGGAACCTCAACCTGGAGACCTAGTCGACCAGGTCAGAGTCGCACAACTGCCGCTTGTATACTATGTGACCCTGAGTGAGTCACTTCACTTCACCGTGCTCCCAAGTTGTGCCTGAAAACATGCTCGGCTCAGTGTTTCTTTCCCAGACACAAAGTCTCAAATAAACACACACACACACAAATAAGGTTATGTTTTTCTGTTCTAATATTGAGATGCAAGTGTGGGACCACACATCAAAATTTCATACATGTAGCTGGCCCTCTGATGCAGTGGTAGCACCACCAATGACCCAGGTTCAGAAACAAACACAGAGTATCAGAGCATCAGCTGGGAGGGGGATGGTGGAGAACTTAGCACCCAGCAGACAGCTCTCCTCCTCCTCCTCCTGGTGGGGTGGGTCCAGACTCTCAGCAACATCCCGACTCCTGGTAGTGGACAGGGGTCTGTGCACCAGAGAGTCGAGCAATGTGGGGGATTGATGGCTGTGGTGGACGTTGGTAAGCAGTGTGCGGGACTGCACACTGCATGCCATGGACAACACTGCACATTCACATCACCAGGGGTAACTACAAACAGTAAAAGCCCCTTGGCTGTGCAGTGTGACTCTTGGCTCCTGGCTCTCCTCCTGACCATAACCAACTATATAGCATACTCTACTCCCCCCTCTCTCATCCCCCTTGGAGGGAGGCCCATAATGCAGGTCAAAACAGTCTTGGAGGAGAGGGGCATGGGTCTGGGAGACTACAACAAAGGGATGATATGGATCAAATCCCCACCAGCTCAGGCTCTGATCTGAGTTCATTACCTGTAGCGTTTCCTGTGCTCCTCCTATGCTACAGCTGGGACAGACTGAAGCACAGGGAGGTCAAGAGAGACATGTTCATAGTCAGATGGTAAGCCAATGGCTGTGGTGGGATGTGAACCTGGAATGTCTGGATTCATACAGCTCAGTGCTCTCACCACTGGTTCACATTGCCTGCCCTTTCTTGCTCTGTTTTTTTTCAAGCTTGAGGCTCAGTTACCAATCACTATGTTGGCATAGTAATAACGCCATTAATGGTACTTAAGGTGTGTACTGTTTGATCTTCCAGCCCCCGATGAAGCCTTATAATACAGAGGCGAAGCACTGGGGTGGCAGACTCCCTGCCTATTTTTACTAGCTTGAGTGTGAGCTGCTCCTGTGTCCTGCAGGGCATTTGTGGTTTTCAGCAGCTGGCACCATCCACAGTGAATGAGCACCCTGTATTTGCTATATGCTTGCTGCAACTACTTTTTCATTATATATCTCCTCGAAGCCTGTGGGTTTTGACATGGCCTACTAGCTTGACTCTGTTACTTTGCTATTATCCTCACAGTGACTCCTTACTAATAGTCTCTGTATGTAGGCTGTAGGAGCATTTGTACTGTTTAGCCACTATTGTTCATCCTTACGGTCACCATTTATGTTTAAACTACAGTATCTACCTTGAAAACTATGCTTTGTATGATACATGTCAATTGTTCGTACATCATACGATGTTGTAACTCCCCTTTACCCGCTCCCCCAGGTCATACCGGGAGACGAGCAACTTGTTGTTCAGTGTATCTTACCTGGTGAAACTTTTCGATAAATAAATAAATAAAATATTTCTGTTGTTGCAGTTGTAGATTCTCAGGCTTCAGTGTCTCACACTTTTCTATTAGTCTCATGCAAAGCGTGTCTGATGTCTCTGCAATTAAGTCCTGTAGCAGGACATGCCTCTAAACCCTTGACAAGATCAGCCAAACCAACCTGCTCTCCCTTTGTCTATAGCTGAGTGTGGTGCGGAAGCTGCTGCTGGTAGGGGTGGGGGCAGGTGGTACAATGGTATGTGAATGCACAGCACCCACTGAAGGGGGATATAGTCAATGAAGTTTAAACAAGGCCAACTCTCCACTCACACAGCATCTGTTCCTGCAGGGGTCACTTGCCTTGATGTTTACTTCCTGCTGTCCTTGCCTGTTAAGGTTGGTGGTCTCATCCCAGAAGCCTCAGGGTCTATGCCACCCCTCCCCCTCCTCATTATGAGATCTGACAGAGCCTCCTCCTTTCTCTTTCCCTGTTTTCACAGCCCTTGGCCTGTATTTTGCGGTTTTTCACACCACCTGTTCCTGTACATGCATTCAAATTACCCACAGTAACAACAGAGTGGCATTCAGGGTGCAGATATTTGGAAGGCACAGCCTCCTCCTGCTGAGTTCACTATGTATCACTGTCAGATGCAAAAATTACCCCATTACAATTACATTAATAGTTCTTTTTGTTGTAAGACTGGTCAAGAGGAAAACAGTGCACACAGGAAGCAGCATTCTCGCAGGGTGCCACACACCACACTAGTAAGATGATTAATAAAAGGAATATGATTGGGCAGTTTGGGATTTCCCCAAGCTCCTATTTGGTCCACTACTCAAGCCTCTCCTCGTACTCTGTCTCTCGCTCTCCTGCTCTGAGGTGGCCCCTTGACTGGGCGCTTCCACCTGTCGCAGAACATCTCCACAGAACGCAGCACCACTCAAGCCTGTGCTCTCTCTCTCTCTCTCCTGCCTGAAAGTCAGCTATCAGGAGGTGACCCCTTGACCAGGTGCTCCCGCCCACCACAAAACATTTCGCTGGAACGCAGCACCACTCAAGCCAGGGCCCTCTCTCCTCCTGCCTACAAACCATACATCGGGAGGCAGCCCCTTGACTGGGTGCTCCTGCCCGCTGCAGAACATCTCCCTGCAACGCAGCAACACTCATACCAGCGCCATCTTTCCTTCTGCCCACATGCTAGCTACCGGGAGGCGGCCCCTTGACCGGGCACTCCTGCCCGTCACAGAACAGCTCCCCGGAATGCGGCACCACTCAAGCCGGCACCCTCTTTCCTCCTGCCCGCAAGCCAGTTGTCAGGTATGGCCAGCTGAGGAACCCGCTCCACTCCTGCTCCTGCTCCGGAGTCACCGCTCTTGGCCATGATTGGCGGGTTTTGGATTCCCCGAGCTCCCTATTGGAAAGCTCCGCAAGCCTCTCCTCGGACTCTGTCTCTCGCTCTCCTGCTCTGTAATTTTATTTTAAATTTCTTATTTTTCCATTTTTTAACTGTTATTGCCAAATGTTTAAGTACTGGTTGCTTTAGAGTTACCAGTCTAAGAACAGACAATGCTAAGTGATTACAGTCTTTTTTGATTAAGTGCTGCTGTTTTCTTCTCCATTCTCTCACTGCTGCTATCTCCTTTGAATTTTTTCTTTCCCTCACTCCTTCACTCCCTCTCACCTAACCCCCCACATCTCTCAACGCTTAGTCCTCCCACCGATTTACACCTACTCCTTGTTCTGACCCCCTGCTGCTCCTCTGTCTGCTTGTCCTATCTGCTCTCAGCCCACCAATTATCCTCTGTATTTTATTTACACTTTTTCTGTTCTTTTCACTCTTTTCCCCAGGAGGTGGCCCCTTGATCGGGTGCTCCCGACCGCTGCAGAACTCAAGCCGGAGCCCTCTCTCCTCCTGCCCGCAAGCCAGCTATTAGGTACAGCCAGCTGAGGAACCCACCCCGCTCCTGCTCTGGAGTCACCGCTCTTGGCCCTGATTAACCAGATTTGGATTCCCCAAGCTCCCTATTGCTCTGCTCCTCAAGTCTCTCTTCAGACTCTGTCGGACTTGAAGAGTGAAGACATATCAACAGTCCAACCCCGATGGGTGAGTAAGATCTGCGGGGGTGCTCAGAGGAAGGGTCTGGTGGCCATAAAGACATCGATGGACAGTTTTCTTGTCACAGTTTTAAAATAAATTTAAAAAAAAGAATGCCGATGCCGATTGTGAATCGGGTGGTGTGTGAAGAGCTGATGGGGTGCTCAGAGGGAGGGTTTGGTAGCGCAAAAGACAGAGCACAGTGGGCGGTTGCCAGAGGGTTTTAGAGAGAATATGAAGTTTTCTTAATTAGGAACACTGAAGTAGCCAGCAGTGGAGTGAAAACAGGAAACGCTGGTTGGGAGGAGTGTCATTGGTGCCGCTGCATGTGGAGTTTGTCTCTGATTGCAGCGGCACTTTTCTTAGAAGTGTTGTCCACTTTACATAACGTTGGTGTCAGTGCATGTCAGCGATAGCATGCTGCCTTATTGGTGAATGCCAGACGCACCTACTAATGCATGCCCTGGATTGGCCCACACTGACGCACCTCCAAAATCTGCCACTACCGCAAGATGTTGACTTGCGCGCAGGCGCGGCAAGCCAACATAAAAAGCATGGCGAGTCACTTTCTGACGCAGTGGTGCCTGAGATGCCAGCAAACAAAATGGTGCAGGATTATCTGGATGAGAACTTGCCACTAGCAGAAGGAGATAAGCTTCTATCACACTGTTACCAAAAAAACACAAACAACATTTGGCCTTCTTTGACACATGTATCTGTTGCATACCTAGCTGCCCACCTGCAAGTACGTACTCAAAAAGGATTTTCAGTCCTTCAGGCAATATTGTCACCAACAGGAGAACATGCATTTCAACACAAATGGAGCGATGCTCAGTTTTTTTTTTTTAAATTAACCTGCCCCTTTTTCCAAAGTAATTTTTGCCATATTTTATGAAGGATGGCTCTCCTGCACTTCCAGCTGAGCTAAAGACAGAGGAGGAGGATGTGGCGGATGGGGAGAGCTTCTGTGTCCATTAGTTTAGTTTTTTTGGTTTTTTAGTGAGACGAGTAGCATAGACACACACTGTGGGATGCCGCATTGTTGTCTTCACTCAGTTAATGTTTGCTCAATTTTTGACAGGCCTGCAGAGGCAGAATTAATAATTTTGGGGGCAACACTGCCTATGAAACCAGTGTATAGAACACTTAGCCATGGCATAACCAGAAGCCTTGTCCATGTGTGGCACTATCCCAATGGACACTTAATTTTTGGAATCAGTAGCCCATACTATGGGATGCTGCACCACTGCCTTTACTCATTTCTGTTGAATTAATGTTTGCTCAATTTTTGGTTGACCTGCACAAGCTGAATTAATAATTTTTGGGGTAATGTTGCCCACGAAAGCAGTGTGTACAACACTTAGCCATTGCATAACCGGAAGCCTTGTTAATGTATGGCACTGTCCCAACGGGCACTCTATTTTTTGGACCCAGTAGCCCACACTGCGGGATGCTGCACTGTTGTCTTCACTCACTTAATGTTTGCTCAGTTTTTCCCAGGCCTGCAGGTGCTAAAGTAATAATTTTTGGGGCCACATTGTCCATGAACCAGTGTGTACAAAACGTAGCCATGGCATAACCAGATACCCATTTTTGAACCAGTAGCCCTCAATGTGGCCCACCGCATCAGCCTGCTGTTTTTTTGGGTGCTTCATCAGCACAGTGCATTATGTTACTCTTTATTCCATTTCCTAATGTTTTTCAAGGATCAAAACTAGCACAAACTAGTTCACCATTAAGAGAACATTGACAAATTTTTTGCAGTTCAATGGTCAAAGTTCGCAAGATCAAACTTTGGGAGGTTCGCACATCCATATACTATACTAAGGCAGTGAAAGTGCCTCCAGATGGCATCAGGGCACATTCCACAAGGAGAACAGCCTCATCAGCTGCAAGGAGAAATATGCCTTTTGCTGAAATTTGCAAGGCTGCAACATGGTCAACAATGCATATATTTGTATCTCATTATCGTATGGACATCAAAGCAAGAGAGAATGCCAGGTTTGCTATTTCTGACACCCCTTTAGGGAGGAGTGATCTATGTTTCCTTAACACTACTTTATTTTTATGTAAGATACTGAAGTTCGGTTCTGTACGGAGAGCTTGCAGTTCACTCACCCTCCTGGCAGAAGTCAATGCTATGAGGAAAACTATTTTCCATGTTAAATGCTTGACATTTTCTGAGGCCACTGGCTCAAAAAGAAGCTCCACTAACTGTGCAAAACATACGTTTAAGCCCTAAGGTAGAATTGGGTCCCTTTCTGAGGGATCTTAGTGATTCAGGCCTTTTGAAAAATCTTATGAACCCTGGTTGTGATTCAAGTGATTTTTCTTTGCCTGCAGATTTATAAGCTGAAACAGCAGTCAAAAAGAGGAAACTGTTCACTGCAGAAACACAGTAAATACACTGGAAACATTGGGATTCCTCCTAAAAAATCACATCTGGAACCCAGCCATGCACTGGAGTTCATAGAGCAGAGATGAGCACAATAGAATGGAGAGCATTGATGCCAATGCACAGGGAAGAAGCCCTCATTCAGTGTGCATCCGCTTTCCTGCTATTTAACAGAAAGACTGCATAGGAGACTATTATTTTTTTTTTTACTATTTCTTTGTCTGTCTCTCTTCTAAATTATTCAAACTGGCCCTTGGGGCCCGTAAAATCCCACGGTCCTTAATTTCAGGAGGGCAGACTTCAACAAGTTGAGGAAGCTGGTCCAGGACATGTTAGTCAGTGGTAACAGCATTGGAAGTGTGGAAGAGAGATGGTGGCAATAAAGGGGGCCATTCTCAAGGTATCTAAGTTATGCATGAGAACAGTAACCAAAAAGAACAAGTCCTCTTCAATATGCTTATCAGTGACATTGTAGAAGGAATCTGGGGCAGGTTTTGTCTCTTTGCAGATGTGACAAAAATCTCACACCAGGGACTTCAGGTTCACTGCCACCACCATGGGTTTTTACCAACAGGACCCAGGGAAACCTGTATCTTACCTTCTCCTTTGCACAAGGTCAGGAAGGTCAAACACAATAACTGTGGGTAGAGTGCCCCTTCAGAGACGGACTGCAAACAAAGTCCAGCAGAAATAGCAGAATTACCCATTTAAATAAAACAAGCAGTCACTGATTCTATAGAAATATGATTCTTTACTAAAAGACTAAGTATTTACAACAGGATGTATTTACAGGAAAATAAAAGGGTTGAGCATTTACTAAGAAGCAGAAAATAAAACAAGCTGAACAGACGGTGCACAGCAGAATTCTGAGCTATTCTCACCTAAAATCCTTCTCCTGCCCTAGCTACAGAATTTGCACTGTCCCTTACTGTGCTATTTTACCAGTCAGCTAGTCTTTGTATGGCAGGGCCCTTAATCTTCAGATGTCCAAGTTCAAGAGAAGTGCTTTCTTACAGCACCTTAATGTATTTCTTACTCTTGTGGGGAGAGGTCTCAACCCCTTTGAGTGACAGTCTTCCACTGCCCCCCCCCCCGTGTGTGTGTGTTTGTGTGTATAGATGAATGGATGACATCACTCAGGCCAGCTATCTCACTCCACACACACACCCTTCTCTGTCAACTTTTATGATTCTGTTTTGAAGAATGTCCAAGGTGTGTAACCCCACGCTTCTTGCCTTTTAAGCTGACTGAGGTGTTCAAACTGGCACAACCCAATCTGCCTTACAGAATATGTGGACGAATGTTCCCACTGAGTAACTTTTGGCTAATGTTTCCCCATAAGACCTGTTTGGTCATGTGACATCAGAGCCATCTTTTGTGCCCACTTATGACAGCAACATTATTACATTAACAAAAATAAATTACTAGATCAGTCTGGTCACATGTCCATCACAGCAGATTACACTAAGCTCTGTGGGAGGGTGGATAGTGATAAGGGAATCAGGAAAAGACAAAGTGATCTGCAAAGGCTAGAGAGGTGGTCTAAGATTTGGCAGTTGAAATGTAATGCCAAAAAGTGCAAGGTGATGCTCCTAGGGAACAAGAACCCCAGGACTGAGTACTGGATGGGTAAGATAAGATTTAGCGCTATGGCTAAGGAATAGAACCTAGGGGTTATCATCATTGACACCCTGAAACAATCAAGCCAGTGCAACACAGCCTATCATAAGGCAAACAGGATGCTGGAGTGTATCGTGTATCGGGAAGGAGTATTGACAACAGAAGTAAAAAGGTAATACTACACCTTTGCAGTTCTTTGGTGAAGCCTCACCTAGGGTACTGTGCCCAGTTCTGGAGTTCTTAGCTCAGAAAAGATAAGGACAGGCTGGAGACGGTGCAGTGTAGGGTGACAAAGATGATTCAGGGCCAACAGGGAAGGTGTCGAAGCACTGAACATGTACTCAATGGACATTAGAAGGGAGAGGGGAGATGTGATACAGACCTTCAAGTTCCTGAAAGAAATAAACAAGGTTGACTGTGGGGAATTATTTAGCCTGAGTAACAGTTTTAGGTCACGAGGGCATGAGTTAAAACTGACAGGAGGGAGGTTCAGAAGGGACACGAGGAAATAATATTTTTCAGAAAGGCTGGTGGAACCATGGAACATTTACCAGCCAATATGGTGGGTGCCAAAACCATTAATTGTTTCAAGCACAGTTGGGACAGAGTGAAGGGTATAGTGGTCCCAGGACGACAGGCTGGGAGGGAAAATGGGGGGTTGATGGAAAGGGCTAGAACCCTAGATGAACAATAGGTCCAGGGGTTAGATACAGCACCATGGGCAGACTGGATGGACGGCTTGTCTTTTTCTGCTGTCATTATTTATGTTTCTGTGTTTCTAAATACCTGACAATGGTTTAAATACAAATTGAAGTTATTAGTATATGACAGGCTGTAGAATATATGTTTGTCTTTGTTTTTATAAAACAAAATAACTTTGTATTTCCATTGTTGCATATAGTTGATGTATACATTGTTTGTTATGAGGTGTAATAATATTCATTTCAGATACAGTGTTTTTGTTAATTTATAGCAGAGACTGTTTTTTATATATTTTTTTTTGCATTCCAACAATTGTATTTAATTTCTAAAATGCTAGTAAAATAAGTAGTACAAAAAAAAAAAAGATTAACGGCTAAGCTTGGTAACACATAAACAGGTAGCAATCAATATAAAATGTAATATCCAAATAAAGTAAGGGTGAAGGTTTTCAAGATCTTGAATGCATGACGCACTACTTTCCATTGCATTCCCAAAAGCCATATACTGTAGCTTGGATACACTGGTAACGCAAGTAAACAACTTGTTTATACCTATTGTGTAAGCAGAGAAGATTGTCTTTAGAGACATCATGTTTATCTGAGACAAGAAGACATGCAGAAGAATTGATATCTTTAGAGACAAATTTGTTTTTATTTAAAAAATTAGGAACCTAACAGTGGTGCTTAATTTGATTTTTGTAGCACACAGAATCTTACTAAGATTACTTCTGTAGATGATCTGATTGCCCAAATCAGATGTAACATGGCATGTTGAACTCCTATTATCAAGGCAGCAGCTTGCCTTATTCCTGTCACAAAAAAAAATTCAAGTTCTATTGGGGGTCCATGTTACAGGGGCATCCAGTTCCTTAGGGCATACGCTCAAACTGGTAAACTCCCAGAGGGCAAAGGAATGTTGTTTTCTCTATGTCCTCCTCAGTCATTGGGATGTAATAGTCAAGGCCCCTAGAATTCTGTGACCACAGAATTTTGAGCAGGACTTGCAACCTACCACAGCATATCTGCAATTCCGCAAAATTAAACTCTTTTTGGTCATTATTTATTAACATTTACAGTTTTTCCACAGCACCTGGTTCTCATCCCCTCCTTTTATATCCAACAACCCTCCATGCTCATGCTCAGTATATGATGTTATCAATGGCATCACATCATTCTCAGGGTTGAATTCTGCCATGGAAGTGAATAGTCATTTATCTACCGCTGCTCCCACTCCCTGAGGAAGTGGCAGAACACATCAGGTACTGTGACATTTGGTCACCCTGTACTACAACCTAGTAACATTTTCAGTTCTTACATTTTTATACTGCAGCCAACTAAAACAAATACTTGACAATATCATAGACCTGCTAACCGAACAGCTTACTTTGTACAGATTTATTTGTGCTTTTAAGGTATAGGGATGCCCTCTGAAATAAATTAGTGGTAAAATGAATTAATCTGTCTCTTTAACAAAACAAAAAAAAAAGAAATATGCCCAGAAAGGTGGAATATAATGATGTATGGACCTGCTGAAAAGAACAGACCTGTTAAATGAATAATTGTGCTGTACACATTTTTGTCAGGGTTATTGATTGCATGTTGTTATGGGTTAATAGAATTACCTAAAAGTTATGAAGAAGCATTGTTTGCAGGGTCTCCTGCTGAGCCAGCGGGTAGCGTGTTGTGTTCCAATGCCAGCGACTCAAGTTTGGGGATGAGCTCAGGAAACTCCGATGGGCAGCACAGGGATGGATCCAGCACTGTCGCACACCCCTGCTCCAAGCTTGGGAAGGTATGGCACAATGTTCGCACAGGTTACACCTTGTAACAGGCCTGGGAGCCTTCCCTCACAAGGAGTTCATATGCATGTCACGGTCGGACAAGGCAATATAGTGCATCAGGAGAAGTGGATTGGCATGAAAAAGGGATCTTGAAATATGTCCACTATTCTATTTATTCCATTTCCCAAGGGATCTGTATGAATGGGGATACAATTTTACAATCACAAAAACAGAAATTTATTTTTTTAAAACGACATTACAGATTGTGTGTAAATATATAAGTAATATGCAGTGGGGACCTGACAAGTGACATAAACAGCATGAGTACAGATAAATCATTTATCACACAAGGTCCCCTCTGCATATTTCATTTATACAATAGGATAGTACCTTAAGTGATAGATTATTTTTTAGCTTTTAAAAAAATATATTATTTCTATA
The DNA here is from genome assembly GCA_016271365.2 of Neoceratodus forsteri. Lineage (NCBI taxonomy): Eukaryota > Metazoa > Chordata > Ceratodontiformes > Ceratodontidae > Neoceratodus > Neoceratodus forsteri. The sequence goes on along the minus strand of CM057454.1, from coordinate 1,019,655,022 downwards.
AGCCTTCTGGTTTATATTTTGAACTAGCAGTATTGTGTGTTCCCCCATTCCGGTTGCCATAGGCAACAACAATAGAAAACAGAAGTTGTTATCCCTCTCTACAGACAGTTAGTGAGACCCCATCTGGAGTACTGTGTACAATTCTGGAGACCCCATCTCCGCAAAGACATAGACAGAGTGGAGTCTGTTCAGAGGAGGGCAACCAAAATGGTTCAAGGTCTGCACCAGAAGACATACGAGGAGAAACTAAAGCAGCTTAATATGTATACCCTTGAGGAAAGGAGGAGGAGGGGACATGATAGAAACTTTCAAGTATCTCAAGGGAATTAACAAGGTACAAGAGGGTAGTATTTTCAGAAGAGATGTGCAAGAACAAGGGGGCACAATTTGAAGATAGAGGGACTGCTCAGAGGTAATGTTAGAAAGTATTTTTTCACAGGAGAGTTGTGGATGCATGGAACAGCCTTCCTGAGGAGGTTGTGGAGTCAGGAACAGTGGGAGAATTCAAGAATGCATGGGACAGGCATAAGGCAATTCTAGTGGGGGGGGCAGGAGGAAGTAAGCTGTTGATTAACTAGAATCTGCAGCTTATCCATCAGGTAGGGAAATGGGCAGACTGGGTGGGCCAAGCGGTCCTTATCTGCTGTCAAATTTCTATGTTTCATAGCCACTGCCGTGGATGTATTATAAGGATGACAAGCTGATGCTGCCACATGGCAGTTCATTGGTGCCCCCAGAATATCTGTAGAAATTACAAACCACTGCCACAGACGTTGTGTGGCAAATGGTAGTCCTGCAACAGAACTTGGTCCCAAAGTGCCGCAGAAAAATCAAGGCCTTGCTGGTAGTAGCTGCTGCACAAGTCTACGACACAGAGTCATTTACTTCCCTGAAATGCTTCCTCCACTGGGTGCATAATGTACTGATCTGAAAGGTTCTTTTATTCAAAATCTGTTAATCAATGGCCATCCCCAGAAAGTTCCATTTTTCTTCTGGGCCACCATGATGGGTGAAGCATATTAGCTTTGGGACTCCTTAATGATCCCAGCAGACATTAGTTCTTGTAGGTGTTGTCTGACATACTTGAAATTTACTGGGACTAACCATCTGAACCTCTCCAGGGAAAATCAGTCATCATTCAGGCAAATCCTAGCCCTCTGCCTCTGCAACTGAGGTGTTACTTCCCCCCTCCTCTTTGAGGCTATCTTCTCCATACAGCCACACATATTGAGCTGTAAGTGGACAGTATCAGTACTTCATGGGAAACTTTTCTATAGTTGGACGGTTCATGCCAGTGTCCTCATGCATAACATAAGATGCTTCATGATCATCGTGTACATAAAGTGGGCTAACCTTATACACTTCTGCTTTTTTTTTTGCCCCCCCCCCGAGTGAACATCAAACCGGTGGAGACTTAACTTTGTCATCATTCGTCTTTGAAGATTTTCTCTCATCAGTTCGGAGTTATTTTCCATTTCACCTTGCTGCCCTGCAGGATTGCTGTTGAGCATCTCTCAGCATTTTGTGCTGTAATGTCCACCCCCATCAAAGCATAGCTCTTCTGGGCATGTTGCTGTGACAACAAGATCTGCTACAAGAACAGATACAATAGCTTTTGAGAAAGGACTTGTGTCCAAAACATGTCAAGCTTTTCTTTTGTTTGGAGCTGGTGTGCACTTTAAATAAAATGGAAATTTGGCACCTTTAGAATTTCGGTGTGGCGTCCCTCTATTCAGGTTAGTATCGTGCGGGAAACTGTTCATTTTTGTGTGAAAGAACAGATACAACTGCTGTGTTGTCTCTCTCAGCACTGACTATAACATCCACCATCACCTGATTTGTCAGGGGTTCAACCAAGTCATGAGGAGACACAGGTGAAAGTCTCTAGAGTAATTTCTTCAGAAAAACAAGGCATTCACAAGGACTGTGCAGTTGTCTGTAAAATTCCTGCTCTTCCATAAAGTTCAGGGAAGAAGTCACCCCTGAAGATATCGTCATCACCGATGAAATCAGTGTTGCTGGCTGGATCACAGTACTCCAGAGGAGAGGATAACACTGGGTGGTCAGCTCCTAAGCCACAGTCGTCATATACTGAACGATGCCTCCATTCACTGAGACTCTGCAGCCTGGCAGGAGGCCTAGACTAACACCAGACAATTGATACTAACTCATGGTTCAGTCACTAAATCATCCACTGGTAGGGCACAAGACTGTCAACTTTGCCTCAGCAGCCCACAGGTTCTATATCAGTGCATGGCTTGTCATCACTGAACCTCAGTTCAGGTAGATAACACTGGCATCAACCACCAGGGCCGCTCCATCTATAGTTGGCCTGTGTATCTTTGCCTTTTTTTTTTTTTAGTCTTTGGTAACCAGGTAAGGTCCACTAGACACAAGTACCTGTTTTCAGGGGTGACCTGGGAGCACTGGGAAGGTTAAGTGACTTGCTCAGTGTCACACAGTATGCAAGTGGAGGCTGTGGGAATCAAACCCAGGTCTGCTGAATGTACCAAGCTCATTTACAGTTTATTACTCTAACCTCTAGGCTATACGGCCCAGTTCTCTTAGTTGATACAGAGACTTTTGTCTCAATTACTGTCAACGGTGACAGTGCTAGGAGACCATTTGTGATACCACTGCCCAGAACACAGTTATGCCTTTCCATATAGTGTCTGCCAAGAGGAATATCAGTCTGTACAGGACGTATATTGTGGATATGTGCTTGAATACTCTGTTTGAGGGGTCTAACAGTGCGTCCTATATACAGTAATGGGCAGGGACACCATATGGCATAAACTACAAATTCACTACTGCTGTTTAGAAAGGTTCTTAATTCCACATCCCTACCACATCCTGTTCTGAGAACCTGCATTATGTGTTTTTTTTAGCTCTTGTGTTTCTGCCCCCATGCTCTGCATTGTTTTCTGTCTCCTCGGTACCAGGTCAATATAGCGCTGCTGAAACAGCACATGAATAACCGCACGGTCTAAAGCGCGGAATGAAGTACAGTGACAGGGGTATAATAGTGGTAGGAAACTACCGCTACCCCTGTCACTTGAGGAAGGAGTGAAGATACCAGAAGTGCTGTGCCTGGTTGAGCTACTTCTGTGGTGGAGAAGCTAAGGTGCAAGCATCTGGCACAGTGAAGACTTGGGGATCGGGATTTGATTCCCCATCTCCTGAGCTGTTTAAACAAAAACTAAGTTCCCCACTCCCAATTTTTCCTTTTTTCCCTTGGTCCACCTCCCCCTCGGAGTTGGTTACTTTATTTGGGAGGGAGGGGGAGAGACCCCTGCATAAACAAAGATTTTGGCATTGTTGCCAATGGTGTGTGCTGTGGTATTCTGGTCAGCGTTTTCTCCCAACCTTACTTTGCAACGTGGCTCTAGGTTGGGAGTTGGGGGGGGATGCAGATGGCAGCACATCTCTGCGTGCAGCCAGCTTCAAGAACCTTTCAGTGGCATGGAGTGTTTACTATCATCAGATTGCTAACTAATTTTCCCCACTAAGTTCAAACCCATGATTAATGAAAGGGACCTGATGGCTGTGCTCAAGTTTGCACTGATCCACTGATATGACACTTGTGGGCATCTTGGCATTAACTTTGTGCTGGGCTTCCTAGTGCAGCACCTAACTCAAGGCACAAGAGAAGATGCGCCTTTTGTTTTTCTCTCTTTTGATGCCTAGGAGCTGTGCACTTTTATGCACTCACCATTAGCCTTATTTTTGTTTGTGTACACAGAGGGAACTACAGAACTTGCTTAAGGGAGAACCTCAGATCACAACTGACTTAATGCTTATCCTTGATAACTGGGCTACAGTCCTCACCTGACCTCAGAGGATCTATATCTAACACATGGCCTGGGGGTACCGATGGGTCTGACTAGAGCCTCAAGGTCATTTCAACATTGGAAGAATCAGTGTTACTAACAGAACTTCATAACTGTCAGGATGCCTACATCCTGGTGTGCTTGCCCTTCAAAGGCTCATTTGGCATTCTTTATGTTTGTTGTGTTGGTGCACCTCGAGCATTTAGTTATGACCATTACTTCTCAGTCAAACTGTTACTAATTTTCAGTTGTGTGGTTTGTCTATAGTCCTCAAGTCTCCAGTACAGAGTGTTATGGCCCAGATATTGTTTCTTGCAATTGCCTAGCTGAAGACAGCTGACATAACTGTGTGCCACTGGGCCTCTTGTGACTAAATTGTCACCACGTGATCAGCCTCATGCCATTGTGTCCTGGGCACCACAGGTTTAGATTGCCAAGCATGATAGCCACAGCCTAGAAGTGAGCCCTGTATCCGAGGAGTGGGGGGGGGTGGAAATCCCCTCTAGCATATCCTGACACCTCATGTGGTGATAGGCTCACTTGATGGGACTCTGCATATGGTACACCAGTCCAGGGTAGATGTTATTTTCCCAGAAGAGGCTAACATGCACAATGCTGAAGATTTGGGGTTCTTGAGCCATGGAGGAATTAGGGTCTATAGGTGAACAAACTGGGGACCCTGGGGCCAACTGGCCCAACCTGGTGATGGTGGATTTACTGCACCCTGATAACAAAAGGGTGCCACTGTATTCACCTTGCAGAGGTGGAAGGGTTGGGGTTTTGTGTGTGTGTGTGTGTGTGTGTGTGTGCAGTGCTGTTTCTGTTGGTTGTCCCAGTGTCTCCTAAGTCAGAATATGGGCTTGGATGAGTCAGCAATGGTTGTGTACTCGAGCATGCCCAGGGTCTCGTCCAAATGGCAAAGTCACCAAAAGATGTTATCCAATGATACACTGCAGCTAGTTAACTGTTAAGTTCTGAGCCTCCGCCCTAAGGCTGTCCTGGGATGGATGTCTGTTACTGGTTAGCCATTGTACCAGCATTACCCTTTATGTTACAGTCTTTATTCTATAGCAGTGCCTCAACAGCACCAAGGTAATATGAAATCCACAAACCAGTTGCAGGGGAAGCTACATCGAGCTGCTTTTAGCTCAGCTCGGGGGGGGGGATAGGCATCTCAGCTTTAGTGGTTTATCTGTTTGGGATACTGTTTCAAATTGGGTGGGGGGTGTCGTTCTGTTAAGGGGCATAGGGTAGGAGTTTTTGTTTCAGAACAAAATGTGAAGATTCTGAATGTACTTAGTGCAGGAGCAGGTCTTACTTACTATATGTACGTTATACACAGTACAGAACAACCATGTGCTATGAGGTTAGCGGGGACTGATCCCACATTCCCAACAATAGCTCACAGCTGAAAAATTACAAGTTATAGCCTGGAAGGTAAATGGCCTTAAAAATGTAGTAAAGCAAAAACGAGTGTTAAGCAGAGTTAAAAAACTTAGTGGGGATATCTTACTTATGCAAGAAACCCACATGACAGAGCATGAGATGCAGTGGACAGTTGTATGCTGGGGGGGACACATGGCACTGGTCTTGTTTTAATTCTAAATCCAAGGGAACAAAAGGAATGGTTGTGGCCCCATTCTCCAGATGTCACAAAAGTAAAAACTGATGCAGAGGAGCATTAAACACTGATGCAACTGTATATCCATAGTGGCAGTTCGTTATCTGTAGGCTCTATTTACGGGCCAAATGTAGATGAACAGTTTTTCAGAAGCTGGCATTAGAAATGACTGATTTTGTAGGACAGTGGGTACTGGATGGAGAATGTAATTGTGTGCTTGACACAGTGCTGGATAGATCCAATACAGCTGTGGTCCCAATGTCAAAAAGTGCCAGAGCAGTTAAAGAGCTAATGAGCATGTTCATTCTTTTAGATAGCTGGAAGCAGGAAAATCCAAGGGGGAGAATCTACAGCGTCTACTCACTCATCCATGCTACCTATGCACGCATAGACTGGCAGCTTGTGTCGGCTGCAGCTATGGAGTCTGTAGAATACATGTATTATGAATCCATCATGATCACAGACCATGTACCAATGCGACTGATAATGGCCAAGGTAGGCTCCCCCCCACAACCACAGAACATGGAGGCATGACCCTGTCTTACTGCAGCAGCCTGAGTACAAACCTATGATCTTGTGAAGAATAAACAAAAACCTAGCAATGAATAGGGCTGATCAGATTCCCCACTCCACCAGATGGGAAGCACTAAAGGCAGTACTCTTAGGACTGATCATAGCACTAGCCAGACACCAGTGCAGGCAACAGGCCATCCATCTGACCTCTTTGGAAGACAGAATTGCACATATGGAGCTGAACCATATGGTCAACCCCTCCTAGACCCTCTACCATAGACTGGAAAGATTCAAATGGGAATATAATGCTGGCCCACTGGCACAGCAGTAGTGCTATTTCCCGCAGTTCAGGAGCAGACCTTGGACATCTGAAGGCTGGCCTGGGGGAAGGAGGTTGAGTGTCCAGGGAACTGCTCGCCTTCTCTGGGGAGGTAGAGGATCTGGTGCCCAGCGCCTACCAATCTCTAGTGCAGCCTGGAGGGTTACAGCAGTACAGGGTCATGCTCTGTGCTTGTCGGGGCGGGGACTGGCGGACCTCTGCATGCTGGGGGTGGGAACTTGCCTGATCATGCGCCAAGGTCACTGCACATCTGGCATTGCTCTGGCAAGGGGGAGGGGCGCATAAGGCACAAAGACCTCGGTGCAAGCCCCATGATGCCTGGGTTCCCATTATGTTCCAGGACCCAGCCAACATGGGGGTCCATCCCCCACCCTGCAGCAGCCGGGGCCAAAAATATGCTAATAAAAAATATTTTAAAAACCAAATGGGACTATAACGGCTTGTCCGCTGCAGAGATAAAGATGGCTATCCTCCTAATGTAAGCAGGACAATACTTTGATGGAAATTGGGGGGGAATAAGCTGCTGGTGTGACATGTCCAGGCCAGAGAGGGAGCAGGGAACTTAGCCTAAATACAGACTAAGGGGGGCAAACTCACCTCCTGTAGAGAAGGAATTGGGGAGGCATTTTGTGTATTTTACAAAACATCATACATAAGGGAAGTTAAATCCCCCCATACAGATAACATACTTCTTCTCAAAGGCCCCCATGGCCCCAGTCTTGAATACATTGCAGGACAGGATCAGCCAGCTACTACAGAGAGAGAAAGAGGAAAAAGAAACAGAGAAACAGAGTCTGATGGAAGATAAGGACCACTTGGCCCATCCAATCTGCCCATTCCTTCATACTTACACTGTTACCGTAGACCTTACCTGATCTACAGCTCTTTCTAATACCCTTGTGCTTATCCCATGCATTCTTGAACCCCACCATTGTTTTCTCCCCCACTAGCTCCACTGGAAGGCTGTTCTAGGAATCCACCACTCTTTCTGTGAAGAAATACCTCCTTGCATATCCCTTGAATCCACGCCTTCTGACTACACAGCATGTCCCCTTGTTCTTGAGCACCTTTTCTTCTGAAAAATACTTCCCCTTCCCCCTTATTTACCCCTGTGAGGTATTTAAAGGTCTCCGTAATATCCTCTCTTCTCCCTCCTCTGTTCCAGGGTGTACATATTGAGGCCCTTTAGTCTCTCCTTGTAGGAATTTTGATGCAGACCCTGAACCATTTTAGCTGCCGTCCTCCGGATTGCCTCCACTCTGTCTATGTCCTTCTGGAGATGTGGTCTCTATAACTGGACACAGTATTCAATGTGGGGTCTTACCAACTATCTATACAGAGGCAACACCATCTCCCTCCTTCTGCTGGTGATACCCCTCCCTGTGCATCCCAGTACCCCACTAGCCCTCTTGACTGTCTTGTCACATTGCCTGGCCACCTTTTTGGTCATCCGATATGATTACCCCCAGCTCTCTTTTCTGCTTGGTGGTCGTCAATACCACTTTATCCATTTCATACTCCATCCCTGGGTTTCTTTGCCCTAAGTGCATTATTTTGCACTTTTTCACATTGAAACCTAGTTATCATACCATTGACCACTCTTCTAGTGCTCTCAGGTCTCTGCTCATCCTTTCCACCCCCACCCTGAGTGTCCACCCTATTGCAGATTTTGGAGTCATCCACAAAAAGGCAGACCTTCCCTTCCAGTTCCTCTGCAATGTCACTTATAAAGACATTAAAGAGGACCTGCCACAGCACTGATCCCTGAGGCACCCCAATGGTTACATTCACTTCCTCGGAGTGAACTCCGTTTACCACCACCCTCTATCACCTATCCCCCTAATGAATTTCTTATCCATTTTACAACCTTTGGACCCACTCCTAAGCTACACAGCTTTCCTACTAGTCCCCTATGTCGAACAGTGTTGAAAGCCTTACTGAAATCTAAGTAGGCCACATCCCCTGCTCCACTCTGATCTAAATCCTTTGTCAACCAGTCAAAGAAATCTGCCAGATTCGTTTGACATGACCCTCCCCCCATGAAACCATGCTGTCTCAAGTCTTGTAAGCCACTGGATTCAAGATAGTCCATAATCCTTTCCTTCAGCAATTATTCCATTAACTTTTACCAAGCACCAATGTCAGGCTGACTGGCCTATAATTGTCAGCCTCCTCTTTGCAAACACCTTGGTGTAGTGAGTCTACATCTGCCCTCCTCCAGTCCTCCAGCACCACTTCTGTTTCCACTGAGCTGTTAAATAGAACTGTCAGAGGTGCAGTCAGTATTTCCCTGAACTCTGTCAATACCCTTGTATGCACCCCATCTGGCCCCATTGCTTTGTCCAACTTCAGAGTAACAAAGTCCTTCAGTACTCTCACCTTCAAAAAAGGGTTAGTGTCCACCTCCTTCTCTCCAAAGCTTCTGTTACTTTTTTGGTGGCCCTTAACCTTATCTTTCCTCTGTGAACACAGAACAAAAGTATTTGCTCAGGATGTTTGCCTTTTCCTGGTCCCCCTCTGCACAGTTCTCTCTTCCCTTTTTCATCTTACAATCCCACCTCCGGTCTTCCTCTTTTCACTTACATACCTAAAAAATTTCCCCTTTGCACCTTTGCGTTCCTTACTATTTCCCCTGCTTCCCTCTGTTTCCCCTGATACACCCCCCCATACTCCTCCTTCTGCATCTCGTTACACCTTCTGAATGCTACCCTTATAGCCTTTAGCTTTTCAGACACCTCTTTCGAGAACCATAGTGGTCTCTCTTTCCTCTTGCTTTGTCGCACTTGTTTAATTAACACAGGTCATGGGACTGTTATTAAAGTCTGCCCTGCGGCGAGCGCGATTAAAGTAACTCACAGTCTGAGTTGCTAGGGCTATACCTATCTCCTGTGAGCAGCCCTGTGCTGTTTTAGTGTGATTTCCACAGTTATTTTATGTGAAACATTACTGCTGTTAAATGCATTAGGTGAGCCATGTTCATAGGAACAGGAAGAGGGCAAGTAGTGTTTACAGAGTATCTCTGAAACTACAGCTTGCCAAATCCAGTTTGGTTTGCTGTTTTAAACTATTGGGGCACTTATACTGTAACCAGAATGCCTTTCTAAAGGCTTTTTGTTGAATTTTTATTACTTTTGGGCTATTCTACAGTTTGCCTCGCTACGTGACCCCTGGGCTACTTCCGGGTCACGGGACTGTTAGTAAAGTTCGCCCTCGGTGAGCAGGAGTAACGCGCTGCATGCAGAGAGGCGCGCCAGAGACATGCGTGTTGCACATGTCTGCTGTGTCCGTTGAGGCAGCAGGGGAAGGGGGACCACGATCTACAGTCCCTCAAATCAGTAAGTTTTAATATACATTACTAAATATTCAGCACAGAGATCTGAAATGGATAACCCTAACAACTATTGTTCTTCTTGTCAGATGTTTGGTCGGGGCGCACAGATTGCAGACTTTGTGATAGATGCCTGCTGCTGCAGACATTACAAATGGAAATAGTCTGTTTACTATCAGCAAGAGCAGTTAGCCCCGAGATCAAGGCTCTGGGAGATTATATAGATCTAATGTTAGGTCAGATAACACCATTAGATGTTCCCAAACATCCTATTGAGACCCCCATTTTAGAAAATGATCCCCCCAGCACTTCTGCTCCACCCCTCTTGCTTTCTGATGAATCAGATAATTGGTCGGTAGTCACCAAACATAAAACAAAACATAGGGGTGGGCAAATATTTAATAGTGCACCTTTATTACCCATATCTAACAGCTATGAAGTTCTCACTCAAGAGAACGTAGACTTTCCACAGGATGAGAATACATACAATACACTGGGGAATAACCTAGTATCCTGTCATCCTCCTAAATGTTCTATAATAAAAGACAAAAAAATAAAGCCCTCAACCAATGCAAAGGTCTCCTATCCTAATCCGGGGGATACAACCAATAGTTTAAATAATGAAAAGTTAACTTCCCCATGTAAAAATACTGACCCCCTGCCCAAAAATAGACAAATCTTCATAATTGGAGATTCTATTATTAAACACATAGATCGTCCAGTGTGTAATGTGGACAAACTCAACCAGACATGCTCTAGCCTAAGAGGGGTTATAGAGTTTCCGACATTGCCACTATGGTTAAAGAGGTTCTTGTGGGGGCAGGAGAAAATCCCTTGGTTGTTATACATGCTGGCACAAATCATATCAATAGAACCAGTTTGGAGGACCTTAAACATAACATTATTGCACTTGACAATGTGCTGGCAGACAAAGATAGTCTTGTCTGCTTTTCCGAGATCTTGCCTGTCCCAACAGCAACTAATTCAATGACTATCAAAATTAAGGTCTTTAATGACCGGCTCAGGAGATGGTGCCTCCAGCAGGGTATTCTATGCCTTGCTCACTGGGAAAATTTCTATCAAAAGACCCCCTTGTTCTGTTGGGATTGTTTGCACCTCAGCAGAAGGGAAAGTACTTTATTGGGCAACAGTATTACATCAGCAATTAATAAACTTTTAAACTAGAGGCTGGGGGTTGGGGGGAGAACAGGTATTTCTCCTGTTCTCTAAAAACTCTGTTAGCAATCCCACTGTTTGTGAGGTTCTTTCCCTGAATGCCAGATCTTTAAATCTGGTTAAAATGGCTGAATTGAAGCTAAATGTAATACGGCCAATTATGGACTTATATCCATAACTGAAACATGGTGGGACCCTGACAGTACATGGCTAGCTCACTTACCAGGCTATAAGCTATATCATAGGGATTGACAAGGCCAAACCGGAGGAGGGGTTTGCCTATATGTCAGGGAGGATATAACTTCCTTTCAATCCCCCAAGTCCAATGACATAGAAACCATATGGCTATATATTCAGATAAAGGGACAACCCCAGCTGTTGGTTGGAACATGTTATAGGCCTCCATCAGCAAACTCTGTTTATACTTCTCTTCTACACAAAGAAATATCAGATATGGCTACTAAAGGTAATATTTTAGTTTTAGGAGACTTTAATATGCCCTCAATAAACTGGATCTCCTTGTCTGGTAATACTTACGGTGAAAAAGATCTGATTTCACTTATTGTAGACTTAGGTTTGGAGCAGGTTATTACTGATCCTACCCAGGGGGAGAGCATATTAGATTTAGTGATATCCAATATTGGGAGCAATATATCAAATATCTGCATTATGGACCCCTTGGGCACTAGTGACCATTATTCAGTTACATTCTCATTAATCTTTAATTCTCCACAGAATCTAAGCCACTCGGAATTCAAAAATTATGATAATGCCAACTTTAACACTATTAGTGAACACCTAAATAAACTTCCTTGGCAGGAAATATTATCCCCTCTTTCACTTGAGGAAGCCTGGAAGTATCTGAAAACAATGATCTACCATCTAGAAGAATTATTTGTCCCCACTAAAAAGAAATATAATAAAAAGGGGAAGATTCCATTGTGGTTAAATAAAACTATAAAGAAACAAATTAAAAGTAAACAAAGGCTATTTTCTCTCCTAAAAAAGAGTGAGGGTGTTATTAAGGAACAAATATTATTCAAATACAAAAAAAACACTAAAATAATTGAAATATACTATTTTACAGTCTAAAAGGAAATTGGAGTTCTGTCTGGCACACTCCAAAGATAGCTACAAATCTTTATTTTCCTATCTTAATAACAAAAAAGTGAATAACATATATATGGGTCCCTTAACAGTAAATAACTCTATAATATCTACAGATAAGGAAATTGCTGACACCTTTAGTTAGCAGTTTTGTTCAGTTTTTTTTTTTTTAAAAAGAGGACCCCAAATTTTATCAGCATTCAGTTAGTAATTCTACATTCTATTCCATCTCTGAAGCTGACACACTTAAGGCCCTGCAATCACAAAAAAGACATCAAGTCCAGGACCTGACAATATTAGCCCAAGATTTCTGCTAGAGACAGCTGAGGCCATAGCTAAGCCCCTAACACTTATGTTTAACAAATGTCTCCATGAAGGTCTTATTCCCCATGACTGGGCTAATGCCACAGTCATACCAATTTTTTTTAAAATTACTGTCCTATAAGCCTAACGTCAGTTATAATTAAATTAATGGAGAAAATTATTAAAAGAATCTTGGAAAAAGAAATAATTTCCAATGATATAATTGACCACACAACATGGATTCAGGCAAGGGTATTCCTGTACAACTGACCTGGTATCTTCTACAATTATATAAGTGACCAACTTGACAGTGGTAACCCCATGGATGTAATCCTGCTTGATTATAGCAGGGCCTTCGACAAGGTGCCACATGGTAAACTTATTGACAAAATGCTGAAACTGAGTTTTTCCCAGATATTAGTTTAATGGATCTCCTGTTGGCTGTCCAATAGATATCAACAAGTCAGAATAAACAGCATTCTTTCTGATGTGGGGAGTGTGACCAGTGGGGTGCCTCAGGGATTGGTCCTTGGACTGACCTTGTTTAATGTTTTCATCAGTGATATGCAGGTTAGTGCAGACAATCTCCTTTCAAAATTTGCAGATGATACTAAGCTAGGGTGGGACGGTAATCACAGCTACTAACAGGACCATTCTTAAGAATAACTTAAAAACTATTGAAGAATGGGCAGTTTGTAATGGGATGATGCTCAATCCAGACAAATGTACTGTATTACACTTTGGCAAGAACAACCCAAGACAGAGCTATTTCTTAAATGATATCCCTCTTAAAGTTTCAATAATTGAGCGGGACCTTGGGGTTATTATCAACAACAAATTGTCCTCTACTGATCAATGCATTAAGGTAGCCAAAACATCTAATGCATTACTCATTCGAATTAAATGAACATTCATCTCCAGGACTCAGGAATGTATTATCCCCCTTTAGAGGACCCATGTAAGGCCACATTCGATTACAGGTCCCCTTTCTGGAACCCCTATCTAAGACAGGATATAGACAGAATTGAGAGAATTCAGAGGAGGACAAAAAAGCTAGTTCCTCATCTGGCCAAAAGTGATTATCACACAAGACTGCAGGAAACTGGGTTATACTCCCTTCAAACTAGATGCAATAGAAGTGATTTGCTCCTTTTGTATGAAATCCAAAATTCTCAGGATTTAATGCGTCAGTGTGGTCTAAAATTCTCCAATAGAAGGATTGCTCCATGGCATCATAATAAACAGATTGATGTGGCCAAATCAAAAACTAATAAAAGGCTAAATTACTTTACGGTAAGAACCCCCAGACTGTGTAACAGTCTACCGCAATATTTGGTGGAAAGTAATTCCATTTATTCTTTTAAAAGAGGTCTGGATCAATGGATGGAGTTGAATAGCTCCTGGGTGTAACCATTTCCCACTATAGTGATGAGGGACAATCTCGATGGGCCATGGCCTTCTTTTGTCCTTCAGAACCAAGTAAACCAAGTAGAGGTTTGTTGCTTGCACTATGCTCCCTTTTACCTTTGCCCACTGTTCCTCCACCCCACCCAGGATGTATCCCCTGCCAGGTCATCCTTGAGGTATTTACCCATCTTTATGAAATCTGCCCTCCTAAAGTCCAGGACCCTCACCCTTGTGTGGTTCGATTCTGCAGCCATCCTTATATTGAAATACACTGTACAGTGATCACTGGTCCCAGGTGGCCTCCCACCTTGACATCTGCAATATTGTTCCTGTTAGTGAGTGACAGGTTTAGCATTGCCCCATCACGAGTGGATTCAATGATTAGTTGCCTGAGGAATGCAATGTCTAGGATGTCCCTGCTTCTAACTGAAGCTGTTGCTGGGAGGCTCCAGTCTACATCTGGCAAGTTGAAGTCCCCACCAGCAGCATTTCCTCCTTTTCTGCCATCTTGCCAGTGGCTTCCACCAGTACCTTATCTAATTCTTCCCCCTGTCATGGAAGTCTGTAGATCACTCCAGTGCGAATAGTGGCTCCATTCCCCATTTCCAAGATGACCCACAGTACCTCTGCCTCCCCCTTTATTCTCTGTATCCCTGTGGCTTTTATGCTTTCCCTCACATAAAGCACCACATCCCCTCCTTTCCTTCCCACCCACTTCTTCCTGAATAGAGTATAGCCTAGTATGGCCATGTCCCAGTCATAGTTTTCAGTGCACCATGACTTGGTAATAGCCACAATATCTAGGTTGGCCTTTGCCATGATGGCCTCTAGATACAGAATCCTATTTCCTAGACTTCTAGCATGCACACACATGGCCTTCCAGATTTTGTTTCCACTCTGCTTGTTGTCCCCCTTTTTTCCTTTTTGCCCTCCTTCCCTCCTTTTCCCATCTATTTGTATTGCTCCTGTTCCCTTTCACCTTTATTTCTATCACTATGCTTCCTCTAATAATTTGCACCCTAGGGGACTCCTCTCCCCTCAGGTTCTCCTTACTCTCTACTTCAGCCTTGGGGGGGGGGTCAGTTTCTGCCTCCCCAATTCCTTCCATCACCATCCTCAGCTGGTTTAAATGTTTATAAAAGTAACATTTAAACTGTCCACTGAGAACTGTGGTTCCCCTCCCAGATGGATGCGGGCCATCACCCCTGTATAGGCCCTTATCCTCCCAGGTGGGTCCCCAGCCCCCAATGTAAGTGAACCCTTCCTCTCCGCACCATTTCTTCAGCCATGACTTAAAGGTCCTGGTGTGGAGAATGCTCTCCTTTCCCCTGTTGTAGACAGGCAGCACCTTGGTGAAAGCCACTATGTGAGCTACTTAAGACCCAAATCCAGCTCCCTAAACTCCCCCCTGCACTATCCCAGGTCTGTCCCTAGCCAGGTCATTTGTTCCCAGGTGGACAATGACACCCAGCTGTCCCTCCCATCCTCCTACTCAAGTGATCCTCAGGATCTGCTTCCCATTTCTCCGGGCCACGGCACATGGTAGGCACCTAACCCTAACCTCCCTCTCCCCCCCTTTCCTATTCCGAAATCTGTCCCACTCACAATGAAATCCCACACCAAAAATTCCTTCTTTCCACCTCTGGGATCCTCTACCACCTTCCTTGCGGTCTCCACTGTGCAGTGCCCCCACATCCTCGCTGTTCAGTACTGCAGGAGCCTCTTCCCAGTAGTCCCACCCTGCCAGAGCAGTGTAGAAATTATGTAGTGGTACTAGCTGAGGAATGTGCCTCTGTTCCACCACCCCCACCCTTCCAGAGCACACCAAAGTCTAGCCATTCCTCCTTCCTGACATCATCTGAGGTAACGGTGGCAGACTTGGTGGCCCATGGGTGGGGGAAAAAGTCCCCCAAATCCTAACCAACTCGTCTTAAAGTCTTGCGACCTCCTCCCTCAACCCAGAGAGGTGTGTGCAGATGGGTCAGCACTGCAGTCTCCAGAAGTTCTCTTTGAAACTGCCACACCACAGCCACTGCACTGCACCACTCCCAACATTCTCAACTTCTATTCTCCCTGTGTTACCTCGAAATACAGTACACTCTCGTTTATCCGACTGCTCTCAGAGACATCCGAAATGGTTGGATAATCGGGAGATCGGATAAACGAGAAGACAGTATTAATGTGTAGTGAGCAATTTTTATTTCAGCAAAAAATCTTTAGTAGATGATGAAAATAAAATAAACTGTTATCAACTATATATTAGTGCAGGTAATGCAGCAAACTACTTCAAGTAGTCTGTGACAGATTTTTGTTTTTTGCTGTCAAGTGACTTTACCCATGTTCGTTGCTTCATCACACGTAGAAGCATAACCTGTATAGGATCCGAGTCAGGCTGACTCTCCAAGTACAAGATACAGTTAGCGAAATGCTCCACGGCTTCAAAATGACTACACACAGTAGGGGGTTCAGCACTATCAGCACTATCATCATCCTCCTTCTCCTCCTCAGTAGGATCGGCCTCGGCTTCCTCCTTCTGCACAAACTCAATGATCGCATCATCTGTCATGAGCTCCTGTCCGCCCTGTTTTAATATCACTAATTGTCAACTTTCCCACACCATATTCGTCAGCAAGAATAGCAATCCTCTCGCCATTCTCCAGGCGCTCCACAATCTGAAGTTTTTGGGACAAACTGAGGACAACACGTTTTCTTTTGGTAGCCATTGCAGAAAGTGAGTACAACAACAGACCAAACTTGTTGATTGGTGCTTAAGCACAGAGCAGCAGCAGGTGCGAGTAGGTGTTGGCAGGTTAATAGGTTAATAGGTTCATTTTAGTGTGAAATGGTAGGCGGATCAAAGTGGAACTAATGATGCGTCAATGAAAAACTGAACTCATTACATTATGCAGGGGACAATCGGAGTCTCCATTAGATGGGGAGATCTGATAAAAGGAGGTTGGATAAACAAGAGTGTACTGTACTTTTGTACTCCTGATAGGGTGTTTCTAGTCTTCCCCTTTTTTGTTTGCTTCTTTTTGTGTTCCCCTGTGCCTTGTTTAAATCTTTCTATATGCCTACCCTAGATTGGTGTTGCTCCTGTTCCCAGTTTTTGCTTACCTTTGACCTGCCACTCTTCCCAGCAGTGACTGTTACACAGCAGTGAACAGGTGCCTTGCCTTAGTGCACCGGCAGACTGCCCTGCTTTTCCACTTCCTTCTGATGCCTGTCAAACCCTATGATGCCAGTTAACTGTTCTACTCCTTTGCTGTTCCACTCACTCACTGGGACATGAACGTGCTGGACATGTTAGAGTGGAAGCGTTTTATAGTGCTATTGTAAGAATGCACTAAACCTCTGTCAGCTCCACCTCCTCCCAATTACACAGCTGATTCACAGGGTCTTCTGAATCTATTCAGCCCCAGATGAATCTCATGAGTTAGTTTCCCCCACACCATTACAATTTTAAAGACAAGTTAAGTTACCCAAACATTGCCTACAAATCTCTTTTTTCTCCCCACATACCCTGCTACTTTCAGTATGAACAGAATTTAAATAAATATAAATATATCTTTAAGGTAAGTCTAGGTGTTTCCATTGCTCTCTGTCAGCAAAGTCTGTTCTTCCAGCCATCAGTAACAGCATTACTGCATGGGAATGCCCTAGGAACCAACAGTCTATCTACTGAGCCAGACATTGGGAACCCCTCTTCAGTATGCTACAGGAAAGCTTGGACAGTGGATGCTTTTCCCCCCTCCACCTGGTTAGCAACAATTACAGTTTTACCCAAACCAGGAAACAATCACTCCCTTTGTGCCTCATATATGACAATATTGGTTCTTTCAGCTGACTACAAAATCATAGTGAAAGTCTTGGCCACCAAGCTAGAGCCTGTGTTGCAAGAAGTGGTACACCTGAACCAATCTGGCTTTGTTTAGGGTCGGCAGGGGCAGACCAATGTCTGGAGAATGCTGAATGTCATCCATAGATGCTCTAAGGTAGGAGCTAACCATGGGGCAGTGAGCCTCACACTTGATGTCAAAAAGGCATCTGACTGCATGCAGTGGGGGTACCTGTTTGAAACCACCACCCTCAGGTGGTTTCAGTTGGACAAGCAATACATTAAATGGTTGGAGGTGCTCTACCATGAACCAGTAGCCCAAATCTTCATTAACAGGGAGCTTACAGCATCCTGCCCTTTAACACATCGTACCAGACAGGGGTGTCCCCTATCACCTCTGCTATATGTGCTCTTGCTGGAGCCCCTGGCAGCAGTAATCCAAGCCAGCCCTAAAATTGCTGGCCATGAAGATGGGACAAAGGGGAGAACACAAAATATCCCTATTTGTAGATGTTGTGTTGTTATACTTCTATGATTCTGCTACAGGTTTACTAAAGATGCATCAGTTATTAAAAGGAATATGGAGCACTATTTGGACACAAGAGAAACTGGGCAAAACGTGAATTACTCCTGGTGAGGTGCAGAGGTGTGGCAGTACTGTTCAGCAACACTCTGGGACTGTTAGTCATCAATTCTATAAAATATTTGGTAGTCTGCCAGTCCTGTATGAACTCTGCACTATATAAAGTAATTATTCACGCCTTGCACAAACTCTAAAGACTGAATGTGCAAGATGGTAAGCACTGCCATGCACTGTAGTGGATAGGCTCAATGTGCTGAAAAAGTGCCGCCTCCCAAAATGTTTATCTGTGTCAGACACTCCCAAGCAAGCTACCTGTATCCATTTTTAAAACCAAGGAGTAATTAATGCATAATTTTGTATGACAAGGGAAACCAGCACAAATTAAGCATGTCATACTCCAACAGGTGGCCAAGCAGGGAGGATGTGTCCCACCCAACTTTAAATTCTATTACTGGGCAGCATAGATGGCATTTATCCCAATGGGAACTTCCAAGTATAAGCCAGCCTGGCTACATCTGGAATAGGAGGAGGTGGGAGCTGATGTGTGTCATGATCTGCTCTCTCCAGCATTACTTGGACAGAAGATACCCACCCCAGCCAACCCCTACACAATCACCTTATTGAGAGTCTGGAAGGCAATACATTAGTACTTTGGGCACCTAGTGATACTCTCACCTAAAGCAGGTCTGATAGCAGCCCTGAGAGTAGACAAGGTGAACTCAGACAGAACCATGGTCCAGTTGTTGGGCTTCATGGTTGCTTCCATATTCAGAGTCTCTCTAGCATGCCTACATATACAGGTTCCTCAGGGACTCCTGCATTATCAGCAGTCCTAAGCTCACCAGTCTTGCATCCAGTCAGGGTTGGTGCCACTCTGTGGAAGACTCTACAGTGGTGGCAAACAGATGTCATCTGCTGGTAGGTGCCCTCGTCTCAAGGGCCCATTTCAAGTCACTCTGATGCTGAATACATCCAACTTTGGGTGGAATGCCATCCTCGGTTCCCCTGGAGGCAAGAGGTCTGATCTCTGGTGGAATGTAGCCTCCATATCAATATCCTGGAAATTACAGTCTTTCTGCACTGGCTCCAGATGCCATCCCAGCAGCTCCAGAGAAAAATGGTAGTGGTTAAGACTGGCAGCCAGAGTGTTATGTTTTACTTAAACAAACAGAAAGAAACACACTCCTATCCCCTATGTCAGGAAACAAAAAACTGCCACATTTTTTTGCTTACTCAATTCAGGGCCTGGAGTTTTCAGGCAAAAAACATTGTACCTCTGCTTGAGGTGTTGCTTTCAATTTGCTTTTCCCAATTCTACTAATTCAGTGGGTCCTGGTCAAGCTCTGGAATGAGCTGCCCACCATGACCTTGGTGGCTCCTATGTGTGCCATACAGAGTTAGTTCTCAATGTTGTGGGACACAGGAGTGGACCTACAATTCCAGCTACCCCTCAGCTTCGGTCTATCATATCAGGCCCAATGTCAGCTACTGCACCTGGACTTTCCATCCATGCAGCTGCCTGCTTGGCTCTTGAGGAAGTAGAGTTGGCACAGTTTGGCATGTCTCTAGAGGTCGCAGCTTTTCTGCTGGCTTCTAGGAAGGTGTAGCGGTCCATCAGCCTACCTGTGTTCTTCCCAAATTGGTAGAGGAAGAGGTGCTCCTGCACTTCCTGGACATCCACAGAGTGTTTCATTTTTATCCAAACCACAACAAAAATATCCAGCACTCTTCTCAGCTGTTTATATTATTTTCTTCACTAATGTTAAGCAAGCCAGTATGTAAGCAGTGTCCTTCCAGCTGCATATCCTCCTGCAGGTCCTTGTGTCACCAGATGGCTGACAAACAGCTTCCTGGCACAGTTAAAAGACATTCCATTTGGGGCATGGCAGCCTCTGTAGCTTGCTTCAGATCTGTAACAGCATCCCAGATCTATCTGATTACAACCCAGAGAAAGATCTGTACTTTAACTGAACATTATAGACTGAATCTGGTTTCTGGTAGGAGGGCTGGTGCTGAGTTGACTGGCAGGCTTGCTAGGCATGCTGTCATAGGGGCACTGTTCTCCTCTGTTGCCCTACTTCCTCTGTTGGGGGTTCTGTACTGCTATATATTCATTCAATGTGTGGAGCTCCACGGAGGAGATGTCCTGGAAGAAGACAGGTTTGTTACTTACCAGATACAGTAGGTATTCAAGAGAATCTATTCCTTAGAGTCACACAGCTCCATCCCACCATCCCACAGTGAGGAGGATTACTGTTTCTTACAGGTCATGGCATGGTATGCATTTCAGTTGCCTGAATTTTTAACTGGGTGGGCTCTTGTGATCAGCTTTCTCTACATGTCCTGTATGATTTGCCAAGGATGGATTCCCTCTTCTTCATCAATGATATCTCCTCCATTGGGCTGCACATTTAGAACTTGTAAGCCATCCATGTCAGGACCACTCGGAAAATGTTTACTTGCTTGAGGCGTCCATGATGATGTGCAACGTCAGTGCCTATAAAATATGGACAGCCCCATTGCTCCTCATTTTATTCCTCCACTGTCATCCACTGATTGGACCTGCAGAGAAACACCATAATTTCTGTGATTTTCTTATTTTTCTAGTTTTACCTTAATTTATTGGCTTTGTGTCTGTATGCCGCCATCAAAAGAACCTTTATTTAGGGTTTGTACCCACAGTTACAAGCTCTACAAGGACAATGTTCGCAGTGTGAGTGTTTGCTGTTTGGGCTTATCCCACAACATGAGGGCCTATAAGATCTGCCAAGAATTAACCAGACCACAAGGAAATGCCAAAGAAGGTTCTAGAAACCTTCATCACCATCAAGGCCAAGAAATCCCAAACCAAAGCCTCAGGCTACAAGCCAGCTTCTCCCTCATGCCAGACTGCCACTGGGAAGGATACATCCAAATGGTCAGCAGTGCTGTCACCATGATAGTTGTCAAGGTTGATAGAGAAAAACAAAGAGCATCCAGCCATCATCATCATAAGCATAGGGGAAAACATTCTTCATCAGTGAGGTTGAGGTGCTGAAGAAGGGAAGTCCTCATCATTGACAGCTCCAGTGCCATTGAATACAGCCCCCCCCCAACAGCTGCTGAGAAGCCAAGATTGGGAGTTGGCTCTGGTGCTGCTGTACCTGCTACAGACAGTATGCCACTTCCATCTTTGGTTCTGTCCCTGTGACAACAGCAGTCATGTTTCCTCAAACAGGTATCATCAACATCTAGGCTATGCTGGCATCACCTTCAGAAATATAACTTCCATTGTTCTGTCATTGCCGGTGTTGGTGCCTGTAGTCCCATTGACAGGGCCACACCTGTTAGTAACATTGTCATCAACAGACTTAAAAGCATGCCTATAGTTCCTCTATCACAGTCACTGCCTCTGTTGCTGACTCTGTTGATTGCCTCCATCATCATTTAAGACAACAGTGAGGCTGAATATAATCCGGAACTCCTAAATATGGAGGAGGATTAGAAGGATGAAAGCAGGCAAAAGACCACTATGAAAGCGGGTGACCTACCAGCTCTACCCTCTTCACTTGCAGTGAGGATTCTGTGGTTTATAACTCCAGGTCTCCTGCTGAAGATACTTCATTTTACCCAAGTTAATCTTCACCTTTCTTTACTAATAGGTCTAGACGGAGGTCTGGACCCTGCTCGGGAAGATAAAGAGCTCTGCCTCTTTAAATTTTTCAGAGCTGGAGGAGCCAACATCAGGACGGTGCCACCCACGAGGCCAGTGTTTTATGTGGCACTCGCGGGTTGTCCAGTAACTGATGCCAACTCCTCCCAGCCTGCAGTTCTTGTTATCCCGCCGTTGAGGAAGAACCTGCGAGGGAAGACTGCAATCAAGCTTCTGCATAGTTCAGTTCCGCTAGGCCTCATCAGTTCAGAGAACTTTCCTGATGCCGTGAGTACCGGTTCTGTTTTTCGGTACCAGAGTTTTTTCTTGTTCTTTGTTATCACGGTGCTGGTCTATATTTCTTAATGAATTATCACCTTTTTTTGTTTATTTTCTGCGCGATGGTAAGATTGGGGTCGGGGCGTAAAGCAGCGTTGAAGTGAGCAGGGGTTTCCCCAATGCACTGGTGCCCCTGTGGTAACTTAATGACCATGTCAGACCCCCACAACCATTGTTTTACCTGTATGGGTCCCCGCCACGCAATGGATGAGTGCAATGCCTGTTTTTCTATGGACTACTGTACTCTAGTTATCCACATGGTGAGGCTGGGGAGAGATCCCCCAACCTTCACAGGGCATCAGGGCACTTCTGACCCCAAGACCAGGGCTCTGGGCTCCATCCCTGAGCCCCCCCCAGCTCAATACAGGCCAGCGGGGATGGGGCCCCCTCTGCTCCACAGCTTGCTCGGGCAAAGGGTCCCAGCGAGGGGTTGGTGGGGCAGTCATCCTCCATCGGAGGGCAACTGGTCACCCCTCATGATCTGGGGTCTCCTGGGAGACATGGATGACCCCCAGTGTGGTGCCTCAGGTATACACTGGGTCAGTTCCAGTGGTCCCATCAGTGCTGTGGGCCAACCCCGCTTCTGCTCCCGGTGCCATCTCTGATGCCATTGAGCAGGTTGGCACTGCCCACATGCCCAGGCTCCCCTCTGACACCATTCTCAATGTTGAAGGGCCGAGAATCCAGGGGGTAGCCAGATTAGAGATATCCCTGATCTCATCCTCCACCTCAGAGGGTGAGGATCGGGATGATCCTGATTGATTGCCGGGCTCTGAGGAGCCTTTGAATTCTGCCCGGTGCTTTCCAAGGTCTTCTGAGGATCTTCAGTCTGCAGCATCTTCGGGTGGTGGCGCTAGCAGCATTGCCACTCCGGAGCCTTCTGGCACTGACTCTGGTGTTGGGGGCTCTGTTGGAGTTTCTTCTGGTACTCTAAGGAGTGGTGGCACTGCAGCTGGCACTGATTTGGTTTCTGGCACCACGGCCGGCTCCATCTTAGGTGCCGGGTCTGCTCCTCTTGTAGTGTTGACCTCAGCTGCTGGAGATGGTGCTCAGTGGAGCTCCACGGTCACTCCCACAGTGACTGGGGCTCCCCCTTCCTTGTCTGTCAGCCCAGAGTCTTCCAGCAGGCTTCTCCCAAGAGGCATGTCTCTTTTCTCAGGGTTGAGGATTGGCAGGACTCGTTCTGGGCAGTAGCCTCTTTGGGAAGCCTTTCATGGCTGCAGGAGGAGTCGTAGCGTGGCTGCGTCGCTGCCTCCCTCAGCTTTGGGAGAGGGTCCTGCAACTGGTGGGGACAGAGGCCTTCTGTTGGACTCTGTATGGCTCCAGTCTCCCCATCTGGGGGGTTCTCTCTCAAGGACAACACCCAGTCTTCCCCTCATTGGTAAAGCACACTGAGGTTGGTGGGATAAGCAGCCCCCAGCTTCAGGAGGGGTCTCCTGCACGATTCCACAGTCCTTACAGAGGACCTTCCCTGGTTCACCAAGTTGACCCATCTTCTGTTTCTCTGCCTTCTCTTCCCCCTCTTCCCGATTTCTTGGACCCAGGGGGCCCCATGACTTGGGAATAATTCAGGGGTTCAGCGACTGCATTCCTCTGCTATCTCATAGAACTCCAAATAGTCATTTTTAGACCTCAGACCCCTGCACTGCCTGCCTCTGAGTCAAGCTCCTCTGAGTCTTTGACTTCCTCCACCAAGGAAGAGGATGCCTCCCTCCACTAATCTGCTGATGTAGACTTCACATCCTACCAGCCCTTCCTAGAAGAGATGTTGAAGGAGCTCCATGTCCCCCATTTTGATGGATGTAACCCAGGCTATGCGACACTGTCATTCTTGGTTGATTACAGTGCTTACCATCTGGTCATACCTCCCTAACCACAGCCATTCTCGGAGGCCTCGTACACTGTCTGGCAATGTCCCGCTGTCCCAGCTCTTGGCCCTAGGGACTGCATGTACAGATATTGCACTGCAATGGGGTCACCAGGTGCCATGCTCCACCCCACTTTGGAAGTGGAGCTCCTAGACACCCCATCTGGGCATCTTCACCCTCGTCATGACTGCCCCCGGACACTGACTCGGCTAAGTTAGACCGATGGGGAGAAGGGTGTTCTCTTTAGCACACCTTCTGTTGCAAATAGCTGCTCATCAGGCACACCAGGTGGCCTATATCAGGCATATCTGGACACTGCTGGGCCAGCTCCTTGCGGCCATGCCTGATGGTGAGAAAACACACCAATCCATTTGCCTCACTGCGCATGGCCTGGAGCTAGCAAGACACCTCTCAGTAGCAGTGTATGATGACAGTGAGGTGATGTTCAGGCTGATGGGAACTTCAGTCTGCATCCAGTGGACAGCATGGCTTTGCCTTTCAAGGTGGTCACCCTTGGCCAGGCATAGGGTGCTGTCCTCACCATTCCAGGGAGCCTGCTTTTTCTCTCGCAGGGCACAACGTGAACTGCAGGGGTGCCTTTCATCTCCTGAGTCTCGGGAGCCTCCATCAGCCCACAGCCATCCACGGGCCTCACCGGATCCATAGACAGAGCCCTTTCCTTCTGTGATCTTCCTCCACAAGGGGCTAGGGTAATCTTTTTTCCCCTCAGGGTTTGCCATCTCAGCACTCAGACCCAGTAGTAATGAATGGTGAAGACTAACTTGGGTAAGATATGAAAATTACGTACTTACCATAATTGTTGATCTTCCCAAGTATTTTCACCATTCATTACACTCATTCTCCCTCCCTCCCTGTAACCAGGCGCTGAGCAGCGCTGTCCCCCCTTCTCTCTCTCTTCTCCCTACTTTCTTGAGTCTAGGGTGAGAGTTAAGGTGAGGATAGCTCTTCTTAGGAGCAAACCCTGCTCCTTTACACCATCTGGCATTCTGCCGGCCTGTCTTGGACTTCCCTGACAGGCTGTACTTAACCCTTCTATTAGAGGGTGAGAAGCTCCCCTCTGGGTGTCTTCTCTCCAGCCTCTCTCCTAGGTCTTCTGTCTTCAGGGGACCATCTTAACTCTCAGCACAGGTCCACTCTTCTAGTGTGTTCCCCTCTGTATGTTTATTTAACAAAAAATAAAATAAAAAATAAGAAGAAGCAGGCCTGGATAATGCCTTTGTTTCTCAGCTGTGTCAACCACTCTGGTCCTCCTTCTGAAGACCCTTACAGAGTTTATAATAGAGAGAGATGATTAGGGTCTCTATTGGTACCACTCTTGAGAGCTACCTTTGGGGCTGGAACCCTTAATTTTCCTCATCCCTCTCCTCTCCCCTCCCCTCCCTCCTCTCTAGTCAAGCAGAAGAGCTATCAGCTGTGCAGGTGGAGGTGTGTTCACACCTGGCACCACTTCTTCTGAGCTCAGTTGGGCCAAATCCTTCTCCTTCCTCCTCCAAACTCTTGTCTGATTGAGGGCTAGATAGTCTCATGTGGTTCCCACATGGGGAGCGTTGCTGCAAAGAAAAAAGGGGGGGGAAGGTGTATGGGGAAGGAGCGAGTCTTTCAGGAGAAGGACTATTGCCCTCCTCTCTCTCTTACTTCTTTTTCTTTTGTTTCCTTCTGCCTCTTAGGGCTGCCCAGCATGCTAGCCATCCCTGCCCTGTCTAGTCTTTCCTTCTTGCCTGTACCCCTTCAGTCAGCTTTATCTTTATTTTCTTCCCACCCCCCCTCTATCCTTCAGGCACCCTTGCCCTCTCTCTCTGTCCCTATCTTTCTCTTCCTGTCCTGGCAGACAGAGCTGAGGGCTGGGAGGAGTCGGCATCGATTACTGCCCAACCTGTGAGCATCATGTAGAACACTGGCCTCGTGGGTGGCGCCATTCCGACATCAGCTCCTCCAGCTCTGAAAATTTTAAAGAGGCAGAGCTCTTTATCTTCCTGAGCAGGGTCTAGACCTGGAGCTGGACCCATTAGTAAAAAATGGTGAAGATACTTGGGATGATCAATAATTACGGTAAATACGCAATTTTTATTTTTCAAGTGTTTGAGAATGAAGAGGAAGACACCAGTAAAAGAAATTTAATGTGATTCTTGTAGTTTACAGTTGCACCTACTGTTGTGGTACCTTTTGCATATCCTGCATTGGAGGATGCTACCTTCGCTACCTGGCACCGGCCTAACACCTTGCCTGCAGTTCCTAGAAAGGCTGACAAAGAGCACCTTGCCCTGTCTGTCAAGCCTTATTATGCTTTCCAGCCAGAAATTGATTCTGTGATCATTATAGATGCTCATGATTGCTATAGGGCCCCTGCAGTAATGAGCACTCTGCCTCCTGACAAGGATCCAGGACACTGAACATTATGAGCAAAAGAACATATGCCTGTGCTTTCTTCGGGCTAAGAATCACAAATTATCAGGCCTAAATGATTAAGTATCAGAATAACGTGTGGAAATCTGCCATGATTACTGTTCAGGTGCTGCCTAATAGTCCTACTAAAGCTGAACTCCTTAAAGCCACTTCAGCTGGTATTAATACTGGAAAGTATCTGTTGCATTCAGCATATGGTGCTTCTGATATCTCTGTCAGGGCTGCTGCCTCTGGCATTTGCCTCAGGAGATATTCCTGGCTCAGGGTGGCTGGCTTTGCTACTGATGTACAAAAAGCTATACTGAATGCCCCTTTTAGGGGCTCCAAGTTATTTGGGCCACATGCTGACAATGCACTTAGGGATATCATTCAAAACGACTTTAAGGTCTATAAAATCCTTGACCCTGCAAAATACAAGAGGGTGGGGTAGCGGTGCATTTTGCAGGCCAGCTGTCCATGGCAGCCATGACTGCCATCCATAGTCCCATGGTCAGAGAAGTAGTCCTTTTCCAGGTCCACCCACCACTGGAGCCCATTCCCAGGTAACTAAAGGTACCAGTCCAGGCGGACCCACTGTCCCCAGCACCTCCTGACTCCTCACGTCCTACTCCTCCACTGTTGCCTCCTGGGGTGCAAGTATGGGGAAGGATCTCCCTTCATCTATCAAAAATGGAGGGAGATCACCACGGATGAGGGGGGCCTGGAAATAGTAGAAAAGGGTCATGCTTTGGAGTTGCTGTCTAACCCACCAGTTCACTCTCCACCTCCATCTCATTATCCTCTCGGCCACTTGTCCCTTCTGAGAGAAGAAGTGCAGCCACTGATTCTAAAGAAAGTAATTGAACCCATCCCTCCCATGGAAAGAAACAGGGGGTTCTATTCAAGGTATTTTCTGGCTCCAAAGTCAATGGGAGACCTCCGTCTCATACTGGACATAAGACACTTGAACAAATTCATTGAATACAAAACATTTTGAATGGTGTCTCTTCAGGCTATCATTTCCCTACTGCAAAAAAGGGGATTGACTCTGTGCTCTGGACATGAAGGATGCTTACCTTCATATCAAAATCTGAAAATACCATAGGCAGTACCTCCACTTTATGCTGAAGGACAGCCATTATCAGTTCTGTGTATTGTCCTTTTGCTTATCCTCAGCACTGTAAGTGTTTACCAAAGTACATCACAGCTATGGCAGCAGCCTTCAGGAAGGAAGGGCTTTTTGTGTTCCCTTATCTGGACAACTGGCTACAATAGAGCACATCCAGGGCACTAGTTCAGTACATGGTATCCAAAACACAACTTCCAGGAACTGGGTGTTGTGCTCAGTGTACCGAAATCAATCCTCCCTCCCTGCCAGCACCTCCAGTATATTGGTGCAGTACTGCGCACGGCAGTGGGTAGTGCATTTCAGATAACAGACAGGGCTGAGGCCCTGGTTGCCCAGGCACAGCTGATCCACAGCAGCCATAATATGTCCATCCGGACAATGCTCCATCTCCTGGGACTTATGGCAGCTGTCATTTTGACAGTCCCCTTGGCTGGCCTCCATGGATACTTTGGATAGAGTGAAATCAATTGACAGCAAGCCTGTTGCAAGGTGTCCCATTTTTTTCCCAAACTCTGGCACAGATTCTCACAATGGATGCTGGGTTAGAATGGGGTGCCCACATGGATCAGTTCCAGACCCAGGGGTTATGGACCAGCCTTGACTTGGATCTCCACATCAATGTTATGGAGAGGATGGCTGTTCTACTTGGACTCCAGGCTTTCACAGAACATCTCATCCCAGGGACACACGCCCGAGGCGGAGCTCCACAGCAGCAAGGCTTTTGAATGGACTGACTCCACGGCCACCGCCTGACCATTCCTCGGCTCCTTGGCTGCCTCTGTGGTTCTCCTCCCCAGATTCAACACCCCAGGGACATGTGCCTGAGGCGGCGCTCCACAGCAGCAAGGCTTTTGAACAGACTGACTCCACGGCCGCTGCCCTACCATTCCTCAGCTCCTTGGCCACCCCTGTGGTTCTCCTCCCTGGATTCAACACACCAGGTACTGCCACCAGCTTGTTCGAATGGAGCCTTTGCTTCTGATTGGTGCTGGGACCTGCAGGTGTATTCTGATTGGACGGCCACCTTTCAGTGTCATTACCAATTGGTGTGCCTTTTCCATTGACTTTAAATGGCTTTTTGACACCACAGCTCGCTCTGTCTGTCGGATAAGCGCTGAGGTTTTTTCCTTTTCTTCCTAGTACTATAAAGCTGTCTAAAACTCCTAAATGTGTTTCTTGTTCTGACTTTTAAGCCTGAAACAAGCTGCCTTACTGCCTATTTTTTTAAACCACTGCTGTACCATTAAGAAAACTGTTTTTGGAAATTGTATGCCTTTAGAGCTAATGTTGGTTCTCCTTCTGTGTTCTAATGCCTCACTCCTGCAACTTCCCAGTCTAGGGCTGCTTTACATCTCCAGTTACTGCTAATCTCCTTGTGCCATTTTTTTTTCTTTCTTTTTCCTCCTTGCCTCAAATCTCCATTCTGCTGTTCTTCCCTACCCTGCACCCTCCCTCTACTCTCAGTCTAGCTACTCTCTTTCCCCTGTAACACTACTCCCTTTCGCAACTCTAAGCACTCTTGACCTCCCCCACCTCCTATCTCTTCTTTTTTTCTCCCCCCAACACCTCCGCCCATCTGTATTCTGTCCCTCCTCTGCCTTTGTCTACCTGCAAATCGCCCCCCCCCATTAAACGCGCTGCCACCAGGCACCCGCCCTGTGTCTCTGCCACTATAATTTCCTGTGTTTCTCCCTCTTCCTGCCCAGGGACACGTGCCTGAGGTGGCACTCCACAGCAGCAAGGCTTTTGAACATACTGACTCCACAGCTGCCACCCGACCATTCCTTGGCTCCTTGGCCGCCCCTGTGGTTCTCCTCCCCGGATTCAACTCCCCAGGTACTGCCGCCAGCTTGTTCGAACAGAGCCTTTGCTTCTGATTGGTGCTGAGACCTGAAGGCATATTCTGATTGGACAGCCGCCTTTCAGTGTCGTTACTGATTGATGCGCCTTTTCCATTAAATAATTAAATAGTGTTTTTGCCACCACAGCTCACCCTGTCTGACGGAGAAGCATTGAGGTTTTTTCCCACCCCTTCCCAGTCCTCCTTTAAATACGCTCTTGCTCCTCCCACCAAGTTTTTCTCCACCTCTCCTCTCACTGCGTATCTGCCCATCTGAGAAACTCTCTAAAAATAGGCACTACCCCTTAAAGCTAAATGGTGCCAAATCTCACAAGGTGAACCTCCTTACGGACCATGAGTTAATAGGGCTGCCCCAGTACCCCCAGCTATTCCCAAGAACATTCATAAAATCGACGGAGTTCAGGCATCCCCCCTGGATCTCATCCAAACCACCTTTTTTTCACCCCCACTACCTGAGCTTATATGCATACTGCTCAAACTATGTCCTTCCTCCTCCCTGTCCTCACTGTCCTCCCTCCCCTGCTCCTTTTTCCTTCAGTCTGTCTCCCATCCCCTCTCCAAGACCATAAATTGAATTGCTCCTATTGACGCACTGGCACTTTCCCATATGAAGCAAACCCTGCCCACAGGGTTCACCACCTCACCACAAATCTGCACCTTCTTACGAGTGTGCGTTGGACCCCGCTGTCCTCCCGTTACACAACGCTACTGCTGTACCCCCGCATCAACTCTGCAGCATTCTCCTTCACAAAAAAGACTTGCAAGCTCTCCCTCAGGGAATTACTCCTGGCCACCCTGCAACTCTTGCTCCTACTCCTGCTACTATCGGGAAATGTTCACCCCAACCCAGGTCCGAAGACAGCAAAGGTTCCCACCCACAACAAGCAGTCAGGTACTCTCTCAATCATATGCCTGAACATCTGTTGTTTACTACCAAAGCTTGACCAACTGCAAACCTTTGCAAGCATTCACCACCCCGATATTTTGGTAGTGGTAGAAATCTGGCTCACCCCCTCGGTGCCTGACAAAGCAATCTCCCTCCCAGGCTATAATATCTTTAGGCTCGATCGTAAGTCTAAAAGCTCGGATACACTTGACCTCAAGCTTCTGTCTGTCACACTAGAGGAAGTCCAGGGGCCTCTCACCAGGATTTTGAATCTCTCCCTCTCACTCAGCCAGTTCCCTGACATATGGAAGTCTGCTACAGTCACTCCTATCCATAAAAGTGGTGATAGGACCGCACACAGAAATTTCCGCCCAATCTCTATCCTTCCACCTCTCTCTAAGGCTCTGGAATGACTAGTAGCTGACCAGCTCACCGACTATCCAGACAAATATAACAATCTCTGCCGGCAGCAACATGGGTTCAGAAAAGGTCACAGTACAGCCACTGCCCTACTTGAGTTCACGGGTGCCATTCACAACTCTCTGGACAGCGATCTTCTAACCGGAGCAATATTTATAGACCTGACCAAGGCCTTTGATACCATCCACCATTGATTCCTGCTTAGTCAACTACAGGACACTTGGCTCTCCACTGAATCTGTTGCCTGGTTCAAAAGTTACATGGGAAACCGGTCCCAATGTGTGAAAATTGTGGATGTGCTCTTGGATACCAAAGAGGTCTACTCTGGTGTTCCCCAAGGCTCCATCCTGGGCCCGCTACTCTTCAGCTTGTTCCTCAACTCACTCCCAGACTCATGTGCCCAACAAATCATACTGTATGCTGATGATGCAATCATTCTTGCCTCTCATCAGGACCCAAACCACCTACAACTGAACTTGCAGCATGGCTTCACCTCGGTTGAAAACTGCTTAATAAAACATAAGTTAATCCTTAACCAGAAAAATAACAAGACCATGGTTTTCAGCAGCTCCCATAACAAACATAAGCACCTCCAACTCTCCATAAACACCAGCCTAGGTAGCTCTCTGGATCAAGTTCAATCCTTCAAATATCTCGGGATCACCCTTGACTCCCACCTATCCTATGCTGCCCATATAAATAACGTTGCCAAAGCTGCAAACTCCAGACTGGGCCTGCTCTACCACCTCAGGCAACACCTAACTCAAAAGGCCCTTGCAGCCGCTGTCCAGAGCTCCATCATCTCCTCGATTGACTATGGTCTTGTCATCTACGGCTCCACCACTGCCACAGCACTTAGACAGGTAAGTACCACACTAAATAAGGCCTGTCGACTCATCACTGGTGCCAAACGTTTCACTCACACCTGTGATTTCTACACTCAAGCAAATTGGCTGCAACTGGAAAATAGAATAAAATACCAAACCTGTGTAGTTGCTAAGAAAATCCAGATGGGCCTTGCCCTCCCAGGAGTCTGTACCCTCCTCCAACCAAAAACCAACAGTCGAACCACCAGGGGATCAAAGCCACAGCTGTTTCAAGTTCCTCGCCGCTGCACAACACAAGGTCAAAGATCCTTTGCCTATAGGGCCCCCACCAGGCTCAATGGTCTTGCTAGCAACACTACCTCTACCACCCGGCTTGGTGCTTTCAAATCCAAGCTCCGAAACACCCTCATTGCCTCTAGCACCTGTGACTGCCCTGGCTAGCAAATCGGCACTCCTCCTGTTACCTGTTGCGCGGGGTTTTTTGGCCCCCTCTCGCACTTGCCTCCATGGGCCCCCCCCCCATGCTCTTATCCTCCAGACAACGCCGCCATGGCTGCTCTACCCACCTTTCCTCGCCATCTCCTCACTATCCCTCCCTTTCCTCCCCGCACCCCCATTCCATCCCCTGTCTCTTTCTTTTAACTCCTTCCACCCCGATTTCCTTTCCCTCACTTCCTCTCCCTCTGCTATTCCCTTGTTCCCCTTCCCTGCACAGTATGTGTTTGTGTCCTGTCTTTAAATTGACCCAAATGTTATTTGTCCTATTGCAATTTATGTGGTCTACTGTAACACTGGACATGGAACCTTTGTAAAAGAGCCATGGCTCAAAGGTATTTGTAATCCTATACTCAAATAAATAAAAATGAATAAAAAAATAAATAAAAAATCTCAGTCCAGACACCCTGTCGATAAGAACAATGTCAGAGTCAAATGATAACTAGTGGCGAGTAGCTGCAGAGAAGGAGAGCTCTGCTTGATAAAATTAATTAAACTAAGTAAACTGACCTGAGGAAAGCGCAGGCCCTGCAACAAATGCCTTCTGACTCCAAATATCCCTGCTACAAGTCCTGCTGGAGGAAGAAGCTGCAAGGTCAGTGACAGACAGCACGTCTCTGGCCTGTAAGTGTGGCAAACCCTCAGAATCCCCACATGTCTCATCAGCACAGCCAACAATGGAAGTCAAGATTGACCACTACTCTGAGGACCTACTGGTCACTAAAGTTGCCATGCTGGAATTTGTTGGGGAGTACCAGAGCATTAAACCAGCCTTAAACAGCATGGCACAGCAGATGGGGGACACTGAAGCACACATAAGTTCCATTGAGGACAAAGCCAAAAGGAGCTCTGTCAAGTTTGTCCTACTGTGCCAAAAATTCAAAAAGCTTGAAGA
The DNA here is from genome assembly GCA_016271365.2 of Neoceratodus forsteri. Classification (NCBI taxonomy): domain Eukaryota; kingdom Metazoa; phylum Chordata; order Ceratodontiformes; family Ceratodontidae; genus Neoceratodus; species Neoceratodus forsteri. The sequence goes on along the minus strand of CM057454.1, from coordinate 1,019,622,222 downwards.
CAGAGCCAGCAATCAAGAGGGTTGGAGCCACCGTAATAATCTCATCATTGTCAGCTTGCCTAAGAAAGCCGAAGGCTCTGACCCCATTAAATTTGGTCAGAAACTTTGTGAGCAGGTTGGAGGTCCCCCTCACCCAATGGACCAACTTACATGATAGATCAGGCACACAGGGTGCTCTGACCTACACCGGGCAACACCAAGAGACCTCAAGTTGTGATCTTTAATTGCTGAATTATCTGGACAAAATGCATCTAGAAGCCAAAGCAAGAGAGACTGAGAAAATAGAGTGGGAAGAAAAGCGGCTGTTTCTGTTTCATGACCTGAGTCCCCAAACACACTCTAAGTAGGCAGAATACAAGGATGTTGAAACAAAATTTCATGCAACAGGCATTAAGTTCCACATCTTGTATCCAGCCCGACTGTCTGCCTCGCTCAACAGAGAACTTCAGCATTTTTCAATCTGTGGACCAAGCCATACTAGAACTCCTGACCTTCTTGCCAAATCCCCCCCCCCTTCACATCCAACTCTAACAAGCCCTTGGTTCCTGGAAGAAAAGGCACTTGAATGCAAGTGGTGCACCCTTACAGAACAGACCCTAAATGTTTGTCAGAGAGAGAGAGTCTGTGATTGGGATACAATCCCAGATGGGCAGAACCTTTGTTTTTTTAACTGGGACCTGTGCTCATGCAGACCAGTGGAAGACCCACACCCTGACAAAATATTCCCCCACATGCCAAGACTTCATGACCCAAGGCAGCACCCTCTCACAAGATGGCACCTTACCCTTGAGATCACATGGTTGATATATCATGACAAAAGCCCATCCCTTATCGCGCCAAGTGTTGCCACACCATCTTACCAGGTTTTCATGGCAGGACAACTGCAGTGACATCAAGCTCATGAGTATGATTGTGGGCACTCATGCTTGGGAAGCTGCATCATTAACTAGAACTGGATAACACTGGGGGTCAGCCAACATACTAAACTGTGGTACTTTCCTAAACAGGAACATGAGAGGAGGACGGTATTGCATGCCAGGACACATGTAGTTGTTTCGGGGAAGGTGGCCATGTTACATACCTCGGAAAGTAGCCATATGTAATTGCATGACTGTAACTTTACAGTTCACCATGCCACCCATACCTACTCAGCCTCTACCTTTCTTTCTGATTTTTCATCGCATGGCTGCCAGACCCCTGGTTTGCTGACTGTACAAAGTTGTAGCCACTGAAACATGGCCAGTAAGCTTAAACGCACCATTACTCCATCCTAGGATAGTTCTGGACATGAACGCTGCACGTACTGCTGGTGCTGGGACATAATTACTCTATGAGCATGCTTAACTGTGGGCATGATGGCGAGATGGGGGAATTCCTTAGTTTAAAAAGGGAGATTTCCTAACAGTGGTTTTCATGCTGGATTGACACCACACACAGGTCTATGTTATTCTGAGTTCATATTTCAGGGTTTACACTTTCTTCTGAAAGGAACCATCCTTAACAGCAGGTTTAGTTTTTTTTAACTATTAGGTGACTCTGAAGCCTAAAGTTAATTTCATATTGTATGCTGACATATTTATGGTATTGCGCAATAGCATTTACTTCATGTCTAAACCCTGCGTGTCTACTGGTTTAGCAGATATCCTCTTGGTGACCACACACATAAGTACACAGACCAGAGAAAGGAGTGGAGGCTACCCTATCCTTAGGATAACACTTGATTTGATAGGGGTATATTGGACTATTTCTGATTCCACTGCAGAAATCAGTCAGAAGATCATAAGGTTATTTGTTATCTGTTCATTGTTCTTTAAAGTGTTTTGTCTTGTTGAAGGAAACCAGGGAATGCATTATCAGCAGGCTTATGCCTACATTTTGTTACTGTTGCACGTTTCTTGCTGGAGTACAGTATTGTCAGGGAAGGCAACAAGGCACATTGGAGCACTATGATTCCAAGTTTCCACAGCCAGATATCAACTCGACTTCACAATAAAAAAACTATTATTTTTCTATAGCATGTCATGAGTAGCTAGGTCAAGTATATAAAACAAAATGGTAATATTAAATGCATGCTGAAAATAGAAAATAGAGTTAGAATTCATGTTTTGACCATAGGTCTTCTTCAGGAATTATCTAAAAGAGAAAAAAGAAAAGTTAGTGCATTTAATACTACTATTTTGTTTTGTTTTCAGACCACACGCTGATGCAGCACCTTGTTTTTTGGGTCAAGTACAGTATATCACTTGGAATGTGAAAGGCACACAAACCAAAGCAAAAAGGTACAAAGTGCTGCAACATTTTACTAACTACAGGCACAAATCTCTTTTTTGTAGGATATACATCTAAAGGTAGATCATCTGTTAGAATTAAGATAAGACTGGGTGAGGCAAGTTTATTGGGTCTCTGCACGCATCTCTGCACACTGGGACGCGTGCCCTGCTCACAGCGGGTGGCTATTTATAATAGAACTGATGTAAAATACATACATTCTGTGAAATTCTTTGTTTTTACCAGTGTGCTGACAGTCCAAATTTGGGAATTTTACCATTTTTTTCTTTTTATCTGGTATTACTTCTTTGTCCTGGCTGGCACTCCTTCACCCTAACCACTGTCCCCCCAGCACTGTCCCTCAAAAATCAGACTCCCTACCTCCCTCCCTTTAAGCCCCCATGACTTACCCTTCATGGCAGGGTGGTCGGAAGCATCTCAACTCACCCAACATGGATCCAGCCAGGGAGGTGCCTTCTCAGGGGGAGGCGCCTGCGAGGGACAGCTTCATGCCATGTGGCCAGGACCTTTTTCTACTTTTCTCCCCTTAGGAGGTGGGGCGTGCAATGACACCGATGGAGAGAGTGCACACACATCCGCATGTGCTCCTCCAGGCATCTGCCCCACCTCCTCCCCTTACTGCAGCATTGGTGCACTGCCCCCCAGCTACTACCAGGGGCCAGTGGAATGCCAACGGCTGGTAGACCCCTCCCTGGAGAAGGAGAGCAGTCCATCAGATGCTCGATCCTTCTCCTCCCCTGCCGACCCCTGGTGACCCATGCTCGCTCCCAAATACGGGTCATTGGTGTTGCATGAGGTAAGGCATCCAGTGCCTCAGCCCTCAGCACCACTGGGCCAGCCTTATCAGGTTTTTCTGGTAAAACCTGAAAACCAGTGGCCTTATTAGGTGAAGACTAAGTTACAGAAGCTGATGAACTCTTAAGGAACAAAAATCCTGTTTTTCATGCATTTAACCATTATAATAAATGATGGGGAGAAGAAATACAATGCTATGTGAAATATAAATGAAACCAAGTTCAAATATTTTTCAAAATTTTTCCCAAGGCATAATCTGCACTCTTACTGAATGCTGAATTGTCCTTAACATAATGAAATTGCCTTCATATGTCACACAGTGGGAAGGACAAAGAATTTTTGACCGTTATCAGCAATGGAAGTGTCCCTATTGTTGAATCTACTATTGCCCAAGCTACAGGTTTTCTCAGATAAAGTTAAAGGGCCCAATTCACAAAGCCCCTAGAATGACACAAGGCACCTGCATCAAACAGAATGACTCAAGTGGCACCTTGTGCCAAAACATGCCCCAGGAGCTATTCAGAAAGGCAACCTGCATCAGACGCAGGCTGCATGCACCAAAGGGGGCTTGTGCCAGCCTTGCCCCCAAAAATGGGCTGCAGCATGGTGTTAGGGGGCTTGCAGCATATGCAGGCTGCCATATCCCCAATATCGGTATTCACAAACCCCTCCCAGAGGGCAACATTCTAAGTACCCCTAAGGGTACTTAGAATGACCTATGGGAGGGTTTTGACAGTTGAGGCAATGTGCTGCACCTCCCCCCAGCCCTGATCCCCATTAATATATAAAAACCCTGGCGGTCTAGTGGACCCCCGATCAGCATGGTTCCCATTTATTAAATAAAAGGAAAAACATCACTGGTGGTCCAGCGGACCCCCAATCCAAGCCCCATTAATACATAAAAATCCCTGGTGGTCTAGTGGACCCCCAATCTCACTCCCCATTTATGACATTTAAAAATCATTCTTGGTGGTGTAGTGGAACACCCCCAAGCTCCGATCCCTGTTTTCTATAAACATACAACCTGGTAGTCTAGTGGACCCCCCACTCCCTCCCCTGCAGGCAGTACCCACCACCCCTATCCCGTCCTATTCTAGAGCTGGTGCCAGGAACAGCCCTCAGCATTCCACCACAGCTGGGCACAATTGAGCTGTCAGTTAGCAGACTGTATACAATATACAGTCCGCTAATCGACAGCTCAGTTAGTGCCTGGCCGTGTTGGAGTGTGGAGGGCTGAGCCAGGTGCTGGCTCTGGAATGGTACAGGGGGCAGGGTGGTGAGACACTGCCTGTGGGGTGGGGGGTCCACTAGACCACCAAGCCAGATGTTTATAGGAAATGGGGATCGGGGTTGGGGGGGGAGCTGGACCACTAGGGATTTTTTTTAATTTAATAAATAGGGTCAGAGGGTGACCAGGGATCCACTAGACCACCAGGGATTTTTATGTATTAGTGGGGCTCGGGGCTCGGGGGGTGTCCGCTGGACCACTAGTGATGTTTTTCTTTTATTTAATAAATGGGAAACAGACTGATTGGGGTCCACTAGACCACCAGGGTTTTTATATAATAATGGGGATCAGGGCTAGGGAGGGACGTGATGACCACCAGGGACTGCCGTCCATAGTGCTATTGCCACACTGCTGCCCTGCAGCTTGCGGCGCACCTTCCTGATGTGCCATCTGTTTGGTGCAGGGCCAGGGTTGCTGCAAGCTGCAAGATAGTGAATCGGGCGCAAGGTCCCTGGCACACCAGTGCTTGGTGCAAGCTGCCTTCGGCTCAGCTTGCATCAACCTTTGTGAATCGGGCCCAAAGAGTTTTTGGTCCAGGAGAAAATCACCACCTAAGACCTGTTGGGTTTGTTACTTCCTGCTAGGAACTTGATTACGCCTAATGAAAAAGTCATTCTGATCCTTAAACAGGCCTCAGCATGGGCCAGAACATCCCATTATGAGTCCAGCCACTAACAAAGACTGTGGCTGTTCAGTGGTGTCACCTCACCTCTGCTTGAGAAGAGGACTATAGAAACATAGAAACATAGACTTTGACGGCAGATAAGGACCACTTGGCCCACCCAGTCTGCCCATTTCCCTACCTGCTGGATAAGCTGCAGATTCTAGTTAACCAACAGCCTACTTCCTGCCACCCCCCACTACAATTGCCTTGTGTCTGTCCCATGCATGTTTGAATTCCCCCACTGTTCTAGCCCCAACAACCTCCCCAGGAAGGCAGTTCCACACATCCACCACTCTCTCCATGAAAAAAGATTTCCTCACATTACCCCTGAGCCGTCCCCCCTCTATCTTTAGATTGTGTCCCCTTGTTCTTACACATCTCTTTTTCTGAAAGATGCTACCCTCCTGGACTTTGTTGATTCCCTTGAGGTACTTGAACGTTTCTATCATGTCCCCCCATCCCTCTTTTTATCAAGGGTATACATATTAAGCTCTCTCAGTCTCTCTTCATATGATTTCTGATGCAGACCCTGCACCATTTTAGTTGCCCTCCTCTGGTCTGCTTCCATCCTGTCTATGTCCTTGCATAGATGAGGTCTCCAAAACTGCACACAGTACTCCAGATGGGGTATCACAGCTGGATGAGCCAGGCCACTCATATGTTGCAGAAGTGAACATGCACAGACTATGACAAATGCAACAGAGTGGAAGACAGCCTCTGAGATGTAGAATTTGTTATTTTCATGGCCCAGTACTCCAACTAGCCTAGCTCCCCAGCATATGATTATTTGGATGCTATTTACAATTTGGTGACCAGGATAGCCACAGTGAGAAGGAACTCATTTCCAGGTGCAACCTGGGAGAGGGTTTACAAGAGGGAGTGATATAACAAACAGTGACGACAATAAGTGCATGTACAGGAACAACAAAATGCAAGGCACAATAAAGTCCAGAAAAAAACACAATGCAAAGTGTGCAAAATGTATAGGTACAGGGGTAACAATGATAAGAGTGAGGGGCATGTGAAACCTACCAAAAGTAATATGCTTGTAACAGAACCAGGCTGGGGTTGTCTAAATGCTGGAGAGAAGAGGAAGATGGCTAGCTACAGGTGCATGCTTTTGAGAAATGTGTTTGCGCTAGGAATGGTTTGAGAGAATGAAGGGGGAAAGAGAGATAAATAGAGAGAAAGGGAGATTGTTCCACAGTGCTTGAAGGTGTAGAGAGAAAGCACTGACCTGCTACAGATTTACAGCAAGGGATATGAAAAGAATGAACATAAGATGATTAGAGGGAGTAGGAGGATAGGATGGCAGGGATAAGGAGAAAGGAGAGACAACAGTGGGAATAGTAACAAGCCAGTACTTGGCCAGGAAGGAGGAGCAGTGCAAGAGATGCCAGACCTCTAGGAAGGGGAGTGAGAGATTTGCATGGAGCAAGTAGTGATTGGTGAGAGATGGCGTGCTAAGTGCAAAGTAGCAGAAGTAAAACAAAAAACAAACAAAAAAAAAACAGGCAAATGTAGACTTTGGGGGCAGCACTGTAGACTTCTTCCAGAACAAACAAGACAATATCCTCTATAGGTTGAACTCGTGGCAGACCAAAAAAGGAAAACAGGATTTCTTGCAGTACAGCACACTAAGTTTGGGGCAGAGTTTCTTACTGAGTGGAAAAGCTAAGGTTCTAGTGCAGCCACATGCCTAAATATTTGTAGTGAAGTACTACTTCAAGCAAGTTATCATCCAGAGCCTTGAAGACTGGGGTATGTGTGAGCCTCACTAGTTTCTGCCAATTGCAAAAAAGTCAGAGAGGCAGTCACAGTCGTTTGGGCATTTTGTTAGAGCTGGTTTGAGCAGACCAGCATTAGGCATTGTCAAAGTCATGCCTGAGTGACAATTGTTGCTCCAAGGCATATGTATGTATGTACTGTACTACTTTTTTTTTTTTGATTTAATGCTTGTTCAACATTTTTCAGAGCAGTACAATCATTCATTTAGAAGACAGTGGTATACGGGATTTGTTCTTAATGTCAGCAGTTTATCTGTATGTTCGAAAGATACAGTCTTAATGTAGAATTTCGCTGTACTCTCAGCAGTCCTTTCAATTTCCCATTCACCAGCCCATTCCCACCATCTGATGGACCTTTAAAGGGACACTGTCGACCTCCTTAGGTCTCAAAGTGTCCCTAGTTTAAAAAACATATTTTATGATTGCCAACATTCTATAACGATTGCTGATGTAGCTGGTAGTTTGAGTCTGACTCTTATTTTCTTTAAAAAAGTAAAAAACAGACTGCCCAAAATACTGGTGTTATCACACCAAAACAGGTTTGTTTACATTCCTTGAACAACTCCATATACATCTTTCCTGGACTTGGAAACACCCACAAAACAGTCTAGCCCCTCATGATGCATTGGAAGATTAGGAGGCTACTGCCTTATGAGTGACTGCACTGTTTGTGTGTGTTTCAAATGCTTAGGACATATGCAGTAAGAACAGAACCAGGATCGCAAACAAAAACAAAGTTGTTTATAAATATACATTGTCATGCATTTCTGTTCTACTAAACAAGGAGAGAGACAAAACAAACAGCAACATCAGTTAATTTTAGAGAGGGTAAACAATCATAAAATGTGGGGTTTCAACTAGAAATAATATGATGAAAAACAAGTTGACAGGTTGCCTTTTAAACTGCAACTCCCTCAAAGTGCTTTGTTCTATTCTGCCCTCTTATGCCTATAAGTAAGCAATAACACACGATGAGGTGTGGGTTACGTGCTGATAAGAGCATGCCATGGGGTGTACTAAGGCACGAGGCACTTGCGCTGAGTGCCTTATGCCACTGGGCGTGCTCTTATCAGCACGTAAACCACACCTCGGAGTGTGTTATTGCGCTTATAAAATGGGTTCCTTAAGTAACTACTTAAGAAAAGAAAAAAAAAAAGGAAAAAAAAAGAGGAAAACATTTTAATAGTTTAAGGTTTTAATATCTGAAGTTGTAAAATAGTCCCTCTATCTAGGTAGTTTTTGTACTGGTTGATGTGAAGTGCACCCCCAGATATACTTAGACACTGGTTAGGTTGTCCCTCTGCATACACTTTTAATTCCTCATCGTGCTTTTATTGTCTGCATAGTATTATTCCCATAGGATCCTCTAGATTTGCACATACTGTAAATGTTGCCCTGCGATAGCGAGCGTGTCCTGTAGGGGCCGCTGCATGTAGGTATTTCCGTGTTTACGTTTTTTTTTTTAAAAATGCTTGTTTTACTGAGTGTTGCGCTTTTCTTTCAGCGTCCGTCCCACAGTGTAAAACTGTTGGGCTGTGGAAATAAGAAAGATAAAACTGCAGGGGATAAGGCAACAAGATTGGAGGCAGCGATGCAGCATGCTGAGAAAGTGAAAGGGATCAGCACGAGCGTTTTTTCAGCAGTCACAGTGTACGTGATGTGTTTATGTTTTTTATTTTTTTTTATATGTGGCAAAAAAGGGCTCTGGATGACTTTATTTGAATGAGGTTTTCCCTACAGAGGCAGAAAGCTACATGTTGGTTGTTATCTGGTGGTGTAGTGGTGCAAGGTTTTACACTAGTGCTGCGCATTGTGTGCCCGCTTATGAAAACATTTTGCACCTCGGATACTGTAGGTGAATGAATTTTTTTTTTATTTTTTTTATTTAGTTGTTTAACCAGGTATAGCACACTAAGCTAGAAGCTTTTTTACAGGAGCGACCTGGGAGCACAAGGAGGTTAAGTGACTTGCTCAGGGTCACACAGTATGCAAGTGGAAGCTGTGGGATTCAAACCCAGGTCTGGTCTGCTGGATGTCACCAGAGTTGCAGCTCAGAGCCTTAGACCACTGCGCTATATTGTCACCGTTGTGAGGTCGCCCAAGGGAGAAAAGTGCCAGTTGGCACAATACATGCTGGTAAGAACACTGCTAAAACTAGGTTTTAGCCAATCAAGAGTCTGCAATATTTTAGCCCATTTTATAAGTTATTTTAGTATTATCTGATGTTTACTTTTGAGAAACAAAATCTGTCTGATCTTTATTAATAAGAGAAGGTAAAAGGACTTCTAGCTTATGGGCCAATATACTTGCAAAGAATTTATAGTCCTGATTAAGGACTGACATAGAGTGATATGATTCACAACGGAGGGGGTCTTTCCTTGGTTTTAAAATTGCATATATTGGCATATTGCCAGCTCGGGGGGAGAGGAACCTCACCTCTCATAATTTCCTAAAAGGTCAATTGTGGGGTGGGCATCACTAAGGCCTAAAATCGTTGATAGAACTCCAGTGAAAATCCATCCAGGTCTGTGGTTTTATTCATTTTAGTTCATGCTATAGCATACAATATTTCCTCAGTAGAGATGGAACAAATATAGAAGCCTGTTGCTCCTCTGTCAGGGCAAGGAGGTCAGTTTTGCTGAAAAATGCTTGGTACTTATCTTCATCCGGTTCAGGGCTCTGTGAATAAAGCTGCTCACAGAATACTCTAAATCTCTGTAAGATATCAGCGGTATGACATTGGGGGATTTTTGTTATAGGGTGGGACTGTTTTGTAACTGTGGCTAATTTTTGCTTCTGCCACAACCTGTATGCAAGCATTTGAGCTCCTTTGCCCTTCCCTCATAAAACTGCACTTAACATACAGTACAGCAGAGCTTGTTCCATCTTGAATTGTAAAAGGGCATGTGATTCTGTTTTAACCTTCTGTATCTGTGGCTCCACAGTTGTGTCCCCCTACATATGTGCAAGTTGTAAAAATGTTAATGTATCCTGCAATTGTGCTTGCCACGGTTCCCGCTGTCATTTTTGTTGCATGGCATATTTAATAATTTCCCCAAACTGATTTTATTGTGTCCCATATTATGGTCTTGGGCATATTTGGAGTCCTGTTTTCTTGAAGAATTTGTGAAAAATGGGAAGTAATTAGTTCTTTAAATGTTGGGTCTTGAAGCAGGGTAGCATTAAGATGTCACTGCCTTGGAGTCTTTTCTGGGGTTAGACTGAAATCCACCATAATGGGGGCATGGTCTAACAGGAGAATTAGAGCGAGGCCTGCTTTCTCCACCTTACCTGTGTGTTCCCTCAAAATTAGGAAATAATCAATGCATGAGTAGTGGGAATGTGCATCCAGATAAAAGGTATAGGCAGATGTCTGGGGGTTAAACTGTCACCAGACATCCGACAGCCCCAACTCTTTAATTTATGGCCATGCCTCTGGCCTGTCATAGATTTAGGTGGGTGAGGGTTTGAGCAGTCCTTGGTGGGGTCTAACAGTAAATTAAAATCTTGCCTAGTAATAAGGGACCCTGTTTAAACCCAAATATGAATCAAACAATATTTGATGTGTAGATGCATCAGATCCCAGTGGGATGTAGACACTACCAACCATACATTACCTGCCCTGCATTATACCTGAAAACATACTGGTTCTGGCACTCACAAACTCTTAAGAGAAACGCATTTAGTATTAAAGACTTTTTAATGTAATACCGTACAACACAAAACCTGACATGCTTCGGACTGACCAACAGTCCTTTCTCAAAGGCTAAAAGACGTCTAGTGAGCAAATCATTTCTATACCATCATCAATCAAACAATCAATTAGAAAATGTTCTTAAAAGCAGAGAGTGTCATTAAAATCAATTAAATTGTTTTACAATTAAAATTGCATTCTTCATAATGAACTTGTTAGAAAATATAAATTAAACTCAAAAAAATCATTATAAACAGTGAAGGCAAAATGAAGCAGTAAACTAACTCAAAATATTAAGAACCACACTGATCGGGGGGGGGAGAAAAAGATGGAAGAAGCTGCTATTCAAATAAAATATCATACAGATCACATCAATAGCTTATTAAATTCAACAACTACAGAGAAATGAGCTTCTTAACGTTGTTTCAAATATGAATATAACTCTAAAAGACCATTCAATCCAGGACTCATGTGCACTTTTAATGTTAAAATCCAGAAATGTTCTCTCCGAAGGACAAGATTATTATAATCACCACCTCTCGGGCTATGGCTCACTTTATCAATTGCCATAAATTTAAAAGAATGTAAATTGGGCTTCTTCACTAAAGATACATGGGCTGCTGTGGCATAAGTGCTGTCTTTTCTTTGAATAGCGCAAATATGTTCTCCTATTCTGACTTTAAAACTTCTAATTGTCTTTCCCACATAAAAAGTAATACATTTACAGATGGCTAGGTAAATAACTCCCTGAGTATCACAAGTAATACATTGTCTTACCTCGAACGTCTTAGTATTGTTCACACTAGAAAACCATTTATCCTGAACAGTAAAATCACAATAGATGCATTTTCTGCATCTAAAGTTCCCCCTCGATTTATTCAGCCATGTCTCTTTCTGTTGCATCCTGAAATGGCTTTGTGTTAACATATCTCTTAACGTTGGGATTTTTTTAAAACAAAATCTGGCTGGTTTATGCACTATTTCTTGTAGTCCTGGTTCAACTCCCCGCACATGCCAATGTTTCCTAATTATTTTTTCAATTTCTTTGGCATGTGCTGAGAAGCCCATAATAAAATTAAAGCAGAATTCTGTTTCTGCAACTGTTTGTGTTCTGTAATAGAGTACGCTTATCAGTGCTTCTTGCTCTTAGATGGGCTTTAAATATGTTGTCCTTGCTATATCCCCTCTGAATCAGCCTCTCTGTTAAAACCTCTGCCCCTTTCTCAAAATCTTCTAGTTGTGTGCAATTTCTTTTCGTTCTGAGGAACTGTTCTATTGGTATGTTACTTTTAACATGTGTAGGGTGGCAACTACTCGCTAAAAGAATAGTGTTCCCATCTACTTCTTTACAAAATAAAGTAGTTTTTAGAGTTGTGTTCTCTGTTATTTCAATCATTAAGTCTAAGAATGTAATTCTTTCATTCAAACTTTTAGATATGGATTTGTTTTGTGTAAAAAATTTTACAAAAGCATTGAGGCTAACCACATCACCCTGCCATAAAACAAATATATCGCCAATAAAACGTTTCCAACACAGTAGCTGTTTCATAAATGGATTCACATTTCTATTGAAAATAAAATCCTCCTCCCATTTGCCAACAAACAAGTTGGCAACTGATGGTGCACACGTAGCTCCCATTGCCATTCCCTGTACCTGTAAAAACAATCCCTCATTAAAGACAAACAAATTGCACTTCAAAACACATTCCAATAATTTAATCAAGAATTCAGAAATGCCAATATTGGTCCGATTAAGAAAAAATGCTGCTGCATCTAAAGCTCCTTCATGTGGAATGTTCGTATATAGAGATTCAATGTCCATTGTCACTAAAAATGCATTTTCTAATATTAGACGGTCTTCAAAGAAATTCAGAATCTCTTTGGTGTCCTTAATATATGAAGGTAAATCAAAACAAGGGGTTTGAGGAATGAATCACAATATCTAGAAAGGGGCTTTGTCAGTGATCCTATGCCACTGACTATGGGGTGTCCTGGTGGGTTGTTAAAGTTTTGTGAACTTTGGGGAGAATATAGAAAGTAGCTCTGATGGGATTCGAAACAGTGAGGTAATCCTTCACGTTGAGATCTATTTGTCCTTTAGAAAAGGCATCCCCTATAATTTCATCAATTCCAAATTTAAATTCATATGTTGGATCTTCCTTAATTTTGATGTAATACTTAGTATCATGAATTTGTCTGTAAACTTCAGTGACATGCATTTCTTTATTCGTCAATACTACTACTCCTCCTTTATCCGCTTGTTTTATAATAATGTCCGTATCCCTTTGTAAAGTGTAAATAGTTTCCCTTTCAATTCTTTTTAATTATTGTAAAAATCAGTATTCAATGTGGAACAGAGGCTGTCTATATCCTTTTCAACTAGTTCTTTAAAAATCGAAACAGCTACACATTGGGGGGCACCAGACCAAAGGATTCCTAAACTGATTAGAGTTATTGTCACAATGTCCTGCTTCATTCAGACTCACCAATTCCTTCTTGTGGTAAAATGCTTTAATATTTAATTTCTGACAATTTAAGTGTAAGTCTATCAAAGTTTGTACTCGATTTAGGGGCGCTCCCATCTACTACCTGTAGTCAACCCTATTCCACCCTCTTTATCCATGTATAAATCCCCTAATCTGAGCAGCAATTGTTTTTTTTGAGGGTTGTATCAATATTGCAGTACCCTCCTCTTTCCATGTCTGTATACAGAGGTAATGACATGCTCCATCCCAAATTTCCCCTGCTTAGAATGTTCTGTCTCTGACAGGTGCATCTCCTGAAGCAGAATAAGCTGGGGTTTAAGTTTCTTCAAATTTGTTTTTATTTGTGACCATTTAACTGGGTTTGTCAGCCGTTTTATGTTTTGTGAGACTACCGTAAAGGTAGCTAAAAGGATATACTAAATGCCCAATCAGTTATATACCCCTGTGGCCCTCCCCCCATACAGCGGGGGTGGGAGGTCCTGCGGTGCACAGACCAAAATTAGACAGAATCCCCATGTACCCCTCTGTAGGCAATGCCAAATTCAGTATAAATGCTCCTTTGAATTCCCCAGTTCCCCCCAAAAAAACATATAAACAACCCTGTGTGGCAAACCTAACATATTCCTATAAAGAGGCGAGGAGGAGTTGCCAATGGGCAACTCTACCCCCATTTAACCAGACACCTTGGCAATGACCCGGGCAACCATAAAACTATGATAGTTGTTTACTTCCAAGGTAGAGGTGAGTACTTGAACCCACATTACTGATGCTGAGGGAAAGGCAGACTCCGGTACTTCGCACCTCAGACAGGAGGAAAGGCCAGATCTACTCAAGGTGCAGTCCTCTATGTGAGCATTTTGCTCCCTAGAACATGAACTCACTGTTAATAGAAACAGAAAAAAACATAACGCTATACATCTCGGCACAATGCACAGCCCCCCCCCCCAATATAACAACATCTACAGGCAGTTATAGTATCCTAGCTGTTATGCCTTGGAGTGTCCCCAGTCCTGCTGTGACAAACCCTCAAGATAGTACATTGACGGGATTTTTGCCCTAGCTACCCCTTGTCTCTATCTCTCTCCTAGCTGTAGCTTGAAAAAATGTTGGTGGCTTTAGCATGGTGTCCATCACAGATAGTCCAAGTTCATCTGTTTGTAAAGTAATCCATCCTCTGGGTATGTGTGGAGTATCAGGTCCAGCACTCCTTTCACACAGGTAAAAACCCTGAATCTGGTAATGGAAAAGTGTAAGTCCCACTACCATGTCGGAAACTGTTTAATGTCTAGGGTATTGGCAGGGTTAAAGCCACAGCTGGGAGGCCCAGGCCACATCAAGACCCCCCCAGCCACCGGAAAGCCAACTGAATCATCCCCTGTAATAATACCAAGGGAGTTACCAGTCGACTGCCAAGATCCACCACTGTTTTAATCTACCTGTCCTCCCCTCAATGACTCCGCCATGGTCAAACATCACATCCACAAGGAATGTCTAGGAATTAAACTCCTATACATGCAGGGCTATTTGATGTAGTGCAGCTAACTCACTGGTATGGTTACAGGTCGGGGCCCAGCTGAAATGTGACTGCCTGTCATCCAGGGTCACAAGTCTCTGTTCTCTGTTCGTGCCCTATGTCATGGCTGGAATGCCTTTACTAAACAGCAGGAAATATCATTCCCTGTGGTGTCCTACACACATATATGGTGGTTCCCTGAGGGTGAGATTATCCTCGTCAGCCCCCCAGCCGCTAAGAGACGGCCACAGTCGCCCCCCCCCCAAAAAATCTGTATCTCTGCAGAGTCTCAAAAAAAGCATTAGTAAGATACTTAAGTGCATGTGTTTTTTAGGTCTCGATAATGTCCAAGTCCTGCCACATTTGTCAAAGTTGCTGCATGATCTCTGCAATGGTTTGTAGAGACTGTTGCTTGCGGGGCTTCAAGGATCACACTGTCTGTCATCATGGTGGTGTTGATTGGGAGACAGTGGAAGTCTCGTGAGTCTGTTGCTGCAGAATCGTCTTTTCTATAAGATCTGCTGAGGCCTCTTGCTCACAATAATAGGTTTTTTGGCCATCAAGTAGTTGTGCTATTAAGATGGCAGGATACAGAGTTTTAAACTTCATTTGTTTTCTCCTGAGGGCCTGAGGTATAGGAATGTACTCTCCTCTGTGTCACATGACACTGGCATAGAAACAGAGAAACATGGAATTTGACAGCAGATAATGGCCGCTGGGCCCACCCAGTCTGCCCATTTTTTTTTTTGAGCCTACATTTTTTTTGCTGCAAACACTACTTAACTACGGTGCAATCTCTCCCCCCCCTTCCTTATACCTACGTTTCCCTTATGCCTGCTTCAGGCATTTGTGAAACCCAACACTGTTTTGACCCCCTCTACCTCCATTGGAAGGCTGTTCCATGTATCCACCACCCTTTCTGTGAAGAACTGCTTCCTCACATCCCCTCCTGAATTTACCTCCCTACAGCTTCCTATCATGCCCCTTGTTCTGGAGCACCTTTTTCTCTGAAAAATACCACCTCCTTTACCTTATTCACTTCCGTGAAGTATGTAAAGGTCTCTATCATATCCCCCACTTCCTCCTCTCCTCCTGGATGTATGTATTTAGCTCCTTAAGGCTCTCCTTGAAGGGCTTCTGATGCAGAACATACACTATTTTGGTTGCCCTGCTCTGGACTGACTCTGTTTATGTCCTTCTTGAGATGTGGTCTTCAGAACTGGACACAGTATTTAAGGTGGGATCTTACCAGTGCTCTATATAGGGGCAGCACCACCTCCCTCTTCCTGCTGGTGATACCCCTTTTTATGCACCCCAGCATCCCAATAGCCCTTTCTACTGCCTTGTCACACTGCCTGGCCACCTTCAGGTCATCTGATACGAATACCCCTAGGTCTCTTTCCTGCTTGGTCTTTGTCAGTGTCACTCCACCCATTTTGTACTCTGGTCCCAGGTTTCTATGACCCAAGTACCTTATTTTGCACTTCTTTGAATTAAAACCCAGCTACCATACCCTTGACCACTCTTCCAGCCTTTTCAGATCCTTGTCCAGCATTTCCACCCCCTGAGTATCCACCCTGTTGCAGATCTTTGTGTCGCTGGCAAAGAGGCAGACCTTTCCTTTCCAATTCCTTCACTATGTTACTTCTAGATATTGAAGAGGACCAGTCCCAGCACTGATCCCTGAGGTACCCCACTGGTTACCCTCCCTTCCTCAGAGCGAACTCCATTTACCACTGCCCACTGTGTCCTATCTGCCATCCAGTTTCTTACCCAGGTCACCACCTCATTACCCACCCCCAAGTTATACAGCTTGCTTACCAGTCTCCTATGTGGAATGGTGTCAAAAGCCCTGCTAAAATCCAGGCAGGCCATGTCCACTGCTCCTCCCTGATCCAGCTCTTTGGTCATCCAGTCAAAAAAAACTATAATATTTGTTTGGTGTGACCTTCTCCCTATGAAACCATGCTGCTCTGGGTTCTGTAATCAGTTGGATGCAAGATATTCCACAATCCTTTTCTTTAATAGTGTTTCCATTAACTTACCCACCACCGATGCTAGGCCGACAGAACTATAATTGTCCACCTCTTCCTTGCTACTACTTTTGTAAGTAGGACTACATCTGTCCTTCTCCAGTCCTCCAGGACCATGCCAGTCTCCAGTGATCTGTTAAACAGGTCCATTAAAGGTACAGCCAGTACCTCCCTGAGCTCCCTCAACACCCTTGGATGCACCCTGTCTGGCCCCATAGCTTTGCCTCCCCTTCAGGTTAGCGAGTGCTTTCCAGACTTTCTCCACAGAAAAAGGACTAGTATCCATTTCCCTCCTATAAAAGTTCCTGGTGCCTTTTTGTGGTCCCCCCCCCCCTTACCCTTCTACTGTGAACACTGAGCAGAAGTATTCGTTCAAGATATTTGCTTTTTCTTGATCCCCTCCGACAGCTCCCCGCCCTCAACCACAATAATCCCTCCCTTTGTCTTCCTTTTTTCACTAACACACCTGGTTGGGGACTGCACCTTATTTAAAGTGAGTCAATCAGACTGGGCCCCCTGTTTTAAAAGTTTAGAATAGGGCCTCAGCTGATGGGAGGTCCATCATGATGACTGGTGGCTGGGCTGACTTTCATTCCAGAGCTCCAAACTGAACACTATGAGACCCCCACTCCCCTTTGGGATGAAATAAGTTAGTAGCCATTTCAGACCAAAAGCAAATTATAATAAATTATATTACAACAATTAAATTGTAATAATTTAATGAGTTGCAGATTTTTTGGGGGTGCACTGGGTCTCTTGTTTTAACTTATGTATGCCATAACCGATTGCTCCCCAATGAGAAAATCAATTTAAAATTTGTGAAAGCATGTGGGTTGAGCTGTTAATTCTATTTTTTTTATCACATCTTTATTGAATTTTTCATAGAGCTATGTACAGACACCACTTTGTTTAAGATAACAGAGTTTGAAATAAAACATACATTATTCTGTTTCTCGGGATTCAAAGTCCATGTATCTTCTGGTTGGGGTATAGTGTCACTAGATCTAGTACTCCTAATGGGCCACCTTCCTCCAGGTAACCTTAATAAGAGTGTAAGTATGTGAGGTACTTGCAAGTTGAGCTGCTAATTCTAGATTTGTTTGAGAGGTATACAGCTGTCTCCATTAGCTGGCTCGACCTGGGGAGTGCAACTTATTTAAAGTAAACCAATCAGGCAGTGCTCCCATGTTTGAAGAATCGGGCTTGACTCTGCCCTTTCTCGCAAGCCTGCTTGCTCCAACAGATCGTGAGGTGGTCTCCAGCTGCACAAACCACTCTCTCCCCAACGACCACTGCTGCAAGGACTGGGAGTTTGCCAACGGGTGCCCCAACGAAACACTGCCTCCAGAACTCTTGCTCCATCAACTCAAGACTAGTGGGTAAGATTCAGAAAGCCCACCCAAAACTCCATTTCATACAGAGAATCAAGCTTGACTCTGCCCTTCCATGCCAGCCTACCTGCTCCAAGGAGTAATGAGGTGGTCTCTAGCTGCACAAACCACTTTCCCCTCAACGGTCACCACTACAAGGACCAGCAGTTTGCCAAAAGAAGCCCCAGTGAAACATCGCCTCCAGGACTCTTGCTCCACCAGTCAGAGCAGTATCTCAGGACTATTGGGCAGGGATCAGAAAGACCACCAAAAACTCTGTTTCAAACAAAGAATCGGGCTTGACTTTGCATGGAGTCAGCAATTAATTTGAAAAACCAGGAAAGCAGTTTGACTCAGACAGTTCTGAGGGTTCTTTGAAAAGGGCTGCTAATCCTCTGACTAAATCACAGCAAAGGATTATAGCACGCCAGGTAACAAGTACATTTTCAAAACACAGCCAGAAATTAATCCTTTAATGAATTAAAGAGTGCACATATACAGACATATTAGGAGACAAGTGGTAGCCTTAGTGCTTCGGCCATGCACTCTGGCCTTTGTCATGGGGTGTATTGATTCCAATTAGCCCATTCCCTAAAAAAGCACCTTCTTAAAGTGACAGTGTACATAGAAATCACTTGCAACAAATACCATAACATTTAATTATACATGTAGAATAAATACCCAAAAGCACTCAAGTTTTAGTGCCAAATATTTAAAATTGTATGCTGTTGCCTCTATAAATTAGTATTTCAAATGTAATTTTATGGGTGGGGGGTTGGGAACCATAACTAAACTCTAAGGGTTATATGGGAAGGGATGATAGAAAACACTACACTGAATAGGACTCTGTAAATCAGAATAACCTAATCCATAGCAGTATTAATTAACTGTTAAGTAAGTTTCTCACTTAATATTCTTTTGCTGTGTGAGTGTCCCCATTTCTTTGTGGGTGAAGAAGTAAGTAGTGGGATTCAAACTAGGGACATATTCTGAGTCACATGAGGGCCTTTAATACAAAACACAGAGACACCATGTAATATACAATTAGGACAAAGACAAAAAACAGAGACACAGGTGACCACAATAAAGTCACCAAGCAGATTTAAGGACTGTTGTCTTGGGGATCAATTTGTTTTTTATATATGGAGAGTAATCCACATCCTCATTTAATCCTAGTGGTTGGACAGTGTTTAAGGGCACCATAATTCTTTCTGTAGTACTCTGTTAACTCTATGCCCACCTCTTTCCAATGGGCCCATGAATTCTAAAGCTGTACAGTTAAGGCAAGATGGATCAGAATTGTGATATTGGGCAAAATGCATGCCTAAGGCACTCCTGTCACTTTCATTTATAATTGCCCTTATGTGTTCCTCTATGCGTGTCTTCGGGGTTGAACAGTTCCTCCTACATTATGTTTAAGGCATGAACATGAGGCTATGTAAACCACAAAAGTGGTGATGCAAGACATTAAATTTTTAATCTCCACCCTTCTGTTATTATGAAATGTGTACATATGTGTCCCCTCTTTTATGTATTTATATATGTTGCAGTTTCCACATTTGTGGAAGCCTGGTGGTTTAGGAGGTTACCAGTTATGTAAGTGAGGGGTCCTAGTGGGTTTGAAGTGACATAAAGTAAGTAAGTCATCTAAGTTTTGAGCTTTCCTAAACGTAACACTGGGTTTCTCACCCACCTCATTCTTCAGCGTTTGATCAGTATATAGGACATGCCAATGTCAATGAATAATATTGCCTATCTTTCTTGCAATACTATTGCATTTTGTTGAAAAGGTGACAGTTGCCAGCATGTGGCACTGAGGCACTGGATGTCTTACCTTGCATCACACTGGCGACCCAGGTTCAGGAATGAGCCAGAGTCGTCAGGTGCTGGCCAAGCAGAGGGAGGGATGGAGCAGGATCAAGCAGCCGAAAGGCTTCCACTGCCCCTAGGTGGAGGCCCGAGGGCAGTGCAGGCGGGTGGGTGGCAAAGTAGAGGGAGGGTGCCTCAGTACTACAGTGCATGCATGCCTCCACATGCATGCGTGCGGCCTGGGCATGGGGATGGGACCAAAAACCAGGGAAAAATCCAATAAAAGTATAAATTAAAAGAAAGAAAAGATGATAGTTCTTTGATTTGGCTTTGTTAAAACATTGTCCATTGTGTTATCACTGTAGCCCCTATCTTTAAATCTTTCTGTCATTTCTTGTGCCTATGTAATGAAATCTGATTCTTGCGAACAGTTTCTTTTAACTCTCATGTACTGACTTAGTAGAATTGATTCTTTAAGTTTATGCAGATTTGCACTTGCTGCATGTAAGATGGGTTTAGCAGCAGTTGGTTTTCTGTAATCCACACTTTGTACTGTCTGTCCTGTATTTAGAGATTCCAAGGGTGAATCTTAAATCATCTGGGTGTAGGACTTTTTCTTATGCTGTGCCCACTCTTTGGAACTCTCTACCCCCGCCGGTTACAGGAGTGCACCACCGTGGAGGAATTTAAGAGGGGTTTGAAAACCCACCTCTGGCAAATGGCCTTTTTAAGATACTGGATTGATTTGATGCTGCTGACTGTATTCTGTTTTTATTTGTGTTTGATATTGGATTTTAATGCTGATCTGTTTTGTTTTAACTTGTACAGCGCTTTGAAAACTGAAAGGCGTTTTATAAATAAAATTTGTATTATCATTATTATTATTAATTCCACATCCAAGAATGTAATGGAATCTTTATCAAAATGGTGAGTGAATCTTAAACTCTGACTGATGTTTCATAGGTTTTATCGCTACTGATATGAGCTTATTAGGCAAAAGCCCATGCAAGCTTGCCCCATACCAGGGGATATCCTAATAAACATTCTTTCTCACAATAATCATCCAGTCTGTTCCTGAATTCTACCATACTGCTGCTTCCTATCATTTCCATTGGCCCCTCTGACCCTCTGACTAAACCACCCAGCCATGTGCTTTGTTGTGCTGGTTATCCCCTTGAGCTGGGGTAAATGTGCCCTGGTATAATTCTGTTGTCTAAAATCAAAACCCAGACATTCCCAGAGATCATCACTAGTTAATGCCTTAAACAGTAGACACAGATCCCCACACATCCTCCTGCATTCTAGAGCATACAAACCCATGGCCTCTAACCTTTCAGTGTAACTTAAGTTATTTACTCCTCGCACCACCTTTGTTGCTCTCTGCTGCACCTTTTTCCAAAATCTTGATCTCCTGTTTTGAACTGGGCGACCAGAATTGGGAGCAGTACTCCAAATGAGGCCTCACCGGGGAGTTATATAAAGGCACAATCACATCCCTATCCCTGCTTTTGATGTGTCTCTTAATGCAGTTCAAAAAAGCATTTGCCTTCTTAGCACTGCAATGACATTGTTGTTTGAATTTTAAATCATTTGTCACCACAACTCCCAAGTCCCTTTCCTCACTGTTATGTTGTTTATGTACTCCAAAAATAAATCTATTTCCTTCTCAGTGCCTTTCCAGATATACAGAATATTGTCTAAGTGGTACCAGTGTACCACTTTATTTAAGAATGGGTTGTAGTTAGTGTCAAAAATCATACAAACATAGAAATTAATGGCAGGCAAGGACAAGACAGGCCCACCCAGTCTGCTCATTTTCTCCACCTGCTGCAAAAACCACAGACCTGCTTGAACTCTAGTTTTGTTCTCTTTCCTATCGCTAGGGTTCCCCTATGCTTATCCCATGCATTTCTTTGTATGAATATACTGTCCTTCCCATTTGCCCATAAACAAGTTGGCATACGATGGAGCCATGGAGACACCCATCAGTATACCACATTTCTGCCTAAAATAAGATTTATTGAACACAAAATAATTGTGTTCAAGGACAAATTCAAGGACCTCTAATACAAAAGTTTTTGGTATACTTTCTTCCAATCCAGGTTTGGAAAAGAAGTGTTGGATGGCCTCTAAGACATCTTGATGTGGGGGAATTCAAGAATGCATGGGACAGACATAAGGCAATTCTAGTGAGGGGTAGGAGGAAGAAGGCTGTTGGTTAACTAGGATCTGCAGCTTATCCATTAGGTAGGGAAATGGGCAGACTAGGAGGGCCAAGCGGTCCTTATCTGCCATCAGATTCTATGTTTCTACGTTGTATAGCGGTATAGAGGCTCGTGACATCTATGGTACTTCATATGAAAGTGTCCTGCCAAACTACATTTTCTAGGTGTTGTAATAAGCGCATAGCATAGTATCTCGAATGATGGCAGTCCTCCTACAAATTCAGACAAAAAAAATCAAAGAATTTACACAAATTGTGTGTTGATGAATTAATGCCAGAAACAACAGGTCTTAAGGAGGGGTTAGCTGGATTTTTGTGTATTTTGGGAGGCCATAAAAAGTAGGGGTAACAGGAAAGTTAGATTTCAAAAAGTCAGCATCATCCCCCTGTAATCTACCCTTCAGTGTATGCCTTGTCTACTAATATGAACAGCTCCAAAGTATATTTAGATGTTGGATTCCCTCTTAACTTTTCATAGTATGTCTCATCATTCAATAAATCCATAATTTTGGTTACAAAAAAGGTTTCTTCCATTAGGACTATATTGCCCCCATTATCAGAGAATTTGAACACTACATTCTGTAATGCATGTAGTTCTTGTAAAGCAGTTTTTTTCTGACACTGATAAATTATTCTTTCTTTTTTACCTTTTTATTTATAAAATTTTGAAATACAGTAATACCATATTTGTATCATTTTATACAATGTATGAAAAGCATACACTTCATCATGAAAAAAGTACAGAATTTGTAGTACAGGTATTATAGAGGCTATTGCCCATTGTTCATGACTGAGTTAAGGAGAGTCCTCAAGGAGTGAAAGGCCAGCTAAATAATAATGTAGGAGAGTTCGCTCTCACCTACTTTATGGCTTGAAGTATATTTGCCATTATTCCTGCCCCTCGAAGGATGCAAAAATATGAGGAGGGCAGAGTATCCCTATCTGAAGATCAAACAGGTCACTAAAGAGATAGTCTGATCTTAATTAAGTTGCATTACGCCTTTACTTCAAGGGTCACAGGTGACCAGTAGAGAGAGACAGGAAGATCATAAGGATTTAAATAAACAGTAAGTTCACAAATTGAGTGGGGAGCTAATCCACCCCTAAATTAAATTGATTTCAAAATAGGCAAGAATCACTTTATGTAAGCAATAAGCCATGATAGGGTGTGCGTTAGACACCTTAACACACGGCTAGGAGATGTAGTGAGACATAAGACCACTGGCCGAGTGCTTCCAGCCTCCTAGCCGTGTGTTAAAGTGTCTAACGCACACCATGGAGTGGCTTATTGCGCTTATGAAATGGCCATCTTTAGTGCAACTGCATTTGGTGGGTTACATTTCCAATTTAAAGTAGGAAAAAACATGTATGTTTGTGTCATTTTTAATAAAATAGTTCCTTCGCCTAAGTGTCACGTTGTTTTTTTTTTTGCACTTAAGGAATTTTGTCCTAGAAAGGCTTCTGTACTTTAGGTCTGGTTGTCATGGCAGCATTCACCTCCCCCCCCCACACCACCACCACCAAATGCTGTGTGGAGACAAAAAAGAGTAAAATGCATGTTTTTTTTTTTTAATAATTAAAAGTTCAAACTTCAAGAGCGAGAGGGTGGGGTGGTAGAGACAGATACAGAGCGAGCAGGCGGGCAGGTACAGAGATAGAGTGAGCGGGCGGGCTGGTAAAGAGATCGCAGTTGTTCCGTTTTATAAAAAAATAGAGCAGGCAGGTTGGGAGAGACATCGCGGCTGTACTTTAGAAATAAAAATAAAAATTTCAACAGCAAGCGAGTGGGTGGGCTCGAAGAGAGATAGAGGAGCAGGCGGGCTGGTGTACAGACTGTGGCTGTTCCGTCTTTTTTTTCCTCTGAGGAACGAGTGTGTGTGCAGTTAATTTCATGCTACATGTACAGAAAGAAGGATTTTATTAAAATCAAAATATTCAAACACTGGGGCAATCTGAACAGGAGGTCAGAGGTATTTGTTTTATTTGTTACAGTTTGGCTGGCACCACTTATGGCACAAACAAGATGGCTGCATTTTGTTTTGTTACGGTTCTGAGTGGGCAGCATCACCTATATCAATGCCCACTGCCCAGTATTGGACCTTTTTCCTGTGCATCAGACTGAATATCACCTCCCTAGTGGCCAATCAGAGCTCCTATTTTACGAAGCCCATTTCATAAATAGTAATATAGTGGTGCAACAACCAACATGGCTCAATGAAAATGAAACCAAATACCACCAACCAGTATTATGCCAGAATATATAGTCCAGTGGACCCATGTTATCTTCACATGGCACTTATCTTAATCCCAACAGTGACTTTAGTAAAGTTCAGTCAAGGGTGTCAGAATCAATCTCTTCTGCTCCCTTTTGATCCTTAGATGCAGGTGTTCTATTCTCAACTTTACCATGCACTGTATACCAACTGAATAGAAACAAGGACACCACGTTGGAGTTTCTGACTGCTTTACTCCATTACTTCTCGTGCACTGTTATACCCATGTCCTCAGAGCGTGGTGATGTCATCCGCATACACAACATCCCCCCTTTACTTAGATTTAAACTTGTTATACATCACTTATTCCCTTAACCTTACGTATATTTATTTACTATATTTTTTTTTTATATATATATATCTATAGGTTGTTACTCTATGGTATAACTACTTAATAATAAAGTCCTTAAGTCTCTGAGGTAATTTAATTTGTCTATGAGGCCTGTCTGATCTTGGTGTTATAGGCCTTTGTGGTGACCCCTGGGTGGACTCACCCGATCTCTGTACCATAGGATCCTGACCTCCAGTTTCCTTGGGTTGGTTATTCTCATTCATTTGTAGAGTAGTCTCTTCAGGCATAAATCTTTTCATGAACGTTGTGTTCCTGCAATACCTTGCTCCCGTTGGTGACTGAACAACCACTTGATTTCCCTCTTTTCTGATCACCGTATGTGGTATCTTATTAAAAGGTGTTACAAATTTATCTACTTGGTCTTGTTTCACAAGGACTTGATCCCCAACGTCCACCTCCGAGTACTTGGCTTTGAGTTGGCTGTCAGCATAGGCTTTATAGTTCCCCTTTTTCTCGGTATCTCTGTCTCGCACTCTAGGTCACTCTCCAGTGTGGTTATTCTGGAAGTTTCCCCTTAGTTTTCTCTTGAAAAGAAGCTCAGCCGGGCTCCGGCCCATAGTAGAGTGATCAATGGATCTGTATACAGTAACATATTTGCGTAGCTCTCTTTTCCAGTCCAGCCCTTCAGCTTGTGCAATCCGAATCCTCTTCATGAGGGAGGCATTCTGTCTCTCTACCTCACCGTTCGCCTGTGCCCATTTTGATGTCGTCCTCATGTGCTGTATTCTGTTCTCCCGACAGAATTTCTGGAATTGAATCGACATAAACTGCGGACCACAGTCTGATCTGATTGTTATGGGAAGGCCATGGTGACTGAAGATGGTTTCCAAACTATCAATCACCTTTTCAGCCGTGGTGAGTTGCATCACGTCATATTCATAATACCTGCTGTAATAATCGACAACTACTAATATTGACTGTCCTGTAGGTAGTGGACCTAGAAAATCAGTGGCAAGATCCTGCCACGGTCCTTCAGGTAACATCGTTGGTCTCAACGGTTCTGGTACGTCTGGTCGCGCTACAATCTGGCAACCATGGCATGACTTGACATATTTCTCTGCGGCCTTGTCCATTCCTGGCCACCATACTTTGCTCCTGAGGTGCTGTTTGGTGCCCACTACACCCAAGTGTCCTCATGGCTAAAGTTATAGCTCCTCTCAGAAGTCCATGGGTAACACAACGCTGCCCCTGAGAACTAACTGTCCAATTGTGCTCAGTCACTTGTTATGGGGCATGTGCCTTGTACCTCCTTATAGCACCCCATCTCAATGGCACTTCTCACCTCTCTCAGTTCCTCATCAATAGCCAATGCTTCCTCGACCTCTCTTGTGGTCAGCACCGAGTTGCATTAACGGCTACAAACCGTATGTACTCTTCTGCTCCATGTGTGTGTGATTCCTTCATTGCCGCTCTTCCCAATAGATGAGACAAAGGGTCTGCTGTTATATCTCCGGTATGTGCACAACTCGAAGTCAAGGTTGTGTCTCAATACCCAACATTCAATACGAGCACACGGTTTTGAGCGCAGACTGTAGATAGCCTCTAGCGCCTTATGGTCAGTCATTAAATCAAATTTCTTGCCGTACACATATGAGTGAAGCTTCTCACAGGCCCAAACCAATGCAAGGGCCTCACACTCCGTTTGTGAGTACCTGCATTCACACTCCGATAGACTCCTGCTCACATAACAGACTGGAACCATCTCTCCGTGTTGTTCCTGCACCAGTACAGCTCCTCTGCCTACCGGTCCTACGTCTGCTATCACTTTAGTGGGCGCATCCTTGTCGAAGTAAGCTAACGTTGCCGCTTCGGCTGACTTGCTCTTCAGTGCTTGGAACGTCATCTTTTGTTCCGGTCCAAAATTGAATATCGTGTCCTTCTTTGTCAACTTCTGCAGAGACTCCGTAAGCATGGAGAACTGAGGGATAAACCTACTACTGTATCCCACTAATCCCAGGAAGCTGCGAACCTCTGATGCTGTCTCAGGCTCCCTGGCCTCGACCACTGCTCTTACTCTTTCAGTCGTGGGGCCTGTACCCTTTTTGAGAGTAACATACCCTGAAGACCAGTTTGTCCATATTGAACTGGCATTTGTCTGATTAAGCTGCCAGCCAGAATTCGCTAATCTGTTTAGCACCTTGTGCAGCCGGATATGGTTCTCCTTGTCTGGGCCATGGACAATGATATCATCTGAAATGTTCTCCACTCCCTCAATGCTGGCCAGTGCTGTTGCAATTTCGTGCTGATACTGCTCGCTGGCAGATGAAACTCCAAAAATGAATCTTTTGTATCTGTACGTCCCATTATGCACTGCAAATGTTGTTATACCTCTTGATTCTGGTGTCAGTTCCAGTTGATGGCAGCCCCATTTAAGATCCAACTTACTGAATATGGTAGACCCATTCATGCCTTGCAACAGTTCATCCACCATGGGGACTGGGTACCTGCCACGTATAATCGCCATGTTCGCTTGTCTCATGTCCAGGCACATCCTGATTTCTTTGTTTGGTTTCGGGACGATCACTACTGGATTCACCCATGGTGTGGCCTCAACCACCCTCTTGATTATGTCCATGTCCAGTAGTTCCTTAATTTTGGTTTCCACCGCTCCTCTCAGGTGAAAGGGTATTCGCCTAATGGGCTGTGCCACAGGTACCACCTTCTCATCTATGTGCAGACTTATTTGCTTTGTGTTAAGCTTTCCCACACCTTGAAACAATCCAGGGTATTGCTGCCTTATCTGCACTCCCACATCAGACACTGCTGCTACACTGACACCCAGCCTGAGTACCCCCAGTTTTACAGCAGTCTCTCTTCCCAGCAGTGGTTCGCCATGTCCACCTATCACTGTGAATTCGGCCTGTGTACTACGATTGCCTATGGCTACTGTGCATGTGAAGATCCCCTTTACGGCCAGTGGTTCAGTTGCTGAATAGGTGTACAGTTTCTTGTCGGTCTTTGACAATCGACACTTGATTCTTTTACTCTTCAGCATTTCCCAGGTCTCCTGGTCTACAATACTGCTGGAAGCCCCTGAGTCTATTAGCATCAACAGGTTGACTCCCCCCACCGAGAACATTGTTCTGTCCATGCCACCTTTTTCCTTTATCACAAATGCATAGTCTCTGTCTGGCTTCTCTGAATCAACACATTTAACTGTATGCTTCACATTTCCTTTTGTTTTACACATTCTAGCGAAATGATTTCTACCTTTACATTTCTTGCACGCCTGTCCTCGCAGCTAAGGTAGGGTTTTACAAATGATTCATGTGGCCACATCGGTAACACACTTTCTCCGCTTTGTCTTTTCCTCTTCTCCTTTTGGCTTTCTTCTGCGATGCTTTTCTCCATTTTTGAATACGCGATTAACTGTTTCAGGTTTTGGGGCCTCTGAGCTCACGTGCATCGTGGCCATTTGCACCTCTATTCTCTCGCACTGTGCAGACAGCTCAAGTAATCTCGCTAATGTCAGCCCAGATCCCTCCTCTAACAATTTGCAGCGTACATATTCAGAGTTACATTTACTTAGTATTGCATCCCTTATCTGATTGTCCTTATCGCCTGCAAAGTCAAAGTCTTTGGCTGATTGTCTCAGATGGGTAAAAAATTGCTGTACGGTCTCCCCTGTCTTCTGTCTTAGCTGGTAGAAGGCCTGCTGCGCAAACGCAGTGTTCATTTGTGGCACAAAGTAGGCATTTAGTGCTGTTACTGCCAAATCATAGTCCGCTGGGTCTACCGGGTGTCCCTCACGCCGTCAAGAAAATATCTTGTACATCTGTCCCATGATGTAGTAATAAGCCTCCTCCGTTGCTTTGTAGTTGCACCTCACATTGTCAGCTAATATCAACTTTTCCCATCAGCAAACAGCTCAAAAGATGTGAGCCATCATGTCCATCTCGCCCAAGCGTGGCTGGTTCACTGTAACAATCAAACTTTGGAATAGCACTTTCCATTTCTCTGTTTTTTTTTTTTGTTTGAGTTTTTTTTTTCAGCTCCAGATTTAACCAGCACTTCACTGATCCCACCTCGTCGCCATTGTTCTATTCTCGACTTTACCATGCACTGTATACCAATTGAATAAAAACGAGGACACCACATTGGAGTTTCTGACTGCTTTACTCCATTACTTCTCGAGCACTGTTACACCCACGTCCTCAGAGCGTGGTGACGTCATCTGCATACACGACAGCAGGATCTATCAGTTTGGATGTTAGTGCTGAAGCCACTTCAGGATCGGACAAGACATGCGTTTTATTCGGATGTCTGATTTGTAGCCTTGCTGGAAAAAGAAGTTGAGCTGCAATGCCATTCTCAAGTAAGGACTTCTTAATGATTTGCAGTGCTTTCTTCTGGTTTTGTAACTGAGAAGAAATGTCCAGAAAAAGGGCTACCTTGCTGCCTTCCCAAACCATATCTCCACATTGTCTGGCAGCTTGTAACTGGAATCTGCACTTCTGGGCTTGAGAGCATTATGATGGCTATAAGCGGACACAAACTAGCTTTGCTTCGTGCTCTAGCTCTCATAGGAATAGCAAAGGCTTTAACCACTCTGAGCCCCGAATTCTCTGATAGTAAGCTGTGGTCAGTGAAAATCAGTCGGGTGACTGTGGCCATTATTTCTGCACATGTAGCAAATCAGGGGGAGAAAACTACAATTTGTACATTCGCCTGTCATATGTTTTCTAAGGCCTCACTTTTGCCTTAAGGAAGTGGAAATCTTGCACGAATGCAGCGTTTCTTTCCTGCTGACAGTCGTGAGCTACATGAAGCTCAGTGATGTGTGTTTCATTAATTTTTACCTTGGTGTCTAGTTCAGTGAAAAGAGCCTCTATGGCAGCCAGCCGTCAGTTAGTTTTCTCCCTGGTAGCTTGTATTTTCTGGAGCATTGCCATGATCTGAGGAAGTGTGGCGCATCAGTAGCTCTGGCATCTGTTAGGGGTAGTGGCCCATACCCAGCACTTCCTGGAGCAGACATGGATGAGAGGTAGGCCTCTAAGTTTGGCGCAGCGAGTTAATGATCCTTTTTTAGCCCCATTTCTGGTCCTTAGTTGTCACTACTTAAGCAGTATCACTTTGAAGCAGGATCGGAGCTCAGAAGGTCTTTTAATTTAACTTTTTATATCAGTCTGAGATAGAGCTAAGAAAAAAGCAGCCACCATGTTGGGTGCCCCACAGCACCCCCCCTCCCGATAAGTTATTCTGCTTGTAAAAATAAAAAAATTAGGGTTCCTGTTTAAATCTTCAATATCTTGTAAAATTGACATGTGCACTCTTTCATTCATCAAAGGATTAATTTCTGGCTGCAGCTTGCGTCTTGAAAATTTATTTGTGACCTAGAGTGCTGGAATCCTTTGTTGCAATAGAGGCAGCCAGCGGCCAGTCATGCTGCCCGTCTACATTCCATGTAAGTAACCAGCCTAAATCTGTATAGGGTTACTGTGGACACTCAGTGTTTATATGACTTGCTGACTGCTGTGAACTCACATCTCAGGACTTGTTCTTATAGTATTAAATAATATTAATTGGCTAATATTGCACATCCCTATCTGGCTCACCTGAATATTCTGATGTAGCATACACTGCTTGCTCAATGGACTTATGCTCTGCTCATGCTCATGCTCATGTTATTGGATCAGTGCTCCGGTATCCACAATGTCATAATGTTAATACTTTTACTGTTATTGTATATAGTGTTTGTACCAGTCACCCACCAGGCTTGCATACAGGAATTAGCGTTCAGTCTTTTCTCTGGTAATCTTAACCCTATTTAATCCCTGTCTGGGTCACCTGTACTTCCGAGTCTTATGAATTACAGTATCTTGGCTAAGTTACATTAACCTTCCCATACAAAATCTAACAGTTCTCAGCCTGCCCGCATCTGATCTCCTACATATTTTAAATTGGTATATTGTGCATAGCTCAAACATAGCTGGCTTGCTTCCTCTCTCTCGAAGCAGTGACTGCCTTTCTGCTGTTTCTAACTAGAGCCATTAACCTGAACTTTGATCATTCAGCCAGGGGCATTAATAATAGGCATGTTGCTGCTGTGCACTTTGGTCACTGCCCTGCTCGGTGGTGCACTCTATGTACCTAACTCACTCCCTCTCATGTATTTATATAAGGATATGCATGTAACCCCCATGAATTGCACTTTGTCAAACTATATAGCATAAATTCAACTTGCTAATACTCCCCATTTTTTTCCTGCCCAAGCACTGTTTCAATATGATGTTGTCCCATCTAAGACAACATCACTGGGATCTGTTCAGTAAGTCTGTGTGCTTGAGATACTGTCCATTAATTTACCCTTAATTCATCTAATGTCTGCCGGTGATGTCAAATTAACCCCTGGTCCTACCATTGCCCCCCACTACCTTTAGCCCATCACCTTGGCAGTCATCTCAGGGCCTAAACATAATGAATGTGAACATTAGGAGCCTCATTCCCAAGAAGGATGAGCTTACAGTCTGGGTGTCCCACTACCAACCTGATGTGCTGAGGATATCTGAAACCTGTTTGAATCCAACTACTCCTGATAGCCTTTGTACACTCCAGGGGTATAAATTTAACCAGTGTGACTGTCCTGGCTATAAAAATGGACATGGCAACCCTGTCTATTTTAGATCTCACCGAAGTGTCACTTCACCTAGCCCTTCTTCTCAGCCCCAGTCACCGTTGGAAT
Organism: Neoceratodus forsteri; assembly: GCA_016271365.2. Taxonomy (NCBI): domain Eukaryota; kingdom Metazoa; phylum Chordata; order Ceratodontiformes; family Ceratodontidae; genus Neoceratodus; species Neoceratodus forsteri. Next base: position 1,019,590,963 of record CM057454.1, on the reverse strand, counting down.
ACTGTCATGGTGTACTTACACTCAGTAACACCAAACTGCTCCACCTTTCCTGTATTTATTTGCCACCTGCTGGTGGTATATCTTCTCTCTCCTTATAAGCTACATCCATTGGAGCTGCGGTAAAGAAAAACTACTATAATTAATTCTCTTAGGGAACTTTAATATTTAACTGGCTCACTGATTGCAGTAAGTATATGATGCAGGCCCGTAGTAAACTCAGTCTGACCCAGTTCATTTTTGAACCACATAGAAGGTCCAGCAATGGCAACATGTTAATCCTTATCGACTGGAAACTCACCCCCTCCCCCCCAGATAGGATTAAATGTTCTGGTGCACTATCTGATGCAGTAAGCAACTACTGACCTGTCTTCTGCATATGGTACACAAAACTGACCAAGCCACTTCCTTAGACACATCTAATTCTGTGATTACTCTAATCTTGATCCTGACATTTTCAGATCAGCTATGTCTCAAATTGATTGGTCCCCATATGACTTCAGACCCTAACTCTGAAGTAGCATCTTTTCCTTCTGCCTTCATATGCCTTCAAGATGAGGATGAGAGGTTCTGTTACTAACTGGTTAGACCGCCCTCTTCCTCTCCAAGCTACTCACTAGGGATAAAAAATGCACTGAGTACAAGGTCTCCTCCTCGCCCGCTGACTGGGTAGCATATAAGGAATGTCATGCTGACTACAAAATAGCTATTCAGAGCAATCAGAGCTCTCATTGCTAATGGCTCTTTAACCCAGGTTTGGGAACAAGTCGGGGTCAGCAGGGGAAGGAGAAGATTGAGCATCTGGAGGACTGCTTTCTTCTCCTGGGGTGGGTTCTGGGGATTTCCCCACTCGGGTGGCAGCTCCTAGAGGAGGCTGGGGGTGATGCACCTGAGGCTGGGGACAAGTAGATGGGATCTGGTGTTGGAGGGCATCTGTGGGAGTGGGTGAGCATGTTCACTCAGCATGCAGACACCATTGCACAGTCACACCAGGGGGGCAGAACAAAGGAAAATGCCCTGCCTCCCAGTAGGTGAAAGGGGATACAGGGGCCGGCCAACCATGCCCAGCACCAGGTCCTTCCGTTTATGCCTCCAGCTCTCCTGCCTGCCTGGTTGCTCTGCTAGATTATAGATAGCGCACCAGAAAGAATAGGTGGCCCCACCTCGGGGGACTCAGAGGCAGGGGGTTGGGTGGCCAGGTGGTGGATGGAGAGGCAGGCAACAGAGGAGAAACAGCGGACTTCACGTGGCAGGATCATGGCCGAGTCAAGTGACCCCCTGGAAAGAATCCGGGTAAGGCAGTGAGAGGAGTATAAGCAGAATTAACACAAAAAAAAACAAACACTCCACTGTTTACAACCTGAAGCTCTTCTGGAAACATGTCAAGGATATGTTGGAAAAAATGGGGTTCATTCCCCCTCAGACATGATATTAAATGATGTAAACCTTATGAGTAGCACTACTACAGCCAATACCTTTAACAGCTTTTTCCCAGACCTCTCTCCTTATATCAAGGCATTCCCTGACTCGTCCATATCTTGCCTTCTCAGCCCTCCCCACCCAATGGGCACCCCTCCTTTTACTTTAAGGGGGTTGACATTTCTGAGGTCTGCAAACTCCTAGAGCAAATTCCCAATGCAAAATCTGCAGATGCAGATGAAACAGAGCCCAAATTTCTTAATCTTGTGGCCTACGAGCTTGCCCCCCCCCCATCACCAGGCTTATTAATCTATCCATGTCCTCTCATATGGTACATGACTGCTGGAACATCTTAAATATAGTGGCTGTCTTTAAGGAAGAAGATCATAGGCTGGTCAAAAACTAAAGGCCCAGTACCATACTACCAATTTTAAATAAAATCCTGCAGAAAATTGTCTCCATTAAATGTACCAATTATCTCACTGTACTCTCCCTTGCAGCACAGTTTCCGTATGGAGCATAGCACTACTGCTGCCCCGCTTACTCTCGCCAATCACATTGCCGCAGGCATGAATAGTGGTAACCTCAGAGCTGTCTTTATTGACCTGACCAAGGCTTTTGACCTTGTTGACCACTCACTATTCTAAGACAAACTTGCCTGTCTAGGTATGATCTCCCATTTCACTACCCTGCTTCAGAAATTATCTTTCAGACAGATCGCAGATATACTGCTGCTACATTATGGAACTCCATTCCACCTGATATTAGACAATGTTCCACGACTGCCTCATTCCATAGCAGGTTCCATGAGCATCTACTTAAGGTAGCAAAGTGCTCCTGCCAGTGAATTTGTACTACTCGTTCATGTATTGTAATCTACTATGGTATCGAGGTATTGTGCATTTATGTAAAGTTCACTGTGTATTACCACATGTAATATGTTGATTTATTGCTGTTTTGTATAATGTAGTTTTTACTATCTACTATGTATTTTGTCCTACTCTAGTCCACTCATGCTTTTATATGGGCTATCACATTTATCTATTTTTGTTATGCCATATCTATTTATTATACTCTACATATTTTGATTATGCATGTATTTATTATACTCTATTTTTGTATGTAATCTCCTGGGTCATGCCTGAAAATAGGTATTTGTTTGCCTAGTGCACTAACCTGGTTAATGAAAACTAAGTAAATAAATGAGTGAAAGGGAGCCATCCCTGGCAGTTGCATTTTAGAATAGGGCTTCAGCCAATGGGAGGTCCACCATGATGACTGGTGGCTGAGCTGACTTTAACTCCAAAGCTCTGAACTGAACATTAAGAGACCCCCACTCCCCTTTTGGAGGGAATAAGTACATAGCCATTTGAGACAGATAACAAACTGCAATAATTTAATGACTTGCCAAATTCATTTTGGTGGGGAGGGTGTGCATTGGGTCTCTTGTTTTAACTAATATATGCCATAACCAGCTGCGCCCCAATGAAAAAATTAATTGAAAGTTTGTGAAAGCATATGGGTTGAGCAGCTAATTCTGGATTTGACCTCCCTCGTGCACCTGGATCTGTGGGTTTGGTGAGGAAAACTACACAAAATGGACTAATTGCCTGAAGGACGATGGACACCAGTGGATCAAAGAAAACTGGTCCTGTACTCCTCAGCCACCTACCTGACAAAGACACTCCAATCTGAAGAGTACTGCCCTTCTACCCCACTCAGGGGGCACAACTGTGGCAGCATGGAGGTAGGCAGCTAGTGGAGAGACAGGGACCAGTGAAGCTAGGCACCTATGGGTTCCTGAGGGAGTTTAGGCAATGGAGTGTGTAAAGGGGCATACACAAAGAATGAAAAACAAAACAACAACAAAAAGCCATAAGCATTAACAAACATAACACCTTGCAAAAATTAGACCAACCTTGTTGGCATGAGCCAGATCTTGTTTTTGTTATTGGTAGGTGGACACTGGCTGGCTGCCCCACTGCCTACTGCCCAAGCAGGAGACATTCCCTGCCCTCCCAGTCCAAGTACAGGCCTTAGACTTAGAGGCCTGCTGCACAAAAAAGGCTGTCAGTCACAAATAGCACTTTTTTCCTACTACAATCCCTCAGGCTGTGTGACCTTCTTTGTTGCCTTTCACTTTTATTTATTTTTTTGCTGCCTTTATTTTTAATTTTTTCACACGTTTCTGATGGAGGATGTTTCCTAACTGAACTAGCTAAAATCACGAGTAACCTAGCTAAACTACCTCTCTGCCTGACCCAAAGTACGAAAGTTAGTTATCCTACTGCACTTCAACGAGGAGCTGACACCAAAATAAGTCTTTTACCAAGTGACTGACTCTGGCAAATCTGTGTTGACTAATACTAAGATGCCTTACTCAGTCCACCAGTCCAACTCAAGCCTGACATGACCATACAATCTCCCAAAGCCCTTCTAATATCACCACACAATGCCCTTTGTAGTTCTAAAAATGTAGTTTCACTACCAGTCGTTGGATTGTGGAAGTCTCTAAGCAGTGAAAATGTTTGTACTGCAACCACTACTAGGAAAAGGGCACAGTTACATTTATCCTCAGTCTGGTGTTTCCAGAAACTGCTACAATCATGCGTCATAATTTCAGAACTTTCTCTAGCATCAACAAAACTCACATCTGACTACATACAAAACTTGCCATTTTTCTTTTCTTGCTTGTGGTCCCTCTCATTGCCATTAAAGTGTATATACAAGAGTTTTTAATTGTTTAACAGTTAAGAACTACAATGTAAAGACATTTGTTTAAATGACTGTTAGTCTCATGTCACTCTAACAGTCTGCAAAACACGTAACATAGCAATGGGGTGGAACATTTGCACATTAGCAGGGATACTGGAAAATTGTGGTGTTCATTATTCTCTGGAAAAACTGGCATTTTTTCTTCAAGTTCTTAAACTTTTGCCTTAGATTGTGAAAAGAAATTATTAAAATGTTCAAGAAAAGATTCTCAAGCATACCGACAATTAAGCATGTAGACTTGGTATGGCCAAATCAGTGCGGTGCAAGATGGAGAGGGAGTTTTATGTGACACTGCTTTTATGTGATTCACTGCCTAGTTTGGTTTCAGAATCCTCTGGTCAGGCATACAGTATGCCCACTTAAGCACTTAATGTTTGTTTTAAAGCAGTCTGTCTGAAATATTTTTGTTGCTACAGTGACTGAAACAATATGTGGAAGAAAAGGTAAAATCTCTGCAGTCATCTAAAAGGAGCAGTAATTGCAAAGTTTTTTTTGTGAGTGGTACAGTAGGATCTTCCTTGTGAATGTACTTTCTTTCACAATGGATTTTGATTCAAAAATCTTATGATTCTACATGATACTATACTGCTGATTATGTCCCTTCTAAGAAGACTCAAAGAGTGAAGGGGAGGGGATTGGTTATCAATCTCCTTACTTCCCCCTCACACTATCAGGCCAGTATGGTCAGGAGCTGTGCTGCTCTCTTACACCCCCCCCCCAACTTCTATCAGACCAGCCCACTGGAGGTTGTCTCTAGGGGAGGCAGGGACCTGGTCCCAACCCATAAGGAGGGGGCTACAGGCAGGCAAGGGGGGGGGGAGTGGAGGTTAAAATGAAGCACTGCAGGCTTCAGGGTCCTCTTTCTTGCTTCTCTCCCCCAGAAAACAACATCTGCAAAATGACTTTACAACTCTCCTGACTCCTTGGGTAAGCTGGTTTTCATACGGTAGATTGGGTCTAGGGTTGCAAGGACTGCAACAGGTGGTGGGAGCTCTTTTGCTAGCACTGGTCCTCTTGCCTTGCTCACACTGATGAATGTTTGTTGTATCGGTCATTTAGAGGCCATGTACTGAATGAAGGGGCACGCAGCTGGAGCTTGGAATCCAACCAACTGCAGTCAGGGTTTGAGCCTTGCAAGTCAAAGTGCTAAAGACTCCAGTGGTGTTGCAGATCCTTCCCTTCCTTCCCACTGAAAGGTGCAGTGACAGGTAGGGAATAAATATTAAAAATAAATAAATCAATAAAAACTAACTTCTAGTGAGTCAGGCTTTCTACTACATGGACACGTATCCCACCTAAGTGTGTCCTGGGCAGCGCTGCAAAAGCACACCAGATGTAGTGGGGGGGGGGACAAAAGGCTTGGCAAGTACTTGCTACATGATCGACTTGGGCATTGTAGTGCTTTAGCCCAGTAGATCTGTGTACCCAGCATTTCTAAGCTATATTAAACACATAAAAGAAGATCTACATTGACAACATCCCCTCCATTGGGCAATACCTTTGGAACTGTAAGCCATCAGCATCAGAACCACTCAGCAGCTTCTGATAGCTATGGACTGGCCACGATGATATGTAACATCAGTGCCTATAAAACATGGGCAGCCCCACTGCTCCTTGGTTCTTTCATCGACTGTTAGTCATACCTGCAGAGAAACAACACCATTGTTTCTTTAGCTTACATCACTTTAAATAACTTTGTCAATCTTTAGCTTACATCACTTTAAAATAACTTTGTCAACTTTGTTCCTGTATGTTGCCATAGAAAGAACTCTTATTTATGTTTTATACCTTCAGTTACAAGATCAACCAGGAGGATACCCCTTTAGTTTGTGTTTACTGTCTGGTCCTGTCCCACAACGTCAGGGCCTGCAATATCTGCCAGGGATTCTACCAGGCCACAAGGAGATGCTGAAAGAAGGTTCTAGAAACTTTCATCACCACAAAGGCCATGGAAACTCAAATCAAGGTCACGGGCTTCAAACTGGCTTCTCCCTCATGTCACCGGGAAGGATACTAATAAGCACTTGGCAACACTGTGACCACTACAATCAGAGGACTTCATAGAAGGGTAAAAAAAGGACAAATCCTCATCGAAGCCCTCCTCCTCCGGCCATCACCACAAGGATAGAGACAAAACTGCTTTGCCGGTGAGGTCTCCATTAAAGGAGGGTGAATTCTCAGCATCAACTGCTCCAGCATCATTGACTACAGATCCCTGACCATCATTGAAACACCAAGTTCAGGGCTGACTCTGGTGCTGCCAAATCCACTACAGATGGTATACAGCCTCCATCATTGACTTCTGTCCCATCAATGCCGGTAGTCACAGACTCTTTAATGAACACCATTGACTCCCAGGTTGTGCTGACTTTGTTCTGAACTGATATGTCACCTGTTACTGTCACTTTGCCACCCCAGTCTGTACTGGCATCATCGATGGGACATAAAAGCACACTGCCTATTCCCCCATCACAGCCCTTGCCTCCATCACTGGCTTCATCAATTAGCCCTGACGTCATTCCAGACGACAACAAGGTGCAGTATAATCTTTATCTCCTTAACATGGAAGATGATTTGGAGGGTGAGGAGAGGGATGAAGATCCTTTTTATGGGGGTTTATCTTTTATTTCTACCCTCTCCTCCTGCAGTGAGGACTCTGTGGTATATACACCCATGTCCCCATCTGAACCCTCTCATTCCAGGCTTTGCTCAGACAAATCCAGGATGTCATGGGCTTTGAAGAGGTAGAAGAAATGCCAGTAAACACAATTTAATGGACTTTTTGGAGGTTACAGCTGCACCTTCTATTGTAGTAGCTCCTGTACACCCTGCATTAGAGAATGCAACCTTTGCTGTCTGGCATAGGCCTAATACATTGCCTAAAGTACCTAGAAAGACTGACAAACAGTACCTCACTCCCACTGTTAAGTCTTATTATGCATATCAGCCTGAACCTAATTCAGTAGTTATCATGGCTGCTCATGATCGATCTAGATCCCCTAGACACATGAGTATTTTGCCTCTTGACAAGGAATCCAGGAGGCTGAATGTCATGGGCAAATGATGTATGCCTCTGCATCTATGAGCATAAGAATTGCAAACTACTGGGCATAAATGATAACCAGAATAGCCTGTGGAGATCTGGCATGTCTACTATTAAGGCTTTGTCTGATAATCCTGCCAAGAATGAACTGTTTAACGCTGTTTCAGTAGAAACATAGAAACACAGAATTTGACAGCAGGTAAGGACCGCTTGGCCCACCCAGTCTGCCCATTTCCCTACCTAATGGATAAGCTGCAGATCCTATTTAACCAGCAGCCTACTTCTTTCTACCCCCACCCCCTAGAATTGCCTTATGGCTGTCCCATGCATGCTTGAATTCCACCACTGTTTTTGACTCCACAACCTCCTCCGGATGGCCGTTCCATGCATCCACAACCTTCTCTGTGAAAAAATACTTCCTTACATTACCTCTGAGCTGCCCCCCATCTTCAAATTGTGCCCCCTTGTTCTTGCACACCTCTTTTTTTGAAAGATGCTACCCTCTTGGACTTTGTTGATTCCCTTGAGGTACTTGAACGTTTCTATCATGTCCCCCCTCTCCCTCCTTTCCTCGAAGCTATACATATTAAGCTCCTTTGGTCTCTCTTCATATGTCTTCTGGTGCAGACCCTGCACCATTTTAGTTGCCCTCCTCTGGACAGCTTCCATCCTGTCTATGTCCTGCGGAGATTGGGTCTCCAGAACTGCACACAGTACTCCAGATGGGGTCTCACCAGCTGTCTGTACAGAGGGATAACAACTTCCTGTTTTCTACTGGTGATAACTCTCCCTATGCATCCCAGTATCCCCCCAGCCCTCCTTACTGCCCTCTCCCATTGCTTGCCCACCTTTAAGTCATCTGATATGACTACCCCCAGGTCCCTTTCCATTTTTGTTGTTGTTAATATGTCACCCCCCATTGTGTACTCTTCCCCTGGATTTTTGTTTCCCTGGTGCATTACCTTGCACTTCTTAGCATTAAATCTAAGCTGCCATACATTTAACCATTCCTCTAACCTTGCCAAGTCCCTTCTCATCCTTTCCACCCCACCTTGTGCATCAGCTCTGTTGCAGATCTTTGTGTCATCTGCAAAGAGACATACTTTTCCTTCCAGTCCCTCTGCAATGTCACTTACAAAGACATTGAAGAGTACCGGTCCTAATACCGAACCCTGCGGCACCCCACTAGTAACTCACCTTTCTTCAGAGTGGACTCCATTTACTATTACTCTCTGTGTCCTATTCTCCAGCCAATTCTTTACCCAGGCTATCATCTTGGGACCCACTCCCAGGCTGGCTAACTTGTATATTAATCTTTTGTATGGGACTGAGTCAAATGCCTTGCTAAAGTCTAGGTAGGCCGTGTCCACAGCCTCTCCCTGATCTAATACTTTGGTCACCCAGTCAAAGAAATCTATTAGATTCATCTCGCATGACTTCTTCCTGCTGTAGAATCCATGCTGCCTTGGGTCCTGTGCCCCTCTGGCCTCTAGGTACTGACAATTCTTCCTTCAGAAGTGATTCCATCATTTTCCCTATCACTGAGGTTAAACTAACAGGTCTGTAGTGTCCTGCTTCTGCCCTGCTCCCACTTTTGTGAAGGAATCACATTTGCCCTCATCCAGTCCTCAGGTACCACCCCATCCTCCCATGATTTGTTAAAGATGGTAGTCAGTGGTGTCACTAGTTCTACCCTTAGTTCTTTTAGAATTCTGGGATGAATCTCATCAGGCCCCATTGCATTGTCCACCTTCAGTTTTAAGAGTTCTGAGCCTTTTCTTCTATAAAAGGACTGGTATCAACTTCTGTATCCAGAGTGTTTCTATTGTTTGTTTTAGGTACCTCCCCCTCTTCATTTGTAAATACTGAGCAAAAATATTTGTTTAGTATCTCTGCCTTTTCACAGTCACCCTCTGCCCACCCCACCTCCCCTTTATTAAGCCTCACTATCCCTCCCTTAGTCTTCCTTCGCTCCCTGATGTACCTAAAAAAGGTTTTATCCCCCTTCTTAACTGAGTTGGTTATCTTTTCCTCAGTTCGGGCCTTTGCTGTTCTGACTGCCTTCCCAGCTTCCTTTTGCTTTAACTGATACAATTCTCTGTCCTGCTCCTTCTGTGATTCCTTGTACTTTCTGAATGCTTTCTTTTTCTCTTGAAGCTTCACTGCCACCTCCTTTGAGAACCATAGTGGCTTCTTACATCGTTTTGTTTTGTTTATTTGCTTCACACAAAGGCTTGTAACTGTTACACTCTGCATATGATGCCTCTGATGTTTCTCCCAGGGATACTACCACCAGCATCTGCCTGTGGAGATATTCCTGAGTCAGGGTGACTGGTTTTGCTACTGATGTACAACAATCTGTGCTGAATGCACCTTTTAGTGGATCCAAGCTGTTTGGAACTAATGTTGACAGTGCTCTTACGGAGCTTCAGTCATCTAAAATTACTTTAAGATCTAATAGATCTCTGAATCCTCAACCTGCCAAGGTATGTGATAGAGGTTCATTTCATAGACCAGCAGCCCATGGTGGCTGGGGCTACTATCAGCATGCAAAAACAATAGCACCATCCACCAACGCACTTAAAAACAGGCCGACACCAAACACTGAGTGCATAAAGTTGTTTATTAAAAGGTCTATAAGCCAGATACCTCTCACAGGAACGCCTGCAGGAGCTTCTCACCAAAAAAATGTCCGACTGGTTTCACTCAAGGCATCATCAGGGAGTGGTGACATTGTAACATACCACCTGTTTTAAAGTGCTTCTTAAAGTGATATACACACTTAGTGTTATAGATAGTCAGAAACCTTTTCTAATAATATTCAGTCTAAAAGAATACTTGTATATTTATATACATATATATGAGACGTGTTACCAACATCCAGTGTGTAAACAATATTTATATTAGTATCAATAAAATTAACACTAATATAACTATTTAAAAGTGATCAGCCACGGACCACTGAAAAATGTATGGATACAAACATGAACCCTCAGTATGTGGCATACAAAGATTTTTTTATATATAATCGAAGTATACTTTAACATTTCATTACCTGCAGGATCAAAAATCTGAACCCAAACAAATAGAACAAATAAATAATCACATATATAAATACTCACAGAGAACAACATAGAGAGCACTGTATATGATAAATAATTTAATTTCCGCTCACCTCAAATAGTGCTGAGTAATAAATCCATATCAGAATAATAATTTATTCATATCATATCAGTACATCAGACTATGAGAACTGTCCCAGAAATAGACTGAAGGGACAATATTGTGTACTATATGGGGGGGCCTTTTTGTTCTTCCTCAAATCTTTATTTAAATTATAAAGTCATTCTGGTTTATGGTAGGGACAAAGGTTTCGCATACATAATTAAACCAGTAAAATCAAAAGTCTATAATCCCAGGTGGAATTATGATATTATTCCTACCTATTAAACCAAAAAATACTTTTTAGCCAACATAATTAATAATAATTATAATTTTTGCTTGAAATTGTGTCTTTACTGAGCACATCCAGTCATGAGGCAGCTTTTCTTTGTTTGTTGGCTGCTATCAGCAATCCTGTAGTCAAGGAGGAGATCCCAGGTCCCCCCACCCCTGACACCCATTCCAAGGCATCCCAAGGTATCTGCCAAGGCAGCGCCACAGCACCAGGTACCTTCTGACTCCCTTTTTCTCCCTCTATTATTGCCTCCCAGGTTACAAGTTGGGAGGAAGGCTCTCCCTTCATCCATTAAAATAGAGGCAAATCAGCAAAGATGAGTAGGTTCTTGAAGTAGTGGAAAAGGGGCATGCTCTTGACGAACTGGTTGGTATGGTCAGCACACCAAAATCTGTACTAGTTTTCTGTCAGCACCTACAATACATTGGTGCTGTTCTGGACACAGTGGTAGGCAGTGCACTGCTGCCTACAGAAGGAGCAGAGGCCCTTGTTGCCCATGCTCACCTGGTACCCAGGAGTCATTATGTCTCTGCTCAGACAATGTTCTATCTTCTGGGACTTATGGCCACTGCCATAGTGATGGTCCGCCTTCCCATCTCCACATGCACATACCTCAGAGGTTCCTTTGGATGCACTGAAATCAACTGATGGATGAAACAGAACAGGTGGTCCTCGTCACATCCCCTCTCCGCAATGCTCTAATCTGGTGTATGGACTGCCTCACCTGTTGCAGAGTCCTATTCTTCTCCTCAACTCCAGTGCATATCCTCACAATGGATGCCTCGTGGTCAGATTTGAGTGCCCATCTCGGTTCTTTTCAGAGCCAGGGGTTGTGGACTAACCTGGATTTAGATCTCCATATCAATGTTCTGGAGATGAGAGCTGTTCTGCTTGGTCTCTGAGCCATCACAGAACACCTCAGTCCTGGTCCCTTGTTGATATGGACAGACAATGTCAGCATGATGCATTACATCAACAAGCAAGGGGACGTTCACTCTTACCCCCTTTACAGGAAAGCAATGAGAGTGTGGTACTAGGTGATATCTTTATTTATTTATTTATTTATTGAAAATGTTTCACCAAGAAGGCACACTGAGCAAAAAGATGCTCGTCTCACGGTGCGACCTGGGGGGTGGGGTTACAGTGGAGGAAGGTATACATACTACAGTTGAAATTAGGAGTAGAGCAATACAGATAATGAAACATAATTGGATGGGATTACATTTGAACTTGTTACATAAGGAGAACAGTACAAAACATGATCATCAAGGACAGTGGTATACATAACATGGGTACACATCGAGGGCAATACATGATTACATAAGTGCCAGTAACAGAACTTGAGCTGAAGCAAGATGCACCAAGTTGGCAGTGGTAAATGGAGAGCGAAGATAGGGGTAAAGGAGGGGTGGACTAGTAAACACTAGGTGTGTAAGGGGGGTGCTTTAGGTGAGATGGTGGGGGAAGGAGATGGGAGATAGTAGCAGTGAGTAAGACTGAAGAGCGTAGGTTATTTAGGAAGGTGGGGGAAGGGAAGGGAGATATTAGAAGTGAATAAGAGTGTAAGTGCATATGGTTTTAGGGCAGTGTATAAGCCAGAGAATTAGGCGAAGGCCAAGCCGCTGGTCAGGCGCAAAGGGAAGATGGGAGAAGAGAATCCATCAGTGGGAGGGAAGTTAGGGGCAGATACAATTTGGTGCAAGGAAGTTAGTGAGGGCAGAGAATAGGGAGTGTTTGGATGAAGAATGGCGGATCTGGGCCGGCAGGCCATTCCAGAGTTTAGGGAAGAGGTAAGAGAAAGCCGATTGGCCTGCAGTGGTCCTTCGGTGAGGGATGACTAACAGCCTAGAGTCAGTAGACCTGAGGGTGAGGGTGGGGAAGATGGGGAAGATAGGGAGGATATGAGGTAGGGAGGGAGGGAACCGAGCCAGAAGTTGGAAGTGAATTTAACACTGTGAAGTAAGTGCCGGTTACTCAGGGATGGCAGGGCCAGGGAATGGTAGAGCGCGCAGTGATGGGAACGGGGGGGGGCATCGAGGGCCAAATGGCAGAAAGCATTAAAGAGGGGGTCCAGTCTGGCTAAGGTGGACTTAGAGGCGGAGCTGTAAATGACATTGCAGTAGTCGAAGGAGGGTAGCATCATTTTCTGGACTAATTCGCATCTGACAGGTAGCGGGAGACTAGTGCGGTTTCTATAGAGGGCACCAAGTTTTGGGCGCAGTTTTGATATGATGGCATCCACGTGTGTGGAAAAGGAGAGGTGGCAATCAAGCCAAACCCCTAGATACCTGAAGGAGGGCACTTCATCAAGGATGGTGTTATTTAGGGTACGGAAGATCAGAGGGGATATGAGTCTGGATAGACGCTGCCTAGTGCCGAAAGACATAGAGACAGTTTTCTTGGGGGAGAGTTGGTTGGAGTTGAACCAGTGCTGTATTTTATTGAAATCGGTCTGAAGTTTAGAGGTGAATTCTTCGTGGGTATGGCCAGAGGTAAAGAGGACCGTGTCGTCAGCAAACATGTGGATTGCGGTAGTGGAGCAAGAGTTAGGCAGATCACTTAGAAGGATGGAGAAGAGGATGGGGCCAAGAATTGAGCCCTGGGGAACACCGGTGGTGATGGGAGGGGAGGTGTAGTCAGCTATTTTAGTGGACTGGGTTCTATTTTGTAGGTAGGCACTGAACCAGTTTGTGGCAGATGCTGCTAACCCAGCCCCTGATAGGCAGGATAGTAGGAGAGAGTGGGATACCGTGTCGAAAGTTCACACCTTTCAGCTGTTAGTTATGTTTCTCTCAGGTGTTCAAAACATCTTAGCAGACTGGCTAAGTTAGTCCCAGTCATTGGTACATGAATGAGAACTACTGACCTCCATAGTAAACAAAATCTTTGCAAAGTGGGGCTGTCCAGAGTTGGACATTTTTGTGTCCCCACACAATGTAAAACTGCCACGTTTCTGCTTGCTCGCTCCAGGGCTTGGAGATTTTTAGTGAGACACTTTGTCCTTCTACTGGAAAGAGAAGTAGTTCTACTCAACCTGTGGACAGAGTGCACCACCTTAATACTGGTGGCCATCTTCTGCCCCCCCCCCGATCTAGTTTCCACTTCTGCAGCATCTAGCAGTAGAGCCTCCTGTTCAGCTTCCCCTTTGTCAGGGTCTACTGTCACAGGACAGGAGATCCCTGGTCCATCCAGACCTATAGTTCCTGTATCTGCACGCATGGCTCCTGAAGACATAGACATTGCCTATTTTGGGGATCCCCACCAAGTGGCTGATGTCTTGCTTGCAGCTAGAAAGCTTTCCACGAGGCACACATATTCTTTAAAATGTACTGTATAATCCAAGAGGATAGTGTCCTTTTATTGGGAGATTTCAATCTCCCGGGCATAAACTGGGACACATTACAGACTAATTCTCAGGTAGAGGCTAGTTTTTTAGAATCATTCCTGGTAGCAGGACTTGAACAGCTGGTCAATGAAAATACAAGGGGCAATCATATTTTGGACTTGGTATTAAGCAACATGGTAGATAATATCCAAAATTGCAAGGTGGAGGTTCCTTTGAGTAACAGCGACCATTCTATGGTTGGTTTTGAATGTAACGGGGGTGGTCATATTATCAGTGGTAGTACAGTATTGTATGATTACAACAGGGTTGATTATTGTACTTTAAGAAAGGAACTGGACAAATGGAACTGGGTGTACGAGTTAAAAAACCTAACAGTACACGCAATGTGGGACATACTCATTACTAAACTGTATGGGTTAATCCATAAGTATGTCCCAGCCAATAAATAATAAATAAATATCTTAGGTCCAGAAGAGCCCTCCTACCTTGGTTGACACCTGCGGTCAAAAAGATAATCAAAAAGAAGAATAGGGCATACACCAGGGCAAAACGCAGTGGTGAGGCTAGATCCTGAGATGTTTATAAACATAATTTAAAAAGGGCAAAAATAACTATTGCTAAGGCAAAAAGGAGAGTTGAGCTTAATCTGGCCACAAAAGCACAGGATAATTATGAGAGCTTCTATGCATATATCAATAATAAAAGAGGTCTAGGCAGAATAATTGGACCTTTAAAGGATAATAGTGACAAATTAATAACAGGAAATAAGGACATGGCTGACAAGTTTAATACATACTTTCTCTTCTATGTTCAATGTAGGCCAAAAATCTGGGGCCGCTGGCAAAATATTACAGGGGACACCAGATTTAATAATAGAACTCGAAGATGTGAGAACTAGTTTAAAAAATCTGAACCAAAACAAGGCACATGGACCAGATGGCTTACATCCAAGATTGCTCAAGGAATTGGCAGATAGTTTGGCAGGGCCTGTTACAT
The DNA here is from genome assembly GCA_016271365.2 of Neoceratodus forsteri. Classification (NCBI taxonomy): domain Eukaryota; kingdom Metazoa; phylum Chordata; order Ceratodontiformes; family Ceratodontidae; genus Neoceratodus; species Neoceratodus forsteri. The sequence continues at coordinate 1,019,575,930 of CM057454.1, read as the reverse complement.
TAATATTCTAACAATCCCTGGAGACAGGCCAGATTATTGAGGCTTGGAGGCAGGCAGTAGTGATCCCTATACATAAAAAGGGATCAAAACAGGTGGTGGGCAACTATTGGCCAATTAGCCTGACCTCTGCCCTTGGAAAAGTACTGGAGGGCATGATAAAAGATCTGATTGTGAATAATGTAGAACTTGAGGGGGTTAAGGATGAGACACAGCATGGATTTACAAAAGGTCGTTCATGCCAAACCAATCTACTTGAATTTTATGGTAGAGTTAGTAAAACACTTGATGAAGGCAATTATGTTGACATTATATTTTTAGATTTTGCTAAAGCATTCGGTAAAGTCCCCTCATGAACAACTAATAAATACCCTTTTTATGCTAGGGATACAGCAGAAAATAGTAAATTGGATAAGGGATTAGTTGTTTGAAAGGAAGCAAAGGGTATGCATTTTGGGAGAACTGTCTGATTGGGCTGCAGTCACAAGTGGGGTTCCCCAAGGATCTGTTTTGGGACCATGCTTGTTTAATCTTTATATCTTTACCATGAAATCAAAAACTTGGTTGTCTAAATTTGCTGACAACACACGCATAGGTTTCCCAGTCAATAGTCAAACTGATGCATTGTCAGTGCAGGGAAGCACTTGGCGATTTGGAGACCTGGGCAAGGGAAAACATGGCATCATTTAACATCGATAAATGCATGGTAATGCACTTGGGTAAAAAAATACCAAAGTGGATTATATTCTGGCTGGCCAGGTTCTCAGAGTAGTATATGAGGAACAAGATCTGGGGATTAGGGTTAGTAATAACCTTAACTTCCACTCGCACTGCAACCAGGTGGTTAAGAGGACCAGTGGTATCCTGACATAGGCACATCAAAAGTAGGAGTAAAGAGGTTTTGCTCCCTCTTTATACCTCCTTGGAGCGGCCTCACACTGAGTAATGTGTGCAGTTCTGGGCCCCAGGAAACAAGGGGGATATAAATGCCCTGGAGAGGGTACAGCGAAGGGCAACAAAAAGAATTAGTGAAGTTCGGGACATGAATTATGTGGAGAGACTAAAGAATCTTGAACTTTATTCCCTGGAATATCGTAGGTTAAGAGGTGACATGTGTCTTGTTGATCAGGCACTGTCTGATCATCAACTATGGGAGCAACTGGGCCTAAATTTTAGGGATCCGATTTGTAATACGCATGCTCGCCCACTATAGCTTAAGGCAGATAGGCTTAATACACGGGTCCATATGCACTGGTTCTCAGTAAGTGTGGTAAAAATTTAGAATGCACTGCCCATTGAGGTAGCAGGAAGTAAAATAATGTTAGCCTTCAAGCATTCTCTTGATTGCTATCTGAATAGTAATAATATTAAGTGGTATTAGCTAACTGTTATGGTGAGCCAAATGAACTTCGGTCTTTATAGAGCTCAGGATCACCTCTAAAACCTATGAAACCTATAAATTTCTCCATATGGTATGCATCCTGTTCAGAGGACTAATTTACATGTCCTGTCAATACTGTGCTGGCCTATCTTCTGTCTTTGTCTGACTCTGGTTTCCAGTACTCCAGTATCCGCCCTGGTCATGGACCCACGGTCTTCCCGCTATGCCAATCGTATCCCCCGGTCACCCCTGGCTTGGCCCCCAGAGGGTGGGGACGCGAAGCTGGCACCCCATATTCCAGCCCACAGTCCTAGTAACTAGTTGGGGGATCGGCGACACAGGACAGGAAGCCCAGGGAGGGCTTCATAGAGGTGGAGGTCCCTATTTTGGTTGTATAGTATAGCCCACTGGAGAGCCGGACGTGCAATGACGTCCGCGCACTTACGTGCAGACATCTGCCGGCTTCTCCCCCCTTGTCAGATGCATTCGCTACTGTCAGACACCCAGCCTCCGCTGGGTGTCACTGTAGCGCCGCATGTACCCCTCACCCGCCCCAAAGGAAGGAGAGCTGTCGCAGGACACTCGATCCTTCCTTCCCCCTGCCAGCACCCGGCGGCCCGAGTCCGTTCCCGAACCTGGGTCGCCGGCGTGGCCCGAGGTGTGGCGCCCAGCGCCTCAACCCTCAGCGCCACCGGGCCAGCTCGTACTCATCTATTAAGGTGCACTTGGCTGCCATTTCGAATTTCCATGCCCCCATTGTTGGGTACACGGTGGCACAGCTGAACATGTCCCGTATGATTCTAATGGGTATTCTACACGAGTCCCCCATTTCATAAACCTGTTCCATCTTGGGACTTTAATTTCATACTTGAAAAGTTGACTCTGGCTCCATTTGAGCCTGCCACAACTTGTGAGTTGTGTTGTATCTTATGGAAGATACTGGTTTGGGTCACCATAACGTTGGCTCATAGAATCTCCAAGCTTCGGTCTGTAATGCATGAAGCTCCTTACCTGATTTTCCACAAGAGCAGTGTGTCCTTGTGAACCAGTCCACATTTTCTACTCAAAGTGTTCTCTGATTTTACTTTGAATTAAACTATAACTCTTCCTGTGTATTATCCTGAGCATGCTAACATTGGTCCATACACTTGCTGTACACAGAACACTGCATTTCTATCTTGAATGCATTAAGGACTGCAGAAAGTCCTCTTAGCTCTTTGTCTCATTTGCCCTGCGACTAACCAGTGCCTGTCCAAATGGCCGGCTCACTGTATTGAGTTCTGTTATCAGAAGTATGGTAGAGAACTCCATAGTGCTGTGCAAGGCCAGTCTACATGTGGTATGGTCGCTTCTGCTGCCTGCTTTCAGAATGTTTCTGCAGCTGACTTACATGCTGCTGCCATGTGGAGTACTGCACATACTTTCACTGGTACTACAATCTAGACACTGCCACTCATGCATATGCTGGCTTTGGTCTTGTCTTTCTGCAAGACCTGTCCTGATTTTATATCAGGTTTTGGAAAATCTTCCTGGGTACCTTGTATACTGCTTGAAAATCATTCCAAAGGTACGGCCCAATGATGGAGATGTCCTCCATGAAGACAGGGCAGTTACTTACCAGTAAACGTAGATCTTCATTGAGGGTATCTACTCCATTGGGCCATACTTTATAACATGTGGGCAGCCCCCTTGCCCCTTTGTTCTTTCTTCTGCCGATAACTGCTCATCAAACCTGTAGAGAAACAGTACCGTTGTTTCTTCAATATTACTAAGTAGATTATTTTCTTATTGACCTTGTCCATGTATGCTGCTATCAAAAGAACCTTTACTTAGGTTTTGTACCTGCAGTTACAAGATCTACAAGGATGATGCTCATACCATGTGTGTTTGCCCTTTGGACTTGTCCCATAAAGTACAGGTCTGCAAGATCTGCCAAGGATTTAATCAGGCCACAAGGAGACACCGTAAGAAAGCTTTAGAAACATTCATCCACATCAAAGCCATGGAAACACAAGTGATGACCACTGGCTCCAAGCCCCTCACGACCATAGGCCTCAAGAGAGGAGACACCCATGTGGTCAGCAACTTAATCAGCACCAAGGTTGGCGAGGATGATGGAGAAATCCAAAGAAGAAGAAAAATCCTTATTGATACCCTCCTTCTCCAACCACCATAAGCAAGACAGACATGCTTCATTAGTAAGGTTGAGGTGTCCATTGTAGGAGGGTAAGTCTTCATCGTCTTCCACTCTGTCAGCATTGCCTACAGGCCCTGACTGTTGTTGAGCCATCAGGTCAAGGCTTGTCTGTGGCACTATCATACCTACTCAGAAACAGAGTTTGTTGGCAGATAAGGACTGCTTTGCTCACCCAGTTTGTCCAAATGATCCCTACCTAGTCTGCCTTTGTAGACCCTTCCTAGTCTCTGACAACCCTCCCTCCCTCCTCCCTGCTTATTTACTAATATTCTCCTATGTCTATCCCATGGAAGCTTGAAGTCCATCACTGTTCTTGCCTCCACCACTTCTGGTAGTCTGTTCCAGTGTCTACCACTCTTTCAGTGAAGGAGTACTTCCTCACATCCCTCCTGAACTTCACCTTCTCCAGCTTCATTGCATGTCCTCTGGTCCTGGTGCTCTTTCTCATTTGAAAAAGACTCCCTTCCTGCACCTTGTTCACCCCCATGAGGTACCTGTAGATCTCTGTCATGTACCCTCTCGCTTTCCTCTCTTCTAGGGTGTGCATGTTGAGATCCCTCATTCTCTCCTTTTAGGGGTTTTGATGCAACCCCTGCACCATTTTAATTTCCTTCCTCTGGACTGCCTCCACCCTGTCTATGTCCTTTCTAAGGTGCGGCCTCCAGGACTGGACACAATACTTCAGCTGGAGCCACACCAGTGACCAATACAGTGGTAGCACCACCTCCCTCCTCCTGCTGGTGATACCTCTTCCTATGCATCCTAGCATCCCTCTAGCCCTACCCACTGCTCTGTCACACTGCCCTGTCACTTTGAGGTCATTAGATATTATTACCCCAGGTCCCCTTCTTGCTTAGTGACTGTCAGTACCCCCCATGCTATACTCAAGACTCAGAGTTTCTATTCCCTAGGTACATGATTTTGCACATTTTGGCACTGAACCCCAGCTGCCATGCCCTTGACCACCCATTGAGTTTCCTAAGGTCCCTATACATTCTTTCCACCCCCTCCTGAGTATCCACCCTATTACAGATTTTGGTGTTATCTGCAAAAAGCCATAACTTTCCTTCCAGTCCTTCTGCAATGTCACTGATGAAGACACTGAAGAGGACTGGACCCAGTACTGAGCCCTGCAGCACCCCACTGGTCCCTCTCCCTTCCTAACAGTGAATGTCATTCACCACCACCCTCTGTCACCTATCCATTAACCAGTTACTTACCCAATTTACCACTTTGGATCCCACCCCTCGACTTCTCATTTTCTTTGTCTGTCTCCCATGTGGCACAGTGTTGGTGGCCTTGCCGAAGTTCAAATAGGCCATGTCCACTGCCCTTCCTTAATCTGTTCCCCTGGTCACCCAAATGCAGAAAATAGATTCATCTGGCATGACCACCTCCTCTCATGAATCCATGCTGTCTTGGGTCTTAGATTCAGGATACTCTACTAACCTCTCCTTTAACAAGAGTTCCATTGGTTTTCCCACCACTGATGTGAGACTGACAGGCCTATAGTTGCTAGCCTCCTCCCTGCTAATCTTATGGGTCCGGACCACGTCTGCTCTCTTCCAGTCCTCAGCATCCATGCCTATTTCCAGTGACCTGTTGAACAAGGCCATCAGTGGTGCAGCATGCACCTCCCTGAGTTCCTTTATTACCCTTAGGTGTATCCCTTCCAGTCCCATGGCCTCGTCCACTTCCAGATCTGCAAGTCCCTTCTGGACTCTTTCTTTAGCAAATTGACTCATCTCCCCCCCCCCCACACACACACATTTACATAGAAACATAGACTTTGATGGCAGATAAGGACTGCTTGGCCCACCTAGTCTGTCCATTTCCCTACCTATTGGATAAGCTGCAGCTCCTAGTTAACCAACAGCCTATTTCTTCCTAACCCCCACCAGAATTGCCTTATGTCTGTCCCATGCATTCTTGAATTGCCCCACTGGTTTTGACCCCATGACCTCCTCAGGAAGGCCATAACATGCATCCACCACCCTCTCTGTGAATAAAATACTTCTTCACATTGCCCCTGAGCCGTCCCCCTCTATCTTCAAATTGTGTCCCCTTGTTCTTGCACATCTCTTTTTCTGAACGATGCTACCCTCTTGGACTTTGTTGATCCCCTTGAGGTACTCTGTCCTGCTCCTTCTGCGTTTCCTTATACTTCCTGAATGCTATCCTTTTCTCCCTAACTTTCCCCGACACCTCTTTTGAGAACCATAGCGTTTTTTTCTTTCATTTTAATTTGTTTATTTGCTTCACACAAAGGCTTGTTGCCTCTGTAATGGCAGTTTTGATATTTCCCAATTGTTCCTCCACGACTCTTTCTTGCCTGTTTGCTAGTGCTTTTCTGAGGCACGCTCCCATTTTGACAAAGTCAGCCCTCCTAAAGTCCAATACCCTCACTTTTGTATGGTTTGACTCTGCGGCTGTGTTTATTGTGAACCACACTGTTTGGTGGTCACTTGTTCCCAGATGGCTACCCACTTCTAGATCTGAGATCCTCTCTCCGTCCCTGTTTGAGAGTACCAGGTCTAGGATTGCTCCCTCCTGAGTAGGTTCCAACACTAGCTGTCTGAGGCATGCCCCCTGTAGGGCATCAAAAATGACCTTGCTCTTGGATGTGGCTGCAGCAAAGCTGCTCCAGTTAACATCTGGCATATTCAGGTTCCCCCATCAACAATATCTCCCCTTTTTCTGCCATCCTAAGGATGCCCTCTATCATTTCCTTGTCCTTTTCCTCCCCCTGAGACGGGGGTCTGTATACAACCCCCGTGCGGATTGTGATGCCATTTCCGGTCTCCAGGGTGACCCGCAGTGCCTCCTCTCCTCCCTGTTTACTCTTTAGTTCTGCTGCTTTGATCTCTTCCCTTATGCAGAGAGCTACTCCTCCTCCTCTTCTACCCTTTCTGTCCCTCCTGTAGACTGTGTACCCTGGTACGCTGACATCCCAGTCATGGTTCTCTGTGTACCATGTTTCTGTGACTGCCACAATATGTAGGTATCCCTCTTCCATCAGGGCCACCAGTTCAGGGAGCTTGTTTCCCAGACTACGGGCATTGGTACACATAACCCTCCATTTTTTGATGGCTTTACCCCTTTCTGCACCATCCCTGTCCTTACTGTTTTTGCTTTTCTCTCCATTTACCCCTGCCCTTCTCCCTATCGACTTCTCTATCTTGGTGTTTACCTCACTAACTTCACCTCAGTTTGAGGGGCTGGGATTTCCTGCTCCTTTCAGTGCTTCCCCCCTTGGCTAGTTTAAATGCTTGCCAATGAAGCATTTAAACCTATCACCTAGGATCCTGGTTCCCCTCCTGGACAAATGCAGACCATCACACCAGTATAGGCCTGCATCCCTCCAGGTGGACCCCCAGTCCCCAATGAAGCCAAAACCCTGAGCTCTGTACCAGTTTTTCAACCATTGATTGAATCCCATGGTACATAGCACCCTAGCCTCACCCTGCTGCTCCATTATGGTCCCTTCCCCCTTCTTCTACTGTGAAGACTGAGCAGAAGTCTGCTTTTTCCTGATCCTCTTCTGCACAGCCTACCTCAGCTGTCCTCCTAATCCTTGCTATCCCTCCTTTCAGTTTTCTCTTTTTGCTTATGTAATCAAAGAAAGTCTTATCCCCTTTAGCTACTTCTTTGGCTAGCCTTTCCTTTATCTGTGCCTATGTTCTCCTCACTACCTTACCTGCTTCTCTCTGTTTTACTTGGTACACCTCTCAGTCTTCCCCCTGCGTTTCTTTGTACCTCCTGAATGTCACCCTCTTCTCTTTCATCATGGCCACTACTTTAGAGTACCATAATGATATTTTCTTCCTTTTGCTTTTGCTCATCCCCTTCATGCATTGGCTGGTAGCCTTAATTATGCCCTCCCTTATTTTTCCCACTGTTTCTCCATCACTTCCTGGCAATCCTCCCCTACTTGGCAGCTTCTGAGGCAGTCCACCTTTTCTTTAAAATCTGCCCTCCTAAAGTCCAGGACTCTCATCTTTATGTGCTTTACCGCTGCACCCATCATTTTTTTAATTTACTAAACTTTATTGATTTTCAACAATACAACAACAAAATTCACAATATACACAAACCCAACAATACAACAGTAGGTAAGATAAGTAAAAGAAGAGCAGACATGATCCAACCCCCCCACCCCCAGAAAACCATCCCAACCCCCAGAACCCACCTGAAATAGTACACCTAATCAGTGACCTAACAGTGTACAGAACCATCATCTGTTTATAGGGTACCCAGATGGAAACAGGCAGGCAAAACCTTAAGAGGATGCAGCAAGTTGGGGATCCTGTGGACCACCAGAGATGGATACCAGGGCATCCTCTGCACCCATCTTAATGTTGAACTACAGTAATAGTGATCGATGTTCCCTAGGGGACTACCCACCATGACGTCTGCAATGCTGTCCCGGTATTAAGCACAAGGTTCAGCAATGCCCCATCTCTAGTAGGTTACAAATGAACATACGAAAACTGCCAGCAGAAAAAGGCCTATTGGTCTATCAAGTCTGCTTGATTTTGCAACTAGCATCCCTATTGTGCAGATGCCCCATCCTTCCCTCCCTTGACCCTCCCTCTTGCCCTGTCCCAGCCTCTCTTGAAGCAGCCCACCGTTCTACAGGCTACCACTTCTGCTGGTAGCGTGTTCCACTCTGCCACCACCCTCTTCATAAAAAAGTGTCTTCTCATTTCCCTCCTGAACCTTCCACCCTCCAGTCTCATATCATGGTCTTGAGTGTCCCTCTCCACCTTACTCTGAGTAGCCATTCGGTACCAATCTTGTTTATTCCTCTCATGTACTTGAAAGTCTCGATCATATCCATCTTGTCCCTCCTCTCTTCCAGTGAGTACATGTTCAACTCCCTCAGCCTGCTTTCTTATGGTAAGATACCCAGAACCTGAATCATCTTTGTTGCTCTCCGCTGCACCCCCTCAAGTAATTTAATGTCCTTCTTCAGGTACAGGCTCCAGTACCGCACGCAGTACTCCAGGTGAGGTCTAACCAGCGATCTATACAACAGCAGAATCACCACCCCCCTCCTTGAGGTAATATCCCTTGTGATACACCCAGCATTTTGTTGGCCCTTGCTGCTGTTCTCCTACACTGTGCTCAGTTGTTCATTGATCCCATAATGAGCACCGTCAGATCATTCCTCCTCAGTCTCAGCCAGCTGCACTCCCCCCAGTTGGTAGTCTCTCCTTGGATTCTTTTCCCCAAAATGCAACACCTTGCATTTCTTGGCATTGAACCCCAGTTGCCAGGTAGCTGACCAGGTCTCCATCTTTGTCAGATCCTCCTGCAACCCCTGCCCCCCCCCTAGGTCATCCACCACCACTCTCATCTTGGTGTCATCAGCAAATAGATTTGATCTTACTCTTGATGCCCACAGAAATGTCTGCAATAAATATCCCAAATAACACTTGCCCCAACACCGATCCCTGTGGAACCCCGCTCATCACTATGCTTGGGGATGAGAGTTCCCCTCCCACCACCACTCTCTGCTGCCTTCCCTGCAGCCAGTTTGCCACCCAACCCGCCATTGTTGCTCCTGCCCCAGTTCCTTCTAGCTTTCTTCCAAGTCTTCCATGTTGTACCAAGTCGAATGCCTTGCTAAAGTCCAGGTACATGACATCCACCGCATGGCCCTTGTCCATTTGCCTAGTCACCCAGTCATAGTATTCTACCATGTTCATCTTGCAGGATCTGCCCATGACAAAGCCATGCTGTCTACTGTCCTGTAGCCCTTTGGAGCAGGGACACCAGCATCTCCTTCAGGATCATTTCCATTAGTTTTCCCACGATGGACGTGAGGCTCATTGGTCTATAGTTCCCAGGTTCATCCTTGGGGCCGCTCTTATGGAGGGGACCTAGGTGAGCCATCCTCCAGTCCTAAGGCATGCATCCCGAGTCCAGCAATGCATTAAATAGCCCTTCCAAGGGCCCACCAGGACCTCTGCTTGCTCCTTCAGTACCCTTGGGTGAACCCCATCTGGCCCTGGCACCTTGTCCACCCTCGGTGCCCTTAATGCCTCCAGCACTCTACCTTCTGTGATTTCCCCATATGTCACCCGACCCCACTCTGTTCCTACCCCCCCCACTTTGGGTATCTCCCCCTCCCTTCTCCTCAATAAATACTGAGCAGAAGTATTCATTAAGTACTTCTGCCTTTTCGCCCACCTTTTCCATCCATCCCCCCTCCCTCCCTCTTAATCCTTACAATCTGGTCCTTACAAATTATTTTCTTCCTGATGTACCTGAAGAGCTCCTTCTCCCCTCTTTCATGCCATGTGCCAACCTGAGTTCCCTGGACACCTTGGCTGTCCTTACTGCCCTGGTCACCTCCTTCACTCCCTTCAGGTATTCCTCCCTATCCTCCCCCTCCCAGTTTTTTTGTATCTCCTAAAGGCAGCTCTTTTTTTCCTTACCTTGTCCATGACTCCCTTGCTTACCTAGCTAGGTTTCTTAGCCCTAGCCTTTTTGCTCTTTGCTGCAGGATTTGGTTGCCACTACTATTCCTAGCTTTGTAAGCTCCCACCTCTGGTTCATGTCCACATTAGGCTGAATTCTAGCCAGGAACCCCTGTACCACCTCGTCCATCCTCTTGAAATTGGCCTTCCTAAAGTCCAGCACCTTTGTGCCTGATCCCATCCATTTCTTAATCATATTCAACTGGTACCACACTGACTGGTGGTTGCTCCCCGCCGGTGGTTCGCCACCCTCAGTTCCATCACACTCCTTGTTAGTCAGCACGAGGTCAAGGGTGTTCCCATCCCTGGATGGTTCCCTGACCAACTGCATCAGGAAGTTATCCTGGAAGGCATCCAGTAATATCTGCTCTTTTCTATTTATGGTGGCCGGGGTCCTCCAATCTACTCCCGGCAGGTTGAAGTCACCCACTATCACCACACCCCCCACTAATTCCCTATCTAACTCATCTGTTTGGGAGGGTGGCCTGTATACCACTCCCATCCTTAGTATCCTTTTCCTGGTGTCTTGGACTTGCACCCACAGTGACTCCGTTTTGCCCTTCTCCCCCGCCTTCTTTACACACTTCAGCCCCTCTCTCACCTAAAGCGCCACCCTCCCCCCCTTTTCCTTTAACTCTATCTTTGAGGAATATCCTATATCCCGGAACTGCCAGGTCCCAGTGATGGTACTGGGTGGCCCATGTTTCAGTGATAGCCACCATGTCCACCTTCCCCTTTGCCATGAGAGTCTGTAATTCCATAATTTTATTAACGAAGCTTCTAGCATTCAAGGAGACCACCCTCCACCCCCTTGCCTTCTCCTCACCCCTCTCTTGCCCTTCCTTTCTGGCACCCCTTCATTGCTTGTCCCTAGTCCTATTTCACTATTATGAGGGGTAAGCCCATATGGTTTCCCATCCTGAGGTCCCTGCATACCTCTGACCCTCTTGCTACCCACCCGCTCCTAGTTTAAATTCACTTTCTCTTCAATGTACTTGCTAATCCTCTGCTTCAACACTTTCTTGCCCTCTTTGTTCAAGTGCAGTCTATCTTTAGCTTAAAGCCTGCAGTCCTCCCAGGTCACACCCCACTCCCCTATCAGCCCATACCCTTTTTCCTGACACCAGGTTCCCAGCCATTTCTTAAATGCCTGTATTCTCAGTTTTCTTGCCATGCTTACTCTGGGAACTGGAAGTACCTCTGAAAAACTTACTGATCCTTCAGCCCCCTCACAAATTAGCCCTAGTTCCTCAAACCTCCTCTTCACTACATCTACCATCCCATCAGCTAGGTCGTTTGTCCCCAAGTGCAGAATTAGGTGATGTTTTTCCCTGCCTCTTCTAGCATACTTCAGAATAGATTGCCCCACCCTTTCTTCTGTCATTCCTGGCATGGCCTCCACACAAAAACGACTATGCTTCTCTCCCTTGCTACCCCAAATGACACCTCTTAGCACTGAGTTCTCAAGCACCAGGATTTCACTCCGATTATCATCTGCTTTCTTCCCGTCCTCCCACCCCCTCCATCCAGTTGCTCCTGCATCCTCCTGCACCTTGTTTCCTCCAACTGCCCCAAGTGTATTTCCTTCAGAAGTGCTCCCCCTACCCATTTCATCCTGACACCCATCAGTCACTTCTCCAAACTCACTCCCCTCCCCATCACCGTACTCTCTAGTATTACAGAATGCTTTTCCACAGATCCTTCTCCTTCACCTACTACCTTCTTCCTCCTGTTATCCTGATCCCCCCCACTCCTTGTCCATCACCATATCCCCTCCTCCTCCCATACCCTTTTTCCTCCTTCCTGCTCTCCTCTGCCTTCCGGACTTGGTTCCCCCAACTCCATGTCCCTAGGCCTGGGTCCCCTTGTTCCAGTTCCCCTACTTTTACCCTCTTCTCCATCCTTCCCCTGAGGGTCCCAGATGTCCACCCCTTCAGCTCTCCTTCTCTCTCTTTGCACTGTTAGACCATAACCCTCCATAGCCCTTCCTGCCTTCCTCGGTTCCTCCCGCAGGCCCATGATCTCATTTTTAAGTTGCCCTATTTGTATGCACACTATACATCCCCCTATTCTCCACACCATTTTAAGAAAGATTGGTACTCCACAGTTGTTGCAGCCTACCACCCTTCCAAATACCTTATCTGCCCACCAATGACACCCCCGTCCTTCCAGATGAAGGATAGCCATACCTAGCCCTAGACTCCCCCCTCCCTCCTCTACCATTGCTACACATGTTCATCCAGGTCTCCTATTCCCTTACCTCCCTGTACTAGCTGAATCAGGGAGTGTTGCTTCCTTTAAACTCTTCCCTCCTTTTTATGCCTAGTTTTAGAACCTATATAGCAGTCTCCTTCTGATACTCCCATGCTCCCTTATCCCAATCAGAGTTTAATGGACTCTAATCTAATACTCCTATCCGACCTTTCCAAAAATGGAGCAGATTCAATGAGCTAAAATAAACATTTCTAGGTTATTCATTAGTTAGCCCAAGAATGAAATAACACCCCCTCACTTCTTCCACACTGCTATATACTGCCATACAGTTTCTAATACCACTAATGGTGTAGGACAAGCTAATAGAATGCTATATAACACATACAATTTCTAGTACCAAATACGGATTAAGGCAAGCTAATTGAATGCACTATTGTAGACTAGCGACATTTTTAAAAATGTTCAAAACTCTGGCAAGAATGGGGCTGGTTAATCTAGGCCAGCTTTTTAATCAGAATTCATTTAAATCGTTTCAGCAACTAAAAACGGAATTTAACCTCCATAATAAGGATTTTTTCCGTTATTTTCAGATTAGACATTATGCCCATATAAACGAACAACAAATTGAGATGGGCATAGTGCCTGGGGGCAACCCAGTACTTCAGTCCATCTCTCTCCTGACCAGACAGTCATCCCACGAAAAGAAAATAATCTCCAGGTTGGTCACAGGGATGAATCAGGCTGAAGGAGATTTTTACAACTGGTCAAGGAGAAATGGCACGGGAGATGGGGGACTGGTCTTGTCGGATGCTGATTGAACTCTATTTGGAGGTCCATTCACACTACTTATTATCCTCCCTTTTCTGGCTAGAATTTCGCTGGAAAATAGCCATTAGATTTTTACTGTTCCTGTGATGATAAAACATTTTGGATTGCACCACTCCGATCTTTGTTGGAGACACTGTCGGTTGGTTGGCACTCACTTCCATATATTTTGGGAATGCAATGTTATACAAGAGTTCTGGAGGGAAATAATAGATAAATTTAACAATATTTTTGAACTAACACTACCAAGTTCTCCGCAGCACTGGTTATTAGGATTGCCGCCCCCCCCAGTTGGTTTCTAGATCTGATCGTCTCCTGTTTGGAATCCTTGTGGCAGCAGCTCTTAAAGCTATCACTCTCTCATGGCTCACCCCGGATAAGCCTACTCTCACAACATGGATTGGTATCCGTACCAGGATAATAGATATGGAATATTTGACAGCCAAATTTAAGATTGTCTGTAGACAAGTTCAAAATGAGATGGCTACCTTTCTGCACTTCATGGCCGCAGAGGGAGGCCAATAATGGACTTTGCTCGCTAAGTATGCTTAAACTGTATTTGGTCCCATATAGTCACTATGTTAACTTTTATCTGACATTGCTTTTATGTTGTACAATATGAACAGGGGACCTGCTTGTGGCATCTATTAGGGGAATGAGTATGCCCTGGTGACCAGTAGGGGGGCATGCCTGGGCCCCCGTATAAACTGCGCCTTTGTCTGTTTTGTTGTTTGTTTGTTTGTTCTCTTTAACTTTCTCTTTTACTCCTTCCTTGTCTTCATCTTCTTGTATGTGATCTTTTGATCTTAGATGGTACTCTCCCACTTTTTGTGTTGTGTTTCTACTCTACTCTTTAAATAATAACTCCTACTACCTTTCCTTTGCTTTTATCTCATACTTTACTAATCCTTCTCGGACCTCCGACTACTGTTTCCCTTTCTTTTCTTTCTAGTGTTGGATTTATATCTCTCTATCTTTCCTTATAGACATTGATGGTTATCATGGCATTTAATGACTGTGGAATTGTATTGTCAAAATGTCTACTTCCATCTGTATTTCCTTTGAAAATACTTCTCAATAAATTGCTATTTCCAAAAAAAAAAATGTTCAGAACTCAGTGAACATCCTTCTACTGTATGTCGTTTCCTATAAGAATCTTGCAGTGATACCACCCCCCCGCATGTTTAAATCAGAGTCACAGTTAAACAGTCTCATAGTCCTGTTATGTTGAATTCCAGCCCACTGCCTAACAATTAGAGTCACAGTTTACCTTCTCTGCAGTGACCAGCCCTTTTTGGAAAAGGTCCTTTCATGTTACATTCTTCCATGCTCCTCAGCACCCAGATTTGCTGCCACTTTAAATGTCCCCTGTCCCAGCAGAGTCAAGCACTTGCAACCCATGCTCACTTCTCCTCCAGCAGCCACTCCCCTCAATCTGAGTTGCTCTGCCCCTGGCTCCTCCTGATAGGTGCAGCCTCTGTTGGATGGTGCCCAGTATGCCCATTTAATACTGGAGGGGGTGGGGTTGGCCGGGTGGGAGAAAATTTCAGCTGACAGCTCTCCCTCTGATCTGTTGCAGGCCGTGGCTGGGCTCTCAGCTTTTAAGCCCAGTCACCTTGTTCAAATTCCACGCCTCCCTCTCCAGTTGGTTCCCACAGAGGAACCGCCTCTTTCCTGCTGCCAATGCAGTCGATGCTCCCCCTTGTTCCACGGCACCGAACACCACCTCCTGCTCCTGCCACCAATGCAGCTCCCAGGATCCTTGCAATGTGGACTGTCACACAGCTCACAGCTCTCCCTCTGATCTGCTGCATGCCGAGGTTGGGCGCTCAGCTTTTAAGCCCAGCCACCCTGTTCAAATTTAGCTCCTCCCTCTCTGATTGACTCCCGCAGAGGAACCACCTCTTTCCTACCGCTGATGCAGCCAATGCTCCCTCTGGTTCCGTGGCACCGAACACTGCCTCCCGCTCCTGCCACCAATGCGGCTCCCGGGATCCCTGTGGCGTGGACTACCGCATAGCTTACAGCTCTTCTTCTGATCTGTTGCAGGCCGTGGCTGGGCTCTCAGCTTTTAAGCCCAGCTGCCCTGTTCAAATTCAGTGCCTCCCTCTCTGATTGGCTCCCCGCAGAGGAACTGGATCTTTCCTGCCACCGATTGCAGCCAATGCTCACCTTGGTTCCACGGCACTGAACACTGCCTTCTGCTCCTGCTGCCGATGCAGTTCCCAGTATCCCTGCAGCGTGGACTGTCGCACAACTCACAGTTCTCCCTCTGATCTGTGTGTTCACTGACTAACTGTCTGAGAAACAGCCATGTAGAGAGTTAAGGATGGCCCTGCTCCTTGCACAGGTGGCAACTGGAAGGCTCCAATTCACATCTGGCAGACTGAAGTTGCTAGCTAACAGTACCTCCCTCTTGTATGCCATCCTAATGATGGCTTCCCCTAGTACCTCATCCAACTTCTCTCACTGCGTTTTCCCCCCTCGCAGTGACATTTCGCCAGCGAGGTCCCCCACAGTGACTACAGCACCTAACTATGGTGGGAGACCCACTGGAACCCAGCGCTGCCTGTCGGGGGTCCTGCACCTCCTCCAATCAGCTCCGACTGGAGTTGAAAATCTTTAAGCAAACCAGCAGCCGACTGCAGAATGCGGTTGACCTGCCAGTGTCGCTGACAGGGCGTTTGACAGAATTTCTGTCGGATTCCTGTCATGGATCCCTCTCACTGTGCTGGAGGCCTGTAAACTAGCCCTGTATGGATAGTGGCCTCAGCTCATCTCCAGGGTTACCCACATTCACCTTCAGCCCTTCCTTTTCCTCTGGGCTCTCCTGTATTTACATGGCCTTGATTCCTTCCCTTATATATAGAGCAATCCCTCCTCCTCTTCCTCTCCCTCCTGAACAGAGAGAAGCCTGGCATGGCCATGTCTAATTTGTGATTTTCGGTGCACAATGACTCAGTTATGGCCACCAAGAACAGACCAGCCTCCACCATGATGGTATCCGGGTCTGGAGTTTTATTTCCCAGATTACTGGCATTGGCACACATGGCTTTCCATACTCTGCTCGCTCCCTGCCCACAAACCCTCTCACCCCTACTGCCTATGTTGCTCCCTGCCTCTCTCCTCCACCCTTCTCTTCCCATGTTACTCTCCCTGCTACTTGTCTCTTTTACTCCTCTCTGTTTGCACCCTTGGTTTATGCCAGCTTGTTCTCTGCACCCCTTTCTTTTTGCACCCCTGCACTGGGGGAGTTTCCTCCCATATGCCATTCTTCTCTCTTTGTCATGAGGTGGGGCAGTTTTTGCCTCCCATGCTAATACAGCCTCCTCCTTTGGCTAGTTTAAGTGCTCATCCAGGTTACATTTAAACCTCCCACTAAGGACTGAGGTCCTCTCCTGAAAGCATGTAGGCCATCACCCCTATAAAGATCCATATCCTGCCAGGCCAGCTCCCAGTCTGTAAAGTAGCTGAAGCCCTCCTTCCTGCACCATGTCTTCAACCAATCATTTAAAGTCCTAGTGCCGAATGCCCAATCCTCCCCTTTGCCATATACAGGTAACACCTCGGTGAATGCCACTGTCTGTGCTACCTGTTTAAGGCCCTTCTCAGCTCCCTTACATTACCCTGCACTACCCCTACCCATCCTAGGTTATTTGTTCCTAGCTGTACAATGACATCTAGCTCCCTCCCGTTACCTGCCACTAGAAATCCTCTGGATCTGCTCACCATCCTTCCAAGTGAAGTGCCAGGGAGGCACCTTACCTCTCTCCCCTTCAGCTCCCTCCTCCAAGTCCATCTTTCTAACGACAGATTCCCCACCAGCAGCTGCTTCCACCTCAGCTGGTGGGCCATCTCCATCGCTCGTTCTGTCCCAGTGATGACAGCAGTCATGAACCCGCAACTGGGCACTGTCAACTCCTAGGCCATGCTGGCATCATTTTCAGAACTGTTGCGTTGGTGTCAGTTCCATTGACAGAGCCTCCCGTCAGCAAAGTCATCATCAATGGGACCTAACGCAGTGCCTATACCTTCTCCAGTACAATCACCACCTCCATCGCCAGCTCCATTTAATGCTTCCATTGTCACGCAGAATGACAATGAGGTAGAATACAGTATATCCTGACTTCCTGGATATCGAGGAGGATTTGGAGGAAGAAGGAGGGGAGGAAGACCCCAATGAAGGGGGGGATTCCTTCCAGCTTGTCCCTCTCCTCTTGCAGTGAGGACTTTGTTTTACACCCCATGTCTCCTCCTGAAGATCCCTCATTTCAAGCTTTATTCAAGCAAATACAGGCTATGATGGACTTTGAGGGTAAAGAGGAAAAGTCCAGTAAGAGAAATTTAATGGAGTTTTTAGAAGTTACAGCAGCACCCACTATTGCAGTGCCTCCTGTTCACCATGCTTTAGAGGACCCTTTGCTACTTGGCACAAGCCTAGCACTTTCATGCAGTCCACAGAAAGGCTAACAAAGTACCCTGCTCTGTCTGTCAAGCCCTATTATGCTTCCCAGCCTGAGACCAGTTCTGTAAAAATCATGGCTGCTCATAATCGCTCTAGAGCTCCCAACAGTCATGAGCACCTTGCCTGCTGGCAAAGAATCTAAGAAATTGGATGTCATGGGCAAGTGGTCTCATGCCTCTGCCACGTTGAGGCTTTGTATTGCAAATTTCCAGGCTTACATAGTTGTAACGGATGGGTGGGATGAGATTTAGCACTATGGCTGAGGACCGAGACCTTGGAGTTATCATCAGTGACTCCCTCAAACAATTGAGTCAGTGCAACAAGGCATACAGCAAAGCAAATAGGATGCTGGGACATATCAGGAGGGGTACTGATAGCAAAAGGGAAGAGGTAATACTTCTATATAGATCCTTAGTGAGGCCACACCTGGAGTACTGCGTCCAGTTCTGGAGTCTTCACCTCAGAAAGGATAGAGATAGGCTGGAGATGGTGTTGCGCAGGGTAACAAAAATGAATCCAGACCAACAGGGAAGATCCTATGAGAAGCGCCTCAAGGCACTGAACATGTACGCACTGGAGAACAGAAGGGACAGGGGAGATATTATAATGACCTTCAAATTCCTAAAAGCAATTAATAAAGTGAACTGTGGGGAAATATTTATATTGAATACTAGTCCATGGTCATATGGATATGAGTGGAACCTGAAAGAGGGAGGCTTAGAAGGGACATGAGGAAGTATTATTTTACAGGAAGGGTAGTGGCACTGTGGAACAGTCCATCTGCTGAAGTGGTGGATGCTAAAACTGTTGATGGGTTCAAGCATGGTTGGATACAGTGAAGGGTATAGTGGTTGCTTGGGGTGGCAGAAGCTGGGAGGGGAAGGATGTGGAGGGCTAAAACCCTGAAGGGACAGTAGGTTCCAGTGCTAAATAGGGAACTCAGGCAGACTGGATGGACCATTGGTCTTTTTGTGCCATCATTGTCTAGGTTTCTGTGTTTCCATTGTACATAATTAAGAATCAAAATGGCCTATGGAAATCTGTCATGACTACTACTCAGGCTCTACCTGGTAGTCCTGCAAAGGCAGAACTTATTAAAGCTGCATCAGCTGATCTGGGTACTGGGAAATATCTGTTAAGGTCAGCATACCATGCTTCAGATGCTGCTGCAAGGTCTGCCGCCTCTGGCATCTGCCTCAGGAGATATTCCTGGTTCAGAGCAGCAGGCTTTGCAACTGATGTACAACAGGCCATACTAAAAGCTCCATTTTTGAGCCTCCAGGTTATTTGGACCAAATGTGGATAATGCATTAAAAGACCTTCAGTCATCCCCAATGACTCTGGGATCTACGAAATTCCTGACCCCATAAAATACCAAAGGTCACGGTAGAGGGGCTTTCCAGAGGCATACAGGCCATGTAGGTTGTGACTACCATCCACAATATTGGTGCAAAGGAGGCAGTCCCCCTGCAGGGCCTGCTGCCCCCGGCAGCTATTCCCTGGCACCCAAAGGTTCTGGTTCTGGAGGCCCAGCCTCCCCTGGCATCTTCTAACGCCCCACCTCCCCCTCCATGGTTACTGCCAGGGGTACAAGTTGGGGAAAGGCTCTACTGTCATCTACCAAAATGGAGGGAGATCACAATAGAAGAGTGGGTCCTGGAAATAGTGGAAAAAGGGCATGCACTGGAACTACTTTTGAAACCTCCAGCACAACCTCCACCTCCTTCTCACTGTCCTCAGGGACACTTATCCCTGCTAAGAAAAGTACAGTCCTTGCTTCAAAAGAAGGCCACAGAACCCATTCCTCTGAAAGAAAGGAAAATGGAAATTACGTACTTACCATAATTGTTGATCTTCTTGGACACAGTCTCCATCACTCATTCACGCTAGTGGGATAGCATCTGAGGCACCAGGACCAAATCGAGGCAAAGATTTTCTGAAGGGTCAGTGCCAAGACAGGACCTCGCATGCACAGCACCATGAGACTAGCTCACACCTGTATAGGCTATCTCGGCGTCGACCCTCCAACCTCCTCAGTAGCTTTTCGACCCAGAAGGTGCTGCATAACTAATGAAAATAACTTATCCTGACATTCTGGGCCTGAAAGGGCCCGGATGACCCATGCAAGAAGGGTCAAAGAACAATATCTTCACAGCCTGAACCATAGGACCGTGAAGACCAGGAAAGAAAATGAGTGAGCCCAGGGGATGGTGGGTGGGCAAGTGAATGAGTGATGGAGACTGTGTCCAAGAAGAACAACAATTACAGTAAGTACATAATTTCTATATCTTCCTGGACTCAAGTCTCCATCAGTCATTCACACTAGTGGAAGAGTTCCAGGCTAAAACCAACAACCCTGAGTAGGGTGGTAGGAGATAGGGCTCACTCAGAAAAGATGGCCAAGGACTGTCCTGCTAATAAAACTAGCTGTCTTGGAAAGATAATCTAGAACACAGTGCTTACAAGATAAGCACTTGAGTTCTAACACAACTTTGCAGAAGACTGCAAAGGACACAAATGAAACTCCGACAGGAGGCTTCAAACCACTCTAGGTGAGTGGTGAGAACCTGGCCCCACACTTTGGTCTAAGACAAAAATTAATGGTGTCAAAGACATGTACTAATCTAACATAAAAGGACCTCAGGAAATGAAAGAGCTGGAGGTAAAGTCTACTGGTTCAGGGTAGACTGAAAAGTGCAGATGGAAACCCCCACTACCAAGTATGGCTGACCTGTGAACAACAGGTCCAGAAGCACTTGAACCTATTACTTGGTGAGCAAAAGGGGGTCCAGGTGGGGTTAGCCCATCAAAGAGAATGGTTTTCACTTAGTCACTGAAACCTTCCTGATGGGAAGGCCAATGCACAACTTATAAGCCTCTTGTGGTGGTCTAGTAGAACCAGATCCTACCCACTTCATATTCCAAAAGGGAATCATTCTTCCCCTGTGTGCCTACAACTGTAGTAGCAGTCTCTGAACTAAGGGAAGAGAGGGAAAGTGTACAGGTGGATGCGTCCACTGCGGAAAAACATTCCAACAAAAAAAGCAGGGTCTGGATTTTTAAGGCAAATATAGGCAGATGTGCATCGAGAGAGGATGCAGCAGGACCAAGTTCAGGCTAATCCATTTGTTGAAAGTGACTGCATAACGGCAGAAGTGACTCAATGTGGTGAGGCACCACTCGCTCCGGCCTTCCTGAAAGGGAGTAGGAAAGCACTCTAGTTTGCTTGCTGATGAAAAACAAACATCACAGTTTCGTCACCCACTCGAAGTGGGTAACTTCGTGAGCGACTGGCACAGAACCAGTGCACAGGAACCGAAGGTGTGAATATCGAGAAGTCATCTCCAAAAAAATATCTACTTGACCTACGGTCAAGAAAGGAGCATGCCATCTGTTAACCTGAAGCAAGCAAGGAATTAGGAACCTGAGTTCTGACTCGCTGTGGAGTCACTTCTGTTGCTCTGAGGCTCTGATCAAGAGAAGAAAGCCTGATAAAAAAGGGAAACCAACAGACTGGGCAGCTGCCTAGGCCTAGGGAATATCCCTGAATAAGAGAAATCTCTCTTGGAGAAATGACATGACCCATACCTCCGCTGGATCGGACTTCCCTAGGGGTAGAAGAAGTCAGGTACTCTTCACCATAGTTTAGAGACGACTGCCTCAGGGGTTGAGGCAGAACCTGGCTAGATCCAAAAGGATGGTATCAGGTAATTTTGGGCTAGGACATGTGCTGTGATGATTTTTTTTCTTTTTTTTTTTACCATTAGTCTGAGCCTGACACGGCTTTCAGGCTGCTATCTCGAAAAGATTGCCTGATACAAGAATGACGAAGATATCATCCATCTGAGGGGTGGGAGAAGCCTAAGAGTCCATAACTGAAATCGTGACCGGATGAATAATCACAGCTGAAGAGATGTTAACCACCTGTTGACGATGAAACCACCGAAGGGACAGTATCACAAGGGGGCTATATACCCCTATCAAAGGAGTGGAAGAGCCTGCACAGCTCCCGACCAGTGAATTAGAATGTTCCACAGAGTATAATTGCCCTGACAACTGAAAAAAGTCTAGACGCAGAAGTGTTTGGTCCACAGATGCAGTTTGAAATACTATAGTGGACCCCATCACCGAGGAACAACTGAAAAGAAGATCTTCCATCATGAACTCTGGTGATAGAGAAGGCTTGCCCTCCAGTCTATAAAATGAGTCATCTGATGTATCACCGACAAGTAGGACAGGGAGAGACTCATCCAGATGCACTTCTATCCCAGAAGGACCCCTAAAGGGAGGTCTAGGTCAGAGGCACTAGAGACTCCACCACCAAGAAGTGTGTCAAGGAGCTCAGCACCATGTAAGGAGCCGAGAAAGTGCTGAGTGGAATGAGGGATTCCGCTGGCAGAACAACACAGAAAAGTTCCATCAGCAGAAAACCGCTGGATGTCACAAGATCCCACGCAGACTGCCACTCACTAAGATCTGCGGAAAAATAGTTCACAGAACAGGACTTCATTCCATGGAAAACATCTCACCACAAGTTCCATGGGAGAAGAGGTCTGCAGAAGGAAAGTCCGCCACTAGTTCTGCCAGAAAGCACCAACTGGCACCCCCATGGCACCAGCATCACCTGTGGCAAGGATGGCACCAAGCAGTGCTGATGCCATCCTGGGTGACACCTGAGGGCACCAGCGGTGGTACCCACAGGCACCCCTGGCACCCATGGGCACCCACAGTGCCACCCATGGGTGCTGACAGCACCACCCGTGGGTGAACACAGTGCCACCCATGGTAACCACGGGTGCCCACAGCTCTGCCTGTGGCACCCATGGGTACCTGCAGTGCCACCCATGGCACTACAGGTGCCTGGCACCACCTGTGGCACCACCCACAGCACCTATGGGTGCCTGGCACCACCTGTGGCACCCATGGGTGCCCGTGGTGCTGGGCACCAATGACACCAACTACAGCACCCGTGGTACCGCGCAGCACCAACTGTACCCACAGCATCACATGGCAGCAACAGCACCACCCACGGCACTGATGACCATTTCAGTGGTGCTGCCATGGCACCGCTCCACAGCGCCAGACCTGTGGCATCACCCATAGTGTTGTCTGCGGTGCAAGGACCAACAGCACCATGGGGAAATGCCAACAGAGAAAATCCTGAGGAGAAGGAAAAAGTGGCACCTGTGCCGGCACCTGCATGGAAAGAGGAAGGGGCGTAGGCAAGAGGGGTCAACTTGATGGTGAAGGCACCAAGAGGGCACAACGCACATCCTGATTCAATCGACCTAGCCCTGGTCCAGTGGCTCCAAGGCCCGGAAGCCCCAAAATCGGGAACACTAGCCAGGAAAACTGGACAGAAGTTGAACCCCCTGCTCCAAAGGAGCAGCCCAGAGGTGAAACTGCTCACCAGAACTCCATCGAGGACAGAGATGGAGTCCGGAGTTGAAGAACATGGCCATTAAGAGTGGGGCCAAGGGGAATCCACCAAAGTTGGTTCAGGCTTATCACCCCTCCCGACCAACAATCCCCATGCAGACGTACCAGAGGGCAACCTCGAGCAGCACCGATTCTTCTTCCCCCAACAAGGAAGAAGAGCTTGAGGTTAAGCAGAGCCAGATCCCCGGAACTGCCAGATTTGTGCTTTGGTGGACTATCCTCCACCCCGAGCACAGGACTGCCCATAGTCGGACCCCCCCTTAGCAAAGGGCAGCAGACCAGACACAGCCCCTCTGCCATAACAACTTTCAAAGGAAGTCTTTCTATCGTTACTGCTACCTGCTACCGTCTAAGGATGACTCCATCGATGGCTGGTGAGAATTTCTTTTTTCTTCTTCATAATCTTCTTTTTCTTCTTCATAAAAAAAGAAAATACTACTTAAAATGTTAAATACTAAATGGCCAAAAGCTGCTGTCATATAGACGAAAACTTTGACGTTGACATCCAAGCACACTCAACAGCGGGAGAAAAGGAACTGAGGTGGTTGGAGGATCGACGCCGAGATAGTCTACACAGGCATGAGCTAGTTTCACAGTGCCACACAGGCATGGTCCTATCTCGGCGCCGGCCCTTCAGAATATTTTTGGCTCCGGTTTGGTCCTAGCGCCTCTGGCGCTATCCCACTAGTGTGAATGAGTGATGGAGACTTGAGTCCAAGAAGATCGGGGGGTTCTATTCCAGATACTTTCTGGTCCCCAAATCCACAGGAAACCTTTGTCCAGTTTTGGACCTCAGAGCCCTGAAAAAAATTAATTGAATACAAAAAGTTTTAAATTATGTCTTTTCAGGCTTTCATTCTCCTTCTGCAAAAAGGGGATTGGCTTTGTGCTCTGTACGTGAAAGATATTTACTTTCATGTCCAGTGCACATGTGCCACTAACCAACAGTGCACACTAGGTCCAGCATCCCCTACTCTTAGCGATGACTCCATGCAGTGAAGTGCAGCAACGTTCAGGAATCGGTGGAGAGTGGCAGGCTCCATCAGTCTTTGTGTCATTAACATCTGTGCTGCACTCCTCAAGTTAGGCAAATGAAAGTCTTAAGCACTTGTAACTTCAAACAAAATACACACTGACCAAGAAAAGTACCAATTAGGTCATATTTAATAGCTGAAAGTGCAAAAACCGGCAAGAAAGGTGGCTCACGACAGATTAAAAACAACTAACGTTTCCCCCGGCATGCTGCCAGGCTTCATCAGAGTATTATGTGATAAAGATCTCAGTGCTATTTTTTATATACATTCAAATGGCCATGTGTCATTGTTTGACCAATCAATGTTTCCACAATTAAAAAATACCACACCTCCACAATTAAAGTGCTCAGTGCATGTGACACGTTTCACTAAACCAAAACTTGGAACAGCTTCCTGAACACAGCACTGTAAATTGCCATATAACAATATAAAAGAGGAAGTGTAACCAAAGTTATAGTTCCCTATACACTCCTGTATAAGTGTGTGTATATATACATATCACTACACTGTTTTAATTGTTAATCTTTAACTTCTATTTTATTTATATAAATATGCTTATTCATAAAAAAAATTATAACTAATATTGTTACTAGTAACACACTGATGCTGTGTTCATGGTTCCAGGCACCAAATTTTTACATAACAGACAAGAATGACTCTACTCCCCCCCAAAAAAAAAATGAACTGACAGAATGCATGTTAACAGTGCTCTATTCCATACTGAAGAATACATATTACAACTTCAAAACACCTTTAGAGGACAAAATGATTGACTTGCCTCTATCTGTATTCATCATCTATACCTTTTTAAGAAAGCAGTTAAGTCAATATTGTCATTTAACCCTCTGTTTCGACGTGCCCCCAATTGGTAGATCCAAAAACTTTCTCTGTCCTATAATTTTGTTCAAATCACCCCCTCTTCTGCTTGTTTTAACCAGTTCAATTCCTATGAACTGAATATTATGCTGTTTCTTCCTATCCCCCAAAGCATGCTTAGCTATGGCATATGACACATCACCTCTCTCCAAGGCTCTTACATGTTCTCCAATCCTGATATGAAACTTCCTAGTTGTTCTGCCTATGTAGAATGCTCCACACCTGCACTCAAGCATGTACGCAACACCACTGCTATTACATGTAATAAAATATTTTATTGGTACATTCTTATTTGTTACTGGATGTACAAATTCCTTTCAAGTATGTATATACTTGCAATAAGTACATCTACCACAACTATGTGTACCTACTGGTGCAAGTGAGAGCAATGTTTGTTTCAACAGCTGGCATTATGCTACTGACTATCATATCCCCAATGCTTCTGTACTTACAAAACACTGTTTTTGGTCCCAGTTCAACTACAGATTTAAGTCTTGGTTCTAGTTGCAGTACAAACCAATTGCTGTTAATGATTTGTTTTAATTTCCCTGCCCTGCTTGAGAAGTCTGTGATGAAAGGGCATCCTACATTTGCATTTTTATCCTCGTCAGCATACTGTAATGTACATTCCCTATCCATGCTGTTAACTTTTTGAAAGGCAGTAGCTATACTATGTCTACTGTACCCCCGTTCCTGGAATCTACGAATCTGTACCCATCTTTTTTGTATATACTCTGTCTGTTCAGGACAATTGCTCAAAGTGCGCACCAGCTGCCCCTTTGATATATTGTGATGCACATGATAAGGATGACAGCTTTCAAAATGTAACAAACTGTTGCGATCAGTTTCTTTTTGAAACAAGGTAGAGCATATACCCCCCTTGCTATCTTTGTACAACTTTAAATCCAGAAAGTGAATACAAGTTTGATCCAATTCGTACTTAAAAGTCAGGCAACTGCTAGTTTGTTCCATCCAATCAATAAAGGAAGAAAATTCCTCTCTGGAACCCTTCAAGACTATTAGAATGTCATCTATAAAGTGCCGCCACAAATCCACCTTGGAAAGAAATGGATTTGTGGGCGCCATACAGATGATTATTCTCCCACTTCCCCACAAACAAATTCACATAACTGGGTGCCATGGTTGTACCCGTGGCAGCACCCCTGATCTGGTGGTAAAGCTGGTCTTGGAAAAGAAAAACATTTTTTTGTAATACTGTCTTAGCTAGTTCTACCAGGAAATGGGTGGGAGTTGTTAGACATTCCACCTCAATTCTTGTGTCTAGAAAGTAGGATAATGCATCAAGCCCCTCTGCATGGGGGATAACAGTATATAAGGAATTGACATCCATTACTGAGAAAAAACATTCTGGCTCCATCCATAAATCCTCTACCAGTTTTACAATTTTGGTCGAATCGCTAACGTATGACCTGAGATTTTGTACTACTGGTTGTAAGAACTGGTCCAGGTGCATTGACAGTGGTTCTGTCAGCCACCCACACCCAGAGACTATGAGGTGACCTGGTGATTGAGTTAGATTTTTACGAATTTTAGGTAGTATATATATGACAGGTATAGTGGGGCAGTGTATTGTCATGGTCCTATAGATCACATAAGTGATGTAGCCCTTCCCGAAACCATTACTGAGTAATTCATCAATTTCCCTTTTAAATGGCATTACAATTTGTTTTGACACTGTTTTATAAAACATGTCATCGCTTAGTAATCTGTGCACTTCACTGATGTAATCTTTGGTATTCATAACAACCACTGCCCCTCCCTTGTCAGCAGCCTTAATTGTTATGTTATTATTGCTGCTCAAAGCCTTAATTGCCAATCTTTCCTCTTTACTAGAATTGTCTCTGTACATATTCATGGGTGTTTCTGTTAGTTTTGCCAAATCTAGTTCACATTTGCGAATAAAAGTGGATACAACAGGATTCAATGGTGGACAAAATTCAGACCTGGGGCTAAGCCTGGTGTATAAACTGTTATTTGTATCAGCACTATCAAACATACATTTTAAAGTTAAATTCCTGCCACGCTTGTTTACGTCTACACATGTGCCAAAAAAGTTTATATCTGACATTGGAAAAAATGCTAGGCCCTTACTGAGGACAGATAATTCAAAAGTTGTTAACTCGCAATCAGATAAATTAATCACAGGTGTTAAATCTAAGGCTTTCTCAGTCTCTGCCCCACCCTATGGAACAGCCTATCACTGTCTATTCGCTTATCCCCCTCCCACCTGTCCTTCAAAATGAACCTAACAGCCTGGTTCCGTTCTGAATCCATCTGCAATTGTGTCCTGGACAAGTAGTGCCCACAAAGTAGCAAACAGAGGTTGATTTTCTCAGAAGAAGCCAGAAGGAGAAGGAAGGAAACATATTCAATTCAGTGCTTTAGAGTAACTGGTAATTGGTATTTTTCTTTTAAACTTAGATTGTGGGCTTGTAGTGACACTATACTTTCTTTCTTTGTTGTCTTTACTTATAATTGTTTTTGGGCTGTTGAAAATTTAAAACATAGTGGTGGTGTAATTCTGTGCTGTCTTTAATTGCTGCAAATTTTCGCCCCCTCCCCTTCCCCCAACTCTTAATTATATGCCCTGATAAATCTGATTGACAGGAGCTAAACACAGGTATAGTAAGAGGTGTGAAGTAGGAGGGCCTAAGGGGAAGAGCCCACCCTCAGCACGCATAAGTGTCAATTACTTATTTATTTATTGGTTTCTTTTTCCTTAAAAAAATATCTGAGGACTCAGTTACAGGATTTTAGTACTGTAAATTAACAAAAGAGAACTAAGAGAGTTTCAGTAGCAGACAAGTTGTGGAATTGCAGTATAATGTGGGGAGTGGTGCAATGCAGTGGCTGGTGCAGCCATATTCAGCAGACCTTCTGGACACTGAGGTGCTGCTCTATCTGCATGCATCTCTCTGGACTGCGATGAGGTAACCAGACTCAGAGCGAAGTAAACTGGGTCAGGAGTACCATCACCCCTATCCAGAGACCACCCAGTACAATGCAGCTGCCTCAAAGGATGCCGAGACAGGAGCACTTGGATGACAGTGGGCTCAGGAGGGTTAGAGCAGTCAGGCAGAGGCACATCCCAGATCCTATTCCTCTCAAGAACTCATATGCCACACTGGCAAATGAGGACAACCAAATAGAGGTACCCAGAGAAGTGGAAGGAAAGGATGTGGAGGTTAGCCAAGGAGGTGACCTCAGTGGGGAAAGCAGTGGACCCCAGAGGAGGAGGAAGCAAATCCTGGTGGGGGACTCCATCGTAAGAGGGATCCAGCTAGGAACACAGGAGGGAGAGGACAGGGAGGTGAGGTGCCTTCCAGGTGCCACGGCATGGAGGGATGGAAGGAAGATACTGGGGATCACTGGGAAGGCAAGATGGGAGGGGTGAGCTGGATGGCGTTATCCACCTAGGTACTAATGGCTTGGCAAATGGGGGAGCCAAAGGAAGTTCAGGAAGAGTTTAGGAAACTGGGAGGGTCTCAAGCAAGTAGCTACTTCTGTCACTTTCAGAAGTACTACCTGTGAGAGGCAAGGGAGAGATAGAGTGCATGCACCAGGAACTTTAACTCATGGTTGAAGAACTGGTGCTGTGAGGAAGGGTTTGGATTCATTGGTGACTGGGGACTCCACCTGGAGGGATGGAGGTTTGTTCAAGCCTGACGCCTGCATCCATCCGGGAGGGGAATCCAAGCACTAATGATAAGTTTAAATGCTACATTGACAAGCATTTAAACCCAGCAAAGGGGTGGCAGGCCAGCAAGGAGGGTACCCACTTGTCTCACCCCCACAGCCTAGCAGTGGAACCAGTGAACCAGAGGAGTGGCTATCTCTGCAAAAGTGGTGTGCAAAAGATGGAGATTAGTGTCCAAAAGGTGGATAAGCAGAAAAGGGCAAAATTCAGCAGAAGGGCAGACAGCAAGGAGAACCAGGGATAAATGACAACCAAGGAAGGGGCTGGAGTAGAACAGTGAAGCAGACTAGGAGGTCAAATCATGGAAGCTATGTGTGCAAATGCCAGAGCCTTAGCAACAAGATGGAAGATCTGGAGGCTGCTCATGGTACAGTCAGACCTGGACATTGTGGCTATCACTGAAACCTGTGTAATGATAACCATGACTGGGAGATGGCCATACCTGGCTACAACATATTCAGAAGAGACGGAGCAGGCAGGAAGGAGGGAGGAGGCACTGTATGTGAAAATGACATAAGGGCACAGAGATCCAGGAGGAACAAAATGGGGAGAGATACTGTGGGTTAAGCTAGAAAGGAAAATGGGGCCAGCCATCTCGCACAGGTGTGGTCTATAGACCACCAGCCCAGGAGGAAGAAACAGATAGGGAGTTGATGCTAGCTATCCAAAGGATGGCAGACAAGGGTGAGGTAGTACTGGTTGGAGACTTCAATATTCCAGAGCGGACTGGAGCATCCCAGCAACAGCATCAACTAGAGCAGATTTATCCTGACTCCTTCAGGGTGCCTTCCTCAAGCAACTGGTCATGGAACCAACTCGGCAGAAGGCAATACTGGACCTTGTGCTCACAAACAGGGACAGTGTGATGGGGTAACAGTGGGGGAGCACCTGGGTAACAGTGACCACCAGTCATTGTGGTTTGAAATCAGAAAGAGCAGAACCAAACCACACAAAAACACGTATCCTGGATTTTAGTGGGGCAGACTTTGGGAAATGGGAAAATACTTGAAAGAGGCATTAAGGGAATGGGACAGGAATCAGGGGTTGAGGAACAGTGGGCAGTATTTAAAATGGGGATTATAAGAACAACAGAATTATGCATTACAGGTTAGCAAGAGGAAAAGGAAGAGGCACCATTATGGTTTTCCAAAGAGGTAGCAAGAAAGTGAAAGCCAAAAGATAGCATTCAGGCAATACAAAAGACACAGGCAGAAGGGGATAGGGAGAAGTACCAGGAGAAACAAAGGAGGCAGGGAAGTCAGTAAGGGAAGCAAAGCTCAGATAGAAGAACACATTGCAAAATCAGTGGTTAAAGGGGACAAAACCTTTTACAGGTACATAAGTGAAAAAGAAGACAAA
The DNA here is from genome assembly GCA_016271365.2 of Neoceratodus forsteri. Classification (NCBI taxonomy): domain Eukaryota; kingdom Metazoa; phylum Chordata; order Ceratodontiformes; family Ceratodontidae; genus Neoceratodus; species Neoceratodus forsteri. The sequence continues at coordinate 1,019,545,940 of CM057454.1, read as the reverse complement.
GGGAGGGATAGTGAGGCTGAAGGGGAGGATGGGAGTCGTGTGGAGGATGACAATAGTAAAGCTGACATATTGAACAGGTATTTCTGCTCAGTCTTTACTGAGGAAGAGGGGTAATGGGTCGAAGGGAGTACAAGGGGTGAGAATGGTGCAGAAATGGACACAAGTCCCTTTACACGAGAAAGGGTCCTGAAGGAACTGGAAGTAATAAGAGTTGACAAAGCAATGGGGCCAGATGGGGTGCACCCCAGGGTCCTTGAAGAACTAAGAGAGGTGGTGGCTGAACCTCTGGCTATCCTGTTTAGCCAATCACTGGAAACAGGGGAGGTACCCAAAGACTGGAGGACAGCAGATGTAGTCCCCTTATACAAAAGCGGGAACAAAGAGGAAGCAGGGAACTACAGACCAGTCAGCCTCACCTCGGTAGTGGGAAAGATCATGGAAGCACTTCTGAAGGAGAGATTGGTGGAACATCTGGTTGTCAATGGACTACAGGACCCAAGGCAGCATGGTTTCACCAGGGGGAGGTCATGTCAGACCAATCTCATTGAATTTTTTGACTGGGTGACTAGGGAGGTGGATCAGGGGAGGGCAGTGGACATGGCCTATCTGGACTTCAGCAAGGCCTTTGACACTGTGCCACATAGAAGACTATTACACAAACTGGGGAATATGGGTGTGGGCAGGACAGTAGTGTGGTGGGTAGGTAACTGGCTGGGTGGCAGGACACAGAGGGTGGTGGTAAATGGCTGTCACCCACAGAGGGAAGAGTGACCAGTGGGTACCACAGGGATCAGTGCTGGGACCGTCCTATTCAACATCTTCATCAGACACAGCATCATCTAGAAGGCAGAATTTCACTGTTCGCTGATGACACAAAGCTCTGTAACAGAGTAGACACACCAGAGGGTGTAGACAGAATGAGAAGGACCTGCAGAAACTTGAAGAATGGTCAAGGGTTTGGCAGTTGAAATTCAATGCAAAGAAGTGCAAGATAATGCATATGGGGCACAAAAACCCTGGCACAATATATCAGTTGGGGGGTGAGGATATAGCATGCACCAAGCAGGAAAGGGATCTTGGGGTTGTCATCTCTGATGACCTCAAGGTAGGGAAACAGTGTGACAAGGCATCAGGTAAAGCAAATAGGATGCTGGGATGTATATGCAGGGGCATCACCAGCAGGAAAAGGGAGGTCATAATTCCACTATACAAGACACTAGTGAGGCCCCACCTGGAGTACAGTGTACAGTTCTGGAGACCATACCTACGTAAGGACATAGACAGGGTAGAGAAGGTTCAGAGGAGGGCAACAAAGATGGTACATGGATTGCATCACAAGTCCTATGAAGACAGGTTGAAGGAACTGAACATGTACTCCCTGGAGGAGAGGAGGGAGAGAGGGGATATGATAGAGACATACAAGTATCTTACAGGGAGAAACAGAGTGCAGGAAAACACTATTTTTAAGCGAAAAAGATGTTCCAGGACTAGAGGGGATGGGATGAAGTTGGAGGGAGGACGATTCAGAGGAAACATGAGAAAGAATTTCTTCACAGAACGGGTGGTAGACAAGTGGAACACCCTGCCAGAGGAAGTGGTGGGGGCTGAAACAATCACGGGATTTAAGAATGCATGGGATAGACATAAAGGAATTCTAGAGGTCAGGGGTAAGGGGAAACAGACTTCTAGGAAAACAAACTGAACTTATAAGCTCAAATGGGCAGACTGGGTGGGCCATAGGCCCTTATCTGCCGACACTGTCTATGTATCTATGTATCTATGTATCTATGTAAACTGCCACGTAGAGCGATTCTTCCTTGTGCTCCCGCTGTCCCATACCTCTCTATACCCTCTGCTTCTCACCCAAGTATTACTATGTATCTTTGTCTTCTATCCCATCTTGACCTCCCAGCAGTCTCAGGTTTCCTTTCTCCTTGATCTGCAAGGTCTTCTTATCAAGTCTGTCAGTTAGTTCAGGTGTAATGGACGATTTGCTCTAACTATAAAGTTACTGCTTGTTATTTTGTACCTTTTATCCTTCTGTAACTGAGTTGTTACCACTGTCTCAGCTCAGTTTACTTTGTATCTCTACTGACCTCATATTGAGTTTTTGTACAGACATGTTTGACTCATGTTTTGACCTTTGTCTATTGTTCATCACTGTGTAATAGTTACTACTATCTATGTAAATTAATTCATGGCTGTTGAACTATGCTGGTGCCACCTTGTGGCCCGGGTCATGCCTGAAAATGGTCCATTGGATCAGCACACTTACCCGTTTAAAAAAGACATAAAAAAAAATAAATAAATAAAAACAGTTGAATTCTGTTTATGATTCTCGTAATCTTTGGCAGATGATTAGAGACCAGGTCTAGGTCAAAACTGCGTAAACAAACCACCGAAGTCAATAACAGTGCAGTCAAAAAGCTGACAATAAAAACCATGCCTTGGAAAAACATTGTAAAGTAATGATGACAGTGCAGCAACTCAGGGCAGAGGGGGGTTGCTGTATTACCTATTGCCGACTCCGGAAGGGTGAAAGTTGGGGGAGCAGATATAATATTGACGACTCGAGGAGGGTGAAACTCCAGGGTAACAGAGTTACTTTTGTAACTGGGGTGGGAGAAAGTCATGGGGTGGTCAGATTTACTATTGTAACTCCACAGGGGACAGAACTCGGGTGGGGGAGAAAGTCGGGGGGGGGGAGATTTACTATTCTAACTCCAGGGATCATGCAACTTGGGGGTCATGATGGCAAAAAAAATAAATAAAAAGAAGGTCTCAGAATCTAACCCAGGTCAGATGGATATAGCAAGTCTATTCACAGCTTGCAACTCTAACCTCTATGCTACGCTGCCAACACGGAAAGGCAGGACACAGTCGTGGACTTCCACTATTCAGCATGAGTGAAAACAGCTACATGTACAGCGCTAGTTAATATCCCTGGTATTATATCCATGTAGCTGTTTTCACTTACTCTGTTTTCTCATGCGGTCTTGACCGGATACCTTACAGACCTCACTGGTCATGGAAAGGAGGATGAGCCATCCTCTCTTTCCTTGAGCGTGAGATCATAAGTGACCCTAGGTAACCAGTGATGATAGCGATTATAAATGAGTCACTGTAGAAACAGTGACTCATTTATAGCGCTGTCATCATCAGCTACCCTGCAAGGGTAGCGATGCTATAGCACAGAAAGCGACCGGAAGGGGAGGGATAGGAGGGAGGGAGGGTTTGTATGGGTAGGGGATCCTGCTGCAGCCAAGCCAGCCCTGTGGTGTGGTGGTGAGGGTGGCTGGTTATGGTGTGGCAGGCACTGGGTTCAGGACCTGCTGGGTGCGATTGTTTTGCCGCTGCATTTGGCACTCTGTTTTTTTTTTTTCCGTCCGTGTTTTTCCCCCTCCTCGACATGCACCCCCTCACAGAGTTAACAATCCATTGTCAGAGGCATGCAAGGGGGCACTGCCCCCACCACAAAAACACTTAAAATAGCCGGAAGTTGGGTCACTTGGGTTTGTATATCGCCGAAATGCTTTTCGTCGAAATACGTTCACTATGATAGCGATCGCTGTATTGCGATCACTATCATGACGTGGAACTGTGACCCTACTGTAGTGACTGAAAAGTTTAATGAATTTTTTAAATGATTTGTCTTCTTACAGAGCAGGGGTTGAAAACATGCCTACAATGCTAATGCTAATGGTATTTCAAATTTATTATCTTACCCACCTTTTTTTTTATGATACCCACTCCTGATTTGGTCCTGAGTTATTTGGGCAAATTGAATCAACAACCATCTAACAGTATTGATGGTCTGGATTTTATGATCTTAAAAATGGCAAAAGATAGCATTGTTTTCCCTCTTACTGAATTGCTGAATTTTTCATCATGTCAGGGAGTATATCCCATAAGGTAGAAACAGGCTACAATATGTCCCATACACAAATCTGGCTCTAAACAGATAGTCTATAATTATAGGCCCATTTGCTTGTTGGCTCCCATGTCAAAACTTTGTGAATGTATAGTAATGGATAAATGGTAGAATTCTTGTCAAAATATTGTCTCCTGACTCATGTACAGCATGATTTTCATGCGCTACACAATACTGAGACTAGTGAGGTTCACAAACTATATTCATCAGGCCACAGATTCTGGGAATCTAGTGGCCTCTGTGTTTGTGGACCTCACCAAGGCATTCAATCTAGCTGCCCATGCTTTGCTTCTACAGTCATTGTCACATTAATTTCTCAAATGATGTTATTAACTAGTTCTTTCAGGCCGAGAACACAGAACTATTACTCAGACCTGCCATGCTAGTTTTCTTAAAGTTAGCCGTGGTGTCCCACACGGCTCCATCTTGGGACCCTTACTCTTTTCCCTCTTTTTAAATGACTTGCCTTCAATTTGTCCTTTTTCTGAAATGCTTTTATATGCAGATGATGCAGTCATTTTTGGGAAGGGGAAGGATGTGGTGCCCTAAATGACATCCTTTTCAAAAAGAAATTATTAAATTACAGTCTGGTGCAGTGCCCGAGGTATGGTCTTCAACACTAAGAAAACTAAAACTATGGTCTTTAGTAGAACAAAAAAAATAGAGAATAGTGAATTTTTGTTGAGAGCCCTTCATGGTGAGCCTACTGACACAGTTAACCAGTTTAGGTATCTGGAAGTTACTTTTGGACTGTGCTCTAACTTATGAACCTCATGTTGCTGGTATGATAAAAACAATACACCAACATTTGGGCTCCTTATACAGGGTCTGGAGTAATCTTTTGCCAGAGACTTGTGTTCTTTTGGCACCTTACTATTATCAGTCCTGGATTACGGATTATTAATTTATTCAGGTGCAAGAAGTGAGGTATTAACCAGGGTAAGAGTAGCTTACTATTCAACTTACAATTTTATCACTGGACTCCCTTTTAACGTTCACCACTGTTTGTTGTATCAGGTTGCACAGTTACTGTCATTGCATGATCAGGTAAAGATAAAAATGTTAGCTTTTTTTTCACAAGGTCATCTTGGGTAAGGTCCCTTGCTCAACAGTAGAGCTATTTCCAACACAGCAAAAAAATCACTGTACTAAATCCAAGGAATTAATTTTTGTGTACAACTCCTTTTCATAAAATGTGTTTTAGGCAAAAAGTTTTTGAATTTGTTGGGCCAAGCACATATAATAATTTACCAGAATCAGTTAAGACTAATAGATCAGTACCTGTTTTTTTGTTTTGTTTTGTTTTTCTTATTATGCTTTTGTAACTTCCAGTAGCAATTCCCTGTCAACACCCCCCCCCCCACTGACTGACCCAGGATCACCCATACACAGTGTTCCTGGATTGCCCTCCCCAGGGCAGAGCCTCCCGAGCCTCCCAATGTGACCCCGTCAGTGCTCGGTAAAGGATGTGCTGGGGACCCAGATCCCCCATGGGGGGGGCTCCATTAGGCACACCAGAGGCAATTCATTTTTTTCTGGTGGTTTTTCTTGTTGGGGGGGTGTCAGTCAGTCCGACATGCCCCCTTAGGAACAGCATTTGCTGGTGCTCTGGTAATGGTGCATCCTGTGGTCACCCCGGAGCACCAGTCCAGAGACACTCTACCCTCCGAGGTGGAGAGTATGCTATGGCCGATCAATCCACCCCCCCAGCTGGCCCTTGGGCATCCTGAGTGCATTCCCAAACCCGGTCACCCGCATCATAGCGGTAATTCTTTCGGCTGCACTGGTGGGCTGGCCTAGTACCTGTTTTTATGTCAAGTTTTTTAGATGGTCAATCATCTTATTGCTGTAAACAATGTAATTATGTGTTTTTTATATCATGTATTGTATTTGTTTTGTAAATGCTGGTCATATTTGAAAAAGGGCGATATTGCTCAACATGCTTTTCCAGGGTAAATAATAAAATGATATGAAATATAAAATCCAAACACATCACAGGCTACACCCTCCATTTTATGCTGGAGGACAGCTATTACCAGTTCCAAGTTTTTCCTTTGATTTGTCCTTGGCACCACAGGAATTTACCAAATGCTTTTCTTTTGTGACATCAGCCCTCTGGAAGGAAAAGCTTTATGTCTTCCCCTATTTGGAACTTCATGATACTGTGTGTAACCATTCTACATGAGGTATGGCCACTTCTATTACCTGTTTGCAGAATGTGTGTGTTGCTGACATTTATGCTGCTACCACATGGAGTACTGCACATGCTTTCAATAAGCACTACAGTCTAGACTTTGCCTCATACAGACATGCTGGCTTTGGTCTTGTTGTTCTGTAAGGCCTTCTGTCCTGATTTCATATTGGACTTTGCTATCCTCCCTGGTTACTTTGTACAGCTCAGAAGTTATTCCAAAGGTCTGGTCCAATGGAGGAGATATCTTTGATGAAGATAGAGCAGTTACTCAGGGTAACAGTAGATCTTCAAGTCAACCTCCTTCATTGGGCCACAGCACACTCACCCTCCTTGCCCCTGTCTGAGGAATAATCTAGCAGGAAATTCCACTGCCTTTTCAGGAGGTGTCCATATGTGCCTTGTATGTCTTATGTTTCCAGTCCCATGACTCTCCTTGTGTATCTGGTACTGGTTTAATCACAGGGTTCCTCATGCTAAGAGGTCCTCCAAGCTTATCTCTGGCAGGGAACTAAGAAGCAAGGGATCCGCTGACATTTTAGGTTACATGTCAGTTCATAGTTCCTTATGTTCTCTATTGGCCAGTCCTATGCCTCCCCTTGTGTACCTGGTACTGGTCTGGTCTTCTCACCAACATTTTATAGTTGCTGATGTTACATGTCATTGTGGGTGGCCCTCAGCTAGCAAAAGTTTCTGAGTGGTCCCGATGCCAACAGCATATAGTTCAAAGTCGTAGCCCAATGGAAGAGATTATCTCAAAGATCTACTGTTACTGATAAGTAAATGCTCCTTCTGTTAAATAAAAAAATTCTGACTTTACATTAGGGTGGCAACAGAGTCAGAAACCAGTGAAAGGCTAGCTGCAATTAGGGCTTAGATTAAAACAAATAAGAAAAGAAAGCCCATAGCAGGGGCTTCATATAGGGGGTAGAGCATGTCACATAAAGAGAGCAAAGAGTCAAGGAGCAGGAAGGTCTTCCTAGCACAGCTGGACAGAATGGTGGAGAAGAGAGGACTGGCTAGGCTGGAAGCATGCCTGAAGACACCAGAGATGAATCACGTCAGAAGAGAGCGAAGGAACTAGATCTGAGGGCAGGGTCAAAAGGTAAGAGGCTTGCACCAGGCCTAAAGTTTAGTGGTAAAGATATAAGGGCAAAGTTATGTGTTTTGGCCAGGCTAAATCAGAGGGTAGTAGCCTTCCAGGCCACTACAAAGTTGGATCCAGCCTGGCAGCTTCCGATGGAACTTGTCAGGCTAAGAGCTGTACCCCCAACCCAAATGGTCCAGGGAAACTTGTAGAAGCAGGGAAGGGACAGCCACCTTGGGGCCCTGGGTCTGACCAGTATTGAGCCCAAATTGAAGATGGTCCACCCAGGAGGCCAAAACAGGCACCTAAGAAGAGGCATGATTAGGGCCTATGGCCACAGTGGCTGCATCTTGTGAAGAAAAAGCGGGCATTGACCTGAATCTGAGTTTGAGGAGGAATGGACCCAACCAATAAGAAAAAATGGTCACTGAAGGAGAGGCCCAATGGGGCTCACAACCATAGTTCCTGGGTCTTCCAAAATAATCTATGGGCTGGCAAGAGTCTAAATCAAGCAGGAAGTATCATGGGTGCCCTACAGTTCCTCCTTTCCCATGGAACCCTTCTTAGACACAGATGTTGAGTCAGATTCGACAAACCCCCAGGGGCCCCTTTTGGGTGGAAGGAGGACCCTTTCACCCTTGCTGAGGAAGTCAGTGATCTCTTCTGACTCAAAGGACAAGGAGGTCATCTTCAGACCACCCAGAGACTAGAAAATGGATGAGGTACTGGGACCCAGAAGAACATAGCAGATCTACTGACTGTGCAAAGCTAAGGGGGGGACACCAAAGCTACCTCTAGGTGGGTGGCACCACACTCCCACAGGTAGTACCTTCACCACCCTGAAGCAAGATATTACCACAGCTTGAAGTTTACCCACATTGGGAAGCCACTTCGTTATTACTGACATGGTTTCCGGGGAGGTGTAGAATTCCATACACAGAGCCCCACTTGAGACTAGAGGCACCCAACTTGAAGTCCATGTGGGAGCACCCAGAGGTGGCTCAGCATAAGCTGAAGAAGATGGTCACCTTGGGGCATATTACTAGCCTGTTTGAGGTCACCCCCCCCCCATCAGATCTCCGTGCTCCACAATATGGCTGGTATCAAAGGAGGCCCCTTGCGACACTTACTTGATGAAATTTGCCACACTCGGAGGGGGGTTAGTGAATGACTGTTGACCCCACACTGACCTCGGTCCACTGTGCTTCCCTTGACTGGATGCTAGTACAAGTGGGACAATGTGGCCGTGGAGCTCTCATGGCAATGGCAGACAATGAGTCTGCATTCCAGTGCCTCCCTATGTACCTCACAGATTTCCACTTGTTGGGTAGCATGTTTGACAGGTGCTCTTATATGGATAAATGCATGGTAGTGTTTGCTCCATAGCACACGTCTACCTTGAAAAGCCTAGTGATTTTTTGCATCGCATTATAGAGCAGCAGGCCAGGCGGAGAGGGGTCACCCATTACTTTGATGAGTTCCAGTTGGTGGAGGCACTGAAAATGGAGCAGTGTGAACAGTTGCTGATGACCATTCAACAGGTGTGCCAGGAAACTGGAGCTGAGCCAGCCCACCAGTGCAGCAGTAGAGCTACCACTTGCAACACAGGTTTAGTAGCAGATGCAGGTCGTTGGAGGGCCAGCCAGGGGGAGAAGGATAGAGCATCCCAGGGACCACTCTCCTCCTCCAGGGGAAGAAGGGATCGAGGTGCCTGTGTTGCCTGGCCCCTAGCGGTATGCCCAGGGACAGCACCCAGGCCTGCTGAGCATTAGTGGGAGCAGTGGGCAAACATCAACGCCTGGTGCATGGGAGCATGTACCGACCTTTTGACATCATTGGATGTCCCACCACTCGCTGGGGGGAGAAACTTACAAGGGGGAAATCCATCCATGCCTCAGGATCCCCTAGATACTCAGACCCTGACCCAGGCCACAGATGTGGGGACACCCCAGGAACCTCTACTCCATAGCTAGAAGAAGGAGCAGGCAGTTGGAGACTGGCTTGGCTGGCACCCACCACAAGGGGTAGGCTTGTGGGGTTGAAAGTCCCTGTGGTTTGTGGTGGCTAGGAGACTAGGGACGGGCATGACTGGGGGCAAAGCCCAGCCAGAGTGATAATATATAAATTAAAAAAAAAAGGAAATTGGGGTTCCCTTGGCCCACAAGAAAAGGGAAGGCACTGCTACGATTATCTCATTCCTGGGCATTGAAATTGATTCCTGGGCCGTGGTGTACAGGCTTCCGGTTGAGAAAGATAAGGCAGTGTGGCACACAGTGAGACAAGCATTGCAAGCAATAGTACTGACCTTGAGACAGATGCAGCAACTACTGGAACAACTTAACTTTGCCTGCCACACTAGCCCAATAGGCTAGGCATTGATGAGGCATTTTGCCAGGGCTATGGCCAGACTGCAAAAGCCCAGCATAGATGAAGGAAGAGCTGATCATCTGGGGGACATTTCTGGCAAACTTAAACAGGGGAAACAGCCTGGTCTGATGCAGAGGTTTCCAATACTGCTATGGAGCTGTGTACACATACTCTAGGGGAAAATCTTTGGGGCAGGTTTTCAGGGATCCTGGTGTGCAGGGGCATGGCTGGGGGCCTGGAAGGTCTCAGATATAACCAAGAATGTCACATTTCTAGAGTTGTTCCCAATATTGGTAGCATTAGGGGTATGGGGGCCAGATCAAGGGATAAAGGGTGTTGTTCAGGTCCAGTAATATGGGGCAAGTGCACATGATAAACAGGCAAAGGGGAGCAGCAGTGAACTTGCTGTAGAATTTATTCGCTGGTGTTAATCAATGTGCAGTTTAGGGCAATGAATGTACCTGGGGAGTGCAGCAGGGTTGCTGACACTGTCTCATTCATGAGGGCACTGGTTCTAGATGCTGGCACCAGAAGCTGATATCACACTGCACCAGGTTCCTCCATTCTTGTAGTAGCTGGGAAACTTGATGGATGGGGGTTGATCTGCCAACCCATAGCATCGAGAACCAGTAGGATGTATAAAAAAGTGGTGGAGTAATTCCTGAGGATCCATTATCTTCGTGAATGGAGTGAAGAGTGGCCAATATGGGAAGACCAGCTGGGCTGATTTGTGGCGGCGCTGAAAGATGAAGACAGCTCAGCAGCAGCAAGCCACCACCTATTAGGCATTTCCTGGCTCAGCAAAGCTCCTAGGACTGGAAGCGCACAACAAGTCTTTAAAGTGTGAAACGTTCTTGAGGGATGGGGTAGGTCAGAGTTTGGGAGGTAGGATAGCAGGTGTCCACTGAAGCTTGACACAGTAGAGGCCATTGTAGAGGCACTGCAGTCATTGTGCTACAGTTCTCAGGTGAAACCCCTATTTTGGGCAGTCTTTTTCGTAACATTTTGTGGGGCCCTGTGGGTTTTAGAGGTCACAGCAGTGGCAAAGCATGATAGGACCAAAAGAGGCTGCACAAGGGCAATATCATACTGTAATCCCCTCCTGTTCTGGGGCTTACTAATAGTTCCCCTCTCTCACCCCTGGGCTGGCACTTTAGGTGGGTAGGGCCCTGGTGTGTGTCTGCCTTCTGGGTAGGGCTGTTCCACCACTGGGTATAAATTTGGGTGTTAGGGTAGCTGAGGAGGCCAGCAAGTAGAGATGTTTACAGTGGGGCTGGGGTTCGAACCCTCAGTCTGAGGATTTGCAGCCTGCTACTCTGTGGTGCATTTTGGGGTTTTTTTTGGGTGCTCGGTCTTGGGTGGTGTAAGGGATGAGGCCAGTGGAGTGGGACCACATGATGGAGAAGGAACTGCGGCATGGAGGAAAGGTATGGCCAGCCCCATGCTCTGCAGTATAGAGGCAGGTCTGGGTCCTGTCTGGGTGAGGATCATTACGTAGTGGGGACTCAGTGGTAGTGAGAGCACTGCTGTGAGGCCTTTCCGGTGGTGGCAGCACTGGGGGTCCGTTACCTGTGTGGCATGCTGCCTCGGGTGAGGGGTCTACTGGTAGTGGGTCACTGCATCTGCCTTCCCCTGTTTAGTACAGAGGTCTGGGGTGTGAAGTGGTTGCCAAGTGTTATAGGCCTGAATTTCTGCAGTAGGAAAAGGTTTGGAGGAAGTCAAGGTGGCTGGCTGTAGTTTAGACCTCCCTGTTCCCGAGGTGGTTGGAGGGTCGGGTCGTTCTGGAGCTGCCAGCCCAGTTGTGTCCCTGGGGGCATTTTAAGGAGTCCCGGTGGTTTGCATGTGGTCTCGGCAGGTTATTGCACCGCAGGTTTACTATCCGAGCCCCTTGGCTCTTCGAGATTGGTGGAGCCCATTTCTCAGCCTGTTTAAGCCTTAAGCTTTGTGCTGCAGCTTTGGGCTGCTGTAATATTTGTTTGCTCCTTGTGCCTGCCCATTTGTGCCTCTAGCCCCATGGACCTGTAATATTATTTTATTTGTTTAAATTAATTAAATGTCTTTTATTCTTTTAATTCATTGTGGCTGTCATGAATATTTGGTGGCTGCTTTTTCTAACCCACTTTGGCCCCGCAGTAAGTTGCATGCCCTGCCTGCTGCAGTGTTCCATGTATGAGGCAGAAGCCTGCCTGCCTGTTCTGTGCTTTGTGGAGGTGGAAGACTGTCAGCAACTTGTACTTTACGGGTGTAGCTCCACACATAAGGTAGGCCAAGCAGTTTATGTTGTTACCTGGAATTCTATGACTGGTTCTTGGTTTGTGACCCCCTACACTTTTCCATCAGGACCCCTATACACTAGAGGGAGGGTTACAAACATTGGGACTCATCCAGGATTCATTTTACTGCTCTACCAGGCTGGGTAGCAAACATTTTGGGGTGGGCAGTCTTGGATGTCCACTTTAATGAAACTGCATCATTCCTGGGGGTCGCCATGTTGGGCCAAGTTTTCGCACCTTGTTTGGTGTCTCCTCAGCCATGTTGGCACCTCATATTAATGAGCTTGTGCCCACATGGTGTATTATGGCTGTGATGGTTGGCTGAGAGGCATTGTAACCTGCTGGGAGAGATTTGGCACCATAATTTTGTTCAACAGCTTTGTGGAGTGAGGGAGTTCAAGAGATCGTTATCGGAGACAATGCCAGGCAAGGAACCTCAGGCTGTGGTCCCTGTCTCTCTATTTTTCTGGCTTAAGAAGACTGCTGGCTGAGGGACTACTGAGGAGCACTATGTGCACTGCAACTACCAAGGAGTGGGTATTGTGCTCTGCTGTTATGCCCAGCTTGTGCTAGGGGGGGTCCTTCTGGGTTGTACAACCTGCCACCCTATACAATCCTCTGGACCAGCCCTTCTTTGCCATCTGTGGTTTCTGCTTCATTATTGTCGATGGGCAGTCTGAAGTTATGGGTTGAAACAAAGGCGGCTTTTCCCGCCAGATGTGGTAATTGAATCTGTGGAAGAAGCTCTTTATGGTGGGAAGGAGCAAAGACATCTGCCCAGTCCTTCCCTACCACCATCTGCTCTCCCTTCCCATGGCAGAGGAAGAGGGCAAGGAGCGTGTATGAAACCTGCTGACCCCCCCCAGGGCCCAGGGGGTCAGCCCCTGCCTCCTCATCCGGCAGCGGCAGTAAGAGTGAGGCCACTGGTGAAGAGGCTTCTCTCAAGGCTGAGTCTGTGAAGGTAGAGGGCTTATTAGAGGAAGTTGAGGTGGAATATATGGAATCCCCAGATTTGCCTCCTGGCGAGTCTCTTAGGCACTACATGTTTGCGAACCAGGACATTTACCGTGCCATCCCTCAGCTGTACCATAGGCCTGTATTGACTCTTCCTGATACCATCCCTCGCCTCCAGGTGATGAGTAAAGCGACTAGAGTGAAAATGGATGGCTTGCTGGTCACCGGCCCCCTGAATGTTCACTATAGAAACGGGGTTCGGTTGGAGCCAGGAAAAGCCTGCCAGACCAGGGTAAAGGAGTTGCTTGAATGGTCGCAGGCAGAATACTGGATAAGGCGGAGGATCCATCTAGCATACCCACAGACCGACTATCGCTATCTGTCTGAGCATTTATGGGACATTGTGGAAGTAAAAAAGAATGACTGGGTGTTTACAGGGATGGTGCAAAGTTGCAGATGTGTGATGATGAGACCAGACCTCCCCTCAGAGCAGCTGATTCGTCGTGCCAGGTCACTGTGTCATTTTGCAGCTTGGGCTGGTCTGACCTTATACAAGCACTATGGTCTGGTGCAGGATGTAGTGGGTAGTTAGCTCAAGTATTATGTGATCTCTGTGGATTCATTCTGCAATGAAATGACCAAGCCTGACCCTGATATCTATTACCCCCCTGGACCTTCCATCTGAGAGAGAGGTACTTTAATGAATTTTCTGTGCTGCCAGGACTATTTCCGGTGTTGAGGTTTTGTGGCTGTTTATGCTCATGGTGGTGTTGCTGTTTGTTCCCTGAAATGAAGAAAATCTACCCAGACTCTTGTTTGAAAGTCATCCAGCACTGGCTTGGGACCTTTTTGGACTGTACTTCTGCAACAGTATCTAAGGACTGTGTTTAGTTCAAAAGAAAAAAAAAAGAAGACTGAATGGTTCGTCCAAGATTGCTACCTCATTTGGTTACATTTGTGTAAGTGTGGCAGCGAATGGGTGGTGGGTTATGTTGGTGCATGTGTGCTTGTGAGAGTGTCTGGGTAGTGTGTGCGGAGTGTGTGCTATTACATTGGTTAAAGTAACTTATGCAGTTTAAGAAAAATGTTTGCTGTTTGAATGTTGTCCTGGCAGGGTCTGTTTTTCAAATTCTGCTGTTATTTGGGGAGGGATTAAGGAGTAATGGGCTCCACCGGCTATTTTTTGGGGGGTGCAGTAGGTTCCCTCTTGGGTTCTGTCTTGGCAGTCCAATGTGTAGGAGTTTGCCCAAGGGAGAGTGCGCATATCCCATCAGCACCCCTCTTGTAATGGCTGTGTGCCCCATTTCCGGGGGGGGGAGGTAGATTTTAAGGGAGGAGAGTGTAAGCCCGCCATATTCTGGGTGTTACTAAGTGTAAGCCCCCCATATTCTGGGTGTTACTAATAGTTACCCTCTCTCACCTCTGGGTGTTGGGGGGAGCTGAGGAGGCCGGTGCCATAGGTTTGATAACTTCGAGGTTGGTGAAGCCCATTTCTCAGCTGCCTAGGCCTAAGTTTGGTGCCGCATCTTCAGGCTGCTGTAATATTTGTTTGCTCCTTGTGCCTGCCCATTTGTGCCTCCAGCCCTATGGAGCTGTAATGTTATTTTATTTGTTTACATTAATTAAATGTCTTTTATTCTTTTAGTTCAGTGTGCCTCTCATGAAATTTTTTGTATTTAGCTTTTTTCTAGTTTTTTTTTCTTGGGTTTCCTCCCGCCCACCCCCGGCCCTGGCTCACGGCCATACATGTGCGTGAGGCATGCACGCACACTGGAAGCCAGCTCAGCCCCTTCCACCCACCCGTACTGCCTCTCTGCCCACCTATATCACCCCACCAGACCTCTACCCGGTGGGGAACGGGACTACGGGAGGATCGACAACCCACCACAACCACTTCCGGGAGAGGAGAGCAGCCTAAACGCATGCTCAATCCCACTCCTCCCCCCCCCCCATCCTGGCACCCCAATGACCCAAAGTCGTTCCTGAACCTGGGTTGCTGGCACAGCACAAGGTGTGTCATTCAGCGCCTCAGCCCTCAGCACCACCGGGCATGCTACCCCTCATGAATTTTTGGTGGCTGCTTTTTCTAACCAGCTTTCCCCCCTGCAGTAAGTTGCTTGCCCTGCCTGCTGTGGTGTACCATGCATGAGCTAGAAGCCTGCCTGCCTATCCTGCGCTTTTTGGAGGTAGAAAATTGCCACCAGCTTGCACTTTCTGGGTGCAGCTCCACACATAAGGTAGGCCAAGCAGTTTATGTTGTTACCTGGAATTCTATGTCTGGTTCTTGACTTGTGCCCCACTCCACTTTTTCACCAGTACCCCTAGACACCGGAGGGAGGGTTACAATACTATCACTTGAGAATACCATGGCATGTTTTAGGAGTTCAAAAACAGATCATAAAGGTCTAGACACATGGGCAAAGGTGAGGGAATGGGGGTGGATGGGAATTAAGGCAAGTCTTGGCTAATTATACAGAAGGGGTACAGGGGCTGGGGTAGGCACACTTTCAGAATGCAGAAGACTCACCAATAATCCAATTTCAGTTCACAAGGATGTTAGCTAGGGTTCTTAGGGTGGTGGGTGAGAACCCAGAGGAGTACAGGACCTTCTCACTCCATGTAGGGACTGTGACATGGATGGCCAGCCAGAACATGTCAGAGGGTGAAATAAAGAAGCTGGAGTGGTGCAAGTCGCATGCAGTGAAGCGATACATATATTTTAATCAGACCTTCTTTCTCATCAAGCAGGTCAGTGGTGGCCTGTGCAGTGGGTGTGAGTTTGTGGTTACTCCTTTGTGTACTGGGCTGCAGTATGGGAGTGGGCATAGCAAGGGTGGGGTGAAGCTGATCTTCGGCAATGCCCAGGTCAAAGTAACATGGCTAGGTCAGAGGAGCATGCTGTTGGATTAGTTGGGGCCCCTGTGGGGGGGGCCTCAAACGACCTGCCCCTGAGTTCCTGGTGAAACACTTCGGAGCAAACAACCTTGAGGAAAATAAATCCATAATGCTGATACAGGAGATGATGATGACAGCAGAAATCAGGATGATTCAGCAGAGCTTCCCACTCCCCAAGATATTCTAGTCTCACATCATGCAGCAGCAGGAATAGTGAGGACATTAAGGCCATTGACAGGACAAAGAGAAAGATTAATGGAGAGAAGGGGACTTTTAGACTGAGCTTGCTTGGGGGAGTGGTGAAGCATGACGACATTGCTATAGATACCCCAGGACTGTACCACTTTGAATGAGTGTGCCTGTCTGACCTTGGTCAAGATCTGTTCTGCTTAGCCATATAGACCTCACTAGAGCCTACATACTGTGACATACTGTGGAAAGCCCAATCTGGGGATGAGGTAATTATGCTTACGGCAGGTAGGAAGTCTCTCTAAGGCTCGCCTCATACTGGATCAGATCCACCGGGCCCAGATAGGGGAACAGAAGGGCATCGACCTGCACCAGGAATGAACTGGTGCCTCCCACATAGGTGCTCAGGGTGAGAGGCTCTTGCCGAGCACTAATGAGCCTGAGCTTACCATGGTCACACTGTTTCCACAGGGCTGGGGTCTGCCACATCAGGCCCATGGCATGTGGTTCCCCAATGGGTGTCTGTGATCTCCTGTTTGAGTTTTGAGGAAGGTCTGCCTAGTGCTGAACCCAGGACGGATGGCATGAAGGTGTTTTCCATACCCTTTACTTTTAACCCCAGGGTAGAGCCTTGCCACAGGAGGTGGCTGTGACTCATGCTTTCTTAGCAAGACCACAGGGCAGGGTCAATGTGTCAGATTACTTCATGCTCATGTTATATTTTGTAACACTCAAACTGTTGAATAAACACATAACTGTGGCCATTCAGATTGCAACAATTGTGTGGTTACTGTCTTGGGTGCGAGGGGAGGAAAAAGAAAGGCAAGGCTTGAACAACCCATGCCCCTTCTAAGAGAAATCCAAAGGTGAAGGGGGGTTGGTTTTTAGCCACTCCATAATCCCCTCTCACCATCGGATCAGAGGTGTTGGGGGCCAAGCTGCCCCCTCCCCCTTCCTGCCAGGTGGGGTGGATCTTTTGTTGCCACAACGACTAAAACAATAGGTGAAAGAAAAGGTACAAATCATTCCCATCAGCTAAACTGAGCAGTAGCTGCAAAGTCTTTTTAAGAGCAGTAGGGTATATTTTTCCTTATGATCATACTTTGTCTAAACATACAGTACTTTCCTTCAGAATGTATTTTAATTTAAACACCTTAGGATTTTGGATGGCTCTGCTAAGTAAAACTTACTAGAGAGAGAATGGTTGGCACCTGAGGATGCTGGTGCAAAACACAAAACTATCACAAACAAGAAAAAAGTTCTTCACCCAGCAAATGTACCCCCATAGTACTAAACACAGCACAGTATAAAGTGCAAAATACAGTGCAACTGAGTCCAGCCAGAACATGCTGGAAAAAGTTTACTCTAAGAGTTCTACAGACTTCAACGTGTTTTGCATCCTACTGTTGGTGCTTTTTCAAGGGAGTGGCCTGTTGGATAGACCATGATGCTTTTAAACAAAGGGTTTAAAGGGCCATGTATGATTTAAAAAGCAAGGCACACTACTGCACCTAGTGATAAGAGATTATGTCATTAGATTACAGAAGATTCACGGTGCCAAGTAGGTGCCACCTAAAACATCCATACAGTAAATGACAATAAATAACCCTATTACTCAAAATGAAAGTGCTAGTGCAATAGTTAAAAACATGTGGCAATGTGTCTTTTTGCAGCAACTTTCATAAAGTATCAAAGAATAGGTTACTCAATTGTAACTGTGGTTCTAGGAGTGGTATATGGTTCACATCCACACTCTGCTAGTTCCACTGGAAGGGGATAAGTGGCCAGATGTCTCTAAGCTAAGCTCCTCCCACCACATGGGTGGCTATATCCCCCAACTCTGCCCCATGATGTCAGATCTCGGACGCTGGAAGTAGGATCACTTGCCACTTGCTGGGGAAGCCAGGTAGGTTGTGTGGATGTGAACTATATACCATTCCTAGAACTATGGTTACAGCCTACAGGTGAGCAACCTGTTTTTCTAGGGGTGTGGATATGGTTCACTTATCCACACTCTGGCAGATTTCTAGCAGTTCTTTGGGAGGAGAGGGCAAGGTGCATCCCCTACTTGGTGAACAAAGACTGGAGAACAGGGAAACACAATTCAGAGCCACTGCATGGTGCGTGGTGCACACAGTATATAAATATCTGAAGAAAGCAAGCAACTGTGGCACTCACTGACATCCAAAAAAGTCATACCAGCTTGCATTAAGTACAGTGCTTAATTCTTTTATTATTGTAGAGGATCTTGACAAAGCGCAGTGCACCTGCGTAAAATTGAGTTTTTTTCAGAGTTGGCAAGAGGTTGGTTTTTGCGGCAGCTGATGTCATAATAATAAAATAATTAAGTTGTACCTGTTGCAAGTTGGTGTGACTTTTTGGGATGTGAGTGAGTGCCACAGTTGTTTGCTTTCTAAAGATAAGAGAACCAAGGTCCCAAAATACACATACCAGTGTGACTCAAGGTCGATATGGCAGTGGAAATTGAAGGTGTATGCTGACTTCCAGGTAGCAGCCCTACAGATTTCCTGTATGGGAATATCCCTAGAAGTAGCCATCAAGGCAGTGGTATGTCTGGTGGAATAAGCCTTAATCCCTACGACCAGCCAACCTATGGGTCAATGCAAGATATGATCCACCCTGCAATCATCTACTTTGCTGTCAGTCTGTCAGGTGCGGCTTCAGCATAGGTGACAAACAGCTGACAAGCCTGTCCCCAAATCCCAGCCATATATTCCACATAGTAGAAGAGCATTCTCCGCAGGTCCAGTGTATGGAGCCTGTGGTTGGCCTCTGAACAGAGGGTGGGTAAAGTATACCGGTAAGTTAATCACCTGGTGGAGAAATTCCAATACCACCTTTGGGAGGAACATTGGGTTGGGGTGAAGGATGACTTTGTCCTATCTAAGACCAGGTAGGGAGACTCCACCAAGAGCATCTGGAATTCCCCTAACCTTCTGGCAGACGAGATGGCCACCATTAAGGCCGTCTTACATGACAGGTGTGACAACTCACACCTGTGCATCGGCTCAAATGGCTTGCCCATGAGTACAGCCAGGACCAGCAGTAAGCCCCACAGTGGAGGTGGATTATGCACCAAAGTGGACAAGTGGTCAAGACCCATGAAAAAGTACCTGACCACTTTCTCCTGGGCCATCAGTGATATACTGGCCTATGTACAGTAAGCAGAGATGACTGCCATGTGCACCTTAATGGTTCTCGCTTGCAGTCCTATCTGGGAAAGGGACCAGAGGTAGACCAGGATGCTAGCCACAGGGCAAGCAAGGAGATCAAGCTCCTTGCCCTAGCACCAAATGGAAAATCTCTTCCATTTACTGCTTAGTACCTATAAGTCAACTCCTTCCTGGATGCGTCCACAATGTGGAGGACGTCCTTGGATAAACCCAAGATCTGGAATTCTAGCCTCTCAAGAACCAGGCCATGAGGTGCAGGGACTGTCCCCCAAAGTCTGGTCAGAAGGTCTGGGTGGAAAGGCAGTTGCTGTGGAGACCGGCTGCTGAGGCTGAGGAGATCTGTGTATCAGAACTGCCATGGCCAATCTGGAGCTATCAGGATCATCCATGCCTTGTCCTTCCTGACCTTGACCAGTACTCTGTAGATTAATGGGAAGGGAGGAAAGGCACACAGAAGGCCCAGGGTCCAGGGCCTGGTGAAGGCATCCCCCATCAGTGTGCCAGACTGTGGGAGGCAGGCACAAAACAACCTCAGTTTGGCTTTCTCCCAGGAGGCAAACAGATCATCAAGGGTGAACCACACTGGGAGAACAGGTTGTTCGTCACCTCCTGATTCAGAGACCACTCATGCAATGTTTCTCCTACCGAGCTGAGAGCGTCCACCAGCTGACTGATCTCCCCCATAATGTGAAATGCAAGGTGATTATTGCCCAGGCTGCGCAGAAAGGTATAGGTGCATAGTGCCTCCCAACACAAAGGAAGGGAGTGTGCGCCACTCTGTCTGTTCAGGTAAAACATGGTTGTGGTATTGTCCATCTAGACTTGAACTACCTGACCCCTGATTAGCACAGACCAGTTGCACTGCATGGAGCTCCAGCAGGTTTATGTGGTGAGAGGACTCCCTGGAGGACCTGAAACTGTGGGTCATGTGCTCTCCCAGTTGCGCTCCCCATCCCACCTGAGGTGCGTCCATCATCAAAGTGACGGTCAGCTCTGGATGGATAACCAAGGTTCATTCCTCCAGATGTTCCAGGACCACCCACTACTGGATGATGTCCCACATCGACTGGGTCATCGTGACCAGCTGGTCCAACTGACGTAAGCGCTAAGACCACTGATGACCCAGCTGCCACTGAAGGGGGCCCATCTACCAATGGGTCAACAGACCATGCTGGTGCAGGATGCCATGCACCCCAGCACCCACAGGAAATCCCAGGCAGGGCACAAGAGCCCAGCCTGAAATGATCAGGCAAAGGAGGTAAGATCCTGTGCCCGGTCCACAAGGAAGGGGGCCTTGGCCAGCCAGGAGCCTAGTTCTGCCCCAATGAACTTCATTGCCTGCTTCAGTACCAGTTTGCACTTGTCTGGATTGACCAAGAGGCTCAAATTTCTGCAGGTCTGGAAAGCCAGGTCTGTGGATCTTGCCATGGCCTCTCTGGATGGACTAGCTATCAGCCAGTCGTTCAGGTAGGGGTACACTCTGACCCCTAAGCACCACAGGTGGGCCATTACCATTGCCATGCAGTTGGAGAAGACTGTTGGAGCTGAGGAGAGGCCGAATGCCATGACCTAGAACTGGTACAGGACCCCTCCCCCCCTGCTTGGAACTGGAGGTACCAGTGGTGGGACCTGTGGACAGAAATGTGGAAAAACATGTCCTGGAGGTCCAGGGAGCAGAACCACATGCCCTGCTCCAGGGATGGTATAATCTGGCTAAGTGGTCATCTGGAACTTGTGCTTTCATACATACTGATTGAGATCATGAAGATTCAGTATGGGGCGCCAGCCCCCCCATCTCTTACAGGACCAGGAAGTACCTGGACATGCAACCCTGACCAGCCAGGGTGTCCAGGGCACAGACACGTAACCCTGACTGGTCAGGGTGTCCAGGACACAAGCTATGGATCCTTCTGCAAGGAGCTGAGCTACATCCTGAGGTGGACAGCATGTCCTGAGACACCCCAGACACTCAAAGTGCATGAAGATGGTAGGGCGGGAGAACCTTGAAATTGAGAGACAGTCTTCTGCCCACTAAATCCAACACCCACTTGTCCGTTGTGATAGCGGACCAATGTGGCAAGAAGAAATGTAGCCTGCCTCCAATGGAGAGAGTGGTCAGTGATGGGACAGGACAGATGGAGGGATGACACCACCCAACCTGTCATTGGGCAGCCTTTGTGGGGGCACCATTGGCTGGTGAGAAGGTCTGGGTGGAGAGGCAGTTGCTGTGGAGACTGGCTGCTGAGGCTGAGGAGATCTGTATATCAGAACTGCCATGGCCAGTCTGGAGCCATCAGGATCATCCATGCCTTGTCCTTCCTGACCTTGACCAGTGCTCTGTAGATTAAGGGGAAGGGAGGAAAAGCATACAGAAGGCCCATGATGCCAGAGGGACACCATTACCCCTGCCCCCTTTTGGACCTTGACCCCCAGACTTCTTGGGGCACCAGGTCTGGAACTACCCCTGCTGGGGCTTCTGCAACTGAGGTTCTGATTGGAAGGACCAGTAATGAAAGGCCAGTTTCTTTGACTTTTTCTTCAGTTCCTTCTGGGACGAAGTCACAAAATGCAGGGTGGCACTGGACTTGTCCTTCCACACCAGGACCAAAGACATCAGTGCCCAGGAAAGGGAGATCTGCCAACCTCTGCTAAAGGAGGACAATCACAGCCAGGCCCTGCAACACACTGAGACAGTCATTGCCACTGCATGGGTGCAAGAGCCACCCATGTCTAAGGTTGTCTGGAACAATGTCCAAGGCAAGAGAGGGACCCTTCTACTGAAGTGATTATGGAGCTCACAAAGATGGTGCTAGAGTAAAACTCCTTTATGTATCATAATGAGCATTTCAACCAACAAAGGGGTACGGTGATGGGTCAAGTTTGGTACCCAACTATGCCAACCTCTATTTGGGGGAGTGGAAGGAAACAAGTGTAAGTGATGCAGACACTAACCCACTCTGATGCCAGATTGGATTGTGACGTCACTTTATTGATGATGTCCTAGCTGTGTGGGGTAGGACGGGGGAAATGGCAGGAATTTGCTCAACTGTTGGAAGCCAGCAACCCAAATTTTAAATTCACATTGGAATATAGTCAGGAGGACATCCATTTTTTGGATTTAAAAATAAGGAAGGGTGACAAGGGGGGTTGTAACTGATATCTACAGGAAGCCAACTGATTGCAGTATCCTCCTGTTATAAATTGGGAAGGGAAAATACTGAGCTCTGATTGGTTGTTACCTGTGTATTAGATCAGTCTAATGCACAGATAAAAACAAACACTAGGAAACTGGACACAGTACAACATATATCACTGTGCCATTAGAACACTCATTTTAAAAACACCACCATTTTTTTGCTCAGTGAGTGAGGGAGTCTTCATATAAAATTATGAACAATAAAAGCCCACCAGTAACCCAGTAGGCAAAGTAAACAACGAATTACAGAAAATCTAAGCCCCATAGATACAGCAGCAGTTATTTTTAACAGCCTCACATCAAGTCATTGCTGTAACTCTGGAGTACCCAGTCGCTCCCGCAGTCCATGCTGCTAAACATGCACCACCACCCCTCCCCCCCGGTAGCTTGTTCACTATCAAAAATAGAGCACTTTATTGACCATTTTAAAAGCATCCCCACACACCTGGCTGATTCCCTACTTTTTGCTATTAAGTAAACAAGACACAGACATGCACTCTGGTGCCCACCGCTACACTACGCTTCTCTTCTGTATTAACCAAGAGCAGCTACAACTACTATTCAGCCTGTTCAGAGTAAAAAAAATATGGAAATGGGAAACAGACACTCCTTTGCGGCTCCAACCACTGTCTCTGCTGCACGCTTCCGACTCCTCCAGTTTCAGCAGCACATACCCCCCCCATCCTGCCAACCGCTTGCTCTGTCACCACTGCCTACTGTTCACTCATATTGTCACAGCTGCAGCCCATTCATTCACTGTGACAACTTAATAAACTATTAAACCTGAGCTCAAGCTCGCGATCCACCATGCCTTACAATCCTCACTGTAATGCCGTCCTCCATTGTAGTCCTGGTTCCCACCTCTATAGCGGATCTCAGCTCATTCACTCCTGTCACAGATAGTATAAAAATTAAAAACACAAGGAAATCCATTTTTAGAACTAGAACAACACACTGCCTCCCAACAATGGGGGGGGGGGTTAACTATGGAAGCCTACAGTAAGCAAAAGTTAGAAAGCAAAAAAAATACTTCAGGCGTTAGAAGTATTTTATCAAAAATTTAAGTACTCTTGCTAATGTTGACAAAGTTTAAAATTAGTTTTCTTGGCTCCTAATGACACGTAACAAAAGATGCCCATTTTATAAGTGCAATAAGACACTCCATGGATGTACCTTAGATAGTTCTAATGCATGATCAGGGGCTGAAAGCACTTGTGCCCTACTACACCCATAGTAGTGCATTAGAACTATCTAATGCACACTCCGTTGTGTCTTACTGCTTACTTACCAACTAGCTGTGATCCACGCCACACAACCAGGAGCATATCCAAGGCCCAGTTCATACAGACCAGATGCAGCTACAGCACAGATCAAGCATGTCAATTAGGTGCTGCAGAACTTGAAAATCGTCTAAGAGAAAGAGGATACAGTGAGCCCAACTTTGTAGAAGTGAGAGGGTCAGTGGATAGCATTGGAAAAACTTCTCCCCTGCAGTACCAATTGAAAAACAGTAAGGGGGGCATGGCCTGACCAGGCAGAAGATGGCAGCATAGTTCAGAATCTCTGCAGGAATGATTGCAATCTAACCTCATCCAGCCTTCACCAGACCTTTCTTTGGTACCAACTCCTGTGACCATCCTGTAATCTTACTGCTGACACAGTTTGTAAGTCATTTTTGATCCATCATCTACATATATTCAATTATTCTACACTGTACTGCAGCATACTAGTCCTCATCCTTCAGCATTATGGCAGATCTCCAAGAATAACAAAGCTCACTTGTTAGAGTGGAAGTAATGTTTTCTATACTGATAGCTGAGATTAATGATCTAAAAACCTCCACCCAACAGAATGCGACCACTTTTGAAACTTTTAGCCAGAAAATTGCATTTAATGAGAAAGCAACGGCCTGTAACACCACTACTATTCATGACCTCCAGGCTACTGTCCGCAATCAAGATCGAACTGTTAAATCCCTACAAGCCCAAACTGACAATATTGAAAATCGTAATTGTCGCAACAATTTACAGTTTTTTGGCTTCTCTGAAGGTGTAGAATTAGGAGACACTACTGTGCTTTTATTACATGTACTGCTTGCAATGCTTAAACTGCCTCCTGACCTAACGTTAATCATTGAGTGGTCTTACCGCACTCTGGGTCCCAGGCCAACATCAGACCAGCAACCAAGGCCTATCATTGCTCACTTCTTGGACTATTCCCATACAGAATTAATACTGAAACAAGCCAGAGAAATGGGGAAACTTCAGTGGCAAGAGTTTAATATTTCCATCTACAGAGACTTTTCAAAAGATTTAACCATCAGAAGGAAGGCCAACAATCCACTTAAATAAATCCTCCACCAAAGAAGCATTACATTTGCGCAACACTACGCCTTTTCTCAGGCTCTTCCTTCAAGGATTTTGAAACCCCTGACGCCTTAGCCAACTATCTGGAGGTCTTTCTCTGTAATCTTACTCTGGGAGATTCAGCAGCAATTAGCAACCCGAACACAGCTTTGGTATCCGCACGGAGGGTGGACGACGAGGTACAGGAACGTGGAGAAAGTGTTGCAGAACTCGCAGCCCCAAGCAGCAACGCTGCAACTGATTTGACCCCAAGGCAATCAACACAGCTGCAAGAGAAGCTTTTGTCGGGGCATTATTCGTCAAGACTTTCATGCTGTTATAGCGAGGTTTCACCCCAAACACCCCAAGCTGCAGCCTCTCACCTTCAAATCAACCTCTCTATTCCCTTGAGCAATAAGTTTGCTCTCTTGGAGGTTGACATGTGCTCCTCGCAGGAGGATCTTTCCCAGAAATTTCAGATGAACATCCCTCTAATTTGGGCCCTGTGCCTCAGGGATGTATTTCTGATGATACATCATGGGCAGAAGTTGTTGCAAGCTCCCCTCTCAAATCTTTGGAGCCACCCAAAAAGAAGCATAGGGCAAAGACCAAAAGCAAGAGCATCGATAGTCACAATCCTGCTAATAAATCTAAGGTGTCATGAGCTTATATGGTCAGTAATATGCTCACAGTTGCTATATCTTGGTAGGTTTTACTTCCAGGATACTTAAAGAGAGTGCCAGTACACTTTTTCTGCCTAGACGCCCGCTCTACAGTCTATGCTACCTGGTTGCTTTCGCTCCCAGCGGGTACAGAAAGCAAAGGCTGTACATCGCGGCGTGATCAATTTACTTTTTGTTGCAGTGTTTAAACGAGCAGTCTAATGGTCTTCAAGGGGACTTTGGTATATCAGCAATGCTTTTCTAACCCATTATTTTAGTGTTAGATCTTATACATTACCTCACTAAACAGGCTCTCTGTATCTAGCCTTTTACTCTCCAGTTTAGCAGTGCATCAGGTTTATAGTCTTTTGGCTGTTCAGTTGCATACCTATGCATCCTGATTATTGCCTTTTCTTTTTTCATATGTGAATTATTATATATTACAAGGCAATTTACCCCTTCCCTCTCCTGATGACAGGTTCTTAAGTATTATTGGCAACTACATTTAATCTATCTCCTTCCCTACACTCCATTATTCTTACTACCTCCTGTTTACAATATGGAACTATCATTAGCACCCAAAGAGGTGGGCTGTGTTTGGTGTACTGTTGCAAAGGATTGTCAATCTACATCTTCCTCATGCTCCTTATTTTACTTGAAGCCTACAGATATTATAGAAATCCACTGCTGTGCAGTCCCTCCTGTTTTGGGGCTCACTGGGCCTAGTCTTCTAGACCTAGTCACCCCATATAACACCTATTTAGGTGATTTTCGAGTAATCGGAGCTGATCTTTACTATGACTATCTCTTCTGTCTACAATTATCACCGAAGCCTATATGTCTCCACATAATCCCAATTTGCATTTGGCTCAGGGTGTAAGGGCTTAAATTGACCTCCTTTTTCTTCTTTCCCCTCAATATTGTATTTATTATGTACTTATTCTGTTGCACTGCAAAGTATACACAGAGTCACTCTAATGTTGTAATGATCTACTTTTCCTTTTATATTTGTTCATTTGCATTCCACCTGGCTCCCTGAATTCCTTGCTCTATGTCTAGGCTGTTTGGCATCTCGTATATGGTTCTTTAATTTACTGTTATTTCGAGTTGGTATATCTTGTACTATTACTACTAATGTTTATAAATAAGTTCTGGTGTTTAGCTTTATCCTTATAGCTTGTCCTGTTAGCTTAGGATTAAGCTGATGTTATTACTGTCCCCTGCCTTTCTTGGTATTATTCCCTTTCAGTTTAGCTTATCAGGAATACTTACTTTATTATATTATTGGGATCAGACTTAGGTTTGGGCCGATATTTATAACTGGTCCTCCATAGTCTCCTCCCTACATCGATGCCCCAGTGTGTGGTGAGAGAGTCTCTTAGCCAGTTGGCTGACTCATATCTCCTCACATCCATGAAACGTTTTCTTTGTTATTTAGCTTACTAGTGTTGTTGTTGTTGTTAATGACTTTTCTCCTTCCCCATCTCTATTCTAACTTTAATAAGATGTCTGTGCTACTCATGTATCATACGTCTCACTTTTTTTGACTTAAATGTTCCTGCCACTCTCTGCATATACGTAAGCTCTCTATATTGTATCCTAATCATTCTGTGCCTCATTTATTTGTCCCTTCACACTCCAGCGATTATTCCCTTTCTTTAACACTAACAATATGAGTGACATACTTTTATATACATGGAATGTGAAGGGACTTAATTCTCCTTGTAAGCGGGAGCAAATTCTTTCACATTTCAAAAAACATAAAACACAAATTACTTTCCTTCAAGAAGCAAAATTATTAGCAGAGAATGTTCATAGACTTAAAAAAGATTGGGTCAGTCAGATCTACGAATCATCCTATACCTCCAAAAAAAAAAAAGAGGAGTTGCTATTCTTATTCATAAGAGTCTCAAATGGTCCCTTGTAAACTACGTTTCTGATACTGACGGCAGATGGGTGATGGTCAAACTGAATACTAACTCTGGTCCTCTTCTGCTTGTTAATGTCTATGCACCCAACTCTGATTCCCTGGAGTTTTTTCATAATTTAGCTCAACAGATTATATCCTTTAATATTGATAATACACCAGTTATTCTTCAAGGGGTTCTTAACTTAGCTTTAGAAGCCAGCATTGACAGAAGTAGCCCCACTACAGAGGCCCACGCTTGAAGTATTAAAGCCCTCTCATTACTAATGCATGATGTTGGATTATCTGATGTATGGCACCTCCTTCACCCCCGTGATTGAGAATTTACTTTTAACTCCTCTCTACATAAGACATACAGTAGAATTGACTACTGGTTAGCCTCTCCTGTTATAATGGAAAAAACTATTGATTTATTCATCTCTCCCATCATAATCTCAGACCATTCCCTTGTCAAATTGCAACTTTTGTGGGGCCCATTAGCACCTAAATCTTCTTACTGGCGGCTGGACCCTCTCCTTCTCAGGGATCCCAATTTCATACCCATGGTCAAAGCACAAATTCAGGACTTCCTCTTTCACAATATCCCAACCGAATCTTCTATGTCCTCTGTATGGGAAGCTCTTAAAGATACGATTCGAGGGAAAATTATCAGTTATGCTGCACATAGGAAAAGAGTAAGGGAACAGCAGCTGGCTGACTTGGAAAAATCTCTTAAGGCTAAAGAGAATTTATACTTTTCTTCTAATAAGCACTGTCCTGATTCTCAACTTCATCTTGAAATTCTTCAACTTAGAGTTAAAATTAATTAATTAATTTCTCGTAAAACCGAACTGGCCTTGTTTAAACTTAAATATAAGTTTTGGGAACACGGCGATAAAAATTGGAAACTCCTCTCTTACAAGCTCAAAGCACAACAAATGGAATGACACATCCTAAGCCTAAAAGATGAACAGGGTATGATTCACTCCGACAACCCCTCTATAAACTGTATCATGAAAACCTTTTATCAAAAACTATACTCTAACACAAATCCTCCATCTACTTTACAAAAACAGTTCCTTAAATCGCTACATCTTTCTCATCTTTCTACTCTTGAAACAAATTCTTTAGATGTACCCTTCTTGCTTCAGGAAATCCAGAAAGCTTTGTCTTCCTTGAAATCCGGCAAATCCCCTGGGGGTGACGGATTCCCTGTTGATTTCTATAAAATGTTTTCTGACACCATATGTCCCCTTCTTCTTAATGTTTATCAAGAAGCTTCCAGTACTGGCAAGCTTCTCCCATCTTGCACTGAAGCAATCATAACCCTAATCCCTAAGAAAGAAAAAGACCCTACTCACCCCACAAGTTACAGGCCCATCTCTTTATTAAACACGGGTGGAAAGATATTTGCTAAACTACTAACTTCTCGACTTGAATCCTTGATTCCCAAGCTAACTCATTGTTCGCAAGCTGATTTCATTAAGCGTAGATCTGGTTCTGATCACCTATGTTCCTTATTTAATTTAATTCACAAAGCCAAATCCCTCAAGACACCAGCTGCAGCCATAGCCACTGATTTCGAGAAGGCCTTTGATTCCTTAAACTGGGACTACCTTCATCAAGTTTTATCTTATTTCGGTCTTTCTCATACCTTTTACTCCTAGATCAAGCTATTATATAACTCTCCTGTTGCTAAAGTACTTAATAATTCCACCCTTTCCTCTTACTTTCATCTAGCAAGGGGAACTAGATAAGGCTGTCCCCTGTCACCTTCCTTGTTTATTTTAGCCATAGAACCCTGACTGTTTGTTTACGTCAATCTTCTGGCATTATGGGCATACCTGTGAGCAATTCAAGATATGTTTCTCTCTCCTACGTGGATAACCTCTTAATCTTACTCAAAAACCTGAATGAGG
Organism: Neoceratodus forsteri; assembly: GCA_016271365.2. Lineage (NCBI taxonomy): Eukaryota > Metazoa > Chordata > Ceratodontiformes > Ceratodontidae > Neoceratodus > Neoceratodus forsteri. The sequence continues at coordinate 1,019,516,831 of CM057454.1, read as the reverse complement.
CTGGGCCCCTGATGGTTGATTTGCTTAATAATTTTACTAAAATGTCTGGCCTTGCTTTGAATTATGGCAAATCACAAACTATGCCCCTTAATGGCCACTGTAAAGCCTTTATGCACATACCTCTTGGATTCTGCTGGTCACCACAGGGTATTACATATCTAGGAATCAAAATTACTAGTAACTTAGGGAAGATATGGGACATTAACTTTAACCCCTTATTTGATAACATCAAAACAATTCTGGACAGATGGAAGCGTCTTAATCTCTCTTTCATGGGGAAAATTGCAGCCATTAAGATGTCCATTTCTCCCAAGATTCTTTACCTCTTTGCCAATATTTCTTTAGTCTTACCATCCTCCTTTTTTGCTAAAATTGATAAATTAATAGGTAACTTTATCTGGGATGGGAAACCACCGAGATTTAACCACAACAAACTTCGATCACATTGGAAAAAAGGGGGATTTGGACTCCCCTGGTTCAAAGGCTACCTCTGAGCTTTCCAAATGGCCGAAACCATTAAATGGTTTCAGAAACCCTTCCCTCACTCACCACAATGGGTTGCAATGGAATCCGCATTGTGCCCGGGAGGAGTTCCCACTTCCTTCATTTTTAATCCCATTTCCTCTAAACTAAAATCTCACCTGACTATATCATCCTCTTTTCTTTATTGGAAACTAACCCACAAATTCCTGAAATCCAATCCAACATCCTGTTTTTATGCCCCCTTATGGGGCAATCCACTGCTCACTCTAGAAGATCACCCAATGTTCTGTCATACATGGAGGAACAAATGCATTTTCTTTCTCGGAGATATCTTGGACCAGAATTCAGTCACTCTTAGATCATTCTCAGACTTGCAGATCACATGGAAACTTCCTAAACAGAACTTCTGGAAGTTTTTACAAATTCAGGCAGCTTATAACACTCTCTCTCTAGTTTAGTGTATAGGCTTACTCTTCTAAACCCATACATCTCGCACTGGACTAATTTATCAGTAAAATTAAATAGCTCCATTTACAAAGACATTATTGATAATCTACCTGATCAGTCTATACGGGCTAAAAATAAATGGAGTACTCTTCTTAACTACAATATTTCAGATGCACAATGGAGTAATTGTTGGCGTACTGCACATAATACCTTTAAAGATGCCCGTAGTTCTTTAATACAAACTAAAATCCTACATCTTTGGTATAGAACCCCCTCTGTGCTTCAACGAATGGGCCTATTGAATAATAATAATTGTTGGTGCTGCAATTTGGCCAATGGGGATCTACTTCATATATTGTGGTCTTGCGCTCCCATTAATAAGCTCTGGCATAAAGTCTGTTTACTTGCCTCCAGAGTAACAGGACAAAAACAACCTTTTGACCCCAAGCTATTCCTTCTAGGCATCCTTATCCCCAATAGCTCTCTCCTCTCACATGCACATTTTAGATGGCTAAACATACTTTCTCTTCTGGTCAAACATCCAATTCTTATGAAATGGAAATCAACTCTGGTGCCTTCTCTTTCAGATGTTCTTCAAAGCCGTCTCAGTATGCCTCTTTAGACCTATTATCTCATGTTACTCATAACCGACTCACTGTATATGACAGATGTTGGCACGATGACTTCAAGTACATGAACCTAGTTCTTCTAGACCCTAATTCTTAGGGATATTTAGCCCTCCTTCTTATTTTGCTCTCAGATTAGGTTTTCTCAAAACTTTTGTGCACAGATTTCTCCTCTTTTTTCCCATTTTCCCTGTTTTCTCTCTCTCTCCTTCCCTTCTTCCTTGCTTTTTTCTCTCTTCTTTCTTTTCTTGCATACTTTTCTCTTATCATCACCTCTCCATTACTGAACATTGATCATATTACCACATTTATCACTTTTTGCAATTTACTGAATGCCTTGCCATAGCCTGCCCTAGCATGTATTCTGTACATGGTTGCTATTTCTGATCCTATAGTACCCTCTTAATTGTAACCCTTCTGCTCTCCACTTACATCCTGTCTAGGTTTGTGTTTTATTATCAATACATGTATATAAGGCTTCTCCAATATGTTTACCCTAAATACTGTGTTTCGTTAACTGATATGTTATACCTTACATGGAGGGTAGTCTTCTATTGTATAAGATGTGTGCTTTCTTATATACTCAAATTTCAATAAAAAGATAAAGTGAAAAAAAAAGAAAACAGTAAGAGTGTTGGCAGGCTAAATGTCATTACCATGTTTTCCCCACAAACAAGGGTAGTTCAGTGTATCATCAATAAACATTGCAGGGTGGTATAGAGTGAATCCCCTTTACAGGAGTTAGTGGATCAAGCCCCAAGGATGGTCTTTAAGAGGGGTAAGAGCATTAGAGACACTTTGGTACATAGTGCCAGTCTTGTTGCTCGTAACACGCAACAAACCTGATGTCCCCAGAGGGTGTTAAAAGTGTGGCCATTGCAAGTTCTGCAAAGTAGTTAACAAGGTGGATCACCTTATTAACCCCAGAAATGGTGCTATTGTGGAATGTCATGATTTCATAACTTGCACAGCTGAGGGAGTGATCCACCTGGCCACTTGTAGATGTGGAGCCTTCTACGCTGGCAAAATCTTTTGCCAAGTAAAGGTAAGAATTGGAGAACACCCTGGTGCTATACAAAATAGAGACAGGAGGAATGCCCTTTCTGTACATATTGAGGGATGCCAGGATAAAAGTAACCATGTTTTTCAATGCATAGGCATCAAAAGGGTCTAGAAAAAATTCAGGGTTAGAGATTATGACAGTTTTCTCAGACAACGAGAAAACTACTGACTATCTGAGCTTGCAGCACAGAAATGTCCAGGTCTCAATGGGTGAACTGAACTGGCAGTTTTCCTTTGGTTGTCTTTGGTAACCGGGTATCCTGGGATGAGCTGGCCTAGTTTAGGCTTTTCTCTCTTTATATCCACCACCTATTTCTTATACTTTTATCCAAACCTCCGCCTTTTTTCCTTACCCTAAAGGATGTCTTTGATTATATAGGCCTCGTCTCTATGTTTAATCATCTTGTAATACTTGATCTTACACGTACGTGTTTTTAATTCTATGCATGTCTCATTCTCTTTTTCTTCCTCTAGGTCACTACCAAGAAGAGTGTGGCTAGTTGAAGCCTTATGAAAGCAGCTGCAAAAAGATACATTGCCATATGTTTTAAATATTGTGCTAGCACTTTTATTTTGCATAATTGGGTTATTTATGTGATCAATAACCCACAACAGGATATGGGGTTATAGGCATTTAATCCATGCTTGGACAATGGACCCCTGGTGTGGATTAAATGCCTATAACCCCATAACTTGTCATGGGTTATTGCTAACTTATAACATAGGTTGCCAAAAGGGGGAAAGCTAATTGGCTAAACAGCATCATCTGACCGTGGATTAAATTCACTATTTAATCCACAGTTGGTGTGAGATGCCTGGTTAGCAATATCCCTGGGGTGAGAGGCACTTGTTATCTGGGGGAACATTCAGCAGTGAAAGGCAGCCATTAAAAATATACTGAAGCAAGACAGACATGCGGTAACTTGGTGGTCCCCTATCGCTGTTGTACCCTATTGCCCTGTTCTTCTGTAATGTGATGTGAGGCACTACTGTTAACTGTACACACGTGCCACAAGGAACCCAGAAAACATATAAATTTATCTGTGCTGTCTCAGTCTTGTGCCCCCCGACAGCTGTGAGCAGCAGAAATGTGGTGCAGGGAGAGAGAGACAGAATGGTTAGGATGGCACAGCTTCATCAGTGAGAGAGTGACCCCTGTACATCTTCTTTTTTTTTTAAATATCATTTTTATTAAGAGACTTTACTGGTACATCCATACATTATTTAAAAGGTCATTGTAACATACATGGGCTTTGGAGTGTTTTCCTTTGAAAGCTGATACATTGCGGTAAAATAAATTGATTCCTGATGTCCATCTATATTATTTCTTTTTGGAAAGATATTTCAACAAAATAATGGCTATGGAAGTATATAGGCAAGACATTATAGACACAGAAATTCTGAATATGTATCCCCAGTATCACCCTCTAACCCGGAAGGAGCGGTCCTCTTTTCCCCAGACACCTTCTCACTCCTCATGGTACAAATGAATTATCTACATTGAGCATGTACTATACCCACTGTTGCATGGAGAAAGTCGGGACTGTGTCCAATAATCCTGCAGCTAGCCCTCAAGCTGATATATAGAGTACTGTCTGACGCTACTCGGGCACCATTGGAATGACCAGTTTCATCCATCTTTTCGTTATTGCTTTCTTAGCTGACAGTAACAAAATTGGCAATAATGTTTTATGCCATGGAGGGGAATGTTGAGGTAGGATCATTAATAGGACCATTTCCTCAGTAAGTTTCTATCTAGCCCCACAGGCCCCTTGCAGAGATCCCCACATCCTGAAGGGGTCTCTCTGGGACATTGCCTTATCCCTTTCTCTCTGGTCCCCCCAGTCCTCTTGCGGGGTTCCTTGTATCCTGAAGGGGTCTCCAGGGACACAACTCTTCCCCCTTCCCTACCACTCTCCTTCTCCTATCCCCCTTTTCTTTCACATAAGCACTTGTTTATTTATTAACCCAGCACTTATTATTGTCCACTCTTTCCACCTATTATGCGAAACACTGTTGTAACACTGTTGGTAACACCTGCCTTACAACTGTATGTTAATATTGATCTTGTAACTTGAATGTTTAAATGTCTCATTCCTATTGTACCCCTTCCCCCCAGGTCGCATCGGGAGACGAGTAACTTGTCGATCAGTGTGCCTTCCTGGTGAAACATTTCAATAAATAAATAAATAAAGTTCAACAGTGTCTCCTAAAAAGTAGCCCGCCTCCCTCTGTATCATACTCCAGAATGGGGTAAGCTGGGGGCAAGTCCAAAACACATGAGATAAATCAGCATACCGACACCCACACTTGATCTAGCAGTACCCATACTGAGGTGGTAAATATTTAGTGAGGATGGCAGGTGCCTTAAAAAATCAACTACGGCATTTCCACACAAACTCTCGCCATGGTACAAGGGTAGTGACTAACTGCTTGAAGAGTCGAACCGAGCCATTCATCCTGAGAAATTTGGGATCTCAGATCTCCATTTCAGCTTTCTAAAATTGACAAGGTGGTGTCCCCCAACCTGTCCCGTAATATTTTGTAAATGTGCCCTATTAAATGTGTGGTTATATATTGTTCACTGTGCTGATACATTAACTTGAAAAGAGGGGGTTTCCGAGCTGGAAGTTTTGTATATTTCTCGGGTTGCTGTTGCAAGTATCTCTTCACCTGACAATAATGGTAATGGTCTCTGGGGGCAACCCATAACTTTGCTGCATTACCTCGAGAGGGATCACCCCCTCCTTATTAATAAATTGGTAGAAGAAATGCAGCCCCATAAGGCGCCACTGTTTAAAAGTAGTGTCCAGTTGTTTTGGTAAAAAGGCTGAATCTGCGCTTAGTAATCGCATATAAAAAAATATTTCTACAAATTTAGAGTGTCTCTTAATTTTTAACCAAATTCTAAGAAAACGGGCAGTTATGTCAGTAAAATCCCCAAGAGGGGGTTTGTTTCCCTCTGAGGCTAACAGTATCCAAGAGATATCATGTAAGTTGTTTAGCACAAATTCTATACCCTTCCATGGTGCCCTGTAGTCTTTGGCTAACCACTGGAAAGCTATTTTGAGAAAGGCCTCCGTAGCATACCACAAGTTTGGTAAGTTTGCCCCCCCCCCACTCTGGGACAGTTGGAGAATGGACAAGCAAATTCTCTGTCCCCCCCCCCCCATATAAAATTAGAAATCATTACGGTCCAAGATTTAAAATAGAATCGTGGTGGGAAATACGGGATATATTGAAATAAGTACAGTAAGTGGGGGAGTACATTTATCCATATTACCTCAATTTATTTATAAAATGAGAGTCGTCAATTACTCAATTTCTTAAAATCTTTTTTTAACAGTCTGTGTGATAGGTTTGTAACTGAATAACTTTAAATTATGTAATTTTTTGGGAATATGTATCCCTAGATATTTTATTGCTAATCTGTGCCATTGTAATGGTAGGGTTTTCTTTAACATTTCAGATGGGGAGAAGTTAAGTGCAAGAATTTCTGTTTTGGCCTTGTTCAACTTAAATCCTGCCACCTGTTTATAGAGATCCAACAGGGACTAGGCTGGCGGGATGGATTCCTCAGGTGTGGTCAATGTCAGAAGAACATCATCCGCAAACAGTCCCAGTTTGTATTCTATTTGTTCAGTGGTATTCCCTCCATCATTCTTTCTCTTCTGATTGCAACCACCAAGGGTTCAATATACAGTGCAAACAAGAAGAGAGACAGCGGGCAACCCTGTCTGGTCCTCCAGTGAAGACTTGTTGGTGCTGTCACTTCTCCATTAATTCTAATGTAGGCGTGCAGATCTGGGTAGAGTTTCTTGAGCCACTTTATAAATGTTGCTTGGAACTGGATAGTCGACAGGACTTCCCACAAAAACTGCCAGGGCACCCTGTTGAATGTTTCCTCTGTGTCCAGACTCAGGAAGACAGTTAGTATTTGTCTAGTCTGTACACCCCTGCACATCTTCTGACAGGAGTGAGTGAGAGACCCGGTATTGTACGCCCCACTAACTGTCTGTGTATGTCTCTCTCTCTCTGTCACTCCCTCTCTTTGGAGCCACCGGTCTCAGTAAGATCCACGCTCCTGTTCGAGGAAGGGGGAGAGCAATCCATGCAGTCTGAGCTGTGTGTCTCTCTCTCACTCTTTTTTTCCCTCAGGAGTCACTGGTGTCACAACGTTCTGTGATCCTGAGGTGCCGGGGGGTGGAATCCGTGCAGTCTGAGGGCACCCATTCACACTGAGAGGCAGAGAGACACTGCTAGTGAGAGAAAGAGAGAGAGTATGTGACAGCCACAGTGGGACACCTACTTCACAACTGCTGCAGTCTCCTGTCTCTCTGTCTCCAGTTTTCAGGCACAGATTCCCCCCCCCCACCATCAGCTTCTGTTCAAGTATGTCCCACTGAGTTTGAGTTTGCAATGAAAGATGAACCCCAGTGGGTGAAATTCAGTGGTGCTCGTTGGTAATGGGTGACACTGTGGAGCAAGAGTGAGACAGAGCAAGGGGCCCATCACGCTGTAGAAAGAAAGAGAGCATAGTGCAGAGAGTGAGAGAGAGAGAGAGAGAGAATGAGAGTGAGCAAGTCAGCGTGCTGTGTACAGCCAGTGAGACACAGAGTGAGAAAGTCACAGAGTGACATACCCGAGGTTCCAGTTGTGTTGCTGAAATCAGAAATCATGCCAGCAGTCTGTTTTTCACATTTGTCTGTTCATAAAGTAAATCACATATTCATCAGAGGTGGGGACTACTTTTCAAGTCGGCAGGATACATGAACCTTTCCTTATTTAAACAGGGGAAACCCATCTGTATGAATTTTTTTAATTTTTTATTTAAACATTTACCCATGGCCGGCCCATTGGCGCAGTGGTTGAATTTCCGTTCACAACGCCAGTGACCTGGGTTAGGGAATGGACTCAGGCACTGGAGAGATGGCGGGGGAGAAGGCTTGAGCACCCAATGACTGCTCACCTTCTCCTTGGGGGAGGGAAGGTCTAAGGCCTAGTGCTTGCTGACCCCTGGCAGAAGCTGGGGGAATGGCAATGCATCAGGCCCCTGCCACATAGGAGCATGACGGACACTGGTGTGTGCCTTGACATCAGTGGCACACCATGTTCCCAGGGGAGAAAATGGAAATGGCACTCCCTGGCCAGCCAGATGACGGTTGTCATACCCCACCACCATGAAGCCACAGACAGCCCAGACCGCCTCAGCAGCACCTGGGTGGAAGGTAAAATAGTGCACTGGCCCACTCCCCACTGGCGCCTTTCCCCTTCAGAGGGGGTACCCACCCGGTGAAGGGTTACGTCGGATTACCCGGGAGGGCTGCAATGTGGGGTGTTACCTAGACGCCCCCGTGCAAAGGCTACAATAAAAACTTGACTAACATTCCTGAAACCAAGCATATAAAATAGGTGAAATGTATTTGAATATATACGTCTAAGTAAATCAAATCACTGCAGCCAGAGCAAAATAAAAATGCATTACAGGAGGACTACTGCATGATGCAGTGAAAAAATACTGGCATGATTTACTGTTTTAATTTATATGATTACAAAGCATTATACAGTATCTGGACAGCAATCATTGTAAATAAAGTAAATGGTTTGTTTCTTACTATGACTTTCCTTATTATCTACTAGCTACCCTCAGTGATCTGCTTAGCTTTGTCTTGTATCACATGAGAGAACAGTTGGAGGTGGTACAGGAAAGATTTAGATTGCTAGGACAGAAAAACAGGGAATGGGTGGGTGTTCTAGCCTTCTCAAAAGTATTACCAGTGCCAAAAAAACAGACAAGGAAGCTCAGTATTCGTGACTTCAGTACAGGGGTGGTGCAAGTCACAGGGATATGGCTGCATAGGAGACTGGGGAACAGTATGGAGTACAAGGCCCTGTATACAGCTAATCATCTGCAGCTCAATGTATAGAAAGAATGACCCAGGGGTTGAGATTAGCTAAGTACATAACTCTAAATTTAAGCTAGACAGGTGAGCCTTTAAGAGGACATCAGACCAACAGCCTTCTAAAAGAGGGACCACAGGCCATTAGATTATGGGAAGGGGTATCTCAAGGGTAAATGACATGAAGTAGTGTAGGAGATGGAGAACAAAATGAGCAGGAGGTAAAACAAAATAGGCAGGGGGTAAATCAGGTAAAGGTAGGGCCTTCACGGGATGGGGGGGCTGGAAGGACAAACAGGTGGACAGGGTGAGGGGTACCAGAAACAGAACATAGTAAGGCAGCTACCAGAAGCCCAGGGGTTCAACTAGGGATCTGCAAGGCTACAGGCACCCTGACATGTTGTACGCATTAGCTTCAGGAGTCTGGGAAACAAAACAGGGGACGTCCAAGCCCTAGTAGCAGAGAGCCAGTTAGAACTGATGGCAGTTTCAGAGAGCTGTGTATCCTTGAACCATGAATGGTACCTAAACATCCCTGGATATTCCCTTCTACATTAGAGGCTAACTAAGAAGAAAGAAGAGAAGTTGCCCTATATGTCAAAGCCACAATGGAGGAGGTGGGTGACATAGGAACCAAGATACTATATGTCCCGGGTGAATCAGACTAAGGTAGGAAGGTGAGGTTAAGGATGGTTTATAGACTACCAAATCACAGTGAAAAACTGGACAAAGACCGTGAGGGTGTGCAGGTCATGAGGCATGGCAAAGTGGTAGTCATGGGAGACTTCAATCTGCTGGACATAGATTGGAACATCCCTGTAGCCAGCAGCAGAAGAAGTCAAACTATCCTGAAGGCATTCCAAGATGGCCTCTTGGTGCAGGAGGTCAGGAACAACTAGGGAATGGGTTACCCTGGATATGGTTCTGACAAACTGTAATTATGTCAAGGACGTCGGCATTGCTGAGCCCCTGAGTAATAGTGACCACATTATTATCTGGTTTAGCCAAGAAATAGAGAAAGAACATCTGAGTGCAAAAACTCAGGTACTCACTGTCCATAGGGTGATTTTCAATGCTATGAGGGAAGCACTCCAGGCAGAGTGGGACTGGCCCACCAGTATACCTGAAAATGCCCAGGTGCCCATCCACCCCTGCTGGGTTCCTGGCCATCTTCTAAACTCTGAAAACATTTGTATTTATTTATTTATTTTACCAGGAAAAAGCTTAATTGAGTAATGCTCATTTACAAGGGGGTCCTGGTTAGGACAGGTAACATTAAAAGTAAAGTGTCAGTACATATAATACAAGAAATTAAAAATCAATCTATAAACTCAGGATAACAGATATAATCTAATACAAAGACTAGAGACAACAGAAGTGTGTATACACAGGATTTGTAGCAGAGTATACACATTGTGAGCTACTAACAAATGCAATATTTATCGTGTAGTAACGCATACTTTATATAGTATTTTAATAGCATACACATTTGTCAACGCAAAATTAACCAAGTAGAACCTTAATATAAAAGGGGCTGACCAACGAATTTACTTTAAGCAGTTCCTGCAGCGCATTCCAAGATGCGGGGGCAACCCAGCTAAAGGCCATCTGACCAGATTTCAAATAATGCCTTGGGACATAGAAACATAGACTCTGACAGCAGATAAGGACCGTTTGGCCCACCTAGTCTGCCCATTTTCCTACCTAACAGATAAGCTGCAGATCCTAGTTAACCAACAGCTTACTTCCTCCTAACCCCCCACTAGGACTGCCTTATGTCTGTCCCATGCATTCTTGAATTCCCCCACTGTTCTTGACTCCACAACTTCCTCAGGGAGGCTGTTCCATGCATCCACAACCCTCTCCATGAAAAAATACTTCCTCACATTACCTCTGAGCCGTCCCCCCTCTATCTTCAAATTGTGCTTCCTTGTTCTTGCACATTTTTTTTTCTGAAAGATGCTACCCTCTTGGACTTCGTTGATTCCCTTGAGGTACTTGAAAGTTTCTATCATGTCCCCTCTCTCCCTTCTTTCCTCAAGTGTATAAATATTAAGCTCCTTTAGTCTTTCTTCAAGCAGAATGGTATTAAGTTTTCCTAGGCTGTAAAATCCTGAAGATTTCTGAAGGAGGTTTGATATATATGGTGGCAGTGAATTCCACATAGCTTTGAAGGCCCAGAAATATAGATTCCCGAGGCTTCAGATCAGAGGTTCAACCAAGTGCTATACAGAGGAGACAATGATGTGTTCTGGCCTGGAAGCCAGTGATAAACCGGAGTGCTCTATGGTAAATCATATATAGTTTAGCTAGATAAGACACTGAGGTGCTTCTGTATATGATATCACCATAATCTAGTAAGGGGAGAAAAGTTACATGAACAAGGCTTATTTTAGCCTCTGGGCAATAAAAGAATTAATTCTATAATAGAACCCAAGTCTCTGGAGTAACTTTTTTACAGAGACCTTCAATTTGCACAGTGAAAGATAACTTTTACTACCCAGCCACATGCACAGATATCTGAAAGAGTCTACCACTTCCAACCTTTCACCTGTTAAGAGTTGAAATGCCTACTGAGGAGGTGAGCAGGAATGATCTGGAGGAGAGTACCATGCACTTGGTGTTTTAGAAGAAGCTTTGAAGCACACAGATTAATTTGGAGTTGACCAAACACCTCTTGAAGGAAATTCATTGCCATCTCTGGGGTAGGACTAGCAGCATCAGAACAGTGTCATCTGCGTAAAGGTGCAGCTCTGCATTTACAATGTTAGCACTGAGATTATTAGTATAAGTCATAAATAACAATGGACCTAATATGGATCATTGCAGCACTCCTTTACAAGTATTTTAAGCTCTGAAAGTAAATGTAAGAGGCAAATACAGAGCTAGTGTATCACATTTAAGTGGAATACTGACATATGTGTGTCACCCTGGGCCTTCCCATATTGATGTTTCAGGTGGGCCCCTGGTATTCCAGTCCGACCCTGACTCCAGGCCAGCCTACTTCAACTTGAAGGAGTAGGAGGGGTTGAAGGGAAGTACGGCATAATTAATGAGGACAGCCTTTAGAACATCACCAGCCTATGTTTAAGACAGCTTAGCATAAAAAAAAGACAAAAATAGTGTGCTTCTTGGAGGAGGTTAAGTCAGTAGTGAGACAAAAAAGAGCAGCCTTCAGGAAATGTAAAGGGGATATCAAGGAGGAGGACAAGGAAGACTGCCCTGAGAATTAAAACATGGCCAGCAGGCTAATAAGAAATTGCAAGGCTGGCACCAAGCTGAGAATAACAGAAGGCATTAAGGAAATGGACAATACCTTCTCCTGTTATAGCAGGAAAAACATCAGACAAAAGGGGGCATTGTCATCCCACCAGCGCAGCGGTTGGATTTCTGTCTGCGAGGCTAGCTACCCATGTTCGGGACTGAGCCCAGGCTGCTGGAGGGCTGGCAGGGGGGAGAAGGCTTGAGCATCCCATGACTGCTCGCCTTCTCCGGGGGGGGGGGACCAAGGTCCACAGCTTGCCTAACCCCAGGTGGAGGCTAAGGGTATAGCAAGCCCTGCACTTGCAGGAGGGACTGGTCGAGACGTGTGGTGGACATTGGCGCATTGCACCTTGACGTTAGGGCGCACACCACATGGGGAGGAAAAACAGTAAAAAGTCTTCCATTGCCGGGAAGATGGAGCACCAGAGCATGCCCTCCATGTGCCATCACCCGCCTGACCACCTTGACCCTACGAGACCTGAAGTGTCAGGGTGTTTGGGGCCCAACCTCGTCCCGGCCCGGGGGGGTAATCCAAGGCTCCATGGGGGATCAAGGTTGGATCAGGTGGGGTGTTCGGCAGAGGGATGACTCCTAGGTGCTCCTAAAGAGCTGGTGCTGGAGGGATAAGGGGGGGGGAAATAGAAAGTACAAAAAAAAGAGGGCATTGTCAGACTATAGAAGGGAGAAAGCTAGGTGGAAGATGGTAAAGGAAAAGCAGAGATATTGATTGAATATTTCTGCTTGATGTTCACAAAGAACCAAGAAGAAAGGGGGCTGTTACCAATGGGGGAAGGGGAAGAGGCAGAAGCACTAGAATGTGTAGAGTAAATTATGACAGAAAGGATCCTCATAGGGCAACTTGTCCTGGAGGTGAACTCCGGGGCCAGACAAGGCTCACCTCAGGGTGATAAGGAAAATGGCAGAGATGCTGGCAGTGCCCATGTTCAATAACTCCCTGACAACCAGAGAGATGCTAGCTGATTGGAGAACAGCAGATGTAGTCCCCCACCCAAAAGTGGGGCCAGGGACAAGCTAGGAAACTACCAGCCAGTCAACTTGACTGCCATAGTAAGTAAGATCATGAAAACCCTCTTGAAAGAAAGGCTGGTAAAGTCCATTGAGGCAAACAGGCTCCAGAACAGTAGCTAGCATGAGTTTGTGTCAGAGAGGTTGTATTCAACCAGTTTGATTGAATTTTTCAACTGGGTCACAAAGGTCATTGAAAAGGGACAGGCAGTAGACATACTGAACCTAGACTTTGCAAGGCCTTCTACTCTGTCTCACGCAGCAGACTAATAAAGAAACTGGGTGATTTAGGGGTGGGGAACAAAATGGGTGGGAAATTGGCTGGGGAAAGGACACAGGCCGATGGTTGTGGCTGAGGAGAGTACTCCACACCAAGCTCTGCAGCAAGGTTGATTGTGAGGAGGGGGAATAAGAGAATTGAGGAAAGACTTGGGAAAGCTGGAGAGGTGGTCTGAAATCCAGTAGCTGAGCTTCAATGCAGAGAAGTGCAAAGTTATGCACATCAGGAGGAAGAACTCGAGGGCTGAGTACCAGCGGGGGGGAAGGTCACAGTGTCCGAGGAGGGAAGGATTGGGGGTAGTAATCATGAGCTCTTTCAAGCTAGCAGCACAGTGCAGTACAGAAGTGGGGAAAGCAAATAGAATGTTGGGATGTGTAAGCAGGGGGACCAGAAGCAGGTGCAGTGATGTCATACTACCCCTGTAAATTCCAGGTCTACCCACACCTGGAGTACGGTGTCCAGTTCTGGAAGTCCTATCTGAGAAAGGATGAAAATAGGTTGGAGGCTGTCCATAGGAAGGCCATGAGAATGATACAGGGCCAGGAAGGGAACACATACTAGAAGAGGCTGGAAAGCTTGCTCATGTAATCACTGGAAGCCTGAAGATAGAGCCAGTATGACTGAAACCGTCAAATACATGAAGGGCATCAACAAGGTGGATCACAGCAAGTTGTTCAAACCCAGCAAAATAATGTGTACCCAGGGGAATGGTAGTAAGCTGACTGGGGTAGGTTTCAGAAGAAGTATTACTTCAAGGAAAGGGAAGTGGAGGGATGGAACAAGCTGCCAGTAGAAATGGTAAATACAATATCCACAAGGAGCTTGAAGAGGGGGTGGGACAGATACAAAAGGATTATCAAGCGGACAGGTGTGGGAATGGGGAGACTTGGACCTGTAAAGGAAGTACCCCCACATTGAGCAGATGTGACAGACTGCAAGGCCTCCTTCTGCTGGCTTGTTTCTATATTTCCATATTTCTAATGTAAGCAACCCCACTTGGGGATGCTTACTAAAGAAATCTCTCCCGGCGTTTTTTCCCTTTTCTGGAAGTGCTGGGGCCTGGCCCGCCTGGTGGGTGAAGCCTGTGCACAGGCAGGGAATTAACGCCAGTGTTTGCACCATTCGGGGGAGGCTGGTGGTATCAGGCAGTTGAGGAGTTAAGTGCAGACCGGGGTGATGTATCACCCTGGCCTGGTTGAGGTGTCAGCAGCCATCAAGGAGAAGTCCATTTGGGAAGAGCTAGAGTTGGTGGTTGGAGGGTTTTGCGGTTATTGTTGGAGTTAGGCCAAGATTGGGAGCTGCAGTCCAAGGAGAATTGGGTGGCCTACCTGCATGCACCGCAGCACCGTGGTGGGGTAGGCCTACCTTCGGCTTGAGTGAGTTTAGCAGTGAGGACGGCGCAGTGGTGGCAGCCTGCATCATGGGGAGTGAGGTGGTGGTAGCCTGCCTCCCCATACCCATGTGGCACTCTGCCAGTGTAGCTGTTGGCCTGCGGGGGTGAGAAGATGTGGCCGGTGGGTCTTCCAGGTCGCCTGCACCGAGGATGTGTAGGGACGCTGGTTGCCTGGTCACCTAGGCCCTAGAATGCAGGGAGGAAGAACTGAGCAGTAGAGGAGCTGAGACATGCCTGCATCCACCGTTCTGGGAGCCAGGAGATTGGCCTGTGTGAGTGGATCCTGTGTGAGGAAGAAGGCCAGGAAGGTAGTTGTGGCCTGTGTTGGGACGTGCTGCTGCTATCAAGTGTGGAGTCTACTCGGCTCTGTGGGGACCCTGAACTTTGGCCAGTCTGGCCACAAGTTAGTGCTGTGGCTCTGTGCTGCTGAAAGGGAAAAAAAAAAGCCTGTGCCCACCATAAAGCCGTGCCCCGCTGGCTCCTAGGAGCTGATTGTTGTTCTGCTGGTTGGAATTAAATCTGTTTTATTTGTTTTAAGACACTAAGTGGATATTCACCTTTGTTATTAGAGGACCATCTCTGAGAGTTAACTAACAGCTTGCTCCTACAGCCTCCGGTGGAGCCCCAAGATTGCACCCCCTTTGGCCACGTAGTGTGGCCGCCTGCTGGGAGAAGACCTTGGACCCAGATATGTGGCATTTCATTATACCTCTGGATGTGTCTTCTGTGGACTTGGGCCTCCTCCTTTAGACTTTTCCATCAGGCCCCTAAACAGCGTGGAGGGGGGCTTACACTAATAATTGAGAGAACACCGAATATAGTTGTTGATCAGGCTTCATAACTGACAAAGCATGTTGATCCTGGAGTTATTAATTATTGGTTGACTGTAGTTCACTATACAAAATCTAGTTATGGAGCAGTTTTCAGATTTTAGAAGACAATCTATGCAGCAACGAATTTAGTATTCATTTCAGGAGCACATACTTTCCTTTACCTTCAAAGTTTATACACTGGCAACATATTTGTTTAATAATTTATGCTGACAAATATATGCTGCAGAAAATAATAAAGGAGTACAGGGGCTATAGAGTAGAACTCCTGCAATTTCCCCCACAATATTTACAAACATTCTCTACAATTTTGGATAACCTATCCTGCAATTTTCCAAAGACCCTGCTTAACCTTGCCTGCAATTCTCCATTGACCCTGCTTATTAGCAGCTGAATACTGATAATAACTAACATTCCACTCCCTCAGCAGTAGGGGACATTCTTTTTACAGACACTTATTGTACTTGCAACCTTTGCTTAACCCATAAAATACCAACATGACTTCCAACTAAAATGTAAGACACATCTAGCACTTAGAGTTTCTGTTCATTTGTTTCTTCTCCACTTCCATGCACTAGCAATTCCCACTTCCATGCACTAGCATTCCCCACTTCTATGCTTAGTATTTTTTTCAACTATAGGGAGGGGCACTGGGAGGGAGGTGGATCCAGCACCTGATGGTAAAGAGTGGTACACTCTTCCCCAGGGGCAATAGCAGACAGAATCATAGCCAGGGTGAAGAAGTCATGAGAGAGCTGTACAGAAGGTTTTGTTTTATTTTATTTATTTATTTAGTTTTTGTTGACCAGGAAGGAGGACTAGACAATTGTTTGCCTATTTTAAGCCTTGTCCCTGGGGAGAGGGGGATACAGATGGATGCCAACTGAAACTGAACCAGATTTTAAGCTGTTGGTGTTATTTTTAGTGAAGGTTAGATCTGATAAAGCACATAGGCATGCATGAATGATCTGTGTAAGAGAAGCATGGAAGAGGTAAAGACATGCTTCTGTGTACTAGGGAATGTAGCAAAGGAACGAGCAGAAGCAGTAACCTTCTCAGAGGTGCTGCTGCGTGGCCATAACTGAATAAGAGAGAACAGTTTAATACATTCCAGTCCAATGCATGGCTAAAAGGGTGGTTGAGGGAAGAGGAATTTCATTTCCTCAGGGACTGGGGCCTGGCTTAAAGGGAGTTGAGGCTGTTTAAAGGGATGGCCTACATCCTAACAAAGGAGAGTAAGAGGGTTCTGGGAGCAAGGTGAACTCATAATATTACAGTTAGTTTAAACTAGGAAGAGGGTGGAGTTAGCTTGGGTAAGTACACTAACATAGACAAAACCTAGGGAGGCCCTTCTGGCCTCCCTCCATCAAATGGATGTTTACAATTGGCAAAATCTGGGGGAATACAAGGGGGAGGATGAGACTGTTTATTGGAAACTGCTATGCACCAGTGCAAGAAGTCTGGGTAACAAAATGCTGGAACTCTGAGCACTGGTGGTAGAGGGTAATCCATACCCGATGGCTGTCACGAAGACATGGGAAATCCATCCCAAAAGTGGGACATATCCACACCAGGGTATGAATTGTTGAGGAAGGACAAGGCAAAGTGCAAGGGAGGGGTGTAGCCAGAAATTTCTGTTTTGTACACATTCTTTCCAACTGTTGCCCCCCCCCCATTAAAAAATGTACACACCCACATATTCAAAGGAGATGCGCAGCCCAATATGGGGATGCACGGGGCATCCCAGAAAATGCGCGTAAGCATGATATTCAAAAGGGAGAGATGTGTCGGGCATTTCTGAATGCATGATCACGCAGACACAATGTATATGGTGCAAAAAAGGGGGCTGGCACCTCAATATTCTGCGCAAGTGTATATTCAGCCAAAATGTGTGGCGCATGTGTCACACATCACAAAACTGTGCAGCACAAAGTTAGGTATGTAAGGGGATGGCCTAAATCGGCCAGTCACCCATAGGCAGGCTGCAGAACTGCAGACAGGCGACCCTGAGACAGCCCTCAGAGGTGCACCAGGATGTGCTCCAGGCACCCACACACAGCAGTCATGCCAGAACGGTAGTACCCAAAGACACAGCTGCACTGTGCCAGCTTGCCGGGCACCTGCTGGGTGCCGCCGGGTGACACCTCCGGCACTGCCCAGTCAGCCAACCCCTCATCACACCCAGGTCAGGGACACAGCTGCCACATGCTAGAAAGGTGCACCCAACACACCAGCAGAGCTGACAACTACAATGTGGCACATGTACCAGGTGCCATGTCCCACATCCATGTGGCAGTCAGAGTGCCACCTGGTGGAGAAATGCGTCTGGGGCAACGGTGAGCAGGATGCATGGTGGTAATGGTGACAGCATGGCATGGGTCAGGGACAGCCCAGTGGCACACACCCATGGTGGAACACCATAGGTGCACACAGCATGCCCGTCCCAGACTAATGCCACCAGGAACCACATACATGTCACCGATGCCATCCCTGCAGTGTGACAATGCCACAGGGGCCCTGGGTTCAGGTCATTGTGGTGTACTGATGGTGGAGGATGGTGCACAACTGTCAGCAGAGCGGGGCAGGGGTGACACCACCTACGGCCTGGAGGCAGCAGGGGCATGCCCCAAGGACACTAGACCCTTCCAGTGTTGTGTGTGCAGCCACTTAGGACAAGGACATGGTCATGGGTAGTAACACTGCAAACCCCTCAACTGTCACACAGTACAGGGTACGGCACTCATGCTGTCACTCAGACACCCTCTGACCCATATACAGTGGGTGACATTACACACCGACCACTGGGACTGATATGCAGCATTGTATGATAACATGAGATGTTGGGTGTCAGCACACTGTAGCAGCATTGGTGCACTCACTTCCACAGTCTTCCAAGCTTGCACAGTCATGTTTGCTGCTGTGTCACACAGTCTAACCAGTTGTCACATACCTTGGCACACAGTTGTGTGCTCAGGGGTTGGTAGGTATGTAGCACTGTACTCAGGCCGATGCAGTCCACCCACAAACATCCATGCATTCCATCTGCCTGCTAGGCTGCAGCACCTCCTGATCACCTTTGTGGAGTGGTGGTGCTGCCCTGTACTGCTGGAGCAGTGCGTGCCAATGGTATTCAAATGGCCTGAATATATTCCAGTAATGAGAAGCAAATGTGCTGTTTGGGCGCTGACTGTGCAATGAGTCCATTTGCATATCCTGGCTAAATACTGCATGCCACACAAGTGGCTTTGCATCGCGCACTTCTGTGTGCTCTGCACTGGGCTCTGGGCACCTGCCATGCCACGCACCTCCCACTGCGTGATCGCGTATGTTCAGGATATTCAACTGCACATACATGATCACATCTTACAGTGCAACTTCTGAATATACCATTATTTTGTGCCACCACAGTTGGGTTGCACGACACAAGCACTTACGCGATGTGGTCTGCCACTTTTGAATATGGGGCCCATCCTCTTGAACTGCTGCCCCAATTAAAAAATCTACACATCCTCTCCAGCTGATGCCCACTATTTCAAACAAATTAGATATCAAATGACTCACCTAATCTTTAAACAGGCTGTACACATATATATGTACTAAACAATAGAAGTTGAAACTCATACAGACACAAAGTGGCCTACACTAACTCAAATATTCTAGATTATAATGATAATGGTAAAAAAGGAAGATGGTTTAGGACAGGTACTCAAAAAAACTGTACACAAATGTGTACAGTGAATATACCTGCCTACACCCTTGTGGAGCATTCTATGTAAGAGAAGGCACTGAAGCTGCAGAGATAAACAATTCAGGTGACTCTGGAGGGTCAGAGACTATGTAGGTATCAGCAGCTACAGGGTAGGGAATACAAATTAGGGTGGGGGTAGTTTACAGGCCACCAAGCCAGGACCAGGGGTTAGATAAGGAACTAAGGAAAATTCTGAAGAGGGCACCCAAATGTAGGGGAAGTAGTAATACTGGGGGAATTCAACATGCTGGACATGGACTGGAAAGTTCCATTCACAGCGAATGCAGGGAACCAAATCCTTGCACAGTTGGTCCAAGACTCTACAAGGGAAGGGGCACTATTGGACCTTGGGCTCAGAAACAGTGAGCAAGTCAAAAACACAGTAGTCCAGGACCACTGGGGTCTAGCAGCCACAAAAAGGTTCGGCTAGAGGTCCAAGTGGAAGCCAGCAAGAGAAACAGAAAAGCAGACTTCAAAAGGATGCAAAGACTAGTAGGGGGGACCAGTGTCAGTGGCTCAGCAGGTAGCACACTCGCCTCCGAGGCCGGGAGATCAGAAGATTGTGGGTTCTATTCCCACACCAGGCACTTGGATTAAATCCCAATTCTGACACTGCAGTACAGCATAAGGGGGGTGCTGCCCTCCTGAGGTGTCGTCTTTCAGATGAGTCGTTAAACCGAGGTCCCATCTGCTTGTCCTAGTGGTAGTTCAGGTGGATGTTAAAGATCCCATGGCACTTCTTGAAAAGAGTAGGGGAATTTCCCCCAGTGCCCTGGCCAGATTGCCCCCCATTCACTAAAAATACCATCAACAACTTAATCTGGTTCTAGGTCAGTTGACATTCATCTGTATCCCCCTTCCCTGGGTCGTGCCTGAAAATAGGAAAGAATTTGTCTAGTGCACGTACCTGGTCAACAAAAACTAAAATAAATACGTAAAACATGGGTGGAACAGCAGGGATAGAAGAGCAGAAGGAAATGGAAAAATTCACACAAGGCATAGTATAGGCTGTGGAATGCTGCTTCAGAAGGGTTAGTGAAAGGGAGAAAGTAAATGACCCACTGTGGTTCACATCAGAAGTGATGGAAGCAGTGAAGGCAAAGAGGATGGCATTCATGAAATACAAGGGAACTGATAGGAAGGAGGATAGGGAGGATTATCTAAGGGCAACCAGGGGGCCGAGAGGATGGTCAGAAATGCTATGGCCGAGACACAGCTCAGAATAGCAAGAAGGGGGAAGCCTGGGGACAAGGATTCTTCTAGTTTATCTAGGAGAAATACAGTGTCAGGGAGGGTATTGTGAGGTTAAGAAAAGGGAAATGATGGGAGGAAGGGGGGATGAGGGCAAGGGGAGTTACTGAACCAATATTGTTGTTTAGTATTTACCATGGAAGAGGAGGGACCTTTACCAGCAGGTGTGACTGGGGTTAATAGGATGGAGGAAGGGAGCTCTGACAGTCAGAAAAGAATCACAGAAGAAAGGTTGCTGGAGGGGTTGAAAGGGTTAAGGATAGACAAACTGATGGGATCAGATGGGCTACACCCGATAGGCAAAGAGACAGCTGAAGTAGTAGCAGCTCAACTTGCAGATATTTTCAACTGCTCACTAGACACGGGGGCCAGGGACGGGAGGATTGCCAATGTGGCCGTTCTACATAAAAGCAGAAGGAAGAATGAACCTGGCAACTACAGACTAATGTGTCTGACATCTATTTATTTGTTTCTGATACCAGGTAAGATACACTAGGCATACATATACCTATTTTCAGGCATGACCTGGGAGAATTACGGACTTCCAACAGGAAAAATATACAGGAAACAGTAGACATAAATTGAGAGCAATATTATCAGGAGGTTATAATTAATAGACATCATGAAATAAGCAGTAGTGCAAACAAAAAATACAGTAGTCAGTGCAGTCAAAAAATGTGCTTCCAAAAAAGGAAACACGGTACAGGACATAGGGGAAAAAATCTGTGATATCAACTTTCTGAGAGCAGGTACAACCTGCAGTGAACAAATACATCAGAAAAATTCAATGGAAAGTGCAACAGTGCCAGAGCAGCCAGTTCTGCAGTTTCTAGCAGGAGCAAGATCCTGGAAGACGTAGTGAGTCCATTACAGCCATGCAGAAGATTGGGTGACTGGGAGAGAGGCATAATTCTAGGGAAAGGGAGTTCCAATAGACAGGGGCATAGACTGTAAAAGCCAGTTTCCAGGCTAGTGAAGCACCGATGCTCAGTGAGAGGCTGGGATTTCCACAGACCTTAGTGAGTATGTATGGGACAGGTGCTGCAGATGAGTGAGCTTCAGAGATTCCAGGGAAAAGTGACACACATTATTGTATGTTTTATGTTGTATCTCATCTAGAGTGGACTGTTTTGTTTGCACCCAGGAATGCCAGAATGCCATACAAGACCTGGTAGGAGTACACCTAGACCTATAGACTGTCAGGCAGTTGGGGATAGGCAGTGTTTGACCCTATAGGCCATGCCCAGCTTAGCATTAACAGCTTTGCAGACAGAGGAGACATGGAGGGAGAAATCAAGGGAGGGGTCTAGCCATACTCCTAAATATTTGAAACTGCTGACACCTTCAAGCAGAGATCCATCTTTACAGGTGATCAAGAGTTGTGAGGGGGATAGTACCAGTGACATTGGGACTCAGCTACAATGCTTGTCTACTGCCTGGGGGCACTTAATTACATTAGCAGCAACAGGCTCATGACTAAACTAAACTGTTAAAGCTGGGCAGCCCTTAGCAGGGCACACATGTCGCTATTGGGCTGTGGGTTAAGACAGCAAAATACGTAATTATTCTGGCTGCACCAGGACTCTTATTTGGGAAAGTGTAGGATCTGCCAAGGGACTGTGTGTATTAGCAGCCATGATAGTGCAGCAACAGCCAATCAGAAAGAAAGGACTTCCAACCAGGATTTATGGGACTTTTGTCAGAGCTCATGGGACATAGCAAAAGGCTTATGGGGAAGCTACAGGGACCTAATTCCAGGTGCCAAAACAGGGAGCCTATAGTGCATCGAGTGGAGTTAATGAATATTCATTTTAAGAACTGACAGGCAGGTTCAGCCAAATGAACGTGGAAGCAACAAATAGCTTCAGCCACTCAAGAGCCTCAGAAAAGTTCCATAAAAGGTAGTGTTTCTGGCTCTGTGAGCAGATCCAGCGTGGGCCCTTCACATGGGTGGGGGCTTAGGCCCTTTGCCAAAAAATGGGCCTAGCAATGCAGTTTAAGCCCCTCCACAGAGGAGGCGGCTTTTTCTCCTGCCAAGAGAGAGACAAGTGGCTGCCAGAAGCAGATGTTGCTAGCCTGTGGATTGCCAGAGAATGTCTTTCAGGGTTAGCTAGAGCCTTTCCACATTGAGGGAAAACGTGGGCCAGTAACCTGATGAAGCCAGCTGTAAGAGAGCTAAACTTGCCTCCACAGTGCGAGCACTGATGATAGCCTGAAGCTTCAGAAGGAGGAACGCAATTTCTGCAAAATACCTGAGTGAGTAAATTGCTTTTGGCAAGTGCAACTCTGAGGAAGTCTTTAAGGAATAACTCTGAGCAGTGCAGGAAAGCAGCTAGCAAGGCAAACAGGATGTTGGGATGCATCGTAAGGGGGATCACCTCTAGGAGCAGGGAAGTGATTCTGCTGCTGTACAATGGACTGGTTAGACCATACCTTGAGTACTGTGTACAGTACTGGAGACCACACTTGAAGAGGGACATACAGCTCCTGGAGAGGGTACAGAGGAGGGCAACTAAGATGATACGAGGACGAGGGGATTTGACGTATGAGGACAGACTTGAGGAGCTCTGCCTGTTTTCATTGGAGGAGAGGAGAGACAGGGGGGATATGATTGAGGTTTTCAAGTACCTCAAGGGAATAAATAGGGTAAACATGGAGGGGATCGTTAGACTAAAGCAGGGAGGTATCACCAGAGGGCATGGTTTGAAGTTGGAAGGTGGAAGGGTGAGGGGGAAGAAGAGGAGGAGGTTTTTCACTGAGAGGGTAGTGGACCCTTGGAATGCGCTGCCTGGCGAGCTGGTTCAGAGATCCACAGTGGAGGGCTTCAAGAGAGGGTGGGACAGACACAGAAAGCGGATGTACCAGATGATGGCCTGGCCCAGGGGGTGGGGATGGATGACAGGGGTTTCTGGAACACAAGGGGGGGGGGGCCTCGGCACCCAACTAGGGATCTGAGGTTCGAGCAGCCTCGATAGACCATAAGGCCTAATCTGCTGGCAATTAGTACGTTAGTATGAGTAGAAAAGCCCAAAGCCTACAAATAGTGACTATCTGTCTGTCTGCACCCTGCATTCACAGCAACACTCAGAGGGTGGACATCTGCTAAGTGACCAGAAAGGGTCCAGGTATTTTGTATAAATGTGTCTGATTTGAAAGTGCCTACAGAACTGGAAGGGGAATACTCAGAACCAGGGCTCTTCCTAACTTTGCCTGGGAGGTTCAGTATTTTGTCTGTAGGAGCTGCAAGTGCCAGCAAAAGCCACAAGGGACTGCATGTTGTATTACTAAGCCTAGAGAGCTACAGAAACTGTTTGCTGCCAAGTACAAGTTTGGTGTTAAAAAGCCTAGAGAGCTACAGTAAACAATATATTGCTAAGTGCAATTGTTTGTGTCAAAAGAGTTTACTGTATCTGTTTGCTAGTCAGCAACGTTTAAAAAGAGTAGCGAGTCTTGTTGCAAGCTCAACCCAGTTAAAGTTGTTGCAAATGGCAATAAGTCAAGCCTCGAGCTCAGTCCAGAGCCAATATGTGGTCAGGTGGTGAAAAGCCAAGTTTCAAGCACCATCTGGCCTTGTGCAACAGATGCAACCAAAGCTCCAAATGTTATTAAATAAGTGAGCTGACCTACAAATGTGCTAAATGCATAAATGTGCTGGATGTAGACTTAAAGAGCTTAAATGTGCTGAATGTAAAAACGTAATTTCAGCCCAGAAGAGGGGCCTAGCCTACAAAATGTTAAACTGTTGTTTTCCACCCGCAAAAGTAAAAAGACCTTTGCGGCAAAGCTGACAGTTGGCCCCCAATAGAATGTAAAAAATATTATTTTATCCATGAATCAAAACCAATCATACCTCAATTACTGTAAATAGCATAACCTCTATTCCAATTTACCTTTCCTACCCTCCCCATGTAAATAAACTTGTTACTGTTGTTTCTGCATAATCTGTCCTATGAGCATCTTATTAGTAGTAAGTCATTAAATGCAAAAGTGTTGAAATGTGGGGTTTTGTCTATTGGGTCATGCTTGGGTTGGCATCAATGTAATGTTTGTGGATATAGCTTCCCAGAAGGCTGTATTAGCTAATGTTTAGACCCACTTAAATGTAAACTCTAGGTGGAGGCACTGCACAATATGTACTAACTTGGGAAAGAACCAGTTTAATGTTAAAAATAGGAACCCAGGCCCCTCAACCTTGTTTAGATCTACAAGGCGGGGGTAGTAGCCCTTGGTACAGCGCTGCCTAGGGGTTACATAGAGAAAAGAAGTGGGCCTAGGACTGAGCCCTGGGGAACCCCAGCAGTAATGTCAGAAAAGCTGGAGGTAGCAGAGTGGAAGCAAATTGCTGTTTCCTGAAAGTTAGGTAGTTTGAGAACCAGTACTTTGTGCGTAAGGAGACACCAAAGGAAAGTGAGTTTGGTTTTGAGGAGCAAGTGAATGACTAGGTTAAATGTCTTAGCAAGGTAACCAGTTAGAAGACCAGAGTCTGTAGATAAGCTGATGTTTGTCAGTTTGGCCAGGGCTTTAGAAGTGCTATGGTTTGTCCTAAAAACCATGCTGGGCGGAAAACACAAGTCTGTACTTGAGTCTATAGTGGATAAGATACTTGAGGCCATACCATGGGAAAGACTGGTGGACTTTCTCAAAAGCAGTGGTTTACAGGATGATAGGCAGCATGGGTTCACCAAGGAGAGGTCATACCAGACAAGCCTAATAAAGTTCTTCGACTGGGTGACTAGGGTGGCTAACAAAGGTCAGGCAGTTCACGTATTGTGCTGGACTTCAGCAAGGCCTTTGACTTGGTCCCCAGGGGAGACTGGTCAAAAAACTGTGGGACATAAGGGTGGAAGAACCCTTCCACCAACCCCTTTCACAAGTTCTGGAATTAGAACCTCACTTAAGACCCATCCCTATAAGGGACATCCAGTACCTATAGCCTACTCTCTTTTATCCTGGCCCTCTTCATACCTTCTTCTTCTTCCCTTTACCACACCCTTCCCCTGCCTTCCATTTCCCCGCTTACCGCCAACAGCAGAAGGTAGTCTAGGATTGATGGCTCTCCTCCATCTCCTGTAAATTCTTCAAAACTTTGTCAGGTCAGTAGATATTGGCCTTTTGTGCCTCACCTATACAATGCTTTTCGCATTATTGAGCTTCCATGCCTGAGACCATGTACTTTATTATATTGTATGTATTGTATTGTTCTATGTCCAGGACCACTTTGAAAATGAGCTTGCTCAAAGGTATTTATGTATGGTTAAATAAAGTGACTGATTGATTGACTGAAGAACATGCAGCCACTTGGACAAAGAGCTGGCTGAGGAGGAGGAGGACTCAGGAGGTACAGGTAAATGACAAATTCACAGATGTTGAACAACTTACAAGTGGGGTAACACAGGGCACAGTCATGGGCCCAGTCCTCTTCAACATATTCCTTTGTGACATGGGGTGGGCTGGCAGGGAAAGATTT
The DNA here is from genome assembly GCA_016271365.2 of Neoceratodus forsteri. Lineage (NCBI taxonomy): Eukaryota > Metazoa > Chordata > Ceratodontiformes > Ceratodontidae > Neoceratodus > Neoceratodus forsteri. The sequence goes on along the minus strand of CM057454.1, from coordinate 1,019,491,054 downwards.
GCCTCTTTCCAGGTAATAGGAAGATCACCACAAAGGTGGACACTAAGGAGGGGATAAAGGCACTAAAGGAGGACATAGACTGGTAAAATGATCTAGGATCTGTCAGCTAAACTCCAATGCCAAACAATATAAAGTAATACACAATTGGAAAAATAACTTGAAAGCAGTTCTCAGTGGTGGGGTGGTGGTACTGGAAAGCATAGCTGAGGAAAGAGACCTGAGGGTTATCATCTTGGATAACCTGAAATCCACAGCACATTGCAATAAGGTCGAAGGCAAGGCAAATTGGATGTTGGAGTGCATTTGGGAGGGGAATCAACAGCAGAAGCCCCATGGTGATCCTCTCATTATACAGATCACTGGTGCTCCCTCACCTGGAGTACCACACAAGTTTTCTCTAGTGTTTACCTGCATAAGGACTGTGTGAGCGTAGAGGTGGTATAGACAAGGGTGACTAAAATATTTCAGGGAATGGGAAGAAAGACATACAAGGAGAGATTGAAAGACTGATATGTACACAGTAGAGACCGGGGTGGTGGTGGTTGGGGGGACATGACAGCAACTTACAAGTACCTGCACAGGATAAATAGGCTGGATTTCAAAGGCATTTTCGCCTTAAGCAAGAACAGAGGTACAAGGGTGAATTCATCGAAGATCACAGAATGAAGCATTAAGAAAGCATTTGTTCACCAAGCACTTGTTCACTAAGAGTGGCGAATTAATGGAACAGAGTGCCAGAGGAATTGGTGCAGGTGAAAACTGGGATGGGGGGCATCAGTGCAGGGTGGGACAGACACATGCCCATTGTAATAGGGAATGGGCAGAAGTAAGATGGGGCGCACTAGGGCCTTCGTAATGTAGCTAGGTGGGCAGACTGGATAGGCTTCTGGGCCATTTTCTGCCGCCACTTTTAATGTTTCTATTTTTTCCTTCCCTTACAACCTTTTTATTTCTGCTGTCTTTCCGTCCCTCTAATTGAAGCAGTTCAAACTGGCTGTGTTCCATATTTAAGGGGCAGTCATAACCTGTTTGGCAGGCTGGGTAGCCTTTGCACATAGACTCATTTCCTGGATATGGGATATCTCTTAATAGTATTGTTTTCATTTTCAGATTTTGATGTATTTTACATGGGCAGGAACTGGCATCATGAAACAGCAATCACAACTATTAGATTTTACTGTTCTATTTTTTCTGTTTCCACATGAACTAAGAGTAAACCAGAAAAGATAACTAAATAAGCCCTTATTTGAGTAAGTAGTTAAACTAGCTAAGAAAAGGTCATTGAAGGTGATGACAAGATGTGCTGGAGTTCTGCCACTGCTGTGAGGATTCTTAGAAGCTATTTTTGTACACTCGAAAGATTTATCTGTGAGAGTCTCAGCATGATTTTCCATCTCCTATAAAGGAGTACTGCAGCTTTCAGCTGCTCAGGTTTCTCCATTCTTTTATCATTATTTGTCCCTGGTCTATGTGTGCTCTGACGACCCCTAATGTTACTTCCAAGCATACTACACTGCAAATAAAAACCACCATTAGAAACTGAATTGATGTCTTGGACTAAGAAAATCTACTTTGTTATAATACAGCTATAGAAAAGTGAAAGAAAAGAATGATAGCACTGGAAACTGAGCCATTTGCAGTGTTCATCCACAGGCCAGACACTAGATGCAAGCGTAGTTTTGCCCAATCCACTCAACTAATGCAAGGAATGAAATCAGTTTTTACAGACATTAGCAAGCAGGGCTAGCGACTAGGAAGATCCACAAGCCTCACAACATACCACTGACCCAACTGATGTATTTATTGAACTGATACTGCTTCTAGTATTAGCCAGCAGGGCAAGTTAAAGGACCATTTTGCTGATCCAATACAAAATCTAAAAGCATTATCAGATTGCCTTGAGAAGGGGGTAGATAGAGGCCAGGTGGTGGATGTAATCTACCTGGACTTCAACAAGGCATTTAACACTGTACCCCATGGAATACACGGGAGAAAATAGTGCAACACAGAATCCACAAAGTAAAGAAGGTGGCTAGTAAATTGACTGACAGGTAGGAAGCAGAGCGTGGTGGTTGATCGTCACCTTTTCTATGGAGGGATTTGCTAAGTAGAGTACCCCAGGGATCAATGCTGGATCTGCTACTCTACCCCACATAGTAACGTAGTTTCATTAGTTTGCCCCTGACCTGCTTCATAAGCAGGGATCAAAAGTTTGCAGTGCAAGTGTATGTTAGTTTATTGGGATACCCCACCCATTCTATGACCTATGGTGCCCTGTAATTCACTTGGGAACTAAAAACATATTTATTGATGACCAAGAGGCTTGAGTCAGCAGCAAGCCACTAATTTTTTCTAAACTATTTATTGAGTTTTAGGATAAAAAACAATAAACTAATAGCTGTTACAGTGTTATACATAGGCAGAATTGTACAATGTAAAGCAAGGAAGGAAAAAATTACTCACTGTAGTAATATTGTTTCTTCCAAGGTGTCCTTCAGTATGCTTGACTATAGCAGTATGCCAGCTGGGTTCAGCTGTCCCGAAGGTGGAGTTGATGCTAATTAACTAATTAGATTTAGCCAGTTAGAGCACAGGAGAGCTTGTGCTGTCTGCAGCAGAGCCAGAGGGCAGTCAGATTCATTTCGAAGCTGCAAAGGGGCAAAAAGAGCTACCCAAAATCTACTCTATCAGAATGGAAAATTTTTATGAATGAGAAACTAGCATCCTAAATAACAAGACATACACATAACTGTAAAAAACCTTACATCTAACAAGAGCAAACAGCTAAAAATTTGGCAAAGTGAAAGGACTGCAGGACCATCCTCAGTCAGGTTATGTAGGGGAGGATGGGTGGGAGGTCAAGCATGCTGAAGGACACCTTGGAAGAAGCAATATTACTACGGTGAGTAATTTTTTCTTCTCACCCCAGGGGTCCTTCGGTATGCTTTACTATAGCAAACTACAAAGCAGTGCAGCTGGGAGGCGGGTACAGAACCTACTTAGGAAAGAGGCTCTGTAGGACTGCTGTGCCAAATTTGGCATCTGGTCTGGACTGTACATCCAGGCAATAATGTTTTGTGAAGGTGTGTACAGTCTTCCATGTAGCTGCTTTGCAAATATCAAGCAAGGGGATGTCCCTTGCAGCTGTCACTGAGTCAGCGGTACCCCTAGTGGAGTGAGGCCTGACGCCCTGAAGGAGCTGTTTGCCAGTCTTGCTGTAACAGAACTGAATGCAAGAGACTATCCATGGGGAGATAGTTCTCTTGGTGGCTTGTCTACCCCTGCCTACCTCACTGTAGGTGAGGATGAGCTGAGTATGGGAATCTCTGAGCTGCTTGGTGTATTTCAGATAGTAGGTCAGTGCTCTTTTAACATCCAAATTATGACATTTCCGCTCCCCAGGAGTGGATTTGCCTGTGAAAAAGACAGGGAGTGTTATAGACCAATTGAGGTGAAATTCAGAGACCACCTTAGGCAGAAATTTCCTGTTTGTTCTGAGGACTACCTTATCCCTGTGGGCAATAATGTAGTTAGGTTCGGCACAAAGAGCTTGCAGCTCAGAAATCCTTCTGGCTGAGATGATAGCAACTAAGAAAAACATTTTCGAAGTGACATATTTTAGGTCAGTAGTAGCCATAGGCTCAAAAGGGGGCTCCATGAGTTTGGCTATGCAGAGGATCAAATCCCAGGGAGGGGCAGGTTCCCTAAGTGGAGGTTGAAGGTGCAGTAGGCCTTTGAAAAACTTTTTAAAGATGGAATGGGAAATTACCAATTTCTCCTTTCCATCAGAAAGATAAGACAAAATGGCTGCTAGATGAACCTTGAGGGATGAGGCCCTAAGGCCTGAGGCCTGCAAATGCACTAGGTAGTCTACGAGAGAAGGCAGGCTGCCCCTTAGAGAGTCGATCTACCTGTCTCTGCACCACAAAGAAAATCTTTTCCATTTCGAGGCATAGGTCTTCTTAGTGCTGGACTTCTTAGCCAGACAAAGGATTTTTAGGACTTGTTCTGAGTACTGAGAATCTGGGTATTCTAGTTCTTCAAGTACCAAGCTTTGGGTGAAGAGACTCTATGCTGAGATATGTTATCCCCACCTGAGGCAGGGTCAGAAGACTGTGGCTCACGGGTAGGTGAATCGGTCTTCTGACAGGGCAAGGAGTAGAGAGTACCAGGGTTGCTTTGCCCAATCTGGAGCCACCAGAATGATGGTGGCCAGCTGATCCCTGAGCTTTAGGAGAACTCTGAGGATTAGGGGTAATGGAGGGAAGGTGTACAGGAACTTCTCTGTCCAGTCCGGAGTTAAAGCATCCACTGGCATTGTGCCCAGAGCTGGAAACTTGCAACAGTAAAGTGGGAGCCAGTGGTTGACGCTGGAGGCAAAGAGATCTATCTCTGGGGTGCCCCACTTCCTGAATACTGTGTCCAGCACTTGTCTGTTTAAGGTCTACTTGTGGTGGCCCTGAATGATGTGGCTCAGAGCATCCACCAGCACATTATCCTTGCCTGGGAGGAGGATGGCAGACAGATGTATGTCCAAGGAGTAAGCTAGAAGCCAAATCCTCATGGCCTCTGTGCAAAGTTTGGTGGACCTTGTGCCCCCTTGCTTGTTGATATAGAACATGGCAGTGGTACTGTCTGTTCTGATCTGAACTGACTGACCTTTCAGCTGGAGGGCAAAGACTTTGATGGCCAGGTGCACAGCTCTGTGTTCAAGAAGGTTTATGTGGTAACTGAATTCCCTGGGGACCAAGTCCTACTTATGGACTGGTCTGCCAGATGAGCACCCCATCCTAGGAGGGAGGCATCTGTGGTAAGGACTTTGGAGGGCTGCCATTGTTGGAAGGGAATTCCTTCCCTGAGGTTTTCCTTGTCTTTCCACCAATCCAGGGCCTGAAGAAAGGTCTTTGTGACTGGAATGAGCTTTGACAGAGAGTCCCTTTTCTGAGACCAGTGAGCCTTGAGGTGATACTGAATGCCCCTCATCAGAAACCTGGCACCTGGAACTATGGCTGTAGTGGAGGCCATGTGGCCCAGGAGCCTGAGAAAGTGTCTGGCAGACCTTGGCTGATCCAGGACAAAGGAGTCTGCCAGGTCTAGAAGGCCATGCACCCTGTCCCAAGGGAGCATGACTCTTCCCTTTTGGGTGTCCAGTTCTTTCCCAATGAACTCCAGTAATTGAAAGTGGTTCGAAGTGGGATTTTTCCATGTTGATGATAAAACCCAGGGACTCCAGAGTACTTTGTGTAAGGCTGAGTGAGTCTCTGACTTCTGTGGGGACTTGTCTGCTACAGTACTAGCCAGTCATCCAGGTATGGAAAGACAGACACCTGTTGCCTTCTCAGGTGAACCATCATCACGGCCAGGCACTTCGTGAAGACCCTGGAGGCTGAAGTAAGGCCGAATGGCAGAGCTGCAAACTGGTAATGGCCAGAGGGAAGCCTGAATCTGAGGTACTTTCTGTGGGATGGCCTGATTGGAATGCAAAAATAGGCATCCTTGAGGTCTAGGTAGGCTAGTCAGTCTCCCTGTTGCAAGTATGAGATCACCACTGCCAGAGTGGGAATTCCTGGACCATCTGTTGGTGATGTACTTTTTAACTTCTATTTTCGGGCGAGTTTTATTATACATTCAGCAAGAACAGAACTGTGTTCCGAAGGGTTATCTTAGCCTTGTGAGAGGAGGCTTGCAAAATCTTAAATCTCCTACCCTGTAGTGGTGAGAGCACACGGGTGTGGGTAGTAAACAACTCAGAATTTTCATTCATATTTTCATAGGAAACTGTGCTGTGAACTGTGAACTGTGGCAGTAAACAACTCAGAATTTTCATTCATATTTTCATAGGAAACTGTGCTGTGACTTAACCAAAAAAATCTGGTTATTGGACTTGGAGGCCTTTTCTTTAATTTTAAAATTTAGCTCTGTGATAGGGGCTTGTAAAGTTTAGAAAGCTCCTTTCCCTACAGTGGTGAGAGCATTGTAGGTGAGAGTAGAGAATTAAAATTAAAGCTTTTGGAGGTCTGAAGGCACATTTTGACACTACAATAATTCAAATCTTTGATTGATAGGGTTAATTTATTATATGTTTGAAATAAGGATATAGGTTTTGTTAGATAGATATTATATTTTATATTTAGTTTTAAGTTATTCGTTATTTGATTATTCTGTTTATTAGATTTATAGTTTATATTATTGTTTGATTAGTTGTATGATATTTTATTGTAGAGTTGTGCTATTTATTTAAGTGTTTGAGGGGGTTTATTCTCTAGATTGTTTATTATTGTGTAAATTATGTGCTGGGACAATATTAGGACAGTCGGGCACTATTCCCCCTCCAGGCTCAGGGACCTTCGTCCCTAGTCTTGTCCTCCCCTGTCACTGGAGGTCTATCGACGATTGTAGGGCTTTGGGGATTGTGGGTAGAAGGAGGAGGGCTGGTGCTGGGTCTGGAGGAGGTATGGAAAGGAGTGGGCGGATAGGGATAGTGGGGACAAGGAGACACCCTGGGGCAAAATGGGCCCAGGAAAGGGGACCTCCCTGTCTGGTGCCCATACCCAAGGGTTCTGACTATAGTCAGCAGGTAACACGGTCATCATCGGAGGCTCATCCTACTCGGGCGGTGTTGTGCAACGCCAAGTCTATTAAAAACAAAATGGCTATTATAGCTGATTTTGTTGGGTCATCTGACCTGGCATGCATCACTGAGACCTGGCTGAATGAAAATGCTGGACCAGTTTTGGCGGCAGCGGTTCCAGCCGGCTACTCGGTGATACACCACCCGAGGTTGGATCGTAGGGGTGGGGGTGTTGCTATCTGTTTTAGAACAGAACTGGGCCTAGTGGAGGTACCAGTGGGAGTCACCAGGTCCTATGAATGCATCTTAGGCAAGGGTGTGGGGTGCAGGATACTTCTTGTATACTGTCCACCAGGTGACGAGAATGTTTTCCTGCGGGAAGTTGCAGACTTCATCGTCGACCTGACATTGGGGTCCCCCAGATGGTTGGTTCTGGGGGACTTCAATGCCTGGGTCTATGATGAACTCTCACATTTTGGTCAAGACTTCCTCCAGTTGATGATTTCACTGGGCTTCACACAGGTAATTTCTTCCTCGACCCATATTGGTTGGCATTCATTGGACTTGGTGTTCCTTCTGGGGATGGAGATATCTGACTTGGTGGTGGAACCGGTCGGATGGTCGGACTATCACTCCATTGGGTTCAGTTTTGAGGCCACCCATAATAGGTCAGCCCCTACCGAAATGGTCCGGTACCTCCCATTAAGGGGTGTTTCCCCGGTTGACCTGATGGCAGTGCTGGATCTATCATGCCTACCGATAGATTGCATGGATCCGGGAGAGCTGGTGCATGCCTATAATACGGTGGTGGCAGTGGCCCTGGATTCCATTGCTCCTGTTCGTGTTCATCCTCTCACTCTTCATCCCAGGTCTCCTTGGTTTGATGAGACCTTGAGGGAGTAGATGAGAGTTGGACGAAGGTTGGAGAGGTGCTGGCAGAGGTCCGGTCTGGATGATGACAAACTTAGTTTGATGAACCACTATGTGGTCTATCAATCTGCAATCTCTCATAAGAAGGCAGAATTTCTGTCCAGAGAGATTGCGGCTGCATAGAATAGACTGGCTCAGCTCTTCCGGACCATGGACAGACTGTGCAATCCAGTCTGTCTTCAGCCCGGAAGAGCCTTTTCTCAAGAACGGTGTGAGGAGTTTGCTCTCTTCTTTGCAGATAAGGTTGCCAAAATCAGATTGGATGTCTGCTCGACCCTCTCCAATGGGAGTTGTGATGGTCGGCAGGAGATGTCAGACACCCAGTTTGCATGGTCTGACTTCAGCCTCCCCACAATCAATGACATTGTGATGATCATCCAATCACTGCGTCCGACCAACTGTGATTTGGACCCGGGCCTCACGCGTCTCTTAGTGGATTGTGTGGATAACATCGGCCCAGTCCTTGCTGTGATAGTCTGGAGGTCCTTGGAGAGGGGGATCTTTCCAGATCCTCTTAAGGAGGTTGTAGTTAAGCCTCTTTTGAAGAAGCCCTCTTTGGACCCGGATTGTCTAGCAAATTACAGGCCTGTCTCTAACTTACCCTTTGTGGGTAAAGTTATTGAGAAGGTGGTTGCAGCGCAGCTGGATGATCATCTGACCAACAACAATGTCTATGATTCTCTCCAGTCTGGATTTAGGAAAAGGCATAGTACCAAGACAGCACTGGTTCGGGTACTAAATGACCTAATAGCGAGAGATCAAAGGACCTGTTCTATCTTGGTTCTTCTTGACCTCTCTGCAGCGTTTGACACTGTGGACCATGGGGTGCTACTGGAGCATTTGCGGTCTATCTGTGGACTGTCTGGTACAGTCCTCAGGTAGTTTCAATCTTACCTCGAGGGTAGGACTCAGAGGGTGGTGTCTGGAATTTTTTCCTCGGCATCAGTCTCCCTATCCTGCGGGGCACCGAAGGGTTCCATTTTGGCACCCATGTTGTTTGCAGTGTATATGCTGCCGTTAGGAGTGATTGTTAGATGATACGGTCTGGGTTTTCATTGCTATGCAGATAATACCCAGCTGTATATGTCTTTTGTGCCCGGCCAGGAGGCTGCCATTTCGGTATTTAACAACTGTCTTGCTGAGATCCAAGACTGGATGAATGGGAGTTGGCTGCGGTTGAACCCTGAAAAAACTAAGGTGCTGGTTGTGGACAAGGGTCGCTGTGAGGCGGGTTTGTTAGCTGGATCACCCTCGGGCTTATGGCTTGGGGGTGTTCAGCTGATGACCTCAGACCAGGTGCGGAACCTGGGCGTTGTATTTGACGACTGTCTGACTTTTAAATCGCAGGTGTCAGCGGTGGTCAAAACCTCTTTTTATCATCTGAGGAATATTGCCCCGTTGAAACACTTGGTTCCTCCAAAGGATCTTCCAACGTTGGTCCACGCCTTTGTTACCTCCCACCTTGACTATTGCAATGCCCTTTACCTGGGGCTGTCGGGGGTTGAACTTTGCCGTCTGCAGTTAGTGCAGAATGCGGCAGCCAGGCTGTTGACTGGATCTTCTAGGTCTAGTCATATAATGCCTGTGCTCCGTGGACTGCACTGGTTGCCAGTTTGTTGGTGAATCACCTTCAAGGTCGGTTTGCTGACCTATAAAGCCCTACACGATCAGGGACCTGCTTACCTGAAAGAGCTCCTCTGTCCCTACTGTCCCCACTGTCTCCGATCCACTGATGTAGGATTGCTAGAATTCCCAGGGTCCATTTAAAAACTTCAGGGGCAAGATTGTTTAGTTTTATGCCCCGACCCTGTGGAACTCTCTACCTCGTCAGGTGTGAAATTGCCCGACTGTCCAAAGCTTTAAGGGAGCTTTGAAAACATATCTTTTTAGCAAAGCTTTTAATGATTTATGACTGTTTTAGTGTTGTTCTAATTATTTATTGTTTTATGTACTTGTACAGGCGCCTTGGTTTTAAGAAAGGCGCCTTATATAAATAAAGAATGAATGAATGAATGAATGAATGAATGAAAGAGTGACCATCCTGAATTTGTGTTTGAGGAAGTGTTTATTCAGGTTCCTTAGGTCCAGAATGGGCCGCCCAATCCCCATTTTTCTTCTGTATGAGAAAGTACCTGAAATAGAGGCCTTTTCCCCACTGGGGAAAGGAAACTCTTTCCACTGCTTTTGCAGACAGAAGAACCTTTACCTCTAGCTCCAACAACAGTCTTTCTGTTGGGGTTAGAGGTTTCAGCTATCTGTGGCTCTGTAGGGAGGGAAACGTTTTGAACTGCAGAGTAAGTCCCTGACCCACCACCTCTAGCACCCATTTGTCTGTGGTTATCTGGTGCCAGTGGTGGAGGTAGTGGGTCAGCCTTCCTCCTACTGGGAGAAGGGAGATGACCTGGACATTGCAGTCAGGAGGTTTGTTTAGTCTGAGCCCTTGGGGAAGGTGAGGAGTCAGTCCTTCTCTGAGCTCTCCTTTCTCGTCTCCTAAATTGACCTCTCATCTGAGATTAGTGTAGGGGCATAGGCAATGGCATACGGTAAAAGGCTCTTGGGTAGTAACTTCTGCCTCTGTTTCCCCTACTCTGGGGTCTCTAGGAATAGAGGCTTTCTCTTCTCTTTTGCTGCATTGCTTTGATAGGTGGTTTAATATTCCTCCACCTTTTTCATGTAAGCTTCTGTTTTATCTCCAAAGAGAGAGTTATTCTCAGGGGAAATCCATAGCTTTGGTTTGAGTGTCCTGGTAGAGGTTGGTTGTCCTCAGCCAGGCATAGCGTCTGAGAGAGATGGCCTGGGCCATGGCTCTGGAGGCAGTGTCATTAGTGTCCACAGCCATATGGAATTGGTATTTTGTGGCTTCTAAGGCAGTCTTAATAGTTTCTGCCAAATCTTGAGTTATTCTGTATGGGGCCTGTTGGCTAATAGTTAGCACAGAGTTCCAGAGAGCTTTTTGGTACTGTGCTGCATATACCATGTAAACAGAGAGGCAAAGCTGCAAGGAGGCTATGGTGCAAGATTGTTTTTACCCATAGAATCCAGCTTCCTAGATTCCCTTTCAGGTGGCTGGGAAGATGGAGGCACTTTAGCTTTGTCACAAGCTGCAACCTGCACCACTCCCTCATGGTGTGGGTGCATGTAAAGAAATTCAGGATTAGCTCATTCTAACTGATACCTCTTTTCAATTTTCTTGTCCACCCCAGGATTAGATGTGGGGTTCTAGGGCAGTCATACCCTCCTGGACTGGATGTTATCTACCCATCCACACAGGATCACCTCCTCAGGCATCCTCTCTGATGCCCTTAGCGACCACTGCATAACTTATTGCACCCACAAAATCCACTCCCCGCACTCTCTTCCAAATTCATCTGGTCTCACCCCCTACACTGCCTCAACGAGTCGGCCATACAGCACGACCTAACAATCGCAGACTGGTCACCAGTCTTTTCCACGACAGATGTGGACCTTGCCCTATCCCACTTCTGTGACATTTTGCACAGTACCTGGGACACCCAGGCTCCCCTCAGGAAAGCTAGAGTTAAACGGCACCATCACCCCTGGATCACATCCAACCTCATTGCCTTGTGCCGCTACAGGGACAAGGCATGGAGGCTATATAAAGCCTCCCATGCCACCTGTGACCTCCAAGATTACAAACACCTTAGAAACAAATGCACAAAAGCTATTTAGCAATCCAAGTCCTCCTACTTCAAAGCACAACTTACACAGAACCAAAATTCCCCTGTGTCCTAATGGAAGGTGATCAACTCTGTTATCGACCCGCCCTCTAAGCAGACTCATCCTGTCCTTAACATCGATGGCAAACCTGTCTCAGATCCTACTTCAGTAGCAGAACTTTTCAACTCGTTTTTCATTTCTTGTGCCCTGCCTGACTCCCCCCACTCTACCCGACTATACTGAATCCTCCCCCACTTCCTCTGGCTTCCACTTTCCTCCTTTCACTTCCCTTGAAGTCTACAATGCTCTCACCTCCCTAAACCAGTCCAAATCCAGGCTGACAGCAGGCACCCCAGACTGCTCCGCATCTCGGCCCTGGCCATAGCTGCACCCCTGACACACTTACTCAACCTCTCGCTTGCCACAGACACAGTTCCCTCTGCCTGGAAACTGGCCAAGATCCTCCCTCTGCACAAAGGCGGTGACCTCTCCCTGCCAGGAAACTACAGGCCCATCTCGCTCCTCGCCTCCCTCGCCAAAATCCAAGAATTACTTATGCTCTCAAAACTGTCTAATTTTCTTTCCTTCAACAGCTCCCTCTCACCCTTTCAGTCAGGATTTAGAAAACACCACTCCACTATCACTACCTTGCTGTGAGTAACTGACTCAATCCTCACTGCCATTGACAATAGCCAAACCACCACCGCCATTTTCATCAACTTGGCAAAAGCCTTCGACTCTGTCTCCCACCCTCTGCTGCTCTGCAAACTTAGCTCTTTTAGCCTCTCCCAACTTGCCATCAACTGGTTCCACTCTTACCTCCAGAATAGGCAGCAGTCCATACTAACAGGAAACACCTTCTCCCTCCCCCCACCCATCATCTCAGGTGTCCCCCAAGGCTCCATCCTTGGCCCAATCCTCTTCTCCCTTTTCATAAATGACCTCCCCCTCGCCTGTCTCTCCTCAAATATGCACCTGTACGCCGATGACACTATCATTTATGCCTTGTGCCCCTCCCACGACAGTGTCCTCTCAAATCTTCAAAATTACTTCAACAGAGTCCAGTCCTGGTTCCTGAAAAAACAGCTTAAACTTAATGCCAAAAAACTGTAACCACGGTCGTTGGTTCTAGACAAAAGCTTGCCTCCCTACCTGCCCCCCCTGCAATCACCACCCTGGATGGCTCTCCCCTCAAGTTGGTTCCTGCCTTCAAGTACCTGAGAGTCTGGCTGGACAGCCACCTCAACTTTTCCACCCATATCGAGGCCATCTGTGCCAAACTCCAGCCCAAACTTGCCATTCTCTATCGCAACAAAGCCAGTCTTCCTCTTTCCACCCATAGTGAACTTGTGCGGAAAACAATCCTGCCTGTGCTGGATTATGCGGACATCATCTATGGAATGGCCCCAATCTCATCCCTTTCCAAACTTGACATACTACTCAACTCATTCTGTCGTTTTGCCACTGCCTCCCCCCCACTTACTCATCACTGCCTCCTCTACACCACCTTCTCCCTGACCCTGCTCTCACATATGAGAACCATCCACAGTGCCTCCCTCATAGCTAAATATTGGCTAGGCTCCCTACCCCTCTACCTCACTTCCCGCCTTTCTCCAGCAAATTCCCTAGACTGCTCCCTCCACCACAGGGATGCATGCTCTTTCCACCTCTCACGCCCCCACAATGCTGCTGGCCAAGCTGCCTTTTCATATCATCTCCCCCTCCTATGGAACAATCTTCCACCCAACCTTCACCAGGCCTCCTCCCTTTCAGCCGTTAAACAACTCCTTAGACTCCTCCCCCCCGCTGCCACAGATGCTCCATGAGGCCCACCGCTACTTAGGCCTAACCTACTTTCAGAGTCCGCTATGGTCATTATTGTACAGCTGGTCTCAAATTGAATTCATGCCTCTCTATCTTATAATTCCAGTACTTGTTTCTACCATACTGTAATGTTAAATGCTTGTACTGTTTTTCTGATGTTGTACATACTGCTTGTATTCCAAAATATTATTTGCACTTTTTTTCTGATGTTGTACATACTGCCTGTATTCCAAAATACTATTGTACTTTTTTGCATACCTCAGTGTACACCTTGTACACAGGTCGCACCTGGAAACCAGCCTTGGCCCAGTGTGCCTTTCCCGGTAACCAAAGTTTAATTAAATAATTAAATAAATAAAAATGTTGCCCTGCAAAGGGACTTATGGATAGGCAGAAGTAGCTTTTTGGTCGGAGGGAGACCCATCATATCTAAGAAGTCTGCCTCCTCTTCCTGGTCAGTGGTCTCCTGGTTGGTAAGGTCCAAAGTGTCCAACATATGCTGTACAAGGGTATAATGAGAGGAAAAATCCTCCTGGCCATTGGAGAGAATGCCAAACCCCTGGTCAGGAGGTACATCTGGTTCTAAAGGGTCACCCTCTACATCCTCTTCATCACCCTCATCATAATAAAAGCCCTCGCCGAGCCCAGGGTCTAAAGGGTGAGGTGCATTAGGATCAGGAGGTGCATTGAAGAGGATGCACACAGCCTGAAAAGGCTGATATAATTGCCAAGCCTTAGCCATTTCTTTAGGAGAGGGTGTATCTTTTTGTGTCACTGGCGTCTCCCTTTGCTTCTCAGTGGGAGGCACAGTGATATGCTTGTCTTTTTTTTCATTTTTTGCAGGCACTAATTCAGGAACCTGCTCATTTTGTCTTTTCTTGGCTTGGTCATTATTATTATTATTTTTATCTGACATTCTCTAGAGTGTCCCTGGAGGATCTATCTTTAGACTTTTGCCGAGATGAAGACCCCTCTTCAGAACTTTTAATAGAGGGACAGGAAGACTGAGATGCCATTATTTCCAGTCTTTTAGCCCTTTTTAAACTGTTTTAGAACATAACTTAGAGCAAAGCTCACAGTTATGGTCTGGACCAAAACAACTCAAACAAATATCGTGGCCATCTACCTTGGCAACTATTCATAAGCAATTAATAAAATTTTTAAAACCAGTTGGTCCAGTCCTCTTTTTAGGTCTTTCTAACATGCCAATTTGTCAGAAAAACCTATAAAATTGTTGTTCCCAAAAGGGAAAATCAGAAAAAAATGTCTGGTTCCCTTGAGGTATGAAACCACAAATAAACGATTCCAAACAGCAGAAAAGTTAAAGTTTTTAACAGAAACATGCGGTTCCCAATGAAAAAAGGGAACCACTAAATGTTTAAAACGTTTTAAGAAAAAAGTGCAACTTTTTTACCTCAAGTGAAGTATGAAGAGAGAGCTCTGGGGCAGTGTTGCTCCAGTCAGTGGAGAAGTGAATCTGACTGCCCTCTGGCTCTGCTGAAGACAGCACAACCTCTCCTGCACTCTGATTGGCTAATTCTAAATAGTTCATTAGCATCAACTCCACCTCTGGGGCAGCTGAACCCAGCTGGCATACTGCTATAGCCAAGCATACTGTAGGTCCCCTGGCATGAGAAATTTTATTTCTAGACCGCCCTATCCCAAGGGCTCAGGGTGCTTCACATATATACATCATTCAACAGATAAACTAGATTGCACAGTAAAATCCAAAGATAAATACAATCATAAACACATCTACAATCAGAGGTTCTTCTCAGTAAAATCAAAGATTAATGTCAAACGCTTGATCAAACATATGTCTTCAATCCTCCTTTTAAATGCCTCCACTGAGGGGGAACTCCACAAATGGATAGGCAAGGAGTTCCATACAATCGGGGCAGACACAAAATACTGTATATCCCATATTGAATAATATTATATAAAGGATTATTCTTGCCTACACCCCACTGTACCCTCACTAGGGAGAAAACAAGATGCAATAGTATCATATATTCAAAATTAAGCCCTTAGCCATCAAGGAAGCAGGCATATTAATTTCCACAAAGGGATAAGATAAAAGCCTTCCTGTACTACTGCACCATAGCTGTAGTATTAGCCATGAGATCTGCATAGTTACTCCCTTAAAAAGAAAAACAATATTTGGACTCAAGGCCCCTGCCACAAAGCCAACTTTAAAACTGCTTAGGTGAAAATTAACTCTTTACTGCCTGGAGTACTTTGTGAAGTCCAACTTTTCCATTGCTTAACCTTGATAGGAAATGGCTGCCCAGGCAAAACTGAGTTTTAAACAGAAAAATAAAATCTTTAGTGTATTACATCATACAATTAAACACACCCAGCATATACACTTCCACAGTATGATTATCACTATTCATCAATATGCAACATGTACAGTACTTTAAAAAAAATTATGTTATACAACAATACCTTCACAACTCAATACAGAAATAATATTTGTGTGATCCTGCATAGCCAGTACCACCCTTCCTATACACCAAATAGCATATCAAAAAGTTTAAACAGAGGCCCCCAGTAACCATTGTGAAATTTTATTTAAACAGTATATAAAAGGAAAAATAAACAATGTTTTTTTTCTGTTTCAGTATTAAATCAGGTTTATAAAATGGGAAGGGAAAAATCCTGCATTCTGACTGGTTGTTAGCCATGCACTAGAAGTGTCTAATGCATGGCTGAGAGGAAGTGCTCCAAAACTGTATCCAGCACACAAAAGAGATCAATTTGCATACTTCAGATTACTGGAATTTTAGCAACTGCCATTTTATCTCATCCCTTTGCCACTTTCAACCCTGCCCGCTCACTTGCTTGCCTATCGCTTGCCTTTTTGCTATTGGCTCTTCTGATACAGACTGTGAAAAGGCAGAATATGGTCCTGTCCCACTTGTTATGCAGAAAGAGTTAAACACAAGGATCTGTTCTAGCCTCTCCTTCTCTGTCTCTTGTCTGTCTGGTTGTACAAACAAATGTTCTCATGAGACCTAGGAACTGATCACTCTGATGGTCTCGCGATTCTCCACCTCTCGCTATCTCTCTACCTTTACTTTTTGTTTCTGTCTCTTCTTCCCCCTTGCATATCTGTGGTTATATAATATATGTGAATCTGTATTTGAAACTGGGATCCCTTGGTTTGAAATGTATATAGTTATACTGTTGAAATGATTGCAAAAAGCTATTTGGAACTCAAGAGGTAAGCCTGAGATGCAGTTTGAGCTCCTTTCAGGGTTGTTTGCAAACTCTTTTGCAGAGCTTTCAGCAGGAGACCAGTTTGGGACCCTGTTCTATTTGCAAGCCTGCTCTGCAAAGAAACTGACAAGAACATTTTGTGAAAAACAGGATGTTTCCTTAATGAGTTCCCAGGCAAAGACTTATAAAAAAGAACAGCTGTATGGGCCAGCCTGGTGGTGCTGAGGGTTGAGGCACTGGACGCCTTACCTCGCGCTATGCCAGCAACCCGTGTTCAGGAATAAGTATGAGCTGCCGGGGGTAGGTAGGGTTGGAGAAGGATTGAGCATCTGAGGGACTGCTCTCCTTCTCTGGGGAAGGGAGGACACCAGTGGTCGCCGCTCAACTGGCTCCTAGCAGAGGCTGGTGGGCAGTGCACTGATGCTGTAGAAGAGGGGTGGAGATGGGGAGATGCCTGAAGGAGCACGTGGGGATGCATGTGTGCTCCTCCACTGGCATAATTGCATGCCCCTCTCTGCAAAAAGTACAGGTGAGAAAATGGAAAATGAGAGTCCTCACCATGGATGACGATTGTCCCCCTCGCAGCGCCACTAGAAGGGCACCTCCCCTGAATTGGATCTGGTTTGGTGGGTTGAGGGTCTCCCCACTCCCTGCCATGAGGGGTAAGTCATGGGGGCTGAAGGGGAGGGGGTCTCATACTGGTTGGCATGGGGGGGGTCAGATGGCAGGTGGGGACTCCAGGAGAAACAGCACCAACAAAAAAAAAAGCAGCAATATTTTTGCTAGAAGGAGAGAGAAAGAGAGAAAGAGAGAGAGAGAGACTGAAACTTGGAATTAGAGCTACCCTCGGATGAAGGACTTTGTTTTCTCCATTTGTACTGCCTTTGTCAACAGTTATACTGAACATTTTTTTTAATTTACTGTTATTGATGATGATAATAAACACTACTTGCAAATTTTTATAACTGCTCCTGGTTGTCCTATGCTTCCTGACCTGTGCCTCGATGATGCGGATGCTGAAAAACATTTAAACAAACTGTGCTTTAACATGTAATTCTGAGTGCCCCGAGTCTCACAGCCATGATGATCTCTTTTTTTTTTCATTACCGATACTGGCAGCCTCAAACTGCTCACACTTTCCAACTGAATGGAGTTCCTGTCCAAATCAATACCCACTCACTCCTCTCCTGTCCTGTCTCACTCTCAGCTTGATCTCTTGCCAGGTCTCTCTCTCTCTCTCTCTCTCCACTACACAAACCCAACATGAGTAAATTACACATCCTATGAGAGAGATTAGATATAGTCAGTGTTTGTTTTTTTTGGTGTGTGTGTGCAGTCTCCTCATGTGGATGATACCCCCACCCACATTGGTGTTCTGTGTTGTCGAGGCACAGGTCAGAAAGCATAGGAAAACCAGGAGCAGTTGTAAAATTTGCAACAAGTGATTTATTATTAATAACAGTAAAATAAAAAAATAAAATTGTTCAATATAACTATTTAAAAAGGCAGTATAAACAGAGAAAGTCCATCTGGGTTTCTTCTCAATTTCCAGTCTCAGTCTCTCTGTCTCTGTGGTTTTGTTTCTTGCAAGAAATTGCATCTCTGTTTTTATAAGTCTTTGCAACTCTTGCTTATTAAGAAAACAGCATGCTTCTCACATAGTGTTCTTGTAAGTTTCAACAAGTGCAGCAAAAAGAACATCGTGACCCAGAACTGACCTCTTGCTTACAGCTTCTCAGAGAGTTTGCAAACTAGCTTCTCAGGTTAATCCCTTGAGTTCCAAACAGCTTTTTGCAACCATTACAACAGTATAATTATATACATTTCTAAAACAAAGGGATCCCAGTATCAGTTACATTTCCACATAATGATTCACATATATTTTTTATACTAGCTGATATGCAAGGAGGGAGAAAAGACAGAACAGCAAGTGAAGGTAGAGGGATAGCAAGAGGCAGAGAATTGCAAGACCATTGGGATGATCAAGTCCAAGGTCTCATGAGAAAATCTGGTTGCACAACCAGACAGAGAAGAGACAAAAAAGGAGAGAATAGAATGGATCCTTGCATTTAAACTCTTTCTCCAAAACAACTGGGACAGGGCCCTATTCAACCCTGTCACACTCTGTATGACCACATCTCCTGGAGTCTTTATACTTCTGGGACCCCTTCCCTTCTAGTTACCAATTAGAAGAAAACAAAATAAAATAAAACAACTTCAACCACGTTGGCAGCATCAAATGGCCACAATGGTTTCCTCTTTTTTTACCCAGTGCCGGCAGAGTCAAACTGCTCTAACTTTCCCAGTGAGTGAAGCTCCTGACTGAATCAATACTCACTCACTCTACTCCTGTCCTCTCTCACTCCCAGCTTGATCTTTGCTGGGTCTTTCTTCCTCCCTTCTGCAAACCCAACCCCCCCCCCATATCTATACTTCCAGGACCCTCTCCCATCTAGTTACCTAAACTGCCCAGTAAATCCCATCTAGTGAACCCATTAGAAGAAAACAAAATTAAAAAAAAATTCAACAATCTGTTTTTGCTCTTTTAAACAGTATGCTATAACATCCCCATCTAACCTGCAAGGGCAGAGTCAGAACGTTTGGTTTTATTTTTATTTCTTTAGGGATTCAGATCCTACCTTTGAGCTCAGAGCTCTTTTACAAAGGTTCCACATCAAACAGTGACAATGACAACAATAACAAACAGCTTATATACAATACTCAAATAGCAGGTAGCTAGTATACAATAAGGTTACAATGTCATTCATAGTACCAGTGGTGATAGTACAGCATCAAGAGCATTCAACTAGGGTAAA
Organism: Neoceratodus forsteri; assembly: GCA_016271365.2. Lineage (NCBI taxonomy): Eukaryota > Metazoa > Chordata > Ceratodontiformes > Ceratodontidae > Neoceratodus > Neoceratodus forsteri. The sequence continues at coordinate 1,019,472,013 of CM057454.1, read as the reverse complement.
GGACAGTGTTTATATGTAGCGAAGGAGATAAAGAGGTGTGACACCTAGTGTGAGAGTCTGAGGAGGAGTCAAGGTGAGGGGCAGGGAGACTGGGGGAGAGTGGGTACGCGCCAAGAAGTGGCTTTGTCTAGGAGGCTGGGAGGAGTGGTAGTAGGTTGGTTATAAGGTTGATCCAGTGGGGAAAGGGCACAGGGGAGAGGAAGACAGAGGGATAGGGCAAGGGGAAGAGTGGGGTAAAGAAGGGGAAGGAGAGTGTGGGTGAGTGGGCATTATGGATGTTAGAGTCCTAGTGGCAGTCACAAACTGTCCTAGTAAGAAGGTGCTGCCTTAGGCCATTTTTGAATTGTGAGATGCACTGGGAGTTTAGAATGTGCACTGGGATTTCATTGAGCTATTGGGAGGCCCTATAGCTGAAAGCACGCTGTCCCTGCACAGTTCGATGGAAAGGTGTTGATAGGGCCCCCCTCATCCTGCCTCTGGCGGTATAGTTGGTAGCACTTGGTGTTAGGATGCTAGAAATGCATGGGGGGGGGGTTACCCATTAGTGTCTTTTTTCCAAGGAGACATGTTTGGAATATAATCCTGTTCTTTAGTGGCAGCCAATTGGTCTGCTCATATAAGGAGCAGGTGTGGGTATTTCAATCTGCAGCCATCTTGAGCCTACATACCTTGTTGAGGGCAATGTGAATCCTTTTTAGTGCAGTGTCTGTTGCTGCACCATAGACCACCAATCCATAGTCAATGGTAGAAAGGATGGAGCTGGAGACTGAGACATGGAGGGCCTCTCAAGTGAGATACTTTTTATGCCTATAAAGCATACCCAGCTTGGTGTTCACTGCCTTTACCACTGTGTCGATGTGTTGGGTGAAGGTGATGGAGTCATCAATGGTGACCCCCAGGTACTTGAAGGAATGAACTTGTTCTAGCGGCTCACTGACTTTATTGGAGATGGTGAGGGGAGAGAGCTTCTTTTTGTGCTTTGGGCTGGCTGTGAGCATCACCTTGGTCTTTTTGTAATTTAATAGAAGTTTATGGCTACAGAACCGGTCTTCCAGCTTGTAGAAGGATGCCTGTAGCTCGGAGTAGAGGGCGACTATTGATGAACTGCTGTTGAGAAGTACAGCGTTGTCTGCGAAAAGTATCAGTTTAGTGTCACAGGCTTCAGGAAGATTATTTATGAAGAGGCTGAATAGTAAGGGCCCCAGTATTGACCCCTGTGGGACCCCTAAAGATACCTCATTGGAGCTAGATACTGTGTGCCAATTTTTATACATTGGCTTCTGTGTGTCAGGTAGCCCTTGAACCAGCAGACAGCAGTGGTTGCAACCTCCAGGTTCTGTAGCTGAGTCAGGAGGAGAGAGTGATTGACAGTGTCGAAGGCTTTGGTGAGGTCTATGAAGACTGACCCCACCAGTTTTCCTTCGACTAGTGCACTGTGCGAGTAGTCAGTGTAGTCCAGTAAGGCAGTGGAGGTACCATGATTCTGCCTGAAGCCATGTTGGTTGGGACATAATAGATTGTATTTGTTGAGGTAACCTGTGAGTTGGGCGTCCACAATCTTTTCGGATATTGGCCTATAATTGGCGGTGCATGTCATGTCACCATTCTTGTGCACCGGCATCACGAGAGCCTGTTTCCAGATCCCAGGGAACTGTGCAAGAGCCAGCAATTTGTTAAATAGTTTTGTAACTGGCACGATGATGACATCCAGTGTTAGGGATAGGAGGTTCATATCGACTCCATCACTCCCCATTCTGGTCTTGCCTAGTATTTTTTTTATGCGTTTGTAAGCCTCCTTCACTGACACTTTTTTAAAGTAGAAGACAGGGATTGAGCCTCCTTGAGGCGTGCAGTTGGTTTGTTCCCCAGTAGGGTGCAGGTAGTCAGGGGGTAGCACTCTAGTCAGGTCAGTAAACACTGTGTTGAGAAAATCCATGATGTGCCATGGGTCAGTAATCGTGGCATTGTTGATGTTGAGTGAGCAGGGGATCTTCTTCTCATCCTTCCGAAGAAGGTTTTTGATGTTCTCCCAGAAACTCTTCCCATTGCCCCAAGTTTTATTAAGCTGCTCCTTGTGGAAGTTGGCCTTTGTTTGGAGAATAAGGTTAGTGCAGTGGTTTCTTGCAGCTCTATAGCATTTGAAGTTATGTTTGCTGCAAGAGGACATGGCTTTTTCCCAGAGGTTGTCTCTTTCCTTCATCTGGGCAAGGAGATCCCCTGTGATCCAGCCATTAACTTGACCCTGAATTTTTCTTTTCTTCAGTGGTGCAAAGATATCACAAATCTTGTTGAAGCCCTCTATAAAGAAACATAGGGTCTGGTCAATATTAGGTGCATGATCTATAGGGGATCAGTCATGCTAGGAGAGGGCAGAGGAGAGGGCCCCAAGCTTGCCCTTCCCCAAGACCCTATTATTAATTATGACAGGTGGGGGCTTGCTCAATTTGTTTGACCATGTGAAAGTGACTGGGGAGTGATCACTTAAGGTGTCAGGCAGGACCTTAAGCTCAGAGATCCGAGAAGGGGAACTCAAGAGGAGCCAATCGAGGAGGGTGCCTTTTCCTGTTTTGTGGTTCCGCCTTGTTGGGCTGTCTATGAGTTGGGTCAGGTTGGAAGTAGTGACCATGTCCTTGAAAGGCATGGATTCCCTGCCCTCCCAGTTGATGTTAAAGTCACCTGTTATGAGAAGCTCTGTGCCCTTAGGAAGGGTAGCAACTGTATCCAGTATTTTTGGGAGCCCATCCCTGGCTTTAGTGGGTGGAATATAAACCGAGGCTAAGATTAGAGATTTACTGTGCTGTCTGACCTGTGCTTTTATTGCTAGTAGTTCATGATCATCCTTGACCCTGGTAACAGGGAGAACCGAGCAGCATAGGTAATCCCTGGCATAGATAAGGACTCCTCCGCCTCTCTTGCCACACATGTCTTTCCTGAATGTTTGATATCCTGGGAGCATCACTTCATTGTCTTTGTTTATGAAATAGATTAAAGAAAAACAAAGTAAATTTAAAACTATTATTGCACCAGTATCTGAGTATTTTACCAGTAGAGTGGTTATTGAGAGCAGGGGGAGGGGGACAAAGAACTGCAGGACACGATATAAAAAATAAAACTACAGAAGCCTATTTAGGACAAGAGCCCTCAAGTAAGAAAAATGCAGCAAGCTCTTTCAGGCAGAGTATATCAGTCATGGAATGACTGTTCCGCAAGAAAGTAATCTGGTACCTTAATTTCTAGGGTGGGAGGAATCACCTTGTGGGAGGTCTGGAACTATATGGATCTTGCCACAGTGGAAGGTCAGACCCTGTGTAAAAAAAAATAATAAATAAATAAAAGGTCATGACCAAATCAGTATTTAAGCCAGCAGGTGTAAGTTAAAGGAAGGGGAGATTGCCTACACCCCTTACACTCAGTACAAATTAATCTGCCATTTATAAAATATTGCCTGTCACCCTATATAAGAAATAGTGTGTGCATCAACTTCTGTAGGTAAGGGTTATAGTTAGGCTGCTCTGGCTAGTGGTTAGTTGCCCTGTTAAATGTTACTAAGCCCTGGCGGTCCAGTAGTAAATGTTGGGCCAGCCTGGGAAGGAAGGAGCAAAAGTATTTTTTTTTAAATAAACAATGTTCGTGTGTTTAAATAATTTGTTTCCCCAGCAGTTGCAAAATTTAATTTGTTTGCAGAGTGGCAACTGTGTGGCGCTGAGAGAGAGAGAGAAAGTGAAGGAATGATGGTGGAGAGCCAAGTCGCAGCTCCGTAGCAATAGTACTTCATGCTAAAGAGGTCTCCCCTGTTAACAGCCTAGGAATGGCTAGAGTGAAATGCAACCTCGGTCATGGAGTAGGCTAAGGCCTGCCGAAGCAGTTCAGAGCGTGGAGAGGCGTGAAGAGTAACAGCACTCTCCCAATGGCAGTAGACCAGATATTTTAAATAAATAAACTCGTTAGCAGGTGGCAAGCACCAGTTATTGATGTAGGGACTGCCAACTATTAAAGCATTAATTAAATAAAGAAGGCACACAGTGTAAATGGGTATGGGCTCCCAATACATATAAAATGATCCAAGCACCATGTTAAGCAGCAACCATGCTGCTAGTTTGAAGAAGCATCCAAGCACAAAACATTTAATGTAAATAAGCACAAAAGTGATTACATTTCTAAAATAAAGCCACCAAGGGATAGTACTCAGTCTTGATACACATACATATGCATTGTATGCCACGTATATGTTTAGTTTTAAAAAGAGAGCTGTTTAAAAGTACAGTGTTACTGTACAATGAGTCAGCATCATTTAAAAGGTAAAAATGTGCAACTTAAAAGGCACTGCCAGTCTATTTTAAGTTGGAATTAAACCAGACTTGGCATATTTGTAGTTTGAAAGGTGGACTATCTGATAAAAATAGTTTTATCTGTTAAAAAGTTCAGGAAGGAGGGGTTGCTGACCTGTTAAGGTGGAGTAGTCTGGGGGGAGAATCTGCAGCCCAAAAGCCATGCTGGCAGGCAGGGAGGTTGAAGAAGGAGCCAGGAGAGGGTGTGTGCCCTTTGGACAGCCCCTGGAAGGAGTCTCAGACCTCAAATGAATATTTAACTTGTCTGAGCTCCAGACGAAAGAAAAGTGTTTATTTAAAGGGAAATGGCTCAGTTTAAGTGAAAATGTTATCTTTGTGTAGTGTAAGAGTTAAACAGCAAGCTGTTATTTTTCCACAGGGTGGAAAGCTTTAAGTAACTTAATGATCCCTTAACCGAGTTTGTTAATAAGAAATACTGCAGAAAGCCAGAAATGTGAGCTTTCTTATGGGAAGGTGTGAAGGTGATTTAAAAAAACTCCTGACACAGTTGAGACAACTTTGAAAAAATGTAATATTCAGACATAACTGTAGCTTATATTTTGCATTTTATTCTGTAATTCTTACCCTTATTTCCTTATTCTAGGGGTATTTGCATCAATACAGTATCTCTGCTTTTTGAGCTCTGGCTGCCTGCTTACACCTGACATCATAATTCTGTTTATGACATCAAAATAGGTTGCTGTGGAGATAATTATGATGTCATAAAAGGAGATTGTGATGTCGTGTAGAGAAGCAGCCAGAGTCTAGGGAACAAGGATCTTGTTTTCATACAACTGTTTTCAGTAATAAAGAAAAAGTGGAATTAATTACTGAAAATATATGAAGTACTAAAGAACATGGGATGGAGCTGAATAAAAATCTTACTTTTTTCAAAGTTTTGCTAATGCTGTCAGTGGCTCTTTAAGGGGGCTGGCAGTATAGCCTAGAGGATAGAGTAATGAGCTGTGAATGAACTAGGTACATCCAGCAGACAGACCTGGATTTAATTCCCACAACCTCCACCTGCATACTGTGTGACTCTAAACAAGTCACTTAACCTCCACAGTGCTCCTGAAAACAGACACCTGTGCCTAGTGGGCCTTACCTGCTTACCAAAGGGGAAAAAAAATATTTTGAGGTAATTTTATTGTGTTTTATGGAATGTACAATAATTCTGAATCCAAGTTAACAGAGCAGAGTAGGCTCGAAATGTTAAGAAAGGCAGTTGAGAATTCAGACTGAGGATTCCATTGTAGCTCACCCTACTGCAGCATTCCAATGTAGAATTAAAGCTGATTGGTGATGAGGATTGAAACAAGGTCCTGTCCATTCAGGAACCAGGATTTTGTAGGTATGGAATGTTCAGGGGGTACAAAAGGAGCTGCACAGCTAATTGTTGGGGAGATCGAGCAGGAAAGGACCAGCATCACCAGGTGATGCTAGGAAAGGAGGGCAGGATGGGAGGAGGGGAAAAGGGTGGAAGGTGGTTACCCTTAATGCTAGAAGCCTTGGGAGGAAAACTGCAGAGTTGCAGGTTCTCATGGCAGAGGGAGAGGTGGACATTGCAGCCATCACGGAAACATGGGCCACCCAATATAATGACTGGGACCTGTCTGTACCAGGGTACAGGTTATTTCGAGGGACAGGGTGACTGGGAAAGGAGGGGTGGCACTATATGTGAAGGAAGGACTGAAGTGTGTAAGGGAGGAAGGAGGAGGGCAGTACAGAGTCACTTTGGGTGCAAATCCAGGATTCCAAGAATAGGAGTCTTAGAATGGGAGTGGTGTACAGGCCACCATCTCAGATGGAGGAGTTAGACAGGGAACTAGCGGGACAGATCAGGAGGACCTGCGAGGAAGGGTAGTGTGATTGTGGGGACTTCAACATGCCAGGAGTGGACTGGAGCACCCCAACAACCAGGAACAGAAGGGAGCAGGTACTGCTGGATGCCTTCCAGGACAGCTTCCTGCTGCAAATGGTCAGTGAACCAACCAGGTTAGAGAATACCCTTGACCTTGTGCTGGCAAATGGGGACTTTGTGAGAGAACTTACAGTGGAGGAACCGCTGTCAGGGAGTGACCACCACTCAGTATGGCTCACATTGGATATGGGCAAGGAAGGAGTGGAATCTGGCACAAGAGTGCTGGACTTCAGGAGGGCTGACTTTGGGAGGATGGGGGAAGTGGTAAAAGGGTACCTGGCCAGAATTCAATCTAGTATGGATACTAACCAGAGATGGGAGCTCATAAAGCTGGGGATAGTGGAGGCAACCAAACCTGCTGCAAAGCCCAGAGCAAGAAGGCTAGAGCTAAGAAACCGAGCTGGTTGAGCAAGGAGGTCATGGAAAAGGTAAGGAAGAAAGAGCTGCCTTTAGGAAATACAAGAAAACAGGGAGGGGAGGACAGAGGGTACTTGACAGAATCGAAGGAGGTGACAAGGGCAGTAAGGAGCCAAAGCATCTACAGACTCAGGCTGGCACAAGGCATTAAGAGGGAGAAGGACTTCTTTAAGTACATCAGGAGAAAGGAGCTGTAAGGACCACATAGTAAGGATTAGGAAGGAGGGGTTGGGTGGAAGCAGGGTATGATAAGGCGGAAGCACTAAATGAGTACTTCTGCTCAGTATTTACTAAAGAGAAGGGGTGACACCCAAGATGGGTGAAATGGCAGGCATGGAGATGGTGACAGATGGGAAATCATGGAGGACAGAGTTCGAGAGGGTTTGAAGGCACTGAGGGTGGACAAGGCACCAGGCCCAGATGGCATCCACCCAGGGTACTGAAGGAGCTGGCAGAGGTCCTTGCAGGACCTTGGCAGACCTATTTAATGCCTCACTACATTGGGTGTGTACCTCAGGACTGGAGGATGGCTCATGTGGTGCCCCTCCACAAGAGTGGCCCCAAGGATGAACCAGGAAACTACAGACCAGTGAGCCTCACATCCATCGTGGGTAAGCTAATGGAGACTATCCTGAAGGGAGGCTGGTGGCCCTCTTAGAGGCCAAAGGACTACAGGACAGCAGACAGCATGGCTTCATACGTGGCGATCCTGCCAAACCAACCTGGTCGGGTTCTATGACTGGGTAACTAGGCAACTGGACGGGGACATGCAGTGGATGTCCTGTATCTGGACTTCAGTAAGGCATTCGACTCAGTGCCACATGGAAGGCTGGGAAGGAAGTTAGTAGGCACAGGGGCAGGTGCAATGCTGGTGAGATGGGTAGGAAACTGGCTGCAGGGAAGGCAACAGAGGGTGGTGGTGGGTGGGGAGCTCTCACATCCAAGGGCAGTGGCAGTGGTGTCCCACAGGCTCGGTGTTGGGACCAGTGTTGTTTGGGATATTCATTGCAGACATATCATGGGACATCAAGAGCAAGATCAGTCTGTTTGCTGATGATACCAAGGTTGGCGCGGTGGTGGATGACCTAGGGGATGGCAGGGTTGCAGGATGATCTGGCAAAGCTTGAACCTGGTCAGACACCTGGCAACTGGCTTTAATGCCAAAAAGTGCAAGGTGATGCATTTTGGGATGAAGAACCCAAGGAGGACTTACCAGCTAGGGGAGTGCAGCTAGCCCAGACAGAGGAGGAGAAGGATCTGGGTGTGCTCATCACAGGGTCAATGAACAACTCGGCACAGTGTAGGAAGGCAGCTGCAAAGGCCAACAAAATGCTGGGTTGTATTGCAAGGGGTATATCCTCAAGGAGGGAGGGTGATTCTGCCACTGTATAGGTCATTAGTTAGACCACACCTGAGTACTGCGTGCAGTTCTGGCGTCCGTATCTGAAAAGGACATTAAGTTACTGGAGGAGTGCAGCGCAGAGGCGACAAAGATGATCAAGGGTCTGGGGACTTATCATATGAGGGAGGTTGAAGGTTGAACATGTACTCACTGGAGGAGAGGAGAGACAGGGGACATGATTGAAACCTTTAAATACATGAAAGGAATAAACAAGACAGGTACAGAGGGGCTGTTCAAAGTAAGGAGGGAGGGCCACCAGGGGCCATGATATGAGACTGGAGCGAGGAAGGTTCAGGAGGGAGATGAGGAGACACTTTTACAGAGAGGGTGGTGGCTGGGTGGAATCGTTACCTGCAGAAGTGGTATGCAGTAGAGACAGTGGACTGCTTCAAGCAGATGGGACAGGACAAGGGAGGTTAATGAAGGGGAAGGGTGGAAGGGAGGGGCAGCTGCAGAATAAGGGGTGCTAGCTGCACATTCGAGCAGACTTGATAGACCTCTAGGCCTTTATCTGCTGGCAAATTTCGTATGTTCGTATGTTCGTAGTCCCATCTAGAGGGAATCCAGCCTGCTGAGGCCTACCTATAGTTACGGCCTGGGAGACTAGCCCTCAGTTAAGTATTGTAGACTATAGGGGATCACCTGCATCCCAGTGTTAGGGTTACTAAGGCAGTAAAGTGAGAGCAGGGACAGAATAGATTAGCCTGCTGCTTTGAATACCTGTTTTTTATCAAGTGTCTTCAGTTGCATCCAGCAAGTTCACATCTGCTTCATTCAACCAGGTCATCTTTGAGGATCGATAGCATCAGATCCACTACCATCTCCAGAGATTCCAGGTTGCCAACATTTTCCGGCAATTTTAAGGCAAGTGATACAGTAATTTTTATTTCACTGTGGCACTAGTTCAAGAGGGACATTCATCTGCTGTATTGAATTCTTGAATATCTATTGTTTCAAGGACTACTGTCCAGCAATTGAAGGACTGAATTCAGAGACTGAAGGGGGAATGCATTGTGAATGCCATAAAGTAATTGTTACGTAATGCAAAGTGAATGCTACTATGAAATGCTTAGAGTACAAGTGAACAGAGTGTATAAGCAATACAGAGTTAAGTATTTCTGTGGTAGATATCAGGGAAGGGTATCTGGTGATAAGGAGTGAGTAAGCTGACTGAGGTGGGTATAGGCCTAGTAGCCACTGCACGTCCTTAAGGAAAATAAACTGAATGTGCAGTGACTGAGGTCCAAGGGGTGGCCTAGTGCTGGGTTGGTATTAAAGTAATAGGAGGGCTGGTTTGTGGTGGAATAGCCTGCAGTCTCCAAGGACAACAGGTACACACCTGTGGGAGTATAAAGTGAGAGTGTATTAATGCTCAAGGTATTTGTTCAGTTCAAAAGATTATTTGCAAAAGCATGTGTTGTTATTGCTAATTGCTACTGTTTCTTATGCATGCTGTGTCTGTAAGCTGGCAAAACAGTTTAATCAATTTTATGTTAATTTTCACTTGGAAATTGTGTCAGAGTCTTGCTTCAAGGTTGTTCAAGTCTCGCATTCCTGTGGTCTCCCTGATCAGCCCAGTACAGCACCTTTCAGTAATCCAGTACAAGAGCTTATGGACAGACTAGATGGGCCAAGCAGTCCTTATCTGCTGACAATTTCTATGTCTCTCTCCCACACAGCTTCTGCAACTGTCTGATTAGGGAGGTAACCTGAAAGTGTTCCTGTGCGTACCCAAATCGGTGTTTGTGGGTTGGAAGAGAAGTAAAGAACCTACTGGTGATGCAGCTCTGTTTTTACTCTCCATATGTACAGTGTACCTGGTGATACAAAACTGGCACCCAACATAATGCATCTGGTGGCTGCATCCACCTTGCGTATGTGTTTGTGTTATAGAAGGAACTATTTAATGTAGAAATACATCAATAATGTAACTTGTTTTAAAAACCTCCTAATTTTAACTGTAACATTAATGTAAAATACAGAGCCCCATTTTATAAGTGTAAGAAGACATTCCAGGGCTGTGCATTAGACAGTTCTAATGCATGGCCAGGGGCTGAAGGCACTCCGTCTGAGGCCTTGTGCCTTACTACACCCCTGGCCGTGCATTAGAACTGTCTATTGCACACCCCGTTGTGTCTTATTGCTTAATTTAAAAAAAACCTCAGACATATTTAGTAGAAGAAAACACATAACTACAACAACACTCCAAAAACACAGTTTCTCTGAAATAAAACAGTCCAGGAGGGGGAAGAGGGCTAGCCCCACATAATCTATTAAGATCAAAGTGAGAGCTTATCCCCCTTCTTAGGTTGCATCTGTATTCCAGACCATGATATTCTCTAAGTCGTACTCTTCCTGTATCAATTCTTTGGCTCTGATTCTGGTCTGTTGCACCCACAGCTTCTGGATTAGCCACCCTGCTTCTTGTGGGTTATTCTAGATGGAGGTTTTTGGACTTGTGACAACCAAGCAAATTTTTCATGAGCCAGGGTGCACTGCTCGATCATGTTAAAAACGAAACTACTTGAGAGGTTGTTTGGACCTTTATTTCGGAGGCCTCCTGAAAAGGAGATGGCATCATTAGTAAACAAAGGTTCGTAGACAGTCTCAACAGAACACAACCACATTCTTTCAGATGTTACAGAATCTTCAAGAGAAAGTTGGGTTCCTATGACTTGGAGGTCATATAATATCTCAAGGTAGGAGTCACTCAAAAAATTCCCGGTCTGAAGCAGTTTTAGTTAATCAGATGAATTTTGGTTCAGAGAAGTGGCGTCTATAAACGATCAAGGCACCAGGAAATGAGGGAGCAGGTGAAATGCTTCAGCCCAGTTCTCCTCACTCTTTTTTTGCTGGGGTATCTGTGTGAGTGGGTCCAAAGGAGAGAGCCAGTGGGTCTGTAGAGAGAGTTAATTTGACACAGAGTAGTGTGGACAGTTTATTTATTTACTATTATTTTGGAAGACACCTTTGAGCCAAGGCTGTTTTTCAAATAAGGTAAGAAGACCTTGTAACTGGCAACGAAGAAAGAAGCGTTTACCTGCATAAGCCCGTAAGCTTTCTTATGTAATCCTGTATGTGTACTGTTGTTTGACTACAGTATGTGTAACTAATGTAAATACCTGATTATCACTGCTGTCTTTGGACAACTACTATAGCATTATAGGGGTGAGGTCATGCCCCTATAGCTAGGGTTGATTAGGCACATTAATGTTAAATCCTAAATTTTGCACTTTAATAACTTTGCAACCATTCAACGGATTTACATGAAAATTTGCATGCACCATCACCCAGAGTAGGTCTCTGGAAGTGGCAAATTACATTCCAGTCAGATTATGTGGTTTTCCGAGTTCTGCAGAGTTGAAAAACTCACTTTTTGCTCATTGGCTTTGCTAGGTTTTTCTTTGAACTTGTCTACAGCCCAGAAGATTTAGAATCTTGGTCTCAAATTTTCAGGGCAGAAAGGGATTAGCCCACAGATGTGCCTTTTGCTAGTCTGGTGAAAAAATAATAATCTATTCCAAAGTTATTTAATTTTTACATTTTGAAAAAAAAGTTTCTGAGCATGCTTACTAAGCACTTCAGGATAGCTGTATGAAACAAAAAAGGAGTCCTGTTTCATACTGGAATATTCCTGTTTTGTTTGGCACCACCTTGTTTCCATTTTTTCAAAAGAAAAATTCAAAAGCTTCAAAACTGACACCATTGAGAGACACCAACACATCTATCTGGGTGATCCAGACCCCGTTAGGTGTAATCTGCACTTCACAGTTGCAGACATGCCCTAGAAATGTTTTTTATTTCTACTATTATGAATCTTTTTGGTGACTGCGTCATATGAAAAAAGAATCCTTTTTCATGACTCGAGAAACCTTGCCTGTGATTCTGATTGTCGTCCCTAGTACTGTAATGTATTTCCCTGGTGTCTAGTGTACCCCCCCCACTCTCCGATCACTGCACTGTACCCCTGGTATCTAGTGCCACCCCATCCTTCAATTTCCATCCCGTTTTGTTTTCCTGGGGTCTAGTGGCAACCCTCACCCACCGATCGTTCTCCCCATTACAAAAAAAATATTTCTCTGGTGTCTAATGGCACCCCCTGTTGCTGTCCTCTTTGTATGAAATTATATTCCCTCTTGTATAATGGCATCCCCCCACCCACCGATAGTTGCCCCCCTTACAGAAAAAAATAGGTCCCTGGTGTCTAGTGGCACCCACCTCCATGATCGCTGTCCCCTTTGTATATAATTATATTCCCTGGTGTCTAGTGGCAACCCCCCCACCAATCGATGTCCCCCTTGTATAATGATATTCCCTTGTGGCTAGTGGTACCCCCCACTCGCCAATTCTGTCCCACTACCTGAAATAAAGAAAACTGTCCTCAATGTTTTTTTTAAAAACATAAAAACATTCCTTGCCGATCAGCCGCCCACCCCCACTACCCACTCAGCACCCACCACCCCACACCTCCCAGTACACCTCCACACACCCTCACTCACCTGAACAGGTCCCAGGTTCGAGATCCACTCTCCAATTGAAGACACGTCATACTGCTGAAACCGGAGACTGCAATATTTGAAACTAAGATAAATGTGGTTCAGTGTACTTCAATGGGGGGTTCAACTTATATGCAAAACTCTGCCATCTTTAGACATTTTGACACCAAATTTTTAACATGGCCTTTTGGGGACCCCACCTCATGAACAATATGGCTGTCATTATGCAACTCACACTTAAAAGGTGATTTTGCGGTTGCTTGGTGAATTCACCTTTCGCGCATGATTTGAAAATTTTTCCTGTCCTTGTTCATGAGGTGAGGTCATAAGAAGGCTATATTGAAAATTTGGAGTTCGCCAATAACCTGGGTTCAGAGTCGGACTCAGGGCATCAGAGGGACGGCCAGGGGGAGAAGGATTGAACGTCCTAGGGACTGCTCTCCTTCTCCGGGGAGTAGTGTGTCCAGCACATCATGGACCCCTGGTGGAGGCTGGGGGGGATCCATTGTGCTGGCACCATAGCCTGTGGGGGGTGGGGCAGACATAGGTCATCATTGCACGTCCCCACCCCCAGGTACAGCCACACAGAAAATCCCAGTCCTGAGCATGAAGCCCTGCTCTGCTGCCGCCCCCACTGCCAATAGTGTCTGTCGGGTGGAGTCCCACTCCCGTGGCCCCACCCTGGGGGTTAGCCAGGGCACAATACCATGGACCGTTGGGAGGGGGTGCCTGCCCAGTGGCCCACCGGGGTGAAGCCTCGGCATAGGGGCTGGTGAGTGGCAGGGGTGAGCTGCCTTTGGAAGTGGGTGCCAGGGACAAAAAAAAAGGAAAATCTGAGGTTACAATTATGTATGAATGGCAAAGTTATGACCATCCATTGCAATTTCACTATGCACACTCATAACTTTGAAAATGTTTAATATTCTGACACCAGTTTTTCAATTTAAGTATCTCATTACCCAACCTCATGTATGTCACAGCTCTCATTTTTCAAATCCTGGACAAAATGTGTTTTCCCACCTGGCGTGGAATGGCAAAGCAGTTGTGCTTAATTACATTTTGGAGGGGATTCAAAAACTTTCTGTACCGGGTACATGAGGTGAGGTAGTAAGATGGCTATGCTGACAATTTGTTTGCTGTTGTCCAATAAAGGGAAGCACAGGGCCCTTCCACAGTGACATACATATATATGCATCCATGAAGGGATGAGAGCGCAGGGCCCAAAGAGTACTGCGCTCCCACAGGCAAATAATGATACGATTACTCCATCTCAAAAACTATAGATAGGTGGGAGTGCAGAGCCCAGAGGGCCCTGTGCTCCCACAGGCAAATATGACTACAATGACACTATCTCAAAAAGTAAGGAAATTCTTTGCAAATAAACTACGTTAAGTAAGGGTTGAGGATAAAGTGACAAAAGTAGGGAAATATGACATTAGGGTTTCCAACCCTAATACCCCACCCCACCCTGCACACACCAACAGGCATCAGGGGTCCCAGGGTCATCAGCCATAACGCTCACCCCATTCTCCTATACTGTACCCATTTTAGCTTATTTACTTATGGAATGGGGTAAGCTGGCTGATGACCCCAAGGCACACTCCCGACACCTGTTGGTGTGTGCAGGGTAGGGGTGGGATGTTAGGGTTGGAAACCCTAACATCATATTTCCCTACTTTTGTTGCTTTATCCTCAATCCTAACTAATGCAGTAACATAGTTTTTTGCAAATAATTTAGTAATAAATAGTGGAAAAGGTCATCAGAGCAATGGGGTCTGTGCTCTTGCTAAATAGAGGAATTTGATGGAAGTGACACTGGTCCAGATGACTTCAGTGACATAGGCCTGAGTGAGAGCAAGATGCCCACTGTGGACTGTGGTGTGTTCACACCATCACATGTGGTGGCAGCAGTGAAGGTGAGAAAGCGAGACTTACTTGCGTAAAGCACAGATCTTCATCAAGGATATTTCCTCCACTGGGCCACACCTTTGGAAATGTAAGCCTTTGGCGTCAGGACCACTCAGAAAGTTTTGCTAGCTAGGTGCTGCCCATGATGACATGCAGCACTGGCACCTATAAAATGTGGGTGGTCCCCTTACTCCACAGTTCTTTCTTCCATGTCGACCACTCATCAGACCTGCAGAGAAACAACACTGTTGTTTTCTTAGATATTTTTTTTTTCTAAGTTTACTGTTATTGACATTGTCCCTGTATGCTGCCATTGAAAGAACCTTTATTTAGGTTTTGTACCTATCGATACAAGATCTTTTTTTTGTTTGTTTAAATATTTATATTCTTTTCCCCTGTGCTCACGACTGGCCCCTTCGATCCTCCACCCTGCCCAGCCCCATCACCTGCCATCCCCGAGACTTACCTTGCTCCTTGTTCCCCTGTGGATGACCCACCCATGGGAAGGGCTATCCAGGGTCTACCCTGACAGAGCTGAAACATCGTTGTGGGAGTGAGAGCCACAGTCAGCAGTGCAGGACCAGTGGCAAGGCAGCGGATGGCATCCTACTTGGTCGAGGGATTTTCCACATTTCTGCCCTTACCTTGAGCATTGTTGAGGTAGTGCAACTGACGCCAAGAAGTCAGAGCAATGACGCTCCCCTCTCTGCACTGTTGTCATCCACAGGACCAAAAATCATGCCTGTAGTTCCTCCAGTACAGCCGCTGGTTCTGTCAATGACTTCTATCTTCATTAGGATTTACCCTTGTTTACCCTGCATTGGAGGACTACATTTGCTGCTTGGCATTGGCCTAGCACTCTGCCTGCAGTTCCCAGAAAGGCTGATAGGCAGTAACCTGCTCCATCCGTCAAGCCCTACTATGCTGCACACCCAGAAATGTATTTTGTTATTATCAAGAGTGCTAACAATTGGTCTAGGGCCCCTAGAGTGATGAGCACTTGCCTTACTGACAAAGAATGCAAGAGATTGGATGTCATGGCAAGCAAACTTATGCCTCTGCCACCTTGTGGTGATGAATTATGAATTGCCAGACTTACGTGATTAAATATCAAAGTAACCTGCGGAAATCTGCCATGGCTACTATTCAGGTTCTACCTGATATCCCAGCAAAGACAGAAATTTCTAAAGCAACACCAGCTGGTTGGCCCCTCGATGCAGCAGTACTGCTACTGCTTGCGATGCTGGTGACCCAAGTTCAAGAACGAGCTTGGGGGGGGATGATTGAACATCCCAAAAAGATGCTTTTCTCCTCCAGAAACAAAGGGCAGCCAGCTCTGCTGCATATTTCTTTGTGGAGCTGCCAAGCAAACAGTCACCAGCCTAGTTATCTGATTTGTAGAACTGCTGCCTACAGTTTCTTTTGGATCCCTGTTTTGTTTTCCAGCAAGGTGGAGGATGTCCCAATGAAACCCACAACCGAAGGCTAGGCATAGGACACATGCCATGCTCCTGCCCCAGTGGAGAGAAAAAGTTAGTCACAAGAACCACAGTCATGGGGCACTTCATCTAGATTAGTGTCTTGTATTTGACCCCCCTTCCTTCAAGGAGCATCTGGCCAGTCATTAAAGAGCTGCTAACACCATCTGGCTAAAAGTGCTACATTGCAGAATTAGAATAAGCATATCTCCAGTAACTCTCATACCAAAAAGTAGATTTCTGTGTTACTTCATTTTAAAGTTATTAGCCGTTTTGTAACCATGATTTCATTACCTGTTCAAAAAACGCCTGTTTCAGTGAAGAGCTGCTGCTGATGTCATCCAGGGACCTTACAGTCTAGTATTACCTATCAGCAAGCTTATAGGACTTGTTTCTCTAAAGTTTTATAGACCATGTGAAATGGTTTTCATAAGTAAAACAGGCAGCTCGAGTTAGTAAACATTGCTTTAAAAGCTTTGTGTTTCAGGCTTTGTAACAAAACTGACAATATTTTGTCTGGGTGCCTTTTTATTGAGGTCTTTTTATCCTGGGTTGCTGAATGCTGGATCATAGGTCATAGCACACTGTTGAGAGGTTTGCAGACTGAATACATTTCTGATGTGGTGAAAGGCTGAGCTCATTCACACCTATCAGTCAATTGAGGCAACTTCTAAGAATAGCAATTTAAAACAATTATCCCATCTCCTTGCCAAGAGAGTGGGCAGACTCATCTATGTTCTACTCTAAATTACAATGATCATTTTACCAGACCTAACACTTCCACCCATAGTAGGAATTAACATACATTAGACAGCTATTAAAACATATTGTAAAGCAGACAATGACAAATCCTATCAGCGATCAGCAAGCTCCTGGAAAAGGTAGTCGCCTCTCAGGTCACCCACTACCTACAGACCCACAACCTTCTCTCCCCTGCACAACATGGGTTTAGAAAGGGGCATAGCACCTCCATGGCCCTAGCAGTTGTTACCTCGGAGATCAGGTCTGCTGTTGACCGAGGTGAACTGACCGGGGCCATCTTTGTTGATCTCTCAAAAGCCTTTGATCGGGTTGACCACACATTACTGTGCTCCTCTCTCCTGTCACTTGGCTTCTCCTCCCCAGCTCTTCCATGGATCAGTAATTACCTCACGGACAGGCATCAGTACACCAAATTCAACAAGGTCCTGTCTGAGCCTGCCCAGGTTAACTGCGGAGTCCCCCAGGGCTCTGTCCTGGGGCCTCTCCTGTTCTCTCTCTTCATAAATGAGCTACCCTTGGCTCCGGCTCTAGGGTCCTCAGTGCTGTACACATACGACCTAGTCATCATGGCCAAATCCCAGGACATCGCCACCATTAACACCAAACTAAATTCGGACTTCGACCACATCCAAACTTGGTTGCAGGACCATAAACTTGTTATTAACCTACAGAAGATGCAGGCCATGCTATTTGGCTCAGCAGCCAAGTTAAAAGCCACCCCGGATTCACTACAGATCTCCAGGGCTGATGGGTCACCGCTGACTGTCGAGGCTCGGTCAAGTACCTGGGGTAACCTTGACCCGCAGCTGGATATGAACCTGCACACTATCGAAATACATGCAAGGCCTCAAACTGCAAGCTGGGTCAGGCTCACAGAGCAAAAAGCTGTCTAACTCCAGCTGCCCGTCTTGCTCTAGCCAGGGAGTCCTCCTACCACGCTTTGCTGGACTAATCACCTTGCCCACATTGCAAAACTAGTCTAGTAAAGTGGACCCAGCGCATAACAACATAATGCCGCTTTGCGCTCAGCCCCCACCACTCACTGCTGTGAGCTTTACACCCGCTTGAGTGGCTCCGACCGAAGCTCACCACTCTTATGTCGTGGGCAACTTCATTGACAATATTGTCAGAACTGCCATCCTCAAAACCTTGCTGAGACCCTTGTTCTTGCTACACCTCCTACAACCTGCAATCCAGCGGCTCCCATGCCCTCCTGGTACCTAAAACCCGCACACAAATGGGTGACCAAGCCTTTGCTGCGTATGCCCCCAGGGTTTGGAACTCTCTTCCAACTAGCACTCGCTCCTCTCCCTCGCACCAGAGCTTTAAAGCCTCCCTCTGGGGTTTTCTCAAAATGGCTGCCACCTGTCTCTGCACTAGACAAACCCTCTCAGCCTGAGATGCCCCAACCAACTGAGATGCTACCTAAACATTACAACTTGGGCAGAGCACAACTGTTCTCATACTGCTCCTGTTCTCACAGCATATATAAAAATGGACCATTTAGGCCCACCGGCAAAACAGGGTGAGCACTATAACTGTGCACTCCTTTCTCTTGCACTGGGCCCAATCTATCCCAGCTGTGACTCCTCCTTATTCTAACTGCTAGCCCTACAACTTGCTGCCTGGAGCGATGAATTCACACTGCACTTCTTCCTACTGACTGCAATGTTTAATACTGTATTGTAATACCTGTTTTTGGTATTGTTGTCTTACAATGTCCCTGTGTTCTGGTCACTTTATATTAACTCTTCATTACTATTTTCCCTGATGAAATCTGATGCTTGTAAAGTCCCTGTTGCGCTAATTCTATGTAATGTAATCCTCCACTTGTATTTGCCTGATGTTCATGTATATACCTTGTAATGTACCTTGTAATCTCCTGGGTCACACCTGAAAATAGGCACTTGGCTATCTAGTGTGCTTACCCGGTTAACAAAAGCAAATAAATAAATACTAGTAGCAAATACAATTTCCTAACAGGCACATTAGAATAGCACTCCAAATGGCTTCAGCAGCCTGGAGGCTTGCTGACTTCGCATCCAGCAACCCTGGAGAAATTGACCACACAAAAACAGCATTAAATAGTACAATTTTATCAACTTTGTTACAAAACCTGAAATATACATAGTTTTTATAGCAATGTTTACTGACTGGTGTTGCCAGTTTTACTTGTGAAAACCGTTGCACATGATCTTTACAACTTTGGAGAAATGGGTCCTATAACCTTGCTGACAGGGATTACTAGACTTTGAGGTCCCTACATGACATCATCAGCAGCTCTTTACTGACTCCTGCTTTTATTGCACAAGTAGTGCAATCAAAGTTACAAAATGGCTAATAACTTTAAAATGAAATGACGTAAAAATCTAGTTTTTGGTATGAGATTTAGTAGGAGTATGCTTATTTGGATTCTGCAATGTAGCCCTTGTGGCATCAGTGGCTCTTTAAGTAACAATGTCTTGTCTTCACTGGATTATTCTTCTTGTCGTAACCCTCTTCCATGATGAATAAACATGATTTTGGAGGCCAGGAATCCTGGTTCTCCATTAATATAAAAGACTGTGTACTTGCTTTAAAGGAAGTTAACAAAATTGTCACTGTAAATGTGACAGTATGTTGGATTTTGTTTGTTTGTTTTGATTTTAGGGATATGCAAGGTCACTGTGGTAATTGTTTGCCAGTCCAATATGCAATATAACATATCTGTAACTACAGGAGCACCTTGAGTAAGGAAAAAAAGGGGAGGGGTGTGCATTGGCGTAACAGTCACAAAATTTCTAGTTCAAATGTAATAGAACAGAATGATAAAGTAAATGGGGAAGTTATTGTTCATACCACACAAAGAAAAGAGAGAAGTTGGGTACAATTACATAAAGCGAGAGGGGTAAACACAGTACATCTGATTCAAACTCAGACTGTTAAAGCAGGAGTGCCAATGTTGTTAAATATGAATGTCACAGCATTCTTATATAAGGCTGATGATTTAAACGTTGTATAAAAACAAGACTGACTTAATAAATGAAACAAGGTATAGCTTCAATGTCCCAACTCAAGCAACAGTGATACAGGGTCTAGAGTAGAAACAAGGGATAGAGAAGAAAAAAAAAGGGGTGGCATAGCATCTCATATTCACAAGACCACGAATTATATAGAGAATAATGCATGAGGGGGAGTGCATTATAAGAATATAATAATTGGGGAGCTTTTTCTCCCATAGGGAAACCTGGTTATAATTTACCATTATAACCTGTGGGTTATAATGGCGAACATGCTTCTCTATACTTGAGGCTGCATTGGTTATGAGCCAGGAGGAGGTGACTAGACTTGGGGCTGCACTGACGAGTCGTTGGGTGATCTTTCTCCCACCCAGGGCCACCATGTCAGACACCGTTAGCTCCTGTGAATGTTTCTCCCAACTAAACTTACTCCCCTTCCCTCTAATTCCCCCCAAGTCCCTCCCACCTTTACCCCCTCACTTTCTTCTATCTCCTCCCTTTTTATTTCCCCACTATTATCTACATGCTCTCCATCTCTCCTAGCAACTTCTAATTTATTCTAATGAACCATATTACAACTGTGTTTTTTCTTGTACATATGTTCTTGAATAATATACACAAATTACTGTAACTTAACATACATACATACAGTGAATCATTGCACATATTACAGTAATTCCATATGAAAGCTTTAATGTACCTGACAAAGCCTATGGCTGCTTGAAACTACTGTGCTAGTTATTGTCCTCACTATGTTCCATATTGTTTCCCCAACGTGGAACCTTTGTAAAAGAGCCTTGGCTCGAAGGTGTCTTCCGAAATAATAATAAACCAAACTAAATTATAAACTCAAAGGATACCACATAGGAGGAGCAACTGGACTACAGTAGGCTTGAGAAGGGGGGGTGCGATCCAGAAGGTTGAGGGGGTTGCAGGCACATTCCCCAACCACAACAGTACCACTACAGAATTTGTATGCCGATCTGGTGGAGCAGGACTGCCAAGAACAGGCACCTATGGTAGTGGCTGGGGAGGATATGCAGGCCCTCCCGAGCAGAGGTCCCAAGGAGGGTGAAAGAGGACCCCAGAGAAGGAAGAAGCAACTTCTGGTGGGGGACTCAGCTGTCAGGTGGATAGACTTGGGAAAGCAAAGGGGGCAGAGAGGGAGGTCAGGTGCCTACCCGGTGCCAAGGGAGGGATGAGAAGAAAAAATTACTCACCATAGTAAAGTTGTTTCTTCTAATGGAGTCTTGCTGTATTCTGACTATATGCAGTTAGCCCCAGCACTTGAACTGCTCAGGAGAGGAAAGAGTTAACTCTATGAAGAAGCATAGAACTTTTTTTGAACCTCTACCTCTGGTACTCTGCAGTGTAACCGTTAGATTCTTACGAGCACTAAACTAACTAATTCAACAGGTAGAAATAGTTTGTAAAATTTTTGTGCCAAATGGCAATAACAGATTTTTTGAGGTAAAATGACTCAAGTCAAGAACCCCAAAAAGAAAATAAGTAGATAGTGAAACAAGCAAAAACATTCATAATAAACCCTTAATAAGATAAAGGTCATGTCGAGTACACCTCCGGGGTGTAGCACTGTGCCTGCCCACCCACATCCCAAAACTACCAGGTTCCAGGAGGGAAGGCAGGGAGTGAGTTCAGAATACAGCAAGACTTCATTAGAAGAAATAACATTACTATGGTGAGTAAGTTTTTCTTCAAACAACATGAAGTCTTGTTGTATTCTGACTATATGCAGATTACCAAGCAGTACCCCCTTGGAGGAGGGAGTCACAGAACCTATTTTGGGAACAGGCTGTGCAGCACGGCTGTGCCAAACCTAGTATCACTTCTAGACTGAATGTCCAGAGAGTAATGCTTGGTAAATGTGTGAACAGTTTTCCAGGTGACTGCTTTATAGATTTCCACTAAAGGTATATCTCTAGCTGCTGCAACCAAAGCAGCTGTACCTCGGGTCGAATGAGCCCTCAGGCCTGAGGCAGGCTAATTCCCAAGCTTCAAATAGCAGAACTGGATACAGGAGACAATCCACCTGGCAATAGTTCTCTTGGTGGCTGGTTTTCCCTTTCCCACTTCTCCATAGGTGAGAAACAACTAAGAACAGCCTTTCCTATGGGCCTTAGTATGCTCAACATAGTAACTAAGAACCCTCTTTACATTAAGAATGTGTAATCTTCTCTCCCCAGAGGAAGAATGGTCAGTGAAAAATATAGGTAATGACATAGACTGATTCAGAAGAAAGTCTGATACCACCTTGGGAAGAAAGTTTCTGTTGGTTCGAAGGACCACCTTATCCCTGTGAAATGAAATCAGGTTCCACTGATAAAGCCTGTAATTCACTGATTCTCCTGGCAGAGGTAATGGCTACCAGGAATACAGTTTTCCAAGTCAAGTATTTCAGCTCTGCTGAAGATAAAGGCTCAAAAGAAGGCTGCATAAGCTGTGCTATACAGATATTCAGATCCCAAGATGGAGTAGGCTCCCTAAAGGGAGGATTAAATGCACTAAACCTTTGAAAAACTTCTTGAAAACTGGATGAGAAGCTAGGGAAGCACCCTCACCAGCAGAAAGAAAGGCAGACAGATGCCAAATGTACCTTGAGAGTAGTAGGCCGGAGGCCTAAACTATTAAGATGCACCAGTCAAGTACAGTAGCAATATCAGCCAGTTCTGGCTGAACCTGTTCCTGGGAACGCCAAAACCCAAATCTTTTCCATTTGGAGTTGTAGGTCTCTCTGGTAGCAGGTTTTCTGCTAACTTTTAAAATGTCCAAGACCGACTGAGAAAGGTGTAGGCTTGCATATTCTAGCTCTTCAAGAGCCAGGCCTTGAGCCTAAGAGTCTGAAGATTTGGGTAAAGGATCTTTCCTTGAGAAGAGGTAAGAAGATTGAACTGACTGGGAAGACACAGCAGCATTGTTACTGACAGTGACAACAGAAGAGGGTACCAAGGCTGTCTGGCCCAGTCTGGAGCCACTAGAATCACCCTGCAAGACTGAGACCTGATCTTGATCAGGACCCAAAATATCAGAGGAAAGGAGGAAATGCATACAGGAACCTGCTTGTCCAATTCAACAACAGAGCATCCTGATGGACAGAGCCCAGAAGAGGAGGTCTGCAACAAAAGGAAGGAAGTTGGTGATTGTCCAGAGCTGCGAAGAGATCTATCTCTGGAGTACACCCATCTCTTAAAAATGATCTGAAGAATGAGAGGATTCAGGGTCCACTCATGATAACCCTGAGAACTCCTGCTGAGAGCATCTGCTAAAATATTGTCCTTCTCTGGAAGATGCACAGCCATCAGAGAAGCCTGAAGGGAATAAGCCAGAGACCATATCTTCATGGCCTCTGTGCACAAGGCCAAGGACCGAGTGCCTCCCTGCTTGTTGATATGCCACATGGTTGTGGTATTGTCTGTCCTGATCTGCACTACTTTCCCTTGAACAGCAGTTGAGAATGTCTGAAGTGCTAGAAAGACAGCTCTCAAATCGAGAAGATTTATATGTAGAAGGGACTCCTGGTGAGACCAGGTTCCCTGAGCTGTAAGCTGATTTAGGTGAGCCCCCCCCAACCTAGCAGACAGGCATCTGTGGTGAGAGTCACTGAAGGAGCCCGACTGAAAAATGGAACACCTTGTCGAAGATTGTCCTCCTCCAGCCACCACTGGACAGCCTGAACTAGAGTTTGAGATACTGGAACCGATTTGGAGAGAGGGTCTCTTTTCTGAGACCAATAAGATCTGAGATGAAACTGAATGTCTCTCATCTGAAACCTTGCTCCCTGGACCACAGCTGTGGATGCTGCCATGTGACCCAGTAACTGTAGAACGTGTCTGGCTGGACGAGAAACTAGAGGCCAGAGTGACAAGGGACTGAACCCTTCAGAGAGGGAGAAATGCCCTTGCCTGAATAGTGTCTATTTCCACCCCTATGAAGGTGAGAAGCTGAGCTGGTTCCAGAACTGACTTTTCTAGGTTCAGAATGAAGCCCAAGGATTCTAGAAGTCTTTGAGTGACCTCTAAGGCTGACTTGACTTGGTCTAAGGACTGGCCTACTAGGAGCCAGTCGTCCAGGTATGGGAAGAGAAGAATACCCTGTCTCCTGAGGAATGCCACCACTACTGCAAGGCACTTGGTGAACACCTCTGGAGCAGATGTTCAGCCGAAAGGCATAGCTCTGAATTGGTAATGGCCTGAAGGCAACTCGAACCTGAGGTACTTTCTGTGGGAATGTCTGATAGGTATGTGGAGGTAGGCATCCTTCAGATCCAGATAGGCTAGCCAGTCTCCAGGTCTCAGAGAGAGAACAATTACTCCCAGAGTCACCATCTTGAATTTTGGTTTTGTTAAATGTTTGTTCAGATACCTTAAATCTAGGATGGGTCACCACTCCCGTCTTTTTTGGGGCGAGGAAGTATCTGGAATACAGTCCTTTTCCCCCTGTGACAAAGAGGTACCTTCTCTACTGCTTGCAGAAGAGAGGATACTTCTGCCTCTAGGGCCTTTGTCTCCAAGGGAGAGGGAGGACTGAAGGACCTTGCTGTCATTTTTGGGAACCTTTTGAAACTGAAAACAAGTCCCTGGCTCAATACATCCAGGACCCATTTGTCTGAAGTAACAGACTCCCAAGCCTGAGAGTAGTGAGCCAGCCTGCCCCCTACTGGAATTGGGGAGGCAACCCTGACTGACACCTCAGGGTGTCTGCTTGGCAGTGGGCTTAGACTGTGTGGATGATGGGGTCCTAGTCATCCCACCCCTGCCTCTTCCCCCTAAAGAACCCCCTCTGTTGGAAAGAAGAGGAGGAGGCCTGAGCTTGGTAAAAAGGCCTACGAAAAGGCCTGCCCCTGCCCCTAAATAGCTGCCTCTGAGGAGTGGTCTGCTTTTCTTTAGCTGCAGCACTCCTGTAGGTGGTCCTATATTCATCCATTTTCTTCATGTAGTTCTCTGTTTGCTCACCAAACAGAGAATTACCAGTGACAGGAAAATCCATGGCCGTAGTCTGGGTATCCTGTGAAAGATTGGTACATCTAAGCCAAGCAAGTCTCCTCATGGAGATAGATGTAGCCATGACTCTAGAATGGACATCATTCGAGTCCACAGCAGCATGAAATTAAACTTTGGATGCCTCTATACCATTTAGAGCCACCTGCTCCAGCTCCTTGGCTAGCTGGGGAGGGGCATTCCCTAGCCAACTCCAGAACCATATCCCACATCAATTTCTGGTACCTGGCTGTATATGCCATGTAATTTGATTGCCTGAGCCCTAAAGAGGATGCCAAGTATTGTTTCTTGGCCATGGCATCCACTTTTCTGGAATCCTTATCTGTGGGGGTGAGATGCCAGAGGAATATTAGCCTTGTCACAGGCTGCAGCTTGCACTACCCCAACATAGCTGCAATGTGCTGTAAGGAATTCCGTACCAGGACCTGAAAGGGCATACCTCCTGTCCATTTTTTTATCTACAGGAGGGACGGAAGTAGGAAATTGCATTATTTTCTGTGTCTGTTTCCCAGGGATTTAT
This sequence comes from Neoceratodus forsteri, assembly GCA_016271365.2. Taxonomy (NCBI): domain Eukaryota; kingdom Metazoa; phylum Chordata; order Ceratodontiformes; family Ceratodontidae; genus Neoceratodus; species Neoceratodus forsteri. The sequence goes on along the minus strand of CM057454.1, from coordinate 1,019,446,767 downwards.
GCAGAGGGATAGACACTCTCTTTGACTCTGGGACATCCATCATTTCCATATAATCAGGTTCCTCCTGATCCTGATCAGCTTCCTCCATAGGAAGTTGAAGAGTCTCAGCCACCTTCTTGTGAAACAAGAAGTGGGAAGGGGACTGAGAAAGCCTGGGAGGGGAAACACTGGAAGGCATGTCTGGGGAGATGTCAGGCTCTACTTGCTCATCTAGGCCTGCAAACTCTCCTTCTTCATCATCTTCATCCTCCTCCTCCCAGTTGCCCTCATAATATGCCTCTGGATCAATTTCTGAGGCACCAACTTCTGACTGAACCAATCACATTTCAACCGCTGTCGGTTCAGTCAAACCGGGCAAAGCGATTGTACAATGGAAATCGCTTTCACTATCTCCTCAGCGTCGGAACATGGGTTTTTGGATCTGAACCGGCTGATTTCCTTTTTCTCTTAGCAGGAACCAACTCCACAGAATCGGTTCTCCTCTTGCCCGAAGAGGTATCGCCCTTGTCAGTGGGCACCTCCTCAGGTTCAGTTGGAACCGAACCGTGCTGGCCATCCGGGTCAGCGGACTTCTCGGCCTCCCTCTCCCTCAGCCGATAAATACCGGAAACCACAATATAAACACAAATAAAAACCAATTACAATTAAGTTCGGTTTTAAACCAGATCGACTGGAAAAGAATCAAAAACAAAAACTATTTCTGGTGAATTTAACACAAAAAAAAAAATCACACTACCTACTACTACCACTTACTGTCACTGAGACAGAGGTAAGAATACCGAAGGAAGGATTGTGGTTGAAAAAAACGACGATTCAAACTAGAACAGAACCAAAGCGCAGGAGGGATCTCCGGAGTGACTTCACAGTTAGGCGGAGTAAGGAATCTGATGGTTACACTGCAGAGTACCAGAGACAGAGGTTTGGAAACCGAGTTCGAGCTCAACGCTCTATGCTTCTGCATAGAATTAACTCTTTCCTCTCCGGAGCAGTTCAAGTGCTGGGGCTAACTGCATATAGTCAGAACACAGCAAGACTTCATGCTGTTTGAAGCGTATCCTACAGATCGCTAAGGCATTAGGAAGGGAAGGGGAGCTGGATGTCATTATCCACCTGGGGACAAATGACCTGGCTAGGAATGGCACAGGAACAGTGCAGGGGAAAGTTTAGAAGGCCGGGAAGAAGTCTTAGATGGGCAGCATGCTCTGTAGCTTTTACAGAGGTACTGCCCGTCTACAATAGGGGGAAGGAGAGGCAGCTTTGCACCAAGGCTTTCAACTCATGTTTGAAGGACTGGTGCAGAGAGGAAGGGTATAGCTACATTGAAGACTGTGGGCCCTCCTGGGAGGATAAGAGCCTATAGAGAGGTGAGGGCTTACATCCATCCGGGAGGGGAACCACAGTTCTCAGTGGACTGTTTAAACATTACTTAGCTGAATGTTTAAACTAGCTGAGGGAGGTGGTGGGAAAAAAGGGGAAGCAGAAACCGCCCCTCCCCACAGGCTGAGATACAGTGTAGGGAGATCCTGAGGGGGGAAGAGTCCCACAAAAGAGCAAGTTAATCAAGGAAATAGGGGGTTAGCAAAGGAGGAAGGGGGAGGTGACACATGCAGAAGAAAACAGGGATAACAGGGGAGCAAAAGGAAAATGGGGGAAGATACAAGCAAAAAGCTGACAAAATCTGGAAGGCCATGTGTGCTAATGCTAGGAACTGGGAAATAAGATCCCAGACATAGAGGCCCTCATGGCGGAGGCCGACCTGGATATTGTGGCCAATTCCGAGTTACGATGCATTGACAGCCATGACTGCGACATGGTCATACCAGGCTACACAATGTTCAGAAGGGACAGGGTAGGAAGGAAATGATGGGGAGTGGTGTTTTATGTGAAGGAAAGCATAAAAGCAACCAGAGGTACAGGGAATTCAGGGGAACAGAGGTGCTATGGGTCACCCTCGAGTCGGGAAATGGAACTATTAATCGGACAGGTGTGATCTACAGGCCTCTAGCACGGGGGGGGAACTTAGATAAGCTAATGTTAGAAGCAATTGGCAAAATGTTGGAAAAGGGAGAAGTGTTGATGGTTTGGGACTTCAATTTGCCAGATGCAGATTGGAGTCTCCCTTCTACAGCTTCAGCTAGAAGCAGGGACATCCTGGACTCCCTGCACAGGGCATTCCTCAGGCAACTAGTCAGTGAACACACTTGTGATGGGGCAGTACTGGATCTGGTTCTTACTAACAGGGACAGTGTTGCAGACATCAAGGTGGGAAACCATCTGGAGACCAGTGAGAAGACATCAAGGTGGGAAGCCTTCTGGAGACCAGTGATCATCTTACAGTGTGGCTCAATATAAGGACAGCAGCAGAATCCAACCACACAATGTCAAGGGTACTGGACTTCAGAAGGGCTAATTTTACTAAGATGGGTGAATGCCTCAGGAAATGACCTGGCAGGGGGACATGACTTTGGGGGGGTGAAGAGGAAAAGTGGGCCAAACTAATAGAGGGCATAGTAAAGGCAACAAAGCTCTGTGTCAAGCAAGTAAGCAAAAGTAAAAGAAAGAGGAGACTGCTATGGTTCTCGAAAGAGGTAGCAGAAAAGGTAAAGGCTAAAAGGGTAGCATTCAGAAGGTATAAAGAGACCCAGAGAGAGGAGGATAAGGAACTGTGTCAGGGAAAACAGAGAGAGGCAAGCAAAGCAGTGAGGAGCGTAAAGGCACAAACTGAGGAAAGAATAACTCAGGAAGTATCTGTCCTCAAGCACAGATCCTAGCCATCAGAAAACTCCTTGGTAGACATAACAAATTGCTAACTGTGCTCTCGGTTTATATACCACTGAGGAACCAGACCTACAGTTTCAACAAGGTTATCACTTTGTAAAAGACCTCCGTAGCACCTGGGAAGTGGTAATCCTGGGTGACTTCAATGTCAACTGGCTCTCCCAGGACACTGCACCCTACAAAGATTCATTAGCCAGTATCTGCCTCTCCCAAATGGTTGACGTCCCCACAAGGATTAACTACCATACTGGCACAAAAACTTTGATTGACTGGATCATTACTAACCACCATGACAGGATCACGGATGTTACAGTCCACCCTGACTCACTATGTGACCACTCCCCAGTTACCTGCCTTTGGTCCAATAAAGCCGCCAAATCCACCCCTAACACCACTGCTAATAGGGTCCTAAGAAAAGGGCAACTGTGCCTGTTCAAAGCCCACCTAGCATAACTTGATTGGGTCCACCTTGACACACATCAAGATGTCGATCAGGCACTAGACCTCTTTATTAATACCTTTAATGCGGTCTGTGACATACTGTATATGCCCCTGTAAAGAAATGGAAGCAGAGGAATCCCAGTAATAGCTGGATCACCCAACCACTTATTGATCTCATGGTCAAGAGAGACCACCTATGGCACAAGGCAAAGGCTACAGGCAATCTGGCTGACCTTCAAAAATACAAGGCTGCTAGGAACAACTGAACCCATGAAATCAGATTCACCAAGGCACAATATTACAAAGACTCTCTAAGTAAAATGTGGGGAGATGGGAAACAGTTCTGGAATAACCTGAAAGAACTAACAGGAAAGAGCAGTAAAGCCTCCACCTCCATGCTAATAGTAGATGGTAGCATTACTCAGGACCCCAAAACCATAGCTGACACTTTCAACAATGTCCTCTCTGACCTCAGCTCCATCCTCTCCCCAGACTTCTTTGATGATACAGGATGCACCCCTGAAGCTTCTCCATCTAATCCCAAAGCCCAATCAACTGGTAACCCCCTCTTTTATTTTAAACAAATCTCCTCTACCAAAGCCAAAAAATACCTACAGCAAACTCTTGGAAAAACCAGACACAGTAATCACTCACTCGACTTAAAACTACTTGCCCTATCCTACCTGGACAAAGTTTTACCAGCACTCACAAAAATTGTAAACCTATCCCTCCATCAAGCCCAATTTCCTGAGAGATGGAAATCCACTGTGTTAACACCTGTGCACAAAAGTGGTGACTGTGCACTGCACTCTAATTATAGACCAATATCCATACTGCCCCCCACTGTCCAAGGCCCTAGAGCACATTGTCTCAGACCAGCTGTTGACTATCTGAATAAACACAATATCTCAGTGCGCCCAGCAGCATGGGTTTCGAAAGGCCTGCAGCACCACTGCTGTTCTTGCAGAATACATGGACTACATACATGAGGAGCTTGACACTGGCCAAATGGTTGGGTCAATATATGTCAACCTAACAAAAGCACTCGAAACCATCATCCTATCCACTGAGACCAATGGCTGGCTCAAGAGCTACTTAGACAGAAGTCAACAAGTAAAAATAAACAATACCCTATCAGGTAGCAGGCATGTGACTACTGGAGCTCCGCAAGGCTCCATTTTGGGACCCCTCTTATTAAGCCTTTTCCTTAACACCCTCCCTAGTGTCTGCCCAACCAAAATACTGCTCTATGCATATGACACCGCCATTTTCTCCAGCAGTCCCCACCTCACTCTACTCAACAATGAGCTACAGTATAGTTTCACCGTCATAGAGGAGTGGTTCAGCCAAAACAAACTCCTCTTGAATTATAAAAAGACTAAAGTAATATTATTTTCCAGCCCTCACAACAAGAACAAATCCAGTACACTAACAATAGTTAACAGCAAACTTGAACCAATATCTACCTTCAAGTACCCTGGAATCATACTCAACAGCTCCTTCTCCTATTCCCAACACATAAATCATGTAGTAAAAGCTGTTAACACAAGAACTGGCCTGCTCTACATACACAGACACTGCTCAACAACTGAAGCCCTATCCCTCGCTGTTACAAGCTCTATACTCTCCATCATTGACTACGGCTTAATTGTGTATAGCGCAGCCACCATAACTGCGCTGAATAGGATAAAAACTACCCTGAACAAAACCTGTAGGCTGGCTCTTGGTGCAGGAAGCTGTATGCACAGACCAGTTGGCTAAACATCATGGGAAGGATAAAATACCACATCTGTCTATTTGGCAAAAAAAAAACTCCTAGGATTTACCCCAATTCCATCCAGTTGCTCCTCAAACTGACCCCAAACTCGCACTGGACTAGAGGCAAGACTAATCAGGTGCTTCACATTCCCTTCCACCACACAGCGCTTGCCCAATGGTCTTTCCCCTACAAGGCTCCTCTATGGCTAAATGAATTACCCCCCGGACACAAACACTCCTAAACTAGACCCTTTCAAATGAGGACTAACATCATACTTGTCAACTGAAAGTGAATGTAATTGCGCAGACTAACCTCCTGTTACCCTTACCCTAGCTACTCCCCCATTTTCCCCACTCTCGAAAACTCCTCAGCTCCCCATTCTCCTCCCCCTCTGTTTGCCTCCCCAATCAATGCACCACCTGACAAGTGTCAATATCTGGCTGCTCAATGATTCTTTGTAACCATGTAAATATTTGTATTATAAGGATTGTGAAAACGTTCATGTTAAATGATGATGTACTGTATAATATCTTTTAGGTTGTTGCCACTTAACCAATTTCTGTATATATTGTTCCTGAACTCTGTTTGTAACTCATGTCTCTGTGTACTAGTTCAAATTCCTGAAACTGATGTGGAACCTTTGTAATTGAGCTCCCAGCTCAAAGGTTGTTATCCTAGACAATTAATACATAAAAAATAAATAAATAAATAGTATCAAAAGGGAACAAGACATTTTTTAGGTATGTTAGTGAAAAAAGGAAGACAAAGGGAGGGATTGTATGGTTGAAGAGGGAAGGGGTGACTGTACAGAGGGGGATCAAAAAAAAGAACACATCTTAAAAAAATATTCGCTCAGTGTTCACAGTAGAAGGGGAAGGGGAGGGACCAGGAAAAGACACCAGGAGTTTTTTTTCTGTGGCGAGAGTCTGGAAAGCACTCGCTAACTTGAAGGTAGATAAAGCTATGGGGCCAAATGGGGTTCATCCAAGGGTGCTGAGGGAGCTCAGGGAGGTACTAGCTGCACCTCTGACAGACCTTTTTAACAGATCACTGGTCCCACAGGACTAGAGAAAGGCAGATGTATTCTCACTTTACAAAAATGGTAGCAAGGAAGAGGCTGACAATTATAAGCCTGTCAGCCTGACATCAGTGGTGGGCAAGTTAATGGAAACACTATTAAAGGAAAGGATTGTGGAATATCTTGTATCCAGCAGATTACAGGACCCAAGGCAGTATGGTTTCACAGAAGGACGGTCATGCCAAACAAATCGGATAGACTTCTTTGACTGGGTAACCAAGGATCTGGATCAGGGAGGAGCAGTGGATGTGGCCTACCTGGATTTCAGTAGAGCTTTCAACACTATTCCACAAAGGAGACTGGTAGGCATGTTGGGTAACTTGGGCGTGAGTAATAAGGTGGTAACCTGTGTAAGAAACTGGTTAGTGGATAGGACAGAGAGGGTGGTGGTAAATGGAGTATGTTCCAAGGAAGGGAGGGTGACCAGCAGGGTACCTCAGGGATTAGTGTTGGGACTAATCTTTTTCTATGTCTATAAGTGACATAGCACAGGAAAGAACAGTTACATACTCACCGTGACAGCAGATCTTTGAGAGAATCTGTTTCATCAGGTGACACCTATGGAACTATAAGCTGCCAGGCACTAGGACCACATGGAAATTTTTGCAAGCAGTCCACTAGGTGGAGGGGATACCAATTGGCCAACAGGAATACAAAGTCAGCATGTTTGTTAATGATGTGCTGCTGACCTTGACGACCCCTTCACAGTCTATCCTGGCTACATGGAAAATTCTAACCCAATTTGAAAAAATATCCAGTTTCAAACTTAACCTAGCCAAGACAGAGACCCTCGCATTCAATTGTACCTCCTCCCAGCAACTTAAAAAGACATATCCATTCAAATGGTTATCCATTAAGATCTCATACTTGGGTCTCCAGCCTCCCCTTGATCTTGGATTGCTAGAAATAGTTAACTACTAACCCTTGACAATTCAGATCCAGTCTGATCTTGACCGACGGGCAACAGGATTTTTTACCTTCCATCAAAGGGTGGAGATCATTTGAATAAATATACTTCCTCGAATATTGTACCTACTACAGACAATCCCTACCTACCCCTCAAAATTTTGCTTCAAATCATGGGATAGATTGATCTCGGGTTTCCTATGGGGTAAAAACTGTCCGAGAATTAGGTCCTCCATCCTAAAATTATCACTATTTCAGGGGGGTCTTAACCTCCCAGATCTACCCCTATATGCCCAAGCAGCTTTTTTAAGAACTCTGATACTGTGGTCAACTGAGACTTACTATTCCCCCCGGAAGACTATAGAATTCCATTTAAATGACCTTTACGATATCAAAAAGATCCTCTTTTCCTCAGACGAGAGGTCTATCCCACCCTCGGATCTAACAAATATAACATCCCAACCGTATAAGCTATGGAGACGGTTGAGAAAGAAGGACCCTATTTTAAAGATTTATGAATGCTGTAGGCTTATATCTCAGGATGAAACGTTTGTTCCTAACTTCCAGGACCAAGCCTTTGCCTTATGGAGAAGACCTGGGTTCTCTCATGTTTTCCAATTCCTCTCACCTCTGGGCATCATTCCTTTTGAATAGTTACAGTCCCAATTTTCACTCCGATCCTCTGATCTATTTAGATACTTTCAAATTCGCAACCACATCTTTCGCAATAAAACCACCTCACCCATAATTCCCCTCCAAACCCCAAACCTATTAAAGCTATTTATCGAATCAATTAAAGGCAACTTGGGACTACATATCATAGGTATAATATATAAAGAGCTGAGAAATGGTGGTTTGGAATTAACTAGATCCATCCTCAATGAATGGAATAAAGACCTAGAACTAGAGACTTCTGTGGAGTCATGGATGGGCTCTGCTCTGACAGAGGTTAAATCCATCTTGTCCCCCCATTGGAAGGAGTTTGTGTGGAGATGCTGATCCCAATTTTTTTAGGGCTCCAGCAGCCCTTGCCAAATTCCTCCCCCCCAAAATATGGACATTGTTGGAGACTATGTGGATGCAGGATCGCCACCCTGGGACATGTTTTTTGGTTATGCCCCTATCTCATGCCTTATGTACTCTCCCTTCAAAATGAGCTCTCAATTTTGTTCAATGATCCCATTGAACTCACAGCAGAAAAGTTTCTGTTGGGGATTTTTCTGGACCATTCTCCTCCTTGGAAAGACTCGATACTACCAGTTTGCCTTCTGGCAGCCAAAAGGGCAATCACTTGACAATGGATGTCTGCCCAGATTCCAACAATACAGGATTGGAGAAAGATAATGTCAGAAATATATGCTATAGAACGATTTAATATTGAGATGTTAAGTAGAGGTTCATCTCCTGTGCAGAAGTGGCAGGGCTGGGTTAGCTACTGTGCAAAGTTTGATCCCACCTTTTGCCCTTGAGTAAGATTGGAGTGAAGAACTCTTGTGGCTGTCTTGGGTGCATTGAAAGTGCTGACTAGGCCCAAAATATTGGATGTGGGGGGGGGGGTTGGATGCAAAGTGGTAAATTAAATTAAGTGTGTAGATATCATGGAGATGGACCCAGACCATTATTAAGGACATTTGTCAACTGTTGATAACCAGAAATAAATGTAAAGTTATCATTCCCTCATGAACTTTAAGCCTACCTTGAAAGACCAATACTGACTGTCGATAATTGGTTCTATAACTAATTGCATTAATCCTTTTCTCTGTAACTGTGTGGAATAAAAATGGAAATAAAGACTAATTAAAAAAAAAAGATATTGCCCAGGTAACTGCAACCTGTGAATTGTGTCTCACCTACAGACCAAAGCAGCCATGCCAGCCGTTATGTCCTCATCCAGTGCCAGGCAGACCATATCAGAAAGTAGGTGCTGACTTGTTTGAGTGTAATAGGAATACCCATATAGTTGTAACAGATTATTACTCAAATTATCCAGAGGTAGCAACACTGCCTACAACTACCAGTAAAGCTGTAATCACCTGCATGAAGTCAATCTTTGCAAGACATACAGTAGTGTTCCAAACGAAGTGTTCACTGATAATGGTCCACAGTTTTCCAGTGCTGAGTTTAAACAGTTCGCCTATGAATGGGAATTCATACACAGTACTTCTAGTACCAATTTTCCAAGATCAAATGGACTGGCAGAGAGCTCAGTAAAAACTGTGAAAAGTCTCATGAAGAAAACACATGATGGAAAAGAAGATTTTTACAAAAGCCTACTGATCTACAGAAGTGCACCATTACAGAATGGGCTTTCTCCAGCGTAAATGCTTATGGGAAGGAGGATCAGGACAAATCTGCCAATACGTGAAGAGCTTCTGAAGACTCATGAGTCAGAACAGGTGAAACAAAGCAAAGAAAAACAAAAGGAAAAGCAAAAACAGTTACATGGCAGGAGAGCAAGAAACTTATCTGATTTAAGGCCTGGAGATCAAGTGCACCTTAGAGACTACGACAAAGGAATGTGGCTGCAAAGGGGCACTGTACAAGCACAAATTGCACCAAGGTCGTATCAGATTGAAACAGAAAGAGGAGCGGAGGTGAAGTGGAATCGTGTGCATTTAAAACTTCTGCCAAAGGTTGAAGATGCCAATTTGACTGAAGTTGGCTTACCAACTTTCACAGCAGTCAGTCAAGACAACACCAAAGAGACTGATAGCAAGGACGATTCGGAGCAGTGTGCATCCACTGAAAAGTCACCAGAGAAGGAAGCAAGACCCAAAAGAGAAATTCGACATCCAGAGAGACTGACTGAATCTTGTTAGATAAGTACAGTGGAGTGAGTGGTAAAGACTCACTAGAGAGTGAAGTACTAGTGACCTCTTCTATCAAGATTACGTTTAGTTTAATTTGAAACCTCAGTTTGTAAGAAGTTAAAATAATAATGATAATAATTCAGCCAAGTTACTGTAACCCAATAATTCAGTTTGAAAATAATACAGAACTTTTCTTTAACTGAGGAAAATGTGATGTTATAGGAATTTAACATACTTATTAGACGGTCCCTAAGGTAAATGTAAGAAGGTGATGATTTGTAGACAGTCCCTAGAGTGTGGGATGTTATGGGAAGTTTGCTTGGCTGGAGCAGTATGTTTAAGATGGCTGCACAATAAAGATGAGTAAAAACTCATGCTGCTTTCTTTATTATTAACAAGCAAAACACCGTACTCATCCATTTTCTTCATGTAAGCCTTTGTCTGCTCCCCAAACAGAGAGTTACCCACCACAGGGAAATCCATGGCCTTAGCCTGGGTGTCCTGCGAAAGGCTAGTACATCTGAGCCAAGCAAATCTCCTGAGAGACACAGATGTAGCCATGACTTGTGATGCCACGTCATTTAAGTCCACAGCAGCATGGAATTGCACTTTGGGTGCCTCGATTCCATCAGCAGCCACCTCCTCCAGCTCTATGGCTAGCTGGGGGGAGGCCTGTTTAGCCAGTTCCAGAACAGTATCCCACCTGGACTTCTGGTACCTGGTGGCATAGGCCATATAATTCACCTGCATGAGTCCCAAGAAGGATGCCAAATATTGTTTTTTGGCCATGACATCCACCTTCGTGAAGCCTTTATCTGGGGGGCGGGGGGGATGAAGCCAAAGGTATTTTAGCCCTGTCACAGGCTGCAGCCTGCACTACCCCAACATGGCTGCAATGACTCTACAAAAACTCTGTGCCTGAACCTGACAACATGTACCTCCTGTCCATCCTTTTGTCCACAGGAGGTAAAGAGTTTGGTGTCTGTAAAATCTTTTTTCTCTGTTTCCCCAATGATTTGTGGAGAGGGACTGACAACCACTTGGACTCTGGGATGCCCATCATTTCAACAAAATCAGGCTCTTCTTCCTCCTCAACAGTTTCTATCATAGGGAGCTGGAGGGTTTCAGACACATTTTTGTAGAACAAATAGTGAGAAGGGGACTCAGAAAGCCTGGGAGGGAAGACATTGGAGGGTCTGTCTGGGGAGATGTCCAATTCAATGGGCACATCCAGACCTTCAAAGTCATTATCATCATCATCATCATCTGGGAACTCTTCATCCCCCTCCCACTCCAACTCATAATAAGCATCCAGATTGTAATCCGATGGAGTCGGATCTGACCGAACCGAGCACCTTACCGACGGCACTGGTTCAGACAGAACCGGTCGAAGCGATTGCACAATACTTATCGCTTTGGCTATCTCATCAGCGGTTGGAGTACACGGTTCTGGATCTGAACCAGCTGATTTCTTTTTTCTCTTTGCCAGAACTGACCCCTTCGAGTCGGATCTCCTTTTGCCCGAGGAGGTATCACCCAGGTTAGTGGGCACCCCCTCAGGTTCGGCCACAACCGAACTGGGCTGGCCATCCGGGTTAGCAGACTTCTTGGCCTCCATTTCCTTCAACCTACTCAACCTTTTTTCCAGAGTGGCTTTAGGAAAGTTTTTACAAATTTGGCAGTCTGTTTTGAGGTGGTCAAACCCAAACAATAAACACAGATGAGGTGGGGGTCAGCCTTGGCAAAGGCATCCCAACACTCAGTACAGTGTTGAAACCCAGTGGGCCCGTTTTTTTTCTTGGGTTTCTCAGACATGGCCAGGCTATCAAAATTACCCTTTACAGCTTTATGCCAGGTAATACTCTTCTATCAGTTACCAACCATGTTACGGGCTGTGGAAAGAAACTGATAAAACTGTTTTTTTTTTAAACCAGTAGGAACTGGCACACCACACTAAAATCCAAGAATCTGAAATAAACAAGAAAAGGTCGGTTCCCAACCAGACCGACCGTTAGGGAACCGAAGATTTCCACTTTCCACAGTAACAGACAAAAAAATAACAGTTCACTACCTATCTAGACTACTTACTGTACCACAGACAGAGACTTGAAACCGAAAATAACAAATTGGTTAAAAAACAACGCTTTTTTTGAAACTTTACCAAACCGAGCGAAGGAGCAATCTCTGGAGCGTCTTCACAGTTAGGCGGAGTAAATAATCTGACAGTTACACTCTGAAGCACCACAGACAGAGGTTTCAAAACTGAGCTTGAGCTCAACATTCTATGCCTATATATAGAGTTAACCCTTTCCTCTCTGGGGCAGTTCAAGTGCTGGGGCGAACTGAATATGTCAGAATACAGCAAGACTTCATGTTGTTTGAAAAGAACAATCAGGGGACTTGAGACTGGGGGAAGGTGGGAAACAACAAGCAAACAGGAGGGAACTGCGTCTTGTGGAAGGTGTACAGTGGAGCTGTCTCTCACTAATAAATAAAGAGGGATGAACCAGCACCAGATGATTATCCACCTGGAACTGTTGTCTTTAGGGACATTGTTTCAAATAAACTGTTTAAATGAACTGTGGGGCCTTAATGTTAACTAGTTGGCTCTAAAGGTATGGACACATTAGAAAAGCTAAAAATACCTATAAGACTCTACCTTATAATGTCGGGCAATTCTGATATTTAAAACAGAGGGAGGTAACTGGTTTGTTTATTATAAGAATCTGCCTGCTTGTGCCCACATTGCCTCCCAGGCATTTGTGTGCTATAAGGGAAAGGGACACAGCTAGACAATCATTAGAAAGGGGAAGTTACTGAAGTGAGCTCCTCCACATGCGAGCATCATGAGGCCCCACTTTAAAAGGCTGTTCCAGTCCCTTATTTTATAGCATGACAGGATTGGTATAAACCAATTGCTCCACACAGCCCAAATCATAACTCCCTCGACCTACGGGCTCACATTCTTCTGCCAGCCACACTAGTGGGGGACAGGTGGAGACATATCTACAGAAGGCTGCCACACAGAATAATCTCACCTAGATCAGGCGAGTGCTGGAGGTACACCCAAACATCCAAGATATTGGGACAACCTACACTACATGGTCACTCACCCCAACGTCGGACTGGTATTGGGGACAGAGTTCCTGCACCCCACCCAGGAGACAGTCCAATACATCCCCTGCATAGTTAGGGGCATAAGGTGCCAAGGTAGAGGCACCTCCCAGACAGCGAATACTCTATTGTCTGCCCTAGGAAGTACAGACCAAGGCAGCCCGAGGGCGACCTCAGCCAGTCAAAGTACTACCATTGTATTTAAATCAGGTGGCCCATTTTAGGCTGCTATTTGGAACTGTGCTTCCCCAATTTAGGGGACTGTTGTATAATGTTTACATGATTTATGCAAATATTGATGTTATATAGTGTTTCTGAGTTAAGCAAGCAATAACACACGATGAGGTATGGGTTACGTGCTGATAAGAGCACGCCTAGGTGCGTACTAAGGCACGAGCCGCTTGCGCCGAGTGCCTTATGCAGCTAGGTGTGCTCTTATCAGCACGTAACCCACACCTCGGAGTGTGTTATTGCGATTATAAAATGGGCTAAATGAAACTGAGGAGCCGTTTTTAAAGTTTAACTTTTTTTTTTATTGATTTGTCATTAAAGTTGATCAATTGAGAGGATTTCACAGTTTAGAGAAAAAATAGTGTCATATTACTTTTTGTTACAATGGTGTTAAACAAGCTTGTTTTACGGGTTTTTTAAATGTCACACTGTTGAGCATTTTTTATTACACAAGACAGGTGCTTTTAAACTGTCTGTTACTTTAACTGAACATTTTTTTAACTGGAAACATAAAGACTGGTGCTTTTAAACTGTTTGTTACTTTAACTGAACATTTTTTTAACTGGAAATGTATAGGATGTTTTAGCACGTTTTAGTACTATTCGTTTTATTTGGACAGATTAATGAATTTAAAATTTTGCATCACACAGTGCTGTATTGTAAAGGGAGAGTTTTTTGTTATAGCTTTAAACTTCTGGATGATTGGGAGCGTTCCTGATTCTGATTGCGTGTTTTCAGTGCAGGAAGTGATGTTATCTACGTTTTCGGCATGGAGGAGCTATGCATGGAGGAACTGCAGGATGGCTGGATGTTTTCTTAATCTTCGGGTGCACTTCGCGGTAGAGTTTCTGTGTTTTGAAGGCGCTGAAAGGTATTTTGTGTGTTCTGCTGTACTTAACGTGGTGCTGGTATATTCTGACATTTTTTTGGGCAACTTCTACTTCGTGTGGACTAGGCAACAAAGAGTTTTCAGCGTTTTTTTTTGTACACGTGCCAATCTGTTACTGCTTTAAGAAATAACTCACACGTAATTACCGCTTTGCCCATAGTGAGGATTTTTGGTTTTTAGGTCTTTTTTCTCACAGGTTCTGGTGATTTTAATCGTACTGCTGTCTGGTTTGTTGTCAGTGACTATTTCCCGCTTTCTGTTGAATGAGCTGTGGCAGTGAGCTTTTTGTTTACTGTTTAGAAAGGGCAGTGATTCATGTTGTGAGGTGCCTTTGATGTGGATAGTAGTGCTGGTTGGCTAGTATATCATCTGATAAGGACATGGCTCAGATGATGTACTAGCCAATCAGACTACTGGATTTTGGAAGCCCATTTTATAAGCTGTTTTAATGTACAAAGGGGTACCTACATTGCAAGTTTTATTACTCTCACAGCTGTGCACAACTCACCTCAACAAAGTATTATGATTAGAGATCAGGCATTTCTCCCCACGACACATAATTATGGCCAATATGGATTCCAAAGTGCTGTCTTATAACGTTAATGGGATAAATAGCCCCATTAAAAAAAAACAGATATTGAAGTTTATCAAGGACCAGAAATGCAAAATTAACTTTTTACAAGAAACACACCTCACTCCCATGGAAGCAGGGAAACTTAAAAATAGAGCCTACCCCACGCTTTATCATACCTCCCTAGAGAAAGGGGGAAAAAGAGGGATGGCGATTCTATTATCTAATACTTTACCCTTTGAGGAGGAATCAGTTATAGCGGACCCAAGGGCCAGATATATTATGGTGATGGGGAAAGTACAGGACACCCAGATAACATTAATGAATGTTTATGCCCCACCTGGCTCGTCTATTGATTTTTACTCCGACTTAATCAAAATGGTAGTGGAAAAGCCAAAGGGCATCCTTTTGATGCGTGGGGACTGGAACCTTACACGAAACAGAAAGCTGGACACAACCTCCCAGATACCTACAGCCAGAAACCGCACAGCTAGGCTCTTTAACAAACTACTGACAGATATGGATCTAGCTGATATTTGAAGGGAGAAATACCCATGGGCGAGGGACTACACTTGCTGCTCTCCCAGATACAAGACTTACTCCCGCATCAACATGTTTATGACATACGCCAGGGACATGGCCTTGTTTGGCCACATGTGGGTGGGGATGTCTGTACACTCAGATCATCAACCAATATATCTGGAAGCAGACCTCATGCTACCTAAAAAAAGAACGCAGTGGTGACTTAATACTTCACTACTAAGAGACAAAGAAACCATCTCAGCTCTGAAAGCAATAATCACCCAAACAATCAAGCTTAACTCGAACCCAGAGACCACCCCCAAATAATCTGGGATACAGTTAAGACAATGTTAAGGGGCAAACTAATTTCTATTGGGACACTCAAACAAAGGGAAAGGAAAAAACAACTACAGCAATTAATCACCCAGTTAAGGAACCTGGAAGCACAGCAAAAACAAAAATGGAATAAATAGGTGGAGGGGGACATTAAAGAAGTTAAAATCTAAATACAGAAAATTCAACAAACAGACATGGAGAGAACCCTCAGCTATCTGAAGTAATCTTTCTATGGGGGGCCTAGAGCCACAAAATTTCTAGCCTTCCGCCTTAGGCTAAGGCCACTATTACCAAAATCAAACATCCAAAGACAGGGATCATAACACATAAAGGGGACCAACTCATAGATGCCTTTGTTAGCTATTATAAGAATTTATACCAGCCACAGACAGAAACCCTTCTCCAAGAAAAACACCAATGCCTTCAAAGTCTGAAACTCCCCACATTAACAATAGACCAATAACAGGCTCTGATAGCTCCTATCTGGACAACAGAAGTGATAACAGCCATACAGAATACAAAGACAGGGAAGTGTCCAGGTCTGGATGGGTTCAGCGGAGAGATCTATAAAACATTAGCCAAAGAACTCTCCCCCCACCTCCTTAGGGCCTACATTGAGCACTGGGTGGAGGGGAGAGTAGTCCCTTCCTCCTGGAACTATGCGACCATTATGGTGTTACACAAACCAGGCAAAGTTCCTGTGGCGTGCGGTTCATATCGTTCAGTTTCACTTTTGAATGTGGACTATAAGCTATACACCTCAATCATTGCCACCCGCCTAAACAATCTACTGCCACAGACCATCTCCCTGGACCAAACTGATTTTGTAGTGGGTCGACAGGCCCCTGACAATGTCAGGCGCACAACAAATATTATAAGTAACATTTCTCGGACAAAACCACAGCATGTTTGATGAGTCTCGACGCTGAAAAAGCATTCAATAAGGTTTCCTGGCCATTTCTATTTCAGGTTCTCAAATGATTCGGTTTTCCACAGGCCATGGTGAATGCCTTAGGGTCATATATGCTGCCCCTCAGGCATATGTTAGGATAAATGGAGGCATCTCAGACAGGTTCCCACTTGGCAGGGGCACCAGACGGGGTGCCTTCTGTCCCCGTTGCTGCTTGCCTTGTATATTAAGCTCCTAGCATGCACTATCAGGAAAAACCCCAATATATTTGGAGTACTGATAGGAAACGTTGAATACAAGATTTCACTTTAAGCGGACGATGTCCTTCTTTATATTACTGACCCAGATAAAACAAAGTGTGGTCTATCTTGGAAGAATTTGGTTCCCACGCTGGTTACTCCTAAATAAAACTAAAACCGAGGTACTCAGATTTCACTAAACCCCCCCAGCAATTATAAAACTTCTCCTCTTAACTCAAACAGACCTAAAGATTAAATACCTTGGGGTCCAGATCACTAAACAAGTGGTGAAGTTGTCCATAGCAAACTTTGACCCTTTGATATCCCAGCTGCACCACAATATAACTAAATGGGCCCTACTAAAGCTACTCCTACACTCCAGAATACAATCCGTCACTATGAATGTCTTTCCTATTTCAATGTCTTTCCCTATACATTACCCACAAGCAATTTGTTGCTTGGCAGAAGATACTGACCCAATACATAGGGTGCCCCGGGAAACCGAGACTAAGACTTCAAATCAGGCAGTCAGATAAATCTAAGGGAAGGAGGTCAAGTAATTCCCAGTTTAGAGGGTTACTACCTGGCAGCCCAACTACCAAAGCTTTGCTATGGAACACAGCAAAATATGAAGCTCACTGGAAAGTCATGGAGCTGCACCTCACGGAGGGAGCCCTGTTAGGAGTGAGAATGGTTGATTCCTCTCTCTCAAAGGAGGAAGGGGACACCCTGCTCATGAGTGTTAGAAACACACTAAACGTGACTCATAGACTATGAACCAAATATAAACTAGAGAAGGCAATATGGCCCTTACAATGGTTTGCTTGAACCAGGACATTCCTCACATCTCAGCTAGACCATGTTTTCAGGCAATGGTCCAGACTCGGCCTTTCTCAGTTTGGCCAACTGACGGGTAGGGGACACAGTTCAGGACTTCCACACGATCAGAGACACACACCACCTTAGAAAGACAGATCATTACCACTTCCTACAACTAAGCTAAATCTGTCCCTGCGCCTGGGCCATTTCCCAACCTCATGGAAAATGGCAGTAATAACACCGATATTGAAATGTGGTGACAGCTCCCTCCCAAACAACTACCGGCCCATCTCGATTCTCCCCACTCTCTAAAGCACTTGAAAAGATCATGGCCAATCAGCTCACTGACTACCTCCTCGCACACAACCTCTTATGTAGGGAGCAGAATGGTTTCAGAGCTGGTCATAGCACTACAACCGCACTACAACCGCACTGCAACCGCCCTCACAGAATTTGCTAACTCCCTGCACTCCACGCTTGACAAGGGGCACCTCGCAGGGGCTGTGTTTATAGATCTCTCAAAGGCCTTCGACACGGTTTCTCATCCCCTCCTTCTTAACACATTACAACAAATTGGGGTCTCTCATTGTCCACTCTCATGGTTCTCCAGCTATCTTTCATCTAGAACCCAATGTGTTAAATTAATAATACCATATCTACTCTGCTGACTGTGCGCTCAGGAGTTCCCCAGGAATCTATCCTGGGTCCCCTGCTATTCAGCATCTACCTCAATGACCTGCCTAAATCCTACCCTGTCAACCTTCTCCTCTATGCGGACGATGCTGTTCTTTATGCCACACATCCTGATTCTCTCTCTCTCTCTCTCCAGCATACCTTACAAAATTCCTTCTCTCAGATTGAACACTGGTTTGCTGAACACAGATTGGTGGTCAACATTAAAAAAACTAAGACGATGCTCTATGCCCTCCACCAAAACTGATCAAAGGATTTCCCCCTGGAAATACTCTCCATCTCTCTCATCCCACTGGAACAGGTCTAAAAATATAAATATCTAGGTATTACATTTGACTCTTCCCTCTCATTCCATGAACATATAAAAATCCTCACCTCTGCCACCAACCCCCGCATTGGTCTCCTTTACAGACATAAAGACTGCCTGCCACCTGAAGCACTTCACCTAGCCATTACCTCCTCAGTCTTATCGCTGGTGGACTATAGCCTCACAATGTATGCTGCCGACGACCCTACAGCACTTCATCAAATACAAGTAGTCATCAATAAGGCCTGCTGGCTCCTCTCTGGTGCCGACAGAAATACATATACCTGCACCCTATATGCACTCAGCAATATCCTCTCCCTTGAGGAAAGACTATTATACCAGACCTGTCTCTTCACCAAAAAAATCCACCTGAGTTTAACCCCAATAGGTGTCATGGCTTCTCTTCAGGCAGCCACCATCTCAGCGTCCACATGGGCCACCCCAAAAACTGTCTGGAAGGTGCCTAGGGTCAGGACCACCCTGGCCCAGTGATCCTTCCCCCTTAGAGCTCCACCCTGGTACAATGCTCTCCCTCTAGCTGTCACATCAATCACCAATCTAGGTCCTTTTAAAGCTGCCTTCAGGGCCCATATTCTCTCCTCATGTCAATGACAGTGTAACCGATAACCTGTGGATCCTGCACCACGCTGCTAGGCCACGCACCCGCCCTTGGCCAGGCAGTAGAGAGCCCTCACTGTTCCTAGCTTACAGGCTCCTCACCTCCCTCGGTTACCATATAGTTGCACTGGACTATGAATGCACTATATTATGTATAAGACAAGGCCTCCCTGAGGCAGCTTACTACCAACTCATATTATGCATTGCTTTAGCTACCAATTGTATAGGTCTTAACCGCTCATTAGGTAAATATGTCGATAGCTCTGCCCTGTTTTAGCTACCAAATGTATAGGCATTAACCCGTGCTCATTGTACTTATACTCTGTATGATTGCACACCCACATTTATTTTATGTATGTACAGTATGAATTCTATGTTTTATTCTGATGTGGAGCCTTTGGAAATGAGTATGACTCAAAGGGTTGTAATTCCGATTTCCTAAATAAATACATAAAAAATAAGATCACATATACAATCACTCAGGGGAGAGGTTAACAAGCCCATGCAGGTTGAACCCCTGCTTAAAGCCATACAGGCTATCACATCTCGAGAGCTGGAAAAGGGACACATCTCTGTCATATATAAGACCATTAGACAGCTCTATGCGGACTGTACCCAGCAAATAAAAAAAGATGGGAGAATGAAGCAGATGTCCAGCTTTCTGAGGTGGAATGGGACCAGGTATTTCAATCAGCTATCAAATCCACATACTCACCTGCCTGGCAGGAATTTGCTTGGAAAATGAGAGTGATATTTTTCTACACACCAGCTATTCAGCATAGATGAGGCAGGGGCATATCTGCACACTGTTGGAGGGGTTGTGGAGACCAAGAAGCACATTATACCCATATTTTCTGACTTTGCACAACATTACAGCCTTTCTGGCGACAAGTGACCCAGACATTAACAAACCTTTACTCGTGCTCCTCACCCTTGACTTTGGAGAACATGATATTGGGAGTGCCCCCTCCAGAGGTCCGGGGTCCAGATGGAGTTTATCTCTGGAATATCCTGCTGGCAGCGGCTCACAAGGCCATTACCAGGAAATGGTTGGCTAAGGATCCACCAACACATGAACACTGGCGCGCCATAGTCCAAGAAATCCAGGACATGGAGGAACTGACATATAAAGTAAACTTTAAGACACACGTTTTCACCTGTTGGTGGATAAGATGGCTCCTTTCCCTGGGCCTTGACCCAAGAGGCACATCCAACTAAGTTCAGTTAGCATGGAACATAGCAGGGGGTTCTTCAGGGCCCTCCTATCAAGTGAATCTCAACACAACAGGATGGAGGGACACTGGAAATTGACATCAGAATGGTCTGGGGTGGGGAGACATAGCAATAGAGGGTTCCAAAACTCTGAAAGGGACATACCCCCCAGTGAGTGTCCAGAAGCCAACCATTGAGAAGTAGTAATACTGAAAATGAAATAGTCTGTATCTAATTATGATTATCAATTGGACCTAAAACTGTTTTATGATGATAAACTGGATATCTGTAATGTCTATACTGTGAGTAACTATTTCTTATGTCTAATTTAATGTATCCGAAAGTTTCAATAAACTTGAATTAAAAATGAAAATGGCACTGAAGTTGGGATTCTAAAATATTTGTGTAATGCGTTTCACTTTGTAGGACAGAAGCAGAGTCCAATTGAAAAGAAGTGAAATACTGAGTATATCTTTGACCATGCAGACAGGTATCTACACTGCCTAGTGGAGTCACTGGGGTGAAAGTTTATAGCATAAATAAATGTAGAAGAACACTAAAGGTGGTGATGGTGACTTCCAGTGCCACCTCCGAATGGCATGGCAGCTCTCCTCTGAGCTCTGAATTAGTCCTCCAGAGTATCGCAGCCCATCCAACCCCAAAAGCAGTAAAAGCTCATCTGACCCCCAAAGTAATACATTCCCATTAACCTGCTCTATAGAACAGGACAAGACCATGGGGCTGCCAACGAAAGTGGCACAGCTGAGTTTGCAGTATGTCAAACCATGGAAATCAGTCAGTGAAAGGAGGAGCCTGAGCAACTCACCATCACAGGCATTGGACTGCACAGTCAGGTCAGATAATGAAGGTGAATATGCCAGCACCATAATGGGTTGGCTTTCAATAAATCAAGCACAGCCACTATTCTTAAAACTTTGCAGAGAATTGATGCAAATGTGTCAGAAATCTGATGGGATTTCTGCAAACTGGAACAGCATACTGTGTCAGTTGAAGAGGCAGTTTTCGAGTTGCATGAGACTGCAGGATGTGTGGGCTGCACTCTCCTTGCATCTTCAGGTGGGAACATGAACTGACAGAGACAGCGGAGGATGCTGAAGTAAGCGGCTGTAGGGAAATCTGCAGCTGTTTGGTTTCCCAGAGAACTGTGAATATCCCAGTCGGAATGCATTCATAATCTCATGGCTGCAGCAAGAGTTGAGCCTATGCTCAGATTACAAAACAGATACAGAATGGGTGCACTGTGCCCTAGGTCCCTAGAGCTCCCCCACCCCACCCCCGTTGCTCCACTGACATTCATTGTGGTGAAAGTTTTGCAATATCCAATGAAAGAGAATCTGATGAGGAGGGCTTGGGCCAGGAAAGACCTTAACCCCAATGATAAAAGGGTATACAAAGAAACATAGAAACATAGAAAACATAGATTTTGACGGCAGATAAGGACCACTTGGCCCACCCAGTCTGCCCATTTCCCTACCTATTGGATAAGCTGCAGATCCTAGTTAACCAGCAGCCTACTTCTTCCTACCCCCACCCCCTAGAATTGCCTTATGACTGTCCCATGCATGCTTGAATTCCACCACTGTTTTTGACTCCACAACCTCCTCCGGAAGGCCATTCCATGCATCCACAACCCTCTCTGTGAAAAAATACTTCCTTAAATTACCTCTGAGCCGCCCCTTCTATCTTCACATTGTGCCCCTTGTTCTTGCACACCTCTTTTTTTGAAAGATGCTACCCTCTTGGACTTTGTTGATTCCCTTGAGATACTTGAAAGTTTCTATCATGTCCCCCCTCTCTCTCCTTTCCTCGAGGCTATACATATTCAGCTCCTTAAGTCTCTCTTCATATGTCTTCCGGTGCAGGCCCTGCACCATTTTAGTTGCCCTCCTCTGGACAGCCTCCATCCTGTCTATATCCTTGCGGAGATTGGGTCTCCACAACTGCACGCAGTACTCCAGATGGGGTCTCACCAACTGTCTGTACAGAGGGATAATAACTTCCTGTTTTCTGCTGGTGATGCCTCTCCCTATGCATCCCAGTATCCCCCCAGCCCTCCTTTCTGCCCTCTCACATTGCTTGCCCACCTTTAGGTCATCTGATATGACTACCCCCAGGTCCCTTTCCATTTTTGTTGTTGTTAGTATCTCACCCCCCATTGTGTACTCTTCCCTGGTTTTTGTTTCCCAGGTGCATTACCTTGCACTTCTTAGCATTGAATCTAAGCTGCCATACATTTGACCATTCCTCTAACCTTGCCAAGTCCCTTCTCATCCTTTCCACCCCACCTTGTGCATCAACTCTGTTGCAGATCTTTGTGTCATCTGCAAAGAGACATACTTTTCCTTCCAGTCCCTCTGCAATATCGCTTATAAAGACATTGAAGAGGACCGGTCCTAATACTGAACCCTGTGGTACCCCACTAGTAACCCCCCTTTCTTCAGAGTGGACTCCATTTACTATTACTCTCTGTGTCCTATTCTCCAGCCAATTCTTTACCCAGGCTGTCATCTTGGGACCCACTCCCAGGCTGGCTAACTTGTATATTAATCTTTTGTGTGGGACTGTGTCAAATGCCTTGCTGAAGTCTAGGTAGGCCATGTCCACAGCCCCTCCCTGATCTACTACTTTGGTCACCCAGTCAAAGAAATCTATCAGATTTGTCTGGCATGACCTTCCCGCTGTGAATCCATGCTGCCTTGGGTCCTGAGCCCCTCTGGCCTCTAGATACTCAACAATTCTTTCCTTCAGAAGTGATTCCATCATTTTCCTACCACTGAGGTTAAACTAACAGGTCTGTAGTTTTCTGCTTCTGCCTTGCTCCCACTTTTGTGAAGGGGAATCACATCTGCCCTTCTCCAGTCCTCGGGTACCACCCCATCCTCCCATGATTTGTTAAAGAGGGTAGTCAGTGGTGTCACTAGTTCTACCCTTAGTTCTTTTAGAATTCTGGGATGAATCCCATCAGGCCCCATTGCTTTGTCCACCTTCAGTTTTAAGAGTTCTTTCAGAACCCTTTCTTCTGTAAATGGGCTGGTATCAACTTCTGTATCCAGAGTGTTTCTACTGTTTGTTTTAGGTACCTCCCCCACTTCCTTTGTAAATACTGAGCAAAAATATTTGTTTAGTATCTCTGCCTTTTCACAGTCACCCTCTGCCCACCTTCCCTCCTCTTTATTAAGCCTCACTAGCCCTCCCTTGGTTTTCCTTCGCTCCCTGATGTACCTATAAAAGGTTTTATCCCTTCTTAACAGAGTTGGCTATCTTTTCCTCAGTTTGGGCCTTTGCTGTTCTGACTGCCTTCCAGCTTCCTTTGCTTTAACTGATACAGTTCCCTGTCCTGCTCCTTCTGTGATTCCTTGTACTTCCTGAATGCTTTCTTTTTCTCTTGAACCTTCACTGCCACTTCCTTTGAGAACCATAGTGGTTTCTTACATCGTTCTTTTTGTTAATTTGCTTCACACAAAGGCTTGTTACCTCTGTGATGGCAGTTTTATTATTCCCCATTGTTCTTCCACCCTCCTTCCTGACCATTTGCTAGTGCATTCCTTAGCACTCACCCATTTTGGCAAAGTCAGCCCTCCTAAAGTCCAGTACTTTTGCCTTTGTATGACTTGACTCTATTGCTGTGTTTATGTGAACCATACTGTTTGATGGTCGCTGGTTCCCAGATGGCTACCCACTTCTACATCTGTGATCCTCTTCATCTCCATTTGAGAGAACCAGGTCTAAGATTGCTCCCTCTCGAGTGGGCTCCAATACTAGTTGTCTAAGGCATGCCCTTGTAGGGCATCTAGAATAACCCCACTCTTTGAAGTGGCTGCTGCAACTGCATTCCAGTTAACATCTGGCATATTCAGATCACCCATCAGCAATATCTCCCTTTTCTGCCATTCTAAGTATTCTTTCTATCATTTCCTTGTCCATTTCCTCCCCTGAGAAGTCTGTATACAACCCTGTGCGGATTGTGGTGCCATTGCCGGGTCTCCAAATTTACCCACAGTGCTTCTTCTCCTCCCTGTTTTCCTTTTGTTCTGTTGCCTTGATTCCTTCCTTATGTAAAGAGCTACTCCTCCTCCTCTTTTACCCTCCCTGTCCCTCCTGTAGATAGTGTATCCTGGTATGTTTATGTCCCAGTCATGGTTTGTGTGTACCATGTTTCTGTGACTGCCACTATATCCAGATGTTCCTCCTCCATCAAGGCCACTAATTCAGGAAGCTTGTTACTCAGACTACGGGCATTGGTATTCATTGCTCTCCATTTTTGATGGCTTTACCTTCTTTTGCAGCATCCTCCACTGACCTGTCTACTTCGGTCTTTTTCTCATTTAGTACCCTGTTTTGTAGGGAGAGGCTGGGATTTTCCTGCTGTTTATCAGTGCCTCCCCCCTTGACTAGTTTAAAAGCTTGCCAATGAAGCCTTTAAACCGATTGCTCAAAAGACTTGTTCCCTTCCTGGACAGATGCAGACCATCCTGCCAGTATAGGCTGCTGTCCCTCCAGGTGGAACCCCAGTCCCCAATGAAGCCAAACCCCTGTGCCCCACACCAGTTTTTCAACCATTCATTAAACTGCATGGTGCAAAGTACTCTCGCTTCACTCATGCCATTGACAGACAGCACCTCAGAGAAGGATATTGTGTGTGCTACTTGTCTTAGGCCCCTCCCCAATTCTACAAAGTCCTTCTGCACTGCTCTAATCTCATGATTATCCAAGTCATTTGTCCCTAGGTGGACAATGACGTCCAGCTCAGATTCCTGTGCAGCTGTTCTTGTGATCCTGAGGATGCGCTTCCTGTCTCTCCAAGCCATGGCACCAGGCAGGCACCTTACTTCAGTTTTCCCTGCTCCCCCCAGTTCTATCCCCCTAATAATTGAGTCCCCCACCAGGAGCTGCTTCCTTTCCTTGTGGTGTCCTCTGCCTCCTTCCTGTGGGCCTCCCTTGTGACAGTTGTCCTCAGCCTCCTTAGTCTCCTCTGCAGGTGCATCCATAGGGGAGCTATGCTCCCCCAGAATGGTGTATGGATTGCGTGTGTGGAACAACTGACTGGGTGTGCCTCTGTTCCACCATCCTCACCCTCCCTGAGCCCACTGTGGTCCAACTGCTGTGCTTTCTTCGCAACCTCTGAGGTAGTGGTGGTGGCTCTGGTGCTCCCTGGATGGGGGAGGTTCCCTTCCTACCATCCAGTGTGGCCTGG
Source organism: Neoceratodus forsteri (assembly GCA_016271365.2). Classification (NCBI taxonomy): domain Eukaryota; kingdom Metazoa; phylum Chordata; order Ceratodontiformes; family Ceratodontidae; genus Neoceratodus; species Neoceratodus forsteri. The sequence continues at coordinate 1,019,421,319 of CM057454.1, read as the reverse complement.
GGGAAGGTCCCCTTACTACTGTCCAGTGTGGCCTGAAGACGGGCAACTTCCTCCCTCAGGGAAGAGAGTTGTCTGCAAATAGGGCAGCATCTCAGCCTCCAGAAAGACTCCCGGAAAACTGCTGCCCCACAGCCATTACATTACTCCCCACATTTTTTTGTGTGTGTGTGTGTGTGTGTGCGTGTGTGTGTGTGTGTATTGGTTTGTAATATAGAAATATATATATATATTTATATTATACAATGTGTATGCTTATATTGTCAGTGCAGTGTGCTAGAGAGGATATGACAGTGATATGCACCTCGCACTCTTGAGGAAATGATGTCAGAACCCCAGGTATAAAGGAACTATTTTCAGGGGTGGGTGGGGTGAGGTGTGGGAAGGGGTTGGGCCTAAACTGTGCCCTCACAAAACAATCAGCTAAAAGCTCTGACCCACTGCTGCAATGAGTGCCTTCCTGTCAGCAAGATGCCCTACACAACAATTTGACAGAGAAAATACCCTGCTAATCAAACAGAGAAAAATCCACACATCCAAGTCAGACACAGGTAATCCTCCCCAGCCCCAAAACAGGCCTGGTGGTTTGTGCTCTGAAAGCTGTCAGCCCCAAAATAAGTCAGCTGTGCTGTAAACTCTTTCTGCACTGAAAATGTTAAGAACTGTAACAAACAAACGTAAACCTAGATCCACCTCCCTCTGTTGCTTGAAAGACTTTCTTTTCCTGTTTCACACTGCAGGTTTTGCTATGACCACTCCTTAACCCCAGTAACTTTGTTAAAAATAGTTTAACTATCACAAACTCCTACGCACCAGTAAATTATTTAAAAATAGTTTATGTCCCAAAATCCTAGTAGTCAATCCAGCTACCCCCAAGGGACAACCAAAATGCAGTATTCAAACACTTATGAAGTTACTTCCAAGAGAAGCAGAGTTTGCAAGTTTCTTTTTCAACTCCTCAGCCACCTGTAATTCATTTAAAAATAGTTTAACTGTCAGAAAATCCTAGTAGACAATCTAGCTACCTCCAATGACCTACCCAAATGCAGTATTTAAATCCTTTTGAAGTTACTAACAAGATAAACAGAGTTTGCAAGCCCCTTCTTGGTTAAACACTAAATAAATATGTGAATAAAAAGCAATTACCAAGGGAAAGGCCAGGATTACCCCCCTGCTATGCTCAAAAAAAAGTAGGCAAGTGTTGGCAGTCATAAAACAACTGAAGGAGAAAAAAAGTAATGGCTCAGATACAGCATCCATCTAAACTGCTGGTGCAGGAGGCCTCTGGCACTAAAATCTATGATTCGCTGCTGCAAGTGGCCAAATGGTTACAAGCACAAGGTATAGACCTGCCGGAGATGGCTGAAAAAAACCTGTGCCAGAAATTAGGGTTGTGTGAATACCTTTTCTTGAATATTCGGCCAAATATTCAGTATTCGGGTCCCTGATATTTAGTATTCATTATTCAGCCATGAAAGTTGCCTTATTAGAGAATTGCTATAGAAGTCCTTAAAAATGGTTTCAGGAGGAGGAAGAGGAGTGGTCATGGCACTTTTGGGTTGTACACTGGTGCCAGAGACTGTCTCGTGCTGCTGGTGCTTCAGGAGGAGGATGCAGTAGTCTCTGCACATTGGCTGGTACACTGGTGCCAGAAGCTGTCTTGTGCTGCTGGTGCTTCAGGAGAAGGAGAGATCATGGTGCGTTGACTTGTACACTGGTGCCAGAGGCTGGCTTGTGCTGCTGGTGCTTCAGGAGGAGGACCGGTCATGGCACTTTGGCTTGTACACCTTTGCCTGTCTCAGTGTGTGGGAATAAAACATCAGACAAGGCAAATTTACAGGTTTAAAACACAATGTGGTGTGATATTTATCTTTCAAAGGTGAGAAAAATAATAAATGAAAACAAAAAAATTGCAAAGAAAATCACTACTTAACATCAGTAATTTCTCCCTAATACAGTCCTGGATCTTAGAGCTCCTAAGACCCTTCTCATCTGCATTCAACAGCTTGTCTATGCAAACAGTAGAACCTCTCTCAGGGCTGAGCCCCATTGGACTGCACTGAAGTGAACTCAGTGAAGAGGTTTTTTTTATATCTTTTGGTGGGGTCACCTGACTGAGCCCTTTTCTATTTACATGTCTGGACATGCTGTTTCATGTCTGAACATGCTTCAGATACCTCGGTGTCTGACTTGACCAGCACCTCAACTTTTCCGCACATATTGACTCCTTACTTAAGAAGCTGCACCCAAGGCTTGGTGCACTTTACCGGAATCGTGACAACATACCCCTTCCAGCCAGGAAGGTCATTATAAATAAAATGATCCTCCCAGTCCTCGACTATGGGGACGTAGTCTACAGTGCTGGCCCAAAGACCACATTAGCTAGACTGGACCCTCTCTTCCACTCTTTTTGCCGCTTCACCCTAAACAGCCCCTACTCCACACACCACTGTGCCCTATATCAAGCAATGAACCTCACTTCACTTGGCTATCGCAGGCTAACTCACTGCGCAAACATTACGGCCAAGCATTGGTCTCAGCGGCTCCCTTCCTACCTCTCCGATATCTTAACAAACCCTAGCGCACAATCATACACACTCAGAAACTCAGACTCCAGGTACCTAGCTGTCCCATACCGATCTACCTCCACTGGACAATCAGGGTTCAGCTACCGCATTCCTTCGCTATGGAACTCCCTCCCAGCTAACATTCGTCACTTCACCTCCCTGTCGCACCTAAACTCCATGCTCCAAGATCATTTCGTCCCTACCTGTGCTTGTGTCTAGAAGCCTACCAACTACTAGGCAACTCTCTGGGAATGTTGGCAGTTAGCAAATTTGTAATTCATCAGTATCTAATTATTGTCCACTCGCCTTATACTGTATCTCGTATGGCTCAAAACTTAATTTTGTTGTACACTTGCTGTATGTAACTGTGCTACCAACTGCCACACTCAATCCTGTATGTAGTGGTTTCTGAACCAAATGTTAGTGATCTTCCACAATGTATTCACTTGTCAATCCTGACTTCAAGTGCTTTTTCATACCGTACGTACTGTGGTTACCAATTTGTCTCTCTCAAGCTACTACTGACATGTAACCAGATCCTAATGTTAATATTTCTCCCACTATATATTTTCTTGTCTATACTGTGTAAACTGTTCTCCTATGTTCTCCCCTTCCCTAGGACGCATCTGTAATCGAGCAGTACTCTGCTCAGTATGCTAACCTGGTAAATAAATAAATAAATAAATAAATAAAATTTCAAAACCAAGGGGGGTTTATTTCAGGGGATTTCCTGGTTCAGTTAAAGGTACAGTGTATATCTCCACAGATATTCACTCTATATCTCTGAGACAACGTGACTAAGCACTTTTTTAAAGTATACCACATTCTCACACGTAGAACCGTATACAGTAATAGGTCTATAGTGTGAATTTATGAAAATACCTTAAAAATTTTTTATAACTGTACTAATCATGACATTATCATCGTTTTATATGACTTCTGAATCCTTTTTCTTTAAAAAGGCTTTACTAACTGTAAGTATTCCTATTTAAAATAGCCTTCATGTTTTTTTGTACACAAAATGCACTTATGCACTTTACACAACACCTGTCCAGGTGTTTGGCATCATTCCAGGGACTGGATGGATGGAAATAGAAAAATAATGAAAAGAGAGAACTAATAGGAAGTTTAGTAGGGATAGCAAAGAGCTACGCTAGGTGGCCAACCTGGGAAGAAAAGCAAAGAGGAAAGCATTAACTGATGCTAGGAAATAAGGAGATAGAAAAGTGGTCCATCGGTCACAGCTGAGGGTGTAGCCTAACTCCACCACAATGCCAGAGGCTGGCTTCTGCTGCTGGTACTTCAGGAGGAGGATGCAGATGTCACTGTACTTTGGCTTGTACACTGGTGCCAGAGGTTGGCTTCTGCAGCTGGTGCTTCAAGAGGAGGATATGGTCACAAAGGTCTCAAGGGGTACTACAAAAATAATGTGTCTCACCCTTAAATAATTGTGGCCATTAAAAAAAACAGTAATAAAACATAATGAGTCACATAGGATGACACTGCAACTTTAACAGGCCATAACTCCGTCTATATTTGGAGTAAAGTGACAATCTCTATACAGTGTGTGTTACTGCTGCTGAAAATATTTCTAGTAAGACTTAACTTTGGGAGATCTCCATATACACTCGTTTGTTTTATGTGACAGACTTATTTTCTCCAGGTATTTTCTGTAGACACACCAACGCACTAACATTATGGCTGGAGTAGTGAGATGCAGCTACACACCAGCCCTAGCTATAAGCTGTCTCCTCTTCCCCCTCCCCACTCAGGATTCAGGGTTTAAACTGGGGTTAAGTCAGTTACTTTGGTAAAATTTTTAAATTTTTTGTATTGAGGTTACTGTGGGTTACAGGGTTAACAGTGCTGCCAGCCAGTCTGTTTGAGCACGACATGCTGTCCACAGCAACAAAACTGGCTGACCGGAGTAACAAGTCTGCTCCACTTCTCCTTCACTCCAACCATTACATTTGTTCTAGCTGGGTTTTAGAAGGGCTCTTGTGTGTTCACCCAGAACTGGGGAAACAGGGCAGAATGGGGGACTGGAAATCTTGGAACCACAAGGAGAGAGTTCAGTGTGACTTCACATTGTAATGTTTGTACCCGGTGTTCATATCATGTAATCATCTCAGTCAGAAATGTTCAGTTAATTAGTTCAGATGATGTTGCAGCATGTCAGCATATAGGGGCTCTGTTTATGGTGCGTGAGGGCATGAAATGTTATTTGCAAGTTCGGCTTCAAACTACTGTACAGTGGCCTCAGTCAGTGATCGAGTTACATAAGAAACACAGTACAGTAAAACAAAACTTTCTATCTAACATTTGAAAAAGATAGAGCACCTTATTTTCATGTTGTGGCTAAAGTGGGTAGAAAGGTGAACAGGGGTCAAGTTGCATGTACAATATATCAGACTGTTGGGGAAAAAAATAAATTAATGACTAATACTAAAAATTGAATACTGAATAAGTATGTGTGTGTGGGGGGGGGCAGATGTACGTGTCTGTGGAGTAGGGGTAGGGGAAACTGCCTGTGTGGGGTGGAAGGCTGACTGTGTCTGGATTGGAGGAGCTGGCCATGTGGGGGGGAGCTGGCTGTGTGTGTGTGTGTATGTGTGTGTATATATGTGTGGAGGGGAGTGCTGGCCATGTGTGTAGGGGAGGAGGAGCAGGCTGTGTCTGAGGTGGTGGTCTGTGGGGTAGGGAGCTGGGCCATGGTGATGATGAGCTTTGCACATGTGTTTGGTGGAGGAAGCTGGAAGATGGGTGTGAGTTGTAGTTTCAGCTTTTCAGAGGGCCCTGATCAAAAAAGTGGAGGGCACATATTTATTTATTTGCCTTCCGGGGGCTCTACTGTGTGTACTTATATTACATTTTTGTTTTAATCATGCTCTGTTTATGTGACTGATGTGTTCTGGGGGAGGTGGGCATGGGCTACTTGTGGACCCACTGGTATAACCATTGAATCTGGGATCCTTGAGTTAAGGGTAAAAAAGGGAGCAGGTTTAATTTTATTTTTAAAGGGTAATTTGAAAAGGATTTTTCTTTAATTAAGCTTAGAAATGACGTTGGAGTTGTCAATCTCTCGAGAACGGAAATGCACTCAATGGCACTTTAACCCCACCCTCCTGAGAGACCTGACTTTTAAAACACTGCTCCAGGAAAAGATCCCTGAGATTATAAGAGATAATACGTCTCCTCAAACCTTACCATAACTATTGTGGGACACCCTGAAAACAGTCCTTAGAGGCTACATCATTTCTTATGTCTCTAAAAAGAAGTGTCGGAATGAGGCCCATCTTGAAGAACTCCAAGAGAAACTAAAGTTTCTTCAGCATGCACGCATGCAAGGGGATCAATCTTTAAAAGACCAAATGACTCAAACCCAACAAGAAATTCAATCCCTCTGAACCGAAAAAAGGAACAAGCTCTAACATGGCTATGCCAAAAATATTATGAGGTTTCATTAATCTCTAGAATACAATCAATCCAGATGAACATTTTGCCCTGCATACTTTACTTACTACAAAATATCCCTTCACTCCCTCCCAGACGAGCAATTCAAAAATGGAACAAATTAATCTCTTCATATATATGCCATGGAGACAGGCCACAAATAGCTTTCAAAAAACTGCAACTCCCAAAGGAACAGAGAGGACTTGCTCTCCCTAACTTAAATAATTATTCATTGGCGGCAGTATTGTTACACCTATCTTATTGGCTTAATCTTTATGAACCCTCCCCTCAGTGGGTACAGATAGAAAGAGAATTATCCAAATTACCTTTGGAACTCTTACAAGTGTTGCAGCCCAGCCGCGGTGCTCCAGCAAGAACACAATCCCTTTTCACAAGTTCTCTTGTAAGATTTTGGAGAAGCTCTTTAAGCCATCGCTCAAACAGACTGGGAGTGGATAGGGATCCCAGCTCGGGATCCTGGGTTCATCCCAGCTGGGCTTGATTCTGGTTTCCGTAACTGGCTTCAGAGAGGCCTGACACATACCTGCCAATTTTATGAGAGTGGGGTCTTTAAATCTTTCTCCCAGCTACAAGCAGAATTTGCAATACCTTACTGGAATTTCTACAAATTATTTCCAACTCTGACACTAAATGTCAGACAAACTTGGCCTGGATGTGTCTGCCCAGACCACCCCACCTCTATTTATCTTCTTGATCCAGCTCCTGAAAGAGCGAACCCCTCATCATCTGATCTCTCGGATAAACAAAGCTCTCCTTTCCTCATCAACAATACTGATGGAGGATATCCAGACTACCTGGGAGGCAGACATGGTAGTGGCCCTCACTCCAAAAAACTGGACTAAAATCTGGCAAAGACAACATAAGGTGACATTCTCTTACAGCTGGAAAGAGTCAGTTGGAAAGTAGCAATCAGTTATTTCTGAACTCCACAGATCACAGCCAAATTTTCTACACAGGAGATTCATCCTTCCGGAGACCTTGTGGATGTGAGGTGGCAACCCACACACATATTTTCTGGTTTTGCTCCATTCTAGCCCCTTTTTTTGGGAAGATGTGAGTTCCTCCCTTTTGGAGTTATTTCCTTCATTAGGAACATTGACTCCTGAATTAGCTCTAGTATTACATTTTCCTACCGCTTTTAAACAAAAGCACCAGATATACTTAGCAAACATTTTACTGACCGCAGCAAAGAAAATAATAACACGACTCTGGTTGCAATCAGCAGCTCCCTCTACTGAAAAGTGGGAAGACACTATCTATGATATATATAAAATGGAGGCAATGACAGCCTCCCTATGTAACATAACCCCTTTACTAATGAGCAGATGGACTATATGGCTGATGCACATATCGTACCACAGACCCACTTTTGTCCCATGAGTGGAGTAGAGTTGGGAGCATAGAGATTGGACCGGTGGTCCCACCACAACAGTACAATCCCCTCCTTTCCCTTTTTTTCTTTCTCACTAAAAGTTTAATAGTGGGAAAGATCCAAAACCCCTTAAGGTTAGTATATAGTAGGGAAAAACAAGACCTGACCCTTCCTCCTTAATTCTATGGAAAGGAACTCAATTTATGGGACTTTTACTGAGTGAAAACATAAAAGAATGTATGATATGCTCTGGATCTTAACATTTTAATCAACTATCCTGTTGTACACATATTCCCAATATACTCAACTGTATGGATGTAATGACAGAATCCTACAAAAAAACGAAAACTGAGTTTCAACAACAACAAAAAAAGACTTAGAAAAGTATTATTGACGTTTTCCCTGAGCAACTGGCATGTGTTGAAGTCAAATAACCACATAGATCAGTAACATGAAAGAGACTGATGGTGGGATGTAGAGAATCACAGAAGAATACGGCTCTGGAGTTGAGATGGATTAGATTCGTGCCAGGATCACACATGTATGCCACTGCTGTATGTGTACCATAATCTGCCTCCTCACAGTATGCTAAAATGGGGGGGGGGGCAAACCAGACTCCCTGAACTGGTATTTTAGGGGTGCAAATTTATAACCCCAAAACAATTAAAGGGGTCATTTTGGAAAAATCAAGACAAGCATGGGTACCACTTTTTATATAGAGTGCCACTACTGGGGCAGTTTCCCATAGGATAACACTAGAAGTATAAGAAGCAATAACTCTGTCAATATTTGGAATTGACAATCTATGTGTTGAAACAAAGGTCTAAATGGGTACTACATGAATAACATACAATATACTCCACTCTTACACAATTACAGCCATTAAAAAAAAGCAAGTAATCAACCAAAACATAAACATTCCCATAGGATAACACTGCAACTTCAACTGAAGAATTTGCATCATACCTTATGAGCTGAGAGGGACAGCTGTGAGGACGGCACTCAAGCATGACACCCATCATGCCCATGATATGGGCCTTCAAAGAGGTCTGTTCGATTGGATGCTACCTGTGAGGGAGACATAGTGAAATAAAATGCCTTTACAAAATGGCTTGGACACATAAAGCCAGCTTCCTTTACCATGTGGCCATCAGATGATGCTGTAATCAGTGGTGAGTGAGTAGCTCACCTAAAGAAAAGCCCATTGGGACCCGAAAACCACATTTCTTACTCATAACAGTAGAATTGCACTCTGTGTGTGTGTGTGTGTGTGTGTGTGTGTGTGTGTGTGTGTGTGTGCAGAATTGCTGTCTTACCTTGGCAGACTGCTCTAATTTAATGAGAATTGCCCCGCCCCCCCAAAAAAATTAAAAGACTGAAGACTTGGGCCACCCCACCAACACAGTGGAAAGATTTCTGCCAGGGGCAGGGGTGAATTGAATGGCCATTGCACACTCTTCCCCCTGAGGGGGGAGGGATGGTTGAGTGCCTCCAGTTCGGTGTTCCCGGGTAACCACAGGACACGCCATTACTGGAGCATCAGACAGCGTCGCTCCTCGGAGGCGTGTCAGACACATGATGCAGTTGCATTGTGGCATCCGCTTTGACATGCCCCCCATGAAAAAAGAAGAAAAAGACCTCTGGTGCACGCATGATGCCTCCTGGGCATAGCGGATCTGGTGGTCCCTGGTGCAACCATGACAGAACCTGTTGGGGCTATCAGGGGATCCAGCGGCTCCACCCTGGGAGGTAATCCAGGGGGCACTATGACTGGGGAGGATCCCCAGTTTGGTGGCAGGGGCAGCTGAAGGGGAGCCACCAGAAGATGATCAGTATAAAGCATAGTAAGTTAAAAAAAAAAAGATTGAAGACTTTACTTACCTTTTCCGAGACCTGGCTAGATCAAAATGCTGGCCCCATTTTGGATGCTGCAATTCCGGCCGGGTACTCAGTGATACACTGCTCAAGACTGGATTGCAGGGAGGAAGGGGTAGCGGTCTGTTTCAAGACTGAGTTGGGCCTCACAAGTGTACCAGTTGAGGAAGCCAAATCATTTTGAATGTACCATGGTGGCTGGTGTGGGTTGCAGGATAGCTCTCATCTACCGTCCACCCGGGGATGAGATGCGATTCCTGCAGGAAGTTGCAGATTTCATCGCCAACATGACATTGGAGTAGCCCAGATTGATGGTACTGGGCGACTTCAATGCCTGGGTCAATGATGAACTCTCGAAGTTTGGACAACACTTCCTCCAGCTTATGACATCTCTGGGCCTTACACAAGTTGTTACCTTACGGGAATTGAGCCCTGAAGGCCTAGCAGCAGTGATTGATCTCTCGGAGTTTCCTGTGGCCAGCTCAAGCCCAGAGACTTTAGTGGTGGCCTATAATAGGGCTATTTCTGTGGCTCTGGACTGGATTGCTCCTGTCCGTGTTCGTCCTCTCCCCCTTCACCCTCGGGCCCCATGGTTGGATGGGTCCCTGAGGGAGTTGCATCAAGTAGGACGTAGGTTAGAGCAGTGTTAGCGGAAATCCGCCCTGGAGGCTGACCACCTTAGATTGGTGGTGCATTATCAGATCTACCAATCAGTGATCTCCCTTAAGAAGGCAGAATTCCTGTCCAGGGAGATTGCTGCCACTCAGAACTGACCAGCTGAACTCTTCCAAACTGTTGACAGGTTGTGCAACCCAACCTATCTGCAGCTCCGAAGACCTTTTTCGCAAGTAGAGTGTGATGAACTTGTTCAGTTCTTTGCGGATAAGGTGGCCAACATCAGGTCGGAAATTCTCTTGACCCACTCTGTAGGAGGTTACTGATGATCGGTGCTCGGTCACTTCACCTCTGACTTCCTGGAGTTTCTTTGCCTTGCCCGAACTTGTGGATGTCATGTGGATTGTCCAGGGTATGCACCCTACATGCTGTAGTTTGGATCCGGGCCCAACTTCCTTGATTATGGGTTGTTGGAATTTGATCGGGCCGGTCCTGAAGCAAACAGTCCAGTGCTCCTTGGAATCTGGTGAATTTCCAAGCTCCCTGAAGGAGGTGGTGGTAATCCCCCTCCTAAAGAAAGCTTCTTTGGACCCGGATCTTTCTGCTAACTACAGACCAATCTCAAACCTTCCCTTTATTGGGAAGGTGATTGAGAAAGTAGTTGCGATACAGCTGGATGACCACCTGACTATCCATAACATCTACGAACCTCTCCAATCCGGTTTTTGAAAGAGGCACAGTACCAAGACGGCACTGGTTTGGGTGCTCATTGATCTCCTGATGGCGAGAGATTGGAGAAGCCATTCTATCTTGGTGCTCCTTGATCTCTCCTCAGCCTTTGACACTGTAGACCATGGGGTGCTGCTTGGACGTCTGGGTTCCATCTGTGGATTGACGGATACAGTCCTCAGATGGTTTACATCTTTCCTCACCGGCAGGAGTCAGAGAGTGGTATCTGGGATTTTTTCCTCAGACCCATTCTCCCTGCCGTGTGGGGTTCCTCAGGGTTCAGTGCTGTCCCCCATGTTGTTTGCAGTGTATATGCTACCCCTTGGAGACATTGTAAGATGGTATGGGCTGAGGTTTCACTGTTTTGCTGATGATACCCAGCTCTACCTGTCTTTTGGCCCCGATCAGGATAGAGCCTTGCCAAAATCAGGACTGGATGAACTCGAGCTAGCTAAAGTTGAACTCCGGAAAAACAGAAGTAATGGTAGTGGACCCAGGTCACCGGATAGAGGGGTTGTGGGCTGTTCGGCCTTCTGGAATTTTTCTCGGGGGCCTTCAGATCTTAACCTCTGAACAGGTACAAGACCTGGGGGTAATTCTTGATGACAGGCTGACTTTATGAGCACAAGTGTCGGCCGTCAATAAGACTTCCTTTTACCATTTTAGGAATATCTCCAGGATTAAGCATTTGGTTCCATCCGGGGACCTGCTTTCCTTGGTCCATGCTTTTGGGACCTCGCACCTAGATTATTGTAACTCCCTTTACTTAGGGCTGTCTGGGGTTAATATCTGCCGTCTGCAGCTCATGCAGAATGTGGCAGCACGATTACTGATGGGAATTTCCCATTTTTCCCGTCTTACACCCGTGCTGCGTGATCTGCACTGGCTACCAGTTAGGTGGCAGATCACCTTTAAAGTCGGTTTACTGACTTATAAAGCCCTACATGGACTTGACCCTGGCTACTTGAAAGAGTTTCTTGTGCCTTACCGCCTGGTGCGACAGTTGCATATGGCTGACGAGGGGTTGCCAGAGATTCCGAGGGTGTCTTTGAAATCTTCTGGGACTCATGCATTTATGCACACAGCCCTGACCCTCTGGAATTCTCTACCCTATCAGCTTCGGGAGTGCACAACTGTCAGGGGGTTTAAACAGGCGCTGAAAACCTATTTATGGTGCCATGCCTTTGGTGGCACTGATTAAATCCGATCCTCTGATTATTGTATTGCTTGTCATAATTTTATCATGACTTTTATCCTACTGTAAAGCGTCTTGATGGCCGGAAGGCGATCTAGAAAAAAACTTTATTATTATTTATTATTTTCCAGCTGGACACAATGTGTTACCAAGAATTCATCACCCTGGTGATAAAATACTGGAAAAGACATGAAAAAATGGACCAAAGAATGATCAGAGATATGTTCAATAAGGCTTAACCCCCAAAAACCCAAAATATAACAAATGAAAGACTGAATATTTTACTTACCTTTGCTGATAGGACAATCAGAAACATTCAGCTCTGGCTTGGGTGGTCATCATTAATATTATACAGACTTCTTCTTCATAATTATGGCTGATTAGACATGGTAAATGAAATGGTAACGGTACTGGTCTGGACAAGAGTGAGACGTCATCGTCATCATCATCATCAACAACTTACTGCAGGAGTGCACTTGAAGGCTGAAGCACTTGTACAGACTGCTGGCAGGCACACTAGCTCTAATTTCAGGTGTGGATATTCTTGGAGACTGGTGATGCCACAGTGGTAACTGGTATATTTTGGACATGGAAATACTTGAGACTGGTGATGCCACAGTGGTAACAGGTATATTTCAGACATGGAAATACTTGAGACTGGTGATGCCACAGTGGTAACTGGTATATTTCAGGAGATGAAATACTTGAGACTGGTGATGCCACAGTAGTAACTGGTATATTTCAGGCATGGAAATACTTGAGACTGGTGATGCCACAATGGTAATTGGTATATTCAAGGCATAGAAATTCTTGGAGAGTGTTATATTAGTTGGGCATATTTGCATTGCTCATAGTATGGTTTCAGTTTATGTTTCAAGGGTAGTAATCCAGACAACGAAGTGGGAGTTGGGCACCACCAGTCCAGGGGAGAAGAGAAGAAGCAGGAACCCCAGTCTCAGTTGGGTGTTACTGTATTAGTAGCAGCATCTGGAAAGCTGTTAAAATGAAGGATGGAATAGGGGCACCAACAACACGGGATGAGAGAAGAAGTAACACAAGTGGAGGATTTTTTATTAGTAACAGCAATCAATAGGTGGGCGGCAGTGGGCACTGGTGAAGGAAATCAGAGATATGTCATGCACTTTCAAAAGAATACACCATGTCAGTGCAAGTAATAAGGAAAAAGGGTGCTGCCCACAGATTTGTGTTAGTATGACTATGAACATGTTTGAGTAAATCTTAACATGTGCTTATTTGTTTAACAGAACAGTGATGGATAACACACAATGGACTCAGTATGGGTCCATGATACAACACACAAATGTTGTGTCCAGTACAACAGGATTATTTAATGCATTTTTAGTAGTCATACTTGTACCCAAGCTGAAGTAGGTTTACTTTTCTAAACACTAGTTGTTCCACATGTGCTGGGTCAGGTGAGGATCGGTGAGGTTCCACCACATCCCCAGCAGTGCTGAACATTCGCTCAGATGGCATGCTGGTAGGGGGGGGCAACAGATATATTTAAGGGCCAACTGCACCAACTGAGGAGATGCTTTCATCCTTTTGATCCAGTACTCCACTGGATTTATGGAAAATGAGGCTCCAGAGGCTCATTGAAATAACAGTTCAACAGACTGGGGGCTGACAGTGGCTGCTGTTCTGTTCTCTTCCATTGCTTGCCCTATAGTGATGAGTTGAGCTCAGCCCAACAGTCAATCTCCTCCTCCAAGTTTTCAGGACTGCTTTCGGTTTGTGATTCTGACACTGGCTCAGCAATTGGGTTACCTGCTGGTCTCACCAACCCAAGCATGCAGAGGCTGAGTTCAGAGCACATCGGCTTCTGAAACTCAATAACCTTGTGTTAGGACATTATAAGGTGTAGTACTTCACACTTGAATCATGGGTCCAACATAGTGGCAAATATGTGCTTTTTATTGGCACACAGATCTGAGAATCAAACTTCAAGTTCTCTGGTAAGGTTTTCCACAAGAGTTATGACTGGTCATGGCATCTGGTTTGGATCCTTCTTAGCATTTTCACTGAATCTCTGCATGGCTTTTTTCAGGATCTGTACAGTCGGAATGACCTGACTCAACAGTGCCGAGTCAGAGCTAAGGTTATAAGTGCTCCTTTCAAATGGGGCTAAAACCTTTACCAAGCCCTCACTCACAGCCCTGTCCTGATGTCTGAGGACTCCCCCATGTCAGTTTCCATGCTCATCTCATGAAGGGCCCACTTCTGCTCCAGAAGCCTTTGCAGCATGTAGTACGTGGAATTTCAACAGGTCTGTACATCCTGGATAAGATGATGCTGCAGCATTTGAAGATGCTCTTGCAGCTGATGCAGATGGTTTGTAGCTTTCACAGAGTGATGGAAGTGGGTACATATGTTTCTGGCAACTTTGACTGTGTGATTTGCCTCCACTGTGTTTGCTAATGCCTTTGTCACCACCAAATTGAATGTATGAGCAAAGCAGCATATTCCTTCAAAATTTCCATCTCTCAGTGCTTTTATCATATTTGTGGCATTGTCTGTGACCACAAATCCTACCTGCAAATTGTTACCATCAGTCCATGAGCTAAACATCTCTTGCAGGAATTACAGTATGTTTACTGCCCAGTGATCCTTTTCCATAACACTGACATTTAGCAAAGGAGACCTGCAGGGAGAGGGGGAAGAGACAGAACCAGCTCCAGTACCACCATCATCACCAGTGACTACTACATCTGCTACACACCAGTGTGCTGTCAGTAACTTACATGCATGATTTTAATTCATGCTGGTCCATATATCAATTGTGCAGTGGAAAAATCCACCCACAGCCTGTGCTAGTGCTCTGCCAACTTTGTCAAATCATGATAGATGTTGGGTACTAAAGTATATGAAAATGTGGTCTGTGATGGTATATCATACTTGGGGTGCAAATGCTGCAGCAGCCTATGGAAACCAGTGTTTTCTACAATGGAAATGGCTGCAGATCCAAGGCCATCATCTCACCAATTAAATTGGTGATCTACTGTGCTGTTGGATGTGGCGCTTTGTATTTTGTGCGGGCATGGAAGGTTTGCATGATGGGTGTAGTCAAAGTTTTAGCACATCGTGATGATTTTGACTTTGAGCCCATGGTGGTGGGGTTACAGTAATATATGATTGAGCAGAAGAAGGCACACTGGGTGATGCTCCTGTACGTGGATGCGCTATAAGTGGTGTAGGGGGAGTAGAGGACACACTGTCTGTCTCAGTAACAGAGCCACTTCCAATACTTTGTTCATCTACTGGACAGTACCAGAAAAGGGGCTGACAGGCACATGTTGCGGAGGGGGAGGAATCACTGTGGATCTCTGAAGCACACAGGGATGTTTCATTCTGAGATGGTTCATCATTGCTGTTGTGAGATTTGAAAGGTTTTTACTGCAGCTTATAGTACAGTCACACACAGAACATACTGCCTTTGTTATATCATGTTTCACCACACTAAAATACAGCCACACCACACTCCCCCCCACCACTGACAGTGGAAGTGCTGTCCTCAGTAGGGCAACTATGGCCATGTTTTGCCCTTTCCCCTTATCAGACCTGTGTGTAGTGGATGCTGTTGCAGTGCCACTTTCTTTCTCCACAACAGATGTAGCTGTAGAACTACTGTGTTTTTCTGATGGAGTTGATTGAACTCTTAGAAAGGACAGCGTGGATTGTTTGTTTTTTAGGAGGAGAAGGTGGGTGACCATGATGAGATTGCTTGCAATGACTACCAGCAGTGCATTTTTTGGCAGCTTCACATTCTCGCTTCTCACCAAGATATGCTGCATATTGTGCCTCATTGCCAAATTCACTTAGGCGCCATCACTGTCAGATGATGTACTGTGCAACTGTTACGGCCCTGGTAAATATTCAAACCCAGAAGAATGCTCGTGCTCTGAATCCTCAACATCAGTAAAAGGAAATGTGGTGAGAGGAAACCTACGAGACTGAGCAACAGTACATTTTGGCAACATAATTGGTGCAGTCGTTGTTACAGTGTCGGGGTCAGTAGGTACAGTACCTATGGTCGTGGGCACAGTTGGCAAGGTCGTAGCAGTGTCGACAGTAGTCCTGGTGATAGCATTACTATCAGGACTCACAGTCAAAGAAATGGACATCATAGAACAGCAAGTTGTAATACTGGCAGCAGTAGTCCTGGTGACAGCAGTACAATCAGGACTCAAAATGGAGGGAAAGCTTGTGGGGACAGTGACTGTGCAAGGAGCACAAATCACAGTGCACACTGTTAAAGCAGTGGTGCTGTGAATAGTACAGGAAGGATTTGCTATGGTTGCTAAAATCACAGCACTGGTGGTGGTGGGGAGGAGCACACTGACAGGCAATGTAGCCTCTATGATGGCAGTTGTGTGAATAGCGCTACAACTGGTAGTAGGGGTGGGTTCTTCTTGTATGACTGGAGATGTCAGCTGTACAGCCCTCCTACTTTTATAAAATGATGGTGCTGCAAATGCAGTAGTAGTAGTAGTAGTGGTAGCAGTTGTGGTTATAGTAAAACTAGTACTACCCCCAATCCTACTGACAACTGAACCCAAAGGCTTATCAGAGGATAAAACTATTTTAGAGCTGTGAATATGAACACACGTTCTGTCACCCTGTCCCTCACCACTTACGACTGATGGTGCAGATGACTTGCTGGTGCTGGACCACGCACGTTTACAGGATTGATGAGACATGGTCTGTAACTTAGTATTTGTGATTAGTGTTTTTGTTCATGTTGGTGCTTCTTGCAAAAAAACAATAATACCCACACCGCTCAAGTAGCAGCTAATAAAGACAGGCTGCTACTAGACAGAGATGGAGTCAGCCAACACCTTGTTAGTCGTTAGAACTCAATCACGCAGTCCTACAGTACAGTAAATCAAGCTTTGAATGGTATTCCACACAAGTTACAACACACAGAACCCAGTGACTCAAGCCTGACACACACAGAAATAGAGCAGCAGTTTACAGAAAATTTACATGTCCACAGCCGTGCACACACAGGGAGTGACGACACACAAAAAAGAAAAAACTTGCATGCAAAGGCCACTCACGTGCAGTAAGTTGTAGAGGGAGGAGTCGCTTGCAACACCCTCCTCACTCAGTCATACAGGGAACCAAGCAAGGAACCAGGCCACAGTCAGCAACAATTCAATGGGCGAAGCCTGACCTGATGAGAAAAAAAGACATTTTTTAAATCACAAAAAAAATGCGTGCAGACAACCAGACACATTTTTACAGGACGTAGTTTCCAAAAAGAATAGAACGCACACACACAGACATTGTATGTGCCGTGGTGAGCTGCAGCAAAAGGAAGTCAGAAGACACTCACTTCAGTCGTGCAGTGAACCAAGCCTGGAACTGGACGACAGCAAAATACAAATTTGCTCCACAAACGAAAATCACACTGGGGCTGTGTGGATTTGGAAGGAAAAGCTAAGTTAAGCACAGCAGTGGGGGTGGGTCAGCAAAAACTTTAAACAGTAACCAACCACTCACTTTTACTAAGCCCAACAACAGTTACTACGTGAAAAGCCAAGCTTCTTTTTGCTGACAAAAAAAAATCCTAATGAGAAGAATAGAACAGAAAGGTTCTGCTGCAAAAAAAATCAAATCACACTGCTTCAGCTGTGCTATGAAACTGAAAGCAGTGAGGGAGGAGTTTCAGCCGCATAGACACACACACACACACACACACACGCACACACACACACTCTTTCCTTTTCCTTGTCACTGAGCCAAGTTTCAAGGATAAAAAAACAAAACTGCAGTCAGATCAGATGTCAAATCTGACCAAAATAAAGCCTCTGAATCACACAAAGAAACGTTTTTACAAGTTATATAAGTAACGAGTTGTAGACTAAGAAGGGCTAGCTTTCTCACAAATGAGTGTTTCCTATCATCTACACACCCAGAGTGAGGAGATCACTTGATGTTGCTGGCTGTGAGCTCCAAAAACAGCCTCCGATTGGCCAACAAATATCTGTGAAATTTTGAAATCTCACCCACCGAATAGTACCTCCCAAATACATACTTCTCAACCTCCTGCCTCATAAATCAGGGACAAGGCTTAAAAAAATCAGGGACAAAGGACCAAAATCAGGGACACATTTTCAAAATTGGTGTTATCCACTCAGGAACTGGTAGAATAAAGGGCTTAGTGTAAAATGCATTTTCTAAGGAAGAACAAGTCTGTAACTTTAGTGTTTGACATTATTTTATGCTTACAACCCCCACTGTTTGGTCACAAAACACAATTTTTAGGAGGGACAGAGTAAAATTCTGAGGCAGAATCAGGGATGTCCCCGAAAATCAGGGACAGTTGAGAGGTATGCCCAAATAGCAGCAGAATAGTGGACTATTCGGAATGGGCTCATGAATATTCGGCAAGCTTACTGTTTGTGGCATTCAGGAAATACTATTCGGTCCATGCATAGCCCTATCAGAAATGTGCAGCAAATGACCTGAGCAATGGCTGGAAAAGGAAAGAATTGTGGCAGATCAGGGTTAAGGAATTCCACTTTGCCTGAAGAGCTAAGAGCGGACCTTAAGAGACTGTACAAGAGGCTACAAAACCAGGCAACTTGAGGTATGAACTTGATCTTTGCTTTGACTGAGGTGCTCTATTCTCGTGTCCGCCTATGACCCTGATCCCGACAACCACTTGAGTTTGAAGACCTGATGGTCTCTTGTAGGCTTGAATTGCCCCCCGTAGTCTAGAGGATGTAGTGCCGGCTTTGTGTGCAGAGAAACCAGGGAGACCAATGACCACAGATGCAGGTGGAACATTCTTACTACAGCCAGATCCAATGCCTGCAGGACCGTTTTGACTTAAAGCTGGCAAGGTGAATATTCCATGCCATTTAACTTTTTTTTTTCTCTCGACCCATTTAAAGTGTGCTCCACAGCCCCATGAGAGCAGTGGACTCAAAATGTATTCCTTGCATTGCATATACCAGGACATAAGAATGGTCATGGTTTATTTATTTATTTATTTATTTATTTTTAACTTTGTTTCTTCATCTACACCCCCGAGCTTCCTTCAAGAGTGCTCTCTTGGAGTCCGCCCTACTCCCAGCCTGAACTCTCGCTTCTCCCCTGATCCCCTTCCCCAAACAGCGCCAGGCAGGCTCGACCCCCGGTACCATCTCCGGGGCTGATTCTGCCCTCCCTCAGTGGCTAGCTCCTTAAGTGTGAAGTGCCTACCTGGTGTCATTGGGTCGGAGGTGGAGGAGTATCATGGGTGCATTGGGACGGCATTTGGGATGTGGGCGAACCCCCCCCGGGGGCCACCGTCATCTCACCGACAGTGTAGGAGGCTTTTTTCCTGGTGTTTTTTTCCCCATGAGCATGATGTGCAATGGTGCCAACATGCAGGTTGCCACAGTAATAATAATATAATAATAATAATAATAAACTTTATTTATTTAGCGCCTTTCAAGTACCAAGGCGCTGTACAAATGAATCATAAAATCAGAATATACATATAAAAACAACAGTTGATAACAGCATCAATCCCCAAAAGCCCTGTTCCATAAAAAAGTCTTGAAATCACGCTTAAAGGCCTCCACAGTCGTGCATTCTCTAAGTAGACACCTGCCACGCTCAACCCCTATCCAAGACGTGCTACGGGACAAAATGCTCCCAGCTTTCGCTACGGGCTGCCACGGAGCATGGTATCCCCTGGTTCCCACCCCAGGAGAAGAGAGTAGTCCTCCGGAAACTCAATCTTCTCCTTCCCCGCTGACCCATGATGGCCCTGGCTCACTCCTGAACCCGGGTCACTGGCATGGCATGAGGTGTGGCATCCAGCATCTCAACCTTCAGCACCACCGGGCCGGTATGGTTTATTTATTAATAACAACAACAACAAAAAAAACTGGGGGTCACCCTTACCGGAGGGAGTGATTGGAGGAGGGGGAAGGTCATGATGGAGGGAGGGTTAGAAGCAATTAAAGCCCAAGGGGGATTTTGTGAGCCACATGTCTGGTGGGGTTTTAAAAAATAGGGGATGAAGACTGGTAGAAAAACAGAACATCCAAGACTGAGCGATGTTAGGGGTTGTCTCTTCCTCTTGTTCTTTTTATGGGTGTTTCTTGTTACAAGCCTCGGGGGGGAGAATGAGTTTGCAAGGAGGGCAGCACTGGAGCTGTAGTGCACAGGAGGCATATGACTTGAAGCATACCTGACCCTTGCAGTACTATCACAACAGAGTCTTGCAAGGAATGGGGGAAGGGACTGTGATTAGCAGTGCTTGAAACAGAGGGCCTGAACCAAAGGAGGGCAGGAAATATGGGCTGGCTCTCCAGTTGTCAGGGGCCAGCACCCTGGCCACTGTGGGGAGGGCACTCCAAGAAAATTTAAGAAGAATATGGCAAAAGAGCTCTTGAGGGCTGATCTATGAGGGGACAGGCAAAGGAGGCTTGGCCATTGTTTTGTTGCGTCATTCCATGTTTGGTGATGTACACGGAGATCGTTTGTTCTATGTATATAGTTGTATGTTTTGGGTGTTACAGCTTATTTGCAGGAAAAGAAGAGAAGCTACATTATGTAAAAGGCCAACGCAAACAGTTTCTGTAAGGGATATCAGTTTCTACCTAGGGCAATGGGGAGGGATATGATTAGGTTATTCTGGGGGTGAGTGGACCACTATCAAAGGGATGTGCAATTCAAACAACTCTGAAATAATGTGGAAATTTGTCTGGACAATCAGTAAGGTGAAATGGCATCAAATCTTAATATAGTCACATACAATGTGAAAGGTCTGGGTTCTGTGATTAAAAGAGCAAAAATTCTAAAAGAACTACAAGAGTCATACTGCAATATCAGTCTTTTGCAGGAGACCTGGCAATTTGAGGCACAGCATGCAAAACTGCAAAAGTCGTGGGTGGACACGGTGGCATCTTCATCTTTCAGGCAAGGTAAAGGGGAGGAAGTTGCCATACCGATTCAGAGGAGCTTACCATGGATGCTATCCAGCAAGTACACTGACAAAGTGAACAGATTGGCAATTACTACCCTGACAGCTGGAACCCAGCCGTTGCACATTGCAAATGTATATAGTCCTACTCCAGCTACACCAGATTTCTACTGGAAGGTGTTTAACAAATTGCTTTGCGGGACAGTGCAATGGTAATAGGAGGACACTGGATGTAGTGGAGGATCCCAACCTAGACAGGTCTTAGGGGATGTCCAATACAGGGAGGGCAGCTGCCAGAGTTCTTAAAAACCTGAGGGGAGAAATGAGGCTCATTGACCCATGGAGAGAACACAACCCTAAACACAAGAACTTTACCTTCTTCTCCCACCCAAACTAGATCTACTCAAGGCTGGATAGTTTTTTTGTTGCTACAGCCCTGATGCCTGCAGTGCAAGGGTGTGAAATAAAGCTAACAATGATCTCAGAGCATGCCCAAGTAGCATTAGGTTGCACTTGGGGAATATGCAAAAGGACTTAGGTCTGGAGGACGAACACAGGCTGGTCAACTGACGAGATCTTGGTAAATCAGATTACTTCAGCTATTCAAGAATATCTGCACCTGAATACTGTGCCAGAGTTTGCTCAGGTGCATATCTGGGATGGTCTAAAAGCTGTGGTAAGGGGCCATTTATTTCTTATACTGCATATAAGAAAAAACAGGTTAAGGCAAGGTATGAGCAGTTGGTGGGCCAAATAGTGAGGTTAGAGAGGGAACATAAGGAGACCCAAAATTTGGGCATTCTTCAAGATCTGCAAGAAGCTAGGAAGCAACTTAACAAGTTGTTACTACATAAAGTACTGAGTGACCCTGAGCAAGTCACTTAACTTCCTTGTGCTCCCAGGTCGCACCTGTAAAAAAGCTTGAACTTAGTATGTCCCTCCTAGTTAAAAAAAAAGTGGAGGCACATCTCTGCTTTACAAACCAAAAATACTATGAGCATGAAAACAGAGCATACAGGTTACTGGCCTTCCAGCTGCATAAGCAGGGGTTTGACAAGCACATCCCCAAATTTAAAACCACGTTGGGCAGGGGCCCAGCTATATTTCAATCAAGGAACACTTTCGAAAAATACTGCGCATTCTATGCCTCCCTGTATGAGGCAGAATGGGGGGAAATCACAAAGATAAGCTGCAAGCATTTTTAGCAAAGTTTGACTAGCCCAAACTATGAGAGGAGCACAAACAGGTTTTAAATGCCCCTTTTACTAGTGAGGAAATTCAGCAGGTAATAAAGGCTCTACCCAAAGGGAAAGTTCTGGGTCCTGACAGCTACATCCCAGAATTTTACAAGACGTTTGCCCTGGTCTTGGGCCCAGCTATACATAAGCTATTGGTCTCAGTCATAGAGACAGGGGACATCACACTTTCATGGCAAGAAGCCCTAATCTCGGTACTACTAAGACCAGGAAAAGCTGCAGACAACTGCTGCTCCTATCACCCCATCTCATTAATAAATCAGGATGTTAAAATATATGTTAAAATACTTGCCAACAGACTTCAGAGGGTGGTGACCCCAGTGATTCATCCCAACCAAACAGGGTTTATCCCTACCCAGCATATTCAAGATACTTGTATATGCCTGGCTTTGATCATTTTCCAGCTCGTACTTTAATGGTATAGCTTGCCTGTAATCACTGCATTCTGCTATTCTGCCTAGTCTGCTGTTTCCCCAGTATTAGCTACAATACTTCTGTATCAGATTGCCCTAGTGACTGTATTAGTCCTAAAACAATATTCCTTGTTGATCGGTACATCTGACTAGTGGCTGGCTTGTTATTTTCTCTAGCCTCTGGGCTCCTAGTGCATTAGCCTGCAGTCTCTGTTCCTCCCATTGCCTCCTGTGTCCTGTTTCACCCTGCCCTCCCCTTGTATAGATCCCTCCCTCCACATGTCAGATTACACTCACCTGAGTTCTTTTTTGTCTCCATAGCCGCTCCTCTACTTCAGACCATGGCATCTAAGGTCATGAGGGCAATCGGAGATAGCAGCCATCCCCTGCTAAACCACTGCTCCTGCTGCCTGCTACAGGCCTCCACAGTGACGCTACGTAGCGGTGCCACAAAGATAGTATTACCCACCCCACCCAGGCTAATGCTCCTTTTATGCTGAAGGGGAACCAATCAGCTCACTTTCATCCCCCCATTTTTCTGGCACTACTTGGTACACCCCTTCCATCCGCGCCCCCTGCTTGACTCCTTTCATCCTTGAGTCTGATCTGTTTCCCACCTTCTCAGTGGAGTACTGTGGTGCTGCAATACCTGTTGAACCAGTTAGTTTGTTCACATCTGCTACTTAACTCCTTCTCCTTGACTCCCCCCACCCTACCAACCTTACCTACTTTCTACCATCAGTCTTCTTCCTCAGTCTAAACCACCCCCCCATACTTGCAATCCTCCCTTACCACCACCCCTGCCTCCCACCAGCAGGATAATGCAACCCCTTGCAGCTGCCTTATTGTTTTGCTTCATACTGCTTGGGTTTTACAAGGCTGCTGACTCCTGCGCTATTATACAAGCTATAGAGCAAGATTCCCCAAAATATTTTTGTCCCTTATATAATCTGTCCCCTCCTCGCTGCTTGCTCCTTACTGATCCCACTCTTCCCCCTTGCCTTCATCTCTAAATTAGACTGCTGTCTCCTAATCCTCTTTGTATCCTCACTTACACCCATATGACCTCCCACTCCCATCCTCTGTCATCATACACTTCCTTTTCTTGCTCTCCTTCTCCTGCTCGCCGGGAATGTCGAATGTAACCCTGGCCCAGACAACTCCCCCATCTCTCATAATAACCCAACCTGGGGGCGCAAACATGGTCTAAAGATAGCCCATCTTTATATCCACAGCCTCCTGCCTAAACATGAGTAGCTGGAGGTCCGGGTCTCCTTTTAAAAGCCTGATATCCTTGGTATCTCAGAGGCCTGGCTAAAACCTTACACCCTGGCCCTGTTACTCCTTTATTAGAGTTGACCATGCCAGAGTTCGTAAGGGTGGAAGGATTCTCCTATACTTCAAGAAAATCTTTACCGCTACCCTATCCAGTCAATCTGCTACTGACTGCCCACTGAATGGGTATTCATAGGGTTATACATCATCTGCTCCTTCACCATATATGCCATCAGTGTACATTTAGATGGGGACTGCAGGTAAGAGGCCTCAGAATCCCCGAACAGCTCACATCAGGGGACTGCAGGATTCACAGAGGGGCTGTAAGAGGTAAAGCCTCTCTCCTTCCAGCAGGGGGTGCTACACTGTGCACTCCACCCAAGCACTAGCTTTATTTCTGCATACATGACATGATCTCTCCTTCCAGTTTTTAAGTGTCCACTTTCCCATTTGCACCTTATGATTTCTGACCACTAGGAGTCACTATAGTGCCCTTCCTAGCTCCTGTTTCTGCCTTCCTCACACCACTGTGTTTACCCTCCTAATCTCTACTCCTCCCCACTTTCCTTTTTCCATAGGTTGCTACTATTCCCCCTGCAGGTCTCAAACCCTGTACTCTTGACACCAAAGTCAGCAGCTCTACTACTAGGCCAACAAGTCAGGCTAATTATTTTCTCTGCTTTTTAAAGCTCTTACAGCTCCTGGGTCCATAGTCTGCTAAAATACTTTGCTACTGACCTCAAACCCTGTATTCTTGACACCAAAGTCAGCAGCTCTACCACTAAGCCAACAAGCCAAGCTAATTTCTCTTGTTTTTTTACAGCTCTTAAAGCTTTTGGCCCCCCAAAACCCACTTTGTTCTGCCTCAAAGGCTACCTAGGCACCAGTATGTTCACTTCCTTTTTATGTGCCTCGTCTTCTTAAGCATCTAGGGGCCCACCTCCCACAAGCCAGACATCACCCCATGCCCTTTGTGGACTGCACCTTTTTTTATCTCTCCAGAGTAACCCATCCCCCCCTACCCTGTCACTGCACCCTGGACCCCTGCATCCACCCCTAGCTGCCCTCCCAACCCTGCCACCCACCCTAGCTCACCTTGGCTCCACCTTCTTTGTGTCTTCCCGACCCTCCAAACCCTGCCCATCCCTTGCTCACCTATGGCCTCCCCCTCCTCGTAACGTACTCCCAAAAAGTTAACAAGCTGCCACCCTATGGCTAGAACAGTGGTCATTCTATTACTCCTCTCTGGTAATATCCACCCTAATCCAGGCACTGCCCCCACCAGTCCACCAACTAGGTCCACTGGACTCCCCATTACCTCTTTGAACATATGCAGCCTTCTGAAAAAATTCGCTGCCATTCAGTGCTGGGTCATGCTACACCATCCAGACATCATAGCCCTAGTAGAACCTGGCTAACTAAGTCCACCCCGGATTCCTTTGTCTCTCTTCTGGGCTATGCCCTATATCGCGAGGATTGAGCAGGTAAACGCGGAGGTGGTTGTGTGATTTATACTCGTGACACCATCATTAAGCAGTTTGGAAAACAGCCAACAAGAAACAGCTATAAGACTGCAGAACAATAATATTCAAACAATCTCTGATAGCCCAGGTAACAACATAGTTATTGATGTTCTACAAACCCCTAGCAAAATGGTAAGTTGCACATTATCTACTGATAATCAACTATACTCTGGAAAATCTGGAGCTAATAAAACTTATGAGACTATTCAAACTGAGCTAGTCTCTAGAAAAAGACCCAGATTAGACAATGTTGGGGATTCTGACAATGACTGGTTCATAGTTCAGCACAATAAAACTTTGAAAAGGGGGAGAAAAGCTGATACTTTTGTGATACCGACTTATAATAAATTCTCCTCTCTAATGAATGCTACGAATACCGATATTCTAACTGAAGTAGCTTCTGATCCAGGTTGCACTGATAAGCCAATTAACACTGTCTCTCAAACTAGTCCAATAAATAACTTGGTACTAGGTGACCTTATAAATTTCAATGAAAATTGTGTGGACGTTGAAACCATTGTTGAAGGATTCAATATAAATCATGATGGTAATTGTACACCAGACATTTTTGTTTTAGGTGACTCTTTATTATCTAATTTAGATAGAATCATTTGTAATCCGGATAAAGCTGCCCGAACATTATCTTGTTTTCAAGGTGCCACTATTGGGGACATTGCTAAAATGAGTCCTAGGATCCTTGCAGGAAGTAAAGAAAAGGATTTAGTCATTATCCATATTGGAGTAAATAATATTTGGTATCAGCCATCTCAAATGATCAAAGAAGCATTTATTGGTTTGGCTAATATTTTGACTGAGATAGGGGTCCATGTAGTGATTTCTGAAATTCTTCCAGTTCCTAGGGCAAACACATATTTAACAAACAAAATTAAACACATCAACTCATGGCTTAGAGCCTGGTGTCTTAAACAAAACATTAAATGTCTCACCCATTGGGAACAGTTTATTGACAATAAGGCATATTATGCAAAGGATGGCCTTCATCTTAATAGATTGGGTAAAGAGGTTCTGGGCCTTCAAATCAATACATATATAGATGTTTTTTTTAGGCAAAATCCCATTGTAGCTCCTGTTATACCTAAGTTAGTTATGAAACCTTTAGTTCTGAATTGGACAATTCCTTAAAAGGCAATAGTCACAAAGTTAAGTTACTTCTTTAAAATGCTAGGAGTTTAAATAATAAGATTAGTGAACTTCAGGTTATTTTAGAGAATGAAGATATAGATATATGTGGTGTGACAGAAACATGGTTCAGCGATGATCACTGGGGACTTAATATTAATGGATATTCATTATTTATTAAAAATAGACTATATTCTAAGGGCGGAGGAGTTGCTATATATGTTAGAAATAGTATTTCTTGTTCTGAAGCTGAACCTAATATAGAATATCCTACTAGTTTAGATATTATATGGGTAAATATAAACACCAAACAATTCCCTTTAACGATAGGTCTATGTTATAGACCACCATCTATGGATACTGCCAACAATGCTATGATGTGTGATTATCTTGAGAATATTAATTTCAAGAATGATATTGTTCTTATGGGGGATTTTAATTTTCCTGGTATAAATTGGTCAAAAGGAACTGGTCTGGGTGCCCAAGAAAAAAGATTTATTAGTACTATATCACATTTGGGACTTGACCAATATGTTAGATCACCAACTAGGAATAACCATATTCTTGATTTCATTTTTTCTAACATTAAAAATTTAAATGAGTCTGCTAGTACAATGGCTCCATTGGGTAATAGTGATCATTTTATTATTAAATGGTCATTTAATCTTAATATAAGAAAATCCTTTGGGAAAACTACTTTTAAAAATGTTTACAAAGCTGACTATAAGGCAATTAAGGACTACTTATTGAATTGGAATTGGCAATATGAATTTACTGGCCAATCAGTGGAAAATATATGGCTAAGAATTAAAGAGGAATTAACATATTGTATCTCCGAATGGGTACCAACTAGAATAAAGTATATTGGACAGAAGAGATCCCCACCTTGGTTTACAAATCAAATTAGAAGATTAGTTCTAGCCAAAAAAAAAGCTTACAATAAATACAAGAAACACCAATCAGTATTGAATTGGACTAAATTGAAAAAGAAATCAAACCAGGTTAAAAATTCTATTAGAAAAGCCAAGCAGCATGTAGAAAGTAGCCTAATTAACTCTCATCATGATAACAGGAAAAGATTTTTCAACTATATTGGGTCCCTTAAAAATACTCCTGTTTCACTTGGACCATTGAGAATTGATAATGTTGATATTAGTGATGAGTCTAATATGGCTAATGAATTCAATAGATATTTTTCTAGCATATTCAAAAAAAAGGGACTATATGGTTGTATAAATCCATCTAATTCTGAACCCTTAATCGTATTTACTGAACCAGAAACCTTTTATATCTCAAATTCTTTAAAATCCTCTACATCGATTGGGCCTGACAGTATACCAGCCATTTTCATTAATAATTTATCAAGGGAATTAGCTGGTGTACTAACTTATCTGTATATGAATCATTGCATAAGGGACAAGTGGCTATGGATTGGTGTGATGCAATGATCATTCCTATGCATAAAACTGGATCCAAGAAGGAGGTACATAATTATCGACCTATTAGTCTTACCTCTACTATTTGTAAAATCATGGAAAGGCTAATTTTAGGTAAAATTAATTCCCATATTTTGGAAAAGCGATTTCACTGATACAACTCAACATGGTTTTCAATCTGGTAGATCGTGTCAGACTAATTTGATTGATTTTTTCGAACCTGTGAGTGAAGCCATGGACTATGGCTTACCTGTCGATGTCATCTATCTGGATTTTGAAAAGGCTTTTGATTCTGTGTCTTATGATATACTATATAATTGCCTAATAAATTTAGACCTTAACAAATACATAATTAAATGGATAATGACTTGGTTATCCAATAGGCGTCAACATGTTGTTTTAAAGGGTTTCTTGTCCCCATGGACCACTGTTACTAGTGGAGTCCCACAGGGTTCAGTCTTGGGGCCTGTATTGTTTAACATCTTAATAGCCGGAATGGACATCAAGTGTGGTAATTGGATTGTAAAATATGCTGATGATGTAAAATTGGCGGGGGTTGTCAATAACCTCAAGTCTATAAATACTCTTCAAGATAATTTGAATTATATATCTGGATGGGTGGAATGGCATAAATTGAAATTTAATATCAATAAATGCAAGGTGATGCATTTCGGTAAAAATAATGTATGTGCTAATTATTTTATTGAGAACTACTGCTTGAAACATATTACAGATGAGAAAGATTTGGGTGTTTTTATAAGCAACAAGCTAGTGTTCACTAATCACTTAAATCTCACCGTTAAAAAATATTCTAGACTTAGTAATTGCATATATAGGAACATTAAAAGCAGAGAACCTACAATAATGATTCCCCTATATACTAGTATTATAAGAACAAACTTTGAGTATTGTTCCTCTTTTTGTGCTCCAACATTGATGGGGGACATTGTATCTAGGGAAAAGGTCCAAATGAGATTTATTAATAACTTAAATGGTCTAAATAATTTATCATATAGAGATAGACTTATAAGGCTTAATTTGTATAGTATGGAATACAGATTGATTCGTGGGGATCTCTGTCTGTTTTACAAAGCTACCAGAGATGAATATCTGTTTGAAACATTACACCTACAATGGAATATTTCTACAGCTCAAACCCATTCTCATAATCTAAAATTAATTTTACCCATTAATAGAACCACAAAAAGATCTACATTTTTTACCCAACGTATAGTTCCATTATGGAATTCTTTACCTTATGATATTGTGTATAGTTCAAATTTAAATCAGTTTAAAACACAACTAGATATATACATGGGAGCTTCCAAGTTCGCTACCCACTTAGCATAAGTGGCATGATCATAATGGGCTTGTCCCAAGATCGTGAATACTACCTATGAACCTATGAACCTATTGGCCATGCGCTCCCTGCCCCAAGCTTGTTAATAGTGCCCTGGCCCTTACCCCCAAACTTACCCCGGACCCCTCCAGGAGCTCGCTCTATCTCACAGTCTCCTACTTACCCCCAAGGAATCAGAACCCAGTGATATCATCTCTACTGAATATCTCTCCTCCCTCCCCCATAAGCAGAACAAGTCCTAGTCGGGGACCTCAGCGTGAACTGGCTCAGTCCCCCTGCCTCATCAATAAGAGACACCTTCACTGCCTTAGACCTGACCCAGCTCATCTCCCAACCCACTAGACATAACCAAACTACAGGAACCTGCACCCTACTAGATGTCATTGTCACCAACCGCCCCCAAAAGATTCAGGACATTCAAGTCCTCCCGGACTCCTTAAGTGACCACTCCCCTCTCCTATTCCTCTGGTCTGTTCCCACCCCCAAACCTATAGCCCAAACCACACTCCGCAGGCATCTCTGCCCAGGCAGACTGAAACAACTCAAACAGTTCCTTGCGTAAACTGATTGGTCCCTCATCCACCATGCATCCAACACTGATGCTGCCCTCGACCTCTTCTCACAAGCCTTTAACAAGGCCTGTGATCTTTTTGCACCCTTCACCAAAATCCGCTCCAAAAAGCATAACACGCCTTGGGTCACCCTGCCCTACTCCAAATTCTCAGGGATAGGTATAACCTCTGGCACCTAGCCACTGAGACTGGCCGGATGACTGACAGACAAGCCTACAATGCTGCACATAACGGGTGCATGTGGGCCATTCGTAAAGCCAAGGCAGACCACTACCAGGCCACCTGCACCTCCTCATGGGGGTGTGCCCAGACCTTCTGGGACAATATAAAAGAGACAAATGGGAAATCATGCCCCCCCATCCCAGCTTACCATTGACGGCTCCACCTTCACTGACCCAATTGACATTGCCAACTGCCTTAACTCCTCCTTTACAGATCATAGTCCTGTCCTCCCAGTAACTTTTTCGACCCTACCCCCAACCCACCACTCCAGTTCTTCAATGCCCCTGGTTCTATCTATGCAAAGTATCAGTCCAGGAAGCCAGACCCCTCCTGCTTAAAGCACTAAACAGCAACAGTCCTAGCAATGACTCCCTGGATCCCAAAATACTCCAACTAGTCCTGGATGATGTCTGGGTCCCACTCACTGGCCTACTAAACCTGTCCCTCTGTCTTGGGCAATTCCCCACAGCATGAAAAACAGCTATAGTCACATCTATTCACAAATGGGGTGACAGGTCCACCCCCAGCAACTATCATCCAATCTCCACCCTTCCCCCCCAAAGCCTTAGAAAAAGTGGTTGCCACTCAACTCACTGAATATCTGGCAAAATATGACATTCCATGCTGGTCACAGTACAAGTACAGCATTAATGGAGTTCTCCAACTTCCTGTACTCCTCCCTGGACTCTGGCTCCCTAGCTGGAGCAGTGTTCATTGACCTCTCTATGGCCTCTGATACTGTCTCCCACCCCCTCCTACTAAATGCCCTCTTCCATACAGGTTTCTCTGCTGGCCCCCTTGCCCGGTGCTCGAGTTACCTATCAACCTGCTCCCAGCATGTCAAAAACAATGGGACACTCTTGGAAACCCATCCCATCCACTCAGGGGTTCCCCAGGGCTCTTATCTTGGGCCCACTACTCTTTAGTCTCTACCTAAATACCCTACCCAATGCCTGTTCTGGCAATATTCTCCTGTGCGCCGATGACGCCGTTATTTATGCCACTCACAGGAATCTCAACTCCCTCCAACACTCCTTCAATGATGCAGAGAACTGGTTTAAGGAGAGCAGACTAGTCATTAACCTCAAAAAAAACAAGTCAATGCTTTTTGCCCACCATAAGAACAAAGCTAGCAACAACCCCCTTCAAATCCTCCCCAGCACTCTACAACTGCTTGAACAAGTTTACTCTTACAAATACCTTGGGATCACCCTCGACTCGGCCCTCACCTTTCATGCCCACATTACAGCCCTCGCATCCACCACTAACTCCTGACTTGGCATCCTCTACTGTCACAAGGACTACCTCCCACCTGATGCTCTCAGACTTGCCATTATGTCCTCAGTAATGTCCGTTGTGGATTACGGCCTTCCAGTCTATGGTGCTGCTGACTCCATGGCCCTCAACAAGATTTGACTCACCCTAAACAAGGCTTGCAGACTAGTGACCAATGCCCCCAGGCTAACCCACACTTGTCAGTTTTATGACATGGCCAAATTCCTTAACCTTGATGAACGTCTCCACTACCAAACTTGCCGTCTAAGAAAATTCTGCTCGGGCTCTCCCCCCCTTCCCGGGGTTTCTGCCTCCGTCCAACTTACACTCTCCACAGTCTCTACCCGAACCACTGACAAGGTCACCCTACTAGTATCCAGAACTAGGACCACCCGGGCACAGGGTCGTTCAGTTACAGAGCCCCGTTCTGGTTCAACTCACTCCCCGCAGCCATTTCCAGCACTCCCAAAATTTCCCCCTTCAAAACCGCCCTTCAGAACCTACTGTTCAACACCTGCTGCTGCACCTGTCTTGAACAGATGCTCAGCTACTCTCAAGACACTCTTGACGTAGTCCTCTGGGTTGAACTCCCCACCTCACCCCCCCACTTCCTCATGGCCTTCCTTCCCACTGCCTGTACCTGCTGGTACTAAATCTGTCACTCTGAAATGTTTCAAATTATTCATTGTGTTCTAGCACATATGTAAAACTATCTTATTCTGTATGATTGTATTCTGTAAGTATGTGACTCTGTATGTCCTCTCTGTGACGAGGTACCTTTGTAAACAAGCCCCTGGCTCAAAGGTTGTAAATCTGATTGTACAATAAATAAAATAAAAAATAAAGAGGCACCAAGTTTAGCACTTCAAAAAAATTGCCAGCAAAAGCAGACAGTATCTCTTTAAACAAATTAGGATGTGATGGGATCTGAGGGTGAAGAAGAAGACTCTAGTAAACAAAACCCAACAGAATTCTTGGAAGTATCAGCTGCTCCCACTGTTGTGGTTCCCCCTGTATACCCTGCCTTAGAAGATGATGCCTCTGCTGCCTGGCACAGACTTGGCACTCTACCAGCAGTGCCCAGGAAGACTGACAAACAGTATCCTGCTCTGTTTGTCAAACCCTGTTATGCCTCTCAGCCTGATACTGGCTTTGTGGTTATCATGGCCGCACTGGGCCCTTAGAGTGATAAGCACACTGCCTCAGGACAAGGAGTCCAGAAAACTGGACATGATGGGCAAGAGGATTTATACCCCTTCTACTTGGGCCTTCGTATTGTGAAGTACCAGGCCTATATGGCCAAGTATTAAAACAGCATCTGGAAGTTGGCCATGGCTACAGCACAACAATTGCTTGATAGCCCTGCCTAATCAGAACTGCTGAAGAGTGCCTCTGCTTGCCTGAATGCTGGCAAACATTTACACAGGTCTACATATGCCTCAGCTGCTGCTGCAAGGTAAGCTTCCTCTGGTATCTGCCTCAGGAGTCAGGGCTAGAAATATGAATGACTGTCCATTTGACAGGTACAATATTCATTTTGACTGTCCCACAGTCTTTGTGCCCATCCTGTTGTTATTTGTTTACTAATTTTACATTTCAGTTTCTAAATACAAGCTAATAATAATTTGTGCCCCCAGTCTGGGATAGTGCCCTGAAAAGGGCTTAACTACGGAGGTGCCAGTTATATGGTACCCTACTGAATATTAACCACTGGCTGGTAGATGGCCCTGAAAAGGACTTAACAAGTGTGCCCCCAGTTCACTCCCTGATTAGGGCTTTTAATTTACTTCTTCCTCCTCCTCCTGCCCAACAGTAGCCCTGACAATGGCCCTTAATTAAACTCCCTTCTGCTGTGCCCTGACAAGCCGATCAGTTTCCTCTGCTGCTCTGTATAGCCTGAACACTAAAAGGCTTCTCCTATTTAATAACTCTAACAAGGGTTTCTAATCAGCCTCTCCATCTCCTGTCTCTGGAACCCTTCTTGACTTGATGGGGGTAATTAAGTAGTTGTTTCAGCCCCTTAAGTCCCTCTCCTTCTGTAAATATAGTTGTATTAAAGAATTTTGCAAACAATACATAGGCATGTTTGCCTTTTCTGTTACATTATTCAGTGACACGCACACAACAATATTGCAGGCAGCAGATGAGTTATACATATGATGAGCAACTTATCCCAAGAATGTACTGCTGGGCTCTACCAAGAATTCGGGTCCCTGTACATATACGCTTCAAAAATCCCTATTCACCTGGCTTAATTAAAGGTGAGGGGTGTTGTGAGTCAGGGTGTCCTCTCTTACCATTCCTTCCTCTTTTCATCTTATTACCTTTTGGTAATATTCTTATGGTGCAATGTGTGGATCATGCTGCATGACATACAATATCCAGGTAGTCCAGCAAGACTGAAATTTTTCTTGTTAATCATTAAGCCCAAATGCTATCCATTTTATTGTATAGATATGGACAGCTGTCTCCATTTCCCAGCCCTGGTATGATAGGAAAAAACCAGTTTCTGTTGAGACATTTTTTGGCTGCCACCAATAATATACCTAAAAAAATGTGTTTACCTCCCCTTTAAGCAGTTGGGGTACTAATGGAAAATATACATTTATGGTGTCAAAGTTAAAGTCGGTGATATGATTTCGGTATGGCCTGTTCTAGTTCCTGATGAACAACACCAGCTGAGGGCCTATCCACATTATATGTAGATGTATGGCCCTTCCCCTCTCCACAGTTTCTCCAGCAAGCAGCACTATGTCCCACTCCATATTTTGTAATAATCACCGGGGTACGACAGTAGAGCACAAGGTGCTACCAGGCAAATTCTCACCATATATGTGATGATGTGACCTGCCTAACCTCTTGGCAGCCCAGGTCCCAGCATCTCTAGTCATGGATCGTCCCTAACTCCTTAGCTCATTTAGAAGCAATCTAAGTAGTGCCATTAAATTGGAAAGCCTGTACATTCCTATAAATGTATGTAATAAGATGGGTGGCAATCTGTGTTTGAAGCAATAATGCTGCTATTATGGGAGGGATATCTACTCTATTCCTCACCTGTAAAGGTGGAGTGCTTAAATAATGACATATTGGAAGATAATGAACAAAGTCTTGATTCTC
This sequence comes from Neoceratodus forsteri, assembly GCA_016271365.2. NCBI lineage: Eukaryota > Metazoa > Chordata > Ceratodontiformes > Ceratodontidae > Neoceratodus > Neoceratodus forsteri. Next base: position 1,019,386,962 of record CM057454.1, on the reverse strand, counting down.
CAGTCCATATGTATTTTGTAGGGTTTCAAAGGAATGCATCACTGAGCCCTTACAGAATTTTCCTAAATAAAATAAGTCCATTTTGTTCCCACCTATGGAAAGTGCGGTTCAGGTACGCTGGGTGAAAATCTGGTACAAGGGCTAATGGGCAAATCCTCTCCTAATTTCTAAATACAAAGTCTCCACTCTTGCTGCTTTTACTGCTCTGAAAAGGGCTTTCACATACAGTTTTCTAGCGCTTACAATGTATTTTTATTAGACTTACTCAGGCCCCTTAATTAGCAGACAGCTTTGAAAAGGGTTTTTAATTAGCATCCCCAAAACTCTGCTGCCTGTGAACAAGAGCTAGTCTTGATCTGCTACTGCAAGTACAGCACACAGAGAAATGAGGTTTGCGATGCAGAAAACAAAGATAGGCAACTATGCATGCACAATGACAAGCAGCAGATAAAAAACAGAATTTGTCAGCAGATAAGGACAACATCAGCCCATTTTTCCCCTACCTACAGTATACCACAGGCCCTACTTAATCTCTGGCTCTTTTTCCCTCCCCTCATTCCTTTCCACTAAGACTTCTTTATGTTTGCTGCATGCTTTTTGAGCCTCACCATTGTTTTTCACCTCAGCTGGCAAATTGTTCCAGGGATCCACCATCCATTCTGTGAAGAAGTACTTTCTCACATCTCTCCTGAATCTACCCACCTCTAGCTTCTCTAGCTTCATAGCATGTCCCCTTGTTCCTGAGCAATTTGTTTCTGAAAAATACTTTCCTCTTGTACCTTATTTACTCCCTTGAGGTATTTGAAGGTCTCTAGCGTATCCCCCCCTCCCCCTTCTGTCTTCCAGGCTGTACATATTGAGTGATCTTAGTCTTTCTTTGTAGGGCTTCTGATGTAGACCCAGCACCACTTTAGTTGCCCTCTTCTGGACCATCTTCACTCTGTCTGTGTCCTTCCAGAAATGTGGCCTCCAGAACTGTATACAGTACTCCAGGTGAGGTCTCACCAGCGATCTATACAGAGGCAACACCGCCTCCCTCCTTCTACTGCTGATCCCTCTCCCTCTGCACCCCAGCATATCACTAGCCTTCCCAACTACCTTGTCACACTGCCTGGCAACCTTTAGGCCATCAGAGATGATTACACCCAGGTCTCTCTCCTGCTTGGTGGTTGTCAATAACAATCCCCCCAATTTGCATTCTGCAGCCCAAGTGCTTTATTTTACATTTTGTGCTTTTTCGCATTTGAACTCAGCTGCCATACCATTCACCACTCCTCAAGTTTTCTCAGGTCTCTGTTCATCCTTTACACACATACACACACACACATTCTCCGGAGTGTTCACCCTATTACAGATTTTGGTGTCATCTGCAAAGAGGCAGACTTTCCCCTCCAGGTCCTCTGCAATGTCAGTAATAAAGACATTAAAGAGGACCAGACCCAGCAGTGATCCTTGAGGCACCTTGCTGGTCACCCTCCCTCCCTTCCTTAGAGTATACTCTGTTTAGCACCACCCTCTGTCTCTTATCACCTAACCAATTTCTTATCCAGTTTACCACCTTTGGACCCACTCCTAAGCTGCCTAGCTTGTTTATTAGTCTTCTATGTTGAATGGTATCAAATGCCTTACTGAAATTTAGGTATGCCACATCCACCGCACCACCTATATCTAATTCCCCAGCCATTCAAAGAACTCTATCAGATTTGTTTGACATGACCTCACTCCCATGAATCCATTCTGTCTCAGGTTTTGTAACCCATCTGATTCCTGATATTCCACTATCATCTCCTTTAGCAGTGATTCCATTCATTTTCCCTTCACCAATGTCAGGCTGACTAGCCTGTAATTGCCAGCCTCCTCCCTGCTACTGTACCACTTTTGTGAAGAGGGACTACATCTGCCCTCCTCCAAAACCATACCAGTTACCAGTGAGCAGTTAAAAAAGACTGTCAGATGTGCAGCCAGTAACTCCCTGAGCTCTTTCAGGTCCCTAGGATATACGCCATCTGGTCCCATTGCTTTGTCTACTTTCAGTATAGTGAGTCCCATTAGGATCCCTCTTCCAAACAAACTCTAGCCAGAGCTGACATGGCTGTGGTGATCTTGCAAAGTTCCAGAGAGCTAGCGCTGCCAGATCCGACGAGTGCCATCTGCAAGATGGCAGTGGTGATGCAACTGCACATGAGCAGCAGTCGCATATGTGTAGTTGTGGTGAATGGCATGGTGCCAGCAGAACTGCACATGTGTGAGAGGCGCACTCGCGCAGTTCTTTTCCTGAATGCGAAGTAACAGCCGAAGAAGTGCGGCTGTTACTCCGTAACAGTCGATCATGGTGGAGCATTACAAGCTCCACTGGACTTTTGGAAGGATACTTTCAAAAGTCCAATGGAAGGTGCTACGATCGGCTGTTTTCAGTGACAAAAAGCAAAACGGCTGTAGGCTCCGCCCACAGCCATAAAAAGGACTAGTGTCCATCTCCCTCCTTTCAGAGCTCCTATTAGTTTTTTGTGATCCCTCTCCTTCTCCTTCTACTGTGAACACTGAACAAAAGTATTAGTTCAGTATGTCTACCTTTTCCTTGTCCCCCCGTACAGTCCCCCCAAACCTTTTTAACCTTACAATCCCTCCACTGATTTTTTTTTCACTTATATACCTAAATCATTACTTCTTGGGCTATTCTCTCTAGTTTGTGCCTTTGCACTTCTTACTGCTTTCTTCACTTCTCTCTGTTTTTCCTGCTACACCTCCCTATCCGCCTCCCTCTGTATCTCCTTATATCTTCTGAATGCTACCATCTTACCCTTCACCTTTTCAGCCACCTCTTTCGAGAAAAACAACACTGGAACTGGGCTCATACCTAAATGCTGGCATCCAAGTGCAGTACTAGGGGGGTGCTGTACTGGTGGGATGCGCCATCCCTCAGACGAGACATTAAACTGAGGTCCCTTCTACCCATCTCTGGTGCTGTCCTGGTGGGTGTCCAGGTAGAAGTAAAAGAACCCATGGTCATTTTAGAAACAATAGAGGATTTTCCCCAGTGTCCTGGCCAACATTCCCCTTCCTATAAAACCGGTTCATGCAACTGTCTAAGGCTGTGTTTGGGGGCTGATATGCAAAATGGCTGTCGCTACACATTCAGTCACTTCACTACTGGTCTAGCACTGCTTGTAAAGTGCTTTGGGATACAATGTGTATGAAAAGTGCAATATAAATGCTGATTCTTCTTTTCCTCTTATTTTTACTCATTTGCATGATGCAGAGGCTCGTAGCCTTCAATATGCCCCTCCTTAAGTTTGCCCATTGTTCCTCCATCCCACCTAGGGCATCTCCCCCTGCCAGATCATGCCTGAAGCATTCACCCATCTTTATAAAGTCTACCCTTCTGAAGTCCAGAACCCTTTCCCTAGTGTGGTTCAACTCTGAAACCATCATTATATTGAACCACACTGTACAGTGATCACTGGTCCTCAGGTGACCTCCCACCTTGACATCTGCTCCACTGTCCCTGTTAATGAGTACCAGGTCCAGTATAACCCCATCACAAGTTGGTTCATTGACTAGTTGCCTGAGGAACACTCCCTTTTAGGGAGTCCAGGATGCACATGTATACATAGACATGCGTAGTCTAGTCCTACCGTGGCACAATTTTCATTTCTACTGCTTGACAAAATCACTGGCTGCACATGAGAGCCCGTCACAGGTTGTTGGGTTGAATGAACATCTCTCAGCATGTGACACCATGACATTGGGACATCCATAGCCTAACCGTGTTGTGGCTGCTTCTCCTTTAATGCTTTTTCACTTGGTGCTGTCCAAGGGACAGGCAGAGAAATTAAACCACCTAGGGAAAACTGGGCATTGGGGACAGGCAGACAGGTGGTCATTTTGACCTGTTTAGGAGGTACTCCTGGCTCAGAGTGGCAGAATTTGCTTCTGATGTGCAAAAGGCCATGCTTGCTACCCCCTTTAGGAGCTCCAGACTCTTTGGCCAGGATGTGAATAATACTTTAAAAGACATCCAGTCATCCAAAATGACCCTGAGGTCTGAAAAGTCCTTGGCCCTCCAGAATTCAGACAGGAGTCCTCATAAGGGTGCTTTTCAGGAGCCAACTGACTGAGGAGGCCATGGCTACCATTTACCCTACCATGGTAGAGGTGGAGATCTCCCAACTGGACCTGCTGCCCAGGGTGGTGACTCCAAAACCCCCAAAGGTTCTGGTGTAGGCAGTCCTGCCTACCTTAGCACCTTGACAGCCCACTTCATTCCCCCTCCACTGATACCACCAGTGATGCAAGTGGGGAAAGGGTATCCTTCACCTGAAAAAAATGGAGGGTAATCATCTCAGACAAATGGGTCCTGGAAATAACAAACAAAGGGCATGCACTGGGTAACACCAGCAGAAAGAAGGAGGTGGTGTTACCCCTGTATAGATTGCTGGTAAGACCCCACACCTCAAGTACTATGTCCAGTTCTGGAGACCACACCTCTGAAAGGAAAGAGACAGAGATGAGGCTGTCCAGAGGAGGGCAACTAAAATGGTGCAGGGTCTGCACCAAAAGACCTATAACAAAATACTAAAGGGCCACAATATTTACACCCTGGAAGAGAGGAAGGAGAGATGGATTTGATAGAGACCTTTAAATACTGTACCTCACGGGGGTAAATAAGGTATAGTAGGGTAGTATTTTTCAGAAAAAAGGAGCTCAAGAACAAGGGGACACGCTATGAAGCTGGATGGGGGAAGATTCAGGAGAGATGTTAGGAAGTACTTCTTCACAGAAAGAGTGGTGGATTCCTGGAACAGCCTTCCAGCGGAGGTGGGGGGGGCAAAAACAGTGATGGTGTTCAAGAATACATGGGATAGGCATAAGGGAATCTTAGTAGAAAAGAAGGGGGAGAGAGAGAGAGAGAAAGAGCTGAAGATCAATTAGGGTCTATGGTGATTCTGTAAGTAGGGAAAATACATCTCAGCTGTCCCTGATTTTCAGGAATGTCCCCGATTTTGCATTACAGACTTTATCTGACCCTCCAAAATTTGGTATTTTTGCCACTGAAGGGTAGAAATTTTAATCATAAAAGCATACCAGACAATAGTTTTACAGTCTAGTTTTCCATCAGAAAATGCTTTTATCACTAAACCACTGATTACAGCAGCTTCATGAACTGATAGTACCCTTTTTTTAAATCTGTCCCTGATTTTGGTCATGTGACCATGATTTTGTCCATGATTTTTGAGGCATGGGGTTAAGAGTTGTGGGACCAAACAATCCTTATTCGCCATCAAAATATACGTTCTGTGAAAGTGCTCTCAAAACTTCCAGTGCATTCACCAACCCATTCTCATTATCCTCAGGGACACCTGTCCCTATTGAGGGAAGATGTTCAAACTATGCTTTCGAAAAAAAGCCATAAAGCTTGTTCCTCCCAAAGAAGGGAACGGGGGTTTACTTGAAATATTTTCTGGTCCCAAAAGCCACAGGAGACAATGTCCCATGCTGAACCTCAGAACCCTGAACAAATTCATTAAATACAAAAAGTTTTCAATGGTGTCACTTCAAGTTCTCATACCCCTTCTGCAGACAGGAGACTGGCTTTGTACCCTAAATATGAAGTAAAATCAGAAAGTGCCACAGTCAGTACCTCAGATTCACTGTGGAGGACTGCCATTATCAGTTTAGAGTTTTTCCCTTTGGCTTGTCATCCGTACCTTGGGTATTTACCAAGTGCTTCACAGTTGTAGCAGCAGTCCTCCAGAGGAAAGGGCTTTATGCCTTCCTCTATATGGACTGGCTCCTACAGGGCCCATCCAGGGAAGTAGTCAATTACTCTGTGTCTCGAACACAACAGTTGTTCAAGGTCTGGGGTATCACTGTCAATGTACAGACATCTGTTTTCCCTCCATGTGAACACCTCCAGTATACTGCAGCAGTACTTGACATGGCGGTGGGCAGTGCCTTCCTACCCCAAGGCAAAGCAAAGGTCCTGACTGCTGAAGCCTGTCTCGTGTACAGGAGCCATTGTGTCCACCAGGACTATGCTATACCTCCTGGACCTGATGGCAGCTGATATTGTTACTGTCCCACTGGCACACCTGCATATGAGAATACTGCAGTGGATTCTTCGTGTGCAGTGGTGGGACCTACTAATAGACAAGTTAAAGCATATAATCCTCATCACATCTCCATTAAGAAAGTCTCTACTGTGGTGGATGGAACCTTAGCACTTGCTGCAGGCAGTCCCCTTCTTTTCCCCAACTCTGGAACACATCCTTACAACAGATTCCTCTAGGAAGTGATGGGGTGCCAATCTGGGTCTGTTATCAGACTCTAGGATTCCGGACAGAATGGGATTTGGATCTCCACATTAATGTTCTGGAGATGAAGGCTATTCTTCTTGTACTCCAGGCCTTCAAAGAACATCTCTCTCTCTGTCTCCACTGTTTATAAGAACAGACAATGTCAGGATGACATACTATATCAACAAGCAAGGGGGGGAACTCACTCATACCCTCTATGCAGGGAAGTAATGAGAATATGGCAATGGGCACTCTCTCATGGTCTGCAATTGACAGACATTTTTCTCCCAGGAATTTGAAACGTATCAGCAGACATGCTAAGTTGGTCCCTGTCTTGGACACACGAGTGGGAACTGCTGACCTCAGTGGTAAACAACTTCTTTTAAGCTGAAGTCATCCAGAGTTGGATCTTTTTTATATCCCCACACAATGCAAAACTGCCATATTTCTTGTCGCTTGCTCTAGGGCAGTTTTCTTTTGGGCAAGATGCACTGTTTCCTAGAGGGAGAGGTTTCTTTATGCATTATCTCTGATCCCTCTCATTCAGAGGGTTCTCCTAAAGTTGCTGGCAGAGGGCAACCCAGATACTATTCGTCTTTCTCTGGCCTCACCAGATATGGTTTCCACTTCTGCAGCATCTGGCAGTGAAACCATCAATTCAGTTGCTCCTGTGTTGAGGTCTAGTGTCCCAGGACAGGGGGACCCTGATCAATCCAAATCTCAGGTCCCTCCACCTGCATGCTTGGTCCCTGAGGATGTAGCCATTTCACATTTTGGGGGTTCTCCAACAGTGGCTAATGTCTTGCTGGTGGCTAGAAAGTCCTCCACTAGATATACTTATTCACCAAAGTGTTTTGCTGTTTGTTGTGCTTCCTGCTCTGAGGAACCTTTTATGTTTCCTGGAAATACTGCACTCACCCACTTCCTGTCTCCAATAAACTCTGGTCTGCAGAACTCTTCTATTAAGGTGCATTTGGCTGCCACATTGGTTTTCCATGCCCCTACTGACAGGCACATGGTGGCACAACTGGAAGTGTCCTGTGCCTTCCTGAAGATTTGTAAACTGGTTCTGCCATGGGACATTAATTGTATGCCTGGTCCTGGTGTGGTCTCCTGGTTCCTCTCGGTTTTGTGGTCCTGCAAGCTAGCTCCGGCATGGAACTGAGGAGTGAGGGAGTCACCCACATTTTATAGGCACCCATGTTAGATGTCATTGTGGGCAGTCCCCAGCTAGACAAAAGTTTCCAGAAGGTTTTGACACTGACTGCTTACAGTTCCAAAGGCAAAGATTACTTTTTTTGCATAAATAAATGTTTATTAACATTTTACAGTAATGGACAATGCACTGATATGCAGTATTTCATTAAGTTCAGCTCAAAGATAATACATGGTTGTTAGACAAGAACACCATGTCAGAGCCTAAAGATAAAGCCCCCTTGGGCTCGCCTTCTCCAGTGCAGCAGTGGGGTAGGAAAGGTCCCATCCAGTCACATCTGGTAACATGTCTGTGTCTGTCTTCTGTAAATATACAAAGGGAGCAAAACATGGGGGATAGCATTCTACCTGTTTAGTCACAGCCCTCTACCTCTCCATCTAGGCAGATCAGCCATGTGCACTCCACCCTTTCCCTCCCTCTCCTATGTAATGTCTAGGGGACAAATGCAAGGTCATGTTACATTACATAAAGTACCCACCTAGTCCACCTGGATGTGAACTGCTTCGATATGTCATTTAAATTAAATGTAATTCTTTTCATGGTGTAACTAGAATTCACAGTGTCCCACCTCTGAGTGTGGGTTGGTATTTGTGGAGAAGCCACCTTCTAGTGATGCATTTCCATGTGGCTACTACCATGAGTCCCAGCAAGTATTCAAGTTGTCAACCTTTTATCTGTCAGAGGTACTGAAACAAAAGGCAAAATTCCAGTTTCAACTGAATCAAAAACCCCAGGACTTCTGTGATGCCTGTCTCCAGGGTCCTAAAAAAAGGCGCCATGAGGGGGCACACCCACATTTCATGGACAAGTGTTACCCCTGCTTTTCCACAATTTCTCCAGCAGGCCAAGCTGTATCCCTACTCATACCTTCCAGTGATTACTGGGGTTTGAAAGTACCTCACCAAATGTTTCCAGTCATATCCCCGCCATATATGGGATGATGTAACCCTGCACATTTCAGAACACCATCTATCCCATGTTTTAAAATTCAGCTCTCATACCAATTTTTAACTCCATCTGTCAGTGAGATTGTGTGTGGAATATGAATGTGTGCCTCAGTAAGTAAGTGAGATGAGGTGCCTAGTGATTAGAGAAGTAACCTGGGCAGTCAACAGTGAAAGCAGGGGCAGTGGCCCAACTGCATTCTGGGTAGTCAAGGGTCGGGACTCCAAATAGTGAAGAATCTGCATTTAGTGGAAAAAGTTCTGCTGTGCCAGACCATACAGGACTTGCACCTCAGGGAATGTTTTTATCCACTGACCATCTTAACTATGTTAAGTAAGCCAAGTTCTGCCCACGCCATCTCCGGAACATCAGGTCCAACCCCTCCAGGATAGCTATGGGGCTTAGCCAAATAAGGACTGGAGAGAGGTTTAGCGAGGATACTGCCTCACACCACACCCTCCCCACCTCCTCAATCTATGGACTTTGAGGCTGCAAATGCCTGCCCTCTGGGTGCATCCTGTACAGGAATCCAGCTCTGTCCCAGAATGGAATGGTATCCAGCTCAAGGTCCAGCCCCTGTGGGCTGTGCCCCTCAATATGCTACTGAAAAAGGATCCACAGTTGCGTGGCTGAATGGTAAGCCTGTAGGTCAGGTAATGCTAAACCCCACTCCTACTGGGGAAGCATCAGAGTGTGGAAGCAGATCCTAGGGCATTTGTCTACCAGACGAATCTTGATATAGCCATCTGCCATTTCCACCAGTCTGTCTCAGGGATCCCAACTGGGATATTCTGAACAGAGTGGCAGAGTGGTAAAGCAATCATTATTATTGTATCTATATGGCAGATTTTGTCAATCTTGAAGATCAGCTTCTAGCTGAGCTGACAGGGGCTGGATATTCACTTCATATAGTCGTTCTAGGCATAGTGGTAATGTGATAACCAAATATTAACTCTCTGGCAAGGCAAGTCCCATCTAAAGGGATACTTTGACTTCTGGGATGGAATGGGGAGCCAATATAAGTGAAACATTTCTGTTTCTTGGTTGTATTCAAATGATAGTCTGATACTTCACCAAAGCTATCCAAGAGTTGGAAGACCTTGAGTAAGGTGGTGTCCAGATCAGTCATATATAAAAGGACATCATCCGTGTATAACAGGATCCAGTATGTGACACCCCATAGTGTCACTTCCCTTGCAATGGTGCACTGTCTTATTTTCAGGGCTAGTGGCTCAATGTACAGAGTGAAGAGGTGGGGCGATAGTAGACATCTCTGATGAGTTCCTCTGCCCAGTCTAAAGGGGGGAGACACATGCCCATTTACCTTGACAAAACTTTAGAGCGAGCCAAATTTTCGGAAGGTGGCAAAAAGATAGGACCAGGACACCCTATCAAATGCGTTTTCGGCATCAAGACTTGCAATCAGAAAGGGGTGGCAATCATATGGACCTGATAAAGGACATGAAGGGTATGCCTGGTTTTATCCCCGTTTGTTTTTTTTTTTATTAAGAGAGATTTTCTTTTAATACAGCATATAGTGCACATTAAGAAAGATAACTTTATAAGTTGCAGGCATTGTATGCTACATCTGATACATATAAGTGGAGGTTGTCAGAGTTGCAGTTTAGTTGTTTGTTTTGTTCCATATAAGTGTACAGCCTGTGACAACAGATTTGTCACACCCATTGTTGGAGATAAACAGACTGATTTCTTAAGTGTCAGATAGCCTAACACTTTGCTTATGGGATAAAAAATGTGTCTGTGTCTAATTTATACAACATCCATTCTTGCCATATTTCTTCAAAGACTGGCACGTGATCATTGTAATCGTAGCTTTTCTAATCTGTATAAGGAATCGGTGAACTCTGTCCATTGCAGAACAGTGGATGCATCAGGCTTTAGTCAAATCCATAGTATCATCTTTTTTGCCCTCGCCACTAACAATAATAGTATCTTCAATTGTCTTCCTCATAGTTGGCATCCCTCCAGGGGATAGCCATCATGACCAGGGTTGCAGAAAGGGGAACTAGGATATCAAAGTGGGCATGAAGTATATTTGCAATATCTAACCAGTAAGGGGCTATGACAGGGCAACTGCAAAATATGTGAACCTGATCTACTTTAAGTCTCCCCCGCCCCCCGTTTTTCCAGCAATGCCCTGCTTGGGATCCCATATATTTACTAATAATCGCTGGGGTTAGAAAATAGTGGGTTCTGCATTTCCATGTGAATTCCTTCATATAAGGGGCCATGCTAAGTCTGTAATTGAAGACAGTGTATTTATGCCACTGTCTGAGGGAACAGCAAGTTTGGAACTCCTCATTCCATTTATGTAATACTGTTAATGTAGAATTTGATGAGAAATCCTGTAGGGCAGCATAGAGTTGCCCCAGCATGTGCGAGCCTTCGCCTCCTAGTTGACAATACTGTAATATAGCTAGAAGAGGAGAGGTGGGGGGGCAGGAAGTCTGTATAAGTGCTTGTATAATGTATTAATGTATGCCCTAATTTGGAGATGCCTAAAGTGGTCAGTGGGCTAGAGTCAATAGGTATATTGTAGTTTATGAAAGGGTATCACCCCCTGCCATCTACGAACTGATGGTAATAAATAAGATTGCTTTTAGCTCATCCCTCGAGAAGAGGATCAATTACATTTAATGTGTTGTCCCTGTCCTAGCTATGCACCAGGAGGAGAAGCCCGTAACCTCAGAACACATCACAGTGGGGGCATGTCTTGCCAGGTTTCTAACTGTGGCTCTATGCGGGCCAAACCACACGAAGGGAAGGTACCCCAAGGGAGAGGGCATACAGAATGTCTTCTATGGCATGCAGATCATTTAGGATAAATTCTATATTTTTTCAATGTGCAGCAAATGTTGGAGTAGGCCAAAGACATATTAGTTTTAGCTGGGTTGCCAGTGCATATAGTTCTAGATTTGGGAAACTAACTCCCTCATTGACAACTGAAAGCTGAAGGAGAGACAAGCACGTCTGAGGATGGGCCCCATTCCAGATTAATCTAGCCAGGAGCTTGTCCCAGTGTTGAAAACAACTGCGACTCGACATAATGGGTAATATCTGAAGGTAATTTAGACATTTCCTGGTTATCCAGCAGACCCCCCCCAAGCCCCGCTCCCCCATTATGTCTTTTAGACATTTCCTGGTGATCTAGCACACCCCTGAAGCCCTGATCCCATTATGTACAATTAACACAACTCTAGTGGTTTAGTAGATCCCCACCCGTCACCTCAGCAGGCAGTGTCCCACCAAACCATTCTGCCCCATCCCCGAAAATAAGTCAGCGACAAACATAGAAACATAGCATTTGACAGCAGATAAGGACCGCGGCCCACCCAGTCTGCCCATTTCCCTACCTGATGGATAAGCTGCAGATTCTAATCAACAGCTTACTTCCTCCTGCTCCCCCACTAGAATTGCCTTATGCCTGTCCCATGCATTCTTGAATTCTCCCACTGTTCCTGACTCCACAACCTCCTCAGGAAGGCTGTTCCATGCATCCACAACTCTCTGTGAAAAAATACTTTCTAACATTACCTCTGAGCCGTCCCCCTCTATCTTCAAATTGTGCTCCCCTTGTTCTGCACATCTCTTCTTCTGTAAGATACTACCCTCTTGTACCTTGTTAATTCCCTTGAGATACTTGAAAGTTTCTATCATGTCCCCCCCCCCCCTTTCCTCAAGGGTATACATATTAAGCTACTTTAGTCTTTCCTCGTATGTCTTCTGGTGCAGACCTTGCACCATTTTGGTTGCCCTCCTCTGAACAGCCTCTACTCTGTCTATGTCTTTGCGGAGATGGGGTCTCCAGAATTGCACACAGTACTCTAGATGGGGTCTCACTAACTGTCTGTAGAGAGGGATAACAACTTCCTGTTTTCTACTGCTGATGCCTCTCCCTGTGCATCCCAGTATCCCCTCAGCCCTCCTTACTGCCTTCTCATATTGCTTGCCCACCTTTAGGTCATCTGATATAATTACTCCTAGGTCTCTTTTGATTTTTGTTGTTGTTAACTCACCCCCCATTGTGTACTCTTCCCCTGGGTTTTTGTTTCCCAGATGCATTACCTTGCACTGCTTTGCATTGAATCTGAGCTGCCACATATTTGACCATTTCTCCAACCTTGCCAAGTCCCTTATCATTCTTTCCACCCCACCTTGTGTATCAACCCTGTTGCAGATCTTTGTGTCATCTGCAAAGAGACATACATTTCCTTTCAGGTGCTCTCCAATGTCACTTATAAAGATATTAAAGAGGACCGAACCCTGCGGTACCCCACTAGTTACCCTCCATTCTTCACTGTGGCCTCCGTTTACTATTACCTTTTGCGTCCTGTTGTCCAGCCAGTTTTTTATCCAGGCTACCACCTTGGGACCCACTCCACAGCTGGCTAACTTGTATATTAATCTTTTGTGTGAGACTGTGTTGAATGACTGGCACAGCCTACTGCTCACCACCACGGCCAGCCACTGACTGAGCTCTCACTGTATTCAGTATGTATGCACTAATTGATAGTGGTCAATCAATGAGCACGTACTGAATACAGTATGGCTGTACCAGTCGGCTTGTTTTCGGGATGGGAAGCAGGGTGGTGGGACACTGCCTGCCAGGGTAAGAGGGTGGGGGTTCACTAGACCACCAGGGCTGTGTTAATTGTATACGACGGGGGAATCAGGGCTTGGGGGGTCTCCACTAGATCACCAGGGAGTTACTAATACGACATAATGGGGGATCGGGGCTGGGGGGGTTTCTGCCAGCCACCAGGGACTGGTGCATGGCCACCCAGCAGCTTGTGGCACACCATGTCCATTAGGCGCATGGCAAAGGTTGCCGCAAACTGCTGGACTTTGCCACCGGGACCCTAACCAATAGAGAATCAGGTGCAGGGTTCCCGACGCACCAGGCTTTAAAGCAAGCTGCCTTTCGCCACAGCTTGCATCAATTTAAGGGCTCTTTGAGAATCGAGTCCCATGTGTGTATTGGATGTCAAAACATTATCTGCTGTCAATCAGCTGACACCATCTGAAGTGGACTGCTTAAGTGTGTGAAGGTCTCTGTATCACCACCCTCTGACAAAGCCTTTACTGGCAAAGTGCTGGAGCAACCATTCCCCCACTTGGTGACTGGGTCCATACTCTGATATGTAACTGTCTTAACCTTGGCAATAAATTTCACTAAAGTGAAGTCATTTTGCGTCTAAGTTTTGGAATTCTATGTTGTGAGTTTCTGCATGGCTAACTTGTTGAATCCTTGTAAAATTGAGCCGGGATTGGCCCCCCATAGCTATGTACCCATTATTTCACTGTTGTGTGGTTACTGTGGATTTTGGAGTGCTCTTGTTGACTTTAGTTTACAGGAAACATGGTAGGTGCAGTCACACCTTTTTTGAACATGCTCACAGTTATCATAGCACATCAGCATGGGATAGGAACTGAAACTGCAAAAAGTTTTATTCACTGCATACATCAACAAGCACAGTTTTTGAACATTTACCTTTTTAAATGTCAGAAATTTGTCTTTCTCCATCACTGTATATTTGGACAAGCCTGTATACCAGGGTATTGCTGGGAGAGATGTGAGAATGAGCTCAGAGGAAGCAGTGTCTTCTAACTGCACACAAGTAACTTTCAGTTTGGAGACTACAGTTACCTTACAATGGTGGAAACAGCTAGTGAAAGCTAAACTTCAAGGAGATAGTACTACATAGGATACTGGTGGATGTTCCAGTGGTGAAGTGGGGTAGAGTGCCGCTAAGTCCCTAGCTTCCAGAGTTTTGAGTTTGTGTCTTAATGTGTGATGAGTGACTGTAAAAACTGCCAGCGTGCAGTATCATGGAGTGGAGGAGAGAGGGTCTGACACAGATAAGTGTCTGAATTCTTTTTTTTTTTATTTGCTCTTGTACTGCAGGGAAATGTATTGGTGATTCGGGGACCATGGAGGGTGGATGGAGGGTTGCAGAGGGAGAGACAAGGGCAGGAAGCGAGCTGGGCTAACCGGCCATGGTTGGACTGCCGGCATGGTTGATGGGATACAGCCCTCCAAAAAGGAGGCTCTAGGGGACAGCAACAAAAAGCCCAAGCTCTGCTCCCAGTGATTGTGAAAACTGCTGGTGTCTGGTCTTGTGAAGTGGAGTAGAGAGAGAGAGAAAGAGAAAGAGAAAGAGAAAGAGAGAGGCACATGTAAGTGGCTGAATTCCTTTTGCTCTTTTTTTATTTGCTGTTGTACTGCAAGGAAAATGTGTTGGTGATTCAGGGACTGTGGAGGACGGGAACAGGGAGGAGGGCTGCAGATGGAGCAATGAGGGCTGGCAGTAAGCTAGCCCTGATTGGACTGCTGGCGCAGTTACCAGGATCCTGCCCCCCCAACAGGGAGGCTGTAGATCTTATTTCTTTCCCAGAAGGCCAAGCAACCCTTTGTGTGGAAGCGTGTCATGAAACAGGAATGTGTCATCTATCTACATGGCATCTGGGGTCATCAGTAGCCCATGATGCTCAGCAGAAGGTAGGTAGGGCAGGTAAGGCAAATGGGGAAAGGGAGAAGCAAGCAGGGGTTCAATACGAATATTACCCATCTGGGGTCAGTCTCAGGAGCAAGCAGTTGGTAGGGGCTGCATATGCTTCCTAGCTACGGTCCCTTATCCAGGGTAGGCTTACAACTAACAGTCAAGGACTCTATTAAAAGAGGCAGCATGTTCTGGAGACTAGAGGCTTTGGCTAGTCCCTTTCTGGGGTAGGCCTGCATCTAGCCTAATGACAGGGGTACTCCACCGGGGGCAGCTATCCCTCTACTAGGAGCAGACAACAGTGTTGTAAGTAGGTCTCTGTTACTCCCTATCTTGGGTCAGCTTACAGGGGAGTCAGCAGGCAGGAAATGAATTATTGGGCTTTTAATGTATACCCAGGATTGACTAGGCATTTAGGCAATTAAGTAGGCAAATCAGAAAGAAAGTTCAGGTGCATCTCTGGGTTCCTCCCGGGTGCTAAATCAACCGGTATGGCATCTCCCAATAAGTACATTCACAGAATCCAAGAAATGGTTGAACTCCTGGTCACAGCATGAAAAAAAACAAGCAGCAGTCAAGGTTCTGTTAAGGCAGTTTAATTCCGGAGCGTCAACTGCTTCCCTAGCACCTCAGCCCTACAATCAGGCCTTCTGCTGGGGATGATTAAGCAGGGTTACAGGTGCTATCTTTATTCAGATAGCTTAAAGTGGTTCACACAAATAGCAGTATACAAACAGTGCACTTTTATATACAAAAGGGATTTAAATAATGAATAGTATCACATTACACAGTGTACAATGAAAAATCATAATAGAAAAAATGAGTGTTTTGTATTATCTTCTGATAAAACTAATAAACTGTTACTCTATCAAAAACATATGGAAGGGGAGGGAAGAGAACAAACAAGGTTACCCACACATAACATAACATTTTTTTTTGGGGGGGGGGGCAGGGAACCATGTTCTGTACAGGCAATTTCAAAAGTCATTGTATACTACTTCAATCCTAGAAAAACACACATTACTCCAATTTAAGGTAAAGAGACCACAGGATTTAAAACTGCAAATACAATTGCTCTTTTTTAATTTTTTTACAGAAGAGTACTTGTCAGACTAATGAAAATTCTGAAAGAATCCCTTATGGAGGACATTTTTTATACCTGTGAGCTTCATACCAAGTAAAGAGAAAAACATGTACGAGTGATAAGCTTGTACTTACAGAAATAATTAATTTTTTAGAATTATTGTTCAGGTAATAAGAAATGTACTCAAACTTACATATAATTAATCTAATATTTAAATAATGACATACAGAAACTAGTTGAGACATACACAAAAAAGGGGACACAGGTGAGTATTTGTTCTCACTGAGCAATTTCTATATTCTATACTCTTACATTTATTAAAAGCAACTAAGGATCTGAGATATTCATTGTTCTTTTATGTAAGGGCTGAAATCTACCTCTTCATTAAAACCTACCAGTTGGACTGTGTTCAAAGACACTATCCATCTTATTTTTGATTAAGTACATTTAAACGATCACCCTCTCTCTCTCTCGAGTGGTGGGGCATAGTAAAGTGCCATAAACTTGAGTTGTGATGGCTCAGAGTTGTGAAAATCAGTGAAACGGCTTCCAAGGGGGCTTCGGTTACTCTGGTTTATGATCGCCCTAACGTGTTCCTGCACATGTGTCTTAAAGATCATGTGCAACAGTTTTTGCATATTTTTAATAAAAGCTTTAAAAGCTGAAATTCAAGTCCTTGTGTCATGATTAGTGTTTCCTGAAAATGTCATGCTGTTTGGGGTTGTGGTTTTCTTTAAATCAGCATTTGTTAACTTGCTCTACAGTGGCTGAAAACAGTGGAGTTATTCCTGTCCTCTCAGTCAAACTTAGAGTGCGATGACATCATTTTGGAGTAGCTTACTGTTTCAGATTCCCAATCAGAGCAGCACTCTGTAGAGTTTATGGTTTGCTGAGCTCTCCAGGTTCCTTACAAACCCAGTCTCTGGTTTGTGTTTAGAGAGATCAGCTTAAAATATGTCATTCTCTTCCTTTACAAAGCTGATCATTTCAGTTCCAATACTGAATTGAAGTAGTGGAAATCTTTTTCTGTGAGAAATCAACTTGTCTGTATCACAGCTGTGTTCTTTCTAATCAAGCCTCAATTTTTTTCTAACTATATAACACAGGGCTGTTTAATATAAAATAAATCTAAATTTTGTTCATTCACATAAACAGTTTGTCTTTGATTTAGCTTCATAAATACAATCATGTAAGAACATTTTTTTTTTCATGTCAGATTGACAAACAGGTGCCTGTCACACTCCGCTACAGTATTTCAAGTACATGTACTGTCAGAACTCACAAATTTAAGCTCCTTGGTGGTTTCTGTGTGAAAATACATCATGTACGTGTACAACTAGAACCACTATGTGGCATCCTGATGCACTGTGCTTCTGCCCCACAGTTGAGGCAGCTGCAGTCTATTGCCACCAGTCCCCTGCCCCACACATACCCTGCCTTCTGCTCCAGATTCGAGGCTGCTGCACTCTGCTGCCCACTGTCTTCTCCCACACAGTCATGGATTGTGCACCCTGCTGCCTACATCCCCTGCCTAAAGAATCAGGACTACTACACCCTGCTGCTCCCTGCCCAAACAATTGGGGTTGCTGCACCCTGCTGCCCTATCTCCCATGCCCTTACAGCTAGGGAAGCTGCACCTGTTGTCCCCTGTTCCTGTCTCCACAGTCAAGGTTGCTGTGCTGTGCTAGGCCCTAAAGTGTCATGTTCCCTGCCTCCATGGGCAGGGCTGCTGCCCCAAGTGTACCCCATCTCACAGTCAGGGCTGCTGCACCCTGATGCCCCCTGTGTCCTGCCCCACAGTCGAGGCTTCTGCACCATACTGTTTTCTATCACCTATCACCACAGACAGGGCTGCTGCACCCTGCTCCCTTCTGCACAGTTGGGGTTGCTGTGGCCTGCTATGCCCTACAGCCCCATGCCTCTGCAGTTAGGATTGCTGCACCATGCTACCACTTGCCACAAGATTCAGGGCATTTGCTTCACCCTGTTGCATGCCTCCACAGTTGAGGCAGTTGCACCCTGCTGTCCCGCTGCCACCAGAGTCAGATCCTTTGCTACACTCTGCTGAGACAGGAACAGGGGGCAACATGTGCAGTGTCCCAGACTGTGAGGGGATGACAGAGAGAGAGAGAGAGAGAGAGAGAGAGAGGGGGTAGCAGGGTGCAGCAACCCCAACTGTTTGGCAAGGGTGCAGCACAAGAGTAAAGGCATTTGTTGCACCCTGTCCCCTGCCTGTGGAGGCAAGGGGCCGTGTGGTGCAGCAGGACACAACAGTGGCAGGGGACAAAGGACGGCATGGTGCAGAAGCCTTGACTGTGAGGCAGGACACAGGTGGGTATCAGGATACAGCAGCCCTCACAGTGGTACAAGGAGTACATTGTGCAGCAGCCCAGCCCATTTGGGGCAATGGAAATGTGTAGCAGGGCTCAGCAGCCCCAAATGTGGATGCAGGTGGCATGAGACTCTAGGGTGTAGCACAGCAGCCCTGACTGTGGAGACAGGAACAGGGGGCAACAGGGTGCTGTGGCCCTGACTGTGAGTGTGGGGACAGAGGGCAGCAGGGTGTAGCAGCCCTGAATGTTCGGGCAGGAGATAGGGGTGGAATCAGGATACAGCAGCCCACACTGTGGGACAGGGTGCAGCAGTCATGCCTGTCTGAGACAAGGGATGTGGGCAGCACGGTATAGCAAAGGATCTGACTCTGGTGGCAGGGGAAAGCAGGGTGCAACTGCCTCAACTGTGGAGGCATGCAACAGAGCACAGCAAATGCCCTGCATCTTGTGGCAAGTGGCAGCATGGTGCAGTAACCCAAACTGCAGTGGCATGAGAGAACTACAGTGAGCACAGCAGGCCATGGCAACTAACTGTGTAGAAGAAGCAAAGGCGCAGCAGCCCTGTCTCTGTGACAAGGGATAGAGGACAGCATGATGCAGAAGTCTTGACTGTGGTGCAGAACACAGAGGGCATCAGGGTACAGCAGCCCTGACTTTGAGATGGGGTACAGATGGTGCAGCAGCCCTGCCCATTTGAGGCAATGGGAGTGGGTAGCAGGGTGTAGCAAAAGCCCCACCTCTGGTGGCTAGGGCAGCATGGTACAGCAGCCCCAGCTGTGGAGGCAGGGGACCTGGCACACTCGGGCTTAGCATGGCACAGCAGCCCTGACTGTGGAGACAGGAGCAGGGGTCAACAGGTGCAGCTTCCCTAACTGTGATGGTGAGGGAGAGAGGGCAGCAGGGTGCATCATCCCCAACTGTCTGGGCATGGGGTGGCAGGGTGCAGCAGCCCTGATTCTTTAGGCAGGTGATGGAGGCAGCAAGGTGCACAATCCCTGACTATGTGGGGGAAGACAGTGGGCAGCAGGATGCAGCAGTCTTGCATGTGGAGCAGAAGGCAGGAGGCTTGTGCAGCAGGGACAAGTGGCAGTAGACTACAGCTGCCTCAAATGTGGGGCAGAGACACGATGCATTGGGATGCCACATAGTGTTTCTAATTGTACATGTACGTGATATATTTTCACACAGAAACCACCAAAGAACTGAAATTTGTGAGTTCAGACAGGTGCCTGTCACACTCTGCTACAGTATTTCAAGCACATGTACTGTTTGTCAATCTGACATTAAAAAAATGTCTTACATGAACATATTTGTGAAGGCTACATAAAAGACAAACTCCTTCTGTGAATGAACAAAATTTAGATTTATTTTATATTCATTAAACAGCTCTGTGCTATATAGTTACAAAAGAAATCTGATTTTTGATTAGAAAGAACTGAAAGCTGTGATACAGACAAGCTGATTTCTTACAGAGAAAGATTTCCACTACTTCAATTCAGCATTGAAACTGAAATGATCAGCTTTTTATCAGAAGATAATGATATGTTTTAAGTTGATCTATCTAAACACAAACTATGAACTGGGTTTGTAAGAAACTTGGAGAGCTCAGCAAACCATTAACGCTACAAAGTACTGCTCTGATTGGGAATCTGAAACAGTAAGCTACTCCAAAATGATGTCATCATACTCTAAGTTTGATTGACAGGACAGAAACAACTCCACTGTTTTCAGCCATTGTAGAGCAGATTAACAAATGCTGATTTAAAGAAAACCACAAAATCAAACAGCATAAAATTTTCAGGAAACACTAATCATGACACAGGGACTTGAATGTCAGCTTTTCAAGCGTTTATAAAAAATATGTAAAAACCGTTGCATATGATCTTTAAGTGGTCTTACTGTTCTGCCAACATAGTGTTTTATGCAAGGGCATCAAATAATATAAATCACAAATCCAGTTACACGTTAAAAATGTTGTTATTGTTATCTTTCTGTAGTTTACATGATAAACATACTGTAGGTGTCTCCCTCACTAGCCTATCTACATATGTTGCAGTGGCCACATTTAAAGAAACCATTGGGTTTTGGAGGTAACCAGGTCAATGCCTTTTTTTTCCTCAGATCTAAAATGACTTCTCACAAGCATAGTTCCAGAAGCAAATGATTGGATACCTTTTATTGGTCCAATAAAAGGTATCAAATCATTTGCTTCTGATCTGTTCTTACAAGGACCAATACGGGAAAGACTAAATCTGTATATTCTCACACGCATGCCTTTAATGTTTTTTGCTCTTCTGTAAGTTATTCTCAGTTCGTTTCCTATTTTTTCTTTGAGAATATTATCTGTTAGTAAGACATGCCAGTGATTTGTTATAATGTTGCCAACTTGACCTGCTATTTTGTTATACTTAGTTAAGAATGTTACATTTTTATCCTCCTGGTTGTTTCTCACTTTAGGTCTAAGTAAGTATTTTCTCTCTAATGTGTTAACTTTACTGAGTGTCTCAGCTAGCACCTACTCTTTGTAGCCTCTTTCCCTGAATCTAGCTATCATGTCTGCTACTTGTTGCTCAGAGTCACTCTGGGTACTGCAGTCTTTATTAACTGACCATAAAGAGCAACTATTGTAATGCCTTTTGTATTAATGCACAAATAGTACTATTTTGCAATGTTTACTGCACTTTGTTTTTTGTTTTTTTTATCTCCTCTGCAGCTGGAGGGTGTTACCAATGGTTCCCCCAGTCCGGCCTGACCTTCAGCCCCTGCTCTGCCCCCCATCCCCAAGCTCTACCCCTTACCTCCAACCTGCACAGCGATCTGCCATGGTGGGCACGCAACCACCGCCACGGGATCCGGGGGGGGGTTTGGATCAGGGGGAGCATCCAGAGTAGAAGCCGGCAGTGCTGCTTGTCCGGCCATCAGGTAGCGCGCCAAGGTTTTTCCCTTTTCTCCCCCATACGTCTGAGGCATGCAATGACGCCAAGGGACCAGAGCACGCACACTACCGCATGCGCCCCATCCCAGCGTCTGCCACAGCACGTCCCTCCGGTTCTGCCCATGACCTGCCATAGCCCCCAGCCACCGCTAGAAGCCACCAGGCCACCGAGGCATCTCACCCCCCTCCCCGGAGAAGGAGCACTCGATCCTTCTCCTCCCCTGCCGACCCAGGCTCATTCCTGAACCCGGGTCACCGGCGTAGCGCGAGGTGTGGCGTCCAGCGCCTCAACCCTCAGCACCACCGGGCCGGCCATTTACTGCACTTTGTGTAGAATTATGTAACTCCCCATAGTTGTTGCACATTTTAAAAATGAAAATTTGTGTTACCTCCATCTTTTCCAGCTGTCGCAGTAAGTTTTCTGCACCCTGATGTGCATTCACACTTCTTCAGTGTGACGTATTAGTATGAGCAGCATCCTGTCATGAGATCTTGGAAACGCAGTCTGTTTCATGGAGGCAATGGATACCCATGATTTGGAAACAAGTCTAGTAACATTATTTCATGAAGCCAAAGACTCAGAAGCTGAATTTGGTGCAGTAGATGATGATAGTTATGTCCTCGGAGCTCTGCCTTACCAATTTGAGCCAGAGGTTGATCGTTCTGTGGCCACTACTGGTGATGTTTCCCTCTCATCGCAGGGCAACTCCGGTGGCCATATGGAGGACGAGGCGTTCTCTTGGTACAGTATTCTTACTGTTTCATGGTGTTTACTGTGAAGTGTGTGCTACTAACTTGTAGAAATATTTTTCATTCTGACAAGATGTCATTTATTGCTATGTCATCCCAACAGCTTCCCCTTTCAGTCTGTGTTCTCCGTGTGATGACCCCCACATCCTTCTGCTTTGCAATTGCCATGGCTTGTAATTCTCCCTGCTTATGCTTTTCATTCATAGTACCATACTTATTGATTAAAACCAGTTCATTGTTACAAACATACGAATGTGCCAGCAGAAAAAGACCACCTGGTCTATCTAAGTCTGCCTGTAATTTTGTGTGTTTTTGAATAGTGTGGTATATGCAATGCATCGTCATATGTAGCAAGGAATAGTGAGATCCGTCCACAGGCTTAGTAGTTTGAAGGGCATAATGTGGTTGAGACCTTTTGACTTCCTGCACTGTAATGAAGGTTGTTTTGCTGTGCATCTGGTCTTGGAGGGGGGTCTTGGTGGTGGGTGGGGTTTGCTTAGTGGCTTCCAGTCTGTACAACCACCTGCACTGGAATGAATGGCATGATCTTTTAGAGGGCAGTCAGACTGTCAAGATGGTGATGTGCGAGTCCGTGCCTGGCGATTGTGAGAAGCTTACCTGCACTGGGGGAGGGATAGCATGGTTGAGGCCTTCTGACCTCCTGCAGTGGAACGAAGGGTGTGGGGTGTGACAGGGAAGTAATACAATAAAGGTAGTGACATGTGTGAGTCTCTGTGTCTACTTTGCGATGCTTATTTAGGCTTCTGGTCTGGGGCGTGATCTGCATTGCGTCTTCCAGTTTGTGTGACCACCTGCACTCAAATGAAGGCTGTGCTGTGTGAGAGGGCAGTCAGGCTGTCAAGATGGTGACATGTGTGAGTCCGTGCCTGGCAACTGTGGGAAGCTTACCTATGCTGGGGCGGGGAGGGATAGCATGGTTGAGGCCTTCTGACCTCCTGCAGTGGAACAAAGGGTGTGGGGTGTGACAGGGAAGTAATACAATAAAGGTGGTGATGTCTGAGTCCATGCCTGGTGATTGTGGGAAGCTTATCTGTGCTTGGGGGGGGGATAGCATGGTTGAGGCCTTCAGACCTCCTGCAGTGGAATGAGGGGTGTGGGGTGTGAAAGTGAAGTAATACAATGAAGGCGGTGACATGTGTGAGTCTGTGTGTTTGTGCTTTGCTGCTGCTATAGTCTTTTCATGTGATTTGTGTTACTATGGTGATAATAATCACATTGATTTTTTTTTTATAGGTGTACATACAGACACTGCATTATAATGCCCACTGTGCGAGGATGCAGATGCTGCAAAGAAATAGATGAAATGGCAAATAAATTTGCTGATTATGGACTGCAGGATGGCTGCATTATAGATCACTATGGATTTCGAGATTCGTGCCTATGAATTCCAGTTCTCAAAACTGCCTACTGTCAATTCCATCAGGATCATGGACGTCCTGAGGTACAGGATGTACATGAGTGTTTTAATTTTAAGCATGTTTTACCTTTCAGTGCTGCCTACTCCCTTTTGCTGACCAAACACGTTTTCTGCATGCTGTCAATCGTTGCTGATTGCCTTGCACAAGGGTGTTTTGATAGCAGTCACACCGTGGCTGATTTCATAGCATCCATTGCATGACTCACTATGTTGGTTCTGGTCACATGAACATATGAAGAAGCCAGCAGAAGAAGGCCATTTGGTCTATCAAGTCTGCTCATACTGCAGGGTCCACAGCTGGAAAATGTCCCTGCACTCCCTTCCCACCTCACTACCCATGATCTTTACCTTTTCCCTAGCCTATCCCACCCACTCTTACAGTGTCCACTGTCTTGAACTAGATTACTTCTTCAGGCAGCACATTCCAAGTTTCCACCACCTTCGCTGTGAAGAAGTGCTTCCTTACCTCCCTCCTAAACCTCCTACCCTCCAGCATCACACTGTGCCCCCTAATGTTATGGTTGCCACTCAGCTTAAAGAGACTCTCCTTATCAACCTATTTATCCATTTCAAGTACTTTAATGTCCCAGTCATGTTCCCTCTCTCTCTCCTGTATTACAGGAAGTATATGTTCACTACCCTCAACCTCTCCACATATGGCTTACTGTGCTGACTGGCTATCATCTTTGTAGCCCTCCTCTGGATCGTCTCCTGCATGTTGATGTCCTTTTGGAGGTGTGGGCACCAGTGCTGAACTCCACAGTGTAGACGCAGCCTTACCAGTGACATGTACAAAGGCAGTATAGCCTCCCGTCTCCTACTACTGATACCCATAGATATGCCTCCCAGCATCTTACTTGCCTTTTCTGCTGCTGTCTTGCACTGTGTGTACTGCTTCAGGTCAGTACTGATCGCCACCAGATCCTGGGATTCCGGGGTCCAATATACATAACTTTGCATTTCTTGGAATTGAAGCCAAGCTACCAGATCGTGGACCACCTCCCTATCTTTTCCAGATCTTCTTGTAGGTCCTGGATCACTTCTGTTGTGTCCAATGTCCAACAGAGCTTGGTGTCATCCATGAATAGGAACAGTTTTGCCTTAGTGCCATTGATGAAGACATTGAACAACACCGGCAACAGCACTGACCACAGCGGGACACCACTGGTTCCCTCTCTGGTCCAAGATAAGTGTACCCCCACAACCACCCTCTAGGTTCTGTCCCTCAGCCAGTTTTCAACCCATCTGGCCATCTTTTCCCTAAGCCACAGATCCACCAACTTCCGGATAAACCTTTTGTGTGGTGCAGAGTCAAACGCATTGTGGAAAACAGAGGATGTCTTCCACTGGGCCCTGTCTAGTGTCTTACTTACACAGTCAAAGAAGTTAGTCAGATTACACGATCTCCCCGCCCTGAACCCATGCTGCCTATCATCCTGGACACCATGCTTCTCTAGATATTCCACCAACCTTTCCTTCAGTATGGTCTCCTTAACATTGCCAACGAAGGAATTCATGGTCAGTGGTCTGTAATTCCCTGTGTCATTCTTAGGACCACTTCTGTGGAGGGGCACTGCATATGTGTGTGTGTGTGAGACTAAAGTCATACTGTCAAGTTGGTGACGTGTGAGCCTGTGTCTTGTTGGGTGTGTGATGTGTACATGAGCTTTGTAGTGGAAGTGCAGAACGTGGTTGCGGTCTTTCAAACTCCTTCACTAGTATTAATGTAGTTTGCTGTGACTGTGAAGCATGAGTGTGGTGTGTGTGTGTGTGTGTGTGTGTGTCTGTGTAATATGTCTGAATCTGTGTACATTTGGCGTCGTATGTGTGAGTATGTATGTTGTGTGTGGTATGTGTACCTGGTGTTCTAGTGAGGGGCCATACTGTGATCCAGTCAGTACTACTTACTGCACAGAATGAATGGCATAATGTGTAAGAGGGAAGTGAGACTGTCAAGAGGGTGACATATGAGAGTCCTTCTCTAGCAGGTTTTGTAACTGTACACGTTTGGAGGTGGCATAGTGTGGTGCAATGTGTGTGCCCTCATTTGCCTGAATGATGGGTCTGTTGTATACCCTTGTTTGAGGCCTTGTAACATTCTTCAGTTAAATGAAGGGCATTCCTAGCCATCACGATAATGCTGAAGTTTGACTCACTGCACGCAACACCTTGCACCACACCGGTGACCTGGGTTTGGGAATGGACTCGGGGCTGTGGGTGGTTGGAGGGGAGGAGGAGGACAGAATGTCCCAACGTATGCTCTCCTCCTCCTTGGGTGGGTTCCCCACACACCTATGCCTGCGGAAGCATGGGCATCGGGGCTTGGGTGGCTGTCCGTGGTCGGTGATGGGAGGCCGTTGTGGACTTTTGACAATGGCGTGCATCAGCACGCCGTCTGTCTGGACGCTATTCCTTTGTGCCGACACTCTCAGGGGAAGGAGGGAGGTAGGGGGAGAAAATGGAAAAAAACTGTCTTGGTCCAAGATGATGACTGATCCAAGCCTCGGATCACCTACCCACTGGCGGACCCCACTGTGCAGGCACTCTTAAGAGAGCAGAGTAAGGACGGGGGATAATGGAGCGAGCATGGCACTTTCGGGCAGACTCCATGAGATGGATCTACAGGGTTGATTAGGTCTTAAGGCGGGATAAAAAAAAAGTGAAAATAACTAAATAAATAAAGTGCATTCCTGAAAAAAACATTCTATGACTACACTACCCTGTCAACTGAAATTGTAAGTAGCCGATATGTGACCACCCTTTACTAGCCCACACTATTTCCAGCAATGTTTGTGGGACTCGCTATGTTATGTATTGCTGAAGTGGCTGGAAGTCGATGTAGCCAATTCCACACTACCTTCAAATCAGTTCTACGACTGCTTTTTTTTTTTAATTTTAACTCTTTTTCCCTCCAGTCATGGTACACGGTGCCTCTCTCGGGCATCCTACCTGTTCCTGCCGCCTGAGGTCCATTCAACCCTGAGCCTTCTCTCCCCCTCCCTCCTCCCACAGCCAGCACCCCCAGCTGAACCACTCCGGGGTGTGGCCGCTGTTATATACATATACTCTGGCAGTAGGAGAGGGCCCGTGCGGACAACCTGGAATGCCAGGTGAGGTGGATCCGTCAGGCATGGGTGTCAGGTCCCATGCCTTTCCTTGTGGAGCATGGCTTTTCCGTGTTCTGGTGCCCTTCCCCTCCTCGTGTGGCGCACCCCTGACTCAAGTGGGGCACGGCAACTCTGCCTGCATCATCCACGCTGCTTTAACGTGCAGCCAACGTACTGCAGCGCCCTCAATCTCCACCAGGAGCCGCTGGTACACCTGTAATCCAGTATGCTGGCCCATGGAACAGAAAGGGTTCGATACAGACCAGTACAGAAGCCCTGTATCAATTTTTTAATCCCTGTTCCAGAGGCAGCCCTTGGCCATCCGGTGTCATTGGGTTTTGTGAAGAGCAGAGGAAACACGACCAACCAACCACGTGAGAGGATAGCCATACAGAAATTGATTTTTTTTGTTGTGTAAAAGTACCAAATCTGGTTCATAGTGACATGTTCATATGGAAACTGATTTTGGTTTGCTCTGCCCTGTTTGCATCAAAGCATTGTTTTTTCATCTCCCTTGGGTACATGCAACTAATCTTGGGTCACCCCTGAAAAAGGGACTGTCAAGGTCTCAGCGAGCCCACCCGGTTACTAAAATTTAAATAAATAAATAAATGCTGAGATCTCTCTTCCTGTGTCGCAGGGAAAGTGTAGCGAGGAAACAATGGCGGCATTGTCAAATGCCAACATTCTGAAGCTGACTGATTTTGGCCTCTTCACTGCCGCCTTTTTTTTTTTTAACACACATGCATTAAACATATTTCATGCATGGTTAGCTAGCATTCCGATTGGCTTATATGGCCCATCCACTTTATAATATCATTTCAATCACAGCTGTATCACCGACATTCTTCTCTAATTATTTCCCAAGAAGTATCGTTACATTGCTTATCGTCAGCTAGCCAGATGGTGCTGGGGCTGGCTGGGATGAAAGATGCGTGTCATCCTGCCAGCATGTGCCGTTTCAAAGATAAGAGACACTTTCCCCTCTACGGACTACACCGGCTTCCATTATGCGGACTGGGAATGAGGAGTTAAGTTCAGCCAACTACTCTCCATTGTGGACTGTTTCTGTTCCGTTACATGACAAAAGTTTAGTTAAAGTACCATACAGCAAGGGAGAAGGGAACGCACATATCATAAGTGGCACTGTACTGTTGGAAGAAACATACACTTTACAACAAATGTCACATGTATCACATATCCTGTTAGCTAGTTAGTGTGAGACAGGAAAAGAAGTAGTTGCAAAGACAATTAAATACAGAAATATTTGATTTTTAGATGGTGCATGCTTGTTTCTGCAACATCAGATGGCAATATCATAGTGTTGTCTGTCCCATTTACTTGTGTGTTGTGTCATTTTCTACGTAGCTTAAAGAGCAACTATCTTAGTCCCTGCCCTGAGAAGCACAACTGAAGCCTACCTGTGCTGAAGTCCTAGGATGCTCATCTTTAATTTTTTCATACACCATATTTTTGAAGGGAAGGGATCATATTGTAGCTCCCTAGAGCCTAGCTGCGCTGATATCTTCCACTTCCTGTTAGCACTTCAGTCCGCGATCCACCCTGTTGCACCCACACGTTTTTTGATGTCATGGGTTGCACAGCATGGGGGCGCGCTTCCATAATAAGGAATAGTGTCTGTTTTCTAAGTTACACTTATGTTGCTTAGATGGCTGTTTGGAACAAATCTTCACCACCACTTAACTAACAATGTCCTTGTTAGTTAACAGGTGGCCGTGAGTTGTTCCAAATGGCCATCTAAACAACATAAATTTAATTTTAAAAACAGACCCTATTCATTGCTATGGAAGCACACCCCCACACTGTACAAACCAGGACATCAAAAAACATGTGCGCATTGCTGCGGAATGGGGCAGATCACAGACTGAAGGGCTATCAGGAAGTGGAAGGGATCAGTGCTGCTCTGCTGTGTGGAGCCACAATACGATCCTCCCTTCAAAACAGGGGTGATAAAATTTAAGCTGGGCATCCTAGGACTTCTGCACAGCTAGGTTTCAGTTCTGGTTCTCGGGGTGAATGGTCAAAAAGCACCTGAAAGTTGCTCTAAACTTTTACAGCAACTGTACATGTTTCAACAGAGGTACAAACCATCACAGCATGGACAATATGAACCGATTGGCTAGTTATTACTCTGGTACTTGCCACACTTGTGAACTGAGGCAATACTATATTTGGCTATATGTAACGGGACCTATGTACACCTTGGTTACACTGCATCATCCCCACAGAAGTAGCTGGAAATGCCACAACTAAAACAATACATTGTTTACATGTGGTGGAGTGAGATTTGAGTTTGTCACTGTTCACATTTGTTTTTGTACACTGCAGTTGTATACCTTCCTGTACTTCTACAGTGACTGTACAACTCCTCAAAATCACAAGCAGAGACAACTAGTGTGTGACCAACATTACTATGCTGCATTGTGAGACACTGGCCAGAACTGAAAATCCTGTCCTTGTCATTTTTCTTTGTGCTCCTCACTCATTCACAATGCACTTACATCCACTTTGCTATAGGGACTGTTACACTGCAGCATCCATAAACAAGTGATTCATAACGGTTCAAGTAAAGCAAAAGACTGTTGATGCAGAACAATTACATTTGTCTGTTGTAAGCATACGATCACGACATCAGACTGTTTTCTTTCCTCTTATATGAAATGTGATATATGCAGAGGTGTAATGAAGTGCAATACCACCAATAAAAAAACTATGGCCCAGATATTCAAACTGCGCCCAAAAAGTGCGCAATAGCAGGAGCAAGCGCAAGTCCATTGAGCCCATGCACAAGAGGCACGATATTCAAAAATGAGCTGGCCAAACTGCGCCTACAGCTGACGACTGAATATCGCACCACCTGCGCCATAGCGCAACTAGGGAGGGGAAGCTGAGCAGTCCAGAGGCGCCATAGCACAACCAGGGATGCCCCCCAGCAGCAGGGCAATGCAACTGCACAACCAGGGAGGTAGGGGCCCGCCGCCCATGCCAAAGAAACACACAGCAGAACAGACATCGTCCCCCCCACACCCCATGCACTGCTCAACTGGGGGAGGGCTGGAATAACCACCGGCCCATGGAGACAAGCAACCAACCCACAGCTGGGTCATGGTGCCCCATCACACCCCCCGGCAAGCTGTGACTGGTACACAAGGAGGGCTGACCACCCCGTGCCACACCATCCCCCCAATGCAGAGCACACCCTGCACCGTGACCCCTAGACACCCTGCCCAGGAGCAGCGTCCACCACTGCAGGAAACCCCATGCATGCCACCACCCCCACTGTGACACTGCAACCCTGTGCACCACAGAACCATGCAAGGCAGTCCCACCATGAGCACCCATCAGCAGGTGGCAGCACACAGCGATGCAACAACAGCAAACACAGTGCCACCATGCACATTCCCCCCCGAAGGTACTGCTGAGAGACCAACCATGCGTCGGCACACGAGGTACCCCACATGGGACAGGGCTTGCCCCGGACACCACCACCAGTTTTACAGCACCCTGCACAGTCTCCCAATGACACACCCCGACCCAGCACTGGCCACAACAGCCAGCACAGACACCCACAGTGGTGCGTGGAAGCATGCACCACACCGGATGCCACACAGTGCATGGACAGACACCCACCCATACCCAAGGGCGCAACAGCACAGGGACACAGCAGCGGGGCAACCAAGCCCCCAGCGTGGGCCCATGTAAACTGTGTACACACAAACCGCAGTGCTCCATGGCACTGGAGTGCCAGCCACCCTGCGTAGGCACTGTGGACCTGTACGTCACCAGCATTTTCCCAGAGCACAAGTCACAGACAGTGGTGCACATCCCCTGCAACACACACAAGCCACAGCATGGAGGTGGGACAACTGTGGAGGCCACAGTGTCACCCGAGGCAGACATGCACCACACCAGTGACAGGAGGCAACCCATCAGTGTAACGGGTACAGTGGCTGCCCTGCATGGACTGCCACCACTGACATGCCAGCAGACCGTGCAGGTCACAGACATGCATGGGTGTCAGCTGCACAGGCCATGGACGGGCTGATAGGGGCGCCATGGACACAGAGCACGCACCATGGACCATTGCACACAGTCATCCAGTGCACAGGGCACAACACACACACCACAGACACTGACTGATAGCTACCCCCACACCACAGTCACCTCCACACAGACACACAGACCCATGACCGCACCACCCCTGACGCCATGCACACCACTGCAGCTGAACACCTATTGCCTGCTGCAAATCAGAGACCACCACAGTATTCATATCAAAATAATTGTATTGAAACAACATACAAAAGTTAACTATTTACAAAATATATACAAGGTGGGGGGGAGGGCCACAAACAAGGTGGGAGTGGGTAAGGGGCAGGGGTGGACAAAGGGGACAGGAAAGGAGGGGTGTGATGGTGGGTCCAGGTGGGTAGGGAATATCAGGGGCAGAGGGACTTCTAACGGGAGCGCTGCTCCCCGCTCTGGCTCCGTCGCTGTCTGTGCCTCCACAGGACCCCGGTCTCATCGATCCTGCGGAGGATGTCGAGTGACGCCCTTGCCACCTGCAGGATCTCCCGAAGTGCCTCCCTTATGTCTCGGAGCTGGCGTGTACCTAGGACAAGGGAGCACAGTCAATAGGTGTGAATGCACAGCCCCATACAGCCCACCCACTGTGCATGGCATACAGCCGTGGGACATACCTCTGTGATGGTGTGGGACCACCCACAGTGATCATGTCCACATGACCTGCCCACCCAGGCACATACAGCCATGCGGAACACTGCACACACCCACCGGCCAAGTCACACACAGCACCACCGTGGCTGTTTAGTGACATAGCTATGTGGTGCAAAGGCAGTGGCACAGCCATGTACCCGGTGCACACATGGACCACCATCGACGCACTCCCAGACATGCATTGCCACTGGACAGTGTTGACTGTAACAAGTTGTGTGCATGGCAGTGGTGTCGATGGATGGTGGCCATGCCCCGCTGCCCACCCTGTTACACAGCATGCAATAGTAATCATGGAGGTATGGCACTCACCATCATCGGGCCGGTCCCTTGGGCGCTGTGGACCCTCGCCCCACCTGGCTTCCCTCTCTTCATTTCGCCGCAGCTCACGGGCCAGGTGCCATTCCTTCAGGCCTGTGGTGCAAACATGGAGAGAGGAACATCAGCACAATCCCATAGCAAAGCCCCCCTGCCCCCAGGTGTGTGCCCACCCCCCCAGCCAGATCCACCCACCCCACACCCTGATAACACCACAGCCAACCCCAGACAGTCCCTCCCCCATGTGCTGGACACATACAACTGTGATACCCATATGGAAGATAAAAATGTGTTGACATAATACCTACCTGGCCGTGGCACCGTGCCCCTCCTGGCACATGCCTGCAGGCGGGCTAGCAGCTCCAGCTCCCTCTGCCGGGGGTCCCCATACCTGTGGTGGCACTGCTCTGCATTTCTCCCTCGTCCAGTAGCCTCCTCGAGTGCAGTGGCCACCTCCTCCGGCCACTAGGTTGGCCAGCTCTATCTGAGACCACTGAGCAGCCCTCCTGCGCCATGCTCTCTGCTCGGTCTGCAAATATGGCGCTCTGCAGCGCGGCTCCCCACGTGCAGATTGCTGCGTGGTACAGCGCTGCCATTCCCTATTGCGCTGTCACCGAACAGCGAGATAGTGGTGCACCCATGCCTGACGCATGGCGCCTAGGGGCAAAGGTCGGGCACAGGGTCAAGGGTCTCTGGCGCACGGACACGCACAGCGCCATTGGAACCCAATGCGTGTAGCACAATTGGCTGCCTGTGTGCTACCACCAGTAGCGGCCTACCGCGCTGTTACTCCAGTGCGCCTATGATGGCCCAGTGCCACAGCGCCATGTAGGTGACCATCGCTATAGCGCCACTGGCACAATGGTGGCCGTGCCCTGCACTGCTTCCCGTGCACAGCACGTCAGCAGCGCGGCAGACGTCTGCATCAGCAACCCGGGCATGCACAGTGAGGTGTGTACTACGCATGTCACAGAACTGCGCCACTGGCTCAGCACGTTCAACACAACTGCGTAAAACGCAACAGCGCGATATTCAGCCATCATATGCAAATCATCTAATCAGCCATTCAATGGTGCAGCACTGCAATTTGCATCCACTTAAAGTTGCGCCTTGCCTCATTTGCATGGGTTGCGCTATAAAAGTGCGACATTAGGCTGCACTGGCCATAGTCGGTTACTGCAGTCTATTGGCGAGTTGCATGCTGTTTGGGAGTGTGGTCTGTGGATTTAGGGACATGCATGGGACTGAACAGTCATAGGTAACAACTGCCATTCTTACAAGCTAAATAATGACCAAGCAAGTTGTGGGAGAGGAGGAACACAGTGGTGGGAAGAGGAGAAGGCCTAATTTTACCAAGGCCGAGACCGAAGCCCTGTTTGATGCCTACCTGGATCAGAAGCCGCTTCTCAGCGGACAGCAGGGAACACCTCAAGCCCGTGCTGCTGCATTTGAGGAGGTGACATGTGCTGTGAACCTGCATGGCAGCCACCAGCGCTCCGTGCAGGAGTGCAAGAAAAAGATGGGCACGGACAGGAGAAGGATAAAGGAGAAGGTGGCTGCCATCAGGGCAGCACGAGCTGCAACAGGTGGGGGACAGCCGGAGGTGGTATACCTGACCCCAGAGGAGGAGAGGATTGCTGAAAGCATGCAGCATAGTGCCATTGAGGGTGTTCCGGGTGGTGGCTTCCAGACGGGTGGTGGCCCATCACTGCATGGTAAGTCATGGTCTGTCTATGGGGGGGCAGGGTAGGTCACATGCAGTAACGCGACTTTGCTTTCCCTTACAGATCCTGAGTGTCTGCATGGGTCAGTGGTGGTGGGCATGTCCACTGAGGACAGTCAGCTGGAGATGGAGGAGGGCCCATCCACCTCCACAGGTATACATGGCTCAGTGCGACAGTGGGACCACCTGGCTGTCCACACTGATGTTGTTGTAACAGGTGTGGAGAAAGCCCTGCCTGTGTCCCAGCGTGCCGGTGTCCACGGATGCCAGCATGCTGTGACTGGGGCTGGTGCAGAGTCCGTCACTGATGATGATGTCGCTAGTGGCATGGGCAGTGATACGTGTGTGCCACGGGGTGGCCACACAGCAGGACACATCGCGGCCATGGCTGTGGATGGTGCTGCCATGCAGGCCTGTGTGTCAGCACAGTCCCAGCCTGTGCCTGTCAGCACCAGTGGGGCAGCACTGGTGTTTGTTCAGGACAGTGGGACTGTTGCAGCCACTGCGGCGGCACCACTGAGCTCTGGGAGTGGCAGCATCAGCAGTCGGCCAATGGGCTTGGGGGTACAGGGTCCAGCGGCGGCGTCTGTGCACCACCTGTGGACATGCCCAGACCTGGTCCTGGTGCGTAGCGCCCACCCTCAAGGGGTGCTGAGCATCAGGGCTGCGCACACCAAGGGACAGGATGCCGAGGAGGCAGATGACCTCCTGGACGAGCACACCCGCCTACTGCAAGCATCAGTCCAGCAGCAGATGTGGCTTGCAACGTCGGTGGATGCACTGCGTGCGGCTCTGGAGCGGGCAGAGGAGCATCGCAGCAGAGACACCGCTCTGATCCTGGCAGGGATGGACCGGTTGCGGGAGGATGTGACCGCTGCCACTGACAGGCATGCACAGGCATTCACTGCTGTCATGGCCACAATGGGCACACAGTCAAGTGCCCATGCGTCGCGGACACCACGCAATGCACTGTCCACCCACTGTTCCCGGCGCCGTGCAACACCCTCCCTGTCGACACCAGGTTCAGCTGTGGGCATCCCGAGCAAGCCTGGCACAGGCATGTTCGGTGTGCTGCAGACCCCTGCGCGAGCACAGTCGCATTCACGCAGTGGAAACCCTGGGGGACCATCGGTGCCTCCCCATGAGGCCAGTGGTCAGCCTGTCAGTGCTGGCGGGTCTTGGCCGGGCCGCCCATGCATCCGTGGCGGCTGGGGCACTGTGTCGCGGGACTGACCGGTCTCCCAACGCGGCTACTGTCTGGTGCTGCCCTGTGTGCATTGTGTCTTTCAGTGGGCAGTGCACGGGTGGGTACCTGGCCCAGCACGCGGACACACAATCCATCTGCACACCCTCCCGGCTGCTGTCCGCAGTTGCGTGTGCATGATGATGCCTGCATTGTGCTGTACACCAATGTGCAATGGTGCTCAGCATCTAACACATGCACATGGACAGGCAGTGGGCATGGTGGTCTGTGGACATGTGTGTGGCTAGGGGTGGTGTTCTGGGTCGGTGTGCCTCCTGCCCTTTGTGCAAGTTTGGTGCGTTGTGTGTGCGTGTGTGAGTCCATCCGCGTGGCATGTTAGTCCTCACCCATCCCTGGTTGTGTGTGTGGTTCCATGCCCTGCCACTTCCCTTGACGGCATGCACCCCTGGTGTGTGTCCATGTGTGTTTGTGGGTTGTGCCTTAGCCACTGTTGGCTGCACATGGCCCCATGACTTACCTGGGTTGGCTGAAGTGCTCCTCCATGATGGTGTCCTGGTGCAGCTGTGCCAGCCAGGCAGTCGGGGTCCCGTCGGCCAAGGGGGCTGCCCATCACCATCGTCCACCGGTGTCCTCATCGTCCCCATCGCTGTCCCCCTCTTCCACCTGTATGGCTATCCCACATTCGTTGGCCATGTTGTGCAGGATGCAACAGGCCAGGAATAGCCCACAGGCCTTTGAGGGGCTGTACTGTAGGGCACCGCCGGAGGTGTCCAGGCAACAGAAACATGCCTTCAGCATCCCGAACACCCACTCGATGACATTACGTGTGGTGGCATGTGCCTCATTGTAGCGTTGCGCGATGCAGTTGCGGGCCACCAGTAGGGTGTGAGCAGCCAGGGATGGAGTGGGTATCCACTGTCACCTGTCTGTAGAGGGTGGAGGTTAGTTTGGTGATCAGCATCGCCCTGCCCTGGGCCATGTAGGCCACTACCCATGTCACCTCTGACCATGCCCCCCCAGGCCCTATGATTGTCCATGTGGTTTGCATACTCACCCACTAGGTGTCCAGTGGGGATATCCCCACTCTCGAATCTGTGGCACAGTGCTGACTGGTGCCAGATGAAGGCATCGTGTGCTCCCCCAGGGTGCATGGCACAGACATTGATTATGCGCCCCCTGGCATCGCACACCACCTGGCAGTTGATGCTGGCATAGCCCTTGTGATTGATGTATGCGGCCCCTCGGGGCAGGTGGTGTCTTGTGTGGCCATGGGTGCAGTCTATTGCCCCTAGCATGCCAGGCACACATGCTACCCTGTGGAACTCCCTGTATGTTTGCTGTGCGCCCGTTGCCAGGTTGGGAAAGGATGGACAATGGCATGTGGCAGCAGTGTGCTGGGGAATTGGGTGAGGTGGCGGACGTGGGCTACTGGGTTATGCCTGTGGTGTCCCCAGTTGGTCTCTGGAAGGTACCCATGGCAAGCAAGCACATGCAAGCTGTCACCTTTGTCTCCACTGACAGGGCATGGCTCCGTCGTGTGGGTGCCTGCATCACATCACTGCACAGCTCACAGAGCCGCCTCAGAATTGCCTGATTCAGGCGGTACCAGACCACAATCTCGGTATCACTGTACAGCTCGAAGCTGGTGCGGGCTCGGTATTGCCTGTTGGGGGCATACCGCCGACGGGCCCTTCAATGGCCATGCCCCCCTGCTGCCCGCCTTCTCACCCCCCTCATAATGGCCTCCATCTGGAAGGTGGCACTGGCCATGTCCCTGGCTTGTGTTCACCCCCCCTGGCAGCTGTTACTGTATTCCCCCCGCTGTCCTCACTGCTACTTCCCCTGCACTAGGAACACCTGCGTGTGGTGGCCTCTGTGCTGTGTGGCACTTCCCCCTTCTGCACTGGCTGTGGCTTCCCTGTGCCTCTGTGTTCAGGGTGCCCTTTCCCTGGCCTGCCCTGTGTCCCTCCTGCCGTTTGTGTGGCTAGAGTTCAGCCTCATGTGCCTTCCCTGTAGTGTTCTTACACCTCTCCCTTGTTCCTTTTTATTTTGGCTCATTTCCGCTATGGCGCAACTTCTGCTTGCTCCCCTATTGCGCATGGCGCAAGTTGTTGAATATCGCACTGCGCCATTTATGCATGGTTCCTCCCCCTTCAGTTGTGCATGCCTTATCATTGCGCTGTTGCTCAGCGTGATTTGGGGGGCGCAACTGCCTCCTGCTGAATATCGCAGAATGGTGCAATTTCGGACTTGCGCAGGTGCAACCCCATTGCTCATGGCTCAACTCTTGAATATCTGGGCCTATGACTTTTGATTTACAAAAAGGACATGTCTGGGTGTTGTCACCATGCCATAGCAAAAGGACAGTGCTGTGTTTGCATTACATCTCAATATTTAAATGTTATTACATTTCAGAGCATGTACATGTTGAGACATTATTAAGTATAAAACACAATTGTCTGTGACACATGAAACTCATTTCAATGCTGTGTTTTTTTTTATTTCCCACACTTACTAAGTGAGCATAAAACCCCCACTGACAGCAGAAAATGTTCAGATGTACACGTTCAGGTATAGGTTAACAGTTCATTATAGGTGAATATTGACAGAAACTGTTCATTGTGTCAATACGATGATATCTTTGCATTATAATAAAAAAAATTTCTTACAAAAGTGGGCCTTTCTATTCAATCTATATCGCTTATCAAGTAAGAATGGTTTATAGTGAAATAGTTGAAACTGTAAAATTCTTCTCACATTTTCATGCTTGTGGTATTGTTACGTCCGGAGCGTTTCTGGATCCACAATGCCTGAAGAACAAGCAAGTCAACCAAACACAGGAAGGACTACATACTGTTAATCTAGTCAATGACAAATACTACTAACATAAGTGCCAAGGCAGTGTTCATCTATCCACCACCAACATCCATGACTGCAGATCCACGTTAAAAAGTACATTTCAAAAACACCATGGCAGTTCTGTGTTCCTCATCACCGGGCCACCCACACCGCACCATCATCCAAAACGGTTCACCAACAGCACATCAGTAGCTGTTTTGCTATGGCCAGAAAAAGACACCATCACACACCTCCAGGGATCACTGCTGAATGCCAACAAACAGTATCACGTGCAAGCATGTTTGTTGACCAACACGCTTGCACTGTGCACCACAAACTTCCATTCACAAAGTCTTCTACTTAGTGAATGCAACTTTACAGTACACGCTGCAAGCCAATCACTCCACCCAGCAGAACAATGTAGTTGTGCAGATGTAAGATGTCATTTGGTGGTCATCCCTGAATTTGAGCAGGTGTGTGAAATGGGCACTGATGGGCCGTGTGGGTCATGTGGTTATAGGAGAACAGTAGGCATACACTACCACTGTATGTACGAACTGTATTATTTTACATGGATTGTCACTTGGTGGTGGTGGTGGGGTGTATCACTATACTACCAGTGCATTTCTGTAATTACTATTTTATGTGGGGTGTGGTACAGGGAATGGAGGGTGTCTGTCACATTTCACCATGCCAGCAATGCACAATTCCTGGAAATGGATCCAGACAGGGATACTGTCTTACTACAGTCTGCAGCACTTTGGATGAATGTGTTGCTGGCACCTGGGAGGATGTCCAATAGGCCACAGGTTAAGCTGGCTGAAGGAGGAGGTAAGGAGCATTAGGAGGGAACTCGAGGGGATAGGCAAAAGGAGGATAGAGTGGGAGGTAGTGTAATGGCAGCATGAAAAACAAAACAGACATGGTGCACGGGGGGGAATGGGTCAAACGAAGGGGGGAGGTGTAACGGGCATCAATGGGGACATACCATCCAGCAATGAAGGAGGGACTAAGGTCTGGTTTACCAGGAGGGTGCTGTCAAAGGACAGGAAAGCACACACTTCGCAGGTCACAATGAAAGGGGGAACAGCTTCGGAGCACTGTTGACACTGGATGTGGTGGGTGATAAGGAGGAAGACATACTGTGGGAAGGACAGGAAGGAACAGATGCAGGTGGAGGCAGGAGTGTGTACAAAGGTGGAAGGGAATATGGGAGGCCATAGGGCTGAATTACTGGATAACAGCCTGTGGGGGGAGGGCAGCAGCATGGCTGGGGTGGGGGATGGTGTGAGAGGGTAGGCCAGCCAGCAGGAGGGATGGGGGGCGGTAGGTTTGGGGTAGCAATGGAAGAAGGAGCAGTGTTCGTAGGTAAAAGGAAGCCAGAAATGAGAACGGGGGGAAGGGGTGCTTAACTGCTTCATGGGAGGAAGGGGGTGCGTTAGTGGTGGGGGACTCCACACTGAAAGGGATCACATGGGGCGGTAGATGGCGACGGGATAGTCACATATGTGTGGAAGCCATACCAGGTGTAAGTGCAAACAGAGTGTTACAAGCAACTGTAAAATACGTGAGGATGAGAAGCATGAGACAGCACATAGTGGTGTATGTGGGGACTAAAGACCTAGCAGGGGAGACTGTGGAGGTGGTGAAGGAAAGGGTCAGACACTTAGGAAAGATGTGCATGGAAGTAGTGGAGACCACTGCCTTTTCGGAGGTGCTCCCAGTACCCAGAGTGAGCACAGTGAGGAAGGACAGGATTAGGGAATTCAATATGTGATTGGAGGACTGCTGTAGATGAAAAGGGGTATGGGTGGGTGGGGAGATGGTGTCAGACCTGGCACAATAACGAACTACATGCAGGAGATAGGCTGCACTTAAGTGGGGAGGGAAAGGCAGTATATTAAAGCAGAAGCCACAGGAGTATACAGCAACAAAAGTGAATTTAAAATAGCGCTGGGGCTCACACTATTTGCAAGGTACCCTGGGATTGGGTGAGCCTAAAACCCCAAGCTAGTAAGAAGAAACTTGGGATTTAGTCCAGAAGGGGCAGGGTAAGGAGGGAGGGAGGGAGACCTGTAAAATGAGGGAAGGAAAAAGGGGTGTAGCATTGTCTCAGTGAATGCGGGAAGCCTTGGTAACAATGCAACAAACCTTCAGGCGCTCTTGGCTGTAGGTAGGGTGGACATTGTGGAAATTGAAGAAATGTGGTCCACTGAACACCCGGACTGGTACCTGGCAATCACTGGGTTCAGACTGTATGGAAAGGACAGTGGGTAGGGGAGGGGAAGGGGGGCTGTCCATGCGCGGGAGCAGATTAAATGTACAAGGGACAAAAAGTAAGAGAGGGATATGGAGGCAATGTGGTTACAGCTCCTGGACTACAGGTGGAGGAAGCTGATGTTTGGCGGGGGGGTGTATAAGTTGCCGTCCCAGACAACAGAAAGGGACATGGAACTGACGGAACCAAATCAGTAGGGTACATAGGACGGGGAACATGAAAGTAGTGGGGTATACCAACCTGCTGGTGGACTTGGTTGTGCACGTCACTTCCCATGCCAGAGAGAGGGTCTTCTTGGATGCATTCCAGGAGGTGTTCCTGACACAGCTGTTGGAAGAAAGTACAGTTACGTAAGAACTTACCGTAACAGTAGATCTTCGAGAACAGCTCTTGCAGCAGGTTACACCATTAGGACTGAAGCCGGCAGGCGCCAGGACCCCACAGAAATTTTCTAGCTGGCAGTCTTCAGCGGGGATCGCCTCCGACGTCGGGCGTAGTACATAAGGAGGTGGTTCCCCCCCCAATAATCCTCAGTTCTCCCGCCGGAGACTCCCGGCCACTGGATGACATCAGAAGGGGAGACCGGGGATCCGCCATCAGATGGCAAAACAAGGCAACAGTAAATGTCCCATCCTAGGAGATGGATGCTTGACTACGACCTACCTCCAGCGGGGATGGTGGAGGAAGATTTGCTGCAAGAACTGTTCTCAAAGACCTACTGTTACGGTAAGTTCTCTGTAACTGTACATATCTTACTAGAAACAGCTCTTGCAGCAGGTTCACCATTAGGACTGATTTCCAAGCAGTAATGGCAATCATGCACCATCGGGAGGAGGAAAGGTAGAAACCTCGAGATACCCCGGGCCTAGGACAGAAGTCCTTGAAGGACAGCTAGACCGAACCCTGCTCTTCGCCACGATGCAATGTCCAGGCTGTAATGCCTGATAAAGGTATGCACAGAGCTCCAAGTAGCTGCAGCACAAATAGCTGAGGTGGAAACATTCTTCAACGCCGCAAAGGAAGTAGCCACCCCTCTAGTGGAATGACCATTAACCGCACCCGGTAAGGGTTTATTGCGCTTCTGGTAACAGAATGTAATACACTGTATAAGCCACCTAGACAGTGACTGCTTCGAGACAGGAGCTCCCTTCATCCTATGGGCAAAGGAGATGAAAAGTTGGTCCGACTTTCGGTGTTGTTTGGTTCTGGTCAGGTAGTATCTGAGGCACCTGTGCACATCAAGGGTGTACAGAAGGGCTTCTCCTCGATTAGAGTATTTCGGAAAATACACTGGTAGATGGATGTCCTGATTAAGAGTGAGAGCCGAGACCACCTTAGGCAGAAATTTTGGATTACTCCTTAGGGATACCCTGTCCTGGTGGAAAACCAAATAAGGCTCTTTGCACATTTATTTATTTATTTTATTTAGTTTTTGTTGACCGGGTAAGTGCACTAGACAAATCCTGCCTATTTTCAGGCACGACCCGGGGGAGGGGGGATACAGATGAATGCCAACTGACCTTGAACCAGAGTAAGCTGTTGGTGGTATTTTTAGTGAATGAGGGAAATTTGGCCAGGACACCGGGGAAATCTCCCTGCTCTTTTCGAAAGTGCCATGGGATCTTTAACATCCACCTGAACTACCACCAATCCAGGCAGATGGGACCTCAGTTTAACATCTCATCCGAAAGACGGCACCTCAGAAGTGCAGCACCCCTCTCATGCTGCACTACAGTGTCAGTGCTGGGATATTAACCCAAGTGCCAGATGTGGGAACTGAACCCACAGCCCTCTGATCTCACATAAGTGCGTGCATTTCAGAAATTCTTCTGGCAGAAGTAACTGCAACTAAAAACAACGTTTTCCAAGAGAGAAAATGTAGCTCGCAATCCGCGGCTAGTTCAAAAGGTGGCAGCGTGAGCTGCTCCAGGATGAAGGGCAAGTCCCATGGAGGGACTGGATCCTTAATTGGGGGCCTAAGGTGGAGGACGCCCCTCAAAAAGGCACATGTCGTGTCCAGCTGGGCCACAGTGCATTGGCCTACGGGGGCATGGTAGGCTGAAATGCAGGGATCGACAAATTTCAAAATTACATGCTAGTCCAGGACAACTGACCTTGCTAAAAATAGTAGTCCGAGTGTTTTGAGTGGTAGTCCATGGTCGGAAGACTGTATTTCAAGGGAAATTACAGAAACTTAATGTAGCGACAAAGTACGTGGTGTGGGGGTTGTACCATTAATTCTAGGTGGATGTAGAACATTAAGAAGCAGGAAAGATCATGTATGTTTTTAAATTTGTCAGTCCCTGCTGTTACTACAGGTTGAATCACTCTGATTCAATTACCAGAATATAAGCAATAAGACATGACAGGTATTGGTCTTCCACCTGGTAAAGTTCAGTGGTCCCCCCTTCCACCCCCCCAAGCAGTACCAAGAAAATCAGCTTACTGTACACAATTATCAGTTGAGAGCACATTAGAAACACACCATGCAGTGTGATGCTATAGCAGATATCACAAAAATCCACTTTATAAATCCAGCAATACACACGTGATGCATTCCCCAAGGGGTGCAAGGACAATTAGCCTTTGTGCCTATACCTCACAAACCCCTGGTGTGTGCATCACAAATGCTTTAAATCACAGCCTGTAGTTTATTTTGGGTTATTTAATTTAAATCACCTTTTTCTAAAGTAAATATATATATATATATATATCTGTATATCCTTGGGAGACACTAGTGCATAAGATATTATCACACACATCTATAGCAGTGTTGGGGGGGGGGTTGGGGGATGATGGTTACAATCTGTTTACCTATTTTGCATCTGGATTCATGCCACAAAACAACTAAGTGTAACACTATTAAGAAACGAATTAATGTAGTAATTATCTGATAGCAGTATCATGTTTCTTCACTTGAGAAACATTTGTATGATGCCTCAGTCTCAGTTCACAATACGCCAGTTTTAATCTATTCTCTCTCCACCCAAAAAAGCAAAAGCAGCTTCACCTCAATGAAACAGACAAGAAATTACGCACTAGTGTTTTGGGGTAATACAAGCAAGGTAATTAGGAGAGAATAAAATGGAAACTGACTCCATCCATGACTTTTTCTGCCCTTTGCCTCAC
Source organism: Neoceratodus forsteri (assembly GCA_016271365.2). Classification (NCBI taxonomy): domain Eukaryota; kingdom Metazoa; phylum Chordata; order Ceratodontiformes; family Ceratodontidae; genus Neoceratodus; species Neoceratodus forsteri. The sequence continues at coordinate 1,019,344,092 of CM057454.1, read as the reverse complement.
ACGATGCTCGCCTCCACTCCAAGAGCACTAGCGTTGCTTGCTATCAGCTGGCTAGCTCGCTGGTGTCTTCAGTACACCACTTTGTATCTCTTGCCCAAGTAGGCCAGGCCTGCTGCTCCCAGCACAATTTCATGCCACTATGCAGGTTCTGACTTGGTCTCCCCAGCTCCCCTTTGCTACCCAGCATACTCACAGCACTTCTTCTGATGACAGTCCTCTGTGCAAACTATTTCCAGTCGTAATATCACTATGATCCACCTGACAGCATGCATGGCCTGCAGTTCCCCCCTGCCCAATCGCCCGACATCCATGCTTTCCTCAGTCAATCTCGCGCCCCTTACCCTTACCTGCTGAAGAAGACACGGCACATGACTTGCCATCACCCGACCGATCCTGGTACATGCCTGCTCATTCAGCCACCACTTCAACTCTGCATTCAAGAGCTCTCCTCTCCGACAGATTTATCCATACTGTGCACACCCGGCTGGCTGCTTCCCACAAAAAAAAAAAAGAAAAAATTGGCTCCACCACCTCAGATGCTGTGACCCCTCTTGGCCGGATGCCGAAGCACAGAGGTACATACCTAAAAAAGTGATGTGCAGACTGATGCTTGTCCGTGGGCAAGTGGCTGACTGAAAAATGCTTGTCCCAGGCAGAAATTTGGTAGCCCGGGACGTCGGGCTATGGGATTTGTCGATCCCTGCTGAAATGGCACAAAGGTGCACTTTAATCGAGGAGTAAGCCAGGCTGGAGTGGAAAAGGGATAGCAGGTAGTCCAGTACCAGCTTCTCTGGACAGTCCAAAGGTGGAAAACTGCGTGCTTGAGCCCACAAGCAGAACCTGCGCCATATCATGGCGCAGGTTGCATGGGTAGCCAGTTTTCTAGTGGCAGAAAGCACATCTGCCACTTCTTGCGAGACCCTGTATTGCACCATGGCTATGTCTCTAGGAGACAAGTGTGCAGGTTCAAGTAACTTAGGTCTGGATGGACTAAGGAACCTGCTTCCTGAGACGGTAAATGGAAGCTGACTGGCAAAGGCACTGGAGGTTCCCGGGATAGCTGATGCAAGAGAGGGGACCATATCTGTCTGGGCCAGAAGGGTGCGATCAGAATGAACGTTGCTTGCTCCCTGTGAAGTTTTATAACAACTCTCTGGATCAATGGGAAAGGAGGAAAGGCATAGAGGAATCTGCCTGTCCAGGACAGGGACAACGCGTCTTGCCAGAAAACACCAGGCCCTGGATCTAGCGAGCAAAAATTGGGCAGTTTTGCGTTGTATGGGGACGCGAAGAGGTCTAACTCTGGAGTACGCCATCTGCGAAACAGATCTTCTGCCACCTCCTGGAGTAGTTCCCATTCGAGGACTCTGGCCTGAGTGCGACTCAGGCTGTCTGCAATGGTGTTGTCCACTCCCGGAACATGAACTGCAATAAGATTTGCGTCGTGTTGCAAGACCCAATCCCATACCCTAATGGCCTCCCTGCAAAGCGGGTAGGAGTGGGTGCCTCCTTGTTTGTTGAGGTAATACATCACCGCGGAATTGTCTGTTTGTAACAGAAGTGTACCTGGTGGATTCTCCAACTGGAAGGCCTGCAGAGCATAAAGAACTGCCCTCATTTCCAGTATATTTATGTGGAGACGAGACTCCTGGGCTGTCCACAGGCCCTGAGACTGAACACCATCGAGGTGTGCTCCCCACCCGAGCCCTGAGGCATCTGTGGAGAGTGTCACAGTCGGGGACGGTGCTGTGAAGGGGACTCCCGCCAAGAGGTTCCCTGGATGTAGCCACCATTGCCAATCTCGAATTACAGTCTTCATGATTTGGATTGGATGCTGCAGATGGTCTTGCCTTTGGTCCCATTGTACCCATAACATCGTGGAGACGGGCTAGTGGGACTGTTGCAATGGCCGCAGCCATGTGACCAAGCAGGCAAAGGACCAGTCTGGCTGGGACGGTCTTCTTCGCCGATAATTCCCTGATGAGGGATCTGATGTGTTCTGCTCTGTCCGTGAGAAGGAAAGCTTTCCCTCTGTGTCCAGAACTGCTCCGATGAACTGCAGTGTCTGGGATGGAACCAGGCGTGACTTCCCGTAATTGATGAGAATGCCCAGAGTCTTGAACAGAGACTGGGTGCAGTGAATGGCAGAAATCAAGGCCTCCCGGGAGGACGCCATGAGAAGCCAATCGTCCAGGTAGGGGAACACGTAGTGGCCCTATCTCCTCAGAGACGTGGCTACGACCGCCATGCACTTCGTGAATACCCGAGGTGCCGATGACAGCCCAAAGGGAAGAGCTCGGAATTGATAATAGCGGCCCTGAAACTCGATGCGCAAGAACCTCCTGAGCGCCTCAGCGATAGGAATATGCAGATAGGCGTCCTGCATGTCCAAGGACACAAGAAATGCGCCCTGCTTCAGCATGGGAATCAGGCCCAGGAGGGTCACCATGCGGAAGTGCTTGTAAGCGACTAAAAGATTGAGATCGCTGAGGTCCAGTATTGGGCGGAGGTCCCCTGTTTTCTTGGGAACCAGGAAGAAGTGAGAATAGTACCCTAGTCCTCTCCGGTTCCCTGGTACGTGCTCTAAGGCTTCTTTTTCCAGAAGTGCGAGCACTTCCTGCTGTATGAGCAGGGCATGCGACCCAAATAACGGAAAGCAGGGTGGTCTTGTAGTGGGTTGTCTACTAACCTATGTAATGGCCATTTTGGACCAACTCAGAACCCACCTGTCAGTGGTGATCGATTGCCACCCTGAAAGGTGGCGTGCGATGCGACCCCCGACTTTCTTTGCCTGTTGATCCTGAGGAGGGGTGGGGGCCGGGAAGGAGTCATGCTGTGGCAGCGGTTGTCCCTGCGGGCTGGGCCGACTTTGAGTATCGTTGGCCTCTGCCTGGGGATGACTTGGCCTGGGTCTTGCGTGAGAAAGTGCCCCTCTGCTGCTGGCCGTAACATTGCTGTTGCCTTTGTAGCCGGCCGCGAAAGCGGCTCTGGTTCCTGCAAAAGGAACTAGGCCTAGATCTGTACATGGCCTGTACAGATTGGACTGCCTTCCCTGCATCTTGGAGTTTGGTGATAACCTTCTCAGAGGCTTTACTAAACAGTACCTCGCCGTTATATGGGACGTCTAGAATGTTTTTCTGAACGTCCGGGGTAAATCCGGAGACACGGAGCCAAGAGGGTCTCCGGAGACAAACACCTGAGGCTGCAGCTCTGGCCGAAGAGTCCGCAGAATCATATGCAGCTCTGAGCACTTGGGTCCCCACATCTGACCCAGTGCAGAGGAGGTTTAAGAGCTCTGCTTTCTGGTCACCATCGGGAAGCTTTTCAACCAGGTCCTGGCCCTGTTCCCACAGGGTGTTCTGGAATTGAACTATATGGGTAAGATAGTTCAGTGACCTGATGGCACAAGTAGCAGCCGCGTACGTGTGCCTCCCCAGGGCATCCAATTGCTTGGATTCCTGGTCCGGTGGCTGAGTGCTCATATGCTGTGGTCTCCGAGACCGGTCATGTGAAGCAGTGATGACCAGGGAATCTGCCAGAGGATGGTTCGCCAAATACTGGTCCTCCCTAGGGGCCTTATATAGGCGGTCAGCCTTCTTCAGCACCACGGGAGTGGAATGCGGATGTTTCCACGCAGCCTTGGTGACGTCTGCGAAGGTATCCACCAAGGGCGGCACTACCACAGGCTTCGGGTCTTTTTGCCAAAGGTAGCGGGCAAGGCATTGTCACTCAGGGTCAAGCTCCTCAGCATCCCACCTCATGTTGTCCTGGATGTGCTTCATGATCTCGGCGAAAGAGGGATCATCCGGAGGAGACCTGGGGAGGTCATGTGGGACAGAAGAGGGAATGCTGAGTGGAGAAGGTGATCTGGAATACTCTGAAGTATCCGACCTGGAATCCTCCCCCGACGGAGTGTACTGGTGTCGTCTGGGTCCTTTGGGGCTGGGTGACCCTGAGTGGGATCTGGAGGGAGGCCTTCTCCTGTTGGTAGATCTACCCCTAGGAGGTGGAGTTTTCTTCTTGGGGGATGAAGGTCGTCCTACTGGCCCCTTAGGTGGTGGAGGGGGCGTAGGCAGTGAAGGAGTAGGAGGAGGATGTGCGGGGACCACATCCTTCTTGATGGCATCCCACCAAAAGGTAAAGAGCTCCTTTACCTCCGCAAGGTTCATACCTGACGACGGACCTGGCACCGGTGGCCTGCCGCCGGGGTCGGGCATTGGGTCCCCGTGGGAGCCTGGCATGCTCGATGTCGCCCGCCTGGTCTTTGGGCTGTGTGGCGTCCTCCTCTGTAGAATTCCTACGACTGGCGTCCGCCGGCGACGGGGGTGCGGTCTTCCGCTCCGGGGTAGCCGACGTCTGTCCCCTGGCCGACATCTTCGGACCAGGTGAACGCCTGGCTGGCGATGGGTGTCTAGCTGGTGTCGTCGGCTCCTGTGGGTGCCGGGCCGATTTCGAGTGCTTGGCCGACATCAGGTCCGATGTCCGTTTGAGGGATGTCAGGTCCTTAGTTTTCCTGGGTGCCGGATCAGGACCTTGAGGTGGTTGGGAGACTGACCTGGAGTTGGTGTCCCGGCGACGGGAGGAAGAAGATTTGTGGCGCTCACCCGACTTTGACGAGGTCTTGGAGAGTGTTGAAGAAGCAGAGGGCCTCGAAGTCTTCAGAGGCTGGGGCGATGAAGAACTGCTGGAGGACCTGACCTGGACCGTTGGAGGTTGCAACTGAGCCCTGGAGGGAGAGCGGTCCGATTTAGAGCCGGAGCTTCGGGAGTCTGAGGCCTGTGTAGGAGACCTGGACCTCGCCTTTTCCCGGTGCTTGTCCCAGTGTTTGTGGGATTTGCTTGAAGATTCTCCTCAGGAGGAAGGTTCCTGGTCCATACTTTTCAGTTTTTCTTCTAAAAGAAATGCTTGAAGTGCCTTCTGACGGCCGATCCTGGTGCGGCTGTTAAAATCCTGGCAAAAAGAGCAGGTCTTGGTGTCGTGGTCCGGGCCTAGGCAGCACACGCAGGACGAATGGGGATCCTTGAAGGGGATCTGTTTGCCACAGCCGCTCTTCGAATGGTGACCCTCTAGAGATGGAGTTGGAGAGGACATCAGTTGAGCAAAGCCAAAAAAGGACGAAAATATTCATAGTTCAGTAGTCGTCATATGCCAGAAAGGAGACCGAGAGGCCGATTCTGGCGAGTCGATGGCGGGAAAAGAACTGAGGATTATGGGGGCACTGCCTCCTTATGTACTACGCCTGACGTCGGAGGCAGTCCCCACTGAAGACTGCTAGCAGAAATTTCGTGGGTCTGGCCGCCACTCTTCAGTCCCAATGAGTCTCCTGCAAGCTGTTCAAGTAAGATCCCACAAGACTGGGGAACATGCTGGTCCTGGTACTATTTAACAGTGAGGCACTGAGGTATATAACGGTGTAGGATGTGTTCGCTGACAGCAATCATCAAACGGTGTGGTTCAACATCACAATGAGCCAGAGGGATCCGCAACCAAGGTGGCATATTTGTGAAAGGCGTAATTTGTCAAAATTTGGGTAATTGCCGAAGGGGAGACTCAAAAGAATAAATGGAGTAAAGGGGTCAGTGCAGAAGTGGAACATAACAAAGCAAGAAACCATAGAGGTGATGGAAACATGCACCATGCTACATAGTAAGAAGAATAGGGCAACGAGATTGTGGTGGCTTAACAGGGAGGTGATTGAAGTGGTGAGATCAAAAACAGCAGCGTACCACAGGTTAAGAAAGACAGGAAGGAAGAGGACAGGGAGGAGTACACCAATTGGTACAAGGAGGTGACCAAGAGGGTAAGGGGTGCGAAAGTCACTAGGGAAGTCAGATCAGCGCAGGGAATTGAAGGAGGGGAGAAATACTTTTCAGATATGTCATGGAGAAAAGGAAGTGCAAGGATACTATAGTGATGATAAAAAGGAGGAAGGAGTGGGTGTTAGAGTGGAAGCACTGAATGAGTACTTCAGCTCAGTGTTCACAAGGGAGGATGGGCATCCATTACCACCCGGTATGGTGGCATGGGGGATAGGGGGTGTGAGTTAACAGAAAGTAGGATAGAGGGTATCATAGTCTTGGAAGTGGTAAGGGCACTGAAGGTGAATAAAGCACTGGTGCCAGATGTTATCCACCCCTGGGTGTTGAGGGACACTGCAGAGGTTGTAGCAGAACCACTGGTGGAACAGTTCAACACCTACGTTGAAATGGGGGAGGTGCCTCAGGACTGCAGGATGGCCCATGTGGTACCATTACCTAAAAACTGTCAAAGGGATGAGCAAGGGAAATGTAGGCTAGTCAGTCTGACATCCATAGTGGGAAACGTCATGGAGACAATACTGAAGGACAGACTGGCGGCATTTGTGGAGGTCAAGAAACTGCAGGATGGGAGGCAGCATGGATCTGTTTTAGGGACATCCTGCCAGACCAACCTTATACAGTACTATGACAGGGTGACGGTGGAGCTGGATGGGGGGACATGCTGAGGATGCGGTATACTTTGATTTAAGCAAGGCCTTCAATTAAGTGCCACATGGGAGACAAAGGGACAAGTTATCTGTGTTGTGAGTGTGGACAAAGACGGAATGTTGTACGTCAATGTGGGTAAGGGGTAGCCTGCAAAGGGTGGTGATGGTGGTGGTGGTTGGGGAGATGTCTCGGAGGATAGATCAGTGACAAGCATGGTGCTACAGGGCTTGGTGCTGGGCACAGTGCTATGTGGGTTATTCATGTCAGACATTAACAAAGTGTGGTGAGCAGGATTAGCCGGGTCGCCAATGAAACAAAAGAAAAAATTACTCATCTTAGTAATGTTGTTTCTTCTAATGGAGTCTTGCTATATTATGACATATGCAGTGAGTCCCAACCTTCGAACTGCTCCGGAGGTGAAAGAGTCAACTTTCCATGCCAGGCATGGAACTTTGAGCACGAGCTCGGTTGAAAACTCTGTCTGTTGTTCTTCAAACTCAAACTGTCAGATCTTTACGAGCAAAACTCACCTAAGTTCTGTGTGAAGCTGTAAACCTACACTAGCCAACTGGCTACTAATATATGAACACATTTTGGTCCCAAAACAAAGACTCAAGTCAGGGATCCAAAAATGAAAACACACACCAATCACCCCAAAAGGAGGGTGGAAAAACAAAGTGGGCATCTACTAAGTGCCAACATTGCACTGCCCACCCACATCCCAAAAGCAGAGGTTCTGAGAGGGGCGCAGGGAGGAGGTCATAATATAGCAAGACTCCATTAGAAGAAACAACATTACTAAGGTGAGTAATTTTTCTTCAAACAACATGAAGTCTTGCTATATTATGACATATGCAGACTACAGCAGTACCTCCATGGAGGAGGGACAGAACCTGCTTAGGAACAGGCTCTGAAGCACAGTTGTGCTGAAACCCGAGCATCACTCCTAGCCTGGATGTCCAGGGAGTAATGCTTGGTAAGTGTGAACTGCTTTTCAGGTAGCTGCTTGACATATCTCTAGGATAGGGATGTCCCTGGCAGCAGCCAGAGACGCAGCTGTAACTCTGGTAGAGTGAGCCCTCAGGCCTGAGGGAGGAACCTTACCCAGTTTTTCATAGCAAAATTGGTTACAAAAGACAATCCACCTGGCAATGGATCTTTTAGTGGCAGGTTTCCCTTTACCAACCTCACTATAAGTGAGGAACAGTTGGAGGGAGTCAAACCTGTGACCCTTGGCACGGTCTATGTAGCAACTAAGAAAAAATTACTCACCTTAGTAATGTTGTTTCTTCTAATGGAGTCTTGCTATATTATGACAATTGAAGTGAGTCCCCATCTTCGAACTGCCCCGGAGGTGAAATAGTTAACTTTTCCATGAAGCATGGAACTCTGAGCGCGAGCTCGGTAAGAAAGCTCTGTCTGTTATATAGCACTTATAGGCTGGGAGGGGAGTTGCTAGCAGTCACAAAGAACATACCCACATAGAAGATTGATAAATAAGCTAGGTAGGCTCGGGGTGGGTCAGAAGTTGGTCAACTGGGTGGCAAACTGGTTGACTGGCAGAAAACAGAGAGTGGTGGTAAATGGTATACAGTCAGAAGAGATGCAAGTCACAAGTGGGGTACCTCAGGGATCAGTCCTGGGGCCAGTCCTATTCAACATCTTCATTAGTGACCTCAGTAGATGGACTAGAGGGTAAGGTTTGTCTGTTTGCAGATGACACCAAGATCTGCAACAGAGTAGATGATCCAGATGGGGTGGGCAGAATGAGAAGAGATCTGGATAAACTAGCAAAATGGTCAGAAGAGTGGCAACTGGGATTTAATGCAAAGAAGTGCAAAATCATGCACATAGGGAAGAGAAACCCAAGCCACTTATAGGCTGGGAGGGAGTTGCTAGCAGTCACAAAGGAAGAAAGAGACTTGGGCATCATCATCACTGATGACCTAAAATCATCCAAGCAGACCCTAAAGGTAGGTAAGGCTAGGGGGTGTTAGGGTGTATTAGTAGGGGTATCACAAGTCGTAGAGGAGGTAATAGTCCCTCTGTACAAGACATTGGTTAGGCCCCATCTGGAGTACTCGCGTGCAGTATTGGAGGCCACACCTTCACAAGGACATTAACCAAATTGAGGCAGTCCAGAGAAGGGCACAAAATGGTGCAGGGACTGCATCAGAAGACATATGAGGACAGATTAACGGAGCTCAATATGTATACCCTTGAGCAAAGGAGGGAGAGAGGTGATATGATCGAGACATTTAAACACCTTAAGGGCATAAACAAGGTGAAAGAGTCTAACATGTTTAAATATAAGAAAATTGCAGGACAAGAGGACACAGCATGAGATTAGAGGGAGGCCGATTAAGGGGAATGTGAGGAATTCTTTTCACAGAAAGGGTGGTAGATGCATGGAATAGCTTACCACAAGAAGTGGTGGCTATGAATACAGTGCAGGGCTTCAAACAGGCATGGGATAGGCATAAGGAGCAATACAAATGACTATGAATAGATAGGTCACTGACAGAGCAAGCCCGATGGCACATTTATAAGGTAGAAAAGAAATGGGCAGACTGGATGGGCCTTGCGGTCCTTATCTGCCGTCAACTTCTATGTTTCTATGTTTCTATGTGTTGTGCTTCAAACATAAACTGTCAGATCTTTAAGAGCTAAAACTCACTAAGGTTCTGTGTGGAAACTGTAAACCTACACTAGCCAACTGGCTACTAACCTAAACACACATTTCCTGGTCTCAAACAAAGACTCAAGTCAGGAGACCTAGAAAAAGAAACACACAACACCAATTCACCCCAAGAAGAGGGTGTAAAAAACAACAAGGTGGGCATAAATGAGTGCCAACCCTGAAAGGCCCAGCCATACCCCAAAACGGAGGTTCTGAGAGGGGCAGGCAGGGAGGGAGGTCATAATATAGCAAGACTCCATTAGAAGAAACAACATTACTAAGGTGAGTAATTTTTTCTTCAAACAACATGAAGTCTTGCTATATTGTGACAATTGCAGACTACACAGCAGTAACCCCATGGAGGAGGACAGAAGCTACTTAGGAATAGGCTCTAAGAACAGCTGAAAGTAAACCGGGCATCACTCCCAGCCTGATGTCCAGGAGTAATGCTTAGAAAGTGAACTGCTTCCAGGTAGCTGCTTGACATATTTCTAGAATAGGAATGTCTCTGGCAGCAGCCAGAGAAGCAGCTGTACCCTCTGGTAGAGTGAGCCCTCAGGCCTGAGGGGAACTTTACCCAACTTTCGAGCAGAATTGGATACAAGAGACAATCCACCTGGCAATGGATCTTTAGTGGCTGGCTTCCCTCACCAACCTGCTGTAAGGCAGAACAGTTGGAAGTGAGTCAACCTGTGACCCTTGGTACGCTCTATGTAGTAACTAAGGGCTCTCTTCACATAGCAGCGCAGCCTCTCTCACCAGAGGAGGAGTGGTCAGTGAAGTACACTGGAAGAGAAATTGATTGATTAAGGTGGAAATCTGAAACCACCTTAGGAAGGAACTTCCTGTTAGTCCGGAGACCACCTTATCTCTGTGAAAGGAGATAAAACTGCTCCACTGACAACGCTTGTAATTCACTTAGCGGCCTGGCAGAGGTGATGGCTACCAGAAACACAGTCTTCCAAGTCAAGTACTTAAGCTCAGCTGAAGACAAGGCTCAAGGGGCTGCATAACTGAGCAATGCAAACATTAAGATCCCAGGCAGGGGCAGGGTCCCTGAATGGAGGGTTGGTGTGAAGCAACCCCTTAAAAAACTTGGAAAATACAGGATGAGCTGAAAGAGAAGAGGACTTACCTGCTGAAATAAAAGCAGACACAGCTGCCAAATGCACCTTCAGGGTAGCTGGTCTGAGCCCCAGAGAATTCAGATGGACCATATAATCCAGGACTGTGGGTAGATCAGCAGAGTCTGGGGAAATATGCTTTTCGAGCACCATATGGAAAACCTTTTCCATTTGGAGTTGTGGTATCTCTGTGGAAGGCTTCCTTGAGGCCTTAATATCTCCATTACACCTTGGGAAAGGTAAATCAGCAACTCTAACTCTTCAAGAACCAAGCCTTGAGATTGAGAGATTTGAGATTCGGATACTCAAACCTTCCCCTGGGCACAGGTTAACAGATTGTGATTCCTGGGAAGGCACAGGGAGGATGGACTGATAAGGACAGTAGGAGTGGATACCAGGTTGTCTGGCCCAATCCGGAGCTATCAGAATGACTTTCAGGATTGGGATCTGATTTTGACTAACACTTTGAACAGGAGAGGGAAGGGAGGGAAGGCATAGAGGAACTTCCCTTCCCAACTGAGGGCTAAGGCATCCAGGGGGAGTGAGCCCAACACTGCGGGCCTGCAGCAAAAAAGGGGAAGTTGGTGATTGTCTGGGGCTGCAAAGAGATCAATCTGCGGGGTGCCCCATCTGGCAAATACTACTCCCAAGACCAGGGATCCAGTGACCATTCGTGATGGCCCTGAGAAATCCTGCTGAGAGCATCTGCCAGGACATTGTCCTTGCCTGGAAGGTGGACTGCCATAAGGAGGTATTCGGGAGTGCCAGAGACCATAACTTCATCGCTGTGCACAAGGCCACAGACCGAGTGCCCCCTTTCTTGTTGATGTACCACATTGTAGTGGTGTTGTCTGTTCTGACCTGTACAATCTTGTTCTGAACAGACTTGGAAAAAACTTGAAGTGCTAGAAAAACTGCTCTGAGCTCCAACAGGTTGATGTGAAGCAGAGATTCCTGGGGAGACCACAGACCCTGGGTGGTGAGGTCACCCATGTGAGCTCCCCAACCCAAGAGGGATGCATCTGTAGTAAGGATTAGGGAGTGAGACTGAGTGACAAAAGGAACCCCTTGTCTCAGGTTGCTCTGATCCTGCCACCACTGTAGGGCTTGGATCAGGGTTTGAGTTACTGGGATCAACTTGGTCAGAGGATCCTTTCTTTGGGACCAAAAAGCTCTCAAATGGAACTGGATGTCCTCATCTGAAATCTTGCTCCTGCACAACTGCTGTGGAAGCAGCCATGTGTCCCAGGGAGCTGCAGAAAATGCCTTGCTGGTCGAGACCTGCAGGGTGAATGAGGAGGCCAGGGAGACTAGGGTCTTTGCCCTGTCCAGAGGAAGGAAGGCCCTGGCCTCTTTTGTGTTCAGTTCTGCGCCTATGAAGGTAAGAAGCTGGACAGGCTCTAGAATTGACTTCGAGAGATTCAGAAGGAAACCTAGAGAGGTAAGCAATTGCTGCGTTATCTGAAGATGTAAAGTGACCTGTTCTGGGGACTGGCCTACTATGAGCCAATCGTCCAGGTAAGGCAAGATGGCAATCTTTTGCCTTCTTAGGTAGGCAACTGCTACTGCTAGGCATTTGGTGAATACCCTGGAGCAGAAGTGAGGGCAGGGCATTGCTCTGAACTGGTAATGGCCTGAGGGCAGCTCTGAACCTGAGGTACTTTCGATGGGAGCTCTGATGGGAATATGGAAGTAGGCATCCTTGAGGTCCAGGGAGGCTAGCCAGTCCCTGGCCTTAGAGAGGTAAGATATCCTCAAAGTCACCATTTTGAACCTTGGTTTTAAAGGTGCATGTTTAAGTATCTGAGATCCAGGATGGGCCCCATTCTCCTGTCTTTTGGGGTAAGGAAGTACCTGAGTACAAACCTTGCCCTGGTGTAGGGGACGAACCTTTCCATGGCTCTGAGAGCCAGGAGGGTAGAGACCTCTGCTCTAGGGCGAAAGTGTTCTGATGGAGATGCAGGTAGGATCTGGTTCTCATCTTTGGAAATTTTTTGAAGCTGAGAACCAGTCCCGGCTTATACTTCCAGGACCCACTTGTCTGATGTTAGAGACTTCCAGTCCTGGACAAAGTAAGCCAGCCTCCCCACAGGTAGAGAAGAATCAGCCTGGCAACCCCATGAGGGTACCTGCTTGGCAGGGGCTTTGGGCTGAGGGATGGAGCAGGCTCTGCTTGTACCCGCCTACCTCTCCTCTAAAGAACCTCTGGGCACAGGCTAAAGAGGAAGCTTGGCTTAGGTAAAAGGCCTCATGAAAAGGCCTGCCCCTGCCTTTAGGAAGCTGCTTTGAGGAGTGGCTCTGCCTTTCCCTTGGCCTGTGCAATTCTATAGGTGGTCCTATATTCATCCATTTTCTTTCATGTAATTTCTCTGTTTGCTCCCCAAACAGAGAATTGCCCACAACAGGAAAATCCATGGCCTTAGACTGGGTATCCTGAGACAGGAGTACATTTGAGCCAGCCATCCTGTGAAGAGCTACAATGTAAGCCATGACTCTTGATGAAACATCATTAGAGTCCACTGCAGCATGAAATTGCACCTTGGATGCCTCAATACCATCCATAGCCACCTATTCCAAGTTCCCTCAAGAAACTGGTCAGGGACCTTTTATGAGCCAGCACAGTATCCCATCTGATTTCTGGTACTTAGCAGCATAAGCCATATAATTTGCTATGTCTGAGTCCCAAAGATGTGCCATGTACTGTTTCTTTGCCATAGCATCAATCTTCCTGGAGTCCTCTCAGGGGTGGAAGTTAGGAACATTAGCCTTGTCACAGGCTGCAGCCTGCACTACCCCCATATGGCTGCATTGCTGAGTGAGGAAATCAGTGTCAGAACCTGATAAGGTATAACTTTTACTGTCTGTTTCCGAAAAGATTTGTGTAAAGGAATAGACAGTCTCCTAGACTCTGGAATATCCATCATTTCTACATAGTCAGGCTCCTCTTGGTCATCAACAGCTTCCTCAACAGGGAGCTGCAGAGTATCAGCAACTTTCTTATAAAAAATGAAATGAGAAGGGACCTAGAAAGCCTGGGAGGAGAAACCTTTGGCGGGTCTATCTGAGAGATGTCCGGTTCAATGGGCACATCCAGATCTTCAAACCATATTCACTTCCTCATAATCCTCTTCCCCTTCTCTCCGCTTCATAAAATCCTCTCACAATCATAAACTTTGAACCGTGGAGCTGCTGAACCGAACGCCTCACCTGATAGTGACGGTTCGGTCGGATGGGAAAGAGACTGACAATTTGAATTGCTTTAGCCATTCTTCAGCAGTTGGGAGAGAACTTTGGCTTTACGCTAGCTGACGCTCTAGTCCTTGCTGGAACCGCCCTCAGAAACCGGCTCTCGCTGCCTGGTGAAGCACGCCTGGTCAGAGGAGCATTCTCCGGCCTGGCTGGTACCCAACTCGGCTGGCCATCCAGGTCAGTTGACTTTTGGCCTCCTGCTCCTGAGCCTCACTAACTCTTTTCTTTGGTGGCAGCAGGGAAATTTCACAAATCTGGCAATCTGAACTGAGGTGGTCAAACCCCAGACAACAGACACATGTGGTGTGTGGGTCAGCTTCAGAAAAGCTTCCCACAAACACTACAGTGCTGAAACCCAGTGGGTCCGGTTTTCGGTTTTCAGACATAATGCCAGCTCCACTCAACTTGCCCGCTTATGGCAATCCACCAAACAAGACACCCTTATCGGTTTCCAACCGTCACTACGGGTAGTGGAAAACTGAATGAAATCTTTAGAACCGATAAAGACCGGGAACCGCACTCTAAAAAGGACTAGCAATTTTTCAACAACCTGATCGGTTCAAACCGAACCGATAAATGTGTACAAGTTCCACACAGCAATTTCAACGTGAAACCTATCTATTACTTATGTGCTACAGACAGAGCTTGAACCGATCGGTTGGCGTTTAATTTCGCTTAATTTTCACTGAAAACTGATAAATAACACTTTTAAACCGGCTAAAATGAACCGAAAGCAGAAGAAGAAATCGGAGCGACTGTTCAGTGAGGCGAGTAAAGAATCTGACAGTTTATGTTTCTGAAGCACAACAGACAGAGCTTAACGAGCTCGCGGTCAGAGTTCCATGTTTCACGGAAAGTTAACCTTTCACCTCCAGGCAGTTCAAGATGGGACTCACTGCAATTGTCATAATATAGCAAGACTTCATGTTGTTTGAAGGGCTCTTTCTGACATCTAAATGAGCAGCCCTCGTCAGAGGAGGAATGGTCAGTAGAAGGCACAGGAGAGATAGATTGATTAAGGTGGAAGTCTGAAACCACCTTAGGCAAGAACTTTCGTTAGTCCTGAGGACCACCTTATCTCTATGAAAGGAGATAAAATCAGGCTCCACTGATAATGCTTGTAATTCACTGTCTGCGCCTGGAGAAGTGATGACTACTAAAAACACAGTTTTCCAAGTCAAGTACTTAGCTTTGCTGAGGACAAGGCTCAAAAGGTTGCATGCTGGGCAATGCAAATATTAAGATCCCAGGCAGGGGCAGGGTCTCGAAGGGTGGTTGTGAAGCAACCCTTGAAAACTTGGGAGAATACAGGATGAGCTGAAAGAGTAGAGGGTTTACCTGTTGATAAGAAAGCAGACACAGCTGCCGGTGCACTTTTAGGGTAGCTGGTCTCAGCCCCAGAGTATTCAAATGCACCATATAATCCAGGACTGTGGGTAAATCAGTAGATTCTGGGGAGATATGCTTGTCAGAGCATTCATACGGAAAATCTCTTCCATTTGGAATTATAAGTAGCCCTGGTGGAAGGCTTCCTAGAAGCCTCAAGATATCCAATACACCTTGGGAGAGGTGTAGGTCAGCAAACCCTAACTCTTCAAGAGCCAGGCCTCGAGATTGAGAGAGATTTGAGGTCGGTACAAACTTCCCTGAGCACAGGTTAACAGGTTGTGATTCCTGGGAAGACACAGGGAAGTTGTGGATCATGACTTAAGTGAGGATACAGGCTGGCCTACCAATCTGGAGCAATCAGGATCATCTTGCAGGGTTGAGATCTGATTTTGACTAGCACCTTGAACAGAAGAGGAGAATGTTATAAGAAGAGAAACTTCCCTTCCCAACTGAGAAGGAAGGCATCCAGAGGGGACTGAGCTCAACACTGGGGGCCTGCAGCAAAAAGGGAGTTGATGATTGTCTGGGCTGCAAAAGATCTATCTGTGGGTGCCCCATCTGGCAAATACTACCTTAGTATTAGGGGATCCAGTGACCATTCTTGATGGCCCTGGGAAATCCTTGTTGAGACCATCAGCCAGGACATTGTCCTTGCCTGGAGGTGAACTGCAATAGGGAAGGTGTTCTGGAGAGTAAGCCAGAGACCACAACTTCATTGTTTCGTTGCACAAGGTCGTGAGACCGAGTGCCCCTTGCTTGTTGATGTACCACATTGTGGTGGTATTGTTCTGACCTGAACAACTTTGTTCTGAACAGATTTGGAAAACTTGAAGTGCTAGAAAACTGCTTGAGTTCCAACAGATTGATGTGAGCAGAGATTCTGAGGGGACCACAATCCCTGGTAGTGAGGTCGCCCATGTGAGCTCCCACCCCAAGAGGATGCATCTGTAGTAAGGATTAAGGAGTGAGACTGAGGGGCTAAGGGGACCCCTGTCTCAGATTGCTCTGGTCCTGCCACCACTGAAGGGCTTGGATCAGGATTCGAGTCACTGGGATCAATTTGGATAGAGGGTCTCTCCTTTGAGACCAAAAGGCTCTCAAATGGAACTGGATGTCCCTCATCTGAAATCTTGCTCCCTGCACTACTGCTGAAGAAGCAGCCATGTGCCCCAGGAGCTGCAGAAAATGCCTTGCTGGTCCAGAGACCTGCAGGGTGAAAGAGGAGGCCAGGATCCTTGCTCTTTCCAGAGGAAGGAAGGCTCTGGCCTCTTTTGTGTTCAGTTCTGCACCTATGAAGGTGAGAACCTGGACAGGCTCTAAAACTGACTTTGGAAGATTGAGAAGGAAACCTAGAGATGTGAGCAGTTGCTGAGTTACTGAAGATGTAATTTGATTCTTGTCTGGAGACTGCCTACTATGATGCCAGTCGTCCAGGTATGAAAGAGGCAATCTTTTGCCTTCTTAAGTGGCAACTGCTACTGCCAGGCATTTTGTGAATACCTCGGGCAGAGGTGAGGCCTAAGGGCATTGCTTTGAACTGGTAACGGCCTGAGGGCAGTTCGAATTGAGGTACTCGATGGGAGCTCTGATAAGAACATGGAAGTAGGCATCCTTGAGGTCCAGGGATGCTAGCCAGTCCATGGCCTTAGAGAGTGGTAAATAATTCCCAGAGTCACCATTTGAATTTGGTTTTAAAAGGTGCTTGTTTAGGTATCTGAGATCCAGGATGGGCCACCATTCTCCTGTCTTTTTGGGGTAAGGGAAGTACCTGGAGTACAACCCTTGCCCTGGTGTGGGTGGAACCTTTTCCACAGCTCTGAGAGCCAGGAGGGTAGAAACTTGTCTCTAGGGCAAGTGCCTCTGATGGATTTGCAGGTATAAAGGACCTGGTTCTCATCTTTGGAAATTTTTTGAAGCTGAGAACCAGTCCCTGGCTTACTACTTCCAGGACCCACTTGTCTGATGTTAAAGATATCCAGTCCTGGACAAAGTAAGTCAGCCTGCCCCCTACAGGTAGTGGAGAATCGGCCCTGGCCACCCCATCAGGGTGCCTGCTTGGCAGGGGCTTTACGCTGAGGGGTAGAAGCAGGTCTGCTTGCACCCGGCCTGCCTCTCCTCAAAGAACCCTCTGGGTGAAGCTAAGAGGAGGCCTTGTTTGTAAAAGGCCTATGAAAAGGCCTGCCCTGAAGGCTGCCTTTGAGGAGTAGCCTGCCTTCCTTGGCCTGTGCACTCCTATAGGCGGTCCTATACTATCCATTTTCTTCATGTAATTTCTGTCTGCTTCCCAAAGAAAAATTACCACCTTAGTAATGTTGTTTCTTCTAATGAGTCTTTATATTATAGACATTAGCAGTTTGATCCAGCTCTAGAACTGCACGGAGTGAAATGGTTAGAAACCATTCCAAAATAGAATTTTGGCACGAGCAGCTCTATCTGTGTCATTTCAAACTTGAACTGTCAGATCTTTATGAGCCAAACTCACTAGGTCTGTGTGGAAGCTGTAACTCACACTAGCCAAATGGCTACCTAAATAATAACAACATTGATGGTCCCAACACCCAAGACTCAAGTCAGGGGACCAGAAATACTAACACCATTCTAATAATATGAAAATGGAACATAAGTATAATAAACACACACACAGCTGCACACATACACACCCCAAAGTCCCAAAGGGGACAAAATGCTAATAGGACATAAGTAGTGCCCACACTAAGTTGTCCGCACCCCACCAAGTAGAGGTTCTGAGAGGGCAGGTTGGAGGTCTATAATATAGCAAGACTCATTAGAAGAAACAACATTAATAAGGTGAGTAATTTTTTCTTCAAACAACATGAAGTCTTACATATTATAGACATTAGCAGAATACACAGCAGTACCTCCATGGAGGAGGGCAGAACCTACTTAGGAATAGGCTCTGAAGAACAGCTGTGCTAAACCGAGCATCTCTCCTGGCCTGACATCCAGGGAGTAATGCCTGGTAAAAGTGTGTACCGCTTTCCAAGTAGTAGCCTGGCAAATCTCTAATAAAGGGGATATCTCTGGCAGCAGCTAGAGACGAGCTGTACTCCTTAGAATGAGCCCTCAAACTGGGGCTCTGCCCACTTTTGATGTTAACAAAATTGGATACAAGAGACAATCCACCTGGCTATTGATCTCTAGTGGCAGGTTTGCCTTCCCAACTTCACCATAGGTAAGGAAAGTTGGAGGATTCAACCTGTGACCTTTGGTACACTCTAATAACTAAGAGCTCTCTTAACATCCAGGCAGTGCAACCTCCTCACCAAGAGGAGTGATCAGTGAAAACTACTGGAAGGAGATAGATTGATTAAGATGGAAATCTGAAACCACCTTTGGAAAAACTTCCTATTAGTCCTAAGGACTGCCTTATCCCTATGGAAAGAAATAAAGTCAGTCTCCACTGACAAGGCTTGCACTTCACTTATGCGCCTGGCAGAAGTGATAGCCACTAGAAAACAGTTTTCCAAGTTAGGTACTTAAGCTCTGCAGAAGACAGAGGTTCAAAAGGGGTTGCATTAACTGGGCAATGCAAACATTAAGGTCCCAAGCAGGGCCGGTTCCTGAAAGGAGGATTAGTATGGAGTAACCCTTAAAAAATTTGGAAAACACAGGATAAGAGGAAAGGGGATGACTTTCCGCTGACACAAAAGCAGACACAGCTGCAAAATGAACTCTCAGGGTAGCTGGTCTGAGAACCAAGGAATTAAGCTGTACCATGTAATCTAACAAAATGGGCAATTAGCAGATTCTGGGGAAATATTTTTCCAGCACACCAAATGGAAAACCTTTTCCATTTAGAACTATAAGTAGCTCCTAGTGGAAGGCTTTCTGGAAGCCTTTAGGATCTCAAGAACACCCTGAGAAGGTGTAAATCAAGCAACTCTAACTCCTCAAGAGCCAGGCCTTGAGGTTGAGGGATTTGAGGTCCCGATACCAAACCCTTCCTGGGCGAAGTCAACAGATTGTGATTCCTGGGGAAGCACAGGAAGATGGACTGTCAGAGACAGAAGGAGGGGTACCAGGGCTGCCTGGCCTAATCCGGGGCAATCAGAATCACCCTGCAAGGCTGAGATCTGATTTGACTAGTACTTTGAATAGGAGAGGAAGGGGGAAAGCATAGAGGAATTTCCCTCCCAATCCAGAAGAAGGGCATCCAGGGAACTGAGCCCAGCACTGGAGGCCTGCAACAGAACAGAGTAAGTTTGTGATTGTCTGGGGCTGCAAAAGATCTATCTGAGGGATGCCCCACCTGGCAAAACTATCCCCAGCACTTGAGGATCCAGGGACCATCGTGATGGCCCTGGGAAATCCTGCTGAGGGCATCCGCTAGGACATTGTCCTTCCCTGGAAGATGAACTGCTGTGAGGGAAGTGTTCAGGAATAGGCCAGAGACCACAACTTATTGCCTCGGTGCACAAGGCCAAGACCGAGTGCCCCCTGTTTGTTGATGTACCACATTGTTGTGGTGTTGTTTGTTGTGACTTGTATCACCTTGTCGTGGACAGATGCAGAAAAAGCTTGAAGAGCTAAAAGACAGCTCTGAGTTCCAGCAAATTGATGTGGAGCAGAGATTCCTGGGGGACCAAACTCCCTGAGTGGAAGGGTGCCATGTGGGCTCCCAACCCAGAAGGGAAGCATCTGTAGTGAGAGTCAAGTCGTGAGGGGAAATGAAGGGACCCCACTCTTAAATTGCTCTGATCCTGCCACCACTGGAGAGCTAGGATCAGGTTCGAGTCACTGGGACCAACTTGGAAAGGGGTCTCTTCTCTGAGACCAAAAGGTTCTCAAGTGAAACTGAATGCCTCTCATCTGAAATCTGGCTCCTGCACAACAGCTGTGGATGCAGCCATGCCCCAGGAGCTGCAGAAAGTGTCTTGCTGGTCGAGAGACCTGCAGAGTGAAGGAAGAGGCCAGAGCCACTAAATTCCTTACCCTTTCTGGGGAAGAAAGGTCTGGCTAGCTTTGTGTCCACTTCTGCCCTATAAAGGTGAGTACCTGGACTGGTTCCAGAACCGACTTTGGAGGTTTAGCAGAAACCCAGGAGGTGAGAAGCTGCTGGGGGACCTGCAGGTGAGATTTTACCTGTTCTGGGGACTGGCCTACAATGAGCCAGTCGTCTAGATAGGGAAAACAGCAATCCTCTCTGCCTCCTTAAGTGGGCCACTGCCACTGTAGACACTTTGTGAATACGCTTGGAGCAGAGGTAAGGTCAGGCATTGCTCTGAACTGGTAATGACCTGAGGGCTGTTCAAATCGGAGGTACTTTCGATGGGATCTTCTGATTAGGACATGGAAATAGGCATCCTTGAGGTCCAGGGAGGCTAGCCAGTCCCCTGGCCTTAGGGAAGGTAAAAGCATTGCCAGAGTTACCATTTTGAACTTTGGTTTCAGAAGATGCTTGTTCAGATATCTGAGATCTAAAATGGGCCGCCATTCTCCTGTCTTTTTTGGGGTAAGGAAGTATTTGGAATACAGACCCCTGCCCTGATGCAGGGAGGAACCCTTTCTACTGCTCTGAGAGCTAACAGGATGAGACCTCTGTTTCCAGAGCGAGGTCTCTGAAGCACTTGCAGGTAGAAAAAGTTTGCTTCTCAACTTGGGAAACTTTTGAAGCTGAGAACCAGACCTAGCTTACTACTTCCAGAACCCACTTGTCTGAGGTTAAAGAAGCCCAATTCTGACTGAAGTAAGCCAGCCTGCCCCCACTGGTACAGGAGAATGGCCTGGGCACCCCATCAGGGTGCCTGTTTCATGAGGCTTTAGGCTGGGGGTGGGAGCAGGTCTGCCCACCCCTCGTCTGCCCCTGCCTCTGAAGAAGCCCCTCTGAGCATAGGCAGAGGAGGCCTGAGTCTGGTAGAAAGGCCTGTGAAAAGGCCTACCCCTACCCCTGGGGGCATGCCTTTGAGGAGTGGCTTGCCGCTCCTTAGCCTGGGCACTCTTGTAAGTAGTCCTATATTCATCCATCTTCTTCATGTAATTCTCTGTCTGCTCCCCAAACAGAGAATTTCCCACCACAGGAAAATCCATAGCCTTAGTCTGGGTATCCTGTGACAAACTAGTACACCTGAGCCAGGCCAACCTACGAAAAGCTACAGATGTGGCCATGACCCTAGAGGAAACATCATTAACATCCACAGCAGCATGAAACTGAACCTTAGAGGCTTCAATGCCATCAGCAGCCACCTGTTCTAGTTCACTAGCCAGCTGGCCATGGGCCTGCTTGGCCAATTGCATAACAGTATCCCATCTAGATTTCTATACCTAACTACATAAGCCATATAATTTGCTTGCCTGAGTCCCAGAGAGGCTGCCATATACTGTTTTTTGCCATGGCATCAATCTTCCTGGAACCTTGTCAGGAGGATGTAAGCCAAGGAATATTAGCTTTATCACAGGCAGCAGCCTGAACTACCCTACATGACTGCATTGCTGAGAAAGGAATTCTGTATCAGGGCCTGACAATGTATACCTTCTGTCCATATTTTTATCTACAGGAGGCACAGAATTAGGAGCTTTTAAAATTTTAATTGTTTGTTTCCTAAAAGACTTATGTAAAGGAATAGACAATTCTCTAGACTCTGGAATATCCATCATTTCTACAAAATCAGGCTTCTCTTGCTCATCCACAGCCTCTTCTAAAGGAAGCTGGAGGGTTTCAGCAACTTTTTTATAAAACATAAAATGAGATGGGGACTCAGACAGCATAGGGGGAGATTCTAAAGGTCTGTCTGGGGAGATGTCCGGTTCAATGGGCACACCCAGACCTTCCCAGCCACATTCATACTGTTCATAATCCTCCTCCCTCCTCTGGTTCATAAAATTCTCAATATCATAATCCTGAACCACTGGGACCGGACGAACCGACCTTTTACCAGATAGTGGTGGTTCGGACGGACCCTGAGACAGTGACTGGACAATTTGTATGGCTTTTTGTTATGTCTGCAGCAGTTGGAGAAGGAATTTTGGACTCAGACCTGCTGATTTTCTTCTTTTCTTTACTGGATTGGTTCCTCAGAACCAGCTTTTCTTTGCCCTAGGAAGTCTGGCCTGGTCAGAGGGCATTCTCTGGTTCGCTGGCACCGAACCGGTTGGCCATCCGGTCAGCGGACTTTTTGGTTTCCTCGCTCCCTGAGCCTGCCCAATCTTTTTCCAGGGTGGCTGCAGGGAAATTCTCACATACCTGGCAGTCTGACTGGAGGTGGTCAAACCTCAGACAATAAACACATGGTGTGTGGGTCAGCCTTGGCAAAGACTTCCCCACAAACATCACAGTGTTGAAACCCAGTGGGCCCGGTTTTTCTTTTGGGTTTCTCAGACATAATGCCAGCCTAACCAAAAACTTGCCCTTTTAACGGCAGTGCCAGGCAAGACACCCTTATCGGTTCCTAACCGTGTCACGGGTATTGGAAAAAACCGTAATAAATCTGTTTTTTTAGAACCGATAAGAACCGGGAACCGCACTCTAAAATAGTAACTTTTAGTTTTAAATGAGTTTTAAACTCACCGATCGTTCAAAACCGAACTGATAACTTACAAGTTCCACACAGACAAAACCTTCATTTACTTACGGTTACTACAGATAGAGCTTGAACTGAACGGTTTTATGTTAAAATAAAACTATTCTCGGTTAAATCCAACTGAGAAAACACTTTTTAAACCGAGAAATGAACCGAGCAGAAGGAGAAATCTCCGGAGCGACTGTTCACTGAGGCGGAGTAAAGAATCTGACAGTTCAAGTTTGAAATGACACAGATAGAGCTGCTCTCGTGCCAAAATTCTATTTTGGAATAGTTTTAACCATTTCACTCCGGGGCAGTTCTAGAGCTGGATCAAACTGCTAATGTCTATAATACAGCAAGACTTCATGTTGTTTGAACAGAGAATTACCCACAACAGGAAAATCCATGGCCTTAGTCTGGGTATCCTGTGACAGGCTAGTACATCTGTGCCAAGCCATTCTGCGAAGTGCCACAGATGTATCCATGACTCTTGATGACACATCATTAGAGTCCACTGCAGCATGGAATTGCACCTTAGATGCCTCAATACCATCAGCAGCCACCTGCTCCAGCTCCTTGGCAAGCTGGCCAGGGACCTGTTTTGCTAGAGCTATAACAGTATCCCATCTGGATTTCTGGTATCTAGCAACATAAGCCATATAATTTGCCTGTCTGAGTCCCAAGGATGATGCCATGTACTGTTTCTTTGCCATGGCATCAATTCTCCTAGAGTCCTTGTCAGGGGTGTGTGAAGCCAAGGGAATATTTGCCTTGTCACAGGCTGCAGCCTGCACTACCCCAACATGGCTGCATTGTTGTGTAAGGAACTCCGTATTAGAGCCTGACAATGTATACCTCTTTTCCATTCTTTTATCCACAGGAGGTATAGTGTGAGGAGTTTTTAGAATTTTTACTGTCTGTTTCCCAAAAGATTTATGCAAAGGAATAGACAGTCTCCTAGACTCTGGGATATCCATCATTTCTACATAGTCAGGCTCCTCTTGATCTTCCACAGCTTCCTCCATAGGGAGCTGGAGGGTTTCAGCCACTTTTTTATAAAACATAAAATGAAAGGTGGACCAGAAAGCTCTAGGGGAGACATCTGAAGGTCTGTCTGGGAGTTGTCCGTTTAATGGGCACATCCAGACTTTCAAATGCACACTACTCTCCTCATACTCCTCTTTCCTCCTCCGGTTCATAAAATTCTCTAAATCATATTTTTGAACCGTGGAACCGAATGAACCGACGCTTGCTCTGATGGTGCCGGTTCGGTCGGAACCGAGGAAAGCGACTGGACAATTTTAATCGCTGGTTATTTCTTCAGCGGTTGGAGAGGAAATTTTGGCCCAAACCTGCTGATTTTCTAGTCCTTTTGCTGGAACCGACTCCCTCCGAGTTGGCTCCTTGCCCGAGGAAGTCTCGCCCTGGTCAGAGTATTCCTCCGTTCGGGTTACAACCGAACCGGCTGGCCATCCGGTCAGCGGACTTTTGGCCTCCCTTTCCTGAGCCTACCAACTTCTTATCCAGGGTAGCTGCAGGAAAATTTTGCAAATCTGACAGTCTGCATTGAGGTGGTCAAACCCCAGACAATAAACACAGGTGGTGGGGTCAGCCTTGCAAAGGCTTCCCCACAAACACTGCAGTGTTGAAACCAGTGGGCCGCTTTTTCTTTTGGGTTTCTCAGACATAGTGCCAGCTCAACCAAAACTTGCTCGTTTATGGCAATCCGCCAAGCAAGACTCTCTTATCGGTTCCCAACTGTGTACACGGTCGGGAAAACCGAATGAAATCTGCTTTTTTTTTAGAACCGATAAGAACTGGGAACCCAGACTCTAAAAGACAGATTAATGTATTTAACAACCTGATCGGTTCAAACTGAACCGATAATACCGTCATAAGTTCCACGTAGAAAGAAATGTAAACCTATCTAGTACTTACATAATACCACAGACAGAGCTTGAACCGACCGGTTATGCTTAATTCAGTTAAAAACCTGAAAAAATTAATACTTTAACCAACAAAATAAACCGAGCAGAAGGAGAAATCTCCGGAGTGACTGTTCAGTGAGGCGGAGTAAAGAATCTGACAGTTTGAGTTTGAAGAACAACAGAGAGTTTTCAACCGAGCTTGTGCTCAAAGTTCCATGCCTGGCATGGAAAGTTAACTCTTTCACCTCTGGAGCAGTTCGAAGGTTGGGACTCACTGCATATGTCATAATATAGCAAGACTTCATGTTGTTTGAAATGCGTGCAGTACTACACGATGAAGAGGGATGGGTCCAACTGCAGAGGGACAAAGTTGTAGGAATGGTCAGGGAAGTGACAGCTGTGTTCAATTAAAAAAAATGAAAGGTGTTGCATTTGGGGACAAGGAACACATGTTCGTATGTTCATAATGACATAGCAAATGGTCACATTTGCACCTTACTTGCATAATGGCAGTACTTGCATCTTTGTGTGTGGGTACTGTTTACTGCTGACCTCAATATTAAAGATGTAACATGGGTCACCTGTTGACATATGAACATCAAAGAGCCTGATAAGTATGGTGGCACTACAGTGGGCATCCAGATGGCAGTCAAAGTTGTACACTAATACTGAGTGAGCAACAGTATACCTCTTACTTTGAGATGTTACCATACAGAGGCTGAGTAATGGTTAGGGTACTTTGAGCAAACTAACAGCAAACAGTGATGTTAATTATAAACACATCCATAAAAATGCAATGTCACTGTAGTTCCGGAGTGCTGCATGATGCAACATGGTACACTGCATAAACAAATAGGGAAAAGATGCATAACAGGATGAAGCAATAAACAAGTACTTGTAGTCATTATTTCTTAATGAGAAAGTATGGGTTGAAGGACACCCTTTATGTCATGATGACAGGTTGAGGAGCTGAGATATGTGATATGAGCAGGTCACTCCTTTTACCTCACTGTAAACAACCAGATTGGCGTAATCAATATTGTCCTGTTACCATATATTGTTTTGGCAAAATGTGAATGGTGCTGATGAATTGCCTCTTCCCTTCTGAATTTTTGAAAATCAGCACAAAGAGGCGGTGGCTGTGTCTGCCTTGACAGCAAATGTTCATCCTCCAGCAA
This sequence comes from Neoceratodus forsteri, assembly GCA_016271365.2. Classification (NCBI taxonomy): domain Eukaryota; kingdom Metazoa; phylum Chordata; order Ceratodontiformes; family Ceratodontidae; genus Neoceratodus; species Neoceratodus forsteri. The sequence continues at coordinate 1,019,318,557 of CM057454.1, read as the reverse complement.
AGTTGCAGACTCTGTCCCACCCTCAAATATCACTTTCTGTAGCCCCTCCATCAGCTCTTCCACATAAGCTGTTGAAGACATCAGAACATTACTCAGTTGCTATTACTGTACCTCATATGCAAAAATGAGTAATCAGTATGAACACATTTAATTGGTCCTACCTTTGTGCACAAGCAACTAAAAAAGTCCCATTTCTGAAGGAAAGAATTGTCGAGTACCTAAAGGCCAGAGGGGCACAGGACCCAAGGCAGCATGGATTCACAGTGGGAAGGTCATGTCAGATCAATCTAATTGATTTCTTTGACTGGTGACCAAAGTAGTAGATCAGGGAGGGGCTGTGGACATGGCCTACCTAGACTTTAGCAAGGTATTTGACACAGTCCCACACAAAAGATTAATATACAAGTTAGCCAGCCTGGGAGTGGGTCCCAAGATGGTAGCCTTGGTAAAGAATTGGCTGGAGAACAGGACACAGAGGGTAATAGTAAATGGAGTCCATTCTGAAGAAAGGGGGTTTACTAGTGGGATACCGCAGGGTTCAGTACTAGGACCGGTCCTCTTCAATGTCTTTATAAGCTTAGCATTGCAGAGGGACTGAAAGGAAAAGTATGTCTCTTTGCAGATGACAAAGATCTGCAACAGAGTTGATACACAAGGTGGGGTGGAAAGGATGAGAAGGGACTTGGCTAGGTTGGAGGAATGGTCAAATGTATGGCAGCTTAGATTCAATGCTAAGAAGTGCAAGGTAATGCACCTGGGAAACAAAAACCCAGGGGAAGAGTACACAATGGGGGGTGAGATACTATCAACAACAAAAATGGAAAGGGACCTGGGGATAGTCCTATCTTATGACCTAAAAGTGGGCAAGCAATGTGAGAGGGCAGTAAGGAGGGCTGGGGGGATACTGGAATGCATAGCGAGAGGCATCACCAGTAGAAAACAGGAAGTTGTTATTCCTCTATACAGAAAACTGGTGAGACCCCATCTGGAGTACTGTGTGCAGTTCTGGAGACCCAATCTCCGCAAAGACATAAACAGGATGGAGGCAGTCCTGAAGAGGGCAACTAAAATGGTGCAGGGTCTGCATGGAAGACATATGAAGAGAGACTTAAGGAGCTTAATATGTATAGCCTCGAGGAAAGGAGGGAGAGGGGGGACATGACAGAAACGTTCAAGTACCTCAAGGGAATCAACAAAGTCCAAGAGGGTTGCATCTTTCAGAAAAAGAGGTGTGCAAGAACAAGGGGGCACAATTTGAAGATGGGGGGCAGCTCAGAGGTAATGTAAGGTAGCATTTTTTCACAGAGAGGGTTGTGGATGCATGGAATGGCCTTCCGGAGGAGGTTGTGGAGTCAAAAACAGTGGTGGAATTTAAGCATGCATGGAACAGTCATGAGGCAATTCTAGGGGTGGGGGGGTAGGATGAATTAGGCTGTTGGTTAACTAGAATCTGCAGCTTATCCATTAGGTAGGGAAATGGGCAGACTGGGTGGGCCAAGTGGTCTTTATCTGCTGTCAAATTCTATGTTTCTATTGTCTGCAGTTCTGTGGCCCTGTGGACTTTACACCAATGTGATTGGTTTACAAGCGCCACCTTTTGGCCTGTGTTAGGCTGCAGTATCTGGTGACGTAGGCATTCCACAACTTTTCCCACATCACCTCAAGCCACCCATCACACCTGTACTCTACAATAAGTCCACATTGTCAAGCTGCAGATTTAAATACTAACCTGTTTGAACAGCATGCACACTGGACACCACCAAACAATTCACAAGGTTAACAGTAACAGTGATGCGCCACGACAAGTGCCTCCCACTACCCATCCATGCCGATTGCATCATGAATGCAAATTTGACTGCCTCCCATACCAATGGCGCATGCTGTGTGGTTCAGTCCCTACATCATCCCTCCGTCTGCCTTCCCTTCAGTTACTCCCACAAACAGTTTTCCAAACACTGTTAGGATTGGAATGGTGTACCACATATTATGGTGTCACTGGCTACAGGTAGAACATGATCATTGATCGTACCAGCCACACCGACAGCATACAGGTTGAGGTCGGGAGTGTGTGGCTCTGAGCATGGAAGTTGATAGTGTTTTTGCTGCAATGTAGGCTGCTGGCTGCACAATCCTGTATACTTTGTAGACCATCATGCGTCTTTCCGCAGACATGTGTATGCGTGTAGTGATTGCTCAGTGGAGGACAGCTATATGCATATGTTTAGCTGACTGGCATAGGCCATATGCATGTGTCTAGCTGACTGGCATAGGCCATGACTTTCCAGTACCCAACTAGTACCACAATGCACAGGGATACTGCCGGGAACACAACACACAACAAAGATGGATTGAACAGTGATCTTAGTCCATGGTCAATTCATGTGGTGTGGCCCATTACCTGTGCACATGCTGTCAACACATCATGTGCTATTGTGCATGGAACTGCCTTGACACTTTCCATGACCTATGTTTAAATTACAGTTAATTCATGCTTCACATGCCATACGTGCTTTCAACAGGGGTTTTGTGCATGGCAAAGCCTCCCTTCTTATGCTTGGGGTAGCAAACATGGTATCACTCTGTTCCATCCTTTTTGGTGGCAGTCTGTCATGCACAATTCTCACTGAAATGTAGCACTGCTAACATAAGCCTACAAAGTAGTGAAACAACACAGGGCATGTAAGGTAGTAGGAAGTGATTCAAACACACAGCTCATATGTTAAGAAATTGAAATGTTAGCTTCAACCAGAACCCAGCCTATACAGACATCAAGAAATGTGAACAATCCATCAAACAATTAGTCAATCACTGCAATGAATGGTGGCTGAGTAACAGAAGTTTACCACGATCACCGATTATTTTGAATCTATTTATGTCTTCCGCGGGGTACGGAACTCTCTGTGGCAGTCCATGCACCTGCCGCTGTACCGCCCACTGTGACCGCCTGCACCCTTGCAGATCGCTACTTGCACCCTTGGGCCCCCGGCACAAGACCGTGAGGAGATCAAGGGCGGAGGCAGAGGACCAGTATAGGCGTGTGGGGTGCAGGCACTGGGATGCGTCACCTATCCCGCACACGTTTTTCTTTTTTTTATACTTCCCCTTTCCCTGACCGTGGTGTGCAATGATGCAAAGGCACACGGCAACCCTGGTGGCATCTGCCACACTTACCCTTGCTGTTAGCCCATGACCCTGCAGTACCCCTGGTCTCCACCTGAGGTCACTGGGACATCGGACATCCACAATGCCCTCACCCAGCGAAAGCAGAGTGGTCCTGGGGATGCTCAATCTTTTCCCACCCATGATGACCAGTCGCCTGAGCTTGCTCCCAAACCCGGGTCACCGGCGTGGCGCAAGGTGTGGCGCCAGCGACTCAACCCTCAGCACCACCAGCCCGTCCCATTCTGGAACACTCTTAACATGCTAACAGCAGAGGCGGTGGTCTGTAAAGCAGTGTTATGATTCAAGAAAGGCCCAACACACTCATCACTTGTCTCAAGTGCTCACCATAGTATTAGAATTCATCATCGGCCATGGAACTGCACCCTGCACCTGGATAACATGGTGCACAGAAGTACCACATTCCAAAAGCCTTAAAATACATCATCTTACTGACTTTTCATCCCGCAGTAACTGAATGCCGTGTGTTTCGGCGCAAACTGTATAACACTGTGGTATCCCTCGATGGAACTGGTTTGCACATCAGGGGACATACGGGAGATGTCTTCCAGCAACCTTTTCCGCCATACAATTTCCTCAATCTTGATTGCTGCTTTGCTTCCTACGAGTTTCAGATATGTTAAACATCGCAGTCACACTACATACAAACATTATTAGTGCCACATTTCACACACTGAAATTGAGAAGACAACAGAAGTGACTCCCTACTGTCAATGAAACTCATGTTATTGCATGATGTTACCTGGTTTGATCCATACTTTCACACGATCTTCCTGGCTTAGATCACCATGCATACAATTAGGAAATAATTCCCCATGGTCCTCATGTATATCCTGCACATGGCTGCAAATGGACGTCCACTTCTCCACCAAGTCTTTATTGCTGCCAGTAGTCGAGAGTACTGACCAGTACAGGTGATTGATTATGCTTCGCTGCCATGCCATCAATGAATCACAGTACTTTGTTTTGAACGCTGATGTTATAACCTTCTTTAGCACTATGGGTAATTATGAACATATAAACATATGCAGAAGGCAGCAGAAGAAGGCCATTTGGTCTATGAAGTCTGCTCATGTTGTAGGGTTCACAGCTTCACATTCTATCGCTGTCCCCTCTCCTCCCTACCCAATCCTTACCTTCCCCCAGCCTATCCCATCCTCTCTTAATGCTGCCCACTGTCTTCAAAGAGATGACATCTTCTGGCATCGCATTTCAAGTTTCCACCACAGTCTCTGTGAAGCAGTACTTCCTGATCTCCCTCCTAATCCTCCCACCTCCCTCCTAACCCTCTCACCATCCATCTGAAGAGCTTGGCCCCCCATGTCATTGTTTCTACTAAGCTTAAAGAGACTCTCCTTATCAACCTTTGTTATCCCTGTCAAGTACTTTAAGGTCCCAATCATGTCTCTCCCCCCGTCTTCCACTGATTACATGTTCAATTCCATGAACCTCTACTCTTATGACTTACCCTGCTGAGCAGCTATTGTTTTGTAGCCTTCTGCTGGACCTTCTCCATCAGGTTAATGTCCTTTTCAGATGTGGGAACTAGTACTGAACTCCATAGTCTAGATGCGCATTACCAGTGACCTTTACAAGGGCAGTGTAACCTCCTCTCTTGATTGTTCATGGATAGCAATAAGGCTAAACATAACAGTAACAATGGTGTGGCAGCATTCTGAGCACCTACCATGCCTCAACAAAGTGTGGTACTTCACAAGATTGAATTTACCTGTAGCAATATGCCAAATGTAGAAGTGATGCTCAGCAGTTGGCATTCTCATATCCGCTTATTAATAGATGGATGGTGATCCGTGACAATTCGAGAAACGTATATACCATTCTCCTCCAGGAAATTTACAGCTCTTTTGAGTCCCTCGAGCTCCATATGGTAGGAGCCATCTACCTCATTACACTGAAATATTAAGTAACACAGTGTGTGTGAGCATAATGATACACAGTTAATATGCGTTGCATTGTAATAAACTATGTAAGGTGCTCACCTGAACTAGCTGAACTGTCAGCACTTTATTTCGCGACCTATCCACAATGGCATAACTGCCATACTTGGCTGAGTGGCCAGAACTGTCTGCATGTCCATCTCCACCTACTATGATATGATCATCAGATAACTTTATTTCTGCAAATAACTGCTCTTGATGCCAGTTCCACACTTTACTGATGGCAGGAAAGAGATATAGATGCTGGTGTCTACAGAATGTTGGCTCACTTATACCAGCACAGTTGAACTGCTGAAACAGTCGTAGCATCTTCTTTGGAAGCGATCCTGTGAGGAGTATTGCTGCTGACAGCTGTAGGTTACCAGCGGTATTGTCTCCAATGAGTGGTTGACTACGCCAGGTAATTTGATACATACAGTCCAAACATGACTGTTTAATAACAATCGAGGTGCCCAGTTCATATTTGCGGTTGTTCACATTTATTGAGTGACACTTGAGGCACAGTTCAAAAAGATTATACAGATTAGCTTCAAACACAACAAATTTCCAATCCTTAAAGGTGGAACTGTCATCCTGAACGCTACAGAAAGAAAGAAAGAATCAGTGATATTAACACTGATAGTAAAACATTAGCAAGACAGAGATTTTCACATCAGCAGTTGCAGTGACACAAACCTGTCACAGTACGTGACACATACCTCTCAACTGTCCCGATTTGCCCAGGACGTCCCGTATTTAGACCGTCTTTCAGTTCTGCCCTGCCATCCTGGATTCATTGTGACTTGCCCGGAAAACGCAGACCGTTTGCCAAAATTCCATTGTTGCCATGCGGTCCACGCTGACTACTGTTCGTGTATCCCTAAACCATGCTGCACAGAACGACAGCACTGTCGTCACCGCTTGTACAACCAATCACGCTATGCTGCTCAGTGTATTCGTATTTTGGCACCTCCACCCACTGCGTCCTGAACTTTTGAGTCCCCTCCCTCAGGTCCGCGATCTCTGGATAAAACAGCCTCTCCGGTGCTCTTGGAAGTCATTCAGCCGAGGAGAGTTCCAGAGCGCCTGAGAGAAAATTTAGATTGAAGCCGCTGTTTTTTGACCGCCCATCTGATGGAAGGAGAGAGAGTTCAGTCAACTGCTGCTACTGTACTGCGCTGCTTTTTGATTGTCGACTACCTGCACAGAGTCCAACGCTGCCGCCTGCCTGCCGAATCTGATCGTTGATTCCTGACCAAGATTCCTTACTTTTACCAGCAAGTAAAAGTAGCTGTAAATACTTTTTTAGTATTTAAAACTCCATGGCAGATCACCAACCTCGGACTCCAGAGCGCTCTGACAGCAGCAATCAGCCAGCCTGCCTACCGGCCCGTCATCTGACCAACTGCATTTTGCAGCAGCAACAGCAGAACACCAAGGTAGAGAAAGCAGTCCTACTGTACCCTCTTTTTTTTGAGGAATGTTCAAAATAATTAATGCAGTGTGTTTCATGGGTCTGTCCCCATTCCCCAACCCCAAGTTTCATCCTGCTAGCCTGGACCCTGGTCATGACGGGGGGGGAATGATAATCTGTGACCTTAACCTTTTAAATAACAGCTATGATCAAAAGGATGTGTTAATTTTTATAATGATTGTCTGTCTTTTGCCTTTCATAAATATTTAGTGGTGATGTGTTATTATAAATTCCAGCTGTACTTCATGGATTTGAATTAGATAAAACTGATATTTAGATAAGAGCAACTTTTAGAATGGGTTACTTTTGGATTACATTTTGCTAAACTCTAGTCTAGACTCCAAGCTAAGCTGAGGGAATGATGACTAATGTTGTTGTCCTTTGATAGAGAACTTGAAGTGACTAAGTGAGTGCATAACGCATGTGGCTGGCAGTCAGTGGTAGAATCCGACACAGACTGGTAGGGTGGAGTGGCATTGGCACAGCAGTACAGGGAAAACTGGCAGCACCACAGCAGCAGTCTGAGGGTGACTGAGATGCCATAATCATGTACGCCTCCTCCTTATTATATTGAGTATAGTGGCAATTTAAAATGCATAACTTTTGAAATTTAGTGAATGATTGATTCAGCTGCTAAAACTGAAGGTTCTGTGTCTGCTATTTTCTATCAGACAGTCTGACAGCAAATAGCATACACACAGAACCTTAAATTTTAGCAGCAAAATATTTAAGTTATGCTATGCATTCTAATCAATCACTGCAACATAAAGATAGGTTTGTTACAGAATATCTTGTGTAAACTATGCAGACTGCTTCTATAAGCAGCAGCTGCAGTTCCCTACCTAATGGAAAAGCTGCAGATCCTAGTTAACCAACAGTCTACTTTCTCCTCTCCTCCCCCCCACCAAATAGAATTGCCTTATGTCTGTCCCATCTTTAAATTTTACTCTCTTGTTCTCGCACATCTCTTTTTCTGAGAGATGCTACCCTCTTGGACTTTGTTGATTCCCTTGAGGTACTTGAAAGTTTCTATCATGTCCCCCCTCTCCCTCCTTTCCTCAAGGGTATATATGTTAAACTCTTTTAACCTCTCTTCATATGTCTTCTGGTGCAGACCCTGCACCATTTTGGTTGCCCTCCTCTAGACAACCTCCCCCTGCCTATGTCTTTGTGGAGATGGGGTCTCCAAAACTGCATGCAGTACTCCAGATGGGGTCTCACCAACTGTCTGCACAGAGGGCTCAAAGGGGGATAAAGGGGGCAGTCCAGAGAAGGGCAACCAAAATGGTGCAGGGACTGCATCAGAAAACATATGAGGACAGATTAACAGAGCTCAATATGTATACCCTAGAGCAAAGGAGGGAGAGAGGTGATATGATCAAAACATTCAAATATCTTGAGGGCATTAAAGTCTAACATGTTTCAATATAAGAAAAATAGCAGGACAAGAGGACACAGCATGAGATTAGAGGGAGGCCTATTATGGGGTAATGTGAGGAAGTTCTTTTTCACAGAAAGGGTGATGGATGCATGGAACGGCCTACCTCAGGAAGTGGTGGATATGAATACAGTGCAGGGCTTCAAACTGGCATTGGATAGGCATAAGGGAGCAATACAGATGAGTATGACTAGCTGGCAACATGTGAAATGTGACCCACTTAGGGACACAACTATGCAAATTTTATGTTAATGAAGTGTCCCTGATTTAGTTGGTTGTCCCCGATTTGGTCATCCGGAGGTTGAGAGGTATGATGTGAAATCAACATCACTGTCTGATAGCTCTTCAGATACACTGGTGAGAAAACTGGAATCCAATGCTTTTTGTGGAGTAGAATGCAGGGCTCGAAATAAGGTGGCGCTGAGTGCTAATTTGTGCTTCTGTTTTGATAATTAGCGCCTGCTGCTTTAAGAGGCAGCATGTTACGGGTGCTTCCAAAAGCTCCTTGTGTGTCTGCAGTGTCAGGAAGGGCATGACTGAGCTCCGTATTAAGTAAATGGCACATGGTGCTGAAATCGGATGTGGATGAGTCGGCAAGCAGAAAAGGAAAGGGGCATGAAGTGTTGCCAGAAAGCTGAAATTCCCAGGGCTGAAACTGCATGCAGACAAGTCAGTGAGCACAAAATGGAGGGGGCGTGACATATGCAAACGATGTTACTGGATAGCTGAAATTGGATACGGACAGTCAGTGGCTGAAAACAGAAGGGGAGTGAAATATGCAAAATGTGCTGGAGAAACAAATTCCTTTGCAAAGCGAGAAAAAAAAAAAGAAATGATTAGAGTGAGTGCATGTGAAGAGAGGTAGGGACTAGGGGAGTATGTAAACAGATAGTGGAGCACAAGATGGGGGATAGAGAATGGGGGAAGTATTCAAACAGTGATGAGCAATTTGGAAATGTCATGGGAGGAAGCCAGTTCAGATATGAACCGTCTAAGCCAAGTAGCATACAAGAGGAGGGGGGAAGCTAGCACTGGCTTCAATGGACCTGTACCATGCCAGACTCTTGTGCCCTTACCACAGTTTCAGCTTAGCTGGTATAGGTACAGTGTGCTGTGTGCACACTTTGTGTAATAGCCTGTGAATGTAATGTACTTTTACAGTCTGAGAAAAATCATAATGTGGCAGGTTACAGTTATTGTGTGAGAGTTTACCACTGCCAAACATCCTCGAACACTACAGCAGGGACGGATATACTGAACTCCCACACACACACACACCCCTAACCCTATAAACAGCACAAAAGCGTTGGTACAGCAGAGGAAACAGATAAGTTGGTAGACACACCCTTCCCATGGCAGCCAGGTTACTGTGAAAAATAAAATTCTGATAAACAGCACAACTGTGTCAGAGAGCTTAAAAAAAAAAAAAAGTTCTGTATTTTTCTTTTTTATCCTGGAAAGTCCAGCCTAGATGCAACATCTCGTCTCTTGTATGGTCCTGCTTCTTCCAATTCCTGCAGCTTGGTGGAAGGGAGCACTGAGAAGTTAAATAGAGCCAGGTTTGAGGCAGTATAGCACAGTGGTTTAAGGCTCTGAGCTGCAAATATGGAGACCTGGGTTTGAATCCCACAGCCCCCACTTGCATGCTGTGTGATCCTGAGCAAGTCACTTCACTGTGCTCCCAGATCACACCTGTAAACAAGCTTTCAGCTTAGTGTGTGTCTCTCCTGGCTAAACAATTGGAAATAGCTTGCCCAAAGTCACACAGTCTGTATTTGGCTTCAGTGGGGTTTGAGCCTGTGGTCTCCCAATTCCCAGGCCAGTGTTACTGCTATAACCCACAGACATACCCCTGAAATACCAACCAGTCTCCTAACAGACCTCACTGCCTCAATGCATACATTTTGCAAGGGAGGAGGGACGTGATTCTGCCATTACACATATCACTGGTTAGACCCAACCTGGAGTACTGCATTCAGTTCTGGCATCCTTATCTAAAGAGGAACATTAGATTGCTAGTAGGGGTGCAGCACCAAACAACAAATATGATCCTGGGTCTGCTGGAGTTACCATATGAGGTTAGACTGAGTAAGCTGAACATGTATTCTCTGGAGGAGAGAAGGGACAGGGGGGATATGATTGAGACATTTAAGTACATGAGAGGAATAAATAGGACAAGCACAGATGGACTGTTCAAGGGGAGAATGGGGAGAAACAGTCAGAGTCATGATGAGATTGGAAGGTTTAGGAGGGAAATCAGGAGGCATTTCTTTATAGAAAGGGTGGTATCAGAATGGAACACACTACCAGCAGAAGTGGTGGCCTATAAAACAGTGGGATGCTTCAAGAGGGGCTGGGATAATTGTTTGATTAGTATTTCGGAAAGACCTTTGAGCGTGAGCTCTTTTACAAAGGTTCCACGTCAGGGTGGACAATAAGACAATACACATATTCAGTGGTTACAGAGGCCTGATCATTAGGCATTAAAGAACGATTACATGACAATTAGACAAATAGGAGAAAAAAAAAAAACTGAGCAGTTGTAATTGAATACTAAGATATTTCTAATCGGTTGCCCTAAGTAGCACACCCCTGGAAACCTCCAAATCCGTTGATAGACTATGGCAGAGTAACTGCATAGGGTTTAACACTATCCCAGATGGTGAGAGGCTAGGTGACAGTGAAACAAGGGGGATTGGGTCTGAAACCAACCGCAGAGAGCGAGAGGTGGGGGGATAGTGAAATGGGGGCTTTGATGGGGGAGCAGCTCCAGAGGGCTTTTTTCAGTATGATGTGTGTGTGTGTGGGGGTTGGGAGGGCAGTACCATGTGCATTTAAAGAGGACTGATAGCTTACTTAAGCCCTTGGCTAGGCTGGAATAGAGGCAGGGTTCTCTAGATAGCCCTGCTGGGTGTTACGTTGAGGGGTATGCCTGTCTATCAAGTGGGGCCTGAGACATTAGGTGCTGTTTGAGGCCTACTTTGAATCGAGACAGGCTGTTTGTTTGTAATTTCATCAGGAGTTCATTTATCCGGGGGGCCCGATAGGAGAAAGTACGCTGCCCTAGTGAGGTTCGGCAGAATGGTATGGACAGTGCTCCATTCTTCCTCCGTCTGGTGATGTGTGTTGAGAGAGAAGCTTCGAGCAGGTTTTCTATACAGGGTGGGTTTTTTTTCCCCGAGGAGTGCCTTCTTTTCCAGGAGGCAAGTTTGGTATTTGATCCTGTCTTTTAGGTTAAGCCAGTTTGTATGCTCATATGGGGTGCAAGTATGAGTGTAGCAATCTGCACACAGGGTGAGACGGCATGCCTTATTGAGTGCAATTTGGACCCTTTTGAGCACTGTATCAGTAGCAGCTCCATAGACCACCAGCCCGTAGTCTACCGTGGAGAGTATGGAGCTGGAGACTGAGATTTGGAGTGCTGCCGGGGTGAGGGATTTCTTATGCCTATAGAGGACCCCAATCTTTGTGTTTACCACTTTGACAAGGGAGTCTACGTGGTGCGTATAAGTGAGAAAGACATCAATGGTGACTCCAAGGTACTTGAACAAGTGCACCTGCTCAATCTGCTCACCAGCCTTGTTGGTGATTACGAGAGGAGCATGCTTGTGTTTGTTGTAGGGGCTGGATTGTAGTATGGCCTTGGTTTTCTTGTAATTTAATAGCAGCTTTTGCGTACTGAACCAGTCCTCGAGTTTATTGAAAGAGTTCTGTAGTTCTGTTTGTAGGGCAACCTGAGAGGTGCTGCTGCTCAGCAGCACAGTATCGTCCGCATACAGAATAAGTTTGGTGTCACAGGCTGTGGGTAGGTCATTTACAAAGAGGCTGAAAAGCAGGGGCCCTAGAATTGATCCTTGAGGGACTCCTAGGAGTACATACCTGGAGCTGGATAACATCTGCCCGATTTTGACTCACCGGCTCCTGTGTGTTAGGTAGTCATTGAACCAATTCACGGCGTTTGGTGCCACACCCAATCTTTGGAGCTGGAGTACTAGTAGAGAGTGGTTGACGGTGTCGAAGGCTTTGGTGAGGTCAATGAAGATGGACCCCACCAATCTGCCTTCATCCAGCGCCTTGTGCGCATAGTCAAGTGTATTCCAGCAGTGCCCTAGTCGTACTGTGTTTTTGCCTGAAGCCATGTTGGTTTGGGCAGAGCAGATTGTACTTACTGAGGTATTCTGTGAGTTGACTTGCCGCAATTTTTTCCAAAGCTTTGGATAGTGGGGAAAGGATAGATATTGGCCTGTAGCTTGACACCAGCGCCTTGTCACCATTCTTATGCACTGGACTTACCAGGGCTTGCTTCCATACCTCTGGAAATTGAGCTAGGGCCAAGGATTTATTAAATAACATTATTATGGGAATAAGAAGAATATCAAGGGTGAGAAATAGTAACTTCATGTAACAGTCTATTACTCCCCAATCTGGTTTTGCCTAGGACTTTCCTGACCATCATTAGGGCCTTCTTCACCGTCACCTTCTTAAGGCAGAAGGCTGGGTGGTTAGTTATGAGCAGGTTAGCGCAACCTTGGTCCTCCACAGGCAGAAGGTAGTCTGGAGGCAGCACTGAGGACAGGTCTGTAAAGGCCTGGTTAAAGGCATCAGCAGTGGCTAGCAGATCTAAGGAGGATGAGTTATTAATGTTGAGCATCTTAGGGTGTTGCTTTTGATCTTTACCAAGGATGTTCTTGATGTTGTCCCAAAACCTCTTTCCATCTCCCCATGCATTGTTAAGCTGGGTCTTATGGAATATGGGATTATGGGATAGGGCAAAAGGGAGGGGCAGCTGCAGAGTAGAGGTGCTAGCTGCAAAATCTAGCAGACTCGACAGACAAAATGGGCTTTTTCTGCTGGCAGCTTCGTATGTATGTTCGTATTTAAAAGTCAGCTCCTTGTTTTGCCAAAGTAGCTCCTGGTCGGCTAAAAAGTGCCGATACCCAGGAGCTATTCCAGACTCCTGGCCATTAAATCCTTATTTCGACCCCTGAGAATAAGTTTGTGTTTTTGCACAAGTGAGGATATAGCACTGCATAGCAATAGATGCAGTTACAGTTGCCGTCATGTCTGTGGTACATTGTTGTTCCCAAACTGGGATTTGCATACCTGTAACAAATGTGAAGTAAACAGTACAGTCATACTACAGAACAAAGACACAGGGCATAGCATGACTGCAATGTCAGTAGGAGTACGGCACAGTAACATAATGCTGAATCGTGCAGACAATGTCCTTCTGCGATATGCGTATGCACAACACATGTTAATCAACAGATGTTTACCAATGGTTCTCTTTTGTGGTTTTGGCTTCAGTACGCGCTGTTGTTTCCTTGTTTTTTCCCTTCGTCTGAGTAATTTCCTTGTCTGAACTAGAATGCATACCGTTTGTGGTCTGCACTGAATACCCACTTCACTGACGTTCCTTTGAGGAATTACAGCTACAACCTCACTAGGTGAGGAGACCTGAAAAATAACATGTTACTGTCACTAAAGTGAACAATTAGACTGAATGGGAACATGTAAATAAGTATGACAACAACAGACAAAACAATATGATACACATTTAAATGTCACTTCTATTAAGTTTGTGACTGTAACAGTTCTGAAAATGCCAGCAGTAATTGTCAGCCCGGGATATCCATTTGGATCTCTTGTTGAGGTAGCGCCTCAACTTTCAGTTATCCCACACTGCACTGCCCTCTTGATTATTGTCCCACCTCAGCTGGTCACATCCACGATTAAACATATCCACCGTTCAACAGGATACCACACCACGATGATGCCACATGGGGAACACCCAAGGCTGTTGAAGATAGTAAACAATATACTGGCAGCACCATTGACTGAACTCTTCAATAGGTACCTGGAATCTGTAGTAGTACTGGAGGACTGGAGGCAGTAAAATGTGGTCCCGCTGCAGAAAGGGGGAGGAGGTGGGAAATTAAAAGCCCGTATACTTGACATCAGTAGTAGGAAAGCTCATGGAGAAACTAATGAAAGCCAGGATCCCCAATTACCTGGAGCTGAGCAGACTGATAAATCCAAGGAAACATTGCTTTACTGGGGGCATGTGCTGTCAACAAAATTGTATAGAGTTTTCTGACGTGGTCACCAAGGAACTTGATCAGGGGAGGGCAGGACATGTTGCTTATCTGGATCTGAAAAAGGCATTTCACTCCATGCCACATAGGAGACTACTGTATAAGCTGTCATGCCTGGGGCTGAGACAGAAGGTGGTTCAATGGGTGGGAAACTGGCTGAGGGACAGGAGGCAGAGGGTCATAATAAATGGGGCGGCATCCAGAGAGGGCATGGTCAGCAGCAGGGTCCCTCAGGGTTCAGTGTTGGTCCCCTACTGTTGAAGGTATTTCTAGGGAACATCATGGAGGGCCTATAGGGGGTGTAAAACTGATTGCAGACAATATTAAAACCTGCAGTAAAGTGGACATTCCAGAAGGGGTAGAAAGATTGCAGAAAGATGTATGGAGGCTCGAGTCATGGTAAAAGTGGCAGCTTTCATTCAACACAGAGAAATGCAATATCATACATCTTGGTTACAGGAACCAGAAGGCAGGCTACTGTATGGGCGGCACAGAACTGGAGGTAACAGAACAGGAAAGGGACCTAGGAATCACTATATCAAGGGACCTGAAGGTGGAAAGGCACTGCAAGAAAGCAGTGGCTAGGGGCAGCAGAATGCTGTGCTGCATCGGAAGGGGGATTACAAGTAGAAAAAGGGAGGTTGCAGTACCCTTGTACACCAATCTACTTAGACTGCATTTGGAGTATGGAGTCCAGTTCTGGAGGCCAAACCTCAAGAATGATGTGGGGAGGCTGGAGCAAGATCAGAGTAGGGCAACGGACATGTTACACTCAGCCACCTGTCCTATGAAGCAAGCTTGAAAGATTTGAACATGTACTCCCTAGAAAAGAGGAGAGAGGGTGGACATGATTGACACCTTCAAGTACCTTAAGGGTATAAACCGGGTGACAGTGGAATGCATCTTCCAGCTGAAGGGGAATAAGAGGACTAGGGTGCATGGGTTACTAATTGGGGGGGGGGGGAGTTCAACGGTAACATTGGGAAGTATTATTTCACAAAGAGGGTGGTGGATAACTGGAACATTGTCATGGAGGTGTAGGTTGAAGAAGCAACACTGGAAGGCTTCAAAAGGGCATGGGACAGCCACAGGAGTGTTGAGGGTGGGTCCCATCAAATAGGTAGACAAATGTTCCGACTAGGTGGGCCTGACGGTCCTTTTCTGCCGTCACACTTCTATGAGTCTATGAATCGTTGGGAAGAAAAAATTACTCACTGCAGTAATCTTCTTTCTTCCATGGGGTCCTTTAGCATCAGTAACTTTTTGCACTTAGCTGGCTAGGTGCAACTGCCTCGGAGGTGTGCCTTTAAGAGATTTTTAATGAGCGTAGGGCCAGCCAATTAAAAGACAGGAGGGGGTGAGAACTGAGTGAGAGCTGTTGACTGCTTCAGAATTTTTCAAGGAAAAATTAGGGCAAATTCCCTGAAAAAGAATTAACAGGATTCAAAAAACATGCAAAAGTCCAAAAGTGGAAACAGAAACAGCAACACAAGGTAAAAACTCATCAATGACAAACACCAAATTTGGTAAAAGGTGACCTAAGAGCCCTTCTCCGACAGGTGAACCGGGGAGGAAGGGTTGGAGCTTACTGATGCTGAAAGACCCCATGGAAGAAAGAAGATTACTACGGTGAATAATTTTTTCTTCTTACCCCAGGAATCCTTTAGCATCAGTAATTTTTTGCAGACTACCAAGCAGTACCAAGTGGGAGGCGGGCAGAGAACCTACTTAGGAAAGAGGCTCTGCAGAACTGCCCTGCCAAATTTGGCATCAGATCTGGTCTGCACATCCGAACTGTAGTGTTTCACAAAGGTGTGCAGAGATCCAGTAGGGGAATGTCCCTTGCTGCTGCAAGCGAGGCTGCAGTGCCCCTGGTGAAATGGGCCCTGAGCCCCGCTGGAGGTTGTTGGCCAGCTTTTCCATAGCAGAATCTAATACAAGAGACCAACCAACGAGAACTAGTTCTCTTGGTAGCTGGTCTTCCTCTGCCTACGTCCCCATAGGTGAGGAACAACTGAGTGGAAGAACCTCTGGACTGTCTAGTATGCTCTAGGTAGTGAAAGATGGCTCTTTTGACAGCCAAGCTGTGGAGCTTTTGCTAGTCAGGAGTGGATCACTCAGTAAAGAAGACAGGTAGAGTAATGGACTGGTTCAAGTGAAACTCAAACCACCTTTGGCAGAAATTTCCTATTTGTCTTGAGCTCAACTTTATCGTTGTGAGGCATGATGTAATTCGGCTCAGTGCACAGGGCATGTAGCTCTGAAATCCTCCTGGCAGACGTAATGGCTACCAGGAAGATGGTCTTCCAAGTAACAAACCTGATGTGGGCCATGGACATAGGCTCGAAAGGTGGATTCATGAGCCCAACTATGCAAAGGTTCAGGCTCCATGGAGGAACAGGCTCCCTGGTTGGAGGCTGGAGATGCAAGAGGCCTTTGAAAAACTGTTTAAAAAATGTGGGAAAACTGATTTCTTCTTTCCCACTGAAAGATAGGCTGAAATTGCCGCCAGGTGTAGCTTGAGTGAAGATGGTTTCAAGCCTGACGCCTGTAGGTGTACCAGGTAGTCTAGCAGCTGAGGGTCTGAAGATGATAGGGGTTTGACCCTTTCACTTCTGCACCAGAGGGAAAACCTTTTCCATTTTGCTGCATAAGCCTTCTTAGTGTTCGGTTTTTTAGCCATCCTCAGTATCTTAAGGACCTGTTCAGAGTACTGTGAGGATGGAAACTCTAACTCCTCAAGAACCAGGCTTTGAGGTGAAGAGAGTGTACATCTGAGTACTGCACTCCTGTCTGAGGAAGGGTCAGCAGGGAAGGAGTCGGAGGCAGGCGAATGGGTCTGTTGCAGGACACTGAGAGAAGGAGAGGGAACCAGGCTTGCCTGGGCCAGTCCAGAGTCACTAGGATCATGGATGTAGGCTGCTGCCAGAGTTTCAGCAAAACACAGAATATCAGGGGAAAGGGAGGAAATGTGTATAGAAGCTTCCCTAACCAGTCCAGGATCAGGGCATCCAGAGGAAGTGTTCCAGGAACTGGGGGCCTGCAACAGTACTGAGGAAGCTGAAAATTGAGAGGCGAGGCAAACAGATCCATGGCTGGTGTGCCCCACTGCCTGAACACTGTGGCTAGCACTTGCTTGTTCAGTGTCCATTCGCTCTGACCTTGACTGATGCAGCTTAGAGCATCCGCCAGAGTACTGAGTTTGCCTGGGAGGTGAATAGCTGAGAGGCTGACTCCCAGGGAGAATGCTAGAGACTAGAGTTTGCAAAAAGAGTATTCCTGATCTGGTACCACCCTGCTTGTTTATGTAGAACATTGCAGTGGTGCTGTCTGTCTGAATTTGAACCACCTGCCCTTCTATGCTGGGAGTGAAAGCTTTGAGAGCTAGTAAGACTGCTCTAAGTTCCAAAAGATTTATGTGCAACTGTGACTCTTTGGGAGTCCAGCTGCTGCTTACTGAGGCACAGTCTAGATGAGCTCCTTAGCCCAACAGGGAGGCATCTGTGGTGATCACCTTTGTGGGAAGCGGAGCTTGAAAGGGGACCCCTGCCTGCAAATTTGCAGGGTCCTTCCACCACAGCAAATTCTGGAGGAACTGCTCCGACACCGGTATTAACTTTAAAAATGTTTTGCTTCTCTGAGACCAGCGAGCTCTGAGGTAGGCTTGCAGGAGTCTCATCCTGTACCTGACCCCTGGGACTACTGCAGTCATAAAGGCCACATGTCCCAGAAGTTTGAGGAAATGTCTGGCTGGTCTTGGCTGTTCCTGGGCAAAAGAATCTGCCACTGAAAGGAAACTCTGAATTCTTTCCTGTGAGAGGAAAGCACATCCCTTTGGAGTGTCCAGCTGGGCCCCTATGAAGGTGAGCAGCTGGGTGGGTTCCGGGTGAGACTTCTTGAGATTTACCTGGAAACCCAGAGACTCCAGAGTGCATTCTGTGAGGGAAAGAAATTCCTTGACTTGGCAAGGAGACTATGCTACTATGAGCCAGTTGTCCAGATAAGGGTAGAGAGTGACATCCAGTCCCCTGAGATGTGCTACTACCACTGTGAGACACTTCGGGCCGAGGACAGACCGAAGGGCATTGCGGTGAACTGATAGTGACCCGAAGGAAGTCTGAACTTGAGAAACTTCCTGTGAGATCTTATGGGTATGTGGAAGTAGGCATCCTTTAAGCCAAGGGAGGCCAGCCAGTCGCCCTGCTGTAAGGACTGTATGACCAGAGACAGAGTGACCATATTGAATGAGTTTTTTCAGATGTTTGTTTAAATATCTGAGATCTAAGATAGGTCGCCACTCCCCAGTTTTCTTTTGTGTCAGAAAATACCTGGAGTAGAGGCCCTTGCCCTTCTCATGGGTGGGGACCCTTTCCACTGCTCATAAAGCCAGAAGGCTTTGTACCTCTATTTCCAACAGTGGTATCTGTGATGGTGACAGAGGTCTTGACACCTGGGTATGCTTGAGGTCTGTCAGCTGCTTGAACTGTAATGCAGACCCTACTCCACTATCTCCAGCACCCACTTGTCTGACGTGATGAGGGACCAGTGCTGAAGCTAGTGAGAGAGTCTGCCTCCAACCAGAAACGGGGAGGCGACCTGGACACTCACATCAGGACTTAGACTGAGAGGCAGATGGCTGGGTAGAGGTGGATCTTCTTTGGCCCCTTCTGCCCCTGCCTCTGAAAGACCCCCTGTACTGGCTAAAGTCAGATTGGGGATAGGGACTGTAAGGCCTGGGAACAAAACTTCTGCCCCTACTGCCCCTGGGACGGGATCTCTGAGGGGTAGCGGGTTTAGGCTTGGATGAATGGCTCTGCCAGGAGGCCTTATACTCATCGACCTTTTTCATGTAGTCAGTGGTTCTGTAATCAAACGTATTTTGATCACAGGGAAAATCCATGGCCTTGTTCCGAGCGTCTGTGGTCAGACTGGTTGTTCTAAGCCAGGTGAAGTGTCTCAGAGATATGGCATGGGCATCGCCCTAGAGGCTGCTTCATTATTGTCATCTGCCATGTGGAATTGGTACATAGTAGCTTCCAAGGCAGTTTCTGACGTATCCACTAGCTCCTGTACCATAGAATCTGATCCGTTGTGGGCGACACCCTGGACAGATTTCCAAAGGGCTTTCTGATATTTGGCTGTGAATGCCATGTAAGACGAAAGTCTGAGAAGCAAGGAAGCTGTGGCATACATTTTCTTTGCTATAAAGTCAATTTTCTTGGAATCCTTGTCAGGGGTAGAGGGCAACAAGGAGACTCTAGCTTTCTCACAAGCTGCCTGATGCACTATACTCTCGTGGCTAGGGTGTGCTGACAGAAACTCGGTACCATTTCTAGACAATTTATATTTTCTCTCAAACTGCTTATCAACCCCTAGTACTGAAGTGAGGTGTTGAAGCACCTTCATGGTATTTTTTCTAAATGCATTATAGATAGGGACGACCATGGTCTTTGAGGATGAAAGACCCTTCATCTCCCTATAATCTTCATTGACATCCTGGTTGGGCTCCTGTGTAGGGAGGTCCAGGGTATCCAGCATATTTTGTATAAATGAAAACATAGAGGAAGGATCCTCATGGTCACCTGGGGGATCCCCAAAGCGAGGGTCCGGGGACTCCTGGGGCTCAAGGTCCTCAAAATCCATGTCAGGGGCATCATAGAATTGATCATCATCTGCGTCACCCTCACAGTCTACAGAACAGAGAACTGTTGAAGAGTGCTTGCCAGCCCCAGTAAATTGAGGACTCATCTTTTGAAGGGTCTGAAACAGTTGCCATGCTTTTTCCATATCTTGCACTGATGGAAGAGCCTACGCAGTTTGTAAGTGCTTTGTTTTTTTCTGAATGCTTTAACCTGCCTGTTGTCTCACTATTGGCTTTCCCAGGAGCAACGGGAACATATCTGTCTTGACAGAGTTTCTTTTTAGCCATTTCATCAGAGGCTTGGTCAAGCTTCCTTTTTTCATCACTCTTATTATTTTTCTATTTGTGAGGAACTTCATCTTTGGAAGCTTTATTTTTTGACTGGGATCTGGAGGGTTCCTCAGCACCTCTGCTTTCGGTATCAGTATTTTTGAATGGCCCGTCATCGGAAACCTTTGATTTATCCTCAGCCATAATTATCAAAGGTTTGTCTGCTATGTTCACCAATTTAAGCAAAGCAAACCAGTTCTGGACCTATGAAATGAGTGCAGGTTTCTGTGAAAAAGCCACAGGCCAGTCCTGCCCCAGTTAATAAACTCTGTCTATTACCAGTGCCCTTTCTTTTTTTTTTGGTTGTAAAACTGGGATCTATACCAGTGCCAATCTCAACAGAAAATCAGTAATACTCAACTGCACACAGGTGGCTGCTGGACCCTTATGGACAGTCCTGACACAGATGATACCAAGGTTCAGTAATAAAACAAAAAAAGGTTTCCTCGTAATTGCCACTCTACAGAGAAAACCCCCAGGCACTGTTTAAGTTTGAAATCTACTGCAGGTGCCATGCGGTAAACCCTGCGAGGTCTGAGGTAAAAAAACAAGGCAACTGTCTCCAATTTGATGGTACCCACAAGAAATTAAGTCAAAAATGAAGGAAACCATCGAAAATAAAAACACCTGCGATAAAATTAGGCTTTAAAGTAAAGCGTCACAGTAAAAATAAAGTCTAAATAGCGCAGTTGCGTTAAAAATAAAAAATTTGCGAGGTGTTAATGAAAAAGTAAAAGTTGTCACTCAGCACAGTAAAGGAAATGATTTATGAGGTAAACTTTACCCAGATAAGCACTAGGAGGCTGTCAACAAGGAAAGTTGGGACACACTTCAGAGGCAATATTCTCAGTCCAGTGGAGAAAAAATTCTGAAGCAGTCAACAGCTCTCACTCAGTTCTCAACCCCTCCTGTCTTTTGATTGGCTGGCCATACGCTCATTAAAAATCTCTTAAAGGCACACATTCATAACTGCACTTAGCCAGCTATGCAAAAGTTACTGATACTAAAGGACTCTTGCGGTAAGAAGAGTAATCAACTTCTCTACCAATCTTCCCCCATCCTAGGTCAGTCGATGCCCTCTCATATTCATTCATCTTATAATCTGAGAAATCAGTTGATTATTCTTCCTGTTTATCCACTTCAAGTATTTAAAGGTTTCCATCATATCCCCCCCCCCAATAACTCCTGTAGCTAAAGGGAATACATGTTACTTAAATACATAGACACTGTCAGCAGATAAGGGCCTATGGCCCACCCACTCTGCCCACTTCAGCTTGTAAGTTCACTTTATGTTTTCCTACAATTCTGTTGCCCCTTACCCCTGACCTACACAATTCTCTTATGTACATCCCATGCATTTTTAAATCACGATTGTTTCAGCCCCCAGTCATTCCTGTGGCAGGGTTTTCCCACTTGTCCAACACCCGTTGTGTGCAGAAATTGTTACTCATGTTTCCTCTGAATCGTCTTCTCTCCAACTTCATCCCATGTCCTCTATTCCTGGAACATTTGTTTTGCCGAAAAATACTGTATTCCTGTTCCCTGTTCCAGCCTGTAACATACTTGTAGGTCTGTAGCATATCCCCCATCTCCCTCCTCTCCTCCAGGGAGTACAGATTCAAGTGCTTCAACCTGTCCTCATAGGACTTGTGATGCAATCCATGTTCCATCTTTCTTCCCCTCCTCTGAACCTTCTGTAACCTATGTCCTTACATAGGTAAGGTGTCCATAATTGTACACTGTTCTGAAGGTGTGGCATCTGTAGTGTGTTGTATAGTAGAATTATTAACTCCCTTTTCCTGCTGGTGATGCCCCTTCCTATGCATCCCATAATGCTGTTTGTCTTACCTGCTGCCTTTTTGCACCGTTTCCCTACCTTGAGGTCAGCAGAGATGATAACCCAAGGATCCCTTTCTGCTTGGTGCATGCTATATCCTCACCCACACCCAATATTTCTATCATGTCACACCTATCCTTACTGTACAACAGCAAGAACATACTGAGGTCACACACTCGCTACTCATGTTTTCAGATTCAGTACTTGCACCATCTTACCTGCTGTCCTGTGAACCATATCCATCATGAAAATATCCTGTTGAAGGTGTGGGATATGATATTATGTACACAGTATTGCAGCAGAGGCAGGACAATTGTTAAATGGAAAGCCATAACACCCTCACTACTTCAGGTACTGACACCTATCCCTCATCACCACAGCATGCCACTGGTACAATCTGCAGCATTTGTAATATCTGTTTACATGTTTAGGTACTCCTACATGATGATTCACAGTTCAACTTCATATGAAGTGAAAAGCTGCCACACCTAAGACCATCTTTTGTTCTTTTACCAGCACACCATCATTATCCGCTACAATCACTCACTAGTATGAACACTGTTGTAACTCTTGTTGTCATCTGTGAATAGGCAAACCTTTACCAGTAGGCCATCCCGGTGGCACGGAGAGTTAAGGTAATAGACACCACTGCTCATGTCACGTTGGTGACCCGTGGTCGGGAACAAGCACGGGCTGCCAGGGGAAGAGAGAGGATCAAGCGTCTGGAGGACAACTCTGCTCTCTCGGGGGGATCCAGGGTTAACCACCGCACTGCAGTGGCCCCCAGTGGAGATCGGGGGCACTGCAATGCCTAGAGCTGAAACAGCGGGCCACAGGGCCACGGCAGACGTCCCTGGCATCACTGCACATCCAGGACTTGCAGGGGGAGTGGGGGAGTGGGCGTAACTTTTTAAGAAAATCTCCTTTGGAGAGGATAGGCAATGGCACCACAAAACCCCGGGAGGCCACACTCCAAGTCTGGGCACCTCTCCTTGCCTTGCCCCTACGTCCACTGGGCAGATCACATTCTAGATAGAGTGCCCTGGGATGATAGGGTGGCACTACCTCAGAGGGTGCAGAGGGGGGGCAGTGTCCAGGCTGGTGAGCAGGGCTCTTCAGGTGGGAGGTAGAGCGCCTGGGTGAGTGGATGCCGGAGACAGTTCCCCTCAGGCGGCGCATAAAAATAGTTGACAAAAAAAAAAAAAAAATCAACTTTGCCAGTAGGTCCTATGTTATATCAATAATAAAAAGATTAGACAGGACTGGCACAAGGATTGATCCCTGAGGTACCCCAGTGGTATACCCACCCTCACATGACTGGATCACATTGACCTACACCCTCCATGGTAGACACGTTACACACTTTATTCTACATTCACAGAATGCCTATCTTGTTAACCATCCACTTCTGTGGGATGGTTGTGAATTTGTTCTACATTTCCAGCCAAACCATTTTTTTAACCAGCATGTTATGTGAGGTGTTGCATAGCACTTTGCTAAAATACCAGTAGGTGACGTGTACTGACATCCATTGTTGAATTAACTTTGTGACACAGTGAAAAAAATCTATCAGATTCATGTCACACAACCTACACTACATTGAATGAATGTATAGTCGCAGTATCATGAAGCTGCTGAAACTGCTCATACCTGTCATGATGCAACACAGCATCAAGCTGACTGTCCATCACTGCATTATGACCTTGCCATTGATGAGTGGTCAAATGTAGACTTAATTTTACCATCAAATGTCACCTGACCATTCATTAATGCCATGCTATAACAATAGTTGTCATTCCAATTGTAAGAAGTTATTGAACTTTCATTGTTTATAGTCAGCAAGCCATTTCTGGAAGAGAAATAAACATCTACAGCCCATGGGTGTATCAGGGCATTAATGCAATCCCTGTGTGGTGGAAACCACTGGTGCAAGACCTTGTGAAGCACAATGCACATGGGGATTGCATTAATGCCATGATACACCAACATTTTGTCATTGCTTACAGCTTATTGACACAGTAATGGCCAACATTCAGGTCAGCATTACATATGATCGACACAAATTACATATTGTGACTTGTAGTATCTATCAGCACTCCTCATAACACACACCTGAAGATGTACAGAAGGCAGAACATCATAATCTGGGTAACAGTGTTGTGATGTTGATGTTTCATCACAGTTGGATTCGGCTACATCACAGACATGAACGTCTGAATTGGAGGCATCGATGTCAGTAGATTTCACAGTAGAACAAGATGGCACCGAATTAGCAGCCAGAATATTTTCTATCACCTACGAAACAGTTGCTACAATAACATCATATTAGAAGGCAGTGAAAACAGTACAATTACATTATAACAAGAGCTGTGGTTATTTCAGAACAGTTAGGTGTAATTATCGTAAAATAAAGCCTTGGCTTATTCATGAAGCACGGGGAAACTTATAAAACATATATGAGCTGTGGTGTCATTACTTAGTGGGTTAAACGGAATGAAAGGTAAGTGTCATTTGCTCAATGGACATTGGTGTCACAGTGTACAAGTGATGCTGGCAAACAAGACCATGTTGCACCTCTAGGCACCATGGAGACATGAAAAACTGGAGTTGCACAGCACAGAAGGGCAGCCAAAGCATGCCACTCATCAACAAAAGAATTGCTACTGAAGAGGTTGTGTGCCTCTGGCTATTTAGAGCCACGAGCCAAAAAGTTGAAAGATAACACTACTGAGGTCAGCAAACACAGCAAGTACAGCCACTGGCACATAAATAATTAGTAATGTACCAATACGGGGAGAAGCCGATATACAACAGCTGACACCACACAATGCTGGTGTGAGTGTGCACATACAGACAAATCTATGATGGGCTAAGTCACACTAGGAGACTTGGCTGTCCTGCTTTGCAACACAAACACCCATGAGTGAGCTGGATATGGGCTATATACTGTCACCTCACAACACTGCAAAAATGACATGAAGGCACACACTTGGTGATAAAAGATCAGGGTCCATAGACAGTTCATGTTTGGGGTGGGGAGGTGGGTTTACAGTGCTATGTGCTGTTGCCTGACACACAGCAGTGGTGTGGTGTAAGCGCAGGTCACACCACCAAGATGGATCAGGACACAAGATAAGAGGGATGTCACAGTACATGTAGGATTATATATAATAGTTCTGCATTTTTTGATTTTTAAGAAAATAAATGCAGTAACTTACCCGTGCACGTTCCCGCTTCTGATACTGTATGTTCCATGCTTGTATTTCTTGGGCTTTGGTGAGTTGTTGCATGCTGCTTTTCTTTTCTGAGTGATGGAAGGACGAGGAAACGTGCTAAGAATGGCATCTTTCTGAGACGCCTATGAGCAGGAATATTAAATTCAGGCATTCAAATGCACAGAGTCTCAAAACATTCCACTTCAAAATGAGCACTACATAAAAAACTATATTTTGTAGGTCCTGTGCATTTGTCCCTCATCAATTTAACTTGGTCAGTCCACACCTTGCAAAGATCTGAGGACTTCAGAAACCGAAACATGCTAAACCCACTTTTCTGGGTATTGCTGCATCTAGCAGCAACACAAGATGTGATAACCATTTCAGTAATAAACACACCAAATAACTGCTAAATACAGACTTCAAATGAAGATAAATCACCACAGCTACCAACCTAGTATGAAAGAAAAAATTACTCACCTTAGTAATTGTGTTTCTTCTAATGGAGTCTTGCTGTATTCTGACTATCTGCAGTTAGCTCCAGCCTTTAAACTGCCCCGGAGAACAAAGGGTTAACTTTCTATGCAGTGCATAGAATACTGAGCTCGAGCTCGGTTGAGGTCTCAGTCTGCAGCCCTTTGAAACCCAACTGTCAGATTCTTACGGGCAAAAACTCACTAACTATACTATGTGGAAATTGTAAACATTTTTAACAAGCCAACTGGCAACAGAGAGTTTTGGATTCCCCAAGAAGACTCAAGTCTGGAAACCCAAAACAAAAAAACAATCCAAAGAGGATAACAATACAATAAAAACACCCAAATAAAAGGGAGGGTGTGCCAGAAGCACCTCTGGGGAGCAACACTGCACCTGCCCACCCACTTCCCAAAAACCAGGTTCCGAGAGGGGAGGAAGGGAGGAGGTCAGAATACAGCAAGACTCCATTAGAAGAAA
This sequence comes from Neoceratodus forsteri, assembly GCA_016271365.2. Taxonomy (NCBI): domain Eukaryota; kingdom Metazoa; phylum Chordata; order Ceratodontiformes; family Ceratodontidae; genus Neoceratodus; species Neoceratodus forsteri. Next base: position 1,019,292,456 of record CM057454.1, on the reverse strand, counting down.
CACAGTTACTAAGGTGAGTAATTTTTTCTTCAAACAACATGAAGTCTTGCTGTATTCTGACTATCTGCAGACTACCATGCAGTACCTCCATGGTGGAGGGAGAGAACCTAATTTGGGAATAGGCTCTGAGAGGGGAGGCAGGGAGGGAGGTCAGAATACAGCAAGACTCCATTAGAAGAAATATAATTACTAAGGTGAGTAATTTTTTCTTCAAACAACATGAAGTCTTGCTGTATTCTGACAATTGGAGACTACCAAGCAGTACCTCCAAGGAGGAGGGACAGAACCTACTTTGGGAATAGGCTTTGAAGTACTGCTGTGTCAAACCGAGCATCACTCCTAGCCTGTATATCCAGAGAGTAATGCTTGGTAAAGGTATGGACTGTTTTCCAGGTGGCTGCTTGACAAATTTCTAAGAGAGGGATATCCCTGGCAGCAGCCAGGGAAGCAGCTGTACCTCTTATAGAGTGAGCCCTCAGCCGGAGGGTGGAATCTTTCCCAGCTTCTCATAGCAGAATTGTATACAAGACACATTCCACCTGGCAATAGTTCTCTTGGTGGCAGGTTTGCCCTTTCCCACTTCTCCATAAGTGAGGAACAACTGGAGGGAATCAAACCTGTGACCCTTGATACACTCTATGTAGTAGCTAAGGGCTCTTTTAACATCTAAAACTGTGTAGCCTCCTCTCTCCTGAGGAAGAATGATCAGTGAAGAAGACAGGAACAGACACAGACTGATTCAAGTGGAAGTCTGAAACCACTTTGGGTAAGAACCTTCTATTGGTTCTAAGGACCGCTTTATCTCTTTGAAATGAGATAAAATCAGGTTCCACTGACAGGGCTGGCAACTCACTGGATACGTCTGGCAGAGGTAATGGCTAACAAAAACACAGTTTTCCAAGTCAAGTACTTAAGCTGTGCTGAGGACATAGGCTCAAAGGGAGGTTGCATCAGTTGAGCAATGCAAACATTCAATTCCCAGGCAGGGACAGGATCCCTAAAGGAAGGAATGGTATGACGCAATCCCTTGAAAAATTTACAGAACACTGGATGAGATGATAGTGAGGAAGACTTCCCCACTGACAGAAAAGCAGAGACAGCTGACAAGTGTACCTTGAGAGTAGCTGGTCTGAGGCCTAGGCCATTAAGATGTACCATATAATCCAGAACTGTAGGCAATTCAGCAGTGTCTGGGGAAATATGCTTCTTGGAACATCAAATGCTGAATCTTTTCCATTTGGAGTTATAAGCCTTTCTGGTGGAGGGTTTATTGAGAAGCTTTGAGAATATCCAGAACCTCCTGAGACAGATGCAAATCTGCATACTCTAACTCTTCAAGAGCCATGCCTTGAGATTGAGAGATCGAATATTGGGGGTACCAAATCCTCCCCTGAGAGGAGGTTAACAGGCTGTAATTCCTGGGAAGAGACAGGGGAAGATGGACTGCTAGAAACAGTAACAGTGGGTACCAAGGCTGTCTGGCCCAGTCTGGAGCAATCAGAATCATCTTGCAAGGTTGTGACCTTATTCTGAGTAGAACTTTGAAAAGAGGAGGAAAGGGAGGGAAGGCATACAGAAATTTCCCTTCCCAGTTCAGAATCAGAGCATCCAGAGGGACTGAACCCAAGACTAGGGGTCTGCAACAAAACAGAGGAAGTTGGTAATTGTCTGGGGCTGCAGAGAGATCCATCTCTGGAGTGTCCCACTTTGAAAAAATCACTTTAAACACCAGGGGGTCCAGGGACCATTCGTGATGGCCCTGGGAGATTCTGCTCAGTGCATCTGCCAGCACATTGTCCTTTCCTGGAAGGTGGACTGCTATCAGAGAGGTCTGCAAGGAATAAGCCAGGGACCACAATTTCATGGCTTCTGTGCACAAGGCCATAGACCGAATGCCTTGCTGCTTGTTGATGTACCACATGGTTGTGGTATTGCCTGTTCTGACCTGAACCACCTTGTTCTGCACAGTCTGAGAAAAGGCTTGCAGGGCCAGAAAAACTGCCCTGAGTTCCAGGAGATTGATATGAAGAAGGGACTCCTGAGAGGACCACAGTCCTGGACTGTGAGAGCTCCCAGATGAGCTCCCCATCCCAATAGGGAAGCAACCATGGTAAGGACCACCGAATGAGACTGAGTGAGAGATGGGACCCCTTGCCTTAAGTTGTGCTGATCCTGCCTCCATTGGAGGGCTTTGATCAGTGTCTGAGTCACTGGAATCAATTTGGTAAGAGGGTCCTTCTTTTGGGACCAAAAAGCCCTCAGATGGAACTGAATGTCCCTCATCTGAAATCTTGCCTCTTGGACCACTGCTGTAGATGCTGCCATGTGGCCCAAGAGCTGAAGGAAGTGCCTTGCTGGTGGAGACACCTGAAGGCTGAAGGAAGAAGCCGGTTCCACAAGAACTCTTGCCCTTTCTAGGGGAAGAAAGGCTCTTGCTTTGACAGTATCTAGCTCTGCCCCTATAAAGGTAAGGAGCTGCACTGGTTCGAGGACTGACTTGGGAAGGTTGAGAAGAAACCCCAGGGAAGATGGTACTTGCTGGGTCACTAGCAGGTCTGACTTGACTTGGTCTGGAGACTGACCCACTATGAGCCAGTTGTCCAGATATGGAAAGATGGAAATATTCTGCTTTCTTAAAAAGGCCACTACTACTGCCAGGCACTTTGTAAAAACCCTTGGAGCTGATGTTAGGCTCACAGGCATTGCTTTGAACTGATAATGGCCTGAGAGCAACTTGAACCTGAGGTATATGGCATAAGGCATATGGGGATGGTGTTGATGTGGATTGATTGAACTTGTTTTGGTTATTTTATCATGATGTTTTATTGTGAAATTATTTTAACCATGTACTGCGCCTTGACTTTGAAAGGTGCATTATAAATAAAGTTTATTATTATTATTATTATATTACTTTCTGTGGGAGCACCTGATGGGAATGTGAAAGTAGGCATCTTTGAGGTCCAGGGAGGCTAGCCAGTCCCCTGGCCTTAGAGAGGTAAGAATTATTCCCAGAGTCATGATCTTGAATCTTGGTTTTAAAAGATGTTTGTTCAGGTATCTTAGATCTAGGATGGGTCGCCACTCCCCTGTCTTTTCGAAGTACCTGGAGTACAGACCTTTGCCTCAGTGTAGGGTAGGAACTCTCTCTCTAGGGCCAGAAGAAATTAAACCTCTGCCTCTAGGTCAAGGGTTTCGGAGAGACTTGCAGGTGGAAAAGATCTGGCTCTCATCTTTGGAAATTTTTTGAAGCTGAGAACCAGTCCCTGGCTTACCACTTCCAGGACCCTCTTGTCTGAAGTAACTGACACCAAGTCCTGGATGAAGTAAGCCAACCTGCCCCCTACTGGGATAGGAGAGTCGATCCGGGCAGACTCATCAGGGTGTCTGCTTGGCAGGGGCCTTAGGCTGAGGAGTGGATGCAGCCCTGCTCATCCCCCTTCTGCCTCTCCCTCTGAAGAACCCCCTCTGTGAAAAGGGAGAAGAGGCCTGTGCTTGGTAGAAAGGCCTATGAAAAGGCCTGCCCCTGCCCCTAGAATGCTGCCTTTGAGGAGTTGCCTACCGCTCCTTGGCCTGTGCACTCCTGTAAGTGGTCCTATATTCCTCCATTTTCTTTATGTAATTCTCTGTCTGCTCCCTAAACGGAGAATTACCTTCCACAGGGAAATCCATGACCTTAGCCTGGGTGTCCTGTGAGAGGCTAGTACATCTCAGCCAAGCCATTCTCTGAAGAGCAACAGATGTAGCCATGACTCTTGATGACACATCATTGGAGTCCACAGCAGCATGAAATTGTACCTTAGATGCCTCAATCCCATCCGCAGCCACCTCCTCCAGCTCCTTGGCCAGCTGGGGGGAGGCCTGTTTAACCAGTGCCAGTACAGTGTCCCACCTGGACCTCTGGTACCTGGCTGTATAGGCCATATAATTAGCCTGCCTGAGTCCCAAAGAGGATGCCAAGTATTGCTTCCTTGCCAAGGCATCCATCCTCCCGGAGTCTTTATCTGGGGGGTGTGAAGCCAAAGGGACATTAGCCCTGTCACAGGCTGCAGCCTGCACAACCCCAACATGGCTGCACTGTTACACAGAAATACAGAATTTGATGGCAGATAAGGACCGCTTGGCCTACCCAGTCTGCCCATTTCCCTACTTAATGGATAAGCTGCAGATCCTAGTTAACCAGCAGCCTACTTCTTTCTACCCCCAACCCCTAGAATTGCCTTATGACTGTCCCATGCATGCTTGAATTCAACCACTGTTTTTGACTCCACAACCTCCTCTGGAAGGCTGTTCCATACATCCACAACCCTCTCTGTGAAAAAATATTTCCTTACATTACCTCTGAGCCACCCCTACCTCTATCTTCAAATTGTGCCCCCTTGTTCTTGCCCACCTCTTTTTTTGAAAGATGCTACCCTCTTGTTGGTAGAAAAACTCTGTGTCTGAGCCTGATAAGGTGTACCTCCTATCCATCCTCCTATCAACAGGAGGTATAGAATTAGGAGACTTTAAAATGTTTTGAGTCCGTTTCCCAAAAGATTTGTGCAAGGGAATAGACAGCCTCCTGGACTCTGGGATGTCCATCATCTCTACAAAATCAAGCTCCTCTTGATCCTCTGTAGCTTCCTCCATAGGAAGCTGAAGAGTTTCAGCCACTTTCCTGTAAAACAAATAGTGGGGAAGGGACTCAGAGAGCCTAGGAGAGGAAACAGCAGAAGGTCTGTCTGGGGAGATGTCCGGTTCAATGGGCACATCCAGACTTTCTGCTCCATTATAATCATCATCTTGTTCAAAATCCCCCTCCTCCTCCTCCTCAAATTCCGGTTCATAAAAATCTTCAGGTGCATTCTCCTGAACCGGTGGAACTGACCGAACCGAGCCCCTACCTAATGGAGCCGGATAGGACGGAACCGGGCGAAGCGATTGAACAATCCGAATCGTTCGGGCAATCTCCTCAGCAGTCGGAACATGAACCTCTGGATCCGAACCGGCTGACTTGTCTTTTCTTATCCTTTTTGTAGGAACCTATCCCTCAGGATTGGCTCTCCTCTTGCCCGAAGAAGTATTGCCCTGGTCAGAGGGCACTCCTTCCGGTTTGGTCGGAACCGAACTGGGCTGTCCATCCAGGTCAGCAGACTTCTCGGTTTCCTTTTCCCTAAGTCTACCTAATCTCTTTTCTAAGGTAGTTTTAGGAATATTTTTACAAATTTGGCAGTCTGTATTGAGGTGTTCAAACCCCAGACAATAAAACACAGGTGGTGTGGGGGTCGGCCTTGGCAAAGACTTCCTCACACAAACCCAGTGGGCCCGGTTTTTTTCTTGGGTTTCTCAGACATGGCCAACCTACTCAAACTTACCCTTTTTTCGGCAACCGCCAGGCAAGACTCCCTTATCGGTTCCTAACCGTGTCACGGGTGTTGGAAAAAAAAGTCTAAGCTACGTTTTTGTTTTAGAACCAATGAGGACTGGTAACCACACACTAAAGTAAAGCACAGAAAATCAATATAAGGGATCGGTTCAGCAGAACCAATCGAATAAACTTAGTTTCCACACAATAATCAGAAACCACTATCTAGTACTCACGGTACTGCAGACAGGGCCTGAACCGACTATGCAGACAAAATTCGGACTAATTTCAGCTTAAAACCGACGCTTTAACAGACTTTTGAACTGAGCTGAAGGAGAAATCTCCGGAACGACTGTTCAGTGAGGCGGAGTAAAGAATCCGACGGTTGGGTTTCAAAGGGCTGCAGACAGAAACCTCAACCGAGCTCGAGCTCGGCATTCTATGCACCGTATAGAAAGTTAACCCTTTGTTCTCCGGGGCAGTTTAAAGGCTGGAGCTAACTGCAAATAGTCAGAATACAGCAAGACTTAATGTTGTTTGAATGATGGTTTCCCTCCTAAAGTCACAGGAAAGAATGCATGAAACAGGAAGTAAAAGATGAATGCATGTCACCATACAGTAATCATATGAGGAAAGGCACATAATAACATTAAAATACAGCACTTTATACGAGTTGGAATATACAATACTTAATATACAGGCATCACTGTTTCATAAATAAATATGGAGCTATTACATATCTGTATCATGTACATGACGGCCATGTGGTGCAGAATATAATGTGCACAGACATGCTGGTTATGCTTGTGTGTAGTATGAAATAAAACAGCCCACACAGAAAAGAACATAGTTTTTACTAAGCACTGTGATACAAATTTCCAATATTTCATTAGAAACACAGTTCTGAACAGGACACACATGGTAGTAGCCTACACGTGTACAGCACAAGATAGATGTGACACCATTGAAAATACAAGACACATCGAACTCAATACACACAGATTTTTACATGTTTTCATTCAGACAAACAAAACTAATGCCACTGAAAGTGCTTTTTCACACATAAAGAATTATTTGAACACCATTTACTACGTTGGTGTCACTCTATGCTGTAACACCATGCATGTACATATTGAAATTCCCTCACGGAGCTCACATGCCTATCCATACTATGACATGTAGCTCAGGCACCATGTCACACGCAGTGCAACCATGTGTGTGCACCAGGACAGCCGGAAAGCACACTACCGAGGAGAGGTAGGGAGTGCTTTACTAACTATTATTTTAGAAGACGGACGCAGTGGATTTCAATTACTAACTATGCATTTGGTACACAAATGAAAACTGGTAGCAGCGACGCCGCAGATGTAGAAATACAAAATGAGGTTGAAAGTTGCTCTATAAGGGACTGCATTTATCAGTCTCTGAGGAGGTCTACTGGTGGCATGTAAAACAGCATTAGCTACTGTAGATTTCCTATATCCTGCAGTTATTTCCTCATTCTCAGACGTTTTAGTTCAATGTCTAGGAATGACACCTGTTTTTTTTTTTTTTTTTTTTATCAACGTTACTGGTAAATTGAAAAAAATTCAGTTGTGGTGTTCAAAAAATTAAACTGATTAAATTAATTTTCATTCCCATCACGTACATAAATGATGTCATCAATAAAGCGGTACCACACTACCACTTTATTGATGAATTCATTTGTCTACATTCCGAAGTCTTCTTCCCATTTACCTAATGTTAAATTGGCATAGGAGGGTGCCATTGAGGCACCCATAGCTCTGCCACATTTGTCTATAATATGTTTTATTAAACACAAAATAATTGTTCTGTAATACATACTCCAAAGCTTGTAGCAGGAATTCTTTTAGCACAGCATCTCCTAGGGTGGTTTTAGATAAATAGTGGTGTACAGCTGCAAGACCCACATCATGTTTAATGGATGTATAAAGGCTTGCTACATCAACTGTAGCCCAACTGTATGAATCTGACCACTTTAATTCTTCAATTTTTTGCAGTAAATGCATAGTGTCTCTGATGTGAGACCTGATTCCTATAACATATTGTTTCAAAAAAATGGTCTACGTATTTATAACTTAAGAGTCTACTCCTGAAACAATAGGTCGTAATGGTGAATGTTCCCTAGCAAATGCTTCAGAAAGGTAAGGGGGACAGCTAAGTACAGTAACGGAGAGGGGCTAAAATGTTAGTACATGGAGCGGGGATATGCAGTGGGGGCAGGGTGAAGTGAGTAGAGTGGTGGGGTGCAAGGGGTGTGGGGCAGCAGTGTTTCTGGGAACTCTCTGGGAGATGAAGGATGCCTGATCTGCCATCATATTAGGCAGCTGAGAGTAGAGGTATGGCAGCTGAGGCATGGGACAGGTGCTGGGGATTCGAATGGTAACAATAGGAGGGGATACAGGGATTGGAGGTAGGTAAGGAGGACTGCGCATGATTGGAGCCAATCTGGGGAGGGGGGCTGAGTTGGGGGGTAGGTGGGAACAAGAAACGAGGTAGATCCCCTGGGTCCCCTCCCCCAGCGAGAGGAGGCACAGGGCGGGGGAGTAAATAACAGTAAGAAGGAAAGGTAAGGCAGGAAGGGGAGGGGGTCCTGTGGGAGTATCTCCAGGACTGCAGGTGGAGAACAGATTCCGTCCACTGTACTGGGGTGAAGAGGGGGACAGTGGTGATAAGGAAAGGAACAGCAAGAGGGGGAGGGTTGAAAAAGGTGGGGGAGGAGTACATCAGAGTAAGTAGAGAGAAAAGGCAGAAGGCTATGAGTTCAAACAAGAGGGGAAGGACAGGTAGTACAGGGAAGGGGTAGTGGGCATGGCAGAACAAGGGGACAGGTAGCAGGGGTGCAGAAGGGAAGGGTAGGAGGCAGGTTGGGGGGGGCAGAAGGGAGAGGCAGGGGGTGTGCCAGTGGAGGGAAAGAAAAAATTACTCACCTTAGTAATGTTGTTTCTTCTAATGGAGTCTTGCTATATTATGACTATTGCAGTTTGCCCCAGCCTTAGAACTGCTCCGGAGGTGAAAGAGTTATCTTCCATGCAGAGCATGGAGCTTAGAGCATGAGCTCGGTTCAGAAGCTCTGTTTGGCTGGTTTCAAACCGAAACCGTCAGATCTTTACGAGCAAAAACTCACTAAGGTTCTGTGTGGAAGCTGTAACCTACACTAGCCAACTGGCCACTAATATATTAACACATTTTTGCTGGTCCCAACACAAAGACTCAAGTCAGTGGACCAGAAAATTAAGATAAAATAACTAAATAAACACAACACCCAAACATGAAAGAGGGCATCAATAAATGCCAACAGAGGAATACCCACCCCATACCCCAAAGTAGGAGTTCTGAGAGGGGCAGGCTGGTGGGAGAGGTCATAATATAGCAAGACTCCATTAGAAGAAACATTACTAAGGTGAGTAATTTTTCTTCAAACAACATGAAGTCTTGCCATATTATGACTATTGCAGACTACACAGCAGTACCTCCATGGAGGAGGGACAGAACCTACTTAGGAATAGGCTCTGAAGCACGGCTGTGCCAAACCGAGCATCCCTCCTGGCCTGAATATCCAGGGAGTAATGCTTGGTGAAAGTGTGTACTGTCTTCCAAGTAGCTGCCTGACATATCTCCAAGATAGGGATGTCTCTAGCAGCAGCTAGAGATGCAGCTGTACCCCTGGTAGAGTGAGCCCTCAGGCCTGAGGGGGGAACCTTACCCAGCTTTTGGTAGCAAAATTGGATACAAGAAACGATCCACCTGGCAATGGATCTCTTAGTGGCAGGTCTCCCTTTCCCAACCTCACCATAAGTGAGAAAACAGTTGGAGGAGTCAAACCTGTGACCTTCTACGCTCTATGTAGTAACTTAGGGCCCTCTTAACATCTGTTGTGCAGCCTCCTCTCACCAGAGGAGGAATGGTCAGTGAAGAACACTGGAAGGAAATAGATTGGTTAAGGTGGAAATCTGAAACCACCTTAGGCAAAAAACTTCCTGTTAGTCCTGAGGACCACTTTATCCCTGTAAAAGGAAATAAAGTCAGTTTCTACTGATAAAGCCTGTAACTCACTTATACGCCTGGCAGAAGTGATGGCTACCAGAAATATAGTTTTCCAAGTCAATACTTAAGCTCTGCCAAGACAGAGGCTCAAAGGGGGGTTGCATTAGCTGAGCAATGCATACATTAAGATCCCAAGCCGGGGCAGGGTCCCTGAATGGAGGATTGGTGAAGCAATCCTTTAAAAACTTGGAAAATACAGGATGAGCAGAAAGAGAAGAGGGCTTCCCTGCTGAAATGAAGGCAGAGACAGCAGCCAAGTGCACTTTCAGGGTGGCTGGTCTCAGTCCCAAAGAATTAAGATGGACCATGTAGTCCAACACAGTGGGTAGATCAGCAGATTCTGGGGAAACATGCTTCCAGAACACCATATGGAAAACCTTTTCCACTTAGAGTTATAGGTAGCTCTGGTGGAAGGCTTCCTAGCAGCCTTCAGGATTTGAACACTGAGAAAGTTGCAAATCAGCAACTCCTAACTGCTCAAGAGCCAAGCCTTGAGGTTGAGGGATTTGATTCGGATACCAAACTCTCCCTGAGCACAGGTTAACAGATTGTGGTTCCTGGGAAGACACAGGGAAGATGGACTGCTAAGGACAGAAGGAGTGGGTACCAGGGCTGCCTGGCCCAGTCTGGAGCAATCAGGATCATTCTGCAGGGCTGAGACCTGATTTTGACTAGTACTTTGAACAGGAGAGGAAGGGGAAAGGCATAAAGAAACTTCCTTCCCAATCGAGGAGAAAGGCATCCAGGGAACTGAGCCCAACACTGGGGCCTGCAACAAAACAGTGGAAGTTATAATTGTCTGGGGCTCCGAAAGATCTAGCTGAGGAGTGCCCATCTGGCAAACACTATCCTCAGTACTTAGGGGATCCAGTGACCATTCGTGATGGCCCTGGGAAATCTTGCTGAGGGCATCTGCCAGGACATTGTCCTTGCCTGGGAGGTGAACTGCTATGAGGGAAGTGTTCAGGAGTAAGCCAGAGACACAACTTCATTGCCTCGTGCACAAGGTCAAGACCGAGTGCCCCTTGTTTGTTGATGTACCACATTGTAGTGGTGTTGTCTGTTCTGACCTGTACCACCTTGTTCTGAACAGATGCAGAGAAAACCTGAAGTGCTAGAAAACAGCTCTGAGTTCAACAGATTGATGTGGAGCAGAGATTCCTGAGGGACCATAATCCCTGGGTGGAGAGGTCGCCCATGAGCTCCCCATCCCAAGAGGGATGCATCTGTAGTAAGGGTCAAGGAATGGGACAGAGGGATGAAAGGCACCCCTGTCTCAGATTGCTCTGATCCTGCCACCACTGAAGGGCCTGGATCAGGGTTCGAGTCACTGGGATTAACTTGGATAGAGGATCTCTTCTTTGGAGACCAGAAAGCTTCAAATGGAACTGAATGTCCCTCATCTGAAATCTTGCTCCTTGCACCACAGCTGTGGAGGCAGCCATGTGCCCTAGGAGCTGCAGGAAATGCCTTGCTGGTCGAGAGACCTGCAGAGTGAAGGAGGCGGCCAGGGCCACTAAGGTCCTTACCCTTTCCAAGGGAAGGAAGGCTCTGACCTGCTTTGTATCCAGTTCTGCGCCTATAAAGGTGAGTACCTGGACAGGTTCCAGAACTGACTTTGGAAGATTGAGAAGAAATCCCAGAGAGGTAAGCAGCTGCTGGGTAACTAGCAGGTGTGATTTGACCTGGTCTGGAGACTGACCCACAATGAGCCAGTCGTCCAGGTAGGGAAAAATGGCAATATTTTGCCTTCCTAGGTGAGCGACTGCTGCTGCCAGACACTTTGTGAACATCCTTGGGGCAGAAGTGAGGTCAAGGGCATTGCTCTGAACTGATAATGGCCTGAGGGCAGTTCTGAATCTGAGGTACTCTGATGGGAGTCTGATAAGAACATGGAAGTAGGCATCTTGAGGTCCAGGGAGGCTAGCCAGTCCCTGGCCTTAGGGAGGGTAAAATCATTCCCAGTGTCACCATTTTGAACTTTGGCTTTTAAAGGTGCTTGTTTAGATATCTTAGATCCAGGATAGGCCACTCTCCTGTCTTTTTGGGGTAAGAAAGTACCTGGAGTACAGACCCTTGCCCTGGTGAAGGGAGAAACCTTTCTACAGCTCTGAGAGCCAGGAGGGTTGAGACTTCTGTTTCAAAGCAAGAGTCTCTAAAGGGTTTGTAGGTGGAAAAGATCTGGCTCTCATCTTTGGAAATTTTGAAGCTGAGAACAGACCCTGGCTCACTACTTCAGGACCCACCTGTCTGCAGTTAAAGACTGCCAGTCCTGGACGAAGTGAGCCAACCTGCCCCTACAGGTAGTGGAGAGCCGACCCTGGGCATCCCATCAGGGTGCCTGCTTGGCAGGAGCTTTAGGCTGAGGGGTGAGCAGGCCTGCTCGAACCCCTGCCTGCCTCTCCTCTGAAGAACCCCTCTGTACATAGGCTGAAGAGGAGGGGCCTGAGTCTGGTAAAAGGCCTGTGAAAGGCTCACCCTCACCCTGGGGCTGCCTCTGAGGAGTGGCTTGCTGCTCCTTGGCTTGTGCACTCCTTGGGTGGTTCTATATTCAACTATTTTCTTCATATAATTCTCTGTCTGCTCCCCAAACAGAGAATTTCCCACCACAGGAAAATCCATAGCCTTAGACTGGGTATCCTGTGACAAAGTAGGTACACCTGAGCCAGGCCAATCTCGTAAAAGCCACAGATGTAGCCATGACTCTAGAGGATACATCGTTAGAATCCACTGCAGCATGGAATTGCACCTTAGATGCCTCAATACCATCAAGAGCCACCTGCTCCAGCTCCTTGCGAGCTGGCCAGGGACCTGTTTGGCTAAGGCCATGACAGTATCCCATCTAGATTTCTGGTATCTTGCAACATAAGCCATATAGTTAGCTTGTCTGAGTCCCAAGGATGCTGCCATGTATTGTTTTTGGCCATGGCATCAATCTTCCTGGAATCCTTGTCAGGAGGATGTGAAGCCAGTGGAATATTAGCTTTATCACAGTCTGCAGCCTGAACTACCCCAACATGACTGCATTGCTGTGAAAGAAAATCTGTATCAGGACCTGACAAGTGTACCTCCTGTCCATCTTTTTATCCACAGGAGGCACAGAATTAGGAGCTTTTAAAAATTTTATTGTCTGTTTTCTAAAAGATTTATGTAAAGGGATGGACAACCTCCTGGACTCTGGGAAATCCATCATCTCCACATAGTCAGGCTCCTCTTGCTCATCCAAAGCCTCCTCTATGGAAGCTGGAGGGTCTCAGCAACTTTTATAAAACAAAAATGAGACGGGACTCAGAAAGCCTAGGGGAGACTCACCTGAAGGTCTGTCTGGGAGATGTCCGGTTCAATGGGCACATCCAGACTTTCAAAGTCACATTCACACTGATCATAATCCTATCCCCTCCTCTGGTTCATAGAACTCTTCTATATCATAATCCTGAACCACTGGAACCGACCGAACCGACCTTTTGCCAGACAGTGGTGGTTTGGAGGAACTGGGACAGGGACTGGACAATCTGTATTGCCTGGCTATCTCAGCAGCAGTTGGAGAAGGAATTTTGGACCCAAACCTGCTGATTTTTATATTTCTTTGCTGGAACTGGCTCTCAGAGCCAGCTTTTCGCTTGCCCGAGGAAGTCTCGCGCCTGGTCAGAGGGCATTCTCCTCGTTCGGGTTGGCACCGAACCGGCTGGCCATCCGGGTCAGCGGACTCTTGGCCTCTCGCCCCTGAGCCTGCCCACTCTCTTGTCCAGGGTGGCTGCAACGGAAATTTTTACAACCGGCAGTCTGAATTGAGGTGGTCAAACCCCACACAATAGACACATGTAGTGTGAGGGTCAGCCTTGGCAAAGGCTTCCCCACAGACACTACAGTGTTGAAACCCAGTGGGCTCGGTTTTTCTTTTGGGTTTCTCAGACATGATGCCAGCCTAACCAACCAACTTGCCCTTTTGATGGCAGTGCCAGGCAAGACACCCTTATCGGTTCCAAACCGTGTCACGGGTCGTGGAAAAAAACGTAATGAAATCTGTTTTTTTTAGAACCAATAAGAACCGGGAACCACACTCTAAAAAGCCTTAAAAGGCTTTAAACTTATATTTAAATACAAATCGATCAGTTCAACCGAACCGATAATACTTTACAAGTTCCACACAGAAAAAACCCTATCTATTACTTACGATTACCATAGACAGAGCCTGAACCGATCAGTTTTGAGGTTAAAATAATGAAATCGCGGTTAAATTAAACTGAGAAATAGCGCTTTAAACCGAAGAAATGAACCGAGCAACAGGACGAATCTCCGGAGTGACTGTTCAGTGAGGTGGAGTAAAGAATCTGACGGTTTCGGTTTGAAACCAGCCAAACAGAGTTTGAACGAGCTCTCGTTTAAGCTCCATGCGCTGCATGGAAGTTAACTCTTTCCTCCGGAGCAGTTCTAAGGCTTGGGGCAAACTGCAATAGTCATAATATAGCAAGACTTCATGTTGTTTGAAGGGGATAGCTGATGTAGAGGGTCGGGAGGGAGTACAAGCGGGAAAGGAGGAGGCAGATGGAAATGGGCAGTAGTATGGACAGAAGGAAGGGAGGGCCCAGGATGGGGAGAAAGTAGTAATCTTGGGGATTTAATTTTGAAGGGCTGTGAGATGGAGGAAGGGCGAAGCCATAAGAGGGTAGAATGCATACCAGGGATTACAGCAGGGAGGGTGGGATCTGTAGTAGCATAGTAGGTGGAACAGGGAAGAGGGAAACCTCACATTATAGTGCACCTGGGTACGAATGACCTTGCAGGACATGAGGCGGGGGTAGCTCAAGAGGGGTTCAAGGAGGTGGGGAGAACCTGCAGGGTGGAAGAGAAGTTGGTAGTCTTCTCAGAGTTGCTTCTGGTCCCGAGGGCTGGTACAGCAAGGAAGCAAGAAGGTAAAGATTGTTGAATTTATCAAATGGCTTTGAGGATGATGTGAGGCAGAAGGGTACGGGTGCGTTGGGGGGCATGCAATAACAAGGACCCGTATGCACCGGACAGATTACACCTAAATAGAAAGGGCAGAATGGTCCTAAAGGGAAAGCTGGAGGACTTCAGGATTAAAAATCTAAATTTAAATTTGGGGGGGGTTGGAAGGTGCACAGTGCCCTTACTCACCTGCCGGATGAGGCCAATAGGTCTCCTTCCCAATCAGTACGGGAAAAAGAAGGGAGGATAGGAAGGTGGGGAAGAAGGAGAGAACAAGGAAAAAAGGGGTGGAATGGAGCACGCCAGGAGTAAGGGTGTCTGGAGTCACGGTGGAGGTTGGTCTCTCTAACAGCTAGGTGTTTGGGGAACAAAATGGTGGAACTGCAGTCATGGTTGGCTGAGGGAGAGGTCGACTTTGTGATCATCACAGAGATTTGGGACACACAAAACCACAACTGAGACCCAGCAGTTCAGAGGTATAAAATGCACAGAAAGGATGGGGGATAGGAAGGGGGAGGAGTGGCGCTGTACATGAAGGAGGGGATAACTTGCACCAGGGATGAAGAGGCAGAGGGCAAGCCTGAAGGTTTGTGGGAACAGGTTCAATCCATGAAAGGGAGGAAACTAAATATAGGAGTGGTCTACAGACTGCCTTCTTCGCATTAGGAACTGGACAGGGGTTTGGGGTCTCAGATCATAAATATGTCCAGCGAGGGGGGGGGGGAGAGTAATAATGGGGATTTCCATGTACCTGGGGTGAACCAAAAAACCCCTACTACCTCCTGCGCTAGGGAACAAGTACTGCTGGATGCTTTCCAGAGTGCTTTCCTAACTCAAGGGGTCAAGAACTCCAATAGGGAGAATGAAGGCCATTCTGGATCTGGTCCTGTCCAACTGTGCCCACATTTAGGATGTAAAGGTGGATGCATAGTTTGTTATGACCACCACATGGTGTGTTCCACCCGGACATGGGCAGAGGGATGGCCAGGACCAAGACAAGGGTCTTGGACTTTTGGAGGGCTGACTTTGGCAGGATGAGAGAAATTCTGAAAGGACACCTTGCTGGGATCAGAGTGGGGATGAATGAGGAACAAAAATGGGCCATAATAAAGAACGGATTGATGGAGGCCATTACTGAGTGTGCCAAAATCAAAAGTATTTATTTATTTATTTAAAATGTGTTAACCAGGGAAGGCACGCTGAGCCTAGGTTAGTTTCCAGGTGCGACCCAGGGGAGGGTACACAAAAGGAAGTACAGGCAGTAACATGATATAAAAAAAAAAAAATGCAAACAAGTACAATACAATACAAAAAAAACAATACAGTACAACAAAATAAAGTACAATATGATACAATGCTCTGGTATGTACAAACACGGCTGTGGGAATTATAGCAGTGAGCAAAAGTCATACAATAGAGAGAACAGGAAGCAATAGGAAAGACAGTAAAATCCAGTATGCTCCTCATCGGGCCAAAGCATTAGGAAGGGGGGAGGCAGGTAAGGGAAGGGTAGTAAGAGGCACAGAGGGAGCAGGGGCGGCAGTTGCAGGGGGCAAAGGGAAAAGAATGAAGAAGGGCTTTAAGGGCGTGGAGGGAGGGGGCATGGCGGGTGGCCAAAGAGAGTCGATTCCAGATGTGAGGTAGGCTGTAGAAGAAGGCCACTAGGCCTGAGCATGTGCGAGGGAAAGGAAGGGAGAACATGTGGGCATCCCTGGAAAATAGAGTGTGTACTCAGAGGAGCTGACAGGAGAAAGGCAGGAGCTGAGATAAGAGGGAAGAGACCCAAACCAGAATTTACCAATAAAGATGAGGCTATGCAGCTGGCGCCTTGTGGGAAGGGGCATAAGGGAGAGAGAGGAGTAGAGGGTGCTGTGGTGAGTGAGAGAAGGAGAGGAGGAAGCAAAGCAGCAGAAAGAATTTAACTGGGTGTCCAATCTGGCAAGAGAGGTTGACGGGGCTGAGCAGTAGACAATGACAGCGTAGTCAAATACAGGGAGAATAGTTTTCATGACTAGGTCACGCCAGGTTGCCAGAGGGAGGCAGTCTTTGTGCCGGTAAACAGCATGGAGTTTGGGGCGAAGTTTTGAGCAGATGTAGTCTATGTGTATGGAGAAGTTGAGACTGCTGTCAAGCCAAACTCCCAGGTATTTAAATGAGTAAGAAAGGTAAGGCCAAAAAGCATGATTCAGCAAGTAGGAGGCTAAAGTGGTGGGGGGAAAAAAGGGCAGCCTTTAAAAAGTATAAGCATACTCAGAAGGAGGAGGATAGGATGGATATGCCACTAAGTCAAGAGAGGCGAGCAGGGTAGTACGTGAGGAAAAGGCCAAGAAAGAAGTACTGCTAAGCTAGCCCAGGAGATAAAAGCTGGTGAGAAGGCCTTTTTCCCCAGTATATAAGGGAGAAAGAAAACAAAGGATGAGATTTTGAGGCCAAAAAAGGAGGAAGATTGGGCAGAGGGTAGTGAAGAAAAGACAGAGGTACTTAATGGGTACTTCTAGCCAGTTTTCACTTGGTAAAAGGACTGACCACTACCACAAGGGAGCAGGAGGATAGGGACTGAGGGGGGTCACAGATGGCACAGCTCAAGCCGACAGACACTCAAGGGTGTAAGGGTCCTAAAGGTGGATAAATCACCAGGGCCAGATGGCATACACCTGAGGATGCTTACAAAATGGGCAGAGGTTCTGGCAGGTCTCCTGGCAGACCTGTTTAACACCACTTTGGAGTGGAAACATGCCCCAGGACAGGAGAATGGCACAAGTGGTGCCTCTCCATAAAAGTGAGCCGAGGGCCGAATTAGAGAACTACAGACCAGTTAGCCTGACTGCAACAGTGGGTAAGCTGATGGAGACCATCCTGAAAGGACTGTGCTCACGATCGAGAGGGGCGGTGGGGGTGACCTTTGTTTAGGTGGGCCCCCCGCTTTCCTCAAGGACTTGTCCATGCAGGACTGAGGTGCTGGCTCGCTGAACCAAGTCGGGCGGACCTCCCCTGCAAACTCCATGGACAATACTTTCTTTACAAGCGCCATAGCCCCTGCCTGGAGCAGGAGTCAGCATTTGGAGGAGGGGATGCATTTCACTGCAGAGGGAAACGGAGGACGGATTTTGTATCTTTCCAAAGCCTCCCGCTGTGCTCACTGAAATCGGAGGATTCAGTGCCAAATTTGAATGAAAGCAACGTGCCTGGTTGGTTTCTGGACCGCTGAGACACGTAGCTCTGCCTGCTGAAAAAGGCTTGAGCAGTGCCCAGCAGCTTCCCGGAAGGACTGTGCTCATGATCGAGAGGGGCAGTGATGGTGATCTTTGCTTAGGTGGCCCCCCCCCCACTTTCCTCAAGGACTTGTCTGTGCAGGGCTCAGGCGTCGGCTCGCTGAATCGAGTCGGGCGGACCTCCCCTGTAAACTCCGTGGACAATACTTTCATTACCAAGCGCCATAGCCCCTGCCTGGAGCAGAAGTCAGCATTTGGAGGAAGGGGACGCATTTCGCCGCAGAGGGAACCAGGGGATGAAGTTTTTCCTGCCCACCTCACCCCGTTCCCTCCTCTTCAATGACCTTAAGCCCCTCCCACAGGTCCTGTGGGTCCAATCAGAAGTGGGAACGGTTGGCAATTGTCCCTTGCTTCTCCTTGCTCTTTCCACCACAGGATTCCTACCTGCACTTGGACTGCTTGTCTGGTGCTGATACACTTTGAACTGCTGTACTGTTGGGGCACCTGGGTGGTCAGCTGTGTGACTAATTTACCCGTTAAATGTTTAGCCAGGGATCACTCCTCTGCCCTAGGAAATAGCCCGCTATTAGCCAGTTGGGCTGCTGAAACATACAACTGCTACTCTGTCCTTATTCTCAATCTGATAGGAATTTACTGCAGCTAGTTATCTTGTGGTTTGAAATAAGTTACTTAAGCAATAAGGCATGACAGGGTGTGTATTATTGTGTAATAACGTCACTCCTCAGGTGGGTTGAAGCACGAGGTGAAGCAGAGTGCGTCCACCACCCAAGGAGTGACGTTATTACACAATAACATACCCTGGAATGCCTTACTGCTATTATACAATGGCTCATTTTTTTTTTTTTTAATTGTTTTTATTACATTTTTATTCTTTTTTCGTATGAAAGGCATTTATTTAATATAGAAGATAAAGTAGTCCAGTTTGTGGTGCTCCTGCCTTATGAACCTCTCTCCTTGTCCAGTAGGTGGTGCTCCTGCTTTATGCACTTCTGTGCTCCTCAGTCTGTGTTTTTTGTCTCTATCACTCACTCATTTTAAGTGCCCCCCAATGTAGTTGCAGTTTTATTTTTCACAATAGGGCAGTTTTAAAGAGTCTCTTTCAGTGCAAGTGGGCAAAGGAAAGCAGAGCCGTTAATCGGTAAGTGAGCATGGTGGTTTAAACACCACACGCGCTCTCATGGTTGTCATGGTTTCTTTTTTTTTTTTTTTTTAAATGTGTGGTGACTATGGAGGAAGACCCAGGGGACAGTAAGAATGTACGAAGCTAAGAGGGCTTCAGTACTAAAACTTTGTTGTGCCAGCTAGACAGTGTCTGGTTCACAAGGAGAAGCGGGTGTCATTTGAAACTTCCTTATTATTTTCTCGCTGAAGTAGGCAGCTTCAGTGAATCGCATGACCGGTAGTTACGGTTAGCGCGGTTTACTGAAGCCACTTGCAACAGAGAGAAAATGTTGTGCTCGTTTCAAACAGAAAACTTAGTGTATTAAACTTTAGAGCCTGAGCTTTGGTATGACTGCTCTACAGCAATACATGTAATTGCTTGGTGGTGGTGGTGGGGTAGCAGTTACAGTTTAAGTTGAAAGCCGAGATTCATTGTGCTCTGGTGCATGATTTCTGTGTGTGTCAGAAGGTGATGTGTCTACCGGACTTCATACAGTGATGTTATTGTTCAATAACATCACTGTCCAAGGGACACACTGACCAATCGGGGAAGCAGAAATGTTCTTGCCATTGTACAATGCATAATATTATCCTGAGCTGGTTCAGGTTTGAATCCATCTTATTTTACCCTGAGCTGGACATGTTTGAGCCTATTTCTTTGGTACAATCCCTGAATACATGTTAGACTGCAAATAATCTCTGTAGGAGACGACTATTACTACTGCTTGTCTAACAATTTTGTCTCTGCAATTTTAGTCAGGGAATGCCTCTGTTTATTTGTCTGTAGTGCTTTGCACACTAGCTATCCCTACTATATCGCCCCCAGTGTAGTTATTAACCTGTCCACTATTATCTTTTCTACCCAGTTTCCTGGTTTGGCCCCTGAGACTGGTAATCTCGACATGTTGGTCCCTAAGCCCACCAGGGAGGCTGCCAAGCCCTTCCCATTTATTAGTGTCCTCTTCATTGGCCTAGTCACCTCCCTATGCTTCCCTCTACTCTTTGTTGACTGCTCCCCTCCCTTGGGGATCCCTAGGGTACTCTTGAACAGCATGGGGAACATGACTTCACCTTCTCTAACCTGACAGCCTCTCTGGCCTATCTGCTGGCTTGACCTCAGGTGCGTTCTGTACCCCTCCATAGTGACCAAGCGCCTCGCTCATAAGCCCTTGGCCTGTGGTGGGTGCCCTCCTCTAAGGCATCTCATCTGGCTCCTGCTGGTGATATTAGTCCTGGCTGGGGACACTAAGCTTAACCCAGGCCTCTCTTATCAAGCCTCCTCCTTTCCTGCTGGCTGACTGTCAGGCAACAGGCTAAAAATAGCACATCTCAACATCTGCAGCCTCCTGCCCAATCTGGCTGAGCTTGCTGCCTGGGTCTCTCACTACAAGCCTGACATTCTCGGCATCATTGAGACATGGCTGAAACCTTCCACCCCTGACTCTGCCTGCATGCTCTCTGGCTTTGATCTTATTAGGCTTGACTGACCAAGGAAGAAGCGGGGGGGGGGGTTGTATCTTGATCTACTTTAGAAACCATCTACATCTGACCGTTGAGTCACACCAACAGCCCCTGCTGTCTCTTAGTGAGCTGCTTCACACTGTACTATTACTTGGCAACACCAAAAAGCTGCATATCATTTGAACATACAACCCCCAAGGGTGGTCAGCCAGGGTTATCCTCCCTCCTTGATGCTGTAGGTACTAAGACTGGGGATAATGAACTTATGATCATGGGTGATCTCAACCTAAATTGGCTTGGAGGAAATACCAAGTTGTTTGAACTTCTGCTTGCTGGCCTCTCCTTGTCACAACTCATTCAAGAGCCCACCAGGTGGCCTACCACTGGCGGAAATAGCTCTCTTCTTGACTGGGTTCTGTCTAACAGACCTGAGAGGATTATCTTCTCAGGTAGCCTTCCTGACTCTATCTCTGATCACACCCCTGTGTACTGCGTATGGAGGATTTTCTCCCAGAAAATTCCCCACAAAGTAATCCAAGTTAGGGATTTTTCAAAGTTTGACCTGGGTTCCTTCCATGAGGACCTGAGGCTCATGGACTGGTCTGTGGTGCTAAATGCCCCGGACTGTCCCACTGCCGTCAGTTACTTCCTCAGCACCTTTTCGGCACTGCAGGACAAGCATGCCCCCCTTATTAGGAGGTGGGTAAGGGGGTCTGCCACTAAGTGGCTCCATGGGAGCCTTCTCGCCCTCATGCGGACTAGGGATAAATGCTGGGCCAACTTTAAGGTCATGATGGACCAGGCTATATTTCAGCAGTACAGGAGGCTCAGGAATGAATGCAAGAGAGCGATCAAGGCAGCCAAGAGTGAATACTACAAAACTGCCTTGATAAACTCTGCTAAGGACCCTAGGAATTTCTGGAGGAACACCAAAAACATAGTAAGCGGTTCCTCCAACTGTGGGGTCTCTGATATGCTCATTGATGGATCAAACGGTAACAATCCCCTAACCATTGCCAATGCATTCAACTCACACTTTTCTGATTTGTCTGCTTTCACCTCCCTATTCTCCACTGGTGGGAGTGATAATACAGTCCTGTCTTCTGCCCCACAGTTGGCCCCCACTTCCCGTCCACTGTTCTACTTTAGGGCAGTGACAGCACAGGAGATGCAGAGACTTCTCTCTGGTCTCTCCCCCTACTCTAGTGCTGGCCACGACAGCACAGAACCTAGGCTCCTCCAACTTGGTGCCTCCTATGTTGCCTCCCCAGTGGCTCATATTTTCAATAAGTCTCTTGCCTCCGGAGTTATCCCTGACCCCTGGAAGGTGGCAAGGGTTGTCCCTGTTCTCAAACAAGGCAACCCTAAGATCTTTGACAACTACCGACCTATAGCCATCTTGTTGGCTATCAGCAAACTCCTAGAGAAAGTTGTTGCTGGGCAACTCATGGAGTATATCCAGGCCTATGAGCTGCTGTCTCCTGCGCAGCATGACCTTTGGAAAGGGCACAGTACGTCTTTTGCACTTGTCACTGTCTCCTCTGGGATCAAGGCAGCTATGGACCAGGGTAAGCTCTCGGGTGCCATCTTCATTGACCTATCTAAGGCCTTCGATCTAGTCGATCATGCCCTACTTAGCGCTCAGCTTTGGTCCCTTGGCCTGTCTCCCCCCGTCCTGATGGTTCACCAACTACCTCCAGGGAAGACATCAACTTACTAAATTCAGTAAGGTCCCCTCTGACACCACCCCTGTGACCGCTGGTGTCCCTCAGGGGTCAGTCCTAGGGTCCCTCCTCTTCACCGTCTTTGTTAATAATCTTCCCTCCATTTTTTCCCATTGCAGCTCTATTCTATATGCAGATGACCTGGTTATCCTCACCCATTCCTATGACATCGGGATCATCGACCACCAACTGAATGCCAATTTCAGAACTATTCAGTCCTGGATTATGGCAAACAAGCTTGTCCTCAATCTTAAAAAACCCAGGCCATGTTTTTTGGGTCCCTGGCCAAGATAAAGGTCCCCCCTGCCCCCTTGTGCATTACTGGAATCGATGGCACTCCTGTCCTGATTACTGATACCATTAAATACTTGGGGTTGACATTCGACCCCCAGCTTGACCTTGGATGTCATATTCAAAATGTATGCAGGGCTGTCAACTGCAAGCTGGGTCTAGCCTACAGAGCGAAGAACAACCTTACATCTGCTGCTCGTCATGCACTGGCCAGAGGTGTGTTTCTTCCCACTCTCTGCTATGGGCTCATCCTGTATGTACATACTTCCAAAGCCCATCTTGCTAGGTGGAATATAGCCTATAACAACATTTGTTGTTTTGCACTTGCTGCCCCCGTCTCACCCACCATTGTGACCTGAACAATAAGCTTGACTGGCTCTCCCCACCTAACCATAGGAGTTTCGTCTTGGGTAGCTTCACAGGCAAGGTTCTCAGAACTGGCACCCCCAAAGGACTGGCTGAGCTTCTCATACCTGCCTCCTCTTCTTACTCCCTTTGGTCATAGGGCTGTGCTGTTCTCAAAGTTCCCACCACTCGAACGCAAATGGGGGAAAGGGATTTTGCTGCATGCGCTCCCAGAGTTTGGAACTCCTTCCCCTCCTAGGCCTGCTCCTTCCTCTCCCATCTATGCCTTCGGAGCTCCCTCTGGAATTACCTGAAGCTCTCCACTGCATATGGTTGTTCTAAACTGCCATAATTAATCTAGGTCCCCTATGCTGGACTAATATGTCCCTGCATAGGCCATGAGGGTGGATCTCACCTGATAGGGTTCTGCTATGTATATTAATGTATTTACTCTCTGCTTCTAGGTGGAGCTTTGCCTGATGCACTGCTTTTAGGGGTTCTGTCCTGTTTAGAGATGTATTCACCCTTCGCCTCTGGGTGGCGATATGTCTGATGCTCTGTCTGATAGCCTTAATTGATTCTATGTATATTTTTCCTACTCATCTGTGTTTAATTCTTGACTGCTTGTGTAATGTCATCTGGTTCTACTTGATTCTGTGTAATGTTTACTTGTATCATGTTGTTCTCTATATGGACTTGTCCTTCATTGTACTCTCCCTGGTCGTACCTGAAAATAGGCAAAGGTTTTGTCTAGTGTGCTTACCTGGTCAACAAAAGCTAATAAATAAATAAATAAATAAAGGAAAGACTGATCACCTTTCTGGAGGAAAATAGGCTCCAGGACAAGACGCAACAAAGGGTTGTGTCGGGGAGGTCCTGCCAAACTAACCTGATGTAACCCACTCTCACCTCTACTTCTACTTCCAAACAATATTTCTAACTTTGGTAAACATTTCACAGTCTTTGGACTTTCCTCACTCCTGCCTGGAGGATTTAGTTTTCTGTTCGGGCAGGCAGCAGGCCACTGCTCTCAGTCCTAGGGATGACTGCTACTAAGGAGGCCACTCCCCTCCCTTCCCTGTCTAGGGGTTTGGATGGAATTGTGTTTAGGAAAAGGGAAGGGTACCAGCTTGACTGAGCAGCACAAATTGCCAGGGTTTTGCACAGTACCGTTGTTCTGAAGTATTTAAGGATTCCTCAGTTGACGGTGTTAACTTCGTCGAGATGCAGGCAGATGACTCTATTCCTCCCTTCATGACTGGTGGCTTCACTCACTGTAGGTCTCTGTGGAAACATTGGATTAGGGCAGCAGCAAACACGTACTCTTCAGGAAACCAAAGATTTCGGCCCAGGTATGACTCAAATGCAATCAAGCATTTTGCTTTTGAACCAAAAAGCTCAGGCTGGACAACATAAAACTAGGGTTGCCACTGTCAGTTTTTTTACCTGGTAATCAGGTTTTCAAGGTCCGTATTGGGAAATCCGATTCGGCTCAGTGATGGTCAAGTTTTTGAGCCATTTTGAGTGCTTACATACCTTAGAAACAGATTTTGTCATTTCATTGTTTCAGCTGCATTTCCACGTTGCAAACAAGTTTTGTTGTCAATATAGCCCTTTTTTTGTAAAAGCAGTCACCTGGCAGGTGTACAGTATGGCCATTAAGATGATTAGCAGATGCTTAATCTAATCTTTTCCACTCTGCATCTCAAAAGCAGAACAGCAGCAAACCTGGGCAAAAAGTCTGACCCTACTTTTTGTAACAGTAAAACATTCAGTTATCTTCCACTTTTATTTGCTGGTAAACTTTTTCATCTCTAAAAGAATTTATGTATTTTGAAATGTTTTCAATTATTTTTTATAAAATAGTTGTTTCCGCCAGTAAAAAGTAAGTTCACGTCTTTTGGCTTCAAAATAGTACTGTGGATGCTTCCAGTGTGTGCACCACCTCAATGGCAGCCTGATCGCGGAGCTCTAACTACCACTACCCTAATCTGCTGAAATCCAAAGCTAATCACACCCATCCGAAGCTGAGAGAGACTAAAACTGAAGGCAACAGTGGCCCAGAACAAAATGAGGGACAAATCAGGCGCCCAGACACAGAAACCACACAGAACCCTGTTGGAATATGCGCAACCCACACAGGCCGCAATATCCACGGCCTTGCGGTCCCCGACCCGGACGGTTCAGAAGACAGTGACTGCACCATAACCTCCAAAGAACTCTGTGCCACCCTTCAAAAAATAAATGCCACATTGGAGAGACTGGAATCCAGAGTGCTCGAGGATCACCAAAAGCTTGAAAATTTGGAGCAAAAAAACGGAGCAAATGGAAAGAGCACTCATCGAGTGCTCCACCACCGTAAATATCCACAACACGGCCTTATTAGACCTCCACAAAAGAGAGCTGCAGCTAGAAAGAAGATTGGAGGACCCAGAAAATAGAAATAGGCAGAATAATATCCGTATCCACGGGTTGCCAGAAGATACAGAAACCAACCCAATTCTGATCTTTATGGAGTCCTTCCTAAAAGAAATATTGGATTTACCACCAGAAAAGCCCCTTAACATTATAAGAGCCCATTGCACGTTGGTACCCAAACCCAGAGATCCAAAAGCTCGACCGAGGTCACAAATCTTGGCCTTCTGGGACTTTCGAGTCAAAGAGGCGATCCTAAAAACAGCATGGTGGAAAAAATAAATTTTATTTGGGGACACCAGACTTTTTTTCAAGCAGGACTATACCCCCCAGCTACTAGCTGGACAGTGCAAAGTCCCATCAGTAGTTCGCCTTCTTCAAAACAAGGGGACTAAAGCATTTCTGGAATACCCAGCTAAATTAAGGGTACTCGCTGACAATGGTACCTGTAGATTCCTGGACCTGGCAACAGCAACTCAGTTCCTTCAAACTCTGGATATCTCCCTCCCATCAGACATCGCCATTCAGCAAAGGAGCAACGTGGTGGAACACTCGTGGCTAGTGGCAAGAACCAAAAGGAAAGGGCAGCAGAACCGCACGGAGGCTTCCAGAGTGTGGGACAGGGTCTGACAACATAAAGAGCCTTATTCTATGGTCGATGATGGCGCAGACTCAGGAAGAAGAGACAACAGATTCCAATCATTGGCAGAGGAGACCCAATCCGACAAACCAGCTTGAAAGCCACGGCAAATGGAATCTTTGGACTAGTTTGTTGGGACCATCAGTGTTCCTTAAAAAAAGACCTGGGTGGGTAGTGTCATGATCTTGATTAATGTACAGATAAGAGGGTATACAGTTAAGTTGTTCACCGAACAGGTTATTCTTCTTTAGAGTGACATACCCTCCTATGATTAAATACATTTTCTTTTCGGTGGACCATCGGGTATAACCGAGGGAGATTTGAATACTGGGTGTGCGGGGAAGAGGGGACACCCTGGAAACCTTCTCTTGGTCCGCCTGTGTCTGTTGGTGGGGCGTGAGCTCATGGCAGGGTGGCTGTCTTGTCCAGCATTATTAAATAACAGCTGAGGGAGTATACGTTTGACTGGAGGAGTCCAAACCAGTGTCATGGAGTTTTTTTTTTTTCTGGAATATAAAGTTTTCACAGAGGGGCCTGGTGGCCAGGTTGCTAACCGTGTTAGGTGGGCTCTGGTGTAGGAACCCCACACAATGTTCCTTGGTTATCTTGGCTTACCATGGGAAAAGTTTAGCAGGCTCTGGCGGCCAGTTTGAATCTGTGGATCTGCTGGTGAAGAGCCTCTAACATATAATTAACCTCTAAGACAAATCCTTTTAACTTGACTCTTTTATGTGCTCTGGCGGTTCCTGGGCTGCTTAGTGCTGCTTCAGGACAGGCAGCAAGGTTAGATGCCTAAAACACTAAGGCTGGAGATGGTGGCTGTCACCACTGTCCGGTGTCTCTCTCCTACCCTGTGATGGATGGATGGCTGGTGGAGGGGGTGGTTCTACCTGACGACTCTTATCACCTTATTTGAGAAGGAAAGCCCTTTAATTACATTGATTTTCTCTCAGTTACCAGATATCTATAACCACTAATATAAAGCGGTGAGGTGGACACCTCTGTTTATAAGGCTGATAGAAGCATTAGGCTAAGACTCTACCCACAAGTCGGTGCAAACCAACAACATAGCCCAAGCTGGACTGAATCCCCAGACCTACAGGGTATTCAACCACACCACAGAGCATCACCATACTGTAGAGTGTGAATTTGGGGCAAGTACACCTTGAAGAGACAGTTACTGTTTGAAGATAAATGTTTAAACTATGTTTGTATTAAAGTTAGGGATTGTAAAGTTCTACAATGCAGAAAGTATCTGGATAGCACTAAGTTCCTCCCTCTACCGATTTGGAGATATCTACCCCCAACAAGACAATGGCTGACCTAAAGATTGTTTCCCTTAATGTAAGGGGTACTAATATCCCGGTTAAGAGAGCAAAAATCTTGCAGGAGTTTCAGAGACAGACAGCCACTTTGGCATTCTTACAAGAAATCTCTCTAACCCCCCAGAAACATTTAAAACTGAGGAGATCATAGGTGGGCCAGGTATACGCTTCTCACTATGAGGCAGCCCCACATCATAGGGGAGTAGCCATTTTGATGAGATGGGATGCCCCCTTGGAAATTACTATAGTGAGAACAGGTCCATAGGTTCAGTATATCCATCTGGAGGGTATCTATAGGGGACAGAGCTGTATTTTAGTGAACTTGTATGCCCCGAATGAGGAATCCCCACGTGTAGCATTTTTAGAGAAACTAATCAAGGAAAGTGTTACTGATGCACAGAGCCTGCTCATAATTGGTGGAGATTTTGAAGAGGTCATATGTTCTGGGGAAGACCATTTGGGGCATGGTAGGGGACACATTATGATAACTGGTAAACTCATACAGAGATTAAGTCATGAGCTGGGTTTGACAGAGACATGGCGGTATTTACACCCTAGAGATAGAGATTTTACCTATTATTCCCCCAGTCATCAGGGATACTCACAAACTGACTATTTCCTGACCTCAACCAATCGGATTCAAAAAGTTACTAGATGTGACATAGGGAATATCACCCTCTCTGACCATGTCCGGTTGCCCTCTCTTTCTCCGCGGTTAGGACGCCTGTTGAGACATGTTGGAGATTAAATACTAGCCTCCTCACTAGGGAAGACTTCAAAGAGATGATTTCTCAATCACTCGAAACCTTCATACAAAATAACCCTAGTGGAGACACAAGGGAAGGTATTCGGTGGGATGCCCTGAAATGCTGCCTGAGGGGTGAAATTATTAAATACACAGTCAGGCTTAAAAAGGAAAGAGTGCAGAAGAGAGTGAGCTTAGAGCAAGCGACAACTAGACTGCAGTCTTTACATAAAACTAACCCAGATGAGCAAACGAAAGCTGACTTAGAGCAGACAAGAAGAGACCTAAATAAATTGCTAGACATAGAGAGTGAGGGGCAGATACGATATGCAAGGCAGAAATTCTTTGAGAATGGGAATAGAGCTGGCAGACTGTTAGCCTGGCAACTACGCAAGAAAAGGGCAAGTAGAGCTGTAGTGTGCCTGAAAAACAAGGAGAAGATGTACCCAATAACATCCCTGTTAGAGATAGTCAAGACTTTTGCTAAATTCTACTCCATCCCATATGATTCTAACACAGCCCAGGACCACCAAGACACAGTACAACAGTTTCTAGACTCCCTATCCATACCAAAGCTGGACGAAGCGTCCAAATTGGCCCTAGACTACCCCCTCATAAAGCAAAAACTGCTGTCCAAGATTAAAAATTTTAAAAACGGGAAAGCTCCAGGACTTGATGGCTTCCTGGCCAAATTGCATAAAGAATTCCGCCCCCAACTGACCAAGCATGAACCAGTCCCACCTTCTTGGAATCTAGCACAAACATCAATGATCCTGAAGCCAGGTAAAGACGCCCAACTCTAGTTCATATCGGGCAATCTCACTGCTCTCAGTGGACATGAAAATTCTAACGGGTATTATGGCAGACAGACTCCAAACATGCATATCTAAGATGATCCATCATAATCAGACAGGATTTATAGTGGAGCAGTTTCTCCAAGATGATATACAAAGGCTGCTCTATGTTATCTCAGCCCAGAAACATTCCACCTCATTTCAACCGGCCATCTGTATGGATGCCGAAAAGGCATTTGACAGGGTGGATTGGAGTTTTACGTCCTCCACTCTGTCGAAATTTGGACTGGGGGATAACTTTACTTCAGCTGTCTCTGCCTTGTACCATAAGCCAGAAGCCAGGGTTAAGGTAAATGGCCACTTATCAGAACGTATACCGCTGAAAAGGGGCACCAGACAAGGTTGCCCCCTTTCACCCTTGATCTTTGCTCTAACACTAGAAACCCTTGCCATTTGGATCCATAGTAACCCGAACATCACAGGAGTGTTGGTGAGCAATAGAGAACAAAAGAAAAAATTACTCACCTTAGTAATGTTGTTTCTTCTAATGGAGTCTTGCTATATTATGACTATTGCAGTTTGCCCCAGCCTTAGAACTGCTCCGGAGGTGAAAGAGTTAACTTCCATGCAGAGCATGGAGCTTAGAGCGCGAGCTCGGTTCAGAAGCTCTGTCTGGCTGGTTTCAAACCGAAACCGTCAGATCTTTACGAGCAAAAACTCACTAAGGTTCTGTGTGGAAGCTGTAACCTACACTAGCCAACTGGCTACTAATATATTAACACATTTTTGCTGGTCCCAACACAAAGACTCAAGTCAGTGGACCAGAAAATTAAGATAAAATAACTAAATAAACACAACACCCAAACATGAAAGAGGGCATCAATAAATGCCAACAGAGGAATACCCACCCCATACCCCAAAGTAGGAGTTCTGAGAGGGGCAGGCTGGGAGGTCATAATATAGCAAGACTCATTAGAAGAAACAACATTACTAAGGTGAGTAATTTTTCTTCAAACAACATGAAGTCTTGCTATATTATGACTATTGCAGACTACACAGCAGTACCTCCATGGAGGAGGGACAGAACCTACTTAGGAATAGGCTCTGAAGCACGGTTGTGTTAAACCGAGCATCCCTCCTGGCCTGAATATCCAGGGAGTAATGCTTGGGAAAGTGTGTACTGTCTTCCAAGTAGCTGCCTGACATATCTCCAAGATAGGGATGTCTCTAGCAGCAGCTAGAGATGCAGCTGTACCTCTGGTAGAGTGAGCCCTCAGGCCTGAGGGGAACCTTACCCAGCTTTTGGTAGCAAAATTGATACAAGAAACAATCCACCTGGCAATGGATCTTTTAGTGGCAGGTCTCCTTTCCCAACCTCACCATAAGTGAGAAACAGTTGGAGGGAGTCAAACCTGTGACCCTTGGTACGCTCTATGTAGTAACTTAGGGCCCTCTTAACATCTAAGCTGTGCAGCCTCCTCTCACCAGAGGAGGAATGGTCAGTGAAGAACACTGGAAGTGAAAAAGATTGGTTAAGGTGGAAATCTGAAACCACCTTAGGCAAAACTTCCTGTTAGTCCTGAGGACCACTTTATCCCTGTGAAAGGAAATAAAGTCATTTTCTACTGATAAAGCCTGTAACTCACTTATACGCCTGGCAGAAGTGATGGCTACCAGAAATACAGTTTTCCAAGTCAAATACTTAAGCTGTGCCGAAGACAGAGGCTCAAAGGGGGTTGCATTAGTTGAGCAATGCATAATTAAGATCCTAGGCCGGGCAGGGTCCCTGAATGGAGGATGTGTGAAGCAATCCTTTAAAAACTTGGAAAATACAGGATGAGCAGAAAGAGAAGAGGGCTTCCTGCTGAATGAAGGCAGAGACAGCAGCCAAGTGCACTTTCAGGGTGGCTGGTCTCAGTCCCAAAGAATTAAGATGGACCATGTAGTCCAATACAGTGGTAGATCAGCAGATTCTGGGGAAACATGCTTCCCAGAACACCATATGGAAAACCTTTTCCACTTGGAGTTATAGGTAGTTCTGGTGGAAGGCTTCCTAGCAGCCTTCAGGATTTCGAGAACACTTTGAGAAAGTTGCAAATCAGCAACTCTAACTGCTCAAGAGCCAAGCCTTGAGGTTGAGGGATTTGAGATTCGGATACCAAACTCTCCCCTGAGCACAGGTTAACAGATTGTGGTTCCTGGGGAGACACAGGGGAAGATGGACTGCTAAGGACAGAAGGAGTGGGTACCAGGGCTGCCTGGCCCAGTCTGGAGCAATCAGGATCATTTTGCAGGGCTGAGACCTGATTTTAACTAGTACTTTGAACAGGAGAGGGAAGGGGGGAAAGGCATAAAGAAACTTCCCTTCCCAATCGAGGAGAAAGGCATCTAGGGGAACTGAGCCCAACACTGGGGGCCTGCAACAAAACAGTGGAAGTTGATAATTGTCTGGGGCTGTGAAAAGATCTATCTGAGGAGTGCCCCATCTGGCAAACACTATCCCCAGTACTAGGGGATCCAGTGACCATTCGTGATGGCCCTGGGAAATCCTGCTGAGGGCATCTGCCAGGACATTGTCCTTGCCTGGGAGGTGAACTGCTATGAGGGAAGTGTTCAGGGAGTAAGCCAGAGACCACAACTTCATCGCCTCGGTACACAAGGCCGAAGACAGAGTGCCCCCTTGTTTGTTGATGTACCACATTGTAGTGGTGTTGTCTGTTCTGACCTGTACCACCTTGTTCTGAACAGATGCAGAGAAAACCTGAAGTGCTAGAAAACAGCTCTGAGTTCCAACAGATTGATGTGGGCAGAGATTCCTGAGGGGACCATAATCCCTGGGTGGAGAGGTCGCCCATGTGAGCTCCCCATCCCAAGAGGGATGCATCTGTAGTAAGGGTCAAGGAATGGGACAGAGGGATGAAAGGCACCCCCTGTCTCAGATTGCTCTGATCCTGCCACCACTGAAGGGCCTGGATCAGGGTTCGAGTCACTGGGATTAACTTGGATAGAGGATCTCTCTCTTGAGACCAGAAAGCTCTCAAATGGAACTGAATGTCCCTCATCTGAAATCTTGCTCCTTGCACCACAGCTGTGGAGGCAGCCATGTGCCCTAGGGCTGCAGGAAATGCCTTGCTGGTCGAGAGACCTGTAGAGTGAAGGAGGCGGCCTAGGGCCACTAAGGTCCTTACCCTTTCCAAGGGAAGGAAGGCTCTGGCCTGCTTTGTATCCAGTTCTGCTGCCTATAAAGGTGAGTACCTGGACAGGTTCCAAAACTGACTTTGGAAGATTGAGAAGAATCCCAGAGAGGAAGCAGCTGCTGGGTAACTAGCAGGTGTGATTTGATCTGGTCTGGAGACTGACCCACAATGAGCCAGTCGTCCAGGTAGGGAAAATGGCAATCTTTGCCTTCTTAGGTGAGCGACAGCTACTGCCAGACACTTTGTGAACACTCTTGGGGCAGAAGTGAGGTCAAGGGCATTGCTCTGAACTGATAATGGCCTGAGGGCAGTTCGAATCTGAGGTACTTCGATGGGAGCTTCTGATAAGAACATGGAAGTAGGCATCTTTGAGGTCCAGGGAGGCTAGCCAGTCCCCTGGCCTTGGGAGGGTAAAATCATTCCCAGTGTCACCATTTTGAACTTTGGCTTTAAAAGGTGCTTGTTTAGATATCTTAGATCCAGGATAGGCCGCCACTCTCCTGTCTTTTTGGGTAAGGAAGTACCTGGAGTACAGACCCTGCCCTGGTGAAAGGGAGAAACCTTTTACAGCTCTGAGAGCCAGGAGGGTTGCGACTTCTGTTTCCAAAGCAAGAGTCTCTAAAGGGTTTGTAGATGGAAAGATCTGGCTCTCATCTTTGGAAATTTCTTGAAGCTGAGAATCAGACCCTGCTCACTACTTCCAGGACCCACCTGTCTGAAGTTAAAGACTGCCAGTCCTGGACCTAAGTGAGCCAACCTGCCCCTACAGGTAGTGGAGAGCCGACCCTGGGCATCCCATCAGGGTGCCTGTTTGTAGGGGCTCTAGGCTGAGGGGTGGGAGCAGGTCTGCTCGAACCCCGCCTGCCTCTCCTCTGAAGAACCCCCTCTGTACATAGGCTGAGAGAGGAGGGCCTGAGTCTGGTAAAAGGCCTGTGAAAAGGCCTCCCCCTACCCCTGGGGGCTGCCTCTGAGGAGTGGCTTGCCGTTCCTTGGCTTGTGCACTCCTGTAAGTGGTTCTATATTCATCCATTTTCTTCATATAATTCTCTGTCTGCTCCCCAAACAGAGAATTTCCCACCACAGGAAAATCCATAACCTTAGACTGGGTATCCTGTGACAAAGTAGTACACCTGAGCCAGGCCAATCTGCGAAAAGCCACAGATGTAGCCATGACTCTAGAAGATACATCGTTAGAATCCACTGCAGCATGGAATTGCACCTTAGATGCCTCAATACCATCAAGAGCCACCTGCTCCAGCTCCTTTGCAGCTGGCAGGACCTGTTTGCTTAAGGCCATGACAGTATCCCATCTAGATTTCTGGTATCTTGCAACATAAGCCATATAGTTGCTTGTCTGAGTCCCAAGGATGCTGCCATGTATTGTTTTGGCCATGGCATCAATCTTCCTGGAATCCTTATCAGGAGGATGTGGCCAGTGGAATATTAGCTTTATCACAGGCTGCAGCCTGAACTACCCCAACATGACTGCATTGCTGTGAAAGAAAATCTGTATCAGGACTGACAAAGTGTACCTCCTGTCCATCTTTTATCCACAGGAGGCACAGAATTAGGAGCTTTAAAAATTTTATTGTTTGTTTTCTAAAGATTTATGTAAAGGGATGGACAACCTCCTGGACTCTGGGATATCCATCATCTCCACATAGTCAGGCTCCTCTTGCTCATCCAAAGCCTCATCTAAGGAAGCTGGAGGGTCTCAGCAACTTTTTATAAAACAAAAATGAGACGGGACTCAGAAAGCCTAAGGGAGACTCACCTGAAGGTCTGTCTGGGGAGATGTCGCGTTCAATGGGCACATCCAGACTTTCAAAGTCACATTCACACTGATCATAATCTCATCCCCTCCTCTGGTTCATAGAACTCTTCTATATCATAATCCTGAACCACTGGAACCGACCTAACTGACCTTTTGCCAGACAGTGGCGGTTCGAGGGAACCGGGGACAGGGACTGGACAATTTGTATTGCCCTGGCTATCTCAGCAGCAGTTGGAGAAGGAATTTTGGACTCCAAACCTGCTGATTTTTTATATTTCTTTGCTGGAACTGGCTCCTCAGAGCCAGCTTTTCATTTGCCCGAGGAAGTCTCGCCCTGGTCAGAGGGCACTCCCTCCGGTTCGGTTGGCACTGAACCGGGCTGGCCATCCAGGTCAGCGGACTTTTTGGCCTCTCGTTCCCTGAGCCTGCCCACTCTCTTGTCCAGGGTGGCTGCAGGGAAATTTTTACAAATCTGGCAGTCTGAATTGAGGTGGTCAAACCCCAGAGAATAGACACATGTAGTGTGTGGGTCAGCCTTGGCAAAGGCTTCCCCACAGACACTACAGTGTTGAAACCCAGTGGCCCGCTTTTTCTTTTGGGTTTTCAGACATGATGCCAGCCTAACCAACCAACTTGTCCTTTTGATGGCAGTGCCAGGCAAGACACCCTTATCGGTTCCAAACTGTGTCACGGGTCGTGAAAACCGTAATGAAATCTGCTTTTTAGAACCGATAAGAACCGGAATCAGACTTCAAAAAGCCTTAAAAGGCTTTAAACTTATATTTAACAATAACTCGATCGGTTCAACCGAACCGATAAAACTTTACAAGTTCCACACAGAAAAACCCTATCTATTACTTACGATACATAGACAGAGCCTGAACCGATCGGTTTTTGGTTAAAATAATGAAATCGCAGTTAAATTAAACCGAGAAATAGCGCTTAAACCCAAGAAATGAACCGAAGCAACAGGAGGAATCTCCGAGCGACTGTTCAGTGAGTATGAGTAAAGAATCTGACGGTTTCGGTTTGAAACCAGCCAAACAGAGTTTCTGAACCGAGCTCGCGCTCTAAGCTCCATGCTCTGCATGGAAGTTAACTCTTTCACCTCCGGAGCAGTTCTAAGGCTGGGGCAAACTGCAATAATCATAATATAGCAAGACTTCATGTTGTTTGAAAGTGGCATTATATGCAGACGACTCCTTGTTCTTTTTGAAAGACACCCAGCGCTCCCTACCTATTTTTCTTATATTGAAACATGTTAGACTCTTTCACCTTGTTACTGCCCTTAAGGTGTTTGAATGTTTCAATCATATCACCTCTCTCCCTCCTTTGCTCTAAGGGTATACATACTGAGCTCTGTTAATCTGTCCTCATATGCTTTCTGATGCAGTCCCTGCACCATTTTGGTTACCCTTCTCTGGACTGCCTCAATCTGGTAAATGTCCTTGTGAAGGTGTGGCCTCCAGTACTGCACGCAGTACTCCAGATGGGGCCTAACCAGTGTCTTGTAAAGAGGGATTATTAACTCCCTCTTCTGACTTGTGATGCCCCTACTAATACACCCTAACATCCCTCTAGCCTCACCTACTGCTTTAGAGGTCTGCTTGGATGCTTTCAGGTCATCGGTGATGATGATGCCCAAGTCTCTTTCTTCCCTTGTAACTGCCAGCAACTCCCCTTCCAGCCTATAGGTGGCTCAGGGTTTCTCTTCCCTATGTGCATGATCTTACACATCTTTGTGTTAAACCTCAGTTGCCACTCTTCTGACCATTTTGCTAGTTTATCTAGATCATCTACTCTGTTGCAGATCTTGGTGTCATCTGCAAACAGACAAACCTTACCCTACAATACATCTGCAAAGTCACTGATGAAGATATTGAAGAGGACTGGCCCCAGGACTGATCCCTGAGGTACCCCACTTGTGACTTGCATCTCTTCTGACTGTATAACGTTTACCACCACTCTCTGTTTTCTGCCCGTCAACCAGTTTGCTACCCAGTTGACCAATGTCTGACCCACCCCGAGCCTACCCAGCTTATTAATCAATCTTCTATGTGGAACAGTATCGAAAGCTTTGCTGAAGTCAAGGTAGGCAACATCAACTGCCTCCCCTTGGTCCACCACTCTGGTTACCCAGTCAAAGAAATCTATGAGATTGGTTTGCCAGGACCTTCCTTTGTAAACCCATGCTGTCTTGGATCCTGTGCTCCTATGGATTCCAGGTGTTGCACTATCCTTTCCTTAAGAAGTGTCTCCATAATCTTGCCCACTCCTGAGGTAAGACTTACTGGTCTGCAGTTCCCTGCCTCCTCCCTGCTACCACTCTTGTGAAGTGGATCACATGAGCCCTTCTCCAGTCTTCTGGGACCTCTCCTGTGCTCAGAGACTCACTAAACAGTTCTGATAATGGCTTTGCTAGTTCCAACCTTAGCTCCTTTAGTACCCTGGGATGTATGCCATCAGGTCTCATTGCCTTGTCCACCCTGAAATTATCAAGCTCTTGTAGGACCCTTTCTTTTGTGAAGGGACTACAGCACACCTCCCTCCACCCCCCCCCCTCCGTGTCTATGGTGCAGAGCTGTGGGCCCTGTCCTACCTTCTCTTCAGTAAATACTGAGCAGAAGTATCTATTTAGGATAGATGCTTTTACATGGTCCTCCTCCTCATCCCCTCTGATCTTAGCAATACCCCCTCTGGACTTTCTCCTTTCTCTAATGTATCTATAGAAAGTCTTGTCGCCTTCTTTTACTGTTTGTGCTAGTGTTTCCTCTGTTTGGGCCTTTGCCTGCCTTACTGCCTTCCCTACTTCCCCTAGGGAAGTTTGGTATGCCTCCCTATCTTCATCCTGCTGCGTTCCCTTATATTTCCTGAAGGCCAGTCTTTTGGCTCTGACCTTTTCTGCTACTGTGTTTGAGAACCAAAGTAGTTTCCTTCTTCTTTTGCACTTCCTTTTCTCACTAACACAATGGGATGTTGCTTCAAGTATTGCATCATTCAAACATGATGAAGTCTTGCTGTATTCTGACAATTGCAGTGATTCCCAACCTTTGAACTGCCCCGGAGAACTAAGAGTTAACTTTCCATGCAGGGCATGGAACGCTGAGCTCAAGCTCGGTTGAAGTCTCTGTCTGGAGTGTTTTGAACTTAAACCGTCAGATTCTTTACTCCGCCTCACTGAACGGTCGCTCCAGAGATTTCTCCTTCAGCTCAGTTCGAAAGTCGGTTAAAGTTTTCAGTTTTGTCGGTTTTAAACCGAAAAAAAGTATCCGCATAATCGGTTCAGTCTGTCTGTGGTGCCGTGAGTACTAGATAGGAATTGTTCTGTTTTTCTGTGTGGAACTTGTAAAAGTGCGGTCGGTTCGGCTGAACTGGCCATTTGATTGTGAACTTTGTTGGTACTCTTAGTGTGTGGTTACCGGTTCTTATCGGTTCTAAAAAAAAAAAAAAAACGTGTTTTAACGTTTTCCAATACCCGTGACACGGTTAGGAACAGATAAGGAGTCTTGCCTGACGTTTGCGAAAAAAGGGTAAATTTGGTTAGGTTGTCACGCCTGAGAAACCCAAGAAAAAAAACGGGCCCACTGGGTTTCAACACTGCAGTGAGTGTGGGGAGGTCTTTGCTAAGGCCGATCCCCACATCACCTGTGTTTATTGTCTGGGGGCTGACCACCTCAATTCAGACTGCCAAATATGTAAAAACTTTCCCAAATCTACCCTTGAGAAGAGATTAGGTAGACAGAGGGAAAAGGGGGCAGAAAAGTCCGCTGACCCGGATGGCCAGCCCGGTTCGGTTTCGACCGAACCAGAAGGAGTGTCCTCTGACCAGGGTGATACTTCTTCGGGCAAAAGGAGAGCTGATTCCAACAAAAAGACGGTGCAAAGATAAATCGACCGGTTCGGATCCAGAGGTTCATGTTCCGACCACCGAAGAGATAGCCAGGGTGATTCAGATTGTGGAATCACTCCGTCCGGTTCCGACTGATCTGGCTCCTTCTGGCAGAGGTTCGGTTCGGTTGGTTCCCCTGGTTCAAGGGTATACCTTTGAAGATTTTTATGAACCGGAATTTGAAGAGGAAGGGGAATTTGAGGATTATGATATAAGTGAAGATCTGGATGTGCCTGTGGAACCGGACATCTCCCCAGACAGACCTTCAGGCATTTCCCCTCCTAGGCTTTCTGAGTCCCCTTCTCACTTTATGTTTTACAGAAAGGCGGCTGAAACCCTCCAGCTTCCTATGGAGGAGGCTGTGGAAGACCAAGAGGAGCCTGACTATGCAGAGATGATGGATATCCCAGAGTCCAGGAGACTGTCTATTCCCCTCCATAAATCTTTTGGGAAACAGACACTAAAAATCTTAAAGTCTCCTAACACTACACCTCCTGTTGATAGAAGAATGGACAAGAGGTATACACTTTCAGGCTCAGACACGGAATTATTATACCAACAATGCAGCCATGTTGGGGTAGTGCAGGCTGCTGCCTGTGACATGGCAAATATTCCCTTGGCTTCACACCCCCCTGACAAGGACTCCAGGAAGATTGATGCCATGGCAAAGAAGCAGTACATGGCATCTTCTTTGGGACTCAGGCAGGTGAATTACATGGCCTATACAGCCAGGTACCAGTAGTCCAGGTGGGACACTGTACTGGCACTGGTTAAACAGGCCTCCCCCAGCTAGCCAAGGAGCTGGAGGTGGTGGCTGCAGATGGGACTGAGGCATCTAAGGTTCAGTTTCATGCTGCTGTGGACTCCAGTGATGTGTCATCAAGAGTCATGGCTACATCTGTGGCTCTTCAGAGGATGGCTTGGCTCAGATGTACTAGCCTCTCACAGGATACCCAGGCTAAGGCCATGGCTTTCCCTGTGGTGGGTAATTCTCTGGGGAGCAGACAGAGAATTACATGAAGAAAATGGATGAGTACAGGACCACTTACAGGAGTGCTCAGGCCAAGGAAAGGCAGACAACTCCTCAAAGGCAGCAGTCTAGGGGCAGGGGCTTGCCTTTTCAAAGGCCCTTTTACCAAGCACAGGCCTCTTCTTCCTTTTCACAGAGGGGGTTCTTCAGAGGAAGAGGTAGAAGGGGGATGAGCAGGCCTGCATCCACTACTCAGCCTAAAGCCCCTGCCAAGCAGACACCCTGATGGGCCTGCCCGGGTTGACTCTCCTATTCCAGTAGGGGGCAGGCTGGCTTACTTTGTCCAGGACTGGATGTCTATTACATCAGACAAGTGGGTCCTGGAAGTAGTAAGCCAGGGACTGGTTCTCGGCTTCAAAAAATTTCCAAAGATGAGAGCCAGATCTTTTCCACCTGTGAATGTCTCAGAAACCCTTGCCCTAGAGGCAGAGGTTTCTTCTCTCCTAGCTTTAAGAGCTATAGAGAGAGTACCTACCCTACACTGGGGCAAAGGACTGTACTCCAGGTACTTCCTGACCCCCAAAAAGACAAGGGAGTGGCAACCCATCCTAGATCTAAGATATCTAAACAAACATCTTTTAAAACCAAAGTTCAAGACGATAACTCTGGGAATAATCCTTCCCTCGCTAAGGTCAGGGGACTGGCTGGCCTCCTGGACCTCAAAGATGCCTACTTTCACATTCTCATCAGGTGCTCCCACAGAAAGTACCTCAGGTTCGAGTTGCCCTCAGGCCATTATCAGTTCAGAGCAATGCCCTTTGGCCTAACCTCAGCCTCAAGGGTTTTCACAAAGTACCTGGCGGTAGTAGTTGCCTTTCTAAGAAGGCAAAAGATTTCCATTTTTCCTTATGCGGACGATTGGCTAATAGCGGGTCAGTCTCCAGACCAAGTCAAGTCTCACCTGCAAGTGACCCAGCAAGTGTTCACTTCTCTAGGATTTCTTCTCAACCTTCCCAAGTCAGTTCTCGAACCAGTCCAGCTTCTTACCTTCATAGGGGCAGAACTGGACACACTCAGAGCAAGAGCCTTTCTTCCTCTAGAAAGGGCAAGGGCTCTTATGGAACTAGCTTCTTCCTTCAGCCTTCAGGTATCTTGACCAGCAAGGCATTTCCTCCAGCTCTTGGGCCACATGGCAGCTTCA
The DNA here is from genome assembly GCA_016271365.2 of Neoceratodus forsteri. NCBI lineage: Eukaryota > Metazoa > Chordata > Ceratodontiformes > Ceratodontidae > Neoceratodus > Neoceratodus forsteri. The sequence goes on along the minus strand of CM057454.1, from coordinate 1,019,252,932 downwards.
ACAGCAGTGGTCCAAGGGGCAAGATTCCAGATGAGGGGTATTCAGTTCCACCTGAGAGCTTTCTGGTCTCAGAGAAAGGACTCGCTTACCAAACTGATTCCAGTGACTCTGACCTTGATCCAAGCCCTCCAGTGGTGGCAGGATCAGGACAATTTAAGACAAGGTGTTCCTTTTGTTGCTCAGCCTTGTTCAGTGGTCCTTACTACGGATGCTTCTCTCCTGGGCTGGGGAGCCCACCTGGGGTCCCTCACTGCCCAGGGCCTGTGGTCCCCCCAAGAATCCCTTCTCCACATCAATCTTCTAGAGCTCAGGGCAGTTTTTATGGCTCTAAAAGTGTTCTCACAGTCAGTTCAGAACAAGGTGGTTCAAGTCAGAACAGACAACACCACCATGTGGTACATCAACAAGCAGGGAGGCACTCGGTCCACGGCCTTGTGCACAGAAGCCATGAAGTTGTGGTCCTTGGCTTATTCCCTGCAAACCTCTCTTGTAGCAGTTCACCTTCCAGGCAAGAACAGTGTGCTAGCAGATGCACTGAGCAGGATTTCTCAGGGCCATCACGAATGGTCCCTGGACCCCCAGGATTTGAAGGTGATTTTTTCAAGGTGGGGCACTCCAGAAATAGATCTCTTTGCAGTGCCAGACAATCACCAACTTCCTCTCTTTTGTTACAGACCTCCAGTCCTGGGCTCACTCCCTCTGGACGCCCTGATCCTCAATTGGGAGGGGAAGTTTCTGTATGCCTTTCCCCCCTTTCCTCTCCTGTTCAAAGTTTTGGTAAAAATAAAGTCTCAGCCATGCAAGGTGATTCTGATTGCTCCAGATTGCGCCAGACAGCCCTGGTACCCCCTGTTACTGTATCTAGCAGTCCATCTTCCCCTATCTCTTCCCAGGAATTATAACCTGTTAACATCCTCTCAGGGAAGGATTTGGTACCACAATCTTCAGTCTCTCAATCTCAAAGCATGGCTCTTGAAGAGTCAGAGTTTGCAGATCTGCATCTTTCCCAAGGGGTTCTGGATATCCCCAAGGCTTCTCGAAAGCCCTCCACCAGAAAGACTTACAACTCCAAATGGAAAAGATTCAGCATTTGGTGTTCTAAGAAGCATATTTCTCCAGACACTGCTGACTTGCCTACGGTTCTGGATTATATGGTCCATCTTAATGGCCTAGGCATCAGACCAGCTACTCTCAAGGTACACCTGTCAGCTGTTTTCTGCATTTTTGTCTGTGGGTAAGCCTTCCTCACTATATTCCCATCCTGTGTTCTGTAAATTTTTTAAAGGATTGCTTCACACCAATCCCCCTTTTAAAGACCCTGCCACTGCCTGGGATTTGAATGTTTGCATTGCTCAACTTATGCAACCCCCCTTTGAGCTTATGTCTTCAACAGAGCTTAAGTACTTGACTTGGAAAACTGTGTTCCTGGTAGCCATGTCAGTGGAACCTGATTTTATCTCATTTCACAGGGATAAAGTGGTCCTTAGAACCAACAGAAGGTTCTTACCCAAAGTGGTTTCAGACTTCCATTTAAACCAGTCTGTGTCTCCCTGTTTTCTTCACTGATCATTCTTCCTCAGGAGAGAGGAGGCTACACAGTTTAGATGTCAAAAAAGCCCTTAGTTACTACATGGAGCCTACCAAGGGTCACAGCTTTGACTCCCTCCAGTTGTTCCTCACTTATGGAAAAGTGGGAAAGGGCAAACCTGCCACCAAAAGATCTATTGCCAGGTGGATTGTGTCTTGTATACAAGTCTGCTATGAGAAACTGGGAAAAACTCCACCCTCAGGCCTGAGGGCTCATTCCACAAGAGGTACATCTGCTTCCCTGGCTGCAGCCAGGGATATCCCTTTCTTAGAAATTTGTCAAGCAGCCACCTGGAAAACAGTCCATACCTTCACCAAGCATTACTCTCTGGATATCCAGGCTAGGAGTGATGCTCGGTTTGACACAGCAGTACTTCAGAGCCTATTCCCAAAGTAGGTTCTGTCCCTCCTCCTTGGAGGTACTGCTTGGTAGTCTGCAATTGTCAGAATACAGCAAGACTTCATGTTGTTTGAAGAAAAAATTACTCACCTTAGTAATTATATTTCTTCTAATGGAGTCTTGCTGTATTCTGACCTCCCTCCCTGCCTCCCCTCTCAGAACCTGTTTTTGGGAAGTGGGTGGGCAGGCGCAGTGTTGCACCCCAGGGGTGTTTTTTATTTGCACCCTCCTCCCTTTTTGTTTGGGTGCTTATTTATTATTGCTATTTTTAGTACATTGGGTTTTGTTTTTGGGTTTCCTGACTTGAGTCTTCCTTGGGAATCCAAAACCTTTTTCAGCCAGTTGGCTAGTAGAATTTTCACAATTTCCACAAATAATTTTTAGTTTAGTTGGGCTCGTAAGAATCTGACGGTTTAAGTTCAAAACACTCCAGACAGAGACTTCAACTGAGCTCGAGCTCAGCGTTCCATGCCCTGCATGGAAAGTTAACTCTTAGTTCTCCGGGGCAGTGCAAAGGTTGGGAATCACTGCAATTGTCAGAATACAGCAAGATTCCTTTAGAAGAAATATAATTACTAAGCAGGGATTTATTTAACTCTAAAAATTGATTAGTGTTTTGCTCATAAAGTTCAAAACATTGTGAAAACGCTTAGCACTTGCCTCACTGTGTTTAATAAACATAACACCTCTAGAAAACCTATATAAATGCTTTCTGTACAGTTAGTATTGTCCCAAGAAAAAAACTGCTAGTCAATTATTTAAAACCCTGCTAAGGTGAGTAACTTTTTCTTAATGCTTGCCCACTTTGCCTGTACCCCCTCGCCTGTACTTCTTTTTGCCAGGGCTAGCTTAACTCTTGTTGGCCATCTTATCAAAGACAGCTCCTCTGAAGTCCCATATTTTTGCTTTGGAATGGGATGATTTTGTTCTAGTGGCCAAATTGAACCATACCATGTGATGGTCACTGGCACCCAGGTGACCTTCTACCTGGAGATCTGTGATCCTTTCCCTGTTAGTCAGTACTAGATCTAGGAGAGCCCTGTCTCTTGTGGGTTGTTGTACCAGTTGTTTGAGGCCCTTCCCCTGCAGGGAATTCACCATGTGTCTAGTTCTGGTAGCTGTCCCTGCTGGTATTGACCAATCTGTATCTGGCATGTTGAAGTCTCCCGTTATCAGAACCTCCCCTTTAGCTGTCATGTTTTGTATATCTTCTAACAGTAACATATCTATGTCCTCCCCCTGGTCTGGAGGCCTGTACACAACCCCAGTTCGTATGGCTGTCCCATTTCCTGTTTCCAGGGTGACACACAGTTCTTCTGGCTCCTTGTGTGTATGTATATTTAGGAATCCAAGTTTCGGCAGATATCTCGAAACTATTCCAGAATAACTATGCAAAACTATATAATACCTTACAGGCGGATATAGCTAGATGGAAATTGTTGCCTCTCTTGTTATATGGTAGAATTCACACGATCAAGATGAACGTAATACCAAGATTTTTGTTTCTGTTTCAGACCCTCCCTATAGATATCCCTGGATATTTTTGGCTCCAATTACATAAAACATTACAAAATTTTGTCTGGGAAGGAAAACATCCAAGGCTTCCTATACGAACCCTACAGATGGCCAGAGAAGGAAGCGGGACTGGGTCTCCCACACTTACATTACTACTACCTAGCAGCCCAGGGGTCCCAACTCTATACTTGGGCCAAATGAAGACAAGAATCTGGGTGGTATCCTCTAGAACAGGAGACCTTAAAGGGATTAAAATTATGGACCGTTCCTACCAGTGTGATATACTCTAACATCTGGTCCTTAACTTCAAATCAATGGGTGAAACATTTTATAAGAATCCTCTTTAGACTACGCAAGGTAACACACATTCCCAACCTTACAGGCCCACTTTCCCTCATCCGTCATGAAGACAAATTTACCCCTGCAAAGACTGATCTGGAACTTAGTTATTGGGAGGGTAGGGGACTTACCAGATTTGTTCAGTTGATTGACAGAACAGGATGTCTTCCCCTTTGCGACTTTACAAGAAAGATTCTCTCTATGCCGAGAGGATTTTTTTAGATATCTGCAGGTTAGGCACATGATCACTTCAGGAGAAACCCTACAGCTGATCCGAGATACGATTCCACTTGAACAATACTGGTGGGACCTAATCAGGATTAGAGACAAATTAAACTATATCTCCATGTTGTACAAGGTGCTGCTTCCCCCTTCGACCCCCATTTTGGAGGATATCAGAAAGAGATGGGAGGTAGATAGTGGTGAGAGAGTGGCACAGGCAAGTTGGACCTGCAGGATCCAGAGAGGATGGCAGGTAACCTCCTCCTCAGGTTGTTCAATTGGAAAACTATAATCCAATTCTTCAGAACTCCTGTCATTACGACGCCTTAGGGCAACAAACTACCATATATTTTAGGAATGTCCCAAATTACAGCACTTCTGGCAGCAGATACAGGCCAGTATGGAGAACATGGTAGGGTTTCCCCTCCCCTTTATATTTCAAGATATGGTGTTAGGGCTCCCGACCCTCTCATCAAAAAAAAAAAAAAAAAAAAGAAAAGCGGTCGAATTGGGCCAGGTATTAAGGGTAGTTGCCTTAAAGTGAATTATATCCAAATGGTTGAAGTCTGACCCTCCTACGAGAGAACAGTGGATTTCTAGAGTAGAAGAGTTTAATATCATGATGTGCGAGGAGCCAGAGAAATCAGTTACTCGGGTGGTAAACTTCAGGGGGGCGGAGTTTGGGAGGATGCAGGAAGTACTGAAAGGGAAACTGGAGGGCATAAGGCAGGAGATGGACATGGAGCAGAAATGGGATATTATTAAATGGGGGGGTTACAGAGGCAACAGAAGCCTGCACCAAAGCACAGAGTAAGAGGAGCAGAGCAAGAAACCCATGATGGTTGAACAGTGAGGTTGTGGAGGTGGTGAGGGCAAAACGAGTGGCGTACGAGAGGTTTAGAAGAACGGAGAAGGAAGTGGACAGGGAGGAATATGCAAGATAGTCTAGGGAGGTGACCAGAAAAGAGAGAGAAGCCAAGGCCCAGAGGGAGCTGAGATTAGCACAGGGAATTAATGGGGGACTTTTCAGATACATCAGGGAGAAAAGGAAGGAAAGGAGACAATAGTGAGGATAAAAGGGGTGGGGAGTGGATGGAAAAGGGGGAGGAGCAGGCAGAAGCACTGAATGAATACTTTTGCTCAGTGTTCACTGAAGAAAGGGGGGTTGGGGGACTGCTACCAGCATGGTCTGGGAGGGTGGGGACAGGGGAAGAGGAGGCGACAGATGGAAGAATTGTGGCAAGTAGAGTCCTAGAGGGACTGAGGGCACTGAAAGTAGACAAGGCACCAGGACCGGATGGTATCCACCCCAGGGTGCTGAGGGAGATGGCGGAGGTGTTGGCGGAGCCACTGGCGGATCTGTACAGCACCTCATTGGAGTCGGGATGTGTGCCACTGGACTGGAGGATGGCACATGTAGTACCATTACACAAGAGCAGGCCAAGGAATGAACCGGGCAATTATCATCCAGTAAGTCTTACCTCCATAGTGTGCAAACTCATGTGAGCAATACTAAAGGAAAGACTGGTGTTGTACCTGGACTGGGACAATGACCTCCAGGATGTGAGGCAGCACGGGTTAGTTTCAGGGAAGTCTTGTCAAACCAAATATTCTTCAGGTGAAGCTATCTCTGGCTGGAAGCTGCAACACTGGACTTAGGATTTGCAAGGAAGCAAGTTGTGCTCACAACAGAGAGAGGTGAACCTTACAATTTACAATTGTCTTTGGTTTATAGCAGATTCCTTAGGAAAGTAAATATTCTTCAGATGGAGGATACTTCTAACTGAAACGTGAAATAAGGAACTTAGAATTATCAGAAAAGGCAGTCTTTCAATCAACAGAGGGAGTTGGACCGTGCTTTACTTTTGTTACAACTGTTAAGATTTTCAGAGCAGGAAGAGTTTAAACCCACAGGGACTGAATACTGTTTACTGTGTCTGTCCTTGTGCACAGCTGACATGTTTTGGGGCTGACTGCTTTCAGAGCACAAGTCACCAGGCTGTTTTGGGGCTGGGGAGGTTTACCTGTGTCTGAATTGGATGTTTGGATTTTTCTCTGTTTGATTAGCAGGGTATTTTCTCTGTCAAACTGTCGTGTAGGGCATTCTGCTGACAGGAAGGCACTCATCGCTGCGGTAGGTCACAGCTTTTAGCCGACTGTTTTGTGAGGGCACAGTTTAGAGCAGTGCAGAAGGACTTTGTAGAGTTGGGGAAGGGCCCAAGACAAGTAGTACACACAGTATCCTTCTCAGAGGTGCTGCCTGTCAGTGGCATGGGTGAGGAGAGGGTACTTTGCACCATGCAGTTTAACGAATGGTTGAAAAAATGGCATGGAGCACAGGGGTTTGGCTTCATTGGGGACTGGGGTTCCACCTGGAGGGACACCAGCCTATACTGGCAAGATGGTCTGCATCTGTCCAGGAAGTGAACAAGCCTTTTGGGCAATTGGTTTAAATGCTTCATTGGCAAGCTTTTAAACTAGTCAAGGGGGGAGGCACTGATAAGCAGCAGGAAAATCCCAGCCTCCCCCTACAAAACAGGGTAGTAAATGAGAAAAAGACCAAGGTAGAAAGGTCAGTGGGGAATGCTGCTACAGAAGGTAAAGCCATCAAAAAATGGAGAGCAATGAGTACCAATGCCCGAAGTCTGGGTAACAAGCTTCCTGTATTAGTGGCCTTGATGGAGGAGGAACATCTGGATATCGTGGCAGTCACAGAAACATGGTACACACAGAACCATGACTGGGACGTAAACATACCAGGATACACTATCTACAGGAGAGACAGGGAGGGTAAAAAGAGGAGGAGGAGTAGCTCTCTACATAAGGGAAGGAATCAAAGCAACAGAACAAAAGGGTAAACAGGGAGGAGAAGAAGCACTGTGGGTCAATTTGGAGACAGACAATGGCACCACAATCTGCACAAGGGTTGCATACAGACCTCCCCTCTCAGGGGGAGGAAATGGACAAGGAAATGATAGAAAGTATACTTAGAATGGCAGAAAAAGGGGAGATATTACTGATGGGTGATCTGAATATGCCAGATGTTAACTGGAGTGCAGTTGCAGCAGCCACGTCTAAGAGTGGGGTTATTCTAGATGCCCTACTGGGGGGCATGCCTTAGACAACTAGTACTGGAACCCACTCGAGAAGGAGCAATCTTAGACCTGGTTCTCTCAAGTGGAGATGGAGAAAGGATCACAGATGTAGAAGTGGGTAGCCATCTGGGAACTAGCGACCATCGAACAGTATGGTTCACAATAAACACAGCAAGAGAGTCAAGCCATACAAAGGCAAAAGTACTGGACTTCAGGAGGGCTGACTTTGCTAAAATGGGTGAGTGCCTAAGGAATGCACTAGCAAATGGGCAGGAAGGGTGGAAGAACAATGGGGAATAATAAAAACTGCCATCACAGAGGTAACAAGCCGTTGTGTGAAGCAAATAAAACAAAACAATGTAAGAAACCACTATGGTTCTCAAAGGAGGTGGCAGTGAAGATTCAAGAGGAAAAGAAAGCATTCAGAAAGTACAAGGAATCACAGAAGGAGCAGGACAGAGAACTGTATCAGTTAAAGCAAAAGGAAGCTGGGAAGGCAGTCAGAACAGCAAAGGCCCAAACCGAGGAAAACACAGCCAACTCAGTTAAGAAGGGGGATAAAACCTTTTTTAGGTACATCACGGAGTGAAGCAAGACCAAGGGAGGGATAGTGAGGCTCAGTAAAGGGGGTGATGGTGAAAAGGCAGAGATACTAAAATATTTTTGCTCAGTATTTACAAATGAAGAGGGGGAGGTACCTAAAACAAACAATAGAAACACTCTGGATACAGAAGTTGATACCAGCCCATTTACAGAAGAAAGGGTTCTGAAAGAACTTTTAAAACTTAAGGTGGACAAAGCAATGGGGCCTGATGGGATTCATCCCAGAATTCTAAAAGAACTAAGGGTAGAACTAGTGACACCACTGACTATCATCTTTAACAAATCATGGGGGGATGGGGTGGCACCTGAGGACTGGAGGAGGGCAAATGTGATTCCCCTTCACAAAAGTGGGAGCAGGGCAGAAGCAGGAAACTACAGACCTGTTAGTTTAACCTCAGTGATAAGGGAAATGATGGAATCATTTCTGAAGAAAATAATTGTTGAGAACCTAGAGGCCAGTGGGGCACAGGACCCAAGGCAGCATGGATTCACAGTGGGAAGGTCATGCCAGACGAATCTAATAGATTTCTTTGACTGGGTGACCAAAGTAGTAGATCAGGGAGGGGCTGTGGACATGGCCTACCAAGACTTTAGCAAGGCATTTGACACAGTCCCACACAAAAGATTAATATACAAGTTAGCCAGCCTGGGAGTGGGTCCCAAGATGATAGCCTGGGTAAAGAATTGGCTGGAGAATAGGACACAGAGGGTAATAGTAAATGGAGTGCACTCTGAAGAAAGGGGTTACTAGTGGGGTACCGCAGGGTTCAGTATTAGATCGTCCTCTTCAATGTCTTTATAAGTTACATTGTAGAGGGACTGAAAAGAAAAGCATGTCTCTTTGCAGATGACACAAAGATCTGCAACAGAGTTGATGCACAAGGTGGGGTGGAAAGGATGAGAAGGGACTTGGCAAGGTTAGAGGAATGGTCAAATGTATGGCAGCTTAGATTCAATGCTAAGAAGTGCAAGGTAATGCACCTGGGAAACAAAACCCTGGGGAAGAGTACACAATGGGGGGTGAGATACTAACAACAACAAAAATGGAAAGGGATCTGGGGGTAGTCATATCAGATGACTTAAAGGTGGGCAAGCAATGTGAGAGGGCAGTAAGGAGGGCTGGGGGGATACTGGGATACATAGGGAGAGGCATCACCAGTAGAAAACAGGAATTTGTTACCCCTCTGTACAGACAGCTGGTGAGACCCCATCTGGAGTACTGCATGCAGTTCTGGAGACCCAATCTTCGCAAGGACACAGACATGATGGAAGCTGTCAAGAGGGGGGCAACTAAAATGGTGCAGGGTCTGCACCGGAAGACATATGAAGAGAGACTAAAGGGGCTTAATATGTATAGCCTCGAGGAAAGGGGGGACATGATAGAAACTTTCAAGTACCTCAAGGGAACCAACAAAGTCCAAGAGGGTAGCATCTTTCAAAAAAAGAGGTGTGCAAGAACAAGGGGGCACAATTTGAAGATAGAGAGGGGGCGGCTCAGAGGTAATGTAAGGAAGCATTTTTTCACAGAGAGGGTTGTGGATGCATGGAACGGCCTTCCGGAGGAGGTTGTGGAGTCAAAAACAGTGGCTGAATTCAAGCATGCATGTGACAGTCATAAGGCAATTCTAGGGAGTAGGGTTAGAAAGAAGTAGGCTGCTGGTTAACTAGGATCTGCAGCTTATCCATTAGGTAGGGAAATGGGCAGACTGGGTGGGTCAAGCGGTCCTTATCTGCCATCAAATTCTATGTTTCTATGTTTCTCATACAATATTATGACTGGGTGACAGGTAAGCTGGATAAAGGTCATGCGGTGGATGTTCTTTACTTGGACTTCAGCAAGGCCTTCGATTCGGTGCCTCATGGGCGGCTTGGGGAGAAGCTAACTGGGGTAGGGGCAGAGGCAAAAATGATTAACTGGATTACAAGCTGGCTGAGTGGCAAATTGCAACAGGTGGTGGTGAGAGAGGAGCTCACAACTCCAAGCCCAGTGATGAATGGGGTGCCACAGGGCTCTGTGTTGGGGCCAGTATTTTCTGAGCTCTTCATATCAGACATTGCACACGGGGTGGTGAGCAAGGTAAGTCTGTTCGCCGACGACAACAAAATCGGAGCAGTGGTGGATGGAGAAGAGGGATGGAAGCAGCTGCAGGGGGACCTACGCAAGCTAGAGGAGTGTTCAGAGAGGTGGCAGCTGGGGTTCAATGCAAAGAAGTGTAAGGTTATGCACTTTGAGGTGAAGAACCCAAGGAGAGAATACTGGCGGGGGGTAAGCTGGGGATCACTGAGGAGGAGAAGAACCTAGGGGTAATGATAACAGGGACCTTGAACAACACTGCCCGTTGCAGGAGAGCGGCTGCAAAAGCGAACAAAATGCTGGGGTGCCTAGCGAGGGTTTTCGTCCAGGTGAAGAGAGGTGATCTTGCCCCTCTACAGGTCACTGGTAAGGCCGCACTTAGAGTATTGTGTGCAGTTTTGGAGGCCATACCTAAAGTGTGATATCAGGCTACTGGAGGGGGTGCAGAGGAGGGCAACAAAGATGATGTGTGGAATGGAGGGGAGAGACTATGACAGCAGGCTGGGAGACCTGAGTATGTACATCCTGGAGGATAGAAGGGACAGGGGGGACATGATAGAGACATTCAAGTATCTGAGGGGAATCAAGGATGGGGCAGATGGAGTCTTTAAGTTAAGGAGGGGGAGGGTCACCAGGGGGCATGGGCTAAGAATACGTGGGGGAGGTGGATTTAGGAAGGAAATGAGGAGACACTATTTCACGGAGAGGGTGGTAGCAAAGAAAAAATTACTCACCTTAGTAATTATGTTTCTTCTAGTGGAGTCTTGCTGTATTCTGACAATTGCAGTTAGCTGCAGCCTTTAAACTGCCCCCGGAGAACAAAGGGTTAACTTTTCTATGCATGGCATAGAATGTTCATCTCGAGCTCGGCTGATGTCTCTGCCTGTTGTTATTTGAACTGCAACCATCAGATCTTTATGAGCAAAACTCAGTAGGTGTTCTGTGTGGAAACTAAAATTTTTAACTAGCCAACTGGCAGAAAAATAATGTTTTGGGTTCTCAAAGGAAGACTCAAGTCAGGAAATCCAAACACAAAAACCAATCAAATGAAATTACATTTCACCCAAAGAGAACAGAGGGTGTAAAAGGGGGCACCTCTAGGGTGCCAACACTGTGCCTGCCCACCCACATCCCAAAAATCTAGGCTCTGAGAGGGAAGGCGGGGGCGAGGTCAGAATACAGCAAGACTCCACTAGAAGAAACATAATTACTAAGGTGAGTAATTTTTCTCTTCAAACAACATGAAGTCTTGCTGTATCCTGACAATTGCAGACTACCAAGCAGTACCTCCATGGAGGAGGGACAGAACCTACTTTGGGAATAGGCTCTGAAGTACTGCTTCGCCAAACCGAGCATCACTGCTAGCCTGGATATCCAGAGAGTAATGCTTGGTAAAAGTATGGAGTGTTTTCCAGCTGGCTGCTTGACAAATTTCTAAAAGAGGAATATCCCTGGCAACAGCCAGGGAAGCAGCTGTACCTCTTGTGGAATGAGCCCTCAGGCCTGAGGGTGGAGTTTTACCCAGTTTTTTCATAGCAGAATTGTATACAAGAAACAATTCTCCTGGCAACAGATCTCTTGGTGGCAGGTTTGCCCTTCCCAACTTCTCCATAAGTGAGGAACAACTGGAGGGAGTCAAACCTGTGACCCTTGGTACACTCTAAGTAGTACCTAAGGGCTCTTTTAACATCCAAACTGTGTAGCCTCCTCTCTCCCAAGGAAGAATGATCAGTGAAGAAAACAGGGTGAGACACAGACCGATTCAGGTAGAAATCTGAAACCACTTCAGGCAAGAACTTTCTGTTAGTTCTAAGGACCACTTTATCTCTGTGAAAAGAGATGAAATCAAGTTCCACTGACAGGGCTTGCAATTCACTGATACATCTAGCAGAAGTGATGGCTACCAAAAACACAGTTTTCCAAGTCAAGTACTTAAGCTCTGCTGAGGACAAAGGTTCAAAAGGGGGTTGCATAAGCTGAGCAATGCAAACATTAAGATCCCAAGCAGGATCCCTAAAGGGGGGACTGGTGTGAAGCAATCCCTTGAAAAACTTACAGAATACAGGATGGGATGACAGAGAGGAAGACTCTCCTACAGACAGGAAAGCAGAAACAGCTGCCATGTGTACCTTGACGGTAGGTGGTCTGAGACCTAGGCCATTAAGATGGACCATATAATCCAGAACCGTAGGCAATTCAGCAGAGTCTAGAGAAATATTCTTCTTAGAACACCAAATGCTGAATCTTTTCCATTTGGAGTTGTAAGTCTTCCTGGTGGAAGGCTTTTGAGAAGCCTTGAGGATATCCAGAACCCCTTGGGAAAGATGCAGGTGTAGTAGTAAAAAAAAGTAGTAAAAACTTTATTTTTATACAGGAAAAGTACATGTCGTTTGGATAATACAATCCAGTTTTCAAGACAGTCCTGTGCAAGATTTCCAAGTTTCACATAGTCACACCAATTACAAACAATCTAATACAGACTACATATAAAGACACAATAACAAAATTACAAAACATTAAGACAAAAAGCAATATCAAACACATGTACATGAAAAAACATGATACATCTTTAACCCCTTAAGGAATGTTTTAACAGTTTTCTCAGATCGCAGTGAAGGAGGGAGTGTATTCCAACATGATGATGCTTGTGATACTAATGTTCTGTCCCCAAATTGATTTTTTCGCTTGTCTGGATCAATTCTATTTTGATATAAAGTTCTAACTGAATGTCTCCTAAGGGCAGGATTTTTATCTGCCAGTATTTTAGCTATGTTATGCTTTAGATGAATTGTCCTATATTTATAAATAAATAAAGACCAACTGTTCCTGTATTCCAAATCAAGAGGTAACCAATTTAACTTAATTAACAGATCACAATGGTGAGTCCTAAAACTACAACATAGGACATATCTTGCTACCCTATACTGTAATTTATCTAATTTATTTAGAAGTTGTTTTGTTGCAACTCTGTAAATAACCTCTCCATATTTAATTACTGGGAGTATGAGCTGTTCTGCAATCAGTTTCCTATCTTGCAATTTTTTAAGCTCTTTGATGTTCTCTTCAAAGCTCCTAACTTTTTATGTGTTTTAATAATAACAGACTCAATAAGACTCTTGAAAGTTAATAAGTTAATAAAGTTAATAGTTCAACGATGTGATCTGTACATCTGAAAATCTTTTTTGTCTATCAATACCAAAGAACATTAATTTTGTCTTGTTTATGTTCATTACTAGTTGTGACTTGGTGAACCACTCCTGTACCCTGGTAAAGTCAGTCTGTAGGTTTCTCTGGAGATCCACCAAGTTGTTTCCAGAGGCCACCAAAACAGTATCATCTGCATACATCCTTATGTCTGTATGCTGAATCACTGATGGTAAGTCATTATTAAATATCAAAAATAACAAGGGTCCCAAAATGGACCCCTGTGGGACTCCCCTTTTGACAGTCTGAGGATTTGAAAGATGATTCTGTAACTGTACTCTCTGGGATCGGTCAGTCAAATATGACATAAACCATATTAGTGGATCCCCAGAGAAACCCAGACCGACCAACCTCTCAGATAGAATGGAGTGGTTCACCAAGTCAAATGCTTTTGATAAATCTATGTATATTGCTGCTGTATCCTTACCTTTATTCAAAGATGTACAGATCAGATCATTAAATTCAACCAAGGCCGACGTAGTTGAGAAACCCTTTCTAAAACCTGACTGATATTTCGTTAATAAATCATATTTTTCCAAATATACTCCCATTTGCTGATTTACCAGTCTCTCCAAACATTTGAACAAAACAGGCAAGATAGCAATGGGACAATAATTATTGGGAGATGTTTTATCTCCAGTCTTATAGATAGGTACTGTCTTCCCTGTTTTCCATAAAGTAGGAAAATGTCCTTCCTGTAAACTCCAATTAAATAATGCTAAGATTGTATATGCTATACATGGGGCTGCTAATTTTAAAAACGGTCTTCCAAATTATCTAATCCTGCTGATTTGTATGGATTTATTCTTGATAATTCCTTAGTAACTTCCAATAATGTTAATTTTTTGAATCTAAAGGGAGGATGTTGATTAGAATGATGTTCTTCACTTTCAGTATTATTATTGGTCTGTCTCCTATTAATCCTAAATTAGGAAGATCAACAAAGTAATCATTTAAAATATTTGACACCTCCTCTGGATCTTCTGTTACACTTTCATTTGTTCTCAAATTTAATTTTACTTGTCCTCCATGCCCTCCAGGGTTTGACAAATTCTTTATAGTCGTCCAAAATTATTTAGGATTAATATTATGATTTAATTTACTACGATAGTAAAGTGTTATTGCCTTTTTTGTTAATTTTCGACACTCATTTCTTTTGATTTTAAATAACTCCCAATCACAACTTTTTTTTGTCTTTTTAGCTTTCCTCCAAATTCTATTTTTAACTCTGATTATTTTTTTGCAATTTATCTGTTATCCACGGAAATTTAGGTAAATCACTATTTTTTTTGTTATTTTGGGGCGTGGGTATTGCAGAGTTTTTGGAAGGTATCAGTAAAATATTCAATACTGAGATCCAACTCTGGTATTAATAGACACCTCTCCCATCTTTCTAATCTAATACTCTCCAAAAAACAGATTCTGAAAAGTGTCTCATATCACGAGACCAAGTTTGTTTCAGTTGTTCACCTGACCCCCTTTTAGGATGAATACTGAGAACAGTCCAAACAGGATTATGATCACTGAAACGAGGAGGCAGAATTCCCTGATCTTTTATTTGAAAAATTTGAGAAACAAAAATTAAGTCCAATATAGATCCCTTTTCTGCAGTAGATGTATACCTCGTAGGTAAATTAATCAACTGAAAAAGACCCATCTCAGTTGTGATTTCCTTTAATTGTTTTCCCTTGACATTTGCCCAGTCACAGTTAAAAATCCCCTAACAGAACAATAGGTTTGTCTTTTATACAATCCTCTATTTTATGTAAAACCCCCTCTATAATTTTTCATTTTGTTCGGTGGGTGAATAAATCACAGCTACTACTAAATTTCGGTGGACAACAGAAATAACTAAATAATCTATATTCCCCTCATTTCCTGCCATCATTATTTCAGCATACCCCAGTGCATTTTTAACAAAACACATTACCCCTCCCCCTTTACCTTTTCTATCTTGCCTAAAAGTCTGATATGCTGGCATACTCATTTCAGTTGTACTAATTTTTTTATTAAGACAAGTTTCACTCAGACCCAATATACATGGATTCTGAGAGTCTATAATGGTTGCCAGCAGATCAGCCTTTTTAGATATACTACGGGCATTATCACGTAAAACTGTCATTTCATTTAAAACATTAGGTCCTGGATTCATTTCAACATCACCCCCCAAAATCAAAACCAAATAACATGCATCCATAAAACTATCAGGTGACTTGTTGAAACTTGGGGGTAACCCCTTTAATTTAATGCCTGCTCGCATGTACTTGTTCCAACAATTCGTAAAAGTGTTTCTACTATTTAAAAACAAATACCCTTCTTGACAAAAATGGGTTTGAGTAATAACTGGCCAAATTGTTTTAGTTTTTCCTAGGTCTGATTCGCTAAATATAGCACCTGCAAAGATCAGACCCAGGATTACATATCCTAACATTTTTACTGAATACATTTGTGACAGAAATGGGAAGGAAAGAGTTAATGGTTTGGATTCTGTAGGTGCCTTATTTTTTAGCAGTGTGGAAAAAAATACACTGAGGCCGAAATCCTCCAGCAGCATCCAGCTTGTGGAATTCCTAGCTGCTAGATAAGAACTGGGTCATAAATCTCGAGTGGACATCTCTAGACACACACAGACCTGCAGACACGGACACAGGGCAGTTTGAATGGATTGGATCATTCAAATATAAACTTAAGGTGAAAAGGGAATATAATTGGTCACTGATAGGTGTTCACTCTGATTGGGACAATTAAATACGTACATGTTAGTTGGTTGGCGCATTTAAAGGGAGAATAGGAATGACCTATTCTCCAGAGAATATATAACCTTCTGTAAGACAGAGAACTCTCTCTTGCCTTTGGAAGCTGGGAGGAGAAGCATAAGCTTGGAGCCTACCCTTGTAGCTATGTCCGTGGGAGCTGGCAGTTAGACCAGGGTCCAGTGTCTTTTGTAAGGACAGGGAAGGGTAAGTTTAGTGATAGCATATTTCAGTATTAGCCTTTCTTCTTTTGCCATCTGTTATTTAAAAACATTTGTTTATTTTTCCTGTATGAGTGTTATTCTCTTGTGTTGTAAATACATATCCTGTAAATGCTCATTGCACTTTCTGTTAAGTAAAAGCTATTTATTTGCTCAACAGTTGCGACTCTGATGTCATTTTTCTAACGTAAGATTTGGTTTTCCTCTGGCTGGTAAACTCTGTGTAGCATCCGTCACCCGAAAGAGACACACTACCGGACTTTAACTTGTGCAATTGCACGTGTGATTATTCAAGTTTGTACACTTGAAAGAGGTGCCGGAAGGAAAGTCCAGCTGGTGGCAGCGAATACCTGAGGACACACACCTCTCTAAAAGCTGTTTCAGCCCAGAGGGAGAGGTAGGTTGTCACATATTGGTTGGCAGTGGTGGGGGTGATGATAGCGGACTGTGTAGCACACTGAGATACAGAGTTTGCCAGTGGAACAGTTCCCTCAGCATTGCAAAACAGGATATACAAGAGGATACATTTGTACCACAGTTTTATTTGTTTCTAGATAGCACAGTAAAGTGTAGCAGTAGAGAATGAGCTCCACGGAGTATGACTCACTTACTGTGCCACAGCTTTTTGAAAGGTGCCAGGAAAAGGGGATTCAGCCTGAAAGTCTAAAGCAGAAGAAAAAGTCAGACCTCATAGCTACTCTCTTGGCACATGATCTGAAGCAGACAGTCGCTGGGGGTGAGTCAGGAACTGAGGCAGCAGACCCCCCAAACCAGCCTGAGGCACTGAGACTGCAGCTACTGCTGCAAGACAAGGCAATGGAGGCGAAAAGACTGGATGCTGAAGCAGAAGCAAGAAGGTTGGAAGCAGAAGCAAGAAGACAGGAAGCAGAGAAAGAACTTGAAGAAAACAGACTGGCAGACAGAGAGAAAGAACGCCAAGACAAAGAGAAGGAACGTGAAGACAGAGAGAAAGAACATCAGGAAAAGGAGAAAGAACGCAAAAAAAGAGAAAAGGAACGACAGCACGAGAAGGAGATGACGACCCTCCGCAGTCAGCAAACCATGAGTAATGGTGGAGTGAGTTTACCTCATGAAGCCAAAATGAATTCTAAATTGTTCCCTCAGTTTAAAGAGGAAGATGACCTTGATTTATTTTTAAGGTCATTTGAGAGAGTATGCAATCAATTACAATTGACTAAGGCTTCCTGGTCAACTTATCTCACACCCTTGCTGACGGGGACAGCGTTGAATGCATTTGCTAAAATGAGTAATGAAGACTATGCTGATTATGATAAAGTAAAAACAGTGTTGTTGAAACATTTTGAATTAACTCCTGAGGCTTATAGAAGAAAATTTAAGGAGTTAAAGAAAAGCCCAGAAGACAGTTATGCAGAACTGCAGGTTCAACTGTGTACTTACTTTGATAGGTGGATGGAGGGGGCTAAAGCAATTACTGTGGAACTGATTAGAGATGTATTGGTGAGAGAACAATTCCTAAAATTGTACCTGAGGACATGCTGTATGGCTCATAGACAGAGGCATCGCCTCTTCCACAGAGGTGGCAGGAAGCGCTGACAAGATCTGTCTAGCCGCCACACACACAACGTAAGTCTTATGGTGGGGGGCACAATGGGTATAAGGGATCCCATGGGGCAGCCCAAAGGAAACCAGCCTGCACCTGAGCCCAAAGTACAGCCTCTGGTTCTAAGGGACTCAAGAAGTAGGTCCCAAGAAATGTCATATTTGCAATCAAGTGGGATACTTGAGATATAACTGCCCTCAGAAACTGGTTAAGGGGCAGAGATATGGGGGCAGGGGTGATCAAAAGGGCACTGGTGTGTTTGTAGGGTGTGTCCAGTCTGAAGAACCACTCTCCTCTGATGAGAATCTGCATCCCATTACAGTTAATGGAATAGTAACACAGGGACTGCGGGACATAGGCGCTAACATCTCCCTGGTAAGGCAAGATCTCATTCGGGCAGAACAGATCGTGCCTGGGAAATACTCAAAGGTCCGAGCATTCACAGGGCCACCAGTCCCATTACCAATGGCTAGAGTCTTCCTGAGCTGGGAAGGGGGCCATGTAGAAAAGGAGGTGGGAGTTGTAGAGGACCTACCTGTAAGTATGATTGTGGGGAAGGATTTGGACCCCAGTAAAAAACTGGTGTGTGTTGTAACTCATAGTCAGGCACAAGGGCAAGCTTCTGAGGGTGAAGAGGGGTTGACTCTGGGTGGGTCCAGCCACACCCTCAGCAGCTGAGGAAGTGTCCAGCACAGGGGAAGGGCTGGCTAGAAGCAGCAGTCCAGAACCCCAGTCACAAACAGAGGAGCCCACAGGACTTCCTTCAGAAGGGGCACTGGGAAGGGTCAGACGAGGGCAGCTGAGTGCTGCACAGCGAACTGACCCTACCCTGGAAAAACTGAGGGAAATAGCTCATAGGGCTGAACGTTCTCAGGGGGGTAAAGAGTCCATTTACTGGGACAATGGGTTGTTGTACAGAGAATGTACAACAGAGGAAGGGCTAGATGGTGAGGTACTCCAGCAGCTGGTAGTCCCTAAGGTTCACAGTCAGCAGCTTTTGGCCCTTGCACATGATATCCCTTTTTCAGGGCACTTGGGGGTGAGGTGCACAAAAAAGCGCCTCACCAACAATTTCTTCTGGCCTGGTATTGGCAAGGATGTGGCAAATTATTGCCGGACTTGTCCACAGTGCCAGCAGGTGGGGAAAATGGGGGACAAGGCCAAGACAGCTTTGGTGCCCCTGCCCATTATTGATGAACCCTTCAAGAGGGCAGCGGTGGACATAGTGGGGCCATTCAGCACCCCAAGTCACACTGGCAAGCAGTATATCCTGGTAGTTGTAGACTATGCCACCAGATACCCAGAGGCAGTGGCCCTAACATCCTCTGAGGCAGAACCAGTGGCAGATGCACTGTTGGGAATATTTAGCCAGGTGGGCTTTCCCCAGGAGATACTGTCAGACCGGGGTGCCAGTTTTATGTCAGGATTAATGAGTAGTTTGTGGGAGAAGTGTAGGGTAAAGCAGCTCAAAACCTCCCCATACCATCCCCAAGCTAATGGTCTAGTGGAGCGATTTAATTCAGCCCTTAAGACCATGCTAAGGACTTTTGCTGACCAGCATAAGAGGGACTGGGACAAATATTTGCCTCATCTTCTATTTGCATACAGGGAAGTCCCACAGGAGTCCACAGGGTTCTCACCTTTCGAGCTCCTGTTTGGTCATAGGGTGTGGGGGCCACTAGATTTGATTCGGGATGAATGGGAGGGTGACCGTGCCTCCCAAGGGGAGTCTGTTGTGGAGTATGTCCTGAACTTCAGGACCCGCCTTAGGGAGCTCATGGGGTTTGCTCAGGAGCACCTGACCACTGTACAACAGTGGCAGAAAGTCTGGTACGACCGTGGGGCCCGAGCCAGAGAATATGAGGTGGGACAGCGAGTGATGGCACTCATCCCTGTCCGACAGAATAAATTACAGGCAGCATGGGAGGGGCCATTCTCCATTGTTCAAAAGGTTAGTGACGTCAATTACATGATAGAGCTACCGGACAGGAGATGCAAACGAAAGGTGTATCATGTTAACATGCTGAAGCCCTACCATGACAGGGAGGAATTGGTCCTCGCTGTATGCAGTGCCCCAGAGAAGGAAACTGAGGTAGATCCACTGGTGACCCTACTTGGGGAGGCCAGGGGTGCATCCTCTGTGGACAGCCTTACCCTCTCGGAACAGCTGACACCAGCCCAGGTGCAAGAAATTAGGGGTGTGCTGAGAGAATTTGAGGACATGTTCACAGGGAAACCAGGGTACACCACGATGGCAGAGCACCATGTGGATACAGGGACCTAGGATCCCCTGAAACAGTCCCCCTACAGGGTGCCTGAGCATGTTAAGCAGACTGTGAAAGAGGAGCTCAAAGAGATGCTGGAACTGGGGGTAATCCAGGAATCTAGTAGCCCCTGGGCATCACCCGTGGTACTGATCCCCAAAAGGGATGGCACCACACGATTCTGCATGGACTACCGGAAGCTTAATAGCTGCATGGAGTCTGATGCTTATCCCATGCCCAGAACAGATGAGGCCCTGGAGTGACTGGGGGGAGCCAAGTATTTGACCACAATAGACCTAACAAAGGGCTATTGGCAGGTACCTCTGACCCCTGCGGCCAGGGAAAGATCAGCTTTTGTTACTCCATTTGGTTTATATGAATTTAAGGTAATGCCATTTGAATGAAGAATGCACCTGCAACTTTTCAACGGCTTGTGGATCGATTCTGTCTGGGGTAGGTGAGTTTGCATTGGCTTATATGGATGATATAGCCATATACAGCCAGACCTGGGATGAGCACATCAAGAATGTGCGGGATGTGTTCCACAGGTTAAAGAAGGCAGGTCTGACAGTCAAGGCAGAGAAGTGCCAGATAGGTATGGCAGAAGTATCCTACCTTGGGCACCGGGTGGGTAGTGGACACATCCGTCTGGAGCCTGCCAAGGTTGATGCCATCCTGGCCTGGCCTACTCCTACCACAAAGAAACAGGTCAGGGCATTTCTAGGGACAGCAGGGTACTACCGGTTTGTTCCCGTTATAGCGATCTGGCTAAGCCCTGACAGACTTAACCAAGAAGGGAAAGCCAGATACAGTGAAGTGGTCAGAAGGTTGTGAGGTTGCTTTTCAGGAGCTAAAAGGCCTTAAGCGGCCCAGCTGTATTGGCTAGCCCTAATTATAGTTTAAAGTTTATGGTTCACGTGGATGCCTCAGATCATGGGCTGGGGGCTGTGCTGAGCCAAGTTACCTACCCGGGGGAGGAGCACCCGGTTGTGTACCTCAGCCGAAGGCTTTTGCCCAGAGAGGAGGCATACACTACAATTGAGAAGGAATGCTTGGGAATAGTGTGGGCCCTTCAGAAGCTGCAGCCTTACCTATATGGGAGAGAATTTACTGTGGTCACAGATCATAATCCCCTGATTTGGCTTCATAGGTCCAGTGGGCAAAATGGTAAATTACTACGTTGGAGTTTGGTACTGCAGGCATACAACATGACCATCCAGCATCGCAGTGGCAAACAAAATGCAAATGCGGATGGGCTATCTAGGCAGGGCTAATGGCCTGGCTGGATACTTTTGGGCACTTCCCAGTAATTGCATGAACGGCTGTGTCACTTGGGGTGGCCCAAGGGACACGCCTTCATTATCTGGCGGGAGAGATGTGACAGAAATGGGAAGGAAAGAGTTAATGGTTTGGATTCTGTAGGTGCCTTATTTTTTAGCAGTGTGGAAAAATACACTGAGGCTGAAATCCTCCAGCAGCATCCAGCTTGTGGAATTCCTAGCTGCTAGATAAGAGCTGGGTCATAAATCTCTAGTGGACATCTCCAGACACACACAGACCTGCAGACACGGATACAGGGCAGTTTGAATGGATTGGATCATTCAAATATAAACTTAAGGTGAAAAGGGAATATAATTGGTCACTGATAGGTGTTTACTCTGATTGGGACAATTAAATACATACATGTTAGCTGGTTGGTGCATTTAAAGGGAGAATAGGAATGACCTATTCTCCAGAGAATATATAACCTTCTGTAAGACAGAGAACTCTCTCTTGCCTTTGGAAGCTGGGAGGAGAAGCATAAGCTTGGAGCCTACCCTTGTAGCTATGTCCATGGAGCTGGCAGTTAGAACAGGGTCCAGTGTCTCTTGTAAGGACAGGGAAGGGTAAGTTTAGTGATAGCATATTTCAGTATTAGCCTTCTTCTTTTGCCATCTGTTATTTAAAAACATTTGTTTATTTTTCCTGTATGAGTGTTATTCTCTTGTGTTGTAAATACATATCCTGTAAATGCTCGTTGCACTTTCTGTTAAGTAAAAGCTATTTATTTGCTCAACAGTTGTGACTCTGATGTCATTTTTCTAAGGTAAGATTTGGTTTTCCTCTGGCTAAGGTAAACTCTGTGTAGCATCTGCCACCCGAAAGAGACACACTACCAGACTTTAACTTGTGCAACTGCACGTGTGATTATTCAAGTTTGTACACCTGAAAGAGGTGCCGGAAGGAAAGTCCGGCTGGTGGCAGTGAATACCCGAGGACACACACCTCTCTAAAAGCTGTTTCAGCCCAGAGGGAGAGGTGGGTTGTCACATTTACTAATAAATATTAAAAAAAGACAATATTCACAGAAGTATTTGCACCTGTTCTGCAAGCAGGATACCACCACCAACTTCCTCACTAAACACCTTTTTATTTTACACCTGCCTGCAAAAACAAGGCAAAGATGTCCGAGAAAAATATCCTACTTATTTATTTACCATAACAAATCCCTTTACTTAATTTTTTTTCAGCTCAGAGTGGTGCTCGCGCCACTCACATGCTCGCGCGGTGAAACAGCGTGGACTTTAGAAGTTCAAGCCCCACCTCTGCAGCTCTCACAATTGGCTCCCCCAGCAGTCCATGAAAGCCCCGAATCAGCTGTGCCTTTTGTTGTTTTGGCTAGTTGGATTTCACCGCGTCTGCTAGTAGGAAAAACACAGCACTGGAAACAGGAGCCGGTACACGTTGGTACAGATCTGCAAACTCTAACTCTTCAAGAGCCATGCTTTGAGATTGAGAGACTGAAGATTGGGGTACCAAATCCTCCCTGAGAGAATGTTAACAGGTTGTAATTCCTGGGAAGAGACAGGGGAAGATGGACTGCTAGCGATAGCAACAAGGGATACCATGGCTGCCTGGCCCAGTCTGGAGCAATCAGAATCACTTTGCAAGGTTGTGACCTTATCGTGACTAACACTGAACAGGGAAGGGGGGAAAAGCATACAGAAATTTCCATTCTCAGTTCAGAATCGGAGCATCCAGGGGACTGAGCCCAAGACTGGGGGTCTGCAACAAGATCCATCTCTGGAGTGCCCCGTCTTGAGAAAATCACCTTCAACACCAGACGATCTAGGGCCCATTCATGATGGCCCTGAGATATTCTGCTCAGTGCATCTGCTAGAACATTGTCCTTCCCTGGAAGGTGAACTGCTATCAGAGAGGTTTGCAGGGAATAAGCCAGGGACCACAACTTCATTGCTTCTGTGTACAAGGCCGAAGACCGAGTGCCTCCTTGCTTGTTGATGTACCACATGGTGGTGGTGGTGTCTGTTCTGACCTGAACCACCTTGTTCTGTACTGATTTGGAAAAAGCTTGCAGTGCCAGAAACACTGCCCTGAGTTCCAAGAGATTGATGTATAGAAGAGATTCCTGAGGCGATCACAGTTCCTGGGTGGTGAGTTCCCCCAAATGGGCTCCCCAGCCCAGCAGGGAAGCATCTGTGTTAAGGACCAATGAATGAGTCTGAGTGGCAAATGGAACCCCTTGCCTCAAATTGTCCTGATCCTGCCACCATTGCAGGGCTTGGATCAGAGTTCGAGTCACTGGGAATAGTTTGGTAAGGGAATCCTTTCTTTGGGACCAAAAAGCTCTTAAGTGGAACTGAATGTCCCTCATTTGGAATCTTGCACCTTGGACCACTGCTGTAGAAGCTGCCATGTGGCCCAACAGCTGAAGGAAATGCCTTGCTGGTTGAGACACCTGAAGGCTGAATGAAGAGGCTAGCTCCATGAGAGCCCTGCTCTTTCCAGGGAAGGAAGGCTCTTGCTTTACGTGATCCAGCTCTGCCCCTATGAAGGTGAGGAGCTGCACTGGTTCGAGAACTGACTTTGGTAGACTGAGAAGAAATCCTAAAGAAGTAAGCACTTGCTGGGTCACTTGCAGGTGTGACTTGACTTGGTCTGGGGACTGGCCCACTATGAGTCAGTCGTCCAAATATGGAAAAATGGAAATCTTCTATCTTCTTAGGAAGGCAACAACTACTGCCAGGCACTTTGTGAAGACCCTTGGGGATGAGGTTAGGTCAAAGGGCATTGCTCTGAACCGATAGTGGCCTGAGGGCAACTTGAACCCGAGGTACTTTCTGTGGGAGCACCTGATGGGAATGTGAAAATAGGCATCTTTGAGGTCCAGGGAGGCTAGCCAGTCCCCTGGCCTTAGAAAGGGAAGGATAATTCTGAGTTATCGTCTTGAACTTTGACTTTAAAAGATGTTTGTTCAGGTATCTTAGGTCCAGGATGGGTCGCCACTCTCTTGTCTTTTTGGGGGTTAGGAAGTACCTGGAGTACAGTCCTTTGCCCCAGTGTAGGGTAGGTACTCTCTCTATAGCTCTTAGAGCTAGGAGAGAAGAAACCTCTGTCTCTAGGGCAAAGGTTTCCGAGAGATTTGCAGGTGGAGAAGATCTGGCTCTCATCTTGGGAAATTTTTTGAAGCTGAGAACCAATCCCTGGCTTACTACTTCCAGGACCCACTTGTCTGACGTAACAGACATCCAGTCCTGGACAAAGTAAGCCAGCCTGCCCCCTACTGGGATAGGAGAATCGACCCAGGCAGACCCATCAGGGTGTCTGCTTGGCAGGGGCTTTAGGCTGAGGGGTGGATGCAGGCCTGCTCATCCCCTTTCTACCTCTCCCTCTGAAGAACCCTCCTCTGTGAAAAGGAATAAGAGGCCTGTGCTTGGTAAAAAGGCCTTTGGAAAGGCCTGCCCCTGGACTGCTGCCTTTGAGGAGTTGCCTGCCTTTCCTTGGCCTGAGCACTCCTGTAAGTGGTCCTGTATTCGTCCATTTTCTTCATGTAATTCTCGGTCTGCTCCCCAAACAGAGAATTACCCACTACAGGAAAATCCATGGTCTTAGCCTGGGTATCCTATGAGAGGCTAGTATATCTGAGCCAAGTCATTCTACGAAGGGCCACAGATGTAGCCATGACTCTTGATGATACATCATTGGAGTCTACAGCAGCATGAAGCTGAACTTTTGATGCCTCAATCCCATCTGCAGCCACCTCCTCCAGCTCCTTGGCAAGCTGGGGGGAAGCCTGTTTAGCCAGTGCCAGTACAGTGTCCCACCTGGACTTCTAGTACCTGGCTGCACAGGCCATATAATTAGCCTGCCTGAGTCCCAAGGAATATGCCATGTACTGTTTCTTTGCCATGGCATCAATCTTCCTGGAGTCCTTGTCTGGGGAAGGGGGGGGTGATGCCAAGGGAATGCTTGCCTTATCATAGGCAACAGCCTGTACAACCCCAACATGGCTGCACTGCTGATAAAGGAACTCCGTATCTGAGCCTGAAAAAGTATACCTCTTGTCCATTGTTCTATCCACAGGAGGTATGGAATTGGGAGACTTAAGAATTTTTTGTGTCTGTTTCCCAAAAGATTTGTGGAGGGGAATACACAGTCTCCTGGACTCTGGGATGTCCATCATTTCTACATAGTCAGACTCCTCCTGATCCTCCACTGCCTCCTCCAGAGGGAGCTGGAAGGTATCAGCCACCTTTCTGTAAAACATGAAGTGTGAAGGGGACTCAGAAAGCCTAGGAGGAGAAACACCTGAAGGTCTTCTGGGGAGATGTCCGGGTCAATAGGCACATCCAGACTTTCACCATCACCATAATCATCTTCCAACTCTCCTTCCTCCTCAAACTCCGGTTCATAAAATTCTTCCAGGGTATAATCCTGAACCGGGTAAACCGACCGAACCGAGCCCCTGCCAAAAGGTGCCGGATCAGTCGGAACCGAGCGAAGCGATTCCATAATACGAATCGCTTTGGCTATTTCATCGGCGGTCGGATTATGAGATTCTGGATCCAAACCGGTCGACTTGTCTTTGAGTTTTCTTTTTGTCGGAACCGATTCCTCAGAATCGGCTCTCCTTTTGCCCGAAGAAGTATCGCCCTGGACAGAGGGCACTCCTTCTGTCTGGATCGAACTTAACCGGCTGGCCATCCAGGTCAGCAGATTTTCTCGCCCCCTTTCCCCTTATTCTACCTAATCTCTTTTCCAGGGTAGATTTTGAAAATTTTACAAATTTGGCAGTCTGAATCAAGGCGGTCAAACCCCAGACAATAAACACAGGTGGTGTAGGGATCGGCCTTAGCAAAGACCTCCACACACACTGCAGTGTTGAAACCCAGTGGGCCGTTTTTTTCTTGGGTTTCTCAGACATGGCCAACCTAACCAAACTTACCTTTTTTCGGCAACACAGGCAGGACTCCCTATCGGTTCCTGACCGTGTCCTGCAGTCTTGGAAAAAACGTACTAAAACCCAGTTTTTTTTAGAACTGATATGGACCGGTAACCACACACTAAAGTACAAATTTTACCTGAATGATCGGTTCAGCCGAACCGATCCACACTTTTTACAAGTTCCACACAGAAAACAAAACAAAACCTATCTAGTACTCATTGTACCACAGACAGAGACTTGAACCGACTATGTGGAAACAACAATTTCGGCAGAAAACCGACACTTCAACAGACTTTGAACCGAGCAGCAGGAGAAATCTCCGGAGCGACTGTTCAGTGAGGTGGAGTAAAGAATCTGACGGTTGCGGTTCGAATAACAACAGGCAGAGACATCAACCGAGCTCGAGATGTACATTCTATGCCATGCATAGAAAAGTTAACCCTTTGTTCTCCAGGGCAGTTTAAAGGCTAGGGCTAAATGCAATTGTCAGAATACAGCAAGACTTCATGTTGTTTGAAACAGAACACCCTATCAGAATGGGTGGTATCATGTAAATCTGTGAACAGCTTCAAAAGGGCATGGGCCAGGGAACAGGGGACAGTGAGGGTGGGGGAGGTAGGGGTGACAGTGGGATGATAAAGGTGAGGGGGTGGGGCAGCTGAAAACTAGGGGTGTTGGCTGCACACTCGAGCAGACTTAGATAGACTGGGCAGTCTGTTTCTGCTGGCATATTCATATGTCCGTAAGAGGTAGTGAGAATGGAAAACATTACTTATACAGTTCACTTAGAAAAAGAGAAATAGTTAGATATTTGGAGACCATGGCAAGTCTGGGGAGAGACTCAGAGAGAGGTAGGTTAGGGGGTCTGTGTGATTAATAAAGCCATGGGGGGATGGGGGAGAGGGGGCTGGGTTGCTTTACCTGCAGATTACAGCTACAGTATATAAAGGTATGGGGAAAAGAAGAAATGAAGTGCATTTAATAATAAGAAAAGTATTTTAGATTGTAGAAGACTGTAAATAATTCTTTGGCTTATGATTTGGTTGTTAAGGTTATAATGAATACATATACATTTATCGAGTTGAAATTGTATTAAGAAATTGAATGCCAACCAGCCATTTCACCCTGAGATCCTTATTTTTATAATTTTTTGTTGTCTGTAAAACTTCCCTACTGGGGTCGAACTCTCATTTTATTATTTTTAATAAAGTGCTTGGGAGAGGGACACTTAATTACTGCACTGGACTGTAACCATCTAACCATCTTGAGAGGTCTTTGGACTTAGTGCAGTAATGACTCCTCTCTAAGCCCCATCAAGAACTGATCGTAAGGACTGCAAAGAGAGTAACTTTGTTTATTTTTTCTTCTCTATATGTGAGCTGGTACTGCATAACAATGCACAGTTATGAATGAGGCCTATGAATCATTTGGTTATATCCAAATTTTCGGATGTTTATCCCAACAATAAAAGAAATAAGAGTTAAAAAAAAATAGTATTGTGGACATGAAAAGGAATTGGATCCAGGAAAATATAAAGTACATATCATAGAACACAAGCAATGTGTTTTATCATATATAATTGTATACTATTTATAGTATTTCCCTGCCCCCTGATATCTGTAAATGAAATTTCCTTCATCCCTGCATGTTCACTTGATAAAATAATTTCAGTGAATAAATAAATAGGATTTAGAACCAATAAAAGCAAATTTAACAGGTACAGCATGTTAACATTTTTGTTTAACTGCTGATTAAGTGTTGTCTTTTACTGTTCCATTAAAGTCTTCACTGATCTAACAAATGGCTTCTAAGGGGAAGCAATGCTTGATCAGTCATGAAAAAAGGATAGGGCAAGGGGCTAAGTTTAGGGTGTGACTTAGTGTCTGGTTTTTGCCTGTTCCAAAGGTGGCAACCCTACATAAAACTCCATGAAGGGTGCACAAGTCATTTGTTATAGTCCACACAATTTTCTATGGCAAGGCTCTGTGGCACATTCCTGTGGGAGACCCGGGTTCGATCCTGGACCCTTACACACACTTCCCTTCTAAGCCGAGACTTAGGGAGCTCCGATTCTATTGGCAGAATATGAACAGTGTCTCTCAATGTCTCATCTTCTTCTACATTCCATGCCAGTGGGAGCAGGGTGCACGTCTCACTGACTCCACTGACCTCTGACTGGGGGGGGGATTCTTACTCCCAGGGCACAGTCCTTCCACACAGGAGCGGGGGCCGATGGCTGCCCCATTAACTACCTTCACAGGAAAGGTCCAAACAGCCTACCAACCTTCTCAAGGTGGACACGGAGGGCAAGGGAGCTGCGCTGCCACAACGATCCCTCCAATGAGTTGCTGCCACCATGATCCCGGTCCCTGCTCGTGGCAGCCACTTTACGAACTACAGTCCCAAATGGAGCCTAGTGGGCTGCTAACCAGCCACTCTCTCTGCCTTTTCTGGCTGCCGTCTTCCTCTTTAGATCCACAATGGCACTGTGGCACAGATGCTGGGGGCAATATCAATAGTCCGGCCCTGGGACTACTCAGCCCAGACTGGAGGTCCCCTCAGGCCTTCGAGCGGAACACCACACGCTCCTTCCTCCTCAACGACTTCACTCCAAAAAAATAAAACAAAACATAAAACTAATGGCTTCCTTCATGCCAACAGGGCACTCAATCTCCTCATGCTGCCCATGCCCTGCCTCCTGGCAAGCCTGGCAGTGTGCACTACTCCTGATGCCAACAGGGCATCCTACTGGGAAACCCCCAATTTGCACGGGGGTTACACTGACTTCTTCGATTGGGTCACTAGGACAGTGGGCAAGGGCCAAGTGGTTGCTGTTCTGTATCTGGACTTCAGCAAGGCTTTCAAGTCAGTGCCTCACAGGAGGCTGGTCAGGAAGTCAGGGAACCTGAGGTGGGGTCTAATCTTGCAGGATGAGTCAGAAGCAGGTTTCTGGATAGAAACCAAAGGTGGTAGTCAGGGGTGAATTCTCAGAAGCGAGGCCTGTGACCAGTGGGGTCCCACGGGGCTTGATGCTTGACTGAATATATTTTAACATCTTCATAAGTGACATTATGGATGGAATCAAGGGTAACTGCCTGTTCGTGGATGACATCAACCTCTGAGAGGGGGTGGACGTGTAGGAGGGAAGACAGGAACTCTGGGAGGACCTGGTTAGGCTAGAAAAGTGGTCTGGCATTTGGCAGCTGGGGTTCAGTGCTAAAAACTATAACGTTATGCCCTTGGGGGCAAAAAATCTGGGGACCAAATACTGGTTGAGTGGCGTGCAGATAACCAGGACAGAGGATGCAACGGACCTGGAAATAATGACCACAAGTGACCTGAAAGACTCTGCATGCTGCAAGACAGCAGCAACCAAAACAAATTGGATGCTAGGCTAAATAGTCAAGGGAATTTCCACCATGAAAGCAGAGGTCATTCTGCCACTGTGTGCAGTTTTAGTGCCCATATCGTAAGAACAACTTACTGGAGACGGTCAAGAGAAGGGCAACCAAGATGATCCAAGGCCAGCAGGCAACACCTCTAAGAAGAGGCTCAAGGAGCTCAACATATACTTTTTTTTTTCCATATTAATTTTTATCCTCCATGGTGGACTGCTGCTTGCGTCGGCCAGCCTTTGCCAGACTCTGGGGTTGTTCAGGATCTTGTAGCACTGTGCGCGTCCCGGCGGACCCCCTGGAGCCGGCCCAGGGCTTCATCCTGCAATGGCCCTCTGCTGTTTTCCACTTTTTTCGTCCCTGTTACCCAAGGCCCCAGAACGCAGAAGCGCATGCGCTCATGGCTCTGGTGTCAGCCCCTTTCAGCCTCTGCCAGGGCTCTTCTTGCACGGCGCTGCCACCCAGCCTCCACCAGGAGGCAGCCAAGCACTGAGGAGGCCCTCTAAACCCTCCTGAGGAGGAAAGTTACCAGCAGGCAGCTCGAGCAACTCTTCACCCCCCCCCCCGGCACCCAGAGCTCGAGCTCCAGCCTGGGTCGCTGGTGTGGTGCAAGGTGTGGCGTTCGGCGCCTCAACCCTCAGCGCCACCGGACCGGCCTAACATATACTCTCTTGAGTAAAGAAAGGAGAGGGTATACATGGCTGAGACCTTCAAGGTATTAAGTAGGTGCACAGTGACAGCCTGCTCTGCCTTAGCGGGAACAAGGCCATTAGGGGGCACAACATAAAACTGGTGAGGGGAGGTTCAAGAGGCACTTTTTCAATCGGAGGGTGGATGCCAAGTGGAATCAGCTGCCAGAGGAGGTGGTATTGCTATAAATGCTGGACAGCTTCAGAGGGGTGGGACAGGGTTATGGGAAAAGTTACAAACAGAAAGCGGGTGTGTGGGGGGGGGAGGAGGGGAAGTTGAGGGAGGTCAGAAGGGAAAAGGGGAGGGGGCAGTTCCCTTAGTAAATACATAGGGAGCTGCACAATTAAGCAGATTAGCTAAAGTTAAACCATAAGGCCCTCATGCACTGGAATGTTTGAAATCTGCCTTTCAAAAGCCCGTGAGGCTACTGACTTAGGAAGTAAATACTATTATAATATTATGATCTTGGAAACATACATAGAAGATAATCAATTCCCCAGAGGGTTGAGAGTTTTAAAGACACCATCCAGTGGTCTAGAGAACTTTAGAAATTGTGAGGCATGGATTAAATTAGCTGAGGAATGCCATTTAAACGTCACTAAGCTAGTGATAAAGGATGATAGCGAAAAGTTCAAGGAACTGTCACTTGAAATCCAGCAAAGCAGGAGGTAGCCTTATTCAAAGACAGTCCCAAATTTCAGTCACTGGATAAGGCACTTAGAATTTAAATAAATCATGGCAAAGAAGTAACTGTCAACCTCTTTTGCATCATATTATTTTTAAATGAAAACCCACACTTTATAACTGATTACTTTCTATAAAAGTCAATGATGTTGCTATTTGATTTATCTGCTTCCCTTCTTAGTAGAACTGAAATGCATGGTGGACTTGGTAGTGCAATTATACCCAAACTTGTTTTACTTCAAATCCTTGATCAACTCCTCTTGAACAGCTGGCCCGGTGGCGCACAGGGCGGAGGCACCGATTGCCTTACCTCATGCTACGCCAGTGACCCGGATTCAGGAGCGAGCTCAGGTCGCTGGGGTCAGCAGGACTGAGCATCTGGAGGATGGCTCTCCTATCCTAGGAGGGAGGAGGGGTCCGAGATCCCGGGCAATGGTGGCTCCTGGTGGAGACTGGGGGCACGGCACCTTGTAGGTCCTACAGCCATGGGGACTGGCTGCAGCAGTAATCCTGTGGACATGTTTGGGAGCGAGTATGCCCATGCTGGGTGCACTGCACATCCATGCCATCGGGGAAGGGGGAACAAAGAAAAAACATCCTGTGTCCCTGGTAGACGATGGTGGGATGAGTGACACACCACCACGACTGGCACCAGAACCTCCAGCCTGCCTCTGAAGCTCCCCCGCGAAGTCCTGGTCCATCCACTAGATTTCAGAAAGGTCGTCAAGCAGGAGTTGGCGGTCCTGCCATGGGGGGCTTAGATCTTGGGGGAGCGGGTCGGAGTTCTGGAATGAAGCAGAGTGGAGTCCCCTTCCCTCCGACAGGTAGGCTGGGGATTTCAGGTGGGTAGGATCAGGTGTGTCAGGTGCCCCACTGGAGAGTTCAGGGCCCCACAGAGAAGGAGGGTTAAAAGAGTCAACAAACACACAAACAAACAAAAAAAATCCTCTGCAATACTTCTTCAACATTACAAACTCCCGCAAACAGTGCAGCCACTCATGATGCAATAGTCTCCTCTCCTCCCACTGCATCATGAGTGACTAATAGGCTATGTGTAGGGTGCTTCCCAGTCTAGCCGGAAAGACGCAGCAGAAGTTGACCAAAGAATGTAAACAAACATGTTTTGATGTGGTAACACCAGTATGGTGGGCAGTCTGTTTTTCACTTTTAAAAACAAAAATTGAATCCTAATCAAACAATCAGCTACATCAGCAATCTTTACAGAATGTGGGTAATTATAAAATGTGCTTTTTAAACTAGGGACACGTTGAGGCTTAAGGGGGTTGACAGTGTCCCTTTCAAATAGATCAACAAGATTATGGCTCTGTGAAGTTGTTTGACTGGACTCCAGAGAGAGAAAAAGGAATCTTTGATCCAAAAATAGAGGAAGGTTGAGAAGCAGACACAAAAAGGTCAAAGTCTATGCAAAACTCAAATACCACAAAAACAGCAGTCATTAATACAGCGACAGCCCAGCCCAGATAACAGAAATTCAGATAAAAACAAAGGGGCCTTTTTTTTTTTTTTGTTTAACAAGAACATCATTAGCAAAAAATAATACTAAAGAAAGGCAGAGCAAGAAGAGGTAGAGGAAGGAACATGACAAAATGGGCCCTCAAGGTGAGGAAGCATCAGAACTACAAACTGTAAACCTCTCAAAAGTAGAACTAACCAAGGAAGAGAAATCCATACTGCTTAAGGGCTTAAATGTTGTTCAGTCCTCAAAATACAATGACTTTCAAATACACATCAATTTGTTTACAATTTTTCAGACAGATCAAACTTCATTTCCATTTTGAGTAAATCATTGGGAACCCATAAAGATGGACACCATGGGTTTTCTGAACCTTCCTGCAGATTTATTTATTTATTTATTTATTTAAGAGATTTACCAGATTAGCATACTGAGCGGGATCCGCTCGTTTCCAGATGCGACCTGGGAGTTACAACATCCATACAAACATACAAATGAAGCATAGGCAAGAGATGCAATACAGTAGGTATAGAAATGAGTGCAATAAGGGTGAAACATCTGGTCCAGGAAATGTTACAGGCTGGACTATGCATTGGGAACTTACATACTATCTTGATTCTGAGTCCCTGGGTTACCAAAGCATGAGCAGGCAGAGACCCATTGGCGGAGGCAGCAGTTAAGGCCACTTTTACAGTTTAGGGCACGGTACAAAGCCTCTTGCTAGCAGAACTGGGCTGCAGGTTACAGTTACAAGTGTCTGAAAAATGGCCCAGCAGGAGAGTATTTATGGTCCTGGGGTGGCGGGCAACCTAATAGCAGCAGGGAGGTCATTCCAGAGTTTGGGCAGTCTATATTTGAAAGCAGATTTTCCCTTTGTGGTACGTATGAAAGGGATATGCAAAAGTCTCGAGTCTGAGCCTCTCAGGGAGTATGCCGGGGAGGGTTGAGCTGACAGGGTGGAGCTGAGATACGTGGGGATGGAGTTGGACTAGTATTTCACTACGAGTTTAGCACAATGTAGCTGATGCCTGGAGTGCAGCGAGGGGAGATCTAGGGCTTTATACATATCACAGTGGTGGTGGTGGGGGCATTCTAGCATGAACCTACAGAAGGAATGAAAAGGGGTCCAGGTTTGCCAGGGTGGTTGGGGGGCTGCACTGCAGACCACATCACCATAGTCGAAGGTAGGAGAATCATTTTGAGTACTAGCTCCCGCCTGACTGAGGTGGGTAGGCAACCTTTGTTACAGTAGAGTGCTCCTAGTTTTGGATAAAGTTTTTTCTGGAGGGAGTCGATGTGGACGGCGAAGTCTAAGTGGCGATCAAGCCATACACCCAGGTACCTGAAGGAGGTGCATGATTTCAGAGTGGTACCGTCTAGTGTATGGTAAGTGGGGGGAGTAGTTAGTTGGGAGAGTCGAGGTTGCGTGCCGAAAGTTAGGGAGACGGTTTTCTTTGCGTTTAGCAGGAGTTGGTTAGAGCTAAGCCAGGTTTGGACGGCATCAAAATCCTGCTGGAGGACAGAGTTTAAGGCCTCACAGGATAGGCCAGAGGCGTACAGAACGGTATCATCCGTGTACATTTGTATAGCTGAGTTTGGGCATACCAGTGGGAGGTCATTTAGAAATATGGAAAAGAGAAGGGGACCCAGGACAGAGCCCTTGGGGACACCCCAGGTGACTGGGGGGAGTGTGGGCCGATTTCTACTGCTCGTTTCCGGCCAGATAGGTAGGCATGGAACCAGCTGATGGTTTGGTCGGATAGGTCTGCGTCCTGCAGTTTTGTGAGGAGTTTGGGATGGGAGACAATATCAAAGGCCTTTGCCAGGTCAATGAATATAACTGAGGTGAGGAGCCCTTTGTCCATACCTGAGGCAATATCATTAGTGAGTCTTAGTAAAGCTGTGGTGGTGGAGTGGGATTTGCGAAAACCCGATTGGTAGGGGGTTAAAAAGGAGGTCAAGTCCAGGAATTGTGTGAGTTGTGAGAGGGCTAGGTGTTCCTGTAATTTTGCCAGGATTGGGAGAAGGGAGATAGGGCGGTAGTTTCCAGGCTCAGATGGGTTGCCATCCTTTGGTAGTGGAATGACTACTGCCTCCTTCCAAGCAGCTGGAATTTGGGCTGAGGAGAAGGAACGGTTGAGGAGGTCGGCTAGGGGAGCTGCAATAGCAGGGGCAGATAGGTGTAGGAGTTTCGCATCTAGGCCTAAAGGGCACTTTCCTTTATTTGGGTTAAGGGAGAGGGGCTGTTAGGGACTTCTGAGGCCTGGACCGCTGGAAAGAGAACTTGGTGGCAAGGGGGAGTGCTGGGCAAGCACGGGATGGGTGAGGGGAGGGAGGTTTGTAGGTTTGACAGGAGAGACTTTGTGCAGTTGGTGAAATAGTTATTAAAAGTTGTGGCAACTTCGACTGGATACATTTTTGCCCAGAATAGTGAGGGTAGGGGTTGGCAGCTGAGTAGGGGGAGTGAGCAAGGATTTAATAGATTTCCAAAATTTGGATGGATGGCTAAGATTAGAGGAAAGGGCCGCTTGGAAGTAGCTATTTTTTGCCTGTCTTATGGCTTTGGTACAGTTGTTTCGGAGGGTTAGGTAATGCTGCAGGGATTCCAGGGTGCCTGATTGCCTAAGTTTTTTCCATGCCTGGTCTCTTGCGCGACCTCTGGAGATAATATCGGCAGAGACCCAGGGGAGATGGATTGCCCTTACCCTTTTTTTCTGAGGGGGGGCGTGATGGTCCCATATGGCAAGAAACTGATTACTGAACGCGGCGTAAGCAAGGTCGATAGTAGGAGCCAGTCTGATGAGCGACCAATCGGCTGAGGTGAGATCATTTAGTAGGGAGTTGAGGCAGAGAGAATTGAATGCTCTTGTGCGGAGTGCCCTTGGTGTGAGATGGTTGGTGGGTCTATGCACCTTTCTGATCACGTAGATCATGTGGTGGTCGCTCATTGAGTCAGGTAGGAGGCCAGCCTTTAAAATCCTGTGTGGGTGTGTTGTAAGCGCCCAGTCCAGGAGGGAGTGGTTCAGGGATTTAGGATTTAGGTGGGTAGGTTGCTCGATCTGTTGAGAGAGATTAAGGGCTTTAATCTTGCTGCATAGTTTTGTGCAGTCTTTGTCTAGCCAGTTGTGGTTAAAATCTCCAAGGATATAGAGCTCCCCAGCACTAGCCATCTCTTTAAGCAAACCCTGGAGGTCCATTATGGTGGAAGCTGGGGTAGCAGGGGCACAATATATCCCAACTACAAACACCGGTGAGCTATGGGATAGGACTAGTTTTACCATCTTGGTATCGATAAGGGGCATGTTACTTGGTAACTGGACAGATATATAACGGAGTTTGTTAGATAAATACATGGCTATGCCACCCCCTTTCTTCCTGCCTTGTCTATCCTGCCTTAATACAGTGAAACCAGGCAATGCAATTTCAGAGTCAGCATGATGGGGTTTTAGCCAAGTTTCAGTTATTATGCAGATGTTTGGTTTGAGGGTTAGGGCAATGGTTTGCAACTCCGGTACTTTGTTTAGCAGGCTGCGCATGTTGAGGTGGATTAGGCTAAAGCCTTTCGGCAGGGTTTGGGGGATGGGGTGAGGCGGTGGGCCGGGGTTTGTTTCAACATCACCCGCCAGTAGTAGCAACAGGGTGAGGTATTGCAGGACAGTGTGCCATTTAATTTTAGTTTTAAATTTGGGGTTGGTAAAATTCGGGGTGTGGTTGGGGCTTGGCTTGATAAGGCTGCTTAGGGCGGATAATCTCAGGGTGAAGGATGGGGGGACGACGGAGGGGGATGAAATCCAAGCTAGAGACGGTGGCTGAGCGTGGCGTTTCTCAGTAGGTGTGTTTAGGGGGTGTGAGGGGGACGAGACAGTAAGAGAGAGGGAGATTTGGGTCATTTTGGGGCAGGGTGGATGGGGGTAGCGAGACAGGAGGAGTGACAGCGGTTAGCAAAATTAAAATGTACAGGAGCATTTTTTTTTTTTTCACTTTCTATCAGTAGCAAGCTGTAATCCGTGACAGCGGCCTCTGCTGGAGAGATCTTATAACCTGCAAGTCTGAAAGTGGGCTAATAGGTTTTGGAGAGTCACCTGACCTCTCCAGTTACCTATAAATTAGAGAGTTGACCAAGTGTGGTGGTGGGGGCGGTGGGGAGCCGGCGCAAGACCTTATCAGCACTGTTCCAGGCGTCCCTGATCTGCACAGTCTGCGGAGGAGAGTTAGCCTGGTTCTGCGAGCAGTTTGCTGTACTTTTTTTTTTTTTTTTAGCCCGGGATTGCTATCTGGTAGTTTTTTAGTTTTATTGGTACATTGAGGCTGAGGTTACAAGCAGGCACAGGCAGTGGCTACGTTTGTACCAGACAGACCCACGCAATAGTAATTTGAGGGTTACAGTGTGGGCTGCTATATGCAGTTCGGAGTATCTTACAGTATTGCGCCTAGGACAATTGCTAAAATACAACAAGCAGGTCCTTTAAGGAAACAGACAGTTTAACAGTGGCTACTGAATGCTTTTGGCTCAATTAAGGAACCAGGGGCTAAACCCTGTAACCACAGTGCATATAGCAGAAAGCAGTACACAAAAACTATCTAAACACGTCTGCCGATTTAAATTCAGAAGACCTTGTCAGCGCTGTTCCAGGCATCCCTGAGCTGCTCAGCCACAGGTGATTTATAATACAGGTGATATATAAAACAAATGCTTCAGCTTCCTGGCTCTTCGGTCTGTCGTACCTTGCGGGCTGGCTTGCTGCTCGGGGGGGGGCTCCGAGACCCGTGCGATCTCTGGGAGAGATGGGGGAGGGCAGTAGTCCCCTGCCCTCACGACCCTGCTTGCGGGCTGGCTTGCTGCTGGGGGGCTCCGAGACCCGTGCGATCTCTGGAAGAGATGGGGGAGGGCAGTAGTCTCCTGTCCTCATGACCCTGCTTGTGGGCTGGCTTGCTGCTCGGGGGTCCGAGACCCGTGCGATCTCTGGGAGAGATGGGATTTACAGGATAATGATAAGAAAGCCATCATTTCAGCTCAACAGGAACGGTCACCTCTTGAAACTGAAACAGTGCAAGAATTTACATCAGACAATTGCCAGGACATGAACAACTTAGTCACCCTTTTAGGACTGTCACAAGAAAATGCAAACCCCACCTCTAACAGTACTACAAGAGATAAGGATATTTCAGATTTTTGTGAATTAAAGTAGGCATTACTGACAAAGCCTTTATGTGCAAAGCACTGGGGCAACCATTTTGCCACTTGGTAACTGGGTCCATAACTGGACATGTAAGCCACTTTGTGCCTGAGTTTTGGTATCTCGTGCTGAGTTGCTGCATGGCTAACTTGCTGAGTCCTTGTAAATGAGCTGGGGTTAGCCCTCCCCCCATTTTATTTATTTCTTATTTATGAATTTATTTAGTGATTCGGAAAAGACCTTGGAGTGCAAGCTCTTTTAGGCCCTGTCCACACTATGCCTCTGTAACATTACAGAGGGCTCAAACCGTTACCGCAACGGTTTGCGTTTACATCTGTAACGTTACAGAAGGCGTTTTCGTAACCGTTGTTGAAACCACTTATGAGGTGGTTTGAACAACGGTTACGAAAACGGTTGTGCCCCTGTAACTTTACCAGCCATAGTGTGGACAAGTGAGCTGTAGCTCCAGTATTCCCCCAGTGCAGCACGAACTGCATTGTGGATAGAGTGCAGCTGTAATGTTACAGGGCACCCACCAATGTGCACGGGCTGTAACGGTTCCAAACCGTTATCGAGACTGTTTGCCGGCAGTGTGGACACACTGTAATGGTTCCGGTCTGTAACAGTTTGGAACCGTTACAGACTGTAAGTGGTGTAGTGTGGACAGAGCCTTACAAAGGTTCCACATCACAGAATATAGCTATGCACCTGTTTCCCTGTCATGAAGTTACTGAGGATTCTGAACTGCTCTTGTCAGTTTTAGTTTATCGTGAATGTGGCAGGTGTAGTCACTTCTGTTTTGAGTAGTGCTCACAGTTATCACCAGCAGGTCAGCATGGGATAGGCACTGAAGCTGCAAAAATTTTTTTACTTACTGCACACCTCAACAAGCTCGGTTATTACTTGGACATCCGCCTTTTATAAAACGCCAGAAATGTTTCTTTCTCCACCACCAAAACAATTGGATAAGCCTGTATACCATAGGTATTGCTGGGAGAGACACTGCGAGAGATGTGAGAATGAGCTCGGAGGAAGCGGGGTCTTCTAAACAGCACACAAGAAAGCTTTGGTTTAGAGAATACACTTTCCTTAACGTGATGGGAGAACAGGTGAAAGCTAAACTTCAAGGAGATAGCGCTACATCAGAAACTGCAGGATCTGCTACAGAAGGCAATATTAAATCTGCCTTTCAAAAGCTTGATTGACTGTTAATTCAGGAAGTAAATACTATCTATAATATTACAACCGTGGAAACATACATAGAACATTATCAAGTATCCAGAGAGCTGAGAGGTTTTTCTTTTTTTTTTTATATTTTATTTTCTGTGCTTTTTTCTCCCTGCTGACAGACTGGCCCCATCGGCCCCACCCTGTGCCCAGCCCCGTCATCCACTGCCCCAGGACTTCCCCTACCTGGGTACAGCCCTGGACTACCTCCCAGGGCAGGGCCTTGGGGAGAGGGCCCTTCTTCCTGGACGATGGAATCTGGTTCCCGGGGGTGCCACGAGTCAGTGGTGTGGGGCCTGTGGTGTGAGGCAGGCAGCATCCTGCTCAGCCCAAGTTCTTCCATTTTTTGTTCCCTGGGAGGTGGGATGTGCAATGTCAGGGGCACGTAAGCCAACCTCTGCCCTGCCTCCCTGAGATGCACTGGCTGTCGGACCCCTGGTTTCCACCAGGGGTCTATTTAGTGCTGCCCCCCCCCCCCGAGAAGGACAGCAGTCTGTAAAATGCTCAATCCTCCTCCCCCAGCCGGCCCTCTGACACCCAGGTTCACTTCCGAAACCAGGTCATCGGTGTCGCAAGCAGTAGCACTACTGCTGCGCTAGTGGGCTGGCCTAGAGAGCTGAGATTTTTAAAGGTGCCATCCAGTGGTCTAGAGAACTTTATAGAAATTGTTAGGCATTAACTGAGGAATCCTCTTTAAACTTCACTAAACTAGTGATAAAAGAAGACAGTGAAACATGTGAGGAACAGTCACTTAAAATTCAGAAAGCAAAGTAGGAGGTTCCCTCATTCAAAGATAGACCTGAATTTCAATCACTGGATAAGGCACTCAGAATTTAAATAAGCAAACACGAGAAAGAAATAATTTTGAGAAAACAAACAAAACAGATTAACAAAATTATGACTCTGGGAAGATGTTTGACTGGGCTTCAGAGAGAAAAAGGAATCCTCAAGCATAAAGTAAAGGAAGGTCGAGAAGCAGATACAATAAAGGTCAAAGCCTAGGCAAAACTCAAATACTTTACCACAAAACAGCAGTCATTAAACACTGAACCAAGCCCCAACAACAGAAATTCAAACAATAAAGGGGTCTTTTTTTAGCCAAGAACAACATCAGCAAAAACAGAAAAAAACAAACGGAACAAGAGACAGAAGAGGAAGGAGGAAGAAACAACAAAATTGGCCCTCAGGGAGAAGAAACATTAGAACTACAAACTGTAAACCTTTCAAAAGTAGAACTAACGAAGAGAAATCCATACTCCATAAGGGCTTAAATTTTGTTCCAGAATTTGCTCTTGACATTCGGTTTAAATGGACAAATAAAGAAAGTTAAAGTCCTAGCAGAGGCTAGGCTGGACAATATAGAAACATTTATCTCACCAAAAACGGGGAACGCGTCTCAACTACAAGCAAACACTGAAGTATCCGTTTTGGATGAGGTAATGGCTTCCCCTTCACCAGTGCATTCTGAACCGGATGCTAAGCCGAAAGCATCTGGGAAGCCAACTTTGCAATCAATTCAAACTTTACTGTTGGGATTCCAGGAAGAATCTAGTTCATCATTTCAAAAATGCATGGTTCTTTGGCTGATATTTCTCTTACATGTTTCCAAATAAAGGAGAAGCTACAGAACTGCGATGAGCGAGTGACCACAATGGAGAAAAATGCTGAGAAGCTAGCTGGAAGTGTAACGACTCTAGGAGCTCTGAAGGCATCATTACATGAACAGTTATCAAATATTGCTAAGCTTGAGAAAATTTAAAATACCCTATTATTGAAAAGTCTTCGGCTGATAGGTTTATCAGCGGACATACCTGGTGCTGAACTGAAATCACAGGTGGAACATATTATAACCACTGTTTTTTCCTAGGATTCCCCTTTAATATTGTAAGCAGTTTTCATCTACAATCACAGAATACTAGGGGGAACACAGGTACCAGATATGTAATTTGCACCTTTACATCAAGCCTACAAAGAAATCATATCCTTCAGCTTGCCCGACAGAGGAAAGGTTTTCGGTATGAGGGTAAAAATCTTCACCTATACCCCGACTTCTGCCTAACTACATAGTGGAGGCGAAAACGCTTTTTGGCAGTCAGAGCAGAGTTTATCCAGGCTGGAGCTACCGCTGTTCTACAAGCACCACTAAAGCTCAAAGTCAGTTTCCAGGGGAAATATTATTTCTTCCTGGATGTTGATGCAGCCTGTGAAGATTTTGAGAAAATGTGGCAATACCAGCAGATCTGGGATCGGATTTAGATGACAAGTAAGATGTGGACGCCACTCAGCATGTACCTATGAAGTGAACTTTTATTTTCCTTCAACTGTTGGGAATACTGATATTCTTTGGTTATAATTCCTGGACATTTTATGAATTGTATAGACTAGAATTAAAACACAGTTTAATGTTTATCAGATGCTTTTCCTAAAGTGACTTTTTGTTATACTCCTTTAGAGTGATGTTAAAGCTTGGAGCATGAAACATAATGGAAATAATGTTAGTTAATTGATAAGATTTCAACATAATTGCATAAAAATGTATCAATTCTTTTACCCCTACTAAAAGTTAAAAAACATATGTATTTTGAAGTCTGTAAGAGATTTATTATTGAGATGTTTCCCTTTTAATGAAAATGTATTCTGTAAAAATTATTTTTCTCTCTGAATTATAAAAATAAAGTACAAAAAAAATAAATGTTCCGACCCCAAAATACGATGACTTTCAAATACACGTGGGTTTTTCTAAATGTTTTGGGAAGATCAAACTTAATTTCCATTTTAAAACATAGAGAACCAACAGCGACTGACACAATGAGTTTTCCAAACCATCCCGCATATTTGCAGGATAATGATAAGGAAGCCATAATTTCAGCTCAACAGGAACGGTTACCTCTTGAAACTGAAACAGTGCAAGAATTTACATTAGACAATTGCCAGGACATGAACAACTTGGTGGCCCTTTTAGGAATGTCACAAGAAAATGTAAACCCCACCTCTAACAGTACAACAAGAGGTGAGGATATTTCACATCTTTGTGAATTAAGATTGGCATTTTAAAAAATCGGACTTCTGCCCAACTGTGACTAACAGTGCAATAAATGCTTATGAAGAAACAGTCCTCAGCCAGGTAAAGCAACTGCAAGAGAGAAAGCAAATGGCACAACCCAAGCAATCTTAACCCCACTCCCTCAGAACAACAGGCATTGGACAAACTATCAAATATGAAGGAGAACAGAAGAAACATCATCTTCAG
The DNA here is from genome assembly GCA_016271365.2 of Neoceratodus forsteri. NCBI lineage: Eukaryota > Metazoa > Chordata > Ceratodontiformes > Ceratodontidae > Neoceratodus > Neoceratodus forsteri. The sequence continues at coordinate 1,019,210,950 of CM057454.1, read as the reverse complement.
ATGTCTCGTTACTTCACAAAAAGCGACTCTGTCCAGGCCCTTTTTGATACAACGGATGCTGGGACTTATGCCTTCGTCCACAATAAATAGTGGTCTCCGACCATGCATCCGTAGTCCTCTGCATAAATGACAGAACCTCGGAAAAAATTACTTACATGGTAGACACAGTTGGCCTAGCTTCTGCTAGGTCCACCCTTACCCTCTAAATCCCAGATCACCATCACCCCACTCCTAATCGGTTGGGGAGCTCACTGTCGAGACCGCCACACTCAGGTGTAGAGCCAGGAGGAGGAGCATCATCGTCTTGTAAATTTCTTAGAGATGAGAGCTGTCTTATACGCTTTCCAAGTCCTGAAGGAGGCCCTCTGCCATGAAGTGATCCAACTTCGGACGGATGACAAAACTGTGATGTTTTCCTCAACAAGCAGGGTGGAGCACTCTCCTACCCTCTGTGCAGGAAGGCCGTGGGGAGGTGAGAGTGGTGCCTTGAGCACGTTCCATCAATTCAGTCATTGTGCAGTCGCTATTCGACGAGTGGGGCAGTCTGGACCTGGTCCTTTCTTCATCCCCTCTCAATGCAAATCTGCCTCTATCCTGCTTCAGAAATCCAGACCCTGGTGTCTTCTGTCAGGATGTATTCACTGCACTAGACAAGATGCTCCTGTATGCTTTCCTCCTCTTCCCTTAGTTCAGAGGGTGCTGCTCAAGTTGTAGGCAAACGGGGACAGGATGATTCTTATCATCCCAGACTGGCCTTGGCAGATATAATCTGCATAAACAGTCCGTCAGAAGTTCTCCCAAGGCGACTCCCTCTACAAGCAGACCCTCTGACACAGGGACTTTGGTCCATCCTTCCTGCACTCCCTTCATCTGCATGCTGGGCTCCTGAGGAGATGGGCAAGTTTTAGGTTTCAGACAATCATAGAAATCTTAGCCACGCACAGACCTTCCACCAGGAGGACTTGCGCGACTAAATGGTTTCACTTCACCATCTGGTATGCAAAGTTCCATCTGGACCCTTTTGGTTGCCCACCAAGTAAAATTTTGGGGTGCCTTGTGGACCTGTCAAACGCAGGTCTGCATTTCTTGGCAGAGAATGTTTACCTCTTCGCATTTTCGGATTATCTTGAGCCAGTAGATAACATGTCACTGGCTCAGTTACCATCAGTCAAGTTTTGCCTCTCCCTGCTTACTTCGTTAACTCCAGAATGAAGGAGAGCACTTCCTTTATCCCTCTGAACGTTAAGAGGGTTCTGCAATTCTACATCAACAGAACGAAGAGATATGAATCCGAGCAACTATTGTATCTTTCTGAATGCCTTGACTGGGTCAGCCTGTTGCCATGAAATGTATTTTTGCTTGGTTAGCAGTATGTCTTCGACACTACTAATCCATGGTACTCCTCATGTTGGAAGGCCAGGATCTCACCACTTTACCAGAGCGCTTGTGGATTTCCTGGCGGAGATTCATAATGTACCTGTTGCAGACATCTACAAGGCAGTGAGCTGGAGCTCAGTGCATACCTTTGTAAAGCACTATGTTCTGGATGTCCATGTCAGACCGTTAACTTTCTTCGACAGGACAGTCCTTATGGACCTCTGTCCTGAGTGAGCTTTGTCTCCTACCACCCTACTTGGGGGGGGGGGGTTGGATTTTTAGCTCGGTGCTCTCCCATTAGTGTGAATGAGTGGTGGAGACGTTTAGTCCAGGAAGATATGGAAATTACTTATTTACCGTAATTCTTGATCTTCTTGGACGAAGTCTCCACCACTCATTCACACGACCATTCACAATCTCCCAAGCTCACTCGCTCTGTTTTGGTCTTCACTTCCTTGTTGTTCAGGCTGTGAAGACAATGTTGAATTGACCCTTCTTACATGGGTCATCTGGGCCTTCACATGCCCGGAAGTTAGGGTTAGGTTTTCTTTCATTAGTTTACGCTGTACCTCCTCAGTCAAAAAGGTACTGGGGCGGTTGGAGGGTCAACTCCGAGATAGCCTACATGGTGCAAGCTATTCTCGCGGCACCGCGCATGTGTGGTCCAATCCCAGCACCGGCCCTCCTTAAGATTTTTGGCTCCCATGGGGTCCTAGCACCTCTAGTGTAGTCCCATTAGTGTGAATGAGTAGTGGAGACTTTTAGTCTAGGAAGACCTATAATTTTAAGTCAAAGAACATAGTATTTTTTTTATAGACTTGCTGAAGGGGGTGTGTGACTGACAGAGGTGGTTCATGTTCTGATACTAGGGCAGAGAGGAACTCAGTAACAAACAAGGAAGGGAGTGAGGAGAAAATATATAAACAAAATAAAATACATATATTTTTGGTGAACTAAAAAAAAGTTTAGCAGCTAGTGTTATTATAGCTTAAGATTAGCTGCTTTGCTACATTGGTGGAAGGGGTTTTTGTGGTTGTGAGCCAGGGCCTGCCCTGAACAACTGAGGTCTAAGAAGAACTGAAGCTACCTGCATAAAGGCAAACAACAAAAAAAAAACCTTTTGCTGTACTATAGCCACAGGAGTAAACCTAAACTTGAAAGAGCTTCTTGTTCCTTACCACCCGGTGCGACAGCTGCGGTCGGCCGATGAGGGGTTGCTAGAGATTCTGAGGGTGTCTCTGAAATCTTCTGGGGCCCATGCATTTATGCACGTGGCCCCAACCCTCTGGAATTCTCTACCCCATCAGCTTCGGGAGTGCATGACTGAGGAGGGGTTCAAACAGGCACTGAAAACCTTTTTATGGAGTCTCGCCTATGATAGCTCCATATAATTCTGATTCCCTGTTATTTATTCTATTTATGTGCTACTTACTTATTATTGTGTGTACTGTTTTATATGGCTGTTTTTATCTTTTTGTAAAGCGCCTTGATGGCCCGAAAGGTGCTTATGCGAAATAAAATGTATTATTATAAACCTAGTAGCTTTCAGACTAGTGGAACTGCATACAGTGCTGTAAGGGTGGGGGGGGTGTGTGTGTGAAACCACCGCCTGCCCTGGGAGGGTAGAGGAAGTTGTGTTAACAGCTGAGAACTAAATAAAAAGAAATGACATAAAGTAAAAAAACGTTTTTGTGCGATTAAAAAAAATATATCTACCTAGCTTCCTACAGTGGTGGAAGGTGGGGGTAGGGGTGTGTGTGTGTGTGTGTGTGTGTGGCTATGAGACTCAGCCTGCCCTGAGAGGGCAGAGGAACTTGAGCAAAGAACTGAAAACTTAATGAAATAAACTATACAAGTGAAAAAGTATTTTTGGAGCTATAAAATAAATAAATAAATAAATAAACCTAGCTACTTTGGTGGAAGGGGGTAAGTGGCTGTGAGATCAAATCTGCCCGGAGAAGGGAAAAACATTTTTGGGGGGGCAACAGAAAATAAACATAGAAACATAGACTTTGATGGCAGATAAGGACCACTTGGCCTACCCAGTCTGCCCATTTCCCTACCTATTGGATAAGCTGCAGATTCTAGTTAACCAACAGCCTACTTCCTGCAACCCCCCACTATAATTGCCTTATGTCTGTCCCATGCATGTTTGAATTCCCCCACTGTTTTAGACCCCACAACCTCTCCAGGAAGGCGGTTCCATGCGTCCACCACTCCCTCCGTGAAAAAGAATTTCCTCACATTACCCCTGAGCCGTCCCCCCTCTAACTTTAAATTGTGCCCCCTTGTTCTTACACATCTCTTTTTCTGAAAGATGCTACCCTCCTGAACTTTGTTGATTCCCTTGAGGTACTTAAAAGTTTCTATCATGTCCCCCCATCCCTCCTTTCATCAAGGGTATACATATTAAGCTCTCTCAGTCTCTCTTCATATGGTTTCTGATGTAGACCCTGTACCATTTTAGTTGCCTTCCTCTGGACTGCTTCCATCCTGTCTATGTCCTTGCACAGATGAGGTCTCCAAAACTGCACGCAGTACTCCAGATGGGGTCTCGCCAACTGTTTGTACAGAGGGATAACCACTTCCCTTTTTCTACTTGTGATGCCTCTCCCTGTGCATCCCAGTATCCCTCTGGCTCTCCTTACTGAAACCTAACCTAACTACACTGGTGGACAGGTGGAGGTGTGTGTGTGTGTGTGTGTGTGTGTGTGTGTGTGTGTGGCTGTGAGACTGAACCTGCCCTGAGAAGGAAAAAAAGCATTTTTTGGGAGCCGGCCTGGTGGCGCTGAGGGTTGAGGTGCTGGACACCACACCTTGCACCATACTGGCAACCTGGGTTCGATAGCAGACTTGGGATGCCAGGGTTGGCCGGGGAGAGATAGGCTGGAGCGTCAGAGGACAGCTCACCTTCTCTGGGGGAAGGGGAGGGATGGGGTTTATCCCGGCGTGCACGGACCCCTGGTAGAGGCTGGGGGCAGGCAAGCACGTTAATACCTCAGAGGTTGGACTGGCCATGGGTGGAGGTCTGTGGACCAATCCACTCTGGAGTGGCATTGTTGGGGGGAGGGTGGAAGCTAAAGATGTTGGCGTTCGTGCCTGACGTCAGAGAATACAGCTTCCACATAGAAAAGGAGGAAAAACACCTCAGCGGAGCTGGGAAGACGGAGCGCTAACCATGTCCTGATGTGCAGCCAAGCCACACACTGCCTGGAGACCTGACGTGATTCTGAGGTATGGCCCCTTCCGTCCGGGGGGGGGGTAAACCGAGGCAGGATGGAGGATCCAGGTAGGAGGGTGAACTGGTGGCAGGGAGGAGGTTCATGGGCGTCTCTTGATGAGGCAGCTCCACTGGGGCAGCAGGGAGAAAAAAGAAATTCTTAAAAAAAAAAAAAAAACATTTGGGGGCGAACAGAAAACAATAAACCCTAACCTAGCTACACTGGTGGAGGTGTGTGTGGCCGACTATGATACTGAACCTACCCTGACAAGGGAAACGCATTTTTTGGGGGGCAACAGAAAAAAATAAACATAACCTAGCTACATTGGTGGACGTGTGTGTGGCTGACTGTGACACTGAACCTGCCCTGAGAAGGGAAAAAGCATTTTCCTGTTGTACTACTAGTAGTACTCCATCCCACTCCCAGCTACTCTGTCCTGCAGTGTTGCATAAGCACAACAGCTTAAGGTAAAAAATTACACAACGCACACAAAGATAACAAAAAAAGAATTTTATTGTGTACAACAACAATCTTTGAATATTTCATAGTTGCATAGAAGTTAAAAAATGCAAAGAAATAAGCCAAAGCAAGCTACTCTATTTTCCCTTTGGACTGGGAAAAAATCCTCATATTCTTCATCAGGAACAAAAAGTAAAGAGCCTGAGCCTTCTTTTTCACAGTCTGAAAGCCAGCCCCAATCAGCTCCCTCCTTGGCCCTACTAGTCAGGAAAAAAACGACGACCAAGGTTGTCATTCTCAGTCTGGGTCTGTGTTTGTAGACATAACAGACGATCAATCTAACTTGACCATACCAATTTCTGAAATGAGTGAGCATGACAGCAGCAGCAGTTCAGTGCCATCACATTCTGGTTCAGTATAGCTAAAGCGATCTTTCATTTTAGATGATGAGGAAACAATAAACATTGAGAAAAGAAGCAAAGATAAAAAATATGATGTAGGAAAAAGGTCTTGAACACTTCAGCATCACTGGCTATATCACTTTACCCGGTTAAGATATGATGAAAAAAAAAAGTGTTGTGTACTGCTCTGTCCGTGAGAAATATCCCACTCTTCCGAATCTTGCTTATTCAAAAAACCTAACGTGTTTGCCACTGATTCAAATAATTTCAGAACTGAGTCAGTGAGAGCCCATGAGAAATCAAATCCACATATAATTTGTGCAAACCAGCATAGTCATGAAACTGGTCAACGTGCAGTCAATTTTAACATATCTGAAACTGCAATATATCACATATTTTCTCAGACAGAGGAAGCCACCAAAAATAAAATGAGGCATTTATTTAACACCGCATATTCCTTGACTAAAAATTTACGTCATTTCTCAGATATGGAGTGGCTTTGCATATTGCAAAACAAAAATAGGGTTATACTTGGCATCAATTACACAAATGGTAAACGGGCCAGAGATTTCTGTAATGCAGTATCGGCTGTCATGTCTAAAAAACAGATCCAGACTGTCAAAAATACAAATTTAGTTACCGTTCTTGTAGATGGCAGTACAGATGCAAGCATAGTAGAGTGGGAAAATGTTTTTCTTCGTTTTGTTGATGGCGCAGAAAAAAAAAGTCACTACTGTGTTAATTAAACCTGTTCCTCTAAAACATTCTCACGCAGATGGAGTTTTTAAAGCAATAAGCTCTGCCCTGGAGTCTGTTGATCTTTCTTTTGCAGACCTTAACGATGTTAGCATGCCTGGACCAGTTCTTGTATCTGCCAACTTTGATGGTTCCAGTGTAATGATGGGCCATACTGGTGGCAACACAGCAAAAATCCGAGAACATGTCCCCACTGTAATACCCATGCATTGCATAGCCCACAAACTGGTTAGCAGTTCTCGACATCATGAAAAAAAATCCCTTTGTTCAAAAAGTAGAAAACACCTTGAAAGGAGTTTTTCAATTTTACCACTACAGCACCAAGAAACTTAGGGAACTACAGGAACTAGCAGATGTCATACACACTAAACTGGCTCATTTCAGTGCAATACAGCAAGTGCGTTGGCTTACAAGTAAGACCAGTTCAGTTCATGCTGTTCAAGTCAACCTGCGCACAGTAGTTCAACATCTCGAACATGTCGCAAACTTTACTGATGATGATGGTGCCAAAGCAAAGGCCCTTCCTAAGAGATGTGCACTCAGTACAGTTTGAAAAATCACTGTTCATTCTTCAGGATTTTTTGCCAATAATGAAAAATCTCTCACTGGAATTTCAAAAGTATGACCTGCTAGTATTAGAAGTCCCCCAACTCGTCGAGACATGTTTACTCCAGTTGATGGAGCTAACAATAAGACCTAGAAAGTTTATGACATAATTTCTAAACCAATATAATCCTGCAGAGAAATGCATGAACTATCTAATTTCAAAACGTGGCACTGAGGACAAGATTGTTCCTTTAACCTTCAAAGGGAACTGTCCAGAAGTAAATTTCATGACCGATATTCAGCTGCACAGTTTAATAGATGCAACAGCATCTTACATTGACCAGCGTTTTTGGAATTTCTTGGAGGAACCTCTAAAATGGTTCAGTTGTTTAGATTTCAAAAATTTCGATCTCTCACGAGAAGAACTTGTGCAGTTTGACATGACTGATTTAAGTAATTTGTTAAGACTACTTTTGCAACTTTTTTTCTGAAGATCAGGTTACCAGTATAAAAAGGGAATATCCTGCATGCAAAGCAATGCTTAAGTCTGCAGTTGATAAGCCATATCTGCAAGTGTATTCACGACTACTGCGAGAGAGAGACCGTCCCAGCTTGCTCACATCTTTGATGTAATAGAAATGTTACTGGCTATGAATGTGTCTACAGCTAAATGTGAGAGAGTATTCTCCATTCAGAATCTTATAAAAGCAAAAATAAGAACAAGTTTGGCTGATGACACACTCCAGTCCCTTCTGCATACAGCAGTTCAAGGTCCTGCATTAGACAGCTTTGTTCCGGATCAAGCTATCAACCACTGGCTAGTATCTGGTCCTGGCACATGCCACGTTCATGGTCGTGCTAGTTCAACTACTAGTTCTGCTGATTTAGAAAATGTCCCTGAGTCTATCGCAAGTGTTCATGATGATGATGTTCCAGCCTGGAGCTATGATGCAGCTCAGGCTGGCTTCCTAAAACATTTCCTATCCTGCTGTCTGCTGATGCTGTACTGTCTGCTGCATGGTGTTCTTCTCACACTGCTGCAACTACACTCGCTGCTGCTCGCTGCAGATATTTATTTCACACTCGGTCCATCTTGACAAAAAAAAAAAATCAAAAAAAAAAATCATACTCCTTATTGTCTATTACAACACGAAATAACTGATACTACAATAAATCCGTTTAGGTTTCTGTATTTTTATACTTTCCATTTAAAATATGCAATTTTACACCTGGACTACCAACTCAAAACACCGGGACAACTACTTCTGGACAAGTCACTTGTCCATGGACAAGTACTCAATTTTAAAATTTGTCAAGCCTGTAACCCTGTGAGGCTGTTTAAGACTGAACTACTGCAATTGTTACAGGAAGGCATATCAGAGCAGGCTATTAGTAATGAAGAGGTGATTCTAACATATTGTGTGCTCCCAAAGATTCACAAAAACCTAAGTGACCCCGCCTCCCCCTTGCCGGAAGCCTGACAGTCACATGGGTGGGGACACTTAACAGAAATCTCCATGATTTCATAGATTTTTATCTTAAACATTATGTTACCATTTTGTCCTCATACCAAAGGGATACTGGATATGCACTGAGGAAACTCAGTGACTTTAAATGGGAAAATGGCCTCCCGTGGCTTAGCAATGACATCAAGACATTGTATATCTATATTTGCTATGCTGATGGCATATAAGCCTATGCCTATTTCCTGAGCAAAAGCCTGCTGAGAGAGGCTGTACCAACAGAATTCATAACCAAAGTGCTAGAATTTGTGCCGTCCCACATTTTGTTTTAATTTAATAGCACCCCCCCCAAAAAAAAATATGTGGTATTACTATGGGGGCATCCACAGCTCTAGCATATGTCAACCTCTTTCTGGGGCTCTGGAAGAAAATATGATTTACAATGACAGTAACAACTCTTCTCATAACAACATCAGATGTTGGTACAGGTATGTCGATGACTGTATTTGGAAGGGGTCTGAAACAAATGTAAAACATCTTGCTGAATGACTGAATGTGAACAATCTGAATTTGCATTTTACCTCCACCATGAGTAAACAGCCTGTCAACTTCCTTGATGTCACATTGGTAGGGGGATGCTGATAGTAAAAAGGCTACCATGAAAGGATACTGCCACTGACTCAGTACTTAGATATGACAGCTTGCATCCTGAATTACTAAAAATCAATTCCATATTGCTAACTTCTGAAAATTAGGTAATATGTTCAGAAAATGCAGAGTTTGTAAACCAGGCCAAATAACTGATGTCGACATTTAGAATTGGGGTTACCAGAAGGAAATGCTAGAGAAAGCATTTCAAGAGGTCAGCAAGAAAAAAATCAGAATGACCTTTTGGTTGAAAAACAAAGGTACAAAAACAAAACGAACAAATGGAGGCAGTATGGTGCAGTGGTTTAAGGCTCTGAGCTGAAAAACCTAGAGACCTGGGTCTGAATTCCACAGCCCCCACTTGCATACTGTGTGACCCTGAGCAAGTCACTTAACTTCCTTGTGCTCCCAGGTCACACCTGTAAACAAGCTTTCAGCTTAGTGCGTCTCTCCTGGTAAAACAAAGGTGAAAAAAAAAAAAACATGGGGCCCCATCGCTTTCTTGACTGAATATAACATTATTTCTTGAGAACAGGTCATTTTAGTTGGAGCAACTGGCACACACTTACAAGTGATAAGTTAGTGGCAGAAATTATTGGAAACAGCACCAAGAGTGACTTTTCGGAAAACTGCAAGCATTAAGAACAAGACAGTTCATAGTCAATTTATAGCAATGAAACCAGAATCCACCACTTGGTTACCACTAAAACCAAAAGGGCACTCTAGGTGTCAGAACTGCAATATTTGTCAATTTGCAAAACCTGGTGAAAAGTGTGTCTGTCCTAGAAATAATATAAAGGTGACAGTATGAGATTTCTTCACTTGCACAAACACATTTGGTGCCCCTGTGACCTGTGCTATTCAGGAAGGACCATATAAATTCTCAAAGAAAGAGTTCAGTAACATATTTGTTCCATCCTGAACCACAAGAACGGCACTACAGTTGTTAGGCACTTTTTGTAGACACATAATTCAAACCTGAAGTTACTAAATTTTATGGGTCTTGACTGGGTTAAACAACCAACTGGGGGGGGAGATTGCCGTAATCTTTTATTTTTTTTTAAATTACTATTTTTGCTTCTCACCCTGCATCCGGTCCCCACTCCTTCAGGAGACACATTGCAGTATCCCCACTCCACAGCCTGCCTGATCCCCCGCCGAGTCCCCAAGGAGCCTTGGCTATACCCCTCAGGCGGGTATGGGGTGGGGCGGATACGCGCCGAGACAATCAACTTTCGTCGGACTATGATGGGATGCCAGGCAGGTGCAGGCAATCAGGGTCTCTGCACGGTGCTCTGTCCTCTAGGAGACTGGTTGCCAATTTTTTTCCCTTGTTCTGGTGGAGTGGTACGCACCCTGACGTCATGGCGTCACCACCGATGTCGCCACTCCCCATCCCCTAGTAGCTGCTCTATGCTTGCTGTGCCCCAGACTTCTGCCAGAGGCCAGTCAAGCGCCAACTGCAGATCCCCCTCGCTCCCGGGAGAGGAGAGCTGTCCATCGGATGCTCAATCCTCTCCCTCCCCTGCCGGCCCCCAGCGGCCTGGGCTTGTTCCCGAACCTGGGTCGCTGGCGTGCTGTGGCGTCCAGCGCCTCAACCCTTAGCGCCACCAGGCTGGCTCCTTAACCTCTTTTTGAAGAGGGAAAGCTACTGGATCTTTAGTTTGTACACTGTAAACCCAGGAGGTCCCAATGAGATGTGGGACCTCAAACCTTTCCTGTAGCTCTAAATATGCAATCACATTGGCTATATTCTTTGCTCCCTTCCCCTTGTAAACTCAGCCTCAGCCCTACCTCCCCCCCGCAAAGTCAACCATTATACATAAACTTTGGTTCTTCCCCCTTCTCAAATTTCCATCACTTTGATTTCTCTGTTTGTATTTTCAGTACGTTAATAAGACTCAAGTTTAATTGTCAGAACAGATTATGAAAATAATGTGTTAACAATACTGTATGAAAAGCTATTATACTGTATTTTTTTTTTTATTCTTTTCAGACCCAGGAAGTTCTGAATTGGTTCTGTCTTTATCTGGAACCCACATGTGGAATCACCTTACCCCCCCTACCACAATCTGCACTCTAGATCTTCAGGGACTTCCCCGAAGACAAGAAGGGTGATCACAACAGGAATGTTGGATGGGGATTAAAGGGGCCTTTTCTAACTTTCAAGTTTCTCTCTCCTTGTATCGAATTAATAAACATAAATTAGAAAGTTTATATATGAAATTAATTAGAAGCATTCCAGCCTCTACTGACCCTGTAAGTCTAATGCTTTTATATAAAGACATCCAATTGTTGTAATGTTTGCAACCACTGTATCTTGCACTAATACTATTATTCCTCGGTTTACAAAACACAATACGTGTATTGGGTGTTAAAACATTACCAGCTACCAATCAGGTAACATCATCTGAAGTGGACTATTTAATTGTGTAAAAATCTCTGTATACCCACTCCTTGATGAACTCTTCCAGGTGAAACACCAGGACAAACATTTTCCTGCTTGGTAACGGGGTCCATTCTCGGATATAGCTGGGTCGAGAGGGCAACGGTTGTTGAAAAGCCCTCCCCAGCTCCCCTCGGTTCCCTGAAGCTACAAGGCTGGCAGCAGGAAGGGTCGAGAGGGCAACAGTTGTTGAAAAGCCCTCCCCAGCTCCCCTTGGTTCCCCAAAGCTACAAGGCTGGCAGCAGGAAGGGTCGAGAGGGCAACGGTTGTTGAAAAGCCCTCCCCAGCTCCCCTCGGTTCCCGAAGCTACAAGGCTGGCAGCAGGAAGGGTTGAGGGGCAGTTGTTGAAGCCCTCCCCAGCTCCCCTCGGTTCCCCGAAGCTACAAGGCTGGCAGCAGGAAGGATTGAGAGGGCAACGGTTGTTGAAAAGCCCTCCCCAGCTCCCCTCGGTTCCCCGGAGCTACAAGACTGGCAGCAGAAAGGTACGCGATCTCAAGACTGCGCTCGGTTTTAAACCTTGGCGCCTTTTTTCTGTTCAGCTCCCTGGTGCTGTAGTACTCGCTGCTGCAGCCACTTTAAAACACAAGGAAATTAATGTATTTCGACTCACAAGACTGTGCCCAAGACTGTGCCTATGATACACTCGAGCCTGCCTACCTTGATTTAATTAACTTTTGCTGATTCTGGTACACTGCAGCTGCTGTTTAATTAATTTTAGCATATCCTGTAACACAGCAGCTGCTTGCAGGCTTGAAATTAATTTCGCCCACCCCCTCCATCATTAATTAAATATGCTAGTAATCCCACCCACTTTTGTTCCAACCTATAAACTCACTTGAAGGGAAGTCCTACCCCTTCCCCTTGCTGCATTGTCCTAATTCAAACCAGCAAGGCAGTCCTTTTTTTTTTTTTTTCCTCCACTCACTCTTGCCTATTCTCTATGTTTGCCTCTGTTCTACACTTATTTTGTCTGGAAAAGTAACTCAGACTGAGGGTATCCCAGTTTTATCTTTTCCCCTCACCTTTTCAAATTCCCCTGCTCCTGTCCGCTCCTCATAAACTGCACTCTATTGGAATACCGGCCTCTTGTGAATAACCTATAATTGACTGCCAACCTCTGGCCACTAAGGGTATCCTCAAACTGCCTTCACTATAGGTGTCACCCTGCCCTTAAGTCACCATTTCTGTCACTTATATTCTACTCTTATAAGGGACAATCCACCTCTGATTTACAGAGGTTTCATACAAGGCATACATAATGTTCTCTCTTGCATGCTCAAGGTAACTTCTGGTGGTATCAGGATTACTACCCACCATAATCATCCTCTCCTAGCTCTCATGTAACATACCAGCTGGATACCCTGGGTCCCACTGCCATGAAGAATTCTCCTTTGTATTCTCCAACCTTATACCAACTAGAACCTTGCTCCTTCTCCTAACCTGTCCTCCATATAACTCATCCTTCCAAATTAGGCATTTCCTTCTCTACCCCCTAGCATGCCCAAACACCTCAAGCGCAATTACAGATTCTACAAAGAAGTTTGGGTGATGCTTCTCGCTTATGTATCAGGAGACATAGAATCTAACCCTGGCCCCCATTGGAATGCCAGGTCCACGGATGACTCCTCATGGTTCTCCACTAAGGGCATAAAATTGCCCACATGAATATTAGAAGTTTACCAGCAAACTTTCCTGAACTTGAAGCCTGGATAGCCCTCTACTGTCGAACATACTTGGACTAACTGAAACATGGCTCAGGCCAGAGATGCCTGATTCCATGTACAAAATACCTATTACAGCTTGTCCAGATCCGATCGCCCACCAAACAAAGGGTGGAGGAGTTGCCCTTTATTATAAGAGCATCTCAATGTCTCTGTACTCCAGTCTTGGATAACAAATCATTGTGAAGCTCTGCATATGGTTCTACAACTAGGGGGTGATAAAGGCAAATCTGATCTGTGCCTACAATCCTCAAGGGCTCTCCCTGGTTTAAAATGGGCTCTTGGATTATCTGGCCACTCTAAAGGGTAGATCTGAAGTCATACTAATGGGAGACTTCAACCTAGACCTATCAAAGTCACGCTGGATACATATACTGAAGCTCTGTACAGCTTAACCTGCGCTCAATTTATCTCTAGTCCTACCGCATCTCTTCCAATTCGGAGCACCAATCTCTCCTGGACCGGATGGCTACAAATAGAGCAAATAAAATAATTACTGCAGGGACCTTTTCGGATTCTATTAGTGATCACCTGCCTATGTTCTGTATCTGGAATGGCCACTGCCTTAAACCACACCTCCCCCCCCCCCCCAACAAGAATCATTCACTTTCGGGATTTTGCCAAACTAAACCGAACTGCACTTCTCAAGGATATTAATAATATAGACTGGTCTCCCATCTATCACACTGATGACGTAAGCGCAGCACTTGAATACCTGATGTCTCAGTTTCTGGCCCTTCAAGATCTGACATACCTCTGAAAAAAAAGGTCTCAGGGCTCCCCTAATAAATGGCTAAAAAAACCTTCTTGAGCCATGATAAAAGAGGCAAGGCCTGGACCTTGGCAAAGTCCCAACAATCAGAAGACTGGATTAACTATGAACCAACTGAAATGCTTGCAAAAGATATTCGGAAGGCTAAAAGGAGCTACTGCTGCTTCTCCAATCTTCAGCGGGTGATACCAGGGTTTTGGAACCACATCAAAAATTTCATTGGGCAAGGCCCAAGACAGCCATTACCGACATGACACTGAATGGCGCCAAACTGTAATAAGTTACCTACTATTGCTGATGCTCTTAATGCACAATTCGGATCTCTCCGAATACACTGAAATTCAACCAACCTCTTTCACCTCCTCCTGAGGTGCAACTTACGCATGAAACCCCTTTTCATCTCACATTAGTCTCCTCCACCGAAGTGCTGCATCTCCTCAAATCAGTATCGACCTATGGATCTGCTGGCCCAGATGGGCTACTGCCAAGCTTCTTGAAGCAGGCAGCCCCTGCCCTTGCTGTTCCTATTGCAAGAATCTTTAATCTTTCCATAATAACCCAAATGGTACCAACATTGTGGAAAACCGCTCGCATTGTCCCTGTTCACAAAAAGGGGATACCAAAAATATGTAAAACTATAGACCGATTGCCATTCTCTCTACCCTAAATAAACTTCTCGAGAAGGCCATCACTACACAGGTCACAAATTACCTGCACCTTCACAACCTTATATCCCCTACCCAGCACGGATTCCGAACAGGACACAGCACCACAACTGCTCTACTTCAGCTGACAAATGCAGTCCTTACAGCGATGGATAAGAGCCTGCTCACAGGGGCCATATTTATCAATCTCACAAAGGCATCTGACCTTGTGAATCACTCTCTGCTACTTTCCAAACAGTCCCACCTTGGCTTTGACCTGTCGACCATCTCCTGGTTCGATAGCTACCTCTCAGGGAGGTTGCAATTTGTCCAAATTGAATCCGCTGTCTCAAATCTTTCCCCTACCTCTGTTGGAGACCCCCAAGGATCTATTCTTGGCCCACTACTTTTCTCCCTTTTCATTAACAACTTGCCCTCCCTTCCCTGCTCCTCCTCGTTAATCTTTTATGCTGATGACATGGTGCTTCTCTCCAGTGGTAAAGATCCTTAGCAGTAGAGCACATCTTCAAGCAGACTTCAACTGCTTGCAGGAGTAGTTACTACAGACAAGCTTCTAATGAATGCTAAGAAAACCGTAACTTGCTTTTGGCCCCAGTCAAGAGTCAGATCTCTTACTCCAGACTTATTGATACATTCTCTAGATGACTCCCTCTTGAATTAGTTACCTCCGTCAGGTATCTAGAGTCACTCTCGACCCACCTCTTGACTTTAACCTCCACATTGTGGCTACATGTAAGACAGTTTACTCAAAACTTGGTCTTGCCTTTAAAATTAGGTCCTCCCTCAATGATGCTGCCCAGCTTGCTATTGCACGAGGATTTCTCCTCCCTGCTCTGACATATTGCTCTCAGGTTTACTTTAAAGCTAGCAAAGGAGCGCTCCAGAAATGGAGCACCTGCTATAACAGTGTATGCAGATTTGCTCTCTCCGCTCACAGACTTACCCATCATTACCTGCTCTACTCAAAACTAAATTGGCTCTCCCCAGACACTATTCTGCAGGCTGTACAATTGATAATATGATCAGAACGGGGTCCCCTAAATACCTTGCCGAACTATTAACTCAGCCCTCCCAAGCATACCGCCTCAGGGCATCTGCTCAAACCTAACTTGAAATTCCCAGATATCTCACAAACAAAGGAGAATGATCCTTCACCATATCTGCCCCCCGCTCCTGGAACTCCATTCCCTCCCACATCAAACTCTCCAAATCCCACAAGGTCTTTAAACTGGGTCTTTGGGCACACCTATTAGAATCTGACTGCTGCTCTTGTGCTGTAACTTGAGCCTCTCTCCTAGAATTTTCTCCTCCCTATGGCACTTACTGATTTCCTGCTGGTCTCCAAAATCTGAAAGTTTCCCACATCCAGCAGAAATCCTATTGTTATAATGCTACTTCATTTAAGTTTTGTTTGCTGTTTGTCGTTTCAATTTAGTCATTGACGTATCATCAGATGAAAATAATTAACGTAATGTTATCTGTTTCTCTTTGTCATCACTGATAATGACTGTACCTGGCTGTATACTGTTCAAATGTTTGTTCTCACCTCATGCTGCGTCATGAAATACTCTTTAATGTTGACTCTGGTCTCCCCTGTCTGTACTCTCCCGGGTCGTGCCTGAATATAGGCAACATTGTTGTCTAGTGTACTTACCCAGTAAACAAAAACCAAATAAATAAATAATTGTCTTAGCCTTGGCAATACATTTCTTAAAAGTGAAGCCACTTTTAGTCCGAGTTTTGGTATTTTGTACTGTGAGTCGCTGTGTGGCTAACTTGTTGAGAAAACAGTAATACAATACTTGACATGGGCACAACATGATACTACAGGCAGTCAAAAGAAGGGAGGCAACATTGTTTTGATGCCAGAACAAATCTATCAAGGGTGTAGCTACATAATACTCCAAGTAAGCCATGGCGTACCAAGTTTAGTAGCGGGGGGAGCAAGCAAGCTGGTCAGCATTGCTCTGCCCTCTATAGTCTATCATGTTTAAATTCCGTTGTTTGGCTTCGAAGGCCTTTTCTTTTCTCTTTCAGCTTTGTTTTGGGGGGGGGTGGCAGAGTGGACCACGGACGTTGAAGCTGAAAATCTCAATTAGGTCCGCATTGTCCATCTGCATAGTGAATGACTGTGGCATCTGGTAGGGGGTGTGGTAAGTCTGGGGCGGTGAGTTTAAATGCCTCAGCCAAGTCAGAAGCCATATTATTAGTTCAGTTGTACTGGAAGTGAAAGAAGCAGTAGAAGAACTAAGGAGTAGCAGACGGAAGAACAGACTCGGAGCCAGCTAAAAGAATGAAGACTTCATGTGGATGGGCAAGTGGAGAGAATCTGCCTACCTGTGGGGGACAGAAAAGAAATTTCTGCCATGGTCTTGGACTCGTGGTGCAGTCAGTGGCATTTACCAGCGGGCAGCGAGCACTACACTAGCAGCACAGCCAGCCAGCAGGCCTAGTGTGGGAATCATCAGAGTGGCGCCAGGAACCTTGGACTCGAGTCGTGGGGGGGGGGCATGAACAACAGTGGGGGAGGGGGTACGAGTGTGGCAGGTTGGAATACAACTCTGAAATGCCTGGCTACACCCCTGAAATGTATAGATCCAAAGTTTTGGAATTGTTACAGTATACGACTAACTGTGGATCTCTTCCAGGGGACCCAACCCCTACTTTCAACTTGAACTCTACGAAAATTATTGATAATACTCATTTTAGGGGATGGATCAGCACAGAAGAGGCAGCTTTCCAGGTTACATCTGGAAACAAGCTTCAGCTTAGTGTGCTACTCCTGGTTAAACAATGTTTCCTCCTGGTTAAATAATGTTCCCTTTCCTTAAACCCTGCTTCCCTATTATTCCGAAGATCCATATAAACTTTAGGGACTCCCCAGGATGTCCTATTGTCAGATGTGGGATCCCTGACCAAACATCAGTCCCTCTTCGTGGATTTTTTTTTTTTTTTTTTTTTTAAACAACCCACTATTCCGGGGCGGGTTTTTCACATCCATGACCGTGACACTACAGATCTCCTGGGGAAGCTGGAACACACTGTGTGGCAACCCGAGTACAAGCAGCATACGATTGGAAGGCAGTCAGAACAGCAAAGGCCCAGACCATGGAAAAGATAGCCAACTCACTTAAGAAGGGGGATAAACACTATAGAGGTACATTAGGGTGCGGAGAAAGACCAAGGGAGGGCTCGTGAGACTTAATAAAGTCGAGGGTGAGTGGGCAGAGAGTGACAGTGAAAAAGTAGGGATACTGAATGAATACTTCTGCTCAGTATTCACAGAAGAGGAGGGGGAGGTCCATGCAACACCTGCAGCTACTGGAGGAGGTACCTAAACCAATCAGCAGAAGCTCTCTAGATTGGAAATTAGATACCGGTCCATTCACAGAAGAAAGGTCCCGAAAACTCCTAAAATGGAAGGTGGACAAAGCAATGGGTCCTGATCGATTCACCGCAGAAATCTAAAAGAACTAAGGGGAAAACTAGTGACACCACTGACTACCCTTTTTAATAAATCATGGGAGAATGGTGTGGTACCCGAGGACTGGAGGAGGGCGGATGTGATTCTCCTTCACAGAAGTGGGAGCAAAGCAGAAGCAGGAAACTACAGACCTGTTTGACCTCAGTTGTAGGGAAAATGATGGAATCACTTCTGAAAGAAAGAACTGTTGAGTACGTAGAGGCCAGTGGGGCACAGGACCCAAGGCAGCATGGATTCACAGCAGGAAAGTAATTTCAGACGACTAATAGATTTCTTTGACGGGGTGACCAATGTAGCAGACCAGGGAGGGGCTGTGGACATGGCTTACCTAGTAGTAGTAAAATATTTTGATTCATTGAAAATCGTATGAATAAGGGGATTAGCTCAATTGAGTAAAACTCATTTTCAATTAGGTCCCCATCAGTGTACAAAAGTTTGAACTTAAGAATAACAAGACCATACATATTTAAAAATATATATATCACCACCACAACTGTATAACATAAAAATGTACAATATAGCTATGGCTAAAAAGCGGGAGGAAAAAAAAAAAAAAAAAGTACATGAGTTAATAATCCACCTCTACCCCACCTCACATTCCTCTACTCCTTCCCCTATGTTGCCATATAATTTTCAACTATGTAGGTGCACAACATTGCCTTTTTTGACATATCTCATTCCATATAATTTTCATTTATGTAGGTGACATTTGTGGGTTAACTGAGGGGCCCCCAGTTCGAGTCTCGCAAGATTACCATGACAAACCTCTAACATTTTAAGATCCCCCTTTCTCCTGCAAGAATAAAATTATGTCCCCATAATCAAACATGGGGATAATCATTGCATTTACCACTCTTTTTCTTACTTCTACACTCATGGCTGATCTAACCCAATAAAGGGCTCCTATTCTCTTATTCACATTTTTAACCAAGTTATTAATGTGGATATCCCAGTTCAATAAATTATCCACCCACAGGCCCAGATATTTTCAGTTCGTACCTGTTGGATCGCCCCGCCAAAGAACAACCACCCCAGGACCAAACTGCTCAACATATCATTCTTTCGATGAAACAGCATGGTCTGTTTTTTTTTTTGTTTGTTTTGTTTTTTTTACATTCAAGACAAGCTTACTATCCACTAGAAAGGCCTGAAATTCATTAAAGGCCTGTCGAAGCCTCTTTTGTATTAACTCTATGGCGTTGTCAGATGTATCTATAATGGTATCATCTGCATAAAGATGAAAGGACACCTTTGAATCAAAATAAAACAGACCATTTACATAAATGTTGAACAATAAGGGCCCCAGGATGGAACCCTGGGGGACCCCCAACCCAACCAGACAAAAAATATGACTCCAACCTACCCAATGAGACTTTCTGACCCCTATTAGCAAAGTACGAGTCCAACCACTTCAAGCCCTGTCCCACAATCCCAAGTGATGCTGCCCTGGACAGGAGGACACAGTGGTCTAAGGAATCAAAAGCCTTTGATAGATCCACAAATACTGCACCCACCAGTGTCCTCCTGTCCAGGACTGCCTGCACATCCCCCATCACTTTAATGAGGGCTGAGGTTGTACTATGATATTTTCGGAATCCTGACTGCATATCATTAATTAAAGTAAGGGAATCCAAATGCATCCTTAGTTGGACTGCCACTATTTTTTCAAATATTTTAGATATCTGGGGCAGAAGTGAAACTGGCCAAAAATTACTCATCTCCGTCTTATTACCTCCCTTGTGTATAGGTATTATCCTTGATTGTTTCTATGCTGAGTGATACTCTCTTGTTCTCAATGACTTGTTATACATGTACGTTAGGGGGTAGGCTATAAATGGAGCAGCACACTTCAGCAATTTTGATGGAATATTATCCAAACCAGTGGCCTTTGAGATGTTTAAATCTAGTAATTCACTGATTATCATTTCAACCTTTATCTTTCTGAATGTAAAAGGTTTAATATTACCACATTCTCTCACCTGATAAGCTTGGTGGGCTCCTGGTGTGCTTGATGGTCCAGCTGGGTCTGTCATACCCATCTTGCTAAAATAATCATTTAGCCAATCAATCACCCATTGTGACATTGGCAGCATTTGTCCTTCTATGTTAAATACATTTGGCTTGATATTCCCCTGACCCTTCATAAGCATGTTTATTGTTTTCCAAAAATCTTCAGGATGTTGTATGCATGAGGGGGGACATGACAGAAACTTTCAAATACCTCAAGGGAATCAACAAAGTCCAAGAGGGTAACATCTTTCAGAAAAAGCGATGTGCAAGAACAAGGGGGCACAATATGAAGATAGAGGCGGGACGGCTCAGAGGTAATGCGAGGAAGTATTTCTTCACAGAGAGGGTTGTAGATGCATGGAACAGCCTTCCTGAGGAAGTCAGAGTCCAGAACAGTAGACGAATTCAAGAATGCATGAGACAGACATAAGGCAATTCTAGTGGGGGTAGGAGGAAGTAGGTTGTTGGTTAACTAGAATCTGCAGCTTATCTGTTAGGCAGGGAAATGGGCAGACTAGGTGGGCCAAGCGGTCCTTATTTGCCATCAGATTCCATGTTTCTTATCCAGTAAATGGGAATAATGCTGCTGCTTTGCATTTCTAACTTCCCTGATGTAAGCATTTCCAGTCCTGCCTATAGCCTCTTTTTTTTTTTTTTTTTGCCTGGTGCCATGCCTTATCTCTAGATAATTTGATCATTCTAAGTTCACTGGAATACCAAAGGGCATTGTTTTGTTTTAGGACTTTGGTTTTAACCGGGGCATGCTTATTACAAACCACCACGAATTCGCTAAGGAAGTATTCCCATATCTCATCCATGGATGGAATCAGCTGTATACGTTCCCAATCAACAGCACTTAGGTGCAACATAAAATCAATATAGTCAAACCTCTTAAAGTCACGCCAACTAACACTTATTTTTTTCCATCTTTGAAAATCTACTCCTATTACAAAATATAAGCTGATCGTCTGAAATTGCATCTGGCAGAACTCCACTATTTATTATGTTACATACTGCATTAGTAAAAATTAAAATCTAAGGTTGAAGAGGTTGAGATTGAGACCACATTAAATCTTGTGGGCTCTTGGATCAATTGAGTAAGTCATAAGTTTTTCTGTAGGTCTACAAGCGGATGGGACTCATTTATACCTAGACTTTAGCAAGGCATTTGACACATTCCCACGCTAAAGATTAACAAACAAGTTAGCCAGCCTGGGAGTGGGTCTCAGGGTGGCAGCCTGGGTAAAAAAACTGGCTGGACAACAGGACACAGAGGGTAATAGTAAACGGAGTCCACTTTGAAGAAAGAGGGGGTTACTAGTTGGGTAAAGCAGGTTTCAGTACTGGGACCGGTCCTTTTTAATGTCTTTGTAAGTGACATTGCGGAGGGACTGGAAGAAAAAGTATGCCTCTTTGCAGACAACACAAAGATCTGCAACAGGGTTGATACACAAGGGGAGGGGTTGGAAAGGATGAAAAGGGACTTGGCAAGATTGGAGAAATGGTCAAATGTATGGTAGCTTAGATTCAATGCAAAGAAGTGCAAAGTAATGCACCTGGGAAACAAAAACCCAAGGGAAGAGTACACAATGGGGAGGGAGGTACTAACAACAATGGAAAGGGACCTAGGAGTTGTTATATCAGATGACCTAAAGGTAGGCAAGCAATGCGAGAAGGCAGTAAGGAGGGCTGGGTGGATACTGGAATGTATAGGGAGAGGCATCACCAATAGAAAACAGGAAGCTGTTATCCCTCTGTACAGACAGTTGGTGAGACCCCTTCTGGAGTACTGCATGCAGTTCTGGAGACCCCATCTCCACAATGACAGACAGGATGGAGGAAGTCCAGAGGAGGGCAACTAAAATGGTGCAGGGTTTGTACCAGAAGCCATACGAAGAGACTAAAGGAGCTTAATATGTATACCCTTGAGGAAAGGAGCGAGAGGGGGGACATGATAGAAACTTTCAAGTATCTCAAGGGACTCAACAAAGTCCAAGAGGGTAGCATCTTTCAGAAAAAGAGATGTGTAAGAACAAGGGGGTACAATCTGACGATTGGGGGGGGGGTGACTCAGGGGCAACATAAGGATGTATTTTTTCATGGAGAGAGTGGTAGATGCAAGGAAAGGCCTTCCTGAGGAGGTCTTGGGGTCAAAAACAGTGGGGAATTCAAGAATGCATTGGACAAACAAAGCAATTCTGGTTGGGAGTACGAAGAAGTAGGCTGCTGGTTAACTAGGATCTGTAGCTTATCAAACAGGTAGGGAAATGGGAAGACTGGGTGGGCCAAGCTGTCCTTATCTGCCCTCAAAGTCTGTGTTTCTATATTTCTACAAGCCTCTATATGGCAATACCACATCAACTGGGCTTAGAGGTAGTGGAACATTATGTGGCACAACAAGCAGCCAGAGACAACATCCTGGGATTCTTCCTCCTACAGGAGACCTTGGTTTCATACTACACAAAAATTCAGCTCTGTTTTCACTGGGGGAAAAGGATGGACCTGTGCCACAGGAGAAAATAGGGGTCTGAAGGGGGTAAACAGATGGAGAAATCCAAGAGGACAAGGTTTTAAAGGGCCTTAGGGCCCTTCAGGAGGACAAGGCTCCTGGACCAGATGGCGTGCACCTGACAGTCCTGAGGGAAACGGCGGAGGTCCTGGCTGGCCCACTGGCGGATCTGTTTAACTCCTCACTGGAGACAGGGTGCGTGCCTCAGGACAGGAGAATGGCACATGTGGTGCCTCTCCATAAGAGTGGACCCAGAGATGAGCCTGATAATTACAGACCAGTCAGCCTTAGACAAACTAATGGAGATCATTCATTTTTGTTTTTTTTCTATTGATGCTCCTCCCCGTGTGGCTCCCCCATCTGGCCACTCCTTTGGAGTGCCCAGATCACCAACACCCACCGCCCTCTCTTTGCAGCTTACCTGGGTGGCTCAACCTGTCCCTGTGTCGGAAGGGTCCCGCTTCTCCGGGGGGGGGGGGAAGAGTGCCTCATTGGCGATCCTCGCATCCCAGGGGCTGCAGGGCAGGGCTGGACTGGGCTGCCTGGGGCTTCACGGCGGCAGGGGCCGGCACTCGTCATTACGGCCAGGTGGGGACCACTTTTTTCTGGTTCTGGCCCCTGCCCACTACAGTTCTCGGGCTTGCGTGAGCTACAGGCAACCTTGGGCAGGGCATGTGGGGGAATGGCATGTCGAGGCCTCATGTCACTTGATCATGTCGCCCAATCTGCTCTGCAGGTGCCAAGGCCCTTCCCATCCCCCGGGAGGGAAGCATCCAATACACGCTTGAGAATCCCCTCCCTGCCAGTCTCTGCTCCTGATACCCGGGCTCAGGGCACGAACCTGGGTTGCCAACATGCCGAGCGAACCCATTCACACTTGGTGCCACGGAGCCGGCACAATGGAGATCATTCTAAAGGTTACACTAGTGAACTTTCTGGAAGAAAATGATCTCCAGAATGAAAGGCAGTATGAGTTTGCTGTGGTGAGATCCTGCAAGACCAGCCTGATAAGACTTTTTTGACCGAGTCACATGGTCATTGGACAAGGGCCAGGTGGTAGACATCCTGTATTTGGACTTTTTCGACTCCTTGCCACATGGGAGCATGCTCAGTAAACTGATGAACTGGGGAGTCCGGGGAAAAGCTGGCGGGGCTGGACAACAGCTGGCTGCATGACATAAATCAGAGAGTGATAGTGGGGGGGGAGAATATCGAAGGCTAGACCTGTAACCTGTGGGGTCCCACAGGGCTCAGTACTTGGACCACTTTATAGCAGATGGGCTCAAAAATAAAATCTGCCTATTCGCGGAGGACATTAAGCTCTGTGGGAGAGTGAACATAGAGGAAGAGAGACATGAGCTCAGGGAGGATCTGGCTAAGTTCGAGAACTGGTCAGGTATCTGGGTTCAGTGCCAAGAAGTGCAAGGTCATGCACCTCGGAGCTAGGAATCCATGGGCCAGTTACTGGCTGGGAGGTGTACAGGTGTCCAGTACAGAGGAGGACAAACATCTAGGAGTAATAATCAAGGAAGACATGAGACACTCTGTGCAGTGCCTTAAAGTAGCAGCCAAAGCAAACAAAATGCTGGGATGCATTGCCAGAGGAATCACCTCCAGGAAAGAGGAATTAATTTTGCCTTCGTACAGGTCATTTGTAGGACCACACTTGGGAGTACTGTGTGCAGTTCTGGTGCCCTTATTTGAAAAAAGACATCAAATTACTAGAGAGGGTTCAGCATAGGGCGACCAGGATGATCCAGGGACTTGGGGACAAACCCTATGAGGAGAGGCTGTGGGAGCTCAATATATATTCCCTGGAGGACAGAAGAGAGAGGGGGGATATGACAGAAACATTCAAGTATCTGAAAGGTATGAACAAGGCTAGAATGGAGACATTTTTAATTTAAAAGGGAGTGGGTCCAGTAGGAGGCATAGTCTGAAATTAGTGGGTGGAAGATTTTAAAAAAGAAATGAGAAGGCACTTTTTCACACAAAGAGCAGTGTCCAAATAGAACAAACAGCCAGAGGAGGTGGTATCATTGAAAATAGTGGGCACTTTTAAAAGGGGGTGGGACAGGGTAAAAAGGAGAGTCATAACTGGTTGGATGATGGGTAAGGGGGAAAGGAGGGTGAGGGACGAACACTCCATGGGGAAAGGGGAGAGGCAGCTCCAGTAAAATCGACTGTGAGCTGCATACTTGAGCAGACTTGACAGACCAATATGGCCTGTTTCTGCTGGCATTTCCATATGTGCGCATGTTCATAAAATTATTTTGTGTTTGATATACACTTTTTGTTTGCAGTTATGCAGGACTGCTATGGGGGCGGCTGTATCCCCTAGTTATGCAAATCTGTATATGGTCCTGTGGAAGGAAGAATACATAACGAATGAACAACAAAATCCACTCTT
The DNA here is from genome assembly GCA_016271365.2 of Neoceratodus forsteri. Classification (NCBI taxonomy): domain Eukaryota; kingdom Metazoa; phylum Chordata; order Ceratodontiformes; family Ceratodontidae; genus Neoceratodus; species Neoceratodus forsteri. The sequence continues at coordinate 1,019,186,062 of CM057454.1, read as the reverse complement.
TGGAGATGCCATACTCTTGATGTGATTTATAAATGACATCATTTGCATTTGGAGGGGTGATGGGGACATCCATGACTTCATTCAATACCAGAACAATAATGAGAAAAATCTGAGTTTCACACACAGGGTGGAGAACCAAAGAGCTGGTTTCCTTCACGTTACCTTCATTGGTGAACCTGGTTATAGCATCTCAGAAAGTTACCGTAAGCCGACTGTGGCTAATCAGTTCTCAACTCCACTAGTGCCCACCTTGGAAAACTCATACACTTAATTTCTTAAGATCTGTTGGTACGACTGAGAAACAAGTTTTCCTTAGACGAAGTGTACCTAAAATAAGCATATGACCTATGTGTTTCAGACTTTTGAGGTTATGAGGAAAGTGTGGGTCAGGAAGCCCACAGAAGGGTACAGAACTCTTGGCAGGGTTAATCTTGTGAAACCTAAGCCAAAAAATGTGGACCAAAATGAAAGAGATATCCACATAATTTATAATAGAAAACAACCAAGCAGCAGCAGCAGCAGCAGAACTGGCAATCTTATTCACAACCTGTGGCCTGTACTGCAGATGGACTTTGTGTCCAGGGCAGTCCTTCCTTCCAAGCCCAGAGTCACCTTTAGTTGTGCACATGGTCTTAAAGACATGCTCACTTATAGCCATTTCACCCCATCTTTTCCTGTTAAGCCACAGCTGAACTGGTTGCCTGAAAAACACAAATGATTTCTACAAGTCTGGGACCTGTTCAGGGCAAATGTTTTAGTAAAGAGTGTAATGAGGTACTTATCCATGACTTTATTACGTGCCACCACCTTCAGAGTTTATGTGATCTGGTCTTCCTACCAGCTTCATTACATTGGCAGGACGATCCGTTAACTTAAAGATTGCATGAGCACACAATGGACATAATAAAAATAGAAAAAGTGCACTTACTACACACTTTGAGCAATTTCATAATGCCAATTTGACACACTTTAAATTTATGGCAGGGTGGATACTGCTTGAAGTTACTTCTATAGGAGACCAACCAGATCCTCAAGATAAGAACTTTTCCAATGGAAGGCTTAGATTAACGAGGAGACTTAGTGCCCTCTTTGTAGGGTTTTTTCCCCAGTCTGCATTGCTAAACTATGTTTTTGTTGATTTTTCTGTGTTGTACATATTATTATGAATTCCTGCTGTTTCCACTATCTCTTTTCTTTTTGTATTTAGCTACAGTTTTTCTTTGTTAACCTCACCTTTCCAGCTCTTCCCCTCTTTATCTTTGTATCTTTCCCTGCTTTTTGTCCCTCAGCCCCCCAACTTTTGTGTTGTAGTGTTACTTTTCTTCTTTGGATTTTTTTCATGTTTGTCCCATTTTGCCAACTCTGTTCTTTATTTTTCATTTGTAAGAGACCTTATCTTAATATAACAATTCATAATATAAATTTGAAATTCTTATTTTCTATTTGTGTTAAGTTGGATTTTAAGAGAGAATTCACTGTATTATGTCACTGTTTACATGACATTTGAAGACTATTTAAATTAATTGTTAGATTTGTGTTAGTAATTAGAGTAGTTTATCTTTCTCTGTCTCATTAATTTCTAGTCTCCTCCATACGTGGGATCTTTCTTGTTTGTTTTTTTTTCACATATTTAATGTTCAGTCACTCTCTAGAGTGCTAACATCATTTTTGAACTTGAACTTCTAGTCTGGATACTTATCCTTTAAATTAATTGACTTTTGCCTTGCATAATTATGCTTTTTGATTTTGACTCCTTAAGACGATCCAGCTTGCTAGGGCTAGTTTGAAAGTGTTATCCCTAGCTAGTCTTTCCATAACCAAGATCATTTTCATCTTAAGTACAAATTTTGATATTGTTGATATTAACTGTTTGTAGGTGTTGCATGCAGTATAACAGTGTGTCCTTTACTGTTAAAAATATTCACTTCTTGCATAATGGGGGTTTAATGAATGTTACATGCTTCTGACTACTGTTGCACATTGTCTGAATTTTGATTGACTGCACTTAAAAAAATAAAAAATAAAAAAGAGGTGTGGGTTCACTATGACATGCCCCTGATGAAGACTTTTAACTGTTGAAGTGCTGGGGCTCTATTCAACGTTCTCTACTGCACCTTAATGTGATCCACAAATAAATTTAGAGTGTCTGCATTTTGGTCTGGATGCCATGTTTTCATTCCTCAAGTACTGGTAACCTATCTTAAAAAACACAGCATAGGTTTTAGTTGTTCTGTTCAGTTTGTTCCTTCACATGCAGACACAGTGCAGGATTACTTATTTATTTGAAAACTGGTGACCAGGAAAAGGGCACCAAGCCGAGCTTGTTTCCAGGTGTGATCTGGGGAAAGAGGAACAGTGGAGAACAGTAATACGATAGCTGACATGGGAGCCACATGATACTACAGTCAGTCAAAAGTAATAACTTAAGTTGATAGTATTAGGGCAACAACCCAAACAGAAAAATAAGCTACAACAAAACATAATGCCATAAAAGAGTGGTTAGAAAAAAAAAAAAATAAAGCAAAATCCAAAGGGAAGTGCAATAAATATGAAACTTACAAAGTGCACCAAGCAATCTTCGAGAAGCACTGGGAGGTGACAAAAACAGAGAAGAGGAGAATTAGCCCCCCCCCCATTCTGGGGGCTTACCTGATAGGCTCTTGGATCCTCAGCTGCCTCCCGGCTGGCTCATGTTATCTTTCTTCTCCAGTCCCCCAAGGACTTTATTATTTTTTATTGTAGTAACTGTGATCATGATTGTTTATTGTGATTGTTTGTCTCAAAAGTTTGTAACTGGATGTTTGGATTGGACCACCTTGGAAATGAGTTTTTTACTCAACGGAGTTTATCCTATATTTCCGTTCATTCCATCATGAATAAGAACAAAATTTTACAAACAAACAAGGACTGCAGCACTGGAACCAGCAGGGCTGAGCAGTATGGCTGTAAGGGGTTCTGGCTGGGGTTTGGCCTTGGTTCCCTGCCAGACCACTACTGCAGCAACCGAATGTCTTTCTTGGGATCCTGGCCCTTCAGATTGGTTGTGGGGGTTGGGACTGGCATAGGGCGCAAAAGCACCATCGGGTGTGGATTTCACGCTCCTTGACCCCAGGACAGAAGCGGTGTTCATAGCGATGCCATCAATCATACGCATGAACAAGAAAGAGCTGGAGCTCCATATTCATATTCTCTGCCTCCCTCCTTGCATACATTGCACTCCGAATTGCATTTCCTTGATACCCACTGGATTACATTCTCCGCCTTATACTTGCATAAACTGTCTATTGTTTGTAGCTTAGTATATAATGCTTAGCTTTTTTCCTGCTATGTAATTATTGTTCTGATTGTTATTAATTGCCCTCCTTTACCCCCTCCCCCAGGACACATCTGGAACTGAGCTGTTAATCTTTCCTGGTGAAACTTTTGAAATAAATAATTCAAATTAGGCCACCTGCCCACTTCAATGGCCACAGACCCAGCTTCAGGGCAGGAAGTGGAGCTTGCACACAATAAACTGTGCCATCTGGTACACTGAAACATGCCTCCTGGCCCAAGGGTAGGTAGCAGGGCTAAAAAAAAAAACAGGCAGCACCATCGTGGGCGACATGCATGCATGGCAGTCCCAAAAACAGAGTCAGAGCTCCCAAACTCCTAAGTGCAACTGCCCTAAAACAGCTGTCCCAGCCCCAGGATTGATGCCAAGGTCAGCACCTGCCCTCTGAAGGCCAGAGGGGCTATAATAATCGGCAGGCGACTACATGGCACCAGAAAACAACTTTAAAAATGTCAACAAACAAGCCGGCCCACTGGCTCAGTGGAAAGATTTACCACTGTGACGCTGGCGACCCAGGTTCAGGAACGGACCGGGCGCCCGGAGGGAAAGGCTTGAGTGTCCGATGACTGCTCGCCTTCTCCCGGGGGAGGAAAGGTCTGCAGCCTGGTGCTTGTTGAGTCCTGGTGGAGGCTGTGAGAACAGCAATGCATCGGGCCCCATTGCCTAGGGGAGCGTGACAGATGTTGGTATATGCCTTGACGTCAGTGGCACGCCACACTCCCAGGGGAGAAAAGGAGGAAATGCACTCCCTTGTCATCTGGATGACGGTTGCCGGCCCCCGCCGCCGTGAGGCCCCAGACAGTCTGGACCACCTCAGCAGCACCCTGGGCCAAAAGGTAATATTGCACTGACCAGTCCCCACTGGCACCTTCCCCCTCGGGGGGGGGGGGGAACCCATCCAGTGAAGGGTTAAGCCGGTTACCCAGGGAGGGCTGTGATGTGAGGTGGTAGTTGGTGGCGGGATGGAGTGCTGGCAGGGTCCATGGTGACCTGAAGGAGTGGCTGGTCAGGGAGGAGCAAAAAAAAAAAAATTTCAACAAACATGATGGCCTCCAGGACTGCAAGCCGTCTGCCATGCATCATGGAACAGGCTCATGAACACTGTGATTCGGCAGGAGCAAGCAGACAACCAAACTACCAGCTTCTTTTCAACAGCCAGTGAGATGTCGAGGTTCAGCCCTGAAGAGGCTGAAAGCTCATTTCTTGTGTGCAGTCTAAGAAATTCAACTAAGGGGTTCAGGAGATGGGCTGTAGAGCAGATAGCCCCCCTCAGAAAATGCCTCGGCAAGGCTATAAAGAGTCTGGTAGGTAACAGAAAAGCACTTCAACTGAAGAATCTTCAAGAAAGAGGGTGTTTTAGAGAAGCACTATAAGGACGGCTCCTGAGGCGATCAGACCGGGGACACCGACCAAGTCACATCTTCTCAGGTGAGGACCGGGAAAACTTAGGTCTGGGAGACTGAATCCTCAGTCTCATCTGACAGACAGTCAACAGGCTCGAGGAATATCTCCACAGTCTGCTCAACCGGAGCCAAGGATGACAAGCCTCACACGGCACAGGGCTGCTCTCGACCAAAGGAGGAGGAGGATAGTAGTCTTTATTTGTGGCGCCTTTCCCTGGAGACCTAGAGTACCATTACAATACAACACAATTTATAAACCTGCAAACATTCAACAACATTAAAACCCAAAAAATTAAAAACAAATAACTATATAGAGTTTATACAGTAAGAATAACAAAACACACTAATAATTTAGGATGTGCTAAAATAGGATAATACTAATAATCCCCAAATGCTTGTTGGAACAAATATGCTTTTACGCCCCTCATAAATGCCTCCACCAAGGGACCCACCTTCAAAGCTCTGGATATAGAGTTCCAAAGGCCCGATCCTCCAAGGCCTTCAGCCTAGCCCTAGGAAGCACGAGGAGGCCCTCCCTAGCTGATTGGAGGGGGCGAAAGAGGGTGTGTGGATGTGGGAGCTCAGCCAGGTAGTCTGGGCCCAGCCTGTGTTGGGCTTTGTAGGTTAACAAACTTACCTTAAATGAGATATTCCACTTCACCGGCAGCCAGTGCAGATCTCGCAGTACTGGCACGATCTAGGGAGGCTCATAAGTACCTGAGCAGCTGTGTTCTGTAGTAGCTGCAGGTGTTGCAGTGTACCCCCACAACCACGAGGTACAGAGTATTAATCTAATCTGGAGGTCACAAATGCATGTATCAGCGTGGCCAAGTCCTCAATGGGAATGAGAGATCTGATCTGGTGGATGTTCTGTAGATGAAAAAAGCCACTGCAGACTACAGCCAACACCTGGGCCTCCACTGTCAAGTATGACTCCCAGATTCTTCACTCTATAGGCAGCTAACAGCCCAGGAGGACCAAGCCACTCAACAGGGCTGCACAAATTTTAAAATTAGGTACTTGTCCACAGACAAGTGGCTTGTCCAAAAGTAGTTGTCCCAGTGCTTGAGTTGGTAGTCCAAGTATAAGACTACATATTTTTAATGGAAAGTATTAAAATACAGAAATCTAAACAGATTCATTGTAGTATCAGTTACTTAGTGTTGTAATAGACAAAATAGGGAGAATAATATGATTTAAATTTTTTTGTCGGGATGGAGAGAGGATAAGGATTGTTAAGAAATATCAGCAACGAGTGTAGTTGCAGCAGTGTGAGAAGAACATCATGCAGCAGCAGACAGTACAGCATCAACAGACAGACAGCAGGATAGGAAAAGTTTTAGGAAGCCAGCCTAGCCTGAGCTGCATTGCTCCAGCCAGAGCATCATAATTCAGTGTTATCATCATCAACATCACTAGCGCCAGCCTCAGGGACATTTTCATGTGACTCTAAATCAGCAGAACTAGTAGTTGAACTAGCATGACCATGACCAAGAACGTGGTGTGTGCCAGGACCAGATAGTAGCCAGTGGCTGATGGCTTGATCTGGATCAAAGCTGTCTAATGCAGGACCTTCAACTGATATATGCAGAAGTGACTGGAGTGTGTCATCAGCCAAACATGTTCTTATTTTTGTTTTATAAGATTCTGAATGGAGAATACTCTCTCACATTTAGCTGTAGACACTGATAGCCAGTAACATTTCTGTTAGATCAAGGATGTGAGCAAGCTGGGCCGGTCTCTCTCGCAGTAGTCGTGAATACACTTGCAGATATGGCTCATCGACTGTAGACTTAAGCACTGCTTTGAATGCAGAATACTCCTTTTTTATACTGGTTACGTGATCTTCAGAAAAAAAGTTGTGAAAGTAGTCTAACAAATCACTTAAATCACTTGTATCAAACTGCGCAAGTTTTTCTTGTGATAGATTGAAATTTTTGAAATCTAAACAACTGAACCATTTTAGAGGGTCCTCTGAGAAATCCCGAAAATGCTGGTTGATGTAAGATACTGCTGCATCTATTGAACTGTGCAGCTGAGTATCAGTTGTGAAATTTACTTCTGGACAGTATCCTTTGAAGGTAAAAGGAACAATCTTGTCCTCAGTGCCACATTTTGAAATTAGGTAGTTCATGCATTTCTCTGCAGGATTATATTGGTTTAGAAATTATGTCATAAACGTTCCAGGTCTTATTTTTAGCTCCGTTAACTGGAGTAAGCATGTCTCGATGAGTTGGGGGACTTCTAATATTAGCAGGTCATCCTTCTGAAATTCCAGTGAGAGATTTTTCAATACTGGCAAAAAATCCTGAAGAATAAACAACGATTTTACAGACTGTACTGAGTGTGCATCTCTTAGAAGGGCCTTTGCTTAGGCACCATCGTCACCAGCAGAGTCTGCGACAAGTTCGAGATGTTGAACTACTGTGGGCAGGTTGACTTGAACAGCATGAACTGAACGAGTCTTACTTGCAAGCCAACGCACTTGCTTTACTGCACTGAAATAAGTCAATACAGTGTGTATGACATATGCTATTTCCTGTAGTTCCCTAAGTTTCCTGGGGCTGTAGTGGTAAAATTTAAAAATTCCTTTCAGGGTGATTTCTACTTTTTTAACAAAGGGATTTTTCTTCATGATGTCGAGAACTGACAGCCCCAGTTTGTGGGCTACGCAATGCATGCGTGTTACAGTGGGGACATGTTCTCGGATTTTTGCTATGGTGCCACCTGTATGGCCCATCATCACACTGGCACCATCAAAGTTGGCAGATACAAGAACTGGTCCAAGCATGCTAACATCGTTAAGGTCTGCAAAAGAAAGATCAACAGACTCCAGCGCACAGCTTATTGCTTTAAAAACTCCATCTGCGCGAGAATGTTCTAGAAGAACAGCTTTAATTAACACAGTTGTGACTTTTTTTTTCCTGCGCTATCAACAAAACAAAGAAAAACATTTCCCCACTCTACTATGCTTGCATCTGTACTGCCATCTGCAAGAATGGTAACTAAATTTGCATTTTTGACAATCTGGAGCTGTATTTTAGACATGACAGCCGATACCGCGTTACAGAAATCTCTGGCCCATTTACCATTTGTGAAATTGCTGCCGAGGTTAATACCACGTTTTTCTTGCAATGTGCAAAGCCACTGCATATCTGAGAAAGGACATAAATTTTTAGCCAAGGAATATGCAGTGCTAAATAAACGCCTCATTTTATTTTTGGTGGCTTCCTCCATCTGAGAAAATGTGTGATATACTGCAGTTCCAGTTATGTAAAAATTGACTGCACGTTGACCAGTTTCATTTTTGTGCTGGTTTACACAAATTATACATGGATTTGATTTTCCATGGGCTCTTACTGACTAAATTCAGAAATTATTTGAACCAGTGGCAAATATTAGGTTTTTTGGAATAAGCAGGAGTTGCAAGAATGAGATTTCTCACAGACTGAGCAGTACATGATGCATTTTGGTCATCTTACCGTAACCAGGTAAACTGATTTAGCCAGTGATGTTGAAACGTTCTAGCCCTTTTCTCAACATCATATTTATCTTTACTTCTTTTCTCAGAGTTAGTTTGTTGTTTCACTTTCCTCATCTAAAATCAAAGGTCGCTTTAGCTGTACTGTACCAGAGCATGGCAATGGCACTTTGACTGCCACCACAGAACTGCTGCTATCATTTTTCTCACTGGTTTCAGAAAAGTACAGTTACGTAAGAACTTACCGTAACAGTAGATCTTCAAGAGAAGCTCTTGCAGCAGGTTCAACAATGAGGACTGGCGCCATCTGGCAGTTCTGGCAACTTTTTCTCTAGCAGTACCGACGTGGGGAACACCCCCCTCTGACGTCTGCTCCACCTCGACAACACCCTATATAAGGGAGGAGTTCCCCACGTGCTCCAGTTCTTGGACACCCCCCAACCCGTCAGGCAAGGAAACTGGCAGGTCAGTAACGATAACTGATTGTCAACGGACAACCTTTCAAGAGAAACGATGCCAACCTGGAAAAGACCTGATCCCTGGGGGAAGGAGGGCAGGAAATATACCTGCTGCAAGAGCTTCTCTCGAAGATCTACTGTTACGGTAAATTCTTACTTAACTGTACTATCTTACTTCGAGGAGAAGCTCTTGCAGCAGGTTAAACAATGAGGACTGAGTCCCAAGCAGTATAACCTTATGACAACCCCTTGGGGGGGGGGGAGAACAAGAAACAGGGAAAAAAACAGAGGGGAGAACCCTCAGGAAATCAGGCCCTGCAAGGCCAAACCCCGCTCTGCATCTGGAATAATGTCCAGGATGTAGTGCCTGACAAAGGTGTGCACGGAGCTCCAGGTAGCGGCAGCGCAAAAATCTGCTGTCAGAACTCTTTTTAGCGCAGTGAACGAAGTAGAAATAGCCCTCGTAGAGTGGGCTTTAATCGCCCTGAAGTTGACCTCTTGTGCGTCTCATAACAATAGGAGATGCAATGGACCAACCAGCGCGAAAGCGTCTGTTTGGTGATCGGGCGACCTGCAGACCGTGGAGCAAAAGATACAAATAACTGATCAGACTGCTTCATCTCCTTGGTTCTAGCCAAGTAGCACCTGAGAGCCCTGTGGACATCCTGGGAATGGAGGAGGGCCTCTCCCCTATTGGAATGCTCCGGGTAATAAACCGGAAGCTGAACCGACAGGTTTAAAGTGAGCTCCGAGACCACTTTAGGCAAAACTCGATTTGTGTGCAAATCAACCCTGTCCTTGTGAAAGACCAGATAGGGTTCCCTACACATGAGGGCTTGCAGTTCAGAAATGCGTCTGTCCAAAGTAACAGCCACCAAAAGCAGCGTTTTCCAGGAAAGAAAACGAAGCTCAGCAGAAGAGAGAACTTCTTCAGGATGAACAGGAGATCCCAAGGAGGAACAGAGTCCCGGATGGGAGGTCTGATATGCAGAATGCTGCGCAAGAAAGCTTTGGAAACCTCCATCTGAGCCACCGTCTTACCTGACACGAAAGAATGGTAAGCGGAGATGGCAGCCAGGTGTACCTTGATGGAGGAGTAACTAAGGCCTTTCTCGAAAAGAAAGAGGAAACATTCCAGAATGGTGTTAACCGAACAGACCAAAGCGTCCACCTGCTTCGCTGTGGCCCAAATGCAAAACTGTTTCCATTTCATAGCGTAAGTGGCCCTGGTGGCAGCTTTCCTAGCCTCAACCAACACCTGGGCAACCTGATCGGACATCCCAAAACGGACCGTGGCCAAGTCCTGAGGAGCCAGGCGTGCAGGTGAAGAGAACGCGGGTTCATGTGTAATAGGGACCCGTTGTCTTGCGACAAAGGATGCGAGGATAGAGGAAGAGGCATTGGAGGTTCTGCTGCTAGACGCTGTATTGATGGAAACCAAATCTGTTAAGGCCACATCGGCGCGATCAGAATAATGGTGGAAGACTCTGACTGGGCCTTGAGGAGGACCTTCTGAAGAAGAGGGAAGGCATAAAGGAACCACCCGCTCCAGCAGAGGGATAAAGCATCTTGCCAGGAAGCGCCAGGCTCTGGACCTAGCGAGCAAAAACTGGGCAGTTTTCCGCTGTATTGAGACATGAAAAGATCCACCTCTGGTGTCCCCCACAGGCAGAAGATGCCATCTGCCACGTCTTGACGCAATTCCCATTCGTGAGCTTGCGATGCTGAGTGTGTCTGCTAGCATGTTCTGAAGCCTGGGAACGTGAACTGCTGTCAGGAACAGGTGGTGTTCCAGGGCCCAATCCCATACCCGCACTGCTTCCCTGCAAAAGGGGTAGGAATGAGTGCCACCTGGTTTGTTGATGTAAAACATCACCGAGGTGTTGTCTGTCAGCTCCAAAAGATGGCCCGGTGATAGGACCGACACCAAGGCTTGAAGGGCATAGAGCACTGCTCTCATTTCCAGGACACTGATGTGCAGATTCGCTTCTAGGGGAGACCAAGTACCCTGTGTATGATGGTTCCCCAAATGTGCACCCCATCCCAGGGACGATGCATCCATTGTAGGGACTGGGCAGGTGCCCCCAATTGAAACGGAATGCCATTTAGGAGATTTTCGGGCAACTTCCACCAGTGAAGCTCTCGGCAGATTGGCTCTGATATTCTGACCAAGGCATCCAGATCGTCTGATGTGTGGTCCCACTGAACACTCAGGGACCAGTGAATGGTCTGAATGCGAAGATGGGCCAGAGGGACTGACACTGTGGCAGCCGCCATGTGTCCCAGCAATCTGAGGAGCAGGCAAGCTGGCACCTCTGAGGCTGAAGAGACCTGGGATGCAATGGTACGAATGCGACCCGCTCTGTCGCAAGGAAAAAAACCTTCCAGAGAGTGGTATCCAGAGAAGCTCCTATAAACTGAAGGATCTGAGATGGAGACAGATGTGACTTGTCCCTGTTGATAGCAATTCCGAGACTCTGAAACAGAGAGATGGAATCCTTGAGAGTCTCCGACAGGAAGAGCCAGTCGTCCAGGTAATGGAAATGACAAAGTGGCTTCTCCCTGCCTCTTGGAAGCCAAGTGCTACAACTGCCAAGCACTTCAGTGAAGACCCTTGGGGCTGAGGAAAGACCGAAAGGGAGGACTCGGAATTGATAGTCCTCGTTCTCGAACATGAACCTGAGAAATCTCCGATGGCTTCTGACAATCGGGATGTGCAAGTAAGCGTCCTGCATGTCCAGGGACACTAGAATGTCTCCTACCGAAATGAGAGGGATGACAGTAGGCAGAGAAACCATCCTGAATCTCTTGTAGGAGACCCACTGATTGAGATCGCTGAGGTCCAGAATGGGTCTGAGATCTTCTGACCTCTTCGGAACTAGGAAGAAGTGGGAGTGAAACCCCTTTCCTGACTCGGCTGGTGGAATTAGCTCGATGGCCCTTTTTTCTAGAAGGGAGGATATCTACTGTCTGATCAGGGCTCTGTGTCTTTGGGTACTGGGAAGGGGGGGTTGGTCTGTCCGGAGGAACGGATGTGAACTCTATGGAGTGCCCGAACTCCATGAGTTCTAGAACCCAGTGGTCTAATGTCACCTGAACCCACGCATCTGCATAGTGTGAAAAGCGGTCTCCTAGCGGCTCCCCTGGTGGAGTTACCAGAGGAGGAGGGTCGCCCAAGTAGTCAGGCATTAGGTGGGGGAGGGAGGGTGGCAGCAGCTGCTTTGGGAGGTCTAGAGGCAGATGCTGAGGAGCCCCTGGCTCCGCCCCTATGACCAAAGTCACCTCGTTGAGCATGCTGCTGAAAACGAGGTTGCTGCGATTGGTGTCCCCCATGGCCATGAAAACGAGGCTTTCTAGCTCGCCCCTGCTTCAGGCGGTACATGGACTGCAAGGAACGGATGGGCTTTCCGGAGTCCTGAAGCCTGGTGATAATACGCTCCGTGCCCTTGCCGAAGAGCACAGAGCCCTTATAGGGAGCATCCAGGAGACAGATTTGAACATCTGGATCGAAGCCAAGCATGGCGTCGGAGGCAAATGCCAGTGGCGGCCGCCCTGGAGGAGGTGTCCGCAGAGTCATAGGCCGACCGCAGAACATGGGTACCCACGTCTGAGCCAGTCTGCAGTAGCTTGGTGAGCTCAGTCCACTGAGGACAATCAGGCAGGCTCTGCACTATGTCCAATCCTTGTTCCCAGAGGGCGTTCTGGAATTGGACCATGTGGGTTAAGGGGTTGAGACTCCTTATGCTACAGGTAGCAGCAGAGTACACTTTACAGCCCATAGAATCCAGCTGCTTTGATTCTCCATCAGGCGGCTGGGTGCTCAGATGTTTGGGCCTTTGCGAACGATCATGAGCTGCTGAAATCACCACCGAGTCCGCAGCGGGTGGTTCGACCAAAAAGGAAAGGTCCGCAGGCACCTGGTAGAGCCGGTGAGCCTTCCTTGGCACAGCAGGGGAGGAATGAGGACACTTCCAGGTAGCATGGGTGACATCAGCAAAGATGTCAACCATAGGAGAGATGACCGCCAGCTTTGGGTCTTTTTGGTGGCGGTACTTAGCCAGCCACAGTTGCTCAGGGTCCAGGGCCTCAGTGTCCTAGCCCATGTTGGCCTGGATGTGCCTCATTACCTCCATAAAACTGGGGTCATCTGGAGGGGATTTGGGAAAGCCCTCCGTGTCCCCTGGGTCTGGCTCCGAGTAGACTGAGGAGGTATCGGAGTCTACGTAGGAGGTGGTAGGGGAAGAGGGAGAGGGGCTATGCCTCTTCCCTTTCGGCCTCTTGTCAGGAGGAGAAGGGGAATAGGAGGAACTGCTGGACCGGTCCCTCTTGGATTTTTTATTGTGCTTTTTAGGAGAAAGCATGTCGTCCCCCACACCACTCGGTTCAACTTGGTCAGGAACTGGCTCTGGAAGGGGTGGAGGCACCCCAGCTGGCAGGTCCTTTTTGATTGTGTCCTACCAGTGGGAAAAAAGCTCCTTAACCTGAGAGAGGTGTAACTTGGGAGAGTCAGGTGTAGGCTGAGGAGCGCCTGAGCCCATACCGGCGCCGGCCCCGTCGTCTTGGGCGGGGGGGTGCTGGCGTCGGGTCCGAATCCCTTGTCAAACGGCATCGGCCTAAGGGGGATGTCGGGAACGGCCAGTACTACCGCCATCGGGGTCCGGCGACCGTGGAGAAGGGGTATCTGAACTGACGTTGGAGACAGAACTGGCGTCAGACAAACTGGCGTTGGTTTCACCATGACCGGTGGGGGAATAACCTTCGCCAGGACCGGAGCCGAGGGGGTTGCGAGCAGACGAGGGTCTGGCATCCGCTTCTCCCTGTGACCCGGACGTCGTTCCTTTTCTTGGGATGGACGACGGTCGGATTTTTGGCTCGAGGTTTTCTCGGCCGAACTCTGGTCAACAGCTGGAGGCTGGTGTCGGTTCGAGGCCTTGTGTTTTGGCAGCAAAGAGGAGGCCCTGCCGGGCCAAAGACCCTGAGGCCTTACTCCCGGGAGTCGGCTTTTGAGGAGGAAACCGAGCGGGAGGAGCCCTTACCTGAACCCTTGGGCTTCTCTGAAGACTGAGAGACCTTCAAGAGCTGGAGAGAAGTGAGAGTAGAACCCACCGACGAAGGCTTGACCGTCGTGAGGCGAGAGTCAGGGCCCAACGATCCGGACTTTGATCCCGAGGACCGATGCTTCGAGTGGGATCTCCCCCTGTCCTGCTCCCGATGTTTTTTATGGTGCCTGTGGGTGGGCTGAGGTTCGGATTCCCTTGATGAAGAGGCCCGTTCCATGGCAGCAAGTTTAGTTTCTGCAAGAAATGCCGCAAGGGACTTCTGGTGCCAGATTCACGTCCACGAATTAAAAGGCCTGGCAATGAGGGCAGGCGTCTGTGCGATGGTCGGGCCCCAATGTCAGTCTTTCGCGGGAATCTGTCACCCACAAGCGCTCTTCCACTCAACCTCCGGCTGTCTCAGTCTCACTTTGGATTTAAAAGTGAATATCATCGTTATCTATCCTTAGCTGATGCTTGTACATGCTTTGACCCAACCTGAAACTCCTGAGACTTACCAGTAATGTCACCCCTTCTCTAATCCAGCTCCAAGACGGTCTCCTCTTCCCCATATTTTTCCTTCTCTTTGTAAATAACTTCTTGACTACTAGCTCGCTTCCTTCTTGAACCTTGTTGCTGACCATCCACTGTTGTTTTGCCAATTACTACCCCTGACCTTCCTTCTGTCAGTCTTTCTTGTTATGTTTGAACATTCCTCACATTTCTCTCTATATAATCTTACTATCTTACTAACCCTTTCACTCCACAGGTCAGGTCCACGGTTTCTGCACTTATTATATATCTTACTGCCATTATCTGTATAATGCTTGCCATTATTTTTTGTTGTTTCTACCCATTGTATTTTTGTAGCACTGCTGTACTGTTCTTCTGTTTGTATTATTGTACCCATGTTGCTGTTGTTCAACTGTTCTCCTTTGGTTGTACTCTCCCGGGTCGTGCCTGAAAATAGTCATTATATGGCTAGTGCACCTACCCGGTTAACAAAAACTAAATAAATAAAATAAAAGTAACTAAATAAACTTGTTTAAATGTATGACATAAATACCGAAAATCCAAATTTTGAGTGAAAATCTAACCGGTGGAGAAGAGCAATCGGTACTAGCCGAAACGCTGAACTAACCCTGACCGTGCGGCAGGAAAGAACTCGAGCACATGGGGAACTCCTCCCTTATATAGGGTGTCGGAGGTGGAGCAGACGTCGGGCCGGGGCGTTCCCCACGTTGATACTGCTAGAGAAAAAGTTGCCAGAACTGCTAGGTGGTGTCAGTCCTCATTGTTGAACCTGCTGCAAGAGCTTCTCCTCGAAGCAAGATCTGGTATGATCAAATCAGATTGATCATCTGTTATGTCTACAAACACAGATCCAGACTAAGAATCATGATTGTTCTGGTTGTTCTCCTGACTCAGGCTGGGGGGGGGGAGAGCTGGTTGGGGTTGGCTTGCAGACTGTGAAGACGACTCTGGCTCTTTACTGTTTGTTCCTAAAGATGACGTGGAGGATTTTTTTCCCAGTCCAAAGGGAAAATAGAGTAGGTTGCTTTGGTTTATTTCTTTGCATTTTGTTAACTTCTCTAATATGCATATGCCAACTGTGAAAAATTAAATATTGAAATACTGTTGAGTTGTACACAGTAAAATTTTATTTTGTTATCTTCATGTGTGTTGTGTGTACTTTGTTTACCTTAGGGTTAGGTTAAGCTGTTGTGCTTATGCTTAAAACACAAAGAGGGCCTGGGTGGGAAGGACAGAGCAGGTGGGAGCGAGAGCCAACTAGTACTCCGCAGTTGTTCACTTAGCACATCCCCAAGTTCCTACCTCTCAGGACAGGTTATGTCTGACAGCCACACACAACATACACACCTCCATCAAAGGATTTTTTTTTTCCCTGTAGCACAAAAAATGTTTTTCTCCTTTGTATAGTTTCTAATAAGTCCCCAGTTGCAGTTCCTCTACCCCTCTCAGGGCAGGTTAAGTCTCACAGTCACACACACCTCCACCAAAGGTTTCTTTTTTTCTGTAGCATAAAAAATGTTTTCCCCTAGTACATTGTTTATAAGTAAGTCTGCAGCACAGCTGCTAACTTGTTCCCCAAGTTCCTCTACCCTGCTCTCAGGGCTGGTTATGTCTCACAGCCACACACACCCCTCCACCAATGTGGCTAGGTTAGGTTTATAATTTTTTTTCTGTTCCCCCCCCCCAATTTTTTCCCCCTTCTCAGGGCAGGTTTGGGCTCACGGCCACACACACACCTCCACCAATGTGGCTAGGTTATTGGTTTATTTTTTTCTGTTGCCTCCTCCCCAAAAATGCTTTTCCCCTTCTCAGATCAGGTCTGGTCTCACAGCCAGTAGCCCCTTCCAACAGTGTAGCTAGCTAAGTTTGTTAAAGGTTTTTTTTTAAATCACAAAACAACAGGCTTTTCCTTTATACACTTTTTTTTTTTTTTTTTTTAGTCCACCCCTTAGCTGTTCACACAACTTCCTCTGTCCTCCGTCCCCACTCCCTTTCCACCACTGTATGCAGTTGCATTGCAGCAGATTTTCTTTTTGCCTTTATGTATGTAGCTTCTTAGACCTCAGTTGTTCAGGGAAATGTAGCAAAGCTTAAGGTAGAAAGCTAGCTAGCTGAGCTGTTTGTTTTTTTTTTTCCCCACAAAAAATATATGCGGTGGTTCACTTTTCACTAGTTCTTTTTTCTCCTCACTCCCTTTGTTGCTATCAACCACCTCGGAGCAGGTAGGCTCAGTCACACAACCCCTTCAGAAAGTCTGTAATTTTTTTTTTCTGTAATAAGTAGTTATTTTTACTTTACATGAAGAACTTCTTTTTACTTTCACAGTTCAACCCCCTTCCCCAATTCCGGCGATTTCTAACTTGTCCTTTTTATTCTTGATATCTCCTTGTTGTTCAGTAAGGATTCGATCAGTAGTGGCAAAAGCACACACACACACACACACACACACACACACACTCAAAATCGCAGCCTAAGTAGTCACAGTACTAAGCAACTGAATGAATGTGTCTCTTCTCTACAGAGTGAGTGCTGAAATGGCGCCTACTCCAATGTTTGCTCTCGCGGAGATGCAGAATCCTGTTCTATTCCGCCACCCCCACATCTACCAATAACCAGTACTGACAGGCAGACTCAGATCAGCAATAGTCTGCCTTGCCTGTCAGTCTGGCTGGATCGGGCCAATCATCCATGCGACTGCTGCGCGGGCGAGCTCGTTCATAAATACTGTTCTGCTCGCTCTCGCTGGTCGCAGAGTACCCATGCTTGCCTGTGCACTGTTCTGTCCTCAAGGGAGCGAGTGCCATCGCCGTGTGTCAGCCAGGGCTATCACAAGATACATTCTGTGTCAGGTGACTGCTGTGGCCGATTTGGCTGTGGAAGACAGCCTACTGCCATCTGGAGGTCCGGGGACGAAAGTGTACCACATAAAGGTATTGAAATAAATATTTACAGAAAATGAACAATGTGGTTATCCACGGGACAAGCAGTGTATATGACAGAATGCTTGTCCCACATTGAAATCTTGTTGTCCGGGACACCGGGCTATAGAGTTTGTCAAGCCCTGCCACTCGATCAAAGTTAAGTGTTCAGGGGAGTAGAGAGATTGGGAGGACCCTGATGTCTCGCAATTCTTGATTGTTTACCACAGAGGTCAGCAGTTTCCTGTGACTAGGAACTACTGATATCTGTGGTAAATAACTCCTTTCACAAAATCGGGTCATCCCTGGAGAGACAGTAGATCCCAGGGCTAAACAGAAAACTTGGGCACACTGGTCGGACCACTGTTTTTTTTCTGACACCACTGTCTATGTTTCTATGTCCAGAGTTGAATCTTTTTGCACCCCACACACTGCAAAACTGCTGCTCATTTGCTCCAGGACATGGTGTGTTTTTGGCAAGATACATCGTTCCTCTATTAGAAAGGAAGATTCCTTTACATTTCTCCTCCAGTCCATCTCTTGCAAAGGGTTCTACTTCAGCTATGGGTGGCGCATGCCTCCGTAATATTAGTGACTCCCTTCTGGCTTCATCAAATCTGGTTTCCACCTCTGCAGCATCTGGCAGTATAGCCTCATGTTCAGCTCCCCCTTTGTCGGGGCCTGCTGTCACAGACTTAGGCATCCTTGGTCTGTTTGGACATGTGGTCCCTGAATCTGCATGTCATGCTACCGAAGACACAGCTATTGCCCATTTTGTGGTTCCCACAGAAGGACAGTGCTTGCTTGCAGCTAAAAAGCCTTCTATGTGAGACACACATTCTTTGAAATGGACGTTTCTCCATATAGTGTGCTTCCCATTCAGTGGACCTATTTGCACGTCCTGCCACTAATGTACTGCACACAACCTTTTGTCACCATTTCCTGTACTCATCGATTAAGGTGCACTTAAGATGCCATTTTGGCATTCCATGCCCTTACTGATAGCTCCCCGATTAATAAATCAGTTCCTCCTACAGACCTGAACTTCATACTTGAGAAACTGATTCTGGTCCTGTTTGAGCTTGCTATTGTTTTTGGTCACCACAACTTATACTCATAGGATTTCTGAACTTCAGTCTCTGATGCATGAAACTCCTTACCTGATTTTCCACAGACAGAGTGTCACTGTCAATGTTTATAGAAACATAGAAGTTGACTGCAGATAAGGATCGCAAGGCCCATCCAGTCTGCCCATTTTTCTACCTTATGAATGTGCCATAGGCCTTAATGTGGCGTATTACACCAACAGTGTCCATCTGGGTCAGCAAGAGACTGGGGCTGAGGTGTTCTTTGAAGGCCTGTAGACTAGGCAGCACATCCCTCACCTCCAGAATATTGATGTGGAAATCTGAATACAGGTCAGTTCATGACCCTTGGGTCTGAAAGAAATGGAGATGTGCGTCTCAATCCCCAGTCATCCATTGCAAAGATCTGCACTGGATTTGGGGAGAAAGAACAGAATGCTGTAACAGGTGCTGGCAGTCCAGCCACCAGACTAGCACACTGTAGACAGGGGACATGACAAGAACCGTCTGTTCCCTCTGGTCCATCAGTTGATTCCACTGCACCCAGAGAATCCATTGCAGTATGCACATATAGAGAAGGCGATGGAGGATCAACTGGAGAGGTGGACAGCAACTCCAGAGTATGCCCCTTTTCTACTATTTTCAGGACTCAATTGTCCACTGTGTTACCCCTCCATTGTGACAGATGAAGGGAGATAATTTCCCCCACTTGCATGCAGTTCAGGAGACCCCATGTCCGCAAAGATATAGGATGGAGGCATTCCAGAGGAGTGCAACTAAAATGGTGCAGGGTCTGCACCAGAAGCCATATGAAGAGAGACTAAAAGAGCTTAATATGTATACCCTTGAGGAAAGCAGGGAGAGGGGAACATGATAGAAATTTTCAAGTACCTCAAGGGAATCAGCAAAGTCCAAGAGGGTAGCATCTTTCAGAAAAAGAGATGTGCAAGAACAAGGGGGTGCAATTTGAAGATAGAGGGTGGACAACTCAGGGGCAACGTGAGGAAGTATTTTTTCACTGAGAGGGTGGTGCACGCATGGAACGGCCTTCCTGAGGAGGTCATGCTGTCAAAAACAGTGGGGGAATTTAAGAATGCGAGGGACAGGCATAAGACAATTCTAGTAGGAGGTAGAAGGAAGTAAGCTGTTGGTAAAACTAGGATCTACAGCTTAACCAATAGGTTGGGGAGCTCCACAGAAGAGAAGGACCTAGGAGTGGTCATCACGGGGAGCATGAACAACTCTGTTCCGTGCAGGAAGGTGGCAGCAAAAGCCAACAAAATGCTGGGGTGAATTGCAAGAGGGATCTCCTCCTGAAGGAGGGAGGCTATCTTGCCCCTGTATAGGTAGGTCACTGGTCAGGCCCCACGTAGAGTATTGCATGCAGTACTGGCACCCATTCCTGAAGAAGGACATCAGATTGTTAGAGGGGTGCAGCAAAGAGCCACAAAGATGACTCAGGGATTGGAGAGCAAGCCCTACGTGGACAGGCTGGGAGAGCTGAATATGTATTCACTGGAGGAGAGGAGGGATGGGGGGATGTGATAGAGACCTTTACGTATCTGAAGGGGATAAACAAGACCAACACAGAAGGGATTTTTCAGATGAAAAGGGGGAGGGACACAAGAGGGCATAGACTGAGATGGGGGGGGATTAAAGAGGGAGATGAGAAGACATTTTTTTCACAGAAAGAATGGTGGACAAATGGAACACCTTCCTAGAGAAGATAGTGTCCCATAAGACGGTTGGCAGTTTCAAGAGTGGTTGGGACAGGGTAAGGGATACTGGGAAGGGGCAGCTGCGAGATGAGGGGCTAGCTGCACACTCAAGCAGACTCGATAGACCACAAGGCCTGTTTCTGTTTGCAATTTTGTATGTTGGGAAATGGGCAGACTGGGTGGGCCCGAGCAGTCCTTATCTGACGTCAGAGTCTATGTTTCTATGTTTCTCCTTTCTGGCGGCAGTCAAACATGAAGGAGAAGCCAGCTGGTAGCCTGTGGCCTTGGCTTGAGCTTACATGGCCTCAATGGTGATAAAGTTTTCCAAAGCCTTCTTTTGGTATCTTTTTTGGCATGGTTGAATCTCTGGTAGATTTGCAGGCCCTTTCATTGTGGTACAGGTCCAAACTGCAAACACAAACAGTGTGACAGTTGTCCATGTAGATCTTATAACTGCAAGTACAAACCCTAAATAAAGGCTCTTTTGACAGCATACAGAGACAGAGAGGACAAGTTAAAAAAAAATATAATAAAGTTGACGCAACAATAGCGTTGCTTCTCTGCATGTCCGACGAGCAGTTGATGGTGGAAGTAATAACTGAGGAGCAACTGGGTGCTCCTTCCACATAGGTGTCGGCGTTTCACATCATTGTAGGTATCTCCCATCTAGAAAAAGTTACTGAGTGGTCCTGACGCTGAGGGCTTACAGTTCCAAAGGAGTGACCCAATGGAGGAGATATTCTTGATGAAGATCTGCTGTTACAACAAGTAACTGTTCTTTAGTTAGGCAGTTAGGAAGGGGAGCCGAAATCCTGGGAAGGACGGCGTGATCAATGGAAGAGACCCAAGCAGAAAACCTGCACAGCCATCCAGCCTATCCTATCTGTGGCTTACAAATGGGGCCCCTTATTCACTTCCTACAATTTGGTTCCAAGTTGTGTTGTTTCACCTGTCTTTAAGTGCGCCAACTGTTCATCACCCTGGTTAGCTACCAGCAACCAGGTGAAGTAACCATCATAATGACAGAGCTCTTGATATGGCCTGGGGGGGGGGAGAGGTGGCATAAGCTGGGTGAACCTACCTTTTAGAACTGGGACTGCTGTGGGGTGGGGGGACTAACACTATTTTTAAATTTTTTAAAGTCTAAGAACTCCCCATTGCTCCTACTGTTCCTTCATGTCTCCTTGTAATTTTTTTATCTCTCTCTTTTAAAATTATTCACTTATACGTTACTTTTGGTGTGCTGGGTACTTCTGTTGAGTCCATTCTCATTGTTTGGGAGATGTCTTGCACTGTGTGTGAGGTTTAAACTGAATTTTCCTGGTGAGGTGGTTTCGGGTTCAAGCTGGTACCCTGTTGCACTGCTACTCCAGGCGAAGGCACCCTATTATCCTATTTTTGCTTACAAAAGAACTCCGGTCTGCAACCTTGGAGTCGAAGGGAGAAGAGGTGGACCTTGAGCAGTCATCAGGGCAGCTGCAATGACCACCAACCTGCTGAAGCTCCCCGACCTCAGTGTAGGCCAGGTAGGTTGGATCTTGGTTTACAGTACAGTCGGACAGCAAGATCCAGGACTGTAGTGAGTCTGTATGCATGATAAAAGTGGGATTCTGACAGTGAGCCCCTGCCTATTTGCAGTGACATGGAGCAGAATGGGACAGCACATCTTGAGAGTTGTTGGCGCAATTTTTGTTGTACAGTAGCTAGTGTGATCAAGCAGGTGCCTCTGGGAGCCTTAAATTATCCTTTTTTTTTTTTTAGTTTTCTACGATTTGACATTAAGATGGTGAAAGGTAGCAGAGGTGCAATCTGACGAAACAAAGACCAGAACCACGCTGGAGCAGTGATTTCAAACATGGCTGCCATTTGTTATTTTTACAGCTGCATGGTTAGAGCCCTGCATACGTTTTGCTAGGAGAGGAGGAAAGGAACTTTGGAAGTATGCAACCAGTTTCAGGCACTGTGGCCTTCCACAGTGCTGTGTTGTTTCTCTACTGTCCCTCCCCTCCACGGCTGCACATAGAAGCATAGAATTTGATGGCAGATAAGGACTGCTTGGCCCACTCAGTCTGCCCATTTCCCTACCTAATGGATAAGTTGCAGATCCTAGTTAACCAACAGCCTTTCTCCTACCCCATTCCCTAGAATTGCCTTATGTCTGTCCCATGCATTCTTGAATTCCCCCACCGTTTTCGACTTCACAACCTCCTCAGGAAGGCCGTCCCATGCATTCACAACCCACTCCATGGAAAAAAAATACTTCCTCACATTATTTCTGAGCCATCCCCCCTCGATCTTCAAATTGTGCCCTTGTTCTTGCACACCTCTTTTTCTGAAAGATGCTACCCTCTTGGACTTTGTTGATTCCCTTGAGGTACTTGAAAGTCTCTATCATGTCCCCCCTCTCCCTCCTTTCCTTGAGGGTATACATGTTAAGCTCCTTAAGTCTCTCTTCATAGGTCTTCTGGTGCAGACCCTGCACCATTTTAGTTGCCCTCCTCTGGACTGCCTCCATCCTGTCTATGTCCTTGCAGAGACTGGGTCTCCAGAACTGCATGCAGTACTCCAGATGGGGTCTCACCAACTGTCTGTACAAAGGGATAAAAACTTCCTGTTGTCTACTGGTGATGCCTCTCCCGATGCATCCCAGTATCCCCCAGCCCTCCTTACTGCCCTCTCACATTGCTTGCCCACCTTTAGGTCATCTGATATGACTACCTCAGGCCCTTTTCCATTTTTGTTGTTGTATCTCCCCCCCCCCCCCCTGTGTACTCTTCCCCTGGGTTTTTGTTTCCCAGGTGCATTACTTTGCACTTCTTAGCACTGAATTTAAGCTGCCATACATTTGACCACTCCTCCTACCTTGCCAAGTCCCTTCTCAGTCTTTCCACCCCACCTTGTGTTATCAGCCCTGTTGCAGATCTTTGTGTCATCTTCAAAGAGACATACTTTTCCTTCCAGTCCCTCTGCAATGTCACTTATAAAGATATTGAAGAGTACCGGTCCTGGTAGTGAACCCTGTGGTACCCCACTAGTAACCCCCCTTTCTTCAGAGTGGACTCCATTTATTATTACCCTCCGTGTCCTGTTCTCC
Organism: Neoceratodus forsteri; assembly: GCA_016271365.2. Lineage (NCBI taxonomy): Eukaryota > Metazoa > Chordata > Ceratodontiformes > Ceratodontidae > Neoceratodus > Neoceratodus forsteri. The sequence continues at coordinate 1,019,163,001 of CM057454.1, read as the reverse complement.
AGCCAGTTTTCTACCCAGGCTACCATCTTGGGACACACTCCAAGGCTGGCTAACTTATACATATTATATTATGTATATTAATCTTTTGTGTGGGACTATCATATGCCTTGCTAAAGTCTAGGTAGGCCATGTCCACAGCCCTTCCCTGATCTACTACTTTGGTCACCCAGTCTAAGAAATCTATTAGATTTGTCTGACATGACCTTCCCGCTGTGAATCCATATTGCCTTGGGTCCTGTGCCCCTCTGGCCTCCAGGTACTCAACAATTCTTTCCTTCAGAAGTGATTCCACCATTTTCCCCATTACTGAGGTCAGACTAACAGGTCAGTAGTTACCTGCCTCTGCCTGCTCCCACTTTTGTGAAGTGGGATAACATCTGCCCTACTCCAGTCCTCAGGTATCACCCTATCCTCCCATGATTTGTTAAAGAGGGTAGTCAGTGGTGTCACTAGTTCTACCCTTAGTTCTTTTAGAATTCTGGGATGAATCCCATCGGGCCCCATTGCTTTGTCTACCTTCAGTTTTGAGAGTTCTTTCAGAACTCCTTCTGCGAATGGGCTGGTATCAACCCCCCCATCAAGAGTGTTTCTATTTTTGGTTTAGGTACCCCCCCCTTCATTTGTGAGTACTGAGCAAAAATATTTGTTTAGTATCTCTGCCTTTTCACAGTCACTCTCTGCCCCTCTCGCCCCTTCATTAAGCCTCACTATCCCTCTCTTGGTATTCCTTTGGTACCTGATGTACCTATAAAAATTGTTATCCCTCTTCTTAACTGAGTTGGCTATCTTTTCTTCAGTTTGGGCCCCCTCTCTGGGGGCGCACTATTTTTTGACACTCAGTTCCTCAACAGCCCACTGTGCTCAAGACGGCCACTGTGGATGCGGGACTAGGGACTATCGGTGGTAATCGTTCATACCCACTGTTGTCAGGGAGGCCATCTTGGGCATGGCGGATTCTTTCTAGCGCATGTGCAATTATCGGTTACTGTGCATGAGCGAGAACCACAAATACGGCATCTGCTGTTCCTGGAGCTCCAAGTAATGTTTGACTCGAGCTCACCGGTCTGAAGCAGCGGTGTTAGCGCTTACCAAAAGTTGTTTCAGTTTAGTACATTTATATCAACGTGTGGAGTGGCTGGAAGCACAACCACTGTAATTATGGTGGAATATTTACACTGGCTGGAAAAGTTCTAAGCCAATCACAATGCTTGATTCTTTTTACACATTTTATAACGTGTGATAAAGGCACTTCTCCTGTGGTTACAGGTACTCAATATCTCATGCTTTACAACTTATAATTATGTGGCTGAAAGTGTAAACAGAACCAAAAGCCCTCCCTATTCACAACGGATTTACCATAGACATACAAGGCAGACATTTCCTACTTACTAGGCAGGGGAGGTCAGCGAAGGGGGTGCTATAAAGTAGAACAGTATCACCGACCACAGCATGTCTCAAAAAATCACCAACAACTGTGGTATGGAGAGCGGCACGCTCGCTCAGTTCGTTCCCCGCCCCGCGCGCCGTACAGTAAACACAGATCACGTGATCCTCCCTAAGTCCCCTGGATTCACGCTGCTGGTTGCAGTGGCAGAGATCTGTTAGGCGGCCGCGCTGGAGAGGTTACGTTGTCACCACCGCTCGAACCCGGGATATGAAAGTATCCGCACGAACGCGGTACACGCGTGAGGCAGGACAACACCCCGCGAGAACGGTAAGTAGGGGCCCCCAGTTTTGGGCGTGCACTGTAAAAGCGCTGCGGGTGGTGGTTGTGGGGAAGGGGGTGTTTACGTTGAGCTGTCGCGCGGATACAGCAGGCCTGTTTCCGTGCGTGCTGTTCAGTGCAGTAGCTACTAGCCAGTTCCTTTGCAGGTAGCAGGATGGGAGGCTTTCCGCAGGGAGAAGGCCCCTTGTTATGTGTCCTGATGTTGCAGGGCGGTGGTGGAGTGAGTGGGTTTGTTACTGTTTTAGGCCCCGTGACTCGTGGCTGAGTGTACCTTACAGCATTGGCAGTAAATTAGTAACCAGCATCGTCATGTGATCGTTTTTTGGCAACAACGCTGGCGGATTCCAGGCCTCAACAAGTCGTGCGAGTACAGTACCCTGACGTCATGGCACGCTACACCAACCAAACATAATATCATGATTTAGGTTTATGCATTTATTTCAAGGCAGGGTGATTTCACTTTATTACCAAACGATGTTTCAGCAGTGCATTTTGTTTACATCTCTGCACACTGTAGAAAACTTGGACTTTTTTAACACGCCAGTGCCCTCAACTCAAACCGAACTGAACCCACTCCACACATGTAAACAAGGTTACTAGTGAGACGAAGTACCAGGGTGGTCTGCCACTTTCAGAGTAAACAAGTTTGAAAAATCAAGGCACAGTACAATACCATAGACATATATATCTGTGAGAAAATTACATCAGTGTGCAACTGTTAAATGAGACAGTTTAACCAAGTAAGTTTAAGTCAAAGCTCATTCATGTTCTCGGGAAAGCCTGATTAAATAGCCAGGTTCTTAGTTTGTTTTTAAAGATGAGAACCAAGTGGGCAGTCTGGATAGCCATGGAGAAGGCTCTTCCATATACAATATTTAAGTGGGTGTGTGCATTTTCAGGCACAACCCGGAGACACTCGAGGTGGCATAAAATAGTAAACAGTAAGGGCACATGTATACAAGAGTTTACGCATGGAATGATATCGGTAATACACTCTGATAGGAATTGTACAATGAGAGCATTTGTGTTACAAGAGTTTACGCATGGAATGATATCGGTAATACACTCTGATAGGAATTGTACAATGAGAGCATTTGTGTTACAAGAGTTTAAGCATGGAATTATACTGTTAATAAACCCTGACAGGGATTGTACAAGGCAACAACCAGTAAATAAATAGTGCAGATATTTTGCCTGGGGTATGCGAGCAGTCCAGGCAATAATTAATGAACAGTGTGCATAATGTTACAGTATAAACAGCATCGCAAAAGTACAGACACGAAGTAGAAAACAGATAAGCAGCGCAAGTGAATATATCCAAATATGATATTCACTGATCTCCATGTGGGGGAACTTGCAGGTGGAGGTAGGTGCAAAGGTGGTCCTGCAGTGCAACTTTAAGAAGGAGTTTGAGTCAAAAGAGTGGAAGGAATTAGCAGTGAACAACCCCATGTCGGTAGGTCTTAAAGCTCAGATAGTGGTATGGATTGCAGGATGTTCCCATTCCCTAAGATAATGGTGTCCTAATCAGTAGTTTCATTATTTTAATGAGGACCTATGGATAAAATTGCCTATTTTCTTAGGCTATCGTACATATATAACCAGCTATAGACAGGTTAAAGGAAAACAAAGGATACTACCAAGTGGCGGCACTTGCTACAGAAATACTCGAGTTGGGCTTTTGGCATGACTGTGACAGGGTGACCCTTGTCATGAGTGGGTGCCTGGTAGGGAGACGAAGGTCTTCCCTTGCCCCCCATTTAGTGCTTAGGAAGGTATTAATGTGCTGAATGGCCCAACAAATGGATAAACTACTGACATAAGGGAACCCCCTTATGAGAGCAGAGGAAATAAGTATAGTACGCATAGGGTGCATTTAATAAGTAAATGCTGACGGCTATTTAAAGTGCTTGTGTGCTTTGCAGTGGATGTAGGCACCTGAATAAATAGTATGGAGTGCTGGTAGATAAAGTGCAGGAATGTATAAAGCTGCTTAAAGTGCTAGATTTTTGTTTTAATGGGCAGCTCTAAGAACCTTTGTTTTTTTTTTTGTCTTGAATGGTGAACCTTGTGACTGTAGGAAAGGCCCATGAAAATGAATAAATAGAAATTCAGAGTAAAAGGAGCACTTTCCTTATTGTAACTTTCACTTTTAATGCAGAGACAGGCACTCCGTGAAGGAAATGTTCCCCGTTTGCCTCAGGAGTGAAGTGAAATGTTAGAGGCTACGAAGAAACAGGGAAGTCTGTGTGCTACGGGGTGTGCAAGAATGTAACAAAGAGAAAACACACCTGTAGCTATAAATAATTCCTGGTGCCCCGTCCGCTCTGGTTGGAGCAAAGATTAAAAGTGTTAGTCGCTTTACGTGGCTCCATTATTCTGCCCCGGTAGCTTCTGAAGGGAGCAGGTATTTATTAGATGGGTGCCACTTCTTGCGGCTGTTAAAAAAAAAAAAAAAAAAATATATATATATATATGTATAAGTTAACATGCTTACTCCTCATTCTGGCTTCCACTCTCTATGTGACCTGCTAGTGTCAGTTCAAATGATGAGCACTCACTTTTACTTTCAGCCTCCCTGCTTCTATAGTACAGCTAGCAGGGGTTGAATTAGGTTTTGCAGCCACTAACCAGCAGGGCTAGTGACTGAGAAAATCCATGGGCCCCACAGACTCTTCCACTGCTTCAGTTGGTGTACATACTGAAGTGCTGCATTTTCCAGTACAAGCCCGTAGGGCTAATTAAATGAAAATCTTACTAGCCCGAAACAGAATCTACCAGCATTGGGCTAGCGAGCTGGTTCCAGTTTCGATCCCTGGAGTTAGCACTTATATGGTAGGGACAGTGGTGTCCCTAAATATTTTAAATAAAAAACTGTGCAAAAAGAAAAGGGAACATGTAAGCTCCAGCGGTCTCTTTCCCTCGCTGCTCAGTCGCAGCAACATGAGCACGTGGCTATGTTTGTTTTATAAATTTCAGATTGCTCCTCTGCTTTAATAAATAACCACGGGGGGATAATGGAACAGAAATGTCCCCAGTAAGATAAGATTAAGCCCGGGTGCCCTGAGAGAAATAAAAAGTTAAAATATTTGGCGGATAACAGAGGTGAAAATGAAAGATTTAAAAGGGGCCAGAATGAAAAGTTCACAGATGGCTGGAAATTGCAGCTGTCATAGAAACACAGAAACATAGAATTTGATGGCAGATAAGGACCGCTTGGCCCACCCAGTCTGCTCATTTCCCTACCTACTGGATAAGCTGCAGATCCTAGTTAACCAGCAGCCTACTTCTTCCTACCCCCACCCCCTAGAATTGCCTTATGACTGTCCCATGCATGCTTGAATTCCACCACTGTTTTTGACTCCACAACCTCCTCCGGGAGGCCGTTCCATGCACCCACAACCCTCTCTGTGAAAAAATACTTCCTTAAATTACCTCTGAGCCACCCTCCCCTCTATCTTCAGATTGTGCCCCCTTGTTCTTGCACACCTCTTTTTTTGAAAGTTGCTACCCTCTTGGACTTTGTTGATTCCCTTGAGGTACTTGAAAGTTTCTGTCATGTCCCCCCTCTCCCTCCTTTCCTTGAGGCTACACATATTAAGCTCCTTAGGTCTCTCTTCATATGTCCGGTGCAGACCCTGCACCATTTTAGTTGCCCTCTTCTGGACAGCTTCCATCCTGTCTATGTCTTTGCGGAGATTGGGTCTCCAGAACTGCACGCAGTACTCCAGCTGTCTGTACAGAGGGATAATAACTTCCTGTTTTCTACTGGTGATGCCTCTCCCTATGCATCCCAGCATCCCCCCAGCCCTCCTTGCTGCCCTCTCACATTGCTTGCCCACCTTTAGGTCATCTTATATGACCCCCAGGTCTCTTTCCATTTTGTTGTTGTTAGTATCTACCCCCCATTGTGTACTCTTCCCTGGGTTTTGTTTCCCAGGTGCATTACCTTGTCTTCTTAGCATTGAATCTAAGCTGCCATACATTTGACCATTCCTCTAACCTTGCCAAGTCCCTTCTCATCCTTTCCACCCCACCTTTGCATCAACTCTGTTACAGATCTTGTGTCATCTGCAAAGAGACATACTTTTCCTTCCAGTCCCTTTGCAATGTAGCTATAAAGACACTGAAGAGGACCGGTCCTAATACTGAACCCTACGGTGAGTAACCCCTCTTTCTTCAGAGTGGACTCCATTTACTATTACTCTCTGTGTCCTATTCTCCAGCCAATTCTTTACCCAGGCTGTCATCTTGGGACTCACTCCCAGGCTGGCTAACTTGTATATTAATCTTTGTGTGGGACTGTGTTAAATGCCTTGCTAAAGTCTAGGTAGGCCATGACCACAGCCCTCCCTGATCTACTACTTTGGTCACCCAGTCAAAGAAATCTATCAGATTAGTCTTGCATGACCTTCCCACTGTGAATCCATGCTGCCTTGGGTCCTGTGCCCCTCTGGCCTCTAGATACTTGACAGTTCTTTCCTTCAGAAGTGATTCCATCATCTTCCCTATCACTGAGGTTAAACTAACAGGTCTGTAGTTTCCTGCTTCTGCCTTGCTCCCACTTTTGTGAAGGGGAATCACATCTGCCCTCCTCCAGTCCTCGGGCACCACCCCATCCTCCCATGATTTGTTAAAGAGGGTAGTCAGTGGTGTCACTAGTTCTACCCTTAGTTCTTTTAAAATTCTGGGATGAATCTCATCAGGCCCCGTTGCTTTGTCCACCTTCAGTTTTAGGAGTTCTTTCAGAACCCTTTCTTCTGTAAATGGGCTGGTATCAACTTCTGTATCCAGAGTGTTTCTGCTGTTTGTTTTAGGTACCTCCCCCTCTTCATTTGTAAATACTGAGCAAAAATATTTGTTTAGTATCTCTGCCTTTTCACAGTCACCCTCCGCCCACCCTCCCTCGCCTTTATTAAGCCTCACTATCCCTCCCTTGGTCTTCCTTCACTCCCTGATATACCTATACACGGTTTTAAATAACTCTAAAAATTGATTAGCGTTTTGCTCATAAAAGTTCTAAAACATTGTGAAAATGCATATCACTTTCCTCATTGTGTTTAGCAAACATGACACTTCTAGAAAACATATATAAATGTTCTCTGTACAGTTAGTATTGTCCCAAGAAAAAAAAACTGCTAATCAATTATTTAAAACCCTGCTATAAAAGGTTTTATCCCCCTTCTTCACTGAGTTGGCTATCTTTTCCTCGGTTTGGGCCTTTGCTCTTCTGACTGCCTTCCCAGCTTCTTTTTGCTTTAGCTGATACAGTTCTCTGTCCTTCTCCTTCTGTGATTCCTTGTACTTCCTGAATGCTTTCTTTTTCTCCTGAACCTTCACTGCCACTTCCTTTGAGAACCATAGTGGTTTCTTACATCGTTTTGTTTTGTTTATTTGCTTCACACAAAGGCTTGTTACCTCTGTGATGGCAGTTTTTATTATTCTCCATTGTTCTTCCACTCCTCCTTCCTGCCCATTTGCTAGTGCATTCCTTAGGCACTCACCCATTTTGGCAAAGTCAGCCCTCCTAAAGTCCAGTACTTTTGCCTTTGTATGGCTTGACTCTATTGCTCTGTTTATTGTGAACCATACTGTTCAATGATGTAGTTCCCAGATAGCTACCCACTTCTACATCTGTGATCCTCTCTCCATTTCCATTTGAGAGAACCAGGTCTAAGATTGCTCCTCTCGAGAGGGGTCCAATACTAGTTGTCAAGGCATGCACCTCTCAGGGCATCTAGAATAACCCCACTCTTCTAAGTGGTTGCTGCAACTGCACTCCAGTTAACATCTGGCATATTCAGATCACCCATCAGCAGTATCTCCTTTTTCTGCCATTTTAAGTATACTTTCTATCATTTCCTTGTCCATTTCCTCCCCCTGAGAAGGGGGTCTGTATACAACCCCTGTGCGGATTGTGGTGCCATAGCCTGTTTCCAAATTTACCCACAGTGCTTCTTCTCCTCCCTGTTTACCCTTTTGTTCTGTTGCTTTGATTCCTTCCCTTATGTAAAGAGCTACTCCTCCTCCTCCTCCTCTATTACCCTCCCTGTCCCTCCTGTAGATAGTGTATCCTGGTATGTTTCGTCCCAGTCATGGTTTTGTGTACCATGTTTCTGTGACTGCCACGATATCCAGATGTTCCTCCTCCATCAAGGCCACTAATTCAGGAAGCTTGTTACCCAGACTACAGGCATTGGTACTCATTGCTCTCCATTTTTGATGAGCTTTACCTTCTGTTGCAGCATCCCTACTGACCTTTCTACCTCGGTCTTTTCTCATTTAGTACCCTGTTTTGTAGGGAGGCTGGGATTTTCCTGCTGCTTATCAGTGCCTCCCCGACTAGTTTAAAAGCTTGCCAATGAAGCATTTAAACCGATTGCTCAAAAGACTTGTTCCCTTCCTGGACAGATGCAGACCATCCTGCCAGTATAGGCTGGTGTCCCTCCAGGTGGCAGCCCATCCCCAATGAAGCCAAACCCCTGTGCTCCACACCATTTTTTCAACCATTCATTAAACTGCATGGTGCAGCGTGCCCTACGCCTCACCCATGCCATTGACGGGCAGCACCTCTGAGAAGGATACTGTGTGTGCTGCTTGTCTTAGGCCCTCCCCAACTCTGCAAAGTCCTCCTGCACTGTGCTCTAATCTCATGATGAGCCAAGTCATTTGTCCCTAGGTGGACAATGGCGTCCAGCTCGAACTCCGTGCAGCTGTTCTAGTGATCCTGAGATGCGCCCTGTCCCTCCAAGCCATGGCACCAGGCAGGCACCTTACTTCATTTTCCCTGCTCCCCCAGTTCTATACCCCTAATAATTGGGTCCCCACCAGGAGCTGCTTCCTTTCCCTGTGGTGTCCTCTGCCTCCTTCCTGTGGGCCTCCCTTGTGACAGTTGTCCTCAGCCTCCTTAGTCTCCTCTGCGGGTGCATCCATAGGGGAGCTGTGCTCCCCCAGAATGGTGAATGGATTGTGGAGTGGAACAACTGACTGGGTGTGCCTCTGTTCCACCATCCTCACCCTCCCTGAGCCCACTGTGGTCCAACTGCTGTGCTTTCTTTGCAACCTCTCCGGTAGTGGTGGTGGCTGTGGTGCTCCCTGGATGGGGAGGTTCCCTTCCTACTGTCCAGTGTGGCATGGGGGAAGGTTCCCTTACTACTGTCCAGTGTGGCCTGAAGACGGGCAACTTCCTCCCTCAGGGCAGAGAGTTGTCTGCAAATAGGGCAGCATCTCAGCCTCCAGAAAGACTCCCGGAAGACTGCTGCCCCACAGCCATTACATTGCACTACTCCCCACATGTTTATCTAATTTATTTTTTTGTGTGCGTGATTGGTTTGTTATATAGAAATATATATATTATAGAAAAGAAAAAGGTTGTTGTTTGCCATAAGGTCATGAAGCAAGGGCTTAATAAAATAATTATTGTAGCTTGGGTTATTTATGAATGAAAACCCAAGCAAACAAATGAGATGAATAAAAATAAAAGGTTGAATATAATAAACCTGTTGCCTACACATAAAAGAAGATTGAGACACTTTCTGTCTCTAAGGTGCCCTTCTTGTGAGAAAACAAGTGAAGGGCTGTTTGTAATATATTAGGGGATGTTGCACAGAATTGTTTCCTTTTTGTGTCTTTTTCAAGTACAGAATAATTAAGCCAGGAGAGGTAAAAGGTTGTGACTTACCTGGCTACAGGACTGCAAATGATAGTTCCTATAGTAGAGCAGCACCCTCTGCAGTCCCCTCTTTATACAGCCTTACCAGTCACTCAGAGGTAACTAAGGAGGAGCCCTTTGTTAGTTACCAGGCAATTAAGCATGTTATGGTTTAATTTAGCCCTTATAAAACATTTATGATGTCGCCTAGCTGGCAATTAATGTGGAGTGCTGTATTACAATGTATGGTGGGTCACCCTGTAATTTTAGGCTAACCTAGCTAGTTTTCTTTTGTATTTTTATGTTTGCTAGCACAAGAAACATAGTGTCACCATACAAGTTTTCATAGGTGTGCCTCCCCCACTTTCAATGCCCTGCTCCCTTTTGCAGGCACGGCCGCACCGCGCCAGTGAATGTCCGAGCTGTCTATGACAGCTGTTCAGATGCAGTGGCGTACAGTTGAAAGCAAACAACTGCTGCAATCAGTGGTTGTGATGTGCAGGTAATTTACATACTGCCATTGGCAGTATGCAAAGTCTAGCAGCTCTGCATCCTGAACAGCTGTCATAGACAGCTTCGTTTGTCTGCTCTTCCCCCCTCCCCAAGCGCTCAAGTAGCACACTGAGAACACCCAACATGCTCATGGCTCCTCCTCTCGCCTCAAACTGTAGCAGTGGTGGGTGCCCAATCTCACGTCGTCTCGCCCCCCGACTTCCAGTCGCGTAGCAAACATCTTTATGGCCGGCCAGGGGTGCCCAATCCCGCCTGCTCCATTGAACCCCCACAAAAATTCTCAGCTGCCACGCTGGGAGCCCACCCCAGCGTGGCACAAGTCCCGCGTTGTCTTCCTAAAGTGAAAACAAACACCTGAAAACAAAAAACTGTCCCTTGTTGATTGTCTTGCCCCCTTCCCCAACCTGCGCCCACCCACCTCCACACACACACCCCAGACCCCATTCTTGCCTCCGGAGTCTGGCACAACTATCTTCGGTGGACCGGGAACATGTCTGCACTCTTCAAAGCTGACCACAAACTGAAAAAATGCCAGTAAGCTGTATAATGGCATAAATGTTTTTTTTTTTTTCCAACTTAACATACTAAAATGCCAGCAGAATAGGTTTAACAGTCTTTGGTGTCTGCTCATTTGGTCAGCCCCCACCCTGGGAGCTGATATTGCTGCCCCCCTCTCTGGTTTCTCCCTTCCCAGTCCTGGATATTCTCGCTGCATTGGATTTTGCTTCCAGAACCCTTCCCCTGTACCTATCCCACCCCCTCTTGAATCCCTCCACCAGCTCCCCCCCCAAAGAAAACTTTGGTGCATATCTCGGCATTTTTTGGTAATTTTTTCACCACATTTTCAACATTGGGTTTTGGTGGCCCCACCTCATGAATTCAGTCACTGTCATTTTGTTGTTTGGTCCCGAAAGGTGATTTCGCGATCACTGCGGAACCACCTTTGGGACAAGTAGCGAAATGACAGTGTCTGATTCATGAGAGTCGCCCAAAAACCCTGTATGTTGAAATTTGTGAAAATTCCTCAAAATGACTGTTTTGAGCGTGCATTACGAAGTTCCTGTGCACAGTCATAACTTCGAAAATTTTTTAATATTTTCACTCCAGATTTTAAACATTGCCATTTTACCACACCTCCTTTGAGCAGTACAGCTGTCATTTTTCATATTTTGCCCAAAATGTGTTTTCGCGCATGTAGCGTCCAGTGGCGCGGTCAGTGTGCGAAATCAATGTTAGAGACAGATTAAGAAAATCACAGTGACACTGTTTATGAACAGAGAGGTCTTAAAATGGCTATGTTGAAAATTTGGTGACAGAAGTCCATAAAATGACTTTCTTACGAGCGGGCATTGTGCACTTTCCACGGACCCTTGTAAGTTCACGAATTTGTACTATTTTCAGTCCAGATTTTGAACACTGGCATTGTTTCACACATCCTTATGAACAGTACAGCTGTCATTTTTCACACCCTGGCCGAAATGTGTTTTTGCACTTCTGGTGCAGAAATGCGTGGTTGCTGTGGGAAATCAGTGTTCGGGACAGATTAAGAAAATCACAGTGACACTGTTCATGAGTGGAGGTCCCAGAATGCCTGCGTTGACAATCTGCTGTAAAATATCCCCAAAGTAATTACATTATGGGTGTGTGTTGCGCAGTTTCTACGCACGATCGTGACTTCAGTTTTTTGTTTATATTTTCACTCCAGATTTGCAGCATTGCCATTTTTTACACCTCCCCATGAACAGTGCAGTTGTCATTTTTCACATCCTGTTCGGAACGTTTTTGCACCTGTGGTGCCAAATGGCGTAGTCACTGTGCAAAATCATCTTTTGGCTAATGAACTGATATTGCCACTGTTCATGAGGTGGGGGTCACGAAAAACCCATGTTGAAAATGTGGAGTGAAACTACCAGTGAATGCCCGGGGCATTACAGTTTCCGACCATAATGCCCCACCCTGTAGAGACTGACAGGCATCAGGGGTGTGACTTGGGATTGCCATCTGTAATGCTCATGCCATTCCATCCCCTCCCACACCCTGCAGCCAGTGACAGGCATTGAGGTGTGCTTTGGACTCTTCGGCCCCAAAGTTCACCCCATTCTCCTATACTGCACCCATCTCACCATATTTCCTTATGGAATGGGGTGAGCATAAGGCCCAAAGACCCCAAGGCACACTGAGACACTTGTCGGAGTCTGCAGGGTAGGGTGTGGTGAAATGGCATGGCCGTTATGCCTGATGACCCAAAGGCACACCCCAATGCCTGTCAGTCTCTGCAGGGTGGTAGTGGGGTTGGCTTTAGTTCAGTGCTTCTCTGCCATTCCTAGTATGCATTTCTCTAACTCCTACACTACCAATGCCAATGCCAGCAAGCAAACATTCGGCATTGATAAATGCCTATTAGTTAAGGGTTTAGTCATGTGACCCCCCCACCCAGAATATATTTAAGCCTACCACTAGAGGCATTAAGGAGATAGGAGTTAGGGAGTCAGTAGGAGACTGACGGAGGTAGGAGAAAGACCTCTTAGTGGTGTAGGCTCACACCGGTCAGCCTAATGTAAGCCTAGAGTCTGCTAAAGCAAAGTGTCACAAACTCGCTCAGCCGGTCAACCCTCTACTCCCAAAGTGCCAACCTCTGAGCATATGATTTGTGTACAGTGAACAGACAAGGTAATCCTCTTGTCTGTTTTGTGGGTTCAAGTCACCTTAGTCTCAAGCTCTGAAGAGATTCAAACTGATAACCTCTTGTTAGCGTGCCCAACTATGAGGCTCAGATAATTCTGTCTTCAGGGTGCCAGATATCTTTGCCTATGGGCACCCAACCAGGTCTTTCAAATGGACCCTTGGAACTCAGTGCAAGACTTTTAGAGAACTCTGTCCATTTCCCAGTTTGGTGTACAATAAGCCTATACACAGTGTACTTATAACCTTTAAAAGCTCCACTTAAAATAAAAAGAATTGTCAAGGCACTCCAGCAGTTTCATTTGTAAAAAAAAATCTTTACTTTAAAGATATCAAAACAGAACAATAATTACAGAACAAAATATATATTCCAACACATATAGCCTTAAAACAAACATAAACAAGCATTTGTCAATGCCGAATGTTTGCTTGCTGGCATTGGCAGTGGTAGTGTAGAAATTGCAGAGCTGCATAATAGGAATGACAGTGAAGTATTGAACTGAAGCCAACCCCACCACCACCCTGCAGAGAGTGACAGGCATTGGGGTGTGCCTTTGGGTCGTCAGGCATAACAGCTACGCCATTTCACCACACCCTCCCTGCAGACACTGACAAGTGTCACGGTGTGCCTTGGGGTCTTTGGCCCTTATGCGCACCCCATTTCATCAGGAAATACGGTGAGATGGGTGCAGTATAGGAGAATGGGGTGAACTTTGGGGCTGAAGAGTCCAAGGCATACCTCGATGCCTCTCACTGACTGCAGGGTGTGAGTGGGGGTGGAATGATCTGAGCATTGCAGGCAAGAATCCCAAGTCACACCCCTGATGCCTGTCATTCTCTACAGGGTGGGGCGTTACGGTTGGAAACCCTAATACCTCAGGCATTCGTTGGTATTTTCACTCCAAATTTTCAACATGGTTTTTGTGACACCCCCATGAACAGTGGCAATACCAGTTTGTAGCCAGACTGCTTATGCATAGTGACTACGGCATTTAGCACCACAGGTGCATAAACATTCCGAACCGGATGTGAAAAATGACAGCTGTACTGTTCATGGGGAGGTGTAAAAAATGGCAATGTTGCAAATCTGCAGTAAAAATATTAAAAAAACTGGTGAAGTCACGAGTGTGCATACTGTAGAAACTGTGCAACGCACACCCGTAATGTAATTAGTTTGGGGAATTTTTACAACAGATTGTCAACACAGGCATTTTGGGACCCCCAATCATGAACAGTGTCACTGTGATTTTCTTTATCTGTCCTGAACAATGATTTCCCACAGCGACCACGCATCTCTGCGCTGAAAGTGTGAAAACACATTTCGGCCATGTTGTGAAAAATGACAGCTGTACTGTTCATAAGGAAGTGTGGAAAAATGCCACCGGTGAAAATCTGGACTGAAAATATTACAAAGTCATGAACTTACGAGGGTGCGTGGAAACTGTGCAATGCTCACTCGTAACACAGTAATTTTATGGACTTTTGTCACCAAATTTTCAACATAGCCATTTTAAGACCTCTGCTCATGAACAGTGTCACTGTGATTTTCTTAATTTGTCCCATACGTTGATTTCGCACACCGACTGTGCCATTGTGCGCTACATGGACGGAAACACGTTTTGGGCAAGATGTGAAAAATGACAGTTGTACTGCTCATATGGAGTGTGGTAAAATGACAATGTTGAAAATCTGGAGTGAATATATTGAAAATTTGCAAACTTACGAGCGTGCGTAGGAACTGCGCAACACACGCTCGTAAAACTGTCATTTTTAAGAATTTTTCCACCAAATTTTCAACATAGGCTTTTTGAGAGCCCACCTTATGAACAGTGGCAGTGTAATTTCGTTACTTGGTCCCAAAAGGTGATTTTGCGCAGTGACTGTGAAATCACCCTTCCAGGCCCAGTTAACGCCATGACAGTGAGAGCATTCATGAGAAGGGGTCCCAAAACTCCATGTTGAAAATTTGGTGAAAAAATTCAAAAAATGTCTGAGATATGCAGCAAAGTTTAAAAACCCTATCTATCCCATTATACAGCTTACCGGCATTTCCTCAGTTCGCGGTCGACTTTGAAGAGTGCAGACGTATTCCTGGTCCACAGAAGATCGTCACGCCAGAGTCGGAGGCAAGTATGGGGTGGGGGTGTGTGGGAGGCAGAGTGCGCAGTGGGTGGGCGTGGGTGGGGGCAGAGACACTGAGGGGACCGTTTTCAATTTCAGTTTTTTTTAAAAACAAAGGATGAGACGATGCGGGATGTTTGCACACTGGGGTGGGCTCCAAGCGTGGCACAGGGCGACTTTTGGGGCGTGGAGCCAATGGGGATTAGGCACCCCGTCGGTGACGGCATCTGTTGCCCGCTGGGGTGGGCTCGCGTGGCACAAGGACGGCTGTTTGGGGGGGGCCGGACGGGGGTTGGGCACCCCTGTCGGTGACAGCATCTGCTGCCACGCTTGGGTGGGCTCTCAGCTGGCACCCTGTACTCTGGTGGGGAGACAGTGGAGCCGACGGGAATTGGGCACCCTGTCGGCTATACATGTGTAGCCATGCTGGGGTAGGCATCCAGCATGGCATGTGGAACGCTTTTGGGGAGGAGTGCAGCACAGCCAATGGGGATTGGGCACCCCTCACCGGCTATACAGTGTGCATGCAGTGTGTGGGCGTGTGTGTGTGTGTGTGTGTGTGTGTGTGTGTGTAGAGCCAGATGAGCAGGCGATATCTTATCATTGCTCACTGAAGCATACTCCCCTTTCAACTGTACTCCACTGCATTTTCGACTGCTGTCATAGACAGCTCCAGCAGGCTTTGGAGAACTGTGGCTACGCCTGAAAACACACTGACTGAATTGGAAGAGGGCTGCCACACCTCCGAAAACGCAGCTTGCACGCATGTGCAAGAAACATAGTGCCATTGGATGATGGCACTATGTTTCTTGCACATGCATGCAAGCAAACATAAAAAGTACAGTTCCTACAATACATACATTTAGACATACTAACATGCCAGCAGATAAGGCCTAATGGTCTTTCGCGTCTGCTCATTTGGTCAGCCCCACCCTAGGAGCTGACCTTGCTGCCCCCCTCGCCTTCTCTGGCTTCTCCCTTCCCAGTTCCGGATATTCTCGCTGCACTGGATTTTGCTTCCAGAACCCTTCCCCTGTGCCTGTCCCACCCCCTCTTGAACCCCTCCACCGTCTCTACCTCCACCAGCCTCCTTGGCAGCGCATTCCATGGCTCCACCACCCTTTCAGTGAAGTAGCACCTCCTCCTTTCTCCCCTGAATCTTTCCCCCTCCAGCTTCCACCTATGCCCTCTAGTTGCTCCTTCCTTCGAAGCACCCTGACTGCTCCTCCCCTATTTACCCCCTTCATGTACCTGAAGACCTCTGTCATGTCCCCCCGGTCCCTTCTCTCTTCCATTGTGTACATATTTAGCTCTTCGAGCCTCTCCCCATAGGTCCTGTCCCCCAAGCCCCAAATCATTTTAGTTACCTCCTGTGGACCCTCTCCAGGAGTTCAATGTCCCTCTTTAAGTGTGGCCTCCAAAACTGCATGCAGTACTCGAGGTGTGGCCTCGCCAAGCAGTTATACAGAGGGAGTATCACTTCCTTCCTTCTGGAGGTGATCCCCCTAGCGATGCATCCTAGCATCCTGTTGGCCTTGGCTGCTGCCCTCCTACAAGTCTCTGAGTTGTTCTTCTTGACATCCACCCCACCCCCAGGCCCTTCTCAGCCATCGAGACTTGTAGCATCCCCCCCCCGGTGTACATTTGGCCCGGGTTTCTGGCCTCCAGGTGCAGTAGACTGGTCTAATCTTACTCTGTTTCAGTGCTGTGATGATTCTCCCTCAGCCAGATAATATTCTCTTGTGTCTCTTTGTCATGTTCTCACAGCAGTTAAACACACTTCTGAGCCGGCCTTCTCATGAGGTCACTAACTCCACCTTGGTGTATCAAACTCTATATTTTACAATACAGGGTCTCCAAATAAAATATTTAAAAAAACATATGAGATGACCTCATTGACTTTCTTTTCCACAGGTTAACTGGTCAGAACTGGTTTTTAGTCTGGTACACATACATCTCAAAAGTTTTCTTTGATCTAAGTCACTGTATTCGAAACAAAAGTGTATTGGCCTCTTTAATCCCATCTGGACCTTGGAATCTACACCTCAGGTCTTTCTGATGTAATTCAAGTGTTCCCCGGGAATGTATTTTGGACCTTCCAAATCCGTCTGGGTCCTCCCTGGCTCGGGCATCAAACCTGTTCAATGTTTATTCTGGCTTCTCTCTGACGCCCCTACCCACAAGTCCTTCCTGGTAACCATGCAAGTCAAAGGATCTTCCTGAGGGCATTGTGAATGGCTAATCTTATTTCCTGGTATGAAAGCAAATTGACAAGGTAATTGCACCCCAGATCTCTGTAGTTTAAAATACCTCCTGTCCTTTGAACTTATCCTTGGGGGTCTTGATGTGTCAGTTCCAGTAAGACAGCCTGTTCCTTGAACTGAACTTCCCTTCACATATTTGATATGTAATAACAAAAATTAATATAGCACTCGAGCACTCAGAGCTGGCTGTCTGCGTCACACAAAGCAGTGGCCTTTTTGAATGAAACTAATTTTATTTTCATTATGTTTTTTCGTTTGGATTTCTGTAAATATTTTCTCATTTTATAACAAAATAAAATGATAAATACCTTTTGACATTTTTTATGCACTATGATCTTAGTCTGCTTGTATTTGTTATCCTGAGTACCCACACCTGGTGACAGTGGTGGGATTCTGGCAGAGCGTCTGAGGGATACTTGGAAGAGCTCAGTCAGTGGTACTAGACCTGGTACCCTGGATAACAGGCAGCAGTTCATGGTGCCAGAGATGTCGAGGATGGAAAGAAGTGGTGACCTGGGCGAGGCACCACGAGAGGACCAGGAGGCTGACCTGATGAGGTTTCTACAGATTGGCTGAGTGGGTGCTGGCTAGATGCAGATCGCCGCCGGAGAGAGGCGGAGCGCAGATGCCAGGAGCTTCTAGAAAGGATCCAAGTAGAGAATGCCAAGGAGGAATCCAGGAGAGAGGATCCGTGGACCCTGGAGAAGGAGGAACCCCTAATGGAGTGGTCCTTTCCAGCTTCAGAGATGGAGTTTCCTGTACTACCTGTGTTTCCAGGGTGTTTATTGGATTGAGAATGTAGGAGAAGAGACTTCATCAGATAAGTCCCCAGGTAAGACTGTCTCAGAGCTTGTGCTTCCTGGGGTGAAGACTGCAAGCAAGGCAGAAGAGGCAGAGGTGGTGGCAGCGGTTAAAGGGACTTATGATGTTAAAAGTAATGTCAAAACTATTACTAATATGCCATTTACTGGCTGAAAAGAATTATAGGCAGGGGATCCTGAGGTAGCCCATCTCAGTACATATGTAAATGTTAAGGATGGTAGAATGACTAATGAAGGGAAAGGGGTGAAACTGTGGTGGTACGAGATAAAGGAAGGTGTACTGTTTCATATGAAACCCAGCCCCCGTACCAGGCATGTAGACGCCAGGATAATGGTGCCCAGTATCTATAGAAGGGAAGTGCTGGAGTGTCTCTACACTAATTCTAGACCATTAAGTCATGGAGAAATTTTGGGACAAATTACCCCGTATTATTATTGGCCAGGGATGTACCGGCAGGTAGTGGCCTATTTGAAGGACAGGGCTTTGAGCCATCAGGGAGAGGTTACAAGTTGTGTAAGAGGAGTACCCCAGAGGGTGGAGGGCCATAAGTGGCACCTGTGGAAATATGGAGACTCCTATGTAGGGTAGTAGGCTCTAGTTGGTAGCTGCAGCTAACCTGGATACACCCAAAGGACGTAGAGAGGTCCCAGCTGTTTTTTGTCCAGCTTAGACAAACCCCTGAAAAGGAAACAAAAATGTATGAAATGTATGGAAAAATGTATGAAAAGAGAACATGAAGGGTGTAAATTATAAGGAACATTTATACAAGGTAATTTAGGGTCCTGAGAGATGTAGGTATGGAGCCCCAACACATCTTACAAAATGGTTGAGTGAGGTGGGAGTTTGGTCACATACACCCTGGTGTCAGGGTACGGGCCAAGACAGCCACCCAGATATTCGTGAAGAGGAAGCCAGGGAGCAGCTGTTAATGTTCCTCTCTCTAATTTTTTTTTCTCTGTACCGAAGAGAGTACTGTTATGACTGTATAGAAATTGTATGTGGGTACTGAGTGGCTGTTGAGTACTGTGTTAGCCCCAGGGTAAAGTATTTAGTGTGGGTAGTTATGATAGACCTCACAGTAAGCCAGTACTTTAGCTAATTAAGGGACCCTGGGGCAGAGCTTCAGGTGAGTAGGTTGAGGCTCCACACCCTTCCAGCATGCTGGTTGGGAGTTAACCCCCCCCCCCCAAAAACAAATTTTTCTCTCTCTTTCTACGTAACTTCGCAGTTAAGATCAGAGCTAGTATTTTGAAAATGCAGATTGCTTGTTGAGTTATCAATAATGTACCTTAAGCTTTTTTGTTGAATAAACTAAAGGGAACATCCCTGCTGCTGAATATGGACCGCTTTTCTACTCTTCAAGGTCCAGGTTGCCACCATTCTTTTTTTTCTGTAATTATTCCTGTTTTTTTTTTTCCTGGTCTGATAGGTTGGCCACCTTCGGGTGAATTCCTCTCCCTCTTCCGATCTTTTTTTCTATCTGCTGACCTGTTTATTTCTTTTTATGGTCCTGAATTGTCTTATGCTGACTTGCCAATGACTCGAAGCTGTGGGCGGTGGGGAAGGGGAGGAGGAGGGGAAGCTGGCTCTCCAGCAGACCCTGAGGAGGTGGTCATGAACCTGGAAGCTAAAATGTAACCCTGGGAAATGCAGGGTTCTGCATCTGGGGGCCAAAAACCCATCTCATGTATACACCTTGGGGGGGGGGACATTGCAGGTTTCTAGGGGGGAAAGGATGTCGGTGTGGTGGTGGATGCCAGAAAGAATAACTCCGAGAAATGTAGAATGGCTGCAGCCCAAGCAAATAAAATGCTGGGGTGCATAGCCAGAGGGACAACCTCGAGGAATAGAGAGGTGCTCTTTCCGCTGTACAGTTGCCTGGTTAGACCACACCTTAAATACTGCGTGCAGTTTTGGTGTCCCTACTTAAAGAGGGACACTGCTCTTTTGGAGAGGATCCAGAGGAGGGCGACCGGGATGATACTGGGACTAGGGAAAAGGCCCCATGAGGAGAGACTGGAGGAGCGCAACCTGTACTCGCTGGAGGAGAGGCAGGAACAGGGGAGATATGATGGAGGGCTTCAGATATCTCAAAGGAATGACTAGGGTAAGCTTTGATGGGGTGCTTCAGCTGAGGGACATAGGGGCCACCAGGGACACTCAGTGAAGCTGGATGGGGGGAGACAGAGGGGACCGAGGCGCTACTTCACTGAGAGGGTGGTGGAGCCCTGGAATGCGCTGCCCGGGGAGTTGGTGGCTGCTACAACTGTAGAGGGGTTCAAGAAAAGCTGGGATAGGTATAGGGGAGGGTGCATCCCAGAGCCCCATGGGGGTGGGGGACCTTGTAGGGAGAGGGGGCTAAAAATGGTGCTCTGTGAAGGCACTGATCATCACGCGGACTTGATAGACCATGAGGGCCTAATTTGCTGACTTCTTAGTAATGTAGTATGTTATGGTCCTGATAAAGGGAGATTTCACAGTATGACCTTCAATAGTATATCAGAAGGTGCACTCTTTTGAATAGGTGCCTGATATGTCATGTGAGAGGGCTGGGTGCTAATACTCAGTGTATAACGACTATGGGGTAGCCAGTATTACTGGTGGAGACTAATTACGGTATGACTAGAGAAGTATTATTCTTAATTGTTTACTAGCCCCAGGATAAAGAAATGAACGTATTGATGTATTATAGAACTATTGTACGGTTGACAGAATTTCTAAGAAGGAATTTAAAGGGAAACGTCCACGTACAGTCGGGGGCCCCACCTCCATGTGAAGTGGGGCCCGATTAGCAGATGCAGTAGAAAAAATCCACAGTAAACTTAGTTGGTGATTATTTGTTTTAAATTGTATCTGGTTGATCCTGCGCCCTCGCTGCCCCAGCATTTTAGGATGAAGAGCCCTCAACGGTGCGCCCACAAGCACCTGTGGCTGTTCCCGTGATGACATTTCAGGCGGGGACAGCCGGGGTCATCTACAGACTTAATGCAGGGCTCCTTTTTAAAATGGCTCCGGTTTGGAGCCTGGGCATTCCTATGCGTTTCCGATACCAAGTACTGGTTGACAGGCACCCTGCCAGTCGGTACTTGGTCTCAGTGTAGCCCAGACAGACACAGATTCTAAACTGGAGCTATTTGAAGATTTAAAACAAATAATCACAAAGTAGTACGTTTACTGTGGATTTTTCCTACCGCACCTGCTAATCGGGCCCCACTTCACATGGTGGGACCTGACTATGGACGTTTCCCTTTTTTTCTTTCTTTCAATTGTTTAACCAGGAGTGGCACACTAAGCTGAAAGCTTGTTTACAGCTGTGACCTGGGAGCACAGGGAAGTTAGGCAACTTGCTCAGGGTCACACAGTATGCAAGCGGGGGCTGTGGGATTCAAACCCAGGTCTCCAGATTTGCAGCTCAGAGCCTTAAACCACTGTGCTATACTGCCTCCCTTTAAGGCACCCTGGGGTGGAGCTTCGTGGTAAGGGTGGGTCGGAGCTCCTCCACACCACTGCAGGGTATGAACAGAGGGCTGGACAACTGTAGGACAGTTGCCGTCTTGTACGGGGGATGTATGACAGGTTGACCCCTGTCATGAGGTGGTCTTCCCTTGCCCCCCTCATTTAGTGCTTAGGAAGACATTAATGTGCTGAATGGCCCAACAAATGGATAAACTGTTGACATAAGGGAACTCCCTTATGAGAGTAGAGAAAATAAGTATACTAAAATGCCAGCAGAATAGGCCTAATGGTATAGTATGCATGGGGTGCATTTGATAAGTAAATGCTGCCTGCTATTTAAAGTGCTTGTGTGCTTTGCAGTGGATGTAGGCATCTGTAAAAATGGTATGGAGTGCTAGTAAATAAAGTGCAGGAATACTTTGACATGCATAAAGCTGCTTAAAGTGGTAAACTTTTGTTTTATGGTCAGTTCTAAGAACCTTTGTTTTTGTTTTGTTTTCTTGAATGGTGAACCTTGTGACCATAGGAAAGGCCCAGGAAAATGAATAAATAGAAATTCAGAGTAAAAGGAACACTTTTCTTGTTGTAATGTTCACTTTTAATATCTTAGGGGCATCTTTAATGTCTCAGGGGCAATGTGAGGAAACATTTTTTCACAGAGAGGGTGGTAGATGCATGAAACGGCCTTCCTGAGGAGGTTGTGGGGTCTAAAACTGGGAGAATTCAAAAATGCATGGGACAGACATAAGGCAATTCTTGTAGGGGGTAGGAAGAAATAGGCTGTTGGTAAACTAGGCTCTGCAGCTTGTCCAGTTGGTAGGGAAATGGGCAGACTAGGTGGCCCAAGTGGTCCTTATCTGCCATCAAAATCTATGTTTCTATATAGAGACAGGCACTCTGTGAAGGAAGTGTTCCCCGTTTGCCTCATGAGTGGAGTGAAATGCAGAGTTTACAAAGAAAACGGAATAGTCAGTCTGTGTGCTACGGGGTGTGCAAGAATGTAATAAAGAGAAATCACACCTGTAACTATAAATGATTCCTGGCGTCCCGTCCACTTCGGCTGGAGCAAAGATTAAAACTGTTAGACATTTTTCACGGCTCCATTAATCTGCCCCGGTAGCGCCTGAAAGGAGTAGGTATTTATTATATGGGCGCCATTTCTTGTGGCTGTTTAAAAAAAGGAAAAACCAGCATGCCTGCTCCTCATTCTAGCTCCCACTCCCTCTCTCTCTGTCTACGTGACCTGCAAGCGATCATTTCGTGCACACCAGGTGGCTTTTGCCATGCGGCTAAGCTAATGCGAGCTGCCAACTAATGGTGGTGGCAGAGGCCACCTGGTGTGCGCAAGATGGCTGCAGGCAACTCGTCCGATATGACAGTCAGCACAAGGCTTTCGTGATTAAATAACCTATTACAAAGGTAAAGAAAAAATGTTCTTTCATGCAGAAGCCTTAATTGGGTGTTTCTGCAGCAACTGCTACCATCTGTGTAGTATCCTTTTGTTTTCCTGTAACGAACTCAGTTAAACAAGTACAGTTATACTAACTGTTTTTAATAGGTTTGCAAAGATAGTGCAAATTGCTTGTAAGTTATCACTCGGTTTCCGTAATTAAAAAATTTTAGAAGCACCCTGTCCTGTAATAAGAGCCCTGAGCATATTTAGTTTTACCGTGTAGTAATTTCAGAACCACGCTCAATGATGATCTTGTAACAGTAGCATCTGAACCACTCCGGTTAACAAGCGAACCAAAATTATGCTGTACCCTCCCGTAATACATTTTCCAGGCCCAGCATCCCAAGAAATACTCTGTTTTCTGGGTCAGATTGGGCAGATTTGATGTTGACTAGAGTGAGCAAATATTGCTACCCATAGGCAAAGTAAAAGAAAATCTTCATGCCCTACTCAGCAGCATCTCATCCCGATGTAATGCAGTTTTACGAGAAGAGGAATATATTACACGCCCATATTAACTAACTGGAATATATAAATTAAAATTACATCTAATAGGGCTTCAAGTGTAAGATTTGCTTTATTATGAAAAGAACTCCAAATTTTATATTTACTGTCTTAAGAGCTACGAGCTAGGTATGATTAGGATAAATTGAAATTAAGTGTAACTCCAAGATACAGATAGGAATTAATTTGTTCCAATAATAGACTTCCAGTCGTCCTAATTTGCAAAGGACAATCAGTCAAATTTTCTCTCTTACTGAAAAAC
Organism: Neoceratodus forsteri; assembly: GCA_016271365.2. Lineage (NCBI taxonomy): Eukaryota > Metazoa > Chordata > Ceratodontiformes > Ceratodontidae > Neoceratodus > Neoceratodus forsteri. The sequence goes on along the minus strand of CM057454.1, from coordinate 1,019,139,547 downwards.
TGCATACATTTGGTTTTTTTCACATTTAGACATCGTTTAATACTTCCAAATCTTAAAAGAACCTTGTCAGAACACCTTTTAAAGGTTGTCATTAACAGTTGCAGTATCCCTATCTCTTTAAAACAAAAAACACTGCATCGTCAGCATAACGCAGAATGCGAGTTGGTTCAGCAGCCACAGGGAGGTTGTTCAAAACCAGAGGACTGTGTATGAGTAATCATACACAACAAGGCTGTTTTTCAGTCGAGTGGTTTCCCTGGCAACAAGAGACCTTGAGTATGCAGCTGGAGAGGTCTTGCCACAGAAACCTTGAGATTAAAAAAACAGCCTTGTATGTGTATGGTTGCTCATACACAATCTTTTATAGTGGTATGGGCAGCCAATTAGAGCAGACTGTCCTTACAGTGGCGTTTTTCCCCATCGGCCCTCACGTTCTGAGCCAGCTCTCTCCGCTGCGGTTGCTTCCTGAAGTGCAGAGGATTCGATAATGCACATGTGCGAAGACATTCTGTCTTGTGCTGCAGTAGTGACGTTGCTACTGCAGCACGACAGGCCTGTTCGAGGCATGGAATTCCATCCAGAACTGCATTCCACCATACACTATAAACTAAATACAGGATCCAAAATTGGCATCTGTTGGATGTCTTGTTTCACTGGAATAGGAAAAGGTTGACCATGAATTTTTAACTTGTTGAACCCTTCCATCTAGGTAGCTGTTGAATCAACCCACAACCGAGCTAGAGAAATCAGAATGTCTCAATTTAGCGAGTAACAAGTCGTGATTGACAAGATTGAAAGCTTTTGACAAGTCAATATCATGGTGCCTACCCTTTCTCCCCTATTCAAGGTCTCATGCACACTGTTTGTAAATTCAGCAAGTGCTATAATAGTACTATGACATTTTTTAAATCCAGCTGTCTGCAAATTACAGCTATTAAAATCTGTAGTCACCTCCCTTGGTCCTCTAGGGAATTTTTCCCCCTTGGGACGCAGCGTGCAGTGGCTCCTGCGCGGTTGTTCCACTGCGCCTCTTGCTGCTGGAGCCTGCCGTCGTCCCGGCCCCTTCCACGTCCCATATGTTTGTGCTGCCTCCAGTCTCCACCAGAGGTCACTACAGCGCCAGGATCCCCCTACAACCCACCCCGAGAGAGGAGAGCAGTCTTCCGGACGCTCAATCCTCTCCCTTCCCTGCCAACCCCCGATGGCCCAGGTCTGTTCCCGAACCTGGGACGTCGGCGTGGCGTTCAGCACCTCAACCCTCCGTGCCACTGGGCCGGCTATCATCTAGTCCCTTTAAAGAGTTCAGAACCCTTATCCTTTTGAAATAAGACGGTTGTCTGCCAATTTCACTGAAATCTCTGCTGTCCAAAAATCATAGATTTAGTTACTGGCAAGGCAGCAACTTTCTTTTCAACAGCTGCACTGAAGAACATACTAACATAGTAAAATGCCAGCAGGATAGGCCTAACAGTCTTTCGCGTCTGCTCGTTTGGTCAGCCCCCACCCTTGGAGCTGACCTTGCTGCCCCCCTCGCCTTCTCTGGCTTTTCCCTTCCCAGTTCCGGATATTCTCGCTGCATTGGATTTTGCTTCGAGAACCCTTCCCCTGTACCTGTTCCACCCCCTCTTGAACCCCTCCACCAGTTCCCTAGGCAGTGCATTCCATGGCTCCACCACCCTCTCAGTGAAGTAGCACCTCCTCCTTTCTCCCCTGAATCTTCCCCCCTCCAGCTTCCACCCATGCCCTCTAGTGGCCCCCTCCTACTTCCTTCGAAGCACCCTGACTGTTCCTCCCCTATTTACCACCTTCATGTACCTGAAGACCTCTATCATGTCCCCCTGGTCCCTTTTCTTTTCCAGTGTGTACATATTTAGCTCTTCGAGCCTCTTCTCATCGGTCCTGTCCCCCAAACCCCAGATCATTTTGGTTGCCCTCCTCTGGACCCTCTCCAGGAGTTTAATGTCCCTCTTTAAGTGTGGCCTCCAAAACTGCACGCAGTACTCGAGGTGCAGCCTCACCAAGCAGTTATACAGAGGGAGTATGACTTCCCTCCTTCTGGAGGTGATCCCCCTAGCGATGCATCCCATCACCTGTTGGCCTTGGTTGCTGCCCTCCTACGAGTCTCCGAGTTGTTCATCTTGACATCCACCCCCAGGTCCCTCTCAGCCATCGAGACTTGTAGCATCCCCCCCCCCCGGGGTGTATACTTGGCCCGTGTTTCTGGCCCCTAGGTGCATTACCTTGCATTTCCCTGCATTGAACCTCAGCTTCCACTTTCTAGACCATCTTTCCAGAGCCTCCAGGTCCCCCTGTAGGGCCTCCTTCCCATCCACCACCGCCCCCAGTTTTGAGTCATCCACAAAGAGACTCATCTCACTCCTGATACCTGTCCTTATGTCAGAGACGTAGGCGTTGAACAGGAGGGGCCCAAGGACTGATCCCTGTGGGACCCCACTAATGACCCTCCTTGGGGATGAGACTATCCCGCCAACTACGACCCTCTGGGTCTGGTCCTGGAGCCAGTTGCCTATCCATCTGATTATCTGGTTCCTCACCCCCATTTCTCCCAGCTTATTCAACACGCCCACGTGAGGAACAGAGTCAAATGCCTTGCTGAAGTCTAGAAAGAGGACTTCCACTAGTTTACCCAGGTCCAAGGCACTCGTCACCCAGTCATAGAACTCCACAAGGTTTGTCTGACACGATTTCCCCGGGACAAATCCATGCTGTCTTATCATCCAGGCACCCTGACTTTTCCAGGTCCCCCCCAGCCTCTCCTTGACAATTCCCTCCATCACCTTGCCCACCACTGATGTCAGGCTGACAGGCCTGTAGTTCCCTGCCACCTCCCTTGACCCCCCCTTGTGGATAGGCACTATATGCACTACCTTCCAACCCTGGGGCACACATCCTGTCCTCAGAGAGATGGTGAAAAGCTCCGCCAGGGGTTTCACTAGGACATCCGCAAGATCCTTCAGCACTCTGGGATGTAATTTATCCGGCCCCGGTGCTTTCTCCGTCTTAAGGGACCTGAGGGCTTCCCTCCCTCAGAAGCTGTTGAAATAGCTATCATAACTTCATTCCAACATAGGGTTTTGAAAATGTTGGCCACTGTGTTTAGTTTGGTTTAGTATTAGTTTATTCGATTGACTACAAGTCATAAAAAAAAAAAAAAAAAAAAAAAGGAAACATTTCAAAGTAAGGCATAAGGTGCTGCTCTCATGCAAAGAAATACATGAGAACTACCCCTGGCAGGCGAGGCATAAAATAACTTCTCTATATTCTTCTCCTCATGTCCGGTAACATTCACCCTAACCCGGGCTGACCAGATAGAATGGGCCAGGTGAAGTTAGCAAAGGAAAGGTAAAGATAGTCTCCCTTAATATTGGTAGCCTACTCCCAAAACTTTTTCTGCTGCTGGCCCGCCCACATAGCAGTAGCGCTACCGGCGACCCAAGTTCGGGAACAAGCTTGGGTTTTCAGAGGGTTGGCCAGGGGGAGGAGGTTTGAGTGTCCAAGGACTGCTCATCTCCGGGGGAGGGGGTGGGGTGGCCTGGCTTGGTGCCTGGCCGGCCTCTAGCGGTGGCTAGTGGATTGGCATGCCCGTGCCACACGTAGGATGTGGAGCATGACGGACATTGGCATATGCCTTGGTGTCAAGTGCATGTCATGTCTTTGGGGGGCATACACAAGAAAAATCCTTGGACCAGCACAACACTGACATGAGGGTGTGGAAGAGGCCCACGCCATTGGCATGTCAGCTGGAGTGTGTGGACCCTGGCGCAGACAAGAGGTATGGAACTGGGGGGTGGCTAAGGGGACCAGCCACCCACTCCGTCCCCATCTGGGGGGTAAGCCATGGCTCAGTGTGGGGGTCCCTCTGGACTCGCTGTGCTGGAGGTTGAGTCTGGTGAGAGTGCCAGGGATCGAGTGGGGAAAAAAGAAACATAAAAAAAAACAATCTATGCCAGAAGCCTGGGTGGCACTTGTTAGCCAGATATAATTTCCCTTACAGAAACATGGCTTTCTCCTAAAATCCCCGAGTCTTCTTTTCACTGCACGGCTATAACATATTTAGGGAGAATCGACAAGGCAAAAGGGGTGGTGGTTGTCTAATCTACCTAAGGGCCACCTTATATGGCCAAAAATTGAACGTAGACATCCTCACTAGCGATTGTGAACACTTGGCAGTTAAAATCCAATTGGGGAAGGGAGATAAATCTCTTCACATAATATCAGTTTATATATCCTCTGACAAATAGTCTGACATCACAGCATTTGACAGATATTTTAAACAAGCCTGCCTTAACAGGGAATCTATAGTCACCGGGGACTTTAATACCAATTGGGCAACGAGATCTAATGTTGCCCACAAGGACCTGGTATCCAGCTTATTCCTAACACAAGTAGCTAGTGATTGCACCCGTGCCAGCTATAAAACTGGGTCTAAATCCCTAATCGACTGGAATCTAGCCACCCACCTGGAAAGACTTATTGAGGTATTGGTCCTGCCTGATTTTATCAGTGACTACTCGCCAGTCCTATGTGCTTGGACCGCTAAACTCGCTAAGACCCCACCCCCCCAAAACTGTTAACAGCAGGGTCCTACGGAAAGGTGCAGTTGGCACCTTTAAAGGCACACCTGGTTCAGATAGACTGGAGTTAGTTGGATGTTCTCCTGGACATTGATACAGCCCTTGACTTCCTTGTGACCCAATTTACAGCCGCCTGTGACAAATTTGCCCCTCAAAAAAAAAAAAGGTAAGATATGAGGCTGTGTAACCGGGCTGGTCACCCCTGCAGTCCTAGCTCAAATGCATGTCCGGGATAATCTTTGGTGTCAAGCAAAGGAAACTGACTCAGCTGTAGATCTGCAAAGATGCAAAGAAGCCTGCAGTAGGTGCTCTAGGGAGATAAAACAGGCCAAAGCAGCATACTATAACGAAGAGCAAGGAAAAAACTGTAATGAAAAAAAAAATTCTAAGACAATCTAAGTGACCTCCTGGGTTAAAGGGACACATCTCCCCCCAAAATACTGAATAACGGAGTTGTCACTACAGCACCAGCTGAAATAGCTGCTATCTTTAACAGTTCAGTCCTCCTTTCTGACACGGTGCCTGGGGCCAGTGATGGAGGCTGCACTGATCGATATAATATACTTGGTCAGGACCACGGCCACCCCAGATTCTATTTCAAGCATGTCATGTATCTGAAACCCTCAAATATGTCAAGAGTCCTAAGTAAAACAAGGGCTGGATGAGACACAATAGACATGAAGTTGCTGACCTCTAGCACTAGAGAAACTAGCTGATCTTCTTCGAGATACAGCTCTTGCAGCAGGTTACACCATTAGGACTGACGCCGGCAGGCGTCAGGACCCCATGGAAATTTTCTAGCTAGCAGTCTTCAGTGGGGACCGTCTTCGACGTCGGTCCTGCCCCCGACGTCAGGCGTAGTACATAAGGAGGCGGTCCCGCCAGAATCCCCAGTTCTTTCCCGCCGTCGACTTGCATGTCTCGACCCTTCGGTCAGTGTCTAGCGTGCGACGTTTAGAAAAGTTATTTTTCGCATTTCTTCAGCAAGAAACTTCTTTTTCTTCAGTTGTCTGCCATCTGATGTCCTCACCAACATCCGCGGAGTGCCATCGGTCTAAGTGTGCCTGCAGGAAGCAAATTCCCTTCAAAGATCCACACTCGGCCTGCATGTGGTGCTTAGGCCCGGACCACGACATCTGGGCCTGCTCCTTTTGTCAAGGCTTCAACAGTCTGACCCAGATCCGTCGTCAGAAGGCCCTCCAAGCTTACCTTCTGGAAGAAAGAGTGAAGGCCATGGATCCTGCCTCCAAGGGGGAATCTTCCGAGAAAGCCCGCAGGCACCTCGAAAAACACAGGGAGAGGGTGAGATCTAAATCCCCTTCTAGGGCTTCAGACTCCCGCAGCTTCCGCCTCCCGGTCCGACCGCTTCTCCATCCCGGCCGCCTCAGCCTCCCCCGGTCGCGGTCAAGTCTTCCACCGGTTCTGGTGTTGGAGCTGGTGGCCTTAATGGAAGAGGGATGCCTGGATATCGTAGCAGTCACAGAAACATGGTACACAGAGAACCATGACTGGGATGTTAACATACCAGGGTACATAACCTACAGGAGAGACAGGCAGGGGAGAAGAGGGGGAGGAGTAGCTCTCTATGTAAAGGAAGGGATAAAAGCAACTGAACAAAAGAGTAAACAGGGAGGAGAGGAGGCACTGTGGGTCACCTTGGAGACTGGAAAGGGCACCACAATCCGCACAGGGTTGTGTACAGACCCCCATGTCAGGGGAAGGAATGGACAAGGATATGATGGAAGGGGCATTCTTAGAATGGCAGAGAAAGGGGAGATACTGTTGATGGGAGACCTGAATATGCCAGATGTTAACTGGAGCACATTTGCTGCAGCTACATCCAAGAGCAGGGCCATTCTTGAGCCCCCTACAGGTGGCAGGCATTAGACAGCTAGTTTCGGAACCCACTGTGAGGGAGCAATCTTAGACCCTGTGATCTCAAACGGGGCAGTGAGAGGATCCTCAGATCTAGAAGTGGGTTGCCATCTGGGGACAAGTGACCATCAAACAGTGTGGTTCACGTTAAACTCAGCTACAGGGTCAAGCCATACAAAAGTGAGGGTACTGGACTTTAGGAGGGCTGACTTTGGCAAGATGGGAGAGTGCCTCAGAAAAGCACTAGCAAACAGGCTAGAAGGAGGTGTGGAGCAACAATGGGAATTATCAAAACTGCCATCACAGAGGCAGCAAGCCTTTGTGTGAAGCAAATAAACAAATCAAACGAAAGAAAAAGCCACTATGGTTCTCAAGAGAGGTGGCTGTGAAAGTCAGGAAGAAAAAGATAGCATTCCGGAAGTATAAGGAAACACAGAAGGAGCAGGACAGAGAGCTGTACCAGTTAAGGCAGAAAGAAGCAGTGAGGGAAGTCAGAATAGCAAAGGCCCAAACTGAGGAAAAGATAGCCAACTCAGTTAAGAAGGGGGATAAAACCTTTTATAGGTACATCAGCGAGCGTAGAAAGACAAAGGGAGGGATAGTGAGGCTGAATAGAATGAACGGTGGGTGGGCAGAGGGGGACAGTGAAAAAGCAGGAATACTGAAAGAATATTTCTGCTCAGTATTCACAAAAGAGGAGGGGGAAGTGCCTAATCCAATTAACAGAAGCACTCTTGATAGGGGGGTCGATCCCAGTCCTTTCACAGAAGAAAGGGTTCTGCAAGAACTCCTAAAACTGAAGGTGGACAAAGCAATGGGTCTTGATGGAATTCACCCCAGAATTCTAAAAGAATTAAGGAAGGAACTAGTGAAACCACTGGCTACTCTTTTTAATAAATCATGGGAGGATGGTGTGGTACCTGAGGACTGGAGGAAGGCGGATGTGATTCCTTTCACAAAAGTGGGACCAAGACAGAGGCAGGAAACTACAGACCTGTCAGTCTGACCTCTGTGGTAGGGAAAGTGATGGAGTCACTTCTGAAGGAAAGAATAGTTGAGTACCTAGAGATCAGTGGAGCACAGGATCCAAGGCAGCATGGGTTCACAGTGGGAAGGTCATGTCAGACAGAATCTAATAGATTTCTTTGACTGGGTGACCAAAGTAGTAGACCAGGGAGGGGCTGTGGACATGGCCTACCTAGACTTTAGCAAGGCATTTGACACAGTCCCACACAAAGATTATTAGTCAAATTAACCAGCCTGGGAGTGGGTCCCAGGGTGGTAGCCTAGGTAAAACATTGGCTGGACAACAGGACACAGAAGGTAATTGTAAATGGAGTCCACTCTGAAGAAAGGGCGGTTACTAGTGGGGTACCGCAGGGTTCAGTATTGGGTCCAGTCCTTTTTAGTGTCTTCATCAGTGACATTGCAGAGGGACTGGAAGGAAAAGTATGCCTTTTTGCAGAGGACACAAAGATCTGCAACAGGGTTGATACACAAGGAGGCGTGGAAAGGATGAAAAGGGACTTGGCAAGGTTGGAGGAATGGTCAGACGATGGCAGCTAGGATTCAATGCAAAAGTGCAAAATAATGCACCTGGGAAACAAGAACCCAGGGAAGAATACACAGTGGGTGGGAGGTAGTAACAACAACAAAACAGGAAAGGGACCTGGGGTAATCATATCAGATGACCTTAAGGTTAGCAAGCAATGTGAGAAGGCAGTAGGGAGGGCCGGGTATACTGGGATGTATAGGAGAGGCATCAGCAGCAGAAAACAGGAAGTTGTTATTCCTCTGTACAGACAGTTGGTGAGACCCCATCTGGAATACTGTGTCCAGTTCTGGAGACCCCATCTCCGCAGGACATAGACAGGATAGAGGCAGTCAAGGAGGGCAACTAAGATGGTGCAGGGTCTGCAAGAGAAGCCGTATGAGGAGAGACTAAAGGAGCTTAATATGTATACCCTTGAGGAAAGAAGGAGAGGGGGACATGATAGAAACTTTCAAGTACCTCAAGGGAATCAACAAAGTCCAAGAGGTAGCATCTTTCAGAAAAGAGACTTGCAAGAACAAGGGACACAATTTAAAGATAGGAGGGCGGTTCAGGGGCAATGTGAGGAAGTATTATTTCACAGAGAGGGTAGTGGATGCATGGAACAGCCTTCCTGAGGAAGTTGTGGGGTCTAAAACTGTGGGAGAATTCAAGAATGCATGGGACAGACATAAGGCAATTCTTGTGGGGGGCAGGAAGATATAGGCTGTTGGTTAACTAGGATCTGCGGCCTATCCTGTAGGTAGGGAAATGGGCAGACTAGATGGGCCTAGCGGTCCTTATCTGCCGTCAAAGTCTATGTTTCTATGTTTCCTCCACTCTGCTGCCTGTTAAGACCTCCAGGCCTCCTTCTTCCTCGTCTAAGGCCTCGGCGAGGTCAGGAGACTGCCATCACCACAAGTCCGGCTCCCGACGTCCGGTCAGTTTCCTTGCCTCCTCCTCCCCAGCGGAAAACCAAGGAGCTGACCTCGCTTAAACGGACGTCGGATCCGACGTCGGCCAAGCACCACTGGTCCCGGGACCCGACGACAGCCAGACACCCGTCGCCGGCCAGGCCTTCTCCACCACGGATGCCGGCTGGGGGACTGACGCCCGTTCCAGCAGATGAAGGAACTCCAACGCCACCTACCGACGTCCGCCAGGAGGCGCTCACGGAGGAGGAGTTGACCCAGCCCGAGGACCAGGTGGGCGACCCCGGTCCTGTCGAGCCCCAGAGGGAACCCTCTCCTGAACCAGAGACCCCCGAGGGGCCGACGCTGGGACCTGACGACCGGCCACCGGCGCCCGGCCCATCTTCGGGCCTGAACATTGCCGAGGTGAAGGAGTTGTTCACTTTCTGGTGGGACACTATTAAAAAGGACGTGGTTCCCACACCTCCTCCTCTCCTCCTCCTCCACCCGTGACTCCACCGGCCCCAGTGCCCCCCACTCCATCCGGGGCAGCAGGCTGAGCACCTTCACCCCAGGATCCTATTGAATCTTCTAGGGGCAGCCATCGGACAAGAGGAGACCTCCGTCCAGATCTTCTTCAGGGTCACCCAGTCCCAAGAGACCCAGAAGACGCCGCTACTCACAGTCGGACTAGGGATCAGACTTCTCGCGTAGATCCAGATCCCCTTCTCCCATCAGCGTCCCATCTCCGGACCCACGTGAGCTCCCAAGATCTCCTCTGGTTGACCCATCGTTCTCTGAGATTATGAGGCATATCCAGGAGAACATGGGCTGGGACGCAGAAGACCTTGACCCCGAGAGGCTATGCCTTGCACGTTATCTTCGGCAAAAGGAACCAAAGCCTGTGGTGGTACCACCCTTGGTGGACACCTTCGTGGACGTCACCAAGGCAGTGTGGAAATGTCCACATTCGCTTCTGGCGATGCCGAAGAAGGCTGACCGCCTGTACAAGGCCCCTAGGGAGGACCAGTACTTGGCATCTCATTCTCTGGCTGATTCCCTGGTCATCACAGCCTCACATGACTGGTCCCAGAGGCCGCAACATCTGAGCACCCTGCCACCGGACCCGGAGTCCAAGCAATTGGACGCGATAGGTAGGTGCACGTACGCTGCTGCAACCTGCGCCATTAGGTCCCTCAGTTATCTTGCCCACATGGTCCAGTTTCAGAACGCCTTGTGGGAGCAGGGACAAGAGCTGGCAGAAAAGATGCCGGAAGGTGAGCAGAAGGAAGAGCTCCTTCAGCTCCTCCGCAAGGGTTCAGACGTGGGAACCCAGGTGCTTCGAGCTGCGTATGACTCCGCGGACTCCTCGGCCAGAGCGGCAGCCTCAGGTGTATGCGTCCGGAGACGCTCATGGCTCCGTGTCTCCGGATTCACCCCGGACGTCCAGAAAAACATACTGGACGTCCCCTTTCACGGCGAAGTTCTCTTTGGTGAGTCCTCGGAGAAGGTCATCATCAAGCTTCAGGAGGCCGGGAAGGCCGTGAGATCTGTCCAGGCCATGTACAGATCCAGGCCCGGTTCCTTTCGTAGGAACCAGAGCCGTTTTCGCAGCCGGACCCAGAGGCAGCAGCCCCGTTCCGGCCTGCAACAGAGGGGCTCCTTCCCCCGGAAAGCCCAGGGCAAGTCGTCTTCAGGCAGAGGCCAACGTCCCACCAAGTCGGCCCAACCTGCAGGACCCTCCGCCGCCACAGCATGACTCCTTCCCGGCCCCCGCCCCTCAGGATCAACGGGATACCAAGGTCGGGGGTCGCATTGCAGACCACCTGCCAAGGTGGCAGTCGATCACCACGGACAGGTGGGTGCTCCAATTGGTCAGAAAAGGCCACTTTATAGAGTTCACAGACAAGCCACCCACAAGGCCTCCCCTGCTCTCTCGCTACTCGGGTCAGCACAGATTGCTCATCAGGCAAGAAGTACTCGTGCTTCTGCACAAAGGAGCCATGGAGTACATCCCGGGGAACCAGAGAGGAACAGGCTACTATTCCCACTTCTTCCTGGTTCCAAAGAAAACAGGGGACCTCCGTCCAGTATTGGACCTCAGCGACCTCAACTTGTTGGTCGCCTACAAATGGTTCCGCATGGTGACCCTCCAGGGCCTTATACCCATGCTGAAGAAGGACGCATTTCTGGCGTCACTGGACATGCAGGACGCTTACCTGCACATCCCCATAGCTCAAGCGCGCAGGAGGTTCCCTGCGCTTGAGTTTCTCGGCCACCACTTTCAGTTCCGGCGCTTCCTTTCAGGCTGTCATCGGAGGGTCTTTACCAAGTGCATGGCAGTCGTGGCAGCGTCTCTAAGGAGACAGGGCCACTACGTGTTCCCGTATCTGGACGACTGGCTTCTCATGGCTGCCTCCTGGGAGGCGCTGTTGTTGGCTATCCAGAACACCCAAGCTCTTTTTCAGTCGCTGGGCATACTTATCAACTACGAGAAGTCTCTCCTGGTACCGTCCTAGAAGCTGCAGTTCATAGGCGCCGTTCTGGACACCGTCCAAGGGAAAGCTTTTCTTCCCGAGGACAGAGCGGAACGCATCAGGTCCCTCATCAGGGACCTTTCGCAAAGAAGACCGTCCCTGCCAGACTGGTCCTTCGCCTGCTCGGACATATGGCTGCGGCCATTCCAACCATCCGATGGCAAGGCTCCACATGCGGGTAACCCAGTGGATGCTCAGAGTGCAATGGGACCAGAAGCAAGACCATATGCAGCAGCCAGTCAGAATCACGAGGGCCGTGATTCGGGATTGGCAATGGTGGCTAGACCCGGGGACCCTCTCTGTGGGGGTCCCATTTGTAGCGACATTCCCGGAGGTAATCCTCTCACAGATGCCTCAGGGCTGGGGTGGGGGGCACACCTGGATGGGCTGAGGTCTCAGGGAACGTGGACCCTCAGGAAGCTCACCTCCACATCAATATTCTGGAGATGAGGGCGGTCCTGTATGCCCTGCAGGCCTTCCAGTCAGACATTCCACCGGTACTCTTCTGCTTCAAACAGACAGTACTGGCGGTGATGTATTACCTCAACAAACAAGGAGGCACACACTCCTACTCCTCTGCAGGGAGGCCATGAGAGTGTGGGAATGGGTAATTCGACACAGCGCAAACCTGATCGCAGTTCACGTTCCCGGAGTGGACAACACGGTCGCAGACGGCCTGAGTCGCTCCCAGGCCAGAGTCCACGAGTGGGAACTTCTTCAGGAGGTGGCAGAGGATCTGTTTCATCGATGGGGCACTCCAGAATTGGACTTGTTCGCTTCCCCATCCAACGCATAACTGCCCAATTTTTGCTTGCTTGATCCAGGGCCTGGTGTTTTCTGGCGAGACGCGTTGTCCCTCTCCTGGGCGGGCAGATTCCTCTACGCTTTCCCTCCCTTCCCGTTGATCCAGAGAATCCTTCTCAAACTTCGCAGGGAGCACGCAACAGTGATCTTGGTAGTGCCTTTCTGGCCCAGACAGATTTGGTTCCCGCTTTTGACGCAGTTGTCCTGGGAACCTCCACTTCCGTTGCCCATCAGCTCCCATCTACTGTCTCAAGAGGAAGGTTCGTTAGTCCACCCGGACTTACGCTTACTGAACCTGCATGCCTGGCTCCTCAAGACATAGCCATTCTGCAACACGGGGTCTCGCAGGAGGTGGCAGAAGTCCTTTCTGCCGCCAGAAAGCCGGCTACGCATGCGACGTACGTCATGAAATGGCGTCGGTTTTGCCTGTGGTCTCAGGCACGCGGTCTCTCCCCTTTAGAATGCCCAGAAAAATCAGTTCTAGAATATCTGCTTTCCCTTTTCACTCAGGTCTGGCCTACTCCTCAATTAAGGTTCACCTCTGTGCGATTTCAGCCTATCATTCCCGATAAGAGCCCAACGCGCAGTGTTTCATCTCGATACTTCGATTGACTTTTTGAGGGGGGTGCTCCACCTTAGACCACCCATTAAGGATCCCGTCCCTCCTTGGGACCTGCTCTTTGTCCTGGAGCAGCTCATGCTGCCACCCTTTGAACCTGCCGTAGATTGCATGCTTCGTTTTCTGTCATGGAAAACGTTATTTTTGGTTGCTGTTACTTTAGCAAGGAGAGTTTCCGAGCTACATGCCCTCATGTGTAAGGGACCTTATTTAATTTTTCACCAGGACAGGGTGTCCCTGAGGACGAATCCAAAATTCCTGCCTAAGGTGGTCTCAGCACTCTCCCTTAATCAAGATATCGATTTGCCGGTGTACTTCCCCAACTACACCAACAGAGGAGAGGCACTGCTTCACACCCTGGATGTTCACCGCTCCTTAAGATATTACTTGACCAGGACCAAACAGCATCGCAAATCCGAACAGCTGTTTATTTCCTTCGCTGAGAGGATGTTGGGCCAACCAGTCTCAAAGCAAACTCTTTCTCGCTGGCTTGTCCAGTGCATTTCCCTTTGCTACAACAAGCAGAAACCCCTTCCGGGTACAGTCGGGGGCCACTCGACAAGAGGGGTGGCTACTTCCTTTGCAGCACTGCGAAATGTCTCCATTTCGGCCATTTGTGCTGCAGCCACATGGAGCTCGGTGCACACCTTCATTAGGCACTACAGCCTCGATATCTCCTCACGGCGGAGAGCCGGTTTCTGCCTCACCATTCTGCAGGGTCTCCTGTCCTAGAATCGGGATCTCACAGGATCTCTGTTTTATGCCTCCTCCCTAGGGCGTCTCTAGGCACCATTGCTTGGGAATCAGTCCTAATGGTGTAACCTGCTGCAAGAGCTGTATCTCGAAGAAGATAGTATAGTTATGTAAGAACTTACCGTAACAGCAGATCTTCGAGAACAGCTCTTGCAGCAGGTACCTTCCCACCCACCACTCCCCCTTGGAGGAGGTAAGGTCTAGCCAAGCTTCGGCAGAAAGCCTCAACCTAGAACTTCTGATGGCGGGTCCTCGGTCTCCACTTCTGATGTCATCCAGCGGCCGGAAGTCTCCGGCGGGAGAACTGGGGATTCTGGCGGGACCGCCTCCTTATGTACTACGCCTGACGTCGGGGGCCGGACCTACATCGGAGGCGGTCCCCACTGAAGACTGCTAGCTAGAAAATTTCCGTGGGGTCCTGATGCCTGCCAGCTTCAGTCGTAATGGTGTAACCTGCTGCAAGAGCTGTTCTCGAAGATCTACTGTTATGGTAAGTTCTTACGTAACTGTACTTTCCCTTGGCTAAAATATTTAACCTTTCCATGCAATATTACCAGTTCCCTGAAATTTGGAAATCTGTACTAGTAACAGCGGTGCACAAAAATGGTGACTGGATCAATGTGGACAACTACAGGTCCATTTCTGTCATAGAAATATAGAAGCTTACGGCAGAAAAGGACCCTCTGGCCCACCACCCTAAGGTGCCTACCTACTGGCTACCGTAGACCCTTATTGATCTCTGGCCTTACACCGCCCCCCCAGCCCTGTTACCAAGGTCCCCTTGTGTCTATTCCATGTGTGTTTCAAACCTGTTACCATTTCTGTACCCACCACCTCTGCGGGGAGGCTGTTCCAGATGTCTACCACTCTTTCTGTGAAAAAGTATTTCCTCACATTCCTCTAAGTCTACCCCCTTCCAGCTTCATGTCCTGCCTTCTTGTCCTTGTGCATCTCTTTCTGTATAAAATGCCACCTTCCTGTACCTTATTGATACGTTTGAGGTTTGTGAATGTTTCTATCATGTCTCCCCTTTCCCTCCTTTCGTCTAGACTGCACGTATTTAATCCCTGGAGTTTTTCCTTGTAGGGCTTCTGGTGCAGGCCATGCATCATTTTGGTTGCCCTTTTCTGTACTGCCTCCACCTGGTATATGTCTATCCTGAGATGAGGCCTCCAGAACTGGACACAGTATTCCAAGTGGGGCCTTATCATTCATCTGTACAGGGGTATCACTACTTCCCTCTTCCTGCTTGTGACAACCCCACCCATGCACCCCAACATTCTATGAGCCTTTTCTACTGCTTTATCACACTGCCTTGCTACCTTCAGGTCATCAGATATGAACACCCCAGATACCTCTCCTGTTTTGTCGTTAACACCCCCCCCCCCATGGTATGCTGTCCTTGGGTTTCTTTGCCCTATGTGCATAATTTTGCACTTTTGGCGCTGAAGCCCAGTTACCAAACTCTTGACCAGTCTTCTAGCTTTTAAGATCTTCCTCATTTTTTCAAACCCCCGTGTGTCTAGTCTGTTAAGATTTTTGTGTCATCCGCCAGCAGGCATACTTTCCTTCCAGCCTCTCTGCGACGTTGCTTATAAAGACATTGAAGAGGACCACTCCCAATACTGACCCTTGAGGCACCCCGCTGGTTACCTTAACTTCTTGCAAGTGAACTCCATTTACCACCATCTTCTGAGTTCTGTTACTTAGCCAATTTCGTACCCAGTTTACTATCTTTGGACCCACTCCTAGGCTGCCTAGCTTGTTTATCAGTGTTCTGTGTGGAAGGGTGTTGAAGGCCTTACTGAAATTCAGGTAGGTTACATCCACCACTTCTCCTTGATCCACCTCCCTGGTAATCCGGTCAAAGAACTATATCAGGTTTGTGTGGCAGGATCGCCTCCCTGCGAACCCATCCTTTCTCCCCGTCCAAGGCCCTTGAAAGAATTATCGTGAACCAACTTGTCTCCTACTTGAGCAAGTATGATATTCTGTACAAACAGCAGCATGGATTGAGGAAGCTCCACAGTACCAGTACTGCCCTCATTGAGTACAACTTCCTGCAAGAGGCCCTTGATAGAGGCCATCTGGTTAGTTAAATCGATGTAGGTGGCACCAAACATTTGACCTAGTAAATCGCTCATTACTGCTAGACAAGCTGTTCTCATTAGGCCTCTCCTCTGAAACTATAGGTTGATTTCACTGCTACCTCACCAGTCAAACTCAGTGGGTTAAGACAGACCACACTGTATTGGTCATTAAGGGTGTCTCAGGGGTCCCACAAGGTTCAGTACTCAGCCCTCTCCTTTTTGGGTTGTTCATAAACAGCTTCCTGGAAGTCTGCCCCCTATCAAAGGTGCTTCTCTATGCTGATGATGCGGTGGTCTTTAATTGCAGCACACACCATGGGAAACTCTGTAGTGATCTCCAGTGCAGGTTCGAGTCACTTGAGGGATGGTTTGGGCAAAGCAAACTGGTACTAAACTATAAGAAGACCAAAAACCATTCTGTCGCTGATCCACTAATGAAGAAAAAGGTCCCTCCCCTTGTTATCCTCAACTCTTCAGGAGCTACCCTAGAGCCGGTTGACGCTTTTAAATACCGGGGTGTCACCTTGGATGATACCCTCTCATTTGCAACACAGTTCGACAGCATTATAAACTTTGCCAGTAGAAAGCTTGGAGCACTCTACAGGCTTGTCTGAACCTTACCTCCAAGGCTAGGTGCCTAGCAGTATCCAGTACAGTCCTCCCGCTTCTAGACTATGGTCTACCAATCTATGGGGCGGCTTATGACTCTGTGCTTAACAGAGTTAGACTTGTACTCAATAAGGCCTGTTGTTTTGCTAGTGGTGCTGATAGGCAGACACACAGCTGTTCTCTGTATACACTCACCAGTTGGCTACCCCTGCAAGACAGACTAAATCAAATCAATCTTTATTTTTATAGCGCCTTTCAAAAACCAACTCGCTGTACATATTATAAATACATTAAAACAAACACAGACTATTAAAATCTGAGTTCAGTTATTGCCAGTCAATCCAGGAAGGCCAGAGAAAATAAATATATTTTTAACATAGATCAGTCCTTGAGCCCCTCCAGTTCAATGCCTTTGCCTCTGACATAAGGAAGGGTATCAGGAATGAGATGAGTCTCTTTGAGGATAACTCAAAATTGGGGGCAGTGGTGGATGGGGAGGAGGAGTGGAGGTGGCCCTACAGGGGGACCTGGAGGCCCTGGAAAGGTGGTCTAGAAAGTGGAAGCTGAGGTTTAATGCAGGGAAATGCAAGGTACTGCATCTGGGAGCCAGAAACCCAGGCCAAGAGTACACCCTGGGGGGGGAGGAATACTACAAGTCTCAAAGGCTGAGAGGGACCAGGGGGTGGTGGTGGATGTCAAGATGAACAAATCTGAGACTTGTAGGAGGGCAGCGACCAAGACCAACAGGATGCTGGGATGCATCGCTAGGGGGATCACCTCCAGAAGGAGGAAGTGATACTCCCCCGTATAACTACTTGGTGAGGCCGCACCTCTAGTACTGCGTGCAGTTTTGGAGACCACACTTAAAGAGGGACATTGAACTCCTGGAGAGGGTCCAGAGGAGGGCAGCCTAAATGATCTGGGGCTTGGGGGACAGGGCCTGTGGGGAGAGGCTCGAAGAGCTGAATATGTACACATTGGAAGAGAGAAGGGACCGGGGGGACATGATAGAGGTCTTCAAGTACATGAAGGGGTTAAACAGGGGAGAAGCAGTCAAGGTGCTCGAGAAGGAAGGGGGCAACTAGAGGACATGGGTGGAAGCTGGAGGGGGAGATTCAGGAGAGAAAGGAAGAGGTGCTATTCACTGAGAGGGTGTGGAGCCATGGAATGTGCTGCCCAGGGGCTGGTGGAGGCAGAGAAGGTGAAGGGGTTCAAGAGGGGTGGGACAGGTACAGGAAGGGTTCTGGACGCAAAGTCCTGTGCAGTGGGAATATCCGGAACTGGGAAGGGAGAAGCCAGAGAGGACGAGGGGGGCAGCAAGGTCAGCTCCCAGGGTGGGGGCTGACCAAACGAGCAGACACGAAAGACCATTAGGCCTGTTCTGCTGGCATTTTAGTATGTTAGTATTTAAAATTAGTGATATGCATTCTCTTAACCGATGAGGAAGAGAATTCCACAGGGTCGGTGCAGCAAAAGAAAAAGCATGCGCTCCAGATGTTTTAAGATAGACTATGGGAATCTCTAGTAATCCCTCGACAGATCTGAGACAGTGACTGGGGGAGTAGGGAGTCGGGAGATCTTTGAGGTAGTCGGGTCCTTGTTCGTATAGGGCTTTAAGTAAACCTACCTTATAGGTGATCTGCCACTAAACTGGCAGTCAGTGCAGTTCCTGCAGAACAGGAGTAATATGACTGGACCTAAGTACCAGTCATAGAAACATAGAATTTGACCGCAGAGAAGGACCACTTGGCCCACCTAGTCTGCCCATTTTCCTACCTAACAGATAAGCTGCAGATCCTAGTTAACCAACAGCTTACTTCCTCCTACCCCGCCAACTAGGACTGCCTTATGTCTGTCCCTTGCATTCTTGAATTCCCCCACTGTTCTTGACTCCACGACCTCCTCAGGGAGGCTGTTCCATGCATCCACAACTTTCTACGTGAAAAACTACTCCTCACATTACCTCTGAGCCATCCCCCCCATCTTCAAATTGTGCCCCCTTGTTCTTGCACATCTCTTTTTCTAAAAGATGCTACCCTCTTGGACTTTGTTGATTCCCTTGAGGTACTTGAAAGTTTCTATCATGTCCCCTCTCGCCCTTCTTTCCTCAAGGGTATACATATTAAGCTTCTTTAGTCTTTCTTCGTATGTCTTCTGGTGCAGACCCTGCACCATTTTGGTTGCCCTCCTCTGGCCAGCCTCCACTCTGTCTGTCTTTGCGGAGATGGGGTCTCCAGAACTGCACACAGTACTCCAGATGGGGTCTGTACAGAGGGATAACAACTTCCTGTTTTCTACTATTGATGCCTCTCCGTATGCATCCCAGTATCCCCCCAGCCTTCCTTACTGCCTTCTCACATTGCTTGCCCACCTTTAGGTCATCTGATATAATTACCCCGGTCCCTTTCCGTTTTTACTGTTGTCAGTATCTCACCCCCCATTGTGTACTCTTCCCCTGGGTTTTTGTTTCCCAGGTGCATTACTTTGCACTTCTTTGTGTTGAATCTAAGCTACCATACTTTTGACCATTCCTCCAACCTTGCAGAGTCCCTTCTCATCCTTTCCACCCCACCTTGTGTATCAACCCTGTTGCAGATCTTTGTGTCGTCTGCATGCTGTCCTGTCTAATTGCAAAGAAAGCTCTGCTTGGCTTCACCCCATTGCTATTCATAACCTTTTCTGTCCTGTTACCAGCCATTACTCTACAAGAAGTATGACTAGGCACACCTTTGAAGTACTTTTCCAGAAAACACACCTGCCTAGGCGCGCCTATGTAGTTTGGGCAGCTCATTGACTGAAGGAATTTCCCAATTCCCTTGTGGATCTCCCCAAAATTTCACAATTTAAAAAATCTCTGAAAAATCAACTATTTCATGGATCAGTATGCAGTTGTTTTAATTGACCTCTACCTCCTTCCCTATTTTCTCCTGGATTGTCAGTGCCTAGGTATTTGTGCGTACCTCACTGCTACTTGATGAACTTGACCTTTGGGGCTGTTGTTACACAGTCTTGTCATTACTTTCCTACATTAGCTGCTATGTGTACCTGACCAGGCAACCTCTGGAGCTGGTGTTGTTTGTATTGTACCTGTTTGCCCTGGTACTGACGTGGAACTCTTGTAAAAGAGCACCTGTGCTCAGAGGTGTTTTCTGGATAATAAATATATAAAACAACTATCATGTAACAAGGGAATACAAAATATACATACAAATTTCAAAGATGGTCATTTAGAAACAATACCTAGTATTATACAATCGGACCTAATTAGAGATTTTTAGTAGCAGTATACAGTTTACTGTGCTATTTGTTAACATCTTAACAAGAGCAAGATTAACGAAGAGTTAGCGTACAGCATTTAATCAGTGCCCTAAGGGTCAGTCCTCAGAATTCATAGCTAGGTTCTCACAATGTATGGATTATTAACACTTTAAAGATTAACTAAAAATTATAAAAGTACTTTTATTGTTTTTTTCGTAACCACGATAAGAATATTTTAATATTATTATATAAACACGATGTTTAAACATTTTACATGCTATAGCATCCATAAATAAAAGCTATCCTGTTTAAAGGCCCGCTAGACTTGCACCAAGCAAGCATCATCAGATATAACAGTTATACTTCCAGGCTCACAGTTATTAACCATACACTCTCTAGATTTGAAATTGGCTATGGTGTTAGGCCAGATAATCAGGCAAGCGTCCAGTTTCGTGAGTCTATCTTGTGTGGCCATTTTGGGTTGGGTTAAGCAATGGATGATTCCAATGCCAGATGGCAGTACTGGTAAGAATGTGTTAAAATCCAAGCCAGTATGGCAAAATTACAGTCCTTGCCCCATAGACAAACCAAAATAGTGTCCGAAAGTGGGTCGTTTGACCACACTTGTTCCTACCACAAGGATGCTGGCTTTCGAGCAGACAAGACAGATCATTTGGCCTATTCTGCTGGCTTTTTAGTATGTTAAATAAGTTTGGACATTGGTCACACACAGTAGGGATGGCATAGTATGAAATTCTGATATGACAACCATCACATGTAGTACCATGGTTACTGTTATACTGCAGTATTCCAGAAGAAGAATTTTTGTACAAAAATGAAGCCTTCTCAGACTGCTGCATCAGGGATAGGTACTGTGGAATGGACAGTTGTCCCTGAAAATACAAAAAAAAAATTTAGCTGCATGGTCTGAATACCACGTTATACCGTGAACCATGGTTATCACGGTATCGGAAAATTGCCCATGGTATCAATTCCATGACTTTGATATCATGGTATACTGTAAAATCATGATAGTGTGACATCCCTTACACACAGAATCCCCTGACCTGAAGTCCGGGCCAAACCAGAGCTCGATATCTTCCCTCTTATAGGATTAAAACACTAAAGTGCATGCCCAAATCATAATGGCTACAAAACGGGTTAGGTACTAAATCCTGTGGTCAGTTTTCCCACATTAAATATTACTGTCAGCGACTTCCTGTTAAAGTGTAATCCTGACATTCAATAATGCCGAAATCAAGAAATACTGTCGACTGCTGACAGCTATCTTGTAAGAACGCTATTGTGACTATAAGACTAATGGCTCATTTTTGTGTTGCGTATAGGACTGCCACATTCCAGGCTCTGCAGATGAAGTCAGCATGCTTTGTTATACCCCAGTGCTGCACAGTTTTGGACCTGCCTGACATTGACATCAGGAGGAACAGTCCAGGAGTAAGGAAGCCCGGAGACCAGCCCAGGAGAGAGAACAGTTAATTCAAGACAGTACATGGTTTTACCAGAGTCTGACAGCTTACTCAGTAACTGTACCTGTACCTGTGCAGGTGTTACTGAGCAGATGCAGGACTGAAATCTGGCTACATTTAGTAACTAGGTTACAGCACCCAGCTTTCTCCCTGTTGATCTTTCAGCAATGGCTGAGGCAGCAACAACAGTTTGCCATGTTGTCCCATCACAGAAAGGACATGACAAGCTCTGCGTTGGTGGCTACTTGTTAGTCACTGGGAACGTCCGAGGCGAGTGGTACTATTGGTGTTGTCAGTACCGCAAATTGAAATACTCTCATGGATGAGCTATGACTGTCCTGCAGGGTGGACAGCATCTGTTGGTGAGTGAAGCTGCTCATAACCACTCATCAGATGCTGCCGACGCACTCATGGCAGAGGCAGTGGCTACACTGAAGCGGAGGGCAGTGGACACCCATGATAACCCCGCACAGTTAGTGCAGGAAGCAATGTCTAGTGTCCCTCCAGAGTTGTGCCAAAGCATGCCACGTAAACAGGCACTACTGCAGGTAGCGAAGCGGGCAAGAACTGCAAATCGGACCGTAGAGCCCAAAACAATAGCAGAGCTTGATGTTCCTGAGGGGTTGACTCTGCTGAATGGGCAACCATGGTTGCTAAAGGACTCCGTAGTTGGGGATGAACGGTTTCTTCTTTATACCACCAAGGCCAGTATTGAGCGCTTTTCGCAAGTGAAGTTCTGGATTATGGACGGAACTTTCTGTACTGTCCCATCTATTTTCAGGCAGCTATATTCTATTCATGCTCCAGTTGGCCCAGAAGAAACATCTTGTATCGTCCCTCTGCTTTTTGTTTTGAAGACACCAAAATCACAAAACAGTTATGTCGGGTTGTTTCAAGACATGCAAGACCTGGCAAATGACACGGACCTAATTTTAGCACCAGAGTATATAATCACTGATATCGAACAACCAGTGATTAATGCATTAAAACACGAGTTCCCTGACACTATAAATAAGGGGTGCCTTTCTTTCTCCTAAGCTGGTCTCTGGGCTCATAACTCGTGGGAGGTCCTTCCTGGAACCACGTGACGGGCAGGAAAAAGATTTCTTCAGGGGACCGGATCCTCTCCTCTGCATCCTGTAGCTCTCGGTTTTCTTCCTGCCTGCATGAGGCAGGTTCTCTGCAGGGGCTCTGTCACTGTTGTGGCAGGGCTGAAGACATCAAACTGTAAGTGCAGTTTACTTTCTACTCAGAAGAGGATTTTGAAGGAGGAAGCTTAATCAGTGTTGCTTCGCAGATTCTGTAGGGTACCCAATCTCAGCCTTGCATGCTGAACAGACTGGACCCCTTCTCTCCTACTTCTTTCCGCACTTTGAGGCACGCATCCCCCCCCCCCCCACAGTTATTACTTGGAGGGAGGCACATGATCACTCGACAGGATTCCCTTTTTTTTTTTTTTTTTCAAAAAAATCACGCAGGGATCCCAGCCTCAGCCCTGCGTGCTGTACAGTCTGGCTCCTCATATCTGCACACAGATGTTCGCTGTCCCCCTTCCCGCCGCCAGCACCCTGAGTCTGGCAGGTCACAGGAATCAGGGCCCCTCACGCTGCACATTTATTTTTGGCTCCGGAGAGCTGCGCTTTAGTATCCTCGTCGACAGCCTTGCTGCTCAGGCCATCGATGCTGCACTCCGTCAATGAGCCCCCTGGTCCACAGGCTTGTCGATGGACATGGGTGAAGCCTCTAGGAGCGATCACGCCCTGTGGCAGTAGGAGCTTCATTTCGGCTCAGGATGAGCCGTGCTACAGCCCTCCTCAATGACCTGGAGGGCACAGGCAGAAGCGTTTTTTCTGTTGACGAGCCCCCGGTCCTCTGGCTCGCTGGCGATCGGCGGAGGAATTCTCTTGGAGCATTTGCGCTTTAGAGCAGCAGGGGCTTCATTTCGGCTCAGGAAGAGCCATGCTACAGCCCCTCATCGATGGCCAGGAGGGCACAGGCAGTCGACTCTGTGGCCTATTACTGAGTCTCCTACCCATCAGGCCCCTGGATGCACAACAGGGGAAACCGGCCAGAGCGATAGCGCTCCCCTTACAATCCAGCTGCTTGTTGTCTGCTGCCCTCAACATGTCCCGCCAAGGGTGATCGAACAGTGGAAAGGGCGCAGCTGACAACGTGTTGACGAGCCTTTGCTAACTTTGGCTCGTTAATGTCTTTGAGCCCATTTGGACAGTTAGGCCCTCGCTCCAGGTAGCAGTGCTAATAGGACTCAAAATAGGGACTCATGCCACCCTTCAGTACAAAAGGTCTACAAGGGCTGTCGGGAGCATAGCACAAATTCTCACAGGGCGGAAAGTGCCACAGACTTATATCCCCCCCCCCTTAGGTCACCTTCTCTGGCTCGCTGTGCCTAAGTGAGACAGCTACAAGGTCGGAGGAAGTCCGGAGACATCTACCCTGCTATCACAGGAACCAATCCCGGGCAGCGTAGACCCATCAGCCCTTCTCCTCCTCCAAGGGGTAGCGTTGTTTACCATCAGACATGGCTCTTGTTGTAATAGGCAAGCCTAACAGGGCCTTTGCCCTCAACCCATCATCCTCTGACCATCATTCCTTGATTTCCTTCATACACCCCATGCCTCCTCCCAGTCTTCGGACCGGAGGGACATCTCTTCTCTCGGCATCATAGGAGAGGAAGAGGTTACATACTAGTAGCAGATTTGAGGATGTCCACAGTGGAAAATGTCCAACGGGACAGACCCCCAAGTCTGCCTGAGGTCAGTTAGACCCCCCAGACGAAGGGGGGTTACTGGGCGGCGTTTTTGTCTCTGATGGCTCTCCATCTAGAAACTTAGTCTTGGATAACCTGTATTTCTTCATTAGGCGGGTGAGTGAGGAGTTTCACTTGAGGCCTCCCTTGTCAACTCCTAAACAACCAACCAGCGCTCAGACTTGCATCGGCTGCCAAGCAAAAGAGAGAAAATATATATCCTACTGGGGTTGGGGCTTCTCTGTGAGACCAAGGGGATACGAAGATGGATGCATCCCTCAAAAAGACTCCTTAGTCCTCCGCAACCTCCCTTAGAGCAGCTGCAGACAACCTGTTCTCAGCATGAGCTGCACTACCATGGCCCACTGACCTGGCATTCCAGCATGCTGACGAGCCAGATATAAACAAGCCCACCCCGCAGCAACTACAGCTCAGGACTGTTCTCTGCATTCTCAGCTGATGTCTTGAAGGAGGCTGCCAGATGCACAGCAAGGGCCGTGCTTTAACTCACCTCAACATACCTAATGATGCAGGCATGGCAGGCAGACAGGTCGCCAAGGCACACTTGGTGAATGCCCCCTATGAGGGAGATCTCCTGTTCAGATCAGCTCTAAAGGGGGCGGTAAAAGAATCCATGGAAATGACGAAGACTTAAGTACCACAATCCAGGAGCAGGTACAGACCCTGGTCGTAGGGATCCAGTCAGAGTATTCAAGCCCGTACATACTTGGAGGACAAATTAAATCTGAGATGCTAGAAAGGTCACAGTAAAGGCCCCGGACCCATTCACAAGTAGGGGGCAAGCTTTCCAGTTTTCTCAAGGAAAGGGTTTGCACCTCCATGATCAAGGAGTGCCAGAGAGTTTTATGCAGGGTTTCCCCCACTTCATGTGGTACCCTCATCCTTATCTGCACAGACTATGTAGACTCTCCAAACACTCACAGACCACTTACAGGCTGGAGCAAGCAGTGAGTGCCCAGTGCAAAAAGATACTTGGACATTTATGGTCTATTCATCATAGTCCCAAATCGCTCTTGAGTTTTCAGGGCCATATGGGTCCTAAAATGTCTGATTGAATTAGTCCACCACAGGACATTCCAGATGAGTACCCTTGTATCCATCTTCAGGGGAATTCCATCAGGGAGATCAGTTGGTCTCAGCAGATTTTCAGGTGCATTTTGACATATCCTATCTGGGCGTCACTCTGTTCAATGCCCCACAGTACGAGCAAACAACTCTGGCAGTGACTGAGGTCACCCAGTGCCTCTCCCTCATCGAATTCCTGATCACCAAAAGAGCTCTTTTCTGCCATCCAAGCTTCTGAATCATTGAGGAGTAATCTTCTGAACATCCCAAATTAAAGACTTTCCCTACGGATGCTAAGTTCAGGAACCTCAGGGTTCTCTTCAGCAAAGACCAAGTGGCCTGATGCCGTTCAGACCACACCCTCACACAGCTTACGGGGATGATGGTCTCCCTGGCGGTCTCCATTCCATGGGCTGTGGTTCTCATGCATCCCCAGCAGTCGAACCTACTACATCAAGGGTTCCAGTCAAAGGTCAGTCCGGGCCAGCAGATTCAAACATATGGCCAGTCAAACCTGCTCCATCAAGGGACCAGCCAAAGGGTTAGTCTGAGCCCACGGATTCAAGGCTATTGCTAGGCGGAAGCATCCCTGCATTGGGGGACTCGTTGCTCCAACTTCATGAAGGATCTCAAGTGGGGGCATCCTCACCAGGGGAGAATTACTACCGATACCAGCCTTTGGGGCTGGCAAGTAGTTAAGGGTAGAGACCCACTACAACATCAACATGCTGGAGATACCTCCTGACATTTCAAAGATTTGAAGCACAGGTCTCCAACCAGGATGCTCTCATCCTCAGTTAGTCGAACCACAATGGCCTGCACCTATCACCTGGGAGGTACATGAGCTCTTGGATAGTACAAGAAAACCCTATTGCTCTTCCAGTGGGCAGAGCATCACCTGGTGAGCTTGGTGTCCGTATACATACCAGATCAGATGAACATCATGGAGGATTGGCTAAGTCAGGATGTTCTTCCAGGAGATTGGGATCTAAAGGTCAGTCCCTTATTCCTTCATGCGGCATGGGGGGGCCTCCTGCAGGTAGTTCTTCACTGGCTGGTGAAGCCACAAAGTTCCCCAGTCCTGCTCTCTAATCAGGGTTGAGCTGACCATAGCATAGGATGCCTTCTCCCTAGACTGGGGCCCTGCAATTTCATACTAACATACTAAAACGCCAGCAGAATAGGCCTAACGGTCTTTCGCGTCTGCTCTTTTGGTCAGCCCCCACCCTGGGTGCTGACCTTGCTGCCCCCCTCGCCTTCTCTGGCTTCTCCCTTCCCAGTTCCGGATATTCTTGCTGTATTGGATTTTGCTTCCAGAACCCTTCCCCTGTACCTGTCCCTCCCTCTTGAACCCCTCCACTGTCTCTGCTCCACCAGCCCCCTAGGCAGCGATTCCATGGCTCCACCACCCTCCTCAGTGAAGTAGCACCTCCTCTTTCTCCGTGAATCTTCCCCTCCAGCTTCCACCCATGCCCTCTAGTGGCCCCCTCCTCCTTCCTTCGGAGCACCCTGACTGTTCCTCCCCTATTTACCCCTCTTCATGTACCTGAAGACCTCTATCATGTCCCCCTGGTCCCTTCTCTCTTCCAATGTGTACATATTTAGCTCTTTGAGCCTCTCCTCATAGGTCCTCTCCCCCAAGCCCCACATCATTTTGGTTGCCCTCCTCTGGACCCTCTCCAGGAGTTCAATGTCCCTCTTTAAGTGTGGCCTCCAAAACTGCCACACATGATACTCAAGGTGCGGCTCACCAAGCAGTTATACAGAGGGAGTATGACTTCCCTCCTTCTGGAGGTGATCCCCCTAGCGATGCATCCCAGCATTCTGTTGGCCTTGGCTGCTGCCCTCCTACAAGTCTCAGAGTTGTTCATCTTGACATCCCACCACCACCCCGGGTCCCTCTCAGCCATGAGGACTTATGCATTCCCAGTGTACACTTGGCTCGGGTTTCTGGCCTCAGGTGGAGTACCTTGCATTTCCCTGCATTGAACCTCAGCTTCCACTTTCTAGACCATCTTTCCAGAACCTCCAGGTCCCCTGTAGGGCCACCCTCCCCTCCTCCCATCCACCCCGCCCCCAGTTTGAGTCATCCAAGAGAGACTCATCTCACTCCTGATTCCTGTCCTTATGTCAGAGACGTAGGTGTTGAACAGAAGGGGCCCAAGGACTGATCCCTGTGGGACCCCACTAATGACCCTCTTTGGGGATGAGACTATCCCGCCAACTACGACCCTCTGAGTCCGGTCCTGGAGCCAATTGCCTATCCATCTGATCATCTAGTTCCCCACCCCCATTTCTCCCAGCTTATCCAACAGGCCCACGTGAGGAACAGAGTCAAATGCCTTGCTGAAGTCTAGAAAGAGGACGTCCACTGGTCTACCCAGGTCCAAGGCACTCGTCACCCAGTCATAGAACTCCATCAGGTTTGTCTGACACGATTTCCCCGGGATGAATCCATTTCATGTATGACTTTCCTACAATTCTGCTCATCTCAAGAATCCATTTCTACTGATCCCAAGGCTCCTGCACAAGATCACCCTGGATTGGGTGGAGCCATTCTCTGACATTGGAAAATCAACCTGGTCCTCAGAACCATCACCAAGACCCCATTGAAGCTCATTAAGGAAACTGCCGTCATCCTCCTCAGAGCGAAGGTCGTCTTCTTACAGTACTCACTTCAGCCCGCTGTATTAGCAGATAGGAGCTCTGTTTTCCAAGGACCCTTACACCGTGTTCCCCCAGAACTCTGATTCTCCGAACATATCCATCTTTTCTACTGAAGGTGTTATCTTCCTTCCCCGGTTACCAGGAATTGAATATCCCTGCCCTATGTCCTAGCCCTAAGAGTGAGAAGGAAAGGGAAATTCTCCTTCTGGGCTAGAGGACAGCACTTGAACTTTACATCAGGAGAGCAGAAGCCCTTATACGACTCTACTAGTCTATTCATCCTCACCTTCAGGGCTGAATTTGGGCAAAAAAGCCTTAAAAGCCTCTTGGATGTTGGCCCAGTGGCGCTGAGGACTGAGGCGCTGGGCGCCATACCTCCGCACCGCGCCAGTGACCGTGTCGGGAACAAGCCCCGGCCTCTGGGGAGTGGACCAGGAGAGAAAAGATTGGCGCCAATGGCGCTCGCTTCTTCGGGGGTTACTTGCACACTCCCGCTGCAATATTGACACATAGGGGAGCCTGGGTGAAGGTGCGGTGGGAGGGAGTAGCAGAATCAGGATAGGGCAGAGGGGCAGAGCAGGAGGCACGTCTCAGTGTGCCTTCGGGCTCCTTATCTCTCATTGCATGCCAACGTCTGGGGACAAACAAGGAAAAACACCCTCTCTCTCCTAGGTGACGACTCCTCGCAGTGTGTGTGGATCCTCAGGCTTGTTGGGCAGACTCCGCTGTACAAGCAGTCCACGTCGCAGAATGTAAGGTTCGGAGGGGTAAAAGTGGGGTATGCCTCCTCACCCTACCCTGGAGTTATACAGGCATCTAGGTTAGTGGACTGTGTGCTCTAGGTGCAGACTCTGACGAGGAGAGGAATCTCACACACACACACAGGTAGAGGTAGTCTGAAAGAGTGGAGAGAAGGGCAGTTAGGTGGAGCAAAAATACAATAGTGTAAAAAAAAAGCCTCTTGGACCAAATTAATTTGTTCTCTTCCCTTTTCTTCTCTATCAGCTTCCAAAAGGTTGGGGCTTTCTATGCTGGGCCCATGGAGGGCACCTTCAGCTTGAGCAGTAGCTACCTCCTGGGCAGAATTCAGAGAAGCCTTTCCAGCAGTCTTTCACAGAGTGGCCACTTGGGCATCTATCCATTCCTTGGCGTAGTTCTACAGATTGGATGTGTCTCCCTCTGCTGAGGCATCCTTTGGTTAACTGGTCCCTCCATCGGCGGGGGACCCATAAATGTCTGCTAACATTCTTCCCACCGAGGAAGCAAAGAGATGTACTGCTTTTGTATATCCCACGAGTTATGAGCCCGGAGACCAGCTTAGGAGAGAGAAATTGAAATTTAAATACCCGTAAATGTTCTTTCTCACACTGCTGGTCTCCGGGCTCCTCCCCTCCCAGAATGTTAGACATTGGCCATCTGGCCTGAGGGTTTGAAGTCAGCTCTTTCTGGTTGTACGTTCATATTAACATTTCTTCTTGCTGTTTCTCAGTGATGTTTTACTTCAGGGGACATGCTTTGGAATGAACTGAGAGCTACAGGATGCAGAGGGGAGGATCTGGTCCCCCTGCAGAGATCTTTTTCCTGCCTGTTACGTGGTTCCAGGAAGGACCTCCCACGAGTTATGTATTTAAATTTAAATTTTCCATTTAGGCCAGATAGTGTGGAGATGAATACAGGCAGTCGACTTGGCTCCACAGTATGGGTCTGATTTAGAGTTAAGCCTACTATTGTGGCATCTTGTAGCACTAGCCTTTTTGCCACCAGAAGAAATAAAAGCTGCATACAATCATGGCCAAAAATATTGGTGCCTTTGCACTTTTTTCAAATAACTCACAATTTCCTCTAAACATAACTTGAAATTAACAACAGTTTTTGGTCTCCACAATTCTTTATTTCTCTGTTAATATTACAGAACCTTTGTTTTTGATTCAGAATTTAATACTGTACAGTATATCCTTTTAAATCAGAAAATGAAAAGAAATGGCATTGACAAAATTATTGACACCCTAGACTTAATATTTGGTAGCATAGCCTTTGGTCAAAATAACTGCAATCAATCGCTTCCTATAGCCATGGATGAGCTTCCTGCACCTCTCTACTGGCAGTTTGGCCCACTCTTCTTGTGCAAACTGCTCCAGTTCTCCCAGATTTGAAGGTGCCTTCTCCCAACTGCTGTTTTCAGATCTCTCCACAGGTTTTCAATGGGATTTAGATCTGGACTCATTGCTGGCACTTCAGAACAGTCTAGCGTCTTGTCTTGAACCATTCCTGGGTGCTTTTTGAAGTGTGTTTGGGGTCATTGTCCTGCTGGAAGACCCATGACCTTCACGAGACCCAACTTTCTGACACTGGGTTCAACATTGCGCTCCAAAATGGCCTGGTAATCTCCAGATTTCATGATGCCATGCACACGTTCAAGGCACCCAGTGCCAGGGGCAGCACAGCAACCCCAAAACATCACTGAACCTCCTCCATGTTTGACTGTAGGGAAGATGTTCTTTTCTTTGAAGGCTTCATTTTGTTTTCTGTAAACAGAGATGATGTGCTTTACCAGAAAGCTCTAATTTGGTCTCATCTGTTCACAGGACATTCTCCCAGAAGGATTTTGGCTTGTTCAGGTGTGTTTTGGCAAACTCCAGTCGGGCTTTCTTATGTCTCTCTCTCTCAGTAGTGGGGTCCTCCTGGGCCTCCTACCATATAACCCCCTTTCATTGAGTTGGCGACGGATGGTGCGAGTTGAAACTGTCGTACCTTGTGTCTGAAGGTCAGCTTGAATCTGTTTGGCAGTTGATCGAGGTGTTTTCTCCACCATTCGAACAATCCTGCGCTGCAATCTTCAATCAAGTTTTCTCTTGCGGCCACGTCCAGGGAGGTTGGCTACAATGCCATGGGCCTTAAACTTCCTGATAACATTACGTACGGTGGAAACAGGAACATCAAGGTCTCTGGAGATTGATTTGTAGCCTTGAGATTGTCCATGCTTGGCTACAATCTTCTGTCTGACCTCCTCAGACAATTCTCTGGCTTTCTTTCTTTTCTCCATGCTCATTGCGGTACACACAGTGACACAAAACAGGAGAATGAGTCCTTTTCTCTATTCAAACTGGTTGAATGAGTGATTTTTATATTGCAGGCACCTGCAACTCACCACAGGTGAGTTCAGTTCCAAAGTGAAGGAGAATCACCTGCTTGAAATCTAATTATTTCTAACTACTTCTAAAGGTGCCAATAATTTTGTCCGGGCCATTTAAGGATTTCTGTGTGGAATAAGCTAAGACTTAGTAAATTTTTCTGCTTTTTGTGTTTTATTCCACTGCAAACCAAAGAAATACATATGTGGATACCAAAATATTTTTTAATTTCAACAATTTTCTGGAAGGAATGGTGCATTATTAGAAAAAACTGCAAGGGCACCAATATTTTTGGCCACGACTGAATGTAGAACTCAAAGGAATAGTGCCACAAAATGCAGAACCACTATTATCGTGGTTCGAAGAGAATTACATCTTGGGCAGAGTATGGAGGCAAATTAGAAACAGACCTTCAATCAGAAGCCCGCCCATTTTTGCACCTGAGTTCTGGTCAGTTAATGACCAAATAGAGAGTGGCATTCCCAGAACTCAAAACAAGGTGGAAGCTTGGCACCGAAGACTTGGTGCATTAGTGGGCTCTACGCATGTAGGAACCTATCGCTTCATTGAACACCTGCAGAAGGAGGGTATTGCACACAATCTTAACATCTAAGTACTTTTCTGAGCAGTTCAGAATTTTAACTTTTGAAATAAAATTGGAATTTTTTTAATGGTTGTGCTATTTATGAATTAATGGATTACAGAAAGCAGAAATTGTGCTATTTAGGGTATGGAAAAATTAATATGCCTGATGGATTACAGGAAGCAGAAACTGAAAGGACATTTCAGGATCGGGAATGGTGAGTACATTTCCGGATTATTCAGTGTCTGTATTAAGTTAATTCTGGAGTTTTTTCGGGATTTTTTTAACGCGGGATTTCAAGCGGAGGGGATTAGGACAGATCCCCTACAAAACAATAAATCCACGTGCTTTCATACAGCTCAGTCATGTAACAGAATTTGAGGCTTACCATTCTATAGCCCTCTCACTATTTAGATTTTAAAATGTCCTAAATACCGTGGATTCTGTCATCATTAAAGACAAAAAAAATATGAGAAATGTCTTAATAAAAGCTGTATATTTATGAGAGCACTTAACACATGCGAGGCAAATAGTGTAATAAGTTCTTATGTGCTGAAATCTCAACAAGTATAATAAAAGCATTTGAAATCTTAATAATAGTATTTCCTTAACTAATACAGCACTCTAATCAATGTTTAAATACACAAAACAGATAACACGAAAATAACGTAAAATATACAAGAACGATCATATTTTCTATCAACTTTCGTCATGCTCTTTATAGTCCTAATGCTCATTTGAGAACTGTTCATAAAATTCAAACCGTTTTTACGTTTGAGATAGTTGAGTGAATTCAAGTACAAATTCATAACTTTACCACCAAAGCCTGTGTCGATCATACCTTCTATTAGCTTTCATCATATTCTTCATAGTCTTAATATTTATGTGAGAAATGTTAATAAAATTCTAACCCTTTTTAAATTTATGAGGTTGTTGATTGTATCCAATGTACAAGTTCATAACTTTAGCACTGAAGCCTATATAATCGTAGTGTACATTTTTCAGAGGTCTGGGCTAGTTTTATAGTAACCTTTGTTGAGGCCGCATCCTTTAAAGGAATCATATTTCAATTTGATTCAAAGATTACAAAGAAAGGGAAGGAGTCTGAAAGTATAAGATGAATACAGCAGTACCTCTGGATGCAGTATCTCTTTCTAGAGTCACTATATTGTGGGGTAAGACGAGTTAAGTCACCGACTATATGGATCAGTTAAGCAATAATGTACAACAGTGGGTGTGGTGGTGTGAGATTTACATAAACCTTGGGTGTGGTGTGGCACGGGGCTGCAGTCTGAGTGTCGTAAACCACCCGAGGCGCGTGTAAATCTCACCACAACACACCCCCTGGTGTGCATTTTTGCAATTATGAAATTAAGAAAAAATATTGTTTTCATTAATAAATTATTTTTTATAATTTTAATGGAATTTAAGATTTTATTCATCCATCTATAATAATCCCAATAAGACAGAAACAAGTCACTGAAAAACAAAACAGTTGCTAGAGACTGCTGGATTTTTTTTATGGCATTGTGTTTTCCCTTTCCTTCATGAATATAACGTTCTGCTAATGTATGCTGAGGAGGACTGTTGTACATGTAGTCTTGTTCTGCTTGCAGAGTGTCTCTGATAGTGCTTATGACAGTTGAAACATTCTGTGTCTGTCACCAAAGTTGCACATATTTGAAGTGGGTAACCGGGATAATTGTAATGGGTGCTTCAATGAATGACAGTGGGTCTGCATGTTTAATATAATTCCTGCCCCACCAAAAGTGTTTTAAAAAGTTTGTGCAGATGAGTGTGTAGTCGTCCTTGCCTCAGGTGAGGCCTGCATATTAATTTGAGGTGCTGTCTCGGTCTGAACATCTACTGCTGGTCAGTGTGAGAGAGAGGATTTGATGCCACGTCATAGGCTATGCTGCTACTGATGTTAGCCAACTCATCAGGAAGAGGAAGGGCGCATTGGCTCGGCTCCTCAGCCCTAAACTTCTTGTTGCTGCCATGTGTATATTTAGAATTTCTGCTTCATATGCTATGCCGTTGGTCGCTGTATTTACATGATGGTCATTATTCCGGCTGTGTTGCAACCATGGAGGTTGCTTCACGATTCGGGCTAACGATGTGAAAACTATGAAGGAATGCATCAATTGAGCTGCTTAAAATGTTTACTGTGCTTTTGTTTTGCAGGTACTCTGCATTTTCAAATAGTTTTTTTACTAACTGCTTTTGTAAACTACAATGGATTTGGGGGATTTGTGGAGAATATTCTATCAGCGGCGGTCTGTTACTTCAGAATGTTGGATTTTGCTTTCATGAACATTCGGGCACTTAATATCAGCCTCTGATTTTGTTAGGCGGTCAGTGGTGGTCAGCTGGGACTGTAGCCATGTGTTTGTTGTGAGATTTACACAGGCCAAAGTTCCAGTCTGACCAATCAGGTTGATTTATTTTTGCTAACCATTTTATAATTACGGGTATTAAGAAGTGGCCAGCACTTTGAAGCATATATTCCTTTATGTCTCTTATAAAGTTTTCAGGTCAAATACTTTCCCCGGAGTCTTCTACCCTTGTAATTCGGGTGGCAATACTTTCTGGAAAGATTCTTCTCTCTCCTCATCTCCTTTCTGGCAAGACTTTTGGTCTTCGTGTTTCATGCTTTTTACCTTAGCCATACTTGGCTGTGAAAATAAAGCAAAAAGAAACATTCCACTGAGCATAGCAATTTCCTTCAGTATCAAAATGTTAACACCCATACCCTTTGGCAACATTAGCATACCTGCATATCATAACAAAAAGTCTTAACACATTGGTTCCCATAGACGCCATATGGTGTCGGAACCATCCATTGCTAGATCTGACCCAAAATGGCCACCAGGAGGAAATGAGGCACACATTGTGCTTCAGCGCTTCCCTTCCCCCAAAAAAGCTGTCTAACCCTGCTGTTCTCATGATTCAGTATTCACTTGAATTGATTCCTTGAGATTTTTTTGAGACAGGTTCTAATTTTCCCAGAAAGAGCGCCATGTTATTGCATACTACCGCAGTTTTAAAAGTTCTGATACTTGTGCAGCAACACCTGTACAGCAGTGTACGGGAATACGCTGGGGATAACCGAGGGCAAGGCAGCTGCCACGTGCACAAGAGAACACCATGCACCTCGTTCCTCACAGGTCTTCAGGACTTCAGAATACGGGACACTTTGTCTGTTCACTGTTAGCCGCTGTGAGTAAAGTGACCCCAAACCGTTTAGTCACTATGCTAAAATATGAGCCACACAATGATACATGCTGCCAAATTATTTATTCTAAACCATGTATTATATTGTTGCTAAAAACAACGTGAAAAGGTTTTCTCTTCAGTGGCGCAGGTAACTTTAGAAATCTTAGCCACGTGTTAAAAACATTCACTGGTGGCGATGTGGCCAGTGGCAGGTGGGAACATAGAATAGTGGAATTAGAGCAAAGGGAACCTTCAACAAGCAAGGATTTGGTGTTTTCAAATACAAACTGCGACAGCACCGTACCTCAACCAGCAGCTGTGGCTGCCTCCACTAACACTCCTCCTGTGCCTCAAGGGCACCCTAGCACTCTTATCTCATGTCTAACCTACTTGTCTGACGTGAACTATCCTTAACACTTCAGGTCACCATCCTGCCTCACCTTTGCCACCTGTACCCCACCCATTCTGCATACTCTTCCCTCCCCCCCCCAACCCACCCTCTAGCACCCTTACCACTATCCTCCTACTATCATCTCCTCTCGTGCAACGCAGTAGGGTGCCCTGACTTTGACTCAGGCAAGTTACTTGCTGCCTGTGATCCTAAATTTGGTGTGTTCATTATAGGAACTGTCTAAAAATGTATTGCTGTATTACTGTGTCTTACTGTTACTCTGCCTAAAACGTGTACTACTGTTTTGATGTACCTTTGTCCTTGTAATTGACGTGGAACCCATAAATGAGCAACCGCTCACGGGTGTAATCTAAGAACTCGATAAATAAAATAAATAAAAAAGGATTTAGGCAAAATTTTAAAGATCATGTGTAACACTGCAGTGACCTTCAGCCTTCACACAGCAGTACAAAATACCTTTCTTAGTGGTATGCAGTCACTGCTTTACAATATCTGTTAAAATAGTGTTTATTTCACTTGAAATTGTTGCCCATTGGGTTGTGCTGTTCCCAAAGTGCACAGACGCTGTACACAAGACGTCCATAGCATGATGATGTCATTTGGTGTGCAAGCAGGACTGTGGAGGGACTGAATGTACAGTCTTGTACTGTATTAGCTGCCTTAGTGAATGTTTCATTTAACATACTAACATACTAAAAAGCTGAGCAGATTAGGCCCTATGGTCTATCGAGTCTGCTCGGGGATCAGTGCCTAACCAGGGCACCGTTATAGCCTCCCTACCCTCCCTACAACGTCCCCCAACCCCCAGCGGGGCTCTGGGATGCACCCTCCCCCTATACCTATCCCAGTCTTTCTTGAACCCCTTCACAGTTGTAACAGCCACCAGCTCCATGAGCAGCACATTCCAGGGCTCCACCACCGTCTCAGTGAAGTAGCGTTTCCTTGTCCCCCCCCAGCCTCATTGCGTGCTCCCTGGTGGCCCCTTCCTCACTCAGCTGAAGCACCCCCTCTAGGTTTACCCTGTTCATTCCCTTGAGATATTTGAAGACCTCGATCATATCCCCTCTGTTCCTCCTCTCCTCCAGCGAGTATAGGTTGAGCTCTTAAAGTCTCTCCCTGTAGGGCTTTTCACCTAGACCTTGTATTATCCTGGTCGCCCTCCTCTGGACCCTCTCCAGAAGAGCAATATCTCTCTTTAAGTAAGGACGCCAAAACTGCATGCAGTATTCAAGGTGCGGACTAACCAGGCAGTTATACAGTGGAAGGAGCACCTCTTGGCTCCTTGAGGTTATCCCCCGGGCTGTGCACCCTAGCATTTTATTTGCTTGGGCCGCAGCCCTTCTACACTGCTCCAACACCTCCGAGTTATTCATTTTGGCATCCTCCACCATCCCAAGGTCGTTCTTCCCCCTAGAAACCTGCAGTGCCTCCCCCCTCAAGGTGTATACATGAGCCGAGGTTTTGGCCCCCAGGTGAAGAACCCTACCCTTCCTAGTGTTAAACATTTGTTTCCAGGCACGTGACCACCTCTCCAGGTCTTTCTGGAGAGCCAACTTCCCCTCCTCCCCATCCACCACCACCCACAGCTTCGAGTCATTGGCAAAAAGGTTCCTCCCGCTCCTGATACCCCTACCGATGTCTGAGATATAGGTGTTAAACAGGAGTGGTGTTATTTGAATAAAGTCATGCCAGCAGTGCAGTTTAAATTTAACTTCCCTCACTCAATTGCACTGTATAGTCTTGCCCTGTTAAATGACAAGTTTCACTTACATTTAACGGAAGATTCTTTAGCCCCCTTGTCTGCTTCTTTGGGTTTGTCCCTCCACGCTCATGATCTGAGGGTGCACCTTAAGCTGACAACCCCAAGGAGCATGTAGACTCTTGCATGGACTAATTTACATATTGTAGGCATATGAGGACGAATCAGTTTTCCTACACATTGATTAATATTGACCTTAACAAAGCAGTCTTTTCATGGAAACGAGTAATGTCACTATTAGAATTAACATTTTTAATATTGGCACTGTGGCTCTGTGCTTGCGCACCCACGTTGACTTTGTGCTGCAGATACAGTCACTGTAAGTTCTGCAGAAGAGGTTGGCAACCTACAATAGATGGACAGTGGCATGGAAGGACACTCAACCTCCAGGAGGAAACTAGTTAATAATCTTAAATTACAAAAGCTCTCCATGTTTCTTATTATTATTCTGCAGTCAGCTATTGGGAGATGCTGGGCTAGCTGAAATCTAATTAAAAAAAAATCTAAACAGAAAAGTTCTTAAGCGCTAACTGGAGCCAAGCTGGGTGGTGGTGGTGGTGGTGGTGATGATGAAAAAGAAGGAGAAGAAGAAGAAGGAGGGGGAGGGGGAGGGGGAGGAGGAGGAGGATTCTGACGCTTAGTCCAGTGATGAGGAAACAAACTATGTAATGTAAATGGGGCAGTATGTAATTACATTTTGTGGCTGTATTTTTATTATTGACCTGTCTGAGCTGGCCCGGTGGCACTGAAGGCTGGGGTGCTGGACGCCTTACCTTGCATCACACCAGCGACCTGGGTAGAGAACGAGCCTGGGTCATCAGAGAGCTGGCACGGGGTGGGGCAGGGAGGGAACAGGATTGAATAGCCAAAAGGCAACTTCGTTCTACTGCCCCCGGATGAAGGTCCACAGGCAGGCGAGCAGTGGGAGGGTGTCCCGGTACCACAGCGTCCACGCGCACATGGCTAGGCAGGGTCGAGAGAAAAAAAAGAATTACCTGCCCGAGTGGACATATACTTTTTTCCGTGAATTTCATACCCTGTAAGTGAAATTTGTCATTTAACAGGGCAAGACTATACAGCGGGATTGAGTGAGGGAGGTTAATTTAAACTGCACAGTTGGCATGATTTTATTCAATTAAAACATTCACTAAGGCAGCTAATAAAGTACGAGACTGTACTGTCAGTCCCTTCACAGTCCGGCTTGCACACCAAATGATGTCATCACTCTGTATGTCCTTTAGGAAGTGCAGCGGGAAATACAAAGTGAAGGGAAAACGTAAGCTACAGTATGTGTGAGGGCAAGAAACATAAATGTCTGAGTGTTCCAGCAACAGACACTAGAAATCACCACAGAGGACCTTTTAGAAGCCTGTCAGTGACTCACAAACACCAGGGGATTGAACTGTAGGTAGACATTTTGCATATGATCTTTAACATTTTTACCAGGAAGCTTATTTATCCCATTCTAAAATATTCTAGAATTCTTAATACTGGGATTTTGCAAATGACAGCATTACTTAGATTTATCCAGAGTAACTTGTGTTTTGCATTTATTTCCGTAATTGTCTAAATTAAATGTTGAGGATTCCTAGTTTCCCTGTATAATTTCAATTTTTCGATTCCTTAGTCTCATCAGTTGCTTTAATCGTTATGTTGACCATTTCAATGAATTACCCCTTGCCTTAACTTTCCTCTGTGGCCCTGTACATACTGGCGGTATGAAAATGGTTTTAAAACTGTTACAGCCCTTACCGTGTCAGCACAACTAGACAGTTTTAAACAGTGTTCTAACACTGTAGCCGCGCATCTATAGTACCTCATTTGTAATGAGTGTTGAAACACCATGCTGCACGCCACACTCGCTCCAGTACCACAGTGCTCACTGTCAGCTGTAATACACTTTTTGTTCCTGAGCTGTACTATTAAGAAAGTAAGACACACTAAGTAGTGCTGCACAGCTGAAAACTGGCAGAATTTAACATTTACTTTCTAAACACTTCCTGTCTTGGTACTCTCCACATATTTGCAGCTGCAGTCACAGCATCATGGTATAGCTGTGAAGTGCATCCTGGACCATAGGAGGACAACGGAGAGGAAGCATGGTGGCAACTTCCGTCGGCGCAGGTAATTTTACTTGTTAGGTTTAAAACCGTTTTCAAACCAAGCTGAAGCCCTTTTTTCATTAGAGCTTAAACTTGGTTTTAAAATGTTACCAGTGTGGACAATGAACTGTGGGTTTTTTTTTAATGTTACAGACAGTAACGTTATAAAAACACCTGTGTACACAGGGCCAAAGGGGAACATTTTTCACATTCCATTAAACTCTGATGATTAAAAAAAAAAAAAAAAGGGGGGGGCAAACAGTAAATCAGCAGAGGGTATTGTGTCCATAAAGGACTAATCAATTTTAAGACAAGCTTGCTTGAAGGCATTGACTTTATTTTTTGGAAGAATTCGAGCAGAGGACATACCAGGAGGCACCTTGGGTAACTTTGTAGTCCAGCAGCAATATAAAGGTACATGGTAATTCAATTTGGAGGGGAGGGGAATCCTTAAGTTGAAAATAGAGGGGTTCATTGGTGAAAAGTGGGGTTTACACTTGTGAAGGGAGTGATGTTAGAAAAGGCTGTCGGGGGTCCGATAAAGGAGGGACTCTGTCTCCACCCCCCTTGGGAGCTGGAGGAATGCGGGAAAAGGCCGACTGGTAAAGTGCAGACCAGGGGAAAACGGAATCCCCATGGGAACACGAGCAGGGGAAATGGAAGTATAGGAAAGGGTGGAGGTAGTCCTGCTAAATGCCAGGAGCTTGGGCAATAAAATGCCTGAGCTCCAGGCGATGCTAACTGAGGGAGCGGTGGATGTGGCAGCGGTCACTGAGACCTGGGCCACCTGTAGGACACGACTGGGACCTGAATCTGGAGGGTTACACTATGTTCAGGGAAGGACGGGGGAGGAAGGGAGGAGGGGTAGCAATAATAGTCAAAAACTGCATTGGCATAGGGGAGTAGAGGAGGCGGAGGGAATCGTGAGGTGATTTGAGGCACCTTGATAACAAGGGGGGGCAAGAGAGTAAAATAGGAGTGGTGTATAGACCCCCATGGCTGCGTGGAGGAGCTGGAGGAGATCTGGTGGCAGATGTTGGGAGACACTGCAGATTGGGCAGGGAAGGGTGGTGGTGGTGTTGGGGACTTAAACATGCCAGGAACAGACTTGGAGACTATGACATCCCTCGGTGGCCAGGGAACAGAGGTTGTTGGATGTCTTTCAAGACGCGTTCCTAACTCAGCAGGTGGGGGAACCGACCAGGGAGGCGCGGGTACTGGATGTGGTCCTGGCAGACAGCGACCAGATTGGGGGCCTGGAGGTAAGGGACCCGTTGGGGAGTGACCATGCTATGGTCTGGTTCTGCCTGGACCTATGAGGGGCAGAAGGCTGCACAAAGATGGAGGTAACTGACTTCAGGGGGGCGGATTTTAAGGAAATGGGAAGGATCCTTAAGGAGCATTTGGATGTGATTGGGTCAGACATGGACGCTGACAGTAGGTGGGAAATAATCAGGAGAGGGGTGCAGGATGCTACCAGCACCTGTGCCAGAGTAAGACCAAAATGCGGTAGGGTCCGAAAACCCTGCTGGTGGACCAGGGAGGTCCAGGAGGTGGTGCGGGAAAGAAGGCAGTCTATAGGCAATTCAAGTGCTCCAAGGAGTGAAAGGGATCAAGGGGTCACAGTGATTGCTGGAAGGAGCCACTAGGGTGGTGAGGGCAGCTAAGGAAGGAGCAGAACCTGGCCAGGGAAATTAGGAGAGGGAACAAGTGTCTTTAGATACATTGGGGAAAAAGAAGGTGAAGGGGCAGATTAGCAGGATTAAAACAGGGAGAGATGGGCACAAGACCCGGGGAGCAGGCTGAGGTACTAAATGAGAACTTCACCTCAGTTTTCACCAAGAAAATGGGGTGCTACATCATACATGGGAGGAGACAGTGATACTGAAGGGGGATCCTTACGATCGGTGAGTCTGGGAAGAGGGGAGGCATCATTGGCAGGAGGGGGAAGGCTAAGCAGGGAGAAGAGGTAGCGGAGGTGGAAATCACAGCAGAGAGAGTGAGGGAAGCCCTCAGGTCCCTTAAGACGGAGAAAGCACCGGGGCCGGATAAATTACATCCCAGAGTGCTGAAGGAACTTGTGGATGTCCTGGTGAAACCCCTGACGGAGCTTTTCACCATCTCTCTAAGGACAGAGTGGGTGCCCCAGGACTGGAAGGTGGCGCATATAGTGTCTGTCTACAAGGGGGGGATCAAGGGAGGTGGCAGGGAACTACAGACCTGTCAGCCTGACGTCGGTGGTGGGCAAGGTGATGGAGGGCATTGTCAAGGAGAGGCTGGGGGGGGACCTGGAAAAGTCAGGATGCCTGGACGATAGACAGCATGGATTCGTCCCAGGGAAATCATGTCAGACAAACCTTGTGGAGTTCTGTGACTGGGTGACGAGTGCCTTGTACCTGGGTAGACCAGTGGATGTCCTCTTTCTAGACTTCAGCAAGGCATTTGACTCTGTTCCTCATGAGGGCCTGTTGGATAAGCTGGGAGAAATGGGGGTGGGGAACCAGATGATCAGATGGATAGACAATTGGCTCCAGGACCGGACCCAGAGGGTCGAGTTGGCGGATAGTCTCATCCCCAAGGAGGGTCATTAGTGGGGTCCTACAGGATCAGTCCTGGCCCTCCTGTTCAACGCCTACGCTCTGACATAAGGACAGGTATCAGGAGTGAGATGAGTCTCTTCATGGATGACTCAAAACTGGGAGCGGTGGTGGATGGGGAAGAAGAAGGGAAGGTGGCCCTACAGGGGGACCTGGAGGCTCTGGAAAGATGGTCTAGAAAGTGGAAGCTGAGGTTCAGTGCAGGGAAATGCAAGGTACTGCATCAGGGGGCCAGAAACCTGGGCCAGGTGTACACCCGGGGGGGGGGGGAAGCTACAAGTCTTGATGGCTGAGAGGGACCTAGGGATGGTGGTGGATGTCAAGATGAACAACTCTGAGACTTGTAGGAGGGCAGCAGCCAAGGCCAAAAGGATGCTGGGATGCATCGCTGGGATCACCTCAGAAGGAGGAAGTGATACTCTCTCTGTATAACTTTAGCTTGGTGAGGCCACACCTCGAGTACTGCGTGCAGTTTTGGAGGCCACACTTAAAGAGGGACATTAAACTCCTGGAGAGGGCTCTGAGGAGGGCAACCAAAATGATTTGGGGTTTGGGGACAGGACCTATGGGGAGAGGCTCAAGAGCTAAATATGTACACATTGGAAGAAAGAAGGGACCGGGGGACATGATAGAGGTCTTCAGGTACATGAAGGGGTAAACAGGGAGGAGCAGTCGGGTGCTTGCAAAGAAGGAGGAGGGGGCAACTAGAGGGCATGGGTGGAAGCTGGAGGGGGGAAGATTCGGGGGAGAAAGGAGGAGGTGCTACTTCACTGAGAGGGTGGTGGAGCCATGGGATGCACTGCCTAGGGGGCTGGTGGAGGCAGAGATGGTGGAGGGGTTCAAGAGGGGTGGGACAGGTACAGTGGAAGGGTTCTGGAAGCAAAATCCAGTGCAGCGGGAATATCTGGAACCAGGAAAGGAGAAGCCAGAGAAGGCGAGGGGGGCAGCAAGGTCAGCTCCCAGGGTGGGGCTGACCAAACGAAGCAGACCGTTAGGCCTATTCTTCTGGCATTTTAGTGTGTTAGTATGTAACTCAATGTGTCAGACAAGACTGTAACATTTCTCCATGAGCTTCTTAGAGGAAAATGGTCTTCAGGATGGTCAGCAGCGTGGGTTTATAGCGGGCAGATCCTACCAGACAAACCTTATAGTGCACTATTACTGGGTGACGTGGGAACTGGACAAGGGCCATGCAGTGGATGTCCTGTATTTGGATTTCAGTAAGGCCTTTGATTCAGTGCCGCATGGGAGGTTGGGGGGGGGAAACTGGAATATGTGGGGGCCGGACCAAAAATGATGAAACTGATCACAAACTGGCTAAAGGGAAGGCAGCAAAGGGTGATGGTGGGTGGGGGCTCTTGTCACCGAAAGTGGTGACGAGCGGGGTACCACAGGTATCTGTACTGGGACTGGTGCTGTATGGGATTTTTATTGCAGATATCTGACACGGGATCCAGAGCAAGATGAGCCTGTTCGCAGACGATACCAAGATGGGAGCTGTGATTGATGACATAGAGGGGTGGAAGGGGTTGCAGGAGGACCTGACTAAGCTGCAAGAGTGGGCGGAAACATGGCAGTTGGGGTTCAACGCCAGGAAGTGCAAGGTTATGCACTTAGGAGCCAGGAACCAGGGGATGGATTATCACTTGAATGGGGTACAGTTTGGGAGCTCCACAGAGGAGATGGACCTAGGAGTGATCATTACGGGGAGCATGAACAACTCTGTTCCGTGCAGGAAGGTGGCAGCAAAAGCCAACAAAATGCTGGGGTGTATTGCGAGAGGGATCTTCTCCAGAAGGAGGGAGGTTATCCTGCCCCTATATAGGTAATTGGTCAGGCCCCACCTGGAGTACTGCGTGCAGTACTGGCATCCATTCCTGAAGAAGGACATCAGATTGTTGGAGGGGGTGCAGCGAAGAGCCACAAAGTTGATCCAGGGACTGGAGAGCAAGCCCTATGAGGACAGGCTGGGAGAGCTGAATGTGTATTCACTGGAGGAGAGGAGGGGTGGGGGGAGATGATCAAGACGTTTAAGTGTCTGAAGGGGATAAACAAGACCAACACAGAAGGGATTTTTCAGATGAGAAGGGGGAGGGACATGAGAGGTCATTGTCTGAGATTGGAGGGGGGAAGATTCAAGAGGGAGATGAGGAGACATTTTTTTACGGAAAGAGTGGTGAACAAATGGAACACTTTACCTGATGAGATAGTATCCTGTAAGATGGTGGGCAGTTTCAGGAGGGGTTGGGGCAGGATAAGGGGGAAGGGATACTGGGAAGGGGGTGGGAGGGGCAGCTGCGTGATGAGGGGCTAACTGCACACTTGAGCAGACTCAGTAGACCATGAGGCCTGTTTTTGCTGGCAATTTTGTTTGTTCATATTTGTAATTCTGTGGAGATTTGAAGAGAGAACCTAATCA
This sequence comes from Neoceratodus forsteri, assembly GCA_016271365.2. Lineage (NCBI taxonomy): Eukaryota > Metazoa > Chordata > Ceratodontiformes > Ceratodontidae > Neoceratodus > Neoceratodus forsteri. The sequence continues at coordinate 1,019,095,739 of CM057454.1, read as the reverse complement.
ATTAAACAGTCATTACCAGTTCGGTAATTAATCTAAGTGGGTTATGTTATCAGTTGAACAAGATTTAAGGTGGTGATTTTATCCTGATCATTTTTATTTGCCCTTCCCAGCCAGTGTTAAATTCACCAAATATCATGATTGCTATTCAGACTTTTAAAAATGGAAGCAGTTACCCATGACAATTTAAACTTTTTTTTTAGATCTGTAACTTACATTTAAATTTTAAAAGGGCCTGATTTGTCAGAAGCGAGATTTTAAAGTTAATCTGTCATTTAACAGGCAACCAGTGCAAGAAATGCAGCACAGTAGTGATATGCTCACATCTGACAGTTGTGGTGGCGAGCCTAGCAGCTGCATTCAGCATCAGTTGCAGACGACTGATCTGAAAGGCTGCAGTAGTGTATTTTGCAGTAGTTTATGCAAGCGATGACAGAAGCATGCACCTGGTAGTGTAGTTTGCCTGAATCGAAGTAGGGCCTCAACCAGTTTTGTAAAAGGCACTTCTGACAACAGCTGGCGCCTGAGGAACAAGGTGCAAGTGATAAAATTACATAGAGAATAATGAATGGGCACGGGTGTGTACAAATCTCATTACACATCTCCCCATATTGTGTTAATGTGTCCACCGCAGTCACTTGATGCAGTATAAGACTGGTTTTACATTCATTTGCTGTGTGTTAAAACAGTAGAGCTGGGCTGTTCTGATAGGAATAAACGTTAAGTGACGCCTTTCTTATCATATGAGTGGCGATGAGAAACATATCATTACATTCTCTCTCCTGTTCTGGTCTCCGGGCTTCCTTACTCCTGGGCTGCTCCCTCCTGGTGACAGTGATAGGCAGGAACTCAAAAGCTGCAGCGGGGGGGGGGCATAGGCAGCCTGCAACTTCTGGTTACCCCAGTCTACTTCCTGCCTTGGTGAAGCAGGTCTCTGCAGCAGAGCCCTGTCACCGTGGCAGGGCTGAAGATCATTGTTCAGCAGCCATCGAGAAGCAAGGGTACAGTAAGTCTGTTTTGGCTCAGGGAGCTAGCCTGGTGAGATCAGCCTTAGCCTTAGGTACTACACACAGGCTGGTCTCACCCTGTCCAAGACGGTCACAACAGACGTTTTTCCAGCCTCTAGTCGCGGTGGATCTACATCTGCTGGGGTGAAAGAAAAGCCTGAAAAGGCACGATCGCTTCAGCGCCACATCACGATCGCTGAATGGCTCCAATGCCATTAATGGCTGCTTGAGTGGTTCTCGGGTCGGAGCTTGGGCAGACCACTCCCGCCACTGCTACCAGTTTTTGCGCCAAAGAGCCTCGGGCTAGCGCTTCTGCGCACAGGTGGCCAGCTCTCATCGGAGGCTCATCGCGTCCCCCCCAGCCTCAGCGACTGTACAGAGCATCCCTACAGCAGCCAGGAGGAACAATTCACTTAATAACTACAATTAAAGGGGCAATCCCCATCCAGCCAATTAATACAATTAAAAGGGGCAATCCACATCTAATGTGAAGATGAGCTTGCTGGTGTGAAGAGGATTAAGGGGGCAAGGCTACAATTTGACAGGTATTTAAAGGGGCAGGGTTACAATTAAAAGGGCCATTGCCCCCCAGCCAGTTAATCTGAAGGTTGCCCTGTGTGTGCGCTGGTTCGAGGTCCTGATTTTGTGTCTCAGAGGGGACCTTCCCAGCAGCTGTCTAGGGGCGTGAGAAGGCAGCGGCAGCAAGTGGGGTCGAGACAGCGGGCACCAGTTCGTTGCAGACAAATGGACAGGAGAGGTCCGACCGAACACAATCAAGCATTCCAGAAAGGTCTGACCGGCTCGAGGAGCACTATATCCAGGGACCCCCCCCATCCCTTGACCCTGAGCTCATAGACAGGTTGAACAGAGCCTTCGCTATGGACCCCTCCTCTTTTGAGTGGCACCCTGGGGTCACCAGATGCGACAACACAAGAAAGCCAGGAGAAAAAGGACCCTCTTCATCCTCCTCTGACGAGGGGGCCTCCTCTCGCGCCCCGCCCCAAGAAAAAGTCTAGAGAAGAGGACAGATCTCAGAGGAGGACAGTCAACATTATTCTAGTCACAGGCGAGAAAAAGGTCTGCTCAAGAAGCATAGCAAGAGGCGGACATAAGGGCAGACGCACAGGGGGTACTCCCTGGGCTCCTCAGGTGACAGCTCTTCCACCGAAGAGGGAGAGATAGTAGGTTCCTTGTCTGATCCCGATGACTCGCCATCCAGAAATTTCGACCTTGACGACCTAGACTTCTTTATCAAGAAGGTCATATCTGAGACTCACCTCGGTCCCCCCCCCCCACCGGTCTCTACGCAGCCAAAACAAGCCTTCCGCCTGGCGTCTACCTCTAGGCCCGCCACGGCTTTTCCCATCCCTCCCGCCAGCGAGGACTTGCTAAAGGAGGAATGGTAGGGCCCGGAGCATGCTTTTCCGGTTCCCAAACGGATAGCTAAACTGCTGAAGTTTAATAAAAAACAATCAGAGAAGTGGTTAGACTGCCCCAGGATTGACCCATTGATTTCCAACCTGACCAAGAAAACCGTCATCCCAGCCGAGGGGGGCTTCGCTAAGAGACCCTGTGGACAGAAAAGTGGACTTCTCGCTCAAAAGAGCCTTTCAAGCCTCGGCAACGTCACTGAAGGCTGCGGCGGCAAACCTGTTCTCCGCCAGAGCCGCCTTATCTTGGGCCTCGGATTTAGCTTTTCAGTTCGCAGAAGATCCAGACAAGAATTCTCCCATTATCCAACAACTACAGTTAATGAGGTTGGCCTCTGCATATGCGGCGGATGTGTCAGAAGAAGCAGTCCGATGTGCCGCACGGACCATGTTTTACCAAACCTTGGCTCGTCGCAACCTATGGCTCCGGGCATGGCACGCGGATGCGTCCTCGAAAAGCCACTTAGTGAATGCACCATATGAAGGCAACCTACTCTTCGGGTCGGCACTGAAGGAGGCAGTGAAGGAGTCGGGTGAAACTGCGAAGGTGCATATGCCACAGTCTAGGAGCAGGGGCAAAGCCTGGCCTTCTGGCACAAAGTGTATTTTGCATGACAGAGGTTTCAACAAGGGTCAGAGTTCCAGTTCTTCGGGAAAAAGGCCATGGTTCTCCCGACGCCAGCGATCTTTTAGGGGAGGTGGATCAGGCGGAGGAGGGAACCTCCGGGATTCAGGCTCCAGCAACAAGAAAGCACAAGAAGGCACAATGAGAAAATGAGGGCTCATCCTCGAGTAGGGGGCAGACTTTCAGAATTTCTCGAGGAATGGGTCCAAACAATGTCGGACAGATGGGTGTTCGATATTGTCTGTCAGGGATACTTAATAGAATTTGAGTCCAAGCCCCCATTACCACATGTGGTGCCCTCGCCTATTTCAAACAACTCGTCCAAAAGGCAAGCCACACTGCAGGCCATCACGGATCTTATGCAAGCCGGGGCTATCGAAAAGGTCCCCCCCCCACAGAGCACAACCGGGGGGTCTGCTCTTTGTTTTTCATTGTGCCCAAGCGCACAGGGGGTCACAGACCAGTCCTAGGCCTCAAGTTCCTAAACCGCTTTGTGCGCAGCAGACCATTCAAGATGGAAACATTGGACTCGATTGCCAAGGAAGTCCTGCAGGGAAACTTCTTGGCATCCATAGACGTACAAGACGCTTATCTGCATGTCCCGATTCACAGCAGGCACAGGCAGTACCTGAGGTTCAAGCTGGGCAATCGTCACTTCCAATTCAAGACTCTCCCATTCGGACTGTCCTCAGCCCCCAGAACCTTCTCGAAGGTCCTGGTAGCAGTAATAGCCCACCTACGGAACCGGGGGATCCAGCTATTCCCTTATCTGGACGACATCCTCATCAAGGCTCCACAGCTCGACCAAGCAGTACAGGCAGTGGCGGATGTAGTCCAGTGCCTCTCGGTTTTCTAATCAACCAGAAGAAGAGCTCCCTAACTCAGAGTCAGAGCTTGAGCCACCTGGGAGCGGAATTCAGGACGCAGATCAACAAGGTATTTCCCCCCCGACTCAAAGTTCAGGGACCTGTTAAAACTCATCAGCAAATTCCAGAGGGGCAATCAACTGCCGGCTCAATCCTTCTTACAGCTTATCGGGACTCTAGTGTCCCTGGCAGACTCAGTTCCATGGGCTCTGGTGCACATGCAACCCATTCAGACTCACTTGCTCAAGCTGTGGTCCCAGTCCAGTCACCCTCGGCTCCACCTCATCCCAGTGTCACAGCAGGTAAAAAGCGCCCTTGCATGGAGGTCTCTGAGAAAAAACGTGATGAGAGGTCGAGACCTAGGCCATCCGCGTCAGATAAGGATCACAACAGACGCAAGCCTCGGAGGTGGGGGGCTCACCTACAACAGACATCAACCCAAGGCGGTCCCTGACGGAATCGAGGTAGGCATAAATGTTCTAGAGATGAGAGCAGTTCAGATGTTCTAAAGCACTTCCATCAGCAAGTGCGCACCAGGGATGTGCTGATTCTAACAGACAATCGAACAGCAATGGCTTACATCAACCACCAGGGCAGCACACGAAGCACAAAAATGCTTCAGGAATCCCTTTTCCTTTTTCAATGGGCAGAGAAGCACCTGGCAAGCATAAGGGCAGTGTACATACCAGGTCAGGAGAATATCACAGCAGACTGGCTAAGCCACAAGAACGTTCTCCCGGGGGAATGGGAACTGAAGGAAGCAGCCTTCCAGCTTCTTGTCCAGAAGTGGGGCAATCCGCAAGTGGATCTGTTTGCATGCCGGCAGAATGCAAAGGTTCAGCAGTTCTGCTCCCTAGCCAGAGACGACCGGGCAATAGCACAGGATGCCTTCTCCCTAAACTGGGGTCGCCTCAGCCTCCTGTACGCTTTTCCTCCAATCCCACTGCTCTCCCAGGGTTCTTCACAAAGTGGCCAGAGACAAGGCAGAAATGATCCTAGTTTGTCCCAGGTGGCCATGCCGCCCCTGGTTCCCTCTACTCATTCAGCTGTCAAAGGAGCAACCTTTCATTTTCCAGCCCTCCTCAGACCTTCTCTATCAGGGTCTGGTCCTGCACCACAATCTGAGCAATCTATCCCTCTCGACTTGGAGATTGAGCAGGAAACATTCAAAGAGTTAGGTTACACTGCTCCAGTCATTGAAATGATGGTCAGCTCCCAACACGCTTCATCCTCCAGGGTGTATTATAGGATATGGAGAAGATGCTTATTCTGGCTCCGCTCCAAGGGCACTCAAGATCATCCAATAATCCTCCCAGTCATTTTGCATTTTCTGCATAAAGGATTCGACAAGGGCTTGCAGCCAGCCACCTTGCGAGTGCAAGTTTCGGCACTGGGGGCACTTTTGTTCGCAGACTCTGGGGATTCACTGGGCTCTCACCCTCACGTCAAGAGGTTTTAAGGGCAGCAATGCTCAACCCACCAATTAAGCCAATTGTTCCACCCTTGAAACTTAATCTGGTCCTCAAGGCCCTACCAAAAGCACCATTCGAGCCCTTGAAGGAAGCATCAGTCATGCATCTTACTATGAAGGTGGTTTTTCTGGTGGCTATCACTTCAGCCAGGAGAATCAGCGAACTGGGAGCGTTGTCAACCAAAGAGCCCTATACAGTTTTTCACCCGAATTCGGTGGTACTCAGGACGGATCCAGGCTTCTTACCCAAGGTCATGTCTCTCTTCCACTGCAACCAGGAGCTCGAACTTCCTTCTTTCTGCCCTCACCCGAAAAACGAAAAAGAAAGAGAATTTCACACCTTAGATCTGAGGAGAGCAATCAGAATCTTTATTAAGGGAACAAACACTTTTCACAAAACATCAATCTTGTTAGTTTTGACCGCAGGCCGAAATATGGGTAAAAAAGCATTAAAAGACTCTATAGCCAGATGGATTAGGTCAGTAATCATCACAGCGTATGATAAGGCGGGAGTATCTCTGCCTGGACCAGTGAGAGCCCATTCTACCAGAGCGATGGCCACGTCATGGGCAAACTTCAGAGAAGCATCTCCAGCGGACTTATGCAGAGCAGCCACGTGGTCATCCATTCATACCTTTACTAAATTTTACAAACTGGATGTCATGTCCTCGGTGGAAGCATCTTTCGGCCGGCGAGTGCTTCAGTCAGTGGTGGATCCTTAAGGACACTTAACATTCTTCCCAACCGGGATATCTAGGGATGCACTGCTTTTGGATATCCCAGGAGTAAGGAAAGTCGAGACTAGTTTCCAGGAGAGAGAAACAGAAATTTGGGTACCTTGTAAATTTTTCTTTCTCCGACGGTTGGTCCTTAGGGCTCTGGATGCCCTCCCAGAATGTATACAGTTGCTGGGCCTCACGGGCCTTATGCCATAACTGTTCATGTTCTTTGTTTTTCCTAGTTCTCATGGTATTACCTCAGACAGACTGCATTGATAACGACTGGGGTAACCGAAAGTTGCAGGCTGCTTATGCCCCCTCCCCGCTGCAGCTTTTGAGTTCCTGCCTATCACTGTCATCAGGAGGGAGCAGCCCAGGAGTAAGGAAGCCCAGAGACCAGCCGTCGGAGAAAGAAAATTTACAGGTACCCAAATTTCTGTTTATAGATTGGGACTGTATTTTATTTAAAACATTAACCCCCTTTTTTTTTTTTTGTTTAAGAAAAGAACAGGCTTTTCCATCAGGCAAGCATCCATTGCTGTGGCACTACATATAAGGCATTTTTATCAAAATAAGAGTGTCACGCCCAAACAAAAGATGCACAGTGACTGGTCGAGAGCATCTCATGATAATGATCTTTGATAGTCTATATTTACTGACTTTGAAGTGAGTATATTAGCAAATGTGGGAGATGGGGCTCAACCGTTAATCATTTTGTGGTCAGTATGTCATTTGCAACTTCCACTTGACTGCAACTACAATTGCATCCTGTATTTTCTAATTTGCTTGTGATACCCTTGTCTGGAAACATAAATGCTAATAAAAACATTGACCACAAAACCGTTAGTAAAGACTCCAGGCACATGATAATTTGGAGAAACTGGGGAATGAAAGGATTGCTTCACTATTAAAACAACATAAGCAAAACCTGCCTTGTCCTTTCTCGAGTAGTGTCTGTCAGTGCAGTACTTAAGAAAAGTAGGGCACCTACATTGTCGTCAGACAGGAAGCAAGAGATGGTCTCTTTGGTTAAATCTTTTATTGTAAGATTAAATAACATTAAAGATTTGTAGCGTTGTGGAGGGGTTGTGGGATAACAGACCAGATGCAGAACTTCGGGTTCATCACACAATCTCTGTGTGATGTTTATTCAAAATATTAAAGATAACCTTCAGCAATGGCATATTCCTTTTTCAATATATCAGTTTGCAGCAACAGACTATGAATAGCCTTCCTCTGCACTTAGTCAGCATCTAATGATCTAACTTTTTAGTGAAAACCATTTCATCCCTATGTTTGTCTTGTGTGTTGGATGATTTTTTTTGGGGGCTCAAATAAAAAACAAAAACAAAAAAGGAAAAACAAGCTAAAGACACAGAACCACAGTGCTGAAGCGGAGAAACAGGGGTTACCCCAAAGGGCATTGGCAATAAAGCTAAGTTTCAAAGAAACATATCATCACACATACCCCAATAATGCAAAGCATCATGGGATGCATATGCAAATCATCATGAAATTTCAGACTGGCTCAGTTTATAGCAGGAATGCATGGTACCAAAAGGGCCTCTCAAACAATCTACAATTTACATACATTTAACAACACAGCAGGTTTTTTTCTGATATCTCTACTCCAGTAACTTAATTTCTGTAACACAGTAATCTAGTATTTTTTTATCTTTATCAGAAACACGTAGTACCATGGTATTTTCAATATTTACAAGTTTCATACACGTAAGATATGTACATCAAGGTATTTTATGATATAATGCTGTTGCATATTAAAACCAACAATGAGGAACACAGCCTGTTGTAGCTTGGAGGTCACCACAATAACCTCCCTGTACAAGGACCTGAGAGGGAAAAGGAAAATTAAAGAGGACACTGTAGCATAGTCGAGAAAGGGGAGGGGGCGCCCATAGGTGGCCAACTGTATGGACTAGAAATTGTAAAGGATAGATTAGACTAAGAAATAGAAGAACTGTTGCAACAGATTTAAGAAAAGGTCGGTCCTCAAGAGTGGCAGGATCTCCCTGTCACATATCTCCCACTTTAAGAGGGAAGCAGTTATTTCAGACAGATTACCACCTTTCTGTCCCAGAAAGAGGATGGCTCTTCCACCCATCCATCTTCAGAAGCTCCATCTCAGGGTCCCTATTAACGCTAAACATTCCATCATGAACATAGTGGATATCATCGTTCTTTACCCTGAGGCGTTAACACATTTCTCAGTGGGGACTAATGATACCTTCCCTGCACTGTCTTTTAGGGAAAGTCCGTCCTATTTCGTTGACATCAATTCCTGCACCATATCTAGACATGAAATTCGCATTTACATGTTTTGTCACTGCCCTGTGAGACACAGTAAATCGATAGGGCTAAAGAGCTAAGTACCACCGCATTATGCAGGGATATTTTCCTCTCATTTATTGCAACCAGCAAAGGGGGTTATGATCAGTTACTACCTTAAATTCAGCCCCCCACAAGTAATATTGCAGAGACTCAATAGCCCACTTCAGAGTTAAGCATTCTTTCTCTATGGTAGCATATCTTCTCTTCCTCTCATGTAACTTCCTGCTGATATACATGATCAGCTGTACTTCCTCATCTATTTTCTGAGATGAGACTGCCCAAATACCATTCTCTGATACATCAGTTTGAACCTCAAACACTTGGTTGAAGTCTGGGCTTTGCAATACAGGAGCTGTACATAGAATGGCCTTGATAGTCCTTAAAGCCTCATCACAAGTGGGGGTCTACTGAACCTTATTCAGGCACCTCTTTTTAGTGAAATCAGTCAAAGGACTAGCAATGGCCGAGAAATTAGGAATAAATCTTTAGCAATAACTAGCCAAGCCTAGGAAAGATCTCACATGTTTTTTGTGGTAGATATTGGGCTGTTGCTACTGCTGTAACCTTCTCTACCTTGGGCTTCACTTGTCCGTTGCCTAAAATAAGCTCTAGGTATCTTGTCTCGATCTTTGCTATGGCACACTTAGCAGCATTAATTGTCGCTCCTGACTCCTTTATTGCTTGTAATACCTGGGATAAGTGTCTAACATGGATTTCCCAGTCAGGGATGAATATGACCACATCATCCAAGTAAGCCACACAGTACTCAGTATGTGGTCTTATTATGTGGTCCATAAAATGCTGAAAAGTGTCTGGGGCCCCACGTAGTCCAAATGGCACTGTGGCAAACTGGAATAAACTGGCTGGGGTGCTAAATACGGTTTCTAGGGACATGGATATGTTGTTCATCCACACTTTCTGGCAGGTATCCTTGCCGCTTTAAGTCTTGCCGGAAGGTCTTCAAGCTGGCTCCTCCCACCCACCCGGGTGGTAAAACTCTCGGCTCCGCCCCATGACGCCAGATCTTCCTTACCGCTTGGAAGCTCAGGTTCTCTCCTTAGCGCTTCATGCTTTAGACTGATCCTAACTCTTCGGTTCGTCTCACTGGTTTTGAAGTTTCAACTGGCCTTCATCTTCCCTCGCTGCCATGTATGGACAAATCTATTCCGGCTTTAGGAGGTGCCCTTGCGGGCAGAAAATGTCCAGGACGGAGCCGCACCACATGCGCCTCACTGCCCAGGCCTAGACTACACCACCCAGGCTCGCAAGTCTGTGCCGCTTCGCCAACGCCCTGACGATCGTGTGCCCGATTGAAGCTCGGCACCCCGAGAAACGCTTCCGGGCCGTAAAATCAAAGAGGCTCGCTGGACGGTGTCCGCGGCGGCCGGCTCGGCTGAGCAGCTCGAGCACAGATGATCGCCCTCGAGGAGGAGGCGGCCCAGGCCGCATCTTCCTCCTCGGTCACGGCATTTATCCCGCTCTCTGTGAGTTCCTCTTATACGGCTTCGTTCAAGGAGCTTTGTCAGTCCCTTTCCATGAAAGGAGAGGGGCCATCGGGACATTCTTCTCGGCCCAAGAAGAAGGAGTCGAAAGGTAAGTCCCACTGTCGGGCGTGAGCGGAGCGGTCCCTTCCTCGACAGCCAACCGCTGACTTTGGTCGAGGTTGCGGCTGAGGCCGCTGGCTTCACGGGTGCCTCGGCCAGGCCAGCCTGCTGAGACTTCGTCCATCTAAGTCAAGATTTTTCTCAATCCGTTAAACGGGCTGTCGACTGGAGAAGCCGACAACCCTCCTTCACCTTTCCTCCTGGTGGATACTGAGGATCTGCCTGTGCCTTCTGGGCTGCAGTCCCCGGTTAAAGTGCTCGAGCCAAGGGAAGAGCAGGTGTCTCCCGCCCCTTCCCATACCCACCCTTGGTCCCCCCGAGGGTCTCGGTCTCGGACCTCTTCGCCTAGCCGTTCCACCGACATCGGTGGTCTCGATCCGATACCGAGGTAGCGGCGACACGTTCCTCCTCATCCTCTCCTTGATGAGGGGAGGCTTCGCGCAATTACGCCCGGCGCTACGAGGAGCTTATGTGGCAGTAGTTGCTGCTGTCCGGCCTAAGCCGACACCGTCCAGACCCCGCCATCAAGGTGTTGTCGCCTGAACGACCGGAGCAACCACCGCCTCCAGTCAAGTTGCCCGCCCAGGGCCAGTTGCTCGCCAAACCAGTTGCCCACCGATTGTGGGGAACTCCGCTCACAAATCAAGTCGGGGCACCGACCAGGATTCTCGCTCGGGCCATGGCCTGCCCCACAGGTTGTCGGGTCACCTCACTCCCGACCGCCTCGGCAGGTGGAGGGTGGCTCAGGCCGAGGCAGCTCTTCGCAGACTCTTCGAACCGGACCGACGACTCCCTGTTCTCCAGGCAGGTCGACCTGGAATCCTCCGGGGACCAGTCAGTGGACGATAGCCCATCGTCCTTCTTGGGTCTGCTTCGACTCATATCGGAGTCCACCGGGATGCAGCTCGAGCCCGTGTCCAAATGGGCCAAGTATCCCCTGACTGAGATACTGGACCGAGGGGATTCCCCCACGGAGGCCTTTCCGGTGGCTGAGGCCATTGTCAGCCCAGCCTTGGAGCTTTGGCAGCGGCCTGCTTCCTGTCCTGCGCCCTTGGCCAGGAAGTATGCGTCCCTCACTGCCTCTTGCCCGTTTTGAGCACCTCTGTCCGAGGGGTTAGTCACCGATTAGCTCTTCCGCTCCGCAACGCCTCGGGATGGAAGCCTCCACAAAGAGTCCAAAAGCTGGACTTCCTGGCTGCAAGGTGTACGCTTGTGTCCTCCTCGCCTCCGACAGGCCAGCTCGCCGTGCTGGATGGCACACTTCTCCCATGCCCTCTTGGGCTCCCTGGATGAGGTTGTTCCTCATTTCCCACCTGACCTGCAGACCACGGTCCGCCAGGTGCGGGACCAGGGTAGGGCGGTGGCGAAGCAGCAGCTTCAGACTGCTCTGGACATAGGTGATTCCTGTGCCAGGTCAGTAGCGGCCGCAGTGGCCATGCGACACAGGGCGTGGCCGAGGATATCCACCTTCACGGCGGACACCCAGCACAAGTTGGCGGATGTCCCCTTCTTCGGCCCTGGAGTGGAGGGACACCTCTAGCAGATCGAGAAGTCCAATGCCACCCTGGACTCGGTCACCTCCACCCAGAGGGACAAAGGCCGCCGACAGCAGCAGAAGTCCTTTCGCCCTTCGTCCCTGCATCTCGACCGCCCAGCAGCACCAGCAATAGGGGCAGCAGGCCTCGGCTTGGCGTCCCAAACCAAGCCGGGCGCTTCCTCCAACAGGAAGCAAGGAGGTAAAGGCCCAGGAGGTCCTCGGCTGGTTCTTCCTCCAAGCCTGCCCAGTGACGGGTTGAGGGTGCTGCCCTCAGCCTCGCCACTCCCCTGGGTTCCCTCTGGGGGACGGTCCGCCACTCTTTCCACCTGGCCGCTATCACCATGGACCGCTGGTGTTGGAGGTGGTAGGAAAAGGCCTGCCTCTGAGTTTGAGCAGGCCCCACCCTCGAGCCATCGCCTCGGGGGGCCACGGGGTCCGCAGGCTCGCCTGTCGCCCGCCTCAGCGATATTGCCCTGCTCCTAAAAAGAGGTGATGTGAAAGGTGGCGATCCTCCTCCAGACCCGGGTTTGTGTCCAGGTACTTCCTGGTTCCAAAACGGACGGGGACTGGCATGCCCATTCTAGACCTGCACGACCTGAACAAGTTCCTAGGTCTCGGACCTTCAGGATGGTCACTCTGGCTCAGATAATCCCATCCTTGGAACGAGGCATGTGGTTCTGTTCCCTGGACCTCCAGGATGCGTTCTTTCACGTCCCAATTTGTCTGTCCCATCAGAGATTCCTCCGCTTCAGAATGGAGGGATCCCTTTACGAGTTCCGGGCCATGCCCTTCGGCCTTTCCCTAGCTCCCAGGGTCTTCACCAAATGCATGGCAGTGGTGACAGCATTCCTGCGGCGTCAAGGGTCCGGGTACCCCACCTGGATGACTGGCTGATTGCAGCCCTCCAGAACGGAGGTGGAGCGGTCCAGAGATCTGGCCTCCAGGTTTGACTCTCAGGTTGGCCTCCTCATCAATGAGGCCAAGTCGGAACTCGTGCCAGAGCAGGTGATACTATTCATTGGGGCAGAGCTCGACTCTCTACGAGCCAGAGCACAGCTCCCGGTGGACAGGGCCGAGGTTCTTTCCTCCTTTGCCCAATCATTTCTGGTTGGGCAATTGCGCCCTGCCCGGGACTTCCTGCACCTCCTGGGCCTCATGGCGGCCTGCACCAGCGTGGTCCATTGGGCCCGTTGGTACATGCGTCCCCTTCAGTGGGGACTGGCCAGCCAATGGTCACAACGCTGCGATCCGTTGGACCAGCCTGTGACAGTGATCCAGGAGATGTGGAACGCTTTCCAATGGTGGATCATTCCAGCACATCTGCAGGTGGGCATCCCGTTCGTCCGCCCGCCCCGAGCCGATGGTCTCTCTATCGACCGATGCATCTCTGATGGGTTGGGGTGCCCATCTGGGGGAACACCGAGCGCAGGGCCTCTGGTCCCCTCGGGAGTCCCGATGCCATATCAACCTGCTGGAGCTCCGAGCGGTCTGTCTAGCTCTCACCGCCTTTGCTCCATTTCTATGGGGTCAAGTGGTTCAGGTCCAGACGGACAACACCATGACCATGTACTATCTGAAATGCTAATGGGACACGCCCATGCTGTTATGCAAGGAAGCCTCAGATATGGTCCCTCGTGCGCAGCCTGGAGGCGGATCTCTTAGCCATTCACGTGGCAGGAGCCTCCAACACCCTGGCTGATGCGCTAAGCCAGACAGGGGCTGCGTCTCACGAGTGATCTCTCCTGCCGGAGGTAGTACAAGACCTGTTCTCCTACTGGGGCACGCCCAGGTGGACCTGTTTGCCTCCAGGGAGAATGCGGTGGAGTCTGTTCCATGTCCGCCCTCAGCAGGGCTCGCTGCAGGGATGCCTTCTCGAGGCCGGGACCCGGGGCCTCTTCCACGCCTTTCCCCCATTTCTAATTGATCCACAAGGTGCTTCTCAGGGCGAGGAGGGACAAGGCGCAGGTGATTCTGGTAGCCCCAGACTGGCCCCGCCAGTTCTGGTATCCAGATCTCCTCAGCCTCAGCTCCAGGCTCCCGAGGCGGCTTCCAGCCCACCTGGACCTGATCTCAGTCAATCAGGGGAAGGTATTCCATCCGGACCTTCAGTCCCTGCACCTGACGGCCTGGTTCCTGAGCGGCTAGAGTTCCAGGCCTTGGGTCTTTCCGACAAGGTCCTCAACGTCGTTGAGGCATCCCGTAAGGAGTCGACCAGAAAATGCTACGCCTTCAGACGGAAGAGATTCTCCATTTGGTGTCAGGGGAAGGGCTTGGACCCTTCTGCCTGTCCCTTGGCAAGCATTCTGACTACCTGTGGTCCCTTTCTCAGCAAGGGCCGTCGATGTGACTTACGTAAGCACCTGGCAGCCATCTCTGCCACTGGGCGCCGGGCCGGAAGCAGTCGGTAGGAAGAAGGTGGTGGGTGCTTTTTTAAAGGCCTGACACATTTCTCTCACAGTAGAACCTCCACCTCCTGGGATCTACTGCTGGTATGAGCCAAGCTCATGGGCAAGCCATTCGAACCAATGCACAGGTGTGATATTTCACACCTGTCGTGGAAAACCGCCTTCTTGGTGGGTATCATGTCAGCCAGAAGGATGGGAGAGCTCCAGGCACTTTCCATAGAGCCTCCTTATCTGGTCTTTCACAGGGACAAGGTTGTCCTGCGCCCCCACCCGAAATTCCTTCCGAAGGTGGTGTCGGAGTTTCACCCTAACCAGGTGTTGACTCTGCCTGTGTTCTACCCCAATCACACCTCGGAGGCCGAATATAGGCTCCATACTTTGGACCCTAGACGAGCGCTTGCTTATTATAAGGAGCGGATGGCTGAAGTTCGGGGAGAGGTTCGCCAGCTGTTTGTCACCTACGCTGAAGCCGCACCTGGCAGACCTGCAGCCAAGCGGACGATAGGCAGGTGGGTCACCTCCTGCATAGAGCTCTGCTATGGGTTGGCGGGCATGGAGCCTCCCAGGGATAAGAGCTCATTCTACCCGCTCATAACCATTGCATCGTAGCTGCTTTCAGGATGTCCCTATCCAGGATATCTTGCAGGCTGCTACCTGAAGTCGGCACATACCTTTATTACCCACTACCACATCGACCTTGAGTCACGCTGGGATGCTGGTTTTGGGGCCTCGGTTCTCCAGTCTCTCTTTCCCAAGTAAGTATCGGGGGTGTGCGCCTTGCCTCCCTCCTCCCGGAGAACTGCTAGGAGTCTGCCAGAAAGTGTGGATGAACAACATATCCATGTCCCTAGAAATACAGGTTACTCACCTGTAACAGGAGTTCTAGGAATGGTATATGTTGTTCATCCACACGACCCGCCCGACCTCCCCGGCTTCGACGCACAACCTGAGCTTCCAGCGGGCCAGATCTGGCGTCATGGGGCGGAGCCGAGAGTTTTACCACCCGGGTGAGTGGGAGGAGCCAGCTTGAAGACATTCCGGCAAGACTTAAAGCGGCAAGGATACCTGCCAGAAAGTGTGGATGAACAACATATACCGTTCCTAGAACTCCTGTTACAGGTGAGTAACCTGTATTTTTCTCTCTCCTAAAGCTGGTCTCCGGGCTCATAAATACTGGGACGTCCTTCCTGGTACCATGTGACAGGCAGGATACAGATTTCTTAGGGAGACTGCATCCTCCCTTCCATTAGCTGCAGCCATCAGTTTACTTCCTGCCTGTCAAGGGGCAGGTTCTCTGCAGGGGCTCTGTCACCGGAGTGACAGAGCTGAAGACATCGAACTGTAAGTGCTGATTATTTTTATTGGCAAGAAAGTCTACCTAAGGAATTTGTCTTTCTCTTACTGGGGCTCCAATCTCAGCCATGCATGCGTGTACAGAGCCGGCTCCACCCCCCACCACCTTTCTGTGCTCTGAGGAGTTTCCACTGCACTGCCTCCCCTCCGCCCTCCCAAAATTCAAAGCCAGTTCTTCCCGGGGTGCAGCAGGACTTACAAGGCAGAAAATAACGACTATACATAGACAGTGTCGGCAGATAAGGGCCTGTGGCCCACCCAGTCTGCCCATTTGAGCTTGTAAGTTCAGTTTATGTTTTCCAAGAAGTCTGTTGCCCCTTACCCCGACCTCCAGAATTATATACACTATATAGCTCTCAGGAGCAACAGGGAGAAACTGCAGCAGTTGTTCCCTGCAGCGGAAGAGCTGTGCTTCCCCTTCTCGTCGAGGGCCACTGCAGCATAGGCCATTGATGCTGTTCCTTGTCGACAAGCTGCCTGGTCCTTCGGCTTGTCAACGGATGCGCTGTACCACGCACAGGCTCCATTCAGAGCAGCCGGGGAAGTCAGTTGGAGCAATCGTACTCCACCAGTGGGGGTCCTGTGTCGAACCAGCTCATCGATGACACTTTCAAGTGGCAAAGCCCGCCATGAGGCAAGGGGGGGGCAATGCTCCTAGCATGTCGATGAGCATCTACTGGCCTTTGCTTGTCGAAGGATTTACAAGCCCCTGGCTCCCAAGCTTCACTACTGGCCTCCACTCGTCGACGGCTTTACAAGTCCCTGGCTTCAGGCATCAGTGTCATCAGGAGGGACTGTAAAAGGGACTATCAGTAAGGGCTAGAACAGAGTCACAGTTTAAATTCCTTGCCCAAAGGACTCCACAAGCATCAGTATGTCCTCTGCTAAAATAGATAAGCCCTCAAGGGGCAGAAAGTGCCACAAATGCAGATCCCTCCTGCTGACCACCTTTGCAAGCTCGCTCTGCTTAAAGTGCGAAAATGCTGCGGCTGCAAGGTTGGAGGAGGCCACGGATGCATCCATTTCAGAGACACAGGAGCAACAAACCCTGGTGACTGGGTCTGAACAGACCTCCTCCTCAGATGGGTGGCATTCCTCATCCAGAGATCTAGCACCAGACCTCAATGAAAAGCTAAACAGGGCTTTTGCCCTCAAACTATCTTACGTTGATATCCTGCCACAGTCCCCAGATCACAGGACACACAGGAAAGTGAACCCCCTCCCTATCCTCAGACAGTGAGGGGCACCACTTCTCACGACATGACAGGAGGAGAAGGAAGTCCAGATCCAGGAGCAGATACAAAGATTCCCACGAGGGGAAACACTGACGAGACAGGTCCCTAGACCCATCAGAGTTCAGTTACTCTTACCCGGGGACTTCCAGACACTTCACCATCCAGAAACTTTGACTTGGATGACCTAGATTTTTTCATCAAACAGGTGACTGAGGAGATTCACCAGGGACCTTCCTCACCAGTTACTAAGCACTCAAAGACAGCTTTCAGACTAGCGTCTGCCTCCAAACTGGCAACGACATTCCCCATACCTCCGGCCATAGAGGATCTCTTAAAAGAAGAGTGGCAGGGGCCAGAATGTACTTACCCTGTCCCCCACCACCTCACCGAGCTACAAAAATTTGACATGAAGCACTCAAAAAAATGGCTAGATTGTCCCAAAATTGACCCATTAATCTCCAACCTTACCAAAAAAAAAAGGTTATCCCAGCAGAGGGTGTGGCCTCCCTGAGGGACACAGTGGATAGGAAGGTGGACGCATCTCTCAAGAAGACGTACCAGTCTGCCGCAGCCTCGCTTAAGGCAGCTATAGCCAACCTGCTCTTGGCACGAGCCTAACTATCATGGGTCACTGACCTGGCATTCCAGCTTGCTGATGAGCCAGATAAGAACAAACCCGCCCTGCAGCAACTACAACTCATGTGGCTAGCTTCTGCCTACTCAGCTGATGTATCTGAGGAGGCAGTCAGATGTCCAGCAAGAGCCATGTTTTACCAGACCTCTGCTCGATGTAACCTGTCGCTGTGGGCATGGCAGGCGGACGCCTTCTCAGAGGTGCACTTGGTGAATGCCCCTTACGAAAGAGGCCTCCTTTTTGGATCAGCTCTAAAGGAGGTGGTCAAGGAATCCAGAGAAACAGCAAAAGTTCACATGCCACAATCCAGGGGCAGGAACAGGTCCTAGTCGTCGGGATCTAGGCAGAATTTTCAGGCCCAAAATTATTCAAGGGGACAAAATTAAACATTTTCAGGACGATGAACTTGGTTCTTCTCCCACAGCCAGTGTGGCTTTAGGGTAGGGAACAGGTGGCTCCCGGGACGCCGGAGGTGGTGCCAGAAAGTCTCATTGAGGATCCCCAGACCCATCCTTGAGTAGGGGGCAGGCTTTCCAGTTTTTTTGAGGAATGGTTCTGCACCACTACGGTCAACTGGGTGCTAGATATAGTATGCGAGGGTTACTTCGAGTTCAAATCAAAGCCCCCTCTACCCTATGTGATGCCCTCACCCATATCCAACAATCAGGAAAAGAAAGTGGCAACGTTACAAGTGATCACAGATCCTATCCAGGCATGAGCGATGGAAGAAGTTCTCATCTCAGAATGGAACAGGGGCATTTACTCTCTATTTTCATAGTTCCAAAACGCTCAGGAGGATTCAGGTCGGAATTAGACCTAAAATTTCTGAACTGCTTTGTTCGCAACAGAACATTCAAAATGGAAACCCTTAAATCATTATCAGGGAAATCCATCTGGGGATATTTTTGGCCTCCATAGATTTGCAGGATGTCTATCTGCATATACCCATCCGAAGGGCTCACACACAGTTCCTCAGATTCAAGGTGGGGAATGCCACTTCCAATTTACAGCGCTCCCCTTTGGCCTGGTCACAGCCCCGGTCTTCTCCAAGGTCCTAGTGACATTGATCGCTCACCTCAGACAGCAAGGGATCCAGCTCTTCTCCTGTCTGGATGGCATTCTGATCAAAGCCCCGTAGTAAGATCAAGCAGCTCAAGCATTGACTGAGGTTATCCAATGCTTCTCCTCCCTAGGTTTCGTGATCAACCAGAAAAATAGCTCTCTAATACCGTCCCAGACCCTGAATCATCTAGGTGTGGACTTCAAAACACTATAGAACAAGGTTTTTCCCACAGAATTGAAGTTCAGGGATCTCAGGGCCCTGTCAGCATATTCTACTTGGCACAATACCTGCCAGCTCACACCTTCATGCAGTTCATAGGGACAGTGGTCTCCCTGCAGACTCAGTTCCCTGGGCACTGGTTCACATGCGTCCTCTTCAGTTGCACCTTCTGCAGCAATAGTCCCAGTCAAGGGACAGTCTGTGCCAGCGGATACAAATCTCTCACCAGGTGAAAGCGTCTCTTCATTTTTGGACTCGGCAATCCAGTATCATGAAGGGTCTCAAACTGGGGCATCCTCACCAGATGACGATCACTACCGATGCCAGTCTTCGGGGTTGAGGAGCTCACATGGATCAGCTGTCGACACAGGGCAAGTGGTCACTGGCAGAAACACACGTTATAGCATCAATGTTCTGGAGATGAGTGCAGCCCACTTGGCACTTCAATGGTTCGAAGTACAGATCTCCAACCGGAATGTGCTCATCCTCGCAGACAATCAAACAACAGTGGCCTACATCATTCACCAGGGAGGCACAAAGAGCTCTCGGATGTTACAAGAAACCCTGTTGCTCTTCCAGCAGGCAGAGTACCACCTGGAAAGCCTAATGGCCGTATACATCCCAGGTCAGGAGAACATCACGGCAGATTGGCTAAGTCGAAAGGACGTTCTTCCAGGAGAATGGAAACTGAAGGATAGCACTTTTCACCTCCTTACTGCATGGTGGGGCCTCCCGCAGGTAGATCTTTTCGCCTGCCGACAAAATTACAAAGTTCCACAGTTCTTCTCCCTAATCAGGGATGAGCTGACAATAGCACAGGACACCTCCCTAAACTGGGGTCAATGCGATTTCCTGTACGCCTTTCCCCCAGTACCACTAATCTCAAGGGTCTTGCACAAAATCGCTGTAGTTCAGGCGTATCTGATTCTAATCTGTCCACACTGGCCCCGCCGGCCATGGTTCCCTCGATTGGTTCAAATGTCGCTACAGCCTCCTCTGATTTTTCAGTCCATCCCGGACCTGCTGCGTCAGGGCCCGGTACTGCACCCCAGTCTGTGCAATCTGTCCCTCTCAGCGTGGAGGTTGAGCAGGAGACTCTCAAGGAGTTAGGTTATACTCCACCTGTCATTGAAATGATGATCCACTCAAGACGACCTTCGTCTTCCAAGGTCTGGGACGGAGTATGGCGAAGATTTCTCTTCTGGTTGCAATCCCTCTATATGCCAGACAACACGGTATCTCTCCCCACTCTACTGCAGTTCCTACAGGAAGGCTTCGACAAGGGTCTCCAACCGGCAACCTTGCGGGTTCAAGTTTCAGCTCTGGGCGCACTTCTGCTTGCGGAGTCCGGAATCCTTGGGTGCTCCCCTCATGTTAGACGATTCCTGAGAGCAGCAACGCTAAAATGTTCTCCACTCAAGCCCATCATCCCACCTTGGAGACTCAACCTGCTCCTCAAGGCCCTGACCAAGGCCCCCTTTGAGACTCTTAAAGACGCATCCCTTCTCCACCTGACGATGAAGGTCATTTTTTTTTTTTTTTTTAACAGCAATCACCTTAGCACAGCGCATCAGTGAGATAGGAGTCCTGTCGACCAAAGAGCCATACACTGTGTTTCATCAGGACTCAGTGGTCCTGTGAACAGATCCCTCTGTGGGGGTGTGTGAGTGTAGTATAAATTGGTGTGTTTTGGAATACCTGAGTTATGTGCTGGGGAATCAGGAATACGGTCAGGCAGTACTCCCCCTCGAGACTGAGACCTTCGCCCGTTTGATCGTCTGCCACTCCCATCTAATGTTTACTCTAGATGTCGTGCTTTCGGCATCTTAAAGAGACGAGGGAGTAGGAGGTGTGGGGGTCCTGGAAAACTCTTGAGGGGGATGGGAAAGGAGTGGATGGATTGAGACAGTGAGGACTAGGAGGCGCACTGGGGCAAAATGGACACAGGAACGAGGTTATCCTTGTCTTGTGCCCATACCCAAGGGTTCTGACTTGGTCAGGCAGGAAGTAGGGCCACCCCTGGACTCCAGTCCTCTTTGGGCGGTGTTAAGCAATGCCAGGTCAGTTAAAAATAAGACCACAATTGGTGCTGATCTTGTGGCATCGGCAGACCTGGCTTGTATCACTGAGACCTGGCTGGACGAAAGTGCCGGCCCCATTTTGGAGTCTGCGGTTCTGGCCGGGTTTTCGGTGATTCACCACCCGAGAGAGGATCACCGGCGTTGGGGAGTTGCTGTCTGTTTTAGACAGGAACTGGGTCTCAGGGAGGTGCCAGATGGTTGATTCTGGGGGATTTCAATGCCTGGGTCGATGATGAACTCTCGCCGTTTGGACAAAGCCTCCCCCAATTGATGGATTAATTGGGCATAACACGGGCTGTTACCACTGTAACCCACGGGAAAGGGCACTTATTGGACTTGGTGTTCCACCTGGAGATGGAGATCTCCGGTGTGGAGGTGCAGCCAGTCAGTTTGTCTGAGCAACATGTCCTGGGTTTACAAGCTCAAATGGGCAGACTGGGTGGGCCACAGGCCCTTATCTGCCGACACTGTCTATGTATAGTCGTTATTTTCTGCCCTTGTGTTCAGTTGCACTTCCGGGAAGCGAACTGGCTTGAATTTTGGAGGGGGCAGTGCAGTGAAACCTCAGAGCACAGAAAGGTGGGGTGGAGCCGGCTCTGTACCGCATGCATGGCTGAGATTGGAGCCCCAGTAAAGAAGAAAGACAAATTCCTTAGGTAGACTTTCTTGCCAATAAAAATAATCAGCACTTACAGTTCAATGTCTTCAGCTCTGTCACTCCGGTGACAGAGCCCCTTCAGAGAACCTGCCCCTTGACAGGCAGGAAGTAAACTGATGGCTGCAGGAAATGGAAGGGAGGATGCAGTCTCCCTAAGAAATCTGTATCCTGCCTGTCACATGGTACCAGGAAGGACGTCCCAGTATTTATGAGCCCGGAGACCAGCTTTAGGAGAGAGAAAAATACAGGTTACTCACCTGTAACAGGAGTTCTAGGAACGGTATATGTTGTTCGAAATAGGCCTGCCCCAAAGGAGTTGGTACAGTTCCGTCCTTGAAGAAGAGTTATCTCAGAAGGCCTAATGGCGGTGCTGGACCTCTTGGGATTTCCAGGGGGATAGCACTGACCCGGGGCCTCTTGTATCTGCCTGTAACAGGGCTGTTACTGAGGCCTTGGCTATCATTGCTCCTTCTCGTGTTTGTCCTCATACCTCTCACCCGGGTGCTCCCTCGTTGAACGGGGAAATCCGTGAGTTGAAGAGGCGGGGGCAAAGGTTGGAAAGACACTGGCGGAAAACTCACCTGGAAGTGGATAAACTTAGATTGGTGGCTCATTATAATATGTCAGTCAGCAATTTCCCATAGGAAGGCAGAGCTCCTGTCCTGAGAAATTGCTATGGTAAGGAACCGACCAGCCCAGCTCTTCTGGACTGTGGACAGACTGTGCAATCCAGCCTGTCTTCACTCTGGTCGAGCGTTGTCACAGGAGCAGTGTGAGGAGTTTGCGCTGTTCTTCGCTAATAAGGTGTCCACTATCGTGGATGAGATCAGCCAGTGCCTTCCCATTGGACCTTGCATTGATCAGTCGGGTGGTACTAATGCCAGACAGACCTGGTCCTCCTTTAATCAACCGGTAGTCATGGATATAGTGAGGATCATCCAGACTCTGTGGCCAACCTGCTGTAGTTTGGATCCGGGCCCTACACGCCTACTAGTGGGGTGTGCAGAAGCCATCGGCCCGGTCCGTGCTGGGATAGTGGGAGTTTCACTGAAGAGAGGGGTCTTTCCAGATCCCTTAAAGGAGGTAGTGGTATGCCCCCTTTAAAAAAACAAACAAACAAAAAAAAAAAAACCCTTGACCCTAACTGCCCAGCTAACTACAGACCAATCTCGAACTTACCCTTTGTTGGGAAAGTTATCGAGACGGTGGTCGCTGTGCAGCTGGAAGACCATTTGACTAACCACAATATGTACGACTCTTTCCAGTCTAGGTTCAGAAAAAGGCATAGCATCGAAACTGCCCTCATGAGGATACTTGATGACCTTTTGATAGCGAGAGATCGGAGAGCCCATTCAGTCTTGGTTCTCCTTGATCTCTCAGCAGCATTAGACACCGTGGATCATGGGGTGCAGCTCAAGCGCCTGTGGTTTTTCTGTGGACTGAGAGGGGCAGTCCACAGTTGGTTTCGATCTTTCCTGGAGGGTAGATCCCAGAGAGTGGTATCGGGAATTTATTTTTCGGCCCCTCATGGGCTGCCTTGAGGGGTTCCACAAGGCTCGGTGCAGTCCCCCATGTTATTTGCGGTGTATATGCTTCCATTAGGGGACATTAGAAGGTGGCACGGATTGAGTTTTCATTGCTATGCTGATGATTCTCAACTGTACGTGTCTTTTGTACTCAAACAGGAATTAGATTCTGTTGCGGTGTTTAATAACTGCCTACTGGAGATTCAGAACTGGATGAGTGCCAGTTGGCTTCGGTTGAACTCAGGGAAAACCAAGGTATTGGTTGTGGACCCTGGTTATAGGATGATAGGAGCATGGGCGAGAAAACCCTCAGGATTAAATCTTGGTGGAATCCCACTTATTGCCTTGGGCCAGGTCCGAAACCTGGGCGTGGTATTTGATGAAGACCTGACCCTGAGGACGCAGGTTTCGGCTGTAGTCAGATCTTCCTGTTACCATCTTAGGAACATAGCCCAGGTGAAGCACTTAGTTCCGCCCAAGGATCATCCGACCTTGGTTCACGCCTTTACCAGTCATTTTGACTATTGCAACGCCCCTCTACTTAGGGCTACCAGGGGTAGACATCCGCTGCTTACAGCTAGTGCAGAACGCGACAGCCAGGTTGTTGAATGGGGCATCTAGATCCAGTCATATAACACCTGTGCTGCGTGAACTGCACTGGTTACCAGTACAGTGGTGGATTACCTTCAAGGTCGCATTGCTGACCTACAAAGCCTTACATGAGCAGGAACCCCACTACCTGAAAGAACTTCTGTGTATTTACTGCCCCACCCGTCCACTCCGATCCTCTGGCGAGGGATTGCTAGAGATTCCCAGGGTATCCCTTAAAATATCAGTGGGGAGATCTTTTGCCTTTATGGCATCTACCCTGTGGAATTCTCTATCTTGCCAGATACATGAAAGCCAGACCATAGAAGTTTTTAAAATATTGCTGAAGACACATTTATTTAGCCAGGCATTCTCAGGAATGTATTGAATATACATGTATATATTTTAATATGTTTTATCCGTTTTATTTTAAAATTGTGTGTTTTTGCTGTAAAGGCGCCCTGAGCATTGGAAGGACGCCTTATACAAATAAAGCTTTGATTGATTGATTTTTTACCAAAGGTGATGTCTCCTTTTCACTGCAACCAAGAAGTGAACCTTCCTTCTTTCTGTCCTCACCCTAAGAACAAGAAAGAGAGGGACTTTCACACGCTGGTTCCTAGCAGAGCACTCGAGCTATACATCATAGTATCATAGTAAAAGCCAGCAGAATAGGCCCCATGGTCTGTCTTGTCTGCTCGGAAGCCAGCCCCCTACTCGGAGCTCGCTCCACCAGCCCCCCCAGCCCAGAGGTGGTCTTCCCTGGCTTCAGTATCCCCCTGTACCTGTCCCAATTCCTCTTGAATCCCTCCACTGTGTTCTCTTCCACCAGACTCCTGGGCAATATGTTCCATTGTTCCACCACCCTCTCAGTGAAGAAGTGTCTACTGTGCTCCCCACTCCTCCAGTTTCCACCTATGCCCCCTGGTAGCCCTCCCCCCTTCTTGAGCCTGAACACTTCCTTGGCTCCACCCTTATTTATCCCTTTTACATACTTGAAGACCTCTATCACGTCCCCCGTCTCTGCTCTCTTTCAATGTGTACAGTTTGAGTTCTTCCAGTCTTTCCTCATAGGGCCTACCCTCCATGCCCTGAATCATCCTGATCGCCCTCCTCTGGTCCCTCTCCAGCAGCGCTGTGTCTTTCTTAAGGTGGGGTCTGCAGAACTGCACACAGTATTCAAGATGCAGCCTAACCAGGGCATTATACAGAGGGAAGATCACCTCCCCCCTCCTGGAGGTAATCCCCTGGTTATGGAGCAAAGTATCCTGTTTGCTTTTGCTGCAGCTCTTCAACAGTTCTCAGTGTTGTTCATTTTGCTGTCCTCCACTACCCCTAGGTCCCTCTCACCCAGTGTGGCTTGCAGTGTGACCCCCCCCCGGGTGTATGCTTGGCCTGGGTTTCTGACCCCCAGATGTAGCACCCTACATTTCCCTGCATTGAACTTCAATCCCCACTTCCTTGACCACCCCCACAAGGTATCCAGATCCCCCTTGAGGGCCTCTCTCCTCTCCTCCCCGTCCGCTAGTGCTCCCAGTTTTGAGTCATCTGCAAATAGACTCGGCCTACTCCTAACACCTCTCCCTATGTCCGAAACATAGGAATTGAACAGGAGTGGCCCCAGGACTGAACCCTGGGGACCCCACTGATGACCCTTCTGGGGAGGAGACTATCCTCCAACCACAACTCTTGTATTCGCCCAGAAGCCAATTTCTACCCACCTGAGCAACTGCCCCCACTCCCATCCCCCAGCTTTGTTAGCAGGTCATTATAGAGTGCGAATCGAGCGCCTTACTGAAATCCAGATAGAGGACGTTCACCGGCCTGTGTCAGTCCAGGGCACCTGTCACCCAGTCATAAAACTTCACCAGGTTGGTCTGGCATGACCTCCCTCGAACAAAACCATACTGCCTGTCATCCAGGTGCCCCAACCTTTCCAGCTGCCCCCCCAGCCTCTCCTTGATAATGCCGTCCATAACCTTGCCTACCACAGATGTTAGGCTAACAGGCCTAAAATTCCCCATCTCCTCTCTGGACCCCCCCTTTGTGGATAGACACAACACGAGCCACCTTCCAATCTTGAGGCACCCACCATGTCATCAGAGAGATGCTGAAGAATGAGGCCAGTGGAGCTACCAACACATCTGCCCATTCTTTCAGTACCCTTGGATGCAGCCCATCTGTTCCCGGCACCGTCTCACCCATCCGTCTTTAGCGACCGGAGGGCCCTCTCACCTTATCCACTGTGATTTCGCCCTTCCATCCTACCTCCTCATGCACCCACTCCTCCCCCTCTAGGGTCAAGTCATTTCCTGCCCTAGCCTCTTCCAGTCCTTCAGTCTCTAGCTGACCTCCCGGGTCAGTGGGCTCTCCCTCCCTCCCATCGGGATGGAAGGGTCCCCTGCCTCCCCCAGTAAAGACCAAGGCAAAGTACTCGTTTAGTACCTCTGCTTGTTCCTCCGCTTCCTGCGCCCATCCCTCCCCAGTCCTAATCCTGCTGATCTGTGCCCTCTCTTTTCTTTTCTCCCCTATGTATCTGTGGAACCCCTTACCCCCTCTGCGGATATCCCTGGCCAGGTTTAGCTCCTTGCTTGCCTTGGCCCCCCTTACCACCCTGGTAACCCTCCTAGCCAGTAACTCATACTCTCTCCTCTCCCTTACCCCCCTAGAGCGCTTTGCAGCGCGGATAGGCAGCCTTTTTTTCCCTCACAGCCTCCTGCACCTCCCGGGTCCCCCAACATGGCTTTCTGGCCCTACATTGCTTGCGCCTTACCTTTGCGAGTGCCCTCGTAGCCTCTTGCACCCCCTTTTTAATGGCCTCCCACAAGCTACCAGCATCCATGTACAGCCTTATCTCATCCAAGCATCCTCCAAGAATCCTTCCCATGCCCTCAAAGTCCGCCCTCCAGAAATCTATTACTACTGTGTTAGTGTGAATTTCTTTCCCCCAGGTACAGAAGAAACCAGACCGTGGCATGGTCACTGCCTACCAGCGGGCTGTTCACCTCCAGGCCCCTTATCTGGTCATTGTCTGCTAGGACAGTGTCCAGTATCCATTCCTCCCTAGTAGGCTCCCCCACATGCTAGACTAGGAAGGCATCCTGGAAGACATCCATCAACCTCTGCGCCCTGGCCATCGAGGATGTCATAGTGCCCCAGTCTGCCCCCGGTATGTTCAGGTCTCCATGACCACCCACCCTACCCTTTCTGAGGCCACAGTGACCCCTAGTGTTTTCAGTCAGATCATCCTCCAGTTCTGCCTCCATTGCGGAAGGGTCTGTACACTACCCCTATTTTTAATCTTTTACCCCCTCATTTGCAGGGTTACCCACATCTCCCTGCTTCCTCGATTCCACAAACTACTATGTCATATTTGACTATCAACACTCACCCCTTCCCACTCCCCCTGTCCTTTAGTGGCACCACAATCCGCATGGGGTTGTATACAGACCCCATCTCAGGGAAGGAATGGACAAGGAAATGATAGAAGGCTTCCTTAGAATGGCAGAAAAAGGGGAGCTGTTGTTGATGGGGAACTGAATATGCCAGATGTTAACTGGAGCACCTTTGCTGCAGGCACATCCAAGAGCAGGATAATTCTTGATGCCCTACAGGGGGCATGCCTCAGACAGCTAGTATTGGAACCCACTCGGGAAGGAGCAATCTTAGACCTTTTACTCTCAAATGAGGACGGAGAAAGAATCTCAGATTTAGAAGTGGGTAGCCATCTGGGAACAAGCGACCACAAAACAGTGTGGTTCATGATAAACATAGCCATACAATCAAGCCATACAAAAGCAAGAGTATTGGACTTTAGGAGGGCTAACATTGAGAAAATGAGAGAGTGCCTCAGAAAAGCACTAACAAACAGGCAAGAAGGAGGGGTGGAGGAACAATGGGGAGTAATCAAAACAGCCATCACAGAGGCAACAAGCCTTTGTGTAAAGCAAATCAACAAAACACAACGAAGGAAAAAAACGCTATGGTTCTCAAAAGAGGTGGCAGCGAAGGTTAAGGAGGAAAGATTAGCATTCAGGAAATATAAGGAAACACAGAAGGAGCAGGACAGAGAACTTTATCAGTTAAAGCAGAAAGAGGCTGGGAAGGCAGTCAGAATAGCAAAGGCCCAAACCGAGGAAAAGATAGCTAACTCTGTTAAGAAGGGGGATAAGACCTTTTATAGGTACATTAGGGAGTGAAGAAAGACCAAAGGAGGGATACTGAGGCTTAATAAAGGGGAAGGAATGTGGGTAGAGGGTGATAGTGAAAAGCAGGATACTGAACAAATATTTCTGCTCAGTATTCATAAAGGAAGAGGAGGGAGGTACCTAAGCCAAACAAGAGAAACACTCTGAAGACAGGGTCGATACCAGTCCATTTACAGAAGAAAGGGTTCTGAAAGAACTAATAAAATTGAAGGTGGACAAAGCAATGGGGCCTGATGGGATTCACCCAAAATTCTAAAAGAACTAAGGTAGAACTAGTGACACCGTGACTACTCTCTTTAACAAATCAGGAGGATGGGGTGGTACCGGAGGATTGGAGGAGGGCGGATGTGATTCCTCTTCACAAAAGTGGGAGCAGGACAGAGGCAGGAAACTACAGACCAGTTAGTTTGACCTCAGTGGTAGGGAAAATGATGGAATCACTTCTGAAGGAAAGAATTGTTGAGTACCTAGAGGCCAGTGGGGCACAGGACCCAAGGCAGCATGGATTCATGATGAGAAGGTTGTGTCAGACAAATCTAATAGATTTCTTTGACTGGGTGGCCAAAGTAGTAGACCAGGGAGGGGCAGTGGACATGGCCTACCTAGATTTTAGCAAGGCATTTGATACAGTCCCACACAAAAGATTAATACACAAGTTAGCCAGCCTTGGAGTGGGTCCCAGGGTGGTAGCCTGGATAAAAAAATTGGCTAGACAACAGGACGCAAAGGGTAGTAGTAAGTGGAGTCCACAGTGAAGAAAGGAGGGTTACTAGCGGGGTACCGCAGGGTTCAGCACTGGGACCGGTTTCTTTTAATGTCTTTATAAGTAACATTGCAGAGGAACTGGAAGGAAAAATATGTCTGTTTGCAGACGACACAAAGATCTGCAACAGGGTTGATGCACCAGATGGAGTGGAAAGGATGAGAAGAGACTTGGCAAGGTTGGAGGAATGGTCAAATGTATGGCAGCTCAGATTCATTGCAAAGAAGTGCAAGGTAATGCACCTGGGAAACAAAAACCTAGGGGAAGAGTACACAATGGGGGGTGAGATACTGACAACAGTAAAAATGGAAAGGGACCTGGGGGTAATTATATCAGATGACCTAAAGGTGGGCAAGCAATGTGAGAAGGCAGTAAGGAAGGCTGGGGGATACTGGGATGCATATGGAGGGCGTTAATAGTAGAAAACAGGAAGTTGTTATCCTCTGTACAGACAGTTGGTGAGACCCCATCTGAGTACTGTGTGCAGTTTTGGAGACCCCATCTCCACAAAGACATAGACAGAGTGGAGGCTGTCCAGAGGAGGGCGACCAAAATGGTGCAGGGTCTGCACCAGAAGACATAGGAAGAAAGAATAAAGGAGCTTAATATATATACCCTTGAGGAAAGGAGGGAGAGAGGGGACATGATAGAAACTTTCAAGTACCTCAAGGGAATCAACAAAGTCCAAGAGGGTGGCATCTTTCAGAAAAAGAGATGTGCAAGAACAAGGGGGCACAATTTGAAGATAGAGAGGGACGGCTCAGAGGTAATGTAAGGAAGTATTTTTTCATGGAGAGGGTTGTGGATGCATGGAACAGCCTCCCTGAGGAGGCCGTGGAGTCAAGAACAGTGGGGGAATTCAGGAATGCATGGGACAGACATAAGGCATTCCTAGTGGGGGGTAGGAGGAAGTAAGCTGTTGGTTAACTAGGATCTGCAGCTTATCTGTTAGGTAGGAAATTGGGCAGACTAGGTGGGCCAAGCGGTCCTTATCTGCCGACAAATTCTATGTTTCCTAAACATTGTGTAGACCTCTAAATTTAGGTCCCAATCATGCCTCTGTGTGGCCCATGTCTCAGTAATTGCCGCCACATCTGCTGCTTCCTCAACTAGCATTGCCTGGAGCTCTGGCATTTTATTGCTCATGCTCCTGGCATTGATTAGGACCGTCCTCCACTTGACCCCCTCACCCCTCCCCAGTCTACTCAGCGCAGCGCAGACCCCTGTCTCTCTTCCCTGTTCAGTTCCGCCTGGTTCTTTAACGCTGCCCACAGCCCGCTTTGCATGACCTAGTCCTGAACCACCGAGCTTACCCCTTGGGGCTTTCAGTCTTTCTATCCCTCCCCCCTTTACAAGTTTAAACCCCACCTATCACCTATGAATCCAGAAAGTTTCAGTTTAAGGATCTCCATCCCCTCCAGGTTGAGGTGTGGCCTATCCCTGGCATATAGCCCCTTGTCTTCCCATGTATCACCCCAGTCCCCCATCAACCCATACCCTACTGACTTGCACCACTCCCTGAGCCACTGGTTCACCTCTCTTAAGTTTTTGCTTATTCTCCCTGCTCGCCCTTGGTACTGGCAGTATGTCAGGGAAGGAGATTGAGCATCCTATAGAGTGGCAAACCCTGACCAATCCCCTGAATCTTGCCTGTGTCTTCAGTTCAGTGTTCCCTTCTTAATCATTTGTTCCAAGGTGATGAGAAAGTCTGGGGATTCCCTGCATTCCCTTGGCATTGAGTATAGCTGGAATTTGGCCTTATGTACGGATAGGCCTGGGATACACATAGCCTTCACTGGACTGCATTTTCCCTCCCCAACCCGTTCCCATTGGATACCCTTAATCATGGAGTCACCCAGTAGGAGCACCTTCACCTCTCCCCACAAGTTACTAGCCCATTTGTGCCCCTCTATGCTCCTTCTTCTGTCTACGTCACCCAGCTTGCTCCTCACCCCCCACAGCCTGGGTGTTTCTAATTTGTGCATGCCCTTCCAGGCTCCTCCTTCTATCTACGGCCCCCAGCTGGCTTCTCTCACCCCCTGCAGCCTGGCGGTCACAAGTCTGTGTGTGTCCTTCCAAACTCCTTCTCCTGTCTACGGCCCCCAGCTTGCTCCTCGCCCTTCCCATAGCCTGGGCGTCGCTAGTTTGTTTGTGCCCTTCCAGGCTCCCACTTCTGTCTCCCACTCCCAGCTTGCTGCTCGCACCCCTCACAGCCTGAGTATCACTAGTCGCCCCTTTAACTCCTCCCTGATTGAACTGTTGCCAATGGCTCCACCACCCAGACCTCCTTTTACTGTTTCCCTTCTCACCTCCCTCCCCCACCTCAGGTTCTGCACTAACAAACCCTTGTGCCCTAGTGCTCCCTGCACCCCCCTCATCCTCCCTACCCCCATCTCTGATATTTCCAGTCTTGGAACTGGCCTACTCAGAGTGCCCCCACCTTGCCCCCTCCTTAGCTGATTTTCCCATCCTCGATACTGCCCTGTCCTGGGTCCTGGCTTCATCTACCCTTCCTCTGCTCCGCAGTGCCCCTCTGCCTTACTTCCTCGGACCCCCTCCCTGCCCGCCTGGTGCCCTGGTCTCATGTTCCCATCCCTCCCTCCTTTGGTTCTGGCCCCCTCCTGTCCCTGCCCCTCTGAATCCTGACCAATCCCTCCGCGTCGGCCTGCGCCCCCTGCTCGCCAGCCTCTTCCACCTCATCATCCGGATACAGCAGGGTGAAGCGATTTGTAAGTGTCATGCCTTCCCCAAGTTTGCCCACTCCTGTCTCCCTCCCTCCTTTGGCACTCTCTGGACAGCCCCCTCTCTTGGGAGTGAAGTCCGTGAGTTGGTATTTTCATGTCCACCCCCCCCCCCGAGTGACCATGTGGTCTTAGTCCTCTCACTCTCACCCCTATACCCTGGGGTATGCCATATTGTCCTCGTTTATCATTATATGGTTCCTCCTCCCTCCCTCCAACCCTCCCCTCCCTCCCTCCAACTGCCTCTGATCCCCTTTACCTCCTGCCTGAGACCTGCCAAATGGCAACACACTGGGCATCCTCCAAACTGCCATGCCCAATTCAATAGTATGGCTCTCCCGCACCCCGTACAGCCAATCATCCTCTCAAAGATGCCCATTCTTGCATCATTTGATCCCATCCTCATTTTTGGGTGTGAGCAATATGGGCCCCCACTGGCACTAAAAGTACCCACCAACCAGCATACAGTCAGCCTGTCCCCTCCCCAGCAGTAGCCAGCATATACCCAAGCAATCTGACAAGCAGTACCCAAGTTGCAGTAGCCAGCACTACCAAAGCATCATCCTAGTAGGTTTAAAGGCAAAGAAAAGCTCCCCACGCAGATACAAAAGCAATCTCACCAAGACCCAAGCAGAGTGGCCCCTCTCAACTCAGGCTGTACAGAGCAAGAATATCCCTCCCAAGTACATTGAGAAACACCACATGTAACTTTGGCAGTGCCAAACTGGGTACCCCCTCCCCCTCAGAGGCTGTGCCACAGCAGCAACTCTTCCCTGAGTCCAGGCCTCCTCCCCCTTCCCGCTCCTAGGCCCCCGCCCCTTAGTTGGCTCCACCTCCAGTGCCCATTTAATAGAGATTGGGGCCGGGGTGGGTGGCGTGGGCAGAAAAATCCACAAGTGACTGCAGCTCCTCTAATGCCCTTGTTATGGCCGGTCCCTGGATCCTCCAGTCACCACTCCCTTAAGCCTTGACCCGCTTCCTAGCAGCCGGGAAGGACTTGCTGCTCTCTGCTACTTCTGGCTTCTCGGTGCACCACTCCCTGTTTACCCTGGCACGCTTCCTAGCGGCCGGGAAGGACCTGCTGCACGCTGCTCTGGGGGAATCACCCTTAATTCTGCCGCTTCTGAACTCTGTGCCCTGGGCCACCCTTTTAAAGCCTGAGCGACTTTTCCGACCTCTTCTCCCTGGCCCGGATTTGTGCACTGGCCTCCCTCTTCTGATTGGCACCAAATAAAAATTCACAAGTGGCTGCAGCTCCTCTAATGCCCATGTTATGGCCGGTCCCTGGATCCTCCGGTCGCCACTCCCTCAGGCCCTGACCCACTTCCTAGAGGCTGGGAAGGACTCGCTGGTCTCACTCCTTCTGGCTCCTCGGCGCACTGCTCCCTGTTGACCGTGGCCCGCTTTCTAGCGGCCGGGAAGGACCTGCTGCTCGCTGCTCTGGGGGAATCGCCCTTAATTCTGCTGCCTGCAAAAGAGCAGATTCCATACACAAGACTTCCAAGTTTGTTCATTGTCACTTTGGGGCAGAATATGGGCAGGAAAGCATCAAAAGACTCTATTGCCAGATGGATTTGTTCCACTGTATCCATCGCCTGCCAGAAAGTGGGGGTAGCTCTACCAGGACCAGTGAGGGTCCACTCAAGAAGAGCAATGGGCGTACTTCCGAGAAGCCTTGCTGCTAGACTTATGCAGAGCAGTCACTTGGTTATCCATCCATACCTTTGCAAAGTTCTTCAAATTGGACGTGTCCGCCTCCGCGGAGGCATCCTTCGGCCACTGGGTCCTCCAGGCAGTGGTGGACCCGTAGTGACTATTAACATTCTTCCCACCTGGGAGGCAGGGGATGTACTGCTTTAGTACATCTCAGTAGTTATGAGCCAAGAGACCAGCTTTAGGAGGGATAAATGGAAATTTAAATACCTGTAAATCTTCTTTCACCTACTGCTGGTCTCCGGGCTCCTTCCTTCCCAGAATGTTTGAGGTTGGCCATCTGGCCGCATATTCAGATTAATGTTTCTTCTTTTTGTTTCAAGTTATGTAGTACTACAGGGGACAACTGCTTTAGGAAGAACTGATGGCTGCAGGAAATGGAAGGGAGGATGTAGTCTCCCTACAGAGATCTGTATCCTGCCTATCACATGGTACCAGGAAGGACCTCCCAGTAATTAGGAGCCGGGAGACCAGCAGTTGGAGAAAGAAAATTTACAGGTATTTAAATTTCTATTTGTCTTGTGAATCAGGTGACAAGGGGATTTGCCACTATCCCTTAGTAAGGTCAAGGGTGGAGATATAGTGTGCATTGCCTAGCCTGTCAATGATGTCATCTATTCAGGGCATTGGTTAGCCATCGAATAGTGACACGTTGTTAAGCTTTCTAAAATCTAGGCATAGATGTATCCCACCCTCTTTCTTGTCCACTATGACCATGGGTGAAAACCATGCACTCTCTGAGGGCGCAGTTATGCCTAACTGCTCCATTTTTTTGACTTCCTGAATCGCCTCATCCCTTACCTTCATGGGCAATCTGTAGGGCTTTTGGTTTATGGGCTTATCTTGCATGGCAGTTATGGAGTGCACAATTCCTTTGGCCCTGTGAATATGGGCTCAGATTCTTGGAATACTCTCTGCAAATCTTTCTGTTGCTGAGGCTCCAGTTCAGGTTTTATCTGAATCTTCCCCAACTGTCCTGACTGCTCTAACCTTTTATAGGCAGCCTCCGGCCCTGACTCCCCAACTTCAGGATGGATATAAAGGGAGGGGTTAGGCTTCTCATGCCATGTCCTAAGTAGGTTCATATGGTATTTTTTTCTGGGTGGGTCTCTTTCCGGGCATGCTAAGTTTATAGTTCACTGCTCTTGTTTGCCTCCAGATGGTGAAGGGGCCCTACCATTCAATGAGTGGTTTGTTCTCTGTGGAGTGGAGGAGTAACAACACTTCATTCCCGGACTGAAATATTTTAGTCTTCAAACCCTGGTCGTATCATTCTTTCTGCGAATATTACTTCTGTTCTATGCTCTGGTGTGCCAAGTTGATATACCTCACCAGGCGTTTGTGTAACAGAGTCATGTACTCTATGACATTAAGATGTCCCACCTCTTTCCCTTCTTCCCAGTGTTCTTTAACCACATGCAGTGGCCCCCTCTGGTTCCTCCCATACAATAATGAAAAAGGGGAGAAACCAGTGGATGCTTGAGGGATTTCTCTCTAAGTGAAAAGTAAATAGGGGACGTAACTATCCCTGTCTTTACCTTCTTCTTTTATGTACTTCCTCAACATTCTCTTTAATGTCTGATTAAACCTCTCTACGAGGCCATCAGTCTGTGGGTGATATGGGAATGTATTCACTGTTACCATGCCCAGCAGATGGTACAGTTCTTTAGCAGGTGTGCATTAAAATTACTCCCCTGATCTGTACATATTTCCTGGGGGATTCCCATGCGGCTAAATACCTTTGCTAGCTGTTCTGCTACCCTTGAGGCGGTGACGGTTCTCATGGGGATAGATTTTGGGTAGCATGTAGCGAAATCGCATATGGCCAGTACAAATCTGTTACCCTTGGAGCTCTTTTCCAGGGGGCACACTACATCCATGGCTGTCCTGTCAAAGGGGTTAGTCACAATGGGGGTGGGCTGTAGTGGTACTCTATCCTTTTTTCCTGCCTGAGCTACCTTCTGGCACTCGACACATGCTTTACAATACTCAGCTTTGTTCTCGTGGATAGGGGGCCAATAAAACCTGGGCAGTATCCTATTTGGGGTGCTGTCTCTGCCTGCATGGCCTGCTAAAGGGCTGTCATGCGCCAGATACATGATTTGGGAGCGGAATATTTCTGGAACCATTAGTTGGTCTACTACCTCTCCATTTCTGGAGTTTTTTATATTCTCTACACAGTATTCCCTGTTGTACTACAAACTGGGGCGCCTTTTTCCACTCCCTTCCCCACCTGTGGGGGGAAAAAAGGTTAAGTGAAGGGTCTGCTTTTTGCTCATGCTGCATATCACATTTAAAAGTATGCCCCAAGTCTGGCTATACACCAGCATGAGTATCAGTCCAGTCCTTTAGCTTCCTTTTCTCCACCTTTGTTTTACAGTCCTTGCCAGGATCATCAAAAACATCATCATCAAATGGGAACACAGATGGCAAATGTCCCTCCTTCACTTGCGCTCTGGTGGTTACAGCAACTACAGTAGAGTTCTGGTCGACGTGGTGATGTATAAATGAAGCAAAGTCTGGGTGGTCATGCCCGATAACAACTGGTATGGGTAGGTGAGGTACCAACCCCACTTTTACCACGTGTCTTTTCTTGAACAGTCATTTGTATGGTGGCTGTAGGGAAGCAGTGGGTATTTCCATGCACACAGATGACTGCTGCATCCGTCCCTTTATTATTCCCAGTCACCAGATCTGCTCGCACAAGAGTCTGGCGGCTCCCTGAATTGGTCAGTCCCATCATCTGCTATGATCCAATCTAGCCATAAAGTGACCCCATTTCACTAAGGTTATATAAGCTGTCTCTTTCTTTAAATTAGGAAAGTTTCTTACATAATGTCCCTTCTTTTGGCACTCATGACATGCAATCTCTGCTACTGGAATTCACCCCCTCTCACTGCTCTCCAGTGTTGTTTCACTGGGGCTGGATTTCAGTTTAAGTAAAAGGGTTCCTTACCGGATTGCTGGTGGTCACAGCTGCTGATGTCCCTAATGGAACTCTCTGGGTCTGGATGGTCTGGCTGCCAGGAAGTCTTTTGCCAGTGTAATGGTTTTATCAGCGGAATCAGGCTTATGCTCCCAAACCCAAAGTTGTAAATCCTGGGGTAAAACTTTAATAAACTGTTCAATAATTACCTCCTTCAGACGTTGGTCCTTGTTCTTGTTATCTGGCTGCAACCATTTGTAGAAGAGCTCCTTGGGACAGGCATATGTCTTTTGTGTGTTGGGGGGGGGGTGGTAGCCAATGACTGCATTTTAAGAAACCTTAACCTCTGGCAATGAGTTTCAGTCTTTATATCATAGCACTTGAGGATCTCCTGCTTCACACGGTCATAGTCCTCTGCCTCTCTGGAGTCCATGTGGCTATAAACCATCTGGGCACTGCCTGTCCGGTGCGGTGCCAGTCGAACAAATCAGTGTTCCCTTAGCTATGCGCGTGTTCGAGCAATCCTATCAAACGTTGTGAGGTAGGCTTCAATGTCATCACTGTCCGAAAGTTGAGACAGTTTAATGTCTTTTGGGCTTCTGGTTCTTTCAGTTTGCCCTGGATCGATGGCATCGGCCCATTTGGTATTTTGCCTTCTCCGCTAAGTATCTCTCTCTTTCCTTCTGCACCTGTTTTATGAAGAGCCATTTCAACAACTCCCCTATGTCCTCAGGTAGAGTGTCTTTAAGAGGAGGTAGTTCCCTCGATTCTTCCTTGCCCCCTTGGATCTCTTCATTGTCTTCAGGCTTAACCTCCCTCCGAGCTCCCAAATGTCCATCTTAGGCCAGACCAGACATTTCCAGCAAGTTATCCCACTTCTCAAGCCAAGGCTGTGGAGGGGTTGTGGCATAACAGACAGACCAGACGCAGAACTTCAGG
Organism: Neoceratodus forsteri; assembly: GCA_016271365.2. Classification (NCBI taxonomy): domain Eukaryota; kingdom Metazoa; phylum Chordata; order Ceratodontiformes; family Ceratodontidae; genus Neoceratodus; species Neoceratodus forsteri. Next base: position 1,019,059,082 of record CM057454.1, on the reverse strand, counting down.
TTCAACAGACTATCTCTGTGTGATGTTTATTCAAAATACAGAAGATAACCTTCAGTAGTGGCATATCCATTCTTCAGTACATCAGTTTGCAGCAACAGACTATGAATGTCCTTCCTCTGCACTTAGTCATCATCTACTTATCTAACTTTTTAGTGAAAACCATGTCATCCCTATGTTTGTCTTGGGGGGGGGGGCTCAAATAAAAAAAAAAAAAGAACTAAAGAAAAAGAACTTAAGAGAAGAAGCAGTGAAGCAAGGGTTACCCCAAAGGGCATTGGCAATAAAGCCAAGTTTCAAAGAAATACAGCATCACACATACTCCAATAATGCAAAGCATCATGGGATGTATGTGCAGATCACCATGAAATTTCAGACTGGCTCAGTTTACAGCAGTAATACATTGTACCAAAAGGGCATCTCAAACAGTCTGCAATTTACATGCTTTTAACAACACAACAGTGTTTTTTCTAATATCTCTAGCCCGGTAACTTAATCTTTATAATACAGTCATCTAGTACTTTTTACCTTCATCAAAAACACCTAGTGCCACGGTATTTTCAATATCTACAGATTTTATATACATAAGGTATACAGTGTTCCCCATTCGTTGTTTTAGGGCGGTGGGCCACCACTCTGTATTTTTTTTACCACCGCTCTATATTTTTTACCACCACCCTATATTTTTTTGCCACCACCCTATATTTTTATCTATTTTTTTATAAAATCCTCCAAAATTCTCTTTTATTGACATCCTTTATTGCAATACTACCCATTTAATACCAGCACACTATACGTTACTTAAAAGCTACTTATGCACATGTACAGTGCATATAGGAGGTCCCGAAAAATAACGCACCATTTGACCCGATCACCATTGCCACCACCCTATATTTTCAGAGAGTGGGGAACCCTGGTATATATATCAGGTTATTTTATGACATAGTGCTGTTGCATGCTAAATCCAACAGTGAGGAACACAGCCTGTTGTTTTACATTAGCTCTTAGATTGCCACAGTAACCTCCCTGTACGAGGACCTGAGAGGCAAAAGGAAAATTAAAGAGGACACTATAACATGGTCAAGAAATGGGAGGGGGTGCCTATAGGTGGCCAACCTTATGGACTATAAATTGTAAAGGATAGATTAGGCTAAGAAATAGAAGAACTGTTGCAACAGATTTAAGAAAAGGTCAGTCCTTAAAGAGTGGCAGGAGATCTCCCTGTCGCAAGCATCAGCAGTAGAACTGACCACCACCACCTCACCAACATTTTGCACAAATGTGCCTTTTCAAGGTAAAGTGAGTTCTACTACTGCTGCTGTGAGTCGTAGTAATCTTACAGAAAAAGTATTTGTTAACCAAAGAGGCCATCTCCTGCTCCTTGGATTCTGTTGGATGGATAGTAAATAAGTAAGCTTTATTTATAAAGCGCTTTTTAAGTATCAAAGTGCTTTACAGTACCACAGTAAAACCACATAACCAAGTGAATAAATAATTAACATAAATATAACAATTAAAAAAACAAATGAATACAAATATAATCATCAAATTCCTGAAAAAGCAGCTAAATGCAGTCAAAGAAAAGCTTGTTGAAACAGATAGGTTTTTAAATTAGTTTTAAAACTTTCGACGGTCAGGCATTCTCTTAACCGATGAGGTAGAGAATTCCACAGGGTAGGTGCCACATACGAAAAGGCTCGGGCTCCAGGTGTTTTCCAACACACCCTGGGAATCTCTAGCAATCCCTCGTCGGCAGATCGGAGGGGACGGAGGGGGCAGTAGGGAGTTAGAAGATCTTTTAGGTAGTCGTGTCCCTGTCCGTGTAGGGCTTTAAAGGTTAGCAAGCCAACCTTAAATGTGATTCGCTACTGAACAGGCAGCCAGTGCAGTTTGCGCAGCATAGGTGTAATATGACTGGCCCTAGATGTGCCAAAGGCCTGGCCGCCGCGTTCTGCACTAGCTGCAAGTTGTGAATATCAACCCCAGGTAGCCCTAGGTAGAGGGCATTGCAATAATGAAGGCAGTTGGTGACAAAAGCGTGGACCAGAGTAGCCAAGTCATCCGGGGAGACCAAGTGTTTCACCCAGGCAATGTTCCTCAGATGGTAAAAAGAGGATTTGATGACAGCTGACACCTGAGATTTTACTGTCAGACCGCCATCAAGAATAACGCCAAGGTTCTTCACTTGGTCGGAGGTGGGCAGTTGGACACCATCAAGCGATAGGCTTGAAGGTTGCCCAATCCCCAAACCTAGCCCCAGGCGACATGGGTCCACAACTAACACTTCGGTCTTCTCCGCATTCAGTCTCAGTCAGCTGGCACTCATCCAGTCTTTGATTTCAGCGAGGCAGCTGTTGAAGACAGAGACTGCATCCACCTGTTCAAGTAGAAAAGACAAATACAGTTGAGTATCATCTGCGTAGCAGTGAAAACTCTAACTGTATTGTCTGATGATATCTCCTAATGGCAGCATGTACACTGCGAACAGCATGGGTGACAAAATGGAGCCCTGTGGAACCCCACAAGACAGAGGGAAGGTGTCAGAGGAATAAATTCCTGAGACAACCCTCTTGAGATCTGCCCGTGAGGAAAGATTTAAACCACTTAAGGACTACACCCGATAGTCCACAAAGGAAGTGCAGGCACTCCAAAAGCACACTATGGTCCACAGTGTTGAATGCTGCAGAGAGCTCAAGAAGGACCAAGATGGTGCTCGCCTTTTGATTGCTTGCTTTAGGAGGTCATTCAGTATCTGGACAAGGGCAGTCTCCATACTGTGCCTCTTCCTAAATCCTGACTGGAGAACCTCACAGATACTGTGAGATCCTAAGTAATCCTCCAGTTGTAATGCCACCACCTTTTCAATGACCTTGTCTACAAAAGACAGGTTAGAGATAGGCCTGTAGTTAGCTAACTGGTTTGGATCTAAGGAGGATTTTGTAAGGAGTAGTCGAATGACCGCCTCCTTAAGGGGATCAGGAAAGTCACCCCTCTCCAAAGAACCACAAACAGTTTCAGCTAGGATCTGGCAGATAATGTCAGCACAACCCTAGTAAAGGGTTGGACACAAATCAAACACAGCTAGTGAGACTTTATCGCCCAGACGATTTTGACGATATCCATGAGTTCAGCTGGTTGAAGTCGGACCAGGTAGGCCGGGTGCTCGTCTCCTCCCGCCGATCAATGCAGTCCCTCATGGAGAGTGTCGGGCCGATGCTGGCGCGGATGTTGGCAACCTTATCTGCAAAAAATCGAGCAAGCTCATTGTACTGCACCTGTGAAAAAGTTCTTTTGGGCTGGAGACAGATCGGGATTGCACAGTATGTCTACAGTCCAGAAGAGCTGGGACAGTCAATTTCGAGCAGCAGAAAGCTCCCTGGACAGGAATTCTGCAGTCTCATAGGTGATTTCTGATTGATAGATTTTATAATGCTCTATCAATCTAAGCCTGTCAACATCCGAGTCAGTCTTCCGCCAAACGACCCACTGTCCTCAACTCCTTCAAGGAACCATCACACCAGTGGTTCCTTGGGCGGAGAGTCAGCGGGTGAACACGAACAGGTGCAGTCTTGTCCAGGGCATCTCCCAGTGCCCTATTACAGGCCAGGACCAGATCCCCAGACTCATGCATTCTCCCCACAAACATGATGGGTCCAACTCTGCCATAAGGCCTTTGGTAGTAATATCCCTTAAAGGGCGGCACTGGATCATCTCCGTGGGGGAGCCCCGAAACTAAACTTTATGTTGTGATGGTCAGACCAACCAACTGGTTCCACCCCCAAATCGGTGATCTCCATCCCCAGGAGGAACACCAGGTCCAACGAGTGACTCTTTCTTTATATGGGTAGCGGAGGTTATAACCCGTGTGAGGCCCAGCATTGACATAAGCTGAAGGAGACTCTGACCAAAATGCGAGAGTTTGTCGACCCAGGCGTTGGAAGTCCCTCAGAATTAACCATCTGGGGGACTTCAATGCCACGTCGACGAAGAAATCTACAAACTCTTTCAGGAATTCTCCATCATCACCTAGTGGATGGTAAATGAGGAGTATCCTGAAATCCACACCTGCTCCAAGGATCCACTGAAAGGACTTGGCGGTCCCCACTGGCACATCCACATATGTATGTGTAGATACCACGCTTTTCTGCAGAACTGTTAACAGAACTCGTGGTGAAAACTACTTTGACTTTTTTGAACTGCCTTCTTGTGTTTACCATTTCTGTCTGCACTTTTTTTTTTTGTTTGTTCTTATAGCTGTTTGGTCCCTGTCGCCTTCCTCCCACCAACTGGCGATGGGGACACACAGGTATTTTGCACAGTTTTCTCCCCGAGGCTCTGTCACATGGCCGTGTGAACGTGTGGAGGCACCTACACACCCCGTGGACCAGCTTAGCCCCTTCCACCTCCAGTAACTGTTTGCCCCCCTCTCCGCCTATGCTGCCCTGGTCCTCCACCCAGTGGAAGTGGAACTATGGGTGGGGGCAGCCAACCATACCACCTCAGGAGGGAGGCTCCCATTGGTATGTTTGATCCTGCCTACCCCAACACATGGCAGCCTGACGACCCAAGGTCTTTCCCGAACCTGGGTCGCCAGCGTAGCGTGAGGTGTGTCGTCCAGCACTTTAACCCTCAGCACCGCCAGCCCTGTCTGCATTTTTACATCTCTGCTTATGGTAGCAGCAGTACTAGTTAAAAAAATCCGATCTTTTGCATCCGTTTGTTTCCTGTGCTATGTTGAGCACTTACCTGTTAATCTTTTTTGTTTTCGCTGTACTATCACCCTGTAATTTGCTCCATTTTTCTTTGTTTACATTTCCCGCACCAGCCATGTTGAATTTGAACCCTCTGCTGCCAATCGCATGTGCGCATGACTCGCAGCACTGCACAGGGACAGCGGGAACATGCAGCACAGGTCCTACGGAAGTAAACAAAGGACGTGATACGATGTGAGGGGGGAGTTTGGTTACAAGTTAGGCAGCAGCCATATTTACTGTGGATCCACAACAATGGAAATAAATTTTAAATATCTAAAAAATTAAAGATCACAAGAAAAAAATATTTACAGATATGGAAACCTGAACTATGGCTGCATTCTTCCAACCAAAAAACTGAATTTTGATAATCGCATCCTGATTATCTAGTACTGCTGCTTTAAAGAATGATTGACAGCAATGAGACCTTTTTTGCCTGCTGTCCCACCACAGTTCCTACATAATCTGGATCATTCCATAATTGTACAATATGATAAGGTCAAAGGGGACTCTAGATCCGTTATGTCCACCCCACAACAAGCCTTGTAAGCAGGGATGAAAAGGTATGTTGTACAAAAAAAATATAGGGTCTCCCTACCCATTTTGTGAGCATGTTTTGCAACAGTAGGGAACTTTGATAGAATTTGGGGGAGGGGTGGGCTCAAATGCACAGCAGTAAAATTCTCTGAAGATGGTTACTTCCACTGAGAAGGGAGCTGGAGAGATGTCTCTCCCTGTGCTCTGGTCTAGTATCATGGACACTGTGGGACTGTCTTTTTGGCAAAGTGTGAACAGTGAACTTCTTACTTTTACATTTCCCCTTTGCTCTGCCTCCTGCAGTGAGACTGGGATTGCAGTAAGGTCAGCATGAGAATGAGGGTGCTGGGGAAATGGGGATGCTGGCTCTGGATTGACGGGGTGGGCCTGGCAGTCCTTTTCTGCCCACAAGTTCTGTGTTACTCTCTGGCTACTCCCGGCCACCGCCAGGGGTCGCAGTGGCCAGTCCCTCTCCCAGGAAGGAGAGTCATCCCTGCCCACCCCTGCTGACCCCCGTCTTCCCAGGCTCATTCCTGAACCTGGGTCATCTGCGAGACGCGAGGTGAGGCATCTAACGTCTTAACCCTCAGCGCCACTGGGCCTCCCTCTCCTTATTGACCGTGGCCATCCCCTTCCCTCTGATCCTGGTCCTCCCCCTCCCTCCCGAGTATCCTTTTTTGCACTGCTACCCCCCTGTCCCTGCTTGCAACTGGTCATTCCACCCCATCTGTTAGCCTAGCCTGGCTCCTCCTCCCTTCCATCCCATCTACGTTCAACACCTCCTTGCCTGTCATGCCCCCTGACCCAAACCCTCTGCTCCATTAGCTGCATCCTCCATGTAGGTCTGGTCCTTTTCTTTGCTCTTTCCCTCCACTCCCCCCTCTTCCTCAGCCTGCTCTGATCTCCCACCCACCCACCATTTTCTCACACTGCATGCTCCCCCCTGTTTTTTTATGGTTTTCAGACCCCACCTCTTCTCCTCCCTCCCCTCCTAACCACCCCTGTAGGTGGCTGCATCACCCCCCCGCTCCCCTCCTCCACTAGCAGATGTAGAGGCTTGCCTCGTCTCCCTCCTCTATCCAACCCTCCTCTGTCCACCTCCTCCTCCTCCTCCTCCCCTCATCATCTTCCGGGTGTAGAGGGTCAATGATTACTAAGCCTAATGCCTGTCCCCAAATCACCCCGTCTCTCCCCCTCCCACCTTGGTTCCCTCCAGGCATCCCCAGTCACCCGGCTGTTTTTCTGGAGGTTTTGAATTCTAGGTTCCCCTCTCCCAGAGACCCCTTGTGTGCCCATCTTCGCTCCTCTCCCTGTGCCCAAACCATCAGCTCCTGGTGCAGTAACATATGCACCCCCTTGTCCCCTACTACTCTATCCTTCCCCGTATCTCCTCCTCATGTCCCTCAGCTGCCTCCTAATCCCCTCAACCTCCTCCCTAAGCTGTGCCATCCGATAACACACTGGGCATCCTCCGAACTTACAAACCAAGTCAAGTACCATTGCCGCCCCACACCCTGTACACTCAGCCACTCTACTGAAGATGCCCGCTCTCATGATGTGGTCCCATCCCCATCTCAGTAGCTTCATATGCAGTAGTTACCCAAGACAGTGCCAACCCTCAGAGTGAATGAATATAATCCCCACACATCCAGCAGGAATAGCAGTGTAAGTTGGTTTCCCAAAGCTACATAAACAAACCCCTATCCAGCAAGCAAATAGTTGTCAGTTTTCCCAAAGCTGCATAAACAAACCCTGTCCAGCAAGCTCATAGTTGTTAGTTTTAGAACTAAGCAAATATTGTCAGCTTTAGAACCAAGCGTCCCCAAGTCCAGCTCACTCCTATCTCCTGACTCCTCCTCCTCCTCCGACTACTGTATTTAATAGCAGTCAGGACTGGGGAGAGTGGGTGGGAAACAGTTACAGCTCTACCCTGAGGATGCCCTGAAGGCAGCTGGGCTTGTCCTGAAGGTGGCTGGGCTAGTCTTTTTTTATAGCCCAGCCGCGAGTTTGAAAATTGTGCCCTGTGCGTCGATTGATTTGCCTTCCCTGCAGCTTTTCCTCTGGTCCTTAGTTCTCCCTGTCGCCGCCGAACTCTCCTTGGCTCCTCAGCTGCTGATGTGGCCCCTGGCACAGTCCCTCTACCGTTCCACGGCCGCCAGTACGGCCAAGCTCTTCTGCTGCCGATGTGGCCCCAGCTCACAGCTCCATGGCTGCCGATACAGCCGAATTCTCCCACCGCCGATGCAGCCCCTGGCAAGCAGTCACAGCTCTTCCCTGAGGATCTTCTGAAGGCGGCTGGGTTATACTTCTGTTTAACTCTTTTCATCACCCTCTTACCACTGACCTGGCTCAGGCATGGATACTTGGCTAGTGGCTGTACCCACCTGCTTGAAGTTTCAGTCACTCTGACTCTGGTTTGGGGGCACCCTCCATCCACGCAGTGCTGCCCTAACCCCTTGGTTCTGAGCCCCTCGAGGAAGGACCACCACTCCTACCAGCACTCTATCTAGAATATTGGCGGGCATGTTTGCACTTAGGAGGAACCGGAGCAAGCTTCCTGGGAACCCAGCACTGGGCGTGGAGCTGTTACCACCGGCCCTGCCTTCACCTATCAGTGGAGAGTGGGTTTACTGCTTGTTATACCCACCAGGTGCAGCGTGCAATAGTGTCTGCGTGAGAACCCTCCCACAGACAGCCTGCTGACACCAGTCCCAAACTGCTTATTTCTCGCTACTGGGTGAGTGCCCTCAGCCTCCGCTAGGTGCTGCCACCGAGTGTGGATTCCCACTGTACCCACCCCAGGAGAAGAGAGCAGTACCCCGGATGCTCGATCTTCTCTTCCCCCTACTGACCCCTGGCAGCCCAGGCTCATTCCCAAACCCGGGTCGCCGGCTTGTCGTCCAGCTCCTCAACCCTCAGCGCCACCGGGGCGGCTGTTGATGTACAAAAAAGAAAATGTTTTGCCCATAAGTTCATTAATTAATTTCCTTGTATCAGATGTGTTCTTGCCTTTAAAATCCTTTTGCCTATCTATAAATAAGTTTCTTTTTAATCTTCTGACATTTTGCATTTATTTCTTGTGGCCTTATATGCCACAAGTGAAGCCTGACTAGGGGTTTTCCTGTACGTTTTCCATAAACTATCTTGCTTTCTCATTAACTTCAGGAGTTTGGGGGTAACCCATTGATGTTTGTCTCCCCTAATCCTAAATCTCCTAAGAGGAACAAACCTATTACACACAGTATTAAACAGGGAACAGAAAATAGACAGGGCGTCATTTACCTCAGTCGACTGCCCAACCCCTGACCAGTAAACAGAGGCCACAGCTGTCCTAAATTTCCAACATCTACTTTTTTTTTTAAAGGACTCATAAATAGGGTAATGGGATTCGCCTAACAAAAACACAGCACTGTATGTTAGATGCTTACCTACAGAAGTAGTGCAGAAGCAGACTTGGTCTGGCAGAGGTAGTTCGAACTTCTGTTGCTGAGATGTTTGTAGAGGGCCTGGAGGGAAGGATTAATTACTGGTAAGCTTTAAACTCCTTTTGAGTCTGTAACCTTTAGGGCAGTAGGGCTTTACTAGCTGCAAAGTTTAGTGCATAGTGGGGGAAGGGTGCTAATGGTCTGACCAGGGGCCTCGGCTGTCTGATTGTTTCTGGAAGGAACAGGCTGGTCCCAACCCCTGCCCTCACCCCAGCCCCCAAGGTACGTGATTTCCTTTTAACCAGGGGTGCTGACATCACTTCACCAGAAGGGCACAGGATATGCACCTTTCATAGCAGAAGTGGACATCCAGGAATCTTGCTGTGGGTAGTGTTAGCAGTGGAGTTTGAAGATGTGGTGAGGCTGTTTTTGGAGAGTTTATTTATCTTTTTTGTCATAAGTTTTTGTAAGTTTTGCTGTTGTGTTTTAAATGTAGCCTAAATCCTTAGTCTTTCTGTGGAAACCCCTCCCTCCCACGCTTTGCATTAGCCTTTCTTAATTACGGAGAAGACACTGGGGGTTAGGTTTAAAGGCTGGGAGGGAGGAGCTTAGGGAGTTGCAAACTTCCCCTATGAGCTAACTCTTAAAGCTAATAGTCAGGTGGGGAAAAGTTCAGACACTCAAGCGTTGCAAGTTTGAAAGTCTGTATACTGTATGGGGAGATTGTCTAGGTATAGGTACTGGTAGCTCGAGAAACTGTAGAACTACTGAATTGGTAATTTGACCTAGAAAAGACTGCTATGATGCTGGGGAAGGGACCGCATGTTACTAGTGCAGGTATCTTTGGGCAGGTGGTTGGGTGTGGTGCGCCCATGATACTGGACTGGGCTTGGAAGTTTGGGGGATGCCCAGTGTGCTACCAGCTGGCACAGCCTAAGGAGGCAGTAGAGGGGATCTGAAAGCAGCGGGGGGTGCTGAAAGGGGAGGATTGGAGAGGTAGGAGGCAAGCGGTCACCTACGTGGAAGCACTAGGTGCTGGGACCTCCCACGCTGGGGGATGAGCGAAGCGAGGTGCTCACACTAGGGGAGGAGGGAAGGGGATACACAGGGGGCTCTAGGGGACCCTGGTAGGTGGGACCCAAAGGTAGAAACTTTCACAGCAGTAGGCAAGAGACGGGGGTGTCCAGAGGAACCGAGAGGCTGGGACAGGGGCACGGGGGGATGGGCTAAGGCTCACAAATTATTTTAACCTCCTGCACGCCTGCTGGTGGAAGAGGGAGCTTGGGGGTGGAGAAGGAGGAGGAGGATGATGTTGCTGCCAGTGAAGCTGGGGCAGGGACAGACAGAAAGGGTGAAGGGGGCAAGAGGCGCAAGGGACCAATAAAGGGGGACCCAGACAGGATGGGTTAAGAGGGGTGGGGGGGAGAATAAAAAGGAGGATCAGGGGAACAAGGAGGCTGAGGGTATGGAACAGGGGAGCACGACAGGCAGGAAGGCGCAGAACATAAATGGGATGATAGCGAGCAGAAAGCCAAGTAGGCAAACAGATAGGGCGGATGGATTGGTCAGTAGTGGGGAAAGAGATACAGAGAGAGATACTCGGGGGGGGGGGGAGAGGAAGAAGGCCAGGACACTGGTAAAGAGGGCTTGACCAGGGAAAATAGTGAAGGGGCTACCTTCAACACCCAGATTGTGGGAGGTGCGAGGAGCCAGTTGGGGGAGAACCCGGAGGAAGGGATGAGAAGGGGCATGGAAGGAGGTGAAACCCGAGGGGTGAACAGGGAGGGAAGGGGGAGGTTAGAGTACTACTACTGGGGGACTCCATGATCAGAGGCATCCAGTGGGAGGGGCAGGGGGAGGGTAAAACCTGTCTGATCAGAACCAAATGCCACCCAGGCCTGACTGTGCACAAGGCCAAGCATGAGTTGTAGTCACTGACAAGGGAATGTGGTGGGGGGGCCCAGACATTCTAGTGCACTTGGGGACAAATGACATAAATGGTAATAGTAAACTAGAAATTCAGGCAAGGTTCTGGGAGTTGTCTAGAGTATGTCTTTCCATAGGCTGTAAGATCTCCTTTTCAGAAATCATGCCGGTGCCAAGGGCTACTGGGGAGAACAAGAAGAAGATTAGGGAGATAAATCAGTGGCTTAGGGAGTGGTGTGGGGAATTGGGGTATGGCCTGGGGGGGTCTGGGGGGAGACCTGGGAGGATAAGGGGCTGTACGCTAGGGACAGGCTTCACCTTAATTTGGAGGGGAAGGAAATCCTTAAGCTCAACCTAGCTGGATTCATCAGTGAAAGGTGGAGTTTAAACTTGTGAAGGGGGGAGGGATCAAAAAAGGGGCAGTGCCAGCAGGTATGATAAATGAGGGACATGGTCTCCACTCCTCTAGGGGGCAAGGGAGATATGGCAATGGGTCACCAGGTAGGGTACAGGAGCTGAGGAATTGGAGCTCATGGGGGAGAAAGGAGAGGCGGGAAAAAGGGTGGAGACTGGTCCTGATAAATGCCAGGAGCTTGGGAAATAAAATTCCTGAGCTCCAGGCGATGCTAGTTGAGGAGGTGATAGATGTGGCAGCAGTCACTGAGACCTGGGCCACTCAGTGGCACTAGTGGGACCTAAATCTAGAGGGCTATATTATGTTCAGAAAAGATAGGGGGGAGGGAAAGGGGGTGGTGGTGTAGCACTGTTAGAAATGGCATGGGATTTGGAGGGGTAGAGGAGGCGGAGGGGAATGTTGAGGCTATTTGGGTCACCCTGCTGACACAGTGGGATAAGAGAGTAAAGGTCGGAGTTGTGTACAGACCACCAGCACTGGCAGAGGTTCTGGAAGAAAGTTTGGTAACAAATCTCGGGGGACACTGTAGATTGGGAAAGGGAAGGGTAGTGGTAATGGGGGACCTCAAAATGCTGGGAACAGACTGGGGGACTAAGATGTCACCAGTGGCCAGGGAGCAGAGGCTGCTGGATGTTTTCTAGGATGCGTTTCTGACCCAGCAGGTGGGTGCGCCAACTAGGTAGGCCTGGACACTGGATGTGGTCCTGGCGGAGAGTGATCAGATTAGGGGCCTAGAGGTGAGGGACCCGTTGGCAGGGAGTGATCAAGCCATAGTCTGGTTCTTCTGGACCGGGGGGGGGCTGAACAAGGACTATAGTAACTGACTTCTTTAGGGGTGCAGATTAAGGGAGATGGGAAGGATCCTTAAAGATCGTTTGGACAGGATAAGGCCGGATATGGATGCTGACAGCATGTGGGAGATAATTAGGAGGGGGATACAGGAGGTTACCAGATCCTGCGCAAGGGAAAGGCGTAAGTTCAATAAGGTCAGAAAACCCTGCTGGTGGACCCGGGAGATACAGAAGGTGGTGAAGGACAAGAAGGCTGCCTATAGGCGCTTCAAGCACTCAAGGGGTGAAAGGGATCAGGAGCAATATGAGCCGATAGCCAAGAGAGTCACTAGGGTGGTGAGAGCAGCTAAGGCAAAAAAGGAACAGTCCTTGACCAGTGGGATCCGGAGGGGGGAGAAGGGGTTCTTTAGATACATAGGGGGAAAAAGGAAAGTAAGGGGGCAGATCAGCAGGATAAAGATAGGGGATGGTTGGACACAGGAGGTGGGGGAACAGGCAGAAGTCCTAAATGAGTACTTTGCCTCAGTTTTTACCAGGGGGGGATGGAGGGGCTATGTCTTGCAGGGAGAGCGGGGGCAAACCGGAGGAAGGGGTGGGACTGGTAAAGATCAGGGTCCCTGATGGGTCTGGGGAAAGGGAGGGGCCACCACAGACAGGTGGGGGGGGACAGCTGTACAGGGTGAAAAGGGGGAGGACATGGAGGCTGAAATTCCGATGGAGAGAGTAAGGGAAGCCCTCAGGTTCCTTCGGATGGAGAAAGCACCTGGGCCAGATGAGATGCATCCCAGGGTGCTAAGGAAACTGGTGGATGTTCTGGCAGTTCGCCTAGCGAAGTTTTTCAGCATCTCTCTGAGGACTGGGTGGGTGCCCCAAGACTGGAAGGTGGCTCATGTCGTACCGATCCACAAGGGAGGATCAAGAGAAGAGGTGGGAAATTACAGGCCCGTTAGCCTGATGTCGGTGGACAGCAAGGTGATGGAGAGTTTTGTCAAGGAAAGGCTAGGGGAGTTACTGGAGCAAACTGGGTATTTGGACAATAGGCAGCATGGCTTTGTCCCGGGAAGATTGTGCCAGACAAACCTTGTTGAGTTCTATGACTGGGTGACAAGGAGCCTGGACCAGGGTAGGCTGGTGGACGTCCTCTTTCTGGACTTCAGCAAGACGTTTGATTCAATACTCCCACGGTGGCCTGCTGGCTAAGCTGAAGAAAATGGGGGTAGGTAGACTGTTGTTAAGATGGATAGGAAATTGACTGTCTGCGTGTACCCAGAAGGTGGTGGTTGGAGGACTAGCCTCATCCCCAAGTTGGGTTACTAGTGGGGTGCCCCAGGGGTCAGTGCTGGGGCCACTCTTGTTCAACACCTATGTCTCAGACATAAGGAAGGGGGTCAGGAGTGAAATGAGTCTCTTTGAGATGACTCAAAGCTGGGTGCAGTGGTGGATGAGGAGGAGGACTTGGAGGCTCTGTAAAGGTGGTCGGGGAAAATGGAAACTAAAATTCAATGTGGGGAAGTGCAAGGTTCTGCACCTGGTAGTCAGAAATCCAGGCCAGATGTATACCCTGGGAGGAGACACATTTCAACTCACGGATGGTGCGAGGGACCTGGGGGTAGTGGTAGATGTCAAAATGAACAACTTGGAGACCTGTAGGAGGGCAGCGGCAAAGGCAAATAGGATGCTGGGATGCACCGACAGGGGATTACCTCCAGAAAGGAGGAAGTGATCCTTTCCCTGTACATCTGCTTGATTAGGCCACACCTCGAGTAGTGTGTGCAGTTTTGGAGACCATATTTAAAGAGAGACATTACACTCCTAGCCTTTAGTATGTATGTTAGTATTATGCTGTGCTCCTTTTGCCTGCAAATGTTGTAAATCCAAACTCGCTAGCCTTGAAAGGTCCCCTGGTATTTAAACATGCCACTCCTGTAGCTGCCTAAAATGGCCACTACGTACTTACAGGATGACGTCAGTGGAGCGATAGTGCTCTGCTAGTGATAGTGTTAATGTTGTTTGTATGGAGACCTTATTAATTAAAAATTAAAATAACATTCTTAAAGAGCTTCTCCTTCAAAGCCTTTACTATGCAGGTGTGGAAAGGTTGTCACACCTGCATAATAAAGACTTTGAAGGAAAAGCGCTTTTTTAATTTTTTATTTTAATATTTAATTAATAAGGTCCTCATACAGATAATATTAACACTCTGGAGCACTGTCGCTCTGCTGACTTCATCCCATAAGCACGGAGTGGCCATTTTAGGCAGCTACAGGAGCGGCAGGTTTAAATACAATTGAGGGGTTTGTTCATAAGTTGCAGGGACCTTTCAAGGCTAGCGAATTTGGATTTACAACATTTCTAGGCAGAAGGAGCACAGCATTATGTAGGTAAGCTTAGACTGGAGGAATGGTTCAAACGTATGGCAGCTTAGATTCAATGCAAAGACATGTAAAGTAATGCACCTGAGAAATAAAAGCCTAAGGGAAGAGTACACAGTGTGGGGGTGGATGTTAATGACAACAAAATGGAAAGGGACCTGGGGTAGTCATATCAGATGACCTAAAGGTAGGTAAGCAATGTGAGAAGGTAGTATGGAGGGCTGGGGGGGGGTGATACTGGGATGCATACGGAGAGGCATCACCAGTAGGAAACAGGAAGTTGTTATCCCTCTGTACAGACAGTTGGTGAGACCCCATGTGGAATACTGTGTGCAGTTCTGAAGACCCCATCTCCGAAAGGGCATAGACAGGATGGAGGCAGTCCAAAGGAGGGCAACTAAGATGGTGCTGGGTTTGCACCAGAAGCCATATGAAGAGAGACTAAAAAAAGCTTAATATGTGTGATTTTGTTTTTCATGTTTCCCGGCTGTTTGGAGTGGGCCAGGGTGCTGGGGGACAGCGGCAGACCGGGGGAGCCATCCCGGCCACACAGAACGGGCCAGGGCACCGGAGGACCACAGCGGCAGCCAGAGGGATTTTTCCGCAGCCAATCCAGCCGCAGAGAGCAAGTGCGCCAATCAGGTGCAGAGGAAGGCAGCAAATCGGGAGCTGCGGCGGGGAATACGTAAGCCTGGGCAGCCTTTAAAAGCTGCCCAGCTCGTATTCTCCAAGAGGAGCTGTTTTTTTTTTCGTGTTTCCCAGTTGCATGGAGCAGGCCAGGGCACTGGGGGACAGTGGCAGTTCGTGGGAGCCATCCCGACTGCACAGAGCGGGCCAGGGCACTGCAGTTTTTGTCCCACACCACCCACCCCGGCCCCGACCTCTATTAAGTGCCCTGGGATAGTGGAGCAAGGAAACCAGGAAGGATCCCATTGTTGGATTGCAAACAAGCGGGAAGGAGCTGTGCACTTTACAAAAAAAAAAAAAGATTGGCTGGAGAAGGACTTGGAGGAGGAGAAAAAGAGCATGTGGTGCTGAGCTCATTGCTGGAAAGGGGGGGGGGCATCCTCTCCGGCCTCTAGTTTAAGCCTAATCTAGGTAAACTGTTTACTATGTAGTACTGTACCTAGTAACAGGGGTATCTGTTTACTGTGGGACTGTATCTAGGATTAGTGGGTGACCTGATTAGTGGGTAGGGGTGTATCTTGGACTAGTGGGGAACCTGGTGGTTCACCCAAGGAAACCTTGGAGGGGGATGGGACCACACGTCATTAGGGACTGCATCTTTGGAAGGGTGGTGGGATGCACTGGGTGTGGGACGGCCATGATACTGGACTGGCCTTGGAAGTTCGGTGGTTGCCCAGTGTGCTACTAGCTGGCACAGCTCAGGAGGAGGCTGAGGGGATTAGGAGACAGCTGGAGGGAGGGGGA
Source organism: Neoceratodus forsteri (assembly GCA_016271365.2). NCBI lineage: Eukaryota > Metazoa > Chordata > Ceratodontiformes > Ceratodontidae > Neoceratodus > Neoceratodus forsteri. Next base: position 1,019,043,437 of record CM057454.1, on the reverse strand, counting down.
GGTATGGTTGGGGAATAGGGCAGGGGCTCTCCCACTGGGCTGCACCAAGCACTAGGGGCGGGGGCATAGGGAAAGGAGTGCAGGAGAGTACTCTGGGGTCACATGGGGACCCTGACAGGAGGCCCAAAAGGAGGACACTACCAAGGAAACAGGCAGGTATCTGGGGATCCTCACAGAGGGGGGCCAAAAGGAGGACATCCCAAGGAAGTAGGCAGATGGCTGGGGCTGGACAGAAGGAAGCAAGGTGAGGAGGTGGATTGAACCTTAAGCTCAGTAACGCTTCAATTCTCTGCTTCTGCTTGAGGGGGGTGATGTAGCCATGGCAGGGGTGGTTAAAGATGGAAAGGGAGTTGGGGCAGGGCGGGGCCAGAAAGCAGAAAAAATAGGGTGGAACTTGGAATGCGGGAGAGCGGGGGGTCAGAGCAGGAGGAGGAGGGGTAGAGGGAGGAAAGCGCAAGGAGAAGGACCAGTTGGGAGGAAAGGAGAAGGAGCAGACGTACAAGGAGGATACAGTAAAGGGAGCTGAAGGTTTGTATCAGGGGGGCACGACAGGCAAGGGGGGGCTGAACAGAGATGGGAAGGAAGGGAGGCCGAACCAGGCTAGTTTAGCAGATGGGGCGAGGAGGACCAGTCGTGAGCAGTGATGGGGGTGGCGGGCACAGAAGGATACTCGGGATGAGGAGAGGCATAAGATCGGGCGGGAGGGTGGCAGGGTAAATAAGGAGAGGGCGGCAGGTAGCACCCAGATAGGGGGAGGAGCAAGGAGTCAGCTGGGGGGAGGGGCCAGTAGAAAGGATGAGGGACATGGAAGGGGGGGGAATGGAGGAAAAGGGGTAGTCAGAGTGCTTCTGTTGGGTGATTCCATGGTCAGGGGCATCAAATGGGATAGGGAAGGGGAAGCCTGCCTGGTTAGAACAAAATGCTTCCCTGGACTAATGGTGCACAGGGCCAAGCATGAGGTATATCAACTGGCAAAGGATTGTGGAGGTTCCTCGGCCATACTGGTCCACTTGGATACCAGTGACATTGAGGGAAATAGTGAGCTTGAGATGCAGGCAAGGTTCAGGGAGCTAGCCAGGGTTTGTCATGACATAGGATACGTAGTTTCCTTCTCGGAAATCCTACTGGTGCCGAGGGCTAGCGGGCAACACAAGAAGAAGTTTAGGGAGATAAACCAGTGGCTTAGGGAGTGGTGTGGGGCCAAAGGGTATGGGTTGATGGGAGAGACCTGGGAGGATAAGGGACCGTATGCTAGGGATAGGCTTCATCTCAATTTGGAGGGGAGGGAAATCTTTAAGTTGAAAATAGAGGGGTTCGTTGGTGAAAGGTGGGGTTTAAACTTGTGAAGGGGGAGGGATGGAGAAGAGGCTGTCGAGGGGGGTCCGATAAAGGAGGGATACTGTCTCTATCCCCCCGAGGGAGCTGGAGGAATGTGGGAAAAGGCCGACTGGTAAGGTGCAGACCGGGGGAAGACGGAATCCCCATGGGAATGCGAGCACGGGAAACGGGAGTATAGGGAAAGGGTGAAAGGTAGTCCTGCTAAATGCCAGGAGCTTGGGCAATAAAATGCCTGAGCTCCAGGTGATGCTAACTGAGGGAGAGGTGGATGTGTCACTGAGACCTGGACCACCACAGGGCTACGACTGGGACCTGAACCTGGAGAATTGCACCATGTTCAGGAGGAGGGAAGGGGAGGAGGGGTAGCAGTAATAGTCAAAAACTGAATTGGCAAAGGAGGAGTGGAGGAGGCGTAGGGAACTGTGGAGGCGATTTGGGTCACCATGATAACAAGGGGGGGGGCAAGAGAGTAAAAATAGGAATGGTGTACATATCCCCTGTGCTGGCGGAGGAACTGGAGGAGAGTCTGGTGGCAGATCTAGGGAGACATTGCAGTTTGGGCAGGGGAATGGTGGTGGCGTTGGGGAACTTAAACATGCCAGGAATGGACTGGGGGACTATGACATCCTCGGTGGCCAGGGAACAGAGGTTGTTGGATGTCTTTCCGGACGTGTTCCTAACCCAGCAGTTGGGGGAGCCGACCAGGGAGGCGCGGATACTGGATGTAGTCCTGGCAGACAGGGACCAGATTGGAACCTGGAGGTAAGGGACCTGTTGGCGGGGAGCGACCATGCCACGATCTGGTTCTGCCTGGGCCTAGGAGGGGTAGAAGGCTGTACAAAGACGGAGGTAACTGACTTCAGGGGAGCGGATTTCAAGGAAATGGGAAGGATCCTTAAGGAGCATTTGGATGGGATTGGCCAGACATGGACGCTGACAGTAGGTGGGAAATCACCAGGAACGAGGTGCAGGATGCTGCCAGCACCTGTGCAAGAATGAGACGCAAATGCAGTAGGCCCGAAAACCCTGCTGGTGGACCCAGGAGGTTCAGGAGGTGGTGAGGGAAAAGAAGGTGGCCTATAGGCATTTCAAGTGCTCAAGGAGTGAAAGGGACCAAGGGGAGCACGAGCTGATGGCTAGAAGGGCCACTAGGTGGTGAGGGGCAGCTAAGGCAAGGAAAGAGCAGAACCTGGCCAGGGAAATTAGGAGAGGGAACAAGGGTTCTTTAGATACATTGGGAAAAACAAAAGGTGAAGGGCAGATTAGCAGGATTAAACGGGGAGGGATGGGTGCAAGACCGGGGAGAGGTTGAGGTACTAATGAGTACTTCACCTTGGTTTCCTCAAGGAAAAGGGGCCGCATCATACATAGGAGAAGATGGTGAAACTGAGGGGGCCCTTACCAATCAGCGGGTCTGGGGGGCATCACTGGCAGGAGGGGGGAAGGCAAAACCGGGATGAGGTAGCGGAGGTGGAAATCACAGCAGAGAGAGTGAGGGAAGCCCTCAGGTCCCTTAAGACGGAGAAAGCACCAGGGCCGGATAAATTGCATCTCAGAGTGCTGAGGGAACTGGCGGATGTCCTGGCGAAAACCCTGGTGGAGCTTTTCAGCATCTCTTTGAGGACAGGGTGGGTGCCCTAGGACTGGAAAGTGGTGCATATAGTTCCTATCCACAAGGGTGGATCGGGGAAGTGGCAGGGAACTACAGGCTTGTCAGCCTGACATTGGTGGTGGGCAAGGTGATGGAGGGCATTGTCAAGGAGGGGCTGGGGGGGGATCTGAAAAAGTCGGGGTGCCTGGATGATGGACAGCATGGCTTTGTCCCGGGAAAATCGTGGCAGACAAACCTTGTGGAGTTCTATGATTGGGTGACGAGTGCCTTGGACCTGGGTAGGCTGGTGAATGTCCTCTTTCTTGACTTCAGCAAGGCGTTTGACTCTGTTCCTCATGGGGGCCTGTTGGATAAGCTGGGGGAAATGGGGGTGGGGATCCAGATGATTGGATGGATAGACAGTTGGCTCCAGGACCGGAACCAGAGGGTCATGGTTGGCGGGATAGTCTCATCCCCAAGGAGGGTCGTTAGTGGGGTCCTTCAAGGATCGGTCCTTGGGCCCTTCCTTTTCAACGCCTACATCTCTGACATAAGGAAGGGTATCAGGAGTGAGATGAGTCTCTTTGCGGATGACTCAAAGCTGGGGGCGGTGGTGGATGGGGAGGTGGGGTGGGTGGCCCTACAGGGGGACCTGGAGGCTCTGGAAAGGTGGTCTAGAAAGTGAAAACTGAGGTTCAAAGCAGGGAAATGCAAGGTACTAAACCTGGGAGCCAGAACCCGGCCAGGTGTACACGGGGAGGCTACAGTCTCGATGGCTGAGAGGGACCGGGGGTGGTGGTGGATGTCAAGATGAACAACTCTGGGACTTGTAGGAGGGCAGCGGCCCAGGCCAACAGGATGCTGGGATGCATCACTAGGGGGATCACCTCCAGAAGGAGGGAAGTGATACTCCCTCTGTATAACTCCTTGGTGAGGCTGCACCTCAAGTACTGCGTGCAGCTTTGGAGGCCACACTTTAAGAGGGACATTGAAAAAGGGACCGGGGGGACATAATAGAGGTCTTCATGTACGTGAAGGGGGTAAATAGGGGAGGTGCAGTCAGGGTGCTCCGAAGGAAGGGAGGGGGCAACTAGAGGGCATGGGTGGAAGCTGGAGGGGGGGGGGAGATTCAGTTGAGAAAGGAGAAGGTGCTACTTCACTGAGAGGGTGGTGGAGCCATGGAATGCATTTCCCAGGGGCCTGGTGGAGGCAGAGACAATGGAGGGGTTCAGGAAGGGGTGGGACAGGTACAGGGGAAGGGTTCTGGAAGCAAAGTCCAGTGCAGCGAGAATATCTGGGACTGGGAAGGGAGAAGCCCGAGAGGGCAGGGGGCAGCAAGGTCGTCTCCCAGGGTGGGGGCTGACCAAACAAGCAGACGCGAAAGACTGATAGGCCTATTCTGCTGGCATTTTAGTATGTATGTTAGTATACCCTCGAGAGGAGGGACCTGATAGAAACTTTCAGGTGCCTCAAGGGAATCAACAAAGTCCAAGAGGGTAGCATCTTTCAGAAAAAGATGTGCAAGGACAAGGGGTCACAATTTGAAGGTAGAGGGGGGACAGCTCAGAGGCAACATGAGTAAGTATTTTTTCATGGGGAGGGTGGTGTATGCATGGAATGACCTTCCTGAGGAGGTCATGGGGTCAAAATCAGTGGGGGAATTCAAGTATACATGGAACAAACATAAAGTAAGTCTAGTGGGGGAGTAGGAGGAAGTAGGCTGTTGGTTAACTAGGATCTGCAGCGTATCCAATCGGTAGGGAAATGGGCAGACTGGGTGGGCCAAGCGGTCCTTATCTGCCGTCAAAGTCTATGTTTCTATGAGTCCTTTAAGCTGTGTGAAAAAAAAAAAAAAAACACTGGTGGGAACCCTTTTCCTCCTGGCTGTCCAACAACCATAGACAATTACATCTTATCATGGATGTCCACGGGGAGTAGTGGTTCTGGGATTTTCTTCATGGATATCAGCATGGAGTATTGATTATGGAATTTCCTTCTTTTGTATTTTGACATTTTTGTGGCGGGGAGTTTTTTTTTTAAATCAGAAAACTGATGCGAAGGGTACTTCAGGATCAGCATTTCTGCTGTGTTTTGGTAGGGCTTTTTGAGGTAGCTTGTGAATGGTTGTTGTTGGAAAGTTCTGTTTTTGTGTTCTGGATGCAAGCATGTTTCTGTATTACTGTATTTTGGTGTTTACTATTTCTTAGAGTATGTTTTTATATGGTTATATTTTGTAGTTTGAATTGGGGGGATAAGGCAGGGTTTGTTGTGATTAGGTGATGAGTGTAATTTAAATATATATGTAGTTACACACTAACATACTGAAAGCCAGCAGAATAGGCCTAATGGTCTGTCATGTCTGCTTAGTAGCCAGCCACCTAGTGGGTGCTCACCTTCCTGCCTCCCCCAGCCCCCGAGAGGGTCTTCTTTGGCTTCAGTTTCCCCTTGTTGATTGATGAGTTGATTGAATATTTATGCTGATTTATATTTATTTTATTTTAAGCACTCTGTGCAGTGCAAGAAAGCAGCAGCAAGGGCAAACAAGATGCTGGGATGCGTAGCTAGGGGAATCAGTAGTGGGAGAGAGGAGGTTACCCTGCCCTAGTACAGGTCACTGGTGAGGCCACGTCTAGAGTATGGAGTTCAGTACTGGTGCCCACACCTCAAAAAGGACATTAACCTGCTGGAGAAGGTCCAGAGGAGGGCTACAAAGATGATAATGTGTCAGCAGGGTAAGGCATATGAGGAGAAGTTGAGGGCACTGAACATGTACTCCCTGGAGTATGAGAGAGAGAGGGAGGACATGATTGGGACCTTCAGGTACTTGAAAGGGATAGATAAGGTGGATAAGAGGGTCTCTTTAAGCCGAGTTGCAACCATAACATGAGGCGCCAGTCTTAAGCTCTTGGGGGTGAGGGGTTAGGAAGGAGAACAGGAAGCACTTCACGTAGAGGATGGTGGACACTTGGAATGCACTGTTGGAAGAGGTGGTCTCATTAAAGACAGTGGGCAGCTTCAAGAAAAGCTGAGAAAGGCATGGGGGAAGGTAAAGATCATGAGTAGGGAGGATGGGAGGAGTGGAGAGGGGGGGCAGTGACAGTTCAAGCTGTGGACCCTGCAATACAAGCGGACTAGATAGACCAAGTGTCATTCTTCTGCTGGCTTCTTCATAAGTTTGTATTGTTTTTGGTTACTGGGTAAGGTCTGTTAGGCACCCTGTTTTCAAGGAGTGACCTGGGAGCACTGCGGAGGTTTAAGTGACTTTCCCAGGGTCACACAGTATACAAGTGGAGGTTGTGGGAATCAAACCTAGGTCTTCTGGTTGTACCAAGCTTATTCACAGCTCGTTCCTCTAACCGCTAGGCTATACTGCCAGCCTCATATATAGTGACCTTTTAGACCCTGTCTTCATGTAATTTGCATACTAACCTTTTTGACCCTCACAAGTTTTACTTTCTTTTTAACTTTATTTTATTCAGTGTATAAATAAGAACATAAGATATTCCAGAAGCACAGGATCGCAAAATACACATACACAGTATTCAAAACAGTTAGCATAGAATTGATAGTTAAGACTTCTCAGTTACACCGGTGAGTTGTTTCTTGTTCCCATTAAAATAATGTAGGAGCTGTCAGCTAGCTCCATGGTGCTTAGCACTGGGTTTGTGCCCTGAGCCAGGATGTCGGAAGCAGAGTCCGGCACTGAGGGAATTATGAGCGTCCTGAGTATGCTCTCTTCCCGGGGGAGGGGGGGGGCGGTCTCTCCTGGTGGTGGCTTGTGGCTGGCATTCATGGCAGCTTGAAGCCTTGACATGTCACCCAAAACTCCTCGGCCGACCGCATGACCGCGGCCAGTCCCTGCTTGTCACAAAGTCTGGAAGTGTCCATGCAGATCCCTCACCGTGTGTCTGGTGTAGAAGCAAGCCTACAGGCAAGTCGCCTTTCCTGGTTCTCCTGCCATGGGAGGGCACCCCCCCACAAAACAAAGAGATACGCCGGGTTAACCGGGCCGCGGCAGCAGTGAGGGTGGCGGGATGGTGACGGGGACTGGTGGAGGGGCCCTAGGCCACCCAAAGAAGTGCGGCTGGTGGTTTGGGGGAGCATAAAGAAATCGCACACACACACAAAAAAAATAATGTAGGAGCTCTATTAGGGTATTGTAACATAAGTGCCACTAGCATCAGTGGAGCTAGGCCCTTTAATTAGTAATATGCATAGAAAGAGAAATGACCCTTCTGTCAGTCTGGCTGTAGTAGGTAGTATTTTCTAAAAATCTAGAGATTTATATAGTACACTGTCAGTAATTATAAGGTGCACACACCTTGAATAGGCAGCGAGAAATACTCTGAAAACAAGCTGACATAAGAATAATGCCCAGCAAAAGATCCTACATTAATATAGTTCACAGCATAAGGATGGTCTGAGACCCGCCAATGAAGTCTACTAGCATTAATATGCCCTTGCTAAGTAAAGTGGTTTCACTGTGTAATTTAATGTGTGGGGAGGCTTGACCCCCCCTTCATTGCAGGAATTGTGGCTGTGTTTAGTCATAAATACGACACAGCACAAATCCCAAAACGCTTTCAGTGGAATTTTCAGGGAGAAGTTTACAGAGGGAGAAAATTAAACTGGCACATTAAGGCAGCGGCCTCAAAAAGTATAATCAACACTGTACACTGGGGAATAGGTTTTTTTTTATCTATAATGTCCAAATTTTGAGTTGCGTCAGAGGTTTACACACCATGCAGCAAACCTAAAATGCAGAGTAACAGTAACAGAGATAAATGGTAGTTACCTCTCTTTATCACAGAGTCCCAGATTCCATGGTTAGTTGAAAAAAGCATTGGTGCAAGTTGCTTTTTAAGTCTCCATTTCTGAGTCTGAATGTTCCTGGCCCTCGTTTGCTCGAGCTGCCCAAATCTTGTTGATTAGTTTCTGTACATTCTTCGGGTCTATAAAGAGGTATGTACGACATTCATGCTGGACCCACAACTTTCTGTGTAGATAGTAGTAAAGGGTACCTCCAAGTCCCGAAGGTGGCGCTTTGGCCCAGGAAAATTTTGGCATTGCTGTAAGTGAAACTGAAGTTTGGAAAGGAGGAGATGCGGGACCCATTCACTTCAACTAACTTTGCCCTTTTTTCCACTCGTAGGATTGAGTCTTGGTGTGCTAGGGAGCCCATTTTTAGTAACAGAGCCCAAGACCCTGACCAGTGTTCCCATTCATGTATAGATGTACGTGAATCACGTAAAGAAATCAAAATTCACGTACATCTGTGTGAGCAGGCGGTGCACCTGCACATAACGAAGCCTGCCCAAGTTTTGTGAATGCAGACGTGTGTATCTTTACGTGCAGACACTACAGACTGTGTCGTTGGAAAGATCCCCTCCCCTCCCAAAGCAGCCAGCGGGCGATTGGTCCAGTGCCCCGTCATTTTTTTTTTTCTCAAATCCATTGCGATTGGTGCACTCTGCATTTGTATGAAAATCTACCCTATCCCCATTCACCAGGTGTAATGTGGGCATGCATCTATAGAGGAGGGACTGGGAACTGTACCGCGGACTTCACATGTGATGAGAGAGATTGGGAGAGAGGAGAAGTGTGCACCGGAGGAGACCACGCATCCCACAACCTGCAAGCCTGGCCTGCCCACCCGATCGATGCTCCACTCGAGTCCGGAGAAACACAACAGACTGACCCGGGCTGGAGTGCAGATTCCTGAAGAGGAACCATCCCATGCATGCCTGTATTAGGTTGGTAGTATTAGTTGTGGATTTCTTTTTTCAGAAATTGAAGTGGTTGCCTTCCGTGCTACGGTTTCCACCAAATAAACTGACTCTGTCCTGGCGGGCCGGGGGTGGGTGATGTATGTTGCAGTCTGCAGGAGTTGTCATGGCAGGGGTTGGTTCGGTGGTTTCGGTAGGTTTTCCACGTTCCGCCCTCCCAATTTTGGAGACTCCGACTGAGTCTGCCCAGTGCCCAGCAAGTCCTCTCCTTCATACTGGCATCCACCCACCCTGTTACTGAGAGTGATCCCCTTCCCGCCCTGCACATGTTGTTGTAACTTGTTCCTTCCCTGGGCCTCGATCGCACCCGTCTCCAGACTCGTCTCCCCATGTGTCACCGACCCCATCCTGGACCTGAAGTGGTCTGTTCTCCTGTCGGTTGTCTGCCAGAGAGAGAGTGCTGGTGGCCTGCTCCAGTGCCTGGCCTGCTGAGTCCCAAAGAGTGAGTGTCTTTCTCTCTCTAGTTACCTCCCTCCCAGTCCCTGGCCTCTCCCCACCCCATCCCCAGGCTGGGACAGGACCATCTCGGAATACTGTTCAGGAATTTCAGAGGAACAGCAGCACCCACCCATGGCTGTCACCCATGTGCTGTAGCCTCCTCAGTTGGATGACAGGACACATCTTGCATCTTGCTGAGTGACCGATCACCAAGCCAAGGCCTCTCCAGTCTCCTCCTGTCCCAAGTGATTCCTAGTGCAATTTAACTCTCATGTCGGGTCCTCCTGCCACCAAGGCCATCCCATCATGAGTGGACTCAAGCACATGCAAGTAAGTTACTTCACATTTGCAGGGCGGGAGTCGGTCGGTGACTGCTACTGCTTAAATGAATTGATATTGATGTGCAGTACAGTCTGTGACAATGGAGACTTGGACTTGAGTCTTGACTCCCACCGTCTCTCCCTCCACTTTAAATGCCTGTCGGGGTCTCGGGGAGTGTGGGTGGGACAGGGGGTCAGGGGGCTCTCTCTCTGTCGGGGGTTAAGAGGAGTGAAAAAAAACAAACCAAAAAAAAAACAGCCTTGCAGTTAGTTGTAATGTGTTTTCTCCAACTTAAGTCATTCCCGCAAGTCAAGACTAGTATTAAAAAATAAACGTGGCTGTGTGTGTTAGACTGTGTGTGTGACTGTGACACACACTGACTGCTTTGCTGGTGTGTCTGGCTGTGGTCTACTCTGTACTTGTCATAATTCTGCTGCAGCCTGCCAAACTATGTACATACACAATACAGTAAAAGTAAATTTTGCTGCCTGCCTTGAATCAGATTTGGTTGATTGTGTGTGTGTGTGTGTGTGTGTGTGTGTGTGTGTGTGTGTGCGTGTGAGAGAGAGAGAGAGAGAGAGAGACTGCAATGCATGCATCATCCTGGCTTCATTCGTCTGATCCTTCCCCATCATGTAACTCATTCACTGTGTGTTGTCAGGTGTGTGCGCTCTGCTCTTAGCTCTCTATTTATTTGCAATATTGTGTACTGTTGTGCATAATGAGATTACATAATTATTTATGTGGTACTACTGCTGTAACTGTTACTGTAGTATTAGTTGATTAGCTCTGCCTCAGTATATGAGCTATTATATAAAATATTACTCATACTACTACAGTTAAATACTCAATTACTCGTATCCAGTATTGTTATACTCAATAGTGTGTCTGTGCGTGACCTGGTCAGTTTGATTAGAGCGTTCTGCAGCTGGCAGCTGCTGTGCTGTGCTGTAAGAAGTTAATTCATATTTTGTTTGTTGTTGTGATTTGATTGAATTAAATTAATAAACTGTGTGCGTTACTGTGTCAGTCAGTGTGCCAGTCTGATTGTTAGATGTGGACTGAAAATAATGGATTTGGAATCGGTTACAAAATGTACAGTTCGTGTATGTATTTGTATATCCCGCCTATTCCTGTCTTATCTGTGAAGAGAACAAATCATTAAACAGCTCTGAAAATAGCAATTACTTATCATTTTATATCATTTTTTAAATTACAACAAATACAGTAAAGTATATATAACATGGTGTATGGTGTTCTGCTTATGTTAAGTCACTGTTTGCGGCTGTGTGGTATCCCCCTTTAAAACAATGCGTACCTCCATGATTTTCTGCAAGGGGTAAGGCCCTCAAAATACGATTTGTACCCCTGAAACATTTGGAGGAGGGTACTCTGTACCCCCTGTTACATGCCTCCAGTGGGAACACTGACCCTGACTGCATTCTTCTGCATGGTGTGATCTGTTACATTTAGTCCATGATAAAGTTACCTACAGTATGTCTAGCCCCAAGGCCTTGTGTAGCCATGCCAGGATTGTGTCCACAGGATGGTTTGTGATTTTGAAGCCCTTTGGGAGCCTGCTGATGCATATGTTATGCTCTCGGGAGTTAATTTCTGCATTTTCCAGCCTGAGCTTACTCGAGATGTTTTCTTTGATTAGGGACGCTGTAGATCTTTTACAGCTGAGTTCACTGCCTCTGCGGCCTCCACTTGGCTGACCTCCACCTTTGTCTCCACAGTCTGCAGTCGCAATGTAAATGCGTTGAATTTGCCAGCCATTAACTGTAGAGAAACATTCATGTGGCTCATTGTTGAATGCAGATTTTGGAGCATAATCTCTGACATCCCCGAGGAGGTGGGATCACTATCCACTTGTCCCTTCGGTGTGTTCTGCATAGGCTTAAAGAAGTTCTGCGGCCTGTTGGCCATGCCAAGAGGTTTCCCATCAAAACTTTGAACTCAGTTTTCTGGTTTTGGAAAGGAGTTTAGCACACCAAAATCAATCCAGATATGCAAGAGCGATAGAGGCTCAGAATCTAAACAGTTTTTGACTCATGATGTCGGCTAAAACTCAGTTTGTAGTCAGAAATGCCTGCTCAGTGGCAGGAGCTTTAAAAAGTATTGTTTGCACGCTCTGGATGCTGTCTCTGTCACACACCCCCACCCCACCTGCTCTCTATTAATGCACGCCTCTGGTGTCATTGAGCAGGGGTACGTGATATTTTAATACAGTACTGTGTGATGGGACCTGGGCCAGTGGAGTTTCCTATCATTTAGAAAGGGAGGGAGAGAGTGAAAGAGACAGAAAGTGTGCATGTGTATATAGATAGATGGATATGTGTGTGTGTCTGTGTCTGTGTAATACATAATGGGCTGCAGTACAGGGACACCTTTATCTTCACCAGTGAGTGATAAAACACATAAATCTAGAGTGAAAACAGTAGTGCTGATGCTTGTGATGCCAATGATAAGTGGCTGGGGAGAAGAATCAAGTCTCCCAGGGATGCTGTCCTCCTCGGGGCGTCAGTCTTCGCTGTGCTACTGCCATCACAGGTGGTGGTGCAGGCTGTAGCAGGGAGGACAGGAGGGAGGATGCAGACTGTTTGAGCTTGCTTCACTACGCATTGATGTAAACGCTCTCGCTCACATGAGCCAGTTTGGGTCCAAAGGGGCTGGGGGAAAAAAACATACTGGGCGCAGCAGGAGGATGCCGGCTCCGTTGCACAGGATGCATCAGTGACCATCTGAACCTCCAGTTCTCCAGATAATGGCAGATAGTAGTAAGTTACTCATCAGTTTTAAAATATAGTGAGTAAAACAAAATTAGGATGCATATAGGTTCATAGGTGAATTACACGATCAAGGGACAAGCCCATTAGGATCATGCCACCTAAGCTAGGTGGGATACAAATTTTAAATCATTCATATGTATATCAAGTTTATTTTTAAATTGGTCCAAATTATCACAGTATACTACCTCATATGGGAGTGAGTTCCAAATTGGAACTATTCTCTGAGTATAGAATTGATTTCTCTTCATAGTTCTGTTAGTGGATGTAAGTAATTTCAAATTATGTGAACGAGTATGGACAGGAGTAGGACTCCATGTCAAATGTAATGTATTAAATAAGTATTCATCTTTAGTCGCTTTATAAAGCAAACAAAGATCCCCTCGCATAGATCTATATTCCATACTATACAGATTCAATTTCTTCAGTCTTTCCTCATATGTCAAGGGACCCATACCAGTTATATTTTTAACAAATCTGTTTTGGACTTTCTCTCTGGATAATCTCTCTCCCCTCTGAGTTGGAGCACAAAATGATGAACAATAATCGAAGTTAGATCTTGTAATGCTGGTATATAGTGGGATCATTATAGACGGCTCTCTACTTTTTATATTCCTAAATAAGCAATTACTAAACCTGGAACATTTTTTTAACTATAGAATTTAAGTGATCTGTAAATGTTAAATTATTATTAATAATAACACCCAGATCTCTCTCAGAGGTGATGACACTTAGTATGTTATTGCCTATATAATAGTTAGCACACCTATTATTCAAACCAAAATGCATAACCTTACATTTATTTATATTAAAGTTTAATTTGTGACTGATAACCCACTCAGAAATTAGATTCAAATTGTTCTGTAAAATGGATATGGATTCCAAGTTATTAACAATCCCACCCAGTTTAGCATCATCTGCATATTTGGTAATCCAAATACCATTGCTAGTATTCATACTGGCTATAAGGATGTTAAATAACATGGGGCCCAGAACCGATCCCTGAGGTACTCCACTGCTAACTACAGTCCATGTGGAAGAATAACCCCCTCAATGATACTCGCTGTCTTCTATTGGATAACCATTGCATTATCCATTTAGTCAAATATTTGTTAAGGTCTAATTTTATTAAACAATCAAGTAATATACCATATGAAACAGAATCAAAGGCCTTTTCAAAATCCAAGTAAATAACCGGCATACCAAGGTCCAAAGCTTCACTTACTGGTTCAAAAAAATCAATCAAATTAGTGTGACATGATCTACCTGGTTGAAAGCCATGTTGAAAAATATCAGTCTGACCATTTTCTAATATGTGTGCACTAATTTTACTTAGAATAAGCCTTTCCATAATTTTACATATAGAAGATGTTAAACTTACAGGTCTGTAATTTTTTAAATCCTTCCTTGAGCCATTCTTATGTATAGGGATGACCAAAGCATCTCTGCAATCATTAACCACTATACCTCTTTTTAATGATTCATTAAACAAAAAAGTAAGTACACCCGCCAGTTCGAAAGAAACATTTTTTAAGAATATAGAAGGAATGTTATCAGGACCTACCGATGTGGAAGATTTTAAAGAATCAATAATGTTATAAGTTTCTGCTACAGTGAATTGAATTATAGAATCCAATTTAGAAGGATTCACAACCATGAAATCATCCTTTTTTTTTAAAATATACTAGCAAAATAAAGATTAAATTTATTTGCCATAATTTGTTCATTATCAATAATAACATCATTTACTCTTAACGGTCCAACTAAAGTGGGAGAGGATTTGAAGGAACCAATATAATTGAAAAACTTTTTCTTATCACCTTGCATGCTAATTAAGTTTAATTCTAATTCTTGCTTGGCCTTTTTAATTGCATATTTTGCTTTTTTTGGCTTTAGTGACAAATTTAGTCCAGTTGGATTCTGATTTATTTTTTTATATTTGTTAAATGCCTTTTTCTTTGCTAGGACTAACCTTTTTTATTTTTTTAGTAAACCAGGGTGGTGATCTTTTATGTCCAATATATTTAACTCTGATCGGTACCCATTCAGAAATATAATATTCAATTTCCTCTTTAATTCTTTGCCAAATATTATCCACAGGTAACCCATTTAGTTCTTGTTTCCAATTCCACCTCAAGAGATGTTCTTTAATAGCCATATAATTTGCTTTATTGAAGTTTCTGAATTCAGTTTTACCAGTAGATTTATTGATATAACGATTTATTGACCATTTAATTATTAGATGGTCACTATTACCTAAAGGAGCCATAGTGTCAAGAAACTCAGTATCAACTTTAATATTAGCAAATATCAATTCCAGAGTATTGTTGTTTCTAGTTGGAATTTTAATAAGTTGGTCTAATCCTAGATGGGAGATAGCACTAATAAATCTGTTTTCCTGTTTGTTTGAACCCAACCAGTTAGACCAGTTTATTCCAGGATAATTGAAGTCACCCATTAGAATAATGTCTGTATTTAAATTAAGATTCTCCAAATAATTACACAAGTTTTCATTATTAACAGTGTCCATATATGGTGGTCTGTAGCATATCCCTAAAGTGACTGGGTATTGTTTACTATTAATTTTAATCCATAATATTTCAAAACCTAAGGTGGAGTCATTATTCATACCAACTTCTGTACATATAATGTCTTCTTTAACATAAAAAGCAACTCCACCTCCCTTGGAATAAGTACGATTTTTATTAAATAAAGTATAACCATTAATATTAAGTCCCCATTGGTCTCCATTGAACCAGGTTTCTGTGACACCACAAATGTCAATATCTTCATTATGTAAAATTACTTGGAGTTCATTAATTTTATTACTCAGACTCCTGGCATTTAGAAGAAGCAGCTTGGCTGTTTGATATTTTTCATAAGTAGCTTTGACAGGTTTCAGACTTGATATATGTTCATATATATTCGTAACCCTATCTATTCCTGTCCCTTAGCTTTGCATAAAAAAACATCTATTGCTGAATTAAATACATGACCTAAAGTCTCCTTGCCCAACCTACTTAAATGTAAACCATCCTTTGCATAATATGTATCATTCCACTGGAACTGTTCCCAATGGGTTAGACACTTAATATGTTGTTTGAGACACCAAGCCCTGAGCCAACAATTTATGTGTTTGATTTTATTAATTAAAATATGGTTAGCCCTAGGTACTGGGAGAATCTCCGAGAACACTGTATGGATTCCAATATCGGCCAGAATGTTTGCCAATCCAACATAGGCTTCTTTAATATATTGGGTACTCTGATGCCATATATTGTTTACCCCAATGTGAATTATTGCTAGATCTTTCTCGCTACAACCTTGTAAGATCTGTTTACTTATTCTGCCAATATCACCAATCTGAGCCCCACGGAAACATGATAATGTACGAGTGGTTTTATTGGGGTTACAAATGATTCTGTCTAAATTAGATAACATAGAGTCCCCTAACACAAATATTTGTGGTGCTTCAGTGACATCAGGACTCAATGGTCTTATGTCTATATTTTCATTATTTCCATCATTATTGAAGTTGTTCTCTGAGAAATTAATAAGATTCTCATATAAAAGATTATTTGCACTATTAACTTGTGTTACAGAATTTTCTACATCGTTTGTAGATAAGGGGACTACAGTTTCATCATCAACAACCACTCCAATATCAGAATCTGATAAGGGATCAAATTTATTCTGTATTGGTAACTGAAAAGTTTCAGCTTTTCTTCCTCTTTTAGAAGTTTTTTTATATTGAATAGTAAACCAATCATTTTCTGAATCAGAAACATTTCCTTCTTGTCTTGGTCTCTTTCTAGTCACAATATCAGGTTGAGTAATAGCATAAGTGGCTTCTACACTAGATACTTCCAATATATTTTGCTCTTTCGTTATTTATAGTCTTTTAGCAGTTTCCCTTTGACTACATTCCGGTATTCTTAATCTGTCGTCAGACATTTTAATTTCATCGTCCAATTCTTTAATCCTTATACATTTATTACAAATGAAGGCTTCAATATTTTCTATCCCTAATTCCATGTCAAACATATTGCATAATAAGCATTTAGTTCCTACTCTCCTGTCAGTAGTTACAATATTATTGGCCATGTTTATTATTATTTTATTGTAGTGGTTCTTTATAGCTTGTTGCTTACCTAGTATATTTCTTGAAATCTAAGAACCATTCAAGTTTAACTTGTAATATTAAACTCCAAAGCGCCCGCTCTACAGCGTAACATGCGCTGGCAGCGTGCTGCTGTAGCGATGCTGTAGCTCGCCCTGCTCGCAGCAGGGCAGCTTAAAATAGCCCCAAAGAGACCCGGAAGTAGATTCTCGGGTCGCGCTACACCTCCGCTGGTTTAGAATCAGTAAACCTTTTTAAAATATTTTAGAGTGTGCCCTTAAAGGTGTATTACAGGTCAACAGTCCCCAAAAATAAAATAAACTGTTTTAAAATTAATTCTAAGGTGTAGTCAGGAAGTAAACCTGAAGACTACAGCTCCTCCTCCTAACCAGAGTCGGCTAGGGCTCCAAATCAGAACGCAGAAAAAAACATTCACAACCAACACTGTTATATAGGCATCAGCATACAACACATAAATGTTTCATTTAGAAAAGAGCAAGGAGTGAGCGCTCGCAGCAGGGCAGCTTAAAATAGCCCCAAAGAGACCCGGAAGTAGATTCTCGGGTTGAGCTACACCTCCGCTGGTTTAGGATCAGTAAACCTTTTTAAAATATTTCAGACTGTGCCCTTAAAGGTGTATTACAGGTTAACAGTCCCCAAAAGTAAAATAAACTGTTTTAAAATTAATTCTGAGGTGTAGTCAGGAAGTAAACCTGAAGGCTACAGCTCCTCCTCCTAACCAGAGTCGGCTAGGGCTCCAAATCAGAACACAGAAAAAACGTTCACAACCAACACTGTTATATAGGCATCAGCATACAACACATAAATGTTTCATTTAGAAAAGAGCAATGAGTGCTATAAATCTATAAAAAACTGCTCCTTTTGAATCGGCAGTTATGCTATGAAGCACTGTTCTGTGGAATGTGGCGGTGAGTACTGGTACGCAATAAAAAACATTTTTGAGGAGTATTTCCTAAAATGAGGTAAGTAAAATAGGTCGGTACTCACCTTTCGGTGCTCATCTTATCAGGAGCCCTGCAAACCTCACTAAACTCCATCGGAAATAGTGTGCCCTCCTCCGATGGCCACATTCTGAGGGGGAAGCCAGGAAGGACCAGGCAGTCAGTCCTAAGGGAAGGTGAGTGATGGGGCTGGGAGAAGGACCATGGCCAGTGAGGGCTTCCTGGGTGAAAGGAGAGAAAAGCATAGTAAATTTAAGTGTAAAGAGAGACATGAGTTAATTTTGATGGTCTTACCACTCATGTAAGGGGATAAATGTTTATTTCCACTGCAGATTAGCACAATGCAGGATACGCTGAGGACTTGCAGGTAAATCAGTATTTTAGTCACTAAAGCATTCTAAATGAAACTTCAAATGATTTGCAGGCTCCTTGAGCAGCATTTGGGGGTGCACTGGATTCTATTTGATTCTGATACTGGCCACACTCCAACGGCACTTCCATAAAATTTAAGAAAAATGTATAAGAAATGTAATTAAAGCAGCAGTACTATGAAATCAGGAAGTGACCTATCAAAATTCTGTTTTTCTGCTGTAAGCATGCGGCCAAAGTTCCAGTTTCCATCCCTTTAAATGTTTCTTTCCAGTCGTCTTTAGTTTTTTAGATATTTGCAATTTATTTGAAGTGTTGTAGCGCTACAACAGATATGGCGGCTGACTAATTTCAGCTGAGCTTTTTCTTCAGTTTGCATCACATCTTTTGACAACAGCAGAGGGACCCTCTGCTGACCATTCCCGATGTTCCTGCAAGTCATAAACGTGCAGTTGGCAGCAGAGGGGGTTCCAGTGCAACATGCTGGGTGGCAGACATGTAAACAAAAGCAGAGAATAACTGAGCAAATTACTCGGCGATAGTACAATGCCGGCGAGAAAGAGTACCAGGTATATGATTAGCAGGGCATGGGGAATAAACTGTCAAAAAAGCGCAGGGTTTTTTTTTCCTAGTACTGCTACTTTAAATCTTTGTGAATTAGTTAGGGTTGAGCTTGCTATACCCTTAATGGCTAAATAATGAGGAGAGGCATAGCCTTCTGTTTAGCAAGCTCCTCACTAACCATCTGTAGATCGCTAGCACTGTTTTAACAAATGAAGCCTAAGAATGATGTCATTATAAGACACATACAGAAAGCAGTGGTATCATAGCTCGTATCGGCATGTTATATTTGAAAGAGTAGGGGCCTAATATGTTAGGGGGTCACCTTGCCATCAGTGGTTAGGCTAATCGTGGTTTGGTCAAACGATGAGACCAAGAACCCCTTTTTATGTTTGCTTGTGCGGAACAACTTCTTACAGTATGGCCATTTCAGAGGTGTGTCACTGTTGGGTCCAGTGCAGCTCAAACTGCAGTGGGTGCGTCAGTGTTAGGCCAGTGATCAGCCAAGCTGATTGTGATGGCGATCTCTGCTTGCTGAGTGGAAGCTTTGTGTAGTTTGAAAGAGCAAGCCCCTTGTAACAGCACTTAGCAAACAGAGAACACCCCTATCCCCGCCTCAGCTTACAGCTGAACCAAGGACCACTGCTGCTTGCTTCTCTTTTGAGCACTGACCATTGAACACTGACCGCTACTGCTTCTCCAGTCCTCCCAGTCCCACCCCCGTCGCTGCCTCTTTACTGCAGGCATCTCAAGGAAATTTATTGTGTAATTTCTGCACAAACCAGTAAACAACTCTGAAGTCAGCAATACTGCTAGTTTCACAACTTAAACCTGCTTTGTGTAAGGCAGGTACTGTTGTAAAGTGCTGTGGGACGCTTTATCTATGCATAGAAAATATTGCAGAGACTCCTTGCATCGCCAAAAAGGAGTGATAGTGGTATCACAATACAGCATTAACCCAGTAGCATAGCAAAGGTAGAGGGGTACTGATCGGGTTTTTTTTGTATTAAATTTGTGGTCTTCATGTCCGGCAACATTCGTATCACCAGCAGGGATTAGAGTCCGTCGTTGAGGAGGGAAAAATACGAATAAGTCTATCTGCAGTTGTACCCTAGTGTGCTGGTAGTAGAGATGGGCAAAGCAGGGAAAATTCACTCTCTGAATTTTTCCGTGAATGTAGTGCAATTCGCGGAGTGTGGATCGATCTGCGAAGTGCGAAATTTCGCTGAGACACACTTCACTGCGAAAACTTTGCAATTTGAGTATAGTTGAAGTTGCTGAGTCTAGGAAGAACTTTGCAGAACTCTGTGAATGTGAATTTCTGCCACTTTGCAGCAACTTCGCTGACTAAGTAAAACTTCAACACATCTGTAGCTGAGAGTGACTGACGTGCTCTGGGATGAACATTCTTTCACAAGATCTGACAGTGGAAGCTTCTTTGTCTCCCCATTTCACCAGCAAGTTGGAGTCAGTTGTTGAGCAAAGCAAAATAACCAAAGAAGTCTCTCTGCAGTCCCACCCTGGTGTGCTGGGAGTGACTGACATGCTCTGGGATGAACCTTCTTCCATGCATCTGACTATGGGAGCTTCTCTGCCGCCCCGTCTTGTGTTTTATTGCATACTGTAATGCACACAAAAAGTCACCTGTAAATGTTTTGGGGCAGGCCACAAAGTCTGCTTGAGACTGTTTCTAACTTGTAAGAGTTTCTAGTTAACACTTCATTTCCTGATCAGGTCTCCTTTTCTCCTCAGCCACAGTAACTGATACAGAACAAAAATCTTCCTCCTGTGTCGGGTAAGGTTCGCCCTATAAATAGCCAGCTGCAGCCCTAGAGTGCACCCCTCTCTGCCTTCACTCCTACTCCTCACTTCCATGCATTCCCTCTTCCGATCCACTCTGCCCTCACCCATGATAAGCACACAAACACTGCCTGCCTTTATTTCCACAGCAGCTCAGCAAACAACTGCTGGGCATTTAACTGCACCGCTGGCCCCATCGAAACTCACCCCATCCACTGCCTCCCTTGCCACCAGTTCACTCCCACATATCAGTCGTCCTCTCCTAATTGACAGCCACACTTTTCCCGGCACCGGTTGGTGTGACAACCATCACGCCAGGGTTGGACCGACAAAGGGAACTTATAAGCTCAAATGGCAGACTGAGTGGGCCATAGGCCTTTATCTGCAGACAGTATCTATGTATCTAATGGATACTGTCCCTCTGACTCATACCAGCATTGCTGCTGCATGTCTCAGTACCTGCAGTTGATCGGTTCAGCTGTATTGGTTGCCCTCTAATGCTTGTGTCACTAGTTAGTGGTTGGCATTGGTAGTGATAGAGAAAGATAGATTGGCGAATACCTAAAGCTGACAACTTTCTGAAGCCTAGAACTGGGATAGTGACCATCCTGACTGTGACCACCCCCCCATGCCCCTACTCTGTTCTGGTGACAACACTGTTTTAATGGCGCACTCAGTTTATTGAAAATCAAATATTTTCTGCAAAACATTGGCAGTGCTGCTAAATTGTGTAATACATGGTGGCAGTGTTGGCTTGCAAAATAACATGGTGTCACTTAAGTTTCTTAAACTCCAGTGTTCCAGACAGTCAAGCTGCAGAAATGTGTAGAATCAGGACCCCACTGAGAATGAGATATTGCATCTCAGCTGGGCTATTCTGAATAAATGATACAAAAAAAAAAGGCAAAGACAGAGAGACACTCAGAGAAAAGAATCTTTATTAAACCACATCAAACTGAATCAGCCCTGTGCCTTCATCTCATGTGTCCTTCAGAACCGCTTTTTAATGCTTTTTATTTTTAAGATATCACAGTGTGGAGATGTAGTAACGCCACCAGAAATGTAAATCAAGAGACTCACATTTTCAAAGGAAGGGTACCAGTTTGGCCATTATTTCTAGCTCTGGGTGGGGGACTAGCCATGTTGTGTGGTAGTCAGACAGGTTTGTTTACTTGGGTGGGGTGTGGCGAATAGCTGTGTGTGTTGGGTAGGGTTGGGTGCATTGCTTTGTTGATAAACCAGACAGAGGGAGTGTGTGCGTCTCTAGTCCCTGGCCAGATTGCTTGTGCCCAGCAGTTGGGTAGGGTGTTGGGGAGAAATAAGAAAGGAGAGCAACGGGAAGCTTTCACTGTGTTCTCCTTTTGTGTTCTCACACCACCAACCACACAGTCTGGTCACAAACACTACTCTTCTCCCCAAATGTATTAGGTGGGTCTGGGGGATTGTCGTAGAAGCATAGGTCAGGAAACCTAGGCAGAACAGGAGGAGTTATAAAATTCACAAGTAGCATTTTATTTATTAATAGCAATAAAATAAAAATTGTACAGGATAGCTCTTCATACGGGCAGTACAAACAAAAAGTCCTTTGTCTGAGTTTTCCTTTAACATCTTCTCAAACAAAACATTGCTGTCTTTTTATAAGATGTCTTTTCCTGGCAGTTTAAACTCTGCATCCTGATTTTGTAAATTACACCTCCTATTTCTCACAAAATGTACCAAAACTTGGTAATTTCTTGCCTGAGGTCAGTGTAAAGAGTGCATTTAGTTTTAATAGTCCCAGAACTGGTTTCTTGCTGACAACTCTGAACAAGCTTGTGGAGGTCAATTCTGTGTATTCCAGATTATTTTTTTCTAATAAACCCAGATAGCTTTATGCAGTCATTTCAGTAATATAATTGTATGCATTTGCAAACTAAGGGATCCCAGTTTCACATAAAGATTCACATATGTACACATATGTACACGTGTATATATATATATATATATATATATATATATATATTTAATTTTATAATTATGCTCCCTGGGCACGCTGGGGGCAGGAACTCCGTCCCACACCACCCGTCCACCCCAACATTACCCCCCCAGTGGCCGGGCCAGGAAGGAAGCTACATCCCTCCCAATCCAAATCCGGGAAGCCACGATGGCGGAACAGAGGCAGGACCTCATGGAGCCCCCAGCTGCTATTTCCTGCTTTTCTGTGACCCTCCTGGTGCAAGACATAGCACGCGTGTGCAGGGGCACACGCATGCCAGTTGCTGGTCTTCCTGCCTCCATCACTCCCCCCGCCCCCACTGGAGGACGATCCATGGGCGGGACAGTGATCCCTCTCACCCTGAGAAAGGAGAGTGAGAGCAGTCTTCTGGATGCTCATTCATATCTTGCCCCTGCCGACCCCCAGTGGCCCGGGCTTGTTCCCGAACAGGGGTCACCGGTGTACTGCGAGGTAAGGCATCCAGCGCCTCAACCCCCCGCGCCACCGGGCTGGCCCTCACATATATTTCTCTCTCCTGGGCTGGTCTCCGGGCTTCCTTACTCCTGGGCTGCTCCTTCCTGATGACAGTGATAGGCAGGAACTCCAAAGCTGCAGCGGGGGGGGGCATAAGCAGCCCGCAACTTCCTGTTACCCCAGTCTACTTCCTGCCTTCGGTGAAGCAGGTACTCTGCAGCAGAGCCCTGTCACTCGTGGCAGGGCTGAAGATCATTTGTTTCAGCATTGTTCAGCATCAAGAAGCAAGAGAGGTAATCCAGGGGACAGTAAGTCTTTTTTTTTTTTTTTTGCCTCTGGGGAACTAGCCTCGGTGAGATCCAGCCTTAGCCTTGCGAGCTACACAGGCTGGTCTCACCTCTCCAGGACGGTCACATCAGCCGTTTTTTTTCCTGCGCCCTAGTCGCGGTGGATCTGCATATGCTGGGGGTAGAATTCAGAAAACAGACCAAAAGGCGCGATCGCTGACAAGGCTCCCTGCCATTAACGGCTGCCTTTTGGAGCGGTTCTCGCAGTCGGAGCCTAGGCAGACCGCTCCCGCTAACTCGCGCTCAGTTTTGGCGCCAAAAGACCATCAGGACTAGCGCTTCTGCGCGCAGGCGGCCCGCTCTCATCGGAGACTCATCGCGCCGCCCCCCAGCCTCAGCGACTGTACAGAACATCCCTACAGCAGCCAGGAGGAACATTTCACTTCATCACTACAATTAAAGGGGCAATCCCCATCCAGCCAATTAGTACAATTAAAAGGGGCAATCCACAGTCTACTGTGAAGTTGGGCTGACTGGGGTGAAGAGGTTTATGGGGGCCAGGCTACAATTTGGCAGGTATTTAAAAGGGGCAAGGTTACAATTAAAGGGCCATTACCCCCCCAAGCCAATTAATCTGACCCCGCAGCAAGGCAAAGCCACTGAAGGTGGCTTCAGAAAAATCAAGTCGAGGAAAAAAATGCCTACGCTGCAAGTCACCTCTCTTGATTACTTTTGCTGGCTCACTATGCCTCACATGTGAGAAGGCAGCAGCAGCAAGTGGGGTCGAGACTGTGGACACCAGTTCATTGCAGGCAAATGGACAGGAGAGGTCTGTATTTTTAACCACTGAGAAGCAAGGGGAGAAAGAATAGAAACAGCAAGTGAAGACGAGATAATGGGGTGGGTGGGGGATTGTGGGACCTTAGGAAAGACCAATTCCTAGTGCCACAAGAAAACTCTTATTGCATTATCAGGCAGGCAAGAGATAGACAGGTGGCAGACTAGAAGAGGACAGAATAGATCCTTGCTTTTAACTCTCTCTGCATAACAGATGGGACATGGTCTATAGGGTTTGGTGGGGGCGGAGCATCTGTGCTGGCCAGTGTCAGGACGTGTGGGAGGCTCTGAGGGTGACAACGTGCGTTATTTATTCCCAGCAGCTGCACAGCAAATACTAGCATGCAAACATTCGACATTGACAGATGCTTGTTAAAATTATGGAATGAAGAAACAGAGTAAGAAAACTGAATAACATTAAATGCTTTGCAGGCCTCTTTGAGCAGCATTTGGGGGAGCACTGGATTCTGTTTCATTCTGATGCCGCCCACACGCCAGCAGCACTCCTATAAAGTTTAAGAAAAATGTGTAAGAAATGTGATTAAGTCTCAGCGAATTAGCCCGGCTTAGCTTGCTGTTCCCTTAATAACTGCAGTAACATACCACATTATCTCCACCAGTGAGTGTTAAGACCCATAACTCAAGAGTGAAGAAAGCCATGAGACGAAGGTTCTACTACTTATGTGAGGCTATAAATGTGTAATTCTTCTGCAGATCATTATGAATGTTATATTTACACAGTGTAGGTGAAAGTCAAGCCTTACAAATAAAGGATTGTTTTAGACACTGTAGCATTCTAAATGAAACTAAATAATTAAGCAGCAAGGCTTAACCAGGGGTTTGATTAGCAGTTTGTTAATCACCACCTAGGGGCACAGTGTGGCACGAGGTGCAGCTGAGTGCCACGTTGCCCCAGGGTGGTGATTAACCAACTGTGAAATTACTGGAAGTGCATTATTGCTATTATAAAAAAAAATTCCGGAAGAAAAATGTTGAAACTGTACCTTGTGAATGCTTTCCTTATTGAGAGGGAGATTTTTAATAAAATATATCATTCACTGGGGACGGAGCCAGCAGCACGGGCATCCAGATGTTTTATACAGATCCTGCTTGGAAATCAGAACTTTTTATTAAAAACTAGAATTGCAGTGGCCGGACTGTGATAGACTTTCCTGAATCGTAGCTAAAAAGTTGAAGGTTTGGCTGTGAGGATTTGGAGCAAAGCTCCCCTCTTCAGGTACTTAACATTGTGTCTTGGGCATCTTTCTCCATGGGCTTCTCCCATTTGTGGCTGGAGTCGACGGGACCCCTGTACCCACTGGCAAAACAGTTCCGTTTACACCCGGGGAAGTACCCTGCCACCGGTGCGGGGCCTGCGAGGGTCAGGTCCTCATTCTGCACTGCCCAAAGTTTTTTTTTGCTTATTTGTGCTAGGATGCTGACTTTGCATCATCACAAGCTTGCGCACACATAGGTGCAGAGTGTAATATCCTCAGGTATCCCATTCCCCTGCACTTTGTGCCATCCTGTGCACACTGCCACCAGTGGTCACCCAGATGGCAGTATAGCACCGGAACCAGCTGTCCCCCTCCCTGGATGACAGTGCCTGTTGGAATGCTGGATCCTCCTCCTCCTGGCTTGCCTCTGATGATCCTGGCTCATTCTCAAGTCTGGGTTGCCGGTGTCGCGAGTGGTAGCATGACTGCTGCACCAGTGGCTTGCCACCAGCTGTGACTTTCGGCCCAATTGTGCCAGATATTAACGGCCCCGGTGACTCCTTTAGAGGAGGTCCAGAAGAGAGAGAGACATATCCTTTGATGGATATCCTCAAACAGGATTCATTACATGGGGTGGCCTTTGCTATTGCTCAGGCTGAACTGAGCCTAGTACATAGTGTGTAACAGCACCCAGCCTCCTGGCAGCCCTCTTCTCTCCATATGGACCGACAGTACACAGTCTCTGTGGGCAGTCTCAGAACATCCATTGCTGGGGGAGCTTGTGCCAGGCGCAGTTTTCCACCAGGCAGAGTTGCAGTGTGAGTAGGACAAGCCACAGACAAGGAGTCCAAGCAGTGTGAGCTCCTTGACTGCAAGGTCTGTGCAGCTGCATCTCTTGGCATCCATCAGGCCAGCTGTGTGGCATTGATGTCCAAATTCGACAGCAGGCTTTTTTCAAAGAGACTCTGATACCTTTGAACTATCCCAGTAGCTAGCCAGCTAGAAGTGTAGGAACTCCATGATGTAGGGCTTTTTTTGGCCAAGCAGTGGTTAAAAGTGTCATTGGACTCTGTAGCTGCGGTGGTGTCTGTCTGCAGGCAGGACTGGCTGTGTGTCTCAACATTCACCCCCGAGATCTAGCATAAAATGGTATTCTTACCTTTACAGGCATAGACCTGTTCGGGCCAGGGATGGACTACCATCTCATGACTGTTGAGAGGTCTAATGTCACCCTAGACTCAGTGGCCTTAATCACCCAGTCCAAGCAGCAATCCCAAGGCCAGGCAGCAGACTTCTTTCAGAGTGCACTGATAAAGTAACTGCAGCAACAGAGGCAGCAACACAGGTAGCAGTTCTAACAGTACTGCCCAACCAAGCCCTCAAGCAAGTATGGAGGGCAAGCCAGCATAGAGTGGATGCGGTGGTGCCACTGAAGGTTAGTCCTCTGAGATGTCCCCCAGGGTAAGTAATAGGAGGCCAAGGGGCATCATACTAGCAAAGCAGCTAAGCTAAAGCTATAATAAAATTAGCTGCTAAGCTTTTTTTTAGTTCATCAAAAATATGTGTTTTATTTTGTTTATGTATTTTCTCCTCACTCCCTTCCTTGTTTGCTACTGAGTTCCTCTCTGCCCTAGTATCAGAGCATGAACCACCTCTTTGTCACATACCCCCTTCAGCAAGTCTGTAAAAAAATACTTGTATGTTCTTTTACTTAAAATTATTGATTTGCTGAACTTTGTAGTTTAGTTGTTCACAGTAAACTAGTTCCTCAATCCTCCATTATCTCCACAAACTCAGTCACATTAGAACCTCCTGTATCATATGCTGCTTGATGTATTTAATCTTTTTTTTTTCATCTGAAGTCTTTTTTTTTTTTTGGCAGCTTGTTGTTTGAGAGCTTATTATATTCTGGCCCTTGACGTCTGTGCCCCTACCGGGAGCTCAGTTGTCCGCCATCCTCCCAGCACGATGATCTCTCAATCCCCTCCACCAATTCCACTTTTTTTTTTTCAGTTTTGCTTCCTTTTCCCTTTTTTATTTTGATATAACCGCCAGAGTGTTTTCCTTCAGTTATTAATAATGGTAGTTGCACAGTACACACACACACACACACACACACACACACGCACACACACACACACAGTCGGTTTTTCACTGAGTAGTAGCTATAGCGAGAAGAATCAGAATGCATCCTTCCTCTACAGAGTCAGCTTTGAAATGGCGCCTACTCCAACGGTCGCCGAGCTGTACTGTCCCGTTCTGCTCCGCCCCAACCACCGCATCTGCCAATAGCCAGTACTGACAGGCAGTCTCAGTCAGCAATAGGCTGCCTAGCCTGTCATTCTGGCTGGATTGGGCCAATCATCCCTGCGACCATGGCGAGCTCGGTGGTGTATCCTGTTCTGCTCGCTCCCGCCGGTCACTGAATGCCCGTACCTGCCTGCTGTCGTCCTCATGGGAGCGAGTGCCATCACCAGCTAGTGCAACCACCTGACTTGTTCTGTGGTAATCAGCTGCCTGACGAGTGCCGATCGTCTGGGCTCTGAGAGTCAGAGCACCATCTGGAGGTCCGGGGTGAAAGGAGCAGCACAGAAGGTAAAAGAAAAATGTTTAAAACAAAATGAACAATAACAATAACAGGGCTTGTCCCATGGTAAATTTTGTTATCCGGGATGGTGGGCTATAGGATTTGTCAAGTCCTGATCATACCCTCACTGTCCAAGCCGTTTCTGCCCATGATGAACTACAATTCATTTCTTTTCTCATACCTTGCAAAAACTGATCTGTCTCTACTGACCTCCACATTTCATGGGGTCTGTAGATTTGCATTAAAACTTCCATATCAAACGCATCACTGTATGTTATACCAACAAACTGGTTGGCTACCACCAAAATTAAGTTGTCTTTATAACTTAAATTGCTTGATAGACAATGTCTACAGAAGGTTGATTCCCTTCGCTTTACACTGTATCAGCTTAAAAAGGATGAAAGATTATTACGTTCAAATGGATTTAAAACACTTGCTATCCCTAGTACTAGAACAAATACAGGAGAATGTGCTTTCACAGTTAGTGCTGCAAAAAGTTGGAATAGTCTACTGGGATCTTCTCTACAGGGTGGGATTGGACACGGAGCTTTTAAATTACACTTGAAGAAACATCTTTTTGGCCAATTACAATGTGAATGTTTCTTGTGACATTTATGTTAAATGTATTGTAAATGTCTATAGTTTATATATTTTTGTTGTGAGTTATAATATTGTATTGTTTTGTCTGTTTTGTATTAACTTCATGTTATACTGATGTTACATCATGGCTGTTTATTCTGCGGTCCCGGGCCATGCATGAAAAAGGGCCTTGGCTCATTGCTCTTTCCTGTTTAACAAAAGTTTAAATAAATAAAAAAAAGTAGTGCAGTTTCTTTTGGGAGCCGACTCTTCCCACTTTTTCCATATTGTCCTCTGTGGGTTCTGGAAGTATTTTGGTTTGGGGTTGTCTCTGGAATCCGAGATGCTACTCCCTTGTTAGTTCCAGGCATTGATGCAGACTCTGGTAGCTCTGAAAATGCTTCCTGCACTACACAGCGAGTGAGGTTGCTCAGCTTCTAGACAGACTTGTGCTCAGTCCAGTCCTAGGCACTTAAGCACTGCAGTAGTTTGTATCATGTTACGTCCTGGTATTGAAATAGATTGGGTGGGTGGCACACCCATTTTCTGTCTGTGAGCACCGAAGACGTTCATTCAGATGTGGAAGTTTTTCATGGTGACTCAGCACCAGAACATGATGCCCTGGAGCTGGAGGCCTGGCTCTGTTCCTTGGGTTTTCAGGATGTGTAGTTCGACATACCGATATGTAAATTACATGGACAGTTTCTCTGCTTCTGAGTTGACAGAACCCTCTTATAATTTAGAGTGTCTTCACTTTGGATGCTCATAAAGTGTCTGTTGGTCATGGCAGCCTTCCTCAGAGGCAGGGGTGTCAAAATGTTCAAGTACCTTGATGACTGGCTTATAAGTGGCAGTTCCCTGTAGGATTTGGAACTGTCCGGGGTTCTGGATGGCCAGATATTTCATGTCTTGGGTCCAGTAGTTAACCTGATCAAGTTTGAGTTAGTAGAGAAGCAGGTGATTCTGTTCTTTGAAGCAGAGTTGGACTGCCTTTATGCCAGAGCTTGTTGCCCCCATCACAGGATGAGAGGATATGTCCTCTTTTTCATGCTCATTTCAGACTGGTCAGTCGCACCTGGCCTGGGAATTCATCTGGCTACTAAAATTCTTTGCCTCTACAATGGCCATGGCCCACTGGACCTGGTGGTCCATGGCTCTTATTTGTTGGGAATTAGGGCGCTTGGGGTTCCAGCCACGTGCAACCCTGAACCTTATGGCCTGGGTGACCCAGCTAGTGTTGGATGCCATCAGTGGATGGCTGTTTCTCCTCATACCAACCTTTCAGAGGGCATCCCTTTGCCCAGGTGGACCCAGCACTCACCTTGATGACTGTGTCCCTTATGGGTTGGGGTGTACATCTGCTGGATTGAAGAGTGGACGTGTTTAGTCACTGAGCGAAGCTTGGCTGCATATCAGACTGCTGGAGCTCTGTGCAGTTAGTTAAGCACTGACTAAGTTTGCCCCACTGGTGAGGTGTCAGGTTGTACAGATTAGCATGGAAAACATGACAACCAAGTTTTACCTGAATGAGCAGGGGGTGATGCCCTTCCTTACACTGTGTTGGTATGCGCTCCAAACATGATCCCTGGTTTGGCCCTGCAAGTGGACATAGTGGCAGTCCGTGTTATGGGAGCCAACAGTCAGTTAGCAGGTGCTTTCATTCACATGGGAAAGATGGTGCATGAGTGGTCTCTGCACCTGGAGGGGGTGTCCAAAGTATTCACCCAGTCGGGGATACAACCAGTCGACCTGTTCGCCTACTGGGAGGTGAGAAAGATGAGACTGTTCTGTGCCCGCCAACTACACCTTCTGACTAGGTACCAGGGGATGATCGGGCATCTGAATCTGCATCCCCTACGCCTGAACGCCTGGTTCCTGAGCGTCTAGAGTTCCAAGCTGTGGGACATTCTAGAAATGTCTTCCAAGTGCTGGAGGTGTCTCAGAAGGAGTCGGCGCACAAGATGTACACTTGCAAATGGATGAGGTTTACCCACTGGTGCTACAGGGCAGGGTGTGGTTTGATTACCTTAGGTACCTTTCTAAATTGATGCTGCAAACCACATGCTTGAAGGTGCACCTGGCTGCCATTTCAGCATTCTGAGCTAAGACAGGTTGCCGTTGGCTGTGGCACAGGAGAAACTGGTCAGCAGTTTCTTCAAAGGGCTTTGATCACCTAGCCCCTTCAGCGTGGTGATCACTTGCACAGTGGTACCACTGGTGCTGTCATGGCTGATAGATAAATCATTCGAGTTGATTGGCAGTTGTGACTTCTGCATGTATTGTGAAAACCCGCATGCTTGGTCTTCAGCACCTTGACCAGATGGGTGATTGAGCTGCAGATCCTATCTTGGGAATTTCCATATTGGTTTTCCACAAGGACAAGATTGTCCTGTGTCACCATGCGAAATTCATGACATTGGTAATCTGAGTTTTACCATAACAAGACACTTATTTTAATTACCTTCTTTCCGAACCTGCACACCTCAGAGGCCAAA
The DNA here is from genome assembly GCA_016271365.2 of Neoceratodus forsteri. NCBI lineage: Eukaryota > Metazoa > Chordata > Ceratodontiformes > Ceratodontidae > Neoceratodus > Neoceratodus forsteri. The sequence goes on along the minus strand of CM057454.1, from coordinate 1,019,012,911 downwards.
CAAACGCTACACACTAGACAGTCGCAGGGTACTGCTCTTTTACTGGGAGCACACAGAATAACCTCCTGCATCAGTTAAGCAGTAATACACAACGGTGTGTGTTGCACTGGGATAATGTTGCACATCGGGGGTGGTTCAACACCCTATAAGTGACGTTTGCCCATATGATACGCACCCCTGGAGTGCATTATTGCTATTATACAGTGGCTTGTTTGTAAAAATAAAAATTATAAAAATAACCTTTTTTCTTTTAGGTATATGTGTAACAAAAAAGTTTCACAGTAGGTGGTGGTGGTGCTGCTGCTCATCTCCCTCTTTCCATGCCCCGCTTCTTCCTGCTATGTGTGATGGTGCCTGTCCTCTCCATGCTGCTCCTGTCTTGGTGTTGCCGTGCTGCCCTTTGAGTCAGTGGTCTTTTTTTTTTTTTTTTTTTTTTCCCTCTTTGTGGCTATGCTTTGCAGGAGTTTGTTGACTGCAGGTAGCACTGTTAATGGGAAGAAAAGAGGAGGCGTTCAGTGAGTTCAGGGAATGCTGTTGAGCATGTGCTCACTCGGATACGGCTTCATGGAGAGGAAGTAACCTGTGGTATTTTAAATAAATTTAAACTGTACTTTATGTCTGCCCTGAGACCGGGATAACGAGAAGCCGTATAGAGGGGTGGAGTGTGAGGCGAGCACATACTTTATTCAATTGCCTTGTGAGCCGCTTATGTGAAGCTGCTTTTAGCGGCAGGTTTAAAACAAAAAATGTGCCGTTTGGTTTGGCAGTAGTTTTGCTGGCGAGTTGCAGTCTACTAAGAAGGCAAGTAAGAAAGTTTCTTTTTGGGAGAGGTTGTGTGAGGCAGTGGGAGCTTGTGAGGGAAGTATGTTGACTGATCTTTTTAATGTGGGTTACATGTGAGAAGGTCATGTGGCTGCTGGACCTTGATAACAGTGTTGTTTTGCTGTGATAACATCACTGTTCAAGGTGTCCACTAACCAATCAGATTGCAAGAAATTTTCTTGCCGTTGTATAACTAAGCAGTAAGGCTTGTCAGGGTGTGCTTTGTGCTGGGATAAGTGCATGCCTCCAGTGGGTTGAAGCTTGAGGCCAAAGGCCAGGTGCTTCCATTGTCTGAGAAGTGCCATTATCCCAGCACAAAGCACACCATGGAGTGCCTTATTGTGATTCTGAAATGGGCTAGTTAGGATTAGTACAGAAATAAATATAAAAAAGAAAAAAGTATTTTAAATTTCAGTAAAAATGAGGAAGGTAAAATATTTTAAATTTCAGTAGAAATGAGGAAGGTAAAAACAGAAGAAAAAGAAAAAGTAGCCCTATTGAGCCATTGTAATTTTGCTTGCTGGCCAATAGAAGAGTAGATGGCGAAAGCTAGACTGTTTTTAAAACACATGTAAGTGCATTGAGGTGTGTTGATTCCTCCACCCGTGCAGTGCCATTATCCCAGCCTGAAGGATGCCCTGGAGTGCCTCATTGCGATTATGAAATGGGATCAATTAGTATTAGTAAAAAATATGTTCAAACAGTTATTTTTAAATTTAGGTTAAAATGAGAAACAAAGGTTAAAAAAGTTAAAGAAAAAGTAGTCCTGTTGAGTCATTGTAATTTTGCTGTTGGCCAGTAGATGAGTGGATGGCAGATGCTGCACTTTCTTAAAACACAAGTAAGTGAATTGAGGTGCATTCATCCAGTGGTGCCTGCTCAGTGGAAACAGGTCAGTGTGGCCACAGATCTTTTCTTCAGTGCTGTTGTGCTGGAAATCAGCAGTGGGTTCTGAACGCCGTAGCCCAACAGGTTTCTGATGCTCATTTCATAAGTAAGCAATAAGATATGACAGGGTGTGTGTTAGACACTTTAACACACAGCTAGGAGGTGTAGTGAGGCACGAGGCCACCGGCCGAGTGCGTCCAGCCTCCTAGCCGTGTGTTAAAGTGTCTAACACAAAGACCCTGGAGTGACTTATTGCACTTATGAAATGGCTATCAAAAATACAGATGTATGTGATGGCTAAAATGTATAGTATTTAAAAGTGAAAAAGTTTAATGTTGGTCTTCATTTTTAATAAAATAGTTCCTCCGCCTACTGTTTTTTTTTTTTTTGACTTAAGGAATTTTGTCCTATAAAGGCCTCTGTAGTTTACATGTGGTTGTCATGGATTCACCCCAAGTTAGCAATCGATCTGAACAGCCACTCAGCCGGTGGGCCATGAGAGGGATAGTGGCAGTACTTTGTTAAAATTAATCATCGGCTGTAATAATCCGCAGTCACTTCTGATTAAAATAGAGAGTGAGCGAGAGGGTTGGGAGAGAGATCACTTTTTAATTGGGATGGAGAGCGAGCGGGCTGGGAGACAGATTGCAGCACTTTGCATTTTTTTTTCTCGGGACAGAGATTGTGGCAGTACTTTGTTAAAATGAATCATCGCCTGTAATAATCAGCAGTTGCTTCTGGTTAAAATGGAGAGCGAGGGGCTGGGGAGAGAGAGTCACATTTTGATTGGGATGGAGAGCGAGTGCGGGCTGGGAGACAGATCGCAGCACTTTGTGTTCCCCCTTTGCTATGTTCTGCATGGATTTAAAAACGGAAACATTAAAAGACCGAGGTCAACTAAACAGGAGGTCAGGTATATTTATTTTATTTTTATACAGTTAGGCTGGCACCACTTATGCCAGAAACAAGATGGCTACGTTTTCATTTCTCAAGGTTCTGAGTGGGCAGCATCACCCATATCAATGCCCGCTTGCCATAGCTTGGCACAGCCTGATCCTTCTCCCATGGTGTTAGACATATTAGCACACTCCTAGCAGCCAATCAGAATGCTGCTTTTCTACCACCCATTTCATAATCTGTCTTAAAGGTTAGCAGGGAAGGAACTGCAGACAAAGTTGAATGCTCACTCCACCTGACATACTGCTGCTGTCTCTGTTTCTATTGCTAGGCACGCTCCCATTTTGAAATATGTAGGGCTGCCACGTGGTCCAGTGCATAAACATTGTGTGTGTATATATATATATATATATATGTGTGTGTGTGTATATATATATATATATATATATATATATGTGCATATGTATATATAAAAATTATAGTGGCACAGTCGCACCACTATATTTAGGGTTATGAAGGCATGTCTTTTATCGCGAAGGAGGGATGAGATGGCCAGATTTTATAATGCATTAGATAGGGCATTTTCACCAATATTTAAGTTTAAATATCTTGGAAACAGTTTGGTCTTTTTACTTGAAATGTGGAGGGTGTTCTCGGCATGTCCTGTAGATGTGAATTACGGTGTTTATTTGTTGAAGAAAATTTTTTTGCGGAGCTATTGCGTGATGCAGCTTACATGTTGCGGACAGTGTTTTGTATTGTGCTGGTGGCATGAAATTGATAGGGTACCTAGCCTTAGTGTTATAGATGTAGTTTTCAGTCATTGTGCCTGTTAAATGTTAACAGGTGCGGAATTCTGCATCTCTGATGAATGAAAATTTCAAAATTTTACATGTTATCTTGGACACGGTTTGGTGTTTTACATTGAAATTTGGAGGGTGTTGATGGTACACACATGTTTACAAGTTGGTGGGAGCGCAGGGCCCAAAGGGGCCTCGCCCCACCAAGTCCGTAGGTTGGTGGGAATGAAGGGCTCGTGCTCCCATCAACTTCCGCAGGTTGGTGGGAGCACAGGCCCAAAGGCCCCTCCCACCAGCTTCGCAAGTTCTTACCTTTCTATTTTTTCTCAAAAGTAAGGAAATTCTATGGAAAAACTGCGTTAATGCATCATTTAGGGTTAAAGCACAAAAGTCAGGAAATGAATAATCTTTAGGTTGCCCTCCCCCAAACCACCAATCATCCCAAGATTGACAAATGATGGGGTGTCATTGGGAATCGTGAGGCCTAAATGTCACCCCATTCTTTTGCTATCCCTTGTCAATATGATTACACATGGAATGGAGTGACATTTAGGGCTCATGACCCCAATGATACACCCGTCATTTGTCAATCTTGGGATGATTGGCAGGTCCGGGGGAGGGCAACCCTAAAATTGTCACTTCTGACTTTAATGCTTTCCAAATGATGCATTAAATGAGTTTTACATAGAATATTTATATATATATATATATATATATATATATATATATATCCCACTCCAGCATCAATGTGCTCAGTCATCACAATGCTGTGCTTGCATCCTCAGCCCTCCAGCCTCTTTTCACCTAATTTGGGATGTGCCCCGTCTCCTGCGGACTGTAAGGAGCCAGCATAGTAGGGTTGTCACAGTATCATGGTTTTACGGTATACTGCAGTATCAGAAGTCATGGTATTGATACAGTGGGCAATTTCCGATACCAAGATAACTGCAGTACTGAGACCTTTCAACTCGTGTTTTTTTTTTTTTTTGCATTTTTTTGGAATAACTGTCCCTTCCATGCCAACTGTCCCTGATGCAAGAGTTTGAGGAGGCTTCATTTTTTGTGCAAAAATTACTTGTTCTGCAATACGATATGATGATAACTGGAGTATTACATGTGATGATTATCATACCATCAGAATTTCACGCTGTGATAAGCGTACAGCCTAGAGTGACTAGTGACTAGGCAGTTTTAAAAGAAAAAAAAAAGAGGCATCTGATTGAAATAAATCTTTGACTGTTTGGCTGTATATATATCAAATAATTAAGTACCACATCCAGTTTTGCTATAATGTTCCAGTGCTTTCAGTTTTCAGTGGGCCATGAGCGCATAGCTTTAGGCTTGTCAGTTCTTGGACAGTGCCATCATAGCTATTTCTGTTTGTTTGTTTAACTGTGTACATGGAAAGTGGACCGAATCTGTCCTGTTTCCAGCTTCATACCAGAGTTTGCACTAGTTTGACAAACTTTATTGAAATTGTGTCCAAATGGTTTTTACTTTTTTTTTTAAATCTGTTCTTTCGGTTACTTGTGAAATTTATTTCCCTACTTGTTTTTAACCATGTTTCTCTGATCTCCACCTTTTTCTTTGCCTACCTAGGCCTGAGTCGTTCCTGAAAAAGGTCCTTAGATCATTGTACTTACCTGGTCAACAAACAAACAAAATAAATACTTTGTACAGTTTCTACATTTGTTTCTTGTTCTGTAAGTTATAACTTGTACCTCACATTAATTAATGTTTATGCACCTGTTGTTGTCACTTGGTTATTGCTGTTTCACTCCCTGCTGTATCTCCTCCCATGGGTTGCATCTAGGAATGAGCTCCAGCTCAGTGTGCACAGGTCACCAAATTTTAAATAAATAATAATACTACATATAGATGGATAGACAGTTTGCTCCAGGACCAGACCCAGAGGGTCGTAGTTGGTAGGATAGTCTCATCCCCAAGAAGGTCATTAGTGGGGTCCCACAGGGATCAGTCCTTGGGCCCCTCCTGTTCAACGCCTACGTCTCTGACATAAGGACAAGTATCAGGAGTGAGATGAGTCTCTTTGCGGATGACTCAAAACTGGGGGCGGTAGTGGATGGGAAGGAGGGGAGGGTGGCCCTACAGGGAGGACCTGGAGGCTCTGGAAAGATGGTCTAGAAAGTGGAAGCTGAGGTTCAATGCAGGGAAATGCAAGGTACTGCACCTGGGGGCCAGAAACCCGGGCCAAGTGTACACCTTGGGGGGGGGGGAATGCTACAAGTCTGGATGGCTGAGAGGGACCTGGGGGTGGTGGTGGATGTCAAGATGAACAACTCGGAGACTTATAGGAGGACAGCAGCCAAGGCCAAAAGGATGCTGGGATGCATCACTAGGGGGATCACCTCCAGAAGGAGGGATGTGATACTCCCTCTGTATAACTGCTTGGTGAGGCCACATCTCGAGTACTGCGTGCAGTTTTGGAGGCCACACTTAAAGAGGGACATTAAACTCCTGGAGAGGGTCCAGAGGAGGGCAACTAAAATAATTTGGGGCTTGGGGGACAGGACCTATTGGGAGAGGCTCGAAGAGCTAAATATGTACACATTGGAAGAGAGAAGGGACCAGGGGGACATGATAGAGGTCGTCCGGTACATGAAGGGGGTAAATAGGAGGTAATGGAAAGGTAATGGAGGCAGTATAGCGCAGTGGTCTAAGGCTCTGAGCTGCAAATTTGGTGACATCCAGCAGACCAGACCTGGGTTTGAATCCCACAGCTTCCACTTGCATACTGTGTGACCCTGAGCAAGTCACTTAACCTCCTTGTGCTCCCAGGTCGCTCCTGTAAAAAAGCTTCCAGCTTAGTGTGCTATACCTGGTTAAACAACTAAATAAAAAAAAAAAAATAGGGGAGGAGCAGTCGGGGTGCTTCGAAGGAAGGAGGAGGGGGCAACTAGAGGGCATGGGTGGAAGCTGGAGGGGGAGGATTCAGGGGAGAAAGGAGGAGGTGCTACTTCACTGAGAGGGTGGTGGAGCCATGGAATGCACTTCACAGGGGGCTGGTGGAGGCAGAGACGGTGGTGGGGTTCAAGAGGGGGTGGGACAGGTACAGGGGAAGGGTTCTGGAAGCAAAATCCAGTGCAGCGAGAATATCTGGAACCGGGAAGGGAGAAGCCAGAGAAGGCGAGGGGGGCAGCAAGGTCAGCTCCCAGTGTAGGGGCTGACCAAACGAGCAGACACGAAAGACCGTTAGGCCTAGTCTGCTGGCATTTTAGTATGTTAGTATATGCAACCCGCTTATCCAGTATCCAAGCTGTAGACTTTAGGTAAATCGTATACTTTCAAGAATAATGTTACTGGTTACCATATTTAGAAATGGAGAAACATGGACAGCAAGGACAAAATACCAATTCTGTTGAGTCTGCCTTTAGGCCCTACCTTACTCCAGTTCCCTCCCAGCACTACTGTTACCCCTCCACTGATCTTCCACCATTAATTACCCCCAGCCCACTCTTTCTGATGCTGTTCTTGAAGTTGTCCAGCTTTGTTTTAAAAGTTAGCATTGATACGGACATCCTTGCTGTTTGTGTGAGGCTGTTTTTTGTTTACTTTTTGCGAGGCTCCCAGTGTAACATGAACCTAATTAATGTATTTAATCACATAGAAGCTGCCCTGGAATAGAAGACACCCTTGAATACAAGATGCATAAAAACCCACCTTTGAACATAAGCCTCACCTTCTGATCAGGGTTGAAGTCATGTCAGATAAGCACTGTAGGTGTAGATCTCATGTACTGTAACAAAGTTGCTTACCAGCTGTTTTTTTTTTTTAACATCATCTTGCTGTGATTTTTTTAAAATCTCTGTGGATAGAATTATTGTATTTCATATTAAACTTATGATTTTAGTTATAACTATTTTACTACCTTATGCAGTTATACTTCTTTTGCTAACGTATGAAGTAAAGATTAATATTTATCAAATCTAGGATGTCTACTATTTTATTTTTTGCCTTGAAAATTTGATTGTGCATTAAAAGTCACCTTTGAATACAAGACATCCTCAAATACAAGCTGCAGGGCAAAATACAGAATTCCCTGTTATACCCTTATCCTTTCATCCTCCATTCTGTGATTGTACAGGAATAGCTAGTACCATAAGGAATGGAGGCACACCCTAAACACTACATTAACAGGTTAGTATGATTTTCCTGGTACAAAGCTTTCTGTTCCGGCCAATTCACTCATTGTCGTTGCTCCCGTGAGGAACAGCAGGCACACCAGGAGAGTGTCCTCAGCTGAAGGGGATAACTACTCTAAAATTTACATTCAATTTTTCGTTTCGGTTAGGTCAGTATTTTGTCTTGACTGGCTTATTTTGTTGGAGGGCTCCAGTCCCACCTGAGTTTGCTTGGCATATTCCTACGAGTGAGGCATAAAAACCTTATGCTCCTTTGCCCAGTCACGGCAAGGATCCTTCTTTCCCCTTGATCGCCTCCCATTCATCCCTCACAGGCTGCCTAGATTTTGTATCCGAACAGAGAAACAAATAGTGATCTCCCCCCCGGCCCCGCATCAGGGGGTGGGGCTGTCCAAGACCGACCTGGACAGAGTGTTCTTTTCAGAAAGGATCATAATAATAAGTCCATGTGCCAGCTTGAACCTGGTGCTCAGTGCTGTGCCTGTTTGCCTCTATTTTGGCCTCCAAGCCCCAAGAAAGATAATATCCTGCATGGATCTAATCCTGTGAACCCTGGTGCACTGCTGCTTTTTTCTAGGCATGGCTTTTTTAGGATGAGTGATTTTCTGTTTTCAACAGAAAACACAGGGCAAAAAATGGAATGTAACATTTTTAAACCAACAGATGAATGTTAATTTTTCATGAAAAACTATTTTTGTAAACTGTATTTGCAGCTCTTAGGGAAACGGCTCTATGTTGCACCAACTATTTGTGCAGACCCTGCCATTTTGAGCTAGAGGTTTGCATAAATGCTGATTTGCCCTCAGTTTTGGAGGAAAAAAAAAAGGATTTTAAGATTTTGTGACAGAATTGGCCATTTTTGAAAATGGAAAATCATTTACTCAATGAAAAGAGCTGTCGTTTTATTCCTCCATAATTATACCTTCATCCCCTTCCAGTGGATATATGAAAAAGCATCCAGTGATGGTGCCACAGGAAGAACTTGTCTGGAGGAGTTTCCCTCCAAGCTTCACAGTAGATCTGTATTCAGACAGTATTCAGTCTCTGGACTCACTCAGGCACCCTATCCTCGGCAATCTACTGAAGACACAAGGGCTTGATCGTGAAATTGTGACATTATGCAGCTACTCCAAGTAGGTAATGGCTGCGGCTACTTTTCTCAATTTCCACAACTCGAATAATTGTATTACTACTTTTCACAGTGTTTTTGTCAAATAAAGAACACAGTCAATGCAGTCTTGGATGGCTAAACATAGACCCACAGATTTTGCCGGCAGGAAAGGACCTTTAGGATGATCAGTCTGCTGTTTGCCGCTGCCTGTTCCATCACCACGGACCCTATTTGGACATAGGCGTTACTCTCTCCCCCACCATTCCTCTATCTAATATGCCCTGTGTCTGTCCCACACATGATTGAAGCTCCCCACAGTCCTTGCCCCCACTACCTCCTCTGACAGGCTGTTCAGTCATCCACCAGCCTTTCTGTGAAGAAGTATTCTAGGAGCGTGGATATGTTGTTCATCCACACTCTTTGGCATGTCCCCTTCCACTTGAAGATGGACCAGAAGTCTTCAAGCTGGCTCCTCCCACCCACCCAGGTGGTGTATATACTTCGGCTCTGCCCCATGATGCCAGATCTTCCTTTCCGCTGGAAGATTCAGGTTGCCTCCCTCATGCTCACGCATTTTGTAGGCCCTGGCTTTCAAACCCTCTGTTTTACTGAAAATTCACATTGCTCGCATTAGCGATCGCAAGTTTGCTGCTTCAGTCATGGAGGACAAGTCTTCCCCCGGATTTGGTTGGAGCCCTTGCCGCCAGAAGATGTCGCGCACTGATTCCCACACCACGTGCATCTGTTGCCTCGGTGTCGACCATGACACCTCGAAATGCAATCTGTGTCTTGCCTTTAATCCCAACATCCTCGATGACTGTCTCGCACGCCTGAAGCTGGAGAGGCCGGAGAAGAGGACTCCTCCTGTGAAATCCAAGGAGGCTCGGTGGGCGGTTTATGTGGCTGCAGGATCTGCCAAGCAGTTGTAACGCATGCAAGCGTTCGAGGAGGAAGCGCCTCGTGCTGCAGATTTCTCTCTGAGCTTCTTCGTTCCGCTCAACCTGGGCTCCACCTTCTTGGGTTCCTTCCCAGAGTTGTGCCAGTCTCTCCCGACCAAGTGAGAGGTGCCTGCGGGCTCGCACTCCTCTCGATCCCGTAAGTGGGAGAAGGATCTGGGAGCGTCTTTGTCTCGATGGAGACGTTCTTGGGAACGGGAGAGATCTCGGTCCCAGGAGCATGTGGTCTTGACTTCGGTCGAGATCGCTTCTTCGGCCGCCGGCTTTTCAGTTTTGCCGTCTGGTCAGTTGACCAAATTATTTATCGACGAGGTTGAAATCGTGATCGATCCTATCGATCAGATATCGCCTACTTCGGTCGACGATTCCCTCAAATCGAACCCCTAATCTGGTCTTTCTAGATGATGAGACCCAGCCTGCTGGGACTCCCATTGATGATGTCCCTGATCCCGGGAAATCACCGGTCCCGCCGGTGTCTCCCGAGCGGCCTAGTTGGCCCGCTCGATCTCGATCGAGGTCTCGGATCCCCTTGTCTGACAGGCCGAGGAAGAGCCATAAGTGCTCTAAAAAGAGGCGACGCCATCAGTCGTCCTTGTCCTCCTCTGACGAGGAGAGGCTCCAGCGGAAACCCTGGCGCTACGAGGACCTCATGTGGCAACAGCTAATTTTGACCGGGCACAAGCCCACTCTGGCTTCTACACCAGCCATTACCTGGCTTTTGCCTCCTAGGCTGAAGCCGACTCCTTCGGAGCTGATTAAATTGGTTCCTCAGCCCGTGGAGCTGGCAAAACCACCTGCTTGGCCCAAAACAGTCTCTCCACCAATTGTGGTGGAACCACCCACCCAAACAGCCTGTGGGAGGGGCTCCTTCCAAAGAAGACAGTCCAGACACCGGGCTTCCCCGGCGATTGTCGGTCACAGTCACCCCGGAATGCCCTCGTCGAGTTGAAGGTGACCTGTGTGGTAGGCCATTATATCCAGATTCCTTGGATTCGGACGTCACCGACTTGCATTCACATCCAGGTGATGATGAATCGACTGTTGGCCTACAGACAGAGGAAGGTCCCTTGTCTTTTCAAGGGATCCTTCGCCTCATCTCTGAATCTACAGGGATGCCCCTGGAGCCAATCCAGAAAAAGGCAGAGTACTCTCTTACAGACATCCTTAAGAGAGGGGATATCCCGACGGAGGTCTTTCTTGTGGCTGAGGCTATACTTTGGCAGCGTCCTGCCTCTTGTCCATCATCTCCATCTGCCCACATGGCCCGCAAGTACGCGGTGCCCATGGGGTCCCTAGTGGGGTTCACTGAGCACCCTTCGGCTAAGAGCTTGGTGACCGCCTCTGTGTTCAGGCGTACTGGCAGTTCTGCCGATACTGACTGACCTCCTGATAAAGAGTCCAACCTTCTGGACCATTCAGCCAAGAAGGTCTATGCGGCTTCCTCCTTGGGCCTTCGTCAGGCAAGTTCGGACATCATCATGGCACACTTCTCTCACGCCCTTCTAGGGTCGCTAGATGAAGTCCTCCCACATCTCCCCGTGTACATGCAGACCTTGGTCAAGCAGGTCCAGGAGCAGGGCTGAGCTGTTGCCAAACAGCAGCTTCAGACTGCCCTGGACAGTGGGGATTCTTGTGCCCACTTGATGGCTGCTGCAGTTGCCTCTCATTGCAGGGCTTGGCTGAGGCTCTCCTCCTTTCTGGCAGATACCAAGCACAAACTAGCTGACGTGTCCTTCCTTGGGACCGACTTGTTCGGCCCAGGAGTGGCCAGTCACCTTCAGCGCACTGAGCAGTCCAGTTCCACCTTGGATGCTACTTCTGCCAAGAGTTCTTCGGGTAAGAACCAGCAGAAGAAAAAGAAGAAGCCTTTTCGGCATTCTTCCCCTGCAGCTCAGCAGTCCTCCTTTCTAGGTGGACAGCAGCATCAGCAGCAGGCTCAAGCTTGGCGCGCTCGGCCCAAGCCCGGATCCCAACAGGCCCGTGAAGAAGGCCGAGGTTCAGGTCCTGGAGCCTCCTCCTCCTCCTCCAAGCCTGCTCAGTGACGGGACGGGGGCTGTCAACCCCTCTACCATCACCTCAGCTCTGGGTCCTCCCATGGGGGTCCGGCTCTGCCAGTTTCTTTCTGCCTGGTCCGTTGTCACTTCGAACAGGTGGGTTCTCAAAGTGGTCGGTCAGGGACTGCCTCTGGAATTTGAGCAGTACCCTCCAAGCCGAACCTGCGCCCCTTGGGAGGAAAGAGTATCTGCTCAAATCCAGTCGGCTCTCAGAGACGACATCACTCAGCTCCTCCTCAAGGAGGTAGTAACTCCAGTGGCAGATCCTCCAGCAGAGCCAGGCTTTGTCTCCAGTACTTCCTGGTGCACAAGCGGAAGGGGGGGCTGGCTCCCCATTCTAGATCTGCACGACCTGAATCAATATCTCAGGTCACACACCTTTCAGGTGGTCACTCTGTCCCAGATCATACCATCCTTGGAGCGAAACATGTGGATCTGTTTACTGGATCTGCAGGACATGTTCTTTCACATCCCAATCCATCTGTCCCATCAGAGGTTCCTCCGCTTCAGGGTTGAAAGGTCCCTGTACGAGTTCTGAGCCATGCCGCTCAGCCTGTCATCGGCCCCACAAGTCTTCACCAAATGCATTGCAGTAGTGGCGACCCTTTCTCCGGCCTCGAGGGGTTAGGATTTATCCTTACCTTGATGACTGGCTCCTAGCAGGTTCCACCCAGCAGGAGGTGGAGAGGTTCAGGGACCTGGCCCTCCAGACCTGCTCTCAACTTTGGCCTCCTGATCAATGAGGCCAAGTCGGAACTCATGCCTTCTCAGGTGATGGGCTTCATCAGGGCAGAGCTCGAGTCTTGTCAAGCCAGAGCTCGGCTCCCGGCAGACAGGACAGAGGTTCTTTCCTTCTTTGTCCAGTAATTTCTGGTTGGGCAGTTGCGTCCTGCCTGGGACTTTCTGTGCCTTCTGGGTTACATGGCGGCATGCACCTCAGTGGTCCTTTGGGCCCGGTTACACATTCGCCCCCTCCAAAGGGAGCTTGGCCGCCCAGTGGACTGAGCGCCACAGTCATTTCGACCAGCTGATCACTGTAACCCAGAAGATGTGGGATGCTCTCCAGTGGTGGACTGCCCCAGACTAGTTGCAGGAAGGGATCCCGTTTGTCTGCTCTGAGCTGACAGTTGTCCTCACGACAGATGCCTCTCTCATGGGCTGGGGAGCCCACATAGGGGACGAAAGGGCCCACAGGCTCTGGACCCCCGAGGAGTCCCGATGCCACATCAACCTGTTGGAGCTCACAGCAGTCGGACTGGCACTGTCAGCTTTCGCTCCTCAGCTCCGGGGTCAAGTGGTTCAAGTCCAGATGGGTAATACCACGACCATGTACTACCTCAACAAACAGGGTGGCACACACTCCTGTCTGCTGCACAGGGAGGCGCTCTGCATCTGGACCCTTGTCAGCTGATTAGAGGCCTCGAACCATCTGGCGGATGCTCTCAGCCGCTTATGCCAGACATCCCGTGAGTGGTCTCTCCATCCAGAGGTTGCTTACAGTCTGTTCTCCCACTGGGGAAAACTGATGGTGGACCTGTTTGCCTCCAGGGGAAAACACTAAACTGAGGCTGTTTTATGCTCGCCTCCCTCAGCAGGGCTCACTGCAGGGGGATGCCTTCTCGAGGCCGTGGACCACAGGCTTCCTCTATGCCTTCCCTCCATTTCCCGTGATCCACACGGTGCTCCTCAAGGTGAGGAGGGACAAGGTGAAGGTGATCTTGGTAGCCCAGACTGGCCGCGCCAATTCTGGTATCCAAATCTCCTCAGACTCAGCTGCAGGCTCCAGGAGTGGCTTCCAGGACACCCGGACCTGATATCACTCAACCAGGGGAAGGTATTCCATCTGGACCGTCAGTCCCTGCACCTCACAGCCTGGTACCTGAGCGGGTAGAGTTCCAGGCTTTGGGTCTTTCCAAAGATGTCTACACTGTGGTGGAGGCATCCAGAAAGGAATCAACCAGGAAATGTTACACCTTCAAATGGAAAAGGTTTTCCATTTGGCTTCAGGGCAAGGGTCTGGACCCTTTGTCCTGTTAAGTGGCTAACATTCTTGACTACCTTTGGTCTCTCGCCAAAGGGGGTCTACGGTCATTGACCCTTAGGGTGCACCTGGTAGCCATCTCTGCTTACTGGGCGCGGGCCGATCAGCCGACGTTGGTGCAGGAAACAGTGGTTGAGCGCTTTTTCCAAGGCCTGGATCACATATCCACTCCGGTGCGTGAACCTCCACCTCCGTGGGATCTGCTGCTGGTACTGGCAAAGCTCATGGGCAAGCCATTTGTACCAGTGCACAAGTGTGAGTTGTCACACTTGTCATGGAAGATGGCCTTCCTAGTGGCTATCATGTCTGCCAGAAGGACAGGGTAGCTCCAGGCACTTTCCGTGGACTCCCCTTATCTGCTCTTCCACAGGGACAAGGTTGTCCTATGCCCCCACCTGAAATTCCTTCCGAAGGTGGTGTCAGAGTTTCACCTTAACCAGTTGTTGACTCTGCCGGTATACTAACCTAATTACACCTTGGAGGCCGAGTGCAGGCTCCATACTTTGGACCTCCGATGTGCTCTCTCCTATTATAAGGAGAGGACGGCGGAAATTCGCGGAGAGGTTCACCAGCTGTTTGCCACCTATGCTGAAGCTGCTTCTGGCAGACCTGCAGCCAAATGGAGTATTGCAAGATGGATCACATCATGCATAGGTCTTTGCTACGAGTTGGTGGGCAAGGAGCCTCCCAGAGGGATAAGAGCTCATTCTTCCCGTCATACTGCTGCATCGGTGGCCGCTTCCAGGGATATCCCTATCCAGGAAATCTGTCGGGCTACTACCTGGAAGTCAGCAAACACCTTCATCACCCACTACCACATCGACCTTGAGTCACGCCGGGATGCCGGTTTCAGGGCCCCAGTTCTCCAGTCTCTGTAGGGGGTGTGCGCCTTGCCTCCCTCCTCCTGGAGAACTGCTAGGAGTCTGCCAAAGAGTGTGGATGACCAACATATCCACGCTCCTAGAAAAACAGGTTGCTCACCTGTAACAGTAGATCTTCCACGGAATGGTTTCTTGCAGTAAATCATTACTTCTGGGAGTTCCTGATAGGTGGCGCTGCAGCACAGAAGTTTCCTCCAGCAGTCTCCACACCAGGGACCACCCACACAACCTCACTTCCTGGGCTGTACCTATAAAAGTGGGTGGTCCCTGGTAAGCTCTGTTCATTTTCCCACTGGCCTCAGCTCTGATAGCGTCTCTTCTACAGCAGTGGATTGAACTGAGGTGCCTGGGCTTTATACACGGCACCTGATTCCTGAATTCATAGCCTGAGGTTGCCTGGGCTTTATACACGGCACCAAATTTCTGTGCTCTTTAACAGAGCTACAATGCATATTTTCCTGTCATACACGCAGGGTACTTAATCAAAGGGCTCAAAAACTCAGAGTCCTGTCCAAGAGAAAATAGAAGGAAACACCTTCACCTAAAGTCCTGCCTGACTGCCTTTCAACGGTCATATCTCTGAAACAAGAAGACATTCCTTGTCGACGGGCAATATGCTCCCATCACTGGCAGGCACTACATCATCAGAAAGGAACATTCCTCGTCAACGGAGCTTCATCCTTCACCTCTCCCATCGACGAGGCTCCATTCACCATCGACGATGGAGGTCCTGCTGTCTTCTCATCGACTGGGCATTCACCACCCATCGACGGCAGGTACCTCTTTAATAAGGAAAGGAACATTCCTCATTGACGGAGCATCATTCTTCAGCACCTCCTTTCGACAAGCTACATTCACCATCAATGACGGAAATCCTGCTGTCTTCCCCATCAACGGGGCATACCTCCCCGTCGATGAGAGGGCTCTACAAGACATCCTCATCGATGAGAACACCTCCCCCATTGATGGAACACACTCTACGTGCTGCATCTTTGACGGGACTGCCTCCCCCGTCGACAGGACATACTCCCTATGCTCCATTGTCGATGGGAAGCCTAACACTGTCGATGGAGCATGCACTAACTCCTTGTCGTCGATGACAGCATTTCCATTGTCGATGGAGCATGTACTCACTATCCCATCGTCAACGGAGCATGTACTGACTTCTTCATTGTCGACGGAGTGTATTCCACCATCGACGGAGCGTGCCTTTACTTATCTACCATCATTAAGGCACATTTCCCCGTCGACGGGCCATGCTTCTCTCCCTCCCCCCATCGATGAGAATGATCCCCACCATCAACGGAGCAGCCCCTACTTCATAGAACAGCACCTCTACCTGCAGACAATACAACTACGGAAGATCCTTATAGCAAGTTTACCATGAAATACCATGAATACTTTTACCAACATGTGTCAAAAGATACTTATGGGGCTGCACCACTGTAAAATAAAGAATTATATACTGGGGAATGCAGAGGCAAACCAGCCTCATTTGCTCTCATGCATGATGCTCGCACACCAGTCTGTGGTACACAGAAAAACTGAAAAAAAAAAATAAAAAAATAAAGGCACAGGATCACTCTACCGATTGGCACAAATTGATCCCTGACAACATGTACATAGGACTCGGAACTAGCTTACATGGCAATTTCATCCTCATATGGAAGAAATAATAAGTAGAATGTTAGTTGCTATGGCCTCTTGACCACACCCACACTCTGAGACATAATCATCAACCACAGACAGTGTCTCTGCCTCCATCAAAACAGGCACGCACAGAGCTAGAATGCTCACCACTCGTTCTTCTTCATGAATATTCAGAAAAATATTTTCAGATTATCATATGACATCAGAACATCACACAAACTATGATGCTTCTCCTAGTGCAAGAGGGTATGAGTCCCCTGATGATGTGCCATCTTACTGGGTTGAAGGGCTGCTACAACCACTAAAGGTCATTTCTCAACTGGATGACCCTCATTCCCTGAAATGATATAAATGCAAAAAACAGTGGGGTTTACCATAACAAATTAAAGAAAGATATGGCAACATATCTGACCATTCCGGAAGAACCTATCCAGACAGTTTCTCCCTTTATACCAACATTCAGAAATGCGATTACTGAAGCATGAGTTAACTCATAAGGGCACAGGAGTTACCTGGAAAAGCACACAGGCTCTATCAGGCTCCTCTTTGCCTATCCATATTTTACAAATATGGCCACTGCGGATTCTGTGGTTACTGCAGCTGCTCACGACCACACTCACAAGCCTACACATATAACCACAAAATGCTTTGAATATATGAGGAAGGCAGTGTTTGCTCCAAACACTCTAAACTTCAAAATACTTAATTATATGGGACATATGCTGAAGTACCAGCGTCAGGTAAGTACCTCGGCTGGTGACATTATCAATAGACTACCTCTATCCCCTTAAAAAGATCAGAATACAACATTACTGATGCTTCAACTAGAGCCTCTGCAGCCGGTGTTCTTATCCGCCACCAGGCATGGCTCCGACTTTCAGGGCTAGCACCTGATATTAAGTGGTGAGTGGCTAATACCCTTTTTCAAACGACCATCTTTTGGCCCAGGGGCTCAACCGATATTGGACGACCTACAAGCAACCTCTTCTAGGCCTCGGGGGCCTCTTGGGGCTTTAACTAAAGATCAGACTGAGGCCTTTTACAAAACGCTTTCTACATCTAACCACTTTCTCGGTGAGGTATCACTGTTACAGACCATTACGGTCATTCCATTGGGATGCCTCTCAGCCTGTTGTGCACTGGACTCCAGGTCCCTCCCACGAACTGGTTCACTGACTACTACTCACATGCTGAGACACAACCAATATATCCTGGTATGGAGTATATTATTCCTTCAATGTTCTGCTGCTGTAAGCAGCTTTCACTTGATCATAAACAAAGATCACATGAACAAGGGTGAGTACATGTACAAAGATTGAGTCTTCAGAACTCTGCCTCTCTTTTTTTGTGCTTGGCAAAAAAAAAAAATATATATATATATATATATAAGTAATAGATATACCACTCTGAGGTGTGCGGTCGCGCTCTGATATACGCACGCCTTGGTGTGTGTTGTAGGCCTCGTGCGTCAACCGCCCAAGGCGTGCGTATATCAAGCCTCAAATATTATCTTATAAAATAATATAGATTTTTTGAAAGTGGGTGGAAAAGTAGTCTCTCTGTGTAGTTGGTAAATAAATGATATGTTGGCAGAGGTTTAAAATAAAGTTGTATTGAAAAATGAGAGAGGCAAGTATGATTGGGAGCACTTTTTGGTGTGAAAAAAACTGTATCTGTAAATGACTTTCACTTTTACTAGCACTTTTTGGTGTGAAAAAAACTGTATCTGTAAATGACTTTCACTTTTACTGCCGAAATGTAGCGTGACCGAGCGGTGCACATTTCAGAAAGTGAGAAGCTGTTAAAAGCCGAAAGTAAGCCCTGCTGTGTTTAAAAAATCAGAAAAGTGACTCCCTCGTATTAGTTTGTGTTGCCTTTCGGTAATAGTAGTTCCATACTGTATGCGGAAGGGCGAGGATGGATCGGCAGTGGGTAATTTTAGGAAGGTAGAAGGAAGTGAGGCGAGGTGTTGCCATAGCAACACTCGCTCCACTCAATCTATCATTAAAATTACCGACTCTTCGCTATCGTCGCCCCTTACGCATACGAATATCGCTTCTGTGCCCAAAGACAAGACTAAGGAACGAGGAGTCACCTGAGCCACAAACACAACAGGCTTTTTCGACTTTAAGAGTTTTCAGTTTCTGAGATGCGCATACCGCTCGATCACTTGTATTCAGCAGTGGTGAAAGTGAAATTCTGTGGATAAATGGTATTCTCCGCAAATGCGGCTTTTTTTTTTACAGAAATTAAGAGAAGAAGACAAAAGAATGTATGTTCTACTTTTATATATACAATTAGGTTTCTGTTAATCAGACTGATTGGTCACAGTGGTTACAGTAATAAAAGTGGTTGTACACTGTGAGACTGTGAAAATGGCAGGCAGGATTTGATTTTTAAATTAAATTTTAAGTAAACATGGTAGGGTGAAGAGATCAGTTTCTACAGTGTGGGGCTACTACTGGTGTATTTACTTATGCCTGTGGGTGTCAGTTGCATATGTGTGTTAGTGTGGGTGTCTAGCTGCACCAGGTGTGGAGTGGTCTTGCTGCTGGTGAAAAGGTTTTGAGGACTGGAAAGTAGTTCAGGTGTGCGGTTGTAGTGGAAGGCGTGCGGTCGTTGGGAAATAATGCACGGTCATGTGACGTGTTTTGTCCAAGTGTATAAGTGGGATTTCTATGATTTTACCACACCATTTTATAAATATATATACACACACACACACACACACACACACACACACACACACAACGTGTTGTACTAATCTCAAGAATGAGATTCACTGTCTTATGATTTCAATTATATTGTTCATTATTTTAGCTTCTTTTTTCCAAACAGTACTTGTAATGGACTTACCGTACAAACATTTCAGATTTACACCTAACAAGGTTGAAGGCTTTAACATACCTGGGACCCCTTGTAAGTAAGATTACTAATACAAGATGGATATGTCAGCATTACTGTATTACTCCAAATGTTGCTTAAAATGCAAAATTAAGGATCCTGAAAATCACTGACTTTCTTTATGTCACAGATGCACTGTTTCATTTACAACATGACCTGCTACTTATGTATCCTATTTATGCCAAATGGATACATGTTCTGCTGTCTTGACAGACATGGTACAGATTTTTAACTTGCTACATTGTTGCACTTCTCAAACAATGACATTGTATTATTTCAGCTACTGTTACAAATTGGAACAGATTTGCCTTTGGCTGAAACTGTTTTTTTTTCACTGCAGCTCACTGACAGCTACCATTCACCCCATAATATGGTGGAATTCCTTCTGATTTATTGATATAATTGGTCTGTCTTGCCCTAATCGGGCTGCCATTCTCTCAATACATCTGATGAATATCTAATAATAGCAGGTCTGGCTTATATTTTAGCCATAACCCTATAACAAATAGGATAATGTAACACAAATAGAAGACAAGAATTTTTCTATGCTGATACGCTACTCGCAGTAATTATTGGTCCTATGACCTCTTTATCCTTATGGCAGAATGCCATATTTGTCCTCCCCACTGCCATATAACTGCTTGGGAATCTCCCAGAAATAATGGCTTACTGCAAGAGACCATTCCGTGGAAGATAGTGCAGTTACACAAAGACTTTTGCTGTAATAGTAGATCTTCTAGGAATGTCTCTTGCAATAAGTAGCTTCCCTCCCTCCAACCCCCTGCCATTCTGCAACAGGAAAAACGATGCAGGATTGGGAAGCTTCGGTACCTCGATTCCCCTCGGTCCCTCGCTTTCCCGAGCTGAAACCGGCGGGGAATGGAGCTTACCAGGGACTGCCCACTTTTATAGGTACAGCTCAGGAAGGAGGCCGTGTGGGTGGTCCATGGTGTGGAGACTGCTCGAAGAAACTTCCGTGCTGGAGATGCCACCTATTGGAAACTCCCAGAAGTAATGACTTACTGCAAGAGACATTCCTGGAAGATTTACTGTTACAGCAAAAGTCCTTGTGTAACTGCACTTTCTAGGAGTGGTATATGTTGTTCATCCACACGGACCCACCTGACCTCCCCGGCTGTGGACACACAACACCTGGCTTCCAGCGGGCTAAGATCTGGCGTCATAAGGCGGAGCCGAGGTATATATCACCTGGGTGGGTGGGAGGAGCCAGCTTGAAGACTTCCAGTCCATCTTAAAGTGGAAGGGGACATGCCAAAGAGTGTGGATGAACAATATATATCACTCCTAGAACTACTGTTACAGGTGAGTAACCTGTTTTTTCTGCACATCTCTCCTAAACTTTTCCCCATCTTAGCCTCATTGCATGCTCCCTTGTTCTAGTACCTTCCTTCTGCTAAAATAGACCCTCCACTTGCACCTTATTCACTCCTGTGAGGTACTTGTAGGTTTCAATCAGGACCCCTCTTGCTGTCCTCTTTTCTAGGGAGTACATTTTGACTTCTTGCAGCCTTTCCTCTTATGGCTTCTCGTGCAACCCCCTCACCATTTTGGTCACCCTCCTTTGTATCACTTCCACCCTTTCAATGTACTTGCAGAGGTGTGCCTCCAGAACTGGACACAGTACTCCAGGTGGGGCCTCAGCAGTAAGCGATACAGTGGCAGCACCACCTCCTTCCTCCTACTAGAAATCTGTTTCTCTCATTGCATCCCAGCATTCTGCCAGCCTTTCCCACTGCTTTGTCACACTGCCCATCTACCTCAAGGTCGTCCGATACAATGACCGCTAGGTCTCTTTGTTGCTTGGTGACTATAAGCTCCACTCCCCCCATCTTATACACAGCCCATAGGTTCTACAGCCCTAAGTGCATAACCTTGCAATTTTTGGCATTGAAACCTAGTTGCCACCCCCTAGACCATTCCTATGATCCTTTGCATTCTCTCTACCCCTCCCAGAGTGTCAGCCCTGTTGCAGATTGTTGTATCATCCACAAAGTGACACACCTTGCTGTCAAGCTCCTCTGCAGTGCGCTAATGAAGATATTGACATGAACTGGTCCCAGCACCGAACCCTGTGGCACCCCACTAGTCACTCTTCTGTTGCCTGAGTGGCTACCGTTGACAACCACCCTTTGCCTCCTATCCCTTAACCAGTTTATACTCAGCTTGTCACTTTATCCACCATCCCTGGCTGCTTAGTTTCATAACTAGCCTCTTGTGCAGCACAGTGTCAGAAGCCTTACTGGAGTCCAGATAGGCTATGTCCACTGCCCTCCCTTGATCCACCTCCTTGGTAACCCAGTCAAAAAATAAATGAGGTTAGTTTGACATGACCTCCCCCCTGTGAAACCATGCTGCTGATGGTCCTGCGGCCCATTTGCCTTCAGGTGCTCCATGTGCCTCTCCTTCAATAGTGTCTCCATTAACTTACCCACCAATGATGTGAGACTGACTGGCCTGTAATTGCTAGCATTCTCTCTACTGCCTCTTTTGTGCATTGGGATCACATCAACCCTTCTCAAGTCCTCTGGAACCTCCCATCTCTCTACTGAGGTGCTAAAAAGTGCTGTCAAAGGGTCAGCCAGCACCATGCTCAGTTAGTTTGGGACCCTTGGATGAATCCCACCCAGTCCCATTGCCTTATTCTCCTTTAAAGAGCTACTGACACCTCAAAGAAAAATTAAAAAAAACATAATAATTAGGTACGATTCTGCCTACATTCCATTTTTATTTTATATATTTCTCTTCCCCATTTTTTATTACTAAGGAAATTTGCATTAATATATTATCTGTATCCCTAAGAGTTCATCTGCCTCTATAGCTTACTCCCTACTTCAAATCATAATCCTGTGTTGCGACATCACAATCTGTTGCCATGGGAGTAACTGTGATGTCACAAGCAGTGCTCTGTGACTTCAGGTAGGGAAAAATCAGCAGGAATAGAGAAACTCTCTTCGGCAGCAAAGATTCTGTTTTCATACAGATGGCCTCAGTAATAAATAATGGGTAGGAGGAATACTGCACTGAGGGGAAATACAAACTGGACTTTGTCTAAATATTAGGTTTAGTTAAAGTTCTCCTGAACGTGACACCAGCACTTTAAGGCTTCAAATCCCTTTGAGACTCTTTGCAACAAGAATTAACTTAAGTTCAAGCACATTTTACAGGGGGTACCTCTGTCCTTGTGGCAGCCACAAAGCATTCTCCTTCAAGAAATTTGTAAAGCAACTACCTGGAAAACAGTACACAACTTCACAGAGCACTACTTTCTGGACATAGAGTCCAGGAGAGGTGACAGTTTTTGAACTGCTGTCTTGCAGAACCTTTTTCTTAATCAGTCCTAGACTAATCCCATCCTCCCAAGATATTGCTAGTGAGTCTGCCACTTTAAAGTCAATTCACTGATGGATTCCTGTCTGAAGAAGAAAATACTCGCTGTAGTAATGTTGTTTCTTCTTAGGGATCCATCAGTGAGCCTTACAAACCTTGACCTTACCTCTCCTCCTAGAACCTGAAAATAGGTTCACACAAGAATCTGTTGTTATTCTGAGGTTGCTTGAGCATTACTTATGGCAGTTTCTCAACAATTTTTAAAAATGTGGTTATTTCAGTTCTACATGTTTTTGTCTACTTCAGTTTTATTGGGTTTTTCAAAATATATAAGGAACATTTTATAAGTATTTTAGATAGTTTTCATGGTCATTGCTCTCCTGGCTTTAGAAACCAATCTAACATTAGAACAGCAGGGGGAGTGTGACTACAGTGCAAAGTTTGAGCTTGTATTTTATATTCTAATACTGTATTTGCATAAAGTTCTGTGTACAAGGCAGCACACTCCTGTGGAATGATGCTGGAGGCAGTATAGCGCTGTGGTTTAGGGCACTGTGCTGCAAACCTGGAGACTTGGGTTTGAATCCCACAGCCCCCACTTGCATGCTGTGTGACCCTGGGCAAGTCACTTAATTTCCTTGTGCTCCCAGGTCACACCTGGAAACATTCTTCGGCTTAGTGTGCCTTTCCTGGTTAAACAATTTCCCCTTTCCCTTCTTCATGGATCCACAAGAAGAAAAAACATTACTACAGTGAGTAATTTGTTCATCTGCCCCCTTTGGGGAGGGTATAGATTAGAAAGAGAGAACCAGAACGTAGTGGTAGGGAGTGACAGATGCTGAAAGAGATGAAAGTACCAGGAGATAGTAAATGTTACTTATTTAATTATTAGATAAGTTTGCCACTGGTTGCAAATTTATGTTATGTCAATAGGCAGCTGGTGAGTTGGTGGGATTGGCAAGCTGTATACCTGGAGATGCCCACCTACCTGTCTGACTGGTGTTTAGGGAGTGCCTCTGTTCCACACAGCAATATAGAACAGAGAAGTGATTTCAGAAAGTGAAGATGGGGGACTTTATGGACCTTAAGTTTCTTCTGAGTTTAAATTCCTGTTACTGTAAGCAGGGATAAAACAGTATGCTGTAGTATATAGGTGGTGACCCCTGTTCATCCAGCATAGAGGATGGAAAGATATCCAGGTATGAAATGGTCATTTTAATATTAACTGTTATTTCTGTTTGGTGATACAGTTTTAAATTCTTGGAAAACTGTGATCGTCATCCGGGGTATCTCAGTCATCAGGTCACACATATGAGACTTCATCATCAGTGAAACATAATCCACATGTAATATTTTTTGCAGTGCCAGTGCTGAAGTTATCTCCTGATGTCACCAACCCTATAAAAGTGTGAGTGGCCCTGCTCCCTCCTTAGTTTATTCCTGCTGTCGACTCTGTTAGCATGGGTCTCCACAGAAGCTCCAACACAGTTTCGTGCCATTTTCACCTACGACTTTCATTTTACTTAGTTTTTAGAATCTTTTTTTTAATAAGAGATTCCTTTACTTTGTTTATGTTGGGAGTTAATCCTTTCACTTCTCTCTCCCGTTGCTGCGGAAAGAAGATTGCCTCTTCAGATGATCATACTCTTTGTGTCTGCTATCTTGGGTCTGACCACAACGTCTGGGACCATGAGCTCTGCCATAAACGTTATCAAACCATGCTCGGGCAACGAAAAAAGGCTCTAAAAAAATAACTGATTTGTACAACAGGTAGCCAGTTCTGGGCAGGGGTCCATCGGGATTCCTCCTTCCCAGTTGCTGGCAGGTTTGTCAAGTTCCCAGGCTGCTAAGGCCTGTGATAAGTCCTCGGGGGGGGGGGGGGTCACAAGAAAGACCAAGATCACGATCGCTCCTCCTGGTGGCGTTTCTGTTCCCCAGCAGCTTCTTCTTCATCCTCTGGGGGTACTCCATTGACTGCAGCTGCGCCAGCGCCTGTAGCTTTCCAGGTCTCTGTTCCTACCAGACCCATAATGACAGCGCTGCTGCCCGCCTCTCAGGGTGGCTGGTCATCAGCCCTCGGGTCGTCGGACCCCAGTTCGTCGTCACCTGGCTCGTCTCGACCACACCCCTCCTGTTGAGGCCTGATGCTTCTCCAGGCCCTCGGTCATCAGGCTCTTCCAGCTCCCAGGGCCTGACAGACTGGTCATTGACCCTGTGCCGTCAACCCCTCCTCCGTCGATGCATCAGTCTGCTGTCGTCAACCTCAGTGATACCTTGGCCAAGTTTACTGCAGTCTTGGTCCACCAACTGGGTGCTTATAGGCCTGGGTCCCCTGCGCTGTCGATGGCCCCGTTGTCTTGGACATCACTTCATCCTCCTTGTGTGGTTCCCGGTGGGTTGTCATCATCTCTTGTTCGTCAGACCTCGAGTTGAAGCAGGCCGACATTGAAGATGAGTACCACCCTGACCTCATCCTACTTGAGGAAGAGGAGGACCTCTTTCCTCTGAGAGGTCCACTGCCTCCTCAGTGAGTGAGGACTCAGTCAAGCATACTCCCAGGTCTCCTCCTGAGGACACTACTTTCTTTAATGTTATGAAGCAGCTGTCCATAGCTATGGGCTTCCACACTGAGGAAGAGGATGCCACCAGATGGGAGCTGGTGGACTTTCTGGAAATTCCCAGAATCTCCTCCTAAAGTCATTTCTCCAATCCTTCCAGCACTGAGGAATGCCAGTACTGCCACCTGGCACAGACCAGACATGGTCCTGGCCATGCCCTGCTGGGCAGACAAGTTATATCATGCCCCCTAGGGCCTTCCTTATTATGCTGCCAACCCAAGACCGATTCTGTGGTCATCAAGGCAGCTCATGACAGGTCTAAGGCACCTTAGCTTCTCAGTTCCCTCTCTCCCTCACAGGGAATCCCTGCGGATTGACCTTTGGGTAAGAGGGTATATGCCTCCTCCACCCTGGGGCTGAGGATTGCCAGTTACCTCTCTCATATGGCCAGATACCAGAATACAATCTAGAAGAAGGGCAAGGCGGCTACCCAGGCTGTCCCTGACAGTTCCCAGAAACAGAAGGTTCTTAAATGCTTGCAGAGGATATCAGCAAGCATCTTCTCAGGGCCTTGTACAGTATTTCGGGTACTGGTGCCAGGGCTGCTGCCACAGGCATTTGCCTTCATAGGCACTCCTGGCTGAGGGTCTCGGGCTTTGCTGCAGATGTCCAGCAAAAGGTGCCCAGTGCCCCTTTTAACTGCTCCAAGCTGTTTGGGCCAGATGTTCAGGACATCATCAGTTACCTACAGGCATCTGGCTGGGATGTAACATCTGTCCACTCGCTCTGTCATACGCAGCCTAGGAGCAAACAGTGCCCTCCCTTTTGAAAGCTGTCCCACAAGACTGGAGCAGCCTCCTGCCCTCGGGGCAAGAGAAGGGCCTCCTCCACCTTGCCTAACCCCTCCTCCTCCGGTGCTACAGCAAAGCACCGTAGGGGTGATGTATTGGCCCCAGTGGCTTGATCCACCTCTGATTGACTCCTTGCTAGACTCCCCCCTTCTGGTCCCCGACCAAAATGTGGCGATTGGAGATCGGTTTTCCCTCCATGTGTCAGTGGAGAACCATCACTTCAGATGCCTGGATTCTTCAGAATATAGAGAGGGGTCACACTCTGGAACTTAGAGATGCCCACAGAGACTCCTCCACCTATACCCTGGCTCATCTATCCATCCTCCGGGATGAGGTACAGTCCTTGCTGTGCAAAAAGGCCATCGAGCCAGTGCCCAGGCATCAGAGGAACAGGGGAATTTTATTTATTTATTTACTTATTTTTATTTATTACAATCTCGGGTTGACAACCTTAAAGCTGGGAGCTTATTTACAAAGGTCCTATGTCGGAATGTACAGAACAGACAATAAACAACTGACATTCATCAAATGCAAATTTTTTTCCAGGTTCTTCCTGGTCCCCAAAAGAACCATAGATCTGAGGCTCATTCTAGATCTCAAGGACCTCGGTCTGCATGTCCAGTACAAAAACTTCCGCATGGTCACCCTGCCAGGCCTGATGCCCTCTACTCAAATAGGGCAACAGACTGTGCTCCCTGGACATGCAGGATGCTTACCTGCATATCTTGGTGTTTCCACCACACAGGAGATTCCTTTGGTTTCTTTTTCAGGGCAAGCACTACCAATTCGAAGTCTTGCCTTTCGGCTTATCCTCTGTGCCGCAGGTCTTTATAAAGTGCTTAGCAGCAGAAGCTGCAGCGCTCAGAAGGGAGGGACTGTATGTTTTCCCTTGTCTAGACAACAGGCTCCTAAAGGCCCTGTCCAGAGAGCAGCTCCTTCGGACTTTGGAAAGAACCCTTGAGCTGTTTCTCTCCCAGGGCATCCCTGTCAACCTGCCCAAGTCTGTTCAGATCCTGTCCCAGAGGCTGCAGTATATAGGGGCAGTTCTGGACTCTGCACAGAGCAAGGCCTTTCTGCCTCAAAACAGGGCAGAGTGCCTCACTGCCCAGGCTCAGAAGGTTGCTCAGAGCCATTATATCCCTGCGAGGGTATACCTGAGGCAATCGGGTCTGATGGCTGCGGCCATTTCTACGATTCCCTTGGCCAGGCTGCACATGCGAGTCCTCCAGTGGACACTCAGAATGCAGTGGGACCAATGCATGGAAAAATTAGATTAGTTGGTGTTGGTCTCCTCTCCAGTCCTCAAGGTGCTTCAGCGGTGGATGGACCCACAGAACCTCTCAAAAGTGGTCCCATTCCAGATTTCCTCCCCTCAGCATCTCCTCACCATGGATGCTTTCGGTTTGGGCTGGTGGGTGCATCTGGGTCCCTTTGAGACTTAGGGTCTTGGTCCCAGATAGAAACCTGCCTGCATATCAACGTCCTGGAGATGCGGGCAGTCCTGTATGTCATGCAGGCCTTTCAGAACCATCTACTCCCGGGTCAGCTGTTGATCCAGTCGGACAATCTCAGTGTTGTCTATTATATCAACGGGGGGGGGGGGACAGTCGTGCATATGGCGTGAAGTGGAAGAGTTTTGCCATCTGGGCTGTTAAGCATCATTTGAATCCTTTCACTTGTCCAGTGGGCCATATTTTGGACTACCTGATATCCCTATTGGACTAAGTTCTCCAGTACTCCCCCCTCAAGGTGCACCTTTCAGCTAATTTTGTCTCTCATGAGCCTGTGGGCGGCTGCACTGTGGCTCAGTTGGATGTATCCCGCACTTTTCTCAGGGGCATCCTGCACCTGAAGCCTCCAGTCCATTCCCCTGCCCTGGGATTTTAATTTTGTTTTGGAGAAATTGACCCTGTCTCTGTTTGAGCCAGCTGCAACTTCCGAGCTACGCTTTCTCTCTTGGAGAGCATTATTTCTAGGGACGTGGATATGATGTTCTATCCACACTTTCTGGCAGTTGCCTTTCCTTTTAGTACTTGCTGGAAACGTCTTCAGGCTGGCTACTCCCAGCCACCCAGGTGCTCACTTTGTACTGTCTAAGCAATTCTAATTTATGTATGTGGGTCTCAGCCCCCAGGTCGCATCTGGAATCGAGCATGTTACTCAGTATGCTTTCCTGGTAAAACTCATAAATAAATAAATAAATAAATAATTAAATAAATAAACTCCCTCAGCTCCACTCCATGACGCTAGATCTTCCTTTCTGCTGGAAGAAGCAGGTTCCCTCCTTACTGCTCCCGCGTTGAGTAGGCCCTGGTGATCAGATCTTTGGATTCACCTCCAAAACTTGAACTAAAACTCATTCAAGTTTTGTCTTCAGCTCGATCTTCGATCGCGACCACGATGGATGATAAGTCTTTGCCCAGATTTCGCCAGCGCCCATGCAGACAGAAGACGTTGCGTACTGACCGCCATGTCTTGTGCATCTACTGTGTGGGCCATGATCACGATCTGCAGGCCTGCTGCATTTGTTGGTTGTTTCACCCATTGGTCCTCAAGGACTGCATTGCATGCCTGAAGTTGGCTCGATCAGAAAAACATTATCTGCCAGCCAAATCTAATGACGCCTGTTGGGTGGTCTCCACGGCTGTGCGGTCCGCCAAGCAGTTGGAGCAACTCGAGGCCTTGGAGGAGGAGGAGGTGGCCCAGGCCACCATGCAGTCCTCTTCTGCCTCAGCTTTTATTCCACTCCAGTTGGGCTCCACTTATTCGGCCTCCTTCAAGGTGCTGTGTCGGTCCCTCCCGACCAAAGGGTAGGGCCCTTCCAAATCGCCCAGTTCCCGCTCTCGCAAGGAGTCCCAAGAAGGATAAAGAGAAGATTCATCGTCGATGATCCTGGGACCAGGAGCATTCCCGCTGTCAGGAATCTTCGATTTTGACTGGTCGAAACCGAGGCCATTGCTGCTGACTTCATGGAAACCTTGTCAGGTCAGTCGGCTGAGACGGCGCCCTACGTTGAGACCAAGATTTTTCTTGACCCTGTCGTCATCTGAAGATGCTGACAACTCTCTGTTCAGGACCCCGGTCTTGCTGGTGATCACTGAAGGGGTGTCTCAGTCAGCTGAGCCAGACCCTCCGGTCATCGACCCAGACTAGGAGGTGCCGTGGATTTTCCTTGCTCCCTCTGAGGTCCCCCGTCAGCAGAGGTTGAGGTCTCGGTCATCTTCATCCTCTGGGTCAAGCAGATCCTGCCGACATAGGCGGTCTCACTCTCGGTACCATGAGAAGCGGCACCACCGGTGTTCGTCTTTGTCCTCCTCGGGTGAGGAGAGGCTTCGGCGTAAGTTGCGTCATTGCTACGAAGACCTTATGCGGCAACAGTTAGTTCTGACCTGGCCAAAGCCGACTCCGGCTGCCACCCCGGCCATTGCCTGGCTGTCATCCGAAAGGCCACCGACACCCCTGCCGATGCCGATCAGTTGCTGTTTTGGCTCAGCAGAAGCAGGCTTCTCCACCTATCGTGGGTGGAGCCACCACTCATGCAGTCGATGACTGGGGCTCTGACCAAGGAATCTCGGCCGGCTAAGGGTCTTCCCCCATCGGCAGCATCGGTCAGTCGTGCCTGACCGCCCATGGCAGGTCGAGGGTGACACGGGTGTTCACCTGCTTTATGCGGACTCCTCGGAGTCCGAGGATTCCTCTTTGCACCCCCATCCACTGGATACGGAGTCGATGGGGGATCTTTCGACAGAGGAAGGCCCCACTTCATTCATGGGATTCTCTGCCTCATCTTCAAGTCTACGGGGATGAAACTGGAGCCCATCCAAAAGTGGGCTCACTATCCCCTTACAGAAATTTTGGATAAAGGGGACTCTCCGATGGAGGCTTTCCCAGTGGCCATGGCCATTGTTGGCACTGTCCTGGAGCTCTGGCAATGTCCTGCCTTTTGTCCTGCACCCTCGGCCTGGATGGCCTGCAAATATGTGTTGCCCACCAGTACCCTTTCATGGTTCATGGAGCATCCTTCTGCTGAGTGGTTGGTGGCTGACTCCGTGTTTAGCCGCTTGGGCAGTACTGGGGACGTTGATAGATGGCCGGACAAAGAGTCCAAGATATTGGACTATTTGGCTAGGAAGGTCTGTGCTGTCTCTTTGCTAGGCCTCCGCCAGACGAGCTTGTCCATCTTGATGGCACATTTCCCTGTGCCCTATTGGGCTCCTCAGATGAGGTGATTTCTCACCTTCCTGTGGACCTTCAGACTACGGTCAAATAGGTCCACGACCAGGGTCGGGCTGTGGCGAAACAGCAACTCCAGACTGCTCTGGATGTTGGAGATGCTTATGCCCGCTCGGTGGTGGCCGCGGTTGCCATGCACTGTAGGGCTTGGCTGTGGATCTCGACATTCATGGCAGTCACCCAGCACAAGCTGGTAGATGTACCATTTTTAAGCACTGACTTATTTGTGCCTGCTGTGGAGGGTCACCTCCAGCACATTGACAAATCCAGTGCCACCCTGGACTCTGTGACATCCACCCAGAAGGACCGCAAGGGCTCCAAGCAGAAGAAGCGCAAGCCCTTTCGGTCCTCTACCCCGTGGCAAAACCAGCTCAGCATCAGTTTGGTCAGCAGGCTCAGTCCTGATGACCTCAGCTCAAGTCTGTGGCCTCGGTGGTCCAAACGCCCAGAGGGAAGGGACCCAGTGGCCCCTGTGCTGGTTCCTTCTCCTCCAAGCCTGCTCAGTGATGGGATGAGGGGTGCCTCCTTCATACCCGTCACACCTCCCCTGGGTCTTCCTGTGGTGGGGGCGGCTGCACCACTTCCTTTCCACCTGGTGCGCTGTTACCATGGACAGGTGGGTTCTGGAAGTGGTCGGCCAGGGTTTGCCTCTGGTTTGGCACTTTTTCAAAGGCTTTGATCACATTTCTCCTCTGGTACGTGAACCACCACCACCGTGGGACTTGTTGCTGGTCTTGGCAAAGCCCATGGTTAAGCCATTTGAACCAGTGCACAGATGTGAGATGTCTCATCTGTCGTGGAAGACTGCCTTCCTGGTGGCTATCACATCAACCAGAAGAATCAGTGAGCTCCAGGCACTTTTGGAGGAGTCTTCTTACCTGGACTTCCACAGGGACAAGGTTGTCCTGCACCCCAATCTGAAGTTCCTCCTGAAGGATGTGTTGGAGTTTCACTGGAATCAGGTGATGAGTCTGACGATGTTCTTCCCAAATCACACCTCAGAGGCCGAACACAGGCTCCATACTTTGGACATGAGGCGAGTGCACTCTTATTGTAAAGAACACATGGCTTGAGTTCGGGGGGGATTCACCAGCTGTTTGTCACTTACACTGAAGCTGCACCTGGCAGACCTGCAACCAAGTGGATGATTGACCGGTAGATCACATCCTGCATTGACCTCTGCTATAGGTTGGTGAGATGGGAGCCTCCCGGAGGGCTAAGGGCTCATTCCACCCACCATACCGCTGCATTGGTGTCTGCTTCTAGGGATGTCCCTATCCAGGAAATCTGCAGGACTGCTACCTGGAAGTCAGCACACACCTTCATTTCCCATTACCAGATTGACCCTGAGTCACGCTGGGATGCTGGTTTTGGGGCCTCAGTTCTCCAATCTTTGTTCCTAAGTAGGGAGTGTGTGCCTTGCCTCCCTCCTCCCTGAGAACTGCTAGGAGTCTGCCAGAAAGTGTGGATAGAGCATCATATCCACATCCCTAGAAATACAGGTTACTTACCTGTAACAGTAGTTCTAGTAGTGGTATATGATGTTTATCCACACAGACCCACCCGACCTCCCCAGCTTCGGCGCACACACTCTGCTTCCAGCGGGCAAAATCTTGCGTCATGGGGCAGAGCTGAGGGAGTTACCACCTGGGTGGGTGGGAGGAGCTTGCTTGAAGATGTTTCCGGCAAGTCTTAAAGGCAAAAGCAACTGCCTGAAAGTGTGGATGAACATCATATACCACTCCTAGAACTACTGTTACAGGTGAGTAACTTGTGTTTTTGAATGCTGTTACCTCTGCTCGATGGATTTCCAAGCTTCAGGCCCTCTAGGGCGAGGAGCCTTATTTGTTTTTTCACAGAGAGAAGGCTGTCTTTGCACATGAATCCAAAGTTTCTCCCGAAGGTAGTGTCTGAGTTTACCCTGAACTAATCTATCCACCTACCAGTTGATTTTTCTGAGTGTGCCAGTCCAGGGGAAGCACTGCTCCATAAGATAGATGTGTGCAGAATTTTGAAGTGTTATCTGCTCTGAACTAAGGAATGCAGAAAGTCGAAGCAGCATTTTGTTTCTTTCACCGCTGGCAGAGAGGGCATTCAGGTTTCAAAACAGTGTTTGTCCAAATGGTTGACGCATTGTTTTCTGCTATAACAAGCATGGCAAAGAGTTGACAGGGGCAGTGAAAGTCAGTTCAACAAGAGGCATGGCAACCTCTCTGGCCTGTTTCAGAGGGTCTTCTCAGCTGCTGACATTTACGTTGCTGCCACCTGGAGTACCATCCATACTTTCACCAAGCACTGCAGTCTGGACATTGCTTCTAGAGCCCACGCAGGTTTTGGCAGGGCTGTCCTGCTGGGCCTCTTGTCCTTAGCACGAGCTGACCTTCCTCCCAGACTGTTCTATTGCATCTGAAACTGCGTGGGACTCATTCCATAAGTGTGACCTGATGACTGAGATACCCCTGATGAAGATAAAACAGTTGCATAAGAACTTACAGTAACAGTAGATCTTCAGGGGGATCTCAGTCATCAGGTCGGCCTTCCCTCCCACCATCCCCCTTTTGTGGGGCTGTTTTTCAGAACCAGCTAATTGGTTTGTCCAGCCTTTTATTTAAACCTGGGCACCTCTCTCTCCCTCTCTCTCTCCCCCCTGGCATGGGTTTGGTCCCTTGGTCTCAGGGGGAAAGAACTGAGGAGAGAATGGGGCTGCTCATGCCTTTATAGGGTTGGTGATGTCGGCAGAAGATGTTGGCGTGGGTGTCCCCAGTGGTACTGCTGAAAATCTTTCGTGTGGATCCTGCTTCATCGATGGCGAAGTTCCATATGTGTGACCTAATGACTGAGATCCCCTCGATGATCTACTGTTATAGTAAGTTCTTACATAACTGTTCTTTCATTGAATATTACACCAAAGTATTTATAACTTTCACTGTGTACAGGATTGTCTTACTTGCCCCAGAAAGATTGAAACCTCATTTGAAAGATACTTTGGGAAAGAACTAGCCTTATAAGTCCATTAGTAATTAGTTTTCTTTTTAGGTTTATGTATATGTGTAAACCAGAATTCATAGAGTGGAGGAGCAGATGCATGAGTGCCCATTTGTGATTTTATGCTGTCATGTGCGAGTGTGTGACTGCAGTCTTTACTGGTACATAGAAACACAGAATTTGACAGCAGATAAGGAGCACTTGGCCTGCCCAGTCTGCTCATTTTCCCCTGCCTATATTGTCGTAGCAGACCCTGTTTTATTTCCGCACCCCCATCCCGTGGTTCCCATTAAGATTCCCTTGTACTTGTCCCTTGCATGCTTGAATCCCACACTGTTTTCACCCCTACCATCTCTGCTGGAAGACTGTTCCAGATATCTACCACTCTTTCAGTGAAGAAGTACTTCCACACATCTCTCTTGAGAATACAAGAACACAAAGTAGAAACACTTTTCAAATTCCTCTGTACCATATATCTTTTCCCCAAACCTCCATGAATATCATGACTATAAAACTTTCAATAATTTACCAAGTTGTAGTCAATTGCACAAGAAATTGCAACCTTTAGGAGGTCCCTCAAAAACTGTTTATTGTCTAGGTCTGTTTGTGTTTTAATTGATTTTATTACTATACATTTGAATGTTTGTTATTTATACTTGAATACCTGTTACTTACGTTGGTTTTTTATTTTAACTGTATGTTTTGTTTGACCATAACTGGATGCCTGTGAAAATGGGCAGTTCTTGCTCACCGGCTTTTTCAGTATAAAATAAAAACAAAACGAAACGGGTTTATCCCTTTTCAGCTTCACTGCATGTCTCTTTGTTCTTGTGCATCTTTTCTTCTGTAAAAATGCACCCCTCCTGTACCTTATGTACCCTTGTGAGGTATTTATAGGTCTTTCTCCTATCCCCTCTCCATTCTCTCTTACAGTGAATACATATCAAGGTCCTTCAGTCTCTCCTCATAGTGCCTTCTGATGATGACCCTGCACCATTTTAGTTGTTGTCCTCTGGACTGCCTCCACTCTATGTCCTTCCTGAGATATTGTCTCCAGAACTGGACACAGTACTCCAGGTGGGGTCTCATCAGCGATTTGTATAGTGGCAACAACACCTCCCTCCTGCTGCTGGTGGTACCCCTCCAAGTGCACCCCAGCTTCTTATTGGCCCTACCAACTGCTTTAATGTACTACCTCATGTCCTTGTCATCAAATAAGATGACTTCCTGGTTTCTTTCTTGTTTGGTGATTCCTGTCAGTACCTCATCTTCCAGAAACACAGCTGCCGTGCCCTAGACCATTCCTCAGGTTTTCTCAGGTCTCTGCACATTTCACAGAGAGGCAGACCCTCCCTTCTAGCTCTTCTGCAATTTCACTTATAAAGACATTGAAGAGGACTGGTCCCCAGTACTGAGCCCTGTGGCACCCTACTTATTACCCTTCCTTCCCCAAAGTGAACTCCATTTACCACCACCCATTGTCTTCCATAACTTAACCAGCTTGTTGCCCAGTTTACCACCTTTGGACCCACTGCTAAGCTTCCCAGTGTCTTTATGTGCCTCCTGTGTGGAACGGTGTTGAAAGACTTACTTACCATATAGTAACCGAAGTCAGAACTGCATACCACACGTGCGTCCCCTTTTTGTGTAGAATGATGCTGCAGATCACATTGTCAAGTACATTAAGAATTAGTGGACAGGTCCTTGGTGGTGATTTATTTCAAATTTCTGTTTTCTGAGCATATACTTTCTGCCTTAGGATTGTAATGCCATAATTATTGTGCTGTCACCATATGTTCCAGTGGAAGAAAATGTTCAAAACATTATAGTGTTCATAAGGAAAACAATGTAATTTTGTTTTATACATATGTCTTACAGGATTTTTTTTTCCCTTCCCACGGCCTGAAGGACGAACAGAAGTCTTCATGGATATAGTTGACACATTTAACCATTTAATTCCTACTGAGCATTTAGATGATGCCCTGTTTCTAGGACCTAACCTGGAAAGTGAAGTCTGTGATGATTTTAGTATAAGTCATAATGTTTTAGAGGACTCCTTAAAGAATATGCTCAGTGACAAGGATCCCATGCTTGGATCTGCAAGCTCCCAGTTCTGCCTGCCAGTGTCGGACAGCAGTGACCTCGATTTTCAGATATCCTGCTCAACAGGTACATGTCCTAGATTTTATTGATCATGCTTTGGGGGTATAGTTAATTTAGTAAGTTGGAATTTTTTTTATTATTTTCATAGATCTAATACTATAGCTGTAATCTGTGGTGGCTAGTTTTGCACTTTGCACAGTAAACGGGTATGGCAGTTAGTCTGATTTTGTTGCAACGTGTAACATAGTTGTAATGAAATCATGTGACTAGGCTCAAATTGAGCTGCTGTATTTAAACGTGACAGATTTTTTTTTTTCAGGTGGTATGTGGCTACTGCTGTGAGCTTACACAAATTTAAAAGTTTCACTAGAAAAGGCATACTGAGCAGACAGCTCATTTACAGGTGTGTGTGGTGGGTGGGTGGGTACAGTGCAAGGGATTGTGAACAGATAACTCGAGAGTGCAGATACAATTCAGCAATTACACTTAAGAGCATACAGAGCACAAATACCTAGATACAAGTGAGAGTACAAACTGAAATTGTATAGTTGGAGGAGTTCAAAATGAGGAGATGGAGGTACAGGAGGGGGGAGGGCAGAGAGTACAGGAGTGGGGTGAGGATTAGGAGCAGTTGCCGGAGGGGGAAGTAAGGCCACAGAGAAGGTAGGAGAGGTGGCATTCCAGATGGCAAAAGGGAGGGAATTCCATAGTTTAGGGAAACTGCTGAAAGCAGCTTGGCCGATGGACATGGGGGGGGGGGCAGTGGCAAGGGTCTGTCCATTGGAGCTTCTGAGGATATGGGAGGAGGGAGTGGGCTCGAGAGTGAGGCAGAGAGGTAGCTGGGGAGGGAACCAAACCAGAATTTGCTCAAAAAGTTGACACAGTGGGAGCGGTGCCTGCCCTCAAGAGAGGGAAAGGAGAGAGACTGGTACATAGAACAGTGGTGAGTGTGAGGGGGAGTAGTTGAGTGCAAAGCATCAAAAAGAGTGGAAGAAAGTGTCCGGTTTGGCGAGAGATGTACTGAGGCGGCACTGTAGACTACATCACCGTAGTCAAAGATTGGGAGGATCATTCCCTGGATAATAGCATGGTAGTCTGGCAGCAGGATGCAGTCATGGTTTCTGTGCAAGGCACCAAGCTTGGGGTGCAGTTTTTTGACAATAGCATCCACATAGCCAGTAGGTGTTGGTCAAGCCAAACCCCTAAATGCCTGAAGGTGGTGACATTCTCCAAGGGGGGCTGTCAAGGGTGCAGAAGGAGGGCAGGAAGGGAAGCCTGGAGAGTCTCTGCCTTGTGCTGAAGGACGTGGAGATGGTGGTCTTGGTATTTAGGAATAACTGTTTAGAGTGTAGCCAGAGCTGAACTTGGTCAAATTCGAGCTTGAGTCTGTGCACCACATCAGCAGTGGAGGGTCCTGAGGGATAAAGAACCGTGTCATA
Organism: Neoceratodus forsteri; assembly: GCA_016271365.2. Classification (NCBI taxonomy): domain Eukaryota; kingdom Metazoa; phylum Chordata; order Ceratodontiformes; family Ceratodontidae; genus Neoceratodus; species Neoceratodus forsteri. Next base: position 1,018,976,227 of record CM057454.1, on the reverse strand, counting down.
ACCATGGATGTGGATGGGCAGACAGAGGTGCGGTCATTGAGGAAGATGGAGAATTAACAGCGGACCCAGCACAGAATCATGTGGGACCCCAGTGGTTGTGGGCAGTGGAGGGGAGAGAGCATTGCCAATTTTGACATATTGGGACCTGCCCGTGAGGTAGGAACAAAACCAGATGACTGCCACTACAGAGAGGCCGAGAGTTTGGACAGGAGGAGGTGGTGGGAGACAGTGTTGAACACTTTGGCTAGATCAAAAATGGTGGCGGTGATAAGGCCCTGGTCCATTCCTGTGAGAATGTAATCAGTAAGCCTGAGGAGGGAAGTAGCTTTAGAGTGGTACATCCGAGTGTGAGCCCTTGATGTTTTTTCCATGTTCTAGTTTTTTGGGCTAATACGCACATGTTTCTGGTTAGTTATCTGAGTAAAAACCACCGCTGGCTTAATTTTTGCTGCGATTAGCATTTATAGCTTTCTGGAATGTATTTGGAAGCTACATCGAATTTGGTTTTTGAAAGCATGCAGCCCCCGTCTCAATCCAGCCTCTGTTAATGAATTACTGCGAGCAGCTGGGACAGCTAATCCGTTTCTTCTAGAGGAGACAGGAGGCAATGTCATAGGTCCTGAAGCCCAGCCTTTGAAAGAAGCCTACAGATCTGTGGAAAAGTTAACTCTGAAACTACGCAGAATGTACTGGACTAAGACAAACATGGAAGCCTATAAACAGGTACAGAGAATACCAAGGAGCCTACGTATTGATCTTAAACCAGCTTATGGACAGGACAGTGTGAATTATATGCGTGAATGGGAACAAGTTTTATCAGAAGCTAGCGTAAAGCTCGTAGGCCCGAATATTAGATTTCTTCAGGAACAAGAGGCAGTTATAAAAGAAGATTTAAAAGTATTTGAAGCAGTAGTTTTAAAATTACAAACCAGTGACCTACGGGAGTTCGACAGACTAAATAAACAATTGAGAGACTCTATACAAAGACTTGATACAGAAATTAAAAGAATCAAACAAGTTAAGTTCGGTAGAGACAAGGGAGACTATGAACTGGGTCTAGTTTACACTTGGAAACAAAAAAAAAAAAAGAAGGGCATTTTGAAAAAAAGTGTGTCCTTTGATTTCAGTACGGATGCAAGTGGAGTGGAGAGTGAAGAGGAAAACGTTTATGACTGTGACCCTTTTTTGTAGAACAAAGGAGAGAGTCCCACATACATGGAATACAGCATGGAGAGCCGCCTCCTCCAATCACAGAGAACCCCCCCCCCGATCCAGTACCAACAGTTACCACGCAAGAGTCCCAGGTTGAACTTTTGGGGAGGGACGAGTACGGAACAACCCCTGCAAACAAACGGAAGAGGAAGAGGGTACGGCAGGGGAGAGGCCAACTACTACCGGGAGTTTCGGCCAAGATAACAGAGCAGGAGACCATTTCGAGGAGGGAGGAGGAGGAGGAGGTGAGTACCATTGTCCCTGAGACAGTACCAGACTTACAGATAATTGACTTATCTACTCATGTTTTTACTCCGGCTGAAACTACATTACTCTGTAAAGGGCTAAATTTTGTACCTACTACTCCCATAGACAAGGTCTAAACTTTGATTGATGTAAATATTTTATGTAGGAAACTGAATTTGTCAGCTTTATTCTGCAATTCTGTTATGGATGAGAGAAATGGTGACAGACAATGCTGTGTCTGATTTTAGACCGAATTCAACTTTTCGTCCCCCTATTTGCCATGCCGTGGATGTCTTTCGTAAACTAGTTGAACAAGACTTGAATTAACTATTTTAGAACTTCCTGCAGCCTAGTTTTGATAATTTAAAGCAAGAAGAAAGAAGAGCTTTGGAGACTTTGAAACAGGATGTGAACATTGTAATTAAACAAGCAGACAAGGGGGAGCTGTGGTTTTGTTAAATAAAGGGGAATACATGCAGGAAGTACAGCGTCAACTACAGAACAGGACCTTTTATGAGAAATTGAGTTACAATCCTATTTGGGAGTTTAAAAGTATTGTTAATGAATTAGTTAACAGCATGCATCGAGATCGACACATTGATGAATCTGTGAGGGACTTTTTAATTAAAGAATTTCCAGTCATTGCGACTTTTTATTTACTCCCCAAAGTTAATAAAACTCGAATTAATCCTCCTGGTCACCCCGTAGTCAGTGGATTGGGATCTTTAACGGAAAGTCTTTCACACTACGTGGACCATTTTTTAAGGCCCTCTGTAGTTGAGTTACCATCTTACTTAAGGGATACAAAAGATGTTTTAAATTTAATAGCAAACCATCATTGTGAGGTCCCTTTACTTCTGGTTACACTTGATATAGAATCAGTGTACCCCAACGTTCCCCATGAGGGAGCCCTGGATACAGTATCTTATTTTTTGAATCAAGGCTCCACCACAGCTTTACCCCAATAGAATTTTTACTAAAATTGTTAAAATTTGTTCTCAAATTTAATGTTTTCACCTTTGACAAAGTCACATACAGGCAGATTTAAAGGCACTGTGATGGGGGCAACCTGTGCTCCCTCAGTGACCAAACCTGTATGTTGGTTTATGGGAGCAACATAGTGTTCTGGATGTGTCAAAAAAAATCCTTTCTATGAGCATATTTTCTTATGGAGGAGGTTTATTGACGATGTGTTACTATTCTGGGCTGGAACCAAACAGGAGCTGCATGATTTCATCAGGTAACCTGCACTCTACTAATGAGAACTTGAGTTTCTCTTATACTGCTAGTCAAGAGAAAGTTGCCTTTCTAGACATTCAGATTTTACAAAATACTGATGGGAGTTTGAGTTCTGATATGTATAGAAAGAGTGTGGATGGGAACACAGTTTTGGTAGCTTCTAGCTGCCATCCCTCCCACACTGTGACCAGCATTCCAAATGGGGAATTTCTGTGCACTAAAAGAAATTGTAGCACTGCTGTGTTTTTTCAGAGAAGTGCAGATATCCTGGAGAAACGACTGGTGGAGAGAGGGTATAGCAGCAGTAAGAGAGGATGGTGTAGAGCATTGGGGGACAGTCGCAGAAGGTCGGAGAGATGACATCCAGCGGTTATGGAGTCATGATTGACAGGCCTTAAAGCAGTCAAAGGAATGACGGGTGCTCTGTGTGCCAAATTTGCTCTCTTGTTCCAGAGATTTGGCTTGGTTGTACAAAAGTTCAGCATAGCGACTTTAACAGAGTCAGTCTGCATAGTAAGGTCTGAACAAGATTCAGACATAAGTGAAATGAGTTTATGTAACTGAGTACGTAAAGACAAATGGTGAAAATACTTAGATGTGGTGATTCGCTGGGCAGTCCCGCAAAAAAAATATTTGAAACTAATCTTGGAGTCTGACCACCAAGCCCCAAAGTTGGTGTAAGCACTCAACACCGTCAATCTGTCATGAAAGACCACCACCCATTCGTCACGAATGGATTGGTCATGCAACAACGAGGAATTAGGCCGCCATAGGCAGGGGATCGAACCTATAACTGGTAAGGGTTTGAGGGAAACAGAGCAAAAAACAGCTGAATGGTCTGATGTTTCAGCAGGGAACGTTTTCGCCTGGAAAATGTTGCATACTCATAAAAAAGTAAAATTTATATGGATGGAGAAGAGGGTACCCTTAACAAATGTTCAATTGGACGAGTTTGAGAGGACCTTGTGGCTGTCTTGTAATTAGGCAGAGGAGATCATGATTTTCAAAAAGAATGAGTCACAGTACAGTTTACTGGTTTGCCTCCCCTGTCTGCTAAACACAAGCCACAATTGAAATCCTCACCAAGGATAACAAGTTGGCTGGTGAATAAAAAAGGCTGTATAGAAGTAAACAGTTGTATTCGAGCAGATTTAAGGCCCTGATCACACTACAGCATGGTAATTTAAAGTGTTTGTAAATACGGATGAATTACCGTGCTGTAGCATCCATGTTGTCGTTATTTAAAATGGTGTACAGCATCCACACTACTGCCTCGGGAACGGATTAACTAGCAACCTGTTCCCATTCGGGGACATCCAGCTTCATGAAAGGGAACCATGCCTGACTGTCCGCATTGCAGGTATGTCCAGTTTAACTCCTGAAACATTTTTAAAACTGTGTTTAAGCCTAGGTCTTACCAGGGTTTAAACACGGTTTTAAAAATCGGACTATCAAGCATGTTAAGTGCTAACGTTGACCATGCTAGGGCACTATAAAACAGTTTAAGCTCCTTAAACCATTTTAAATACTCTAGTCTGAGCAGGGCCTTAGCCCGAGGGGCAAAAACATTAACAATTCAAAAATGCAGAGATCCATCTTTGGCGTCCTAAAGAAGTGCTCTGCCAGGATATAATTCAACCAGTTTCAGGAACTTGGCAGTGCAGGAGTGAAACAAAATGCCCACCCCATCACAGACATCTGTCTCTTGGGACCAAAAGGAAGGCCCACCTACTCACTGGCGACACACAGCAGAAAGTTCACATAAGGATTTAATCTTGGTGTCCAGAAGTAGAACTATATTGCCAGGAAGGTGAGACAGGACCGAAATTGTCAGTAAGCGCTTCCGATAATACTTGATGCTGTTGACATTTAGGGACAAAGCTGAAATGGGGCTTGGAAAAGACATGAGGAGCTAGAGAGGAAGGAGATTGGCTTTACTTGTTTGTGAATGAGTTCTGTCTCTAATGCATTAGCAGGGGTTTCATCACCCTGATCTTCAGTTTCAGAAACAACCTCGGATTGGAGGAGGACTGGGAGGCGTCCATAGGCCCACCCTCATCAGTGTCGCCCCAGAGTGGAGTGGTGGACAGAGCAGCATATTTATTTTGTAATGGGATGTCAGGTGGCTTAGAAGGTTTGAGTTTGGAATTCGGCTGGCGGAACCTCTTCTTTTTATGAGGGCCAGAATTGATGTCAATTTCCATGTGGGGGACACTGTTATAACCAACAGGATAGCACTTGGAGTACAAGGGGTATTGATAGGTAGCTCAGCAGTAGGGAGGTCCGAAGGAGTGACTGAAGCCGATGGCACAGAGGCAGGTGGTGGGTCGGGCAAATTCTCCAAAGAGGGAGGCAAGGATGGATCCAACGGCAGTTATGCCTCTGGGGGTGGGGGCTACATTGGGGGGTCAGCAGAGAAAGACTAGCCATGATTGATGAGCTCTTCCTGGTTGAGGCCATCATGTCTGTTGTGGGAGGCCCATGAACATTAGAGAAAGGAGTGACCTTTTTCCTCGCACATGTTGCATTTAAAGGGATTGGGATAAGCAGAACAAGCATGACCATATTCCATGCAATATATGCAGTGAACAGCATCATAGGCAGAACTTAGATGGGTGCGGGCACCACATTTGTGGCAGGTCCTTGACTGCCCCAGTTAGAAGCATACTTCTTATCCTGTCCAGTGAAAAAGCTCTCAGGGAGGTGATTAGTGCCCTATGTGATTTGGGGCATAGAAACATAGAATATGACGGCAGATAAGGACCAACTGGTCCACCTAGTCTGCCCATTTCCATACTTGGTTTGGCAATCCCTACCCTTATCTGGACTACCATTCCCCCCACTTTGCTGTACAGCAGGGTGCCTTAATGCTTAACACATGCACTTTTGAATCCCCGTACTGTTGTCGCTTCCATCACCATCTCTGGTAGGCTGTTGCACGGATCCGATCCACCACCCTCTCTGTGAAAAAACACTTCCTAGCATTCCCCCTAAGCCTCCCACCAGCCTCGAGTTATGTCCCCTTGTCCTTGTGCACTTTCTTCTCTGAAATATGCTCTCCTCCTGCACCCCATTTATATTCCTCTAAGTTATTTGAACGTCGCTGTCCCTTCTCTCTTCCAGTGAATAGATGTTAAGTTCCCTGAGTCTTTCTTATTAAGGCTTGTGGTGCAGTGCATGTATCATTTTTGTTGCTCTTCTCTGGACTGCTTCTATTCTGTCTATGTCCTTCCTGAGATGCCGTCTCCAGAATTGGACACAGTATTCCAGATGAGGCCTCACCAGTGATCTATAAAGTGGTATCACCACTTCACTCTCCTACTGGTTATGCCCCTTCCTATGCACCACAGCATTCTGCTTGCTTTTCCCACTGCTTTTTCGCATTGTTCGGACCACTTCAGGTCATCAGATATGATAACCCCAGGTCCCTCTCCTGACTTGTGGTGTCTAGAACTGGCCCCCCACATCCTGTATTCCTCTCTTGGGTTTCTGTGTCCCAGGTGCATAATCTTGCACTTCTTAGCGGTGAAACTAAACTGCCAAACCCTTGACCATTCCTCAAGTAGTCTTGCGTCATTTCTCATTTTATCTAGTGCCTCCTGTGTGTCAACTTTGTTGCAGATCTTGGTGTCATCTGTGAACAGGCATACTATCCCCCTCCAGTCCCTCTGCAGTGTAGCTTATGAAGACATTGAATAGGACTGGACCCAGCACCGATCCCTGTGGCACTCTGCTAGTCACCTCCCCCTTTTCGAATTTTATGCCATTTACTACCACTCTATGGGTCCTGCCTTTTAGCTAGTTTCCAACCCATTTCACCATTTTTGAGTCAACACCCAGATTCCCCAATTTGTTAAGCAACCTTCTATGTGGAACGGTGTCAAAGCCCTTGCTGAAATCCAGGTAGGCTACATCCACCGCTCCTCCCTCATCCACCACCCTAGTCACCCAGTCAAAGAAATCGTTAAGATTAGTTTGACAGGACCTTCCCTCTGTGAATCCATGCTGCCTTGTGTCTTTTGCACAGCTTGACTCCAGGGCAGACATATTTTCAGCTTCCAACTCCTTGTCCAAACTTGTTCAGAATCGATGATGGGAGAGGGCATATCCAATACCTCGCATCTCAATTTCAGCCAATACAAAACATCCGAAATTATCTCACACTCATTCCAAAACCATGTGGTTACCAATTTAGGTAGATAGATAGATATTTTATTTATAAAATCACCCATTTCCAGAGACTCTGGGTGCTGTACAAACCAACAACAGTACAATTAATTAAAATCCTACACACACAAAAATATATATGTATATATATATATATATATAAATTCAACTGGGAACATAATATTTATCTGTCTATCCCATTAAAACACAGAGTTAATCACTGAACGCATGCTGGAACAAATTCGTCTTAAGACCCTTCTTAAAGGCTTCTACCGAGGGAGCCTCCTTTAAATGAACAGGTAAGGAGTTCCACAGGGTAGGCATAGCCACCGAGAAAGCTAATTCCCTGGAATGCCACAGCCTATCCCTGGGAACTCCCAGAAGGCCTCCCCTGGCAGAACGGAGCGCCCAGGGTGGACGGTAGGGAACAAGGAGATCTTGCAGATAGACAGGTCCCCTTTTAGTGGTAGGTTTGAATGGGGGGGGGTGGCCAAAAAGGGGATCCATAAATGGGAACTCTTAATATTATCATATTTGAGCCAGAATCTGTCAGCTTCTCTTAAATGCCAAAAAAAACAAGACAATGATTTTCTCGAGACTTGCCTTGTCTGGTGCCCTACCTACCCCACCTAAAAGCTTCATAGTTACCTCCCTAGGTGAACCCTTGAAAGTCGTGCCTAAATTTAAATATCTAGGTATGTGGATAGACAACAAGCTTTCTTTCAACGACCACATCGGGGATCTATCAAAGAGGCTTAAAGCACGCTTGGGTTTCTTCTTTAGAAATGGGACCCTCTTTACTCTCGTGACCCGCAAAAGACTTGTCCAAGCAACATTCCTTCCCTTGCTTGACTACGGAGACATTGTCTTTATCTCCCCCCCAACCTTGAGCCTATCTAAACTGGATGTACTCTATCACCGTGCTCTTCGCTTCATTACTAACTCTGCGTACAGGACCCACCACTGTGATCTTTATGCAGCAGTTGGGTGGACCTCTCTTGCCACCAGATGCCTCCTGCACACTGGGATTTGGACCCTCAAATTACTGCTTCACAAACTGCCTTTTCCATTTAATGCCTCTCATACACATCTCGCATAGTGCCTACACCCTAAGGAAATCCAACCTTATCCTACTAGATGTTCCCAGGACACATACCACAGCTGGCCAAAGAGCTGTCTCATACGCCCTCCCAAACATTTGGAACCAATTACAAGCCATGCTGAAGCTAACCAGCATCATCTCAATTAACTCCTACAAAACACTAGCTATCTCTAAATTAAGACATATGTAGGTGCTACTAGGCCCCTAACGTCAAGTCAACTTCCTAGGTGCCAGCTGGCCCTCTACTTATTAAGCTGAAATGTGTTGCATAATTTAGGGCAAGGTTAAAGCTGGAATGTACTGCATATATAGCATAAGGACTTCTATTGTGTATACCTCTTGTATTATATATGTTTTCTTTGTTGTTCTACATTTTATATCTCCTGTCTATGTAATTGCGAACTGTATGTGTATGTGCCTCAGGACCTTCTTGTGAATGAGCTTGCTCAACGGAGTCTTTCCTGCAATGAACTTGAACTTGAAGTAACAGTAAAGATCTGAAGCTGACATCTAATTTCTCTTCACCAGATACATGGAGTACAGCATATAGGTTCGCAGCATGAAAACCCAAAGAATCCTTAAGGAGTTTCCGAGTAGTGTATGTACAATCAAGGATGTAGTCCAGGCCACCCCAGTAACAGTGGCGGACAGTATTCCTTTGCTGAATCGGGTCTCTGTGGGTTGAGAAAAGATCAGACAATTTGAAGGTTGGAGCCACAGGGGGATCAGAGTTCTGGGATGAAGGGTTGGAAGCACAGCATCCCCAGGAGTGGGGTTGGAAAGCAAGCTAGGAGGCTGCGGGTCAAGTTGGAGCAGGTAGTGTTGAACGGTCCTGTGATTGCAGTAGGGGGTCAGAGGGAGAAGTACTTGTAGGGGGCACAAAAGAGATGGAGGACAAGGGTCTGGAGGGGTAAGTATAAGCTTTACTATCCACAGTCACCCATGAAATCTCATCAGGAGTCTTCATCCAGCCACCCGCCAGGAGAACAGCTTCAGCCAACCATTTTTATTTCAAAACCTTACTGGCTGTCTGTGGTTGCTGCCGAGCAGGGGAGACAAACTCCTTGCCAGTCAGTGGCTCAGCAGTTGTCTGTGGAATAGGCACAGATAACGGGTCACATGTGTTATTGCATGTAAGGTCAGGTTCCAAGCTAGAACTAACAGAACCACCACATTCAGGCGAATACTCCTCTGCAGTGTGCGGGTGACCATCAGCACCTGCTGCTGTACCAGAAATGTCAGGACCACAGAACTGTCGTGGGTAGGGTAAAATGAGAGAAAGAGAAAGGACAGGAAGTTTCACAGGCGGTGGTATCAGTACCATGCATTGGGTCTGCAGTCAGGAGACGCAGCACGTGTCCATGAGGGCAGTAGACAGGAGTCTGTAGGGAGAAAGGTACCACCCATCGGTAGGAGCCGATGTCCACTGGAGGAAGAGATTACATTCCCAGTCAAAGGAGCAGCAAGTGGAGCGTCCCACAAAAACCGGAGCGGAAAAATATTGCTCGTAGCGTCGGTAGGTGGACAGCCAGCAGCATTTGTCATTGTTAGGTCAGTTTCCTTTCCTCATAGGCACGCTCCTCTGCTACAAGGAGATCGAGGAGTTGTTGCCTTTGGAAGGTCATGTCCTGCAACAGAACAGCTTCGGCCGATGAAACAGCAGCAGGAGATGTCGCACAGCTCGGCACAGCAGAAGCAGGTAAACCATCACCAGTGGTCACAACACAACACATTTCAAATCCAAAGCAGTATCTTCAGCCTCTAGAGAGATAGGAACAGGAGAAGAGGGCCACACTCCTGTTTCCTGCAGCTCACTCTGAGAATTAGTGGCAGTCATTGCGCTCGCCAACTGACGGGGTTCCCCTGCTGGCAAGAGTTGGGGAATTTTTTTATTAGGAATAGAAACAAAAATTCAAAACAAATATACACAGTGCAAATCATACATTGGTACATGATTCATTAAATACATAAACAATAAAATGTGCCATGACCCATTTTCCCTTGTATCCAGACCATTAACCTTGTATACCCTGCACATTTTTCCATCTAGTTCTCCAAATGTGGTCTGAAATATAAAACATAACTGACTTTTTTTTAGCCCCCAGACAGAGTGCTGCTCCACACATTACCCCAGTACCGCCAGAAGGAGAATCTTCTAATTAGCGAACACTAGCTCTTTAAGAAAGTAAGGAGCCTGTCTACATGTAGGGGGTAAGAATGTAGACGCATTCCAACAGGACATTAGTGAGCGGATCCAATAGTCAGCAAAAAGCAGCCACAAGGCTGCTGTAGGAGTGCCTATAATGGAGATATTATTGGAGAGGAACATACTATGATAGTATAGTATACTATTGGGTTAATTAGATTTAGACCCCTTTCCCAACCGGTAAATATAGTATTTCTCTTTTAATAGGATTCAGATGACTCCCCCAAATTACCTGAAACAAACTTAGTAATGTAGACTCTAACTGTATTGGAATTGGATAAATAACACTCAAAAAGGTGAACAAGGGTGACAAAAATGTTTTTACCATGAGAACCTTTTTTTTCTTAGTTTGTTGCCAGCCTCTCCACTTAGCTACTTTTTGTTTACCTATTTCTATTTTAGCTTCCCAATTCTGGAGACCCATATTGCCACAGCCGATAGTAATGGGGTCTTCAGTGAGCTTTATCCCCTTTATATCAATCAGCCTTGGGGTTGAGTCACTTAAACTATATCCCCTGCTTTTTTTCTTATTAATTCATGCTCCACATATCATGGAATAATCCTTCCATCCTATTTAGAGCCTGTCAGCCTGACGTCGAAGTGGACCATCTTGGATTTCCTCTCTGCAACTTACCGTCAGACTCATTTTTACCTTCTTACTTAAATCTGCTTAAGACAGTGTGAGTGCCTTATTCTTTTTGGGTCCTTGGTTCAGTGAGTGTGTGCCTTGTACTAAAGAATCTGGACATATTTTAAACCCCCCCTTGGTAGCAAGAGTATTGAGGGGTTTGGGGAGAGTTTTCGAGACTTTCTTTATATATTTATTCCCTCTGGTGTTGTGTGGACTATTGGGGTTTGATTTTCTGAAATTCCCAATTATTTCTTATAGTTTAATGATTTTGATTACCTGTGCCCCACTGCAACTGATTTAAAACCGCAGGCTTGATTAGATGACTGGGACATTTTATCTACATTAGTTTGTGTCCTTATTGAGTTTTAGTTTATGATTATTTATTTTGATTATAATTTTGTGTAGTTTTTTTTCCCTTAAAGTGAGAGTTGAGGATTTATGGTTTTATGGTATAGGAAATTTATTTTGTGTTATTGTTTTGTTTTATTTGAGTTATTGAAATGTGTAGGAGGCCTTCCCCCACAGTTGTGTGCTATTCATCCTCCGTGCTTTGTGCCCTCTGCCCCTTTACTCCCCCCATTGCTTTTTTTCTACCTACCAGCACTGTAGAGTGCTGGGTATTGCTCGTCCGGGTGCAAACAGTGGAGGGTGAATGAACGGGACCACCGCATCAGGGTAGTGAGATCCAGGAGGCGCCCTGGGACGAAGTGGAATCCAGACCATGGTTCTCCATGTCTGGTTCCCATACGGAAGGGCACCGCTAATTTAGGTGGGCAAGTGGCTCGGATGGCCCTGGAAATCCATCCAACTCGGGTGGTGTTATGTAATGCCAAGTCTATTAAAAACAAGACTGCAGTTATTGCAGATCTTGTCGGAACAGCAGACCTGGCATGTGTCACCGAGACTTGGCTAGATGAGAATTCTGGCCCCATATTGGAGGCTGCAATTCCGGCTGGGTACTCGGTGATTCACCACCCGAGAGTGGATCGCGGGGGTGTTTGAAGACCGAACTGGGCCTCACGAGTGTACCAGTTGAGGAAACCCAGTCATTTGAATGTACTGTGGTAGCAGGTGTAGATTGTAGGATCGCGTTCATCTACTGTCCACCCGGGGATGAGAGGGGGTTCCTTCAGGAAGCGGTGGACTTCGGAATCGACATGGCATTTGAGTCACCCAGGCTGATGGTCCTGGGTGACTTTAATGCCTGGATCGATGACAAAACTCTCGTAATTTGGTCAGCACTTCCTCCAGTTGATGACATCTCTGGGCCTTACACAGATTGTTTCCACTGCTACCTATTATCACGGTCATTCTCTTGACTTGGTCTTCCTCCTGGGGGTCAAGCCTCTGACTTGGGGGTGGAACCAGTCGGATTGTCTGATTACTACACCATGCGATTCGTTTTTTACGCCCCCCCCCCGTGGAGATGGTCAGTTACCACCCTTTACGAGGTATAAGCTCTGAAGGCCGTGCGGCGGTGCTTGACCTATCGGCTCTTCCATTGGCAAACAGTGACCCAGAGGCCCTTGTGCTGGCTTATAATATGGCCCTTTCTACAGCCCTGGATGTCATTGCTCCTGTCCGAGTTCGTCCTCTCTCCCTTCGCCCTCAGTCCCCTTGGTTTGATGGGTCCTTGAGGGAGATGCGGCGACTAGGATGAAGGTTAGAGCGTTGCTGGCGGAAATCCACCCTTGATGCTGATCACCTTAGATTGATGGACCATTATCAAGCCTGTCAATCTGCAATCATCTGTAAGAAGGCAGAGTTCCTGTCCGGGGAGATTGCGGCCGCTCAGAATCGACCTGCTCAGCTCTTTCGAACTGTGGATAGACTGTGCAACCCAGCCTGTCTACAGGTCGAAAAGTGTTTTCGCAAGTTAAGTGCGAGGAGCTTGCTCGATTCTTTGCGGCTAAGGTGGCTGACATCAGGGTGGTACTCCAACTGGCACACTCTATGGGTGCAGCTCCAGACCAATGTTTGGGTGCTGTTCCTCAGTCTTCCTGGAGTACCTTCAGCCAGCGTGAGCTTGTGAACATCATGCGGATTGTCCAGGGTATGCGCCCTACCTGCTGTAGTTTGGATCCGGGTCCAACTACCCTGATTTTGGGTTGTGGTGACATTCTTGGCCCTGTCCTAGCATGGATAGTTTGGTGCTCCTTGGAAACAGGTGAGTTTCCTAGCTCCCTGAAGGAGGCGGTGGTGATACCCCTCCTGAAGAAAGCTTCCCTGGATCCAGACTGCCATGCAAACTACAGACCAGTCTCGAACCTCCCCTTTAGGTGATCGAGAAAGTAGTGGCCATACAACTAGAGGACCATTTGGCCATCCATGATGTCTATGAGCCTCTCCATTTTGGTTTTCATAAGAGGCATAGTACTGAGACAGCGCTGGTTCAGGTGCTCAGTGATCTCCTGATGGCTAGAGATTGGAGGAACCGCTCCATCTTGGTTCTCCTCTATCTCTCTTCAGCGTTTGACACTGTGGACCATGGGGTTCTGCTTGACCGCTTGAGGTTCATCTGTGGCCTGTCAGGTATGGTCCTCAGGTGGTTCTCATCTTTGCTCACCGGAAGAACTCAGAGGGTGGTGTCAGGGATTTATTCCTCTGACCCATTTCTGTTATCATGTGGGGTTCCTCTGGGGTAGGTGCTGTCCCTCATGTTGTTCGCAGTGTACATGCTTCTCCTCGGAGACATTGTAAGAAGGTATTGGCTGAGGTTTCACTGCTATGCTGATGCTACCCAGCTCTACCTTTCTTTCGTGCCTGACCAGGATGGAGCCCTCTCAGTACTCAACAGCTGCTTCACTGAAATCCAGGAGTGGATGAATTTTAGCTGTCTGAGGTTGAACTCCATGTGGAGGGGTTGTGGGATAGCAGATGGACCAGACACCGAACTTCAGGTTCAACACACAATCTTTGTGTGATGTTTATTCAAAATGCAAGAAATAACCTTGTGCAATGGGATATTTCTTCTTCAGTACATCAGTTTGCAGCAACAGACTATGAATGTCCTTTCTCTGCACTTAGCCAGCACCTACCGACACTGATCTCTGATCCCAATCAGAAGTCGAGATGTAGCCACCACCCCTATGCAGACCCCATTTGCTTGGGTAGTGGGGGCTCAAAAAGGAAAACAAGCTATAGACAAAGACTCTCAATGCAGAATCACTGAAAGAAGGGTTACCCCAAAGGGCACTGGCAACAAATCAAGTTTCAAAGAAATACATCATAACTACTTCCATAATGCAGTGCATCATGGGATATCTGCAGATCATCATGACATTTCTTACTTATATTTACAGCAATATACATGCATTTTACATAGCACAACTAGCTTAATTTCTGTAATAGTCACCTAGTACTTTTTACCATTATCAAAACATCAAGTGCCATGGTATTTTCAACATTTACAGGTTTCATAAACATAAGATCATATACATCAAGATATTTTATAACATAGTGCTATTACGTACTAAATCCAGCAACAATAAACGCAATCTGTTTTACATACACTTGGAGGTCACCACAATACCCTTCCTGTACGAGGACTTGAGAGGGAAAAGGAAAATTAAAGAGGATACTGTAGCATAGTCAAGAAAGGGAAGGGGGTGCCCATAGGTGGCCAACCTTATGGACTAGAAATAGTAAAGGATAGATTAGGCTTAGAAATAGAAGAACTGTTGCAACAGATTTAAGAAAAGGTCTGTCCTCAAGAGTGGCAGGAGCTCTCTGTCACACTCGGAAGGACTGAGGTGTTAGTAGTGGACCTGGGTTGCCGGAAGTGGGGGCTGGTGGTGAGCTCACCCTCTGGACTTTTTCTTGGGGTCTTCCACTTCCAACCTCCGAACGGGTGCGAAACCTGCGGGTAATATTTGACTACGAACTGACACTGCGTTTGCAGGTGTCGGCTGTCATCAAATCCTCTCTTTATCATCTGAGGAATATCTCTAGAGTCAAGCATCTTGTTCCGTCCCATGACCTTCCTATATTGGTCCATATATTTGTGTCCTCACGCTTGTATTACTGCAACGCCTTATACCTAAGGCTTCCGGGGGTGTATATTTGCCGCCTACAGTCGGTGCAGAACGCAGCGGCACAGTTATTGACAGGAACCCCTCGGTCCTGTCATATTTCTCCGGTGCTGTGCGAACTGCACTGGCTGCCAGTACAGTGGTGAATCACCTTCAGAGTCAGTCTTCTGACTTATAAAGCCGTACATGGACAGGGTCCGGCCTACCTGAAAGAGCTACTGGTCCCTTACTGCCCTGGGCGATCGCTCCGCTTGACTAATGAGGGGTTGCTAGAGATTCCAAGGGTTTATTTAAAATCTTTTGGGGCTCATGCATTTATGCATGCATCCCCCACCCTTTGGAGTTCTCTACCCCATCAGCTACGTGAGTGCACGACTGTAGAGGGTTTTAAAAAGGCCTTAAAAACCTTTTTATGGATCCAGGCGTTTGGGGAATAACTGGAATACCGTTTTATTTTCCCCGTTTTATACTACTTATAATGTATGTGATTTACGCTGTAACTGTTTTAATTGTTCTGTGTGGCACCTTGATAATTTGAAAGGTGCCATATAAACTGATTTGATTTGACCCAGCATCAGCTATTAATAAGCACATTTCATCTGCATATGCTGTGGACTTTACTCCCAAAGCTGTATGTGGTGGGTGTATTCCTTTGATGTCCGTATCTTGTTCCAGAAAACATAAGGGATCCAAGCAAAAGATGTACAACAAAGGGCTCATTGGACACCCCTGTCTCACCCCTCGTATGCACACTATTCTACCAAAAAAAAAAAAATTTTACTAAGGGTAGTGCATTGGCTGCATCATAGATGCACATGAGCCATATAACAAATTACTGTTGTACTCCATAAGAGAGTAAGGTCAGGGGTGTGAATGTGTTGGGAGACTTTTTCAGACGCCTTTTCTTGATCCAGAGACGGTATGTATCCATGTAAAAACATCATGACTGGGAATGAGCCTGGACCGCTGGGGGTCGGCAGGGGAAGCAGAGGATTGAGCGTCCGGAGGACAGCTCTCCTCTCCTGGGAGGGACGGGACCCTAAGGGTCGGAGCTTGACTGCCCTCTGGCGGAGGCCAGGGGCGCAGAGTTCCCTGTCTCACAATGAGGAAAGTGTCACGGGGGCCTTGGCGTGGGATGCCACGCCAACACAGGAACACCGGAAAAATCACCCTCTAGGCTCCTGGAAGACGGAGCACTCTAGCGCAGATCCCATAGCCCACCTGCTTGTCCCGGTCCGGTGCCCTGACGAAATCGAGATGGTTCGGGGGTGTAGGCACCCCATCCCTGTCCCCTCCCGGGGGATTCTGAGGCTACATGGAGGAACTACTGTGGTGCAGGTAGGATGAGGCTGGGGCAGACGCAATTAGTGACTCCGAGGCGGTGGAGTCTAGGGGGCAGGGGAGGAGTATAAACAGCAAGTAAAAAAAAAACCAAAAAAACATCATGACTGCTTAGTTCAGTCATTTCTCTAAGCAGAAGTAAGGTGTCAGTAATGGATCTGTTTTTAACTGTACGTCTGGGAAGTAGAAATGAGAGCAGGGCTAAAGTAGCCAGCTTTGCTGGTAAGATTTTCATTAAAATCTTCACATCACTGTTAAGCAGGCTCAGAGGCCTCCAATTATCGATGTCCTTTCAGTCATTTTTTTTAATAACGATATGGAGGGCCGTTTCCAATCTCGGGTCCATGTTTTTTTCCAACAAAATCCAATTATACACTACTTCTAGTATATCTGTAATTGCAGTGCTATATTTCTTATAAAATTCAGTTGTCAGCCCATCTAGGCCTGGGGTAGTATTATTTTTAAGATTCTTAATAGCTGATTCAATTTCTGTTTTCTGAATGGGAAGTAGCAGGTGCGTGGTTAGGTCTAAGGTAACCTGAGGAGTGTCTATAGTGTTAAAAAAGTCTAATCTTTGTCTGGTATCCAGTGTGGCATCTGTATGTAAACCCACTAAATGTTTGTCTATAACGTCCAATAGTAATTTAGGGGTAGTAACTTCTACCTCAGTGTCTGTCCTGAGGGCCTCCATAACCCTGGAGGAGATTCGAGTTTTGCAACTTTCAAAGATAACACCTGGTAAGGGAACATATGGAGCTAAATACTGTATGTTTTTTGTGTTTTTTTCTATATACGTGTTTTGATTTCTCCCTTTTTACCCCCGACCTGGGATCCCAGCAGACATGCTCGTGCACGTGTGTGGAGGTGCACGCACTCGCTAGGCACCAGCTCAGTCCCTTCCACCCCACCCCTGGCATTATTGCCACCGCTCCCCCCTCGCCTACATTTCCCACCAGACCTCCACCTGATGGGAGCTGAACTATGGGAGGAGCAGACAACCACCCCCGGGAGGGGAGAGCTGTCTACTGCAGCTCAATCCTGCTCCCCACAGCATGCTGGCTCCCTGGCGACCCAAGGTCGTTCCGGAACACAGGTCGCTGGTGTAGTGTGAGGTAAGGCATCCAGCGCCTCAGCCCTCGGTGCCACCGGGCTGGGCTTACCCTATGTTTTTGTAATAAGGAAATAGCTCTGGAGTACTTAATGAACTCCATTTCCTTCTTAAGGTTTTTAATCTGGGCAGTATAATCTCCCCTAGCTTCATTATTATGAGATAGAACTGTAGCCAACTGTGATCTTAAAGTGAGGTATCTCTTGTACTGTGCTGTGTGTGTCTGGGATGCCTGCTGTGTGAAAAAAAAAAAAAACCTTTTAATCTCTGCCCACCATGTGCTTACATTTTCTTCCATACAGGCCAGAATTTTCCTGGCCTGTAAGGTTTCGTAGATGGTGATATTAATGACTGGATTATCCATCAGGGAGCTGTTTAATTTCCAGTACCCTTTCCCAAAGGGCTTCGTCTCCTGTAATCGTAAAACTACTGATAATACTGTGTTATCAGATGTCTCTGTGGTATTTACTGAGGCCTCGTGTATTTTGACATGTTTTGAGGAAAGAAAATTAGTTGATACGTATTATTAAAAGACCTTTATGAAAAGTATGGCCCCCTTTAGGATGGAGGGATCTATAGGTATCTTTAAGATCAGCTGTTGCCAAGATTTGTTTTAAACAATTGGTATCACAGTAATCTTTTGTGGTACGTGAACCCCGATCTCCCTTATTTAGGGGGCAGTTAAAATCCCCCCCCATAGGACATATCGTGTAGTCCTGAGATAATGCTTAATTAATTTAAAGAGATCCACTCTTCTTTCTTCCTCTGAGGAGCTTAGATATTTAATAACTTCCAGGAAGAATTATCATATGTGAAAGCAATTAGAATTACTCTCCCTAGAAAAATATCTACTACTCTAGTGATTATTAACCCTGTCCCCCGCCAGAGAACACTCGCCCCATCACACATATCTGTACCAAAGAAAAAAAGGATCCCAGCACCACAGTGTTTGTGCGGCTCTTACTAAGTATTTTGTATTAAGTCTAGTATCCTGTAAGAAGCATACATCAAAGTTTGCATCTTTTAGACTTGATAAGGTAACTAGTCTTCGTCTGGCAGCTTTCAGACTATTGGTATTCAGGGTGACCACCCTCAGAGTCATGGAAGACATCATTTAAAGGAAGTCAAGTGGGTTATTTTTTCCTTGTACTTCTCCTAGGTTGCAACCCAGGCTGTTTTCCTTTATTAGGTTCAGGGATGTCATCCTCTGGGTCAGACGTAACTAGGAGTTGTGAGGATACCGTAGAAGAAGTTTGTGAGTCTTCTCCCATGGCTGACTCGGGAGCCTCACTTTGCAGTGCAGTGAATCTATTTGTCAAGATCACTGGTGCTGCTTTCTTTAATGTTTTAGGGGGTTAGTCTTTGCATGCACTACTTTCAGTGGTCTTCTTTTCATGGCCACAGGTTTATCAGAAGGAGGCATAGTCTCGTGTTCTTTGCTATGCACTGTCTTCTCTGCTTCAGTTGGAGGGGATGGTGTATCAGGGCTTTGTCCCTGTTCTGTGGCATCCATCACAGGGTGGGGCACTTCAGCCACTGTTTGAATCGTATGAGGTTGCTGTGTTGGTATGTCAGCAGAAGTGGTAGGTTCTTCCAGGGCATGATGTGTGTGCCTTGGAACGGTCGGTGGATCTTGCACCACAGTTGCTGACTCTGTGGTATGGGATTGAGCTTGTTGTTGCTGTCTGTGTCGATCTAGATCAGATATTTGGGCATTGTCAAGTATGGTACCTTGATCTGGCCTGTCTGACCGATTATGCATGGCCCATAGACAGTCTAGGAATACCCTGTTTCCTCACTGAGGTTACATTTTATTTCTTCTGTATAATCCACTCCGATATGCCCAAATCCCATACATAAATTACATTCCAGTCTATCACATGCTGAACTTAGATGTTGAAATGATCTGCATTTAAAACAGGTCTTAGGCGTCCCTGGATAGAAGCAGTGCCCCTTATCGGAGCCCAAGAATAGACTACTTGGAAGATGTTTTGGGCCTGTGTTTGACATTTTCAACTTTACGTTGTAGTGCCATCCCCCAGTCCAAATATGTTCAGTTATCAAATATAGGCTGTGGTGTGTCCATGACATCACATCTCTGCATGAGCCAGTGAGTAGTATCGTGCACTGTTACACCTTCATCCCTAAAGAGGATTGTTATAGTTTGAATGCAGGTTTAGTAAGGGGAATGGCTCGAAAAGGGAGCCAGAGTTCTGAGTATCGTATTTTGTCATATTTGGTCAAAATTTGTCAAGACCTTGAGGTGTCTGAAAACTAATGTCATATAAGGAATCTCCTGATGTAAGTATAAAGGCATAGATCTCATTTCAGAAGAAACCCATGGAATTCTTTATTAATGTTCACCCCACATAAATCCGGTCTGGCGGAGTGTCTAGGCCTCCCAGATATTGTAGTCTGACTGCATTTTTTCTTTGGGCTGGTTAAGGGTGGGCAGAGAAGTGATCCTTTTTTGTAAAGCTGGCCAATGTGTTTTTTACGTTTTCAGGAGCAGACTGCAGTACGTCTGGTACTGGTTGCTCTGGCTCCATTTGCTCTCCCCAGGTTTGTGTATTTTCATTTACCCTCCCTTCTGGTTCACCAGCAAAGTGTGTAGAAGCATACATTCTGGGAGGGGAGTGAACAGTATCTTCAGAAGGCAAAGCCATATCAAAGCCAGTTTAAAAACTTTGCTCAGGAATTTCAATATCAGGTCTGCTAGATGATGAAGGGAGAGAACAAGTAAGAGCAGAGTTAGTCTCCTGTCTTACCTCATCTGTGGTCCTGGGGGAGTACCAGGTGTAGGTAAGATAGCGGGGTCAGGAACCCATTGCACTTTGGACACATGTTTCCACCCAGCACTCTTTAAAGAGTTCTCAAGTGACCATGTGGTCTTTCTGTCCCCAGTATTCTGTGCTTTAATATTAGTAGTAGAATGCTCTTTCCGAAGAAAGGGCCATGCAGTAGGTACTGACGTTGCAGAAAAAGTTATTTCACTTACAAAGCTCTTTGCAGATTCCATTGGTTTGTCCGATGTAGTGTCCTGGTCCGCTGATACAGAAGGGAGAGAGGCACATTCAAGAACCGCGTTTACTCCTCCATTTACTGTTGTCATTGTTTGAGAGAATTTGGGCAGGGCAGTCAGCTCAGCATTAAGCACTGTCAAACTAGGCTCTTGACAGTTGGGCGGCATTTCATTTGGTGCTCCTATGTCAGCTGGAGCCTGGATCATATTAGTGTCAGTCTGGTTAGCTTCCTTCATGACATTGCTCGTATTCTGACCCTTCTGCATGTTTTGCAGTAGGAATGGAACAGTCCACCTTCAGAACAGTTTCTGGAGCAACGACCGACAGTACTTCTTGCCGGTTATGGGACAATAGCTGTCTCAGCCATTCTTCCTCCGTTTTTCCTTGCAGCATGCTTTCAGGTAAAGTCGTGCTCTGGTTCACCGAAACTTCTCCAGTAACTTCCATCAAGTGTACTTCCACAACAGCGATCTCCTCAGCTGGACCTGCGGGGTGGGAGATCAGCAGCCCTGCAGGTACACCAGCATCCATAGCTTCCACACGATCGTCCGCCATCTTGGATGTGTGGCTCCCCCTACCTGAGAGTAGAGGAATTTTCCCTGGTGTTCTGGCCAAAGTTCCCCCTTTCACTAATAACACCACCGACAGCTTAATCTGGTTCTGTAAGTCAGTTTGCATCTGTACAAGTATTCCCCTTCCCTTTGCCCCGGGTCGCACCTGGAAATGAACCACGTCTCAGTGTGCCTCTCCTGGTCACAAGCTTTCAAATAAATAAACTAAATATGATCTGCCCTGCTGACTCTGAATCATTTTGGTCACCCTACATTGCACTGTCTCCAGCTTGTCCTTGTCTTTCCATAGGTGAGGCAGAACTGGGCACAGTACTTCAGGTGGGACCACACCAGTGATCTATAGAAAGGTAGTAATAACTTCCATTTGCTGTCAGTACCCCCTTCCTGTACACCCCAGCATCCTCTCTGCCTTACTGCAGGCTTTGCTACACTGACTTAATTTGCTTTAGGGAGCCACTGGTGACCCCTATGTCTTTTTCCTCAGAGGTCATTGTCCATCTTTACCCCACACCCATCCAATACCCTGTCCTGGGGTTCGTGTTTCCTATTTGCATTACCTTGTGCTTTCTGGTATGGAATTTTGACTGCCAAACCTTTGACCACCTCACTAGCCTTTGCAAGTTTCTCGACGTCTCCCTAGCACCCTCCTCACTGTCTATCATGTTGCAAAGCTTAATGTTGTCTGTGAAGACACACATCTTGCCCTGGATTCCTTCTGATAATGATACAAATATAGCTGTTATTAGAGCTAGGGATGTAAGCCCTTTAGTAATGAATGACTCTGGATGTCTCTGGCAAACCAACATTTTATCAATAAAGAACAAAAGAAGTTCTAAAGGTTTATTGCCACTGGTGGCAACACTGAATAGATTCACTGTTGCAGAAAACAGGATTTAAATAGTTTTTACTACCACTTAAAGTAGCAGTTCAAAATGTTGCTGCTGAATGCAACATTAAAATGTATTATTGCTCCTAAAGCTGCATTATCAAACGTTGCTACATACATGCAGCTTTAATGTTACTGCTGATAAAGCAGCATTAACAAATTACTGCTGAACGTGACCTTGAATGTTACTACTTCTAATGTTGCTGGTTGTGTCATTTCAGTGCTGTGTTGTCTTTAAACCTGTACAGAGCAGCCTTCAATAGGAACTGGTATGGCTTGAAATTCCCAATATTTGTGACTCTTTTGTATGCAAGAGTTTTTGAAGGAACCCAAATTCTAGTACAGTGGTGGTCCATCTTCTATACTGGAGAGCTTGGCACCAATACCTTCCTTTCTTTTTGTAGACCCTCTACTGGCAAAATAACTTTCCACCTCAACTCCATCCAAATATGACACACTTTTCCACTCCTTCTGTCGCTTTGCCCTCAACTACCCACCCCGCACTCACCACTACTATCTCTACCAATTCCTTGCTCTTCCCTCACGGACCTCACTGCTCCACCTTCGCTGGCAAGTTCTGGTTCAGTGTACCACCCTCCTACCAATTGCATTTACTCTCCCCTCTCCCACCCGCTCCCTCAGGAGTCGTGACGCTTGCACTCTTGCCATCCTGCACAGATCTTCATTAGCTGGTCAGGCATCCTTCTACCGATTTCCCAAACTCTGGACAAAATTGTACAAATTTAAGTCTTATCTAACCTTTGAAACTAGGAAAGAGATAGCAGTTGGTACCCTTCTTCCTCACCTGGAGTATGTTGCTGGTATTTACTTCAGGTTGGGAATTAGAAAATCAAATATTTTGTCAGTAGCCTTTAATAACATTTATTGTGTTATTTTATTAGCACCTTACCGTACTCATTCATATGATTTATATTCTCAGTTAGGTTGGTTGCCTTATAACCTCAGAATTGAATATTTTTGTTCAGCCCGATGGCGCTGAGTGTTGAGGTGCTGGGTGCCATACTGGCGACCCAGGTTCTAGAACGAGCCCGGGTCAGTGGGGAGGACTAGGAATGAGAGTCCGTAGACAGCTCTCCTAGTCCTGGTGTGGGTTGGGGAAGCACATCGCGCTGCGGTGACCCCTGGGGACGCCCGGAGGCACTGGAGACGCAGGTGTTAGCAGGGTGGGAGCACGACGGTCCTCTGTACATCAGTGCATGGGTGTCATTGCACGTCTGCGCTCCATTGGGGACCTACTGGAGGAAAATGGCTGAGCGCAGCCGAAGCAGCTTGATGGCTGTGCCCTGTGATGCTGGGAGGACTGTCATGGAATCGCACTGGGGGGTCTGGGCCAGCTAGGCAAGACATGGGGAGGCCCAGCGCAGTCTGACGGCCGTACTGGACCCCGTCATGCGAATGAGCCTGCTGCTCTCCGGGCCGGATGCCCCCACCGGTAAGTTGTCGCAGCAGGCGTATAAACAGTGATATGATTAAAAAAAAAAAAAATTAAATTTTTTTTGGTTTGTCAATTTTTAAAGCTAGTTATTTGTGTACTTTTTTCACGTTGTCTGACCTAATCTCAGTTCGTACTGTACCATCTATGCTGAGGTTCTCAAATGGTGTGCTGCTTGAAACAACTTTGTGTATACATAAACTTGGGTCCCGTGCTTTTAAGTAACTGTGCCCCCTTTTTATTGGAATACATTGCCCATTTCTGTTCACATGATTAACTCCAAGACATGTTTTAAATCCATGTTCAAACTTTTTTTTATTTAATGAGTCACTCTGTTCTTGTAATAGGTGATATTGTTTAATGTTGTATGTTTATTGTCGCTGTTTCTCTGTTTTTCTGTAATCCGGGTCAGACCTGAAAAAGGGCATTGGTCCAGTTTCCTTACCCAGTTAACAAATAAATAAAAATAAACAAAAAATAAAATCTCCACTCCCCACAAACATTCGAAATGCCTCGTTGTCCCACACCATTGCCTCTCTCATGCGCTCTTTCACTGCCCCTACATGCAACTGTCTCTGATTCTCGCCTGTATCCCCCGCAATGACCATATGACCTAATGCGATCCTCCTCTACCTGAGCTACTATCCAGTAAGTCACATCTAGCACTTAGCACTATCCACTAATTGCTGAAATTAGTAGTGTTTTATTTTTGTCTACAATTCCTTGCGATTGCTGTCCCACTGGCTGTATCACTGTTTGAACTTGTATCTACAAGTCCTTGCTATTGCTGTATCATTGGAGTATTTACTCATGTCCATCACCACTGTACCCAGTGTTACTGTGTATAATTACTGACACAATGTAATGACATCAATCAATCAGATTTTGTAAGAGCGCACTTCTCATTTTGATTCAGTGCGCTTTACGGTAAAACAGCATTTAAATATCAGTAAAAACAAACAATACAACTTCACGTACACAAATTCAATTAAGACTCTATAAAAGCCTGGTAAAATAAAAAAGATTTCAGTCCCTTTTTAAAGATTTCAATAGATACTCTGTCCCACAGTGAACGAGGGAGGGAGCTACAAAAGAAAAGGCAAGTGCCCGTGAAGATTTTAGACAAATCTTAGGAACCGTCAATAAACCCTCATCCCTGGAGCGTAGAGGGCAAATGGGGCAGTAAGGAAACAGGAGGTCTTGCAGGTGGCCAGGCCCTTGGCCGTGCAGGGCTTTGTAGGTCAGCAAGCTGACCTTGAAGGTGATCCACCACCTAACTGGCAGCCAGTGCAGGAGGTGCAGCACAGGCATAACGTGACATGATCTTTGTAAACCGGTCAACAGTCTGGCTGCAGCATTCTGCACCAGCTACAGGTGGTGCAGATCCATCCTTGCCGGCTCCAGGTATAGGGCATTAGTGTAATCCAAACGTGAGGTCACAAATGCATGAACCAATGCTGGCAGATCTGCTGGGGGAATTGGGTGTTTCACTCTGGCAATGTTTCTAAGATGGTACAAAGAAGTCTTGGCCATGGCCAGCACCTAAAATTTCAGTGTCAGCCTGCAGTCAAGAACCATGCCAAGGTTCCTCACCCAGTCAGAGGTAAGCAACTGGGAATCCCCAAGCTTTAGCCCTGAGATTCGACTAGATTGCTCTCCCATCC
This sequence comes from Neoceratodus forsteri, assembly GCA_016271365.2. Classification (NCBI taxonomy): domain Eukaryota; kingdom Metazoa; phylum Chordata; order Ceratodontiformes; family Ceratodontidae; genus Neoceratodus; species Neoceratodus forsteri. The sequence continues at coordinate 1,018,951,346 of CM057454.1, read as the reverse complement.
CCCCGGTGACCAGGTTCCAGCATTAGAACCTCTGTCTTATCTGGATTTAACTTCAACCAGTTCCCCCTCATCCAGTCCTGAATTTCATCCAGGCAGTTAAGCACGGAAACTGACCCCTGCTGCTTGGGCGCAATGAACATGTAGTGCTGAGTATCATCTGCATAGCAGTGAAAGCTTAGCCCATACCACCTTATAATGTCCCCTAGTGGCAGCATGTACACCGTGAATAACATGGGGGACAAAATGGAGCCCTGCGGGACACCACAAGACAGAAACACAGGGGCTGAGGAATATACCCCAGACACCACACATTGCGATCTACCTGTGAGGTAAGATTTAAACCAGTCGTGGACTGTTCCCACTAGCCCACAGCATACCCACAGATGCTCCAATAGCACCCATGGTCCACGGTGTCAGATGCCACTGAGATATTGAGGAGAACAAAGATGGAACTTCTCCTTCGATCTCTCGCCACCAGATGATCATTAAGCACCCAAACCAGGGCAGTCTCAGTGATATGCCTTTTCCTGAAACCAGACTGGAGAGGCTTATAGATGTCATGAGCTGTTAAATGGGCCTCCAGTTGAGCGGCCACCACCTTCTTAATAACCTTCCCACATAAAGAGAAGGTTAGAGACTGGCCTGTAGTTTGCCAGACAATCCACATTTAATGTTGGTTTCTTTAGGAGGGGCCTAACAACTGCCTCCTTCAGGGGCTCGGGGGCCCTGACATCAAAGAATATCGGACTATCTTGGCTAGGACTGGGTCGATGACCTCAACGCACCCCACAAGGAGGCATGTTGGTCCTGGATCCAAACTACAATAAGTAGTCCATATCTCCTGGATGGCCCTTATGACATCTACTACTGCTACCTGGTCAAAGTCAGACCAAACATACTGAGTGCCTGCGACTCCTTGATCATCACTGCCATGCCCATTAGTGGAAACTGACCATGTGTCTAATCTGATAGAGACACAATCTTCTCAGCAAGAAACAGAGCGAACTCTTCACACCTTACCTCTGATAAGGCTCCCCTGGACTGCAGGCAGGCGGGATTACACAGCCTGTCAATAGTGCGGAAGAGCTCAGCCGGTCTGTTTCTTGCTGCTGCAATCTCCCTGGACAGGAACTCTGCCTTCTTACAGGAGATTGCAGACTGATGATCCCTATAATGGGTCATCAATAGAAGCTTGTCCTCCACCAGACTGGATTTCTGCCAGCATCTTTCCAAACTTTGACCCCTTCTCCTTGACTCCCTAAGAGTTCTGTCATACCAGCGGGACTCATGGTGTGAGGAGAGGAGTTGAACACAGGCAAGTGCTACAGAGTTGAGGGTCTCCGTGATGATTCTGTTATAGGCCAATACTAGTTCCCCCGGCTTCTCGCAAGCCTCCATTATACCTGATAGGTCCAGCACTGTCATCAGACCCTGAGGGGTCAAACCCTTAAAAGATGGTACTGGACCATCTCCGTAAGGAAGGTCTGTTTGGGGCCCAGCCCTCGCCGCCTCGAACAGGAACCTTACAATATGGTGGTCCATCCATACAACTGGTTCCACCATGAGGTCAAAGACCTCCATTCCTAGTAGGAAGACGGGGTCCAATGAATGGCCAGATTCATGGGTGGCAGAGGTAACCACCTGTGTCAGGCCCAGCAAAGATATTAGTTGGAGGAAGTCTTGACTAAATTGGCAGAGTTCATCATCAACCCAGGCATTGAAGTCATCCAGAATAATCCACCTGGTTGACTACAACACCATATCGATCATGACGTCTGTGACTTCCTGTAGAATGCCTTCCCATCCCCTGGAGATCGGTAGACGAGAAAGATCCTACACCTTCACACCTGACACATTCAAAGGATCTTGTCTGTCCCACTGGGAAGGCTGCGAGGCCCATGTCCGTCTTAAAATAAATGGCTGCACCCCCACCCCTGAGATCCTTTCTCAGGCAGTGCATCACCGAGTACCCAGCCAGAACACCCACTTCCAAAACTGGGCTGAGATTTTCGTCCAGCCAGGTCTCTGTGGTGCGATAATTGCCGTCTTGTTTTTTATCAGTCTGGCATTGCACAACACTGCCCGAGAAGGATAGGTCAGGGGGGCTGGTCCCATCTGTCCACTAACTGTTGAGCCCTTGGGTATGGAAACCAGGCAGGGGGGAATTCTTTCCTGGGCCCATTTTGCCCCAGGGCACCTCCTGGACCTCACCAACCCAATCTGTCCCTCCCAACTCCATGCACTTATTGATCTGTACTTAATGTAATCTTTTTGCAATGTTATACCATTGTTGTCCCCCATTCCCCTGTACCCTTCCCTTCCCTTAGGACACATCTGGAAACAAGCTGTCCTTGCTCAGTATATCTTCTAGTGAAACATTTAAATAAATACATTTAGCTGGGCTGTGGAGGAGCTGCCAGTTTTAAAAATTCTATAAGTTTTAATGTCTGATTGAATTGCTATCTGGTGAATATTGGTTGTGGCTAGAAGGTACTAAGCAGATGTGGAGGGAGAGGTGGGCTGCGCTGACCCTGGAGCCGGAATATTTGGATTGCCCAGTGATTAAGAGAAGGCTTTATGGCAGCAGAGCTGTGGGAGCAATGTGAAGGAGTACAGTTAGCTCCAAAAGGACAAAAGGAGATATTTAAGAAGTTCCTGTAGCGGCAGTATATCCCCGCTGTGCTACCTGAGACTCCTTCCTTTTGCTGGACATCTTTTATACTTGTTTCTGTGATTTTGAGTGTTTATGCAATTGCCTGAGTTTGAGTGATTTTATTTTTTTCTCTTTTTTGGATTTTTTTATTGGATATATTGTTTTATAAGGGTTTAAATGTTTGTGGGCTTTGGTGATCAGCTGATTCCTCGACTTCATATATTTGACATCTTACCAGCCAAGATCAATTCAGTTTGACAACGCCTACTAAGAGTGGAGTCGGACGTCTGCTGTACCTAGCACTACAAAATGACTGGTGTTCTTTATTTTTGTTTCTGTTAGCTATATATTGGAGTATTTCTTAATTCTCAGTAGCAAATTTTGAAAGTTTTGTTGACCCAAGATCTGCGACTTAATTTCAGTCACTCTGGGACTTTGAACTGGTGTGAGTGCCATCTGGGCCTTGGCTGGTAGCAGTGCAGGTATTTATTGTGCTGTACCTCAGACCTGCAGGATGAGTAAGTTATTACCTAGTCCATTTTTTTGTTATTCTTCTGGAAATAGCTAGTTTTTGCAACAATTAGAAGTCTTTCATTCTTTTTTTTCTGTTTTTATTAGGACATTAGACTGTTTCAGCCTCTTTCTAGAGGCCGTATGAGCTGGGAGAACTTGTCTGTCCTCTGTCGTCCAGGAAGGCATAACCCTGAGTAGTCCATTTTTTAATTTAATGTAATGAATATTACGTCTGGTGTCATTTTGGGATCTTAGGTTATCTGAAGTGCTTTCTCTAGTTTACTGGCTCTGCAGGTAGAAGTTGGTTACATGAAATTTAATGAACTGGCTCTTTATTGGCATCTCTTTGTATATAAGACCCGCTAAAGCCTCTGAACTGGTGCTGCAAAGTCCTTTGAATGAGAACAGCTTGGTGGAAGATTTCACCCCATGAAGCTTAATAGAAGCCAACAAACCCCCACGAATGGCCACACATTCAAAAGAACCCCGGGTTCTCACTAGGTGCACGTTGAAGCCCAAGTCGGATCTAAAACGAATGACTACCCCACAGCCCCTACGTTCCTTCCTCTCTTGGGCAGTGCACCATGGTATATCCAGGTGGGACGGCAGCCTCAAAGACTTGGCCAGCATCATCCCCAACCCAGGTCTCCGTGATGCAAGCCAGATTGACCGAGGAAATCAAGTCCTCAGTAATTACGGTCTTGTTTCTGATCGATCTGGCATTGCATAGCACTGCCCTCAGGGGATTGGTGAGCAAAGAAGCCCCTTGGGTTACCTGACCATTTGGTCTGGTGGACTCCCTGGGGACAGGCACCAAACACGTCTGGCCTCTCTCTTGTGCCCGTTGTAGTCCAGGGCGCCTTCTAGACCTAATAATCCCTATGCTACCACCCTCCGCTGTGCATGGAGCTCCCCCCCGACTGAGATCACCCCGTCCCCTCCAAATGCCCACCTCCCGGCAACGTCTTACAGTAGTATCAGAAACCGAGAGGCAGGTGAAGGGCCGAAAATCATGCAGAAGGGATGCCCTGTACACTATCCTGGCCCCCAAATAACCCTGGCACATCACTAAGTTTAAAAGGAATTTTAGTTAGTAAGAAACAGTTAGACAGTCCAAAAATAATTAGACAGTCTAAACATTCCAACCCTTAACACACAGGTTTAAAAATGATTTTAGTTACTAAAAAGAGGACAATTTAGACAGTTTAAAGGTCCCTACCCTTAACACACTAGTAGGATAAAGCAACCTATATCCAACTTGTAGTATGACTCTCTATATATGAGCTTATTTCCAAATTATAATCATTACTAACCTATCATAGCATTTTACTAATCATAATTATATTCTATTTCCTACTGCAAATGAGACTGAGACCCCGGCCCACCAGGCCAGCACCAATAATAGAAGAAATACCCACCCCACCCCACACCCCTAGTATAGCAATCAAGTAGGATACAATTTCAGGAGAGAGTTTAAAATATTGCAGAACTCCCACCTCTGCAACTTTTTGTCCATAAAATTCCTCAGTAGGCTTGGCTGTCGCCCAAGTCAGTGTTGAAAAGTCAGTCAGTATGTTTTCAGCAGATAAATAATTTGCAGATAGATAATTTGCTTCCAAGAAATGACAAAATTAACCACCTGGAGTTTTATACTCCGTCAAAGAGATACAGAAAGATACATCACCAAAACGATTAGCGGTCCAAGACTGTATAAGTTCTTTCATGCAGAGACTCATCCAGATGAAGTCCAATTCACCAACTGCTTCCACTTTATAACAGGGCCTTCTCTGAGCTGTCCTGCATCAGAGCCCAGCCCGACAGCAGCGCAACAGCACAGCCACCAGGCCGTGCCCCTACACTCCCTAGAAATCCGGCAGGGTGTCTATAAAAAAAAAACTGAGGCACAAAAAAAATATTACGGAACTTATGAGACACTGATTACAGTCAGAAATGGAAATTGATTTGATGGAATCAGCTTTGTTAGAGGCACTTAGAATTAAACATGCCAACTGGGCCGATACATTGCCAGTCATGGGTGGGAAGTAAATGTACCAGGTTATACTCTGTTTAGGTGGGATAGGAGAGGAGTTGCCCTGTATGTTAAGGAAGACATAAAGGCAACACAGATACAGGGTAGGCAGGGGGAGGCCGAGGCACTGTGGGTCACCCTTGAACCAGGAAATTGCACAGCAATATGCATAGGGGTGATATACAGGCCTCCAGATCAGGAGGAAGAAGTGGACAGAGACCTTGAGGATGAAATACATGAAATGGCAATGAAAGGTGAGATTCTGCTGATGGGGGATTTCAGCATGCCAGACGTGGATTGGACCACCCAGGCAGCTGCTTCAACCTGGAGCAGAGACATCCTGGATTCCCTACAAGGGGTAGGACTCTGGCAGCTGGTGCTTGATCCCACCAGAGATAGGGCGATCCTTGATCTAGTAATGGCCAACGGGGAAAGAATCACTGATGTCCTGGTGGAGGGGCAACTAGGATCCAGTGATCACCACATAGTGTGGTTCAGCTTACAGACAGGGATTCAGTCAAGTCATACTAGGGCGAAGGTTTTCGATTTCAAAAAGGCAAGCTTTGCTGAAATGGGGAGAGTTATCAAAAGTACCCTGGAGAATAGGGGGACAGGAGGGGAGGGGGTGGAGGAGCAGTGGGAGAACCTAAAAGGAGCCATAGTGAAAGTAACAAATGCATCAGATTGGTATCAAAAGGCAAGAGAAGGAAAAGGCCACTATGGTTCTCAAAAGAGGTAGCAGAAAAGGTAAGGGCGAAAAGGGCAGGGTTACGGAAATATAAGGAGACACAAAGGGAGGAGGACAGAGAGGTGTACCCCGAGAGTGTCTAAAGGAAGCAGGGAGGACGGTGAAAAGAGCAAAGGCACAGACTGAGGAAACTTTAGTGCAGACAGTAGAGAAAGGGTACAAGACATTATACAATTACATCAGTGAAAGGAGGAAAACTGGGGTGGGGTGGAATTGTAAGACTTAAAGGGGAGGAGGGGGAGTGTAAGGACGGAGACATGGATAAGGCAGAAATACTGAATAAATACTTCTGTTCAGTGTTTACAGAAGTGGGGGAAGGAAAGTGATATATACTGTATGCAACTATAGTGTAGTATTATGAGGAGCCGTGAGAGGGTGGCATGGACGTTACAAACTCTAAGAGAACACAGATCTTGGGCAAAAGTAGTGTTGTTTTTAGAAAGATCCAGAATCTCCCTCTGATCAGAAGGCTGCCTTGTTAGAAGCATGTAATAAAGCTCTGCAGTTCCTAAAGAAGTTCCCAGTGTAGATCGCTTGGTTTTTCAGGATACAACATATTATAAAATGGGGTTCCTAAAACGTGCAGTCCCATTGGTTCAGTGAGTCAATGTGCCAGTTGATATTTAATCCCCTAGATACGGGCAGTTGGCATGCAGTTTTTCATCTTGCAGTGTACTAAAATCAATGTGACTTGCGTCACCTATAGTACGCAAATATTCGGGAGGAAAAAAAAAAGATCTGGCAGCATTTTCAAAATATTACAGACAGCAAGGGAAAAAAATGACTAATAACATAAATACCATGAGATTTTAAATGTCTCCCCAGGTTTCAGTCTCGGGCCACTGCTGGAACTCCGGCACTTTGGACCCTCTGGTCTCTGTGCAGATAAGGTTCAGCAGTCATTTTCCATTAAATAAGCCTTTGTTTGCAGCCCCAAAAAGTAAAAAAACAAATAAACCAAAAAAAAACCAGTACTGCCAACCTCCGACTGCCAAAACGACCGTCAACCACTACCCAGCAGCCAGCACTGTCACCTGCCCTCACTCCTCCAACCTACTGTATTTGTGAAAAATATTTGTAACCATACCTGTTTTCATTTTAATTCGGTTTCTGTATGTCATTACTTCCATTCTTTTTTTAGCAGTCTTGCAGACGCGTCTTCCTTCAGAAATCCTGCTCACTTGCCTACTACAACACGATTGTGCTCACTCTCATGGCAACCCACTTGATAGCTCAAAAAAATCTTTTTTTTTTTTTCTTAACAGAAGCACGACCATTACAGCAACGTACCAAACCCAATCCCACAGCCAAAAACCTGAACGTCTGGTGCTGATTTAACTCTGGCTGCTGATTTCTCATAAGCAGTAATTATCTGAAAGCCATGCTTCACTCGTACAAACTGGGTTCTGAAATGCAAATACCTTAAAGTCGGCTTCCAGAGTAAAACTTTACTCTCTCCTCCCATTCCGGTTAGCTCAACATCATTAGCCTGGTCAGGTAATTTAAGTGAAAACTGCAAGAACGTATATAGCACTTTATTATTTGGTTACATTATGAAGTTACAGAACCCAGTTTGTACGAGTGAAATCCACAGCCCAGCTTTCAGATAACTGGGTTTTTATTGGGTGAAACAGTCTGGCTAAAGTCAGAGAAAAATAATATTGTGGCCTGCATAGTTCCCCTAAGGAAAGCTGTTGTCGGTATTTCGGCATTTGGTTAATTGTGCTGGTATTTTCAGTGAGTCGGGCAAATTAATGTCAGTCTTCCACAAGTGTGTCAAACACACTGCTCCCGTTGAGAGGTATGCTAGTGCTCTGCATTGCCTGAAGCATTCCTCAACACGTCTCGATGAAATAAAAAAACTCTAAATGGAAGGAAATCTCGTTACGGTTCCACTTCCGGTTAAGAACTACTTGGCAGCTCGGAGTGACGCAGGTATGTAACTGAAAATAAAATGCAATTTCTTTCACTTTGCAACATTTTTTTGACTTGCTTTCAACACCCATTTTACCAGTGCAATAACCCACGACTGTGTCTGGGTATACTAGGCATTAATGTATGCCTCAGGTGGTTGGAGGTCACTCGGGCTGCGCCCTCGTGCCTCACAGCGCACCTGAGGTATGCATTAACGCCTAGTATACCCACAGCCAGACGTGGGTTATAGCTTATTTATTTGGCAACGAGGATAAAAGAAAGAGGACATTTTCGCCCAGAGTGAGAAAAAGATGATTATTCAGAGAGTGAAAGCAAAGAAAGTAGTGGGAGCTATGCATACAGTAAGTGGCTGTTGACATTCAAAGAGGAAATTGCTGGCACGGTAGGAACTGTGGCTTCTTTTAATCCTCAAATTCAGACCTTGGAGGAATACTGTGAAATCTTGTCACATTTCTGTATTGCAAATGATCTCACAGAGGATAGTAAAAAAAGAGCCATTTTACTAAGTGGAGTGGGTGCACAAACCTACATTTTAATGAGAAATTTGTTGAGCCCAGAAAAGCCTGGTGACAAATCATATGAAGACTTAGCAAAATTGTTGAAAAATCACTTTAACCCAAAACCAAGTGAAATTATACAAAAGTTCAAATTTAATTCTAGAAATACAAAAGCTGGAGAGACAGTGGGAGCATACGTTGCAGAGTTGAGAAAAGTGGCTCAGGACTGTAATTATGGAGAAACTTTAGAGCAGATGCTGAGAGAGAGACTGGTTTGTGGGATAAATGATGATAGAATTCATTATTCATTATTGTCAGAAACAGATTTAATGTTTGAAATAGCATTGAAGTTGGCACAAGTTGTGGAATCTGCTAGTCAAAATGTAAAAGATTTATAGCTGCAGTCGAGAGAAATGTCTGGGCCCAGTTGTAGTTCACAAAAGCCACAGGACTGCGTAAAACAGAATGTTTAGGAACAAAGAGCAGCTGAATAAGAACATGACTAAAAATTGCTACTGTTGTGGGGGCCAGCATTTCCCACGGGAGTGTCACTTCAAAGATGAAAGATGTCACATATGTGGAATGAAAGGACACCTCAGTAAAGCCTGTAGAAAAAAGATTAAAGAGAAAAGAGAAGCATACACCAAGAAAGATAGGGAAACGGAGTAAGAGCAGTCCCAGAAGCTTCCAGCATACCTTCCACTTGCGAGGACACGGAGCAAGAGCATGCCTATGCTATCCATAGTATGAAGGAGGCAAATATTCCCAAAGTAGCACCGATCATTCAGATGTTGGACATTAATGGCAAAACTGTACAATTTGAGGTGGACACAGAATGTAGCGTCACCATCATGAATCAAGTAGAATACTCTGAGTTGTGGAATAGAAAGGAAGTCCCAGAGCTGGAAAAGTGTGCCAATTAAATTGAAAACTTATACAGGGAACCTGTAGAGATACTGGGGTCAGCGACAGTAATAGTGACGTACAAAGAGACAGTTAAAGAATTGCCATTGGTAGTGGTGACGGGGACAGGCCCAAACTTGTTAGGCCGAGGCTGAATTGCTGAACTGGCTGTGACTGGAGAACAGTCAATCAGGTGACAGCGTTATAGCAGTGGACACTACAGGAGGTGCTTGCAAAACATGAAGCGGTATTCAAGGAAGGTCTAGGAACTTTACAGGGTACCACAGCAAAAATATATATGGACAGTGATGCAACTCCACGTTTCTTTAAACCAAGATGTGTAGCTTACACAGTGAAACCCAAGGTTGAGGCTGAACTTGATAGTCTTCTGAGAGAGATTATAATAGAACCAGTCCAGTCTTCAAGCTGGGCCGCACCCATTGTTCCTGTACTGAAGCCCGATGGCTCTGTGAGAATATGTGGAGATTATAAATTGGCTGTTAATAGGGTGTCATGCCTGGAATAGTATCCTATTCCAGAAATTGATGATTTGTTTGCAGTCTTTGCAGGAGGAGAACGGTTCACAAAGCTAGACACGAGTCATGCGTACAAACAGATTGTGGTGGACGAAGACTCCCAAGCAGTATGTTACTGTGAATACCCAGAAGGGTCCGTTCAGGTATAACCATTTACCCTTCGGTGTTACATCTGCTCCTGCTATTTTCCAATGAACCATGGATGGGTTTTTGCAAGGAGTCGACCATGTGGCAGTGTACCTAGATGATATTTTAGTAACAGGCTGGGCAGAAGGGGAGCATCTGCAAAACTTGGAAGAAGTGTTAAACAGACTGGAAAAAGCAGGACTTTGGTTAAAACGGAGCAAGTGCACTTTCCTAGGTAAGGAAGTGGTGTTCTTGGGATATGAAATAGATGCGACAGGACTGTGGCCTGTAAAGAAAAGGTCTCGCACCCAATAATGTGTCTGAGTTGAAAGCTTATCTGGGACTGTTGAATTATTACAAGAAGTTCTTACCAAACCTATCAACGCTTTTGATGCCCTTGTATCGGCTCTTGAGGAAAGGAATGAAATGGCATTGGGGAGCCGAGCAAGAGAAAACCTTTGAGGCTTCCAAGAAGTTACTTCAATCATCAGATGTGTTAGTTCACTATGACGGAGACAAAGACCTCATTTTCTCTTGTGATGCTTTACCATATGGTGTTGGTGTGGTTTTGTCACACCGCATGCTGGATGGAACTGACAAACCCACTGGATTTGTGTCAAGGACTTTAACAGCTGCTGAAAAAAACTACTCACAGCTAGATAAGGAGGGATTGGCTCTGATGTTTGGGGTGCAGAGATTTCACAAGTACATGTATGGGTGATGTTTTGTCATCTGCACAGACCACTAGCCCTTGATTTCTCTCTTCAGTGAGATGAAGGCCGTACCACGGATGGCCTCGCCAAAGATCCAGAGGTGGGCTGTCACACTTTGATCTTATGAGTATACCATAGTGTACAAGGTGGGTAAGGACCATGGTAACGCTGATGCCTTGCGTCGTCTTCCCCTACCGGAGGGTCCAACCAAAGCTCCTTGTGAAGAGCGAGTGTTGTTTTTTTTTTGTCAGCTATTTTTTTTGGACTCCTATGCAGCTATGGGGTGTGCTTACCCAATTCAGGCAATGTACGCTGACACTCAACAGATCCAGATGGAGCCAGCCTCTGCCACGACACCAAGAGTGAAGAGGACCGTGGCTCACCCCCCAACCCACAGCGGGGCCACCCCCAGCGAGGGGACAACTGAGAGAGGAGACCGCATCGCCCTGAACCCCATCCCCGAATACTGGGCTTTGTTTGGCTCAATGATCCGGTCATTGGTCGGTGCCTTCATGCTGCTGCCAGGAGGATTTTTATCCTTATGCTTACCCTCAGGAGCCGGACGTTCAATGATGTCATCACGGAAAGCCATAAGCGTCCTCCGTGTTCCTCCCCATTAGCTTACCTGGCCCAGCTTAAACACCCGGTCACCACTAGGAGTCCCCACTGTGCCAGGGAAACCCAACCCCACCACTGGTAGAGAGGCAGGTCCGCCGGACTCAATCCCTCACATCCCTGCAACCCCGAGCGACCCAGGCGGTTCCCGAACCTGGGTCGCCGGGCGAGGTGCGCGGGCGCGCCCAGCGCCAACCTCGTAGCACCACTGGGCTGGCTAAGAGCGAGTGTTAATGGACCACATGGATGCCTCACCAATGACAACTACACAGATCAGGTTCTGGGCTTGAAAAGACCCTGTGCTGGCAAAGGTCCGGGAAGTACATCTTGCGAGGATGGCTGAAAGTAATCCCAGAAACTCAGTTCACACCATACTTCTCCAGAAAAACTGAGCTCAGTGTGCAGGATGGATGTGTCTTATGGGGGGCTAGCGTTGTAATGCCACCCCAAGGTCGTAAACTTGTCCTTGAGCAGTTGCACCAGTGCCACCCTGGAATGACGAATGAGAAAGGACTGACTAGAAATTATATGTGGTGGACCAATATGGGTGAAGAATTTGAAAGTAAGGTCTAAAGTTGTGACACGTGCCAGGAACAGGAAAGCTCCAGTCACTGCTCCATTCCACCCATGGGAGTGGCTTGAGAAACCCTGGAGGCGATTGCATCTCGATTATGCTGGTCCATTCCTTGGAAAAATATTCCTAGTTATTGTGGATGCACATTCCTGGTGGATAGATGTTTATCCAGTGTCTTCAGCGACATCAGCAGCTACCACAGAGAAACTCCGAATGAACTTCAGCAACCATGGCATACCCGAGATGGTAGTATCTGACAATGGAACTCCTTTTGTTAGTGTAGAATTTAAAGAGTTTATGGAAAGGAATGGAATGACCCACATAACTTCTGCTCCATATCACCTTTCGTTAGATGGGTTAGCAGAAAGAGCAGTACAAACATTCAAGGAGTGTTTAAAGAAAATGTTTGGAGGTACATTAGAAACAAAAATAGCTCACGCATTGTTCAGCTACAGAATAACACCACAGTCAACAACAGGAGTGTCACCAGCCGAGATGTTAATGGGTCAGAAATTGAGGTCAGCCTTGGATTTGTTACACCCTGATTTTAAAGGAAAGATGGTACAGAAACCGTTAAAAACCAAGGAAAGGCATGATAAGCACGTAAAAGCACGACGTTCTGTGACAGTAGATTCAGTATACAGTTGCAATTTTGATCAAGGAAAGAGTTGGATACCTGCAATTATTCAAGAAGTGACAGGGCCCCTGTCCTACAAAATGCTGCTGGGAGATGGCAAGCAAAGTAGTGTGCCGTCATGTGGATCAAATCCACAGGAGGTACAGCGAACCAGACAGAGCTGTGGACATAGAGGTTTACAACTCTGTGAAAGGGGCCAATTTCCATAACCAACCCAATTTCTGAGAGATTCATGAGAAATCGGGAGAGTTACCACTTACCACGGAAGTCCCAAGTAATCTAGAGACATCTGTCACTGACATGACACTTGTACCGAAAATTAAAGAAGTGACTTTGTCAACTGTGTTTGGAAATTCCTCACCCATAGACAGTTCAGTACCAGATTTGGAGCTTAGACGCTCTTCAAGGAACAGAAGACCTCCCTCATATTTGAAGGACTATGAACGTTAATAATCATAATAAAAAAAAGGAAAAAGTAGTAGGCTGGGGGGGGGTATGATATATCCTGTATGCAACTGTCGCGTAGTATTATGAGGTGCCACTAGAGGGCGGCGTGGACTTTACAGACTCTTAAGAGAACATAGATCTTGAGCAGTAGTAGTGTTGTTGTTAGAAAGATCCAGAATCTCTCCGATCAGAAGGCTGCCTTGTTAGAAGCATGTAATAAAGCTCTACAGTTCCTAAAGAAGTTCTCTGTTTAGAGCACTTGGTTTTTCAGGATACAACAGATAGAGACCACAGCCGAGCATCAAATGCCAAGGGGGGAAGGGGTGGACAACAGTCCATTTACGGGGCAGAGAGTCCTGCAGGAACTCACTAAATTGAAGGTGGACAAAGCAATGGGACCAGATGGCATACACCCAAGGGTACTACGGGAGCTGCGAAGAGAGTTAGCAGAACCTCTGGCAGCATTGTTCACTGAGCCACTTAACACAGGAGTGGTGCCAGAGGATTGGAGGAGGGCACAAGTTGTCCCTCTATACATATCAGGCAGTAGGGAGGAGTCGGGCAACTATAGGCTGGTCAGCCTCACCTCTGTAGTTGGGACGATCATGGAGGCACTACTTAAGGAAAGGATAGTTGGACATTTAGAAGCCATTGGTTCCCATGACCCTAGGTGACATGGGTTCACATCGGGTAGGTCGTGTCAGACAAATCTCATAGACTTCTTCGATTGGGTGTCGAAGGAAGTAAATCTGGGGTGGGGTGGTGGACGTAGCCTACTTCGATTTCAGCAAAGCCTTCAACACCATCCCACATAGGCCGGTTAACAAGATGGGTAGTCTGGGCATGGGAGACAAGGTGGTAAACTGGGTTAGGAACTGGCTAATGGACAGGGGACAGAGGGTGGTGGTAAATGGAGTACAATCTGGGGAGAGGAGGGTGACCAGCGGAGTACCTCAGGGATCAGTCCTTGGACCAGTTCTGTTCAATGTCTTCATCGGTGACATTGCAGAAGGGCTTGAAGGAAAGGTCTGCCTGATGCAAAGGTCTGTAACAGGGTAGATACTCTTGAAGGGGTGGAGAAAATGAGGGATGTGGGGAAGCTTGAGAAATGGTCTGCAGAGTGGCAGCTGAGGTTTAATTCAAAAAAGTGCAAAATTATGCACCTGGGACACAGTAACCCTGGGGAGAGCTACAGAATTATTTTTTTTGGGGGGGAGAGTTGCTGACAGTCACCACAGAAGAAAGAGACCTGTGGGTTACTATTTCAGATGACCTAAAAATGTAAAAGCAGAGCACAAAGGCAGCAGGGATGGCCAGTGGCATGCTGAGGTGCATAGCAAGGGGTATCATCAGCAGAAGGCGTGAGGTATTGATGCCGTTGTACAAAACCCTGATCAAACCTCACATGGAGTATTGTGTGCAGTTCTGAAGGCTGCATCTTCGAAAGGACAGCAGGCTGGAGGTGCTCCAGAGAAGGGCGACTAAGATAATACAGGGCTTGCACCACAAGTGGGAGCTGGCCGCCCAGTGGATTCAGCGCCACGGTCAATTCGACCAGCTGATCACTGTAACCCAGAAGATGTGGGATGCTCTCCAATGGTGTACTGCCCCAGACCGGTTGCAGGAAGGGATCCCGTTTGTCTGCCTTGAGACGACAGTTGTCCTTACGACCGATGCCTCTCTCATGGGCTGGGGAACCCACATGGGGGACAAAAGGGCCCACGGGTTCTGGACCCCCAAGGAGTCCTGATGCCACATCAACCTGTTGGCACTCAGAGCAGTCAGGTGCTGTCAGCTTGCGCTCCTCAGCTCCGGGGTCAAGTGGTTCAAGTCCAGACAGACAATACCACAACCATGTACTATCTCAACAAACAGGGCTATGCAAGGAGGCGCTCCGCATCTGGACCCTGGTGAGCCGGTTGGTGGCAGATCTCCTAGCCATCCATGTGGCAGGAGCCTTGAACCATCTGGCGGATGCTCTCAGCCGCTTAGGCCAGACATCCCACGAGTGGTCTCCATCCAGAGGTAGCTTACAGCCTGTTCTCCTGTTGGGGCAAACTGATGGTAGACCTGTTTGCCTCCAGGGAAAACACCAAGCTGAGGCTGTTTCATGTGCGCCTCCCTCAGCTGGGCTCACTGCAGGGGGATGCCTTCTGAGGCCGTGGACCCCAGGCCTCCTCTACACCTTTCCTCCATTTCCTGTGATACACAAGGTGAAGGTGATCCCGGTAGCCCCAGATTGGCCGCACCGGTTCTGGTATCCAGATCTCCTTGGCCTCAGCTGCAGGCCCCTGGAGCAGCTTTGTACACGCCCGGACCTGATGTCACTCTGTCAAGGGAAGGTATTCCATCTGGACCTTCAGTCCCTGTGCCTTACAGCCTGGTACTTGAGCGGCTAGAGTTCCAGGCTTTGGTCTTTCCAAAGATGTCTACACTGTGGTAGAGGCATCTAGAAAGGAATCGACCAGGAAGTGTTATGCCTTCAAATGGAAGCGGTTTTCCATTTGGTGTCAGGACAAGGGCCTGGACCCTCTGTCCTGCCCTGTGGCTAACATTCTCTACTACCTTTGGTCTCTCTCCAAAGGAGGTCTACGGTCATCGACCCTTAAGGTGCACCTGGCAGCCATCTCTGCTTACCGGGCATGGACTGGTCAGCCGACGGCGCAGGAGACAGTGGTTGGGTGCTTTTTCAAAGGCCTGGATCACAGATCCCCTCCAGTGCGTGAACCTGCACCTCTGTGGGATTTACTGCTGGTACTGGCAAAGCTCATGGGCAAGTCATTCGAACCCATGCACAAGTGTGAGTTGTCACACTTGTCTTGGAAGACGGCCTTCCTGGTGGCTATCATGTCAGCCAGAAGGACAGGGGAGCTCCAGGTGTTTTCAGTGGAATCCCCTTATCTGGTCTTCCACAGGGACAAAGTCCTGCGCCCCCAACCGAAATTCCTTCCGAAGGTGGTGTCAGAGTTCCACCTTAGTCAGGTGTTGACTCTGCCAGTATACTACCCTAATTACACCTCTGAGGCTGAATACAGGCTCCATTCATTGGACCTGAGACATGCTCTCTCTTACTGTAAGGAGAGGACGGTGGAAATTCAGGGAGAGTTTCTCCAGCTGTTTGTCACCTATGCTGAAGCCGCTTCTGGCAGACCTGCAGTGAAGCAGACTATTGCAAGATGGATCACATCATGCATAGGTCTGTGCTATGAGTTGGCCGGCAAGGAGCCTCCCAGAGGGATAAGAGCTCATTCTACCCACAATACTACTGCATCGGTGGCTGCTTCCAGGGCCATCCCAATCCAGGAAATCTGTGGGACTGCTACCTGGAAGTCAGCAAACACCTTCATCACCCACTACCACATTGATCTTGAGTCACGCCGGGATGCTGGGTTTGAGGCCTCAGTTCTCCAGTCTCTGTTCTCTAAGCAGGGGGTGTGCGCCTTGCCTCCTTCCTCCCGGAGAACTGCTAGGAGTCTGCCAATAAGTGTGGATGAAAAACATATCCATGATCCTAGAAGAACAGGTTACTCACCTCTAACAGTAGATCTTCCACGGGATGGTCTCTTGCAGTAAGTCATTACTTCTGGGAGTTCCCGATAGGTGGCGCTCCAGCACGGAAGTTTCTTCCAGCAGTCTTCACACCAGGGACCACCCACACAACCTCATTTCCTGGGCTGTACCTATAAAAATGGGTGGTCCCTGGTAAGCGCCATTTATTTTCCCGCTGGCTTCAGCTTTGGCAGCATCTCTTCTACAGCAGTATGCGAAGTGGATTGAAAATATATGCCTGGGGTGCCTGGACTTCATACGAGGCACCTAGCTGCTGTACTTGATAAGACTACTACAATAGATGTTTCCTGTCACACACACAGGGTACTAATTTAAAGGGCTCATAGACAGAGTCCCCATTCAATGACTAATGAAGGAAGCCCTTCACTAATGCTCCTCCTGACCGCCTTTCAACGGTCCTTACCTCGAAACAGAGATCATCAAGAAGATGTTCGACGGACATTCACCCCCGTCGACGACAGGCACTACCTCATCAAAAGAGCACAGATGGGCATTCACCCCCATCGATGGCAGGCTCTTCTCCATCAAAGGAACATTCCTCGTCGACAGAGCTTCATTCTTCAGCTTCCCCATCGACGAGGCTACACTCCCCGTCGAACGACAGAGGTCCTGCTGCTTTCCCCACCGACTGGGCATACTCCCCGTCAATGAGAGGGCTCTACAAGACATCCTCATCGATGACTACACCTCCTCCCTCGACGGAGCACACTCTTCATGCTCAGTTGTCGACGGGACATGCTCCACAGCCCCACCATCGGGAGGCCTACCACAGTTGACGGAGCATGCATTCACCTATTCATCATCGACGACTGCATTTCCATTATCGATGGGGCATGTACTCACTATTCCATCGTCGATGGAGCATGTCCTACCGTCGACGGAGCATGCACTGTCTTCCTCGTCGACGGAGTGTCTTCCACTGTCGACGGAGCATGCTTTTTATTTACCCTTCATCTATAAAGACATAGTACATCATTGACGAGGCATGCTTCTCCTCCTGTTCCGTTGACAGGGCTGCTGCAGCCGTCGACAGAGCAGCCCCTGCATCATAGAACAGCACCTTTACCTGCATATAATGCAGTTATGAAGGATCTTTATTACAAGTTTACCATGGACTTCCATGAATACTTTCAACAACATGCATCAAAATATACTACAGGGCTGCATCACTACAAAATAGTGTGCTGCAGAACACAGGGGCATACCAGCCTCATCTGCTCTCATGCGTGGTGCTGACACACTATTTATCACAGACTATATTTCAGCCTCCGTTGACACTGGCATGCACAGGGCTGGACTGCCCCACCTGTCTTGCCACTTCCTGAATATTCAGGAGAATACGAGTCCCCTTATAATGTACCATCCAGCTGGGACAATGGACTACTCTAACATTCAGAAATATGATTACTGAAGCTTGGAATCAACCCATATGGCCACTGTGGATTCTGTGGCCTTGCAGCTGCTCACGACTGCTCTGCCATACCTGAACATACAAGTACTATAAACTGCATCTGGTAAGTATCTCTGCTGGTGACCTTATAAATAGACTACCTGCATCCGCCGAAAAAGATCAGGATGCGACATTACCGATGCTTCAGCTTGAGCCTCTGCTGTAGGTCTTTTTCCACATCGTCAGGCATGCTCCGACTCTCAGGGCTAGCATCTGATATTCAGCGGAATGTGGCTAATGCCTCTTTTTAAGGTGACCATCTTTTGACCCCGGGGCTCCAGCGATGCTGGATAACCTGTAAGCCTCTAAACCCGTGACTGCCACTCTGGCCGGTCGGCCGGGTGCCTCCTCTTCTCACTAAAGACTTCAACTGAACACGGAGGCTTTTTTTCAACAGGCTTTATGCATCTAACCATATTTTCAGAGGTATCACTGTGAGACCATCACTACTATTTCATCGGGATGACTCTCGGCCTGTTGTGCGCCGGACTCCATGTCCCTCCCATGCACAGGTCCACCTACTACTACTCGCATGCTGAGACTCAATCTATATATCTTGGTATGGATTATATTCTTCTACTACTATAAGCAGCTTTCACGTGATCATGAACATAGATCACATAACCAAGGGTGAGTACCTATACACAGATTATAAGTGTTAAAAATTCTTCGTTTTTTTTTTTGCTTGGTCACGACGAAAAAAAAAAGTGTGTATACATACACGTTTCTGTAATCTCAAGAATGAGACTTACTGCCTTGTGATTTTGATTATATTCATTATTTTAGCTTCTGTTTTCCAAATAGTACACATAATGGACCCATCATATTTACACCCAACAAGGTTGTAGGCCCTGACATACCTGAGACCCCCTTGTAAGTAAGATTATTGATACAAGATGGAAATATCAAAATCACTCTATTACTTTACATGTTCTCTAAACCACCTGCAAGATTGCTGATAGCTCCTGATTCTAAGAATCACTGACTTCCTTTATGTCACAGATACATTGTTTCATTTCGCAACATTATCTGCTACTTCTGTATCCTATTTATACTAAATGGTTACAGTGTCTACTCTCTGAACAGATAGGACATGTTGAATGCACACACAACCCGTATTAACTGCAAGATTTATCAAACTTGCTGATCCATGCTACTTAGACAACAAACTATGGACAGGTTACAAACCTTATGATTTCTTACATTTTAAATCTCACTCATGAAATCACATGCTTCCTAAATCTGTAAGCATCCAAATTATTGTTTGCATGTCTGTTCTCTAGACAGTATCAACAAAGGGTCCATCGTACAGATATTTCGGGTTTAAGCCTTGCGAGGCAGTAGACCCTGGAGTACTTGGGGCCCCTTGCAAATGAGATTACTAACACATGATGGAACTGAATACATCACTGTGTTGCATTCTGTATCTTTACCCCAAACGGGTACAGTATTGTCACTGGATTTCTGCATGAAAGAGACATTGTTTCATAGTAAATAAACCTGTACTAAATTGCTGCATTGTAGCACTACAAAATAACGTATTATTTGGGCTACTATCCAAGACGCCGAATCCAATAGGTTTAGCATAGACTGTCTTTTCCAGTGCGTGCCATTGAGATTTACTAATTACTCCATTATATATCTGACTTTCTTATGATCTAGTACAGTATCTGATGAGACATACCCTAATCGGGTTTACTTCCGCTTGAACTCATCTGATGATGCCAAATAATAGCCAGTCTGGCTTGTCTTTCAGCCATGATCCTATAACGAATATTATAATGGATTACTTACAAATTCCCTGTTTTACATGCTGATGCACTGTTCTCAGACCATTTCGGTCCTAAGACCACACTAAGATATAAGGCAGAATGCTATATATGGCCACCCTCTGCTCGATAACTGCTTGGGAATCTCCCAGAAGTAATGACTTGCTGCAAGAGACCATTCCATGGAAGATAGTGCAGTTACACAAAGACTTCTGCTGTAACAGTAGATCTCCTAGGAATATCTCTTGCAGTAAGTAGTTTCCCACCCTCCAACCCCCTGCCATTTTGCAACAGGAAAAACGATGTAGGGTTAGGAAGCTTTGGTACGTCAGTTCCCCTTGGTCTCTCGGTTCCGAGCTGAAACTGGCGGGGAACGGAGCTTACCAGGGACCACCCACTTTTGTAGGTACAGCACAGGAAGTGAGATCTTTTGGGTGGTCCCTGGTGTGGAGACTGCTGGAAGAAACTTCTGTGCTGGAGCGCCACCTGTCGGGAACTCCCAGAAGTAATAACTTACTGCAAGAGACATTCCTAGAAGATCTACTGTTACAGCAAATGTCTTTGATAACAGCTTTCTAGAGTGGTACATATTTATTCGTCAGACAGACCCACCAGCCTCCCCGGCTGCGGATGCACAGACCCACCCGACCTCCCAGGCTGCGGACGCACAACACCTGGCTTCCAGCGGGCTAAAATCTGGTGTCACGGGGCACAGTCGAGGTATATACAACCCGCGTGGGTGGGAGGAGCCAGCTTGAAGACTTCTGGCGATTCTTAAAGGGAAAAGGAACATGCCAGTAAGTATGGATGAACAACATATACCACTCCTAGAACTACTGTTACAGGTGAGTAACCTGTTCTTCTTGCACATCTCTGATGCTACCCTCTTGGACTTTGTTGATTCTGCTGAGGTACTTGAATGTTTCTGTCATGTCCTCCCCTTCCTCCTTTCCTCTAGGGTATACATATTAAGCTCCATTAGTCTCTCTCTCTTCATATGGCTTCTGGTGCAGAGACTGCACCATTTTAGCTGCCCTCCTCTGGACTGCCTCCATCCTGTCTGTATCCTTGCGGAGATGGGGTCCGCAGAACTGCACATAGTACTCCAGATGGGGTCTCATCAACTGTCTGTACAGAGGGATAACAACTTCCTCTTTTCTACTGGTGATGCCTCTCCCTGTGCATCCCAGTATCCTCCCAGCCCTCCTTACTGCCTTCTCACATTGCTCGCCTACCTTTAGGTCATCTGATATGACTACCCCCAAGTCCTGTTCCATTTTTTTTGTTAGTTACCCCCCCAACCCCATTGTGTACTCTTCCTCTTGAGATTTGTTACCCAGGTGCATTACTTTGCATTAAATCTAAGCTGCCATACTTTTGACCATTCCTCCAACCTTACCAAGTTCCTTCTCATCCTTTCCACCCCCCCCCGTGTATTAACCCTGTCGCAGATCTCTGTGTCATTTGCAAAGAGGCATACATTTCCTTCCAGCCCCTCCACAGTGTCACCTATAAAGATGTTATAGAGGACCAGTTCCAGTACTGAACCCTGCAGTACCCCAGTAGTAACCCCCCTTTCCTCGGAGTGGACTCCGTTTACTATTACCTTCTGCTTCCTCTTGTCCAGTGAATTCTTTACCCAGGCTACCATCCTGGGACCCACTCCAGCTGGCTAACTTGTTTATTAATCTTTTGTGTGGGACTGTGTCAAATGCCTTGCTAAAGTCTAGGTAGGCCACATCCATAGCCCCTCCCTGGTCTACTACTTTGGTCACCCAGTCAAATAAATCTATTAGATTCATCTGACATGACCTTCCTGCTGTGAATCCATGCTTCCTTGGGTCCTGTGCCCCGCTGACCTCTAGGTACTCAACAGTTCTTTCTTTCAGAAGTGATTCCATAATTTTCCCTAACACTGAGGTCAGTCTAACAGGTCTGTAGTTTCATGCCTCTGCCTTACTCCCACTTTTGTGGAAGGGAATAACATCTGCCTTCCTCCAGTCCTCCAGTACCACACCATCCTCCCATGATTTGTTAAAAAGGGTAGTTAGTGGTTTCACTAGTTCTTTCCTTAGTTCTTTTAGAATTCAGGGGTGAATCCTGTCAGGCCCCATTGCTTTGTCCACCTTGAGTTTTAGGAGATCTTACTTCGAGAGGGCTCTTGCAGTAGGTAATAACCTTGAGAACTGCACCCCCTGTCATCAGGACCACACGGAAACTTACGCTAGCATTGTCTGACGGGGGCGGCCCACCCAACGCCATGTGACAGACGTCAGCATGACACTGTGTAGTGGGTGGTCCCCACGCCCACCTTCCAGTTCTTTCCTGTAGTCAACCTGTATAAGTTGGACCTCGTGGAGACCGTATGCTGCAGTTTGACCACTTTTCAGATGAGTATCCATTTTTTCTTTACAATAAATCAGTATTTCTTAGTTTTTGTGCATGTTGTCGTCTACCATCAAACATAAAAATAAGTGCACTTTGTGCGCCACACAGCTTCCGCACAAAGACTCCCATACTCTCTGCCTCTTCTGTCTAGGTCTGGAGCACAAGGTCGAGGACTGTGAGGCCTGTTCCAGGTTGAACTAGGCCACACAGAAGCAACACCAGCAGGCCCTTGAGGCCCACTTACTCAAAGCAAAGAATGGCCTAGTGGAAAAGGAGCTTCAAAAACTCCGTAGCGCTTCCTCCTCTCCTCCCACTTCCTCCAGGCACAAGAAGGAGGAAAAAGAGAAGTACCAGGACAGGTCCTCCTCTCACACGCAACCGCCCTCGGGCCCCTCGGGTGAGCGGTGGTCTTCTTCCTCTGGGAAGTCGGCCGCTGTGGCCAGAGCCTGCCCCACCTCAGGAGCAGTCCTTGACCCCTGTCGCCACTGAGAGTCATGGCTGGCACCCCGACTATGTTCGAGGTCTCCCGCTTTGGCCCCTTTCCACCAGTGGGTCTAAGATGCCTGGTGGAGTTGGTAAGTCACTTGTCTGGTCTTCCGATGAGCACCCAGCCCAGGCTGTGTTGTCGGGCTTTGGAGGCTCCAGGGCCCGCCCAGTATTGGGTTTACCTGCCCGACCACCCATTCCAGCTGATAAGTTAGCCATCAGTTCAACTGACGTCCACCTGACCGATCTGGCATCGGGGTCCGGCAAGGACCCTGAAGATTCCCAGTTGCCGTATTTGTCACAACTCTCCCTCAGTTGGGTCCCCCCACTGAGTCTCTCCCTCCACTCTCCCCAGACTGGAGAGGGGCGGAGGACAGGGGTCATCCATCAGGTGGCATTTTTCCAGGCTCACCTCCGGATCTAACGTTGGCTGTCCCAGGTAACCCTCAGGGGCCCCTGACACCGTTTTTTCCAGTGTAGACACTGACTCCGACGCCTCGTCTGCCGCCAGCCGGTCTGATGTCTGACCCAGTTCTTCTAGGTCCTTCAGAGTCAGGTTTTGGGGCACCTAAGGGCCCTCTGTCAGGGCCACCGTCTGGCCCTCCCTTGAGTAACCCCCCCCCCCAAAATCAGGATCTCCGGGATACCCAACACCGAATTTTCCAACATGCACCCCATCGGGCTGACCGCCGTCAGGTTTCCAGGTGCCGGGGTATTCACGCACTTATCCTCTGCTGGGGTACCCAGCACACTCGTTTCATACACCAGGCTACCCGACGCCAGGTTTTCCTGCTGGTTAACCGCTGGTCTTCCAGCCCCCTCCTCCTCCTCAAGTTTCGACAGATTTTTGGGCTATACTCCAGTCCTGGTGGTCCGAGACCAAGGCCCAGCTCGTGTCAGAGCTGGATAACTGTCACCCACTCTGGGAGGTCCCCCTGAGTCCGGTTATCCAGCCCCTACACCAGACACGTATCATCTGACGCGGGACCCTCAGAAAGAGCCTTCAACAAGGCGGGCACAAGACAGAGTGCCACCTGACACCCAGGAACCTTCCCAACCTGATGTCAGGTCCTCTGACTTGGATCCGGACTCAGATTCCAACTTCTTTTCCTCCACGGCGTCAGTGTTTGAGACTCCTCCCATGGAGGAACCTTGACCTAAGGAGTCCCCAAAATCTCCACCTGAGAACGCCTCTTTTACAGACCTGCTGAAGAAGATAGCAGAGGTCTATAAATGGAAGTCCGATGCTCAGGACCCTAAGCACCAAAGGCTAGCAAAGCATCTGGACATGCAGGAAGCTGCTCATGTCCTCACTCTCCCTGGTTGGAACCACACGAGGACCTGGCATCCACCATCTGGATGATGCCCTTCTCAATACTGGAGGTAGCCAAAAAGACCAACCAGACCTACTGGACACCAGAGGGAAGGAGCACCTTAGCGTCCATCCCAAGGTGAACTCTGTGGTCATTGCAGCTGCCCATGATCGGTCTTCCAAACCGAGACATATGAGCACCTCTCTTCCTGACAGGGAGTTGAGACAGCTGGACCAATTTGGGAGGAAGTTTTATTCCTCATCTACATTGGCCATGCATGCCTTGAATTATGTAGTCCATATGTTGATCTACCAAGAATCCCCTTTTTAAGCAGCTGGAACCAGCCATTGAGGCACTGCCGGGCTTAGAGTCTAAATCCATTTTGGCAGACTCCATTAGGTCGGCCAAAGTGGCAAGTAGGCATTCTTTGCGGGTCACCTATGATGCGGTGGACTCCTTGGCTAGGGGTGCCACTACGGTGGTTAGCCTCAGGAGATTCTCCTGGTTAAGGGTGTCTGGTCTGGCACAGGACGTTCAGGTGGCCACCCAGGATGCTCCCTTCAGGGGTTCAGTCCTCTTGGGGTAATGCCCAAGACATCATCAACAACCTGCAGGATAAGGGCAAGGCCCTTAGGCCAGTCCACACTATGTACCGCCCTAAGTTTCAGGCCGAATAGCCTTTTCTTCGCAAAGCACAGTGGCAGACAAAACAGCAGATGGCCAGGCGTCACCCCAAACGTCGGGCTCCATCGGCCACAGCCGCCCCTCTTGCAAAGGCCCACAGAGCCTCCAGTGCAGCTCTTCCTACCCCCGTCGACGCGTGGTCCACCCTACCTCATCCATGTCCCTCGGAGGAGCTGGTGGGCGGAAGGTTCGCCAGTCATCTGTTAGGGTGGCGGGCAGTAACCACTGACTTATGGGTCCTTCAGTTGGTAGGACAGGGCCACACCCTGGAGTTTCTGGAAAAACCTCCAGACAGGCCCCCAGTAGTGCCCCACTATCCAAAGGTGTACATTCCTCTCCTAAGAGAGGAAATTGAGGCTCTGTTATGAAAGGAAGCAATAGATCCCATTCTGTCCAGCCAGATAGGGAAGAGATATTATTCCCACTTCTTCTGGTCCCCAAAAAGACGGGAGACTTGCATCCCATTTTGGACCTCAGTGCTCTAAACCTGTACATAGAGTACAAGAGGTTTTGAATGCTGACCCTCCCAGATCTGCTGCCCCTCCTGTACGAGGGACAGTGGCTCTGCGCTCTGGATATGCAGGATGCCTATCTGCATATCCCAATGTTTCAGGCCCATCACCGCTACCTCCAGTTTGCCTTTCAGGGGGAGCACTACCAATTCAAGGCCCTTTCCTTTGGCCTGTCCTTGGCACCTCAGATTTTCTCCAAGTGCCTGGTGGTAGTGGCAGCGGCCTGAGGCATCAGGGCTACTGTGTGTTCCCTTACCTCGATGATTGGCTCCTGTCAGCCTTGTTGAGGGAGTGGCTAGACCTTTCCCTGTCTACTACCCTGGATCTTTTTGAGCAGTTTGGGATTACTGTGAACCTCCCATAATCCCAACTTGCCCTTCCTAGTGTCTCCAATTTATTGGAGCAGTGCTGGATACAGTACAAGGTATGGCATTCCTCCCTCTGAACAGGGTGGAAACTTTGCAGAGGCAGGCTCGTTTAGTAGTCTCCAGCAGGAGGATCTCGGCCAGGTCAGTTCTTTGACTGCTGGGCCTTATGGCAGCGGCCATCCCCAATGTTCCTTTAACCAGGCTTCACATGCAAATCTCACAGTGGATGCTCACGGCTCAGTGGAATAAGAGGCTGGACGATGTAGACCACATGGTCATGGTCTCGATTCGATGCAGTGGGATCTCATATGGTGGCAGGATGTCACCAATCTCACCAAGGGGGTCCCCTTCCAGTCCCCTCCTTCCACCCAGACTCTGACTACAGATGTGTCAGAGATGGGTTGGGGCGCTCACTTGGGGAGCTGCAAAACCCAAAGTCTGTGGTCCCAGTCAGAACTACCTCTGCACATAAATGTGCTGGAGATGAGTGGTTCTGTATGCCCTTCAGGCTTTTCATCACCTGTTCCACCAGGGCACTCTATTAGTCCAGATGGACAATGTGTGTGTAGCCTGGTACCTCAACAAGCAAGGAGGCACTCACTTGTATCCCCTCTGCAGGGAGGCAGTGCGGGTGTGGAACTCAGCAGTCCAGCATCGGATTCACCTCACAGCAGTTCACATTCCGGGTGTTCAGAATATCCTAGCAGACAGTCTCAGCCGCACCAGGGTAAGAGCCCATGAGTGGGAGCTCAAGCAAGAGGTGATCAGCCATATTTTCGACCTGTGAGGTCATCCGGACCTGAATCTGTTCTCCTACCCATACAACACAAAACTACTCCGGTTTTGCTTGCTCACTCCCAGGTATGGTGTTTTTTGGCAAGACGCGTTATCTCTGCTGGATAGGGAGGTGTTTGTACGCCTTCACTCCCTTTCCGGTTCTGCAGAAGGTGCTGCTCAAGCTTCAAGCGGAAGGGGCCCACATGGTTCTGATTCCCCCTTTCTGGCCTCGCCAAGTTTGGTTTCTGTTTCTTCAGCAGCTAGCAGCGGAACCTCCGGTTCCTCTGCCCCTCTGCCATGATCTCCTGTCTCGGGAGAAGGGCATGCTGGTCCGTCCATGGCTGAAATCCCTTCACCTCCGCACGTGGCACCTCAGGACATAGCCGCTTCATGATTTGGAGTTTCCTCCAGAGTGGCACAGGTCGTGGTAGAGGCTAGAAAGCCTCCTATGAGGACAACGTATGTAATGAAGTGGAAGCGTTTCTCCATGAGATCCTTTTTTGTATCCTGTTCCTCAAGTCATGGAGTAGTTCTTGCACCTATATGACTTAGGCCGGAGCTACTCGTCACTGAAGGTCCACTTGTTGGCTGTTTCTGCCTACCACACTTTGGTGGAGGGTAAGAAAGTAGCTCAACTGGAGGTTTCCAAAACCTTCCTGAAAGGAATCCTCCACTTAAAACCCCCAGTGCACAGACCTGGGCCACCTTGGAACCCTAATTTTATTTTGGGAAAATTGACTCTGCCTCTGTTCGAACCATCTGGTTCTAGTGATATGCACTATTTGTCCTAGAAAGTGCTCTTTTTAGTGGCAGTTACTGCTGCTTGGAGGATTTGTGAGCTTCAGGCCTGATGTGTAAGGAGCCTTATTTAATTTTTCATAGAGATCAGGTGGCTCTTTGTACCAATCCTCAGTTCTTATCTAAAGTGGTTTCGGAATTTACGTTGAACTAGTCAATTCAACTGCCAGTGTACTACTCCGAACATTCCAGTCTGGGGAGGCAATTCTGCATACATTGGATGTTCAGAGAATCCTGTGTTGTTATACCAACAGGACCAAGTCTGTCCAGAAATCGGACCAAATTTTCGTTTCTTTTGAACCAAAAAGAGAAGGTGCCACAGTTTCCAAACAATGTTTATCCAAATGGCTGGCAAACTTGCTTTGTTTTCTGTTACCAGAAACATGGTAAAGAACTCCCGGGGAAGGTTAAGGGGCATTCCAACAGTAGCATGGCTGCCTCTTCTGCTTGTTTCAGGAATGTGTCAGCCACTGACATCTGTGCAGCGGCTACTTGGAGTTCCATCCACACTTTCACAAAACATTACAGTCTGGACATTGCCTCTAGGTGCAGGGCAGGCTTTGGCATGGTTGTACTCCAGGGTCTCTCTGTCCTGATTTCTCTGCCTTCTGCAGAATCATTCCTGCCACCCGTGTTTCAGGTTTTCTTCTGATTCACACTGCTTGGGACTCAGTCCTCAAGGTTATTACCTACTGCAAGAGCCATGTTGAAGTAAGATAGCATAGTTACGTAAGAACATATCGTAACAGTAGATCTTCGAGAGAGGCTCTTGCAGTGGGTAACCTTTTTTCCTCCCTCCATCCCCCTATTTTTTTCTTTGATGCTCTTTTTCCATGAACTCATTCTGGGCTGCAGAAGCCTCTCTTCCCATTCTCCTGTCACTCCTCCTTGGAGGTCTCTGGCAGGAGAACTGGAAGGCCGGTGTGGGGACCGCCCACTATATAGTGTCACGCTGACGTCCGTCATGTGGCATCGGGTGGGCGGTCCCCTGACACTGCCAGCTAAAGCTTCCAAGTGGTCCTAATGCCAGGGGGTGCAGTCCTCAAGGTTATTACCTACTGCAAGAGCCTCTGTCGAAGATCTGTTGTTACGGTAAGTTCTTACATAACTGTACTTTCTTTCAGGACCCTTTCTTCTGTGAATGGACTGGTATCGACCCCCCATATCCAGAGTGCTTCTGTTGCTTAGTTTAGGTTCCTCCCACTCCTATTCTTTTGTGAATACTGGGCAAAAGTATTGATTCAGGATCTCTGTCTGTTCACTGTCACCCGCTGCCCACCTCCCCTCCCCTTTATTAAGCCTCATTATCTGTCCCTTGGTCTTTTTTTGCTCCCTAATGTACCTATAAAAGGTTTTATCTCCCTTCTTAACCGAGTTGGCTATCCTTTCCTCTGTTTGGGCTTTCCCTGCTTCCTTCTGCTTTAAAGGAAAACAGTCAACAGTACAGGCTCCCGCAAGGCTTACCCTCCGGTTAAGCCTTTTAAGTATGTTGCGGCATTTTTCTCGCACCACAACATACTTTATTTTAATAAAGAAAAGTCCATGACCTGGAAGTAAGGTGGATAATGGTGGGCTCCATTATCTGTAAAGGTGCTTGGCCGCACCGCTCGCTTTTAGTACATAATGTATTGAAGCCGAAGCGGTCGCAACTTTACAGATAATGGAGTCCCCCTCGTCCTGCCATAATTCGGTTGCGGACTTTTTGTAATTAAAAATGTATGTTGTATGCAGAGGCAATGCTGCAACATACTTAAAGGCTTAACTCATGGTAAGCCTTGTGGGGGCTAGAGACTGTATTATTGACTGTTTTCCTTTAACTGATACAGTTCCCTGTCCTGCTCCTTCTGTAATTCCTTATACTTCCTATATTTTTCTCCCTAACCTTCCCCGCCACATCTTTTGAGAACCATAGTGTTTTTTCCTTTGTTTGTTTTATTTGTTTCACATAAAGGCTTGTTGCCTCTGTGATGGCAGTTTTGATTTTTCCCCATTGTTCCTCCACCCCCTCCTTCCTGTCCATTTGCTAGTACATTCATAATGCACTTTCCCATTTTGCAAAAGTCAGCCCTCCTAAAGTCCAGTACCCTCACTTTTGTATGGCTTGACTCCATGGCTGTATTTATTGTGAACCACACTATTTGGTGGTCGCTTGTTCCCAGATGGCTACTCAATTCTAAATCTGAGATCCTCTCTTTGTCCCCGTTTGAGAATACCAGGTCTAAGATTGCTCCCTCCCGAGTGGGTCTTAAGGTTGTATACAGAACGTATTATGTGATTTTATTGTTAGACCTAGGTGGGAAACCATGCCTTTTAAGTAATATTTATTATTTGCCCCATGATACTAAATATTTTACACTTAATTCTTTTTTTAGAGATTCTTGAACACAAGATATCTAAGATTAAGGAGGCTCAGGATTATGAGCTCGTACTCTTAGGAGATATAAATGCTCGTATAGGCAATGTAAATGTGTTAATTGATGACATAGATCTGTTTACCCCTCCCTCTTTGCCTTCTGCAGAGAGGGTATTTTTTTTTCAATTATTTTGTATTGTGATCAGCATACATACAACTTTATTTCAAAGCAGAAATCGTACAATATCTTTTTCCATAAATATTTTCAAGTGTAGCTTAATCTTTCTATATACCATGCAATTTAATCAGAAACGTATTGTCTCCATTTAAGGTAATATATAGCAGTTAATAATAAACTTCTTATAGAGCCTAAAGAAACTCTTACAGAACAGAATGAAAAAAGTTGGCAATTAATTACGAAGGGCTGTCCGCTGTCTCTGCAAATATAATGTTTTCCTCCTATAAAGATATTTTTTATGTGAGCAGAGGTATCCCTGTAAGGCCTAGTGGAGGGTACCCTATATTAGTTTGTATTCTCTCATGTCTTCTCCCCCCCCCCCAGTCAGTCCTCATTCCCCACCAAGTGGGGGTGGAATTATCCCTGTTTATTAGCCCATTCGGGAACAAAATTAGGCCTATGGACTATAATGTGAATTATACAATGGGGTCCAAAAATGGCAGCCTCTGACTGGTCAGCTAACACCTCTTGCCCGTTGTAAATCCTCAACAGTACCAGTGGAAAGAGATGCCAGCCGCCAGCGAGCCGCATCATGAACTCCCCTGAAATCACTCCGAGCATGAGAAAGCCTGCAGTGGCAAAGACGGCAGCAGCAGGATGTATACTCAGCATTCCACATACAGTACCAAATCGACTATTCCCGCTCTAAACCCTGGAACCATGGTAAAAATTAAAAATGTAAACACATGCAAAAGCCACATAGGTTCATCTAAAATAATTTTATCAAGTATTTCTCCCGAAATCCTTTCTTCCCTGCTCACCTCAACTGTCGACTGTATTCCGCTCCTAAAGTCTGTTCCTGAGGTCCGCCACCAGGTTCCGCAATCCCTCACAGCTGCAAGCGATGAACCACAGGCACTAAATACTGTCCACTAAGATCTAAAAAAAAAAAAATGAAAGTCCCCAGAGTAACAGCGCCTAGTTTTCCTTAAAGAAACCGAAGTTGGCCAAACACATCCTTTCTACAGCATCCCGTTAGTGCTACCACCACGTGCACAGTGCAAACTGAACAGCAACTGCAACTCAACCACGCTGTCAGTCTATAAAAAAAAAAAAAAAAAGAAACATACTAGCAACATTGTCTCTGGTGGGGGGGGGGGGACGCGCACCTGCCATGGGGCTGAGGGACCCACACCTGCATAATCTGCCCAGCACCAAGACACAATCTCCCTAACAACAAGGAACTATTTAAACACACAGGAAGGATATTACAAAACAAATCAAGACAAAAGTTTAAAAACATTTTTGTTAAAAATTATTTTTTTTACAGGCCATTGTATAATCGTAATATACTACTCCAGGGCATGGGTAATGCTAGGATTTACCCACGCTTACAACACACCAGGCGTCGTAAATCCTAGCATAACCCACACCCTGTCATGGTATATTGCTTTAGTATCCAACGTGTCAATCTAGTATTAAATATATCCATTCTCTGTCGTGTCTTTGCTGTAAGTTTCTCCTGACTATAAACCTGGATAACTGTATCTCTCCACTGATCAATGTCTGGAGAGTTCTGAGTTAACCAGTGTTGGGTTATAGCCCTTTTGGCTGTTGTTAGTAATATATTAAACACATAGGTGTGGTGTTTATCCTGTATTTTGGGGGATAATCTAATAATAAAGCCATTTTAACAGTCGGGGGAGGAAATCTTAGATGTAAAGTTTGTCACTCCGTATTGACTGTCGACCAGAATTGGGAAATCTGAGGGCAAGTCCAAAGTATGTACATGTGTGCTGCTTGTTGGGCATCACAGTTTCTCCAACAAGATGCAGTAGGTAAGTTGCTGTTTTATCCGGTGTGTAGAAATATCTAACCACTGTTTTCCAAGCAAATTCACTCCAGATTCCCAAAGATGAAACTTTTTGTTGTTGTATGTATATCTTTCCCAAATCTGTTGGAGGTAAATGCAGGGTTAAATCCTGTTCCTGCTTTGTTTCTGTTGTTGTAAGGGCACCCACTGGTGGGACATTCAGTGCCCGGTACACTATTGAGATGAAATGTAGGGGGAGTTCATTTTCTTGCGTTCTCTCAAATAGTAATATTGAGGAATGCAATTCCTTCTGCTCCTTGACCTTACCCATTTGTATGCATCATTGGCTATTGCCTGTTGCGGTTTCAATAAAGGAGATAATCTTGACTGTGTTTGCATACTACCCCACACTGACATTACATTTTGTATACATACATTATCAGAGATTTGTTCTAGGGGCAGTAAAGGATTCGCCTGGATAGTTTTTATAGGCATTTTCATTAAATTCTGCTAATTCAAATGCCTTCCAATGTGAATCATTGGTGCGGTCTAACCATGATATTAGATTTGTTGTGCTGTACTGCTTGATAATATAATCTTAGATTAGGGAGTGCTTAGTCTCCCTTCTTCTTTGGTAACTGTAGTTTTTCATGCGCTATCCTAGGACACCCATTATTCCATATGAATCTAGGTATTTGCCTGTCCCACTCTTTAAATTCAGCTTTTGTGGGGCTTATCGGTAGTGTCTGGAATAAATACAGTAATCTTGGTAGCATGGTCATGCAAATTGTCTCTATTCTATCAGAGTGGGAAAATGGGAGTACTGACCATCTTTCAAAGTCCACGTTCAAGGTAGATACAAGTGGTGGATAATTTAAAGAGACTTATCAAGTTAGCCCCATGCACCACGCATTGCCTCCCAGAAATGCTTTTTATGTACATTTGCCCCCAAAATATGCACTTGTATTTTATAAATCTCACTTGTAAAATCCTCTTTACTGGGGCACAGGCACTTCCCGGTTCTAAGGTCCACCTTCTGCGCTGCCCCACACTGAGCAAATTTCTGACGTGATCACAGGGAGAGCGTGGGGACGCGCTACATTTATAATCTGTGGGGGACACCTTTACGATCATTTTTTAATATTATAATGTCCTTTAGGCAATCAAATGTGGAGGTAGAAAAATACAGGGTGGCAGCCCACCATGCTAAAACAATGAATACTTGTATTACACACTCCAGTACTTCATGGTTTTTACAGTGAGATTAATTATACAGTATTTTTGTGAGCTGAAAATAAAATGAATGAAATTAATATGGGTTTCTTTTAAGGGTAATCTAAATAGCTTGTGGAGTAAGGATTATTTACCTCCATGAATATTGTCTGTATAAACAAATGAAGTTTATAAGTGATGAATTTTTAAATTTATTCTAATTCATCTAAATGAATGTATGAATTTGTGATATTTAAGGCTGCCCCAGTGATAAATGCCCCAGTGATGGTTTGATCCTGAAAGCGCTGGGTGTATTCTATGTCGACTGTCTCTGCACGGTATTTTATTTATTTATTTAAAATTTGATGACCGGGAAAGGCACACTGAGCCGAGGCTCGTTTCCGGTGCGACCCGGGTTCAGTTTGTACAGAGAGTAACAGTAGATTGAAGACTACACACCGCTTGCAAAACATTTTTATAAATAATTAAAATACATTGATTTGGTGGTTAAATAGCAAAAAAAATTGCACGTGGAGTGGGAGAGGGGAGATGAGGTCAGCTAGGACTAGGTGGCTGGGATAGGTGGGTGGGGACTGTGTGGTCCATCGGCTGCGTGCTGGGACCATTTGAACATTTAGGGCAGTGCAGGGCGGGTTGGAGCCTGATGAGTGAGTAAAAACCCAGAACAAGAAGGGGCCAGGCGGAGGTTGGGGGAGGTTATTCCAGAGAAGTGGAGGCGGTAATGAGGCTGCAGCTTGGCCGGTAAAGAGAGCAAGGGTGTGGAAAGTGCAGGGGGTCCCTGTGGTGGAAAGGGTAGCTTAGGGAGGAGGCAGGAGGTGAGGTGGTGGAGAGGGACCCATACCAGTATTTAGCTAGGAAGGAGGTGCCGTGAATGATTCGCTTATGGGAGAGCAGAGCCAGGGAGAGGGGAGCGTAGAGCTGGCAGTGGTGAGTGAGTGGGAGTGAGGTGGTGGTAAAGTGGCAGAAGGAATTGAGAAGGATGTCAAGTCTGGAGAGAGAGAGAGGAGAATGGGGTTGTACCATAGACTACGTCAGCATAGTCAACAACTGGCAAGATAGTTTTACGAACAAGCTCACACCGGGTGGGGATTGGTAGGCTCGATTGTGGCGACAGAGTATGGCGAATTTAGGCTGGGTTTGGTGCAGGTCGCCTCGATGTGAGTGGAGAAATTGAGGTGGCAGTCCAGCCAAACTCCCAGGTATTTGAAGGCTGAGACTTGCTCCAGGGGAGAGTCGTCCATGGTGGTGATAATGGGGGCAGCTTCTCTCTGGAGCCGAAGACCATTGTGACCGTTTTTATTTTTGCATTCAGTGTGAGCAGGTTCTCAAGAAACCAGGATTGGACTCTATTGAAGTCGTTTTGGAGAGTGGGGAGGACACTATCGTAGGAGGGGCCTGAGACAAAGATGATAGTGTCATCTGCGTAAAGATGCACGTTTGAGGCGAGACAGGAAGAGGGAAAGTCATTTATGAAGAAAGAGAAGAGGAGGGGGCCAAGAATAGAGCCTTGGGGGACGCCAGATACGATATGAAGAGGAGAGAGTGTTGCCCACTTGAACTGATTGCCTGTTGTGGAGGTACGAGTGGAACCAGGTGATGGCAGGTTGGGCAATACTGAAAGAGCTAAATTTGCTGAGTAGAAGCGGGTTAGGAGACACAGTCGAATGCTTTTGCCAGGTTTATGAATATGGCAGCAGTGACTTGGCTTTTGTGCACGGCTTTATGTCGATATGCAGGTTGGCTGTTTAGCCTAGCACGCTGTGAAATTTTGTACTCCTGCCTATATGAAATGAACTGAGTGAGACTTAAATTTACCTGCTATTTTGCACTGGTCAGAAGAAAAGCTTTTGTATGTTTTTGCACTTGCAATTGCTGAATTAAAGTTCTTCAGAGATACCTGCATGATTCTGTGCCATGTTATTTGGAAAAGAAGTTAGGCTGAAAGGTGATCATTTGGGTTTATTTACACATTTTCTAGTGCACAGGCTTCTGTTATTGATAATATTATGGTTTTGATTTTTGATTTGTCTAATTGTTCAGAATTAATAATAGTTGATATGTCTGAAAGTGATCATTTACCAGTTAGCCATAAGAGATAGTTAGAAGGATTACTATTTTAAATAAAGAAGATGAACATTTTGAAGTAATAAATAAACGTTGGATAATTTGGAATGATATTGAAAAAGAAAGATTGTCTACATTTCTGTATATGGCTGGAACCTTGTGTTTCACTGAGAGATAAGATATTGAATTCAGGTGGATGTAGTAGGTTGGTTTGACAATGACTGCAAGGTTGCACAAAAACAACTGGTTAAAAAAGTTAGAATACTAAGAATAACCCTACAGAAAAAATCAAATTATTAAAGCTTGAAGAGAGTATAAGAATTTCTGGTCATGTAAAAAGACGTCATATCAGGATGTATTGTGGAATAGGATGTTAGAGGCAGCAAAATATACTTGTGGTCTTTGTATCCACAGACTGGCAAGAAAACATGGACACGGCCATACATCCGGATATCTGGCATAATTTCGGTTCCTTCTTGTTTTATAATCAACATAATACTATCCAGAGATGGGTAGAAACTCGGAGAATCTTATTTTTTTTTTCTGTATAGCTTTTTCTCTCATGGGGGCTGGCAGGCAAGGCTTCAGCTCTCTCTCTGAGGGCTCCGATCCGTCCAAACAGGGCATCATGGAGCCTGCCAGTGTCCTCTTTTTCTGTTTTCTCCTATTCCTGTTGCTGGGGCACATGTATCAGTATGTGCATATTCAGGCATGCTCACGCTGCAGAAGTCCTGCAGCACCCTCCCTTTTTTGGCCCCCTTAGTTCCGTACTACTCTCGGGCCTTCACCTGGGGGCATTCTTTCTGTGGAAATTCCAAGCCTCCCTCCCTGGGAGAGGAGAGCAGTTCTCTAGATACTCAATCCTCTCACTCCCCACCCCCAGCAACCCTGTTCGCCACCAAACATGGGTCGCCGGTGTGGCAGGAGGTAAGGCACTGATGCCTCGGCACTCCACACCACTGGGCTGGCCCCGGAGAACCTTACCATTAAGGAAGGGGAGATGGAAAGTGCATTAGCAATGGCTAAATGGATAATGCTTCAGGTCCGGATAGTATTCCAATGGTGTTATTAAAGGTTAACCCAGTTTATGGGTACCAATTTTAACTAAATTGATAAATGATTGTATTAGATATAAAAAAATTCCTGATATTTGGAGGGGTGCCTTAGTTTTTTCGATTTTCAGAAAGGGTAATACTACCAACTCTGAAATGTATAGACCAATGTTTGCTCGATGCTGCCTCTAAAATTCTCTATTCAAAATAATTTTAAATGGTATGATCTTGTATCATATTGCAGGCTGGTTTTTAAAGAGGGGGCTGTACAGTTGATCATTGTTATTGTATTCTTTCCCACATCTTGGAGAAATATGTAGATAATAGAGGTCAAACTGTATATCTTGCTTTCTTTGATTTTAGGAAAGCTTTTGATGCCCTTAACAGAAACATCTTAGGTAGTAAACTTAAAGACTTTGGGCTGGATCTTCCATTAGTCGAGATAGTAAATGAGCTATATGATAAAAACTGGAGCAAGATTAGATATGATAAGGGGGAAGTTTACTCAGAGGATTAATATGAATATGGGGGTCAAACAGGTTTGTGCAATGGCTCCCACTTTGTTTAATATTTATATTGATGATCTTTTTTATGTTAGATAATAACCAATCTAGCTTTCCAAAAATAGAGAAGAGATCTTGCCCAGTATTGGCCTATGCAGATGATTTTGTATTGATCTCCTTGACGCAGCATGGCCTTCAGGTGCAGTTGGACTAGTTGACTAAGTATTGTCATAATATAGATAAAAAAATCAGCTGTGATAAAAGTAAAATTATGATTAACAAAAAAAAGTATCATACAAGAAGGGTCGGCTTTAGTTCACAAGTGGGAGTATAGTATTAGAAATAGTGAATGAATACACCTATGTAGGTTTGGTTTTTAATAATCATTTAACCTGGACACAGCAAATACCAACCATACAGACGAAAGATAGTAAGATTCAACACAAAATATGAAGGCAAAACGGTGCAGGCAGAGCTAAAAGTGCTGAATGCTATGGCTCTCTCTCAGTGCCTGTACAGTACTGAGGTATGGGGTCAGGGCAATATGATAGAAAAGACCTATAACTTGTTTTATAGAAGGCTCCTTTCATTACAAAATTCGATACCAAGATTTGTCTTGCGGCTTGAATTGGGACAATCATCAGTCAAGGCATTGGTTACTTGGAGGTTGATTAGCTATTGGATCCATCTTCAGCATACTCAAGGATTGGTATCAGGTTGTCAGGAGGAGAAACTGACCATGCTTTTACAAAAAAAGTGTAATTTAAAGTGGCTCGTATTTATTAGAGATACGCTTTTTGATACAGGTTATAAAATATTCGTGGTACCTATCAATGCAAGGAGATGTTCTTTTGGGGATATCTCAGTCATCGGGTCACATCATAGGAACTTCACTGTCAAGTGAGGCAGGACCACACAGAAGATTTTCAGCAGTAAAACTGGGGCCGTCCACATCGACATCGTCTACCAGTGTCATCAACCCTGTAAATGTGTGAGCGTCCCTGCTCCCTCCTCAGTTCTTTACCCTCCACCGACTTGTTTGCATGGGTCTCCGTGGAAGCCCCGACACAGTTTCGCACCAATTTTCCCTATGACTTTTTTCAACCTATTATTTTAGAATCTCTTTCAAAAGAGATTCCTGCATTTTGCTTATGCCCAGAGTTAATCCTTTGACTTCTCTCTCTCTGTCACTGCAGAAAGAAGAGTGCCTCCACAGATGAACACTCTCTCTGTGTCTGTTGTCTTGGGCCTGATCACGAAGTCTCTATGAGCTCTGCCAGTAGTTTAAAGGAGAAGTCCACCCAAAACTTGAAAAAATATATGTCGTGCAGAGTGTTTTAATTTGTATGTGAAGTTCTAGTGTTTCCCTCCCTCTGACTGGTATTAGGAGTTTTTCCTAAATTAGCCTGCTAGCTTTAGGGTAGTTTTACGAGCCCTGGAGATCTCCTTATGAAACAGCTTACTTGTATTCCTTTGTCCTACAATGCACCTTGTTTCATGTGATGGTGATGTAGCAGAGGCCATAAATCCAGCAGAAAGCATTGCTTTACAATCAGTTCACAATAGTAGAGATGGCTATATTTTAAAATCTGTAGAATTCAGCTTGGTTACCACCCTCATCATAAAGGTCTTACTGTCCTAAAAGACTTTTGCTGCTGGTAATTTTTGTGCAGCTTGTAAAGCTTCCAAGATATTTAGTTTGTTTGATGTGTGTGCTGAATGTTGGGTCTCTCTTACATCACTGTCACATGAGACAAGATGCACTGTGGGAACATACTAAAATGCCAGCAGAATAGGCCTAACGGTCTTTCGTGTCTGCTCATTTGGTCAGCCCCCACCCTGGGAGCTGACCTGCTGCCCTCGCCTTCTCCTTCCAGTTCCGGATATTCTCGCTTCACTGGATTTTGCTTCCAGAACCCTTCCCCTGTACTTGTCCCACCCCCTCTTGAACCCCTCCACCAGCCCCCTGGGCAGCACATTCCATGGCTCCACCACCCTCTCAGTGAAGTAGCACCTCCTCCTTTCTCCCCTGAATCTTCCCCCTTCAGCTTCCACCCATGCCCTCTAGTTTCCCCCTCCTCCTCACAAGAACAAGAAATACAATTAAGCTGTCAGGGGTGAAGATCCCCAGGGGTTGTAAAACTAGCATAAAACTAGCAGGTTAATTTTGGAAAAACTCCTAATACCAGTCAGAGGGAAGGAAACACTAGAACTTCACATACAAATTAAAACACTCTGCACAACATATATTTTTTCAAGTTTTGGGTGGACTTCTCCTTTAATCAAACAACCCTCAGGCGACGCAAGAAGACCCTCAAAAATTTCTTGATGGAACAAAAGGCAGCCAGGTCTGGGCAGGGGTCCTCCAGGTCCTGGCCTCCCAGTCGCCAGCATGGTCGTCAAGTTCCCAGGCTGTTAAGGCCCGAGACAAGTCCTGGGGGGGTCATAAAAAAGACCACGATTGGGACTGATCCCTCCGGTGGCAGTCCCTCTCCCCGATGGCCTCTTCTTCCTTGTCCGGGGGTTATTCGTTGGCTGCGGCTGCACCAACACATAAATCTGCTGTCCAGGTCTCTGTGCCTACAGACCAATACCGACAGCACTTCTGGATGATAGTCAGGGTGGCCGGTCGTTGACCTCTAGGTCTTCTACCCCTACATCATCGATGATGACAGGATCATCGTCGACAGCCTTCCTGTCAAGGCCTGATTCTTCCCCAGGCTCTTGGGCTACAGGTTCTCAGGGACATCTGGTGGGTCGTCACTCCCTGTGCCGTCGGTTCCACCCCCCCCCCCGGTCAATGCAGTCCGCAACTGTTGTCAACCTCAGTGAGATTTGGGCTAAATTCACCTTGGTGATTGTCCATCAGTTAGGTGCATATAGGCCTACTTCACCTGCCAGACCCATACGTGACAGTGCCTCAGCCCGATATTCAGGGCGGCCGGTTGTTGACCTGGAGGTTGTTAACCCCTCCATCATCGATGATGGGATTGTTGCTGATGGCCCTCCCATCAAGGTCTGATCCTTCCCCAGGCCCTTTGGGTTCTCAGGGCCATTTGGTATGTTGTTGCTCCCTGTACGTCGGCCCCCTTAGCATGATCTTTGACTGTCATCGACCTCGATGAGATTTTGACTAAATTCACCTCTGTGATTGTACATCAGTTAGGTGCATTAGTTCCTTCCCCTACCATCGGTAGCTGTATCATTGTCAACCCTCCTCGTTGGTGGCGGACCTTCCGTAGTCCGTTGTCTCTTGCCTACTCTCATTGGACCTTGATACATTTTAATTTGACTGCTTTTAAAGGTCATCCCCAGAGCTACATTTACGGGTCACCTGACTCCTCATAACTCGGCCTGCGGCGAGCGGGGGAGTGCTTTAGGCGTTTTTCTGACCCTTTGTCATTACAGCAGACTGTCAAGAAGCCTAACCCTACCATTTTGTGTACCATATAACATATAGTGTAATAAAATAACTCTGCACTGTGTGTTTGTAGACTGAGCCCTGCAGCAGAAGCTGGAAGAGGAGTTGTAGTTCTAGAGGCTGACTGTAGACTGCAGCTCGGTGTGTCTTGTAAACCTTTACAGTTGGGACTTGAAAATCCTGTTGTTTTAAAGTGTACCCACGAATGAGTGGTGTTGCACTGTATTACATTTTAATTTTACTGCTTTTACGAGGTCTGCTTGTACAGTGACCCCCGGAGCTACTTCCTGGTCACCTGACTCCTAATAACTCGGCCTGCGCGCGCGTTGGGCGCTTCTGCCCAATGTCTTGGGAGTTTTTGAAGGGGAGGCCTTAACTAGTACGGTATAAGTTACTTTGGAAGGTAAGGCTGTCATAGCAAGAAATGTATTATAACTTACAAGACTTATTAGGAATACCATAAAGTTGTGCTTTTCCTCTCAGATAGTGCATGCCATCATACACAATCAGATAATGGCTGATAAAATTACCACGCTGGAAGGAGACGTGGGTATTAGGTGCCCCTTCTGCTTAATGTATCTAATTGCAGCAGAGGCTCCTCAAAATTCTTTTAAATGTGGAAGATGTGTTCACAAAGAAGAGTTACAGTGGTTTGCAAAAGTATTCAACCCCCTTGAAAGTTGTCAGATTTGTCTGGATTACAAATGAGAGACTTGCATATATTATTCCAGTCAGTATTTTTATAGCAAACTCATTTGCTCTAACAGTATATTCTCAAAGCCAAAATTAATTATCCATCAGCACAGCTTTTAAAGTAAATTAAAAACTGGAAAATGCTGCTTGCAAAAGTATTCAACCCCTACACAGTAGTATTTGGTAGAGCCACCTTTTGCTGCAACAACAGCTTTAAGTCTTTTGGGGTAAGTATCTACCAGCCTTGCACACTGTTCGGGAGTGATTCTTGCCCATTCTTCTTGGCAGATTTGTTCCAGGTTGGTTGGGTAGCGCTTGGACCGAAGTAATATTCAAACAGTGCCACAGATTCTCGGTGGTATTGAGATCTGGACTTTGACTTGGCCACTGTAGGACATTCACCTTTTGTTGTTTAACCACTCCTGTGTTGCTTTGGCCTTGTGCTTGGGATCGTTGTCCTGCTGAAAGGTGAAGTTTTCCCAAGCTTCAGTTTTTAGCAGACTGAAGCAGGTTCTCTTGCAGTTTCTCCTGTATTTTGCTCCATCCATTCTTCCTTCAATTTTAACAAGATGCCCAGTCCCTGCTGATGAAAAGCATCCCCACAGCATGATGCTGCCACCACCATACTTCACTGTAGGGATGGTGTTTCTCAAGGCATGGGCAGTTAGTTTGCCACACATACGCTTTGAATTTTGGCCAAAACTCTATATCTTGGTCTCATCAGACCACAAAACCTTGTGCCACATCTTAGCTGGGTCACTCTCATGCTTTCTGGCAAACTCCAGATGTGCTTTGATATGGTTCTTTTGAGTAATGGCTTTTTCTAGCCACCCTCCCATACAGGCCAGTATTATGCAGAGCTCTTGATATGGTTGACTGATGCACCTTCACTCCACTCTCAGCCACTGAACTGTGTAGCTCCTTCAAAGTGATTGTTGGCCTCTCTGTGGCTTCCCTTCCTAGTCTCCTCCTTGTTCGGATGCTGAGTTTTGAGGGACGGCCTTGTCTAGATATTGCCTGAGTGGTGTGATGCAGCTTCCACTTCCTCACTATTGATCAAACAGTGCACACTGGGATATCCAAACACTTGGATATTATTTTGTACCCTTTTCCTAATGTATGCATGTCTATTACTTTATCTCTAACTTCCTTAGAATGCTCTTTAGTCTTCATTTTCACACCCTTCCTTCAGATTCACAGTCTGACCAATGGTCATTAAACTGCCGGGGTTATCCAGAAAATGTAAGCTACTTTAATGTTTCAGAGGTGAGGCCAATTGTGTCCTCGTTAGGGCAATATTTTTCATCTGTATAAACTTGGAGCTTCCAGAGCACAGGGGTTGAATACTTATGCAAACAGCATATTTCAGTTATTTATTTTTCTTAAACATATTTTCTAACATAAAACCAATGTCACTTTAAAATAATTATTTTGAGAGTCAGTCTTTTTAAATAAATATTACACAGAACAAAATCTCAATATATCATTTGTAATCCAGACAAATCTGACAATTTTCAAGGGGGGTTGAATACTTTTGCAAACCACTGTATTACAATAATGAAATGCCTTTAGTGATAGGTTATTGTAGCTTGAAGCTAGCCAGAAGGAAATGGCACTTAGACTTGGGACTAAATTAAAAACTGGTACAAATTTCCTTCCTCATGCCTTTGGTCCTAAATCTCCTAACAAAGGTGGAGGACAAAATATTAGCACTCCCTAATGAAATACCACATCAGACCTTAAGGGCTGTTGAGTCTAGAAATGAAACTTATAAAAAAAGAACCAGGGAGGAGTATTTTTCCTCTGAAACTGATGACTCATGGTACAATGTCCAAACACTAAATCTGCTAAAAAAGGTAGGCATGCCACCAATTTCTGTATTCCTCTCAGTAACAGATTTACTACCTTAAAAACAACTGACACTGATCCTGACTCAAGTCCAACACAAACTTTAATCACGTTCGATACTCCTATTAATCCTACATTACCAGTTACTACTGGAAGCAACTGTGAACCATCTGTGACCAGTAATATTGAGCCGTTAAATATAATGAACAAAAATAATGTGGAAACAAATAGCTTTGATCAGCAATCCCCAAGAAACTTATTGGTCATGGGTGACTCTATGATTAAACATTTGGACAGGGCAGTGTGCAACCCTGATAAAGCACATAGAACAGTATCCTCATTCAGGGGGGCTAGAATAGCAGATTTAACATACATGTGTAAAACTACTGTTAAGAACTCTGGTAGTAATCCACTTGTACTTATCCATGCTGGGGCTAACAATGTACTTTGGGATTCAACTGAGAAAATTAAACAGGACCTAGTGGCACTCTCCAATAAATTGATTTATCTAGGCTGTGAAACTGCCATAGAAATTCTGCCTATACCCAAGGCCTTACCCCATCTAAACCAGAAAATAAGAGCTATAAATGACTGGCTAAGAAAATAGACACTGAGGCAAGGGATTAAGTGTCT
Organism: Neoceratodus forsteri; assembly: GCA_016271365.2. Lineage (NCBI taxonomy): Eukaryota > Metazoa > Chordata > Ceratodontiformes > Ceratodontidae > Neoceratodus > Neoceratodus forsteri. The sequence goes on along the minus strand of CM057454.1, from coordinate 1,018,908,514 downwards.
AACTCACTGGGAAGAATTCTACCTTCAGGATGATCTGTACTGTAAAGATGGCTTACATTTAAGTAAAAAGGGAAATGAAGTCCTGGGTAAACACTTTGCTAATTTTATAGATAAACATTTAAACTAATAAAGGGGGGAAGGAATTGTCAAAATATCAGACACAGCGACAGCCAGAACCCCTCAGTCCCGATAAATAAAATCCTTAATGCTTCCCCTCACCTGCATAGATCACAAGAGATAAAAATACAATAAACATATTATTACTTAATGCCTGTAGTTTAACAAATAAAATAGACGAACTAAAACACGTTATACAAACAGAAAATATAACAATCTGCAAGGTCACCGAAAAATGGTTTCAAGATGACAGCTGGAACACAGATATACCAAGTTTTAACAGAGTAACAAAGAATAGAACAGACAAAATGGGGGGGATGGTACTTTACATATCAGAAAGATATACATCCCATTCTGTTACTCCAAAAGACATTTCTAGCAGTGATAATGAAATTATATGGGCCGAGATTAAACTATCTGCTATAAAGTTATGTTTAGGTCTAGCTTATAGACCTCCAAACTTAAACATAGAGCAAAACAGTGACTTCTTAAAAGTAACAGACAAGTTCGACCTTAGTAACAACTACATATTAATGGGTGATTTTAAATTCCCCAATATTAACTGGGAGATGTCCCAATGTAGTGGATCAACAGAAAGAGACTTCTTAGAAATAACAGTAAACCAGAACCTAGACCAAATTATTAGAACAGGAACAAGAAATAATAATATCTTAGATATTATTCTTACAAATATGGGGGATAAAGTATTAGAACCCACTATACTTGAACCACTGCGTAACAGTGACCACAGTATGATTTTGTTTCAAATTCAATCTAAAACTGCAGGGCCTAAAGGGAATACCACGGTCAGGGATTATTCCAGAGCTAACTTTAGAGAAACAAAAACCTACTTGGCTTCTTGGGATTGGCAGACTGAATTTATAGGCCTTAATGTGCACCAGGTGTGGACACATATCTGGTCTAAAATGAAATTCTGCCTTGACACTTGGGTTCCTACCAGAAAAAAATACATTAATGGATACAGAACCCCTGTCTGGTGGAATAATAAAATCGAAAGACTTACTGATAAAAAGAACAAGAGATATAGGAAATATAAAAAAAGGCCACTGATAACCAACTGGAACAGCTATAAAAAACACTCAAATGTAGTTAAGCAACATATAAGAAACGCAAAGATAGATACTGAAAATAAACTAGCCGTTGATACATTGGACAACAAAAAAAAGTTCTATAACTATACAGGCTCACTTAGAGGCTAGCAGACCACATTAGGTCCCATTCAAACAAATGCAGGGTTAACCAGTAATGAAACAGAAATGGCCAGATAACTTAATGATTATTTTCTGACTGTGTTTACACCCAAGGAAAATCTTAATGGGGCTGTGTTTAGTAGCAATAACCAGAATTTGACCCCAGTCACTATAGAGGATACTGAGAAAGTACTTCAGCGACTAAAAATTAACTCCTTAGCCGGTCCAGATGAAGTTCATCCCAGGTTCCTCAAGGAAATTGCTACAGAAATCTCAGGACCACTGTGTACGCTTTTCAATTTATCATTATCTGAGGGCGAAAGCATCTCTGTATGGAACGATGCCATGGTCATCCCTATTCACAAATTGGGAAATAAAACAGATGCATCAAACTATAGGCTGATAAACTTAACATCTGTTGTAGAGAAAGCATTAGAAAGACTTATCTAACCTAGATTGGAAGAACATATTCTCCTCAATAACCTACAGGATACTACACAACATGGCTTCACACAGGGTAGGTCATGTCTGACTAATTTATTGCATTTCTTCGAAAATGTTAGTTCCTCACTAGATACGGGTTTACCAGTGGATATTATATTCCTGGATTTTGCGAAAGCATTCAATAAGGTCTCTCATAATATTCTAATAAAACACATGGTCGCATTAGAATTTCCCCAGTATTTAATAAACTGGGTTACTGCATGGTTAAATAACTGACAACGTACCACAATCAAGGGATACTCTTCGGCATGGGGTGAGGTGACAAGTGGGGCGCTTCTGGGCTCTGTACTGTTTTAATATACTGATCTCCTCAATGCAGGCATCTGATAATGTTTGTATGACAAAGTATGCAGATGACTGTAAAATAGGTGATATAGTCAACTCCCCTGAGGCAGCTGCAAAATTCCAAAAAGAGCTATCATCCCTGGAAATATGGGCAGATAAGAACAAAATGCTGATCAACATGCAAAAATGCAAAGTAATGCACCTGGGACATTACTCAAAATATAATAATGTACTTAATCATGTGGTACTTCAAGAAACCACAAACAAAAGGGACCTGGGAGTAATCATAGGTAATAAACCCAACTTTGATAATAACACCATAACAAAGTAAAAAAAAAAATGTCAACGAATCATGGGATGCATCCTGAAATACATTAAGGGTAGGCAGCCAAAAGTTATTTTACCATTGTACACGGGTTTAGTAAGATCACACTTGGACTATTGTGCACCAAACAAAAACAGAGGAAAAAACTAATCGAGGGAGTCCAACGAAAAATAACAAAAAAGATTACAGGTATGGAAAACATAGAATATGGGGAGAGGCTGCAACAACTGGATCTTTACTCAGTGAATTATCGACAACTACGTGGTGATCTGTGCTTAGTACATAAAGCCATAAGAGACCCAGTCCTCTTAGAAACCCTTGGTTTAGAAACAAACCCTAACAAAGTTCAAACTAGGTCTCATAATCTCAAATTAAAAGGCGAACAATGTAGAACTAAGAAGAGAAGCCAGTGATACACACAGCGAGTAGTTAACCAATGGAATACACTTCCATGTGTAACAGTTAAGAGTAGAACCATAGACGCATTTAAACAACAGTTAGATCTACATATGGGTCTCGCTAAAGTTAACTATTTGTAAAAACAATACCACCCTAGGGTGATGAGCTCTCGTAAAGGCATTGCCTCCTGAGCTTGTAAGATGCTATGAAACTATGAAGCTACTGTCATGGTAAGATTTTACCTAACTGTGCTTTCTAGGAGTGGTATATGATGTTCATCCAGACAGACCCCCCCCAACCTCCCCCTAGTAGTGGCACACAATACTGCTTCCATCCAGCAGGCAAGAACTGGCGTCGGGGCAGTGCTAGGGGAGTTACCACCCAGGTGGGTGGGAGGGAGGAGCCAGCTTGAAGACTTTCCGCAGATCTTAAAGGGGAAAAGAGACTGCCAAGACATGTGAATGAACTTCATACACTACTCCTAGAACTACTGTTATAGGTCAGTAAACTTTTTTTTTTGTCACTGTCCGGTGTGCCTCTGCCTCAGAGCTTTGGCTCTCTATGCCCTTTCTGTTGCCATTTTTCAGCAATCTCTGGGATGCGTGGTTAGGCCCCATCCTGCCTTTTTCTCCAGGACGAGGGGCATTGTTGTTGCTGGTGGACCTGGCTTCCTTTGGGACTGGCGGCATCCTCTATTTCCTTGTGGCCTCTGGGCTTTCTCTTCTCCTGTTTTGGTCCCACCCCCATGGGATTTCGGTGGGGGCTTTCGGGGCAGTTCTCTGGGGTCCCGCCTGGCTGGGACCCTGGGGCCGGTGGCAGCCTCGCAACCTCTTCCTTCCTGCCCCCTGTCCCACTTTGGGCCCAGCAAGGGTCAAGTTCTTTGTTTTCTGCCAGTCTCGGCTGGCCCAGGCCCTTGGCAGTTTGCGCTCTGTGCCTCCCCTGCCGACTTAGCCTGTGGGTGGTGATACCGCTGTCTCTCCTGTCCTGCCCATTGTCTTAGCAGCCAGGGTTTGGCGGGCTTTCACCTTGGCCAGTTGCGGCTGGCCTTGGTCCGTCACCGGTGGTGCTCCGTGCCTTCCTCAGCACCATGTGGCATCCCTCACCTTGCGGGAGTTGAAAGGATTTTCCTTCTCAGAGAAGTTCAAGCCTGGCATGGGCTTGACGTGGGGGTGTCTAGTGCCTGCCCTGTCACGTTCTGACCTCCCCATCGCTTGACGCTGCCTGGAATGCCTCCTCTAATGGTGTCACCCCTTTGCCTCTCTTTGGCTTGTTGCGGGCCCGGATGCTGCTGTCTTGTGGATCCCTCCTGTTTGGACCCAGCTCTGTGGGCTATGCTCCATCACTGTTGCTATGGCTATCTGGATGGGAACAATTCTGGCCTCATTCTCTGCTCCCCAGAGGACTGCTGTGATGTCAATGCTGGGGTGGGGGAAGAATGCCTTTCTGCTGCTAGCAGCACTGGTTTAGCAGACATAGTTCTTGGTAGGGGCTTCAGCCAGTGGTCTCTCGGGCTGCCCCTATCATCTGTCGGGTCTCCCGCTTCCCTCTCTTTGTGAAGAGCCCTTCTATGTTCGCCCCAGGCCTGGACTTTCTTGCAGCATGCCCCCTACCCAGGTGTTTGGTGGACACGCCGGCAGACTCTGTGAGAGGTGGCTGGGGTTTTTCAAGATTGTCCTCCACCTCTTTCCCTTTGGGGCTCCTCACCTTTTTTCTCTCCTAGCAGGGTGGGAAAAATCAGGTAGCCAGGTGGCCAATGGCTACTAAAAAAATTGATTTGGATACCAGATTTTGCAAGCTATGGGCCAACTGGCTACTTACTGACAAAGTGATTTTTGAGCCCTTATAAAGGATGATCACTAAAAATATTGATTTGGCTATCAAATTTTGAATGATAGTGGCCAAACTGACCACCAGGTCACAAAGTGATTTGTCTCACCCTGTCTTCTAGGTGAGGCCATGGTCTGGGCACCTCTAGCACTCCTGCCCAGTTGACGGCCCCTAAGCCAGGCTTTAGCAATTGATAAGGGGCCCTGACTAGCTCCAGGAGGTTGTGTCCTGGGCTATCCCTATGCTCTGCTGGCTCTCCTGTATTCTTCTTTTGGTGAAGGGACCATCTGCATCTCCCCTGCCCTGGGGCTTCCTGCACCATATCCCTGCCCAGGTGCTTGGATGCCACCCCAACGAACTCTGCAAGGGGTGTCGTGGCCATTCCAGCCTACCCCCCCCTTTTCTCTGGGGCTCACCACTTTTCTCTCTGCCACCGTTGAGGCTGTGGCCAGGGCACCTGTCGCACTTTGGACCCACTGCCTACCCCTGTACAATGCCTGAGGTACAGGGTATGCCCATTCTCTTGCTAAACCTGGCTGTAGTGAGTATTAGAGGTCTCGTCCCTGACACAGCTATGCATTGCCCTGGCCGCCCCTGATGTGTTATGACCAGGGATCCCCATTCTCCCAGCAGTGAGGGCCATGCCCCTTTTCCAGAGGCACACATTACTCTTTCTCAGCTGAGGCGCTTCTTTCTGTCTTCTGTTAGTATGTGTTCCATAAATATACACACTGCATCCATGTAATTATTTTTGCAGCACCAGGTTGTGCATTAGAGAAAGAGTAATGTGTGCTCCTGGACAGCCAAGGTTCCAGTTGTCTTGGTGGCGCAGCTAGTTAGCGCGACTAGAACGGTATTCCGGGTGGCCTGGGTTCAAGTCCCTGCTGAGGCACTTACTACTTTCTCTCCTCTGTTTGTATGTGTTCCATAAATATGCACACAGCACCCATGTGATTAAAAAATGAAGTAATTATTTGTGTGTAACCCCCCCACCGGCCCCCCTTCTTTAACTAGCAGGGCTGCTTCTCTCACCACAGACATCTAGGGGCAAACGAGAGGGGTTGGGGTTTACATAAGTGAACACAGATCTGGAAAACAGAGAAATGGCCACCATTAGGCTAGGTGACCCGACTGTTACACTAGAACAGTCAAACCCAAGTGTGGCTACTTGGCACACACCTGGGGGGACCAATTACCTTGGCCAGCAACCCAGGTCCCTGAGAGAAAACGTTTGCTCACACTTATGCTAGGTTTGCACTTTTGGACACGGGCACCCAAGTAAATCCAGACACAAGGAAGCAATAACAATACTGTCCAAACCAGGCTGGGATTCTAGAGTGTGGCTTTTATTCACATAACAAAGTAGGAGTAATCACAAAGCGAAGATGGACCCCCATAGGGCTACACATACTGGTGTTGCAGATTCTCGAGAGTATTGAAGTTCCTGACATTCCCATTTAGCATAGGCTGAAGTAACACAAAACAGTTAACACCCTGGTTCTGAAATGGAGATTGGCACACATGGCCAGAAGTGGTACATTTCCCATCGACTAGGCACACACGGCCAGTACTAGGATACTTTCCCGTATTTCATGAAGAATGAAGGTGGTACACATGACCACAAAGGAGCACATCCAGGATCAGGAATTTTCACAAGCCACCATCCTAGGGTAAACCGAAGAAAACAGCCCACATTCAGGGGTAATTACTTCCAATATGCATTGGCCAGATGCACTAAATGAAAATGTACTGGTGCCCAAACTGAACCCTGAGAGGTAAACAGGGTTACTGCAGATGGAGGATCTCCCACCTTTTGCTTCCAAGTTTATACTCGGACATTCATGTGGTTAAAAACACCACACAACTGTAGAAAACTTTACCATACTACACACACACACCTCTGAGGTGTCAGAAGTTAAAAGTTCTGTACTTGGACGGTCCCATACTGGACTCCAACATAGGCAGACACTTTTAAAACACAGAAAGTCTAGGTGACTGAGTCCCTTTGTCAGAGAAATTCACCCCTAGGTATTGCAGGTGCCCCTCCTGGGCTTACTCAGAAGAAAAGTTGTACTCATAAGGTACTACAAAGCGATATTTATAAATTATTATTAGGTTTAAAAAAAAAAAATACCAGTCCTGGACCCAATAATATTTGTTCCAAATTCCTCTTGGGAGCAATAGATACAATTACACCACCACTTCCGATTATCTTTAACAAATCTTTCCAAGAATCCATGGTTCCCCTAGACTGGTTAACGGCAATAGTGACCCCCAATTTTAAACAGGGATTGCATTCTAAAGTTGATAATTACCGTCCAATCAGTCTAACCTCGATTCCCTGTAAATTATTGAAGAAAGTACTCAAAACAATGTTAGAAAATGAAGTTGAATCTCTAAATATTACTGACATTACCCAACACGGATTTACAGCTGGTTTATCTTGCACTACTAATCTGCTGTCATCCTATAATTCCATAAGCTTGAATCTGGACTTAGGCATTCCCTCAGATGTCATTCTGTTAGACTATAATAAAGCCTTCGATAAAGTATCCCATGCTATTCTGATTAACAAACTTACCCACTTAGGCTTTTCAGCAACATTGGTGTCATGGATAAGAAGCTGGTTGACTAATAGATCTCACAGGGTCCGGGTCAATGGCACTATGTCAGACCTGGGTAAAGTGACAAGTGGTGTTCCCCAGGGCTCTGTCCTGGGACCCACTCTGTTTAACATCTTCATTAGCGATATGAAAATCCAGTCATCTAACATCCTTATGAAGTTCGCTGATGACACCAAGCTAGGAGGAGCTGTTGATAATGCGGGCAATGCTAACTGATCTTGCAACAATTGAAGACTGGGCTTTTACCAACAAAATGGACTTTACTGTGTCTAAATGTGCTATCTTACATATGGGGAAAAATAACCCAAAACAGGCATATACACTGAACAATATCAAAATTAAGGTTTCCTGTCTCGAAAAAGATCTCGGGATCCAAGTAAATAATAAACTTATGTCATTTTCACACTGCAATAAAATCGCTAATCAAGCCAATGCTCTACTTCGTAGGATTAATTGCACATTTGTACCAAAAACTGAACAATGCATTATTACCTTGTACAGATCCCATATCAGGCCCTATCTAGATTATGGTTCCCCGTTTTGGAGTCCTTATCTCATTAAAGATGTAAATAGAGTTGAGAAGTCTCAGAGTAGAGTAACAAAAATTATTCCTCATTTGGCACATCTGGATTATGAGACCAGACTACAAAAGACAGGTTTGCATTCCCTTGAATTAAGAAGAACAAGAGGCGATTTACTACTACTCTTTAAGATTATCAAATCACCCATTTTGATGAGTCAATGTAGCATATCAGTCGCCACTAGAAAAATCGGACCAAGGTTAAACAATAAACAGTTGGATATCGCTAAATGTAACACTAATAAGAGACAAAACTTTTTCTCTATAAGAACTCCCCGTCTATGGAATACTCTTCCACAAGACATTATTGATGCAACTACTATAACGTCTTTTAAAGTGAAACTAGATAAATGGCTAACCAGATAGAACCATAACAATGATCCACACATGTGGAGGACAATCTTGATGGGCCTTGGCCTTCTTTTGTCCTTTCAACCAAGTAAGTAATCACAACAAATGAAGATTCCCAAGGCAGCTTCAACAGACAGAATGGATTGAGAGGATTGCCCCTGATCCCTGACGATCGCCCCCATCCTTCCTGGGATGCGTAAAGGAAAACCCAGTTAGCAAGGTCTCCACCACTTCAGATACTGTCTTCTATGTTCTTCTAAGGCGAGAACAAACTACCCAAAACTAAAAAGGTAGCTCTCTGTCAGAGCTAAATGAGGAGCTGCACAGCAAGGTGCAGCCTCCTCCTGGAACTCATACGCCAAGACTAACTCAGCTCTAGCTGACAACTGCTTGGCAGAGTGTGGCTTATGCCGCTACGAGAGTTCTAAGATTACATCATCACTCTAGCTCCGCTGAGGCTGAAAACAGTGTGTGACGTGTGAAACCCATTTACCTGCCATTTCACAAGCTGCCTTCCCTGCCTGCCACTGATTCTAACTGGGATTCTAGTAACCCCTGGGAACAAGGTGATTACACCCACCCTTAGCCAGGAAAATGACTGTCCCCAGTCATTACCTACCCAGCACCAGACCATCCTACCCTGTGTGCTACCTACGGAGAGGAGTGATCAGGCCCTCTCCTACCATGTGCCAGGAACAGGCAGGCAACACTAAGAACCCAGAGGCCATTGGCTGATGCATCAGTCCCTACACTACGATCTTACTATGGAAAACCAGTGCTCTGAAGAACTGTCCAGAGTATATTCTGACAGACCAGAGCTGTGACCCCTACTGCAGATCAGGACCACAACCAGTCTATCCCCCCTAGCCCTCTAGGGAAAACCTATCTAACCACAAACTTACCCAAAGAGAGGACCTCCCCCCAGCCCAGGACACCTACAAACGAAAAACACAGTGCTAACTCTATACCTAAGTATTACACTCCTACTATCCCCCACGCACTAACACCTGTGGAAGGAAAACTGTTAAGACCTGTTAACCATACAATTCTACAAAAACACTCCAAGAGCAGTGGAACTTGGATGAGTTCCCACATCCTCTTCTGGTCTTCTCTTCTTTCTTCTTTAACAGGAACCACCTGAAAGAGAAAAAGAGACAAAACACACCACAGATCTGCAGAACACACAGTATGTGAACAGCAAACTCAGGACTCCTCCACTGGGCGTCAACAGGCATATTTTTATTTAATGAAAAAAACAGACGCCACGATCAGCCAAAGGGATCAACAGCAAGTAATCCCAACCGGTTTTGTGCTATCTGCATGTCATCAGGGAGTCAAAAAAAAAAACAAAACAGTATGATAACAATAACCCTTACCATCAAACACTGGAGAATCCCCCAAAAAATATGTTTTAGAAAAGTAGAAAACAGTAGACAACATCAAACTTTATGTACAATACACCTTTTTTGGTGGGGGGATGGAATGCCCTAAATGTCCCAACTAGTGACAAACAGTTATGCCCGAAGGCAAGAGTTCATAAAAGAGTCTCTCCTGGGCCGGAGCCCACTGAAGCACAGTTCTTGAAGTACTGTAATCCCAAAGGAGAGAGTCTTTGTGGACAGTTCAACAGTCTGTAGTCTGCCAGATGTAGGATATGTATTGCAATGTCAATAAAGTGAGAAAAGTCTGGACTTACCAGTCCCTTGAAGAAAGAAAGAAAAAATGGATATCACCTACTTCTCCAGCCGAAGACTCTCCCTGGTAGCATTTTTCAGATACAGCTGGGCAGAAATCTTATGGAAAACAGGATGATGAACTGGAAACTGCTGGGTTTATGTCATCTAGGACATGGAACTTTGGAATAGGAAAGGAACAGCTGGGCTGATGTCATCTAGGCTATCTGAAAGACCAGGCGATGAAATTGGAAAGGCACACTGTAGAGGCTGACGAATCTGGACGCACCTTGAATCCTGCAACACCAGACTGGCGGAACAACATGGGTACGACAACGGCTGGATGGCAGACACTTGCTACCACTGCTTTGCTTCCCTCTGGGTAGGCACGGGCATATTCTTAAGACGATAGTACACTTGAGGGTAGTAACAATTTGTGATCCTATCTGGGCGTACATAATTCACTTTATGGAAAGTCTGTTTTCCTTTAGGGTCCACATATCGTACAGTGTCTGTGAACAATGTCCTGCCCAACTTCCAAAACCGCAGTTTGTGTCTCATTACTTTATTTCTGACATAGGAAGTTGTACTTGGATGAATATCTTGCCTGGCCGCTTCTTCCTCTAGCCAGGCTCTCCTGTGTTTCTCAGTCTCCTCCCAGACTCTTCGGGGAAAAGTAGGAAAGGTCCACCCATATATGTCGTTGGCCTTCCTGTGAACCAGTCTTTCCTCCTTACTGCTTTTCATCAGTTTACGACCCTCGGCCTGACTTGGGGGTGGCCAGTCCAGGTTCTGCTAGTGTCGCATACTCAAAGAAATGTAGAACTTGTCCCCAACCCCTTCTGAGGGCAGGGCTGTGGAATCACCAACTTCTTCTTCTGGTTCCTCTGAGGCAAGAGTTTGAGGCCGCTGACTGGGACCCTCAAAAGAAAGATACATATCTTCTTCCTCCTCTTCCTCACTCAAAACTTGGTCCCAGGAGTGAGCAGTCGTCCTCACTCCTGAGACAGTCCACTCTTCACTGGGTGCGGAGGTAGACACCTTCCATTCTAGAGTCTCTCGAACCTCATACTTTCCAGTGAAGCTAGGGCTAGGACCCACTGTCCACTGATCCACGGATTCTCCCCTCCACACTGTCCATGTGCGACACAGGCGTGGAGACATCACGAGGAATCTGCTCTGGCAGTACATCTACACCTTCTTCCTTTGTGTCACACTCTGCTGGGCCTTCCCCAGAAGGTTCAATCTGGTGCTGTGTGCTGCTACATGCAGGGTCTTCTACTTTTGTCCAAGTGGGAGCCAAACGAATTTGGGATGTTCTAGTCAGATCTTGCTTCTCTAAACACCCTGAACAGTGAGGAATCAAGACTACGTCCCTCCCAGCCTTGAGGCACATTATGCATACTCTCACAGGGTAGTTGGGAATTGCAACATGAGGAGGCAGACTTCCACCATAGAAACATTGCTCTATTTCTTTAAGCTTGGCAATCTCCTCCTCTATCATAGTTCGGGCATGATCCAGGTAGTGGGATGGTCCCGAAGCCATATCTGTAAATGAACACACAAATGTTCACTGTTACTACTGAATCCACTGTACTTGGAACAGTCTCTCAAAATGGCTCACTGTTGCTGAGCTTACATTACTGCCCCACCCTGTAATGGCGGCGGCAGCACTCCTGATGCATCAACAAATCTGTATCTGACTCAAGCCACTGCACAACCGACTTACTGCATACTGAAAATTTACTCAGACTGTAACGATTGCACTGCTTTTACCTTCCTCAGATCATCTATATAATTTTTGGAGTTTATGATTTGCTTTCAATCAATTGTACTTGCTTAAAGTCACTAAAGCCACAGTATTTCTATGAGCAGGATTGCCTGCTTGTTGCAGCCTCTCATACAACTCACAGTCTCTCAGATTGCTCAGAAAATTATACTGTTGCTGAATCCATAATACATGCTCACAGTCTGTTGCTCAGAATTCTTGCTTGTTTTGATTACTTTACAGTACTTCTTTGCAAAAACAATCGCACTGTTTACAAACAGATCCAGCTGGCTTTTGAAAAACACAACACAGTTTGAGCTCAGTTTTGCTGAATGGTACTCACTGAATAAGTAGCTGGCTTGTTCCGATGGAAAATCTCAGCCTAAAGTCGATCCTGGAAGGCCTCTGGGTTGAAACAGGCTGGCGATCCTGCCGATTGTCACTACAGACACCACGCTTGCTTCCCAGTCGGTCGGATTATGGATTGAGCCCGATCTTGCACAGAAACAGTCTGTATTTACAGATTTTTAGAATGTTTACAGTCACCGCGACGATTCTTCTGCTACCAGCACGCACACCACTTGCTTTCTCCCTCTTGAACACTGGGCAGCACTCTGAAACTGGCTGTGGGCGGGACTGATTGCAGTCTCACCAATCACTCTATGCCATGCAAATGAGCTCCTCTGTCTTCTTGTGCTTTTCCTCCATGGCAGTTGTTGAGCAGGCAAAATTTAAACTGCAAAACAACTTTTTTTTCTCAGTTGAATTTTTTCGTGGTGGGTGCGCTTGTTTTGACCATTTCGTTACTCAGAACTTGGCTATTTTTTAGTGACTCCCCCAGTTCACACAGCAAGCATTTGAAACTTTCAGGGCACAACTGTCTCTTTGTTTCCCAAAATCCCCAATGCTTTTCTGTCACAGAAAACTTAAAAATTACAGCTGGTAAACATTCTGCTTTATGCAGGACAAGGGGCACACACAGTTTGGCTTTACAGCTCCTTTGGTAAACGGCACAATCACAGCAGCACATGAACAGCAGGCAGACGGCGTCACATACAGATGGCACTACTCCTTATGCGCAAAGCTTCCAATTTTGGGCTACCAACTGCCAGACAGACAAAATGCTAGCCACAACCTGAGCAAACATCTTTAGTTTTCTCCCAAAATTCAAACACATCGTCTGACGAGCTCCCATTTTTGTAACCCCTCCCTCCACCGGCCCCCCTTCTTTAACTAGCAGGGCTGCTCCTCTCACCACAGACGTCTAGGGGCAAACGAGAGTGGTGGGGGTTTATGTAAGTGAATACAGATTTGGAAAACGGAGAAATGGTCACCATTAGGCTAGGTGACCCGACTGTTACACTAGAACAGTGAAACCCAAGTGTAACTACATGGCACACACCTGGGGGGACCAATTACCATGGCCAGCAACCCAGGTCCCTGAGAGAAAACGTTTGCTCACAGTTATGCTAGGTTTGCACTTCTGGACAGGGGCACCCAAGTAAATCCAGACACAAGGAAGCAATAACAATACTTTCCAAACCAGGTTGGGATTCTAGAGTGTGGCTTTTATTCACGTAACAAAGTAAGAATAATCACAAAGCAAAGATGGACCCCCATAGGGCTACACATACTGGTGTTGCAGATTCTCGAGAGTATAGAAGTTCCTGACATTCCCATTTAGCATAGGCTGAAGTAACACAGAACAGCTAACACCCTGGTTCTGAAATGGAGATTGACACAGATGGCCAGAACTGGTACATTTCCCATCGACTAGGCACACACGGCCAGTACTAGGACACTTTCCCGTATTTCATGAGGAATGAAAGTGGTACACACGACCACAAAGGAGCACATCCAGGCTCAGGAACTTTCAGAACCCACCATTGTAGGGTAAACTGAAGAAAACAACCCACACACGGGGTAATTACTTCCATTAGGCATTGGCCAGATGCACTAAATGAAAAAGTACTGGTGCCCAAACGGAACGCAGAGAGGTAAACAGGGTCACTCCAGATTTGGGGGGGGGGTCTCCCACCTTTTGAGTCCAAGTTTATACTCGGCCATTCATCTGGTTAAAAATACCACACAACTGTAGAAAACTGTAGATGCTATCTTGAAATGTATTTCACTCTTAACATACTACACACACACACCTCTGAGGTGTCAGAAGTTAAAAGTTCTGTACTTGGATGATCACATACTGGACTCCACATAGGCAGACACTTTTAAAACACAGAAAGTCTAGGTGACTGAGTCCCTTTGTCAGAGAAATTCCCCCCTAGGTATTGCAGGTGCCCCTCCTGGGCTTACTCAGAAGAAGAATTGTACTCGCAACAAATGGAGGTGTCCAAGGCAGCTTCACCGGACAGAATGGATTGAGGGGATTGCCCTTGAACCCTGAAGATCGCCCCCATCCCTCCTGGGATGGGGTAAAGGAAAACCCAGTTAGGAAGGTCTCCACCACTTCAGACACTGTCTTCTGTGTTCTTCTAGGGTGAGAACAAACTACCCAAAAGTAAAAAGGTAGTTCTCTGTCAGAACTAAATGAGGAGCTGCACAGCAAGGTGCGGCCTCCTCCTGGAACTCACACTCCAAGACCAACTCAACATTCTGCTCCAGCTGACAATTGCTTGCCAGAGTATGGCATATGCCCTGCGAGAGTTCTAAGATTACATCATCACTCCAGCTCAGCTGAGGCTGAAAACATTGTGACAGTGTGAAATCCATTTACCTGGTATTTCACAAGCTACCTTCCCTGTCTGCCACTGATTCTAACTGGGATTCTAGTAACCCCTGGGAACAAGGGGGTTACATGTACAGCACCAGGTTGTACATTGAAGAAAGATTAATGTCTGCTCCTGGACAGCCCTGGTTCCAGTTTCCTTGGTGGCACAGCTGGTTAACGCACCGGAACGGTGTTCTGGGTGGCCTGGGTCCAAGTCCCAGCTGAGGCACTTACTACTTTCTCTCCTCTGTTTGTATGTGTTCCATAAATCCCGGGTCACACCTGAAAATAGGCACTTGGCTGTCTAGTGTGCTTACCCGGTTGACAAAAGCAAATAAATAAATATGCACAACGCATGCATGTGATTGAAACATTATGTATTAGAAAGTCATAGAAACCCTCCCTACCTCCCCTTCTAGAACCTTAGTATAAAAGGGTTCTTCAGAAAATTAAAATCAGGTATTCTTCAAAAAATTGTTTTGCTTGAGCAGTTTTTAAAAATTCCAAACTTTGACATTTTGATAATTTATAATACAGTGAATGTGTTTCATTTTACTGTTTTTACATTTTATGCACACAGGAGGAAAACTAGTAGTAGTACGCTTACCCACAGAAGTAGATTGTTGGATTATTACAGGTGGCTTTTGTCCCATAGATTTAAACTGAAAAAGATGGTTAAACTTAGCTGTATCTTCAGGTATCTTCTGTAGCTGGTTGAAAATGAATCTGATGCTTAAGCTGAGTGTTCTGTTGAGGCACCACCGTGGAGCTATGGGACCTAATTGTCTTTATCGTTTATAAGAATACATAGCATAGGTTAGTTAGGTGGTCACTGTTCTCTTCTGGTCTTCAGCAATTTTATTTATTTATTTAGCTTTTGTTTACCGGGTAAGTACACTAGACAAGTATTATGCCTATTTTCAGGAATGACCCGGTAGATCTGGTGTTAGAACGACAGGGAAAGTGTGACAACACTGCAGGGTTTGAACTTGAACATTATTTTGTTCTGTCACCGGGCCAACAACTGAGGGCTGAGATACTGCATAATGTATGACTTGCTCACACAACCTCTAGAAGAAACATAATTTATTACTGTGGTGAGTAATTTTTTTCTCTCAACAACATGCATGCACTAAAGCCCCTAATTCAGTTCAAAATATCAAGGATAGCACTATGCAAATCCCTGTGACGGGTTGGCCAGAGGTTTCAGCTGGAATAAAAGTAGTCCCACAGCAGGCTTTTAAAATGATCCAATTCAGAGCCAGCCCGCTTGTGGCGCTGGTCGCTACACCTCGTGCCATGCCGGCAACCCAGGTTGGGAAGCGAGCCTGGGCCACCGGGGTCAGAAGGGGTGAGAGAGGATCGAACGTCTTGGAGGACTGCTCTCCTCTCCCGGAGGGGTGGGGGCCTGTCATCCCACTCGTTAACTGCCCTCTGGCAGTAGCTGGAGGGCAGTATGGATTGGGAGGCACATACCTACATCAGTAGGGGAGGAGAGAAGGGAGAAAAAGGGGAAAGGAGCTGGCAGGCTTCATGATGGCCTCGCATCCCTGTGCCACCCCAAGAGCTCCTGGATTTGTGTTTTTTTTTTTTGTGGGGGGGGGGAAGCTGTGCTGTCCTCCCTGGCCCCGCCTCTGGGGAACTACCGGGGATTGGCTGAGCGGGGATGCGCGGGGCCGGAAGATGAGTCCCTAAAAGGGAGGGCCATAGCCGCATGCCAGGCTCCGGCCAAAACAGTTAATAGAAAACAAATAATAATAAATTGATCCAATTCAGTGTAACTAACCACAGACTGTGCTTCATCCTTTTAATACTTGTCATTGTGATGTAGGAACTGCCTCTGCCAGAGATACCAGTCTGCACAGCTGACACTTGGTACATTCCCAGGGGATCCTATATGCCATGCTTTTGAAAACTGCCTTGTTTATAATACCCTGCGACTGTAAAATATGTCTTAATTTCCTTGTGGTTGACCTGTTACCTGATAAAAGCAACTACTTCATGCTGAAAATTTCCGTAAGTGCTAAACAAGTGGCTGTTAGTTGCTCTTAGCTGCACTGGAGCAAATGTAAAGGCCCATCATGTGGCTTTTGTTGTTTTTTTTAGTTTACAGTTTAGTTATCCTGGATAGCACAACTGAGATGCAACCAATAGTTTCCAGCGAAGTCCTGCTTATACCCATTTGTACAGCTTTGTGGACTGGATCACTAAATAGTGACTAGCCCTTGGTCACACGCTGAGTACTGTATTTGGCTCTAGTGGCATCTGAACCTTTGCGCTCTGGTTTCCAAGCCGGTATTGCAACCACTAGAGCACACTACCTCAGCTGGTGAAAACTTGTCATCCTGTCCTATGCAGGTATTTGTATACCACTGTCCATGATGCTTCACAGTTAGCTTGGGGCTCCACTGTGTGCATATGCGTGGCAGACAAACGCAAAAACAAAAACATATTTGCCACATGTTCTTTCCTTGCATACTGTTTTGGCATTTTGTGTTCCATGATTTTTGCAAATTGCTGCAGGTTCACTAATCTTTTATCTTCTTGTGCATGCCTAATGGCTGCTGCAACTGTTCATGACTTGTATATTGCTTAGTGGATCCGAGTATGAAAAGTACTGTAAAATACCACATTTTTTTATGTTTGTAATAGTAGACAGGGTTGGACGTGAGCAACAGGGTTGCCTGTGTAATATTCCAAATGATAGGAGGCTTAACAGTATCCTGTGTGTTACTGAACAGTGAGGCAGGAGCAAAATGGTATCTTTCAAAAAATATTAATACCGTATTACTGTTAAGAGGCAAAAGGCAATTGGATTCACCCTGTTCCTGTCAGTGCTAATGGTGGGTGAGCTGACCTCAAGTGGCCATTCAGGTGGCAACTACCTGTCTCCGTACTCCTCCCTTCTTACAGGCAGGGTGGCAACAACGAACCTTAGGGCATCCTCCATCCCTCTACTGGAAGTCCCATGAATCTCTGCCATCATGGGTAGTAAAGCTTTCTCCGTCTCTGCCTCCTCCCTATGGAACAGGCACCCATCGTCCATCCTCTCGTCCCCCTCCATCTGTCCTTTAAAAAAAAAACTAAAAGACTGGCTCCTGATGGAAAACACCTGTAACTGCTCCACACACAACTCTAGGGCACACTAACCACCCATACTCTATGATGGCCTGTTTGCCACTTGCCCTACCTCCCTGTCCCTGTTATTTTCTCCTACCGCTGGTTCCTATTCTCCCTGCATCTTACTGCACTGCTGTGCATCTGCTCTCCTGTCCTGGTCCTGCCTTGCTTTCCTCGTAGTCTAAGAAGCTAGCTATCATAGTCTATGAAGTTTGGTTGCCTGAATCTGCACAGACGCATATTGAAGTTCGACTGTCTGAATCTACTCTGACTACTGAGTACCTGATGTTTACTTGAAATTCTTCATGCAACCACTTGTAACTTCTGGTTGCCATTTGTACAGCTACCCCTGTTGATATCACTTGTAACTACTGCTCTTTTGTACTGTTGCTATTGTTGCTTGTTTACCAGCTATTATGGTTTGTATTGTTCATTACATCATATTGAGGGGTGCTTATTTCCTGTATACTCTGTATGTACTGCTGTTGACTCATGTAACTGCCACCTTGTGGCCTGGGTTGTGACTGAAAATGGTCCTTTGGATCAGCTCACTTACCCAGTTACCAAAGTCATAAATAAATATAGATATTTTTTACTTGATTTGTATTATCTACACTTCCTTTTTTTTTTTTTTTGTTAAATCTAGCAGAGCTTGATGACATCATGAATGAAGGTAATGTTAAGGAAAGTGGTCATGATCCTGTGGATGAAGAGGAGCTGTTACCCAGTAGGAATCTAAGAAGTAGATCAGATACATCTTTAATTCCATCTCCAAGAAAATCACCTCGACTTATGGCTCAAGGTAATGTTGATCATAAGTAGCGACCTTTGAACTGTGGTACAACAACATTTTTAAAGAGTTGGAATTGTATAGAAAATAATGCTCTACTGTACACTGTATTCATGTAGTGTGGAAGAGTGTTGTTCTACCCCAAAAATCTATGCATGGAATACCTTTGTTGTACTGTAATAGGGCTGTCTAAGATGTTATGCTGCAGTTTGGATGCCACCACTGCAGCACAACAACTTAGAATGCCACTGCACAGCAAGGCTTCTTCAGCCACAGCTGCTTTTGTTAATGCTGTATTGTTTACGCTATCACTCAGCCCCTCTTACTTCCTAGAAGCAGGGCACCAAGTGCAGACCTTTTTTCTTTTAATTGTCTTTGACACAGACATGCAGTAGAGAAAGTCACGGTGTTTGACATCACTTTGTTTCCCTAGCACCCCATCTTGCCAGGGAAGAAGTAAACATCTTTTTCCCCTACTTGAATACACGAACAGCTGTTTGTCGTAAATAAAACTGTTCTTTTTTTGTTGCAGCACAGTTTGAGAGGTTAAAATGTTTTTAACTGGCTTGTACTAATGGTGCCCATACTTATTTTTCAAGTATTCTACTGCTGTTCTTCCACTGTTCCCCTTCCCTGGGTCATACCTGGAAACGAGCCTTGGCTCAGTGTGCCTCTTTCAGTTACTAGTTTTCAACTAACTAACTAAACAAAACATCATAAAAGATAATGCGTGGGCAGCAGTTCACAGACAAGCCTGGGGTGGCATTTTGAGGTTTCTCTAAATCTCTCAGTGCCAACAGAGACTTGTTGTCTATAGCTGCCCATAAAATGTTTTCTGTATTACAATATTGATATTAAAAAAAAATGTTTCTCTCTATAGTGAAATATGTTCCTTAATTTTCATTGATCAGAGCAATCACATGTGATTCTGCATTAACCACTTATAATTTTCTATTTTCTCTATGTTATGGGTACTAGTATACATTTATCTTCTTGGTACTAGCATACCTGTCCTGCGTATGAATTGTGTTGGGGGTGGAGGTGGGGATAGGGTTGAAATGATGGACTAGTGCCTTCTGACCTTAAATGGCTGTGGTACTGTTACATGTTTACAAGAGACTGTGTATCTGAGTAAGTTAGGTCAGAAGAGGATTTTTACTACTAATGTTATTGAAATGAAAGTTGCTACATTAGGACTCCTGGAAGACTTTTTCTGGTACTTCTGTAAATCTGCAAAATTGTGTGTATTTGTATATGAAGGGATGCTTTGAAGGCTTTTCAGGAGTTGTTGGGTAGTGTAGTCAAGAAAGCCTGTTTTCTTTGGGGAACATTTGTGTGCCTCTTAAATACTTTGAATAGGTGGTTTCAACCCCATAGTGGCCTCAAGGGAACTTCTCACCTTGTCCACATTACTGGATCTGGAATTAAACTTCGGCTCCAGTTAGAAACATAGAAGCATAGAAACAGAATTTGTCGGCAGATAAGG
This sequence comes from Neoceratodus forsteri, assembly GCA_016271365.2. Taxonomy (NCBI): domain Eukaryota; kingdom Metazoa; phylum Chordata; order Ceratodontiformes; family Ceratodontidae; genus Neoceratodus; species Neoceratodus forsteri. The sequence continues at coordinate 1,018,888,726 of CM057454.1, read as the reverse complement.
ATTCTGGGGATCACCTAGTCTTCTCAGTTTGTCCCTGCTTATACTGTCACCACACAGAGACCCTACCTGATCTCCAGCAACTCCCCCCACCCCTGCTTTCCCACTAAGATTCCTTTGTACCTGTCCCATGCATGCATGAAGACCATCACTGTTACACTTCCATCACCTCTGCTGGTAGTTTTCCAGGTGTTCACCACTCTTGCTGTGAAGACATACTTTCTCACATCCCTCCTAAACTTCCTCCCTGCCATCTTCATTGAATGTACTCTTGTCCTGCTGCACCTTCTCTTGTGAAAAATACTCCACTCCTGCACCTTGTTCACCCCCGTGGGGTACTTACAGTTCTCTATCATGTCCCTCCTTCCTCCTCTTTTTCATGGTGTATGTACTGAGATCCCTCAGGCTTTCCTCATAATGCTTTTGATGAAACTCCTGCACCATTATAGTTACAGTAGAAGTAATTTTATTTAGTGCTAAATCCTAGAGGCTCTATGCGCTGTACAGCGTAACAGTAAAACATATAACCAAAAATAAAATGACACAGGATAAGACTACTTAAAACGTAAAAGTGCATGTTCAGCAGTCAGGATAACCTAAATACTAATACCAGTGGTGTTAAATCAATTGCTTGACTAAACAGTAAGGCTTTCAAGCCCCTCTTAAAGACCTCCACCAAAGGAGCCTCCCTCAGAGACTTGGGAAGCGAGTTCCAGAGGGCCAGATCTGCTACCGCAAATATGCAGTCACCTAGTGTCTTGAACCTGGCCCTGGAAACTGCTGGGAGGCTTCCCTCAGAGGAGCGGAGAGGGCAGGCAGGGCAGTAAAGAGAAAGGAGCTCATTTGCCCTCCTCTGGACAGCCTCTACCCTGTTTATGCCCTTCCTGAGATGTGGTCTCCAGAACTGGACAGAGTACTTCAGGTGGGATCGCACCAATAGCAACACCGCCTCTCTCTTTACACTGGCAGTTCTCTTCCCTATGCACCCCAGCTTCCCGCTGGCCCTGCCTACTGCCTTGCACTGCCTTGCTACCTTGAGATAATCAGATATGATAATTCTAAGGTCTCTGTCCTGCTTTCTGACTGTCAATACTTCTCTTCCTATTTTATACACCGCCCCTGGTTTTCTGTGCCCTAGGTGCATGATTTTGTATTTTTTTACATTGAAACCCAGCTGCCATACTCTCGACCACTCCTCAGATTTTCTCAGGTCTGTACTTGCTCTCTCCACCACCTCCAGAGTATTTGCCCAATTGCAGATTTTGGTGTCATCTGGAAACAGGCATACCTTCCCTTTCAGCTGTTCTACAGTATTGCTTACAAAGACACATAAGAGGACTGGTCCTAGCACTGAGCTCTGAGGTACCCTGCTGATCACTCTCCCCTCATTAGAGTGAGTGCTGTTTACTACCCAGTACCGGGACTCTTGTGTTACTGCAAGGGAGGGTAAGGGATTGCTATTGTATCAAACTGGAGGGGCTTATAGCCTCAGCCTCTCTGGAGCAAATGTAAGATGTTCACTGCCAGCAAGTAAATGTTCTGTTTCCCACTCTGGCAGAGTCGATTGCTCCCCCACCTCCCTTTGAAAGCAATCACCTGAACTTAGAAAGAAAAAGAAATATAGCCCTAGACCCGAGACAATTTGGCTCCTGGAACATAAACTGTCTCCCTGTTCTCTTGCAAATTATTCTAAACCTATTCCCCACGCCCACCGTTCCTCACTTAATCAACTGCTTATTAAGGCATGTCTCTCTCGCTCTTTGTCTCCCTTAGGCAAGTGGGAGCACCTTGCTCTTGAGAGGGCATAGAAGCGTCTTGCAGCCGCGGTGGTATCCCCCCAAACACGGAGCCGGCTGCTCAGGACACACGCAGAAAGGTACGGCTTCATTGAACGAAAAATAAAAAACGCCTAATTCGAATCAGCTGCCAGCACGGCCGATTGGCTACAGCCTGGAGAGGAGGAAAGCTGATTTGTGCGGTGCCAGACAGGGAAAAAAATTTGCCAGCTCTCCTTGCTAGCAGACTGCAACTCTTCAGTCTGTATTTTCATCCCACGACCCCGGCCTCTATTAAATAGGCAATTGCCATGCCCAGGTTTGGTTGCCACTCCCACCTCACTAACCATTCTTGAACAACTTGGCTCAGCCTTAAAGCCATAAGGTAACACATTAATCCAGCAGCACTTAAAGCCATACAGCAACTCCCAGACATACTAAAAAAAAAAAAAATGAAATGCAACTACACATTACTAATCCTCCTCACCACTTTTGGCTTTGCTGGTACATTTTTGTACTTTGGACTTCTACCTCCCCACCCTGGATACCAAATGGATGCCTGCTGGAAGAATAGGATTCACATGGCCATTACCACATCCAGTCGAGATAGGCTCCTCACCCCCCTGACCCTCCCATTCACAAGCATCACCAAACCAACCTCTCACACCATACCCGAACAGCTAACCCTCCCCATAATTTAACACAGGCGTCTGGACACCTCCCTCACATGAAGGGCAGGAAACTGAAGAAGCGGGGGAAGATGGACATCAGCCTATCCGCCAGAAAGGTTATCCTTATGCTGTTGCTACTCTCTGGAAACGTTCACCTTAACCCTGGGCCAGCAACCCAGAGGACTAGGGGGGCCTATGCTGTGGGGGGGCATTAAGATAGCATCGCTTAACATACGCAGCCTAACTACCAAATTGGATCAGCTCCAGGCCTGGATGACCATACGTACCCCGGACATAATCTGCCTTGCCAAAACTTGACTGTCAAGTAAGGTCAACGATGATGAGGTCTAAATTGAAGGATTCCAAATGCTCCGTCTTGATAGAACAAGCAAGAAAGGTGGCGGCTGCCTCCTGTATGCCAGAAACTCACTTAAGTGCTCCATCCTCCCTATCTCCAAAGTCACGGAGGACTATGAGCTACTAGTGGCAAAAATACAATTGGGCAAAAAAGACAAGACCCTCACCATTGCCACAACCTTCCTCCCCCCCAAAAAAAGCCAAGGAAGGGCTTCCCCTTGTCAAAGAAGAGATCAGCGCTCTCAAGAAGGGCACTGAACTCATCTTAACCAGTGACTTTTAACATCAACTGGTTAAGTAAGGAGGCGGCACCCTCCAGAGACATAGTCTCCTCACACAATCTCACGCAAATTGTAACAAAACCCACCAGGCAGAACTAAAAAGCCGGCACCAGCACCCTCATTGTCTGGGTCCTAGCTAGCCCACCTACATGTTTCTCTGATATTAGGGTTCTCCCGGACGTGCTGAGTGATGACTCCCCGATCTCCTTTATGTGGACCACTAAACTTGCCAAATGCCCACCCCGTCTTATAGAGAGCAGGGTTCTGAGGAAAGGCAAACTTGTACCCCTCAAATTGGCCCTGTCTGCCTACAGTTGTTCTCTTATAAGCAAGGCGCCTATGTTGGACCAAGCCCTTAGCTTTCTCACTGAGGGTTTCAATTCCATCTGTGACATCCATGCACCACGCACAAAACGGAAAATTCCGGGGGAGGTCAATGGCTGGATTGATGGCAAACTCCTCTCCCTCCTAAAGAAGAGGGATTGCCTCTGGGAAACTGCCCTAAATTCAGGCAGCAAGCACGACTCTACAGTGCTACAAAACTTCCAGAAACTGCTGCACCAAGCTTATCAGGCTCGCTAAGGCTAACTTCCGTAAGACCCAACTTAACAATGCATGGGGTGATGGAAAGCGGTTCTGGGACAACATTAAACACATCCTTGGAAAAGACCAGAAGCAACACCCTAAGACGGTCAATATAAATAACTCACCCTCCTCAGACCCACTAGCCATAGCTGATGCCTTTAACTAAGCCTTTACTGACCTGTCCCCAGTGCTGCTGCTAGACTACCTTCTGCCTGCGGAGGACTTAGGCAGTGCCAGTCTCCCTGAAACAAACTACCCTGCTTTCTGCTTTAAGAAGGTAACTGCGTAGGAGGTCCTAACGGTGGTCAGGGGAGTCCTAGGCAAAACCAGACTGGGGAGTGACGGACTGGACATGAAGATACTATCCCTCACTCTTGATGTTATGATCACCCCCATAACAGTGCTATTCAATAAATCCCTAGCTCTAGCTCAATTTCCTGAGGTATGGAAACGAGCCCTGGTGACTCCAGTGCACAAGAATGGTGATAAGGCACTGGTAGCCAACTACAGGCCAATATTTATCCTCTCCCCTCTATCCAAAGCACTGGAGAAAATCGTGGCAAGTCAGCTGACAGAATACCTAAACAAGTACAATCTGCTCTGCCCAAACCAACATAGTTTCAGGCAAAAACACAGCACCACCACAGCTCTGTTGGAATACTCTGACTTTGTACACAAGGCACAGGATGAAGGAAAATTGGTGGGGTCCATCTTCATTGACGTCACCAAAGCTTTTGACACCGTAAACCACCCACTACTGCTACGTCTGCTCCAAAGATTGGGTGTAGCACCAAACACTCTAAATTGGTTCGATGACTACCTGACACACAGGAGTCAGCAAGTCAGATTCGAGCAGACATTATCCAGCTCCAAAGATATACTCCTAGGAGTCCAAGGATCAATCCTAGGGCCCCTACTTTTCAGCTTATTTGTAAATGAGCTACCCTTGGCCTGTGACACTAAACTTATCTTATATGCAGATGATGCCGTGTTGCTAAGCAGCAGCACCTCTCATGCAGCCATACAATCTGAACTAGCGGACTTCTTCAGTAAACTCGAGGACTGGTTCAGTAGACAAAAGCTGCTACTGAATTACAAGAAGACATAGGCCATGCTTCATTCTAGCCCTCACCACAAGCATAGACACACTTTGCTTGAAATCACTAATACAGCTGGTGAACAGATTGAGCAGGTACATGTGTTCAAGTACCTAGGGGTCACCATTGATGACTCACTCACTTAAACACATCACATTGACTCCTTTGTTAGAGTGGTTAACACAAAAAATCGGAGTCCTCTATAGACATAAGAAATCCCTCACCCCGGAAGCAATCAGTACCTCTGTCTCCAGCTCCATTCTCTCTATGCTTGACTACGAGCTGGTGGTTTATGGTGCAGCCTCTGATACTGCACTCAAAAGGGTCCAAATGGCATTGAATAAGGCATGTCGCTTCACCCTGTCCGTGGATAAATACACTCACACTTGTGCCTTTTATGAGCGTACAAACGGGCTCAACCTAAAAGACAGGATCAAATACCAAACCTGTCTCCTGGCAAAGAATGCACTTCTCAGTAAAACCCCACCCTGCATAGGAAACCTACTTGGGGCCTCTCCAATACCTCACCTCACCTCACCAGAGGAAAGAACAATGGAGCACTGTCTATCCATTCCGCCGCACCCCTCTTGGGTAGTGCGCCTTCGCTTACCGGGCCCCCTACTGGTTAAATGAACTTCCTAAGACTTTACAAACAAACAGAGTATCTCAATTCAAGGTGGGCCTCAAACAGCATCTCATGTCATGCGCAAAGTGCACCTGCAGCACAGGAGTCACTTGATAATCTAGGCTTTCAACCTAGGTCCCACCCAAGTGGGGCTCCCTAAAGAACCCTGTCCCCTTCCCAGCCCAGCCTAGTGCGTAAGTAAGCTACTCGTATCAGCTCTCATCTGTACGCAGTTATGCCTCTCCACATTTCCCCTCCCCACTCCCAACTACACAAGGCATCTTGTGCTGCTCTCACCACCCCCCCCATTACACCCCCTCCCACCGCCCCCTCTTCCCGCCCTCCAGGAGTAATTCAAACCCTTCCTTCAGGTTTATTTACAACTAGCCTGCTACCACTGGAGTAATCTCGTAACCTCTTCTCAGACTTATCAACTTTAGTCTAACAACTGATCCTGGAGGTCGCTGTGGGTTGGGGGGAAGGGGTTTAAAATTGGTGCATTTAATCCTGTTACTAAAAATCTTCTAGTTCTGTTATACTCCTTGTTCATAATTTGTCCAACTCTGATGTAATCTGCTGTTGTATGCCAATTGAGCAGGCTCTCTGTAATCATTGTATTGTCCTACTTGTCCACCCTGACGTGGAACCTTTGTAAAAGAGCTCACACTCAAAGGTCTCTCCAAAAGAAAAAATAAATAAACTACCGCCCTCTGTCTCCTATCCATCAGTCAGTTCCTTACCTAGTTTACCACCTTGGGTCCTACCCCTAAACTGCCCAGTACTAGCCTTTCTTTTACTGTAATAATGTTTACTTTAACTTCCCCACCACTGATATAAGACTGACAGGCCTATAGTTGCCAGCCTCCTCCCTGCTACTGCTCTTATAGAGTGAGAGTACGTCTGTCCTCTGGAACCACTCCTGTTTCCAGTGAGCTGTTGAATTGGGCTATCAGAGATGCCAGTACATCCCTGAACTCCTTCGGCATCCTTGGCTGTACCATGTCCAGCCCCATAGCCTTATCCACTTTCTCTGTGCTACAGATTGTATTCTGTTGTTTGGACAGTGTTGCAGAGCGTAGCTGTTTTACTGCCATGTCTTTCTAGGTCTCTATTCACATTTTTCTTCTTTAATGCAGTAAACTTGCAGGCAGTTTAAAAAAAAAAACTTTAAATAAGTGTTTTGTCTTGACATTATTTTATTTGTATCTTTGTTAAAAACATCGAGGGCCGGCCCGGTGGCGCAGAGGGCTGAGGCGCTGGCGCCTTACCTCAAACCACGCCGGCGACCCGGGTTCAGGAACGGACTCTGGTCGCTGGGGGTCTGCAGGGGACAGGAGAGGATTGAGCGCCTATGACTGCTCTCTCCCCGGGTGGGTTAGGGTCATGCTCGTTTGTAGCGCCCCCGTGGAGACCGGAGGCACTACAAGAAGCGGCGCGACATCAGGGAAACTAGAAAAGTGGAAAAATGGCCCCAGCCGACCGGATGATGGCCGCCTGACCCCTCGCCTCCATGGAATCCCCGAAGAGCCAGGGGAGTACCGAATCCCAGCAGTATCAGGGCCGAGAGCAAGAATGCCTGAAGGCAATTTCCCTCCGGAGGGAGGGGACCCGTCCGACGAGGGGTTACGTCGGGCTATCCTGGTCGGCTGCGATCTGGGATTGGGGGAAACTGGCATCGGGTGAGTTCGAATGGAGATACGGGTAAGTCCTGGCAATAGGCCTGAAGGAGAGGCCGGTCGGACGGGGCGATAATGCAAAAAAAAAAAAAATCGGGGAAGAGCTGTGAAAAGAAGTGTGAGATTGCCGTCAGCAGTGTTTGTGCAGCAGCACTGAAACAAAGCAATTCAGATGCATGATTTCTTTCCCCACTGTCGTAGGTAAAAGTACAGATGGACCACAGAGGCAATTTGCAGCAAATAAACTGAATATTTATTTATAAAAAAAAAAAGGGACTGAAAACGACAAAACTAGAAAAAGAAACAAATTCAAAATATCAATCCAAAGAAAGCTAGCAGTTACTAGCTGTTGGGAATATGTACAACATCATTTCCCATTCAGAGCTGCAGTCAATACAAGAGTATCCTCTACAGCAGCATTCCATACAAATCTTTCTTTACAGAAAAGTGTGTACCTTAAATACCCATCAGTGTAACATGTGACCACATAGGTCCACCTTTCTATTCCATTTCACATTTAAAGTCTTTATTTAGATTTTATCTACTTTATTTACAATACCTATGTCCCTTTAATACACTTTATTGCTTTGTTTGATTTTCAAGAAACATTTTACAGGCTTTTCAGCTTCTTTTAGACAGTTGTTCAGCATCAGAAAGCACCTCCCCTTTCATTGGCAGCATAAATATGGTTTGATAGAGGCCGGCCGGCTCTTAGAGAATGCTGCAATGCAAAGGAAGGGTGCGTGGCATTCTGACAAGCTATACAATATTATGGAGCTCTTCGTTTCAGTAAAGTCCTGAAACAACTCAGCTGTACCTCTCCACAATTCATTCGCTCTTCTGGTGGATAGTGGTTCCTCTACGGAGGCACCTGTAGTGGAGACCAAGGAGGATGCTGGGAACCTTCACAAAGGAGCCCCACAGGAGGGTGGCATGAGACCCCACAGGAGAGGAAACAACTCCTGGTGGGAGACTCAATCATTAGGGGGGTAGAAATGGGGGAGGAATGGGAGAGGGAGGTAAGGTGCCTGCCTGGCACCACGGCTTGGAGGGACAGGAAGCGAATCCTCAGGATCGTGGGAGCAGCTGCACGAGGGAGGGAGCTGAATGTCATTGTCCACCTAGGGACAAATTACCTGGCTAGGAACGGGATCAGAGCAGTGCAAGAGGAGTTTGTAGAGTTGGGGAGGGGCCTTAGACAAGTAGTGCATACAGTAACCTTCTCGGAGGTGCTGCCTGTCTATGGCAAGGGTGATGCTAGGGTACTTCTCACCAGGGAATTCAATGAATGGTTGAAAAACTGGTGTGGAGCTCAGGGTTTTGGCTTCACTGGGGACTGGGGAGCCACCTGGAGGGATGCAGACCTATACTGGTGCGATGGTCTGCATCTATCCGGGGGGGACCAGGATCCTAGGTGACAGGTTTAAATGCTTCATTGGCAAGCATTTAAACTAGCCAGTGGGGGGAGGCACTGAAAAGGAGCAGGGAAATCCCAGCCTCCCCCCACAAACAATTGTAATTAGTGAGGTAAATAGCAAGGTAGAGAAGTCATTAGGGAGCAGGACAGAAGTAAATGTAAAAAAAGGCAAAGGCAGTAAGGGCAGGAATGGGGCTAAAAGGGGTAAGGCCATCAAAAAGTGGAGGGTGATGAGTACCAATGCCCGTAGTCTGTGTAACAAGCTCCCTGAACTAGTGGCCTTAATGGAAGAGGGTTGCCTGGATATTTGGCAGTCACAGAAACATGGTACACAGAGAACCATGACTGGGATGTCAACATACCAGGATACACAATCTACAGGAGGGACAGGAAGGTAAAAGAGGAGGAGGAGTAGCTCTTTATGTAAAGGAAGGGATCAAAGCAACAGAACTAAAGAGTAAACAGGGAGCAGATGAGACACTCTGGGTCACCCTGGAGACAGGAAATGGCACCACAGTCCGCATGGGGGTTGTATACAGACCCGCATCTCAGGGGGAGGGAATGGACCAGGAAATGATAGAAGGCTTCCTTAGAATGGCAGAAAAAGGGGAGATATTGTTGATGGGGGACCTGAATATGCCAGATGTTAACTGGAGCACCTTTGCTGCAGGCACATCCAAGAGCAGGGTCATTCTTGATGCCCTACAGGGGGCATGCCTCAGACAGCTAGTATTGGAACCCACTCGGGAGGGAGCAGTATTAGACCTGGTACTCTCAAATGGGGATGGAGAAAGAATCTCAGATTTAGAAGTGGGTAGCCATCTGGGAATAAGCAACCACCAAACAGTGTGGTTCACGATAAACACAGCCATACAATCAAGCCATACAAAAGCAAGAGTATTGGACTTTAGGAGGGCTGACTTTGGGAAAATGAGAGAGCGCCTCAGAAAAGCACTAGCAAACAGGCAAGAGGGAGGGGTGGAGGAACAATGGAGAGTAATCACAACAGCCATCACAGAGGCAACAAGCCTTTGTGTAAAGCAAATCAGCAAAACACAACAAAGGAAAAAAACGCTATGGTTCTCAAAAGAGGTGGCAGGGAAGGTTAAGGAGAAAAGGACAGCATTCAGGAAATATAAGGAAACACAGAAGGAGAAGGACAGAGAACTTTATCAGTTAAAGCAGAAAGAGGCTGGGAAGGCAGTCAGAATAGCAAAGGCCCAAACCGAGGAAAGGATAGCCAACTCTGTTAAGAAGGGGGATAAGACCTTTTATAGGTACATTAGGGAGTGAAGAAAGACCAAAGGAGGGATACTGAGGCTTAATAAAGGGGAGGGAATGTGGGTAGAGGGTGACAATGAAAAAGCAGGGATACTGAACGAATATTTCTGCTCAGTATTCACAAAGGAAGAGGAGGGGGAGGTACCTAAACCAAACAAGAGAAACACTCTGAAGACGAGGGTCGATACTAGTCCATTTACAGAAGAAAGGGTTCTAAAAGAACTAATAAAATTGAAGGTGGACAAAGCAATGGGGCCTGATGGGATTCACCCAAGAATTCTAAAAGAACTAAGGGTAGAAGTAATGACACCGCTGACTACTCTGTTTAACAAATCATGGGAGGATGGGGTGGTACCTGAGGACTGGAGGAGGGCGGATGTGATTCCTCTTCACAGAAGTGGGAGCAGGACAGAGGCTGGAAACTACAGACCAGTTAGTTTGACCTCAGTGGTAGGTAAAATGATGGAATCACTTCTGAAGGAAAGAATTGTTGAGTACCTAGAGGCCAGTGGGGCACAGGACCCAAGGCAGCATGGATTCACGATGGGAAGGTCATGTCAGACAAATCTAATAGATTTCTTTGACTGGGTGACCAAAGTAGTAGACCAGGGAAGGGCTGTGGACATGGCCTACCTAGATTTTAGCAAGGCATTTGATACAGTCCCACACAAAAGATTAATACACAAGTTAGCCAGCCTTGGAGTGGGTCCCAAGGTGGTAGCCTGGATAAAAAATTGGCTAGACAACAGGACGCAAAGGGTAGTAGTAAGTGGAGTCCACAGTGAAGAAAGGAGGGTTACTAGCGGGGTACCGCAGGGTTCAGTACTGGGACCGGTCCTTTTTAATGTCTTTATAAGTGACATTGCAGAGGAACTGGAAGGAAAAGTATGTCTCTTTGCAGATGACACAAAGATCTGCAACAGGGTTGATACACCAGATGGAGTGGAAAGGATGAGAAGGGACTTGGTAAGGTTGGAGGAATGGTCAAATGTATGGCAGCTCAGATTCAGTGCAAAGAAGTGCAAGGTAATGCACCTGGGAAACAAAAACCCAGGGCAAGAGTACACAATGGGGGTGAGATACTGACAACAGTAAAAATGGAAAGGGACCTGGGGGTAATTATATCAGATGACCTAAAGGTGGGCAAACAATGTGAGAAGGCAGTAAGGAAGGCTGGGGGGATACTGGGATGCATAGGGAGAGGCATCAATAGTAGAAAACAGGAAGTTGTTATCCCTCTGTATAGACAGTTGGTGAGACCCCATCTGGAGTACTGTGTGCAGTTCTGTAGACCCCATCTCCCAAAGACATAGACAGAGTGGAGGCTGTCCAGAGGAGGGCAACCAAAATGGTGCAGGGTCTGCACCAGAAGACATACGAAGAAAGACTAAAGGAGCTTAATATGTATACCCTTGAGGAAAGGAGGGAGAGAGGGGACATGATAGAAACTTTCAAGTACCTCAAGGGAATAAACAAAGTCCAAGAGGGTGGCATCTTTCAGAAAAAGAGATGTGCAAGAACAAGGGGGCACAATTTGAAGATAGAAGGGGGACGCCTCAGAGGTAATGTGAGAAAGTATTTTTTCACAGAGAGGGTTGTGGCTGCATGGAACAGCCTCCCTGAGGAGGTTGTGGAGTCAAGAACAGTGGGGGAATTCAAGAATGCATGGGACAGACATAAGGCAATCCTAGTGGGGGGTAGGAGGAAGTAAGCTGTTGGTTAATTAGGATCTGCAGCTTATCTGTTAGGTAGGAAGATGGGCAGACTAGGTGGGCCAAGCGGTCCTTACCTGCCGTCAAATTCTATGTTTCTATGTTTCTAAAAAGCTTGGCATCAGCTTTAGGAGGTAAGCACTCTGTCCACAAGTTATTTACTTTGCAAAAATACCTTGCTCTGAGCTGGATTCCTGAGTAAATGGCATTGTGACTGTGCGCACGTTCGAGCAGGAGCCAAAAATCGGCGCTCGCTTTTGCACAGAGAGGGAACTTTGTACATGCCGATACAGGAACCACCACATCTATTTCATTCATTTGGGGCTTCACAAGAGATTAGGGAACTGTTTGCACTAGTGTTTGTTTTTAAAATAAAATGTGTTTATTTCACCAGGGCGACACAGGACCCAAACAGATTAACAGAGCCCTAAGGGAGATTTTATTGTTTACAGGGTATCTCCAAACAGAAATAATGGACCTTAATACAAGGTTATACTTAAAATAAAGCCCTGCGGAGCGCACAGCTCCATTTAAAGGGGCTACACCGGAATACAAAATGCTTCCAGGGTAAAAAAAAAAAAAAAAACTCATTTACGGACCAACGAACAGATGAAAGGCAACAGTATAGATGTCGCCAAACTAATATTATTTCAGCTCTCTCTCTAAATGGGAATGGTAGGAATTCCAGATAGACACAAAAGACGCAGTAGATGACAAACAATTAACTTGGAAAGATTATTTTGATTTTTAGACAAAGTGGGTGGCCAGCCCAATGAACAAACAGTACAAACAAAACATGTAACAAGGACATAACCCAGAATCCACTATCTTCCCATTAGAGAAAATGAAATAATATACATGACACTAAAAACAGAAAAAAAAGGGAGAGGGGGGAATCTTTTTCACACCCACCAAGCTGTTTTTTTGAGGTTATGCAAGGCCTATGAAACATGATACCAATACACAGGGCTCCAGATAAGATTTTTTGGGATGAGTACTATACTCCTCATTTTGAAAGTGAGGTGAGTAAAACCAGATTCAGATGCGTATAAATGTCTGGACAGAGTGGAATGAGGAGTACATTTTCAAAAACGATGTAGTTTTTTTTTTTTTTGTTTAAGATGAGAACTGATCAAGTGCCAGCAGTGCTCCAGATAATGATGGCAGGTAGGAGTAATTTACTCACAGTTTTAAAATATAGTGAGTAAAACAAAATTGGGATGCATACGAATGCTGTAAATCTGGAAAACCATGCTCCTTTTGAATCACCAGTTATGTTATGAAGCACTAAAATTTGGAGTTTAGGGTATTTACAAATGTTGGGTGAGTACTGATACTCGTTAAAAACATTTTCTGAAGAGTATTTCCTAAAACGAGGTAGGTAAAACAGCTCAGTACTCCCCTTATCTGGAGCTCTGCCAATACAGGGTTGGTATCTTTTGAAAGCTCAGATCCTCTGCATTATCTCGCGCCACCTTCCAGAACTATCAGAGTACTCTGCCGCTATATACAGTGCCGCTGTTTTGAATCACGTCTGTATACTGCTAAAATCTAATGAGGTGAGGTGTTCAGAAGTCCTAGTAATCAATTTGACTATTTTTTTTTTTTTTACTGTTCTATAATGCAATATTATGTTATTTTTAAAAGAAATAGCATAGGTGTTTTGTGAGCAGCGCCAAGGACCAGCAATTCTGTCTGGAGTGTAATGTGAGATGCTGGGAGCTGGAGCTTGAGACTTGGTTACTGCAGTGTCTCGTGCTGGTAAACTCCATCCATCTCACAGCTGCCGATTATGTTTTTTCAGTGGATTTTGTTGATTTATCTTGTTAGTTTGTCTTGTTAGTTACAGTGCTGCTTAATTTCCTTTGGAAATTTTACCCAGTGTTGTAAATCGTCTTCAAGGATATCTCTTTCATCAGGCCACACCTATGGAACTATTAGCTGCCAGGCACAAGGACCACATGGAAATTTTTGCGAGCAGTCCACCAGGGGCCGCCCACAACAACGTCAGATGTTGGCTGTACCCATATAAACATAGGTGACCCCTTCTCTTCTGAGTTCTTTTCCTGCCGGTGACCATACTAGTTGGACCACTAAAGGAAATACTGCTACAGTAGCCACCGTTTTATTCTATTTTATGGGGAAAGTAATCCCTTTTACAGTGATTTTCGATGGCCTGTGTGTCGTCGAAGGAACCATCAGAATGTTTCTGGTACTGTGACTATGATGAGATCTACACCTGCAGCTCCCACAACGTGTGTATCTGCAGCCTAGGCCTGGACCACAGTGTGAAAGCCTGCTTCATCTGCCATGGTTTCAATTCTGCGACCAGGCGATTCTGTAAATGGGCCCTTGAGAAGCATCTCCTCGAGAGAAAAGTGGCTATGATGGAGGAGGAGCTGCAGTGGAAGAGCACCGTCACGTCGCTGGCCCAGTTTGCTGGGTGTGGGTTTTCTAAATCCTGGGACAAGTTGTCAGAGAGTCACAGACATAAGCACCAGGACAAAAAGAAGCAGAAAACCTCCTGGTGCATTCCAGGTTGCCCCTCTGTGCAGCAGGTATGACCTTCTCTGCGCTGTTGTCCACTACTGCAGTGACACTGCTTGGCGCCCCAACATTTCCATGACACCAAGGTTGAGGCTTAGCGCTGGCCCTACCAGACCTAGTACGGCTGGTATGTTGCCGTTGACATCTGGGAATAAGCCTTTCCTGTCGACTCCTCCAGTTGCACCCATCGACCACATAGGTGCCAACACTTGGGTTATACTGTCATCTTTCACTGACGTGATTAGAGGCCTGTTGCCCATTCCCCATGTTCCAGGGGTCCATCGACGGGGCCTACTACCTATCCTCCCAGTGATGCAAGGTAGATCCTTGCCTTGGCTTTCTCCTAGGGCACTGCTGACATCGCCGGCATGTTCTCTATTGCCTTTCGACCTGCTTGACAATGATTACAAGTATAATCCTGACTTAATAATACAGGATGAGGAGGAAGAGGCTGAAAATTACACTGAGAGCCACTATGATAGTGGTACCAGCTCTACAATGTCCACTAACAGTGAGGACTCTGTGGTCCATACTCCAGAGTCCCCACCAGAGGACCCTGCTTTCCTTACCATGATGCAGCAGTTACAGGCTGCCATGGACTTTGACCTAGACACTAGACACTACCAAGAAAAATGTAATAGATACTCTGGAGCTGCCTATCTCCCCTTCTATTGTGGTGCCACCTCTCCTCCCTAATTTAGAGGATGCCAACTTTGCTGCCTAGTATAGGCCAAATGTTGTTCCAGCCATATCAAGGAAGGCAGGTAAAATGTCCATGACCCTGTCTGGGAAGCCATTTTTTGCCACCCAGCCTGAGGCAGACTCTGACCATTAATTCTCCCCATGATAGGTCAAGGGCATCTAAGCACCTGTGTTCCCGCCCTCCCTGATAAATAGTGCAGGAAGTTGGACATTTTAGGCAAAAGAAACTTTGCCTCTTTTTTGGGCCTTTGTATCGCTAACTACCAGGCCCACATGATGAAGTACCAAAACACCCTCTGGAGAAAGGCCAAGGCAGCTGCACAAGCCTTGGGATAGGGCACCCCCAAACAAGAGCTTCTAAAGGCTTTTGCTGCTAGGACCCATGTTGGCAATCATCTGCTTCGCACAGCTTGTGATGTCTCAGTTGCTTCTGCCAGGGCTGCTGCCTCTGGCATCTGTCTCAGGAGATACTCATGGTTCAGGGTGGCAGGGTTTGTGAATTATGTGCAACAGTCGATTCTCAGTGCCCCTTTCAGAGGACATAAGTTATTTGGTTGTGATGTCCAATAAATGCTCTTCACCCTTTAGGCAGAACCCTGAAGTCTGTGCATTCCCTCTACCATACCCAGCCATGGGGTAGGAACAGGGTTTCTTATTATCCAGCTGATGTCAGGCACCACCCTGTGACCAGACAGCAGGGTAGGGGCAAAGGAGCAGGAGCCTTGCCCACCCCTGGCACCACCCCAGGTGCCCATTCAAAAACCTGTAGAGGTGGTGGCACAAGTCGAGCTGCCACAATCAACTCCGCTTTACTCCTTGTACACCCCCCAACCACCATTACCTCTAGTGGTGTTTGTAGAGGGGGTTGCCTTTCTCTTCACTTAAAGCAGTGGAATGGCTGTTCCAGTGACGCTGAGGGTTGAGGTGCTGGATGCCAAACCTCGCGCCACGAGGGTGACCCGGGTTCGGGAGCGGACTCAGGTCGCCGGGGGTCGGCTGGGGGGAGAAAGGCTGAGCATCCGACAGCTTGCCTTCTCTGGGGAGGGTGGGATCCATCCCAGCGAAGGTGACCTCTGACGGAGGCTGGGGGCATGACGGCTCATCAGCACCTCGGGGGTTTGATTGGTCACGGGGAGGCCTGTGGACCAATCACCTCTAAGGGTTGCATCATCAAGGGGGAGGACGTTGTGGACGTCGGCGCTCACTCCTTGATGTCAAGGGCCAGCAGCGTCCTCACAGAACAGGGAAAATCACCCTCCAGAGCCGGGTAGATGGAGCGCCGAACCCAGTCCTGATGTGCCACTGACTGCAGCTGTCTCAGGGACCGGAGAAGACATTAAGGTACAGAGGTTTTGCCCCACCCTGAACCCCGCCCGGGTGGGTAATCCGCTGCAGGATGAGGGACCCTCATCAGCAGGTAAGTTGGTGGAAGGTATGGGTTTCATTGGCGACTCCTGAAGGGGCGGCTCTGGCAGGGACGTAGGAGGGGAGAAAAATAAATAAAAAAAAAAAAAACAGTGGAATGAATTGACAATAGATGCCTAGATTCTAGAAATCATAGAACATGGCCATGTTCTGGAACATTTGGACACATCTCTAGATCATCCACCAGTGGTAACCCACTATCCTCCAGAACACCTTCCTTTGCTTCTGGAGGAAATTCAGGCTTCACTTCAAAACAAGGCCATAGGGCCTTTGCTTTTTGAACAAAGGCACATGAGGTTTTGCTCTTGGTACTTCCTGTTCCCAATGTGGACAGGAGACCTGCAGCCTGTTCTGATCTCAGAGAGCTGAACTTCTTCATAGAGTATAAAAAGTCCAGAATGGTAACCGTGCAGTGCTTGCTCTGCGCTGCACGTAGTGGTTTGGATCTATTTCATATGAAGGATGCTTACCTTTATACCAAAACCTGGAAGCCTCACAGAAATTACTTGAGGTTCCTATTCCAAGGGGAACATTTCTAATTCAGGGTGTTGTCCTTCTGATTGTCTTCTGCGCCCAAATGATCATCAGTAGTGGCAGCAGCCCTTCGCTGGGAAGGCCTCTATGTTTTCTCTTACCTGGATGATTGGATCTTGAAAGCGCTCTCCAGGAATCTGCTCCTGCAGACATTAGCTCGAACCAGCCAGCTCTTTGATGCTGTGGGGTCACTTTTAACATACCCAAATTAGAGTTGACCCCTTGTCAACGACTGCACTATATAGGAGCAATCTTGGACACTGCTCAGAGCTCAGCCTTCCTGCCTCTGAAAAGGCCCAGTGCCTGATTGCCGAAGTACAACTAGTACACGAAAGCTGGTATATCTCAGCCAAGACAGTCGTGTGTCTCCTGGGCATCATGGCAGCGGCCACTGTCACAGTACCATTGGCCCAGCTGCACATGAGGATACCCCAGTGTACCCTTAGAGTCCAGTGGGATCCGCTCACAGACAACTTAGAACAAAGGGTTCTAGACATGTCTCCTGTGCGCAAAGTGCTTAAGTGATGGATGGAACCCAGCAACCTGTTAAAGGGGGTTCCCTTCCGGATCCCCGCCCCTCTTCAAATTCTCATAGCAGTTGTTTTGGGATGGGCTGGGGTGCACAATTGAGCACCCATTAGACACAGTGCATGAACCCCATTGGAGAGCACCATGCGCAGACATGATCTTCTTTGGGAATATCTCTGTCATAAGGTCACACCTATGAAAATTCGCCGTCAGGCAGCAGGATCAAACGGACACTTTTCTGTAGTAGTCTATTAGGAGCCATCCACACTGATGTCACAGGCCAATTTTATGGCTCTGTATGACCATGGGTGGCCCTGCTCTCTCCTCAGTTCCTTCCCGCCGTCGACCATTCTCACATGGACTCCACAGAAGCTTCATCATTCAGTCGACCACCAAAATAATTATTTAGCTTTTCTTTTGTTGCTCTTCGAATCGCTTTATTTTAAAGTGATTCCTTTTATTTTTGTATGACGAGAACTACTCCTTTGTCGGCTCTTTTCTGTTGTGCCACTGTGGAAAGAAGATTTCTTCAACTGATGACCACGAACTTTGTGTCTGCTGTCTTGGGCCTAGTCACAACACTCTTGCCTGTGAGCTCTGCCTGATGCTTAACCACACCACCCAGTGGCGCCACAAGAAAGCCCTGCAGAAGTTCCTCATGGAGCAACAGGTAGCCAGTGCAGAGTAGTGCTCCCCTGTTGCCAGCGTCTTCTTTGGGCTTCCGGGTCTTTGGAGAAACATTCTTGCGGATAGGGCAGTCTCAAGGACCGTCCCAAAACTATGATCCCAGATCACGATGGCTTCTTCCTCCTCCTCCTCTTCTGGGATCGCCCGTTGAATGCCCGACTTGACCCTCTCTCCGTGCAGGCCTCTGCTCCTATCAGGCCCCCCATGGTGGAGAGTTCTCCCAGCCTTCTCACGGCCGTGGCAGATGGGCCATCTGCCCCAGGCCCTCCGTTGCGACCTTTTGAATCGCGAGATCCACGGGTGCAGGGTCCCACCAACTCTGCTGCTGCTGGTGGTGGTTCTTCGGAGCTCAGATCTCTGCCATCTCCGTCGATACTAGTGTTGACTGTGTTTCCTTACCCTGCTGTCGACTTCAACATGGTTCTCACTTCTATTACCTTGGCTGTTATCTAGCCGTTAGTTCTGCAGTCTTGGCCTCCCTCGCCCTTGCCATCTGGTGCAGTTTTGGTGTGTACGCCAGTTAGACCTATCCACCCTGCACCCCTGAGGGAGCCGACAGTACCCAGGCCCGTCTGTCCCTGTTTCAGAACAGGCTGACATAGAAGAGAAATATCGCCCTGATATGGTGAAATCCCAAATTTCTCCCGAAGGTGGTGTCGGAGTTTACTTTCAACAAAGACATTAGCCTGACTGTCTCCTACACTGAATGCTCAAACAAAGGGGAGGCATTGTTACATTTTCTTGATGTATTGTGCATAGAATTCTTAGATATTATGACTGTACATGGTCCATAAGGAAGTCAGACCAGTTGTTTGTCCTTTGCCCAACATATGTTAGAGGCACCAGTTACCAGACACACTATGTCCAAGTGGCTTGTCCGCTGCATTGTGTTCTGCCACGAAAAGTATTGCAGCCCCCTTTTGGGTCCAGTTAGAGGTCATTCAACTAGAGGGATAGCAGCAAGACCTCTGTGCTGCAGCCACCTGGAGTTTGGTACACACTTTTGTGTGGCACTGTAGTTTGGACATTGCTTCCAGAAGGAGTGCAGGTTTTGGCCTGGCAGTCCTCCAGGGATTGCTCTCATTGGAGCCCAGGGGCATGGTTACATCCACCACTCGTCTAACCTGGTGTTATCCCAGTACCGCTTGGGACTCAGTCCTAATGGTTTATTATCTGCTGTAAGAGCTCTATCTGGAAGTGAGATAGTACAATTATGTAAGAACTTACCCTTACAGTAGATCTTCGAAAAGAGCTCTTGCAGAAGGAGTACTTTCCCTCACTCCTTCCCCCAGTGCTTCTTCATGTGTGTCCCTATTGGGATGACAAAGCCTCCTTGGTTTGTCCTACCTTTCATGCTAGCTGGGTCTCTGGCGAATGAACTGGGGTGATGCCAGGGGATAGCCTCCTATATGCTGAGGATGACTTCGGCGGTGGAGTCGGCGGAGGTTGCCCATCTTTTACTGCTAGCTAGAAGTTTTCCTTGGGGTCCTAGTGCCTGGCGGCATAGTCCTAATGGTTACTATCTACTGCAGGAGCTCTTCTCGAAGATTTACTGTTACAGTAAGTTTTTACGTAACTCTACTTTCTGGAGTATCTGCGGTCCTTCTAGGATGCAGGCCTGCAGTGTTCCTCCATCAACGTATACTTGTCTGCCACTTCAGCTTTCCATGTTTCTATTGAGGATCATATGGGCCCAGTTGGAGGGGGCCCATATGTTCTTGAGAGGAATTCTACATCTGGAGTTTCCCATTCATCATCCAGTCCCAGATTGGGACCCAACTTTTGTTTTGGAAAAGCATACTTTGGCTCCTTTTGAGCTGGCCATGACTTGTGGCTTACACTTTCTTGTTTTTAGTCGCAACCACTTCTGCTCGAAGGATTTCAGAACTACAGGCTCTGATGTGTGAGCCTCCTAATTTGATTTTTTCACAAAGACAGGGTGGTACCAATCCTAGGTTTCTACCAAAGGTGGTGTCTGAGTTTACTTCATTTTAAACCATCCACCTGCCAGGTTATTATCTGGAGCATGCCAATCCAGTGGAAGCATTGCTCCATACTCTAGATGTACATAGAGTACTTCGGGTACTATATATACACACACTCGAAGGACTGCAGAAAGTCCTCATAGCTTTTTGTTTCATTCGCCCGGGGAAAGAGGGAACCCCAGTCTCTAAACAATGCCTGTCCAAATGGCTAGCAAAGTTACTACTTTCTGTTACAGGACGTATGTTGAGAAACTTCCTGGGATGGTTCTTGGTCATTCCACAGGAGGCATGGCCATCTCCGTTGCTTGTTTCAAAAATTTTTTGTCTGATATGTGCCTCCTCCGTTGCGGAGGAGGGAGGTAGCGAAGGGGAGAGCGCCAAAGAGCTGGATAAAAAAAAACAAATATCTTTGAAGTCTAAAAGGACTTGCAGGTCATAGGACAGGGAACAAGCTATCTCCTCTGCTACCACAATTCTGTGTCTGGCTCAACGGCTGTCAAGCCATTGGCTTCAGCTGACCCTTTAGGGGTCCCTGTTCAGGCCACTAGCTCCATGGTGGCCCTTCTGGGTTTGCTGGCTGAGATCTTTCTTGACCTGGTTGACGTGTTGTCGGAAGAAGTCGAGGATGTATCGCTCTCCAGGACTCCAGTCCTTTTGGCCCTCTCCCAAGAGGGGCCGGACAAATGGCCCATCTGGGTATCTTCTGCCCCCCAGGAGATAAACTGCTCCGGGGTTCTGTGGCGGGAACCACTCTGTGTCGACTACACAGATCGTTCCCCCCACTTCTCCTCACCAGTGACACATTTGTTGGTCGAGGTCCAGGTCGAGTGTGCAATCCTGTTTGAGGTCAAGGTCTTGGGACTCTTGCTGTTTCCACTGTTGGCCGTTGGTTAGGGAGCACTGTTGAGGCTCTTCATGCTCCTCGTCTTCAGATGATGAGTGGCTCCACCATAAGGTATGGCAGCGCTACAAGGAGTTCCTGTGGCAGCATTGGATCCTCGGCCACAGTAGACCCACGCCACAGTCAACAGTGCTTCCTTGGTCTCCACCACCGCCCTGACTGGCCAACTTGATGCCAGCATCCCCACCTTTCTTGGTGGAGTACCTACCTCCGCAACCCTTGCACAGTGCCCCGTCCAAGGTTATTCGACCTGCCTCTGGTCTCCCCGGACAGCTGTCCATTCAGATCGCCCACTCGGATGAGTCCAGGGTGGTCCACGGGGAGCCTGAGTAAAAGACAGTGTTCAAGGAGTCCTTGGATTCTGAGGGGTCCTACATACATTCTGTCTGGACCCTGGACAGTGACCACGAGTCGACATAGGAGCTTATCACAGCATGAGGCAGTCTCCCTTGGGGCTTTGCTCCATCTCATCTTGGAGTCCATGGGGATTCCGCTGGAGCTGGACCAGATACCCCCCTCATGGAGATACTTGACGAGGATGACTCCCTGGGAGTTGCTTTCCTGTTTTCGGAAGCCGTTCTAGGTCCCGCCTTAGAACTTTTGGCAGCATCCAGCTTCTTGCCCGGTGCCTGCTGCCCCTATGGTTCGCAATATGCGGTTCCCACCAGGTCCCTTCCTGGATTCTCCAACCATCCCCCGGCTGAGGGGTTGGTGGTGGACTGTCTTCCTCCGGACAGGCAACATTAGGGATGTTGACAAGCGTCCCGACAATGAATCCAAGAAGCTGGGCCATGCAGCTGAAAAGGCTTATGCTGCTTCTCCCTCAGTCTCCAGCAGGTGAGCTCCACCATCATGATGATCTGCTTTGGTCATGCCCTCATAGGGGTTCTGGACCATGTTCTCCCCTGTCTTCCGGTGGACTTATAGTCGGTAGTCAAGATGGTCCAGGACCAGGGCCATTCTGTTGCCATGCACTAGTTTCAGATGGCCTTGGACATTGGCGACTCCTGCGCCCAGTCAGTTGCTGCAGTGGTCACCATGTGGCGTATGACTTGGTTGAGGATTTCCACCTTTACGTTGGATACACAACATAAGCTGGTGGACATTCCCTTCTTGGGTTCCAACCTGTTTGGGCTGGGGTGGATGGTCACCTCACTAAGACTGAGAAGTCCAATGCCACCCTAGACTCTGTTGCATCATCTGAGAAAGACCTTAAGGGCCTGAAGCCAAAAAGGAAGCCCTTGCAGTTTCAGACCTTTCTGCCCCAGCAGTCTAAGCTTCTGCAACCCCTCTCGGGGCATTCCCAGGTCTGGTGGCCGAAGTCCGAGCCTCCACCTCCAGTTCCAGGAAACTCGAGGCTGGGGCTGTGGTGCTTCTCTGGCAATCGGTGCCAGAGCCTCCACCAAGCTTGCCCAGTGACGGGTTGGGGGATGGGGTTTCACCCTCCCTCCAATCCTGCGTCAGTTTCCCTTGGGAAGGGTCGCCTTCGCCATTTCTTGCATGCCTCGTCTGTCATTACTGTGGACAAATGGGTGCTAGACGTGGTGGCTGGGGTCTGCCTCTTGACTTCAAGGCTCTCCTGCCCTACCGAGCCCATACCCCATGGGAGTCCATGGTGTCCCCCTACAGTCTGTCTGCCCTCAGGGAGGACATCGCTTGGCTCCTAGAGAATAGAGCTGTGGCCTATGTCCCGGATGCCTCAGCCGGCCAGGGCTTTGTGTCCAGGTGTTTCTGGTCCCCAACCGACGGGGCAGTTGGTGCCCCATTCTGGATTTTCACGATTTCAGTCAGTTCCTGCGACGGCGAAAGTTCCAGATGAAGCAGAGCTTGTGGTTCTGTTCTCTAGACCTCCAGGACACCTTCTGTCTCATTCCTGTCTGTCCATATCGCTGGCAGTTTCTTCGGTTCCACGCAGACGGGGTCCCATATGAGTTCCGGGTTATGACATTTGGACTCTCTTGGCCCCTAGGGTTTTCTCCAAGTGCATTGCAGTGGTGAAAGTCTTCCTGCGGTACTTAGGGGTTCAGATATGCCCCTACCTAGATGACTGACTGATTGCTGCTTCGTCTCGGGAGGAAGTGGAGTGGTCCAGGGATTTGTCTCTTCGGACTTACTCAGACTTGGGTCTTCTGATCAACCCGGCCAAGTTGGACCTCCACTACTCACAGGTCTTTCACTTCATTAGGGCAGGGCTTACTCCTGTCAGGCCATGGCCTGACTCCCAGTGGGCCGGGCCGCAGACCTTGCCTCCTTTGCACGATGATTTCAGGTTCGGAACTTGCACTCTGCCCTGGTCCTGCAGTTTCTGGGGGTACATGGCATCCTGCACCAGCATGGTTCGGTAGGCACACTGGCAGATACGCCCCCACCATTGGTCTCAGCCCCTAGGCCACCTGGACTAGCTGGTCATGATGATGCAGCCGATGTGGGATGCAATCCAGTGGTGGCTCATCCCAGCACACATACAGGAAGGAGTCCCATTCATCCACCCGGAACAGAGTGTCACTTTGAGAACCGACACTTCTCTGGTGGGATGGGGAGCACACTTGGGGGATCACAGAGCCCACTGGCTCTGGACCCTTAGGGAGTTCCGTTACTACATCAGTCTGTTGGAGCTCCGTGGAGTGTGCCTTGCTCATATGGCATTTGCTTCATCTGTCCGGGGTCAGGTTGTACAGATCCAGATGTACAACACCACGACCATGTACTAACTCAGCAGGCAGGGTGGAAAGCAATCCCTCCATTTGTGTTGAGAAGCCTTCTGCACCTGGACTCTCATGAGCAGCTTGGGTGCCACTCTCCTGGCAATTCATGGGGCTGTAGCCTTCAACCAGCTGGCAGATGCCCTTAGCCAAGTAGGCGAGGTGTCTTATGAGTGGTCTCTTTACTAGGAGGTCATGGATCACCTTTTCTTCCAGTGGGGTACTGCCCTGGTCGACCTGTTCACCTCCTGGAAGAATGCAAAGCTGAGGCTGTTTTGTACCCGCTCCCCACAGTGCAGAACACTGCTGGGGGAATGCTTTTGTGAGGCCCAGTACCCCAGGCCTCCTTGTATGTCTTCTCTCCCTTTCTTCTGATCCACAAGGTGTTGAATGAAGTCCTTCCATGTCGTAGGAGCCTCTTGAAAGGAGTCTACTCACCAGTGCTATGTCTTCAAATGGAAACACTTTTCCATTTGGTACTAGGGCAGGGAGCTAGACCCCCCCCCCGTCCTGCCCTGTGGCTAGCATCCTGGACTGCCTGTGGTCCCCTCTGTCAGTCAGGCCTAAGGTTGAAAACCCTCAAGGTGTACCTGGCAGCCATCTCTGCATAGTAGGCACAGGCTGGTATGCTGACGGTGGTGCAGGATACTATTACTGGGTGCTTCTTTAAAGGCCTCGACCACCTGTCCCCGCCATTGCATGAACCATTGCCACCTTGAGACTTGCTGCTGGTACTGGCAGTGCTCATGGGCAAGCTATTTGAACCGATGCACAGGTGTGACATCTCCCACCTGTTGTGGAAAACTGCCTTCTTGGTGGCTATCACCTCCGCCAGAAAGACTAGTGAGTTCCAAGCGCTCTCGATGGAGTGTCCTTACTTGGTTTTTCACAAGGACAAGGTTGTTCTCTGCCTTAACCCAAAGTTCCTTCCGAAAGTTATTTTGGAGTATCACCTTAACCAGGTGATTCACCTTCCCAGTGTACTTCACCAGTTCAACCTCACAGGCCAAGCGCATAGAAACAGAAGCATAGAAATAGACGGCAGATAAAGACTGCAAAGCCCATCCAGTCTGCCTGTTAGCCCTCCCCTTGCTTCCAGCCCCTGACCCTACTTGATCAAGGGCTTCCTCCTCTCCTTCCCACTCTAGGGTTCCCCTATGCCTGTTCTATGCATGTTAAAATCCCTCCACTGTGCTAGCTCCCAGCACTTCCTGTTGAAGACTATTCCATGCGTCCACCACCCTTTCCATGAAAAAGAACTTCCTCACATTTCCCCTTAACTTGCCCCTTTCTGATTTCATATTATGCCCCCTTGTCTTGGTCCTCCCCCTATATTGGAAGATGCCTCCTCCCCCCGCACCTTGTTTATGCCTTTAAGGCACTTGAATGTTTCTGTCATGTCACCCCATCCCTTTTCTCCTCCAGCGAGTACATATTGAGGTCCTTTAATCTCTCCCTCATATGATTTCTGGTGCAAGCCCTGTACCATCTTAGTCACCCTTCTCTGAACTGCCTCCGCCCTGTTAATGTCCTTATGAAGATAAGGCCTCCAGAATTGCACACAGTACTCTAGGTGAGGTCTCACTTGTGTTTTGTACAATGGCATCACCACCTCCCTCCCTCCTTATGCTAGTGATACCTCTGCCTATGTATCCCAGCATGCCACTAGCCCTCCCTGCAGCCTTTGTCCTCTGCTTAGACATCTTTAGATCATCTGAAATGATAACCCAGGTCCCTTTCCTCCTTGGTGATCATCAGTAAGTCCCCCCCATCCTATAGCTCTCTCCAGGGTTCCCACATCCCAGATGCATTATTTTGCACTTCTTTGAAATGAACCTCAACTGCCAAACCTCTGACCATTTCTCAAGCTTCCCCAGTCCCTCCTCCTTCTTCCACCCCATCCGGAGTATCAGACAGGCAGACCTTTCCCTTCAGCCTTTCTGCTGTGTCACTAATGAAGACATTAAACAGGACTGGCCCAAGGACTGATCACTGAGGTACCCCACTGGTCACCCCCCTCTCCCCGGATTGGATACCATTAACCACCACCCTCTGCCTCCTGTTCGTTAACCAGTTCTTAACCCAGTGTACCAACTACAGACTACCCAGGGAAGGGGAAATTGTTTAACCAGGAGAGGCACATCTTGTTAACCAGCCTTTTTTGTGGGACGGTGTCGAAGGCCTTGCTGAAATTGAGGTAGGCAGTGTCCACCACATTCCCCAATTAACCTCCTTCGTCACCCAATTAAATCTAT
This sequence comes from Neoceratodus forsteri, assembly GCA_016271365.2. Classification (NCBI taxonomy): domain Eukaryota; kingdom Metazoa; phylum Chordata; order Ceratodontiformes; family Ceratodontidae; genus Neoceratodus; species Neoceratodus forsteri. The sequence goes on along the minus strand of CM057454.1, from coordinate 1,018,862,986 downwards.
CAGAATCGTTTGACACAATCTCCCCCATGTGAATCCATGTTGCCTTGGATCCTGGGCACCATTAGATTCCAAGTGTCCTACTATTCTTTCCTTAAGCAGTGCTTCCATGATCTTTCCCACCACTGAGGTGAGGCTGACTGGCCTATAGTTTCCAGCCTCCTCTCTGCTACCACTTTTGTGCATGGGGACCTGATGTGCCCTCCTCTAATCCTCTGGAACCACTCCTCTGTGGAGTGACTCAGTGAACAGTGCTGCTAGAGGTGCCGCCAGCTCCTTTCGCAGCTCCGGTAATATCCTCAGGTGTATGCCATCTACCCTCATTGCCTTGTTCATTTTCAGCTTTGTGAGTTCCTCCAGCACTGTTTCCTCAGTGAATGGACCCATGTCCACCTCTCCACCCCTCGTATCTGTTGCCCAACTGTGGTCCCTGATCCTACACCTCCTCAGTGAATACTGAACAGAAATATTTATTCAGTATTTCAGCCTTTTCCGGGTCTCCCTCCTTGCACACCCCTTCATCCCCTCTGAGCCTTACTATTCCCCCTTTCTTGTCTCCTTTCTTGTGCTCCACACGTTAGTCCTGTGGTGAGCGCTCACATATTATTCGATACGCATGGCTGGAGCTCAGGAGGAGGTTTGCCAGCTCTTGTCACCTACGCTGAAGCCGCATCTGGTAGACCAACAGCTAAGCGGACGATTGGCAGGTGTACTGTGTCCTGCATCGATCTCTGCTGTAAGTTGACTGGTAAGGAGCTCTCATACTGCTGCCTCGATGGCTGCTTCCAGGGAAGCCCCTGTCCAGGAGTTCTGCAGGGCTGCTGCCTGGAAGTCAGCACATACCTTCGTCTCCAATTACCACATTGACCTTAAGTCATGCTGGTGGCGGCCGCAGTTGCCATGCGCTGTAGGGCTTGGCTGTGGATGTCGTCCTGCACAGCAGACACTCAGCACAAGCTAGCAGATGTTCCATTCCTGGGCATCTACCTGTTTGAGCCCAGTGTGTAGGGTCACCTTGGCTCCATAACATCCACGCAGAAGGATCCCAAGGGCTTCAGGCAGCAGAAGCTAAAGACCTTTTGGTCCTCCACTCCTGCGGTGAAACCAGCCCAGCATCAGCTGGGCCAGCAGACTCGGTCTTGGCAGCCCAGGCCCAAGTCAGTGGCCTCAGTGGTCCTTAAGTCCGGAGGGAAGGGACCTGGTGGCTTCCCAGCTGGGTTCTCCTCTTCCAAGCCTGCTCAGTGACGGATGGGGGGGGGGGGTACCACCCTCATGCCATTCAAGCCTCCCCTGGGGGTTCGGCTCCGCATCTTCCTTTCTGCCTAGTCCACTGTTACAATGGATAGGTGGGTTCTGAAAAGGGCTCAGTCAGGGTCTGCCTCTGGAATTCGAGTAGAACACTCCAAGCCGAGCCTGTGCCCCACGGGAGGACTTAGTATCCGCAGACACTCTGTTGGCTGTTCGAGACGAGATAGCCCAGCTCCTCCGTAGTGAGGTCATGGGTAGAGTAGCGAATCCTCCAGAACACCCAGTTTGTCTCCAGGTGCCGTGTACCCAGCGGATGGGGCCAGCGCCCATTCTAGATCTGCATAACCGAACATGTTCCTCAGGCTCGCACCTTCAATATGGTAACTCTGTCCCAGATCATACCATCTCTAGAGCGAGATATTTGGTTTCGTTCCCTGGATCTTCAGGACGCAATCTGTCCGTCCCACCGATGGTTCCTCCCGCTTTTGAGCTGAGGGAACCCTCTACAAGTTCTGGGCTATGCCATTCGGCCTCTCTTCGGCCCCAGGGTCTTCAACAAATGCATAGCAGTGGTGGCAGCGTACCTGAGGCACCAAAGGGTCCGGGTGTACCCCTACCTGGATGACTGGTTGATTGCAGGTCCCTCCAGGCAAGAGGTGGAGTGGTCCAAGGACGTGGCCCTCCAGACCTGCATCAAACTTGGCCTCCTGGTCAATGAGGCCAAGTCAGAACTCCTACCCTCACAGGTGATCATCTTCGTCTGGGCAGAGCTTGACTCTTGCCAAGCCAGAGCCTGGCTCCCAGCGGACAGGGCGAAGGTTCTCTCCTCCTTTGCCTGATCATTTTGGGTTGGGCAGTTGCACCCTGCCCGGGACTTCCTGCGCCTTTTAGGTTACATGGTGGCCTGCACCATTGTGGTCCATTGGGCTCATTGGAATATGCGCTCCCTGAAGTGGGAGCTGGCCAGCCGGTGGTATCAGCACAAAGGTCACTTTGACCAACTGGTCACTGTGACCCAGAAGATGTGGTATGCCCTCCAGTGGTGGCTAGTCCCAGAGCATCTGCAGGAAGGGATCCCGCTTGTCCGCCCCGAGTCGACGGTCATCCTGATGACAGATGCCTGTCTCACGGGATAGGGTGCCCATCTGGGGAAACACAGCATCCACGGGCTCTGGACCCCGAGGAGTCCCGACTTCACATCAGCCGGCTGGAGCTCCGAGTAGTTCGGCTGGTGTTGACAGTATTCGCCCTGTATGTTCTGGGCCAAGTGGTCCAAGTTCAGATGGACAACACCACGGCCGTGTACTACCTTAACAAGCAGGGTGGGATGCGCTTCCTACCTTTGTGCAGGGAAGCTCTTTGCGTATGGAACCTCGTGCACAGCCTGGAGGCGGATCTCTCAGCCATCCATGTGGCAGAAGCTTCCAATCAGCTGGCGGACGCCCTCAGCCGGGTAGGAGAGGTGTCTCACAAGTGTTTTCTAAATCCGGAGGTAGTTCACAGTCTGTTCTGCAAGTGAGGCATCCCTCGGGTGGACCTGTTCACCTCCACAGAGAACGCAATGCTGAGGCTGTTCTGTGCTCCCACCCTCAGCAAGGCTCGCTTCAGGGGGATGCCTTCTCGCGGCCCTGGACCCCAGGCCTCTTCTGTGCCTTCCCACTACTTCCGTTGATCCACAAGGTGCTGCCCAAGTTCAGGAAGGACACTTGTGGAAGACTGCCTTCCTGGTGGCTACCATGTCTGCCAGAAGGACTGGGGAGCTCCAGGTGCTTTCGGTGGACTCACCTTATCTGGTCTTCCACAGGGACAAGGTTGTCCTACGCCCCCACCTGAAATTCCTTCCGGAGGTGGTGTCAGAGTTTCACCTTAACCAGGAGGTAACTGTTCCGGTTTACTACCCCAACTACACCTTGGAGGTCAAGTACAGGCTCCATACTTTGGACCTGAGATGAGCGCTCTCCTGTTATAAGGAGAGCATGGCGAAAATTCGGGGAGAGGTTTGCCAGCTGTTTGTCACCTACGCTGAAACCGCTTCTGGCAGACTTGCAGCAAAGCGGTCAGTTGCAAGATGGATTACATTATGTATTAGTCTATGCTATGAGTTGGCGGGCAAGGAGCCTCCCAGAGTGATAAGAGCTCATTCTACCCACCATACCGCTGCATCGTTGGCTGCTTCAATGGGCATCCCTATCCAGGAAATCTGCCGGGCTGCTACCTGGAAGTCAGCAAACACCTTCATCACCCACTACCACATTGACCTTTAGTCATGCTGGGATGCTGGTTTTGGGGCCTCAGTTCTCCAGTCTCTGTCCCTAAGTAGGGGGTGTGCACTTTGCCTCCTTCCTCCCGGAGAACTGCTAGGAGTCTGCCAAAGAGTGTGGATGAACAACATATCCACGATCTTAGAAAAACAGGTTACTCACCTGTAACAGTAGTTCTAGGAGTGGTATATGTTGTTCATCCACACGGACCCACCTGACCTCCCCGGCTGTGGATGCACAACACCTGGCTTCCAGCGGGCTAAGATCTGGCGTCATGGGGCAGAGCCAAGGGTTATACCACTCGGGTGGGTGGGAGGAGCCAGCTTGAAGACTGCCGGCAAGATTTAAAGTCTAAGAGGACATGCCAAAGAGTGTGGATGAACCACATATACTACTCCTAGAACTACTGTTACAGGTGAGTAACCTGTTGGTTTTTTTTTTGTGCCCCTGTGCAAACTCCTCTCCCTCTACAGTCTCTCCGCCTGATCACCCACCTTTCCGTTTCAAAGCCGTAACCAGGGCTGATGTCGTAAAGCTACTAAATACGATCTCTGATACCACTAGCATTGGCTGTGATGGCCTTGAGCCCAGGCTCTTGAAAATTGCTTCCCATTACATTGCAGTCCCGCTGACAAAAAATCTTTACCCTTTCTCTTTGCCGTGGTCAAGTCCTGTCCATTTGGAAGATTTCTAGAATCATTCCTGTTTTCAAGAAAGGGGATCCCAAGGATGTATCGTACTGTTGGCCTATAGCCATCCTCTCAGTCCTGAACAAGATCCTTGAAAAGCTGGTAGCCTCTCAAACTATTGACTTTCTCCTTATCCATAACCTCCTCTCCGCTAGCCAGCATGGTTTCTGTAAAGGACATAGTACTGCCACAGCCCTTCTTAAATTCACAAATGACACTCTCCTGGCCATGGACACCGGTGACTTCTGACAGGTTCGGTTTTCATAGACCTAACGAAAGCTTTCGATCTTGATCACCCCCTCCGTCTCTCTGCTCTGCTATCCCTGGGTTTCTTGGAACACGTGGTTGCTTGGTTCAAAAGCTGTTTATCAAACGGGAAATAGGTCATTAAATTTAGCTCTGCCATATCTGATCAAACTACTATCAACATTGGTGTCCCCCAGGGCTTCATCCTGGGTCCCCTTCTTTTCTCTGTCTTTATTAATAATATTGCTCGGAACACTTCTTGCACATCCCTCCTTTATGCTGATGATCTTATTTATTTTTATTTGTTTATTTTTTGTTGACCGGGTAAGTGCACTAGGCAAATTCTGCCTATTTTCAGGCATGACCCAGGGGAAGGGGATACAGATGAATGCCAGCTGACCTTGAACCAGATGAAACTGTTGGATGTATTTTTAGTGAATGAGGGAAATTTGGCCAGGACACCGGGGAAATTCCCCTACTCTTTTTAATAAGTGCCATGGGATCTTTAACATCAACCTGAACTGCCACCAATCCAGGCAGATGGGACCTTGGTTTAACGTCTCATCCAAAAGACGGCACCTCAGAAGTGCAGCACCCCTCTCATGCTGCACTACAGTGTCAGTACTGGGATATTAACCCGAGTGCCAGATGTGGGAACAGAACCCACAACCCTCTAGTCTCCTGGCCACAGAGGCGAGTGTGCTACCTACTGAGCCACTGACACTGGTCCTGTACTTTAGCTCCAAACACATAACTGACATCAACTTGCTCTATCATCCGCTTTCCTCAACATTCAGTCCTGGCTCTCTAAGCATAAGCTTGTTTTAAATGTGGGTAAAACTCCGGCTATGCTCTTTGGCTCTGCTGCGAAGCTCAAAACTTGCCAAAACCAGCTGAAAATCTCTTGTACGGATGGCTCCTTACTGAATACTGTGGACTCTTTCAAGTATCTTGGTGTTCTACGTGATGGATCCCTCAATTCCGACCAACACATCTCAGCTACTTGTAAATCTGTGAATGCAAAAATTGCTCTAACCTATAAAACTACGCACTAACCCCTTCCACTAGGTTGGTTGTTACCTGCTCCCTTCTCTCACTTACAGTGCTGTCACCTTTGTAGGTGCATCTAAAACTGCCCTTCACAAATGGGACACATCTTACAGTAATATCTGTTGCTACGCCTCAGCATCCTCACACCATAAACATCGCTGTCAACTTTATGGTGATTTAAAATGGCCCCACCCCATCTCGTGCCAACTCCTCGCTCTTGGCTCGCTGACTGATAGCATTATCAGGTGAAACACTCCTACTTCCCTTTCCTCCTTCCTCCTTCCTCCTCCTATGGCCTTAGATCTGCTGACCCCTCTACTCTCCACATCCCGTATTATAAAACATCTAAAGGCGCCTGTGCCTTCTCTTTTACCGCACCAACATTCTGGAACTCTTTTCCCTTAACTATTAGATATGCACTGAGTCATGCTCTCTTCAGAAAGGAACTTAGGACTCTCCTAACCAAATCTGCCCTGTGCCTGTGCTTTAATCCATCTTAGCCCACTCTCCACATTCTACACCGCCAAGTCCTACTTTGTTCTGCCCCGTTGTTACTTTTCTGTTCCTCCCCTACACCTTACTCTTCCCTGCTCTTCTTGTCTCATGCCTTGCCTCCCCTGTCCTTCCCCTGTTTCTCCATCCCTACCCCTCCTCTGCCTTTTATGCCTTACAACTCTGGTCGCTAAATAACTTGCACACTGGCACCATCTGCCCGTGTTTCCTGCATTTAAACTGCCTGTATCTCCTGATTTTGTTTCTCCCTGCTGCTGCCTTACCTACAGCCATGCTTGTGGTATTTATAATGCACTTGTTTCCCCTTGGGTATTCCCTCATTGCCGTACCATGTCTTTTCTGTTTTGTACTTGCAGGCTCCTTAGAGCTATTGCACTTATCTTTACTTTGTTCCACTTGCTTGACTTTGTACCACCTGCCTGACTGCTGTATTTTTATCTCTTTTATTTGTACAACCATGTTGCCATTGTTTTTCCTGTTTTTGGACCACTGCTGTATTTTGTATTCACTTGTTGCCTGTCCTGTAATCTTGTTTTGTAATCCTCCCTGGTCGAACCTAAAAATAGGCATTTGTATGTCTAGTGTACCTACCTGGTAAACAAAAACTAAACGAAACTAAATAATAAATAAAAAGAAATTCTGAAAACTTGACATTGTGATAAGAAAAGTATGTTTATTCCCCCTTCCCCCAAAGAGGTTGGCTTACTTTGGTTATTCTGTCAGGAGCAAATAGTTTATAAACTTATTTTCCCAATGTAGAGTACAACATGGTGTAGTTGTTGCCAAACCGCAGTTCTAGATATTTGTAAATTCAAGAGACTTTTCCGTTAACTTCATAGCTTTATGTGAGAAACCATAGACACTTTCCAGTTAAATTTATAGCTTTACATGAGAAACCATGTTTGTTTGAGATTCAGTTTTTGGACTTGGGGCAGCACGCTGGGGAGTCTGGAACATAGGCTAGCACATTGGGGGTGCTTCTCATTGGGCAGCATCTGGGGGGACTGGGACTTGGACCAGCATGTTGGAGGGCTGAAACTTAAGACAGCATGTGTGTGTGTTTGTTTGGGGGTGCTGGAACTTGGGAGAGCATGTGGGGGTGGTCTGGAACTTGGGACAGCACTTTGAAAGCTTGAACGTGGGACATCACTTTAAAAGCCTGAGACTTTGGGGCAGCATGCTGGGGGTGGCTTGCACTTTTACAGCACCTTGGGGGCTGGAATTTGGGCAGCACATTGGAGACTGGAACGTGGGACAGCATTTTGAGGTCTGGAACAAGGGAAAGCACATAGGGGTCTGGAATGTGGGATGGCACATTGGGGTCTGGAACGTGGGACAGCTCACTGGGACTGGAATGTTGGAACATGGGACAGCTCTTTGTGGGCTGAAATATGGGACAGCACTTTGGGGGCTGGAATGTGGGAGGGCACTTTGGGGGCTGGACTGTGGGACAGCAGTTTATGCCCTGGAGCTTGGGACAACACTTTAGGGTCTGGAACTTGGGCCTGCATATTGGGGGCTAGAACATGGGACAGCATATTGGGGGCCCTGGAACTTGGCACCAGACGTTGGGGGCCCTGAAACCACATGCCGGGGGCCCTGGAACCTGGCACCACTTGTTGGTGGCCCTGGAACTCGGCACCACATTTTGGGGGCCCTGGAACTTGGCACCACATGCTGGGGGCCCTTGAATGTAGCACCATACTTTGGGGGCTTTGGAACATGGGACTGCATGTTGGGTTAAAGTGGGGGACTGGAACCTGAAACAGCATGATTAAAGGACAGGATGGAACTTAGGGTCGCATATTGGGGAGGGGAGCTAGAGCCTGCAACAGTGTGTTGGAGTAGAGCTGGAACCTGAAGCAGAATGTGGGTGGAGATGGTTGGAGTGGGGTAGGGCTGGAAACTGAAGCAGAATATCTCTTTGCAGATCACTCAAAAGTGGGAGCACTGGCGGAAGGGGATGAAGCGAGAGGGGTGGTCCAGAGGGACCTGGATACCCTGGAAGGGTGATCAATGAGGTGGGGACTGAGGTTTAATGCAGGGAAGTGTAGGGTGCTGCATCTGGGGGCCATGTATACTCCCTCGGGGGGGTCACACTGCAAGCCACAACGAGTGAGAGGGATCTAGGGGTGGTGGTAGACATTAAAATGAATAACACTGAAAATTGCAGAAGAACTGCGGCAGAAGCAAATGGGATATTGGGCTGCATATCCAGGGAGATTATGTCCAGGAGGAGGGAGGTGATCCTCCCTCTGTATAATGCCTTGGTCAGACCACATCTCGAGTGCTGTGTGCAGTTCTGGAGACCTCACCTCAAGAAAGACATAGCACTGCTTGAGAGGGTACAGAGGAGGGCAACCAGGATGATATAGGACATGGAAGGGAGGCCCTATGAGGAAAGGCTGGAAGAACTGGGGCTGTACTCGCTGGAGGAGACGATAGATAGAGGGGACATGATAGGGGTCTTCAGATATGTAAAGGAATAACAAGGGGACGAGCGAAGAGATGTTCAGACTAAAGAAGGGAACAACCAGGGGGCATGAGTGGAAGTTGGAGGGGGGAAATTACAGGGGGGAACGCCGAAGGCATTACTTCACTGACATGGTGGTGGAGCCATGGAATGCACTGCATGGGAGTCTGGTGGAGGAGGGCACAGTGGAGGGCTTCAAGAGGGGGTGGGACAGGTACAAGGGAAAACTGAAGCCGAAGGTGACCCTCTCTGGGGCTGGAAAAGCGAGCACCTGTTAGGTGGCTGGCTACCGAGCAGACACGACAGACCATCAGGCCTATTCTTCTGGCTTTTGGTATGTTAGTAATGTGGGTGGAGATGGTTGGGATGGGGTAGGACTGGAACCTGAAGCATAATTTGAAAAGAAGCTGGTTGAGGTGGCTAGAAACATGGACATCACATTGGGGGGTTCTGAAACCTGGAACAGTGCTGGGGGGGGTCAGGAACATGGGATAGCACATTTTGCTGGAACTTGAGGTCACTCATAGGGGATGTTGGGACTTGAGGAATCTCATTGGTAGGGCAGGGATTCAGAGCAGCCTGTTGGTAGGCTGTTTCTTGGGGGCAGCATTTTGCAGGACTGAGAGTAGAGGTAACATGTAAGTTGGAACTTAGGTCAGCACATTGGGGTGCTGACGTTCACTTGAGAAAATGGGGGGCTTAGTAGGAGAAAACAAGAGGAAATGGGTAACAGTAAAAAAAAAAAAAAAAGTAATGTAAAAGAAAAACACAAAGTGTGTGTAGTGTGATGCTGTTGGTGTCTGGAAGATTGTATATAAGGAGACAAAGGAAGCATAGAAAAGAGTGTTGCCAAGAAAAGACTCCTCCTCAAATAAAACAGCCAAGTCATTATTTTGCTATAATCTGTAGATTTTTAGGTTGTGTAACATTTTACATTTCTTTGTCTCTTTGTAACCGAGCTTTAATACTTTTCCTCTTTTCGCAGAACCACCAAGAAGCCTGCGACAGAGTACTGTAGCCAGACGGTCAAACACATTATCTGTACTAAATGTAAAGAAGTCACCTGTAAAATCTGTCCTGGTGCAGAAAGAACAGGCGCTACCAGAAGAGCAGCTAAAGTCAGTTCCCCTGGGAGGAGAACAGGGTGATACAGAGCAGGAGCCAGAGCAACATGCAGTGGTTAGAAGGAGCACCCGGCGAGCCCAGCAGACAGTGCAGGACATGCCAACAACTGTCACTAAAAGAAGGTCAACAAGATCCACTAGGAAAGAAAGTATCAGTGATCTAACAGTTAGCAGTACCCCAGTTCCGCAGGTGAAAACAGATGAGTCATCAGATCTTTTTAACTCTTCTATTCCAGATGCGCATTGCCTTGTGGATGATTTAAATGTTACAGATGACAGTAAAGCTACTACAGACATTGAAGCAGAGAGTGCTGCTCATAAATCTGTGATGTCTACAGATGCTGAGTGCAGCAAATCACAAGATATTGAACTACAGTTAAAAACGAGTGAGAATGTATTTGATTTAGGAAGTTCAGAAACACATTCGGTGGGCACTTTAAATGTACCTCTGCTTAAACCAGAAGATAAGTCTGTCAGTAAGATAGCTAAGATACTGAATGTTCCCTGTGAATTCGCTGATTATACAGATCCAGCTGAAGTGAATACAGATCACAAACAGACTTCTGCTTCAACAGAGGGATTTCCTGAATGTAGGTCTAATTCAGATATGACTAAAGATAATAAAGGAAAACATCACGAGCCCATCAATGAACCTAAAACAGACCCCTCAGATAGCTTGAAACTTACCAACGAACAAGTACAGCTCCCTGTTAAATGTGAAAAAAGTTCAGAATTTGAGGGGCCGCAGTCAGAAAGAACAGATATTTGTTCTGGTGGATTAGAAAATAACTTGGAAACCAATATTGCTGATCAGAAACAGGACCAAAAAGCGTGTGACCATGTTGATAATATTCCATTGGAAGGTAAGGAAGGTTCCAAACCCCAAGATGCTATTGTCAAGCAAGGTCCAAAATCCTCAAAACGCCTGAAGAGCAAGGCACCTAAACGGCTAAAAAGTATGGAAAACAATTCTCAGACACTTACTCCAGGTGTAAAGACAAAGTTAGTCTCTGAAAAACAAACAGTGACACAGAAAAAGAACAGTCAGGGTAGAAGTCAGCTTGTGTTGTCTCCTCCAGAACCTCCAAAGCAGGTTTTAATAACTGTTAAACGAAAGTCTAGTGAACTGGAGGCCCATCCTCCTGATAAACCATCTAAGTTGCAGAAAACATGCATGGGACCACATGTAAAAGCAGGAGATCATGGTCCACAGGTTAAGTCAGTACCGACAGGCGATCACGGTCCACAAGTCAAGCCAATACCAAAGACACGTAGACTAGGTAGAAAAACATTAAAAACTGAAGCTGCTGCTCAGCCACCGACCAGTAAGAAGCCATTGGTTCGCACTTCAAGTCAAGAGAGATCGCAGAAGCACCAGGATCCAAAAGAAATTCACAGCCCTGTTTCAAGACTGGGGTTACCACAGGCCAAGCTATTACAACATTCCAGCCAGAAACAGTTGCATCCATTGCAGAAGCATTCTGCACCATGTAAGTTAATTAGTCAGCAGCATGAGGATGTTGAGGAAAAAGATAAAGGGGCAGCAGAGGATTTGAAAGAGGATGATAAAGAAAAACTTAGATTGAAAAGACTTGAGAAAGGAATTCAACCAAGACAGAGGAGACGCAGCAGCAGCAAGAGTTTGTCACTGGATAATACACCCTTATTCATTCCAGATAATATGCCACCTGTTAAGAAGGATGGTTCAGAAAGCCTCTCTTCCAGTGGTGATAAAGGTTTATGGGATCACAGCAAGCACTGTGGCTTTTGCAAGAAACCACACGTCAATAGGTTTGTTTACTTTTGTTTCTCAGACCAGTAATCAAGAACAACTAACCTCGTTTATTAACAGTACAGGCATTGCTTAGTTCCTGATTGTGTCTCTGTGGAGCAGAATACCTGTAAGAGAAGGCATCACATCGTACGCTGATTTACTAGCAAGGCACAGCAGGAATTTGTAGCTAACATTTGCTTATGCTTCCCATGGTAGTGCCTACAGGGTGTCCCCTCTCTGGAAATCTGCATCCAGTGTTGTCGAGAGGCACATAGCCTGAGCATACCATTCACCCATCATCATGCAGCAGATAGATTTTTATTCTCATTTACTTTCTTCCTGCCTCCCAGTATTAGATCTTTGCATACCGTGACACACTTTTTTTTTGGGTGGGGGTCACCCATGATGGCAGACTGCTCCTGGCACATATAGAAAGAGATACTGATGCAGGAGGGTAACACTACCTCTACAGCATTTTGGCGATCACTCTGGCCTGGAGCTGGAAATTTTGATTGAGCTACTGTATGTGTCTGGGTTTCTCACATAGTAGCCCACTGCCTGACTGCTGTCCCTACTTGGCTGGATTGTACATGCTCCTTTTAATGTGATCTTTTCTTTTTTCATCCAGTGTTTCTCTGCCTTATGCCTGGACTACTCCCATCTGACTGCCCCCCCCGCGCCTGTCACCTGGCTTCTCTGCGGCTTACCTTGCTGCTGTTGTCCTCTGCCACAGGATTGGAGCAGGTGCCCAGCCACCAGGGCAGAGCCTGTGGGGGGTGGGGGAGGTCTTCATCCTGTCGCCAAGGTTTTTTTTCCCTCCTGGTTTTCTCCCCTTAAGTCCCCATAGTCTCAGTGCAAGATTGTGCATGTGCATGCTTTGGCTCGAATGGCTCCAATGCACCCACTTAGCCTAGTGTGCAGGCCCCTCCCCTGATGCCCGCACTACCATCAAGCCCTCACTTGGCTGTAGCCAAGGGCCAGGAAGGTTAACCTCCCCAATCTGGGAGAAGAGAGCCCCTGGTGGCTGCTGAGTCCACAACCCCCAAACCGTCTGACCTTGGTACTTGAACTCTTTCTGAACCCGGGTCACCGGTGTGGCTGAGGTAAGGCGCATAGCACCTCAAACCTCTACGCCACCGGGCTTGCTCTTGTAATGTGATCTTCTCTGGATAAAAGGGTTAACATGTTTCGTACTAATCAGCCAGGAAAGTGGTACTAGACTTGCACTCCACCCCTGAAATTTGCAGGGACTGTTTGTTAAAAGTGCATTCGAATACAGAGTGGTTATTCCATTAAAATAAGCCTCCCTCCCCAGATCAGCACCATTCCTTCCCCTCTGTGTGATGCAGTGGCACCCCATAATTAGCCCCCACCGCCACCAAATAGCTGTGGCATTTTAAGTGCTTTGGGATGTAGTTTTCTCCTCGACCCCCCCAGCCAGTACCTAAGTCGCCCATAACCCACTTGAAACAGCAAAAACTTTCTTGTTCCACCCTTCTCATCCCTGCCATCCTCCCTCCCTACTCAGTCAGTAGATGTCCCCTTTACTAAGATACTAAGTAATTGACCCTTAGTACTTAGAATTAATAGTAGGAAAAGTCATATCACAGCGTGTCAGTCCTCATCCTATCAGTTTCACCACCAGTACCGAATGCTGATAAAATCTCCCAAATGCAGTAGCTTACAGAACTACAGGGAGAGTTTACTGACATCTGAAACGGTTGGTGAGACTGAGAGGATTAGGATTGGCATGCTGCTTTGCATGCTTTCTAGTTTTAATTCTACCTACTGTGGGTAAATTAAGTAATGGGAGCAGCTGCAGAGTAGGTAAGGAGGGTGCTGTGGCTGATATGGGTAGGAGGAGGGTTTTACTATATTGCAGACTACACCAAGGTTCCCCACTGTTTGAAAATATAGGGTGGTGGCAAGGATGATCGAGTCCAAAGGTGCATTATTTTTCCGGACCTCCTGTATGCACTGTACATGTGCATAAGTGGATTTTAAGTAAAATGTAGTGGACTGGTATCAGAACAGAGGTAGTAGTGTAATAAAGGATGAGAATAAAAGACAATTTTGGAGGATTTTATAACAAACAATCAGTAATGGATAAAAATGTAGGGTGGTGGCAAAAAAATATAGGGTGGTGGTAAAAAATAGAGCGGTGAAAAAAAAAAAAAAAAAATATAGGGTGGTGGCCCACCACGCAAAAATAATGAATGGGGAACACTGTGCACTAGCTTAGTTGGGGAAGTTGTGGGTGAGTTGCACTGGCCCAAGGCAGTTTGCACTATAACCTTGACGCCAACCTCCTGGAATGCTGAACTAGGATAGCTTGCTTTCATCATATTTCAGGACTTTGGGCCTGTAAAGTTGAAGCTGATTTTCTGTTGTCTTGTGTTACTAGTAAAAGGGAACCTTAAAGAAAATTATCTGTAGACACATCTTTCGTGTAAAATCAAAATTTAGGGTGACAAGTATAGTTAAGGAGAAGATTTTTTCTTTTTTTTTTTAAATATCCTGTGCTCTCACATCACCACAACTCGTAGTGAGCAAATGGCAGTACTGATCAATAAATGATTTTCCAGTTTTCTCTAAAGCAATTACAGTCGGACTTGAAGGGACTCAAATCTCATGGCATTCTAAACCAACTGAATTTGTGTGTTGGCTGCTATAGGAATTCACTTGGTATGTGCTGTCCTTCCCTGCTGGCTGGGACAGATAAACAGTCTGAGAGAAGTCTTAGGACCATACCTCTCAACTGTCCCTGATTTTCAGGGACATCCCTGATTTTGCGTCAAAATTTTACTCTGTCCCTCCTAAGTTTGTATTTCTGTGACCAACGAGTGGGGGGGTGTAAGCACAAAATAATGTCAGACATTAAAGTTACAGACTTGTTCTTCCTTGGAAAATGCATTTTACACTAAGCCCCTTATTCTACCAGCTTCCTGAGTGGATATCACCAATTTTGAAGATGTGTCCCTGATTTTAGTCCTATGTCCATGATTTTTTTAAGCCTTGTCCCTGATTTATGAGGTAGGAGGTTGAGAGGTATGCTTAGGACGCACCCTTTTCCTAGACTCTCTTAGTCTTCTGTAACTTGTCCTTGGTGCTAGACATATCACTTATTTCAAGAGACACTGTCTCGCCCCAGCAAGGGGATTTTCCTTCAGTTTGTTTCCTGCAATCTTATTCAGTTCAGCTGCTGCTTTTGGCTTTCTCTTCAGTCAGCAGCAGCACCGAAGGATCATTCTGCAGGATTGCTGTACAGCAGCAAGGGGTCCGTCTGCATGTTGGGAACCCAGGCTGCAGTTCCATGTAGGACCACACTTTCTGGTGCCTGGTAGGGCCGAATTTACCCTGCCCCACAGAAGACCAGGTAATAGCTGGGGTTTCAAGGGCTAAGGAAGTGCTTGTTCACTGTTTGGAGTGCTGCGAGACATGCACATGATCTTTTGGGTTCCCGTTACTTTTTATTGTATCCTGTGTCTTTAAGACTCTGCATTTATGACATCCCATCAGGGTGCTTAAACCCTGATCGGTTCTCCCTAGCTTTCATTGTTATTATCATTGAGATGCTGAGGTACTTGGACAAACTAGTCCATATCACCTGTGAGCAATCAGCGACTGAGCTGCACAAATAAATCAACCTCAAACTGTGTAAAACAGGTTTGCCTTTTTTTTTTTTTTTAACTTATCCTTCTTGGATTGCGAAAGTTTTTGGCTTTTGTAAATACAAAATAAACCTCCCATCCCCACATGTACAGACAGCACGGGAACCCAGTAGATGGTGAACACTCCTCGCGGCACTCCAAGCAGTGGACAGGCACTCTGTTTAACACTGCGATATGAAGGTGTTTGAACAGACTGGTCCATGTGAGCTATGAGCTGTCAGTGACTTAGCTGCTCAGATAAATCAGCCTCAGACTGAAAAGCAGGTTTGCCTTTTTTACCTATCGTTCTGGAAGTGCTAATATCTATGTACCTGTCCTGCACTACTTGTTGTATGGATTCCGTCTTTTGGTTGTACTAGATATTTTGTATTTCATCCAGCAGTGGCCATCCATGGTACAGGTTGCACATGCACATCAGAGAATGGTGTATTTTATCCAGCAGCAGCTATCCGTGGTGCTGGCTGCCAGTGAGCATGAGAGCATGGCGGTTATCTTGAAGTACAAATTTTCAACGTGAAATTGCTGTTACAGACCTTAAATGCTTAGATTTCAGGATTTTCAATCAAACTAACACTCCTGCTCCTTCAAATTGGCTGTTTGGGCAAGTGCAAGGTTTATCATAATTTTTTGTAACCTCATCATGGTGTCCTTCGTGTCTATGCCAAAAGGAACAAGATCTTGGGCCCTCAAGTGTAAAATGTGCCAGACCAGGCTATGGTCCACTGTGTCTGGCTCATGTTGTTCAGAAAATGAAAAACAAGGGACAGCACTCAAACTGATAGAAGCGCTAAAAAATACTCTCATAAGACGTGTCAGCATAGCCAGAACTTAAAGTCTATTCCATGAGGAGATACTCATCACTATGACCCAGCATTTCGTATCATAGAGGTGATGTTTTGTCAGCGGGTGTGGCTATTCAGAGATCCCTTGCCTCACCTGTCTGTGATCACTGTGAATTGTATGGCAAATTACATTGGTCGTCTCCATGTAACTACCGCTCCTTCATTCTTGGCAGCTTCATTGACAAAACTGTCCATACCACCACTCCCCCTGCCCTGTCCAAACTACTTAAACCTGCGCAGCCATCTTATCTACTCAGGTCCGCTGACTCGCAATCCCTTCATATCCCAAAGTCACGTACTCTGTTTGGGGACCGAGCCTTTACAGTCTGCGCTCCTAGATGTTCTAACTCCCTCCCAGTGTTCATTAGGTGTACCACATTCCATCTCTCTTTTAAGAGATCCCTATGGGCACACCTGAAATCCACCTCTGACTGTCACTGTCCTTTGTGTGCCTGGTGTGCCATACCCCTGCATGATTGCCTTAACCGTTATACTTGGGTAAGAGTGGTGTCCCATATCTTTTGCTATACTCATGCTCTTAAAGGAAAGCTGTACACAACCTGGTCTCTTTCACCCAAAAAGCTTACAGCAAGTTGCGGCACGATAAAAATGCCACTCTTGCTGTTAAAAGCTAAACCGGAGGGTAAGCTTTTTGGGTGTGAGAGACCAGGTTGTGTACAGCTTTCCTTTAAGAACTTATTGTATATAAAAATTCTATTGTGTCATGTCTTGTCCTAATGCTCATTCCTCAATGTAATGTACTTTGCCTATTATTGTGTTATTACCTCTTATATTGTATTCATGATTCTCAGATTACTTTCTGTACTTTGTTGTACCATGACGTTCTGTATTTTTACCTTTGTAACCTCCTGGGTTGCACTTAAAAATAGGCATTTTTTGTCGTGTGTGCCTACCTGGTAAACAATAGCTAAATACATTTTCAAGCAGAAATCTAAAGATAATAGGTAATTTTGCAAACTCATTATGTAATAATGGAGGTTGAAAAGAGTAACACATCAGTAAGACATAGTATAGGCTTCTGATTTAATTTACAAAAATAAACCCCTTAAAGTATAAATACACATGGATTCACATTGTAGAGCTTTCTCTGATGGTCACCACCACAAGAATGTGGTTTAATGTGCTCAATCCCCATGAAATGGTGTTGTGGCAGTGTGCAAACTGTGCACCCATAGGTGTAGTGTGAATAGCCTTCCTGATTGAACGTATGTGTTCTTATACTGTATGTGTTCCTTGAGTACCCGACTAGTGCATCTTGTAAGAAACTTCATCAGTCACCTAGAAATTCCTTATTCCCCTCACTGCCCTCTTTCTCCCCGTTTCGATCTCGAAGCTATCTTGCACTTTCCTTTTTTTTTTTCTATGAGCTGTTCAAACACCTTTCCCCACATGCATAACTCCCCCACCTCCACTTCCCCTGTGCTACGTCTTACTGATATGTTACTCTTTTTAGCCTCCACTATTTACTATATCATGAGTTTGAAAAATGAATTGTCTATATCTTTACATTTTTGCTTGAAATTGGAGGCTGATCTGTGAGTAGCCACGCCCCCTCATGAAGCATCACGTCCATGACATGAAGTGCCAGGGCTTAATGCCGTGCATTTCCTCATGGAATAATCTTTTTGTTTTGGCTATATTTACACATCTTATGTATTTTTGTACTACTATCAGTTTTAGTGCTGTCTGTTATTTTTCATTTCCATTGCCTGGTTTCTTGGGTCAGCACCCGTTCTGTCCATGAGCATTTGTTTGGTTCTCCTATTGTTCATGCTGCAACAAGACTTCTTCCTCTAAGCAGAGCAGATCCTAAACTCCTGGGGGCAGTGAACCAGAGTGACTTCTCTGAGCCCAGATGTTAGGGTGACTGTACCCATTAGGATATCATGCCGCTCCCTCACTTATTAAGCCTCCTCTGCTACGTACTCTTCTCCCTTCCCACTCTTCTCCACCCCCCCGCGTTACTGTTTACCTCCTTCCTTCCTGTCTTGGTATCTCTGCCACCCTGTCCCACCTCTTTCTTCCCCCACCCCAACCCCACTGCCTACCTCCTATTAGTCTCCCCACTCCTCCTCCTTTACCCCGCTTATACACAATGTTTCTCCGCTCCCACTCTCACCCCCTCCTTCCTCATTCATTCTATTTCCTCCTCCATTTTTACCCCCTAACACCCTTTCTCCCACTCCTTACCCTCCCTTTCTTCCACCCCTCCACTCTTGTTCCCCTTCTTCTCTCATGTCCTTTCCTCTTCCCCAATTCCTACCTTAATCTCCCCTTAACTTCACCTCCTCTTCTCCCTCATGCTTGCCATTGCACTTTTGCCACCACTAGCACTTAGTGACAATCAGTCTTGACTGCCTCATACCCCTTCACCCTCTCCCCTCCCTCTTACCCTTTATAAGTTGTTAGCATCAATTTCTTTGTTCAATGATTGTTTCTGTACTATACATAATTTACTTTGCTTGCATCTGTTCCATTTTTTTGATTTGTTCCTCAGTTGTATTTGATGTGGAACCTTTGTAAAAGAACCTCTGTTTCAAAGGTATTTGTAATTGTAGTACTCAATGAATAAATAAATCCTTATTTAAGGGATCTCCTCCCCTCTCCCTGGCATTTTCTGCTCAAGGATCCAGAACAGCTTTTCTGCAAGGGGAGACCTGTCACCTTCAATCCATGATGGCGAAGCTCACCAGAGCCGTGGACAGCTTAACAGAGGTTTTGTTGGGGGCCACTTCAACAAGATGTCCTTGCAGGCACCCCTAGCATCCCCAAGTTGTCAGAGTTTGCCAGGCCAAGTCTCCAAGACACTCTGCACTCTCTGAAAGTTTTTCCAGCACCATCTGACTATGGCAACAAGGAATCTGTATTAGAGGACTGAGTTTGCTTTCTCGAATGAGGACCAGGGTGCAGATAGATCAGGCAGAGCCTTTAACTGGGAGCACCTGACTACAATAGTAAAGCAAATGTGCATCATCCAAGTTGGAGATGACCTACAACAAGAGCTGAACAGGAAAGCAGAGTCTTTGAAAAGTGAGGGCAGAAAGGAATAAAAGTCTCCTTTGTGTGCGACATAGCAAAGGAGCATTGCGGCCTCCAGATGGGTACACATGGATTGCAGGACACCAGCCCTGTGGCACACAAAAAGATCCACAAAATTAACAGCAAGGTTGCAAAAGCGTGGGATGTAAGCCTTAAAGTAGATGCACAAACTTCAACTGACATAAAACTACCATTCTAGGGGCATGAATATGGTTCCCTATCCACAGTTTGTCAGTTAAGCTGAACCCATACCCACCACTTGGCAGTATATCCCAAAACTCCGTCCCATGACCTCTATCGATCTTTCTGCTGTAAACACAGGTCACCTCCATTGTGGCTGCCATATAGGTTTCTAGTACGCTGTTGGCAAACTTTCTTCCAAAGTTTGTTCAAGTTTCTAGTTATTTCTCCAGGTTCCTTTGACTCCTCTTGATGATGGAGCAATAGAAGCCAGGATTGAAATTTTGTGTATGGTGCTGGCAGAACATGTCGGTCATCGTCCAGCACAACACATGCGTGTACTGCCTGGGCGAGCAAGATGACGTGGCTGATTGTAGTCTCTGCTTAAGCATGCTTCCTGAGTCCCTTGAGGACAGGAAGCTCTGGCTGTCACTGGGTCAACCTTCGGAAGGGGATCCTAAGAACTGTTCTAAGGCCTGGGTGAAGGCCTCAACTGCAGCCGGCTCAGCTCAGCAGTTTGCAACCCCTGAGGCAGATGCAGCAGCTGCCACAGTGGGCACTTCCTCAGTCTCTGCGCTGTTTCTTGGGGCCAGGGGTCAGAGGGTCATTCACCGAAACGTTCCGGGAAATGTGTCTGGCTTTCCAGACCCATCTGCCCCCGTGGTGCTAAGCACAAGCACCGCCATAGTATCCATGTGGGGGCTGATAGGATTCAAACTCAGTTCTCCAGTTGTGCAGCTCAGTGCCCTTAATAACTATGCTATGCTGCCCCTTGGCTAAGCTGCTGGTCAGGGGTGCTTTGGTTCCCCCATTGAGCCAGTTGGCCTTATCGCCGGTCAAACAGCCTCTGAGATATTCTTGAGCCTGTTGACCACTTGTCAGACAAGGTCAAGGAATCAGTCTCACAGACCCTGGTGCTCCCGGTCCTCCCACGAGAGGATGTGATCTGGTCAATGACCCTGTCTGGCCCTTGATGAGGTGGCCTCCACCTGCGGTTGGGTCTTTCACATCAGTGTTACTGAATGCGGGCAGGCACATGGTTTACACCAACATGCCGGAAGGCTATTATTGCTGTTAACCGACTGGTTGACCGTTGAGGTGACAGTCAAGATCGTGGTTGAGGCATCCTGTGGTGGGGAGAGCAGCATTACAAGATATGCTGGTGTTACAAGGAGCTTCTCTGGCAATAGTGGGCCATCGTGGGGCAGGGTATGGCTCCATCCCCTGGATCTTTGGTCTTCTGACCACCACAAGTGGTACCCCCACTGGTTTGCACCACAAAGATGCACACCACAGCTGCTTCTCCACCTCTTAGGGTGGAGCTGCCACCATTGCAGCTGAAAGTGGGTGCTCCGACTAAGGAGGCTGCTGCTCTGCCACCCACTTTCCATGCCGGTTGACACCCCAGAATATCTGAGAAGTCCGTTGTGAGAAACAGTAGAGGGCTATTTCTGAGGAGTCCATGTCCTCTTCAGGGACTCCCCTCCTTGACGGCAGCTCGGTCGGGGAGTTCACCATTAAGCATGGCCAATATCTTTCAGGGTGCTTATCTGACTCATCTCGGAGTCCCTGTCGATCCTGCTTGAGCCAGTCCTTAAGAAGGCTAAGTACCCCTTTATGGACCTTTTGGACTGAGACGAATTCCTGGGGGTTGCCTTCCCTGTGGCTGAGGCAGTTTTGGGACCGGCTCTGGAGCTTTAGCAGTATCCAGCATCCTGACCAGCACCATCTGTCCACATGGTCTACAAGTATGCGGTTCCCACGGGTTCCCTTTTGGGTTTTGTGTACCACCACCCCCTCCGCAGAAGGGTTAGTCACGGATTCAATGTCCCTCATGTCCAGACATCAGTGGTACATGGACAAGGCTCCGTACAAAGGTCTGTGTCAGGCTAGTTATGCAATGATGATGGCCAGCTTCGGTCACTCCCTGATGGTAGTTTTTGATGTAGTCCTCCTTCACCTCTCTGTTGATCAACAGTTGGCGGTGCAGTTCATCAGAGACCAGGGTCAGCGATGGCTAAACACCGGTTCCAGACAGCCTTGAACATGGGTGACTCATGAGCCCCTGACATGGCAGCGGCCATCTCCATGTGTCGCATCGCATGGCTGCATTTGTCCATCTTCACGGCAGACACCCAGCACAATCTGATCAGTGTCCCTTTCTTAGACATGGACCTATTCAGCCCTTGGGTGGAAGGGCATCTCACTCACATTGAGAATTCCACTGCCACCCTGGGTTCTGTGACATCATCCCACAAAGACCAGAAAAAGAAGCCTAAGAAACAGGCTTTGCAGTGTTGGGCATTTCAGTCATAGCCTGTTTGACAGCAGCCTTAGGAGGGGCAATTCCAGGCCTGGCATCCTAAGCCCAAGTTCTGGGGCCAGGTCCTAAAGGGAGGTGGCAAGGGTAGTGGAGCCTCTCTGGCAGCAGCTGCCGTTGCCCTCGCAAAAGCTGCCCAGTGATGGGTCAGGGGGCCTCATCCCTCCACCTGTCCTGTCCCTCCTGCTCTCCCTGTTGGAGGCCGGCTATGTCACTTCTTGCCGCATTGGTCTGCTATAACAACATCACAACAGACAACTGGGTGTTTGATGTAGTGGGCAGAGGATTGCCTCTGGACATCGAGGCATTCCTGCCTTTCTGTCTTGATGTGCATTGGGAGTCCAGGGTGTTGCAGGACACACTGTCTGCTCTTCCGGAAGATATTGCTGAGTTCCTTGCAAAAGGGGCAATAGCCCACGTCCCAAATGCCCTGTCCAGTCAGGGTTATGTATCCAGGTCCTGAAACTGATTTGGGGGGAGCGGCTGGCACCCCATACTAGATCTGCACGGTCTGAACCAGATTATTTGGAAATGCAAATTCTAGGGGCATGGATATGGTGCACTATCCAAGCTCTGGCAGTTCGATTGGAAAGCAGTGATTGGCTGGACGTCTCATCTCCTTCTACCACCTGACGGACATATATCGCGACTCAGCCTTGTAACATCAGCTCTTTTTCTACTGAAAGAACAGGTCACCTTCTTTGCGCTCCGCTTAGGAATGTCTCTGCACCATTGGCGAACCTCTGTTTGATGTTTTTCACAGCTTTTTTCTACCTTTAGCGGGTTCCTCAACTCCATTTCGTACATTGACATAGATCACAAGAAGCATGGTTTAAAATTTTGTGTTCAGTGCTGCCAGAAAATGTCAGTCACCAAGCTGCATGACATATGCATATACTGCCTGGGTGGGCAACATGACACGTCGGAATGTGGCCTGTGCATTTCCATGCTCCCTGAATCCCTTGAGGACAGGAAGCTCCAGCTTGCTTAGGACTGGCCTTTAGTATGGGATCCGGGGCAGATGGTGGAGACACTTTGTGCATTACCTCTCCTACACCGGCAGTCTGGGTTTGGGTAACGAACTCAATCTGCAGGGGAATGGGGGGGGGTTAGAGTGTCCCAGTGGACATGCTTCTTCTCCGGAGGGGGGGGGCAGCCAACTCTGCTGCCACCTAAGTGACTATGGGTGGCAGTACAGCTCGAGCAGTTAGTGGGAAAGAGGATGTTGGCAGGTGCCGCAAGCCACATGCTTGCGTGATGACGTGCTTATTGCGCCCTTGATGCCGATGTCCCAGGGGACTCTGAGATGAATGGAGAAACACTCCCATTTGGCAGGATGCAGTTGCCCTGTTTGCAGGTTCTGCACCTGGCTACTCAGGCTGGTCCCTCCTCAGTTGGATCCTGAAAGTGATGGCAGGTAAGGGGGGCCTCTTTCGCCCCTGCCAGAAGGGAAAGCTGGGGGGGGAACAAGGGAGGGATCCATGAAAATCCTTGGGGGAAGGCCAGGGTGATGGGGCTGGGACTGGGGGACGGGTAGAAGGGGCCATCGGGGAAGCAGGAGGGGGGAAGAAGAGAATGAGATCTGAAGGATCACTTGAATGGCAGCAAAAAAACCTTGGTGGCTGCCTGGTCTGCAGCACAGCTTGCTGCCCTGGAAGCGGAGGCGGTGGCAGGCACCTCATCAGCCTTGATGCTCCTCTTGTCTGGGTCCAGTGTCTGAGGGACCCTCATGGGTCAGTTCTGTGAATTTTGCCAGTCTCTCCCAGTCCTTTGGGGAGAGCCCTGTCCTCCACAGCTCCTAGTCAAAGACCAAGTTGAGGAAAAAGTCTTCAAACCATTGTCGCCGGTCGTGGGACGTGGAGTGATCATGGTCCTCCCTGGTCTTCGAATCACCTGACCACTTGGTGTAGGTTGAGCATCCCTCAGTAGAGGGGCAGGTTAAAGGCTACTTGGCATTGCCAATGAGTCTACCTGACTCCGGTCGACCAGGTGGCTGAGATTTTCCTCGAATTGCTTGGCACATTGTCAGACGAGGTTGAGGATTCGGCCTTACAGACTTTGTCCCTCCCGATCCTGACTCAGCAAGACTGGAGTGACTGGTCTCTGTGGTTGACCTGGTTCTGAACAAACCTCTGTCCAAGATTTGGTCCTCCACACCCATGTTGGTGGATATGGGCTGGCACGTGGTCTATGACTGGCCCCAGGACGACCCTACCTGCTGATGACTGAGTGGTTGACAGTCGAGGTCCTGGTCGAGGCATTTGTGCCCTCGATCCTGCTTGAACCAGGAGGCACCCCCATCAGCATTTCTCATCCTCGGGTGAGAAGAGGCACCGCAGAAAAATGCTTCAGTGCTATGAGGAGTTCCTTTGGCAGCAGTGGGCCATCGCGGGGAAGGGGTAGGGCTCTACCCCAAGGTCCCATGCTTCCTTGGCAGCCGCTAGTGGTTCCCCCACTGGTCCAGACCCCATGGGTGCTGCCAACATCTATCTCTCAACCGGTTATGGCGGAGCTGCCAACCTGACAGCCGCTGACCGGTGCTCCCTCCAGGGAGACCGCCTGTTTGGTCCCCCGGTTTGCTAGGCTGGTTGTCTGTGAGGATCACTCTGGGTAAGGAGTCCTGGGAGGTTCATGACAATCTTTGGCTGAAGGCCATCATTGAGGAGTCTTCCCTCGGCTTGGACCACGAGTTGATGGCCTCCTCTGGGGTTCCGCTTTTTGACCGGGAGCTGGTCGAAGAGCCTTTCACTAACCAAGGGCTGGTGTTGTTCGGTGGGCTTCTTCACCTCATTTCCAAATTTAGGGGCACCCCTTTAGAGCCTATCCAGAAGAGGGCCACTTGCCCTCTCACAGGTAACCTGGACTGGGATGCATCCAAGGGGGTTGCCTTCCCAGTGGCTGAGGCTATCTTGGGACCGGCCCTGGAGCTGTGGCAGCTTCCAGAATCCTGCCCGGCACCCTCAGCCCATATGGTCCTTAAGTATGCGGTCCTCATGGGTGCCCTTTTAGAGTTTTCAGACCACCCCTTCGTGTATCGGCTTGTCACCGACTTGGTGTTCTGCAAGTCCTAACAGCAGGGGAACGTGGATACGCCACTGGACAAAGAGTCTGGTAAAGTTAACCACATCACAAAAAAAGTATACAGCAGTTACGTAAGGTTTCAGGCAAGCTAATTATGCCATTATGATGGCGTACTGTTGCCATGCCATGATGGGCATGTTTGATATTATTCCACCACCACCTCCACCTGGAGCAGCGGGTTGTGGTGGAGCTCCTTTAAGACCGTTGGTCAAATACTGGCTAAAAACCACCTCCACTCAGCCTTGGACATGGGCGACTTGTGTGCCCATGTGGTGGCATTGGCTATTTCCATGCGTTGTAGGGCCAGCCTGCACTTGTCCACTCACAGCAGAGACCAAGCGATGACTGGCGGATGTCCCTTTCTTGGGCACCCCACACGGACTGAGAAATCCAGTGCCACCTTGGAGACTCTTGACTTCATCCCAGAAGAACCCGAAAAAGAAGCCCAAGAGACTGACCTTCCAGTACTGGTCCTTTCAGTCACATCCTTCTCGGCAATAGTCCCAGCAGGGACAGTTCCAGAACCGGTGCCCTTAGAAGTCTAGGGGCAAGAGTCCAAGAAAGTGTGTGGGCAGTGGTAGTTGTGCTCCTATGGCAGCAGCCGCCGGTGCACCCTTCAAGCCTTTTCAGTAATGGGTCAGGAGGTGTCATTCCTTCACCTGTCCTGTCCCTGACTGCTCTTCCCATTGGAGTCGGGCTGCGTCTCTTCTTTCCATGTTAGTTCACTATCACTGTGGACAATTGGGTGTTGGACGTAGTGGGCAGAGGACTGTCCCTCGATTAAGACTCTCCCACCCTACTGCCCTCATGTGTCTCGAGAGTCCAGGGCATCTCGGGACATGCTGTCCGCCTTTTTGGGAGGACGTTGCTCAGCTCCTTGCAGAAGCTGTGTCCCAGACACCCTGGTCAGTCAGAGTTGCATGTTCAGGTACTTCCTGGTCCCGAAACAGATGGAACTGGCACCTCATACTGGAGCTTCACAGTCTCAACCAGTACGTACAGAAATGCAAAATCTTTGAGGGTACCTTTTGCGACAAGCCACACCTATGAAATATAGCCATCAGGCACTAGGACCACACAAACCTTTCTAGCAGCAGTCTACTGGGGCTGCCCGCGACAATGAGATCAGCCAACAGTGCTCCTCCTGGATATACGTGGACGGCCCCGTGCCCTCCTCAGTTCTTTTCCCGTCTACCATCGCATTTTGGGTCCCACGAAGATGCCGCCATGTCAGGCAACTGCCAAAAATGTCCCTTTTTTCTGTAGGTACCCCAGTCACTTTTTCTTTTATGCTTACTGATCCTGAAAAACATTTTTGTTACTGCAAGTGCAGAAAGAAGATCTCCAATAAGGAGAATTATGGCACCTGTGTTTGCTGCCTAGGCCCGGACCATGACATGAAGGCCTATAAGAGCAGCTGAAAATTTAACCAGGCTATCAGGTGATGCAGCCAGAAGGACCTCGAAAACTACCTCCTAGAACAGAGGGTAAAAGAGATGGAGTAGGAGCTCCAGGTCAGAAGCTCCTTTGCTTCCCCGGCTCTGTCCACAGGCTCCCACTCCTCCAAGGCCTAGGGCAAACTGGCTGGGAAGCACAAACACCAAGGGAAGAACAAATTCAGGGACTGGTCCTCCCCGGCTCACTCACTGTTGCTGCATGGGGCACCAGCTGCGGCTGGGTCCGTCATCAGCCATGGCGACCTCCGCTGCAACTCATACCCTCTCTTCCACAGG
The DNA here is from genome assembly GCA_016271365.2 of Neoceratodus forsteri. NCBI lineage: Eukaryota > Metazoa > Chordata > Ceratodontiformes > Ceratodontidae > Neoceratodus > Neoceratodus forsteri. The sequence goes on along the minus strand of CM057454.1, from coordinate 1,018,836,724 downwards.
GTCTGTGTTTGCAGCCCCTCTCTCTAGTCTTTCCTAAATGGGTGTGGGTACTTTGGCGCTAAGTCTTCTCTCGCCCCTGTTGCTCTCTCAGCCCCTGCTGTTCTGACCCTTTTTCTCCTTGGGCACACAGAGAGCGCCACCAGCCCATTTCTGTCCGGCATCAATCTATTGCCATCAGGGGTTCTTCCTCCCCCGGGGACACCCTTGGCCTTTGCTGCAGTCCCGTCTGCTGGATCGACCTTTGGCAGCATTGGCCCATCGTCATCGAGGCTCCAGTCTTCCCCAGCGATGCCTGTGGCCTCCACTGTGAGCTGTGCTTAGACGTCGGAAACACAATCTCCTCTTTTGATACCTCTGTCCGCTTCACTGACAATGGGTACCCAGTCCTGCCCGTTGATGTCTCAGGCTGCTCTGATGCTGCCAGTGCCTCAGCTGGCATAATGGCACCAGGCCCTCAGTTCCCGCTCTGCCGGTGCCAGGCCCTCAGTGTCCTCTGCCGACACCACAGCCTGCCCTGATGATGCCTGTCATCAACGTCCCAACAATGTACTCCTTCTCGGACTTTATGCATCATCTTGCCCCTCTGTCAGGACTGGTAATGCTGAGGCCTTCAGGGGCTGCCCCCTGTCTATGCTTTCCACAGTGCCGCGTCTGGTTCGCCCCTGCTCTTCCATGCCATCAGGCTCTCTTTTAGACCCCAGCGACAAGGATGAGTATCATCCTAATCTCCTCCCACGGAATGAAGAGGATGAGGACTATGAGGATGGAGCTACATAGCCCACATGGTCAAATACCAAAACACTCTCTGGAAAAAGGCCAAGGTGGCAGCAGAGGCCCTCTGAGGGTGCCCAGAGGAAAGAGCTCCTTAAGACCCTTCATTTGGTGGCAGATGTAGGCAGGCATCTCTTAACTTCAGCCTATAATGTAGCCAGTATCTCCACAAGAGCAGCTGCAGCAGACATCTGTCTCAGGCGACATTCTTGGCTCAGGGTCTCTGGGTTTGCCACTGACATTCAGCAGTCCATCGTGAATGCCCCCTTCAAAGGCCGTAAACTTTTCAGGGCAGATGTGCAAGATATTTTTGCCGACCTGCAGGCCTCAGGCAGAACCCTGAGATCAGTCCACTCCCTTTACCACACTCAGCGAAAAAGTACCCAGAGGTTGTCCTTTCATCGAGCCTACAACAAACCTAAGCATGGCACCAGACCCCAAGGCAGGCATAGGCATCGGATAGCAACAGCCCTGCTTACTCTGCTGCTAATCCTCCCTGAGGAGGGTCCACAGCCTGAGCTGCAGATGCTGCCCTCAGCATGACTCCTTATTAGACCCCCCCCCCCCGGGATCCTCAAGAGGTGGTGGTCGGGGATCGCTTCTCCCTCCACCTAGACAGGAGGCAGGAGATCACAACAAATGCATAGATGTTACAGATTATAGAGCAGGACCACACTCTACAACTTCTAGAGTGGCCCCCAGTTCAGTCCCATTACCCTCCAACTCACATTTTGGTGTTGCAGGGGGAAATTCACACCTTGCTACAGAAAAGGGCCATAGAACCCATCCTAGAGAACCAGAGAAATGGTGGTTTCTATTCCCACTTCTTTCTAGTTCCCAAATCTGCAGGGGATTTGAGGCCCATTCTGGATCTAAGAGACCTGAACTTATACATCCAGTACAAAAGGGTCAGGAGGGTGACCCTACAAGGCCTGCTGCCGCCGCTGTTGCTGCTGCTTCTGAGAGACTGGATATGCTCTCTCGACATGCAGGATGAATACCTGCACATCAAGGTGTATACTCCCCATTGGCAGTACCTCAGGTTCCAGTTTCGGGGGAGCACTATCAGTTTCACGCATTGCCATTTGGCTTTTCCCAGGGGTGGCCAATACGTGGATCTAGATCCACTGGTGGATCTCAAGAGATTTTTGGTGGATCTTGAGGCGGAGGTTGCATTTTTAAATTGGTGGAGATCTTACAGCCAGTGATGATCCTTACAGCTGATGGTTGTAATTATTGTACTTTTTGTTCACTGTATTGTTGGTGGTTCTCCAAGCTTCTTGAGTTCCATCAAAAAGGATCCCAATTCAAGCTGCATTGGCCACCACTGGCTTATCCTCAGTGCCATGGGTCATTATCAGATGTTTAGCAGTGGTAGCTGTGGCTCTCTGGAGGGAGGGCCCATATGTCTTCCCTTACTTGGATGATAGGCTGATCAAAGCATGATCCAGGGACCAGCTGCTCAAGACTCTAGAGCTCACCATACAGCTGTTGCGGTCAATCTGCCCAAGTCATTCTTGATCCCTTGTCAGCATTTTTCAGTACATTGGGGTGATACTAGACTTGACTCAGGGCCTTGTACATTTACCGCAGAACAGGGTGGACCGCTTCAATCAATCAATCAAAATCTTTATTTAGCCAGGCGGGCACCATAGAGCAAGCTCATTTTCGAGGTGCACCTGGGGTAGACAATACAAGTATACAGAAAGAAGCAGCAGATAATGTATTAACACAAGAAATGGGACAAAACACATATGTACAGGCTAACATGGAGATAGGAATTATACTTAGCCAAAATATAAAGTGCACAGTAATTACAGTACTAGTCATATATAGGTTACAAGCATAACAGATGTGAGGATTAAATATAGTTTTTTTTTTTTGGAAGAGGGACTAGGCAGATATAGAAAGCCCAGGGGTTAGGCCCTACTGAGTCCATGAGCAAGATCAGAATTAAGCTAAGTGAGTAGCAGTCCTAAGAATTAAGGGAAACAGTCACGAGATTCCTTGGGATGGCGCATGATTAAGGCTTTGAATGATGCTAAACTAATAGGGAGACTTATTTTCAGGGTTTTTTGTAGCTTGTTTCACAACAGGGGACGAACATGGCTCATAGAAGCCCTGCCGAAGCGTGATCTAACCTTGGGTACCATCAGTGTAATGTAGGAGGCACTTCTCAGAAAGTAAGTACTTGGTGTGCTTAATGGTAAACAGGCTGCAATATAATGTGGTAGATTATTTGTAATTGCTTTGAAGGTCCAAAATGCTGCATTTCTCTGGCATCTAAGAGTAAGGGATTCTAGTCCCTCTTTCAAAAAAAACAACAAAACTATATTTAATCTCATATCAGTTATGCTTTGGGCCAAGCCCAGCTGCTGTACAGCAGCTGTTATGTCATGGCCAGGACTTTTCTGATGATCTTGGGCCTGATGGTGGCAGTCATCTTTACAGTTCCTCTAGCCAAATTGCAAAGGCAGATTCCCCAGTGGACACAGAGGGTCCAGTGGGATCAGCACACTAACGACCTGGAGCAGCCAGTTCTAGTTTCTTCCCTGATCAAAAAGGTGCTGCTATGGTGGATGGAACCCAGCAGCCTGTAGAAATGGGTTCCCTTCCTCATTCCTTCCCCTCAGCAGAGTCTCATCATGGATGCCTTGGGGTTAGGCTTGGGAGCTCATCTGGAGTTCGATCAGATTCGAGGGACATGGTCCACAGTGGGGGCTACCCTCCACATCAACATCCTGTAGATGGTCTGCAGTGGAGGCTACCTCCACATCAATGTCCTAGAAATGAAGGCCATTCTATATGCTCTACAAGTCTTCCAGATCCGTCTGTCCCCATGCCATCTGCTGGTGCAGACAGACAACACCAGCATAGTGCAATACATCAACAAACAAGAAGGGACCCACTCCTACTCGCTGTGTTGGAAAGAGATGAGGGTCTGGGCTGTAGAACATGGTCAGAACTGTTGACCGTCCATGTTCCAGGCGTCCAAAACATCCTGGTGGACAGACTCAGCTGCTCGCAGTAATGGATACACTAGTGGGAGCTGCTAATCTCAGTAGAATATCTGTTCAAGAGGTGGGGCCCTCTAGAAGTGGACCTTTTTGAGTCCCCAGTCAACACAAAACTGCCACGTTTCTTCTCACTCGTGCCATGGCCTGGAGTTTTCTGGTGAGATGCATTGTCCCTCTCCTGGAAAGGGAGGTTTCTGTATGTCTTCCTTCCTTTTCTTCTAATTCGGAGGGTTCTGATCAAGCTTCAGAGGGAAGGAGCCACTATGGCTCTCGTGGCTTCCTTCTGGCCTTGACTGATCTGGTTCCCCTTACCGCAGCAGCTTGCAGTGGAACCTTCTCTACCTCTGCCCCTGTGTCCCGGCTTGCTGTCACAGGAGCCAGGGCACTCTGGTCCATCCATATCTCAAGTCTCTTTGTCTTTATGCATGGCTGCTGAAGACATAGCCATGGTTTGGAATTTCTCAGAAGGTGGCTGATGTCTTTGTGGCTGCTAGAAAACCCTCCACCATGGCCTCTTATTCTGTGAACATATGAAGAAGCCAGCAGAAGAAGGCCATTTGGTCTAAGTCTGCTTGTGTTGCAGAGTCCACAGCTTGAGCTACTGTCCCCTCTCCCCACTCCTCCCATCCTCCCTACCCATGACCTTTACCCCCCCCCCATACCTGTTCCAACCTCTCTTAAAGCTGCCCACTGTCTTCAACAAGATTAACTCTTCTGGCAGTGCATTCCAAGTATCCACCACCCTCTCTATGAAGAAGTGCTTCCTGACCTCGCTCCTAAACCTCCCACCCTCCAGCTTAAGACTGTGCCCCCTCATGTAATGGTTGCCATTCAGCTTAAAGAGACTCTCCTTATCAACCTTATTTATCCCTTTCAAGTACTTGAAGATCCCAATCATGTCCCCTCCCCTCCCCCCTTTCTCTGTCTCTCTTCCCCCCGTCTTCCAGGGAGCACATGTTCAGTGCCCTCAACCTTTCCTCGTATGCCTTACTCTGCTGATCAGCTATCGTCTTTGTAGCCCTCCTCTGGACCTGCTGCAGCAGGTTAATGTCCTTTTTGAGGTATGGGCACCAGTACTGAACTCCATACTCTAGATGCAGCCTTATCAGTGACCTGTACAAGGGCAGTGTAACCTCCTCTCTCTTACTACTGATCTCCCTAGATATGCATCCCAGCATCTTGTTTGCCTTTTGCTGCTGCTTTCTTGCACTGCGTGGAGTGCTTCAGATCACTAGTGAACGAGCGGATACTGAACGAATACTTCTGCTCAATATTCACAATGGAAAAGCAGGGGGAGATACCTGGACTGACTCTCTCTTCCCTCTCTTCCCCCCCATCCCCTCCTCCTCACGCGCCTGACCAGCGGCTGGGCTGTTCGCCCAAATGACTGGCTTATATAATGCCCTAACAACCCATGCACTCACCCGCTCATGACACTTCTGCTCCTCCCTTCTTATTCCCATCAACGTCTTCCCTAAGTCAACCCCCCCTCTTTCCCTGTGTTTGACTACCCAGACCAGTCACCTCCCCCTGGCCCCAAGATCAGGCTCCTATTTCTCTCTGCCAACTTGGTGCATCTTACTTCAATTCAGTCTCTAGATATAGGCACTTATGTAACCATGTTTAGTTCTAGATGTGTAATCAAATATGTTATGCCACCCTCCTTGTGGTACATGTATGTAGTGTCTCTGCATGTAACAAGTTTGTATAGCCACACTTAACTATGTAACAACTGTTTGAATTGCTTGACTCTAAGTTCAACCCATTGATTGTTTTATGTATACTCCTCCCATGTACCCCCGTCGCACTGAGACGAGCATCTTTTTGCTCAGTGTGCCTCTCCTGGTGAAACATTTTCAATAAGTAAAAAATAAATAATCAAGTCAATAGAAACACTCTGGATAGTGGGGTTGATATTAGTCCTGTCACAGAAGAAAGGGTTCTGAAAGAACTCTTAAAACTGAAGGTGGATAAAGCAATGGGGCCTGATGAGATTTATCCCAGAATTCTAAAAGAACTAAGGGAAGAACTAATGACACCACTGACTACCCTTTTTAATAAATCATGGGAGGATGGTGTGGTGCCTGAGGACTGGAGGAGGGCAGATTTGATTCTCCTTCACAAAAGTGGGAGCAAGACAGAGGCAGGAAACTACAGACCTGTCAGTTTGACCTCAGTGGTAGGGAAAATGATGGAATCACTGCTGAAGGAAAGAATTGTTGAGTACCTAGAGGCCAGTGGGGCACAGGACCCAAGGCAGCATGGATTCACAACGGGAAAGTCATGCCAGACAAATCTAATTGATTTCCTTGACCGGGCGACCAAAGTAGTAGACCAGGGAGGGGCTGTGGACATGGCCTACCTAGACATTAGCAAGGTATTTGACACAGTCCCGCACAAACGATTAATAAACAAATTAGCCTGGGAGTGGGTCCCAGGGTGGTAGCCTGGGTAAGACACTGGCTGGACAACAGGACACAGCGGGTAATAGTAAATGGAGTCCACAGTGAAGAAACGGGGATTACTAGTGGGTTACCGCAGGGTTCAGTACTGAGGCCGGTCCTTTTAATGTCTTTATAAGTGACATTGCAGAGGAACTGGAAGGAAAATGTGTCTCTTGCAGATGACACAAAGATCTGCAACAGGATTGATACGCAAGGTGGGGTGGAAAGGATGAAAAGGGACTTGGCAAGGTTGGAGGAATGGTCAAATGTATGGCAGCTTAGATTCAACGCAAAGTAATGCACCTGGGAAACAAAAACCCAGGGGACGAGTACACAATGGAGGGTGAGATACTGGCAACAACAAAAATGGAAAGGGACCGGGGGTAGTCATATCAGGCGGCCTAAAGGTGGGCCAGCAATGTGAGAAGGGAGTAAGAAGGGCTGGGGGGATAGGGAGAGGCGTCACCAGTAGAAAACAGGAAGTTGTTGGTCCTTTGTACAGACAGTTGGTAAGACCACATCTGGAGTACTGTGTACAGTTCTGGAGACCCCAACTCCACAAAGACATAGACATGGTGGAGGCTGTCCAAAGCAGGGCAACCAAAATGGTACAGGGTCTGCACCAGAAGACATATGAAGAAAGACTAAAGGAGCTTAAGATGTATAGCCTCGAGGAACGGAGGGAGATGGGGGACATAATAGAAACTTTCAAATACCTCAAGGGAATCAACAAAGTCCAAGAGGGTAACATCTTTCAGAAAAAGAGATGTGCAAGAACAAGGGGGCATAATTTGAAGATAGAGGGGGGACGGCTCAGAGGTGATGTGAGAAAGTATTTCTTCACAGAGAGGGTTGTGGATACGTGGAGCCAGAAACAGTGGGGGAATTCAAGAATGCATGGGACAGACATAAGGCAATTCTAGTGGGGGGTAGGAGGAGCTAGGCTGTTGGTTAACTAGGATCTGCAGCTTATTCGTTAGGTAGGGAAATGGCCAGACTAGGTGGGCCAAGCGGCCCTTATCTGCCATCAAATTCTATGTTTCTATGATCATCACTCCCAGGTCCTTTTCCTCCTCTGATGCAGATACTCTGACTCCACCCAGGTAGTACTCTCTCCTAGGATTCTTGGCTCCAATATGCATAACTTTGCATTTCTTGGCATTGAAGCCAAGCTGCCAGATCCTGAACCACCTCCCTAGCTTTTCAGATCTTCCTGTAGGTCCTGTATCCCTTCAGCTGTGTCCACTCTCCCACAGAACTTTGTGCCATCTGCGAATAGGCACATTTGCCCTTAATGCCATCTCCAGTGTCATTGATGAAGACATTGAACAACACTGGCCCTAGCACCGAGCCCTGCGGGAACCCACTGGTTACCTGTCTTGTGGCAGATAACTCTCCCCCCACAACCACCCTCTGGGCTCTCTCCTTCAGCCAGTTTTCCACCCATCTGGCCATCTTTTCCCCATCCCTGAGATCCACCAACTTCCTGATCAACCTTTTGTGGGGCACAGAGTCAAAGGCCTTACTGAAATCAAGATAGAGGATGTCTACTGCTTGACCCCTGTCTACTGTCTTAGTGACACAAAGAAGTCAAACAGATATGTTTGACACAATCCCTCCCGCCCATGAACCCATGCTGCCTCGCATCCTGGAGACCATGCTTCTCTAGATATTCCACCAACCTTTCCTTTAGTATGGTCTCCATGAGCTTGCCCATGATGGAGGTCAGACTGACTGGTCTCTAATTCCCTGGGTCATCCTTAGGACTGCTTTTGTGGAGCGGCACTACATGTGCTATACATGTGCACTACACATGAAGTGAAGCAGTTTACTCCATGTGCTACCTCCCATCATCTGGATCCGTTCAACTGTCCGGTGACTCAGATTTTGGAGTACATGTGCTCCCTGTTTGATGCCAGGTTGCAGTACTCTTCAATTAAGGTGAACCTGTCATCCATTTTGGGCTTTCCAGAGGGGCATCCTTCATTGAAACTGCCCATTCACATTCCAGCCCCACCTTGGGATCTCAATTTTGTGTTAGAGAAGCTTACTTTGGCTCCGTATGAGCCAGCCGCGACTTTTGAGCTATGCTGTCTGTCATGGAAAGCATTATTTTTAGTTGCTATTATTTCTGCTCGAAGGATTTCTGAGCTTCAGGCTCTCGTGTGAGCCTCCTTATTTTAATTGTCACAAAGACAGGGTGTCTTTCCTTACCAGTCCTATGTTTCTGCCTAAGGTGGTGTCTAAGTTTACTTTAAATCAATCCATCCACCTGCCTGCTTATTTTCCGGAGCATGCTAGTCCCGAAGAAGCATTGCTTCATACTTGAGATGTACATAGAACTCTCAGCTAATAAGTCCACCGTATGAAGGACGTTAGGAAGTCCTCACAGCTGTTTGTTTCTTTTTCCCCTAGGAAAGAGGGCGTTCCAGTTTCAAAGCAGTGCTTGTCCAAGTAGTTGGTCCTCTGCATTACATTTTGTTACAGGAAGTACGGTAAGGAACTTCCTGGTGCTGTGCGTGGCCACTTGAGGCATGGCCACTGCTGCTGCCTGTTTCCGGAATGTTTCAGCTGCTGGGATGTGTGCAGCCGCTACCTGGAATACTGTCCACACTTTCACTAGACATTGCAATCTTGACATAGCTTCTAGAAGAAGAGCAGGTTTCGGCCTAGTTGTGCTTCAAGACCTCCTGTCTTGGCCTGTTGGTTCCAACCACCTAGACTGTTTCGATGTCACAACTACTTGGTGTGATGCTTGGCCAGCTGGTTCTGATTGCTGTATGATTTTTGTAATATAAAAAAAATGTAGAGTGTGCTTGTCTGTCATGAGACATCTTGTGCTCCTGTGATGACACTCCCCTAGGTTTCAGTTAAAATGACAGGATATATGTTAAACAGCAGAGCTCTGTAATGTGATTAACTTCCAAGAAGTCGCATTTTATAGCCTTGTTTATGATCTGTGTTGCTTTGAAGCCAGGAACTAAAATATCCATTTTATGATGTCTTCAGAGGAAGGACAGTTAATTTCAACTGGTGCTAAAAGAAGCTATATGACATCTAGGTGAGAACTGCAGAGATGTAAATGTCCTGTGATATCTTTGAAAAACAGGAAACCACACTAGATCAAAGAGTCATATTGGGAAATGAGTTTTTGCTAATGTCACCTTATTTAATATGCCTCCTGAGTGATGGGACATACTGTGTGTATTAATTTTTATATTTAACAGGGTGGAGCTAGGTGACATCATGGAAGAGGCAGGTTCAAAGAGAGTTTTAAACTATTCTGTATCTGATCTTTAGACACATTCCTGTTGGACTCTGAAACAACATCTAACTATAAGCACTGTAAGAAGGTGGTAATACATTAGGTAGACAAGTCTAATTGTAGCGTGGTAGGAGTTTGTATTTTAACATTATTTTAAGTGATTGTATGCTTTGTGATACAGGGTTCTGTGTTTACATTTTACATATTTTTGTATCCATTTTTAAGTAAATCTATATTTAAAGAGACTGCCTGGTGTGCCTTCGAAATTCTTTCTTTTATACGTGAAGTACAGATGGCTAAAGTTGACACTGTTCATAAGCTTAATGGTAATACCAAACTGGGAAAAGGTAAGAATTTTCCTAAGATCTTTCATGGAGTTTTTAGGGTTCATTTTGGGTACCTGGTTAGGTGCCTTTAGGCGAAAGATATCTGTCATTCCCCAAAGAGCAGAATTATCTAAGCCTGTACATTTGGGTACGCTAGCATAAGGTTCACAGTTTGAATCTCTCCAGAACTTGAGACCAAAGGTGATTCAGACCCACAAACAGACAGGAGGGTTACCCTGTTCTATTAACTGTTCACGTGCTTGGAGATTGGCACTGTGGGAGCAGAGGGCCTCTACTGCTGAGTGGGTTTGTGACACTTGGGACTCGTTCCATAGATGTGGCTTGCTTAAAGAGATATCCTCGACAAAGATAGCACAGTTAAGTAAGAACTTACTGTAACAGTAGATCTTCAATAGAATCTCTTGCAGCAAGCCATGCCGACCCTCCCTCCTTGCTTTCTGTGTCTCGTCTCCTTCTCCAGAATGCTTAACCTTCTGTTTTTCTTCCTACATTGGCAGGAACCTCTGCCCTCCCTCGGTTCCCGCAGAGGAAATCCTCTGTACATGGTCTCCAGTGAGGGAAATGAGGAGGGCACGAGGCCTCCCACATATATATAGGAAGAGCGACGTATGCTGATGTCGTCATCATGGGCTGCCCCAGTAGACTTCTAGCTAGAATAGTTTCCATGTGTTCCTAGTGCCTGATGCCTATAGTTCCATAGGTGTGGCTTGCTGCAAGAGAGTCTCTTGAAAATCTACTGTTACAGTAAGTTCTTACATAAATGTACATTCTGGATGGTCACTTGGAGCCAGATTATCCCATTTCTGAAACAGGGCATGCGGTTCTGTTCCCTAGACCTTCAGGGCGCATTCTTTCACATTCCCATCTGCAGGTCCCACCGGCAGTACCTTTGGCTTCGAGTGGAGGGGGTCCTGTACCAGTTCCAGGTCATGCTGTTCAGCCTCTTCTCCACTCCCAAGGTCTTCTCCAGGTGCATGGCTGTGGTGGTGGCTCACTTGAGGAGCCTTTGCGTCAGACTTTACCCCTACCTGGATGACTGGTTGATAGCCGGTCCAGCCAGAGAAGCCGTGGCAAGGTCTCCAGCCCTGGCTCTTCAGACCTGCAGAGACATGGGCCTCTTGGTCAACCCGGACAAGACCAAACTGGTACCAGAGCAGGTAATCAAGTTCATTGGGCAGAGCTAAACTCCCTGCCGGCCAAGGCCCACCTCCTGGCAGACCGCACACTGGATCCTACGTCCTTTGCCATACTGCGCCCTTCTCAGGATTTCCTGGAGCTGCTGGGGTATATGGTGTCCTGCACCAGCGTGGTTGGGCCTACTGATGGATGTGCACCCTCCAGTGGGAGCTGGGCCGTCAGTGGTCGCAGCGTCTTGGTCACCTGAACCAGCTGGTCTTAGTGACCCAGCTGATCTGGGACGCCAGCCATTGGTGGCTGGGCCTGTATCATCTGGAAGAAGGAATCCTGTTTGTCTGCCCAGAGCAGACTGTCACGTTGACAACAGAGGCGTCTTTGGTAGGGTGGGGAGCACGCCTAGGAGACCATGTGACCAACGGATTCTGGTCACCCAGGGAGTCTTGTCACCACAAAAGCATTGTGTAGTGCGGTAAGCCCTAACGGAATTTGCTTCACTTATCAGTGGGCAGGGCGATCAGGTCCAGACGAACTATACCATAACCATGTTTTACCTGAACAGACAGGGCAGCACACACTGCTTTCCCTTGTGTTGGGAGTCACTCCACCCTGGGACCCTCATGAGTATCCTGGGCGCTGATCTCCTCGCAGTTCATGTCATGAGGAAGAACAGTCAGCTAGCAGACAGTCTCAGCTGGGTAGGAAAGATGTTGTACGAGTGGTCTCGGCATCAGGAGGTGGTACTCCACCTGTTTTTCCTTTAAGACTCACCCTTTGTGGATCTGTTTGCCTCCTGGGAGAACGCCAAACTGAGGCTGTTTTGTGCCCACCAACTGCAGTCCGGGATCTTGATGTGGGATGCCTTGCGAGGCCCTGCACCCCGGGCCTCATGTATGGCCAAGGCAGTTCTTGTACCCAGATCTCCTCAGCCTCAACAGCAGGCCTCTGTGGCAGTTACCTCAGTGCCCCGACTGGACCTTCAGTCCTTGTACCTCACAGCCTTGTTCCTGAGTGGGTAGAGTTCCAGGCCTCAGGTCTTTTGAAGAATGTACTCTTCGTTGTAGATGCCTCCAGGAAATAGTTGCCCCTCAGATGCCTATGCCTTCAAATGGAAAAGATTTTCCATTTGGTGTCCGGGCAAGTGGCTTGAGCCCCTTGTCTTCCCTGTGGCTAGCATCCTGGACTACCTCTGGTTCCTTTTCCAGTTGGGAGTGCAGGTGACGTCCCTTGAAGTGCATCTGTCAGCTGTGTCTGCTTACTGGGCTTGGATGGGTTTGCAGATGGTGACTCAGATGAAGGTGGCAGGTCACTTTTCCAAGGGCCTGGACTAACTGTCCCCTCCGGTGCATGAACCACCTGCACTGTGGGACTGACTTCTGCTATTGGTGATGCTTATGGGCAAGCCTTTCGAGCCAACACACAGGTGTGAGGTGTTGCACCTGCTATGGAAGATGGTTTTCCTGGTGGCTATTATGTCAGTCAGAAGGATTAGGGTTCTCCAAGTGCTCTTGGTGGAGTCTCCCTACTTGGTCTTCCACAGGGACAGAGTCATCCTTTGCTGCAACCCAAAGTTCCTCACGAAGGTGGTATCAGAGTTGCACCTTAACCAGGAGATTAACTGACTGATGTACTTCACCAACACATCTTCAGAGGCCGATCGCAGACCCCATACTCTGGTCCTGTGGAGGGTGCTGTCTTAAGTGGAGCGAACGGCTATAGTTTGGAGGTAGGCTCACCAGCTGTTTGTCGCTTATGCTTAAGCCGTGCATGGCAGACTAGTAGCAGAGTGGACGATTGGAAGGTGGATTACATACTGCATTGACCTCTACTATAGATGGGCTGGTAAGAGCTTCCCTTAGGGTTTAGGGCTCATTCCACCAGACATACTGCTGCCTCGGTGAGTACTTCCAGGGAAGTCCCTATCCAGGAAAAATGCAGGGCTGCTGCTTGGAATTTGACATACAGCTTTATTTCCCTCTGCTGCGTTGACCTTGAACCACGCCCGGATGCTGGTTTGGGGACCTCGGTTCTCCAATCTCTGTTCGACAAGTAAGGGTATGCACCTTCCCCCTCCTCCTAGAGAATTGATAGGATGCTGCCAGAGTATGGATAGTGAACCATACCCACACCCCTAGAAAAATAGGTTAGTCTGCTGTAACCGTAGGTCTGTTAGTGTGGTATGTGGTTCATAGCCACACAACCCACCCAACCTCACCTGGCAAGTGGCACATGGATTCCTGCTTCCAGCATACAAGATCTGACGTCACTGAGCGGAGTCGGGGGATTTACCACCCCGATAGTGGGAGGAGCTTAGCTTAAAGACTTCTGGCCAATCTGACCGTTTCAGTGGAACTGTGAGAGTGTAGATGTGAACCGTATACCACTCCTGGATCTGCGGTTACAGGTGAGTAAGCTATTTTGCTGCTCCAAGGAACATTGGCCACTAGAGATCCTTCTCAGTAAGAAAATTGAGATCAATGAAGGTGGTGTACGTGGTGGCATAAGCCTCCATGCAGGCTGCACTTGCTGCAGCTTATGTCTTAATGACCATGACTCACTGGGTTGTGGATGACTTAAGCCTACTGCAAAACGAAGGGGCAGTACCCCTATATGTGGGTACATCCAACAGATGTATCCTACAATTTCCTGCAGCTCTTTGTGAAATGTGCGGTATATTCTGTGATGAATGGAGGGCACACTAGCTCCACCAATGGCATGTGGATAAGTCATTCAAGGGACCTGTTGTTTGGTCCAGAGCTGGAGTCCATCATTAAGAAGCTGTCAGAGTCGAACAGATAGGAAGCCGAAACTCTCATTTTTGTGAGGTACATGAGTAATGCCCAAGGAGTTGCTTCTGTTTTTTCTCTTGTCAGGGTGCAAAATTCCTTTCACAGATGCAGCAGAGGCAGAGTAAATTGCTAGGACAACAAAGGTCATAAAGCAACCAGATATGTGGTGATCAGGACCATCCCTAGTCCCCAGAATCCCTTGGGTGTGAGACTTTTGATCAATTTTTGGATGTTGTCTTAAATGGTTTCTCCATCAGGTCTTAAACCACCGAAAAGTGAGATGTCTTCCTGCAGTCTCTAGTATCTCACATTCCAGCCAAATTACGGGTGATGAACAGAGCTGTAGTACATCTCTGAAACAGTAGGGCTGTGCAACATATTCAAGCACTACAAAAAGGCCCAGGCATTTACTCCATCTTCTTCATGTTTTCCAAGAAGACAAGGCTTCTGAGCTATACTGGATCTCAAACACCTCAGCAGATTGATCAAGTCCTCACAATTCAAAATGGAATGTTACAATCGACCATAGCAGCTGTACACCCAAGCATTTCTCTGCATCCCTTAGCCTTTACGATGCATGTCTGTATATCCCCATTTATCAGTCTCATTGTGACTTTCTGTACTTCTTTGTAATACACAGTTGTACCATTCAGAATATCCACAGTACTGAGGGTATTCACGAAGGCTATGTCTGTGCTGGAAATGCACCTCTGGGAGAAAGGCATACATGTTTAGCCTTTGCTGCATGACTGGCTCATCAGGGCACAGCTACTCGCACCAGCATGAATAGCACTTTCTGAAGTCACCAGAGCACTGCAGAACCATAGCTGGATAATAAACTACGGCATCCACCACTTGGAGGTGCTGTTAGACATAGTGAGCGGCATGGTATCTCTCATAGGGTTCAGAATGCAGACCTTTGCTCAGGCTTGAGAAACTCTCAGATACAAACCTACTGTGACTGTAAGGAGAATCTTGCACATGCCGGGCTTTGTGGCAGAAAATATTGATTTGTTGCAGTGCGTCATGCATCTCTCTCATCCCATTCACCTTTCCTTCTACGCTGGCAGAATTTGCTGAAGATGTTGTGATAGTGGGCTTCTTGAGTAAAGCACAGACACAGGAGTAAGGTGCAAAAATCACTCAGAGTGCAGATTTATTAATTAAACAAAAAAGAATCACATACGAAATCAAAATAAATCAAAACAGCAACACACAGTTAAGACCTAGCTTTGGTCTCTCATCTGTGCTTCCTCAGCCCTCTCCTGAATTGGTCTAATTAGACTGGGGAACAGCTTTCTTTTATACAATGAAATCACATAATTTGAGAGGCTCCTCCTCCTAATCTAATACATTGTGTTTCTAACTAAATAAAATAGTATTTAAACATAATAACACAAATAAAATCAATGTAATTTCATAATGGAGGCATTCTGAAAGAAAAAGAAACAAGTATACCCATTTTAACAGCATTTTCAGATTGTAGCTTCACCCACCTACTTTGAGTGACTGGTCAGCCTCAATATCTACAGCAACACAAAGGGGCGCTGGCCCCTAAGAGAAGACCTGCAGAACAACACCCAGGTGAGCTACAATGGCTGGAGCCTAAGAAATAAAAGGAATATTTATTTATGTCAGTATGCTAGCAGCACCAGTAATTCTAAGTATTTATAGTTCCTGATATGGTTTCAGAGACCTTTATTAAGTCAAAACAGAGAAGAAAAAAAAAACTGCTGCAAGACCATTTAAAAGCTGGGCCTTTTTGTAGTGCTGCAATATTCTACATGTTCTAGACTAGGCAGAGCAAGCTGAGGGGACTTGGAGGAGTTGTCTCATGCTTACTGCAGTTTTAACATGACAAACCCTCCGTGGCCCTGCTTGCTAAGAGAATTATTTATTTTAAATTGCTCTGCAACCCTGCAAGTGTTTTGGGTGCCAAGAAAACGCTGGCAGGGGGAGCAGAGACAAAACCCAACAGAAAAAAGAACTCCTTCTATTTTTAACATCAGGTTTAGGTGCTTGGTACCTGTGTTTCATTATTGCAAACCTTTTCCAAGCTTTCTGAGGGATTTTGACAAGATTCCATTAGCGAGTGATAGCTTCTGTCTAAGTCACAACTCTCAGGGCTTAGCTTACACCTGCAAAGCTGCGCTGCAAGCTTGAAGTACAGGGGAATGCTTGTTGTTTTTCTCTTTTTACAGGTTTTGTCTAGGTTTAACATAGAAGGCACTTATAAAAACAAGACCTTAAGGCTAAACCACAAAATACTTCGGAGAGAGAGAGGAGCAAGAAAGAACAGCTCCCTCTCTGATTACAAGGGTTTTGTCCAAGGGTTCTCAGCCGAAAGGACTCTGTTTCTGTCTTTATTATGGTGGTCCCGAGATCAGGAAACAAGCCTACATACTCTTATCTGCTTTTGGACACTATTTACAGCAGACCCTTAGATATATATGCCATACATAATCAAGGGGAAATATCTGGGAAAGCTGCTGTAATGTGCTAAGTTGCTCTTTTACATTATGGCAGCTACACGGCACTGCAATCCTGCACACAGTTGAGCATGGAGCACATAGGCAAAACGTAGGGGTTTTCAAAGTGGAGCTGAATCTGCAGCTCTGCTACTAAAGCTTTTATTTTCTTTTTACGTATTACTGGCATGACAGCCAGGCAAAAGCAGGCAAATCAGGCAATAGCTCGCTGTGCTTTCTCAAGGCAGGGAGGAGCGTTAGAAAGAGAGAGAAGGAAAATGAGAAAAGAATAAAGGCAACGTAGGTGGCCAACCTACAGGATAGTACAGGATAGGGTAGAGAAAGGAGTGCTGTTGCACAGCAGATGTTTAGTCAGAGAATAAGATGACTGAACAGGATCTCACTCACAGACATGTCTTCCAGGCTGGGGGGATGGGCATAGCACTACCGAAGATGTCCATGTTGGCCAATATCTTTCTAACACCATCAGTGAGAGCATCCCTCAGGTGCTGGTCACTGCAGTTGAACCTACGTGTATGGGGTGTGCAGCAGCTCACAAGACAGATGCTGGAGCAATGCTAGGCATGGCAGTGGCTTAAGGGGCATAGTCTAGTGAAACAACTCCAGTTGTGGTTCTTGAGATGAGAGCAGTATTTAGGGTGTTGCTCATATTCTGGGAAAGATTGCGTAACCAGCATGGCCTTGTACGGTATGAGAATGTGGTAACTGTAGAGTGCATCAGGTGGCAAGGCAGCACGAAGAGGACAGCAGTGATGATGAAGGCTTACTTGTTTCACTGATGAACCTGCTCTTCCTGCCAGCAGTTCATCTGGGGGTACCTTTAGTTGTCAGGCTGACTGGCTAATTCGGCAGCAACTCCATCTCAGAGAGTGAGAACTCAACCTGGAAGTTTTAAGCTTGATTTACAGGTTTTAGGGAATGCTGATTCTGGATCTCATGGCCACTAGGTCCAGCACCAAGCCCCCAGGTATTTCAGCAGATGCAGAGACAAGTCAGTCACTGGTGATAGACTGCCTTTTCCTGTCATGGTTTTAAATGCCCCCATATGCATTCCCTCCAAGGCCATTGATACCATAGGTACTAAGAAAGCTGCAAAGGGAACTCTTAGCACTGATCCTCATTTCGCCCTGATGACCTTGAAGAGTGTGGTACACGAGTTGGTACACCTACTACTGTGTGATGCAGTCTCTCTTCTGATCAGGCCAGACCTTCACTGGGAACTAATTCAGCATCCAGAGCCTCAGATGTTTTAAGTCTCAGTGTAGCTTCTGAACAACATTGACTTCCTAGTGTAGAAGATTCACAAGGGTAGGATACTCGACAAAGTGTTACCCACACTTTGGTGTACTTAAAGGCTCTACAAATAAGACCTACTGATGAGTCTGGGATACGTTCCACTCCTGATGCATCCACCTTTGGATCATACCTTCAGCTGCATCTCTGCCCAGTATCTTTTTATTTCTGCAGCAGAGCCTAGACAAAGGTTGTCAGTTAACTGTCAGGGTGCAGATGGTAGCCCTCTCCACTGTGGGGAATTATATTTGTTGTTGTATTCCCTGGGATCCCATCCAGATGATGTCCACTTTCTTAAAGCCTGTAACAAACTCCGCCCTAGAAACCCACAGGTTTCTCCACCCCAGAAGCTAACTCGGGTCCTCAGAAGTCTGATGCACCCCCCTGCCCCTTCACGAAAGGTGTCCCTGGGGCTATTGTCCTTGAAGGTTTTCTTCTTAGTGGCCATTTGCTAAGCTTACGGGATTAGCATGATGATTCTCTTGCACACACTGCCATATTTGCTAGTTCACAAGGCGAAATGGTCCTCATAATGGTGTCCTCCTTCCTTTCTAAGATGGCCTTCCTGCCAATAGGAGATCTGCTGTCGGAGGTATCTCTTACAGCAGGCCACACCTGTGGAACTACTGCTGCCAGGCACTAGGGCCGCCCATAAACTTTTCTAGCTAGCAGTCTATCTGGGGGCTGCTCACGCCGACGTCACCCTCTGATGTAGGCCAACCCTGTAAGAGTGGGTGGCCCCCACTCCCTCCTCAGTTCTTTTTCCATCATCAACCAGCACACATCGGACCCCCGGAGACTGCTGCAGACTTCAGTCAATCACCATTTTCCTTCGAATTTTCTTTCATTTTCTCATCCTAGTTTTTTGAGTTTTCTTTGATTCTTTTTTGTATATCTGACCCATCTTCTTCTTCCGACTGGGCCTCCAAGATAAAGTTTGCTTGTGGGAAGCAGCTCCTTGAGAAAGATGGCCACTCTGCCTGCGTCCGCTGCCTCAGGCCTACTCATGACACCCAGGCCTGCAACATTTGTAAAGGCTTCAGCCAGGTCACTTGACGCTGTTGCCACTGGACCCTGCAAGAATTCCTCTGGCAGCAGAATGTTGCCAGCATGGAACGGGAGCTGCAGGCCAGAAGGGTCTCCTCTTTTCTGGCCCTGTCTTAGGGGTTGCAGTCCTCCTTCTCTGGGGGGAAAAAGCGGTGGCAAGCACAAGCACCATGACAAGGACTGCGAAAAATCCTGGTCCTCTTCCTGCTCATGGTCCCCACATAAGTCTAAGGCCACGTCGGGGGTGGGGGGTCCTCTTCTGCCTTGCACGCCCTGTCTTCGAAAGGGCTGCCATTGGCAGTGCCTGCCCCCAGCCTTATCAGGCGGCGGCTCTTCGGGGGCCGGATCCCCCCAGTCCCCCACAGCCCCTGCTGTTTAGGCCCATTCAGGTGGCAGGGCCTCAGTCAGGAGGCTTCACTGGTTCTTCTCAGTCTGGCATGGGTTCAGTGAGCTCGGGGTCCTCTCCGGCAACCCATCCACCACCCTGTTCCGTGCAGGTGACCTCCTCCATGGCCGCAGACCCTTTGCCTTCCCCGGCGTCTCTTCCAGTCGTCCCTCAGTTGCCTTTGCCCACTCCTGGGGTGCCCATCACCGATGACTCCCTCTGGCCAACGACGTTTTTTTCTCACCTGGCACCAGTGCCAGTCAGTCCTCTCCCTCCTCCGATGCCTGTTTGGCTGAAGCCAGGGCCTGCACTGGCCTCTCAACCAGTGCTGGCGCCATCCCCTCACCCTGCGGCGACACAGATATATGCACTGCCGGTTCCCCAACTGACGCTACCAGGCTGCCTGACCTCAGGGACAGTGGACTTTGTCTATGCTGACGTCCCTCTTGGACTCGACCCCGTGTGGGCCCTCACATCCCGACCCGACGCCCGACATCCCCAGGGACCCACTCCCAGCCCCACGTTAACCGGCACCCTGTATGCCTCCAGTTCATCTGGGAGAAGAGGGAGAGTATCACCCAGACCTCCAGCCTCCTGACGATAATGAGGAGTTTGATGATGACAGGTATGAGGGGCCTTCCCTCCTCACCCTCCACAGTTTCTTCTGATGGGGTAGAGACCCCCTTAATACATTCCCCGATCTCCCCAGATGACCCATATTTCTGTGGGGTGAAGCCTCAGATCCAGTCTGCCATGAGGTTTGAAACTGAGGAGCAGGAGTCCTCCCACCATCAACTATCCACTTACCTCAAGCTTCCAGATTCAACCTCCCCCCCCCGGCCCCCTCTTACAGCCTTTCTTTGGGGAACAGCTGCAGTTGGACTCGGTAGTCATTAACATGGCACATGACCACACTAAGAATTCTGGGTCGTGCCTGAAAATAGGCAGCTTTGCTGTCTAGCGCACTTACCCGGTAAACAAAAACTAAACAAATAAGAGTCTGAAAAAACTGAGTTCCCTTCCTTCTGACAAGGAATCCAAGAGACTGGACCTCTTTGACAAATGGGCATTCGCCTCTGCCACCTTGGCCATCAGGATTGTTAACTATGTGACCCTCATGATACAATACCAGGATGTCCTGTGGGAGCAAACCATGGAGATGGTCAAATCTTTGCCTGAAGGACTGGCCACTCAGCAGCTCCTCCAGGCTCTTAAATCTGGGGCAGATGACAGCCGGCACCTCCTGCGCTTGGTCTGTGATGCAGTAAACGCTTCGGCTCAGGTGGGGGCAGTGGGCATATGCCTTCGCCGGCACTCTCAGCTGTGGGTGTCGGGGTTTGCTCAGGATGTTCAGATGTCCATCCTTAATGCTCCCTTTAGGGGGTATAAATTGTTTGTGTCTGATGTCGAGGATATCCTGTCCAACTTGCAAGACTCCAGATACACCCTAATGTTGGTACATTCACTGTACCATACTCAGCAAAAGAGTGCCCAATGAGTGCCCTTTTGTCGGACGGCCAACAGACCCCAACCCACCTCCACGCCAGACAAATGTAAGGCTGCCTTAGCCCTGCCCACCCACTCCTCCTCCAGCACGGGCTCTCAAGGAGATGGGGCAGCACCAGCCCCGGCCTCAGCCTGACTCCTTGCTTGACTCCCCCAGTGGACCTGGCAGAGGCAGTAGGGGGTCAGTTCTCCCTACACCAAGGCATTTGGGCTGAGTTCACAGGTGATCACTGGGTGCTACATCTCATAAGCCACGGTCACACTCTGGAACTCGTAGAGTGGCCCCCAGGGATACCCCCAGTTCCTTTTTCCTACCCCCCCACCGCTCACATCCTCATTCTTTGGGAAGAGGTCCAGTCCCTGCTCAGGAAAAGAGCGCTAGAACCCATGCCAGAAAACAAGCAGGGTAGAGGGTTCTGCTACTGTTTTTGTTTGGTTCCAAAATGCACAGGTGACCTCTGGCCCATTCTGGACCTCAGAGAGCTAAATCTCCTCATGCAGTACAAAAAGTTCCAAATGGTAACCCTTCAGGGGCTGCCCCCCCTTTCTGAACAAAGGAAATTGGATATGCTCCCTCGACATGCAGGACACATATCTACATATCGAGATGTGTGCCCCACACAGTATCTCAGATTTCAGTTTCAGGGTGCACACTTTCAATTCTGAGCCTTGCCCTTCGACTTGTCCTCGGCTCCTCAAGTGTTTACCAAGTGCCTTGCAGTGGTTGCAGCTGCCCGTGGGAGACAGGGATTCTATGTCTTCCCCTGCCTGGATGATTGACTGCTCAAAGCTTCATCCAAGGACAGCCTCGTCCGAACCTTGGAACACACCATCCGTCTTTTCCAGGACCTGGGCATTACAGTCAACTTGCCTAAATCCATCTTAACTCCTGATCAGCGACTCCAGTATATCAGGTCCCTCCTGGCCACTGCACAGGGCATGGCCTTCCTTCCCCCCAGGTCATGGTGGAGTGTCTCATAGCCCAAGCCAGACTGATGTTTCACAGTAGCTATGTCTCCACCAGAGTATTCCTGTGGCTCCTGGGCATGATGGCAGCGGCCATTGTCATGGTGCCCCTGGCCAGACTGCATATGAGGATCCCCCAGTGAACACTGGGAGTCCAGTGGGACCAGCGTACATATGTCCTGGTCTCTTCCGTGGTGAAAAGAGTCCTCCTTTGGTGGATGAAACCCACCAGTCTTCTCGGGAGGGGGGGTCTCCTTTGCTATTCCCTCTCCTCAGCAGATCCTGAACACAGATGCCTCGAGGATGGGCTGGGGAGTTATCTGGGCCCACACTAAACACAAGGGATGTGGTCCCGGCTGGAGTCTTCTCTCTATATAGGTGTCTTGGAGATGAGAGGATGCTGTATGCCATCCAGGCCTTTCAGACTCCGCTGTCCCCAGGCCTTGTGCTGGTGCAGACAGACAATATGACTGTCATCCACTACATCAACAAGCAGGAAGATACTCACTCGTATCCCCTCTGCAGGGAAGCGATGACAATGAGAGTCTGTTATTGGGCTCTGGAACATGGCCTAGAACTGTCAGCTATCTATAGTCCCAGTGTCCAAAATGTCCTGGTGGACGTTCTAAGCCAGTCAAAGTCAACAACGCATGAGTGGGAGCTCCTGACCTTGGTTGTCAAAGACTTCTTTGATAGACGGGGGTCATCCAGAGTTGGACCTTTTTGTGTCCCCACTCAGAGCAAAACTGCCGAATTTTTGCTTGCTAGATTAAAGGCCTGGAGTTTTCTGGTGAGACACGTTGTCCCTCTCCTGGAAGGGGAGGTTTCTGTATGCCTTCCCTCCCTTCCCACTGCTTCAGAGGGCGTTAATCAAGTGTCAGATGGAAGTGGCCATGATGATCCTCATCACCCCCTTTTGGCCTCACCAGATCTGGTTCCCCTTACTCCAGCAGCTAGCAGTGGAACCTGCAGTACTGCTTTCTCTGTGCACTGGCTTGCTCTCCTAAAACTGGGGCACCCTGGTTAATTCGGATCTCAAGTCCCTACACCTTGAGGACATAGCCATGCACGGTTTGGGGTACCACCTAAAGTGGTTGATGTCCTGGTGGCAGCCAGAAAGCCTTCCACCTGGGGCACTTATTCTGTGAAGTGGAAGTGTTTTTACGCTATAGGCTGCTTCATGCCAGCTGGACCCCTTTCACGTGTCCTGTGAATCAGATCTTGGAGTACCTGCTGTCCCTTTCAGATTCAAGTCTGGGGTACTCCTCTGTTAAGGTGAACATTTCTGCTATCTCTGCTTTCAGTGTGCAAGTTGATGGCCGTATGGTGGCACAGTTGGAAGTGTCATACTTTTTCGAGAGGCATCCTTCACCTGAAGCCTCCTATCTGCAGTCCTGTCCCACCATGGGACTAGAATTTTGTGTTGGAAAAACTTACTTTGGCTGCTACTTAAAAGAATTTAAATGTTTTTTTTTTTTTTACAATCAAGCAACCAGTCTTTGTTTATGTCATCACCCTCTCCAGCGCAACACACATCTACGCGTGCGTGCGACAAACAGATTCCATCCAAAGACGGCCACGTGCCCTGCCTCATCTGTCTAGGCCCAACCACTGGCCTACCGATTGTCCGCATTGCAAAAAGTTCAGTCAAAAGACCAGGACCAGGAGAGCGAACACCCTGAAAGCACACCTCCTGGAACAGAAGGTGGTGGCCATGCAGCGGTCCTCGGATCACAGCTCTTCTTCTCCCGCCAAGGACTCCTCTCCCAAAGATAAAGGGAGGGGGAGTACCACCACCATAGGGATAAGGATAGGGCCAGGTCTGAGTCCCGCCCTACGTCATCTGCCAAGAAGCATGCCTCTTCCACCTTCAGAGGGAGGTTGGGCTCGGTCCCGCCTAAGTCGACCAAGTCCTCCAAGTCTAAACCTGCTTCCGACTCTTCTCAGGGCAAAAACGGGGAGCCTTCATCCTCTGGGCATTCGCGCTGCCCCCGTTCCTCCCTGGCCCACCGACCCCACAAGTCCTCTTCAGGGTCGACCCAGGAGGTTAGTTCGCCTGCAAGCAAGCCGAAAGATGTAGGCAAACCAGGTGGCTTGTCGGACAAGCGCAAGCGCCCAGATGACTCTGACAGGCATCGGGAGGATGTCCATCACTGGATGCCTCTCCACCTCCGCCGGCTAAGGTGCGCCCGTCTGCCTCCTACCAGCGCCCTGCTAGCCATTCTGCCTCGCCCAAAACCCGCTTCCCGACACCAGACCGTGATCGGTCACCGGAAGAAACTCTGATGCCCGCCCCACCTTCTGGGGGCCGGTTGCCCGTTGAGCCCCCTCTGACTCTGGACACCGGGTCCCCTGGCAACACAGAACCCCAGCTGCAGGATATGGACAATCAGGGCCCTATAGATCAGATGCATGACATGCAGGAGCCTCAGACGCCCAGTCCTGCAAACCCAAAGCCCATCCCAGCAGTCGTCCCAGTGGCGGACATCAGTACTCTCTTTTCATCGTAGTGGAACACTGTCAAAGGGGACCTCCTATATAGGCCCCAGACCCTACTCCGCAGCCTCATCTATGGGTCCCCCTCCTCCACCTCCAACGCTGGAAGGAGAACAGATAACCCTCCCAGACAAGGGCAAGCGCAGAAGACGGCACTCTTCTCCAGTCCCCTCCTCCAGCAGACGTCTGTCCTCTCTGGACGATGGGGATGCTAGCCCTTCATCTTCGGAATCCTCAGAGGAAGGAGAATTTGTTCCCCGCTCTCCGGGCCCTAGGGACTCTCCCAGGTCCCCACCAGATGAGCTGTCATTTTTAGACATCGTGCATCACAGTCAATCTGTTTATGAATGGGACACGGAGGAACTAGACCCAGGACGCAGATGCCTGGCTAAGTTTCTGGGGTCCAAAGACCCAAAGCCCCTGGTCATCCCGCCTCTTGTCGAGCCATTCCAGAATGTTACCAGAATCACGTGGCATAAACCATTGTCCACTCCAGCCATTCTGAAGAAGGCGGACAGGCTATATAAGCCCCCCAAGGCGGAGCCCTTTTTGGGGGAGAACCCAAAAGCCAACTCCCTAGTGCTTACGGCCACTCACAGTTGAGGTAGCCAGCCTAAGCACCTGAGCTCCCAACCACCAGATCCGGAGTCCAAGAGAATGGACAGTTGGGGCAGAAAGGTTTTTACCTCATGCATGGGCTCAGTACGGTCCTTAAATTTCCTCTCCCATATGGTGACATACCAGCAATCTCTATGGAAGAAACCCTAGAGTTGGTTAAGACTCTCCCGGACTCTGACACAAAAGAAGAGATCTTGCCTATGCCCAGTCAGGCGCTGACATAGACAAACGTATCCTCAGATGTTCGTACGACTCTGTGGACATGGCCTCCCGGGCTGTGGCAACAGGAGTCTGCATGAGAAGACATTCATGGCTCAGGCTCTCTGGGTTCGACCAACACCTCCAGGACTCTATCCTGGATGCCCCCTTGTAGGGCCCCATCTTGTTCGGTCTGGAAGTCGAATTATTGGCCAGAGAACTCCAGGAGTATGGCAGAGCTGTAGCTGACATATAAAAGATGTATAAGTCAGTACCCTAGGGCCCCCGTCATCGCCCCTTTCATAAGGAGCAGGGACAAGGGGGTAAGCAGTCCCAAGGAAAGGGATTCAAAAACGTGTTCACCCTGCCCCTCAGGGTGCCTCTGGCCCCTAGCAGCCCAGAGCTCTTAGGGCACAGGGTCCCCCTCCCTCCACTGCCTGACTCACTGCATCCCCCTCCTTCCCATCAGGAGACGCAGAACGAGAGGGTAGGAGGGAGATTCTCCCTTTACCATTCAGAATGGTCCACCATAACCTCGGTCCAGTGGGTGCTGGACACCATTCTAAGGGGTTATACAATAGAATTCTTCAGCATTCCACTGGAAATCCCCCAGTCCATTGGCCCACACAGAACTACTGTCGGCTGAAATTCAGCAGCTGCTTTACAAAAGAGCCATCCAGCCAGTTCCTCACCATCAACTGGGCATGGGATTTTACTCCCATTTCTTTCTGGTCCCAAAGAAAACAGGAGATCGTCGCCCCATTCTGGATTTAAGTCGGCTCATTCTCGCCATCAAATACCAGAGATTCTGGATGGTGACGCTGGCAAGCCTGCTTCCCCTCCTCCATCATCAAAATTGGTTATGCTCCCTAGATATGCAGGACGCCTACATGCATATCAAGGTCCTGCGTTCCCACAGAAGGTTTCTTCAATTCTGTTTCTGGGATCAGCATTACCAATTCAGGGTACTGCCATTTGGCCTTTCTTCGGCACCCAGGGTTTTTACCAAGTGTCTGGCAGTAGTAGCAGTGGCCCTCAGGAGGAAAGGCCACTTCATGTACTCCTACCTAGATGACTGACTTCTCTCTGCCAAGTCAGCAAGCCAGCTGGCTGTGACCCTGGAGGATATGGAAAACCTTTTTCTCTTCCTGGGCATCACCATAAATTGGCCAAAATCGCAACTCAGGCCCTCCCAAAGTTGCAATACAGAAGGGAAGTCCTGGACACTGTTCAGGGGAAGGCCTTCTTGCCTTCGGACAGGGCAGTTCGCTTAATGGACCTGGCGTGCAGAGTCCAAGCAGCTCTCTCCATTCCGGCGAGGGTTATCCTTCAGCTTCTGGGCCACATGGCTGCGGCCATTGCTATGGTTCCCCTCGCCAGACTACACATGAGAGTTCTGCAGTGGGACCAGGCGGTGGACGGCTTGGCCCAGCAGGTCCAAGTCTTGGCGGTGGTCCGTCCCTCCCTCGAGTGCTGGCTCTGCCCCTCACATTTGGAGGGAATTGTCTCCTTTCAGAGACTGCCCTCATCACAAACTCTCGACGAATGCCTCATTGTTAGGATGGGAGGCTCACCTAGGGGATCACAGAACCAGAGTGACTTGGTCCCCTACAGAGTGCTCTCTGCACATCAATGTTCTGGAATTGAGAGACGTTCTGTACACCCTAATGGTGTTTCAGGACCAGATCCCTCCAGATACTTTCTTGGTGCAGTCAGACAACACTCCAGTTGTCTTCTACATCAACAAGCAAAGGGTCACTCAGTCATATACCCTCTTTGCAGGAAGACCATGAGAGTGTGGGACTGGGCAGTAGAATATCATCTGGATCTCACGGCAGTACACGTGCCAGGAAGCCTGAACGTTCTTGCCGACAGTCTCGGTCACACTCGCTCTCTGAACCACGAGTGGGAATTACTGCAGGAAGTCGCAGACCTCTTCGGTCACTGGGGCCATTCAGAACTGGACCTCTTTTCGTCCCCGTGCAACACCAAACTGCCAAATTTCTGCTTCCTTGATCCAGGGCCTGGTGTTTTCTGGTGAGACGCATTGTCCCTCTCTTGGACAGGGAGGTTTCTCTACTCCTTTCCTCTCATTCAGAGAGTGCTGTTCAAATTTCAATCAGAGGCAGCCAGAATGATTCTGGTGGCCTGTCTTTGGCCTTGGTAAATTTGATATCCGTTGCTGCAGCAGCTGACATCGGAACCCCCCAATACAGTTGCCACTCTCCACCCACTTGCTATCTCAAGAACAGGGGACACTAGTCCATCCTGCTCTGCAATCTATTCATCTGCATTCCTGGCTCCTGCAAAATAAATATATATATATATATATATATATATATATATATATATTTTTTTTAAACTATCTTCTATTGCTTTTAAAATAAACAATTGCATATTGTACAATCATTTGTCAGGAATCAGGCATTTGTTGTAACAAATACATCCAATGTACATTAGGATACAAAGAGCCTAAACAGCATGGATTTAGGATGGGGGGAAGCTAAATAGGTTATTTATGCAGATAATATGCTTAAATGAGACACAGCTAACTAAGGCTTTTGGGGTCAAGTCCAAAATGTTCCAAATCCAAAGATTTTACTCAGCATCCAGTGCTGATATGAACCCCAATCCTGTTAGTAAAAGGTACTTCGAAAATTGTAGCAATAAATCTGCAATTCTAGACATACAAAAAACATTTTGTCTTAATGCTGGTGGGAAAGCCAAAAGCTTAACTTTACAGGTCTTAGGAAGAATAAACATTAGAGCTCCAAGCTCATAAACTAATATTATTATAAACAAGAACAAGTTCTTTTAAGTATGAACAGTCTGGTTTCTTGGTCAAAGTCCAGATCGCTCACGGTACAGCCCTCAGATGACTGACACTCCCGGGCAATTAATTCCACCTTCTTACCTGCTTCCAGTGGATCTGAATATTGAAAAGTCTTACCCCCATAATGGATTCGTAGTCGGGCTGGCATCAGGAGAAAGTGCGATACCCCTAGGCCACGGAGCTGAGCTCTCACCGCATCAGATTTCTTCTACGAGTTGCAAATGAAAGATCTGGAAACAGGTGGATGTTTGATCGGCTACTGCAGTCTTAGCAGAAGAAAGATTAGGAGTGTCAAGCAGGGTGGCAGAGGTCCTGGTAGCAGCGAGGAAACCCTCCACTAGGGCAACTTATGCCATGAAGTGGAAACTTTTTTGCCTCTGGGCTATGACTCGTGCCCTAGAGCCCTTGAATTGTCCAGTCAAGCATGTGCTGGATTATCTTCTCCACCTTTTGGACTTGGGCTTAAGCTACTCGTCCATCAAGGTACATATGTGTGTGGTCTCCGCTTACCATGCACCATATGGGGAGAGGACTCTGGCACAGCTCAATGTGTGCAAGACCTTTCTTCGAGGAGTTCTTCACATCAGACCTCCCAGGAGGGACCCTGTCCCACCATGGAATTTGCTTTGCATTCTTGAGAAGCTTACCTTGCCTCCCTTCGAACCAGCCGCGTCTTGTGAGCTACGCTTTCTCTCATGGAAGGCATTAATTTTGGTTGCTATTACTTCCGCTCAAGGGGTTTCCAAGTTTCAGGCCCTTATGTATAAGGACCCTTATCTTGTTTTCCACAGGGACATGGGTGGCCATGCGCACAAATCCTAAGTTCGTACCGAAGGTAGTGTCTGCTTTGACCCTGAACCAGTACGTTATCCTTCCGGTTTATTATCCGGAGTTCACTAATCGAGGTGAGGCCTTTCAGCATACTCGGGATGTGTATAGCATTCTTCGCTATTACATCCACAGAACCAGTGCATTTAGGAAATCGGACGAGATGTTAGTCTCCTTTGCACACAGGATGACAGGGGCTCCTGTCTCCAAATAGTCAGTAACACATTGATTAGTACACTGTATTTCTTTCTGTTACCAACATCATGGTAAGCCTTTGCTGGGCCCGGTCAAGGGTCATTCCACTTGGGCTGTGGCTACCTCGTTCACTTCCCTAAGGAACATTTCCTTGGCAGATATTTGTGCTGCTGCAACCTGGAGCACAGTCCATACCTTTGTTAGGCATTATAGCCTTGACATCGCTTCCCGGAGAGCAGGTTTTTGACTGGCCATCCTGTAGGGCCTGCTTTCTTGAAGCTGTTCAGCTTTTGTTTCTTTTCTTCCCCTACCATCAGACCTGGGCCTATTCTTGGATACTGCTTGGGACTCAGTCCTAATGGTATTACCTGCTGCAAGATCTCCTCCTCGAAGTCAGATAGTACAGTTACATAAGAACTTAAACAGTAAATCTTCAAGAGGAGCTCTTAGAACAGGTAGCTTTCCCACCTTTCATCCCCCAGGAATTTGTGTTGAATCCTGTTTAGGGTTGGGGAGATCCTGTCTGGTTTTCCTATCCTTTCAGCCGGGTCTCCGGCGGGATAACTGAGATGATGCCGGGGGACCGCCTCTTTTATACCACGTCTGATGTCGGGCGGAGCCAACGTTGGGGGTGGTTCCCCACTACAGACTGCTAGCTACAAGATTTTTCTATGGGGTCCTAATGCCTGGTGGCATTAGTCCTAATGGTATTACCTGTTGTAAGAGCTCCTCTCAAAGATCTACTGTTACGGTACGTTCTTGCATAACTATACTTTCCTAAGCAATGATTGTTCAAGTGGTTGGCCAACTGCATTACATTCTGTTACAGAAAGTACGGCAAGGAATGTCCTGGAGAAGTCAAGGGCTGTTCCACCAGGGGTATGGCGGCTTCTGCTGCCTGTTTCAGGAGTGTCTCAGCTGCAGAGATTTGTGCAGTGGCTACTTGGAGTTCTGTCCACTCCTTTAGCAAGCACTACAGTCTGGACATTGCCTCTAGGCGCAGAGCCAGTTTCAGCCTAGCTGTTCTACAGGGCCTGCTTTCTTAGGTTCTTGGCACCTACTACCCAGAATGGCTATTCTGATGTTAGAGCTGCTTGGGACTCGTTCCATAGGTGTGGCCTACAGCAAGAGATACCCCTGACATCAGAGAGTACAGTTACGTAAGAACTTATAGCAACAGTAGATCTTTGAAGGGATCTCTTGCAGCAGGCCATGGCGTCCCTCCTTTCTTCCCCTTAGCTCTGGTAGATCGTTCTGTTGCCTGTGGACCCCTTTCTGTTTCCATGTTGGCAGGAACCTTCGATACCTCCTGGGTTACTTAGCAGGAGACATTTTGCTCTGGTGTCCTGCAGGAGAATTGTGGAGGGAGCGTGATCCGCCCACTCATAGGGTTGGCTGGTGTCAGAGGGTGATCATGGAGTGGGCAGCCCCCTGGTAGACTGATAACTAGAAATGTTTCCAGGTGGTCCTAGTGTCTGATGACGATAGTTCCGTAGGTGTGGCCTTCTGCAAGAGATTCCCTCGCAGATCTAAAGTTAAGGTAAGTTCTAATGTAACTGTACTATAGAAGTAGGAGAAAAATAGGGAACGCACAATATACTATAAACTGCAGATAATTTATTACTAATCAGATACCCCTGCATATCGACTCTACTGAGTCTTCTTCAGAGGGCAGTACTGGGTTGTGAAAACAATCATTTTTAGCGTGGTTAATGACAGGTGGTGCATATTAGTGCTTAACTTCACAATGAGAAAAAAGTGCATGTGCTGGTGAAATTAAAATGCAAGCAACACAGAGGCAGCTGTTTTCACTCGACATTCTATTGATTAAATAATACTTGAATAATGCTTTTAAAATACCCAAGGTTGGGGTGGGGCAGTAAGACAAAATTAATTGAAGTCATGTTGAAAGCACTACAGAAGGGGCTATTCATGAGAGGGCAGTAGCAGGACCATCCAGAAAATAAGCAGTAACAGTATTCTGGCTGATGCATCTCCTAAATTTGGAGTTGGGCCGGCAGTGGTCCCAGTGCCCATGTTGCCTCCACCAGCCAGTCTTGGTGACCCAGCCGATGTTGGATGCCATCCAGTGGTTGCTAACAGACAACATCTGGAGGAGAGTATCCCATTTGTCTGCTCAGTACCATCTGTCTTGTTCTCGACAGATGTGTCTCTGGGGTGGAGCGCACACCTGGGAGCCCACAGAGCCCACAGTTTCTGGTCATCGTGGGAGTCTTGTAACCACATCAGCCTGCCTGAGCTCTGTGCAGTGTGTGTGGCTCTGATGGAGTTTGTCCCATTGATTCTCTGTCAGGTCGTTCAGGCCCAAACTGACAACACAGCCACCAGTTTACATGAACAGGCAGGGCAGGAAGCACTCCTTTCCTTTTTATCAGGAGGCTGTCCAAACCTGGACACTCGTGCACAGCCAGGGTGCAGTTCTCCTGATGTCCATATCGTGAGAGAAAATGGCCAGCCAGCGGATGCTTTCAGATGGGTCAGAGAGATTTCTCACGAGTGATTCCTGCATCAGGAGGTGGTAGACCACTTCTTCACCCAGTGCGGCACCCCTCTTGTGGATCTGTTTGTCTTACGGGAGAACAGAAAACTGAGGCTGTTCTGTGCTTGCCCTCTATAGTCCAGAACACTGTTGAGGGATGCCTTTGAAAGGTCCTGGACCCCAGGCCTTCTGTATGCCTTCCATCCCTTCCTCTCGGTCCACAAGGTCATGATCAAAGCCCAGATGGTCAGGGCGCAGATGATCCTGATAGCCCCAGACTAGCCCAAGCATTTCTGATATCTTGATCTTTTTAGCTTCAGCAGCAGGCCTCCATGGAGATTGTCTTTTCACCTGATCTGCAGTCCAGACAACAAGGGAAGGTTCTGCACCCAAACCTTCATTCCCTGCACCTCTCAGCCTGGTTCCTTAGTGGCTAGAGTTCCAGGCTGTGGGCCTTTAGGAGGATGTCTGCCATGTTGTGGAGTCCCATATGGAGTTGACTTGTAAGTGTTATGCATTTAAGTGGAAGAAGTGCTCGTTCTGGTGCCAGGAGAAGGAGCTTGATCCACTTTCTTGCCCCATGTTAAGCATCCTCAATATTGCTGGTCCTTTTCTGTTGGGGCTGAGATTGGTGACTCTTGAGGTGCATCTGGCAGCCATCTCTGCGTACCCGGTACAGGCTGGTATGCAGATAGTGGTCTAGGAGAAGGTGGTTGGGCACTTTTTCGTAGGCCTGGGTCATGTGTCCCAACTACTGCGTGAGCCACCTCCATTGTGGGATCTCCTGCTGGTGTTGGCAGTGTGCATACACAAGCTGTTTGAGCCAGTGCACAAGTGTGATAGACTGCCTTTCTGGTGTCCATAATGTTAGCCACAAGGATCCGTGAGCTCCAGGTGCTCTTGGTGGTGCCTCCTTACCTAATCTTCCATGAGGACAGGGTCATCCCAAGCCCCCATCCAAAGTTCCTCTGGAAGGTGGTATCAGAGTGTCACATTAGCCAGGTGATTAACTTACCGAGTGCTTTACTAACGCAATCTCAGATGCTGCAGCTGGAGTTTGGTGTTAGGCTTGTCAGCTGTTTTGTGATATAATGCTGAAGCTATACCTGGAAGAACAGCAGTAGAGTGCATGATTGCCAGGTGGATTACATTTTGCTTCGACCTGTGCTATAGGTTGGCTGGTAGGGAGTCACCAAAGTGGTTTAAGGCATATTCCATCAGACCTACGGCTGTCTTGGTGGCTGCTTCCAGGGATGATAATAATAATAATAATAATTTTTATTTATAATGTGCCTTTCAAAAAATCAAGGTGCCGTTACAGTAAAAGATAAAAGAAAATACTATAAAAAGACAGTTAAAATACAAATGACTAAAATTCAAACTTCATTTAAATAATGATGCTCCCATAGCAGAAATACATAGGGCTGCAACCTGGACTGAAGTGCACACCATCTCTCATTAAAGCATGGACATAATGAGTCATCTGGATGCTGCTTTTGGGTCCTCCAGTCTCTGTTTGCCAAATAGAGGTGCGTGTCTTGCCTCCTCTTCGCAGAAACCTGCTAGGACTCTGCCAGATTGTGGATAGTGAACTGCATATATGTTGTTAGAAAATACTCACCTGTAAATGTTCTATTAGAGGTATGCAGTTCACACCCATACAATTCACCCGACCTCTCCTGGCAAGTGGCACCTGGATCCCTGCTTCCAGCGAGCAGAAGACGTCCCTTCCAGCAGAAAGAAATATCTGACATCATGTGGCAGCTGGAGGATATACCACCCAGGGGATGGGAGGAACTTAGCTTGAAGATTTCCGATGACTCCGCTATCTCCAGCAGAATTGCTGCTCTGTTGATGTGAACTATATCACTAGTAGAGCTATGGTTATAGGTGAGTAAATGAAAGGCTTGCCTGTAGTTCAGTGGCCAAGCAGCCAGCCACTCCCACTTCCTGAGCTATTTAAGCAGTTTGCAGCCAGAGGCTATGTTGGTTTTGTTTTGGGACCTTTCCTGTTTTCTGTTTTGCTGTGTTTTGTTTGTCTTTTTGGGGCTTCGCTTCTAAGCTACCAGCATACTGCTACTCCGGAGCTTATACTGCTTGCTTTACTTACTCGCAACTCTCAAATTACTTGCACAGCAACTCCTAGCATTCTGCTACGCAGAGCTGATAGTACTGCTTTCAGTTACCTACAACTACAGCCACTGCTGCTGACTGTTTACTTTAATTACTATTGTACCCAGTGCCTGTATTTTACGCTGTGCTAGCCACGTCCAAACTATTGCAATGCAACTGCAATTATTATCTGTGTGTTTCAGCTCAGCCATAGCTGCTCCATGTTGCATACTCAATTCTTTTCACTTGACACAGTTTCCTGACCTTAGCTATGCTGCTCATTGCTGCTCTCATTCTCTTTGCAGCTTCATTGCACTGCCTGGGCACACCTGCTTCAAGCATTGTCTCCTCTTTTGTTGCACTTACAGTACAACTCTGTGGTCAACCAACTAAGCTCCTGCTGAGGCAGTTAATGTAGTTTTGTTATTAAAATTGCCTCACTACCGAAAATCCTCAGAATGTTTGTCACCTTGATTTGGCCATTCCTGTTTGGCTGGCTTGCCCCAATTCAGTGCTGTTTAATTGCTATACCATATGTTATGCAGGTTCTCCTATCACTACTGCTGCTTATTGACCT
Source organism: Neoceratodus forsteri (assembly GCA_016271365.2). Lineage (NCBI taxonomy): Eukaryota > Metazoa > Chordata > Ceratodontiformes > Ceratodontidae > Neoceratodus > Neoceratodus forsteri. The sequence continues at coordinate 1,018,802,914 of CM057454.1, read as the reverse complement.
ACGTGCAGGTCCACTCTGCTTATGCAACCGTTGCTCCTTGCTTACGCAAACCATTGTTTCATGCCTGCCACCATCCCCTTGGCTTCATCCTGGATTCTGCTGCACTGCATCTGCATTCGACCTTGCAAAGTATCAGCACTCAATGCTCATTACGATCTCAGCATGCCATGCTCATTCAGATCACCAGCTTTTCAGCTGTCAATCACTTTCTGGGGCATGCCAGCCATTCTGTTCTGGCACAGGGTTCCTGCAGCCAATGGTCTTACTCTGCTTTAGTCCGCATCTCGAGCATGTCCAGCTTGGGGTGGGATTCTTCTCACCTGGCCCATAGCTGGGAATGTCCTCACCCCGGGCTTGGCTTTAGCTGCCTGCTACGCGACAGCAGATCCTGGTGTAGAATTTAAGACTAGCGGTGAAGGTGGTTACGACAATCTCCTTTGGCGTTAGTGTTCCACTATATAGTGTTTCCCTAGGGAGGCACCTTCACCGCATCCTCCCTACGACTGCCTCTGGTTCACCTGGTTTGATTTAGGGTGGATAGGCCATGTGAGTGCTTCAGCAGTTGTTGCTCTCCTCCTGCGCCTTGGATGCGTATTGTTGCAGAGTTTTCTCACAACCTTCCACGGCATTCCCGCTAGAGGGTTTGAGTGAGAGCCTTTCTCCAAATTGGAATGTTTTCCACCTCCCTTTAATTGGGTTTTCCAAATTGGAGCTGCAGAGCCGTCAGTAAATAAACTATCCCAAGCATGGAGGGAAGGCAACCTAGGCCTTGGATCCCCAGAGATTTCCTCCTCATAGGGTTTTTTTTTCTCTCCTCCGTTGCCTCAGGTCATAACACTTATTTGTTTACCCTAGTTTCTTAGGTAGGTTCCGTTGTTGGATGGAGGTGGAGGATGTCCTGCCATTCCCTCTCTCCTTAGGGGATCCCCTACACTCAAAGCAAACCATCAGTATCATGCTACACAGACCTGGGTAGTCATTACGACAACTGCGCATCTCATTGTATTATCAAACTGCCTATGCTTCTCTACTACTACGTTACAGTTACTACTCCTATGTTACAGTTGCTGCTTGCTAATATGCTTCATGTTGCCTCCTTTTTTTGGGGATGATACTACATTTCTTGGTGGGATTCCTAAGGTACCTTTAGCCACGGGAACCGTCCCATTGCACCTCTAAGGGTGGAACCCTCTCCGAGGGTTCCTTGTCTTCATACCCCTACAGGATGGTAATTCCTCTGGAACAAGAGTGCGAACGGCCAAAACCAAACTAACACAGTTGCACAAGCATAGCACTATACTGGCTGCGTAGGCCAGTGAAATTAAAGGCTTGACTGTAGTGCGGTGGCCAAGCTGCCAACCACGCCCACTTCCTGAGCTATATAAGCAGTTCCTCTAAGCCTCACTGTGAATTATTTTTAAAAACAACATGAAGTCTTGCTGTATTCTGACTACTGCAGTTAGGTCCTGCCTTTCAACTGCCCCGGAGAACAAAGGGTTAACTTTTCTATGCCTTGCATAGAATGTTCATCACGAGCTCGGTTGAAGCCTCTGTCTGTTATTGTTCAAACTGCAACTGTCAGATTCTTTACTCCGCCTCACTGAACAGTCGCTCTGGAGATTTCTCCTGCTGCTTGGTTCAAAAGTCGGTTGAAGTGTCGGTTTTCGGTCGGTTTCTACCGAATTGTTGTTTCCGCATAGTCTGTTCAAGTTTCTGTCTGTGGTACCATGAGTACTAGATAGGTTTTTGTTCTGTTTTCTGTGTGGAACTTGTAAACTGTGGATCGGTTCAGCTGAACCGATCATTTTGAGGTAAAACTTGTGCTTTACTTTAGTGTGTGGTTACCGGTCCATATCGGTTCTAAAAAAAACGGGTTTTAAGTACGTTTTTTTCCAAGACCCGTGACACGGTCAGGAACCGATAGGGGAGTCTTGCCTGGCGGATTGCTGAAAAAAGGGTAAGTTTTGGTTAGGTTGGCCATGTCTGAGAAACCCAAGAAAAAAAACGGGCCCACTGGGTTTCAACACTGCAGTGTGTGTGGGGAGGTCTTTGCTAAGGCTGATCCCCACACCACCTGTGTTTATTGTCTGGGGTTTGACCACCTCGATTCAGACTGCCAAATTTGCAAGAATTTTCCTAAATCTACCCTGGAAAAGAGATTAGGTAGACTGAGGGAAAGGGAGGCTGAGAAGTCTGCTGACCCGGATGGCCAGCCTGGTTCGGTTCCGACCGAACCAGAAGGAGTGCCCTCTGACCAGAGCGATACTTCTTTGGGCAAAAGGAGAGCCGATTCCGAGGAATCGGTTCCGACAAAAAGAAAAAGAAAAGACAAATCGACTGGTTTGGACCCAGAATCTCATACTCCGACCGCCGATGAGATAGCCAAAGCAATTAGGATTATGGAATCGCTTCGATCATTTCCGACTGAACCGGCACCATCTGGCAGGGGCTCGGTTCGGTCGGTTCCCCCGGTTCCGGATTATACCTTGGAAGAATTTTATGAACCGTAGTTTGAGGAGGAGGGTGAGTATGAGGATGGTGATGGTGAAAGTCTGGATGTGCCTATTGACCCAGACATCTCCCCAGACCGACCTTCAGGTGTTTCTCCTCCTAGGCTTTCTGAGTCCCCTTCACACTACATGTTCTACAGAAAGGTAGCTGATACCCTTCAGCTTCCTGTGGAGGAGGCAGTAGAGGATCAGGTAGAGACTGATTATGTTGAAATGATGGACATCCCAGAGTCCAGGAGACTGTCTATTCCCCTCCACAAATCTTTTGGGAAACGGACACAAAAAATTCTTAAGTCTCCTAATTCTATACCTCCTGTGGACAGAAGAATGGACAAGAGGTACACTCTCTCAGGCTCAGACACGGAGTTCCTTTTTCAGCAATGCAGCCATGTTGGAGTTGTACAGGCTGCTGCCTGTGATAAGGCAAACATTCCCTTGGCATCACACTCCCCAGACTAGGACTCCAGGAAGATTGATGCCATGGCAAAGAAACAATACATGGCAGCATCTTTGGGACTCAGGCAGGCTAATTATATGGCTTATGCAGCCAGGTACCAGAAGTCCAGGTGGGACGCTGTACTGGCAGTGGCTAAACATGCTCCCGCCCAGCTTGCCAAAGGAGCTGGAGCAGGTGGCTGCAGATGGGATTGAGGCATCCAAAGTACAGTTTCTTGCTGCTGTGGACTCCAGTTATGTATCATCAAGAGTCATGGCTACATCTGTGGCTCTTCGGAGAATGGCTTGGCTCAGATGTACTAGCCTCTCACAGGATACCTAGGCTAAAGCCATGGATTTTCCTGTAGTTGGTAATTCTCTGTCTGGGGAGCAGACAGAGAATTACATGAAGAAAATGGACGAATACAGGACCACTTGCAGGAGTGCTCAGGCCAAAGAAAGGCAAGCAACTCCTCAAAGGCAGCAGTCCAGGGGCAGGGGCAGGCCTTTCCAAAGGCATTTTTACTAAGCCCAGGCCTCCTCTTCTTCGTTTTTCACAGAGGGGGTTCTTTAGAGGGAGAGGCAGAAGGGGATGAGCAGGCCTGTATCCACCCCTCTGCCTAAAGCCCCTGCCAGGCAGACACCCTGATGGGTCTGCCTGGGTCGATTCTCCTATACCAGTAGGGGGCAGGCTGGCCTACTTTGTCCAGGACTGGATGTCTCTTACATCAGACAAGTGGGTCCTGGAAGTAGTAAGCCAGGGACTGGTTCTCAGCTTCAAAAATTTCCCAAGATGAGAGCCAGACCTTTTCCATCTGCAAATCTCTCTCAGAGACCCTTGCCCTAGAGGCAGAGGTTTCTTCTCTCCTAGCTCTCAGAGCTATAGAGAGAGTTCCCACCCTACACAGGGGCAAAGGATTGTACTCCAGGTACTTCCTAATCCCCAAAAAGACAGGAGAGTGGCGACCCATCCTGGACCTAAGATATCTGAACAAACATCTTTTAAAGCCAAAGTTCAAAATGGTAACTCTGGGAATTATCCTTCCCTCTCTAAGGCCAGGGGACTGGCTAGCCTCCCTGGACCTCAAAGATGCCTACTTTCACATTCCCATCAGGTGCTCCCACAGAAAGTACCTCAGGTTCGAGTTGCCCTCAGGCCACTATCAGTTCAGAGCAATGCCCTTTGGCCTAACATCAGCCCCAAGGGTCTTCACAAAGTGCCTGGCAGTAGTTGTTGCCTTCCTAAGAAGACAAAAGATTTCCATTTTCCCATACTTGGATAACTGGCTCATAGTAGGTCAGTCTCCAGACCAGGTCAAGTCACATCTGCAAGTGACCCAGCAAGTGCTGACTTCTTTAGGATTCCTACTCAACCTACCAAAGTCAGTTCTCAAACCAGTGCAGCTCCTCACCTTCATAGGTGCAGAACTGGATACGGTAAAGGCAAGAGCCTTCCTTCCACTGGAAAGGGCAAGGACCCTTATGGAACTGGCGTCTTCATTCAGCCTTCAGGTGTCTCGACCAGCAAGGCATTTCCTTCAGCTACTGGGCCACATGGCAACTTCCACAGCAGTGGTCCAGGGGGCAAGATTCCAAATGAGGGACATTCAGTTCCACTTAAGAGCTTTTTGATCCCAAAGAAAGGATTCCCTTACCAAACTAATTCCAGTGACTCGAACCCTGATCCAAGCCTTGTAATGGTGGCAAGATCAGGACAATTTGAGACAAGGGGTTCCATTTGTCACTTGGTCTCATTCAGTGATCCTCACCACAGATGCTTCCCTGCTGGGCTGGGGAGCCCATTTGGGGGACCTTACCACCCAGGGACTGTGGTCACCTCAGGAATCTCTGCTTCACATCAATCTCTTGGAACTCAGAGCAGTGTTTCTGGCGCTGCAAGCTTTTTCCAAATCTGTACAGAACAAGGTGGTTCAGGTCAGATCAGACAACACCCCCACCATGTGGTGCATCAGCAACAAGGAGGCACTCGGTCTACGGCCTTGTGCACAGAAGCAATGAAGTTGTGGTCCCTGGCCTATTCCCTGCAAACCTCTCTGATAGCAGTTCACCTCCCAGGGAAGGACAATGTCCTACCAGATGCACTGAGCAGAATATCCCAGGCCATCACGAATGGGCCCTAGATCCTCTGGTATTGAAAGTGATTTTCTCAAGATGGGGCACTCCAGAGATAGATCTTTTTGCAGCCCCAGACAATCACCAACTTCCTCTCTTTTGTTGCAGACCCCCAGTCTTGGGCTCAGTCCCCCTGGATGCTCTGACTCTGAACTGGGAAGGGAAATTTCTGTATGCTTTTTCCCCTTCCTCTTCTGTTCAGAGTGTTAGTCAAGATAAGGTCACAACCATGCAAAGTGATTCTGATTGCTCCAGACTGGGCCAGACAGCCATGGTATCCCTTGTTACTGTCCCTAACAGTCCACCTTCCTCTGTCTCTTCCCAGGAATTACAACCTGTTAACAGCCTCTCAGGGGAGGATTTGGTACCCGAAACTTCAGTCTCTCAATCTCAAGGCTTGGCTCTTGAAGAGTTAGAGTTTGCAGATCTGCATCTTTCCCAAGGGGTTCTGGATATCCTTAAGGCTTCTAAAGCCTTCCACCAGGAAGACTTACAACTCCAAATGGAAAAGATTCAGCATTTGGTGTTCTAAGAAGAATATTTCTCCAGACTCTGCTGAATTGCTCACAGTTCTGGATTATATGGTCCATCTTAATGGCCTAGGTCTCAGACCAGCTACCCTCAAGGTACACTTGGCAGCTGTTTCTGCTTTCCTGTCTGTAGGCAAGTCTTCCTCTCTGTCATCCCATCCTGTATTCTGTAAGTTTTTCAAGGGATTGCTTCATACCAATCCCCCCTTTAGGGATCCTGCTCCTGCATGGGACCTTAATGTTTGCATTGCTCAGCTTATGCCACCACCTTTTGAGCCTTTGTCCTCAGCAGAGCTTAAGTACTTGACTTGGAAAACTGTGTTTTTGGTAACCATTACTTCTGCCAGACGTATCAGTGAATTGCAAGCCCTGTCAGTGGAATCTGATTTCATCTCTTTTCACAGAGATAAAGCGGTTCTTAGAACTAACAGAAAGTTCTTGCTTAAATTGGTTTCAGATTTCCACCTCAACCAGTCTATATCTCTCCCTGTTTTCTTCACTGATCATTCCTGCTCAGGAAAGAGGAGGCTACACAGTTTGGATATTAAAAGAGCCCTTAGCTACTACATGGAGCGTACCAAGGGTCACAGGTTTGAATCCCTCCAGTTGTTCCTCACTTATGGAGAAGTTGGTAAGGGCAAACCTGCCACTGAGAGATCTATTGCCAGGTGGATTGTTTCTTGTATACAATTTTGCTATGAAAAACTGGGTAGAACTCCACTCTCAGGCCTGAGGGCTCATTCCACAAGAGGTACAGCTGCTTCCTGGCTGCTACCAGGATATTCCTCTTAGAAATTTGTCACAGCCACCTGGAAAACAGTCCATACTTTCACTAAGCATTACTCTCTGGATATCCAGGCTAGGAGTGATGCTCGGTTTGGCACAGCAGTACTTCAGAGCCTATTTCCAAAGTAGGTTCTGTCCCTCCTCCATGGAGGTACTGCTTGGTAGTCTACAATAGTCAGAATACAGCAAGACTTCATGTTGTTTGAAGAAAAAATTACTCACCTTAGTAATTATGTTTCTTCTAGTGGAGTCTTGCTGTATTCTGAACCCCCCTCCCCGCCTCCCCTCTCAGAACCTAGTTTTTGGGATGTGGGTGCAGGAGCAGTGTTGGCATCCTAGGGGTGTCCATTTTACACCCTCTTTTTGCTTTGGGTGGAAAGTTGTTGTTTGGATGTGTTTTTGTTTTTGGGTTTCCTGACTTGAGTCTTCCTTTGAGAACCAAAAACATTATATATTTGCCAGTTGGCTAGTAAAAATTTTACAGTTTCCACACAGAACACCTAGTGAGTTTTTGCTGGTAAAGATCTGATGGTTGCAGTTTGAACAACAACAGACAGAGGCTTCAACCAAGCTCGTGATGAACATTCTATGCAAGGCATAGAAAACTTAACCCTTTGTTCTCCGGGGCAGTTGAAAGGCAGGACCTAACTGCAATAGTCTGAATACAGCAAGACTCCACTAGAAGAAACATAATTACTAAGGTGAGTAATTTTTTCTTCTTTGCCCCACCATCCTCCCCTCCTCCTCCTCCAGCGGCAGCACTCTCTTCTTAGGGGGATTTCTAAGGTACCTTTAGCCACGGGAACCATCCCGTTGCACCTCTAGGGGTGGAACCCTCTCCGAGGGTTCCTTGCCTTCGTACCCCTACAGGGTGGTAGTTCTTCTGGAATAGAAAGTGCGAACAGCCAAAACCAAACTAACACAGTTGCACAAGCATAACACTATACTGACTGCGTAGGACAGTGAACCCACATTTATTGCAAACTAACTTAACTGTCACTTGTTCTCCGTATTGCCAATTACCAGGCCTATATGATTAAATATCTGAATAGCCTATGGAAATTTCTAACTACTGTACTTGACAAACTGTTTGAACCTGCCAGACCTGAGATCCAGCAGTGTGTTAACCATGGGTTAGATGCTGATAAGCATTTATTGCAGTCTGCATATGACTTTATCTGATGCTTCCTCCTGTAGATACTCATGGCTTCATGTTGCTGGTTTCACTATCGGTGTTCAACAGTTTTTTCTTTTTATTGACACAAAAAATAAAAAATTGGGCTACAGTGCAGAACTTGCACTTCAAGACTTGCAGTTCTCTAAAATGTCTCTTCTTGGCTCACTTACTGCCCAACCTTCAAGTGGGCATGGTTGTGGCTCCTCTTTTAGAACTGTCTGTTCCTCCCATGTGTGGTCTCTGGGTTGGGCTGCCACTGTGGCCTCTGCTGTCATGCATCAGCCCTCGGGTGCCAACTTCAGTGCCCCCAAAAGTCTGGGTGCTGGTGGTGCTTGCACAGCCCCTGCCACCTTCTGTGTTCCAGCACCCTCCTTCTCCACTTCCGAGTATTTGGGAAAGGGGCAGGATCTCCCTGTTTCTGAAAAAATGGCAGGAGAATAACATCAGATTAGTGGGTTCTTGATATAGTTTGAGGGCCATGCACTGGAACTGCTAGAACTCGCTTAGGTGTGCATTTCCTGCCTTTGCCGTTACTATCTGGATAACTTGTTGGTCCTGTTAACTAATGTCCTGAGTATGTTACACAGACAGACTATTCAGTTTGTACTTCTGACCAAAGGGAACCTGGGTTTCTATTCCAGAGATGTTCTGGTCCCCAAGAAGATCGACGATCTATGCCCTATCATGGACTTTAGGGCTCTAAATGAGTACATTGCATCAAAAAGTTTTGCATGGTCTCCTGTCAGTCTCTCTTCCCTCTGTCTCTGCATGGGGACTGGCTTTGTGCCCTGGATATGCAAGCTGCATACCTGTATATCGAGAATCAGCACAGCAAGCGACAATACCTGTGATTTCCCTGGAGGGCAGGAACATACTAATTTCATATCTTGCCATTTGGCTCACATCGATACATAGATACTGACAGCAGATAAGGCCTTTGGCCCACCTAGTCTGCCCAATTGCATATGCAGTTTTGCCTCTTCAAGCTTCTCTTGAATTGGGTTGTCCCTTTCCCCCCAACTGTTAGGATCCCCTGATGCCTATCCCTTACATTCTTGAATCCTGTAGTTGTTTCAGACCCCCCCCCACCTCCGCTGACGAGGTGTTCCACTTGTCCACATCCCTTTTCATGAAGAAATACTTCCTCACATTACCTCTGAACCTCCAGTTTCATCCCATCACCCCTAGTCCTGGAACATTTCTTCTTCTGAAAAATAGTGCTTTCCTGCACCTTGTTCCTCCCGGTGAGGTACTTGTATGTGTCTATCACATCCCCCCATATCTCCTCCAGGGAGTACATATTCATGGCACTGCTGGTCTTCACCAAGTGCGGAGCTTGATGGCCTTGGCCCTCTGCTGGGCAGCAGTATATGCATTTTCGTACCAGGACAGTTGGCTCCTCAAGGCACTGTCCAGAGAGGTGGCCTTACAGATGCTGTATCAGAATTACTGGTTGATCATGTAGCTGAGAATCTTGATCAGTGCACTCGGATTTGTCGTGACCCTCTGCCAGTGCCTTTAGTTAATCGGCATTCTCCTTTCACATAACCCAAGCACATGTGTTTCTTCTTGATCCCAGTGTCAAATGTTCTGATTGCCTGGGTGATACTGGTCATCTCCAGCTTCACGGTCCTCGTGTCCTGGCCAGATGCATGCTGCAACTCCTAGACCTGATGGCGACTGCCATAGAGACGGTCCATGTGGGCTGTCTCCACATGGCACATGCCCAGAGTGCATGCTTATTGGAACAGGACCTTGGACCACCCTGTTTTGATTACAGACCCCTTAGGGTCTTTTGCTGGTGGCAACCCATTTCCTTCCAGCGTCCCCCCCCACCCCCCTTGACACTACTCACCATAGATGCCTCCAAGATGTGTTAGGGAGTTCATCTGGGTGTACTCAAGACACGGGGTGTCTGGTCCTCTACAGAATACTCTTTCCACATTAACATTCTGGAGATGAGGTCTATTCTTGGCTTCTGGGCCTTTGGCCCTCACATTTAGGGTTGTATGCTGTTTGTGCAGATCGACGGTTGTGTCATGCACTACCTCGGCAAATAAGGGGTTGTCCATCTGCAGAGAAGACATGCATGTGAGGAATTGGGTTCTTGTGCATGACATATATATCATGGCCACATTTCTTACTGGCATTCTGAATGTCACGAAGGTGATGGGCTAACTCAGCAGGTTGGTTGCCCCTTCCCATAAGTGGGAACTGTTGGCTGGCATGGCCCGTTGGTGTTGTCCCGAGATGGAGATTTTTGTGTCCTTTTGCAATACAAAACTGCCAAGTTTCTGCTTGCTCCAGGATTTGGAGTTGTTTGGCAAAATGTGGTATCTCTCTTCCTGGAGAGGGGAGGTGTGTGCATACCTTTACTTCAGTCTCTCCAGTTCAGTGGGTATTGGTCAAGCTTCAGGCAGAAGGGGAGACCTTGGTACTGGTGGTTCCATTTTGGCCCATGCAAATTCTGATCTTGTTCAAGGATATCTGTCTCATCAGGCTACACCTTTGGGAACTGTACCCAAGTTAGTGCTAGGACCACATGGAAACTTTTGCAAACCAGGGTCACCCACAATGACATCATGTGACAAGTGTCTACACAAACATGGGTGGCTCCATCTCATTTCTTTTCTCATGGTTGATCATACTCATCGGACTTACACATGGAACGTTGCTAGTTAGCCAGCATCCCTATTTTTTCTGAATAGTTAAGAATCACTACTTAAGTGATTTTTGGGTCTTCTGTATGCCACTGATGGAGCCATCAAAATAATTTCAGTATTGCGAGTGCGAAATGAAGATTTATAAGGGCGATGCACACAAAGTGTGTGTCTGCTGTGTAGGCCGCTCTCACAATGTTCAAATGTGTGAGATCTGTCGATGCTTCAAGTCCACTATTAGGGGATGCAGAAAAGGGATGCTGGAAAAGTTTTTATTAAAGAAAACTTTGGCAGTGTGGAAAAACAGATGCAGTAGAAATCCACGTCACCTGCTCCGTTGACCGAATCCCAGTTGTTGAAATCTAAGAAAAGATAGTCATCAGGCAGCCACAACTATAAATAGCGAGACACGGATAAAAGACAAGGCCTCCCTGTGACAGGGAGCTCCTGCCACTCTTGAGGACTGACCTTTTCTGAAATCTGTTGCAACAGTTCTTCTGTTTCTTAGCCTGATCTATCCTTTTCAATTTCTAGTCCATAAGGTTGGCCACCTATGGGCACCCCTTTTTCTTTCTTGACTGTGTTATAGTGTCCTCTTTAATTTTCCTTTTCCCTCTCAGGTCCTCGTACAGGGAGGTTATTGTGGTGACCTCCAAGCGTATGTAAAACAGGTTGTGTTTATCGTTGGATTTACTATGTAATAGCGCTATGTCATAAAGTACATTGACGTAGATGCCTTATGTTTATGAAACCTGTAAATGTTGAAAATACTGTGGCACTAGGTGTTTTTGATAATGGGAAAAAGTACTAGGTGACTATTATAGAAATTAAGTTAGTTGTGCTATTTAAAATGCATGTAAATTGCTGAAAACTGAACAGGTCTGAAATGTCATGGTGATTTGCATATATCCCATGATGCCTTGCATTATGGAAGTATGTATGGTGTTGTATATCTTTGAAACTTGATTTGTTGCCAATGCCCTTTGGGGTAACCCTTTTTTTTTTTCAGTGATTCTGCATTGAGGTTCTTTGTCTATATCTTGTTTTGTTTTCTTTTTGAGTCCCACTACCCAAGCAAACAAGGCCCACATAGGGATGCAGGGTTTTCACTAAAAATGTTTAGATCAGAAATCAGTGTCAGTAGGTGCTGGTTAAGTGCAGAAAAAGGACATTCATAATCTGTTGCCGCAAACTGATGTACTGAAGAAGGAATATGCCAGTTTCTGAAGATTTCCTGTATTTTGAGTAAACATCACACAGAAATTGTGTGTTGAACCTGAAGTTCAGTGTCTCGTCCATCTGTTATCCCACAACTCCTCTGCACTCCCCAGTGCACTCTAGTTCACCACTGCGGTAGCAAGTACATCTTTAACCTCGTCATCTGCTGTATCTGTGATGATCACAGCCCCTCTGTACATTGACCAGACATCTAGGTGCTACCAGGTCTATAACGGGTGTACGACGCGGTCATCGCCAGGTAGCCACCCGCCATCGACCATTACAGTTATTATCCCGACTACAGGCGTCATCGACACACAAACAGTGCTGGTATCATTCTCAAAAATGATACGCCGCCTGTTAGCAGGCTTACCTGATCAGCCTGTATTCATGCTGGTGGGCCCTTCCACTTTCCAGACTCTGTGGCTGCAGCCTCCCAGCACTGTACCTAAAGGACCTACTCAGCTGCCACCAGTGTTGCTGGTGAGGTCCTCAATTCACACCATCAAGGGGGATGGTGATGAGATAACCCAGACCTTGTAATGAAAGAATATTATGAGGAAGAGGGGGGGGGTTATGCTTAGGACCAGTACTTACCTGGTACTAGCTTCACTTTATCCTCCTGCAGTGAGGAATCAAGGGTGAATACTCCCAAGATCACCATCAGAGGACCCTTCTTTTCAGGCGGTGATGTAGAAAATGGAGGCTGCTATGGGGTTCACTCTGGAAGAGGAAGACTCCACAAAGAAAAATTCAATGGAGTTTTTAGAGGTTCCAGAATCACCATCTATAGTCATTCCTCCACTATACCCAGCCCTGGAAGATGCCACCTGTGCAGCTTGGTATAGACTTAATGCCGTACCAGCTGTTTTCAGAAAGGCTCATAAGATGTACCCTCTACCATCTAACAAGCCTTATTATGCCAACCAGCCTGAAACAGTTAATGGTGATCACAGCTGCCCATGACAGGCCCAGGATGCCTAAACACATGACATCTTTCCTTCCTGATAAGAATTCCAGGAGGATAGATGACCTTATCAGTATTCTCCATTCTTTGGGCAGAGCTCTCCAGTCTGTACGTTCCCTTTACCACTCCCAATCTAGGGGTAAGCAGTGTCCTCCTTTTCATAAGGGACAGACCAGGTCTGGTGCAACTCCTCAAACCCAGGGCTGCCTCCACCTTGCCAACCTCCGCTGCTGCTAGAACCGCTGCCAAGCGCCCCCGTGCTGATGGACCACCTCTGTCGACTGGATTCACCTCAGCTGGACTCCTTGCCAGAACCCCGTTTTCCGGTTCCTGGTCAAGAGCTTGATCAATGGAGAAGCATTACATTGGACACTTGGGTGTTACAGATCATGGAATGGGGCCACACCTTGGGAGTTCATTGAGTTACCTCCAGAGTCCCTTCCACCGCCTGCATTGTACCCTCTGGACCATCTGGAAGTCCTCAAGGAGGAAGTTCTGTCTCTTTTGTGCAAGCAAACCCTAGAACCAGTCCCCAGGTGCCAAAGAAACCAGGGATTTTATTCCAGATTCTTCCTGGTCTACAAAAAGACAGGAAATCTGAGGTCCATCCTTGATCTGAAAGGCCTCAGTTTGTATGGCCTGCACAAAAAATTAAGAATGGTGACACTGCCAGGCCCTACTGCCTCTCTTCAAGAAAGGCAATTGGCTGTGCTCTTTAGACATGCAGGACACGCACCTGCATATCTCAGTCTTTCCTCCTCACAGGAGGTACCGCAGGTTACAGTTTCAAGGGGAGCACTATCAATTCAAAGTGCTGCTATTTGGCTTGTCCTCTGTGCAGCGAGTCTTTACCAAGTGCTTAGCGGCAGTAGCTCCAGCCCTCAGAAGAGAGGGACTGTACATCTTCCTTCCTGGATGACTGGCTCATAAAGGCTCCATCCAGGGATCAACTCTTGCAGGCTTTGGAGAGTACTCTCCAGCTGTTCCTTACCCTAGACATTGCTGTCAGTCTGCCCAAGTCAACCTTTGTTCCATCTCAAAGATTGCAGTACATAGGGGCGGTCCTAGACTTGGAGCATCGGAAGGCCTTCTTGCCTCATAGTCCAGGAGGTGGACCACAGCTATTATGTTCTTGGAAGGTGGTACCTGAAACTCCAGGGATTGATGGCGGCTGCCATCCCTGCTGTTCCATTGGCCAGGCTTCACATGCGCATCCTTCAGTGGATTTTCTGGGTCCAGTGGGACCAGTGTTTGAATGACTGACTAAGACTAGCTGGTCCTTGTCTTTTTCCCGGTTCACAGAGTGCTCCAATGTTGGGTGGACCCCCAGAACCTGTTGCAAGGTGTCCCTTTTCAGATTTCAATCCCTCAACAGATCCTCACCACGGACGCCTCTGGTTCAGGCTGGAAAACCCATCTGGGTCCCTTCTAAACACAGGGCTCTTGGTCCCAGACTGAGACATCCCTGCATATCAACATCCTGGAGATGTGGGCGGTTCTGTATACCATGCAGACCTTTCAGAACTGCCTCATTCTAACCCCAGAAATTCTACAGTATGATTAACTATTGTAGTCAGCTTCCTGTGTTCAACTGCTCTGGAGAAATGGAACATATGCAAATGATGGAGCATCCATGGGCTTATGCCACCATTCAAACTGCTGCCCTTACCAACTGCTGTGTTCTATAATGCTCAGGTTCAATTTTCCGCCTGCCTAAGATGCCTTGGAGATCGCTTCTCAGCTTGACTAACATTTGATTCATTTTTCTGTGAAAAGTAAACTGTTCTCTACTTAAGTACTGCCCTTATTTTATAGTTTTATTGAGTTTAGTGCTAGTTTTATTCATTTTTTTACCTCAGTTTGTGGTTCCTCAGTGGTTCTGCATAACCGTTGAGGAACCAACCTATTGTTCTTTATTTCTTGTTGTTAGGGCTTAAATTCAGAACCCGTTCTGATATTTTTGGGTTAATTTTTTGGTCAGATGCAGTTCTTTCCTGGTTAGGAACTGACCATTTTTTTTATTTGAACATCTGACTAAATCCTATTGCTTTTAACCTAATGCTTTTAAATTTGGACTGGGAACTGTCTTTGGGTTACTATATTTGGTATTTCTAGTGTGGGAGGTTATGTCAGAAAAGCGAAAAAAAGATAACCGGGCCTACTGGTTTTAAAAACTGCTTGAAGTGTGGGAGATGTTTGCCAAGGCTGACAAACACAAACTGTGCCTGTTCTGTTTATGTGCTTCTCACTTTCAGGCAGACACTGACATTTGTAAAACTTTTAGCACTAAAACTGTAGAAAAAAAGAACTGAACGGTTTAAAAGGAGAACTGTCCACTCCCACAGCTCCCACTGAATCTTCCACTTAGGAACCAAGTCCTTCTTCCTCAAAGAAAGACAAAACAAAAGAATCAGAAACAGCTTCTTCAGATAAGGTGAGTCTTCTAATCCAAAGCATACTGTGGAGTCTGTTCTGGCTAAGAAAAAACACAAACAAAAACATGTCACCACACCTCCTGCTGAAAAAGCAAAGGAGCTCTCAGTGGTCAAACCGGCCATGCCATTGATTGAGGCAGTTGCACAGGCTCTAACAGTGTTACAAGCCTTGCAGCCTGCTGCCTCACAAGTACCCGTTCTGATTCCAGTGCAGCAGATACCAGGGAAACTGGTGGTTTTGGTATCGGTTCTGGCAGTGGTTCCCTCATGAGTTCAACTGTTGGTTCCTTACTCCCAGGATCCTACCTATGAGGAGGCAGAGGAGGAGGAGGACTTAGGGGAACCACTAGAACCAGAGGTTTCTCCAGATCAGGAGTTTGATTCATCACCTAGATTGCCGGAGGGTTATTCCTCCCACTACGCTTTTGTGAAGCAGATGGTGGAAGCTCTCAACCTCTCTACCCACAAAACTGTGGAAGATGAGGCAGAATTTGTGGACATGATGGTATTAACACCCACAAAAAGGCTGTTGCTTCCCATAAATAAATCCGTAAAGAAGCAGGTTTTAAAAATAATGGAAACCCCTAATTCTGTCCTGCCCATAGACAAAAACGACTGACAGAAAGTATCAGCTGGACAGGTCAGGAGCAGAATTTCTTTTCTCCCATCCTGACCATGAAGGGGTGGTCCAAACTGCAGCCTGTGACAGGGCTAGGATTCCATTGTCGTCTCTTCCATCAGATAAGGACTCCAGCAAAATAGACAGCATGGCAAAGAAAGAGTGTTTGGCTGCTTCCTTGGCAATTAGGCAGGCCAGTTAAATGGCCTATGCTGCCCAGTATCAGAAGTCACACTGGAACTCAGTGATGGCCTGGTGGATAAAGCTCTACAAGGGCTGGCCACAGACCTTGCAGAAATAGCCAGATGTGGATCAGAGGCCACAAAGTACCAGTTTTGATATGACAGTAGATGCTAATGACACAGCTGCCAGATGGATGGCACTGACAGTGGCAATGAGAAGATGTGTTTGGCTTAGGGTCACAGATCTTTCTCAGGACATTCAAACCAAAGCCATGGACTTCCCATGCGAGAACAGTTCTATATTCAAACAACATGAAGTCTTGCTATATTATAGACATTAGCAGTTTGATCCAGCTCTAGAACTGCCCCGGAGTGAAATGGTTAAAACCATTCCAAAATAGAATTTTGGCACGAGAGCAGCTCTATCTGTGTCATTTCAAACTTGAACTGTCAGATTCTTTACTCCGCCTCAGTGAACAGTCGCTCCGGAGATTTCTCCTTCTGCTCGGTTCCTTTCTCGGTTTAAAAAGTGTTTTCTCGGTTGGATTTAACCGAGAATAGTTTTATTTTAACCGCAAAACCGTTCGGTTCAAGCTCTATCTGTGGTAACCGTAAGTAAATGAAGGTTTTGTCTATGTGGAACTTGTAAGTTATCGGTTCTGTTTTGAACCGATCAGTGGGTTTAAAACTCATTTAAAACTAAAAGTTACTATTTTAGAGTGCGGTTCCCGGTTCTTATCGGTTCTAAAAAAAACAGATTTATTACGTTTTTTTCCAATATAGATACATAGACAGTGTCGGCAGATAAGGGCCTATGGCCCACCTAGTCTGCCCATTTGAGCTTGTAAGTTCAGTTTGTTTTCCTAGAAGTCTATTTCCCCTTACCCCTGACCTCTAGAATTCCTTTATGTCTATCCCATGCATTCTTAAATCCCGTGATTGTTTCAGCCCCCACCACTTCCTCTGGCAGGGTGTTCCACTTGTCCACCACCCGTTCTGTGAAGAAACTGTGAAGATACCCGTGACACGGTTAGGAACCGATAAGGGTGTCTTGCCTGGCACTGCCGTTAAAAGGGCAAGTTTTTGGTTAGGCTGGCATTATGTCTGAGAAACCCAAAAGAAAAACCGGGCCCACTGGGTTTCAACACTGTGATGTTTGTGGGGAAGTCTTTGCCAAGGCTGACCCACACACCACATGTGTTTATTGTCTGGGGTTTGACCACCTCAGTCAGACTGCCAGGTATAAGAATTTCCTGCAGCCACCCTGGAAAAAGATTGGGCAGGCTCAGGGAACGAGAGGCCAAAAGTCAGCTGACCCGATGCCAGCCCGGTTCGGTGCCAACCGAACCAGAGGGAGTGCCCTCTGACCAGGGCCAGACTTCTCGGCAAAGAAAAGCTGGTTCTGAGGAACCAATTCCAGTAAAGAAAACAAGAAAATCAGCAGGTCTGGAGTCCAAAATTCCTTCTCCAACTGCTGCAGAGATAGCAAAGCCATACAAATTGTCCAGTCACTGTCTCAGGGTCCGTCCGAACCACCACTATCTGGTAAAAGGTCGGTTCGTCCGGTCCCAGTGGTTCAGGATTATGATATTGAGGAATTTTATGAACCAGAGGAGGGGAGGAGGATTATGAACAGTATGAATGTGGTTGGAAGGTCTGGGTGTGCCCATTGAACGGACATCTCCCCAGACAGACCTTTAGAATCTCCCCTATGCTGTCTGAGTCCGCATCTTATTTTATGTTTTATAAAAAGTTGCTGAAACCCTCCAGCTTCCTTTAGAAGAGGCTGTGGATGAGCAAGAGGAGCCTGATTTGTAGAAATGATGGATATTCCAGAGTCTAGGAGATTGTCTATTCCTTTACATAAGTCTTTTAGGAAACAAACAATAAAAATTTTAAAAGCTCCTAATTCTGTGCCTCCTGTAGATAAAAGATGGACAGAAGGTATACATTGTCAGGCCCTGATACGGAATTCCTTCTCAGCAATGCAGTCATGTTAGTAGTTCAGGCTGCTGCCTGTGATAAAGCTAATATTCCTTGGCTTCACATCCTCCTGACAAGGATTCCAGGAAGATTGATGCCATGGCAAAAAACAGTATATGGCAGCCTCTCTGGGACTCAGGCAAGCAAATTATATGGCTTATGTAGCTAGGTATCAGAAATCTAGATGGGATACTGTTATGCAATTGGCCAAGCAGGCCCATGGCCAGCTGGCTAGTGAACTAGAACAGGTGGCTGCTGACGGCATTGAAGCCTCTAAGGTTCAGTTTCATGCTGCTGTAGATGTTAATGATGTTTCCTCTAGGGTCATGGCCACATCTGTAGCTTTCAGAGGTTGGCTTGCTCAGGTGTACTAGTTTGTCACAGGATACCCAGACTAAGGCTGTGGATTTTCCTGTGGTGGGAAATTCTCTGTTTGGAGAGCAGACAGAGAATTACATGAAGAAGATGGATGAATATAGGACTACTTACAAGAGTGCCCAGGCTAAGGAGCGGCAAGCCACTCCTCAAAGGCATGCCCCCAGGGGTAGGGTGAGGGGTAGGCCCTTTCACAGGCCTTTCTACCAGACTCAGGCCTCCTCTGCCTATGCTCAGAGGGGCTTCTTCAGAGGCAGGGGCAGACGAGGGGTGGGCAGACCTGCTCCCACCCCCAGCCTAAAGCTCCTGCAAAACAGGCACCCTGATGGGTGCCCAGGGCCGATTCTCCTGTACCAGTGGGGGGCAGGCTGGCTTACTTCAGTCAGAATTGGGCTTCTTTAACCTCAGACAAGTGGGTTCTGGAAGTAGTAAGCCAGGGTCTGGTTCTCAGCTTCAGAAAGTTTCCCAAGTTGAGAAGCAGACTTTTTCTACCTGCAAGTGCTTCAGAGACCTCGCTCTGGAAACAGAGATCTCATCCCTGTTAGCTCTCAGAGCAGTAGAAGGGTTCCTCCCTGCATCAGGGCAGGGGTCTGTATTCAGATACTTCCTTACCCCAAAAAGACAGGAGAATGGCGCCCATTTTAGATCTCAGATATCTGAACAAGCATCTTTTGAAACCAAAGTTCAAAATGGTAACTCTGGCAATGATTTTACCTTTCCCTAAGGCCAGGGGACTGGCTAGCCTCCTGGACCTCAAGGATGCCTATTTCATGTCCTAATCAGAAGATCCCATCAAAAGTACCTCAGATTCGAACTGCCCTCAGGTCATTACCAGTTCAGAGCAGTGCCCTTCGGCCTTACCTCTGCTCCAAGGGTATTCACAAAGTGTCTAGCAGTGGCAGTGGTCCACTTAAGGAGGCAGAGGATTGCTGTTTTTCCCTATCTAGATGACTGGCTCATTGTAGGCCAGTCCCCAGAACAGGTAAAATCTCACCTGCAGGTCACCCAGCAGCTTCTCACCTCCCTGGGTTTCTGCTAAACCTACCAAAGTCGGTTCTGGAACCAGTCCAGGTACTCACCTTTATAGGGGCAGAATTGGACACAGAGCTAGCCAGAGCCTTCTTCCCCAGAAAGGGTAAGGAATTTAGTGGCTCTGGCCTCTTCCTTCACTCTGCAGGTCTCTCGACCAGCAAGACACTTTCTGCAGCTCCTGGGGCACATGGCTGCATCCATAGCTGTTGTGCAGGGAGCCAGATTTCAGATGAGAGACATTCAGTTTCACTTGAGAACCTTTTGGTCTCAGAGAAGAGACTCCTTCCAAGTTGGTCCCAGTGACTCAAACTTGATCCTAGCTCTCCAGTGGTGGCAGGATCAGAGCACTTAAGAGCCGGGGTCCCTTCATTTCCCTTCTCACGACTTGACTCTCACTACAGATGCTTCCCTTCTGGGTTGGGAGCCCACATGGCGACCTTTCCACTCAGGAGTCTGGTCCCCAGGAATCTCTGCTCCACATCAGTTTGCTGGAACTCAGAGCTGTCTTTTTAGCTCTTCAAGCTTTTTCTGCATCTGTCCACGACAAGGTGATACAAGTCAGAACAGACAACACCACAACAATGTGGTACATCAACAAACGGGGGCACTCGGTCTTCGGCCTTGTGCACCAAGGCAATGAAGCTGTGGTCTCTGGCCTATTCCCTGAACACTTCCCTCATAGCAGTTCATCTTCCAGGGAAGGACAATGTCCTAGCGGATGCCCTCAGCAGGATTTCCCAGGGCCATCACGAATGGTCCCTGGATCCTCAGGGCTGGGGATAGTTTTTGCCAGGTGGGGCATCCCTCAGATAGATCTTTTGCAGCCCCAGACAATCACAAACTTCCTCTGTTATGTTGCAGGCCTCCAGTGCTGGGCTCAGTTCCCCTGGATGCCCTTCTTCTGGATTGGGAGGGGAAGTTCCTCTATGCTTTCCCCCCCTTTCCTCTCCTATTCAAAGTACTAGTCAAAATCAGATCTCAGCCTTGCAGGGTGATTCTGATTGCCCCGGATTGGGCCAGGCAGCCCTGGTACCCACTCCTTCTGTCTCTGACAGTCCATCTTCCCTGTGCCCCCAGGAATCACAATCTGTTGACTTGTGCCCAGGTAAGGGTTTCGTATCCGACCTCAATCCTCAACCTCAAGGCCTGGCTCTTGAGGAGTTAAGAGTTTGCTGATTTACACCTCTCTCAGGGTGTTCTTGAGATCCTAAAGGCTTCCAGAAAGCCTTCCACTAGGCTACTTATAGTTCTAAATGGAAAAGGTTTTCCATTTGGTGTGCTGGAAAAATATTTCCCAGAATCTGCTGAATTGCCCATTTTGTTAGATTACATGGTACATCTTAATTCCTTGGGTCTCAGACCAGCTACCCTGAGAGTTCATTTGGCAGCTGTGTCTGCTTTTGTGTCAGCAGGAAAGTCATCCCTCTTTCCTCTCATCCTGTGTTTTCCAAGTTTTTAAGGGATTACTCCATACTAATCCTCCCTTTCGGGAACCGCCCCTGCTTGGGACCTTAATGTTTGCATTGCCCAGTTAATGCAACCCCTTTGAACCTCTGTCTTCTGCAGAGCTTAAGTTCCTAACTTGGAAAACTGTTTTCTAGTGGCTATCACTTCTGCCAGACGATAAGTGAATTGCAAGCCTTGTCAGTGGAGACTGACTTTATTTCTTTCCACAGGGATAAGGTAGTCCTTAGGACTAATAGGAAGTTTTGCCTAAGGTGGTTTCAGATTTCCATTTTAATCAATCTGTCTCCCTTCCAGTATTTTTCACTGATCACTCCTCTTGGTGAGAGGAGGTTGCACAACCTGGATGTTAAGAGAGCTCTTAGTTATTATATAGAGCGTACCAAAGGTCACAGGTTCAATCCTCCAACTTTTCCTTACCTATGGTGAAGTTGGGAAAGGCAAACCTGCCACTAAGAGATCAGTAGCCAGGTGGATTGTCTCTTGTATCCAATTTTGTTATCAGAAAGTGGGCAGAGCCCCCAGTTTGAGGGCTCATTCTACCAGGGGTACAGCTGCGTCTCTAGCTGCTGCCAGAGATATCCCTTTATTAGAGGTTTGCCAGGCTGCTATTTGGAAAACGGTACACACTTTTACCAAGCATTACTCCCTGGATGTCCAGGCCAGGAGAGATGCTCGGTTTGGCACAGCTGTTCTTCAGAGCCTATTCTCTAAGTAGGTTCTGCCCCTCCTCCATTGAGGTACTGCTGTGTATTCTGCTAATGTCTATAATATAGCAAGACTTCATGTTGTTTGAAGAAAAAATTACTCACCTTAGTAATGTTGTTTCTTCTAATGGAGTCGTGCTATATTATAGACCTCCCCCCCAACCTGCCCCTCTCAGAACCTCTACTTGGTGGGGTGCGGGCAACTTAGTGTGGGCACTACTTATGTCCTGTTAGCATTTTGTCCCCTTTGGGACTTTGGGGGTGTGTATGTGTACGCGTGTGTGTTTTATTATACTTATGTTCCATTTTCATATTATTAGAATGGTGTTAGTATTTCTGGTCCCCTGACTTGAGTCTTGGGTGTTGGGACCATCAATGGTTGTTATTATTTAGGTAGCCATTTGGCTAGTGTAGGTTACAGCTTCCACACAGACCTTAGTGAGTTTGGCTCGAAGATCTGACAGTTCAAGTTTGAAATGACACAGGTAGAGCTGCTCTCGTGCCAAAATTCTATTTTGGAATGGTTTTAACCATTTCACTCCGGGGCAGTTCTAGAGCTGGATCAAACTGCTAATGTCTATAATATAGCAAGACTCCATTAGAAGAAACAACATTACTAAGGTGAGTAATTTTTTCTTTGGGGACAAGACAGAGGCTTACATGAAAAAGATGGATGAGTACAAGACAACCTACAAAAGTAATGCTGCGAAGGAGAAACCCTCCACCTCATATAGGCCACAAGGAAGGGGAGGTAGAGGGAGGTCAACCTACAGCAGACCATTTTTCCAGGCACAGGCCACCCCTGAATACCAGCAGCAGAGGGTACTTAAGGGGCAGGGGCAGAAGGGGCTCCAGGCATGGAGATCAGTCCCCACAGGTTAAGGCCCAGGCCAGACAGAACCCCTGCAACAACAAAATCTGGGTAATGGTGACTTTTAACTTGCATATGTAATGACTCCCTTGAAGGTGCTTCAATATTCAAAATCCATCATACAAATGAGGAGCCCACAGCATTAAAATATCTTCTTCTTTATTTCAGTAACAGCCCCCTATGTTTCGCTCCTATGAGCTTGTTCACGGGTTTTTTCTTGTTCTGTTTTAAAACAAAATGTAAACATACTTTTAAATTACTGCTTTCTCTTGTATATATATTTATAAGTATAAGAATAATTTTGAAATAATGTTTATACACCGTTAATCTACCTGAGTGCTTCTCCCTATATGCACGTAATTCATTTAGCTCAAAAAAACTTTTAACTTGATACCCTGTGTACAGTGGACTTCCTGGTAAACCAGAAAAAGGTTAGTGCTAACACCAGTTCAACTCCTGGAGTTCATAGGGGTGGAACTAGACACCCTGAGAGGAAGATCTGTCCTCCCTGAGGAAAGGGTGGACAGCTTGGTGTAGCTGGCAAGCTCCTTCCAATTGCATATCCCTAGACCAGCAAGACATTTTTTCCAGCTGTTGTGGCACATGGCTGCATCAACAGCAGTAGTGTCAGGGTCAAGATTCCAGATGAGGGACATTCAGTTTCACTTAAGGTGTTACTGGTCTAAGAAAAGAGATTCCCTGTCAAAGATGGTACCATTCACAGGAACCCTGCTTCAAGCTCTGCAGTGGTGGCAGGGAAAGGACAACCTCAGGGAAGGTGTACCTCTCCTCCAGCTGCCACAAGCAGCACTCTTAACAATGGATGCCTCTCTCCTAGGCTGGAGTGCCCACCTGAGGAGCACACTGCACATCTTACCTGGCTCCAGCAGGAGTCACTGCTTCAAATAAACCTGCTAGAACTCAGGGCAGTCTATTTGGGCATCCAGTCCTTCACTTCAGTGCTG
Organism: Neoceratodus forsteri; assembly: GCA_016271365.2. Classification (NCBI taxonomy): domain Eukaryota; kingdom Metazoa; phylum Chordata; order Ceratodontiformes; family Ceratodontidae; genus Neoceratodus; species Neoceratodus forsteri. The sequence continues at coordinate 1,018,779,865 of CM057454.1, read as the reverse complement.
CAGGGCAAGGTGGTTCAAGTCAGAGCAGGCAATAAAAGGGGGCACCGGTCCTCTCCCCTGTGCACAGAAGCCATGAAGGTGTGGAACCTGGCTTACTCCCTAGGGATCTCCCTCTCAGCAGTTCATCTCCCAGGGAAGGACAATGTCCTCGCAGATGCCTTAAGCAGGATCAACCAGAACCACCACGAGTGGTCACTGAACAGGCAGGTCCTGCAAGTAGTGTTCAGAAGGTGGGGCACCCCAGAGGTGGACCTCTTGCAGCCCCAGACAGTCACCAGCTGCCACAGTTCTGTTGCAGACCCCCCGCAGTGGGCATAGTCCCTCTGGATGCACTGCTTTTGGACTGACAGGGAAGTTTCTATACGCCTTCCTTCCATTTCCCCTGTTGCTCAGAGTGCTGAACAAACTCAGGACTCAGTCACCAACAATGATCCTCATTGCTCCAGATTGGGCCAGGCAGCCCTGGTATTCACTGGTACTGACCCTGTCAATATCTAGGCCAGTCTCCCTACCCTGGAGGCACAGTCTACTGACTTTCTCTCAGGGCAATATCCTTTACCCCAGCCTCCAGTCCCTCAGACTCTGAGCTTGGCTCTTGAGGACTTAGAGTGTACTGATCTGCACACCTCGGAGGGGGTGATGGAGGTTCTTAGGGTTTCTAGAAAACCCTCCACTAGAAAGACTTACACTTCTAATGGAAGAGATTTTTCCATTTGGTGCCAACAAAGACAGAAAGACCATCACCAGGCTAGTTTATCAATAGTTTTGGACTATTTGGCAAATTTGCATTCCCGTGGCCTTCGGCCTTCCACCCCTAAGATGCACCTAGCAGCTGTCTCTGTATACCTTTCTGCTGGAAAAGGGGCATCCCTGGCCGCCAACCAGGTATTCAGAAAGTTCTTCAAGGGCCTATTGCACTTGCATCCCACTCACAGAGAACCCACTCCTGCATGGGACCTTAATATATGCATTGGCCGACTTCCGTTTCCGCCACGGACCTGACAGCAAGCTAGCCGTGGAGTACCTGCTCGCCCCTGAAATTCAAAACTGCAGATCTCCCCATCACGGACCCTATTGTTAAAATAAAATGAAGAAAATGCCAGGCAGTGGCCCGCAAGTCAGACGAGGGCCAAAATTTTTGAGGAGAGGAGCCTCTGAGATGGAGGATATAGACAGACTGAGCCACGGCCTATCGAAAAGCGAGAGAAGCTGATCTCCAGCCAGTATCTGGTTATTCTGATGCAGACAGGGATGGAGAGATGGAGCATCTCTCCAGAAGCAGATTCGAAATCCTGCTCAAGGAAATACAGAGTGCAAGAAGTGAGAATAAAAGAGAGTTTAAAAATATTTCAGATAAGCGTACCAGAATGGAGACACAGATGGACCAAGTTGAGACCTGGGTAGCAGAAGACCAGACTCAGCAGCTGGGGGGAGTCGTACAACTGATCCTCCACCAAACAGCTGAATTACATGCCAAAACACTCGACCTTGAAAGCCGCTCAAGAAGAAATAATATTTGACTATATGGGTTGGCAGAGGGAGCAGAGACATACCCAATGGCAGATTTTATTGAGAAGTTGTTGAGAGACATCTTGAACTTACACCCAAGCTACCTATTCTCCATGGAAAGAGTGCATTGCTCGCTTACTAAAAAACCATCTGACTCCGCGCGACCTCTGTCTGTGGTGCTAAAATGCTCGAGCTATAAAGTCAAAGAAGATCTCCGGCGGGCATGGTCTCAGAAAAACCTAAACTATCTGGGCTCAAAAAATCACCCTAGACCATGATTACCCGCCAGAGATACAAATCACAAGGCTACAGTATAATCCATTCCTCAAAGTGCTGAGAGAACAGGGAGTGAGGTTCCAAACACTCTTCCCGGCATGTCTGAAAGTATTTTAGGAGAACGGCACTACAATTTATAACACGGCACAAGAAGCCAAACAGTATTTCTCCAGGAGGGGCTTCCAGATCACTGGGGTGCAGTCGGAACGTAGTGGTAAGGACAAGAGGTTTCACCCAGACTGGCAGATGGTGCTACATAAGCGCACACCAGGAATTTCCAGAATGTCTGCCCAGGAAGCGTCGAGATGCATAACGAAGCTCCTGAAACAGCTAAAGACCGTGCCAGAGAAACAAAACGCAGAATTAGTCACCTGAATGTGAGTACAGATAAAGAAGGGGAGGAGCTCATTTGGCTGCGTTCGGATGACGGTGGCTAAAAGCGAAACTGTTTCCGACTGGTAAATGACTGGGTCCATATCTTGGAGCCCCCCCCCCGAATGACTATACGGTATTTGAAATTAAAGAACTGAATTCACAGGGCGAGATTTCTACAGCGGTATACAGCGAATCTACATCTCCAGAGGGGTGCTCATTGTTTATAACAGAAACTAGACATTGGGATGGGGGTGGAGTAGCAATCTTGCTGTCTACCTTGTGAATCCTGAGGTCTGTAGCTGAGACACGCTGTAAAGGATCAAAAGACACTTATTCAGGAACTTAAGTCATCTTGTCATTTCTAGGTGGGGCAAGAATTTATAACCTAACTCTGATTTAAAGTAAGCTACTTCATTTCACTCTTTCTGGGGCAGGGCTCTGGATTCAGTGGGCTTTCAGGTAAAGCGGTTATAAGAAATACATTGAAAGGCCACTTCCTGCTTAAAATGGAAAGGGAAAGACTGAAACAAATAGTCAAATAAGGGGGTGGGTGGGGGGAACTCTGTAAGCAGTTAGGAAAGGTTTGTGGTGGGCTTTCTTAAAGAGAGCCGACTTTGTCAATCAGATGGCCAGAGGGAGGTCCCCTTTGCTGAGGGGAAAAACACCCATACCCCTTCTCAGCTTAAGTGCGGTTGCTGAGACCAGAAACCCAACTAACTGAGTTTCCTACCTTGGAAGACCAAGAGTATGATAAGTTACACAGCCCTGTTGTCTGGAATAATGTTAGTTGTTAATCAGTTGCTTCATTTTGCTACCAGAATCCTTATCAAAATACAGAGACACCCTCACCAGGGAAAAGTGGAAACCTTCAATAGGTTATATAGATCTTCTTTTCCCCTGACATAAATGAATAACGGATCCTCATTAATATGCTCCTATAATGTGCATGGACTCATTAATCTCATCGAGAGGAGTAAAATGTTATCATACCTTAGGAAAATGAAAACAGAATGTATGTTTCTACAAGAAACGCATATCTCTAAAGTGGAACACGAAAAGTTAGCTGAGATTGGCTTTGCTGAGGCTGTTACCTCAACCTACAAAAAAGGCAGAATGGCGGGGGACGGCAATACTCCTCTCTAGGGGGGCACAATTCCAGGTGGAAGATAAAATGTCAGATAAAGAGGGGAGATATGCATTAATAAAAGGGCTGTATAAGGGCCGACGAGTAACATTAGCATCAGTATATTTCCTGCGGGGTTCAAAGTACTCAGACTACAGAACATTCCTGTTTAAATTACAGGATTGGGTGGAGGGACTTTTGATTTGTGGGGGAGATTTTAACCTGACAATGGACCTCAAACTAGATACCACATCCCCAGTGCAGAGAGGAACTCACAAAATAGCCGAACAAGTCTCTAAACTGATGGTGGAACTAGGAATGACAGATGTGTGGGGACAATTAAATGGTTCCAGAAGGGACTACACATTTTTTTTGAACCCGCATAAGACATATTCCAGACTTTATTTTATTCTACATAGGGAGGATGTCACTCTCTTGATGGACAGTTGGATAGGAGACATGGTCCTATCAGACCATGCCCCTGTCTTTCTGAAACTAGCTCTGGGGGAGACGCATAAAAACACACTGGCGGTTGAACATCTCTTATGAAAGATGAGGAAATAAAGAAGACAATAGAGGAAACGTACGCCCAGTGCTTAGCAGATAACACCAGCCCAGGGACCTCGCCATGTATCCTATGGGACATGGCAAAAGCCATAATCAGAGGGAAATTCATTGACTTGGCTATAAAAAAAAAAAAAAAGGAAGCTGAGAGAGTACAACTACAAAAGAAAATACAAGAATTAGAGGAGCAGCAAAAACAAAAATATAGGCAAGAGAGTGCTAAGGAATTAGCAAAACTCAAACAGCAATTGGGAGAAATATTAGAATTCCAGGTACAGCAGAAGCTGATATTTCTTCGACAGAAATACTGTGAAAGTGGGCCACGCTCCCTCAGACTCCTGGCTAGCCATTTAAGGGCCCAGAAAGCGAGAGCAGTAATTCCTAATGTGATACATCCAAGAACAGGGTCTAAGACTACTCAGATATCAGATATTTCAGAGGCGTCTAAAGAATATTACACAGAACTATACACAACAGATCTGGTACCTCCAGAGGTGGCAGTTAGGGAATTTATGCAGAAAATACCACTACCTAAACTTACAGAACACCGAGAGGAGCTTATGAGGCCTATCTTCCCTTGTTAGTCTTCACCATTCATTACTGCTGGGTGTAAACCTGAGGCGCGCACCCACCACGGGATTTTTTTTTTTAAGGAGTCGGCGCCGACGGTGCCGCCCCCGAGAGTGACGCACTGCGTGATGCGCAAGGGGCGGCCGCTAGGTGCCGCAGACCCCTCTTCCATCCCAGTTCTGTTTTTCCTGCCGTCGAGGTTGTGCCTGCTGCCGTGGAGCTGAATTCAGTACTGCCTCATAGGCCATATCCTACTCGAAGCCGTCAAGTTCCTTCATCCCGTGTTTCTCGATGTCGTCGACCAGTAAGACCGTTCTGTTTTCCATATTATTCAACGACGCCAAGAGCTTTTCTGTGTTTCTCCTTAATTGTTTCGCATCATGTCTGATTTGGGGGCCAAACGCAAGTCTACGGCGGGCCGTGCCCCTATGTGTTGGTGCCCTGGTAGCCGGCAGTTTTCCATCACGGACCGTCATGATGTTTGTCTCCAGTGCCTGGGACCCTACCATGATATGGATCATTTCGACACCTGCTTCTCCATGGATCGCCGTGTGTTGGAAGTCCGCGCATTTAAAGTCTGACGAGCTCCACTGACTTTTGGAGGACGACGTCGCCCGAGGGCTTCCCAGGCCAGATCTCTAGACCCTTCCTCCGGGTTCCCTCCTGGGTCTATATGGCCTGGCGAGGAGGAAACCTCCTCCACTTCCAGTCTTGCCGAGGAGGAGGTTTCTTCTTCGGCACCGGAGGAACGGTGTGATCCCTCTCGGGGTGGCGCCATTAGCATCGTTCCGGCAGTCACCTCCATGGAGGTGCAGGCTCCCCTGGTGTCACAGCCCCCGGTTGCTGGGCCCGGCTCTGGTGGAACCTCATTTTTTGTCTGCCCTTGTCGTTATAGACGAACGCGCCGGGACTCGGACGCGCCACAGGTGCTGCGTTTGAGTCTTGGCACCGCCCATGGTGCCAGGGACTCGGCTGCATCATTGGTGGGTGCTGTCTCGTCGGGTCTCGGCGCCATTGCTGTGCCACGGGGATTCGGGCGCCCGTCATGTGGCCTGGGTTCCTGCTACTGTGAAGCTTGTGGATGACTCTCAAGTGACATGGTTGGCATTGTGGCTCACGGCGGTACCAGGCCTTGGGCCGCTTCTGGGCAGGTTTCTGTGGTTGTTGCGATGGAGCCTTCCCTTGTCGACCCCTCCTCCTCGGAGGACGATTCAGGTGAGGACCCAGACCAGCGGCTAGAGTCTTTGGGCTCGGAACCTCCTGTAGGCTGCAGGGCTAGACGTTCCAGTGTTCCTCTCCCAGAGTCCCCGGAGCTGGTTAACCCTGATGATTCCATGGTTAGGGGTGGCCTGGAGTCTTCCGTGGTGGACCCCTTTGGGTGTTCCGGAGAGGATACCCTCTTCTCAGAGGTCCCGGGCAGTTGCCGTTCCTGGTGCTGCTCGGGTCCTTCAGCAGTGGGGGGAGGACTCTGCCTCGGCGAGTTCCCTTCAGGGTCTTGCTCAGCAGGGACCTCCACCACTGGTCACGAGGAAGAAGGTTGCTTCAGAGTCCGAAGGATTGAAGGGTAGAGGTCAGGAGCGGCGACGAGCCCCCACCGCCCTGCGGGGTGTGGGGAGGAGTCGTAGGGCTGATCCTCACCTTTCTCTTAAGGTCTCTAAAGCACCTTCTGGTGGCGGTTCTGAGGGTTGCCCTTCTGGACTCATGCAATCCCAGGCACATCACAGGGGTTATTCCCTTTCAGGGCTCTTTCCGGAGTTGCCTCTTTCTCTTTCTACTATGCAGCCTGGCACGATATCAGGGTCCCCAGTCTTGGCGGCGTTGCTACCTGGATCCCAATGCCCTGGCAGAGGCTGGGCACCTGCTGTTAGGTGCCCTCACCCATCCCTCTGCAACCACCTCTCTCTCTCCCAGGCCATGTGGGGCCCACTGGGCCATTAACTTGGGAGACGTTGAGAACTACTGCGGCGGCCTTCCCGTCCTATGTCAGGGCCATGGACAAACAGGTTTTCCACCTGTCCCCCCCCGCACCGCAGGAGTCTTCTGAGCATTCGAGCTCCACTTCCTCCTCGTCTTCCTCCTCTGAAGAAGAGAAACTTCCTGTCCACCTTTCCTCTGATGCTGATTTCACTGACTATCAACGTTTCCTTTCGAGGATGGTGTCGGAGCTTCATATCTCCTACATCCGTAGGGACAATACCGAGCAGCAGACACGTGCTTTCCTTAGTGAATTAAGCACTCGCCATCTGGTGGTGCCTTGCTGGCCGATCCCCTTCCAGGAGGCGTCTATCCGCACCTGGCAGTCTCCAGCCACTCCTTCTCCAGCCCCGGGAGACTGCAGGAGACAGTATTGTGCCCCCCACGAGTCTCTAGGTTCTCTGCCTCACCCACCTTTGGGTTTGACGTCCCTGGGACACTCCTTCCGGGCCTCGACGCCTGGTGCACGACAGGCCTCCGGATTCGGATTCTGCTGAATTCGACGGGGACGAAGAGTTTTCTCTTCCGGTCGTGCGTTGTTATGCATCTCATCGCATCAGGCTCACCACGCTGCTTACAACAGGCATCTCTGGTCGATGCTGGCTCAGGTCTTAGCCTCTTTGCCTGACTCAGAGCAGTCTAGACAGGCCATTGTCCTCTCTGCGCAGGGTCTGGAGCTTGCAAGGCACCAAACAAGGGCATCCTACGATGCCAGCGAGGTGGCGTCCAGACCAGTAGGGACAGCAATCTGCATTAGGCGGATGGCATGGCTTCATCTCTCCAGACTGTCACCCATTGCCTGGCATAGGGTGGCTAACTCTGCCTTCCGGGGGACCCGCCTTTTTTCCCCGCAGGGTGAGGAGGCTTCTTCAGGGGCAGCCTCTCTCCCCCAGCCCTCGGGGGACGCCTCCTTCCCCTCACCCTCCTTAGACTTCCTGGTCTAGTGGTTAGGGTCTCCCCCTCCCTACTTTTCACCAGTAGGAGGCTGAGGGATCTGTTCAGACCCCCTTCATGGGGGAGCTTGGTACTCACCCAGCAGTAATGAATGGTGAAGATTGACAAGGGAAGATGTGAAAATTACGTACCTACCGTAATTCTTGATCTTCTCTTGTATCTTCACCATTCATTACTGATTCCCACCCACCTTCCCCTCATGTGCTTCCTTCTTCAGCGTCTCCCCCTCCCTGATCATTCCTCCTCCTCCTCCTCCTCCTTCGTTGGCCTATAAGCCAAAAAAAAACCTATCTTGATTTTTCCGTTCCTTTCTGAGTGGATCCTTTTTTCCTCAAGGTAAAGGGGGAACGAGTGGAATTTATTCTATCTTGAGGGAACTCTTTCTGATTGCCCTTAGGAGTGACCTCTTGGTTTTCTTAACCATGTGGTTCAATTCACAGTTAAAGGACCATCCCTCTATGGCTCGGTCCTTTTTGTCCTGGTCCCTCTGGCAGGTCATAATCTTTTTTTGTATCAGTTCTTCTGGTTGGTGCTTCCTAGCACTTCGGTTACCTTGAGCTGATACTATTGCCTGGCCCTCAGGGAGTCCGATTGAGTTCCCACTCTATCCTTTCATAAAGGGGTGCCCTCTGTAGAGCTCACCCCCTCCACACGCATCTGTGTTAGTATTAACAAGGTGCTAAAGGACCTCTTCCTAGTTGGGCGCTCTCTTTCTGGAACAGAATTTCTGCCTTGGCAGTCTGTGAGCTCTCAGCTAGAGGTTAAGAGGTTGGGATGACGGGAGGTTAGAGAATCTGCCCTTTGTGTCCAGTCTGTGAAAGCAGTTTGGTGGAACCTTCTTTCAGTCCTATCAAGCGGGATCCTTGCTCCCTTGTTTTGGTCCGAACTTATAAGCCTTTAACCGATATATCAGTGGGCAGTATTCTCCCCTCCCAACATCCCTTGTTCTCTCCCTCTCTTCTTCTTTTCCTTTTCTTCATCTGTTCCTCCCTTGGAGCTGCCCCAGAAGTGAGGCCCTTCGGTCCCTTAGGGTAGGGATTTTCTTCTTTTTCTGTCTTCTTCCGGCTTATGCCTTTTTCAGTTTATATCCTTTCCTTTTTTGCTATCCCTCAGCTCTCTTGCCTCGCTCTCTTTTTCTAATCCTTATTTCGCCTCTCCGGCTAACAGAACTGGGATGGAGGAGGAGTCTGCGGCGCCTAATGGCAGCCCCTCACACATCACACAGTGCGTCACTCTCGGGGGTGGCGCCGACTCTTAAAAAAAAAAAAAATCTTCCGTGGCGAGTGAGCAGCTCCGGCTTACACCCATCAGTAATGAATGGTGAAGATACAAGAGAAGATCAAGAATTACGGTAGGTACGTAATTTTCATATCTCTACTCTAGAACTCAAAACAGAAATAGGGAGAATGAAAACAGGCAAGTGCCCAGGACATGACGGACTGCCGGCTGAATTCTACAAAACATTTGGGGAACTGCTGCACCCTCTTTTGCATGAGACATTTCAGGATGTTTTCCTTGGGGAGACTGCCTCCTTCCTGGGCACAGGTGGTAATTTCGGTGGTGCTCAAACCCAGGAAGGACCCTGCTAAGTGTCCCTCTTATCACCCTATTTCCCTCTTAAATAATGACTATAAATTATATACTTCGATTATAGCCCATCGGCTCCAAGAGATTTTGCCCAAACTGATACACTTAGTTCAAACAGGATTTACTCCAGGAAGGCAAGCCCAAGACAGTATAAGAAAGACTATACATATTTTAGACCATATTAATCATACAAAGATGTCATCCCTCTTTTTGAGCCTTGATGCAGAAAAGGCATTTGATAAAGTCTCGTGGTCCTGTCTGGTGGAGGTCCTTTCTGGGTTTGGGTTCCCAAAATAATTTATTACTGGTTTATTCAAATTACATGATGGACCGAAAGGATATGTGAGGGCAAATGGGCATATATCTACAGGGTTCGCTTTGGAGAGGGGCACCAGACAAGGATGCCCGCTGTCCCATCTCCTATTTGCCATGTATATTGAGTCCTTGGGGGAAAGTATCAGAAGAAACCCAAGTATACAGGAAGGCCGTTTGGGGAATATGGAAAATAAATTAGCTCTGTATGAGGATGAAATTCTGATATACATGACATCTCCAGAGGAGTCCCTCCCGACATAGTTCCAACTACTAGGTAACTTCTCTATTATTTTGGGGTACACCTTAAATAAAGGCAAAACAGAGGTATTAAGCCTCAGTTACACTCTCACCACGAAAATTAGAGAAAAATTTGAAATGAGGTGTGGACTCCCGAGGATGAGATATTTGGGGATTGAGATAGTTACAACATCAGATACCTTGTTTGCCCTCAATTATTGGCCAATTATAGAACAACTAAAACGAGACTTCCAAAGATGGTCCCTGATCCTTCTGGACATAGGAGCCAGAATACGGGTAACAAAAATGAATGTATTGCCGTGCCTTTTGTACCTGTTTCAGTGTGTCCCCTGTTTGGTACCGTTGACAGAATTAACTGTCAACAATTATTACTGGCATTCATATGGGGTAAAAAGTGCCCCATAATTAAAAAACAAATGTATTTACCAAAGAGTGAGGGAGGAATTGCTCTTCCAGACCTAGCTGCTTACTGGACGGCAGCCCAGATGTGAATAGCTATATTATGGGGCAATAAACATTATGATGCAATATGGAAAAGAACAGACCTCTATCACCAGATAGTACCCCCATTAGCAGCAATAATATTCCAACTTAGACCAAAATTGATGGTTTATAACCATTTCTCGGGAACTTTAACCGTGTTGGAGGGCTGGAGCAGAGGGATTAGGGGTAATAAGATGCAAAGAGCAACTTGGTTGTTTAGATGGTGGACATACGACCCACAGTTTAAGCCAGCAGCACTTGATACATGGTTTAGGGAACAGGCAACGAGAGGTATCACCTCCCCATACCAGCTCTTGCAAAATTCAAAACTGATTTTGTTTGAACAGGCCCAAAGAGCCTTTGGGTGGTCACAAAAGGATATTTTAAGATTTTTTCAGATCAGAGACAATATAAGGGACATACTAAACAAAAGAGCTCAAGTGGGGAGGTAATTGGCAAACAGAGATCCCATTCCTAAAGATCTGGAGATCACCCATGGGAGAAAAGGCCATATCTCACCTATATTCGGCCTGCATTACAGACGGAGCTGCCTCCTCACTGCTAATAAAAAAGAAGTGGGAGGAAGACCTAGATGTGACTGTCTCAGTTAAAGACTGGCAGAAAATATGGCAGTACACATGGCGAGCCACCTCCTCCCCCATTTGGAGACAGTTCTGCTGGAAAGTGAGATCCTGCTTCTTTCTGACACCGATACGAATACAACATTGGAACCCACGAGTGACAGCCTCCTGTTGGAGAGCTTGTGGGGAAAATAGTGTCCCATGTACATATCTTGTGGCAGTGCACAGTAATCACAACATTTTGGGAGCAAGTGATAACTAGATTGAGAAAATTTTTTATGATCACTACAAATATAGGCCCTGAACACTTGATATTGGGGCTCGTGCCAGGGGAATTAACAAGGAAAGAGGAGAAATATCTATGGCATATACTGGTGGCTGCTGCCCATAAATCCATTACTAGAAAATGGATGCAACAGGTCCTGCTGGATGTAAAAGAATGGGTATCTATAATACGGCAAATTCAGCAGTTAAAACGAATAACATATAATGTCAGTCAGAGGAAAGAACAATATAGTAATGGTTGGAATAGGTGGATTCTGTCCTGCACAGAAGAGGAGCTGTTAATTTAACAAATAAAAAGAAAAGGAAATATATCAAATGCAAGGAAATAAAGGGCATAATAAGCTCAGGGGAAGGGTGATTTAATGACAAGCCAGGGAGTATGTTTTTCAGTGAGTACAAAGGAATTAATTTGTAGCTTGTTTTGTTTTTAAGAGAGGGTTCTTATATGAGTTTTAAAGTGCTTATTGAAAACTTGTTTTAAAAATGATATTTACTGAACTTATGTATCAAATTCTGAAACTTCAATAAAGAAGTATAAAAAAATATATATGCAGTGGCCAGCTAATGCAACCACCATTCAAACCCATGTCCTCAGCAGATCTTAAGCATGTGACATGGAAAACAGTGTTTCTGGTAGCCATCACCTCAGCCAGGAGGAGCAGTGAGCTCCAGGTCTTGTCCAGAGAGCCAGATTACATAGCAGTCCACAGGGACAAGGTGGTCCTTAGGACTAATAGGAAGTTCCTTCCGAAGGTGATCTCAGATTTCCACCTTAATCATTCGTGACCCCTTACCAGTCTTTTTCACTGACCACTCCAGTTCGGGGGAATGAAGACTGCATAGCCTAATTGTCAAGAGAGCTTTAAGCTACTACTTGGATCACACAAAGGGCCACAGGCAGGACAGAACCCAGCTCTTCCTGACCTGTGGAGAAGTGGGGAAGGGAAAACCTACCTTAAAGAGGTCCATTGCCCGATGGATAGTGGCATATATCCAATTTCGCTACAGCAAAGTGGGTAAAGAGCCTCCTGTAGGCCTCAGGGCCCACTCTACGAGGGGTACAGCTGTTTCAGTAGCAACTGCGAGAGATATCCCTGTTAGAAATCTGCAAAGCAGCTACCTGGAAAACAGTTCACACCATTACCAAACACTACAGCCTGGATACCCAGGCCAGGAGTGATGCTAGGTTTGGCACAGCAGTACTGCACAGCCTGTTTCCTAAATATGTTCTTTACCCTCCTCCAAAGGTACTGCTTGGGTAGTCTGCAGAAGTCAGAATACAGTAAGATTTCCTGGGGTTTGAAGAAAAATTACTTACCATAGTAACAGGGCTCGAAATAACCGGCTGTCCACCTGTCCCAGACAGCCGGTTTTCAATTGGGACAGCTGATTTTTTCAGTTCACCTGTCCGTTGGACAGGCACTTTAAATTATGCTTGCCGTCATACATTTGTGGCACTAGGACCTAGCGGAATCCATGCCGAGTCCTGTCCTGACACTGGGGTCCCTCCTGACGTCTTGCGTGCCGCCGCCCCGCAGGAAAGTGTAGCGCCACTCACGTACTGCTCCCGCTAGCTCCGCTCGCCCTGCCGTTGCTGTTCTGGGTCTGGTCAGGTGACTGCTGCTACTAGATGTCACCTGACCTTCACCGAAGCGACAGTGATCCGATCCTGCTCGGGAAGTGCCGTCGCGTGCAGCCGAGGTTCAGTACTGCAATCGGTACGCGCTAAACACCACTGCGCATGCAAGGTTGCTGTGCCCGAACTGGCGCTTAAACATTTTCCATCTGGCGCTGAATAGTGAGGAGCAAGGAGGATCCAGAGCGAGTTCTATAGAAAACCATATGAGGGCTTTGTTTAACTACATAGACATTCTCACAACAGCCCTTTTCAGGGCTCATTCATTTTGTGCTGCTATTCTGATACAAAAAAGTAAATGAAATTTTGATTTCTGTGTTCATTTTGGCAGGCCTGGATCTGCTGTCTGTTGGGAGCTAAGTGGTGGTGGAGGAAAGATGAGTGGGACAGGAGAATATCTTAAAGCAAGGGGAGGGATGAGGAAGGAACAAAAGAGGCACTAAAAAAAACAAGGGATTCTGGACTGGACAGGACAGATGGAACTTTGAAAAAAAAAATATATAACACAGACTTAAGGGGCTGTTGTGTTACCATCCCACTCACATCCTTCAGTGACTGAGACAGTAGTGTGTGTGGTGTTGTATGGAGCCAAGTTGTCTCCCAAACAGTCCTCTATGTGTAGCTAGGGAAGGGAGAGGCAGGGAATTATTTCATAAAAATTTTTTTTATAAAAAACTAAGAAAGCAGGCAGGCAGTGTAGTCTGTGAAGGAGAGAGGAGGGGAGGCTGAATAAATCTAGGCTGCAGCAGCTCTAGTCTCCCACTCTCCTGCTCTGTTCGTTTGAACTTCTGCAGTACCTACCTTTACCCTAAACCTACTAAAACCAGATTGAGATAGATCACTACCATATACAGTTATTTAGACGGAAACTACCTCAGTCTTTAAGTAGCTTGCTAAGTTAAGTTGCATTATAATATCTTAGAGCAAGGGGAGGGAAGGAACAAAAGAGGCACTAAAAAAAACAAGGGATTCTGGGCTGGACAGGACAGATGGAACTTTGAAAAAAAATATATTATTAAAATTTAAGCGACAGACTTGAGGAGCTGTTGTATTGCCATATCCCACTAACATCCTTCAGTGAGTAGTGTGTGTGTGTGTGTGTGTGTGTGTGTGTGTGTGTGTGTGTGGTGGAGCTGAGTTCTCTCCCAAACAGTCCTCTCTATGTGTAGCCAGGGAGAGGAGAGGCAGGGAACTATTTGGTAACAAAAAATTAATAAAAACTAACAAAGCAAGCAGACACTGTAGTCTGTAAAGGAGAGAGGAGGGGAGGCTGAATAAATCTAGGCTGCAGCAGCTCTAGTCTCCCACTCTCCTGCTCTGTTCATTTCTTTTGCATCCCAGTATAAACCTACCTACCTAACCTAACCTAACCAGCTCGAGAGCACTGAAACTGTCTTAGTCTTTAAGTAGCTGGCTGCTCAGTTTATAGCCTTCCTGGCCCTTCCAGGTGGCTGCAGCTTGAAAGATACTGTGCGGTTGCGATACCTACATCCTACCTACCTGCTAGCCTCTCTGCCCCTGCCAGCCTATTAAACGGCTGCTGCCTCCTGCTGTACTTTCACTGAGTAAGTACTCTGCTCTGCCACTGCCAGTGGAGGGGAAAGGAGGGGGTGGTGGTCCGTATAAAAGGAAAGGCTGGTGTGAATTAGAAAAGGCAGGCACTCTCAAACTCTGTACACTGTTGTGTGGCTTAGATAACATAACTAAGTAAACCAAAACCAACACAAAAGAGAAGGGAGATTCATTCTTGAGAAAAAAAAGTTGGCAGCTTGAGAGCTAATTAAGTTTGTTCTTTCTACTCAAGGCTACTCTCTCTCTCTCGATCTCGATCTCTCTCTATCGATAAAAAAGAAAACTAAACCAAACGTTCACTGTCACATCAAGAGATTATCTGATCATCACTGTAGTGTGTGTCTTCTGCTCTACTTAAACATTGTCATTAGCACTACTACAGTAACCCCCACTAGCTAAGCAGAAGCCAAAGGGAAAATGTCTTTGTTAAAGTTTGGATTTAAAAAAATTACAGGAAAGCCTTCAGTTTCAAGCCAAGAGGGAGGAGAAAGCTCGGGTTCTCCATTACTGATAGACTCAGTAGCACCAACTACTCACCCCGCCATTGTGGCCACAGATGTGACAACTACTTTCACTGGTAGTGCCACTGCCAGTGCTGATATGCCAGCAACTCTGACTGCTGTCATAACTGAAAGAAAAAGGGGGTTCCAGGAAACCTGGAAGAAAAATAGGGAGTGCCTACTATATGAGCCTGATGTAGGCATGACCTGCTCATATTGCAAAAAATACTTAAGGGAGACAAACACTTTCATGAGTGGCTGTAAGAGCATGAGACTTGAAAATGTACGTGCTCATGAACTCTCCAAACCTCATAAATTAGCCAATGAAAAAATATTGTGTGTAACACTGAACCTTCCAACTTAGCAATAGAACGAGGAATAATACAAATGGAAAAATGGCGACAATAAGTAGAACATTTGTTTAGAACAACTCTTGATTTGATTAATTCAGAACGCCCATTCACAGATTTCCCTGGCATCTTAGAATTACAACATGTAAATGGTACAAATGTCGGAGTCAGTTATAGAAGTGACAAACAGGCAGCAACGTTCACACATTTTATTTCAGAATCAATAAGGATAAAAGATGCAAAACTGGTTAACAGTAACACTTTTATCTCTGTCTTGTGTGACTTTATACTGATGCCTCAGTAATAGAAGAGGAGGCAGTCTATATTAGGACAATGGAAAATTTCCGTCCCAGTTAACAAATTTGTTTCCTTCAGCCAGCCTCTATTCCAAATGGTGAAAGCATTTATAACTCAATAGGTGATGCCTTAGAATTCACCTTGGACTGTAAAGACTGGAAAGAAAAATTGTTGCTTTTGGATCTGATGGGGCACCCGTCATGTTGGGTAAAGTGACTGGGGTGTTTGGAAGGATTTTGAAAGATGTACCTCATTTGTTAGGGATTCAGTGCAGTGCCCACAAGTTGGAGCTTGCTATAAAGCAATTAGCAACATCTATTCCATACATGAAAACAACAGATGAAGTCTTAATGGGTATCTATAAAATATACCATAAGTCTCCCAAAAACTGGGCCAGTCTCAAAGAGTTAGTCAGTAATATGAGCTACACCATTCACAAACCAGTTAACGTGTCAGGGACCCGGTGGGTTGCACACAGAGAAAGGGCTCTGTCTGTTATTCTGTCCAGCTACAAGGCCTTAGTTGTACATTTACAGCACATTGCTTCCACACCAGGGCAAACAAAAGATCAGGCCAGTGGATTGTTCAAAACAATAAGTACTGTGAGATTTGTCCTCTTTTCTCAGTTTCTGGCCGAATACCTTTCTGTCATGATGGCCTTCAGTCTAACTCTACAGAGAGACAGCTCAACAGTAGAAACAATAGTCAATAAGGTTGAAAGCACAGTTCTCTGGCTAGAGAACTACCCTGTGCAGGATAAACTTGACAAAGTCTGTAAGGAATTGCTCTTGCTCCCTGACTCTGACACAGCTGATAGTGACACTAGCACAAGTCGACTGACAGGCTCAGCCAGTACTCGGGTTCAGTACCGTGGATCTGATATCTTCCTTAACTTAGAAAGGGGATGTTCTATAGATAGAACCAAACAGGAAGTGTTGTGTGATGTTACAAGCCTTCTTTCATCAACAATTGAAAGTATTAACTCACGATTTTCCAATTTTAAAACGGACAAAGTCCTACGGTCATTCAGTATATTTAACCCATTACAGTTACCAGATAGTGACCACCAGCTAGCCCTTTATGGCAGTGAGGAAGTCGGAACCCTCACAGAGCACTACAGTGACCTACTGAAGAAACACATTCATAATGTAAACTTGATTGAAGCGCAATGCTTAGAGCTTAAACCACTTATGAAAAAATCACTGAATGAGCTGTCTCCGAAATTTCACTATTTGGATTTCTGGCAAAAAATTCTCCATAATGATGCCATGAACAGCGATTCCCTGATATTCTGGTCTTAGTCACAATAGCTCTACTGATCCCAACCCAAACTGCAGTAGTTGAGAGGATTCAGCTTGATGGGCAGAGTGAAGTCTGACTGGCGGTCCTGTCTGTCTCTATGACTACATCTGAACTAATGCGTGTCAAGTTGTCAGATGCTAGCGTTGCTACATTTGACCTGCAGGATGCCATAACACTATGGTTCAAATCTGGAAAACAAAAGAGAAGACCTCATGTGAGACCATATGGCTGCAGACTAGATTCAAGTTCTGATTCAGAAATAGACTAGACTCAATCAGTGTTTTACCTTGAAAAATAACCCCCCAAAAAGCAACAGTTTTCTCTATTTCCACTTTACAGTCCATTTAATGTTTAAAGTTTCAAATTAATCTCACAAAAATGTGGACAGGTAAAACTTTGTCTGGACAGGCAACATTTACATTCCACCTGTCCCTCGGACAGGCATCTCAAAAAAAATATTTCTAGCCCTGCATAGTAATCTTGTTTCTTCCAAGGGAATCTTACTGTATTCTGAGCTCCCACCCTAACTCCCCTGCTAGAACCTATGGGCACTGCAACACAGCTGTCCATGCTGTTTGAAACCTATGAGTAGTTCTGTTTTCAGGCTTAGTGAGTTGAGTCTTAATGTTGCCCACACTTTTAAATAAAGGGGATTGTTTGTTTTTGGGCATTATTAATTACTTAACTATTTAGTAGTATAGTTTAGATGGCGTGTTATTATGCATGCTCTTTAAGAATCTGACGGTTGCAGGATGTATTCCAGGGACAGTGGTTTGAAAACCGAGCTCGAGCCTAACATTCCATGATTAGCATAGGTTCTATTAACCATTTCGGCTCCGGGGCAGTCTTATGCTGAGACCATACTGCAGAAGTCAGAATATAGTAAGATTCCCTTGAAAGAAACAAGATTACTATGGTAAGTAATGTTTTCTTCTGTCCACTCTCCAGCAAGGAGACTGGCTGGCATCACTGGATCTAAAGGATGCTTGTTTCCACATCTCCATCACAGAATCCCACAGAAAGTACCCCAGGTTCAGACTACCTTCGGGTTGCTATCAGTTCACAGCCCTGCCATTCGGACTAACCTCCACTCCCAGGGCATTCACAAAGTGCTTGGCAGTGATGGTAGCATACCTGCGATGGCAGAGCATCACGGTATTTCCCTTCCTAGACGACTGGCTGGTTGTAGGTCAGTCACCACAGCAGGTGAGGGATGCGCTCTCATTCAGTCAAAACACCCTAGAGTCCCTAGGGTTTCTGATCAGTGCCCAGAAATCAGTACTTCAGCCTGTGCAGGTACTGAACTTCATAGGAGCAGAGCTTCATACCTTGAGAGGAAGGACTTTCCTCCCCCAGGACAGGGTGGACAGCATTCTGCAGATTGCAGGGTCCTTTGCCCTCAACACACCAAGACCAGCAAGATACTTCCTACAGTGGACCACATGGCCGCAGCCACATGAACTGTACTAGATTTCAGATGAGGGGCATCTAGTTTCACCTTGGAGCACATTGGTGCCAAAGGAGGTATCCATTCTCGAAGCTGGTGCCAGTGAAAGGACCCTACTACGGGCCCTAGTGGTGGGACAGGGACAGCCTCAGAGAAGGAATTCCATTACAGGAGGAGTCCCCCCATGTTGGTCCTCACAACTGATGCTTCCCTCCTAGGGTGGGGGGCACATCTGGGAGAGCACACGGTGCACGGCACATGGTCCCCTGCAGAGTCACTCTTGTACATAAATCTGTTAGAAACTCAGGGCAGTGTTTCTGGCCCTGCAGTCTTTCACATCTCTGGTCAGAAACAAGGTGGCAGAAGTTGGAACAGACAACAACACCACAATGTACTACATCAGCAGGCGGGGGAGGGACAAGGTCCAGCTTGCTATGTACAGAGACAATGAAAGTGTGGAGTCTAGCTTACTTCTAACAGGTGTCCTTGTTAGCAATCCACCTGCCAGAAACAGACCACACCTTGGCGGATGCTCTCAGCAGAATCTGCCAAAGCCACCACGAGTAGTCTCTCAACAGACAGGTGTTGGAGGTGGTGTTTCGGAAAGTGGGGAACCCCAGAGATAGATCTGTTTGCATCTCAGGAGAACTATCAATTGCCTCAGTTCTGCTGCAGGCCACCAGCAGAGGGCACAGTGCCCGTAGGTGCATTAGTGTTGGATTGGACAGGGAGGACCCTGTATGCATTTCATCCATTTCTCTTGCTGCTCAGGGTCCTGATCAGGCTTAGGTCTCAGCCAGCTACAATGATTTTGATAGCTCCGGACTGGGCCAGGCAGCCGTGGTACTCCCTGCTACTCTCCCTGTCTGTGGCACAGTCCGTACACCTTCCTCACAGGCATAACCTTCTAACCTCCTCACAAGGGAGGATTCTGTACCCGAACCTCAGGTTCTTCAAACTCAGAGCATGGCTCTTGAGGACCTAGAGTATGCTGATTTGCACCTCTCTGAGGGTGTCCTTATGGTTCTCAGGGGCTCAAGGAAACAATCCATTAGGAAAACCTATGCTTCAGAGTGCAAGAGGTTTTCCATATGGTGTGACACTAACCATGTAGTGCCCTCTCAGGCAGGGTTACCAGTCCTGCTGGACTATCTCATCCACCTGCATTCATTGGACTTACAGCCCACTACCCTTAAGGTCCACCTGGCATCAGTTTCAGTCTATATTTTGGCTTGTAAGGGTGTTTCTATGGCCTCTAACCCCATTTTCAAAAAGTTTTTCAAGGTATTGGCTTACTTGCACCCCCCTCATAGGGAACCAATGCCATCATGGGACCTTAATATCTGTATTGCCAAACTCATGGAACTCCCATTCGAGCCCATGGCTGTGGAACATCTTAAGTTTGTGACTTGGAAAACTGTCTTCCCGGTGGCTATTACCTCAGCAAGGTGGATTAGTGAGCTACATGCCCTGAGCATAGAGCTAAACTATATCTACTTCCACTGGGATAAAGTGGTCCTCAGGATTAACAGGAAATTCCTTCCAAAGGTGGTCTCTGATTTCCATTTGAACAGCCTGGATGTCAATAGAGCTCAGAGTTACTACTTTGACCACCACAAGGCTCACAGGCAGGACAGACAGCAATTATTCCTGACCTATGTGGAAGTTGGAAGAGAAAAAACGGCTTCTAAAAGGACAGTTTCACGCTGGATAGTGGCATGTATCCAGGTCTGCTACAGTAAAGCTGTTCAAGAGCCCCCAGTAGGCTTGGGGGCTCACTCCACAAGGGGCACAGCTGCTACAATAGCAGTAGTCAGAGATGTTCCCCTGCTGGAAATCTGGAAATCAGCTACATGGAAAACAGTACACATTTTCACAAAGCACAGCTGTTTGGACACTCAGTCCAGAAATGATGCCAGGTTTGGCACAGCAGTGCTGCAGAGCCTGTTTCCCAAATAGGTTATGTACCCTCCTCTAAAGGTACTGCTTTGTAGTCTGCAATAGTTAATCATATTGAAAAATTCCTTGGGTTAGAAGAAAAAATTATCGTAGTAATCTTGTTTCTTCCAAAGTATTCTTCAATATGATTAAATCTCCCACCCTACTTCCCCTTCCAGAACCAGTTGGCCTCTGCATAACAGCTGCATTTACTGTATTGATGTGGGTTTATACCTTAGTTCTGTTAACAAACCTTTTTTTTTAAACCAGACAGGTGGTGGTGGTGGTATTCCCTTTCTTTGGTGCTATTTTATTTTAGCACATGGGACATGTTATAGGGGATTTGATATTAAATTATTTATTTTTATTAGAATAACCTGGTTAGGGGTCTTACCCCGCAGGCTTTCATGAATCTGAGCATTACAGAACGCAGCAGTTGGTAAGTGCAGCAGTTTGAATGGTGGCACGAGTCAGTGGATGTTCCATTTCTCCAGGGCAGTTCAACACAGGAGGCTGACAGCAATAGTTAATCATATTGAAGAATACCTTGGAAGAAACAAGATTACTACGGTAATTTTTTCTTCTGGGTCAGCTGCTGATTCAGACAACCTCAGTGTGGTATTCTACATCAACAAGCAAGGGGGAATGCATTTGTATCCCATATGCAGGGAGACCGTGAGAGTGTGGTACTGGGCGCTAGACCACAGCTTCTCTCTCTCAGCAGTTCACGTTCTCCGGGGTGCTAAACACTCTCGCTGACTGTCTCAATTGGATCCAGTCCAGCATGCATGAATGGAAGCTTCTCTCATCCATCGCAGAAGATCTGTTCGCAAGATAGGGGCATCCAGAGTTGGACCTTTTTCCGTCCCCACTTAGCGCAAAACTGCCCAATTTCTGCTGGCTAGATCCAGGGCCTGGAGTTTTCTGGCAAGACGCGTTGTCCATCTCCTGGAGTGGGAGATTAGTCTATGCCTTCCCTGTGTTTCCTCTGATCCAGAGGGTGCTAATCAAGCTTCAGATGGAGGGGGGCTAACATGATCCTGGAGGCACTGTACTGGCCTCAACAGATCTTGTTCCCCCGTTGCAGCAACTGGCAGAGGAACTTCGTCCCACTTCTAGTCTGCAGGAATCTGTTAACCCAGGCTTAGGGGATCCTGGTCCATCCCAGTCTCAGGTTACTCCACTTGCATGCCTGGCTCCTGAGAACGTAGCCATTGCCAGGTTTGGGGTTTTTGACAGGGTGGTGGATGTCCTAGTGGTGGCTCGAAATCCTTCCACTCGAATTACTTATGCCATGAAGTGGAAATGCTTTGCTATCTGGGCAGTCAACCATAGTCTGGACCCTTTTGCCTGACCAGGGAACCGAATCCTGGATTATCTGCTAGCCCTGTCTGATTCAGGCCTCAAGTATTCCTCCCTCAAGATGCAGCTCTCGGCTATTTTGGTTTTTCATGAGCTGGTGGGTGGCTGAACTGTAGCACAGTTGGATATTTCCTGTAGCTTCCGGGGTATCCTTCGTCTAAAACCCCCAATCTGTTCTCCTGTCCTGGCTTGGGACTTGAATTTTGTTTTGCAGAAGCTGGTGCACTCGCTTTCTGAGCCAGTCACTACATGCTTCCTTTCCTGGAAAGTGTTGCTTTTAGTTGCTATTACTTCTGCTCGAAGAATTTCAGAGCTTCGGGCCCTCTAGTACGAGGAGCCTTATTTGATTTTTCTCAAAGACAGGGTGTCTCTGCGCACAAATCCTAAGGCCCTGTCCACACTATGCCTCTGTAACATTACAGAGTGGTCAAACCGTTTCTGTAACGGTTTGCGTTTACACCTGTAATGTTACAGACGCGCTAAAACCGCGAGAAACCTGTTTGTATGTGGTTTCTACAAAGGTTTTGCAACAGTTCCAGGTCTGTAACGTCACAACCTGCAGCGTGGACGCGTGACTGTGTACCCTCCAGTCCTCTACTATACCTCAGTGCATTGCGGCAGTGCACTGGTGCAGTCTGGGAGGTAAACAAGGGGAAGAACCAGGAAGCTACACAGCGCTGATCGCGAGTGTAGTGAACCTGTGCTGGCCGGTGTGGGGATGCCAATGTAATGCCACCAGCTGGTGTAGCAGCAAAAAACCAGCAGTACCAAGCAGCGAAGCTTGTGTTTTTATAGTTTGTGCAACAGGCTATAGGCTTACACGTTGAACTGAGGATCAGCAGAGTGGTTGGTCTGAGCGTGGACAGTAGAGTCACCTGTGACCCAAAACCTGCACAGGCAGTAGGCAGCATTGTAGTTTGTGGAGGTGTAAGCATGTCTGACCGTGGTGCCACATGGCCTGATGAGGCCACAAAATTACTGGTTGACTGCTGGACACAGGAATGGGTACAGTCTGAATTGGCTAGTGCATGCCGCAACACCAAGGTGTATCAAAAAGTGTTAGAATACCTTTTTGAACATGGCATCGAAAGGAGTGCCAAACAATGCAGAGACAAAATAAAACAACTCAAAGTGCGCTATCACGACTCATGACAGCAACAGGTGCTCAGATGGTGGGCGTGTGGTGTGTCCCTTCTACGACGAATTGGACAAAATACTGGGAACAAGGCCAACAACCGAACCCCACTTTGTCCTGGAGAGCTCTGCTGTGGAATCTGATGATGATGGTGATGGTGCGGGGACGGAGGAGTCATGCCAGCCCAGCGTAGTTGATGCTGATGTAGAGGCAGGTGGAGAGTCAGGTATGTGCAATGTCAGTCACTCTGTGGGGTGCTGGGGGGTGAGAGGTGGGTAGGACATACTGGGTGGCATGATGCGGCTGAGAGGCATCTCGAGTGCAGTACGGCACTGCATGCCAATGACTTCATTAATGTAGTTGAGGAGGTAGGGTGTATACTACCATGCCCACGTTCTGCAATGCAGTTGTATAATGCTGACTGCATGGGCACTGGTTATGACAACAAATTATGGATGGGTGTGGTTGGGGTGCTTGGTGGGGTTGGGAGGGTGCTTGGTGGGGTTGACTGGGGCATGCTGCCAAGACCTGTCTTTTTTGCAGTTCTGTTGTACACTGTGTATGATCAAGCCGTTTTGATGGAGGTGGGTGGTTGCAGTGCTGTCAGTCAGCAGATGTTACCAATAGGTACTATGCCACTTGCCTGTTGCAGCCTGCGGATAACCATGTGTGGCATGCTCATACACAATGTTTGTTGTTCTGCAGATAACGATGATCAGACGTCCTTGGATAATGGCCTGCTGGAGGCATCATCTGTGTCATCTGCCGCATCATGTGCCGTGAATGATGAACGCCCCGGAACATCAAGCAATACATCGGATGGTAGCAGGGGAAGAGCTGCCAAGCGTTCGTTTGAACGTCAACCACTTTTCAACCTGAGAAAGAAGAAGAAAGAATCAAGACTGGCCGACCTGATTGGAGCAGTGCTTGAGCCCACAGGGCAGATGCTACAGCAGCAGCATCGAGAGCTGCTTTAATTGGAACGGGAGAGAGCGATGGAGGAGAGATTAAGGAAGCAGGAGGCAGAACAAAAAGCACAATTCTTTAGTTACATGTCGAAACTCTTAACTATGCAGTTGCAACAGGCAGCCACAAATGTCATGGTCCAGCCACAGGGTAGTGTGCCACCTGCAGACACTGGTAATGCAGCAAGTATGTATGCAGGCATCACCCGTACTGCAACAAGTCCCACCCAGGTCGGCAGTACTCAAGGCACCATGGCTACCGCTTGTACCCTTGTCATGTCCCACAGTGCTTATCTCACAGTCACTCATGGCAACATCCGGCATGCCAATGATGTCCCATGTGGCTCTCTGTCCTACCATACCATGTACCAGACACCCATACTTGGCAACCCTAGGATAGGAATGAGGGCGACAGGTGGTGGTACAGGACTTCCACCTACTGTCTCGTGTCAGGCACATTTGAATTCAGACCCACAGTAAGGCAGCATCCCAAGTGCCTCTTCCACTTTGCCCTGTGCTACCAATTCCCACACACATGGTGCCAGGAGTGATGCCCTGTTGGATCCTGACCCCACATTGGCTGTTCCACGCTTCACACAGGATCTATACAGTGAAGAGTTCCAGTGGACAACACTATGAGCACAAGGGCTGTTCTCCCCATATTGTTGAATGCCACTTGTTCTGTGGTGGCTTTAGTTTGAATGGTACCTGTTGTTACCAAGTGTTATGCCCCCCATACTGTTACTCAGGGAACCCAGTACAGATGGTAAGCTACACTGTATGACAAGTGGTTCATTGTGAATCAGTGGATCTCAAAGCACACTACTGGTAGTTGCTTAAAACTGTTCAAAATGTTTGTTAAAAAGCACAGCAGCGTATAAGCTCAGAGATGTCTTTATTGTACAGTTGTAACCATGGACAGCACTGAATGTAAAGTGATGGAATCGTATGCTACTATTAACAAATGAGACACTTTACTGCGACATTATGGAGTTGCATCATTGTCTGTTGCACAGTTGTGTAATTCTGACTTGTTTATTGTTGTTGTGCATTATCTACTGTTGCTGACATTTGGTGTCTGCCATGCGACCTTGTGACGGTACCATCCAGTACTATCTTCTGTATACCTGGTGGTGGAAAGAAACACATATCAGGGATGTATAACCTAATATGCAATGCTGTATGAGTCCCTAGGGGTCACAGTTCTGTTAGCTGTGAAATACATGTCACTACAAATGAGTGACTATATCACTAACTATACTGATGTTTATTTGTTAATGTTTACTTTTGTCTATGCACGTAACAGGCGTAGTACTCAGGCACTTTTCCATATGTTGCATTGGCACATATATTGTTGGTCTGTTGTGCCTAATGTTTGCTCATTACTGTGCCAAGGTTTTGGACATCTGCATCATAGGTATGTGTGCAGTGTAGTACTTTATACATGGAGTACACTGTGTATGGCAAGGCACCTCGACAGATTACATGTCGTGTCACTGATGTGTACCAATACAGCTACATTTATGTGTGGCTCATGGTGCAATGATGGACGTGGTTTGTTGTACCACCAGACATCTAACGACGTAGTTGCCATACATACGTTAATAAACACAGCACTACTGAACTGAGGCTGACTTGCGTATCATTCTTTATGCATGTTGGAACGGTGAGTACATGGGTCACTGGTCGGATGGGATGCTGTGAGATAATTTGTAGTATTTGGAGAGGTATCTGTGGGTGTGTGGAACAGTGGATGGGTACACGGTTGTTATACAGTCAGCAATGCGAGTAACAAGCACATACCTGTGTGTCACAGGTTTGTGCTGGTTTTGCACTGCTGCCTGCTGACACCATTCGTTAACATTTGGTGCAATGTGCTCATATATTCAGGCACTCAACTTAACAAACCTTTGCGTCCATGAGGTAGTCAGCTAGGGTATCCCTGATCACTACTGCATATTGACTCTGGGCCGTGACAGTTATTTCCTCAGTGGGTACACTGTCGTGCTCAGTAGGTTGTGGGTATATGTCTGTTGCACTGTCAAGAGCCCAGCTGTCCATGAATACCTCTGCCCTTGTCTCGCACAGATTGTGCAGCACACAGCATGCCCCTATGACGTAGGGAACATTGTTGATGCTGAATTCGCTTCTCCTCAACAGGCACCGCCACCTGCCTTTGAGGCGCTCAAAGGCGCATTCGACCACCATGTGTGCCCTACTGAGTCTGTAATTGAAGTTGCGCTTCGTGGGGTCACCATAGTCATTATACGGCTTCATGAGCCAGGGCAGTAGGTGATAGGCAGGGTCCCCCAAAACAACAACAGGTACAGTAATTCCAGCTACGTGTCTTGGTTGTTCTGTGAACAGTGTACCATTCTGCCCAAGGGTGAACAGCTTGCTGTTTTGGAACACCCTTGCATCATGGACTTTGCCTGGCCATCCCACATTAATGTCCATGAAACAATACCTGTGGTCTACAAGAGTCTGCGTGACAATGGAGTAGTATGACTTCCTATTGAAGTACTCTGTGGCATTTCCGGGGGGGCATATGATTGGGAAATGGGTGCCATCCACTGCACCGCCACAGCTTAGGAATCCCCAGTCCTTCTCAAATCCAAGCACTATGTCATGGACATTCTGCACCCGTACAACCCTTTGGCAGCAGTACTTGCACTATGGCACAGCACACTTCTATAACTATTTCCCCCACGGTGGACCAGCCAACACCAAACAAATGGGACACTGTTCTGTACTCTACATTTGTTGACAGCCGCCACAGTGCTATCGCAACTCTTTTGTCCACTGGTATTGCTGGACGTAGGTGTGTATCCCTCCGGGAGATGTACGGAGCCAACTCACCACAGAGACAGTTGAAGGTCTGCCTGCACATCCGAAAATTTGATAGCCACTGTTCATCTGTCCAGGATTGTTTTACAATGTCGTCCCACCAAACAGTGCTTTTTCTGTGAGCCCACACAGCTCTGGGTACTGTGCCACTTTCAAGGACACACATCAATATGTCCTGTAATACGGACACTGTGTCAAGCACACCTTGGCAAATGCTGGCAAGTCTGTGTGAGGCACGACATTGTGCACCCCTCCTCTGTCTCCTACACCTGGCAGTCTGCAGGTTCACTGCATAATAGTGCATTATACAGGCCAACGAACACACTGCTTTGGAAAACGCTGCCATGTTTCACACACCCTACTGTGTTCTGTGTGCATGGCAACCCTTGGCATTCTGGGATTTCGGTAATCAGCACCTTCTGCATCTTGGGATAGGCACTGCTTCCAAGGGGTTACACCACTCCCAGAATTATTCATAGTGTGGACAGGCTGTAACGTTATCGTAATGGTTACGACACTGTTCATTTTATAGTGTGGACGCACTGTAACGTTACAGGGCTGTAACTGTTTCAAACCGTTACAAGCTTTTTGTGGTGTAGTGTGGACAGGACCTAAGTTTCTCCCTAAGGTTGTGTCTGAGTTTACACTCAACCAGTCTATCCACCTCCCAGTTTATTTTCCAGTGTGTTACAGCCCGTCCACATTGTGGGTGCCCTGTAACGTTACGGCTGCACCCTATCCCACAATGCAGTTCATGCTGCACTGGGGGAATACTGGAGCTACACGCTCATGCGTCCACACTATGGCTGGTAACGTTATAGGCAGTGTGTTATTGTAATCGCTGTTCAAACCACTCTTAAGTGGTTTCCAACAACAGTTACGAAAACGCCTTCTGTAACGTTACAGATGTAAACGCAAACCTTTGCGGTAACAGGTTTGAGCCCTCTGTAACGTTACAGAGGCATAGTGTGGACAGGGCCTAAGTGGTTAGCTAATTGCATTGTGTTCTGCTACAATAAGTGTGGCAAAGAATTGCCTGCAGTGGTTAAAGCTCATGCCACAAGAGGCATGGCCACCTCTGTGGTTTGTTTCCGCGGGGTCTCTGCCACTGACATTTGTGCGGCTGCCACCTGGAATACTGTCCATACTTTTACCAAGCACTACAATCTGGCTATTGCTTCTAGAGCACGTGCCGGTTTGGGCAGGGCTGTGCTGTGCTGCAGGGCTTCCTGTCTTAAGTTTTTGGTAGTTCTCCACCAAGACTGCCTGTTCCTTCTGTCACTGCTTAGGACTCATTCCTATGGTGTGACCTGATGACTGAGATACTCCCAACGAAGATAGAACAGTTATGTAAGAACTTACTGTAACAGTAGATCTTACTTCGAGAGGGCTCTTGCAGTAGGTAATTACATATAGGACTGACGCCGGCCGGCGGCAGGACCCCACGGAAAAATTTCTAGCTAGCAGTTCCCTGGCGGCCACCCCCGTCGGGTGACCGCGCCATTCGACGTCGGTATAAAGGGGCGGTCCTGGACGCCCGCCTTCCAGTTCTTTCCCACCGTCAGCTCATGCAGCGCCTCGAGGTTAAGTTCTTATCACGCAGTTCTGTTACTGCGTCGGTTTTTCCCAAAAAGTTTTCAGTATAGAATTTTATTCTTCTTTCATCAGGTGAACGTCTGTTTATGTCGTCCCCGTCAAAGAATAAGTGCGACTCGTGCGGCGCCCAACTGCCTCACAAAGACGGTCACTCCCTCTACCTTTTCTGCTTAGGCCCCGACCACGTGGTCGACAAGTGTCCGCACTGCCTTCGACTCAATGCGGCCACCCGCAGATGACGCCAGCAGTCCCTCGAAGCCCATCTCCTCAAAAAGAAGATGTCCGCGATGGAGAAGGAGTTGAAGAAACTTCCGCAGGCATCGACCTCCCCTGAAGGGCATAAGAAGCGGGACAAGGAAAGGCACCGGAGAAGGCTCTCCTCCGCGACTCCGCTGGAGTCACGGGCAAGGTAACATCCTTCCGGGGATCGCCCGGCGGCAGCCTCCAAGGCTTTGGAGGAGGCGCCGTCCCCGGCCGGGTTCGCGTTGAGCCCGCCGGGCGCCTCCGGCAAAGGAGACCTAGCCCCAGTACCGCCCAAGAGGCCTGCGCCCACTGGTGTGGGCACCTCCCTTAAGCCGGACGCCGGCTCCTCTGACGATGCCGGAGAAGGCCGCTAAGACGCCGACCTTCGGGCGGCGCACGGCAGTGTCCCTCAGACCAGGCCTCCTCTCATCCTCGGCCTGCCTCTGATGAGGACCCTCAAGTCGGACGCTGCTCCTCTGGCGCCCGCCGATTCGCCCATAAGCCACACGCCGGCTCCTCTGACGTGCGCCGGGCCTCGAGCTCACGGCAGACCCTGCCACATCTGTCGCACCAGGCTCCCGCAGCCTTTGCTGCCGTCAGGGAGCCCAGTCCCCTGCCCGACCCCGAGTTTTTCCCCTCAGTCCCGGACGAGGCTCGGGACCCTGGGCTACCGTCCGATCCTCTTCATGAAGAGTCGGATCTGGCGCCGGCTCCCCTGACGCCGGCTCCTCCGCCGGCCCCGACACCGGCCCCTCCGGCGGGGGATATTCCTCTTCCATTGGGCCCTCCACCCCACGGGCCTATCCCGACTGATCCACCCATGCAGTACCCGTCTGCTCCGGCAGCTCCTCCAGTGCCTGGGCATCCGCCGTCATATCCGAAGCCGGTTTTCCCAGGTCCGCAGTATCCTGTGCCGCAGTACCCGGTGCCGACGCCTTCGACGCCGCAGTACCCGACGCCGGTATACCCGCAGCCGGGTTACGGATACTCCCCCTATGGATTTCCTCCATACAACTATCCCCCTCCTCCTCCTCCACCGCCCCCTAGGCCGCCGGTGGATCTTCAGGAGACTCTTGCCTCCTGGTGGGCTGAGGCCAAGGCTCAGCTCACCAAGGAAGTCGAGAGCCGTCTTACGGCGATGGTGCCACCCCTGGCTCCCGTACGCCCCAGACGACACTCCCTCTCCTCCTCCGGATTCCCGGGCTTTACCCTCTGATCCAGAGAAGGGCAGGACACGCAGCTCTGGGATCCCCCAAGGAACCCGTTCCTCCCCCTAGACGAGTTAGGGAGGCTTCCGATGGATGTTCCAAGAAAGACGACACGCTCTCCGTCCAAGCCCCGGCCGAGGACTCCTCCGACGTCTCCTCCGGAGGATCCTTCCTTCACGGAGTTGCTCAGGAAGATCCAGGAAGTCCATCAGTGGCACTCCTTAGAGCCAGATCCTCAACGGGTTAAACTCGCCGAACATCTGGACTTGCCCCTTACGGCTCCTACCCTAGTGCCACCCTGGATCGAGCCTCACGCCCACCTTGTTTCCACGATTTGGAAGCAACCGTCGGCTTTAGCCCCACTTCCCAGGAAGCCGAACAGGCTATACCAGGCTCCGGAGGGTGTAGACTTTTTAGACTCTCACCCCGTGCAGACTCGGTTGTGATTAGCGCCGCTCACGCCCGGTCAGCACACCAAACACTTGAGCTCGTCTCCCCCGGATAAGGAATCTCGCCTTCTGGATCAGTATGGAAGGAAGATCTACGCTTCTTCCACACTGGGGATTAGGGCCCTGAACTATGTAGCACATATGGGGGATTACCAGAAGGCCGTCCTTACCCAGGCGGAATCTAAGATCGACTCTTTGCCTGACTCCCAAGTCAAGCAGGAGTTGGCCGACCTGGTCCGTTCTACTCATTTGGGCCAGTCGTCATATTTTGAGGACGACCTACGATGCAGTGGACATCGCAGGACGGAGCTCTGCGTTTGCCGTGAGTCTTCGGCGTCATGCATGGCTACGTGTGTCAGGTTTGGTCCCGGAGGTGCAGTCAGCGATCCAAGAAGCACCTTTCAGGGGTTCTGTGCTTTTTGTGGTGATGTCAAGGACATCATCACTGATTTTCAGGAGAAGGGGACGGCCCTTAAATCTGTTGATTCAATGTACTGTCCCCATCCCCCACAGCGCCGTCCCTTTCGCAGACGCAGCAGGCCTCAAGCGAAACCTCAGGGAAGGCGGGCCACTAAATGTCAGGCCCCCACAGCTGCCAGGCCCCCGCCGCCCAAAAAAGCAACGGGTGCCCCAGCTGCTGTGCTGCCTCACACCACCTGACTCCTTCCCTCTCCCACCACCTCCGGTAGCCCCGGAGGAACCAGTAGGAGGGAGGTTCTCCCTCCACCTTCCGGGTTGGGAGAGGATAACATCAGATTCATGGGTGCTTCAGATCATAGCAGAGGGCACTCCATAGAGTTTCTACAGAAACCTCCGCTCCTCCAACTCTGCTTACTCAAGGGACCATCTTCCTTTGGTCAGGGAAGAAATCTCGACGCTCCTTGCGAAACAGGCTGTAGAATCCATCCCCCCTCACCTCTACGGGACAGGTTACTATTCCCACTTCTTCCTTGTACCAAAGAAGATGGGAGATCTCAGACCTATTCTCGATCTCAGCTCTCTGAACCTGTATGTGGAATACAAGAGGTTCAGGATGCTCTCCCTTCAAACCCTTTTGCCCCTGCTTCGGCCGGGCCAATGGCTTTGTGCACTTGATATGCAGGATGTGCCTGCACATCCCTCATTCGTATCGCTCAGAAAGTACCTCAGGTTTGCATTCCAGGGGTCCACTGGCCACTTCGGGCTCCCGTTTGGTCTCTCGTCGGCCCCCAGTCTTTACCAAATGCCTGGCAGTGGTAGCGGCCCACCTGCATTCTTTGGGAGCTCAGGTTTTTCCCTACCTGGACGACTGGCTCCTGGCGGCCTCGTCCAGGGAGGAACTCCTGCATTTTCTCTCCCTCACCCAGCAGGTTTTCACTGGCCTGGGTATTACCATCAGCCATTCCAAGTCTCACCTGGATCCTTCACCTAGGCTCCAGTTCATCGGGGCAATTCTCGACACATCACTGTGCAAGGCCTTTCTGCCTCCGGACAGGGCGGCTTCCCTCCAGTCACAGATTTCCCTCCTATCGGAACGCAGGAGGGTTCTGGTGAGGTCAGGGCCCCGTCTACTGGGGCTTATGGCGGCGGCCATCCCGACGGTTCCGCGCGCGCGCCTCCACATGAGAATCTCTCAGTGGACTCTCCGATCTCAGTGGGATCAACGGGTAGACGACCTAGATCATCTGGTTCTGATCTCCTCGCCGATGGTAAGAGACTTGCAATGGTGGATGGTTCGAGAGAATCTATTCCGGGGGTCCCTTCTTCATCCTCCCCCCGATCAGACTCTGACCACGGACGCTTCAATTGAAGGTTGGGGATCCCATCTGGGTCCTCACCGAACCCGGGGCCTATCGTCAAAATTGGAGATAGTCCTCCATATCAACGTGCTCGAGCTTCGAGCAGTGCTGTATGCGCTCCAGGCCCTTCACCAATTCATCCTTCCCGGTCACCTAGCTGTCCAAACGGACAACTTGTGCGTGGTGTGGTACATCAACAAGCAGGGAGGGACTCGGTCCTACCCGCTGTGTAGGGAAGCGATGAGGGTTTGGGATTGGGCAACTCTTCACAACCTTCATCTCACGGCGATCCATGTTCTGGGAGTCGACAATGTCCTGGCAGACAGACTAAGTCGCTCGTCGGCTCTACCACACGAGTGGGAATTGGATGAAAAAGTTCTAAAAAGCATCTTCCAGATTTGGGGGACTCCTCAGATAGACCTGTTCGCTTCCTCCCAAAATGCAAAGCTTCCAATCTTTTGCTCGTTCGCTTCAGAGCGAGGTGCTTTCTGGAGTGATGCTCTGTCTTGAAGCTGGAAGGACAGATTCGTCTATGCTTTTCCCCCCAATTCCTCTGGTCTCTCATGTGCTACAGAAGCTTGCTTTAGAAGGAGCGAGAATGATCCTGATCGCTCCTTTCTGGCCCAGGCAAATCTGGTTCTCTCTTCTACAACAATACTCGGAGGTTCCTCCTCTTCCTCTTCCTTTATCTCCAGGATTGCTGACCCAGGATCAGGGGACCCTGGTCCATCCGGGATTCAAGTCCCTTCAACTTCATGCATGGCTCCTGCAGACCTAGCTCAATCTCGTTTTGGCATTTCTCCTAAGGTGGCCGAGATTCTGGTGGAGGCTAGAAAACCCTCCACTAGGTCCACCCCACGCCATGAAATGGAAAAGATTTTCTATCTCGCAAGGCCAGGAACGTGAGCCCTTTTCCTGCCCTGTGACCATTCTGCTTGAGTACATGCGCCATCTTTTCGACCTGGGTCTCAGTCACTCCTCTTTGAAAGTCCATATGGCGGCTATTTCAGCCTACCATGTCCCTTTCACTGATAAGGCATTTGCCCAGCTGGAGGTATCCAAAACTTTCCTCAGAGGGGTCCTTCATCTCAGGCCCCTGTCCAGACTCCAGCTCGCCTTGGGACTTAAACTTTGTCCCCCTAGAAACTTACCCTTCCTCCCTTTGAGCCTGCGGCTTCCTCAGACTTGAAGTTTTTATCGTGGAAGATGCTCTTCTTGGTGGCCATTACTTCTGCTGGCAGAATTTCCGAGCTCCAGGCACTGATGTGCAAAATCCCTTATTTGATTTTTCACAAAGAACGAGTAGCTCTTCGCACGAATCCTAAGTTTCTTCCGAAGGTAGTAGCGGAATCTACCTTAAATCAGTCTATGGAATTACCTGCTTTCTTCACGTAGTACTCCAATCAAGGAGAATACGTGCTCCATACCATGGATGTTCACAGGATTCTGAGATACTACACCGATAGGACGAAGGATCTCAGAAAGACTGATCAGTTGTTCGTCTCTTTCGCTCTTAAAAGAGAAGGCAATGCTGTCTCTAAGCAATGCCTATCAAAATGGTTGGGCCCATTGCATCACTTTCTGTTATGACAGTATAATAAGACCCTCCCGGTCAAGTCAGAGGTCACTCCACTCGTGGAGTTGCCGCCTCTGCGGCTTGTTTCAAGAACGTGTCTGCAGCAGACATCTGTGCTGCCGCCACTTGGACTTCTGTCCATACCTTTACTAAACATTACAGTTTAGACATTGCCTCTCGCCGTAGAGCAGGCTTCGGGTTAGCTGTCTTGCAAGGCCTCCTTTCTTGAGACCTGCTAGATTATTTAATACTTTTTGGAGTAGTTCCTCCTCCAGGTGCCTTTCATTTGTTCCAGACTGCTTGGGATTCTGTCCTATATATAATTACCTACTGCAAGAGCCCTCTTGAAGTAAGATAGTACAGTTACATAAGAACTTACCGTAACAGTAGATCTTCGAGAGAGGCTCTTGCAGTAGGTAATCACTTCCCGGCCTCCATCCCCCTAGGCTTTTTTCAGCTCCTTTTTCATTGAGGGAAATGTCTGCTTCTCTCTCGTCCGGGCCTGTGGTGGGAAAGAACTGGAAGGCGGGCGTCTGGGACCGCCCCTTTATACCGACGTCGAATGATGCCGGTCACCTGACGTGGGGGCGGTCCCTGCCAGGGACTGCTAGCTAGAAATTTTTCTGTGGGGTCCTGTCGCCGGCCGGCGTCAGTCTTATATGTAATTACCTACTGCAAGAGCCTCTCTCGAAGATCTACTGTTACGGTAACTTCTTACGTAGCTGTACTATCTTCGAGGGGATCTCAGTC
Organism: Neoceratodus forsteri; assembly: GCA_016271365.2. Classification (NCBI taxonomy): domain Eukaryota; kingdom Metazoa; phylum Chordata; order Ceratodontiformes; family Ceratodontidae; genus Neoceratodus; species Neoceratodus forsteri. Next base: position 1,018,746,060 of record CM057454.1, on the reverse strand, counting down.
ATCATGTTTGCTTTCCCTCCCACCATCCCCTTTTTAAGGGACTTCTGTCTAGAACTGGCTATCTGGTGTATTCAGCCTTCTGTACAGGCATGGGCCCTCTCTTTCACCTCAGATCCCCATTGCTGGGGCTATTCTTCCTTTGTCTCGAGGGGGAAAGAACTGAGGAGGGAGCAAGGCTGCTCACGCCTTTATAGGGTTGATGACATCGATGGACATCAACGGCGTGGGTGGCCGCAGTTGGTACTGCTGAAAAATCTTCTGTGTGGATCCTACTTCACCGATGGTGAAGTTCCTATGGTGTGACCTGATGACTGAGATCCCCTCGATGACCTACTGTTAATGATGCGTTCTTACGTAACTGTTCTGTCTTTGAGAAAATCTGCTCTATAGAGCCACAGCTTACTCTTGCACCCACCCATACCTTCTGTATTTCAGGTAGCATACACTGGAAGACATGCCCATTACTGCGTGCTTGTACTTCTTCTTTTCTGCGCCGTTTTAATGGGTATTGTTTGAGAACTATCTCCCCTACGGTGAGCCTGGTTAGAGTTTTGGTCTCCTGTTCCTGTCAGTAGGGTACGACTCTGACCTTGTCCTCAGAGGGGAAACTTAAGGTGGTATAGGACCCCCCCCCTCCCAAAATGTTATATAGGTGGCATGGATGTCAGCATAAGTGGCCCCAGCTTGGCACAAGTTTCTGAGTGGTCCTGACGCCAGTGGCTCACAGTTCCAATGATATGGCTTTGCAGAGGAGATTCTCTCTAAGATCAAGTACTACTGGTAAGTAACAAAACGTTTGTCTAGAAGGGTACGCTTGTGAGTTATAGAAGCTTTCCCAGCCTCCCCTTCCAGAACCTGAATAAAGAGGTTCTGCAGGTCATGTCAAATCAACTGTTTTAAAATGTTCTGCTTGAGCATTTTACAGTTTCAGACATTACTGTTTTCATAGTTTGTGATATTGTGATTTTTCATTTCTTATTTAATTTATGTTTCTTAATACATAGTATAGGTTAGTCAAGTAGTCACTGCTCTCTTCTGCGCTTCAGTCATAAATCTTCTGTTAGAATGCCAGAAGAGCATGTCCACACTGGAGAGTTTGAACTTTACTATTCTGAAGTTCTGTCTCCGGGGCAACAGCTTAGGGAGGAGATGCTGCTATTTGTATGACTCACAAATACACTGTATTGAAAAACATCACTGCTGTGTTTGGTTTCATCTAACCTACATTAATTTTGTTTTTGACTTTGCTACTATCAAGCTCTGTTCCCCTTAGGATTTTGAAAGTGTTAGCCACTGTGGCTAAAATGACTCTAGACTGTTTAGCCACTACGTGAAAGCATGAGCCACACAATATATGCTGCCAAATTAGGTTATTCTGAACCATGTACTATATTGTTGCTAAAAACAGCATGAACAGAAGGTTTTAACCTCTGTGACGCAGGTAACTTTAAAAAGTATTGGAAATTTTAGCCACATGCTAAAAACGTTTGCTGGTGGCGACATGGCCAGTGGCAATTGGGAACATAGTCAAGATAGAAAATGTTGTCCTGATAAGAGATGTCGTCAGCAAAATAGCACCATTTATCTGGCAACATTTATTGTCACTGGTGTGTGTAAATATTTATAACATGGGGTCTAGCAAATCCTGCTTCCTGAGTGGCCAAAACCTGCTTGCATTGGAGTGGGATTAGTTAGTATATCAGTATTTCAGATGTCGTGTCTGTCCTACATATAGAGAATCAATGCTCCAGATAACGTTGGCAGATAGGAGTAATTTACTCACCAGTTTTAAAATATAGTGAGTAAAACAAAATGGGGATGTGTGCAAGTGCTGTAAATCTGGAAAAACTCCTCCTTTTGAATCACCAGTTATGTTAAGAAGCACTGTTCTGTGAAGTGTGGAGCATTTACAAATGTTGAGTGAGTACTGGTACTCATTAGAAAAGAAAAAAAAAATTCTGAAGAGTGTTTCCTAAAATGAGGTGAGTAAAATAGGTCGGTACTCACCTTATCTGGAGCCCTTCTAAGAGAATAATGCATAGGTAACTGTATGTTACAAACCTGGAAAGCAAAGCTGTAGAAGTTTATGTGGACATCATACACCAAGGGTGCATAACATAAAACAAACAGAAAAACATCATAAGCACACAGTCCCTTATGTTTTATTTGTATACTTTCTGGTGCAGGGACATAAGTACAAAAAAAAACAAACACAAAAAAAAACAGCAGGAAGATTCACAAAGTTTCTCACTGTAGAAAAGGAATGTGAAATGTGAGCACTCTGATGTACTAACCAGGTATGATGTCATACCTGGTTATTACGGCATTTGATCACACTGATAATCAGTGTGATGGGGGGGTCACGGGTTATTATAATGTTATCTAAGAGAATATACTTGTAGAGTAGAAACTCATATTTGGCTGTCTCTAAATCTGCTGGTGTAGATTACTGACCATTATCTGTAAACTTGGACTGTTTGTTTTTGTTGATATTCCAAAGCTGCTGTGATTAAATAACTGTTATTGACATTTCAGGTTCATGGTGGGATGTGGGCGTTGTGATGAGTGGTTCCATGGGGATTGTATTGGCTTAAGTCTTGCTCAAGCACAGCACATGGAGCAAGAAGATACCGAGTACGTTTGTATAAAGTGTGCTGATGAAGACAAAAAAGTTAAGTCTGTTGATCACAGTATACAAGATTTCCATGCCAAGCATCAGCGACATGGAGAAAAGGCAGTAGAAAAGTCTGGAATATCCAGTCCCATTGGTGGCTCAAGTGTGAAAAGTGGGGCTAATGAAAAAACAAAGCATGTAGAAGATGCCGCAAAACACAAGGTCAGAATTTTTAAGAAGGTAAGTCCTGCAGGCCTCCTGTGATATAATTTGCTGTAATTTCTTTTTGTTTTTCTCTTGCTTATTCATCTTGAAATATATTGTGAAGCATTAGGAGTCATATTTTTTTTGAGTTAACGGTTTCTTCCCACCTACGAGAGCCCAACCAGTCCTGCTGTCTTTCTTGGTATGCTCCTGACCCTGCTTTTACCCACTGGATCATGTCCAACATCATCTTTTCTTGGCCAGGCGTTCTGATTGCCGGCTGAGCCCCAGAGCTTGCCCCCTGTGGTGTGGCTCAGACTGCGGGCATCAACCCAAATAAATAAATCTACTTGTATGCCAGTATGGGGGGGGGAAACGGACGGACAGGGTCAGGACTGTTGACATGGGATGGCATCATCTGTCATTAGTGATATATGATAAGGCTATTTTTTCCCTGAGCTTTTCCACCCGACTTCCCTCCTCCTGAGACATTATGCATCATCCGCTACTCACACGCTGGCCATTGGATAATGAACTGATATTAAATGATCATCCATAGTGTCAAAGCTCCTATACAGTCCACAAGACATGTTGCAGAGTAGAGGGACATCCCCCCACCCCCTGCTGGGGCCTTTGCATCTACTCCCGCTGGCCCAGAGTGTGGGAGTGGTATTGCAGCGCACAGCCATGCAGAACATCAGGTGAGCTGGGGATAGTAGTTTAAAATGTTTTAAAACTCAAAGATTTGAATTTTGCTTACAGTGTTGACAGGGTCAGCCCAACATGCCCAGGCTTGCGCCTCACACTTGGAGTCATTGGTGGGTGGGCGAGAGGAGGATTGAGTTTCCCAGGGGATGCTTTCCAAGGGGAAGCTGTAGCACATTGCTGTAACACCACTTCTTTGACTGTGCTTTGCAACTGAGTATTTGCATTTAGGAGGGTCAGGTTACCTGGCTGAGCTTGTATGGAGCTCCGGATGCCAGCACCCAGGGGAAGGAACAAAGTGGATGCACAACAATCCTCCGAATGATTCCTGCAGTCCTGTCTAGCACTGCTCCTCTGCCTGTAGCCTCTAACCAGATTCCATCATGGCTGGTGGGGGATGCTGTGGAAAGGGGCTTGGGTAAGGAGGTTTCGGGACAGGGATATCACAACCACAGGGGGCCATGGGGTGAGTATTAGTGGTTCAGAACTAACTAAAAAAGGGAATCTGTCATGTGAATGAAAGATGTTTGTAAAATAAACTGTTAAAAGTTAACAACACAAAGGGTCCCACACTCAAGTGTGGATCTGGTCCCAATGTGCACTTTGTGTGCAGAAAGATTTTGGTTTACTTACTGTTTACTGTATTATAGTAGATTGTATCAGGCTGTTTTTGCTTACTTCTAGGCAGACATGTTCTGTAACTACAAATCTTCTGAATTACTTGTAGCTGACATTAGAGAAGTACTACAGCATGTGGAGATTCAGTAGCCTGCTGTGCATGTTAGAGCTTTTATAATCTCGGTTCAGGTATTTTCTGGTCCTACTTATCTCTAGGGGCTGCCTGCAGTCTACTGTGACTGTACTTAGCCCCTGGATGTCAACGAGACCAGCAAACAAAAGATCAGAGCTTATATAAGTTCTAAGATGTACTGCAGGCTATTGAATCGCCCACTGTTGCAGTACTGCTCTGATGTCAGCCACAGGGGATTCTGGGATTTGTAGTTAGAGAAGCAGTCTGCCTAGAAATAAGCAAAACTAGTCTGATACGGTCTATTGTATTATGATAAACAGGAAGTAAATGAAAATATTTTTGCACACAAAGTGCACATTAGGACCAGCCCCACACTTTGGTGGGGGGCCCCTGGTATTGGCAGTTCCTTTGTAAGGATTATTTTCTAAGAGATAATCACCCTCCTTTTGAGCCACACCAGTGGAGCTATAAGCTGCTGGCATTGGGACCACTCAGAAACGTTGACATCTGACTTTGGGGGTATCTCTTGCAGGAGGCCACACCTGTGGAACTATAGCCGACAGGCACTAGGACCACAAGGAAACTTTTCGAGCTAGCAGTCTATCAGGGGGCTGCCCTCTCTGACGTTAAACGCCAATGTCCTGTCCTGTAAGAGTGGGCAGTCCCTGAACCCTCCTTTGTTCTTTTTCTGCCATTGACCATAGCACATCCAACTTAACGAGATCTGCCAGCTTCAGTCGACCACCATTTTGCCAACGTATTTAGTCGAACTTCTGTTTTTCTCTCCCTAGTGTGTATCACTTTAGCAATAAAGTGATTTTTTTTTTCCCTCCCCGTTTATTTAGTTTTTGTTGACCAGGTAAGTGCACTAGACAAATCCTGCCTATTTTCAGGCACGACCTGGGAGAGGGGGATACAGATGAATGCCAACTGTGCTTGAACCAGATTAAGCTGTTGGTGGTATTTTTAGTGAATGAGGGAAATTTGGCCAGGACACCGGGGAAATTCCCCTACTCTTTTCGATAAGTGCCATGGGATCTTTAACATCCACTTGAACTACCACCAATCCAGGCAGATGGGACCTCGGTTTAACGTCTCATCTGAAAGATGGCACCTCAGAAGCGCAGCATCCCTCTCATGCTGCACTACAGTGTCAGTACTGGGATATTAACCCAAGTGCCAGATGTGGGAACTGAACCCACAGCCCTCTGATCTCCCGGCCTCAAAGGTGAGTGTGCTACCTGCTGAGCCACTGACACTGTAATGCCGAGCTCCTCCTTCAGGAACCTCTTCAAAAAGTGTGCCTGCACACAGTATAGCCCTGAGATGGAGCACCACGAGGCCAGTGTCTGCTGCCAAGGCCCAGAACACAACACCCAGGCTTGCGTGATCTGTTGTGGCTTCAACTAGGCCACCTGAAAGCACCAAGTACAGACCCTCAAAATTTTTCTGCTGAAGCAGAACATCGCCCAGATGGAGAAGGAGCTTCGGGCTCGAAGTTCCACCGCCTCCCCTGCGATGTCCTTGGGCTGGCAGCCTTCCAAGGCCCAGGACAGGTCTACGGGGAAGCATGGACATCGAGACTTGGACCATCACAAGGAGAAATCCCAGTCCCCCGTGTCTCGATCCCTATCGATGTCCCGTGTGCTGACCTTGGTGGGGCCGTCCTTGTCTGGAGCAGCCCCTTTGCCTCACATGCCCTTTACCCTTCAGAGCTACTATTGGCAGCTTCCCCCACCAAGTTTTCGGGGGGGTCAGCTCCAGGGGCTTTGGCTCCCCACAGACTTCACAGCCCCTACTCCTCAGGCCTTTGTTTTCAGCGGGCACACAGCTGGGTGGCTCAGCTGGTTTGTCTTTGATGGGCTTAGCATTGGCGGTCATCTGGACACAGCCTTACCTCCCACCACCGACCTTGGCAGTTTCCTCGACTATTGCCTCAGGCTCGGAGCCACTAACCTACCTGAGTCACCCCAGCCGGAGCCCTGGTCGCTGTCACCCTCCCTGACACCGACCCAGGCCGAGGAGCTTCCTTGCAGGCCCTAACCTGTGCAGCTGCCCTCCCCGATGCCGACTCAGCATTTTCTCACCCGATGCCTATAGCGGTGGACTTCCACTCCATTATTACCGTCTTATGGGACTTTATGCAGGCTAAGCTTGCCCCCCCCCCCCAGGCATGTTCCCACAATACCACCCTGCTCCTCCAGCAGGGCCATGGCCCATGCAGCTGCACAGATGTCTGCAGCTGACACTTTTCTGAAAGAAACCATTGAGCTGGCTATACCTCTGGTGGAATGGCCCTTGACCACTCCCAGAAGGGACTTGTACTTGTGGTAATAATAAACAGTGCAGTTCGCTAAGCACTTAGACAAGCACTGTTTGGAAACAGGAGTGCTCTGTCTCTCAGGGGTGAACGAAACAAACAACTGGTCAGATTTTATGAAAGGTTTTGTGCGGTTCATGTAGTACCGCAAAATTCTGTATACATCCAAAGTATGGAGGAAGGCCTCTCTCTGATTGGAATACTCAAGAAAATAAACTGAAAGGTGGATGGGTTGATTCAAAGTAAACTCCGAACAGCCACCTTAGGTAAATGCTTAGGATTAGTGTGCAATGACACCCTGTCTTTGTGAAAAAACAAAAAAGGCTTTTTACTCATAAGAGCCTGGAGCTCGGAAATGCTTAGAGCAGAAGTAACAGCAACTAAAAAGAGCACTTTCCATGACAGAAAGCACAGCTCAAAACTCGTGGCTGGTTTAAAGGGAGGTAAAGTAAGTTTCTCCAACATAATGCTACGGTCCCATGGAGGGACCGGGTCCCAAATGGGAGACTTCAGATGTAAAATGCCCTGCAAGAATGTGCGGGACACCTCGAACTCGGTAACAGCTTTGCCATCGATAGGTGCATGGTTCGCAGAGATGGCAGAAAGGTGCACCATGATTGGGAAGTTCCTGTCATCGAGGCACAGGTCAGGAAGCATAGGAGAACCAGGAGCAGGTATAAAATTTGCAAGCAGCGGTTTATTTTTTTTCCAATAACAGTAAAATAAAAAATAAAAATTTGTTCAGTATAACTATTTTACAAAGGCAGTACAAACACAGAAAACAATGTCCTTCATCTGAGGATATCTCTAATTCCAAGTTTCAGTCTTGCACACACACACACACACTCTCTCTCTCTCTCTCGCAAACATATTGCTGCTCTTTTTATAAGTCTGTGTCTGGGAACTCGTTAAGAAGACATCCTGTTTTTCAGAAAATGTTCATGTCAGTTTCCTTCCTTGCAGGTACAGCAAAACAGTACATGGTGTCCCAGAACTGACCTCCTGTTAACAGCTCTGCAAAGAGTTTGCAAACCAGCATCTCAGGTTAACTCCTTGAGCTCCAAATAGCTTTTTGCAATTATTTCAACACTATAACCATATGCTGTACATTTTCAAACCAAGGTATCCCACTTTCACATAAAGATTGACATATATTTTATAACTTCAGATACACAAGGGGGAAGAAAAGATAGAATCAGCAAGTGAAGGCAGAGAGATAGCAGTAGGGAGAGGAAATGGTGAGACTATCGGAGTGGCCAGTTCCTAGGTCTCACAGAAAAATTTGACTGCGTAGTCCGACAGACAAGAGACAGAACAGAAAAGGATAAAACAGTTCCTTGCATTTAACTCTTCTACATAGCAAATGGGACAGGGTCTTATTCAACCCTGTCACAGTATCTCAAGCCTGAATCTGAAAGGGAAAGAAGGTACTCCAACATCTGATTCAGCAGGCAAGTGAAAGGATCCAAGTGGTGAGCAGCAGCCCAGAGGCAGAAATGCTTCCATTTCATAGCGTAGGTAGCTCTGGTGGAGGGTTTCTTGGCAGCCACCGGAACGTCAGCGACCCTAGAGGACACCCTGAAGTGGGCAATAACTAGGTCCGCAGGGGCCACGCATGGAGATGTAGGTACTTTAGGTCTAGATGGACCAGGGTGCTTGGTCCTGGGAGAGAAAGCCGGTGCACAGAGGCAAAGCCACCGGAAGTTTCACTGCCAGCTGTTGCAGCAAGACAAACCAAATCTGATGTGGCCAGAAGGGGACTGTGAGAATCATCTCCGCCCCTTCTGACGGGAGCTTGATCAGAAAGGACATGGTACCCAGTAAGCTTCTTCCACCTCCACCACCTACACCCCCCCTCCTCGGGAGGGTGAAGGCTTAATACTCCCGACCCCTAAGGAGCCAACTCCACCTCCTAGGGGCAGATCTAGAGAGAGAAAAAGATGCCCATCACAGTCTCCCTCTGGGTCTCTGAGCCCTAAACGACCCAGGGGCAGACGACACCCACTGGGGGATGACTCCAGACCGGATACGTCCGATACCTCCAGGTCTCCATCCCCCTATAGCCCCCCATCACCAGACCCACGAGACCAGCCAAGGTCACCACCGGATGATTCCTCTTTCTCCGAAATTATGAGGCACATCCAGGAGAATATGGGATGGGAGACTGAAGACTTGGACCCCGAGAGACAACACCTTGCCCATTACCTTCGGCAGAAGGACCCAAAGCCTGTGGTGGTCCCACCTCTAGTGGACACTTTCATGGACATCACCAAGGCGGCTTGGAGGCATCCGCACACGACACCGGCTGTTCCTAAGAAGGCTGACCGCCTCTACAGAGCTCCTATGGAGGACCTGTATCTGGCGCAGCAACCCCTGGCAGACTCACTGGTCATTATGGCGTCTCATGATTGGTCTCAGCGACTGCAGCACTTGAGTACCCAGCCTCTGAACCAAAGAATCTAAACAATTAGATTCTATGGGAAGATGCATGTATGAGGCTGCTACATGCTCGATAAGGTCTTTGAATTACCTCACGCACATGGTGCAATTTCAAAACGCCCTCTGGGAGCAGGGCCAAGACCTTTTGAAGGACTTTCCGGATGGCGAAAAGAAGGAAGAGCTGCTCAGCCTCCTTCATACTGGGTCGGATGTAGGGACCCAGGTTCTCCAAACCGCTTATGATTCAGCGGACTCGGCCGCCAGGGGAGCAGCTACTGGCGTTTGTCTTCGGAGACACTCTTGGTTGAGAGTCTCCGGTTTCACCCCGGACTTTCAGAAGAATATCCTAGATGTCCCTTATAATAGAGCTGTCCTTTTTGATGAGGAATCCGAGAAGGTAATTACCAAGCTACAGGACGCGTGGAAGGCAGTTCGGACTGTACAGGCTATGTACAGGCCCAAATCTGGTTCCTTTCAGAGGAACCAGAACCGTTTTCGCGGCAGGCAACAACGGCAACAGCCGTGTTCCGGCCAGCAACCCCAGGGCAATTTTGGTTGCAAAGGTCAAGCCAGATTCCCCACGGGACAGGTCTCAAAGCATCCCAAGGCAGCCCAGCCCACGGGACCCAATGCCACCACAGCATGACTCCTTCCCAGCCCTCGCGACTTCCTCTGGATGAAAGGATAAAGGTTGGGGGTCGCATCTCTCATTACCTTCTGGGATGGCAGAAGATCACCTCCGACCAGTGGGTGTTACAGTTGGTACAACGAGGATACTCTATAGAGTTCCTTGGCCACCCACCGTCCAGACCTCCCCTGCTCTCCCGTTACTCGGGTCAGCATGCTCTGCTCATCCAGCAGGATATCTTGGCCCTCCTGGACAGGGAGGCCATAGAGTACGTTCCACCGGACCAGAAAGGAAAAGGTTATTATTCCCACTTCTTCCTGGTCCCAAAGAAAACAGGGGACATGTGCCCAATCTTAGATCTCAGCAATCTCAACACGTTTGTGTTATACAAACGCTTCCGCATAGTGACCCTACCGGGTCTCATCCCCATGCTCAAAGAAGGCGCATGACTAGCATCGCTGGACATGCAGGACGCTTACCTACATCTCCTGATCGCTTGAACGCATCAAAGGTTTCTGCGCTTCGAGTTTCTGGGACGCCACTACTAGTTCCGAGCCTCCCGTTTGGACTGTCTTCCGCACCACGGGTGTTTACGAAGTGCATGGCAGTCATGGCAGCAACTCTCAGGAGGCAGGGCCACTATGTTTTTCCGTACCTAGATGACTTGCTCCTCATGACACTCTTTCAGGAGGCCCTGATGTCCGTGATTCAGGATACCCATTCTCTTTTCCAATTGTTGGGCATCATCATCAACCAGGAGAAGTCGCACCTTGTCCCTTCTCAGTCTCTGCAATTTATTGGAGCAGTTCTGGAAATCACTCAAGGGAGAGCATTTCTTTCTTCCTTCCTTCGGACAGGATGGAACACATCACATCCCTCATATGGGACACAGTGATGAAGACAGTGGTGCCTGTCAGGACCGTTCTTTGCTTGCTCAGACATATGGCAGCTGCCATTGCGACGGTTCCCCTAGCCTGACTGCATATGCGGGTTACCCAATGGATGTTGCGGGCTCAGTGGGACCAGAAGCAAGTTCATATGCAGCATCCAGTCCGGATCACGAATGCCGTCATCCGAGACTGGCAATGGTGGCTCGTCCCGGGCCATCTCTCGAAAGGAGTCTCCTTCATGGCTCCACCTCCTTTAGTGACACTTTCCATGGATGCCTCAGGATCTGGATGGGGAGCGCACCTCAACAGGGTCAGGACTCAAGGCTCATGGTCATCTCTAGAGTCCCATCTGCACATAAATATTCTGGAGATGAGAGCCATCCTCTATGCCCTACAAGCATTCCAGGTGGATATTCCATTGGGTACTCTTCTGATTCAAACAGACAATACTGCGGTGATGTACTATCTCAACAAACAAGGAGGCACTCATTCCTACTCCTTTGCAGGGAGGCTCAAAGGGTTTGGAATTGGGTACTGCAACACGGCGCAGATATTATTGCACTGCACGTCCCCGGAGTGGACAACACAATCACGGACAGTCTTAGCCGACCAGAGGCCAGAGTCCATGAATGGGAGCTGCTTCAGGAAGTCGCAGAGGATCTGTTTTGCAGATGGGGGACACCAGAATTAGACCTTTTCGCGTCCCCATCCAAAGCAAAACTGCCCAATTTTTTGCTCGCTAGATCCAGGGCCTGGTGTTTTCTGGCGAGACGTGTTGTCCCTCTCTTGGACGGGCAGATTCTCCACGCTTTCCCACCCTTCCCTTTGATCCAGAGGGTTTTACTGAAGCTCCGACAAGAGCGGGCGTCACTGATTCTGGTAGCGCCCTTTTGGCCCAGGCAAATTTGGTTCCCTCTGTTACATCAACTGACCCAGGAACCTCTGGTGCCTCTGCCATTTAGCTCTCAACTTCTGTCCTAGGAGGCAGGCTCCTTAGTCCATCCGGATCTTTGGTCGCTGAACCTGCATGCCTGGCTCCTAAAGCCATAGCAGTCCTGAGATACGGGGTCTCTCGGGAAGTTGCGGACGTTCTGGCAGCAGCAAGAAAACCCTCCACTCACGCCGCTCACGCCATTAAGTGGCGAAGATTTTACATCTGGGCTCAAGCTCATGGATTGACCCCATTGGATTGTTCAGAGAGGTCAGTGTTAGACTACCTTCTAACCCTGTACGAGGCAGGCCTTGCCTACTCTTCCATTAAGGTTCACCTGTGCGTCATTTCGGCATATCATTCACTGATAGGTCATAGCTCGCTAGCTCAGCTAGAGGCTTCACACGCTTTTTTGCATGGCATCCTGCACCTGAGACCTCCTATCAGAGACCCGGTTCCACCTTGGGATCTCCCCTTTGTTTTAGAGCAGCTTACTCTACCTCCTTTTGAACCAGCCACGGATTGCGAGCTGCGTCTCCTCGCTTGGAAGATGCTCCTTTTAGTTGCTGTTACTTCTGCCAGAAGAGTTTCTGAGCTTCATGCAGCCATGTAAAGGATCCTTATTTGTTTTTTCACAAGGACAGGGCGTCGTTAGGATTTGTTCTTAAGGTACTTCCCAAAGTGGTCTCGGCGGTCACACTCAACCAGGCTATAGACCTGCCGGTGTATTACCCGAATTATGGTAACGGGGGGAGGCCCAGTTGCATACTCTAGATATGCATAGATGTCTCGATATTATCTGACCAAAACCAAAGCCCATCGTAAGTCGGACCAGCTCTTTGTTTCCTACGCACAGCGGATGCTCAGTGCTCCTGTTTCAAAACAGTCGCTTTCCAGATGGTTGGTCAAGTGCATTATGTTCTGTTATCAGAAGCGCAATAAACCCTTACTGGGACAGGTGAAGGGTCATTCTACGAGGGGGGTGGCTACCTCTTTCGCTGCGCTCAAAAATGTCTCCACTTCAGCGACTTGGAGCACTGTGAACACTTTCATCAGACACTACAGTTTGGACATTGCCTCTAGGCGTAGAGCTGGATTCGGCTTGGCAGTCCTTCAAGGACTCTTGTCCTGAAGTCTGAGTCATCTCTCCTACCCTCCTCCTGGTAGCAAATTGTTCCCTTACTGCTTGGGAATCAGTCCTAATGGTGTAACCTGCTGCAAGAGCTGTTTCTCATAGTAAGGTAGTACAGTTATGTAAGAACTTACCGTAGCAGTAGATCTTCGAGAACAGTTCTTGCAGCAGGTAGTTTCCCTCCCACCTTCCTCTCTGGAGGTTGTCTTCTGACCTAGTTTTTAGGCTACAGCGTTCTTTGACGCCTTTTTTCTAACCTACCTTTGGAAGCGGATCCTCGGTCTCCCCTTCAGTTGTCACACTTGAGTCGGGAGTCTCCGGCGGGAGAACTGGGGATGCTGGGGGACCGCTCCCTTTTATGTGATGCCTGACCTCGGGCAGGCGCTGACGTCAGGGGTGGTCCCCCGCTGGATACTGCTAGCTAGAATTTTTCCGTGGGGTCCTGGTGCCTGCTGGCTTCAGTCCTAATGGTGTAACCTGCTGCAAGAGCTGTTCTCGAAGATCTGCTGTTACGGTAAGTTCTTATGTAACTGTACTTTCCACTGCCAGCTGCTGCAGCAGAGGAACCCAAATCTTTTTTTTTTCTTACTTTGTTTCTCCTGGTCGGCTGGTCCTCCATCCACCAGTCCCCCCAGCCCGTCACTCTGGAGTCCACTGGGACTCACCAAATGGCGGGGTGCGGACCCTGCGGGGGACCAGTATCATTCTGCTAGGCGGCGGCCATCTCCCCCCCAGTGTGGCGTGGCAGCGTGCGATGATGCCAGTGGCTGAGCTGCATGTGCTTATGCAGGCAGCATGCCGGGCATCTGCTCTGCGTCTGCCCCCTCTGGCTGCGGGTCCATTGTGCAAGCCCACAGCTGCTGCTAGGGGCCAGGCAAGCAGCGGTCTCCGTCCCCACCCCTTCCTGGGAGAGGATAGCTGTCCTCCGGATGCACAATCCTTGCCCTCCCCAGCCAACTCCCTGCACTACGAACACGGGTCGCCAGCATGGCAGGAGGTAAGGCAGCGATGCCTCTGCCCTCCATGCCACTGGGCCAGCCCTGAAGGACCCATATCTGATGCGGTCAATAGGAAGCAACGAGTATCATCTCTGTCCCCTCTGACTGAAGTTTGTGGACAACCCTCTGCAGAAGTGGGCAGGGAGGAAAGGCATACAGAAACCACTCTTTCCAGGAGATGGACAACGCATTGCACCAGAAAACTCCAGGTCCTGGATCGAGCGAGCAGAAAAGTGGCTGACTTGTGTCGCGTGGGGATGCAAAAAGGTCCAGCTCTGGATGTCCTCACCTGAAGAAGAGGTCTGCGACCACCAAGGACAGGAGCTCCCACTTGTGCATCCTCGACCTGGACCAGCTTAGACTGTCGGCCAGGGTGTTTTGGACACCTGGAACATGGACGGCTAAACATTCCAGGTCGTGCTGGATGGCCCAATACCAGACCCTCATGGCATTCTGACAAAGGGGGTAAGAATGTGTACCCTCTTGTTTGTTGATGTAGAAGACTACGGACATGTCTGTCTGCACTAGTAGCTGACCAGGAAGAATGTGAGTCTAAAACACCTGCTGGGCATACAGAACAGCCCACATCTCCAGCACATTAATTGTGGAGATGTTGCTCAGATTCAGACCAGATGCTGTGGGTCGACAGTTGGCTAAATGAGCTCCCCAGCCCAGGTCTGAGATGTCCATGGTGAGAATCTGCTGAGGAGAGGCAACATGGAGGGGAACCACTTTCAGGAGAGTGGTGGGGTTCTGTTGCCACTCCAGGTTCCTCTTCACTTGAGCGGACGCCAGCACCAGCTGCTCCTGATCGTCAGTGCATTGGTCCCATTGGGTTCGCAGAGCCCATTGGAGAACCCTCATATGGAGGCGGGCCAAGGGAACCGTGGCTATAGCCACCGCCATGTACCCCAGCAGGTGAAGAAATACTCTGGCCGGTATCTGATGACTGGAAGGTAGCAACTGGACCTGTGCCATCAGGCACTCTGCTCTGTCCTCCAGCAGGAAAGCTTTTTCCTGGGATGAGTCCAGAATCGCTCATATATACTGGAGGCATTGGTACGGAGAGAGACAAGACTTCGGTAGATTGATAGTGATCCCTAGGATCTGGAAGAGCCGAAAGGTGCCTTCCAGGGTCTGTAGCAGACCGTCCCTGGAGGTGCTATTAGCAGCCAATCATCCAGGTATGGGAACACACAAAAGTCTAGCCTCATCAAAGCAGCAGCTACCACCGGTAGGCACTTGGTTAAAACCGAGGTGCCGAGGAAAGGCTAAAAATGGAGAGCTTGGAACTGAAAGTGATCCCCCTGAAAGCAAAAGTGTTGGAAATGCCTGTGAGCCTGGAAACCTGGGATGTGGTGGTAGGCATCCTGCATGTCCAGGGAACACAGCCAGTCCCCTGGTGAAGGAGGAGCAATAGTCCCTGAAGAATCACCATCCTGAAACGCTTGTATTCTATGAAGAGGTTCAGGTGGCTAACATCCAAGATAAGCCGCAGGTCCCCTGTCTTCTTGGGGACAAAGAAAATGTGGAAGTAGAACCCTTTACCCTTTGATTTCGGAGGGTGGGCTCGATGGCCTTTTTTGCACAGGAGAGCCTGGATCTCTTCTCATACGAGGACGATGTGGTCCCAAGGGTAACGGGAGGGCGAGGCTGGGTTTCTAGGGATGTGGATATGATGTTCTGTCCACACTTGTTGGCCGTTGCTTTTCCCTTTAAGACTCCACTGGAACATCTTCAAGCTGACTCCTCCCACCCACCTGGGTGGTAATTACCTTGGCTCCGACCCATGATGCCAGATTGGTTCCCTCCTTGTCGCTCTTGCACTGAGTAGGACCTTTGCTGTTAAATCTTCGGATTTTCTTCCAAATTCAATAAAAAAACGTTGTCTTCAGGCTCATTCTTCTCGACCACGATAGACGACGACAAGTTTGCTTCGGGGTTCCGGCGATGCTCTGCAGGCAGAGGTCCTGAATGGATTCGCACACCGTGTGCGTGTACTGCCTGGGCCATGAGCACTATCCCCAGGTCTGCGACATATGTTGAACTTTTCATCCTTCCGTTCTCGAAGACTGCCACACTCACTTAACTCTGGGCCGTCTGAACTAACAGAACCTGCCAGTCAAGTCCAAGGATGCCCTCCGGGTGGTCTCCACGGCTGCGGGGTCCACTGAACAGTTAGTGGCTTTCGAAGAGGCGGCGGCCCAGGCCGCAGCTCGGTCCTCCTCCACTTCAGCCTTTTTGCCGATCTTTTTGGGGGCATTGAAGGATTTGTGCTAGGCTCTCCCGACTGATGGCTAGGGCCCTTTGTACCACACCAGACCAAGCCTGAAAAAGAAGCCAGAAATGGTCTCGCTGTCTATCATGGGATCAGAAATGTTCTGGTTCTTCGGCTTCTGATTCCCACGCTTCACCACATCCAACTTTGGTTGAATATTTGGCCCAGACCGCTGGCTTCACAGTAACCCTGTCGGGACAGTTCACCAAGATGCTGGTTGATTTTCTGGTCAAGATCTTTCTCAAGCCGGAGGACCAGTTGTTGACCGAGGATGCCGATACTTCCTTGTTCAGAACTCTGGTCCTGACTCGGACCCAGGGAGGGACGAATCAGTCCGCTGACCCGCCGCCTCTCATTATGACCAGGAACTGGAGGTGCCCTGACTCTCGCTGGCATCCTCTGAGGCCCGCCATTGGTCCTCCTGGTGGTTGAGATTGAGGTCCCGGTCTTATTACCGTGGGTCAAGTGGCTTCCACCAATGTCAGCGCTCCTCCAGATGTCTGAGAAAGTGGTACTGCCACTATTCTTCATCCTCGACCTCTGGTGTGGAGAGACTTTGGTGCAAGTTGTATCAGTGCTACAAGGATCTCATGTGGCAACAGCTGGTGTTCTCCGGTATGAATCCTGTGCCTGCTCCCACCCTTGCCATCACCTGGTTTTCACCGCATAAGCCGATGCCTTCACCGCCTCAGGAGCTGACCAAAACAGTCCCAGATCGGCCTATCCTGGCATCTCCACTGATTACAGTGGAGCCACCTCCTAAACAGTCAAAATCCTGAGCTCTGACCTGGAAGCCTTGGCTGGCTTCAGGTCTCCCCCATCTGCTGTCTGTCACCATCACCCTTGGCCATCCACGGAGGGTCATCGGGGATTCTGGTGGTCCACCCCTCTTCGACTCCTCGGAGTCAGAGGGTTTCTCCTTACACTTCCATCCAGTGGACTTGAAGTCAGTCGAGAATCTGTCGACGGAGCAGGGCCCTACATCCTTTATGGGTCTTTTCCATCTCATCTCAGAATCTACGGGTCTTAAGATGGAGCCTGTTCAAAAATGGGTTCGGTACCCACTCACTGAGATCTTGGACCAGGGTGACTCCTCTGAGCAAGCCTTCCCAGTTGTAGAGGCCATTCTTGGCCTTGCCCTGGAGCTTTGGCAGCGCCATCAGGTCGGATGGCCCGCAAGTATGCAGTCCCTACCGGCTCCCTATCGGGATTCAGATGTAGTTAATAATGAAGTTACAAGGACAATAGAAAGTATTAGGGAAACTATTCAAACTAATCAAAGGACAGGATGAAAAATACAAGAATTGAATCTATTAAAATAAGAAATTAGAGATTCTTATAACACAGACAAAAACAAGCAAATGGGCAATTTGATAAATTTAGACCAGGAATTGGACCGGAGTGAGGTAATCTGGTCTAGAGACAGTGAAACCCGATATATGAATCCTGAACTTGATAATTCTCTACCCATGGAGACGATAACTAGGGAATGTGCTAAAAGCCCTAAGAAATCCTCAGACAGCTAATGTACTAATTTTTGAACAGCTAACCAGTCAAACAGGATTTATCTTTTATAAAAGGATTATGTATTGATAGTAAAAGAAGAATAGATGGTATTTATTGTAAATTGTACCAGAATGATTCTTTTAAACCAGAGCAAGAACTTACTTTAATAAGCAATAACTTAGAGATATGGACTATGGTAACTGAAGTAAGTGTTACCAAATTTGAGAATGAACAGATAGGAGAGGATAGGACTAATGCATCACATTCCACTATGATTGAATTAGTGGACCAGGGAGAAACAGAACTGGACTCAGAGTTGGTGATGTTGCCTAGTAATTATGAAGAACCTGATTCTATTTTGGAAGAACTTAAAGCAGGGAACTTTGAGATTTGGGGAAAAATGAAAACAACAAAAAATAAGAGAAAAGGATGTGAATACTAAAAATAAAACAAACAAGAAACAAAAAAAGTTATTCAGAAAATGAAAGGAGAGAATCAGAGAATAAGGATAGGAATTGTAGAAGAGTTAAAGATCAGATGGATGAAAAATTGAAAAAAGAAGCAGAATTAGTGAAAGAGATGGAGATGGAAAGTGGGGAGAAATTAATGAAGGAAATGGATAACAGACATGAAACAACTAAACTAAAAAAAAAAGAAAAGTTAACATAAAAGACAATAAAAGTAAAAATAACAAAAGGATGATAAATTTAAAAATAAGAAAGTAGTCCAAATAGAAGGTAAAGAAAATAGTATAAATGAAAGCATAGAAATGAAAGATTTTAACGGAAAATTGAGTAAAGAAAAAGAAGTAAATGTGACAACGCACTTAAAGATTTTCTGGTAAGAACTATTGAGACGGATTTTGTTCTACCAATTGATCACATTATGCCAGAAGAGACTGAAATAAAATTAAATACTCACTTGAAACATCTGTTGAGGTCAGTATATAATGGAGAAGGAGAAATGGACAGACTTATTAACAGCATGAGTGTTATAAGACCATTGACAGATAAAGAATTGGGTCTCTTGCTATCCGATCAATACTATGTGCCAAAAGCACTGGAAAATCAGAAAGAAAAAATTAGGGATTTGAATTAGATAGTGTAACTGGAATTAGAACACTTTTTCCGGAATACTATAAGTCTAGACAGATTCTAAAAAATAAGGATAATGACTATATGATTTCAGTTTTTGGATTAGGGAAGTATAACATCAAACTCAAGGTAACTGATTTGTTACAGAATTTACTAAGAGATAAAGACCTCAACAAAAGGATTATAAAAGCCAAAAAATGGGAAAGGGATGGCCGATTAACTATTTGGGTAAACTATCTAGTTGACTATAACTAAACTATCTTTTGACCAAGACAGAAAGACTTGATCATGCAGACATATATCTAAGGGGAGAACATGAAGTAAATGATAAAGAATGGAAGGAGCAGAATGATGATCAGTGGGTAAACTTAATTAAGATGAGTAATAGAGTTCAAGTATTACAAGACTGTGATGATAACTGACAACTGATAGAGAACAACGATCATAAAACACAGGAGCTAAGACCAACAGATGCTAGGATGTTATCTTGGAATGTGGCAGTAATAGGTGAACAAATTGCAGATCCCTCATTTATCACATACATAACAAAATTTAACATTGTTTGCATACAAGAATCATGGAAGAAGGAAGAGGTTAACATAAATGGATATAAGACATTTCACAAAAAAGCCAGGAGTCTTAAATAATTTGGTAGACTGTCAGGAGGTTTAATAACATGGAGGAAAATATTAGATAAAGTAGAATATGAGGAGATTGAGAGTGACTCAGAACATATTCTTGCAGTTTGTACAATATTTTAATGAGAACAAGGAAAATTGTGATTATAAATGTCTTATTTCCCACCAACAGGATCTAAGTATGAAGATAATGATGTTGGAAAATTGAATCTTGTAATTCAGAAATTATCCTCATTGGAGATTTTAATGCCAGGGTGGGGCAGAGCCTGGATCCCACTCCAGAAATATTAGATGCATGTGCAGCTCAGGGTCCTGTTAGTCTAGTCCTGAAGAGAAACACTAAAGCTATAAAGTAATGTAATAGAGGGAGAGAGTTGGTGAACTTAATGGAGGATAATCATTTTTTACTATTGAATGGTAGAACAAAAGGTGATTACAGGGATTTATTTAACTCTAAAAATTGATTAGCGTTTTGTTCATAAAAGTGCTAAATCTTTGTGAAAATGCATAGCACTTTCCTCACTGTGTTTAACAAACACAGCACTTCTGGATAACCTATATAAATACTTTCTGTACAGTTAATATAGTTACAAGAAAAAAATCTGCTAATCAGTTATTTAAATCCCTGGATTATCAAGGAACATATACATATTTGGGATTAAGAAGTGCATCAGTTATAGATCATTGTTGGGTATTACTAAATACAATTGGATCAATATTAGATATGAAAATAGGGACTTGAGCTGATAGTGAACTTTACCCATTAGAAAGTTTAATTAATTTTGGAATAGAGTGTATTAAAGATAATAATAAGCAGACAGTGGCTAGAACCAAAAAAGGCATTCAGTGGGACTTGCTGGAAATCAAAAATCCAAAGAATTAATGCAGTATTATGGAATAAGAGATGATTTAATTGAAATATATCGAGAGAAAATACCAGAAGTTTGTATTAAGGCTTATGAAGCAGTAGTTAAAAAAAAATGGCGCCATTACTTCTTAAGATTTCAATCACTAAGAATAAGAAAGGTAGTAAATGGTATGATGGCGAGTGTATATATATATCTATAAAAAAAAAAGATTAATAACCTATCCAAATTCACTCAAAAATATCCTACAAGGATCAATAAATATAAATTAAAACAAGAAAACAGTATAAAAAGTTATTAGAAACCAAAAAAATATAGAAAAATAACATGGGAAAAATTTGAACAAGCAACATGGGCAAGAGATAATAGAAAATTCTGGCTTATGCTAACAAGGGGGGGGGTAGGATCTCAAATAGAACAAACTAAATTTGAGCCTATTAAATGGGTCCCTTTTAAAGACCCAATAGCACTTAGTGAGATCATGAATGCCATCAAATCAGCAAAAATGCATTAAGGTCCCTGGCCCAGATGGTATCTCTGTGGATATCATACTGAATGACATAGAAGCATTACCTTTTGGTAATATTTAATTCTATAATAGAAACTGGTCTGATCCCGAGTACATGGAGGGAAAATATTATTGTACCCATATACAAGAAGGGAGAAAAAGGGAACCCTGGTAACTATAGACCAGTAAGCCTTATAGATTTCACACAAACATTATTCACCAGAATACTGCATGGTAGATTAATGTGTTGGATTAAGAATGAGAAGATTATTAATGAATCCCAGGCTGGATTTTTACCAAAACACTCTACAATTGACCAGTGTTTTGTACTTTTATGTATTTTATTTATTGTTTAGTTTTTGTTTTCTGGGTAGGCGCACTAGCCATAGAGATGACTATTTTCAGGCATGACCCGGGAGGTTACAGGGCAAAACATTACAGTCGTACAAAAAGGTGGTTACAGCAAGGTATAAGTAACAGTGTTACACAGCAGGTTCTGCAGCATTAGGATACAGGGTGTTGAGAACCAGGTACAGAGCATATTTTACAGTAATAACACAGGTATGAGGCATGTTTGCGATTAGACAGTGAGGATTACAAAATAAAGGAGTAACTCTAAATCAGAAACTACAGTGGGCAAACAATGCAGGAAAATAGACATGTAGTAGATAGGACCCTGTGGGAAGACAATTTAGCAGACAGGTAAGGAAAGGGAGATGGCTGATAAGTGCTAAGAGGTTAGGTGCAGGAGAAATAGGCAACACGGGAGTAGCAGGAGTAAGTGCAAAGGGGGTTGATGCAGAGGATAGTCGAAGTGAGGTTAGAAAAGTGAAAGCCTGTTGAATAAGGGTTACCTGGGGGAAGCATTAGGGAAGTGTCAGAAATGGTATTGTGTAGAAACAGATTAAGAACTGCTGCCAGGGATGGAGGACCAGGAGCTAAGGAGGTTTAAAGCATGAGCATTGGTCAGATGAGATGAGGTGGTGACGGAGGGCCTTTTTAAAGGTATCATGGGTGGGTTCTAGGTGGACCTCGAGAGGGAAGGAGTTCCAGAGCCATGGAGCTTGGTGGGCAAAAGCACTAGCATCTTTGGTTGTTGTGTGTTTTGGTACACATAAGAAGGATTTGTCTATTGAGCGCAGTCCATAGTTGGAGGTCTGTGGAGTGAGCAGTTCAGCCAATGATTTGGGCGTTTGAGACCTCATAATACTGTCTGCGGTGGAGCCAAGGGTATAGAGCCTGGTGGCATTAGGAGATGGCCAATTTAGATCAGAGTAGAGGAGGCAGTGGTGTTTTCTCCTATGGGAAGAGGCAGCGTACCGGCATATATTATTGTAGGCCACGTCCCACCTGTGTAGGTTTGATTTAGGTATGGCGGCAAATGAAGATATCCCGTAGGTTAAGGTCGGCAGGAGAATGCCTCGGGCAATAGCTAGTCGAGCTGAGGGGGTTAGAACATAGCTAGAGCGGTAAGCTACACCTAGTTTGGAGTTCACAGATTTACATATGTTAGTTATATGTTGATCGAATTTTAAGGATTCATCCAGTGTGATTCCAAGGTACTTAAAAGAGGTAACTACGCCAATGGGTGAGCCATTTGAGTAGGAGACCCTGAAATTGTTTTGATAGGATTTGAGTTTTGAGGGGGTACCGAATAGCATGGACTAGGTTCTGATCTCATTTAGAACAAATTTCTTATCCAAGAGCCAGGATTGTAAGCATTGGGAGTCAGCAGAGAGCCGAAGATTGATGTCATTTACATTTTTCACATTGATGTAGAGGACTATGTCATCAGCATACAATATAGAGGAGGAGGAAGAGAGTTTGGAGGTAATATCATTGATATAAATTGAAAAAAGAAGTGGACCCAGGATAGAGCCTTGGGGTACTCCAGTATTCACTGTGATCTTATGAGAATATGATGAGTTGAATTTAATGACTTGGAGCTGATTTGACAGGTAGCTCCTGAACCAGCTGACTACGTTAGGTGCAAAGCCCATGGATTGTAGGGTGGCGAGGAGAAGGGAGTGATTCACCAGGTCAAAAGCTTTCATCATGTCAGTGAAGACAGCCCCTGTAAGAGGACCTGATTCCATGGCAGAGAGAGTGTCTGTGGTAAATTTAAGCAGTGAAGTGGAGGTGCTGTGGCCTTTGCGGAAACCATGCTGGGCTGTTGTTAGGTCATTTTTGGAGAGAAATTCTGTGGTTTGGGTGGTGACTAGTTTTTCTAGGATTTTGCTTAGCGCCGACAGGATGGCTATGGGCCTGTAGTTCGAGGGGTCACTGGGGTCACCCTTTTTAAAGATAGGAATGACTCTCGCTATCTTCCAAATGTCAGGTACGCTACTTTGACACAAGGAGAGGGTAACTATTTTGGCCAGAGGAGCTGCAATAAGAGGTGCAGCTATTTTTAGTAACCTGGGCTCAATATTATTGGAGCCTGTGGCTGTATTATCAGAGATTGAACTAAGAATTTGTGTAACCTCCTTCGGGGTAATAGCCCTAAAGTGAAAAGGAGGGGGTACAGGTGCATTGCTAGAAGAAATTGAAGACGTGTTTGTTGAGGTGGGGAAGGAGGATGTGAATTTTGTTAGGTCTGTGAACTGATAATTAAGGAAATATGCAGTGGTCAAAGGATTGTCGTAGTGAGTTCCATTGAGGACCATGTCATTAGGAGTAGGTGATTGAGTGGATCCCAGGAAAGTTTTAATATGGGACCAGAACTTTCTGGGGTCGTTCGAGGAATTGATTAGAAGGTTTTTGCAGTAGGAGCTTTTTGCAGACCTTATTTCCCCTTTGCAAGTGTTTCTTAACATCCTATAGGTGTTATAGTCCTCTGGGTGTTCAGATGACTTGAAACAGCTCCAACTCCTATCACTTTCTTTAATCTTGGCAAGAAGGTCTTTTTTGAGCCATCTAGTATGTTTTCCCTTGACTCGGGGGGTGATAAGAGGGGAGTGATTGTCTTGTAGTGTTGAGAAATTAGAGATAAAGATGTTCAGTGTGGTTTGGACATCTTGAGCACTGTAGAGTTCGGACCAATCAGTGTTGGCTACATCTTGAAGAAACTTTTGCTGATTGAGGTTGGCATAGATTTGAAAAGTGATTAGTCGTGGCTTTACAGGGAGGGGGGAGGTCGATCCCCAGATGCAGAAAATAGAGGAGTGGTCAGAGATGGCATCTGCTAGTGTTCCGGCTGATTGGATGTGCTCAGGGCGGTTGGCTAGCAGCCAGTCTATGAGGGTACCAGAATTAGAGCGAGAGGTACACCTAGTGGGTTCAGTGATAAGTTGATGTAGGTTATGGTTCTATATTTTGGTGAGCAAGGTGGTCTGTCGTTTCAATTGCCAGTTTAGATTGATGTCACCTAGTAAGATTGTTTTGTTTTTGCTGGAGAGTAGGGATGACTGGTTTAACAACTCATCAAGGCCAGTAAGGCCACTTTTAAGGGGATTGTAGGCACATATGATGTGAAGTTTTTTATCCCCAAGAGAAAGGAGAGCATGTAGCGACTCACAGTGAGTCAGAGGATCTGTGTTATGGGCGGTGAGACGAAGGTTTTTTGAAATAGATGGCGCATTCACCTCCCTTTTGGAGGATGGTGCTCTTCCGTAGGAGGTTGTAGGATGGTATCGCAGCAAGTAGAGCAGAATATAGAGGATTTTAGCCAGGTTTCGGACAGGCATAGTACGTCAGGCTTATAAAGGGTGATCCAGGCTTCAAGATCAGTGAAGTTATGCTCTAGGCTTCTGATGTTGTGGTGGGCTATAAGGAGACTTTTGGAGGTCCTCTGTAGCACATCTCTGTGGGAAAGTTGACCTGGAGGGCCTGGGTTTGTCTCGATATCCCCGGATAGCAAGATAGCCAGGAGCAGGATGAACCATAGATTCCGCTGGGAGCAGGGGGAGCGGATTAGGTGACAGAGGAAGCATTATTTTTGGATTGAGTGTGGATCAGTATATTATTCCCTTATTTACCAGGAGTGGGGTAGAATCACGTGGGTGGGTCATGGAGGAGAAGGAGGTTAGAGAAGTGGAAGTTGTCTAGAGACTGTTTGGTGGCTGGGTGGGCCATCTTGGCTTTGTATCCTACCAAGGATGCTAAGTAAAGTAGTGTTAGAACCGCGGCAGCAGTGGTTATGAGCTTTAGGTGTCCCATGATTTTGAGGTAAGTTTCTGTGTCACATGGGAGCCAGTGTCCCGTAGTTTTCAGTGATGATGGTAGGCAAAGGCAAAGACTTACATACTTAATACATAAGTATATTAATGTTAAAAATTATTTTGTGTCTTTATTGATTTAAAATCTGCCTTCGATAGGATAAATAGGGAAAAATTATGGACAGAACTAGTACATCACACAAATAACTGAGATTAAGGATATTAAGAAAGAAATTAAGACAAGAATACAAGATATTTATTTACAGAAGGAAAGGAGTATGGCAAATAATCTCAAGTTTAGTTATTGGTTAGCACAGAATAATAATAATAGACAGTCGGGAATTGAATATTATCTGTGTAATCTTAAAAAAACTCAGTTAAGAAAAGTGTTCACTAAACTTTGTTTTGGATTTTTAGATAGTCAAGTATTAAGAAGTTTGTATAACAAAATGAATAATGATGTATGTTTGTGAACTGGGTAGAGATACGTCAAATCACCTATTATGCCCATTATATAATAACGAAAGAAGGACTCTAATGGGAGAAATATTAGCTTCACTTCACGTGGAACCAAGATATCAATTCAATTATCTGCTTAGATCCAAAAATAGTAATATATTAGAAAGGGTAGCAAAATTCTGTAAAATAATGGAAAGGAAAAAATTGCACATTTGTAAAGACTAGATAAGTACAGTGTGAATAATATGGAAAAATGGGTCTTCTACATAATTAACTTGTTTATTGTGTATTAATATATGAGAAGGATGACAAAACTATATATGGTTATTTAAGATGTTTTTAAAATTGTAATAAGAAATTAAATGGTAAATATGTGTAACAATTTTTTTTTTTTAATTTTGAAGTTGTAAAGACAATACTGTGATTGTCAACAATAAAACTGAACTGAACTATCAGGATTCATAGAACATCCCTCAGCTGAGGGCATGGTGGCAGATTCTGCGTTCAGGCATTTTGGCAACCTGGGGGATGTCAACAAACCACCTGATAAGGAGTCCAAGAAATTGGACCATTTGGCAAAAAAGGTCTATGCTGCCTCTTCACTTGGCCTTCGCCAGACCAGCTTGGCCCTCCTTATGGCCCATGTCTCCCATGCTTTGTTGGGCACTTTGGATGAGGTGCTCACTCATCTTCCGGCGGACCTCCAGACCACGATCAAACAGGTCCGAGATCAAGGTCGGGCTGTGGCTAAGCTGCAGCTCCAGACAGCCATGGATATTGGGGATTCCTGTGCCCGCTCCTTGGTGGTCACAGTGGCCATGCACCCTACGGCTTGGCTGTGGATCTCGACCTTCACGGCAGATACCCAGCACAAGCTGGCGGATATCCCATTCCTGGGCACCGACCTGTTCAGGCCTGGGGTCGGGGGCCTCACCCTCATTGAGAAGTCCAGTGCCACCTTAGACTAAGTGACATCTGCCCAGAGGGACCCCAAGGGCTCCAAACAGAAGAAGAAGCCCTTTCAGTCCACCTCCACTCCTGCGGCCAAACCAGCCAAGCCACAAGCTGGGCAGCAGGCTCAGGCCTGGCAGTCTAGGCTGAAGTCTGTGGTCACGGTTGTCCACAAGCCTGGAGGACGAGGCCCGATGGTTCCTCAGTTGGGCCCTCCTCCGCCTCCAAGACTGCCCAGTGATGGGATGAGGGATGCCTCCCTCATGCCCGTCACACCACCCCTGGGTCCTCCCGTTTGGGGGCTGTCTCCGCCACTTCCTTTCCATCTGGTCCGATGTCACCACAGACAGGTAGGTTCTGGAAGTGGTCAGGCAAGGTCTGCCTCTGGAATTCGAGAAGTACCCGCCTTGCCAAGCCCCCACCCCACAGGAGGACATGGAATCCGTAAACATTCTGTTAGCCCTGCGGGATGACATTGCCCAACTCCTCTACAAGGAGGTGGTAGTTCCAATCATGGACCCTCCAGAACACCCAGGGTTTGTCTCCAGGTACTTCCTTGTGCCAAAACGGATGGTGTACTCGAAAAAGTTCCTCAAGTCACACATTTTCAGGATGGCCACTCTTTCTCAGATCATACCATCACTAGAGCAAAACATGTGGTTCTGCTCTCTGGATCTTCAAGATGCGTTCTTTCATGTCCCGATCAGTCCATCTCACAGATGGTTTCTTTGCTTCCGAGGGAACCCTCTACGAGTTCCAGGCCGTGCCATTCAGCCTGTCCTCGGTCCCCAGGGTGTTCACCAAGTGCATTACAGTAGTGGCAGTTTACCTGATGTGCCGAGGGGTCCAGATTTACCCTATCTTGGTCATCTGGCTGATCGCAGTTCCCTCCAAGCAGGAGATGGAGTGGTCCAGGGACCCTCCAGACCTGCGTCTCTCTTAGCGTCCTGGTCAACGAGGCCAAGTCGAAACTTGTGCCTTCACAGGTGATCAGCTTTGTTGGGTCAGAGCTTGACTGTTGCAGAGCCAGGGCTTGGCTCCCGGCGGACAGGGCCGAGGCTCTCTCCTCATTTGCCCGATTATTTCTGGTTTGGCAATTGCACCCGGCCCGGGACTTCCAGCGCCTGCCAGGTTACATGGCAGCCTTCACCAGCGTGGTCCGATGGGCCAGCTGGAGAATGTGCTGTCTGCAATGGGAGCTGGCCAGCCAGTGGTCTCAGTGCAGGGGTCACTCCGACCAGCTGGTCACTGTGACCCAGCGGATGTGGGATGCTCTCCAGTGGTGGTTAGTCCAGTAACATCTGCAGGAAGGGATCCCGTTTGTCCACTCAGAGGCAACGGTCATCCTGATGACTAATGCTTCTCTCATGGGCTGGGCTGCTGACTTTGGGAAATGCAGTGTCCACGGGCTCTGGACCCCAGAGGAGTCCCGATGCCACATCAACATGCTGGAGTTCTGAGCAGTTTGGCTGACACTTGACTGCCTTTGCTTCTCACCTTTGGGGTCAGGTAGTACTGCCTCAACAAGCCGGGTGGGACGCACTCCCTGCCTCTCTGCAAGGAAGCTCTCTGCGTGTGGACCCTTGTACGCAGCCTGGAGGCTTGTCTCCTGGCCATCCATGTGGCCGTTGTCTCCAGCCAGCTGGCAGACGCTCTCAGCCTTTCGGCAAGGTGTCTCACAAGTGGTCTCGCTACCCAGAGGTAACATGCAGTCTGTTCTCCCAGTGGGGCACTCCTCAGGTGGAACTGTTTGCCTCCAGGGAGGAAGCAAAGTTGAGGCTGTATTGTGCCTGCCTCCCTCGCAGGGAACGCTGCAGGGTGATGCCTTCGACCCCAGGCCTCTTCTTTGCCTTCCCTCGAGCCACAAGGTGCTGTTCAAGGTCAGAAGGGACAAGGCACAGGTGATCCTGGTGGATCCAGACTGGCCCCGCCATTTTTGGTACCCCAAACTCCTCAGCCTCAGCAGCAGGCTCCCCTCTGCCCGGACCTGCCCTCCATCAGTCAGGAGAAGGTACTCCATCCAGACCTTCAATCCCTGCACCTGACAGCGTGGTTCCTGAGCGGCTAGAGTTCCAGGCTCTGGGTCTCTCCGAAGATGTTCTCACCATTGTTGAGGCATCTCGGAAGGAGTCAACCAGGAAATGCTATGCCTTCTGATGGAAGAGGTTTTTCATTGGGTATCCAGGCAAGGGGCTGGACCCCTTGTCTTGTCCAGTGGCTAGGATCCTTGACTATCTGTGGTCCCTCTCTGTCGGGCCTTCAGTCGGTGACCCTCAGGGTGCACCTGGCAGCCATCTCTGCTTACTGGGCGTGGGCCAGTCAGTAGTTGGTGGTACAGAAGAAGGTGGTCTGGTGTTTCTTTAAAGGCTTCAACGACATTTCCCCTCCGGTGTGTGAATCACCACCACCTTGGGACTTGTTGCTGGTGTTGGCAAAGCTCGTGGGCAAGCCAGTCAGTAGTTGGTGGTACAGAAGAAGGTGGTCTGGTGTTTCTTTAAAGGCTTCAACGACATTTCCCCTCCGGTGTGTGAATCACCACCACCTTGGGACTTGTTGCTGGTGTTGGCAAAGCTCGTGGGCAAGCCATTTGAACCGATAAACAGGTGTGAGATGTCTCACCTGTCGTGGAAGACCTCCTTCCTGGTGGCTGTCAAGTCAGTCAGAAGGATCCGTGATCTCCAGGAGCTTACGGTGGAGTCTCTTTACCTGGTCTTCCACAGGGACAAGATTGTCCTTCGCCCCAACCCGAAGTTCCTCCTGAAGGTTGTGTCTGATTTTCACCTTAACCAGGTGATTAATCTCTGTACTTCACCAACCACACCTCAGAGGCCGAGCACAGGCTCCATACATTGGACCTGTGGCGGGCACTCGCTTATTACAAGTAGCGCATGGCTGGAGTTCGGGGAAAGGTTCGCCAGCTGTTTGTCACCTACGCTGAAGCCGCACCTGGCAGCTAAGCAGATGATTAGCAGGTGGATTGTATCCTGCATCGACCTCTGCTATAGGTTGGCAGGTAGGGAGCCTCCCATAGGGCTTAGGGCTCATTCCGCCCACTATACCGCTGCCTCGGTGGCTGCTTCCAGGGATGTCCCTATCCAGGAAAACTGCAGGGCTGCTACCTGGAGGTCAGACTCGGCACGCACACCTTCATTTACCATTATCACATTGACCTTGAGTCACGCCGGGTTGCTGGTTTTGGGGCCTCAGTTCTTCAATCTCTGTTCCCTAAATAGGGGGTGTGTGACGTGCCCTCTCCTCCCATAGAACTGCTAGGAGTCTGTCAACAAGTGTGGATAGAACATCATATTCATGTCCCTAGAAAAACAGGTTATTCTCCTGTAACATTAATTCGAGTGGTATATGATTTTCATCCACACAAACCTGTCACACATGCACTCAGCAGGTCAGGCCCTGTGCTCCCACAGTGCCAATCTCAGAGCGCAAGAGTGTGAATAGGTAACAGACAGGGTAACCTTCCTGTCTGCTTGTGGGTCTGAATCACCTTTAGTCTCAAGTTCTGGGGGGTTCAAACTGTGAACCTTATGCTAGCGTACCCAAGTGTACAGGCTCAGATAATATTCTCTTCGGGGAGATGCAATATATCTTTCGCCTAAGGACACCTAACCGGGTATCCAAAATGAACCCTTAAAACTCTGTGAAAGACCTTAGGTATATTCTTACCTTTTTACTCAAGCTCAGTAACACCATCATCTTTTCAGAACAGCTGTCAAACTTAACCATCTATACGTCACATGCAAAACAAGAACTTGTAGACACACCCAGGTGGTATCTTTCGAATAATATATTTACTAAAAATGGATAAAAATAAGTAAAATGTAAACACAGAACACTATATCAAAAAGCATACAATCATTTACAAGAAAACTACAGACAAACGCTTACCAACATACAGTTAGATAGTTTTCTATCTAATGTATTACCTCTAAGTGTTGTATAGCAGGGAGCTGTGTGTTTCTACAGTCCCAAGATGGACTATCCCAAATCAGTTTAGACACAGTATAGTTTAAACTGTGTCTCTCCACACCCCTTCTATGAGTCATCTAGTTCCTCCTTTTAGAATATAAAAAAAATACAAACATGATGTCCTATCAGGAGGTATTTTAAATTATGTGACTTCAGCAAAACTCATTTTCCAGATTATGACGGTCTTTAATTTCTCAGTTCCTTCTCCACGTGCATTTCAAAGGGGTTTTATAGCTTTTTAACACCAGTTGATATTAAATGTTCTTCCTCTTAAGACGTCATAAAAGTTTACGATCTCCATCCTCTGGCAGACTCATAAAGTCCCATTTCGTTTCCACTTCAAAGAAGCAACCAGTCATAAAATGAAATGTGTCAAGCAAGTTAATTACTTTACAGAAATCTCCTGGTCAACTATGTATGCTGTCAGCTTCACTGAAGCAGGGCCATGGAACACTGTGACAATCACACACTATACAGTATTTTTATATTACAAAATATCATACAGCAGTCATAACCAGCTGGCCAAGCATCACAAACCCATCCACCCTCCCCTGGCTGTGGCACACTCTTCTGCTTCCAGTGGGCAAGATCTGGTGGCACGGGGCAGAGCCGAGGGAGTTACCTCCTGGGTGGGTGAGAGGAGTCGGCGTGAAGGCGTTCCGGTGGAGTCTTAAAGGGAAAGGCAACTGCCAACAAGTGTGGATGAACATCATATACCACTCCCCCCAGCACCACTTCTGCCCTCATCAGTTCCCACTTCCAGGACTGACGCCGGTTCTTCTGGGCAGCGTTTGCGGCAGCCTAATGCCACACACTCTACTCTAGCATCACACCTGCCGTTGACCACGGGATGTCCTTCCCCTCAGATGCCGGCATCCCCAGTAGACCTGGCGCCGGCTGATCCTTCACCAGGGCCCTGCAGACTTTCACCCGCTAGGCTGTTGCTAGTACTGCTGATGCCCCAACCAGTGAGCCCAATGTCGGCTTTGCCTCAGCCTTTGGCACGCCTGCGCAGGTCGAGCCATTGCCGGATCGCTTACCAGGGCCGGCTTCACCTACACCATGTTATCCATCGCCTGCCCTGCAGCCGACGTTCCCTAACACGATGCCAGGGCTACCCTTTCCACCTGTGTATAATATTGCCCCACAGGTAGACTGCAATGCCCTTTTCTCAGCATGGTGGTTGTTCATGCAGAGGCAGACCCCACCCCTCAGGGACCGTCTCCAACCTCTCTTCCTTCCAGTATTTGCAACCCAGGGACATGGGCAGGGCTGGGCCTTCTGACACCCATACTCAGGGGTCCTCCGGTACCAGGCCTGACACAGGTACGGGCATCAGGCGAGACGAGCGCCAGCCCCTGTTACCGGCGCCGGACAGCAAGTGCTCATAGGATGACTCGAAGTCATCAGGGTCTTCTTCCTCCCCAGAGGAGTCTTCAGGTAGTGAGGACAGGCCCAAAGAGGTGCCCAAGTCCCCGCCCAGCCCATCCTTCATGGACGTGATGCATTACATCCAATCAATCATGGCTTGGGAGACGGAAGAGCTGGATCCCGAGAGACGCCGCCTTGCTATTTTCCTGTGTTAAAAGGATGCCTTGCCCATCGTGGTGCCATCCCTAATCGAGTCATATGAGGATGTCACTAAGGCGGCACGGGCTCACCCCTCCACTATTTCCCCTCTCCCCAAAAAAGTGGACCATGTTTATTACTTGCCAGCTAGCAAACCCTTTCAGTACCACTAGCCTAAAGCTGACTCTGTGGTCAGTAATGTGGCCAATGATCGCTCTAAGAAGCCCAAGCAGCTAAGCGTACTTCCTTTAGACCGCAAATCCCAGCAGCTGGACCAAATTGGCAAGCGGGTCTTCTCGTCGGCTACTTTGGCCAATAGGGTCATTAACTACCAGACCCATATGATTCAGTACCAGAATACCCTCTGGGATCAAGCCAGGGATCTGATTCAGTCAGGATCCCATCAAAATTCAGCTTGCCCAACTCATGAAGTCAGGTTTGGATGTGGGTAACCACATCCTCCTCTGGGCATCTTATGATGCCATAGACGCCTCAGGGCACGGAGCTGTGGCTGGCATCTGCCTTAGGCACCATTCCTGGCTCCAGGTTTCTGGTCTTGCCCTGGATGTTCAGGCTATCATTTTAGATGCTCCCCTCAGGGGTTTGGTGCTTTTCAGGGATGATGTCCATTACCTCATTTCTAATTTTCAGGAGTCGGGCAAAGCTCTCCTGTTGGTTCATGCACTCTGCCACACTCAGTCTTAAATGAACCATCGCCAGACCTTTCATTGGTCCTCCTGCAAACAGGCCAGAGACCAACCCTCCAAAGGTCAGCAACACCGGAAGACCACTAACCTCCCCCCTTCCCACAGGGTCAGCTACTGCTCAGTCTTCCAGGGGTCCCACGGCTCCTCTGCCCACTCCCGCCCCCACCTCCTGACTCCTTATCCCCCCCCAACTGAAGGTCCATGGGAGGGGGTTGGTTGTCTGTCCATTACAATGGGTGCCGAGCAGTAACCACAGACGAATGGGTGCTCCAGCTCATTGCCCGGGGTCGTACTCTGAAGCTGGTGGAGTGGCCACCCGAGACCTGTCCTGTCCACTCTACCTACCCTCCAGCACATCTGCCTCTGGTTTTGGAGGAAATCCAGGTGCTCCTGCAAAATCCAACTGTAGAGCCCGTTCCGCAGGCTCAGTGGGGAAAGGGATTTTATTCCCACTTTTTTCTCATTCCCAAAAAGACCGGAGACCTGCGGCCCATCTTGGACTTAAACAACCTGAACCTCTACATAGAGTACAAACACACAGGATGGTGACCCTTTAGGGTCTGCTTCCCCTGCTGCATCAGGGGGACTGGCTGTGCTGTCTGGACATGCAGGATGCTTACCTGCACATCCAGATTTTTCCCACTACCATTTTCTCCACTTCCAGTTACGGGCCCTCCCCTTTGGCCTTTCTTCGGCCCCCTGGTTAGTTACCAAATGCCTGGCTGTAGTGGTAGCGGCATTGAGGAGACAGGGCTTTTATGTCTTCTCCTATCTGGATGAATGGTTGCTTGCAGCCCCCTTCAGGGAATGTCTGCTTCAGACCCTGCAGTGCAACTCCCGTCTCTTCCAGGAACTGGGAGTTACAGTGAATCTCCCCAAGTCCTGCCTCTCTCCTTGCCAGTACCTCCAATACATGGGGAGATCCTGGACACCTGCCAGGGAAAGGCTTTTCTGCCAGAGGACAGGGTGGCCCATCTGATGGAGCAGGCCCGCCTGGTTGCCTTGTGTCATCGGGTCCCTACCAAGAGTTTTTCTGCGCCTCCTGGGTCATATGGTGGCATTGACTGCCATGATTGGCCCGTCTTACATGTGGATTCCACAGTGGACCCTACATGTCCGATGGGATCAGTGCATGGACATCCTCGACCAGTTGGTCTTAGTCTCCGACCCAGTCAGGAGGGTCCTGTCCTGGTGGATGGACTCTGCCAACTGCTTCAGGGAGTTCTCTTCCAGATATCGACCCTCTGGCAGATTCTGACCACAGATGCCTCCGGCATGTGATGGGGCACTCATTTGGCAGACCATCAGACTCTCAGGGTACCTGGTTGATTATGGAACAAGCTCTGCGTATCAATATCTTGGATATGCGGGCAGTTCTCTTATGTCCTGCAAGCCTTCCAATCTCATCTCTTCCTGGGTCCATTACTAGTGCAAATGGGCTGCATGTATGTCATCTATTACATCAACAAGCGGGGGACTCACTCTTACCCCGTGTCGGGAAATGATGAGAGTTTGGTATTGGGCCATCGAGCATAGTTTGAAGCTCCCGGCCTTTCATGTTCCAGGCATCCAAAACGTCTTGGCTGACAGTCTCAGCCGCTCCAGGTCTTGGACTGACAGGTGGGATCTTCTAAACTCAATGGTCAAAGACCTCTTCGACAGGTGGGGTCGCCCAAAGGTGGATCTCTTTGCATCCCCACTTAACGCAAAACTGCCGCTTTTTTGATTGCTTGATCCTGGGCCTGGAGTTTTCTGGTGAGACGCTTTGTCCTTCTCTTGGAAGGGGCAGTTTCTGTACATCTTCCCTCCCTTTCCACTCCTGTAGTGGGTTCTGATCAAGCTTCAGTTGGAGGAAGCAGACATGATTCTCATAGCTCCTATTTGGCCATGCCAGGTAGATTTGGTTCCCTCTGCTGCAACAGTTGGCTGCAGAACCTCCAGTGCCTCTCCCTCTGTGCAAAGGCTTACTCTCCCGATATCAGGGCACCCTGGTCGGTCAGGACCGCAAGTCTCTGCATCTTCAGCAAGACTCCCACAGACCTAGCTATTTCCCTCTTCGGGGTATCTTCCAGGATCGTGGACGTCCTAATGGCAGCTAGGAAGCCCTCCACCAGGGCCACTTATGTTATGAAATGGAAGCACTTTTCCATTTGGGCTGCTGCTTGCCATTTGGACCCTTTCACATGCCCTGTTAGCCAGGTGGTGGAGTATTTACTTTCCCTTTCGGATTCAAGTTTTGGGTACTCATCTCTTAAGGTGCACTTTCCGCCATCTCTGCGTATCATGCACCTATTGAGGACAAGGCTGAGCAAGGCTGTTGCCCAGCTTGAGGTGTCCCACACATTTTTGTGGGGCATCCTGCATCTGAATCCCCCCATTCGGGACCCAGTTCCTCAATGGGACCTCAGGTTTAGTGTGGAAAAGCTCACTTTACCTCCCTTTGTACTGGCTGCGATTTGTGAGCTGCGCTTTCTGTCGTGAAATGCACTATTTTTGGTTGCTATTACTTCTGCTTGAAGGATTTCCAAGCTCTGGGCCCTGACGTATAAAGAGCCTTATTTGTTTTTTCACAAAGACAGGGTGTCTTTGCATACTAATCCTTAGTTTGGTGGTGTCAGTTCACTTTGAATCAATCCATCCTCATGGCTAGTAATATCCACTCTTAACCCTGGCCCCCTTGCTACCACTGTGACTAACCATACCCCCATCACTGGGCTTCGCATTGCAACCCTTAATATCTGTAGCTTACTAAAAAAGTGGGACTCTTACCAGGGCTGGGTCCATCAACATCAGCCTGACATCATTGCCCTTGGTGAAACCTGGCTGTCCCCCCGGATTCCAGCCTCTGTGGTTACCCTCACCGGCTATAACTCCGCCATCTACATTAAACACTCTCTTCATAGTCCTTCTCCCCACCCCCCACCCCAGCTAGTGCGGTGCCTCAGGTCATTCAACTCAAACTGACTCTGGGTCCGCTCCCCTCCCACCACCCACAGTAATACATCCCCCCTAGGGACTCTCTCCTGTCCTATCTCTCTCCCTCCGCCACAAAATGAAAAAATTGTACTAGGTGACTTCAACATCAACTGACAGGCGAAGTCTGCGGCCCCCTTCATCGACACTGCTACAGCCCAAGACCTAGTATAAATAGTGCCCTTCCCCCACTCGGCTGAATCAATGCACTGGGTCCCCCTCTCTGCTGGACCTGGTTTTCACCAACCGCTCCCACAGAATTACAAGCACCACCGTGCTCCTAAATGTGTGTAGCGACCATTCTCTAGTACTTTGCTCCTGGTCCTGCAAAACCCCAAAGACCCCCCACCCCAAGCTAATCCTCCAACGCAAGCTTGTCCTGGCAAACTTGCTCTCCTTAAATCCCACCTGAGAGTGTTTGACTGGTCCTTTGTGACTAATACCCTAGACCCTGACCAGGCCCTGGACCTTTTCACTCTCACCTTTAATATTAATTTGTGATAAATATGCCCCCATTACAAAATAAATGGTCAAAGGCAACCCTGCCCCCTGGATTAACGACCACCTCTGGGGCTTGATGCAGTCTCGTGATTCCTTGTGGCATCTGTCCAATGATACTGGTAGAATAGCTGATAGGCAGAGGTATAGAGAGGCCAGGAACAAATGCACATGGGCTTTACGAAGAGCTAAAGCTGAATACTGTAAATCCTCCCTCACCGCTGCCTGGGGCTCCGGGTGTAAATTCTGGAATAATATAAAAGAAATCTGCGGCAAAAACCCAAATCCCACCCCCAAACCAGATTATTGTCAATGAGTGCCTGACCTTGGACCCCTTTCGCATAGCCACAACCTTTAACCAGACTTTCACGAACCTCAGTCATGTACTCCCTCCTAACTTCTTTGATATACTCCCTGACGGCCCCCCTTCCCCCCTCCCTTTCACCTGTGCCAGGAATGCCGAGCCCTACTTCAAAAAAGGCCTAAGCCACTCCCTTAACAGTAGTGACCCCCTAGACCCAAGACTTCTCAGGCTCACACTTAAGGAGGAGTTCAACCCCCTCACCCACATTTTAAATCTCTCTCTGCCAAGGGAAATTCCCTACCCTTTGGAAATCTGCTTCCATTACTCTCTATATTTAAGAGCAGAGACCGCAAGTCCACTAACTACCGACCCATCTCTATCCTCTCCCCCACCCCCATCCAAGGCTGTAGAGCGCATCGTCTCCGACCAGCTCACCGACCACCTTAACAAACATGACCTTCTCTGTAAACAGCAGCATGCCTTCCGCAAAGGCCATAGCATTACTACTGCCCTCCTTGAGTTCACCTCCCACATCCACTCTGCTTTAGACAAAGGCCATATCACTGGCGCTGTCTTTGTTGACCTCTCTAAGGCGTTTGACACCGTTAATCACTCCCTTTTACTGACCACTATCTCCAATATTGGTTTCTCACAAGATGCCTTGGGCTGGTTCTCAGACTACTTAACAGATCCCAACAGGCCAAAATTGGTAATACATTGTCCAACAGACTTCCAGTTCGTTCAGGAGTCCCGCAAGTGTCCATCTTGGGTCTCCTGCTTTTCAGTCTTTTCCTTAACTCCCTCCCCTCCTCCTGTTCTGGCAACATTCTTCTTTATGCAGATGACGCAGTCCTGTACTCCTCTAATCCTGACCCCATGCAATTCCACCTATCCCTCCAATCCTCCTTCAGCGAAGCTGAGAACTGGTTTTCCTCCCAGCACCTTATAATAAACTACAAGAAGACTAAACTCATGTTCTCGCACCCACAGAACTCCCGCAACGAGTTATGCCCCCCGGCCTAACTGCCAACAGGGCTCCCCTCGAACAAGTGGACTCCTTCAAATACTTGGGTATCACCCTCGACCCGGCCCTAAATTTCCCCCAACACATCCATCTTTTGTCCACCGCCCTTAATGTCTGTATCGGCATACTTTACTGGTTAAAACACTGCCTCATTACCAGTCGCCCTCCGACTCGCAGTCTCTTCCTCTGTTTTTTCTCTCCTAGATTACAGAATACTTATATACAGCATTGCGGCTCCATTGGCCCTTTCCAGGCTCCGTCTCTCCCTAAACAGAGTCTGTCACCTCGTCCTCGTCCATTTTGTCCACACTTGCTCCCTCTGTAGTTCTACAAACTGGCTTAACCTTGACAACAGGATCAAATTCCACACCTGCCTTATGGCGAAAAAGACCTCCCTTGGACCCTCCCGGGGTCTGTCCTCAATAGTACACCCGGCTCCGACTTATAAAACCACTCACAGCTCTGGTAAGCAGCTCCTTATGGTTCCCCACTGCTGTACCTCCTGATTTCAAAGATCCACAAAGCCCCTTTCCGGATGAATGCCCTACCTAACTCGCTCACAAATGAAAATAGAATTGTCCCATTCAAATCTCATCTGAGGGCCCACCTCCAGTCCTCAAACCCCTGTGATTGTCACTAATTCCCTTCCTGACCACCCCCCTCACTCTGTGACGATGGACTCTGGCCTGCTCGCTCCCCCACGCCCCAGTTGCCAGTATGAACTATAACTTTATGACCGCTATATTTAAAATGTTTATATTGTAATCTGTTCAAACAATGTACTGAACTACTAGTGCAGACTGTGAGCCTTGCTGTATTTGCTATTGTAACTGGTTATTTGTCTTCTTCACTGATATGTAACAATCTTGTGTTGTCCTCCTTTGTGACGTGGAACCTTTGTAAATGAGTCCTTGACTCAAAGGTACTTTCTGAAACATAAAATAAATAAAAAATAAAAGTCTTCCTCGAAGTAAGATAATACAGTTACGTAAGAACTTACTGTAACAGTGGATCTTCGAGAGAAGCTATTGCAGCAGGCTTTGCTTTCCCCCTGCTCCTCTTTCTCTGTCGGCTCTCTGGATAACCTCCTTGGTTATCCATCTGCTAGCTGTGCAGAGTCTCTGGCAGGAGAAATGAGGTAGGTGTGGTAGACCACCCCTTATATGGCCTGTACTGACGTTAGATGGCTTGACGTCTGAGGTGGCTGTCCCCCATGGTAGACTGCTAGCTAGACGTTTTCTGTGTGGTTCGAGTGCCTGGCGTCATAGCCCTACCAGTGTTGCCTGCTCAAGAGCTTCTCTCGAAGATCTGCTGTTACGGTAAGTTCTTACGTAACTGTACTTTCTAACATCCCTCCTGAACCTCCCCTCTGTACACACACACACACCAGTACACACAATCAGCTATATTGACTGTATTCACATGTTTAAGATTTGGTGACCAAGCATTTATTTAAAATTTGGTGGCAGTTTACCTTGTTAGTTGAGCCATGGCTATGATTTGACTCTGTGGCCCGCTAAAATGTAAATATCTTTTAAAACCAGCTCCCATTACTGTCAGTACAGTGCACCCTTACTCTCCCAGACTAATACACCACAAACATGAGAGTGCGGGGATGGCATCTGCTCAAATCGGGAATCAGGAAAGGGAAGGGATCGGGTGGCTGGCTCTGACCAGGATTTATGATCCCTTCCCCTTAGCTATAGAGGCCGTAAAGAAAATTCTGAAAAGTGGACTTTTGTAATCCTTTAGAGGTAAGATGCTGCTGGGGGCTTTAGGAAATATCTAAAAATGAGCACGATTGGTGCTCTTTAAAGAAACAAAAGTAAAGCATCCTGCCAGCTTACACACACACACACACACACACACACGGTCAGTAAGGTGTTGACAAACACCAAGGACCCCTCCTCCATAAGAAAAGTTTATATAGAAACATAGAATTTAACGGCAGATAAGGACCTCTTGGCCCACCTAGTCTGCCCATTTCCTTACCTGATGGATAAGCTGCAGATTCTAGTTAACCAACAGCTTACTTCCTCCTACCCTCCATTAGAATTGCCTTATGCCTGTCCCATGCATTCTTGAATTCTGCCACTGTTCCTAACTCCACAGCCTGCTCAGGAAGGCTGTTCCATGCATCCACAACCTTCTCTGTGAAAAAATCCTTTCTAACTTTACCTCTGAGCCATCCCCCGTCTATTTTCAAATTGTGCCCCCTTGTTCTTGCACATATCTTGTGAAAGATACTACCCTCTTGTACTTTAATTCTGTTGAGATACTTGAAAGTTTCTGTCATGTCCCCCCTCTCTCTCCTTTCCTCAAGGGTATACATATTAAGCTGCTTTAGTCTCTCCTCATATGTCTTCTGGTGCAGACCCTGCACCATTTTGGTTGCCCTCCTCTGAACAACCTCCACTCTGTCTATGTTTTTGCAGAGATGAGGTCTCCAGAATTGCACGCAGTACTCCAGATGGGGTCTCACTGACTGTACAGAGGAATAACAACTTCCTGTTTTCTACTGTTGATGCCTCTCCCTATGCATCCCAGTATCCCCCAGCCCTCCTTACTGCCGCCTCACATTGCTTGCCCACCTTTAGGTCATCTGATATAATTACTCCTAGGTCTCTTTCGATTTTTGTTGTTGTTATTAACTCACCCCCCATTATGTACTTTTCCCCTGGGTTTTTGTTTCCCAGATGCATTACCTACAGTGCCTTCAGAAAGTATTCACCCCCCTTGGATTTTGTCACATTTTGTTGTTACTACCAGAATTTCTAATGTATTGAAATGATTTTCCCCCCTTGATTCATACAGCATACTCAACAATCAAAAGGGGCAAAAATATTTTTATTGTGTAACAAAAATTTATGAAACATTAAAAACTGAAATATCTTGTTTACTTAAGTATTCACCCCCCCTGAGTCAATACTTTGTAGAAGCACCTTTGGCAGCAATTAGAGCTTTGAGTCTTGTGGAGCACAAGATGGGGGATAGAGAATGGGGGAAGTATTCAAACAGTGATGAGCAGTTTGGAAATGTCATGGGAGGAAGCCAGTTCAGATATGAACCGTCTAAGCTAAGTAGCATACAAGAGGAGGGGGGA
This sequence comes from Neoceratodus forsteri, assembly GCA_016271365.2. Lineage (NCBI taxonomy): Eukaryota > Metazoa > Chordata > Ceratodontiformes > Ceratodontidae > Neoceratodus > Neoceratodus forsteri. The sequence continues at coordinate 1,018,705,829 of CM057454.1, read as the reverse complement.
AGCTAGCACTGGCTTCAATGGACCTGTACCATGCCAGACTCTTGTGCCCTTACCACAGTTTCAGCTTAGCTGGTATAGGTACAGTGTGCTGCGTGCACACTGTGTGTAATAGCCTGTGAATGTAATGTACTTTTACAGTCTGAGAAAAATCATAATGTAGCAGGTTACAGTTATTGTGTGAGAGTTTACCACTGCCAAACATCCTCGAACACTACAGCAGGGACGGATATACTGAACTCACACACACACACACACACACACACACACACACACACACACACACACACCCCTAACCCTATAAACAGCACAAAAGCTTTGGTACAGCAGAGGAAACGGAGAAGTTGGTAGACACACCCTCCCCATGGCCGCCAGGTTATTGTGAAAAATAAAATTCTGATAAATAGCACAACTGTGTCAGAGAGCTTAAAAAAAAGAAAAAAAAAAGTTCTGTATTTTTCCTTTTTTATCCTGGAAAGTCCAGCCTGGATGCAACATCTTGTTTCTAGGGACATGGATATGTTGTTCATCCACACTGTCTGGCAAGTTCCTTGCCACTTTAAATCTTGCCGGAAGGTCTTCAAGCTGGCTCCTCCCACCCACCCGGGTGGTAAAACTCTCGGCTCCGCCCCATGACGCCAGATCTTCCTTACCGCTTGGAAGCTCAGATTCCCTCCTTAACGCTCTGCTTGATAGACTGGATCCTAATTCTTCGGTTCACCTGAAACTAATTTTAAAATTTTCAAGACTTCAGTCAACTTTCTCCCTCGCGGCTGCGATGGACAAATCTACTCCTGGTTTCGGTGGTGCCCTTGTGGGCAGAAGATGTCCAGGACGGACCTGCACTCCACGTGCGTCTACTGCCTCAGCCTAGAACACAACCCGCAGGCCTGTGAGTCATGCTGTTCGTTTTTGGCCAACGTCCTGGAGGACCGCGCTGCCCGGTTACAGCTGGTGCACCCCGAGAAGCGTTACCCAACGGTTAAGTCGAAGGAGGCCCATTGGGCGGTTACTGTGGCAGCTGGCTCGGCTGAGCAGCTCAAGCAGATGATCGCCCTTGAGGAGGAGGAGGCGGCCCAGGCCGCATCATCCTCTTCCTCGGTCGCGGCATTTATCCCGCTCTCTCTGGGTACCTCGTATTCAGCTTCGTTCAAGGAGCTTTGCCAGTCCCTTTCCACGAAGGGAGAGGGGCCATCGGGACATTCCTCTCGGTCCAAAAAGAAGGACTCTAAGGATAAGTCCCATCGTCGGCGTTCACGGGAGCGGGAGAGGTCTCCTTCCCCAGACAGCCGACTGTCGACTTCGGTCGAGGTTGCGGCTTAGGCAGCTGGCTTCCAGCGTCCCGTCAGGCCAGCCGTCACAGACACCATTGAGCAGTCGAGATTTTTCTCGACCCTTGGACTGTCAAACTGGTGAAGCCGACAACCCTTCTTCACCGGTTCCTCCGGTGGAGACCGAGGATCTGCCTGCACCCCTGGTGCAGCAGTCCCTGATTAAGGCGTCCGAGCCAAGGGAAGAGCGGGTGTCCCTGGCTCTTTTCCAGACCCATCCTCGGAAGCACCGAGGATCTCGGTCTCTGACTTCTTCTCGGTCCAGCCGATCACACTGACATCGGCGGTCTCGGCACCGAGGTAAGCGGCGCCACCGCTCGTCCTCGTCTTCCTCCTCGGAAGAGGAGAGGCTTCGGCGCAAATTGCATCGACGCTACAAGGACCTGATGTGGCAGCAGTTACTTCTGTCCGGGAGCAAGTAGACGCCTTCCCCGGCCATCAAGTGGCTGTCACCCGAGCGGCCTAAACAACCCCTCGCCGTAGTCGAGATGCCCAAGCCTGGACCGGTTGTTCGGCCGAAACCTGCTGCCCCACCAATTGTGGTGGAACCTCCACCTCCACAGCCGAAATTGGGTACACCGACCAAGGACTCTCAGTCGGGTCAAGGCCTGCCCCACAGGTTGTCGGTCACCCTCACTCCCGACCGTCCTCGGCAGGTGGAGGGTGGCTCAGGCCCCAGGCAGCTCTTCGCGGACTCCTGCCGAGTCCGATGACGACTCCTCCCTGTTCTCCAGGCCGGTTGACCTGGAGTCCTCCGGGGGCCAGTCACTGGACGAAGCCCATCGTCCTTCATGGGTTTGCCCGGCTATCTCGAGTCCACCGGGATGCAGCTCGAGCCTGTATCCAATGGGCCAAGTATCCCTGACGGAGATACTGGACCGAGGGATTCCCCACGGAGGTCTTTCCGTGGCTGGGAGGCCATTGTTGGCCCAGCCTTGGAGCTTTGGCAGCTGCCTGCTTCCTGCCCTGCGCCTTTGGCCAGGAAGTGTCGCGGTCCCTACCGCTCTTTTGCCCGGTTTTCAGAACACCCTCTGCTGACGGTTGGTCACCGACAGTGTTTCCCGCATTCCCGGAACGCTTAGGGACGTGGGACAAGCCCCCGACAAGGGAGTCCAAAAGCTGGACTACGCCTGCTAAGGTGCACGCTTGTGTCCTCCCTTGGCCTCTGCCAGGCCAGCTCGGCCCAAGGATGGCACACTTCTCCCACTCCCTCATGGGCTCCTGGATGAGGTGATCCCTCATCTCCCGGCCGACCTGCAGACCACGATCCGGCAGGTTGGGACCAGGGTAGGGCAGTGGCTAAGCAGCAGCTCCAAGCGGCTCTGGACATAGGAGACTCCTGTGCCAGATCGGTTGCGACCACAGTGTGCCATGAGCGTAGAAGCATGGCTGAGAGATATCCACCTTCTGGCGGATACCCAGCACAAATTGGCGGACATCCCCTTCTTGGGGACCGACCTCTTCGGCCCTGGAGTGGAAGGTCACCTCCAGCGGATCGAGAAGCCCAATGCCACTCTGGACTCGGTCACCTCCGCCCAGAAGGACAAAGGCCGCCGACAGCAGCAGCCCAAGCCCTTGCGCCCTTCTGCGCCTGCGGCACGTCCGGCCCAACAGCACCAGGGCCAGCAGGCTCGCGCTTGGCATCCCAAACCCAGTCCGTGGCTTCCTCTAATAGGAAGCAGGGAGGTAAGGACCAGGAGGTCCTTCGGCCGGTCCCTCCTCCAAGCCTGCCCAATGACAGGTTGAGGGGTGTCGCCCCCAGCCTTGTCACTCCCCCCAGGGTTCCCCCCATGGGGGGATGGCTCCGCCACTTCCTCTCCGCTTGGTCCGCTATCACCACGGACCGCTGGGTGTCGGAGGTGGTAGGAAAGGGTCTGCCTCTGGAGTTCGAGCAGGCCCCACCCTTCCGAGCTGTCGCCCCTCGGGGGGGCCACGGGGTCCGCAGCCTCTCTGTTGGCCCGCTGAGCCGATATTGCCCTGCTCCTCGAAAAAGAGGTGATCAGGAAGGTGGCGGATCCTTCTCCTCCAGACCCGGGGTTTGCGTCCAGGTACTTCCTGGTCGCAAAACGGACGGAGGGGCTGGTGCCCCATTCTCGACCTGCATGACATGAATAGGTTCCTAAGGTCTTGGACCTTCAGGATGATCACTCTGGCTCAGATAATCCCATCCTTGGAATGAGGCGTGTGGTTCTGCTCCCTGGACCTTCAGGACGCGTTCTTTCGTTCCAGTCCGTCCGTCCCACAGAGATTCCTCCGCTTCAGGACGGAGGATCTTTACAGTTCGAGCCATGCCCTTGGCCTTTCCTAGCTCCCAGGGTCTTCACCAAATGCATGGCAGTGGTGACAGCATTCTTCGTGCCTCGAAAGGTCGGTGTACCCTACCTGGATGATTGGCTGATTGCAGCCCCTCCAGAAACAGAGGTGGAAGCGGTCAGAGATCTGGCCCTCCAGGTTTGCTCTCAGGTTAGCCTCCTCATCAGAGGCCAAGTCGGAACTTGCCAAAGCAGGTGATACAATTCATCGGGGCAGAGCTCGACTCTACTGACCAGAGCACTGCTCCCGGCAGACAGGGCAGTTCTTTCCTCCTTTGCCCAGTCATTTCAGGTTGAGCAATCGCGCCCTGCCGGGACTTCCTGGGCCTCATGGCGGCCTGCACCAGCGTGGTCCTTTGGGCCGCTGGTACATCGCATCCTTCAATGGGGACTGGCCAGCCAATGGTCACAGCACTTCGATCCGCTGGATCAGCTAGTGACAGTGACCCAGGGAATGTGGAACGCTCTCCAGTGGTGGACCGTTCCAGCACATCTGCAGGAGGGCATCCCGTTTGTCCGCCCTGAGCCGACGGTCTCTCTCTCGACCGATGCCTCTCTGATGGGTTGGGCTGCCCATCTGGGGGAGCACAGAGCGCATGGCTTCTGGTCCCCTCGGGAGTCCCGATGCCACATCAACTTGCTGGAGCTTCGAGCGGTTTATCTAGCCCTCACCGCCTTCGCTCCGTTTCTACAGGGTCAAGTGGTTCAGGTCCAGACGGACAATACCACGACCATGTACTACCTAAACCGCCAGGGCGGTACGCGCTCCATGTCTCTGTGCAGGGAAGCTCTCCACATTTGGTCACTCGTGCGCAGCCTGGAGGCGGATCTCCTCGCCATTCATGTGGCAGGAGCCTCCAACACCGTAGCCAATGCCCTAAGCCGGATAGGGGCTGCGTCCCACGAGTGGTCTTTCCTGCCGGAGGTAGTACTAGATCTGTTCTCCCTCTGGGGCACGCCTCAGGCAGATCTGTTTGCCTCCAGGGAGAATGCGAAGCTGAGACTGTTTCATGCCAGCCCCCCTCAGCAGGGCTCACTGCAGGTGGATGCCTTCTCGAGGCCGTGGACCCGGGCCTCTTTTACGCCTTTTCCCCCATTTTCCTTGATCCACAAGGTGCTTCACAAGGCGAGGAGGGACAAGGTGCAGGTGATTCTGGTAGCCCCAGACTGGCCCTGCCAATTCTGGTATCCAGATCTCCTCAGTCTCGGCTCCAGGCTCCCGAGGTGGCTTCCAGCCTGCCCGGACCTGATCTCAGTCAATCAGGGGAAGGTATTCCATCCGGACCTTCAATCCCTGCACCTGATGGCCTGGTTCCTGAGCGGCTAGATTTCCAGGCCTTGGGTCTTTCGACGAGGTCCTCAGCGTCGTTGAGGCGTCCCGTAAGGAGTCGACCAGAAAATGCTACGCCTTCAAATGGAAGAGATTCTCCATTTGGTGTCAGGGCAAGGGCCTGGACCCTTCCTCCTGTTCCTTGGCAAGCATTTTGGACTATCTGTGGTCCCTTTGTCAGCAAGGGCTTCGGTCGATGACCCTTAAGGTGCATCTGGCAGCCACCTCTGCTTACCGGGCACGGGCCGGGAAGCAGTCGGTGGTGCAGGAGAAGGTGGTCGGGCGCTTTTTCAAAGGCTTTGATCACATATCCCTTCCAGTGCGAGAACCACCACCTCCGTGGGATCTACTGCTGGTATTGGCTAAGCTCATGGGCAGGCCATTCGAACCGATGCACAGGTGTGACATCTCTCACCTGTCGTGGAAGACCGCCTTCTTGGTGGCTATCACATCAGCCAGAAGGATGGGAGAGCTCCAGGCGCTTTCCATCGAGTCTCCTTATCTGGTCTTCCACAGGGACAAGGTTGTCCTGCGCCCCCACCCGAAATTCCTTCCGAAGGTGGTGTCTGAGTTTCACCTTAACCAGGTGTTGACTCTGCCGGTGTTCTACACCAGTCACACCTCGGAGGCTGAATATAGGCTCCATACTTTGGACCTTAGAAGAGCACTCGCTTACTATAAGGAGCAGACGGCTGAAGTTCGGGGAGAGGTTCGCCAGCTGTTTGTCACCTACGCTGAAGCCGCACCTGGCAGACCTGCAGCCAAGCAGACGATAGGCAGTTGGGTTACCTCCTGCGTAGATCTCTGCTATAGGTTGGCGGGCATGGAGTCTCCCAAAGGGATAAGAGCTCATTCTGCCCGTCATACCGCTGCATCGGTGGCTGCTTCCAGGGACGTCCCTATCCAGGAAATCTGCAGGGCTGCTACCTGGAAGTCAGCACACACCTTCATCACCCACTACCACATCGACCTTGAGTCATGCCGGGATGCTGGTTTTGGGGCCTCGGTTCTCCAGTCTTTATTTCCCAAGTAAGTATCGGGGGCGTGCCCTCCCTCCTCCCAGAGAACTGCTAGGAGTCTGCCAGACAGTGTGGATGAACAACATATCCATGTCCCTAGAAATACAGGTTACTCACCTGTAACAGGAGTTCTAGGAATGGTATATGTTGTTCATCCACACGATCCACCCGACCTTCCCGGCTTCGATGCACAACCTAGCTTCCAGCGGGCTAGATCTAGCATCATGGGGCGGAGCCAAGAGTTTTACCACCCGGGTGGGTGGGAGGAGCCAGCTTGAAGACCTTCCGGCAAGATTTAAAGTGGCAAGGAACCTGCCAGGCAGTGTACCATGTACACAACATGTACCATTCCTAGAACTCCTGTTACAAGTGAGTAACCTGTATTTCTTGTGCGGTCTTGCTTCTTCCAGTTCCTCCAGCTTGGTGGAAGGGAGCACTGAGAAGTTAAATAGAGGCAGTTTTGAGGCAGTATAGCACAGTGGTTTAAGGCTCTGAGCTGCAAATATGGAGACCTGGGTTTGAATTCCACAGCTGGCATTTGCATACTGTGTGATCCTGAGCAAGTCACTTCACTGTGCTCCCAGATCACACCTGTAAACAAGCTTTCAGCTTAGTGTGTCTCCTGGCTAAACAATTGGAAATAGCTTGCCCAAAGTCACACAGTCTGTATTTGGCTTCAGTGGGGTTTGAGCCTGTGGTCTCCCAATTCCCAGGCCAGTTTTACTGCTATAACCCACAGACATATCCCCGAGATACCAACCAGTCTCCTAACAGACCTCACTGCCTCGATGCATACATTTTGCAAGGGAGGAGGGAGGTGATTCTGCCATTACACATATCACTGGTCAGGCCCAACCTGGAGTACTGCATTCAGTTTTGGTATACTTATCTAAAGAGGAACATTAGATTGCTAGAAGGGGTGCAGTGCCAAACAACAAATATGATCCTGGGTCTGCGGGAGTTACCATATGAGGTTAGACTGAGTAAGTTGAACATGTATTCTCTGGAGGAGAGAAGGGACAGGGGGGATATGACTGAGACCGTTAAGTACATGAGAGGAATAAATAGAACAAGCACAGATGGACTGTTCATGGGGAGAAACAGTCAGAGTCATGATATGAGATTGGAAGGTTTAGGAGGGAAATCAGGAAGCATTTCTTTATAGAAAGAGTGGTATCAGAATGGAACACACTACCAGCAGAGGTGGTGGCTTATAAAACAGTGGGATGCTTCAAGAGGGGCTGGGATAATTGTTTGATTAGTATTTCGGAAAGACCTTTGAGCGTGAGCTCTTTTACAAAGGTTCCACATCAGGGTGGACAATAAGACAATGCACATATTCAGTGGTTACAGAGGCCTAATCATTAGGCATTAAAGAACGATTACATAACAATTAGACAATTAGGAGAAAAAAAAAAACTGAGCAGTTGTAATTGAATACTAAGCTATTTCTAATCGGTTGCCCTAAGTAGCACACCCCTTGAAACCTCCAAATCCGTTGATAGACTATGGCAGAGTAACTGCATAGGGTTTAACGCTATCCCAGATGGCAAGAGGCTGGGTGACCGTGAAACAAGGGGATTGGGTTTGAAACCAACCGCAGAGAGAGAGGTGGGGGGATAGTGAAAGGGGGGCAGCTCAGAGGGCTTTGTTGAGTTTGGTGTGTGGGGGTTGGGAGGGCAGCATACCAAGTGCTTAAAGAGGACTGATAGCTTACTTAAGCCCTTGGCTAGCTGGAATGGAGGCAGGGTTCTTTAGGTAGCCCTGCTGGGTGTTACCTTGGGGGTAGGTGTGTCTATCAAGTGGGGCCTGAGAAGCAGGTGCATTTTGAGTTGGACATTAGGTGCTGTTTGAGGCCTACTTTGAACTGAGACAGGCTGTTTGTAATTTCATCGGGAGTTCATTTATCCAGAGGGGGGCCTGATAGGAGAAAGCATGCTGCCCTAGTGAGGTTCATCGGAATGGTATGGACAGTGCTCCATTCTTCCTCCGTCTGGTGATGTATGTTGAGAGAGAAGCCTCGAGCAGGTTTTCTATACAGGGTGGGTTTTTTTCCCCCGAGGAGTGCCTTCTTTCCCAGGAGGCAAGTTTGGTATTTGATCCTGTCTTTTAGGTTAAGCCAGTTTGTATGCTTATACGGGGTGCAAGTATGAGTGTAGTGATCTGCACACAGGGTGAGATGGCATGCCTTATTGAGTGCAATTTGGACCCTTTTTGGGCACTGTATGAATAGCAGCTCCATAGACCACCAGCCCGTAGTCTACCGTGGAGAGTATGGAGATGGAGACTGAGATTCGGGGTGCTTCCGGGGTGAGGGATTTCTTATGCCTATAGAGGACCCCGATCTTTGTGTTTACCACTTTGACAAGGGAGTCTACGTGGTGCGTATAAGTGAGAGAGTCATCAGTGGTGACTCCAAGGTACTTGAACAAGTGCACCTGCTCAGTCTGCTCACCAGCCTTGTTGGTGATCACGAGAGGAGCACGCTTGTGTTTGTTGTAGGGGCTGGATTGTAGCATGGTCTTGGTTTTCTTGTAATTTAGTAACAGCTTTTGCCTACTGAACCAGTCCTCAAGTTTATTGAAAGAGTTCTGTAGTTCTGTTTGTAGGGCAGCGTGAGAGGTGCTGCTGCTGCTGCTCAGCAGCACAGTATCGTCTGCATACAGAATAAGTTTGGTGTCACAGGCTGTGGGTAGGTCATTTACAAAGAGGCTGAAAAGCAGGGGCCCTAGAATTGATCCTTGAGGGACTCCTAGGAGTACATCTCTGGAGCTGGATAACATCTGCCCGATTTTGACTCACTGGCTCTTGTGTGTTAGGTAGTCAGTGAACCAATTCATGGGGTTTGGTGCCACACCCAATCTTTGGAGCTGGAGTACTAGTAGAGAGTGGTTGATGGTGTCGAAGGCTTTGGTGAGGTCAGTGAAGATGGATCCCACCAATTTGCCTTCATCCAGCACCTTGTGCGCATAGTCAAGTGTATTCCAGCAGTGCCCTAGTGGTACTGTGTTTTTGCCTGAAGCCATGTTGGTTTGGGCAGAGCAGATTGTACTTACTGAGGTATTCTGTGAGTTGACTTGCCGCAATTTTTTCCAAAGCTTTGCATAGTGGGGAAAGGATAGATATTGGCCTGTAGTTTGACACCAGCACCTTGTCACCATTCTTATGCACTGGAGTTACCAAGGCTTGCTTCCATACCTCTGGAAATTGAGCTAGGGCCAAGGATTTATTAAATAGCCTTATTATGGGCATAATAAGAATATCAAGGGTGAGAAATAGTAACTTCATGTCTAGCCCGTCACTCCCCAATCTGGTTTTGCCTAGGACTTTCCTGACCATCGTTAGGGCCTCCTTCACCGTCACCTTCTTAAGGCAGAAGGCTGGGTGGTTAGTTATGCACAGGTTGGCGCAACCTTGGTCCTCCACAGGAGAAGGTAGTCTGGAGGCAGCACTGAGGACAAAGGCGTGGTTAAAGGCATCAGCAATGGCTAGCGGATCTGAGGAGGATGAGTTATTAATGTTGAGCATCTTAGGGTGTTGCTTTTGATCTTTACCAAGGATGTTCTTGATGTTGTCCCAAAACCTCTTTCCATCTCCCCATGCATTGTTAAGCTGGGTCTTATGGAGTATGGGATTACGGGATAGGGCAAAAGGAAGGGTCATGGAAGGGGCAGCTGCAGAGTAGAGGTGCTAGCTGCAAAATCTAGCAGACTCGACAGACAAAATGGCGTTTTTCTGCTGGCAGCTTCGTATGTATGTTCATATTTAAAAGTCAGCTCCTTGTTTTGCCAGAGTAGCTCCTGGTCAGCTAAAAAGTGCCAATACCCAGGAGCTATTCCAGACTCCTGGCCATTAAATCCTTATTTCGACCCCTGATGAATGCTGTAGTAGGGGTGATTATTTTCTCTGTGAATACCTGCATCCCCTTAGACATTCCATTATGATTTTATTTAAAAAAAAAAGACATGACCATAATTGTCCTTTCTTGTGTTATCAATGTCCATGTCTTCCTGTGTTATGCTAGCAGTGTCAGTGTAGTGAGTGACCACTGTAGCATGTTACGCAAGGGTTTTATCGCTTAAAACAAATTGTGATATAGTATGCATATTTCTTTAAGTTAGACCACATAAGTAATTTCTCAAGTCAGTGCATTAAATGTTTCTAGGAATCTGCTGATGGAAAGAGCTCAGCTGAGTCAAGGGACTTAGAAAGCAAAAAATGTCAACTGCTTCCTGAACGGAAACCTATACAGACAACACCAGTGTCATATCGGCCTTCTGAAGAAAAAAGTGAAAAATTACCTAAGGATATTTCTCCCGTCTCCTCACCAGTAGAAAAAACATTGAAGCCAGGTAGGTTGCTGATAGCATTTGCAGTGTTGAAGGAAATGTATATTATTCTCTGCATTATTATTTGTGTCACCGTTAATATACTACAAAGTATTTATGTGCGTTGTTCAGTATCTAGTATTTCTATTTGTTTTTTGCGGTTTTTTATTCTTTGTTTTGTTAATTTTAATTTATTAAACTGCAACTATGTTTAAACTATTACTAGGATGTATGTGTAAACAAGCATTTCTAGATGCATGGATATGGTGCACTATCCACACGCTGGCAGTCTTCCTTTCCCCTTTAAATTTGCTAGATGTCTTCAAGCTAAGCTTCTCCCACCCACCCGGGTGGTATAATACCTGACTCCGTCCTGTGACGTCAGATCTTCCTTTCTGCTGGAACAGTCAGGTCTCCTCCTTTGCAGCTCCGTGTGTGGTATAGGCCTATTCTCAGTGCGTTTGGGGAAACTTGTTTTCAGTCTACTTCGCAAGTTTACTTCTCAGATCCTCCTCATTGCTGATGTCGCTATGGACCGAGATGAATCCAAATTGGGCCCAGGATTTAAGCATTGCGTACAGTGCAACCAGAAGATATCAAGGATGGACCTGCACACAACTGATTCATATACTGCCTCGGGGTAGAGCACAGTGTCGCTGCCTGTGGACTATACAAAACCCTGTTGCCATCCCTTGAAGACCGCTACACGTGTTTTCTTCCTGACTGGCCAAACAGGACCCTCCGGTTTTGCTCCAAGGATGCCTGCAAGGCGATCTCCGTGGCTGCAGGATCTACGGCCTAGCTTATGGAAGAAGCAGCAGCTCAAGCTGTGTTTGGGGGGCCCTATCCGTCTCAGCACTGCTCCCAGTCAGGGCCAGTATTGGGGCATCATTCTCCAGAATGTTTCGGGGCCCGTGGCGGCGGTCCGATGGTTGGTTTTGGTGGGCTTTGCCTGGTGGCCAGTCACTTTGTTTCTAGTCCGTGGAGACTCTGGATTGCCAAATCTACTTCCTCAGAAGGTTTTCTAGAAGAAGTACCCTTGCTTCCCTGAGCCGGGGCGGGCCAGCCGAGGCTTCCTGTGGGCCCACTTGTACAGTACGTACGGCCTCCGGATTGCATCGCCTCACTGCAGGCAGCCTGGATTCTACAAACAGACAAGCTGCAAACTGCTTCTGGGCGCTCCCCTCCACTCCACGGATTACAGTGCTTTGGATGCCCCCCACCACAGGATTTCCTGGCAGGAGGTTTCTAGGCCTTTCTTCGGGGTCCTGCTGCTGCTGTGCCCCCCCCCAACCCTTGGAAGGTGACGCCCCTGTCTCACCTGTCCCCTGGCTGGATTTCTCTTTCTGTGCCAGATTTGGCTGGCCCAGGCCTTTGGCGGTGGTTCCCTGTGCGTACCCTGCTGACCCAGTCTCTTGGATGGTGACACTGCTGCCTCTTCCGTCCCATCCTCCTCCTCCCTTCACCTTTACACCTGGGGTTTTGGTGGGCTTCCATCCTGGCCAGTCACGACTGGTCCTTCCCCATTGGTGGCGCCCAGTGCCTCCCATGCCAACACCTGCTCTTCTCGCCCCTTGGGGGGTCAGAAGGTTTTTCCTTCCAGGCTACCATGGGCCCGGCCCGATTCTAGCACCGGTACACCCTCCCCACTGCTTGCAAGTGGCTGGACTGCCTTTTCTGGATAGTGGCGCTCCTTGGCCTCCCCCATCACTTTCATCTTTGGCATGTTGCTGACATGGTCAGCATCGCAATGGGGGTTCTAGTCTTGGTACCCTCCTGCTGGGGCAAGGCTCTGGGGTCATCCTGTGGTCATCCAAACTGGTTGGAGGCATATGGGGGCCTCCCTGACCAGAAGTGGCTTGGATCTTCCTTCTGTTGTCTGTCCCCTCATGCGGATGGCAGTACTGGGGGGGGGGGCGCTGCTATTCCACTGCCCCCGAACCTAGTACAGGGGGCATATTACAGCATTGAGGCTCCAGACAGTTATTCCATGGGCTGCCCCTCCTGCCTCCTGGCTCTTCTGGCTGTGGAGAGCCCTTCGATACCTCACCTGGGGCTGGGGCTTTCTGCACCTTGCACCCACCCAGCTTTTGGGAGGTCACACCAGTGGATTCTACTTGGGGTGTCAGGGCTTTAGAAGTGTGCCCTCACCTTCTTCGCCTTCAGAGCTCCTCACCCTTTCCTGTGCCCCAGGTGAGGATGTGGCCTGGGCACCCATGGCACTCCTGCCCAGCCGATGGCTCCTGTGATACCCTCAGGGCATAGGGTAGTCCTTTCTTCATCCCACATCGACCAGGTTGTCTCCCAGGCTGTATCATGGCACCTAGGGGCCTGGGGACCTGTGGATTTAAAACAGGAGTTGTTTGTGGGCGCTGTCGGCTAAGAGAGAGAGAGCAGCCACCAGCTTCCTTAAATCAAGGAGGTAATTTAATAGACTACCCTGAATTAAATTATTAATTTTGGGGCCTGTGTAGGTAAGTAGTTTTGATTCTCTGTTTTTGGGGTTGACTTTTCTTAGTTTAACTTTTGTTTGCCAGTGAGGAACTCTAGCTTGGAGATATTTGCAGCCATTTGTGACTAGACCTGTTATTTAACCTCTGAAATAGGTGTCTGAAAGGAAGGAAAGGTACTCCCGGGGTGGAGTGTAAGTTGTAGTTGATTGTTTCTGAAGGGCACAGGTGTACTCCCTCCCACCCACCCGCCCCTCACCCCACCCACCCCAAGCGCGTAACTTCCTTTATATCAGGGGTTCTGATGTCACTTCCCCAAAATTGCTAATAACATACACCTGTTCATATCCTTAAAGGCACAGCACACTGACTAGGGGGTAGAGACACTCACAAGCTTGCACACATTAAAACAAGAACAAAAAAAAGAAAAACATCTGAAACGGGAAGGGAGACAGACATGTGGGGAGTGGTGCAATGCCCTGGCTGTGGCGCAGCAGTCTTCGGGAGGTATTCTGGGACTGCGCTGCTGCCCTATTGCAGGCATCTCTCTGGGCTGAGGGAGGAGGTTGCTCGTCTCCATGCTATCCTGGCAAAGATTCGGGGAAACCTACTCCCCCACCCAGGGACCACCCAGGCTACCGCCAGTACCTCAGAGGTTGCCAAGGAAGAGGAGTGGTTGGACCACAATGGGCTCAAGGAGGGTGAGGGTGGTGGAACAGAGGCACAACCCTCCAGTTGCATCTCTCCACAATTCATTCGCCACTCTGGCAGAGCATGGTTCCTCTATGGAGGCACCTGCAGTGGAAACCAAGAAGGATGCTGGGAACCTCCACAATGAAGACCCACAGGAGGGTGGCACAGGACCCCACAGGGGAAGGAAACAACTCCTGATGGGGGACTCGGTTGTTGAGAAGTGGGAACTGTGGAGGGAGGAAAGGTAAGGTGCCTGCCCGGCGCCATGGCTTGGAGGAACAGGAAACAAATCCTCAGGATCATGGGAGCAGCTGCAAGGGGGAGTGAGCTGGATGTCATTATCCACCTAGGGACAAATGACCTGGCTGAGAATGGGATAAGAGCAGCACAACAGGAGTCTGTGGCGTTGGGGAAGGGCCTTAGACAAGTAGCACACACGGTAAATTTCTCAGAAGTGCTACCTTTCTGTGGCATGGATGAGGCTAGGGTACTCCGCACCATGGGATTCAGTGACTGGTTGAAAAACTGGTGCAGAGCTCAGGGATTTGGCTTCATTGGGGACTGGGTTTCCACCTGGAGGGATGCAGGCCTATACTGGTGCAATGGTCTGCATCTCTCCAGGAGGGGAACCAGGATCCTAGGTGATAGGTTTAAATGCTTCATTGGCAAGCATTTAAACTAGCCAAGGAGGGAGGCATTGAAAAGGAGCAGGGAAATCCTAGCGTCCCCCCCCCAAAAAAAAATCAGGGTAGTTAGTGAGGTAAATACCAAGATAGAGCAGTCGATAGGGAGGAGGGCTGGGGAAAATTGAGAAAAAGACAAAGGCAGTAAGGACAGGGATGGGGCAAAAAGAAATAAGACCATAAAAAAATGGTGGATAATGAGTACCAATGCCTGTAGTCTAGGTAAAAAGCTCCCCGAAATGGTGGCCTTGATGGAAGAGGAAAGCCTGGATATCGTGGCAGTCACAGAAACATGGTACACAGAGAACCATGACAGGAATGTCAACATACCAGGGTACACAATCTACAGGAGGGACAGGGAGGGTAGAAGAGGAGGAGGAGGAGGAGGAGTTCTGTATGTAAGGGAAGGGATCAAAGCCACAGAACTAAAGGGTAAACAGGGAAGAGAGAAGGCACTGTGGGTCACCCTGGAGATTGGAAATGGCACCACAATCCGCACAGGGGTTTTATACAGACCCCCCGTCTCGGGGAGGAAATGGATAAGGAAATGATGGAAGGCATCCTTAGGATGGCAGAGAAAGGGGAGATATTGCTGATGGTGGACCTGAATATGCCAGATGTTAACTTGAGCACCTTTGCTGCAGCCACATCCAAGAGCAGGGCCATTCTTGATGCCCTAAAGGGGGATGCCTCAGACAGCTAGTTTTGGAACCCACTGGGGAAGGAGCAGTCTTAGACCTGGTACTCTCAAATGGGGACAGAGACAGGATCTTAGATCTAGAAGTGGGTAGCCATCTGGGAACAAGGGACCACCAAACAGTGTGGTTTACAGTAAACTTAGCTATAGAGTCAAACCATACAAAAGTGAAGGTACTGGACTTCAGGAGGGCCGATTTTGTCAAAATGGGAGAGTTCGTCAGAAAAGCACTAGCAAACGGGCAAGAAGGTGGGGTGGAGCAACAATGGGGAAACATCAAAACTGCCATCACAGAGGCAACAAGCTTTAGTGTGAAGCAAATAAATCAAAATGAAAGCAAACAACATTATAGTTCTCAAAAGAAGTGGCAGGGAAGGTTAGGGAGAAAAAGACAGCATTCGGGAAGCATAAGGAAACACAGAAGGAGCAGGACAGAGAACTGTACCAGTTAAAGCAGAAGGAAGCGGGGAAGGCAGTTAGAATAGCAAAGGCCCAAACTGAGGAAAAGATAGCCAACACGGTTAAGAAGGGGGATAAAACCTTTTATATGTACATTAGGGAGCAAAGAAAGACTAAGGCAGGGATACTGAGGTTGAATAGAGAGGAGGGTGGTTGGGCAGAGAGTGGCGGTGAAAAAGCAGGGATACTGAACGAATAGTTCTGCTCAGTATTCACAGTGAAAGAGCAGGGGGACATACCTAATCCAGTCAATAGAAGCAGTCTGGATAGGGGGTTGATATTAGTCCTTTCGTGGAAGAAAGGGTTCTGCAAGAACTCCTAAAACTGAAGGTGGATAAAGCAATGGGGCCTGATGGGATTCACCCCCGAATTCTAAAAGAACTAAGGTAAGAACTAGTAACACCACTGACTACCCTTTTTAATAAATCATGGGAGGATGGTGTGGTACTTGAGGACTGGAGGAGGGCAGATGTGATTCCCCTTCACAAAAGTGGGAGCAAGACAGAGGTAGGAAACGACAGACCTGTCAGTTTGACCTCAGTGGTAGGGAAAATGATGGGATCACTTCTGAAGGAAAGAATTGTTGAGTACCTAGAGGCCAGTGGGGCATAGGACCCAAGGCAGCATGGATTCATTGCAGGAAGGTCATGTCAGACAAATCTAATGGACTTCTTTGGGTGACCAAAGTAATAGATCAAGGAGGGGCTGTGGACATGGCCTACCTAGACTTTAGCAAGACATTTGACAAAGTCCCGCACAAAAGATTAATAGACAAATTAACCAGCCTGGGAATGGGTCCCGGGGTGGTAGCCTAGGTAAAACATTGGCTGGACAACAGGACACAGAGGGTAATAGTAATTGGAGTCCACAGTGAAGAAAGGGGGATTACTAGTGGGGTACCGCAGGGTTCAGTACTGGGGCCAGTCTTTTTTAATGTCTTTATACGTGACATTGCAGAGGGACTGGAAGGAAAAGCATATGTCCTTGTAGATGACACAAAGATCTGTAACAGGGCTGATATGCAAGACGGGGTGGAAACGATGAAAAGGGACTTAGCAAGGTTGGAGAAATGGTCAAATGTATGGCAGCTTAGATTCAGTGCAAAGTAATGCACCTGGGAGACAAAAACCCAGGGGAAGAGTACACAGTGGGAGGTGAGATACTGACAACAACAGAGGTGGAAAGGGACCTCGGGGTAGTCATATCAGATGACCTAAAGGTGTGCAAGCAATGTGAGAAGGCAGTAAGGAGGGCTGGGGGGATACTGGGATGCATAAGGAGAGGCATCACCAGTAGAAAGCAGGAAGTTATTGTTGTACAGACAGTTGGTGAGACCACATCTGGAGTACTGTGTACAGTTCTGAAGACTCCATCTCTGCAAAGACATAGACAGGGTGGAGGCTGTCCAGAGGAGGGCAACCAAAATGGTGCAGGGTCTGCACCAAAACGCATATGAAGAAAGACTAAAGGAGCTTAAGATGTATAGCTTCGAGGAAAGGAGAGAGAGGGGGGACATGATAGAAACTTTCAGATACCTCAAGGGAATTAACAAAGTCCAAGAGAGTAGCATCTTTCAGAAAAAGAGATGTGCAAGAATGAGAGGGGATGGCTCAGAGGTAATGTGAGGAAATATTTCTTCACAGAGAGGGTTGTAGATGCATGGAGCAGCCTTCCTGAGGAGGTCGTAGAGTCAAAAACTGTGGGGGAATTCAAGAATACATGGGACAGACATAAGGCAATTCTAGTGGGGGGGTAGGAGGAAGTAGGCTGTTGGTTAGCTAGGATCTGCATCTTATCCGTTAAGTAGGGAAATGGGCAGACTAGGTGGGCCAAGTGGTCCTTAACTGCCATCAAATTCTGTGTTTCTCGGTTACCCCTGAACTCCCTGTCAGCGAGCTAAACCCCCCTCCCCTTAGTTGCGGGTCCGCCCTCGTCAGGGTCTGCCTCTGACCTCGTACATGCTCCTGCTAGAGTAGCCAAGGCTGGCGTCCCCCATAAGCTGGGTGGGTTAGGATTAACAGTAGATATCTGATCGTCCTGCCAGACCCTCTCCGCAGATGTCGCTTTTTGGGAGCTGCTAGGTGGGGAATTTTCTATGACCTTCAAACCTCTGGGTCGCCATACCTTTGGATCCGAGGCCAGCCCCATGGCACGCATGGAACAGGGGCAGCCTTCACTGCCGACTCTGTCTCAGCACAGCCTCCCCCCCACATTCGTGGGGAGGGGTTGGGGGTCACTGATTCCTTCCACCTCGAGCAGTGATTGAACCTTACAGCCGCCACTGGGACACTCTCTCATAGTTCAGGGCTACGCTCTTTGGCTTCCAGGAATGGTCCCCAGCTTTGCACCTGTTCCCTTACCTGCCTTCCTGTCCATATTCTAGTGCTAGGAGGGGAAGTACGTACCTCACTGTGGAGGAAGGCCATAGAACCATGTTTCCCGGATCAGAGGAACGAGGGCGACCAGGAATTCCTTCCGAAAGTCAGAATTTGTTCAGAAGACCTTCGCCAAGATCTACTCTTCTATCTGATGTCCTCCCCAACTTCTGTGGAGGGCCATTCTTCCAAGTGCGCCTGTGGGAAGCAAATCCCGTTCAAAGACCCCCACTCGGCCTGCGTCTAGTACCTGGGCCCAGATCACGTTACCCAGGCTTGCTCCTTTTGTCAGGGCTTTAACAGCCGGACCCGGATCCGCCGTCAGAAGGCTGTCCAGGCTTTCCTCTTAGAAGAAAAGCTCAAGGCCATGGATCCTTCCTCCAGGGTGGAATCTTCGGAGAAATCCTGCAGGCACCATGAGAAGCACCGGGAGAAGGTAAAACCTAGATCCCCTTCTAGGGCCTCGGACTCCCGCAGCTCCAGCTTCAGGTCCGACCGCTCTCCGTCTTGGGCCCATTCTCAGCCTCCCTCAGTCGTGGTCAAGTCTGCCAGCGGTTCTTCTACCCTGTAGCCTGCTAAGACCTCCAGGCCTACTTCTTCCTCCAAGGCATCATCCAGGTCAGGGGAGCACCACAAGTCCTCGTCCCAGCAGTCGGCCTTCGACATCCGGTCAGTCTCCCTGCCGCTGCCTCCCCAACGTAAGACCAAGGAGCTGACCTCCCTGAAGGGGACGTCAGACCCAACGTCGGCTAAACTTCACAAACACTCCCGGGAGCCGACAACAGTGTGTCACCCGTCGCCGGCCAGGCACTCACCTCCCCGGACACCGGCCGGGGGACCGACATCCGATACAGCAGCTAGAAGAACCTCACCGCCGCCTTCCGACGTCGGCCAGGAGGCGTTAACGGAGGAGGAGTCCACTCAGCCCGAGGACCAGGGGGGCGACCCCGGTCCCGTCGAGCTTCTGGGAACCTCCCAGAACCGGAGACCCCTGGGAACCCGACACCCGGACCCGATGACAAGCCACCGGTGCCCGGCCTGTCGTCGGGCCTTAACTTAGCAGAAGTGAAGGAGCTATTCACTTTCAAACAACATGAAGTCTTGCTATATTATAGACATTAGCAGTTTGATCCAGCTCTAGAACTGCCCTGGAGTGGAATGGTTAAAACCATTCCAAAATAGAATTTTGACACTGAAGCAGCTCTATCTGTGTCATTTCAAACTTGAACTCTCAGATTCTTTACTCCGCCTCAGTGAACAGTCGCTCGGAGATTTCTCCTTCTGCTCGGTTCATTTCTCAGTTTAAAAGTGTTTTCTCGGTTGGATTTAACCGAGAATAGTTTTATTTTAACCGCAAAACCGTCCTGGTTCAAGCTTCATCTGTG
The DNA here is from genome assembly GCA_016271365.2 of Neoceratodus forsteri. Lineage (NCBI taxonomy): Eukaryota > Metazoa > Chordata > Ceratodontiformes > Ceratodontidae > Neoceratodus > Neoceratodus forsteri. The sequence goes on along the minus strand of CM057454.1, from coordinate 1,018,686,770 downwards.
GTAACCGTAAGTAAATGAAGGTTTTGTCTGTGTGGAACTTGTAGTTATCGGTTCGGTTTTGAACCGATCAGTGGGTTTAAAACTCATTTAAAACTAAAAGTTACTATTTTAGAGTGCGGTTCCTGGTTCTTATCGGTTCTAAAAAACGGATTTATTACGTTTTTTCCAATACCGCGTGACACGTTAGGAACCGATAAGGGTGTTCCTGCCTGGCACTGCCGTTAAAAGGCAAGTTTTGGTTAGGCTGGCATTATGTTGAGAAACCCAAAAGAAAAACCGGGCCCACTGGGTTTCAACACTGTGATGTTTGTGGGGAAGTCTTTGCCAAGGCTGACCCACACACCACATGTGTTTATTGTCTGGGGTTTGACCACCTCCAGTCAGACTGCCAGGTATGTAAGGATTTCCCTGCAGCCACCCTGGGAAAAAGATTGGGCAGGCTCAGGGAACAAGAGGCCAGAAAGTCCGCTGACCCGGATGGCCAGCCCGGTTCGGTGCCAGCTGAACCAGAGGGAGTGCCCTCTGACCAGGGCCAGACTTCTTCGGGCAAAAGAAAAGCTGGTTCTGAGGAACCGATTCCAGTAAAGAAAACAAGAAAATCAGCAGGTCTGGAGTCCAAAATTCCTTCTCCAACTGCTGCAGAGATAGCAAAAGCCATACAAATTGTCCAGTCACTGTCTCAGGATCCGTCCGAACCACCACTATCTGGTAAAAGGTGGTTCGTCCGGTCCCAGTGGTTCAGGATTATGATATTGAGGAATTTTATGAACCAGAGAGGGGAGGAGGATTATGAACGGTATGAATGTGGCTGGGAAGGTCTGGGTGTGCCCATTGAACCGGACATCTCCCCAGACAGACCTTTAGACTCTTCCCCCTATGCTGTCTGAGTCCCCATCTCATTTTACATTTTATAAAAAAGTTGCTGAAACCCTCCAGCTTCCTTTAGAAGAGGCTGTGGATGAGCAAGAGGAGCCTGATTTTGTAGAAATGATGGATATTCCAGAGTCTAGGAGATTGTCTATTCCTTTACATAAGTCTTTTAGGAAACAAACAATTAACATTTTAAAAGCTCCTAATTCTGTGCCTCCTGTAGATAAAAAGATGGACAGAAGGTATACATTGTCAGGCCCTGATACAGAATTCTTTTCTCAGCAATGCAGTCATGTTGGGGTAGTTCAGGCTGCTGCCTGTGATAAAGCCAATATTCCCTTGGCTTCACATCCTCCTGACAAGGATTCCAGGAAGATTGATGCCATGGCAAAAAAACAGTATATGGCAGCCTCTCTGGGACTCAGGCAAGCAAATTATATGGCTTATGTAGCTAGGTATCAGAAATCTAGATGGGATACTGTTATGCACTGGCAAGCAGGCCCATGGCCAGCTGGCTAGTGAACTAGAACAGGTGGCTGCTGATGGCATTGAAGCCTCTAAGGTTCAGTTTCATGCTGCTGTGGATGTTAATGATGTTTCCTCTAGGGTCATGGCCACATCTGTAGCTTTTCGTGGGTTGGCCTGGCTCAGGTGTACTAGTTTGTCACAGGATACCCAGACTAAGGCTATGGATTTTCCTGTGGTGGGAAATTCTCTGTTTGGAGAGCAGACAGAGAATTACATGAAAAAGATGAATGAATATGGGACTACTTACAAGAGTGCCCAGGCTAAGGAGCGGCAAGCCACTCCTCAAAGGCATGCCCCAGCGGTAGGGGTAGGCCTTTCAGGACTTTCTACCAGACTCAGGCCTCCTCTGCCTATGCTCAGAGGGGCTTCTTCAGAGCAGGGGCAGACGAGGGGTGGGCAGACCTGCTCCCACCCCCAGCCTAAAGCTCCTTGAAACAGGCACCCTGATGGGGTGCCCAGGGCCGATTCTCCTGTACCAGTGGGGCAGGCTGGCTTACCTAGTCAGGAATTGGGCTTCTTTAACCTCAGACAAGTGGGTTCTGGAAGTAGTAGCCAGGGTCTGGTTCTCAGCTTCAAAAAGTTTCCCAAGTTGAGAAGCAGACTTTTCTACCTGCAAGTGCTTCAGAGACCCTCGCCTGGAAACAGAGGTCTCATCCCTGTAGCTCTCAGAGCAGTGGAAAGGGTTCCTCCCCTGCATCAGGGCAGGGGTCTGTATTCCAGATACTTCCTTATCCCAAAAAAGACAGGAGAATGGCAGCCCATTTTAGATCTCAGATATCTGAACAGGCATCTTTTGAAACCAAAGTTCAAAATGGTAACTCTGGCAATGATTTTATCTTCCCTAAGCCCAGGGGACTGGCTAGCCTCCTGGACCTCAAGGATGCCTATTTCCATGTCCTAGTCAGAAGATCCCATCGAAAGTACCTCAGATTCGAACTGCCCTCAGGTCATTACCAGTTCAGAGCAATGCCCTTCGGCCTTACCTCTGCTCCAAGGGTATTACAAAGTGTCTAGCAGTGGCCCACTTAAGGAGGCAGAGGATTGCTGTTTTCCCTATCTAGACGACTGGCTCATTGTAGGCCAGTCCCAGAACAGGTAAAATCTCACCTGCAGGTCTCAGCAGCTTCTCACCTCCCTGGGTTTTCTGCTAAACCTACAAAAGTCGGTTCTGGAACCAGTCCAGGTACTCACCTTTATAGGGCAGAATGGACACAAAGCTAGCCAGAGCCTTTCTTCCTGAGAAAGGGTAAGGAATTTAGTGGCTCTGGCCTCTTCCTTCACTCTGCAGGTCTCCGACCAGCAAGACACTTTCTGCAGCTCCTGGGGCACATGGCTGCGCCCACAGCTGTTGTGCAGGGAGCCAGATTTCAGATGAGAGACATTCAGTTTCACTTGAGAACCTTTTGGTCTCAGAGAAGAGACCCCTTTCCAAGTTGGTCCCAGTGACTCAAACCTTGATCCTAGCTCTCCAGTGGTGGCAGGATCAGAGCAATTAAGAGCGGGGTCCCTTCATTTCCCCTTCTCACGACTTGACTCTCACTACAGATGTTTCCTTCTGGGTTGGGGAGCCCACATGGACGACCTTTCCACTGGAGTTTGGTCCCCAGGAATCTCTGCTCCACATCAATTTGCTGGAACTCAGAGCTGTCTTTTAGCTCTTCAAGCTTTTCTGCATCTGTCCACGACAGGTGATACAAGTCAGAACAGACAACACCACAACGATGTGGTACATCAACAAACAGGGGGCACTGTCCTCGTGCCTTGTGCACCGAGGCAATGAAGTTGTGGTCTCTGGCCTATTCCCTGAGCCTTCCCTCATAGCAGTTCATCTTCCAGGGAAGGACAGTGTCCTAGCGGATGCCCTCAGCAGGATTTCCCAGGGCCATCACGAATGGTCCCTGGATCCTCAAGTGCTGGGGATAGTTTTTACCAGGTGGGGCATCCCTCAGATAGATCTTTTTGCAGCCCCAGACAATCACAAACTTCCTCTGTTCTGTTGCAGGCCTCCAGTGTTGGGCTCAGTTCCCCTGGATGCCCTTCTTCTGGATTGGGAGGGGAAGTTCCTCTATGCTTTCCCCTTTCCTCTCCTATTCAAAGTACTAGTCAAAATCAGATCTCAGCCTTGCAGGGTGATTCTGATTGCCCCGGTTGGGCCAGGCAGCCCTGGTACCCACTCCTTCTGTCTCTGACAGTCCATCTTCCCTGTGCCTCCCCAGGAATCACAATCTGTGACTTGTGCCTAGGAAGGGTTTGGTATCCGGACCTCAATCCCTCAACCTCAAGGCCTGGCTCTTGAGGAGTTAAGAGTTGCTGATTTACACCTCTCTCAGGGTGTTCTTGAGATCCTAAAGGCTTCCAGAAAGCCTTCCACTAGGGCTACTTATAGTTCTAAATGGAAAAGGTTTTCCTTTTTGGCGTGCTGGAAAAATATTTCCCAGAATCTGCTGAATTGCCCATTTTGTTAGATTACATGGTACATCTTAATTCCTTGGGTCTCAGACCAGCTACCCTGAGAGTTCATTTGGCAGCTGTGTCTGCTTTTGTGTCAACAGGAAAGTCATCCCTCTTTCCTCTCATCCTGTGTTTTCCAAGTTTTTAAGGGATTACTCCATACTAATCCTCCTTTTCGGGAACCGCCCTGCTTGGGACCTTAATGTTTGCATTGCCCAGTTAATGCAACCCCTTTGAGCCTCTGTCTTCTGCAGAGCTTAAGTACCTAACTTGGAAAACTGTTTTTCTAGTGGCTATCACTTCTGCCAGCACGCATAAGTGAATTGCAAGCCTTGTCAGTGGAGACTGACTTATTTCTTTCCACAGGGATAAGGTAGTCCTTAGGACTAATAGGAAGTTTTGCCTAAGGTGGTTCAGATTTCCATCTTAATCAATCTATCTCCTTCCAGTATTTTTTGCTGATCACTCCTCTTGGGTGAGAGGAGGTTGCACAGCCTGGATGTTAAGAGAGCTTTAGTTATTATATAGAGCTGCACTAAAGGTCATGAGTTCGAATCCTCCAACTTTTCCTTACCCGTGGTGAAGTTGGGAAAGGCAAACCTGCCACTAAGAGATCAATAGCTAGGTGGATTGTCTCTTGTATCCAATTTTATCGTCAGAAAGTGGGCAGAGCCCCAGCGGTTTGAGGGCTCATTCTACCAGGGTGCAGCTCGTCTCTAGCTGCTGCCAGAGATATCCCTTTATTAGAGATTTGCCAGGCTGCTACTTGGAAAGCGGTACACACTTTACCAAGCATTACTCCCTGGATGTCCAGGCCAGGAGATGCTCGTGCTTTACAGCTGTTTTCAGAGCCTATTTCCTAAGTAGGTTCTGCCCCTCCTCCATGGAGGTACTGCTGTATATTCTGCTAATGTCTATAATATAGCAAGACTTCATGTTGTTTGAAGAAAAAATTACTCACCTTAGTAATGTTGTTTCTTCTAATGGAGTCTTGCTATATTATAGACCTCCCCCCCAACCTGCCCCTCTCAGAACCTCTACTTGGTGGGGTGCGGGCAACTTAGTGTGGGCACTACTTATGTCCTGTTAGCATTTTGTCCCTTTGGGACTTTGGGAGTGTTTGTAAGTACTGCGTGTGTGTTTTATTATACTTATGTTCCATTTTTCATATTATTAGAATGGTGTTAGTATTTCTGGTCCCCTGACTTGAGTCTTGGGTGTTGGACCATCAATGGTTAGTTATTATTTAGGTAGCCATTTGGCTAGTGTAGTTACAGCTCACACAGACCTTAGTGAGTTTGGCTCGTGAAGATCCGACAGTTCAAGTTTGAAATGACACAGATAGAGCTGCTCTCGTGAAAATTCTATTTTGGAATGGTTTTAACCATTTCACCCGGGGCAGTTCTAGAGCTGGATCAAACTGCTAATGTCTATAATATAGCAAGACTCCATTAGAAGAAACAACATTATTAAGGTGAGTAATTTTTCTTCTGGTGGGACACCACAAAAGGATGTAGTCACCATGCACCCTCCTCCCGCATGCTATGTGCCACCGACCCCTGCGCCCCTTCCTTCGCCAACAGGGGCAGCAGGTCGAGTAACTTCCCCCCCAGGAGCCAGTGGGACCTCCTAGGGGCAGACCTACAGACAAGAGAAGACCTCCTTCCAGATCCTCTTCAGGGTCGACAAGCCCCAAGAGACCCAGATGATGCCGCTATTCACCGTCTACGGAGGATTCACGATCTGACATCTCGGTATGCTCCAGATCTCCTTCACCGATCAGCATCCCTTCTCCGACCCACGTGAACTCCTAGGTCTCCTCCAGACGACCCCATCGCTCTCTGAGATCATGAGGCACATCCAAGAGAACATGGGTGGGATGCGAGAGGAACTCGACCCGAAGGCTACGCCTTGCCCGCTATCTTTGGCAGAAAGACCCTAAGCCTGTGGTGGTACCACCCTTGGTGGACACCTTCGTGATCGCCACTCAAGGCAGCGTGAAACGCCCACATTCGCCTCCCGGCGCCGAAGAAGGCTGACCACCTGTACAAGGCCCCAAGGGAGGACCAGTACTTGGCTAATCATCCTCTGGCCGACTCCCTGGTCGTTACAGCCTCTCTTGACCGGTCTCAGAGGCCGCAACATCTGAGCACTCAGCCACTGGACCCGGAGTTCAAGCAACTGGACGCGCTGGGTAGGCGCACTTACGCAGCTGTGACCTGTGCCATCAGATCCCTGAATTACCTAACCCACATGGTTCAGTTTCAGAATGCATTGTGGGAACAGGGACAGGAACTGGTAGAGAAATTACCAGACGGTGACCAGAAGGAGGAGCTCCTCCAGCTCCTCCGCACGGATTCAGACGTGGGGACCCAGGTGCTCCGAGACGCGTATGACTCCGCTGACCCTTGGCCAGAGCGGCAGCTCAGGCGTATGCCTCGAGACACTCATGGCTCGTGTCTCGGATTTACCCGGACATCCAGAAGAACATTTTGGATGCCCCTTCCATCGAAGTTTTGTTCAGTGAAGCATCTGAAAAGGTCATCACCAAACTGCAAGAGGCTTGGAAGGCTGTTAGATCTGTCCAAGCAATGTACAGATCTAGACTCAGTTCCTTTCGTAGGAACCAGAGTCATTTTCATAGCCGGATTCAGAGGCAGCAACCTCGTCCCAGCCAACAACAGAGGGGCTCTTTCTCCCGAAAAGCCCAGGTCAAGGCGTCCTCAGGTAGAGGCCAACGTTCCATCAAGTCGGCCCAACCTGCAGGACCCTCTGCCGCCACAGCATGACTCCTTCCCGGCCCCCGCCCCTCAGGATCAACGGGAAACAAAGGTCGTGGGTCGCATCGCAGATCACCTGCCGGGGTGGCAGTCGATCACCACCGACAGGTGGGTATTGCAGTTGGTCAAAAGGCCACTTTATAGAATTCTTAGACAGCCCCCACAAGGCCTCCTCTGCTCTCCCGTTATTCGGGTCAGCATGCCCTGTTCATCAGGGAAGAAGTGCTCATGCTTCTGCAGAAAGAAGCTTTGAAGTACGTCCCAGGGAACCAGAGAGGATCAGGATATTATTCCCACTTCTTCCTGGTTCCAAAGAAAACAGGGGACCTACGTCCGATCTTGGACCTCAGCGACCTCAATATGTCGGTCGCCTACAAATGCTTCCGCATGGTGACCCTTCCGGGTCTAATCCCCTTGCTGAAGCAGGGCGCATTCTTGGCATCCTTGGACATGCAGGACGCTTACCTGCACATCCCCATCGCTCAAGAGCACAGGAGATTCCTGCGCTTGAGGTTTCTCGCCGCCCATTTTCAGTTCGGCGCTTCCCTTCGGGCTGTCATCGGCCCCCAGGGTCTTTACCAAGTGCATGGCAGTCGTGGCAGCGTCTCTGAGGAGACAGGGCCACTATGTGTTCCCATACCTGGACGATTGGCTTCTCATGGCCTCCTCCAAAGAGGAGCTGTTGATGGCAATCCAGCATACCCAGGCCCTTTTCCAGTCCCTGGGCATCCTAATCAACTACGAGAAGTCTCTCCTGGTACCGTCCCAGAAACTGCAATTCATAGAGGCAGATCTTACTTCGAGAGGGCTCTTGCTGTAGGTAATTACATATAGGACTGATGCCGGCCGGCGGCAGGACCCCACGGAAAAATTTCTAGCTAGCAGTCCCTGGCGAGGGACCGCCCCCACGTCAGGTGACCCGGCGTCAAGCGGCGTCAGTATAAGGCGCGGTCCTGGGCGCCCGCCTTCCAGTTCTTTCCCGCGTCAGCTCCGTGCAGCGCTCTCATTGAAGTTCCATGTCGCTCAGTCCTGTTACTTCGCCAGTTTTCCGAAAAAGTTTCAGTATTTTCTATTTTGTATTTTCTATAGTGAGCTGAACGTCAGTATATGTCATCCCCTTCAAAAATAAGTGCGCCCAACTGCCTCACAAAGACGGTCACTCCCTCTGCCTTTTCTGTTTAGGCCCCGACCACGTGGTCGACAAGTGTCCGCGTTGCCTTCATTTCAACGCAGCCACCCGCAGACGACGCCAGCAGTCTCTCGAGGCCCATCTCCTCAAGAAGAAGATGTCCGCGATGGAGAAGGAGTTGAAGAAACTTCGCAGGCGGTGGACCTCCCTGAAGGGCTCAAGAAGTGGGCAAGGAAAGGCACTGGGAGAAACCTCCTCCTCCACCGACTCGGCCGGAGTCATGACAAGCACGTCCCTCGAGATACGCCCGGCCAGCAGCCTCAAGGCTTTGGAGGCGTCAACCTACCTATCGGGTTGGCGTTAAAACCCGCGGTGCCAGAGCAAAGAAGCTCCAGCCCCCAGTGCCGCCGCGGGCTGCGGCCTACTGGTCCTAGGCGCCTCCGTAGCCGGACATCGGCTCCTCCGGCGTCCGCAGAGAGAAGCCACTAAGAGCGCCCGACCCGCGACAGTGACGCCAGTGATGTCTCCATTGGACTGGGCCTCTTCATCCTGTACTGTCTCCGACGAGGGCCCCAAGAAGTCGGGCCCCGGCTCCTCTGGCGTCCGCGGAACTTAAGCCCCCTAAGTCCACGTCGGCTCCTCCGGCGTCACGTTTTCGAACCCTAAAGAACCCTGCCCGTCTATCGTACCAGGGTTCCCCGCAGCAACGCTGCCGTCAGAACGAGTCCCCTGCCTGACCTGAGAATTTTTCTCCTCATCCCGGACGAGGCTCGGGATCCTGGGCTACGTCCGATCCTCTTCCTAGGCGGATCGGACGCCCGGCTTCCCTGGCGCGGGCGCGGCCGACTCCCGGCCCGCCCGGCGCGGCCTCCGGCGCGGCAGGGATGTTCCCGCTCCGCCGGACCCTGCCCAGCCAGACTGTCACGGTTGATCCGCCATGGAGTTCCCCAACTGGGCCGTCTGCTCCAGCAGCTCCTCCAGGGCCTGGGTATCCGCCGTCTATCAGAGCTGGTTTCCCAGGCCTCAGTATCACACACAGTACCTGGCGCCACGACTCCACCGGCCGCCAGTACCCTGCTCCAGTATTCCCGCGGCAGGTTATGGATACTCTCCTTACGGTTTCCATTTGTACAACTATCCTCCACCTCCTCCTCCACACCCCCTGGGCGCGGTGGATCTCCAGGAAGACTCTGGCCTCCTGGTGGGCTGAGCCCAGGCTCAGCTCACTAAGAAGTTGAGAGCCGTCTTGCGGTGGCGGTGCCACTGGCTCGTGCACCCCAGGCGGCACGCACTCCCTACGCCTCGGATTCCGGGCTCTGCCCTCGGGATCCAGAGAGGGGCAGGACACGCGTTCGGGGATACCCCCTAAGGAACCCGTTCCTCCCCCTAGACGAGTCAGGGAGTCTTACTCTGCTTCAAATTCTTCTTCTTCTTCTCTCTCTGACTCCTCGGAGGCCTCCGATGGAGTGTTCGAGGAAGGACGACAGGCAGCTCTCCGTCCAAGCCCGGCCGAGGACTCCTCAGAGTCTCCTCCGAGGATCCTTCCTTCACGGGGTTGCTCAGGAAGATCCAGGAAGTCCATCAGTGGCGTTCCTTAGAGCCAGATCCTCAGCAGGGATAAACTCGCGAACATCTGGACTTGCCCCTTATGGCTCCTACTCTAGTGCCACCCTGGATCGACCTCACGCCCCACTTGTTTCCACTATTTGGAAACAACCGTCACAGCCCCACTTCCTCGGAAGTCCAACAGGCTATACCAAGCTCCGGAGGGTGTAGATTTTTTAGACTCTCACCCCCGTGCAGACTCGGTTGTGATTAGCGCCGCTCACGGCCGGTCAGCACACCCAAAACATTTGAGCTCATCTCCCCCGGATAAGGAATCTCGCCTTCTGGATCAGTATGGAAGGAAGATCTATGCTTCTCCCACACTGGGGATTGGGGCCCTAAATTATGTTGCACATAGGGGGGATTACCAGAAGGCTGTCCTTACCCAGGCGGAATCTAAGATTGACTCCTTGCCTGACTCCCAAATCAAGCAGGAGTTAGCCGACCTGGTCCGTTCTGCTCGATTCGGCCAGTCGTCCATATTCTCAGGACGACCTACGATGCAGTGGACACATGAGAATGAGCTCTCGTTACGCCGTAAGTGCCGGCGTCATGCATGGCTCGTGTGTCAAGTCTGGTCCTGGAGGTGCAGTCAGCAATTCAAGAAGCACCTTTCAGGGGTTCTGTGCTTCGGCGGTGATGTCAAGGACATCATCACTGACTTGTGGGAGAAGGGCGGCCCTCGATCTGTCGATTCAATGTACGTCCCCATCCCCACAGCGCTATCCTTCGCCAGGCAGCCGGCCTCAAGTGAAACCTCAGGGAAGGCGGGCCACTAAACATCGGGCTCCCACAGCTGCGGGCCCCGCTAGCCCAAAAAAAGCAATGGATGCCCCAGCTGCGGCGCTGCCTTACACCACCTGATTCCTTCCCTCTCCCACCGCCTCCGGACGCCCGGATTCTCCCTCCACCTTCCGGGTTGGGAGAGGATAACATCGGATTCTTGGGTGCTTCAGATCATAGCAGAAGGGCACTCCATAGAGTTTCTGCAAAAACCTCCACATCTCCCCCCTCTGAACTCCTCTTACTCAAGGGACCATCTTCCTTTGGTCAGGGAAGAAATCTCTGCTCCCCTTGCGAAGCAGGCTAAGAGACCCGTCCCCCTCACCTCCACGGAGACGGGTTACTATTCCCATTTCTTCCTTGTACCAAAGAAGAGAGGAGATCTCAGACCCATTCTCGATCTCAGCTCCCTGAACCTATACGTGGAATACAAGAGGTTCAGGATGTTCTCCCTTCAAACCCTCTTACCCCTGCTTCGGCCGGGCCAATGGCTTTGTGCACTGGATTTGCAGGATGCGTACCTGCACATCCCCATTCACCCTTCGCACCGGAAGTACCTCAGGTTTGCGTTCCAGGGGGACCACTACCAGTTCTGGGCGCTCCCTTTTGGTCTTTCCTCGGCTCCCCGAGTCTTTACCAAATGCTTGGCGGTGGTAGCGGCCCACCTGCGTACTTTGGGAGTTCAGGTTTTTCCCTACCTAGACGACCGGCTCCTGGCGGCCCCATCCAGGGAGGAACTCCTGCATTTCCTCTCCCTCACCGAGCAGGTTTTCACTGGCCTGGGTATCACCATCAACCATTCCAAGTCTCACCTGGATCCTTCTCAGAGACTCCAGTTCATCGGGGCAATCCTCGATACGACAATCTGCAGGGCCTTCCTGCCTCTGGACAGGGGGGCCTCCTTTCAGTCCCAGATTTCCCTTCTATTGGAATACAAGAGGGTTCCGGCGAGGTCGGTGCTCCGTCTACTGGTGCTTATGGCGGCGGCCATCCCGATGGTTCCGCGCGCGCGCCTCCACATTAGAATCTCTCAGTGGACTCTCTGCTCTCAGTGGGATCAACGGGTAGATGACCTAGATCATCTGGTTCCGATCTCCTCGCCGATGGTAAGAGACTTGCAATGGTGGATGGTTCGAGAGAACCTATTCCGGGGAGGTCCCCTTTTTTCATCCTCCCCCCGATAAGACTCTGACCACGGACACTTCAGGCGAAGGTTGGGGAGCCCATCGGTCCTCACCAACCCAGGGCCTCTGGTCAAATTGGAGTTAGTTCTCCACATCAGCGTGCTCGAGCTCGAGCAGTGCTGTATGCTCTCAGGCCCCTTCACCAATACATCCTTCCGGTCACCTAGCTGACCAAGCGGACAACATGTGCATGGTGTGGTACATCAACAGGCAGGGAGGGACTTGGTCCTACCCGCTGTGCAGGGAAGCGATGACGGTTTGGGAATGGGCAACGCTTCACAACCTTCACCTCACGGCGATCCATGTTCCGGGAGTTGACAGTGTCCTGGCAGACAGGCTAAGTTGCTCGTCGGCTCTACCACACGAGTGGGAACTGGACGAAAAAGTTCTAAAAAGCATCTTCCAGATTTGGGGGTCTCCTCAGATAGACCTGTTCGCCTCCTCCCAAAATGCAAAGCTTCCAACCTTTTGCTCGCTCGCTCCAGAGCGAGGCGCTTTCTGGAACGACACTCTATCTCTAAGCTGGAAGGACAGACTCGTCTATGCTTTTCCCCCAATTCCTCTGGTCCCTCGTGTGCTGCAGAAACTTGCTTTGGAAGGAGCAAGAATGATTCTGATCGCTCCTTTCTGGCCCAGGCAAATCTGGTTCTCTCTTCTACAACAATACTCAGAGGTTCCTCCTCTTCCTCTTCCTCTTCCTTTATCTCGAGGATTGCTGACCCAGGATCAGGGGACCCTGGTCCATCCAGGACTCAAGTCCCTTCAACTTCATGCATGGCTCCTGCAGACCTAGCTCAATCTCGCTTTGGCGTTTCTCCTAAGGTGGCTGAGATTCTGGTGGAGGCTGGAAAACCCTCCACTAGGTCCACCTAACGCCATGAGATGGAAAAGATTTTCCATCTGGGCTGCGTCCAGGAATGTGGAGCCCTTTTCCTGTCCTATGACCATTCTCCTTGATTACATGCATCATTTTTTCGACCTGGGTGTCAGTCACTCCTCTTTGAAAGTCCATATGGCGGCTATTTCAGCCTACCATGCCCTTTTCACTGATAAGGCATTTGCCCAACTGGAGGTATCTAAAACTTTTCTCAGAGGGATCCTTCATCTCAGGCCCCCTGTCCGGACTCCAGCTCCCCCTTGGGACTTAAACTTTCTCCTCGAGAAACTTACTCTTCCTCCCTTTGAGCCTGCGGCTTCCGCAGACTTGAAGTTTTTATCGTGGAAGACGCTCTTCTTGGTGGCCATTACTTCTGCTCGCAGAATTTCCGAGCTCCAGGCCCTGATGTGCAAAATCCATTATCTGATTTTTCACAAAGAACGAGTAGCTCTTCACACGGATCCTAAGTTCCTCCTGAAGGTGGTAGCGGAATCTACCTTAAATCAGTCTATTGAATTACCTGCCTTTTTCACGCAGTACTCCAACCAAGGAGAATACTTGCTCCATACCATGGATGTTCACAGGATTCTGAAATACTACACCTATAGGATGAAGGATCTCAGAAAGACTGATCAGTTGTTTGTCTCTTTTGCTCACAAAAGAGAAGGCAATGCTGTTTCTACGCAATGCCTATCAAATTGGTTGGCCCATTGCATCACTTTCTGTTATGACAAGTACAAGAAGACCCTACCGGGTCAAGTAAGAGGTCATTCCACTCGTGGAGTAGCAGCCTCTGCGGCTTGTTTCAAGAGCATGTGTGTGTGGCAGACATCTGTGCTGCCGCCACTTGGACTTCCGTCCATACCTTTACTAAACATCACAGTTTGGACATTGCCTCTTGCCGTAGAGCAGGCTTCGGGTTAGCGGTCTTGCAAGGCCTCCTTTCTTGAGGCTTGCAAGGTTTTCTTCGCTACTTCTTGGAATAGTACCTCCTCCCGGTGCCTTTCTTTTGTTCCAGACTGCTTGGGATTCTGTCCTATATGTAATTACCTACTGCAAGAGCCCTCTCGAAGTAAGATAGTACAGTTACGTAAGAACTCACCGTAACAGTAGATCTTCGAGAGAGGCTCTTGCAGTAGGTAATACCTTCCCGCCCTCCATCCCCCTAGGCTTTTTCAGCTCCTTTTTCATTGAGGAAAATATCTGCTTCTCTCTCATTTGGGCCTTCCGGGCCTGTGGCGGGAAAGAACTGGAAGGCGGGCATCTGGGACCGCCCCTTTATACCGACGTTGTCTGACGCCAGTCACCTGACGTGGGGGTGGTCCCTCGCCAGGGACTGCTAGCTAGAAATTTTTCCGTGGGGTCCTGCCGCCGGCCGGCGTCAGTCCTATATGTAATTACCTACTGCAAGAGCCTCTCTCGAAGATCTACTGTTACGGTAAGTTCTTACGTAACTGTACTTTCTGGACACCATCACGGGGAGAGCCTTTCTGCCCGAAGACAGAGCGGAACGCATTCGATCCCTCATCTGGGACCTATCTGCGAAGAAGACCGTCCCATCCATACTGGTCCTTGCCTGCTCGGACACATGGCTGCGGCCATTCCTACTGTCCCGATGGCACGGCTCCACATGCGGGTAACCCAGTGTATGCTAAGAGTGCAATGGGACCATAGGCAAGACTATATGCAGCATCCAGTCAGAATCACGAAGTCCGTGGTTCGAGATTGGCAATGGTGGCTAAACCCGGGAACCCTCTCTGTGGGGGTTCCATTTACAGCACCGTCCCCGGTGGTAACACTCTCCACAGATGCCTCAGGGCTGGGATGGGGAGCACACTTGAATGGGGTGAGGTCTCAGGGAACTTGGACCACTCAGGAATCTCATCTCCATATCAACATACTAGAGATGAGGGCGGTCCTTTATGCCCTGCAAGCCTTCCAGTCGGACATCCCACCGAGTACTCTCCTGTTGCAAATAGACAATACAGCGGTGGTGTATTACCTCAACAAACAAGGAGGCACACACTCTTATCCTCTCTGCAGGGAGGCCATGAGAGTGTGGGATTGGGTAATATGACACGGCGCGAACCTCATTGCAGTTCACGTTCCCGGTGTGGACAGTACCATCGCAGACAGCCTGAGTCGCTCCTAGGCCAGAGTCCATGAGTGGGAACTTCTACAGGAGGTGGCAGAGGATCTGTTTCTCAGATGGGGCACTCCAGAATTGGATTTATTCGCATCCCCATCCAACGCAAAACTGCCCAATTTTTGCTCGCTAGATCCAGGGCCTGGTGTTTTCTGGCGAGACGCGTTGTCCCTCTCCTGGGCGGGCAGATTCCTCTACGCCTTCCCTCCCTTCCCGTTGATCCAGAGAGTTCTTCTCAAACTTCGCAGGGAGCATGCGACGCTTATCTTAATAGTGCCCTTTTGGCCCAGACAGATTTGGTTCCTGCTTCTGAGTCAATTGGCCTGGGAACCTCCACTTCCTTTGCCAATGAGCTCCCACCTGTTGTCTCAGGAGGAGGGTTCGCTAGTCCATCTGGACTTGCTTTCTCTGAACCTGCACACCTGGCTCCTAGAGACATAGCCACCTTGCAACACGGGGTCTAGCAGGAGGTGACGGAAGTTCTTTCTGCTGCCAGAAACCGGCGACCTGCGCTGCATACGCCATGAAATGGGCGTGGGTTTTGCTTGTGGTCTCAGGCCAGGCTTCTCACCCTTAGACTGCCCAAAGAAACTAGTTCTGGAATACCTGCTTTCCCTCTTTCAATCAGGGTTAGCTTACTCCTCGATCAAAGTACCTATGTGCAATCTCAGCCACTACCATGCCCCACAAGCCAATGCGCGGTGGCACAGCTGGATACCTCCCGTGCCTTCTTAAGGGGGGTCCTTCACCTTAGGCCGCCTATTAGGGATCCCGTCCTTCCTTGGGATTTACCTTTCGTCCTGGAGCAGCTTACGCTGCCACCATTTGAACCTGCCGCAGATTGCAAGCTGCGTTTTCTGTTGTGGAAAACATTTTTAGTTGCTGTTACTTCAGCGAGAAGAATCTCTGAACTACACGCTCTCATGTGCAAGGAGCCTTATTTAATTTTTCATCAGGACAGGGTGTCCCTGAGGATGAATCCCAAGTTTCTGCCTAAGATGGTCTCAGCCCTCACTCTTAACCAGGGCATTGATTTACCAGTGTACTTCCCCAAGTACACTAATCGAGGAGAAGCACTACTTGACACGCTGGATGTTCACCGGTGTCTTAGGTACTACTTGACCAGGACCAAACAGCACCGCAAAGTGGAACAGCTGTTCGTCTCATTTGCTGAGAGGATGATGGGGGTTCCGGTCTCGAAACAGACCCTTTCACGCTGGCTCATTCAGTGCATTTCCTTTTGCTACAGCAAACGGCAGAAACCCTTACCAGGTGTGGTCAAGGGCCATTCGACAAGGGGAGTGGCTACATCCTTTGCGGCACTCAAGAACGTATCCACATCGGCCATATGTGCTGCAGCCACCTGGAGCTCGGTGCACACCTTTATCAGGCATTACAGCCTGGACATTGCTTCACGGTGAAGAGCGGGTTTCAGCCTTGCTGTCCTACAAGGCCTCCTGTCCTAGGCTCAGGACGGGTTGGAACTTGAGTAGTGCCTCCTCCCGATGGCTTTCAAGGCGCCATTGCTTGGGAATCAGTCCTAATGGTGTAACCTGCTGCAAGAGCTGTACCTCGAAGATAGTACAGTTACGTAAGAACTTACTGTAACAGTAGATCTTCGAGAACAGCTCTTGCAGCAGGTACCTTCCCGCCCACCATTCCCCCTTGGAGGAAGTAGGTTCCAACCTACACTTGGAAAGGTCGGTTCTTAGTCTTGGCCTCCTGATGGTGGGTCCTCGGTCTCCTTTTCTGATGTCATCCAGCGGCCGGGAGTCTACAGTGGGAGAACTGGGGATTCTGGTGGGACCGCCTCCTTATGTACTACGCCTGATGTCGGGGGCAGGACCAACGTCGGAGACGGTCCCCGCTGAAGACTGCTAGCTAGAAAATTTCCGTGGGGTCCTGACGCCTGCCGGCTTTAGTCCTAATGGTGTAACCTGCTGCAAGAGCTGTTCTCGAAGATCTACTGTTATGGTAAGTTCTTACATAACTGTACTTTCTGCTCTCATGTCTCTGAGGCCACCAGATCCTCAAAGTCTAGGGATTTAGGGCCCGACCTGGACCTTAGACACCCGAACTTCTACCTCCACTTCACGGTAGTTCTGGATGGTGCTCCTATGGGGCTTGTGGCCGTTTCGGCGATAGGGAAATGGAATAGGCTCCCTAGACATACAGGCTATATATCTGCTTATACTGGTGGGGGCACACCACAGACAGTTCCAGGTTAGCACTACCAGTTCCGAGCATTGCCCTTTGAGCCTGTCATCCGCGCCATGGGTGTTTTCCAAATGTTTGGCGGTGGTAGCAGCAGCCTTCAGGAGGGAGGGACAATGTGTCTTCCCTTACCTAGATGATTGCTTATTCAGAGCGCAGTCCAGGGAGCACCTAATCTGGACCCTGGCACATTCTATGCAATTTGTTCCATGCCCTGGGGATCACTATTAGTCTGCACAAGTCAGTCCTGACCCCTTGGCAATGCCTACAGTTCATAGGTGCAGTACTGGACATGGCTCTGGGAATGGCCTTCCTGCCCCAGGACAGGGAAGACCGCCTGGTGGCTACAACAGCAGATATGTTACAGTCAGAGCCTTCCTCAGGCTCCTAGGCCTGATGGTTGCAGCCGTTGTCACGGTTCTTCTAGCCAGGCTGCACATGAGGATTCCCCAGTGGCCATTGAGGGTCCAGTGGGATCACCACACTGATGACATGGAACAACAAGTTCTGGTCTCAACGGTCAAAAAAGGTGTTGCTGTGGTGGATAGAACTCTACAACCTGTTGAAAGGGGTTCCCTTCCTCATTCCCTCCCCTCAACAGCTCCTCACCATAGATGCTTCAGGACTATTCTTGGGGGGGCTCATCTGGAGCCTCATCAGACTCAAGGGACATGGTCCAGCATTGAGGCAGATCTCCATATCAGCATCCTGAAGATGAGCCCTCCAGACCTGTGTCAGAGTTGGCCTGCTGGTCAACGAGGCCAAGTTGGAACTAGTGCCCTCACAGGTGATGAACTTTATTGGGGCAGAGCATGACTGTTTTTTTGTTTTTTTATTTGTTTTGCTTCGGTTGCGGCTTGTGTGGCCATCTCTCAGGCATCTGGTCCTTTATCCTGCCCTCCTGTGGATCCCTCGGACTGAGCCTCCTCTTCCCCCCCCCCTGCAGCAGGTACCCCCCGGTTTCACCTGCCCGGGGAGGGTAGCCCTTCGCCTTTTTTGGTCCGTCTTACTAGACAGACTCTGACTGCAGGTGGGCCCCAGAGGGAGGAGCTGGAAGGCCAGCCGAGGAGAACCCGGCTTAGGGCATTAGGCCTGGTGCTGTCGCCTGCCCCACGAGCCGGGGTTTTTCTTTGTTCTGCTCCCCACCCCTGCGTGGGCACACCCTGATGCATTGGCGCATGGCAACCCTGCCAGCGTCGGCCATGCTATACATGCACCCCAGTGTTCTGCGGTGTCCCTGATCTCCCACGAGGGGCTGCCGAAGCGCCGGACTCCCCAGTACCCCCCCAGGATAGGAGAGCAGCCCAGCGGGTGCTCAATCCAGTCCCTCCCCTGTCGCCCCCGGTACCTGAGCTTGCTCCCAAAGTCGGGTCGTCGGCGTTGCACGAGTTGTGGCGTCCAGCACCTGAACCCTCAGCACTACCGGGCCAGCTATAGAGTGCGACTGTTGCCGAGCCAGAGCCTGGCTCCCAGCGGACAGGGCAGAGGTTCTCTCCTCCTTTGCCTGATCATTTCGGGTTGGGCAATTGCGCCCTCCCCGGTACTTCCTGCACCTTCTGGGTTACATGGCGACCTTCACCAGCGTGATTCGATTGGCCCGCTGGAATATGCACTTCCTGCAGTGGGATCTGGTCAGCCAGTGGTCCCAGCACAAAGGTCACTTTGACCAGCTGGTCACTGTGACCCAGAAGATGTGGGATGCCCTCCAGTGGTGCCTAGTCCCAGAACATCTGCAGGAAGGGATCCCATTTGTTTGCCCCCAGCCAGCTGTCATTCTGATGACTGATGCCTCTCTCACAGGCTGAGGTGCCCATTTGGGGGGGACACAGAGTCCATGGGCTCTGGAACCCTTAGGGAGACCAGTGGCACAACAACCTGCTGGAGCTCTGACAGTTCAGCTGGCGCTGACTGGATTCACTCCATATGTTCAGTGTCAAGTGGTCCAAGTCTAGACAGACAACACCACGACCATGTACTACCTCAGCAAGCAGGGCAGGATGCACTCCCTGCCTCTTTGCAAGGAAGCTCTCCACATTTGGACTCACATGTGCAGCCTGGAGGTGAATCTCTTAGCCATACATGTGGCAAGATCATCCAGTCAGCTGGCGGACGCCCTCAGCCGGGTTGGCGAGGTGTCTCACGAATGGTCTGTCCATTCAGAGGTAGTTCACAGTCTGTTCTCCCAGTGGAGCACCCCTCAGGTGGACCTGTTCGCCTCCAGGGAGAATGCAAAGCTGAAGCTGTTCTGTGCCCACCCCACCTCAGCAGGGTTTGCTGCAGAGGGATGCCTTCTTGAGGCCTTGGACCCCAGACCTCTTCTATGCCTTCCCTTCACTTCCCTTGATCCACAGGGTGCTGCTCAGGGTCAGAAGGGACAAGGCACAAGTCATCCTGGTGGTTCCAGACTGGCCTCGCCAGTTTGGGTACCCAATCTCCTCAGCCTCAGCAACAGGCTTCCGAGACATCTTCCCATATGCCTGGACCTGCTTTCCATCATTCAGGGGAAGGTACTCCACCCAGACCTTCAATCCCTGTACCTGACAGCCTGGTTCCTCAGCGGTAGAGTTCCAGGCTTTGGGTCTTTCTGAAGATGGTCTAACCGTAATGGAGGCATCCAGAAAGGAATCAACCAGGAAATGCTATGCCTTCAGAAGGAAGATATTCTCCATTTGGTGTCAGGGCTAGGAGCCGGACCTTTTGTCCTGTCCAGTGGCCAGCATTTTGGACTACCTGTGGTCCTCTCCAAAGGGGGCCTTCGGTCGACGACCCTTAAAGTGCACCTGGCAACCATCTCTGCTTACCGGGTGCAAGCTGGTCAGCAGCCGGTGGCACAGGACAAGGTGGTCTGCTGCTTTTTTTAAAGGCCTAGATCACATTTCCCCTCTGGTGCGTGAACAGCCACCACCGTGGGACTTGTTGCTTGTTTTGGCAAGGCTCATGGGCAAGCCATTCGAACCGATGCACAGATGTGACATGTCTCCCTTGTTGTGGAAAGCCACCTTCTTGGTGGCTATCATGTCAGCCTGAAGGATCAGTGAGCCCCAGGTGCTTTCAGTGGAGTCTCCTTACCTGGTCTTCCACAGAAACAAGGTTGTCCTATGCCCCTACCTGAAGTTCCTCCCAAATGCTTTGTCAGAGTTTCACCTGAATCAGGTGATGACTTTTCCGGTGGTGTTCCCGAATCACACCTCAGAGGCCGAACACAGACTCCGTACTCTGGACCTGAGGCGAGCGCTTGCTTATTAGGAGTTTGGGGAGAGGTTCACCAGCTGTTTGTCACCTATGCCGAAGTCGCACCTGGCAGACCTGCAGCCAAGTGGATGATTGGCAGGTGGATCGCATCCTGCATTGATCTCTGCTATAGGTTGGCGGGTAGGGAGCCTCCCAGAGGGCTAAGGGCTCATTCTAACCGCCATACCGCTGCATCGGTAGCTGCTTCTAGGGATGTCCCTATCCAGGAAATCTGCAGGGCTGCTACCTGGAAGTCAGCACACACCTTCATTTCCCATTACCACATTGACCTCGAGTCAAGCCGGGATGCTGGTTTTTGGGGCCTTAGTTCTCCAGTCTCTTTTCCCTAAGTAGGGGGTGTGCGCCTTGCCTCCCTCCTAAGGGAGAACTGCTAGGAGTCTGCCAGAAGATGTGGATAAGTGCACCATATCCACATTCCTAGAAACACAGGTTACTCACCTGTAGCAGTAGTTGTTGGAGTGGTATATGGTGTACATCACATGGACCCACCCACCCTCCCCAGGCTCAGGCACACACTCTGCTTTCAGTGAGCATGATCTGGCATCATGGTGTGGAGCCGGGGTTATACTGCCGGGTGGGTGGGTGGGAGGAGCCAGCTTGAAGACTTTCTGGCAACTCTTAAAGGGAAAGGACACTGCCAGAACATGTGGATGTACACCATCTACCACTCCTAGAACTACTGTTACAGGTGAGTAACCTGTATTTCCTGTCCTTTCCTTTCACCTCATCAAATGCAGTATACCATGACAGTTTCCTGGGACCAAAGCATCCTGCCTTTGAAATGCAAAGGTTTCAACTCCTGACTTTTAATTACCTCTGCTTTCCTCAATTAAGGTAACCAGGGAAATACCCTTTGAAAGTGGACTCTTGGTTTTCTGCTAATCAGCTTGTTCCTGTGAGGACAGAGGAAGGTCAAACATTTTGCTAGGCCCCCTCTCTTTCCTATGTGACCTTTCCTTAACCCTGGCTTTCTCTTGTGGTATTTAACATACACAAAATCGCATTAAAAAAATATAACAGAAGTATATCTGCAAATATTACACTGCAGGGGCCAGTCTCGCTACACCCCTTCCTCCTTAGACTGAATTTGGGGGAACACTCTCTCTAATGCGTGGTAAGGTTTTCACAGATTCTGTTACTGTTCTAACTGGCGAGATAGGCCACCTGCATTGGCATTGGCCGATCCAGCCCTGAGGGTAATGGTCATATCCTAGGCCTGTAGGGCAGTACTCCACCTTGAGAGATGACCATTTGTTTTACCCATCTGATTTATCCTCACCAGGGGGTTGTGATCGATCTGTACCTCGAAGTGCCTCCCGTAGAGGTACAGCTCTAATTTCTTCAGGGGCCCATACCAGCACAAGGCATTCCTTTTCAACTGTGGAAAGTGCTTGCTCCCA
The DNA here is from genome assembly GCA_016271365.2 of Neoceratodus forsteri. Lineage (NCBI taxonomy): Eukaryota > Metazoa > Chordata > Ceratodontiformes > Ceratodontidae > Neoceratodus > Neoceratodus forsteri. The sequence goes on along the minus strand of CM057454.1, from coordinate 1,018,665,551 downwards.
TGGAAGTAACGTTTTGCTCAGGTATACGATTGGGTGGTCTTTTCCCTGATTAGATGTCTGACTGTGAACTGCTCCAATCCCCACATATGAGGCATCTTTCTGGACTACAAATGGCTTACTGTAATCTGGACTGGCCAACACAGGGGCACTGCACAGTGCGTCTTTTAGCCGTATGACGGCTCGTTCACAGGCTGGCTTCCACTTTACCTTTTTGGGCTGTCTTTTCCTTAGCAGGCCAGGTGGGGAGCTGCCAGGATACTGTAATTTGGTACAAACTTTCTATAGCAACCTGTGGTCCCTAGGAAGCTCCTAACCTGCTTCTGGGTTTTAGATGTGGGCCACGCCTTTATCACCTCGATCTTTGCTTGATTGGGATGAAGCTGACCCCGGCCCACCACATGGTCTAGGTATGCCACCTCCACCATTGCCACCTCCACCATAGCCACCTGGCACTTTTCAGCCTTGACAGTGAGCCCTGCCCTCTGTATCCCGCTAGGGATGTCACGATATCACATTTTTAGTATCACGACATCTGGGTAAAAATTATCATGATATATTGATTTTCATGATAATCAGCAGAATTTAAAAAAAAGTTTTCGACATATAGCTGTTTGGACACGGTCGCTACCTGTTCTAGCTTTTGGGTGTCCTGGTGCCCTCAACCGCCACTCTCCCTGCTGTCTCACCAGTGGGGTTCAACATGGGGAGATGTCCGAGGGCTACTGTTCACCATTAAGTACCACTGAGGAAAATCACTGCTGAAGAAAAAGATTGTGTAATATCTTGAATACAGTGGCTTACAGGATCCGAGGCAGCATGGATTCACAGCAGGGAGGTCATGTCAAACAAATCTGATAGATTTCTTTGATTGGGTGACCAGGGAATTAGATCAGGTTGGAGCCTTGGATGTTGCCTACCTAGATTTCAGTAAGGCCTTCAACACCATTCCACAAAGGGGACCCGTAAACAAGCTTGGTAGCCTGGGAGGGGGTCCAAACGTGGTAAACTGGGTAAAAAAAATTGGTTGGGGGATAGATGACAGAGGGTGATGCTAAACGGAGCTCACGCTGAGGAAGGGAAGGTGACCAGTGGGATGTCACAAGAATCAGTACTGGGACAAGTCCTCTTTAATGTCTTTGTTAGCGACATTCTAGAGGGGCTAGAAGGGAAGGTATGCCTTTTTGCAAATCTGCAATAGGATAGACACTTTGGGGGGGGAGAGAGATAACTAGAGATCTAAGAAAGTAGGTAGGGAAAATGGGCAGACTAGGAAGAGACACAGAAAGATAGAAAAATAGAAGTTGTCAACAGATAAGGACCACATGGCACACCTTATCTGCCCTAAGTTCCCTACCTGTAGTGCCTCCAGTGACCCTACTTGGACTCCGGCTTACACCTACCTCTTGCTTCTAAGATGCCCTTGTGTCTGTCCCATGCATTCTTAAATCCTGTGACCATTTTAGCCCCCACGACCTCCACTGGTGGGCCAAGTGGTACTTATCTGCCATCACTTTGTGTTTTTATGTCAGTAAGTTGACTGGTGCACATACCTTTCCCTCCCATTTCTTTTCCTATCCCAGAGGCTGGCATATGTGCGATGGTGCAGGTGTGTGAAACATAGAAACATAATATAGAAGGTGCTGGCAGATAAGGACCTCTTGGCCCGCCTAGTATGCTCTGTTTTCCCTACTTACACTGCCACCACAGACCCTACTCTGTCTCCAGTTTTCACCCTCCCTTGCCTTACTTCTATGATTCCCTTGTGTCTATCCCATCCATTCTTGAATCCTGTAACCATTTTAGCCCCCGCAACCTCCACTGGGAGACTGTTCCAATCATCCACCACCCTTTCCATGAAGAAGTACTTCACCAGTGAGCTATTTGAATCTTTCAGTAGTATCCCCCCTTTCCCTCCTTCCTTCTAGGGAGTACATATTTAATTTCTTAACTCTTTCTTCATAGGGTTTCTGGTGCAGGCCCTGCACCATTTTGGTTGCCCTCCTCTATACCACCTCCACCCTGTCAGTGTCCTTTCAGAGGTGGGGTCTCCAGAACTGTATACAGTACTTGAGTTGGGGTCTCACCAGCGATCTATACAGGGATATTATTACCTCCCTCTTTCTGCTGGCGATACCCCTGCCTATGCATCCAAGCATCCTGCTAATCTTTCCCACTGCCTTGTCACACTGTTTAGCTACCTTCAGGTCATCAGTAATGATTACCCCCAGGTCCCTTTCTTATTTTGTGATTGCTAGTACTTCTCACATTTGGTACGTTGCTCCTGGGTTTCTGAGCCCCAAATGCATGATTTTGCACTTGTTTACTTTGAAATCAGGCTGCCAAGCTTGTGACCATTCTTCCAGTTTTTTAGCTCTTCCCTCATTCTTTCCACACCCCCCCCCACCCAGTATGTCAAATCTGTTGCAGATTTTTGTGTCATCTGCAAACAGGCATTCCTTCCCTTCCAGTTCTTCTGCAGTGTAGCTAATAAAGACATTGAGTATGACTGGGCTTGGTACTGACCCTTGTGGCACCCCACTGGTCACTTTACCTTCTCCAGAGTGGATGTCATTTACCACCACCTTCTGACTCCTATTGCCTAGCCAACTCACTACCCATCTTACTACTTTATGGCCTACTGCTAGGCTTCTCAGCTTGCTCGCCAGCCTTCTGTGTGGAATGGCGTTGAAGGCCTTACTGAAATCCAGATCGGCCACATCAGCTGCTCCCCCCTTATCCACTTCCTTGGTTACCTAATTAAAAAACGTGATCAGGTTTGTCTGGCAAGACCTCCCCAATGAACTATGTTGCCTTGGATCCTGTAGTTCACTGGTAACAAGGTATTCCCTAGTCCTTTCCTTCAGTAGTGATTCCATTATGTTGTCCTCTACCAAAGTCAGGCTGACAGGCCTGTAGTTTCCTGCCTCCTCTTTGCTTCCACTTTTGTAGAGTGGGACTACATCAGCCCTTTTCCAGTCTTCTGGTAGCTCTCCTGTTTCTAGTGACAGGTTGAGCAGGGCTGTCAGAGGAGCAGCCAGCTCCTCCTTGAACTCCCATAATAACCTCGGGTGCACCCCATCTGATCCCATTGCCTTGTCTACTTTTAACTGTGATAGTTCCCTTAGGACTCTTTCTTCTGTAAAGGGGCTAGTGTCCACCTCCTGTACCTTAATGCCCCTGCCTTTTATCATAGGTCTGCTACCTACCCCTTCCTCTGTAAATACTGAACTGGAGAATTTGTTCAGTATGTCTGCTTTTTGGCAGTCCTCTTCCACACAAGATCCTCCTGCCCCTTTCAGCCTTACTATCCCTCCGTTGGTCTTTCTTTTTTCGCTTATGTATCAAAAACATTTCTTGTGTCCTTAAAAAAGCATGATGTAAAGAAGTTGCACATACTCTGCCCCAGCCCCTGCATCCAGACAGTCAGAAGACTCTTGCAGCTGCATCACCAGCCTCCGCTAGATGGTGATGAAGGAGTGGCTTGCGCTGCCCCCCCCATAAGAATGACCTAGAAGTTGACAGCAGATAAAGACCGCAAGGCCTATCCAGTATGCCCATTTCTTTTTCTACCTTATGAATGTGCCATTGGCCTTTGCTCTGTCAATGGCCTATCTATTCATACTCATCCGTATTGCTCCCTTATGCCTATCCCATGCCTGTTTGAAGCCCTGCACTGTATTCATATCCACCACTTCCTGAGGTAGGCCATTCCATGCATCCACCACCCTTTCTGTGAAAAAGAACTTCCTCACCTTACCCCTTAATCGGCCTCCCTCTAATCTCATGCTGTGTCCTCTTTTTTTTTTACATTCAAACATGTTAGACTCTTTCACCTTATTAATGCCCTTAAGGAGAGCTATCAGTGGATGCTCAGTCCTCCTTCATGCAGCCTGATTTACCAGCGGCAGGTGAGGCACCCAAGCCCTGAAAACTCTGCCCCACAGGGCTGGCACTGCATTTCTAATTTTAAGGAAAAATAGTAAAAATCGGATAGGAGGATGGTAGGGAATCAGGAATCATGGCTGCACCTAGAAAGGGACGCGCTACTGGAAAACCAAGCTGCAGTGCTTTATCATTGTATACCATGGCATATCGTGCTGCACAATAATCGCGATATTGATTTTTCCCAACGATAAGTTGTTGCCAGTGGTAGTTATCATGATATATCGTCATATCATGTTATCGTGACATCCCTAATGATAATCCTGCCCAACACTTCCTTCAGGTAGGACACGTGTTCCTTCCAACTGCTAGTAAAGATGGCAGTATCATCCAGAAAAGCCACTGTGTATTCTTCAGTACCATGTAACACCTGGTTGACCAACCTTTGGAAGGTGGCAGGGGTGTTCCTCATTCCAAAAGGCATTACCCAGAACTCAGATAACCCTATTGGAGTGATGAAGGCCAACCTCTCTCTAGCTCTGTCAGTTAACTCTCTCTGCCAATACCCTTTTGTCAAGTCAGTGGTGGTAAGGTATGTCGCCCTTCCCAACTTGTCCAGTAGTTTGTCCATCTGTGGCATTGGGTGGGCGTCAGACTTCATGACTGCGTTAATTCCACGATAGTCCACACAAAAGCGAGTAGAGCTATCCAGCTTGGGAACGAGGACTGCAGGTGAGGCCCAGGGGCTGTGGGATTTCTGGATTACCCCTAAATCCAGTAATTCCTCCACCTGTTTCCTAATGTCCTTTAGGACGGCCTCAGATACTTGGTAGGCTGTCCACCGTATGGGTGCTTGCGTCCCCGTGACTACATTGTGTGTCGCTAAGGGGGTTCATCCAGGCTTAGCTATAAACAAAGGGGCCAAGTCCTCTAAAACCTCCCTCACTTCCTGGGACTGTTTCAAGGTCATCTGAGGTGACAGTTTGATTACCTCCACAGATGACTTCTGGTTGCTTTTCCAGCAAGTCCAGTAAGGGGTCTTCATCCGTCCCCTCCCCAGGACTACACACTGCAAATATCATGTCAGCTCTATTTGCGTATGACTTCATCATGTTAACATGGTACATCCCATGGGTATGTCTCCTGTCAGGCAGTTCTACAATATAGTTCACGTCTTTAACCTGTTGGATCCACCCACTCAGCCTGCAGCTTGTCCTTTCAGACCAGGATTAGGACCATGACTTCCTGACCTACACTGTATGAACGAGCTCTGCCTCCACGATTGTACCAGACCCTCTGCTTCTGTTGGGTAGCTGACAGGTTGCTTTGGACTGCACCAGTCAGCTCCTCCTTTAACTGTAGGACATACTGCACTATGGAAGTTCTCTGGGTGGCGTGGTTGCCTTCTCAGTCTTCCCAGATCAGGTCTAGGGGCCCACACACCCTACATCCATATAAGAGTTTGAAGGGGGAGAACCCTGTCGTCTCTTGGGGCACCTCCCTGTATGCGAACAACAGGTGAGGAAGGTATTTCTCCCGGTCCCTTCCATCCTGTTCAGCAAATGCTTGGAGCATCGAATTTAGGGTAGTTTTAAACCTTTCCATGAGCCCATTGGCTTGTGGGTGATAAGGTGTCTAGCATCTCTGCACCACCCCACACTTCTCCCACAAACGCTTCATCAGGTCTGACATGAAGGTACTCCCTTGATCAGTGATAACCTCCTGCGGAAATCTGACATGGGAGAAAATCCCTAGCAAGGCGTCTGCCACATTCTGTCCTAAGTGAGGAGAGGGCAACTGCCTCTGGGTATCTGGTGGTATAATCAACCACCATCAGGATAAATGTCTTCCCAGAGGAGCTTGGGGTAATCAAAAGTTCCACAGTATCCATTCCTACCCTCTGGAGTGGCTCCTCCACAATGGGCAAAGGATTTAGGGTAGCTTTGGTTTTGCTACCCACCTTCCCTATCTGTTGGCACCGGTGACAAGACTTGCAGTATTCCTTTACCTGCTGGGTGAGGTTGGGCCAATAGAAATTTTGGCCCAATCGCTGCCTGGTGCGCACGACTCCCGTATGTCTGGACAGGGAGATATCATGAGTGACCTTGAGCAACCACTCCCGATACCCCTTGGGAACGTCCAGCTGCTGGACCATCACCCCTTCCGTGCTCTGTATACAGCAATCCATTGTCCCAAAATACCCTATGTCTTATGTCACCTCCCTGTGTCCTGTCAGATTCTGCACAAGCCCTCAGCCTCTCCAAACTAGGGACAGTTCTCTGAGCAGCTATAAAATCTTCACATTTTCCCAAGGCATGGGATATGTCCCCCTCAGTTCCTAAACTGGGGTCCATAGCGCTAGTGTCAGGGCATTCAGGGGCACTCTCATCCCTAACCTTTTGACCATTTGTTACCCCTTCCTTCTCATAGTAACCTTTCTGTAGCTGTCCTGTGAACTACTGCTGGGGGAAGTCCTACCTCCCTTTCACTACTCTCCATGTCAGGAGACGCAGGCTTGGAAACCAGCCTCCCATTCTTTCCCCACAGGGGCTTCTGTGAGATCCAGGTGGCCTTTGTCATCTGACTGTGGGTAACCGCACACAGCACTCCTTCTGTAGATTATTCCCTATAATCACATCCAGGGAGAGGTTGTCTGCCACTGCCACTTTTTGCACCGTCTCTCCGCTCTCACCCCTATCCAAGAGAACACTAGCAGAGGGCAGAGGAAGGTCAAACATTTTGCTAGGCCCCCTATGTGACCTTTCCTTAAAACTGGCCTTCTTTTGTGATATTTAACATACACAAAATTGCATCACAAAAATATATAACAGAAGTATACCTGCAAATATTACACTGCAGGGGCCAGTATCGCTACAGTCACTAGAGTCCATGCGGCCTACTTTGTCTGTGATAGTCTGAATTGCTTGTGCAGACTGCAGAGCATTCGGGGCTGGCCCTGTACATCCTGCAATGAACTTGATGACCACTTTGGCCGTAGCGTTCACCATGCCCTGTAGGAGTGGCTGTTGTTGGACCTCCTCCTTCAAGCCATAGCTTGTCGGATCACTGCAGACTGTGCCTCGGAGACTCCGGCCTTCATGACTGCTTGTTCAGTCAGGGTTTCCACTTCGCACTTGTCTTGTTTACTCAACATGGCTACTGGAAGTGGGCAAGGCCTCCACCCTCCAGCGTGCCAAAGTCTGCCATCTTAGCTTGCATCGTCATCGCTGTTATCCTCCAGTGATGCCAGGTCAGTGGGCTGGGGATATTGTAGACCTTACACATGACCCTTCAGGATTGCCAGCTGCTGACGTAATTTCGCCATATTGGCTCTACACCTCAAATGATTTACTCTGCCTTTGTACTGTCCCTTACTGACATGCTCTTGCAAAACCTCTGTACGCAGTGCTTACTTCACAGGTTGCGTAGTAGAAAAGCTAAACAAACAAAGCATTTCTATTGGTGGATAAGGTGGGCAGCTCACACCCAAGGCCGTTGTATTTTGCACAGACTAGGTGGAAGTGCCTGTTTTCAGGGGCAACCTGGTAGCACTGGTGGTTAAGTGACTTGCTCAGAGTGGCACAGTATGCAAGTGGAGGTTGTGGGAATCAAACCCAGGTTTTGTTGGATTTACCAAGCTCATTCACAGCTTGTTACTGTAACCTCTAGACTATACTGCCAGCCCTTATACTGTAAAATGGTAGTCCACATTAGGGACTATAGGTCAGGCAGGCCTTACAATATAAATAAATAGGCATGATGTTCTGTCTGCTTTTGGGACAATATCAGCATTAAGGCAAGCATCTTCTGACAAAATCGGTGTCTTTTTTCCTTCTGTTTTGTGAAGGAAATTGGGAACACACTGGTATAATGTCTTCCAGGAGCAAAAACAAAGGATGTGAGGCAGAGGCTGAAAAAACTTTTGAAAAAAAAAACTCCACATATGGTATTACGTGTGGGAACCACCAATATAAAAAATACACCTGAAATCAAAATTCAGAAAGAATGTATTGAAATGTGAAAGTTGCTTAAGAAATACAAATGCAAAACAATTTCAGAACTACTGCCAGTTCCTAGAGCACATCAAAACTATATGGATAAGATCAGTAAACTTTTGGTTAAGAACTTGGGCTAAAAAGGGACATTTTAAATTCATTAAACATTAAGATACCTTTAAAAACACATTACTTCCTATTTCTTTCTCTCCATGGAGTTAGCCACTGCGAGGCAATTTTTGAAAATCCAGTTGTAGAAATGAAAGGAAAAGTGTGACTGCTACTGAGACTCGAACTCAGGGAATGCCAAGGTCCCTGGGTTCGAGTTCCAATAGGAGTCACACTTTTCCTTTCATTTCTATAATTGGATTTTTTAAAAACAGATGGGATCTGTATTCAGAAGATGGGCTTTATTTAAATAGAAAAGATTCTGCATTACTTGTAAAGAGAATTAAAACTGCAGTCAACTTAAATTTAAACTGGTGTGTTGGGGGGCACGAGAATATACTTTTGGACTTCCTGGAAGCAAATAACCCAGATGAAGACACTGAGGCCAGGGAATCTGTAACTAAAACCAATGTCAAATTGAGTATCAGATCACTAAAAATTCTATAATTAAATGCTAGATTACTGAATAACAAAATTGATGAGTTAAAACTTTATTGTGGCCAACCACAAATATGATATTTCTGTGGCTCAAACTTGGTGGACTGACAATGAAAATTAGGGGTAGGAAACTGGAAGGATATAGACTCTTAAAACAAACAAACAAACAAAAAAAAAACGATACCATAATAGGGGTGGAGGTTCCGCACTACATGTGAGTAACAGCTTAAATTGCATTCAGTTCACAGAAGCATTCGGTTCATCGGGTGAAAATATTGAATCACTGTGGGTGACTAGTATAGCCAGACACAGAGCCCTAATGAATAGGTACTTTCTATAGACTACCAAATAGCAATAATGAATATAATATGGACCCAATGAAAGAGGTGAAAGAACTAACTGTGTGACAGGAATAAAGATATTCTGATCATGGGGGATTTCAACCTGGGCCATATAGACTGGAAACATGGTACAGCAAGTGGAATTGTTGAAAATGAATTACTAAATATACTTAGTGAATACAGATTGGAGCAAATGGCTACAGATCCTACAAGAGGATCCAATGAATTATATTTGGTAATAACAAGCATAAACGGAATGAATAATAATTGTGAAACTCTAGAGCCACTGGGATCAAGTGACCAGGACATGATCAAAATTAATCTTGACTTAAGGCATCAACATTTAAGGAATAGAAATTTGCAGTATAATTATAAGGCAGGCAGCTATCCTGAAATAGTAACAGAAATTGCATCATGGGATTGGGAGACAGAGTTCAATAACAAAACGGTCAATGAAAAGTGAGATATTTTAAGATTTAACATATTGGCTACTGTAACAACCTGACTGTGTACTGATGTACTGCTATACTGTAACAACCTGACTACGTACTGATGTACTGCTATATATCCTGTATGCCTCTGTATGTAAACCATGCGACATGGAACCTTTGTAAAGGAGTCTCTGACTCAAAGGTAATTTCCGAACATTCAATAAAAAAAAAAAAAAACTACAAATGTGTCCAGATTAAACAGAAATACAATTAAAAAGGGATAAAACCAAAATGGATGAACACCAAAATAAGTAAATTACTGTCACACAAAAGGCATCTGTATAAAATATGGTTAAAAGACAAAACTGTAACAAACAATGTTAAGTACAAATAATTGGTGAAAATATGAAATAAGCAGAAGTAAAAGAACATTTGAAAAATATTTAGCAGACAAAAATAACACCAAGGAATTTTATGGTTATATAAATTCATTGAAGAGAAAAACCTCCTTGTATTGGTCCATTAATGCAAAACAATGTATTGGTTGATACCTCAGAGTAGAGGTGTCACGATAATAACATTTTGACGATATGATAACCGTGATGAAATTATCGCGATAACCTTGTTATCGTGATCATTTTGCCACTTGTGCAACAATGTTAGAAAAAGTATTTTATTTTATTAGTACTTTTTTACCTGTGGCCTCTAGTCTACATCCCCATCCCAGCATCCGTCCGTCTCCGGCCGCCGTCCAGTCCTGCCCCGGCTCCTAGTGAAGCCCCCACCACCTTCTACCTCCACAGCCTCGCGGGCAGGGAGTCCCCTCACTCCCCACCAACAAGGATCCAGTGTTGTGCGATGGTGCTCCCAGGTCCAGGCAGTCCCCTTAGATGACCGCCAAGCCGCCATGACTGAGCGCCACACTTTCCCCTTTTCGCCCTGATGTGAGCTGGGGAGTGCAATGATGCCAATGGAGGGAGCATGCACACGTCTGCACGCGCTTCCCCCGGCGCCATGCCCCAGGCTCACCCCCACTGTACAGCACCTGCACACCACCCCCAGCCTCCACCAGAGGTCGCAAGTGAGCCAACGACTGAAGAGCCCCCACCCTCGGAGAGGGAGAGCAGTCCACAGACGCTCAATCCCTCTCCGCCCCTGCCGAGCCCTGGAGACCCGAGTCTGTTCCCGAACCCAGGTTGCCCCCATGGGGCAAGATGTGGCGTCCAGCGCCTCAACCCTCAGTGCCACCGGGCCAGCAGAAAAAGTATTTATATTAATTTTTTTACATACTTTACATATTTGACTCTTTTTCAAGCAATGCTATGCATGTATGCACATTATTTTGAAGTCTTTGCTGTAAAATAATGCAAAGAATAAAATATTTAAAAACTATTTTATTTTTTCACATTAACATCTCTAAACTTCATAAAAGTGCTTGCTTTTTTTTTTTTTACATAAAAGTTGGAATACACAATCAAAACGTGTTATACACACACAGAATACAATGGATTTTTAAATGTGAATGAGCAAATATTTTTACTTGCTTGTTTAACGAGCACCTTTCCCAGATTTTAATCCTTGCCTGCAAACTCATCAGGAGATTCCCTTACCTGACTGGGAGTTCTTCCATAGTAGTTGAAAAATGTTTCCTTCGCCCCTAAGGAAGGGAAGGTATCATATTTGACACGAGCGGGGTTAGCCACTCGATCCCTTCCACTTTTTGATCACTGACACCATCCCTGCACTTCCTTGTTTTGTGAGGTCATATGCCTAGTGTGGGGATGTGCTCCATACAAGTCTATGGGGTGGCATTTTAAAATGTTTTACTATTTTATCCCAACTTTTAGTACAAATTGGAGTCAGTATTTAAATAACATGAGACTTGTTACTTTTGTTAAATCAGGGTGGAGCCTTGGATGTGGCCTGTCTAGATTTCAGTAAGGCCTCCAACACTACTCCATGTAGAAGAGTCAAACAAGCTGAGCAGCTTGGGAGTGGGTCCAGAGGTAGTAAACTGGATAAGAAATTGGCTGGGGGATAGACGGCAAATTGGTGGTAACTGGAGCCGACTCTGAGGAAGAAAGGGTGACCAGTGGGGTGCAACAAGGATCAGTGCTTGGACTGGTCCTCTTTTTAATGTCTTTTATTAGCAACATTGCAGAGGGACTAGAAGGGAAGGTATGCCTTTTTGTAGATGACAAAAAGATCTGCAGTAGGATAGCCACTCCGGGGGAGGTGTGTGTGTAAAACATGAATAGAGATCAAAGAAAGCTTGAGGAGTGGTCAAAAGTGTGGCAACTAAGATTCTATGGTAAGAAATGCAGAATTATTCACTTAGGGCCAAGAAACCCAGGGCGGAGTGCAGGATGGGGTGGGGGGGAGTGTTACCGATGACCACCAAGCAGGAAAGAGACCTGGGGTAACTGTATCTGACAACCTGAAGGTGGCCAAACAGTGTGACAAGATGGTAGGGAGAGCTAGTGGGATGCTAGGGTGCATAGGGAGGGGTATCACCAGCAGAAAGAAGAGAGGTGGTGATACCACTGTATAAATCATTGGTGAGATCTCATCTAGAGTACTGTGTCCAGTTCAGGAGACCACATCTCCCGAAGGACATTGAGCAGAGGCAGCCTAGAGGAGGGCAACTAAAATGGTGCGGGGCCTGCATCAAAAGCCCTATAAGAAAAGGCTAAATGATCTCAATATGTACACCCTGGAGAAAAAGGGGCGAGGGGGGGATATGATAGAGACTTACAAATACCTCACGGGTATAAATGGGGTAAAGGGGGAAGCATTTTTCAAGGGAAAAAAAAGATGCTCAAGAAAAAAGGGTCATGTTGTTATGCTGGAGGGGGTAGATTCAGGGGAAATGTGAGGAAGTACTTCCTAACAGAAAGAGTGGTGGATATCTGGAAAAACCTCCCAGTGGAGGTGGTAGGGGCAAAAACTGTAATGGGATTCAAGAATGCATAGGATAGGTATAATGGAACCTTTTATGCACAGAAAAAGCACGGCTACCTGGCATAGGTGTAAAAAAAAAAAAGACCATTGAACTTGGTCTAGATAAAAAACATGTTTATTAACTACAAATAATAAAGTAGCAGCAACTCCCACGTGTCAGTGGAACCTTATTGGTTACGAAAGGGAAGGTAAACCCAGAGACCAAGTAGGGACTGCGGTATTACAGTAGGTACGGAAAGTGGGCAGACTAGGTGAGCCAAGTGGACCTTACTTCTATGTAAGTAAGTCGACTAGTGCACATACCTCCCCCCCAAGCAGCAGCTTGCACTGTCCCCCCTCCTCAGAGAAGGAGAGCCGTCAGTGGATGCTCAGTCCTCCTTCATGCAGTCAGCCCTCAAGCAACCCAGGTCCATTCCTGAACCTGGTTTACCAGCATGGCACAGGTGAGGTGCCCAGGCCCTCAGAACACCATGCCACGTGGCCAGCACTGCATTTATTTTAAGGAAAAATACTAACAATCTGATAAGAGGATGGTGAGGAATCATGGTTGCACCTGGAAGGGGATGTGCTGCTGGAAAGACAAGCTGAGGTGCTTTATCACTGTATATCACAGTATATTGTGCTGCACAATAATCACAATATTGTTTTTTTTACAGCGATAAATTATCGTCATTGGTAACTATCGTGATATATCATCATGTTGTGTTATCGTGACATCCCTACTTCCGAAGAGATGGCCTGTATACTAAATGATGATTTTGCTTCCGTATTTAAAGAAGATACTACAGTGGATAGTACTAAGAAGCTTAATTAAAACAATTATATTAGGGCCACGGATATATTCTCTATCACAAGGATTAGTGATGAAATAAGGAACTTGGATTCACATAAGTCATCTGGTAGTGATTGCTTAAGCCCATATTTGTTAGAAAGGATATTGAATGGGTTTGTAGGCTACTGCATAATATATTAAATTTGTCTTTTTAGTCCGGGGAAATACCAAATGATTGGAAACGTGCTGTTGTAATGCCAGTCTTTAAGAAAGGGCGCCGAGCACAGGTATCTAATTACAGACCAATTAATCTGACACTGGTTTTGGGCAAAGTGATGGAAAAGATATTGAGGGATCAGGTTACTGATATAATAACCAAGTATAGGAAGGTAGACTATACACAAAATGGTTTTATGCTCAAAAGATCATGTGTCACAAATGTAATAACATTCTATGAGCCAATTAGTGAACTGCTGAACTTAAACTTCTCTAGTGATGTGGCCTTAATGGACTTTTCAAAGGCGTTCAGCCAGATGCTGCATGGGAGGTCGGTGGAAAAAATAGGGGGCTTGGGTCTAGATGTGAAATTGATAAGATTGATTAGCGAGTGGTTGAATGGAAGAACTCAGGTAGTTAAAATTGGTGACGCTGTGAAGTGCCACAATGGTGACCAGCAGAATACCCCAGGGATTGGTCTTGGGATCAACATTATTTCAATTATATGTATCAGATTTACATACTGGTATTAACAGCAATATTACAAAGTTTGCTGATGATGTGAATGCTGGGGGACTGACTTTAACAGATGAGAAAAAATCAGTGTTACAAAATGACCTAAATAAAATTTTTAATTGGTCAAGTGTGTGTGGTATGGCGTTTAACAGACAGATGCTGCGTGGTGCATTTCGGAAAGATGAACAAAAAATATCAGTATTACCTTAGCAACACTATCCTATCTACTTCAGATCAGGAAAGGGACCTTGGAGTGATTGTTAAATCTGATTTGTCATTCTTATTACATATATAGTCCATCTGCAACAAAGCCTATAGAATAATAGGAACTATAAAAAGGAACATTAGTAGTAGAAACAGAGGTGTTATGGTGCCTCTGTATCAGACACTAGTAAGACCTCACCTGGACTGCTGCTCGCAGCTTTGGCCCCCAGCATGCAAGGGGCCGATTATGGCACTGGAAAGGATGCAGTGTAAATTTGCAAAGTGTATTTATGATATGGAAGGACATGATTACAACGGTAGATTAACATCTGTAGGACTGTATAGCCTCAAACAAAGGAGGCAGTGGGGAGATCCATTACGGTAAAGAAGTTCTGGGACATGAGTTTAATTCAGCAATAGATGTTTTTTTATGCAATGTTCCGGGGTGGGACTAGATACTGATATAATTATGGATGAACAGAACTTAGCACTGAATTTTGTTAAATCTACACCTTGCATTTTTAATAACTAACAAACATCCAAATTAAATCTACTTCTACTAAATGCTAGGAGTCTGTGTAATAAAATTCATGAACTCCAAATTGTTTTACGTAATGAAAATATTGATATTTGTGGTGTCACTGAAACCTGGTTTAATGAAGGTCAATGGGGACAAAATATCTGTGGATACACCCTTTTTAAGAATAATCGTGTATACTCAAGGGGAGGAGGTGTTGCCTTTTATGTTAAAGAAGATATTAAATGTACATAAGTCATTATGAATAGTAATTCTCCACAAGGCTTTGAAATATTATGGATTTAACTTTATAACAAATCATGTCCAGTTACACTAGGGATATGTTATAGGCCACCGTCTATGGATTCTGTTAATAATGAAAACTTTTGTAATTATTTGGAAAATGTCAATATAAATGCTGATACTTTTTTGATGGGTGATTTCAACTATCCAGGCATAAATTGGTCAAATGGAATAGGTTCAAATAAACAGGAAAATAAATTTATTGGTACAATTGCCCATTTAGGTTTAGACCAAATTGTTAACATCCCAACAAAAGATAATAATATTTTGGACTTAATATTTACTAATATGAAAGAAGGCATTGACTCCCCAGGTACTATGGCTGCAATAGGTAATAGTGACCATTTAATGATTAAATGGTCAATTAATTATTATATTAATAAACCCAATGGTATAACCCAATTTAGAAACTTCAATATGGCAAATTACATAGCAATTAAATAATACTTAATGAGGTGGAATTGGAAAAAAAGAATTAATTGGATTACCTGTGGAAGAAATATGGCATAGAATTAAAGATAAAATTGATTTTTGTTTTTCAGAGTGGGTACCAATTAGAGTTAAATATATTAGAAACAAAAGGTTTCCACCTTGGTTTTCAAATAAAATAAAAAGGTTAGTATTAGCTAAAAAAAGGCTTTCAATAAATATAAGAAAAATAAATCCGAATCTAATTGGTCTAAATTTGTTCTTAAAGCAAAAAAATCAAAATAGGCAATTAAAAAAGCTAAAAAAGATTTGGAACTTAATCTAGTTAGTAATCAAAGAGATAATAGGAAACAGTTTTTCAATAATATTTGTTCCTTAAAATCTTCACCTAACCTAGTTGGACCCATACAAATTAATGACGAGATTATAAATAATGGCAAACAAATTTAATCAATATTTTGCTAGTATATTAAAAAAAAAAGGATATTCTATTGGATGAGAGTCCTTCTGATTTGGATCCTATAGTGGAATTTACTGTTCCTGAAACTTATACTATTATTAATTCAGTTAAGTCTTCCACATCTGTTGGACCTGATAATATTCCCTCTATATTTTTAAAAAAATGTTTCTTACGAGCTAGCAGGTGTGTTAACTTTTCTATTTAATGAATCATTAGCAAAGGGAATTGTTGTTAAGGAATGGAGAGATGCTTTAGTCATCCCTATTCATAAGAACTGTTCAAAGAAGGAGTTAAAAAATTATAGACCTATAAGTTTGATGTCTTCTGTATGTAAAATTATGGAAAAACTTATATTAAATAAAATTAATAAACATATCATAGATAAAGGTCAAACTGATATATTACAACATGGTTTTCAACCTGGTAGATCATGTCATACTAATTTAATTAACTTTTTTGAGCCAGTGAGTAATGCATTGGACATGGGTCTTCCAGTAGATGTTATTTATTTGGATTTTGAAAAGGCCTTTGACTCTGTCTCATATAGTATATTACATGAATGTTTATTGGAAATAGAGCTTAATAAATTTATAACTGCTTGGATTGTACAATGGCTAACTGATAGAAGACAATGGGTATGACTAAGAGGTTATACTTCTATATGGACTGAAGTTACTAGTGGGGTGCCTCAGGGCTCTGTTTTGGGCCCTGTATTGTTTAATATTCTTATAGCTAGTATGAACACTAAAAACGGGTATATGGTTAACAAAATATGCAGACGATGCTAAATTAGGTGGGATTGTTAATCTAAAATCCATATCTAATTTACAGGATAACTTGAATTTAATTTCAGATTGGGTTACCAATCATAAATGAAACTTTAATATTAATAAATGTAAAGTTATGCATTTTGGCCTTAATAACATATGTGCTGATTATTATATTATCAGCCATGTGTTAAGTGTAATTACTTCCGAAAAGGATTTGGGTGTTATTACTAATAACTTAAAATTTACAGAACATTTGAATACTACCGTTTTAAAAAATGTACTCGATTATCCTATTGTATATTCAGAAATATAAAAAGCAGAGAACCAGCTGTATTACTCCCATTATTTACTAGTATTATAAGATCCAGTTTTGACTATTGTTCATCATTCAGTGCTCCAACATTAATAGGAGATAGATTATCTAGAGAGAAAATTCAAAGAAGATTTACCAAAAATATTACTGGCATGGGTCCTTTGACTTATGAAGAAAGATTAGAAAAATTACAGCTGTATAGTATGGAATATAGATCATTGAGAGGTGACCTTTGTTTGCTTTATAAGGCAACTAAGGGTGAATATTTGTTCAATACATTATATTTGACTTGGAATCCAACATCTGTGCATACTCGAACACATAATTTGAAATTAATTGCAACTACAAACAAAACTTCAAAGAGAAATCATTTTTTTACTTGAAGAATAGTTCCGATATGGAACTCGCTTCCAAATGAGGTGGTCCATTGTGATAATTTGGCTCTATTTAAATTGAAACTTGATTCTTAGGGCTCCCCTGTCTGCTGGTTCTCGTTCTAGGCAGAAAAAAGAGAAGGAGAAACCCTCCTCACACTCCCTGCCTACATGTTTGTCAACGGCCACCATTTCTGGTGTCCCTTCATCGACGGAACGTCCTTTAAACATTTAGTCATCGTCGGAGGCTCATACCCTGTCATCAACAGTGCTTTCCAGCGCTTTAAATGCAGATCAGTCAGTAACTGCTCCATCGATGGAGGCTTATACCCTCTCATCAACTATGCTTTCCAGCGCTTTGCATGCAGCCAAGTATACTGCTCAGTTGACGGGAGCTCCTCTCCCATCGATGGCATCTGACATTTTGAGTGAAAATAACTTATTCCCCTGCAAGCTCGTCGATGAGACTCCACATTCCTCAGGGGAAACCTATGGCTTATGCCTTATTGATTGCCCCTCCGCCTACTCAAGTGCCTTCATATTAGGGGTCAGGTGGACAGGGATCGAGACCCTGGTCTTTATTATCCATGGGCAAGACCTGCTCATGCTACCTGTCCCATTCCTTCTATCACCCCCCACCTTGTTTCTCAACATCTCCCCCAAGGAACTGGACCTTACCGTTGTAGTCCGACACGTCTTGCATGGCATGCGGCATTCCCAGCCCTCCGAAGAGCTGGGTGATCTTTCATGATCTCCTCCCCCTCCTCCTCCGCCTAAACGATTTCATGGTGACAGGGATACCATGCTACCCTGGTCGTGTCCTCCATTTATAGAAGACTGTTTGTCAGATGATCAAGAATTACCACCTGATTTCACCGATGATCTTGAGGATTGAGAGTTTCCAGATGTTGATTTTCCTAATCCTGAATCCTCTTATTCGGAAATCTCTGGATGAGGACTTGCCTCTGCCTGCTGCAGCCTCTTCAGTGACATGATGGTTCAGATTCAAAAGGTCATGGGATTCTCCACTACTGAACATGACAACGTAAGGATATGGCAGAATACCTGGAATTACCTGAGGAGCCGGTTTTAGTGGTTCCCCCACTAATTCCTACCTACCAGAATGCCATGCTGGCTGCTTGGCATCAACCTTCAGCTATTACAGCTGTTCCCCACAAAATGGATCACGTATATCAGGCTCCTCTGGACCACATCTTTCTGTCTAGTATTCCAGTGGCAGATTCTGTGGTCATTACTGCTGCTCGTGACTGTACTAAAAAAATCCAAGCACATGAGCTCCTTACCTCCTGATAAAGAATCCAGAAGAATTGACTATCTGGGGAAAAAGGTGTTTTCATCAGGTGCTATGAATATCAGAATTTTGAACTATGTGGGTCATATGATCAAATATCAATGTACCTTGGGGTCCTCTGTCATTGAACTTCTCAATAAACTCCCTCCCTCACAGGACAGGGATAAATTATTGGCTACAGTGATGACTAGTAATTCTGTCTCCTGTCACCTTCTCAGGTCAGAATATGATGCTGTAGATATTTCAGCCCAACTATCAACTACTGGTATCACTTTGCATCGCCATGCCTGGCTTCGCGTTTTAGGCTTTGCACCTGATATACAACATAAAGTAGCTAATGCCCCCTTTAACGGGTCCAAGCTGTTCGGGCCAGGAACTGCAACCTTACTGGATGACTTACAGGCATCAGGCAGAGCCTTTCGTATGGTACATGGCATGTATCACACCCCAGCTACAACCTACCGTACTCAACATGCCTTTGGTCTAAAAGGGGTGGACGATACAGAGGTAATAATAAAGGCAGCGTCAGAGGTCATGCTCAGTCCACCAGAGGCAACACCTCTACCGCCCGGGGTGCATGCTCCCGCTGCAGGTGGAGCCCCGCCCCCGTCTCCCAGTGACCCACTAGGGCTTTCCCCCGTCTCCTCAACCAGGCCTCGGAGGCTGTGGGGGGTCATTTTGCCCTCCATCTGGAGGCCTGGCAAATGATCATTTCTGACATTTGGGTACTTCAGATTATACAGAGCGGTCATACTCTGGAGTTTCTCTCCACCCCACACCCTTGCTCTTCATGCAAGATTCATTATCCTCCAAATCATGTACCGATCCTACAGGAGGAGTTGATGGCCCTTTTGACCAAACAGGCTGTTGTGCCAGTGCCCCTTCTGGAACATCAAACAGGATTTTGTCCCACTTCTTTTTGGTGCCCAAACGTACGGGAGACCTCAGACCAATACTGGATCTCAGACAACTGAATCTTTACATTCAGTACAAATGCTTCCGCATGATCACCTTACCTGCTATCATGCCGATTCTAAAGCAGGGCGACTGGCTTTGCGCCCTAGACATGAAGGATGCCTACCTTCATAAATTTCTGCGCTTCCACCTACTGGGTAAAAATTACCAGTTTTAAATGCTCTCCTTCAGTCTGTCATCAGCCCCCGAGTGTTAGCAGCAGCCTTACGATGAGAAGGGCACTTCATCTTTCCATATCTAGATGATTGGCTAATAAAGGCAGACTTCAAAGTAGCTCTGCTCACCTCTCTAGATGCTGCCTTGAAACTGTTCGCAGATCTGGGAATCACTGTCAGTTGGCCAAAGTCCAGTCCAGATCTGACACAGTCACTCCAATACATTGGAGCTGTTCTAGAAACAGTTACAGCCAGGGCTTACCTCCTGCCTGCCTGGCAGGACATGCTTATAGCTCTGGAGCTAGATATACAGACTCAGAAAATAGTCACAGCCAGATGAATGCTGCGCCTTCTGGGTCACATGTCTCCTATCAGTATCATAGAGATGAGAGTGGTCCATCTTGCCCTCCAGGCATTCTGGCCCTACCTCGAGCCAGGATTGTTACTGATCCAATCAGACAACACTGCAGTAGTGTTCTACTTCAACAAGCAAGGGTGTATGAAGTCTCGCACACTATGCAGACACCCTTGTGGTTTGGCAAGAGGCTGTACAGCAACAATTGACACTAACAGCTGTCCATCTACTGGGACATTGTAACCGACTAGCCGACCGGCTGAGTCGCCAGTCCACAACTCACGAATGGACACTTCACGAGCAAGTGCTCCAAGAAATCTCCAACTTATGGGGCACTCCACAGATGGATCTGTTTGCCTCCCTAGAGAATTACCATCTTCCCAGGTATTTTTCCATTATCCTGAACAGAAAGGGACGATCTGTAGATGCCCTGTCCCAACCCTGGACAGGTCTCTTCTTGTATGCTTCCCCCCCGCCCCTGTCCTACAGCGGGCTCTAATGAAACTACAGTTGGAGCCAGCCACGATGATTCTCATAGCCCCAATGTGGCCCCGCCAGACATGGTTTCCCCTACTCCTACAACTGTCAGTCCAAGACCCTGTCCCGTTGCCGAACAGACAGGACCTCTTGACTCAGTGTCAGCTCTCCTCCACCCCAACCTGAAGGCTCTACACCTTCATTATTTAATTTATTTTTTCAATTTCGGTAACCGGGTAGGCCCGCTGAGCCCCGAAGGTCCCTTTTTCAGGGGCGTCCCGGAATTAGTTACAGAAGGATACAAGTACAATAATGAAGCAAGGACACAGTACATCATAACAATAAGGAGAGTTCAAGTACATGAATAAACAGTGCTGACGTGCCAAAGTTAGTTACAGGTGATGACAATTACAAAAAAGTCAAGGGTAGCAGTGCTACACTCATGAGAAGACTAATTACGTAAGAAGTTAAGGGGGCTGCTTTCATAACTCGTTTACACGTGTCCTCTCCTGTTGCTAATATTCTCTTGGCCTCCCTTAAGCCAGCAACAAGAGCAACATACAATTCCAAATGGAAACGCTTTTCCATATGATCAGCCTCTCGATCTTTGGACCCTTACTCTTGTCCACTGACAAAGGTTCTGGACTACTGGCCTCACTATCTGAGTCCATTCTAAATTATTCCTCCATTAAAGACCTCCTGGCTGCCATCTCTGCTTTCCATGAGCCTCTGGATGGCTGGTTACTGTACCAACATCATATTGCTAAGATGTTTTTGAAAGAAATGTTACATATTAAACCTCCTATTAGAAGACCCACTCCTCTGTGGGATCTCAATTTTAGGATAGAAAAATTGACCCTTGAGACTTTTGAACCAGCTGCCACTTGTGACCTCCGTTTTCTTTCATGGAAAACCCTATATCTTACTTCGAGTGGGAGCTCTTGCAGCAGGCTATAACTATTAGGACCAACACCGCAGGCCTTAGGACCCACTGGAAAAATTCTTAGCTAGCAGTACCCAGGGACCGCCCACTGACTTGAGCTCCCACCTGCGACATTGGTCCTGTTACATGAGGGGGCGGACCCCAGCTCCACCCCAGTTCTTTTCCCTCCGCGACCCGCTCACGTTGGTGAAGATCTTGGCTCACCAGCAGCCAGCAAAATCTTCGTTTTTTTCCTCGGAAAAGTCTTTTTTTTTTGTTCTGCAATCGATCTCTCTTTTTGTCCAGTTTTACCGACTTCAGTCTGGCGCATGTTGTCCCCATTGTCGGTGTCCTCTGGGCCTAAGAAGAATAAGTGTAGCTGTGGCCACCAGATCCCTTCGAAGGACAGCCACAACAAGTGTGTGTTCTGCTGGGTTCAGACCACAACACCGCGGCCTTCTCCACTTGCCAGGGCTTCACCAGCATGACAAGGATCCATCGCTTAAAGGCCCTTAAAGCCTACCTTTTGGAACAAAAAATGGATGTCCTGCACACCTCAGGGGAGAAGGCCAAGCACAGGGAAAAATCTTGCAAGCACTCCTGGGACAAGGACCATAGTCTCTCCTGCCACTGGTCTCGGTCACGTTCCCGGTCCTCCCCCAAGAAGCCCCGTTCTTCCTCGGGCTTCAGAGACCATCATACCCGTCCAAAGGATTCCAGCCCTGCAAAGAAGCAGACTCTGGCCAAGACAGGTACGTCAGGGGAGAAACCTGCTAAGCCCAAGGTGATGCCGCTTCGGGTCACCCCTAAGACCTCTGTGGCACAAGCTCCGGCCCTGCCCGCAAAGGTCCTGGCTTCACCTGGTCAAGGCAGAAGGCACTCCAGCACTGCCCCCTGGAGAAACCGTCTTCGGTCTCGGTACCGATGCCGGCAGAAGGGGCGATGTCTGTCTCCCCTAAGTCTTCCTCCTCGTGGGACTCTCTGAGAGGTTCCCCCTCCTAGTCCCTGCTGGATCCTTTGGCTTCATCAGTCTCTTTTCCTGGGACTGCAGCTTCTGTGTTTTCCCGAGTGGAACTGGAGGAGCTTTTTACATTTTGGTGGAGTCGGGTAAAGCAGAAGCAGACTCCCCCGAAGCAGGATCCGTCACCGGTTCCAGATTGTTCAGGCGAACCACAACCCAAAGATGTTTCCATTCTGATGCCTAAGAAGATCCCCGAGAGGCCGCTGCCTTGCTCACCCTCCAAGGCTTATTCCCGATCATGATCTCCAGACCGCCGCCAGCGTACCTCTGGGTCAGATAGACGCTGCCGGGCGTAGGTCTGAGTCCAGGAGCCGTTCCTGCTCCATTGGGCGGGCTCACTTCTGATGTCAGTCCCCAGACCGACGTCAGTCAATGCTCCGTCGTCGGTCCCATAACCGGCTTCGTCCTTGGACCGGCGTTGGTCTGATAGCCACCGACACTCGAGTGGGGCAAGTCCAAGAATGCAGTTCTAGCTACTCTACACCTAGTAGCCAGTCGCCTTCTTCCTTTTCTGTCTCGGGGATTGGGGGTTCTCCTGGTGAAAAGGACCAGCCCCGCTTGCCTCCTGATGGTCCAACCTTCATGGATGTCATGAGGCACATCCAGGCCTCCAATGAATGGGAGACGGAGGACCTGGATCCAGAATGCTGTTGACTAACCCGATACCTGAGGCAAAAGGAGCACAAACCTCTGATGGTGCTTCCTTTGGTGGACACCTTCCAAGACCTTACTAGGATTACTTGGAAATGTCCAGCTTCAGTCCCGGTGGTTCCTAAGAAGTCATATAGGCTGTACAGAGCCCCGAGTGATGAGCCTTTCCTGGTGGAACACCCTCACTCGGACTCTTTTGTGATCACGGCTGCTCATGACAAGTTCAAGCAGCCCAAACACCTTAGCTCCCAGTCTCCTGACCCAGAGTCTCGCTACTTGGACCAGGTGGGCAAGAAGGTTTATTCTGTCTCCACCTGCTCCATCAGGTCCCTTAACTTCCTCACGCATATGGTTCAGTTCTAGAATGCACTCTGGGAGAGGGGACAGGAGCTTGTTAATACCTTGCCAGACTCCACGCAGAAGGCTGAGTTTCTGGACATTCTTAAGTCGGGCTCAGATGTTGGCACACACAATCTCCATGCCTCGTATGACACTGCAGATATGGCGGCCAGAGCGTCAGCGTCAGGTGTCTGCCTTGGCTGAGAGTCTCCAGCTTTCACCAAGACCTGCAGTATGGCATCCGAGACCTTCCGTTCCTGGGTTCCATCTTATTTGGGTAGGAGATAGAATCTCCCATTTCTCATCTCCAGGAATCCATCCATCAAATGTACAAAGGGGACCAGAGACGCGTGAGACGCCGACCCTTTCTCAAGCCCGGGGGATAAAACAGGGTCAGAGAGGAGGCCCCAAAAGGAAAGCCGGTAACCAGCACCCTGAAGGCGCTCCTTTTGAGTCAAGTCCTCCGAGGCCTTCTGTCCACCCCAGCTCTGCCTAATTACTCCCTCCTCCCGACCCCCTTTGGAGGAGATACCAGGAGGCAGTAGGTGGTCGCTTCTCCTTCATCTGAAGGACTGGACCTTGATACGGCGGACCAGTGGGTCCTAGACATTATAAGGAGGGGACACGCTGGAGTTCACAGAGATTCTCCCAGACACTCCACCAAGGTCCTCAAGATATCCTCCTTCTCACATACCTCTCATAGAAGGAGAGATTCAGGCCCTCTTGCGAAAAAGGGCAATAGAACCAGTTCCTCTGCAGCAGCAGGGAAAGAGATATTACTCCCATTTTTTCCTGGTTCTGAAAGAGACTCATGATCTTCGGCCCATCCTGGACCTCAGCTCCTTAAACAACTATATAGAGTACTGAAGGTTTAGGATGGTGACCCTTCCAGGTCTTATTCCTCTGCTGCACCAGGGAGACTGGCTCTGCTCCCTGGACATGCAAGGTGTGTACATGCACATTGGGGTCTTTCCACCCCACAGGAATTACCTGAGGTTCCACTTCCAGGGGGAGCATTATCAGTTACAGGTTCTTCCGTTCGGCCGCTCCTCAAGTCTTCACCAAATGCTTGGCAGTGATAGCTGTGGCTCCGAAGTGCCAAGGGCATTATGTGTTCCCTATCCTCGACGATTTTCCGCTTGAGGGCCTGTCAAGCACGCGCCTCCTTCAGGCTCTTGGAGACGCTGATACTCTGTTCCGAGAGGTGGGGATCACCCTGAACCTTCCAGAGTCATCCCCGGAGCCCAGCCAAAGACTCGTCTTTATAGGCGCGGTCCTGGACTCTATCCAGGGCGTGACTTTTCTACCTCCAGAGAGGGACGATAGCCTAAGGGAGCTAGCCGGATCGGTCCTAGTAACCCCTCAGGTCCCAGCCAGGACCTTCCTCAGATTTCTGGGGCACCTGGCGGCGGCCATTCCTGTCACTTCTTTGGCCCGCCTCCACATGAGAATCCCACAATGGATGCTCCGGGTGCTTTGGGATCAATGCTCGAACAACTTGGACCACATGGTCAGAGTCGCAGAGCCAGTCAAGCGGACCCTACTTTGGTGGCTGGACTCTCTTAATCTAGAGAAAGGGGTCCCTTTTCGTCAGGAGCCCCCAAATCAGACCCTAAGGATGGATGCATCCGATTGGGGATGGGGGGGCACATCTAGGGGCCCACCAAACACAAGGGATTTGGACCCCAGATTAGCGTGAACTCCATATCAGTGTCCTGAAAATGTGAGCGGTCCTCAGTGCACTGACTGCCTTTCAAGACGACCTTGTACCAGGCTGTGTCCTAGTTCAGACGGACAACATGGCAGTCGTCTTTTACAGCAGCAAGCGAGGGGGAACACACTCCTGCCCCCTATGTAGGGAGGCGATGAGAGTCTGGTACTGGGCGCTGGAGCGTTACATTTATCTGACCGCAGTGCACGTTCCAGGTATCCAAAATGACTTTGAGGATGGCCTAAGCAGGTCTCAGTCCAAGGCGCACAAGTGGGAGTTGCTATAATCAGTAGCGGACCAGCTCTTCGACACAAGGGGTCGTCCAGAGCTGGACCTCTTTGCGTCCCCATGCAATGCCAAACTGCCAATTTTCTGCTCGCGAGAGCACGCGCCTGATGCTTTCTAGCCAGACGCGTTGTCCCCTTTGTTGGGCAGGGAAATTTCTTTACACCTTCCCTCTCATTCAGAGAGTTCTGTTGAAGATGCAGGCTGAGGGGGCTTGGATGACTCTAATTGCCCCGTTGTGGCCTCGGCAGATTTGGTTCCCACTACTTCAGCAGTTGTTCTCGGAACCTCCAGTTCCGCTGCCAATATGCTCACAGTTGCTGTCCCAGGATTGGGGCACGCTGGTCCATCCAGATGTCAGGTCTTTGCACCTTCATGCTAGGCTCCTGCAGACGTAGCAAAATCCAGGTATGGGGTCTTCCAGGAGGTGGTGAACGTCCTTGTCTTGGTGAGGAAGCCTTCTACTCACTCCACTTATGCTATGAAGTGGAAGCATTTCTGCTTATGGGCATTGTCTCACCGTCTAGACCCCCTTACCTGTCCAATGAACTCAGCATTGCAGTATCTCCTCTCCTTGTACCAACAAGGCTTGAGCTACTCTTCGATAAAGGGGCACATGTGGGCCATTTCAGCATATCATGTCCTCTTGGGGGATAGAACCTTAGCCCAACTGGACGTAGCCCGCACCTTTTTACAGGGTGTTCTGCATATGAGACCTCCCATTAGGGATCCTATCCTCCTGGGACCTCCTGTTTGTGTTGGAGAAGCTCACTCCCCCTTTGAACCAGTGGCTGATTGTGAGCTGCGTTACTTTTCCTGAAAGGTTTGTTTTTTTTTAGTTGCTGTTACCTCAACTCGAAGAGTTTCTGAGTTCCAGGCTCTGATTTGTAAAGAGCCTTATTTGTTTTTTCACAGGGAAAGAGTTTCCCTTCAAACAAATGCTAAGTTCCTTCCTAAAGTGGTCTTGGAGTTGACCCTCAACCAGTCGGTTGACCTTCCAGTTTATTTTTCTTCTCCTTCCAATAGGGGAGAAGCTCTTCTTCACTCACTGGATGTTCACAGGGCGCTGAGGTACTACTTCAGGCGCACAGCTACACACCGTAAATTGGAGCAACTGTTTGTGGTCTTTGCACCACAACACTTGGGCAAACTGGTGTCCAAACAGACTATTTCTAAGTGGCTTATCCACTGCATTGTATTTTGTTATGAGAAGCACAACAAACCCCTTCCAGGCCCGGTTAGGGGTCACTCCACCAGGGGAGTCTCAGCTTCTTTTGCCATCTTGAAGAATGTCTCTATAAGAGACATCTGTGCGACAGCCACCTGGAATTCTGTGCACACATTTGTGAAGCACTATAGTCTGAACATTGCATCCAGACACTGCCGGTTTTGGATTACCAGTCCTTCAGGGACTCCTGTCCCGATTTGCTGTGTTGTCAGCATTTTTCCATCCTTCCTCCCCTTAAGCACCTCCTTGGTGTGGGACTGCTTGGGATTCAGTCCTAATGGTTATAGCCTACTGCAAGAGCTCCCACTTGAAGTAAGATAGTACAGTTATGTAAGAATTTGCCATAGCAGTAGATCTTCGAAAGGAGCTCTTTGCAGCAGGCGCTGCCTCCGCCTCCATCCCCGGTGGGGTGTTCAGCACATCATCTACAGGCTTCCTTCTTTCTCTCATTAGGGCCCGTTTGCGGGTCTTATGGGGAACTGGGTGAGCCGGTCCCACTCCTATGTACCGTGGATCACCGCCAGAGGGTGGTCGCTGCTGGGTACTGCTTGCTAAGAATTTTTACGGTGGGTCTTAAGGCCTGCGGCGTTAGTCCTAATGGTTATAGCCTGCTGCAAGAGCTCCTCTCGAAGATCTACTGTTACGGTAAGTTCTTACGTAACTGTACTTTCTAGTGGCTATCACTTCCATTCGACGTATTTCTGAGCTCCATGCCTTCATGTATAGGGAACCTTATTTGATTTTCCACAAGGACCGGGTGGTCCTTTGTACCAACCCTTCCTTTCTTCCTAAAGTAGTCTCTGAACATACTTTAAATCAGTCTTTGGAGCTTCCTGTCTATTATCCAGACTACTCCAATCAGGGTGAACATCTTCTACGTACTCTAGAAGTCCACCGTCTACTATGCTACTATACTAATCAGACACAATTGATTAAAAAGACGACTCAACTGTTCTTCTGTTTTGCCCCGGGTCGCGAGGGCCTCCCGGTAGCAACACGTACTCTTTCATCCTGGTTGGCGCATTGCATTTCATTTTGTTACAGGGAATACGACAAGCCTTTACCTGGACCTGTCCAAGCCCACTCTACTAGAGCTATGTCCACCACTGCGGTTTGCTTTAAGAGAGCCTCCATTTCAGATATCTGCAGTGCAGCTACCTGGTCCACATTCCATACATTCACAAGGCACTACAATCTGGATATTGCTTCACGACGTAGGACGGCCTTCAGCCATGCAGTCCTATAAGGTCTTTTATCATAACTATCTTCACATCGGGGTATTACTGAATAAGATTCATCCCAAAAGTATTATCTACTGCAAGAGACCACTTCATGGAAGATGGTACAGTTACATAAAAACTTACCGTAACAGTAGATCTCTGAGGAGTGTCTCTTGCAGTAGATTTGTTCCCACCCTCCATCCCCCTCCTTCTCTAAGAGAGCAAGTTCTGGTCCAGTGACTAGGGTTGGGACTCCTTTGGTACCTTGGCTTACCCTCGGTCCTCACTTTGCAAACTAAATCTGGCGGGGGAACTGAGGATACCAGGGACCGCCCACACTTATATAGGAAAGAGGAAGCTGATGTCGTGTGGGCGATCCCTGGTGAAAAACTGCTAGAAGAGCTGCCTTGCGCCACAGCAACCTCTGCTGGATACCCAAAAGTATTACCTCCTGCAAGAGACACTCCTCAAAGATC
This sequence comes from Neoceratodus forsteri, assembly GCA_016271365.2. NCBI lineage: Eukaryota > Metazoa > Chordata > Ceratodontiformes > Ceratodontidae > Neoceratodus > Neoceratodus forsteri. The sequence continues at coordinate 1,018,637,334 of CM057454.1, read as the reverse complement.
TACTGTTTTGGTACGTTTTTACGTAACTGTACTTTCTAGGAGTGATTTATGGTGTACATCCACACTGGCCCACCCATCCTCCCTTGGCAAGTGGCACACTTGTGTCCAGCTGGTAAGATCTGACGTCACAGGGTGGTGCCATGGTAGTTACCACCTGGGTGGGTAGGAGGAGCCAGCTTGAAGACTTTCTGGCAAGCCTTAAAGGGGAAAGGATGCAACCAGAAGGGTGGATGTACACCACATACCACTCAGAGAACTACTGTTACAGGTCAGTAACCTATTTTTAGTTTTTTTTTGTTTTTTTTTTAATTAAGTTGTGTTGGACCTTGAATAGTAGGGCTGGTCCCAATGTGTACTTTGTCTACAAAAAAACACTTTGGTTTACTTACTGTTTACTGTAGCATAGTAGATTGTATCAGACTAATTTTGCTTAGTTCTAGACTGCCATCTTCTGTTGCTTCAAATCCAGGAATCCCTGCAGCTGACATTAGAGCTTAGGCAGCAGTGGCAGATTCAGTAGCCTGCAGTGGGAAAAAAATCACAGATCTTACTTCGAGAGGGCTCTTGCAGTAGGTAATTACATATAGGACTGACGCCGGCCGGCGGCAGGACCCCACGGAAAAATTTCTAGCTAGCAGTCCCTGGCGAGGGACCACCCCCACGTCAGGTGACCAGCGTCAGACGACGTCGGTATAAAGGGGCGGTCCCGGACGCCCGCCTTCCAGTTCTTTCCCCGTCAGCTGTAGCCGCCGCATGAAGTTCATATCGCTCAGTCCTGTTACTTCGGTGGTTTTTCCGAAAAGTTTCAGTATTTTGTATTTTATTTTTTCTATCATCAGGTGAACGTCAATATATGTCGTCCCCTTCAAAAAATAAGTGCGACTCGTGCAGCGCCCAACTGCCTCACAAAGACGGTCACTCCCTCTGCCTTTTCTGTTTAGGCCCTGACCACGCGGCCTAGAAGTGTCCGTGACTGCCTTCATTTCAACGCTGCCCTGCAGACGACGCCAGCAGTCTCGGCCCATCTCCTCAAGAAGAAGATGTCCGCGATGGAGAAGGAGTTGAAGAAACTCGGCAGGCGCACTCCTCCCTGAAGGGCACAAGAAGCGGACAAGGAAAGGCACCGAGGAGGCTCCTCCACGACTCTGGCCAGAGTCGCTGGCTAGGTAACACCTCGGGGATCGCCTGACGGCAGCCTCCAAGGCTTTGAGGAGGCGCGGCCCACCCGTCGGGTTCGCTGCTCGAGCCAGCTGGGTGCCTCCGGGCCAAAGGAGGCTCCAGCCCCCAGTACCGCCGCAGGCTTGCGGCTTACTGCTGCGGGCGCCTCTCATAAGCCGGACGTTGGCTCCTCCGACATCCGCCGGGAGAAGGCCACTAAGATGCCCGACCCTTTGGGGCGGCGCACGGCAGTGTCCCCATCGGAACGGGGCCTCTTCTCATCCTTGGCCCGTCTCCGACGAGGGTCCCCCAAAGTCGGACGCCGCTGGGAATCGGCTCAGAAAGTCACACGCCGGCTCCTCCGACGGGCGCTGGCCTCGAGCCCACGGCAGACCCTTACTATCTGCCTACCAGGTTCCCCGCAGCTTCGCTGCCGCCAGGGGAGCCCAAGTCTCCCTGCCCCACCCTGGGATTTTTCTCCTGTCCCCAGACGAGGCTCGGGATCCTGGGCTACCATCCGATCCTCTTCCTACAGAGCCGGATCTGACGTCGGCTCCCCTGACGCCGGCCCCGACACCGGCCCCTCCAACGCCGGCGGGGGATATTCCTCTTCCATCGGGCCCTCCACCCCAGGGGCCTATCACGGTTGATCCGCCCGTGGAGTACCCGGCTGGGCTGTCTGCTCCGGCAGCTCCTCCAGTGCCTGGGTATCCGCCGTCCTATCCGACGCCAGTTTTCCCAGGTCCACAGTATCCTGCACTGCAGTACCCGGCGCCGACTCCTCGGACGCTGCAGTACCCGATACCGGTATTCCCGCAGCCGGGTTACGGATACTCTCCCTACGGATTTCATCCGTACAACTATCCCCCTTCTCCTCCTCCACCGCCTCCTAGGCCGCCGGTGGATCTCCAGGAGACTCTTGCCTCCTGGTGGGCTGAGGCCAAGGCTCAGCTCACCAAGGAAGTCGAGCCGCCTTCACGGTGACGGGTGCCACCACCGGCCCTTACGCCCCAGACGGCACACTCCTCTCCACCTCCGATCTCTGGATTTGCCCTGGGATCCAGAGAGGGGCAGGACACACGTCCAGGGATCCCCCCTAAGGAACCCGTTCCTCCCCCTAGACGAGCTAGGGAGTCTTACTCTTCTTCAAATTCCTCTTCTTCTTCTCTCTCAGACTCCTCAGAGACCTCCGATGGGTGTTCCGAGAAAGACGACGAGCCGCGCTCTCCATCCAAGCCCCGGCCGAGGACTCCTCTGAAGTCTCTTCCAGAGGATCCTTCCTTCACGGAGTTGCTCAGGAAGATCCAGGAAGTCCATCAGTGGCGTTCCTTAGAGCCAGATCCTCAACGGGTTAAACTCGACGAACATCTGGACTTGCCCCTTACGGCTCCTACTCTAGTGCCACCCTGGATCGAGCCTCACACCCATCTTGTTTCCACTATTTGGAAACAACTGTCGGCTTTAGCCCCACTTCCTCGGAAGTCCAACAGGCTATACCAGGCTCCGGAGGGTGTAGACCTTTTAACCTCTCACCCCCGTGCAGACTCGGTTGTGATTAGCGCCGCTCACGGCCAGTCAGCACACCCGAAACATTTGAGCTTGTCTCCCCCGGATAAGGAATCTTGCCTTCTGGATCAGTATGGAAGGAAGATCTATGCTTCTTCCACACTGGGAATTAGGGTCCTAAATTATGTAGCACATATGGGGGATTACCAGAAGGCTGTCCTTACCCAGGCGGAATCCAAGATTGACTCCTTGCCTGACTCTCAAGTCAAGCAGGAGTTAGCCGACCTGGTCCGTTCTGCTTGTTCGGCCAGTCGTCATATTCTGAGGATGACCTACGATGCAGTGGACACCGCAGGATGGAGCTCTGCGTTTGCCGTAAGTCTTCGGCGTCATGCATGGCTCCGTGTGTCAGGTCTGGTCCCGGAGGTGCAGTCAGCAATTCAAGAAGCACCTTTCAGGGTTTCTGTGCTTTTCACTGGTGATGTCAAGGACATCATCACTGACTTGCAGGAGAAGGGGACGGCCCTTAAATCTGTTGATTCAGTGTACCATCCCCATCCCCCACAGCGCCGTCCCTTTCGCAGACGCAGCCGGCCTCAAGCGAAACCTCAGGGAAGGCGGCCATCACTGTTGGGCCCCACAGCTGCCAGGCCCTCCGCCTAAAAGCAATGGATGCCCCAGCTGTGGCACTGCCTCACACCACCTGTCCTTCCCTCTCCCACCGCCTCGGACGCCCCGGAGGAACCGGTAGGAGGGAGGTTCTCCCTCCACCTTCCGGGTTGGGAGAGGTAACGCCGGATTCTTGGGTGCTTCAGATCATAGCAGAGGGCACTGCATAGAGTTTCTGCAGAAACCTCCACGCCTCCCCTCTGAACTCCTCTTACTCAAGGGACCATCTTCCTTTGGTCAGGGAAGAAATCTCTGCTTTCCTCGCGAAGCAGGCTATAGAGCCCGCCCCTCACCTCCACGGGACGGGTTACTATTCCCATTTTTCTTGTACCAAAGAAGACGGGAGATCTCAGACCCATTCTCGATCTCAGCTCCCTGAACCTATATGTGGAATACAAGAGGTTCAGGATGCTTTCCTTCAATCCCTCTTACCCCTGCTTCAGCCGGGCCAATGGCTTTGTGCACTGGATATGCAGGATGCGTACCTGCACATCCCCATTCGCCCTTCGCACCGAAAATACTTCAGGTTTGCGTTCCAGGGGGACCACTACCAATTCCGGGCGCTCCCTTTTGGTCTTTCCTCGGCCCTCCGAGTCTTTACCAAATGCCTGGCGGTGGTAGCGGCCCACCTACGTACTTTGGGAGTTCAGGTTTTTCCCTACCTAGATGACTGGCTCCTGGTGGCCCCATCGAGGGAGCAACTCCTGCATTTCCTCTCCCTCACCCAGCAGGTTTTCACTTGCCTGGGTATTACCATCAACCATTCCAAGTCTCATCTTGATCCCTCCCAGAGACTACAGTTTATCGGGGCTATCCTCAATACAACGGTGAGCAAGGCCTTCCTGCCTCCGGACAGGGCGGCCTCTCTTCAGTCACAGATTTCCCTGCTATCAGAACGCAGGAAGGTTTCGGCGAGGTCGGTTCTCCATTTCTTGGGGTTCATGGCGGCCGCCATCCCGACAGTTCCGCATGCGCGCCTCCACATGAGAATCTCTCAGTGGACTCTCCGCTCTCAGTGGGATCAACGAGTAGACGACCTAGATCATCTGGTTCTGATCTCCTCACCGATGGTAAGAGACTTGCAGTGGTGGATGGTTCGAGAGAACCTATTCCGGGGGGGTCCCCTTTTTTCTTCTTCCACCCGATCAGTCTCTGACCACGGACGCTTCAGGTGAAGGTTGGGGAGCCCATCAGGGCCTATGGTCAAAATTGGAGTTCGCTCTCCACATCAACATGCTCGAGCTTCGAGCAGTGCTGTATGCTCTCCAGGCCCTTCACCAATACATCCTTCCCGGTCACCTAGCTGTCCAAACGGACAACATGTGTGTTGTGTGGTACATCAACAAGCAGGGAGGGACCCGGTCCTACCCGCTGTGCAGGGAAGCGATGAGGGTTTGGGAATGGGCTGCGCTTCACAACCTTCACCTCACGGCGATCCATGTTCCGGGAGTCGACAGTGTCCTGGCAGACAGGCTAAGTCGCTCGTCTGCTCTACCACATGAGTGGGAACTGGACAAAAAAGTTCTAAAAAGCATCTTCCAGATTTGGGGGACTCCACAGATAGACCTGTTTGCCTCCTCCCAAAACGCAAAGCTTCCAACCTTTTGCTCGCTCGCTCCAGAACGAGGCGCTTTCTGGAGCGACGCTCTATCTCTAAGCTGGAAGGACAGATTCATCTATGCTTTTCCCCCAATTCCTCTGGTCCCACGTGTACTGCAGAAACTGACTTTGGAAGGAGCGAGAATGATTCTGATCACTCCATTCTGGCCCAGGCAAATCTGGTTCTCTCTTCTACAACAATACTCAGAGGTTCCTCCTCTTCCTCTTCCTTTATCTCGAGGATTGCTGACTCAGGATCAGGGGACCCTGGTCCATCCGGGACTCAAGTCCCTTCAACTTCATGCATGGCTCCTGCAGACCTAGCTCAATCTCGCTTTGGTGTTTCTCCTAAGGTGGCCGAGATTCTGGTGGAGGCCAGAAAACCCTCCACTAGGTCCACCTACGCCATGAAATGGAAAAGATTTTCCATCTGGGCTGTGTCCAGGAACGTAGAGCCCTTTTCCTTTTTTTTCCATTCAACTTTTATTTAAAATTTTAACAACATTAAGGAATACATCCGATAGGCGTAAAAACAATAACAGCGAGAATATCTGCCATAAAAAAGAGAGATTATCAGGATGTAGACCTTACCCCCCATCCCTTAACCCCTCCAACCCCCCCAAGCTCCCCCCTTTTGCACAGCACTTAGATACCGACTGGCTGGAAGTCTAGCAATCTATTACAATAGAACAAGAAAGAAAGTGCATAAAGAACCCCAGATCTGGTTAAAGTTAGGAAGTTTATATTGCAAGCTTGCAATGGTTCTATTCGCTTCTGAGATTAGCTAAAATTCCTGTAACCAATAGTCATAAGTGATCTCTATGTTATCTTTCCAATGCTTCAAAACTAATTTCTCGCAGAGGGTAAATCAGCCCCATATGATATTTCACACCGGACACTCACTGAGACATGTCCTACAATACAAACTTCAGGGTAAATAAGTTTCAAGCCCCAGAAGGGGGTCAGATTTTCTTAATGGTTTCATAATCCTGATATTTTTGGACAATGCCAAAAGATATGGAGTAAATCTCCAACCCCTTGCTGGCATCTAAAACAAGAAAAAGAGGAGGTCATGCCCCTTTCGACTAGTTTTACAGGGGAAAAATAAGAGTTATGCAATAAATTGAATTGCATTAACCTAAGCCTATCTTGCACTAAAAATTTGTGACATGACCCCAAATTGCACTCCAGTCAAAAGTGTGATCTGGGAATAACTGTAACCAGTATTGTTTAGGGGCGTGAACATTAGGATGTAGCCACCTCAGCAAGGTATTATATACTGCCGAAATAGCATGAGCTCTTCCGACCATAGGGGTAAGAGTTGCCTCAAAATCACAGGAGCCATGGTCCCCAGAAAGGGAACTCAGTTTTCCCACTAGGAGATGCCGGAGCTGGAAAGTTTTAAATATCATACGTTGGGGATTTAAACTTGCTCAAAATCTCCGTGAGAAGTAAACAATTTACCCTCTCCGAGTAGATCTCTAACTGCCATTTTATCCAACCAAGGTAACCAGGTGTTTTGGATAGGTTTACCGTCCTATTAATAAATTAGATTGCCCGTTATAGGTTGGGCGGGTCTCCAGTATGCCCGTATTTTAGAAAGGAACATAGTTGGATATGTACTCTAACTGAGGTCTCAATAGGTGTCTTCCGTAAAGTAAGGGGAGAGTTTTAGTGGACAGTATAGTAAGGCCTCGGGCCTGAGGCCGGAGTCCATAATCATGGATACCTCTAAATTTACCCATAATGGCACATAGGTGTCAACCCGCATATCCTTTGTTTTTTTAACCCAGCAAAGATATTTCGATGCATGGCTAGCCCAATAGTATAATGCAATATGGGGGAGTTTCAAACCTCCCAACAGCTTTATTTATTTATTTATTTATTTATTTAAGAGATTTACCAGGAAGGCATACTGAGCGGAGTACCGCTCGATTCCAGATGCGCCCTGGGGGTAGGGGGTTACATGGGTGAGGTAAAATGACAAGAATAGTAATACATATGCAACAACATTTTGACAGACAGTGGTACTATAGTACTTAGTATACAATATAATGAGACAGATTGTATATACAAAATGGCAGTTTTAGGTTCAGTAATATGCAATTAATAGCACTATGTGCCCAGACTGGAGCATAAGTGGGCTGAAGGGTAGGGTTAGCAGGTACCTGAATAGGTTAGCTAGGCATTTTCCAAGGAGATTCAGAGAAGGGAAAGCAAGATGATTATGGTCGGCGAAATGTGACTTGAGAAGGGCATTGCTAGAGTGTTGGCAGAATGCTCCATGTCTGCTGCCAGTGAATTCCATAACTTGGGCAGTCTGAAACTGAAAGCTCCCTGACCTGAACGGGTGAATCTATGTGGAACCTGCAGGAGCCTGGAGTCGATGTTCCTGAGGTCGTATGTAGGTGGAGAGAAGGCGGATAGGGAAGCAGACAGGTAGGAAGGGAGCGTGTGCGACCAGAATTTGGCAGCGATTCTAGCCCCATGCAGCAATCGCCGGTTTTGGAGTGATGGGAGGCCGAGGGACTGGTATAGTACGCAGTGGTGGGTGTTGGGAGGACGGTCCAAGGCGAACCGGCAGAAGGAGTTGTATAGGGGGTCGAGCCTGACTAAGGATGTGAGGGGCGGGCAATCAGACAGCACATCCGAATACAATTGGGAGGATCATTTTTGGACAGTAGCTAGTCTGCTTGGTAACGGATGCAGTACTTGTTACGATAGAGAGCACCAAGCCTGGGATGCAGTTTTTGTGCAGAGCATCTATGTGCACTGAAAAATCAAGGTGCTGATCTAGCCAGATGCGAGATAGCGATAAGAGGTGCAGGTCGTAGAGGTGTTCTGTCCAGGGTATAGAATGTAAGTGGTTCAGTAAGCCGGGTTAGTTTGGCCGGGGCGAAGGTAAGGAGACCCGTTTTTTGAGTTTAAGAATAGTTGGTTCTCGAGAACCAGCGTTGGATAGATCGAAATCTTTTGTAGAATAGGCTGTCACCCGGCGGTCGCAGTTGGGCGGGCGAATAGTACTGTATCATCCGTGATACATATGAATGGCAGTTTTGTGCCAGACAGAGGGCAGATCATTGAGGAATATTGTGAATAGCAGCGGCCGAGTACAGACCCTTGGGGTACACCACTGATGACAGGGAGAGGGGGTGGATTCCACTGCTCCAATGCGGACAGCTTGTGTCCTCCTGAAAGGTATGAGGGAACCAGTTTTTGCTACATCAGACAGTCCGGATTGGGCAAGTTTAGATAGCAAGAGAGGATGCGAGACCGGTGTCTAACGCTTTTGCCAGATCTATAAAAATGGCTGCTGTTATTTCCCTTTGTCCATGCCTGTAAGGATGGAGTTAGTGAGGCGAAGGAGGAGGTGATGGTGGAGTGATTTTTCTGAACCCAGCCTGGTAGGGGTGAAAAGGAGATGGAATCCAGATGGTGGTGTAGTTGGGATAGTACAAGGCGCCTTGGATTTTGGCTAGGATGGGGAGCAGAGATATCGGCGGTAGTTAGAGGGAGGAGAGGTCCTTCCTTGGGCAGTGGGATGACTGTGGCTTGTTTCCAAACTGTGGGACTGCCCTAATTTAAAGGACAGATTAAAGAGCATGGTTAGAGGGTGGGCTATGGCGTGCGAGAGTAGGAGCATTTTGGAATCCAGGCCAGAAGGACATTTACCTTTGAGGGGTTTAGTGAGAGAAGGATTTTGCACCTGGTCAGGAGTGACAGGCCGGAGTGAAAAGCGCCGGGGGAGCAATTGGGGACTACAGGGGTACAATGGGGGTACTATGGGGGGTGGGGTATGGGGGTGGGGTAGGAGGAGAGGAGGAAGAGTAGAGGTGAAGTAGGTATTAAACTCGTGGCAACCAGACTGGGAGCTGAGATGATTTTACCTTCGAGGTTAAGAGTGGGGTTTGAGGTTGGGAGGGCGGTGAGAAGTGATTTAATGGACTTCCAAAATTGGGAAGGGTGGGAGTTGTTATTGATGAGAGCCGCTTTTAAGTAATTTGATTTGGCCTGTATTGAGTCTTGTACAGGCATTACGCAGAGACCGGTAATGTTGCTGGGTCAAATGAGCACCAGAGGCCTTGAAGGATTTCCATGCACGGTCTCTGGCTTGGAGTTTTCCATAAGGTTTGCTGTTACCCAGGGAAGTGTAAACCTCTGACTCTGGATCTCCTTAGTGGGCGTGTATGTCCCAAAATGGCGAGGAAATTTGTAGAAAAGTAGTTCAGGGCTTCATTTATGGAGGTGGCTCTAGGGATGAAGGACCAGTCGATGGAGGTAAGGTCATTTAGTAGCTAGTCAGATCCAGAGTTTTATAAACTCTGCTGTACAGCATGCGGGGGGGGTGGGGCCGGAGGGCGGAAGATTTTATGACTAAGAAAATCATATGGTGGTCACTGAGGGAGTCCGTAGAATGCCAGCTTTGATTATCCTGTGAGGGGGGTAGGAGTGCCCAGTCTAGTAGTGTGTGTTTATTTGATATGTGATTTAGTCGGGTGGGTTCACCTATTTGCTGGTGCAAGTTGAGTGCACTTATTTGACAACGCTGTTTATAGGCAGCACAGCCTAGCCAGTTCTGGTTGAAGTCCCAAGGATGTAGAGTTCCGCCTTCAGTAAGGGTCCTTAGTTTTCCCAAATGTTCCAGGATGCTAGTTGGTGGAGTGTTAGCGGCAGTAGGACCCAGCTATATAAATAGGGATGGAGTGGGGAAGGGGAATTTGATTAGGAGGAGTCTATAGATTGTATGGGCGGTGACAGATTGACTACTGAGTACTGAGATTTGTGGAGACAAACATGAAGTGCACTACCCTTCTTACTCCCCTGTCTTACTTGGCGGATTAGAAAGAACCCATGTATAGAGAATTCTTCGTCTCGTGGTGGGGCTTCAACCATGTTTCAGTGATGATTATAATATCCAGGCGCAGGGTCAGGCAAGTTGTTTGAAGGGCTGCCATTTTGTTTAGGATGCTGCATATTGAGGTGGATGATTTTGAGCCCTTTGGGAGTGGTGTAGTTGGTGTAGGTAGTTGGGTAGCAGTGGAGATCCTGGGGCCCGGGTTTCGCTCGACGCCCCGGCTAGGAGGAGAAGAAAACGAGGGTGTGCCTTAGGAGGCGATGAGCTTTACTGGTGAACCCCTTGCGGGTGGGAGATTAGGGGCTGCTGAGCTTACCTTAGAGACTGAGAAGAGTGGGAGATATAGGTAATTCAGCATGGAAAGAGTGGGGAGGATAGACCCCTGTGATCCAATTATGCCCATCCTGCCAGTTCTGATTCATTGGTGCGAGGAGGAGGGCATGCTTGGTAGTTAGGGGTGGAGTGGTAAGGGTCTGGTAGGGAAGGTTTCGGTAAGGGTGGGGGAAGCATAGCTATGCAAAGCAAGATGAAGACTGGAGTGAGGAATTGCATTTTTTTTTTTTTTTTTTAGTTTATCCTTTTACACTCAGTGGGGATTTTGACAGAATTGCTCACCGTACGCTTAGTGGTAAGAAAGTATAAGGGACTAATGGGAGAGTGGGCTGATTGGTTACAGAGCTCACAGCCCTATATATAGGAGGAGCCGACCAAGGGTGGTGGTGGGTGGGAGCCTCGGGCTGGCTTAGGGGCTAGAGCTCCTAGTAGAGAGAGCTGCTTCTACCCTCCGGTGGCTACCTGGCTCCGATTCCCGATACAGCGTGGTCCGCGGGGGAGGGGGGTCACTCCTGACGTGGGGAGGGCTGTGGACTCCTGCCCTCGCGACCCTCAGTTCTGCGGAGGTAAGAAAAGGCTGTTTAAGTAGGGCTCTGGAATAGAAGGAGGAGTTTCACAAAGCAGGCAAGAAAGAAAAACCTCAGCTTTTACTTTTTTTTTTCTCTGCGACTAGGCTATGGCGCGGTAAATTACACAGTCAGGGCTTCACTTTTCCTGCATTTTTTATCCCACCCTGAGCAAATTATACACAGCACCCCAGAACATGCAGTAGTTTACAGAGGTAGTTCAGTCTAAAGCCTCTCAGCCCCTCCGGTTACATTTGCAGCTGACTGAACACACAAAAAGGCGCCAATTTTAAAGTTTGCTAGAGCTCCTAGTAGAGAGAGCTGCTTCTACCCTCCGGTGGCTACCTGGCTCCGATTCCCGATACAGCGTGGTCCGCGGGGGAGGGGGGGTCACTCCTGACGTGGGGAAGGCTGTGGACTCCTGCCCTCGCGACCCTCAGTTCTGCGGAGGTAAGAAAAGGCTGTTTAAGTAGGGCTCTGGAATAGAAGGAGGAGTTTCACAAAGCAGGCAAGAAAGAAAAACCTCAGCTTTTACTTTTTTTTTTTTTTTCTCTGCGACTAGGCTATGGCGCGGTAAATTACACAGTCAGGGCTTCACTTTTCCTGCATTTTTTATCCCACCCTGAGCAAATTATACACAGCACCCCAGAACATGCAGTAGTTTACAGAGGTAGTTCAGTCTAAAGCCTCTCAGCCCCTCCGGTTACATTTGCAGCTGACTGAACACACAAAAAGGCGCCAATTTTAAAGTTTGCTAGAGCTCCTAGTAGAGAGAGCTGCTTCTACCCTCCGGTGGCTACCTGGCTCCGATTCCCGATACAGCGTGGTCCGCGGGGGAGAGGGGGTCACTCCTGACGTGGGGAGGGCTGTGGACTCCTGCCCTCGCGACCCTCAGTTCTGCGGAGGTAAGAAAAGGCTGTTTAAGTAGGGCTCTGGAATAGAAGGAGGAGTTTCACAAAGCAGGCAAGAAAGAAAACCTCAGCTTTTACTATTTTTCTTCTGCGACTAGGCTATGGCGGTAAATTACACAGTCAGGGCTTCACTTTTCCTGCATTTTTATCCCACCCTGAGCAAATTATACACAGCACCCCAGAACATGCAGTAGTTTACAGAGGTAGTTCAGTCTAAAGCCTCTCAGCCCTCCGGTTACATTTGCAGCTGACTGAACACAAAAGGCGCTAAATTTAAAGTTTGCTAGAGCTCCTAGTAGAGAGAGCTGCTTCTACCTCCGTGGCTACCTGGCTCGATTCCCGATACAGCGTGGTCCGCGGGGAGGGGTCACTCCTGGCGTGGGAGGGCTGGGACTTCCTGCCTCGCGACCTCAGTTCTGGCTCGATTCCTATACAGCGTGGTCCGCTGGGAGGGGGGCCACCTGGACGGGGAGGGTTGGACTCTGCCCTCGCGACCTCAGTTCTGGCTCCGATTCCCGATACAGCGTGGTCCGCGGGGAGGGGTCACCCTGACGGGGGAGGGCTGGGACTCCTGCCCTCCGACCCTCAGTTCCTGGCCCGATTCCCGATACAGCGTGGTCCGCGGGGGAGGGGGGTCGCTCCTGACGTGGGGAGGGCTGTGGACTCCTGCCCTCGCGACCCTCAGTTCTGGCTCCGATTCCCGATACAGCGTGGTCCGCGGGGAGGGGGTCGCTCCTGACGTGGGGAGGGCTGTGGACTCCTGCCCTCGCGACCCTCAGTTCTGGCTCCGATTCCCGATACAGCGTGGTCCGCGGGGGAGGGGGCTCCTGACGTGGGGAGGGCTGTGACTCCTGCCCTCGCGACCCTCAGTTCTGGCTCGATTCCGATACAGCGTGGTCCGCGGGGAGGGGGTCACTCCTGACGGGGAGGGCTGTGGACTCCTGCCTCGCGACCCTCAGTTCTGGCTCCGATTCCCGATACAGCGTGGTCCGCGGGGGAGGGGGGGTCACTCCTGACGTGGGGAGGGCTGTGGACTCCTGCCCTCGCGACCCTCAGTTCTGGCTCCGATTCCCGATACAGCGTGGTCCGCGGGGGAGGGGGGGTCACTCCTGACGTGGGGAGGGCTGTGGACTCCTGCCTCGGACCCTCAGTTCTATGGAGGTAAGAAAGGCTGTTTAAGTAGGGCTCTGGAATAGAAGGAGGAGTTTCACAAAGCAGGCAAGAAAGAAAACCTCAGCTTTTACTATTTTTTCTTCACTAGGCTATGGCGCTGTAAATTACACAGTCAGGGCTTCACTTTTCCTGCATTTTTATCCCACCTGAGCAAATTATACAGCACCCCAGAACATGCAGTAGTTTAAGAGGTAGTTCAGTCTAAAGCCTCTCAGCCCTCCGGTTACATTTGCAGCTGACTGAACACACAAAAGGCGCCAAATTTAAAGTTTGCTAGAGCTCCTAGTAGAGAGAGCTGCTCTACTCTCCGTGGCTACCTGGCCCGATTCCCGATACAGCGTGGTCCGCTGGGAGGGGGGGGCTCCTGACGGGGAGGGCTGGACTCCTGCCTCGCGACCCTCAGTTCTCATGGAGGTAAGAAAAGGCTGTTTAAGTAGGGCTCTGGAATAGAAGGAGGAGTTTCACAAAGCAGGCAAGAAAGAAAACCTCAGCTTTTACTATTTTTTTTTCTCTCTGACTAGGCTATGGCGCGGTAAATTACACAGTCAGGGCTTCACTTTTCCTGCATTTTTATCCCACCCTGAGCAAATTATACAGCACCCCAGAACATGCAGTAGTTTACAGAGGTAGTTCAGTCTAAAGCCCTCAGCCCCTCCGGTTACATTTGCAGCTGACTGAACACACAAAAAGCGCCAAATTTAAAGTTTGCTAGAGCTCCTAGTAGAGAGAGCTGCTTCTACCTCCGTGGCTACCTGGCTCCGATTCCCATACAGCGTGGTCCGCGGGAGGGGGGTCACTCCTGACGTGGGGAGGGCTGTGGACTCCTGCCCTCGCGACCCTCAGTTCTGCGGAGGTAAGAAAAGGCTGTTTAAGTAGGGCTCTGGAATAGAAGGAGGAGTTTCACAAAGCAGGCAAGAAAGAAAAACCTCAGCTTTTACTATTTTTTTCTCTGCGACTAGGCTATGGCGCGGTAAATTACACAGTCAGGGCTTCACTTTTCCTGCATTTTTTATCCCACCCTGAGCAAATTATACACAGCACCCCAGAACATGCAGTAGTTTACAGAGGTAGTTCAGTCTAAAGCCTCTCAGCCCCTCCGGTTACATTTGCAGCTGACTGAACACACAAAAAGGCGCCAAATTTAAAGTTTGCTAGAGCTCCTAGTAGAGAGAGCTGCTTCTACCCTCCGGTGGCTACCTGGCTCGATTCCCGATACAGCGTGGTCCGCGGGGAGGGGGTCACTCCTGGCGGGAGGCTGTGGACTCCTGCCCTCGCGACCCTCAGTTCTGGCTCGATTCCCGATCAGCGTGGTCCGCGGGGAGGGGTCACTCCTGGCGTGGGAGGCTGTGGACTCCTGCCTCGACCCTCAGTTCTGGCTCGATTCCGATACAGCGTGGTCCGCGGGGAGGGGTCACTCTGACGTGGGAGGGCTGTGGACTCCTGCCCTCGCGACCTCAGTTCTGGCTCCGATTCCCGATACAGCGTGGTCCGGGGGGGAGGGGGGTCCTCCTGACGTGGGGAGGGCTGTGGACTCCTGCCCTCGCGACCCTCAGTTCTGGCTCCGATTCCCGATACAGCGTGGTCCCGGGGAGGGTCCTCCTGACGTGGGGAGGGCTGTGGACTCCTGCCCTCGCGACCCTCAGTTCTGGCTCCGATTCCCGATACAGCGTGGTCCCGGGGAGGGGGCGCTCCTGACGTGGGGAGGGCTGTGGACTCCTGCCCTCGCGACCCTCAGTTCTGGCTCCGATTCCCGATACAGCGTGGTCCGCGGGGGAGGGGGGTTACTCCTGACGTGGGGAGGGCTGTGGACTCCTGCCCTCGCGACCCTCAGTTCTGGCTCCGATTCCCGATACAGCGTGGTCGGCGGGGAGGGTCACTCCTGACGTGGGGAGGGCTGTGGACTCCTGCCCTCGCGACCCTCAGTTCTGGCTCCGATTCCCGTACAGCGTGGTCCGCGGGGAGGGGGTCACTCCTGACGTGGGGAGGGCTGTGGACTCCTGCCCTCGCGACCCTCAGTTCTAGGGGCAGACAATTTAAAATAGGACAATCTGGGCTTCTTATAATTCCAAATAAAACCAGAAATGATTCTATGCACTCCCTTGAGCCATTTAAGTGGTAGCCAGACATTCAACATACTGATAGGGTAAAATAACCGAGGGAAAACATTCATTTTAACCAAATTAATTCTGCCCCAGATGGACAAGGGGATAGTCGCCCATCTACGTAGGTCTGCCTCAATATCACGTAACACCGGATCTAGATTGCTTTGAATTAAGCGGGATGTATCCCTAGTTAATGTGAGACCTAGGTATCTGATGTTCTTAACATTCCAAGCCAGCCCGTAAGAAACAATCTCCTGTGCTTTAGTCCTAAAATTTAAGGGAAAGACCACTGACTTACTAATATTAAGCTTATAGTTGGCAATAGAGCCAAACTCATTAATAACACCTAACAAAATAGGAATGGAGGAAACTGATGTGAAATTTGCAGAAGAAGATCATTCATGACGCCAAAACTTTCAATGTATGCCCCAGATCTGGATACCCTGAATCCTCTGCTCCTGTTTAATCCGCATGATAAGGGTTCAATATACAAATTAAAGAGGAGCGGAGAAAGGGGCAGCCTTGTCTGGTACCAAGGAAAGTCGGAATAAGGATGAGGTAGCCCCATTGCATGTGATTCTTGCTGATGGGAATTTGTAAATAGCTTGAATCCACCTAGAAAATTGTTGGGGAAACAAAATTCTTCATAACTTTTATGAGGAAATTATTATCCACCTATCAAAGGCCTTCTCGGCATCCAGCGAGACCAGGACCATGGACTGGTCGGAATCTTTGGAAGCCGAGAAGACGTGGCCCAGAACCCTTAGGTGATCTGTAGAAGATCTGCCCTTCATAAATCCCACCTGTTCTGGTCCAATTAGACCGGGAAGGTCCCCGCTAATTCTATCGGCCAACAACTTAGTAAGAATCTTAATGTCCTGATTGAGAAGGGATATGGGTCTATAGTTAGCAACAAGATCAGGGGATTTGCCCGGTTTAGGTAGAAGCACAATTAAAGCTTCAAAGAGGGAAGTGTCGGAAGCCTCTCCGTCCAAAATACATTGAAACAGTCGTAACAAAGAAGGTATTAACTCCTTTGAAAAAGTTTTATAAAAATTGGCGGAGAGGCCATCTGGGCCAGGTGTTCTATCTAGAGGAAGGGATTTGATAGTCCGTTCTACCTCTTCTGCAGTGATAGGGGCCAGAAGCAAAAGTCGATCAGTTTCACCCAATGTGGGAAAATTAAGTTCCCTCAAAAAATGATCGATCTTACTATCATGTGGAGGATCTTTCATGGGTCCATAGATTTCTTTAAAATAGTTTACAAACTCACCTAATATATCTTGGAAGTTTTGATAGGCCCCTCTGAGGGATGAATGGATGGCACCCACCTGGAAGACTCCAATTGTTTAATTCTTCTAGCTAATAATCGATCGGCCTTCTCCCCTTGATCTGTGAAAGTAGCTTTAGTTTTAATATATGCCCACTCGGCTTGTTCATTTAGAATTCTGAGATATGAGTCCCTCAACAAAATTAGTTCTTGTCTATAGGCCTCTGAGGAGGAGTCAGAAAGGCCCCTCTCTTTGTCACGAATTTTGGATAGTAAGTCAGGGATGCGATTCAACCTTTCTCTTTTCCTACGAGAGGCCAGACCTATCAAGATACCCCAAATAAAAGCCCCCCACTCCATATCTGGTTTGTCTGTGGAATTTAAATTGAAGGAAACAAACTCTGTTATTTGCACTGAAAGGTATTTGTCTAGTTTGGGGTCCTTTAATATCTGATTATTAATTTTCCATCTGCTCCCTGGTTTGGGTAAAGCTGCAAAAGCAAGAAGGCAATTTACTATGGAGTGATCCGATAATGGCCCGGAAACAATATTCGTGTCTAATACCCCGCCAGGAGAGTGTTTGAGATTAACACATAATCTATCCTAGATAGGGTATTATGCACTTGAGAGATAAAGTAAAATCTGAGTCGCTGGATGGAACACTCTCCACACATCACACAAACCTAGTCCATCCATCATCTCCCAACGGCCCTTTGGCTCTGAGTTAATCCTTTCCTGACAAAATGGGATCTGTCCATTGACGGTCCATGACCAAATTGAAGTCACCACCTATCACTATAGGCAGGTTACTCCAAGGGAAAGAAGCTCCATGATTTGAACAAAAAAACTTGGGGTGTCAATGTTGAGGCCATAAATAGAGCCCAAAATAATTTCTAAAGTTGACAATGTACCCTTACAAAACATACCTCCCACACCTATCCTCAACCACTTGGATCGGAAGAAACGGATTGATTTATTTATCATGACCATTACCCTCTACTTTGAGAGCTCCTTCTGAGGTAAAAATCTGACCAACTTGTTATCGGCATAGCTGGCTACTTTCAGCCTTCAACAAATGAGTCTCTTTGCAAAGCATAATATCTGCTTTTACATGGTCTAAGTGTTTTAAAACCTTATATTGTTTGGACTTATGACGAAGTCCGTAGACATTCCAAGTCACCACATTAATATGCCTAGCCATGTGGTGAAATAAGGTCTGGGTTTGAGTAACCATATACCAGCCCTTCGTTAATAGACCTGAAAAATAAGCAGTGCTGTGCAAAGGTCCCTCCCTCCCAATGCCCAAGAACCCATAACAGTAACAAAACCACAACATTAATAACCCTCCTCCTGACCCACCCGCTTACAATGAACATGATCCCAGAACAATGGAAAACTCCACCTCTTCCTCCCCCAAGGTTTGTACATCCATGAGCAGGTCCAATCCCCAATAGACAAAAGTAAAGCTGTCTTAACACAACCTTATCCCTTTCAAACTAGGCTTAATCTATCCCCAGAAGCCCAAGTGAGCCACCAGATCCTTGTTCTTTACTTTTTCTTTCCCCTTCATTGCTATTTCCATGTATCCTAGTGTACCAAAAGGCGAATTAATATGTCGATTTTTACTGCCATCGTGGTCAAATGACGACCAAATCAGGTCTAATAAGGAACCCTCCTCCCTAACATCATTCTCGCACCAGAGGTGCTATATAGACCAAGCAAAATAAAGAACCGTGCTATGTCGGGAGTGTCATCTGTAAAATTTAAAAGCAATTATAAGTCCAGAACATATAATCAGAAAAAAAAGGGATTACCCTTTCCGGAGAGGGAAACTAAAACTGCACTCAGCTATCAGAAAGTCCACAGCCAGAAAGTGGGTGGCAGTCAAGGAAATCGAAGTCCAGCTTGGTACATCTCCTCCTTAGGCAGGATTTCATCAGGGACCAGTACTAAAAAGAAAAAAACGCTCCATGTCCGAAACAGACACAAGAATCACCCCATCAAAACTTTAGGTATCTGCTCCTGATATCTTCAGGGATCCCAAATAGGTCAGGGAACAGCTGCTTAAGCCTGACAGTGCCACCTTCATGCTATCAAATGTATGCCAACTATCATTAGCCAGTACTTGGAAACGAGCTGGATACCTCATCCAAATCTGATTTTAGCCGCAATTAGTTTAGAGATAAGGTTGTGAAAAGATGCTCTTCTCTGCCGAACAGATAGCGGGAGGTCCTGCACTATTCTCAGCCTTGCGCCTTCCCAGGATATTTCTTTAAGCCCCTGATTTTATCCAGAAAGTATTGTCGCTCCAGGTAATTGAGAAACTTAAAATAAATGTACTGGGTGATGCGCCAGTCGGGGCATGGCTCTCAATGCCCTGTGCGCCCTCTCAATGGTATACGTCTGCCCATAGGGTGAGGGGCCAGCTATCTTCTGAATGAAGCGTTGGGCGAATTTAATGGGCTCAGACCCCTCCTCTCTCTCTGGGAGGCCTATGACCACCACATTATTGCGGCGGGATCGGCCTTCAAGGTCCTCGACCTTGCTCTCCAACTTGACGATCTGCTGTTTCATTTTTGTTAGTTCTGGGGCCAGCTTTTCCTGCCTCCTTTCCATCGAAATAATGCGAGTCTCCGGTCCCTCTGTCCCATAGACAAATCTCGAGAGCCCGAGACACATTTTTCACTTGTGTGGTTAACTCCCTCATTTCATCTCTGAAGGGTTGAAATTCCTTCAGGAAGTTCGCTAACGTTAATGGTTCTGAATCAGAGATGCTAGCGGATAATGAGGAAAGTTGCTGACTACTCGAGGCCTGGGCTTTTTTTGCAGCCTTCTCGGGAGTTGCCGGGGGTGTGTGTATAGGCAGTGCATCCTTTAAATCCGTGTCCATTTTCTTGCACCGGACCCTTGGCAAAGCAATCCTGCACCGTTGTGCGTTGAGAGGGGAATATCAGGACCTGAAAAGAACGTTATTTTTGGGTCAGATGGAGGGAGCTCCCGGAGGTTGCTGTTACTCCTTGCTCTGCATCACGTGATCCCTAGAGCCCTTTTCCTGTCCTCTGACCATTCTACTTAACTACCTGCGTCATCTTTTCCACCTGGGTCTCAGTCACTCCTCTTTGAAAGTCCATATGGCGGCTATTTCAGCCTACCATGTCCCTTTTTCTGATAAGGCATTTGCCCAACTGGAGGTATCCAAAATTTTTCTCAGAGGGGTCCTTCATCTCAGGCCCCCTGTCCGGACTCCAGCTGCCCCTTGGGACTTAAACTTTGTCCTCGAGAAACTTACCCTTCCTCCCTTTGAGCCTGCGGCTTCCGCAGACTTGAAGTTTTTATCGTGGAAGACGCTCTTCTTGGTGGCCATTACTTCTGCTCGCAGAATTTCCTAGCTCCATATTCTGATGTGCAAAACTTTATCTGATTTTCACAAAGAACGAGTAGCTCTTCGCACGAATCCTAAGTTTCTCCCGAAAGTGGTAGCGGAGTCTACCTTAAATCAGTCTATTGAATTACCTGCCTTTTTCACGCAGTACACCAACCAAGGAGAATACTTGCTCCATACCATGGATGTTCACAGGATTCTGAGATACTACATCGATAGGACGTAAGGATCTTTAGAAAACTGATCAGTTGTTCGCCTCTTTTGCTCACAAAGAAGGCAATGCTGTTTCTAAGCAATGCCTATCAAAGTGATTGGCTCATTGCATCACTTTCTGTTATGACAAGTAACAAGACCCTCCAGGTCAAGTCAGAGGTCACTCCACTCGTGGAGTAGCAGCCTCTGCGGTTTGTTTCAAGAACGTGTTCTGGGTAGACATCTGTGCTGCCGCTCACTTGACTTCATCCATACCTTTACTAAACATTACAGTTTGGACATTGCCTCTCGCCGTAGGGCAGGCTTTGTTAGCGGTCTTGCAAGGCCTCCTTTCTTGAGGCTTGCAAGGTTTCCTTGCTGCTTCTTAGAGTAGTACCTCCTCGGTGCCTTTCTTTTGTTTCCCAGACTGCTTGGGATTCTGTCCTATATGTGATACTTACCTGCAAGAGCCCTCTCGGAAGTAGATAGTACAGTTACGTAGAACTTACTGCGTAGTAGATCTTCGAGAGGCTCTTGCAGGTACACCTTCCCGCCTCCATCCCCTAGGCTTTTCTCAGCTCTTTTCCATTGAGGAAAATATCTGCTTCTCTCTCGTCCGGGCCTTCCGGGCCTGTGGTGGAAAGAACTGGAAGGCGGGCATCTGGGACCGCCCCTTTATACCGGCGTCGTCTGGCGCGGTCACCTGGCTGTAGAGGCGGTCCCTGCGCCGAGACTGCTAGCTGGAAGTTTTCCTAGGGGTCCTGCCGCGCTGGCGCCAGTCCTATATGTAATTACCTACTGCAAGAGCCTCTCTCGAAGATCTACTGTTACGGTAAGTTCTTACGTAACTGTACTTTTTGTTTTGAACTGCGCAGTAGTTCAGAAACCTTGTATGGCATGTGACTGGCTGCACATGATGTCCCTGAAAAAGGCTTCTTGTTTGCTGAAAGGTTTTTACTGAAATCAATAAAATGAAAAAGAAGTTAACACCTAAATGGCAAATGGCTAATTAGCCATTGCGTTGTTGGGAGATTTTTTAATTTATTATTAAAAAAATTTTTTTATTAAAAAAAATGATTTTAGTATTTTTTAATATGTAGTGTTTGGCAGATTTGGGAATTTTACGTTAAATCAGAGTATTTTGCATCATATCGCAGCATTATAGCGGAGTATATCACACATTTCATTGTAACGTATCTCTGCTCCTTTTGTAAGCATCGGAAAATGAACTAGAGGTGCAGTACTCTGAATCACCTTTTCAAGGGGCCTTTCCAAGAACAGCGTAATGTCTGTCCTTCTTGACTTAGGTACTGTTGAAAAGCAAGAAGTCAAAAAGAAGAAGATAGAGAAGGGATCAGCTGCCCCAGCTCACTCACCTCCTGCCAGCAAACCATCTGTAGATCAGATACGGCAGAGTGTCAGACAGTCTCTAAAGGAAATTCTTGAGAAAAGGTAAAGTGCAGTGGCATGCATGCTTTCATATCTGGTTTGTAAATTCGTTTCATTCATATTTATACTTGCATTATTCTTCAGACTTACGGAGACCAGTTTGAAGCTTCCTGATGAAAGAGCAGCAAAAGTTGCAGCAAAGATTGAAAAAGAACTCTTCACTTTCTTTAAGGACACAGATTCAAAGTATAAAAACAAATACAGAAGTCTGACATTTAATTTGAAAGATCCTAAGAACAAGGTATGTTTGTCTGTTTATTGAGCATTAAAGAGGGACTCTGGTCACCAGTCTCCCCAAAAAAAAATAAATAAATAAAAATACAGTTGACATGAGAAGAATGCAGTTACAAAACACTCCAAAATATTTTTAATATGGAGCCTTTATTTTCAGCAGAGCTGATCTTTTCTCTCTTACAATTCAGTTACATTTGAGGCTGAGGTTGGATGTGAATTCACAATGTCTTGCTTATGACATCACAGCCTGTTGCTGTGGAAATTACTATGATGTTATAGACAAGGCATTATGACCTCAGCTCGGGAAGAAGCCTCAGCTGTAGAAAATTTACAGGGGAGAAAAACTGCAGTTCTTCATTTAAATATCCACTGTTCGCAAGAATGGGTGACTTAAAATTCTGTTTTTATTTTTTTTTGTTGTTGTTTTGAAGAATGTAGTATAGCATAATTATACTGATGCCAACTTCAGTGTTTCTGCTAGTGGATAGAACCTTACTTCATTTTCTCTTGGAGTGAATATACAAGATGAAATGTTATACTCTCCACTGTCCACCTCTTCCTCAGGCTTTAATACATTAAATATAAAAGTAATGCTCAGATTCCGTGTGTGTGTAGGTATATATATATATATATATATATATATATATATATATATACTGCTCCCACTATAGTTAGGGTTGAGTAGCCACTTTAATGCAAAACCTCAAATTCGCATATTACCTTTGCGGTGTGATGGTTGCCTGAAGAGTTTGCATGCGCAGTCTGGCTCCATAGATCTCTGGATCTAGCAAGTTGTGTTATGATCGGATGTACAATTGTGGAGCTACAGAACGCCAGAAAACTGCAAAAAAAGGACTTTTTGCAAGTTTCTTTCCTTGTGTCCACAGCCCGCACAGTTTGTCCATTTGGTCCGAAAACTTCAGGGAAGATGCAGCCTTGGTCACAGATGTGCCTTTCGAAGATTTGGTTAAAAAATATTAAACCATTCAAAAGTTCTTCAAAAAAACGAATTTCCCATTATAGTCAATGGGAAAAGTTAATAAAGATCACAAAACTTTCATGAGAGGCTGTTTTTACTGTCGCAAACGGCCCTTTTACTTTCATGAGTTGGCCATCTTGTTTACAGTTAGTGATGCAGAAAAATGCCTGGCGTTTAAAATTTGGACCCTCTAGGTAAACTCTGATTGTTGTGTTTACCTAGTCAGGTCATGAGGATGCTAGCCATATCTTTTTTGGGGTTAAACCCCCAGAAATACATTTTTAAACATTTTCCGAAAAATATTTTCGCAAAATACTTTCACAAATGCGAATGTTTCGTGATTTATTTTGCGAAACTTTTATGATTTGCGAAAGTATGCTCAAAATAACTGCAAATCTTTGCCAGCTTCCTGCGACAAAACAGTTTGGTCTTTTTGGCTGAAATTTGCAGGGTGGCAAGCCCTGGTCCCACAGATGTGCCTTTTCATGGTTTGGTTCCAAAACATTACAGGGGCCCAAAGTTACAGCATTCCGAAGTTCAGCAGTTTTCCCATAGGATAACATTGCGGCATCCATGACACCTTTCGGGGCCTGTATCTTGAAAATGGTTCGAGATACAGACTTTTCTTCACAAAAATGATTAGGTTGGTCCTAAAACCCATGAAATTTGAGTTTATTTTCTACCTTGTACAGTTCCTGAAATATTTGTGATTTACTGTTCTAATTACTCATTTTCATGTCCAAGGACCACTATTACGCCCGTCGTATTCACAGTGCTTTTTCTGCCCCTATCTCAGACACAATGCATGATATGGATTAGGTCTACTTTATGTTGTGAGAACTACTCACTCTCATGATTACATCCACACTTTAATTTTTTTTTTTTTTACTAGCTGCTACGATTCCCCAGATATGGTCAAATTAGTGTTACTAGGCTTCCTTAGCCTATAGGGCTGCTGTATGGCTCCATGCTTACGTGTAAGTGGGAGTGCAGGGCCCAGAGGGCCCGTGCTCCCACAAACACATATCATAACGCAGAAATGGGCAGCTTGGTGGGGCCCCACGCTTCCACCAACACATACCATTTACTATTTATATTACACTTTTTCAATAAGAAGGGAAATGCATGGCAAAAAACTCCATTAGTGCATCAGTTTAGGGTTGTCTCCAAAGCGACAGAAGTGTGGAATTGCGATGTTAGGGTTACCACCCCACGCCCCCATCCTCAAACCCCAAACTTCGCATTACCCCCACACACACACACACACACACGCCAGACACATGCAAGATTGTAAGACACTATACCACTTAGTCACATCTGTAAGCACAATAATCACAACACTGTATTCCTTTCACATACCACTATGTAATGGAAAACAAATACAGTATGATCGACTCAATACTGCCAACACAGTATGATGACACATTATTGCTGGCTTATGTTTTTCATAAAGTGAAACTTAGTGTGCACAGACCTTCTACATACTGCTTTTTATTTGTCATAATTCAATGATTGGCTCGCTGCAGGTATCGCTGCCACCACATACGCATGTGATAGCAGTACAGACACAGCTGACAGATGCAAAGTACTTTTCACATACTGCTGAGGTGTCAAACTAGCACCATCACATGTTGTAGTACTGCTGCATTAACTGGAAATACTCATTAGCAGCATGTTATGGTTAGCTTTGGATGTTGCAACTGTTGCTGTCACATGTTTCTTGTAAATTATACTACAAAACATTACTATGGTTATCCAAACTCTTATTTCCAATACAGCTATGTATAGGTTGCATGCTTTGTGTTTCATCATTTCTTAACAATTGAAATATAGGCATCTGCTTAAATCTTGTTATTGATGTTTGTTACAGAGAAATAGAAACATAGAATTTGATGGCAGATAAGGACCGCTTGGCCCACCCAGTCTGCCCATTTCCCTACCTAATGGATAAGCTGCAGATCCTAGTTAACCAGCAGCCTACTTCTTTCTACCCCCCCAGAATTGCCTTATGACTGTCCCATGCATGCTTGAATTCAACCACTGTTTTTGACTCCACAACCTCCTCCAGAAGGCCGTTCCATGCATCCACAACCCTCTCTGTGAAAAAATACTTCCTTACATTACCTCTGAGCCACTTTCCTCTATCTTCAAATTGTGCCCCCTTGTTCTTGCACACCTCTTTTTTTGAAAGTTGCTACCCTCTTGGACTTTGTTGATTCCCTTGAGGTACTTGAAAGTTTCTATCTTGTCCCCCTCTCCCTCCTTTCCTCGAGGCTATACATATTAAGCTCCTTTAGTCTCTCTTCATATGTCTTCTGCTGCAGACCCTGCACCATTTTAGTTGCCCTGCTGTGGACAGCTTCCATCTTGTCTATGTCCTTGTGGAGATTGGGTCTCCAGAACTGCACATAGTACCCCAGATGGGATCTCACCAGCTGTCTGTACAGAGGGATAACAACTTCCTGTTTTCTACTGGTGATGCCTCTCCCTGTGCATCCCAGTATCCCCCCAGCCCTCCTTACTGCCCTCTCACATTGCTTGCCCACCTTTAAGTCATCTGATATGACTACCCCCAGGTCCTTTTCCATTTTTGTTGTTGTTAGTATCTCACTCCCCATTGTGTACTCTTCCTCTGGGTTTGTGTTTCCCAGGTACATTACCTTGCACTTCTTAGCATTGAAATGCTTACTGTGTCCCATCTCCCATGGTTGCCCAGTGTGCGTGTGTACCCACAAGGTGCTCTGATGGCAACAGAACTCGTACAGTGGCTGGACCATGATGATCAACGTGTTTTGTACTGCTTGCATATGTGTGTGTGTGTGTGTTGGGGGGGGATGGGAGTTAGGGGTTTGAAAATGGGGCGTGGTGGTAACTAACATAGCATTCCACACTTCTGGCACTGTGGAAACAACCCTAACTGATGCATTAACAGAGTTTTTTGCCACGAAAATAAATATATATATATATATATATATCTATATGTGTGTGTGTGTTGACAAGTAAACACGCAAGTTGAATTTCTGCAGAATAATCCCCTTTGGCTTATCTTATGCACCACAGGACATTACCAGATGCATGGCAGAGGTGTCAGTAGTTCTTCACATGGAAGGCCTGTATGTCTTCCCTTACCTGGACGATTGGCCCTTAAAAGTCAGCTCCAGGAACCAATTTTTGCATACGCTTTCGACAACCTGGGGGTTATGGTGAATGTGCCAAAGTCAGTTGCAACTAAAAATAACGCTTGCCATGACAAAGTGTAAGCCACAACTCGCGTCTGGCTTAAAAAGAGCCAGAGTAAGTTCTTAAAGGACATACTTCAGGTCCCAAGACGAGACCAGATTATGAATGGGAGGTTTTATGCAGAGAATGTACAGGAGACCTCTAGTTGGGCAACTGTTCGCCCATCAGTAGGGGCACGGAAAGCTGATATAGTGGCCAGATGCACCTTAAGGGAGGAATACTGCAGACCCAAGTCTGACAGTGACAGCAAGTATCACAGCACTGCATTTACCAGACAGGTGAATGGGTCCATATGTCTGGAAGCTGCCCACAAAGTGAAGTGCTTCCACTTCAAAGAATATATGCCAAAGTTGTGACCTAATGGAAGAGATTCTCTCGAAGATCTGCTGTTACGGTAAGTACGTAACTTTATTTTTTTGTTGTCGGTTTAATTTACAGAACTGGAGAACAGCAAATTGGTACCAACGCTGAAGAGCATCCCTGCCATTGCTGGTGAGCATAGGAGTATTCACAGTGTCCCCTCTGACATTGCCCACCACCCAGTGCCATCTGTTCCTTTGCCCTTGGCTTCTGTAAACCACACGCCAGACTGTCTGCTGCTCATGCCTGTCTTCCTGATGGGAAGGTGGGCATCTGGTCATCCCCACACTGCGCCAGAGACTGTCTGTTGGGACTGAGGACTCACTGCCACACGCCTTTCCTAATTCTGGTCCACCATGGGGCAAGCATGCAGCAGTGACTGCTGAACTCTCCCAAAGACTGAATATATCTACTGAACTACATAGCAGTAGCCTTCCACTGCTCTAGACTGGGTTACAGACTCAGGCCATGAACCTGGATCTCCCATACTGCAGGCAGCTACTTTCCCACTACGCTGTTGGGGCAGCCCATTAAACACGTTCTTAAGTAAAAACATTTTTGAATGTCTTTTTGAAAACTAAACACTACAAATTCAGTTGACTACCTGTGAGTGTGTGACAGTACCACTTCGAACATGTTCCAGAAGCATTTTGCAGCTTGTTTGTACACTAGGAGGTGGTAGGCAGCTTTTGCTCAGGCGAAGTGCCTGTCAGCGTACCAGCACAAATAATTGCATGCCCATGCCTTCCATTGTTTGAGGCTTTGAGTGTATGCATGTTGCTCAGAGTGGTAAACCGAAACCAAATAATTTGAACAAAGTTTCAGCTGTTTCTGTCCAAACTTGCTGGTTAGTAAGTGGTAATAGTTTTTTTGGTAATTGTAAGTATATTTCTATTTTTATTATTTTTTTTTTCAAAATTCTGTAAGTTATAAATTCTTAAAGACAGATTTCATGTCAGTGTATTGTGTCGTTAGCATTTGTTACAAGAGGCAGTGAGAACTGTAAGCAATAACACAAGAAGACATTGGTTATCAATGATTAATTGTAATGCACGCCCAGGTGCGTAATGAGGCAGGAGGCGCCTGCACCAGCTGCCTTTATTACCTGGACGTACATTAACCCCAGACTGCCAAAAACCTGGAGTGTCTTACAGCACTTATGAAATGGGGTAAATTAAGAGGCAATAGTGGAGTTTATCGATGTGCTCACTGTTAATGTTGGTTGTGTCAGTTTGTTTGAGTTGGGGGGCTTCCCCCCCCCACACCCCTTTTTTTGTTTGTTTTTTACAGTGGTGTTGTGAGTGAAGCCTACCAACTCAAACTACTAAAAAATAACCCAAAGACTGATTTGAGAAAGTAGTGTTACTTGATCCCACGCTAACAGCGTAGGTCCGTTGGTGGTCCGATAAGCTCCACTATCTCCAACTAAGAAACAATTTAAAAAACAAAATGCAATTATTTAACTTAAAAAATGGTATTTCCTTTTTTATTTACTTTTTCTTTGTAAATTTTATCACATTACATGACAAAGATGCATCTGGAATGGTAAATACATCATGTCTTTTGTACATTTTCACTGTAGGACAGAGAAATGTCATTCACTTAAGACACCTCATATGGGTTGAATACTGAAACACCTAAATCGGTGTAAGTTTACTACCTATAGAGCACCGATGCAGTCAAATTTGCCAAATTTATACATTGTTCTGTTATATCCGTGATTTGTTTTTCAAATGTTGTACTACTTGACCACTTTAAATCCCTCACCCCCCCGTCATACCTGGAAACAAGCCTCGCTCAGTGTGCCTTTCCCGGTTACCAAATGTTAAATAAATAATGCTATTTACGCCTGTTCAACAGTCTAAATACGGAAGGGTCTTAACCAACCTTTCTTGTCTAGAAAATTATTTTATCTCACGTTTTCATAGGCTCCACTACCTGGAGCTCCTTAAATAGAAAAATGAAGAATTAATGCATTACTTGACCTGTATCCGAATCAGTGCCTGTATGGTAATATTAAAACACAGCATATCGCCACTTACCCCCTAATTGGACATCTGATCCATCTTCTGTGGAGATAGTATAAGCATTAATTCTGGGTCCCTGTGAAAGACGTAAGTCAGCCATGGTCCTAAGCAATCATCAACATGCAGGCTCCCCTGCCAGTGTGAGACTCTGCCCGGAGCTGCATTACAACACAGGCCATATCCAGAACCAAACCCAGGCCAGATATACCAGCCCATATAACAGTGGCCCATAAAGAGAGTATCATTAGAAGAAAATTGGCTGTGATCACTGTATGGCTGCCTGGAAAATGCGCAGGATTCCCTCCCAGCACAGACATCCGCGCACAGAAAAAAAGTGCGTGAATGGACGTATACCAAAGGGATTCTATAAGTCATGTACCTTGGAAACTGTGAAAAAAGAGAGCCATTTATGTTGGGATGGTAAAATACACCTGATCGGCCATTAAACATTCGAATCAGCAAGCAGCATATATTTTTAATTGAAAACACAGACCGGGGCTCAGCAGTGTGCTGAAGTGCACCTACCAAGGGGCAGAGAGTAAATCTCCAAAAAAACGACTGTCACATGGTAGCAACAGCAAAGAACTGGCTCAGCATCTCTGAATAATATTTGCAGCAGAGTCTGAAACATTTCATAATAGTGCCAAAAAACATTTTTGCTTTGTCAGTAAATTTAATAATTTTTCTTTTTAAACTTTGTATTTATTAATTTCTTGTTAAGCAGATAATTAACATCTACAATTCTTCATACATGGCATTAGGTATTTTGAATATACAATGCCCTTCAAAAAATATAAGACATTCATAGAATCAAGTCCATGTATTCTTGTACAGTAGCAGCCGGGGTGGGATTCCTGGACCAAAAGTCCAGTATAAGTCCCAATGGTATTGAAGTTGCTAGTCTCTTCAGTGGTTAAAGGTATGTCCATAAGGGAGAACATGCAAATGAGAGATACACAGTACAAAAACTGCTATTTCAACCTGCTAAATGACTAGGTAGAAAATAAAATTAAGTTGCACACCCCCACATTCCCTCCTTTCACATAGGTAACAACAATAAGTTCCATAACAAGCAATTGCTCAGACTACATTAAAATATTAAACTATTAAGCATGACCTTATTTAACCAGGTATAAGCCTAATCAAATGAAAGTAAACGGTGAATCAAAAACAAATAGACATTTTCCCCATCAGAGTGCAGGTTCTGGGAAGAGTCTTGAATTAAACTAACAATAAGCCTGCTGAAACCAGCAGTATTCCCCAAACAGTGCTCCCTCAGATATGCCCTCAAAACAGTATGATATAGGGAGTTATGCTATATAGTCCAGAGTTAGTTTACATCCCTATTTTCCCAGACTCACTTTTCAAGTGTCCTCTGAGTCAGAACTCTGTGGCTCAGTTGTTGCTTTCCATGCCACAAATTCCTGCTTGACTTTCTCCATCCAGTGCCCAGCATCTTGTGCACTAGTAAATTGCCACGTTTTACCACTGTACACAATTCAGAATCGAGCAGGCAGTAAAAAAGACTGAATTATTCCTAGGCCCCTTAATCATTGGCGCACCACATCGAAACTTTTACATTTTGTTCGTGTCTGATAGGAAAGGTCTGAAAACAGCTTAATATCAGCTCTGTTGATCTCCAGAGGATACACTGCTCTAGCTGCAGCAATTAGCACATCCTGAATTTCTGAGCCCCTCGATTTAATAAGGACTGTACGTGGCTGCGTGGTATCTGCTGGTCTACTCGGGGTGAGAGACTGTAAGCCTTCGTGAGGGCCTCCCACGGAAAATCTTCAGCAAGTTGGAGTGTTTCTTTGAGCCAGCCCAACAGAAAGGTGAGTAGAAAAGTCCCTTCAGCTTCTTCAGGGAGCCCCACGAGTCTGATATTGCCTGCCCTGATTTCATTCTCGAGGGCTTCCATACGCCCACGAAGTTGGCTGTTCTCTTTGGTTAACGTTGACACAGCGGCCATGGTAGAAACGGACTGCTGTTTCAACTCTAGAACACTGCCCTTCAGTGTCTGTATGGCTACATCATGGTGCTCCAATTTTTATAATGTCTTCTCAATTTTCGAGTCCATGGCCCGGGTGGACTTGAGCATAGTTTGCCATGGGGGCTTCGTCGGTTGTTCAGAGGTGCTTGCCCCAATATTGCTTGAGGAGCTCATGGCCTTGTGATTTTGTGCAGGCATTTGTTTCCGCGACCCCAGCTGTTGTGCCTTTGTTTTCCCTATCTCAAATTTGGTATCACTCAATGCGGGATGACTTGCAAAAGCCGATACTGAAGACTATGGACTGGTACAGTTGCTCTAAAACTCAATTTTTCTCTGAATTATCCACCTCGTGATAGAGAGCTCGTGGAGATCCTTCCAACCTGGAAGATGGCTCTCTAGCACCCTCTTTGTCAGTAAATTTTAAAGGGGCATACCACTCAACATTTGTTGTGCTGATGGTCAATTTGTAATTAATCTTGCCATGTCTTCCAAAAGGTGTGACTTAATAACATCCTGGTCATGTTATCCTCCAGTGATCAAGAAAAAGAAAGCAGGGACTTCCGGTGATGTCAGCAACGAGATGGCAGCTTAGATCTTCTCCCCACTGAGCCCTGAGAACAATCTGTAGGCATCCATCGGAAAATATCATGCAGTCACCTGCAAAATCTACCAGATCAAAAGCTTTACTTATGAAGAACGGACATATGCTGGTTCAAAAATTACAACAAATGCTGCACTTAGACAAATCAACCTCAATACTGGAACCTGGGGAGGATGAGGCCCAGATGGTGCTGCCAGTCGCGTCGGAGGAGAAGTGCAAGCAGCTTATGGCTTCGTTCTCCAAACCACCAAGACTGTGTCTAAAATAGATACCACTCTAACTGAATTGAAAGCGGACATCAACAAAATTGAGCATCAGGCTGATCAGCTCGAACTGGGGCAATCAAATGTGGTAGACCAAGCTGATAGACACGATAGACTCCCGCTCTTTCTGCTTGCCAGGGAGAGGGAGCTGACTGGTAGGCGGAACGACCTGGAGGGAAGCAGCAGGCCTCAAAACATTAGGGTATATGGAGTGCCTGAGGGCCTTGAATCAGGATCACAGGACATGATTATGTGCCTCCAAAAAATTTTAAGAGAATTACTTAAATTACCACCCAAGTTTGATCTTGCAATGGACAGAGCCCATCGCTCCCTTGTGCAATGGCCCAGCCACCTGGGTGCCCATCCCCGATCGATCATAGCAAAAATGACATCTTATAACACAAAAGAAAAGATCCTCCAAAGAGCCTGGAGAATGCAGGCGATTTCTTTCGAGGGACATCAAATCTTAGTTGATAATGACTATACCACAGCAGTGCAGGAGAGCAGACGTACCATGTGGCCAATATTAAAACAGCTAAGAGCCAAAAATGTAAAAGCACAAATCTTATATCCGGCACGACTAAAAGTTGAAATGGGCCGGGGAATCAAAATCTACAGTGATTTGGTAGCAGCGACCCGATGTCTGCAGGGTATGGGTATTGCTGTCCCCCAACTAACCAAGGAGCGGCTGGAGAAGGAACTGTTGCAGGCGGCCTGGGGGGTGGCCCGAAAAGGAGCACAGAAATATCAGCTCACCAAATTAGCCCAAGCTACCACACTGAGAGCGGATCTTTGCACTACGCTGAAGAAGTATGGATTCCCTGTACTAATTGATGGAATTACGGCAAGGGACAGTAGGGAAGCGCGGGACCCTCGAGAAGAGATGGAGACAGATGCAAGGGGCCCCGGACCGTGACATGGCACATAGGAAATCCTTGAACACACGGTAAACTCTCATGCTCTCCCCCTTTAAGTATGTTCAGCATGATCTGGAAGACAGGTAAAGACTTCTTGACATTGCTGCCCTCATAGTAGTGGGAGTTGGTTCCTGGCAATCATCAGGGGAAGGGAGACTGGGGACATGCCCCTTTGGGAGGGTCCATCTGAATTGAACACTGAGATACTGTGGGGACTACAGGCAGAATGTGATCTGAGGACTCTGAATGCCCTGCTGTCAGATTTGGAACAGGAACTCTATACTAAGACACTATGACGCTGAACTGAATGGGAAATACCGAGTGATATTTTCGGGGGGGGAGTGGGGATTAGAAAATTAACAAACTTCACCACCACCATTTTGATTGGTGTTTGTCTCCTAAGTAATGGGTCAAGATAAAGCCCATAAGACAATCTTAAACTGGAGTGGCAGGATACTTCTGTTTATTGATCTGAACTATAGCAACTGTGAAAGTGACCAGCCACTTAAAGATAAAAGGGGAGCGTTACTGAAGGGAGGGAA
Organism: Neoceratodus forsteri; assembly: GCA_016271365.2. Classification (NCBI taxonomy): domain Eukaryota; kingdom Metazoa; phylum Chordata; order Ceratodontiformes; family Ceratodontidae; genus Neoceratodus; species Neoceratodus forsteri. The sequence goes on along the minus strand of CM057454.1, from coordinate 1,018,605,013 downwards.
AGAAAGGGGAAATATGCATGAAAAGGTCAGCAATTAAGATGGATGCCTTATAACACACCTTGGTTGTGGGGGGTCCTCTGATAGTAGGGGTCCTGTCTCGTTCCAACGAAACTCATCAGTAAGGAGGGCGGGGGTGAGATGTACTTTTAATATGACTATGGAATGTCATTTAATGATTAACACTTTGCTGATGTTGATCATGCCCGGGGGAAGAGAATTTTACTCTAAGGATCCACCTTTGATAGGGCAAGCCCGACATCATCATAGCGGGTTCATCGCCATTAGCATGGCACAGACCATCCCACTGTTAACAGGGGCTGATGTAGGAAGTAATAATGTAAATTGTTGGTACGACTGGGGTCTTGAACAGCAAGACCTAAATTTTGGGGCTTATAGCCCAGCTTATCCTGTAACAAAATATAACTGCATAACTCAGTTGGGATATGAAACAATACGGGATAGCGGAAGAAGAAGAATAGGACGAATTAAGATTAAAATCTCAGTTTCCCTTTGTTGGAGTTTTGGAACGAATTTACAGTATTCTAGTTTGGGTTTAGGAAAAAGTATAAGGTTCTACTGTTTGTATTTGGTTATATTCCCACCTGCTGGGGAAGACGTTACTACAGGTGATCAGTTTGTATTTCAGTACTGGCAAAATACAATCATACTTTTCCAGTACTGGAAGCACAGGATTCATCATGGGAAGCATGTTCACAGGGATCGAAGTTTCAACCAAAGAAATAGATTCCGTTGGCCAGAATTCAGAACAGCATCAGGTACTACAGGGAGAGTTAGAGAAGGTGGGGATATACCATATTGGGTAACACAGATATTAATCACAACAAAAAGAGATATGTATAGAAAGCACAATGGTGACGGGTTAAAGGGAAACAATGGAAAAGACAAAGCTTTCCTCAGATACTGCAGAAACTCTCAATTAGTGCTTTCAGACAGTAACAACTGTATTTACTGATTTAGAACTGTTACCTACAACTTCCTCTACCTGTTGCTGGCAGCAGTCATTTCATGAGCAGCAGTGAGCTTCCTGAGCTCACTGTATGCTAATATGCCTGTTTCACCTCAGCTATCGGTTGGCAGGACATATTAGAATAAAGTGAGCTCAGGAAGCTCTCTGCTACTCATGAAATGGTGGCTGCCAGCAACAGAAAGTGAAAGTTGAAGGCCACTGTTTAAATCACTAAAAAATCAGAGTAATTTGTTAAAAAAAAATTTACTGTCTGAAAGCACTAATCGGGCATTTTTGTAGTGCCTGGGTAAAGCTGTGCCTTTTCCACTGTTTCTCTTTAATACTAAAATATTATCCTATAATAGCAACGGGATTAATCACCCAATCAAAAGGAAACGACTAAAGAAATTTCTTAGAGTCCAAAGAGCGGACATTAATTTTATCCAAGAGATGCACTCAGACGCTTCAGAGGTACTAAAGTTGAAAACTAAAGGGGTCCCTTTCGGATGAGACGTTAAACCATCTTCTGGATGAGACATTAAACCGAGGTCCCATCTGCCTGGATTGGTGGTAGTTCAGGTGGATGTTGAAGATCCCATGGCACTTATCGAAAAGAGTAGGGGAATTTCCCCGGTGTCCTGGCCAAATTTCCCTCATTCACTAAAATACCACCAACAGCTTAATCTGGTTCAAAATCAGATTGCTTACCATCTGTATCCTCTCAGCCTGATGAAAAAAGGGACTTCTAGGCCCAGTGGGCTTATCGGGTCAACAAAATTCAACAAAACAAAACAAGTGTACCATGCCTCTGATAAACTTTGTTTGAGTCAATGCAAGTGGGCACGGCTACCCTCTCGAACCATCAGCCAGTGATGGTGGAGGTAGGGCTTGAACTCCCTAAGAAACCAACACAGTGGAGGCTGAATACCAGCCTGCTCTGGGATAAAGAAGTTAGGGAAGAAATTAAAAAAAGTCATTAAACAAACAATTGAAATAAATAATAAGCTGGGGATAGCAGACCAGATACTGTGGGGTACAACAAAAACAATGATACGGGGGAAAATGATATCCATAGCTACACACAAAAAAGAAAGAAAGAAAGAAACAGCTAGACACATTACAAGAACAGCTTAGGGAAGCAGAAGGATTGTAAAAACAGAAATGGAGAAAGGACAGAGAGATGGAGATAAAGAGTATCAAAAATAAAATACAACACATTCATAAAACAGAAACAGAAAAGACCCTCCGATATTTAAAAATATCCTTTTATGGGGGGGTCCAGGTCCACTAGATTACTAGCCTATAGACTTAGGCAGTGAATAGCTCGAGCCAGTGTCACAGCTATCAGACATCCAGCTCAGGGAACTATATCTTATAAATGGGATAAGATAGCAGACTCTTTTATCACTTACTACATGACACTATACCACCCGCGCAGAAAGAGACACACCCAGAGGAAGCTAGTCAATTCCTTAGACAATTAAAGCTCCCTAATCTCACTCAAGAACAAAAACTTACCCTAATGACACCGATCTCAGGGACAGAGATAGGTTCAATAATAAAAAAATTGGAGATAGGGAAATGTCCAACCCCTTCTAAAATATGTTTTCAGTTCTGGCGGGAAGGGGAGGCAGTCCCTCCCTCATGGAATTATACCACAATTAAAGTTATACCTAAAGAAGGGAAGTACCTTTAAAGAATGTAGCTCATACAGGCCCATTTCCCTGTTAAATGTAGATTACAAGATTTTCACAGCGATAATAGCCACCCACCTAAATCCTCTACTGGTAGGATTAATTCACTTGGATCACAAAGGCTTCATAGAGAGCAGACAGGCCCCTGTAGGAGTCTGGAGAACTAGTAATATAATAGATATAATTAATAGACAGCATATCCCCTCATGTATAATGAGTCTTGACGCCAAAAAAGCATTTGACCATGTAACATGGAATTTCCTGTTCGAGGTCTTGGAAAGACTGAATTTCCCTCAAACATTTATAGGTACCATTAAAGCCTTATATGCCTCTCCACAAGCATATGTAAGGGTCAACGGGGTTGTCTCCCAGAGGTTTGGGCTGGAGAGGGACACCCGACTAGGTTGCCCACTCTCTCCCCTCCTTTTTGCAATCTACATTGAACCTCTGGCCCACGCTATTAGGGAGGAGCAGGGGATACATGGGCTGACAGTTGGGGACATAGAGCATAAGGTATCTCTATACGTGGACGATGTCCTTGTTTACTTGTCCAAACCAGAGGAATCCCTTCCCAAACTGTGGAGTCTTCTAGATTCATTTTGGGGGTATTCGGGATATGCCCTTAATAAACAAAAAACAGAGCTACTCAAATTTTATTACAGCCCCTCCCCAGAGATTAGCCAACTTTTGCCTCTAAATTGGAATGCTCAGAAATTAAAATATCTGGGCACCATAATCACTAAGAACACAACCACATTATACATAAATAATTTCAAGACCCTGGTGGGTCAAATCGAGAGGGGCATGGAAAGACGGGACCTTCTCAGGCTCCCTCTTTATGATAGGATACAAACAGTAATCATGAATATGCTTCCAAGGTTCTTGTATCTCTTTCAGTGCCTTCCCATTAAAATACATCACAACCGACTACAAGAATGGCAGAAAACCATTACAGAATTCATCTGGGCAACTAAAAGACCCTGAATTAAAAACGCAATAATGCTTATAAATAAAAAATATGGGGGGACAACACTACCGAATCTTGAAGATTATTATCTTGCTACTCAGGCCAGAGATGCTCTCCTATGGTCGACCCAGGGCTATGAAGCACAGTGGAAAAATATAAAAATAGCAAACACCGAGGGAGCTCCATTGGGAGCTAGAGTGGCAAGCCCCTGCAGGGAACAACAGGATAACACCATAATGCTAGCAACAGTGAGAAATACGTTGTGGGCAATAGAGTGTGGACCAAATATAAACTTAGTAAGGAGTTGTGGCCACTGAAATGGTTCGCTTTGATCCAGATTTTCTTCCACCGACACAGGATCTAACATTTAGAATTTGAGGGAGGCTGGGCCTGACTACTCTTCAACAATTCATGGATGGAGATAACATACTGACATTTGCTTAGCTTAAGGAAAAATTCAACTTAAGACAAATTGACCATTACAAATTCTTACAAATCAGGGCTTGCATAGGTACACTGAAGTCGAGGGATGCTTTGAGTCCAGCTTCAGGTAACCTGATGAATATTATAAAAGAGATGTTGACATACCAAAGAGTTAGAGGTCAGGTTTCGGCCCTGTACGGGGCCCTTAGGAAAAGGGGAGCTATTCACTCAGAGCCACTCAAAAAAAGATGTGAGGGTGAAATGGGGTAGAGGCTGACAGATGGTGAATGGGAAACAATTTTTATGTAAGCAGATAAAACCACCTACTCTCTACAGTGGAGATAATTTGAATGGAAAGTTAGAATATGTTTTTTTTATTACCCCAGTGATACAGAATAAATGGGATTGAACCCACCCCTCAACCTGTTGGAGGGACTGTAAGGAGATAGGAGCGTCCCACCTTCATGTGTTTTGGCGGTGCCCTCACCTGGACCGCTTTTGGACCCAGGTTAACCAGGCGTTGGGCAAAATTCTAACAATAACTGAGGACACTGATCTGAAGCACACTGTATTAAGACTACCGCCGGAGGGGGTAAGGGGACAGGATAAGGTTTATTTGTGGAACATATTCATAACAGCTGCACATAAAGCCATTACCAGAAACTGGCTGAATGTTGAACCACCTATTAAACAGCAATGGATGGAGATAGTACAAGAAATACGGGAGATGGAGGAGTGAACACATTTGAGTAATTCACACACAAGGTCCTTCATCAGTAAGTGGGCTCGGGTGTGGTGGAAAGATCAGTATATGTCTGGGGAGGAAGAGCAGGAGGAGGGAGGGACTGTATAAGAGAAGACCTGCAATATAACTTGTATGAACTGTGTAAAATCTAGTAAGAAATAAATCGATGTACTAGCTAGGATGAGATCAGTTTGTTGTGAAATGATCGTTGTGAATTTGGAAGTGTAACTATGACCTGTGCATCAGTTTACAATAAACTTGAATTTCAAAAAAAAAAGGGAAAAAGAAAGCAGTGTTTCACAAAATCAGAGGGATAGTTAACCTAATAAGGATTCAGATATTGATGATCCTGGGCTATTTTATTTTATATTTTACACTCCCCAGTCCCTAATTCTCACTTTCTTTCACATACAGTACAATCTTTATTTAGATTTTTCATCACTGTAATAAATACTTAAAATTAATAAATATAAAGAGACAGTTTGAGGTAGAGAAAATTGGTGCAGTGCTTAGATACTGATCTTGATGAAGCACTGTAAGTAAATAGTGAATGTGATAATGTAAAATATTAAATAAGTAGCCCAGGATAATCAATATCTGAGTCCTGAATAATTATGAATAATTGTACATCTAACTGTCTGAACACTGTTTCCTTATGTCCCCCCCCAACTTTGTGCCTAATACTTGCCTGCCCACCCCCACCCTTTTTTCCCCTAGATCACTGGAGGATAAAATGATTAGGATGTTAGAGGTTGGGCCTTATGGAAGACATGGCAAGATTAATTACAAATTAACCATCTATATTAAATTGGCACAACAAATGTAATGCCTATTTTTGGCGTTTTTTAAATACTGTTTATGGTGAGATACAAATATGCCGTCTTTTATTCACTTCCATTTATGTATTGCTTTCTGCAAATTAATTAAGATTTACATACATAGCTACATAGACAGTGTCGGCAGATAAAGGCCTATGGCCCACCCAGTCTGCCCATTTAAGTCTGTAAGTTCAGTTTGTTTTCCAAGAAGTCTGTTGCCCCTTACCCCTGACCTCCAGAATTCCTTTATGTCTATCCCATGCATTCTTAAATTGCTTTCTGTGTTGGAACACTGCCTAACAATGCATATTTGCACTGATGTCACTAACTGCTATTATTAATTCATGAGGATTACTATTTATTGGCTTTGTTTCAAACTGGACACCGCCCCTACCTACTGTATCACTGCAGACCCTACTTGATCTCCCCCCACCTTTGTCTTATCACTAAGGTTCCCTTATGCCTATCCCATGCTTTCTTGAACCTCATTAACAGTTTTTGCCCCCAACACCTCCGCTGTTCCAGGCATCCACCACCCTCTCAGTGAAGAAGTATTTCCTCACATCTCCTGAGTCTACCCTCCTCCAGCTTCATAGCATGACCCCTTGTCCTCAAGCATCTTTTTCTAAAAAATGCTTCCCTCTTGAACCTTATTTATACTTGTGAGGTATTTGAAAGATCTTACTTCGAGATAGTTCCTGTAGTAGGTCATAACAGACAGGACTGCGCCCTCTGGCGTCAGGACCGCACGGCAAACTTTTCTAGCAGTGCCTGGTGGGGGACCGCCCACCAGACGTCATGTGGTGGATATCAGTGTGACCCTATATAGTGGGCAGTCCCCATGCCTGCCCTCCAGTTCTTTTCCACCGCCGACCTGCGCAGAGTACCTAGCGGTTACACTTGCCCAGCCAATCGCCATTTTTTGCTTGATTTCTCACTCAGATAGTTTCTTTTATTTTTGTTTTTGTCTTCTCCACCGATGACTAAGATGAAGAAGTGCGGCTCCCAGATTCCTCATAAAGATGGCCACTTTCGATGCCTCTTTTGCTTGGGCCCAGATCGCGATACCGCAGCCTGCTCCGACTGCCAGCCCTTCAACCAGGCCACTCGGAAAAGGAGACAGCAGGCCCTGGAAGCCCATGTTTTGAAGTCTAGAATGGCTTCACTTGAAAAAGAGATGCAGGAGCTTAGGGACACCGTATCTTCCCCTTCTTCAGAGTCTAAAAAGAGAAGGATTGGGAGAAGGAGCGCTCAGAGGATCTGGACCGTGGGGATTCCATTAGGCCCTCGACCAGCAAGGCCACTCCCCTGCTGCCTGCCTTAGTGGTTCTTTAGACCATGCCTCGGGGCTTCTCCAGGTACTTCTACTTCTGCTTTTCTCATGAGATCCACCGGTAAGTCGTCCACCGGCTCTTTCGGCGAACACTCGGTTATTGCCTATAAGTCGCGGGCTGCCATTAAGTCGAGTCCCCAGGGCTCTGTTGGGACTTCCCTGGCCTCTGCCGGTAAGTCGGTCAAGGGTTCTTTCCTCCACCACCCGGTAACCTCGTCATCCGATAAGCCGGTCATCTCCGACGTCCACCCGGACCCTGCTGTCCAGTTGGGGGCTCACGCCATCTCATCCAACATCCGGACGAGCCCTGCTGTGGCTGTTAGCCATTCTTCCCCCTAGACTTCGCCTGGGCAGGAACCTTCCCTCCCACCATCCCAGATGGTCCCTCCAACTCCTGTGGTCACCACCAGTTTGGAGGAGGGGGACAGAATCCCTGGAGGTGGTTCCTCTTTCATCCACCCCAGCGTTCATCCCTCGAAAGCCTGCAGAAGGCCCCAGACCAGAGGCTGCGACAATGACTTCTGTCATCCCTGTCTTGCTCTCTATGTCGTCAGACCCTTCATTAGGTCTCCTTACGTCTACTCTGCCTCTTCTACCATCAGAGGCTGTGACGTGTGTTTGGTCTGCCCCTCCATCGGGGCCCTCACGTCCGATCCTGACAACTGCACCGACCTGTATTTGGTCGGCTCCTCCGGGGTCCTCATGCCTGATTCCGATTACATCTTTATTTTTGCTGGGTCCAACGTTGCCTACCTACACGACGGCTGGTCTGACGACTATTTCCCTGACGTCAGCTCCTCTGACGTCGGGAATCTTTATGCAGGGATTTATGCCTGGACCCTCTCTGCCTTACGTTCCAGGCTTCTTCCCTCACGACCCGACGTGTGCTTATCTTCCATCAGACCTCCTCTATTCAGGGTACCCCTCTTACTAGGGTTACCCCCATCACACTTTTCATGGACAGGGTGCTCTAGGCTACCATTATCCCACCCACCCATGTTCCTTCTCCACCCCCACCTCCACCCACTCCTGCTCCTCAGCAGGATTTTCAGGCCTTGATTCATTCATGGTGGAACGAGTCCAGATCTCAGCTGGTGTCCGATCTTGAGAAACGCCAACCAGCCCCAGTGGTTACCCCTTTCCCACGGTCTCTATCGCCCGTCAGCTCGGTTCGTTCGATGTGCACGTGTTGGGGACCCATGCTAAGGAGGTCGTTCTCCCTGACTTTGAACCCGCGATGATGATTCATCCATTTCTGGGGGAGAGTCCCCAGAGCATTCCTCGGACGAGCATTCCTCGTGATCAAAGGGAAGGATTCTCCTAAGTCTCCCCATGAGGATCCTTCTTTTACTTGGCTCTTGCGGCTTATCCAACAGTCCAGTGGCTGGAATACAGAGGAACAGGATCCTATGAGGAAGTGCCTCGCGGAACATTTAGATATGGAATCTGCTTCCCCGATCACCATCCCCCCCTTGGATGGCTCCTCATGAAGACCTCACTAGTACTATCTGGCAGCAGCCGCACTCTATCCTGGCAGTCCCTAAGAAGGCGGACTGGATCTACCACACTCCGGAGGGAATTTCCTTCCTGGATGCTCACCCCAAGGCTGATTCGGTCATCATTGCTGTGGCCCACGACCGTTCGGCTGCACCTAAGCACATGAACACTTCTCATCCAGATAAGGAGTGTCGGCAGCTGGACCAGTATGGCAGAAAAGTTTATTCTTCTACCACGTGCACTCTTCACTGCCTGTATTATGTAGCGCACATGTTTTCCTTCCGAAAGGCAACTATGGCCAAACTTGAGTCCCGTATCCAGGCCCTGGAGTCTTTGGAACTTAAGGAGGAGTTGGTCAAAGACCTGCGCTTGTTAAAAATTTTGTGCCGCCACTTGCTCAGACATACCTATGACACTGTGGATGTGGTAGCCCGCTCCTCCACCATGGCGGTGTCCCTCAGACGACATGCTTGGCTCCACATTTCTGGCCTCACTAACGATGTCCAGTGTGTGATCCAAGATGCCCCTTTCAGAGGCTCAGTCTCTTCAGAGGTGACACCAAAGACATTATCACGGACTTACAGGATAGCGACCAAGCCCTGAGGTTCATGAGGTCCATGTACCGATCGGGAACCCGTAGGAAGCAGCCCTTTTCAGAGACAGACCAAGAGGCAGGGGAAAACAACCTTCGCTCGGCGACAAGGAAAAAGAAAAGCCATGGGCATCCCCTTCGCCTCTCCCCGCCATGAAATCTCAGCGAGATGCGGGGACCTCCTCCTACCCTCCGCTTCCTGACTGGCTACCACCTCCCCCTCCTCTGCTTGCGAGCCAGGAGCCAGTGGGAGGAAGGTTAACCCTCCATTCGCAGGAATGGAGGCACATGACATCAGACGAATGGGTTCTGCAGCTCGTATCAAAAGGGTACACTCTGGAGTTTCTGGAAATACCCGCAGACTTTCCTCCAGGTTGCTCATCTTACTGTCCTCATCAAGCTCCTCTAGTCGAGGAAATCAGGTCTCAAAGTCAGTAGGCAGCCATAGAGCCTGTCCCTCTGCCTCAAAGAGGGAAAGGATTCTATTCCCACTTTTTTATGGTTCTGAAAAAGACTGGCGACCTCAGATCCATCCTGGAGGTCAGCAGCCTAAGCCTTTACATGAAATACAAAAGGGTTTCGCATGCTGACGCTGCAGAGTCTCCTGCCCCTTCTGCAGGAGAGTCATTGGCTTTGTGCACTGGACATGCAGGATGCTTACCTGCATATGTTGGTGTTCCCAGGCCACCGCTGCTTCCTGCAGTTCTGCTTCCAAGGGGAGCACTACCAGTTCACAGCCCTTCCCTTTGGCCTTTCCTCTGCACCTCAGGTTTTTACCAAGTGCCTCGTGGTAGTGGAAGCGGCTTTATGCAATCGGGATAGAAGTCTTTCCTTACCTGGACGACTGGCTGTTAACAGCTCCATCCAGGGACAGCCTGCTGGAAGCTCTGTCATGCACTTTGGACCTTTTTTCTCACCTGGGTATCACGGTCAACTTCCCGAAGTCGACTATTACTCCTTCCTAAAACCTTCAGTTCATTGTGGCCATCTTGGACACTGTTCAGCGTAAACCCTTCCTACCCCCGGACAGGGTGGAGACTATTCGAGAGCAGGTCAATGTTCTGATCTCTTCTAGATACCTTCCAGCCAGAGCATGGTTACGCCTCTTGGGCCTGATGGCGGCATCCATCTCCACAGTCCCATTTGCCAGGTTGCATATGAGGATCACCCATTGGACCTTGCGGGTCCATTGGGATCAGTGCTTGGACGACCTGGACCATCCATTTCTTGTCTCCAGTGTGGTCCAGAGGGATCTACTCTGGTGGTTAGATCCTCTAAATCTTTCACAGGGTCTTCCATTCAGAAGTCCTTCACCACTTTGGACTCTCACCACAGACGTGTCTTGTCTGGGTTGGGGAGCCCACCTAGGGAACCACCGTACCCAGGGATCGTAGTCACAATCGGAGATGGATCTCCACATCAGTACTCTGGAGATGAGGGCAGTTCTTTATGCTCTTCAGGCCTTTCAGCCCATTCTGTCAAAAGGATCACTGCTAATCCAGATGGACAATATGTCAGTAGTCTGGTATATCAGCAAACAGAGGGGCACCCGATTGTACCCCCTATGCAGGGAGGTGATGCGGGTGTGGAACTGGGCAATTCAGCAAGGTCTGTTTCTCACTGCCATGCACGTCCCAGGAGTTCTAAACATCTTGGCAGACAGCCTCAGTCAAACCTCGTCCCTCGCCCACGAATGGGAACGCAGTCACAAGCAAGCAAATTCTCTGTTTCTGAGATGGGTCGCCCAGACTTAGATCTGTTCGCCACCCGATTCAGCGCAAAGCTTCCCAGCTTTTGCTCGCTCGTTCCAGAGCCTGGTGCTTTCTGGCATGATGCTTTGTCACTTTGTTGGACAGGGAGGTCCTTGTAATCCTTCCCTTCCTTTCCCATTCTGCAGAGGGTTTTTCTAAAGCTCCAGGTGGCGGGAGACCAGATGATCTTGATTGCTCCCCTCTGGCCGAGACAAATCTGGTTTCCGCTCCTGCAGCAGCTCTCAGCAGAACCCCCAGTTCCTCTTCTTCTCAAAACATGACCTGTTGACCCAGGATCATGATAGGTTAGTGCATCCCGGGCTCAGGACCCTGCATCTTCATGCATGGCTCCTTCAGACATAATTAAAACTCGATTCGGGGTCTCACATAAGGTCGTTCAGGTCTTGATAGAGGTCAGGAAATCCTCTACCAGATCGACCTGTGCCATGAAATGGAAGTGTTTTTCCATTTGGGCAGCACCTAAGGGCTGGGACCCCTTTACGTGCTCAGCTCCACAGATTATGGAATATCTGTTGCACCTGTCTGATTCGGGTCTATCTTACTCCTCCCTCAAGGTCCATCTGTTGGCCATTTCAGCCTGTCATGATTTGGTAGGGGGCAAACCCTTGACTCACCTGGAAATCGCGAAAACTTTTCTGAAAAGAGATTCTCCATCTGAAACCCCCTGTCTGTAACCCCACTCCACCTTGGGATTTAAATTTTGTGATTGAGAAGCTTACGCTTACCGTTTGAACCAGCGATGAGCTGTGACTTGCGCTGTCTCTTCTGGAAGATACTATTTTTTGTTGCTGTTACTTCTGCTCAAAGAATTTCTGAGCTTCAGGCCTTGATGTGTAAGGAGCCTTATTTGATTTTTTTATAAAGACTGAGCGGTCTTACGAACCAATCCTAAGTTTCTTCCCAAGGTGGTTTCAGAGTGCACCTTCAATCAGATGGTTGAAGTTCTGGTGTGTTACCCTAACCATTCTAACAAAGGTGAGGCTCTTCTTCATACACTGGACGTACACAGGATCCTGAGATGTTACAGCCACAGGACTAAAAGCTCTAGAAAGTCCGGTCAGCTTTTCATTTCCTTTGCCCCCAAATCCGTGGGTTCACCGGTGTCTTAAGCAGTGCTTATCCAAGTGGCTTGCTAACTGCATTCGCTTCTGTTATCAGAATAATGACAAACCTCTGCCTGGGGAGGTCAGAGGTCATTCTGCTCGAGGAATGGCAATATCCATAGCCTTCTTGAGAAATGTTTCTGCAACGAATATTTGTGCAGCAGCTACCTGCAGTTCAGTCCACACCTTCATGAAGCATTATAGTCTGGACATTGCCTCTAAGCGTAGGGCCAGGTTTGGTCTAGCCGTTCTGCAGGGCATATTGTCCTAAGGCCAGTTCTGTTCTGTTCTTTCAGTTGCTCCTACTCCTCCCGTTACTCTCTCGGTCTCTTTATGAGCGACTGCTTGTGATTCAGTCCTATCTGTTATGAACTACTGCAGGAACCCTCTCGAAGTAAGATAGTACAGTTACGTAAGAACTTACCGTAACAGTAGATCTTCAAGAGAGGTTGCTGCAGTAGGTCACATTTTCCCTCCCACCATCTCCCAGTTTTTGCATTTCTTTCAGCATTTTTTGTAACTGGACTCCAGGATTCCATCTTTTCTCCTGTCTCATCCTACTTGGATCTCCGGCAGGAGAACTGGAGGGCAGGCGTGGGGATTGCCCACTATATAGGGTCACGCTGACGTCCGACACATGATGTCTGGTGGGCGGTCCCCCACCAGGCATTGCTGGAAAAGTTTGCTGTGCGGTCCTGATGCCAGAGGGCGCAGTCCTATCTGTTATGACCTACTGCAGGAACCTCTCTCGAATATCTACTGTTATGGTAAGTTCTTGCCGTAAGTGTACTTTTTGTATCATCCAGCATCCATCTGTAACATTATCTAAGTGTAGAATAGTACTTTCTTAGGTCCCTCCTGAATCTCCCTCTCTTACTTTCCACTCATGTCCATGTGAGCGCGAGATAGTATTCAAGCTAAATAGTTCTCTGCAGTTCAGCTTATTAACTCCTTTTAGGAACTTGAGGTTCTTGTCTACTGTGGCTAATGAAACCTCTGCTGATATGACCTAGGTGCATCATGTTTGCTTTTTCATGAGCGTAATTACATTCAGATGGTTAGATCATTACTTAGGTACCTCTAGGTTCTTTTCCTGTTTTGTATGTTGTTCTTTTACACTTTTTACCTGTACTCCGGTATGTGGATTCCTGAACATAATATACATAACTTTGCGCTTCTTGTTTTTGAATTTTAATTGCCATATGCTGGATGGACCACTTTTCCAGTGCTTCTGCATCCCTCTTCATAGTGTTAATTCCTTCATTATTATGAACTCTCCCACAGAGTTTTGTATCATCAGCAAATAAAACTTCCCATGTAGCCTGACCCCATCAGTAATGTACATATTAAAAAGTTAAGGGGAAGTTCCAAAATAGCTCCCTGATGTACCCCACTAGTCACATTCTTTATCTCAGAGAACTTACAAGTGAGGACCCCCCAACTATTTTCTTCCTGATATCCCATTCCCAATTCATCTAGTGAGTCTTTCTCTTAATCCTAAATTACCTACCACCTTTACTGGTCTCTTATGTTGTGCTGAGTTGAAGGCTGTACTGAAATGCAGATACAGCATCTCAACTGCCTGACCCTTCTGAGCCAGTCGGGACAGACTGACACACCTTGCCATCTGGAGCACCAGACCGAGTGCTTCCTTCACATCCAGGGAGCTGCGAAGGGTTTCAAGCCCATGACGCCACCAGACCTCAACACAGAAGACCTGCAGGAGTGGAGCAGAGAGGAGTGGGAGTGCCTGTTTCAAGCGCGCTCCTTCCTTCATTTAAAGAGCTCATTGCAGCACAGGGACACTGGAGCACTGAGAGAATTGGGAGGGAGCCAATCAGGAGAGACTGACATGCCTCTTGCCCTCCAGAGCACCGATCCAAGTGCTCCCTTGACATACTGTCTGCTCCCGACTATTTAAGGAAGAAACCACCAAGTGGCTTCACACACTGTGTGTGTCTCTTCCCCCCCCTCCCCCGAGACAAGGACAGCACAGCGGAGTCAGCCCATCGAGGCAGCTGGACACTCTGCAGAGTGCAGGTAGGCAGTGGAGCACTAAAGGGGTAAACTGGGTGACAGGACTTAGTAGGAGAAAGCAGGGAACCAGGAACTCGTAGCTCACACACTGCAAGGGAATGAGTAGTGTTGGGGCAACACACAAAATCTTGTGAATAGCTGTAACACCCTATCTGAGATAGGGGTAAAAAGGGCCAGAGTAAACAATAAAGTGGGAATAGGTGAAACACCCTATCCATGGTAAGGGAAAAAAAGGGTTAAGTATGCAAAAAGGTGGGAATAGGTGAAACACCTCATCTAGGGTAGTGGTGAAAAAGGGATTAGAGTAAGCAAAAAAGAACCAGGCAAGGTAAACGATATGCTGGGGGAAGTACAGTGCAGTGGCTGTGGTGCAGCAGTCTTCAAGGAGTGCTGGATATCATTGTCCACCTATGGATTCATGACCTGGCTAGGGATGAGGCTAGAAGAGTGCAAGAGTAGTTCAGGGAATTGGGGAGGGACCTTAGGCAGGTAGCACACACAGTGGCCTTTTCTGAGGTGTTTGCTGTCTACTATGGAGGGGAGGGGAGGGTACTCCGTACCAAGAGCTTCAACCAGTGGTTGAAGGATTCATGCAGAGTGGAGGGTTTGGGCTAGATTGGGGACTGGGGTTCCACTTGGAGGGATAAAGGTCTATACAGGGGAGATAGACTGCATCTATCCAGGAGGGGAACCACAGTCCTCAGTGAACTGTTTAAATGCTACATTAGCAAGCATTTAAACTAGCCGAGGGGGGTAACAGAAGGAAGCAGGCAGACATAAACTGTCTACCCCCCGCAAGCTGAAGTGGTCAGTAGGGAAAACCCTAAGGGAGGGAAATTCTCGGTGGTTTCTAATAGCAGGAAAAGCAGAATGGTAGAAATGAACAGAGATTGGAATGAAGGTATAGGGGATAAGGAAAGTAGGCAAAAGGTAAAAAGGGGGATGACAAGAAAGGTGGTAGAAGAATTTGGAAGGCCATGTGCAGAAATGCTCGGAGTGTGGGAAGTAAAATCTAGGACCTTGTGGCCATTATAGCAGAGGCTGTCCTGACATTGTCACCATTACCGAGTAACAGTGCAATGAAAACCGTGACTGGAATAAAGCAGTACCAGGCTATACTCTGTTCAGAAGGAGAGGGAGGGTAAGAAAGGGGGAGGAGTGGCTTTTTACATTAGGGATAGCATTAAAGCGACAGAGACAGGGAATACAGGGAGGGGCCGGAGGCACTGTGAGTCACCCCAGAGACAGGGAAGGGAACCCACCATTTGCACTGGTGCACTGGAGTGATCTACAGACCTCCATTGTGGGGGTGGGGCTGGAGGTGATAAGGTACTGGTTGAAGGCATCCAAAAGATGGCGTCCAGGAGGAAGGTGCTGCTGGTTGGGGACTTCAGTCTTTTGGATGTGGATTGGAGCATCCCAGCTTCAGCTAGGAGCAGGGATATCTTGGACTCCCTGCAGGGGGCGTTCCTCAGACAACTAGTAAGAGAGTCCACTTGTGAGGAGCAGTATTGGACCTTGTACTCACCAATAGGGACAGTGTTGCAGACGTCACGGTGGGTGGCCTCCTTGGGTCCAGTGATCACCGTACTATGTGATTCAATGCAAGTACTGTGCCAGAATCAAACCACACCAAGGCGAGCATCCTGGTCTTCAGGAGGGCCAACTTTGAAAAGATTGGAAGGAATGCTTCAGGAATGCCATGGTGGGGTGGAGGACATGGGTGATGTAGAGAGGTACAGTGGGTGAAAATTAAAGAGGCCATAGTGAAGGCAGCAGAACTCTGCTTCGGGCATATAAGCAAAAGCAAGAGGAAAAAGAGACTGCTATGGTTCTCAAAAGAGGTGACTGGAAAGGTAAAGGCAAAAAAGTTAGCATTCAGGAGGTATAAGGAGACACAGAGGGAAGGGGGATATGGTGGTTTATCAGAAAAAGCAAAGGGAAGCAGGGAAAGCATTCGGGAGTGCAAAGGTGCAAATGGAGGAGAAAATAGCCCAGGCAGCAAAGAAAGGGGAAAATACATTTTTAGGTATGTAAACGGAAGGAGAAAAACCAGGGGAGGGATAATAAGGCTAAGGAGGGAAGGGGAGGAGTGTGTGGAGGAGGACCTGAAAAAAGCAGACATCCTGAACAAATGTTTTTGTCCAGTGTTCATGGAGGAAGGAGAATGTGAGGGACCACAAATAAGTGACAGGAGCATAGAAGGAAGGGAGGTAGACACTAGTCCATTTACAGAGGAGAGAGTCCTGAAGGAACTCTCAAATCTGAAAGTGGACAAGGCAATGGTACATCCAAGGATATTGAAGAAGCTCAGGGAGGTGCTGGCTGCACCTCTAACAGTTCTGTTCAACCACTCACTGGAGACAGGAGTGGTCCGGAGGACTAGAGGAGAGCAGATTTAGTCCCATTTCACAAAAGTGGTAGTAGGGAAGAAGCTGGCAATTACAGGCCAGTCAGCTTGACTTCAGTGGTAGGGGAATTAATGGAATCACTTCTGAAGGAAAGGATTCTGGAATATCTGGAAACCAGAGGCATACAGGATCCGAGGCAGCATGGATTCACTGGGGGGAAGGTCATGTTAGACAAATCTGATAGATTTCTTTGACTGGGTGACCAGGGAAATAGATCATGGTAGAGCAGTTGATGTGGCCTACCTAGATTTCAGTAAGGCCTTCAACACTGTTTCACATAGGAGACTCATAAGCAAGGTGGGAAGCCTGGGAGTGGGTCCATAAGTGTTAAACTGGTAAGGAATTTGTTGGGGGATAGGTGAGTGAGAATGGTGGTAAATGGTGTTCACTCTGAGGAAGGGAGGGTGGCTAGTGGGTAGCCACAAGGATCAGTACTGGGACTGGTCCTGTTTAATGTCTTTATTTGCGACAATGCAGAGAGGCTAGAAGGAAAGGTATGCCTTTTTGCAGATGACACTAAAATCTGCAATAGGGTAGACTCTCCAAGGGAGGTGGAAAAAATGAATAGGGATCTAGGAAAGCTTGAGAAGTGGTCAGGAGTGTAGCAACTAAGTTTCAATATGAAGAAGTGCAAAATCATGCACTTACGGCACAGAAACCCAGGGGTGGAGTATAAGATGGGAGGAGTGGTACTGGCAACCACCTAACAGGAAGGAGACCTGGGGTAATCCTATCTGATGACCTTAAGGTGGCCATATAGTGTGAGGAGAGCCAGTTGGATGCTAGGGTGCATAGGGAAGGGTATCGCCAGCAGAAAGAGCAAGGTGGGGGAGTCACGTGATGCAGGTTCCGGAGTAGCTGCCTGATCGAACTGCTCCAGCCTCCTACTCCATTATAAGCCTTCATTAAATTAATCACAGAGGAGCTACACCAAGAACTGGCTCGGACTATCCTAGCTAAAGGTTTCTAGAACGTCCTTCACGGAAATTGGTGATAGATGGAGGCAGAGATGAGAACTCCACCAAAACATACCCTGCCTGTGTCTCCAGCGAAGGCCTTGCCGAAAAAAGCCAGGACCGCTATACTCACAGGAGGCCTAGAAAGTGAAACTAATAATCCGGAGAAGGAGCCCCTGACACTGGCACAATTTCTGGCAGAATTCAAACCGTTTCGTACAGAACTTTGTTCAGTAATGGAAGAACTGAAGGCTGTCACTCAGGCATTAGAGGATCTATCTCGACGCACTGGGGGGCACTGAAATCAAGGTCACTTCATTGGAGAAACGAGTGGCTAAACAAGAACCGGAGATAGTGCACTTGAAACAAAAAATCAACAAAATGGAGCTGAAAATCGAAGACCTGGAGGGACGGAGCAGATGGAACAACATGATAGTAATCGGTCTCCCCGAGAAAGAAGAGGGACCTGACACAATCTTGTTCATCCAGAAATTCCTACGTAAGATTGCCGGCCCCACGCCCTTTGGAGAAAATTATACAATCGAGCAGGCTCACCGGGCACTACGGGCAATGCCTCCACCAGGATCCCCACCAAGACTTTGATTTTCCGCTTGAACTTTCAGGAGAGACAGTTGCTCTATCCAAAGTTAAAGAGCTCAAAGAAGTGAGGTGGAGGGAACCCTCTAAGACTTTACACAAGACCTCCCGCTATCGGTGCACCAAAAAAGAGCTGAATATCACCAGATTGTAACCAAACTGATAGCCTCAAGTATTCGTTTCAGAATGGGGTATCCAGCGAGATTACAGGTGGCACTGTCTGGCCAGTGGTCCAGTTTTGAGGACGCCCAGTCAGCAACAAAGGGGTTGCAGGAAGCCCTCCCAGATCTGTTCAAACAGAAGTGAATGCGGCGAGTAATATCCATCTAGCGTTTTAAACTGGAAAGAAACACAAACAACTACACCCAGAAGTGTTAATGAGAAGAGTGAAACAAAATTAGTAATTTCCCAACATGCGCAGAGTCATGGGATCACAGAAAAAGTACTAAATTTGTTAATTTGGTAACCGGCTCAGCATAATCGTTATCTTTGAGTGATGCTGCCATCCTAAATGAGTTTTACCCTGCTCTTGCAGCACGGGTCCCATCTTCTGCCTTTGGAGACCTAATAGGAAAGCTGCATTCGGAACTTGATGGGACCCTATAGAAATCCGGAGACCCGAGGACTGGCTTGGAAGGACAAGACCCCAACACACCGTATCAGACTGTAAACAGGTCTTAATATCTAAAGAAAAAGCAGAGGAGTATATTCCTCACCTCTTTTCAATCAGCAGTTCTGGATGGGGGCTATAGCCACCGTTAAGGCTCCTGATCCTGTGAATGACCTCGGCGGTTCTGTGCCGCTGTCCGGAAACAGTACTCCTGGCTAGATCTCGTTTTCCATGGAGCTCGCGGTGAGTGACTCAACTTGTCGTTCGGGCACCCTGAAGGGACGCCTTGGAGGAGTTTCCTGGGGACCCCAGTGGCATCGGTTCGTCGTTTGGAGCCAGAGGAGGGTTGGTACCACCCACAGAGCCTTTCTGGTGGGAGCATTTTAGTTACTTTTCCAAACCAGTTAGAGAATGTGCTGCACTTCAACCACAAGAGGGAGCTCCTGCATCACTTTTCCTTTCTGCGATTCTGACAGTGGGGGCCGGAGTACAGGCTGGACTAGCTCCCTCTCTATCCTTCCTTTTTATTTGGAAGTAGTATCCCCAGATAATGGTTCGGGGAATAACGGTGAACAGAGGAAGCAGTGACTGGAATGACACAAATGTAGGCTAGAGAAAATTTTCTCTCGATCTCCCTCATATTTTTGAAAGGGGGGTACAAATATTTTGGAATGTTTATTATAAGCATGTCTCATTGATTGCGCATTGTAACCGGTTACTAAGGGGGTTCGTTTATATGTTTGTTTAAAAACACTTGTTGAATGAGAAGAGGCTCTGCTATATGGGGGCTTAAAGGGACAGAAATGGAGTTTAAGGAATCTGTACCAACGCAGTAACAAAGATACGGACTCCTTGAGACCCGCAATCAACCGGGGTGGTTAATCATTTAATACAAGGGGCGTTTCACAGTTCATGGTTAAGATTCCCCTTAGGGGAAATTATTTTGGGTAGCCGAGTTGACTTTCTCCTGTTTTTGATTCTTAGACTCAGGTTCCTGGGGTGAGAGGAACAAGTGTATGATAATATGAAGGGCTTTTACCTGTTGGGAAGCCAGTTATATATCGGTCAGAGGGAGGGGGAGGCTGGAGTGAGATCAGGAGGAATGGAACTTGGGAATTCATGGGCCGTAAGGTGGTTTTGTTGGGGGGAGGGAGGGAAAGATTCTATCGGAAACACGTATGGTCCAAGGTTGTAGATGTACGTGGGGATAAGGGATTTAAGAGGGGAACATCCGGAGTCAGAGGGGGGAATAGAGACGAAGGAGGGGGGTTAAGTAAAAGCATGCTAAAGGGAAACCGCACGGACAGATCTGTTCATCAGGTGGTGCTAGGGGCAAAAGAGAGAGGTACGATGAAGACTAGCATA
Source organism: Neoceratodus forsteri (assembly GCA_016271365.2). Taxonomy (NCBI): domain Eukaryota; kingdom Metazoa; phylum Chordata; order Ceratodontiformes; family Ceratodontidae; genus Neoceratodus; species Neoceratodus forsteri. The sequence continues at coordinate 1,018,585,126 of CM057454.1, read as the reverse complement.
CGATGGTACTATACGGAGTACTTGGACAATGGGTAGTACACACAAATTTATCACGTGGAATATCAAAGGGGCCAGGAAGAAAATAAAGAGATATAAGGTACTGAGACACTTGCAGCTGCAAAGGGGCCAGATAATATGTTTGCAAGAAACACATTTACTGGAAAGGGAATCTAATGTACTTAGGCGTCAGTTTGTTGGTCAGGTATATACTGCGGGGAGATAGTACAGCTAGTAGGGGGGTAGCTATTTTAATTACTAGGAATATTCCTTTTGTGTGTGAGAAAAAACTGGCAGATCCTGGGGGTCGCTACATAATCGTAATAGGTCTCTTAAACCAAACAAGGATAGTGTTAGGCAGTGTGTATGGCCCAAACGGAGACTCACCCGGCTTTTTTACAGAACTATTAAGCATTCTGTCCCCTTTCCTTCACCTTCCTATATTGCTGGGTGGAGATTGGAATTTGCCATTCAATCCAGAAATGGATAAAGAAGGCAAGCGGGGTAGGGGCCTCTCTCCGGCCCAGAGAGCTATCAGAGACCTGTCAGATAATCTGGGCTTGTGCGACCCGTGGAGGGTGTTATACCCTTCCAGTAAGGAGTACACATTCCTATCGGAAGTCCACAAATCCAGGTCTCACATTGATTACTTTTTTGATGAGCCAGTGTATGCTCCGTGGTCTGACATACAGTAAAATTATTCCAGGGATTATCTCTGATCACTCTATGGTCAGCTGCACCCTTAATCTTGCCCCCAGTATTCCTAGGCAGACTATCTGGAAATTAAACAATCAACTTCTCTGTTCCGCGGAGATTAGAGACTGTATAATCCAGAGAATCTCACAATACGAGAAAGAAAACTGCAATTCGACAGGTAGAGGAGATATAGAATGGAGTGCACTGAAATGTGTATTAAGGGGTGAATTTATTCAAAGTGCAGCAGCCAGGAAGAAACGGAGAGAGAGTAGGGCCAGACAGTTGCTGACCCAGATCAGAGAAATAGAAAACACCCTCTCAAAGAACACACCGGCTGAGACTAGGGAAGAGTTAGTTAGACTGCGGCATCAATACGGTGAGATTCTGAGAGATAAAGTGGAATATGCCATCAGTAAAACGAAAGCCTTATATTTAGATCAAGGCGAGAAAGCAGGACATCTTCTTGCTATGCGTCTAAAAGCAACAGAAACATCCAGAATTATTCAAAGTATTACCTCCCTGACAGACGGGTCCATTAAAACCGCCCCTCGTGAAATAGTTAAGGAATTCGAAGAATATTACAAGGACTTATATAGCCCTATGTCCTCTCGACGTGGTAGTGAGGAGGTAAGGGCATATCTTTCCTCTTGTAATTTGCCTCTGATATCAGAGGATCAGAAGGAAATGCTCTCCTTCCCCATATCAGAGACTGAAATCTTAAAGGCAATCCAGACGCTCTCAACAGATAAAGCTCCGGGACCAGACGGTTTCTCACCGAATTTTTATAAATGCTTTGCGAGCCAGTTAAGCCCAGGGTTAAAAAGATTATTCCATAGTATACTCACTTCTGACATAGTCGACGATCACCTCTTTGAATCCCTGATAGTGCTTATCCCCAAAGAAGGCAGAAAGCCAGATAAGGTCCCAAATTATAGGCCTATATCATTAATCAACTACGATGTTAAAATATTGGCAAAAATTTTAGCGGTCCGTTTAGCTAAGGTCCTGCCTAGGTTAATCCATCAAGATCAGGTGGGGTTTATGAATGGTAGAATGGCCTCAGACCATCTCCGCAAGCTATCTCACATCTTCTCAGCATCCAAGGACAGTAAATTTCCATGTGGATTAATGTCTGTTGATGCTGAGAAAGCATTTGACAGAGTAGACTGGAGGTTTTTGTCCTTGACTATGGAGAAATTTGGCATTCCGCTCTCCTTCATTAAAAGTGTGTTTGCTTTATACAGATCCCCGTCCGCGAAAATATATTGTAATGGGGTATTTTCGGCAGGGTTCCCTCTGTACTCTGGCACCAAACAGGGATGCCCTTTATCCCCCCTTTTGTTTAACTTATACTTAGAACCCCTCCTGTGTAAAATCAGACAAGACCATAGGGTTATGGGGATAAAAATTGGGTCACAGGAGTTTAAGATTTCCGCATACGCGGATGATATTTTACTCCACATCACCCATCCTCGAACCTCAGTACCGGCAGTGCTCAGAATCATTGAGGACTATAGCAAGTTATCTAACTATAAAATAAACGTAGGGAAAACCCAGATATTCCCACTTAACATGAAAGTTTATAGGTCAGATGTAGCGGACACGGGTATGCAGTGGGCCCCACACACATTGAAGTACCTAGGAATTGTTTTGGCAAGAACGGAATCTAAATTAGTGAGACTCAACCTGGACGCTCTTAAGAATAATATAAAACAAGACCTTGACAGATGGGGTAGACTTCCGCTTCTCTCTGGGAAAGGATTAATATAATCAAGATATTTTGAAAGAAATGGGCTGGTTACCGGTTTCATTAAATTTCCAATACTGTGTGGCCAAGTTCATATATAAAGTCATGGACTCTGGAATTCCACATAGTATTTCAAAGTTTTTGAGACCATATATTGATGGTCATTATTCTAGACATAGGTCAGACAGTAGGTTTCTCGAGATTCCTTTTATGAAATCTAAAAGTGGACAGAGATCCTTTGCTTATATTGCTCCATTCCTTTGGAATGAAATTCCTCAAGATATTAGGTGGTTGTGTTCTGTCAAAAAGTTTGCCGATACATTAAGGATGTATTTCGAATCTCAATTTAATTGTAACTGTTTTTTATTATGAATTTTATATGTAACAAAGACATTTTTGTCTGCAATTTGCTGCATTGTATATGTATGTTTGATTATGTATTGTCTGTATGCAATATATGTGGGTCGCACCTGTAAAAGGAACTTGTTTCCAGTGTGCTTACCCGTTAAGTGAATAAACAAACAAACAAAGATAAATATTTTACCTAAGATTTACTATTCCCTAAATATGCTTAATGTGTGGTTACCTTTAAAATGGCACAAAGCAATACACTCAATTATTTCAGATTTTATTTGGAGAGGGAAATCTCCTCGTAGAGCTTATCATAAGCTAGCCACCCCCAGGGAGAAAGCGGGGTTAAGACTACCACATTTTGGATTATATTATTGGGCAAGTAATGTATGTAAATATTTACGATGGCTCATGCCTTCCACGGAATTTGAGTCTTTGCCCTATGTACCCTCTTGGGTCAAGTTGGAAACGGAACTGATCAGGGAAGTGGGCATAGACCCGAAAGCTCTTCACCATTCCTCTCCAAGAACTCTGCCCCCTAAACTTGTAGCCACCCCAATAAGAGATTCCTTGCGTATCCATACTCAGTTATGCGCTTCCCTGCATTACCCCCCGAGCACAGACAGACATCAGTTAATATGTCACAACTCCAATCTGAAGATCGGTGGGAGAATGATATGCGAATCCTGGCTTCCCCAATTGAAAGGCTTAAAGATTGAGGATATTGTGCAGGGGGACAGGTGTCTTTCAGTTGCAGAGATATTAGTTAAATGTAGTATAGACCCTCACCAGACTTTCAAAGCATATCAACTCAAACACTTACTGGAGCAATTTAAGCATAAACTAAGAGACGGGTATATAACTGGGGAATGGTTTGAATCCCTGGCCCAGTTGGCTTGGGAACCGCACGCGGTTTCCAAAGTCTATAAAGCATTGTTTGATCAGGTGTACATAGATATTGACAACAAACCCAGATTCTGGCTAGGTCGATTTGGGGACCAGGAGAGGAACTGGAATGTAATCTGGCGCCATATGTACCAATATGTCACCCAGGATAGATTATGGGTCATGCAGTATCACTTTTTAAATAATCTGTTTTGGACCCCTTCTGAATTATATAAAATTGGACGCAGACCAGATCAGTCATGCTCCCAATGTTATCAGGCAGTTGGGGATCTATATCACATTTTCTGGGAATGCCCACTGATAAAAGTGCTGTGGGACCAAATTAAACATAAAGCAGATCCATTACTGGGCATTGAACACTATTTTACCCCAGAAATCTGTCTGATAGGTGATTGTACTGGTATCACTGTCAAAGGCCGAAGATACTACATGGCCTTGATTTCATCCTCAGTCAAGAAAGTAGTACTAAAGCACTGGTTGGACGACATCCCAATTAACTACGCGGAATGGCTACAAGAGCTACTATTCAACTTAAATATGGAAAAATTTGGGGCCATGAGAAGGGATAGTCTCTCAAAATTCGGACGGGTATGGAGCCCCTTCCAAACACTTTACTTACTTCAGTCTTGGCCGACTGCTGCAAGGTAAACTGACTCTGGCACGAATAATCGATGAACAGATCTAACTTAAATATTACTGCGGGGAGGGAGGGCGGTGGAATGAGAGGGCAGGTAGAGTGACTATAATGGGGGGAGATAACAAATAATGTTTTCCTTTTCTGGTTCTCTCATATTGTAAGAAGCATCATTATGTCACATGTTTCCTGTAGACATATATTGCTCTCACTGATGTGCCAATAACAAAATTTAATAAACTTGAATTTAAAAAAAAAAAATAGAAAGAGCAAGGTGGTGATAACCGCTGAGTAAGGTGAGACCTCACCTAGCGTACTGGATCTAGTTCTCGAGACAACATCTTTGGAATGACATAGAGTAGAAGCGGTACAGAGGAGGGCAACTAAAATGGTGCAGGGTCTGCACCAGAGACCTTGTGAGGAGAGACTAAAGGTCCTCAATAGCTACACCCTGGAGGGAAGGGGGGAATATGTTCGAGACTTCAGATACCTCACGGGTATAAGTAAGGTACAAGAGGGAAGCATTTTTTTCAGAAAAAAAGATACTTAAGGGGATATACTGTGAAGCTGGGGGGGAGGGTAGACTCAGGAAACTTAAGGAAGTAGTTCTTCATGGAAAGAGTGGTAGATGCCTGGAACAGCTTTCCAACAAAGCTGATGGAGCAGAAACTGTAACTGGATTCAAGAATGCATGGGATAGGCAGAAGGGAACCTTAGTGGTTAGGGAAGAGAGGACTAAACCGGAGATCAAGTAGGGTCTGCGGTATTAAAGTAAGTAGCTAGAAATGGCAGACTGGGTGGGCCAAGCGGTCCTTATCTGCTGTCAGATTCTATGTTTCTGTGTTTCTTCTACTGATTGTCTCCATGTTGAAAAAGTCTATCGGGTAACAAAGGATTTGTTTAACAGTAAAAGGATATAATGCAGGGTAATAAGCCGAAAAAAATGGATTAGCACTTTAATGCATAATCCTGCTAATCAGCTGTGGAACAAGCATAGCACTTGGCATGGATTGATTAACACAATTAAAAATATATTTAGTTATATTAATGTTGTCTGTTGTGCCATGGACTCACTCAAAAAATGGTTAGCAGTCTACTGCTACACATTACTGGAAATGGGTAGCATTACCACCTGCTTTGTGTAGTGTTTTGCTCTGCTGTTCCAGCTATTTAATACCCTATAATGGGTGGTACTGTATTTATAATGCAAACTATTATTTGTGTTCCTCACAAAAATGGTGTGAATACATAAGTGTTTTAAGAAGATCTATGGAGCTTGAAGAAATACGGATATAAAAAAAGAGTTAAAGTAAGATCTAAAGAACTCAGCTCTGGCAGAGAATTGTGTAGCTTTGGAAATAAGCATATATGAAATGTAAACTGATTTCCTGTCATTGTACATTAAATATAGTATTTGATGAGGATTCCCCCCTCCCAGTTTCATGTCAATGAAAGCTCATATCCCAGAAGCCAAGGCTGGTGGGAAAAGTTGCAGAGTATCCCCATGGACACTGTCCTGGGAGGATTAAGCACATCATCACTCTTAGAGTGCTTCCTGGTGGAGGTTTGTGGAGGCAAACAGACATGTGTGACTGTGTATATGGGAAGCAATTGGGGCTGGGAGATCAAGGGCAATTCTTCTGGCCCAGCGCACTGGGTGAAGCCACCACCGGTTCCACCCACACCGCCAGGCCCCTCCTTACAGGCATTCGGAGATCTACTAGTCTTTGTGAACTCTTTTCCCTGTTTCAACTGGCTTGTGATCTGTTCAGCATACCGTGATATAAATTGTTCCTTTATGGCACCCTTAAATGGTTTCTTCACACACATATGTGGTCTGCAGTTAAGTCCATACAAGATTCCTGCACGGATATTGGTACGATGTTATGGCTTTAGAGTTTGGTACCACCTGTAAAAAAATAAACAGACATACTGTAGCACAGTTTTTAGATGTTTTACTTTTTTTTCCTTGTTCTTTTGCCTGCTCAGTATTGTGCACTCAGAACAGATCAGTAACAAGCAGAGCACACAGCTCAGTTGGAAGACCCTTTTTTAGGTATGACTGGCTGAATGGTATTGCAGAATGTGTGATGTGCCACTTCTCAGGGAACACACAGGAAGGGGTGACATAAGCTCGCTTTGCCCTTATAATTCACTTGCGGTGGCAAAACATTTCCTGCTGCAGTACAAGAGAGAGGGTTAATGTCACTTGCCGCATATCATCCAGTCATGATTACGTCAACCTGGTTTGCCTTAGTGACCGTCATCATCCACTGGGAGCTTGGAATCAAATTCACACCCATTTCCCCGAGGTTAGTGAGAACCCCAGGGGGAATCTGCTCTTGTCTGCAGGCTGCACCAATTCTAGAAAGGAGCTGTTAATGAAATGCAGGGAAATCAGTTGGAGTCTTACAGGTGGCTTTTGTGCCCTTTCTTTTGACATAGCCCATATGACTTAAAAGCCATGCCCACTGCCTCGAAAATGACAGCAACCTACAATTCTCGGTCAGTTGTTGTGGGTTTTGAGCTTTTACAAGACCATGGGTCACCACTATACCTAGCATTAGTAACAGTCCCCTTGTTTCTAAGACTGCGAATGAGGATCTTCAGTAATGTTTCTACTTCTTCTAATAGGAGAGGTAGCCTCCCTCAGGGTTTCTTGGGCTGCTCTGGCATTAAACTTCACTTGTCAAGGAAATTATTGAGTTGTGCAAGGTAATCAGCTTTAAGCTTGCGCGCAGTGTATTTTTCAATTGTTTTTGTACCATGTGTTAAATGTTCGGTGAATAGAGTAGGGGTTGTGTATACTGTTAGACTTCTGGCCTTTCTGTGTTCCAACCCTTGTTAAATAAGCCAGGTAACGTAGGGAATAGAAGGTCCAGTACAAAGAGTGAGCAGAATGCCAGAGGAGGAGGAGGCAGGGGAAGGATAGTGGGTGTTTCACAACACGCTAAGCAAAAACTTTTGGTAGAAGCCGTCTTTTATTTGTAATGTCTGAGGAGCTGTTCCCCCACATTGAACCTCGGGCTTCAGCCCTCTGATTCAGTGTTTGGTGAATAGAGTAGAAATTTTTACCTTTCTCTATTCTCACCCTTGGTAGATAAGCCAGGTAGCATGTACTGAATAGAAGACCCCAAAAGATTACCTCCTCCAGCTCAGTGAGAGTGTGACCAGTAGCGCACAGGAAAGGAAAAAAGAAACCTCTGAGGACCCATGGCTACTGATCTACCCCTCCTCAGGACAGTCTGAGAGAAGGTGATCCTAAATGCTTGAACTGATTTCTGATTCTAGTTTGTGATGATGTGATCACAGTGTGATGAAGTCCATCTACCTAGTTGCTTGATGATGTGTGCAGGCAAGTTAATACTTGTGGTTGAGAAGCAGATCCAATCCAGAGGAATAGCCAGATGAAGAATTCTGATTCAATCCAGCCGTTGAAGAAAGGTTTGAACATGCTCCAGGAACTGTTATGTGGTCATAGGTGATGGGTAGAAGGTTCCCGTTCCTGAACGGAGATGGCGGACCCAGTTCTCGCTCTGTAGGATCTACAGAACCAAAATAAACGCAGAAGAGGATGGTAACTGAATGATGCTGGTAGAGAACAGAATTTGTAGAAAACGTGAATGAATGGAACAGACTTCCATCCCCAATAGACGGGGTGAGCTTCTTTCACTTGATACCTCACCAGGTAGAGTTAGGGATGGAGGCTGTCAGACTGTTGGTGTAGAATGTATTTCGTTGAGAATGTAGGTAGATCAAACAGTCTCCCGACCCAGGTGGACAGGGCAAGCCCACCTGCACTGCGATACCTCACATGGCAGAGTTAGGGACGGAGGCAGTCAAATTGCTGGATTGAAGGTAATTGGTAGAGAATGTAGTTGGAAGACACAGATTCCCATCTCCAGTAGATGGGGGAAGCCCACCTTCACTCGATACCTTGCCAGTTTGAGTTAGGAATGGAGACTGTCAGATTGCTGGTATTTATGCTAAGTGGTAGAGACTGTAGTTGGAAGACATGGACTCCCATCCCCAAATAGACAGGGGAAGACCACCTTCACTTAGTACCTCAACAGGTAAGAGTTAAGGACGGAGACTGTCAGATGATGTTGTGAACTGAATGGAATGAAACGGACACTCATCCCTGGTAGACTAGGCAAGCCCACTTTCACTCAATACCTCAGAAGACAGAGTTAGGGACGGAGACTGTCAGACTGATGGTATTGGCAGAACAAGGAAAGAGCAGCTGATGCTGTTTTAATAGAAGAGCGACAAAGTGGTGGAGCAAAATTAATTAGGTGGAGAAAAGGGGTAGCAGGGAAGGAAGCTGGAGAATAGCAAGAGAGAAAAACAGAACACAAGCTGAGCTACAAAGTAAACAAACTGAAAGCACAGCAAACAAGTGCCAGGGTGACAACATTGGATATGTAATGATAGGAGACGAGCAATGGGAGGGAGGGGCAGCTGCAAAATAAGGGCTGCTAGCTGCATAATCGAGCAGACTTGGTAGACAGTAAGGCCTTTTTCTGCTGGCAATTTTCATATGTTCATATGCCATGGATCAGGGTTTAGCCGGAGTTGAAAACATGTAGCATAAAAGCAGTGAAAGGAATGTACTGTGAATTGACAGCATAGATTAGTATCAACAGGTCAGGATTACTGAAACAAAATGGTTCGAGACATGGATCTTGGAGAAATCCAGTGATATAATGTGAATTGATTGAAACTGAGCAGCAGAGGCATTATATCTTAGGTGCGATTGTTTAACATAGAAACATAGACTTTGATGGCAGATAAGGACCACTTGGTCCACCTAGTCTGCCAGTTTCCCAAGCTGCAGATCCTAGTTAACCAACTGCCTATTTCTTCCTACCTCCCACAAAAATTGCCTTATGTCTGTCCCATGCATTCTTGAATTCTCCCACAGTTTTAGACCCCACAGCCTGCTCAGGAAGGCTGTTCCGTGTGTCCACCACCCTCTCTGTGAAAAAATACTTCCTCACATTGCCCTTGAACCGCTCCCCCCACCCATCTTCAAATTGTGTCCCCTTGTTCTTGCACATCTCTTTTTCTGAAAGATGCTACTGTCTTGGACTTTCTTGAATCCACTGAGGTACTTAGATTTAAGCGATTGTGATGAGTTTGCAATAGGTAAAGTGACCAGCAAAGAGAACAAATTATACGCTTGTGGATCATCCAGTGGTGTTAAACTCACCATGTAGCAGTAACATGGAAGTAGTCATGATAGTTGCCACATACTGACACTGAAGGTGTTCCATGGGTGCAGTTTGCAGCCAGTTGCTAGGAGATGATGTCACACCCTGGAAGCGGTGGCTCTGAGAGGAGCGAGAAAGCCCAGGCACAACAGCAGAGGAATGAAGCACAAAGGCAAGGTATGGGGGAGGAAACTGAGGGGAGTGGGGAAAGCCCAGTGGAGGGAAACAACGGTGGGGGTGGGGGATATCAGCAACAAATGGGGAAAGAGGCAGACCGACGAGGAGAAAAAGGTGGGGGGGACGAAAAATAAAGGGGAATGGAGAGTGACAGGCAGCGGGCAAACAGACAGCAGATCAGATAGACAAAGAGAAGTGAAACATGCACAAGAGCGAGAGAAACCAAGGAGGCTCAGCCACGTGAGCCATGCAGAAGCCTAGGTGTTTCACAACATGCTAAGCGAGAGTTGCTGGGAGAGGCTGGCTTTTATTTATAATGTGAGAGGAGCTATTCCCCCATATTGAACCTTGGGCTTCAGCCCTCCCATTGTAGTACCAAACAGCCTTCACAATGCCTTGTTCCACAGAGAAAGGGAGGAGTTTGGGTGAGGCTGGGGCAGCTGTAATGATATGAAACTAAGGGCTGCACAATCGAGCAGACTTGATAGACCCGTGGGCCTTTTTCTGCCGGCAATTTCATACGTTCGTATGTATGTAGAGTACCTAGCAACCTCAGATCTGACAGCAGGTGTATAAGTGGCATACTCAGACTACTTCTTTGTGGGAGGTAAGCAAGAAACGAGCTCTCTTACTGCAGACTGCAACAGATAACGGTATTGTTGCATTTTGGCTTAGCTGCTCCAGATCAGCTGAAAAGACATCTCTCTTGACAGCCCTGCACTGCAACCAGTGCACCAGCGACATGGAAGTGAGCTCTGTCACTACAGTTTGCAAATGGTTTGAGCACACACAAGGTACGAACAAGAGTTTGAAGTTTGTTTTATATGTCTGATCTGCTAAGTACAATTAATAGGATCAAGTAACCTAGCTACTGATTGGGGCAATTGCTGTAATTCTGCTGTACCCTGGAAACTGATTACTGATTGACTGCTGGCTCAGTCGAGGTGTCAGCTGCTACGAAAAAATTAACTGCATTTGACAGCTTGTAGTTCACAGTAAACACAGTCCGTGAACTGTGAAAAAAATGAATCGGCAGTCAGAAACAGTAGCACAAAAGGTAATTGTTGCAGAAATTTTGAGTTCTGTAGTATTTTTTTTTTCCTTTTAAAATAAACAGCCGTTAAATGAGCGTGATCTGTACTGTTAGAACACATGTTGATACTGTGCCCCAATCATATCACCAGCTCTATAGTATCTGTAAAGGAAACTGTACCTAGTTTTGTACCTCAAGTAAAGCATTTTATCTGCCATCGAACCTTGCATCTCTTGCTTGGATATTTAGTAGACTAAGTACATCTAACTCATTCCAGTCTGGGACCATGATGACTTGCTTGTGAATGGTAGTGTTGACAATGCAGTTCGCGTCTTGTGTGCACTTAATCAGTTGTATTAAACTGACAGCTTTTAGTAAGAAATGGTCTATATTAATATTGTGTTACACTTTGTAGGTCTTGTATAAAAGAGTGCTTAGAGGAGAAATCACTCCCGATCATCTCATAAGAATGAGTCCTGAGGAACTGGCCTCTAAGGAACTAGCTGACTGGAGACAAAGGGAGAACAGACATGTAAGGCGTTTGTTAAAAATCTCACTGTTTTACTTAATTTAAGAGCATCATGTATCTCAACTCTGGATATATCAGTAACCCATTGTTCATCTGGGAAACCTAAAAAAAAAAAGTACAACTGAGAAAAAGTATTTTATTAATAAATTAAATTTAAAAGGCAAAGAAATAATCTGTAATAACCTAAGTAATACTGACTTAAATATTTAATATGTGACTCACTATATTCACAGAAAATATTCCTGTGTTATTTCAGACAATAGAAATGATTGAAAAGGAGCAGAGAGAAGTAGAAAGACGACCAATCACAAAAATCACCCACAAAGGAGAAATAGAAATTGAGAATGACATGCAGGAGAAGGAACCAGAGACAGCAGAAATAGATGTAAGTCTTGTTCAGAACATTTTTTTTTGCTACAAGAAAGAAACCTTGTTTCTAACAACATAGATAACACTTCATATCCACACTTTGGCAGTCTTCCCAGAAACAGCTGAATCCTCCGAGGTCTTTAAGCCAAGCTCTTTCTACCACCCAAGTAGTATATCCTCTGGATCTGCCTCGTGATGTGAGATCTTTCTTTCTACTGGAAGGGACAGGTCTGTTCTTCAGCTCTGCAGCATTGAAGGAATTCGAGCTGTTCAAGCACTATTTTGGCAAATCTTAGACTTTCAAGTCAGTATTTCTACTACACTTTACTCCATAAGTCTTCTGGCTCTGTATCGCTGTCAGTGATGGAGAGCAAAAAAAAAAGGGGGGGGATTTAAGATCTGCACCTAGTGCAGGCAGAAGGTGTGGGCCATGGACCCGCACAAGGCGTGTTTGCACTCTGTGTGATCAACACGATGTTGAGGGATGCAGTTTGTGCCCATCCATGCTACCCTCACCCATTGGAGACCATAAAGTTTGATTGGTCCTTTGTCGGACGAAAGACCACAGAAAAGCCCAGACGGCTGCCAGGTCAGCTGCTAGACTTGCAGTCATGGAAGAAGAGGTGTCAAAGGCTGCGGTGAGTTCCTCTTCAGTTTCAGTACTGTTCTTGGCTGGGGCCAGCCTTGGAGAGTCGTTCTCTGACAAGTTTAGGGAAATGTGCCTGGCCCTTCAGACAGAGCCCTTCTCTCTGCAAAAGAAAACACAAAAAATGCAGTTTCGGGTTGTGCAATCAGGAATGATCACATTTTTCCTGCTCCTTTGACTTCCTGACTGCTCGGCCTTGGTCGAGCTTCCTTGTAGTCAGGGTACTTAACCCCGTTGGTTATGTCAACCTCAATTCCAGTCGAGCAGGTGGTTGAGATTTTTCTTGCGCCTGTTGACTGCCTGTCAGAGGACAGCAATGTGGAGTCAATCTCTCAGACCCCAGTTCTCCTGGTCCACGCACTGGAGGAAGTGGTGTATTCAGTGACACTTTTTGGTTCTCTTCAGAGTTGCCTAGTCAGTGGTCATGCCTCGGAAACCTCTAGTGCTTAACCTGCCGAGGTAGGTGGTTTATACCAACCTCTAGAGGGCACCTGTCGATGCGCCTCATCCTCTGGTGAGGACAGGCATAGACAAAAAAAATGCAACAGTGCTATTAGGAGCTCTGCGGGCAACTGTTGCTGGAGGGGTAGGTCTCTGCCTCCTGCACCTTCGGTTCCTTGACCTGCACTTGTCATTCCCATGACAGTCCACACATCTTACTTTGAGAAACAGCTCTTGCAGCAGGTTACACCATTAGGACTGAAGCTGGCAGGCGCCAGGACCCCACGGAAATTTTCTAGCTAGCGATATTCAGCGGGGACCACCCCCAACAGCGGTCCCGCCCCTGACATCAGGCATAGTACATAAGGAGGCAGTCCCCCAGAATCCCCACTTCTTTTCCCACCGTCGACTCGCCAGCATTGGCCTCTCGGTCTCTACTAGCACACGACCACTACAGAACGTACTGTGTTTTTCAAACTGATGTCCTCTCCAACTCCTTCACTTGAGGGTCACCTTTCTAAGTGTGCCTGCAAAAGACAGATCCCTTTCAAGGATCCTCACTCCTTCGTGCAGTGCCTAGGCCCGGACCACGATATCAAGGCCTGCACCTTTTGCCAAGGGTTCAATAGCCGCACCAGGATCCGCCATCAGAAGGAACTTCAGGCGTATCTTCTGGAAGAAAAATTGAAAAGAATGGACCAACAACCTTCCTCCAGGGGAGAATCTTCCTCAAAGGCCCATAAACACCAGGACAAGCACTGGTAGAAAGTAAGGTCCAGATCCCCGAACCAGGCCTCGGACTCCCGCAGCTCAGGCTCCATTAGATCGGACACCCCCCCCCCGCTTAAGGTCCGGGCTTCAGGTGGCTCTTCTACGCTCCAGCCTATCAAGACTTCGAGGCCCTCGGCTTCCTCCACTCCCTCCAAGGCCTCTTCCAAGTCTTCAGAGTGCCATAAATCTTCCTCTTCCACCCGACGTTGGGACACTGACTCCAGATCGGTCTCCCAACCTCCCAGAGGTCTTGACCCAACTCCTAGGAAGACCAAGGACCTGACGTCCCTGAAGCGGGTGTCGGATCCGTCAGCCAAGCACCCGACGTCGGTTAAGCACTCCGTCGGCCAGGTGCTCGCTGGTACCGAGGACACCAGCCAGACACCAGTTGCCGGCCGGGTGTTCACCAGATCTGAAGGCGTCGGCCAAGAGACCAACGTCGGCATCGCACTCTCCAGAGCGGAAGACCCCCCCGTCACCGGCGGAAGCCGGTCACAGTTAGACTCTACAGAGGAGGACGTTACACTGCCCGAAGACCAGGCGGGCGACACCGAGGATGGAGGGCTCCCGCGGGAACCTTCCCCGAACACGGAGACACCCGCGGACCCGACGCCAGACCACCGGCGCCAGGCCCGTCGTCAGGCAAGAACATAAAAGAAGTAAAGGAACTCTTTACCTTCTGGTGGGACACTATCCGAAAGGATGCGGTCACTGTTAAACCTCCTCTGTCTACTCCTTCTTGAGCCCCCTCCTCCACCAAAGGGGCCAGCAGAACGACCATCAACCCCTAAGAAGCAGACTCCACCTCCTAGGGGCAGATCAAAAGACAGGAGAAGGCCTCCCTCAAGATCTCCATCAGAGTCTCTCAGCCCCAAGCGACCCAGATGGCGTCAGTACACTCCGTCGGGGGAGGACTCCAGATCGGACACCTCTGACTACTCCTGATCTCCTTCTCCTCGCAGCATCTCCTCTCCTGACCCACATGACCTCCCCCGGTCTCCTCCGGATGATCCCTCTTTCACTGAGATCGTGAGGCACATCCAGGACAACATGGGGTGGGATGCTGAAGACCTTGACCCCGAACGACAACGCCTTGCCCGTTATCTTCGGCAGAAAGACCCAAAGCTTGTGGTAGTACCACCCTTGGTAGACAATTCCGCGGACGTCACCAAGGCTGCGTGGAAGCGTCCGCACTCCACTCCCGCAGTGCCGAAGAAGGCTGACCGCCTGTACAAGGCCCGGCAAGAGGACCAGTACTTGGCCCAGCAACCTCTGGCAGACTTCCTGGTTATCGCGGCCTCGCATGACTGGTCTCAAAGACCACAACATATGAGCACACAGCCACCGGACCAGGAATCCAAGCAACTGGATGCCCTGGGGAGATGCACGTATGCGGCTGCTGCATGCACCATCAGGTCTCTGAACTACCTCACCCACATGGTACAGTTTCAGAACGCCCTGTGGGAACAGGGCCAGGACCTGGTCGATAAGCTTCCAGATGGCAATCAAAAGGTGGAGCTCCTCAACCTTCTCCGCACAGGGTCAGATGTGGGTACCCAAGTGCTGCAAGCCGCACATGATTCTGCAGACTCATCTGCCAGAGCGGCAGCCTCAGGCGTTTGTCTCCAGAGACACTCCTGGCTCCGCGTCTCCGGCTTCACCCCAGATGTACAGAAGAACATTCTTGACGTCCCATATAACGGCGAAGTACTCTTTGGTGAACCCAGTCTGGTCTGTACAGGCCATGTACAGATCCAGGCCAGGTTCCTTTCGCAGGAACCAGAGCCGTTTTCGCAGCCGGCATCAAAGGCAGTAGCCACGTTCCGGCCAGCAGCAAAGGGGCACTTTTCAGCGTAAAGCCCAGGTGAAGTCGTCCCCAGGCAGAGGCCAACGTTACATGAAATCTGCCCAGCCCACAGGGGCCAGTGCTGCGACAGCATGACTCCTTCCCAGCCCCCAACCCTCCTCTGGATCAACGGGCGCAAAAGGTCGGGGGTCGCATCGCTTGCCACTTTTCAGGGTGGCAGTCGATTACCGCCGACCGGTGGGTTCTTCAGTTGGTCAAGAAAGGCCATTTCATAGAGTTTCTCGACCACCCACTGACTAGACCTCTCCTGCTCTCCCATTACTCGGGTCAGCATGCCCTGCTCATACAGCAGGAGGTGCTCGTGCTTCTGGAAAAATAAGCTATAGAGCACGTACCGCGGAACCAGAGAAGTCTAGGATATTATTCTCACTTCTTTCTGGTTCCAAAGAAAACAGGGGAACTCCGTCCGATATTGGACCTCAGCGACCTTAATGAATTGGTCCTGTACAAACGCTTCTGCATGGTGACCCTCCCAGGTCTGATTACCATGCTCAAGCAGGACGTCTTTCTAGCATCCCTGGACATGCAGGACGCTTACCTGCACATACCCATTGCTCAAGCGCACAGGAAGTTCCTGCGCTTAGAGTGTCAAGGTCGTTATTATCAGTTCCGAGCCCTTCCCTTCGGGCTGTCATGGCACCTCGGGTGTTTACGAAGTGCATGGCGGTCGTAGCGGCATCTCTGAGGAGACAAGGCCACTACGTGTTCCTCTACCTGGACGACTGGCTTCTCATGGTGCCCTCCCGGGAGGCCCTGATGTCCGCCATTCACCTTACTCAGTCTCTTTTCAAGACGTTGGGCATCATCATCAATCACGAGAAGTCACGCCTGGTTCCATCTCAGACTCTGCAGTTCATAGGTACAGTTCTGGACACCATCCAGGGGAAAGCCTTTCTTCCCCCAGACAGAGCGGAACACATCAGATCCCTCATCAGGGACTTTTCAGCAAAGGCGACCGTTCCTGCCAGACTGGTCCTTTGCCTGCTTGGACACATGGCTGCGGCCATTGCAACAGTCCCGCTAGTCCGTCTCCACATGTGGGTAACCCAGTGGATGTTAAGGGTCCAATGGGATCAAAAGCAAGACCATCTGCAGCACCCAATCCGGATCACAAAGGTCGTAATCTGGGATTGGCAATGGTGGCTAGATTTAAGGAATCTATTGGCAGGAGTCCTCTTCACTGTGCCGTCTCCGATTGTGACACTCTCCACAGACGCCTCAGGATGTGGATGGGGAGCACACCTCGACAGTGTTCAGTCTCAGGGCCTGTGGACGGCCCAAGAATCTCATCTCCACATAAACATCCTGGAAATGAAAGCAGTTCTTCATGCCCTGCAGGCCTTCCAGTCAGAGATCCCACCAGGTACTCTTCTGTTACAGACAGACAGTTCCACGGTGATGTATTACCTCAACAAACAAGGAGGCACCCACTCCTACCTGCTTTGCAGGGAGGCTATGAGGGTGTGGGATTGGGTTTTGCAACACGGCGCAAACCTCATTGCTGTTCATATCCCGGGGTGGACAGTGTCATCGCAGATGGCCTGAGCTGCTCTCAGACCAAAGTCCACGAATAGGAACTACTCCAGGAGGTAGTAGAGGATCTGTTTCTCAGATGGGGCACACCAGAATTAGACCTTTTCGCGTCCCCATCCAATGCAAAACTGCCCAATTTTTGCTCGCTAGATCCAGGGCCTGGTGTTTTCTGGCGAGACATGTTGTCCCTTTCCTGGGTGGACAGATTCCTCTATGCCTTCCCCCCCTTTTCCGTTGATCCAGAGGGTTCTTCTGAAACTTTGCAGAGAACAAGTGACACTAATACTTATCACGCCGTTTTGGCCCAAGCAGATCTGGTTCCCTCTTCTGCATCAGCTGTCCTGGGAACCTCCAGTGCTGCTGCCAATCAGCTCTCACTTGCTATCTCAGGAGTCGGGTTCCTTGGTCCATCCGGACCTGCGTTCCCCGAATCTACACGATTGGCTCCTAGAGACATAGCCATGATGCGACACGGGGTCTCGCAAGAAGTAGCTGGCATTCTGGCTGCTGCTAGGAAACTGGCTACCCATGTGACCTATGCTGTGATGTGGCACAGGTTTTGTATATGGGTTCAAGCATGCGGTTTTTCGCCTTTGGATTGTCCAGAGAAGTTGGTCTTGGACTACCTGCTGTCCCTTTTCCAGACAGACTTGGCTTACTCCTCGATTAAAGTACACCTCTGTGCCATCTCAGCCTATCACGTTCCTATAGGCTAACGCACTATAACTCAGTTGGACACGACACGAGACTTCCTGAGGGGTGTCCTCCACCTTAGGCCCCCGATTAAGGATCCGATTCCACCTTGAGATCTACCCTTTGTCCTGGAGCAGCTTACACTGCCACCCTTTGAACCAGCTGAGGATTGCGAGCTACGCCTTCTTACTTGGAAGACGTTGTTTTTAGTTGCCGTCACCTCAGCCAGAAGAATTTCTGAACTTCATGCACTTATGTGTAAAGAACCTTATTTGGTGTTCCACCAAGACAGGGTATCCCTACGGACTGATCCTAAATTTTTGTCTAAGGTTGTTTCAGCTCTCACCCTTAATCAGGATATTGATCTACCAGTGTACTTTCCAAAGTACTCTAATCGAGGAGGAGCCCTCCTGCACACTTTAGATGTGCATAGGTGTCTCAGATACTACCTGACCAGAACAAAACACCACCGAAAATCGGACCAGCTTTTTGTCTCCTTTGTCTACAGAATGATGGGAGCTCCTGTTTCGAAACAGTCGCTATTCAGGTGGCTCATTCAGTGTATCACGTTCTGTTACCAGAAGCGCAACAAACCCTTACCGGACATGGTAAAGGGTCATTCCACCAGAGGGGTGGCTACCTCCTTTGCAGCTTTAAAGAACTTGTCCACCTCAGCTATTTGTGCTGCAACTACTTGGAGCTCCGTAGACACTTTCATCAGGCATTATAGCCTGGACATTGCATGAGGTGAAGAGCAGGTTTTGGTCTAGCAGTCCTTCAGGGACTTCTGTCCTAGGCCTGTTTTCGTTCAAGGATTTCTACCTTCCCTCCTCCCAATGGTGTGGGATTTCCAGAATTGCATGGGAATCAGTCCTAATGGTGTAAGCTGCTGCAAGAGCTGTTTCTCAAAGTAAGATAGTACAGTTACGCAAGAACTTACTGTAACAGTAGATCTTCGAGAACAGCCGTTGCAGCAGGTACTTTCCCTCCCACCATCCCCGCTGGAGGTAGATTCTAGTTCCAACATCCTTCTCCTAGGATGAGGTTTTTCATCATTTCTCTGACAGTCATTTGATGGTGGATCCTCAGTCTCCTCTTCTGATGTCATCCAGCGGTCAGGAGTCTCCGGCAGGAGAACTGGGGATTCTGGGGGACCGCCCCCTTATGTACTATGCCTGACGTCGAGGGCAGGACCAACGTCGGGGGTGGTCCCCGCTGAATATTGCTAGCTAGAAAATTTCTGTGGGGTCCTGGCGCTTGCCGGCTTCAGTCCTAATGGTGTAGCCTGCTGCAAGAGCTGTTCTCGAAGATCTACTGTTGCGGTAAGTTCTTACATAGCTGTACTTTCTCAGCAGTCCCCCATATTTGCTTTTCCGCCATTTCAGGTAGAGCCACCTTCACCGCAGCCCCTGTTTAGGGCTCCAAACAAGGAATCCCATGTTGTAGCTGGCTTGCCAGACCTGCTGTTAGTGGAAATCACCCAGTCTGAGAATATTGGAGTGGTTTATGGTGGCAGACAGTCGACGGCCATGTTCAAGGGATCCTTGGACTACAAAGGTGAATCCTTCAAGGCCTCCATCATGACTTGCGTGTTCATCTGGGAATCGGTCTAGGAGTTGACCACCAACCACGGGTCAATATTGTTTAGGTTTTTTTTCTGACATATTAGAGTTCATTAATGTGCTCTTGGAGCATTCAGAAGCAGGCCAAATACCCGTTTACAGACATACTGGATAAGGACAATTCCCTTGGCGTTGCCTTTCCATGGCTCGAACCATCTTGAAATTGACCCTGGAGCTGTGGCAGCATCCGGCACCCTTTATGCATATGGTCCACAAGTACACAGTCCCAACAGGCTCCCTTTCTGGGTTGTCAGGCTACCTCTTCACTGAGGGTTTGGATTCTGACTCTGCCTTCTGTAAATTGGGTGTGGGTGAAGGGCAAGGGGTCGTGGACAAGGAGTCCAGGAATCTTGACCATGCAACTAAAAAGGTGTGTATACTGCTGGCTATCCATCAGGCCAGTTTTGCTTCATGATGGCAAACTTTGGCCATTCCCTGCTTGGGAGTGTTAGGGGCCTCCTCCACCATCCTCCTGATGACAGCCAGTTGCTAGGGAAGATAGAGACAAGGGTCAGTCGCTGACTAATCACTAGCTGTAGACTGTTTCGGACATTGGTGACTTCAGTGCACGTACCATGTGTCATAGGGCCTGAGGCTTTCCACCTTTACAGAAGATACTCGGCATTAGTTAGCCGATGTCCCCTCCTTTCTTGGGCACCAACTTGTTTAGTCCTGGGGCAGAAGGGCATCACACACGGATTGAGAATTCCAGTGCTACCCTTCATTTTGTGACTTCATACCAGAAGGACCAAAAGACCTGGAAACCTGAAACAAAGGCCTTTAAATATCAGTCCTTTCAACCACAACAGCCTCAGCAGCAGTCACAGCAGGGGCATTTTTAGTGCTGCCATCCGTGGCCTAGGTTCAGCGGCCAGGGGCAAAAGGGGAGGGGGTGGCAGAGGTAGTGATGCCTTCAGCTGGAGTCCCCTCCAAAGTGGTGCAGTGACAGGTTGTGGGGTGTCATCCCTCTTCTTGTCCAGTCCCTGTACCCACTTCTGGTCAGGGGTCTGTTGTGCCACTTCTTACCACAATGGTCCATCGTTACCTCAGACATGTGGGTGTTAGAAGTGGTGGGCAAAGGATTGCCTGTAGATTTAGAGACTCCCCTGCCATACTGACTCCTAGCTTCATGGGAGCACAAGGTGTGAAAGGACACATCTGCGCTAACAGTTGACACATAGCTAAGCTTCTACAGCCAGGGTGAAAACCTGTATTCAGACACCCTGACCACACTGTGATATGTGTCCAGGTTCTTCCTGATTCTGAAATGGGTGGGGGGGGGGTCTGGTGCCCCATACTGGATATGCATGATGTGAACCAGGTCATGCAGAAAAGCAAGTTCTGTAGGCATGGATATGGTGCAGTATCCACACTCTGGCAGTCTTTCTTTCCCCTTTCAATCTGTTGGACGTCTTCAATCTAAGCTTCTCCCACCCAGTCGGGTGGTATACCCTTTGGCTCTGTCCCATGACATCAGATCTTCCTTTCCACTATAAGAGTTCAGATCTCCTCTTTCACAGCTCAGTGCGCAGTGTAGGCCTAGTCTAAGTGCGCCATTGGCAAACTTGTTTTACTTGCTTCTTGAGAGTATACTTCTTGGTTCAGCTGTGCCGTTTTATCGCCGTTGTGGACCAAAAGGAATCTAAGCTGGGTCCAGGATTTAAGTGTTGTGTACAGTGCAACCAGAAGATGTGAATCGTGCATCTACTACTCCCTTGGGGCAGAGCATGAAGTCGGCACCTATGCAAAACTTTGTTGCCATCGTCCCTGGAAGACACTTATGCCCATCTTCTCCTTGGCCAAGAAAATGCCACCCTTTGATTTGCTTCAAGGATGTCCACAGTGCGATCTCCATGGCTGTGGGATCTGCGGGCCAGCTCCCGGTGATGAGAGGCGGGGGCCTTATTGGTGTCCGCACTGCTCCCAGCTGGAGCCAGTGTTGGGGTTTCATTCTTTGGAATGTTTCGGGATAAGTGTTAATCCCTGTAGATCTTTGAGGAGGGCTCCTCCCACCACTGCAGAAAGAAAAAAGCCAAGAAGTTCCACTGTCTTCCATGGAACCGGGAATGAGCTTGCTCTTCCTACTCCTGCAGTTTCCTCAATCGCTGAACAGCTGTCGATCACTCGTGCTTTGGGCGAGCCTGTTCTGGTTGAGTGCCAGTTCGCTAGCACCACAGTATCCCCATTGGGCTTGTTGGCCACGACACAGGTTGACCAGGCAGTCGAGATATTTCTCGCCCTGGTTGACCCATTGTCAGAAGGTATTGAGGACAACTCGATCTTTAGGACTCTGGTCCTTTCAAGATTCTCTCAGGAGGGTCGGGGCAGCCGGTAGACCTGTTTATTTCTTCCCAGGAGCTGCCTGCCTATGGGATTGTGTAGGAGGGGCTGGTCCATGTGATCTATACAGCTTCTCCGCCTGCATCCCCTCACTGTTGGCAACCTAGTGTTCAGGCAAGGTCTTGATCGAGATGATGGTCAAGGGATTCCTCACATTCCCGGTCTCATTCCTAGGGGTGGCACTGCCGCAGGCATTCCTCCTCCTCTTCATTGACCAACAACGAGCGCCCCCTCGTAGGCTGCAACAGCGGTGTGAGCACCTGCTCTGGCAACAGTAGGCCTTGGTTGGGCAGGGTAGGGCCATACCCTCGACCTTGGTGCTTTCTTGGTTGCCGTCAGTCCAACCTGTTCCAATCCTGCCAGGGCAGGTGTCACGTACAGCCGCCTCTTCCCCCAATCAGGGTGGAACCTCCACCACAGCAGCTGTCATAGGGAGCCCCCACCAAGGACTCCTGTCTGGCTTCCAGCTTGCTAAACTGGTTGTCCGTGGAAATTTCCCACTTGGATGACTCCTGAATGCTGCATGGCAATAAGGCAGAGGGCCATGTTTGAGGAGTCCTCTTATGACTCTAATGGGTCCTTCATGCAGTCCTCGAGGACCCCTGGCTTCGACCGGAATTCGTCAAAAGAACTAACCACTAACCATGGGCCATTGTCTTTTGGGGCTATGCTCAGACTGATCTCTGAGTCCATGGAGCTCCCTCTGGAACCCTTTCAGAAGAGGGCTAAACACCCCCTCACAGAAATTTTGGACAGGGACAAATCCCTGGGGGTCGTTGGACTCCCTCCTTCCCCTACTGATACATGGGAACTGGATGGTTGCACTGGACATGAAGGATGCATACTTTCATATCAAAATCTGCAAGTCACAGAAAATATCTGCGTTTCATACATCACGGCTTACACTACAAATTTCTTGTTTTGCCCTTTGGTTAGTGCTGTGCACTACATGTCTTTAGAAAAATATTTGCCACGGTAGCAGTGGCCTTCCACGGGGAGGGTCTGTATGTCTTTCTTTGCATAGACAATTGGCTGTTAAAGGCCTCATCTCAGGAAGCCATTGTGTATACACTGATCTTACTTCGAGAGGTTCCTGCAGTAGGTCTTAACAAATAGGATTGCGCCCCCTGGCATCAGGTCCACACGGTAAACTTGTAGATAGCAGTCATCATCAGGGACCGCCCCTGACGTTGGGGCATAGTGATGTCAGCCCGACTATAAAAGGGGCGGTCCTGCGCCCGCTCTCCATTTCTTTCCCGCCATTGCCTCAGTCACCTTCGGCTCGTGTCAGAAGAACAATCTAATGTCCATGTTATATTTGTTAAAGTTTCTTCGCCTCTTACAATAGTATTTCCACAAAATTTTCTTCAATTTGATGTCTCCTAGACAGAAGAAAAAGTGCTCTAAGTGCGGTGTTCAAATCCCACACGGGGACGACAATTCCCGCTGCCTGCTTTGCCTTAGTTCGAAGCACGACGTCCAGGAGTGTTCCTTCTGCCAGGCCTTCAACCAGGCAACCAGAACCAGGCGCAAGAGGTCCCTCGAGGCCCGTCTATTGACCCGACGCTTGGCGTCTATGGAAAAGGAGTTCCAAAAACTCAGGGAAAGGTCATCATTGCCAGCCCCAAAAAAGAAGAAAAGGAAGGAAGAGCGTTGGGACAGGAGTCCGTCGCCACCAGAGAGGCCTGCAACCGTGAGTACTTTTTCCGGCGCCCCATCCGCTTCTTTGGGCATGGCCCCCTTTTCCCCCTCCTGCCGAGGTGAGCCGGCAGCCGAGGGTTGCCTTCTTGGAGGTGGTAATTTTGTCGACCTGATTCTGCTGATAAGTCACCCCTCGCCTCCGGCGAAAGGCGCATGGCCTTAGCCGATCAGACTAGTGGCAGTCTTCAAGCCGTCTCTAGCCCGGCTGGATCTATAGCTCCGGACGCCGGCTCCTCCAACACCTGCAAAGCTCCGTCCACTCTCCCGTCGGGCTCCAATTTGGCTCACGACTTTGGACAGAGTGAGGGACTAGTTCACCCATCGTCTCCCAGGGTCTTCCACCCTAGAGACTCGCCACCCGATCCTTTGCTGTTTGCTCTAGCAAAGTCATGTTCAGACCTGCTGTTGGGGACCCCTCATGTCTCCCCCTCTTGCCAGGCCTTCCTCCATCGCTGGAGTTTATTCCGCTGTTGACGAGGATCCGGGCATGGATCCTCCACCCCCCAGTACTTCAGGCGCGCTCCCGGACCCAACGGCACGTCCCCCTGCAGGGCCTTCTACTGGGTTCATAGTCCAGGAAACCTCTCTCCCGCCTGCGGGCAGCCCTCCATCGGTCATTCAGTATCCGACACCGGGCCAGGTGCCTCCGTTGCCGGGTCTCCTGACGCCGGGTGTTCCGACGCCAGGTTTCCCGACACCGGGCTATCCGACGTCATTCCCGACACTGGGTTATCCTACTCCGGGACATCCCATGCCGGGTTACCCAGGGTACTTGTATTTTCCATCCTGGCATTATCCTCAGTACCCGGGATATCCAAGTTATCAACCACCTCCTCCTCCGGTACCAGGTCATGAGTCCATCCCTCTGTGGTGGAAAGAGGCTAGAGCATAGCTTGTGTCAGAGCTAAGGCAGCCAGTGAAGGAGACACCCTCTCCACCGCCTCCTCATACCAGAGCCACTACCTCTACCTGGGTAGGCATTACAGAACCAGACCCCTCTGTTCCTAGTGGCTCAGACTCCTTTGACACTGACTCCCACTCTGATGCGTCGGATCCCAGGTCTCCCATAGAGGTCCCTCCGAAAGACTCCCCAAAGTCACCTCTGGAGGATCTCTCTTTCGGAGACCTGTTGCATTCTATTCAGGCGGCTGGCCATTGGCCATCCAAAGAGGTTGATCCACAAAGAAAACGTCTTGCGGAGCACCTGGATATGGCCACCTCGGATCCTGTTCCCACTCCTCCATGGATGGGACCACACGAGGACCTTGTGACCACAGTCTGGCAGCAGCCATCCTCCATTCCAGTGGCCTCACACAAAGCTGACCACACCTATTATCCCCTGGAAGGGATAGCGCATTTAAATTCCCATCCCAAGGCTGACTCTGTGGTCATCACAGCTGCTCACGACCATTCAGCCCAGTCCAAACATCTGAGTTCTTTGCCTTCCGACAAGGACTTGCATCAACGCGACCAATTTGGGCGCAAAATTTACTCTTCTTCATCTTGTGCGATACATTCCCTTAATTACGTCTCGCACATGGTCACTTTTCAAAAAGCTTCTCTTTTGGATTTAGAAAGGGACCTCCAGGAAGTTCAAGATGAAACCCTGGAGGATGAGCTCTTGGAAAAAGGAATCGTGGATAGGGAAATCATAAATGTAGTCATGCGCCTCCGGGACTACCGACTCGGTGGATTCAGGGCAAGAGCGGCGGCCACAGGGATCTGCCTCAGACACCTCTCCTGGCTCCGTATAGCAGGACGTGCAGTCCTCTCTGTTGGACGCCCCTTTCGGGGGTTCCATCCTCTTTGGCGGCGACACTAAAAACATCATTACCAGGCTGCAGGAGAGCGGACGCTCCTTACAGGATGTCTGTTCCTTATACAAGACGGGCCAGAAAAAGCAGTCTTTTCACCGCCAAAGAAGGTGGAACAAATCCCAGGCTAAGTGTCAGGCAAAGAAGCGCGCACTTGGCTCTGGAACTCAAACCCCACAGACCAAATTTCAAAAACAGGACTCTGGGACAAAAGCTCCCCTCCCCTCGGCGTCCTGACTCCTTTCCCCTCCTCCCGCTACTTCCAGTACCTCAGGAGGAGCTGGTCGGAGGGAGGTTCGGCCTCCACTTGGAAGGTTGGAGGTCCGTCACTGCAGAGAATTGGGTGCTTCAGCTCATCCAGTGAGGTCACTCAATAGAATTCAACGAAATTCCAGCCCCTCGACCGCCAGGACGGTCCTTCTGTCCCTGGGATCAGGTCCCCATAATCTCTCAGGAGATCCAGGCACTTCTTCTAAAGAAGGCCATAGAGCCAGTCTCGTTCAACCAAATAGGAAGGGGATTCTACTCCCACTTCTTCCTGGTTCCAAAGAAATCGGGAGACCTGAGACCGATCCTGGACCTCGCACACTAAACATCTTTGTTGAGTACAAGACGTTTCGTATGTTGACCCTTCAGGGGCTCCTCCCCCTGCTCCACCACAATTCTTGGCTGTGCTCCCTGGACATGCAGGATGCTTACCTGCATATCCCTATCCTCCCGGCCCACCGCTGCTTTCTTTGCTTTGTTTTCCTGGAGAAGCATTTCCAATTAAGCACTCCATTTAGCCTTTCTTGGCCCCAGTGTTCACCATCCCTATTGGTGGTGGCGCCAGGGCATTTATGTCTTCCGTACCTGGATGACTGGCTTCTCTCAGCACCCTATCCTGTCAGCCTGAAAGAGTGTTTCTCTTTCACTGTGAGCTTGTCTGTAATGGGCATCACGGTCAATTTTCCCAAGTCCCAGCTAGTACCCTCCTAAAGGCTCCAGTTCATTGGAGCTGTACTAGACACAGTTCAGGGCTAGGCTTTCCTACCATCAGATCGGGCCGAGACCCTAGCTTCTCAAGCAACTCTCGTGGCACAGGCCCGATGGATCCCAGCACACTCGGTGCTTCGTTTATTGGGACTGATGGCGGCCGCCATTTCGACAGTCCCAATGGCCAGGCTTCATTGGTCTCTTCGAGTCTAATGGGACCAGAGGACAGACGGCATGAACCAAAAAGTCAAGATCTCCAACAGCCTTCAGAGAGATCTTCGCTGGTGACAGGATCTCTCAAACTTATCGAAGGGAATTCCTTTCCTTCCTGTAGTTCCGACTCAAATTCTTTCTACAGATGCCTCAGCTTTGGGCTGGGGAGTTCATCTGTGGTCCAACCAGGAGCTGATGCTCCACATCAATGTTCTGGAGACCAGGGCAGTTCTTTATGCGCTCCAGGCATTCCTGTCGCTGTTGGTTCCAGGATCTCTCTTAGTACAGATGGGCAACATGTCCACTGTCTGGTACGTAAGCAAACAGGGAGGAACCCGGTCATACCCTCTTTGCTGAGAAGCCATGAGGGTGTGGTATTGGGTAATTCAGCACAGCCTTTATCTGACAGCAGTTCATGTTCCGGGCGTCACCAACATCCTGGCGGATGGTCTCAGTTGATTAGTGGCCAGGGCCCACGAGTGGGAGCTAAAGTCAGAGGTAGTCAAAGATGATCTTCTTCAATGGGGTCGGCCAGAGATGGATCTGTTCGCCTCCCCATACAATGCAAAACTACCAGACTTCTGCTTGCTTGTTCCCGGGCATGGTGCTTTTTGGTGAGATGCGCTGTCTCTTTCGTGGACAGGGAGGTTTCTGTACGTCTTTCCTCCCATTCAGAAGGTCCTAGTGAAACTTCAACAAGAGGGGGCCCACGCAATCCTGATTGCTCCTCTTTGGGCACGCCAAATTTGCTTCCCTCTTCTGCAACACTTGGCACTGGAACCTCCAGTTCCTCTGCCCATTTCCCACAACCTTCTGACTCAGGAGCAGGGCACCCTGGTGCATCCGAGCCTTCAGTCTCTCCACCTTCATGCATGGCACCTGTGGACATAGTGATTTCTGGCTATGGGGTCTCTTCGCAGGTTGCGCACATTCTAGTGGAGGCCAGAAAACCCTCCGCTAGATCCACTTATGCTATGAAGTGAAAGAGAGTCACGATATGGGCCCAAGCAAGGAGCTGGGATCCATTTTGGTGCTCGGCTTCCCAGGTTCTAGAGTACCTCGCACACCTGTCTGAGGCGGGCCTTAGCTATTCCTCCATTAAGGTCCACCTCTCTGCGGTGTCGGCCTGCCACCTCCTGGTGGAGGGCAAAACCTTGGCTCAACTGGAGGTTGCTAAAACCTTTTTGAAAGGCATCCTTCATTTGAAACCTCTGATCCGGAATCCTTGTCCTCCCTGGGACCTGAATTTCATGCTCTAGAAGCTGACCTTACCACCGTTTGAACCGGCTTCTTCTTGCAAGTTACGCTTCCTTTCCTGGAAGACCTTATTTTTAGTCGCTGTTACTTCGGCAAGAAGGGTCTCCGAATTACAGGCCTTTGTCTGTAAAGAACCTTATTTGATTTTTCATAAGGACCGAGTAGTTCTTCGGACTAACCCTTCCTTTTTAACCAAAGTAGTTTCAGAAACCACCTTGAACCAGAGCATGGAATTACCGGTTTATTATCCACAGTATTCCAACAGGGGGGAACACCTGCTGCACACCCTTGACGTGCACCGGATCCTGAGGTACTACATGAACAGGACTAAAGAGGTTAGGAAATCTAGCCAACTGTTCGTAGCCTTTGCCGCTCAGTGCCAGGGCAAGGCTATTTCCAAACAGACCATCTCCCAATGGCTTGCTAACTGCCTCCATTTTTCGTACACGAAATATGGGACGTCCCTTCCGGGGGCAGTCAAAGGCCACTCCACCCATAGTGTGACGACCTCTACTGCCTTTTTTAGGAATGTGTCCACGGCAGAGATCTGTGCTGCAGCCACTTGGTCGTCTGTTCACACCTTCACTAAGTATTACAGTCTGGTCATTGCCTCTCGGCGCAGAACTGGCTTTGGTCTTGCGGTCCTGCAAGGCCTTCTGTCGTGATTCCCCAGGGCAACTTCTCCTCCTCCCGGATGCACCTGTGCCTTACGTTTCTTTGGGACTGCTTGGTATTCAGTCCTGTATGTTAAGACCTACTGCAGGAACCCTCTCAAAGTAAGATATTGCTGTTATGTAAGAACTTACTGTAACAGTAGATCTTCAAGAGAGGTTCCTGCAGTAGGCCTAGTTTCCCTTCCTCCTTCCTTCCCCCAGGATGTTTTATCCTTATTTTCCATCCTATCTAGTCCTTCAGGACTAGAGCAGAAGCAGGGTCTGAGGAGCATTCACTCCATTTTTCTCCTTGCTTATCTATAGGTCTCCGTTGGAAAAGAACTGGAGAGCGGATGCGGGACCGCCTCTTTTTATAGTCGGGCTGATGTCACTATGCCCCAACGTCAGGGGGCGGTCCCCACTGATGATTGCTGTCTATAAGTTTGCCGTGCGGGGTCACGTGATGGCTCTGGGTCAGGCAGCTGCTTGAGTTCTGGGCTCTCCCCTGCAATCGCCGTTCTTGTTACTTTCTTCGATCATCAGTGCACCAGTTAAGTAAATTTGTCAATTAGGTGCTTAGATACTGTGCCTGCTAACACCTAATCCGATCGATTCCTCAAGACTTGGATTATTTTGCTGGGATGGAGGTCGATATGAAGCAGGCCTCGGTGAAGCACACTCCCCCCTACCTCTCCCAACAAGGCCTCCAAGAAGCAGCGTAATCAAGGTCCGGTTAAAGCGGACCGGAGCGACAATAAATCGCAAGCGACTTCCCTCCTGATAGAGGATAAATTCCTGCAGGAACTTACCCCTATCAAGGATATCTTAAAAGAGATGGCTGCTGAAGTTAAATCGCTGCGGGGGGATCTAGCGTCTGTCTCCACCAGAGTCGCTGATGTTGAGGCCAGAGTTTTTTCATCGGAACACAGGCAAGATAATTCGGAGGCCCTGATTGCTGAATTAAAGCAGCAAGTTAAAAAACTACAAGTCAAAGCGGAGGATTTGGAGGGTCGCAACCGAAGGAACAGTCTTCTAATATTTGGCCTGCCGGAGATGGAGGAAGGCCCTGACTTAATGGCCTTTTTACAGAAGCTCCTCGTGAAGATTGTTGGCCCATCTCCTGTTAGTCCCACGTACCATTTGGGCGAGCCCACCAGCTCATTAAGGCCCAGGCCCCAGCTGGCTCTCCTCCGACCCATTATAATAAAGTTTCTGAGCTATATCGGCGCCAGCATGTTTTTCTAAGTCTCGAGATCTCAAGGAAATTCTATGGGGCTCATCTAGGCTCGAGTTGCGAGGACCTCCTAAAGAGACCAGAGAAGGCGGGCAGCCTACCATCCCATTGTTCAAAAGCTGATAGCTGCTTCTATCCCTTTCAAGATGGTATACCCAGCTACTCTGAAGGTTACGATTGGGGGCTCGGTCTACAGTTTCAGCACATCAGAAACGGCTTTAAAAGAACTTACTGCAAAACTACCGGATCTCTTCAAGGCGGCCGGCTGATGGACTTGTGCTCTGCTAAGATACCCTTTTCTCTGATTGTACTGTTCATATGATTGATGATTGGGGTTGTTTTATCCCCCTTGTTTTTCTCTTGGGCTGACCAGTGGGGTTAAGTTGGGGGACCCGGATACTTTCATCGGCTGGGTCAGGGCGTTGAATGAGCTACGTCACTACATTTCTCCTGTTCTCCTCATTTCTGGGCTTTTATGCTCTTTCCCGGCTAACTTACTCCTCCTCTCCCTTTTTAGATCCTTTCTTTCCTTCCTTACCTGGTCCCTCCGTGAAGACTGGGCTGGATGGGTGGTAGCTTCCAGGGGCCGAGGGAGTCCTCCTTGTTGGGCCTGACTGTGTGGGTTTGAGGCGGAACCTTCTTTCCACGGATGCTGTTCTCCGAGGGGACTTCCGAGTAAGCGGACTGTTTTTGGTCCGGTGATTTTTTTCGGTCCCCCCGGAAGCTGCATCTCAATTTCAGAATTTCTTTAAAAATCAAGGCCTCTACTGTGGTCTCTATTTTCTGGGACATTGGGATGTTGGGTAAGTCGCCCTCTTAGTCTTACCTCCTTGATCTGTGGAGGGGGCGGACTCTCTGCGGCTGGTAATCCGGGGAGGGGTCTTCTTTGTTATTCTGGTGGTGACCTTCTGTTTTGTGTGTTTCTGTTTGCCATGATCAGACTATATTTCCTCCACCAGGATATGGTAAACCATTTTCTTAAGGTATATGGTGTGTCAGTGATAATAGGCATTTGGGGGGTGGGCCTGAGCTTGTGGATGCCTGTTAGCCAGATCGCGATATTACAGGCCAAGTGAAGGGGGTCTGCTAACCTCTCCTGGTGACTGAGGTAGGATATCTGCATACAGGGGTTTGGTTTCATACGCTTTAGCTGGTGTGGGATGGGAACTTTTACTATACGGATGTCTGTATTTAGCACTAGGGATTTTGGGGTTAGCGTTGGGGATGGGTGGCCAGAGTCTGGGTGTTTTTATTTGAGTGAGGGTCCTTATTTCTCTGGTCCTCCCTTGTAAATAGTTATGTGAGGGTTGAGGCGTTTCTTGATTTTGGGGGCGGTGGGGTTCCAAGACTCTTCTTTGATATTGGTTTTCTGGCGTTGGAGTGTGGGGGCGGGGTTCTCTTGTTGCAGGTTCCCTTTAGGATTACATGGAGGCGGGTCTTGGTTAGGTTGGTTGGGATAAGGGGGTTTTGGGTTACTCTCCCCTATACTTTACAAGAATTTTGTTTAAGCAAAAATTTCTATTTTGGGGAGGTATCTGCTCTAGGTATATTTGGTTCAGGGCTGTTTGGGGTTTGGGTATATGCTGGACGTAATACTGTTAAATTCGAAAGTTATGGTTGGGTTGGGGTGCACCCTTTTCTTTCATATTCTAAGTATGCCTGGATATCTGGTTTCTGCTTATTGTTTTTAAAATGGTTATGAATACTCTTAAAATAGCTTCCTGGAATGACGTGGACTTCGGATCGGGTCAGCGTTTACAGATGTTTAATCATTGTTCGTTATTACAAATTGACATTCTTTTTGCAGGAAACGCACCTCAGTCAAGGAGACGCTAAGCTTTTATCTCATTCGGGCTTTTCCCAACCTTACCTCGTTGGTAATTCATGTTTTAGTAGAGGGGTGGCGGTTCTTGTTAAGAAACACGTCTTATTTACTAAAGAGATGGCTGTGTCAGACCCAGAGGGGAGATTTATATTTGTTAAAGGAACTCTTAATGGTGAGGAGGTTGTCTTGGGTTCGGTATACGCTCCGGTTGGGGGTGATTCTGGGTTTTTCATGTCCCTTGCTGAGAAATTGGCTAGGTTTCTTCCCGCTCAGTTTATATTGGGTGGGGATTGGAATATTCCTTGCTCGCCTGTCCTAGATAGGGACCCTCAGGATAAACGCCCACTCTTTTCAGCTCATAGAGCCTTCACAGATTTGAGAGCTTTACTTGGTTTGTGTGATCCTTGGAGACATGCTAATCCGTCTCTCCGAGCTTTTTCTTTTATTTCCCAGTCCCTCGGTACCAAATCTAGATTGGACATGGTCTTGGTTAGTGTTTCTTTTCTCTCAAGTCTCTGTTTAACTGGCATTGATCCGATCATTCTTTCGGACCATGCGGTTGTCTGGGTTAAGCTTTCCTTGTCTGCAGAGTTCTCTCGGGACTCGGTCTGGCGGCTGAACACCCAACTGTTGAAAACTCCGCAGAATGTATCTGATATTAGTTCTTTGATCTCTTTATTTTTGGCAGAGAATCTTACCTCTACTCCGAGGTTTGATATGGTGTGGGCTGCCCTAAAGTGTTTTCTTAGGGGTGAGCTCATTAAAATGGCTTCCTTTAGGAAAAAAAAGGGGCTTTCTGATTCCCTAATTTTGATGGGTAAAATTAAGGAGCTGGAGGCTAGATATTCTTCAACCTCTTCCTTAAGTGATCTCAAAGAGCTTTTATCAGCTAAGAGTAAATATCTGGATCTTTTGAGGGAAAAACTGAATATTCATTGATTAAAACTCAGGCAAAGTATTTTGATCAGGGGAAAAGTCTGGCTCATATCTTAAAGATACTATCAGGACTTATATAGCTTAACCGATTTATGTTATATTCTTTGGAAATAGATGAATATTTGAGGAGATCGATATTCCCTGTCTCGAGTCAGCAGGTTATCCTGTTGGCGCCTATCTCATCGGAGGAGGTTGAGATCCATAGCCTCCTTGTTTCTGATCGAACACCGGGTCCTGATGGTTTCCGGCAATTTTAGCGACTTTACAAGATCTGTTCTAGGATGGATATGTTGTTCATCCACACTCATGGGTATCCTGCCGCTAAATCTTGCCGAAGGCTTCAAGCTGCCCTCCCACCCACCGGTGGTATAACTCGCTCCGCCCATGACGCCAGATCTTCCTACCGGCCGCTCAGGTTCTCCCTTAACGCTCTGCGTTTGTGACTGGTTCCTATTTCTCCGTTTATGGATTTAAAAAATAATTTTTGCAAAGCTTTCATCTTCATCCCTCGCGGCTGCGATGGACAATCGACTCGGTTTTCGGAGATGCCCATGCGGGCAGAAGATGTCTCGACGGATCCACCCACGTGTATACTGCTTAGGCGAGCACGACCCGCGGGCTGCGACCTGTGTGCTCATCTTCGGCCCCCGCCCCGAAGCCGTGCTGCCGATTGCAACTGGGCGGTCCGGTGCATTTCCTCGGTGAAGTCCAAGGCCGGTTGCGGTGTCGGCGGCGTGGTGAGATCAGTTCGGCGGTTGCGCCGAAGAGGAGGCGGCGGGCAGATCTTTTCTCGGCGAGCGTTTTATCTCCGCCTTCTGGGTTCTTCTGTCGGCTTTTTAGAGTTTTGTCTGTCCTTCCACTGAAGGAGAAGGGCTCATGCCTGCTGGACCTATTCTGGGTCCAAAAGAGGGACAGGGTAAGTCCTCTGTCCGACGCTTTTGGGAGCGGGAAGGTCCCTCTCTCTCGGGCCGGTCAATCGTCGGCTTCGGTCGATCACCGGCTTCGCCACTGGCCTCGCAGTCCTCTGTCAGGTCAGTTGGACCGAGACTCCCACCGGCGAAGTCGAGATTTTCTCGACCTTATTGGACGGGCTGTCGCCTTTAGCAGCCGAGATTCCTCCTGCTCCCGGGAGGAGTTGAGGGATCCCCTGGGCTCCGCCAGCTCTCCGGTTCCGAGCCTCGGATGGACCATCCGAGCTCAAGGAGTGCCGGTTCTGGCCGACACCTCCCCGCACCGACTCGAAATTCGGGACCTCGGTCTGATCTCAAGGGTCCAGCCGATCCTAACGCCAGGCTACAGGCGCCCCGGGTCTTCGCATCAAGGTATGCTGCCGCCACCCCGTCTCCTCCTCCTCGGATGGAGGGAGGTCGGGCGAATTACGTCAGGGACGGTACGAGGACCTATGTTGCAAAGTTTCTCCCGGCCGGAACAAGCGACTGGCCGCCTTCCCTGCCATTAAGTGGTTGTCACCGGAACGGCCACACAACCCCCGACTCATCCGAGGAGCCTGCTACCCAGGCCAAGTTGTCACAAACCAGCTGCTCCACCCATCTCCGTGAACCTCCTCCACAGCCACCACTGGGGCTCGACCAGGATTCTCGGTCGGCCAAGGGTCTACCCCATCGGCTGTCAGTCACCCTCACTCCCGACCCCACCTCGGCAGGTTAAGGGTGGCTCAGGCCAGAGGCAGCTTTCTGAGGACTCTTCCAGTCCCGAAGATGATTCTCCTCCTTCTCCAAGCGACTGAGCCTGGAGTCTTCAGAGGTCATCACTGGACGACAGTCCCTGTTCTTCCTAGGACTGCTTCGGCTCATCTCGAGTCTACCATCGATGGAGCTCCTAACCCGCTTTCCAAACGGGCCAGGTATCCCTCACGGAGATTCTGGACCGAGGATTCTCCCGACTGGAGGCTTCCGGTGGCCGAGGCCATAGTGGGTCCGGCACTGGAACTTTGGCAGCCGCAGCTTCTGCCCTGCGCTTGGGCCAGGATGGCCAGGAAGTATGCGGTCCCACCGGTTCCTTGTCCGGTTTTTTTGAACACCCCCTGCTGAGGGGTTACATTACAGCGTCGGCGCCGGGCAACGCCAGGATGTGGACAACCTCCGACAAGGAGTCCAAGAAATTGAGCTATGTCGGGCTAAAAGTTCACGCCAGTCCTTTCTCGGCTCTTCGCCAGGCCAGTTCGGCCGTCCTCATGGCACATTTTTCTCATGCCCTGTTGGGCTCCCTGGATGAGGTCATCCTCATCTTCCCTACGATCTGCAGACTACGTGTTAGGCAGGTGCGGACCAGGGCAGGGTAGTGGCCAAACAGCAGCTCCAGACTGCTTTTGATATAGGGGACTCATGTGCCAGATCGGTGGCGGCCGCAGTGGCTGCTGCGCGTCGGCGGCTTGGCTGAGGATATCCACCTTAGCTTGGATACCCAGCACAAGTTGGCGGATGTTCCTTTTGGGACTGACCTCTTCGGCCCTGGGGTGGAAGGTCACCTGCAGAGGATCGAGAGGTCCAATGCCACCTTGGACTCGGTCTCTTCCGCCAGAAGGACAAGGCCGCAAACCACAGCCTAAGCTCTTTCGCCCTTCTGTGCCTCGGCGCGCCCTCTGCCCAGCAACGCTAGGCCAGCAGGCTCGGCCTTGGCATCCCAAACCCAAGCCGCCGGCTTCCTCTAACAGGAGGCAGGAGGAAGGCCCAGGAGGTCCCTCGGCGGTCCCTCCTCCAAGCCTGCCCAGTGACGGGCTGAGGGTGTCACCCCATCCCTGCCACCTCATTCCCTGTGGTCCTGGGATTGCCCGCACTCTGCTCCGCCTGGTCCGGCTGTTACCACGGACAGGTGGGTCTTGGAGGTGGTGGGAGAGCCTGTTCTGGAATTCGAGCAGGCACCACCCTTCAGAGCCGCCGCCTCGGGGCTTCGGGATCCCTAGCTCACTGGCGCCTGCCGAGCCGACATCGCCTCCTCCTCCAGGAGGTGGTAGGAGAGGTGCTGGACCTCCTTCAGACCCAGGGTTTGTGTCCAGGTACTTCCTGGTTCCGAACGACGGGCTGGCGCCCATTCTCACCCACACGACCCAAACAAGTTCCTAAGGTCTCGAACCTTCAAGATGGTCACTTGGCTCAGATAATCCCATCCTTGGAGCGTGATGGTTCTGCTGCTCTGGACTTGCAGGACGGTTTCACGTCCCTATCCGTCCGTCTCACCAGAGATCCTTCGCTTCCGAGCGGAAGGATCCCTCTTCGAGTTCCAAGCCATGCCCTTCGGCTTGTCTCCTGCTCCCAGGGTCTTCACCAAATGCATGGCAGTGGTGACAGCATTCTGCGGCGCCAGGGTCCGGTGTACCCTTACCTGGACGACTGGCTGATAGCAGCTCCTCCAGGGAGGAGGCGGAGTGGTCCAGAGATCTGGCCCTCCAGGTCTGTTCTCAACTGGGCCTCCTTATCAACGAGGCCAAGTCGGAACTCGAGCCAGCAGGTGATTCTATTCATCGGGCGCATCTCACTCTCTTCGAGCCAGAGCGCTGCTCCGCGGACAGGGCCGAGGTTCTTTCCTCCTTGCCGATCATTTCTGGTTGGGCAATTGCGCCTGCCGGACTTCCTGCGCCTCTGGGTCTCATGGCGGCCTGCACCAGCGTGGTCCGTTGGGGCCTGCTGGAACATGCGTCCTTCAGTGGGGACTGGCCAGCCAGTGGTCACAACTGCGATCCCTTGACCAGCTTAGTCGGTGACACAGGGATGTGGAACAGCTCTCCAGTGGTGGACCGCCCAGATCATTTGCAGGAGGAGCATCCCGTTAGTCCGCCCGAGCGACGGTCTCTCTGTCGACCGATGCCTCTCTGATGGGTTGGGGTGCCCATCTGGGAACACCGGGCTCATGGCCTCTGGTCCTGCGGAGTCCCGATGCCACATCAACCTGCTGGAGCTCCGAGCGGTCCGCCTAGCTCTCACCGCCTTTGCTCCGTTCCTCCGGGGTCAAGTGGTCCGAGTCAGACGGACAATACCACGACCATGTACTATCTGAACCGCCAGGGGCGGGCCAGCGCTCCATGCTTCTATGCAAGGAAGCTCTCCGCATTTGGTCACCTCGTATGCGAGCCTGGAGGCGGATCTCCCATATTCACGTGGGGCAGGAGCCTCCAACACCCTGGCCGATGCCCTGAGCCGGATAGGGGCTGCATCCCACGAGTGGTCTCTCCTGCCGGAGGTGTACAGCATCTGTTCTCCCTTTGGGGCACACCTCAGGTGGACCTGTTTGCCTCCATGGAGAGCAGCGTGAGTCTGTTCCATCCCGCCTCAGCAGGGCTCGCTGCAGGGATGCCTTCTCGAGGCAATGGACCCCGGGGCCTCTTTTACGCCTTTCCCATTTCCCTTGATCCACAAGGTGCTTCTGCCAGGAGGGACAAGGCGAGGTGATTCTGATAGCCCCAGACTGGCCTCGCCAGTTCTGGTACCCAGATCTCCTCAGTCTCAGCTCCAGGACTCCGCGGCAGCTTCCAGCTCGCCCGGACCTGCTCTCAGTCAATCAGGGGAAGGTGTTCCATCCGGACCTTCAATCCCTGCACCTGACGGCCTGGTTCCTGAGCGGCTAGAGTTCCAGGCCTTGGGTCTTTCCGACGAGGTCCTCAATGTAGTTGAGGCGTCCCGTAAGGAGTCGACCAGAAAATGCTATGCCTTCAAATGGAAAAGGTTTTCCATTTGGTGTCAGGGCAAGGGCTTGGACCCTTCCTCCTGTTCCTTGGCAAGCATCTTGGACTATTTATGGTCCCTTTCTAGTCAAGGGCTTAGGTCGACGACCCTAAGGGTGCACCTGGCAGCCATCTCTGCTTACCGGGCGCGGGCCGGGAAGCAGTCGGTGGCGCAGGAGAAGGTGGTCTGGCGCTTTTTCAAAGGCCTTGATCACATTTCCTCTCCAGTGCGGGAACCCCCACCTCCGTGGGATCTACTGCTGGTACTGGCAAAGCTCATGGGCAAGCCATTCGAACCTATGCACAGGTGTGCTCTCTCTCACCTGTCGTGGAAGACCGCCTTCTTGGTGGCTATCACGTCAGCCAGAAGGATGGGAGAGCTCCAGGCGCTTTCCATCGAGTCTCCTTACCTGGTCTTCCACAGGGACAAGGTTGTCCTGCGCCCCCACCCGAAATTCCTTCCGAAGGTGGTGTCGGAGTTTCACCTTAACCAGGTGTTGACTCTGCCGGTGTTCTACCCCAATCACACCTCGGAGGCCGAATATAGGCTCCATACTTTGGACCCTAGAAGGGCGCTGCTATTATAAGGAGCGCACGGCTGAAATTCGGGAGAGGTTCGCCAGCTGTTTGTCACCTCACGCTGAAGCGCATCTGGCAGACCTGCAGCCAAGCGGACGATAAGCAGGTGGGTAACCTCCTGCATAGATCTCTGCTATAAGTTGGCGGGCATGGAGCCTCCCAGAGGGATAAGAGCTCATTCTACCCGCCATACTGCTGCAACAGTGGCTGCTTCCAGGGCGTCCCTATCCAGGAAATCTGCAGGGCTGCTACCTGGAAGTCAGCAAACACCTTCATTACCCACTACCACATCGACCTTGAGTCACCGGGATGCTGGTTTTGGGGCCTCGGTTCTCCAGTCTCTCTTTCCCAAGTAAGTATATGGGTGTGCGTCTTGCCTCCCTCCTCCCGGAGAACTGCTAGGAGTCTGCCAATGAGTGTGGATGAACAACATATCCATGTCCTAGAAATACAGGTTACTCACCTGTAACAGGAGTTCTAGGAATGGTATATGTTGTTCATCCAACGACTCACCCGGACCTCCCCGGCCGCGCGCACAACCTGAGCTTCCAGCGGCCAGATCTGGCGTCATGGGGCGGAGCCGAGAGTTATACCACCCGGGTGGGTGGGAGGAGCAAGCTTGAAGACCTTCCGGCAAGATTTAAAGCGGCAAGGATACTGCCAATGAGTGTGGATGAACAACATATACCATTCCTAGAACTCCTGTTACAGGTGAGTAACCTGTATATTCCCACCCTTCTTAAACTGTATGAATATTTGTCGGTATCCCCAGAGGTAGATTCTTCTTTGTTTGAGGCTATTATTGTTTTAATTCCTAAACCTGATAAGACTCTTACTGATCCGGCTAATTATAGACCTATTTCACTTCAAAATTACGATATGAAGATTCTTGCCAAAATATTAGCGGAGCGGATCAAGAAGGTTTGGTCAGGGCTGTTGAGTCCTGAACAGGCCGGATTTGTTCCTGGAAGATCGGCGGCTGATCACTTAAGGACCCTATCACATATCTCCCAACATGCTCAATCCTATTCACTTCCGGCTGCTCTGGTTCCTCTCGACGCTGAAAAGGCCTTCGATCGGGTGGACTGGTCTTTTCTTTGGGCCGTTCTGGAGAAAATGGGTTTTCCGTCTGCTTTTGTTAACAGAATTCGTATATTTTACAGCTGCCCCTCTGCCAAAATTTATTGTAATGGGGTTTTTTCTTCCCTTTTTCGCCTGTATGCCGGTACTAGACAGGGTTGTCCTCTCTCCCCTTTGTTATTTAACCTATATTTGGAACCGTTACTTATAAGGATTAAGACCTCTCCTCAGGTCAAGGGACTTAAAATACATCAAAAGGAACTGGTTCTTTCTGCGTATGCGGATGACATTCTTTTGCACTTGGTGGACCCGGTGGTGTCGTTGAAAGGGGTGATTGATCTCATTGAGAGATATGGGTTTTTTTCTCACTATAAACTAAATATTTCCAAGTCAGAAATTCTCCCCCTTAATATATATACCAATAAATCTGAGTTTTCCTCTTTTGGTATGAGATGGGCTCCCAAATTTATTAAATATTTAGGGATCCTTTTCTCCACTGACCCTTCCCTTCTGAAGAAACTTAATTTGGATAGACTAAAGGATTCGATCTCTCAGGATCTACAGCGTTGGTCAGTTCTTCCCATCTCACTCTGGGGTCGAATAAATATTCTGAAAATGAACGTGCTCCCTCGGATTTTCTGTCCACTGAATTTGGTTAACCTCTGGCTTCCTATCTCGTATATTCAACAGTTTCATGTGCTTTTTTCTAATTTTGTCTGGTCCGGGAAGGCAGTTAGGCGTTCTTACGCTAAATTATCGCTTCCTAAGGAGAGGGAAGGTCTTAGGTTACCCAATCTTCTGCTATATTATTGGGCGGCTCATTTTTCTAAGTTGGGAAGATGGTTCTCTGCTGAACCGGACTCATCTTGTCCAATCTGGCTCCAGCTTGAGCGCACCTCCCTTACCGAGATTAAATTCGATAGATATGCTTTGTTTTATCTATCTCCGAAGGTACTCTCCAGTTGGGTGTCGGATAGCGTTATAAAGGTTGCCATTATGTCTTTTATGCAATGTTTAAAGTACTTTCGTATTCTTGCTATCTCAGGCACGGGCAACCGGTGGTTTGTAATCCTAATGTTAAATTAGCGCATGGGTTAATTCGGATTGGCTTCCAAGTAGTAGAGAGGCTAGACTTGAGCAATTTTTAATAATGACTCACTCCTCTCTTCTGGTGACATTCTCGAACAATTTGACATATCGACGAGGGCTATTTTCAGAGTTTATCAGTTGAGACACTTGATTAGTCAAAGATTTGGTACCACCCCTAGGGAGTCAGTTGTTTATCCCTTTCTTTCCGAAATTATTAATCTTGCTTCCCAATCACATTCTATCTCCTTGATATACTCTTTCCTTCTGAATTATAACTCATCGGAAGGGACGGTGGGCTCCGGGGTATGGGCCCATCTATTGCCTGATAGTCCTCTGGATTGGTCGGGTGTATGGAGGGACCTTCATAGATACCATACCCAGGACAGAATGAGATTAACACAATATTATATTGTTAACAATCTATATTACACTCCAGTCAAACTTTTCCAGCTCAAAAGGATCTCTCAACCAATCTGTTTTAGGTGTTTACAAGCTGAGGGCAATCTTCTTCATGTGTTCTGGGACTGCCCTAAAGTTGCCCCCTTATGGTCTCAGATTAGGGATTATCTTGATCCTCTTCTGGGTCTGTCCGTTTTTTTTTTGCCCTGAGGTGTGTATTTTAGGTAAATTATCCCGTGTAGACTGTCGAACGTAGATATTATATGGCTTTGGTGTCTATGGCTGTTAAGAAACTGGTCTTAAGGCATTGGACTGACCAATTGACACTGTCTTTTGCTGAATGGTTAACTGAATTAATTTCGTACTTTCAATCTGAAAGGTTGGCCACCAGTTTTAAAGGGCGTTTGGATCTGTTTCAGAAGAGGTGGAATCGGCTTCAAACTCTCTGTCTGGCTTAAGTTACATTTTTCCTAGCCTGATCCCGCTGGTCCGTGCACTATGTTTTGCCTGTTAATTTGTGGCCTCTGTAATCCCTGTTCTCATGATTG
This sequence comes from Neoceratodus forsteri, assembly GCA_016271365.2. Classification (NCBI taxonomy): domain Eukaryota; kingdom Metazoa; phylum Chordata; order Ceratodontiformes; family Ceratodontidae; genus Neoceratodus; species Neoceratodus forsteri. Next base: position 1,018,544,580 of record CM057454.1, on the reverse strand, counting down.
TATGATTTTATTGATGTTACGGTCTGTATTTTTGGGTTAAGTAGCTAATATCTCCAGGATATGCTTGTTTTTTTTTGTTTATGTGCACCCTAGGGGAGGGGAGGGTTGGGGGAGGTAGGCGGTGGGGGTGGGCTCTCAATACTATGTAATGGATTATTTTCTGTAACCGAGGATGGGGGGTTGGCGGGATAGTGGGTGGGTTATTTTTGTGTTTAATTTTCTGCTGTTCTATTCTTTCTTGGTGTATTTTGTGTTGTTGTCTGTTTCTTAAAACTAATAAACTTAAATTTAAAAAAAAAAAAGTTTGCCGTGCGGACCTGACACCATGGGGTGCAGTTCTGTATGTGAAGACCTACTGCAGGAACCTCTCTCGAAGATCTACTGTTATGGTAAGTTCAACCCAGCAACTGTTCGACCAACTGAGCATACTGATAACGAGTCAGAGTCGGTCCTTACCCGCTGCCTGAGGCTCCAGTACGTAGAGGCCATGCTGGACACAGGTCTTGGTCAAGCTTTCCTGCCCTTGGACTGTGCCACAGCACTGGTGGACAGGTACAGCTGGTTTCCTCTAGTGATTATGTGTCAGCCCATTCTGTGCTCAGAGTAATAGGACTGATGGCAACTGCCATCCTGACTGTTCCTTGGACAAGTTAAAGCATCACATCCAGGTCACTTCTCTTCATTGTTCAGTGCTCTGGTGGTTGGACAGCCCCAACATAGAGAAAGGGTCTTCACTCCTAACGCTGTTTCCTCAGCCGGTGATGACCACAGATGCCTCCGGTTCAGGATGGGGTGCTAATTTTGGCCTTTCAGAACCCAGGGCCACAGCAACTCTGTGGAGATGAGGGCTGTTATGCATGGCCTACAGGTGGTTTCCACCCTCTTTCCAGATAATCAGTTGTTGATTTGCACAGACGGTACGTCAGTTGTGTACTACATCAGTCGACAAGGCGTGGTTTATTCAGACACTCTCTGCAGAGAGGCGATGACAGTTTGGCACTGGGTGGAAGAACGAAACATATTCCTGTCAGCATTGTGCCTTCCTGGTACCCTGAACACACTGGCAGATCACCTCAGTCAATTTTTTATTTTTCTTCTTTATTTATTTATTACAGTCTCGGAATTTGACATACCTTTGAGGCAGAGACTCATTTACAGAGGTTCCACATCCAATAGAAATCATAACAATTAGCTAAATACAACAATGTAACAAAAGCATGACATGGATATAACAAAAAAACAGTCAGAGCCGTCGTCATATCAGACTTTGTCAAAGTTGGCAAATAAGAACCAAAATTATATAGCAGAGTAAAAGCCAAGATAAAATATAATGATGTATCAGTGTGTGATAATAGGCGGTCAAGAATAACTTTGTAGAAGTCAGTAGGTTAACATGGGTCAGCCAAGACAAATAAAAAGAAGCAGGGAAAGAGGGAGGAGGGGGGAATAGGTGGAAATTGGGGTTCAGAAACTACAGAGTGAGATGAAGTAGAGAGGAAACACGTCGAGAGAGGTACCTATGGAGGGTGCGGGGGAGGGGTGGGGAGAGTGGCAGCTGTTAAGCCAGGAAATGAGGGGATACGTGAGGGTGTGAAGTAGCTTAAGCTTAAATTTCGTGCACGGTTTCATGCACTCTACCATGAATGGGAACTCTCGAACTCCATTGTGGTAGTCCTCTTTGCTGAATGGAGTCACCAGGACAGATGTGTCTCCATACAATGCAAAACTGCTGTGTTTCTGCTCACTTTGATGAGACACCTTGTCCGTCTCTCAGAAGGGGAGATCTCACTTCGAGATAAAGCTCTTGCAGCAGGCAATAACCATCAAAACTATGCCACCAGTCACTAGGACCCCATGGAAAAAATTCTAGCTAGCAGTCTTGAGATGGGGGACTGCCCCCCTGACGTTGGCCCCACCCCAGACATCACCAGTCATATAAAGGGGCAGTTCCCCGGCACCACCTCAGTTTTTTTCCCCACCGTCAACCCTTGAATCTCGGCTCCAAGGACGCCTCCTGCTACCGAGCCGTAGTACAGAAAATGATCCTCCCTATCTTTGACTACGGGAACGTAGTCTACAGTGCTGCACCCAAGTCCACTCTAGCAAGACTGGACCCTCTCTTCCACTCCTTCTGTCGTTTCGTACTGGACTGTCCACCCACCACCCATCATTGCGCCCTCTACCAGACCGTGGGCTTCACCTCCCTCCAGGACTAAAGACTGTCCCACTGCACTTTGTTCACGGCCAAGTTCTGGACCCAGTCCCTGCAGTTTACCTCACTTCTGTGCTGTCTGCTCCTTTCTTTTCAGCTTATGCACTGTGGAGGAGGACATCCTCGCCAAGCTTCAGGCCTCAGGGAGGGCCATAAGATCGGGCTGCTCCCTTTATCATACCCAGCCCAGGCCTGCCCAGAAGAATCCTTTTGTTGCCAGCCTCCCCGCAAAGCCCAACAGCCAGCTAAAACCCAGGGCAAATACAAAACTGCAACACCTGCCTTGCCCACCCCAGCCGCTTCGCTAGAAAAATCCCCAGAGAGGGACTAGAGCCCCCCCAACTCCTTGCTCGACCCACTCCTTCGGGTGTAGCAGGAGGTGGTGGTAGGGGGTCGTTTCACCCTCTGCCTGACCAAGTGGAGGGAGATGACAACAGACGGCTGGGTACTTCAGTTAATCGAGCAGGGTCACTGTCTTGTTTTCTGGCCTCTAGACAACCCCCATCTCTGTCCTACTACCTGCCTTATCATTTCCCCCTTATACGGGAGGAAATCCATGCTCTTCTACGAAAGTGGGCTAGAGAGCCAGTCCCAGTATCACAACAGGGTCAAGGCTACTTTTCTTACTTCTTCCTAGTCCCCAAGTGCACAGGTAACCTCAGGACAGTCCTGGACCTGAGCAAACTAAATCTCTCCATTCTGTACAAGAAATTCAGAATGGTCATGCTGCAAGGCCTTCTTCTCCGTTACATCAGGGGGACTGGATCTGTTCCCTGGACATCCACTTCCAGGGAGCTCACTTCCAGTTTCGATCACTCTCATTTGGCTTGTCTTCAGCCCCCAGGGTTTCTACCAAGTGCCTGGCAGTGGTAGCAGATGCCCTCTGGCGCCAGGTATTCTATGTCTTTCCCTACCTGGATGGTAAGCTCTTAGTGGTCCCGTCCAGGGAGCGCCTTCTGCTAACCCTGGAGCATACCCGCAGCCTTTTTCGGGACCTTGGGGTGACCAGTCTGGTCAAGTCGTTCCTTTCAAACCACATGAAGTCTTGCTGTATTCTGACTATTGCAGTTAGCCCCAGCACTCAAACTGCCCCGGAGAGATGAGGGTTAATTTTCTATGCAGAGCATAGAACGTTGAGCTTGAGCTCGGTTCAAACCTCTGTCTGCTGCACTTAGAAGCACAGCCGTAAGATTCTTTACTCCACCTAACTGAACGGTCGCTCCGGAGATTTCTCCTTTGCTTGCAATTCGAAAGTTGGTTAAAGTCTTCGGTTTTACCGATTATTTTTTCGCAAGTTTCGATTCAGATTTCTGTCTGTGGTACAGTAAGTACTACGTAGTGAACTAGACATAGTAAACTTGTGGAAATGGTAAAAATTGATTTTCGACCGGTTTGTCTGAACCAGCCGTTTAGTGAATTACATATTCTGTCTTTGTTTCTAAACTTAGAGTGTGGTTACCGGTTCTTATCGGTTTATAAAAAAAAGCATTTTCTTGTGTTTTTTTCCAATACCCGTGACACGGTTAGAAACCGATAAGGGTGTCTTGTCTGGTTGTTTGCCATAAAAAGGGTACGTTTGTGGTTAGGATGGCTGTGTCTGAGAAACCCGAAAGAAAAACTGGGCCCTCTGAGTTTCAACACTGCAGTGTGTGTGGGGGAGGTCTTTGCTAAGGCCGATCCCCACACCACCTGTGTTTATTGTCTGTGGTTTGACCACCTCGATTCAGACTCCAAATCTGTAAAAATTTCCCTAAGTCTACCCTGGAAAAAAGATTAGGTAGGCTTAGGGATAAGGAGGCCGTGAAGTGTGCTGACCCAGATGGCCAGCCCGGTTTGGTTCCGACCGAACCTGAGGGAGTGCCTTCTGACCAGGGCGATACTTCTTCGGGCAAGAGGAGAGATGATCTTGAGGGATTGGTTCCTACAAAAAGACAAAGAAAAGAAAAATCGGCCGGTTTGGATCCAGAGACCCATTTTCTGACCGTTGAAGAGATTGCCAAAGTGATAAGGATTGCAGAATTGCTTCACCCGGTTCCGTCTGATCCGGCGCCTTCTGGCAGGCGCTCGGTTCGGTCAGTTCCTCCGGTTCACGGTTATGCGTCTGAAGATTTTTATGAACCGGATTTGGAAGGGGATGAAGAATATGGTGATGACAATAACGATGGTGTGGAAGGTCTGGATGAGCACATTGAACCGGACATCTCCCCAGACAGGCCTTCTGGTGTTTCCCCTCCTAGGCTTTCTGAGTCCCCTTCCCACTATATGTTTTACAGGAAAATGGCAGAAACCCTCCAGCTGCTTGTGGAGGAAGCCATGGAGGAACAAGAGGAATCTGATTATATGGAGATGATGGACATCCCAGAGTCCAAGAGACTGTCTATTCCCTTCATAAGTCTTTTGGGAAACAGACACAAAAGATTTTAAAAACTCCAAATTCTGTACCTCCTGTCGACAGAAGGATGGACAAAAGGTATACCTTATCAGGTTCAGGTACAGAGTACTTGTATCAGCAACGCAGCCATGTTGGGGTTGTGCAGGCTGCAGCCTGTGATAAGGCTAATATACCCTTGGCTTCACACACCCCAGATAAAGACTCTAGGAAGCTGGGTGCCATGGCAAAGAAACAGTACATGGCATCCGCCTTGGGACTCAGGCAGGCTAATTATATGGCCTATGCAGCCAGGTACCAAAGTCCAGGTGGGACACTGTACTGGCACTGGCTAAGCAGGCCTCCCCCCAGCTAGCCTTGGAGCTAGAGGGGGTGGCTGCTGATTGGATTGAGACACCTAAGGTACAGTTCCATGCTGCTGTGGACTCCAATGATGTGTCATCTAGAGTCATGGCTACATCTGTGGCTCTTCGGAGAATGGCTTGGCTCAGATGTACTAGTCTCTCACAGGACACCCAGGCTAAGGGCATGGATTTCCCTTTGGTGGATAATTCTCTGTTTGAGGAGCAGACAGAGAATTACATGAAAAAGATGAATTGAGTATAGGACCACGTCTAGGAGTGCACAGGCCAAGGAAAGGCGGGCAACTCCTCGAAGGCAGCAAACTAGAGGCAGAGGCAGGCCTTTTCATAGGCCTTTCTACCAAGCACAGGCCTCTTCTCCTTTTCCTCAGAGGGGGTTCTTCAGAGGGAGAGGCAGAAGGGGGATGAGCAGGGCTGCATCCACCCCTCAACCTAGGGCTCCTGCCACGCAGACACCCTGATGTGTCAGCCTGGGTCAACTCCCTCATTCCTGTAGGAGGCAGGCTGGCTTACTTTGTCCAGGACTGGATGTCTGTTACCTCAGACAAGTGGGTCCTGGAGGTGGTAAGCCAGGGGCTGGTTCTCGGCTTCAAGAAATTTCCAAAGCTGAGGGCCAGATCTTTTCCATCTGCAAGCATCTCCAAAACCATTGCCTTAGAGGCAGAGGTTTCATCTCTACTGGCTCTAAAGGCTGTAGAGAGAGTTCTTACCTTGTACAGGGGCCAAGGTCTGTATTCCAGGTAATTCCTTACCCCAAAAAAGACAGGGGAGTGATGACCCATCCTAGACTTAAGATACCTGAACAAACATCTTTTAAAACCAAAATCCAGAATGGTGACTCTGGGAATAATCCATCCCTCTCTAAGGCCAGGGGACTGGCTAGCCTCCCTGGACTTAAAAGATGCCTACTTTAACATCCCCATCAGGTGCTCCCACAGAAAGTACCTCAGGTTCGAATTGCCTTCAGGCCATTATCAGTTCAAAGCTATGCCCTTCCGGCCTGACATTGGCTCCAAGGGTATTCACAAAATGCCTTGCAGTAGTAGTGGCCTTTTTAAGAAGGAAGGATATTTCCATATGTCCATACCTAGACGACTGGCTCATTGTGGGTCAGTCCCCAGACCAAGTCAAGTCAGACCTGCTAGTGACTCGGCAAATGCTCACTTCCCTAGGATTCCTTCTCAGTCTTCCCAAGTCAGTTCTCAAGCCTATCCAGCTCCTCACCTTCATAGGTGCAGAGTTGGATACAGTTAAAGCAAGAGCTTTTCTTCCCCTGGAAAGGGTAAGGGCTATTGTAGAGCTGGCTTCTTCATTCCACCTTCTGGTCTCCCGGCCGGCAAGGCACTTCCTTCAGCTTCTGGGCCACATTGCAGCTTCTGCAGCAGTGCTCCAAGGGGCCAGATTTCCAATGAGGGACATTCAGTTTCACCTGAGGGCCTTTTGGTCTCAGAAGAAAGATTCTCTAACCAAACTAGTTCCAGTGACTCAGACTCTGATCCAGGTTCTCCAATGGTGGCAGGATCAGGGCAACCTCAGACAAGGAGTCCCATTTGTCACTCAGTCTCACTCTGTGGTCTTAACCACAGAAGTTTCTCTATTGGGGTGGGGAGCCCATCTGGGGGCTCTCACAGCCCAGGGACTGTGGTCCTGTCAGGAATCCCTTTTTCATATCAGTCTCTTGGAACTCAGGGCGGTCTTTCTGGCCTTGCAAGCTTTCTCTCGGTCAGTGCAAAACAAGGTGGTTCAGGTCAGGACAGACAACACTACCACCATGTGGTACATCAACAAGCAGGGAGGCACTCGGTCCATGGCCTTGTGCAGAGGAGCTATGAAATTGTGGTCCCTAGCTTATTCTCTGCAGACCTCTCTGATAGCATTCCACCTTCCAGGGAAGGACAATGTGCTAGCAGATGCATCGAGCAGGATCTCCCAGGGCCATCACGAATGGTCCCTGGACCATCCGGTGTTGAAAGTGATTTTTTTCAAGGTGGGGCACTCCAGAGATAGATCTCTTTGCAGTCCCAGACAATCACCAACTTTCTCTGTTTTGTTGCAGACCCCCAGTCTTGGGCTCAGTCCCTCTGGATGCTCTGATCTTGAACTGGGAGGGGACATTTCTATATGCCTTCCCTCCTTTTACTCTGCTGTTCAAGGTTCTGGTCAAGATAAGGTCACAGCCCTGCAAAGTGACTCTGATTGCTCCAGACTGGGCCAGGCAGCCTTGGTACCCCCTGTTGCTGTCCCTAACTGTCCATCTTCCCCGTCTCTTCCCAGGAATTACAACCTGTTAACCTCCTCTCAGGGGAGGATTTGGTACCCCAGTCTTCGGTCTCTCAATCTCAAGGCATGGCTCTTGAAGTGATAGAGTATGCAGATTTTCATCTGTCCCAAGGGGTTCTGGATATTCTCAAAGCCTCTCGAAAACTTGCCACCAGAAAAACTTGTAACTCCAAATGGAAAAGATTCAGCATTTGGTGTTCCAAGAAGCATATATCCCCGGGCACTGCTGAATTGTCTACAGTTCTGGATTATATGGTTCATCTTAATGGCCTAGGCCTCGGACCAGCTACTCTCAAAGTACATTTGTCAGCTGTTTCTGCTTTTCTGTCAGTGGGAAAGCCTTCCTCACTGTCATTTCACCCTGTATTCTGTAAATTTTTCATGGGATTGCTTCATACCAATCTCCCCTTTAGGGATCCTACCCCTGCTTGGGATCTTAATGTTTGCATTGCTTAGCTTATGCAACCCCCTTTTGAGCCTTTGTCTTCAGCAAAGCTTAAGTACTTGACTTGGAAAACTGTGTTCCTGGTAGCTATTACCTCTGCCAGGTTTATCAGTGAATTGCAAGCTCTGTCAGTGGAGCCTGATTTTATCTCATTCCATGGAGATAAGGTGGTCCTTAGAACTAACAGGAGGTTTTTTACCTAAAGTGGTTTCAGATTTTCATTTGAACCAATCTATGTCTCTCCCTGTGTTCTTCACTGATCATTCTTCTTCAGGAGAAAGAAGTTCACACAGTTTGGATGTTAAAAGAGCCCTTAGTTACTACATTGAGCGTACTAAGGCTCACAGGTTTGACTCCCTCTAGTTGTTTCTCACTTATGAGAAAGTGGGGAAGGGCAGACCTGCCACTAAGAGAACTATTGCCAGGTGGATTGTCTCTTGTATTCAATTCTGCTATGAGAAGCTAGGCAAAATACCTCCCTCAGGTCTGAGGGCTCATTCAACTAGCAGGTACAGCTGCTTTCCTGGCTGTGGCCAGGGATATTCCTTTGCTAGAGATATGTAAAGCAGTCACCTGGAAAATGGTCCATACATTTACCAAACATTACTCCCTGGACATCCAGGCTAGGAGTGATGCTCTGTTTTGTACAGCAGTACTGCAGAGCCTGTTCCTAAGGTAGGTTCGATTCCCTCCTCCATGGAGGTACTCCTTGGTAGTTTGCAATAGTCAGAATACAGCAAGACTTCATGTGGTTTGAAGAAAAAATTACCCACCTTAGTAATTATGTTTCTTTTAATGGAGTCTTACTGTATTCTGACCTCCCTCCCTGCCTCCCCTCTCAGAACCTGCTTTTGGGAAGTGGGCTGGCAGGTGCAGTGTTGCACCCCAAGGGTGCATTTGGGCGCGCCCTCCTTTTAGAGAGGGGGAGTGGGTTATATTATTAATTTAACAGTCTTAAGTTGTTCACTACCTGGTTTTTGATTTTGGATTTCTTGACTCGAGTCTTTTGGGGATCCAAAATATTTGGTTGCCATTTGGCTAGTAAAAATGTAACAATTTCCACATAGTAGTTAGTTAATTAGCTCATAAGAATCTGACGGTTGTGCTTCTAAGTGCAGCAGACAAAGGTTTGAACCGAGCTCGAGCTCAACGTTCTATGCTCTGCGTAGAACATTAACCCTCTTCTCTGTGGGGCAGTTTGAGTGCTGGGGCTAACTGCAGTAGTCAGAATACAGCAAGACTCCATTAAAAGAAACATAATTACTAAGGTGGGTAATTTTTCCTTCTCCCTGCCATCGCCTTCAGTATATTGGGGCAGTCCTGGACATGGCTCAGAGCATGGCCTTCCTTCCCATTATAGAGCAGACCGCCCTGCCCACTTGTTCCTACTCCTCCTGTGTCACATGGCGGCTGCCATAGTAACAGTCCATCTAGACAGGCTGTACATGAGAGTCCCTTAGTGGACACTCAGAGTTCAGTGGGATCAGCGTTACAGACAATCTTGACCAGATGGTCATGGTCTCAGTCCCCGTAAAAAGAGTTCTGATGTGGTGGCTGTAGCCCAGCAACCTCCTCGTGGTGGGGGGGTCCACTTATTTTTAACCCCTTCTAAGCAAATCTTGACCATAGATACATCAGGCTCGGAATGGGGGCTTATCAGGGGGCTCACCAGACCCAAGGACTGTGGTCAGCAGCTGAGGGACATCTGCATATAAATGTTGTGGGGATATGAGCTGTTCTATGTGCCCTTTAGGCCTTCCAGACCCAGCTCTTCCCAGGTCCACTGCTGATCCAGACAGAACACCAGCATGGTCTACTACATCAAGCAAGGGGAAGGGGGACCCACTCGTATCCCCTGTGTCGGGAGGCGATGCGAGTGTGGTGTTGGGCGCTGGACCACGGCTTTCATCTTTCAGCCGTGCATGTCCTAGACATGCAAAACATCTTAGCAGATAGCTTAAGCTGGTCTGTCTTGGGAGCACAAGTGAGAGCTTCTGCTCTACATAGCAGAAGATCTGTTCGACCACTGGGGTCGCCTCGAGTTGGACCTTTTTGCATCCCTACTCAGTGCAAAACTGCCCCTTTTCTGCTTGCCCGTCCGTGGAGCTTTCTGGCAAGACTCATTGTTCCCCTTCTGGAAAGGGAGGTTCATACCCCAGGAAATCTGTCTGTATTCTGACAAAATGCAGTATGGTATCACTATAGGACGTCCTGGAGTCAAAATAGTTAATAGAACGTATGCACATGGTGGAATGCTAGGCTCGAGCTTGGTTTTCAAACCACTGTCCCTGGTTGTACTTCCTGCAACTATCAGATTTTTTTATTCAGCTTGCCTCAGTAAGACATCTCCGGAGAGCTCTCCTTCACTTTCCTGAAGAATTTTTGTTTTTATTGGTTTTCTAAATACCTTTTATTTCTTTTCGTTTTTTGAAGCACTGTCCTCGGTTTACAGGTAGATTCGTTAGATTAGTATATTTTCTGGTAAGTTTTTCGGTTCCTTGCTGTTTTTTTCCAATCAGGAAGGAACCAGACTTTACTTATTCTGTGAAAAGTTATTTGGTTTATATTTTGTTTAATTCAGATTTCCCTGGTGACAGGGCTTCTTGGGCTTTGTTTCTTACCAGGCTAACCCTCGGCTGTTGTTGTTTTGGTCTCTCAAATGACTCCCCAAAAAAAAAAAAAAAGAGATCCAGAGAAGACACTCCTTTTTCTCAGAGTTAAATCTACTCATCCCGCTTTTAGGGTTATTTAGTATGTGTTAGACTCCCAAGAAAAGAACCGGTCGTACAGGTGTCCAGTGTACCAAATGCGGAGAACCATTTTCTAAAGCAGATCTTCATTGGTTTATGTTATCTGCCTAGGGTTTGACCACCTGAAAGCAGACTTTGAGATCTGTAAGAATTTTCTCCAGTCCAAGCTTGACAGGCGTCTTAACCGACTGAGGGAAAAAATGGCCGATAAGGCTGCTGACCCAGCCTGGGGCTGCTCCTCCTCACACTAAGGAACCTTAGGAACAACCCTCTGTTGAGGGCAAAACTTCCTTTGGGAGGAAACGAGTTGCTGAACCGGCTATCGCAACCAAACAGAAAAAGAAAGAAAAACACTCGGCACAAGAACCGCAACCAACAAAGTCGTTGGTTCCAACCACTGAGGAGATTGCTAACGCTGCAAAAACAATGCAGTTGCTGCAATCTGGCACACCAGTTCCAGTTCAAGGAACAGTTCTTCGCCTCACACCTGTTCCCGATTCCTTTGAACGAGGTACGAAATGTTATGAAGAGGAGGAGGAAGGAGAGGAGGAGGAGGACTATGGTGAGCCTCCTGAACCGGGTGTCTCCTGATCCTCAATGCCCTGATTCCCCTGACAAGGGATCTGAGAATTACACCTCTCATTTTGCCTTTATGAAACACGTGGCACAAACCGTGGACCTTCCCACTCAGGAGTCATCTGAGGAAGATTTGGAACCTGATTATATGGAGATGATGGGCGTGCCAGCAACTAAAAAGTTGGTATTGCCCATTCACAAGTCCCTTAAGAAGCAAGTGACAAAAATTTTGCAGACACCCATTTCTGTCCCCCCTGTGGACAAGAGGATGGAGAAGTACTTGGTGGCCAAAGGAGGAGCAGAATTCCTTTTTGGACACTCCAGTCATGAGGGGGTGGTGCAGGCTGCTGCTTGTGACAAAGTAGGAATACCACTGGCATCACATCCTCCCGAAAAGGACTCCAGAAGGATAGATTCTATGGCCAAGAAGATATATCTGGGTTTTTCTTTGGCCATTATGCAGGCTTCATATATTGCCTATGTGTCCAGGTACTAGAGAAATCTCTGAGACAGTGTATTGGAAATTGCCAAGACTGTTAATGCCCCATGGATCGGACCTGACAGAGGCTGCCTTACAAGGCATAGAAGGTTCCAAGTATCAGACTTGTATGACAGTTGATGCCAGTGTCACTGCAGCTAGGCAGATGGCCACTTCAGTGTCTCTCAGAAGGTTTTCCTGGCTCAGGACTACTAATATGTCCCAGAACACCCAGACAAAAGCCTTGGACTTCCCTTGTGAGCCCACATCTCTGTTTGAGGAGCAAACAGAGGCTTACATAAACAAAATGGATGAGTACGAGGCAGCTTACAAAAGTGCAGCTGCCAAGCAGAAGGCGTCCAGCTCCCACAAACACCAGGGTAGAGGTGGTAGGGGGTAGAGCCCAGTAAAAACCTTTGTTTCCAGCCTAAGGCCTTCCCAATCTGTCAGCAGCAGATAGGGTATTTCAGAGGCAGGGGCAGAAAGGGCAGTGGTCATACTGGCCCCAGCCCACAGCCTGCTGCACAGACAAAACAGAACCCCTGATGTGCCTGTCGGGGTCACCTCCCCATCTCCAGTAGAGGGCAGGCTAGCCCACTGTCTCCAGGCATGGCAAATCATCACCACAGACAAGTGGGTCCTGGAGTTAGTGGGCCAGATCTGGCTCTCGACTTCAACGTTATGCCCAGGCTGAGGGCAAGACTGTTCAGACCCACTACCTTATCAGAAACAGCCCTGCTGGAGGGGGAAGTAACCAACCTTCTATTGCAAAGTGCACTAAAACCTGTCCCTCTGGCACAAAGAGGGAAAGGTCTGTACTCAAGGTACTTCCTCACTGCAAAGAAAACTAGGAGTGACAACCCATACTAGATCTCAGACACTTAAACAGGCATCTTAACAAAACCGGAATTCAAAATGGTGACCCTGGCAACCATTCTCCCAACATTAAGACAAGGAGATTGGCTGGCATCTCTAGACCTAGAGGACATTTGCTTTCACATCCCCATCAAGCAATCACACAGAAAGTACCTCAGGTTCAGATTGCCATCAGGTTATTACCAGTTCAGGGCTTTGCCCTTCGGCCTGACTTCTGCCCCAAGGGTGCTCACAGAGTGGCAGTGGTCATGGCACACCTAAGAAGAAAAGGGGTGACAGTGTTTCCCTACCTGGATGTCTGGCTAGTCATAGGTCAATCACCTCAGCAGGTCAGGGATGCCCTGGTGGTCACACAGGATACCCTGCAGTCACTAGGGTCCCTGGTGAATCTAAAAAAGTCAGTGCTGGAACCAGTCCAGCTCCTGGAGTTTATAGGAGCGGAATTGGATACTCTGCAGGGAAAGGCATTCCTTCCTCAGGGAAGAGTGGACAGCCTGGTGCAGATAGCCAGTTCCTTCCGGTTATATGCCCCAGGCCAGCAAGGCAGTTCTTACAACTGTTGGGCCCCATGGCAGCATCAGCAGCAACAGTGCAAGGTTCCAGAAGAGAGAGACTATTCAGTTTCATCTCCGATCCCATCGTTCCCAGAAAAGGGACTGACTTCCTGTCAAAGCTGTTGCCAGTCACAGGAACTCTCATCCAGGCACTCCAATAGTGGCAGAAAAGGGGCAACCTCAGGGAAGGTGTACCATTCCTGCAACAGCCCCCAACAGTAGTGCTAACAACAGATGCCTCCCTCCTAGGATGGGGTTCCCATCTAGGGGAGCACGCTGCTCACAGGTTATGGCCTCAGCAGGAGTCAATGCTGCACATGAACCAGTTAGAGCTCAGGGCAGTTTGTCTGTACATTCAGTCCTTTGCCACAATGCTCCAGGGCAAGGTAGTGCAGGTCAGGACAGACAATACCACCACCATGTATTACTAAACAAGCAAGGGGGCACAAGGTCAACCCCACTGTTCACTGAGGCCATGAGAATCTAGAGTTTGGCTTACTCTCTCAGAGTCTCTGTCAGACGTCCATCTCCGTGGAAAGGACAGTATCCTAGCAGATGCACTCAGAAGGATCAGTCAAAACCCACCACGAGTGGGCACTCAACAGGCAGGTTCTGCAGACTGTTTTCAGGAGGTGGGGCACTGCAGAAGTGGATCTTTTTGCAGCCCTAGATGACCATCAGCTGCCGCAGTTCTGCTGCAGGCCTCCTGTGGTAGGCACAGAGCTGGTGGATGCACTACTGCTGGGCTGGACAGGGAAGTTTCTGTATGCCTTCCCTTTGTTGCTGAAAGTACTCAAACTCAGGACCCAGCAGGCAACAATGATCCTCATTGCTCCAGATTGGACCAGGCAACCCTGGTACTCGCTTCTGTCTCTGTCAGTAGCCAGACCAGTCATCCTCCCGAGGAAGCACAACCTATTGACCTCCTCTCAGGGCAGACTCCTTCACCCCAACCTCCAGTCCCTCAGGCTTGGGGCCTGGCTCTTGAGGACCTAGACTATGCCAGCTTGTACCTCTCCAAAGAGGTTTTGGAGGTGCTCAGGGTCTCTAGAAAACCCTCTACCAGGAAGACCTACACATCCAAGTGGACAGTATTTTCCATCTAGTGTCAGAACAAGGATATAGACCATAACCAGGCAGGGTTGCCAGTAGTCTTAGACTATCTGACACATCTCCATTCCCTTGGCTCAAGACCATCCACCCTTAAGGTGCATTTGGCAGCGGTCTCCGCTTACCTATCAGCAGGTAAGGGCTCATCCCTGGTTTATAATCCAGTATTCAGAAAGTTTTTTAAAGGGCTGTTGCATTTGCATATCTCACCCAGGGAGCCAGCCCCAGCTTGGGATCTCAACTTATACGTTGCACAGTTTATGCAGCCACTCTTTGAGCCCATGTCCTCAGCAGAGCTCAAATATGTGACTTGGAAAACAGTGATCTTACTTCGAGAGGGCTCTTGCAGTAGGTAATTACATATAGGACTGATGCCGGCAGGCGACAGGACCCCACGGAAAAATTTCTAGCTAGGAGTCCCTGGCGGGGGACAGCCCCCATGTCAGGTGACCGGCGTCAGGAGACGTCAGTATAAAGGGGCAGTCCCTGGACGCCCACCGTTAGCTTGTGCAGCGCCTTGCGGAAAAGTTCATGCCTCGTCAGCCCTACCTTCGTCGGTTTTTTACCAAAAAACTCTCTATTTTTCGACTAACGTCAGTACTAGCGTTGGTGTATGTCATCCCTTACACCCTCCGAGCACAAGAATAAGTGCGATTCGTGCGGCGCCCAGCTACCGCATAAGGACGGCCAATCCCTGTGCCTGTTCTGCCTAGGCCCCGATCACCTGGTCGAGAAGTGCCAGCACTGCCTCAGTTTTAACACGGCTACCCGGAAAAGGCGGCAGCAATCCCTGGAAGCCCATATTCTAAAGAAGAAAATGAGTTCTATGGAGAAGGAGCTCAAAAAACTGAGGCAGGCATCCACTTCCCCCGAAGGACATCGGAAGAAGAAGGAGAGGCACCGGGACAAGGGCTCCTCCACCGCATCTCCCTCGGGAGTCGCTGGGATGCAGGTAACATCCCCTCCCGGGGATCGCTCCTCGACTGTCACCTCGGTGGTTTCTGAGGGGGCGTCGGCCCGCCCGTCTGGCTCGCGCTCAGGCCTTGCGGGAGCCTCTGGGCAGTTGGAGGCCTCCGCCCCTGGTTCGGCCACAGGCTCGCGGCCTACCACTGTGGGCAGCTCCGGTAAGCCGAGCGTCGGCTCCTCTGACGTCCGCCCGGAGAGGGCCAGTAAGACATCCGACCCTCCGGGGCGACACGCGGCTTCCTCTCCACTGGACCAGGCCGATCACTCAGCCTGCCTCCGGTGACGGCTCTCGTAAGTCGGACATCGGCTCCTCCGGCGCCCGCCAAGAGCTCGCCACTAAGCCTCACGTCAGCTCGTCCGACGTCCGGCCGGCGAAGGAACCGGCGACGGACCTCCCAACATCCGTCGTTCCTGGTTCCCCGCAGTCTGCCGCTGCCGTCCGGGAACCAGCGTCTCCCCAACCTGACCCCGGGGACTTTTCCCCTCCGTACCCGGGGAAGCTGAGGATCTTTTGCCTCCGTCAGTCCTTCCTCCACCTGGAGCGCCGGACCTGACGTCGGCCCCCCGGATGCCGGCCCCTCCGACGTCAGTACCTCCGGCACCAGGGCCTCCGCTGTCAGCCCTGACATCGGCCTTACCGAGTCCGGGAGATATTCTGCTCCCATCGGGCCCTCCGGGCTGTCCACTATGGACCCACCTGTGAGGCCTCCTGCCGGGCTGTCTGCTCCGGCAGCCCCCCCCCGGCTCCCGAGTATCCTCCGTCTTATTCGACGCTGATGTACCCAGGAATGCAGTATCTGGCACCACAGTACTAGACGCCACAATACCCGACGCCGGGCTACCCGCAGCCGGGGTTTGGATCCGCTCCATCACGGTTATAACTTGTGTCCTTATCCCCACCTCCTTCTCCTCCTCCACCCCTCCTGCAGCGGTGGACCTGCAGGAGACTCTGACCTCCTGGTGGGCTGAGACCAAGCTCAGCTCACCAAGAGGTCGAGCGCTTCGGCGGCGGTGCCATCCCAGGTTCCCGTCGCCCGGGCGGCACACTCCCTCATCACCACCTCCGGACTCCAGGGTTCTTCCGTCTGGATCCAGAGAGGGGCAGGACACACTTCCCCGGGAACTTCCCAAGGGGTCCGTTCCTCCCCGGGTCGGGAAAAGGAGTCTTTCTCTTCTTCATCCTCCTCTTTGCTCTCGGACTCTTCCGACAGCTGCTCCGAGAGAGACGACGAGCCTCGCTCTCCGTTGAAGCCCCGGCCAAGGACTCCTCCGGAGGATCCTTCTTTTATGGAGTTGCTTAGGAAAATCCAGGAGGTTCATCAGTGGCACTCCCTAGAACCAGATCCTCAGCGTCTGAAACTTGCTGAACATCTGGATCTACCCGTGACAGCTCCTACCTTGGTGCCACCCTGGATAGAGCCTCACGCCGACCTTGTTACCACAATATAAAAACAGCCGTCGGCCTTAGCGCCACTTCCTAGGAAGTCAAACCGGCTATATCAGGCTCCAGAGGGTGTTGATTTCCTGGATTCTCACCCTCGTGCCGACTCGGTCGTGATTAGCGCCGCTCACGGCCGGTCGGCTAACCCTAAACATCTTAACTCGTCACCTCCTGATAAGGAATCTCGCCTTCTGGACCAGTATGGGAGAAAGATTTACGCTTCCTCCACACTGGGAATTAGGGCCCTGAACTATGTCGGCCACATGGGGGACTACCAGAAGGCCATCCTGACTCAGGCGGAAGCCAAACTGGACTCCTTGCCTGACTCCCAAGTCAAGCAGGAGTTGGCTGATCTCGTCCATCTGCTCGTTCAGCCAGTCGACACATGCTACATGCGACATACGATGCAGTGGACACTGCTGGGCGGAGCTCAGCTTTCAGCTGTGGGACTGTGGTGTCATGCTTGGCTCCAGCGTGTCAGGCTTGGTCCCGGAGGTGCAATCTGCTATCCAGGAGCACCCTT
The DNA here is from genome assembly GCA_016271365.2 of Neoceratodus forsteri. Taxonomy (NCBI): domain Eukaryota; kingdom Metazoa; phylum Chordata; order Ceratodontiformes; family Ceratodontidae; genus Neoceratodus; species Neoceratodus forsteri. The sequence goes on along the minus strand of CM057454.1, from coordinate 1,018,527,618 downwards.
CCGAGGGCGGTGCTGGGGATGATGTCAAGGACATCGTCACCCCGTTGCAAGAAGGGCGGCACTGAAGTCAGTTGATTCCATGTACCATCCCCATCAGCAACCAGCGCTGATCCCTTTCGCAGGCAATTTGCCAAAAGGCGGAAACCCAGGAAGGCGGGCCTAAACCGCCAGGCTCCGCAGCTGCCAAGCCCCCACCCAAAAAGCAGCGGGTGCTTCAGCTGCGAGGCTGCCCCACACACCTGACTCCTTTCCTCTCCCACTGCCTCCGGACTCCCGGAGGAACCCGGTAGGAGGAGGTTTCCCTCCACCTTCCGGGATGGGAGAGGATAACCACAGATTCTTGGGTGCTCCAGCTCATAGCAGAAGGACACTCCATAGAGTTTCTTCAGAAACCATCCCGCCACCCCCCTCTGAAGTCGTTGTATTCATGGGAACATCTTCCTTTGGTCCAGGAGGAAATCTCAGCTCTTCTGCTGAAGCAAGCGATAGAACCTGTTCCCCTTCATCTTCAGGGGACGGGTTACTATTCCCATTTCTTCCTGGTCCCAAAGAAGACAGGAGATCTCAGACCAATTTTAGATCTCCGTTCCCTGAATCTTTACATAGAGTACAAAAGGTTCAGGATGCTCTCTTTGCAGAGCCTTCTGCCCCTCCTCCTTGGGTCAATGGCTTTGTGCTCTGGATATGCAGGATGCTTATCTGCACATTCCCATTTGCATCTCGCCATAAATACCTTCGTTTTGCGTTCGGAGACTACTACCAGTTCAAGGCGCTTCCGTTTGGTCTATCCTTGGCCCCCCGAGTATTTACCAAATGCCTGGCAGTGGTGGCAGCCCACCTGCGTACCAAGGGAATGCAGGTTTTCCCTTACCTGGATGACTGGCTCCTGGCGGCCTCATCCAGGGAGGAACTCGTGCGTTTTCTCTCCCTTACCCAGCAGGTTTTTGCCTGCCTGGATATTACCATCAACCATTCTAAGTCTCATCTGGACCCATCCCAGAGGCTACAGTTTATCGAGGCGATCTTGATACGACCGTGGGCAAAACCTTCCTGCCTCCAGTTGAAGGCCACCCTTCAGACCCAAATAAGTCTGTTGTCTGACACATGAGGATGGTCTCTCAGTCGGTCCTTCGCCTTCTCCAGGCTTATGGCGGCTGCTTGTCGATGGTACCTCGTCGCCGGCTCCACATGAGGATCTCTCAGTGGACTCTCGCTTTCAGTGGGATCAGCTAGTGGGCGACCTAGATCACTCAGTTCTGATCTCCTGCTTGATCACGAGACTTGCAATGGTGGATGGTTCAAGAGAACCTTTTCAGGGAGTTCCTTTCTTTCATCCTCCCCATCCCAGACTCTTAACCACAGGCGCCTCTGGCGGGTTGAGAGCCCATCTAGGTCCTCATCCGGACCCAGGGCTCCTGGTCAAGCTAAACAAGCTCTCCACATCAAATGTGCTCGAGCTTCGGACAGTGTTGTACGCTGTCCAAGCCCTTCACCAGTACATCCTTCCCGGCCACCTAGCTGTCCAGACAGACAACATGTGCGTGGTGTGGTATATCAACAAGCAGGGAGGGACTCGGTCCTACCCTCTATGCAGGGAGGCAATGAGGGTTTGGGATTGGGTAACACAACACGACCTTCACCTCACAGCGATTCACGTTCCGGGAGTCGACAACACCCTGGCAGACAAGCTAAGTTGCTCTTCTGCTCTGACTCACTATTGGGAACTGGACCAAGGGGTCTTAGACAGTATCTTCCAGCTTTGGGGAACACCACAGGCCGACCTGTTCGCATCCCCACTAAACGCGCAAAACTTCCCGTCTTCTGCTCACTCGTTCCAGAGCGAGGCGCTTTTTGGAGCGACGCTCTATCTCTAGACTGGAAGGACAGATTCGTCTATGCCTTTCCCCCAATTCCACTTATCCCACGAGTCTTGCAGAAACTAGCTTCAGAAGGAGCGCGAATGATTCTGATCGCTCCTTTCTGGCCCAGGCAAGTCTGGTTCTCTCTTCTTCAACAATATTCAGAAGATCCTCCTCTTCCTCTATCTTGAGGCTTGTTGACCCAGGATCAGGGGACCTTGGTCTATCCAGGCCTCACATCCCTCCAACTGCATGCCTGGCTCCTGCAGACCTAGCCCAATCCCGTTTTGGAGTGTCTCCCAAAGTGGCGGAGATTTTAGTGGAGGCCAGAAAACCCTCCACCAGAACCACTTATGCCAGGAAGTGGAAAATATTCACTATTTGGGCCGCTTCCAAGAACGTGGAACCTTTCTCCTGTTCAGCGGGGCTTCTGCTGGAGTATCTGGCATCTGTTTGACCTGGGTCTCAGCCATTACTCTCTGAAGGTACACATGGCGGCCATTTCGGCCTATCATGTTCCCTTCGCGGACAAGGCTTTTGCTCAACTGGAGGTCTCAAGACCTTTCTCAGAGGGTCCTCCACCTGAGGCCCCCATCCATACTCCTGCTCCCCTTGGGACTTGAACTTTGTTCTCGAGAAACTTACTCTTCCTCCTTGAACCTGCAGCTTCTGTGGATTTGAAGTTCCTTTAAATGGAACACGCTCTTCCTGAGTGGCCATTACTTGGCTCAAGAATCTCCGAGCTCAGGCCTGATGTGTAAAATCCCTTACTTGATTTTTCGCAAGAAACGAGTTGCTCTTCGCACGAATCCTAAGTTTCTACTTAAAGTAGTAGCAGAGTCTACCTTAAATCAGTCCATAGAGTTACCTGCCTTTTTTACACGGTACTCTAATCAAGGGGAGTATTTACTCCATACTGTGGATGTTCACCGGATTCTGAGATACTACACCAACAGGACGAAGGATCTAAGAAAGACTGATCAGTTGTTCATCTCTTTTGCTCACAAAAGGGAAGGCAATGCTGTTTCCAAACAATGCCTGTCTAAGTGGTTGGCTCATTGCAGCACTTTCTGTTATGACAAATACAACAAGACCCTGCCGGGTGAAGTCAGAAGCCACTCCACAAGAAAAGTAGCTGCCTCTGTGGCTTGTTTCAAGAATGTGTCTGCAGCAGACATCTGTGCTGCTGCCACCTGGACTTCCGTCCATACCTTCACAAACACTACAGTTTGGATGTTGCCTCTCGCCATAGAGCAGGCTTCGGGCTGGCTGTTTTGCAAGGCCTCCTATCTTGAGACTTGCACAACCAGAACTACCTTTTGGAGTAGTTTTCCTCCTCCCGGTGCCTCTCTTGGTTCCAGACTGCTTGGGACTGAGTCCTATATGTAATTACGTACTGCAAGAGCCCTCTGGAAGTAAGATAGTACAGTTACGTAAGAACTTACCGTAACAGTAGATCTTCGAGAGAGGCTCTTGCAGTAGGTAATACCTTCCCGCCCTCCATCCCCCTAGGCTTTTCCAGCTCCTTTTCCATTGGGGAAAATATCCGCTCCTCTCTCGTCTGGCCCCTTTTGGCCTGTGGCGGGAAAGAACTGGAAGGCGGGCGTCCAGGGACTGCTCCTTTATACCGACGTCTTCTGACACCGGTCACATGACGTGGGGACGGTCCCTCGCCAGGGACTGCTAGCTAGAAATTTTTCCGTGCGGTCCTGCCGCCTGCCGGCGTCAGTCCTATATGTAATTACCTACTGCAAGAGCCTCTCTCGAAGATCCACTGTTACGGTAAGTTCTTATGTAACTGTACTTTCCTGCTAGCAATTACCTCAGCCAGGAGGATAAGTAAGCTCCAGGCCCTGTCCACAGAGCCCAGCTATTGGTCCTGAGGACTACCTGGTCCCTATAGAGCACCATGCTTCATAGGGACCAGGTAGTTCTCAGGACCAATTGGAAGTTTCTTCCCAAGGTAGTATCTGACTTCCTCCTTAACCAGTCCATTACACTGCCTCTTTTTCACTGACCATTCCACTTCAGGTGAGCATGCACTGCATAGTCTTGATGTTAAGAGGTCTATCCGCTACTATCTGGACTGCACAAAGGACCATAGGAAGGGCAATACCCAGCTCTTCCTGACCTTTGGAGAAGTGGGGAAAGGAAAACCAGCCACTAAAAGGTCCATTGCACGCTGAATTGTGGCTTGTATTCAGTTCTATTACAGCAAGGTGGGCAAAAAGCCCCCTACAGGCCTCAGGGCCCACTCTTCCAGGGGAACAGCTGCTTCCCTGGCAGCTGCCAGGGATATTCTCCTGTTGGAAATCTGCAAAGCAGCTACCTGGAAGACTGTCCATACATTACCAAGCATTACTGCTTGGATATCCAGGCCAGAAGCGATGCCAGGTTTGGCACAGCAGTACTGCAGAACTTGTTTCCCAAATAGGTTTTATTTATTTATTTATTGAAGTCTCAGATTAATACCTTTGAGCTAGAAGCTCATTTGCAAAGATTCCACGTTGAGTTGATACAGACATTTTACAGAGAGTTGATGCAATACAAAAACACAGGTAGCAGACAAAAAATATTAACAAGTAAGGCAAGTAGTTACAACAATCTAAAATACAATTATGATTAAAAAATAACTACAAGAATGGGGCTGCAGATGGCACCTCAGCAGTGTACCCCCCCTCCTCGTGTTGCACTACAGTACAGAATACCACTAAGGAGTTCCAAAGAGCTAAGTCAGTAGTAGCTTTGGGGCGGACTGCCCAGAGTAGGATGAGAAGGGAGAGAGGCAGAGATGGGAGGGATCCACCCAGCGGGTTTTGTTGGTAAAGTAGGGGGTGCAGATGGGAAGGTGGTATGAATGAAGGGAATGGGAGTGGTTGAGAAAGGGGGGTGATGGGGGAGGAGGAAGTTATACATGATCTTAGGGAGGAGAGGGTAAGTGCTGGTTGGGAAAAGTACAAGTGTCTGTAACCCCTCACCCCTGCCTTTTTAGCAAAATGACAGGTGGCATGCTGTTGAAGCTGACAGCAGTACCTGGTGGGGACTGGGTTCGGGGAGGATGAGGTTACTCTGCACAGGGGACCTAGGTTTGGCTACTCTGCACAGGGGCACCCTAGTAAATCCGAACACAGGAAGCAATAACTGTAATGTCCAGAACCAGGAATGGGATTCTACAGTGTGGCTTTTATTCACATCCAAGCTGAACAAACAAAGCATAGACGGACCCCCACGGGGCTACATTCCTGGTAATGCAGATTAGAGACAATAGAACACTTTATCACTATTTCCAGCCCTCAGGCTCTCAATCCACCAGATACACAGCCCAGACTTGCACATAGCTTGTGGTACACACCCCGACTTGTACACTCCTTGGGTTTTCCCCACTGGCCCGGCTCCCCTGCCGGCCACTTGATCTGCGGTCCATTTTGGGAATGAACCAATTATCCTGTTGTGGCTCCCCAAACCACACTAGAGCCTTCGACTACTAGAGGGAATTTTCTTTCCAGTCCCACATCTGGGTACTTCACTCATCACTGGCCAAGTGTCTGAGGCAAAGTAGAAATCCACAGAGCAAATCCGTAGAGGTGGACCTGGTCACTAAAGATGGGGAGCCTCCCACCTCCAGCTCCCACAGCCCATACCCGGCCATTTCTCTGGAAACTAAACAATTCCTTTACTGAAAACTTGCAAATATAGATTCTTGGGTAGACGTATGTCACATCTCCTCTACATATCATTTTCATCCCAATAAGCTCTGGACTTGAACCTATTTTTACTTGTTGGCTAAGCCTATTACTTTAGGCCTCCCACTATTTCAGTAGTTTAATCCCCACAATGTCACACAAGTCCCACGGTGAAAAACATAGGCCCTTTCAGGAAGAGCAGACACTCACCCTCCGGTTGCAGGTGCCCCACAGGCGACTCACAAGTCTTCTTGTTCCCCAAAAGAAACTCTGGAACAAATAGGCAGCTTCTCCATTACTAGCAGAACTAGGGGGTTGCCCCAGGAATTTGCAGGGAACCCTTTCCTGCCCCCATCCCCGTAGGGAAGGGGCTCTGAGACCCGAAAACAGCGGTCTCCACCACTTCAGTTGTCTTCTGTGTCTCTCTTTTGGTGAAGACACACAGCCGTTTTACCTAAAAGTAGCCCTCTGTCAGGGCTGAGGCTCAAAGAGCCTACACTGAGCTGCTGTGCTGCTTCCTCAGCAAGCTCCCAACACCAACTGACCACTGAACACTGTTCAAACCTCCCAACATTCTATTCCAACTCCCTTGCTGCAGATTCCATTGTGGCTCATGCAGCTGTGATAGTTCTGTTGGTGATGTCATCCCTCAGTCTCAGCTGAGACTGAGAACAGAGTGAGACAGTGTGAAATCCATTTAACTGGAGTTTCACAAGCTGCCTACCACTAGGTCTTACTGGGATTCTAGTAACCCCGAGTTACAAGGGGGTTACATGGCAATTAGATTATTGGGCCTGCCTGCAAAGGTATTGTTTGGGTAGTCTACATTTTGTCAAAATACAATAAGATTTCCTGGGGTTTGAAGAAAAAATTACTTACCATAGTAATCTTGTTTCTTCCAAGGAAATCTTACTATATTCTGAACTCCCACCCTACCTCCCCTACTGGAACCTAATGGGCATTGCAGTCCAGTTGTCCATATCCCATTGCAAACCTGTTGTTGTTATGGTTTATTTTCTTGGGCACCAATGAATCAAGTTTTGGAGATGCCCACACTGTTTGAAGAATGAGTTTGTTATTTGGGGAGGGGATTAGTTGTTATTAGAATAGCTTAGTTAGATTTTTTATGCGTGCTCCATAAGAATCTGACGGTTGCAGGAAGTACAACCAGGGACAGTGGTTTCAAAACCAAGCTCGAGCCTAGCATTCCATTATTTGCATAGGTTCTGTTAGCTATTTTGGCTCTGGGGCAGTCCTGCGGTGAGTCCGTACTGTATTTTGTCAGACTATAGTAAGATTCCCTTGGAAGAAACAAGATTACTATGGTAAGTCATTTTTTCTTCAAACCCCAGGAAATCTTACTGTATTCTGACAAAATGGCATATGGTCTCACGATAGGACTGCCCCGGAGCTGAAGTGGTTAATAGAACCTATGCAAATGGTTGAATGCTAGGCTGAAGCTTGGTTTTCAAACCACTGTCCCTGGTTGTACTTCCTGCAGCAGTCAGATTCTTTACTCTACTTGCCTCAGTAAGACGTTTCTGGAGAGCTCTCCTTCATTTTCTTGAAGAATATTTGTTTTTATTGGTTTTCTAAGTACCGTTCATTTATTTTCGTTTTTTGAAGCACTGTCCTCAGTTTACAGGTAGACTAATTTAGATCAGTAAATTTTCAGTAAGTTTTTCGGTTCCTTGACGTTTTTTTCCAACCGTGAAGCAACCAGACTTTTCTCATTCTGTAAAAAGGTAATTTGGTTTATATATTGTTTGAATTTAGTGTTGGAAAAGCTCACTCTGCCTCCTTTCAAACTGGCCGTGACTTATGAGCTACGCTATCTGACATGGAAAGCGTTATTTTTAGTTGCTGTTACTTTTGCTCAGAGGATTTCCGAGCTTCAGACCCTGAAACAGGTAGCACGTTACGTCTCATTCTCGGAGGTGCTGCCTGTCCAAGGCACAGGGGAAGAAAGGGCACTCCACATCCAAGCCTTCAACATGTGGTTGAAGGATTTGGTGTGGAAGGAAAGGATTTGGCTTCATAGGGGACTAGGGCCCCACCTGGACAGATGTGAGCTTATGTCAGGATGGCCTGCATCTGTCCAGAAAGGGGACCGCACTCCTTGGTGAGAAGTTGTAATGCTTCAGCAGAGAGCATTTAAACTGGCCACGGGGGGAGAGTCAGGAGGGACAGATGGCTTAGGATCACTCCCCCATGGTTGTATGCAAAAACACAAGTTGACAACAGGAACAACTTAAGCGAACAGGGAGGAGCAGCAGGCAAAACATGTAAAGGGGGGGGGATAGAGGGGGGGCAGGAGCATATGAACAAGGAAACGGGTTGGGAAACAGGCAAGGAGAGAGAATAAGAACAGAGGGAGGGCAGGGTATAAAACATGGAAGGTCATGCTCACAAATGCCCGCAGTCTGGGAAATAAGGTTCCAGACCTGGCAGCCTTGATGATGAATGCTGACCTTGACATAGCAGCAATAGCAGAGACATGGTACTCTGCTAATCATGGCTGGGGCATCATTGTACCTGCCTATATACTATTCAGAAGGGACAGGGAAAGTAAAAAGGGAGGAGGGTATCCCTGTACATCAGAGAAGGCACAAAGGCTACAGAAGTATAGGGAAGACAGGGAGAGGCAGAGGCAATGTGGGTCACCCTTGAACCAGGGAATGGCACAGCAATACTGTACATACTGGGGTGAGCTGTAGACATACAGCACGGAGGGAGAAAGTGGACAGGGTACTAATGGAGGAAATTCACAACATGGCTGCTAAAGGTGAAATCCTGCTAATGGGGGATTTCAGTATGCCGGATGTAGATTGGCCCACCCAGGCAGCTGCTTCAGCCAGAAGCATAGCCATCCTGGAATCCCTGCAGGGGATTTGACTCTGACAGCTGGTGCATGAGCCAACCAGAGAAAAATCTATTCTGGACCTTGTATGGACCAGTGGAAACATAGTCGAAGAAGTCCAGGTGAAAGGGCAGCTGGGATCCAGCGACCACCACATGGTGGGGTTTGGCATGGAGACAGGAACTCAGTTAAGCCACACAAGGGCAAAAGTATTAGATTTCAGTGAAATGGATAGATGTTTTAAGAGCAGCCCTGGAGAAGGGAGAGGTAATGGAGGGAGTGGAAGCAGAGTGGGGGAAACTAAAAGGAGCCATAGTGAAGGTAACTAACCAATGCCTTAGGATAGTGGCCAAAGGTAAAAGAAGAAGGAAACCACTATGGTTCTCTAAAGAGGTAGCAGACAAAGTAAGGGCTAAAAGAGCAAGTTTCAGGAAATATAAGGGAACCCAAAGGGAAAAGGACAGGGAGGTGTACATTTAATGTCTAAGGGAAGCAGGGAAGGCTGTTAGGAGAGCCAAGGCACAGATAGAGGAGGGTGTAGCACAGACTGTGAAAAAAGGGGACAAGACATTCTATAGATACATCAGTGATAGAAGAAAAAAATGGTGGGGGGGGATTGTGAAGCTTAAAGGGGAGGAGGGAGAGTGAAGGAGTGAGATCTAGACAAAGCAGAAATACTGAACAAATACTAATGTTCAGTATTCACTAATGAGGGAGAGGGTCAAGGACCACAGCTGGGGAGAAGAGGTGGTGGGGGGGAGTGGACACCGGTCCATTCACAGTGGAGAGAGTTCTGGAGGAACTCACAAAGCTGAAGGTGGATAAATCCATGGGGCCAGACCACATACACCCGAGGATATCGAGAAAGCTGAGAAGGGAACTAGCAGTGCCTCTGGCCTCCCTGTTCACAGAGCCATTCAACACAGGCGTGGTTCCAGAGAACTGGAGGAGGACGCATGTAGTCACACTGCACAGAAGTGGCAGTAGGGAGGACGCGGGGAGCTACAGGCCAGTCAGCCTTACTTCAGTGGTGGGGAAGATCATGGAGACACTGCTGAAAGAAAGGATAGTGGCACACCTGGAATCCACTGTTGCCCAGGATCTGATGCAACATGGATTCACAGCAGGAAGATCTTGTCAAACAAATCTGATAATTTCTTTGATTCGGTGACTAGGGAGGTGAATCGGAGAGGGGCAGTAGACATCGCCTACCTAAATTTCAGCAAAGCCTGTGATACTGTCCCACACAGAAGGCTGGTTAACAAGATAAGTAGTCTGGGCGTGAGGCATAAGGTGATGCATTGGATTAGAAACTGGCTGACGTACAGAAGACAGAGAGCGGTGGTGAATGGGATCCAATCTAGGGAGAGAGAAGTGACCAGTGGAGTACCACAGGGATCAGTACTTGGACCAGTCCTGTTCAATGTCTTCATTAATGACATTGCAGAAGGGCTGGAAGGAAAGGTCTACCTATCTGCAGATGACACCAAGATCTGCAACAGAGTGGATACTCCAGAAGGGGTGCAGAAAATGAAGAGGGACCTGGAGAAGCTTGAAAGATGGTCAGAGGTGTGGCAACTGAGGTTCAGTTCAAAAAAGTGCAAGTTAATGCGCCTAGGTAGGGGGAACCCTGGGGAGAGCAGCAGAACGGGGGGAGGTGCTGACTGTCACCAAAGAGGAAAGGGACCTGGGGGTTATCATATCTGATGACCTTAAGGTATCATAGCAGTGCACAGAGGCTGCAGGGAGGGCAAGTGGCATGCTGGGGTGCATAGGCAGAGGCATCACTAGCAGGAGACAAGAGTTGTTGATGCCATTGTATAAAACACTGGTAAGGCCTCACCTGGAGTACTGCATGCAGTACTGGAGACCACACATGCATAAGGACATAGACAGGGGTGGAGGCTATCCAGAGAAAGGCGACATTAAAGAAGATGCATTGCTTGCATCACAAAACGTATGAGGAGAGACTGAGTCCTCAATATCTACTCACTGGAGGAGAGGAGAGAAAGGGGGACATGATAGAAACTTTCAAGTACCTCAAAGGCATAAACAGTGTGCAGGTGGGGGATCTGTTCCAATATAGAAAAGATATGAGAGAGGGACACAATATGAAATTGGGGGGTTAGAATAAGAGGTAATGTGAGGAAGTTCTACACAGAGAGGGTGGTGGACGCTTTGCCACAAGAGGTGGTAGGGGCAAGCACAGTGGAGGGGTTTAAACATCCCTGCGAGAGGCACAAGGGAACATTGATTGGGGAGGGAGTGATGAAAAGCCATTGATCACTTCGGGTCAGTGACTGCATACAAATTTAGGGCTCATTGGCAGACTAGATGGGCCTAGCGGTCCTTATCTGCTGACAATTTCTCTGCATCTGTGTATCATGTGTAAGGAGCCTTATCTGTTTTTTTCACACAGACAAGTTGTCTTTACATACTAATTCTCAGTTTCTCCCTATTGTGGTATCTTGAGTTTACTTTGAACCAGTCCATTCATCTCCTTGTGTATTTTCCAGAGCATGCCAGTCCAGAGGGAAGCATTGCTGCACACTTTGGATGTGTATAGAATTTTGCATTATTATATGCATAGGACTTAAGATGTCAGTAAGCCCTCTCAGTTGTTTGTTCCTTCCTTCACCCCGGGGAAAGAGGGTGCACCTGTTTCTAAGCAGTGTTTGCCCAAATGGTTGGCCAATTGCATTATTTTTTGTTACTGGAAGTATGACAAGGAGCTTCCAGGAGTTGTTCATGGCCATTCCACCAGGGAAATGGCTGCTTCGGTAGCCTGTTTCCGTAACATTTCAGCTGCAGAGATCTGCACAGCAGCCACTTGGAGCTCATTCCACACTTTCACCAAGGACTACAATTTGGACATCATCTCTAGGTGTAGAGCAAGTTTTGGCCTGGCTGTGTTACAGGGCCTTCTTTCATGGGTAGTTTTACCTCTGCCCATTTTACTAGTTCTGTTGGGTTTGGAACTGCATGCTACTCATCCTACCTGTGATGGTCTGCTGCATTAAACCTAGACTGCCCCATCACCAGGATCCTGGTGCCTACCCTGCTTCCTAATTGGCCAAAACCCTCTAATCTGATTTCAAATGTCTGCCATTTTTTTTTTGTCTCACTAAACAAGACATAGTGGCCCCCAACACTTCGTAATTAACTGCCACTGCTACAAAACCACACATCATACTCATGTATGAATATTTTTTTTTCAATTATTTTAGTCACAATGCCCTGTTCTCCCATGCCCTATCATTGTTGATACAAGAGTATCAGAGAGCAAACCACACCCTTGCTCCTCTCTCCTGCAGGTACCCTCTCGCTCACTCTCCTAAAATGAAACAGATTGTCTTTCTTAAAATAATCAGTTGTGGAGCTGAACTGCACCACGTCACACAAACAGTTATCAACAGTGCTGCTCGGTATTCAATGATAGCAAAGTGTTTTAAGCTGACAACGTGTCTCGTCCCACGGTCTCTCAAAGTCAGCCAATAAATTACCTACTGGTAGCTGGCAATACATCTCCATCTACAGGGAGCATGACCAGGGAAAGTCCCATAACTGCTCCTGGACCCGATTGTCACGATCCATTGATCTGTAAAGAAACTGCCCTGTATGGTACCCCAGGGAGAAACAGAACAGGTCACCCTATAAATAAAAAAAAACAGAAATGGGCCTTTTTACAGAAATAGATTACTTTTTCTGGCACCATGCAAATGCCAGGACCTTCCATACCTCCACAGCAGCAGTCTAATGAGGCTGTCCGCCTGTCACCACCACTTCCCTGCCTGCAGGCCCGATCATACAAGTGTACCCAAACTGAACCATGCTCTGTACCCCTGCTGCTATCACATAACAAGCAGGGTAAATTACAGAAATGTACCTGTCCGTCCAACCATGATTTCTCAGTCAGCATCTCAGTGCAAATCTATGCAACATCAGTTTGTCTCTCTTTGGGTATTGCATACTATGACTGCCCACCACATCTCAGCCCGATTCTCCACTTGCATGTAATTTTAAAATTGTATCATGCAACACTAGCTAAGGTGAACAAAACTTAAAAAAAAAAACACACTCAAGCACATCAATCTGCCTGTTTTTTTTTGGCCAGTTTTTGTTTTATCTCTGAGTGTTGGGACCTGCACGGGAGCTCCATAATGCATCTGCCTACCTGCTTCCAAGACTCCTTGTCCTGATTATCCACAGGGTGACGTACATACTACTCACTACCCCAGCTAAAATAGGTAGTGCAAAACATGGGGAAATCACAGAAATGCATCTTTTTATTGTAGCATTTGTTTGTTTTCCCTTACATCACCTCCCTCGATGTAAAGTTACAAAACGTCTGTCTTTGGCAGTTCCATAGCATCATGCCCCTCCTTCCCTCCCCATTGAGCTGAAACCCACAAGCTACGCTTCATTATTAAAAAAAAAAAAAAAGGCAGCCCGTGCCACAAGGAATGAAAGCAAGCCCGCTCCTCCCCCATGTATTTCAGCATAGTTAAAATTTGTTTCCTTATTTTCTTTTTAAGGGACTACTTTTTGTCCCATAGTTAAAAATGTTAAATAAAGATTCATTAATTTTGTTGCAAACATAAAAATCTGCATCAGTCTGTTCTTTCTCTGTTATTGTCCATTTTCTAAGCGCAGTAATACCCTCCAGGGTGGGCGGTATGGGCAGTACTGGACCTTCCAGGAGCTATAAGGCCCTCTGCCTGCAGCGTTGGGCCTCATTACACCCCTGGGTGGTCCGTGGCTCCTGAAGACGTAGCCATTGCTAGGTTTGTAGTGTCTCAAAAAGTGACTACTGTCCTGGTGGCTGCTGGAAAACCTTCCACCAGGGCTACTTACTCTGTGAAGTGGAAGCGGTTTGCTTTGTGGGCCACTTATACACTGGTTCCCTTTACCTGTCTGGTATAACAGGTTCCGGAGTATTTGCTATCCTTGTCAGATGCACGCTTGCAATACTCTTCTATCAGAGTGTACTTGACGGTCATTTCGGCCTTTCATGTGCCTATTGATGGTCTTACTTATTGCTCCCCTTTGGCCTTGTCATATCTGGTTCCCCTTACTGCAGCAGTTGGTGGTGGTGGTGTGGGAGCTGTCATCACCAAAGGAAGTGACAAACGGGGTGCCACAGGGATCGGTGCTGGGACCAGTGTTGGTTGGGATAGTCACAGCTGATATTTCACACGGGATCCGGAGTAGGATCAGTCTGATCGCGGACGAAACGAACATGGGAGCTGGGGTAGATGACATCATAGTTTTGTTGATCTTTCCCAGCGTGTATTCTGTTAAATTATTACTTGTAACCTTATGTTTTTCTTTTCAATTAAGTTGTACTACTGTGATTATTTGTTCCTTTGTCCTGTGCTCTCCCGAATTAGGTACACCTGAAAATAGGCAGGATTGTTGCCCCTAAGCGCATCCCCGGTTACCAAAAGCTAATAAATAAATAAATAAAAATAAAGGCTGGAAGGGGCTGTAGGAAGACTTGAAAAAACTTCAGGAGTGGTCAGTTACATGTCAGCTGGGGTTCGGTGCTCAGAAGTGCAAGGTACTGTACTTTGGAGTTAGAAACCAGGGGAGGAGCTATCAGCTGGGAGGGGTACAATTGGAAAGTAGTAGAAAGAAAAAGATCTCGGGGTGATTATAATGGGCAGCATGAACAACTCTGCTCAGCGCAGGAAAGCGGCAGCAAAGGCCAATAGGATGCTAGGGTGTATGGCGAGGTAAATCTCCTCCAGGAATAGGGCAGTGATCCTTCCCTTGTATACAGTAGGTCTCTGGTAAGGCCTCACCTGGAGTACTGCGTGCAGTACTGGCGCCCGTTCCTGAAGGACATAAAGTTGTTGGAGGGGGTGCAGCATAGGGCAACAAAGATGATCCAGGGATTTGTGGGAAAGTCCTATGAGGAGAGATTAGAGCTGAACATGTACTTCCTGGAGGAGAGGAGAGGAGGGATGGGGGGATATGATCAAAACATTTAAATACTTTGGGATAAATAAGGTTAATATGGAAGGGATTTTCCAGCTTAGAAGAGGGAGGGATATGAGAGGGCATCAGTTGTGGTTGGAAGGGGGAAGATTCAGGAGGGAACTCAGGAGGCATTTTTTCATGGAAAGGGTGGGGACAGGTGGATGCTCTGCCAGAGGGGTGGTGTCCTGTAGAATGGTGGGTGGTTTTAAGAGGGGTTAGGACATGGTGGGGGTTATGATGAAGAGGGTGGGGAGGGTGGGGCAGCTGCAAGTTGAGGGGCTAGCTGAACAATTGAGCAGACTCGATAGACCGTAAGGCCTGCTTCTGCTGGCGTTTTCATATGTTTGTATGTATGGTTGCTCAGTTAGAGGTGGCCCATACGTTTTTGAGAGGCATTCTGCACTTGAAGCCTCCTATCCGCAATCCAGTTCTAACTTGGGACCTGAATTTTGTGTTGGAAAAGCTTACTTTGGCTCCTTTTGAGTTGTCCCTGGCCTGTGCTTCCTTTCTTGGAAAGTGTGATTTTTTTTTTTTGTTGCTATTATTGTTCAGAGCTTTAATGTGTGAGCCTCCTTGTTTGATTTTTCACAAAGACAGGGTGTCTCTACATACCAATCCTAAGATCGTACTTCAAGTTGGAGCTCTTGCAGCAGGCAGTAACCACTAGGACTAAGGTGCCAGAACCCCACAGAAACCTTCTAGCTAGTGGGAGACCGCCCCTAATGTCGGCTCCACACAACGTCAGCTGATGATATAAAATGGGTGGTCCCCAGGCCCACCACAGTTCTTTTCTCGCCATCGACCCGTTAGCATCGGCTCCTCGGATGCCTTCTCGCAAATAGTTCGACCGCTTTCATGCCTTCAGTGTTTTTCTTTGCTTTTTCAATCAGAATCCTTGAATTTATTTCCCATTCTGCATGTCTTCTTCTCCTCTGGCGTTGTCAGTCTTATCCACCGATCACAGGAAGTCGAAGTGCGCCTGTGGTAAGCAGCTACTGTCGGAGGATGGCCACTAGGCCTGCCTCTTCTGCCTAGTCCTGAACCATAACACCACGTCCTGTCAGCACCGCAAGGCCATCAGCTCCCAGACTCGGATCCGCCATCAGAAGGCCCTCAAGGCACATCTCCTGGAGCAGCAGCTTGCCCAGATGCGGAAGCAGCCAGCGGAAAAGAGTCCTTCTTCATCCTTGTCTGTGTCTACCTCCTCCACTTCCAGATTGCACAAGAAGAAGAAGAAGGATTCAGGGAAGCACAAACACTGGGACAAGGACCAGGAAAGGTCCTGGGGTTGCTCCCGGTCCAGGTCTCCGCTGCACAAGAAGTCCTCGTCTGGCTTCTCATCGCACGGGGGCTCAGATCACTCCTCCCGGTCTGCCTACGGTTCTACTGGGCAGTCTGCTTCTAAACCTCCCATCATCGTCCTGGCATCTGGCAGAGAAAAACCAGGGTCAGGATCTTCGGGCCCTACCCTGATGCCTCTCCAGGTGAAAGCCACACCGGCAGGGTCAGCCTCCACCTTAGGGGCTGGGACCAGCAAGAAGACCCTTTGGCGCCTGCCAAAACAGTCCTGATGACAGTCTCATCCAAAGCTTTGGACAGGATGCCCTGTCATCCGGGGCAGACAATGGACTCTTTACCATCGCCCCAGGCTCCGGCCAAGCCGACGGCTGCCTCCTCACCAGGCTCTGCTAAGCAGTTGTCCGCTAAGGGTGCACTTCCTTGGACGTCGGGTTGGTCTTCACTCTCCTCCTTGCCAGGCCATTCCTCACTAGTTGAGGATCTCTGGCTGGGCAGTACCCCATTCAACCCTTTGGGTCCTCATCCCTGCTGCCACCACCACCGATGCCGGACCCCCGCAAGTTGGGTGTTCCGACGCTGTGTATACCAGCAGCGGCTCTGCAATCGCCTGCTGGCCTGTCAATACCTCAGTTCACCAAGGACCAGATCCAGGAGCTTTTTTCCTTCTGGTGGAGTTAGGTCAAAGGGGACCTACTGAAGGAACCGGTCACCCTAGAACTGGACCTCTTCACGGGTCAGGAGCCAATACAACCGTCTCCTCCCCCTAAGAGCCATACTCCGAGCCTCAGAGATCACCACAGCGTCACCGCAAGTCCTCTCGCTCCTCAAGTCGTCACCAATGCGGGTTCTCTCATAGGGGACATTGGTCTCTTAGCCGTTAACGCTCTAGCTATTCATCTTCCTTGTGAGTGGACTTCAGCCACAGCTCTTATTCTTCAGGCTCAGACCTTTCTGCCTGGAGGTCGCCCTTCTTCGCCGGACAACAAGGACACCCTCAGGTCGCCCCTGATGATCCTACATTCATGGACATCATGAGGCACATCCAGGCTTCCAACGGATCGGAGACAGAAGACCTGGAACTGGAGTGGCATAGGCTAGCTAGGTACCTGAGGCAAAAGGAGCCTAAACCTCTAGTGGTGCCTCCTTTAGTAGACACCTTCCAGGACCTGATGAGGCTAACCTGGAATTGCCCTTCCATCTCCTCTGCCATCTCCAAAAAGCCAGATAGGCTGTACAGAGCCCCAAGGGAGGAGCCTTTTCTGGAGGAACAGCCTACGGCGGACTCAATGGTGGTCATGACTGCTGATGATCGTTCAGAGAAGCCAAAACACCTTAGCACCCAGCCTCCCAACCAGGAGTCCAGATATATTGCCCAAATGGGCAAAAAGGTCTGCTCATGCTCTGCCTGCTCCATCCGGTCCCTTAACTTCTCACACACATGGTGCAGTACCAGAACGCTCTGTGGGAGAAAGATCTCGAGATAACTCGGGCCCTTCCAGACTCAGCCCAGAAAACCAAGCTCCTGGACTTCCTCAAATTGGGGTCGGATGTAAGCACACGTGTTTTGCATGCCTCATAAGATACTGCAGATACGGCAGCCAGAGCAGCGGCATCCGGCGTTTGTCTCAGGTGCTATGCCTGGCTTAGAGTCTCCTGATTCTCCCAGGATCTGCTGTTGAGCATCCTAGACCTCCCCTTTAAGGGCTCGGTCCTTTTTGGAGATGAAACAGAAAAACTGATTACTCATTTCCAAGAATCCGGGAAGTCCATTTGGTCCATCCCGAAAATGTGTAAAGGGAACCAAAAACGCTTTTGGAAATGACCATTTCGGAAGGCCTCAGGACAACAGCCCTGAAATCAGTCTCAGCAGAGGGGTGGGTTCAAAAGAAAGGCTACCTCCCAGACTCCTTGGAGCTCTGCCTCTCAAGCCACAGAGTCCTCCCAGGTTCCTTTGCCTACTCATGGAGCTTCCCAGTGACTCCTTGCTGGACCCTCTCCTCCGGTGGAATCAGTGGGGGAAGTGGTAGGGGGTCGCTTTTCCCTCCGTCTCAAGGGTTGGAGTACAATAGCATCAGATCTCTTGTTCTTACAACTCATAGAGAGAGGTCATGCTCTGGAATTCGAGCAAATACCTCCGGATACTCCACCGGTGTCCTTAAACTATCCTCCTTCTCATGTCCCCTGATCAAAAGGGAAATTCAGGCCATCCTGTAAAAGCAGGCTATAGAGCCAGTTCTCCTGGCTTAACAAGGAAAAGGGTGTTCTTCCCAGAAAGACCAGGGACCTTCGGCCCATCCTGGATCTCAGTTCTCTGAACAAGTTCATCAAATACAAACAGTTCTGTATGGTCACACTGCCAGGTCTCATTCCCCTCCTGCACCGGGGGGACTGGTTCTGCTCTCTAGATATGCAGAATGCTTACCTGCACCTTCTGATTTTTCCACCTCACAGGAGGTTCCTTTTCCAGGGCCAACATTACCAGTTTCAAGCCTTGCCATTCGGACTCACCTCCACTCCCAGAGTCTTCACCAAGTGCCTAGCGGTGGTGCCTGCGGCGCCAGGGCCATTATGTATTTCTCTCCCTAGACGACTGGCTTCTGGCAGCTCCCACATGGGAACAGCTGGTCCGCACTCTCGGAGACACCTTTACACTCTTCCGAGAGTTGGGGATCACCCTGAACATTCACAAGTCATCCCCATGGCCCAGTCAGAGACTTCAGTTCATCGGGGCAGTCCTGGACACGGTTCAGGGAAAGGCCTTCCTCCCCTTGGATGGGGGGATTGCCTTCAGGATCAAGCCCAAATGGTAACCTCAGCTCTTCATGTTCCAGCCAGAACCTATCTAAGACTCCTCAGCCACATGGCGGCAGCCATCCCAACGGTTCCCATGGCTTGCCTCCATATGAGGGTTTCCCAGTAGACACTCAGGGTGCAGTGGGACCAAAGGTCAGACGACCTGGAGCAAGCTGTTCTGGTCTCTGACCCAGTTCGTATAACACTCACCTGGCAGATGGACCCACTCAGTCTCTCGACAACGGTCCTCTTCCGGCAGATGCCCCCAAGGCGCATCTTCACCATGGATGGCTTGGTTGTGGCGCTCATCTGGAGAGCAGGCAGACCTAGGGGACCTGGTCACCAGATGAGCAGTCGCTCCACATCAACGTCCTGGAGATGAGCAGTCCTGAATGCCTTACAGGCCGACTTATCCCCAAGCCCTCTTCTCATTCAGATGGACAAAATGTGTGTAGTGTTTTACATCAGCAAGCTTGGTGAACTCACTCCTACCCCCTCTGCAGGGAGGCAGTGAGGGTTTGGTATTGGGCACTGGAACACCACCTAGAACTCACCGCCATCCATGTTCCAGGCATCCAAAACGCCTTGGCTGATAGCCCAAGCAGATCTCGCTCCAAGGCTCATGAGTGGTAGCTCCTCCAATCAGTAGCAGATCAGCTATTCAACAGATGGGTCCGACCAGAGTTGGACCTTTTTGCGTCTCCCCACTCAGTGCCAGACTGCCTAATTTCTGCTCGCTAGATCCAGGGCCTGGAGTTTTCTGGTGAGACCCATTATCCCTCTCCTGGACAGAGATGCTCCTCTACACCTTTCCTTCCTTTCCCCTTCTACAGAGGGTACTTCTGAAGCTTCAGGCGGAGAGGGCAGAGATGATTCTCATAGGACTCTCTTGACCTTGGCAGATTTGATTCCCACTACTTCAACAACTGGCAGTGGAGCTTCCAATTCCCCTGCCTCTGAGCTCGCACTTTCTCTCCCTGGAAGGGGGCAGTTTGATCCACCTAGATCTCAGATCCCTGCATCTTCATGCGTGGCTTCTACAGACCTAGCAGTGACATGTTATGGGGTTTCCCACAAGGTAGTGGAGGGTCTGGTGGCTGCCAGAAAACCCTCCACTAGATCCACATATGCTATGAAGTTGAAATAATTTTGCCTGTGGGCTACTGCACGCCAGCTCAGCTTCTTTTCTTGTCCTCCAAACTCCATCCTCGAGTATCTCCTCTATTTGAGCAGGGCCTGAGCTACTCCTCCATTAAGGTGCATCTGTCCACCGTCTCGACATATCACACACCAGTGGAGGGGGAAACCCTTATTTAGCTGGATGTGTTCCATACTTTTTTGCAGGGCATCTTACATGTAAAGCCTCCCATCCGAGAACCCATTCCACCTTGGGATCTCCTTTTCATGTTAAAAAAAGCTCACACTCTCCCCATTCGAACTAGCAGCGGATTGCAAGCTGTGCTTTCTGTTGTGGAAAGTGCTGTTTTTAGTTGCTGTTCAGAGCTTCAGGCTCTGATTTGTAAAGAACCCTGTTTAGTTTTTCATAAGGACTGGGTGTCCTTGCGCACAAATCCTAAGTTTTTAACGAAGGTGGTGTCAGAGTTTACTGTAAATCAAGACATCAACCTGCCAGTTTACTATCCCAAGCACTCTAATAGGGGGGAAGCGTTACTGCATACTCTCGACATTCACAGAATGCTTCACTATTATCTGAACCATATGGCTCCTTTTTGAAAAATGGACCTGTTATTTGTTTTTTTTGCTCCCAAATCTCAAGGGGCATCAGTTTCCAAACAGACTCTATCTAAATGGTTTAACTGCATCATTTTTTGTTATAACAAGTACAGCAAGCCCTTACCAGGTATGATAAACGGCCATTCTACCAGGGGCGTAGCTACCTCCTTTGCTTCTCCTTGGAATGTTTCCACAGCAGAAATCTGTGCAGCGGCCACCTGGAGTTCTGTTCACACCTTCATTAAGTATTACTGCTTGGACATGGCTTCCAGACGAAGGACTGGGTTTGGCCTGGCAGTTCTCCAGGGCCTTCTCTCCTGTGTTGTTAGTTGGCAGTTTTTCAGCCTCCACCCAGACATTCCTAGTCCTTATCCTTTATTACTTGGGGCTCAGTCCTAATGGTTATTGCCTGCTGCAAGAGCTCCAACTCGAAGTATGATAGTACAGTTACTTAAGCACCGTAACAGTAGATTCTTGAGAGGAGCTCTTGCAGCAGGCGTTGCTTTCCCTTCCTCCTTCCCCCTGGCTTTCTCTCTGCTGTTTACATCTGGCAAAGAACCTGCTGGTTCTCCTTCCATTCTAGACTCCGGTTCTCTGGTGGAAGAACTGAGGTGGGACTGAGGACTGCCCTTTTATACCATCGTCAGACTTCAGGGGCAGTTCCGCTGAAGACTGCTACCTAGATAGTTTCCATGGCATCCTGGCGACTTAGTCCTAACGGTTATTGCCTGCTGCAAGAGCTCCTCTTGAAGATCTACTGTTACAGTAAGTTCTTATGTAACTGTACTTTTCTTCCTAAGGTGGTGTCCGAGTCTACTTTAAATCAAACCATACACCAACTAGTTTATTTTAATGAGCATGCCAATCCAGGTTCCCATGGCTCGCCTCCATATGAGGGTTGCTCCATACTTGAGATGTGCATAGACTACTCGGGTACTGTATACACTGCATGAAGTCCTCACAGTTTTTTGTTTCCTTCACCCCTGGGAAAGAAGGCGCAGCTGTTTCTAAATGGTGTGTGTCCAGATGATTGGCCAACTGTATTACTTTTTGTTAGAGGAAGTACGGTAAGGAATTTCCTTGTGTCGCTCATGGTCATTCCACCAGAGGCATGGCCACTTCTGTTGCTTGTTTCAGAAATGTGTCTGCTGCTGAGATCTGTGCAGCTGTCACCTGAAGTACTGTCCACACCTTCAGTAAACACTACATTCTCGACATTGCCATTGAAAATGTTCAGGTTTTGGTCAAGCTGTGGTTCAAGGCCACCCAGTCTCTTCAGTGTAAATGCCGTTGGTACTTGTTCCATAGATGTGAACTGATGAAAGAGATATTCTTGAAGAAGATAGAACAGTTACGTGCTTAACGTAACGGTAAATCTTTGAGAGAATCTCTTTTATCAGGCCATGCTGTCCCACCCTCCGTCCCCCTAAGATTTAGAACTCTGTAACCCCTGATCTTACTTTGAGGGGGCTCTTGCAGTAGGTAACACTGTTAGGACTAAGCCACCAGGCAACAGAACCACATGGAAAGATTTCTAGCTAGCAGTATACAGTGGGGGACTGCCCCCTGACATAGGCACGTCCATTCTAGCACAAAAAGGGGCAGTCCCTATAACAGGGTTGAATAAGGCCCTGTCCCATTTTGTTATGCACAAAGGGTTAAATGCAAGGATCTGTTCTGTCCTCTCCTTTCCTGTCTGTTTTCTCTCTGGTTGCACAACCAAATGTTCTCTGGAGATCTAGGAACTGGATCTCTCTGCCTTCACTTGCTATTTCTGTCTTTTCTTCCCCTTCCATATCTGCAGTTGTAAAAAAAATATATGTGAATGTATGTAAAACTCTATGTGAAACTGGGATCCCTTTGTTTAAAATTGTATATAGTTATACTGTTGAAATGATTGCAAAACTATTTGGAACTCAGTGGGTTAACCTGAGATGCAGTTTTTAAGCCTTTTGCAGAGTTATCAACAGGAGATCAATTATGGAACACCATGCACTGTTTTGCTGCACCTGCAAGGAACGAAACTGACAAGAACATTCTGTAAACTTAAAAGAACATCCTGTTAGAAGCAGGCTCTCTTAACGTGTTCCCAAAGACTTAAACAAGAGCAACAATGCTTTTGCTAGAGAGACAAGGAAAGTGAGACACTGAAACTTGGAATTAGAGATACCCTCAGATGAATGATTTTGTTTTCTGTGTTTGTACTGCCTTTGTAAATAGTTATACAGAATAATTTTTAATTTTTATTTTGCTGTTATTGAGAAAAATAAAATGCTATATGCGAATTTTGAAACTCCTTCTGGTTTTCCTATGCTTCCTGACCTGTTCCTTGATGACAGATGGTGTCAGCCTAAGTGGGATTTATGCCTTGCATACTCTTAGCTAGGTGTTTTGTGTGTGGGTACTAGACCTGGTACCAGGGAAGCATAGAAGAAAGGTATGGATTCTGCAGCAGCAAGTCCAGGAGTGATTACCAGAAGAATGGCAGCCAAACTAGAAGCAGAAAAAAACTCCAAACTGAGACTGTACAGCCAGCACTAGTCATGGAACAAAAAGAGCAAGCAGTAAAAGAACCTGAAAGCCTGACTGCCTTTTTCCAATGGTGGGCTATACAACAAAAAGAGAAGGAGAAGCAGAGAAGAGAAAAGATGCAGCGACTGGAGCAACAATGGCTGGATGCCTTGCAAGTTATCAAAGCTGGAGGATCTGGCACAGGTCCAGCAGAGCAACAAAACACCAGCAACTTAAATTAACTTAAACTTACAAAGTTGTGTCCTTCGGATGATATTGAAGCATACCTGAAAACTTTTGAAAGGGTTGCCGTAGCTTGCCAGTGGCCAATGCAGCAATGGACAGTCAGACTGGTACCTTACCTGACAGGGAAAACTCAACTTGCCTACAGCAACATGGACACTGTACAGTCAGAAAACTATGGCCTGGTGAAAAGAGAGGTCCTTAAAAGATCTGACATTGCAGGAGAGACCTACAGGCAGATATTTCAGTCTCTGAAGTACAACTTCGTCGACAGTCCTCGAGAAACCTTCACCCGACTCTGAGAACTCCGTATGAAATGGCTCCAACCAGAGAGCAAAATACTCCCACAGATCATGGAAACATTTGTAATGGAGCAGTTCATCAACATCCTACCTACAGATGTACAGCTTTGGGTAAAAGAACACAGACCAGAAAGTGGGGAAAAGGTTGTTTCTTTAGCTGAAGACTACAAATGGCCAGATGGATGCCACAGCAGTGAGGTAACAGCCACTCTTTTTCCCATTTAAACTCCAAGTCTGATAAGAACTTGGTGGGAGTAACAAATCTGCACCCAAAGACTTTATTTGCTATAACTGTAATAAGCCAGGTCATATTGCAAGAAATTGCCGTAGTAAGAAGAGTGACAGTGGAGCAGATTTGTCTTTAGCAAACTGGGGCAAATACTTAACAGATGTGCAGGTGGGAGATAAGACTGTGAAGGCACTTATAGATTCGGGAAGCAAACAGACCCTAGTGCATATTAAAGTGCTGGGAAAACCGTATCCAAAAGAACCAGGTACTGGTGTCGTTTGCATCCATGGGGACATTCGATACTATCACACCAGCCCAAGTGACTTCTGACTATTAATGGGGTGTTGCACCAAATGAAAGTGAGGGTAGCATCTAAGTTACCTGTACCTGTGATTATTGGAATGACTTTCCAGGATTTACTGAATTAATCAGAGGGATGAAATGCTAATGTTTCAGCAGCTGTGGTGACAAGAGCTCAGACAAAGAAAATCTCAGATGGTGCGGGCTCTTTTTTTTATTATTTTTTTTATTTTTTTTTTTTTGTCTTTCGCTGATTTTGATTCTGACTTGTTTGAGCACAGCTCCAAGATCCGGAAGTCCAGCAAAGAAAGACTACACCTGAAGAAACAGTGGCAACATAGGCATAAGGGGTTAATGTATGAAAATGCTGAAACTAAACTGATCACTGATTGTGATTTTCTTTCAGAACACGCTAGCAATGTTTCTCTCCAGGGTTATTTTAAGCAGCTGGGGGTGAAACCAAAACAGGGTAAACCTACGTTTAAAAAATGTAATGGGCTACTTTACAGAGTTTGGGTTAAACTTCAGACACAGGACCAGACAGAACAATTCGTTAGACTACAAAAGTATAGATCTGAGTTGTTACAGATAGCACATGATAGTCCTTTGGCTGGTCAGTCTGGGAGGGAACGCACCCTTGCCAGATTGCTGTACAGATTTTACTGGCCTGGAATTCATGAAGATATTGCTACCTATTGCAGTTCTTGTGCTGAGTGTCAGAAGGTAGCCCCAGGGACTAAAAAAGACAAGATGCCCCGATGCCCCTACCCTTGATAGATATGCCTTTTGAGAGAATTGCAGTGATGTAGTTGGCCCCTTAGACAAAAGTTAAAAGGGTAATTGATTCATTTTGGTTGTATGTGACTGTGCTACTTTATACCCGGAGGCAGTTCCAATGTGTACTGTCACAGCCATAAAAGTGGTAGCAGTACTTGCTAAAATTTTTAGCAGGGTGGGCATAGCTAAAGAGATGATTATTACTGATCAGGGTAGTCATTTTTGTGCTGCATTGCTGAAGGAGCTGTACCAATTGCTAGGTATCAGTGTCATAAGATCCTCCCCTTATCACCCTCAGACTGATGGACCTGTTGAGTTTAAACTTCTCTATTTGCTATAGTGCATATGCACTGAATTGTAAAGGTTATAAACTAATGTCCGAAGAGAATTAATAGAACATTTTGGAAACCTTTTTTTTTTTTTTAACAGGTTCCCTCTTAAAGAGAGGGTGTATATGACAGAGTTGAATAAGGCCCTGTCCCATTTGTTATGCAGAAAGGGTTAAATGCGAGGATCTGTTCTAACCTCTCCTTTCGTGTCTCTTGTCTGTCTGGTTGCGCAACCAAATGTTCTCGTGAGACCTTGGAACCGATCAATCTGACGGACTCGTGATTCTCTGTTTCCTGCTATCTCTCTCTGCCTTCACTTGCTGTTTCTGTCTTTTCTTTCTCCTTGCATATCTGCAGTATAAAAAATAAATGTGAATCTCTGTGTAAAACTTTGTGAAACTGGGATCCGTTTGTTTAAAACTGTATGTAGTTATACTGTTGAAATGATTGCAAAGCTATTTGGAACTTGAGGAGTTAACCTGAAATGCAGTTTTTAACCCCTTTGCAGAGTTGTCAACAAGATGCCAGTTCTGGGACACCATGTACTGTTTTGCTGCTCCTGCAAGGAACAAAACTGACAAGAACATTCTGTAAACTTACAAGAACATTCTGTTAGAAACAGGCTCTCTTAACGAGTTCCCAGACAAAGACTTATAAAAAGAGCAGCAGTGCTTTTGCTAGAGAGACAAGGACAGTGAAAGACTGAGAGACTGAAACTTGGAATTAGAGATATCCTCAGATGAAGGACTTTGTTTTCTGTGTCTGTACTGCCTTTATAAATAGTTATACTGAATCATTTTTTTTTATTTTGCTGTTATTGAGAAAAATAAAATGCTATTGCAAATTTTGGAACTCCTCCTGATTTTCCTATGCTTCCTGACCTGTGCCTCGATGACAGTCCCCCACATCCACCTCAGTTTTTTTCCCATCGACCTGTGCTCATTGGATTCCACAGAAGATATTGCTATAGTCAACTACTATTACCATTTTTTTTTTTTGGTAGTATTTGTTGGTTTTCAACACTGTCATCATCGACTTTGTCTGCAGACTCCCATAAGTCTAAGTGTGCCTGCGGGAAGTAGCTTCTCAAGAATGATGGCCACTCTACATGCGTTATCTGTTAGGTCCTGTACACAACACTGAAGCCCGCCAGGCCTGCCAGAAATTCAACCAAGTCACACGGAAAAGAAGGCAGAAAGTTCTGGAGATCCATCTTCTGCAGCAAAAATTGTCTGCTCTGGAATGAGAGCTGCAGTCCTGGACCTTGGCTGGAACTTCTGGAGAATCGACGTCCATGAAGAAATAATACAAGAAGCATCGGGACTGGGAGTGGTCCACTTCGGAACTGCGGTCACCCGTGGGGGCTGCGACAGAGCTGGAGTCTTCCTCCCCACGGGAGGTCGATCTCCTCTTCCACCCCAGTCCTTCTTTCAGGGCTGCCGGTGGACTAGCTACCCACCGTTATTTCAGTGGCAGGTAGTGCTGCTGCGGGCTCGGAGGATCCTTCCTCCACCCCGCCGCCCCTGTTGCTCAGGCCGGCTGTTCACAAAGGTCCTGACACAGGTAGCCAGGCTGGTTCTCCAGGTGAGGCTACGGCAGTTTCCACCCTCCTGGCCTCTGCGTCTTCACCGGATCCCTTCCTGGGGTCTGATGACGGTCTTCCAGACCAGTGCCAGCTATTGCCATCGAGGCCACAGTCCACTTCTACGGAGCCCCATTGTTGGGGCTTCAGGCTCCTCAACCACCACTGGTGGTCACCTCCCAGGCCTCTCTTCGCCAGTTGCCAGCAGGGTCTTCCTCATCCAAACTTCCCTCCCAGGACCCGATGCTCAGTGATCCTTCATCAGGCACAGGACGCCCTTCGCCTTCAGGCCAGACGTCCCTGGCTCTACCTTCTCCGGAGACCTCCATGGCTCACCAGGAGCTGGTTCCTGCATTGGAACCATCATAAACGTTGCCTGAGTCGGCACCCTCCTCTGACGTGGTCACTGAACTGGACCTGCAGTCCACACAGCGGTACGGCGGGTTCTTCTGGGGTGGCATTAGGTCCAGTCTGCGGCCTCCTAGTGCACTATCCGGCATTGGGCTGTACCCTTCAACCGACATTCCTTTGCCGGACGTCAGTGGACTATAGCGCACTTTTGAATGCTTGGTGGGCCTTGGCGTCCAAATCCAGTATGGATCTTCAGTTGCTGACACCAGCTTTTCCTGAACAGAGGGGCACTCCTCCACTAGACTTGGAGGTTTCCCCTAACCAGGCCTCACTGCTTGAACACCGGTACGGTTACAATCTCCGGCAGGGCACCTACGCCTCATTCGACCTCGGACTCTGAAGGGTTCCTGCATGTGGCTTCAGTTTCCTCAGAGTCTTCTACGTCCCCTCCACATTTGACCCCAGGGGACGTATGGGTCAGGGACATGCCTAAGTCTCTCCCAGAGGACCCATCCTTCCTAGAAATAAGGACTATCCAGGTGTCCCAGGGGTGGCATACAGAGGAGCAAGATCCTCAAAGACACTGACTAGCTCAACATTTGCGCCTCTCCGAGGAGGACTCTGTTGTGGTTCCACCCTTGGTGGTCCCAGATGATGATGTCTCGTCCACGGTTTGGCAGTAGCCAGCTTCAGTACCTGGAATTCTGCGAAAGGCTGATTGTCTGTATCAGGCCCCAGACAACAAGGTACACCTTTCCTCCCACCCTAAGGCTGACCCTTTCATTCTTCTGGGGTCCCCATCGGCTGGTGAAGGTCCCGGTACTCGGGTCTGTTCCCCGGACTAGGAATCCAAATGTTTGGACTCTCTAGGCTGCAAGGTCTACGCCTCCTCAACTTTGGCCTTGCAGGTGCAGAACTACTTGGCCCACATGCTTGTGCATCAGCAATCCCCCATTAGACAGATGGGGATCTACTTCGCTCTACACCGGATTCCCCTACTCGGTCACAACTAGAGAACCTCCTTGCTGCAGCCTTTAGCATGGGTTTCTGTGCTTTACATGCCTCTTAATGACATGGTAGATGTGACTACCTGTACTGCGGCCTCGGCCATATGTATCAGATACCATGCTTCACTCCGTCTGACAGACTTTACCTCAGCCATCCAGGCTTCCATTTTGGACATGCCGTTCCGTGGCCCTGTTTTATTCGGGAAGGAGGTACAGGCATTGCTGTCCTCCTTCCAGGACTCAGGGGCTTCCCTTTGGAACAACCCTCAGGGGCACCAGGGCAGCTCACACACTTATTTGGTGCACCCTCAGGGGCATTGTCCCCAGTCTTCAAGGAGGAGAGGCAAGCGCAAGACCTTTGTGGCCACTGCCACTTTGGCTGTTAAAGTCCATAGGATGAAGGTAGCTGCACCGTTGGCACAGGCTACTTCTCCCTAAGTTTTGATTCCCCTCCTCCCTCTTCCCCTTTGGTCGCACCAGGGATTCTTTTTTGGTTTTTAATAAGACATTCTTTATTGTATTTCAGATTTTCAGACGGGACATACATACATAAATCCTGGGAGAACCCAGGATCCACAAACCCAAAACTGGTTGTGTAACCTATGTACAAATATAACTATGTACACACACAGCAATGGGGTTGACCCTCCATTGCACACAACACAGTCTGACCAACACTTAATCTCGGGTAATTAGTTTGATTAAAAAAAAAAAAAAACTTGAACCCAAAGGTGAGGTTTCTACATTAGGAGACCTCACAACCCGATACATATAATACCATAAAGCTAGTAACTTGTTAGCATTATTTTCTTGAGGGAATGCACCGCTGTGTCTCCTGGAAAGAGAGAGAGACCCCCTATTTTTTACCCCAGCAAAGCATAGCCCTGAGCCTACTAGCAGTTCTTTAAAACTACAAGAGCTAGACACAGACATATAGATTGTTGCCTCTAGGCGCTATAAAGGGATCAATTAAACCATCTAAATCCACTAAACAGAAATCTTGTTGCTAATCACAACCCGACAGACAGAACTATGTTTAAGCATTGCCTACATGTAATAGATAAATGGTCTCTAGAGTTGACCATCTTGTCATACAAGCCCTTTTTACCCTCTAAGCACATAAATCTCTTAATTCTTCCCAAGGCCCATATGAGATCACTCACCCAGTGTTTATAGTTATAACAATGATCATCTTTCCAATGTTTCAGTACAGAAGATTTGACTATGGCTGTCATCAATGATAGGTGATATTTAGGTGTGGACCCTGATAATTGCGACATATCACCTAATATGCAGACTTCAGGCAGTATGAACTCAGAATAGTCTAGCATAGGATCCATTCATTGTTTAATTTCTACCCAGAAGCGACCGTATTTTACAACAGTCCCACATGACATGTAGGATGTCGCCTGGCTCAGCTCCACATCTAAAGCATAGGTCTGTATGTCTCAGCTGTCTATCACATAATTTCTTAGGGGCAAAATACATATTTGAGGCAATAAAATACTGCATAATTCTGTACTTAGGTATAGGTATGTATTTGATACCTCTCCAAATAACATCCAAAGCCAGCTGTTGCAAGGCCCCTACACCATCCCAGTATAGTACTCGTGTTGGGGACTTCAGACTGAGATAGTCTAGTAACACGTTATGCACTTTTGACAGAGAGTTAGATGAGGCAGACTGGATGGGCCTTGCGGTCCTTATCTGCCGTCAACTTCTATGTTTCTATGAGAGATCTAACGCAGAGAAATTTTCCCAAGTAAACGGTTTTGTTGGTGGACCCCCTAGGTCTTTCCCAGTCCTCTCCAACATTATGCCAAGCTGTATGCTTCTAAAGAAGTGCATAGACTCACATCT
The DNA here is from genome assembly GCA_016271365.2 of Neoceratodus forsteri. NCBI lineage: Eukaryota > Metazoa > Chordata > Ceratodontiformes > Ceratodontidae > Neoceratodus > Neoceratodus forsteri. The sequence continues at coordinate 1,018,497,917 of CM057454.1, read as the reverse complement.
CGCCTAAAGGACAACCCTATTGTCTTTTACAACATCCCTTAATGTGAGGCCTTCTAACTGGTCTGCCCAACGTTTAGTGATGACTTTACCCCCAATCAATAAATTGGGATTTCCCAACACTGGCTGAGCTCCGGTCCTCGTCTGCTTTCTTTTCTGGGAAGGTGTGAGAAACATCCACCAGGCCATTACTTTTTTGTCAGTTGGGGTGCTGGATGCTTTACCGAAGCATCTTCCTGGATTAGCAAGAGCAGCGCCTCGGTGATATGCCCACATCTTTTAATAACTGCCTCTCCATCTGGAGCCATATCAGAGTATATGGCTCCCCTCATTACCTATACCCCAATGACTCATGATACCCAATTGACCGCACATAATAAAGGTGGAGATCGGGCAGTTTAATCCCACCCCTTTCATACGGCAAACACAACACCTTGTGTTTTTTCCTGGGAGGCTTGGAATTCCACAGAAACTCAGAAAGTAGTTTTCTAATTTTAATGAACCATATTTTGGGGATGTTATACGGGGCAAAATAGACTGGATACAATAATCTCGGCATCAGATTCATTTTAACTAAGCCCAATCGTGCTGCAAAATTTAAAGGAGTTTATTCCATCTAAGCGTGTCCCCGTTAATTGCAGCCAACACCTCATTCATATTTGTCGCTGCACCGGCCTCCACAAATGCAGTAATCCATATATCCAAATATTTGATCATATCCACCGCCCAGTGTATTTGCATTGGTGCGAAGTCTGATCTGCACACATGAGGAGTCAGAGGGAGAATCTGTGTTTTAGTCAGGTATAGTTTATAGTTTGCCACTTTGGAGAATTGGCCTGTAAGACCAGCTGTTCTCCGGAAGCTTACCGCTGGGTTTGCAAAGTGCAGAAGTATATCATCTGCATAAACTGTAAGTTTTAACTCCCTCCCCGCAATCGCGATCCCCTTAATGCTTGTATCGTTAATAGCAATTAATAATGGTTCCAAGTATATATTGAACAGTATTGGCGAGAGGGGACATCCCTGCCTCGTCCCATTTTCCCATTTTCTAGCTGTATCTCTGATGAGATACACCCGTTACACATTACCCTAGCTGTAGGGACTGTATATAAATTTCTGATACCTCTGAGAAGGCCCCTCGGGAAGCCCATCCTCTCCATTGTAGTAAACATGAATGGAAGAGAGACCCTATCAAAGGCTTTCTCGGCGTCTAGGGATATCAAGGCTAAAGGTAGTTGGGAATCCGGCGCATAGCTAAGTATATGGTGAAGTTTTCTAAGAGCATCATGTGCCCCCCTCCCTAGCATAAATCCCACCTGTTCAGGGCTAATTAATTTTAGTGCAATGTTCAGGATTCGATTAGCTAGAATCCTCGTTAGAATCTTAATATCCTGATTCATCAAGGCGATGGGTCTATAGCTACCAGGTAGTTCCTTAGGTTTGTCCGGTTTTGGAACCAACGTGACATAGGCCTTTATATAACGGAGGGTGGGGCATGCCTTTCTGCATTATACTGTTGACTAGATCCTTTAACAAGAGAAGTATAGTGCGAAGATGCACCTGGTAAAATTTAGCCGTAAGGTCATCTGGCCCCGGAGCTTTACCCAAGGGTAAAGCATGAATCAATGCTGTTATCTCTTCATCTCTTATCAAAGCTGCTAGCTCATTAGCCTGGTCTGAGTCCAGAACCGGTAGAGAAATACCATCTAGGAATGCCCTAATTTCCTTCTCCCCACCAACTTGCTGTAGTTGGTAGATTTCTTTATAATAGATCGCGAATGCATCCGCCATTTTTTGAGGGTCTATAATGACAGTCCCCTCATGCTTTATAGCCAGGATTGTTCTGCCAGCTTCCCACTCCTTAACTTTAGCTGCCAGCAGACATCCAGGGACGTCTCCCTGCAGTAGGTATTTGGCCTGAATCTTTTCAATCCAAAATTCCACTTTACTATAATTAATATTAGCCATCTCCTGTCGTAAGCTTTGGAGTTCAGAGTCTATCTCCCCGGGGGTCCCCTCCTGAGGCGCCAGGGATTCAATAGCCCCCATTAAGAATTCCTCCTTGGCCCTTCTCATTCTGTTTCGCCTTACCGCATAGCCCTGTGCAACCCCTTCATATAAGACCTTACATGTTGGCCAAGCTAAAAACTTGTTTTGTAATGAAGGCAGTTGGTTCTGTATAATGTCCAGTAAAGTGTCCTCTAATTTACTCTGGATTGTAGTGTCTGTCAAAAGGGAGTCATTTAACCTCCACCTATAGGATCGGGAAGGAACATTCTCTGGTTCCCAGGTCAGTTGGATTGAGGAATGATCTGACAGAATCCGGCATTTGGTGGACACCTCCTTAACTTCCCGAAGTGCCTCCCTATTAACCAGAAAAAAATCTGTTCTGGATTGGCTCTTATGTGCTGTTGAATAAAACGTCATATTATTACCTCCTGCTGAGTGGGTCCATAGAGGGTCTGTTAGCGCTGTGACCTCCAGTAATCTGGTCATGGCCTCTTGAGCCCCGGATAGAGGGCCTCTGGGTGGAGGTATTTTATCCTTCCAATTATTTAGACAAAGATTCCAGTACCCTGCCAAAATAAGAGGGTGTGAGGATAGCATAGCAATATCCATCTCAAGCGAGGCCAAAAACTGAGGGTTAGGAGGAGTAGGACCGTAGATAGAAGCAATTGACAGAGCCTTACCCAGAATGGTACCAGAAAGGTATATCTCCCCCTACAGTCCTCTCTGGTTGACACCTGTTCAATAGTATATGGGCAGTTTTTCCCAATTAAAACCGCTACCCCGTCCGAGGCCGTTTATTTGCCTGCCCCATACACCTGACTCACCCACATCCACTTTAGGAGAGTCGATTCCTCTGACAGCAAGTGAGTCCCTTGTAGTGCAGCTATATGAACCCCCATTTGTTCAATGTGCCTCAAGATTACAATTCTTTTTGCATCTACCCCTAAGACCCTTTACATTCCATTATATGATTTTAATACAAGATATTTTACTCTAATGCAGAAAATTCCCTGTCCAGCTTTTGTAACCTTCTCTGGGCTCGCTTCTCTCTCTCTTGTACTGTAGTATACTCTCTTTCTTTCCAGATTCCCCTAACCCCTCCCCCCGTCCCCGATCCCAAGATCGCCCTCCTGAACAAACATGATTCATGGACAAGTCATTTGCCATGCGCTCCCCAGCCCATCAAACCAACCAAAGTAACTCATAGGAATCCATCCATCATTTGGGACCTTCAGCAACTACCTACCCCGGCTACCCTGTACCCCCGTCCATATAGTTCACCATAGACATATCCTTTTCCCCTAGCTATCACCAAGATTAAATTCTATCCCCATATATGTTAACTTTTCACGTTGTCTATGGTAGTCTCCCAGCCATTAGCTTGCACCGGGAGATCGGGGGTTAGCCGACCAAAGTGGCATCTAGTCCCTTATCCCATTAAAGAGCCTAGGCTGTCCAGATGGGGTACATGACCCTTAATGCACCCGCTATCCTCCTAATTCGCTCGTGCCATTCTATCAAAAGGCGGTGGGGAAGCCATCGTCATCAAATGGAGACTCTAATAACCGCCCTTCTTTGCAAACCATTAGGAGAGGGTTTGAAAAGTAGCTGTCCCCACATTGCCAGCAAGTTCGTATCCTTCCTCTCCGAGCCCCCCTGTATCCAGATCAAATTCAGCCTCACATGAGGAGGCCCCTCTCCTGATTTTCGCCATTCATTCCCATAGCTCCTATCAAACCATATGTGCCCTGTGTCCCTTCCCTGCACTCGTACCAAACACCTTCTTTAATATGGCATTGTAAAGTAATGCTACGAGAAGCTCCCACCATGAAACAAAAAAGGGTCGGATTAGCAGCCCAGACCTTCCCACCATCATTCGATTGCCGAACTTCTACTTCAGACCCCCCCCCAGTTTCTTGTGGATAGTAGACCACCTTTAATCTAAAAAAAAAACACTACCGTGTAACAGTTGTAGTCTAAAGACCTTAAACAAGTAATAACAGTCAAATTTGAGAGACAACTTGCTTAGAAAGGAAGAAAATAAAACCTCCTGCATCGCAATCTTTTTATCTCAAGTCCCCATTTTTAAGGATCAAGTCAGTCCACTTTTTACTTCCTCTTACAGGGACTTGGGTCGTAGACTGAAATAGAGCAGGCAACTCGAACCGCAGACCTTCCAGTGCATCCTGCGCAGTCAGATATCTTTTTTCCCCAGACTGAAGACGAACAGACAGGGTTGCAGGGTATTGCATCCGAAATTTAATGCCAGCAAGATATAGCTTTTTCTTTATGTCCAAATATTCTTTTTGTTTCTCTCTCACCGAGGGTGTCTGATCCTGGAATAACCAAATGGAACCACCATTCCACTGTAATGTTTTGTTCTGTCTAGCACTAGCAAGCACATGGGATGTCTCCTTGTAATTCAGGAAACTCATGATTAATACTCTGGGTCTTGCTCCTGGTGGGGGCATCTCTCCTAATGCCCTATTCGCCCTCTCCAGATTATACGCCTCCCCAAATGGCGTAGGGCCCAGTAGTTTGAAGAGAAGATCTTGCACAAAAGAAACAGTCTGAACCCTCGGCCTTGTCTGCTAACCCTACAAGAATAACATTATTCCTTCTGCTTCTGGATTCCTGATCATCCATCCGTTCCTCTAATTTCTTAATTTGCTTACGAGCTGAAATCATCTCTTGTTCTAAAGTAGAGACCTTCTGTTCCTGAGAGGAGACTCTAGCTTCCACATCCCCCATTCTTTGCACCAGGGAGTGTAGCGCTGGTTTAACAGAAGAAAAGTCAGGCACTAGACCTTGCAGCAACTGTTTTATTTTCAATAAATCATCTGCACCCTTAGTATCTCCCCCTTATCGATCTATTTGATCCGCTTGCTCCTTTGGCTTGGGCGATTGAGATTTTGGCTGTTTAACTACTGGCGCTCTCGCCACAAGGGGTTCGGCAGCATCACTCTCCATCTTGGTGCTTTTGTGCGGCCTCACACCGGCGTCAGATTCACTGGTTAGTGGAGAGAAATTTCCTTGTAGCTACCGCAATCCGCGGTGTTGTAACAGCAGCAGCCACTCAGGAGCACTTCTCAAGTTAGGGTAACGTAAGCAATCTAATGCAGCAGTCCAAATGATGTTTTTTAAAGCTTAATAAATTTGTCAGGGCCTAGGAGCACCAGTGCAGACGTTCTCTCATGCCAGGCTCATCACGTGATCCCGTCGCACCAGGGATTCTGAAAGAGGGAGGATATCCTGTGAGAAGGACGACCTTGTCTCTCTCCCCCTTAGTCTTCTGGTCCTTTCCTCCCTTTTCATGGGGCTTCCCTCCTGAAGGGGATGCCCTGGTGAGGCCTGATGCCAGGCTCTGACCTTCTTCGTTTTCTTTCCAAGCGGAGATTAGACCCTCTTTCATGGCTCCCACTGTCTTGGTGGATCGCGCACTCCTGAGTAGATGTCTCTGACCGGTGACGGGTGGCAGTTCTGCACACCCCCTCCCCCAGTGGCCGGGATCAGCTTTGGATATTCTGGAGTAGAACCCCCTCCTTTTCTTTCCCCCGATGGTGGTGTTTCCCTTCACATGGTGAGTCAGGGTCTGACGTCTGATCATCACCCCTTTGAGTGGACACACGATAGTGTGGCATTTCTGTCCTCGAGGGAACGGGACTCTTGCTCTTTCCTGTCCCATACCCGGGGGTCCCTGGCCTTCACACCGTGTATGGGTGACCTCCCTTTGGAAGGGCTGTAGTCCTGACACCTAGTCTAGGAGAGGCTTTCGTCAGCCGGAGTTTATCGGTGACCCCCCGTCGGCATCATAGGAGGATAAATTGGGACTATTGGCTCAGGGCCCCGCACTCAGGGGGACCCACCATCGGAGCCAACACACACACACACACCCGGCAGTTGTTGATTTGGGCAAAAAGGGTTCATCTTAACTGCTGTGCCCAGGGTCCCTAAATATGTTTTAGCTATAGCCAGGCCCTCTCTTCAGATTTCTTCAACTCCATGGCACAGCCAGCCTCCTGTCAGGACCTTGGCCTGTCCTTCCCAGATGGAGGTCAGGTTTTCTCCAGGTCCCTCGTACTTTCTGATGGTTTGCCTTGCACTGGAGCAGTTTATCCCTGTGTGGGCCTTCCCTTTCTTGCTGTGGCTGGCCTTGTCGTGCTTGACAACTTTGGGGGTCCCTCTGGCCTGGGACTGCCCCCGCTTCCCCTATTTTTGGTTTCTGTCCTTCGTGGCTCCTGGCCCTACATCAGGCTTCTGCCTTATGAGACTCCCATCTCACCCAACATCTCGGATGCATCATCAGACCTCTCCTGACATCAGGCATTAGGGATGACTTAGGCATGGTCCCGAACCCCCGGTAAGGGTTGTCACCATTAGTCCTCTAGGAGCACCCTTTTTTCGAAACACTGACTGTTTTTCCTTGCCCCCACTGCTTTGAGGGCTTCCCAGATCACTTCATGGTGTGAGCGGGACTTGGAGCCCCTGGCCGGGGCATCGTTTCCCGGGGTAGAGATGTGGCTTAGTGAACCGATAGCTCATGACTTTGGCTCCTGAATTCCTTACTGGCATGCTTCACCCCATTGTGGGCGAGCGGCTAGCCTGCCACTCTGTTTCTCCTGTAAAGTTTATATCCTGGAATTGAGAGGTCTCAGTCGTGGTTAGTTGTGGCCCAAATTTCAGCTATTGCTGCAATGTCCAAAGAGCATCCTTTCTGGCGGGGAACTGAGAAGGAAAGGGGCCACCCACATTTATATGGAAAGTGCCAACATAGGACATTGTGAGCGGCCCCTAGTGGACTGCTTTCAAAACGTTTCCATGTGGTCCTAGTGCCTAGCTGCTGTAGTTCCATTGGTGTGGCCTAATGAAGGAAATCTGCCTCGAAGATGTTTATGTGACTGTCTTTCCATATCCTGTCCTGTTTGTCTGGTGTGATCCTGGTAGCTTCAGTCCCTGCCGGTCCGGTGATCCTTTCTTTGGCAGGGAACTGAGTCATGCTGTCAATGCCCACATCATATAGGCACTGATAAGGCTCGTCAACATGGACGGTTCCACTCTGCAAAAATTTCAGGGTGGTCCTGACACGGACTGCTTACAGTTCCATGATATGGCTCAATAGAGAAGATTCTCTCACAGATCTATTTTATGGTAGGTAACTACTCTTTAGACTGACTAAATACATACTGAAACACTAGAAAAGTAATTTCTGTTTTGTGTGCATGTCTGAGTGAATTTATTTTGGGCTCATGAAAGGTGCTTGATTGACAGCACCGGAACTTGAAGTCCTGTGCTTGTCCACAAGACATCCACAGTGCACCCTTCCCTACATAGCCCTGCCAGTGTACCTCAACCCTGCCATGGAGAACTATCAAATAGGTGTGAGGGTAGTTCAGACTCCATGCTCATTCAGTCCTTGGCCTCTCATATAAGAATGACAACAAGTGTGTCAGTTACCGCCAGTTGGGTTGGTGGTTTTGTAATGTGGATACCAGTCCACTAAGAAATGGACTGAATTCACCAGAACTCATTTCACATAGGCCACTGAACAACCCTCAGGTAATCATGGCATCTGACCATTACCAACCTGTTCTGGATTCGAACCAGTGACCTAGAAGTGAAAGGCTCATAACCTGCTACCAGTTCACTGAGGTATCCAGGTCCCCAAAGAGAAATGTTTGAGCACCTAGAGTTGTCTTGACTGTACCCTATGTTTCCCAACAAGCTTGGTCCTTCATAGGTAGTCACTACCAAGACTATCAATGTGATGGCAGTTACACTTTCTCTCTTTAAGCAAAAGAAATTCGTTGTTGAACAAAAACGCCATGAACTGTGATATACCTCCCTAGTCTCATGGTTAAATATAATGTCATTATTTACCTTAGGAACCCTTGCCAAAGCCTGTCGAGAAAGTAGAGAAAGTAGAGAAAATAGAGGAAGTCCAAACAGAGAAGGAGGCAGAGACTACAAAAGATACGACAAGTCAGCACAAAAAACATCTCTTTGATCTTAACTGCAAAATCTGTACAGGTAATGAATACTTTTAACATATGCATTCGTTTCTTAGTGTGGAGCTAAGATATTGGTGTCTTGGTATGGTACCTCTGGTTTCTTGATAGTAATAAGCTAGACTTATTTTGTGCATACTGCTTCCATATGGTCTTTGTTTGAAGTAGTGCAGATTTTGGAAAAATTCTGTTACAGGTAATAAGAAATGATTTTTACATATTTATTTATTTATTAGAAAAGTCAGATTTACAGCCTTTGAGTCATGGACTCATTTACAAAGGCACCTCATCGCAGTGGGGTAGACAGAGTTACATAGTGTGGTTACAACAGTGAGAACAGTACAGGTGCAGAACACTAAACATAGAGTATACACAGGTTACATAATAATGTTACTTATAATAGGTTACAGCTATATACAAGGTACCCAAGGATTACATTGGGAGTACAGCCCTGGACATGGCTAGATAATACCTGGAGAGGGTGGAGGTAGGGATGGGAAGTGGGGTGGGAGGGAGGAGGAGAGGATAGGCTGTCCGGAGGACGTTGTCAAGTCAGGGAGGCCTGAGAGGAGGATCCTACAGTGGGATTAATTAGGTGCACCTAGGTTTACTACTTTACTGTTTCTTTTCCATGCCAGTTATGTATTCTGTTATGTTTTGACTAATTTGTGATAATCTAGGTTTTAGATAACCGTTGGAGCTACATAGAGTTCCACTCTAACAGCCGCTGCTCTTTCATTTCATATTTCATAGACATTACATGACATCAGTTGCGCTAGTTTATGCTGTTCGTCTGAATAGGCTGGAATGATGTGTTTTTTTGGGGGAAGGTCAACATATTTTATTAATAAAGCTTCATACAGTTACATGAGTTGTACGACATACTAAGCATAGAAAGTGACGGCAGATGGGGACCAAAAGATCCATCTAGTCTGCCCTGTTCATTACCTCCCCCCCCCAAACACACACACACACTCTTGGGGGTGTGTTTGCTGCTATCCCCCTGTGCCTGTCCCATGCTGATTTGAATTCCCTTACTGCTTTGGCCTCTGTGACCATAGCGTGTAGGCCATTCCATGGATCAACCACCCTTTCCGTGAAGAAAAACATACTCATGTTGCCCCTGAATCTTCCTCCCCCCAATCTCAAATCATGACCTCTTGTTCTTGTGGAACTATTAACAAGAAAGAGGTCCTGGGTTGGACTCTGTTTATACCCTTTAGGTACTTGAGTGTCTCAGTCATGTCCCCCGATCTCTGCGTTGTTCCAGGGAGTACATGTTGAGTTCCTTCAACCTGTTCTTGTTTGACATCTCATGGAGACCATGGATGATTTTTGTTGCCCTCCTCTGCAGTGTCTCCAGCCTGTCTGTGGCTCTCCTGAGATGAGACCTCCAGAACAGGACGCAGTACTCGAATAAAATCAATTTACACAACCATAGAAAAGGTACATGCTGATACAGTGTGTGGTGTAGGTCATTTACATGGCTAATTTAACAATTAGTCACTTTAATCTTGGAACATTATGAGGCCTTGTTCACATTATGCACACAGACATAAAAGTATAATTATAACCAGCATCAAAATTACGTCTTGATTACGTAGTGCCAAGCCCTAGCTTGTGTTGTGTGAACCTAAGAACAGATCAAAAACAATCAGATCAATTAATAATGCATTACAAACCTACTACCCCAGTCTCCTCCACTTCTATAAGGGGGTCCCAGGTCTCCTGAAATAATAGGTCTTGCCCATTGGCAGCAAGCTGATACCTCTCATGGTGCATACACACCATTAAGTAGTTAAGCCAGTGAGTAATGGTTGGGGCAGTCTCACGTACCCATTGTTGGGCAGCTGTTTTCTGAGCATTTACTAGGGTAATTTCCCATAGTCTATGCCTTCTCATACTCCTTGGCCAATCTTCAGCTCTCAACATCATTTCAAGAGCGGTGTCAGGTATGGTGAATTTTAAAATGGCCTGCATGCATCTATGAACCTCAGGCCAAAACAGGACTACCATGGCACATGTCCAGACCATATGTAAAAAATAACATGTATGTTGTAAACTTTTGGGGCATGTCTGTGATCTGTTAGGACTGAATTTATGTGGGGGTCACGTGATGCATCAGGCGGGTAAGATGTAGGAATCTCGGCTCAGCTCCTCGGCTCCTAAATTTATATTTCTTTAGTCTTCTTAAAACCAATAAAACCCAAAACTCTAATCTTGAGCGACGTATAACTTATTCAGGATACCACTAGCAAGTTAATTTTCTGCCTTTTGGAACATCTACTGGTTCTGCAACAGCACTTGGCATGGAGGCGGAACTACGGCCTGCGGGGCCCTCTTACACTCCCCCTAACACACCAGAGAAATCCAACGCAGCAAAAAGCTGAAAACCCAGACAACATCCAGTCTAAAGCCACATTCAACTCCGCTCTCTCTCACAGTAGAAACATTTCTGATGGAGCTCTCTCCATTAAAAGAAGCACTGATCGGCATCACCAAGCAGCTCACTAACCTGCAGCAAATCTCTTGAGTCCTTGTCTCCCAGAATGGGGGATGTGGAAGTGCCAATAAGCTCCTTAGACGACTGGCGGACCCATCAGGAAGCTGATGCCACAAATGCTTGCCGGAAAATTTCCAAACTAGAAGAGAAAATAGAAGACCTTGAAGGTCAAAGCAGGAGAAACTACCTTCTTCTTATTGGGCTCCCAGAAGGAGTTGAGGGACAAAATCCTATCCTGTTCACGCAGAAATTCTGTGAAAAGATAGCCGGCGATCGCCTAATGGACTGAGCTATATAGTTGAAAGGGCTCAAAAGGGTGCGGAGACCAATGCCAGCTCCTAATACACCGCCTCGTCCCCTCATCTTCAAGCTCTTGAATTATTTTGACAAAATGCATATTCTGGCCAAGCTCCCGGAGACAAAGGAGCTCGTGTGGGAAGGAAATAAAATTCAGCTATCTCAGGATCTACCACGCTCAGTGAGGTTGAAGAGGGCAGAATTTAATCCTATCATCTCCAAGCTTATGGCGGCAGGTCTACGCTTTAAAATGCTATATTCAGCCAAATTGCAAATATCATACCAGAGATCCCTGAGGTCCTTTGATTCGGAGGCTCAAGCTATACTAGAACTCCCCAACTTATTCCCAGATCTGTTCCAGGTCCCGAAGTGAATTATATCCATGCGGACATGGAAATTGTATAGACTCTCCTAATTGGGGATATGTATAACTCTGGACTCAGAGAAATTTAGCCTTCACAACGAGTGAGGGAAATTGTAGTACAGAAAAGGAAAAACATAAAAGGACTATGATTTTCCGGTTCCTTCTCCAGACTGTTTTGCCCTTCTCATAAGGACTAGTGCACCTTCTGGAACTTTGACCCAGTGATTATGCCTACTTCACCAAATCTGAAGGAGACCCACACACTGAATTATTACTGGCTCCCATGCTGCTCCAGAACCATCAACTGACTTCTCTGCAGAAAGGTTTTTACCTGCTCGATGGGAGTACACATGGGAATATTGCTGTGCTGGGGAGCTCCCAAGTGGTCCGCGAGGGATGGGAGGTAGGTCCTTTGGTTATAATTAGGGGGATACAGTGCTCTTGAGGCTGGTGGGTCCTTTCCTCGATTCCTGCTGTGGCACACCTGGACAGTTACTCGCTAGGTCATGCACCTGACCTCGGGCCCTGAAGCCTGGACAGGGTTAGAACCGCTCCCATTAACCTAAGCTCAATATCTGGCCACAGAGGCTACTTAGGATGAGGGCAGAGTTGGCCCAGAGTCCACACAACTTTTGGGGCTGCTAGCCACTTACGCCACCCCCTAGCAGTGAGAGTAGTCCTGATTGTGTTTTAATGTGAGACTGGTGGATGGGGAGGTGGGTCTCCCCGCCCCCAGAGCTCCAGATCATTCTAAAATGACTTGGCCTTAAGTAGGAGGCTACAGGCTAGGGGGCAATTTGCCACTGAGCGAAGGGAAACTCCTAATTTTTTGTCAGGGCAGCCCTAAGGCTTCTACAACAGTATGCATTGCCTTATGGGGGGTGAGCGGTGACTCCCCGAGTTGAATGGGCCCCAAAGCCGGAGGCGATCTTGTTGGAGGAGTGCCCGTTTTGGTGCATCATGTGGGGGGGGTGGTCACACTGGCTAAGAGTACATCTGGTACCACCGGTTGTGTACTGGGGGGCCTGCTTTCTCAGTCTCGGGCGGGTCCTCGGGACGCAACTGTAGAGTGGCCCCAGAGTGATGCCCCACTGGACGGGTTAGCCGCTTGCAGGCAGAGGTCTTTGGAGCTTTTTCATTCAGTCATTCTAATGGAGGGGTCTCCTCAAGGAAAACGGACTAGCTGGAGTGCAGAGATGGAACAAGTCAGCAGGGACTCTCTTCCAACTGGCAGAGTTTGTTATACACAGTATAAGGCTATAGTTGACATTTAACATAACGTTTATGGGTTGCACGGAGCCGGGAGGGGGGTGCTACTTTGAGGTGGGAATTCATCGCGGACGGAAACAGTTTGGAGGTGCAGCCTACAAGGCCGGGGCAGCAGCTTGCACCCCAAAATACACAAAGTCCAAGGCTGGCTGAAACTGTACAAGCCAGACATTCTGGCAGTATCAGAGACTTGGCTAAAACCACAAATACTAACGCGTGAGATTGAAGTCTCTGGCTACAACATCTCCCGAAAAGATAGGGTCAGCAAAAGAGGGGGTGGAGTACTTATATATATCAGAGACTCACTAGACTCAGTGCTCGCCTCCCTCTCCTATACTGACTGCAGCTGTAGTGAATCCATATTTATAAGGCTCACCCTTGGACTTACCAAACACCTGACAATAGGTTGCCTATACAACCCTCCCAAGGTTGCCCTCCAAGTCACTAATCAAGGCCTTAGCAGAAAATGGCACATCTGAACTGCTAGTACTGGGGACTTCAACCTTAACTGGGCCACTGAAACTGAGCAGACCTACAGAGCCACACTCCTAGAAGTGAATTTGGAACAGGTCATCACAGAAACAAGACACAATTCCAAAACTGGAAAGCACACCACCCTGGACTGGGTGCTGGTATCCAATCCCTGTAACATCCAGGTGGCTGGCACTCTAGCGGATGCCCTAAGTGACCACTCACCAATATTCTGCATAATGAAAAACTGGGCACCTAAGGCCCCTCTTAGGCTCCTCACTGCTAGAGACTTTTCCAAATTCTTGGCGGACGCCTTCCACAAGTACCTCAATAATCTCAACTGGAGCCCCATTCGACTACTCCCTAGTCTTGATGAAGCCCTGAAGAACTTCCAGAACTCCTTCATCTCAGCTGCCAACCTGTTCGCTCCACTAAGGAGACTGAGAACAAAAGGTCACTATTACAAGTGGAACACCACTGGATTGAAAGCCATGATGATAAACCGAGATAAGGCCTGGAGGAAATATAAATCCACAGCCCTCCTGGAGGACCTGGTGACTTACAGGACCCTAAGGAACCAATGCAAACAAGCTGCGAAACGGGAGTATGTAAAGAGTCTCCAACAAACCAGCCTTGCTGATCCAAAGTCCTTCTGGTCGCACATAAATACTCTGTTAAAAGTCAGTGTTAGACCACCCCAAGGACCAATAGACCAATAGAACACAACGGCCACACACATGGCCTGAGACTGCCTCAGCTTTTAACAGGTGATTCACTAACTTAGAGGAATACAAAACTAATCTCACCCCAAGGACCACGGGGCATCAGTGTGCGGAAAGGCAGAACCCAGACAGACCTCTCTTTCACCTAAGGTTGATAAGGACAAAGGAAGTTCTCCCCCCTTCTAAAGGCCATCAAAGCGAAAGGCTCAGCAGGCCCGGATGGCCTGAACCCCAGGTTGCTCAGGGCAGCAGCACCAGCCATAACCCTGCCGGTCATATGGCTCATCAATAGGTCCCTACTGGAAGGGGCTGTGCCTAACAGATGGAAACAGGCACATGTAGTACCCATACACAAGGGGGGTCCTAGAGAGCCCATTGGCAACTACAGGCCAATCTCTCTTCTATGTACCCTAGCCAAAATCCAGGAAAGACTAGTCTACTGCCAGCTTAGGGACTACCTGGAGACTAACAAACTACTAGTACATACTCAGCACGGGTTTAGACAAAAACATGGGACTGACACAGTCCTTATCAGGCTCACTGCTGACGTCCTTACGGCCATGAACAAGGGCATCCCTACTGGGGATATTTTCATAGACCTGACCAAGGCCTTTGATTTAGTAGACCATGACCTACTGCTGAACAAACTGGGTAGTCTTGGCCTTGACCAGCATTCCCTAACCTGGTTCAATAGTTACCTGACCAGTTGCTCCCAGCAGGTCAAGTGGAGAGGTGCAATATCTGAGCCACTCACCCTCAAGGAAGGGGTACCCCAGGAATTTATACTGGGCCCCATCCTATTCACACTGTTTGTCAGTGATCTGAATAAACACTGTGGAGGCTGCTCGTTGATCCAGTATGCAGATGACGCCATGATTTACCGATCCTCAGACACCACTGCAGAACTGGGGGCCCCCCAATCTGATTTTGAAACACTGGAATCCTGGCTCACTGAAAACAGACTAATCCTAAATGCCACAAAAACAAAGGTTATGGTATTCATCCCAAGAACTCTTGGACAGGACAGAAACTCCCTGCTCCCTATAATCTCCTCATCTGGCACCACAATAGAAGTAGTGAAATCCTTAAAGTACCTGGGCCTCACTTTGGACCAAGGCCTCACACTGAATCCTCATGTCGATCAGGTTACTAAGACACTGCACCAAAAACTTGGCCTACTATACCGCCTGAATGTCCAACTGATCTCTGAATCTAGGGTCACCATTGCAAACAGCATCCTTCTCCCAACCTTGACCTATGCTGCCCCAGTAATGCAGGGTATGGCAAAACAGGAATGCAATAGAATGCAAGTATTATACAACAAGATTGCTCGATTTGTTACTTTGTCTCACAAGAGGAGGCACCACTGCGAGACACTACCCTCCCTTAACTGGCCATCACTCACCAACTGCCTGCAGTATCCATTACTATGCATCATACATAAAATCGCCAGCAGCCCACTTGACAGCCTGGCTGGGCTGCTAGTTCCAAAGAGAGCAGGCAGGCTGCTCCGTACCACAGGACATCTCCTGGAGGAACCTAGGGTATGCACCTCAGTGGGCACCAGATCCTTTGCCATGCAGCTCCGGTGCTATGGAATAAGCTTCCACCACAGCTTCAGGATGCTGCCTCCCTGGGAATCTTCCAAAAGGGGCTCTGGGCTCATCACCTAACAGAAAGTGCATGTACATGTGCGAGAGCTTTGAACCATAATGACTAAGCTCCCAGCCTATTTCTGGCAAAGGCCAGTCCTGAACAAAAACTTAATCTTAGAAGAATCAGCTATGCTGTCTGTTGTCTGTTTATGCGCTAATTCTACTCCCTGTAAAAGTTCTGTTGATTCCTAATGTATGAATGTCTAAAACCTAATGAGTCCGCGTGCTGGCCAGATTGTAACCAAAAATGGTCAGCACACCTGCTTGCCCTGTATGTGTACTGTTTGTACTCTGTAACTAAATCTGGGTCGCCCCTGAAAAAGGGAGCTTTGGGGCTCAGTGGGCCTACCTGGTTATCAAAATTGAATAAATAAATAAGATTTTTGTACATAGTTGGCAGGGTTGGGGGTGGAGGAGGAGTGTTGGGGAGGGCTGGGGAGGGTCCGGGACCATTGTTACTGTTGTTGCTTCATTTTCCACCAGTGGTTTAACTGTTTTGTGGGCTGGGGGGGGGGTGTTTCTGGGTCGGTTGCTGGGAAGAAGGGGCTGGAGCATATAGAGGTCTAACATACAAACGAATGGAGACTTGGGCAACGGAAACCTACAGGCAACATCTTGGGGACTATATATAAATTCATGTCTTGGAATATAAAGGGGCAAATATCAAGTGCAAACGTTACATGATATTGCGTCATCTTAAAAATATCAACCTGATGTGGTTTTCCTACAGGAAATCCACCTTAAGCAGGAAGATATCCTATTTTTCCAGAGGGAATGGGTAGGCCAAGTGTTCGGGGCAGGGTCCAGTAGCAGATAGGGAGGTGTGGGTATCTTGATCAGTAGGGGTTCCCCCTTTCAACTGATAAAAGAACACAGAGACCCGAATGGCAGTTTTCTTTTACTACAGGGGCAGCTCGGACTGACGGATATATTACAAGGCGGAATTTATCCCAATGCTGATTCCCTTGGTTTCTTCTCTAAACTCCTAACCCACCTCTCTGCATTTCCCAGCTCCCCAATAATATTAGGTGGAGACTAGAATCTGATATATCACAATGATAGTGATAGATCAGGAGGGCACCAGATGGGTCTATCACTGGCTCAAAGGGGGCTCAGGGAACTCATGGACACTCTAGGTCTGGGAGACCCTTGGCACGTTCTCTACCCTACGGACAAACAATACATCTTCCACTCCCCTCCACATAACTCTTTCTCCCGTATTGATTACTTTTTGACAACCACATCTAGTCTCTCGGGGTTAGTGACTTGTGACATTTTACCCACAGTATTGTATGACCACGCCCCAATATATATGGTGCACACCCTGGGGGGGATGGAAGACCAGGATAGATCATGGTGATTTAACTCTGGGATTTTACATGACAGTCAGGCTGTTAAGTCCCTCATAGAATTCATTCAGAATTTTTTTTTAAGAAAAATATGGGGTCAGTAGCCTCTCTTGATATGCTGTGGGGTGTGACGAAGTGTGCGATCAGGGGAGAAGGGATCAGAATAGCCTCCAAAGCTAAAAAACTTAGGGAAGAATCAAACAAACAGTTATTACACCAGATCCAGGTCTTGGAACGAGAGCTCTCCTCCTCATCCAATGTGAACAGCTGGGCCAAACTAAACACTCTTAAGGCACAACATTTTGGTCTGGCGGAGAAGGCAGACATAGCACTGCAGAGGGTTACATTTTGTTATCTGGAATTGGGTGAGAAAGCAGGGATGGTATTGGCATTATGGCTCAGACAGCTTGAGGGCCAGAGTATGATCCAGGGCCTCCAACCTGCACCAAGCGGGCTGATTCTCACCAAACCTAGCGAGGTAGTGGAAATCTTTAAACAGTACTATAAAAATCTTTATACACCAGAGAAAAACGTGTCATCCAACACCGCTCTTATAGACCAATTCCAGGACTCTTTGCCTACCCTTTCTCAGGCCCAACAAGTGGTCTTAAAAGCCCCTATCTCAACAGCTGAAGTCAGATGAGTAATAGGGCAGTTGCCTAAAGACAAAGCCCTGGGCCCAGATGGATTAAACAACTCTTTCTATGCAGCCTTTATATATGAATTAGCTCCCATTCTAATGCAGCTCTTCAACTCACTGCAATTTTCTGGCCTCTCAGATGTCTCATTCACCCAAGCCTAGATATCGGTCCTCCCAAAACTAGGCAAATCGCCCCTATTACCAGGTAATTACTGTCCCATATCATTATTGAATTCTGATATAAAAATCTTAGCAAAAAGTTTGGCAAATCGTCTTCACCAGGTCTGGCAAGGCCTAATAAGCCATTTGCAGGTAGGCTTTGTAGCAGTAAGGCTCTCCTCGGACCACACGCGCAAGATACTTCACCTTATTGCTTAAGCAGGTGACAGACCCACACCCTCAGTACTTGTATCACTCAACGCTGAAAAGGCGTTCGACCGAGTCTCTTGGCCTTTTCTATTTGAAGTCCTACGAAGACTCAACTTTCCCTCCCCATTCTGTGATTGGCTGCGAGTGCTGTACTCACAACCTACAGCCAGAGTTCGATGTAACGGGGTTCTCTCCCCTCCATTTCCTCTTTCCCGAGACACCAGACCGCGTTGTCCCCTTTCCCCTTTTCTCTTTAACCTTTACTTGGAACCCCTTATTCGCTCCTTGCAATCAAGTAAGGAAGTTCAGGGCATCCAAGTGGGCCAACTGTCATTTCTCTTATCTGCATATGCTGATGATCTCCTACTGCATCTTGAAAACCCACAATCC
Organism: Neoceratodus forsteri; assembly: GCA_016271365.2. Taxonomy (NCBI): domain Eukaryota; kingdom Metazoa; phylum Chordata; order Ceratodontiformes; family Ceratodontidae; genus Neoceratodus; species Neoceratodus forsteri. The sequence goes on along the minus strand of CM057454.1, from coordinate 1,018,479,876 downwards.
TCAATACCTACAGTGGTGCACATCATAAACTGGTCTTCTAAGGTCTCGGGATACAAACTAAATCTAGAAAAATGTAGTGTTATGCCCCTTAACCACCTTGTTCAGAGGCACTAGATTACAAATCTGGGTCTGGCCTGGAAACCAAAAGTTCTCACATACTTAGGAATTAAACTCCTACACACTCTGGCTAACTTGGTTAAGCTCAACCTCTCCCCAGTCTGTCATGCCATTAAAGCAGACTTACATAGATGGAGATATCTTTCACTTTCTCTTTGGGGCCGCATAAACGTGCTCAAAATGAATGTTTTGCCATGATTATTATACCCACTCAGCATGATATGCCCGTACCTTACCAAATGGTGGTTTTCCAGGTTGCAGTCTATGTTATCTGATTTTCTGTGGCAGGGGAAAGCAGTGCGGCAGGCATACTCTAAATTGACATTCCCGAAAGAAGTGGGAGACCTCAGTCTTCCCAACTTTTTTCTGTACTATTATGCAATCCACTGTTGCAGAATACTTAGATGGAGCTCATACCATGATGGCGGCACTTATAAGTGAGTACTCTCCTCAGTGGCTATCCTTGGAGCAACAGCTCTGCCAGGCTCAAGGCATAGACCTTAAATCCCTTCTCTGTGTTAAACCATCAGAACTTCCCTATCCCTTGAGGACTCCCCTTTGTGGTAGCCCATTAAGGCACGTCATCAAATTAGCTCTCTTTTACCCTTGTCCCTGCATAAAGATCTAGATCAGCCACTGTTGGGCAATCCTCTCTTCAGAATTGCATGCCGTATCATCCCAGAAGCCTTTTGTTCGAAATTATTTTTTGGGGGGGGGTCTCTGTCTCTTTCCTTTTAGCAGATGGAAGGATTAGTTTGGCAAGAGAACTCCAGACCAGATTCTCGATTCCCTCGCTTCACGCCTTCAAACACCTACAGCTGAGGAGGGTACTTGTATAATTTCTGGGCCCACCACCATGGCAGCACCCTGTAAAGCACCTGAAACAGTCACTCTCTGATATTGCCACTCAGTCACACATGAACTTCGTGTTCTGTAAAACTTTGCAGTTACATGAGCCTTACCTACCCCGGGGAATTTGCTTTTGTTGGCAGCAAGGGCTAGGCCTAACTGTTGAGGATAAAGAGTGGAAAAGAATGTGGCAAAGACTATATAAATACCTAAAACAGGACTGGCTATGGCTCCTGCAGTTTCACATTTTACATAACATGTACTCCCCCGCTCACCTTCACCGGATGAGGAAATTAGACTCTCCTCTTTGCACTACCTGTGGGAAATTAGAATGTCTCTAGATCCAATGCTTGGGTTAGAGTACTATTTTACCCCACAGATCTGTTTATTGGGCCTCTTTCCTAATGATATGCTGGGCATCTGCAAAGCACATATGGCTCTTATTTCAGCAGTGGCAAAACTGGTCATCACCGCCACTGGCTGAGACCAGGATAGTCTACCCTTTCAAAAATGGCATGCGGGAGCGGCCTCGTCAAGCGGGCCCTGGATTTCAGCACTTTCTGCGGCGACCGGGTTCGAGAGGACGGACTCGGGTCGTCCGGAGCGCCGGCCAGGGAGAAGGCTGGAGCGCCCATGGACAGCTCGCCTTCTCCAGGGAGAGGGTGGGGACATGAGCCGGGCACCTGCTGGCCCTTGGCGGAGGCTGGGAGCATGGCAGAGTGTTGGGGCTCATTTCCAGGGAGTGACGGACGTCGGCATTCACCATGAAGTCAGGTACGTCACTCTCCGTGGGAGAAAACGGAAAATGGCTCTTGGTGAGCCAGATGATGGCTCTCCGTCCCTCACTGTTGTCACGGCCCTCAAGAACTCTCCCACCCCAGCAGCACCTGGAGCCGGCGCCGCAGTGCTTGGATGACCCCCACCGTGCCTTCCTCTGGAGGAGGGGACCCACCCGCTAAGGGTTACACTGGGCTACCTCCAGGGGGCTGCGATTTGGGGTTGAGGCAGGTCGTGGGGATGGCGGACAGACGGGGCACATTGAGGGCCCGAAGGAGGTGCTCGCCAGATGGAGCAAGAGGAGCAAAAAAAAAAATGGCATGTGGAAATACTCCAAGCATTGGAGCTGGGGAAGCATATAGCTCAAAGGAATAACTGCCAAATGGCATTCAGAGCTCGATGGGGTCAGCTTTTAGCTCTGATACCTGTCATGCACAATGGCCAGGCATCTACAAGAACACATGGGAGGGCGGAGGAACTTCTAACTCCCCAGGAATGAGGGCCCTGCCCGTTAGTTTAATACAGTCTTTCTTTGGATAGGTTTGCCTTAGCCTCCATCTAACAGGCAGTATGAATCACAATAATTGATTCTACCATCAAGCTGTTTAATATATGCTCCAGGGAGGGTGGGATGAGATGTATAGGTTAGATAGGTTTCATTTGTTACTACCAGGCCTCACGCTGATGTAACTGGAGGTCCTCCATTTTCGCTGTAGTCGGCTCCCTAGCTTATGTTACAACCGTTGCATGCTCTCTTTACATTATTCTGACCAGAGGGAGTAACTACTCATGTATGCCAAGTCATTATAGTGTTTGGTGTAATATATGCAAAATCAATAGAGTACACTAAATTGAAGGGGGAAAAAAAAGGATTGAATTTGTGCATTCTTTTGGGCATTAGATATGTTTGATAAAGAAAGTTGAGTTTCACCCTGCGTAATGCGTTGGATACTGAACAGCTGTGGATATTTTTTGTTGTTATCTGCCCTACCTCAGAATCTATTGTAATGCCCAGATCAGTCTCCAACTGATCTTTTGCCTTTACTGTAGTGGTGGACGCCTTATTTAGAAAGAGTCTGTACAGAGTGGTTATCATTGGGATGTCTGGCTAGGGGCGATATACAGCCTCTTCAATAGGAGTCATGGCCAAAGAGACATCCAATGCTTTTTACCCTAAGACGAGCAAAAAAAAATCTCCTGAGACAAGCAAAAAAATCTCCTGACTGAATATAGTACTGCTCCCCGAGTTCAGAAAAGGATTTGTTATCCCCCATAAGAGTGCTTCTACAGTCTCCAGACCCTTTTTACACCTTCTAAGCAAGGCTTGATGCATGAAGACATTATATCTTCTTTGATCTATGAAACATAATTGCACAGCGGTGTTGGAGAATAATCCCTTTGCCTGTCCAGTATGATTATGTAGTCCCACCCACAAATGCGCTAAAGTGCGTACAAAAGGATTGCTATATTTTTTGATGGGGTGCCGGTACAGCACTCATGGGAGTAAACCCTGCATCAGCCCACCCAGCTCACATTCATTCTCTATCCGTCTCCATGGCAGTTGAGAACTTGTTGCTAATCCCTACTAAAACACCAACTGTGCAGCCCAGTAACAATTTTATAATTGGGAAGGGCCAGGCCACCCGAACTGATAAGTAATTGTAATATAGTATGCTTTTTTCCTAGCCGTTTAGCTTTCCAAAGTAATCTGGTAATGATTCTGTTCCGCTGTTTAAAAAAAAAAAACACTCCAGGCTCCTAATCGGTAAACTTTGAAACAAATAGACATTTGGGGAGTGATTGCAAAGGATTGCAACCCACAACAAAGACGTTAGACCAGATTATGGAACTTATAATCATCAAATAGTTTATACAGGTTCTTCCCCAAGATGTCAAAGTGTGGGTGAAGGAGCATAAACCCAGTTCAGCAGAGTGCACCATCACTCTAACGGAGGACTACCTAGCGGCTAGACCATACAAGCCCAGTGGATATCAAGGCTCTTCAGCCCAACCACTTAATCTGGTAAGAACTTTTGAATATTCTACCCCAAAAAAAACTAACTATGCAGGGAAACTTTGGAGAAATGAAAGAGAGGGAAGGAATTATTCAGCTGATGTGATCTGCCACAGTTGCCTGGGGAAAGGACACATCACCAGAAACTGCCCAAATAAAAGAAGGGAGTCTGCTCATCTAGCTTTAGCTAACTTGGGGCTATGTTTCCACTGTAGAGACTGGAAAAAAAACAAATGCTGGGGTTATTAGACTCAGGGAGTTGGCAGACATTGGTCAGGGCAGACCTGATGAAAGAACTGGGCATTTCTGGGCCTAATGCCACAGTTATTTGTGTTCATGGGGACATCCATCAGTACCCTACTGCATCCATCATGATGACAGTTGAAAACAAGGAACAGGCTGTAACTGTTGGCCTGGTATCCAGACTCCCTATACCCATTATTATAGGCCAAGACTTCCCAAATTTTGACCAGTTGATGAAAAACTAACAGGCTTGTAAATATCTGGTCACTTTAACCACCAGGGCCCAAGCAAAGTTGGAACAATAACAGCAGGTATTCCCTTTTGAAGAATAATTATTTGACAGCCTAGGGAAGAGGAGAAAGATCAGAAAGGGAAAAAACAACTTTGAAAAGACTTTGGAGAGAGACACACCAGGATGGCATACCTGCGTTGGGAACAAGTCTGCTGTTCTCGCTTCAGCTGAAGGGGCGTGAAACCACTCTGATACAGCAATGAGTGGCTCTGGGGGATGTAGTAACATAAAAGAGAACAACTGCAGAACATATTGTTAACCTCATTTTTTTTCCCCGGGTGGATCAAGTGGTTGTGGAGGGACAACCACAATATGTGATTAAAAATAACATTTTGTATAGAGTATGTACCAGCCCAGATACTAATGAATGTATAGATCAACTGATGGTTCCCCAAATAATATAGGGAGAAGTTGATTCACCTGGCACATATCCTGCCCATGAAGGGAGATACCGTACCCTTAGTAGGTTGCTGACTAGATTTTTTTTATTTTTTTTTTTGGCTAACATTCACAGTAATATGGCTGAGTATTGCCGCACTTGTCCAGAGTGCCAGTTGGTGGCACAAGGGGGGGGAAATAAAGTACCCCCCCAGCTTATACCAAATGTCATGACTCCATTTGCTAGGGTAGCAATGGATGTAGTGGGCCCCTTATCCAGAAGTTCAAAAGGGAACCAGTTTATTTTGGTAGTTTGCGAGTATGCCACTAGGTACCCTGTGGCAATACCACTTTGTACTGTTACTGCCCCTCTTATAGCCAAGGAGTTGGCCAAGATTTTTAGCAGAGTGGGTATACCCCAAGAAATCTTAATCGATCAAGGTAGCAATTTCACCTCCTCCATCCTTAAAGAACTATACCAACTACTAGATGTGTCAGCAGTTAAAACATCTCCCTACGACCCACAGACTGATGTCCTGGTGGAACAGTTTAATAAGACTCTTAAATGTTGAAGTATGTGCAGGAGGAAAGCCGAGATTGGGACAAGTATCTACACTACCTTCTATTTGCTTAAAGGGAGGTGCCCCAAGCCACCACAGGGTTTTCCACTTTCTCACTGTTGCATGGGAGGAATCCCAGGTGCCCCTTAGACATAGTAAAGGAACATTGGGAAGAAGGAAGAAATGTGGGTCAAACTAATATTGTCGATCATATAACAAACTTGTGACAACGATTAAGTGTGTGGAACTGGCCCATCAAAATGTGTCCCAGAGGCAGGTAGAACAGAAAGAAACATATGATCTGGGGCTTAAAGGTAAATCTTTCCAGCCTGGGGACAAAGTATTATTGTTGTTGCCATCCTCTGAGAATAAACTTCTCATGAAATGGCAGGGCCCCTATAACATCCTTCTTTAGACAGGAGTAGTCAACTATGAACTGGAGATGCCAGGACAAAAGCCCCATAAAAAGTGTCCCATGCCAATCTCTTCCGTAAATGATACGAGAAACCTACCTTTATGCCCACCATGTTTGTGCACCCAGAGCAGGATGACATGGAGTTGGAGATTGCTTATAGAAGACTAGAACAAGAAAAGAAAATGGTAGAGGTCCAAGTTAATCCTGAGCTAGACACAGGGCAGAAGAAGGAGGTACAGCAGCTGTTACATCAGTTCAGGACAACTTTTACCAACATGCCAGGGAGAGCAGAAAGGGTAGTACTGTACATACTATCAAAGTAAACCAAAAGAAACCTATACACCAGAAACCCTGTAGGTTGCCTGAAAAGGTCAGACAGGAGGGTATTGAAGAGGTCCACAAAATGGAACAGTTAGGAATTATTGTTCCCTCTTGTAGTACCTGGTCCTGACCTGTGGTGGTGGTAGATAAAAAGGAGGGAGGTATCCGGCTCTGTCTGGATTTCGAAAGATTAATGCAATATCCACCTTTGATGGTTACCCCATGCCCCACATTGATGACCTCTTAGACAAAATAGGGAATGCACAGTATATTAGCACCTTAGATCTTACTAAGGGATATTGGCAGATCCCTTTGGGACGATCGTGCAGGAAATAACCGCTATTAGTACACCAGTAGGACTCTACCAATTTACCACCATGCCTTTTGGCCTCCATGGCGCCCCTGCGACTTTTCAGCGTTATATGGACCGAATACTTAGACCTCATACACAGTACTGTGCCACTTAGTTGGATGATGTACTGTAGTCATCTATAGTACAGATTGGAAGATGCACTTAGAATACCTTAGGGCAGTAATACAATCCATCAAAGATGCAGGCCTGACTATAAACCCCACCAAATGTGCAGTGGCCCAAACTGAAACTTAAGTGTTTGGGATTTGTCATAGGTAAAGGCATGGTTAAGCCAGATGTGGGTAAAGTAGAGGCCATAGCTGGCAGTCCCATTCGTAGTATAAAAAAAAACATGTATGTTCCTTCCTTGGGTTGGCCAGTTACTATAGGAGGTTTATACCAAATTTTGCCACCATAGCCACACTCCTTACTAATCTGACTAAGAATGAATGCCCGAACAAAGTCCAGTAGACCCCACAGTGTGATGAGGCATTCTGGAACATTAAGGCTATTCTGTGTTTCTCCCCAGTGTTAGCCCAGATTTTCAGACCCCTTTTGAGGTACACACTGATGCTTCAGACACAAGTACAGGGGCTGTCTTATCACAACAGAGCAAGGGAGAGGAGCACCCAGTGATATCCATCAGCAGAAAACTCCATGAGAGGGAGCACAAATACTCCACAATAGAGGAGTGCTTGGCCATGAGATGGGCCATTGAGGCCCGTAAGTATTATCTGTGGGGTACAGAATTTACCATGCTAACTGACCATAATCCGTTGTGCTGGCTCCACCAGATGAAGGATAAAAACTCGAGGCTTATACATTGGTATTTAGCACTACAGTCCAACCGATTTTCTGTGAAACATAGGGCAGGGTCCCAACACCGGAATGCTGACTTTCTGTCCCGTTTTGGGAGAAATGCTGATGATAAATAAATTGTACGCTGTGTATCCTGAATGAAAATAAATGTTTAGATGTGTATATGAAAGATGATGTCTATACAGGTATTGCAAAACCTGTGTAGAAAGCCTCAGGGAATTGAATGGTATCAGTTGATGTTAGCACGTCAGGATTCAGATACTGTACCATTTTGATTCATAGGGTCCCCGAGGCAGAGCTTCTAGTGTGGGTGGGTGGAAGCTCCTACCCCTCCAGGGTCCTGGTCGAGTGATTGCCAACAATAAGGACTGTTGCACTCTTGTGTAGGGGTGTGTGTGACAGGGTAAGCCCTGTCTAAGGTAAATACCCATGTGTGAGGTATCCAAACTCTCCCCCCCCCCCGCCATTCCTTTCGCTCGTTGTTTCTGTGAGACAGCCACTCGTGCTGTGAAGGAAAATGAAATAAGTTTGCTGTATGCTTGTCTAGTTTAGGGTGTCACATTTAACAATTTAATGGAAATAAAAAGAAAAAGATATGATGAGTTCCATGGCTTGGCACCAGAAAGGAGAAGAGGAGCGCATCCCTCGTTCTTCCGTTTCCCTTGCAAACTCAATGGAACCCTCATGGACTTACTGTCTTGTTAAAACTACCTTTTGAAATGAAACAGAATGGAAATGTAAAACAGAGGGATTGAACTGTACCTGCGGAATGGTATTTCATGACCTGTCATAGGGCAGGCAGCCCACGGAATGAGTCTGTTTATGGTATTTTAAGTGGTGATGTCACAGACTGAGAGAGAGAAGCTTAGCCTCAAGACTAATTTTATATTCAGACTGTGATAAAACACCCTTAACCAAGAAAAGAGGAGTTGAGTCTAGGCTAGAAAAGATAACGTTTGTCTTTACTGTTTGATGGGGAACTCCTGAGAATAACAGGGTTATACTGGTTTTAGCAAAAAGGGGTGGGATCGCCTGTCGGTGATGTCATCCATGAAAGGTATAAAAACCCACCACTTGGAGTAACAAGATTTGATAGGGTAGTCAGTTGAATACTGACTACCAAGTGAGGAGGATCTCAGAAGTGTGTGCTTGTTTCCATACTGTTCTATTAGCAAGGGCTAAAGCTAAGCCATAGGCATTTTCAAAATTAGAAAGTTTGCTGGATACTGGACATTGAATAACCTTTTGCTTTCTGTGTGTTTATTATTTTTCCTTTTTTATTTGAATAAAATAACGCATGGTTTGCATTTTTATGCACCTGACTTCTGGTTTGTTGTGTCTGTTTTATCCTACACCTTCACAGTCCCCTTTGGATGTATTTTTAAATATCCATCCTGCAGGTTTGCAGTAGTAATTGGAGATTTTAGAAAGTTCATATCACTAAAGATTTTTGTGGTTGCCCCACCCGATCTTTGGGGAGAGCCCACAGTTAAAATCCCCTCCAAAAATGATATGTCTGCATGTAAAAATGGTTGAATAGTGCAAAATAAATCCACCCTTAAAGCAACTCCTTAAGGTGCACAAACATTTATAAATTGAAATTTTAAAGCCTCATAAGGTAAGTCTAATAAAAGCACCTTTCTTGGTAAAATTTCCACCACCCTTTTTATCTGAAAGCCAAAACCTTTTAGCAGGATTCCTACCCCATTGCACAGATCTTCCCCCTACATAAGAACATAAGAATGTGCCAGCAGAATGGGACCTCTTGATCCATCTAGTCTGCCCAGAATGCCTACCCACCTCTTCTTAGACTATTTCCTTTTTTTCACGTAGTATTTATCCACGCAAGTTTGAATTCCCTTACTTTTTTGAGTCTACTTCCTCTTGCGATAGGCTACTCCAAGGATCGACCACCCTCTCTGGGGGAGAGTACTTCTTGATGTTTCCCCTAAATTTACCTCCTGCCAGTCGTAGTTTGTGGCCTCTTTTATGACTCTCTGATTTATTCTGAAACAGGCTGCACCATCTTTGTAACCCTTCTCTGCACCACCTCCAGTCTGTTGATATCCTTCTTCAGGTGCGGCCTCCAAAACTGGACGCAATATTCCATGTGCGGCCTGACCAGTAATCTGTAGAGTGGCATTATCACCTCTCATTTTCTGCTAGTTAAACCCCTTCCAGTGCATCCGAGGATGCCATTTGCTTTCTGTGCAGTCCCCTCTGACCAGTAAGAAGCTCCTGCTGACCAAGAATGCTTTGCCTGAGTAACCTCATGTAATATTTTAATTCTGTTGTCTTGGATAAACATAATGTTATTAGGTAGGTCCCTTAAGACCTGTGGAGTGGTCAAACGCTTTTGTAGTTTGTTTTTTTGGTTTTTTTTATACTACACATATTTAACATTAAAGGTGCAACTAAGGGATCACCATGTATGACCAGAATTACATTTAGGTATTATATTTTCGAGATGTTTTCTGGCTCTTTGCCTTTTTGAAACAGAGAGCTGTGCTTGAGAGTTAGAAGAGCAGTCGATTCTAGAAGAGGTGACGAAAGATGTGTCAGATTCCTGTTTGTAAGAGCCTGAAAACATTTCCTGGTGATGACTAATTGCTTTGGGGGGGGGGTAATCCCAGCTTTTCTTTTACATTTACCCCTCCTTGTAGTTTTAACCAGCATTAAGGGATTTTCTGGGGGTGGGAAGTGGCATCTCATTGTCCATTTGCATATGTCTGGGGCTTGCATACATATGAGCACTGTCTACCTCTTGAGGGGTAGTAGGTTCTGAGGGAGGGGGAACTGGGGCTAGGGTTTGTGGATCATGTTGTTTTATTTGTTACTGGGCGAGCATATAAGGTAGATGGCTGCATGGACTGCTTCTGCAGTTCTTCCACATTTAAGGAGGAAGAGGTCCTAGCCTGTTGTGCTCGAACCTGACTCGGTGATGATCTGTAAGTATAGCCAGTACTCAAAAAGGTCAGTGAAAATATGCTTTACTGTGCTTAAAAAAGAATTAAAAATCATGGTACAAAGAAACACAAACGTGACGTACCTTACTATGCACGTAAAAGGATTTAAAGTCAGGTCTAAAAACACGTCTGACTAGCCCAGCGCTTCGAGGCAACAATACCTTTTCTTCAGGGGCGTGACTCATAATCTGAAGTCACTATATATGTATGTATATATATATATGTGTGTGTGTGTGTGTGTGTGTGTGTGTGTGTGTGTGTGTGTGTGTACACCCATCATACTATGTGTAATTAATTCTAAACCAGTATCAATCAATAAACCTTACTAGTTAGCTAGGAATTAAAAGTTAAAATTGCATAGTCCTTAATGTCACTAGTGCCAGACACTCATCCATCAAACAATTACAGTACTAGGATAATTTCCTGTTTATAGGGAAGGATCTGGGTCAGACAAAACGGAATATGCAAATAGAACACGCCATTCAATACCTTGCAATATCTAAACTATTTTTAATTTATTTATTATTTATTCATTGAATTTTGTTGACCCGGTAAGCCCACTGGGCCTAGAAGTCCCTTTTTCAGGGGCGACCGGGGGAGGTGGGGGATACAGAGGGTAAGCAACTGAAATTTAACCAGATTAAAATATTTATTCAGTTCATTTTTATTCCTTAAGAATACTTCAAAAATTACATATATAAAAAAAAGTAATATTCCTAAGAGGTACAGATATTTTTGGGCCTCTTCTTTCGACTTAAATTATAAAGTGTACACATTTAAATCACTTTATGATAATAATAGCTTATCGACTGACTATTCAGAATTATCCAGAACACCATTATTAATAAATCTGTGATAAATACTGGTATAAGTGAAAAAGTTCATGATATTAAAGATACAAATTAAAATGTTCATTTTATTACAAGAAAAATTTATTTTCCTCAAAGAACTTTGGTGCAGCTACTCAGCTATTAAATGTGGACCATTATTGAATGGTAATTGTAACCATACATAAAGAAGTGCATTGTTTAGATTTCCATCGTCGTCATCTTCATAGTTCATTGTTCATCCAGAACACAAAATATGTTGGACATTGCAACAGTACATATACTGTATATAATAAAGGTTAAAACTCAGGTCTCACAATATCAGAACAATAAGTGCATTGAATAGTGCCATAAAACAGTTGTTTTACAGAATTATATACAAAATAGCAACAAATGCCCATTATCAGGAGCTCAAAACTTTAGTCTTGCAATGACAGAAAGTGCTTCCTTTTAGATTTAATTACTAATCCAAGGAATTCGAAATTAACTCAGCATCAGCTTTAGTTTTGGGATGAAGTAAAACAGAGGATCATAGCCCAAATTTGCATATTTTATCAGTAATGTGTAGGATTTGATCATGAGCAGTATTATAGAGGGGGCATTGTATTATAATATGGTAGAGGATCTCATAAACCCCTATTACATCTACAAAATTCTGTATCTGTCCAGTACTAGATGGTTTATTGTAGTATGTTTAGAAACAAGCATACCTACCCTAGCCCATGTAATTATTTTCCTAGCAGTTGGATCTATGGGCAAGGAGAGATAATCTTCTAAAGTTGAATCAGTTGTATTTAACCCAAACCATAGGGCGTGTTTTTGTGATCTAACCTGTGCCATCTGTTTGGATTGGGTATCCACAAAAAGGTTTTGTTCAGAATACCCTTAAAAAGGGGCAGTATCTTAATCCCCTTCTGCGAATCTTCCCAGAGATGCATCAGAGAAGCTTTTAGAAGAACTGCTTTGAGGCATTTTAGCCAGGGTGATGAAAAGCCATTCTCAACCTAAGCTATTTTTCTTCAAGGCATAACTTTGGAATTGGATTAAACTGAATATTGATTATTTTAAGCCAATAGGCTATTCCATCCTTTCATTTCCTTAAGATTTCATCAAGATGGGCTCCCATTCCATTATGTCATTGAAACCCCTGGGTTTTAATGTTTTCAAACTACAAATGTAAATAGACTCTTTTTTTACTCAGGATTAATTGTCTTTTACCTTCTCTTTGCCTAAATGGAACATGGTCTATTCCCATGTATTTGATTTGATGCTCCTGTCTGTTTTGAAAATTACTCAGATGCTTTGCAATCGGGTGTGACAAATCACCATTTCTGATCACTCTGAAATGTTCCTGAACCCTTTGTTTCATGGGGAGTGTGGTCTGACCCACATAAACTAATCAGCATGAACACCAAATAACATAACATAGTCACACAGGTGATGAAATGGTTAATGTGGACCTCTCACATATCCACTTCTTTTGTATTTGAAAAACCTTTCCCTGTAGTGCTGATTTACAGGTGATACAGTGCTTACACGGAAAAAACCCTGTGGTTTTACACCAAACCAGCTGCTGCTTTTAATCTCAGCATTGTCAGTGATGATCTGTCCTGATCCTGTAGGGCCCAGTCTGACTCGTTGTGAGCCGCCCATAGGCATTGTCTATATGAATGCCCCACTTCATCACACAAGTCATAGTAGTAGTAGGGGATTTTCCCTTGTATCCTTGCCAACATTCCTCCAGTCATTTAAACAGATGCATGTTACCACCCCCCAGATCACACCTAGAAACAGGCCATCACAGCTCAGTTTGCTTTCTTGGTCAAAATTAAATAAAGCAAACTTAGAAGTTAATGGGAGATCTATTGTATGAAAACCCAGGCTCTTTTTAGAAGCAAAACAATCCTGGTGTCCATCATGAAGTCTCAGTGATGGAAATTTGCAGAACAGTCGTGTTCTCCTGCAGTCATCTGTTGAGCAATCCACTCGAGTTAACTGGATTTATATCTACTGCTCCTGAAGCAGTTTTTCATAAAAGGGTGCTTCAAATGGTATTTAACTAGTGGTGTGTGGTGTCAGAGCAAGGTTGTCAGTTGATTAGTTATCTGCTGGTGTTGGTCACATGGTCCTGTTTATTGCATAAATTAAGCAGTATAACAAGCTACAGGTTTGATGAGATAGATCCCTTAAGTATGCAATTTGGAAAATAAACATTAAAAAGTTATTTTCATTTCAGGTCGTATGGCTCCACCTGCAGATGAACTTTCTCCAAAGAAGGTAAAGGTGGCTTCTGGTGTGGCCCGAAAGCAATCTGATAATGATGCAGAGAACTTAGAAGAAAGTTTAGCAGAGGCTCTTTCAGTAGCTAGCCAGCTGGTTATGGAGTCAGCTGAAGAAGAAAGAATAGAATCTCCAGAGCCATCCCCATCTCCAGAGGCAACCCAGTCATCTGTAGAAAGGTGAGAATATTCTTTAACTCACACTGCAACAAACTGTACAGCAGCAGTGTCTGACCTTATATGCCAGATCCTGCTCTGTACACTGTATTTTAGAGTTTTGTTTTATTATTCATTTATGTCGTAAAGGACAGCATCCCACTCAACCTGAGGAAGAAAGCAACTAAAAGGTTTCTTTTTAAACTCAGCACCATACTGATACAGATTTCTTAACTTACGCCAGGCTTACAGGGAGAGGCATCTAGACATAAGCTAACTCTGTTGGTTCGTTCACAGAATCTGCAGTCTCTGGCAGAAATACCAGAAAGACAAGTAGCAACAGACAAAAGAGAAGAGGGAGAGTTGTAGTTACAACATGGAGGGAGTCTAGCTGCAAATCTGATAGCTGGTCAGCGAGAAATAATAAAAATAAATGCAGCTGCAACAGCGCCTTTAAAATTTTCAAAGCGCTATGTAAAATCAGGAGACTAAAATAATCAAGAAGTATTAAAAGCTAATCTGTTGAAGTAAGTTTTTAGTTTGCCTTTAAATAGCCCAAGATCATCACAGGCCTGGATTTCCAGTGGTAGTCTATTCCAAAAATGCAGCCCACAGACCAAAAAGGCTTGGTCGCTGAATACAGCCAGTCTGGTGGTCAGAGCATTGTAAAGATGTGCTTCATGGGGTCAAAGTCGATGAGCAGGAAGATGATATGGAGTAATTCTGGTAAGTATGACAGAGCCAAGACCATTCTTGACATACAAATATGAACTATAGTATTTTGTAGTGTATTCTGTGCTTGATTAGAAATCAGTGCAGTTTGACTAGCTGTGGAGATGTATGATCGCACTTCCTAGAGCCAGTGTTTACTTGAGCTGCAGTGTTTTGACCAAGCCGAGGGCAGTGCAGAATTCATGCTGGAAGACCAGATAGGAAGGGAGGTGCAGTAATTCAGCGGAGAAAAGAATAAAGCAGTGAACCAAGGTAGCTGTAGTCTTAGAGCTTAAGTAGGAATGGGTCTTAGCGATGGTGCACAAGTGGTAGAAAGCAAAGGTGGCAATATAGCTAACATGAGATTCCAAGTGCAGTGATTGGTCAAAAAGGACTCCAGGGTTATGGACAGCTGTAGTTGCATGAATGGTAGAACTGTACTATAGACCAAGACAAGGTAGACTAAGAAATGTTGTCTTTAATTTTAGTGCTGCATACAAGCAGTTCTGTCTTGTTGACATTTAGACAGAGTAAATTTGTGGTCATCCATGACTGGATGTCAGTGAGGTACAGAGACATCCAAGTTAAAGTAGTATGCCATAACATGAATGGATTTAAAATTGTCAAGATGGACTGAGAAAGCTGAAAAAGTGGAGCTGCACTGAAAAAGGTACAGTTCCCTGATCAGAAGTTGGGGCTGAGAAATGGAGGTGAAAAGAGTCAAGAGAATGACAACAAAAATGACAAGCAGAGCGAAAAAACTGGATGTAGCAAACTGTATTGGAAATCCTTTGATGCTGCAGCCCAAGGCAATTCCTGAAAGCGAAAGTCTATTCTAGTTTGTCCATTCTAGAAGCCTTTTGTAAGAAAGATGCACTATAACAGTACCAGATCAGTACCAGCAGTCTGATCTGGCCCTATACTAAACAGCCAGTCCAACATTTTTCAGGTAACTAGTTCATTCATGTGAGCAAAAGATTATTCTTGTCTTCTTCTTCAGAGATATTTCCTCCTACAGTAGGCCACACTTTTGGAACTATAGCCATCAGTGCTTGTACCATGTGGAATATTTTGCTAACCAGGGGGCTCACAGTGACATACCATGTCCACATAAGTGTGGATGGCACCATTACTCCTCCGTTCTTTTCCCGCCATCAGTCATGTTCTTCGGACCTGCTAAAGGAAACTCCATTAACCTAGCTGTTGCTGTTTTATTTTACTAAACAGTTTATTCTGGAGGCGTGGATATGGTTCATGTATCCACATATTGGCAGTTCTTCCTTAAGAGCTGATTGACTGTGACATCCTTAAGTAAAGCTCCTCCAACCACCTTGGTGGTTTATCCCTCGGCTTCGTCCCCGTGACTTCAGTATCTTCCTTTCTGCTGGAAGAGTTCAGTCTCTTTAACAGCTCCACGCATTGTAGGGCCTATCAAGTGCACCATTGGCAAACTTAGTGACTTTTTCTCTACTTCCTGATAACTAGTTTATTCCTCAATCCTGCACTCAGCACTTGATTGAAATATAGAACACAAGGAAATGAAACCTGCTGCTGACTTCAGTGTGTCACGTGCTGGTAGAAGATGTGGACGGACCCAGACATGTTGTGCCTGTACCACCTTGAGACAGCATATGATGATGCTGGTTGCAACCTCTGCCAGACAATACTTCCGTCATCGCTCAGAGACTGAAAGGTTCACGTTCTCTTTGGCTGACTGGCCCATCAAGACCCTAAATTGCGGGCCAAGGGTGGTCACAAGGCGGCCTCTGCAGCAGCAGGGTCAGCTGCTGAACTAGCGGCTATGGAAGAAAAGGTGGCAAAGGCCGCGGTGGGCACCTTGTCGGCCTTGACACTGCTCTGGCTGGGGACGACATCGGAATGTCCTTCATGGGGACGTTTTATGACATGTCAGGTCCTCCAGACTCTGCCTGTCGTGGTAAGAAGCATAGCAGTCATGAAATTGGGAGTGATCACGGTCCTCCTGCTCCCTTGACTCCCCTGAGCACTTGATGACTGTTGAGTGCTCAGCTTCAGCTGAGTCACAATTGATATGGGGCCGGTTGCTAGCTCCGCGGTACCACCATCAAGCTTGTTGACATCGACACCAGTTGATCAGGCGGTAGAGATTTTTCTCAACCTCTTTGAACCGTTTGTCTGAGGGAGTTGGTGATGAGTCAGTCTCCGAGAGCTGGGTCCTCATTCAGGAGGACATGGAGAGGTTGGTATCCCTGGCAATGCCTGCTCAGGATCAGCCTCCACCAGAGGACATGCAGTCGAGACCATTGCAAGTGGTGTACACCACACCTCTGACTGCATCTTCTCGACATCAGCCCCCTGGTCGATGGTCCAGAGGCTCCTTGAATTCTTGATCACGCTTGACCAGGAGGTGTCGCAGTTGACGCTCCTTGTCATCATCATTTTTGGATGAGGAGAGGCTCCAGTGGTGTATGCAGTGGCACTGTGAGGAGCTCCTTTGGCAGCAATGGGCCCCTATCCTTGATCCTTATGGTCGACTGGCTTGTGGCAGTCAAGCCCACACCGGTCCACCCAAGACAGCTGACTCCGACACGTGTCTGTACACCTTTGTTGGTGGAACCGCCTCCACAGCAGCCTATGTTGGGCACTCCTTTAAAGGACTCCCATCCAGGGATGGGCTTGCCAGGCTACTTATCGGTGGAAATTACTCACTCGGATTACTCTGTGGTGGTAAATGGTCGCCAGCCGTCTTTGACGAGTCCTCTGATGACTCCGTTGGGTTCTCCATGTAATCTTTGAGGATGATGCGTTCAGAAAGTAATCAGTTGAGGAACTGACCGCCGACCACAGGCTGGTGTCTTTCAGGGCTCTTCTCCAACTTACATCAGAATCCATGAATGTTACTTTGGAGCCTGTTCAAGAAAGGGCTAAATACCCTTTCACTGACATCCTGGATAAGGACAAATCCCCAGGAATTGCCTTTCCCATAGCTGAGGCCATTCTGGGACAGGGTGTGTTGTAGTAGTAGTAAGTAATTTTATTTATGGTGCCTTTACCTGTAGGCCCAGGGTGCCATTACATAGAGGAGATAGCAAAAATAATGCCCCAATACATAATTACAAGAATACATAGTGACGTAAATTAAAACCCCCCTACACCCAAATATAAAATGCTAAAAGTGGGATTGAATAACAGACAAGTCAGCCACTCATAATTCAAACACCAAACACTTGAGCAGACAAAAACGTTTTAAGTCCTTTTTTTAAAGGTAAGGTAACATTTATTTATATAAGGCGCCCTTCCTGAGTTCAAGGCACCCTTACAATAGTCCATACAATAATAATAAATTTAAATCCATAATATTCATAAAGGGACAAACATAGCATACATTAAGTTTCTAAGAATTATTTTTTAAATCCTTCTACAGTCAGGCTATCTCGTATCTGGCAAGGTAGAGAATTCCACGGGGTAGGTGCCATAAAGGCAAAAGATCTTCCTCCAGATGTTTCCAGGATTACCCTGGGAATCTCTAGTAATCCCTTGTCAGAGGAACGGAGTGAGCGGGAAGGCCAGTAAGGAGACAGGAGTTCTTTCAGGTAGTGAGGTCCCAACTTGCGCAGGGTCTTTTAGGTCAGCAATGCGACCTTGAAGGTGATCCGCCACTGTGTAGGCAGCGAGTGCAGTTCACAGAGAACAGGTGCTATATGACTGGATCTAGAGATTCCAGTCGACAACCTAGCCGCAGCGTTCTGCACTACCTGCATGCAACGGATATTCACCCCCGGTAGCCCTAGATAGTGGGCATTGCAGTAATCAAAACGACTGGTGACTAAGGCATGGACCAAGGTGGGAAGATCTTCGGATGGAACCAGATGCTTCACCCGGGCTATATTCCTTAGGTGGAAAAAGGAAGACTTGACTACGGCCGACACCTGTACCCTCAGGGTCAGGCCCTCATCAAATACCACGCCTAGGTTACGCACCTGGCCAGAGGCCATAAGTGGGTCCCCGTCCATACCCCTAACATCCTCACCCCAGGGTCCACCACCAATACCTCTGTTTTACTTGAGTTCAACCTAAGCCAACTAGTACTCATCCAGTTCTGTATCTCCAGCAGGCAGTTGTTAAACACTGTGATTGAATCAGACTCCTGTTCGGGCACAAAAGACATGTAGAGCTGAGAATCGTCAGCATAGCAATGAAAACTTAGCCCATACCATCTTATAATGTCCCCCAATGGAAGCATATACACCGTGAATAACATGGGGGACAACACTGAATCCTGTGGAACCCCTCAGGATAGGCAATAAGGGGCCGAGGAATAAATCCCGGACACCACTTTCTGAGACCTGCCCGCAAGGAAAGATCGAAACCAACTGTGGACTGCCCCGCTCAGTCCACAGAAAAACCACAGGCGTTCGAGCATCACCCCATGATCCACGGTGTCAAATAAGAGATCAAGGAGAAACGAGATGGACCGCGTTCTCAGGTCTGTCACCATCAGGAGATCATTTAGTACCTGCACCAGGGCTGTCTTAGTGCTATGCCGTTTCCTGAAGGCAGACTAGAGAGGGTCATAGATACTGTAGCTGATTAAATGATCCTGCAGCTGCAAAGTGAACACCATCTCGATAACTTTCCCTAAAAAGGGTAAGTTCGAGACCGGCCTGTAGTTTGCTGGGCAGTCAGAGTCAGGGTTTGCTGGGCAGTCAGAGTCAGGGGAGGGCTTTTTCAAAAGGGGCAAACTACTGCCTCCTTTAAGGGAACTGGAAAGATCCCTCTCTCCAATGAAACTGGGACACTGTCAACCTGTTTTTCATCATATTATTTCTAGTTAAAACCCTGCATTTTATGTTTGCTTACCTTCTCTAAAATTCATTGGTGTTTCTGTTTGTTTTGTCTGTCTCCTTTAGTAGAACTTAAATGCATGCCAATGTATATTTATAAACAACCTTGTTTTGTTTACGATCCTGGATCTGTTCTTACTGCATACTTCCTGAGCATCAGAAACACCTCCAACTAGTGCAGTCACTCATGAGGCAGTGGCCACCTAACTCCCACTGCATTATGAGGGGCTAGACTGAGTTGTGGGTGTTCCCAAGTCCAGGAAATATGCATTTGGAGCTTGTCAAGGAATGTAAACAAACCTGTGTTTGTGCAGTAACACCAGTATGGTAGGCAGTCTGTTTTTCACTTTTTTAAAGAAAAAAAGAATCAGAATCTACTACCAGCTACATCAGCAGTCTTTACAGAATTGAGACCTAAGGGGGTTGACAGTGTCCCTTTAAAGGCTTCCACTGAGGGGACCTCCCTCAGGGCCTTTGGTAATGAGATTCAATCAGTGGTTCAAAAAATGGTGCAGAGGTCAGGGATTTTGCTTCATTGGGGACTGGGGGTCCATCTGGAGGGAAGCAGGCCTGTACTGGTGTGATGGTCTGCATCTGTCCAGGAGGGGAGCCAGGATCCTAGATGATAGGTTTAAATACTTCATTGGCAAGCATTTAAACTAGCCAAGGGGAGGAGGCAGTGGAAAGGAGCAGGAAATCTTAGCCCCAAAAAAAATCAGGGTAGTAAGTGAGGTAGACACCAACATAGAGATATCAATAGGGAGAAGCACAGGAGTAAATGAGAAAGTGACAAACACAGTAAGGACAGGGATGGGGCAAAAAGGGATAAGGCCATCAAGAAATGGAGGGTAATGAGTACCAACGCCCATAGTCTGGGCAACAAGCTCCCTGAACTGGTGGCCTTGATGGAAGAGGGATGCCTGGATATTGTAGCAGTCACAGAAACATGGTACACAGAGAACCATAACTGGGGTGTTAACATACCAGGGTACACAACCTACAGGAGTGACAGGGAGGGCAGAAGAGGGGGGGAGTATCTCTATGTAAAGGAAGGGATAAAAGCAACTGAACAAAAAGAGTAAACAGGGAGGAGAGAAGGCACTGTGTCTTTAGAGACTGGAAATGGCACCACAATCTGCATACAGGGTTGTATACAGACCCCCATGTCAGGGGAGGAATAGACAAGGATATGATAGAAGGCATATTTAGGATGGCAGAGAAAGGGGAGATACTGTTGATGAGGGACCTTAATATGCCAGATGTTAACTGGTGCACCTTTGCTGCAGCCACATCCAAGAGCAGGGTCATTCTTGATGCCCTTCAGGTGGCATGCCTCAGACAGCTAGTTTTGGAACCTACTCGTGAGGGAGCAATTTTAGACCTCATACTCTCAAATGGGGGCAGTGAGAGGATCTTAGATCTAGAAGTGGGCAGCCATTTGGGAACAAGTCACCACCAAACTGTGTGGTTCACGATAAACTCAGCTACAGAGTCAAGCCATACAAAAGTGAGGGTTCTGTACTTCAGGAGGGCTGACTTTGGCAAGATGGGAGAGTACCTTAGAAAAGCACTAGCAAACAGGCTAGAAGGAGGGGTGGAGCAACAATGGGGAAATATTAGAACTGCCATCACAGAGGCAACAAGCCTTTGTGTGAAGCAAATAAACAAATCAAATGAAAGAAAAGCCACTGTGGTTCTCAAAAGAAGTGATGTGAAGATTAGGAGAAAAGATAGCATTTAGGAAGTATAAGGAAACACAGAAGGAGCAGGACAGAGAAGAACTGTACCAGTAAGGCAGAAGGAAGCAGGGAGGGTAGTCAGAATAGCAAAGGCACAAACTGAGGAAAAGATAGCCAACTTCGGTTAAGAAGGGGATAAAACCTTTTATAGGTATATCAGCGAGCGTAGAAAGACAAAGGGAGGGATAGTAAGGCTGAATAGAATGGATGGTGGGTGGGCAGAGAGTGACAGTGAAAAAGCACGGATACTGAATGAATACTTCAGTTCAGTATTTACAAAAGAGGAAGTGGGGGAGGTGCCTAATCCAATTAACAGATGCACTCTGGAGAGGAGGGCGATCCCAGTCCTTTCACAGAAGAAAGGGTTCTGAAAGAACTCCTAAAACTGAAGGTGGACAAAGCAATGGGGCCAGATGGAATTCACCCCAGAATTCTAAAAGAATTAAGCAGAGAACTAGTGACACCACTGACTACCCTTTTTAACAAATCATGGGAGGATGGTGAGGACTGGAAGAAGGGTGATGTAATTCCCCTTCACAAAAGTGGGAGCAAGACAGAGGCAGGAAACTACAGACCTGTCAGTTTGACCTCTGTAGTAGGGAAAGTGATGGAATCACTTCTGAAGGAAAGAATTATTGAGTACCTAGAGGCCAGTGGGGCACGGGACCCAAGGCAGCATGGATTCACAGCGGGAAGGTCATGTCAGACGAGTCTAATTGATTTCTTTGACTGGGTGACCAAAGTAGTAGACCAGGGAGGGACTGTGGCATGGCCTACCTAGACTTTAGCAAAGGCATTTGACACAGTCCCACACAGATTAGTAGTCAAATTAACCAGCCTTGGAGTGGGTCCCAGGTGGTAGCCTGGGTAAAACATTGGCTGAACAACAGGACACAGAAGGTAATTGTAAATGGAATCCACTCTGAAGAAAGAGGGGTTACTAGTGGGTACCACAGGGTTCATTACTGGGTCCGTCCTTTTAATGTCTTATAAGTGACATTGCAGAGGGACTGGAAGGAACGTATGCCTCTTTGCAGATGACAAAGATCTGCAACAGGGTTGATACACAAGGAGGCGTGGAAAGGATGAAAGGGACTTGGCAAGATTGGAGGAATGGTCAGAAGTATGGCAGCTTGGATTCAATGCAAAGAAGTGCAAAGTAATGCACCTGGGAAACAAAAACCCAGGGGAAGGATTACACAATGGGGGGAGGTAGTAACAACAACAAAAATGGAAAGGGACCTGGGGGTAATCATACAAGATGACCTTAAGGTTGGCAAGCAGTGTGAGAAGGCGGTAGGGAGGGCTGGGGGGATACTGGGATGTATAGGGAGAGGCATCACCAGCAGAAAACAGGAAGTTGTTAGCCCCCTGTACAGACAGTTGGTGAGACCCCATCTAGAGTACTGCATCCAGTTCTGGAGACCCCATCTCCGCAAGGACATAGACAGGATGGAGACAGTTCAGAGGAGGGCAACTAAAATGGTGCAGGGTCTGCAAGAGAAGCCATATGAGGAGAGACTAAAGGAGCTTATTATGTGTACCTTTGAGGAAAAGAGGGAGAGGGGGGACATGATAGAAATGTTGAAGTACCTCAGTAGAATCAGCAAAGTCCAAGAGGGTAGCATCTTTCCGAAAAAGAGATGTGCAAGAACAAGGGGACACAGTTTGAAGATAGAAGGGGGATGGGGGGATGGCTCAAGGGCAATGTGAGGAAGTATTTTTTTCACAGAGAGGGTGGTGGACGCATGGAACAGCCTTCCTGAGGAGGTTGTGGGGTCTAAAACTGGGGGAGAATTCAAGAATGCATGGGACAGACATAAGGCAATTTTTGTGGGGGGTAGGAAGTAGGCTGTTAGTTAACCAGGACCTGCGCATGCACAAGTATCATGCATGCACAGTTCTGTCAGTGCCACCATCTTCAAAACAGCAGACTCCGGTGCAGTGAGAGCACGGCGAGCGTTCCAAGTATTCTTTTACTTGCTCTTGCTGCACTCTCATTTTTTTTTTTGTCTTGTCTTATATTTAGTCCTCTCAACTGAGTTTATTGAAGAGGATGATGCTCCTTCCACTGCATGCACTCTGTACTGAAAGCGGTACAAAATAGTTTCCTTCTGGCTCAGTCCTGACACATAACAGGATTTTAATGCCCAACTTAAAAGCTGCCAGGAAGAATTATATGTCCGACAGTACTAAGTGCAGATGATAGCGTGTCATTAATAAAAAATACAGAAAACACACTTTAGTGCTCACTGCCCACAGTAAACTCCCAGTGGTTTGGAGAACCAATCCAGACTCAGGGCAGCCTCTCCTGGCATCCCCAGTCCCTGCAAGCTGGTCCCAGCACTTCACCAACTGAAATACAGAAACCTTCTCTCTGCCAGCTCACCACTAGCTCACTGGACTACCAAACAGCTGTCCCAACAATTCTCTGTGGATCCTCATAGACCACTGCAGTTGCAAGCAGTGCTCTCAGCACCTTCACCACTTCAGTCAATTTCAAGACAAACATGCCACACAAGACAGGTAGCAAACACTGTGCAGGTAGAGGTGGCAGATAAAGCAGAGATAATGGTGTCAGCAGTCTGCATATAATCAGAGGTGACAAGTGAACAAGAATGTTGGGAGCAAAAGCTGATTTTTAAAATGAGCAGCTAAGCAGTATTCGGGAGGCAGGAGCGAAAGATAGCTTCTTAAGTTTTTACGATGTATATCTACTCCAGTACAGACCCGCTGTCATTTCACTCATCTCAGAAGACAGTTCTTAATGTAGTAATGAAGTTAATGTAGTAATGCAGTTAATGAAGTTAAAAAGCGCTAACAAATACTGTACCTAGCTCAAGTCCAAAATGTGTGCCTTGTTCAAGACAAAAATATAATTGGCTGCAGACCGTAACCATCCCACAGCTCCAGACCTAACTAAAAAATAACACTGTCTGCTCAACTAAATCACATAAACAAAACTCCTAACTCACACTAAAATGCTACCACTGTACACTAACTATTAAACTATAAAAACAAAATGAGTTGCTTTGCAGAATTCAAGCCAGGGCAGAGCTGGGCAGCATCCAACATCCTGCTCAGCACAGTCAGCCCATATGGTCTGCAAACTGGGGGTCCCTACCGGCTCTTCATCAGGATTCTCCAAACACCCCTCGACCGAGAGCCTGGTCTTAGATTCTGTTTTCCAGAAATCCAGCATTACTGGAGACGTGAACAAGCCCCCACTCCCCAAACAAGGAGTCGAAGAAACTAGATCACGCAGCTGAAGAAGTCTATGCCACATCCTCACTCCGTGTCCACCAGGTGAGTAACTGGCTAAACACCAGCTCCAGATGGCCTTGGACATTGGCAATTCTTGTGCCTGTGCCATGGCAGCGGCCATAGCAATGTGTCACAGGGCCTGGCTGAGTATTTCCATTTTCACTTCGGACACACAGCACAAATTGGCCGATGTCCCTTTCCTAGGCACCAATGTCATAGAAACATAGAATTTTGACGGCAGATAAGGACCACTTGGCCCACCTAGTCTGCCCATTTCCGTACCTAATGGATAAGCTGCAGGTCCTGGTTAACTAATAGCCTACTTCCTCCTACCCACTACTGGAATTGCCTTATGTCTGTCCCATGCATTTTTGAATTCCCCCACTGTTTTTGACTCCACGACCTCCTCAGTAAGGTCGTTCCATGCATCCACAACCCTCTTCGTGAAAAAATACTTCCTCACATTACCTCTGAGCCATCCCCCCTCTATATTCAAATTGTGCCCCCTTGTTCTTGCACATTCCTTTGTCTGAAAGATGCTACCGTCTTGAACTTTGTTGATTCCCTTGAGGTACTTGAAAGTTTCTGTCATGTCCCCCCTCTCCCTCCTTTCCTCGAGGATGTACATATTAAGCTCCTTTAGTCTCTCTTAGTATGTCTTCTGACATGTCTTTGGTCCAGTGGGCATCGCACAAGACTTGAAAGGTTCAGTGCTACCCTGGATTCCATGGTTTCATTCCAGAACGACCCGAATGGTCAAAACTAAAAGACGAAGGCCTTTTAGTTTCAGCCCTTTCAGCCACAGCAGTCTTGACAGCAACTGCCCCACCAAGAGCAATTGCAAGCCTGGCGTGCCAGGGGCCCCAAAAAAGGCAGAGGTAGGGAAAAAGGTGCCCCTCCTGCCTCGGTGGCCAGTGCCCCCTCCAAAATTACCCAGTTACAGGTCGGGGGATGTTCACTTCCCACCTATCCAGTCCCTGACTCGGCTCCCAGTTTGGGGTCAGCTTTGTAACTTCTGACCTCACTGATCCGTTATTACTGTGGACAAGTAGGTTGTCAAGGTGGTAAGAAGAGGGTTGCCTTTTGACTTCGAGGATCTTCCACCTTACTGATCCAACACTCCAAGGGAGTCCTCAGTATTTCCGGACATGCTGTCCGCCTTCCAGGAGGACGCTGCTCAGCTCCTCGCAAAAGGTGCCATAGCCCATGTCCCAGACACCCAGGCAAGTCAGGAGTACATGACGAGGTACTCCTGGTCCCAAACCGGACAGGGCTGGTGCCCCATACTGAATCTTCATGATCCAAACCAGTTTCTTTTTTTTTTCCATATTCTGTTTTACCTCCTTGTGGCCGAGACAGGCTGGCTCTCTTGAGCTCTGCTTCTCGATCCCACCATTCTGCACCTCCCCGGGGACTTACTGGAGAGCTGGAGCACCCCCATCGATTTCCTTACCACCCCCTCCGGAAGCACAAAGGGTCCCCAGTGATGTGGCGGGTGAGGCCCTGCAGGCAGGCTTCATTAATGACTGTCCTGCTGCCATTTTTTGCTTTTTTCCTCACCCACAGTAAAGGCATATCAATGTGCTTGTGTGGAGGCACATGCATGCTGTGGAGTCCTGAAGCCCTTCTTTTCCTCTGCTCTCCTCAACTTGTACTGCCACCAGGTCTCCACCTGGTGGCAGTTATTCGGTGGAGCGTGCAGTTCTCCATCCCCTTGAGAAGAGAGCAGCCCTGTGGGTGCTCAGTCTTCTCCCTCCCTGGCTGACCTCCGCTAATCTGTGCTCGTTCCTGAACATGGGTCGCTGGCATGGTGAGAAGTCAGGTGCTTAGGGCGCCTCAGCCCTCTGTGCCACTGGCCGGCAGTGAACCAGTTTATAAGGAAGTGAAAGTTTAGGATGGTCATGCTGAACCAGATCATATCATCTCTGGAGAAGGGCATGTGATTCTGCTTCCTGGACCTCCAAGACACGTTCTTCCACATCCCAGTCAGTCTGGCTCACTAGTGATACCTTCAGTTCTGCACAGAAGGGTGCTCAGTCAGTTCTAGGTCATGCCATTCGGCCTCTCTTTGACACCCAGGGTCTTCACCAAGTGCATTGCAGTTGTGCCAGCCTTGCTGCGGTGCCAGGGCATTAGGGTTTATCCCTACCTGGACAACTGGCTGATAGCCCGGCCACAAAGTGTTATAGAGTAGTCCAGGGACTTGGCCCTTCAGACCTGCAGAAACTTGGGCCTCTTGGTCATCCTGGCCAAGTCCGAACTGATACTTTCACAGATGATTCATTTCATGGGGCAGAGCTAGACCTTCTGTGGGCCAAGGCCCACCTTCCTGCAGACCAGGCACTGGATCTTTACCTCCTTCGCTCAGTCATTTCAGGTTGGGCTCTCGCCCACTGCTCAGGAATTCCTGAAGCTGCTGGGGTGCATGACATCTTGCACCAACATGGTCTGGTGGGCTACCCGGTGGATGCGGCACCTGCAGTGGGAGTTGGGCCATCAGTGGTCCCAACGCCTAGGACACCTGGACCTGCCAGTCACAGTGACCTAACCAGTGTGGGATACCATCCAGTGGTAGCTGATCCCAGAATGTTTGTAGGAAGGAGTCCTATTTGTCCACCCAGAACCAACTGTCACTTTTACGACGGACGTGTCTCTGGTAGGGTGGGGTGGGGTGTGGTGTGCACCTGGAGAACCACAGGACCTGTGGGTTCTGGTCACCTTGGGAGTTCCATCACCACATCAGCGTACTGGAGCTCTGTGCAGTGTGGCTAATTCTGGTGGAATTTGCTCCTCTAAGTAGGGGTCAGGACGTGCAAGTCCAGACTGACAACACCTTGACCATGTTCGACCTGAACAGGTGAGGCAGCACGCACTTTCAAGGCCCTTCCGCACCTGGACCCTCTTGCATGGTCCGGGGTGCAGATCTCCTGGCTGTTAATGTCGTATGAGCATACAGTTAGCTGGAAGACGCTGTCAGCCTGGTGGGTGAGACATTTGCATAAGTGATCTCTGCATCAGCAGGTGGCAAGCCATCTGTTATAGGGGGCGTGGATATGGTGTACTTACCCACACTTCTGCAGAATTCCTTTCCCCTTTAAGAATCGCTGGAAGGTCTTCAAGCTGGCTCTTCCCACCCACCCGAGTGGTATCCTCCTCGGCACCACCCCGTGACGTCAGATCTTCCTTTCTGCTGAAAGAAGCAGGTTCCTTCTATTGCACTCTGCCTTAGCTGTAGGCCCTGTCTTATCTTTCAAACTTGGTCTTCAGTTTTTTCACTTCACGGTTCCCCTTTTATTGTGTTATAGAATTGGCTGATTGCAAGTCGCCTCCTAGGTTTAAACACTGCCTGTGCTGCCAGAAAATGTTATGCACGGACCCACACACCATGTGCGTGTGCTGCCTGGGCCAGCAACACGACCCCCAGGCTTGGAGCCTGTGCCACACCTTGCATCCTTCATCTCTTGGGGATCGTTATGTACGAATTCTTCTGGGTTGCTCTGACGCGCGGGATCCCACCCCCACCCCCGTCCAGTCTAAGGACACCCGCCAGGCGGTTTCCACTGCTGCAGGCTCGCTGAGCAGATGGCTTCTTTTCAAGGAAGCAGCGACCCAGGGCGTTTAGTCGGTGTCTGCATTGGTGACTCTGGGCTTGGGCGCCTCATTCACTGGGGCATTGCAGGACTTGTGTCTGTCCCTTCCACCCTCGGGAGGCCCTCTTACCATGGGTCAAAATTGAAGTCATTGAAGCGGGCCCTTAGGAAAAGCTTAAAAGGGCCGCTGGAGGTTGTAACTGCGAGAGCTCACTGGCCTTGGGTTCCCACAATTCTGCCAGTTCACGTATTGTCAAACTGTCAACTACGGCTGACGTTTCCATCCAGGCTACAGGCTCCACTATGTCCCCATCGAGCCCATTGGCTAAGACGCGGTCCGGCTAGTCGGTCAAGATTTTCCTCGACTCGTCACAAATTGAGTGGGATACTTTCCTCACCAGGACTCTGGTACTGCCTCTGCTCTGTCAAATGGGTTGGATCAGCACAGTGAGCCGGACCCTAACCCTCGGGACCCAATTCCTCTAGGGACTCCAGGTGTCCTTCGCCAGTTCCCACTTCCCCTCACCATTCGGTCTACTGGTGGACAAAGTCTCATAGCCTGAGGTCAAGCAGCTCCCGCAGGGGTCGGCAGTCTCACTCTCGACCCTCAGACAAGCGGCATCACCACTATTCCTCCTCCTCCTCCTGGGAGGACCGGCCCTGTCGCAAACTGCGGCAGCGTTACAAGGAGCTCATGTGGCACCAGCTACTTCTGGGTGCTGGTCCCAAGCCAGTGCCAGCTCCTACTCCAGCACTTCCATGGCTGCCGCCCCCTCGGCCCAAACCTACTCCTCCAGCTCAGCTGATTCTGGCCTCTCTGCCCTTTCAGGTTGAACCCCAGCTGATCCTGCCTAAGGATGCCCATACTCCCCCAGGCTTTCTCATTGGCTGTTGGTCACTCTTACTCATGCCAACAAGCCCCGGCGGGGAGGGGGGCATCAGCCACTGTTTTTAAGGAATCCTTGCAATCGTAGAATACCTCCATACATTCTCAGCCTACTTCTGGGTTTGACCACGGCTCGGGATGATCTGTCATCGAACCATAGTCTGACCTCCTTTGGGGCCATGTGCCATCTGATCTCAGAGGCAACGAGGATCCCATTGGAGCCCATTCAGAAGCGGGTTATGTATCCCCTCACCAAGATCCTTCACCGGAATGACTCCCTGGGGCTCACCTTCCCGATTGCTGAGGCCATTCTTGGACCCATGTTGAAGCTCTAGCAACATCAAGCCTCGTGCCCCATGCCATTGGCATGTATGGCCCGCAAATATGTGGCACCCATGGGCTTTCTCTACAGGTTCACAGATCACCCTTCAGTTGAAGGGCTAGTTGCCGACTTGGTTTTTCAGCAGAATGGCAGTGTTGGGGATGTTGACAAGCCTCCCAAAAAGGAGTCCAAGAAATTGGACCATGAGGCCAAGAAAGTCTACTCGGCCTCATCTTTCAGCCTGCGTCAGGCTAGTTTGGCCTTCATGATGGCCCACTTTGCCCATGCTTTGTTGGGTACCCTTGACCCGGTGCTACCTAGGCTCCCATCTGACCTGCAGATGCAGTCCAAGCTAGTCGAGGATCGAGGCCCGTGCTGTTCTGAAAACAGCAGTTCTGAACGCACCATGGACATTGGCAACTTCTTGTGCCAGGTCCATGACCGCGGCATGGCTATGTATTGCAGGGCTTGGCTGCGGATCTCGACCTTCACAGCGGATACCCAGCACAAATTGGCCAATGTTACCTACTTGGGTAGCGTCTGTTCAGTCCGGGGGTGGATGGCCATCTCACCCGGAGTGAAAAGTCCAGTGCCACCTTGGACCTTGTTGCCTCTGCACAAAAGGACATTAAGGGCTCGAAACCCAAGAAAAAGTCCTTCTCTGCCCCTGTGGCTAAACCACCCCAGTTCCCTTCTGGGTAACAGCAGGGATGGCGTCCCCAGTCGAAGTCTGTGTCTTCCATTGTCCGGAAGCCTGGCTGACAATGGCAGGCTGCCTCCTCAGCTAGCCCCGCCCCTGCCTCAAAGCCTGCCCAGTGATGGGTTGCAGGGGCCCACTGTTTTCTGCGTGCCCCTGCAGCGTGGTACATCACTGAGGGATGCCTTCACGTGGCCTTGGACCCCTGTCCTCATTAATGCCTTCCCTCCCTTTCCTCTGATCCACAGAATGTTGCTCAAAGTTCGTAGGGACAAGGAGCAGGTAATCCTTGTGGCTCCGGACTGGCCACGGCAGTTCTGGTACACATGTCTTCTCAGCATCAGCAACAGGCCTCCATGGCATCTGCCTCTTCACCCGGACCTGCTGTCGTGTTCTTAGGGGAAGGTCCTTCACCCGGACCTTCAGTCCCTGCACCTGACAGTCTGGTTTCTGAGCAGCTAGAGTTACAGGCTTTGAGTCTCCCTGACAAGGCCCTCCATGTAGTAGAGGCCTCTGGGAAGGAGTCGCCTCTTCAGTGCTATGCCTTTAAATGGAAAAGGTTTTCCATTTGATGCCAGGACAAGGAGTTTGGTCCCTTTGTTCTGCCCCATGTCTAGCATACTCGATTACTTGTGGTCCCTCTCTCAGTTTGGTTGCCGACCCTCACGGTGCACCTGGCGTCCATCTCTACATACCAGGCATGGGCTAGTATGTCGACGATGGCGCAGGAGAAGGTGATCAGGTGTTTCTTCAAAGGCCTTGACCACGTTTCCCCTGTGGTGTGTGAACCACCACCACCTTGGGTCTTGTTGCTGGTATTAACAATGCTCATGGGCAAGCCAATCGAACCAGTGCACTGGTGTGAGATGTCCTACCTGTCATGGAAGACCACCTTCTTGGTGGCTATTACATCCACCAGATGGATTGGTGAGCTCCAGGTGCTCTCTGTGGAGTCTCTTTATTTGGTCTTCCACAAGGACAAGGTTGTCCTCTGCCCCAAACCGAAGTTCTTCCTGAGAGTTGTTTTGGAGTTTTATCTTAACCAGGTGCTGCATCTCCAGGTGTTCTTCACACGTCCATCCTTGGAGGCCGAGCACAGTCTCCACACGTTGAACCTAAGATGAGCGCTTGCCTATTATAAGGAACGCACAGCTGGAGTTTGGGGGAGGTTCGGCAGCTGTTTGTCACCTGTGCTGAAGCTCTGTCTGGCAGACTGTCAGCAAAGTGGACAATTGGCAGGTGGATAGTCCCCTGTATCGACCTCTGCTATAGGTTGGCTGGTAGGGAGCTTCCTGTAGGGCTTATGGCTCATTCCACCAGACATAACGCTGCCTCAGAGACTGCTTCCATGGACGTCCCTATCCAGGAAATCTGCAGGGCTGCTACTTGGAAGTCAGCACACACCTTCATTTCTCAATTCCATATCAATCTTGAATCACTCCGGGATGCTGGTTTTGGGGCCTCGGTTCTCTAATCTCTGTTCCCTAAGTAGAGGGTGTATGCCTTTCCCACTCCTTCCGGAGAACTGGTAGGAGTCTGCCAGAAGTGTGGATAAGTACACATTATCCATGCCCCTAGAGAAACAAGTTACTCCCCTGTAACTGTAGATTTTCTACAGACAGGTCTCTTGCAGTAGGTTATTACTCATGGGAGTCCGCTAGTTGGAGTTGTCACACGGTAGCTTCTTCCAGCAGTCTTCTATAGGGCCGCCCCCTTCCCCATACATCACTTCCTCTGGCTGTGTATAAAAGGGGATGGCCCCAAGGCACACACTGTTCATTTTCACACCAGCTTCAGCCCACACGGCAGCTAGCTCAATCTTCTGTGTTGCAGTCTTCGACGTAAACTTGGACACAATTTGTCTTCTCTGTGCCGGGCCTGTAGTGTACTCCCAGGCCCCGGCTCTTCTGCTTCCACTAGGCTGGGCCTGTGAGCCACTCACAGTACCCCTGACTCTCCATGTTTCAGTGGGCCTGTGTTTACTCACAGTACCCCCGCTGGTCCTTGGCCCAGGCTCTCCTACTGGGTCGGGAACTCCATTCCTGGCCGACAAGGCAGCCTTTCCGGGACAGACCTCGGGGACCCATGTTAAGGGTGCCCTGGATCAAGGCCTTATTCCTGCATTGAGGGGAGCAGGACTTGCACTTCTCCCCCGATCTGTTCTGTCGTCAGTGGCTTCTCCATCGTCGATGGGGCAGCCCCCCCCGTTGACGGCACCATCGTTGATCCCCTCATCTTCGATGGCTCATCCCCCGTCGACGGAGCACTCTCGTACAAATGTCGTCGATGGGCACAACCCCCCTCCCCCCGTTGACTGCACGTTCCTCGTCAACAGGGCATTTTTCATCTCCTCCATCAACGGAAGACCATCTCCTGTTGACGGAGTGTTCTGTTTTTATTCTCTCGTCGATGGGAGCTCTTTCCCTGTCGATGGAGCATTCTTCATTGATGGGAATGCTTCCCCCATTGATGGAGCATTCCTTGTCGATAGGCAGACTTCTTCCGACGATGGAGCATTCCTCGTTGACTGGACATCTTCCCCCGTCGACGGAACACATGGATTTGCATTCCTTGTCGACAGGGCTGCTTCCCCAGTCGACAGGGGGTCATGAATTGTTCCTCTTATCGACGGGGCTGCTTTCTCCATCGACAGCACCTCCTGGCTTTTGTTCCTCATCGCGGGGGGCCGCTTCACGATCGGAGGGTGCCCCCTGCACCCTGGGACGCTCCAGGTCTGGTGGTGTGTTTCTTTGATTTCTCCCCGCCCACCCTGGCACAGGCACCTTGCTGCTGGGTCGGACGGGGTTTCCCATCCGTCACCCTCTGTTTGCCCTCCGGGTGTCCCATCTTCGATGCTCATGGCCTGGGTTCCGGGATCTCGCTCTGATTTCCTTGCCCCTCCTCCCGTGCCACCCCGCAGGGGTTGGGATGCCACCCCCCAAATGCCGGGGTTTGCTGCCCCCAGGGTGCCCGGCCTCCTCTGAGCGATGCTCTTGGGTGCCCTCTGTCCGTTGACCTCCCCCTTCCCAGGTGCCGGGCATTGCCTGCATCGTTCTGGAGGTCCTTCAGTCCATGGGTCACGGCCCGGCCTCAGACTCGCCCCTGGGTCCCCCACACTGCCATTCCCTCTCGACCCCGCCTAAGTGCCTTCTCCCAGATCTGGTGGTGTCCACCTGGCACCCCCCCTTCCCGTTTATCCGGAATCACACTATGGGAACTGTGATGTGGAGGATCACTTCAGGGTGCCTGGCTCAGATGTCGGCTTCTCGGACTGTGGGGACCCGGGTTCCCCCTTCTCCATTTCCTCTATCATGGAGGACGTCCCACTTGCGCCTCCAGATACCGCCACCTCCATGGATGCTTCCTTCAGGGATCTGCTCTTGCAGATTAGGGACGTGTTCCACTTCCCCACAGGGGATCCGGGATTTCCTTCGCCGGGATCTGGCGGACTACCTTGGCATTACCAAGCAGCCTGACATGGTTGTCCTTCCCTTGATTCCTGCATATGCCAACGCCATGTCTCAGGCCTGGTGCCATCCTGCTTCTGCTCCGCGCCCCCCCATCCCCCGTGGGCCTGACTGGCTTTACCGTGCCCCGCCAGGGCACCCGTTCCTGTCTGCTGCCCCTGCGGCTGACTCGGTGGTCATTACGGTGGCTCACGACCAGACCACTCGGCCCCATCACACTAGCACTGTGCTGCTTGATCGGGAATCCCGGTGCCTTGATCATCTTGGCAAGAAGGTCTATGCCTCCAGTACCCTGCTGCTGTGCATCCTTAACTATCTGGGCCATATGGCCCAATATCTCTGCATGCTGAGTGCCTCGGCTGTTGATGCGCTGTCCTCCTTACCGCCCTCCCAAGATTTGGCCCGAGTGGCTCAGCCCGTGACCGCCTTGTCCTCTCTTGCCTGTCACCTACTCCTGGTGAGCTGTGATGCAGTTGATGCCGCTGCCCGCCTGTCTGCCACTGACGTCACTTTGCACCGCCATGCCTGGATCCAGGTGTCGGGTTTGTCTCCCGATGTCCAATTGTCGGTTGCCAGTGCCCCATTCTGTGGGGACCAGTTGTTTGATCCTGGTGCCCAGGTCATTCTGGATTCCCTTCAGGCCTCGGAGCATACCGCTCTGCCATGGCCCTATCCTCGCTCCTGCAGGGGCGCCATGCTCCCAGACCCCATTCTGGGGGCTCACAGCACCACGGTTAGGCATCTCAGGGGTCTGTCTGGGTCTCTGCCCCGTGCCCGCCCCTCCTAAGCCTTGGCCCTCCCCTGCGCATTGGCCGCTCCATGGCCCCCCCCCGCCTCCTCCTGCAGGCCTTGGAGGTGCCTGGGGATTATCCGCCCAATTTTGGAGGCTTGCTTCTGTTACCAGATATGTCGCTCCTCATGGGTTTCTTGGGTACCTCTGCTACTCTCCCCCCTGGAGTCCTTCAGTGTCCCCTTGCTGTGGGATTTCCAGGGTATCTTGCCCCACTGCACTCCACTACTTCCTGCACTTTCTGCATCTTCGGAGCTCTACTGGATTTCCCCTCACCATGGCCTCTTGAGCACAGCTCGGCTGGTTGAGTCATTGGCAATGCCCTAGTCTTACTCTCCTTCGTGAAGTACTACTGTACTCGCCACCCTTGGCTTATCAGCCCTTCCGGGTGTGGCTTGAGTTGACCTGCCTATGACTTTTTGTGACGCCGTCCCTTGTCCGGGATCACACATCTGTCCCTTGGATGTGTCTGCGGCTCCTCCATGGCTTCCGCCTGGTGTGTTTGCCGCCTCTTTTTCCATTCTCCCGGATGTGTCTTCTTGGTATTGCTGGGAGCCGTGGCTTATATCCCAACTTCCTGCTCTACTTGCCCTCCCTTTCTTATAACTGCTTGGTACTCTCCCAAGAGTAATAACCTACTGCAAGAGACCTGTCCATAGGAGATAGTTCATTACGTAAGAACTTACCATAACAGTAGATCTTTGAGGTACGGTCTCTTGCAGAAGGTACAATTCCGCCCTCCGTACCCCTGCCTTTTTTCTTCAGGGTCCTTGGATCTCAGGACGCTGGGATGGGTTTTTTCCTTGGTTCCTCGGTTTCCCTCAGTTCTCGGCCTTTTTGCGTGCTGCAGCCGGCGGGGAACAGTGTGTGCCTGGTGGCCGTCCCCTTTTGTACACAGCCAGAGGAAGTGATATATGGGGCGTCTCTATAAAGACTGCTGGAAGAAGCTACTGTAGACAGCTCCACCCAGTGGACTCAAGAAGAGTAATAACCTACTGCAAGAGACCGTACCTCAAAGATCTACTGTTACGGTAAGTTCTTACGTAACAAACTTTCTAGGAGTGGTATATGGTGTACATCCACACAACCCACCTGATCTCCCCTGGTAGGTAGCACACTAGTCTTGCTTCCAGCGGGTAAGATCAGATATCATGGGGTGGTGCCGAGGAGAATACCACCCAACGCAGTGGCGGAGCCAGGTTTGGGAGCCGGGGGAGGCAAGTCAGTCATTTTGGGGGCACCAAGATGGTAGCGAGTGAAAGTGGTCATTTGAAATTGTGACCGTTATGGCCATTAACTGTACATTGAAATATTCCTATCAGAGGAATCTGATTCAGACAGTACCACTCCAGTCAAATTTGAGGTAAAAGCACTTATAGATTTTCGGTGTCTCTAGTCAGGCAGAATTCCGTAAACTTACTGCTAGAGGTAAAAATCATATCCCCTTGTACATTATAAAATGACAAGAAGGACGGCCCATCATCACAATGATAGCATTCAGACTGAATTTATTTAAGATGGCTTCGCCCCAGACATAGCAGTCTTCCTGGACCTGAAGCTGGAAGAAACAAGGAAGGAACCACTGTGACCAGTGACCGACCAGACCCACAGCCCTCTGTGCTGATATATGACCCCTCAGTACAGCGACTCAGACAGTTGAGGTAAGGAATGGGGGGAAACAATGGTGGAGGGAGGGGGGGAGTCCATTTTTGGCACTTGACAGAGCCACCAGTGTGCTGAGGAGGTTTACAAGCAGTCGAGTGTCAGATCAAAGTCAAATTCTGATATTTGAAATCTGTATCCATCAATGTGCTCAGGATTTCGGATTTTTAATCCTGAATCAAAATCCTAAAAATGGAATGGAATCTGAAGATTCCTAATTTAACAGCCAATATCTGAGCAAACCTAATTTGCAGTGCCATTCCTGTTTCTTGTGCTCATTGAAAATAAGAGATCTGATTGTCCACAAGAGTTTTACTTACAGTCATTATTCCTGAATGTATAAAAATTCCGTAGTTATAACCAGCACAATTTTCATCTGACTGGTAAACAGTTTTGAAGATCATCAGTAACTGCAACTTTGTAATCCCACTGGAAAAAATGTAATGTAAACACCTATTCAGTTGATCATCATGAAAGATCTTGATTTATGACATATGACTGCAAAAAAAGTAAAACAAGACCTACTGTACTATTTGTAAAAACATGTGAAGCTCAAATGAAACATTTAGGCAGGGTGGGATTATTTTACTTGTTTTCCTGGTTACAACACGGGACGTTAAAACTAATTTTACTTCCAAAGAAGCAGACAATACCTTAGTTTCTGGTTTTGACATCTGGAATTGTTTATCTCTAATGGCAAAAATGTAATCAAATCTTGGCTTGTCACAGTTGTGTAGTGTAAGTTATTCAGAGTTGATGAACACAAAAGCACCACGGACATACAACACTCGCTCAGGAAGGATCAGCAACAAACAGTACAACGGAAGCCAAGTTCAAAAACTACATCTGTTATTATATGGTAAAGCAACCAGCATCCTGGTTTACTTGGAACAGTCACCGACTTCGATCGACTCTCACTGAAGTTATCTGCTTTCTGAAAGTCCCCTTTTACAGTTCTTAAAAACAGAGCATCATCCTCCCTAATCAGCCACCACATTAAACTAAACTTATTCACCTGTCGGTGTGAGTAAACGCAAAGTAGTATGTATTGGTACCGCAGAGTCACAGACTTGCCTTGTTCATATGACTGAGACAGCACCACAGACTCGCCCATCCTCTTTTGCTCGTGTTAATATCAGTGATTTGCCCCGGCAGAGCGGTCCTCTCAGCTTCCTTCGGTACTGGTTTGCCCTCACTTAAGCGTGTGTGACTATGTGACAGATACGCCCCAGGGTTTCAGCAACATGATTCAATTCCTCCTGTCCTGAATCTCGGGTGACCCGTGCCATGTCCTGCTCCCGCGGCTGATTACTTGAGGCTTGGGCTCTAGGGGCACCAGGCAGGACTGCCGCCTGCCGTGGGTGGAAGCCAGCCACGCATCTAACTTGTTAGTTTAGTTTATGGGGGCGCAAACTCAGAGGCAAAATGGTCCGGGGTGGGCGCTACCCCCCCAGCTCCGCCATTGCACCCAAGTGGATGGGAGGAGCCAGCTTGACGATCTTCCAGTGATTCTTAAAGGGATTCTGTCAGAAGTGTGGATGTTCTATACTCGCTTTCACAGTCCGGGACACTGGTGGTGGATGCCTTTGCAAGTCCCTGGACCACAGGCCCCACGTACGCCTTTCCTCAATCCACATTGCCACAAGGTCAGAGGTTCTCAAGCTGATAAATGGGTTCAACCCAGAAAGCTCCCCAGGATTCGACTCCCTTCAGCCTAAATTCCTCAAGCTAGGGGCACCAGCAATTGCTCTCCCAGTAACGCTATTAATCAACAATTCCTTCATCACGCAGACCATACCAGACAAATGGAAGTCTGTGATAGTTGTCCCATGCATAAAAATGGCCCCATGAACCTAGTCAAGAACCATAAGCCAATCTCTATTTTATATCCCATTGCAAAAATACAAGAAACAGTCCTCTACAACCAACTATACTCATTCTTAGAGCAGACCAATACTCAAACCATCCATCAACACAGCTTCCAGAAACTGCATGGTACTGAATCTGCTCTCCTGAGAGTTACAGCTGATATTTACCAGGCCATGGACCAGGGATATGCAACTGGGGGCAACTTTGGTGGACCTAACGAAAGCCGACGATCCGACAACCTCTCCCACTCATGGTTAGCCAATTATTTGACTAATAGGTTACATGCATCATCCCTGTCTCCCATCACAGATGGAGTACCCCAGGGATCCCTACTGGGTCCTTTCTTATTTTCCATTTTTATAAATAAACTTCCTTTAAACTGCAGAGGTGCGAAAATACAGCTTTATGCGGACGACGCTATGCTCTACAGGTCCTCCAGGGATATCTCCTCCCTCAACTCCAACCTGGAAGAGGGATTTCCAGTTGCTGGAAGCATGGTTCAAAGACAACCTACTGGTACATAATATAAAGAAAACTAAAACCATGCTGTTCCACCATACCTCCTTTGACCTGTCTGCCCTTCCTCCCCTGGTGATTTAAGACCTCGACCCGTTTGGCTCTCAAAGGGGTAAACTCTTTCAAATATCTTGGTGTTATCCTCAATAA
Source organism: Neoceratodus forsteri (assembly GCA_016271365.2). Taxonomy (NCBI): domain Eukaryota; kingdom Metazoa; phylum Chordata; order Ceratodontiformes; family Ceratodontidae; genus Neoceratodus; species Neoceratodus forsteri. The sequence continues at coordinate 1,018,442,025 of CM057454.1, read as the reverse complement.
GAACATATCCTTCGAAATGCAAACTGATACAGTTATTAAATCCACTCATCAGAAGCTTGGCCTGTTATACCGCACAGCCCCCTACCTAACACCACACTCCAGAAGGACCATAGCCTCTGCTACCCTACTCCCGGCACTCTTTTACGGAGCTTCTTTTATCAACACTGCCAAACCCTCAAGCATAAGCAGACTTAAGCAAACATACCACAGAACAGCTCGATTTGCTGCATCCGCCCATGCTCAAACCCACCATTGTAATGTGCTTAAAGATCATGTGCAATGGTTTTTACATATTTTTAATAAAAGCTTGAAAAGCTGTAATTCAAGTCGTTGTGTCATGATTAGTGTTTCCTGAACATTTCATGCTGTTTGGTTTTGTGGTTTTCCTTAAATCAGCATTTGTTAACTTGCTCTACAGTGGCTGAAAACTGTGGAGTTATTTCTGTCCTTTCAGTCAAGCTTGGAGAGTGCTGACATCATTTTGGAGTAGCTTGATGTTTCAGATTCCCAATCAGAGCAGCACTCTCTAGAGTTTGTGGTTTGCTGAGCTCTCCATGTTTCTTACAGACCTGGTCTCTGGTTTGTGTTTAGATAGATCAGCTTAAAATCTGTAATTCTCTTCCTTTTTAAACAGCTTCTCATTTCAGTTTGAGTGCTGAATTGAAGTAGTAGAAATCTGTGTGACAAATCAGCTTGTCTGTATCACAGCTTTCGGTTCTTTCTAATCAAAACTCTTAATTTTTTGTAGCTATATAACACAGGGCTGTTTAATGAATATAAGATAAATCAAAATTTTGTTCATTCACAGAAACAGTTTGTCTTTAATGTAGCCTTCATAAATACATTCATGTAAGAACATTTTTTTCATGTCAGATTGACAAACAGGTGCCTGTCACACTCTGCTACAGTATTTCAAACACATGTAATACCTGAACTCACAAATGTCAGTTGTTTGGTGGTTTCTGTGTGAAAATACATCATGTATGTGTATAACAAGAAACACTATATAGCATCCCGATGTACTGTGTCTCTGCCCCACAGTTGAGGCAGCTGCAGTCTGCTGCCACCAGTCCCCTGTCCCACAAGCCCACTACCTTTTTGCTCCACATTGAGGCTGCTGCACCCTGCTGCCCACTGTCTTCTCCCGTACAGTCAGGGATTGTGCACCCTGCTGCCTCCATACCCTGCCTAAAGAATCAGGGCTGCTGCACCATGCCTCCCCAGCCCAAACAATTGGGGTTGCTGCACCCTGCTGCCCTCTTTCCCCCACCCTCACAGTTAGGGACGCTGCACCTGTTGCCCCCTGTCCCTCTCTCCACAGTCAGAGCTGCTGTGCTAAGCCCTAGAGTGCCAGATTCCCTGCCTCCTCAGCTGGTGCTGCTGCACCCTGCTACCCACTTCCATTGCCCCTATCGTGAAGGGCTGCTGCACCACGTGTACCCCATCTCACAGGGCAGCTGTACCCCAGTGCCCACTGTCGGGGCTTCTGCACTATGCTGTCTTCTATCCCCTGTCACCACAGACAGGGCTACTGCACCCTGCTCCTTTGTACACAGCTGGGGTTGCTGTGGTCTGCTGTGCCCAAGAGCCATATGCCTCTACAGTTAGGGCTCCTGCACCATGCTGCCACTTGCCGCAAGAGTCAGGGCATTTGCTGCACCCTGTTGCATGCCTTCACAGTTGAGGCAGGTTCACCCTGCTGCCCCCCTGCCACCAGAGTCGGATCCTTTGCTACACCCTGCTGCCCACATCCCTTGTCCTAAACAGGCATGGCTGATGCACCCTGTCCCTCAGTTTGGGCTGCTGTGTCCTGATGTCACTGCTATCTGCTGCACGAACATTCAGGGCTGCTGCACCCTGCTGCCCTCTGTCTCCATTCAACCAAGCTACTCAGCGGCGGCGCTAGAAGGCCCTAGAAAATTTCCTGCTGCAACAGAAGATCTCCCAAATGGAGGAGCTCCAGGCCAGAAACTCCTTTGCCTCCCCAGCACTGTTCCAAGGCCCAGGACAAGTTGGCCAGGAAGCACGAACACCAGGATAAGGACCAGTCCTCCCCAGTTTGCTTGCGGTTGCCGCTTCGGGTGTCAGCGGCTGCCTCTGCCACCCACACCCCATCCTCTTTGGCGTCGACTTTGGTGCACCTCCTGCCAGTCTAATCTTGGCTGGCAGTGGCTTCTCGACATCAGGCTTACTCTTGCCCCACCAACCTTTCAGCCCCTGCTGGTCCAGCCCCTATTCTACATGAGCCACCAGTCAGGAAATTTCACTGGATCGGATTCAACCGGTGCTGGACCTTCGTCATCAGGGTTCCCTCCTACCCCGACAGTGTCCTCATCCTGTACCTTGGCCGCCACTTCCAGGACTACGAGCCTCCAAATCATTGCTTGAGGCTACCACATAATCATCAGGGTCTCTGTGTACCCCAGCAATGCCCTGTTGACTCATCGATGCCAGGGCCTCGGCTTACCCCATCAGCGCCACAGACAGTACCGCCAGCACCGGGATCTCAGACTCCCACACCGATGCCACCTCTTTCATGTCTCGGCCATGCTCTACTCCTCCTAGGAGTTCCTGCATAGTCGCCCCGGGCTGACTATGCCAGGGCCTACTTGGCTTGGTCCCGCACCTACACCTTTGACAGCGTTGCATTCTGCTCATCCTCGGTGCCGTTTGTGCCCATTTTAGAGCTTGGCAACGAGGACAGATACTATCTTGATCTTCTCCGCTATGAGGATGAGGATGTGGCTGACAGGACTGCTAGCCCCTCCCATTCCACCTCCATGGTTTCTTCCAGGGGCGAGGACTCCACCAAGTATACCATGAGGGCCCCCCGATGACCTCTTTTTCATCTCAGAGATGAGGCAGTTACAGTCTGCAGTGGGGTTTAGTGCTGAGGAGCAGGATTGGAATTTCCAGGTTCTCCACCCCTTATTATTCCTCCTTTCATAGCGACCTTTAAAGATGCCATTTTGTCTGCCTGGTACAGACCAAATTTGATCCCTGCCATGTCTAGAAAGGTAGACAAATTGTACCAGTGTCCCTCAGGGTAACCATACTTTGCCGAGCAACCAAAGGTAGATTCAGTGGTGATATATGCTGCCTATGATAGGGCCAAGAAGCCTAAGCATTTCAGCTCTCTTCCCCCCACGATGAGGAATCCAGAAAGCTGGACCTCATGGAGAAGAGTATATTCACCTCAGCTACGCTGGCCATCAAGGTCTTGAATTATGTTGCCCACTTGGTCATATTTCAGAACGCACTCTGGAAGAAGGCCAAAGCCGCTGCCCATGGCCTCCAGTCTGGGGCCGACGTTGGCAAGCATCTTTTGCAGTTAGCATATGATGCTGCTGATGCTTCTTCTAGGGCAGCAGCAGTAGGCATGCTTGGCGTAGGGTGTCTCACTTTGCTACAGGTGTGCAACAGTCCATCCTGAATGCCCCCCTTCAGAGGCTACAAGTGCTTCAGGGCAGATGTGCAGGACAGTCTTTCAGACCTGCAGGCCTTGGATAGGACTTTGCAGTCCATACACACCCTTTATCACATCCAGCCAAAACGTGGCCACAGGGTGCACTTTCATCGGACCTTCCATAAGCCCAAGCAGGGTGTCGGATCCCAAGGCAAACGCTGGGCATCAATAGCCCTACTGGTCCCTACCTCTACCACTGGGAAGGCCCCCAGAGGAGGGAGTGCAGCCTCAGCCACAGGGGCCACCTCAGCATGACTCCTTGCCAAACCCCCATCCTCCGACACTGCAGGAGGCGGTGGTCGGTGTAGTTTCTCCATCCACCTGGACAGGTGTCGGGAGAACACAACAGATGTTTGGGTCCTAAAGCTCATAAAGCAAGGCCACACTTGAGAACTTCTAGAGTGGTCTTCAGATCAGCCTCCAGTTCGTTCAAGCTGCCATCCAGTCCACATTCCAGTGCTGCTGGGGGAAATTTGCACGCTGCTGCAAAAAAGGGCCATAGAACCTGTCCCCAAGGAACAGGGGATTCTGACATACTAACATACTAATTGCCAGCAGATTAGGCCTTACGGTCTATCGAGTCTGCTTGAACCTCAGATCCCTAGTTGGGTACCGAGGCCTCCCCCCCCTCTTGTATTCCAGAAACCCCTATCATCCATCCCCACCCCCCTGGGCCAGGCCATCATCTGACACATCCAGTTTCTGTGTCTGTCCCACCCTCTCTTGAAGCCCTCCACTGTGGATCTCTGAACCAGCTCATCAGGCAGCACGTTCCAAGGATCCACCACCCTCTCAGTGAAAAACCTCCTCCCCCCACTTCCACCTTCCAATTTCAAACCATGCCCTCTGGTGATACCTCCCTGCTTTAGTCTAAAGATCCCCTCTGTGTTTACCCTATTTATTCCCTTGAGGTACTTGAAGACCTCAATCATGTCCGCCCGTCTCTCCTCTCCTCCAGTGAAAACGGGCAGAGCTCCTCAAGTCTGTCCTCATACGTCAAATCCCCTAGTCCTCTTATCGTTTTAGTTGCCCTCCTCTGTACCCTCTCGAGAGCTGTATGTCCCTCTTCAAGTGTGGTCTCCAGTACTGTACACAGTACTCAAGGTGTGGTCTAACCAATCCATTGTACACCGGCAGAATCACTTCCCTGCTCCTAGAGGTGATCCCCCTTACGATGCATCCCAGCATCCTGTTTTCTTTGCTAGCCAGTGTCCTGCACTGCTGGGAGTTATTCATATATGCATCCATCATGACCCCTAGGTCTTTTTCCCCTGTTGAGGCCTCCAGCACCTTCTGTTCCCACTTCTCTTTAGTCCATAAATCCACAGAGGATTTATGGACCATCCTAGATTTGTGGAGCCTGGAAATTCTTATATCCAGTACAAGGAGTTCAGGATGGTGACACTACATGGCCTGCTGCCACTCCTGCTCCAGGGAGGCTAGATATGCTCTTTCAACATGCAGGATGCATGCCTGTATATCAAGGTGTGTGCTCCCCACCGACAGTACCTCCAGTTCCAGGAGGAGCACTACCAGTTCCAAGCATTGCCCTTTGGCTTGTCTTCTGTGCCTCGGGTCTTTACTAGATGTTTGGTGGTGGTAGCAACTGCCCTCAGGAGGGAGGGGCTGTACATCTTCCCTTACCTGGACAACTAGTTTCTCAAGGCACAGTCCAGAGAGTAACTACTACAGACCCTGGAACATACAAGGCAGTTGTTCCGTGCCCTGGGAATCACAGTCAAACTGCCCCAGTCAGTCTTGACCCCTTGCTAGCACCTCCAGTACATCTGAGCAGTCCTGGACACGGCTTAGGGTTTTGCGTTCCTGCCACAGGACAGGGCAGACCACCTGGTGGCCAAGGCCCAGCTGCTTTACGACAGCAGGCTTGTCAGAGCTAGTACCTTCTTGAGGCTCCTGGGTGTCATGGTCGCAGCCAGCCAGGTTCCATACATGGATTCCCCAGTGGACATTGAAGGTCCAGTGGGACCAGTGCAACAACGACCTAGTTCAACAAGTTCTAGTTTTCTCTGTGGTCAAAATGATGCTACTGTGGTGGATGGAACCCAGCAACTTGTTGAAAGGAGTTCCCTTCCTAATTCCTTCCCCTCAGCAGAGGAGGCTCATTTGGGGCCTCACCAGACTCGGGGAGTTTGTGGTGCAGAGTGGAGGCTGCCCTCCACATCAGCATCCTAGAGATGAGGGCCATCTTGTATGCTTTGCAAGCCTTTCACACCCACCTGTCCCAGGGACATAGAAACATAGAATTTGACGGCAGATAAGGACCGCTTGGCCCACCTAGTTTGCCCATTTCCCTACCTAATGGATAAGCTGCAGATCCTAGTTAACCAACAGCCTACTTCCTCCTACCCCCGCTAGAATTGCCTTATGTCTGTCCCATGCATTCTTGAATTCCCCCACTGTTTTTGACTGTACAACCTCCTCAGGAAGGTATCCACAACCCTCTCTGTGAAGAAATACTTCCTCACATTACCTCTGAGCCGTTCCCCCCTCTATCTTCAAATTGTGCCCCCTTGTTTTTGCACATCTCTTTTTCTGAAAGATGCTACCCTCTTGGACTTTGTTGATTCCTTTGAGGTATTTGAAAGTTTCTGTCATGTCCCCCCTCTCCCTCCTTTCCTTGAGGCTATACATCTTTAGTTCCTTTAGTCTTTCTTCATATATCTTCAGATGCAGACTCTGCATCATTTTGGTCACCCTTCTCTGGACAGTCTTCACTCTGTCTATGTCTTTGCGGAGATGGGATCTCCAGAACTGTACACAGTACTCCAGATGTGGTCTTACCAACTGTCTGTACAGACATCTGCTGGACTTGGGCCTCAGCTACTCATCCATTAGGTGCATCTCTGTGCTCTATCAGCCTACCACACACCCATGAATGGAAGGACTCTGGCACAACTTGAAGTGTGTAAGACCATCTTAAGGGGAATCTTGCATATCAGACCCCCATGTAAGGAGCTTGTCCCCTCCATGGGGTCTCCTTTTTGTTTTAGAGAAGCTCACCTTCCCTCCCTTTGAGCCAGCCACGACATGCGAGCTTCGCTTTCACTCTTGGAAAGTGTTACTTTTAGTTGCCCTTACCTCTGCTTGGAGAGTTCTGAGCTACAGGCTCTAATGTGTAAAGAACCTTGTCTTGTTTTTCATAAGGACAGGGTGGCACTGCGTACTAACCCTGAGTTTTTGCTGAAGGTGGTGTCTAAACTAACTCTGAATCAGGACATCTAGCTTCCGGTTTACTATCCAGAGTTCTCCAACAAGGGGGAGGCCCTGTTGTATACTCTGGATGTCCATAGGATACTCCGGTATTGCCTTATTACCAATTCCAGTAGGCAAACGGATCAGCTTTTTGTTTCATTTGCTCACATGAAGGCCGGGCTCCTGTCACTAAGCAGACACTAACCAGATGATTGGTGCACTGTATCATGTTTTGCTGTCAGCACCACAACAAACCTTGCCAGGATCGGTATTGGGTCATTCCACCAGAGCTGTGGCAGCTTCATTTGCCTTTCTGCAGAACGTTTCCTCGGCAGACCTGTGTGCTGCTGCCACCTAGAGCGCAGTCCATATTTTCATCATGCATTACAGTCTGGACATTGCCTCTAGGAGAGCAGGATTCGGACTAGCAGTCCTTCAGGGCTTTCTCTCCTAAACAGCATTTATTCGGATCACCAGTTATCTGTTTTTTGTCCCCCCATCCATCTGACCTGGGCCTATCTTTGGGTACTGCATGGGACCCAGTCCTATTGGTAATACCTGCTGCAAAAGCTCCCCCTCGAAGTGAGATAGTATAGTTACGTAAGAACTTACCGTAACAGTAGATCTTCGAGAGGAGCTCTTGCAGCAGGTGGCTTTCCCACCCTCCAGCCCCCTTGGACAAGTATTTTGGTTTCTCTTTAGGTAGGGAAGACCCTCCTCGGTTCTCCATTCCCTTTGTTAGCCGGGTCTCCGGCAGGAGAATTTAGATGGCACAGGGGGACCACCCCTTTATACTACGTCTGACATTGGGCAGAGCTGGCAGCGGGGGCAGTCCCCGCCACAGACTGCTAGCTAGAAGATTTTTCCGTGGGGTCCTAACACCTGGTGGCCTTAATCCTATTGGGAATACCTGCTACAAGAGCTCCTCTCGAAGATCTACTGTTACGGTAAATTCTTACGTAACTGTATTGTACTATACACACCGTACGAAGGACTGCAGGAAGTCCTCGCAGCTGTTTGTTTCTTTTGCCCCTGGGGAAGAGAGAGTACCCTTTTCTTAACAGTACCTGTCCAAATGGTTGGCTAACTGTATTACTTTTTGTTGTAGGAAGTACAGTAAGGAACTTCCTGGCATCGTTCGTTGGAATTCAGCTAGAGGCATGGCCACTTCAGTTGCCTGTTTCAGGAATGTTTCAGCTGCAGAGATCTGTGCTGCTGCAGCTTGGAGTACAGTTCACACTTTCACTACACGCTACAGTCTGGACATTGCTTCTAGAAGGAGGGCAGGCTTCGGCCTAGCTGTGCTTCAAAGCCTCCCGTCTTAGGCCTATAGCCTCCAGCCACCCAGACTGTCTCTCTGTAACAGCTTGGGACTCGTTCTATAAGTGTGACTTGAAGCAAGAAATAACCTCGATGAAGATAGTACAGTTATGTAAGAACTTAACATAATAGTAGGTCTTCGAGAGAATCTCTTGCATCAGTCCATGCAGTCCCACCCTGCATCCCCCTTGCCTTTTCAGCTTTCTTTTGTCTGTCTCTCCTCTTCCTCTCCAGGATGGTTCACCTTTTGTTTCACCTATTCTTCTGGCGGGAACCTCAGGCTCATAGAAACATAGAATTTGACAGCAGATAAGGACCGCTTGGCCCACCTAGTCTGCCCATTTCCCTACCTAATGCATAGGCTGCAGATTCTAGTTAACTAACAGCCTAATTGGTTCCTCGGCCAGAGATCCTTTGTATGTGGTCTCCAACAGGAAAAAAACTGAGGGGGCGTGGAGCCACCCATGTTTATATGGGAGGGACATTGCCGTGTCTGACATTGTCGTGGAGAGCCCCTTTGAGACTGCTGTCCAGAAAAGTTTCCATGTGGCCCTAGTGCCTGGCAGCAGTAGTTCTATAGGTGTGGCCTGATGCAAGAAATCCTCTCGAAGATCTACTGTTACTGTAAGATCTTCTTCAGGGGTATCTTGGTCATCAACTTACACTGTAGGAACTTTCGCCGTCAGAGACAGAGAATCCACAAGGAAGATTTTTCAGCAGTACAACTGGGGCTGCCCACGCCGTTGACATCTGCCGATGTCAGCAACCCTATATAGGCGTGGATGACCCCACTCCTTCTCAGTTCTTTCCTGCCGTCACCTTGTAAGCACAGTCTCTGTGGAAGCTCCATCACAGTGTTCATGGCTTTTTGGGGCCTACGGACATTTTTTCCCTCTGCTTCTTACCAAAATCTCTTTGAGATTTTTTTTTTTCCCCCCTTTTTAGGTTAGATGCACATGTGCAACAAGCCTTTTGTTATGAGTGGAAGGGGTTTTCAGAGGTGTGTCTCTGTGAGCCTATTGCAGTTAATTGTAGGGGCGAAGTAGTGTAGACCAATAACCATGCACTTTAACTGTGACACCACTCTTCTTTAGCTGAATGCACTTCAAAAGAACCAAGCCAATAAATTAGAGGGCTTCAGTCCTTTGATGTGAATGAAGCTATTCAGCAAACTGCTGATGGGCTGTCAACACCAGCAGCCTGTCTACCTGACCAGACTACATCAGAAAATTTAGGGGATATCTACAGAAAGTTTGGACTGTGTTGTGCCAGTCTTTATTATTTTATTACTGTTAAAGGTTTTCCTGCTTCTTTCTAGTCTGTTGGCAGTTTGAAACTGGCCCTGATGTCTCAAATTACAACCTTTTTTCCCTCCTAAACTAGCAAGTCTCCTAAAGAAAAAATTAACCCTTGCCTGTCACTCCGTAGATTTTTTTTTATTTGTTAGAGATCGGAATTACAACCCTTTGAGACAGGGATTCGTTTCCAAAGGCTGCACATCATAAATACACATTTTTAGATACAGCATGGTAAAAACATAACATACATACATGCATTCAGTTGGATGTCACCCATTTTGCAATCCACTCCTGCCCCTCCCCATTTCCTTTTTCACCACCCCTCCTCCTATAACTGTTTTGTTCCCCTCCTCATGCCCTAACCATCCATACCCCTCCACTGTATGCTACTTTTACTCCTCCCTTTTTAACTCTTGCATATATACCAAGACCTGCCATGATCTGAGTGATGCATAGATCTTAACATGGTTAAGATATTACACATATTGAAATTCAATAAAAAAAAAAAAAAAAACAACTGGCAGATCCCTACATGTATTCTCGTTTTTCTTGTGCACAACTGTTTTTCTTGCCATCCTTCCTGCAGTGATCCCAGTATTTGCCTTCTGTCCATCGTGATCCTGTGCACCAGCTCTCTCCTAGCCTCAAGACAGTTATTATTCTCCTAAATGCCCCATCTATTCAGTACCCTTGATATCTAAGTGTTATAAAACCAAGTGGATTTTTTCCCAAAGTGAACTCTGTGCACTCAGTGTTTTCCATAGCATCCTGTAAGAGAGCTGTTTGCCGTACCCAACATTCCTTGCACTCGCAGCCCAAGTGCCCATTTAACATATGAGAATGTACTGGTGCAAAGCTTCAAACCTTCGGCATTGACAAATGCTTGTTTGTTTATGTTGAGAGTTAATCTGTCTTCTTCTCTTTTCCGGCGCTGCCGCCGTGGGAAGAAGATTACCTCTAAAGACTAATACTCCATTTGTATTTGCTGTCTTAGGCCTGACAATGACGACGCCGACTGTGAGCTCTGCAAGACATTTAATCGGACAACCGCTGGGCGATGTAAGAAGGCTCTCAAAAAATTCTTGATGGAACAGCAGGCAGCCTCCTCCAGGCAGGGGTCATCTGGGGCCCTGGCCGCTCATTCGCCCTGCAGCTGTTCGAGCTCCCAGGCCTCCAAGGCCCGAGACAAGTCCTCGGGGAAAAGTCATGAAAATGACCGGGATCATGACCGCTCCCCCCAGCAGCCATCCCATTCCCCGTCTGCCTCTCCTTCAGGGGGCTCTTTGTCAACGGTGGCTGCCACGATGAAGAGACCAGCTGTCCAGAACTCTTGTTCTGCCAAGCCATACCAACAGCTTCTCCGCCGGACTTACAGGGCCCATACTGACAACTTCTCTGCCAGACTCGAAGGGTGCCCAGCTATTGACTTCCGGGTCATCGACCCCTCCTCCGCCAGCAACAGGCTCGTCATTAAAGGTTGCTCCATCGAGACTTGCCCCTTGCTTTCTGAGGGCTACATGTTTGTCGTTGTCAGGACGCAAGATTGTCGGCTACTGTGCCGTCAATCCCCTCTGTCGCATACCCACTATGGATCAGAATCTAGTACTTGTAAAATTCTCCAATGTACTAGTTCAGCAGTTTGGGGCCTTCAGCATCAGCTCCGTCGATGGCGGCTTCATAATTGACACCTATTCGTCGACCACGAGAGGCTCCCCGTAGGCCACCGATGATCACTCCGACGCCAGATCCAGATGAGGAGGTTAACGTCAAGGAGGAGTACCATCCTGATCTCATCCTCCCTGATGACATAGAGGAGGAAGAGGAAGAAGTCCTCCTCTCTGATAAGTCCGCTGCTTCATTAGCCAGTGAGGACTCCATCAAACATACTCCAAGGTCTCCTCCTGAGGATACCACTTTCTTCAGTGTCATGAAGCAATTGTCTGCCACTATTGGCTTCCACACTGAGGAGGAGGATGCCACCAGGAATGACCTGGTGGACTTTCTGGAGGTTCCTGAGTCTCTCCCCCCCCTCCCCCAAGATTATTCCTTCTATGCTGCCAGTCCTAAAGAATACACAGGCCCTAAAGGCACAGGCCACATATGGTGCCAGCTATGCCACACAGAGCAGAAAAGCTTTATAGTGCTCCTCAGGGCCTTCCTTATTTTGCTGTCCAGGCCTAAACCGACTCTGTTGTCATCAAGGCAGCCCATGACAGGTCTAAGGCGTAAAAGCACCTTAGATCCTTCCCCACTCCAGGCAAGGAATCCTGCAGGATTAACCTCCAGGATAAGAGAGTTTACGCCTCCTTTACTTTGCGCTTGAGGATCGAAAACTACCTGTCACATGTGGTCAAGCTCCAGAATGCCAACTGGAAAAAGGGCAAGGCTGCTGCTCAAGCCTTTCCAGATGGCACCCATAAGCAGGAATTGCTTCATTGCCTTCAAACGTGCTGAAGATGTCAGTAAACATCTCCTCAGGGCCCTGTATGATATGGCTGATACAATGGCCAGGGCCAACGCCACCGGCATATGCCTTCAGAGGCATTTATAGCTAAGAGTTTCTCTCTTTGAAGCTGATGTGCAGAACAAGGTGCTTAACGCCCCTTTCATTGGCACCAAGCTCTTTGGCCCGGATGTTCATTTCCTCATTGACGATCTGAAGGCTTCTGGCACAGCCATTAAGTCTGTCCATTCTCTCTACCACCATCAGCCTTGTGGTAGAGGCCACTCTACTTTTCATAGACAGGCCAACAGACCAGGCTTGGGCCCTTGCACCCAGAGCAAGTGCAGAGCCCAGTCTTCCTTGCCCGCCCCCTCGAATTCTGGAGTGACAGCCAAGTATTCCAGAAATGAAGGTCCAGCCTCCTCAGCTGGTCCTTCTTCAGCTTACTCCTTGCAAGACCCTCTCTCTGGTCCATACCCAGGAGGTGGTGGACGGAGGTTGGTTCTCCCTCAAACTCAGTCAGTGGAGAACCATAACTTCAGATGCTTGGATCCGACAGATCAAAGACAGCGGTCATACCTTGGAGCTCATTCAGCAGCTTCCAGATACCCCTCCACCATCCTCGGAACTACTTGGCCCATCTGTCCGTCCTCCGGGAGAAGGTGCAGTCTCTTCTGCGCAAGCCGGCATTCAAACTGGTGCCAAAGTGGCAGAGAAATCGGGTTTTATTCCAGGTTTTTCCTGGTCCCCAAAAAGACCAGAGATCTGAGACCCATCTTAGACCTCATGGACCTCACTCTCTTTGTCCAGTACAAATAGTAACTTTGCCGGGCTTCATGCCCCTCCTCAAGGCCGTGGACTGGCTCTGTTCACTGGACATGCTGGATGCTTACCTGCACATCTCGGTCTTTCCTCCTCACAGGAGGTTTCTTCGTTTTGCTTTTCAGTGCGAACACTACCAGTTCAAAGTGCTGCCCTTTGGCTTATCCTCTGCTCTCCTTGTCTTTACCAGATGCTTGACAGCGGTCGCAGCAGCTCTCGGAACAGAGAGACTGTATGTCTTCACTTACCTGGATGATTGGCTTCTCAAGGCTCCATCCAGGGAATAGCTCTTGCGAACTCTGGCGCACACTTTCCAGCTCTTCCACTATCTATGTATAATGGTCAACCCTGCCCAAGTCCATTCTGGTACGGTCCCAAAGACTGCAGTATATCGGGGCAGTTCTGGATTACAAACAGGGGAAAGGCTTTCTTGCCCCAGAAAAGGGCGGACTGCCTTATTGCTCATGCTCAAGAAGTTGCCCAGAGTCAGTACATTCCTGCCAGACTGTACCTCAGGCTGTTGGTCTCATGTCTGCGACCATGCCCACTGTTCTGTTGGCCAGGTTTCACATGCGCACCCTTCAGTGGACCCTGAGAGTGCAATGAGACCAGCGTACAGTCGAGTTAGGCCAACAAGTTCTGGTCTCCTCCCTAGTTCGCAGTGTGCTACAGTGGTGGATGGACCCCTCAAATCTTCTTCAAGGGATTCCCTTCCAGATTTCTTCCCAGCGCAGATCCTAACCACGGATGCGTCGGGTCTATGCTGGGAAGTACACCTGGGTCCCTTCCAAACCCAGGGCTACCAGTCCCAGTGGGAAGCCGTTCTGCATATCAGTGTTCTGGAGATGAGAGCGGTGCTGTATGCCATGCAGGCTTTTCAGGAGCACCTTGCTCCTGGCCAACTGCTGGTGCAGTCGGACAATCTTAAGTGTATTCTACAACATCAACAAGCAGGGCAGGACTCACTCATACCCCCTTTGCAGGGAGGCTAAGGGAGTGTGGTATTGGGCGCTGGAACACAGTCTGTCACTCTGCGGTCCACGTGCCAGGCATCCTAAACACCCTGGCAGACTGTCTCAGCAGGACTCAGTCCAGCATGCATGAACGGGAGCTTCTCTCATCCGTAGCAAAAGATCTGTTCGACAGATAGGGTCATCCAGAGTTTAACCTTTTTGCGTCCTCACTCAGCGCAAAACTGACCAATTTCTGCTCTCTAGATCCAGGGCCTTGATTTTTCTGGTGCGATGCATCGTCCCTGTCTTGGAGCTGGAGATATCTGTATACATTCCCTCTGTTTCCTCTAATACAGAGGGTGCTGATCAAACTGCAGATGGAGGGGGCCAACATGATTCGGGTAGCTCCATTCTGGCCTCACCAGATATGGTTCCCTCTGCTACAGCAGCTGCCAGAGGAACCTCTGGTTCCTCTACCTCTTTGTAGGAATCTGCTGACCCAGGATCGGGGGACTCTGGTCCACCCCAGCCTCAGGTTCCTCCAGCTGCAAGCATTGCTCCTGAGGACGTAGCCATCATCAGGTTCGGTGTCTCTAACAGGGTGGTAGACGTAATGGTGGACATCCATAAGCCTTCCACACGTGCCACTTATGCCATGAAGTGGAATTGGTTTGCCATCTGGACTGCCAAGCATTCCTTGAACCCTTTTACCTGTCCAGAACACGTTACACAGGATTATCTGATTTCTTTGTCTGACTCAGGCCTCCAGTATTCCTCCCTCATGGTCCACCTTTTGGTTATTTCAGCTTTTCATGAGCCTGTGGGTGACCGCACGATTGCTTAGCTGGATGTTTCCTCTACCTTCCTAAGGAGCATCCTGCATCTGAAACCCCCAATCCGTTCCCCCATCCTGGCTTGGGACTTGAATTTCATTTTGGAAAAGGTGACCCTGTCTCCATTTGAGCCAATCACGACTTGCGATTTGCGCTTTCTCTCTTGGAAAGCACTCTTTTTAGTTGCCATTACTTCTGCTTGAAGAATTTCAGAGCTTCAGGCCTTCTGGTGCGAGGAGCTTTATTAGATTTTTCACAAAGACAGGGTGTCTTTGTGCACAAATTCTATGTTTCTCCCCAGGGTGGTCTCTGAGTTCACACTTAATCAGTCTATCCACCTTCCTGTTTATTTCTTTGAGTGTGCAAATCTAGGGGGAAGCACTGCTCCATACATTAGATGTGTGCAGAACTTTGAAGTACTCTCTGCTTCGGACTAAAGAGTCCAGAAAGTCGAAGCAGTTGTTTGTTTCCTTCACCCCAGGTAGAAAGGGCGCTCCAGTTTCTAAGCAGTGTTTATCTAAATGGTTGGCCAATTGCATTGTGTTCTGCTATAGCAAGTACGGCAAAGAATTGCTTGGTGCTGTCAAAGCTCATTCTACCAGAGGCATGGCTACCTTGGTAGCTTGTTTCAGAGGGGTCTCAGCTGCTGATATTTGCGCTGCTGCCACCTGGAGTACAGTCCACATTTTCACCAAGCATTACAGTCTGGACATTGCTTCAAGAGCCCGTGCAGCATTTGGCAGGGCTGTTCTATAAGGACTCCTGTCCTAAGTTTATGGAGTTGCAGCCTCCTAGACTGTCTGTCTGTTTACTCTTGTCATTGCTTGGTACTCATTCCTACGGAGTAACCTGATGACTTGAGATACCCCTAAAGAAGATAGAACAGTTATGTAAGAATTTACCATAATAGTAGATCTTTGAGGGGATCTCGGTCATCAGGTCTGATTCCCCTCCCATTATCCCTCTTCTTGGGGCTCCTTTTCCAGACCTGGCTATCTACTGTATTCCATCTTTTGTATTTAGAGTTGGGTCCATCTGTCTCTCATCGGTTCCCCAGGGCATCAGCCTTGCTCCCTTCGTCTCCAGAGGGAAAGAACTGAGGAGGGAGTGGGGCTGCCCACACCTATAATAGAGTTGCTGATGTCAGCGGCGTGGGCAGCCACAGTTGTACTGCTGAAAATCTTCATGTGGATTTCCCATCTCCAACGGCAAAGGGTCCTACGGTGTAACCTGATGACTGAGATCCCCTTGAAGATCTATTCTTATGGTTAAGTTCTTGCGTAACTGTTCTTTCTTATGTAACTGTGCTTTCTTGAAAGGCATTTTACACATAAAGCCTCCCATTCAAAATCCAGTCCCAGCTTGGGATCTGAATTTTATTTTAGAAAAGCTGACTTCGGCGCCTTTTGAGCCAGCCACAACTTGTCTTGGAAAGCATTATTTTTAGTTGCAGTCACTTATGCTTGAAGGATTTCAGAGCTACAGGCTCTAATGTGTGAGCCTCCTTATTTGATTTTCCACAAAGACGGTATGTCTTTGTTTACTAATCTTAAGTTTCAGTCAAAGGTGGTTTCTGAGTTTTCTTTAAATCAAGCCATCCACCTACCAGTGTATTATCCAGAGCATGCCAGTCCAAAGAAAGCATTGCTCCATACCTTTGATGTGCACAGAACACTCAGGCAATGCACACACTGTATTAAGGACTGCAGAAAGTCCTCGCAGGTTTTTGTTTGCCCCTGGAAAAGAGGGCAACCCAGTTTCTAAACATTGCTTGTCCAAATGACTAGCACACTGTATTACGTTCTGTTACAGGAAGTATGTTAAGCAACTTCCTGGTGTGGTTCATGGTCATTCCACAAGGGGCCTGGTCACTTCTGTAGCTTGTTTTCGGAATGTTTCTGCTGCAGAGATCTGTGCAGCTGCCACATGGAGTATGCTCCACACCTTCACTAAGTACTACATTCTGGACATTGTATCTCGTAGATAAGCTGGTTTTGGCCTAGCAGTGCTATAAGGCCTGCTGTCATAAGTCTGTAGGCCCCAGCCGCCCAGACTGTTGGTTTCTGGTACTGCTTGGGACTTGTTCGAAATGTGTGGCCTGATAAGAGATATCTTCAAAGACGATAGAACAGTTACATACTTAATGTAACAGTAGATCTTCGAGAGAATCTTTTTCTCTTTTTGTTTTCCCCTCTTCCCCCTGGACAGCCCTTCTTCAGAGGAGCAACCCTGACCCATCACCAACGTCAGCCAGGACTTACTTTTTCTGACCGTCTTCCCCCAGAGCTTGCTCCCGCTGGCAGGGTTCTCTAAGCCCCACTGAAACATTGATGCGGTTCGGGCCAGCATGCCCAGCTGGTTGGGTGCAGGCCTGTGGGCACTCCTCTTCATTCTGCCACGGGGTATTTTCCAGTTTTTATCCCTGTGGGGTACGTGGCATGCGTCAGGTCACATACGCCAACGTCTGCCATGTCTCCCCGCCTCTTTCAGCTTGGGCTGCCTCTCGTCAAGCGCTGAGCCCCCACCAAGTAGGAGAGTGGTCGCTTGGACACTCGGTCCTCTTTCCCCAGCCGGCCCTCCAACACATCGGGCTAACTTCGGAACCCGGATTGTCGGCGTTGCAAGCAGTATTGTCACCGCTGTGCTGGCCGGCCAGCCGAGACAATCTGTTTCCTCAAGCTATACCTTCCCACCCTTCTTCACCCTTTCTGGGGTTGCAACAAAGAATTCTTGTGCTGCCATCTCCATTGCTACATTTTCCAGCCCTCTGTCTCCCCTGGTATGTAGAGTGCTGGTGTTTCTCCTGGTTGCCTACAGGGAAGTCCTCAGAGCATGATCTCTGGTGGGGAATTGAGGAGAGGAGGGGCTATCCACGTTTATGTATGTGCCGACATCTGATGTCGTCATGGGTGGCCCCAGGCTGACTGCTTGCAAAGGTTTCTATGTGGTACTAGTGCCTGGCGGCTGTATGTTCCAGAGGTGTGGCCATTCTCGAAGATCTGCTGTTACAGTAAGTGTATAACTGTTCTTTATGCAGGTCTGATGGCCCGTTTTGGCCATGAGCTCTTTGACAAGCTTATCAAAGTGATTTTTCTACTCCCTGCTGATAGCCAGGCAGAGGCCCATACTCTCCATAGGAACAATTTTAACAAAAGCATTCAACCTGATTAGTCACAACCTGTTACTGATCACACTACAAGGCATGGACTGGATGATCTCTACTGCTGTTGGTTTCAGAACTATCTGACTGGGTGGAAACTGAGTGTCAAATGGGAGGGAATTGTCTAACCCCTTCGGTCAGTCACGGACTTGGTATCTCAGGGATCCATACATGATCCCCTTCTCTTTTCACTATTTTTAAGAAGAGGCTGAAAGCCCTCTCCTGGACTGTGGCTCCTTGTAACTGTTTTGTCTGAATCCTTGATTCTGTGACCTTTCAATCCTCCAACAGCTATGCCGGCACTATATGGTATATCTGCTTGCTCAGTTCTCTAACAGTGTATGACTATATATTACCTCCATTCGGCAGCAATTGTTGCATTATAGGTTGCAAATAATTCATTGATCAAGTCCCTTGAGCAAATTTGTGTGTAAATACTCTTAGCCGTAACTTGTAACTCATTTTTGTATATGATGTTTTTGTATCTGTATGAATAATTTGTCACCTACTGTATGTAACTAATCGTGGGTCGCCCCTGAAAAAAGAGCTTTTGTCTCAGAGGGCTCACCCAGTCATCAGAATTCAAATAAATACATTTGTTCTCCAAGCATCAGCCGCAGACAGCGCTGGCTCTGGAGACTCATACGCCTGTGCCATGGCTGCCAGGGTGTTAGACTCATTCCACAAGACATGCTGGTCTGCTACCTTGGCTTGTGCATATATGTCCATATCCCACTACAACATTGATGTGCCCAGTCATTGTGATGCTGCACTTGGAACCTCAGTCCTTCAGTTTCCATTTGCCAAATAGTTGGGGTGCATGCCTTTCCGCCTTCTCCTGGAGGACTGCTAGCAGTCTACCTTAGTGAGGATAATGAGATATGTCTCAACTGGAAGAATTGGAGTTCACTTACCTGTAACCATTGATCTTCTTCAGGGGTATCTCAAGTCATCAGGTCACACCGTAGGAACTTATTGGAGAAGCAAGAAGATTTTCCAGCAGTACCACTGGGGCCGCCTGCACCAACATCACCTGCTGAAGTCACCAACCCTATAAAGGCGTGAGCGACCCCACTCTCTCCTTCGTTCTTTCCCACAGTTGACTCTGTTTGTATGGGTCCCCGTGGAAGCTTCAGTGCAGCTTTGTACCATTTTTGCCTACAATATTTCTTTTACTTTAGTTTTTAGAATCTCTTTTAACCCTTGCTGTGCTGTGGCTGATGTATCAGTCCATAATTCCTATACGTTCTAACTCTGTTGCCAGCCTAAGGATTAAATATGAGATTCCTTTACCTTATGTCGAGAGTTACTCCCTCCTCTTTTCTCTTCCGTTGCTGCCGCTGTGGAAAGAAGATTGCCTCTTCAGATGACCATAACATCTTTGTCTGCTGTCTTGGGCCTGACCACAACACCTCTGATTGTGAGCTCTCCCAGAAATTCAACCTAACAACCCTTAGATGACATAAAATGGCTTTGAAGAGATGGTAGCCAGACAGCTTCGTTTTTCTTCCTCTGGGGTACTCCATCAGCTGCACCAGCGTCCTCTGCTGACTAGGCCTCTGCCTTTTCCAGGTCCATAATGACAGCACCACCTCCTGCTTCTCAGGGAGGCTGGTTGGCCGTCGACCTTCGGGTAGTCGGCTCCCTGTCCATTGACCCTCGGGTCGTCAACGCCAGCCCCTCCATCAAGACTTGATGCTTCCCCAGGCCCACGGCCATCTGGCTTCTCAGGTTCTCAAGTCCTGACAGACCGTTCATCTCCCCCTGTGCCGATGACCCCTCCACCATCGATGCATCCCTCTCCTGCCGTTGACCTTAACTCTAGTCTGACCATGATCACTGCAGCCGTAGTGCACCAACTGGGCTCATACAGGCCTGGGTCCCCAATGCCGTCAAGGGTCCCATCGACTCCTTATGGGCTTCCTCAGTCCACGACTCCTAGGACACCAGTGGACCTTGAATTGGAACAGGTCAACATTAAGGAGGAGTACCATGCAGACCTGAGGAAGAAGAGGAGGAGTAGCTTCTTTTCTCAGATAGGTCAACTGCTTCTTCAGTCAGTTAGGACTCTCTTAAACATGTTCCCAGGTCCCCTCTTGAAGATCCTACTTTCTTTAATGTGGTGAAGCAGCTGTCCTCAGCTATGGGCTTCCACACTGAGGAGGAGGATGCCACGAGACGAAACCTGGTGGACTTCCAGAATCTCCTCCTGAGGTCATTTCACCCATCCTCCATGCCCCGAAGAATGCCACTACAGTGGCCTGGCATAGGCAAGACGTGGTTCCTGCCAGCCCCGCTGGGCAGATAAGCTATATCTTGCTCCACAAGGCCTGCCTTATTATGCTGCCCAACCTGAGACCGACTCTGTGGTCATTAAAGCAGCACATGACAGGTCCAAGGTGCCCAAGCACCTTAGCTCCCTTTCCCAACAGGGAATCCAGATGGATTGACGTTTGAGGCAAGAGGGTCTGTGCCTCCTGCACCTTGGGGCTTTGGATCGCTGACTATCTTTCACATGTGGTTAAGTACCAAAACACCATCTGGAAAAAGGGCAAGGCAGCTGCCCGAGCCCTCCCAGAATGTTCCTAGAAACAGGAGGTTCCCAAACGCCTGCAGACCGCTGAGGATATGAGTAAGCATCTGTTCTGGGCCTTATATGACATTTCCGACACTGGTGCCAGGGCTGCTGCCACAGGTATCTGCCTTCGTAGGCACTCCTGGTTGAGGGTCTTGGGGTTTACAGCAGACGTCCAACAGAAGTTGCTGAATGCCCCTTTCAGTGGCTCCAGGTTATTTGGACCTGATGTTCAGGACATCATCAGTGACTTACAGGCATCTGGTAGGGCTATCAAGTCTGTCCATTCACTTTACCATACACTGCCTAGGAGCAGACAGCGTGGTATGTTCATGATAGCCAGGTACCAGTGCAGTGAAAATGTTCAAAGGTACGTAACTGTAAAATAAAAGCTGCCTGCCTGATTGTTACTGCTCTGTTTTGTAGCTTCTCACATGTAGGGGTAAATGAAAATAACTTCACCTTAGTAGCACAGACCCTTTTATGTTGGTGCGTTTGTGCCAGCCAGCATCTTGGGAAAAGTAGCTTGAGGAAAGGGTTGCTGTTGGGTGAATGCAGGGCATGCATCAGTAGGTGTGTCCGTCATTCCTCAATCAGCCTGCATGCTGGCACCACACCATGCATACATAATGTGGCAAGCACATCTAAGAAAAGGTCCGCTGCAATCCAAGCAAAGCTCGTCAGACACAGTGAACCTTTCCTGGACATGCTCACCGACATTATGAGCATGGCGGCACAGTGGTCGCCAAACTGCTGACTTCGGGGGTGCCCAGTCCCCCTGTCAGTTGCCCCTGCCCCTCTGTATGTGCTGACAGGGGAGCCTCCACTCGCCGGCATAAATCACCCCCAGTTGTTAAATGCTATGAGGGCTGCCCAACTCTCCTCGGGCCTCCCAGCTTCTGTGTGTGCCGACGGGAGCCCATCTCTTGCATAAATCACCACCCCATTTTTAAATGCTGTGGGGTGTGCCCAATCGGCTCGGCACCTCCAGCTTTCTGTGTGCCGACGGGAGCCCACTCACGTCGGCATAAAGAACCCCCATTGTTAAATGCCGAGGGGTCCAACTCTCAGCTCGGCCCCCTCATGCCAGGCCGACAGGGTGCCCAATCCCCATCGGCATAACATCCCCCACCCCTGTTGTGTGCCGAATGAGGGTGCCCAATCCCTCTGGCTACAGACCCCCCAACAGTTGGTGCGCTGGGAGCCCACCCCAGCATGCTAAATCCCCTAAAATAAAAACTGTCCCATGATGTCATTGGAGGGAGGATGATTCAGAGGAAACGTGAGGAAGAATTTCTTCACAGAACGGGTGGTGGACAAGTGGAACACCCTGCCAGAGGAAGTGGTGGGGGCTGAAACAATCACGGGATTTAAGAATGCATGGGATAGACATAATGGAATTCTGGAGGTCAGGGGTAAGGGGCAACAGACTTCTTGGAAAACATAAACTGAACTTACAAGCTCAAATGGGCAGACTGGGTGGGCCATAGGCCCTTATCTGCCGACACTGTCTGTGTATCTATGTCTAATTTTTTTTTTTTTTTTTTTTTTACCTGTAAAATGTGGTCCTAAGTAGTCTCCCTGCCCCTCACCCGCACTCCACCCTCTGCACACCCTGCCTCCCCAACCCCTCACCCCATACTTACCTCCGAGCGACGATCTTCCGTGGACCAGGAACACGCCTGCACTCTTCAAAGCCGACCGCGAACTGAAGAAATGCGGTAAGCTGTATAATGGAATAAATAGGGTATTTTCAACTTTGCTGCATATCTCAGGCATTTTGGGGAATTTTGGCCCCAAATTTTCAACATGGGGTTTTTGGGACCCCTCCTCATGAATTCTTGCACTGTCATGGCGTTATTTGGTCCCGAAAGGTGATTTCGCAATCACTACCTTGGAACTCTGGGCACATTAGGGGTTCTGAAATATACCATTACTGTATTTTAAAAGTGTATTTGTATGTTGTGAGTTGTTTTAAAGAAACCCACGGAGCTCCTACACCTGGTAAACCAGGAAGTCGGAAGAGAGTACCAGTAGTCCTACGACATTACGTAGGACCACAAAACTACTAATCAGACTCCTTTTTTCCATTTGTAGTGCTTGGGCACATTTAGCAGGGCAAAGCAGACGTTTTTTAGCGTCTGGAGCGCTTAAATTTGTTTTATTTGAGCTGCATTAACAACAAGGTGCCCCTGTGACCTCTGTGACCACTTCCGGGTCACTTTCCTGTACAAGACTCGGCCCTGCAGCGAGCGGGCAATTAATAGTGACTACCTTGGAACTCTGGGCACATTAGGGGTTCTGAAATATACCATTACCGTATTTTAAAAGTGTATTTGTATGTTGTGAGCATTGTTTTTAGCGCAAACCTACGGATCCCTACACCCTGGTAAACCAGGAAGTAGGAAGAGAGTACCAGTAGTCCTACGACATTACGTAGGACTACAAAACTACTAATCAGACTCCTTTTTTCCATCTGTAGTGCTTGGGCACATTTAGCAGGGCAAAGCAGACTTTTTTTAGCGTCTGGAGCGCTTAAATTTGTTTTTTTTGAGCTGCATTAACAACAAGGAGCCCCTGTGACCTCTGTGACCACTTCCGGGTCACTTTCCTGTATAAGACTCGGCCCTGCAGCGAGCAGGGCACGCGCCGTCACACGTGGAGATGTGCGCAGAGACACGTGCATCAGCGTCTGTCAGCTGTGTCCGCTGGGCCTAGGGCCTCTATACTACGTTTGTTACTCATTTTGTACATTACATCCCTTTGAACTATGGACAAGGATACTACTTATTACTGCTGCCCTGGCTGTGGTGTGTGTACTACTGCAGTTCTCAGAGATTTTGTCTGTGAAAACTGCTCTATGATTAACATCTTGAGGGCTGAAATAGAAGAACTGCAAAAACGCTTACAAACTCAGGCTGATATCAGTAACCTGGAGGAGTATATTGATTCTGCAGCAGATAGTTTAGTCAGTGACTCAGTACAACAGAGCACGACTGAAGCCAAACATGATGAACATGAGTGGTGCCTTGTGCAAAGGTTTAAAGGGGAAAAAGGCAGACTGAATATAAGGGGTAGCTGCAACATTCCTACTAAAAATAGATTTAACAGTCTAATGACTGACTCTTGTTTACTTACACCTGGTGCTGCTGCTTTTCGTGAGGTATTATCAACAGTGGACCTCTCCCCTATTCTAGTCACACCAAGCACTGACATTTCCCTTGAGCCTTTACATACTCCTGAGTCACCTCACCCACTACCATCTGCGAGAGCACCAGATAAGAATACATTACACTTGGTGAAGCCTGAGAATCCCTCCCAAATACAAAATTTTCCTAGAGAACAGGCTGTTAGAAGAATTAATGCTCCTAGGGAAGTTTTAGTGATCGGTGATTCCACAATTTGGTACACTGATCATATTTTATGTAAAAATCAAACTTATATACCACTGTTAGTACCCTTCTAGGAGCAGGTATAAACAACATAAAAGATATGTTCCCAGGGCTGCAAGAACACACAAGTTCCCCTCTCACCCTGATTCATGCAGGAATAAATGATCTTGACTGAAGATCTCTATTACAAATTCAGAGAGATTTTGAAGAAATTGGGGATTCTATAAAAAGTCAAGGGGGAAAGTTGATTATTTCAGGGCTGCTACCTATACCCAAGGCAAGCATTGATAAACAAAGGGATATTATGATATTAAATGGCTGGTTCAAACGATGGTGTATAAGGGAGGGGTTTTTCTTCTTGGAAAATTGGACAGGGTTTCTAAACCAAAATCTTTTTGCTAGGGATGGTATGCATTTGAATAGACAAGGCAAACGCATTTTTGCTACCAGATTAAGACAGCAGATTGACCACTGTTTAAACTATTAGAGGGGGGGAATATTCTGCCCCCAAAAAACAACTGTAATAGTAATATCTCTTTGGCCCCTCCAGAATGGAATTGCTTAGTTATAAATGCAAAAAGCCTTGGGAATAAGTTCGATGAATTTACCTTATTATTGGGACAACTGAATAATCACATTTGTGCTGTCACAGAGACCTGGTGGCGCGGCGATGACCCCGGGACAAAAATATTCCAGGTTTCACTCTGTTTCATAAAGACAGAAGTATTATTAAGGGGGGAAGGGGTGTGGCATTGTATTTATCAAGTATTATCAATGTAGAGAATATTGAACTCATACAGTGGCCCAATATTGAGACACTATGGGTCAAAATATTCCCCATCTCAGCATCTTGTATTAATATGGGAGTAGTTTACAGGCCCTCAGCAATTATACACGATGATGATTTTCATCTTTTAGACTTTGTGGAGAAGATATCTTCCACTAATAACACCCTGTTAGTGGGTGACTTTAATCTCCCTGTTATAAATTGGAATAATATGCACACTTCATCCCCCATGGAAAATAAATACCTGCAAATATTTCTGTTGTCAAATATGGAACAAACAGTCAACACTAGTACCAGGGGCAACAATATTCTAGATCTAGTATTACATAATATGGGAAACCAAATCTTTAATTGTTCAGTGCTCCAACCACTAGGCTCCAGTGACCATTCTATCGTGCATTTTACTTTTAGACAGAATTTAGGACAGGATCATGGTAATACAACACTTTATAACTTTAAAAAAGCAAACTTTTTTCCTACCGTCCCTCCCGCTCACTCCGCTCCACCGACGAGGGATTGCTAGAGGTTCCCAGGTTTGCCATTTAAAAACATCAGGCAGCGTTTTTCTTATGCTGCCCTACCCTGTGGAACTCTCTACCGCCGGATACGGTTGCCTGACCGCTGAGAGCTTTAAGTCAGAACTGAAAACCTATTTATTTCAAAAGGCGTATGGGGAGTAGTTATTGCACTGTATTGAAATTACATTTTATTGTTGTTTGTTATGCTATATGTATGTTTTATATGTATTTAACTATTTTATTGTACAGCGCTTTGATTTCGAAAAGCGCTTAAAAATAAACTTTTACTTACTTACTTACTTACTTACTTGCTTGGCATGACATTGGATTTGGCATCCTGGAACTGGCAATATTCCTTCTTAGATAAATCACTTTCTGAAATTTGGCAAATTCTGATTAGCCAGTTAACCTTAGTTTCTAGCAAATATATCCCAATTATTAATAAAACTGATAAAACCAAATTGAAAAGGCCTTGGATGAATGAAACTGTTAAAAAACATCAAATATAAAAACAGAACCTACAAAAAAGCTAAGTCATGTAGAACCAAGCAAAGTTGGGATACCTTTAAATTCCAGTTAAAGGTGACTAAATACAGTATTAGGCTAAAAGGGATTTCGAGGTACATCTGGCTAGTAACGTGGGGGATAACTATAAATCTTTTTATAAATATATTAATAACAAAAGAGGTGGTACTCCCACTATACAGGCCCGCTAAAAGATATTTCTGGAGATCTAGTATCGGACAAGACACATATGGCTACTATGTGCAATAAGCAATTTTCATCAGTTGTTAATACCAAAACTGAAACTAGAAAGAAACACAATCATATCCTGAGTGGGTATTTTACAATAGATGCTAGCACTGTACAAAAACTGCTTCAGAATTTGGTCCTTACAAGTCAACAGGGTCAGATGATCTACACCCCCGCATCCTCAAAGAATTAGCTATCCCTCTTTCTGGTCCTGTTACTGCCCTATTCAATAAATCCATACAAGAAGGCCAGGTTATCGATGTCTGGAGATAAGCGACTGTGGTTCCAATCTTTAAAAAGGGTTCCAGGCAGGAGGTGTCAAATTATAGACCCATCAGCTTGACATCTATATTGAGTAAAATGTTAGAAGGAATTATAAAGGAACACCTATGTAAGAAAATTGAACCTGATCCTACTCAGCGTGGTTTTGTTAAGGCCAGATCATGCCAGACTAACCTGTTGAGCTTCTATAATGGAGTGAGCGGGGCATTCGACGGGCGAGGCAGTGGATGCCATTTTTCTCGATTTCTTCAAAGCCTTTGATAAGGTCCCTCATGGCCAGCTTATTGAGGACATGATTAGTCTTGGTATAGGGGGAATATATCGCAATGGGTGGAATCATGGCTCAAGGGCCGTACCCAGAGAGTGTGTATTAAGGGCTTTTTTTTTTTCAGATTGGGATATTGTGACTAGTGGGGTCCCACAGGGTTCGGTTCTGGGCCCGTGTCTGTTCAGTTTATATATTGCATCATTAAAAACCACGACTGATGTTTGGTTAACAAAGTTTGCTGATGACACACGTATAGGTTACCCCATCACAAATACTGGTGATATAAATACTCTCCAGTATGCCCTAAATGAGTTACAAAAGTGGGCAACAGAGAAGAAGTTGTCCTTTAATACAGATACACACGTTGTAATGCACCTTGGAAGGAAAAACATTCAACCTAAATACTTTTTGGGTGGAAAAACCCTAAAATCAGTTGACAATGAGTGTGACCTCGGTATCAGAATATCCAGTGATCTCAGTTGTAAACTCCATTGCCATGCTGTTATTAAGAAGGCAGCTGGTGTGCTACTCTGCATAAATAAACATATCAGCAGTAAAAGTAGAGATGTTTTGCTCCCATTGTACTCATCACTGGTGAGGCCCCATCTGGAGTATTGTGCCCAATTTTGGGCCCCAGGGGACAAAGGCTCTATAAAATCGCTGGAAAAAATTCAACAGAGAGCAACTAAAAAAAAATTATGAAGTCAGTAACTTGGATTATAATCCTAAACTTGAAAAACTTGGGTTGTATACATTGGAGTATCGCAGAATGAGGGGCAATTTATGTCTAGTATTTAAGGCTGTACATGACGACCACCTGTGGGAGTTACTAGGACTTGAATTAAGGGATAAAATTTACATAACTAGGGCACATCCACTACAATTAAAAGTCGAACAGTGCACAACAAAAAAAAGAAGTAGTTGGTTCACAATAAGAGTTTGTAAAATCTGGAATAGTCTACCTATGGAAATAGTATCATGTGAAAATATTAATACTTTTAAAAATTACTTGGACACCTATTTGAAACAAAAATGCATAGTGGGATATAACTAATACCTGCGAGCATTATGGACCATGGCCTACTAGCTCTGTATAACCTATGATACCGCACGGAATCACCTTTCCGGGCCCAGTAACGAAATGACAGTGCCACTGTTCATGAGGGGGGCTCTCAAAAACCTATGTTGCAAATTTGGTGGGAAAAATCCAAAAGACTGTTTCACAGGCGTCGTTTGCACAGTTACTTTGGCGCGAATAATGGTCGCAATATTTTCACGCCAGATTACTCAACATTGGCATTTTACGACACCTTCTTGTGAACCGTACAGCTTTCATTTTTCACATCCTGGCTGAAATGTGTTTTCGCACTTCCAGCACAGAATAGCGCAGATGCTGTGCGAAATCAGTGTTTGGGATACATTGTGAAAATGACAGTGACACTGTTCATGAACAGAGGTCCTAAAATGCCTGTGTTGAAAATTTGGTGACAATACTCCATAAAATGACTGTGTTATGAGCGTGCATTGCACAGTTTGCACGCACACTCATAAGTTCGCAAACTTATAATATTTTCACTCCAGATTTTCAACAGTGCCATTGTTCTGCACCTCCTAATGAACAGTACAGTTGTCATTTTTCACATCCTGACCAAAATCTGTTTTCGCAGTTCCGGCGCAGAATAGCGTGGTCACTGTGGAAAGCCTGTGTTTGAGACACATTGTGAAAATGGCAGTGACACTGTTCATTAGCAGATGTCCTAAAATGCCTATGTTGAAAATTTGGGGACGAAAGTCAATAAAATGAGTGTTTTACGAGCGTGCATTGCGCAGTTTGCATGCACGCTCGTGACTTTGTGAATTTGTAATAGTTTCACTCCAGCTGTTCATCATTGCCATTTTTCCATGCCTCCTTATGAACAGTACAGCTGGCTGAAATGTGTTTTCGCACGTCCAGCGCAGAATTGCATGGTCGCTCTGCGAAATCAGTTTTCGGGACAGTTTGAGGAAATGACAGTGACACTATTCATGAGCAGAGGTCCTAAAATGCTTATGTTGAAAATTTGGTGCCGAAAGTCCATTCAGTGGCTGTGTTGCAAGTGTGCATTGCACAGTTTCCACACACCCTTGTAACTTCGTCAGTCTGCAATATTTTCATGCCACATTTTCACCACTGGCATTATGCGTCTCTAGCTCCGCCACTGCCAATGCCAGCACGACAACATTCGGCATTGACAAGTGCTTGTTTGTTTATTACACTTTCCACCTCTCTCTTTCTGACATTTCGCAGAGCTGAAATGTGACATTGCAGTCACACACAGTTTAATCAGGTTGTTTTGCTTTCTTTTACGCTGTTACATTTCCCTAGCAACATTTGATCTTCCTTCGAGAGGGCTCTTGCAGTAGATAATCACCTGAAGGACTAAGCCACCAGGTGCTAAGACTACACGGAAAACTTTAGCTGGCAGTGTCTGGCAGGGGACCATCCCATATGTCTTGTGACTGGCGTCAGCGTGACGCTGTATAAGGGGTGGTCCCCACTCCCGCCTTCCAGTGCTTTTCCGCCATCGACCTGTGCACGTCGGACCACGTGGAGAACATTGCTTCAGTCGACCACCTGTTTTGGATGAGTATTCCACAAAATTTTCATTAATTTTTGTCAGACGTGTTTTTGTTGTACCACTTCTTCTTCATCTCACGGGATTTTTCTTTTTAGCTGTGGCTTCCTCGCATAGGCAGCCTTTTCTCCTTCTGCCTTGGACCCTCATTTTTTCTTGGGACTATGCAGCCTTCCAGTTTTTTCTAGGCCACACAGACTCATCTCTCTCCCTGGACGGCCTCCATGGATAGGGAGCAGCAGCGTAGGCGGACCTCGTCATCTTGGAGGGGAGGTTCTTCAGGCGTCCTCGAGCAGAAGGGCATCAGGACATGGAGAAATTTTGGGACTGGTCTCGCTGCGCCCGCCCCCAAGCCTCAGGCAGCCGGCTCACCTAACAGGAGGCGGCCTCTCATCCTCTGCCTGAGCCAGCTTTGGTTCAGGCGGACTCTCTGGTTCTCCAGGGACTCTTGCCACTCTTGGGCCCTTCCTCCCTCTCAGGCCCAGTCTCTGTGGCGAGGCTGTTAGGTTGCTCGCTGGCCCTGCCGGCAGGTGCTCAGCCCCAGCTGGTAAGTCGCTCACCGGCTCCTCCGGCGAGCGCCCAGCCTTGGCTGATAAGTTGCTCGTCGGCCCACTCCAGCGAGCACCCAGTCAGCTGGTAATCGCCCGGCGAGCACCCAGCCCTAGCTGGTAAGTTGTTCGCTGGCCCCTCTGGCGGGCGTTCAGCTCCTGCTGACAAGTCACTCGCTGGTCCCACCAGCGACCGCTCAGCTCTTCCCAGTAAGTTCCTCACCGGCTCCTCCGGCAAGTGCCCAGCTCCGGCTGGTAAGTCACTCTCCAGTCTTCCCAGTGAGCACCCAGCACCGACTGATCAGTCGGTCGCTGGTTCTGACAGCAGCTACTCAGCCCAGGCTGAGAAGCAGCTCGCAAGTGCTGCCGGCGAGCGGTCAGCCATCAAGCATCCGTCGGGCCCCCATGTCTTGCCCTATGCTGGTCCTCCGGTTTTGGCCCCCTGCCACTTAAGCCACAGCCATCCGATTGTGGTTGCCCCTCCTGGGAGTCCTCCCTTCCAGCCTTTTTGGCAGAGTTACCAAAATCTGCTGTGCTGTGGGCGCTGACTGAGGGGGAGAAACTGCCTGCCATTTTTCCCAAACCCCAGCGTCTGTTTGCCTTTACCTGGCTCTCTCTCAGGACTCCCACATGCCAGTACCTCGGACTCCCCTGTCTGGGCCCTTTTACTCCCCCCAGACGTCCAAGGGTTTTTCGGGGCAGACGCTGAACCTTTCCCCTGAAAGTCCGACATCAAGCCTGGCTTTGTTGGGCCCTCAGAATCCACCGGGGGCCCCGCCAGAGTTTCAGGCCCTGTTGTCAGTGCCTTCATCAGGTCTTCTTGCACAGGGTTTTCCTGCGCCTGGTTCTCCTACTTTCGGGTCTCCACTAGCAGAGTGCCCGATGCCGGGGTGTCTTATGTCGGCTCACCTAATGCTGGGTTTTCCCTCTACTTCGTTGGTTTACCCAGACCCAGATTTCCAACCACCAGGGTTTCCGATGTCTGGTCACCTTTCTCCAGGTTTTCTGATGTCAGCCTCCCTGACACGAGATCCTGCGCCTCCACCTTCCCAGCCGCAGGAGGGCTGGCCACCCATGTTTCAGTTGTGGTGGAGCTAGACCAACAGGCTGCACAGTCTAGTGGTTTCCAGGCACTGATCTGCAAACATTATTTTGCCTGGGCCAGGGGCCTTTCTAGTCAGCCCCTTTCTCATTTTATGCTGGTTGGTCAGGCTCCCTCCTCGGATGCCCGACTCAGGTCGGGAGGTCTGGCACCAGCTGCACCAGGTTTGGGCGGCTCCTCTGCTTGGATCTGGAGACAGGGCCTCTAATTCTTTGCTGGGTTCTGTCTCCAATCTGGGAACTTCTTGTCAGACTCTAAGCCCCATACCAGGTGGCCCATTCAGTCGGTGGTCTGCCAACATTCATTCTGGGCCTGCTCAGAACCGAATTCATTTCCTACCACATTCGGAGATATAATCCTGGATTGCACACACCGTTGGTACAGCAGAGATCTCTTGCCATCACATCCTCCGGGCCACATACGTTGCAGCTGAGACTGCCATCAGGAGCACAGTGGTTGCGGTCTGCTTCCGCAGACAGGGTTATGGCTTTTGGGTCTGGCACAGGAGGTCATCTTGGCCATACAGGATGCTCCCTTCAGGGGCCTGGTTCTTTTCAGAGGTGATGTGAAGGACATCACTACCGGCTTGCATATTATGGGTTGGGGCTTGCATCCAGTGAGCACAACACTTTGCTCGGGACACAGGCCGCCAGGCCCACTGGTGACCCACCAGACGTCGGCTAACTCATCAGCCTACCCCAAGGGCAGCCACTATCCCAGCTAAAGCATACTGTTCCTCCAGGGGAGCCACTCCTGAACCTCCGGTGGACCCCTGTCTCGCAGCTATGGCCCCTGCCACCAGCTATAGGGAAATCACTTGGGGACAGATTCGTCAACCACCTGTCAGGCTGGCAGGTGATCACGACTGACTCTTTGGTCCTTTAGCTAGTCATTTATGGCCACTCTAGACTCTTCCTGGAGGATTCACCTAGACACTCTCCAGGTCAGTCTCTCTCCCCAAGACA
This sequence comes from Neoceratodus forsteri, assembly GCA_016271365.2. Lineage (NCBI taxonomy): Eukaryota > Metazoa > Chordata > Ceratodontiformes > Ceratodontidae > Neoceratodus > Neoceratodus forsteri. Next base: position 1,018,410,712 of record CM057454.1, on the reverse strand, counting down.
TCATTTTCTCCTCAGAGAGGCAGGGATCAGGGCTCTTCTGGAAAAGTCAGCAATCAGGTCCATCCCTGTTTATCAGGAGGACAATGGCTTTTACAGTCCCATCAAGGGACAGCCTCCTGGTCTCCCTGTCCAAGACCTCGGAATGACTTTGTCAGGTGGGCATTATGGTATATTGCACCAAATTTCACCTCACCCCATCCCAGCACCTCCATTGCATTGGTGCGGTGCTGGACACACTTCAGGGTCAAGCATTCCTCCCATCCCTTGAGGGACAGTCTGCTGGCCTCCCGTTCAACAACCCTGGCCTTTTTCCACCTGGTGGATATCACGGTGAACTACCCCCAGTCTCACCTTACCTCATCCCAGTGCCTCCAATTTATTGGAGTGGTGCTGGACACAGTTCAGAGCAAGGCTTTCCTCTTGTTGGACAGAGTGAAAACCCTGCAACAGCAGGTCAAACAGGTAGCATCCAGTCGCCGGACTTCAGCCGGTCAGTTTTACACCTCCTGGGCCTGATGGCAGCAGCTTTCTCCACTGTACCTCTTGACAGGCTCGACGTGCGGATCATGCAGTGGACACAACAAGTCCAGTGGGACCAGAGGTCAGACAGCCTGGATCACAGAGTTCTTGTGTCCAGTTCTTTGCGACAGGATTTCTTATGGTGACAGGATCTCAACAATCTCTGCCAGGGGGTTCCTTTTCAGCCTAGCTCTCTGATCCAGACCCTGACCACAGATACTCCCAGCCAGGGCTGGGGCGTTCCTCTTGGAGATTCTAGCATCCATGGATCCAGGCCTCAGTGGGACCTCTCCCTGCACTTAAACATGCAGGAGATGCGAACCTTGCTGTACACCCTTCTGGCCTTCCAGCCCGTTCTCCTCCTGGGTCCACTTCTTGTCCAGATGGACAGTATGTGTGTGGTGTGGTTCCTGAACCTGCAGGGAGGTATGCAGTCATGTCCCCTGTGCAGGGAAGTGAAGCGCATTTGGTACTGGGCAGTCCAGCGTGATCTCCAGCTGATGGCAGCGCACGTCCCAGGAGTACACGACGTCCTAGCGGACAGTCTCAGCCGCACTCAGGCAAGAGCGCACGAGTGGGTACAGCTGCAGTCAGTGCATGGAGACATCTTCGATCTGTGGGGCTGCCCACACTTAGATCTGTTTGCCTTCCCACACAACACAAAACTACCCAGTTTCTGTTCGTTCATTCCTGGGCATTGTGTGTTTTCTGGCGAGACACTCTGTTTGTTGGACAGGGAGATTTCTCTACGCCTTGTCTCCTTTCCCGCTTTTACAGAGGGTTCTTCTGAAACTGCAGGAGTAAGGGGCCCACATAATTCTGGTAGCCCCTTACTGGCCTCCTCAAATTTGGTTCTCTCTGCTCCAGCAATATGGCCATGAGACCTACGGTTCCCCTCCCCCTCTGTCACTACCTTCTAACTCAGGAGCAGGGCAAGGCTGGTCCATCTGGGCCTAAAATCCCTTTACCTTCCCGCAAGGCACCTTCAGTCATAGCTGCTTCATGCTATGGGTTTTCTGTCAGAGTTACGCAGGTACTTGTGGAGACCAGAAAGCATTCCACACAAACTACCTATGCGATGAAGTGGAAAAGGTTTTCCATATGGGCATCCTTCAAAGGTTAGGATCCTTTTTTTTTTTTCCTGCTGGTTCCTCAGGTCATGGGGTACCTGCTTCACCTCTCAGACAGTGGGCTATACTACTCCTCGTTGAAGGTCCATTTGTTGGCCTTTTCTGCCTGTCACATTCCAGTGGACGGCAAATCCCTGACACAGTTGGAGGTGCCCATACCTTTTTTGAAAGGAATTCTCCACTTGAAACCCCCGGTTCAGAAACCTATTCTGCCATGGGGTCGGGCATTTGAGGTTGCTGCTCCAACTCTCTGGAATTCTTTGCCCTGTCATTTCCAGGAGGCACCATCACTGGAAATATTTAAATGTAAACTAAAAACTTTCTTATTTAGACAGGCCTTTTTTGCGTCTGAGGTAGATGTTTTAACTGTTTTAGATGGAGAGTTGCTTCAGTTGTTTTAGGCCTTGATTTTAATTCCTGTTATCTTTTAGTTTTATTTTTTTAGCTTTACTGTTTCTGTTCTGTTTTTCTCTGTTTGTATTTTAACTCCTTTGTAAGGGCACCCTGGGCATTTGGGGAAGGGTGCCCTAATAAAAAAAAAAAAAAATCTTCTACTACTAGAGAATATCACTTTGCCTCCCTTTAAACCGGCCATGAGTTGTGACCTGCGCTATCCTTCCTGGAAAGCGCTCTTTTTGGTTGTGTCTACTTCTGCTCGAAGGATTTCCAAGCTTCAGGCCCTGATGTAGATGTTTGAGTTACTACACAAATCAGATGAAGTCAGTCCAACAAACGGATCAGTTGTTTGTTTCCTTTGCGCCCAAAAGAGTGGGTGTCACAGTTTGGAAACAGTGTTTGTCCATATGGTTGATGAGCTGCATTTTGTTTTGTTATTAGAAGTATAACAAACCCCTAATGGGGGACGTCCAGATACACTGAGTAAGAGGCATGGCTGCATCTACTGCTTGTTTTAGAAAGGTTTCTGTGTCAGACATTTGTGCAGCGGCTACTTGCAGTTCTGTCCACACTTTAGTCTGGACATTGCCTCTAGACGCAGGGATGGCTTTGGACTAGTTGTCCTTCAGGAGCTTCTTTCTTGAATCCCTGCCTACTGCAGACCTTTCCTGCCTCCCATGTTTGAGACTTTGTTTATTTATTTATTTAGTCAATCATAGGAATTACAACCTTTTGAGTCATAGACTCATTTACAAAAGCTCCGCGTCAGCATAGTCATACATTTAGAGATAGTACATTAATGGGACATCACATTTCAAGTAATTACATGTAATAGCCAAGGTGGCTGAAAGTCTGTACATGTAGTCTGTTCCCTTTAACTGCTTGGGATTTAGTCCTCAAGGTGATTACCTGCTGCAAAAACCCTCTCGAGGTAAGATAGTACTATTACGTAAGAACTTACCATAACAGTAGCTCTTCGAGAGAGGCTCTTGCAGTAGGTTATTTATTTCCCTTCCGCCTTCCCTCTACTTCTGCTGCTTCTTTCTAGCCTATTTTTGGCTCCAGGAGCCCACTCCTTTTCTTCTGTTGCACCTTTTTCATTCTCTGGTGGGAGAACTGGAAGGTGGGCATGGGGACTACCCCTTATATAGCGTCACACTGACACCAGTAATGTGACATCGGGGGGGGGGGGCAATCCCCCACCAGACATTGCTAGCTAAAATTTTCCGTGTGGTCCTACCGCTTGGTGGCTTAGTCCTCAAGGTGATTACCTAATGCTATAGCCTCTCTCTAAGATCTACTGTTGTGGTAAATTCTTACATGACTGTACTTTATGCTGTCCTTTATTGTTTTTGGAGTGACATTACCGTTTTCTGTGGGGTTTTTTACCAACCCTCTGCTTATTACAACACTTAATGAGCTTCATGGCGTTGGTATGCTGTGGTGCCCAAAAGTGGTTTTGCAAATAAAGCTAATATGCAGCTTTTTGCAGGACTTTACTTTTTCAGATCTCTCCCCCCCATCCGATTTGTACCTTTAACACATTTCCAAGCATTAAACTGCACCCCTGAGTCAGCATGCTTGACCTTTGCTCCACTTTCTATGCAGAGTACGCATCTCACAACCGTACAAATGTCACGGCGAGAACCTGGTTTTTCCCTTTGAAGTGCTACGGAATTCCCATAGCATGTCTAGTGTGTGCGGCTTGACTGTACCATTTATAAACCACTACCAGCATTTCAGGAGCTCTTTCACTGCCGCGGAGCTCGTAGTTTGTAAACGTCGTGTCTGGTGCTGTGTTCCCAAAGTACAAATGCCACAGGGACCAGCCATCATAACAAACGCCATGGTTTTGCCACAAATCTTTTACAGAGGTCCAGTATCTTGCTGAAAATGAGTTCAAGCACTGATTTCTTGAGAGCAACATTACAGGAGGCATTGAGTAAGTAGGCTTCTTTGGGGCAGTTTAGGTTATTTTTTTAATAAAAGGCTGAAACAGGTGATTTCAGACACCAATCATGGTGGTGTCTGTGTACATACATCACAAGCACATTGTGGCGTCCAGAATACATCCACCACACTGTGCTTGGTGTCTTTGTACATATGTCACTTTCTCACGAAAGTCAGGGCTTTGGGCCATATTGCACAAACGGGCATAGGCGGGGGTGTTTAGGTGTTCAACACTCTCAAAATGACTGTAAAAATAAATTTTTTCAGAGCGGGCGTATGCCTTCAAATGTGTGCTTTAGCGCCGCCGCCTCGACCGCCTGCTGCTGCATGAGTGCAAATGTGGAACAACCTATTCACTGACTCTCAGAGTCTCACTCATCATCATTCATCACCCCCATCCCCCCACTCGCGACCCCGGTCCCCGACACATCCTTCCAATTCCGGTTGCCAACTTGCCAATTGTAAGGCTTTTAGTAGTGTGCACTGACTGAGACTGTCACTGGGGACTAGGACTGGTCACATGAATCGTGATAAATTGGATGGCAACATTCATTGGCGGGAAGAGCTGCATACTGCAGCTGCGCAGTGGAAACGGCAGGAACCCAACCAGAGAGATTGCGACGGAGTGAGTCAGCGAGAGACTAGAGCGCGGGCGAGACGGACGGTCGAACTCGAGACCAAAAGATTTTAGGTGTAAAGTAAACTTAAAACTTTATATTTCCAGGCGGGTGAGGCGGCAGCAGACAGCGGAACAGTTTACATTATACAGCGGCTGAGCGGCGGGTGACCGGGGCGAGTGAACGGAGACAGTGCGGTGCGTGGGTGCATTCAGACTTCAGAGAGGGCAGTCCAGCAGAAGCAGACGGTAGACCTGAAGCCATAAGGTAAGGAGGAGGACTGGAGGATCAGATCATGCAGTGGATGCTAGTGTGTGTGTGAAAAGGAAAATGCTTGCAAGGGATCATATAATAAACTTAACTTTTTAAGCCTCAGATAAAATGCTGATCTTGCCTTTGTGAGGTTTGGGAAAATCATTGTGGAACTTCAGAATCATTAGTCTTAAAACCTGAAAGGTGGCTAAAGGGATTAAAAAATGATTTCATATATGAGAATTAAAAATACTTTTGTACATGAACATTATGAGTGAGAATGTCAAGATTCAGCAGCACACTTTGCAAATTTTACTCATTTTTATTAGTATTTCTTGTGTTTTGTGTTTGAGCAACCTGTGAATAGCTATGCTATGAAAGGTGGCCTTGTCTGTACCTTAATGTGCTCCCTCCAGATCTATGTAAACTATGGAGTTTAAAAACGCAAGCAATGATGGCATAAAGAAATATTATAGTTCAAACACATTTTACCAGTATTTAGTTCTTTGTTAAATCAGGGCTACTGGAGTGGATTTACTTAGATGTATATGTGACCACCACTAAATAGTAGCTGGATTGTTGTAGCTCTGATTTATTACTTAATTTCCTTGTTTGGGAGTAGTTTATATGTGCCTGGGTCATGACACGATTCTGCTCAGACAGAGCAAGGGAGAGTGTCTTTTTTTTGAAACTTGAACATTCTAGGTTGCTACTATAATTTGCTAAATATGGAAACTGTGGTGCAAAGCAATGTTTATAGAGTCGAAATGTACATTGGGACAGGATCAATAGTTGCCCATATAGCCTTTGGGCCGCTCAGGATCCTTTACCTGAATGTCTTGTCTGGTGGTCTAGAACTATAAATGACCTATTTGGAAAGTCTGTTTGGGAATTTTCACAGAGAGAGAGAGAGAGAGAGAGAGAGACTAGACTAGTATGCTGGTCTAACTGGGTTTAGTAGTACCACCCAAGGAATTTAATGGATCATGGAGGAGACTTAGTCACCATGGCATACTGTGTGTGTCTGTATTTATGGGAGCCCAGGTATTCTGCTAAGTACCTTTCAACATAACGTGGCCTGGAAGAGTAAAAGAATAGCCAATTCTATTGTTGTAACACATGCATGTTCACTGAAGCCTCTGTACTTGAACTTTGGGCATTTTTCATTGTAATTTGCTTGGACCCAGATACCTACCCCCATTTGTTGGTCTGAAACAAATATATGGGTCTATAGCTGCCAGTTATATGAAGTGGTCTTAGAAGCAATATAATTAAATATGGTCTGCACTTTAAAAGCTCAGCACAGTTTGCACTGCTAAATTATGTTTAACTATGGAGGATGATAAAGAATTGTGAACTGTTCTCCTCATTAATAGAACTATGTGCTACATATTAATATATTACATTACTGGCCTGCCCTTTTGTTATAATATTCAGGGTACATTCTACCTTTATTATTCTACCCCATGCTTTGATTTGTTTGTAATGTATTGTTTTATTGACAATTTGTAACAAGCCATAAAGTCAGACAAATAAACAATTGAAGTAGTGGTCATAATTGCAATTCAGAGTAGGAAAGTTGATTTTAAAAAATTATAATTTGTTAACACAATCAGGAAGAAGCATAGCCTGACAGGCTCTACTCTGTCACCCATGATGCTGAATACACTTCTGACTGTGTATGCAAAATTTTGTGCAATTCCATCGAACAGGGTCAAAGTTCTTAATATATTTTTCGACAGCATATATATGTACGTAAAAGTATTATAGTGGTGCAGTAGCATCACTATAGTCAGGGTTGAGTAGGCTGTTTAATGTTAAACCCCTAACTTTATATCTTAATAGCTTTGACCCCATTCAACAGAATTGCATGGCATATTGCATGCACAGTCTTGGGGGCACTCTTGATTTCTCAAGTTTTGTTCCAGACAGTTAGGGTAAAATCTGAGACCAGAATGGTGCATTTTAGGGAACATGGGGGTGCTGTTTTTTTTGTCTTCACCAACAGCCCAGATGGTTTGGAAGTTTGGTCTGAAATTTTCAGGGTTGAAAGGGGCAAGGGCTTGCACCAGAAGGGTGCCTTTCATTTATTTGGTGAAAAAATATTAATCTGTTCTCATGTTATTAGGATTTGATTTTTTATTCTGAGCTTGCTTAGTAGGGTCTTCTGGATAGATAAAGTTGTGTGCTTACTGCTAAGGCAGGCTTGGACAAAGCACTCTGTTAGTTTTACCTGGTGCTGGCAAACTAATTTTCGTTTATTTACATCTGCTTAACGCTGAGCACAGGACACTGGTGCAGACCTTAACTTCTGCTTTCATCTTCTGGATAGATGTTTGATACCCTACTGAGCATGCTCAGAACAGAAATTTAATTAAATTTCATTACATTTAATTATATAAAATTTAACCAAAATTAATTGGAAGGTGGTCAGCAGCTACTGGTACAAGGACACTGAAAAATAAATCTCTGTTTTGCTAATTATTTCAAGTTGTTTGACATATCACAACAGGCTGTAAATATTGAGTATGCACAATCTGTGTAACAGTAGCAATCCCAATCATATTACAGTAACAAGGAAGTTGCACCCCCTCCCCCCGCACACACACACACACACACACACAATTCAAGTTCAGGTTTATAGCAGGAAAACTCCATTGAGCAGGCTTATTCACAAAGAAATACTGGTTATATAAAACCAGTACATACACAGGCAGAAATGATTTACATACATACAAACATGCATGTATAATTCTCAGTATGGCCCCTAACAGAACATGAAGAAAAATGAAGACAAGAAGACACTAAATTGTAAGTACAATGTTTATTTAACACTCACATCGACATGTTTAACAATTTTTTTTTTAGACAGTAACTTTACTTCAAATGTCTCTCACAGGCTGTAAGTGGTTGGTGGTGGTGGTGTGGTTTATCATGGCACTGTTGGTCAGTCAGTGGTCTATCATAGGTACTTGCAGCCTTGCTGGCAAAACTGCATATTGTACTGCATGTGGAGTGAGAGGTTGATGGCACTGTTGGACAGCCAGTTGTCCACAACCATTGGAGGATTGGAGGTTCTACTGACTGTAATGCCAACAAGTGTTTTCCACACCCCGATTGTTTTGTAATGAAACATTCCAATGAAATTAGCAGTGTGGAACATGTAACTAAACTGTGCTTTTACTTCAAAAAAAGCACTAAAACTCACCACAGAGCATGTAAACACCCCAGAGCTTCTGGGGCCTAGCAGCCCCAGACACCCAGCAGCAGCCTTTATGTATAAATATTTCAAACATCACAGTATATTACAAAAACTGCATAAGCCTAACAGCTCACTCTCAGAACTAGTCGGAGTACATATAACTGCTCATTTTTGACATACATATATATAAAAGGGGCACACGCTTGCACACTAGTAACATGGGGGGGGGGCCAATAGGGCACCATGACAGAAAACATGGGGGAGTTTAGATGGTGACCTGGTGCTCACGGCATAATATCCTACCATAATCTGTGTACATAGTTGTACAATGCCTTGTTACCAGGCAGCATTAGTAACACAACAGCAGGTAGAACCACGGTGGTTGATCGCACTGTTACATAACCAGTTGTCCACAACCATTGGAGGTTCTGTAGACTTATTACAGCCACCGTGTCCTACAACCCTGATTCCATGTGAAAAAAAAGAAAGTTTCTCATGAAATTAGGGGTGGAGAACATGTAACAAATGTGTGTGTTTTCTTCAAGAAAACCCCCCAAATTCACCACAGATCATGTACACACCCCAGAGATTCTGGGGGCCTGGCGGCCCCCAGACCCCCGGCCTTTATCTGTCCTTTTTCACAAATGTCATATTTAAACACCCCAAATAAAATTCTGGCTACACCCTGGCTCCAAATAAAAACATTCTTGTTCAGCTAATTCTTTTTGTGAACTGTGTCTTTAATGCAGAAATTACATGTGTTGTGGTGGGGGGCGTAGTGGTCCTCCATGTTTGGGTTCCAGCTGATCTGGTCACTGCAGTAAAATTTTGTTTGCCTTGTGTTGTTTTTGTGGTCAGCACCACTGGTCCTCCATGTTTGTAAAAAAAACTGGCAAGTTCTCTGACCGCTCACACCTGGACAAATTTAAAAGCTCAATGTTATAAAAAAATTCTGGCCCTCCAAGTCTTTGTCCAGGTGTGTTTGGCGAGTGACGTTTGGCCATTTTGTGCACCATGCAGTCTTTCTGTGTGTGGGGGGGGGGGAGCAGTGCTTGGCTAGCTTTCTTGCTGAAATGTTGATTTGTTTCAGTGTTACCTGACCGCTGCTGGTCAAGCACATGTGGAGAAATTGTAAAGCTAGTGTGTGTTTAACAAAAAATCCTGGCCCTGACACTTTGTCCAGATGTTTTTGGTCTTAGACACTTGGCCATTTTGTGCACCATGTGATCTTGGTTTGTGGGGGTTGGGGGTTTGCACTGCTTGCCTCTGTTTGATGCTGAAATGTTGATTTTTGACTGTTACCTGCCAGCATTATGTCCGACTGTTGTTAGCCAAGCACACCTGGACAAATTGAAAAGCTCAGTGTGTGTTTAAAAAAAAAAAAATATTCCTGGCCCTGTCACTCTTTGTCCAGATGTGTTTGTTCCTAGACACTTGGCCATCTTGTGCACCATGCTGTCTTGGTTTGTGTGAAGGCTTTCTGCCACAGTCTGTCATATTGTGCAGCCTCCCAGGTGCACACCATATCCAGTGCAATGCGCAGCTCCTTCAGTACGCCATATTGCCTGTTGTGCGTCCTCTTTCCATCATTTCATCAGATTGTGTACCAAGTGAAGCCTTTCCGCTGCAGTCCATTGTATTGTACAGCGTATATAGCCTTCCAGGTACACCATATCTAGTGGAATACGCAACTTCTTCAGTATGCCATATTGCATGTTGTGCATCCTCTTTCCTTCATTGTGTACCATGTGAAGCCTTTCTGCCATGGTCCATCGTATTGTGCAGCATGTGCAGCCTCCCAGGTACACTGTAGCCAGAGGAATGCGTAGCTCCTTCAGTACGCGTTATTGCATGTGGTGCATCCTCTTTCCTTCAGTTTCATGAGATTGTGTATCATGTAAAGCCTTTCTGCTGCAGTCCGTCATATTGTACAGCATGTACAGCCTCCTTCAGTTCACCGTATTGGGTGTTTTGCGTCCTTTTTCCTTCACCATGTGCTGCCTCTGTACCGCAGTCCATCTGTCTGATGTTGACACCCTTCTCATTCGCTGGAGTATTAATCCATTTTCATGGAATGCTTATGTTCTGCTGTTTCCTCAGATCTGCAAATTTATTGTCTTCAATTTTATTTTATTTTAAGAAATGAACAACACAAGGAGAAAACCACGTGTGTCTACAAACACACTGTTGAGAGCTGCAGTGATTGACAGCCCTCTCTCACTCAAGGAAAGATCAAGCTGTGGAGAGAAGGTGAAGACAGATACCAGTCGTTATGATGAATATAAAAGGAAATCCATATCCCTTGCACAGGCCTACAGGGATAATTTATTATTATTTTATTTAAACTTTTGTTATATTGGTAGGTGTATGAGCTGAAGCCCTTTTTCTTACATGACCCAGGGCCAAAAAAGCCATTTGTGTTACAGAATATAACATGGATGAAGAGAAGCGTGCTGTCCATAAAGAGAAAGAAAGAGAGCGAGCACCTGAGGCAGAACAGACAGAAGCAGAAGGAAAAGAGGGCATTGGAAAGTGTGCATTCCCAGTGCCAGGCAGAAGACACACCAAGGCTCAGGAACAAAACAAAATGCAACAACGAGAAAAATGGAGGAAGCAGAAAAAAGAGCAGCATGCATCAATAACGGCACAGAAAAGAAAACGGATAAATGAGCGAAGACGTGCAGAGTACCATGCAAGACATGAAGGAGAAATGTTTCAAGCTGCCGCCACCACCACCACCAGCACTGCCACAGACCAGTTGTAACCCTGTTGCAACTGATTCCTATTCGGAAAGTGCCATCAGTAAAGCAGTGTAAAGGGCACGGGGAGGGTTACTGCGACCACCATCACGCTTTGCTGCTACAGTCGCCTGCATTGTCTCTTCTGCATCACCAGCAAAGAAGGCAGCATTGGTGAAACATATGAACCTCACCCATCGCACAAACCTGCAGGAGAAGTTTGTTGAAGCGATGACAGAGAAACTGAATGCTCTAAAATGCACCCCAAAACAAAGGGAAGATACTTAAGACAAGAATTAATAAGTTCATTGGCCATTCTAAAAATATATTGTTTGCTGCAGGCTGCAGGTAATACCTTTGGGATCAGTTGGACAAGGATGATGACCATATCGAGGGGTCCTAAGAAAGCAACACACAAATCTGCATTGCCAGGCAAAACCGTCCAGCAAGTGAGGGACATCTACGAAGTGGTAGCAATGCCACTGCCTCACAAGAAGGCGTTCTCAAAAAAGAACGGGGAAAAACAAGGGATTCCTGGCAAAACCACTTTCTGTGCTGCATGCAGAGTTCTACAAGGAAAAACCAGAAGCGTTAGTTGGGAGAAGCAAGTTCAATACTTTGTGGCCACAACACATAAAACTTGCAAGGGAACAGAAGCTGGAGCAGTGCCTATGAGAATACTGTGCAAATGCAGTATTAAAGCTGTAGGCATTGAGCTGGGCCGCTGAGACTCATAACGCATTAGACTGTAGAACGACAAATATTTATCACATGGTGACAGTTACCATGTGCAGAAGGTTACCTGAACAAAAATTTTACAAAAAAGACTGTTGACAAAGTATGTGACAATTGTAGCACCAGTGCTCTTGAGGACAGATTTGATGATCTACTGAAAGGCCATGGACATGATACAGTGAGGTGGTAACATTGGGACACTGTAAAAGTGAATGTCAACAATGGGCAGACTAAGTCAAGGAAAGTCTTGAAAACAAAGAAATCAACACTGTATAATTTGGTGGAAATGATGAAGGAAGACGTCATGTTTCTGGTGCGTCACCTGCACGTGGCATCATGGCAGCAACACCAGGTTTACAACATTGAAAAATAATATACCTGGGGGATGGTTCCTGATGGTTTTGCACTTTGAGGGGGAACTATGCCTGCAAGTTTCAAGGCCAAGTTCAGTCGTGTCACTGGCATCATGAGCAGGTCACTGTACACCCGGTGGTTTCCTACTATCGGTGTAAGCACTGTGCGGGCACTGTCACTGAATCCTTAGTTTTTATTTCAAGTGACCTGAAGCATGACCACAATGCTGTGTGTCATTTCGATAAAATGTCAAACTCCCACCTTCAGTCTGCTCAATTACCATCACTAAGGAGTGCATTTCACAGACAGCTGTGGGAGTCAATATAAATCTGTCAGCCTTCTATGACATTTCACTCGCACACACAGAATATGGCTTCCCAATTGAACATGCCTTTTTTTGATCTTGCCATGGAAAACGCCACTCTGATGGCGAGAGTGTGGTCATCAAGTCACTGGCAACTAGGGCAGTGACCTCCAGGTTAGCAGCCATTGCCTCACCGAAATACCTCTTGAAGTACTGCAGAGAAAAACCTGACACAACCGCCTACTGACGATGACTGCAACCATTCCATACAAATATTCTTTTGGGTTGCTGACAATGAGATAAGATGTTGAGAAGGACCCTTTCTTAAAACAGTACAGGGGACATGCAAAATATAGAGTGTCAGGTCTGTCTCCAACAGTGTGGTTGCAGCCAGAGATTATAGCTGTTTTTGCACTGCTTGTGAGAAGGGTGAAGGACTGTGTGAAAATGCCAGCCATGTGGGTCTGTGGATTGAAAAGAGGTTGAGGGATTCCCCTGTTGTTTTGAATACGAAGCTGGACAAAAGTGTGTATTGCCATCAGTATTAGATCATGCCAGTTGCACTGCTAGTACCAGCAACATGCCTCAAAATAAAACTCCAGGTGTACAAGCTGATAGCGCCCATCCCACTAAATATACCATCAAAACGCTGGAAAATACTGCAGCTATAGAAATGGATAATGCCAGCATACAGATGAACACCATGCTGGAAAACATACTTTTTGACAGTGCCCCTGACATCCCATCCCCTTGCCAATAAATGGTGTTCCTTCTTCTACGGACTCCACTTGTGGTCCAGAACAAAAAAATGTCCTCAGACTGGATATAAACATAGAGCACTTCTATGCGGTTTACTATTCTAACACTTTTTACATTGGACAAGTAAAATCAATTACTGAAAAGACAATTGAACTTAGCTTTCTGCATCAATGTGGGGGTGCTCTCTTAATATGGCCCCGACATGACGACCGTGACAATACAAGGAAACGGCGAATTTTCAATGGACCACTAAATGTGCGGGAAGCCACCTTTTAAACTCCCACCTGAAGAAGCGCAGACAATCCATGAGGAACTCAAAAAAATAAATAAATAAACAAATAAAAAAAGTTTAAGTATTGCAGGCTACCTTGGGCTGAAATGGACAGACTTGATATTTCTTGGACATTAAAGGTTACATTTTGGGGGCCAAGAAACAAATGTGCACTAAAATAAAGTAAAGGGTGATTTTATAAAATAATGGAAAAATGTAGATTTATTGCTTGAAGTTTATTCCGTACTTGTAACTGTGTCTACTAGTTATTGTTATAAGGTTTGCCATGCCATTTTATGAATTTGATTGTTATGAGTAAACTTTTTTTTTAACTTACAGCAGCCGTTTCGCGTCCTTTGTACGTGTATCACGAATGTTTGGTGTCCACTATACATACACTACGGTGAGCAGTCTTGTTCCCAGGCATCTTTAAGGCAGTTGCCATACCACATGCCCACATTTAACCAGTTTGATCATGGTATCTCAAATTACATTTATAAGTATCAATGTGCTTATTATTAGTAACCTTTGTTTTAACTTACAGCAGCTGATTGGTATCCTTTGTACACGCATCACAACCATTTGGTGTCCACCAGTACATATGCCACGGTGAGCATTCATTTTCTTGGCCGTTTCTAAGGTGGTTATCTTACCACATGACCACTTTTTACCGGTTTGATCATGGTATCTCAAAATACGTTTAAAATTTGATATATTTTGAAATTAAAAATTTGACCTTCATGTCACACTTTGGTACACCATTGTCATGAACATACCTCCATCCTTTCGTAAGGTGTCCCACAATACGGAGCAGTCTTCCATCCCCAGGGCAAAAGAAAAGCCTCCTCCACCTTGCCCACCTCCCTCCTTCAGTGCTGCTGCAAAGTGACCCAGTCGTGACGGATTAACCCCATCGGCTGGATCCGATTCTATGTCAGTTGAGCGATGGAATTACGGCACCGAACAATTTGAGTGAATACATTAAAGTGACGTCAATCAAAGCGACTATACAGTCCAGCAAAGCACATTCCAGTGACCAAATCACAACTGGAGCTGAAAAGTATATGCTAAACCCAGCAGGTCTTCCAGACGGGTATGGGTCGAGTATTCAGCAGCTACCTGCACAAGACGGACTCCACCGCCATCATTCAGGTATCTCACAGCCAGGGACCCACCCTTTCGGTTTCATTACTGCACCTATTCCTCATCACAGCAGTTGCAGTAAGGCACAATGCATGTCTCTCTATGTTACGCAGGGGGGGCTCTACCTCCATGCATCCCCCACGGGGGGGGGCTGTGCCCCCCGGACTCCCCCATCTCTATGATTACCACACCATGCCACACTTGGACCCTGGGGTAGGCTCCATATATGGGGTTGCCGTAATGTCCATTCGCCCTAATGTACTTTTGCAGTAACCTGCCATTCGTTGCTCTATGCCGGTCGCCGTAATTGTAATCACCTATATTTAGTCATTCAGTTTGCATCGCTCAAATAACTTTGCTCAGTTAACGTGCTACTGCCAGATCCTCCTCCGTCTGACTCCTTGCCTCTTCTGGTCCCCGACTAAGAGGTGGTGGTCGGAGATTGGTTCTTCCTCCATCTCAATCAGTGGAGAACCGTGACTTCAGATGCCTGGATTCTTCAGATTATGGAGAGGGGTCACACTCTGGAACTTGGAAAGATGCCTCCAGAGACTCCAACAGCACCCTTCACCTAACCCCCGGCCCATCTAACGGTTCTCCGAGAGGAGGTGCAATTCCTTCTGTGGATAAAGACCATTGAGCCAGTGGCCAGGCACCAAAAGAACAGGGGAAGTCTATTCCAGGTTCTTCCTGGTCCCACAAAGAAAAGGAGATCTGTGTCCTATTCTGAATCTCAGGAACCTCAATCTTTATATCCAATATCAAAAATTCTCCATGGTCACCCTGACAGGCCTGCTGCCCCTACTAAAACAGGGCAACTGGCTGTGCTCCTTGGATATGCAAGATGCTTACCTGCATATCTTGGTGTGTCAACCACACAGGAGATTTCTCCAGTTCTTTTTTCAGGGCGAGCATTACCAATTCAAAGTAGTGCCCTTTGGCTTATCCTCTGCGTTACTGGTCTTTAAAGTGCTTAGCAGCCATAACTGCTACCCTCCGGAGAGAAGGACTTTCTGTTTTCCACTACCTGGATGACTGGCTCCTCAAGGCTCCATCCAGAGAGCTGCTCCTCCAGACCCCAGAGAGGACCCTCCAGCTGTTTCTCTTCCTGGACATCACTGTCAACCTGCCCAAGTCTGTCTTGATGCCATCCCAGGGGCTGCAGTATATTGGGGCGGTCCTGGACTGGGTGCAGGGCAGAGTCTTCCTGCCTCTCAACAGAGCAGAGTGCCTCATTGCCCAGGCTCAGGAGGCCTCCCAGAACTGTTATGTGCTTGCGAGGGTATACCTGAGGCTGTTAGGACTTATTTCCACGGCACCCTTGGCCAGACTGCACATGCAAGTGCTCCAGTGGACACTCATGGTGGAACGGGACCAATGCATGGACGACTTAGAACAGCTAGTGCTGGTCTCCTCCCCTGTCCGCAATGTGCTCCGGTGGTGGATGGACCTCCAGAACCTGTTACAAGGGGTTCCATTCCAGATCTCTTCAGCCCAGCAGATCCTCACCACGGATGCCTCCTCTTCGGGCTGTGGAGCGCAACTGGGCCTCTTTCAGACTCAGGGTACATGGTCCCAGATCGAGATGTCTCTGCATAGCAGCATTCTGGAGAAGCACACGGTCCTGTATGCCATGCAAGCCTTTCAGGACCATCTCCTTCCAGGTCAGCTGCTGATCCAGTCAGTGCAAAGTAATGAACCTAGGAAATAAAAACCCAGGGAAAGAGTACACAGTGGGGGGGAGAGAGACAAACAACAACAAAAATGGAAAGGGACCAGGGGGTAGTCATATCAGATGACCTAAAGGTGGGCAAGCAATGTGAGTAGGCAGTAAGGAGGGCTGGGTGGATAGTAGGATGCATAGGGAGAGGCATCACCAGTAGAAAACAGGAAATTGCTATCCCTCTGTACAGACAGTTGGTTGGTGAAACCCCATCTGGAGTACTGCGAGCAGTTCTGGAGACCCCATCTCAGCAAGGACATAGACAGGATGGAGGCTTTCCAGAGGAGGGCTAAAATGGTGCAGGGTATGCACCAGAAGATGTACGAAGAGAGACTAAAGGAGCTTAATATGTATACCCTCTAGGAAAGGGGGGGGCATGATAGAAACTTTCAGGTACCTCAAGGGAATCAACAAAGTCCAAAAGGGTAGCATCTTTCAGAAAAAGAGATGTGCAAGAACAATGGGGCACAATTTGAAGATAGAGGGGGAAGCAGCTCAGAGGTAATGTGAGGAAGTATTTTTTCACTGAGAGGGTTGTGGATACATGGAACGGTCTTCCTGAGGAGGTTGTGGAGTCAAAAACAGTGGGGGAATTCAAGAATGCATGGAACAGACATAAGACGATTCTAGTGGGGGTTAGGAGGAAGTAGGCTGTTGGTTAACTAGGATCTGCAGCTTATCCATTAGGTAGGGAAATGGGCAGACTAGGTGGGCCAAGCGGTCCTTATCTGCCATCAGATTCTGTGTTTCTGTTAAACAATCTTAGTGTTGTCTACTACATCAACAAACAAGGGGGAACGCATTTGTGCCCCCTTTGCAGGGAGGCCATGAGAGCCTGGTACTGGGCACTGGACCACAGTCTGGTACTCTTGGCAGTCCATGTCCCAGGGCAGTCCATGTCCCAGGCGTGCTAAACACCCAGGGGGACAGCCTCAGCTGGACACAGTCCAGCATGCACGAATGGGAAATTCTCTCATCCATTGCAGAAGATCTGTTCATCAGATGGGATCGTCCAGAGTTGGACCTTTTTGCATCCCGACTCAACACAAAACTGCCCAGTTTCTGCTTGCTAGATCCAGGGCATGGAGTTTTCTGGTGAGACACATCCCTCTCCTGGAACGGGAGGTTACTTTACGCCTTCCCTCCCTTTCCTCTGATTCGGAGGGTGCTAATCAAGCTGCAGGTAGAGGGGGGCAAGTGTGATTCTGGTTGCTCCCTTCTGGCCACGTCAGATATGGGTTCCATTACTGCAACAGTTAGTGGAGGAACCCCTGGTTCTAGGGACATGGATATGTTGTTCATCCACACTCATTGGCAGTATCCTTGCCGCTTTAAATCTTGCCGGAAGGTCTTCAAGCTTGCTCCTCCCACCCACCCGGGTGGTATAACTCTCGGCTCCGCCCCATGACGCCAGATCTTCCTTACCGCTTGGAAGCTCAGGTTCCCTCCTTAACGCTCTGCGTTTGTGACTGGTTCCTATTTCTCCGTTTGCGGATTTAAAAATAATATTTTGCAAAAGACTTCAGTCTTGATCCCTCATGACTGCGATGGATAAATCGACTCGGATTCGGAGATGCCCATGCGGGCAGAAAGATGTCTCGGACGGATCCACACTCACGTGTGTCTACTGCTTAGGCCTTGAGCACGACCCGCGGGCTTCGACCTGTGCTCATCTTTCTCGGCCTCGTCCTCGAAGACCGTGCTGCCCGATTGCAACTGGGCGTCCGAAAGCGTTTCCCTCGGTGAAGTCCAAGGAGGCCGGTTGGCGGTGTCATTGTGGCCATTTCGGAGGATCAACTCGGCGGATGGCGCCTCGAAGAGGAGGCGGCGCGGGTCAGATATCTTCCTCGCCGCTGCATTTATCCCGCCTCTCTGGGTTCTTCCCACACGGCTTCCTTTAAGGAGCTTTGTCTGTCCCTCTCCACTAAAGGAGAGGGCCTGCGTCTGCTGGACCTTTCTCGGTCAAAAAGGGACAAGGGTAGAATCCCTCCGTCGGCGCTCTTGGGAGGCGGGAAAGTCCCTCTCCCGGGCCGTCGACCGTCGGCTTCGGTCGACCGCTCGGCTTCGGCCACTGGCCTCACGGTGTCCCCGTCAGGTCAGTTGACCGAGACTCCCACTGATGAAGTCGAGATTTTTCTCGACCCATTGGACGGGCTGTCGCCTTTAGCAGCCGAGATTCCCCTCTCCCCGGTTCCCCCGGGAGGAGTTGAGGATCCCGTGGGCTCGCCTGTGCCTCCGGTTCCGGAGCCCTCGGATGGACCTTCCGAGCCGAAGGGAGTGTCGGTTCCGGCCGACACCTCCCTGCACCGACCCCGGAAATTCCGGGACTCTCGGTCTCGGTCTCGGACCTCTTCGCGGTCCAGCCGTTCCCACCGTCATAGGCGGTCTCGGTCTCGGCACCGCGGTAAGCGGCGTCGCCACTCGTCCTCGTCCTCCTCCTCGGATGAGGGGAGGCTTCGGCGTAAATTACGTCGGCCAGTGCGAGAACCTTATATTTGCAACAACTCCTCCTGGCAGGGCTAGCCCGACTCAGCGCCTTCCCCGACCATTAAGTAACTGTCACGGGCAGCCGACACAACCCTCGACTTGCCCGAGGAGCCTATACCAGGCGGTTGTTCGGCCGAAACCTCTGCTCCACCCGATTCCGGTGGAACCTCCGCCTCCACAGCCACCAATTGGGGCTCCGACCAGAGATTCTCGGTCGGCTAAGGAGTTTACCCCATCGGCTGTCAGTTACCCTCACTCGACCGACCTCGGCAGAGTGAAGAGGTGAGCTCAGGCCAGAAGGCAGCTCTTCGAGGACTCTTCCGAGTCCGAAGATGATTCCTCCTTCTTCTCAAGCGACTGGACTTGAGGTCTTCAGGAGATCAGCCAATGGGCGATAGCCCGTCGTCCTTCCTAGGACTGCCGGCTCATCCGAGGTCTACGGGATGGAGCTCGAACCCCGTTCCAAGCGGGCCAGGTATCCCCTCACGAGATTCTGGACCGAGGGATTCTCCGACGGAGCCTTTCGGTGGCGAGGCCATAGTGGGTCCAGCACTGGAACTTTGGCAGCGCCCTGCTTCCTGCCCTCGCCTTCGGCCAGGATGGCCAGGAAGTATCACGGTCCCTACCGGTTCCTTGTCCGGTTTCGGAACACCCCTCTGCTGAGGGGTTGGTTACCGACAAGCGCGTTTCGTAGCGCCCGTGCGCAGGGATATGGACAAACCTCCTGACAAGGAGTCCAAGAATGGACTATGTCGGGCGAAAAGTCTACGCTCGTCCTCTCTATATCGTCAGGCCAGTTAGCCGTCCTCATGGCACATTCTCATGCCCTGTTGGGCTCCCTGGATGAGGTCATCCTCATCTTCCGCCGATCTGCAGACTACGGTTAAGCAGGTGCGGGACCAGGGCAGGGCAGTGGCCAAACAGCAGCTCAGACTGCTTTGGATGTAGGGGACTCATGTGCCAGATCGGTGGCGGCCGCCAGTGGCTATCGTCAGTGGCTTAGCTGAGGATATCCACCTTTACTTCCGGATACCAGCACAAGTTGGCGGATGTTCCTTTTGGGGACTGACCTCTTGGCCCTGGGGTGGAAGTCACCTGCAGAGGATCGAAGTCCAATGCCACCTTGGACTCGGTCTCTTCCGCTCAGAAGGACAAAGGCCGCAAACCACAGCCTAAGCCCTTCGTCCTTCTGTGCCCCAGTAGCGCCCGGCCAACAGCAACTCAGGGCCAGCAGGCTCGACCTTGGCATCCCAAACCCAAGCCGCGGCTTCCTCTAACAGGAGGCAGGAGAAAGGGCCCAGGAGGTCCCCTCGGCGGTCCCTCCTCCAAGCCTGCCCAGTGAGCGGCTGAGGGTGTCGCCCCATCCCGTCCACTCCCCTGGTCCCCGTAGAGGCGCTCAGCTCCACTCAGTTCCACCTGGTCCGCTGTTACCACGGGACAGGTGGGTCTTGAGTGGTGGGAAGAGGCCTGCCTCTGGAATTGAGCAGGCACCACCCTTCAGGCCGTCGCCCCTCGGGGGCCGGGATCCCCAGCCTCACTGCGGC
Source organism: Neoceratodus forsteri (assembly GCA_016271365.2). Taxonomy (NCBI): domain Eukaryota; kingdom Metazoa; phylum Chordata; order Ceratodontiformes; family Ceratodontidae; genus Neoceratodus; species Neoceratodus forsteri. Next base: position 1,018,390,588 of record CM057454.1, on the reverse strand, counting down.
TCGGGCGACTATCAGCGCCTCCTCCTCCAGAAGGAGGTGGTAAGAGAGGTGGTGGACCCTCCTTCAGACCCAGGGTTTGTGTCCAGGTACTTCCTGGTTCCGAAGCAGACGGGGGCTGGCGCCCCATTCTCGACCTACACGACCTAAACAAGTTCCTAAGGTCTCGAACCTTCAGGATGGTCCTCTGGCTCAGATAATACCATCCTTGGAGCATGGCGAGTGGTTCTGCTCTCTGGACTTGCAGGGCCAGCGTTTTTCACGTCCTATCCGTCCGTCTCACCAGAGATTCCTTCGCTTCGAGCAGGAAGGATCTCTTGCGATTCAAAGCCATGCCCTTCGACTTGTCTCCAGCTCCCAGGGTCTTCACCAAATGCATGGCAGTGGTGACAGCATTCTCTTGGCGCCGAGGGGTCAGGTGTACCCTTACCTGGGCGACTGGCTGATAGCAGCTCCCCTCCAGGAAGGAGGCGGGTGGTCCAGAGATCTGGCCTCCAGGTCTGCTCCTCTCAACTGGGCCTCCCTTATCAACGAGGCCAGAGTCGGAACTCGAGCAGAAGCAGGTGATTCTATTCATCAGAGGCAGCTCGACTCTCTTGAGCCAGAGCCGCCCCCGGACAGGGCCGAGGTTCTTTCCTCCTTTGCCCGATCATTTCTGGTTGAGCAATTGCGCCCTCTCCCGGGACTTCCTGCGCCTCCTGGGTCTCATGGCGGCCTGTACCAGCGTGGTCCGTTGGGCCCGGCTGGAACATGCGTCCCTTCAGTGAGGACTGGCCAGCCAGTGGTCACAACGCTGCGATCCCTTGGACCAGCTTGTCGCCGGTTACAGGGATGTGGAGCGCTCCAGTGGTGGACCGTTCCAGATCATTTGCAGGAGGGCATCCCGTTCGTCCGCCCGAGCCGACGGTCTCTCTGCCGACCGATGCCTCTCTGATGGGTTGGGGTGCCCATCTGGGGAACACGGGCTCATGGCCTCTGGTCCCCGCGGGAGTCCCGATGCCACATCAACCTGCTGGAGCTCCGAGCGGTCCGCCTAGCTCTCACCGCCTTTGCTCCGTTCCTCCGGGGTCAAGTGGTCCGAGTCCAGACGGACAATACCCACGACCATGTACTATCTAAACCGCCAGGGCGGGCGCTCCCATGCTTCTATGCAAGAAGCTCTCCGCATTTGGTCACTCGTGCGCAGCCTGGGCGGATCTCCTAGCCATTCCGTGGCAGGAGCCTCCAACACCCTGGCCGATGCCCTGAGCGGATAGGGCTGCATCCCACAGTGGTCTCTCTCCCGGAGGTAGTACAGCATCTGTTCTCCCTTTTGGGGCACACCTCAGGTGGACCTGTTTGCCTCCATGGAACAACGAAGCTGAGTCTGTTCCATGCCCGCCCCTCAGCAGGGCTAGCGCAGGGGATGCCTTCTCGGGCAATGGACCCCGGCCTCTTTCGCCTTTCCCCATTTCCCTTGATCCACAAGGTGCTTCTCAAGTGGAGGAGGACAAGGCGCAGGTGATTCTGATAGCCCCAGACTGGCCTCGCCAGTTCTGGTACCAGATCTCCTCAGTCTCAGCTCCAGGACTCCGGCAGCTTCCAGCTCGCCCGGACCTGCTCTCAGTCAATCAGGAAGGTGTTCCATCGGACCTTCAATCCCTGCACCTGACGACCTGGTTCCTGAGCGGCTAGAGTTCCAGGCCTTGGGTCTTTCCGACGAGGTCCTCAATGTAGTTGAGGCGTCCGTGAAGTGGACCAGAAAATGCTATGCCTTCAAATGAAAGGTTTTCCATTTGGTGTCAGGCAAGGGCTTGGACCCTTCCTCCTGTTCCTTGGCAAGCATCTTGGACTATTTATGGTCCTTTCTAGTCAAGGGGTTGCTTAGATCGCAGCCCTAAGGGTGCACCTGGCAGCCATCTCTGCTTACCGGGCGCGGGCCGGAAGCAGTCAGTGGCAGGAGAAGGTGGTCTGGCCTTTTCAAAGGCCTTGATCACATTCCCTCCAGTCTTGGGGACCCCACCTCCGTGGGATCTACTGCTGGTGCTGGCAAAGCTCATGGGCAAGCTATTTGAACCTATGCACAGGTGTTCTCTCACCTGTCGTGGAAGACCGCCTTCTTGGTGGCTATCAAGGCAGCCAGAAGGATGGGAGAGCTCCAGGCGCTTTCCTCCGAGTCTCCTTTACCCTTGGTCTTCCACAGGGACAAGGTTGTCTCGCCCCACCCGCAATTCAAATTCAAGGTGGTGTCGAGTTTCACCTTAACCAGGTGTTGACTCCTGCCGTGTTCTACCCAATCACACCGGAGTAATGGCCATAGGCTCCAGTACCTGGATCCTAGAAGGGCGCCGCTTATTATAAGTATTTGACGGGCTGAAATTCTGGGAGAGGTTCGCCAGCTGTTTGTCACCACGCTGAAGCCGCGATCTGGCGAGACCTGCAGCCAAGCGGACGATAAGCAGGTGGGTAACCTCCTGTAGATCTCTCTATAAGTTAGCGGGCATGGAGCCTCCCAGAGGGATAAGAGCTCATTCTACCCGCCATACTGCTGCAACGTGGCTGCTTCCAGGGACGTCCCTATCCAGGAAATCTGCAGGGCTGCTACCTGGAAGTCAGCAAACACCTTCATTACCCACTACCACATCGACCTTGAGTCACGCCGGATGCTGGTTTTGGGGCCTCGGTTCTCCGAGTCTCTTCCCAAGTAAGTATATGGGGGTGTGCGTCTTGCTCCCTCCTCCCGGAGAACTGTAGAGTCTGCCAATGAGTGTGGATGAACAACATATCCATGTCCCTAGAGTACAGGTTACTCACCTGTAACAGGAGTTCTAGGAATGGTATATGTTAATTCATCCACACGACCACCCGACCTCTCGGCTTCGACGTTGACAACCTGAGCTTCCAGCGGGCCAGATTCATGCCATGGGGCGGAGCCGAGAGTTATACCACCCGGGTGGGTGGGAGGAGCAAGCTTGAAGACCTTCCGGCAAGATTTAAAGCGGCAAGGATACTGCCAATGAGTGTGGATGAACAACATATACCATTCCTAGAACTCCTGTTACAGGTGAGTAACCTGTATTTCCTCTGCCCCCCTGCAGGGTCTGCTGACACAGGCCCAGGGGACCCTGGTCCATCCGAACCTCAAGTCTCTTCGTCTGTTTTTCTGGCTTCTGAGGACATAGTCATCACCCGATTTGAGGTATCTCAGAAGGTGGTTGGTGTCCTCATGGCAGCTCGAAAACCCTCCACCAGAGCCACTTATGGCACGAAGTGGAAGAGATTTGCCATCTGGACTGCCAAGCATCATCTGGACCCATTTATCTGTCCAGTGAGCCAGATTCTGGACTACCTGACCTCCTTGTCAGACTCAGGCCACCAGTATTCCTCCCTCAAGGTGCACCATTTGGCTATTTCAGCCCATGGGCGGTCTTACCGTGGCTCAGTTAGATGTGTCATGTACCTTTCCCAGATGTGTCCCGCACCTTTCTCAGGGACATCCTCACCTGAAACCTCAAATCCGGTCCCCTGTCCTAGTTTGCGATCTAAATTCTGTTTTGGAGAAATTAACCCCGGCTCCGTTTGAGCCAGCCACGACTTGCAAACTACACTTTTTTTTCTTGGAAAGCATCATTTTCTGTTGCTGTTACTTCTTCTTGAAGGATTTCCGTGTTTCAGGCTCTCTGGTGTGAAGAGCCTTATTTGATTTTTCACAAAGACAGGGTATCTTTGTGCATGAGTCCTAAGTTTCTCCCTAAAGTGATGTCTGAGTTTATCCTGAACCAATCTGTCTGCCTACCAGTTTGTTTTACAGAGCGTGTCAATCCTGGGGAAGCATTGCTCCATACTTTAGATGTGTGCAGGATTTTGAAATACTGTCTACTCAGAACTAAGGACTGCAGGAAAAACAAAACAGCTTTTTGTTTCTTTCGACCCAGGAAGAGATGGCACTAAGGCTCTTACTTCGAGGGAGCTCTTGCAGTAGGCAACACCATTACAACTTAGCCACCTGGTGCTAGAATCACACGGAAAGATTTTAGGTAGCAGTCTACAGTGGGGGACCACGCCCACATCAGCACACCGACATCCCCCCTATGATATAAAGGGGGCGGTCTCCCAGCCACACCTCAGTTCTTTTCCTGCCGTCATCCTGCACACCTCAGACTTTATGGACCATTGCTTCAATCAATCATCTTCCCTTTTTGAGCACTGTTATTTTCTTTAATATTTTTCAACAGTTTTCATCATTGGTGTACCATTGGCTGCATGTCATCACCAACTTCTTCAGCTGAGTCCCTTAAATCTAAGTGCACCTTCAGCAAACAGATTCCAGATAAAGACAGCCATTCCTCTTGCGTTATTTGTCTATACCCAGATTACAACACCGAATCCTGCCATGCCTGCCTGATGTTTAACCAGGTTACATAGAGATAATGCCAGAGGGTCCTGGAAGCCTGTCTCCTTCAAAAGAAGCTGGCCACCTTGGAAAAAAAGCTACATGCCGGGGGTGCATCTTCCTCCACAGGGGCCTTGTCTGAGACCTCCGCTCCTTCTAAAAAGAAACACAATTTGGACAAGGACAAGGACCAGGAAAAGGTCCACTTCAGGTCAGGTCCCCCCTGGGGCTCACGGCCAAGTGCTGGCCTCTTCTGCCGGAAGTCGGCCCATATACCACACCAGCCCTTTCTCCCTTTTGGCTGCCTCTGGCCCCACTGCCCTCTCTAATTACTGTCTGGCAGTGCCTCTGCGGATTTGGGAGATTCTTCTTCTGTCCTACCACCCCTGTCTCTCAGGCCCTTCACTCCACAGGGTTCTCAGTCAGGGAGCTTGGCCGATTCTCAGGAAGTCAGCACTTCCACTGATGCCCACCCAGCCCCGGTGCCTTCGTCGGACCCTTCCTTGGGGTCTGATGATGGTCCTTCGGACCAGTGCCCTCTGTCGCTTGCTCCCTTGTGGTTACAGCCTGCACCCGAGGGGTCCCCCCCTTGGCTGCCTCCTGCATTCCACCGGGCACCAGCTAGGTTGCCGACCGCCGATCCTTTACCACAAGACCCAGCACCTGGCCACCCGATGTTAGAATCCTCCAGTCCTTCAGTTACGGACCCCGGCGTATCCAACTCCAGACCCCCCTCAGGATTTCAGGCACCACCTTCGGGTCCATCGGGTCCTGTGGCTGACTCCCAATCACCGTTAGGCCTGGGCCATGGCTGCTGTTTGGGTCCACAGCCTGACCACCCCCCCTTCCGCCTCCTTCGGGGAATACTTTGTGCCATCTACTGATGCCCTTACGGCCGTTGCCAGGCTCTGCAAAGCCTCTGTTGGATCCCTTTCATGATCAGCCGAAGCCGGGTCTTTCATGTCCGCCGACATCTCCTCAGCTGTTGTCGTTGGGTCTAAATGAGCTGTTTAGCTCTCGGTGGGCATACATCCAACACCTTATGCTGGACCCAAATGGCACCGCTGTCGGTCAATGTACCAATTTGGGACCTTCCTCAGTCCACCTCTAGAGTTCCTCCTTCAGTGCAGGGGAGACAATCTATCTCTGTAGCAGGCGTTGGTGCGGTTGTAGGCCTGACTGGCGCCCGACGCCAGACTTTGACTACATGGAGGATTCAGAGTCCAACTCTGTCGAGCCGCCAGACTCCCCCTCTCACTCCTGTCCTGAGGAGACTTGGATAAGGGATGACCCCCAATCCACCCCCCCCGAGGATCTTTCTGTTTTGGAAGTGATGCAGCTCATTCAGACATCTCAGGGTTGGCAGACTGTGGAGCAAGACCCTCAGCATTGCCATTTAGCGGAGTATCTCTGCCTCTCGGAACTTACTTCGGTGGTTGTCCAACCTCTGGTGGCTCCTCACGATGATGCTACATCCACCATATGGCAACATACCAGCATTAGTCCCTCCACTGCTTAAAAAGGCAGACAGGGTTGTACCATGACCTGGAGGGTCACCCCCATTATGGGACAAACCATAAAGCTGACCTTGCCGTATTGATGGTAACCCACGTCGCCCCCTCCCCCCCAAAAAAAAACCCAAACGTCTGGGTGACATTCCTCTAGATAAACAATCCAAACAGTTGGACCACTTCTTTTTTTTTTTTTTTAAACTGTTTTTTTTATTTCAGGTTTTAGCTTAAGTGGTACCACAAAGCAACATTACAGGAAATCAGCATAATAGACAATGAATTGCATACTTTATAGGTTTCAGCAAATGTATATGTGGAAAAGAAAGTCAATAATCTAGTGCAGAACAAAAAAGAAGGAAAGGATGTACAGTAAGGTGAGAATCATCTTTCTAGGTTACAAGCACAGGATTATGAGAGTCATTCAAATATCTACTGAGTGTATATGATTAAACCAAATTTGCAATTACTTCCTAAGGGGAAAGGAGGGAGCCTGGGGGGGGCTGCTACCTCTGTCAGTATGTTATTTAAGTAATGTCTCATCCCACCCAACCGAAGACAAGCCCCCGGGGGGGAGGGGGAGACATAGGGCTGGCCGGAACCCCACAGAATAGTTGAGAAGGTCTGCCCCGACAGACCGCTAAGGTGGCTGATCTGATCTAAGTTGAGAAACGCTAAGAAACCAGATGATCCAACGATTCATTAATTCTGGGACTTTATTTTGTAACCTGACGATCATGTGTTCCAGTTTGTACACGTTATATACTGTGTCTTCCCAGGCTGAGATAGTAGGGGGCTCTGGATGGAGCCATAACCTAGTAATACATTTTTTGGCTACGCCCAGTAAAATGTTAAGAAGGTATACTTGGTGTGAGTCCTTGAAGTGACGTGGGTAATGAAGGAGAATCCCTATAGCTGGGGGAAGGGTGCCCAGGTTGGGGACGAGGTCTAGTACTCTATTCTTTATCAAAGACCAGTAAGATGTCAGTACCGGGCATAACCAGAGGATATGTGCATATGTAGCCACCTCATAGTCGCATTGTCTCCAGCAGGAGGAATCCCCTCCAGCTGAGTACTAGGCAGTAATCTGGGGGGTGCAGAAAAACTTTGACACCACCTTTCATGAAAATTCTTTCCGGGTATATTAACTTGAGGTTTTATGTTGCTTCTGCCAGATCCGGAGCCAATCCTGCTGGGTCAGTTCAAACTGGAGCTGAGCCTCCCAGTGGAATTGCACCAGGTCCATGGTCTGAGAGGGGGTTCCCCTGTAAGGCCTAATAGAATCAGGAGACTACATGACTATGCTCTCCGCCCCCTGCCATCTGTAGCAATAAGGGTCATTGGGGGGGGGGATCATTTGGGCAGTAACATCTAGGCCAATTTTAGTATCCAAGAAGTGGCGGATCTGTAGGAACCTGAAGAAGTCACTCTTGTTTAAGGAAAATTCCTGTTTAATTTGATCAAATGACTTAAAGATGTCTTTGTAAAAGAATTGATATGAATGTTTTAGACCTTGACGAGCCCAGTTCTGGAAGGTGACATCTGATCATGCTGGGGCCCATAATGGGTCTTTAGCCGGGATACCCATCCAGGTCGACAGGAATTTATTAGTCGGTCGGGTAAGGAACTTCATCCAGCTCTGCAGCAGCCCTCTAGTAAATCTGGACCTACATCGCAACTGGGCTATGTTGTGGGGCTGAAACACTTGGGAATGATTTAAAAGACAGTCCGCCATGGTCCGCTCCACTATAAGCCAGGGTGGAACCTGGGTCTGGGGTAAAAACCATGTTGTTATATGTGTGAGCAGAGCGGCTAGCCAGTAATTAAAGATGCAAGGAAGAGCTAGTCCACTCCTCTCCTCGGGGCACTGGAGCTTACTAAGTGCTAGCCTTGGTTGTTGATTTACCCAAAGGAACCAGCTAATGGAGCAGTCCCAGTCCCGGATATCCTTTGTTGTAAGAGGTAGCAGTATATTTTGCATTAGGTAGAGTATCTTGGGAAGGGAATTCATCTGGATGGATTGGACCCTAGCCAGCAAGGAAGGAGGGAGAGGGGTCCATCTCACCAAGTCCGAGTTTATTTTTGAGAGTGTTGAGGAATAATTCAAAGAGTATAAATCAGAAAAATTCTGGTGGATTTTAATTCCCATGTAGTTAATTATGTAGGGTTTGTCCCATTTATAAGGGTATCTCAGGATAAGATCCTGGGATGGGGGGGTTGTACAAGTAGGGCCTCTGATTTATTTTGATTAATGATATAACCTGTGAAAGTTTCTATTTCTTTCAGAAGTGAGGTTAGAGTTTGTAATGATTCATCGGGGTGGGTGATATAAAGAAGGAGATCATCGGTGTAATAGGCTATTTTGTGGTAGGATGACTCTGAGACGCCATACCCATAAGGATTAGGATTAGGAGTTTATCGAAACAGCTGGGCTATGGGCTCCACGAAAAGAGCAAACAGATACAGGGAAAGGGGACAGCCCTGACGGGTACCCCTAAATAAAGGAAATCGATCAGAATGTGATCCATTCAGTCTCATGACTCATGTCAGAGTATATTCCTCTTATGGCATCCATAAAGGGGCCAGGGAAGTTAAATTTTTGTAAGGCAGCCTGGAGGAACCCCCAAGAGACCACATTAAAAGCCTTTTGGGCATCTAGACTTAATATTAAGAGGGGGGACTTCGTGGATTGAGCATGGTCAATAAGATATAGGGTGCATTTAATGCTGTCTGTCTGCCTTTAATGAACCCTAACTGATCTGGATGTGTTAATGAGGGGAGGATGTGATCAAGTTTATGAGCCAGAATACTTGTATAAATCTTATAATCTTGGTTGAGTACTGATATGGGGTGATAAGAATCACATAAATGTGGGGGTTTCTGGGGTTTCAAGATCACTGAAATTGTTGCTTGTCTCCATGAGACAGGGAAGGAGGAGGTGATATGGCCAGTTTGTAAAGCTTGCAGGAGGGGAGTCTGTACCAAATTCCATGTGCCTTTGTAGTACTCGGCTCCAAAGTCATCTGGGCCTGGAGATTTCCCATTTTTGAGTCCTCTAATGGGAGTCTGAAGCACCAGTTCAGGAATTGGGGCTGCTGTCTGTGCCTGTTGAGAAGCAGAAAGGGTGGGTAGATGGAGCTGAGAGAGAAAGGCCAATATTTTGTGAGGATCGGGGTCTGTCAGAGAGGAGTAGAGGGACTAAAAGTATTTCTTGAATGCATCAAGGATATGCTGAGTGGAATACCAGGTCTGGTCTGTCCAGATACAGGGTCCTTGATTTTAGAGATAGTGCATTGTTGTATTTGATTTCTAAGGCGGTAAGCCAGAAATTTGGAGTCTCGAGCCCCACCTTCATAGCAGTGCTGCCTTAACCAGGCCAAAGCTTGCTCAGTTTGGCTGTCAGTAGGCGCTGGATCTCAGCCTGTGTCTGAGAAATTAAAGGGAGGAGATCTGAGTCACCTTGCATGTGAGCCTCATGAAGAAATCTAAGATTCTCCTGTAAGGCCTGCAGACTGGACTCTGCCTGTTTTTTCTTATGAGTAGCATAAGCTATGATAGGACCTCTGAGCACAACTTTAATCGTGTCCCAGAGAGTCTGGGGGATGCAGTGTCTCGAATAATGTCTGGGATTTGTGTCTCTAAGAGGTCCCGAAATTCCCTGTCCCTCAACAGGGATGGATTAAATTTCGTTGTACATTTTTCCTTTCCTTTCGGATATTGAGTTCTAGAGTGATGGGAGCATGATCGGATAGGCGGATGTTAAGGATATCCGCCAACTGGACCAGGTCGATATATTTCTTGCTGATACGTAAATAATCAAGTCTGGAGTAATGTTTGAAGGCACTGGAATAATAAGTGAATTTCCATTGCGAGGGTTGAAGCTGTCTCCATGTGTCCACCAGACCAACATCTCGGACCAAGCGTCGAAGATGCTTTTGTCCCGAGAACTGTGGGGAGGGGTGCACTGCAGACGAGTAAAGTGAGGGGTTAAGTTGGCAGTTAAGGTCTCCTAGTATTAGGATCCCTTGTTGTCTCATCAAGGTAACGTCTATTAGATGTTGGATGATGGAGGTGTCAAAGCCTGGTGGAATATAAATGCTGCATAATGTCAGAATCTGCTGATTTAATTTGACCACAGCCAGCACCAGCTTGCCATCTCTTATCAGAATATTGATCAAGAATTATTTGTAGCTGGGAGCATCTCGGGATCAGGATTATCATCCCTCTCTTCCTGCCCCACTGGTAGGAGGACTGCACCAGCTCAGAAAAAAACAATTTAAGTAATTTCTGGTGTTCAACTGAGGAGAGGTGAATTTCCTGTAATAAGAGGGCATCTGGGTTCAATTTTTTGAATGCTCGAATTGTACAGTACCCCTTGATGGGGCCGGCCAGCCCATTTACATTGTGGGAGATAATTTTAAAGGGACACTGCATATCCAAACTTATCAGGAGCCATTTTACAGCCCTCAAGCCCCCCCCCCCCACGAAAAATCATCAACTTTAATTTTCTGCAATAAGAAATATTTGCCTCCTGGAAAATTTACAGTAGCCTGGTGCTCTACGTCCAGTGTGGTAAAATGAAAGGACATTCGAGTAAAAGCTGTAGGATAACTAGTATGCTAACTGGGCATAACTATAATGCTATCTATATACAGTGGACAACATCTCAGAAAAGAGGTAAAAGGAAGTAAGAACTATATACATGCCCCAGTGAAGGGGGTTATCTCTGACTTCCAGTAATACGCGTTCAGGTGGAAAACGCATTGGGGATAAGTCTACGGACTGTCCGAAGGTGGGCACCCAATCTACTGAGTGATATGGGGTCCTGGGGAAACTGTTGCCCCTAAATTCAGGAGGGGGGAGGACTGAGACAAGGATAACCAGTATCAGGGGAAGCTGGAAAGAAAAAGGGAATGATGGGAGGGAGGTATGGAGTGGAAGGAAATGGTGCTGTTCCATTAGGGCCTGGCACACGGATGGCATATGAGCCTGTGGCCCGCCCCCCGATGTATGAGAAGGAGGGGGAGGGAGAGATGATGTCCAATGAATCATCCCAAGGATATTCACAATGACTAGCCGAGGTATCAAATATAGGGGGGAGTGCCGAGTCTCACAGGAGCACTCAAAGCTCGTCCCAGCATTGCGAAGTGCTTGGGGCAGGCACACAGTCAGGTGTACCAGACCAAGGAAATTTCCTGGGACGGACACACCAAATACGATCATTAGTTAGAACAAAGGTGAAGGCAAGTCCTCGATTTGTAGGCAGTGAAATATCTATCCACATGCCATGGAGTTTATAGGGAAAATATGTTTCTGGTAGGCAGCTGAGGATCAGCAGCAGAACAAGAGGGCTCTGGGGCCACCCCGCCCGCTCACGCCAGAGAAGGACAGGAGAAAGGACACCCCCAGGGGGCAGAGGAAGGGGCAGGGCCCAAATCTGTCAGGACACAGCAGCACTTCTGATCGCATCCCGACTCGAGATGATCGCAATGAGGTGTGGGCTACACTGTAGAGAGCCCTTCCAGAAGGGAGAGGGTGTCAGTAAACACCCCCTCCCAACAGTAGCAGGGCCAAGGACAGACAGTGCAAATCTCCATGCCATCTGAGAACGCTGGGACAGAGTCCCAGACAACACTATAGGTTTCTCCTGGTTCACCTATGGGTCTCTTACTCTCAAGTGCACATGAATACCGCCAGGCCATCCGAGGCCGAGGAGACCTCCTAACTGCACCCTATTTAGTGGGCTACTGCAGTGAAGCCAGCCTCAATTCAATTTGAAGGGGTATAACCCCAGGCTCAGGAAGGACATCCAGGCCCCAACGGGCTGGAAACGTCCGACTGAGACCCATCAGCCTCACCCCAAGCAGGGACACACCAGAAAGCCCCTATTTAACGTGGTCTGAGCAAGTTGAGGAGCTTCAAAAAGTTGCAAGGCTACTTCAATATAGGGTCCATATCCTCCTGCCCCAGACAGCCCAGCAGTGAACCGCACACTCATAAGACCCATCTCTAGTATCATTCTGTGGAAGCTGGCAAATACATTCCTCCGTCCGTATCCCTTAGCCTCTGCAGGAGGAGGAGGAGGCCCCCAAAGTAGTCCCCCCCACTCTCCCCCAAGATCCATTCAGGTGTCAGTGTCCGAGCTGGGTCCCCACCAGCCCACCCCGGAGCATCTCACCCAGTCCCACCGAAGCAAGAATGATAGCTGGGTCGCTCTCCAGCCCCTCAGTAACCTCCCACTTCAGTACTCACTGCGAACCCAAGGTTGTGGTTCAGAGAGGCCTCAGCTGGGCTGCCTGGAAAACTGTGCCAGCGTTCATTTGATCAAGTCTGTTGTGGCTTGCTGGTCTGGTTGTAGTCGAGAGGGAGCCGCTCGAGAAGGACCACGCTCATCAGAGGATCTCTGGGGCAGGCGCGCCGAAGTTGGCAGTGTGAAGCCACATTTCTTCAGATCTACACAGGCATCCTCAGCATTGTCATAGGTCTGCTCTCCCGAGGGAAACTGAATTACCAGCTTGCAGGGGTAAAGGGTTCGAAATTTAAGATCTTACTTCGAGAGGGCTATTGCAGTAGGTAATTACATGTAGGACTGACGCCGGCCGGTGGCAGGACCCCACTAGGAAATTCTAGCTTAGCGGTCCCTGGCGAGGGACCGACTGACAGGTGACCGCTGCCCCACGACGCGGTATAAAGGCATGGTCCGGATGCCCGCCTTCCAGTTCTTTCCACTTGTTAACTATAGCACTGCTGTAAAGTTCAGCTTAGCAAAAGCCCTTCGCCGGGTTTTACTGAAGTTTTGAGTATTTTTTCTTCTCATCGTCAGGTCAGCGTCGGTGTATGTCGTCCCCTGCACCTTCCAAAAACAAGTGCGACTCGTGCGGCGCCCAACTGCCACACAGGGACGGCCATTCTCTCTGCCTTTTTTGCTTAGGCCCCGACCACCCGGTCAACAAGTGCCCGCATTGCCTGCACTTCAACGCAGCTACCCGCAGACGACGCCAACAGTCCCTGGAAGCCCATCTGCTAAAGAAAAAGATGTCTTCAATGGAAAAAGAATTGAAGAAGCTCAGGCAGGCGTCGACTTCTCCTGAAGGACATCGTAAAAGCGGGACAAAGAAAGGCACCGGGAGAAGGCCTTCTCGCCCACGACTCCAGCCGGAGTCGCGGCCCAGGAAACATCCCCTCCAGGGGACCGTCCGACGGCAGCCTCCAGGGTTTTGGAGGAGGCGTCGGCCCACCCGTCGGGCTCGCGCTCGGGCCTTGCGGGCGCCTCCGGACAAAAGGAGGCCTCTGCCCCAGTACCGCTGCAGGTTTGCGGCCTACTGGTGCGGGCACCTCCCATAAGCCAGACGTCTGCTCCTCCGCCGCCCGCCAGGAGAAGGTTGATAAGACGCCCGACCCTTCAGGGCGGCGCACGACCTCGTCCCCCTCGGATCAGGCCACTTCCCTCCCTCGGCCCACCTCTGACGAGGGACCCCGTAAGTCGGACGCCGGCCCCTCCAGCATCCGCCGGGAACCAGCCCCTAAGCCGCACATCAGCTCCACCGACGTGCGCCAGGCGACGGAACCTATGACGGACCCTCCAACCCCCGTCGTACCCGGTTCCCCACAGCCTTCGCTGCCGTCCAGAGAGCCCGAGTCACCCCAGCCTGACCCCGGGGATTTTTCTCCACCATCCCCGGGTGATGCGGGGGATATTCCACCCCCGTCAGACCCCCCTCCTAGGGAACTGGATCTGACGCCGGACGCCGGCTCCGACACAGTCCTTCGAAGCCAGCCCCACCCGGCGCCCGGCGGGTGATATTCCCCTTCCGCCGGGCCCAACCCCCTCGGGCCTCTCAATGTTGACCCGCCCATGGGGCCTCCTTCTGGACCGCCTCCGACCTGGCTCCTCCGGCGCCCGGAGTGACCACCGGCCTTATCGGCCTTACGTCTTGACACAGCGCCCCCAGTACCCGGCGCCGGTTCCGGCCAACACCGCAGTACCCGATGCCGCCAATACACCGTTTCCGCGCCGGGTTTGGACTTCGCTACGGATACAATCCGTGCACTTATCCCCTCCTCCTCCACCGCCCCCGACGCAGGTGGATCTGCAGGAGATCTGGCATCCTGGTGGGCTGAGCCAAAGCTCAGCTCACCAAGGAAATGAAAAGCCCCACAGCCATGGTGCTGCCCCCGTACGCCCGAGACGGCACACTCTCTCACCGCCTCCGGATCCCAGAGCCCTTCCCTCTGGATCCCGAGAGGGGCAGGACACGCGTCCAGGGATTCCCCTAAGGAACCCGTTCCTCCCCCTAGACGTGCCAGGGAGTCTTATTCTGCTTCTGATTCATTTTCTTCTTCACTTCCGGATTCCTCCGACGGATGCTCCGAGAGGGCAGTGAGCCTAAGCTCTCCCGTCCAGGCCCGGCCGAGACTCATCAAAAGTCTCCTCTGGAGGATCTTTCCTTCAGAGTTGCTCAGGAAGATCCAGGAAGTACATCAGTGGCGTTCTCTGAAACCAGATCCTCAAGCGGGTCAAACTCGCGTACATCTGGACCTGCCCTTACGGCTCTACTTTAATGCCACCCTGGATCGGGCCTTACATACACTTGTTTCCACTATTTGGGAAACAACCGTCCGGCTGTAGCCCGCTTCCTAGGAGTCCAACAGGCTATACCAGGCTCCGGAGGGTGTAGACTTTTGATTGTCACCCTGCAGACTCGGCAGCCGTGATTAGCCACCACGCCGGTCGGCACATCCCAAACATCTAAGCTCATCCCTCCGGATAAGGAATCTCGCCTCCTGGACCAGTATGGAAGAAAAATATACCTCTTCCACACTGGAATTGAGCCCTGAATTATGTAGCTCATATGGGGATTACCAGAAGGCCATCCTTACCCAGGCGGAATCAAGATTGACTCCTTACCTGACTCCCAAGTCAAGCAGGAGTTAACCGACTTAATCCGTTCTGCTTTCGTTCGGCCAGTCTTCACATTCTGCAGGAGCTGACATACGATGCAGTGGACACTGCCGTGATGGAGCTCCGTCATTCGCACTGTAAGTCTTCAGCGCCATGCCGGGCCCACGTGTCAGGTTTTGGTCCCGAAGTGCAGTCAGCAATCCAGGAAGCACCTTTCAGAGGTTCAGTGCTTTTGGGCGGTGATGTCAAGGACATCATCACCAACTTGCAGGGAGAAGAGACGGCTCTGAAATCTGTAGATTCCATGTACCATCCCCATCCCCACAGCCGTTCTTTTCAAGAGATGCAGTCGGGCCACAAGCGAAACCCCAAGGAAGGCGGGCTACCAAACGCCGGGCCCCCACAGCTGCCAGGCCCCCACCGCCCAAAAAAGCAGTGGTGCCCCAGCTGCAGCGCTGCCCCACACCACCTGACTCTCCCTCTCCCACCGCCTCCGGACACACCGGAGGAACCGGTAGGAGGGAGGTTCTCCCTCCACCTTCCGGGTTGGGAGAGGATAACAACGGATTCATGGGTGCTTCAGATTATAGCGGAGGGGCACTCCATAGAGTTTCTACAGAAACCACCCCGCCACCCCCCTCTGAAGTCGTCCTGTGCAAGGGACCATCTTCCTTTGGTCTGGGAAGAAATATCTGCCCTTCTAGCGAAGCAGGCCATAGAACCCGTTCCTCCTCACCTTCAAGAGACTGGTTACTATTCTCATTTCTTCCTGGTCCCAAAGAAGACGGGAGATCTCAGACCTATTCTCGATCTCAGCTCCTTGAACCTTTACGTGGAATACAAAAAGTTCAGGATGCTCTCCCTACAAACCCTTCTGACCCTTCTTCGGCCGGGTCAATGGCTTTGTGCGCTGGATATGCAGGATGCATATCTGCACATCCCCATTCGTCCCTTGCATCGCAAGTACCTCCAGTTTGTTTTCCAGGGGACCATTACCAATTCTGGGCACTCCCGTTTGGTCTTTCCTCAGCACCCCGAGTTTTTACCAAATGCCTGGCAGTGGTAGCGGCCCACCTGCGTACTATGGGAGTTCAGGTGTTCCCCTACCTGGACAACTGGCTCCTGGCGGCCTCATCCAGGGAGGAGCTCCTGCCTTTTCTCTCCCTTACCCAGCAAGTTTTCACTTGCCTGGGTATTACCATCAACCATTCCAAGTCTCATCTGGATCCCTCCCAGAGACTTCAGTTTATCGGGGCTATCCTCGATACTACGGTGAGCAAGGCCTTCCTTCCTCTGGACAGGGCGGCCTCTCTTCAGTCACAGATTTCCCTGCTATCAGAATGCAGGAAGGTTCCGTCGAGGTCGGTTCTCCGTCTCTTGGGGCTCATGGCGGCCGCCATCCCGACAGTTCCCCGCGCGCGGCTCCACATGAGGATATCTCAGTGGACTCTCCAATCCCAGTGGGATCAACTCGTAGATGACCTAGATCATCTGGTTCTGATCTCCTCGCAGATGACAAGAGACTTGCAATGGTGGATGGTTCAAGAGAACCTGTTTCGGGGGGTCCTCTTCTCTCATCCTCCCCCCTCCCAGATTCTGACCACAGATGCATCAGGCGTAGGTTGGGGAGTCCATCTGGGTCCTCACCGAACCCAGGGTTTATGGTCCAGATTGGAGCTAGCTCTCCACATCAATGTGCTCGAGCTACGAGCAGTACTATATGCTCTCCAAGCCCTTCACCAATACATCCTTCCCGGTCACCTAGCTGTCCAGTCAGACAACATGTGCGTAGTGTGGTACATCAACATGCAGGGAGGGACTCGATCCTACCCTCTATGCAGGGAAGCAGTGAGGGGTTTGGGACTGGGCGATCCATGCTCCAGGAGTCGACAATACCCTGGCAGACAAGCTAAGCCACTCCTCTGCTCTGCCACATGAGTGGGAGTTGGACCAAAAGGTTCTAGACGACATCTTCCAGCTTTGGGGGACTCCACAGATAGACCTGTTCGCCTCTTTCCCAAAACGCAAAACTTCCCACCTTTTGCTTGCTCGCTCCAGAGCGAGGCACTTTCTGGAGCGACACTCTGTCTCTAAACTGGAAGGGCAGATTCGTCTATGCTTTTCCCCCAATTCCTCTGGTCCCTCGTGTACTGCAGAAACTAACAATGGAGGGAGCGAGAATGATTCTGATCGCTCCTTTCTGGCCCAGGCAAATCTGGTTCTCTCTTCTACAACAATACTCAGAGGTTCCTCCTCTTCCTCTTCCTTTATCTCGAGGATTGCTGACCCAGGATCAGGGGACCCTGGTCCATCCAGGCCTCAAGTCCCTACAACTTCATGCATGGCTCCTGCAGACCTAGCCCAATCTCGCTTTGGTGTCTCTCCAAAGGTGGCCGAGATTCTGGTGGAGGCTAGAAAACCCTCCACTAGGTCCACTTATGCCATGAAATGGAAGAGATTTTCTATTTGGGCCGCCTCTAGGAATGTGGAGCCTTTCTCCTGTCCAGTGGCCATTCTGCTTGAATATTTACGTCATCTCTTCGACCTGGGTCTCAGTCATTCCTCTCTGAAAGTGCACATGGCCGCTATTTCAGCTTACCATGTTCCTTTTGCTGATAAAGCCTTTGCCCAATTAGAGGTGTCTAAGACTTTTCTTAGAGGGGTCCTTCATCTGAGGCCCCTGTCCGGACTCCTGCTCCCCTTGGGACTTGAACTTTGTTCTAAAGAAACTTACCCTTCCTCCCTTAACAGAGACTGCGGCATCACTTAGATCTGGAGATTTCTGTCGTGGAAGGCGCTCTTCTTAGTATGGCCATTACTTCCGCTCGAAGAACCTCAGAGCTCCAGGCCCTTATGTATAAAATCCCCTATTTGATTTTTCACAAAGAGCAAGTGGCTCTTAACGAGCAACCTTAAGTTTCTGCCTAAAGTGGTAGCGGAGTCTACCTTAAATCAGTCTATAGAGTTACCTTCCTTTTTCACGCAGCACTCCAACCAAGGAGAATATTTACTCCATACTATGGATGTTCACCGGATTCTGAGATACTACACCGATAGAACAAAGGATCTCAGAAAAACTGGCCAGCTGTTCGTCTCTTTTGCTCACAAAAGGGAAGGCAGTGCTGTTTCCAGGCAATGCCTGTCGAAGTGGTTGGCTCATTGCATCACTTTCTGTTATGACAAGTACAACAAGACCCTTACGGGTCAAGTCAGAGGTCACTCCACCCATGGAGTAGCAGCCTCTGCGGCTTGTTTCAAGAATGTGTCTGCGGCAGACATCTGTGCTGCCGCCACCTGGACTTCCATCCATACCTTTACGAAACATTACAGTTTGGACATTGCCTCTCGCCGTAGAGCAGGCTTCGAGCTAGCTGTTTTGCAGGGCCTCCTGTCTTGAGGCATGCAAGGCTATCGCTACTTTCAGGAGTAGTTTCCTCCTCCCGGTGCCTTTTGTTTGTTCCAGACTGCTTGGGATTTAGTCCTATATGTAATTACCTACTCGAAGTAAGACAATACAGTTACGTAAGAACTTCCCGTAACAGTAGATCTTCGAGAGAGGCTCTTGCAGTAGGTAATACCTTCCCACCCTCCATCCCCCTAGGCTTTTTCAGCTCCTTTTCCATTGAGGGAAATATCTGCTTCTCTCTCGTCCGGGCCTGTGGTGGGAAAGAACTGGAAGGTGGGCGTCCGGGACTGCCCCTTTATACCGACGTCGTATGACGCCGGTCACCTGACGTGGGGCGGACACTCGCCAGGGATTGCTAGCTAGAAATTTTTCCGTGGGATCCTGCCACGGCCGGCGTCAGTCCTATATGTAATTACCTACTGCAAGAGCCTCTCTCGAAGATCTACTGTTACGGTAAGTTCTTACGTAACTGTACTTTTTTATTGCCTCAGAACTGGAAATAGAGGGATGTACGCCCACCTCCTCTGCATCATGGCTGGAGCATAATCACTATCCACAGATATGTTCGTCTCCGTAAAAAATTTGAGATTTTGCCCAGGCCTGTTTCAATATGAACTCTGAAACCGGAGGAATCTGATAATTATATATCTAGGGCATGCTGATGGCTGTGTAGTCTTTGGGCCCAGTGCCCTATGGATTCTTTCTTATCTTGAAATCAAAGTCTGTGCCCAGCTCAAGGGCCTCTTGAAGGAGAGTTTCTGCAAAAGTTTGTAGATTTGTGCTCTCACTTTTTCGGAGGCCCCATGTAGTCAGTGGTTGTTGCCGCGGCTGCGGTTTTCCGCATCCTCCTGGCATTCTACAGTGAGTTGGGAGGTGGTTGAGGCCTGTTCTTGTGCGCATTGGTTCAATGTGGAAACTTCAGAGTGCAACTCTGTAAGTTCTTTTTGAAAAGATTCTTGAGTTTGTTTAAACGAGTGGAAATCTGATTTGAAGTCCTGAAGTTTTATTAAAATGTTGTCGAGCTTGCTGTCCACCTTGTTAGACTGTGCCACCTTGGATCTGTTCTTTCTGTGTGGTTTAGATTGGGTTGCTTGGGTGGAGAGCTCAGAGACCCCCAAGTCGGTCGCGTAGCCATCAGAGATCTCAGTCTCCGGGCGAATTGCCGCAAATCTGTTGGTTCCCCCTCAAAGTTTACTAGAAACCATGTAATCCGTATGGTAAAGTAAGTGGTTCTATGTAGCTTTATGGCTGATTTAAAGGTTTAAAGTGGGGACGCAGGCCAGGCGCTCATGGGCTAAGCTGCCATGTAACCGGAAGCTGCACCGGAAGTCCACAGTTGGACCACTTCGGTAGGAGGATATATGCTTCCTCCACGCTGGCCTTGTTCGCCCAGAATTATCTAGCGCACATGGTGGTCTATCAACAGTCCTTATGGACCAAGCCACAAGTGTTTTGGATGCCCTCCCGGACTCCTCCTCTAAGGCTCAGTTGGGGCAATTAGTACATTCTGCCTCCAAAGTGAGTTTCCATGTTCTCTGTGATCAAATCAAATCAAATTTTATTTATAAAGTGCTTTTCAAAATTATCAAAGCGCAAATACAATACAGATAAAACAACCAACAATAAATATCCATTAAAAACAATTAAAAAACAATAGGTTGGCCTAATCAAAGGCTTTCTCAAATAAATAACTTTTTAAAGAAGCCTTGAATTGCTTTTGAATTGCTCTGTGGACTGGCACTCTCTAATCTCTGATGCCTGCTACATGGTGGACACCTCAGCTTTGGCAGTTTGTCTCCATTGTCATGATTGGCTTCATCTGTTGGACGTTACTCCAAGCGTCCAGTCCTCCATTTTGGACACTTCTTTTCGAGGTTCCGTCCTTTTTGGGGGAGAGGTCCAGTATATGCTATCCTCCTTGCAGGATTCAGGCAGGGCCCTTCGCTCAGGGCATTCCCTCTTCTCCACCCATCAGAGCAGGGTGCACTTATCCTTTTACCGCCCAGCAGAGCGTCTTGCCCGCCACCAGCCTCCTTGGTCTAAGGGCATACGTTGGTTCCCCTCAACCCCAGACACCCCTGCCTCTAAGGCTCATATGGTTGTGACGTTGGTGTGCCCTCCCCCATCCCCTAACTTGCAGCGTGACGCTCCCCCACTGGGTTTTACTGGAGATGTTAGGGAGTTGCATTACCCTCCACCCTAACAGATGGAGGTCAGCCTTTTTTCAGATGGTGGATAATTTTCTCCTTTGAGGGGGGCAACTTTTGGGCTCCCCTTGTGCCTTTTTGACCTTTTCTTTCACGTGGCTTCCCAATTGCAGGTATCCACTTTATCCTTTTGTGTAAGTGCATCCAGAGCTCCTTTCTACGGGGCAGAAAAGGTATAGTTTCCTCCTTCCCCCTTTGGAGGTGGTGTAAGTGTTCTCCTGTTGTTCTGGGGCCAAGGTCATTCTGACAGCCCTCGACTGCCACCCCCTCGATGGGGAGACACTCCTGGTGTCCCCTGGTATGGATCCTCCTTGGAGTCGGGTTTTGTGCTCCCCTTTGTATTGGGGCACCTTCCTACTTCCTTTTACTATTCCTGCCTCCCGACATTTTCCCATCACCCTACGGTCAGGAGGGTGTTATCTATTTGAACCCCCACCTATGCCTCTTCTGTTGGCCGCACAGAGAGCCCAGGGCCTGAAGCCAGCACGGGTCTTTCAGTCTTTCGACCGAAACAGTCGTTGGTGTGTGCCTCTCTTTGGGAGATTCTACCTTTCTTAACGGCCATTCCTTCCTCCCGGGAGGGTCATGGTCTGTACCCTGTCCCTCTGCCCTTTTGTTGCTGCCTTGGCCATTGCTAGGTGTTGTGAGGGTTTAGCAGGGGCCAGCCTTTCTCCCCTCTTTTCCCGGCTATAACGGCATTCCCCATGGGGCATGTTCCCAGGGTTGCCACCTGTTGCTAGCCCCTAGTCACTCCCCCGGTATGGCCACTGAGTCTTCGGGCAGCAACAGCCTTTACAGTTACCTGAACCACGCCTCCTGTCACTTTTCATGGCACATCCTGGGGGGTTCCAAGGGTGTTGAGGTTCGAGTCAGGTCTTTACAGTCCATTTTGAAGCTGGGGATGAAGATGGTATAGCTCGCCATTCCCCGCCCTTGGGAGGTCAGGCTGCAGGAGTATATCCCATAGCCCAACCCTAAAGTTCAGATGGATGTGGTTCCAGGCACTCTGCTCTGCCCGTAAACCATTATTGGCAGTACACAGGCTCAGTCTTGCAGTGTATGTCTGTGCCTGGCTGTGCCTTGGATGAGCTGGGGGTGGGCGACCTCCTCTTTATGGTCAGGCCCCCATCTATCATCAGCCTGCCCGGTTTCTGCCTCCTTCTCACCAGGAATTGCAGTTTCCTCGTGGGAAAGGTAGTTTTTTCCCTTTGTCCCACTTCTTTCAGTGGTCCCCCCATATAGTTGGAAAGGGAGTGGAAATGTTTTTATAGTGCCATGCTGGCTGTGTCCGGCATGTTCTCTTCTATTTCCCTTTTGGCCAGGGGACCCTTTTATCCCCTTCCCTTCATCTTCGCCTTGCTCTTCCTGACCCAGGGAGACTTGCACATGGCTTGCTCAAGTTCTTCCCATTTCTGCCCCATTTGGCTGTCCCCCTCCCCCCGCAGCAGCTTTTTCCTGCTTAAGGGGAGATTTCCAGGGTTACCTTAGGGGTCTGCATCCTACCCCCTTAGGCCCATGCACTCTTCACAAGGTGGGCCTCCACTGGTTTACCCGACATCCAGGGGCCGAGCAGTTCCTTGGCTCCTGGATGGCTTTTCCTCTCCAATTGGGCTCGCGTCTGGGTTCCCGCCTGTCACTAGGGCATCCAGGCAGCCTCCCCACTGGTCTGTTCCCGGGGGGAGGCAGAACCTTGGTTCCTTTGGAGGGGGGCATTTTCCATGTCGTAACCTGCCTATTGGGATTACTTTCTTTTCCTTCTCTAAGCCCTTAGCCCCTCAGGGTTACGGTGCTTAGAGGACCCTCTTGCTTAGGGAGAGGGCTCTTCCAGTCTCTCCTTATTTCCCCGATACTGTCAGGTGATTTTGTTTTCTGTGGATTGGGTTCAGCATCCTGAGGTGTGTTATCCCATATCGTACTTTCAGGTAGGGTTCCTTCCCCTTCCTGATTGTGTGCTGTCTGCTGTCAACCTGCATCGCAGGATTTAGGTTTTTCCGACCACCCAGCTGTTCTTGCTTTATCTCTCTCACTCCTCTGTGGACAGGGGCTTCGACATTTTCTACAGTTAATCGCAGTGGGGTTGCATTTCCCACCCTGTCTCTGCCATCCTCACAGTCTTGCCCCTTTTTGGAGGTTTGCCCAGGCCTCCCCTAGTGCGATTGACCCCGTTCTGTGGATTCTCTTGGGACTAAGCCTGCCACGGGTAGTATTGTGCTGCCTAATGCCGCTTCATTCCTACTAGGCATTCCCTATGGGGACAGAGCTGGCTTTGGACTTACTGTCCTTTACTGTTTCTTAGTTTTTGCAGCAGATCTTTCTCCTTTTCCCAAGTCTTGTCTCGTCGTGGAGCCACTGCTTGGGACTCTGTTCTAACAGTGTTGCTTACTGCAAGAGCTCCCTCAAAGTAAGATAGTATAGTTCCACAAGAACTTACAGAACAATAGATCTTCAAGAGCAGCTCTTGCAGTAGGCATGTGTTTGGGTCCTCCCATATCCCGCTGACCCATCAAGAGGAGGCAGGGGGATATGGGAGGAGAATCGAATTGGAGTTCAGGCTGGCACTAGGCGTGTGGGCACGGCCACTGGGAGTCACCGTCGCTTCCCTGGCACCAGGGACTTTCCTTTGTTTATCCTCCCCGACGCAGAACATGCACTGCTGTCCAGTGCAAGATGTGCGCGCCCCCGCGCACATCCGCAGGTCGGCTGCCTGACATCGCCCCCTTGCACAGTCCCCAACTGCTGTGCCCTCAGTCTCCACTGGGAGCCACTAGTGTTGCGGGACAAGGACCCCCTTCCTCCCAGGAGAGGAGAGCAGTCAGTCAGACGCTCAATCCTCTCCTCCCTGACCAGCCCCAGGCTTCCCGGGCTCGTTCCCGAACCTGGGTCACCAGCATGGCGCGAGGTAAGGAGGATACCTCAGCCCTCAGCGCTGCCGGACCGGCCACTTGGAGTACTGTTCATGCTTTCACCAAGCATTACAGTCTGGACATTGCTTCTAGAGTCTGAGCAGGCTTTGGCCGGGCTGCCTTGCCGTGCCTCCTGTCCTAGGCTTTGGTTGTCCTTCCTCCTAATCTGCCTTGCTGCACCTGTAACTGCTTGGGACTCGTTCCAGCGGTATGACCTGATGACTGAGATATCCACAAAGAAGATAGAACAGTTACGTAAGAACCTTAGATCTTCGAGGGGATCTCAGTCATCAGGTCTGCCTTCCCTCCCACCACCCCCGTATTATGGAGGCTCTCTTCTCAGAACTGGCTAACTGGTGTATCCAGCCTTTTATTTTGACCTGGACACCTCTTTCTCTCTCCTCAGTCCCCCAAGGCATGGATTTGCTCCCTTAGTCTCCGGGGGAAAGAACTGAGGAGGGAGTGGGGCTGCTCACTCCTTTACAGGGTTGGTGACTTCGGCGTGGGTGGCCCCAGTGCTACTGCTGAAAAAGCTTCTATGTGAATCCTGCTTCACCGACGGTGAAGTTCTATGCTGTAACCTGATGGCTGAGATCCCACTGAGGACCTACTGTTACAGTAAGTTCTTACGTAACTGTTATTTCACTGGGTATTCATTTAACATTTACACGATCCACCTGGCCTCCCCTGGAAAGTAGCACATGGATCCCTGCTTCCAGCATGCAGGATCTGACGTCATGAGGCTGGAGCCTGGGGATGACGCCATATGTGGTGGGAAGAGCCAAGCTTAAAGACATCTGTGACCCAGGGTGTAGAGGTAAAAGATAGATACTGATTCAGATCTTATAAAGTACATGTTTACTGCGTGGTTTTATTTCAACAAGGTTCCAAAATAAAAATAAATAAAAGAAAATAAATCATTACATTGCATTTGTCAGGATCACATAACATCGCTGATATCCTTTTCTCATCAGTGCTTCAAATAGCTTCGAGGATGTGAAGACTGCATGTCCTTCCCTCTCTCATGCTCTGGGTGGAATGACAAACCTCACTTGCGACTGTTTTCAAGACTCCCGTCAGACTGAAAAACCAAGGCTCTTTGCAGCTGACTCTGGGCAGTCTGAAAAAGGAGGCAGTATAGCACAGTGGTGTAAGCCTTTGAGCTGCAAATCTGGGGACCTGGGTTTGAATCCCACAGCCCCCACTTGCATACTGTGTGACCCTGAGCAAGTCACTTAACTTCCCTGTGCTCCCAGGTCGCACCTGTAAACAAGCTTTCAGCTTAGTGTGCTACTCCTGGTTAAACAAAAAAAACAAACAAGGCTGCTTATATCAGATACCATTTTGAATTTAAAATAAAACAGATACATTCTCCAGCCTTTTCCCTATTGAGGGAAACTTTTCATTTATACTACATCTGGCTTTCCCAGACACCAGACTACTACATAGCATATAACTTTTTCGGTGTGCATAGGCAGGCAAACTGTGCTGTATAACAGTGCAGCAAAAAGTGGCTCATATTTTAAATGTGCAAATATTTAATAACGGGTATCTGTTTTTATATTGGCAAATGAAACTGTGCTAGCTAGCTGTTACGTTGTTTGGTCAATTTGAGCCATGCAGGATGCATTTTTAGAGGGACTTGAAAAGGAAACATAAAGACCTGCATCTGCCCACAGGCAGCTAACATAGCTTTACCTCCTTAGCAGCTCACCCTTACCCCCTTCCCCCTCTAGTGCTGCGCTCTCCTCTCCCACCCTGAATACTATTGTTATTCCTTTTGTTGAGTGATGGAGCAGCCTTACCCTGTTTACCTAAATGTTATATACCTTGTTTGCTCAATTGCTGATGTACCTGGTACCAGGGTTTGAAATTCGTAAAAAAAAAAAAAAAAGTACCTGCTCACTTGGGCATGTAAGCAGTAAAAGTACATGCCCAGCAATTTATTGTACGTGCCGCACTATGTTTTAACATAATTTCAATTCTGCCATCACTAAACAGAGTATTAGAATGTTCTGCATAACTAGTAGTGATGTTTGCACTAATTTGTTTTCTTGTCAATAATAAACACCAGATAAAGTAAACTGTGTCTGTGTGATTTATTTCGGTACTGTTGAGGACAGGTTCAGAGTGGGTTTATTTAACGGATCCCACCCTCTACTTAGAATTTTAGGTAGTCCCACTCCTAAGAGTAGCTTGCAAGAAGACAGCTTTTAAGACACTTTAATAGAATAGATCCCTGTATTTAGATTTTAGGTAGTCCACAGAGTAGCTTGTAAGAAAGCTTTTAAGAGGCTTAATTTAACTTACTTAATTTAGTTAATTTAATTTACAGGCTGGCAGTATAGCCTAGAGTTAGAGGAACGAGGTGTGAACGAGCTTGGTACATCCAGCAGGCCAGACTTGAGTTTGAGTCTCGCAACCTCCACTTGCATACTGTGTGACTCTGAGCAAGTCACTTAACCGCCCAGTGCTCCCAGGTCGCCCCTGAAAACAGGCACTTGTGCCTAGTGGGCCTTACCTGGTTACCAAAGACTGAAATAAATTAAATTAACAGATCCCGTTGTATTTAGATTTTAGCTAGAGGCAAAAAAGTATTTTTTTCAGACAGATTTCCTTTTTAAATTCAGTCCCAAGCAACTTCTGTACTGCTGCAAACCTCAGTCTCTGAGATTGGCAGCACCCCCTTTCAACCTTTATTTATAGGTACTTATTTGTAAGACAAAAGCAGTACCTGCCTGGCTTCCTTAGCTTTCTTTAACACGTACACACAGATCTTTTTATTGCTAGACAGGAGACATTCTTTGAAATTCAAATCGGTTCCCAAACCCAGTAAACAGTAGGTAACTGAAATGAATAAGTAAAATGAAAAAAGACTAGTGCTGTAGCTTGAAAAGTGAATGGGAGTGGCCCCTGCCCCTACCCTGAGACACTGTACTGCGGTCTAGCTGCTGCTTTTTCAGTACCGTCTGCCCGTTGCAGTACAATCCAGACCACAGCCTGTAATAAATTCTTAGGCGGCGGTACTTTGAATGAACTAATTACCTGGTAAAGAGCTTCCTTTAACAAAATGTCCTCCCCACCAATCCCCCCCAAGTCCCTCACCCTACTGTCCTGCTAGTTATTACCCCCAAAAATAAAGAACTCTATGAAAACAGAGTTGGTGTGTGTAATAGTCTTTACTTTTTTTCTTTTTCCTCGACGTCTGACTGTTGTTCTTGAATCCTAACTATGCTGGCTGGGAGATTCTTTCCTAGTTTCCTCCCTTCACAGTCTCACCCTCCTCTCCTAAGTACCTCAGCCCTCACTCCCCGGCTCGTTCTCACTGGATTAGTACTAGCTCTTATAAGACCTTTTGTTCTTTTTTTTTAAAATTTTTTACTGTGGCTCAGAAATGTTAAAATGTTACCGTGACTCAGGAGTTTGATCACGATTGGCGATCCCGATTGCTCTGGGCACTCTCGCTCCTTGAAAGTGCGGCACGACCTAACAGTTCAACTTAACTCTACAGGATCGAATGCCGCGCTTTTATGGTTGACTGCTGTGTGTGCTGAAGAAACGAAGGGTACTTCAGCCTGCTCCTCTCCTTTGGGAACCAGTCAGCGGACACTGGGACATGCAGTTCAGTGCACCTTACGATCGTGTCCCGGTGTCAGCTCTGCGCTCTCAACGTCGCGACTCCCGAAGGAAAAAAGGAAAATCCCAAAACAAAGGAAAAGCATAGCATGAAAAAAAAAAACATGGCACTCTGCAGGAATACCTTAGGTGCCCCACTGGGCACCTAAAGTATAGGAATGTCGCACCCTGCCTGGTACTGTTTACCTTATATTTTCTCTGTTAGGTTGACCTACACTGTTATGTTTCCTATATGATTCATGCTGCTCTCTCACTGTATTTTGACATAATTTGTGCCAGTTTCTGGCCCAGGCCGTGCTTGAAAAAGGTAATCTGATCAGTTCACCAAACCCGGTTACCAAATGAATGAATGAATAAATAAATGAGAAAAGGGAGGGTCTGTAAGTTGCCATCCTGACAGAACAGAGGATAGAACAGTATAGAAAGTTAGAATGCTGTTGCAATAGGCTTTAGAAAAAGAAATTAGAATAGAGTCCCTCATTCTGTAATCTATGCTAATTGACATACAGTACCAGACAATGCAGACTATATGCATATATGAACCATAAAACTATATGTGGCTGTTATTACTGTATGTACAATATTGATGACTGTATCCTTGTATTCAGTGCTGTAATGTATTATTTCTTACTGTAACAAAAACAATAACAAATTTTAATATTAAAAAAATAGAGTCCCTCTAATTCCAAGGTATTACGACCAGCCCGACCACAATCTGGTGACTGGGCTTACCCAGTTGGAGCTGCCCAAATGTGGATGTTATCAGACATACCCATGGTAGAACTTTGGTTTCAGGTAAGTAACTTCTTTTTTTAGGCAAATGTGGCTACATTACTTTCGTTATAAACTGGGCAATTGGTTTTCCAGTGATTTGTTTAGGGAATTATAGTTTTTTTGCGGGGGTTCAAGTTACATTTCAGCTCCTCTGTTATAACTGAGTTGTTTGTTTGCTGGCTTGTTTGTTTAACTAAAATTGTGTTTTTCATTAGATTTGACAGGCCTGGCACTGCTGAAGATGAAGCTACATTCCTTGCTCGATTAGAGTTCATCTGGAAAGGTTATATCAATATGTCATCTGTGGCAAAGTTTGTGACCAAGGCCTATCCAGTCTCCGGTTCTCTAGAACATCTTAGAGAGGTAATTTTTTTTTAAGTTACAGAAGTTGAAGCTAGGTTTTTTTTGTTTTGTTTTTTAACAGTGATAATCCCCCCACCCCCAAAACAAGGACTGGCATCACAACACACTCATACTTGTGAGATCCTCAAAAGGAACCGTCTCCAGAAAAGAGAGAGTTCTTAACAAAAAAAAAAAAAAAAAAAAACTTTCTAAACATTTTTGTTTGCTTAAATATTGAACTGCTTATAACTCCTTGATTTGCTGGTTTTCATGAGAGTGCCATCTCCATAGTAGCTTGGAAGTGTGGGGTAGGTGGGAGGGTGACAGTCATTTTAATGTGCACTGTCAGTTCAGTAATTAAGTTTAAAAAGCGTTACTTTGAAGAATTATATCTACATGGAAACGTATTGGATGTCCTTTTATTAGCCTCACTCAGAAACAAGACACCAGTGCCATCTAAAGAGCACTGCTGGTTTAGCTTAGCATCCAAGATTTTTATTAGATCTGTGAACATTACGCTGTTGTGCTGAGACTCCATATATATGTACTTTCTAGTATTGGTTATCCACCAGGTAAGTTGGGTACACGGTGCCTTCCCCTGCGGACACTTGTCTCCCTCATGGCAAGGCTGAGATCGCGATCTCTGTCTCTACCTTGACAATCTCCCCCATCTGCTGTCATCATCGACCCCATTACAAGAGGGAGAATGCAGGCCGGTTACAGTGGGCCTTAAGGGTGTTCACCCAGGTTCCAGGTCAGCCAGTGTTTCCAGCCATACTGATCCAGCCAGGGGTGCCTCTCCTGATGTTGCTGGTGGTGCAACATCCAGCAGTCTTCCCCCTGGCATCGACAGCAGTACCACAGAGCATGCAGATCTCAACAGGGAAATGACAAAAGAGAATAAAACTCCCTCACCTGCAGCATGACCCCGGGTACACTCGGGCTTTGCACAGCCCATTGTATTCTTCACTATCCTTCGGTGATGTGATGAGGAGGAACCTACCCCAATGCGGCCCCACCTGTGTGTGGGGGTGTGTGGAAAGTGAGAACCACACTTGCGGGTGACGGGAATGGGTGACCTGATGGGGCAGAACCAGAATGGAAAAGGTACAAATTAAAATATAAGCACAGGCTAATGTTGATGCTGGTGCTGCGCTGAACAGGAAGCCAGTGTGGTGGTGCAGCACCTT
Organism: Neoceratodus forsteri; assembly: GCA_016271365.2. Lineage (NCBI taxonomy): Eukaryota > Metazoa > Chordata > Ceratodontiformes > Ceratodontidae > Neoceratodus > Neoceratodus forsteri. The sequence goes on along the minus strand of CM057454.1, from coordinate 1,018,361,351 downwards.
TGTGATGTGGTTAAATAGAAAAATCTCCCCAATCAGCCGAGCTGTTGTGTTTTGTACCAGCTGCAAACAGTGCAACAAACCTCCAACCATCCCTGACCCAAAGAAATACACTTCAGCACCTGTGTCTATCCTGGGTAAAGGCTGAGTCAGTTTGAGGTCACCCAGTTATTGATTTCATGAAGATAACTCAATACAGGGACCACGTCATACTCATTAGGAGTACAAGACAGTTAAACCAAGGTATCATTAATATAGCAATGAAACTCCAGACCATACAGTCTTAGATCTCACCCAATGGCAGCATGTACGCAGCATACAACATGGGGCACTCAATAGTCAAGCACAGCTGTTTCAGAGATGGAATTACCCAGAATAACTTGCTGTGCCTTGCCCATAAGGTAGGACTAAAACTGCCACAACACCATATCAGAGAGTCCTAGATAGTGCCTTAGAAAATGAACATAATCCTATGGTCTTCTATGTCAGACACTGATGAGAGAAAGAAGAATCAAGATGGACCAATATCCTATGTCTCTTGCTAGGAGGGGTCATTAAACATGTAAGTGAGGGTTGTCTCACTGCTGTAGTGAGGCCTGAACCCTTACTAGAGAGAGAGATGCATCTGTCATATTTCTCAAGGTAAGGCTCCAGCTGCACCACCACCTTCTCTTCTACCTTCCCATAAAGGGCTTTACCACCTGTTCCCTCTGGTCCGGGAACCACCTTCACTGTGAGACTTACCGCTGGAGCTGTCACAGCTAATAGGTAAACCATTTGTGCATATGGACACACGATATCTCTCATCTGTCATGGAACACTGTGTTCAAACAACATGAAGTCTTGCTGTATTCTGACTATTGCAGTGATCACCAACCTTTGAACTGCCCCGGAGAACAAAGAGTTAACTTTCCATGCAGGGCATGGAACGCTGAGCTCGAGCTCAGTTGAAGCCTCTGTCTGCTGTTGTTTAAACTCCAACCATCAGATTCTTTACTCCGCCTCACTGAACAGTCGCTCCGGAGATTTCTCCTTCACTCAGTTCAAAAAAGTCGGTTAAAGTGTCGTTTTTTCGCTCTGTTTCTACCGACATTCTGCTACTGAACCTGTCGGTTTAAGTCTCTGTCTGTGGTACCGTGAGTACTAGACAGGTTTTGTATTAGTTTTCTGTGTGGAACTTGTAAACATTGGATCGGTTCGGTTTGAACCGATCAGGTTTGTGTTAAAAAACTTCTGTCTTTATTATTAGAGTGTATTAACCGGTCCGTATCAGTTCTAAAAAGCGGATTTGATTACGTTTTTTCCAAGACCAATAATCACGGTCAGGAACCGATAGGGGTGTCTTGCCTGGCGGATTGCCGAAAAAAGGGTAAGTTGTGTTTAGGATTGGCTGTGTCTGAGAAACCCAAGGAAAAAAACGGGCCCACTGGGTTTCAACACTGTAGTGTGTGTGGGGAAGCCTTTGCTAAGGCTGATCCCCACACCACCTGTGTTTATTGTCTGGGGTTTGACCACCTCAATTCAGACTGCCAAATTTGTAAAAGTTTTCCCAAAGCTACCCTGGATAAGAGAGTAGGTAGACTACGGGAAAGGGAGGCCGAGAAGTCCGCTGACCCGGATGGCCAGCCTGGTTCGGTTCCGACCGAACCAGAAGGAAGTGCCCTCTGACCAGGCGAAACTTCTTGAGCAAAGGAGAACTGATTCTGAGAGTTGGTTCGGTTAAAAGAAAGGAAAAATCATCCGGTTCGGATCCACAAGTTCTTTCTCCGACCGCTGATGAAATAGCCAAAGCGATAAGGATAGTTCAATCGCTAACTTCCGTTCCGGCATCATCTGTCAGGGGCTTGGTTCAGTCGGTTCCCCCGGTTCCGGATTATACTTTAGAAGAATTTTATGAACCGGAGGAGGAGGAGGGAGAGTATGAAGATAATGATGTTGATGGTGATTATGAAAGTCTGGATGTGCCTATTGACCCGGACATCTCCCCAGACAGACCTTCAGGTGTTTCTCATCCTAGGCTTTCTGAGTCCCCTTCCCACTTTATGTTTTACAAGAAAGTGGCTGAAACCCTCCAGCTTCCTATGAAAGAAGCAGTAGAGGATCAGGAGGAGCCTGATTTTGTTGAGATGATGGACATCCCAGAGTCCAGGAGATTGTCTATTCCCCTCCATAAATCTTTTGGGAAACAGACATTTAAAATTTTAAAACTCCTAATTCCATACCTCCTGTGGACAGAAGAATGGACAAGAGGTATACCCTTTCAGGCTCGGACATGGAGTTCCTTTCCCAGCAATGCAGCCATGTTGGAGTAGTGCAGGCTGCTGCCTGTGATAAGGCAAATATTCCCTTGGCTTCACACCCCCCAGATAAGGACTCCAGGAGGATTGATGCCTTGGCAAAGAAACAGTACATGGCAGCATCTTTGGGACGCAGGCAGGCTAACTATATGGCCTACACAGCTAGATACCAGAAGTCCAGGTGGGACACTGTGCTGGTTGTAGCTAAACAGGCCCCTGACCAGCTTGCCAAGGAGCTGGAGCAGGTGGCTGTGGATGGGATTGAGGCATCCAAGGTGCAATTTCATGCTGCTGTGGACTCCAGTGATGTTTCATCTAGAGTCATGGCTACATCTGTGGCCCTTCGGAGGATGGCTTGGCTCAGATATACTAGCCTATCACAGGATACCCAGGTTAAGGCCATGGATTTTCCTGTCATTGGTAATTCTCTGTTTGGGGAGCAGACAGAGAACTACGTGAAGAAGACGGACGAGTACAGGACCACCTACAGGAGTGCTCAGGCCAAAGAAAGGCAAGCCACTCCTCAGAGGCAGCATTCCAAGGGCAGGCCCTTTCAAAGGCCTTTTTACCAAGCCCAGGCCTCCTCTTCTGCTTATGCTCAGAGGGGGTTCTTTAGAGGGAGAGGCAGACGGAGTATGAGCAAGCCTGCTTCCACCCCTCAGCCTAAAGCCCCTGACAAGCAGACACCCTGATGGGTCTGCCCGGGCTGATTCTCCAATACCTGTAGGGGGCAGGCTGGCTTACTTTGTCCAGGACTGGAAGTCTTTAACATCAGACAAGTGGGTCCTAGAAGTAGTAAGCCAGGGACTGGTTCTCAGCTTCAAAAAATTTCCAAAAATGAGAACCAGATCCTTTCCACCTGCAAATCCATCAGAAACCCTTGCCCTAGAGGCAAAGGTTTCTTCCCTCTTGACTCTCAGAGCCATAGAAAGGGTTCCTACCCTACACAGGGGCCAACGATTGTACTCCAGGTACTTCCTAACCCCCCCAAAAGACAGGAGAATGGCGGCCCATCCTGGATCTGAGATATCTTAACAAGTACCTTTTAAAGCCAAAATTTAAAATGGTGACTCTGGGAATAATTCTGCCCTCTCTAAGGCCAGGGGACTGGCTAGCGTCCCTGGACTTCAAAGATGCCTATTTTCACATTCCCTTCAGGTGCTCCCACAGAAAGTACCTCTGGTTCGAGTTGCCTTCAGGCCACTATCAATTCAGAGCAATGCCCTTTGGCCTAACATCAGCCCCAAGGGTGTTCACAAAGTGTCTGGCAGTAGTGGTTGCTTTCCTAAGGAGAAGAAAGATCTCCATCTTTCCATACTTGGACGACTGGCTCATAGTGGGTCAGTCTCCAGACCAAGTCAAGTCACATCAGAGAACTCAGCAACTGCTGACTTCCTTAGGATTCCTCCTAAACCTTCCAAAGTCAGTTCTTGAGCCAGTGCAGCTCCTCACCTTTATAGGGGCAGAGCTGGATACAATCAGAGCAAAAGCCTTCCTTCCCCTGGACAGGGCAAGGACCCTTATAGAACTGGCCTCTTCTTTCACCCTTCAGGTGTCTCGACCAGAAAGGCACTTCTTGCAGCTCCTGGGCCACATGGCAGCCTCTACAGCAGTGGTCCAGGGGGCAAGATTCCAGATGAGGGACATTCAGTTCCACTTAAGAGCCTTCTGGTCCCAAAGAAAGGATTCCCTTACCAAACTAGTCCCAGTAACTTGAACCCTGATCCAGGCTTTGCAATGGTGGCAGGATCAGGACAATTTAAGACAGGGAGTTCCTTTTGTCACTCAGTCTCATTCACTAATCCTCACTGCAGATGCCTCCCTCTCGGGCTGGGGACCCCACTTGAGGTATCTTACCACCCAAGGGCTGTGGTCACCTCAAGAATCTCTGCTTCACATCAATCTCTTGAAACTCAGAGCAGTGTTTCTGGCACTGCAAGCTTTTTCCAAATCTGTACAGAACAAGGTGGTCCAGATCAGAACAGACAATACAACCACAATGTGGTACATCAACAAGCAAGGAGGCACTCGGTCTATGGCCTTGTGCACAGAAGCAATGAAGTTGTGGTCTCTGGCCTATTCCCTGCAAACCTCTCTGATAGCAGTTCACCTCCCAGGGAAAGACAATGTCCTAGCAGATGCTCTCAGCAGGATATCTCAGGGCCACCACGAATGGTCCCTAGATCCCCTAATTTTGAAAGTGATTTTCTCCAGATGGGGCACTCCACAGATAGATCTTTTTGCAGCCCCAGACAATCACCAACTTCCTCTCTTCTGTTGCAGACCCCCAGTCTTGGGCTCAGTCCCCCTGGATGCTCTGGTTCTGAATTGGGAAGGGAAGTTCCTGTATGCTTCCCCCCCTTCTCTCTCCTGTTCAAGGTGCTAGTCAAGATCAGGTCTCAACCATGCAAAGTGATTCTGATGGCTCCAGACTGGGCCAGACAGCCCTGGTATCCACTGTTGCTGTCCTTAGCAGTCCACCTTCCCCCTGTCTCTTCCCAGGAATTACAACCTGTTGACATCCTCTCAGGGAAGGATTTAGTATGCAAATCTCAAATCTCTCAATCTCAAGGCCTGGCTCTTGAAGAGTTAGAGTTTACTGATCTGCACCTCTCTCAAGGTGTTCTGGATATTCTTAAGGCTTCTCGAAAGCCTTCCACAGAAGGACTTACAACTCAAATGGAAAAGGTTCACTATTTGGTGTTCTAATAAGCATATTTCTCCAGAATCTGCTGGGTTGCCTACAGTCCTGGACTATATGGTTCATCTTAATGGCTTGGGACTTAGACCAGCTACACTTAAAGTGCATCTGGCAGCTGTTTCTGCCTTCTTGTCAGTAGGCAAGCCCTCTCCTCTATCAGCCCATCCTGTATTTTGTAAATTCTTCAAAGGATTGCTGCACACCAATCCTCCCTTCAGGGACCCTGCTCCTGCTTGGGACCTTAATGTTTGCATTGCTCAGTTTATGCAACCCCACCTTTGAGCCTTTGTCCTCTGCAGAGCTTAAATACTTGACTTGGAAAACCGTGTTTTTGGTAGCCATTACCTCTGCCAGGCACATCAGTGAATTGCAAGCCCTGTCAGTGGAGCCTGATTTCATCTCTTTCCATAGAGATAAAGTGGTCCTAAGAACTAACAGGAAGTTTTTGCCTAAGGTGGTTTCAGATTTCCACCTTAATCAGTCTATGTCTCCCTGTTTTCTTCACTGACCATTCCTCCTCTGGAGAGAGGAGGTTGCACAACCTGGGCGTAAAAGGGCCCTTAGTTACTACATAGGCGCACCAAGGGTCACAGGTTTGAGTCCCCCAGTTCTTCCTCACTTATGGAGAGGTCGGTAAGGGCAAACCTGCCACTAAAAGATCTATTGCCAGGTGGATTGTCTCTTGTATACAATTCTGCTGTGAAAAATTTGGTAGAACCCCACCCTCAGGCCTGAGGGCTTACTCTACTAGAGGTACAGCTGCTTCCCTGGCTGCTGCCAGGGATATTCCTATCTTAGAAATCTGTCAAGGAGCCACCTGGAAAACAGTCAGTACATTCACCAAGCATTTCTCTCTGGATATCCAGGCTAGGAGTGATGCTCGGTTTGGCACAGCAGTACTTCAGAGCCTTTTCCCAAAGTAGGTTCTGTCCCTCCTCCATGGAGGTACTGCTTGGTAGTCTGCAGTAGTCCGAATACAGCAAGACTTCATGTTGTTTGAAGAAAAAATTACTCACCTTAGTAATGTTGTTTCTTCTAATGGAGTCTTGCTGTATTCTGACCTCCTCCCTGCCTCCCCTCTCAGAACCTGTTTTTTGGGATGTGGGTGGGCAGGAGCAGTGTTGGCACCTTTCTCACCCTCCTTTATTTTGGATGTGTGTTGTGTTTTTTTTTTTGGGTTTCCTGACTTGAGTCTTTGCTTTGAAACCAAAAAAAGCCCTTTTTTAACAAATTTAGTTTCCAGTTGGCTAGTGTGAGTTTTACAGTTTCCACACACAACGCCTAGTGAGTATAGCTCGTGAAGATCTGACAGTTGGAGTTTAAACAACAGCAGACAGAGGCTTCAACCGAGCTCGAGCTCAGCGTTCCATGCCCTGCATGGAAAGTTAACTCTTTGTTCTCCGGGGCAGTTCAAAGGTTGGTGATCACTGCAATAGTCAGACTACAGCAAGACTCCATTAGAAGAAACAACATTACTAAGGTGAGTAATTTTTTCTTTTTGGTCATCATCACTTCTGCTAGATGGCTAAGTGAGCTGCTGGCAATTTTTGTTGAGTCGCCATATCTTTTTCACAAGGACAAGGTTGCCATACAGCCTCATATGAAATTTGTGCCAGAGGTCTCTGAATTTCACCTTTATCAGGCTCTCATTCTTCCCAGAGCTTCACACTTCGGAGGCCAAGTGAATGCTTCACACACTCTATGTTCACAGGGCTCTGCTCTTCTATCCTGGAGTGTACCGTGGAATTTCATGGTGTTGGTCACCAGTTGTTTTTCCACATGATGCGGAAGTTGCACTATGCAGACTAGCAGCCAAGAAGACCTTGCATCTCTCTGTGTTACAGGTTGGCTGTGGAGGAACCACTGTAGGGTGAAAAGTTTACTTCACCAGGCATACTGCTGTCTCTGTTGCTTCTGCCAATTATATTCTCATTTCCACACCCCAGAATGGAATAATGGACCCACTCACCGAGTACAAGCATTAGTTTTTCAAATATTTATTATAACCATACAGCAGAGTTCACAGGTCAGTAATGTCAACATTTTATGACCCTCTAAATCACTTCTTCAGGATGGCCTATTTTAGACATATAAATATTTTAGATACATAAAATTTATAGATTTCAGAAAAAATATGTCCACCTACTTAGTTATACCATAATCATTAAAGGTGAACACTCATTATAGTAGAAATTCCACCCCCACACCCTTATTCCCTGATTAGACTTTTCAAGCATAAATGAAATTTTTTATGTTTTGGGAACTTATTATTTTTAAACTTTGTACTCCTCTCGATCTCACAATGTTGCGCTACCCGGGCACCAACATTTCCTATTGTGGTGTGGTGCCACACTGCAATAGCAAATGCCGGTGCCTAGGTTGTGCCATATTGGGAGATAAAAAGGAGTACAAAGTTTAAAAAATAAGTTCAAGGCCCTCCCATTTGGTCATTCCTCGGCACCCTGGGTGTTCACCAAAAGCCTTTCGGTGGTAGCGGCCTACCTGCGTACCCAGGGGGTGCAGGTTTTCCCATACCTGGACGATTGGCTCCTGGGAGGATTTTCTGCACCTCCTTTCCCTTACCCAGGGGGTGTTTTTCTCCCTGGGCATTACCATCAACCACTCCAAGTCCCACTTCATCTCATCCCAGAGGCTCCAGTTTATCCGGGCGATCCTGGACACGACCTCTGGCAGGGCCTTCCTGCCACTGGACAGGGTGGCCACACTCCAGGCTCAGGTCAGACTGTTGTCCGGCCACAGGCGGGTCAGTGCCAGGTCGGTTCTTCGCCTCCTCGGGCTTACGGTGGCTGCAGTCCCAACAGTCCCTCACGCTCGGCTCCAGATGAGAATCTCTCAGTGGACACTTCGGTCTCAATGGGAGCAATTGATGGACAACCTTGACCAGCTTATCCTAGTCTCCTCCCCCATGGTTCGGGACTTGCAGTGGTGGATGGTTCAGGAGAACCTTTGTGAGGGAGTTCCCTTCTGTCTCCCCCGACTCTGATCACAGACGCCTCCGGCGAAGGTTGAGGAGCCCATCTCGGACCTCACAGGACCCAGGGCTCCTGCTCCAAGCTCGAGAAAATACTTCACATCAGTGTGCTCGAGCTTCAGGCAATGCTTTATGCTCTTCAAGCTCTGCATCTTCATCTCCTTCCTGGCCACTTAACCGTACAGATGGACAATATGTGTGTGGTATGGTACATCAACAAACAGGGAGGGACTCATTCCTACCCTCTTTGCAGGGAAGTGATGCAAGTTTGGGATTGGGCAGTACAGCACAACCTCCACCTCATGGCAGTTCACGTCCCGGGGGTCAAGAACACCTTAGCAGACAAACTCAGTCGCTCGTCTGCTCAAGCTCACGAGTGGGAACTGGATCAGGGGGTATTAGACGATATTTTCCTTCGTTGGGGAACACCACAGGTGGACCTGTTCGCCTCACCTCTAAACTCAAAGCTTCCCGACTTCTACTTGCTCACTCCAGAGCACGGCATTTCTAGATTAGAAGGACAGATTCGTCTATGCTTTCCCCCCGATCCCTTTGATTTTGAGAGTCTTACAGAAACTCAGTTCAGAAGGAGCTTGAATGATACTGATCACTCCTTTCTGGCCCAGGCAAGTTTGGTTCTCTCTTCTGCAACAATACTCAGAGGAACCTCCTCTTCCTCCTCCTCCTCTGTTGCGACTCTTACTGACCCAGGATCAGGGGACCCTGGCCCATCCAGGTCTCAAGTCCCTTCAACTGCACGTATGGCTCCTGCAGATGTAGCTCAAGCCCGATTTGGGGTTTCACCCCGAGTGGCTGAGATTTTAGTGAAGGCTAGAAGACCCTCCACTAGGTCTACCTATGCCATGAAATGGAAACGGTTCACAATCTGGGCCGCTTCAAAGGATTTTGAGCCTTTCTCGTGCTCTGTTGGGCGGCTGCTGGATTACCTGCGCCACCTCTTTGATCTGGGTCTCAGTCACTCGTCCTTGAAGGTACACATGGTGGCCATTTCAGCCTACCATATCCCTTTTGCAGGCAGAACGTTTGCTCAGCTGGAGGTCTCTAAGACTTTCCTTAGAGGGGTTCTCTACTTCAGACCCCCATCCGGGTTCCTGCCCCTCCTGAGATTTGAATTTCATCCTCGAGAAGCTTACTCTGCCTCCCTTCGAACTGGCAGCCTCAGCAGACATGAAGTTCCTCTCATGGAAGACTCTCTTCCTAGTAGCTATTACTTCTGCTTGGAGGATTTCCGAGCTCCAGGCCCTGATGTGTAAAATCCCGTATTTGATTTTTCACAAGGAACATGTGACTCTGCGCACCAACCCTAAGTTTCTCCCCAGGGTGGTAGTGGAATCTACTTTGAACCAGTCCATAGAGTTACCTGCTTTCTTTACACAGCACTCCAATCAAGGGAAGTATCTCTTACACACTCTGGACATTCACCAAATTCTGAGATACTACACTAACAGAACAAAAGATCTCAGAAAGACTGATCAACTGTCTCTTTTGCCCACAAAAGAGAAGGCAATGCTGTTTCTAAGCAATGCCTGTCCAAATGGTTGGCTCATTGTATCACTTTCTGTTATGACAAGTACAACAAGACCCTTCCGGGTCAAGTGAGAGGCCACTCCACCAGAGGAGTCGCTGCCTCGGCGGCTTGTTTCAAGAATGTGTCAGCGGAGGACATCTGTGCTGCTGCCACTTGGACTTCCATCCATACCTTTACAAAACATTGCAGTTTGGATATTGCCTCTCACCGTAGAGCAGGCTTCTGGCTTGCTGTTCTGCAAGGCCTCCTTTCCTAAGGCCTTCACAGCTAGAGGACCTACTTTGAGTAGCTTTCCTCCTCCCGTTTTGCTTCTTCTTGTTCCAGATTGCTTGGTACTCAGTCCCGTATGTAATTACCTACTGCAAGAGCCCTCTCGAAGTAGGATAGTACAGTTATGTAAGAACTTACCGTAACAGTAGATCTTCGCGAGACATAACATCTTGGCAGACAAGCTCATTAGGTCGCAGTCCAGGATGCACACGTGGGAGCTGTTGACCTCAATGGTCGAGGACCTGTTCGAAAGATGGGGTTGCCCAGAGTTGGACCTTTTTGCGTCCCCACACAATGCAAAACTGCTGCATTTTTGCTCACTTGCTCCAGGGCCTGGAGATTTCTGGTGAGATGCATTGTCCGTCTTCTGTAAAGGGAGATCTTAATCAAGGGTATCTCTAGCATCAGGCCACACCTGTGGAACCGTAGCCACCAGGCACTAGGACCACACTGAAACTTTTCTAGCTAGCAGTCTACAAGGGGTTGCCTACAATGATGTCACATGCCAGCGATATCCCTCCCATATAGACGTGGGTAGCCCCACACCCTCCTCAGTTCTTTTCCCATGGTTGAACTTTGTACATTGGACTCCACGGAGACATCGCCGACTCATTCGACCGCCAACTTTCTAACTCAATCTTTTCTTCTTTTCCCCTCACCCTAGTTTTCATAATCCCTTTATTTTAAAGTGATTTTGTTTTTTCTGGTTATGCCGACCAACCCTGAAAAACACTTAAGCAACTGCAGGTGTGGTCAGAAGATCTTGGACAAGGATGACCGCGATGCCTGCGAAGTCTGCTGTGGATTCAACCAGGCTACCTGGCAGCACCACCAGAAGAGCCTTTAAAACTTCCTGCTACAACAGAAGGTTGCCCAAATGGAGAAGAAACTACAGACCAGAAGCTACTCGGCCTCCCTGGCCCCGTCTACCGGCTCCCATTTCTCCAAGGCTCGGGACAACTTGGCCAGGAAACCCAAGCACTGAGTCAAGGATCGGAGCAAGGAGCTATCCTCCCTGGCTCACTTGTGATCGCTGCTTCGGGCATCTACTGCTGCAGGGTCGGTCCGCTCCAGCTATTGCCCCTCTAACACCTAGTCCCTCTCTACAGGATTGGCTCTGGCAGCACCTCCTACTAGTCTTACTTGGCTGGCAATGGCTCCTCAGAATCTGGCCTCCTCACACCCCTGCTCAACTTTCCAGCTCCTGCTGTTCCAGCCCCTCTTCTCCACGTCCACCAGTCAGGGAGCTTCACCGGTTCTGCTTTGGCCAGCTCCAGTACATTGTCATTGAGGGTCCAACGTCCCCCAGCAATGTCTTTGGCTTCTACTGCAACATCAGGGATTCAGCAAAACCTCCTTGACATCATCCCCAGCTACCCTGTGGATGTCTGGGTCTCAGCCTGCCCCACTGACGTCTCTGGCCATCCTATTGACACTAGGCTGCCCCGCTGGTGATGCTTGGCACTCTGATGCCAGTCACCGTCAATATCCCGACCATGCTGTGTGCCTTTTGGGAGTTTATGCATCGCCTTGCCCCTCAGCTGGGGCCGGCGTAGCCAGGGGTTGCTAGGCCTGCTCCTGAGCCAGCTCCTTCCATGGCATCGTGCTCTGCTCGTCTTTGCTCCTTAATACCATCAGTCCCCATTTCAGACCCAAGCTATGAAGACAAATACCATCCTGATCTCATCCCCAATGCAATGAGGTTGAAGATGAGGCTGGTAGCCCCCCCCCCACTCTACCACCACTGTTTCCTCAGGGAGTGAGGGCTTCACCAAATATACCCTGAAGTCACTTCCCGATGACCCCTCTTTCATCTCAGTGATGCGGCAGTTACAAACTGCTATGCGGTTTGATGCTGAGTAACAACATGTTACTAGAAGAAATTTGACTGACTACTTGGAACTGCCAGATTCTCCACCACAGGTAATTCCTTCCCTATCAGCAGCCTTTGAGGATGCCACCATGGCTGCCTGGTACCGGCTGAGTTTGATTCCTGCCATGCCCAGAAAGGCAGACAAATTGTACCAGGCTCCCACAGGGAAACCATATTTTGCAGAGCAGCCACAGGCAGATTCAGTGGTGATAAATGCTGCCCTGATAGGCTAAAGAGACCTAAACACCTCGGCTGTCTTCCACCTAATAAGAAGTCCAAAAATCTGGATCTTATGGGGGAAAAGGACCTTTGCTTCCTCTATACTGGACATCAGGGTTGTATATTACATCGCCTGTATGGTCAAATTTCAGAATGCTCTCTAGAAGAAGGCCAATTGTACTGCCCAGGCTCTTCCAGAGGGTCCCCAGAGAAAGGAATTGCTTAAGGCCCTCCAGTCTGGGGCAGATGTGAGCAGGCATCTTCTGAGGTCTGTCTGTGATGTCGATGATGTCTTCACAAGAGCAACTGTGGTGGGGATCTGCCTGAGAAGGCATTCTTGGCTCAGGGTGTGTGGGTTTGCTACTGATAATGTAGTGCCCCAAGTTTTCTGCAGCACTTTGGGACCCGAGTTCTGCGGCAAGATTACCATTTGCCGCAGAACTTGTGCGGCAGTGGTTTGTAATCTGAAGACGTTATGCAGCACCAATGAACTGGATACATCACAGCATCAGCATGCCATCCTGACACCACGTCCTTGGCAGTGGCTGTGGCAAACAGGATGGGGGAATGCACAGGGCTTCACTGTACCTTAAAAAGCACAAATAAATATGTAGAAAGTAAGGTGTTCAGTTAACAGATCTATGCTATTGTCAAGTATTTGTTTAAGTTAGCCCCAGTGTAGTAACTTAAGACTGAAAATTTTATTAGACTGTAGTACAGGTTGAGCAAATATTACAGTACCTGATGTGATGTGCTGTGCAATTTCCTTAGGGAGTAGGAGCACTGGTAGATAAATGACTATTCATTTCTGTGGCAGAATGCAGCCCTGTCATTAGCTAATGCATGATGTGATGTCATTGGTAACATTACATGCTGAGCACAGAGGGGTTTTGGATATAAAAGGAAGGGAAGGGAACCAGATGCTATGGAAAAACTGTAACTATGAATAAAGAATCACCAAGAACAGTGAATTCTGAGGCACTGCAGATGTTCTGCATGGAGTTCTGCAGCCGCAGAATTCTCCGGGCCTTGCTGATGTGCAATAGTCCATCCTGAATGCCGCCTTCAGAGGCTACAAGCTCTTCGAGGCAGATGTGCAGGACATACTTTCTGAACTACAGGCCTCATGTAGGACTCTGTAGTCTGTCCACTCTTTATACCACATCCAGCCAAATGGTAGCCAGAAGGTGCCAGTCTTCTTCAGGGTATCTCAGTCATCAGGTCTCACAGATGGAACTTCACCGTTGGTGAAGCAGGATCCACGTGGAAGATTTTCAGCAGTGTAGCTGGGGCCACCCACGCTGATGTCACCAATCTTATAAAGGTGTGAGCAGCCCCACTCCCTCCTTGGTTCTTTCCCACCGTCGACTTTGTCACATGTGTCTCCGTGGAAGCTCCGATGCAGTTTTGCACCATTTTTTGCTTATGGCTTTTCTATATTTGATTTTTTAGAATCTTTTTCTAAAGATATTCTTTTACCTTGTTGATGTCGAGAGTTAATCCTTTGACTTCTCTCTTCCATCGCTGCCTCTGCGGAAAGAAGATTGCCTCTTCAGATGAACACTCACTCTGTCTGCTGTCTTGGCTCTAGCCTCGACACCTCGGACTGCGAGCTCTGCCAGAAGTTTACTCAAACCACCCTCAGGCAATGCAAAAAGGCTCTCAAAAAATTCCTCAAGGTGCAACAGGTAGCCAGTTCTGGGAGGGGGTCCTCCCTCCCAGTCACCAGCAGGTTCGTCTCGCTTCCAGGCCACTAAGGCCCAAGACAAGTCAGCGGGGAAAAATCATAAAAATTACCGAGATAGAGACAGCTCCCCCTGCGGTAGTCCCGCTCCCCGATGGCCTTTTCCACATCATCCGGGGGTACTCCGGCTGCGGTTGCACCAACACCTAAGACTGCTGTCCAGGTCTCTATTCCTACCAGACCCCTACTGACATCAGCACCTGTTTCTGATGTGCAGGGCGGCCATCCATCGACCTCCGGGTCGTTAGCCCGCTCTTCGTCAATGACGGGACTGTCGTAGGCCCTCCTGTCGAGACCTGATGCCTCACCAGGTTCTTGGGCTATGGGCTCTTTAGGGACCCCCCACCCCGGTCTATGCAGCAGTCCACTGTCGTTGACCTCAATGATTTTTTGACCAAATTCACGACTGTTTTGCCCCATCAGCTGAGCACATACAAGCAGGCTTCACCCTCGCTGTCGACGGGGTCATTGTCATTGATACCAATTCGACCCCTGCGGGCCATAATCAGTGCATTGGTCATCGGACGTGGAGCTGGAACAGGTCGACATTAATGAGGAATACCATCCTGACCTCATCGTACTTGGTTAAGAGCCTCTTTCCTCTGGCAGGTCCACTGCTTCCTCAGGGGAGCGAGAACTCTGTCAACCATACTCCTAGGTCTCCTCCAGAGAACCCTACCTTCTTCAGTGTTATGAAGCAGCTGTCCTCAGCCATGGGCTTCCATATTGAAGAGGAGAATGCCACCAGAAGAGGTCTGGTGGATTTCTTGGAAATTCCAGAGTCTCCTCCTAAAGTCATTGCTCCTGTCCTTCCTGCACTAAGGAATGCCACAACTGCAGCCTGGCACAGGCCTGACATGGTGGCAGCCATACCCTGCAGGGCTGATAAATTATATCATGCCCCTCAGGGTCTTCCACACTATGTTTCCCAACTGGAGACAGATTCCTTGGTTATAAAGGCAACCCATGATAGGTCCAAGGTGCCAAAGTACCTTAGCTGCCCCCTCGCCCCCCACCGACAGAGAATCCTGTAGGATTGATCTCTGGGGAAAGAGGGTTTATGCCTATGCCACCCTTGGGGTGAGGATTGCAAACTACCTTTCTCATACAGTTAAGCACCAGAATACCCTTTGGAAGAAGGACAAGGCCACGACCCAGGCCCTTCCTGATTGTACCCCAAAACAAGAAGTTATGTGCCTGCAAAATGCTGAACATATTAGCAAACACCTCTTGCGGGTCCTCATGATATCTTGGGTACTGGTACCAGGGCTGCTTCACCAGCATTTTCCTTCGTAGGCACTCCTGGCTGAGGGCCTCGGGTTTTCCTGCTGATGTTCAGCAAAAGGTGCTTAATACCCCTTTTAATGGCTCCAAGTTGTTCGGCCCAGATGTGCAGGACATCAAAAATGAGCAGCTGGCATCTGGTGGGGCTGTTAAGTCTGCCCATTTGCTCTATCATACACAGCCCAAGAGCAGACAGCACCCTCCCTTTTGTAAGGTGTCCCATAAATCTGGAGCAACTTCTCGGCCCCAAGGCAAATGCAGAGCCTCCGCCACCTTGCCTGCCCCCTGCTCTGCTGGAGCCACAGCCAAGCTTCCCAGGGGTGAGGGACCAGCCCCAGCGGCTGGATTCGCCTCCACTTGACTCCTTGCCAGACCCCAGTCTTCTGGTCCCTGACCAAGAGGTGGTGGTCAGAGATCGGTTCTGCTTCCATCTCAATCAAAGGAGAACCATAATGTCAGATATCTGGAGTCTTCAAATCATAGAAAGCGGTCACAGTCTGGAGCTCATCAGGCTGCCCCCAGAGACTCCTCCAGTTCCCTCCACCTACCCGCTGGCCCATCTGTCTGTCCTCCGGGAGGAGGTACAGTCCCTTCTGCGCAAAAAGGCCATAGAGCCACTGCCCAGGCATCAAATAAACATGGGATTTTACTCTAGGTTCTTCCTGGTACCCAAAAGAACCGGAGACCTGAGGCCCATTTTAGACTTCAAGGACCTGTCTATATGTGCAGTACAAAACGTTTTGCATGGTAACGCTGCCAGGCTTGCTGCCCCTTCTCAAGCAGGATGACTGGCTGTGCTCTCTGGACATGCAGGATGCATACCTGCACATCTCATTGTCTCCACCCCACAGGAGATTCCTCCAGTTTCTTTTCCAAAATGAGCATTACCAATTCAGAGTATTGCCCTTTGGCTTGTCCTCTGCACCATGGGTCTTTTCCAAATGCTCTGCAGCACTAGCTGCAGCTCCCAGAAGGGAGGGACTGTATGTTTTCCCCTATCTGGACGACTGGCTCCTAAAGGCCAGGGAACAGCTTCTTTGGATTTTAGAGAGAACTCTTCAGCTGTTTTTGTCTACCTGGGCATTACGGTCAACTTACCCAAGTCGGTCCTAGTCCCATCTCAAAGGCTGCATTGCATAGAGGCGGTTCTAGCAGGGAAAGGCCTTCTTGCCTCAGAACAGGGCGGAGTGCCTTATTGCCCAGGCTGAGGAGGTGGCCCAGAGTCATTATATCCCTGCAAGGTTGTACTTGAGGCTGTTGGGGTTGACGGCTGCAGCCATCCCTACTGTTCCACTGGCCAGGCTCCACATGCGCATCCTCCAGTGGACTGTCCGAGTACAGTGGGACCAGCGCATGGATGAATTAGATCAGTTTATAGTGCTGGTCTCTTCGCCAGTCTGCAAGGGGCGCCAATGGTGGATGGACCCCCTGAACCTGCTGCAAGGGGTTCCATTCCCGATCGCCTCCCACCAGCAGATACTCACCACAGATGCCTGTGGTCTGGGCTGGCAGATTCATCTGGGTCCCTTTCACCCTTTCAAATTCAGGGCTCTTGGTCCCAGATTGAAACCTCCCTGCGTATCAATGTCCTGGAGTTGCGGCCGGTCCTTTATGCCATGCAGGCCTTTCAGAACCAGTTGATTTAGTCTGACAACCTCAGTGTCATGTACTACATCAATAAGCAGGGGGACACATTTGTATTTCCTCTGCAGGAAAGCCATGAGAGTGTGGTATTGGGTGTTAGACCACGGCTTAACTCTCTCAGTGGTTCACGTCCCAGGAGTGCTAAACATTCTGGCAGACAGCCTCAGCCAGAAGCAGTCTAGCATGTACAAATGGGAGCCTCTCTCATCCATTGCAGAAGATCTGTTCGACACATATGTTCATCAAGAGTTGGACCTTTTTGTGCCCCCACTCAGTGCAAAACTGCCCAATTTCTGCTTCATCAATCCAGGGCCTGGAGTTTTCTTGTGAGACACGTTTTCCCTCTCCTGGAGCAGGAGATTCCTTTACGCTTTCCCTCAATTTCATCTGATTCAGAGGGTGCTAATCCCTGATAGCAAGGGATCGAGGGAGTCGTTCCATCTTATTTCTCGATCTCTCTGCAGTGTTTGACACTGTGAACCATGGGGTGTTATTGGAGCGCCTGCAGATCGTCTGCGGACTGGCTGGTACAGTCCTCAGTTGGTTTAGATCATTCCTCACTGGCAGGATGCAGAGTAGTGCTTCCTCGGCTTTCCTCCCCCTGTCTTGTGGGGTTCTGCAGGGCTCCATCTTATCCCCATGTTGTTTGCAGTTTATATGCTGCCGTTGGGAGACATTATTAGGCGGTATGGGCTGAGTTTTCACTGCTACACAGATGATACTCCGCTCTACATGTCCTTTGTGCCCAAGCAGGGTGTGGCGGTCTCTGGTTTTTAACTACCGCCTCTCTGAGATTTGAGGCTGGATGAGTGCCAGTTGGCTGAGGTTGAACTCTGACAAGACTGAAGTGTTGATAGTGGAGCCAGGTCGCCAAGGCATGGGGCTGCAAGCAGGTCAGCCATCTGGGCTTTGGCTCGGAAGTGACCAGCTGCTTACCTCAAATCAGGCTCGAAATCTGGGTGTTGTATTTGACTGTGGCCTGACATTAAAATCTCAGATGTCTGCAGTCGTAAAGACCTTGTTCTACCATCTGAGGAACACTGTTCAGATTAAGCACCTAGTTCCGCTTTGCGATATGCCAACTCTGGTTCATGCCTTTGTAATCTCGCGCCTTGTTTACTGCAGTGCCCTATACCTAGGGTTCTAGGGACATGGATATGTTGTTCATCCACACTTATTGGCAGGTATCCTTGCCGCTTCAATTCTTGCCGGAAGGTCTTCAAGCTGGCTCCTCCCATCCACCCGGGTGGTAAAACTCTCGGCTCCGCCCCATGACGCCAGATCTTCCTTACAGCTTGAAAGCTCAGGTTCCCTCCTTAGCGCTCTGCGTTTTCGACTGCTTCCTGGAAATTTCGGTCTTCAAAATCAGTTGGAAGTTTTTCTGAAACTTCGATCTTTTCTTCTTCGCTGCGGCGATGGCTCATTCTTTTTCCGGCCCCGGGAGGCGCCCGGTTAATTCCTCCAGGAGAGACCCGCACTCCACGTGCGTTTACCTTGACCTGGATCGCGATCCTCAGCTTGCGAGTTTTGTTGTGCTCTTCGGCCAGCTCTCTGGAGGACCGCGTCTGCCGTCGGGCTCGGGCGCCTGCAATTTCCGCCCGGAAAATTTCTATTTATCGGCAGCATCCGCCCGGCTGTTTCTGAGCAGCTCGATCTTCTTCCCTCCGGGGAGGGGGTGTCTTCCGCTCCCTCTTCCTCGGTCGCGGCGTTTATCCCACTCTCCTTGGGCTCTCCTCATGCAGCTTCGTTCAAGACGCCGCCAGTCCCTTTCCTTGAAGGGAGAGGAACCTTTGGGACCTGCCTCTCGGCCCAAGTCCAAGGAGCCACAGGCTAAGTCCCTTCGTTTGCTCCGGAGGGAGCAGGAGAGTTCCCCCTCCCCTGCCGGCCGATGCTCAACTGCGTCGAGGATGCAGCCGCCGCTGGTCTAGCGGTGTCCCCGTCAGGTCAGCCGGCCAGGACCCCGTCGGCGTGGCGAGCCTCGACCCGTCATCTGGGCTGTCTTCTGCTGATGCACGCCATCCCTTAGCGGTTCCCCGGCGGGCTGAAATTCTGCGGTGCAAGGGTTGACGGTCCCTCGGCCATTTCTTCCGAGCGCGAAGGAGGAAGCGGGCGCGCTCGGCTCCTTCCCAGAGCCGCATTAGTTTCGAGGTTGGTCTCGGTCCTCCTCTCGGTCTAACCCGCTCACGCCCGACCTCGGCGTTCTCGGTCGGGCACCGAGTCAAGTGGCATTGCCATTCTTCCTCGTCCCCCTCCTCGGATGAGGAGTGAGCTTCGATGCCGTTGGTGTCGACGTTACGAGGAGTTTATGTGGCAGCAGCTGTTGTTGTCCGGGAATCAATCGACCCCGATTCATTCTCCGGCTAGTAAGCAGCCGCCGCCCGGTCGGCCAACGCAGCCGCTCAAGGCAGTCGAGGTGCCCTCTCCGGGGCCGGTTGCTCGTCCGATCCCTGCTGCCCCACCGTCCTCGGTGGCACCCAGGCCAGGCCATGACCTGTCCCGCAGGTTATTTGTTCCCCTCACTCCCGCCCGCCCTCGGCAGACGAAGAGTGACTCAGGCCTGCGGCAGCTTTTTGCAGACCCCTCGGAGCCCAAAATCGACTCCGCTATGTTTCCTAGCAGGGAGGACCCATGGTCTTCCCCGGAACATTCTGTGGACGACAGCCCATCGTCCTTTATGGGTCTGCTCCAGCTCATCTCGGAATTCACTGGGATGCAGCTCGAGCCCGTTTCCAAATGGGCCCCTTACCCCCTTACGGAGATTCTAGACCAAGGGGGCTCACCCTCGGAGGCCTTCCCGGCGGCTGAGGCAATCGTGGGCCCAGCTTTGGAGCTCTGGCGACGGCCTACTTCCTGCCCTGCGCCGTCGGCCAGGGTGGACAGGAAGTACCCTGTCCCTGGCGGTTCTCTGCCCGGTTTCTCGGAACACCCCTCGGCTGAAGGGGTAGTCACCGACAATGTTTTCCAATGTTTTGGAAAACGCTAGGGATGTGGATAGGCCCCCTGACAAGGAGTCCAAAAGGATGGACTATGTCGGGCGCAAGGTTTACGCTGCATCCTCCCTAGGCCTCCCATCAGGCCAGCTCGGCGGCACTGATGGCACACTTCTCCCACGCCCTTTTGGGCTCCCTGGACGGGGTCCTCCCTCATTTCCCGGCTGACCTGCGGACCACGGTCCGGCGGGTGCGGGACCAGGGTAGGGCGGTGGCGAAACAGCAGCTCCAGACGGCTCTGGATCTGGGCGTCTCCTGTGCCAGATCGGTGGCGGCCGCAGTGGCCATGCGCCCGCAGGGCGTGGCTGAGGTTATCCTCCTTCTCTTTGGAAACCCAGCACGAGTTAGCGGACATTCCCTTCTTGGGGACTGAACTTTTTCGGCCCTGGAGTGGAGGGACACCTCCAGGGGCCCGAGAAGTCCGATGCCACTCCGGATTCGGTCACTCCCGCCTGGAGGGACAAGGGCAGCCGACAGCCTTTGCGTAAGCCCCTTTGTCCCCCGGCCCCTGCGGCTCGACCGGCCCAGCACGAGGGCCAGCAGACATGCGCTGGGCGGCCTGTCGCCAGACCAGCGTCTTCCTCCAAAAGGAAGCAGAGAGGTAGGGATCCGAGAGCCCCCTCGGCCTCTTCCTCCGCCAAGCCTGCTCAGTGACGGGCTAAGGGGCGCTGTCCCCGGCCCCGTCGTCCCTGCCCGGGTTTCCCCGTGGGGGGACGGCTCCACACCTCTTCCTCTTGGGTGGTGCTAAGGGTAGGTCCTGTCGCGGGTTGCGAGCAGGTTTTTCCCCCTTTTGAGCCGTTGCCCCACAGGGATCTTGGGTCCACAGCCTCTTCGTCGGCCCTCTAATTAGAGGTGATCAGGAAGGTGGTGGACCCTACTTCTGACCCTGGGTTCGTGTCCAGGTATTCCTGGTCTCAAACGGACGGGGGGCTTGCGCCCCATCCTTCTGCATGCCTGGATGGTCTCTCTGCCTGATATCCCATCCTCAGAACGAGGCGTGCGGCTTCTTCCTGGGCCTCCAGGACGTACTTACTCCTTGTTCCGTCCGTTTCTTGGGAGACTCCTCCCTTTCCTAAGCAGGCGATCTCCTTACGAGTTCCTGGCCAGGCCCTTCGTTCTCTGCTCAGCAGTTTCTGCGGCATTGAGGGGTTCGGGCGTAACCCCACCCGGATGGCGGCCTGATTACAACCCTTCCAGGCTCAGACTGGTCTCCCTTTACCGGAGCTACGTTGGAACTCGTGTCTTAGCGGGTGATGCTTCTTCGGGACTAGGCTCGACTCTTGAGTCCGAGCTCGGCTCCTGGCGGACAGGGCTGAGGTTCTTCCTCCCTTATCTAGTCAGGTCTGACTGGGCAATTGCGCCCTACCGGGACCTCCTGGGCCTCATGGCGGCCGGCTCCAGCATGGTCTGCTGGACCCGCTGGTTCATGTGTCCCCCTAGTGGGGACAGGCCAGCCAATGGTCACAGTGCTGCATTCCTCGGACCAGTTCGTGACTACAGCCCAGGAGTTAGGGGAACGCTCCCCCTCGGACCATTCCAGCTCCTGCAGGGAACATCCTGTTCATCCGCCCTGAGTCGACAGTCTTCTCTGATCGATGCTTCTCGGATGGGTGGGGGTGCCCATCTAGGGGAATACAGAGTGCTTCGCCTCTAGTCCTCTCGGGAGTCCCGATGTCCTTCCTACCCGCAGGAGCTCCAGGCGGTCCGCTTAGCTTGCACCGCTCGCTCCGTTTGTGCAGGGTCTAGTGGTTTAAGTCCAAGCGGACAACACCACAACCATGTGCTACCTACCCCACCAGGTTCGGTCAAGCCCCTTGCCTCGGCGTAAGGAGGTTCTCTGCATTGGGTTTTTTCACGCAGTCGGAGGCGGTTTCCCAGCCATTTGATGGCAGGAGCCTCCAACTCCCTGGCTGATGCCCTAAGCCGGACATAGGCTGCGCCTCTCGAGTGGTCTCCCCTGCCGGAGGTAGCACAGGATCTTCTCCCTCCTCCCTCCAGGGAGAATACGAGGCCGAGACTGTTTCATGCCGCCCCCTCAGCAAGGTTTGCTGTAGGGATGCCATAGAGCCGCGGACCCCAGGCCCTTCCACGCCTCTCCCCTTTTCCCTTGACCTACGGGCAAGGCGGGGGAGGGGACTGGGGCGTGGCGATGCTAGTAGCCCCAGACTGGTTCTAAGCTCTGGTATCCAGCTCTCCTCAGTCTCAGCCCCAGGCTCCCAGGCGGCTTCCAGTCCGCCTGGTCCTGATTTCTGTTTTCAGGAGAGGGTTTTCCATCTGGACCTTCAATCCCTGCACCCTGAGGCCTGGTCCCTGTGCGGCTAGGGGCCAGGCCTTGGGTCCTCGGCAGGGTCCTTGATGTTCAGGCGTCCTGCAGAAGGTCAAGTAAACATGCTCGCCTTCAATGAGTGGGGTTCTCCATTTGATGATGGGATGGGGCCTGGCCCTCTCCGTCCAGCGATCCATTCTTTGAACTGGGGCTTGACCGGCTGACCCTCTAGGTGCTTCTGTTGATCACCACCATATCTTCCGGTAGCGGGCCGGAAGCGCAGTCGAGTAGGCCCAGTTAAGGTGGTCTGGCCCTTCTCTAGGCCTCGATCACACCTCCCCTTTGGGGGAGAGTATCCCCATTTCTGTGGGACCTGCGCTGGTATGGGCTTAGCTCACGGGCAAGCCGTTCGAACCGTTGCACAGGTGCGAGTTTCCCCCACCTGTTGTGGAAGAACACCTTCTTGGGGCTACTCTGCCATCCAGAAGAGGGAGAGTTCCAGGCGCTCCTTTGAATCTCCCTATCTGGTCTTCCACAGGGACAAGGTTGTCCTGCGCCCCACCCGAAGTTCCTTCCGAAGGCGGCGGCGGAGTCTTCCCTAACCGGGTATTGTCTCTGCCGAGGTTCATCTCCATTCACACCTCGGAGGCCGTATATAGGTTCCATGGGACCCTATTTAACGCTCACCTACCCAGGGAGTGTAAGGCTGAAGTTCGGGAGAGGTTCGCCAGCTGTTTGTCATCTACGCTGGAGCCGCACCTGGCAGACCTGCAGCCAAGCAGACGACGAGCGGGTGGGTCACCTCCTGCATAGGTCTCCGCTATAGGTGGGTGGGCATGGAGCCTCCCAGAGGGATAAGTGCTCATTTTACCCACCCTTCCGCTGCATCGGTGGCTGCTTCCGAGGATACTCTGGTCCAGGATATCCGCAGGGCTTCTGCCCGGAAGCAGGCTTACCGTTTCCCCTTCCACATCGACCTTGGGTCACGCTGGGATGCTGGTCAGGGCCTCGGTTCTCCAGTCTTTCTACCTAAGTAGGGGGTGTGCGCCTTGCCTCCCTCCTCCTCCTCCCAGAGAACTGCTAGGAGTCTGCCAATAAGTGTGGATGAATAACATATCCATGTCCCTAGAAATACTGGTTACTCACCTGTAACAGGAGTTCTAGGAATGGTATATGTTGTTCATCCACACGACCCACCTGACCT
This sequence comes from Neoceratodus forsteri, assembly GCA_016271365.2. Classification (NCBI taxonomy): domain Eukaryota; kingdom Metazoa; phylum Chordata; order Ceratodontiformes; family Ceratodontidae; genus Neoceratodus; species Neoceratodus forsteri. Next base: position 1,018,338,321 of record CM057454.1, on the reverse strand, counting down.
CCCCGGCTTCGACCCACAACCTGAGCTTCCAGCGGGCCAGATCTGGCATCCTGGGGTGGAGCTGAGAGTTTTACCACCCGGGTGGGTGGGAGGAGCCAGCTTGAAAACCTTCCGGCAAGAATACCTGCCAATAAGTGTGGATGAACAACATATACCATTCCTAGATCTCCTGTTACAGGTGAGTAACCTGTATTTACCAGAGGTTGATATCCTCCGATTGCAGTTAGTGCAGAATGTGGCAGCCAAGTTGTTGACTGGTTTATCAAGATCTTGCCATATCACTCCTGTGCTCCGCGATCTGCACTGGCTGCCGGTACAGTGGCAGATCACCTTTAAGGTCGGGCTGCTGACCTACAAAGCCCTATACAGACAGGGACCTGGCTACTTGCAAGATCTTCTGCACCTCTACCCCACCTCCGCCCACTTACTTCTGCCGACGAGTGATTGCTAGAGGTTCCTAGGGGCACACTCTTTTGCTTTTGTGACCCCAAATCTGTGGAACACTCTACCTCGTCGAGTTAGAGAGTGCCTGACCACTGACAGTTTCAGATCTGAATTAAAAAAGTATCTTTTCAGCCAGGCATTTCCGGATGAGGGTCAGGTCTAGCTGTACCGCTATCTGATTGATATTTATTAAGATGTTTGTATCGTGTTTTATTTATTGATCTATGTATTGATTTTAATTTATTTTAGGTTGTAAAGTGCTTTGATCTGCTGGAATTGCACTTACAAACAAAATTTTGATTGATTGATTTGATTGATTCATTGATAATCAAACTGTAGATGGAGGAGGCCAACATGATCCTGGTAGCTCCATTCTGGCCTTGGCAGATATGGTTCCCATTACTACAGCAGTTAGCGGAGGAACCTCTGGTCTCTCTTCCTCTCTGTAGGAATCTGTTGACACAGGCTCAGGGATCCTGGTACATCCCTGCCTCAAGTCCCCCATCTGCATGCTTGGCCCCTGAGGACCGGATGGCGAATATCCTAGTAGCCGCTCTGAAACCCTCCACTCGAGCCACTTATGCCATGAAGTGGAAGAGATTTGCCATCTGGGCAGCTAAACATAGTCTGGACCCTTTCACCTGTCTGGTGAGCCAGATTCTGGGCTATATATCACATCACTGTTGGACTCTGGTCTCCATTACTCTTCCCTTAAGGTGCACCTTTCGGCTATCTCGGCTTTCCATGAGCTGGTGGGTGATCGCATCGTGGTTCAGCTGGGTATTTCCCCATACCTTCTTGAGGGGCATCATGCATCTGAAACCTCCAATTCATTCTCCTGTTCCAGCTTGGGATTTGAATTTTGTTTTCGAGAAATTGACCGTCTCCTTTTGAGCCAACTGCAACTTGCGAGCTACTCTTCATTTCTTGGAAGCGTTATTTTTGGTTGCTAGAAAATACAAAATTACACATGCCCACACAATGCAAAGCATCATGGGCTGCATATGCAAATCACCACAGAATGTTATACTGGTCCAACTTTAAGCAGAATTGCATGGTGCCGAAAGGCCTCTCACACAGTTTGCAAAGGGTGCTAACAGATGACATAAACACGTGTTTCGTCCTACCAGGACTCATCAGTATGCCTTGCTTTGGTTGCTGTTACTTCTGCTTGAAGGATTTCTGAGCTTCAGGCCTTCTGGTGCAAGGAGCCTTATTTGATTTTTCACAAAGACTGGGTGTCTTTGCTCACAAATCCTAAATTTCTTCCTAAGGTGGTATCTGAGTTGACCGTAAACCAATCTGTCCACCTTCCTGTTTATTTTCCTGAGTGTGCCAATCCAGGGGAAGCACTGCTCCATACGTTAGATGCGTGCAGAACTTTGAAGTATTATATTACCATCTCCAGACTAAAAAATGCAGACAGCTTTTTGTTTCTTTCGGCACAGGCAAAGATGGCAGTCGGGTTTCTAAACAATGTTTGTTTAAATGTTTGTCAAATTGCATTGTGTTCTGCTGCAATAAATATGGCAGAGAGTTGCCAGGAGCGGTGAAAGCTCATTCCACAAGGGGCATAGCTACCTCTGTGGCCTGTTTCAGAGGGATGTCAGCCACTGACATTGGCGCGGCTGCCACCTGGAATACCATCCATACTGGAGGCGCTAAATAAACTAAAAGCAGACAAAGACATGAGATTAGACGAGATGCGCCCCAGAATCCTTAACGATCTGGGGGCAGAATTAGCAGCCCCTGTGGCAATTCTATTCACAAAATCCTTGAAGAGCAGTGTGGTACCTGAAGACTGGAAAAAGGCAATACTGGTTCCACTTCTCAAATCAGGCAGTTGCGAAGAGGCTAGTAATTACAGACTGGTGAGTCTCACATTTATAGTAGGGAAACTAATGGAGACACTGCTCAAACAGAGGATCATAGCATTCCTCGAAACAAGTGGCCAACAAGACCCTAAACAGCATGGTTTCACAGCAGGTAGATCATGCCAGACAAATCTGCTGAAGTTTTTTGACTGTGCTACAAAAATAGTGGACCACGGTGGGGCAGTAGATGTGGTCTGCCTAGACTTTAGTAAGGCCCTCGACTTGATTCCATACAGAAGGCTGGTAAAGAAGCTTGACCACACAGGAGTTGGTCCAGAAGTAGTCAGATGGGTACAACACTGGTTACAATGCAGAACCTAGAGGGTACAGGTTAATGGAAAGCAATCGACTGATGGCAGAGTGACCAGTGGGGTGCCCCAGGGCTCAGTGCTGGGGCCTCTGCTCTTCAGTGTTTTTATAGCAGACGTTGCTGATGGATTTGAAGGGAAGGTGTGTCTGTTTGCAGATGACACCAAGATATGTAATGGTGGACACCTCAGAAGGAGTGAGCAAGATGGAAGCTGACCTCAAGAAACTAGAAGAATAGTCTGGAGTGTGGCAACTGAGATTTAACTCCAAAAAGTGCAAGGTCATGCACATAGGAAAGAAAAGTCTAACAAAAGAGTATTACCTAGGAGGTGAAAGGCTGGCAGCCTCAAACCAGGAACGAGATCTGGGAATCATAATCTCAGATGACTTAAAGGTTAGTAAACAGTGTGAGAAGGCAATATTGAAGGCCAACAGAATGCTGGGCTGCATTGAGTGGGAATCACGAGCAGGAGGAGAGAGGTGGTACTACCACTGTATATTTCGCTGGTCAGGCCTCACCTGAAATACGGAGTCCAGTTCTGGAGGCCTTACCTCAGGAAGGACATTGACCAGGTGGAAACAGTACAGAGAAAGACGACAGAAATGATTCAGAGTCTGCAGTACATGTCCTACGAGAAAGACTTGGGGAACTGAATATGTACTTCCTGGAGCAGAGAAGAGAGAGAGAGGGGACATGATCGAAACATTCAAGTACATAAAAGGCATTAACAAGGTACAGGCACAGGAACTTTTTCACTTCAAGAAGGGCCCTGGGACCAAGGAACATGACCTCAGGCTGCAAGGAGAGAGGTTCTCTACCAACACCAGGAAGTTTTTCTTCACAGAAAGAGTGGTGGGCGCCTAGAACAGCCTGCCCCAAGAGGTTGTGAGGGTCAGCACGAGGATTCAAGAATGCATGGGATAGACACAAGGGAGCCTTGACTACTAAGGGCAACTAGAATGTCCAACTAGGTCTTAAAAAAAATGGGCAGATTAGATGGACCTAGCGGTCTCCTTCTGCCATCAACTTCTGTGTTTCTGTTTTCTATCCCTTCCCCCTGCTGCAATGGTGTTCTTCTCAAACTGCAGTCGGAGGGAGAAGAGATGATTCTGGTGGCACCCTCCTGGCTGCACCAGGTATGGTTCCCACTTCTCCAGCAGCTTGCAGTGGACCCTCCTATTTTCCTACCCCTACGTTCAGACTTGTTCTCCCAGGAGCAGGGAACCCTGGTCCATCCAGATCTCAAATCCCTGCATCTCCATCCGTGGTTCCTACAGACCTAGCTGTCTCCAGATTTGAGGTATCCCCCAGGGTAGTGGACGTTCCGGTGGCTGCTAGGAAGCCTTCCACTAGTGCCACTTATGCTATGAAATGAACATGGTTCTGCATGTAGGCTACCACTCTGCATTTAGACCCCTTCACCTGTCCAGTGAATTCAGTTATGGAATACCTCCTCTCCCTGTCAGATTCCGGACTGTGCTACTCCTTGCTCAGGGTGTAGCTCTCTGCCATTTCAGCCTGTCATGCACCTGTTGAGGGCAAAACTCTTGCCCAGCTGGATCTTTCCCGTACATTTTTACAGGGCATTCTGCATGTGAAGCCTCCCATTCAGGACCCTATCCCACCATGCGACCTTTTGTTTGTTAAAGAAAAGCTGAACTTGCCTCTCTTTGAACCTGTCGTAAGTTGCGAGCCGCGCTTTCTGTCATAGAATGCATTGTTTTTAGTTGCCATTACTTCCGCTCGAAGGATCTCTGAGCTTCAGGCACTGATCTGCAAGGAGCCTTATTTAGTTTTTCACAAGGACAGGGTGTCCTTGCAGACTAATCCTAAGTTTCTTCCCAAGGTGGTGTCAGAGTTTACTTGAATCAAGACATCTGTCTTCCGGTTTACTATCCAGAGCACTTGAACTGAGGGGAGGCCCTGCTTCATACTCTGGATGTTCACAGGGTGCTTCGTTATTATTTAGAGTACATCCGACCCACTAGAAAGTCTGACCAGTTGTTTGTATCATTCGCTCCCAGAATAGCTGGGGCTTCTGTTTCTAAACAGTGTTTATCCAAATGGTTGGTTAATTGTATTGTTTTCTGCTACACTAAGTATGACAAACCTTTACCGGGCTCAGTAAAAGGTCACTCTGCCAGGGGCATGGCAGTTTCCTTTGCCTCCTTGAAAAATGTGTCAGCCGCAGACATTTGTGCAGCAACTACATGGAGTTCTGTCCACACCTTTGTCAAACACTACAGTTTGGACATTGGATCTCGATGCAGAGCAGGCTTTGGATTGCCAGTCCTTCAGGGTCTGCTCTCTTAATTTTCTTCGGGAGACTTTTACCTCCACCCATCTGACCAGGGTCTCTCCTTACTCCTTGGGACTCAGTCCTAAAGGTGTTACCAGCTGCAAGAGCCCCCACGAACTAAGACAGTACAGTTATGTAAGAACTTACTGTAACAGTAGATCTTCGAGAGGAGATTGTGCAGCAGATACTATTTTTCCCACCCACCTTCCCCCTGGTAGCTGCTTCTCCATCAAAGATACCTTTACTTTCCTCAATTAGAGGAACCTCCTCAGTTCTCCATTTTTCCTTACTTGCTGGGGTCTCCAGTGGGAGAACTGGAGATGGGCTGAGGGACTGACCCTTTTATACCGTACATTATGTCAGGCATGGGCCGACGTTGGGGGCGCTCCCCCAATGAATACTGCTAGCTAGAAGTTTTCTATGAGGTCCTGGCACCTGCCAGCTTCAGTCCTAAAGTTGTTACCTGCTGCAAGAGCTCCTCTCGAAGCTCTACTGTTACAGTAATTTCTTACATGACTGTGCTGTCTTCTAGGGACACATTTCAGGGAACAGGCGGTGACCATTGGGGTGCCACAGGGGTCAGTGCTAGGACCAGTACTCTTTAACATCTATGTTAGTGACCTAGTGGAGGGTCTGGAGGGATGGGTGTGCCTGTTCACAGATGATACAAAGGTCTGCAATAGGGTGGATTCACCTAGTGGGGTGCAAGCCATGAGGCGGGACCTGGAGAGGCTGGAGAGGTGGTCTGACACCTGTAAATTGAAGTTTGCTACACAAAAGTGCTTGCTGATGCACCTGGGGAGGAAGAATAGGAGGGAAACTTACTCCTTTGGGGGGTTGGTGATTAAGGAGAAGGAAACAGAAAGGGACCTGGGGATTATGGTATCGCTTGACCTCAAGGTGGACAGCCAGTGTAGCAAGGCAGTGGGAAAGGCAAATAGAATGTTGGCCTGCATTGCAAGGGGTTTTAATAGCAGGAAGAGGGAGGTGCTAATGCCATTATACAGAACCATGGTTAGGCCGCATCTGGAGTATGGGGTGCAGTTCTGGAGGCCTCACCTACGAAGAGATGTTGAGCTGATGGAGAGGGTGCAGAGAAGGGCAACCAAAATGGTACGAGGGATGCAGGATGTACCCTATGAGAAAAGATTGAGAGGGCTGAATTTGTACCCTCTGGAGACTAGGAGGGAGAGTGGGGACATGATTGAGACCTTTAAGTATCTGAAGGAAATAAATAAGGTAGGGGGTAACAGCTTGTTCAAATTGAAGAAGGGAGTGAACACGAAGGGACATAGTCTCAAACTGGAAGGTGGGCAATACAGAGGTAATGTCAGGGGGCAGTTTTTCACGTAGAGGGTGGTGGAGGCTTGGAACAAGCTGCCGGAGGAGGTAGTGGCAGCTGAAGTGGTGGAGAGGTTCAGGAGAGCTTGGGATAGATTTTAAGGGTTGGGAAAAGAGGGTGGAAGCATAACAAAAGGGAGGTAGGGTGTTGGGCAGACTAGATGGGCCGTGGTGCCTTTCACTGCCGTCACATTTCTGTGTGTAAGGGGATCTCAGTCATCAGGTCCACCATTCCCCCTTTTTTTTTTGGGGGGGGCTCTCTCTTAGAACTGGCTATTTGGTGTATCCTGCCTTTCATATGGGCCTGGGCACCTCTGTCCCCCATGGCTTGAGCTATGCTCCCTTTGTCTCCGGGGGAAAGAACTGAGGAGGGAGCAGGGCTGCTCACGACTTAATAGCATTGGTGACGTCGGCAAATGACATTGGCGTGGGAGGCCCCAGTTGTACGGCTGAAAATCTTCTGTGCGACTCCTGCTTCACTGAGGGTAAAGTTCCATCTGTGAGACTTGATGACTGAGATCCCCTCGAAGATGTGCTGTTACGGTAAGTTCTTACGTAACTGTTCTTTTCTTCCTGAGATGGTGTCTGAGTTTACCCTGAACCAATCTATCCACCTACCTCTTTATTTCCCTGAGCGTACCTGTCCAGGGGAAGCACTACTCCATACGTTAGACGTGTGCAGAATTTTGAAGTAATATCTGCTTCAAACTAAGGAGTGCAGAAAGTCGAAGCAGCTTTTTGTTTCTTTCGCCCAAGGAAGTGAGGGCATTCAGGTTTCTAAGCAATGCGTGTCCAAATGGTTGGCACATAATATTGTGTTCTGCTACAACAAGCATGGCAAAGAGTTGCCAGGGGCGGTGAAAGTCCATTCCACAAGTGGCATTGCTACCTCTGTGGCCTGTTTGAAAGGGGTCTCAGACGCTGACATTTGCTCTGTTTCCACCTGCAGTACTGTCCATACTTTCACAAAGCACTACAGTCTCAGGGACATTGCCTCTAGAGCCCATGCAGGTTTTGGCAGGGCTATGCTGAAGGGCCTCCTGTCTTAAGTTTAAGGATGGCCTTCCTCTCAGACTGTTTTTTTTTTTTTTTTTTTTTGCATCTGTAACTGCTCGGGACACGTTCCATATGTGTGACCTGATGACTGAGATAAGAACTTACCGTAACAGTAGATCTTCGAGGGGATCTCAGTCATTGGGTCTGTCTTCCATCCCACCATCCCAGTTTTGTGGAGCTTTTTCTCAGAACTGGCTAACTGGTGTATCCAGTCCTTTATCTAGGCCTGGGCACCTCTCTCTCTCTTTCTCTCTCTCAGTCCCCTATGGCAAGAGCTTTGCTCCCTTAGTCTCTGGGGGTAAGAACTGAGGAGGGAGCGGGGCCGCTCATGCCTTTATAGGGTTGGTGACATCAACAAGTGACGTCAGGTTAGTTGTGCTGCTGAAAATATTCCATGTGGATCCTGCTTCACTGACAGTGAAGTTCCATATGTGTGACCTGATGACTGAGATCCCCTCAAAGATCTACTGTTACAGTAAGTTCTTACATAACTGTTCTGTTTTCAAGAGACTCTTTCATTAGGCTGTGCCATCCCACCCTCCTTCCTCCTTAGGGGTTGTGACAAAGGATTCTTCTGAACATAGGATTTGCAAGAAAGTGAGTTGTGCTCACAACAGAGGGAGGTGAACCTTACAATTGTCTTTGGTTTGTAGCAGATATTCTGCAGGTGGAGGCTACTTCTAACTGAAAGGTGAAATAAGGAACTTAGAATTATCAGGAAAAGACAGTCTTGTTACAATTCTTAAGATTTTCAGTGCAGGAAGAGTTTAAAGCACAGCTGACTTATTTTGGGGCTGACTGTTTTCAGAACACAAACCACCAGGCTGTTTTGGGGCTGGGAGGTTTACCTGTGTCTGACTTGGATGTCTGGATTTTCTCTGTTTGATTAGCAGGAGATTTCGCTGTCAAATTGTTGTGTATTGTATCTTGCTGACAGGAAGGCACTCTATCATAGCGGTGGGTCAGAGCTTTTAGCTGATTGTTTTGTGAGGGCACAGTTTAGGCCCAACCCTTCCACCCCTCACCCACCCCTGGAAATAGTTCCTTTATACCTGGGGTTCTGACATCATTTCCTCAAGGTGCAAGGTGCATATCAATGTCATATCCTCTCTAGCACACAGCACTGAAAATATAAGCATACACATTGTATAATATATATATTTCTATATAACAAACCAATCACACACACAAAAAAAGTACATAATCATGTGGGAGTAGTGCAATGTAATAGCTGTGGGGCAGCAGTCTTCAGGGGTCTTTCTGGAGGCTGAGATGCTGCCCTATTTGCAGACAACTCTCTGCCCTGAGGAGGAATTTGCCCGTCTTCAGGCCACACTGGACAGCAGTAAGGGAACCTTCCCCCAGGCCAGACTGGATAGTAGGAAGGGAACCTCCCCCATCCAGGGAGCACCAGAGCCACCACCACTACCTCAGAGGTTGCAAAGAAAGCACAGCAGTTGGACCACAGTGGGCTCAGGGAGGGTGAGGATGATGGAACAGAGGCACACCCAGTTAGTTGTTCCACTCCACAATCCATACACCATTCTGAGGGAGCACAGCTCCCCTATGGATGCACCCACAGAGGAGATTAAGGAGGCTGAGGATACCTGTTACAAGGGAGGCCCACAGGAAGGAGGCAGAGGACACTACAAGGAAAGGAAGCAGCTCCTGGTGGGGGACTCAATTATTAGGGGGATAGAACTGAGGGGAGCAGGGAAAACTGAAGTAAGGTGCCTGCCTGGTGCCATGGCTTGGAGGGACAGGAAGCACATCCTCAGGATCACTAGAACAGCTGCACGGGAGTCTGAGCTGGACGTCATCGTCCACCTAGGAACAAATGACTTGGCTCAACATGAGATTAGAGCAGTGCAGAAGGACTTTGTAGAACTGGGAGGGGCCCTAAGACAAGTAGCACACACAGTATCCTTCCTGAGGTGCTGCCTGTCAATGGCATGAGTGAGGCAAGGTACTTTGCACATGCAGTTTAATGAATGGTTGAAAAAATGGTGTGGAGCACAGGGGTTTGGCTTCATTGGGGACTGGGGTTCCACCTGGAGGGACACCAGCCTATACTGGCAGGATGGTCTGCGTCTGTCCAGGATGGGAACAAGTCTTTTGAGCAATCGGTTTAAATGCTTCATTGGCAAGCTTTTAAACTAGTCAAGGGGGGAGGCACTGATAAGCAGCAGGAAAATCCCAGCCTCTCCCTACAAAATAGGGTACTAAATGAGAAAAAGACCGAGGTAGAAAGGTCAGTGGGGGATGCAGCAACAGAAGGTAAAGCCATCAAAAAATGGAAAGCAATGAGTACCAATGCCCATAGTCTGAGTAACAAGCTTCCTGAATTAGTGGCCTTGATGGAGGGTTAACATCTGGATATCGTGGCAGTCACAGAAACATGGTTCACACAAAACCATGACTGGGACGTAAACATACCAGGATACACTATCTACAGGAGGGACAGAGAGGGTAAAAGAGGAGGAGGAGTAGCTCTTTATATAAGGGAAGGAATCAAAGCAACAGAACAAAAGGGAAAACAGGGAGGAGAAGAAGCACTGTGGGTAAATTTGGAGACCGCAATGGCACCACAATCTGCACAGGGTTGTATACAGACCCCTTCTCACAGGAGGAAATGGACAAGGAAATGATAGAAAGTATACTTAGTATGGCAGAAAAAGGGGAGATATTGCTAATGGGTGATCTGAATATGCCAGATGTTAACTGGAGTGCAGTTGCAGCAGCCACTTCGAAGAGTGGGGTTATTCTAGATGCCCTACAGGGGGCATGCCTTAGATAACTAGTATTGGAGCCCACTCGAGAGGAAGGAATCTTAGACCTGGTTCTCTCAAATGGAGATGAAGAGAGGATCGCAGATGTAGAAGTGGGTAGCCATCTGGGAACTAGCGACCATCGAACAGTATGGTTCACAATAAACACAGCAATAGAGTCAAGCCATACAAAGGCAAAGGTACTAGACTTTAGGAGGGCTGACTTTGCCAAAATGGGTGAGTGCCTAAGGAATACAGTAGCAAATGGGCAGGAAGGAGGGGTGGAAGAACAATGGGGAATAATAAAAACTGCCATCACAGAGGTAACAAGCCTTTGTGTGAAGCAAATAAACAAAACTAAATGATGTAAGAAACCACTATGGTTCTCAAAGGAAGTGGCAGTGAAGGTTCAAGAGAAAAAGAAAGCTTTCAGGAAGTACAAGAAATCACAGAAGGAGCAGGACAGAGAACTGTATCAGTTAAAGCAAAAGGAAGCTGGGAAGGCAGTCAGAACAGCAAAGGCCCAAACCGAGGAAAAGATAGCCAACTCAGTTAAGAAGGGGGATAAAACCTTTTATAGGTACATCAGGGAGCGAAGGAAGACAAAGGAGGGATAGTGAGGCTTAATAAAGGGGGAGGGTGGGCAGAGGGTGACTGAAAAGGCAGAGATACTAAACAAATATTTTGCTCAGATTTACAAAGGAAGAGGGGAGGTACCTAAACAAACAGTAGAAACACTCTGGATACAGAAGTTGACACCAGCCCATTTACAGAAGAAAGGGTTCTGAAAGAACTCTTAAAACTGAAGGTGGACAAAGCAATGGGGCCTGATGGGATTCATCCCAGAATTCTAAAAGAACTAAGGGTAGAATTAGTGACACCACTGACTACCCTGTTTAACAAATCATGGGAGGATGGGATGGTACCCGAGGACTGGAGGAGGGCAGATGTGATTTCCTTCACAAAAGTGGGAGCAAGGCAGAAGCAGGAAACTACAGACCTGTTAGTTTAACCTCAGTGGTAGGGAAAATGATGGAATCACTTCGGAAGGAAAGAATTGTCGAGTATCTAGAGGCCAGAGGGGCACAGGACCCAAGGCAGCATGGATTCACAGCAGGAAGGTCATGCCAGACAAATCTGATGGATTTCTTTGACTGGGTGACCAAAGCAGTAGATCAGGGAGGGGCTGTGGACATGGCCTTCCTAGACTTTAGCAAGGCATTTGACACAGTCCCACACAAAAGATTAATATACAAGTTAGCTAGCCTGGGAGTGGGTCCCAAGATGACAGCCTGGGTAAAGAATTGGCTGGAGAATAGGACACAGAGAGTAATAGTAAATGGAGTCCACTCTGAAGAAAGGGGGGTTACTAGTGGGGTACCGCAGGGTTCAGTATTAGGACCGGTCCTCTTCAGTGTCTTTATAAGCGACATTGCAGAGGGACTGAAAGGAAAAGTATGTCTCTTTGCAGATGACACAAAGATCTGCAACAGAGTTGATGTACAAGGTGGGGTGGAAAGGATGAAAAGGGACTTGGCAAGGTTGGAGGAATGGTCAAATGTATGGCAGCTTAGATTCAATGCTAAGAAGTGCAAGGTAATGCACCTGGGAAACAAAAACCCAGGGGAAGAGTACACAATGGGGGGTGAGATACTAACAACAACAAAAATGGAAAGGGACCTGGGGTAGTCATATCAGATGACCTAAAGGTGGGCAAGCAATGTGAGAGGGCAGCAAGGAGGGTTGGGGGATACTGGGATGCATAGGGAGGCATCACCAGTAGAAAACAGGAAGTTATTATCCTCTGTACAGACAGCTGGTCAGACCCCATCTGGAGTACTCATGCAGTTCTGGAGACCCAGTCTTCGCAAAGACATAGACAGGATGGAAGCTGTCCAGAGGAGCAATTAAAATGATGCAGGGTCTGCACTGGAAGACATATGAAGAGAGACTTAAGGAGCTTAATATGTATAGCCTCGAGGGAGGGGGACATGATAGAAACTTTCAAGTACCTCAAGGGAATCAACAAAGTCCAAGAGGTTAGCATCTTTCAAAAAGAGGTGTGCAAGAACAAGGGAGCAAATTTGAAGATAGAAGGGGCTCAGAGGTAATTTAGAAGTATTTTTCACAGAGAGGGTTGTGGATGCATGGAACAGCCTTCCGAGGAGGTCGGGGAGTCAAAAACAGTGGTGGAATTCAAGCATGCATGGGACAGTCATAGGGCAATTCTAGGGGGTGGGGGTAGGAAGAAGTAGGCTGCTGGTTAACTAGGATCTGCATCTTATCCTGTAGGCAGGGAAATGGGCAAACTGGGTGGGCCAAGCGGTCCTTATCTGCCGTCAAATTCTATGTTTCTATGTGCTGCTGTCTCCATTGTTACCTTTTCCAGCCCTTTGTCTCACCTGGTATTTGGAGGGCCGGGGGTCTCTCCTGGTTCCGTAGAAGGATGACCTCCAAGCAGATGTCCAGCAGGGAACTGAGGAGAGGAGGGGCTGCCCACATTTATGTATTCGCTGACAACTGACGTCATCGTGAGTGGCCTCTGACTGACTGCTTCTAAAAGGTCCCTTGTGGTTCTAGTGCATGGCGTCTATAAATTCCAAAGGTGTGGCCTGATGAGAGATTCTCTTGAAGATGTACTGTTACAGTAAGTACATAACTGTTCTTTTTTGTTTATTTTACTGTGTATTTACAATTTTTCTCCGGTTCCCCATCGGTTCCCAGGAACCAGAGAAGGCTGTTTTTTGGCACGGTTCCCGCTCTTAAGGAATTGCTTTTTCTGTGTTCTTATATGTTACTACGCTAAAGGAAACCGCTTTGCGGTTTCTTGTTGTACTATCTCTGTTCCTCATTTCTAAGTTAACCAAGGCGATATTTGGTATCTGTAACATTGTTTAGATAAATTTCACTTGCTGTATGAATTTTAAGGGAACCGAACTGCATTTCTATTATTTTAAACCCTTTTTATGTTTGCTGTGCACAGGCACAGCGAACATAGTGCTGTGATACTAGTCATTGGCCAGGCTGATCACGACACTGTTCTGGCTTGCTGGGTGGAAACTTTGTGTAGTTCAAAGGAGCAAGTCGTCCCAATCATAGATAGGGTGGATGTTTCCTTTAATGTACATAACACCACCGAGCAAGCACAGCTGATCTGACATGATCAGCTTGTTGTGGTTCCCCCCCCCCATTTAATCTCCAGTACTGGCTACAGCTCCCCACCCTGCCCATTTTCATTGTGTGACACCAGGGAGCCCACCCCTGGTGCCGCCAAACATAAAGAAAACCCTCCCTTCCCTTCCATATTAATTTTCTGGCACAGGGGTGCCCAATCCCCCGTGCCAGCTGCTATCCCCTACACTGCCTGTTTTTACTGCGCAACACCAAGTAACCCTCACCTGGTGCCACCAAACATAACACCAACACTGGGGTGCCCAATCCTCAGTGTCGGTACCTGAAATAAATAAAACCTTTCCTTGTATTTTTTATTTATTTATTTTTTAATACTCCCTGGGGAAAAAAACAAAACGTTAATCGATGTCTGTTGCCACCGCCGTTACTGTTCCCCCACCCGACTGTCCCACTCAGCACCCACCGCTCCAAGCCCTTACTTACCTACCAGGGGTCCAATGCTGTAGTCCTCTCTGGACTGGAGACATGTCTTAACTCTTCAGCACCAGACTGCGAACTGAGGAAATCGGGTATGCAGTTCAATGTATTTCAGTCGTTTTTGAACTTGTTGTAACTTGGTCATTTTTGAATATTTTTTCCCCAAATTTTCAACGTGGCTTTTTTGGGACCCTACCTCATGAACAGTAACAGTGACATTATGCAAATCTGTGCCAAGAGGTGATTTTGCAGTCACTGCGTGATACCACCTTTCAGGCAGGATTTGAAAATGTTCTCTATTTCTTCATGAGGTGGGGTCAAGAAGGCTATGTTGAAAATTTGGGTAAAAATATTAGAAAACAACAAACGTCTTCTTCGAGGATATCTCTTTCATCAGGCCACACCTGTGGAACTATAAGTCGCCAGGCTCTTGGACCACATGGAAGCTTCGGTAAGCAGTTCAATAGGGGCCAACCACGACAATGTCAGATATCTCTCCCATGTAAACATGTGTGGCCCCTTCCCTCCTCCGTTCTTTTCCCGCTGTCGACCATACTCATCGGAACGTGCACGGGAACAACTTTTATTGTTTTTTCACCATAGTGACACAGTCACTTTCTTAAGTGATTTTCTTTTTTTGTTACTTTCTTATTTATTCCTCCTTTCCTCGGCTCTGGTCTCCTCGGGAGCACCATGTAGTCATCCCCCTATGGTCCGCTCCTACCTGGACAGTCCTCCGTCGCCCATGTAGCCTCGGATTACCCCCAGGTGGGGACGAGGTGGGCCCCAACACCCTGATATCTTCAGTAGCGTCAGTCGGGAGGGTGCCAGGAGGGCGGCCGCACATTGAGGGCAAGCTCCGGTACTCCATCTCCGCTGGAGCTAAAGGGTATTTTCCCATTTTCTAAGGAGTGGCTAGCGCCCTGATGTCAAGGCATTTGTGCCGACGTCTGCCACTCCCGACTCCTTCTCCCACTTCAGCGCTTGCTGTCTCTCCGGCTTCCGCCAGAGGCTATCCAGGCACTGAACTGCGACCCCTGTCCCTCCCAGGAGAGGAGAGCTGTCCTCCAGATGCTCGATCCTCTCCCGACCCCCAGCAACCCGGGCTCACTCCCGGAACTCGGTTCACCAGCATGGCGTGAGGTGTGGGGTCCAGCACCTCAACCCTCAGCGACACCAGGCCAGGCTCTTAAGTGATTTTCGACGGCATGTATGTCAACTAAAGAGCAATTAGAACTGTTCTGCTGTTGTGAGTGTGGTGAAAAAATATACTCCGGAGATCTGCATGTCTGTGTGTGCTGCCTCGGCCTGGATCATAACGTTTAGGCATGCCCAATCTGTAAAGGGTTTAACACAGCCATCCGGCGATGCCAAAAAGGCACTTTAGAAAAGCACCTTCTAGCCGGCCCGGTGATGCTGAGGGTTGAGGCGCTGGACGCCACGCCTCGCACCACACCGGTGACCCGGGTTCGGCAGTGGACTCGGGTCGACGGGGTGGCCAGGGAGGGAGGGAGGGAGAAGAATTGAGTGCCCAATGGCAGCTCTCCTTCTCCGGGGAGGGGTTACCGTACTCTCCGCTGCATTGCTGCCACGTGTTGGGGGAACCTCAGGGTGGTCGTTGTGGATGGGGAGACATTCCACGCAAGGGTAGACGTTGGCAGGGGACTGGTTTCGACGTGCGTCTCCATGCGTGCCGGCCACCTTGTCCCCATTGCATGCCAACGCTAGGGGAGGGATGCACCGGAACATCAGGAAAAAATATCCTGCCCTGGTCTAGGCAAACAACCTCAGCGTTGGTCCCGAAGGCAGCACCCAAGAGAGAGCAGACTCCGATGTCCGCACTCCCAGTCGTTGTTCAGGGGGAGATATGGGGGATCTCCGCCGCCCTGCACGGAGGGTAATCCGAGGCTGTGCAGGTATGTGGGTAAGCATTAGTACTGTAGGGGCAGACTACTCTGGGGCTGCTGATAGGGACCTTCAAGGAAACCCGAGAGAGTGAACATGGCAGAAAGTAGGAGAGATAAACAGAAAAAAAAAAAAAAGACAGGCACCTTCGTAAGCAGCAGGTAGCCTGAATGGAGAAGGAACTCCAGCAAAAGAGATCCACTGTGTTGCCAGCGCATTCCTTGGGATCCAAATCATCTAAATCCTGGGAAAACATAGACTTTGACAGCAGATAAGGACCACTTGGCCCACCCAGTCTGCCCGTTTCCCTACCTATTGGATAAGCTGCAGATTCTAGTTAACCAACAGCCTACTTCCTGCAACCCCCGACTATAATTGCCTTATGTCTGTCCCGTGCATGTTTGAATTTCCCCACTGTTTTAGACCCCACAACCTCTCCAGGAAGGTGGTTCCATGCGTCCACCACTCTCTCCGTGAAAAAAAATGTCCTTGCATTACCCCTGAACCATCCTACCTCTATCTTTAAATTGTGCCCCCTTGTTCTTACACATCTATTTTTCTGAATGATGCTACCCTCCTGGACTTTGTTGATTCCCTTGAGGTACTTAAAAGTTTCTATCATGTCCCCCACTGTCCCTCCTTTCATCAAGGGTATACATAGTAAGCTCTCTCAGTCTCTCTTCATATGGTTTCTGATGTAGACCCTGCACCATTTTAGTTGCCCTCCTCTGGACTGCTTCCATCCTGCCTATGTCCTTGCATAGATGAGGTCTCCAAAACTGCACGCAGTACTCCAGATGGGGTCTCACCAACTGTCTGTACAGAGGGATAACCACTTCCCTTTTTTTTCTTGTGATGCCCCTCCCTATGCATCCCAGTATCCCCTTGGCTCTCCTTACCGACTTCTCACATTGCTTACCCACCTTTAGGTCCTCTGATATGACTACCCCCAGGTCCCTTTCCATTATTGTTGTTGTTAGTACCTCCTCTGCTATTGTGTACTCTTCTGGATTTTTATTTCCCAGCTGCATTACTTTACACTTCTTTGCATTGAATCTAAGTTGCCATATGTCTGACCATTCCTCCAACCTTGCCAAGTCCCTTCTCATCCTTTCTACCCCCCCTGTGTATCAGCTCTGTTACAGATCTTTGTGTCATCTGCAAAGAGGCATACCTTTCCTTCCAGACCCTCTGCAATGTCACCTATAAAGACGTTACGGAGGACTGGACCCAGTACTGAGCCCTGAGGTACTCCACTAGTAACCCCCCCTTTCTTCAGAATATGTTCCATTCACTATTACCTTCTGTGTCCTATTGTGCAGCCAGTTTGCTGCCCAGGCTACCACCCTGGGACCCAATCACAGGCTGGCTAACTTGATTATTAATCTTTTGTGCGGGACTGTGTCAGATGCCTTGCTAAAGTCTAGGTAGGCCATATCCACAGCCCCTTCCTGGTCTATTACTTTGGTCACACAGTCAAAGAAATTGATTAGATTTGTTTGACATGACCTTCCTGCTGTGAATCCATGCTGCTTTGGGTCCTGTGCCCCGCTGGCCTATAGGTATTCAACAATTCTTTCTTTCAGAAGTGATTCCATCATTTTCCCCACCACTGAGGCAAACTAACAGGTCTGTAGTTTCCTGCTTCTGCCTTGCTCCCACTTTTATGAAGGGGAATCACATCTGCCCTCCTCCAGTCCTCAGGTACCACCCCATCCTCCCATGATTTGTTAAAAAGTGTGGTCAGTGGTGTCACTAGGTCCTCTCTTAGGATTCTAGGGTGAATCCTGTCAGGCCCCATTGCTTTGTCCACTTTGAGTTTTAGGAGTTCTTTCAGGACTCTCTCTTCTGTAAATGAACTGGCGTCAACCCCACTACCCAGAGTGCTTCTATTGTTTGGTTTAGGTAACTCCTCCTGTTCTTCTTTTGTGAATACTGAGCAAAAGTATTCGTTCAGTATCTCTGCCTTGTCACTGTCTCCCTCTGCCCACCTCCCCTCTCCTTTATTAATCTCCACTATCCCTCCCTTAACCTTTCTATGCTCCCTAATGTACCTATAAAAGGTTTTATCCCCCTTCTTAACTGAGTTGGCTATCTTTTCCTCGGTTTGGGCCTTTGCTTTTTTGACTGCCTTCCCCACTTCTTTCTGCTTTAATTGATACAGTTCCCTGTCGTGCTCCTTCTGTGATTCCTTATACTTTTTGAATACAGCCTTTTTCTCCTTAACCTTCCCTGACACCTCTTTTGAGAACCATAGTGTTTTTTTATTCTGCTTTGTATTCTTTGTTTCACACAAAGGCTTGTTGCCTCCATGATGGCAGTTTTGATTTTTCTCCATTGTTCTTCCACCCGTCCTTTCTGGCCATTTGCTAATGCATTCCTCAGGTATTCACCCATTATGCCAAAGTCAGCCCTTCTAAAGTCCAGTATCCTTGTCTTTATATGGCTTGTCTCCATGGTTGTGTTTATTGTGAAGCACACTGTGCAGTGGTCACGTGTTCCCAGATGTCTACTGAATTCTAAATTTGTGATCCTCTCTCCATTTGAGAGTACCAGATCTAATATTACTCCCTCCCGGGTGGGTTCCACCACTAGCTGTCTAAACAAGTCTAAAAAAGACCTCCAAGTTGCACAAACCCAAGCACTGGGAGAGGGAGTGAGAAAAAGACCAAACCTCCCCAGTCCATTCTCTGTCGGCCCTCCACGTGGGTCCGCCCAATTCAGCACCATTGACTGCTCCGGCAGCCAGACCATCAACCTTACTTCCAGGTAGGGGCAGGCAACAAGCACCACCGAGCCTAGGATGACTGGTGTGTCACCATCAACTTTGAGGGCTTTGCCTCCCCCGTCGACCTATTCCTGCGGTCCTGTCGATTACACCAGTGCCAATATACAGGCAGTACTGTCGTCCTTTACGGTCATCCTTAAATGCCTTCTGCCTCTTGTACCAAGAGCTCTGTCAACAGGGTACCTCAGCCAAACGCCTGTGCCAACGCATGCTAGGCTATGCCTCAGCCCTTCTCTCGCATGCCAGCGGCCTTCCCAGCCATTTCCCTTTGTCCTGTTGACCAGACTGACAGCAGCCTAGCATATAATCCTGACTTTATGGTGCAGGATGATGATGAGGAGACTGAAGATTATGTGGGGAGTCCCTATGAAAGCACTATTTCCACAGTCTCAACCTGCTTTGAGGACTCTGTGGTTTACACCCCTAGGTTGACCCTTGAGGACCCATCCTTCATAACCATGATGCAGCAATTTCAGGCTGCCATGGGATTCGACCTGGAGGAACAGGATACAACCAAGAAGAACCTAATAGACTTCTTGGAACTACCTGATTCCCCTTCCATTGTAATTCCACCCCTCCTCCCTTCTATGGAGGATGCCACCTTTCCTGCCTGGCATAGGCCTAATGTGATCCCTGCCATACACAGAAAGGCAGATGAGATGTATATGGCCCCTTCAGGTAGGTTTTTCTTTGCAGGCCAAGCTGAAGCAGATTATTTGATCATAATGCTGCTCATGATAGATCAAAGGCACCAATGCATCTTAGTTCTGTTCCCCTGATAAGGAATGCAGGAGGTTGGACGTAATGGGCAAAAGAACATATGCCTCAGCCTCTTTGGGCCTGAGAATTGCAAATTACCAGGCCACTATGGTCAGATAACAGAACACACTCTGGAGGAAAGCTAAAGCAGTGGCTCAGGCTCTCCCAGATGATGCATCAAAACAGGAGCTTCTTTACGGCTGGGCTGATGTAGGAAAACACTTACTACAGTATGTACAGCCTATGCTATATACCCTTTGCAGATTGTGTGAGAGGCCCTTTGGCAACATGCATTCCTGCTTGAAGCTGAACCAGCCTAAATGTCATGGTGATTTGCATATACATCCCATGATGCTTTGCATCATGGGGATATGTGTGATTTTAAATTTGTTTGAAAATTGGCTGTATGGCCAGTGCCCTTTGGGATAACCCTTGCTTCAGTGCTTGTGCACTAAGGTTCTTTGTCTTTTAAGCGTGTGTTTTTTTTTTCTTGGGGGCTCACCATGACCCAAACCCATAAGACCAACTTAGGGCTCTAGTTCATTTCCCCTGGAGTGTCATACAGACGAGGCACACTGATGAGTCCTGGGTAGAACAAAACATGTGTCTGTGTCTTCGGTTTGCACTGTTTGCAGACTGTGTGAGAGGCCCTTTGGCACCATGCATTCTTGCTTGAAGCTGAACTAGGCTAAAATGCCATGGTGATTTGCATACACATCCCATGATGCTTTGCATTATGGGGTATGTGTGATTTTGTATTTCTTTGAAACTTGGTTTTATAGCCAATGCCCTTTGGGGCAACCCTAAAAGCACTGAGGTTCTTTGTCCCTGTGCTATATCAGATGTGTCAGCTAGGGCAGCTGCATCAGGAAAATGCCTCAGAAGGTAATCCTGGCTAAGGGTGGCGAGTTTTGCAAATGACGGCCAGCAGTCAATTTTCAGTCCCCCTTTTCAGAGGATATAAGTTGTTTGGTTCAGATGTTCAAGATGTCTTCTCTGATTTGCAGGCCTCAGGCGAAACCCTGAAGTGAGTACACTTCCTCTCTCACACCCAGCCAAGAAACAGACAGAGGATGTCTTTTTCGTCCAGCTGGTACTAGACACCATACCACTACCAGACAATCAGGTAAGGGTAAAGGAGCAGGAGCAGGAGCCCTGCCTACCCCAGCAGCCACACCAGGTGCCCGCTCAAAAGCCCCTAGAAGTGGCAGTGCAACAGGAGCCACAATTTGTTCCACCCGACTCCTTTCACACACCCCACACATCATTACCTACTGGGGTGGTTGTTGGAGTCCTCTCTCCCTCCACCTGGAGCAGTGGAAGTAGGTGATCTCAGATGCCTGGGTCCTGGAAATAATAGCACAAGGGCATACTCTGGAATTTCTAGAAATACCTCCAGATCATTCACCAGTGACTTCACATTATCTTATATGTTACATTGCGCTGCTTCTGAAGGAAATCCACTCCGTGGCTCAGGAAAGAGCAATAGAACCTGTACCCATGGAACACAGAAACATAGGGTTCTGTTCTCAGTATTTCCTAGTTCGAGAATGGACAGGAGATCAATGCAAGGAAGTGCAAGATAATGCATATGGGGCACAAAAACCCTGGCACAATATATCAGTTGGGGGGTGAGGATATAGCATGCACCAAGCAGGAAAGGGATCTTGGAGTTATCATCTCTGATGACCTCAAGGCAGGGAAACAGTGTGACAAGGCAGCAGGTAAAGCAAATAGGATGCTGGGATGCATAGGCAGGGGCATCACCAGCAGGAAAAGGGAGGTCATAATTCCACTATACAAGACACTAGTGAGGCCGCACCTGGAGTACACTGTGCAGTTCTGGAGACCTTACCTACGTAAGGACATAGACAGGGTAGAGAAGGTTCAGAGGAGGGCAACAAAGATGGTGCATGGATTACATCACAAGTCCTATGAGGACAGGTTGAAGGCACTGAACATGTACTCCCTGGAGGAGAGGAGGGAGAGAGGAGATATGATAGAGATATACAAGTATCTTACAGGGAGGAACAGGGTGCAGGAATGCACTATTTTTAAACGAAAAAGATGTTCCAGGACTAGAGGGCATGGGATGAAGTTGGAGGAGGGACGATTCAGAGGAAACGTGAGGAAGAATTTCTTCACAGAACGGGTGGTGGACAAGTGGAACACCCTGCCAGAGGAAGTGGTGGGGGCTGAAACAATCACAGGATTTAAGAATGCATGGGATAGACATGAAGGAATTCTGGAGGTCAGGGGTAAGGGGCAACAGACTTCCTGGAAAACATAAACTGAACTTACAAACTTAAATGGGCAGACTGGGTGGGCCATAGGCCCTTATCTGCCGACACTGTCTATGTATCTATGTATCTGATTCCTATTTTTGAGCTCGGGGACCTGAGCTGTTTTTATGCAGTACAAAATGTTCAGGATGGTTACCTTAGAGGGACTACTTCCACTACTGCAGGTAGAGGATTGTCTCTGTTCCCTATACATGAAGGATGCCTAGCTCATATCAAAATTCAAAAACCTCGCAGGAAATATTTGAGGTTCCTGTTTCAAGGGGAATACTACCAGTTCAAAGTATTGCCCTTTGGCTCGTCATCTGCAACATGGGTCTTTACCAAATGCATGGCAGTGGTGGCAGCAGCCCTTTGCAGGGAAGGCCTTTATGTCTTTACTTACCTGGACGACCGGCTCCTGAAAGCCCACTCCAGGGAGCAAGTCCTGCACACCCTAGCCCGAACCAGGCAACTGTTTGATGCTCTGGGGGTCACTGTCATTGTGCCAAAGTCTGTCCTGACCCCTTGCCAGTGTCTGCCGTGTATAGGACAGTTTTGGATACTGCCCTAGACTCAGCCTTCCTGCCTCTGGAGAGGGCCAAGCGTCTGATTGCACAGGCCCAGCTAGTTCATGACAGCCAGTTTGTCACAGCCAGAACATTTTAGCTTCTCGGTCTAATGGCAATGAACATTGTCATAGTACCTCTGGCCAAGTTACATATGAGGATCCCTCAGTGGACCTTGAGAGTCCAGTGGGATCAACTCATGGACAGTCTAGAACAAAATGTTCTAGTAACCTCTCCTGTACACAAGGTGCTTAAGTGGTGGATGAAACCCAGCAATCTGCTGAAGGAGGTTCCTTTCCTGATTCCTTCTCCTTGCCAGATTTTAATGACTGATGCTACGGGGATGGGCTGGGGGGGAGCATACGTAGGGGCCCATCAGACGCAGGGTGTATGAATCAAAGTGGAGAGCACCCTGCACATGAATGTTCTAGAAATGCGAGCTGTTCTCTATGGCCTACAGGCCTTCCAGGCTCATTTGTCCATGGGTCATCTGTTAGTACAGATGGACGTCAGTGTGATGCATTACATCAGCAGACAAGGGGGAACTCACTCTTACCCCATGTGCAGGGAGACAATGAGAGAATGGTATTGGGATCTAGAACACGGTCTAGAACTGCTAGTAGTACATGTTCCAGGCGCCCAAAACGTCTTGGCAGACTTGCAAAGACGGTCACATTCCAGAATGTACAAATGGAACTGCTGACCTCAGTGATGGAAGACCTGTTCAGCAGATGGTGGTCGTCCAGAGTTGGACCTCTTTGCATCCCCAAACAACACAAAACCGGCGCTTTTCTGCTTGCTCATTCCAGGGCCTGGAGTTTTCTGGTGAGACACATTGTCCCTCTCATGGAAGGGGAGGTTTCTCTATGCCTTCCCTCCCTTTCCTCTGATTCAGAGAGTGTTACTCACACTTCAGATGGAGGCGGCAGCTCTAATCCTCATTGCTCACTTATGGCCTTGGCAGATCGGGTTCACCTCACTGCAGCAGTAGACAGTGGAACCACCAGGGACTTCTGTCACATGAGCAGGGAACCTCAGATCACTTCGCCTACATGCATAGCTCCTGAAAATATAGCCATTGCCAGATTTGGGGTCTTCCAAAAGGTGATTGGTGTCTGGATGGCTGCGTTCCAAATGAGTGCACACTGGGACGTAGTGCTCCAAAAACCAACAGATTGCTATTCGCAGAAAGGTTTCGGGCACATACAACTCATAAGAGAAACGCGTAAAAGTTAAAAAAAGTTTATTTCACAAACAAGTATCCTGACATGTTTCGGACTGATCCCCCAGTCCTTTATCAAAGGTAATGAAAGACAAATGCCAGAGAACACAGTATATATCTCATAGTGAATAATTAATCCAGGTGAATTCCATCAGAACAATTAATCACTTAACATACAAATCAAACTTATTCCTCATTGAAGTCCTACAAAGGGATTTTTCATTAGTTTATACTTTGTAAATTTCACATCTTCATACCAACAATAATAATAATAATAAATACCGTAGTATCACCATTTTGACTAACCCGAAGCTTTTCTGTATGAAAATACACTAAACTCATTGTATACAATTAAAATTTAAAATAACAAAAGACGGGGAGAGACATCAAACCAAACAACTTACACTGATTTGATGCACATCTTAATTTAGCTGCGGTCTTTTAGATATGGATATAATTCTAAGGGGCCATTAAGCCCCGGACTTTTATTGGCTTTCAAGGTTAACATCCAATAGTTTTCTCTTTTTAATACTAAATTATTATAATTTCCACCTCTTGGGTTTTTATTCACCTTATCAATTGCCATAAACTTAAAGTTATGTCGTTCAGGTTCTTTGTCAAAACAACATGTGCTGCTGTAGCATAGGTAACTTCTCCTCTCTGAATAGCTCGTAAATGTTCTCCAACCCTAATTTTGAAGCTTCTAATCGTTTTCCCTACATAAAATGCATCACAATTACATTTCGCCAAATATATGACTCCTGATGTATCACAATTCATAAACTGTCTAATTTCAAAATTTCTATTGCTATTTGAGCTAGAAAAACAATTCCCCTGTAACATGTGGCTACAATAAATACATCGTTTACACTTAAAATTCCCTTTCTTATTCTCTAACCATGTTCCTTTTTGTTTATTTTCATAATGACTTCTCGTTAATAAGTCTCCTACAGTAGGAACCTTTTTGAAACACAGTCTCGCCGGCTTTCTGGCTACTTCTTGCAGACCTGGTTCAGCTCCCAATACATGCCAGTGCCTGCCAATTATATTTTCAAGTTCTTTCGCTTTTGCTGAAAACTCTGTAACAAAATTAAAGCGATAATCATCATTCTGTACTTTAATTTTATTTTTTAGGAGGTCATCCGTATCAACGTCTCTAGCTTTACTGTAGGCTTCCTTAATATTATTTTTTCCATAACCCCTCTGTACCAATCTATTTGTCAGTTCTTCTGCCCCCTTCTCAAAATCTTTCACAGCTGTACAGTTTCGTTTGGTTCTTAAAAACTGACCAATCGGTATATTCTTTATGATATGCATAGGATGACAACTATTAGCCCGAAGTATAGTATTACCATCAACTTCTTTACGATACAGGGCAGTTTTAATTTCCATATTTTCTTTATGTCCAATCATTAAATCCAAAAATGTAATTTGTTCCTTTGAGTGGGTGACTGTAAACCTCAGAAAAGGGTTAGTTCTGTGTAAAAAAAAAAAAAAAAATCTACAAACAATTTCAGGCTATTCTCATCCCCCTTCCATAAAATAAAAATATCAATAAAACGCTTCCAACATATCATAAATTTATGAAAAACATTCACGTCATTATTAAAAATTAAATCCTCTTCCCACTTTCCCACAAATAAATTAGCGATCGATGGTGCGCAGGTGGCTTCCATAGCTGTTCCCCTTATCTGTAAAAAAAAGTTCTCCATCAAACATAAACACATTACACTTTAAAATACATTCCAAAAACTTCAATAGAATATCAGAACTACTAATCTTTGCTTTATTCAAAAAGGGAGCTATTGCATCTAGTGCTTCCTCATGTGGAATGTTAGTGTACAGTGATTCAATGTCCATTGTGACTAAAAGTCCATCCTCTGGTAATGTCACATCTTTCAAAAAATTTAAAATGTCTTTTGTATCCTTAATATATGAAGGTAAATTCCACACTAAAGGTTTCAAAAATGAATCCACATATCTTGATAGTGGTTCTGTTAGGGAGCCTATACCAGTAACTATAGGACGACCAGGCGGGTTCTCCAAAGTTTTATGGACTTTTTGAAGGATGTAGAAAGTGGCCCTGGTGGGATTAGAAACTGTGAGATAGTCTTTCACATCTTGATTAATAATTCCCTTAGAAAAAGCACCTTCAATAATCTCATCAATTCCATATTTAAAATCATATGTTGGATCATCTTTGAGTCTAATGTAATATTGAGTGTTATAAATTTGTCTCTGCACTTCCAAAACGTAATTTTCTTTATCCATTAGGACCACTGCTCCACCTTTGTCCGCTTGTTTTATCACTATTTCAGTGTCCTTTTTTAAAGTATGGATAGCTTCTCTTTCATTTCTACTTAAGTTCTGATGGGAACAGCTATGGGAGCCACCTGCGCATCATCGATCACTAATTTATTTGTGGGAAAGTGGGAAGAGGATTTTATTTTTAATGATGTGAATGTTTTTCATAAATTTATGATATGTTGGAAGCGTTTTATTGATATTTTTATTTTATGGAAGGGGGATGAGAATAGCCTGAAATTATTTGTAGATTTTTTACACAGAACTAACCCTTTTCTGAGGTTTATAGTCACCCACTCAAAGGAACAAATTACATTTTTGGATTTAATGATTGGACATAAAGAAAATATGGAAATTAAAACTGCCCTGTATCATAAAGAAGTTGATGGTAATACTATACTTCGGGCTAATAGTTGTCATCCTATGCATATCATAAAGAATATACCGATTGGTCAGTTTTTAAGAACCAAACGAAACTGTACAGATGTGAAAGATTTTGAGAAGGGGGCAGAAGAACTGACAAACAGATTGGTACAGAGGGGTTATGGAAAAAATAATATTAAGGAAGCCTACAGTAAAGCTAGAGACGTTGATAGGGATGACCTCCTTAAAAATAAAATTAAAGTACAGAATGATGATTATCGCTTTAATTTTGTTACAGAGTTTTCAGCAAAAGAACTTGAAAATGTAATTGGCAGGCACTGGCATGTATTGGGAGCTGAACCAGGTCTGCAAGAAGTAGCCAGAAAGTCGGAGAGACTGTGTTTCAAAAAGGTTCCTACTGTAGGAGACTTATTAACGAGGAGTCATTATGAAAATAAACAAAAAGGAACATGGTTAGAGAATAAGAAAGGAAATTTTAAGTGTAAACGATGTATTTATTGTAGCCTCATGTTATAGGGGAATTGTTTTTCTAGCTCAAATAGCAATAAAAATTTTGAAATTTGACAGTTTATGAATTGTGATACATCAGGAGTTATATATTTGGCGAAATGTAATTGTGATGCATTTTATGTAGGGAAAACGATTAGAAGCTTCAAAATTAGGGTTGGAGAACATTTACGAGCTATTCAGAGAGGAGATGTTACCTATGCTACGGCAGCACATGTTGCTTTGACAAAAGAACCTGAACGACATAACTTTAAGTTTATGGCAATTGATAAGGTGAATAAAAACCCAAGAGGTGGAGATTATAATAATTTAGTATTAAAAAGTGAAAACTATTGGATTTTAACTTTGAAAGCCAATAAAAGTCCGGGGCTTAATGGCCCCTTAGAATTATATCCATATCTAAAAGACCGCAGCTAAATTAAGATGTGCATCAAATCAGTGTAAGTTGTTTGGTTTGATGTCTCCCCCCCCCCGGTCTTTTGTTATTTTAAATCTTAATTGTATACAATGAGTTTAGTGTATTTTCATACAGAAAAGCTTCGGGTTAGTCAAAATGGTGATACTATGGTATTTATTATTATTGTTGTTGGTATGAAGATGTGAAATTTACAAAGTATAAACTAATGAAAAATCCCTTTGTAGGACTTCAATGAGGAATAAGTTTGATTTGTATGTTAAGTGATTAATTGTTCTGATGGAATTCACCTGGATTAATTATTCACTATGAGATATATACTGTGTTCTCTGGCATTTGTCTTTCATTACCTTTGATAAAGGACTGGGGGATCAGTCCGAAACATGTCAGGATACTTGTTTGTGAAATAAACTTTTTTAACTTTTACGCGTTTCTCTTATGAGTTGTTGGCTGATGGCTGCTAGAGAGCCTTCTACCAAGGCCATTTATTCCATGAAGTGGAAGAGGTTTGCTTTATGGGCCGCTTCTCATCACAGTTAAGACCCTTTTACCTGTCCAGTAAATCGGGTTCTAGACTATCTGCTGTCCTTGTCAGATGCAATCCTGCAGTACTCCTCTATTAAAGTGCACTTGGTAGCTATCTGTGCATTCCATGTGCCTGTTGAGGGTCATAAGGTTGCCCAACTGGTGGTGGTATGTACATTTTTGAGAGGGATTCTGCACTTGAAGCCTCCTATATGTAATACAGTCCCGGCTTGGGACTTGAATTGTGTGTTGGAAAAGTTTACTTTGGTGCCTTTCCAGCCGGTCATGACTTGTGGCCTATGCTTTCTTTCTTGGAAAGCATCGTTTCTGGTTGCCTTTACTTTTGTTCGAAGGATTTGAGAGTTGCAGGCTTTAATTTATGAGCCTCCTTATTTGATTTTTCACAAAGACAGGGTGTCTTTGCATTCTAATGCTAAGTGTTTACCAAAGGTTGTGTTGTTTACCTTAAATCAAACCATCCACCTGCTAGATTATTTTCTTGAGCATGCCAGTCCATGGGAAGCATTACTCCATTCTGAAGATGTACATAGAATACTCGGGTACTGTATACACTGCACGAAGGACTGCAAGAAGTCCTCACAGTTTTTTGTTTCATTCGCCCCTGGGAAGGAGTCGCTCCAGTTTCCAAACAGTACCTATTCACATGGTTAGGAAACTGCATTGCTTTTTGTTACAGAAGTATGGTAAGGAACCTCCTGGGGTTGTTCGTGGTCATTCCAGTAGAGGCACGGCCACATCAGTTGTCTGCTTTAAAAACAATTTGCTGCTGAAATCTGTGCAGCTGCTACCTGGAGTACTGTCCACACCTTTACAAACACTGCAGTCTGGACATTGCCTGTCAAAAAAGGGCTGGCTTTGACCTGGTTGTGCTCCAAGGACTACTTCTGTAGGCCTGTCCGCTCCCGCTACCCAGACTGTTTATGGTCAGTACTGCGTGATGCTTGTTCCATAGGTGTGGCCTGATGAGAGATGTGCTTGAAAAAGATCGAACAGTTTACGTACTCAACATAACAGTAGATCCTCAAGAGAATCTCTTTCATCAGTCCATGCCATCCCACGCTCCATCGCCCTGTCAGACCCTGAGACTCTGGGGAATGCTGTCTTCAAACAACATGAAGTCTTGCTGTATTCTGACATATTGCAGTGATGTCCAACCTTTGAACTGCCCCGGAGATGAAAGAGTTAACTTTCCATGCCAGGCATGGAACGCTGAGCTCGAGCACGGTTGAGACTCTGTCTGTTGCTGTTTGAACACAAACCGTCAGATTCTGTACTCCACCTCACTGAACAGTTGCTCCGGAGATTTTCTCCTTTGCTTGGTTCAATTTGTCGGTTAAAGTTTTTCTCGGTTTTCAACCGAATTTAAACCGTTACCTATCGGTTCAGTCTCTGTCTGTGGTTTCGTGAGTACTAGATAGGCTTATTTTTTGTTGTTATTCTGTGTGGAACTTGTAAACGTGGGATCAGTTCGGTTTGAACCGATCAGGTTGTTTAAAAAAAGTTTATTCTGCTTTTAGAGTGTGGTAACCGGTTTTTATCAGTTCTAAAAAAAATGGATTTTATTACGGTTTTTTCCACGACCTGTAACACGGTCAGGAACCGATAAGGGTGTCTTTCCTGGCGGACTGCCGAGAAAAGGGTAAGTTTTTGTTAGGACTGGCCATGCCTGAGAAACCCAAAAGAAAAACCGGGCCCACTGGGTTTCAACACTGTAGTGTGTGTGGGGAAGTCTTTGCTAAGGCTGATCCCCACACCACCTGTGTTTATTGTCTGGGGTTTGACCACCTTGATTCAGACTGCCAGATTTGTAAAAATTTCCTGCAGCTACCCTGGAAAAAAGAGTTGGTAGGCTCAGGGAAAGGGAGGCCAGGAAGTCCGCTGACCCAGATGGCCAGCCCGGTTCGGTTCCAACCGAACCAGAAGGAGTGCCCTCTGACCAGGGCGAAACTTCTTCGGGCAAAAGGAGAACCGACTCCGAGGAGTCGGTTCAGATTACAAGAACAAGAAGGGATAAATCAGCCGGTGCGGATCCACAAGTTCTTTCTCCGACCACTGATGAAATAGCCAAAGCGATAAAAGATTGTTCAGTCGCTGTCCCGGTTCGACCGAACCGGCACCATGAGAAAGCGCTCGGTTCGGTCGGTTCCCCGGTTCGGTTATAATTTAGAGAGTTTATGAGACCAGAGGAGGAGGAAGGAGAGTATGAGGAAAGTGAGTGTGATTATGAAAGTCTGGATGTGCCCATTGACCCAGACATCTCCCCAGACTGACCTTCAGGAGTGTCTCCTCCTAGGCTTTCTGAGTCCCCCTCCCATTTTATGTTTTACAAAAAAGTGGCTGTAACTCTTCAGCTTCCTATGGAAGAAGCTGTGGATGACCAGGAGGAGCCTGACTATGTTGAAATGATGGCTATCCCAGAGTCCAGGACGCTGGCTATTCCCCTTCATAAGTCCTTTGGGAAACAGACAATAAAAATTTTAAAGACTCCTAATTCTATATCTCCTGTGGACAAGAGAATGGACAAGAGGTTTACTCTCTCAGGCTCAGATACAGAGTTCCTTACCCAGCAATGCAGCCGTGTTGGGGTAGTGCAGGCTGCAGCCTGTGATAAGGCAAATATACCCTTGGCTTCACACACACACACACACCCCCCCCCCGATAAGGACTCCAGGGGGATTGATGCCATGGCAAAGAAACAGTACATGGCAGCATCCTTGGGACTCAGGCAGGCTAATTATATGGCCTATACAGCTAGATATCAGAAATCTAGATGGGACACTGTGATGGCTTTAGCTAAACAGGTCCCTGGCCAGCTGGCCAAGGAGCTGGAGCAGGTGGCTGCTGATGGGATTGAGGCATCCAAGGTGCAATTCCACGCTGCAGTGGACTCCAATGATGTTTCATCTAGGGTCATGACTACATCTGTGGCCCTTCGTAGGATGGCTTGGCTCAGATGTACTAGCCTGTCTCAGGATACACAGACTAAGGCCATGGATTTTTCTGTTGTGGGTAATTCTCTTTTGGAGCTTCGAGCGGTTCGTCTAGTCCTCACCGCCTTCGCTCCATTTGTACGGGGTCAAGTGGTCCAGGTCCAGACGGACAATACCACGACCATGTACTACCTAAACTGCCAGGGCAGGACGCACTTCATGCCTCTGTGCAGGGAAGCTCTCCGCACTTGGTCCCTCGTGCACAGCCTGGAGGCGGATCTCCTTGCCATCCATGTGGCAGGAGCCTCCAACATTCTGGCCGATGCCCTAAGCCAGATAGGAGCTGCGTCCCACGGGTGGTCTCTCCTGCCGGAGGTAGTACAAGATCTGTTCTCCCACTGGGGCACGCCTCAGGCGGACCTGTTTTCCTCCAGGGAGAAAGCGAAGCTGGGACTGTTTCATGCCTGCCCACCTCAGCAGGGCTCGCTGCAGGGGGATGCCTTCTCAAGGCCGTGGACCCCGGGCCTCTTCTACGCCTTTCCCCCATTTTCCTTGATCCCCAAGGTGCTTCTCAAGGCGAGGAGGGACAAGGCACAGGTGATTCTGGTAGCCCCAGACTGGCCCCGCCAGTTCTGGTATCCAGATCTCCTTAGCCTCAGCTCCAGGTTCGAGGCGGCTTCTGAACCGCCCAGACCCTGATCTCAGTCAGCCAAGGAAAGTATTCCATCCGGACCTTCAATCCCTGCACCTGACGGCCTGGTTCCTGCGCGGCTAGAGTTCCAGGCCTTGGGTCTTTCCGATGAGGTCCTCAATGTCGTTGAAGCATCCCGTAAGGAGTCGACCAGGAAATGCTATGCCTTTAAATGGAAGAGATTCTCCATTTGGTGTCAGGGCAAGGGGCTGGACCCTTCCACCTGTTCCTTGGCAAGCATTCTGGACTACCTGTGGTCCCTTTCTCAGCTAGGGCTTCAGTCGACGACCCTTAAGGTGCACCTGGCAGCCATCTCGGCTTACCGGGCATGGGCCGGGAAGCAGTCGGTGGTGCAGGAGAAGGTGGTTGGGCGCTTTTTCCAAGGCCTTGATCACATATCCCTTCCGGTGCGAGAACCTCCACCTCCGTGGGATCTACTGCTGGTATTGGCTAAGCTCTTGGGCAAGTCATTCGAACCGATGCACAGGTGTGACATCTCTCGCCTGTCGTGGAAGACCGCCTTTTTGGTGGCTATCACGTCAGCCAGAGGGATGGGAGAGCTCCAGGCACTTTCCGTCGAGTCTCTTATCTGGTCTTCCACAGGGACAAGGTTGTCCTGCGCCCCACCGAAATTACTTCCGAAGGTGGTGTCGGAGTTTCACCGTAACCAGGTGTTGACTCTGCCAGTGTTCTACCCCAGTCACACCTCGGTGGCGAATATAGGCTCCATACTTTGGACCCTGAGATGACGCTCTCTTATTATAAGGAGCGGACGGCTGAAGTTCGGGGAGAGGTTCGCAAGCTGTTTGTCACCTACGCTGAAGTTGCACCTGGCAGACCTGCGGACGATAGGCAGGTGGGTCACGTCCTGCATAGATCTCTGCTACAGGTTGGCGGGCATGGTGCCTCCCAAAGTGATAAGAGCTCATTCTACTCGCCATACTGCTGCTTCGGGGGCTGCTTCCAGGGACGTCCCTATCCAGGAAATCTGCAGGGCTGCCACCTGGAAGTCAGCACACACCTTTATTACCCATTACCACATCGACCTTGAGTCACACCAGGATGCTGGTTTTGGGACCTCGGTTCTCCATTCCTTATTCCCTAAGTAGGGGGTGTGCGCCTTGCCTCCCTCCTCCCGGAGAACTGCTAGGAGTCTGCCAGACAGTGTGGATGAACAACATATCCATGTTCCTAGAAATACAGGCTACTCACCTGTGACAGGAGTTCTAGGAATGGTATATGTTGTCCATCCACACGACCCACCCGGCCTCCCTGGCTTCGACGCACAACCTGGCTTCCAGCGGGCTAGATCTGGCATCATGGGGCGGAGCCGAGAATTTTATCACCTGGGTGGGTGGGAGGAGCCAGCTTGAAGACCTTCTGGCAAGATTTAAAGCGGCAAGGAACCTGCCAGACAGTGTGGATGAACAACATATATCATTCCTAGAACTCCTGTTACAGGTGAGTAACCTGTATTTTTTTCACATCACCTCATGAATGTGTCAGCTGTCATTTCTCAAACCCTATCCAAAATGTGTTTTCACACTTGTGGTGCAAAATGACGTTTCAGCCATTGTTTTATAAATGACACCTGTCACGCTCAGAAGGAGTGGTCATAAAAATGTTGAACATTTTGGGTAAAAATGTGAAAAAACAGTTAAGTTATGAGGAAACATTGAATTGTTCCAACATTTTACTCATAACTTTTTTTTTTTTGCAGATTTTGGCCCCTAATGTTCAACATATCCCTTATGTTACCCCACCTCCTGAACATGGCAGGTGTTGTTTTTCAAATCCCCTCCAAAATTGTTTCCACGCAGTGAGGTCTTCTTTTGGATGGAATTTTAAAAATTCCACCTGTCTTGATCATAATGCCAGGTCATGAAAAGACTGTTGGACATTTGGGGTCAAAATGTGGGAGCCCACTTAAAAGTAGATATTGCCTCTCAGCTGCCCTGTCCTGGGTAAATACAGTTTAACAATGTATAAAAGCATGGCGCCACTGAAAATGAGACACCGCACTGCATCTGCTCTGTCCTGGGTAAATATATAGTAAAAATGTGTACAAGCAGTGCCGGTGGCAGATATTTGTCATTGACAAATGCTTGTTTTAATGTGTATGTTTTTTTTTTTTTTGTTTGTTTGTTTTACAGTTTACAACTTTTTCTTTAGGAACTGCTAACATCTTCTTAAGGTTTTCAGTGTTTGGCATGACCGACAGACCCAAAAAGAAGACTGGATCTACAGGCTTTAAAGTTGTAAAGTTTATTTTAGGATTGTGGATATGTTGTTCTTGTTCTATCTACACTGTTTGGCATGTCCTTTCCCTTTAAGATTCTTGCTGGAAAGTTCAAAAGCTGACTCCTCCCACCCACCTGGGTGGTATATGCCTCGGCTCCACCCTTTGATGCCAGATCTTCCTTTCCGCTGGAAGATTCAGGTTCCCTCCTTATCGCTCACGCGTTGCTGTAGGCCCTGGCTTTTAAATCTACAAATTTACCCAAACTTTGGCTCATTAGAGTTTCCCCTAATCGCTTTGCTATCTCGATCGCAGTGGAGGACAAGTCCTCACCCAGTTTCCACCTCTGCCCATGCAGGTAAAAGATGTCTTGCAACAACCTGCATGCCTCATGTGTTTATTGCCTGAGTGTCGGCCATGACACCCAGGCGTGCAAAATGTGTCTCGCTTTTCATCCAGACGTTTTGGACAATTGTCTTGCATGACTGCAACTGGGTAAACCGGAAAAATGGAATCCGCCGGAAAAATCCAGTGAGGCCCATTGGGCGGTCTGTGGCTGCGGGGTCCACCAAACAGCTTGAACAGATGAAGACCTTCAAAGAGGAAGTGGCTTGGGCCATGGATCGGTCCTCTTCCACGTCCATCTTCGTCCCGCTCAATTTGGGCTCCACTTTCTCAGGCTCCTTTCGGGAGCTGTGCCAGTCCCCACCAAGTGAGAGGGTCCCTCAGGCACTCGCATGTCTCAGTCCTGTAAAAAGGACAAGGAGCCTAAGGAAACTTTGTCTCACCGACGACGTTTCTGGAGCCGTGAGAGATCTTGGTCCCAGGAATCTGCTGTCTGGACTTGTGGCTTCACGGTACCCCTGTCAGGCCAGCTGGCTCAGACACAGGACGATGATTTGGTTGAGATTATTCTCTACCACGTCGACCTGTCGTCGCTCGATGAGGCCGACAACTCCATATTCAGGACCCCAGTCCTGCCTGCCACTGAGGAGGATACCCAGCTCACTGGGAATCCCTTCATGGTCCCAGTCCCTGACCAGGAAAAGCCACGGTTCTCCCCAGCTCCTTCTGAATGACCCAGTCAGTCCCCCCGAGGGTCTAAGTCAAGGTCTTGGACCCCTTTGACTGACAGGCCGAAGAAGACGCATGAGCGCCCTAAGAGTCGGCACCGCCACCACTCTTCCTCGTCCTCCTCGGATGAGGAGAGGCTTCGACGGAAACTCCGTTGACGCTAGGAGGATTTAATGTGGCAACAGCTAATTATGTCTGGCCAGAAGTCGGCCCTGGCTACCCGGTCATTACTTGGATGTCATCTCCTAGGCCGATGCCTACTCCTCAGGAGCCTGTCTATACCGTTCCTCTGCCTGCAGAGTCAGTCAAGACCATTCAGGCTCGACCGGCGCCTCTGAAGCAGCCTCCTTCAGGGGCTCCTAAGGAGTCTCGACCTGTTCCGGGCCTACCGCGTAAGCTGTCAGTTACCCTCACACCTGATAGTCTCAGGTGGGTTCGGGGTGACTCTGGTGGCCGGACGATTTATCCAGACTCTTTGGAGTCCGAGGACTCTTTCTTACCTGTATTCTCTCCCTTTGGACAAGGAATCCGTCAGTAGTCTTTCTACGGAGGAAGACTCTTCTTCTTTCATGGGCATCCTCCGAATCCACGGGGATGCGTTTAGAACCTGTTCAGAAATGGGCCGAATACACCCTCACTGATATCCTCAAACAAAGGGATTCACAGACAGCGGCCTTCCCAGTGACCGAGACCATTGTCGGACCGGCTTTGGGGCTGTGGCAGCACCCTGCCTCCTACCCCGCGCCTTCAGCCCGCATGGCCCACAAGTATGCGGTGCTCATTGGGTTCCTTTTGGATTCACAGAACATCCTTCGGTCATTGGACTGGTGATGGGTCTGTGTTCAGGCGCTTGGGTAATACCGGAGACACCGATAGACCTCCGGACAAAAGATCCAAAAAACTGGACCACTTGGCCTGGAAAGTCTATGCCGCCTCTTCACTGGGCCTCCGTCAGGCAAGTTCGGCCGTCATCATGGTGCATTTTTCTCATGCCCTACTGGACTCTCTCGATGAGATTCTACCTCACCTCCCAGCAGACCTCCAGACCACAGTCAAGCAGGTCTGCGACCAGGGTCAGGCAGTTGTGAAACAGCAGCTCCAGATGGCCTTGGACTTAGGAGATTCCTGTGGCGGCCATGGTTGCTATGTGCCGCAGGGTTTGGTTGCGGGTTTCCACTTTCTCAGCGGAAACCCAGCACAAGCTGACAGAAGTCCCTTTCCTGGGTACCGACCTGTTCGGCCCAGGTGTGGACGGTCACCTCCAATGAATCAAACTGTCCAGTGCCACCTTGGACTCTGTTACTTCTGCTCAGAAGGAATCCCAGGGTTCCAAAAAGCAGAAGAAGAAGCCTTTTCGGTATCCTGCCCCTGCAGCCATGCAGCTCCATTTCCAGTCGAGGCAGCATCAGCAACAGGCTCAACCTTGGTGCCCTCTGCCCAAGTCCAGGCCCCCGGTGCCCCATAAACCCGAAGAACGTGGTTCAGGTGTTCCCCATACCCTCCTCCTCCTCCAAGTCTGGCCAGTGACAGGGTGGGGGTGGCCACCCCCATATCCGTCTCACCAGCTCTGGGTCCTCCCGTGGGGGGCCAGTTCCCTCACTTGCTTTCTGCCTGGCCCGCTGTTACAATGGACAAGTTGGTTTTAGAAGTGGTAGGCCAGGGACTGCCTTTGGAATTGAGCAGTGCCACCAAGCCAAGCCCCATGCCACGGAGAAATGGTGTCCGTACACACACTCAGTGGGCTCTCGACGACATCGTAACTCCTCTGCAAGGAGGTGGTGGCCAGAGTCGCGGACCCCTGTCAATCCAGGGTTCATTTCCAGGTACTTCCTGGTTCGAATCGGATGGGGGTTGGCACTCCATTCTAGATCTGCATGACCTGAACCAATTTCTCCAGGTCCCACACATTCAGGATGGTAACTCTGTCTCAGATCATACCATCTCTCGAGCAGAACATGTGGTTCTGCTGTCTGGATCTTCAGGACGCGCTCTTTCATGTCCCGATCCATCCATCTCACCAGAGGTTCCTTCACCTCCAAGCGGAGGGAGCCCTCTTCGAGTTCTGAGCCATGGCATTCGGCCTGTCATCGACCCGCCCGGGTCTTCACCAAATGCATTGCAGTGGTGGCAGCCCATCTTCAGCATTGAGGGGTCAGAGTGTACCCTTATCTCAATGACTGGCTCATAGCAGGTTCCTCCAAAAAGAAGGTAGAGAGGTCCAGGGATCTGGCCCTCTAGACCTGCATCAGTCTTGGTCTCCTGGTCAACGAGACCAAGTCACAACTTGTACCCTTGCAGATGATCTGTTTCATCGGGGCAGAGCTCGACTTTTGCCGAACCAGAGCCAGGCTCCTGATGGACAGGGTGGAGGTTCTCTCCTCCTTTACCCAGTCATTTCTGGTTGGGCACTTGCGCCCTGTCCGGGACTTTCTGCGACTTCTGGGGTACATGGCGGCCTGCACCACCGTGGTCCGATGGTCCCGGTGGCGTATGCACCCCCTTCAATGGGAGCTGGCCAGCAAGTGGACTCTGCACCATGGTCATTTCGATCAGCTGATCACGGTGACCCAGAAGATGTGAGACACTCTGCAATGATGGACCGTCCTAGTACATTTGCAGGAAGAGATCCCGTTTGTCCGTCCCTAGCCGACGGTTGTCCTCATGACCAGTGCCTCTCTCACGGGCTGGGGTGCCCATAAGGGGAATCACAGAGTCCACGGGCTCTGAACCCCTGAGGAATCCTGATGTCAAATCAACCTGCTGGAGCTCTGAGCAGTCTAACTGGCACTGTCAGCATTTGCTCCGCTCCTTCAGGGTCAAGTGGTGCAAGTCCAGACAGACAACACCACGACCATGTACTGTCTCAGCAGGCAGTGCAGCAAGCACTCCCAGCCTCTGTGCAGGGGAAGCGCTCCACATTTGGATCCTCGTGTGCCGACTAGAGGCAGATCTCCTAGCCATTCATGTGGTAGGAGCCTTGAACCAACTGACGGATGCTCTCAGCCGTGTGGGTGAGACGTCCCACAAGTGGTCTCTCCATCCAGAGGTAGTACGCAACCTGTTCTCCCACTGTGGCAAACCTCAGGTGGATCTGTTCACCTCCAGGGAGAACACAAAGCTGAGGCTGTTTCATGCCCATCCCCCTCAACAGGGCTCGCTGCAGGGGGATACCTTCTCGAGGCCATGGACCCCAGGCTTCTTCTGTGCCTTCCCTCCACTTCCCTTGGTTCACTGGGTGCTCAAGGTCAGGAGGGACAAGGCAAGGAGGATCCTGGTAGCCCCAGACTGTCCCCACCAGTTCTGGTATCCAGATCTCCTCAGCCTCAGCTCCAGGCCCCCGAGGCATCCTACAGTACGCCCGGACCTGATATCAGTCAGTCAGGGGAAGGTATTCCATCCAGACCTTCAATTCCTGCACCTGACAGCCTGATTCCTCGGCGGCTAGAGTTCCAGGCTTTGGGTCTCTCTGAGGATGTACTCACAGTCGTGAAAGCATCCAGAAAGGAGTCGACCAGGAAGTTCTATGCCTTCAAGTGGAAAAAGGTTTTCCATTTGGTGTCAGGGCAAGGGTTTGGACCCCTTGTCTTGTCTAGTGGCTAGTATACTTGACTACCTTTGGTCTCTGTCCAAAGGGGGTCTTCGATCCACAACCCTTAAGTTGCACCTGGCAGCCATCTCTGCTCACCATGTGTGGGCCGGTCAGCAGACGATGGCACAGGAGAAGATGGTCTGGCGCTTCTTTAAAGGCCTCAACCATATTTCCCTCTGGTGCATGAACCACCACCACCATGGGATCTACTGCTTGTACTGGCAAAGCTCATGGGCAAGCCATTTGAACCAGTGCACAGGTGTGAGATGTCACATCTGTCGTGGAAGACCGCCTTCTTGGTGGTGGCTGTCACGTTAGCCAGAAGGACTAGGGAGTTATACGCGCTCTCTGTTGAGTTTCCTTATCTGGTCTTCCACAGGGACAAGTTTGTCCTGCGCCTCACCTGAAATTCCCTCCGAAGGGGGTGTCGGGAGTTTCACCTTAACCAGGTGTTGACTCTGCCAGTGTACTTACCCCAGTTACATCTTGGAGGCCGAGTACGGGCTCCATACCTTGGACCTGAGATGAGTGCTCTCATTATAAGGAGTGAACGGCGGAAGGTCGTGTAGAGGTTCGCCAGCTGTTTGTCACCTACGTTGAAGCCACACCTGGCAGACCTGCAGCCAAGTGGACGATTGACAGATGGATTACATCATGCATTGATCTCTGCTATAGGTTGGAGGGCAAGGAGCCACCCATAGGGATAAGAGCTTACTCCACCTGCCATACTGCTGCGTCAGTGACTGCTTCCGGGGACATCCCTGTTCAGGAAATCTGCAGGGCTGCTACCTGGAAATCAGCAAACACCTTCATCACCCAGTACCACATCGACCTAGAGTCACGCCGGAATGCTGGTTTTGGAGCCTCAGTTCTCCAGTCTCTGTTCCCCAAGTAGTATTGTTTGGGGGGGGGTGCACCTTGCCTCTCTCCTCCCAAAGAACTGCTAGGAGTCTGCCAGACTGTGTGGATGAACAACATATACCACTCCTAGAACTACTGTTACAGGTGAGTAATCTGTTCTTTTCAACTCCTGGCTAAAGCAGACCGCCAGAAGTTGTATTTAAAGAGGACAGGAAATCATTTCTAATTGGCACCTGTTTATGAAGTTGTTGTTCTTAGAAATGATAGGCATTCCCCTAATTTATCCACATTTAACTGTACCTGAATAAAAAGTGGTACAAAAAACTGTATTTTGCATTGTTTTGTTTTCATGGGCAGCAGACATTCTGTTACAGTTCTCTTCATGGAACCTGTAGTTTAGAGTTTTTACTATGTCATGGCTTGTTCACAGAACTCTGAAAATAGTTCTGATAGGTCAGCAGCTCATAATTAGCCTTCTGTACATATGCCATGACATAGTAAAAGCTCCAAATGACAGGTTCCATGAAGAGAACTGTAACAGAATGCTGCCCATAAAAACAAAACAATACAAAAAATATTTTATGTATTAATTTTTAATCGGGTACAGTTAAATATGGATAGTTTAGGGGAATGCATATAATTTTTGAGAATAACAACTTTATAAGGATCTGCCAGTTAGCAAAAATTTCCTGTCCCCTTTAAGGTGCCTGAGTCCAGATCACAATTTTGTCAATCGTGAGCTCTGTTTTACTTTACCCTAGAATGCAAAAGAAAAGGGCTAAAAAATTGGAAGACTTTATGGCTTCTCAGTCTGCCTCCACATCACCTAAAGGCTCAGAGGAGGGTCCATCCCCTGTAAGTAAGCAGCTATCCCTGTCAAAGGGTACAGAAAAGAAAGATAAGGCTGCAAGAGATGGTTCAGAAATCAGGGTGTCCTAAAGGGGAACTATGAATTAAGCCAAAATAAAATGGCCTTACAGCCCCGGTCCTGATGGATTACCATCGGAATGGTACAAGATCTTTTTTAAGAAGTCCCCCTCTTACTATCTACCTTCCGCGAGGTACAGGTGGGGGGATCCCCTCTCCCGTCCTAGGGCCTACGCTTCTATATCTCCAATCTTAAAACCAGGTAAAGACCTGAAATCCATCTCCTCATACAGACCTATTTCCATACTGAATATGGATTATAGATAATTCATGTCCATATGGGCTTATAGGATTGAGGAGATACTACCAACATAATACATTCTGATCATTCGGGCTTCATCCATTCTAGACAGACCGTGGATAATTTCCATAGAACAATTCACCGAGTGGATCACATAAACCAGAGAACTATACTGGCCGCCTTGATCAGCTTAGATGGTGACAAGGCATTTGACTGGGTCTCGTGGTCTTTTTTACGGAGGACTCTTGTATGTTTTGGATTCCCTGAGGATTTTATATCATTACTTCAATGTAGTTACACTTCTCCCCAAGCTTTTATTAAGGTAAATGGTCACCTTTCTTCTCCAATACCCGTGGCCTGTGGGATCAGACAAGGCTGCCCATTATCCCCTCTTCTTTTTGCCCTATACATAGAACAGCTGGCTGAAGCGCTTAGAACACAGTCGGATATTCAGGTTGTCCCCTTGGGAGGATGGGTTTTTAAGCTTTCCTTATATGCTGATGATATTTTACTGACCCTCCTGGACCCCAGGAAATCCATCCCAGCTATGCTACAAATATTACAGACCTTTGCTGCCCTTTCAGGCTATGTAACTAATGTCCAGAAAACAGAGATCTTGACTCTCAACTACTGTCCAACGCAGAACTTGAAGAATATTTTCGCTTCCCGCTGGAGATGTACTAAAATCCGATACCTCGGGGGTGTTTTTACCCCAGAATTTAGTTCATTTAGAGCTACTTAATTCTGAACCATTGACGCAAGAAATTGAGGGATAGTTGGGGAAATGGGCTCATTTACATTTAACCTTTTTCTCAAAAATTGACACTAACTGTATGATCATTTTTACTAAATTATATTTTTTCCCAAACTCTGCCGTTAACCCCTTCCCTGTGTTATTTTGTAGCCTGGAACAGAATTTTTTCCAGATTTGTTTTTGCAGGTCGGTGCCCTAGAGTCCACTGGTCGCTTATGCAGCTGGCAGTTAACAGGAGAGGCCTGAACCTCCCAAACTTACTAGAATGTCATAGGGCGGTCACATGTGAAATTGTTTTGGTATAGCTGAACCCTAAACATGAAGTATCTCGGAAATTCATTGAATGATTTATTCAACATTTCCTCTGCTGTGTTTGCACCTCTTACATATCCACCAGTCTTCAAAATGTTCTTGTTTGGTACAGGACACACCGTGCAGAGTTGGTATGAGATAAGAGTCCAGTCAACACTAGCTCCAATTTTTTTATTATTTCTGGTTATTGATTTCAGAACAAGAATTTTTACCGGCGCAAATGGACTTAACATTCTGCAGATGGCATAGACTGGGGTTTATCTTTCATATACCAATTCCTAGACTCCCAGGGGGTAGTCCCTTTTGCAGATATACAGGCAACGTATCACTTGCTAAACCAGGAACATTTCCATTACTTGCAAGTGCAGACATTACTCTTGTAGAAGAACCCCCCCCCGGAATGCCTTACCGAATCCCACTCCACACCTTATGCAACTCTTACTTGAGGTCTTAAGGGGTTACCAGGCACCGCGTCTGGTGGGATTGGCCTATAAAGCCCTCAGAGACTATTTGGCTGAACCCACACTAGCCATTCTTGGGGCGTGGAATACAGATTTAAGTACTGACATTTTTTATGAAAAATGGCTGGAGCAGGTTCTTCCCTCAATGAAGATCTCGTAGGCCCTATACTGGCGTGAATTTGTTTGGAAATGTCAGGTTCGTTTTTTCAACACCCCTGGCAAATTGATTAAATATTTACCATTGGTATATGGAACCTGTTGGAGGCAGTGTGGGGAACTGCAAGCGAATACAGTTCATATTGTTTGGAACTGCCCAGCGCTTTCCCAGTTGTGGTAGGCAGTTGGCTCCAGTTCGACACAACTGGTGAATACAGAATTAACCCTGTCACAGCAGTTGGTTTTATTATATATGTTTGAAGATGGTACAACCTCACCCCATAGCAGTAAGCTATATCTTTATTTGGCAGCGGCAAAAGAAGTGATTACTCACCTTTGGCGAAACACTGTAGCCCCAACGCTGGCCCAATGGCATACAGTGATGAATGAAGTCTATTTTGTAGAACGGACAATTGATAACCATCTGGGCAGAACTGCACAATTTGAGTTATCCTGGAGGTCCTGGGTATTCTGTATGTCACAAATAGATGCTTAATTCATGCAATGAGTGTTATAGAGATCTTACAAGCTGTTTGTTGTCTCCTCACTGCTCCCCCATTATAATTTCTGCATTGATTATATTGTACTGTAGATCATGTCATGCTTTACAGTTAGACCTATGTTATTGCTACGATATTACAATTATGTATACTACTTTGTATCCTGCTGTAAAGGAAAGAATAAATAATTAAAAAAATTAAATAGCCTTAGATCATACACTGGAGACAGTGCCTGACAAGAAAAAACAAAAAGATGTCACTGTCCCTCTTCCTGAAGAAGAAAAGGAGCCAGCCGCCAGTAGACACAAATAAAATGCCCTCAGTAAAGGACATGACTGAGTCATGGCAATTCCTCCAGGCTTCCAAGCTGTGGGGAATTTCATAAATATGCCTTCACCCCCATCTCCACCCCCACCCCTGGGCTCTGGTTCCATTTCCAGTGTGTGTGGAGGAGGAGATTGAAATGTACTGTGAGGAGGAGGAAGAAGAACCCATAGAAACAGAGGGTTCTCCTGAACAAGAATTTGGCTTCACCTCCTAGACCCTCAAATGACTGTACCTCTCAATATACACTTGTGAGGCATATGGTAAATACTCAGCATCACCTCACAGGAAACAGGATGAGGTAGAATTTATGGATATGATGGGCTTAACTCCCACAAAAAGGTTGCTACTGCCACCCCTCCATAAATCCCTTAAGAATGCCACCTGTAAAATCATGAGTGTATGGGGACCTTTGTGCTGACAGCTTCCCTTTAACTTCGGGAGTAGCACAGACTGGCAGCAGACATTCGTACCATTAGTAATTTGCAGCCTGGCTGTACTTCAGTTCATTCTCATGCATCTGTTCCCTGTCAGTGACAGCAGTTGTGAGGGATTCTGGAATTCTGTATTAGCAACATTTGTTTTCATAATGAAAGGAATGAAGGGTCACAGGACCTTCAGATATAGAGCACATAATTTGGGAATAAAGTAAAAATGTTATAATGGCACATAAAAAAACACCTCAGCAAATGAAGTATATGCAGAAATCCACAAAAACACACTGCACTAGGGCTCTAGAATTCTGCTATTGTTTGTATTACTTCAAATGATTTAATACAGTCTCATCCAATCTTAAATTTGAAATCAAAGTGTCCTGTATCACTGCTGAACAACCCTAAAATAGCAGTCATTGTCATTGCATGATGACATCCAAAGAGCAAGCTTGCACTAGCTGTATTCTGTACCCCATGGTAATTCTGATAGTCCAGTGCCTGAAGTCCTAATCTTGCTGTAGAAAACATTCTGATGCCACAAGCAGAAGATTAGGGGGTATATTCTCAAAGGTCGGCACAGGCTTGCGACAAGCCCTGCATCAAACCCAGCAGTGCTGAACACATTGACACACCTTGCACCCAATTTTCAAAGGCTGCACACATTTGGAACACTTTACCTCCTTTATGGCGGCTTGTGCCAGATATTTGGCACAAACCCCATAAAAAGGTCCCATGATTGTCGCAAAGTTAGACCAGCAAAAAGCTGGTCTAACTCGTGGCATGTGGCGCACAGGATCGAGAATCCCGATTGTCAACCAGAGACTGCTGCAAGCCCCATGCGCCATCTGCTGGGGCTTGCGGCATTCCAACACCTTTGAGAATCGAGCCCTATGTCTTCACTTGTAAAGGAGCTAATGACACCTATGGGACAGTGATTCTGTCACCTTGCAGATATCCTTAAACATTTAGAGTGAGAAAAGATGTACAGAAAATATTATGAACTATAACCTGAAATGTGTTCAGAAATGTTTTTATGCATCACTAGCTCTAGAAATGATCAACAAAAGTCTATTGAGTTGCAGTGTATGACTATCTTGTGAATGAAAACGGAATGCTGGAACTATTTC
The DNA here is from genome assembly GCA_016271365.2 of Neoceratodus forsteri. Classification (NCBI taxonomy): domain Eukaryota; kingdom Metazoa; phylum Chordata; order Ceratodontiformes; family Ceratodontidae; genus Neoceratodus; species Neoceratodus forsteri. The sequence continues at coordinate 1,018,294,322 of CM057454.1, read as the reverse complement.
TCTAAGTGAATATCTGGGAGAGTGAAAAATCACTGGCACGTTCATCTAAAGAAATTATTTTTTTATTAGTACTTTCAAAGTATACAGTGTCTTTTTTTTTTATATTTCTTAGTACTGTAAATGTATTGCTTCTCAACAGGATTTACCTGACATTATTTATGTGGGAGGCAGGATATCACCTCAGACAGTTTGGGACTATGTGGAGAAGACGAGAGCTTCTGGAACAAAGGTAAACTTCATATTTAAGGCTATTGGGTTGATTTTCTTACTGAATGGCAAGGCATGGCAAATTGTATTTACAAAGCATCCTTTCCTGACCTTCAGGATGCTATATAATCATAAATAAAAAAAAATACATCTATAGAAAAATACATATAATAATACATAAAATGTAAGTTACTTAATTTTTTCGAAAATATTTTTAGGGGTGTGGATATGGTTCACTTTTCCGCACATAGGCAGTTTCCCCTTTAAGAGTGGTTCATGCAGGATAGTCTTCAAGCTAAGCTTCTCCCATCACACGGGTGGTGTATCTCTTGGCTACGCCCCTTGACTTCAGATCTTTTTCCTGCTGGAAGAGTCCGGTCTCCTCCTTTGCAGCTCTGCGCACAGTGTAGGCCCGAAAATCTTTTCAAAGTGTGTCATTAGACTAACTTTATTTTTCAAGCTTAACAAAGTATATCCTCGTTTCCGTCTCAGTCTCCGACACTGACATCGTGGGTCATGGAGATTCTAAGCCATTACCAATTTTTTATTATTTTTTTCTTTTATTTAGCTTTTGTTGACCGGGTAAGTGCACTAGACAAATCCTGCCTATTTTCAGGCACTGACCTGGGGGAAGGGGATACAGATGAATGCCAGCTGACCTTGAACCAGATTAAGCTGTTGGTGGTATTTTTAGTGAATGAGGGAAATTTGGCCAGGACACCAGGAAAATTCCCCTACTCTTTTTCGATAAGTGCCATGGGATCTTTAACATCCATCTGAACTACCACCAATCCAGGCAGATGGGACCTCGGTTTAACGTTTCATCCGAAAAGACGGCACCTCAGAAGTGCAGCACCCCTCTCATGCTGCACTGCAGTGTCAGTATTGGGATATTAACCCAAGTGCCAGATGTGGGAACTGAACCCACAGCCCGCTGATCTCCCGGACTCAGAAGCGAGTGTGCTACCTACTGAGCCACTGACGCTGACAAATTTCAAGTGGTACAACCAGAAAATATGTCAGTTGGATCCGCATGCTGTGCATATACTGCTTCAATGACCAGCATGACATTGCTGCCTGTGGCGTGTACCAGGCTATGCTTCCTTCCTTCCTTGAAGAGTGCTACACCCATCTTCTCCTGGGTTGGCCAGCTGAATGGGACCCTCCGGTGAAGTTGAAGCAGGCATGTAAGGTGGCCCCCACAGCTGTGGCATCCATGGCCCAAATGGCAGCCATGGAAGAAGCGGCAGCTAAGTCCACAACAGGTACCTCGTTGGTCTCTGTGCTGCTCCCTTTGGGGCCAGCGTGTGTCTGGTTTTCACCCAATAATTTAAGAAAGATGTGCAAAACCCTCTGGACCTGTGGAGAGAGCCCTGTCTGCCGTGGTAATGTTAAGAAATCCAAAAAGTCCCATTGTTGTTCATGGGATCAGAAAAGGGCAGACTCTTCACACTCCTTCAGCTCCACCAGCTGCTTGACAACTGTCAAGCGTTCAGCTTCGGCCAAACCTTTGGTCGAGGGCAAGGCCGCTAGCTCCACAGTGCCCCAGTCGATATTGTTGGTCACGACATGGGTTTAACAGGCAGTTGGGATTTTTCTCAACCCTGTCGACCTGTTGTCAGAGGGGATCGATGATGACTCATTCTCCAGGACCCTGGTCCTGTCTGGCCTCAACCAAGAGATCCTGGAGCAGTGGGCGGACCCGGTTGTCTCCTCTCAGGAGTTACAAAGAAGACAGTATATCACTAGCTCACATACAATTCTTCATCGTCATATTTTCTTCTTTGTTTATATAATGTCTCCAGCATGAAATCCTCATGTAAAACCCCCGTTTCACCCAGGCAAGGGCTTCTTCAGGGAGGAGGATCCCAGCTTCTTCTGTACTGTAGACGTTAAACAGTTGTTCCCTTCAATGTTATAAAACACCATATTTTAAAGTGCAAGTCCTTAAGTTACCTTGATCGTCAAAGTTGCCTTTCTCAATGTAATCCCATTACATAATGGTTCCGGTTTATATGTGGTGCTTCCTCTGGCAGCATCCATCCATTCTGGATGCTGCCGGAGGCCTCACTCAAACGGTTTCCTCTGTGGGACTACGACCAGAAAAACAACACAATGATCAATGTGTTTTGGGGTGCACCCAAAATATGGTGGGCCTATTTTGATGAGGAACAACTGTTTCGTCAGTACTGAAGATACTTCAGTCCTTCCCAAAGCCTTGCTGGCTGTTAATTTTTACGCCAAGTTTCATCGCTGCTCTCAAAGTAAAGAGAAAATATGACTATGAAAAATTTTGTGTGCAGCTGGTGATATACTGTCTTCTTTGTGATGCATTCACCCTCGTACCAGCCCTGAATAGGAACTTATGGATTGAACTTTTGAGGGAAGGGACCCACTCACATTGCACTTTTTATCCTCTCAGGAGTTGCCTTCCACTGGGGTTGAACCCTGTGCGTGCAGTCTGTACTGCCCCTCCGGCCTTATCTCCTTGGCGTTGGTGATCCGATCAAGGTTGAGGGATTCCTCACACTGTCTGTCTCGCTTGACTAGGAGGCACCACTGTCGGCGTGCCTCTTTATCCTCTGACTACAAGAGGCTCCGTTGCCGTATGCGGCGGTGCAGTGAGGAGCTCCTCTGCCAGCAGTGGGCCTTGATTTGGCAGGGTAGGGCTCTATCCTCGAACCCTATGGTCACTTGGCACCTGCCAGTTCAGCCCATACCGGTCCTACCAAGACAGCTGTCTCTGATGCAGGTCTCAACCACTGATACAGGTGGAGTCGCTTGCACGACAATCTGTGTAGGGATCCCCCTCCAAGGACACCCGTCCAGCTACTGGCTTGCCAGGCCGGTTTTCAGTGGTGATCACACTCTCAAATGAGCCTTGAGTGGTTCATGGCAGCAGACGGCTGAGGACCATCTTCAAGGATTCCTCATCTGTCTCTGAAGGGTGCTCGATGCAGTCTTCTAGGCCTCATGCCTTCGACCGGGAATCTGTCAAAGAACTAACTATCGACAAAGGGCCAGTGTCCTTTGGGGCTCTTCTCAGATTTATTTCTGAGTCCATGGAGGTTCTCTTGTAGCCATTACAGAAATGGGCTAAGTACCCCTTCACTGAGATCCTGCACTGGGACAAATCCCCTGAGGTTGCCTTCCTGATGGCCAGGGCCATCTTGGGACCAACACTGGAGCTTTGGCAGCATCCAGCTTCCTGCCTGGTACCCTCTATTCATATGATCCACAACTGTGTGGTCCCTACCAGCACCTTGTCCAGATTTTCGGACCACCCCTCAGCCAAAGGTCTGGTTGCTGATGCGGTCTTCTGCAGATCCAGAAATACAGGGGATGTGAACAGGCCTTCCAATAAGGGGTCCCAAAAGCTTGACGATGCAGTTAAGAAGGTAGATGTTGCATCCTCCATTGGTCTCCATCAATCGTGCTGTGCTTTGATGATGGCCCACTTGGGTCATTCCCTGATGGGAGTCCTGGACCGTGTCCTCCCTTTCCTCCTGCTGACAAGCAGATGGCGGTGAGTGGTCCGAGACCAGGGTCAAGCGCTGGCTAAACACCAGCTTCAGGTGGCATTGGATGTGGGTGATTCTTGTGTCCCTGCCATGGCAGCAACTGTCGTGATGCATTGCAGGGCCTGGCTGAGGATTTCCTGTTTTATCACAGACACCCACTATAAGTTGGCTGATGTCCCCTTCTTGGGCACTGACGTCTTTGGCCCTGGGGTGGAGGGCCGCCTCACCAGGATTGAGGAGTCCAGTGCCAGCCTATATTCCATGACCTCCTCACAAAAGGAGCAGAAAGGGCAGAGACAGATGAAAAGCCTTTTTCCGTTTTGGCCCTTTCTATCACAGCATTCCACAAAAGTGGAAATAGGGAAGAGGCAGAAAATTACAGGCCTGTCTGCCTGATGTCAGTGATAGGCAAGGTAATGGAATCACTACTAAAGGAAAAAATTGTGGAATACCTTGTTACCAACAATCTGCAGGATCAGATGCAACATGGGTTCACGGGGAGTCCTGCCAGACAAACCTGATCAAGTTCTTTGATTGGGTAACCAGGGAAGTGGATCAAGGAGGAGCAGTGGACGTGGCCTACCTGGATTTTAGCAAGGCCTTCGGCACTGTTCCACACAGAAGGCTGTTAAACAAGCTGGAGAGCCTATGAGTAGGGTCTAAGGTAGTAAAATGGGTGGAAAATTGACTGGGCGGTAGGAGTCAGAGGGTGGTGGTAAATGCATTCACTCTGGAGTAGGCAAAGTGACCAGTGGAGTACCACAAGGATCAGTACTAGGGCCAGTCCTCTTCAGTATCGTCAGTGACATTGCAGAAGGGCTGGAAGGGAAAGTATGCCTGTCTGCAGATGACACAAAGCTCTGCAACAGAGGGGATACACCAGGAGGAGTGAAAAAAATAAGAAACGATCTAGAAAATAGGAAGAATGGGCAAGGGCTTTGGCAGCTGGGTTTTAATGCAGAGAAGTGCAAAATAATGGACTTGGGGCATAAGAACCCGGGTGCAACATACCAACTGGGGAGAGAGGTATTAACAGTTACAAAGCAGGAAAGGGACCTGGGGTAATCATTTCTGATGACGTGGAGGTAGCAAAACAGTGTGACAAAGCAGTGGGGAAGGCTGTCAGGGTGCTGGGTTGCACAGGAAGGAGAATCGCCAGCAGAAGGAGGGAGGCAATAACTATACAGATCACTGGTGAGACCGTACCTTGAGTACTGTTTACAGTTCTGGAGGTCCAACCTCCATAAAGACATGGAGAAGGGAGGAGGCAGTACAAAGGAGGGCAGCCAAAATGATGCATGGCCTGCATCAAAAGCCCCATGGGGAAAGGCTCAAGGAACTAAACATGTACTCCCTGGAGGGAAAGGGGGTTATGATGGAGACATTTAGATACCTTCCAGGCAAAAACAAGGTTTACAAGAAGGAAGCATTTTCCACAGAAAAAGATGCTCAAGGATAAGGGGTCATGCTATGAAAATAGAACAGGGGAGGCTCAGAGGAAATGGGAGGAAGTACTTCTTCACGGAGAGGTTGGTGGATGCATGGAACAGCTTACCAGCAGAGGTGGTGGGGGCAGAAATGGTGACAGGGTTCAAGAACGCATGGGATAGACACAGCGGGATCTTAGAGGTTGGGGGGGGAAGGAACCAGAGACTGAGTAGGGTCTGTGGTGACACTATAGGTGGGAAAACAGCGCAGACTGAGTGGGCCATCAAGTCCTTATCGGCCAACAGATTCTGTGTTTCTATGTAGCACCCTAGGCAGCAGCAGCAGCCCAGAAACGAAGGTTTGGCAGTCAGAGCAGGAAAAAGGGGGGCAGCAAGGGGTGTATCCAGTGCCCAGCAGCAGGCTGGAGTCCTCCTTCAGAGCTGCTAAGTGACGGGTTGTGGGGTGCCATTCCCCCTCCTGTCCATTCCATGTCCCAGCTTCTGTTTAAGGGTCAACTCACCCACTTCTTGCCACAGTAGTCTGCCATTACTGTGTACAGGTGGGGTCTAGAATTGTGGATAAAAGGTTGCCTCTGGACTTTGAGGCTCTTCTGCCATACTGACCCCGGGCTCTTCAGGAGCCTAGGATGTTTGAGGGCACACTTTCTACATTCAGGAATGAGACCAGTCAGCTCCTGGCACATGAGGCGATAGAGTGGGTCCTTGATGCTTGGGATACAAAGGGATATGTCTCTAGGTACTGTTCGGTGACGAATTGGACAAGGAAATGGATACCCCATACTGGATTTGCACGACATGAACAAATTTGTTTAACAATGAAGGTTCCATATGATCACTTTGACCCAGATCATACGGTTCTTTGAGCAGCTGGAGTGGTTTTGCTCCCTGGACCTCCAGGTCAGATTTTTCCACATTCTAGTCAGTCCATCCCACTGCTGTTACCTGTAGATCTTACTTCGAGATACAGCTCTTGCAGCAGGTAACACCATTAGGACTGAAGCTGGCAGGCGTCAGGACCCCACGGAAATCTTCTAGCTAGCAGTCTTCGGCGGGGACTGCCTCCGACGTCGGTCCCGCCCCCGACGTCAGACGTAATACATAAGGAGGCGGTCCCGCCAGATTCCCCAGTTCTTCCTCTCACACGACTTGCATGTCTCGACCCTTTGGTTTGTTTCTAGCGCATACGCCTGGTTAAGTTCTTCCTTCGAAAGTTCGCTTTTTCTGCTCAGTTTCTATCTGATGTCCTCTCCAACCTCCGTTGAAGGCCATCCTTCAAGTGCGCCTGTGGGAAGCAAACCCGCTCAAAGACTCGCGCATTCGGCCTGCGCCCAGTGCCTAGGCCCAGACCACGCACACCCGGCCTGTTCCTTCTGCCAGGGTTCAACAGCCGGACCGGATCCGTCGCCAGAAGGCCCTTCAGGCTTTCCTGCTCGAGGAGAAGATTAAAGCCATGGACGCAGCCTCCAAGGGGGAATCTTCCGACAAGGCCCAGAGACACCTCGAGAAGCATAGGGAGAGAGTGAGATCCAGGTCCCCATCTAGGGCCTCTGACTCCTGTAGCTCCGGCTCCCGGTCCGACCGCTCCCCCCTCCCGGGCCCTCTCTCAGCCTCCACTGCAGCGGTGAAGACCAACTTGGGTTCCTCCTCTCTTTCTCACGCCAAGATCTCCAGACCTTCTTCGTCTTCAACCACCAAGGCCCTGTCGAGGTCAGGGGACCGTCACCACCATCACAAGTCCGGTTCCCGCCATTCGGAATCCAACGCCAGGTCAGTCTCTTTGCCTCCTCCTCCCCAGCGGAAGACCAAAGAACTGACTTCTCTTAAGAGATCGTCGGACCCGACGCCAGCCCATCCGACGTCGGCCAAACACCATCGGTCCCGAGCACCGACGACTGCCAGACGCCCGTCGCCGGTAAGGCCTTCGCCTCCACGGACGCGGCCGGCAGACCCGACGTCCGCACCTACGAGAAGAGGACCCTCGCCCCACCGCGCCGGTCAAGAGGCGATCACGGAGGAGCTGACCCAGCCCGAAGTCCAGACGGGCGAACCCGGTCCTGTCGTACCCCCCAGGAAACCCTCGCCGGAACCTGAGGCCCCTGGGGAGCCGACTTCTGAACCCGACGACCGGCCATCGGCGCCCGGTCCGTCGTCGGGCCTCAGCATATCCGAGGTCAAGGAGTTGTTTACTTACTGGTGGGACACCATAAAAAGGGATGTGGTTCCCACACCACCTCCTCCTCCTGCTACTCCGCCGGCCCCCGCGCCCCCAGCTTCACCCAGGGATGCGGGCCGGGTACCCTCCCCCCAGGAGCCTACGGACCCTCCTAGGGGTAGATCACGAAATAGGAGACCTCCGTCCAGATCTTCTTCAGGGTCACCCAGCCCCAAGAGACCCAGAAGACGCCGCCGTTCGCCTTCGACAGAGGACACGGGATCAGACTTCTCGAACGGATCCAGATCCCCCTCTCCGATCAACGTCCCTTCTCTGGACCCACGTGAGCTTCCAAGATCTCCTCCGGATGACCCATCATTCTCAGAGATTATGAGGCATATCCAAGAGAACATGGGCTGGGGCGCAGAGGAATTAGACCCCAAGAGATTACGCCTTGCCAGATACCTTCGGCAAAAAGATCCAAAGCCTGTGGTGGTGCCACCCTTGGTGGACACATTCGTGGACGTCACCAAGGCAGCGTGGAAACGTCCACACTCGCTTCCGGCGATGCCGAAGAAAGCTGACCGCCTGTACAAGGCCCCTAGGAAGGACCAGTACTTCGGCATCACATCCTCTGGCTGATTCTTTGGTCATTACAGCCTCTCATGACCGGTCCCAGAGGCCGCAACATTTGAGCACCCTGCCACCGGACCCAGAGTCCAAACAGCTGGACGCTATGGGCAGGCGCACATATGCATCCGCTACCTGCGCCATCAGATCCCTCAACTACTTGACCCACATGGTACAGTTTCAAAACGCCTTGTGGGAACAGGGACTGGATCTGGCGGAAAAGATGCCAGAAGGTGAACAGAAGGAGGAGTTGCTACAGCTCCTTCGTACAGGGTTCGGACGTGGGAACCCAGGTGCTGCGAGCCGCGTATGATTCCACGGACTCCTCGGCCAGAGCGGCAGCTTCAGGCGTATGCCTCCGGAGACACTCATGGCTCCGTGTTTCCGGATTCACCCCGGACGTCCAGAAGAACATCCTGGACACCTCATTTCATGGAGAAGTTCTTTTTGGTGAGTCCTCGGAGAAGGTCCTCACCAAACTTCAAGAGGCTGGGAAGGCGGTGCGGTCTGTCCAGGCCATGTACAGACCCAAGCTTAGTTCCTTTCGTAGGAACCAAAGCCGGTTTCAAGGCCGGATGCAGAGACAGCAGTCCCGCGCCGGTCCTCAACAGAGGGGCTCCTTCTCCCGCAGAGCCCAGGGGAAGTCGTCAGCGGGCCGAAGTCAACGACCAGCTAAGTTGGCCCAGCCTGCTGAACCCTCAGCCGCCACAGCATGACTCCTTCCCGGGCCCCGCCACTCAGGATCAACGGGACACCAAGGTCGGGGGCCACATTGCGGACCACCTGCCAGGGTGGCAGTCCATAACCACCGACAGGTGGGTCCTTCAGTTGGTCGAAAGAGGCCACTTTATAGAATTCGTGGACAAGCCACCCACAAGGCCTCCTCTGCGCTCCCGTTACTCGGGTCAGCACAGATCACTCATCAGGCAAGAGGTACTCGCGCTTCTGCCAAAGGGAGCGGTAGAGTATGTCCCAGAGAGCCAGATAGGATCTGGATACTATTCCCACTTCTTTCTGGTTCCAAAGAAAACAGGGCACCTCTGTCCAATCCTGGACCTCAGCGACCTCAACATGTCGGTCACCTACAAACGTTTTCGCATGGTGACCCTCCAAGGACTCATTCCCATGCTGAAAAAGGACGCCTTCTTAGCATCCCTGGACATGCAGGATGCCTACCTGCACATCCCAGTAGCTCAAGCGCACAGGAGGTTCCTGCGCTTCGAGTTTCTCGGCCACCACTTTCAGTTCCGGGCCCTTCCGTTTGGACTGTCTTCGGCCCCCAGGGTCTTTACCAAGTGTATGTCAGTCGTGGTAGCATCTCTGAGGAGACAGGGCCACTACGTGTTCCCGTACCTGGACGACTGGCTTCTCATGGCCGCCTCCAAAGAGGCACTGTTGATGGCTATTCAGAGCACCAAGGACCTGTTCCAGTCTCTGGGCATTCTTATCAACTACGAGAAGTCTCTCCTAGTACCGTCCCAGAAGCTGCAGTTCATAGGCGCAGTTCTGGACACCATCCAAGGGAAAGCCTTTCTTCCCGACGAAAGAAACACATCAGATCCCTCATCAGGGATCTTTCAGCGAAAAAGACCATCCCCGCCAGGTTGGTCCTTCACTTGCTTGGACACATGGCTGTGGCCATTCCGACCGTCCCTTTGGCAAGGCTCCACATGCGGGTAACTCAGTGGATGCTCAAGGTGCAGTGGGACCAAAGGCAAGACCACATGCACCATCCAGTCAGAATCACGAACGGCGTGATTCGAGACTGGCAATGGTAGCTAGACCCAGGGACACTTTCTGCGAGTGTCCGTTTACAGCATAGTCCCGAATGAATCCTCTCCACAGGCGCCTCAGGGCTGGGATGAGGCGCACCTGAGCAGGGGTGAGGTCCCGGGAACATGGACCCCTCAGGAAGCTCACCTCCACATCAACGTGCTGGAGATGAGGGCGGTCCTTTATGCCCTGCAGGCCTTTCAGTCAGAAATACCGTCAAGTACCCTTCTGCTTCAGACAGACAACACGGTGGTGATGTATTACCTCAACAAACAAGGAGGCGCACACTCTTACCCCCTCTGCAGGGAAGCTATGAGAGTGTGGGATTGGGTAATCCGACACGGCGCGAGCCTGATTGCAGTTCACGTTCCCGGAGTGGACAACACAATGCATGAGCGGCCTGAGTCGTTCCCAGGCCAGAGTCCACGATGGGAACTTCTTCAGGGTAGCAGAGATCTGTTCCTCTCGATGGGGCACTCCAGAGTTGGACTTATTCGCTTCCCCATCCAACGCAAACTGCCCAGTTTTTGCTCGCTAGATCCAGGGCCTGGTGTTTTCTGGCGAGGCCGTTGTCCGTCTCCTGGCGGACAGATTCCTCTATGCTTTCCCTCCTTCCCGTTGATCCAGAGGTTCTTCTCAAACTGCGCGGGAACACGCAACAATGATCCTGGTAGCGCCTTTCTGGCCCAGAGCAGATCTGGTTCCCCATGCTGGCCCAATTGTCCGGGAACCTCCAGTTCCTTGCCTTCAGCTCCCACCTATTGTCTCAGGAGGAGGTTCACTAGTCCACCGGACTTCGCTCACTGAACCTGCATGCATGGCTCCTAGAGGCGTAGCCATTATGCGATACAGGGTCTCAAGAGGTGGCGGAAGTCCTTTCCGCTGCCAGAAAGCCGGCAACGTGATGGACGACGCCATGAAGTGGCGCCTGCTTTTGCTTGGTTGCCCAGGCACACGGCCTTTCCCCTTTAGAATGCCCGTGAAAGGGTGCTGGAATACCTTCTTCCCTATTCCATTGGGTCTTGCCTACTCCTCCATTAAAGTGCACCTCTGTGCGATCTCTGCATACCACTTCCCGGTGGGACAGTGCACAGTGGCACAACGATGCCTCGAGACTTCCTGAGAGGGGTACACTCCAGGCCACCATCAAGGATCCGTTCCTCCTTGGTACTTACTCTTTGTCCTGGAACAACTTACGCTTCCCCTTTGAACCTGCGCGGATCTTGCAGCCGTTTTCTGTCATGGAACGTTATTTTAGTTGCTGTCATGTCAGCAAGGGAGAGTTTCCGAGCTTCACGCTCTCATGTGCAAGGAGCCTTATTTAATTTTTCACCAGGACAGAGTGTCTCTGAGGACGAATCCTAAATTCCTGCCTAAGGTGGTCTCTGCCCTCACTCTCAACCAGGACATCGATTTGCCTATGTATTTTCCCAAGTACTCTGATAGAGGAGAGGCGTTGCTTCACACCCTGGATGTTCACCGCTCCTTAAGGTTCTACCTGAATAGAACTAAACAGCTTCGCAGGTTGGAGCAACTGTTCGTTTCCTTCGCTGAGAGGATGCTGGACCAACCAGTCTCAAAGCAGACCCTTTCTCGCTGGCTTGTCCAGTGTATTTCATTTTGCTACAACAACAGACATAAGCCCCTCCTGGGTACAGTCCGGGGCCACTCGACAAGGGGGGTGGCTACCTCCTTTGCAGCACTGCGCAACGTCTCCACCTCGGCCATTTGTGCTGCAGCTACTTGGAGCTCAGTGCACACATTTATTAGGAACTATAGCCTGGATATTACGTCACGGCGGAGAGCCGGTTTCAGCCTAGCCGTTCTACAGGGTCTCCTGTCCTAGAGTCAGGACTTGTTCAAAATCTCTCCTAATTTCCTCCTCCCAGAATGCTTTCAGGCGCTATTGCTTGGGAATCAGTCCTAATGGTGTTACCTGCTGCAAGAGCTATATCTCGAAGTAAGATAGTACAGTTACGTAAGAACTTACCGTAACAGTAGATCTTCGACAACAGCTCTTGCAGCAGGTACCTTCCCAACCACCATTCCCCCTTGGAGGAGGTACGGCCTACCAGGCCTTGGCAGGAGCTTTAGCTCTTTTTCTTCTGACGGCGGATCCTCGGTCTCCCCTTCTGATGTCATCCTGCAGCTGGGAGTCTCCGGCAGGAGAACTGGGGAATCTGGTGGGACCGCCTCCTTATGTACTACGTCTGATGTCGGGGGTGGGACCGACGTCGGAGGCGGTCCCCGCTGAAGACTGCTAGCTAGAAGATTTCCGTGGGGTCCTGACGCCTGCCGGCTTCAGTCCTAATGGTGTTACCTGCTGCAAGAGCTGTTCTTGAAGATCTACTGTTACGGTAAGTTCTTACGTAACTGTAGTTTCAGAGCAGAAGGGATTCTGTAACAGTTTAGGGTCATACCTGTTGGCTTGATGTCCGCGCTTAGGGTCTTCTCTAAGTGCCTTGTAGTGGTGGCGACATTTCTTTGGTGCCGGGGGTGGGGTCAGGGTGTACATGTGCCTAGATGACTGGCTCATAACAGGTGCCCCAGAGAGGCAGTGGAGAGGTCCAGAGATCTGGCCCTTCAGACCTTTTGTGGCTTTAGTCCCTACGGAGATGATTAAGTTTATCTGGGTAGAACTCGACTCCTTTCAGCCATGACCCGCCTTCCTGAGGGACAAGGCATTGGGCCTTACATCCTTTGCCCAATCATTTCAGGTCGGGCAGTTGCTCCCAGCATGGGAATTCCTCCGGCTGTTTGGGTACATGGCAGCGTCGAATAGTGTAGTCCATTGAGCACACTGGCAAATGCACCCCCACCAGTGGGAGCTGGATTGGCAGTGATCTCAGCGGCACAGTCACCTAGACCAACAGGTCTTAGTGACCAATTCGATGTGGGATGCCACTGAATGGTAGATGTGCTGTCCAAACCTGGAGGAAGGAATTCCTTTGTTTGCCCCAAGCCATCCATCACCCTGAGGATGGACATATCTGTGGTGGAGTGGGGAGCTCATCTTGGAGACCACAAGACTTATGGGTTCTGGTTACCTTGCAAGTCCCGATGCCACATCAACCTGCTGGAGTTCCATGCAGTGCGTCTGACTCTGACTGAATTCCCTTCATTGATTCAGGGTCGGGTCATTCAGGTCCAGACAGACAACACAACCACCATGAGGCCGAGAGAAGGCATCCTCCTGCAGCGTCCTAGTCTTTGGAGGGGAGTGGCACAGAACAGCCCGTTTTCTGTTCTCCAGTGTGGCAAACTGGTCCACCAGAGGGATGTTCACTGGCAGAACAGTTTGTGTACCACAGCCTGCTGTCACATCTCTCCAACTCGGCTGAATGCATTCGCTAGCTGGTTGGCAGTATAGCCTAGAGGTTAGAGGAACGAGGTGTGAACGAGCTTGATACATCCAGCAGACCAGACCTGAGTTTGATTCTCACAGCCTCCACTTGCATACTGTGTGACTGAGCAAGTCACTTAACTGTCCAGTGCTCCCAGGTCGCCCCTGAAAACAGGCACTTGTACCTAGTGGGCCTTACCCGGTTACCAAAGACGAAAATAAAAATAAAATAAATATACCTTAACAAGCAGGATAGCATGCACTCCTTTCTCTTATGCCAGAAAGCTCTCTGTACTTGGTCACTGGTGCACAGCCTGCAGGCCTACCTCATGGCAACCCATGCTGCAGGAGGGAACAACCAGCTAGTGAATGCACTCAGCCGAGTTGGAGAGATGTTACAGCAGGTTGTGGCAGACAAACTATTCTCCCAGTGAACACCCCTCTGGTGGACCAGTTTTCCACATTGGAGAACAGAAAACTGAGGCTGTTCTGTGCCATTCCCCTCCAAAGACTAGGACGCTGCAGGAGGATGCCTTCTCTCGGCCCTGGATCCTGGGCGTACTGTACACTTCTCCCCATTATATTGATTCAAGTAGTGGTGATCAAGACCTAGAAGGACAAGGCGTGGATGATCCTGGATTGCTTCAGACTGTCCCGGACAGTTCTGATCCCAAGATCTCGGCCTCAGTAGTAAATCCCCATGGAGGTTGCCTTACTGCCCAACCTGCTGACGAGACAAGAGACTGTCGTGCACCCTCAGCCTTGTTCCTGAGGAGTTAGAGTTCCAGGCTTTGGGCCTCTTGGAAGAAGTCCTCCATGTGGTGGAGGCATCCTGAATAGAGTCAACTCACAGAAAGTGCACATTGATGTGGAAAAGGTTCTTGCCCTGGTGCCAAGGTAAGGCACTTGATCCTCGCACATACCCAGTGGCCACAGTACTCTACTTTTGCTCCCTGTCTCAGCTGTAACTGCAAACCACGACACTAATGTTGTACCTGGCAGCCATCTTTGCATACCAAGTGTGGGCTAATATGCTGATGGCACAAGAGAAGGTGGCAAAGCGCTTTTTTCAAAGGCCAGGACCGCTTGCCCCCTCCAGTGCACGAACCACCATCTCAGTGGAACCTATTGCTGGTGCTTGTTATGTTCATGAGCAAACCTTTTGAGCCTGTGCACAAATGTAAATTGTCACACTTGTTGTGGAAGACTGCCTTCTTGGTGGCCATCGTGTCAGCCAGAAGGGTGAGTGAACTTCAGGTGATCTGTGGAGTCTCCTTATCCGATCTTCAAAAGGACAAGGTTGTCCTTCGCCCTCATGGCAAATTCCTCATGAAGGTTGTGTTGGAGTTCACCCTTAACCTGGTGAGTACCCCGGGTTCATTTTAAATAACCCGACCGCAGACACTGATGGCAGGCTTCACATCCTGAACCTGAGGGGAGAATGTTATCCTATTATAAGGTGTGCATAGGGGGAATTCATGGCGAGGCTTGCCAGTTGTCACATAAACTGAAGCCACACCTGGCAGACCATCAGCACTGTGGGTGATTTCCAGGTGGAATACATCCTGCATTAACCTGTACTGTAGGTTGACCGGAAAGGAGTCGTCAAAGGATTGAGGGCTCATTCAGCCAGATATACAACTGTCTTATGTGGTTGCTTCCAGTGATATCCCCATTGAGGATATATGCAGGGCTGCAACCTGGGGAAAACGACACACATTCATCTTCCACTATAGCATCGATGTGATGAGTCATCATGATGCTGCTTTTGGGGCTTCAGCCCAGTCTCTGTTCTCCAAATAGGAGAGCTCTCCTTGCCCCACCTCCTGGAGGACTGCTAGAAGTCTGCCAGTGTGTGTATAGTGAATTGTTTCCATGATGTTGGAAATACAGATTCCAAGGGCGTGGATTCAGTTCACTGTCCAGACTTTGGCAGTTCCACTGGAACAGGCTGATTTTTCAGGCGTCTTCGGGCTAAGCTCTCCCATCACCCTGGTGGCATATCCTCTAGCTCCACCCAGTGATGTCAGACCTTTCTGCTGAAAGGGACAAGTTACCTCCCTTGCAACTCTGCAGTGTTTGAATAAGTTTCTAGTTTAGCGCTTTTTAGAGAAAAAAAACTTTCGACTTACTCTACAGTCTTTGATCAGTACTCCTCATGTCAGACTCTACCACTCAGTGAAGATCAAAACTTTGAGAATGGAACACATGGGGCTTTAAGGACTGGGTTACATGCCGGCAAAAAATGTTGGTTACCAGCCCCCACATGTCCTGCCTCTACTACTTGGGATGGCAGTGTAACATGGGTTGTGATCAGCATGCTGGACTCACCCTGAGTCGACCTTCGAAACAGAATTCTACGGATCAACGCAAGGGCCGCTAGAGGGCCTCTGTGGCTGTTGTGTCAATTGCAGTTTACATCCCTTGAGGAGGAGTTGGTTGCAGCCTTGGTGAGTTCCTGTTGGCCTCTGCACTGCTCCTGGCTAGGGCCAGCATCAGAGGGTCCTTCTTGAAAGATTTTTGAGACATGTGTCAAGTTCTCCAGTTCTTAGTGGAAAGCCCTTCTCACTGGGGCAAGAAGCGCAAGATCTACTGGTACAGGTCATGGGATCGGGAGCGATTGATGTCCTCCCACTCCCTCGACTACTCTGACCACTCAACTTTAGTCAAACTGCCTTCAGTCAAGGGCCAGTTTGAGAGTTCCTCAGTACCCCATCGGGCTTGTCGACCTCAACTCCAGTCAAGTAAACAGTTCAAGATATTTCTTAAGCCTTTCGACCAGTTGTCGGATGAGTTTGATGATGAGGCGAAATCCCAGACCCTGGTGCTCCTGGTCCTCAGGCAGGAGGGCATGGCTTGCTTGGTGTCCCTGTCTGGGTCACTCTGGGACCAGCCTCAGTCGGTGGTCTGGCCTCTGAAGCCAGTGCTGCTGAACGTAGCTTGGCACGTGGTCTCACGTCCCTCCAGAGGACCTATCTCGATGTTGGCCCACGGGTCGAAAGTCAAGGTGCCACTCATGTTTTTGATCCCACTTAACCAGAAGAACTGTCGTCAACTCTCCTCAATCTCGTCGTCCTCTGGCATAGAGAGGCACCGCTGCAGGATGCAACAGCACTATGAGGAGCTCCTCTGGCTACAGTGGACCATTGCTGTGCTGAGTAGGGCTTCATTCTCTGGACCTTTGTCACTTGGCAACTGCTAGTCATG
Source organism: Neoceratodus forsteri (assembly GCA_016271365.2). Classification (NCBI taxonomy): domain Eukaryota; kingdom Metazoa; phylum Chordata; order Ceratodontiformes; family Ceratodontidae; genus Neoceratodus; species Neoceratodus forsteri. The sequence continues at coordinate 1,018,278,041 of CM057454.1, read as the reverse complement.
CCCATGCCAGTCAGATGTCCCCAGCACTTGCTTCTCCACCCTTGAAGATGGAGAGGCTGCCATCGCAGCCCTTGGTTGCCCCTACTAAGAACTCCCATACTGCTGCGAGCTTGCCAGGTCGGCTTTCGGTGGAGATCACCGAGTACTTGGACACCATGGTGGTCCATGGGGTAAACAGTCAAGGGCTGTTTTTGAGGAGACCTCTGACGATTCTGAGGGGTCATCTGTGCTTTCCTCAAGGATCCACACTTTCAGCCTTGACTCTGTCAAAGAAATGTCCACCAACCATGGGCTGTTGTCTTTTGGGGCTTTACTCCACCTCATCTCAGGGTCTGTGAGTGTGGCCTTGGAGCAAGTTTTGAAGAGGGCTAAATACCCCTTCACTGACATCTGTGAAAGGGACGGATTCCATGGGGTTTGACTTTCCTGTGGCTGAAGCCATCTTAGGACTGGCCCTGGAGCATTGGCAGCATCTAGCATCCTGCTTGGCACCTTCCACTCGTGTGGTCCACAAGCATGCATTACCTTCAGGATCCCTTTTATGGCTCTCCGACCACCCTTAGCTAAAGGGTTGGTCTCTGACTCTGCCTTCCTGAAGTTCAGTGGACAAGCCCCCTGGACAAAGAGTCCAAGAAAATTGACCATGCAGCGAAAAAGGTCTATGCAGCTGCATCATTGGGTCTCCATCTGGCAAACTGTGTTATGATGATGGCCAACTTTGGCCACTCCCTGTTGGGAGTGCTGGATGATATCCTCCTTCACCTTCCCAGTGACAGCTCACAGTGAAGTTGGTCAGAGACCAGGGCCAGTTGCTGGCTAAACACCTGCGCTAAACGTTTCTGGACATGGGCGACTCTTGTACCCGTGCCATCGCAGCAGCCATTGCAACGCCTCACTGGGCCTGGCTGTATTTTCCCACCTTCCTGGCAGATACCCAGCACAGTTGGCATGTTTCCTTTTGCTGGGCACCAACCACTTTGGTCTTGGGGTGAAGGGTCACCTCACTAGTATTGAGAAGTCGAGTGGTACCCTAGATTCCTTGGTATCATCCCAGAGGATCTAAAGGCTCAGAAGCCTAAGAAAAAGGCTTTGCAGTATCATCGTTTCTGCCACAGCAGCCTCAGCAGAGGGAATATCAAGCCTGGTGCCTGAAGCCCAAGTTCATTGGCCAGGGGCCAAAAAGAGCCATGGCAGGGGAAGTGATGCTCCTCCAAAGCTGCCCAGTGATTGATTGAGGGGTATCATTCCTCCACCTGTCCAGTCCCTGACCCTGCTCCCACTGGTGTGTCCGCTGCACTATTTCTGACCACATCGGTCTGTCATTACCATGGACAAGTGGGGTAGGTAGAGGGTTGCCTTTGGACTTTGAGACTCCCCACCTTACCAATGGCATGCTCCTCAGCAGTCCATGGCATTGTAAGACATGTTCTAAGGACGTGGATATGGTGTACTTATCCACACTTCTGGCAGAATCCTTTCCCTTTAAATCTCTGGCCAGACGGTCTTCAGGCTGGCTCCTCCCACCCACCCAGGTGGTATCACCCTCGGCACCTCCCCATGACGTCAGATCTTCCCTTCCACTGTAACAGACAGGTTCACTCTGTCATGCTCAGTGTTCGGTGTAGGCCTTTTCTGTGTCCCACGTTCCTCTCTTGGTCTTCAGCTGTGTTTTCAAATTTTTTTTTATGGCTTCTAACAATTCCAAATCAACTCCAGGGTTCAAGTGTTGCCTGTGCGGCCAGAAAATGTTGCACATGAACCCTCACGCTCTCTGTGTTTACTGCTTGAGTCCAGACCACAATCCATAGGCATGTGCCCTGTGTTGTACCCTCCGTGGTGGAAGATCGTTATGCTTGCCCCTTCTTGGGTCATCCAGACAAACGGGTCCCCGGTCGAATCTGAGGATGCCTGGTGGGCCGAGCAATTTGGCAGACTTCACGGAGACCCAGGCCGTGGCAGGCACATCATCTGCATCCGTTTTGGTCCCAGTGGGCAGGGGTTTCTTGTTCACCAGAGCATTTCGAAACTTAGTTCAGTCCCTTCTTACTCTTGGGGACAGTCCTTCCAAGGAGTTGAAATCCTCGAGACGGGATTCCATATCTTTGAAATCGAAGAGGTATCGCCACTGGTCGTGGGATCACCGGTACTCTTGGGCCTCTGTTACTTCCCTCCTTGACCACTGTGGAGCAGTCTGCTTCAGCTGACTCTTCTGTCCAGGCCGCTGGCCCCACAGTGACCCCATCGGGCGGTTGGCTGAGACGTGGTCTGTCCAGCTGAGATTTTTCTCAACATGGTTGATCCATTGTCAGCGGACGAGGGGGATGCCTTCCTCTTGAGGACTCTGGTCCTCCCTGACTCCCAGTGAGGGTCAGACTGGCTTTCTGAGCCTGACCCTTCCTCCCAGGAGCTCGACCCTTCGAGGATCCCCAAGCATTCTTCACTTCTCCCTGCTTCCATCCCCCATCCAGTTGGTCCACCAGAAGTCGAGGTCTAGGTCTCAGTCTAAATCCTAGGCCTCAGGGTCGAGCAGCTCCTGTAGGGGCCATCGGTCATGCTCTCAACCATCGAGCAAGCGGCACCGTCATTAGTCTTTCTGTAGTGCTCCACATTGTCAGTGGGTAGCCATAACAACTTGGTATAGTGCACCCCTACCTGGGGAATGGCACAGCCCAAGCTTTAGAATGTTGGGTGTATCAGGATTCCAAGCAGCAGCAACTCCCCAGTTTAGCTGTACCATTTGAAGGGGACAGAGCTACTTTTATTTTCTCTCAAGATTTTCAAGTTTCAAGATTTCAAGACTTCTTTAGGGGCTGCAATTCTGCATAGCAGGTTGGGGCTTCCTGTTCCAGGGAGCACCCCTAAATTAAAATTGTGCCTGTTAAGCTGATGCTTTCAGATTGACTAACTTTTCTTTTTTCCTCTTTCCTTGTGTGGATTGGGAGCCACTTCTGCCTTGTTAGGGTGTATTTAATGGTTTCCATTTAACCCCCAAAAAGCAGGGTCCTTCAGCTCTGGCATCAGTTCCTCCACCCCCTTCCAGGTTCTGTGTTTTGTGCATTTCTGCAGCTATTGTGTGATTTTTGTGTACCTCAGAGTTTTTTTGGTGTTTTTTCTCCTCAGACCTCTGTTTTTCTGTTTGCGCTGCCGCCATCAGGGTTGGGCGTGTGCTCCTCCATCAGGCCATTTTCCTGCCTTGTTAAAAGCGCATGTCTGTGGTGCACGTGTTTGCACAGCGCAAGACATGTTAGCGTGGCACAGTTGCTTATTGATTGCATTGCGCTTGCGCACTTACAGGTGCACGCCTGCGCTAGTGAGCATGCATGTCTATTTAGCACTTTTTGATGTGTGAATTACTGTATGAAGCTCAGTGAAGAGTTTTTAGCCCAGCAAGCTATAGGGCTAATTATTACTGTTTAATGTATTTTTATCTGGGTTTTTCTGTGGTAACTTTCTATTTCTAGCACCATGGCTTATCGGAGACCATTAATTATGAAATGATGCAAGACCTGCAAAAGGGTGATGAGGCCCTCACCCATGGATTCATATTACCCTCATTGTGTTGCTCAGCATAATATTTCTCTAACGGTTCCCCCCCAGACAGTCCTCCGAGCTGGGGAGGAAGCACCTGGTCTTTCTATGGGCAGTGGCAAAGCAGAATTGCGAAAATCACTTTTGTTGCTTCTGGGCGAGCTTTTGGGCCCCGATGTTCCGCAGGACGTCCCAGCAGATACACCTGACCCCAAATTGAGCCCCTCAGGTCGGGGGGGCCCATACAGCACATCCAGGTGCAGTGCAGCAAGAAAAGGCTACGGAATCAGATGTGCAGGCAGACTCCAACCCTGACTTCTTAGAAGGCCAGAATGAGGATTTCAGGGATCTTGGGGAAGCTCCTGACCTAAAAAAAAAAAATTGCTCACTGATGAGGATGACATCCTCTCTGAGAAGGAGGAAGGGGAGTGGACAGAGCCCAAGTCATTCACCCCCCCACCCCCGTTTGACAATAAGTCCTTGTCCTTTTTGATAGCTGAGGTTTGTAGATCATTACAGCTTAAGGAGGAACAGTCCGTGGAGACAGTGGATGTTAATCCAGTTCTGTCTGCGTCCTCCTCTGCTCCAAAATGTTTCCCAGGTTTTAGTCACTGTGACCAAATTATTGAGCAAGAATGGGCAGGTGTGGATCAGAGAAAGTATCTTCCCAAACTGAAATCACAGAATTTTCCTTTTTTAGAGGAAAGGTCTCGCAAATGGGAAGCTTCTCCACTGGCAGACAAGGCTGCTTATAATTCAGTCAGACACACCACCCTGCCTATTGAAGACTGTCTTGCCCTAGCAGATCCACGTGACAAGCGGGTGGGTACCACATGCAGGAGGGCTTTCACCTCTAATGGAACGAACAGTCTTACATCTTATGCTTCATTTATCATTGCCGGAGCTTTAAACATTTGGGTCACTGCTCTGGCCAGATCTTACTTCGAGTGGGAGCTCTTGCAGCAGGCAAAATAACCATTAGGACTAAGCCGCCAGGTGCTAGGACCCCACGGAAACTTTCTAGCTAGCAGTCTTCAGCAGGGGACTGCCACAGACATCAGCCTGCCCCAGTGTCAGCCAGTGGTATAAAGGGGGTGGTCCCCAGCCCCACCTTAGTTCTTTTCCTGCTGTCGACCTGCAAGAATCTGCTCCTCGGATGCCAGCTAGCTTCAGTTCAACCGCTAGTTTTCGCGTTTATAGTATTTCTTCTTTATTTGTTCTCTAAATGGTTGGTGAACTGTATTGTGTTTTGCTACAAGTACAGCAAGCCCCTAGCGGGACCAGTAAGGGGTCACTCCACCAGGGGGATAGCAACCTCTTTCGCGCCTCTCTGGATTGTTCCGCAACAGACATCTGTGCAGCGGCTAGCTGGAGCTCGGTTCACACCTCTGTTGAGCACTACAGCTTGGACATTGCTTCTAGATGCAGAGGGGGGTTCGGACTGGCAGTCCTTCCGGGCCTCCTATCCTAGACCCTTACTTGGCAGTCTAGTCTCTAGCCTCCTCGTCCTGGACATTTTCTGTGCCTTATCTCCTTACTGCTTGGGATTCATTCCTAATGGCTATTGCCTGCTGCAAGAGCTCCCACTCGAAGTAAGGTAGTACAGTTGCGTAAGAACTTATCGTAACAGTAGATCGAGAGGGGCTCTTTGAGCAGGCACTGCTTTCCCTTCCCTCTTCCCCCCAGCTTGTGCTGTGCCTTTACTTTAGGCGAGAACCTGCCCTGGTTCTCCTTCCGCTTCAGACTTGGAGTCTTCAGTGGGAGAACTGAGGTGGTGCCAGGGACCACTCCCTTTATACCATTGGCTGACAGGGCGGGCTGATGTCGGGGGCGGTCCCCCACTGAAGATTGCTAGATAGAAGGTTTCTGTGGGGTCCTAGTGCCTGGCGGCTTAGTCCTACTGGTTCTTGCCTGCTGCAAGAGCTCCTTTCGGAAGATCTACTGTAACAGTAAGTTCTTACGTAACTGTACTTTCTAGGGACATGGATATGTTGTTCATCCACACTTATTGGCAGGTATCCTTGCCGCTTTAAATCTTGCCGGAAGGTCTTCAAGCTGGCTCCTCCCACCCACCTGGGTGGTATAACTCTCGGCTCCGCCCCATGACGCCAGATCTTCCTTACCGCTTGGAAGCTCAGGTTCCCTCCTTAACGCTCTGCGTTTGAGACTGGTTCCTATTTCTTCCTTTTGCGAATTTAAAAGTTTTTGCTAAAAAGACTTCAGTCTTCGATCCCTCGCGGCTGCGATGGACAAATCGACTCCCGGTTTTCGGAGATGCCCCTGCGGGCAGAAGATGTCTCGGACGGATCCACACTCCACGTGTGTCTACTGTTTAGGCCTTGAGCACGACCCGCAGGACTGCGACTTGTGCTCTTCCTTTTCGGCCTATGTCCTCGAAGACCGTGCTGCCCGATTGCATCTGGGCCGTCCCGAGAAGCGTTTCCCTCCGGTGAAGTCTAAGGAGGCCCGGTTGGCGGTGTCCGCGGCGGCGGGCTCGGCGGATCAGCTCGAGCAGATGATCGCCCTCGAAGAGGAGGCGGCGTGGGCCGTATCTTCCTCGGCCGCGGCATTTATCCCGCTCTCTCTGGGTTCTTCCTACACAGCTTCCTTTAAGGAGCTTTGTCTGTCCCTCTCCACTAAGGGAGAAGGGCCAACGTCTGCTGGACCTTTCTCGGTCCAAAAAGAGGGACAAAGGTAAATCCCTCCGTCGACGCTCTTGGGAGCGGGAAAGGTCCCTCTCCCAGTCGTGGAAGCAGGTGCGCTCGCTTCGGCCACTGGTCTCACGGTGTCCCGTCAGGTCAGTTGACTGAGACTCCCGTCGGCCAAGTCGAGATTTTCTCGATCCGTTGGGCGGGTTGTCGCCTATAAACCCGAGCTCCTCCCAGTTTCCCGAGTTGAAGATCCTAATGGGCTTGCCTGTGCCTCGGTTCCGGAGCCCTCGGATGAACCCTCGGGCGAAGGAGTGCGGTTCCTGCCGACACTTCTCCGCACCGACCTCAGAAAAGCCGGGGTCTCGGTCTCGGACCTCTTCGGCGGTCCAGCGATCCCGCCGTCCAGGCGGTCTCGGTCTCTGCACGCGGTAAAGTGGCGTCGCCGCTCGTCCTCCCTCCTCGGACGGGGAGGCTCGGCGTAAGATGCACGTCGGCTGATACGAGGACCTCATGTGGCAACAGTTCCTCCTGACCGGGAATAAGCCGGCGCGATGCCTTTGTTAAGTAGCTGTCACGGATGGCCGACACAGCCCTCGACTTTCCGAGAGCCTGTACCTAGGCGGTTGTTCGGCCAAAACCAGCTGCTCCACGATTCGGTGGAACCTCCGCCTCCACAGCCACTATTTGGGGCTCTGACCAGGATTCTCGGTCGGCTGGGTCTACCCATAGGCTGTCTGTTACCCTCACTCCCGACCGACCTCGGCAGGTGAGGGTGGCTCAGGCCAGAGGCAGCTCTTCAGGACTCGTCTGAGTCCGAGGATAATCCTCCTTTTTCTCCAAGCGAATTGACTTGGAGTCCTCAGGAGGACAGTCAATGGACGATAGCCGTCGTCCTTCCTAGGACTGCCCGGCTCATCTCGGGTCCACGGGATGAAGCTCGAACCCGTTCCAAGCAGGCAGGTATCCCCTCACGGAGATTCTGGACGAGGATTCTCAGGAGGCCTTTCCAGTGGCCGAGGCCATAGTGGGTCCGGCCTTGGAGCTTTGGCAGCGCCCTGCTTCCTGTCCTGCGCCTTGGCCAGGATGGCCAGGAAGTATCCGGTCCCTACCGGTTCCCTGTCCGGTTTTGAGCACCCCTCTGCTGAGGGTTGGTTACCAACTAGCGTTTTCGGTAGCGCCCGTAGCGCCAGGGATGTGGACAAACCTCCCAGCAAGAATCAAGAAGTTGGATTATGTCGAGGCCGAAAAGTCTATTCTCGTCCTCTCCGGCCTCGTCAGGCCAGTTCGGCCGTCCTCATGGCACATTTTCTCATGCCCTGTTGGGCTCCTGGATGAGGTCATCCCTCATCTTCCTGCGGATCTGCAGACTACGGTCAAACAGGTGCGGGACAGGGCAGGGCAGTGGCCAAACAGCAGCTCCAGACTGCTTTAGATGTGGGGACTCATGTGCCAGGTCGGTGGCGGCCGCGGTAGCTGTCGCGTCGGCACGGGCTGGCTGAGGATATCCACCTTTGCCGGATACCCAGCACAAGTAGGCGGATGTTCCCTTTTTGGGGACTGACCTCTTCGGCCCTGGGGTGGAAGGTCACCTGCAGAGGATCGAGAAGTCCAATGCTACCTTGGACTCGGTCTCTTCCGCTCAGAAGGACAAAGGCCGCAAACCACAGCCTAAGCCCTTTCGTCCTTCTGTGCCCCGGTGCGCCCGGCCCAGCAACGTCAGGGCCAGCAGGCTCGGCCTTGGCATCCCAAACCCAAGCCGCCGGCTTCCTCTAACAGGAGGCAGGGAGGAAAAGGCCCAGGAGGTCCCTCGGCCGGTCCCTCCTCCAAGCCTGCCCAGTGACGGGCTGAGGGGTGTCGCCCCCATCCCCGTCACCTTACCCCTGGTTCCCCCCGTGGGGGGACGGCTCCGACACTTCCTTTCCGCCTGGTCCGCTGTTACCACGGACAGGTGGGTACTGGAGGTGGTGGGAAAAGGCCTGCCTCTGGAATTCGAGCAGGCCCCACCCTTCAGAGCCGTCGCACCTCGGGGGGCCTCGGGGTCCGTAGCCTCACTGTCAGCTCGTTGAGCCGACATCGCTCTCCTCCTCCGAAAGGAGGTGATCAGGGTGGTAGCGGACCCCCCCTCAGACCCAGGGTTTGTGTCCAGGTACTTCCTGGTTCCGAAACGGACGAGGGGCTGGCGCCCCATTCTCGACCTACACGACCTAAACAAGTTCCTAAGGTCTCGAACCTTCAGGATGGTCACTCTGGCTCAGATAATACCATCCTTGGAACGCGGCGTGTGGTTCTGCTCTCTGGACTTGCAGGACGCGTTTTTCACGTCCCTATCCGTCCGTCTCACCAGAGATTCCTTCGCTTCCGAGCGGAAGGATCCCTTTCGAGTTCGAGCCATGCCCTTGACTTGTCTCCAGCTCCAGGGTCTTCACCAAATGCATGGCAGTGGTGACAGCATTCCTCACGGCGCCGAGGGTCGGGTGTGCCCTTACCTGGACGACTGGCTGATAGCAGCTCCTCAGGCAGGAGGTGGAGGGGTCAGAGATCTGGTCCTCCAGGTCTGCTCTCAACTGGGCCTCCTTATCCATGAGGCCAAGTCGGGAACTCGAGCGAAGCAGGTGATTCTGTTCATCGAGGCGCAGCTCGACTCTCTTGAGCCAGGCTGACTCCCGGCGGACAGGGCAGGGTTCTTTCCTCCTTTGCCCAATCATTTCTGGTTGGACAATTCCGCCCTGCCCAGGACTTCCTGCGCCTCCTGGGTCTCATGGCGGCCTGCACCAGCGTGGTCCGTTGGGCCGCTGGAACATCGTTCCCTTCAGTGAGGACTGGCCAGTCAGTGGTCTGGCGCTGCGATCCTTTGGACCAGCTTGTGTCCGGTGACACAGGAGATGTGGAGCACTCTCAGTGGTGGATCGTTCCAGGTCATTTGCAGGAGGGCATCCCGTTCATCCGCCCGAGCCGACGGTCTCTCTATCGACCGATGCCTCTCTGATGGGTTGGGGTGCCCATCTGGGGGAACACCGGGCTCACGGCCTCTGGTCCCCGCGGGAGTCCCGATGCCACATCAACCTGCTGGAGCTCCGAGCGGTCCGCCTAGCTCTCACCGCCTTTGCTCCGTTCCTCCGGGGTCAAGTGGTCCGAGTCCAGACGGACAACACCACGACCATGTACTATCTAAACCGCCAGGGCGGGACGCGCTCCATGCTTCTATGCAAGAAAGCTCTCCGCATTTGGTCACTCGTGCGCAGCCTGGAGGCGGATCTCCTAGCCATTCATGTGGCAGGAGCCTCCAACACCCTGGCCGATGCCCTAAGCCGGATAGGGGCTGCATCCCACGAGTGGTCTCTCCTGCCGGAGGTAGTACAGCATCTGTTCTCCCATTGGGGCACACCTCAGGTGGACCTGTTTGCCTCAGGGAGAGCGAGCGCTGAGGCTGTTCCATGCCCGCCCTCTCAGCAGGGCTCGCTGCAGGGATGCCTTCTCGGGCAGTGGACCCGGGCCTCTTCTCGCCTTTCCCCATTTCCCTTGATCCAAGGTGCTTCTCAAGCGAGGAGGACAAGGCGCAGGTGATTCTGATAGCCCCAGACTGGCCTCGCCAGTTCTGGTACCAGATCTCCTCAGTCTCAGCTCCAGGACTCCGGCAGCTTCCAGCTCGCCGGACCTGCTCTCAGTCAATCAGGGAAGGTGTTCCATCCGGACCTTCAATCCCTGCACCTGACGGCCTGGTTCCTGGGCCTAGAGTTCCAGGCCTTGGGTCTTTCCGGCGAGGTCCTCAATGTAGTTGGGCGTCCGTAGAGTCGACCAGAAAATGCTATGCCTTCAAATGGAAAGGTTTTCCATTTGGTGTCAGAACAAGGGCTTGGACCCTTCCTCCTGTTCCTTGGCAAGCATCTTGGACTATTTATGGTCCCTTTCTAATCAAGGGCTTAGGTCGGCGACCTAAGGGTGCACCTGGCAGCCATCTCTGCTTACCGGGCGCGGGCCGGGAAGCAGTCGGTGGCGCAGTATAAGGTGGTCTGGCGCTTTTTCAAAGGCCTTGATCACATTTCCCCTTCGGTGCGAGAATCTCCACCTCCGTGGGATCTACTGCTGGTACTGGCAAAGCTCATGGGCAAGCCATTCGAACCTATGCACAGGTGTGCTCTCTCACCTGTCATGGAAGACCGCCTTCTTGGTGGCTATCACGTCAGCCAGAAGGATGGGAGAGCTCAGGTGCTTTCCACCGAGTCTCCTTACCTGGTCTTCCACAGGGACAAGGTTGTCCTCGCCCCCACCGAAATTCCTTCCGAAGGTGGTGTCGGAGTTTCACCTTAACCAGGTGTTGACTCTGCGGTGTTCTACCCCAATCACACCTCGGAGGCCGAATATAGGCTCCATACTGGACCCTAGAGGCGCTCGCCTATTACAAAAGCGCCGTACGAAATTAGGGGAAGGTTACGCCAGCTGTTTGTCCACGCTGGAAGCCGCATCTGGCAGACCTGCAGCCAAGCGGACGATAAGCAGGTGGGTCACCTCCTGCATAGATCTCTGCTATAAGTTGGCGGGCATGGAGCCTCCCAGAGGATAGAGCTCATTCTACCCGCCATACTGCTGCAGCGAGTGGCTGCTTCCGGGGCGTCCCTATCCAGGAAATCTGCAGGGCTGCTACCTGGAAGTCAGCACACACCTTCATTACCCATTACCACATCGACCTTGAGTCACGCCGGGATGCTGGTTTGGGGCCTCGGTTCTCAGTCTCTCTTTCCCAAGTAAGATTGAGAGGTGTGCGTCTTGCCTCCCTCCTCCCGGAGAACTGCTAGGAGTCTGCCAATAAGTGTGGATGAACAACATATCCATGTCCCTAGAAATACAGGTTACTCACCTGTAACAGGAGTTCTAGGAATGGTATATGTTGTTCATCCACACGACCCACCCGACCTCCCCGGCTTCGACGCACAACCTGAGCTTCCAGCGGGCCAGATCTGGCGTCATGGGGCGGAGCCGAGAGTTATACCACCCGGGTGGGTGGGAGGAGCCAGCTTGAAGTCCTTCCGGCAAGATTTAAAGCGGCAAGGATACCTGCCAATAAGTGTGGATGAACAACATATACCATTCCTGGAACTCCTGTTACAGGTGAGTAACCTGTATTTTTGTTCCACCGGACTTGGAAGGTGTGAGCAATTTGCAGATCTTATTTGTGTCAGTCTTGACCATTCATCAACTTTGGGTTAATGGCCAGAGGTCATGACCCCGCAGGAGTTTTTTTTTTTTTTTGGGATTGGCGGAGCCGACACATCATCGGCGCTGCCCTCTCGCCAGTTCTTCATCTCCCGCCATCGAGGTCACCTCATGGGAAGCTTCTAGGAGCAACTTTGAGGCCTGCTGCTATGCAGTTTTGTTTCTTCGTTTTTCGACTCTGTCGACTCCAAGCCGTAGTTCGTTGGCCCCATTCTCCTGCCAGTTCTGATAGCTTACTCGACGTCGCCTGGTAAGATTGTTCCTTTATTTGTTTAATTTGCGACATCGAGTCTTGTTTTGGTGTTTCTTTTTGTAGGTCATGTCTCGGTCGGAGGGCAAGAAATATTTGAAGACGGGACGGCCCACCTTGTGATGGTATCCTTGTGGCCTTAAGTTCTCCGTCACCAACCAGCACGACCATTGCCTCGCATGTCTTGGCCCACTTCATGACATGGATTTGTGCAACGCCTGCTTCTCCATGGACCGCCAGGTCATCGAACAACGCGCGTGGAAAGTGGGGCGAGCTCCGCCGACTTTTAGGGGTCAGGCGTGCACTCGTCAGGCCAAGCCGCATTCTCTCAGCCATTCCTCCGGGTCCCCTTCCGGTTCTACATGGACCGAGGAGGAGGGAGCCTCGACTTCTCATAGCCTAGCCATGGCTGAGGCTCCTCCAGCGGTGCAGGAGGCCAAGTCTGTTCCCTCTGGGGGATGAGCAGGAGGCACCGCATTGGCAATCGCCCCTTCGGGGGCAAAGGCTCCCCCGGTGTCGGACCCGCAGCTCGGAAGGCCCATGTCGTGCCGTTCTCGACGCCGTTCATGGGGCCGTGGGCCCTGATGGAGCCGTTGGTGCCAGTCCATCGCTTGGCACCATTGCTGCTGGCGGCACCATTCGCGAAGCAGATGATGCTAGCGGCACCATGGGAGGTTCTACAGTGCCATCTCTGACCTGTTCTCACCTCGGCGCTGTCCGCAGCACCGGGGTTGAGCACGGCACCGTGTCCAGCTCCGGAGCCATTCGTGGTTCTGGGCATGGGGCGGCGCCTTGTGGAGGTCTTGGCCTCAGCTCTGCTGGCCCGGCACCAAACACTGTCAGAACCATCAAAGCGCCGTCTCTCTGTCCTTGAGCGCCACCGTGGTGAGGACGGCCTTGTGTCAGGTTCTGGCTGTGAGACTGCTGCCCTTGTTGGAGCCGTGTCCTCTTCTGCCACCGTTCGCGGTGCTGCGGAGGACGCTGGTACTGACTCTGGTGCACTCTCTGCTTCTGGCACCCTATTTGGTCAGGATGGCAGCAGACGCCCACCAACTGTTTGGCACAGGGCTTTGATTTCCACCTCTTCGGAGGAGGAGTCAGACAGGCATTCTGGCTCTTTGGAGTTAGCTGCTGGCGTGGGCACCCTCGTAGTGTCCTCGACAGGCCAGAGTCAGCCCCCCCCCTCTGAGGAGTGGACAGTGACTGCCGGGGACGGGGTCAGGGGTTCTGACCAGCAGGCAGTGGTGCAGGCCACCATTGCGCTGCAGCCTGGCCTCGGAGGGTTCTCTGACCCTCAGCGGTGGTACCCCCACAGGTGGTGTGCCTAGATCGCCCAACTTTGGGGCTGATCAGAGCACCCATGGGAGGGGAGGGTGCTGTGCCCCAGATAGCTTTTTCGGGGCCGACCAGGGCTGTCAGTTGCTTAGGCTGGCTCTCTCGAGGAGGAGGGCGCTCTCGGATTCCGAGGGGTCGAGGGGCATGGGGTCTGTGCATCGTCCTTTTTCTGGAACCCACCCGGGCTCTGGGAGAAGCCGTAGCACGGATCTCAGCTCTTCCCCCTCAGTTTCCTTAAGAGGGCCCCCGTTCTTTGGAGGTAGGGGACTGTCCTTCTGGACCTACACGGCCCCAGTCACCTCACAGAGGGGATTCTTCTGGGCGCAGCCAAGGCAGTTTCGGTATGGTTGTTTAGCTGTCGGCTGTGGAGTCTTCCAGAGCACCTTCATCTTCTGGGGCTCCTGGTGCGCTCCCTAGCCCAGGCGGAGGTCAGTCGATTTCTCTTGTCGGCTCTGTCCCTATCCCTCTGCCACATTCTCCTGTGCTCCCAGGCATCCTTGGTCCTAGCGGGCCTCTCTCCTGGGAGCAGTTCAGGGCCGTGGCTGCTCGGTTCCCCGCTTATGTCAGGGCCATGGACAGACAGGTTTTTCAACCTCCCCCTGAGCAGCCACCCTCTGAGCATTTGAGGTCCTCTGACTCCTCATCCCCCTCTTCTGGGGGAAAGGAGCCATCTCTCCACATCTCTCCAACTGCTGATCTTGCGGAGTATCAGCGATTCCTCGTGAGGATGTTGGAGGACCTGCACATCACCCTACCCACTCAAAGCAATCCAGAGCACTCAGTGCGTGCCTTTCTAGGCGATTTCAGTGAGGACGCCCTTGTGGTGCCCCCCGGTCTGCTCCCTTCTTTCGGGAGATCGGGAGACGTCGTTGCACTTCTGGCAGAGGCCTTTCTCCGGAGTTCCTGCCCCTAGGGATCTCTGCCAGCAGTATTGCGCCCCCCCCCCCCCGGAGTCTCCAGGTTCCATGCCTCATCCTCAGTCAGGATTGATGCAACTGGACACTCCTGATGGGCTTTGCGCCTTCCACCATGACCGACCCCCAGATCAAGATTCCTTGGATTTTGACTTCTGGGGTAGGAGGACATTCTACTTGGCATGGTTGCTGCTCTCTATCACAGCACATCAGGCCCACTACGCATCCCTATGATAGGTTCCTGTGGTCCAGGCTGGGTCAGCTCCTAGCCTCATTGCCTGACATGGAGCAAACCAGACAAGCCGTTGCACTCTCTGCACGTGGCCTGGAGCTAGCAAGGCACCAGACAAGGGCATCATACAATGCCAGTGAGGTAGCTACCAGGGTCATAGGGACAGCAATCTGCACTAGGCGGATGGTATGGCTGCATCCTTCCCGGTTGTCACCCTTGGCCCGCCGTAGAGTGATTAACTCCGCTCACCAGATAACCTATCTCTTCTCCTGTAGAGTGAGACGGCATCTGTCAGGGCAACTTCCTTCCCCCTCCGGGGGGTCCCCGTCTCACTCTCCCCACTCGCGTGCCTCTCCAGGCCCAGAAGGTTCTCCCTCTTAGTGTGTCATCCACTGAGAGCTAAGGGACTCTGTCCTTTAGGGTTGAAAACCCCCTTCGGGGGGGCTCAGCACTCACCCAAAGGTGATGAATGGTGAAGATTGACACAGATAATTATGATCTTTCTGTGTGTCTTCACCATTCATCACAATCCCACCCACCATCCCCCTGGGGCTTCAGTCTCTGGGTCCCCCTCCCTCTCTGTGTCCTTTCTCGCCTCCCTCCTTTCTGTTAGTCAGGGACGGGGTAAGGCAGGGACACATAGGGGGTAATGTTTTAGAGGGAGTGGTCAGGATGAGAGGCACTTCTTCTCCAGTGCTTTGGCTTCACCGCTGTGAGGTGGGAGTTGGTAGCTGCCCTCTGTTCTCTCCACTTCCTTGTCCCGTCAATCCTAAGTTCCCTTGTCCTGTGGACATATCCTTAATTTCCTCAAGAAACCAACATTTATTACACCAAAAATTTGTTTTTCCTCTGAGAGGGGGGAGAATAACCCTGTGTCCTGCCTTTCTTCCAGAATAGCCGTTTTCTGCTTTTGCAGTTATTGTCAGTGATTCTGTGCCTTGAATTCTGACAGTGAGCCTTTTGGCTACTTCTTGCAGTTCCTATACAATCTGGAGACAAGTCAACATTCAAGGTTCCAGGGTGTGGTTGTTACCTTTCTCCCCACCTCTCAAGCTTATCCTAAATCCTTCCTCTCTCCTTTTTCTTATTTCCAGAGATTGGGACCCCTACCCAATCCCCATGGTCTTCCTCTTCTTCTGTCCTCTCAGTCGTTTGTTTTTCCTTTTGGTTTATATATCTTTTCCTTTGTCCCTTGGACTTCCTTGTCCCACCCTCCCAACCCTTTTCCTCACCTCTCTGGTGACTGAGAACTGGCAGGAGGCGGATCGACAGCACCTAACGACCAACCTGCGAGGCGCTACACGTCGTCGGCACGAAGGCAGCACCGATGGTGCGTCGGTTCACGCCATTATAAAAAAAAAGTCTCAAGGTCATAACCTCCGCCAGTAACCCAAAGGTGATGAACGGTGAAGATGCACAGAAAGATCATAATTACGGTGGGTACGTAATTTTCATTTAGTGGCCATGATCTCCACGTTTATTGGTGATTCCACTGTGGAGAATTTGCACCCGTCACCCTGTTCGGCCTACCACATTGCTTCGGCCATAAGGGGCGTGTGGCTCAGACATTGGGCTGCTGATCAGGGTTCAGAAGCTAAACTATTTAACCCTCCCTTTGAGGGAGGCTCATTATTTGATTCCAGCCACTATTCTATCTTGAAGGATCTTCAGGACAAGAAGGGCCACCTTCCAGTGTCTAACAACAATGTGAGCCCACAGTAGCACAAAGGGGTCAAGGCAATGGCCGGCACAGGCAGTCCTGAGGAGGGTTTCGTACCTTTCTGAACTTTGATAATCAGAAAAAGAGGAGCCTATTCAGGTAACAAAGTTATGTTATAAGAGGAGCCTTTACCAGGCGTTGTGGAAGAGGAGCAGCACAAAAGCCTGGTGCCTCGCAATGAAGGTACGAAGGGCCCATCCCTGCACCCCCCCCCACCCTTGGTGGAAGACTTCCGGAGTTCTTCTCAAGATGGGCTCAGTCAACGTCAGACACCTGGGTTTGGAAATCCTTCACCTAGGTTATTCCATAGAATTCTTAGTGGTTCCCTCAAGGGGACGCTTTCTACCGGCCTCAGTTACCAAGCATGTGGAAAAATGCCAGGTGGTGTCAAGAGCCACTGACACACCTCATTCAAGTCAGGGGCCATTGATCTTACTTCGAGATACAGCTCTTGCAGCAGGTTACGCCATTAGGACTGAAGCCGTCAGGTGCCAGGACCCCACGGAAATTTTCTAGCTAGCAGTCTTCAGCGGGGACCGCCTCAGACGTCGGTCCCGCCCCTGACGTCAGGCGTAGTACATAAGGAGGTGGTCCCCCCACAATCCCCTGTTCTTTTCCCGCCATCGAAATCGCAAGCATCGGCCTCTCAGTCACTTTCTAGCGTGCGATGACTCAGAACTACGACGTTCTCTCTTTTTTTATACGGATTTGGATTCATCTGATGTCCTCTCCGAACACCTGTCTGGAAGGTCACCCATCGAAGTGTGCCTGCGGCAAACAGATCCCCTTCAAGGATCCTCAGTCAGCCTGTGTGTGTGCTGTCTAGGCCCGGAACACAACACCAAGGCCTGCTTCTTCTGCCAGGGCTTCAACAGTCGCACCAGGATCCGCCGCCAGAAGGCCCTTTAAGCGTTTCTCTTGGAGGAGAAACTAAAGACCATGGATAAGGAACCTTCCTCCGGGGGGGGGGGGGAGTCATCAGGGAAGACCCACAAACACTGGGAAAAACACCGGGAGAAGGAAAGACCCAGGTCCCTGGCAAGGGCCTTGGACTCCCGAAGCTCCGGCTCATGGTCAGACCGCTCTCCTTCCAGGGCCTAATCTCAGCCTCCCCCAGTTCAGGTCAGATCCTCCAGTGGCTCCTCCTTCCTGCAGCCTCTCAAGACTTCCAGGCCGTCGGCTTTATCCACTCCTTCTAAGGCTATGTCTAAGTCTGGGGAGCGCCACAAATCTTCCTCCCGCCGTCGGGACTCCGATGCCAGGTTGGTGTCCCAGCCTCCGCGTGGGTCGGACCCGGTCCCCCGTAAAACTAACGGCCTGACGTCCCTAAAACGGACACCGGACGATGTCGTCGGCCAAGCATCACAGCACTCCAGGAGCCAGCGACAGTAAGACACCCATCGCCGGCCAGGCGTTCGCCTCCCAGGGCGTCGGCCGGGGGACTGACGTCGGCTACCCCAGAGAGGAGGACTGCACCACCGTCGCCGGCTGACGTCGGTCGGAAGGTATCATCGGAGGAGGACACCACTCAGCCCGAGGACCAGGCAGGCGTCACCGGAGTCGTCGGACTCCCACGGGAACCTTCCCCGGTGCGGGAGACCCCCGGGGACCTGACGCCCGAGCCCAGCTGCAGGCCACCGGCGCCCAGACCATCGTCTGGCTTGAATTTGGCAGAGGTAAAGGAGCTTTTTACCTTCTGGTGGGACACCATCAGGAAGGATGTGATCGCCACGCACCCTCCTCCTACTCCGGCTCCACCTCCACCCACTCATTCACCGCCTACGCCCCCTCCTCCGCCCAAGGGGCCCGTAGGATGGTCACCAACTCCCAAGGAGCCAACACCTCCTCCTCCTAGGGGCAGATCCTCAGATAGGAGAAGACCTCCCTCAAGATCCACTTCAGGGTCACCTAGCCCTAAGAGACCCAGATGACGCTGGTACACCACTTCTGCGGAGGATTCTAGATCTGACACCTCAGGGTGCTCCAGATCTCCGTCTCCCATCAGCATTCCCTCCCCAGACCCACACGACCTTCCCAGGTCTCTCTGGATGATCCCTCCTTTGTGGAGATCATGAGGCACATTCAAGAGAATATGGGGTGGGATGCTGAAGAGCTCGACCCCGAGAGACAGCGCCTGCCGCTACCGGCAGAAAGACCCAAAACCTGTGGTAGTGCCACCCTTGGTGGACACCTTTGCGGACGTCACCAAGGCTGTGTGGAAGCATCCGCATTAGACTCCGGCAGTGCCGAAGAAGACTGACCGCCTATACAAGGCCCTGAGGGAGGACCAGTATCTGGCGAACCATCCTCTGGCCAATTCCCTGGTCATCACTGCCTCTCATGACCGGTCTCAGAGACCTCAGCACTTGAGCACACAGCCACCAGACCCAGAATCCAAGCAATTGGATGTCCTGGGTAGGCGCACGTTCGCGGCTGCAACTTGCGCCATCAGGTCTTTGAATTACCTCACCCACATGGTTCAATTCCAGGACACACTGTGGGAACAGGGACAGGACCTGGTTGAAAAGATGCCCGATTGTGGTCAAAAGGAGGAGCTTTTGAACCTCTTCTGTACGGGTTTGGATGTGGGGACCCAGGTGCTCAGAGCCGCATACAACTCTGCGGTCTCTTTGGCCAGAGCTGCAGCCTCAGGCGTGTGTCTCCAGAGACACTCTTGGCTCCATGTCTCCGGTTTTACCCCGGACGTCCAGAAGAACATCCTAGACGTCCCTTACAGCGGTGAAGTCCTCTTTGGTGAAGCCTCCTAGAGGGCGATCACCAAACTTCAGAACGCAGGGAAGCCAGTTATATCTGTCCAGGCCATGTACAGATCTCGACCCAGTTCCTTTCGTAGGAACCAGAGTCGCTTTCGTAGCCGGACACAAAGGCAACAACCACGTTCCGGCCAACAGCAGAGGGGCTCTTTTACCCGAAAAGCCCAGGCCAAGTCATCCCCAGGCAGAGGCCAACGAGCAGCAAAGTCAGCCCACCTGTGGGATCTAACGCTGCCACAGCATGACTCCTTCCCGGGCCCCGGCCCTCCTCAGGATCAATGGGAAATGAAGGTCGGGGGTCGCATCGCATGTCACCTGCCAGGGTGGCGGTCGATCACCACCGACAGGTGGATGCTGCAACTGGTCGAAAAAGGCCACTATATTGAATTTGTAGGCAGCCCACCTACAAGACCTCCCCTGCTTTCCCGCTACTCGGGTCAGCACGCCCTGCTCATACAGCAGGAGGTGCTCACGCTTCTGGACAAGGAAGCCTTAGAGCACGTTCCAGAGAACCAGAAAGGGCTAGGGTATTATTCTCACTTCTTCCTGGTTCCAGAGAAAACAGGGGACCTCCGTCCAATTCTGGATCTCAGCGACCTCAATCTGTCGGTCGTTTACAAACGCTTCCGCATGGTGATCCTTCCGGGCCTAATTCCCATGCTGAAATAGGACGCTTTTCTGGCGTCTTTGGATATGCAGGATGCCTACCTGCACATTCCCATTGCTCAAGTGCACAGGAGGTTCCTGCTCTTTGAGTTTCAGAGCCGCCATTATCAGTTCCGAGCTCTGCCCTTCAGACTGTCATCGGCATCTCACATTTTTACGAAGTGCATGGCAGTCGTAGCGGCGTCTCTGAGGAGACAAGGCCACTACGTGTTCCCTTAGCTGGACGACTGGCTTCTCATGGCTCCCTCCAAGGAGGCACTGATGACGGCCGTTCACTGCACCCAGTCCCTTTTCCAGTCATTGGGTATCCTCATCAATTAGGAAAAGTCCCTCCTGGTACCGTCCCAGAAACTGCAGTTCATCGGAGCAGTTCTGGACACCGTCAGACGGAAAGTCTTTCTTCCCTCAGACAGAGTGGAACACATCAGATCCCTCATCAGGGACCTGTCAGTGAGGAAGACCGTCCCGGCAAGACTGGTCCTTCGCCTGCTTGGACATATGGCTGCGGCCATTGCGACAGTCCCAATGGCACGTCTCCACATGCGGGTAACCCAGTGGATGCTAAGGGTGCAATGGGACCAAAGGCAAGACCATCTGCAGCAGCCAATTCGAATCACGAATGCCGCGACTCGGGATTGGCAGTGGTGGCTAGATCCGGAGAATCTCTCCGCGGGGGTTCCCTTCACAGCGCCGTCTCTGACTGTGACTCTCTCCACAGACGTCTCAGGTCTCGGGTGGGGAGCACACCTAGACGGTGTGCAGTCTCAGGGCATATGGATGACCCAGGAATCTCATCTCCACATCAACATTTTGGAGATGAGGGCGGTACTTTACACTCTGCAAGCCTTCCAGTCGGAGATTCCACCGGGTACTCTCCTGTTACAAATAGACAATACCGCGGTGACGTATTACCTCAACAAACAAGACGGCACTCACTCCTACCCGCTTTGCAGGGAGGCCATGAGAGTGTGGGAGTGGGTAGTGCAACATGGCGCAAACCTAATTGCAGTACTCGTCCCAGGAGTGGACAGTACCGTCGCAGACGGTCTGAGTCGCTCTCAGGCCAGAGTCCATGAATGGGAACTTCTGCAGGAGGTGGCAGAAGACCTGTTTCACAGATGGGGCACTCCAGAGTTAGACGTTTTTGCGTCCCCATCCAATGCAAAACTGCCCAGTTTTTGCTCGCTAGATCCAGGGCCTGGTGTTTTCTGGCAAGACGCGTTGTCCCTCTCCTGGGTGGGCAGATTCCTCTATGCCTTCCCTCCTTTCCTGTTGATCCAGAGAGTTCTTTTAAAACTTTGGAGGGAGCAGGCGACTCTCATTTTGATAGTGCCTTTCTGGCCCAGACAAATTTGGTTCCCTCTTCTGCATCAGCTATCCCGGGAACCTCCACTTCCTTTGTGAATCAGCTCCCATCTGCTGTCTCAGGAGGAGGGTTCATTAGTCCATCCAGACTTAACGTTCCTTGAACCTGCACACTTGGCTCCTAGAGACATAGCCATGTTGCGATACGGGGTCTCACAAGATGTGGCAGATGTACTCTCTGCCGCCAGAAGACCATCAACCCACGCAACTTCGCCATGAAATGAGGCAGAATTTTGCTTGTGGGCTCAAGCGCGCGGTTTCCCGCCGTTAGAATGTCCCAAAAAGCTGGTTCTGGATTACTTGCTTTCCCTTTTTCATTCCGGATTGGCTTACTCCTCGATTAAGGTGCATCTTTGTGCAGTTTCGACTTACCATGCCCCCATAGGCCATCGGATGGTGGCCCAATTGGACACTGCTCGGGCCTTTTTAAGGGGAGTCCTCCACCTTAGGCCACCTATCAAGGATCCGATTCCTCCTTGGGACTTACCCTTCGTCCGGGAGCAGCTTACGCTGCCACCTTTTGAGCCAGCCGCAGATTGCGAGCTATGTTTTCTGTCGTGGAAAACGTTATTTTTAGTTGCAGTTACTTCGGCAAGAAGGATCTACGAATTGCATGCACTAATGTGCAAAGAGCCTTATTTAGTTTTCCATCAGGACAGGGTATCCCTGAGGACAAACCCAAAGTTTCTGCCTAAGGTGTTTCTGCACTCACCCTTAATCAGGATATTGACTTACCAGTGTATTTCCCAAGGTACACCAACTGAGGAGAAGCCCTTCTGCGCACCCTCGACATGCATCGGTGCCTCAGATATTATCTGACCAGAACCAAACAGTTTCGAAAGGCGGATCAACTGTTTTTCTCCTTTGCTGTTAGAATGAAAGGAGCTCCTGTTTCTAAACAGTCTCTCTTGAGGTGGCTCATCCAGTGCATCACTTTCTGTTATGATAAGCGCAATAAACCCTTACCGGGCACGGTTAAGGGTCATTCCACGAGAGGGGTGGCCACTTTCGTTGCGGCGTTAAAGAACGTCTCCACCTCAGCCACTTGGAGCTCTGTGCATACCTTTATCAGGCATTACAGCCTGGACATTGCATCGAGGCGAAGAGCAGGGTTCGGCCTAGCCGTCCTTCAGGGACTTCTGTCCTAGGCTCAAGTAGGGTTGTGATCTCTACTTTTCCTCCTCCCTGTGGCGTAAGATTGCCACTGTTGCTTGGAAATCAGTCCTAATGGTGTAACCTGCTGCAAGAGCTGCATCTCGAAGTAAGATAGTACAGTTACGTAAGAACTTACTGTAACAGTAGATCTTCGAGAACAGCTCTTGCAGCAGGTACCTTCCCACCCACCATCCTCCTCCTTGTGGAGGTAGGTCATAGCCAAAACATCCATCTTACGAGATGGGACGTTCTGTTTTTAGTCTTGGCCATCTGATGGTGGATCCTCGGTCTGCTCTTCTGATGTCATCTAGCGGCCGGGAGTCTCCGGCGGGAGAACTGGGGATTGTGGGGGGACCGCCTCCTTATGTACTACGCCTGACGTCAGAGGCGGGACCGACGTCGGAGGCGGTCCCCGCTGAAGACTGCTAGCTAGAAAATTTCCGTGGGGTCCTGGCGCCTGACGGCTTCAGTCCTAATGGTGTGACCTGCTGCAAGAGCTGTTCTCGAAGATCTACTGTTATGGTAAGTTCTTATGTAACTGTACTTTCCAGTCCCACTAAGCAAGCAAGGTCAATGGTTCTACTCTATTTATTTTGTAGTTCCCAAGAAGTCAGGTTTCAGACCAATTCTGGATTTGAAGGATCTGAACAAGTTCATATGCCACAAAACTTTCAAGATGGAGGCCCTGAGGTTGATAATCGTGGCCGTTCAGTCGAGGGACTGCTTAGCTTCAATAGATCTGACGGATACTTATTTTCACATCCCCATCAGTCAGTCCCACCGGAAGTAGCTCAAGTTCTCGATACTGGGCCAACATTTTCAGTACAGGGTGCTTCCGTTCAGCCTGGCAACAGCCCCTCGAGTTTTCTTGAAGGTGTTGATAGTCCTGGTAGCACAACTTCGGCAGGAAGGGCATCATGTCTATCCTTATCTGGACAACTTGCTCGTTCATGCATGGATGTTGCCTCTGGCAAAGAGGTCGGTACTCAGGACTCTGTACTCAGGACTCTGGAGATCCTGGAGTCACATGACTGGGTGGTGAACCAGGAGAAGAGCTCTCTCGAGCCATTTCAGGCCTTGGAACATCTGGGGGAAGTCTTCAACACAAATCTAGGGAAGGGTTTTCTGTTGCTGTCCCGGAAAGAGACATTATTGTCAGAAGTCCAGTGGCTCAGGAATCAGTCATCAGCCTCTGCCTACTGTCTGCTGTGAATTCTAGGCGTCGTGGCAGCAGCGATAGATTTAGTCCTGTGGGCTCGCTTTCATATGTAGCCTCTTCAAGTGGGTCTGTTGATGATCTGGAATCTGTCATCAGAGGATTGTCAGGCCAGAGTTTCCCTCACCCCTCAGCTTTTTCACTCCCTGAGTTGGTGGGTGAATATGGAGAATC
The DNA here is from genome assembly GCA_016271365.2 of Neoceratodus forsteri. NCBI lineage: Eukaryota > Metazoa > Chordata > Ceratodontiformes > Ceratodontidae > Neoceratodus > Neoceratodus forsteri. The sequence continues at coordinate 1,018,254,850 of CM057454.1, read as the reverse complement.
TCAACCGGGGGTTCCGCTGGAACCTCCCCCAGAGTTAATTCTCACAACCAGTGCCAGTCTGCACAGGTGGGGGCAGTCCTGAACCAAATTTCGACTCAGGAGACTTGGTCAGTACACGAATAACATCATCTCCCAATAAATGTTCTGGAGATGCAGGCGGTCCATTTAGCTCTACTTCGGTTTCAAACCGTGCTGAAAAACAACGCGGTAAAGATGCAGTTGGACAATGCCATCACAGTGGCGTACATAAACAATCAGGGAGGAACAAAAAGCAGGGAGATGCTTCAAGAGTCCTTTGAACTCCTGAGTTGGATAAAGAAGCATCTTCTCTCTGTCGGCAGTACATCTGGCAGGGGAGTTGAACATTCAGGCGGACTGGCTAAGTCGCGAAAATGTTCACCCAGGAGCGTGGCAGTTGAACCCGGAGGTGTTCGAACTCCTGAGCAACCGGTTCAGTCGACCACAGATAGATCTGTTCGCATCCAGCCACAGTGCTCGGATCCAAAGGTTCTTCAGTCATTTTCAATGTCCACAGGCAGAGGCAGAGGCAATGGATGCTCTGACTCAAAAGTGGACCTTCAGCAGAACATATGCCTTTCTCGCACTGCCTCTTCTTCCAGAGGTCTTGCAAAAAATAAGACACTCAAGAGGAATCTTCCTTCTAATAGCTCGTGTGGCCGAGAAGACCGTAGTTCTCGGACCTGGTGTATCTAGCTCAGGAAGTTCCCTTCCATCTTCTGGTGAGAAGAGACCTTCTGTTACAGGGTCCCATTCTCCACCCAAATCCAGGAGTAATGTAGCTCACGGACTGGTTCCTAATACTGTTTTTTCCAAGAAGATAGTTGAAACCTTGATGGCTGCCAGAAAAACTTCTACATTCGCAGCTTACGCTCGAGTATGGACCACCTTTTCATGTTGGGCCAGAAAGAAGGATTTTAAGCCTTCCAGGACCTGAATTCCATAGATTTTAGATTTCCTACAGGAAGTTGTGGAGAAGGGGCTGGCATTGAGCACACTGAGAAGTCAGGTTTCTGCTCTTGGAGCATCCTTGGGGTTCTCCCTTGGAACTAATAGGTTATTAGTTTTTTACGTGCAGTTGGCAGGAGCCGACCAGTGTTTCGATCTCCTGTTCCCCCATGGGATTCATACCTCTCAACCTCCTGCCTCATAAATCAGGGACAAGGTTTAAAAAAATCAGGGACAACGGACCAAAATCAGGGACACATCTTCAAAATTGGTGATCTCCGCTCAGGAAGCTGGTAGAATAAGGTGCTTGGTGTAAAATGCATTTTCTAAGGAAGAACAAGTCTGTAACTTTAATGTTTGACATTATTTTGTGCTTACAACTCCCACTGTTTGGTCACAGAAACACAGTTTTTAGGAGGGACAGAGTAAAATTTTGAGGCAAAATCGGGGACGTCCCTGAAAATCAGGGACAGTTGAGAGGTATGATGGGATCTTAATCAGTTTTTGAATGCTTTGTGTAAGGAGCCTTTTGAGCTGCTGTCATCCATACCACTGGATGTGTTGTCTCCACCTTTCCCATCCTTGTCTCACCTCCTCATATTACTATACCTTTTCTCTACTAGCTAAGGCGTTGCCGATGCCTGGTCTGAATCTCCTGTTGAATTCTCCTACTATATTCTCATCTATTTCTCCTACTCTTTTGTTGTCCCGAAGTTCCATCATGTGCTGTCTTACTCTCCACCCTGCATTGTGTTGCTCAGCTATAGAATATCATATCTGCTGCTGCTGTATATTTAATGCTTTTATTGTGTTGTACAGTATCAAAACCTGAAATATGTTGTACATTATTCTAAACGTCTGCTGCTACTGTATATATATTTCTCGCTTGTTGTATATTCACTATATATATTTTTAGCACAAAATTTGTATTATTGAAATGCTCTTGATTGCTATGTGACCAGTATGTTGTCCCCTACCCCGGGTCGCACCTGGAAACAAGCTTCGGGCTCAGTGTGCCTTTCCCAGTTATCAACTTTTAAATAAATAAATACAGTAAGGTGTGGTTCTTAGTGGCCGTGTGTTCAGCCAGGAGAGTTGGTGAACACTAGGCCTTGTCTCACAAGGAGCCATACATTATCATGCATAAAGACAAAGTGGTACTCAGGATGGTCCAGTCTTTCATCCCTAAAGTGCCCCACAGCCTTCAATGTGAACTAGGAAATATGCCTTCTGCCTGCTGCCTTCTAACCCCAAGGAGAAGGAATTGCACAAGCTGGATTTGCGACGGGCAGTTAGGATCTACCTTAAGCAGACAACTGAGTTTCAAAAGTCAGATAGTCTGTTTGTTCTTTTCCGGGCAACCAAACAGGGTCAAAAAGCCTGTATGGCCACCCTAGATAGGTGGGTGCAAGCCTGCATTGTAAGGCCCATGTTACGAAAAAGAAGAGGCCTCCGGCTCTAACCAAGGCTCACTCCACCAGGGCGATGGCAACTTCCTGGGTGGAGGGTGAAGCCTCAGTTTTAGAGCTATGCAAGGCAGCTATGTGGTCTTCTTTCCACACTTTCATGAAACATTACAAATTGGATGTTCAGAGTTCTGCTGCTGCAGCTTTTGGTCGCAGAGTGCTACAGGCAGCAGTTTGCAAGTACAGTAATTCTTAGTGCTTGCATCAGGCATATGGAATAATCTTCTCCCACCTCCTGGTTTCTCTGGGTTCTGCTTCTTAGAACCTAGTTGTCATATTACCCATTGACAATGTGGAGTGCTACAGAAAGAAGAAATTTCTTCATACTTAAACCGTAATTTACTTTTCTGTTAGCTCCAACATTGTCAATGGGGCCCACCCAGGAGCCTAGCTGCTGTGGGAGAATCTTATCCGGTATGCTAGGAGGGATGTCCTGTTTGATAAAATCCCCTACTTTCGGACACCCTTCTATTCTGCTGCACTATATTCATACATATATTTTTTCAATCAGTCTGCAACCGCTGGTTAACTGGTTTCATTGTATCTCTAAGGTGTTTGTTCCTTGTTGCAGCAAGTCTCACTGAATCTAGTATTGCCTGGAAGTTGTGCCTCATTGTGTGATCAGCTTCAGTTTCCCAGATCTCTGACTGGTGTGGCGTGTGCCTTGCTGCCTGATTGTCCTTTCCTGCAGGGAAAACCAAATCGTCAAAACCTTGTGTCCAATGGAGTACATTGTCTTACTCGATGTCTGCTAAGAAGGTAAGACAGCATTTATTTACAGCACTGAGAGTTGTTGCATACAAGTGGTTGGTTATAATATAGGTAAATGTGTAGCTGCTATGGCACTGCAGGGTCAAGTCGTGACCAGAGAGTTGCTGCTGCTTAGAATCCTCATATGCCCAACATTCTAAAGCTTGGGCTGCACCGTTCCCCTGGTAGGGGAGTGCACTATACCCAGTTGTTATGATTACCCATTGACAGTGTTGGAGCTAACAGAAAAGGAAATTACAGTAAGTATGAAGAATTGTCTCCTTTTTCCTCCTCCTCTTCTGGAGAGGATCGGCTCCTTCATAAGATGCGGCGGCGTTATGAGGAATTCATGTGGCAGTAGCTTCTTCCTTGGGTGGGCTCCTGGCCACTGTCTGTTCCCAGTCACGCCCTTCTGTGGCTGCCATCTCCAGCCTGACGCGGTTACCTCGACTCAGCCTATCCCGGCTTTGATTCCCGTTAGGGTGGAGCCCCCTCCTCCTCAGCCCAAGGAAGGTCCTCCAACCAAAGTGGCTCACCTGGGTTCCAGGCTTCCTCGTCATCTGTCAGTCATGGTCTCAAACACCGATGTACCTCCAATTGTCCAGATATGGGGCTCAGACAGTCTTTGGGGAGTCCTCTGACTCGGAGGATTCTTTTCTACACTCCCGTGAGACCCCTGGGTTCGACCTTGAGTCTGGGAGGAGTTTTTGACGGAGCATGGCCCTTTTTCCTTTGGGGCCCTGCTCCGCTTGATCGCACAGTCTATGGGGATCCCACTGGAGCCGGTCCAGAAGCGGGCTATGTACCCTCTGACTGAGATTCTCGACTGACACGACTCCCCTGGGGTTGCTTTCCTGGTCACTGAGGCTGTTCTTGGCCCTGCCCGGGAGCCGTGACAGCGCCCTGCCTTTGCCCTTCGCCTGTATGGCCCGCAAATATGCAGTCCCCATAGACTCCCTGTCCAGGTTCACCAACCCCCTCAGCTGAGGGGTTGGTCACCAGTGCTGTCTTAAAGCACACAGGCAACATCAGGGATGTCGGCTAGTCTCCCCCCCGACAAGGAGTCCAAGAAGTTGGACCACACAACTAAGAAGGTCTATATGGCCTCGTCCCTTGGCCTTCAGCAGGCTAGCTTGACTGTCCTTACGGCCAGCTTTAGCCATGTCTTGCTGGGTACGTTGGATAAGATACTCCCACGGCTCCTGGCTGACCTGCAGTTGCTGGTCTGGGACCAAGGGCGTGCAGTAGAGAAACAACAGCTCCAGACGGCTCTGGACATTGACGACTCCTGTGCCAGGTCCATGGCCACCGTGGTGGCTATTCGCTGCAGGGCTTGGTTGCAGATTTAAACCTTTTTGGTCAATACCCAGCATAAGTTAGCTCGGCCCTGGCGTGAATAGCCATCTTACGTGAATTGAGAAGTCGAGCTGAACCCTGGACTCTGTCACCTCTATGCAGAAGGATGGCAAAGGCCTGAAGACTAAAAAGAAGTCTACAGTTTCGCCCTTACTCAGCACCAATGGCTAGACCGCCTCAGCCCCCTGTGGGCGGCTGTAGGCCTGGCGGCCCCGGCCAAAGCAAGCCATCTCTGCCTCCAAGAAGGCCAGTGGCTGAGGGTTCCCTGTTTCAGCAGCACACCCAGCCACAGTCTCCCAAGCCTGCCAGTGACAAGTTGTGGGGGCGTCCATGCCCCGCCTGTGCTGTCTACCCTGAGCTCTCTCGTGGGGGGCTGGCTTCGCCACTTTGCACCCTCCTGTTCCACCATTACCTCGGACAGGTTGGTGCTCAAGGTGGTCAGTCAGGTATTGTCTCTGGCGTTTGAGGCTCTCCTGCCCAGCCCATGCTGCACATGAGGATATGGTGCCTCTGGACATGCTGTCTGCCCTTCAGGAAGATGTTACCACACTCCTCCACAAGGAGGCAATGAGTCATGTCCCAGATCCCACAGCCAGTCCAGGGTTTGTCTCCAGTTACTTTCTTGTTCCAAAACGGATTGGGGGGGGCTGGCACCCCCGTTCTGGATCTGCACCACCTGAACACCTTTCTTCGGCCATGTACATTTTTGGATGGTCACTCTAAATCAAATCATCCCATCCCTGGAGCAGGACATGTGGTTCTGCTCCATTGACCTCCAGGATGCCTTCTTTCACGTCCCCATCCATCCATACCACCGGCAGTTCCGCACGGAAGAGATCCTGCTTGAGTTCCAGGCTATGCCATTCGGCCTTTCCTCGTCTCCTAGGGTCTTCACCAACTGCATCACAGTGGTGGCAGCCTTCCTGAGACACCGAGGGATTCAGGTGTACCCCTGACTGGACGGCTGATTGATAACAGGTTTCTCCTGAGCGGATGTGAAGCAGTCCAGAGACTTGACCCTCCACACCTGCTCAGTTCTGGGTCAAGGTCGAGTCAGAACTCTGCCCGTCTCAGGTGATACAGTTCATCGGGGAGGAGCTCAACTCCCGTCATGCCAGGGCCCAGCTCCCGGTGGACAGGGTGGAGGATCTTTCCTTGTTTGCTGGATCATTTAAGGTCGGAAACTTGTGCCTCGCCCAGTATTTCCTGCACCTCGTAAAATACATGGCAGCGTGCACCTCCGTGGTCATTTTGTGATCACCTAAGAAAGTATGAGTTTAACCTAGCAACAAAAGTTAAAGATAACTACAAGTCTTTTTACTCTTATATTAATAATAAAAAGGGTACAACTAAAAAGATTGGTCCTCTGTTGAGTCGGAAGGGAAAAGTTATATCCGATAAGCAGGGAATGGCAGAACTTTGTAACAAGTATTTTTCCACAGTGTTCAACCAAGGTTCAGTAACAACTTAGTCCCAGCATGGTAAACCTATAGTTGACTCTAGCATTACCCTAAATAGTCTTGAAGTGGGAAAAAAAATTTAAACTACTAGATCAGAATAAAGCACAGGGCCCCGACGATCTTCATCCAAGGGTGATTAAAGAATTGGCTGAACAACTTGCAGCCCCTGTAACTTGCCTTTTCCAGAAATCTTTAAATGAAGGTGTGGTGCCAGAGGTATGGAAGCAGGCAGTGGCTGTCCCTATATATAAAAAAGGTTCCAGGGCAGGAGGTCGGTAACTACAGACCTGTAAGCCTGACCTTGATCTTGGGGAAAGTGTTAGAGGACATTATAAAGGAACATATCATTGAGCATCAGTGTATAACGGATAACATTGATTATACACAACATGGTTTTGTGATGGGTAGGGCATGTCAAACTAACCTGGAATTTTATGGGAAGGTTAATAAAGCCTTGGATGAGGGGAATGCAGTGGATGTCATCTTTTTGGACTTCGCTAAGGCCTTCGATAAAATCCCACTCAAATTGATTGATACCCTAGCTAAGATGGGAATTCATCATAATATTATTTGCTTGATTAAGTCATGGTTGAGAGATAGACAACAGAGGGTCTGTATAAAAGGGGACTATTCCAACTGTACTGGGGTGACTAGTGGGGTACCACAGGGCTCGATACTGGATCCATGTCTCTTTAATATATGCATCAGGTCCATGAGATCTTACTTTGAGAGGGCTCTTGCAGTAGGTAATTACACATATAGAACTGACGTCGGCAGGCAGCAGGACCCCACGGAAAAATTTCTAGCTAGCAGTCCTGGTGAGGACCGCCCCACGTCAGGTGACCAGCACCAGAGACGCCGGTATAAAGGGCGGTCCCCGACGCCCGCCCAGTTCTGCTCACTGCTAGCTCGTATGGCGCTCATGAAAAGTTCGCTGTTTGATCAGCCTACCCTTTGTTGGTTTTACCAAGCATTTTGATTTTCGACACATCAGGTCATCGTCAGTGTATGTCGTCCCCTACACCCTCCGAGCACAAAAATAAGTGCGACTCGTGCGGTGCCCAACTCCTGCACAAGGATGGCCATTCCCTGTGCCTGTTCGGCCTAGGCCCCTATCACCCAGTTGAGAAGTGCCAGCACTGCCTCAGCTTCAGTGCGGCTACCCGGAAAAGGCGGCTGCAATCCCTGGAAGCTCACATTTTGAAAAAAAAGATGAGTTAGATGGAAAAGGAGCTCAAAAAACTGAGGCAGGCGTCCACTTCCCCCGAAGGCCATCGGAAGAAGGATAATATGAGGCACCGGGACAAGGGCTCCTGTACCACGTCTCCTTCGGGAGCCGCCGGGTCCCAGGTAACGCCCTCCGGGGACCTTCTCACGCGGGCCGCCTCGGAGGTTTCCGAGGCATTGCCCACCTGCCTGGCTCAAGGCCGGGCATTTTGGGGCACTTCCGGCAATTGAGGCCTCCGCTCTCAGTTTGGCCGCAGGTTCGCGGTCTTCTGGCATGGGCGACCGGTAAGCTGGGCATCGCTCCTCCGATGTCTGCGCAGAGAAGGCCTGTAAGACGACGATCTTCGGTGGTGCAGCAGGCTCTCTCCCATCAGACCAAGCCGATCTTTCTCTCGTCTGCCTCCGTGAAGGCTCCTGTAAGCCAGACGCCCCTCCAGCGCCTGCCGGAGCTCGCCATAAAGCCGCAGACATCGGGTTCGCCTGACGCCTGTCTGCGACTGAACTGCATAGACCTCCCTAAGTCCGGCTATTCCGGTTCTCCACAGCCTCGCTGTCAGTCTGGGACCCAGAGTCCCCAAGCCCGACCCGGGATTTTTCCTCCATCCCCGGGCGACGCTGGGGACCTTCCTCTGTGGACCATCCTCCTGTAGGTGGCTGATCTGATGTTCGGCTCGACGCCGCCCCGACGCCCGGTACTTCCGACACCGGGAGCCCTGACGCCAGTTCCCAGCCGATCGCCGACATCCCGCTCCGGATGTCGCCCCACCGACGGGCCCTCCAACCTGTATCCGCCTGTGAGGCGCCGCCGGGCCGCCTGCTCCAGCAGTTCCTCCGCCCTGGGTACCTCTGTCCTATCTGGACGACCGTAACCCAGGACCACAGTATCCGGCGCCTCAGTACCCGACGCCACAATACCAGACGCCGGGCTATCTGCAGCCGGGTTTTGGATACTCTCCACATGGGTACAACCCGTATCCTTATCCCCCATCTCTTCCTCCTCCACCACCCCCACAGCCGCCGGTGGACTTGCAGGAGACTCTGGCCTCCTGGTGGGCTGAGGCCAAGGCTCAGCTCACCAGGGAGATCGAGAGTCACCTACCGACGATGGTGCAGTCTCAGGTTCCCGTACCTCCAAGGCGCCACACTCTCTCACCACCTCCGGACTCCAGGGCTCTCCCGTCTGGGTCCAGAGAGCGGCAGGACACGCTTCCCCGGGGTCTTCCCAAGGGGTCTGTTCCTCCCCCTGGTCAGGAAAGGGAGTCTTTTTCCTCTTCCTCCTCCTCTTCACCCTCGGACTCGTCAGATTCCTCCAATGGTTGCTCCGAAAGGGACGACGAGCCACGCTCTCCGTCAAAGCCCAGGCCAAGGACTCCTCCGAAGTCTCCTCCAGAAGATCCTTCTTTTACGGAGTTGCTAAGGAAAATCCAGGAGGTTCATCAGTGGCACTCTTTGGAACCAGATCCTCAGCGTCTGAAACTTGCTGAGCATCTGGATCTGCCCATGACAGCTCCTACTCTGGTGCCACCCTGGATAGAGCCTCATGTCGACCTTGTCACCACCATATGGAAACAGCCGTTGGCTCTAGCCCCACTTCCGTGGAAGTCAATAGGCTTTACTAGGCTCCCGAAGGAGTTGATTTTCTAGATTCTCACCCTCGTGCCGACTCGGTCGTGATTAGCGCCGCTCACGGACGGTCGGCCAACCCAAAACATCTCAGCACATTGCCACCTGACAAAGAATCCCGCCTTCTGGACCAGTATGGAAAGAAGATCTTTGCTTCTTCCACGCTGGGGATTAGGGCCCTGAATTATGTCAGCCATATGGGGGACTACCAGAAGGCCATTGTGACTCAGGTGGAAGCCAAACTGGACTCCTTGCCAGACTCCCAAGTCAACCAGGAGTTGGCTGTTCTTGTCTGCTCTGCACGTTCTGCCAGTCGACACGTGCTTCGTGCGACCTACGATGCAGTGGATACTGCTGGACGGAGCTCAGCTTTCGCCGTAGGCTTACGTCGTCATGCTTGGCTCCGCGTGTCAGGGTTGGTCCCGGAAGTGCAATCCGCTATCCAGGAAGTGCCCTTCCGGGGGTCGGTGCTTTTTGGCGGTGATGTCAAGGACATAATCACCGATTTGCAGGAGAAGGGGATGGCACTGAAGTCTGTCGACTCCATGTACCGCCCCCACCAGCAGCACCGCCGTCCCTTTCGTAGACAGAATCGGCCCAAGGCGAAACCCCAGGGAAGGCGGGCCACAAAGTGCCGGGCCCCCACAGCTGCTAAGCCCCGCCCCCACCCAAAAAAGCAGCGGGTGCTTTAGCTGCGGCGCTGCCCCACACCACCTGACTCCTTCCCTCTCCCACAGCCTCCGGACTCTCCGGAGGAACCGGTAGGAGGGAGGTTTTCCCTCCACCTTCCGGGCTGGGAGAGGATAACTTCAGATTCTTGGGTGCTCCAGCTCATCGCAGAAGGACACTCGATAGAGTTTCTTCAGAAACCACCTCGCCAGCCCCCTCTAAAGTAGTCATATTCACGGGAACACCTTCTCTTGGTCCAGGAGGAAATTTCAGCTCTACTTCTGAAACAAGCAATAGAACCCGTCCCCCTTCATCTGCAAGGGACGGGTTACTGTTCCCATTTCTTCCTGGTCCCAAAGAAGACAGGAGATCTCAGACCAATTCTGGATCTCATTTCCCCGAATCTTTTTGTGGAATACAAAAGGTTCAGGATGCTCTCGTTGCAGAGCCTCCTGCCCCTCCTCTGGCCGGGTCAGTGGCTGTGTGCTCTGGATATACAGGATGCTTACCAGCACATTTCCATTCACCCGTCTCACCGCAAATACCTTCGTCTGGCGTTCCAGGGGGACCACTACCAATTCAAGGCACTTCCGTTTGGCCTGTCCTCTGCACCCCGAGTGTTTACCAAATGCCTGGCAGTGGTGGCGGCCTACCTGCATACCAGGGGGGTGCAGGTTTTCCCATACCTGGATGATTGGCTCCTGGCGGCCTTGTCCAGGGAGGAACTCCTGCGCTGCCTCACCCTTACCCAGCAGGTTTTTGCCTGTCTGGGTAATACCATCAACCATTCCAAGTCTCCCCTGATCCCATCCCAGAGACTACAGTTTATTGGGGCGATTCTAGACATGACCACGGGCAGGGCCTTCCTGCCACCGACAGGGCGTCCACCCTCCAGACTCAGATAAGTCTGCTATCCGGCCGCAGGCGGGTCTGTGCAAGGTCAGTCCTTCGCCTTCTCAGGCTCATGGCGGCTGCTATCCCGACAGTTCCTCGCACTCGACTCCACATGAGAGTTTCTCAGTGGACTCTCTGCTCCCAATGGGATCAGTTAGTGGACGACTTAGATCACCCAGTTCTAGTCTCCTCGCCGATGCTTCGAGTTTTGCAATGGTGGATGGTTCGAGAGAACCTGTTTTGGGGGGTTTCTTTCTTTCATCTCCCCCCCCCCCCAGACTCTAACCACAGACGCCTCAGGTGAAGGTTGGGGAGCCCATCTAGGTCCCCATCAGACCCAGGGCTCCTGGTCCAAGCTTGAACAAACTCTACACATCAATGTGCTCGAGCTTCGGACAGTGTTGTACGCTCTCCAAGCCCTTCACCAGTACATCCTTCCCGGCCACCTAGCTGTCCAGACGGACAACATGAGCGTGGTTTGGTACATCAACAAACGGGGGTACTCGGTCCTACCCTCTTTGCAGGGAAGCAGTGAGGGTTTGGGATTGGGCAACACAACACGACCTTCATCTCACAGCAATTCATGTTCCGGGAGTCGACAACACCCTGGCAGACAAGCTAAGTCACTCTTTTGCTCTGACTCACGAGTGGGAACTGGACCAAGGGGTCCTAGAGAATATCTTACAACTTTGGGGAACACCACAGGTCGTCCTGTTCGCATCCCTGCTAAACGCAAAGCTTCCCGTCTTCTGCTTGCTTGTTCCAGAGCGAGGCGTTTTCTGGAGAGACGCTCTGTCTCTAGACTGGAAGGACAGATTTGTCTATGCCTTTCCCCCAATTCCACTTATCCCATGAGTCTTGCAGAAACTAGCTTCAGAAGGAGCATGAATGATTCTGATTGCTCCTTTCTGGCCCAGGCAAGTTTGGTTCTCTCTTCTACAACAATACTCAGAGGATCATCCTCTTCTTCTTCCTCTATCTCGAGGTTTATTGACCCAGGATCAGGGGACCCTGGTCCATCCAGGCCTCAGATCTCTTCAGCTGCACGCATGGCTCCTGCAGACATAGCTCAATCCCGTTTTGTGGTATCCCCCCAAGTGGCAGAGATTTTGGTGGAGGCTAGAAAACCCTCCACTAGATCCAACTATGCCATGAAGTGGAAAAGATTCACTATCTGTGCTGCTTCCAAGAACGTAGAACTATTCTCCTGTTCAGCGGGGTTTCTGCTGGAGTATCTACATCATCTGTTTGACCTGGGTCTCAGTCATTCCTCTCTGAAAGTACACGTTGGCGGCCATCTCTGCCTATCGTGTCCCCTTTGTAGACAAGACATTTGATCAATTGGAGGTCTCTAAGACCTTCCTTAGAGGGGTTCTCCATCTGAGACCCACTATACGTACTCCTGCTCTCCCTTGGGACTTGAACCAACAGCTTCCGCGGTATTGAAGTTCCTTTCGTGGAAGACTCTCTTCCTGGTGGGCATTACTTCTGCTCGGAGAATCTCCGAGTTCCAGGCCCTGATGTGTAAAATTCCATACTTGATTTTTCACAAGGAACGTGTTGCTCTTCACACGAACCCTAAGTTTCTCCCTAAGGTAGTAGCGGAGTCTACTCTAAATCAGTCCATAGAATTACCCGCCTTTTTCACGCAGTACTCTAATCAAGGGGAGTATTTACTCCACACTATGGATGTTCACCGGATTCTGAGATTACACCAACAGGACGAAGGATCTCAGAAAGACTGTTTGTCTCTTTTGCTCATAAAATGGAAGGCAATGCCATTTCTAAGCAATGTCTATTTAAGTGGTTGGCTCATTGCATCACTTTCTGTTATGACAAATACAACAAGACCCTCCTGGGTCAAGTAAGAGGCCACTCCACCAGAGGAGTAGCTGCCTCAGCGGCTTGTTTCAAGAATGTGTCAGTGGCAGATATCTGTGCTGCCGCCACCTGGACTTCCGTCCAAACCTTTACTAAACACTACAGTTAGGATATTGCCTCTCGCCGTAGAGCAGGCTTCGGGCTCGCTGTTCTGCAAGGCCTCTTATCTTGAAGCTTGCACAGCTAGAACTGCTGCTTGGAGTAGTTTTCCTCCTCCCGGTGCCTTTCTTTGTTCCGGACTGCTTGGGATTCAGTCCTATATGTAATTACCTACTGCAAGAGCCCTCTCGAAGTAAGATAGTACAGTTACGTAAGAACTTACCGTAACAGTAGATCTTCGAGAGAGGCTCTTGCAGTAGGTAATACCTTCCCGCCCTCCATCCCCTTAGGCTTTTTCAGCTCCTTTTCCAGTGATGGAAATATCCGCTCCTCTCTCTTCCGGCCTTTTCTGGCCTGTGGCGGGAAAGAACTGGAAGGCGGGCGTCAGGGACCGCCCTTTTATACCGATGTCTGCTGGCGCCGGTTACCTGACGTGGGGGCGGTCCCTCACCAGGCACTGCTAGCTAGAAATTTTTCCGTGGGGTTCTGCCACCTGCTGACGTCAGTCCTATATGTGTAATTATCTACTGCAAGAGCCTCTCTCGAAGATCTACTGTTACGGTAAGTTCTTACGTAACTGTACTTTCTCCACCTGATATATGGCTCTCAGAATTTGCCAGTGACACCCGTATTGGAAAGGTGGTAAAAGTTAAGGAGGATGCCGACTCTTTGCAAACTGCCCTAGCAGAATTGGAAGACTGGGCTCGTGAGCAAGGGTCGTTTTTTAATATTGATAAGTGTAATGTGATGTATATGGGTAAAAATAATAAACAGCATCAGTATAGACTGGGTAACAAACCTTTAAAGGCGATAACTGAAGAAAGAGATCTTGGCATTAAAATTTGTAGTTATCGTAAGTTTTAAGCCACATTATAATCAGATTATTAAGAAAGCTAGCAGTATACAATTTTGTATAAATAGACATATAAAATGTAGGAATAAGGAGGTACTCATCCCACTTTATACCTCATTGGTACGCCCACACATGGAATACTGTGCCCAGTTTTGGTCGCCTGGGAGCAGAGGTGATATTAGCTCCTTGGAGAAGGTTCAAAGGAGAGCAATTCGGAGGATTAAAGAGGTTCAGGATCTGGATTACGAAAGAGGTTGCAGTCTTTGTGTCTGTACTCCTCAGAGCTTCGGAGACTTCGAGGCGATATGTGCTTGTTATATAGGGCTTTAAATGATCCATCACTCTGGAAACAGTTAAATCTAGCCCTAAAGGAACAGTCGTACAATACAAGAGCCCATCCCCTACAAATAATTGGGGAAAGGTATAATACTGCTAAAAGAAAGCAGTGGTTGACAGTAAGAGTAGCTAAAATTTGGAACAAGCTCCCATTAGAAATTATAGTGAGCAGAACAATGGATGAATTCAAATCCAAGCTAGATCATTATCTGATTCAAAACAAGATCTCGGGATATACATAAATCATGACGAGCATATGGACTTTTGGTCTTTAAACGCTCAGAACAACCTGTGAAACCTCGACTGGTTGGTCACAGTGAATGTGGGATGCCATCCAGTGGTGGCTCGTTCCGAAAAATCTACAGGAAGGAGTCCCATTCATCTGACCGGAGCCGACGGTTGTTCTCATGACCGACGCCTCTCTTTTGGGCTGGGGAGCCCATAGGCTCTGGACCCCTGAGGAGTCCCGATGCTATATCAACCTGCTGGAACTCCATGCAATGCACCTACTGCTGACGGCCTTCGCTCCACATGTTCGGGGTCATGTCATCCAGGTCCAGACGGACAACACTATGACCATGTACTATCTCAACAAGTAGGGTGGGACACATTCTTTCCCATTGTGCTGGGAAGCTCTACGCTTCTGGACCCTCATTCACAATCTGGACGTCGACATACTGGGGATTCATGTGGCTAGTGCATCTGACCAGCTAGCGGAAGCCCTCAGCTGAATGGGCGAGGCATCCTACGAGTGGTCCATCCACCAGGAGGGGGTTGACTGTCTATTCTCCCAGTGGGGCACTCCCCAAGTCGTCATATTTGCCTCTCAGGAGAACACAAAGCTGAAGCTCTTTTGAGTCCGTCCCCCCTCAACACAGGACAGTGCAGGGGGATGCCTTCTCGAGGTCCTGGACTCCGGGCCTCATTGTGCTTTCCCTTGATCCACAAGGTGCTGATCAAGGTACGATGGGACAAGGCACTGGTAATTCTGGTGGCTCTGGACTGGCCGCACCAGTTCTAATACCCCAGTCTCCTCACCCTCTGCCACAGGTTTCTATGGTGTCTGCCCCTCCACCTGGACCTGCTTCCGTGTTCTCCGGGGACAGTCCTTCATCTGGTTCTTCAGTCCCTGTACCCAACAGCCTGTTTCCTGCTCGGCTAGAGTTCCAGGCTCTGGGTCTTTCTGACGATGGTCCTCCATGTCGTGGAGGCCTCCTGGAAGGAGTCAGCTTGCCAGTGCTATTCCTTCAAATGGAAGAGAATTTCCATTTGGTGCCAGAGCAAGGAGCTAGACCCCTTGTCCTGCCTGGTGGCTAGCATCTAGGTCTATCTGTGGTCCCTCTCACAGTTGGACTTTAGGTCAACGACCCTCAAGGTACACCTGGCAGCGATGTCTACATACCAGGCGTGGGCTGATGTGTCGACTGTGGCACAAGAGAAGGTGGTAGGGTGCTTTTTCCAAGGCCTTGATCACTTGTTCCTGCCAGTGTGTGAACCACCCCCACCTTGAGACTTGCTGCTGGTGTTGACAATGCTCATGGGCATGCCATTCAAATCAATGCACAGGTGTGAGATGTCCCACCTGTCGTCTTTTTGCTGGCTATCACCTCCACCAGAAGGATCAGTGAGCTCCAGGCGTGTTCAGTGGAGTCTCCTTACCTGGTCTTTCACAAGGACAAGGTTGTCCTCTGCCCCAACCCAAAGTTCCTCCGAAAGATTGTTTCGGAGTTTTATCTTAACCAGGTGATGAATCTCCCAGTTTACTTTACCAGCCCAACCTCTAAGGCCAAATACAGGCTCCGTTCATTGGACCTGAGGCGAACGCTCACAAACTATGAGGAGTGCACGGCTGGAGTTCAGGGAGAGGCTCGCCAGTTCTTTGTCACCTACGCTGAAGCCACACCTGGCAGACTGGCAACTAAGTGGACAGTTGGCAAGTGGATAATCTCCTGCATCAACCTTTGCTGTAGATTGGCTGTTAAGGAGCCTTCCGTAGGGCTACCGGCTCATTCCACCAGCCATACTGCTGCTTCGGTGGCTGCTTCCAGGGGCATCCCTGTCCAGGAAATCTGCAGAGCTGCTACCTAGTAGTCAGCACACACATTCATCTCCCATTACCACAAAGGCCTTGAGTCATGACAGGATACTGGTTTTGGGGTCTCAATTCTCCAGTCTCTTTTCCCTAAATGGGGGAGTGGGATGTGCCTTGCCCCCTCCTCCTGGAGAACTGCTAGGAGTCTGCCAGAAGTGTGGATAAGTACACCATATCTACATCCCTAGAAATGAGGGTTACTCACCTGTAACCATAGTTCTAGGAGTGGTATATGGTGTACATCCACACAACACACCCCACCTCCCCTGGCAAGTGGCACACTGGTCTCGCTTCCAGCAGGTAAGATCTGACATCGTGTGGCAGTGCTGAGAGAGATACCACCCAGGTGAGTGGGAGGAACCAGCTTGAAGACTTCTGGCCAGAGATTTAAAGGGAAAGGATACTGCCAGAAGTGTGGATGTATGCCATATACCACTTCTACTACATCTACAGTTACAGGTGAGTAACTCTCATTTGTGCACCCTCAGGGAGGCCGTTGCTTAGCTCTTTGCTGAAAGAACGATAACCCATTTCTCAGATGTCCTGGCAAGTTAAGCGTATGTGTCCAGGTAATTCCTAATCCCGAAACAGACTGGGTCTGGCGTCCCATATAGTACCTGTATGACCTGAACCTGTTTATGAAGCACAAGTTCTGGATGGCCACTCTGAGCCAGATTACTCCATTCCTGGAGCAGGGCATGTGGTTCTGCTCCCTAGATCTTCAGAATGCTTTCTCCCCCGCCCCCACATCCCAATCTGTCCATCCCACTGACAGCACCTACGGTTTCATGCAGAGGGGGTTCTGTATCAGTTCCAGGTCATGCCAATCAGCCTCTCATCTTCGCCCAGTCTTCACTAAGTGCACAGCAGTTGTGATAGCCTTCCAGAGGTGCAAGGACATCAGGGTATATCCCTACCTGGATGAATGGCTGGTAACCGGGCCTCCTTCTAAGGAGGCCATTCAGTAGTCCAGAGATCTGGCCCTCTAGACCTGCAGAGATTTAGGCCTGTTGGTTAAGCCAGACAAGTCCAAACTGATCCCTCACAGATGATCAAGTTAATCCGGGCAGAACTAGTCTCCCTGCGGTCCAAGGCCCTTCTCCCTGTGTACCAGGCTCAGGACCTTGCCTGCTTTGTGCGATAATGTCAGGTTGGAATCCCATGCCCTGCCTGGAATTTCCTTCAGTTGCTGTGGAATCCACCACTGGCATGGTCCATTGGATCCAATGTTGGATGTCCCACCTGCAGTGGGAGCTGGGACGCCAGTGATCTCTGTGCCTAGGTCACCTGGATCAGCCAGTCCTTGTGACTCAGCTGATCTGGGATACCACTCAATGATAGCTGGTCCCACAACATCTGGGGAGGACGGAATCCTGTTTGTTCACCTGGAGCCATCTGTCACATTCATGATGGACGTGTCCATGGTGGGGTGTGGAGCATGCATGGGAGATCACAGAGCCAGCGGGTTCTGGCCATCCCGTGAGACCCCTGACAGCATCAGCTTGCTTGAGCTCCATGCAGTGCAGCCGACTCTCATAGAATTCATTCCACTGATCAGGGATCAGGTCATGCAGATCCAGACGGACAATACCACGACCATGTTTTACCTGAACAGGCAGAGCAGAAGATATTCCCTTTCGGGAGGCACTCCTCACCTGAACACTCGCGAACAGCCTGGGTGCAAATCTCCTGGCGATTCATGTCATGGGAGTTCACAGTCAGTTGGCGGGAGTTTACACTCAGTTGGCAGACACTTCCAGCCAGGTGGGGGAGACATCATACGAGTGATTTCTGCATCAAGAGGTGGTAAGTCACTTGTTCTTCCAGTGGGACACCCCTCTGGTGGACCTGTTTGCCTCCTGGGAGAGCAGAAAGCTGAGGCTGTTTTGTGCGTGTCCCCACACCACACCACCACCACAGTCCAGGACATTGTTGGATGCCTTCACAAGCCCTGGATCCCAGGCATTGTGTACGCCTTCCCTCTCTTTTATCCACAAGGTGGTGGTCAAGGCCCGGAGAGGCACAGCGCAGATTATCTTGATGGCTCCAGACCGGGCCAAACAGTTCTGTACTTAGATCTCCTCGGCCTCAGCAGCAGGCCTCCATGGTGGTCGCCTCTTCATCAGGACCTACTGACTGCACAACAGTGGGAGGTCCTGCACACAGACCTTTGGTCCCTTCATCTCTCGCCTGATTTCTGAATGGCTAGATTTACAGGCTTTGGGTCTCTTGGAAGATGTACTCCACGTTGTGGAGGCCTCCTGAAAGGAGCTGATTTGCACATGCTATGCATGTAAACAGAAGAGATTCTCCATCTGGTGCCAGGCAAGGAGCTTGATACACTTGGCTGCTGACTAGCATCCTTGAGTACCTTTGGTCCTTCTGTCAGTTGGGCCTCTGCGCAGTAACTCTGAAGGTGCACCTGACAGCCATCTCTGCTTACCAGGCTTGCGCTGGTAAGCTGATGTTGGCCCACAAGAAGGTGTTTGGGTGCTTTTTTAAAGGCCTTGACAACTTGTCTCCTCCGGTACATGAACCACCACCTTTGGACCTATTGCTGGTGGTGGCTGTGCTCATGGGCAAACCATCTGAGCCTATGCAGAAGTATGAGATGGCACACCTGTCGTGGAAGATGACATTTTGGTGGCTATCGCGTCAGTCAGAAGGATTAACCAACTCCATTTTCATTTGGTGGAGTCTCCATATCTGATATTTTATTTATTTTATTTATTAGAATATCACAATTACAATCCTTTGAGTCATAGACTCATTTCCAAAGGCTCGTCGTCGGATGACAATATACAGACACGACAGTGGTACAGCAAAGACAACGTTACATAACTGGTTGGACGGGTAGATGTACAGACATTATTAAACAATATAATACTTTGATGCGTACCTACACAGAGTGTTAGCTAAGCAGTTAGATGAGTCATTTGCAGTGCTAAGCAGTTACAGACATCCTTTGCAGTGGAGTAGTGCAGGTATTACAGTACATTGGTGCGTACCTATACAGAGTATTAATTTTATTGGTTACATGCATTCTTTGCAAAGCAGTGGTATAGGCTTACACACAGTGATAGCTAAGCAGAATAACAAGAGAGCAGAGACATGAGAGTGGGCCATGGTGGGGTTAAGTGGAGCAGTCTTGGGTTAGACCTTGTCTTGGTGTGGACCCACTTTAGTAGTGACTGGGCTGAGGTTTGAAAATGGCAGCAGGGCTAGTGCGGGCAGGTGCATTTGGCATAGAAGTGATTTTTGAGGGCAACTTTGAAAGGGCCAAGCCTGGTGTGGGTAGTGACCAAGGATGGTAGGGCGTTACACCAGCAGGGGCTGTGACTGGGAACGATCTCTGGGCAAGCGTAGTCCTGACCCTGGGGATGACCAGTGTTATTGTGTCTGTTCTGCGTGTATGGACTTTGGGGGTGGCTAGGGGCAAGGAGGCTGACACTCCTGGGGGTGTCTGCCCAAGGAGGGATATTTTGGCCATGAAGCATGCTTGGAACTGGAGCCTTTCATCAAGGTTGAAGATCTGGGCATGGTCATAGAGGGTGCAGGTGTGGGTCATGCGATCAGCCCCTGACAGGAGCCTGCAGGCTTTGTTGATGGCTACTTTAATCTTGTTGAGAGCAGTGGTGTCAGCGGCAGCATAGACCAGTAAGCTGTAGTCAACCAGTGACATAACAGATGAGGTGATGGATAGACGCAGGGCTTCAGGGGGTAGACTGTCCCTGTGTAGGTGGAGGAGGCCGATTCGGGCATTCATCACAGTTAGAAGTGTGCAGATGTGGCCATGAAAAGTGAGAGCAGGGTTGAACGTGATCCCAAGGTATTTATAAGATGAGACGTGTTCTAGGTGGTGGTGTGAGCTGGACAGGATTCTCACTTGGGCATTTTTTAGTTTGCTTTTTGGTGCGTGCGTTTTTTTTTTTTCTGGTTTAGTACTAGCTTGTGCTCGGCAAACCATTGCTCGGCTTGGCTGAATGAGTGCTGCAGTAAGGCCTGCAGGTTGGTGGGGTTTGCATGGGAGGCACAGAGGATGGTGTCATGTGCATATAGAAGTATCTTGCCAGAGCACGAGGTGGGAAACGTATTCAGAAACAGGCTAAAAAGTAATGGTCCTAGGATGGAGCCCTGTGGGACTCCAGAGTGGGTGGGGCAGGTGCTGGATACAGTATTATTTATCCTGACACATTGTGTCCTGGAGGTCAAATAGCTGGCAAACCAGTTTAGGGGACCTTGAAAGAGGTCAGTGTGCATCAGGGTGTTCAGCAGGAGGGGGTGGCTAACCGTGTCAGAGGCCTTGGACAGGTCAATGAACACGGCCCCTGCCAGCAGTCCCTTGTCTAGGGCGGAGTGAATGTAGTTTGAGAATTCAGTGAGAGCCGTTGTAGTGCTGTGTCTGGCTCAGAACCCATGCTGCTCCACTCACAGCAGGTTATGGGTTTCAAGGTAAGTTGGTCTGCCACTACCTTTTCCAGGGCCTTGGACAGTGGGGGGAGAATGGAGGTTGGGCAGTAGTTCCCTGGGAGTAGTGGATCCCCACCTTTGTGGATGGGCATTATAACCACATTTTTCCATTTGCTGGGGAACTATCCAAGGCAGAAAGAGCAGTTTAGTAGGGCAGTTAGTGGGAGAAGCAGTGGGTCCAGGACCAGACAGAGGAGTTTGATGTCTAGAGGGTCGTTGAGGGGGCTGGTGCCATTCAGGGCCTTGATCAGGTAGGATTCGGCTTCCCGGGGGAGATGGTCTGGAGATCAGAGGGGGGGCGTGGGAGGAGGGGGGGCTCTTGGCTGGGTGTGGGGTCGAAGAAATTGGGAGGGAGCACAGAGCCTAGGTCTGTAAAGTTGGAGTTGAAAGTAGCGGCAATTTGTTTCGTGTTAGTGGTGACCGAGCCACAAGGTCGTCATAGTAGCCTGTGATGAGGGCAACCGTATTGAGCGTTTTCAAAAGGGACAATAGCGGTGCTGTGTTCACAGAGCTACTGGGCAGGAGGGTGACCGGATGAGGGCAGCGAATATAGCGACAGGATGTTGCTATATGTACATGCATGGGGGGGGGGTGAGCACGCCATGAGACGGGAGAAGGGGAGGGAGGGTTTTTGAGGCATACTGCGGTGGTGGGCTGCCAAGCTGGCCCTGTGACGTGGTAGATTGGTGGCAGGCTAGGGTTGCGAGGGTGCCGGGTTTGGGCGCGTGTTCGTTTTGTTGCGCCCGGCTGTTAATTTTTTTTTTTGTCTGCTTTTGCCCATAACACTCTCTCCCCAAACCGGAGTTGAGAATCCTTAGCTGGGGGGTCCTCGGTAAAAAAAAAATAAAACAAGTCTCTATCATCATTTTGCTGTGTGCTGCAAGTGTTGGAGGCATCCTGTGACTACCCATACACTATAAAAGATTGTATATGGGTAATCATACACAAACAGGGCTGTTTTGGGATCTCGAGGTTTCTGTGGTAATGGACCTCTTGAGCTATGCTCTCGAGGCCATAGGTTACCAAGGAAACCTCTCGATCCCACAACAGCCTTGTTGTGTATTCTTACCCATACACAATCCTCTGTGTGACCACAAGAGTGTAGTATAAAATGGCATTATTTGAGCTGGCGAATGCAAGTAGAACTTGAAGACATGCACTCAGACTGGTAGGGGGAGAACATTACTTCACACAAATGGTAATTGACACTCTTGTTGCCTGTTGCTCTTTATATTTATTGTGCAAGTTGTCATTGTTTTGATTACTTTTTGTGAATCCATGATTGCCTCCACTGTACCCATGCTGCAAGAGGGATCCTAGAAATGGGGCAGGGTGCTGAAGGAACTAGCATCTGAACAGGCAAAACTCTTTACTGGGCTGCTAAGTAGCTCAGTAAGTCATGGGTGGTTCAGAATGATTGGAGAGTAGCGGACATAGTTCCACCCCACAAGGGAAGGGACAAGGAGCAACTAGGTAACTTCAGGCCCATCAGTCTTACCTCCATTGGGGTAAACTGATGGAGACAGTAGTCGAGGAGGACCTAGTAGACCTGGAGAAAAATGGGCTCCAATATAGTACACAGGACAGGTGTGTGGCAGGTACAGTAAGTGTTGATCGGGTGCCCCATCACTCGGTGCTGTCCAGCATATCACCTCCACAAACCATATAAAAACTACAAACAGGTCTCTGCCTCCATCTCTGAAATCAAACAAAGGGGCAGAGGACACTGCAGAGCAGGACACTGCAGCACAGGAGGTAGCACAACAAAACTTGCGCAAAACAGGAACCAAAGCAAAAAGGAAATCCAAAAAACTTCTGATCATAGGAGACTCCACGATTCGGGGAGTGGATCCATATCTCCAGCCAGGGGTAATGGTCAGATGTCTCCCAGGTACGTCAGCGTGGAAAGACACTGACTGCATTGCTAAAATTGTTCAGGAAGCAGGAGAAAACATTGACGTCCTGGTACACATAGGGAGTAATGATCTCGCCAGCCAGTCAGTCGTGGAGACCAAGGAACACCAGACCAGGCTGGGTGACAAATTATCATCCATTTCATACAGCATCTCCTTCTCTGAGATCCTGCCAGTCTGGGAGAGGGGGGCAGATGGATGGAAGGTCAGAGAAGGGGAGATAGGGGACCTAAACATGTGGCTCAAGGGCTGGTGCCAGGAAAAAGGACACAGATTTGCAGGGAACTGGCAACAGTTTTGGGAGCGAAAGTTCTTTAAATTTGATGGACTGCATCTGACTAAGGAGGGAGTCAGTGCATTGGGGCAGAAGTTTGATGTCTTTGCAGAATATTTAAACCAGCAAATGGGGAGAGGGGTGCAGCACCCCATACGTCGAATGGGAAGAACACCCCTTCCCCCTCAGCTAGTGGTCAAACAGGAGTTCAGCATGTTTGTAGTTCGTTTGCATCACCAGGTAAGGAAAAAGGTCCGGCTTTCCATATGACACACAGGGGAAATGCCAGACCTTGCCCAACAACTAACACACCGAAATCTGGGCAGTGGAAAATCATGTACACAAATGCTCACAGTCTGGGAAACAAAATCCCAGACCTGCAGGCAGTAATGACAGAGGCTAAACTAGACATAGTAGCCATTAGTGAGACATGGTTTACCAGTAACCACACTTGGGAGACTTCAGTACCTGCCTATGTACTGTTCAGAAGAGACAGAGGTGCAAAAAGGGGGGGTGGAGTGGCCCTTCATGTCAATGAAAATATCAAAGCTACAGAAATTCAGAATACACATAAGGAGCCAGAAGAACTGTGAGTCATCCTGGAAACAGGAAATGGGACACCCATACAAACTAGGGTTGTCTGCAGGCCTCCAGACCAGGGGGAGGACATAGACACATTACTGTTAGAAGATATACAAAACATGACAGCTAAAGGGGAGATTCTGATAATGGGAGACTTCAACATGCCAGATACAGATTGGTCAATACCAGCAGGAACATCTGTCAGAACTAGACACATGGTGGATTCCCTGCAGGGGAGGGCCTCAAACAATTGGTACAATAACCCACAAGAGACAGGGCAATCCTAGATATAGTACTGACTAACAGGGAAAGGATCACAGATCTCCAGGTGGAGGGTCACCTGGGGGCCAGTGACCATCAAATGGTATGATTCAGTTTGGCCACTAGAACTAAATCATGCCATTCCAAGGCAAAAATATGGGACTTCAGAGGAGCTGACTTTGATAAGATTGCCAGCAGAGTTAAGCTAGCCCTGGCAAAAAGACACCTAGGTGAGGGGGTACAGGCAAAGTGGGAAAGCATTAAGGATGTAATACTTGAAGCAACATCCCATTGTGTTAGAGGGAAAAGGAAGTGCAAAAGAAGAAGGAAACTACTTTAGTTCTCAAAAACAGTATCAGAAAAGGTCAGAGCCAAAAGGCTGGCCTTCAGGAAATATATGGGAACTCAGCAGGATGAAGATAGGGAGGCATACCTAATTCCCTAAGGGAAGCAGGGAAGGCAGTAAGGCAGGCAAAGGCCCAAACCAAAGAAACACTAGCACAAACAGTAAAAGAAGGTGACAAGACTTTCTATAGATACATTAATGAAAGGAGAAAGTCGAGAGAGGGTATTGCTAAGATCAAAGGGGATAAGGGGGCATGTGAGGAGGAAGGCCATGTAAAAGCATCTATTCTAAATAGATACTTCTGCTCAGTATTTACTGAAGAGAAGAGAAGGTAGGGCAGGGCCCACAGCTCAGCACCATGGACACGGCAGAGGGAGGGAGGTGTGCACTAGTCCCTTCACAAAAGTAAGGATCCTAGCGCTTGATAAGCTCAGGGTGGACAAGGCAATGGGACCTGATGGCATACATCCCAGGGTACTAAAGGAGCTAAGTGTGGAACTAGCAGAGCCATTATCAGAACTGTTTAGTGAGTCTCTGAGCACTGGAGAAGGGCTCATGTGATCCCGCTCCACAAGAGTGGTAGCAGGGAGGAGGCAGGGAACTACAGACCAGTCAGTCTTACCTCAGTGGTAGGCAACATTATGGAGGTACTCCTTAAGGAAAGGATAGTGCAACACCTAGAATCCATAGGAGCCTAGGATCCAAGACAGCATGGGTTCGCAAAAAGAAGATCCTGTCAAACTATCATCATAGATTTCTTTGACTGGGTAACCAGAGTGGCGGACCAAGGGGGAGCAGTTGATGTCACCTACCTTGACTTCAGCAAAGCTTTCAATACTGTTCCACATAGAAGATTGATTAATAAGCTGGGTAGCTCGGTGGGGGGGGGGTCAGAAGTTGATCTACTGGGTGGCAAAGTGGTTGACAGACAGAAAACAGAGAGTGATGGTAAACGGTATACAGTCAGAAGAGATGCAAGTCAGAAGTGGGGTACCTCAGGGATCAGTCTTGGGGCCAGTCCTCTTCAATATCTTCATCAGTGACATTGCAGATGGACTGGAGGGTAAGGTTTGTCTGTTTGCAGATGACACTAAGATCTGTACCAGAGTAGATGATCCAGATGGGGTGGGCAGAATGAGAAGAGAGCTGGATAAACTAGCAAAATGGTTGGAAGAGTGGCAACTGGGGTTTAACGCAAAGAAGTACAAGATCATGCACATAGGAAAGAGAAACCCTGAAGCCACCTATAGGCTGGGAGGGGAGTTGCTGGCAGTCACAATGGAAGAAAGAGACTTGGGCATCATCATCACCGATGACCTGAAATCATTCAAACAGACCACTAAAGCAGTAGGTAAGGCTAGGGGGATGTTAAGGTGTATTAGTAGGGGTATCACAAGTCATAAGAGGGAGGTAATAATCCCTCTTTACAAGACATTGGTTAGGCCCCATCTGGAGTACTGCGTGCAGTACTGGAGGCCGCACCTTCACAAGGACATTAACCAAATTGAGGCAGTCCAGAGAGGGGCAACCAGAATGGTGCAGGGACTGCATCAGAAAACATATGAGGACAGATTAACGGAGCTCCATATGTATACCCTAGAGCAAAGGAGGGGGAGAGGTGATATGATTGAAACGTTCAAACACCTTAAGGGCATTAACAAGGTGAGAGAGTCTGACATGTTTCAATATAAGAAAAATAGCAGGACAAGAGGACACAGCATGAGATTAGAGGGAGGCCAATTAAGGGGTAATGTGAGGAAGTTCTTTTTTCACAGAAAGGGTGGTGGATGCATCGAACGGCCTACCTCAGAAAGTGGTGGATATGAATACAGTGCAGGACTTAAACAGGCATGGGATAGGCATAAGGGAGCAATGCAGACGAGTATAGATAGATAGGCCATTCATAAGGTAGAAAAATAAATGGGCAGTCCTTATCTGCCATCATCTTCTATGTTTATGTTTCTAAACCTAATAGTATTTAACTGGGTAACTAGAGTTGTGGAAAAAGGACAAGCACTGTTATTTACAGGAAAATACACTATCATTTCTTGTAAATGTTGATCTTACTTCGAGATACAGCTCTTGCAGCAGGTTACACCATTAGGACTGAAGCCGGCAGGCGCCAGGACCCCTCGGAAATTCTTCTAGCTAGCTATCTTCAGCGGGGACCTCACCGACGTCGGTCCCGTCCGGCGTCCAGGCGTGGTACAAAAAGGCGGTCCCGCACAGAATCCCTAGTTCTTTCCCCGCTGTCGAACTGCATGCCCCGACCCACGGATCAAGTCTAGCCGACGACGTGGTATAGAAGTTTTCGTGGAAGATTTTCTGCAATCAATGAAGCTGACCTATCTGATGTCCTCACCGATGGCCGGCCACTCTTCTAAGTTGCCATGCGGCAAGCAGATCCCGCTCAAAGACCCGCATTCCGTGTGTCCGTGCCTGGGCCCAGACCACGATACTAAGGCCTGCTCCCTGTGCCAGGGGTTCAACAGTCGACGAGGATCCGACGCAGAAGGCCCTCCAGGCGTACCTCTAGAAGAGCAACTACGGGCGGCGTCGCCCAATGGGATTCGCTGTACCGCACGGTGAGAAAAGAAACCGAGGGATCCTCTCGTCGCGGAGCGGCCTCCGAGTCCCGGAGCTCCGGTCTCGTCGGACCTCTCTCCCTCCAGGGCTTTGTCTCTTCCCATCTGCCGCGTGCCCGCCGCCAAGCCTGCTCAGGCCTCTTCCGCCCAGACCTTCGTCGATCTTTCTGCCCAGGAAGGCCGTGAAGTCAGGGGAACGCCACCACCACCATCACAAGTCGGGCTCCCGCCTTGGCCCCCGGACGCCTCGTCCTCTCTCCCCGGAAGACCTGGAGCTGACTCCTGGAGGAAGCCGGTGATCCGGCGCCGCCAGACCATCGTCAGCCGTTCGCCACCTGCCCCCGAGCCGACGTTGGCCGGCCGGGCCGTCGTGCCGGCCTCTTCAGCGCATCGACGCCGGGGGGGCCGACTTCGCGCAGCCTGAGCCGAGGGGCCCTGCGCTCCGGACGCCGGGTCGGACAGGAGTCCCTCACAGAGGAGGATTCGGCCCAGCCTGATGACCAGGCGGGCGTTCCCGGCCGCAAGGAGTCTCCCCGGGGTCCCTCGCCACCGCCCGAGGCCCCCGTGGAGCCGTCGCCGTGACCCGACGTCAGGGCTGTCCTTGGCCGAGGTGAAGGACCTTTTTACCTACTGGTGGGACACCATCAGGAAGGACGTGGTACCCCCAGTCCTTCCCCCTCCACCTCCTCCTCCTCCTCCTTCTACTCCAGCTCCGGCCCCACCTTCACCTGTGGGTTCAGCTGGTGCCTGTCCCCAGGAGCCTGAGACCTCCCAGGGGCCGACATTCTCAAAAGGAGACCTCCGTCCAGATCTTCGCCTTCTGGATCACCCTGCCCTAAGAGGTCCAGGAGGCGACGCCGGTCGCCGCCGACGGAGGACACGGGATCATCCTGTTTATCATCCAGATCCCCATCTCGATCTCGCCTCGCTCGACCCACGCGAGACTCCAAGGTCTCTCCGACGAGCCATCCTTCATGGATATAATGAGACATATCCAGGAGAACATGGGTTGGGATGCAGAGGAACTTGACCCTGAAAGGTTACGCCTGGCAAAATACTTCGGCAGAAAGACCCTAAGCCTGTGGTGGTGCCACCTTGGTGGACACTTTGGTGATCGCCACTGCTGCTGGCGTGAAGGCCCATATCGCTCCCGGCGGTGCCAAGAAGGCTGACCAGGGTACAGGGCCCTAAGAGGGACCAGTACCTGTCACAGCACCCTCTGGCTGACTCTGGCACAGCCTCACATGATCGGGTCCCAGAGACCGCAACATTTGAGCACCTGCCACGGACCCCGAGTCCAAACAGCTGGACTTCTTTGGGAAGCGACTCAGCTCCGAGACTTGCGCTTCTCAGGTCCCTTGAATTACCTTACCCACATGGTGCAGTTCCAGAACGCTCTGTGGGAGCAGGGCCTACAGGCGGCCGAGAAGCTGCCAGAAGGTGAGCAGAAAGAGGAGATGCTTCAGCCTCGGACGGGTTCAGACGCAGGACCTAAGTCTTAAGAGCCGATATGATTCAGCGGACTCGTCCAGCCAGGAGTGGCTAGCTTCAGGTGTTTGCCTCCTAAGACACTCTTGGCTCGTGTCTCGGTTTCACCCCAGACGCCCAGAAAAACATTATGGACGCTTCCTTTGAAGGTGAGGTACTGTTTGGTAATCCGTCGGAACGATAATTACCAAACTCCAAGAGGCTGGAAAGGCGGTCCGGACAGTCCAGGCGATGTATCGAGCGAGGCTTGGCTCTTTGTAGGAGCTAAGGTCGCTTCCATGGACTCAGAGGCAGCAGCCTCTGCTCCGCCACACAACACAGGGGCTCTGGCTTTCGAAGGACCCAGGGAAGCAGCTCACGCAGGGGTCAGCACCCTTCCAAGGCCACCCAGTCGGCGGTCCTTCAGCCGCCACAGCATGACTCCTTTCCGCCCCTCCCCAGGATCAACAGGATGTTTCGAAGGTCGTCGATATGAACTTCCTGTCGGGATGGTAGGCAATAACCACCGACAGGTGGGTACTTCAGCTGGTCAGCAGAGGCCACTTTTAGAGTTCTCGAGAACAGCCACCCTTGAGGCCTCCTCTGCTCTCCGGTACTCGGGTCAGCACCGCGACTTAATTTGGCAAGAGGTGATCGCACTCCTGGACAAGGGGGCGATTCAGCCTGTCCCAGGAAACCAGAGAGGACTAGGGTACTATTCTCACTTCTTCCTGGTTCCCAAAAAGACAGGGGACCTCCATCCTATTCTGGACTTAAGCGACCTCAACTTGTCAGTCGCATACAAAAGGTTCCGCATGGTGACCCTTCCGGGTCTAATTCCCATGCTAAAACAAGGCGCCTATTTAGCGTCCTTAGACATGCAGGATGCCTACCTGCACATCCCCATAGCCTGCGCATCAGAGGTTCCTGCGCTCGAGTTCTTAGGCCACCATTTCCATTCCAAGCTCTTCCCTTCGGGCTGTCATCCGCTCCAAGGGTTTTCACCATGCTATGGCAGTGTGGCAGCTGCTCTAAGGAGGAAGGGCCACTACGTGTTCCCGTACTCTCGACGATTGGCTTTCTCATGGCCGCCTCCAGAGAGGCGCTTCTGCGCGTTATCCAGGACACCTCAGGTCCCATTCGGATCACTTGGGATTCTAATAAACCACGAGAAGTCGGTCTTGGTACCGCCGCAGATCCTGCAGTTCATAGGTGCAGTGCTGACACGGTCCAGGGGAGGGCTTTCCTCCAGTCGACAGGGCGGAACGACGGTCTCTTATAGAGGACCTATCAGCGAATCAGACCGCCTCCGCCAGGTCGGTCCTTCGCTACTTTCGGGTCACATGGCTGCTGCCCATTCACACGGTCCCCTCGCGCGCTGCCCACATGCATAACGAGTGAGCAAGCCGCTGGGACCAGAGGCAAGACCATTTGCAGCATCCAGTCAGAATCACAGCGAGTGGTTCAGGACTGGCAATGGTTAGCCCTCGGTCGCTTCCAAGGGCGCCCTTTGCAGCGCCTGCCTCGGAGATAACCCTCACCACAGACGCTTCCAGGTCTCGGGTGGGAGCCCACCTGGATGGGGTGAGGTCTCAGGGTGTATGGAGTCCGCTGGAAGCTCATCTTCACATCAATGTTCTGGAGATGAGAGCGTACTATGCTCTCCAGGCTTTCCAGTCCATGATCCCACCATGTACCATCCTGCTTCAGACGGACAACATGGCGGTGATGTACTACCTCAACAAGCAAGGAGGCGCACACTCTTACCCCCTTTGCAGGGAGGCCATGAGAGTGTGGGATTGGGTTATCGGACACGGCGCAAGCTTAGTCGCGGTACATGTTCCCGGCGTGGACAACACGATCGCGGACGGTCTGAGTCGCTCCCAGGCCAGAGTCCACGAGTGGGAACTTCTTCAGGGGTAGCAGAGGATCTGTTCCTTCGATGGGGAACTCCAGAGTTAGATTTATTCGCATCCCCATTCAACGCAAAACTGCCCAATTTTTGCTCGCTAGATCCAGGGCCTGGAGTTTTCTGGCGAGACGCGTTGTCCCTCTCCTGGGAGAACAGATTCCTCTACGCTTTCCCTCCTTTCCCGTTGATCCAGAGAGTTCTGCTCAAACTGCGCAGGGAGCATGCGCGATTGATCCTGGTGGCCCCATTCTGGCCCAGACAAATCTGGTTCCCATTGCTGGCGCAGCTGTCCAGGGAACCTCCGCTCCCTGTACTGCGCAGTTCTCACCTTCTGTCTCAGGAGCAAGGTTCATTATTGCATCCGGATCTGCGGTCCTTGAACCTGCACCCCTGGCTCCTAGAGACGTAGCCATCATGCGACACGGGGTCTGCAGAGAGTTGCGGAGGTTCTCTCCGCGGCCAAGAACCCGGCTACTCACGCTACTTACACCATGAAATGGCGCGGTTCTGTCTATGGTCACAGGGCATGACCTTTCTCCTTTAGGTTGCCCTGTGGGGCGGTCTTGGACTACCTCCTCTCCTTTCATTCATTCGTTAGCCTACCTCTATTAAGTACACCTTTGTGTACTGCCTATCACCAGCCGGGTGGGCTAGCCGCACTCATTGCTCAGCTGGACGCTTCTAGGGAGTTCCTGAGAGGGGTGCTACACCTTAGGCCTCCTATTAAAGATCCGGTTCCTCCATGGGATCTCCTTTTTGTTTTGGAGCAGCTCACGCTTCCTCCCTTTGAACCAGCCGCGGATTGCGAGCTACGTTTTCTGTCTTGGAAGACGTTGTTTTTAGTTGCAGTTACTTCAGCCAGAAGGATTTCTGAGCTTCATGCCCTGATGTGTAAGGAGCCTTATTTGTTTTTTCTCCGAGACCGAGTGTCTCTGAGAACGAATCCTAAGTTCTTGCCTAAGGTGGTCTCAGCTCTGACCTTGAATCAGGATATCGACCTTCCGGTCTACTTCCCAAACTACTCCAATAGAGGAGAGGCTCTGCTCCATACGCTAGATGTTCACCGCAGCCTGAGGTATTACCTCAATAGGACTAAGTCCTTTCCGGCTTCTGATCAACTTTTTGTGTCTTTCGCACAGAGAATGAGAGCTCACCAGTGTCTAAGCAATCCTTATCCCGCTGGCTCGTGAATGTATCTCTCATTGCTACCAATCCAAACAAAAGCCCCTCCCGGTTCCATCCGGGCCATTCCACTAGGGCGAGCCACTTCCTTTGCAGCTCTCAAGAATGTCTCAACCTCAGCTATTTGCGCTGCAGCTACTTGGAGCTCTGTGCATACCTTTATCAGGCATTACAGTCTGGATATCGCCTCTAGGCGAAGGGCTGGTTTCGGCCAGGCCGTGCTGCAGGGCCTCCTGTCCTGAACCGGGGTCAGGTTGGTCCTTCTCAGTTTCTTCTTCTTCCTCCTCCCGATGTGAATGGGACAAGCTTTATTGCTTGGGAATCAGTCCTAATGGTGTAACTCTGCAAGAGCTGTATCTCGAAGTAAGATAGTACAGTTACGTAAGAACTTACCGTAACAGTAGATCTTTGAGAACAGCTCTTGCAGCAGGTACCTTCCCGCCCACCGTGTCCCCCTTGGAGGAAGTCTTTCGCTTGCTGTTGCTCCTCTTTAAAAAAAAAAAAATGGATGAGAGAGGGGTAAAGGTGAATATTCAGCCAGCCAGTCTGAATATCCAGAGAGCCGGAAGTTATTTCCTTCCGCAGGGCTGGGCGAGCGCAGGAGTCGGATATTCATTTGTAAGGTGAATAGTTTTTTCTTTTTGTTCCCTTTTTGCCTTCTGACGGCGGATCCTCGGTCTCCCCCTCTATTGTCAACCTCTGGCTGGGAGTCTCCGGCCGGAGAACTGGGGATTCTGGCGGGACCGCCCCCTTTTGTACCACGCCTGACGTCGGAGGCGGGACCGACGGGGGGCGGTCCCCGCTGAAGATAGCTAGCTAGAAGAATTTCCGAGGGGTCCTGGCGCCTGCCGGCTTCAGTCCTAATGGTGTAACCTGCTGCAAGAGCTGTTCTCGAAGATCTACTGTTACGGTAAGTTCTTACGTAACTGTACTTTTCCATGGATAGAGGCAGTCCAGAGGAGGGCAGCTAAAATGGTGCAGGGTCTGCAGGAGAAGCCGTACGAGGAGAAACTAAAGGAGCTTACTATGTATACCCCTTGAGGAAAGAAGGGAGAGGGGGACATGATAGAAACTTTTAGTACCTCAGTGGAATCAACAGAGTCCAAGAGGATAGCATCTTTCAGAAAAAGAGACGTGCAAGAACAAGGGGACACAATTTAAAGATGGGGGGGGGCAGTTCAGGGGCAATGTGAGGAAGTATTTTTTCACAGAGGGGGTAGTGGATGTGTGGAACAGCCTTCCTGAGGAGGTTGTGAGGTCTAAAAGTGTGGGAGAATTCAAGAACGCATGGGACAGACATAAGGCAATTCTTGTGGGGGGGTAGGAAGAAATAGGCTGTTGGTTAACTAGGATCTGCGGCTTATCCTGTAGGTAGGGAAATGGGCAGACTAGATGGGCCAAGCGGTCCTTATCTGCCGGCAAAGTCTATGTTTCTAACAGACAACTCTCTTCATGTAGTTGTTAGGGATATATGTGATTTCTTCAGTTTATTTTCACTGTTCATGCTAGTTCCTGTAACTATACTGAGAGTCCCCATTTTCTGGTTGTTTAAAATCTCATTGTCCGAGAGATGCATTAGCATATGAGAACATAATGTGTCGACACCCTTCAGATGCCGCAGTATGCCTCTCTGTCTAATTATAGTTTAACAAAACAAGTTGCAGCAAAGTGTGAAATACCATATTTACCTTCAGTTTTGCAAAATGTTCAAGTTGTAATGGGGGGGGTTCCATTTGAATTGCACTGAATTTTTGTGTTTCTAAAGAATTTTTTTCAGGATAGTTGTACTTTCAGCATAGATGATATACGTGGTATAAATGGGTGATGTGGCGTCGTGCTAATGCAACTTTCATGGAAAATGAGATTGCCATAAAAAGGAGCCCTCCAAAATAGTTGAGGGGGACTAGCATGAACAGTGAAAACAAACTAAAACAAGCATGTATATCTCAAACGTATGAACATACAAAGAAGCCAGCAGAAGGCCATTTGGTCCATCAAGTCTGCTCGTATTGCAGGGTCCACAGCGTAAGCTAATGTTCCTGCCTTCCCTTCCCACTCCTCTCATCCTCTCTACCCATGATCCTTACTTCCCCCCATGCCTATCCCAGCCTCTCTTAAAGCTGACCACTGTCATCAATGAGATGACCTCTTCCGGCAGAGCATTCCAAGAGTCCACCATTCTCTCTGTGAAGAAGTGCTACCTGACCTCCCTCCTAAGCCTCCCAACCTCCAGCTTAAAACTGTGCCCCTTAGTGTTATGGTTGCCACTCAGCTTAAAGAGACTCTCCTTATCAACCTTATTTATCCTTTCAAGTACTTGAAAGTCCCAGCCATGTCCCCTGTCTCTCTCCTGTCTTCCAGGGGTACATATTCAGTGCCCTCAACTTCTCCTCGTATGGCTTACCCTGCTCTGGCCCATTGTCATCTTTGTAGCCCTCCTCTGGACCTTCTCCAGCAAGTTAATGTCCTTTCTGAGATATGGGCACCAGTACTGAACTCTAGATTCAGCCTTACCAATGACCTGTACAAGGGCAGTATAACCTCCTCTCTCCTACTACTGATCCCCCTAGATATGCATCCCAGCATCTTGTTTGCCTTTGCTGCTGCTTTCTTGCACTGCGTGGAGTGCTTCAGGTCACTAGTGATCATCACTCCCAGGTCCTTGTCCTCTGATGCAGATACTCGGACTCCACCCAGGTAGTACTCTGTCCTGGGACTCTAGGCTACAGTATGCATAACTTTACATTTTTGGGCATTGAAGCCAAGCTGCCAGATCATGGACCACCTCCCCAACTTTTTCAGATCTTCTTGTAGGTCCTGTAACCCTTCAGCTGTGTGTACTCTTGCGCAGACCTTGGTGTCATCTGTGAATAGGCACATTTTGCCTTTAATGCCATCCCCAGTGTCATTGATGAAGACATTCAACAACACCGGCCCCAGCACAGAGCCTTGTGGGACCCCACTGGTTACCTCTCTGGTACCGGATAACTCCCCTTCAACCCCCCTGGTTCTGTCCCTCAGCCAGTTTTCCACCTATCTGGCCATCTTTTTCCCAACCCCAAGATCCACCAACTTCCTGATCAGCCTTTTGTGGGGTACAGAGTCAAAGGCCTTGCTGAAATCAAGACAGAGGATGTCTGCCGCTTGGCCCCTGTCTACTGTCTTAGTGACACAGTCAAAGAAGTCAGTCAGATTCATTTGACATGATCTCTCTCCCCCCCTCCCCCTCTTAGTGAACCCATGCTGCCTCGCATCCTGGAGACCATGCTCCTCTAGACATTCCACCAACCTTTCCTTTAGTATGGTCTCCATGAGCTTGCCCACAATGGAGGTCAGACTGACTGGTCTGTAATTCCCTGGGTCATCCTTAGGACCACTTTTGTGGAGGGGCACTACATGTGCTGTTCTCCAGTCCTGCGGCACCACGCCTGACACTAGTGAACTGTTAAATAGGTCCACCAGTGGGCCTGCCAGTTCCTTAGTACCCTTGGATGTACTCTCTCTGGGCCTGGTAATTTGTCCACCTTCAATGCCAGCAGACCCTTCCTTACTCTATCCTTCTCTATCACTATATCCGTGTTCCCCTCCCTCCCTGCACCTCTTTTCCCACCGGAAGACACTGGTCCGTCCTTCTCCCTGGTGAAGGCAGAACAGAAGTATTAATTT
Organism: Neoceratodus forsteri; assembly: GCA_016271365.2. Classification (NCBI taxonomy): domain Eukaryota; kingdom Metazoa; phylum Chordata; order Ceratodontiformes; family Ceratodontidae; genus Neoceratodus; species Neoceratodus forsteri. Next base: position 1,018,220,520 of record CM057454.1, on the reverse strand, counting down.
AGTATCTCTGCTTTTCCCCCATTATCCTCCACCCACTCCACCCCTTTCTTAAGCCTAACAGTCCCTTCCTTCTTGTCCCTTTTCTCACTTACATAGCAAAATAATTCCTTCTCCGCCTTCTTAATTCCTTCAGCTATCTGTAGCTCCTTCTGTGCCTTTGCTCGACGGACTTCCTTATTTGCCTACTTTAGGTAATTTCCCCTAGCCACCTCTCTTTCGGTCTTCCTGAATTTTCTGTAAGCCAACCTCTTTTCCCTTACTGCCTGGGCAACCCCAGAACTGAACCATCTGGGCGCTTCGGCCCTTGTGTTCTTACCCCTGAGCCTAACACACTCATCTGTGGCAACCAGTATTCCTTCCTTAATGATGGACCACCTTTGGTCCACCCCCATATCTGCTTTGATGCCCGCCAAATGGCTTATTAGCACTTTGCCCATTTTCTTGAAGTCCACCCTCCTAAAATCCAAGATTTTGATCTTAGTCTGAATGCTTTCCCTGCCCATATCCAGCTGGAACCACACTGTGCCATGGCCACTTCCACCCAGTGGCTCTCTGACCATTATTTCCTGTTCAGGCTCCCCATTTGTAAGCACCAGATCAAGAAATGCCTCAGCTCTTATTGGTTTAGTGACACCCCGAGTCAGGAACCCACCCTGCAGTCCTTCCAGGATCACCTGACTCCTAGCACATGTTGTGGAGGGTATGCTCCTGTCCACCTTGGACAGGTTGAAGCCCCCCACAATTACTACCTCTCCTTTCCCTGCAGCTTCCAGTATTTGTGAGCCGAGTCCCCTGTCCCTCTCCTCATCCTTATTGGGTGGTCTGTAAACCACCCCCAACCTCACCTTTCTCCCTCTATTGGACCTTAAGCGAACCCATAATGCCTCCACCTCCCCTTCCTCCGACTCCTCTGTCACGCAAGTTATTCCCTCCCTGATGTAAACTGCCAGCCCTCCCCCCTTCCCGATTACCCTTCCCTCCTGTATAGTTTATATCCAGGGATTGTAAGGTCCCAGTCATGGTGTGATGTTGCCCAAGTCTCGGTTACTGTAGTTATGTTCACCCTCCTGTCTGCTCATAGTGCCTGCAGGTCATCCATCTTGTTTCCAAGACTCCGCGCATTCAGAGACACCACCCTCCACGTAGAATCTGACTTTCTTTCTCTTCCCTCTATTCTTCTATTCACATTTACAGGAATAAACAGTCACAGGAAGAATTTTCTGTTGACATTGAAACAGAAAAATTGACAAGATATGAGCATGTAGTTTTCCTTTAAAATTCAGCAAAGCATTCAGCTTAGTGCCACATAGAAGGTTACTGAAAATGTTAGGGGATCTGAGTGCAGCAAAGGTCCTAGTTAGATAGGGGTGGGAAGTTGGTTGGGGGACACAGCAGAGGGTGGTGGCAAACGGAGTTAAATTAGTGGATGGGGAGACCACAAGTGGGGTGCTGCAGGGGTCAGTCCTGGTGCCAGTCCTTTTCAGTATATTCATCAGCAGCATAGGAGAGGGAATTCCAGGCAAGATGCGTTTCTTTGCAGATGACATTTGACTTTTTAGACATCAGAGAGTGAATAAGAGAGTTGCAGAGGGAGCGGCAGGGATTAGATATGTAGTCCAGTGTTTGGCAGTTGAAATTCAGTGCCAAAAAGTGCAGGGTGATGTAGGTAGGGAATAAGAACCCCAGGATGGAACACTTGATGGGAGGGATTAAGCAGGGCACTACTTCTTGGGAAAAGGGCCCGAGAGTCATTTTAAGCGATTCCCTAAAATAATCTCACCAGTGTAATGAGGCTAACAGCAAGGCAGCCAGAATGTTGAGGTATACTGAAAGCGGTTTTGATAGCAGGAGGACAGAGGTAAAACTACTGCTATCACTGATGAGGTCCAATCTGAAATACCGTGCCCAGTTGTGGAGTTCCCACCTAAGGAAAGACAAAGACAGGCTGAAAGCAGTGCAGTGGGAAGAATGAAAGTTGTCACTTGCAGAATAACAAGCAGGCTGAAAAGGTTAGTGCAAAAGAGAGTTTATTCCAGTGCCCATGGAGTCCTGTTTAGCACCTGATGCCCCAGCACTTCAACCCAGCAGGGTCTTCACAGGGGTATGGTATATAGCAGCCCAACCTCTGAGGAAGAACCTGTTGGGTTGAAGCACTGGGGCACTGGGTACTAAACGGGACTCCATGGGTGCTAGAATAAATTTTGTTGCACTAATCTTTTGAGCCTGCCTGTTATTCTGTGAGTGCGGAGCTTTCTTTTTTCTTTCAGTATTAGACTGGCCACCTTCCGGCGCACCGTCTCCCATATCCCTGGAGCGTGCCACACTTACTTTTTTGTTTTAGTTGAAGGCGGAGCAGTGTAAGTTAACCAAGATGATTCAGGATCAGCAGGGCAAATCTTACAAGTATTGGCTTAGGTCACTGATTGTGTACTCGTTGAAGGCCAGAAGGAGAATGGTGACATGATGGAGACAGTTAAGTTCCTGAAAGTAATGAACTAGGTGTCTTAGTTTAAAGAGAGTGGTTGAGCTGTGAAACAGTCTACTTGTAGAGGTGGTGGGCACAAAAACCATTAATGGTGTCAAGCAGTGCTGGGACTGAGTGAAGGACTTAGTAGTTACTCAGTGTGGTAGCAGACGGTCGGGGGGAGGCAAAACCCATGTCTAGCATAGGCCTCTGAGTAGGAAAGAGTACAAACTGGGTAAACTGAATGGTACATTGGTCTTTTTATAACTTTGTGTGTTTCTCCTAGGACAGATCTAGAAGTCTGCTATTTCAGCTTAGTATGCTCTTGCTAGAGAAACCTTTCGAATACTGTAAAAGTGGAATAGCCTACCCGGTTAGGATGTGGAAACTATACATTTTAGGACTTAAAAGCATAGCCATGGCATGGAGTGCTCACCATGAGTGGGGGGTAGCATTCTGGCCGATCAGCTTGTAAGTGAGTAAAACTGTATCCACTATATATTTTAGGTGGCTTCCTTGTGTATTCCCCGGCAAGGCTAAAAATTGGCAGAATTGTCTAGCCCTCCTTTAAAACAACAAAATATCATAGGTGTTAGGTTTTTTTTGGTCACATGTTTGAATAGCAAGTTGGAGTTTATGAAACTGTTACAGGATAAATTGCTGTGTGTGTGAATACACCATTTCCCTCAGATGTTGCGATGGGCTGCAGTGCTTCCTTACCATTTGGACAAGTGCCCAGACTCCCCTCTCTTTCAGAAACATAGACTTTGTTGGTAGAAAAGAACTGTTTGGCCCACACAGTCAGTCCCTGCCTAGTCTTTCTCTGTAGACCCTAACTGGCCTCCAGAGCACCTTCTTCCTCCCTGTCTACTTACTGTATATTCCCCTATTTGTGTGTCATATGCATGCTGTGAAGCCCCTTATTGTTGTCTCCTCCACCACTTCTGTTGGCAGTCTGTTCTACGTGTCCACCACTCTTTCAGTGAAATTGTACTTCCTCACATCCTTCTTAAACACACCCACTCCTCCAGCTTCATGCATGCCCTCTGGTCCTGGTTCTCTTTCTCATTTGAAAGAAACTCCCTCCTAAACCTTGTTCACCCTCGTGAGGTACTAATAACGTTTCTCATGTCCTTTATCTCTCTCTCTCCTCAGGTGTATATTGAGATCCCTCAGTTGCTCCTCGTAGGGTTTTTAATGCAACCCCTGCACCATTTTAGTTGACCTCCTGTGTACTGCCTCCACCATTGTCATTTCTGAGATGTGGCCTCCAGAACTGGACACAATATTCCAGGTGGGCTCTCACCAGCAAGTGATATAGTGGTAATGCCACATTCCTCCTCCTACTGCTGATAACCTCTCTGTATGCATCTCACTGCCCCTACCCACTGTTTTGTAACACCACCCTGCCACTTTGAAGTCATACACTTGACCAGTTCTCGAGTTTCCCAAGATCCCTGTGCATTGACCGCTCCTCAAGTTTCCCAAGATCCCTACGCATTTTCTCCGGACACACACACGCGCACACCCCAAGTATCCACCCTATTACAGATTTTGGCGTTAATCTTCAAAAAGGCATACCTTCCCTTCTGGTTCTTCCTGCATGTATTTTATGAAGACAATGAAGAGGACCAGTCCCACCACTGAGCCCTGTGGTACCCTGCTAATCACTCTGCTCTCATTAGAGTGAGTGCCATTAACCACCACCTTCGGTCACCTGTTCATTGACCAGTTTCTTACCCAGTTTTCCAGTTTGGTCCCACCCCTAGGCTACTTAATTTCTTTATCTGTCTCCTGATTGGCACAGTGTAGAAGGTAGGACTCCAGATAAGGGGAGTACCAACCTATTTTACTCACCTCATTTTAGGAAATACTCTTCAGAAATTTTTTTTAATAAGTACCGATACTCATCCAACATTTGTAAATACTCCACACTCCAAAGAATAGTGCTTCATAACATATTTGGTGATTCAAAAGGAGCATTTTTTTCCAGATTTATAGCACTCGTACCCTTCCCAATTTTGTTTTACTCACTATATTTTAAAACTAGTGAGTAAATTACTTCTACCTGCCAGCATTGTCTGGAGCATTGCTGACACCTGATCAATTCTTATCTAGAAAAACACTCCATTGTTTTTAAAATGTACTCCTTGCTCCGCTCCATCCAGACATGTGTACGCATCCGAATTTGGTTTTACTCACCTCACTTTCAAAATGAGGAGTACAAGTACTCATCTCAAAAAATCTTATCTGGAGCCCTGGTAGAAGGTCTAGCTAAAGTCCAAATAGGCCATGTCTACTGCCCTCCCCTGCTCTATTTCCCTGGTGACCCAGTCGAAATCTGTCAGATTCATCTGACATGACCTCCCTCCTGTGAATCCATGATGTCTTTGGTCTTGTTCCATATCGGATTCAATTCAAAGCAATCTGTAGCTTTATCTACACCCGAGCAGTAGTGCTGTGTGACTACATTAGCCAGAAAAAGTGTGAGTTTATAGTTGGAACTTACACATTTGTCTAACAGATCTCCCTTTTTCTCCTCTTCACAGGAGATCTGCATTGTTCGCTTCTGCCCGGCAACCGAAGAAGATCAGATCTCTTATACTTTACTATATGCATATTTCAGTAGCAGAAAACGTTATGGAGTGGTTGCAAATAATATGAAGCAGGTGAAGGATATGTATCTCATTCCTTTGGGTGCCTCAGAAAAAGTTTCCCACCACCTTGTGCCTTTTGATGGACCTGGTGAGTTGAAATATATTTTGCTGAAGTATATGCAGAAGTTTAGAGTACAGTTTTTTTCTGTGTGGCTTCTTACATTTTACACATCATTCTTTCAAAATCTTGACCTGTCACTCTCAATAGCACCCACTGGCAAAACTCTCACACCTGTTCCCTGTCAGTGCTGTCCATGGCCCAGCAGTATGCACCATTAGTGGAACCAAGATACTTCTCTGTTCCTTTCCGTCCTAGTCCTGATGACTGTTGCTTTAAAGGTATAGCCTGACTCATCAAGCAAAATCTTGTCTTTATCAGGGGTATCTCAGTCATCAGGTCACACCTTAGGAACTTCACAGTCAGTGAAGCAGGATCCACACAGAAGATTTTTCAAGCAGTACCACTTTGGCTGCCCCTGCTGATGTCACCAACCCTATAAAGGCATGAGCAGCCCCGTTCCCTCCTCAGTTCTTTTCTTTTTTTTTTTTACTTATTTTTTATCCACTCCTTACTGTCCCTTCCAATCACCACTCCTTCTGTCCTACAAGGAGTGACGACCCCCACCTCTGCCAACCAGCTTGGTCTGCCCCTAGAGTGCCACACTGCCATTGGGGGCACCTTGATGGCCCGGATTACCCCCCGGGCGGGGCGAGGAGAGATCCCCCTTTTTTTCCCCCCTTTCCTCTGCACATTGGGGTCTGCCCTTGGTCGGAGGGTGGTAAGGCCGGCTCCAGAGGACTTCATCTAGGCGACCGGAGGGCATTTTCCTCCGAGTTGCCTTGTTTCAAACACCATGAAGTCTTGCGATATTATGACAATTAGCAGTTAGCCACAGCACTTGAACTGCCCCGGAGAGGAAGGAGTTAACTCCAGGCTGACTGGAGTTCCAAGCGCGAGCGCTTTGCTGAAAGCTCTATCTGGCTAGTTTCAAACTGAAACTGTCATATTCTTTACTCCGCTTCACTGAACAGTCGCTCTGGAGATCTGCTCCTTCAGCTCGGTTCATTTCTCGGTTCAAACGAGTGTTTTCGGTTCATTTTAACCGGCAATAAGTATTTATTTTACCGCATTTCGGTTCAAAGCTCTATCTGGTAAACCGTAAGTACAGGATTTTAAAGTCTGTGTGGAAATTAATTGTCGGTTCGGTTTTGAATAGATCGGTTTGCTAAAAAAAACAATTTTAAATACTAGCTTGGGCTTTTAGAGTGCGGTTCCCGGTTCTTATCGGTTCTAAAAAAACCTATCTCTTAAATTGTTTTTTTTTCAAATACCCGTGACACGGTTAGGAACCGATAAGGGTGTCTTGCCTAGCACTGCCATAAAAAGGGCAAGTTTTTGGATAGGCTGGCATTATGTCTGAGAAACCCAAAAGAAAACCGGGCCCACTGGGTTTCAACACTGTGATGTTTGTGGGAAGCCTTTGCCAAGGCTGACACACCAATGTTTATTGTCTGGGGCTGACCACCTCCTGTCAGACTGCCAGGTGTGTAAGATTTCCCTGCAGCCACCCTGGAGAAAAGATTGGCCGGCTCAGGGAACGAGAGGCCAAAAGTCCACTGACCCGGATGGCCAGCCTGGTCCAGCACCCACTGGACCAGAGGGAGTGCCTCTGACCAGGGTGAGACTTCTTGGCAAGGAAGGCTGGTTCTGAGGAACCAGTCCCAGTAAAAATCTAAGAAATCAGCAGGTCTGGAGTGCAAGATTGCCTCTCCAACTGCTGCAGAGATAACTAAAGCCATACAGATTGTCCAGTCACTGTCTCAGGGACCGGCCAAACCACCAACAGCTGGCAAAAGGTTGGTTCGTTCGGGTCCAGTGGTTCAGGAGTATGATGTTGAGGATTTTTATGAACCACAGGAGGGGGAGGAAGATTTTGATCATTATGTATGTGGCTGGGAGGGTCTGGACGTGCCCATTGAACCGGACATTTCTCCAGACAGACCATTAGAATCTCCCCCTATGCTGTCTGAGTCCCCTTCTCATTTTATGTTTTACAAAAAGGTTGCAGAAACCCTCCAGCTTCCCTTGGAAGAGGCTGTGGATGAGCAAGAGGAGCCTGATTATGTTGAGATGATGGATATCCCAGAGTCTAGGAGGTTGTCTATTCCTTTGCATAAGTTATTTAGGAAGCAAACAACAAAAATTTTAAAAAATCCTCATTCTGTCCCTCCTGTAGATAAAAAAATGGACAGAAGGTATACTTTATCAGGCTCTGATACAGACTTCCTCACTGAGCAGTGTAGTCATGTAGGTGTGGTACAAGCTGCAGCCTGTGACAAGGCTAATATCCCCCTGGCCTCGCATCCTTCTGATAAGGATTCCAGGAAGATTGATGCCATGGCGAAAAAACAGTATAAGGCAGCTTCTTTGGGACTCAGGCAGGCAAATTATATGGCTTATGTGGCTAGATATCAGAAATCTAGATGGGATACAGTGTTGCAGTTAGCCAAGCAGGCCCATGGCCAGCTGGCTAGTGAATTGAACAGGTGGCTGCTGATGGCATTGAAGCCTCTAAAGTTCAATTTCATACTGCTGTAGACGTTAATGATGTTTCCTCTAGGGTCATGGCCACTTCTGTAGCTTCGTAGGTTGTCATGGCTCAGGTGCACTAATCTGTCACAGGATACTCAGTCAAAGGCTATGGATTTTCCTGTGGTGGAAAATTCTCTGTTTGGAGAGCAAACGGAAAATTATATGAAAAAGATGGATGAATACAGAACTACCTACAAAAGTGCCCAGGCCAAGGAGCGGCATGCCACTCCACAGAGGCACACTCCCAGAGGTAGGGGCAGGCCTTTCCACAGGCCTTTTTATCAATCCCAAGCCTCCTCTGCTTTTGCACAGAGGGTTTTTTTCAGAGGCAGAGGTAGGCAGGGCGCAGGTAAACCGTCCCCCACCCCTCAGCCTAAGGCTACTGCCAAGCAGGCACCCTGATGGGGTGCCCAGGGCCGATTCTCCTGTACCAGTTGGAGGCAGGTTGGCTTATTTCAGCCAGAACTGGGTGTCCCTAACTTCGGACAAATGGGTTCTGGAGGTAGTAAGCCAGGGTCTGGTTCTCAGCTTCAAACAGTTTCCAAAGATGAGAACCAGACATTTTCCTGCAAGCCCTTTAGAGGCCCTTGCTTTGGAAGCAGAGGTCTCTTCCCTCCTAGACTGCAAAGCAGTGGAAGGGGTTCCTCCTTGTCACCAGGGCAAGGGGCTGTACTCCAGATACTTTCTTACCCCAAAAAAGACAGGAGAATGGCGGCCCATTCTAGACTTAAGGTACCTGAACAAGCATCTTTTGAAACCAAAGTTCAAAATGTTAACTCTGGCAATGATTTTGCCCTCCCTCAGGCCAGGGACTGGCTAGCCTCCCTGGACCTCAAGGATGCCTATTTTCATGTCCTGATCAGGCCTTCTCACCGAAAATACCTCAGGTTGAACTGCCCTCAGGTCACTACCAGTTCAGAGCAATGCCCTTGGTCTTACCTCCTGCTCCAAGGGTATTCACAAAATGTCTAGCTGTGGTAGTGGCTCATTTAAGAAGGCAAGGGTTGCTGTGTTTCCTACCTGGACGACTGGCTCATTGTGGGTCAGTCCCCAGATCAGGTAAAATCCCACTTGCAAGTCACCCAGCAGCTTCTCACTTCCCTGGGATTCCTGCTGAATTTACCAAAGTCAGTTCTAGAACCAGTTCAGGTACTAACTTTACGTAGGTCTTGAATTGGACACAAAGTTGGCCAGGCATTTCTCCCTCGGAAAGGGTAGAGAAGCTGATTGCCCTGGCATCGTCTTTCACCCTGCGGGTCTCTCAACCAGCAAGGCACTTTCTGCAACTTCTAGGGCACATGGCTGCCTCCACAGCTGTAGTGCAAGGAGCAAGATTCCAGATGAGAGACATTCAGTTTCATTTGAGGGCCTATTGGTCCCAAAGGAGGGACCCCCTTACCAAATTGGTCCCAGTGACCCCAACTCTGATTCTAGCTCTTCAGTGGTGGCAGGATCAGAGCAATCTAAGACAAGGGGTCCCCTTCATTCCCATTTCTCATTCCCTCACCCTCACCATGGATGCCTCCTTGCTGGGGTGGGGCGTGCACTTGGGCGACCTTTCCACTCAGGGAGTGTGGTCCCCCCAGGAATCTCTGCTCCACATCAACCTATTGGAACTCAGAGCTGTCTTTTTAGCTCTTCAGGTTTTCTCAGCATCTGTCCAGAACAAAGTAGTTCAGGTCAGGACAGACAGTACCACAACAATGTGGTACATCAACAAGCAGGGGGGCACTCGGTCATCAGCCTTGTGCACCGAAGCAATGAAGTTGTGGTCTCTGGCTTACTCCCTGAACACCTCCCTAGTAGCAGTTCACCTTCCAGGGAAGGACAGTGTCCTAGCGGATGCCTCAGCAGGATTTCTCAGGGTCATCACGAATGGTCTTTGAATCCCTAGTGCTGGGGTCAGTCTTTGCCAGATGGGGCACTCCTCTGATAGATCTTTAGCAGCCCAGACAACCACCAACTTCCTCTGTTCTGTTGCAGGCCTCCAGTAATGGGCTCAGTCCCCTGGGCCTTTCTGTTAGATTGGGAAGGAAGTTCCTGTATGCCTTTCCCCCTTTCCCTTCTCTTCAGGGTGTTAGTAAAAATCAGATCCCAGCCCTGCAAAGTGATTCTGATTGCACCAGACTGGGCCAGGCAACCCTGGTACCCACTGCTTCTGTCCCTGACAGTCCACCCTCCCTGAACTTCCCAGGGTCCACAACCTGCTGACTTGTGCCCAGGGAGAGTTTGGTATCTGGACCTCAAATCCTCCACCTCAAGGCTTGGCTCTTGAGGAGTTAGAATTTGCTGATTTACACCTTTCTCAAGGTGTCCTTGATATTTTAAAGGCCTCTAGGAAGCCTTCCACTAGGGCCACTTATAATTCCAAATGGAAGAGGTTCTCCATCTGGTGTTCTGGGAAGCAAATTGTCCCAGAATCTGCTGATTTGCCCATTTTGCTGGACTACTTGGTCCATCTTAATTCCTTAGGCCTCAGGCCAGCTACCTTAAAGGTTCATCTGGCAGCTGTCTCTGCTTTTATATCAGCAGGAAAGCCTGCCTCCCTTTCTTCTCACCCTGTGTTTTCCAAGTTTTTTAAGGGGTTACTTCACACTAACCCTCCTTTCGGGACCCAGCCCCTGCCTGGGACCTTAATGTTTGCATTGCTCAGTTAATGCAACCTCCCTTTGAACCTCTGTCTTCAGCAGACCTTAAGTTCAACTTGGAAAACTGTTTTCCTAGTGGCCATCACTTCTGCCAGACGATAAGTGAGTTACAAGCCCTGTCAGTGGAAAAGGATTTTATTTCTTTTCACAGAGATAAGGTAGTCCTCAGGACTAACAGAAAGTTTTTACCAAAAGTGGTTTCAGATTTCCATCTTAACCAATCCATCTCCCTTCCAGTATTTTTCACTGAGCATTCTTCCTCGGGTGAGAGGAGTTGCACAGTTTGGACGTCAAAAGAGCTTTAAGCTACTATTTGGAACGCACCAAGGGTCACAGGTTCGAATCCCTCCAACTCTTCCTTACCTATGGCGAGGTTGGCAAAGGGAAACCTGCCACTAAGAGGACAATTGCCAGGTGGATTGTCTCTTGTATCCAATTTTGCTACCAAAAACTAGGTAGAGAACCCCCCTCAGGACTGAGGGCCCGTTCCACCAGGGGTACAGTTGCATCTCTAGCGGCTGCTAGAGATATTCCCATTCTGGAAATCTGTCAAGCTGCTACCTGGAAAACAGTTCACACCTTTACCAAGCATTACTCCCTGGATGTCCAGTCCAGGAGAGATGCTTCAGTTTAGCCAGCCTAGTGCTTAGAGCCTATTTCCTAAGTAGGTTCTGGCCCTCCTCCATGGAGGTACTGCTGTGTAATCTGCTAATTGTCATAATATAGCAAGACTTCATGGTGTTTGAAGAAAAAATTACTCACCTTAGTAATTGCTTTTCTTCTCATGGAGTCTTGCTATATTATGACCACCCCTCCAACCTGCCCCTCTCAGGACTTCTACTTGGGTAAGGGGTTGGCAAATTAGTGCAAGCACTGTGTCATGCCGTTATAGCTCTTTTTCCCTTTTCCCCTTTTCTTTAGGATTAGGAAAACTAGGTATTTCTGTTTTTGGATGTATGTTTGGCCCCTCCTGGACTTCTGTCTTTGGGGCCCAATAGTGCTTGTTAGGTGATATTGTTGTTGTTGTTTCTGTTATTGTTATTCTACTAGTAGGTAGCCATTTGGCTGGTGTAGTTTTTTCACACAGACTTTGCTTAGTGTTGGCTCCGTAAAGATCGACAGTTTCAGTTTGAAACTAGCCAGATAGAGCTTTCAGCAAAGCGGCGCTTGGAACTCCAGTCAGCCTGGGTTAACTCCTTCCTCTCGGGGCAGTTCAAGTGCTGTGGCTAACTGCTAATTGTCATAATATAGCAAGACTCCATGAGAAGAAAAGCAATTACTAAGGTGAGTAATTTTTTCTTCTCCCCCCCCTTAACCCCGCCCTCTGAGACGCCGGCACAGAGAGTCTGCATGTTGACGCACGTCCCTCTCAAGCGCCTAACGGCGTCCCCCCTCCCCGGCTCCAACAGACGGAGCCGCCGTGTCCTTTCGGGAGTCAGTGCATCCACCGACCCTCTCAGGACGTCAGGCGCTCCAAGCACGCCCCTGGCATCCCATCCCGAGGAGGAGAGCATCCGTTGGGGCCGCTCTATCCTCCTTCCCCGGCCTGACACCGGCGACCGGGGTCCGCCCAACCGCTCGGTCGCCGGGCGTAGCGCGAGGTGTGGCGCCCAGCGCTCAACCTCAGCGCCACCGGCCGGCTCCTCAGTTCTTTTCCACTGTCAACTCTGTTCACATGAGTCTCCGCAGAAGCTCCGACACAGTTTCACACCATTTTCGCGTATGATTTTTCTTTCACTCTACATTTTAGAATCTTTTTTTAAATAAGAGATTCCTTTACCTTGTTTATGTCGAGAGTTACTCCCTCCACTTCTCTGTTCCATCGCTGCCACTGTGGAAAGAAGATTGCCTCTTCAGACAACCATAACTTCTGTCTCTGCTGTCTTGGGCCTGACCACGACTCCTCTGACTGTGCGCTGTGCCAGAAATTTAATCAAGCAACCTATAGGCAAGAGAAAAAAGCCCTGAAGAAATTCCTAATGGAGCAACACATAGCCAGTTCTGGGCAGGGGTCCTCCAGGGTCCTTCCTCGGTTGTCGGTGAGTTGATCAAGCTTCCAGGCCTCGAAGGCCTGAGACAAGTCCTTGGGGAGAAGTCATAAAAAAGACCACGAATGGGACCGCTCTCCCCGATCAGCGGTCCTGTTCCCTGACGGCTTCTTCTTCCTCTGACAGCTGCAGCTGCACTGGCACCCACTGCCACTATATAGGCCTCTACTTCTCCCAGGCCCATACTAACAGTGCCTACTGCCCAGGGAAGCCAGCCGTGGACCCTCGGGTCATCAGTCCCGGCCATTGGGCTCTCTAGGCCCTGTGCCGATGACCCCTGCACCATCAACACATCAATCCTCTGCCATCGACTTCAGTGATATTTTGGTGTGGATCACTGCAGCCCTAGTGCACCAGTTGGGCTCTTACAGTCCTGGGTCCCCGTTGTCATTGACGCTACTTAGGCCCTCCTCAGGCTGCACTTCGCAGGCCATCGGCCCCTCGATCATCAGACTGTGAGTTAGAACAGGTGGACATCGAGGAGGAATTCCACCCTGAGCTCATCCTCCCTGAGGAGGAGGAGGAGGAAGAGGAACCTCTTTCTTCTTATAGGTCCACTGCTTCTTCAGTGAGTGAGGACTCTGGAACAAACATACTCCCAGGTCCCCTCCTAAAGATCCTACCTTCTTTAATCTTATGAAGCAGCTGTCCACAGCTATGGGCTTCCATACCGAGGAAGAGGATGCCACCAGGAGACAACTGGTGGACTTATTGGAGATTCCAGAGTCTCCCCTAAGGTCATTTCTCCTATCCCCCAGCATTGCGGAATGACACTACTTAAGCCTAGCATAGGCCAGACATGGTTCCTGCTATGCCACGCTGGGCAGATAAGTTGCATCATACCCCTCAGGGTCTGCCTTATTATGCTGTGCAGCCCGAGATCAGTTGTGTGGTCATTAAAGCACCACATGATGAGTCCAAGGTGCCCAAGCACCTTAATTCCCTCCCCCCATGATAGGGAATCTAGGCAGACTGACCTTTAGGGCAGGAGGGATCTATGCCTCCTCCACCCTTGAACTTCAGATTGCAGACTACCTTTCGTGTATGGTTAACTTCCAAAATACCATCTAGAAGATCCCAGAAGGTTCCCGGAAGCAGGAGGTTCTCAGATGCTTACAGACTGCTGAGGATATTAGTAAGCATCTCCTCTGGGCCTTGTATGATATTTCAGACACTGGTGCCAGGGCTGCTGCAATAGGCATCTGCCTTCGTTGGCACTCCTGGCTGAGGGTCTCGGGGTTTGCAGCAGATGTCCAACAGAAAGTGCTGAATGCTCCCTTCAATGGCTCCAGGTTGTTCAGGCCAGATGTCCAAGACATTATCAGTGACCTGCAGGGCTATCAAGTCTGTCCACTTGCTTTACAATATGCAGTCTAGGAGCAGACAGCACCCTCCCTTTTGTAAGGTGTCCCACAAGTCCGGAGCAGGCTCCCGTCCCCAGGGCAACAGAAAGGCCGCCTTCTCCTGCCCAGAGGTGACAGATAAGCCCCTGTTGCTGGATTCACCTCTGCTTGACTCCTTGCAGACCGCCCTCTTCTGGTCCCCGACTAAGAGGTGGTGGTCGGAAGTTGGTTCTCCCTCCATCTCAATCAGTGGAGAACCATTACTTAAGATGCCTGGATTCTTCAGATTATAGAGAGGGGTCACACTCTGGAACTTGTAGAGATGCCTCCAGAGACTCCTCTGGAACTCTCTACCTGCCTCCCGGACCATCTAACAGTTCTCCGGGAGGAGGTACTGTCCCTTCTTATGAAAAAGGCCATCAAGTCCGTGCCTGGGTGGCAAAGGAACAGGAGATTCTATTCCAAGTTCTTCGAGGCCCGAAAAGAACTGGAGATCTGAGGCCTATTCTAGATCTCATGGACCTCAGTCTTTATATCTAGTACAAAAAATTCCACATGGTCACTCTGCTGGGCTTGCTACCCCTTCTCAAGCAGGGCGACTGGTTGTGCTCCCTGAATATGCAGGATGCTTACCTACATATCTCAGTGTGTCCACCACACAGGAGATTGCTCCGGTTTCTTTTTAAGGGTGAGCATTGCCAATTAAAAGTATTGCCCTTTGGCTTATCCTCTGTACTGCGGGTCTTTATAAGCTTAGCAGCAGTAGCTGCTGCCCTCAGGAGAGAAGGACTGTATGTTTTTCCCTACCAGGACAACTGGCTCCTCAAGGCTCCATCCAGAGAACAGCTCCTCCAGACCCTGGAGAGAACCCTCTAGCAGTTCCTCTCCCTGGGCATCACTGTCAGTCTGCTCAAGTCCATCCTGGTTCTGTCCCAGAGTTTGCAGTATATAAGGGCGGTCCTGGACTCTGCACAGGGCAAAGCCTTCCTGCCTCTCAACAGGGCAGAATGCCTTGTTGCCCAGGCTCAGGAGGTTGCCCAGAACCATTCCGTTCCTGCAAGGGTATATCTGAAACTGTTAGGCCTTATGACTGAGCCCATTGCAACAGTACCCTTAGCCAGACTGCACATGCGAGTGCTCCAGTGGACCCTCAGGGTGCAGTGGGACCAACACATGGACGACTTAGAACAGTTAGTGCTGTTCTCCTCCCCAGTCTGCAAGGTGCTCCAGTGGTGGATGGAAACACAGAACCTGTTACAAGGGGTTCCGTTCCAGATCTCTTTGCCAGCAGATCCTCACTATGGATGCCTCTGGTTCAGACTGGGGAGCACACCTGGCTCCCTTTCAGACTCGGGGACATGGTCCCAGATCAAACTGTCCTGCCACATAAACGTCTGGGAGAAGTGGGTGATCCTGTGTGCCATGCAAGCCTTTCAGAACCATCTCCTCCTGGGTCAGCTATTGATTCAGTGTGAAAATCTCAGCATTGTCTACTACATCAACAAGCAGGGGGGGATGTGTTCGTACCACCTGTGCAGGGAGGCCATGAGAGTCTGGCACTGGACCACAGTCTAGTCCTTTCTGCAGTCCATGTCTCAGGCGTGCTAAACATTCCTGGCGAACAGCCTCAGCCGGATGCGGTACAACATGCACAGATGGGAACGTCTCTCATCCATTGCAGAGGATCTGTTTGCTCGATGGGGTCATCCAGTGTTGAATCTTTTTGTATCCCCACTCAATACGAAACTGCCCAGTTTCTGCTCACTAGATCCAGGGCCTGGAGTTTTCTGGTGAGACACGTTGTCCCTCTCCTGGAGCAGAAGGTTCTTTTACACCTTCCCTCCATTTTTTCTGATTCAGAGGGTGCTAATCAAGCTGTAGACATAGGGGGCCAGCATGATTCCTTCTGGCCATGGAAGATATGGTTTCCATTACTGCAGTAGTTAGCAGAGGAACCCCTGGCCCCTCTGCTGGGATCTACTGACGCAAGCTCAGAGGACCCTGGTCCACCCAAACCTCAAGTCCTTTCATCTGCATGCCTGGCTTCTGAGAACATAGCCATTGCCCGGTTTGGGGTATCTCAGAGAGTGGCTAGTGTCCTCATGCCAGCTCAGAAGCCCTCCACTAGAGCCACATATGCAATGAAGTGGAAGAGGTTTGCCATCTAGGCTGCCAAACACCATCTGGACCTTTTTACTTGTCTAGTGAGCCAGATTCTGGACTACTGATATCACTGTCAGACCCAGGCCTCCAGTACTCTTCCTTTAAGGTGCACCTTTTTAATATTACTCAGGGGCATCCTGCATCTGAAACCTCCCATCCGTTCCCCTGTCCCAGCTTGGGACATAAATTTTGTTTTGGAGAAGTTGGCCCTGTCTCCGTTTGAGACAGCCGTGACTTGCAAGCTACGCTTTCTCTCTAGGAAAGTGTTATTTCTGTGGATGCGGATATGATGTTCAGTCCATACTTCTAGCAGTGTTCCTTTCCCCATTAAATCAGCTGGAATATCTTCAAGCTGGCTCCTCCCACCCACCTGGGTGGTGCCTCTCCTAGCACTGCCCCGTGATGTCAGATCTTCCTTTCCAGTGGAAGAAGGTTCCCTCCTTATCACGCTCATGCTAAGTGTAGGCCCTTTGCTTATTAACTTAAAAAAAAAAACAAAAAAAAAACTTTGTCTTCAAGCGACTAGTTCTCTCATCCGGTATGGATGACACAAAGTTGGTGCTCAGTTTTAAGAAGTGTGCCTGCGGGCAGATATCCCAGATGGATCTGCACACTATGTGTATGTACTGCCTGGGCCACAAGCATGATCCCCAGGCTTGCAGCCTGTGCTGCACCCTGCATCTGTGTACTTTCGAGGATCAGCATGCCCGCCTTCATTTGGGTTGTCTGGATGACGGGGATCCTTCCATTAAGTCCAAAGACGCCTGTTGGGTGGTCTCTGCAGTTGCGGGGTCCGCCAAATAACTCACGGCTTTTGAGGAAGCTACGGCTCAGGCTGCAGCACAAGCTTCTTTGGCTACGGCCTTTTTGCCACCTTCTTTGGGCACTTCTTCACGGGGGCGTTCAGGGACTTGTGCCAAGCTCTTCCCACCCATGGGCAGAGTCCCTCCTCGGGCACCAAATCAGAATCTAAGAAAGGGACCAGGAAATGGTCTCGTCATCGATCATGGGATCATGAGCACTCTTGGGCCTCAGATTCCCATGCTTCTTTGGAGGTTCCGACTTCAGTCGATCCTTCGGCCCAGGCCGCCAGCCCCATGGTCTCCCTGTCAGGCCAGTTGGTCGAGACACAGGTCGATCTTACAGCCGAGATTTTTCTCGAGATGGTTGACCCATTGTCGCAAGATGAGGCTGACACCTCCTTATCTATGACTTCGATCCTATCTCTCACCTCTCAAGTGGGGATGGACTAGTCCGCTGATCCGCCTCCTCTCACCCAGAATCTTCCAGACCAGGAGGAGACTTGGCTCTTGCCAGCCTCCTCTGAGACCCACCATCAGCAGCTCAAATGGTAGAAGTAGAGGTCCTGACCCTGTAGCCCCAAGTCAAGCAGCATGCGTCAGCATCGCCGCGCTCACGCTCTTGATATTCGGGCAAGCGGCGCTGCCACTATTCCTCTTCATCCTCCTCAGGTGAGGAGAGGCTCTGGCGCAAGTTGCGTCAGCACTATGAGGATCTGTTGTGGCAGCAGCTCATGTTTACTGGGGTGAAGCCTGTGCCAGCCTAGTCCCCGGACTTTACACGACTTTCACCACAGAGGCCGCAGCCTTCCCCACCTTAGCAGGAGCCAACCCGACCAGTTCCGGCTCAGTCTCCTCTGGCCTTTCCACTGATTCTGGTGGAGCTGCCGCCGAAACAGCCGAAGTCTGGCCCTCAGTTTAAGGAGGCTCACCCGTCATCAGGACTTCCTCATCAGCTGTCGATGACAATTACTCCCGGCCAGGTCAGCAGGGAATCTGGCAGTTGACCTTTATTTAATGAATCTTCAGAGTCTGAGGGCTCCTCCTTGCACTGTCTGGTGGATGTGGAGTCGGTTGAGGATTTGTCGACGGAGCAAGGCACCATTTCTTTCTTGGGTCATCTCTGCCTTTTCTTGGAGTCCACTGGTCTCCCGATGGAGTCTGTCCAGAAGCGGGTTTGGTACCTTCTCACTGAGATCCTCGACCGAGGCGACTCCTCTGGGGAATCCTTCCCAGTTGCTGAGACCATTCTTGGCCCTGCACTGGAGCTCTGGCAGCATCCAGCCTCTTGCCCTGTGCCTTCAGCCTGGGTGGCCCGCAAGTATATGGTCCCTACCGGTTCCCTTTCGGGATTCACGGAGCACATCTTGGCAGAGGGCCTAGTGGCCGGACTCTTCTGTTTAGGCACACAGGCAACGTGGGAGACGTTGATAAGCCTCCTGACAAGGGGTCCAAGAAATTGGACCACTTGGCCAAAAAGGTTTATGTCGCCTCCTCTCTCAGCCTTTGGCGAGTGAGTTTGGCCCTTTTAATGGCCCACTTTGCCCTGGCCCTTCTGTGCACGCTTGATGAGGTGCTTCTCCATCTGCCAACGGACTTACAAACCACTGTCAAGCAGGTCCAGGATCAAGGCCGAGCGGTGGCTAAGCAGCAGTTCCAGATTACCATGGACATCGGCGACTCTTGCACTCGGACCATGGCGGGCTGCGGCTGCCATGCGCCGCAGAGCTTGGCTGAGGATCTCGACCTTTACAGCAGATACCCAGTACAAGCTGGCGGATGTCCCCTTCTTGGGAACCAACTTGTTCGGGCCCAGGGTCAAGGGGCACCTCACCCGCATTGAGAAGTCCAGTGCCACCTTGGACTCTGTGACCTCCCCCCAGAGGGAACCCAAGGGCTCTAAGCAGCAGAAGAAGAAGAAGCCCTTTTGGCCCCTCTCTACCCCTACGGCCAAACAAGCCCAGCCTCAGGCTGGACAACAGTCTCAGGCTTGGCATCCCCAGCTGAAATCAGTCTCCACGGTCGTCCAGAAGCCAGGAGGTTGGGGTCCCAGCGGCTCCTCAGCCAGTCCTTCCTCCACCTCCAACCCTGCCCAGTGACAGGATGGGCGGTGCTTCCCCCATGTTCGTCCTGTCCTCCCATGGAGGGCCGGCTCCACCACTTCCTTTCCACCTTGCCCGCTGTCACCACAGACAGGTGGATCCTCGAGGTGGTCAGTCAGGGTCTGCTTCTAGAGTTCGAGGCTTACCCGCCTTACCAAGCCCATGCCCCACAGGAGGACATTGTGTCTGACATCCTGTCATCCCTTTGGGACAAAATCACCCAGATCTTTCGCAAGGAGGCCGTGGCTCCTGTCTCGGACCCTCTGGTGTATCCAGGGTTTGTCTCCAGGTACTTCCTGGTGCCAAAACTGATGGGGGGCTGGCACCCTATCTTAGATCTGCATGATCTGAACAAGTTTCTCCAGCTGAGCACCTTCAGGATGGTCACTCTATCTTAGATCATACCATGTCTCGAGCAGGACATGTGGTTTTTGCTCTCTGGATGTTCAGGACGCATTCTTCCACGTCCCAATCCATCTGATCCACCGCTGGTTCAGAGTGGAGGAAATCCTCTACGAATTCCAGACCATGCCATTTGGCCTGTCCTCGGGGCCCACCCAGGGTCTTCACCAAATGCATAGTAGTGGTGGCAACTTACTTGAGGTGCTGAGGGGTCCAGGTATACCCCTGTCTGGACCACTGGCTAACTGCAGGTCCGTCCTGGCTGGAGGTGGAGAGGGCCAGGGATCTGGCCCTCCAGACCTGTGTCTCTCTTGGCCTCCTGGTCAGCAAGGCCATGTCGGGACTCATTCCCCCGCAGGTGATCTAATTCATTGGGGCGGAGTTCGACTCTTGCAGAACCAGAGCTCCGCTTCTAATGGACAGGTGAGGTCTCTCTCCTCCTTTGCCTGATAATTTAAACTTGGGCAGTTGCGCCCTGCTTGGGACTTCCTGCACCTCTTGGGATACATGGCGGCATGCACCAGTGTGATTTGTTGGGCCTGGTGGAAAATACGCTCTCTGCAATGGGAGCTTGCCCACCAGTGGTCTCAGTGCAAGGGCCACTTTGACCAGCTGATGTGGGACGCCCTCCAGTGGTGGTTAGCCCCAGAACATCTACAGGAAGGTATCCTGTTTGTCTGCCCAGAGCCGATGGTCATTTTGACGACCGATGCCTCTCTCGTGAGCTGGGGTGCCCACCTGGGGGAACACACAGTCCATGGACTCTGGACCCCCGAGCAGTCCCAGTGCCACATCAGCATGCTGTAGCTTCAGGCAGTTGGGCTGGCGCTGACTGTTTTTGCTCAGCACATCCAGGTCAGGTCGTTCAGGTCCAGACAGACAACACCACGACCATGTACTGCTTCAGCAAACAGGGTGGGACGTGCTCCCTTCTCTGTGCAGGGAAGCTCTCTGTGTTTGGACCCTCGTGCACAGCCTGGAGGCCGGTCTCCTGACCATCCATGTGTCCAGTGTCTCCAACCAACTGGCGGATGCTCTCAGCCGTGTGGGCGAGGTGTCTCACAAGTGGTCTCTCCACCCAGAAGTAGTACACAGTCTGTTTTCCCAGTAGGGCACCCTTCTGGTGGACCTGTTTGCCTCCAGGGAGAACGCAAAGCTGAGGCTGTACTGTGCCTGCCTCCCTCAGCAGGGAACACTGCAGGGAGATGCCTTCTCCAGGCCCTGGACCCCGGGCCTTCTTTACATCTTTCCTCCATTTCCCTTGATCCACGAGGTGTTGCTCAAGGCGAGGTGGGACAAGGCTTGGATGATCCTGGTGGCTCCGGACTGGCCCTGCCAGTTCTGGTACCCTGATCTCCTCAGCCTCAGCAGCAGGCTCCCGAGGATTCTTCTTCTATGCCCGAACCTGCTCTCATTCAGCCAGGGGAAGTACTCAACCTAGACCTTCAATCTTTGCACCTGACAGTCTGGTTCCTGAGTGGCTAGAGTTCCAGGCATTCCAGGTCTCTCTGAAGATGTCCTCAGCATGGTTGAGGCTTCTCCGAAGGAGTTGACCCAAAATTGCTATGCCTTCAAATGGAAGAGGTTCTCCATTTGGTGCCAGGGCAAGGGACTTGACCCTTTATCTTGTCCGGTGGCTAGCATTCTCTACTACCTTTGGTTCCTTTCTCAGTCGGGCCTTCAGTCGATGACTCTTAAGGTGCATCTGGCAGCCATCCTGCCTACCAGATGCAGGAGAAGGTGGTCTGGCACTTTTTTAAAGGCCTTGGCCACATTTCCCCTCCAGTGTGTGAACCACCACCACCTTGGGACTTGTTGCTGTTGTTAGCAAAGCTCATGGGCAAGCCATTCAAACCGATGCTCAGGTGTGATATGTCTCACATGTCGTGGAAGTATGTTTTCCTGGTGGTTTTTACATCAGTCAGAAGGATCAGTGAGCTGCAGGCACTCTCAGTGGAGTCTCCTTGCTTGGTTTTCCACAGGGACAAGGTCATCCTTCACCCCAACCCAAAGCTCCTCCCAAGGGTTGTCAGATTTCCACCTTAGCCAGGTGATTAGTGGTAGTAGTTTTTGTAAAATATGAAATGGGAGGGGGACTCAGAAAGCCTAGGAGGAGACACTCCTGAAGGTCTGTCTGGGGAGATGTCCAGGTCAGAGGGCACATCCAGACTTTCATAATCACATTCACTTTCCTCATACTCTCCTTCCTCCTCCTCCAGTTCATAAAATTCCTCTAAATCATAATCCGGAACCGGTGGAACCAGCCAAACCGGGCGCCTTCCTGATGGTGCCGGTTCGGTCGGAACCGGGGATAGCGACTGAACAATTTTTATCGCTTTGGCTATTTCACCAGCGGTTGGAGAAGAAAGTTTTGGATCCACACCGGCTGATTTATCCCTTCTTGTTCTCTTAACCGGATCTCCTTTTGCCTGAAGAAGTTTCACCCTGGTCAGAGGGCACTCCTGGTTCGGTTGGAACCGAACCGGGCTGGCCATCCAGGTCAGCGGACTTTTTGGCCTCCCTTTCCCTGAGCCTACCAACTCTTTTTTCCAGGGTAGCTGCAGGAAAATTTTTACAAATCTGGCAGTCTGAATCGAGGTGGTCAAACCCCAGACAATAAACACAGGTGGTGTGGGGATCAGCCTTAGCAGAGAGACTACAGTGTTGAAACCCAGTGGGCCCGGTTTTTCTTTTGGGTTTCTCAGACATGGCCAGTCCTAACCAAAAACTTACCCTTTTTTCGGCAATCCGAAAGGCAAGACACCCTTATCAGTTCTTGACTGTGTTACGGGTCGTGGAAAAAACCGTAATAAATCCATTTTTTTTTTAGAACCGATAAGAACCGGTAACCACACTCTAAAGATAGAAATAAAGACTTTTAAACAACCTGATCGGTTCAAACCTAACCGATCCCACGTTTACAAGTTCCACACAGAATAATAACAAAAATAAACCTATCTAGTACTCTCGAATACCAAAGACAGAGACTGAACCGATAGGTTGCGGTTTAAATTCAGTCGAAAACCGAGAAAAATGGTACTTTAACCGACAAATTGAACCGAGCAAAGGAGAAATCTCCGGAGCGACTGTTCAGTGAGGCGGAGTAAAGAATCTGACGGTCTGAGTTCAAACAGCAGCAGACAGAGTCTCAACCGAACTCGAGCTCAGCGTTCCATGCCTGGCATGGAAAGTTAACTCTTTCATCTCCGGGGCAGTTCGAAGGTTGGACCTCACTGCAATTTGTCAGAATACAGCAAGACTCCCATTAGAAGAAACAACATTACTAAGGTGAGTAATTTTTTCATCCATGTCCCTAGAAAAGGGTTACTCACCTGTAACAGTAGATCTTCTACGGACTGGTCTCTTGCAGTAAGTCATTACTTCTGGGAGGTTCCACTAGCAGTCTTCCATGGGGGCCGTCCACACGACATCACTTCCTGTGGATGTGTATAAGAGTGGGCGGCCCCCAGTACCCTCTGTTCATTTTCTTGCCGGCTTCTGCTCGCACAGTCAGCTTTCCTGATTGCTTAGGTTGCAGTCTTCGACTTGAACTTGAACCGATTTTCTCCTTTGGACCCAGGACCTGGGACTTGCTGTCAGTACCCCCGGACTTCCGTAGCAGGTCTGTGACCCACTCACAGTACCCCTGCTGCTCACTGACTAAGGCCTTCTGGCTGGGTCTGGAGCTTCTCTTGGCAAAGCACGTTTCTTCTGCAGCAGGCCCGGTGTTCCATTAGTGTTCCCGGTACACCTGCTGTCCCCCAGCCCTGGTACTTCTTGCTGGTTCCTGGGTTTTCCTCATGGCTGATCGCCACAGCTCAGCCAGGCTGGAATGGACCTTGGGGGGGGGGGTCACCTTCAAGGCTCCCTGGACAAGGGCTCTCATTTCAGGCATAGGAGGAAGAGGGATTCACACTCCCTCCCTCTTGCTCTGTCGATGATGGCTCCTCCATCATCGATGGTACCTTCCTCATCGATGGGGCTGCTCCCCCCTTTGATGGAGCCTGACTGGCTTTTTGTGTCATCGACTGGCCTTGTCCCATCGATGGGGCTTGTTTCTGAACGTTTTCCGTAGATGGGAAGTGTTGCCCCATCGACGGCATTTTCCTCGTCATCGGGGGTGCTTCCGCCGTCAACAACACATGTTCTTTCATCTCCCTTGTTGGCAGGAGCACCTCTCCCGTCGACGGAACCTTCCTCATCGATGGGGCTGCTCCCCCCTTTGATGGAGCCTGACTGGCTTTTTGTGTCATCGACTGGCCTTGTCCCGTCGACAGGGCTTGTTTCTGAACGTTTTCCATAGATGGGAAGTGTTGCCCCATTGACGGCACTTTCCTCGTCATCGGGGGTGCTTCCGCCGTCGACAACACATGTTCTTTCATCTCCCTCATTGGCGGGAGCGCCTCTCCCGTCGACTGAACCTTTCTTCTGTTCTGTCGTCAACAGAGCCCTTTTCTCCGTCGGAGCGCTCCTCATTGATGGGGCAGCCTCTCCCTTCGACAGGACTGCATGCCTTGCATGCCTCGTCGACAGGCCGGCTTCTTCTGTCACTGGAGAGGCTTCTTTTTGCTCCCCGCCGATGGGGCTGATTCCATCACATGGAGGACCCTTCACATTCCTCGTCAACGGAGCTGCCTCCTCTTCGATGATGGAGGCATCCCACCCCGGACTCCCCGCTCAGGGCCCTCCTTCTGTGCTCCCCTGCTTGTCCCGCATGGGTGGCATCCTGTGGGGTCCCCCCATTGCCTTCTTGCACCCTTTGGACCGTGTCTGTTTCCGGGCCTTCAGCCCCACTGCATGGCCCTTGCCCTGCATCCTTGCTCCTGTCCCAGTCCACATGGGTAGGGGTGCCTTCTCCCGCTGCTCAGGGTCAGCGCTTCCCGGGCTGACCCGCCCTCCTTCTCATACTACCGTTGGACGTCCTCCATCCCCTGACCCGTCACGTGCTCCAGGCATCGCCTGTGTTGTGCTGGAGGTCCTGCGGAGTCTGGGTCAGATTCCGGCCTCATTCCATTCCCTCTCCCCATCGCCCGAGCGCTTGTGCCCAGACCCGGTGCTTCCCACCTGGTCCACCCCTCCTCCCATTTCTGCTGACTCCCTTTATGATGATTCCGGGAGGGAGGATCCTTTCCTGGAGGTTGTGCCTGGCTGGGATCCTGAGGACCTTGCATCCCCTTGGTCCACGTCCTCCTGTCTGGAGGTTGCCTCGCTTGACCCTCCGGAGTCCTCCCCCCCCACCGATCCATCCTTCACGGAGCTCATGCTGCAGATTTAGCATGCTTTTGCCTTCCCTGCTGCAGATCAGGACTCCTTTCATTGGGACCTGGCTGCCTACCTCGACATTCCCGAGGAGCCTGCTGTGGTGGCCCCGCCCTTGATTCCTGCGTATTTTAACACACTCTCTCATGTTTGGTCTTGTCCTGCCTCCTCCCAGCCTACACAAAACAAACAGTTTTCCACAGCACTTTTGAGTGCTAGGACAGAGGTGAGGCACACCTAAAGACACAAATCGAAAAAACAACCAAATCGTCCTGCATAGGTAAAGGTGCTGTAGATCCCAAATATGAATAAAAATAAACACACAGTTCATGGTAAGGAAGAAACTGCTTTATGCTGCATTGACTTACAGGTACAGGTACTGGGAACAACCCAACAGCCTTGGCGCTTAGCTCCAGTGAGCTTCGTCTACCTCTGGCGGCACTGATTGGCTCTACCGTGCCCCTCCTGACCACCCCTACTTGTCCTCCACCCCTGTGGTGGACTCGGTCATCAGGGTGGCGGCCTATGACAGCCACTGACTTCCATGACCTCTGTTGCAAGCCACCTGCTCTAGTATAACCCGATGCCGTTGGCGCTTGGCCCTCCTTTCAGCCACACCAGCATTGCCTTGGCACTCTGGCCTGGCTGCGGTTTTTCAGGTTTGCCAACCGACGTGGTGCTGTGGCCATCCTTGATTCCCTTCTGGCTTTGGGGTATGCTCTTGGTCTCTTCAGGACCTCTGTTCCGCCCCCAGGTACCATCCCTATGCCCCGTGGTTGGGCTGCCTCATTCCTGACTCCCCTCCCGGGTGCCCCTAGGGACCCAGGCTCCGGGGCAGTCAGTCTGCCCCTCCACGGCCAAGCCTGGCCCCTTATGTGGGCGGGACCACTGCTGCGCCCTAAGCCACTTTCACGGTGTCCCCCGTCTCCTCATGCAGTCCTCAGAGGCGCCCGGGGATCTCTTGCAATTTCTTGGAGGCTTGTTTCCGGACTGGACGCTTCACTCCTCCCTGTGGATCTGTTTGGAACTCATGCTTCTCTCCCTCCTGGAGCCCTTCAGTTGCTCCTTCCTCTGGCCATCCGGGATATGTTTTCCCCGGTGCTCCTTTTCTGCTATCTGATCCACTCTACTTGTCTGTTTCTGGATTTCCCTGTATGCCAGAGCCTGTTGACCTCTGTCTCATCGGGATGCATCACTGTGCCTGGCCGTCGGTACAGTTCTGTTTGTGCCACATGTCTTCACCTATGGGTTTGAGTCAGGACATGGCGGTTCACTTGGTCCTTACCCCACCCCGCCTCTGGGGGTGCGGTTCAAGTTGACCTTTCCTGTGGCTGACGTGTGTTCGCCTACGGGTTTGATTTAGGACATGGTAGCTACTTTGGTCCTTACCCTCCTCGGCCTGTCTGCCGCTGGGGGTGTGGTTCAAGTTGACCTTTCTTGTGCCTTTGCTTATGTGGCTTTGCCTTGCCTACCATTTGGATTTTACTGCTTGGGAATCTCCCAGAAGTAATGATTTACTGCAAGAGATCAGTCCGTAGAAGATAGTACGGTTACATAAGGACTTACCGTAACAGTAGATCTTCCGAGGACTGTCTCTTGCAGTAAGTACCCCGGCCTCCATCACCCTGCCTTCTTGCCTCAAATCTGCAACTCAGGATGTTGGGTGGGATCGCTGTTCTCTACTTTTCTGGCCCTCGTTTACCTCTGCCCAGGCCGTGCTTGCCAAAGCCAGAGGTGAACAGAGGGTACTGGGGGTCACCCACTCATACACACATAAGCAGGAAGTGATGTCGTGTGGACTGCCTCCATGGAAGACTGCTAGAAGAACCTGCCATGCGACAGCGACACCTGGTGGAACCTCCCAGAAGTAATGACTTACTACAAGAGAGAGTCTTTGGGAGATCTACTGTTACGGTAAGTCCTTATGTAACCATACTTTCTTGGAGTTGTATATGATGTTCATCCACAGTGACCCGCCCAGCCTCCCCTGACAAGTGGCACATGGGTCTTGCTTCTAGCGGGTAAGATCTGACGTCATGGGGCGGTGCTGGGGGAGTCACCACCCGGGTGGGAGGAGCCAGCTTGAAGACATTTCGGCTGATTTAAAGGGGAAAGGAACACTGCCACAAGTGTGGATGAACATCATATACCATTCCTAGACCTACTGTTACAGATGAGTAACCTGTTTTTTTTTTTAGTTGCTATTACTTCTCCTCGAAGGATTTCCGAGCTTCAGGCTCTCTGGTGTGAGGAGCCTTATTTGATTTTTCACAAAGACACAGTGTCCTTGTGTACGAATACTAAGTTTCTCCCCAAGATGGTGTTGAGTTTACCCTGAACCAATCTATCCACGTACCTGTTTATTTTCCTGAGCGTACTAATCCGTGGGGGTCACTGCTCCATATGTTAGACATGCACAGAAGTTTGAAATATTATCTGTTCCGAACTAAGGATTTCAGAAAGTCAAAGCAGCTTTTTGTTTCTTTTATCTCAGGAAGAGAGGACGTTCGGGTTTCTAAACAGTTTGTCCAAATAGTTGGTCCATTGTATTGTGTTGTGCTACAACATATATGGCAAAGAGTTGTCAGGGGCATTGAATGCCTACTCCATGAGGGGCATGGCTGCCTCTGTGGCCTGTTTCTAGGGGGCTCAGCTGCAGACATTTGTGCTGCTGCCACCTGGAGTACCGTACATATCTAACTAAGCACTACAGTGTGGACATCGCTTCTAGAGCCTGAGCAGGCTTTGGACGAGCTGTCTTGCTGGGCCTCCTGTCATAGGCTTTAGTTGGCTTTCCTCCTAGACAGTTTTGCTGCACCTGTAACTGCTTGAGACTTATTCCTGTGGTGTGACCTGATGACTGAGATACCCCTGATAGAACCCTTACATAAGAACTTACCATAACAGTAGATTTTTCTTCGAGAGGAAGCTCTTGCAGCAGGTAACACATATGTAGGACTGTCGCCACCTGGCAGCAGATCTCGACATTTCTTTTTCTCTAGCAGTACTGGCGTGGGACCGCCTACCCGACGTCGGCCCCGCACCTGCTGTCACATAGTATGAAGGGCGTAGGCAGTCCCCACATGCTCCAGTTCTTTCCCACCACAGCACTCGCTAGTCAGCTCTCGGCTCGCCTACGGGTTCCTCGACTCTAGAACAGTTCCTTCTTAATTTCTACTTTTTTTTTTTTATGACATGTGTCCTCCATTTCGACCAGGCACCGTAACAAGTGCTCTTGTGGATGGCAGATCCCTGCCAAGGACAGTCACACTGCCTGGGCCCAGACCACAGCAGAGACGCCTGTACCCACTGCCAGGCCTTCAACAGTTGGACCAGGATCCAAAGACAAAAATCGCTACAGGCCCATCTAGCGTAGCAGCAACTGGCCCAGATGCAGCAGGACACGTCCTCTGGGAGGGTGTCTAGCTCCCCTACCCCCCAGGAAGGAAAGGAGAAGCACAGCCGCCGGGGTCGAGACTGCTCGCCATCCAGGTCTTCCAGCTCTGCTGGTCATTCCGGCTCCTCCGGACATGAGGCCCGGTTTACCTCCCTCAAGCCTCTCGCCTCTCTTTCCAAGGTGCCTGCCTTGCAACCCATCAGGATCTGGACGTCTGATTCCAGTTCCACGGTGGCATCTAAGCCCACGGACGCTGGGGCATCCGCCAAGAAGCCATCCAGTTTGGGCTCCTCTGGCCACAAGAGCCACTCCGACTGCAGCTCTGTGCCTCCATCAGGTAAGCAATCCTCCTGCTCGGCTTCGGTCGACCCCCAGAAGGCCAAGCAGCCCTCGGGCCATTCTGCTTCTAGGGCCTCCTCTTTGCCGCCAAAACATAGGCATGACCGGCATCCATCCGTTGAGTTGGACCGACGCCACTCTGAGAAGCACAAGGCTGATTAGCCTTCTAAGCCCTCTTCCTCCAACCACCCCTGTCCTCCTCTGGCTAAGGGGCATCTGTCGGATGTGGGTCCAGTACCGGCACTGGTCACTCCCCCGCCTCCAACGGTGCTGGATAAGGCTGCCCCGCAGCCGTCGTTGGTCCCTCCGACAACGCCTCGTGACCGTTCACCATTCCCCCCAACACCAGATCAGCCCGACGTCACTGAGTTTTCACCGGCATCACCTGTCCCACCAACACCGGTCCTAACTGACGCTGGTCCCCCTGCTGGCTGACTGATGTCGCCTTAGAGGGCGGAATCTCCAAAACTGGGGATATCCCAGGTCAAGGAGCTTTTCGCTCACTGGTGGGGACAGTTAAGCAGGACGTGGTAGCCCTGCTTCTCCTGTCCCTCAGCCTGGCGGGCAGGCTTCACCTGTCCCTTCCCGGAACTGAGGGTGATAAATCACCTGCCAGCCCCAGGAATGCAAGGACAAGCACAAGAGAACTAGGTCTCCTTCCTCCTCTCGCTCTCCTTCTAAATGGCCCAGGCACAAGAGAAGATGTCGACGGGTTTCATCTTCCTCCTTCTCCTCTGCCTATGGCGAATCAGACTCCTATCCTGATTCGGACCTAGTCTCGCTCCCTGGTGACACTGAGGACCAACCTAAATCTCCTCCTGACGACCCCAGTTTCCTTGAGGTCATTCGGCTCATTCATGAGAACATGGACTGGGATGCGGAGTCCCTGGACCCCGAACGCTTGCTCCTAGCAAAATACCTGCGCCAGAAGGATCCAAAATCCAGTGGTCATCCCTCCCTTGGTGGACACCTTCTAGGATGTTACCCTAGCTACCTGGAGGCATCCACATGTGTCCTCTGCGGTGCCCAAGAAAGCCAGCCGCTTGTACGGGGCACCCAAGGACCATTCTTACTTGGCTGAGCACCCCATGGCTGATTCCGTTGTCATCTTGGCCATGCACAATGGTTCGAAGAGGCCAAAACACCTAAGTACCCAGCCGCCAGACAGGGAGTCTAAGCAGCTGGACTCTTTAGGTCGCAGGGTGTACTCATCTGCCACCTGCAGTATCCGTAGTCTAAATTTTTTGACTCGTATGGTCCAATTCCAGAACACCCTTTGGGACCAAGGAATGGACATTATGCAAGGTTTGCCTGACTGTCCTCAGAGGACAGAGCTTGCTAAACTTTTACATACGGGCTTGGATGTGGGTACCCATGTTCTTTGAGCTGCGTATGACTCTGCAGACACTTCGGCAAGGACGGCTGTTACTGGAATTTGCCTTCAGTGCCACTCCTGGCTCCAGGTCTCGGGGGTTCGACCCAGAGGTGCAGACCACACTTCTAAGTGCCCCTTTCAAGGGCTCTTTGCTCCTCGGTAAACACAGAGAAGGTTATTGTTATACTGCAGGACTCTGGCAAAGCGGTCCGTACGGTACAGTCTATGTATCACCTGAAGCGGGAGCGTTTTTGTCAGCCCTGCTTTTGTGGCAGAGGGGGACACCAGCCTCAGCAACCCTGTGCTCAGCGTTACGAACAGCGGGGTGACTTTGGTCGACGAGGGGGTCACCGAAGTGCTGCGTCCTCCCCTTCTAGACAGGGTAGACCTCCAGCAGTCGCCCTCCCGCCTGACTATGCAAGCGACCCTCCCCTCCCCTCCCAGACCTGACATCGGGAGAGTGGGTGGGAGGTCATTTCTCTCACCACCAACTTACATGGAGAGAAGTGACTTCCGACAGATGGGTCCTCGACCTCGTGGAGTTCAGGCACTCCATAGAGTTCGAGTCTCTTCCCCTGGACAGACCACCACCCCCTTCTTACGACTCGAGAAACTACAGGCCTCCCATCAGGCGGGAGATCCAGTCTCTCCTAGACATAGAGTGCATCCCAGAGGCAGAAGGAAACTCTGGGTTTTACTCCTGCATCTTCCTGGTTCCCAAGAAGTCAGGGGACCTGAGGACAATCTTGGACCTCAGCGACCTCAACCAGTGGGTTGCTTATCGCAGATTCTGTATGGTGTCACTTCCGAATCTCCTCCCCTTCCTGACAGTCGGGGATTGGCTGGCATCTCTGGACATGCAGGATGCCTACCTTCACATTCCTATTTGCCACAGTCATCAGAGATTCCTGAGGTTTAAGTTCGAGGGTCAGGCCTGTCAGTCCAAGGTTCTTCCCTTCGGCCTTTCCTCGGCTCCCAGAGTCTTCACCAAGTGCCTTGCCATCGTTGCAGCGGCCCTGCGCCGAAATGGCCACTTTTTGTTCCCTTATCTCGACGAGTGGCCTCTCTTGGCTCCGTCCAAGTCTCGTCTTTGGGAAAACATCCTGGCCACGCTCTCCCTCTGTCGGCGTCTGGGGATCACTGTAAATCCAGAAAAATCTCAGCTTTTTCCCTCCCAGCATCTTTAATTTATAAGCGCTCTTTTAGACACCACTGTGGGGGAAGCCTTTCTCCCTTTAGAAAGGGCAGAGCACATCCAGGCTCTGGTGTCCCAAAGCTTTTCAGCCTCCGTGGTTCCAGCCAGGTCCATTCTCAGGCTTCTGGGGCACATGGCGGCCGCCATGGTCTCGGTCCCCTTCGCCAGACTGTGCATGCACACCATTCAGTGCGCTCTTTGAGTCAAATGGGACCAGACCAGGGATGACTTGGAATTGCGGGTCAGGATCTCGGAGCCAGTTCATCGCGAACTCCGCTGGTGTTCGTCTCCCCAGCATCTCTGGCGAGGACTCCCCTTCCAGATGGAAAGTCCTGTCCAGACGCTCACCACAGATGTGTCTGAGATGGGGGGGCTCACCTGGGGATCCACAGGACTCAAGGGCTGTGGTTTCCATTAGAGGAGAACTTACATATCAATGTGCTCGTGCTCAGAGCAGTCCTGTACTCCCTACAGGCTCTGGCTCCTTTTCTAGAGCCCGGTCACCTCCTTGTTCAGACAGACAACACTTTGGTAGTGTTTTACATCAACAAGCAGGGAGGTACGCTCTCTTATCCCCTTTGTCGGGAGGCAATGAGGGTGTGGGACTGGGTGGTGGAGCACCAGTTCCGTCTTCCTGCGGTCCACGTTCCGGGCTCCATGAACATAGTCGCAGACGCCCTCAGCAGGGCAAAACTGCTCTGTCACTAGTGGTCCCTGAGACAGTCTGTGGCGGACGAGCTATTCGCAAGATGGGGGACACTGGATTTGGACCATTTTGTGTCTCTCTGCAACGCAAAACTGCCCAGTTTTTGCTCACTCAATCCAGAGCCTGGAGCTTTCTGGCAAGACGCATTGTCCCTATCTTGGAGCAGGAGTTTTCTTTATGCCTTCCCTCCCTTTCACCTCTTGCAGGGGGTCCTCCTCAGAGCCCAATCAGAGAGGGTCACCATGATCCTGATAGCCCCTCTGTGGCCCAGACAGATTTGGTTCCCACTTCTCCGGCATCTGTTGGTGCAAGCTCCGTGGCCTCTTCCCATTTTGGGTCAGTTGCTCTCAGCAACAGGGTACCTTGGTTCAGCCCAACCTGCGCCGCCTTTCACCTACATGCTTGGCTCCTGCAGACCTAGCAAAGCTTCGCTTTGGAGTTTCTGATGATATTGCCTGGATTTTGGTGGAGGCTCGGAAGCCCACTACCAGGGCCACTTACGCCATGAAGTGGAAACGCTTTTGCCTATGGGCCGCAGCCAAGAGGCTTGACCCTCTGGTCTGTCAGGTTAACTCGGTTTTACAGTACCTGCTATCCTTGTCGGAGTCAGGCCTCGGCTACTCCTCCATTAAAGTATACCTGGCTGCCGTTTCTGCCTATCATCATGGTATTCAGGAGGACAGTGGCTCAGTTGGAGGTGGTTAAAACTTTTCTGAAGGGGATTTTACAACTCTGTCCTCCAGTCCGAGACCTGGTTCCTCCTTGGTACTTATTTGTTCTGGAGAGGCTTATGCTTCCTCCTTTCGAGCCAGCCATGTCTTATGAGCTCCACTATCTGTCTTGGAAGACTTTGCTTCTGGTGGCAGCCACCTCAGCTCAACGCATCTCGGAGCTTCATGCTCTTATGTGTCGAGAGCCCTACCTTATTTTCCATAAGGACAGGGCAGACCTCCGAACTAATCCAAAATTCCTTCCTAAGGTAGTGTCAGCGCTTACGCTTAATCATTCGGTTCAGCTTCCTGTTTATTTTCCGGAGCATTCCAATAGGGGAGAAGCACTCTTGCACACCCTTGATGTGCACCGTGCTCTACGGTGTTTTTTGTCCAAAACAAAGGGTATCCGGAAATCAGACCGTTTGTATCCTTCGTGGATAGGTCCTTGGGGCGCCCGGTTACAAAACAAATGCTTTCGCTTTGGCTGATAAATTGTATATCCTTCTTTTATCAGCAGGCTAACAAGACCCTACCGGGCTCAGGGCTCATCCACCAGAGCTGTGGCTACCTCTTTTGCAGCCCTTAAGAGGGTTTCGGCGGCTGACATTTGTGCTGCCACCACCTGGCACTCTGTTCTCACCTTTATCAGACATTACAATTTGAACATTGTTTCCAGACGTCGCTCAGGTTTTGGCCTGGCGGTCCTCCAGGGCCTTATTTCCTGAGAGGTCTTGTCTCTTGAGGGTTTTCTGCCTCTCCTTTCCTTCCCATTCATGGTTGTCTTATGTTTAGACCTTGAATGTGATATGTGTTTGTTGACTCCCTTTCCCAGGGGTTGTCTTAAGTTTATACCTCTGGGAGATGTTTCTGTTTTTTTCCTTCCCCCGCCCTTTCCCAGCAGTTGTCTTTAGTTTATAGTGCTTGGGAATCAAGTCCTACATATGTGTTACCTGATGCAAGAGCTTCTTCTCGAAGTAAGATAGTACAGTTACATAAGAACTTACCGTAACAGTAGATCTTCGAGAGAAGCTCTTGCAGCAGGTATGATTTCCCTCCCTCCCTGCTTCCCCCAGGATTGGACCTTTCTGCTCTGGGTCAAGTTCGGCTCCCTTTGTGGGCCTAGCCCTTTTTTTGTGGGTTTTTCTGTGGAATGTTTTTTCCTCCACATGATTGTGGTTTGGCCTGTCTTTGGCATGCAAGAACTGGAGCATGTGGGGACCGACTACACCCTTTATACTACGTGACATCGAGTGCGGGGCCGACGTCTGGTAGGCGGTTCCACGTCGGTACTGCTAGAGAAATGCTGCGATCTGCCGCCAGGTGGCTACAGTTCTACATGTGTGTTACCTGCTGCAAGAGCTTCTCTCGAAGATCTACTGTTATGGTAATTTCTTGCGTAACTGTAATATCTTTGAGTAGATCTCAGTCATCAGGTCCACCTTCCCTCCCACCATCCCCATCTTATGGGACTGTCTTCTCAGAACTAGCTAACTGGTATATCCAGCCATTTATTCTTGCCTGGGCATCTCTCTCTCTCTCCCTCTCTCTCCCTCTCCCCAGTCCCCCATGGCATGGGTTTGCTTTGTGAGTCTCTGGGGGAAAGAACTGAGGAGGGTCAGGGCCACTGATGTCTTTATAGGGTTAGTGATGTCGGCATGGGCGGCCCCAGTGATACTGCTGGAAAATCTTCCCTGTGGATCCTGCTTCACTGACGGTGAAGTTAATATGGTGTGACCCAAAGATTGAGATCCCATCAATGACCTGCTGTTGTGGTAAGTTCTTACGTAACTGTTCTTTATAGTGCCATCATTTTGAATCCCACCCTGATTTGGCATTGTTGCGATTTGCTCTCTGACTAGTTGCTCAAAGATTATAGCATTGAGCCATTAAGGCTGGTTCGCTGGTAGTGGTAGCATTACCACTTGCTGTGCTGGCAACCCGGGTTCGGAAGCAAGCTCAGGAGTCTGAGGGTTGATCTTGGGAGAAGGACTGAGCATCCGGAGGACTGTTCTCCTCTCCTGGGGGTAGGTGGGTTATGTCTCCCGCTGACACGCTGGCTCCCAGTGGAGACTAGGTGTACTGCAACTTGCTGGAGCACGCGTAGGGGTTGGAAGCCGCGGCAGACATCCTGCAGGCAGGTGCGGGAGCACACCCATCGTGCATTGGACATCATTGAGTGTTCGCGCCTCCGGGATCAACAGGAAAAAAAAAGGAAATGGACCCTGGCACCCAGATAGGCGAAGGTGAGTCCAGAGGACGGCCCCATGCCCACAGCCGGATCCATCCCAGCTAGTCTCCGTGTCTCCTTCACTCCCCAGCCACCCTTCTAGATTCTAGATAGAGCGCCAAAGGAGTTAGAGTGGTCCCACCCTTGGGGGCAGAATAGTCAGAGGAGGAGGAGCAATCCTAGGAACGAGACCTGACCAGAGAGGACCTCAGGCCAGGCATGACAAGGTCGGACTGCAAGACCTCACTGAAGAAAGAGAGGTCTAAGGGGCCAGTGCAGGAGCATAAATAAAGTCAACAACAAAAAAAGAAGAGTATAACCATTGCAGTAACAGTCCTTAATGTGTTTCATAGTACCAGTAAGGCACTCCAGGTTGCAGATTTTTCACTGGGGCACTTAGCATATCAAGGCCCAATATGCTTTACTAGAGTCCTGATATGCTTTCTGAAATCTTTCACCCAACTGAAAAGAAAGGGAGCTGAAGCCCATTCAGTTTAGTTGAGGACCTGACTTTACAGGTGACATTTCTTAAACCATTTGTCTGACAACCTAATATATTACTATACCACTGTAGTTAGGAATGAGAAAACACTTCCATACAAAACCTCAGTTTTCAAAGGCTTATATGTCAGCCATTTCATGACCAGCAGCGTAAATATTGGCTTAACTCTGATACCCTCTTTCCAAGCTTTGGTGTGTTAAGTAGTTTTTTTTGTTTCTCCTCCTCCTCCTCCTTCTCTCACCTGTCACCGGATGGCCCCCATCTGCAGTACACCCAAGCCGTCACCCTGACGTCCACCAAGAAGAAGACGTAAAATCACAATTTGTATAGTGCTTTTTGTACACATTGTATCTCAAAGCGCCTTATAAGCAATGCTAGACTGGTAGTGAAGTGAATGAATGTGTAGTGGCAGTCATTTTGCACATCAGCACCCACACAGCCTTGGACAATTGCATGAACCCGTTTTGTGGGAAGGGGAATATTGGCCAAGACACTGGGAAAAGTCCCCTACTCTTTGCAAAAAGTGCCTTGAGAGCTCACTTCAAGATAGAGCTCTTGCAGCAGGTAATGACCAATAGGAGTATGCCACCAGGCACTAGGACTCCACGGGAAACTTCTAGCTAGCAGTCCAAGGCGACGTCGGCTCCACCCACGATGTCAGCCACTGTATAAAGGGGCGGTTCCCTGGCGTCACCTCAGTTCTTTCCTGCCATTGACCCAGCATCCCAGCTCCACAGTGCCTCCTGCTTCACATTGACCGCCATTTGTCTGACGCTCCACGCAGTTCAATTTTTTTGAGTATTTTGATTGCCTCTTTGTGTCTGCTGAGTCTACTACTTCAACGCCGAGGCTTAAAGCTAAGTGTGCATGCGGCAAGCAAATTCTGGCTAAGGATGGCCATTCGGCCTGCTTCTTGTGCCTGGGACCAGAGCACAAGTCGGATGACTGCCTGCACTGCCAAAGCTTCAACCAGCATAACTGAATCTGCTGTCTGAAGACTCTGAAGGCCTACCTCCTGGAACAAGAAGTGACCGTGATACAGAAGTCACACTCTGGGCACAGCTTCTCCTGGTCCTCCACTCACAACACCTCCCCCAAGGAGAAGAAGCATTTGGGGAAGCATCACAAGAAGGATAAGGAAAGGTCCAGGTCAGACTCGCAGTCCCATTCCCTGCACAAAGGTAAGGCCTCTACCTCCGGCTGGAAGTTGGACTCTGCCCCTCCTCAATCACTAGCTCTTCGGGAGCTTTGAACATCAGGTCTCCTGCCTCTTTCCAGATGTCAGGCGGGAGTTTGGAGCATGGGCCTTCTCAGGCCCCGTCTTCAATCTTTGGCCAACAGACCCCACAAACAGTTGATAGGGTCTCGGGCCCAGGACTTGGCCTCCTCTGCTATCTCTTCGACAGGAGTCCAGCCAGACTTATCTGTTGTCAAGGCTGTCAGCCAAGGCTGATGACTGCAATAGGTGCCAGGGTGCCGACCTTTCTTCCAAAGCACTCTCTGCTCCTAAACTGCAGTCCACTGTTCCCTCAGACCAAAAACAGTCTCTTACCATGACCGCCTCCACCATGGTGGGGTCAGACAAAAGTGTCTACCTCTCAACAGCCATGAGCACCCCAACAACACACGCCAGACGACCTGATGACAGACCCTTTGACCACAGGGTCCGGTGACCAGTCTCTGGCCAATCCCCCGATGCCTGGCCCCTGGGAAGAGACTCAGATGCCAGTTGAGGGGACCGATGGCAGTCTCTTACCGGAGCCTCAGACACCATCCCTGCCACCGGTTCCTTTGGGTTCAACCGACGACGCCAGAGCAGCCTTCCAGCTCAGTGGTCCCTCTGGCAGAGATAGGTGCAGTCTTCACTAGCTGGTTGAACACCATTAAGGGTGACCTTCTCCCCAAGCAGGAGCCTACTGGAGCACCAGTGGCTGTCCTTCTACTGCAGCCAATGCCTTCCCCTAGGCCTCCGTCCCCACCCCCCCGACATCAGCCCGCCCGACTCCAGGTGGCTCGCATCATGGCTCAGACAGACGTTGGAGCCACGAACGTCATACTTCCTCAGGGTCCTCCTCGCCTAGGGGGAGCAGGACTCCAGGGACCGTCACGCCCGTGGGCAGAACAGATCATGAGGACGCCACTCCCGGCGTCACAGCAGGTCCACTGACTATCAGACCGAGCATTCAGGGGACTACAGTGCTTCCTCCTCTTCATATGCCTCTTCTGAGGATGAACTCCCCCTGCCATCACCAGATCCCAGGAAGGACTCGCCGAGGTCACCTCCTGAAGATCCAAATTTTTTAGAGGCAAAGAGGCATATACAAATCCTCAACCAGTGGGGAAACTGAGGACTTGGACCCAGAGAGGAGACCAGTAGCAACATTTTTGGGGGCCAATGACCCCAAACTGTTGGTCATTCCCACTCGTGTAGAACCATTTCAAGATGTTACGGAGCTGGCATGGAAACACCCAGCCACTACTTCAACGGTGCCCAAAAAGTCTGACCGGCTGTATAGAACCCACAGGAACAAGCCACACCTTGATGAGCAGCCAAAGGCAGACTCCTTGGTTCTGACAGCGATCCAATGGAAGGTCGCAGCAGCCCAAGCATACCAGCTCCACCGGACAAGGAATCTAAGAAAATAGATCAGCTGGGGTGGAGAGGATACGCCTCGTCCACCTGTACCATCAGGTCCCTAAACTTACTGGCGCATATGGTCAAGTACCAGACATGACTGGTCGCATCTGGAATCGAGCATTGTTGCTCAGTATGCCTTCCTGGTAAATCTTGTAAATAAATAAATAAATGCCTGTGGCAGAAGGCTGTGGACCTAACAAAGACCCAGCCAGATTCATAAAACAAGTTGGAGCTCTTGGCAGTCCTGCAATCTGGTTCTGATGTAGGCAAGCTTGTCCTCCGAAGTTCTTGTGATGTTGCGGATACTGCGGCCCAAGCAGCCACCTCAGGGGTATGCCTCAGGTGGCACTCTTGGCTATGGGTGTCTGGGTTCCTCCAGGACACTATTCGTGATTTGCCTTTCCAGGGACCTGTGCTTTTCGGCCCAGAGACAGAAAAGGTCATTACAGGCCTACAGGATTCGGGAAAGACTGTCTCGGATGTGCATAAAATGTACAAATCAGACCCCTACCCTCCTAGGCGCTGACCCTTTCCGAGGCATCCGGGACAGCAGTCAAAGAAACAGCCCCAGCGAGGAGGGTTCAAAAGAAAGGCACCCTCTCAGACAGTGGGCTCTCAGGGACAATGCATGGCTAAGCAACCCAGAGCGCCTCTCCCCACCCCTTGCACATCTGCCTGACTCCTTGCCCGCCCCCCCCCCTTCAGCAGAGCTGTTAGAGGAGGCAGTAGGTGGGCGGTTCTCCCTTTACCTTGCAGGTTGGTCAAACATCCCCACAGATCAGTGGGCGCTACAGCTCATAGAATGGGGCTACGCCCTGGAGTTCTCCCAGTTACCGCCGGACAACCCACCGGTTCTCATGACCTGCTCCCCATCCCACACAGGTCTCATTTGGGTGGAAATATAGGCCCTTTTATCCAAGCGAGCCGTTCAAGTAGTGCCAGAGTCCCAAAAGTGCATGGGATACTACTCTCACTTCTTTCTGGTTCCGAAGAAGACGGGGGATCTTCGTCCCATCCTAGTCCTCAGTCAGTGGAACCTATTTATAGAGTACAAGAGGTTGTCTTGCTACACCAAGGAGATTGGCTGTGCTCCCTGGACATGCAGGATGCATACATGCACATAAAGATCCTGCCATCCCACAGGAAGCATCTTTGGTTCACGTTCGAAGGTCAGCACTATTAGTTCAGGGCCCTTCCCTTCGGCCTATCCTTGGCACCTCAGGTATTCACTAAGTGCCTGGCAATAGTGGCGGCAGCTCTCAGAAGACATGTTCCAGGAACAAGGGATAACTGAATCTCCCAAAGTCCACCCCATGGCTCCAGTTTATTGGAGCCATCCTGGACACAGTTCAAGGGAGAGTCTTTCTCCTGCCAGAGAGGGCAGATCATCTTCAGGCACTGGCTTGGAGATTAGTCTCTGTAAACCAGGCTCCAACCAGAACGGTCCTGCAGCTCCTGGATCACATGGTCGCTGCCATAGTGACCGTGCCTGTTGCTCGTCTGCACATGAGGACTTTTCAGTGGAACCTCAGAGTGCAGTGGGATCAGCAAAGCGACGCTCTTGACCAGAAAGTCAGGATCTCGAAGGCGGTGCATCAAACCTTGTCATGGTGGCTGATTCCCTCCCAGTTATTGATAGGGGTGCCATTCAGCAGCCCCTCCCCTCAACAAGTGGCCACCACGGACGCATCAGGCATGGGATGGGGTGCCCACTTTGGGAGCCATCAGACCCGGGGGTCCTGGATGCAGACAGAATGCTCTCTATACATCAGTGTTCTGGAGATGAAAGCTGTGCTTTATGCCTTGCAGGCATTCCAGAACGACCTTCCAGGCCGCATACTAGTCCAGACGGACAAGAAGTCATTGGTTTTCTATATCAGCAAGCAGGGGGAACACATTCTTATCCCATTTGCAGAGAAGCCATGAGGGTCTGGTGCTGGGCAATAGATCACAACCTGAACTACTCGCAGTACACATCCCAGGTCTTCAGAACACGCTTGCAGACAGCCTCAGTCGCTCGCAGTCCCAAACTCATGAATGGGAGCTACTTTAAGACGTAGCAAATAATCTTTTCCCTAGATGGGGGACTCCAGAGTTGGACCTCTTTGCGTCCCCACTCAACTCCAAACTGCCAAGTTTTTGCTCGCTAGAACCAGGGCGTGGTGTTTTTTGGTGAGACACGTTCTATCTCTCCTGGACTGGGAGATTCTCTGTGCCTTCCCACCCTTCCCTCTTGTTCTGCTCAAACTGCAGTCAGAGCCTGCAGCCTTGATACTGGTAGCACCATTCTGGCCCAGACAGATCTGGTTCCTGCTTCTGCAGCAAATGGCGGTAGAACCTCCAGTTCCACTTCTTCTATCCTCTCGCTTGCTATCCCAAGAGCAGGGCGCTGTAGTTCACCTCAACCTCAGGTCTCTGCATCTTCACGCATGGCTCCTGCAGACTTAGTCAGAAGCAGGTTCGGGGTGTTCGAGGGGGTAGCAGAAGTGTTGGTGGCAGCTAGAAAGCTTTCTTCTAGAGCCACATACTGTAGACCATGAAGTGGAAAGCTGTTTAGCCTCTGGGCTGCTGCCCGTAACTTGGATCCATTCTCTTGCAAGGTAAACTGGGTCCTGGAGTATCTGTTATCCCTGTCTGACTCAGGTCTAAGCTACTCCTCCATTAAAGTATATCTTTCAGCTATCTCAGCCTATCACGTACCGGTGGATGGCAAGACCATGGTGCAGCTTAATCTGTCATGTACCCTCTTGCAAGGTATCTTGCATATTAAACCTCCCATTCGGGATCGTGTCCCTCCATGGGACTTGCTGTTTATTTTAGAAAGGTTGACTTTGCCCCACTTTGAACCACCCACGAGTTGCGAGCTTCACTTTTTCTCTTGGAAAGCGTTATTCTTAGTTGTTACTTCAACTTGGAGGATTTCCAGGCTTCAGGCTCTAATGTGTAAGGAGCCGTATTTGGTTTTTCACAGGGACAGGGTGTCCCTCCGCACAAATCCTACATTTCTTCCAAAGGTGGTGTCTGAGTTGACCCTCAACCAGGACATCAACCTACTGGTTTATTATCCGAAGTATTCCAACAAAGGTGAAGCATTGTTGCATACCAAAGATGTACATAGAATTATTAGATATTGTATTAACCGCACCCGGTCCATCAGGCAATCTGACCAGTTGTTTGTTTCTTTTGCCCAAAGGATGTTGGGAGCACCAGTCACTAAACAGACCTTGTCTAAGTGGCTGGTCAACTGTATCGTTTTCTGCCATGAGAAGCATAGAAAACCCCTTCTGGGTCCAGTT
The DNA here is from genome assembly GCA_016271365.2 of Neoceratodus forsteri. Lineage (NCBI taxonomy): Eukaryota > Metazoa > Chordata > Ceratodontiformes > Ceratodontidae > Neoceratodus > Neoceratodus forsteri. The sequence goes on along the minus strand of CM057454.1, from coordinate 1,018,179,653 downwards.
AGAGGTCACTCAATGAGAGGGATCTCGACATCCTTCGCTTCAGTCAAGAACGTGTCAGAAGCAGACCTTTGTGCCACAGCCACCTGGAGCTCAGTGCATACCTTTATCTGGCACTATGGTTTGGACATTGCTTTCAGGCGGAGATCAGGCTTTGGCTTGGCAATTCTCCAAGGACTCCTCTCTTAAGAGCCCTGGGGTATTACTTGATCTTACTTCAAGATACAGCTCTGGCAGCAGGTTACACCATTAGGATTGAAGCTAGCTAGCTACATAAAGTGGGGGGACTGCCCCGGACGTACCATGCATCCTAAAAGGGTCAGTCCCCCAGCATCTCTCAGTTCTTTTCCTGCCGTCGACTCACAAGCATCAGCTTCATGGACACCTTCAGTCACCGATCGACGCCACACTTAAATATTTTTTATTTTCTTCAAAAAAAGTTTTTTGTTTTTTTTTCTCTCATATTTCGTATGTCGTCCTCCCCGTCATCCTCCATAGAAAGGCACTCCTCCAAGTGTGCCTGTGGCAAACAGATTTCCATTCAAGGATGGCCGCTTGGCCTGTGTGGGGTGCCTGGGCCCAGAGCATGACACCAAGGACTGTCCCGTTTGCCAGAAATTTAATAGTAGAACGAGGATCTGCTGCCAAAAAGTTTTGGAGGCTTTCCTCTTAGAACAAAAAAATAGCAGCAATGCAGAAAATCACCTCCTCAAGGGAAGGCTCATCCCATAGGTCGGAGAAACATAAAGAAGAATGGAAGGAAAGGGAGAAAGAGCACTCCCCATCCAAATCTCAGACGTCTGACTCCAGGGGGAGCTCGGACTCAGTCAGCCTGTCGACTCGCTCAGCGTCTTGGTCAAAGGCCCACAAACCTATGGCGAAGACCCAGACACCAGGTGGTTCTGGTCCAGTATCCATCCTCCAGCCTTTGACGATTTGCCCTTTAGGGCACCCTACAGGTACTGCCAGACTGTCTTCCTCCATCTTTCTCCCAGCGAAGGCGCCGTCCAAGTCGGCCTCAGTAGTGGGTTCCGACTCCCTTGACCGACGCCAGTGCTCTCAACAGCCAGGTCGGGTTTCAGCCCTTCAGAAGCCCCATGTCCCTGGCTATCTGGAAACAATTATCCAGCCATACGTCAGCCAAGAGGACATCAGATAAGAGACCCAGATGTCCACACCCATCGTCGGGATGACGATACCTTTGTTGCTGCCAAGGTTGCTACGTCCTGACATACGTATACTAAGGACACCAAGGTCGGTGTTGACTGTTTGAGCGATGACTCGACATCAGTTGGTCTTGAGGAGGCAGACCTCACCCTGGAGCCACAGACGCCCGAGGACCACACGGATGCATTGGGAGACTGTCCAAAGGGCGCCGAAGACGGCCAGGCGCCACAGCCACCAAAGGGCCCGACCATGGGCCTCCAGATGTCTAAGGTCAAAGATTTATTTTCTTTTTGGTGGGAGACAATCAGAAAGGATGTGGTCCCCACTAAAACCCCATGAAAGGACCAGCCACCATTGAGGTCCCCTAGCCCTCCTCCCAAGGAGAAAAGCCCCATCCCAAAAAGGGGCCATCCTAGTGACAAAAAGCGGCCAAGGTCCCCATCAAAGACCCCTTCCTGCTCACCAACAGGGCACAAAAAGAAACACTGTCACCGGAGGTCAGATTCTGCCTCTTCAGAAGAAGATTACTCATCCTGTGCTTCATCTTAAAGGTCCACCTCTCCATTTAGCATTCCCTCCAAGGACCTGAAGGATTTGCCAAGGTCCCCCTTCCAGATGATCCCACTTTCATGGATATAATGAGACATATCCAAGATAACATGGGATGGGACATAGAGGACTTGGACCCTGAACGGCGCCGTCTGGCAAAATATCTGCACCAGAAAGACCCTAAACCAGTAGTGGTCCCACCATTAGTGGATAACTTTCAGGACGTGACCAAGGCCGCCTGGAAGCACCCTACACATCCTCAGCGATCCCTAAAAAGGCTGACCGCCAATATAGGGCACCCCTAGAGGACCCTTACCTGGGAGAACAACCAGTGGCAGATTCTGTGGTTGTCACCGCCACGCATGATGGGTCCCAGAGGCCGAGACACCTGAGCACTCAGCCCCCAGACCGAGAGTTAAAGCAGCTAGGCTCTTAAGGCTATAAGATGTATGCATCCTCTACATGCTCCATCTGCTCCTTAAATTTCTTAACCCACATGATCCAGTTTCAAAATGCCCTGTGGGAACAGGGTCAGGATTTGGCCAGAAATCTACGTGAAGGGGAACAAAAAGAAGAATTTGTCAAGCTTTTGCAAACAGGCTCTGATGTGGGCACCCAGGTACTGAGAGCGACTTATGATTCCGCTAATTCAGCCGCCAGAGGTACAACAGCAGGAGTGTGCCTTCGGAGACACACTTGGCTAAGAGTTTCAGGCTTCACGCAGGACGTTCAGATGGACATTCTGGACATCCCCTTCAAAGGGACAGTGCTTTTTGGAGAAGAATGCGAAACGATTATTACAAAACTACAAGATGCAGGCAAAGTGGCCCGGTCAGTATAGGCCATGTATAAACCAAAGCCGAAGCCATTTCGGAGACAGCAACAGCGCTTTCAGGGGAAACAAGGGCAGCAACCCAGATATGGCCAACAGCAGAGAGGTAACTTCACCCATAAAGGCCCCTCTCGAGCTGCATGTGACGCAAATACACGTAACACCAAGTCCCCCAGGTTAACCTCCCCTCCCCCTCCATTGCCTGACTCCTTGCAGAGCCCACCTGTCCAAGAGGAAGAGACAGTCAGGGGTCGCTTCTGAAAACATCTGGAGGGGTGGCAGAGAATTACCTCTGAACAATGGGTTCTTCAGCTGATTCAAAGAGGCCACTCTGTCGAGTTCACCGGGCAGCCACCGTCCAGGCCACCCCTACTATCCCATTATTTTCACCATCATGCCAAGCTCATTCAGGAGGAAATCCAAGCCCGCTTAGAGAAAGAGGCTATAGAACCTGTCCCTTGGGTACAACGAGAGAGAGTACTACTTCCATTTCTTCCTAGTACCCAAAAAGACCGGGACCTACATCCCATTTTGGACCTCAGTGATCTCAACACCTTTGTGGCATACAAACACTTTAGGAGGGTTACACTACCAGGGTTGATCCCGGTGCTGTGCCCAGATGCCTGGCTAGCATCACTGGATACTAAGACACATATCTTCACATTCCAGTCGCACAACACCACAGGAAGTTTCTGCTGTTCGAATTCAGAGGCCAACATTGCCAACTCCGGGCACTACCATTCGGCCTGTCATTGGCACCCAGAGTCTTTACCAAATGCCTGGCAGTGGTAGCTGCGGCCCTCAGGAGACAAGGACACTACGTCTTCCCCTACCTGGACTGGCTCCTCACAGCGTCATCCAGAAGGGGTCTCAGTCAGGCCTTACAAGACACCTTTTCCATCTTTGAAGGTATAGGTGTCACCTTCAACCTGCAAAAAATAGTTTCTCACCCCATGCTAGAGACTACAGTTTATAGGAGCAGTCTCGGGCACAACCAGAGGGAAGACCTTCCTACCAGAAGACAGGGCAGATTGCCTCAGAGACTTGGTCAGACACATCCGGGGACAGAAAAAGGTCACAGCGAGGACCATGTTAAGACTGTTGGGCCAGCCGGCGCGAAAGGTTGAGGTGCTGGATGCCACACCTCGCGCTACGCCGGCAACCCAGGTTCGGGAATGGACTCAGGTGCTGGTGGGTCGGCAGGGGCAGGCTGAGGAATGTTTGCCCTCATGGTGCTCTCCTCCCCAGGAGAATGGGTTGGGTCAGCTCGGAGTGCCGATGACCCCCTGCGGAGACCAGGGGTCATTGCAGCAAGCCGGGCAGCACGAGAGCAGCGTGGCCAGCACAGGCAGGGTTGCCGTATGCCAGAGCATTGGGGAGTGCCCACTCAGGGGTGGGGAACTAGTGCAGAACAAGGAAAAGATCGGCTTCATGGGACAGGCGACGGCACCAGTCCCCCATGCCCTCTGCCAGATTCTCCTCGGCTGGCCTTCCAGTTCCTTCCTCCAGGGCCCACCTGCAGTCGGAGTCTGACTAGTAGGAGAGCCCAGCGAGGTGAGGGCTACCCTCCCTGGGTGGGTGAAACCAGGGGTACTGACTTCGGGGGGAGAGGAGGCGCAGACTGAGGGATTCACAGGCAGGCAAGACAAGGATTGGATGCCCGCGAGAAGGTCCCACGAGTCATGACCGGAGCGAAATAGAATCGCAAAAAAAGACTGTTGGGCCATATGGCAGCTGCCATAGCCACCATACCTCTTTCTCATCTCCATATGAGAACCGTTCAGTGGACCCTTCGAGTCCAGTGGGACCGTCGGGATGACCTCCATCTGATGGTCTCAGTCCCCGTTTACATAAACAGTGTCCTTCAGTGGTGGCTAGTTCCAAAGCAATTAGCAGCAGGAGTGCCTTTCCTGTCAACCATGCCTTCACAGATCCTGACCACAGATGCATCAGGATCGGGTTGGAGAGCCCATCTAGGCAGCAGAAGGACACAAGGATTATGGTCCAGCTCAGAGGGAGCGCTACACATAAACGTTCTAGAGATGAGAGCAGTCCTGTATGCCCTTCAGGCCTTACAGACAGACCTACACCCAGGACATCTACCGATTCAAACAGACAACATGTCAGTAGTGTTCTACAGCAACAAACAAGGAGGTACCAATTCATACCAACTCTGTTGGGAAGCGATGAGGGTATGGTATTGGTCCACAGACCACAACATTTCCCTGTCAGCAGTTTATGTTCCGGGAGTGCAGAACACGCTGGCAGACATGCTAAGCAGTCCAGATCCAGCGAACACAAGTGGGAGCTTCTTCAGCAAGTAGCAGAAATGCTGTTTGACAAATGGGACACCAGAGCTGGAGCTGGTCGCCTCCCCATACAACACAAAACTGACCAATTTTTGTTCGCTAGATCCAGGGCCTGGTGTTTTCTGGTGAGACGCATTGTCCCTCTCTTGGACAGGCACATTTATTTATGCCTTCCCTCCCATCCCACTTATTCAGAGAATTCTGCTCAAACTACAAGCAGAAGGAACAGACATGATTCTGGTAGCCCATTTCTGGCCCAGACGGATTTGGTTCCCCTTACTCCATCATCTAGCAAGAGAACCTCCGGTCCCTCTACCTTTCAGCTCACACTTACTGTCCAGAGCAGCGAATCTCTAGTCCATCCGGACTTGCGATCCTTACACCTGCATGCTTGGCTCCTGAAGACCTAGCGATTTCGTGCCATGGGGTCTCAAGTCAGGTAGCAGATATCCGTGTGGCCACAAGGAAACCCTCTGCTAAGCCCATGTACGCCATGATATGGTGCCGTTTTTGCATTCGGTCCCAGGCACGTGGCATGGACCCCTTAACTTGCCTGGTGAACTCTGTACTAGAGTACCTTCTTTCCTTATCAGATGCTGGGCTAAGTTAATCCTCTATAAAGGTGCACCTTTCAGCAGTATCTGTATACCAGACACCTTTTGGAGACAAGTCTTTGGCCCAGTTGGACTTTTCACATGCCTTCCTTCGTGGCATCCTCCACCTAAAACCAACTATTAGGGACCCGATTCCCACCCCCCACCCCCTTTGAGATCTCCTTTTTATTTTGGAACAGGTCACACTACCCTCTTTTGAACCAGCCACAGATTGCGAGCTATGCCTTCTCTGTTGGAATGCATTATTTTTAGTGGCAGTTACTTCTGCCAGAAGGATTTCAGAGCACCAGGCACTTAAATGCAAAGAGCTGTATCTGGTTTTTCGTAAGGACAGGTTGTCCTTAAGAACTAATCCTAAATTTTTACCTAAGGTTGTATCAGAGCTTACTCTTAACCAAGAGATTAACCTCTGTTTGTTTCCCAGAGTATTCCAATAGAGGTGAGGCTCTCCTGCACACCTTGGATGTGCACAGGATACTCCGGTACTATCTGACTAGAACAAAACAGAGTAGGAAGTCAGAGCAGTTGTTTGTTTCATTTCCCAAAGAATGTTAGGGGCACCTGTGTCCAAACAGACACTTTAAAAATGGTTCGTGAACTGCATTGTTTTGTTATCAGAAGCAGAACAAACCCTTACCGGGACCGGTAAAGGGTCATTCCACCAGGGGGATAGCAGCCTCATTTGCCTCCCTGAGGAATGTTTCAGCTTCAGACATCTGTGCAGCAGCTACTTGGAGTACTGTGCACACATTCATCAGACATTACCGTCTGGACATTGCCTCCAGGCGCAGAGCTGGCATCGGCCTTGCAGTCCTGCAGGGGCTTCTTTCATAAGGGGTTCCCTTTCACCCTTCTCCAGTCCTCCTCCCATTTTTTTAGGGGCTAACGCACATTGCTTTGGACTCAGTCTTAATGGTGTAACCTACTGCAAGAGCTGTATCTCGAAGTAAGATAGTACAGTTACGTAAGAACTTGCCGTAACAGTAAATCTTGAGAACAGCTCTTGCAGGTAATTTTCCACCCACCTTCCCTCAGCAGATAATCTACATTTGCATTGGCAACATGTTTTAGTCTTCTTTTAGAAGCGAATCCTCAGTCTCCCTTAAGAATTTCTATCACTATGCCAGAATCTCTGGTGGGAGAACTGAGGGATGCTGGAGGACCACCCCTTTTATGATGCATGGTACGTCGGGGGCGGTCCCCCGCTATATGTAGCTAGCTAGAAGTATTCCGTGGGGTCCTGCCGACTGCCAACTTCAGTCCTAGTGGTGTAACCTGCTGCAAGAGTTGTTCTCAAGGATCTTCTGTTACGGTAAGTTCATACGTAACTGTACTTTTCCACCGCCCTTCTGACCTGGTGACATTCCAGTACTGATTGGGACTAAGTCCTGTTGGTTATTATCTCCTGCGAGAGCTCTATCTCGAAGTGAGATAGTACAGTTACATAAGAACTTACTGTAACAGTAGATCTTGGAGAAGAGCTCTTGCAGCAGGTATGCTTTCCCTCCCTCCTTCCCCAGTGCTTCTCTCTGATTGTCCCTTTCAGGATGACAAAGCCTCCTCAGTTTGTCCATTACTTTAGGCTAGCTGGCGGGCAAACTGAGGTGGCACCGAGGGACCGCCTCCATTATACAGTGGCTGACGTTACGGGCGGAGCCAGTGTCCGGGGCAGGCCCCCACTTTGGACTGCTAGCTAGTTTTCAATAGAGTCCTAGTGCCTGGTGGCATAGTCCTGTTGGTTATTACCTGCTGCAAGAACTCTTCTCGAAGATCTGTTGTTACAGTAAGTTCTTACATAACTGTACTTTCTTTTACTTCCACCAGGATGGGTAGAAGAGACCTCGGTTTAACGTCTCATCCAAAGGATGGCACACCCTGACAATATAGCATCCCCCTAATACTGCACTTGGGCGACACCATTTAGGTATGATCCCAATCCGTTGTGAGATTAGAACCCATGACCTTCTGGCCCAGAGGTGGATGTGCTACCAACTGAGCCATGCTGGCACCAAGACTTACCTATCAGTCATTCTTCCCCAGGCTTGCCCCCACTGGCAGGGTCAACGGGTTCTCCAACCCCCGTTGAAGGATCCAGTTCCTGGTCAGTGAGCCCAGGTGGTCGGGTGCAGGGCTTGCGGGAGTCCTGGTGCCATCCTGCCACCAATGACATTTTTTTCCTCCTCCCTGCGGTTCCCCAGGAGGCACGGCATGCAGTGATGACCCCCTCACCACCTGCCAGGCATCTACCACACCCCACCTCCTTGCCCCTCTGTTCAGTCTCCAGTGCCATTCCCCTAGTTTCCACTAGGGGCCAGGTGGAGAGCAACCCATTAGATCCTTGATCCTCCTCTACCCCAGCCGGCCCTCCAACATCACAGGTTCTTTTCCGAGCCCTGGGTTGTCAGCAGGCCATGAGTGGTGCCTTTTCTGCTAAGCCATGGCTGGCTCTGTAAGTTTTTGTTTCTTTTTGTGCCCAGAAAACTGTGTCAAAGTTCAGACAACGATAATGTGTCATTGAGACTTGTAGCTTTGCTGTGGCTTAAGTCTGTGGGCACAGGGCTTGGGAGATATGAACATGTTTGAATAGGTTACATTAGTTTTACTGTGCATTTCAAAAGTAGCTGTTGACAGCTGATCCCCCTTGTTGCTGTTTTTGGACATCATAGCTGGTTGTCTTGTAGTCTGTTATGTCACAAAAAAATAGTACCAAAGGGAAAGAAAATCTTCATCAAAGTTTTTTATACCGGCTTTAATTGTATGTTGTATGTGTATTAAGCTTAAGTTTTACGTTGCTATGTTAACTGTATATTATTACCTGTGCCAACTGGCTGGCACGTACTGTATTTTTTTTTTATTCCCTGTGTAATGTTATGTTTCTTGCATTCCTTCTCCTACATATCCCCCGACTCATCTGGAAGCGAGCTATTGCAGCTCTGTATGTCCTTCCTGGTAAAACTTTTCAAGTAAATAAAGTTAAGGGTAGTTAGCAAATAGCTATAAAACCCCTGTGAAAAGAACAGAAATGTAGGGTTCTAGGGTCATGGATAAGTTGTTCATCCACACTTCTTGGCATTTCCCTTTCCCCTTTAATTCTTGCTGGAAGGTCTTAAAGCGGGCTCCTCCCACACACCCGGGTGATATAACCCTCGGCTCTGCCGCATGATGCCAGATCTTCCTTTCCGCTGGAAGATGCAGGTTGCCTCCTCACTGCTGCCGCGTTCTGTAGGCCCTGGCTTCATTTCCTTCAGATTCTTTGAAGATTAAGCTCGTCCGAACTAGCGATTGTGATCATTGCTTCTCGATTATGGAAGATAAATCTTCCCCCAGTTTCCACCGGTGCCTGTGCTACCAGAAGATGTCGCGCACAAACACACATACCTCATGCATCTACTGTTTGGGTGTCAACCATGACACTCAGGCCTGCGAGATTTGTCTCGCTTTTCACCCAAACATCCTCAACCACCGTCTCGCACATCTCAAGCAGGGCAGGCCCGAAAAACAGAATCCACCGGTGAAATCGAAGGAGGCCCAGTGGGCGGTCTCCACGGTTGCGTGGTCCACTGAGTAGTTAGAGCAAATGCAGGCCTTCGAGGAAGAGGCATCGTGGGCTGCGGAGCTTTCCTCTCGGCCGATTTTTGTTCCACTCAACCTGGGCTCCACCTTCTCCGGCTCCTTCCGGGAGATGTGCCAGTCTCTCCCCACTAAGGGTGAGGAACCTTCGGGCACGCATGCCTCCCAGTCCCATGAAAAGGACAAGGAACCGAGAGATTCTTCGTCTCGGCAAAAATGTTCTTGGGATTGAGAGCAATCTCGGTCCCAGGGATCTCCAGTCTTAACTTTGGTCGAGACGGCTACTTTGGCCTTCGGCTTCTCTGCTTTGCTGACTGGTCAGCCAGTCGAAGTCTTGATCGCAATAGAGATCACTCTCGACCCTGACGATCTGTTGTCGCCCAACGAGGCCGACAGCTCCCTTACCAGGACTCCAATCCTGCCTCTTCCCAATGAGGAGACCCAGCCCGCTGGTAATCTCATCGAGGAAACTGTCCCTGATCCAGGAAAATCACCAGTCCCCGCAGTATCTCCCGTGCGGCCCAGTCGGCCAGCCTGATCAAGGTCGAGGTCTCGGACCCCATCGACTGATAGGCCGAGGAAGGCGCATAAGTGTTAAAAAAAAAAAAAAAAAGCGAAGCCGACATTCATCTTCATCCTCCTTGGATGAGCAGAGGCTTCGACTGAAGCTCCGTCAGCGCCACGATCTCACATGGCAACAGCTGATCTTGTCCAGCTACAAACCTGCTTCGGTTTCAACACCGGCCATTACTTGGCTTTCGCCTTCTAGGTCGAAGCCAGCTTGATCAAAATCAATCATCTCGGTTCCTCTGCCCGTGGAGCCGGTAGATTACGCCCTGGTTTGCCCAAAATTGACCCCTCACCTATAGTGGTGGAGCCACCGCCTAAACAGCCAATGGGAGGGGCTCCATTTGAAGGAAACTTGGACTGTTCCAGGTCTTCCCCACAGGATTTTGGTCACCCTCACGCCTGACCGTCCCAAGCACGTGGAGGGGGACCTTGGTGGCCAGCCGATTTATCCGGATACTTTGGATTCTGACATCTCCGACCTACACTTTTGTCCCCTTGACGAGTCAGTGGGCAGTCTGTCAATGGAGGAACGTCCCTCGTCCTTTTTGGGGATTCTCTGCCTCATCTCCGAATCTGCGGGGATGCCCCTGAAGCCTGTCCAGAAACGGGTGGAGTACCCTCTTACAGACATTCTTAAGAGAGGGGATACTCCTACAGAAGCCTTCCCAGTGGCCGAGGCCATTGTTGGTCCAGCTTTGGAACCACCCTGCTTCCTGCCCAGTGCCGTCTGCTGGATGGACCGCAAGTATGCGGTGTCCATTGGGTCCCTCTCTGGGTTCACGTAACACCCCTCAGTGGAGGGGTTGGTGACTGCTTCCGTGTTCAAACGCACAGGCAGTTCTACCGATACCGATAGACCTCCAGAAAAGGAGTCAAAAAAATTGGACCACTCTGCCAGTAAGGTTTATGCCACCTCCTCATTAGGCCTCCGTCAGGCAAGCTCGGCCGTCATCATGGCGCACTTCTCTCATGCCCTGCTGGGTTCCTTGGATGTGGTTCTCCCGCACCACCCCGTAGATCTTCAGACTGTGGTCAAGCAGGTCCAGGATCAGGGCTGGGCCGTTGCCAAGCAGCAGCTTCAGGCAGCCCTGAACCACGGGGACTCATGTACCCGTTCGGTGGCAGCCATGGTTGCCATGTGCCGCAGGGCTTGGCTGAGACTTTTCACCTTCATGGCGGATACCAAGCACAAACTCACTGATTTTCCTTTCCTGGGCACCAATCTCTTCAGCCCAGGTGTGGATGGTCACCTTCAGCTAATCGAGCAGTCCAGTGCAACCTTGGACTCAGCTACTTCTGCTCAGAAAGATGCCCCTGGCACCAAGAAACAGAAGAAGCCATTTTGGCACCCTGCTCCTGCGGCCAAGCAGCCCTCCTTCCAGAGTGGGTAGCAACAGCAGGCACAGGCTTGGTGCCCCTGGCCAAGTCCAGGCCTCCAGCGGCCCGCAGAGGAGGTCAAGGTTCAGGCGGTTTCCAATCTGGACCCTTCCTCCAAGCCTGCCCAGTGACGGGACAGGGACTGCCACCCCTATTCCCGTCACACCAGCTTTGGTTCCTCCCGTGGGGGGCCGGCTCCAGCACTTTGTTTCCGCCTGGTCCGCTTTTACCACAGACAGGTGGGTCTTAGAAGTGGTCAGCCAAGGTCTGCCTCTTGAGTTAGAGCAGTACCCTCCCAGCCGAGCCCGCGCCTCTCGGGAGGAAAGGATAATGGTCCACACTCGGTCGGCTCCGAGAGATAACATAGCCCAGCTCCTCCAGAAGGAGGTAGTGGCCCGAGTGACAGATCCTCCAGTCAACCCAGGGTTCATTTCCAGGTACCTCCTGGTCCCAAATCGGACGAGGGGGCTGGCGCCCCATTCTAGATCTGCACAACCTGAACCAGTTTCTCGGGTCACGGACCTTCAGGATGGTAAGTCTGTCCCAGATCATACCATCCCTGGAGCAGAACATGTGGTTCTGCTCACTGGATCTCCAGGACGTGTTTTTTCACATCCCAATCCGTCCGTCTCACCAGCAGTTCCTCCGCTTCAGAGCAGAAGGAACGCTATATGAGTTCCGTGCCTTGCCATTCGGCCTGTCATCAGCCCCATGGGTCTTCACCAAATGCATTGCAGTGGTGGCAGCCCACCTCAGGCGTTGAGGGGTCAGAGTCTACCCCTACCTCGACGATTGGCTCTTAGCGGGTTCCACCCAGCAAGAGGTGGAGAAGTCTAGGGATCTGGCCATCTAGACCTGCACTCAGCTTGGCCTCCTGATCAACGAGGCTAAGTTGGAGCTCGTACTTTCTCAGGTGATATGCTTCATCGGAGCAGAGCTCGACTCCTGCCAAGCCAGAGCCCGGCTCCCGGCAGACAGGATGGAGGGTCTCTCCTCCTTTGCCCAGTCATTTCTGGCTGTGCACTTGTGCCCTGCCTGGGACTTTCTGCACCTTCTGGGGTACATGGCGGCCTGTACCACCGTGGTCCGATGGGCCCGGTGGCATATGCGCCCCCTTCAATAGGAGTTGGCTGCTCAGTGGACTCAGAGCCATGGTCACTTTGACCAGCTGATCACTGTGACCCAGAAGATGTGGGATGCTCTCCAGTGGTGGACCGTCCTAGACCATCTGCCGGAAGGGATCCTGTTTGTCCGCCCCGAGCCGATAGTCATCCTCATGACCGATGCCTCTCTCATGGGCTGGGGAGCCCACATGGGGAACAACAGGGCCCACGGGTTCTGGACCCCCGAGGAATCCCAATACCATATCAACCTGTTGGAGCTCAGACCGGTCAGACTGGCCCTGTCAGCATTTGTTCAGCAGCTTCGGGGTCATGTAGTTCAAGTCCAGACAGACAATACCACAACCATGTACTACCTCAACAGACAGCACGGCACGCACTCCTGGCTGCTGTGCAGGGAAGCGCTTCTCATCTGGATACTCATGAACTGACTGGAGGCAGATCTCATAGCCATCCATGTGGCAGGAGCCTCAAATCAACTGGCAGATGCTCTCAGCCGCGTAGGCAAGACATCCCACGAGTGGTCTCTCCATCCAGAGGTAGCTCACAGTCTGTTCTCCCACTGGGGCAAACCGATGGTGGACCTGTTTGCTTCCAAGGAAAACACCAAGCTGAGGTTCTTGCATGCCCGCCTCGAGCCCTGGGCCCCAGGCCTTCTGCACCTTCCTCCAATTCTCTGATTCACAAGGTGTTTCTCAAGGTGAGGAGGGACAAGGCGCAGATGATCCTGGTAGCCCCAGATTGGCCCCGCCAGTTCTGGTATCCAGATCTCCTCAGCCTCAGCAACAGGCTCCCGAGGCATCTTCTAGCATGCCCGGACCTGATATCAGTAAATCAGGGGAAGGTATTCCATCTGGACCTTCAGTCCCTGCACCTGACAACCTGGTACCTGAGCGGCTAGAGTTCTAGGCTTTGGGTCTCTCTGAGGGTGTACTCACAGTAGTGGAAGCATCCAGGAAGGAGTCAACCAGAAAGTGCTACGCCTTCAAGTGGAAAAGGTTTTCCATTTGGTGTCAGGGCAAGGGCCTGGAACCTCTGTTCTGTCCCGTGGCTAGCATTTTAGACTACCTTTGGTCTCTGTCCAAAGGGGCTTGATCTCTGACCCTTAAGGTTACCTGGCAGCCATATCTGCTTACTGAGGCGCAGGCCAGTCAGCCAGGCAATTAACTAAGGAGAAGGTGGTCTGGCGCTTCTTCAAGGATCTAGATCACATATCCCCTCCGGTGCGTGAACCTCCACCTCCGTGGGATTTACTGTTGGCTTTGGAAAAACTCATGGGCAAGCCATTCGAAACAGTGCACAAGTGTGAGCAATCACACTTGTGGAAGACCGCATTCCTGGTGGCTATCACATCAGCCAGAAGGACTGGGGAGCTCCAGGCGCTTTCGGTGGAGTCTCCTTACCTGGTCTTACAAAGGGACAAGGTTGTCCTGCACCCCCACCCTAAATTCCTCCTGAAGGTGATGTCAGAGTTCTATCTCAACCAGGTGATGACTGCCTGTATTCTATCTGAACTACACCTTGGATGCCACGTACAGTCTTCATACTCTGGACCTGAGACGAGCTCTCTCCTGTTTCAAGGAGAGAACGGTGGAAATTCGGGGAGATGTTGGCCAGCTGTTTGTCACCTACGCTGAAGCTGCACCTGGCAGATCTGCAGCAAAGTGGATGAGTGGCAGATGGATTACATCTTGCATTGATCTCTGCTATCGTTTGGCGGGTAGGGAGCCTCCTGTAGGGCTAAGAGCTCATTCCACCCGCCATACTGCTGTGTTGGTGGCTGCTTCCAGGGCCATCCCTATCCAAGAAATCTGCCGGGCTGCTACCTGGAAGGCAGCAAACACCTTCATCACCCACTATCACATCGACCTTGAGTCACGCCGGGATGCTAGTTTTGGGGCCTCAGTTCTCTAGTCTCTGTTCCGAAAGTAGGGGGTGTGCACCTTGCTTCCCTCCTCCCGGAGAACTGCTAGGAATCTGCCAAGAAATGTGGCTGAACATATCCACGTCCCTAGAAACACAGGTTACTCACCTGTAACAGTAGTTCTAGGAGTGGTATATGTTCATCCACACTGACCTACCCGATCTCCCTGGCTGCAGTGCACAAACCTGGCTTCCAGCAGGCTAAGATCTGGCATCATGGGGCGGAGCCAAGGGTTATTCCACCCGGGTGAGTGGGAGGAGCCAGCTTTAAGACCTTCTGACTAGAATTAAAGGGGAAAGGGACATGCCAAGAAGTGTGGATGAACAACCTATGCCACTCCTAGAAGTACTGTTACAGGTGAGTAATCTGTGTGTCCTGTGGCACTGTAGAAAGAGTGGAAATGTTAAGCACTTTTACTTTGATTTCCTATAGTTCTGTTTCTGTCTTTCCGCTTATTCTCTATTACTAATGAATTTGTGTAAAAACAGGATCCTTGTCTTCAAGACTTAATCTGCTCCTGCTGTTTGTCTACACATGATGTCATAATCTCTTGAAAATAACATAATTATTCTCACCCCAGGAATCCCTCAGTATACTTGAGTAGTGAGTGCAGTTTATGCCAGCTGGGTTCAACTGCCCCGTTGGTAGAATTATGCTAATGATGACAGGGAATTAGTCAGTCAGAGTGTAGTAAGAGTGTGCTGCCTGTAAGTGCCACTGTGCTTCCAGTCAGATTCATTTCTCCGCCCGAACAGTGAGGCCCCACCTGGAGTACAGTGTACAGTTCTGGAGACCATACTTACGTAAGGACAAAGACAGGGTAGAGAAGGTTCAGAGGAGGGCAACAAATATGGTGCATGGATTGCATCACAAGTCCTATGAAGACAGGTTGAAGGAACTGAACATGTACTCCCTGGAGGAGAGAAGGGAGAGAGGGGATATGATGGAGACATACAAGTATCTTACAGGGAGGAACTGGGTGCAGGAAAACACTATTTTAAGTGAAAAGATGTTCCAGGACTAGAGGGCATGGGATGAAGTTGGAGGAGGACGATTCAGAGGAAACATAAGAAAGAATTTCTTCACAGAACGGGTGGTGGACAAGTGGAACACCCTGCCAGAGGAAGTGGTGGGGGCTGAAACAATCACAGGATTTAAGAATGCATGGGATAGACATAAAGGAATTCTGGAGGTCAGGGGTAAGGGGCAACAGACTTCTAGGAAAACAAACTGAACTTACAAACTCAAATGGGCAGACTGGGTGGGCCATAGGCCCTTATCTGCCGACACTGTCTATGTATCTATGTAACAGGACAGTCTGCCCCAGAGCTCTGTCTTCAAATCTTCGCTTGATGTACTTCTTTTCATTATTTTTGTACTTTGTGCTGCTTTTAGAGTGTTTTTACTTGATTTTTATTAGTTTTAGTTTATTTTCTGCAGATTGTTAGTTCCCAGAATAAGTGAAAAAACAACCATTTTTTCAAACAACATGAAGTCTTGCTGTATTCTGACAAATTGCAGTGAGGTCCAACCTTCGAACTGCCCCAGAGATGAAAGAGTTAACTTTCCATGCCAGGCATGGAACGCTGAGCTCGAGCTCGGTTGAGACTCTGTCTGTTGCTGTTTGAACTCAAACCGTCAGATTCTTTACTCCACCACTGAACAGTCGCTCCGGAGATTTCTCCTTTGCTCGGTTCAATTTGTCGGTTAAAGTACCGTTTTCTCGGTTTTCTACGAATTTAAACCGTAACCTATCGGTTTCAGTCTCTGTCTGTGGTTTCGTGAGTACTAGATAGGCTTATTTTTTGTTATATTTCTGTGTGGAACTTGTAAACGTGGGATCGGTTCGGTTTGAACCGATCAGGTTGTTTAAAAGAACTTTATTCTGCTTTTAGAGTGTGGTAACCGGTTCTTATCGGTTCTAAAAAAAAAACGGATTTTATTACAGTTTTTTTCCACGACCCGTAACACAGTCAGGAACCGATAAGCGTGTCTTGCCTGGTGGATTGCCGAAAAAAGGGTACGTTTTTGTTAGGACTGGCCATGTCTGAGAAACCCAAAAGAAAAACCGGGCCCACTGGGTTTCAACACTTTAGTGTGTGTGGGGAAGTCTTTGCTAAGGCTGATCCCCACACCACCTGTGTTTGTCTGGGGTTTGACCACCTCGATTCAGACTGTCAGATTTGTAAAAAAATTTCCTGCATCTACCCTGGAAAAAAGAGTTGGTAGGCTCAGGGAAAGGAAGGCCAAGAAGTCTGCTGACCCGGATGGCCAGCCCGGTTCGGTTCCAACCGAACCAGAAGGAATGTCCTCTGACCAGGGCGAAACTTCGGGCAAAAGGAGAACCGATTCCGAGGAGTCAGTTTCGGTTAAAAGAACAAGAAGGGATAAATCAGCCGGTGCGGATCCAAAAGTTCTTTCTCCGACCGCTGATGAAATAGCCAAAGCGATAAAATTGTTCAGTCGCTTATCTCAGTTTTGACCGAACCGCACCATTACCAAGGCGCCGGTTCGGTCGGGTTCCACCGTTCGGATTATGATTAGAGAATTTTATGAACTGGAGGAGGAGGAAGGAGAGTATGAGGAAAGTGAGTGTGATTATGAAAGTCTGGATGTGCCCATTGACCCGGACATCTTCCCAGACAGACCTTCAGGAGTGTCTCCTCCTAGGCTTTCTGAGTCCCCTTCCCATTTTATGTTTTACAAGAAAGTGGCTGAAACTCTTCAGCTTCCTATGGAAGAAGCTGTGGATGACTAGGAAGAGCCTGACTATGTTGAAATGATGGATATCCCAGAGTCCATGAGGCTGTCTGTTCCCCTTCATAAGTCCTTTGGGAAAAAGACATTAAAAATTTTAAAGACTCCTAATTCTATACCTCCTGTGAATAAGAGCATGGACAAGAGGTATACTCTCTCAGGCTCAGATACGGAGTTTCTTACCCAGCAATGCAGCCATGTTGGGGTAGTGCAGGCTGCTGCCTGTGATAAGGCAAATATACCCTTGGCTTCTCACCCCCCAGATAAGGACTTCAGGAGGATTGATGCCATGGCAAAGAAACAGTACATGGCAGCATCCTTGGGACTCAGGCAGGCTAATTATATGGCCTATACAGCTAGATATCAGAAATCTAGATGAGACACTGTGATGGCTTTAGCTAAACAGGTCCCTGGCCAGCTGGCCAAGGAGCTGGAGCAGGTGGCTGCTGATGGGATTGAGGCATCCAAGGTGCAATTCCATGCTGCAGTGGACTCCAGTGATGTTTCATCTAGAGTCATGGCTACATCTGTGGCCCTTCATAGGATGGCTTGGCTCAGATGTACTAGCCTGTCTCAGGATACCCAGACTAAGGCCATGGATTTTCCTGTTGTGGGTAATTCTCTATTTGGGGAGCAAACAGAGAACTACACGAAGAAAATGGATGAGTACAGAACCACTTACAGGAGTGCTCATGCCAAGGAAAGGCAAGCCACTCCCCAGAGGCAGCATCCCAGGGGCAGGGGCAGGCCTTTTCATAGGCCTTTCCACCAAGCCCATGCCTCCTCTTCTGCTTATGCTCATAGGGGGTTCTTTAGAGGGAGAAGCAGACTGGGTACAAGCAGGCTTGCTTCCACCCCTCAGCCTAAAGCCCCTGCCAAACAAGCACCCTGATGGGTTTGCCAGGGCCGATTCTCCACCACCTGTAGGGGGCAGGCTGGCTTACTTTGTCCAGGACTGGATTTCTTTAACTTCAGACAAATGGGTCCTGGAAGTAGTAAGCCAGGGACTGGTTCTCAGCTTCAAAAAATTTCCAAAGATGAGAACCAGATCCTTTCCACCTGCAAATCATTCAGAGGCACTTGCCCTAGAGGCAGAGGTCTCTTCCCTCTTGGCTCTCAGAGTCATAGAGAGGGTTCCATCCCTACACAAAGGGAAAGGATTGTACTCCAAGTACTTTCTCACCCCCCAAAAAGACAGGAGAATGGTGGCCCATCCTGGATCTCAGATATTTAAACAAGCACCTTTTAAAGCCAAAGTTCAGAATGGTGACTCTGGGAATAATTCTACCCTCTCTAAGGCCAGGGGACTGGCTAGTCTCCCTGGACCTCAAGGATGCCTATTTCCATATTCTCCTCAGAAGCTCCCATCAGTACCTCAGGTTCAGCTGCCCTCAGGCCACTACCAATTCAGAGCAATGCCCTTTGGCTAGCTTCTGCTCAAGGGTGTTCACAAAATGCATGGCAGTAGTAGTTGCCTTCCTAAGGAGAAAAGGGATCTCCATATTTCCATACCTGGATGACTGGCTCATAGTAGGCCAGTCACCAGACCAAGTCAGGTTACACCTACAGATAACTCAGCAACTGCTCTCTTCTCTAGGTTTCCTGCTGAATCTTTCAAAGTCAGTTCTAGAGCCTGTGCACTCACCTTCATAGGGGCAGAGCTGGATAAAGTAAAGCAAGAGCCTTCCTTCCCTGGACAGGGCAAGGACACGTATTTCTCTGGCCTCTTCATTTCACCCCTCAGGTGTCTCGGCCAGCAAAGCATTTTCTGCAAATCCTAGGACACATGGCTGCCTCTACAGCAGTGATGCAGGGAGCAAGATTTCAAATGAGGGACATTCAGTTCCACTTGAGTGCCTTTTGGTCTCAAAAGAGGGACCCTCTGACCAAACTAATTCCAGTGACTCGAACCCTGATCCAGGCATTACAGTGGTGGCTGGATCAGGACAGTCTAAGACAGGGAGTTCCTTTTGTCACTCAGTCTCATTCTCTAATCCTTACTACCGATGCCTCCCTCTTGGGGTGGGGAGCACACTTGGGATCCCTAACCACCCAAGGGCTGTGGTCTCCTCAGGAATCTCTGCTTCACATCAATCTAGTAGAACTCAGAGCAGTATTTCTAGCACTTCAAGCTTTTTCCAAGTCTGTTCAGAACAAAGTTGTTCAGATCAGGACAGACAATACCACCACAGTGTGGTATATCAACAAGCAAGGGGGCACTCAGTCTACAGCCTTGTGCACAGAGGCAATGAAGTTATGGTCTCTGGCCTATTCCCTGAACACCTCTCTTAGAGCAATACACCTCCCAGGCAAGGACAATGCCCTGGCAGATGCTCTCAGCAGGATGTCTCAGGGCCATCACGAATGGTCCTTGGATCCCCTGGTTTTGAAGGTGATCTTCTCCAGATGGGGCACCCCACAGATAGATCTTTTTGCAGCCCCAGACAATCACCAACTTCCTCTCTTTTGCTGCAGGCCCCCAGTGTTGGGCTCAGTCCCCCTGGATGCCCTAGTTCTCAACTGGGAAAGGAAGTTCCTGTATGCTTTTTCCCCCCTTCCCTCTCTTGTTCAAGGTGTTTGTCAAAATCAGGTCTCAGCCCTGCAAGGTGATTCTGATTGCTTCAGACTGGGCCAGGCAGCCCTGGTACCCTCTGTTGTTGTCCTTAGCAGTCCACCTTCCCCTCACTCTTCCCAGGAATTACAACCTGTTAACATGTGCTCAAGGGAGGGTTTGGTATCCGAATCTCAAATCTCTCAATCTCAAGGCCTGGCTCTTGAAGAGTTAGAGTTTGCTGATTTGCACCTCTCTCAAGGTGTTATGGATATTCTAAAGGCTTCTCGGAAGCCTTCCACCAGAAACCCTTACAACTCCAAGTGGAAAAGATTTTCTATATGGTGCTCTGGGAAACATATTTCCCCAGAGTCTGCGAGCCTGTCCACGGTCTTGCACTATATGGTTCATCTTAATACCTTGGGGCTCAGACCAGCTGCACTAAGAGTGCATCCGGCAGCTGTCTCTGCTTTCCTTTCAGCAGGTAAGCCTTCTTCCCTTTCAGCCTATCCTGCTTTCTCTAAATTTTTCAAGGGATTGCTTCATACCAATCCTCCATTCAGGGACCCTGCTCCTGTTTGGGACCTTAATGTTTGCATTGCCCAGCTTATGCAACCCCCTTTTGAGCCTTTGTCCTCAGCAGAGCTTAAGTACTTGACTTGGAAAACTGTTTTCTTGGTGGCCATCACTTCTGCCAGGTGCATAAGCAAGTTACAAGCCCTGTCAGTGGAGCCTGATTTTATCTCTTTCCATACAGATGAGGTGGTCCTCAGGACTAATAGGAAGTTTTTGCCTAAGGTGGTTTCAGACTTCCACCTTAACCAGTCTATGTCTCTTCCTGTTTTCTTCACTGACCATTCCTCCTCTGGGGAGAGGAGGCTGCACAGTTTGGATGTGAAAAGGGCCCTTAGCTACTACATAGAGCGTACCAAGGGTCACAGGTTTGACTCCCTTCAACTGTTCCTCACTTATGGTGAGGTTGGTAAGGGAAAACCTGCCACTGAGCGATCTACTGCCAGGTGGATTGTCTCTTGCATTCAATTTTGCTATGAAAAACTAGGTAGGACTCCACCCTCAGGCCTGAGGGCTCATTCTACCGGAGGTACAGCTGCTTCCCTGGCTGCTGCCAGGGATATTCCTATCTTAGAGATTTGTCAAGCAGCTACCTGGAAAACAGTTCACACTTTTACCAAGCATTACTCTTTGGATATCCAGGCTAGGAGTGATGCTCGGTTTGGCACATCAGTGCTTCAGAGCCTATTTCCTAGGTAGGTTCTGTCCCTTCTCCATGGAGGTACTGCTTGGTAGTCTGCAATTTGTCAGAATACAGCAAGACTTCATGTTGTTTGAAGAAAAAATTACTCACCTTAGTAATGTTGTTTCTTCTAATGGAGTCTTGCTGTATTATGACCTCCCCCTTCAGAACCTTTGTTTTGGGATGTAGGTGGGCAGTGGCAGTGTTGGCACTCAAGAGGTGCCCCACCCCTTATTTATCACCCCTTTAGTTGGGTGGGTGGGTGTTGTGTTTCATTTTTTGGGTTTCCTGACTTGAGTCTTTGTTTTGGGACCAAAAATCTGTTTATTATATTTAGTAGCCAGTTGGCTAGTATGAGTTTACAGCTTCCACACAGGACCTCAGTGGTGTAAGCCGTAAAAGATCTGGCGGTTTGAGTTCAAACAGCAACAGGCAGAGTCTCAACCGAGCTCCAGCTCAGCGTTCCATGCCTGGCATGGAAAGTTAACTCTTTCATCTCCGGGGCAGTTCGAAGGTTGGACCTCACTGCAGTTTGTCAGAATACAGCAAGACTCCATTAGAAGAAACAACATTACTAAGGTGAGTAATTTTTTCTTCCATATTCCCACTTTTTTTCCTGCGGATACTGCATTTTTATCAGGTTTCCGTCGTTTTTAGCAATTTTTCTTCATTTTCACTTCTGAGAGTCTTCGCTCAGTGGCTCCACAGCGTTGGGAGCCTTTTTACTTTCTCTTTTGGGAACAACACTTTAGGTCTCCTGACGGTTGACAAGCCACAAAGACCCACGTTACAGACTGGCTTTCTAAAAAAAAAAAAAAAGTGATAAAGTGTTTTTTTCTAATTGTGGTCTAGCCCCAGACTACCACAATTCTCAATACATACTTGGAGCCATTCTCTGTTTTCTGTCAGTTATTTTAGTTTCTCTTTTCATTAAGAATTTTACCTTTGGGCTCACGAACTATGGCTTCTCAGTCTGTCTCTCCCCTCCCCCCAGTAAAAATTTCTGTGGGGTCCTTAGAGGACTTAAGTCTGATTAAAAAAAAAAAAATAATAATAATAATGACCAAGCCAAACAAAAAAGACCTTCACAGCAGGTTCCTGATTCAGTGCCTGCTAAAAAGAAATGAGAAGAAAAAACATCACTGCCCCTTCCGGCAAAGGGAGACACAAGTGTTACAACAAGATTTACCCTCTGTGGAGGAAATGGCAAAGGCTTGGCAACTATATGAAACATTTCAGGCTTTGAGCTCTCTTCTAGGTACCCCAATGGCCAGGGCATTTTCCTTGAATGAGGAGACAATGATATGGAGAGTGAGCCTTTAGACTCTGATGAAATTTCTGAACAAGAATTTAGCTCACATTATACCTTTGTTAAGCATATGGTGGATGCTCTTGCACTTTCTATACAAGAGTCCACTGAGGAAATTGAGGAGGCAGACTTTTTGGATATGATGGGTCTCCCTCCCTACTAAAAAGTTACTACTACCAGTTCATAAGTCCCTTCAGAGTGCTACTTTCACATTACTCCAGAATCCCACCTCCATGTCGGGGGTGGATAAGAAACTAGAGAAAAAGTACCAGCTAGATAAAACTAATGCTGAGTACCTGTACACACATCCAGATCATGAAGGAGTAATGCAAGCTGCAGCTTGTGATGAAGTAAAAGTGCCTCTTTCTCCCCAGCGTCCAGAAAAATAATCCAGAAAACTGGATGCTGTGGGTAAAAAATCTTACACCACAGCCTCACTGCTGCTTCGCCTCTGTACTTACATATGGCGTACATAGCTCAGTACCAGAAGGCTCTTTGGAGCTCTGTTCTGGCCATCAGTCAGCAACTACCAGATAGAGTGGCTCAGGACCTGGCAGAAACCGTTAAAACTGCCTTAGAAGCCACAGAAAAGCAGTTTCATATGGCTGTGGATGCCAGTGATACTGCCTCCAGGGCAATGGCTCAAGCCATATCCCTCAGAATGTTTGCCTGAGCTGGGTACTATTAATCTCTCTCAGGACACTCTGACTAAAACTGTGAATTTCTCTTGTGAGAACAGTTCTCTTTAGGGACAAAACAGAGACTTACATGAAAAAGGTGGAGGAATACAAAACCACCTATCAGAGTAATGCAGCTAAAGAGAAATCCTCTACCTTCTACAGACCACAAAGAGGGAGCAGAGCTAGGCATTACTGTCCCAGTGCCTTCTTTCCTATACCAATGCCCATGCCCTTGGATTACTCTCAGATGAGATCCTTTAAGGGAAGGGCCAGGAGAGTACAGAAATGTACTGATACCACTCCTTCAACAAAAATTCAAATAAAACACCTGACAGGGATGTTCAGGTCGCCTCCCCTCTACCTGTAGGAAGAAGTCTGACCCACTACCTCCACCAGTGGCACCACATTACCATAGACAAGTGGGTACTAGAGGTGGTGGGTCAACGACTTACTTACCCTGCAATTCAAAAAATGTTCTACTCAGTAGGGCCAGAGTGTGAAACCTCTTAACTACCACAGAGAAAATTTTGCTGGACTTAGAGGTAAAGTCTCTCCTGTCAGCAGATGCAGTGGAAAGAGTCCCTCTCTCACAGTGGGGGAAGGCATCTATTCCAGATACTTTCTAACCAAAAAGAAAAACTCGTACTGGCGACCCATTCTGGATCTCATGTATCTAAACAAGCACCTGTTCAATCCTAAATTCAAAATGGTCACCGTCTCAGTGGCGATGCCCTCTTTACAACAGGGAGACTGGCTAGCCTGCCTAGACCTAAGAGATGCCTATTTTCACATTACAATCAGACCATCTCACAGAAAATATCTTGGATTCAGGCTGCCTTCTGGTCACTACCAGTTTGCAGCTATGCTACTCAGCCTTTCTTCAGCTCCCAGAGTTTTCACAAAGTGCCTGGCAATAGTAGCAGCTCATCTAAGAAGACAGGAGGTCTCTGTCTTCCCATACCTAGACAACTGGGTCATAGTAAACAAGTGTCCCCAAAAGGTCAGAGACTCTCTCACTGTCACGCAGCACACCCTGAAGTCCCTGGGGTTCCTGATCAACACAGAAAAGTCCCAGTTTGAGCCAGTCCAACTCCTGAAATTTATTGGAGCAGAGCTGGACACACAGCAAGGCAAAGCCCTGCTCCCTGTGGACAGGGTAGAAAACCTCCAGGCTCTGGCACACTTGTTTGTCCTAGGCCAACCAAGACCAGCCAGACACTTCCTCAGACTTCTAGACCACATGGCATCTTCTACAGCTGTAGTGCCAGGGGCCAGGTTTCAGATAAGGGACATTCAGTACCATCTGAGGGCTCATTGGTTTAAAAAAAGACTGTTAAAACTCATCACAGTCACAAGGACCATTCTGCAAGCCCTGCACTGGTGGAAAGACAGGGAAGGCCTCAGAGAAGGTGTTCCCTTCCAGCAAAATGAACCCTACATAGTGCTCACAACAGATGCATCCTTGTTAGGGTGGAGTGCACATCTGGCATACCAGTCTGTAAGCAGGGTGTGGTCTGCCAGAGTGTCCAAGTGTTACATAAATCTACTTAAACTCAGAGCCGTGTACCTGGCTATCAAAGCCTTTGCTCCCCAGCTCAGAGATCAATCTGTCCAAATCAGGATGAACACCACCACTGATATGTTGTACATCAGCAAGCATGGGGGGCATAAGATTCACAAAGCTCTGTACAGAGGCTATGAAGATCTGATCCCTGGCCTACTCTTTGAACATGCATCTCATAGTTATTCACCTGCCAGGCAGGGACAATGTGCTGGCAGACTCCCTGAGCCATATCAGTCAAGGCCTCCATGAGTGGATCCTAAACAAACAAATGCTGGCCACAGTCTTCAGGAAGTGGGGCGCTCCAGAGTTAGAGCTCTTCACTTCCAAACAAAACTACCAGATTCCTCTGTACCATTGCAGGTCTCTGGCTCTGGGCTCAGTGCCATTGGATAACCTGTCTCTGGATTGGTCAGGGAGGTTCCTGTACACTTTCCCTCAATTAACCCTGATTCCCAGAGTCCTTCTAAAACTCACAAGCTAGCCAGCAGCCATGATTCTGGTGGCTCCAGACTGGGCGAGACAGCCTTACCCTGTTTCTCACTCTCTCAGTCAAATGGCCCATTCGCCTGCCTCCCACTCAGTCTTCTGACCCTGCCTCAGATGGGGTTAGCATACCCCAGCATAGAGTCTCTTCGCCTCAAAGCTTGGTACTTGAAGAGCTAGACTTCCCTGACTCTCAATATTCAGAGCAAGTCCTTAGAATCCTTCGACTGGCCAAGAAACCAAGGACCAAAAAGACTTATGCATCCAAATGAGAGAGTTTCCCCCTGGTGTAAAAAACAGGCAGATTAACCCTCTGCAGGGTAGCCTGTCATCCATACTAGACAATTTGGTACACTTGCAAGCATCAGGCCTTAGAGCCTCATCTCTGAAGCTTCACTTGGCAGCCATTTCAGCATACTTGTCTGTTGATAAGGAGAAATCCATAATTTCTCACTTCGGTTTTAAGAAATTCTTTAAAGGCCTGCTGCACCTTCAGCCCCCACTTAAGGAACCTGTTCCTCCTTGGGATTTGAACCTGTGTGTAGCTGTGCTGATGGAGTCTCCATTTGAGCCCATGACTACTGCAGGCTTAAAATATGTCACCTGGAAAACTGTTTTCCTAGTGACAGTCACTTCAGCCAGAAGAATTTCAGAGCTCTAAGCACTCTGCACTGAATCAAACTACATTATTACCCACAAGGATAAAGTATTTCTCAGAACCAACAGGAAATTTCTTCCTAAGGTAGAGTCTGAATTTCACTTAAACCAGTCTATAACGCTCCCTGTCTTTTTCACAGACAGTTCCACTCCTGGTGAGCGCACGCTTCATATCCTGGATGTCAAGAGGGCACCGACCTACTACATGGAGCAAGCAAAGCAGTTCAAGTCCTTACACACCCAGCTTTTCCTCACCTATGGTGAGGTGGGCAAAGACAGGCCAGCCTCTAAGAGGACTATCTCGCATTGGATAGTCTCTTGCATCTGGTTCTTAAGTTTGGCAGACAGTCACCTAAGTCCTCAGATCCCAATCCACTAGGGGCATCGCAGTCTCAGTGGCAGCAGCAAGGGATGTTCCTTGCTCGACATCTGCAAAGCAGCTACCTGGAAGACTGTATACACACCCTCACAAAGCACTACTGCTTGGATGTACAGTCCAGATCAAATGCCAGATTTGGCACTGCAGTCCTGCAGAATGTCTTTCCAAAGTAGGTTGTCTTCCCTCCTCCCAACTGCACTGCTTTGTAGGCTGCACTAGTCAAGTATGCTGAAGGATTCCTGGGGTGAGAAGAAAAAATGACTTACCATAGACCGGAATTGCAGGGGAAGGGTACAGAAGCTAGGGAGGCGAACACTAACCCTTTCATGGAGAGCAGGGTATTGGAGGAATTGAGTAAGTTAAGGGTGGACAAGGCAATGGGGCCGGATGCCATACATCCCAGGGAGCTTAGGGAAGAGCTGGTGGCACCATTAACAAAGTTGTTTAACTTATCTCTGGATACGGGAGCGTTCCAAGGGACCTGAAAAGAGTGGACGTGATGCCATTGCACAAGAGAAAAGGGAAGGAAGAGCCAAGTAACTATCGCATGGTCAGTCTTACCTCGGTGGTGGGTAAACTTATGGAGACACTCGTTAAAGAAAGGTTAATACAATACCTGGCAGAAAGTGGTCTTCAGGATGACAGACAACACGGGTTCATGGAGGGAAGATCATGCCAGACTAACCTGATCAAATTCTTCGACTGGGTGATGAGGGTGAGCGATCAGGGATGGGCGGTGGATGTGGGTAAGCTTATGGAGACACTCCTTAAAGAAAGGTTAGTACAGTAGTTGGCAGAAGGTGGTTTTCAGGATGACAGACAACACGGGTTCATGGAGGGAAGATCATACCAGACGAACCTGATCAAATTCTTCGACTGGGTGACGAGGGTGAGCAATCAGGGTTGGGCAGTGGACATGGCCTATCTGGACTTCAGCAAAGCCTTTGTTACTGTCCCTCACAGGAGGCTGGTGAGCAAACTGGGCAGTTTGGGGGTAGGGAAGAAAATAGCAAATTGGGTGGAAAATTGGCTTGGGGTCAGAGGCCAAAGTGTGGTTGTCAATGGGATTCACTCCAGGGAGGAAAAGGTGACAAGTGGGGTACCCCAGGGGTCAGTATTGGGGCCGATACTGTTTTATATTTACATTGGAAATATAGCAGACAGACTAAATGGGAAGGTGTGCCTATTTGCGGATGATACAAAAATTTGCAATAGGGTGGACACGGGGGGGGTGAAGCAAATGAGAGAGGACTTGATAAGAGCTGGAGAAGTGGTCGGAGAGTTGGCAACTGAGATTTAATACAAGGAAATGCAAAATAATGAACATAGGGCACAAGAATCCAAAGGCCACGTACACACTGGGGGGGAGGTGGTTCTGATTATGCAACAGGAGAGGGATCTGGAGATTATCATATCAGATAATTTAAGAGAGGCAAATCAGTGCAGTAAAGTGATGGGTAAGGCAAACGGAATGCGGGCTTGCATAGGATGGGGTATTACTAGTAGGAAAAGAGAAATGATCATGCCCCTATATGGGTCCATGGTACATCCACATCTGGAGTATGGATTACAGTTCTGGAGACCTCACCTACATAAAGTGGAGAGAGTTCGGAGGAGGGCATCCAGAATGGTGCAGGGCATGCACAAGAGGACATATGAAGAGAGGATGAAGGAGCTGAACCTGTATTCCCTGGAAACGAGAGAGAGAGGGATATGATCAAAACGTTTAAATACCGGAAGGGACTAAACAAGGTGAAGGAAGGGAGCATCTTCAAGATGAAATATAATCCAAAAACTAGGGGACATAGCTTAAAACTGGAGGGTGAAAAATACAAATTATTTACAGAGGGGGTGGTGGGCCCATGGAATAAGCTACCAGAGGGATGGTGGTGGATGCAAAATCGGTGGGGGAGTTCAAGATGGCATGGGATAACTACATGGGATTAAGCAATAAAGGGAGGGACAAGTACACTGAAGGGAAAGAGGGGCTAGGAAGTTACATGGGGGGGACAGGGGGAGTAGGTTGAAAGGATCGGGGATGCACATGGGGAGGGATGGGGCAGACTAGATGGGCCGATGGAGTACTTTTCTGCCGACACATTTCTATGTTTTTATAGTAATATTTCTTCCAAGGGATCTCTCAGTATTCTTGACCTCCCACCCAGCCTCCCCTCACGTAACTTAGCTGGGTATAGTAATGCAGTCCTTGCCTTGAGCCACATTTCTTTATGAAAAGCAAATGGTATTCAGACAACAATGAAGTCTTGCTGTATTCCGACTATTGCAGTGATCACCAACCTTTGAACTGCCCCAGAGAACAAAGAGTTAACTTTCCAGGCAGGGCATGGAACGCTGAGCTCAAGCTCAGTTGAAGCCTCTGTCAGCTGTTGTTTAAACTCCAACTGTCAGATTCTTTACTCCGCCTCACTGAACAGTCACTTCGGAGATTTCTCCTTCGCTCGGTTCAAAAAAGTCGGTTAAAGTGTCGTTTTTTTCGCTCGGTTTCTACCAAATTTCTGCTACTGAACCTGTCGGTTTAAGTCTCTGTCTGTGGTACCGTGAGTATTAGATAGGTTTTGTATTAGTTTCTGTGTGGAACTTGTAAACATCGGATCGGTTCGGTTTGAACCGATCAGGTTTGTGTTAAAAAACATCTGTCTTTATTAGAGTGTGGTAACCGGTCCGTATCGGTTCTAAAGAAAACAGATTTGATTACGTTTTTTTCCAAGACCCGTAACACGGTCAGGAACCGATAGGGGTGTCTTGCCTGGCGGATTGACGAAAAAAGGGTAAGTTGTGGTTAGGGTTGGCCATGTCTGAGAAACCCAAGAAAAAAGGGCCCACTGGGTTTCAACACTGTAGTGTGTGTGGGGAAGCCTCTGCTAAGGTTGATCCCCACACCACCTGTGTTTATTGTCTGGGGTTTGACCACCTCAATTCAGACTGCCAAATTTGTAAAAGTTTTCCCAAAGCTACCCTGGATAAGAGAGTAGGTAGACTGTGGGAAAGGGAGGCCAAGAAGTCTGCTGACCTGGATGGCCAGCCCGGTTCGGTTCCCACCAAACCAGAAGGAGTGCCCTCTGACCAGGGCGACACTTCTTCGGGCAAAAGGAGAACCGATTCTGAGGAGTCAGTTCCAGTTAAAAGAAAGAAAAGGGAAAAATCATCCGGTTCGGATCCACAAGTTCTTTCTCCAACCGCTGATGAAATAGCCAAAGCGATAAGGATAGTTCAGTCGCTGAATTCGGTTCCGGCCGAACCGGCACCATCTGTCAGGGGCTCGGTTCGGTCGGTTCCCCCGGTTCCGGATTATACTTTAGAAGAATTTTATGAACCGGAGAGGGAGAGTATGAAGATAATGATGATGATGGTGATTATGAAAGTCTGGATGTGCCAATTGACCCAGACATCTCTCCAGACAGACCTTCAGGTGTTTCTCCTCCTAGGCTTTCTCAGTCCCCGTCCCACTTTATGTTTTACAAGAAAGTGGCTGAAGCCCTCCAGCTTCCTATGGAAGAAGCAGTAGAGGATCAGGAGGAGCCTGATTTTGTTGAGATGATGGACATCCCAGAGTCCAGGAGATTGTCTATTCACCTCCATAAATCTTTTGGGAAACAGACATTTAAAATTCTAATAACTCCTAATTCCGTACCTCCTGTGGACAGAAGAATGGACAAGAGGTATACCCTTTTAGGCTCTGACATGGAGTTCCTTTCCCAGCAATGCAGCCATGTTGGGGTAGTGCAGGCTGCTGCCTGTGATAAGGCAAATATTCCCTTGGCTTCACACCCCCCAGATAAGGACTCCAGGAGGATTGATGCCATGGCAAAGAAACAGTACATGGCAGCATCTTTGGGACTCAGGCAGGCTAACTATATGGCCTACACAGCTAGATACCAGAAGTCCAGGTGGGACACTGTGCTGGCTCTAGCTAAACAGGCCCCTGACCAGCTTGCCAAGGAGCTGGAGTAGGTGGCTGCGGATGGGATTGAGGCATCCAAGGTGCAATTTCATGCTGCTGTGGACTCCAATGATGTTTCATCTAGAGTCAAGGCTACATCTGTGGCCCTTCAGAGGATGGCTTGGCTCAGATGTACTAGCCTATCACAGGATACCCAGGCTAAGGCCATGGATTTTCCTGTCATTGGTAATTCTCTGTTTGGGGAGCAGACAGAGAACTATATGAAGAAGATGGACGAGTACAGGACCACCTACAGGAGTGATCAGGCCAAAGAAAGGCAAGCCACTCCTCAGAGGCATTATTCCAGGGGCAGGGGCAGGCCCTTTCAAAGGCCTTTTTACCAAGCCCAGGCCTCCTCTTCTGCTTATGCTCAGAGGGGGTTCTTTAGAGGGAGAGGCAGACAGGGTATGAGCAGGCCTGCTCCCACCCCTCAGCCTAAAGCCCCTGCCAAGCAGACACCCTGATGAGTCTGCCCGGGCCGATTCTCCAATACCTGTAGGGGGCAGGCTGGCTTACCCTGTCCAGGACTGGAAGTCTTTAACATTAGACAAGTGGGTCCTCGAAGTAGTAAGCCGGGGACTGGTTCCCAGCTTCAAAAAATTTCCCGAGATGAGAACCAGATCCTTTCCACCTGCAAGTCCATCGGATACCCTTGCCCTAGAGGCAGAGGTTTCTTCCCTGTTGGCTCTCAGAGCCATAGAAAGGGTTCCTACCCTACACAGGGGCAAAGGATTGTACTCCAGGTACTTCCTAACCCCCAAAAAGACAGGAGAATGGCGGCCCATCCTGGATCTGAGAAATTTAAACAAGCACCTTTTAAAGCCAAAATTCAAAATGGTGACTCTGGGAATAATTCTGCCCTCTCTAAGGCCTGGGGACTGGCTAGCCTCCCTGGACCTCAAAGATACCTAATTTCACATTCCCATCAGGTGCTCCCACAGAAAGTACCCCTCAGGTTCGAGTTGCGCTCAGGCCACTATCAATTCAGAGCAATGCCCTTTGGCCTAACATCAGCCCCAAGGGTGTTCACAAAGTGCCTGGCAGTAGTGGTTGCTTTCCTAAGGAGAAAAAATATCTCCATCTTTCCATATTTGGACGACTGGCTCATAGTGGGTCAGTCTCCAGACCAAGTCAAGTCACATCTTCAGATAACTCAGCAACTGCTCACTTGCTTAGGATTCCTCCTAAGCCTTCCAAAGTCAGTTCTCGAGCCAGTACAGCTCCTCACCTTTATAGGGGCAGAGCTGGATACAGTAAGAGCAAAAGCCTTCCTTCCCCTAGACAGGGCAAAGACCCTTATAGAACTGGCCTCTTCTTTCACCCTTCAGGTGTCTCGACCAGCAAGGCACTTCTTGCAGCTCCTGGGCTACATGGCAGCCTCTACAGCAGTGGTCCAGGGGGCAAGATTCCAGATGAGGGACATTCAGTTCCACTTAAGAGCCTTCTGGTCCCAAAGAAAGGATTCCCTTACCAAACTAGTCCCAGTAACTCGAACCCTGATCTAGGCTTTGCAATGGTGGCAGGATCAAGACAGTTTAAGACAGGGAGTTCCTTTTGTCACTCAGTCTCATTCACTAATCCTCACCGCAGACGCCTCCCTCTTGGGCTGGGGAGCCCACTTGGGGGATCTTACCACCCAAGGTCTGTGGTCACTTCAAGAATCTCTGCTTCACATCAATGTCTTGGAACTCAGGGCAGTGTTTCTGGCACTGCAAGCTTTTTCCAAATCTGTACAGAACAAGGTGGTCCAGATCAGAACCGACAATACCACCACAATGTGGTACATCAACAAGCAAGGAGGCACTCAGTCTACGGCCTTGTGCACAGAAGCAATGAAGTTGTGGTCTCTGGCCTATTCCCTGCAAACCTCTCTGATAGCAGTTCACCTCCCAGGGAAGGACAATGTCCTAGCAGATGCTCTCAGCAGGATATCTCAGGGCCACCACGGATGGCCCCCTAGATCCCTAGTTTTGAAAGTGATTTTCTCCAGATGGGGCACTCCACAGATAGATCTTTTGCAGCCCCAGACAATCACCAACTTCCTCTTCTGTTGCAGACCCCCAGTCTTGGGCTCAGTCCCCCTGGATGCTCTGGTTCTGAATTGGGAAGGGAAGTTCCTGTATGCTTCCCCCCCTTCCCTCTCCTGTTCAAGGTGCTAGTCAAGATCAGGTATCAACCATGCAAAGTGATTCTGATCGCTCCAGACTGGGCCAGACAGCCCTGGTATCCACTGTTGCTGTCCTTAGCAGTCCACCTTCCCCTGTCTCTTCCCATGAATTACAACCTGTTGACATCCTCTCAGGGGAGGATTTGGTATCTGAATCTCAGATCTCTCAATCTCAAGGCCTGGCTCTTGAAGAGTTAGAATTTGCTGATCTGCACCTCTCTCAAGGTGTTCTGGATATTCTTAAGGCTTCTCGAAAGCCTTCCACCAGAAAGACTTACAACTCCAAATGGAAAAGGTTCACTATTTGGTGCTCTGATAAGCATATTTCTTCAGAATCTGCTGAGTTGCCTACTGTCCTGGACTATATGGTTCATCTCAATTGCTTGGGACTTAGACCAGCTACACTTAAAGTGCATCTGGCAGCTGTTTCTGCCTTCTTGTCAGTAGGCAAGCCCTCTCCTCTATCAGCCCACCCTGTATTTTGTAAATTCTTCAAGGGATTGCTGCACACCAATCCTCCCTTCAGAGACCCTGCTCCTGCTTGGGACCTTAATGTTTGCATTGCTCAGCTTATGCAACCCCTTGAGCCTTTGTCCTCTGCAGAGCTTAAGTACTTGACTTGGAAAACTGTGTTTTGGTAGCCATTAACTCTGCCAGGCGAATCAGTGAATTGCAAGCCCTGTCAGTGGAGCCTGATTTCATCTCTTTCCGTAGAGATAAAGTGGTCCTAAGAACTAACAGGAAGTTTTAGCCTAAGGTGGTTTCAGATTTCCACCTTAATCAGTCTGTGTCTCTCCCTGTTTTCTTCACTGACCAGTCCTCCTCTGGAGAGAGGCGGTTGCACAGCCTGGACATAAAAAGGGCCCTTAGCTACTTCATAGAGTGCACCAAGGGTCACAGGTTTGGGTCCCTCCAGTTGTTCCTCACTTATGGAGAGGTTGGTAAGGGCAAACCTGCCACAAAAAGATCTATTGCCAGGTGGATTGTCTCTTGTATACAATTCTGCTATGAAAAATTGGGTAGAACCTCACCCTCAGACCTGAGGGCTCACTCTACTAGAGGTTCAGCTGCTTCCCTGGCTGCTGCCAGGGATGTTCCTATCTTCGAAATTTGTCAAGCAGCCACCTGAAAAACAGTCCATACATTCACCAAGCATTACTCTCTGGATATCCAGGCTAGGAGTGATGCTTGGTTTGGCACTGCAGTACTTCAGAGCCTTTTCCCAAAGTAGGTTCTGTCCCTCCTCCATGGAGGTACTGCTTGATAGTCTGCAATAGTCAGAATACAGCAAGACTTCATGTTGTTTGAAGAAAAAATTACTCACCTTAGTAATGTTGTTTCTTCTAATGGAGTCTTGCTGTATTCTGACTCCCGCCTCCCCTCTCAGAACCTGGTTTTTGGGATGTGGGTGGGCAGGAGCAGTGTTGGCACCTAGAGGTGCCCCTTTCTCACCCTCCTTTTATTTTGGTGTGTGTTGTGTTTTGTTTTTGGGTTTCTGACTTGAGTCTTTGCTTTGAAACCAAAAACCCTTTTTAACAAATTTAGTTGCCAGTTGGCTAGTGTGAGTTTTACAGTTTCCACACAGAATGCCTAGTGAGTATAGCTTGTAAAGATCTGACGGTTGGAGTTTAAACAACAGCAGACAGAGGCTTCAACCGAGCTCGAGCTCAGCGTTCCATGCCCTGCATGGAAAGTTAACACTTTGTTCTCCGGGGCAGTTCAAAGGTTGGTGATCACTGCAATAGTCAGAATACAGCTAGACTCCATTAGAAGAAACAACATTACTAAGGTGAGTAAGTTTTTCATCTGTCTTCATTGAAACATGATGTATGTAGTTTGCCTAGAAGAGAGTTCCATTGTCTTTTGTTTTTTCCTTAGCATTTGCATAGGTTTAGGGTTTGGGGCCTTTTGCCCCTAGGCTTCAGAATGAATAATCTGACTGGAAGCACAGTGGCACCTATAGGCAGCACTCTCTTATCACACTCTGACTGGCTAATTCCATGGCATCAGTAGCATAACTCTACCTCTGGGGCAGCTGAACCCAGCTGGCATAACCACACTAGTCAAGAATACCGATGGATCCCTTAAAAATAATATTACTATGGTAAATAATTTTTTTTTTCCTTTCTGTGCAACCAGATATGATTCATGAACAAGATCATGAAATTCTGTGTAGACAGACAGTTTGAGCACATGAAGTCTGAGGAACAAGGATCCTATTTTCAAGGTGCTATCCTTTGCAATAAAGAATACAGAGAAGATACAAACAGAAAAACTGATGTGTGTGTGTATACAGTATATATAATGGGTAGGGAAAATATGCTCTGCTGGTTGGCTGAAACACACCATATAACTGTGCGTATATCAGAGCGCAACCGCACCCCCCTCCAAAACAGTCCTGGCCATTTTATAAGATAGAGAACCCACTCTAGGGTGTGTAGTTGCAGTCTGATATATGCACGCCTTGGGTGGTTGAATACACTCGGCCTGTGGCCTCGTGCATCACAACATACACCAAGACATGCGTATATCAGAGCACGACCGCACGCCCTACAAGGGGTTATCTATTACATATATATGTTGCAAAAACTTGGTTAATACTCCAGTTAGGGTCAAAGCGACAAAAGTTGGGAAATGAGACGTTAGGGTTTCCCTAACACACACGCACCAGGCAGGAGAGCAGGTGTGGGGTGTGCCTTGGGTTTCTCAAGCCTAACACTCACCCCATTCCATCTGTAAATAAGATCAGATGTGTAGACTTTATGAGAATGGGGTTAGCTTTAGGCTTAAGAAGCCCAAGGCACACCCCACACCTGCTCTCTTGCCTGGATTAGGAGGGTGGGGTATTAGGGAAACCCTAACACCTCATTTCCCAACTTTTATCGCTTTGACCCTAACTGGAACATTAACCAAGTTTTTTGAAACTTATTTCCTTACTTTTTGAGATCGTGTAGTAGTATCCTTATTTTACTGTGGGAAGGACCCTGCGCTCCCATCCCTCCATAGATGCATACATACATGTAGCTGTGGAAGCACAGGACCCTCCAAGCCCTGCGCTTCCATTTATAGGACAACAGTGACCTAATTAGCATAGCCTTCTTATTACCCCACCTCATGTACCCGGTACAGACAATTTTCGAATCCCTGCCAAAACGTAATTCTATGAAACTGCAATGCCGTTCCACACCACAGATGTGAAAACACATTTTGGGTAGGATTTGAAAAATGACAGCTGTGACATACATGAGGTGGGGTGATAAGAAGGCTATGTTGAAAATCTGGGGTTAACATATTTAAAATGTCCAAAGTTACAAGCTAGCTTTGCGAAATTGCAACAAATGGTCATAACTTCGGCATTTTTCCTTATTATGACCCCAGATTTTCAGCGTAGTCTTATTATGACACCACCTCATAAACCCCATAGGTGAATGTTTTCAAATCCATGCCAAAATGGCATTCCGCACTATAGGTAGGAAAACAGGTTTCGGACAGGATGTAAAAAATGACAGACCATGAGGTGGTGTGAAAAAAATGACTGTGCTAAAAATTTGGAGTCAAAATATTGAAAATTACCCAAGTTATGTGCGTGCATAGAAACATTTCAACGAACGCTCATAACCCGGCCATTTTTAGGAATGTTTTAACCAAATTTTCAACATGGCCATTTTGGGACCCTACCTCATGAACACTATTGGTGAACTTTCATTATTCGGTCCCAAAAGGCAATTTCACACAGCAACCGCAAAATCACCTTCCGGTCTCGATTAACGAAATAACAGTGCCAGTGTACATGAGGAGGGGTCCCAAAAAGGCTGTCTTGAAAATTAGGTGAAAAAATTCCTAAAAATGACAAAGTTATGAACATAAGTTCAAAACGTCATTGAAATACATTATACGGCACTTACCTTGATTCCTCAGTTCACGGTTCGGTTTTGAAGTGTGGAGATGTGTCTCGGTTCACAGAAGATGACAGTGTATGACCTCCGGTGGTAAGTATAGGGTAAGGGGTGTGTGGGGTGGTGGGTGCTCAGTGGGAAGGTCTGGATGGGGGCTGGGGACGATGAGGGTCCACTTTCTTTTTTTCAGGTTAAAAAAAACAAAAGACATTGGGGGACTGTTCTTTTTACAGGATCAAAGTAAATAAATATTTTTGGACACTGGGGGTGGGCTCCCCAGTGTCCCACATTGCTGGGAGGGGGGCTTGTATTGCCGACACAGGGGCTGGGACCCCTGATGTCAGCACTCTCAGTAAAACAACAAGCTATGGGGGGCATCCGACACCGGGGTGGGCAATAAAATCAAATCCATTATTCATCACCCAAGCGTCAAATCTATCCCGTTTAGCTGTTAAGCTTTGAATGTTTAAATGTACAAAACTTAGGGAATTTCTTATTACCCTCCAGTTACATTGTTCACTTTCACATGGCCCAGGGATTGGATGTATAGAGCCAAAAGAAAGGAGTAATAAAAATTAGTAAGTGCTTAAAATGTAAACTGGCATTAGTTTTGGCTTTAATCTTATTGAAAAAGAGGTTCATACTAATACTGAAGGTTAAGGAGCTAAGAAGGTTGTATTCCCATATAAGCTCCTACCATGCTCCCTTATCATACACTATTTCCTGATTGTGTATAAGTATCAAGTCTTTTTTTAAACTGTTTTTGTCCTTACTGTTCTCTCTAATGGCAATTTGTTCCATGGATTAATCACTTTCTCTGTGAAAAAGGCTTTTCTCTTATTTGTGTAGAATCTTTTTGGCCCGAGTTGCAGAGGGTGTCCCCTGGTACCTAGGTTATCATTTTTGAATTCAAGGTTTAATTCATTTATCAAATGGCAATCCTGCATGTTATCGTAACATAATGATAAGTCACTTCTAATTCTTTTTGTATCTAAAGACATGGGGTTTAGCTTCTGTAGACGCTCAGTATATGACAATGTCTTTATGTTATAGATCATTTTAGTTGCCTGTCTTTGAATCCTCTATAACCCGGCTGCTGCCCCTTAATAATAAAGCCCCATGGCTGGCTGCCATAGTCCAGAACTGGTCTTACATAAAGGCATTATCACGCTTTCATTTCTACTTCTGAAGTTTAATTTAGTTTGTTTTTTTTGTTGACCGGGTAAGTGCACTAGACAAATCCTGCCTATTTTCAGGCACGACCCGGGGGAGGGGGATACAGATGAATGCCAACTGACCTTGAACCAGATTAAGCTGTTGGTGGTATTTTGAGTGAATGAGGGAAATTTGGCCAGGACACCGGGGAAATTCCCCAACTCTTTTCGATAAGTGCCATGGGATCTTTAACATCCACCTGAACTACCACCAATCCAGGCAGATGGGACCTCGGTTTAATGTCTCATCCGAAAGACAGCACCTCAGAGGTGCAGCACCCCTCTCATGCTGCACTACAGTATCAGTATTGGGATATTAACCCAAGTGCCAGATGTGGGAACTGAACCCACAGCCCTCTGATCTCCCGGCCTCAGAGGCGAGTGTGCTACCTACTGAGTCACTGACACTGCAAGTTCTTTTCATGGACCAAGTCACCAAAGTAGTCTTTTTGCCTTAGTAATTTGTGAGTTACAGTGTGTATCCTAGGCTAATTTCCATTATTGTTATGCCTAAAGAGACTGGTGATATGTTGAGCAAGAGTATGCCAACTAGACAAAACGTGCCAAATAACACCCCCACCCCACCCAACTAACTAAGCCAATAACATCATTATGAGAAATGCCATAAAAATATGTTTGCTTGAAACCCCCATTAGAGGGGGTAACGCTACTATTTACCCTGTTTCAATAGTGTTATATCATACAGATGAAAATTAAAACAGTGATATTGGTTTTCAGCCTGTACACTAACATCAAATAGGCAAACAATTAGCAAACTCAACATTATAATACCCATTACAAAAAACGAATAAAACTTACAATACCCAAGTATTAAGAACTGTAAGACCCAGAAAACAAAGTCCTTGGTTCCAGCTTCCCCTGCTGACTCTTGCAGACTCCCTACTCTTCTGGATTTCTCAGCCAGAGGATGACGATGACGCTGCTTCCAAGATGCCACTGCATCTTAGGGCTGTTGATTTACATAGCTCACCTGGCCTACCTACAGTTGCCCTACCACTGCAGTTGATTGGTGGAGCCGGTGTACTGGCAGGAGTTCAAACATCTGGGTAGGCTGCAGAACGGGGACAGAACCATTGCTTATTAAAATGCAAATTGAAACATTAACAGCGCACAGTCACTAAAAGACACACTCTTCCGAGTTGAATTGAAATCACACAGCACCTAACAGTATATGACTCTCACAGCAGACCTCAGTACAATTCCTGCTCACTCTTACACTACCGGATATGGTATTCAGCCTTCAACTCTGCAGTTTCTCAGTGCAATCTTGCTTATCAGTCTCACTATAGATTTTAAAAGGGAGACAGTAAGCACTTTGACACTTAGGCTCCGATTCTAACTACGGGTAATGCTGGTATTAGGATCCAGTACAGACAACTGTAATACACAGCAGTACACAGGTGAGCTTACGCTACAGCACATCGAGGAATGGAGTTGGATGCCTGCTGGGGGGGGTTACTGGGTGTGGGCGTGTGTGCAAACCAAGGATAACTCTTCCAAAAGTTTAAAGTCCAAACCCAGCAGTTGACCTGATCATGTAGCTCGAACTTGGAGCTGAGCAGCAGTGCAGCCATTTTGCTAGCCTCCCCGAAAAAAACACACACAATTCTTCTCATGCGCCAGTCATATTCTGCTCTTGGACCCACCAGGCTGCCACAGTAGTTTAGTTACATCCCCCAACAAAAAAAATATACCTTTAGGGTCGGAGGTGGAGGTGTGAATTCGGGAATATAGAAGTATTTTTCACTCATTTTAGTTTGTGGGGGGAAAAACAAGATAGTGGCTCGTGTTAAAGGATTTTTCCCTCACGAAAATGTAATTGATCTCGTGAGAAAGAATCCTTTTTCACTAGATTAGTCCTTTGTTGAACTTTCTTTCTCTATCCTGGAAAGTGATCTTCCCATTGAAAACAGTGGGAACTCAAAAATTTAGTAACTTTTTATTTATTTTTATTTATTTAGCTTTTGTTAACCGGGTAAGTGCACTAGCCATAAAATGACTATTTTCAGGCATGACCCGGGAGAGTACAGGCATGCAGAAGCTTAACAGAAATAACAAATTATAAGTGATTTACATACAGTGAGTTAAAGAGGATACAATATGTCAGAACATACAAAGTAAAGCGGTTTACATACAATGAGTTAAAGTGGATACAATATATCAGAGACATACAGAGTAAACCATTTATAAGTTCATAGGTGCCTACCTATCCAATGAATAGAGAGGACCTTGGACAATAAATTATCAGGTGACATATCATATGAACAGAACAAGGTACACAAAAACAAAAACAGGTAATACAAAAGGAAGAAATAACCATTGAGAGCAGGGAGTGTCATTAAGGTCGGTAAGTGAGGAAGAGGGGAGCAAGCCATGAAATTAGATTAAATGAGTGTATGTAAGTGTAAGGGAGATGCCTGCAGTGCAGGATTGTATATGGGCAGGGAAAGGGAGCCAGGACAGGCTGAGGCAGTAAGAGGGTTATATAGAGGCGAGAAAATACTATTGTATGGCAAGAGACATCAGTCATTAGGTAGGGTGAAAGCAGGAACAGGTATAG
The DNA here is from genome assembly GCA_016271365.2 of Neoceratodus forsteri. NCBI lineage: Eukaryota > Metazoa > Chordata > Ceratodontiformes > Ceratodontidae > Neoceratodus > Neoceratodus forsteri. Next base: position 1,018,140,169 of record CM057454.1, on the reverse strand, counting down.
GCAGTCAGCAGATTCGAGCGCAGTTTTCTTTTAAAGCATGTGTGGGAGCTAGAAAGTCTAATGTCGAGGGGAAGGGAATTCCACAGTTGTGGAGCCGCATGCTCAAATGCAACAGTTCCTTTCCTAGTGCGGCACCTCGGCAAATTCAGAAAGGATTTATCAGCTGATCGTAGACCATGGAATGTGTCCTGAGGAACAAGCATAGCTGCAAGACGCCTAGGGGTTTGATTTTGAATTATTGAATCAATAAGAGAGCCAAGGTAGTATTTCCTACTAGCTAACGGAGAGAGCCAGCCAAGATCCTTATAAAGCTGACAGTGGTGTTTAAGCCGAGGAGCAGAAGAGGCAAGCGACATATGTTGTTATACGTAATATCCCATCTGAGTAGGTCAGATCTTCCTGGACTAAGTCTCCATCACTCATTCACACTAGTGGGATAGCGCGGAGGTGCTAGGACCAGCGGAGCCAATAATTTTCTGGACGATTGGCGCTGAGGTAGGACCACGCATGCGCGACCGCGAGATTGACTTCGCGCCTGTGGCAGGCTATCTCGGCGTCGACCCTCCAACCTCCTCAGTTCCTTTTCTCCTGCTGTTGAGTGCGCTTGGATGTCGACGTCGCTCGTCTGCTGGAGTCAAAGTTTTTGTCTATACGACAGCAGCTTTTAGTGTTTAATTGAACTATTTAGTAGTAATTTTTTTTTTTATTTTACAAACAAGATTATGAAGAAAAAGAAATTCTTTCCTGCCATCAACGGAGTCGTCCTTAGACGGTAGCGGTGAAGGTAGGAAGACTTCATTTGAAAGTTGTTATGGCAGAGGGGCTGTGCCCGGTCCACCACCCTTAAGTAATAGGGGAGGGTCTGACTACGGACAGTCCTGTGCTCGGGGGACAGTCCACGCAAGATGAATCTGGCGGTGCGAGGGATCCGGCTCCGCTTAGCCTCGAGCTCTTCTTCGTCGTTTGGGAAGAAGAGTCAGTGCCTTGCCGAGGTTGCCCGTGGTGGTGTCTGCACGAGATTGCCAGGTCGATAGGCCTGAACTGACTGTGAGTTCCCTTGGCCCCGCCTCCTAACGGGCTGCATACTCGACTCCAGACTCCATCTCTGTCCTCGTTGGAGTTCCGGTGAGCAGTTTTATTTATTTATTTGTAAAATCAGTTTACAACCTTTGAGCCAGAGGCTCTTTTCCAAAGGTACCTCGTCACATTAAAGACATACATAGTGTTTTAGGTTACATAGCATAGGTTTGCAAGACATACATAGTGTTTTAGGTTACATAGCATAGGTTTGCAAAACAATAGGCGTTCAACAGAGGCGCCACGTCACACTGAGGTCAGACAAAATACATTTAGGTTACAGGGTACATGTAATTGAGAACAGGTGTTACACAAGTTGGTATCAAGAATTGAGCAATCTACTAGGTATACAATGAAACAGCTGGCACTGGCCAGGTTAGACATAGGCACGGTGTACCGGGAAGCGATGGTGGGGATGGCTAGGTGGAGAGCCGCCCGGTGGGCATTGTCATGAGAAGTTGGGGTGGAGGCTACTTTCAGAGACAGGAGCAGCTACGAGTGTTGAAGAGTTGGTTTCGAAGGGTGGTTTTGAACTTGGAGATGGTGGTGGCATTGGCGATGGGGGCAGGGAGAGAGTTAAACCAGGATGGGGCTCTGTAGCAGAAGGACCTCTGGCCACGGCTGGTTCTTGATCTGGGGACCATTAGGGTGGTCTTGTTGGATGACCGTGTTGCAATAGTGGGAGGGCTCTGGTGGATGGATGCCGTTACCCCAGGGGGGGAGAGCCCGAGTGGGGTTTTTTTTGTGAGTCGACAGGTTTGATATAGACCGTTCATCCAGGGTGAGGAGTTTAGCCTCGTCATACAGTTGACAGGTGTGTGTGAGCCTGGGGGCACCAGTAATCAATCTGCAGGCTTTATTCAGGGTTAGGTGAATTTTTTTGAGTGCAGTCGTGTTGGCAGCACCATAGACTGGTAGACCATAGTCTACAAGGGACAAAATGGATGACGTAACAGCGAGCCGGAGTGCATTTGGGGGAAGGCAGGTTCTATGGCGAAAGAGGATGCCAAGCCGTGTGTTAGTGGCGGATGTTAGGGCATCTATGTGGTTGTGAAATGTGAGGGCTGAGTCGAAGGTAACCCTAAGGTATTTGTAGGAGCAGACTTGTTCCAGTGGCTGATTGATACTAGGAAGGATATAGAGTGGGTGGTTGCTAGCTTTGTTTTGGGGGTGGGAAAAGAGCATAGCTTTGGTCTTTTTAAGATTGATGACGAGTCTGCGCTCCTTAAACCAAGCTTCGGCACTATTGAAAGACTGCTGTAGGGTGTCCTGAAGGGAGACGGGATTGCAGTGGGTGGCAAAAAGGACAGCGTCATTTGCATACAGGAGAATTTTGCCAGGGCATGCACTGGGCAGGGTGTTCAGATAGAGCAAGAAGAGAAGGGGGCCCAGGATGGAGCCTTGGGGGACCCCAGAGTGAATGGGACGGGTATCAGAGAGTATCCCATTGATTTTTACACACTGTGATCGAGCGGCAAGATAGCTTGTGCACCATGCTAGGGGGCCAGCCGAGAGACCAGTATGGCAGAGAGCATTCAGCAGAAGTGGATGGGAGACGGTGTCGAAAGCCTTTGAGAGGTCGATGAACACTGCACCAGTTAGGGAGCTGGTATCCAAGGAGGAGTGTAGGAAGTTGGAGAATTCAATTAGGGCAGTGCTGGTACTGTGACCAGCATGGAAGCCATGTTGCTCTGGGCATAAGATGTTATGCTTAGCCAGATAATCAGTGATTTGAATGGCCACCACTTTTCAGGGCTTTAGAGATGGGGGAGGATGGAGATTGGCGGTAGTTGTTGGCAGACCTGTTCCCTTTATGAATTGGTGATTATGGCTGTTTTCCAAGCCGTGGGAAATTGTCCCAGGCAGAGCGATCGGTTAATTAGGCTGGTGAGTGGGGCAAGGACTTCATCTAGCACCAGCCTGAGGATACTGGGGTCCAGTGAGTCACCTCTCACCTCTGGGCCACTCCTGTGGAGCAGGGGGTTTGACTTTCCTTTTTTCTTGGTTGTGTTCCTGTTTTTGGGGCCTCCGGGCCTCAGAGCCATTGGACCAGAGCCGGGTCAATTGGATCAGAATGAGCGCAGTGCCCTCTTGGTGTCTTCGCCATCGTGTCAGCCCCTCGTGCCTACCCCCCTCTTCCTTTTCCATGCTGGGGCCGGCACGGGCACCACCTTTCTCCTTCTCCCCATCTTTTCCATTGGCTTTTCCACTGTGTTTTTCCTGGCGCTGTGCCCGACACCTTGGTGGCGCCGCAGGTCCGGTGCCGTGCCACTGGTTTGGCATTGGTGCCATAGGTGGCGCCGCTGTTGTTTGGGTCGGCGCCGTGGATCAGTGCCATAGCTCGGCACTGCACTCGGCGCCATGCTCGGTGCCGCGCTCGGCGCCGTGGGTGCTGTCATTGTTGCCTTCATTGCCTGCGCCACTAGCGGTGCTGTGGGTGTCTCCCGGTGCCACAGATGCCCGCAGGTGCTCGTGGGTGTTGCAGGCAGCGCCGGGCACCCAGCGGGTGATGCAGCGGGTGGTGCCCATGAGGTGGTGCAGGCAACTGTGGGTGGCGCCGGGCACCCGAGGGTGACGCCTGGCACCAGCGGGTGGCATGGGTGCCATGAGTGCCATGGTTTCTTGGGTGCCATGGTACCATGGGTTTCTTGGGTGCCATGGGCGTCAGGGGTGCCCTTGCGTGCCATTGCTGCCGTTGGTGCCGAGGATACCTGCGGGTTCCGCCGTGGGTGCCCTCTGGTGTCTCCCAGGTTGGCATAGGTACTGCTTAGTGCCACGAGTGACGCTGGTGCCGCAGGGGTGCCAGTTGGTGCTGTCTGACAGAACTAGGGAAAGATCTCCATTTGCAGACCTCTCTTCTGCAGGACTTGTGGTGGGATGTTTCCGCAGAATGAAGTCCTATTCTGCGGATTATTTTTCCACACATCTTAGTGGGTGGCGGTCTGCATCGGGTCTCATCATCCAGCGGTTTTCCGCTGATGGGACTCTTCTGTTCTGTTCTGTCAGCAGAATCTCTCATTCTGCTCAGCACTTTCTCAGCTCCCTACATGGTGCCAAGCTCCTCGACACCCTTCCTGGTGGTGGAGTCTCTAGTGGCTCTAATCTAGACCTCTTTTTGGGGTCCTTCTGTGGTAGAAGGGCATCTAGATGAGTCTCTCCCTGCCCTTCTGGTCAGTGATACAGCAGATGACTCATTTTATATACTGAAAGGCACGCCCTCTCTATCATCAGAGTCTCTGATGGAAGCTCTTTTCAGTAGTTCCTCATTTATGGGGTCCACCATAGTGTTCAGACTGGATCTGTAGACTATATACCTCTGTGTCTAGACTCTTTCAGTGGTCAAGACAATTACACTCTGTGGAACATTCTAATTCAATGGTCAGGAGCCGCACAGACTGTTCCGCTCCTTTGATAGGGGTATACAGCCCTCTTTTGATGCTGCCCCTCTGGTGGCTGCTTCGGCACAGGTGGTTAATATCTGTCTAGCTATTATTAGTCCAGTCAAGGGTTCAGTTATGAATCCTCAGGCTCCTTCTGCTCCTCAGAGGGATGACATCCTTGTCATTTCTGTATCAGGCAATCCTTGCCAAATAGCAGCCAGCAACCTTGTCAGGCTCGGACTAATGATAATTAATACAAAAAAAGGGGGGGTCACAATTATCACAGCACAGGGCCTAGTTGGAATTTCCCGATACCACACTTTGGATCTGGTCAGGTTCTGCCTCAACCCTGAGGCGGTCATCTCTAAACCTCAGTAAAGAGTACCTGATTTCTTCTACCCCAGGGGCAGTCCAATCCAGCGGTGGTATAGCTCACCTCTTTTCTCTAGAGAATTTTCTCTTATTCCAAGATATTTCCAAAACCTAGGCGTCTAACCAGTCTGTTAGTCCCTTTTTGTTTTTTAATCAGGCTTTCTTCTCTTGATCAGAGCCTTGCAGCAACAGAAGTGACTCTTCAGTGAGTCGGAACTTAGATTCCTACTTCCATGCTTGCTTCAACTTAACAGACGACATGCTCCTTTCTTGACCATAGGTCAAGTAGGTCTTTTCTGAGGTAGCTTCTCAAATATTCACACCTTCAGTTCCTGTGCACTGTTCCGTGCCAGTCGCACTCGAAGCTATCCTCTCCGACTGCGTGGACGGAGGCGGTGATGTTTGTTTTTCAACAAAGCAAACTAGAGTCCTTCCTACTCCCTTCAGGAGGCCGGAGTAAGTAGTGTCTCACCACATTGAGCCACTTCTGCCGCTATTCAGTCACTTCAACCAATGGGTTAGCCCTAACTTGGTCCTGCTGTGTCCCTCCTCGACGCTCATCTGCCTCTATTTGCCTTACAAATCCAGCCCCTTTTTTTTCTGTCTAAATGTTTTTTTCCACAGTGGACATGTCCTCCTGTACACTTTTTCCTGTCTTCCCTGAGTTCAGAGACGGCTTCTACAATTATACACACAGGGGCAGGATGATTCCCTTTTGGAATATGCAGTGACTAGGATTTGATTCTACTAGACCACCACAAGAGGCTTCTAAGTTGTGCTTCGACTTCCATCAGGAAGTTTTCAGTGACTTAGTACAAACCATTTTCCTTGACAAGCTAACCTCACCTGGACCTTCTTTTGTTCACCAAGTAAGGGGTTCAAGTGCTACTGGACCTGTTGTTTGCAGGTCAGCCATACTTGGTAGTGGGGGTTCCGTCTCCGCTTTTCGGTCTACTCTGAACCTGTACACTTTACCTCTGGCTCTTGCAGTTCCTGAGGTCCTTTACATTAGATTAGCACATGTCTTTGACACTATTAGTTTTGGTCCTATACCAAATTGTGAGTCCAGGTTTCCGCCTCTCTCTGAGTGGTTGCAGCTTCCTGGCAGAGTTTCATTTTGTGCCCATTGCAGTCGTCTGCAAAGTGGTGCGTTACAGCTCGAGCGCTTATCTTGTAAGCATCATGTTCCGGATGCTCTTTACAAGACAGCTCTTTTTATTAGCAGGACAGTCCTTGGCCGTCCTTTCTGGGTGAACCCTATCTCCTACCACCCTACTCAGGGTTGTGGGTTTTAGCCTGGTACTCTCTCACTAGTGTGAATGAGTGATGGAGACTTAGTCCAGGAAGATATGGAAATTATGTACTTACCGTAATTATTGATCTTCTTGGACAGTCTCCATCACTCATTCACCACACCTCCTACCATCCCTGGGTTCACTCGTTTTCTTTCCTGGTCTTCATGGCCTATGGTTCGGACTGTGAAGACATTGTTCTTTGACCTTTCTTACAAGGCTATCTGGGCCTCTCAGGCCCAGAAACTCAGAATGAGTTATTCTCATTAATTCGCTGCACCTCCTTGGTCGAAAGGTACTGGGAGTTGGAGGGTCGACACCCGAAATAGCCTACACAGGCGCAAGTCAGTCTCGCGGTGCCGCGCATGCGTGGTCCTACCTTGGCGCCGACCCTTCAGAAAATTTTTGGCTCTCGCTTGGTCCTAGCACCTCTGGCGCTATCCCACTAGTGTGAATGAGTGATGGAGACTGTCCAAGAAGATCAATAATTACGGTAAGTACGGAATTTCAATTTTTATGAGCAGCCCCAAATAAGGGAGTCCCGTAGGTTGGGGTGGGGAGCAGAATCCCCTAGAATGGCCATTTTAGCCGATGGCATGAGCATATAACTAGTCTTATATGCAACACCCAGTTTGGAGTTGACAGCTCTGCAAACAGACTGTACATGAAGATTAAGATCAAGAGATTGATCTAACAGGATGCCCAGGTACTTGAAAGAGGTCTCACATTCCAGTAATTGACCTTCTAAGTCCTGCACCGTCAGTGCTATTGTGCAAGCCCGGAGCTTTGGGGGCAATCCAAGCAGAATGGCTTTAGTTTTGCTAGTGTTGACAGCCAGTTTGTGGTCATATAGCCAGTTTTGGATATTGTTAAAGTCAGAGGAAAGGGTTGTGTTGATAGTGTCTATATTAGTAGAACTTGTATAGATGACAAGATCATCAGCATATAGAATAGTAGAGCAGGATTTTAGAGCAGCTCCAATGTTATTTATATAAAGAGAGAATAGGAGGGGCCCTAGGATGGAGCCCTAAGGTACACCAGTGTTAACGGTGGTACTGTTCAATAGAGAGGAATTAAATTTCACTACTTGAGTTCTATTTGTCAGGTAGCTTTCATACCAGTCAACAACAGAAGAGGAGAAATGCAGGTGTCGAAGCAAGGAGAGAAGCAAAGTGTGATCAACAAGGTCAAAAGCCTTTGTGAGGTCAATAAAGACAGCCCCAGTCAGATTGCCAGTATCCATTTTTGAAAGAGTGTCTGTGGTGAATTTAAGGAGTGCAGTCGTTGTGCTGTGTCCTTTCCTGAAGCCATGTTGGGTATCCGAGAGCAGGCTGTGCTTAAGTAGATAGCCAGTTGTCTGAGTTGCAACAATTTTCTCCAGGATTTTGCTCAGTACCGAGAGTATGGCAATTAGTCTGTAGTTCATGACAACCTTTTTTAAGTACAGGTGTGATCCGAGCAGCTTTCCAGAGGTCAGGGACCACTCCACCTGAAAGTGATAACGTATAAATTTTGGCCAGCGGTAATGCAATAAGGGGAGCTGCAAGTTTCAAGAGGTGGGGTTCAATTCATTCACCGCTCTGGCGAAGCATGGTTCCTCTATGGAGGCACCTGCAGTGGAGACCAAGGAGGATGCTGGGAACCTCCACAATGGAGACCCACAGGAGGGTGGCCCAGGACCCCACAGGGGAAGGAAACAAATCCTGGTGGGGGACTCAGTTGTTAGGGAGGTAGAACTGGGGGAGGGAGGGGAAAGGGAGGTAAGGTGCCTGCCCGGCACCAAGGCTTGGAGGGACAGGAAACGAATCCTCAGGATCGTGGGAGCAGTGGCAAGGGGGAGGGAGCTGGATGTCATTATCCACCTAGGGACGAATGACCTGGTTGAGAGTGGGATCAGAGTAGTGCAACAGGAGTTTGTGGAGTTGGGGAGGGGCCTTAGACAAATAGCACACACGGTAACTTTCTCGTAAGTGCTACCTGTCTGTGGCATGGATGAGGCTAGGGCACTCCACACCATGGGATTCAATGACTGGTTGAAAACCTGGTGCAGAGCTCAGGAATTTGGCTTCATTGGGGGCTGGGACTCCACCTGGAGGGATGCAGGCCTATACAGGTGCGATGGTCTGCATCTGTCTTGGAGGGGAACCAGGATCCTAGGTGATAGGTTTAAATGATTTAGTGGGAAGCATTTAAACTAGCCAAGGGGGGAAGCACTGAAGAGGAGAAGGGAAATCCTAGCTCCCCCCCAAAAAATCAGGGTAATTAGTGAGGTAAACACCAAAATAGAGCAGTCGATAGGGAGAAGGGCGGGGTAAATGGAGAAAAAGACAAAGGCAGTAGGGACAGGGATGGGGCAAAAAGAAATAAAGCCATAAAAATATGGAGGGTAATGAGTACCAATGCCCGTAGTCTAGGTAAAAAGCTCCCTGAAATGTTGGCCTTGATGGAAGAGGGATGCCTAGATATTGTGGCAGTCACAGAAACATGGTACACAGAGAACCATGACTGGGATGTCAGCATACCAGCGTACACAATCTACAGGAGGGAAGAGGAGGAGGAGGAGGAGGAGTAGCTATGTCAGGGAAGGGATAAAAGCAACAGAACTAAAGGGTAAACAGTGAGGCGAGGCAGCACTGTGGGTCACCCTGGAGATTGGAAATGGCTCCACAATCTGCACAGGGGTTGTATACAGACCCCCGTCTCAGGGGGAAGAAATGGACAAGGAAATGATAGAAGGCATCCTTGGGATGGCAGAGAAAGGGGAGATATTGCTGATGAGGGACCTGAATATGCCAAATGTTGACTAGAGCACCTTTGCTGCAGCCACAGCCAAGAGCAGGGCCATTCTCGATGCCCTACAGGGGGCATGCCTCAGACAGCTAGTTTTGGAACCCACTCGGGAGAGAGCAATCTTAGACCTGGTACTCTCAAATGGGGATGGAGAGAGGATCTCTGATCTTGAAGTGGGTAGCCATCTGGGAACAAGCGACCACCAAACAGTGTGGTTCATGATAAACTTAGACGTAGAGTCAAGCCACACAAAAGCGAAGGTACTAGACTTCAGGAGGGCTGATTTTGTCAAAATGGGAGAGTGCCTCAGAAAAGCACTAGCAAACAGGCAAGAAGGTGGGGTGGAGCAACAATGAGGAAACATCAAAACCGCCATCACAGAGGCAACAAGTCTTTGTGTGAAGCAAATAAACAAATCAAAATGAAAGAAAAAAACACTGTGGTTCTCAAAAGAAGTAGTGGGGAAGGTAAGGGGAAAAAATGTAGCATTCAGGAAGTATAAGGAAACACAGAAGGAGCAGGATAGAGAACTGTACCAGTTAAGGCAGAAGGAAGCAGGTAAGGCAGTCAGAATAGCAAAAGCTCAAACCAAGGAAAAGATAGCCAACTCGGTTAAGAAGGGGGATAAAATCTTTTATAGGTACATTAGGGAGCAAAGAAAGACTAAGGCAGGGATACTGAGGCTGAACAAAGAGGAAGGTGGTTGGGCAGAGAGCGACAGAGAAAAAGCAGGGATACTGAACAAATACTTCTGCTCAGTAGTCACAATGGAAAAGCAGGGGGAAATACCTAATCCGGTCAATAGAAGCACTCTGGATAGGGGGGGTTGATATTAGTCCTTTCACAGAAGAAAGGGTTCTGAAAGAATTCTTAAAACTGAAGGAGGATAAAGCAATGGGGCCTGATGGGATTCACCCCAGAATTTTAAAAGAACTAAGGAAGAACTAGTAATACCACTGACTACCCTTTTAATAAATCATGGGAGGATGGTGGTACCTGAGGACTGGAGGAGGGCGGATGTGATTCCCCTTCACAAAAGTAGGAGCAAGACGGAGGCAGGAAACTACAGACCTGTCAGTTTGACCTCAGTGGTAGGGAAAATGATGGAATCACTTCTGAAGGAAAGAATTGTTGAGTACCTAGAGGCCAGTGGGGCACAGGACCCAAGGCAGCATGGATTCACAGCGGGAAGGTCGTGTCAGACAAATATAATTGATTTCTTTGACTGGGTGACCAAAGCAGTAGACCAGGGAGGGGCTGTGGACATGGCCTACCTAGACTTTAGCAAGGCATTTGACACAGTCCCGCACAAAAGATTAATAAAAAACTTAGCCAGCCTGGGAGTGGGTCCTAGGGTGGTAGCCTGGGTAGAACACTGGTTGGACAACAGGACACAGCAGGTAATAGTAAATGGAGTCCACAGTGAAGAAAGGGTTACTAGTGGGATACCGCAGGGTTCAGTACTGGGGCCGGTCCTTTTTAATATCTTTATAAGTGACATTGCAGAGGGACTGGAAGGGAAAGTATGTCTCTTTGCAGATGATGCAAAGATCTGCAACAGGGTTGATACACAAGGTGGGGTGGAAAGGATGAAAAGGGTCTTGGCAAGCTTGGAGGAATGGTAAAATGTATGGCAGCTTAGATTCAACGCAAAGAAGTGCCAAGTAATGCATCTGGAAAACAAAAACCCAGGGGAAGAGTACACAATGGGGGGTGAGATGCTGACAACAACAAAAATGGAAAGGGACCTGGGGGTAGTCATATCAGATGACCTAAAGGTGGGCCAGCAATGTGAGAAGGCAGTAAGCAGGGCTGGGGGGATACTAGGATGCATAGGGAGAGGCATCACCAGTAGAAAACAGGAAGTTGTTGGCCCTCTGTACAGAAGACATATGAAGAAAGACTAAAGGAACTAAAGATGTATAGCCTTGAGGAAAGGAGGGAGAGGGGGGACATGATAGAAACTTTCAAATACCTCAAGGGAATCAACAAAGTCCAAGAGGGTAGCATCTTTCAGAAAAAGAGATGTGCAAAAACAAGGGGGCACAATTTGAAGATAGAGGGGGGACGTCTCAGAGGTAATGTGAGGAAGTATTTCTTCACAGAGAGGGTTGTGGATACATGGAACAACCTTTCTGAGGAGGTTGTAGAGTCAAAAACAGTGGGAGAATTCAAGACTGTATGGGACAGACATAAGGCAATTCTAGTGGGGGGTAGGAGGAAGTAGGCTGTTGGTTAACTGGGATCTGCAGCTTATCCGTTAGGTAGGGAAATGGGCAGACTAAGTGGGCCAAGCGGTCCTTATCTGCCATCAAATTCTGTGTTTCTAAGGGAGTCTGAGCCAGAGTTGGGATGATCAGAGATGGACCTCAGGAGCTTCAGGACTTCCTTTCTAGACACAGCCTTAAAATAGAATGGAGGAGTATAAGGAGGCACAGGGGACAACACTTCCAACTTATCCAGACAGGTTCCTGATGAGGAGTGGGAGGACACTGCAGTGGGATCGAAGGAAGAGGTCTATTAGGAGAGATCAGAGAAATGCAGGTTGAAATAATTGGCTGTGGTTTGTGAGTCATTGCAATGCACATCATTTATCAGCATATCACCAGGGGTAGTTGACTGTGAGGATCCTAGGAAGGATTTGATGTGTGACCAGAATTTTTTGGGATCATTGGCCGAGTTAGTCAATAGGTCTTTACAGTACTTGCTCTTAGCTGCTCTGACTTGTCTTTTACATGAATTCCGGAGCGTACGATACGTGTTGAAATCTGTTTGCTGGCTTGGTGTTTTGTAGTGCTTCCAGAGTTTATCTCTAAGGTGCAAACTTTTGAGCAAGTCTTTGTTTAGCCATCTTGTTTGTTTACCCCTCACTCTCCAGGTGATCTTTGGGGCGTGTTTACATTGAACCGTAAGGAATTTAGTGATGAAGAGGTTAAGAGCATCCTGAGAACAGTGTGATAGATAGATAGATCTCCGACTAATCAATTCTGGAGACGTCATACAGAAACACCTCTTGGTCTAGGCGAGCAAAGTTTGTGAAAGTGATGAGACGTGGTGGAGGAGATGGAGGTGCCCCCAAGGACAAGATGCAGAAAGTTGGAGAGTGGTCAGTTAAGGCATCAGCAAGAGTGCCAGCGGCTGAGATGTGTTTGATCCAGTTTACCAGCACCCAATCCAATAGTGTGCCTAGTGGTGATGAAGACAGACTTCTAGTCGGCACCGTCACCATCTGATGCAGGTTGTAGCTATGAGTCAGAGATTGAAGAGAACTGAGAGCTGCCCCAAGCCAGTTTAAGTTCAGGTCCCCTAAGATGACAACCTCATTATGATTAAAATTCTGAGATGTATTTTCCAACAGGTACTCTAGACCCACAATCCCTCCCGCTGTGGGGTTATACACACAGATAACATGCAGTTTCTTGGCTCCCAACGCAAGGGTAGCATGCAAGTATTCACATACCGATTGAGCATCCGGGATAGCGAGAAGAGAGACAGATTATTTTTGTAGTACAGAGCAACTCCACCACCACGTTTGTTCGATATCCTGTCCCTTTGAATAATAGAGTAATTTGGCAGGGAGCAGAGGGAGTCAGTAACCGATGGTTTTAGCCAGGTCTCAGTGAGACAGAGGATATCAGGATTGTACAGTTTGACCCATGACTCCAGTTCCACGAAGTGACTCATCAAACTTCTTATATTCAAGTGTGCAATTAACAGCCCATGTTTGGACATACTATGTATGTCATCTGCTGAGAAATAAGCATCTAGTGGCCCAGGATTTGTCTCTAAATCCCCAGATAGCAGAATGGCAATGATGACAAGGAACCGCAGCCCCACATTTAGAAAAGGATGGGATAATGCAGACTTGTTCCGTAGTTTCCTAAACATAGAGAGAGAACGGTAGGGAAAGCCGTCTTGGTAGAGAAGAAGATTAGTTTGTAGTATTCTTGTATTATAAACAATAAGGTTGGAGAAAGTAAAATCATAGTGCTCGGTCCTAGATTTATTTGAGCCATCCTCATTCCATAAGGATAGTGTAATTCTGTCAAGGCAAAGTAGGACAAGAAAAGTTATGAGGGCAACCCCCAGACAGCTGTTGGACATGGTGTGACTGTTGGTACAACATTAGTTCAACTCATGACAGAGGTCATCCAGGGTCACAGCTAGGCAGGGATTGACAAGAGGCTTTAGCTATGCAAGACCTTGCAGGCATACACTCCCCAGCCCCATTACACTGATAGCCTGGGGCACACCTACTGAAGTACAAGTGCAGGATGTGAAATACTTTTGTCCTTGTGCTTCCTTTGTTATTTAAAGAGGTTGTTTAAAAGCCCACAAATAGATCCCTTGGGAGCAAGCCAGACAAAAATGTGGATTCGAGCAGGACCCAGAGTCACTGGAGTTCATCAGACCTAGTTGCTTGATTTCTGTTTTGCTTGGGATAGCTTCCAAAAAGTTGATTTTAAATCGTAAATGCAAATACCTTGTGGTGATGTTTTGCAGAAAATCCAGTCCAGGAGACCTTCACAGATGTAATGAGCAAGAATGGTGTAGTTACTCCAAGCAGAAGATCTTGTAAATCCCAAAAAACTTAGCTACAGACACAGACAAACACAAACAGCCACCCACACTTCCAAGATGCTGGGTACTCTGTTTCAATAGTGTTAAATCGTACAGATGAAAATTAAAACAGTGATATTAGTTTTCATCCTGTACGCCAACAGCAAATAGGCAAACAATTAGCAAACTCAACATTATAATACCCATTATAAAAAACAAATAAAACTTAAAATACCCAAGTATTAAGAACTGTTTAAGACCCAGAAAACAAAGTCCTTGGTTCCAGCTTCCCCTGCTGACTCTTGCAGACTCCCTACTCTTCTGTGTTTCTCAGCCAGAGGATGACGATGATGCTGCTTCCAAGATGCCACTGCATCTTAGGGCTGTTGATTTACATAGCTCACCTGGCCTACCTACAGTTGCCCTACAACTGCAGTTGATTGGTGGAGCCGGTGTACTGGTGGGAGTTCAGACATCTGGGTAGGCAGCAGAACGGGGACAGAACCATTGCTGATTAAAGTGCAAATTGAAAGATTAACAGCGCACAGCCCCTTAAAGATACACTCTTCCGAGCTGAATTGAAATCACAAGGCAGCTAACAGTATATGACTCTCACAGCAGACCTCTGTACAATTCCTGTTCACTCTTACACTAACGGATATGGTATTCAGCCTTCAACTCTGCAGTTTCTCAGTGCAATCTTGCTTATCAGTCTCACTATAGATTTTAAAAGGCAGACAGTAAGCACTGTGACACTTAGGCTCCGATTCTAACTACGGGTAATGCTGGTATTAGGATCCGGTACAGACAACTGTAATACACTGCAGCACACAGATGAGCTTACGCTACAGCACATCGAGTAATGGAGCTGGATGCCTGCTTTTGGAGGGGGGTTACTGGGTGTGGCGTGGTAATGCAAACCAAGGATAACTCTTCCAAAAGTTTAAAAGTCCAAACCCAGCAGTTGACCTGATTACGTAGCTCGAACTTGGAGCTGAGCAGCAGTGCGGCCATTTTGCTACCCCCCCCCCCAACAAAAAAAAAAAAACACATACACAATTCTCTCACAGTGCTCCCAATCATATTCTGCTCCTGGACCCACCAGGCTGCCACAGTAGTTTAGTTACATCACCCGCCCCCCTTAAAAAAAAATATACCTTTAGGGTCGGAGGTGGAGGTGTGAATTCGGGAATATAGAAGTATTTTTCACTCATTTTAGTTTGTGGGGGAAAAAACAAGATAGTGGCTCGTGAAAAAGGATTTTTCCCTCATGAAAATGTAACTGATCTCGTGAGAAAGAATCCTTTTTCGCTAGATCAGTCCTTTGTTGAACTTTCTTTCTCTATCCTGAAAAGTGATCTTCCCATTGAAAACAGTGGGAACTCAAACATTGAGTAACTTTACAACAGATAAATATTTTTTCACCAAACACATGGCAGTTCTGTTACCCAAGCTATAGCTGTCATAATAAAATCACACCAAAATTCCACACTGTCTGGACGATGAGAGAAAAACTCCAGAGAAATGGTGACTTTTAAGGTTTTCGCACTATCCAGATCTCAGAATCCATACATCCAACTGGGGCTAAACTTGCCACATCAAGAAATCTACCCCTTGGGATAGCTCATACCAAATTTTGTGCAATTCCATTGATTGAATGCAGTTATTAAAGTGCAAAATCTGAGGTTTAACATTAAACATGCTACTCACCCCTAACTATAGGGGCATGATCGTGCCCATAGATATATATATATATGTGTGTGTGTGTGTATGTATGTATGTATATGTGTGTGTATATATATATATATATATATGTATATATTTATATCTGTATATATATATATCAGTAGTTTTCTCCAGAGTTTTCTCCAGAGAGCTCACAGGCTTCTTAATTATGTAATAACCATTTATTTGATGTCATAGTGCTGTATATCAAGTTTGCACTGTAAGTCGAGCATCTCAGATAGAGTCAGTGTTTCTTGTATTTCTATCCCACCATCATTTCTTTAATCATGAGCTGTAGGAAGTGCTAATTAGACTCTTCATATTTTATGGCATACCTTGTTTGTTGGGAAATACTTTAAACTGAATACTGACAAACAATATTAGATAATATTTCAGTTTTAACATGTCTATACTTCAGCTGATGTTTTACATTTTAAGTCTTTTTCAGCAAACTGTTTTAATACTGTCCTCTCTGATGCGATGAAGAGACAGTTCAATGTGTTGTCATATGAGGCACATTATGAGCAGAATTAGAGATCTTACTTCGAGAGGGCTTTTGCAGTAGGTAATTACATATAGGACTGATGCCGGCAGGCGTCAGGACCCCATGGAAAAATTTCTAGCTAACAGTCTCTGGCGGGGGACCACCCCCGCGTCAGGTGACCGACGTCATGCGACGTCAGTATAAAGGGGTGGTCCCCCACGCCACCTTCCAGTTCTTTCCTGGCGTTAGCTTGTGTAAGCGCCTCATGGTTAAGTTCAACTGCTCGTCAGTCTGTCTTCAGTAGTTTTACCCCCGGTTTTTCTTCAATTTCTCGAATTTTCCATCAGTTTCTGTGCGGTGTATGTCATCCCCTACACCCTCCGAGTACAGGAATAAGTGCGACTTGTGCGGCGCCCAACTCCCGCACAAAGACGGACACTCCCAGTGCCTCTTCTGTCTAGGCCCAGATCACCCCATGGAGAAGTGCCAGCATTGCCTGAAGTTCAGCACCACCACCCACAGACGGAGGCAGCAATCCCTGGAGGCCCACATCCTTAAAAGAAAATGACCTCCATGGAAAAGGAGCTGAAGAAGCTTTGTCAGGCCTCAACTTCGCCCGAGGGTCACCGTTAAAAGAAAGACAAGGAGAAGCACCGGGACAGGGACTCCTCTTCCTCGGCCACCGCGACTTCGGCTGGAGTCGCTGTGCTCAAGGTGCGACGGCCGTCTTGGAGGCTTCCAATCCAGTGTCGACCCACCCATCTGGCTCGGGCCCTTCGGGTGCCTCCGGGTCAAAGGAGGCATCCACTCCCGGCATGGCCACTGCCGCGCGGCCTTCTGGTGCGAGTGGCTCTGGTAAGCCGGATGTTGGCTCCTCTGACGTCCGCCCGGGGAAGGCTGCTAAGTCGTTCGACCCTTCGGGGCAGCGCACGTCTCCTAAACCGCCTGACCAGGCCACACCCTTTTCACGGCCTCCCTCGAGTGATGGCTCTGCTAAGTCAGAGGATGGCTCCTCCGACATCTGCCGAGACTGCACCGGTAAGGCGAACGTCAGCCCTTCCGACGGTCGCATGGCGTTGGAGCTGACGGCGGACCCTGACGTTCAGTCCGCTGTCCACGGCTTCCCGCAGCATTCGCTGCTCAACGGGGCCCCAGCGTCTCCTCAGCTAGACCCCCGAGGATTTTAATCCTCCCTCCACAGGCAAAACTGAGGATGCAGGCACGCTCCCGTCAGGTTTCCCTCCCACAAGGCCGGACGACCTGACGTCGGACCCTCAGACGCCAGCGCCGGTCTTGCGACATCCCTGTCCCGGATGCTGTCCCTACGCGCCGGGCCTCCCGTTCTGGGCCTGCCTGCTGGGCCTTTTCCGCGGCCTTTTGCTTCTGAAGACCCCCCCGGTCCCTGGGTATCCAACACCGTCATACCCGGGGCTGCAGTATCCAACACCCCAATACCCGACACGGCTATCTGGCCGCCGCAGTACCGCAGTGCCTCAGTACCAGGCGCGGGTTCTCGCCGTCCGGGGTATGGATCACGCGCTGTACAGATACCCTCATTATCCGTATCCCCTCCTCCTCCACCGGCCCCTCAGCCACCGGTGGATTTGAAGGAGACTCTAGCTTCCTGGTGGGCTGAAGCTCACCAAGGAGGTAAAGAGCCATCTTCCGATGCCAGTCCCAGTTCTGGACCCCCTACATCGGAGACGAGAGACACTCTCCCCCCACCTCCGGATACCAGAGGCGAGCCCTCTGCTTCCAGGGTAGGGCAGGATATGCTTCCCTGGGGGCTTCCCAAGGGGTCCATTCCTCCCCCGCATCAGGAGGAGTAGTCTTCTTCCTCTTCATCCTCCTGGGATGATCCCAATGGTCGTTCCGACTTAGACGACGAGCCCCGCTCTCTGGATAAGCCCAGGCTGAGGACTCCTCCGAAGTCTCCTCTGGAGGATCCTACTTTTACGGAGTTGCTGCGCAAAATCCAGGAAGTTCATCAGTGGCATTCCTTGGTGGCGGATCCACAGTGTAAGAAACTCGCTGCGCACCTGGATCTGCCCGAGACCACTCCGACCCTGGTGCCACCCTGGATTGAGCCTCATGCCGATCTTGTTTCCACCATTTGGAAACAACCGTCGGCATTAGCCCCCCCCCCCCTTCCTAGGAAGTCGGATAGGCTTTATCAGGCTCCCGAGGGTGTCTACTCTTTGAATTCGCACCCTCGAGCTTATTCCATCGTGATCAGCACCGCTCATGGCCAGACAGCTAACCCCAAGCTCTTGAGCTCATCACCACCTGACAAGGAATCCCATCTTCTGGACCAGTACAGGAAGAAGGTCTACGCTTCTTCCGCTCTGGGTATTGGGGCCCTGAATTACATTAGTCATATGGGGGATTTCAAGAAGGTGCTCCTTAGCAAGTTGGAGGCTAAATTGGACTCCCTTCCTGAGTCTCAGATGAAGCAGGAAGTGGCGGATCTAGTCCAGTCTGCGCGTTTGGCCAGTCAGCACATGCTTCGTGCCATATATGACGCAGTGGACGCTGCTGGTCGGAGCTTGGCTTTCGCCGTGGGTTTGCGGTGTCACGTCTGGCTCCGAGTGTCAGGTTTGGTCCTGGAGGTGCTGTTCAGTGGCAATATCAAGTACATCATCACCGATCTGCAGGAGAAGGGTACTGCACTTAAGTTGGTCAACTTTCTTGTACAAACCCCCTCAAGCCCAGCATCGTCCCTTTCGCAGACGTCCTTGGCAAAAAGCAAAACCTCAGGGAAAGCGGGCCAACAAACGTCGGGCCCCTTCGGCTGCCAAGCCCTCCCTGCCCAAAAAAGCAGCGGGGGCTTCAGCCGCGATGCTGCCTCATACCTCCTGACTTCTTTCCTCTCCCACTGGCTCTGGGCCTTCCAGAGGAACCGGTAGGAGGGAGATTCTCCCTCCATCTACTGGGTTGGGAGAAGATAATTACAGACACTTGGGTACTCCAGCTGATCGCAGAAGGACACTCAGTAGAGTTTCTTCAGAAACCTCCTCAACCCTGCCCCCACCCCCCAGGTCGTCTTACTCCCCAGAACATCATCTTCTGGTCCGGGAAGAAATATCCTCTTTCTTTTGAAAGAGGCAATAGAGTCCGTACCCCTACACCTTCAGGGGATGGGTTACTACTCCCATTTCTTCCTGGTCCTGAAGAAGTCAGGAGAGGTGAGGCCGATTCTCAATCTCAGCTCCCTGAACTTATTTGTGGAGTACAAAAGGTTCAGGATGCTCTCTCTGCAGAGTCTTCTGTCCCTCCTTCGGCCGGGACAGTGGTTGTGCGCTCTTGATGTACAGGAAACTTATCTGCATATCCCTATTCGCCCTTCCCACCACAGATACCTGTGTTTTGCTTTTCAGGGGAACCACTACCAGTTCAATGCCCTCCCATTTGATCTTTCCTCGGCGCCCCAAGTTTTTACCAAATGCCTTTCGGTGGTAGCGGCCTACCTGCATACCCAAGGGGTGCAGGTTTTCCTGTACCTGGATGATTGGCTCCTGGTGGCCTCATTCAGGGAGGAACTCCTGCGCTTCCTTTCCCTTACCCTGCAGGTTTTTGCCTGCCTGTGTGTTACCGACAACCAGGCCAAGTCCCACCTGATCCCGTCCCAGAGGCTCCAATTTATCGAGGCGATCCTGGACACGACCTTTGGCATGGCTTTTCTGCCACTGGATAGGGTGGCCTCAATCCGGGCTCAGGTCAACCTGCTGTCCAGCCACAGGCGGGTCAGCGCCAGGTCAGTCCTTCACCTCCTCGGGCTCGTGGCGGCTGCTATTCCGACAGTCCCTTGTGCTCGGCTCCACGTGAGAATCTCTTAGTGGACCCTTCAGTCTCAGTGGGATCACCTGGTGGTCGACCTAGATCAACTAGTTCTAGTCTCCAACCCTATGGCTCAGGACTTGCAATGGTGGGCGGTTCAGGAGAACCTTTGCCAGGGAGTTCCCTTCTGCCTTCCTCCCCCTTCCCAGACGCTGACCCACAGACGCCTCGGGAGAAGGTTGGGGAGCCCATCTCTGGCCTCATAGGACCCAGGGCTCCTGGTCCCAGCTCGAAAAATTTCTCCACATCAGTGTGCTCGAGCTTCGGGCCATGCTATATGCTCTTCAGGCTCTGCATCTTTATTTGCTTCCCAGGCACTTGGCGGTCCAAACGGACAACATGTGTAGTCTGGTATGTCAACAAACAGGGAGGAACTCATTCCTACCCTCTTTGCAGGGAAGCGATGCGGGTTTGGGAATGGGCAGTACAGCACAACCTTCATCTCACGGCCATTCACGTCCCGGGGGTCGAGAACACATTGGCAGACCACCTCAGTCGATCATCTGCTCACACTCACAAGTGGGAACTTGATGGGGGTAGCAGATGACATCTTTCTACGCTGGGGAACCCCTCAGGTAGACCTGTGTGCATCTCCTCTCAACGCAAAACTTCCCGACTTCTGCTCGCTTGCTCCAGGGTGCGGCATTTTTTGGAGAGACGCTCTGTCTCTAGACTGGAAGGGAAGATTCGTCTATGCCTTCCCCCGATCCCCTTGATTCCGAGGGTCTTACGGAAACTCAGCTCGGAAGGAGCTCATATGATTCTTATAGCTCCTTTCTGGCCCAGGCAAGTTTGGTTCTCTTTTCTGCAACAGTATTCAGAGGAACCTCCGCTTCCTCTGTCGCAAACTTTGCTGACCCAGGATCAGGGGACCCTGGTCCATCCAGGCCTCAAGTCCCTTCAGTTGCACTCACGGCTTCTGCAGACGTAGCTCAAGCCCGATTCGGGGTTCCCCCCTGGTGGCTGAGATTCTAATGGAGGCCAGGAAGCCATCCACTAGATCTACCTATGCCATGTAATGGAAACGGTTCTCTATTTGGGCCGCTTCCAAAGATTTCGAGGCTTTCTCGTGCTCTGTTGGGCAGCTTCTGGACTACTTGCGACACCTCTTTGATCTGGGTCTCAGTCATTCCTCTCTGAAGGTTCACATGGCGGCCATCTCGGCCTACCATGTTCCTTTTGGGGACAGGATGTTTACGCAACTGGAGGTCTCCAAGACCTTCCTTAGAGGGGTCCTCCACTTGAGACCCTCTGTTCAGGTTCATGCCCCTCCTTTGGGATCTGAATTTTATCTTTGAGAAGCTTACTCTGCCTCCTTTCGGGCTGGCAGCCTCAGCAGATCTGAAGTTCCTCTCATGGAAGACCCTCTTCCTTGTGGCCATTACTTCTGCTCGAAGGATTTCCGAGCTTCAGGCCCTGATGTGTAAAATCCTGTATTTGATTTTTCACAAGAAACGTGTGGCTCTGCGTACCAACCCTAAGTTTCTCCCCAAGGTGATAGCGGAACCTACACTGAATCAATCCATAGAGTTGCCTGCTTTCTTTACGCAGCACTCCAGTCAAGGGGAGTACCTCTTGTATACTCTGGATGTTCACTTAATTCTGAGATACTACTCCACCAGGACGAAGGATCTCAGAAAGACTGATCAACTGTTGGTCTCCTTTGCTCATAAAAGAGAAGGCAATGCTGTCTCTAAGCAATGCCTATCTAAATGGTTGGCTCATTATAGCACTTTCTGTTATGACAAGTACAACAAGACCTTGCCAGGTCAGGTCAGAGGCCACTCCACCAGAGGGGTCACTGCCTCTGCTGCTTGTTTCAAGAATGTGTCAGCGGCGAACATCTGTGCAGCCGCTACTTGGACTTCTGTCCATACCTTCACAAAACATTACAGTTTGGACAGTGCCTGTCGCCGTAGAGCGGGCTTCGGGTTGGCTGTTTTGCAAGGTCTTCTTTCCCAAGACCTTCACAGCTAGAGGGTCTGCTTTTGGGTAGGTTTCCTCCTCCCGTTTGCTTCTTCTTGTTCCAGACTGCTTGGGACTCAGTCCTATATGTAATTACCTACTGCAAGAGCCCTCTTGAAGTAAGATAATACAGTTACATAAGAACTTACCGTAACAGTAGATCTTCAAGAGAGGCTCTTGCAGTAGGAAATACCTTGCTGCCCTCTATCCCCCTAAGCTTTTCAGCTCCTTTTCCAGAATGGTAAATAGCTTCTCTCTCTCTCGTCTTGCCTTTTGGCCTTAGGTGGGAAAGAACTGGAACGCAGGCGTGGGGGACCGCCCCTTTATACTGACATCACATGACGTCGGTCACCTGACGTGGAGGCAGTCCCCCACCAGAGACTGCTAGCTAGAAATTTTTCTGTGGGGTCCTGACGCCTGCCGGCATCAGTCCTATATGTAATTACCTACCGCAAGAGCCTCTCTCGAAGATCTACTGTTACGGTAAGTTCTTACGTAACTGTACTTTTGCATTTGGGGTTGATTTCATAGTTCAAAATGAAGGGACCAGTATTTTAGCCACTTTTTCTCTTTTCAGGAGATTTTCAATCGCAAACAAGTGTAAACTGAGCACAGGTATAACCATCAGATAAGTGGCAATTAAATATCCTAAGACCAGGGCAAAGGAACTTCAATATTTTTACAACAGAACCGGGTCAGATCCCATCTGTTCTCTTTTTTTTTTTTATTGTATTTTCCCTTCTGCTGCCCTGACGGGCCCCCTTCGGGCCAACCTTACACCTATTCCCCTCAACCACCTTCTCTGGGACTTAACTCTCTCATGTTTCTCCCTGGCTTGCCCCCCAGGGTGGGGCACCGGGGATGGACTAGACCTTGGCGGAGTTTGAGTGCGGTTTTGAGCGATCACTGTGGTGCGGGAGATGCAATGCAATGTGGGCGTCATTCTGTGGTGGCTAAGAGTGTTTTCCCCTGTTCTTCCTCGTACCCTGTGATGTCAGTGGTGCGTGCACACTCGTGCCAGTGTCTGCCCTCCCTGAGTCTGGGCTCCAGTTGCACCTCCACCGATGGTCACTCCCAGCTGACGGTACTGCGCCGGTGACCTAACCCTCCCTCCCCAAGATGGAGAGCGTCCTGAGGGGATACTCAACCCACCTTACTTGGCCAGCCCTCTGACATCCCAGGCTCGTTCCTGAACCTGGGTTACCAGTGATGTAAGCGTAGCACTACCACTGTGTCGGCGGGCCAACCACATCCCATCTTAACCACCGGTTCATCATATGACCAGAGCATGTCACTTGCTGTCCTTGTGCTTCAGTCTTCCCAGCTGTCAAAAGAGTTAAAAACATCATCCTGTTACATGTTAACTTGGTTAACCTAGGTAAAAAAGTGTAACTGTGGGCTGTGGAGATAGCCACCTTGATTTTCCTTTCTTCTTTTGAGAATAGTGAGCTGGCATAAACTGGTAAGGGGGAAAACTTAGCCTTTATTGTCCTGATTTCGGTCACTGCCATGATTAGGAATTCATCCATGTCATGGCTGTATGAAAGCCCACCTATGGTAGGAAAACTGATGAAATAGAATAACAAATAAATATAATTGTCAGTGATTCTTACATTACCATTACATGTTAAATTTTAATTAGCAGTTTTTATTGATATCTTTTATTAATTAATTTTGTGACTACTTACAGGGCTAGAAATGCACCGTCCTAACCTTTTGCTGGGCTTAATAATTCGCCAAAGATCGCAGAGGCAGTCAAGCACTGGTTTGACTGATGAAATCCAAGAGGAAATCCTCAGTAGTTTAACATCAGAAAAAAGAAACAAGACAGAAGATTTTAAAGAAGAGCCACATGAAGATGATATTGATATTGATGATACTGATAATGATGAAAATGATTTCTTTAATTCTGTTAACACTGTGTTACCAAAACATAGAAATAGACCCCAGGAGTCTGATCCAGATGAATGTGAAAGTATAGAAGATCCTGTTGTAGAGCCTCCAAAACAAAGCAGAGGTGAGCCAATAAAGCCTTTAAGATTTCTTCCTGGAGTTCTTGTAGGTTGGGATAATCAGCCATTTTCTATAGATTTAGCCAGCAAGCCATTGCCCGATGATATACTTGAGAGCCTCTTTGACAGCACAGATAGCACAGACAATATTTCTGAACAAAATCAGCCATTTATAGAAACTGGAACTGCCACAAATAAAACACTGCAAGATGATAAAATAGGTTTGAAAGAAACAAAGATAGCTCCTACTGAGGTACTGAGTGCGGAAACTGTAGAAGCAAAAAGTGGTCTGTGTGATCTTCAAGAATCATTGGAATTGACTGATAAAATAAAAGCAGAGGTTTCTTCAGCAACAGAAACTTCAAATTCAGCAGGAAGCATTGCAGGTCTTTCTCTAAAAGACAAGCCACCCGATGTTTCAACAGAAGCATTTCTAGTAAGCATATCATCATTTCAAACACAGACGGAGAACAAGACCAGTCTGCAGAAAATAGAACCAAAGCAGCTGCAGGATGAACAGACAAATGCATCATCTGAAAAGTTTGTAAGTGCTTCAATGACTGGTTTGTCTCCGTCTTTATTAAACACTGGTAAAAGTAGCTTAGATACTCCAGCTAACACATCTGCAGAAGAAACTACTTCTCCTAAACCTACTAGATACCTACACTTAATCAAACGTAAAAGGGACCCAAGACAAGCAGCAGCAGGAAGAAACCAGCAGACCAGTATCTTGGATGCTAAACACGATAAGGATAGCTCTGTGGATAGAGATGATGATCATAATGAGCAGAATCAAAGCAAAGGTTTAGAACAAAGTAGAATTTTGGGAAAAGAACAAGCGGAACTGGACCACAAGCAAACTTCTGGAGAACAGAACCAACATTCCTCACATGGGGCTGAGGAAAATTATTCTCAGGATAGTCAACAAAAGCTATCTGTTGAAACCATGCGGGCATCAAAGGTAGGTTCTAGCCCCAGTTCATCACACTGCGAATCTGGAACACTTTCTGAACTCGCTTTGAAAGGTACCTCAGGTGGCCCAAGTACAAGTGTAAACTTTTCTCCAGTAAGATCTTCGCAACATAGTTTCAGCGCTCATAAAACCAGCCCTTCCGGTATCAGTTTCAAGGATTAATGCCTCCAAACTTTCATCCACACAGTAGCCCAATGCCTGGGTTTCCACTACATCTTCCACCACCTCCTCCTCTGCCTCCAGTTTTTGGTTATCCTAGAGGTCCTCCCATAGGGTTACATCCTTTGGATTCTATAGCTCAAAACCACTTGGCTCCCTGGCCGCCTCTCATTCATATGCCAGGTCATCCAGTTCCCTTTGCAGGACCTATGGGACCAGAGTTTCCAATGGGTCCAGAGCAATCCAGATTTGTGGGTCCACCCAAATTTCGTCATAATAAAGGGGACAACATACCAGAAAGACGCCACAGCGATCCTTGGGACAGATATGAGCATCACCATGTGGATAGAGATTTTTATAGAGAAAGGGGGGGGCGTAGCAGACCTAGGTATTACAGTGAATTGCATCACCAAAGGAAGGAGAGAGATCATGAACACGACTGGAGTTCTGAAAAGGCAAGGGAAAAACCATGGGAGCGTGATTTAGAAAGGGATCGACACAGAGAGCGAGAAAGAAGAAGCAGGGATGAAATGCATCGGGAACGATCAGGCAGTGAAAAGGGCTCTGATGGAAGACATTTAAGAGATGAACGAAATTCAGAAAGACACAGGGATAAATCCAAAAGTGTGGAACGCCATCATGAGAAAGATAAAGAGTCGGAAAAGAGCAAGGACAAGCATAGGCATCGAGACCGGGATAAAGAAAAGGAGCGGGATAAACACTCCAAAGGTAGAGACCATGACAGAAAAGACCACAGTGACCGATCAAAAAGCAAACGATAAGACACTTGACTAGTACTTGATCTGTTAAACTTTCTTGACATTTTAAACAGGTTGCCTGCTAGGATTGTGCCAATTCTTTTGTTCAGTGTTAGTGTTTTGTGGGAACTGTGTGGTCTTATTCCATAGACACATACTGATGTCCAGCTGCTTTTTCATGAAGCTACTAATCCATAGAAATAAGAACTGGTCTGTTTTAAAGATTTTAAAGATTTTATTTGTCATATATTCTGAATTCCAAATGTTTGTACATTTTAATATGCAATAAGAGTTTAGAGCCTTTTAATTAGGTGTTTCCAGTGAAGGATCGTCTGAAAGTATGTGCCCTTCAGAAGATATATTGGGGGACTGACTAAATATTGCTCAGATTTCTTTTTCCCAGATTTACCAGAATAGCTATTCAGTAAGTTGTTAGCTGGGTGGTACTGTGGCTATGTTCATTTGCATGTAAAAAGCAGGGAATCTGACGACGTGGGTATCCCTTTGCAGTGGGTCACACCTATGGCACTATAGCCGCCAGGCACTAGGACCACACGGAAACTTTTCTAGCTTGCTGTCTACTAGGGGGCCACCTGCTCTGATGTCATACGCCAACGCGACCTATCCTATAAGAGTGGGCACCCACGCCCTCCTCATTTCTGTTCCCGCCATCGACCTTTGCACATCGGACTTCACAGAGATCTGCCAGCTTCAGTCGACCGCCTTCTTACCAAATTTCTTCATCGAACCTTCACTTTTTTCTTTTCTCCCTAGCATGTATCACTTTTTTTCAATAAAGTGATTTTCCCACTCCAGTTATGTTGAAAACCACATCTGGGAACCTCTTCAGAAAGTGTATCTGCGGGCAGAAAATCCCCAAGAAGGACGACCACGAGGCCTACGTGTGCTACCTATGCCCGACACATGACACCCAGGCTTGCGTGATCTGCTGTGGCTTGAACCAGTCCAGCAAGAAGCGCCAAGAGCAGACCCTCGGAACTTTTCTGCTGAAACAGAAGGTCGCCTAGATGGAGAAGGAGTTCAGGCTCGAAGTTCCGCCGCTTCCCCCTTGAAGCCTGTGGGCTCGCAGCCTTCCAAGGCCTTGGACAAATCTTCAGGGAAGCACAAACATTGGGACAAGGACCGTCCCAAGGATAGAACTCGGTCCTCCTCATCTCAATCCCAGTCACCATTCCATGCGCCGACCATGGCGACTCCATCAGTGGGGGTGGACCCCTCTGCCTCGCACATCCTTTCCCCTGCAGGGCTACCGTTGGCAGCTCCCCCCACCGGTTTGGTGGGGATTGGTTCCAGGGGCTCTGGCACCCCACCGACTTCACAGCCCTTGCTGTTCAGGCTCCGGTTTTCTGAGGGCAGTCAGTCAGGTGGCTCTGCTGGCTCGTCATTGACAGGCAGTTGCTAGGTCACGGTCACAACCCCTGTCGCAGACCATGACTGTTTCTTCGGTCATCACCTGGGGACAGGACCGTCTGTCTTCTCCAGAGTCATCCCGGCCCAGCCCAGGTCACTGTCGCCATTCCCGATGCTGACCCACACCGAGGAGTTCCCCCACAGGCCCCAGCCTGCGCAGCCGCCCTCCCCAGTGCCGACTCCGCTGCTGACCCCAGTATTTCCACAGCCAACACTGATGGGTCCAGCGCAGATAGCATGGACTTCCACTCTGTGCTTACCGCCTTATGGCCTGTCTGAATTATTTTGTTTTGTGGTCCAAAATCATTAGCTACCTTGCTTGTATATACTTTTTTTATTACTGTAGCTGTTTGTTTATATTTAAGTCTTTGTCTCCTCTTTCTCTGTATTTGTTTATGTATGCTACTGTACCTTATTTTGATCTTGACCTGTCAGGTCCATCTTGTAAATGAGCTTCGCTCAATGATGTCCGCCTGAATAAATAAAGATTTTGATTGATTGATTGATTGATTATGGGATTTCATGCAGACTAAGCTTGCTCCTCCCCAAGACCCGTCCCCTCAGTGTCCCCCTGCTTCTTCAGCAGGGCCACGCTCCTGGGCCCTTGCACCCCCCTCAGGACTCTGGGAATGAGGGGGTGAGCATCCGGACCTCATCCCACCCGATGAGGGTGATGACGGGAGGAGACACTCCTCACAACTCCTCCACAGTGTTGTGTAACGGCGAGGAGTCCCAAGGTATATTCCATGGTCTCCCCCGGATGATACACATGGAAAGACTAGATGGACCCTTGGTCTCCTTCTGCCATCATTTACAGTTACAGATAGCTGTGGGGCTTCGATACCAAGGAGCAAAATCCTGCTCATCGTCGACTGGCCACCTATTTTAGGCTTCTGGATGCCCCTCCTCTGATCATCCCACCTTTAACTGAACCTTTTAAAGATGCCACAGTGGCAGCCTGACATCAGCCCAGTTTGACCCCTACCATTCCAAGGAAGGCGGACAAACTATACCAGGCACTGGCAGGAAGGCCTTCTTTTGCTGATCAGGCTCTAGCTAATTCAGTGGTCATCAGTGCTGCACGAAGAGGCCCGAACACCTCAGTTCCTTACCCCCGGATAAGGAGTCAGAGAGGCTGGATCACTTTGGGAAGAGAACCTTTGCCTCTGCCACACTGACCATCATGGTGCTGAACTACATTGCTCGTATGCTCCTGTACCAAAACCAACTCTGGGACCAAGCCCTTGAATCTGCAGAGCCCTCCCAGAGGACTCCCTGAAACAGCAGCTGCTGCAGTCTCTTAAAGCTTGGTCTGATGTCAGCACTCAACTCCTTAGGGCTGCATACTATGCCGTAGATGCCTTGGCTAGGGCTGCCATGGCGGGCACTTGCCTTCATAGGCACTCTTGGTTGAGGGTGTCCAGCTTTGCTAAGGATGTTCAGTTGTCCATCCTGAATGCCTCCTTTAGGGGTTACGATCTGTTTGGCTCAGATGTGCAGGACATTCTAGCTTAACTGCAAGCTTCTGGCCACACCGTACAGTCGGCCCCCTCCATGTACCATACTAACCAGCCAAAGCATGGTCAGAGAGTGCCCTTTCGTCAGGTCTATGCATAGACCCAAGTTCTCCAGCAAATCCCAGGCTAAGTGCCAGGCAGCCCCTACCCTGCCCACCCCTCCTACACCATAGAAAAATCGCCCAGAGGAGGAGGGGTACCTCCGGCTGGTTCAGCCTGACTCCATGCCCACCCCCACCCCCATTAAGGCAGGAGGTGGTGGTAGGGAGTTGCTTCTCCCTGCACTTGGACAAGTGGAGAGAAATCACCAGAGATGCCTGGGTACAGAAAAGTGTAGAAAGTGGCCATACTCTGGAACTTCTAGAGTGGCCTCCGGACAACCCTCCAGTTTGGTCCTCTTTCCTTCCAGACCACATTCCTGTGCTCTGGGAGGAAATGCTTTCCTTGTTGCAAAAAAAGACCATAGAACCATTTTCAGAGACTCAGCAGGGCAGAGGGTTCTATTCTCATTTCTTCCTGGTGCCCAGATGCACAGGAGATCTCAGGCCCATTCTGAATCTCTGGGAGCTAAATCTGTTCATCCAGTTCAAAAAATTCCAGATGGTGACATGCCAGGGTCTGCTGCCCCTTCTGCACCAGTGAGACTGGATTTGCTCCCTAGACATGAAGGATGCCGACCTGCACATCCACGTACATGCCTCCCATAGACAATACCTGAGATTTCACTTCCAGGAGGCACACTTCCAGTTCCAGGCCTTACCCTTTGGCTTGTCTTTGTCCCCTCAGGTGTTTACCAAATGTCTGGCATTGGTGGCAGCTGCCCTCAGGCAGGAGGGACTCTATGTCTTTCCCTATCTGGATGATTGACTTCTCAAACCCCAGTCCAGGGAGTACCTATTACAGACTCTGGAACATACCACCAACCTATTCCAGGATCTGGGCATTACGGTCAACTTGCACAAGTCAGTTCTACCATCTGTCAGCATCTCCGGTCATGGATACCGCTTAGGGCATGGCCTTCCTGCCCCAGGACCAGGCAGATCGCCTTATAGCCCAAGCCCACCTGCTCTACAGCAACCTGTGTGTCTCAGCCAGAGACTTTCTCTGGCTTCTGAGTCTGATCACAGTGCCCTTAGCCACATTTCACATTAGGTTTCCTCAGTGGACACTGAGGGTCCAGTGGGACCAGCATACCGACAGTGTGGAACAGCAGGTCCTGGTCTCCTGGCCAGTGAATAGAGTTCTACTTTGGTGGACACAACCCAGCAACCTGTTAAGAAGGATTCCTTTCCTCATTCCCTCTTTTCAGCAAATCCTTACAACCGATACTTCTGGGTTGGGATTGGGGAGGGTGCATCTAGGGCCCAGCCCAACTCAGGGACCTGGTCCCATCAGGAATCTTCTCCCCACATCAGTGTCCTGGAGGTGTGGGCCATTTTCTGTGCCCTGCAGGCCTTCCAGACTCAGCTATCCCCGGGTCTTCTGCTAGTGCAGACGGACAACATCAGTGTAGTCCACTATATCAACAAAAAAGGATCATTCACTCATACCCTCTCTGCTGGAAGCGATGAGAGTGTGGTATTGGGCTGTGGATCATGGTCTCAAACTGATGGTTATCCATGTTCAAGACGCCCAAAATGTCCTGGTGGACACCCTAAGTCAGTCGCAATCAAAGGTGCATGAGTGGGAGCTGCTGACTTCAGTAGTAGAAGACCTGTTTGACAGGTGGGGTCATCCAGAGTTAGACCTTTTTGCGTCCCCATGTAGCGCTAAACTGCCGCTTTTTTACTTGCTCGATCCAGGGCCTGGAGTTTTCTGGTGACACGTTGCCCCTCTCTTGGAAAGGGAGGTTTCTGTGTGCATTTCCTCCTTTCCCCCTACTTCAAAGGGTTCTACTCAAGCTCCAGATGGAGGGGGCCATGATGATCCTCATAGCACTCTTCTGGCCTCGTCAGTCTGGTTCCCCTTGCTTCAGCAGCTGACAGTGGAGCCTTCCAGTTCCTCTTCCTCTGTGCACCAGCTTGCTCTCCCAGAACCAGGGCACCCTGGTCCATCTGGACCTCAAATGCCTGCATATTCATGCCTGGCTCCTGAGGACTTAGCCATGGTTCGGTTTGAGGTGTCTTCCAAGGTGGCTGATGTCTAGGTGGCTCTAGGAAGCCTTCCAGTAGGGCCACTTATTCTAATGAAGTGGAAATGCTTTGTGCTGTGGGCTGCTTCATGTTAGCTGGATCATTCACTTCTCCAGTGAATCAGATTCTGGAGTACTTGCTGTCCCTTTCAGACTTCAGTCTGAAGTACTCCTCTCTTAAGGTGCACTTGCCATCTCTGCCTTCCATGTGCCTATTGATGAACAGATGGTGGCACAACTGGAGGTGTCCCGTACATTTCTGACAGGCCTTCTCCACCTGAAGCCTCCTATCTGCAATCCAGTCCCACCCCGGGACTTGAATTTTGTGTTGGAAAAACTTATTTGACTCCTTTTGAGCCGGCTGTGACATGCAAGCTACACTTCCTGTTGTGGAAAGCATTATTTTTAGTTACTACTTCTGCTCAAAGAATTTCAGAGCTACAGGCGCTCCTGTGCAGAACGGCCTTATTTGGTTTTCCACTAAGATAAGTCTTTGCGTACTAATCCTAAGTTTCTTCCAAAGGTGGTGTCCGAGTTCACTTTAAACCAATCCATCCACCTTCCCAGAACATTCCTATCCAGGGGAAGCATTGCTCCGTACTTTAGATGTGCATAGAACTTTGAGTTACTATACCCATCGTACGAAGGACTGTAGGAAGTCCAAACAGTTGTTTTCTTTTTCCCCTGGAAAAGAGGGCGTCCCTGTTTCAAAACAGTGCTTGTCCAGATGATTGGCCAACGGTATCACCTGTTGTAGCAGGAAGTATGGCCAGGATCTTCCTGACGTTGTTCATGGTCATTCATCAGAGGAATGGCCACTTCTACTGCCTTTTTCAGGAATGTGTCAGCCGCAGAGATTTGTGATGTTGCCACTTGGAGTACTGTCTACACCTTTACCAAGCACTAGTCTGGACATTACCTCTAGGCGTAGGGACAGTTTCGGCATAGCTGTTTTACAGGGTCTACCTTCTTAGGCTCTTGAGTTCCTGCCGCCCAGACTGCATTTCTTGATGTCAGAACTGCTTGGGACTCATTCCATAGGTGTGGCCTGCTGCAAGAGATATCCCCGATGTCAAATAGTAGTTAACGTAAAAACGTTTTACCGTAACAGTAGCTCTGCTTGGGGATCCCTTGCAGCAGGCCATGCCATCCCTCCCTCCTTCCCCCTGGACCTGGGAGGTCCTCCTGAGTCTGTACCTCTTTCGCCTTTCTTTTCCTTTGGCAGGACCTTAGGTC
The DNA here is from genome assembly GCA_016271365.2 of Neoceratodus forsteri. Lineage (NCBI taxonomy): Eukaryota > Metazoa > Chordata > Ceratodontiformes > Ceratodontidae > Neoceratodus > Neoceratodus forsteri. The sequence continues at coordinate 1,018,108,470 of CM057454.1, read as the reverse complement.
CCTCCTTGGTTCCCTCTGCTGTGACTAGAAGGCTTACGGTCTCCAGTGAGAGAACTGAGGAGGGTGTGGGGGCCACCCACTCTTATAGGATAGGTCGACGTCGGAATGGGCAGCCCCCTAGTAGACTATCCAGAAAAGTTTCCGTGTGGTCCTAGTGCCTGGTGGCTGTAGTTCCATAGGTGTGGCCTGCTGCAAGAGCTCCCCTCACAGATCTGCTGTTACAGTACGTTCTTACATAACTGTACTTCTCTGCACCCACAAAATGTTCACTCTGGAAATTCGTAGTTGGAGCTAAAAATGACTATTGTCCAACTTATGCTTCCTGATTATACAGGAGGCATAAAAATCCTTCAGTTTTATTTTGTGTGGAACTGTAGCCCCTGTTCACTGATTCTTTCTTCTAGCTTCAGAGTAATGAATTTGACAAGGATTTACATAGTCAAAGGTCAGATCTGGTTAACCTGCTCTGCAGCGTCTGGTTCTGGTTAAAAGGTAGATTCAGTAAAAAGATAAAAGCATGAAAATGCAAGGTAGGCCAAGAAGAAAGAAAGAACAAGTAAATATGAACTCCACAAAGAAAATATTAATATACTGACCCCACACACACACACACACACACACACGTCCCCTAGCATCTTTGAAGTACTGTACCTACCTGCATACCTCCTTGATTATGTGGTAGACGGGGCGATCCAAACAAGTCCAATTTAAATTTCATACTCTGTAATCATTTACTTTCAAGTACAGTTGTCTAAACCTGTTTCATGTTTCCATGGCTCATTAGTTTGACCTCCAGTCTTCTAAAATGTAATGATGCTTTTAGGGAAGTTTCTTGTGATTTTTTTTCTGCTTGAAAATGTTAGCTTACTATTCACCAGCTGTATAATTTGTTGGTTTTCTATTCTTTATTTTAAATTGCACTGTTCTAATTAGGGCTGTGATGGATCATTAAGACAAACATAATTTTCAGAGTAAACAGCTTCTAGTATTACACATTCAGTGTTGAATATTGGTTTAAAAACATTTCTAAAACTGTAAATGCAGCAAGAACAGCTTAAAACAGCATCTGTGGAACAGTTCCTTACCGTGTTTAAGCAGTCCTAATTCGGTTGTTTAAAAAAAAAAATGCTCATTTAGTAATGAGTCATGTAAAAGAATATCTTTTAAGATGCAGTTTGTATTATTGTCATACAGTCACTCAGAATTTCCAGCTTTCTTTGTGCTTTAAAATTTGAATACCCAGGCTTGTAATTAACTTGTGTTTTGTTATCCTTTTTACTGAAAAATTGTAAATATTTTAAGGGATATTTTCATTTTTAAAACAAAAAACATTATTTGTATATTTTGTGTGTTTTGATTTATGGATCTTTTCAAGCTGTTTCAAGCATAAGGTAAGCTATATCTTCACATTTTATTTTAAATTTCAGGGTCTTAGGACCCAGTGCTGAATAACTGCTGACTGCCCCCTGCCCCCCATATACACACACACACACATGTGGGGAAGGCATTGGTTTTATTACTCCATTTTGCTTCAGAGGGAAGTTTAAGTATGGCTTATGAAGTGCTGCTGCACACTGAACTCTTCCCTTGCAACAGGCAAGGATGTAAATAAAAAGGATATGGTTTGCATTATACATCATCATAATATTTCTTGAAGGTCCAAAATGGCTGTAGAGTCCCCTTGGGAGTTGCAGAAGAAGTTAATCTTGCTTGGAGCAGAATTTAACATTAGGCATCCACCAAACCTTAACATGTTTCTTCCTTGTGTGATTTTTTAATGTAAACTAAAATCCTGATTATAGCAGCCTTTCTTGTGCTCACAAGTAAATTTTATAAGCAATGTTTACAGAAACGTAATTGCTAGAAAAAGGATATAAAGATTCAGTCTTGCTTGCTGGGTGAGCAGTGATGTGTCTGCATCCTCACTTTGATGTATGGTTTCTCACGGAAAAACAAGTGAATGGCAAAGCACCGACCCACCAGTTTCACATACCATTTGCAGCTATACTGGGGGTGTTGTGCTTTCCAAATAACACTGGGAAAGACTGGTTGAGGGACTATGTATATTTTCATCTCCTGCATTGTGGGTCATGACCTATTTTGAGAATTAAACCCTGAATGAAAGATGTGTTTTCCTTCCATTTCAACCAGACATATTTTGTATTCACTAGAGCAGTGAGGATAGATTTCCAAAAGACTCCTCCCATAGAATTACAACTGAAATGATTTGAAACAAAACTGATGGCTGTGACCATGGAGATTGTATTCTGTGTTCAAGTAATATTGGTGCACCAAATATCAGACAAAAGCCATGAATTGTTTTTTTTTTTGGGGGGGGGTTATAAAAACACCCTTTTCTATATACAGTGGTCAAGAAAGAATATATATCTCTGTTCACCAAATAAGGAATGTGTAGCATAATACTGAGTTGTGAATCACAGTATGTGCTAAGGTACTATGGTGCTGATGGTAAAATTGAAGTTTAGACCATATCTGAGCCATTACAGGTTTTCCGTAAGCACAGATCTGTTGAATGTAAAGGAAGCACAGTTTTCTTACAGGAAGATGTACCATCATGTCACCAGATACATTGTAACTGAGTCACATTTCTGTATAATGTTTGGATGCATAGAACAAAATAGTTGCTTCTTAGTGAAGGCTAGCCATCTTACTGTCTTGAGATGTGTGCTTTACTGTGCAGTAGTCAACATGACTTCAAACATCAAATGATGATAAAACAAAGGAAATCACACATGCTGCGGCCATGGGATGTTTGCTGTTCAGCTACTTCTAAAGGGATGCCCATCGTCTACGTAAATGTAGAATTGCCCAGTAATGTGTTTTGACTTTTAAATATTGTAGGATCAGTGCCTGCAAGACATGAAATATTTGTAAGCCCAAAGTACTAGCTGGGTATTGTCCCTGATGGGTATCCGTTGTAATTACCTGATTAGCATGAATATCTGTGGTTGAATGTTTGGCTGAGGTAATGTCTACTGTGTCCAGTATTTGGTTGGTAGAATGGTTCTGTGTTGAATTGGCAGCAGGAAAATGTAGGGCCTGATCCATAGTGCCCTGTTCAGCCTTACAGGGGTGCATAGGGTAGCCCCCCGACACGCACAGGCCCTTTCAACAGATGTGGAAACCTCTTCATATTCTTAATTGCAGCCCCCCACCTGTGGATGCCGGCCCCAAACTGATCCTTGGAGCTACTTGGGTGGTTTCATCATTTGCTGCCAAAGTGGCATGGCAGAACACTACACAGATCCACAGCAAAATTTACACACTGCCAGGTTGTCCAGGAAGTGCACAGAAGTTACGCCAGTGGGACCACTGATTCCTTGTATCCCTGCTTGAGTGCATGTAATGTCAAAGGCACTCCCACAGTTGCTGCAAGTGTGCTAAACTATGAAGAAGGGTTGGGTGCTTATCTTTAATAAATATTTTCATCCCATCGAAAGGGGCATTTAGCAATCCAAGGCACACTGCCCATAATCCCATGATCTTACTTTGAGAGGGCTCTTGCAGTAGGTAATCACCTTCAGGACTGCAACCACTGGCATCAGGACCACACAGAAACCTTAGCTAGCAGTATCTGACGGGGGACCGCCCACCCGTCATGTGACAAGATGTCAGTGTGACCCTATATAGTGGGCAGTCCACACGCCTGCCTTCCAGTTCTTTCCCGCCGTCGACCTGATCATGTCAGACCTTGCGGAGATCATATGCTGCAGTTTGACCTCTGGTCGGTTGAATATTCATTTATTTCTTAATTTTTTCAATAGAAATTTGTATTTTTGTGCATGTCGTCATCATCCAATGTTGAGCACAAGAACAAGTGTGCTTCGTGTGGTGTGCAAATACTGCACAAGGAATAGCATTCTCTATGCCACTTCTGCCTGCCCGGAGCACAAGGCTAAGGACTGTGAGGCCTGTGCCAGTTTCAACCTGGCCACACGGAAGTGACACCAGCAGGCCCTCAAAGCTCACCCCCTGAAGCAACAAATGGCCACGATGGAGAAAAAGCTCCAAAAACTTTGCAGTGCTTCATCCTCGCCCATCAAATCCAGGCACAAAAAGGAGAAGCGTCAGGACCAGGACAGGTCCCCCCTCCCTTCCGAAGCCGCCTGCAGGCCCCTTGGGCAAGCAGCTGTCCTCTTCCTCCAGAAAGTCGGCCGCCGCGGCCCAGCCTGCCTTGCCTAAGGAGCAGTCCTTGGGCCTCCCACCACCACTAGTTCTAGTGACTGCAGTCACCTTGGCCTCTGCCACGGTCTCAGCGTGTTTAGACCTATCTCTTCTGCTGGGTCTATCGCGCCAAGCAGGGCTGATAAGTGACTCATTGGGCCCTCCAACAAATGCCCAGCCCGGGCTGTTCTGTCAGGCTCTGGAGGCCGGAGCCCGACCGACTTTGACTGATAAGCCAGGCGTCGGCTTGTCTGATGTCCACACAGTTGTTATGGCCGAAAAGTTGAGAGTTGGCTCTGCCAATGCCTGCTTGACCGACCTGACATCGGGGTTGCGAGAGCCCTGATGAATCCCAGTTGCTGGACCTTTCTCAGCCTCCCCCGGAGGTTGTTTTTCATTTAATTTATTTTAGTCTTTGGTAACCGGGTAAGGCCCACTAGGCACAAGTGCCTGTTTTCACGGATGACCTGGGAGCACTGGGCGGTTAAGTGACTTGCTCAGAGTCACACAGTATGCAAGTGGAGGTTGTGAGAATTAATGGTCTGCTGGATGTACCAAGCTTGTTCACACCTTGTTCCTCTAACCTCTAGGCAATACTGCCAGCCTCCCCACTGGGTCTCTCCCTCCTCTCCACTGGAAGTGGTCCCTCCACCCTCCCCTGTTCCAAGGGGGGGGATGAAGGATGAGGGGCCTCCGGCAGGCAGCTTCACACCGTGCTTACCTCTGAACCTGGAGTCAGGTGCCTTTGTCAACCCTAATGGAACCCAGCCGCCTGCTCCCCCGTTCCAGACGCCCTGGTCTCCACCACGTCGACCACCTACTGGCCCAATGTCGGACCCAGTTCTTCCGGGCCCCTCAGGTGCAGGCTTTGGAGCTCGTCAGGGTCCCTGGCACCACCGTCAGGCCAAACACCAGGCTACCCTCCGTCAGCCCACCCCCCCCAATGGGCCCTCCGTTGGGGTTCCCGCCATCAGGTTACCTGACGTCACATTTTCAGGCATATAACCCTCCGGGCTGTCCCCGTCAGGGTTTCATACGCCAGGGTATGCGCCTGTATATCCTTTGCCAGGCTACCAGACATCTCACCATCATACACAGGGTTTCCTGGTGGCTATACGCTGACCTGCCAGCCCCCCACCAACTCCTCCTCAGACCCCATCGGACTTTAAAGCCATTCTCCAGTCCTGGTGGTCCGAAACCAAGGTGCAGCTCGTTTCAGAGTTGGACAGCTGGCAGCCTCCCAGAGAGGTCCCCAGGAGCCCAGGCGTCTGACCGGTTAGGCCAGCCCTTGCACCACAGCATCCCCAGACGCTGGCCCCTCCGAAGGAGCTGATGTCAGGCTGAACATTAGAGAGGCTGCCTCCGGATTCTGGTGAACTGGCTTGTCCCGATGTCCAGTCCTCGGATTCGGACCAGGATTCTGACCCTTACTCCTCCTCCTCATCGGAGGCTGCAGGTTTTCAAACCCCACCCATTGGGGATTCTCAGCTGAAGGAAGCCCTGGAGGACCCTTCTTTCGCAGATCTATTCCACAGAATAGTGCAGGTCTACGATTGGAAGATGGACGCCCAGGATCCAAAACACCAAAGACTGGCCGAACACCTGGATATGCAGGAGGCAGCTCCTGTTCTTACTCCTCCCTGGCTGGAACTGCATGAGTACCTGGCATCTACTATATGAATGATGCTCTTCTCAATCCCAGCATTGGCCAAAAAGGTGGACCCTACTTACTGGACACCAGAGGGAAAAGACCACCTGAGTATCCACCCCAGGGTGGACTCAGTGATTAGTGCGGCAGCCCATGACCATCTACCGAACCATGACACATGGGCACCTCCCCTCCTGGCAAGGAGTCGAGGCAGCTAGACCAATTCGGAAGAAAATTTTACTCTTCCACATTGGCCATGAGGGCACTGAATTGTGTGTGTCACATGCTGGTCTATCAAGAATCGCTGTTTGCCCAGCTGGACCTGGCCACAGAGGCTGTACCGGACATAGAATCAAAGTCCATTTTAGTGGACTCCATCCGATCCGCCACAGTGGCTTGCAGGCACTCCCTCAGGGCCACATACAATGCAGTGGACTCCTCGGCTAGGGGAGCTGCTACAGCGGTTAGCCTCCGATGGTTCTCATGGCTTAGGGTGTTAGATATGGCTCAGGATGTCCAAATGGCCATCCAGGATGCCCCCTTTAGAGGCTTCTTCCTGTTTGGAGGAGATGCACAGGATATCATCACTGGCCTGCAGGACAAGGGCCAGGCTTTCAGGTCAGTGCATACCATGTACCAACCCAAGTTCCAGGCAAAAAAGCCTTTCTGTCAGCAAGGAAAAAGGCAGTAGAAACAGCAGCAGACGTCAGCCCAAGCATGGGGCTATGTTGGCCACAACCACCTCTCTGGTAAAAGCCCAGAGAGTTTTGGGTGCAGCTCTCCCACACACACACCCCTCCCTCGCTTGACTTGCGGTCCTCCCTCCCTCCTCAGGGTCCATTGGAGGAGCTGGTGGGCAGAAAATTCGCCTGTCGTTTACCAGGGTGGAGAGCAGTGACAGCCGACCCCCGGTGCAGTCACACTATCCAGAGCCACACATCCCTGTTCGAGAGGAAATTCAGGCTCCATTACAAAAAGAAGCAATAGAGCCCATTACATACCACCATGAAGGAAAAAGGTATTACTCCCACTTCTTACTGGTTCCCAAAAAGAGAGATCTGCATCCAATTCTGGATCTCAGTGCTCTAAACCTGTACATAGAGTACAAAAGGTTTTGAATGCTGACCCTCCCAGGCCTGCTGCCCCTATTGCACAAGGGACGGTGGCTCTGCACTCTGGATATGCAGGATGCTTACCTGCATTTCCGATTTTCCAGGCCCACTATCTCTGGTTCTCCTTTCAGAGGGAACATTAGCAATTCAAGGGCCTTCCCTTTTGCCTGTCTTCGGCACCTCGGTTTTTCACCAAGTGCCTGGAGGTAGTGGTGGTGGCCCTGAGGCATCGGGGCCACTGTGTGTTCCTCTTCCTCTTCCTTGACGACTGGCTTCTGTCAGCCCCATCGAGGGAGCAGCTGGAACTTTCCCTATTGGTTACCCTGGATCTCTTTACACAAGTTGGAATCGCACTGAATTTCCTGAAATCCCAACTTGCCCCTTCACAACATCTCCCAATTTATTGAAGTAGTGATGGATACTGTACAGGGTATGGCTTTCCTTCCTCTACACAGGGCAGACACCTTGCAGAGGCAGGCTCATATGGTGGTTTCCAGCAGGAAGGTCTCGGTCAGGTCGATTCTTCGACTGTTGGGCCTTATGCTGGCAGCCATCCCCACCATGCCTTTAACCAGGCTCCAAATACAAATTTCACAGTGGACGCTCCGGGCACAGTGTGATCAGATGCTGGACAACCTGGACCAGATGGTTATGGTCTCCGATTCGATGCAGAGGGATCTGTTGTGACAGGATCTCTCCAATCTCACCAAGGGGGTCCCCTTTCAGTCCCCTCCTCCCTCTAAGACTCTGACAACAGGTGTGTCAGGGATGGGCTGGAGTGCTCACCTGGGGAACCACAAAACTCAAGGTATGTGGTCCCAAGCAGAGCAGTCTCTTCACATAAACGTGTTGGAGATGAGGGCGGCGCTGTATGCCCTTCAGGCCTTCAGCACCTGCTTCACCAGGGCACACTGTTAATCCAGTCAGACAGTGTGTGTAGTCTGGTATATGAGCAAGCAAGGGGGCACCCACTCATACACCTATGCAGGGAGGCAACACGGGTGTGGAATTGGGCTGCTGTGCAATGATTCACCTCACAGCTGTTCACGTGCCAGGCGTACAAAATGTCCTAGTGGACAGTCTCAGCCACACCAGAGTAGGAGCCCACAAATGGGAGCTCAAGCAAGTGGTGGTCATCGACCACATTTTCAACCTGTGGAGTCGGCCGGAACTGGATCTGTTCGCCTCTCCATACAGTGCAAAACTACCCAGCTTTTGCTCGTTTGCTCCAGGGCATGGCGTTTTTTGGTGAGATGTGCTATCTCTGTGTTGAACAGGGAGGTTTTTGTATGCCTTCCCTCCCTTTCAAACAACATGAAGTCTTGCTGTATTCTGATAATAGCAGTGAGTCCCAACCTTCGAACTGCCCCAGAGATGAAGGAGTTAACTTTCCATGCCAGGCATGGAATGCTGAGCTCGAGCTTGGTTGAGACTCTGTCTGTTGCTGTTTGAACTCAAACCGTCAGATTCTTTACTCCGCCTCACTGAACAGTCGCTCCGGAGATTTCTCCTTTGCTCAGTTCAATTTGTCGGTTAAAGTCCGTTTTTCTCGGTTTCCAACTGAATTTAAACCGCAACCTGTCGGTTCAGTCTCTGTCTGTGGTATTCGTGAGTGCTAGATAGATTTATATTGATTTTCTATTCTATGTGGAACTTGTAAACGGTTCATTGGTTCAGTTTGAACCGATCAAGTTGTTTAAAAATCTTAATTTCTGCTTTTAGAGTGTGGTTACCGGTTCTTATCGGTTCTAAAAAAGCGGATTTTACTACGGTTTTTTCCACGACCCGTAACACGGTCGGGAACTGATAAGAGTGTTTTGCCTGGCGGATTGCCATTAAAAGGGTAAGTTTTGTTAGGACTGGCACCATGTCTGAGAAACCCAAAAGAAAAACAGGCCCACTGGGTTTCAACACTGTAGTGTATGTGGGGAAGTCTTTGCTAAGGCTGACCCCCACACCACCTGTGTTTATTGTCTGGGGTTTGACCACCTCGATTCAGACTGCCAGATTTGTAAAAACTTTCCTGCAGCTATCCTAGAAAAGAGAGTTGGTAGGCTCAGGGAAAGGGAGGCCAAAAAGTCCGCTGACCTAGATGGCCAGCCCGGTTCGGTTCAAACCGAACCAGAAGGAGTGCCCTCTGACCAGGGCGAAACTTCTTCGGGCAAAAGGAGAACCGATTCCGAGGAGTCGGTTCCAGTTAAGAGAACAAGAAGGGAAAAATCAGCCGGTTCGGATCCAAAAGTTTCTTCTCCAACCGCTGATGATATAGCCAAAGCGATAAAAATTGTGCAGTCGCTTTCCCCGGTTCCGACCGAACCGGCACCATCAGGAAGGCGCTCGGTTCGGCCGGTTCCACCGGTTCCAGATTATGATTTGGAAGAATTTTATGAACCGGAGAAGGAAGGAGAGTATGAGGAAAGTGAATGTGATTATGAAAGTCTGGATGTGCCCATTGACCCGGACAGCACCCCAGACAGACCTTCAGGAGTGTCTCCTCCTAGGCTTTCTGAGTCCCCCTCCCATTTCATATTTTACAAGAAAGTGGCCGAAACCCTTCAGCTTCCTATGGAAGAAGCTGTGGATGACCAGGAGGAGCCTGACTGTGTGGAAATGATGGATATCCCAGAGTCCAGGAGGCTGTCTATTCCCTTACACAAGTCTTTTGGGAAACAGACATTTAAGATTTTAAAGACTCCTAATTCTATACCTCCTGTTGATAAAAGGATGGACAAGAGATATACTCTGTCAGGCTCAGATACAGAGTTCCTTACCCAGCAATGCAGCCATGTTGGGGTAGTGCAGGCTGCAGCCTGTGATAAGGCTAATATACCCTTGGCTTCACACCCCCCCCAGATAAGGGCTCCAGGAGGATTGACGCCATGGCAAAGAAACAGTACATGGCAGCATCCTTGGGACACAGGCAGGCCAATTATATGGTCTATACAGCTAGATATCAGAAATCTAGATGGGACACTGTGATGGCTTTAGCTAAACAGGTCCCTGGCCAGCTTGCCAAGGAGCTGGAGCAGGTGGCTGCTGATGGTATGGAGGCATCCAAGGTGCAGTTCCATGCTGCAGTGGACTCCAGTGATGTTTCTTCTAGAGTTATGGCTACATCTGTGGCCCTTCGTAGGATGGCTTGGCTAAGATGTACTAGCCTGTCTCAGGATACCCAGACTAAGGCTATGGATTTTCCTGTTGTGGGTAATTCTCTGTTTGGGGAGCAAAGAACTACATGAAGAAAATGGATGAATACAGGACCACCTATAGGAGTGCTCATGCCAAGGAATGGCAAGCCACTCCTCAGAGGCAGCATCCCAGGGGCAGGCCTTTTCATAGGCCTTTTTACCAAGCCCAGGCCTCCTCTTCTGCCTATGCTCAGAGGGGGTTCTTTAGAGGGAGAGGCAGAAGGGGTACAAGCAGGCCTGCTTCCACCCCTCAGCCTAAACCCCCTGCCAAACAGGCACCCTGATGGGTTTGCCAGGGCTGATTCTCCACTGCCTGTAGGGGGCAGGCTGGCTTACTTTGTCCAGGACTGGAAGTCTTTAACATCAGACAAATGGGTCCTGGAAGCAGTAAGCCAGGGACTGGTTCTCAGCTTCAAAAAATTTCCAAAGATGAGAACCAGATCCTTTCCACCTGCAAATCCCTCGGAGGCACTTGCCCTAGAGGCAGAGGTCTCTTCCCTTCTGGCTCTCAGAGCTGTAGAAAGGATTCCACCCCTACACCAAGGGAAAGGATTGTACTCCAGGTACTTCCTCACCCCCAAAAAGACAGGAGAATGGCGGCCCATCCTGGATCTCAGATATTTAAACAAGCACCTTTTAAAGCCAAAGTTCAAAATGGTGACTCTGGGAATAATTCTACCCTCTCTAAGGCCAGGGGACTGGCTAGTCTCCCTGGACCTCAAGGATGCCTATTTCCATATTCTCATCAGAAGCTCCCATCGAAAATACCTCAGGTTCGAGCTGCCCTCAGGCCATTACCAATTCAGAGCAATGCCCTTTGGCCTAACCTCTGCTCCAAGGGTGTTCACAAAATGCCTGGCAGTAGTAGTTGCTTCCCTAAGAAGGTAAAGGATTGCCATCTTCCCATACCTGGACGACTGGCTCATAGTAGGCCAGTCCTCAGACCAAGTCAAGTTGCACCTACAGATAACTCAGCAACTGCTCACCTCTCTAGGTTTCCTTCTGAATCTTTCAAAGTCAATTTCTAGAGCCCGTTCAGCTCCTCACCTTCATATGCGCAGAGCTGGATACAGAAAAGGCAAGAGCCTTCCTTCCCCTGGACAAGGCAAGGACCCTTATCACACTGGCCCCTTCATTCACCCTACAGGTGTCTCGACCAGCAAGGCAATTTCTGCAGCTCCTGGGGCACATGGCTGCTTCTACAGCAGTGGCGCAGGGAGCAAGATTTCAGATGAGGGACATTTAGTTCCATTTGAGAGCCTTTTGGTCTCAGAAAAAGGACCCTCTGACCAGACTGATACCAGCGACTCGAACCCTGATCCAGGCTTTGCAGTGGTGGCAGGATCAGGACAATCTAAGACAGGGAGTTCCTTTTGTCACCCAGTCTCACTCTTTAATCCTTACTACAGATGCCTCCCTCTTGGGGTGGGGGGCTCATTTGGGGGACCTGACCACCCAAGGGTTGTGGTCCCCTCAGGAATCTCTGCTTCACATCAGTCTGTTGGAACTCAGAGCAGTGTTTCTAGCACTTCAAGCTTTTTCCAAGTCTGTTCAGAACAAAGTTGTTCAGATCAGGACAGACAACACCACCACAATGTGGTATATCAGCAAGCAAGGGGGCACTCGGTCTTCGGCCTTGTGCACAGAAGCAATGAAGTTGTGGTCTCTGGCCTATTCCCTGAACACCTCCCTTACAGCAGTACACCACCCAGGCAAGGACAATGTCCTGGCAGATGCTCTCAGCAGGATATCTCAGGGCCATCACGAATGGTCATTGGATCCCCTGGTTTGGGAGGTGATCTTCTCCAGATGGGGCACCCCACAGATAGATCTTTTTGCAGCCCCAGACAATCACCAACTTCCCCTTTTTTGCTGCAGGCCCCCTGGATGCCTTGGTTCTCAATTGGGAAGGAAGTTCCTGTATGCTTTTCCCTCCTTCCCTCTCCTGTTCAAGGTGCTAGTCAAAATCAGGTCTCAACCCTGCAAGGTGATTCTGATTGCTCCAGACTGGGCCAGACAGCCCTGGTACCCTCTCCTGTTGTCCTTAGCAGTCCACCTTCCTTTGTATCTTCCCAGGAATTACAACCTGTTAACCTGTGCTCAGGGGAGGGTTTGGTACCCAAATCTCAAATCTCTCAATCTCAAGGCCTGGCTCTTGAAGAGTTAGAGTTTGCTGATTTACACCTCTCTCAGGGTGTTATGGATATTCTAAAGGCTTCTAGGAAGCCTTCCACCAGAACTACTTATAATTCCAAATGGAAAAGATTCTCCATATGGTGCCATGGGAAGCATATTTCCTCAGAGTCTGCTGACCTGCCCGCAGTCCTTGACTATATGGTTCATCTGCATAGCTTGGGACTCGGACCAGCTACACTAAGGGTGCATCTGCCGGCTGTCTCTGCCTTTCTTTCAGCAGGTAAGCCTTCTTCTCTTTCAGCTCACCCTGTATTCTCCAAGTTTTTCAGGGGATTGCTTCATACCAATCCGCCATTCAGGAATGCTGCCCCTGCTTGGGACCTTAATGTTTGCATTGCTCAGCTTATGCAACCCCCTTGTGAGCCTTTGTCCTCAGCAGAGCTTAAGTACTTGACTTGGAAAACTATGTTCTTGGTGGCTATCACTTCTGCCAGGCGCATAAGCGAGTTACAAGCCCTGTCAGTGGAGCCTGATTTTATCTCTTTCCATAGAGATAAGGTGGTCCTCAGGACTAACAGGAAGTTTTTACCTAAGGTGGTTTCAGACTTCCACCTTAACCAATCTGTCTCTTCCTGTGTTCTTCACTGACCATTCCTTCTCTGGTGAGAGGAGGCTGCACAGTTTGGATGTGAAAAGAGCCCTTAGCTACTCTGCTCCTCACTTATGGTGAGGTTGGTAAAGGAAAACCTGCCACTAAAAGATCTGTTGCCAGGTGGATTGTCTCTTGCATTCAATTTTGCTGTGAAAAACTAAGTAGGATTCCACCCTCAGGCCTGAGGGCTCACTCTACCAGAGGTACAGCTGCTTCCCTGGCTGCTGCCAGGGATATTCCTGTCTTAGAGATATGTCAAGCAGCTACCTGGAAAACAGTTCACACTTTTACCAAGCATTACTCTTTGGATATCCAGGCTAGGAGTGATGCTCGGTTTGGCACAGCTGTGCTTCAGAGCCTATTTCCTAAGTAGGTTCTGTCCCTCCTCCATGGAGGTACTGCTGGAGTGTCTGCTGTTGTCAGAATACAGCAAGACTTCATGTTGTTTGAAGAAAAATTACTCACCTTAGTAATGTTGTTTCTTCTAATGGAGTCTTGCTGTATTCTGACCTTCCCCTTTCAGAACCTTTGTTTTTGGGATGTGGGTGGGCAGTAGCAGTGTTGACACTCAGGAGGTGCCCCACCTTTTTTGTTATCACCCTCTTTTCTTTGGGTGAGTGGGTGTTGTGTTTATTCATTTTTTTGGGTTTCCTGACTTGAGTCTTTGTTTTGGGACCAAAAAATCTGTTTATTATATTTAATAGCCAGCTGGCTAGTGTAGGTTTACAGCTTCCACACAGCTCTCTCAGTGAGTTTAACTCGTAATGATCTGACGGTTTGAGTCCAAACAGCAACAGACAGAGTCTCAACCGAGCTCGAGCTCAGCGTTCCATGCCTGGCATGGAAAGTTAACTCTTTCATCTCCGGGGCAGTTCGAAGGTTGGGACTCACTGCTATTGTCAGAATACAGCAAGACTCCATTAGAAGAAACAACATTACTAAGGTGAGTAATTTTTTCTTCCAGTTCTACAGAAGGTGCTGCTCAAGCTTCAGGCAGAGGGGGCCCACATGGTTCTGATCTCCCCCGTTTTGGCCCCGCCAAGTTTGGTTTACGCTCCTTCAGCAGCCAGCAGTGGATCCTCCAGTCCCTCTGCAGCAATCTCCTGACTCAGGAGGAGGGCACGCTGGTCTATCCGGGATTGAAATCCCTTCATCTTCAAGCGTGGCACCTCACGACATAGCAGTTTCGGTCGCTGTGATCTTAATTTTGTTTTAAAAAAATTGACTCTGCCTCCTTTTGAACCTGCTGGTTCCTGTGATATGCGCCACTTATCCAGGAAAGCGCTTTTCTTTGTGGCAGTTACTTCAGCTCGAAAGATTTCCGAACTTCAGGCCCTGATTTGTAAGGAGCCTTATTTGATTTTTAAGAGAGACCGGGTGGCTCTTTGTACCAACCCTAAGTTCTTACCCAAGGTGGTTTCTGAGTTTACGTTAAACCAGTCGATTCAACTTCCAGTGTATTACCCTGAGCATTCTAATCGGGGAGAAGCGAGTCTTCATACCTTAGTTGTACATAGAATCTTGTGCTATTACACTAACAGGACAAAGTCGGTCCGGAAAACAGATCAGCTTTTTGTTTCTTTTGCACCAAAGAGAAAAGGTGCCACAGTTTCCAAACAGTGTTTATCCAAATGGTTGGCAAACTGCATTGTTTTTTGTTACCAGAAGTATGGTAAAGCCCTTCCTGGGGAGGTCGGGGGCATTCTACTAGGAGTATGGCTGCCTCAATGGCTTGTTTCAGGAATGTGTCAGCCGCTGACATTTGTGCCACTGCTACCTGTAGGTCAGTCCACACTTTCACAAAACATTACAGTCTGGACATTGCTTCTAGGTGCAGAGCAGGTTTTGGCCTAGCTGTTCTTCAGGGGCTCCTGTCCTGATCTGTCTGCATTTAGCAGTTTTCCTGCCTCCCATGTTTCAGCTTTTTCTGATTCACACTGCTTTGGACTCGGTCCTCAGGGTGATTACCTACTGCAAGAGCCCTCTCGAAGTAAGATAGTACAGTTACGTAAGAACTTACCATAACAGTAGATCTTCGAGAGAGGCTCTTGCAGTAGGTAACCTTTTTCCCTCCCTCCATCCCCCAATTATGTTTTTTTTTTTCCTCTCTATGAGCTCTTTCGGGGCTCCAGGAGCGTCTTTTTCCTTCTCCTGTCACTTCTCCTTAGAGGTCTCCAGTGGGAGAACTGTAAGGCAGGCGTGGGAACCACCCACTATATAGAGTCACACTGACGACAGTCAAGTGACGTCGGGTGGGCAGTCCCCCATCAGATAATGCTGGCTAAAGTTTTCTGTGTTGTCCTGACACCAAGGGGCACAGTCCTCAAGGAGATTACCTACTGCAAGAGCTTCTCTGGAAGACCTACTGTTATGGTAAGTTCTTATGTAACTACTTTTGAGCAGAGCAGTGGATTCACTAACCTTCCAACCAGGCTGTCTTTAGGAAACTCTGCATCTGGCCCAGCCCAGCCCCTTTCCTTGTGTGAATCTCTGCGCTTGGAGACAGAGGCTGAAGATGCCATTTGGAGTGGCATCGATGGAGAAGCTGCAGTGGTTGACAGCACTCAAATCACACGTATGGTGACTCAACTGTGGATTTTGCCCTTATTGTCTAGGTCAGCACCCATGTGCTACATTCCTCTTGTTGGCTGTAGCTTTTTAACAACTGCTTACCATGGTACTTGCAGTTTAATTTGTCCCCATAATGCAGATCCTCCTTTGGACACTGCAGGCTTGAAACATGTTCAGCTTGTTCTAGCTTTCTCTGGAGTATTGTCCTTCTTTTTGCTTTTCTGGAATCTTGGGGCCTCATACACAGTTGCAGATTTGTGACACAAAGTAGTTACAACACCGCCGTTTGTGCTGCAGTTCGACTTTGCCCCCCCCCCCAATTCTATTTTTTCAGTTTTTCGACTCTTCTCCCTCATGCCCTTCCACCCCCTACCTTGCCAGCTGATTCTGGAATCTCGCCAGACTCACTCTGCTGTCTGAACTACATTCATGTGAGCTGGGATTCACAAGATCTTCTTCGAGGATATTTCTTTCATCAGGCCACACCTATGGAACTATAGCCACCAGCTGCTAGGACCGCACGGAAACTTTTTTGCAAGCAGTCCACTCAGGGCCACCCATGATGTCTTACATCAGCATCCTCTGCATATAAACGTGGGAGGCCCCCTCTCCCTCAGTTCTTTTCCTGCCATCGACCATACTCGCCAGACACTTCACAGAGACACCACTGCTACAGTCAACTGCTTTTTCTAAGATTTTTTTGGTTTTTCACCCTAGTTGTCATCACTTTTATTTAAAGTGATTGCCATTGTCATGTTTGTCATCTAAGGACTCTGCTATACTCTTCAGATACTGCGAGTGCGGTGGAAGAATTTATTCAGGTGACCACCACGATCTCTGCATGTGCTGTTTTGGAGAAGGCAATGACGTTAAGGCCTTTGAGATCTGCCTAGCTGCCTGAAGTTCATCACAGCTGTCTGGTGATGCTGACACCACGCCCAGAAGACCTTCCTCCTGAAACAGCAGGTAAATAGAATGGAGAGAGAGCTAAAGGAGAAGAGCTCCGCTGTGTCACCAGCCCATTCCTTGGGCTCGCAGTCTTCCAATGCCTGAGAGAAATCTGGAAAAAACAAACGCCATGAGAGGGAACGAAGCAGTGACAGCTCACCCCCGGTCGCTGCTACACTGCTACGCACCACTGCAAAAGCATCAACCATGGCGCGGTGACGCTTTCCTGCCACCCAGACCTCAGAACCCACAAGATTGGCTCAGATTGAATTCACCAGGCTTACTACAGCCGGTGAAGGCCTGTCAACATTGGGGACCCAGACCCGTCAATGTCTCACCGGGTGCCTTTGCAGCGCAGGCCACCGTCAACATGCAGGCGATGTGCTCTTCCTTCACAGAGATACTACAGCACCTCATACCTCCTGTGCCAGGTGCAATGATGATGGGGCCTCTCAGACATACAGAGGGTACCCTTTCATCAGGCTACCAACAGACCTAGGTCAGGGGCTACACAACAGAGCAGAAGCAGAGCAGGGTCAGCTTTGCCGGCCCCAACCTCCACCACAGGTACTCACTCAAGAGCCCATAGAGGTGGAGGTGCAGCAATAGCTACAGGATCTGCTTTAGCATGACTCCTACTTAGACCCACATCGTCCAGTACTAAATCCAGAGGTAGTGGGTCACCTGTCCCTCCACCTAGAACAGTGGAGGGAGGCTACAACAGATGCTTGGGTCCTGCAGCTAATAGAACAGGAAAGGGCTGATCACATCCGGTTGATCTCGGGCTGTGGGGATTGAGGTAAGCCACTCCCAGTGGTGAAGAGGAACTCGTTGGAAGGAGCAGTCCCTGGGTGACCTGGAGGGTAAGGGTACATCCTGCTAGAATGGTACTGATACTGGACCAAGGTACTGTGGCTTTTTGATTTTTTGGTGGTACTGTTACGGGGTTGGGAGCACTAGGGCTATGTCTGAATGAAGTACTGTGACTTTCCATTTCTGGAGGAGCTGCTTTGGAATGGCACTGTGGTTGGATTTGACACTTGGGGCCGGGAAAGCTGTTTGCGTTCTAATTCTAAGGGGAACTTAAAGTGATTGTTTAGGACAAGTGGTGGGGCTGTAACTGTTGTTCTTGAGGGTATTTTATTGTAGATGTTGCGTGATTGAGAGGTACTAAGGTCTGTGATCTTGACAGGAAGCAGGGCAGGGGTTTGTTAGGGGACACACTGGACATTCTGGGGGTATTTCAGGAAGTAAGGGATGCAGGGGTTGAGTAAATGGAGGGAGGTAGAGAAGGACACACTAGGGGATGGGGTAGTTGAGGGGGCTGCAGGATGCTAGAGGGGCCTACGGGGTTGGAATAGTGTGCTGCAGTGGATGTGGGGTGGCAGGCTGGATGAATGTACTGTGGAAGCTAAGAGGGTGTTCAGTCTGCAACAGGCTGAGGAGACTAGAGGATGAAGTGCAGTGACTTGGTAGAGAGTTGGGGAGGGAGGAGTTGCTGGAGCAGAGAGCAATAATGAGTCACCACGTGGGTGGAACAAAGGTTTGGGGGATGGGATGGGGAAGAGGGGCGAGGGCAATACGAATGGGTGGCAAAGCAGGCGAGAGGGGTGGGGCAGGAGGAAGGAGCCCACACCCAGCACAGCAGGGAGGGCAGGTAATAGGTTTGCAGTGCTGGCAACATTGGAGGAGGGGGAGGTGAGGAATCTCCATGAGGGGGTAGATAATGGGAAGTGAGGGGATGAACGGGGGGGCAGGAGTCTTGAGGAGGAGGATGGCGGTAGTGGTAAGAGAGGGGCACAGCTGGAAGGATGGAAGAGGTGAGCAGGGGTAAATGGGAGAGGAGCAAGGCTAGTGAGGCGAAAAGGAGGGACATGGGGAAAGCACAGGGTAGAAAGGGAGGATTGTGAGGGATCATTGAGGGGGAGCGGAGATAGGTCTGGGGTGGAGAGGGGAATCCGCAGGAATGGAGGACTTCATCTGAGGCAGATTCTAGCAGTAGTCACCAAAGTAAAAGGGTGGAGGCGTGGATGAGGTCTAGAGAGGGGGAGTATTAGTGCTGGGGAATTCAGTACTGAAAGGGATAAGATGGGGCAGCAAGGGGGAGCGACATAGTCACATCTGGTTAGAGTCCATACCTGGCTTAACTGCAGACAGAGCGAGGCAGTCAATTCTTAAGTGTGCTAGGAGGGATAGGAGAAAGCTGCATCTTATGGTGCAGGTGGGTATGAATGACCTGGCAGGGGAGACAGTGGAAGTGATGAGGGGGGAGGTTCGAGGATCTGGGCAGGATGTGTGAGGAACTGAGGGAATCGGTGGCCTTCTCAGAGGTGCTCCCAGTATCCTGCTGTAGCACGGCAAGGAAGGTAAGGATTGGGGAGTTCAGCATCTGGCTGAGGGAATGGTGTTCCAGGGGATATGGGTTGGTAGGGGACTGGGAGAATAATGAACTTTATGCTGGGGATGGGCTACATTTGAGCAAGGTGGGAAAGGAGATATTAAAATGGAGGATAGGGGAATACATCGCCACGAAGGTAGATTTAAACTAGGTGGGGTGGTGAGAAGACAGATGGTAGGCGTGGCTCCCAGAGAGGGGAGCCAAAGAGCTCACCCCTCAGGCTGACAGGAAGGTGCTTGGAGCAGTGCATGGGGGGGGTTAAAAATGGAGTATCCCCAAGAGGGGAAGGGGCAGTGTCAGGTTGGAGGGTGATCTCACTGAATGCGAAGAGCCTTGTAAATAAAGCATCAGAATTACAGGCTCTAGTGGCAGTAGGGAGGGTGGACATAGCGTCCATAATGGAAATATGGGCCACCCAGTACCAGGATTGTGATTTGACGGTCCCGGGTTGTAAGATATTCAGGAAGGATAGGGCCAAGGGAAAAGGAGGGGGCATAGCAGTTTATGTACGGGAGGGGAAAAGGTGCATAAGGGAGGAGGGGGAGGAAAGCAGAACAGAGGCCTTATGGATGCAGTTCCAATATTCAAAAAGTAGGACATTGAGGATGGGGTGGTGTACAGGCTGCCAGCCCAAGGAATTGACCTGGCTAGGGAGTTAGCTGAGCAAATCAGACGGGTCTGTAGGAAAGGGAACACTGTGGTAGTGGGGGGACTTCAACCTACCGGAAGTCGAGTGAAGTACCCAAACCACCACAAGTGCGAAGGAGCAGGTCATATAAGAGGCGTTCTAGGACAGCTTCCTGGTGCAATTGGTCCAGTAGCCAACTAGATTAGATAGGACTCTAGATCTAGTCCTGTCAAATGGGGAGGTTGTAAGGGATTTGGAGGTAGAGGACCCTTTGACTGGGAGTGACCTCCACACAGTATGGTTCATGCTCAGTATGGCAAAGGCAAGGCAAATGGCGTGGGCTATCCCAAACTAAAATTTAATAAACTGTGTCCAGGAAGGTCGAGTTAAACAAGTGGGTCTTGAGGCGGGCCTTAAATGCCTCCACTGAAGGGGCCTCCTGTACAGATGGTGGCAGCGACACTAAATGCCCTATCAACAGCGGTTTTCAGCCTTGTCCTGGGAATCGCGAGGAGGCCCCTAGAGGGGGAGCGGACCAAGGCAGCAGGTGATAGAAGGTCAGACAGGTAGCCAGGGCCCAGTCCATGTGGGGCCTTAAAGGTGAGTAAGCCCACCTTGAAGAGGATCCTCCACCTGTCTGGCAGTTAGTGCAGTTCACGCAGCACTGGGGTGATATGGCAGTACTTCGACTGCCTAGTCAGCAACCTGGCAGTTGCATTCTGCACTAGCTGCAGCCTGCGAAGGATACCTCCTGAGGTAGAGCGCATTACTGTAGTCCAGCCTTGATGTCACAAAGGCATGCACCAAGGGGGGAGGTCCAGGGGCAGAATTAGGGACTTGGTCCTGGCGATATTCCTAAAATGGTAAAAGCTGGTCTGGACAACGAATGTCACCTGAGCCTCAAACGTCAATCCTCTATCAAAGGTAACACCCATGATCTCGCACCCTAGAGGAGGCCTTCAAAGGCACAGGGAATCCGAAGGATCAAGTACCAGGGTGGTTGAATTTAAGGGGGCAGACTTTAATAGGATGGGGGTTATTGTGGGCAGGCATCTGGCGGGTATTTGACCTTACGTGGATGCTAGCAAGAAATGGGATATTATTAAGAAGGGGCTGTGGAGGCTACTGGGACATGTGTAAGAACAAGGGGTAAGAAGGGGAGGGCAAAAACCAGCTGGCTGACACGGGAGGTCATGGAGAGGGTGAGGGTGAAGAAAAAGGGCATTTTGGAGACTCAGGAAAACAGGAAGATGTATATAACGAAGTCCAGGTAGGTTACCAGGCTGGTCCGAGTGGCCAGGGCCTCCAAGGAGCTGAGATTGGCACAGGACATTAAGAATGGAGAGATGGACTACTTCAGATACATCAGGGAAATGCAGAGAAACAAAAATCAGGATAAAGAAGGACCGGGCAGAGACACTAAATGATTACTTCTGTGTTCATGAAGGAGAGAGGGGGACAGGCACCAACTGGGAGAGGAGTGGTGGGGGGGTGACTGATACAGGGATCACAGAGGATAGGGTGCTGGAAGGATTGAGGGCACTGAGGGGATATGTCACTGGGTCCAGATGGCATTCACCCTAGGGTACTTGAACTAGCTGAGATACTGGCGGGACCATTGGACCTTTTCGATACCTCCTTAGACACAGGATGCGCACCACTGAATTGGAAGATGGCCCATGTGGTGCCCATTCATAAAAAGTGGACCCAGGGATGAACCAGGCAACTATCGACCAGTGAGCCTCACATCAGTTGTGGGAAAACTGACGGAGACGATCCTAAAAGAGTCTGTTGACCTTTTTGGAGAACAGTGGTCTCCAGGATGGTCAACAGCATGGGTTTGTCTTGGGAAGATCCTGCCAGACAAACCTGATTGAGTACTATGATTGAGTGATAAGGGAACTGGACAAAGGCCATGCGGTGGATGTCCTGTATTTGGATTTCAGCAAGACCTTTGATTCAGTGCCACATAGGAGGCGGGGGGGGGGACTGGAATATACAGGGGTGAGAACAAAGATGATGAACTGGATCACCAGTTGGCGGAAGGGTAGGCAGCAAAGGGTGGTTGGGGGGGGACTGTCATCACTGAGGGGTGTGGCAAGCAGTGTGCTGCAAGGATCAGTGTTGGGACCGGTGTTCAGGATCTTCATTGCTGATATCTTCCACGGGGTCCGGAGTAAGATCAGTCTCTTCACGGATGACACAGAGAAGGGAGTGGTGGTAGATGAAATTGAAGGGTGGAGGGGGGTGCAGGAGGACCTGACCAAACTACAGGAGTGGTCAGAGGCATAGCAGTTGGGGTTTAATGCCAAAAAGTGCAAGGTACTGCATTTTGGGGCTAAGAACCCAAGGAGGAGCTATCTGCTGGGGGGGGGTAAAGCTGGTATGCACAGAAGAGAAGGATCTAGGGGTGCTCATAACGGGGAGCACGAGCAACTCGGCTCAGTGCAGAAAGGTGGCAGCAAAAGCCAGTAGAATGATGGGGTGCATAGCGAGGGGAATCTCCTCTAGAAATAGTGAGGTGATCCTGCCCTCTACAGGTCACTGGTCAGGCCACACCTGGAATACTGCGATGCAGTTTTGACGCCCATTCCTGAAGAAGGACATCAAATTCTTGGAGGGTGTACAGCATAGGGCAACAAAGATGATCCAGGGATTAGAGGGATATTCCTATGAAGAGAGGCTGGGCCAGCTGAACATATATTCCCTGGAGGAGAGGAGGGATAGGGGGAACATGATCAAAACATTTAAATACCTAAAGGGAATAAATAAGACTAGTACAGAAGGGGTCTTCCAGATATGAAAGGGGAGGGTCACAAGGGGGCATCAGCTGAGGCTGAGGGGGTAAGGTTCGGGGGAAATCAGGAGACAGTATTTCACAGAGAGGGTTGTGGACAGGTGGAATACTCTGCCTGAGGAAGTAGTAGTCTGTGGCATGGTGGATGGCTTTAAGAGGAGATGGGATAGAGCGAGGGGGTAGTATGAAGAGGGGAGGGGTGGGTGGGGCAGCTGCACAGTGAAGGGCTAACTGCACTATTGAGCAGACTCAATAGACCAAGAGGCCGGTATCTGTTCATAGGATTTCATGCTAGAATTTCTGTAGTTGCCTCCAGAGCTTCCACAAAGTCCCTCAGCTATCCTCCAGACCACATACCAGTGCTACTAGAGGCACTGCATACACTCCAGCAGAAGAGGGCCATAGAACCAGTTCCCTGGGATCAAAGATAGTGTCAGTGGCTCAGCAGGTGGTACACTTGCCTCTGAAGGCCGGAAGATCAGAAGCTGTGTGTTTTATCCCCACACCAGGCACTTGGGTTAAATCCCAACTCTGACACTGTAGTACAGCATGAGGGGGGTGCTGCACGTCTGAGGTTCATCTTTCAAATGAGACATTAAACTGAGGTCCCATGTTCCTGTTCGTGTGGTAGTACAGGTGGATGTTAAAGATCCCATGGCACTTCTTGAAAAAGAGTAGGAGAAAGTTTTATTGAATACAGGACTAAACATAGATACAAACAGAAATTATGGCATAAGTAAATAGTCTGTTACATACACAAAAGGCAAAACCAAACTGAAAATATCCTACTTAACTCTTAATGCAGAGACACCTCATACAAATAATCTGACAAACAAAACTACACAATATTCTGTTCGCATGGAAAAGGGAAAACAAAAAAAAGGATCTCCTTTGTCCGTTAACACCCAGCCACCCTTCATGTTATAGGAGTATCTGAGTCAGTTATCCAGGGTAAACCTTGCCATTTAGACAGCCAAAAGCTTTCCTGTAACCTAGCGTTCTCCCTTGTACAAATCAGTTTTAGATCTTTGGTAATTTTCCCCATCTTGAGGTATGTAGTTTGCGTCTCTTGGAGCGTGAAAAGACAGCGTGCATTCCAAATTTGCCATTTACACACAGTAAAAATTACTGCAACTGTTTCTGTATCCCATACCTTCCAAGGTCCCCGTACCTCCTCATACATTAAGTTTGCATAAGATACCAGGGCAATGGTCAGTACCAACCATGTTCTAGCTAAAAAGGCCCAAAATTCCTTAATAAATGAACAATGAGAAAAAGATGTTCAGTATTCTCTTACTTGTTCAGTACATTCTAGTCTACTACACAGTCTCTCACTTGCCTGTTTATGATTTCCTTTTATGTTAGTTTTCCCGTGACAGCTGAGCCAGTGAAGGCCCCACATATGAGGGGGAATCCTGGGGTTTCTTAAAAAGGTTATGAGGGCTTGTCTGCTGCCCTCCAGACAATGATCAGTTACCAGGGGGACCTTGCATATGGTGTTCAAAATAGAGGATTGTATGAGCAGATAATCATAGACAATAAGGCAGTTAGAGATCGAGGAGATTTTCGTGGTAACCGGAGACCTCGAGAGTGAAGCACGAGAGGTCTTTTACCACGGAAACCTCGAGATTGTTCAACTGCCTTGTTTGTGTATGGTTCATACACAATCTTTTATAGTGTATGGGCAACCATCGGTGGCACTCCTTTATCCCCCAAACAGGTCCTCAGTAAAGAAAATGCCTTACTTCGGCAGCAGTTCCGTCGCGCTGCTTACTTCCTCACCACCGCGGCTGCTCAAATGCACATGCGTGCTCTCGTTCGATGTTGTGCTGCACTAGTGATGTACTCGGTGCAGCACAACAACATCGTGACGCACCGAGTGCAGCACAACAATGCTGCTCCAGGCATGGATTTCAATGCGGAACAGCGTTCCACCATACATTATATAAACCATTCCTCTATAATGTAACAGTCATTTGGGTGGTAACATTCTGCTGCCTTAATCTGGTGAAAATCTCACTCCATTATAGTGGAGTGTGTTGCTGTTGTTTCCTATTCGTAGCTCTTCACTATCCCAGAGCTGAAACCAAGTTTTAATTTTCTCATATGTCCATGCTTCCCACCCTTTCCCTGTGTTAACTAAATTAGGCCTTAAATTTGCCATAAAGAAAATAGTTATAAAAGGAGGTGCACCATATTCAAGCCTCCTTGTCTAATAGACAGATACATATTCCTTTTATGGGGTTCAGCCAGCTCCCCCATACTGCCTGGAAAAACACTTATTAGACGGTTCTATGCTTTCAGGAAGTGGACACATAGCTAAGGAAAGAAAGACCAGTATCAAAAAAGTTTTTATCAAAAATATTCTCTTTTCTTCCCCATTTTCCACTTATTCCATGGTGAGACTTTTTTGGGGGCTACATCTGAGTTTTGTTCCCAGTTCAGAATATGTGAAAGCTCGTTTCTGAATTTTATTCCCAAAATCTTAATGGGTTCAGACGTAATTGTACCGCCCACTCTTTCCAGGGGACTCTCCCAGTACCATACCCACACATTTCTGTAAATTAAGGGCTACCATTGCGGCACTCCCAAAGATGGCACACAGACTTAAAGCTTCCATTATTGAAGCATTGTCTTGTAATATCAGGCACATGTCATCTGCATAAGCAATTACATTCTTAACACGTAACCCAGATGTAGCCGAGA
Organism: Neoceratodus forsteri; assembly: GCA_016271365.2. NCBI lineage: Eukaryota > Metazoa > Chordata > Ceratodontiformes > Ceratodontidae > Neoceratodus > Neoceratodus forsteri. Next base: position 1,018,083,501 of record CM057454.1, on the reverse strand, counting down.
TTGGGATGAGCAATCTGGAATCATTAATCATCCGCAATAATGGATCTAAGAAAAATGTATATGAAATTGGGCTCAGGGGACGCGCCTTACGTACCTCACGCTTAATACTGATTAAAGTTCCATGCCACCCATTCACCAACGGAAATACAGTTACGGTGTTGTATAATACTTTAATCCATTGTATAAACGTAGCTGGATCTGAAATTTTTTAAGGACCAACCATAAGAAATCATGGCTAACAGCATCAAATGCTTGCCATTGCTCTAATGAAGGGACAAATACTTGGAGTTAGTCCATGTTCCCTTTTTCAGCAACTTCCCTCAGTAAAAACAAATGATCCTGGGTACACCGGCCTGGAATTGAGGAGGCTTGTGCCCACAAGATTACTGTCTTAGCAACCCCTGTTAACCTTTTGGCCAAAATTTTGGTTATAATCTTAAAATCTGTGTTCAACAGACTAATCGGTCTCCAATTCTGCATAACTTTTTTATCCCTTTGTGAATATGAATGTGAGAACCCATGTTCATGTCTAAGGGCATATCCTGATCCTTCAGCAGACAAACACTCTCTGTAATTCCTCAGCTAACTGATTCGAAATAAATTAAAAGATTTCTGATGGAAGGCCATCCGGGCCAGGAGCCGTATTATTTTTTAGAGAATGAATGGCTTCCATCACTTCAAATGTTTGTATAGGCCTTTCCAGTGGGCCATTCTCAGTTTGTGAGATGACCAGGAAAGTAATGTGGGACAACCTTGACTCTGCCTGTTTAACTTCAAAAGCTATGGGGCCATATTTAACAGTGGAATATTCAGTTATAACTTCCATAATGCTAGCATTAGTCTTTTTTTCCTCATTCTGTTGACTGTACAACAGTGATTTCCTTTTTCCCCACCCGAGTCTGACATGCTTCATAAGGACAAATAGATTCTAAAGATCCAGAGATGCCAAACTGCTGCTGGTGTTTAAGGGAGTGGGCTTTTTCCATATGAAACAGCTGATTTCTTAATACCTGGATTTGTGACATGTAACATCATGTTTTGTCATAGCAGCCAATGTCATTAGCCTTTGCAGTCTAGTTCTAGTATGTGAATACTCCTTATATTTATTCAGACTGACTTGTTCTTCTGTTTAAAAAAAAAATACACAAATCCTGTTTGGTGTCTATCCACCATTGTACAGTATTGTCATACAAGATAAATACCAATTTTTTTTGCTCCCAAAAATTCCTTTAACAGGGATATAAACATTTCATCCTGTAACAGACGTGTTCATTTTCCAAGTACCCGGACCTTTCTGTATAGACCTCACCACTCCTATGGTGACTGATAAAATGTTACAATCTGAAAATTCAGCAGCTTTAACTGTTGCATTCACTATGGGTATATGTTGGGACAGAAAAAGAAAATCAATGCGAGTGGCTAAATTACCCTTGTGGAAAGTGGGAGTGTGTAAGTTTGTGTGGGATTTATAGGCATCCACTAAGTGTGAAGTTTTTATCACAGAAGTTAAACAAGCATTTGTCAATGCCAAATGTTTGCTTGCTGGCATTGGTAGTGTAGGAGTTAGAGAGCTGCATAATAGGAATGGCAGTGAAGTATTGAACTGAAGCCAACCCCCCCACCACCCTGCAGAGACTGACAGGCATTGGGGTATGCCTTTGGGTCATCAGGCACAACAGCCATGCCATTTCACCACACCCTACCCTGCAGACACCAAGTGTCACGGCGTGCCTTGGTGTCTTTGGCCCTTATGCTCACCCCATTCCATCAGGAAATACGGTGAGATGGGTGCAGTATAGGAGAATGGAGTGAACTTTGGGGCTGAAGAGTCCAAGGCACACCTCGATGCCTCTCACTGGCTGCAGGGTGTGGGTGGGGGTGGAATGGTATGAGCATTACAGGCGACAATCCCAAGTCACAACCCCTGATGCCTGTCAGTCTCTACAGAGTGGGGCGTTATGGTCGGAAACACTAACGCCTCAGGTGTTCGTTGGTATTTTCACTCCAAATTTTCAACATGGGTTTTTTGTGACCCCCACCTTATGAACAGTGGCAATATGAGTTTGTTAGCTGAAAGCTGATTTTGCACAGCGACTATGCTATTTGGCACCACAGGTGCAAAAACACATTTCGAACAGGATGTGAAAAAATGACAGCTGTACTGTTCATGAGGAGGTGTAAAAAGTGGCAATGAAAATCTGCAGTGAAAATATTAAAAAAACTGGTGAAGTCACAAGCGTGTGTGGAAACTGCGGAACACACTCCCGTAATGTAATTAGTTTTGGGATTTTTTACAGCAGATTGCCAACACAGGCATTTTGGGAACTCTGCTCATGAACAGTGTCACTGTGCTTTTCTTAATCTGTCCCAGACATTGATTTCCCACAGCAATCATGCATTTCTGCGCTGGAAGTGCAAAAACACATTTCGGCCATGGTGTGAAAAATGACAGCTGTACTGTTCATAAGGAAGTGTGGAAAAATGCCAGTGGTGAAAATCTGAACTGAAAATATTACAAATTCATGAATTTATGAGGGTACATGGAAACTGCGCAATGCTCACTCGTACCACAGTCATTTTATGGACTTTTATCACCAAATTTTTAACATAGTCATTTTAAGACCTCTGCTCATGAACAGTGTCACTGTGATTTTCTTAAATCTGCCCCAAACATTGATTTTGCACACCGACTGTGCCATTGTGCGCTACATGTGCGGAAACACATTTTGGGCGAGATGTGAAAAATGACAGCTGTACTGCTCATAAGAAGGTGTGGTAAAATGACAGTATGAAAATCTGGAGTGAAAATATTAAAAAAAATCTCGAACTTACAAGCGTGTGTAGGAATTATGCAACGCACGCTCGTAAAACCGCCATTTTTGAGAATTTTTTCACCAAATTTTCAACATGGGGGCCTACCTCATGAACTGCGACACTGTCGTTTCGTAAATCGGTCCGGAAAGGTGGTTCCGTGCAGTGACCGCAAAATCATCTTTTGGGACTGAATAACAAAATGACAATGCCAGAATTCATGAGGTGGGGTCCCAAGAACCCCATGTTGAACATTTGGTGAAAAAAATTCCAAAAATGCCTGAGATATGCATCAAAGTTGAAAAAAAAACTATTTATTCCATTATACAGCTTACCTGCATTTTCTCAGTTGGCGGTCGGCTTTGAAGAGTGCAGATATGTTCCCGGTCCACCGAAGATCGTCGCGCCGGACTCCAGAGGTAAGTATGGGGTGAGATGGCGTGGGGAGGCAGGTGCACAGAGGGTGGGTGTGGGTGGGGGCGGGGTCAAGACAGTCACCGAGGGACTGTTTTTTCTTACAGGGCTTTTTTTTCAATGTCGACATCGGACTTTTGCCACGCTAGTGGGCTTCAGCGCGGCAGCTGAAAGGCTATTTTGGGGGGCAGTGGAGCTGACGGATTGGGCACCCCCATTGGCCATATGGACTGTTGCCATGCTGGGGTGGGCTCCCAACGTGGCACCTGGATTTTGGGGATACAGTGGAGCCGACGGGGATTGGGCACCCCCGTCGGCCATACAGTATGTGGGGGAGCGCATGAGCACACTGGGGTGGGCTCCCAGCGTGCTACTTGTTGCGGGGGTATGGAGCTATCTATGACAGCTGTTTCACTGTAGTGCCAACATGTAGGCACTTTGCATACTGCCCAACGGCAGTATGAAAAGTGCCTACACGTTACCACCGCTGATTGCAGCGGTTTTTTACTTTCAACTGTATGCCACTGCATCTGAACGGCTGTCATAGACAGCTTCTACCTTAATTGGTGCAGTGCGGCTGCACCTGCAAAAGACAGCAGGGCATTGGAAGTGGGGGAGCCACACCTACGAATTCTCGTATGGTGGCACTATGTTTCTTGCACATGCATGCAAGCAAACATAAAAATTAGAATCGCAAAATAGCTTAGACGTGTTTAAAGTAGTAGTCTTATCTTTTAAGGAGAGGCCACAGTTAAGGTCACCTTCAAATACCACAAACTGGGAGGTATGTAGAAAAGGCTGAATTAATTTAAGAAGGTCAACCTGAATAGCCTTCGTTTGGGGGGCAAAAGTATTTAGTAGCCTATAAGGTATGTGATGGATTTTTACATCTAAAATTAATACCCTCCCCAGAGCCAGATCGATTAGTTTAACCAGTTCTATACCTCGGCCATTAAACAAAATCTCAACCCCCAAGCATGCCTCTTGACCAATAGACCAAAAGGAGGGGCCAGGGTGCCAAGCCTGCTTAGCTCGTTTTGTTTTATACAGTGTATGGTACCTCACAGCTTGTAAAAAAAACAGTGCCTAAAGTACACATGGTGAGAGATGAAAATACCAAATCACGTTTGTCCGGGTTCTTTATGCTGTTCACATTAATGGTGTGAAATGTACATGGATCATGTTCTATAATGCAAGAAAGATTATATTGGTACACTCCTTAGTTACTTCAATCTCCCTCTACATGCTGCTGACTCTAAGCTTGTGTTTAGCTTTAGCCTTCCATTTTTGAGGGCCCATTCTTTCCATCGGCACCTCAGTGTCTGTTGTCTGTTCCGGGATTGAAAACTGAATAGAAGAGGTGTCAGAGTCACTTGCAGATTCATCCCCATCAGTCTGTAGTAATTCATATTTATTTTGTATTGTCACTGACTCCCATGAGGCCTGAGTAGCTTTTGCTGCATCCTGCAGTCTTCTACTTCTAGTGGCCCTGACTGTAGTAAACTGAGATGTCTCATCCGGTGGGGGAAGGGGCCTCATAACCGTAGCATCCTAAACGATGCCAGACCGGGGTTCTGCTACGACCTGTTCTGTTTCCATCTCTACTGTCGATATTGTTTCAGGTGCACTCTCAAAGTCTCCTTCCCCAGCATCAGTTTCCATGTTTAGTTTGGTGGGAGGGGGGGGGAGTCCTGCCTTGAGGCCTCATCACATCTTGCCCTAGAGAACTCCTATCCCTTTGTGGCTTTGCTGCATCTGGAGTATTCTCAGGAACTGTGTGAGTGTGTGCTGTGCTGTCCTCCTGTCTAGGTTCATTCCTGGCAAAAATCCTCTTTTTTGGGGCCAAGGTAATATACAGGCATTGCTCAGCACCATCTGCCAAATCAGGTTTATTGTGTGCCATCCACTGACATGATTGGAAGTTATTAACAACCATATCACATAAGTTGCACCTCTCTCTTTCTGTACAGTGCGCTTCAGAATGACCCACTTCACCACATGTGGCACATTTTAGCTGGTCACAGGCACTGCTCACATGTGCCACCGAGCCACATCTGTAGCATGCCTTTGGTTGTCCTGGGTAGAAGAGAACTTATCTGTCCCTTCCCCCCCAAAAAAGCTATTAGGTAGGTTCATCACTCCAGTGTCACTCATTGTTAACATGACTGTCACTCGCCAACCCCCAGTCCAGATTTGTTTGGAGTCAAATATTGCATCAGGGTCTGAGAGAACTGTGCAACATGCTTTCAGCCAATGTATTGGATCATTCATGTTCACTACGGAAGAGGACAGTTATTGTTTTCTGTGTGGGTTTGCATGAAGGGAGAACTGAGAAAAGGGGTCCATAGTGGGGTATTTTGCAAGCTATGATATTTAATCCAGAAGCACTCAAGACTTTGCTTTATTTTGAAACTAATATCAAATACTGTTTCTCCCGAGACGTGAATAAGGGTATGGATTTAATTTGCAAAACATTTAAGCGAATCTTTGATCAGCACTCTTGCCACATACAGTCTGTCCGGGGCCTCCTGCATGCCCCCTATATATTTTAATCATATCGCATTATGATATTTCGCTGGTTGTATGGGGGCACAAAAAAGAGAGGCATGTGGTCTACCAAGATTATTTGAAGCTGCAGTTGAGTAGGTTTGTCTACATATATGAGTACCTGGGCTGCCTCTGGAGGTTGTATGCTCAGGTGAGAACCAGTTGACACAGCAGAGGTACTTGGTAATTGCAAGATAGGGGTCTGAGTAAAGTCCAAGTCCGTAGGGAGTTCCAATTTCTGAGAAACTGGCCCTTGGGTTTGACCAGTTTGGGACAAGATCTGTACATCATGCAAGGCCCCAGGAATATGTATGGGTGAATCCCCTGAAACCCAATGTCCTGAATTCATCTCTTTCTCCCACCCTGCTGCCTGTAACGCTTTCTGTACTGACCATGGAGCCATCCTAGAACTGTCTATTGGTTGCACTGTGGGGCATCTTAGGCTGGACTGAACGATTGTGCTTTTCCCAACGTGGATCCCACGTCTCTCTGTAAGTCCTTTCTACCATAAGATATTTGTGCTGTACAAGCCCTTACCTCCTCTATCAGAGTTGAAGTCATTTCAGCCATCGTAGGTATTCCAGATTTTGCAGCCATCTGTACACCAGTCTCCATACCAACCCCAAGATCCGGAGTTCCCATATCATTGTCACATGAAGCACCTCACGCCGACATTTGCATAAGTAAGGCCATTCTTTTTGCAGTATGCCTTGCATCTTCCTCTCGTAATAGGTCATGTAAGGTAGGGCTTGCAGCATGTAAATCCATAGATCCGTTGTCATTGTTTGGACTCCGCTGTTCCTGAGAAGTTATTCCCTCTACAACAGAGGGACAGTCTGCTGGTCCACATCTCCAGGTGTCCTGTTGGGGTCTCTAGCAGGGCCGAGATGGAAGAGGAGACCCTCTCCCCCATCTCCACAACTACCAGCCTCTCATCTTCCACACCAGATGCCATCTTGGTTAGAAGCCAGAATGTTAGAGGTTCCCCTACCTGTGAGTAGGGGAAGTTTTGTTATTGTGAGAATTGCACAATACTAAAGGCAATCTATATGTAGACATAAGTAATTTACCCGGGGAAAATCAATAAATTGTCTCTGTCCGATCGCACTCATAAAAACTGTATAAAGTACTCTGAGCTGATCATTCATAGCAGTCGTATAGATATGTCATCTGTATCTAACATCTTTAGAACTAATTTAGTAAGGACTGGTATTCAACCCGATCAGTGTAAATGGGTACAATTCTGATACCAAGTTCAGGTATGTAGTGTAGTAGGGGTCCTTGCCGACTTCTACATTTACTATTGTGAGTAAAGGAAATTTCCTTCTCGTCCCCTCCCTCTTTTTTTCTTTTCTTACGTTTTTTTTTTCCAAGTCACCGTCTCATACAGTGCACCCATAATGATTTGAGAGTAGTACTAGGAATGTGCAACCGTTCTGTAGTATATATTTGTTGGGTTTGTCCTAGCACAATCCTCACTAATTCTTGTTGTGTAATATAATTTTGTTGCAATGTCCATTGGCATCTGGACTGCCAGATGTATTTCAAAAGACGACAAATGAGATGTAATGTGCTATAAGAATATTTTGTCCATCTTCCAGTGTAGAGTCCTAAGATCAGTACCTCATAGGTCATCTTGGAAAAGTTACTGTCCTGAATTGTTTGTGCCTCCAAAGTCCAAAAAGAAATGACGTAAGGTCATTCAAAAACTAAGTGTTCCTGTGTTTCTAATATGGTGTTACAAAGATCTCTGTTACAGTAGCAGTCTTCAAGTGCTTTGTGTTTGTGATTATTTTTAACTCCCAACTTTCCATGACACGCGAGCCAGCAAGTGTTCCACATGTATTTAGGGATTCTGTGGTCTGTAAGCTGTTTAATAGTAAGCATGAAAGCGTGCAAGGTACTTCCATAGAAAATGATTTCATTCGTAAAATGCTGCAATAGAAGTTAGTCATAGATAACATGTCGGGGAGAGAGTAGATCTTGTTGTAAGACCTTCCATAGCCTGATTTTTCTCATGGATATAATAATGTAATCAGGATACCGATCCAGTGGCAGCTTAAAGGACCAGTTATTGTCGGACTAGATTGGTAGCAGTGCCTGCAACCACTCGTGTTTCCAGTGTACCCATATGTTTTCCAGCCCCTTCAGAACTGGTACTAAATTAAAAAAACAAAATAGTGTATGGAAAAAGAGCAAAGGGTTTATCATACCCAAGCCCCCTTGTGTAACCTTCAGTATGTAATGTTCCATTTAACAGGGTAGAGCCTGCTACCCCATATGGTTCTAAAGAAAATACTGTATATTTTAGTTTCTAAAGTTAGAGGTGGGGGAAACACTGTTCCAGTAAACAATGAAACGGATAAGAAATGTTTTGGTCAGGTACACCCTTTTTAGTTTTGTCATTTGCATTTTATTCCACGCCTGTACTCTGTGTTCACAAATAGCTAATTGTTGCTGCCAATTAACTATAGCTATGTCACTTGGACCAAAATAAACTCCTAAAATAGTCGCCCGGCTACAATGTGAATACCCCCAATTGTGTCAACTTATGTTTAAAGGGGTATCACCTATTGTCAATGCCACACTCTTCTGTAGATTTATTTTTGCACCAATCATGACTGAATAATGTTGAAGAATTGCAAAAACTGGGGCGCAGTCTTGTTCATGTCCCAAAAATAAAGATCATCCGCGTATGCCAAAATCTTCAATGGTGGGGTTGGGGCAATCAACATACCCTGAAATCCCGGGTCCATCTGCAATTTTCTAACGAGGATGTCTGTGTAAAATGTGTAGAGAAAGGGGCTAAGAGGGCACCCCTGTCGTATTCCTTTTTTTTTTTTAGAAAGATCTGTCTTTCAATAATGCCATTTACAAGGGGAAAAATCTGTGCCCGTGAATATAATAAACATAACCACCCAATAAAAATGTGCTGAACCCCATACGTAGCTAAAATCTGAAAGAGGATCTCATGGGAAACAGCATCAAAAGCCTTTTCCTGACCCAGAGCCAACACACAGCCTTGCAATGTACCTGTGTGCCCTCAGGTAAACACTTCTCGTAGGCAGAATAGATTATTTCTCATATTTCTGCCCCTGATGGCACAAGACTGAAAAGGGGATATTAAAGTTTGAGCAGCCAATTCCAATCTATGGCACAAAATCATGGATAAAAGTTTGAAGTCCACATTCAGTAGAGAAATCGGCCTCCAATTAGTAATGTTCATTTTATCACCCTTTTTGTGCAACAAAATTAAAAAAGCCTGTGCCAGAGATTCCTGTATGTCCTCATTAATCAATATGTCATTGAAGGTTTCCACCAACAATGGAGTCAAAATATCCTGAAATGTTTTGTAAAAAGCAAGGCTCAGACCATCTGGTCCTGGGGCAGTATTGCCCTTTAATTTTTGTATAGCCCTTTTAACGTCTAACTCACAGGTTCAGACAACTCATGTTCATTACACAAAAGTGGGGTCTCACCCTTGTAGACTAAAAAATCTTGTAGATTTCCCTCAATTTGGACCAGAGTACCAAAGTAGGAAAACAAATGTTTGGAGATACCTCTAGTATGGCCTGAAAATCAATGTGTCCGGATCCATCTTGATCTTGTTTAGCCTCCCGTGACTTTTTCTGCACCCTTGCAGTGCAATCCTTAAAAAACCATCTGTTCCATTTTCAAGGATCTGGCCCTGCAGTAAAGGGCATTTCTCATTAACTGTTTAATATTAGTGGTTTGCTTTGATCTATCCACACCTTCAGTGTGCTGTAAGGAAATGAGGTGGAAGAGCCATTTACGAAGGGATAAAAAAATCGAAGTAGGCCTTTCATCCCTTCTGTTTACTCATTTTTTGGTACAGGAGTCGAATGAATTGTTTAGTTTCCACCCACCATTCTCCTGTGGACTCATAACATGACACTAAGGTAGCTCTAGTTTTAAGAATATCTATAGTGTCTTATAATATTTTAGGCTCCTTAAGCAACTCATCATTTTTATGCCAATACCCCCCTGCCATGATTATTTTTCTGTATGTGCCTTAAATCTATATGCAATTCAAGGTGGTCTGAAGTAGCTGTTGGGTGTGTATCAGCAGTAAGTACAGTCCAGTGTTTAGAAATAAAAATAAAATCAATTCTTGTGGACAGGACACCCCTATGGTATGTGTGACCTCCCTGCCTATGAATGAATCTGTATGAATCTGTCAGGGCTGCTGCGTGTAGGACCAATTTTAAAGTAGTCTTATCACAATACAGTTTTGTAGTCTTACCAGTTTTGTCACTTAAGTCTATAGGGCAATTAAAATCTCCACCCCATATTAACTTTCTATGTGTGCGCAAAAATGGTTGTAGCAGCCAAAAGAGATTACTTCTGAGAGTCTTAGTCTGTACTGCATACACTACTCCGATCCTGACATCAAGAAACAATGCCCTCCCAGGTTCCACATCATATACTTTCTGAATCTTGACAGGCCCAGGAAACAAAATTCCCATTCCTGTACATAATTATGTCCCCAAAGATCACATTGAGGGTCCCCAAGGCCAAGATTTCTGGGTCTGATGCCTGTCCGATTCAGTTCGTAACCGGGTGTCCTGAATAAGGCACGAGACTCGTACAGAGCCTGTAGAGTGATACTTCTATGTTTAAAATTTTTAATGCTGTTCACATTTAGTGGTACTGTATTTCTAGGAGCATGGATATGTTGTTCATCCACACTTCTTGGCATGTGCCCTTCCACTTTAAATCTTGCCAGAAGTCTTCAAGCTGGCTCCTCCCACCCACCCGGGTAGTATATACCTCGGCTGCGCCCCATGACATCAGATCTTCCTTTCTGCTGGAAGATACAGGTTCCCTCGTGCTCTCAGCATATAGTAGGCCCTGGATTCTGTCGGTTTTTACTGAAAATTAAACTCGTTCACGTTAGCGACTGCGCTTTGTCAAATCTACCATGGAGGAAAAATCTTCCCCCTGACTTTGCCGGTGCCCCTGAGGCGCGAAGATATCGCGCACCGATCCTCACCTCACATGCATTTACTGCCTAGGTGTCGGCCATGACACCTCATTGTGCAGTTTGTGCCTGGCTTTCCATCCCAACGTCCTGGATGACCACAAAGCACGCCTGAAGCTGGGGAGACCGGCGGAAAGGAACCCGCTGGTGAAATCGAAGGAGGCGAGGTGGACGGTTTCCTCGGCCGCGGGATCCGCCGAACAGTTGGAATGGATGACGGCTTTCGAGGAGGATGCAGCTCACGCTTCGGCTCATCGAAGCTTTTTTGTTCCTCCGAACCTTGGCTACACCTTTTCGGATTCCTTCAAGGAGTTGTGCCAGTCTCTCCTCACTAGGGGTGAGGCACCCTCGGGCTCGCACTCCTCCCGCTCTTGGAAGAGAGAGAATGATCCCGGGGTCTTCGTCTCGGTGAAGACGTTCCTGGGACCCAGAAAGGTCAGAGTCCCAGGAGCACGTGGTCTCAACTTCAGTGGAGATCACAACCATGGCTGCTGGCTTCACGAACCTTCCTTCTGGCCAGGGGACTGAGGAAGTGGCCGACAAGGTCGAGATTGTCCTCGACCCGATAGACCCTTTGTCGCCGGCTTTGGCCAATGACTGTTTGGAAAGGACTCTGGTCCTTGTCTTCCTTGATGAGGAGACCCAGCCCGCTGGTGTCCCCATCGAAGACCCAGTTCCGGACCTTCGGTTTTCACCGGTCCCGGTGTCTCTCGATAGACTGAGTCGGCCTCCCCGATCTCAGTCGAGGTCCAGAACCTCCTCAGCCAAATGCCCGAAAAAGAGCCATAAGCATTCTAAGAAGAGGCATCACCACAGGTCCTCATCCTTCTCTGACAAGGATAGGCACTGGCAGAAACTCCGGTGCTATAAAGACCTCATGTGGCAACAGCTGATTCTGACCTTGTAAAAGCTGGCTTCGCCGCCCACCTCAGCCATAACTTGACTCCCGCCTCCTAGGCCGACCCCTCCGGAACCAAAGCCACCGGTTCCTCCACCTGTAGGGCCAACCTGTCTCCTAGTTTGACCTATTCCAGTCTCTCCACCGATTCCGGTGGAACCACCACCTGAACAGCCTCGGGGAGGGGCACCCTCAAAAGAGGACTGACAAGACACCGGGCTTCCCTGACGTCTGTCAGTAACTGTCACCCCGGACCGCCCACGGCACATCAAGAGTGATTTAGGTGGCAGACCGCTTTACCATGACTCCTCGGACTCTGACGTCACCTGCTTGCACTCACATCCTGGGGATGATGCGTTAACAGCCGGCGCAGGGTTGGAGGAAGGTCCTTCCTCCTTCCAGGGCATCCTCTGCCTCATCTCTGACTCCACCGGAATGCCCCTGGAGCCCATCCAGAAAAAGGCAGAGTACCCTCTCACTGATATCCTCAAGAGAGGGGATACCCTGACGGAGGCTTTTCCGGTGGCCGAGGCCATCGTTGGCCCGGCCCTTGAACTTTGGCAGCGTCCTGCCTCCTGCCTAGCACTATCGGCCCGCTAGTATGCGGTGCGCATGGGGATCCTTGCGGGGCTCACTGAACACCCTTCAGCCAAGAGCTTGGTGACCGCCTCGGTGTTCAGGCGTATGGGTAGTTTGGCAGATACTGACTGACCCCCGGATAAAGAGTCCAAAAATTTGGACCACTCTGCCTGCAAGGTCTATGCTGCCTCTTCTCTAAGCCTTAGGCCAGCTTGGCTGTGATCATGGCACACTTCTCCCATGTCCTCCTAGGGTCATTGGACAAGGTCCTTCCTCATCTTCCACCGGACATGCAGGCTACCGTCAAGCAGGTCCGTGACCAAGGTCGTGCTGTTGCGAAACAGCAGCTCCAGACTGCCTTGGATATAGGAGATTCCTGTGCCCACTCGGCAGCCGCAGTGGCCTCTCACCGCAGGACTTGGCTGAGGCTTTCCTTCTTCCCAGCAGATACCCAGCATAAGCTTGCTGACGTGCCCTTCCTGGGAACCAACTTGTTCAGTCCAGGAGTGATCAGTCACCTTCAGTGCATAGAGCAGTCCAATGCCACCTTGGACACTATTTCTGCCAGGGGTTCTTTGGACAAGAACCAGCAGAAGAGAAAGAAGAAGCCATTTCGGCACTCTTCCCCTGCGGTCAGGCAGCCCTTCTACCAAGGAGGTCAGCAACAACAGCAGCATCAGGCTCAAGCTTGGCACCCATGGTCCAAGCAGGGTCCTCAACAACCCTGTAAGGGAGGCCGAGGCGCAGGTCCTGGAGCCTCCTCTTCCAAGCCTGCTCAGTGACAGGTTGGGGGTTGCCACCCCTACACCCGTTATGCCAGCTATGAATCGTCCCGTCGGGGGCCGGCTCCACCATTTCCTTTCCGCTTGGTCCGCTATCACTTTGGACAGGTGGGTCCTCAAAGTGGTCGGTCAGGGACTGCCTCTGGAATTTGAGCAGTACCCTCCGAGCTGAGCCCGTGCCTCTCAGGAGGAAAGGATCTCCGCATGCACCCAATCGGCTCTTCAAGCCGATGTGGCGCAGCTCCTCCGCAAGGAGGCAGTAACTCCAGTGCTGGATCCTCTGACAGACCCAGGCTTTGTGTCCAGGTACTTTCTGGTGCCCAAGCGGACGGGGGGTTGGTGCCCCATCCTAGATCTTCATGTCCTGAATCAATATCTCAGGTCCCACACCTCTCGGATGGTAACTCTGAAACAGATCATACCATCCCTGGAGTGAATCGTGGTTCTGTTCACTGGATCTACAGGACGCGTTCTTTCACATCCCAATCCATCTGTCCCATCAGCGGTTCCTCCACTTCAGGGTCGAGGGGAACCTCTACGAGTTCTGAGCCATGCTGTTCGGCCCGTCATTGGCCCCATGGGTCTTCACCAAATGCATTGCAGTGGTGGCGGCCCATCTTCGGCGTCGAGTCAGAATCTACCCTTATCTTGACGGTTGGCTCTTGGCAGGTTCCACCCATCAGGAGGTGGAGAGGTCCAGGGATCTAGCCCTCCAAACCTGCTCCCAACTTGGCCTCTTGATCAATGAGGTCAAATCGGAAGTCGTACCTTCTCAGGTGATGGACTTCATCGGGGCAGAGCTCAACTCTTGTCAGGCCAGAACTTGACTTCCAGTGGACAGGGCAGAGGTTCTCTCCTCCTTTGCCCAATCATTTTTGGTTGGGCACTTGCGCCCTGCCTGGGACTTTCTGCGCCTTCTGGGTTACATGGTGGCATGCACCTCGGTGGCCCGTTGGGCCCGGCTGCACGTACGCCCCTCCAGTGGGAGCTGGCCTCCCAGTGGACTCAGCAATTTGGTCATTTCGACCAGCTGATCACTGTAACCCAGAAGATGTGGGATGCTCTCCATTGGTGGACCGCACCAGACCAGTTGCAGGAAGGGATCCTGTTTTTCAAACAACATGAAGTCTTGCTGTATTCTGACATATGCAGTGATGTCCAACCTTTGAACTGCCCCGGAGATGAAAGACCAGGGCGAAACTTCTTCGGGCAAAAGGAGAACCGACTCTGAGAAGTCGGTTCTGGTTAAAAGAAAAAGAAGGGATAAATCAGCCGGTGCGGATCCACAACTTCTTTCTCCGACCGCTGATGAAATAACCAAAGCGATAAGGATTGTTCAATCGCTAACCCCGGTTCCGACCGAACCGGCACCATCGGGAAGGGGCTTGGTTCGGTCAGTTCCCCCGGTTCCAGATTATAATTTAGAAGATTTTTATGAACCGGAGGAGGAGGAAGGAGAGTATGAGGATAGTGATGGTGATTACGAAAGTCTGGATGTGCCCATTGACCCAGACATCTCCCCAGAAAGACCTTCAGGGGTTTCTCCTCCTAGGCTTTCTGAGTCCCCTTCCCATTTTATGTTCTACAAAAAAGTGGCTGAAACTCTTCAGCTTCCTATGGAAGAAGCTGTAGACGACCAGGAGGAGCCTGACTATGTTGAAAGGATGGATATCCCAGAGTCCAGGAGGCTGTCTATTCCCCTTCATAAGTCCTTTGGGAAACGGACAAAAATTTTAAAGACTCCTAATTCTATACCTCCTGTGGACAAGAGAATGGACAAGAGGTATACTCTCTCAGGCTCAGATATGGAGTTCCTTACCCAGCAATGCAGCCATGTTGGGGTAGTGCAGGCTGCTGCCTGTGATAAGGCAAATATACCCTTGGCTTCACACCCCCCAGATAAGGACTCCAGGAGGATTGATGCCATGGCAAAGAAACAGTACATGGCAGCATCCTTTGGGACTCAGGCAGGCTAATTATATGGCCTATACAGCTAGATATCAGAAATCTAGATGGGACACTGTAATGGCTTTAACTAAACAGGTCCCTGGCCAGCTTGCCAAGGAGCTGGAACAGGTGGCTGCAGATGGTATTGAGGCATCCAAGGTGCAATTCCATGCTGCAGTGGACTCCAATGATGTTTCATCTAGAGTCATGGCTACATCTGTGGCCCTTTGTAGGATGGCTTGGCTCAGATGTACTAGCCTGTCTCAGGATACCCAGACTAAGGCCATGAATTTTCCTGTTGTGAGTAATTTTCTGGGGAGCAAACAGAGAACTACATGAAGAAAATGGATGAATACAGGACCACCTATAGGAGTGCTCAGGCCAAGGAAAGGCAAGCCACTCCCCAGAGGCAGCATTCCAGGGGCAGGGGCAGGCCTTTCCATAGGCCTTTCTACCAAGCCCAGGCCTCCTCTTCTGCTTTTGCTGATAGGGGGTTCTTCAGAGGGAGAGGCAGATGGGGTACAAGCAGGCCTGCTTCCACCCCTCAGCCTAAAGCCCCTGCCAAACAGGCACCCTGATGGGTTTGCCAGGGCCGATTCTCCACCACCTGTAGGGGGCAGGCTGGCTTACTTTGTCCAGGACTGGATGTCTTTAACATCAGACAAATGGGTCCTGGAAGTAGTAAGCCAGGGACTGGTTCTCAGCTTCAGAAAATTTCCAAAGATGAGAACCAGATCCTTTCCACCTGCAAGTCCTTCAGAGGCACTTGACCTAGAGGCAGAGGTCTCTTCCCTCTTGGCCCTGAGGCCATAGAGAGGGTTCCACCCCTACACAAGGGAAAAGGATTGTACTCCAGGTACTTCCTAACCCCCAAAAAGACAGGAGAATGGCGGCCCATCCTGGGTCTCAGATATTTAAACAAGCACCTTTTAAAGTCAAAGTTCAAAATGGTGACTCTGGGAATAATTCTACCCTCTCTAAGGCCAGGGGACTGGCTAGTTTCCCTGGACCTCAAGGATGTCTATTTCCATATTCTCATCAGAGCTCCCACGAAAGTACCTCAGGTTGAGCTGCCCTCAGGCCATTACCAATTCAGAGCAATGCCCTTCGGCCTAACTTCTGCTCCAAGGGTGTTCACAAAATGCCTGGCAGTAGTGGTTGCCTTCCTAAGGAGAAAAAAGATCTCCATCTTTCCATACCTGGACTACTGGCTCATAGTAGGCCAGTCTCCAGACCAAGTCAAGTCACACCTACAGATAACTCAGCAACTGCTGACTTCTCTAGGTTTCCTTCTGAATCTTTCAAAGTCAGTTCTAGAGCCTGTGCAGCTCCTCACCTTCATGGGGCAGAGCTGGATACAGTAAAGGCAAGAGTCTTCCTTCCCCTGGACAGTGCAAGGACCCTTATCTCACTGGCCTCTTCATTCACCCTCCAGGTGTCTCAACCAGCAAGGCATTTTCTGCAGCTCCTGGGACACATGGTTGCCTCTACAGCAGTGGTTCAGGGAGCAAGATTTCAAATGAGGGACATTCAGTTCCACTTGAGAGCCTTCTGGTCTCAGAAAAAGAATCCTCTGACCAAACTAATCCCAGTGACTCGAACCCTGATCCAGGCGTTACAGTGGTGGCAGGATCAGGACAATCTAAGACAGGGAGTTCCTTTTGTCACTCAGTCTCATTCTCTGATCCTTACTACAGATGCCTCCCTCTTGGGGTGGGGAGCCCACTTAGGGGACCTGGCCACCCAAAGGTTGTGGTCTCCTCAGGAATCTCTGCTTCACATCAGTCTGTTAGAACTCAGAGCAGTGTTTCTAGCACTTCAAGCTTTTTCCGAGTCTGTTCAGAACAAAGCAGATCAGGACAGACAATACCACCACAATGTGGTATATCAACAAGCAAGGGGGCACTTGGTCTACGGCCTTGTGCACAAAGGCAATGAAGTTGTGGTCTCTGGCCTATTCCCTGAACGCCTCTCTTACAGCAGTGCACCTCCCAGGGAAGGACAATGTTCTGGCAGATGCTCTCAGCAGGATATCTCAGGGCCATCACGAATGGTCCCTGGATCCCCTGATTTTGAAGGTGATCTTCTCCAGATGGGGCACCCCACAGATAGATCTTTTTGCAGCCCCAGACAATCACCAACTTCCTCTCTTGCTGCAGGCCCCAGTGTTCCTCAGTCCCCTGGATGCCCTAGTTTTCAATTGGGAAGGGAAGTTCCTGTATGCTTCCCCCTTCCCTCTCCTGTTCAAGGTGCTAGTCAAAATCAGGTCTCAACCCTGCAAGGTGATTCTGATTGCTCCAGACTGGGCCAGACAGCCCTGGTACCCTCTCTTGTTGTCCTTAGCAGTCCACCTTCCCGTCTCTTCCCAGGAATTACAACCTGTTAACATGTGCTCAGGGGAGGGTTTGGTATCCGAATCTCAAATCTCTCAATCTCAAGGCCTGGCTCTTGAAGAGTTAGAGTTTGCTGATTTGCACCTCTCTCAAGGTGTTCTGGACATCTTAAAGGCTTCTCGAAAGCCTTTCACCAGAAACTCTTACAGTTCCAAGTGGAAAAGATTTACTATATGGTGCTCTGGGAAGCATATTTCTCCGGAGTCTGCTGGCCTGCCCACAGTCCTTGACTATATGGTTCATCTTAATAGTTTGGGACTCAGACCAGCTACACTAAGAGTGCATCTGGCAGCTGTCTCTGCCTTCCTCTCAGCAGGCAAGCACTCTTCCCTTTCAGCTCATCCTGTATTTTCTAAATTTTTCAAGGGATTGCTGCATACCAATCCTCCTTCAGGGCCCCTGCCCTGCTTGGGACCTTAATATTTGCATTGCTCAGCTTATGCAGCCCCCTTTTGAGCCTTTGTCTTCAGCAGAGCTTAAGTACTTGACTTGGAAAACTGTTTTCTTGGTGGCCATCACTTCTGCCAGACGCATAAGTGAGTTACAGGCCCTGTCAGTGAAGCCTGATTTTATCTCTTTCCATAGAGATAAGATGGTCCTCAGGACTAATAGGAAGTTTTTACCTAAGGTGGTTTCAGATTTCCACCTTAACCAATCTGTGTCTCTTCCTGTTTTTCTTCACTGACCATTTCTCCTCTGGGGAGAAGAGGCTGCACAATTTGGATGTGAAAAGGGCCCTTAGCTACTACATAGAGGGAACCAAGGGTCACAGGTTTGACTCCCTCCAACTGTTCCTCACTTATGGTGAGGTTGGTAAGGGAAGACCTGCCACTAAGAGATCTATTGCCAGGTGGATTGTCTCTTGCATTCAATTTTGCTATGAAAAACTGGGTAGGATCCCACCCTCGGGCCTGAGGGCTCACTCTACCAGAGGTACAGCTGCTTCCCTGGCTGCTGCCAGGGATATTCCTATCTTAGAGATTTGTCAAGTAGCCACCTGGAAAACAGTACACACTTTTACCAAGCATTACTCTCTGGATATCCAGGCTTGGATTGATGCTCGGTTTGGCACAGCAGTGCTTCAGAGCCTATTTCCAAAGATGGTTCTGTCCCTCCTCCATGGAGGTACTGCTTGGTAGTCTGCATATGTCAGAATACAGCAAGACTTCATGTTCTTTGAAGAAAAAAATTACTCACCTTAGTAATGTTGTTTCTTCTAATGGAGTCTTGCTGTATTCTGACCTCCTCCCTGCCTCCCTCTCAGAACCTGGTTTTGGGATGTGGTGGCAGTAGCAGTGTTGGCACGGGAGGTGCCCCCACCCTTTTTCTCACCCCTTTTGTTTGGGTGTGTGGGTGTTGTGTTTTGTTTTATTTTTGGGTTTCCTGACTTGAGTCTTTGTTTTGGGACCAAAAATCTTTTTATTATATTTAGTAGCCAGTTGGCCAGTGTAAGTTTACAGTTTCCACACAGGACACCCAGTGAGTATAGCTCGAAAAGATCTGACGGTTTGAGTTCAAACAGCAACAGACAGAGTCTCAACCGAGCTCGAGCTCAGCGTCCCATGCCTGGCATGGAAGGTTAACTCTTTCATCTCCGGGGCAGTTCAAAGGTTGGACATCATTGCATATGTCAGAATACAGCAAGACTCCATTAGAAGAAACAACATTACTAAGGTGAGTAATTTTTTTGTCTGCCCCAAGCCGACAGTCGTCCTTATGACTAATACCTCTCTCATGGGCTGGGGAGCCCATATGGGGGACAACAGGGCCCACGGGTTCTGGACCCCTGAGGAGTCCCGATGCCACATCAACCTGTTGGAGCTCAGAGCAGTCAGACTGGCACTGTCCGCTTTCGCTACTCGGCTCCGGGGTCCAGTGGTTCAAGTCCAGACGGACAATACCACGACCATGTACTACCTCAACAAACAGGGCGACACGCACTCCCATCTGCTGTGCAAGGAGGCACTCCGGATCTGGACCCTCGTGAGCCGGTTGGAGGTGGATCTCCTAGCCATCCATGTGGCAGGAGCTTCGAACCAGCTGGCGGATGCTCTCAGCCAGATAGGCCAGACATCCCATGAGTGGTCTCTCCATACTGAGGTTGTTTACAGCCTGTTCTCCCATTGGGGCAGTCCAATCGTGGACCTGTTTGCCTCCAGGGAAAACTACAAGCTGAGGCTGTATCATGCTCGCCCCCCTCAGCAGGGCTTGCTGCACGGGGATGCCTTCTCTAGGCCATGGACCTCAGGCCTCCTCTACACCTTCCCTCCATTTCCCTTGATTCACAAGGTGTTACTCAAGGTGAGGAGGGACAAGGCGAAGGTGATTCTGGTAGCCCCAGACTGGCCGCACCAGTTCTGGTACACAGATCTCCTCAGCCTCAGCTGCAGGCCCCCAGTGCGGCTTTGTACATGCCCAGACCTGATATCTCTGAACCAGGGGAAGGTCTTCCATCCAGACCTTCAGTCCCTGCACCTCACAGCCTGGTACCTGAGCAGCTAGAGTTCTAGGCTTTGGGTCTTTCCAAAGATGTCTACACCATGGTGGAGGCATCCAGAAAGGAATTGACCAGGAAATGTTATGCCTTCAAATGGAAACATTTTTTCCATTTGGTGTCAGGGTAAGGGTCTGGAGCCCTTATACTGTTCTGTGGCTAATATTCTTGACTACCTTTAGTCTCTTTCCAAAGGGGGTCTACGGTCATTGACCCTTAGGGTGCACCCTGGCAGCCATTTTCTACACTTACTGGCGCATGAGCCTGTCAGCCAACATTGATGCAGAGGAGATGGTGGTGGGCGGCTTTTCAAAGGCCTGGATCACATATCCCCTCCGGTGCGTTAACCTCCACCTCTGTGGGATTTGTTGCTGGTTTTGGCAAAGCTCATGGGCAAGCCATTGGAACCCACGCACAAGTGTGAGCTGTCACACTTGTGGAAGATGGCCTTCCTGGTGGCTGTCACGTCAGCCAGAAGGATTGGGGAGCTCCAGGCACTTTCGGTGGACTCCCCTTATCTGGTCTTTCACTGGGACAATGTTGTCCTGCGCCCCCACCCGAAATTCCTTCCAAAGGTGGTGTCAGAGTTTTACCTTAACCAGGTGTTGACTCTGCCGGTATACTACCCTAATTACACCTTGGACGCCAAGTACAGGCTCCTTACTTTAGACCTGAGATGTGCTCTCTCCTATTATAAGGAAAGAACAGTGGAAATTTGTGGAGAGGTTCACCAGCTGTTTGTCACCTACGCTGAAGCCACTTCTGGCAGACCTGCAGACAAACGGACCATAGCAAGATGGATTACATCATGCATAGGTCTGTGCTATGACTTGGCAAGGAGCCTCCCAGAGGGATAAGAGCTCATTCTACCCGCCATACTGCTGCTTCGGTGGCTGCTTCTAGGGATATCCCTATCCAGGAAATCTGTCAGGCTGCTACCTGGAAGTCAGCAAACAACTTCATTACCCACTACCACATCGACCTTGAGTCACGCCGGGATGCTGGTTTTGAGGCCCTGGTTCTCCAATCTTTATTTCCTAAGTAAGGGGGTGTGTGCCTTGCCTCCCACCTCCCAGAGAACTGCTTGGAGTCTGCCAAGAAGTGTGGATGAACAACATATCCACGCTCCTAGAAGAACAGGTTACTCTTAACTAATTCTAGGAGTGGTATGTGTTGTTCATCCACACGCACACACACCTGACCTCCCTGGCTTCGGGCGCACAACCTGGCTTCCAGCAGGCTAAGATCTGGTGTCATGGGGCAGAGCCGAGGTATGTACATATTTATTTTATTTTATTTTATTTAGTTTTTTGTTTACCAGCTAGGTGCACTAGCCATGAAATGACTATTTTCAGGCATGACCCAGGAGAGTACAACAAAGAACAGTGGAACAACAGTACACATGGTTACAATAATTAACAAGTAGAGGGGTACAGTAAAAGCTATAATACAAGGGTAACAATAAGTAGGAGTTACAATATATTGGTAAACATAAGACAAGAGGGATTCAGAGTTTAATAATAAGTGCAGGAGTCATGGATTCGACCTGATGAGAGACGGGATTAGGTTTGAAAATAAGGTAAGTGGGGGGAGAGAGAGGTGAGGAGATGTCACCTGGGTGGGTGGGAGGAGCCAGCTTGAAGACTTCCGGCAAGATTTAAAGTGGAAGGGCACATGCCAGGCAGTGTGGATGAACAACGTATATCACTCCTAGAACTACTTACAGGTGAGTAACCTGTTCTTAAGGTGTCACCCGAATTACTATGCATGGAGTGAATAAAGTGGAGTCAAGAACCAGTTCTACTACTTTCCTTTTTTTCTTCTTTTTCTTAACTTCAGATTTCACGGGTTGATCATGTTCCATTTCCAAATTATCAGGTTGTGAACTGACCAGGGAAGACTCAGAATCCTCTTCCTCCTCTGCAGATTGTTCTCACAAAGCAGTGAACTGTTTAGAGCAGGATGTAGCATCTAACTCAAGCAGTTTAGCTTTAGCAAGGTTTCGGGAAGACTGCCTTTTCCTCTTTGTTGGTAGAAAACCTCCTGTGGGGGGGTGGCATGTCAGGATTGGGTATGGTCTGAGCAAATGGTTCTGATCCCTGTAGCTGCTGTGCTACCTCCAGGGCTGCATCTTGATCTTCAGGGAGGGCAGGCAGCACGGCAGTAGCTATTTCCTCAGGTGGAGGGGCTGGGGGAACCAACCGTACCTCACTAGAAGGTGGTGTAGTTGAAGTAAAGGCTGCAGATTGCTTTTACTGAGTTGTGTGTACAGTGTCATCCTGATCCCAAAATGTACCCTTATTATGAACAGCCCAATGGCACTATAGGAGGAGGTGCCCACGTTCTTTGCACAGATTGCACCAAAGTGGGTTTTGGCAACTATTACTCGAGTGACCAACCTGTAAACATAAGCTGCAAACCAATGCATCACAAGCATTACTGAGGTGCGCAAAGGAGCCCGCACCTATGACAAGTCTTAAGCTGATCTGGATAGATGCAAAAACCTCGATCCAGATGAAGATAAAAGCAGCTAGGCTGGTATACTGGCCCATCCTCTGTCATACGTAGTTTGTCTCAATTTCCATCCCCCTGTCCAGATGGTTTCACTACCCAGGATAGGGGTAGGCTGCTCAAAGACATCCGCTCTTTGCTTAATCTAGTGTAATATGTCCTGTATGTGCACATTCTCATTACGAAGCAGTATCATAACAGTTTTAACCATAGGTCTGGTTAAAGGAATGGCTACAAAAGGAGTACTATGTTTCATCCAGAATTTTTCTAACTGTGCAGGGATGTTAAAGGAGACATCAAAAATAGTATCACCAGAAATATGAATAAGGGCAAATATATCAGATGCTGGGCAATTCATAGAGTCTTTAAGCAGTTTTCTGGCAACATAAATTTGATCAGGTGGAAACTCTAAACCCCCTACATATTTAAGCTGGACTGCATTTTGTTGAGCCCTGGGTTTTCCTGGATTGGAGAAAAGATCTGACATTCTATGCCTAGGGTTGGCGTGTGGCCTGTCCCCATCTGGTTTTGGGGGAAGGGGGAGGCTGGCTGTGGCTGTACATTCTGGGCTTGTTGATTAAGAGAAGGAGTAGTATCTGCAAAATCTGCCCATGATGTAGAAGTCTGAGGTGGCATCATTGGAATCAGGCCTTGGTTAGGAAGCAACACATACAAAGCTGTGGTGCCTGGGACCCCTACTCGCTTTAGCAGTTTCTGGTGGTCACAAGTACAGTATTTGTCATAACATTAAGTTGTGTAATGATACCTGTCCCTTTCAGATTGATATTTCTGTCAGGTTGGACTTCATCCGGTACTGTTAGAGGTAACTCCGTATTTGTAGCATCAGAAAGCAGGACAACAGGTTGCAAGATCAGAGCACACTTCTCATGGGAGGCATGAAGCATCCTGTCTGAGGTAAAGCCTGAATGTCCTTTGCGGTAGTAGGGTCACCCAGGAGCCAGCATCTGCCATCCGGTGCAAGAGTCCAACCTGCAGCACTTGCTCCGGTGACCAAGAATCCCAATGCACTGTGTCAGGCCCATGCATACCAGCCTTAGTCTGGTTCCAATCTATCTGCAAATGTTTTCGCGAATCATCTTATATGTGCTGCTCTGTCAGCAGCAAATTACTCTGCGAGACAGCGCTCGCCGTCGAAATCTGAAAGGGCACGTTAGGCTCCTCCAAGCCATGGGGACACAGTCTGTGGCATTTCTAGGTCAGGTGATCCATTTAGCATCGTTGTAGATTCCTGCTCTGTAGTAGCTGTTTCCATTTCCATCTGTACATCTTCATCCACAATGTGGTCTGGAATATTCATGGAACTACTGAAAGTAATAGTAGCCTGTGCTGTTTTCTCTTCCTTACCACCTTCCACCTTTCTGATATCCATAATCTCAATATCTGTAGGCCTTGTAGAGCTGGCATCCACACCATCTCCACTAACTACTAGCAATTCAACACTGCTTCTCCATCTTGGGACACAGGAAGTTGTGGCGCCCCCTACCAAAGAGATGGGGAATTTCCCTTGTGTCCTGGCCAAATTTCCCCCATTCACTAAAAATACCACTAACAACTTAATCTTGTTCAATGTCAATTAGCATCCATCTGTATCCCCCTCGACAAGGCTGCAAATAGGCAGAATTGTCTAGTCCTCCTTTCTCAGTCAACAAAAAATAAAAAAGGAATGGGTTTCTGGTCTTATTTCTTTCTAGTCCCCAGATCCACAGGGTACTTAAGGCCCATTCTGGATTTGAGGAATCTGAACTTCTGTATTCAGTACAAGAAGTTCAGGCTGGTCATTCTGTAAGGCCTGCTGGCCCTCCTGAAAAAAGGGGACTGGATATGCTCCCTGGACATGCAGGATGCTTACTAGCATATCAAAATTTGTTCCCCTCCACAGGAAGTACCTCAGGTTCCTGTTTCAGGGGGAGCATTATTAGTTCAGGGTACTGCCCTTTGGCTTGTCATCTACACCACAGGTATTTACCAAATGCTTGGCAGCTGTGGCAACTGCTCTTTGGAGAGAGGGACTGTAGGTCTTCCCCTATCTAGATGACTGCTTGCTGAAAGCTCAGTCCAGGGAGCACCTGTCTCACATCCCAGCACGTACCAGACATCTGTTCAATGCCTTAGGGATCTCGGGCAATCTGCCTGAGTTGGTCTCGACCCCTTGTCAATGTCTGCATTACATAGGGCCAATACCAGACGCTGCTCAAGGCTTAGCCTTCCTGCCCCAGGACAGGGCAGAGCGCCTAATGGCACAGGCAGAGCTGATTTATCACAACAGGAATGTCACAGCCAGGATATTACTGAGGCATCTGGGCCTGATGGCAGCAGCCATGGTCATGGTACCCCAGGCCATGTTGCACATGCAGATCCCTCAACTGACATCGAGTCCAGTGGGATCAGCACACTAACAGTGTAGAACTGTAGGTTCTAGTAACTTCTGTCCGAAAGGTGCTCCAGTGGTGGATGGAACCCAGCAATTTGCTGAAAGGGGTTACTTTCCTAAACCAATCCCCTCATCAAATTCTCACCACAGACACTTCGGGGATGGGCTGGGGAACACATCTGGAACCTCATTGGGCACAAGGGACATGGACCAGATTGGAGTCTTACCTCCACATAAACATCCTAGGGATGAGGGCAGTTCCATATGGTCTGCAAGCCTTCCAGAACCATCCCTGGGGCATCTGCTGGTGCAGATGGACATTAGTGTAGTACACTACATAAACAAGCAAGGGTGGATTCTTTCTTACCCCCTGTGCAGGGGAGTGATGAGGATTTGGTACTGGGCTCTAGAACATGGTCTGGAACTGTCCGCTGTCCATGTTCCAGGCACCCAAAATGTCCTGACAGAAAAGCTAAGCAGATCACAGTCCAGAATGCACGAGTGGGAGCTGCTGACCTCGGTAGTAGAAGACTTGATCAGTAGGTGAGGTGGTCCAGAGTTGGACCATTTTGTGTCCCCACTCAATGCAAAACTGCTGCTTTTCTGCGCGCTCGTTCCAGGGCCATGAGATCTTCATTGAGGATATCTCTTGCATCAGACCAAACCTATGGAACTATACCCACCAGGCACTAGGACCACACAGAAACTTTCTAGCTAGCAGTCTACTAGGGGCCGCC
Organism: Neoceratodus forsteri; assembly: GCA_016271365.2. Taxonomy (NCBI): domain Eukaryota; kingdom Metazoa; phylum Chordata; order Ceratodontiformes; family Ceratodontidae; genus Neoceratodus; species Neoceratodus forsteri. Next base: position 1,018,057,994 of record CM057454.1, on the reverse strand, counting down.
CACGATGACATCCTTCCTATATAAACGTGGGTGGCCCATGTCCTCAGTTAATTTCCCCACCGTCTACCATCGCACGTCAGACTCCATGGAAACACTGCCGCTTCAATCTACCACCACATGTTCAATTTCTGTCTTTATTTTCTTTTCTCACCATAGTTCATTTATCACTTTAATTTTTTAAAGTGATTTTCACCTTGTTTATGCCAACCGACTCCAAGAAACTCTTCAGATACCGAGGGTACGATAAGATCTACGATAAAGACGACCACGATGCCTGCATCCACTGTCTTAGCGCTGACCACATTGTTAAGGCCTGTGAGATCTGCTGGAGATTCAGCCAGGCTACCTGGCAGTGACATCAGAAGGCCCTAGAGTCCTTCCTCTTGGAACAGAAGGTTGCCAGAATGGAGCAGGAACTCCAGGCAAGAAGCTCCTCCATGTCGCCAGCTCCGCCCATGGGCTCCCACTCCTCCAAGGCCCAGGACAAATCATCTGGAAAACACAAGCACCAGGAAAAGGGATTAGGTCCAGGGAAAAATCCTCCCCTGCGTACTCTTGGCGGCCATGTTGGGCTGACCTCTAGATAGCTAAACAGAGCAGAGCACATAGTCTTATTATTTTGTTTTATTCAGTATTTTAATATTTTGTTTGGTTTCTGCAGTAATTTTAGCCTTTGTTTATCGCTAGTGAGATAGGGCATCTGTAATGAGGTAGTTACTGTTAAGTCGTTTTTGGGAGTTAGGCGGCAGAGAAATTTGTAGTCTGCAGCTCTGGAGTCACTATATTCGAATTATTGTGTGAGTGGTTTTAAACAGAGCAATTTCTGTTGAATCTGGCCCAAAGCACTGAGGTGGAATAATCGAAGGTCTTACCTTTATGGCCTGGTCAGAGTGGCTGTATTACTTGGAGGATTGAAGGAGCTATGTGCCTGGGGAGAATGGTGAAGGAGCGGATCCTAGTTGACTGAACTTTGAGGTGGAACTGTTGATCAGGGAGCAGGATCGGACGTGTGTTGCTAGACTGGTTTGGATGCCGGACTGTTCTGTCCCCGGCTGGAGTCCTTCCGTGAACAGATTTGTTCCGTCTTTTGGAGCTGGGAGTTTTGCTATTGCTGGACTGGCTGGAATTGCGTGGACCTGCTGGGTTTTGGGGTGGCTGCCTGGTTTGCGACCCACACGGGGATCAGCAACAGAGCTTGTTGGAGGGTTAGCCCATCGTTTCTGTTACTCCCAGGCTTCCCGGAGAGTCAGCCGGTGGGCTAATTTGAACGGAGTCGAGGTAGTGGGCAGCTGGTAAATCTGAGGGGTGGTCATCTCTGGAACACTGGTGGGATCCTGCGGCCTACTAAACATCTATTCCGGTGCCTGGGCTGGAGATTTGAAGCTGGCAGCCCATAAAGAAGAATTTAGACTGGCGTACTACACGGTTTGATACCTATTGTTTTGTATTTCTCTACTCTGGGCCGCAATATGTTTAATGGGCTGTGAGACTGCCCTGTGACTGCTTAAACTTGTAGAATAACTGCGCGATTCTTTCATAGCGATATGTGAGAGATATCACCTAGAAGATTATTTGTCAGTGAGAGTGCCTAGAAACTGACAAAAACTTTATGTAATCTCTGTTAATTTCAGAGATATGTGAGATATCTCATCTGGAATACTGCTTTTACAGAATATCTGAGGAGGTGGGAGCTCCTCAGGCCCCCCCTACTAACATTACATTTTTCAGTGGACTTGTTTGTACGGCTATTGTTTGTTTAGATAGATATTTATATGAGTATTTATATTTTAGTTTTTGGAGTGTATTGTTTATGTAGTTATTTTATGTATTTACTTTATTAGTCTTTGTTTAGTTTTCTTTTTGTAATAATTTATGTACTGGGATTTTGGTGGGTCTGTTAGTGTTAGAAAATTAGGGTGGTCTGGTGGGATATAAGGATTATTAAGTACAGTAGCTGATTAATTTAGCTTGGGAGTTGATTGTTGCCTTGAGTTGTTTTTAGTGATGTGTACTGGGAAGGAATAAAGACAGTCAGGTGCTACTCGCCCACCAGGCTCAGGGAAATGCGCCCCTTCGAGCCTCCCCCGTTGTTAGCAGATATCTATGCAAGGTGTCAAGCCTTGGGGATAGCTAGGCGAGGAGAAGGGGTAGAACTGGGCCTGGTAGGAGAGAAGAAAGAGGTGGGCGGATTGGGGTTGGGACCAGGAGGCACCCTGGGACGAAATGGAGACAGGACAGAGGTATCTGTTGTCTTGTTCCCATACCCAAGGGCTCCATAATTGATGGGCAGGAGTTGAGGTCTTCCTCGATAGCCCATCCTACTCGGGTGGTGTTATGCAATGCCAGGTCCATTAAAAACAAGACAGCTATTATAGCTGATCTTGTTGAAATGGTGGATCTGGCTTGCATCGCCAAGAACTGGCTGGATGAGAATGCAGGCCCTATATTGGCCTCAGCAGTTCCAGATGGGTACTTGGTGATGCACCACCCGAGGTTGGATTGTAGGGGTGGGGGTGTTGCCATTATGTTTACGACAGAACTAGGCCTTGTGGATGTGCCAGTGGGGTCCACCAGATCCTTTGAGTGTATCTTGGGTAAGGGTGTAGGCTGCTGGATATTCCTCATCTACCATCCACCCGGTAATGGTGGCGAATTCCTACAGGAGATGGTGGACTTCAACGACACTGGAGTCACCCAGATGGTTAATTCTGGGTGACTTCAATGCCTGGGTTGATGATGAACTCTCACAATTTGGTCAGAATGTTCTCCAGCTAATGACTATGCTGGGCCTTACACAGGTTGTTGCCTCCTCAACCCATATAGGGGGTCACTCATTGGACCTGGTGTTCCACCTGGGATTGGGGATAACTGACTTGGGGGTGGAACCAGTTAGTTGGTCTGACCATCACACCATAGGGTTCAGTTTCGTGCCCCCCCGAATGGACCTGCCCCTACAGAGATGGTCCAGTACCGCCCTTTAAGGGATGTTACCCCAGAAGGTCTGATGGCAGTGCTGGATCTATTGGTTTTGTCGAGTGAATGCATGAGTCCAGGGGATCTCGTACTGGCCTATAATAGATCAGTGGGAGAGGCCATGGACAAGATTGCTCCAGTTCACGTTCGACCGCTCTCTCGTCGCCCAAGGACCCCGTGGTTTGATGGTTCCTTGGAGTAGAGGAGAGTTGGTCAAAGGCTAGAGAGAGCATGGCAGAAGTCTGGCCTGGATGCTGACTGGCTTAGATTGATAGATTATTATAAAGGCTATCAATCAGAAATCACCCGTAAGAAGGCAGAATTCCTGTCCAGGAAGATTTCTGCTGCAAGGAATTGACCAGCTCAGCTCTTCCAGACTGTGGACGGACTGTGCAATCCAGTCTGTCTCCAGCCTGGAAGGCCCTTTTCTCAAGCAAAATACGAGGAGTTTGCTCAATTCTTTGCCGATAAGGTTGCCGGTATCCGGGCTAGTATTCGCACTGCTGTCACTATGAGGGATTTTGGGGGTCGGCAGGAGGTGATGAGCACCCAGTCTGGCTGGGCAGACTTTAGTTGGCTGGAATTCATGGACATTGTGCAGATCGTCCAAATGTGCCTGACCAGTTGTAGTTTGGATCTGGGCCCTACACCCCTATTAGTGGGTTGTGTGAATGTTATTTGCCCGATCCTAGCTAAAATTGTTTGGGGGTCCTTGGAGAGGGGTGTCTTTCCAGATCCCCTTAAGGAGGCGGTCATGCGACCACTCCTAAAAAAAAACCCTTCCCTGGACCCAGACGTGTTAGCTAACTACAGACCTGTCTCTAACTTTCCTTTCATCGGGAAGGCTATTGAGAAGGTGGTTGAGACACAATTAGATGATCACCTTGTGACCCACAATGTCTATGATGCTCTCCAGTTTGGATTTTGGAAGAGACACAGTACTGAGACCACACTTATTCGGGTACTGAATGACCTCCTGATAGCGACGGATCGAAAGGCATGTACCATCTTGGTTCTTCTCGATCTCTCTGCTGCGTTTGACACTGTGGACCATGGTGTGCTTTTGGAGCATCTGCAGTCTCCCTCTGGACTATCGGGGACAGTCCTAGAGCGGTTTTGATCTTTCCTCACAGGCAGGTTTCAAAGGGTAGTCACTGGAATTTATTTCTCTGACTCCTTTCCTCTGTCCTATGGGGTTCTGCAGGGCTCCATATTGGCACCCATATTGTTCGCAGTGTATATGCTGCCATTAGGAGATGTCATTAGGTGATACAGTTTGAGTTTTCACTGCTAGGCAGATGATACTCAACTGTATCTGTCCTTTCTACCTGAACAGACGGATGCGGCCTCTGTATTTAGCAACTGTCGCGCTGATATCAGTGACTGGATGAGCACCAGCTGGCTGAGACTGAACCCAGACAAATCTGAGGTGATGATCATGGATTCTGGTCATCCTGGGGCGGGTTTTGGGGCTGGGAACGTGTCGGGCATATGGCTCGATGGTGTCCAGCTCATGACCTCCAACCGGGTGCGCAACTTGGGCGTTGTTTTTGATGGCAGTTTGACCCTGAAATCTCAGGTGTCTGCCGTTGTCAAATCCTCTTTTTACCATCTGAGGAACATCGCCTGAGTGAAACACCTGGTTCCCCAGATGACCTTCCAACATTGGTCCTCGTCTTCGTCACCACCCACTTTGACTACTGCAATGCCCTCTACCTAGAGCTTCCTGGGATTCATATCTGTTTCTTGCAGCTAGTGCAGAACGCAGCGGCCAGGCTTCTGACTGGGACCTCTAGGTCCAGTCATATCACACCTGTGCTGCACGGACTGCACTGGCAGTTAAGTGGCGGATCACTTTTAAGATCGGTCTTTTGACCTTTAAAGCCCTACACAAACTGGGACCTCGCTACCTGCAAGAACTCTTGAATCCCTACCACCCCCTCCGTCCTCTCTGATTCGCAGATGAGGGATTGCTAGAGGTTGCCAGAGTAAATCTGAAGACATCTGGGGCACGTGCTTTTTCATTTGTGGCCCCTACCCTGTGGAACTCTCTACCTCATCGGTTGAGAGAGTGCCTGACCATCGAGAGGTTTAAATCAGAGCTTAAAACCTACCTATTTCAAAAAGCATTCCCAGATGGTTTTAATTAATTTGTAGTTTTTATATTTGTATTTTATTGCTGTTTGTGAAGCACCTTGGTTTTAAGAAAGGTGCTATAAAAATAAAGATTACCTTTACCTTACCTCTTGGTCACCACTTCGAGTGCTGACCACTGCTGGGCCATTGGCTGCCTTGATGGTGACCCCCCACTGACACCCATACCCTTTCCTCTACAGGGTTGACTCTGCCAGTGCTTCCCACTGGTACTTCTTTGGCTGGCATTGGCTCATCAATGTCAGGCCTCCTGACGCCCCCACTGTTATTCCAGTTCCTGATTTTGTCTCTAGACCCCTTCTTGCTGAGAGGCAACAGAGAGTTCTGCCAGACCTGTTTCCGCCAGTGATGGCCTGTCGATTTCGGGATTTCTGCCCCGTTGATGTGTTTGGCAGTTTCATTGACACCGGGGATTTGGACTCCCCCATTGATACTGGGGCATCAGTCTCCCCCGTCAATGCCTTAGGCCATCATGTCGATGCCTGGCCCTTGGCCTCTTTCATAGATGCCGCAGGCTGTACCGATTCCAGGGATCTAGCCCCCCACTGTTGCCGCCGATCACCATTGACATCCAGGCTATGCTGTCGTCAGTGAGTTCATGCACCGCAGTGCTCCTCCTCTGGGCCCATCAATGCCGGGGCATACCAGGCCAGCTACCACACCAACACCATCCACGTGATCTGCTTGCTGTCTGTTGTTGACATCTTCTGTGCCCTATTCAGAGACAGTTGATGAGGATGAGTACAATCCTGACCTCATCCCACATGAGGATGACGAGGAGTAAGAGGGGGCTAGGAGCCCCTCCCGGTCTATTTCCTTGGGGGGGCACCTCTAAATATACCCCAAGGTTCCCCTGATGATCCCTCCTTCATCTCAGTGATGAAGCAGCTGCAAGCAGCTATGTGGTTTGATGCTAAGTAGCAGGATGTTACCAGGAGGAATCTGGCCGAATACTTGGAATTGCCAGATTCTTTCACTTTGATTATTCTTCCTCTTCTGGTTGCATTAGAGGATGCCACCATGGCTACCTGGTACAGGCCAAATATGGTCCCTGCCATGCCTAGAAAAGCAGATTAATTGTACTAGACTCCCTTGGGGAAGCCCTTTGATCTCTGCCCTGTTGACTTTCATGCAGTCGCAGGTCCCCTTCCCTAGCGGGCTGACCCCAACACACCCCCAATGGCCTCCTTGTGCCCCCCCCGGCCCTGGTCTGTCCAGTCCAAGTGCCCCTCTAGCCCTCTTGATGCGGAACCCCTTGCTCGCCCAGATGAATGTCATCCCGGCGATAGTGTGAATAATGTCTCAGACACTGATGATAGTGACAGTTTTGAGTCTTCTTCCATAGTCATGCAGCATATTCAAGCCACTATGGGGTGGGAGACTGAGGAACAGGACTCCCCCCTTAGTGGGCCCATCATTATTGAGTCTTACAATGATGTCACCAAGGCCACCTGGTACCATCCCCATACGGTTTTGGTGGTGCATAAGAAGGCTCATAGGCTTTACCACGCACCAGCTGGCTAATCCTACTTTGGTGAACAACTGAAAGCAGACTCTATCATCATTAATGCGGACATGACCACACCAAGAGGCTGAAACATCTCAGTACCCTCCCTCCTGACAGGGATTCTCAGCAGATGGGCAAGCGGGCCTTTGTCTCAGCCACCCCAGCCATCCTGGCCATTAATTGTATGACCCATATGGTGCAATACCAAAACCTCTTATGGGACCAGACCAGAGAGGCAGTCCAGGCTATGCCAGATGACCCCTCAAAGCAGCAGACCCTCCAGGCACTCAAAACAGGGTCTGATGTCAGTACCCACATTCTCTGGGCAGCCTACAATGCAGTAGAAACCTCAAGCCAGGCGGCGGCCATAGGCATCAGTATGAGATGCTATTCTTGGCTCTGGGTCTCATGCTTTGCTCTGGATGCCCCCTTTCAGGGTCTTAAACTGTTTGGGGGAGATGTCCAGGACATTGTCTCAGAGCTCCAGACCTCCAGGCGGGCCCTGAAGTTGGTCCACTCCATATGCCACACCCAGCTGAAGTTGGGACAAAGGGTTGCTTTTTGCCACTTCTCCTGAAAGCATGCCTGTCCCCCTCCCAAGACCCACAGCAAGCACAAGGCAGGAGCTGCCCTTCCTGCCCCCACCCAGCCACTTTCCAGGCTGCTAGAGGCACAGCCACAGCCCAGCCAGGGGCTGCCCACACCTTCTGACTCATTGCTAGACCCCCCCAATGATTCCTAAGGAGGCAGTGGTCAGTGGTAGTTTCTCCATCATCTGGACCGGTGGAGGGAGGCCACTGCAGGCAACTTGGTGCTGCAGCTCATCGAGCATAGCCTCACTCTAGAATTCATGGAGTGGCCTACAAAAAATCTTCTGGGACACTCCTATTACCCTCCCGGCCACGTCCTCCCTCATCTGGGAGGAAATTCAAGCCTTACTTAAAAAAAGGGCCATAGAGCCAGTCCCATTGCCTCAGCAGGGAAGAGGGATCTATTACTACTATCTGGTCTCCAAGCGGATGGGAGACCTTCGCTCCATTCTAGATCAAAGCAACCTGGACCTGTTTATAGAATACAAATGGTTCAGGAGGGTCATCCTTCAGGGACTGATGCCCCTACTGCATCAAGGGGACTGGTTCTGTTCCCTGGATATGCAGGATGCATACCTTCAGTTTGGTGGGTCACCACTTATTTAATCAGGCTTTCTCAGTAATCTGTTAATGTGCACACTGTTATGTTTTTATCTATTTTAAACTGTAATACTGTATGTTTTTATCTTGTACTGTAAAGGCACCCTGAGCATGGGAAGGGCACCTTATACAAATAAAATATTGATTCATTCATATCAAGGTTTTTGCTTCCCACCTGCGCTTCCTCTGTTTCCACTTCCAGGGAGCAGATTACCAATTCCAAGCTCTGCCCTTTGGCTTATCCTCGGCCCCTGCCATGGTCTTTACCAAATGCCTGGTGGTGGTGGCTGCTGTCTTGAAACAAAAGGGGGTACTACATTTTTACCTGCCTGGATGATTGGCTGTTGACTGCCCCATCTAGGACCGACTCCTGCAGACTTTTGCTCAGACCTGCACCTTGTTCCAAGCTTTGGGCATCTCCATAAATATGCCAAAGTGTTTTCTAACCCCCTGCCAATGCCTCCCATACATAGGGGCTGTGATGGACATGACCCAGGGGAAGGCCTTCCTTCCCCCAGACAGAGCAGAGCGCCTGATGGACCAGCCTATCATCTTTATTCCAGCCACCATGTTCTAGAAAGGGCTTTCCTAAGACTCTTAGGTCTTATGGTCGCATCCATTGCCATGGTTCCTGGCCAAGCTACACATGAGAATCCCCCAGTGAACGCTCTGGGTCCAGTGGGACCAACACACGGACCCTCTGGATTAGCCTGTTCTGGTAGTGAATCCAGTCAAGAAAGTCTTGTTGTGGTGGCTGGATCCCACCAATCTGCTCCACGGAGTTTCTTTCTGTTCCCCTCCACCTCAGCAGGTCCTGACAATGGATGCCTCAGGTTTCGGTTGGGGGGCTCTTCTGGTGACCCACCAAACTCTGAGGACATGGTCCAAGATGGAGAGGGAACTCCACATCAATGTCCTGGAGATGCGAGCAGCCTTGTGCTCCCTGCAGGCCTTCCAGACTCAACTCTTCCCTGGGCCCACTCTTAATTCAGACAGACAACATGTGTGTAGTTTATTACATAAACAAGCAGCAGGGACTCAGGACAACTTAAGCCAGTCTCATTTCAGAGCCTATGAATGGGAACTTCTGACCTCAGTGGTAGAGGAACTCTTTGAAAGGTGGGGTCGGTCAGAGTTGGACCTTTTTGCGTTCCCACACAATGCAAAACTGCCGCTTCTCTGCTCGCTAGATCCAGGGCCTGGAGTTTTCTGGTGAGACGCATTGTCCCTATCTTGGAGAGGGAGGTTTCTGTACACCTTCCGGCTCCTTCAATGAGTTCTGATACAACTCCAGATGGAGGGGGCTACAATGATCCTCCTAGCCCCCTTCTGGCCTCGTTGGATGTGGTTCCCCTTGATGCAGTGACTGACAGTTGAACCTCTGCTGTCCCTGCCCCTTTGCACAGGCTCGCTGTCCCATGAGCAGGGCACCCTGGTCCATCTGGACCTCGTATATTTTCAACTTCATGCATGACTCCTAAGGACATAGCCATTGCCAGGTTTGGGGTTTCTCTCAGAGTAGTCAGTGTTTTAGTGGCTGCCAGAAAGCCTTCCACCTTGACCACCTACCTTATGAAATGGAAGCATTTCGCTATCTGGGCAGCATTGCACCATCTGGATCCCGTCACCTGTCCAATATGTTAGCTTCTGGAGTACCTTATGTCCCTCTTGGACTCGGGCCTCTGGTACTCTATTAAAGTACATCTTTCTGCCATCTCTGCATACCATGTACATGTAGAAGGCCGTTAAGTGGCTCAACTGGACATATCTTGTACTTTCCTGCGGGACATCCTGCAATTGAAGCCCCCAGTCCATAACCCTGTCCCACCTTGGGACATCAGTTGTTTGTTGGAAAAGCTCACGCTGCTTCCCTTTGAACCAGCCGCGTCTTGCAAGCTAAGCTTTCGGTTTTGGAAAGCATAATGTTTAGTTGCCAATGCTTCTGCTTGGAGGATTTCTAAGCTCCAGACTCTCATGTGTAAAGAGCCTTATATAGTGTTGCATAAAGACAAGGGTGTCTTTGCATACCAGTTCTAAGTTTCTTCGTAAAGTGGTGTCTGAGTTTACTTTGAATCAATCCATCCACCTGCCTATTATTTCCTGGAGCACTCCAGTCAAGGAGGGGGTGGAAGGCATTACTCCATACTTCAGGTGTGCATAGAATATTGAGGTACTGTACACAGTGGACTAAAAACTCTAGAAAGACTAGCCAGTTGTTTGTTCCATTCACCCCTGGGAAGGAGAGCGCTCTGGTGTCCAAGCAATGTTTCTCAAAATGGTTAGCCAAATGCATTGTTTTTTGTTTTTGTTTTCCCAGAAGTACGGCAAAGAACTTTCTGGAGTGGTTAAAGGCTATTCCATGAGAGGTATGGTGGCCTCAGTAACCTGTTTCTGAAATGTGTCAGCTTCTGATATTTGCACTGCTGCCACCTGGAGCACTGTCCACACTCTCACCAAACACTACAGTTTGGACATCGCCTCTAGGTGGAGGGCCAGCTTTGGCCTAGCTGTTCTGCAGGGCCTCCTTTCATAGGCTGTTATTTTTACCTGCTTCCTGGACTGCATGTCTGTAATGCCAGAACTGCTTAGGACTTAATCCCACTGGTGATGGTCTGCTGCAAGAAATACCCTGGAAGTAAGATAGTACAGTTATGTAAGAACTTTCCCATAATAGTAAATCTTCGAGAGGATCTCTTGCAGCAGGCTCTGCTTTCCGTACCTTGTTCCCCCCCTTTTTTTTCCCCTCTCCCTCTCCACTTCAATGGGGCCAGCCTTCTGCCTTTATCCTCTGTTCAGTTTGGGAGTACGTCAGTTTCCTCCTCTGTTCCTCTTTATGCCGTCCTGCTCTGGTCTCTGATGGGAGAACTCAGGAGGGTATGCGGGGGTCACCCGCCTTATGTAGGATAGGCTGACATCAGGGGCTGATATCAGAGGTGGGTGGCCCCATCTGGTACACTGCTAGCAGGAAAAGTTTCCGTGTCATCCTGGTGTCTGAGTGCTTAGTCCCACTGGTGATGGCCTGCTGTAAGAGTTCATCTCACTCAGAGATCTACTGTTAAGTAAGTTCTTATGTAACTGTATTTTCCCAGATTTCAGTCTGTGGCATGGCACTAGGTGACTAGTGCTATACTATAGTACAACCACAGTGGCTCTTGCTGTCCATTATGTTTGTAGGCACATAACCCAAGTGGGCCCACTAACATCTGAATTGGCTCATTTACTTTTTGCTTCAAGCTACAGGGTGGTGGGGCCACCACCCCCTGCAGACAGCCATCCGGCTTAGTGTACATCAGGTAATGGTGTAGTGTCACAGCTGGGAGTCTGTTGTACCTGATGATGCACCACCACACTTTGCAGTTGTGTATCTGGCCCTTGGGTTTTCCTCCATATGGGTGTCAAACACATACTGCTCAATGTTACCTCTACAATGTCTCCTTTCCAGGTCATGCATCCTCTAGTTGCTTAAGCTAAAAAGCCCTTTACAAAGGACTCAATAAATTGTATCACAAAATGCTTCATAGAGCTGGCCCAGTGGAGCTGAGGGTTGAGGCGCTGGATGCCACACCGGCAACCTGTGTTCGGGAATGGACTCGGATCAGCAGGGAAGGGATTGAGCATCCAGAGGACTGCTCTCCCTTCCCAGGGTAGGCATAGGGGCTCGCACCACTCACCAGCATCCCCCTATGGAGATTGGGAGCCCAGCATGAACATTGCCGATATTGGGGACAGAGCGGTGGCAGACATCAGCATGTAGGTGCTTGGACATCATTGCATGTCCATGCTCTGAGGGTGAAACACTAAGAAAAACCCCAGTGGACCAGAGGAGGTGAAGGAGACCACGGGGACCAATGCCCACATCCCGCTGCCGGACCAACCCTTCACCAATCTCCTGGCTCCCTTCCTGGCCCATAGAAACATAGACTTTGATGGCAGATAAGGACTGCTTGGCCCATCTAGTCTGCCCATTTCCCTACCTACAGGATAGGCCGCAGATCCTAGTTAACCAACAGCCTATTTCTTCCTACCCTCCACAAGAATTGCTTTATGTCTGTCCCATGCATTCTTGAATTCTCCCACAGTTTTAGACCCCACAACCTCCTCAGGAAGGCTGTTCCATGCATCCACTACCTCTCCGTGAAATAATACTTCCTCACATTGCTCCTGAACCGCCTCCTTCTATCTTTAAATTGTGTCCCCTTGTTCTTGCACATCTCTTTTCTGAAAGATGCTACCCTCTTGGACTTTGTTGATTCCACTGAGGTACTAAAAGTTTCTATCATGTCCCCCCTCTCCTTCTTTCCTCAAGGTATACATATTAAGCTCCTTTAGTCTCTCCTCATACGGCTTCTCTTGCAGACCCTGCACCATTTAGTTGCCCTCCTCTGGACTACCTCTATCCTATCTATGTCCTTGGGAGATGGGGTCTCCAGAACTGGACACAGTACTCCAGATGGGGTCTCACCAACTGTCTGTACAGAGGGATAACAACTTCCTGTTTTCTGCTGCTGATGCCTCTCCTATACATCCCAGTATACCCCAGCCCTCCTACTACCTTCTCACATTGCTTGCTAACCTTAAGGTCATCTGATATGATTACCCCAGGTCCCTTTCCTTTTTGTTGTTGTTACTACCTCCCACCCATTGTGTATTCTTCCCTGGGTTCTTGTTTCCCAGGTGCATTATTTTGCACTTCTTGCATTGAATCTAGCTGCCATACTTCTGACCATTCCTCCAACTTCACAAGTCCTTTTCGTCCTTTCCACGCCTCCTGTGTATCAACCCTGTTGCAGATCTTTGTGTCATCTGCAAAGCAATACTTTCCTTCCAGTCCCTCTGCAATATCACTGATAAAGACATTAAAAGGACTGGACCCAATACTGAACCCTGTGGTACCCCGCTAGTAACCCCTCTTTCTTCAGAGTGACTCCATTTACAATACCTTCTGTGTCCTGTTGTGCAGCCAATGTTTTTACTCAGGCTACCACCCTGGAACCCACTCCAGGCTGGTTAATTTGACTATTAATCTTTGTGTGGACTGTGTCAAATGCCTTGCTAAAGTCTAGGTAGGCCATGTCCACAGCCCTCCCTGGTCTACTACTTTGGTCACCCAGTCAAAGAAATCTATTAGATTCATCTGACATGACCTTCCTGCTGTGAACCCATGCCTTGGGTCCTGTGCTCCACTGGCCTCTAGGTACTCAACTATTCTTTCCTTCAGAAGTGTCTCCATCACTTTCCCTACCACAGAGGTCAGACTGACAGGTCTGTAGTTTTCTGCCTCTGTCTTGGTCCCACTTTGTGAAGGGGAATCACATCTGCCTCCAGTCCTTGGGTACCACACCATCCTCCCATGATTTATTAAAAGAGTAGCCAGTGGTTTCACTAGTTCCTCCTTAATTCTTTTAGAATTCTGGGGTGAATTCCATCAGGACCCATTGCTTTGTCCACCTTCAGTTTTAGGAGTTCTTGCAGAACCCTTTCTTCTGTGAAAGGACTGGGATCGACCCCCCATCAAGAGTGCTTCTGTTAATTGGATTAGGCACTTCCCCCTCCTCTTTTGTGAATACTGAGCAGAAATATTCATTCAGTATCCCTGCTTTTTCACTGTCCCCCTCTGCCCACCCACCGTTCGTTCTATTCAGCCTCACTATCCCTCCCTTTGTCTTTCTACGCTACGCTGATGTACCTATAAAAGGTTTTATCCCCCTTCTTAACTGAGTTGGCTATCTTTTCCTCAGTTTGGGCCTTTGCTATTCTGACTTCCTTCCCTGCTTCCTTCTGCCTTAACTGGTACAGCTCTCTGTCCTGCTCCTTCTGTGTTTCCTTATACTTCCGGACCGGAATGCTATCTTTTCTTCCTGACTTTCACAGCCACCTCTTTTGAGAACCATAGTGGCTTTTTCTTTCATTTTGATTTGTTTATTTGCTTCACACAAAGGCTTGTTGCCTCTGTGATGGCAGTTTTGATGATTCCCCATTGTTGTTCCACACCTCCTTCTAGCCTGTTTGCTAGTGCTTTTCTGAGGCACTCTCCCATCTTGCCAAAGTCAGCCCTCCTAAAGTCCAGTACCCTCACTTTTGTATGGCTTGACTCTGTAGCTGAGTTTAATGTGAACCACACTGTTTGATGGTCACTTGTCCCCAGATGGCAACCCACTTCTAGATCTGAGATCCTCTCACTGCCCCCGTTTGAGAGTACAAGGTCTAAGATTGCTCCCTCACGAGTGGGTTCCGAAACTAGCTGTCTGAGGCCTGCCACCTGTAGGGCATCAAGAATGGCTCTGCTCTTGGATGTGGCTGCAGCAATGTGCTCCAGTTAACATCTGGCATATTCAGGTCTCCCATCAACAGTATTCTTCTCTTTCTGCCATTCTAAGAATGCCTTCTATCATATCCTTGTCCATTCCCTCCCCCGACATGGAGGTCTGCACACAACCCCTGTGCGGATTGTGGTGCCCTTTCCAGTCTCCAAGGTGACCCACAGTGCATTCTGTCCTCCCTGTTTACTCTTTTGTTCAGTTGCTTTTATCCCTTCCTTTACATAGAGAGCTACTCCTCCCCCTCTTCTCCCCTGCCTGTCTCTCCTGTAGGTTATGTACCCTGGTATGTTAACATCCCAGTCATGGTTCTCTGTGTACCATGTTTCTGTGACTGCTACGATATCCAGGCATCCCTCTTCCATCAAGGCCACCAGTTCAGGGAGCTTGTTGCCCAGACTATGGGCACTGGTATTCATTACCCTCCATTTCCTGATGGCCTTATTCCCTTCGCCCCATCCCTGTCCTTCTTGCCTTTGTCACTTTCTCCATTTACCCCAGCCCGACACCTCTATGTTGGTGTTTGCCGCTTACTATCATGATTATTAGGGCGCTAGGATTCCCCTGCTCCTTTCCAGTGCCTCCCCCCTTGGCTAGTTTAAATGCTTGCCAATGAAGCATTTAAACCTATCACCTAGGATCCTGGTTCCCCTCCCGGACAGATGCAGCCCATCATGTCAGTATAGGCTTGCATCACTCCAGGTGGACCCCCAGTCCCTAATGAAGCCAAATCCCTGAGCTCCACACCAGTTTTTCAACCACTGATTGAATCCCATGGTGCGGAACACCCTAGCCTCTCCTGTACCATAGATGGGCAGCACCTCCGAGAAGGTTACTGTGCATGCTACTTGACTAAGGCCCCTCCCCAATTCCACAAACTCTTTCTGCACTTCTCTAATCCCTTTCTTAGCCAGGTCATTTGTCCCTAGGTGGACAGTGACATCCTGCTCCCTTCCCTGTGCAGCTGCTCCGGCAATCCTGAGGATTCGCTCCCTGTCCCTCCAAGCCATGGCGCTGGGCAGGCACCTTACCTCCCTTCCCTTCCTCCCCTAGTTCTACCTTCCTAACAATGGAGTCCCCCACCAGGAGTTATTTCCTTCCCCTGCCACCCTCCTGTGGGTCTGCTTTGTGGAGGTTCCCAGCATCATCCTTTTTCTCCACTGTGGGTGCCTCCATAGAGGAACCACACTTTGCCAGAATGGCATAGGAATTGTGGAGAGGTACAACTGGAGGGATGCACCTCTGTTCCACCACCCTCACCCTCCCTGAGTCCACTGTGGTCCAACTGCTCCTCTTTCTTGGCAACCTCTGAGGCAACGGCAGTGGCCCTGGTGGTCCCTGGATGGAAGAGGAGGTCCCACAAATCCTGGCCAACTCAGCCTTGAGATGAGCAACCTTCTCACTCAGCCCAGAGAGGTGCCTGGAGATGGGACAACACCGTATCCTCCAGAACGTCTCCCGGAAGACTGCTGCTCCACAGCCACTGCACTGCACCACTCCAGTCATGTCTTATTTCTGGCCCCTTAACTGTTTGCAACCCTTACTGTTTCCTCTGTTTTTTTTTTCTCTCTCTCTCCTTACTTTCTGCCTGTGTGCC
Organism: Neoceratodus forsteri; assembly: GCA_016271365.2. NCBI lineage: Eukaryota > Metazoa > Chordata > Ceratodontiformes > Ceratodontidae > Neoceratodus > Neoceratodus forsteri. The sequence goes on along the minus strand of CM057454.1, from coordinate 1,018,042,256 downwards.
CTTTAAGCTCCTGATTGTCCTGTTCGGAGACAAGAATATCCTATATTTCTCAGTAGACCACTTACTTGCTCAGAGGCAGACCTCCAGCAGCTAGAGGGGGCCAGAGAGCTACTCTTGCCCTTCTAGGATGGTGGGTCTTTGGTGGTTCTGTGATCACTCACTTCCTGCTCCCAAACAGGAAGTTCCTATTGTCAGTCAAATCCTGTGCCTATAGAAATAGAAATAGAACTAGCTTTGGGTGGGGGGGGGTGGAGGGGAAGGAAGGAAGGCAATATAGTCCCAGTAGAGAAGTTCAGTCACACAGCAGTCCTTTCTCCTGGTGCCTTCTGCCCAGGGACCGTCTCTCTAATTTTAGATAGGCCCTGAGATAGGTGAGGTGGGCCCACCCCCAAGGGGGCTGGATGAGTCTGTGGGACTGGATGAGAGACCGGTGAGAGGGAGGTTTCAGGCTGGGAGTAGAGGCAGAGGTCACGTGGGTACTCCGGAGAGATGCCCTGGTCCCACCGGAGAATAAATAGAATTGACTAAAAAATAAATGCTTCACAGATGCCGGTAAGGGTAAAAGTAGAGAGTTGGTGGAGAGTCAGGCAGATGAATAAATATGGGAAGACTATTCCAGATAGCATGTGCAACAGAGAAGAGTGATGTTCTGCCAGTAATGGATAGTTCAAAAGTTGGAACAGTAAGAAGATGCGGTTGAAGAATAGAAAGTGATTGGAGAGAATATGGATAAATCAGTTTAGTACAATCCAGTGGAGGATTTTGTGTGGTTTTAAACTGTATTCTAAATTTTACAATTAGTGTCTTTAGTTGGGGGTAATGTGGTTATGCTTTGTAAGTAAAGTCAGGAGAATAGGCAGGGAACACTTGGGCTGACTAGGTGAGTGAAGCTGTACTTTTCTGCCAACAGATTGTTTTTGGAAGATGGTCAGTAAAAACAAGATGAACTTGCAGATTGTGACAGATTTCTTTGGGCAGGGAGCACGGAATGTTCCACATTGCTTCATAAACATTCTAAGCTGACTACCAAGTGGTGGTTACTGCCATTACAGTCCTGTTATCTTGCAGTTGCCATCAGTTTCTTATGATGTTGCTGTTCTGAATTTTCAGAGTGATACAGGATGGAACACAAGCACTATAAACTTAAAAAAAAAAAAATTTAAGAATACACTCAATAGCATGCCTGGCCTGGGAGACTGGTTTGTATGCAGTTCCTTTGAATCCTGAGCTGGAGAGAGGGAGGTGGCCTGACAGTGGGGTTGGCGGGAGGTGTGCTCACCCCCACTGCTTCCAGGATCCAACTGGTCTGGGGCAGGGCCACTGTCATCCAACCACTGGCAGTTTCACTGTTTTTCTACCTGCAGAGGGGGGCATGCAAGGACCCCCAATGGTGGTGCCAAGCACACTCCCGTACACTTCACGCCCGGCATCTTCTCCACCTCTTCCCCTCAGTCTTGGCAGCATCAGTGTGCCAGCTGCTAGCCTCTGCTAGGAGCCAGGCTAATGCTGACTGCTGCATCTCCCTCTCCCCAGAGGAGGAAAGCTGTCCTGGGGACGCTCAATCCTCCTCCCCCCCCCCAACCGACCCACTTGCACTGTGAACACAGGTCACCAGCATGGCAGGAGATAAGGCATGGATGCCTCATCCCTCCACGCCACTGGGCCGGCTTCAGTATCAGAAGTTTTGGTATTGATAATGATTCCTGGTATACATTCTTTTGTTTTTTTGGGCCATTTCAACTAATTTGGGGGGGGGGTGTATTTTAGAACAGCTGTCCTTCCTGCACCAACTCCTGACACAAGAGTCTGAGGTGTCATTTTTTTTGTACAAAAATGGCAACTTCTGCAATACTGTAGTATTTGTGATAACTGTGTTATTACATGTCATGGTTACCATACCATTATAACATGATACCATGACATCTCTTCTGTCACCCAAGGAACAGTATTAGATTTGACTGTGAAGTCAGCTGCCTACCCATTTACTGTCCATCCCATCCCCATGATGAGAACAAACTGAGGTGGCCAGGTGGCAGTGGCAGGGAGGAGAATAATGCAAGTGTACTAGGTTTAGGAGGGTTAAGATAAGAAACTACTTGACCCTACATGAGATGATTCATAGGGAGTAGAACAGGTCACACGTTTGAGTAAAACCTTTGAAAATATAAATGATTAAGACATTATAGAGACTTCCGGTGATGTCTAGATAGAGATAGCAGCACACTCAGGCAGCTCCGGCACCTCTGTACCTTTCAATTTATAATTTCTGCTGCTTTTAACTATCTTAACTTGACTACAGTCTTCACTACTTGATAACTGACATTAGAAAAACCGAGTAGTGTCTTTTTCTATAAAAATGGATGCCAAAATAAAAACGGCTGCAATCAAGCATATGCCACCTACCCCCAGAGCGTGTGAACATTTCTAAAAGATCCAAGCAGGCCCAGAGTAAAGGCTTTCCTCAGTGTAGTCCAAACAACTTACTCACCGAAGATAAATTTATTTCTGAATTTACCCCTCTGAAGGAGGCAATTACTGAGCTAATTGACGAGTCTAAAAGAACTAGAGCAGATACGGAAGGTTTCAATCATCGGCTTGGTGATGCCAAAGCTTGTATCTCCTCGATTGAGGATTGGAAACTAAGAATGGAACCTGAACTTCCGAACATTTGCCAAAAGCATTCCAAATTTGAAGAAAAATTAGAAGACCTCGAAGGGAGGTCAAGAAGAAACAATATTGTTGTTTGTGGGCCCCTTGAAGCATCCGAAGGTGAAGATCTCTTCCGCTTTGCACAAATGCTGTGTGAAAACATAGGAGGCCCTTCACCTAATAACACCGTCTACATAATTGAAAGTGCACGTAGGGCTCTCCTTCCATTACCAACCAGCATTGACTCCCTGAGACCTTTCTACGTTAAATTTCTGAATTTTCTAGACTGATCACACATCTCAGGGAAAGCCAAAAATATCAGCAGTCTTACTTGGGACAGCAAAGGGATTAGAGTATCACAAGATCTTCCTCAGGCACAGTTTGTCTCTGAAGAAGACAATTTTTCCCCATCGTCAGCAAGGTGATTGCAGCGGGCATTAAATTCAGGATGCAATACCCAGCAAAATTATCTTTAAAAAAATACTCTATCGCATATACTTTTGAAAATCTGGAACAAGCATGCTCCCTAGGTTTCTATATTTGTTCCAGTGTATATACATAAATCAATCTTTCAAACATGGAACAAAATGCTCACTAAATTCATTTGGAACTCTAAGAAACCTAGAATAAATCTAAAAATCCTCCAATCGCAGAAGGAAAAAGACGGACATTCCTTTCTGGATCTTGAAGATTACTTTTTAGCAGCCCACTTAAAAAATGCTGCAATGTGGTCCAACCCCAATATCACTGCAGGATGGCAACTCATGGAAAAAATAGAGGAGAGAGGAATGAGATCATATCCCCTTGAATCCAGATTGCTGATCCCCAACATGAATAGATTCCCATATCCAAGACTAACCTCAGTCAGAGACACTATAAAATCGGTCCATAGAATATGGCAGAAATATAAACTTAAGAATTCTATCTGGCCCCTAAGGAGATTGACTTGGGATCCAGACTTTAGACCTGGCTGTCTGGACAGGAGATTTCACACGTGGGAGACAAGAGGCCTGAAATGTTTATCACAATTTTGGCAGGGAGAAACATTCCTAGACTTCGAATCCCTTAAAAATAAATTTTGCCTGCAAAACACAGACCATTTCCGGTATCTACAAGCCAGAAATTATATCCTCACAGTAAGGAAGAAGGATACTGAACCCATTAGAGCCCAACATATCCTGGGGGCCATAAACGAAAGTATTGTAGCTAACATGCAAAAGAGGAGGATTTCTTTTCTGTATAAGGCTTTATCGACACTGAAAGGGGATCCACTCAATAGAATAAAAATAAAATGGAGGGAAGCGCTCCCCCAGGACTTAGGAGAGATTAACTGGGATCGAATATTCTCCCTAACTAAAATAAATGACCCAGTCACCATATAGGCAGGAATTCTCTTGGAGAATTAAGGTTTGCTATTTTCTGACACCTCAAATATTAAATAGGAGGGATCCGAGTGCTCTGGCTCACTGTTGGAGGGGTTGCGGCTCACTAGAAGCCACTCACTTGCATGTCTTCTGGTCCTGTGGTGTCTTGAGGACCTTTTGGGATACAATCTCAGGGGCATTTAAGGAAATATTCATGGTGCAGACTCCGTTGGAGGGGCACATGCTAATACTAGGACATCCACCTAGGGGGATGCGGGTTCAATCTACCTTTGGGCTATACTAATAGCACACAAAGCTATTATGAAAAGGTGGTCCCCCAACTATGCAGGAGTGGATAAGAATAACAAATACAATCTCTGAATTAGAGGAACTCACTTACAGAATTAATAATTGAACTCCCACTTATCTGAATAGATGGACAAGGTGAGAGACTTGGTGCTCCTCTAAGGACATAATGCCCGAGAGATCTTAAAAAGGAGGAGAGGGAGGTGAGAAAGAATCTGATCCGGATATAGGAGAGGCCTCAGGTGATCCAACATGGCCTAAGGGAAGATGGGGATGGCAGGAGGTGAGATGGAGGAAGAATAATAAAACAAAATATAAATAAAAAAGAAGGAGATCACATTGTTTTAGATAATATTGTGGACATTAATGAAATGTTAAGATAACAGAGATAAAAGTAATGGAAATTTCTGAGAATGAAATGATCTAAGGAGATATGTAAGGTCACTAATAGAATGTATAAAAATGATGTACCTGCTTTAAATTAATAAACTTGAATTTAAAAAAAAAAAAAGAAAATCTGGAACAAGCCAGGAGGAAACTTGTTGAGATTTACCTGGAGCTTTTCAAATCAGGGTGATCAGTAAGCTGTAATCCATTGGAAGAGTTTTTGCAATTCAAGTCTGACCTGTAACTTTATTTGACTTCTGAAATCTTTAGGTATGTTTTCTACTGCACATTAAACAAGACATTTGGAACTGTCAACTTTTGGCTGTAACACCTTTAAAGGAGATGATTTCTTTTATTTTCTTACCAAAATAATGGTTAAAGGATCTCCAGTTTAAATTAAAAAAAACTGTTTACCTGATAGTGCAAATGCTGACTGTTTTATGTTGAGACTGTTTCAACTCTGGAGAACATCCTTTTTTGGGAGATGATTTCCTTTTGGATAAAGGATAAATAATCTCCAGTTATTTCTGGTAACTGCTTACCCAGCAGCACATACACCCATAGCTTTATTTTGGGTTTCTGAGGTTCTGGCAGCCCTATATTAATGCTTCATCTTTATGTTCTCATTGTCCAGCCAGTGAAAGGTAAAACTTTTTTTTTTTTTTAACTCTTTCTTCTGTAAGGGATAAGCATGACAATAAGTACTGATTAATGTTCTGAGTCATTCTTGTATCTTGTAGTAATGCAGTCTGTTTACTTCCTTTTTAACACATAGGGCCTGATATTCAAAAGGGTTGCTCCATACTCAACAGGGTTGCGCATGCTCAAGTCCTACATTGCGCCATTCTGCGATATTCAGCAGGAGGCAGTTGCGCCACTGAAAACAGGCTGAGCAACAGCGCAATGCAAATGAATGCATGCTCAACAGGAGAGGGAGGAACCTTGCATAAACTGCACAGCCCGATATTCAGCCGGGCTGTGCAGAGTTGTGCAGGCGCAACCCCCAACCTGAGCCTGCAGGACCTTGAGCCAAAAAAAAAATAAGTAGAGGGCCACCCACAGGTGAGCTGCTGTATTGTAGGGTGCTGTACAGCAGCTGCCTGTGGCTGGCCCCTAACTCAATCCTGTGCCCTCCCAGCCCGATCGCGGGCATAGTGTACTCCCCACCAGGCCGATCGTGGGCATCAATGTGCTCCCCTCTCCCGTTCACATCCCTGGTGGTCCAGTGGACCGAAATGCCCGATCGCGGGCAGTAAGTAAAGTGAACCCCCCCGAACATCTCCCTGGTGGTCCAGTGGACCGTAATGCCGATCGTGGGCAGATTGTGAAATGAACCCCGAACCGTTCCTAGTGCCCGATCACGGGCAGAATGTGAAATGAACCCCGAACACGTTCCTAGTGCCCGATCGCGGGCAGAATCGAAATGAACCCCGAACATCTCCCTGGTGGTCCAGTGGACCGTAATGCCCGATCGTGGGCATATTGTGAAATAACACCCCACGCAAACATCTCCCTGGTGGCTAGTGTCCCCCACCCCACCCATCCACGAAGCCCACCACCCACTCCCCCCCGGCGGCGGCGGGCGCAGCATCCACCGCTGCCGCCCGCCGCCTGCTGACTGACTGCCTGGTAGGGCTGCATGCCCAGTGGTGCAGAGCAAGAACCAATGGGCGTGTCCCATACTCTATGACAGTCAGATTTGTGAATGAATCATTCACAATCTGGACTATCATCTTCTGATATGATCTGCATGCCCATTGGTTCTTGCTCTGCACCACGTGATGCAGACCCTTACCGGCAACAGATGGCGGGAGGGCAGGCGTGGTGGATGCTGCCACCCGCTGGCCGCCGGGGAGCGGGGTGATGGGGCTTCGGGTGGGGTGGGGGGACACTAGCCACCAGGTAGATGTTTGGGCGGGGTGTTATTTCACAATCTGCCCACGACAGCATTACGCGTCCACTGGACCACCAGGGAGATGTTCAGGGGGTTCTTTTCGCATTCTGCCCGCGATCGGGTATTACGGTCCACTGGACCACCAGGGAGATGTTGGGGGTTCATTTCACATTCTGCCTGCTATTGGGCACTAGGAACGTGTTTGGGGGGGTTCATTTCACAATCTGCCTGCGATCGGGCATTATGGTCCACTGGACCACCAGGGAGATGTTGGGGGGGGAGCCACATTGCTGCCCGTGATCGGGCTGCAGGGTTCGTTGGTCCCCGGCGGCTGCTGCCTGGCAGGCGGCCAAGCGCAAGTCCACCGAGGATCGGCGACCTTGACATGGCATGGAGAATGGGGCTATAATCAGATGCAAATGCCCTCCGCGTCTTGCATGAATTATGGCCCCATTTGCATGTCACCATTTGAATATCGTGATTTTTCACATGGCGCAATGGTACTTGGCCACCGCAAGTTGAATGCTCCACTCTGACAACTTGCGGTGGCGCAAGTTTCATTTCGCCATGCACAGTGGCTGTGGCTGGGGGGTGATATTCAAAGGAGTTGCTCAATAGCGCAACTCCTTTGAATATCGCCTGGGCCACACCCCTGCACAACTATTTTGCGCAGCGCAAGGGCTTGCGCCTCAGAATGGCACAGTTTGAATATCCAGCCCATAGTGTGTTTGGTCGATGACCGCATCAAAATAATCTCTTAGAATTTTCTAGTTGCGCATTCATCAATTTATATTTTTAGGTATTACCCATTTTTATTAATATCACTAGGCATGTAGCTGAGTCAATAGACAATGCTATACCTTAATTTAGCATGCTTAAATTTTAAAATGGGCAATAATTTATTTTTCTCTTATTTGATTGAGAAGTGTCCTGAGTGAAATACGGCTCACTCCTCTAGCTTGCTTTTTGTACAGTACACTGGTTAATAACCCTGTAGAAATGCTGGTGGACTATTTTTTTGTTTCTTTTTTCCCGGTGCAAATATATAGTTTAATAATAGGGAGAAGCCCTTGATAGGTTGTAGTTTACTAGTTTACCATTTCATAACTAATTATTATAAATCTTATTTACCAGACCATCGCAAGAGAATGTAGCTATACAAATAAATGTCAGGTTAATCTTTAAGAAAGACATTCTATTTTGACAATACCATGTTAATGGTATAACAATATGTAAGTTTAGTTTTTCAGTTGCTCTGTTGACTTGCCTTGATTGTCACCTACTTTATTAGATGATGGTTACATAAAAGCAGTCTGCCATCTAATGGTTACTTCTGTAACCTTTTTTTCTCTCCCTCTTTTCTTTTTAACTTCTATAGATATACTGTAGATCTTTAGCAGGTGGGCTTTTTTTTTTTTAAAACTATTTTTAAGTTTATAAATCCATAATTGAGCCTGCAACTTGATGAATATATTAAGTTTGTAATAGTTTGCATAATTAGTTAAATTGTATTGCTATTTTCGCATAGCAGCAGACTGATTACTTGATTTCCTTTATAGGTAAACCTTTATATATTGCAATATTGACAAGTTATGTTATCTTTGTATTTATTAGGTCTTTAATTGCAGAAGAGTGCTGTTAACTCAGTTTTTTCTCATTTAACTAGAGGTGCTGGATGTGCTGTGTCAGGAGATTGTTTTTTATTTAGGTTCATCACAGGTGAATTAGATTTAGTAGATTGGGCTATGGGACCGGGGATAGGATTCTCTTGTATATAAATTAGTTGTAGTCTTTTTTTTTTTTAGTAGTTAAGGGTTAGAGCTGCAGACATGGGTTGCATGGGTGCTTTACTATTTGCCTTTTTGTGTTTAGAAGTATCATTTGTCATAAGGCTACTTCTTTTTATATTAATAGTTTCTGTGAAAATTATGAAATGTTATCTTTACTCTCATGGGGCTTCTTTCCTAATATTACATAAGGGTTTTAATGAGTTACCATCTACAGAATATACAGGCTTCATTTAAACTCTTTACACGTGTTTTCTCTAGTATACTGTCATGGCTACCGGTCTTAAGTTTGCAATTTGGAATGTTAAGGGCACACGATCGAAATCCAAACGTATCCAGATTTTACAACATGCTTAAGCAATACAATCTAATATTTTTCTCCAAGAGACACACTTGCTCCCATCAGAAACCAATTTATTATGTAAATTAGATTATATTACAGTTTTTGGCAATGATAGTTACACTCTGAGAAATGAAGTAGCTATCCTTCTTAGTAAAAATGTGAACTTTATTCTTGAAAACACTTATTCAGATCAGGAAGGTAGATTTATAATTGTCACTGGGCTACTCAGTAACATCAAACTACTACTGGGTTCAATATATGGTCCTAACTATAATACTGCAGCTTTTTTAGCTCAATTAACCACTGATTTATCCAAATTCCCTCACTATCTAAAAATCATGGGAGATGACTGGGATCTGCCACTGGACCATAAGTTAGACAAATCTTACAACCTGGGCTTCAGGCAACAAGCTGGTGAGAGGACTGTCTTAGAATTTCAAGATTTATTTGAATTAACAGACCATTGGAGACTATTAAACCCTAATACTAAAAAATACACCTTTTTTTCTTCAACTCCCACAACCTTCTCAAGAATTGATTATTTTCTCATTAGCATATCTTTAATTCCAGGGATTATTGGTTGCAAGATACAAGCTAGAACTTTGATCATTCACTGGTTTTATTATATCTGAACTTTAAAGAGGGAGTCTCCCATAGTTTCACACCAATATTTTCCTGACTCCTTATTTATTACTGTTGTGTGCCTCCTCCAGTTGCTAGCAGTTTTATTGCTGTCCAAATCTAGGTGGTAAATACAAATATACAGCCCCCCCCAGAAGTTATCAATGTGTTTGTCCTCCATTTTACCATCAGTGTTGCTGGAGGAGGATGTCATAAGAGCAACATAAATATGGTGCTGTACTAAATGCAGTTCCACCAGTAAACCAAACCCATAATATTTGGTTTCCCACTTCAGTAATGGAGGAACCCTTTAAGTGTTGTGCACATCTTGAAGTACAGTTCTAATAGGGACTTAGACCATGTGAGTGTTGTGCAGCACTGATTTGACATGTATATACAGTATTCATATAAGGAAGTGCCTGTATGTGTTGTGTTACTGTTTACGTTAGCAAAAACAATTTACCCAATAAATGACTCTGGGTACAACAAGAGTTTTGAGCAGTATTATACAGCTGTTGTATTATTAAGCAATATACCCCGACAGGGTGTGGGTATACTGGTGGATTTACCATGGCTGGTGTGGTTTGGTCACGAGGCCGCAGGCCGAGTGACTTAACCGCACCAGCCGTGGTAAATCCACCAGTATACCCACACCCTGGAGGGGTATATTGCTATTATACAATGGTAGGAATAATTTTTTATTTGTTTTTTAATTTTATTATTTGTTTTTGTGAGTTATTTTGAGATAATGGTGGATATATTCTTCCACTGAGAAAAATAGTTCCTTTTTAGTATTGAATATAGAGACAGGTAAAATGTTTTAAATAGGTTTTATTTGTGTAAATAATAATTTTTAATGATCATTTGAGAAGGTTTTATGTTATTAATAATTTTTAATGAACATTTCAGAAGTGCAACATGTAATTAGTTATTTTTGTTAAACAGCATTAAATGTTTTATTTGTGAAACAACATTTATGAAATCAATTGTGTTGAAATAACGTTTTATAGTTTCTATGAACTTTTCAATGTGTCACATTTTTCATTGAATTGCTCTCAGGTTTGATATTTGGTTCTTGTTTCTTTAAGAAGTTCGGTTGCGATTAGTTTGTGAGCATATGTTCGCTTCCGTCCATCTGTAGAATGCCGGTATTGCAGTTGGAGGAGAGGGGCGGCTGCTGCTTCATTGCCGGGTAAGTTTGTGCTGTTGTGTTGCTAGTTTTGCAGGCCAAGCCGAGGGATATTGCGACAGCTTTCTGTGGAGTTTTAACGCTCCGTTTCTTAAGTATGCTGTCGTTTTGTGGATCGGATGCCTCATTTTCTTCGGTAAAGATATTTTGTAGGTGTTGGAAGTCTACAGTGGAAACTGGCGTTCATTTTTATTACCGTTTAGATTTCGGTGCTATGCGGCGATTACAAATGGCGGTTCCTTTGAAGTGTAACGGCGGTAGTGATATTTGTAATGTGGCACTAGTACTTGTTGGCTGGCACCTTTTCCAGTGGGTATATTGGAGGATTTATAACTGCTGGAAAGTGCCAGCCAACCAATGAAATTTCAGGGATTTGTGCTTGTTTTTGGGTCCATGGTATAATTTTCTATTTGTGTTAGCATTTTCTGTTTCGATTGACACCAGCAGTGAGAGACAATCCTGAAAATATGCCCCTTTCCCTTTGTAACTGGGCAGTCAGCGATTGGATGGCTGCTGTAACGCAATAAAGAGTTCAGCTATAACAACGAATAGGTTACCAGGGAAGTATCAGCTGCAGCATATGGAAGAAGGGTGATCTAGTGGTTAAAGCACAGGCACAAGAACTGGGAGACTCTGGTTCAAATCCTACTAGAGTCCTGTACTCTGTAACCCTTAACAAGTTCTCTGACCTCCTTGGGAATTATGATGGCCCCTCAGGTCCATGACTTTTAAAGTGCCCCCCATTCCCATTATAAATCATTAGCAGTTATGTGAGAGCTACATCACTTCACTTTGAAGGTACTGAGAACAAGCTGTGACAGCCCCCCCCACACACACACACTTTGTAATGCAAGCATTTGAAGTAGAATGTCCCTCATAAATCAGATGCTACACCTCAGCTGTTGTAGATAAAGAAACTTAATCAGTCTCTGTGTTTGTAGTGCTCTGTATTTGCTTAGCTCACTCCTCCCATGTCATATGCATTCTTTCTCTTGGTATTTCCAGTCAGAAACTCAGATTTAAGGAGCATTTGAAATGTAAAACAATACACTAAAGTAAGTGATCTAGCTCTCCACTTTCAGGCTGCTGAAAGGGGGATGTGTATAATTTGTGCAAAGGAGGAATTTAGTCTTGTGTGATCCTTTGGGAACCTGCCCAGGCCCACCTTGTAAATGAATCTTCTCAAGGGTATTCACCTAGTTAAATACAGATTGACTGATTGCTTGCTTGATTCATTCTACTCCACTCCACACCATGTTACAACTGTCTCACAGAGAGAAATGAGCAGTACAAAGAAAAATATTGTGTTTCCTGTGAATGAAATACTATTGGATGTATTATTTGCTCTACACATATTAAGGCTACAAGTACTACTCTCTGTGTGAGTTGCATGACAGAACTGTCTTAAGCCATTGCAAACTTAAAATAAAACCAGGATAGACAGCATTGATTCCCTTATGTTTTCTTCTGCACTGTTGCTGCAGTGACATCAAGGAATGGGAGGGGTTGTATTACAAGTGACTCATTTGCATGTAAATGGAGGCTTGCTTGACCCTTTACAACCTTGTGTCAGAGCCTCAGACTCTAGATATGTGTTGCAATAGAAGAAATGACTGATCTCTTATTGACATATGTACAGTAATTGATGTAATGTATGAAAAATACATCAGACATATCCAAATCATAAATATCCAGGAGTCTTCTCCTTTAAGCAAGCTTAGCCTAATCAATCCTTATGGAGATTAAACAACCAACTTTTAAAAAGTGTCTTTATTGTTAAGCATATTAATCAACAAAGTAAACATTTCCAAAATGAGAATCTTTCATCCAAAACGAAGTTCGATATATTCTGGTCTGCCTGTAAGTGGTTTATTAGGGGTAAGTTGATCAGAATAGCTGCAAAAAGGAAAAAATGAAACCTAGTTAGAACAGAATTCTTATTAAAAAAAATTGAGGAATTAGAAAACAAACTTAATTTATCTTATTCAGAACATACATGAAAGGAACTGAACAAATTTAAGGATGAGTATTTTTCTATAACTAGGGAGAAGGCTGAATTTATCTTGTTTCTTACTAAAGCTAAATTTATAGACCTAAGTGATAAACCTAGCAATTTTTTAGCAAATAATCTCAAAAAACAGGGAAACTTCTAAACATATTGCTTATACTACATCAGGCAAGGATAATTCAACAATAACTAATGCAAAAGACATTATTTTAGAATTTGTGAACTTTTATTCAAATCTTTATGGCCCCATTATTAATGCCCCATTCGTTCAAGACATTAAATTTTATTTATCAGACTTCAGCTGTCCACAGTTAGACCCTCAAATGGCAAAGAACCTTATTAAGTTTCTTCACATGCAAGACATTATGGATGCCATAAATAGCCTGAAGTCTGACAAATTCCCAGGCCCAGATGGGTTCTTTTCTAATTATTATAAAACCATTAAAGAAATGTTGGCATCTATTCTGAAACTGGTATTTTCTTAGCCTTCAAAATGGGTTCAATGATACTTCCCTGTTGGAAGCACTGATTATACTTTTACCAAAGCCAGATAGGCCAAGAGGCAAAGTTACAAATTACCGCCCCATTTCTCTCATTAACTATAATTTAAAAATACTTTCTTCAGTCTTAGCTCAAAGAATTAAAAAGATTTGGAATTTTTTGATTGGTAAAGATCAGATTGGCTTTATGCCATCCAGGCAAGCATACAATCATAGGAGGAAGCTCTCTCATAGCTTCTCCATATCCAGGATGGTCCTGGTGTCCCTGGATGTAGAGAAGGCTTTTGACAGAGTCAGCATTGACTTTTTGTTAGATACCTTATTGAAGTATGGCTTTCCAGAACAATTTATAAATTGGCTTAAAATATATTCACACCCCACAGCGAAAATATGCTGTAATATATTTGTCAAGCATTAAATTACATTGTGAAACTAGACAAGGCTGTCCCTTGTCCCCTATACGGTTTAATTTTTATTTAGTGCCTCTAATCTATTACTTAAATTCATATCCCCTTATTTCAGGAATTACAATTGGACCCATTCATCTAAAAGTATCTGCTTATGCAGATGATTTACTTCTTCATCTTTCTAATCCCAAACAGTCCTTGCTAGCAGTGATAGCAACCATCCAGAAATATAGTTCATTTTCCAAAAATTAAATAAGGATACATCCTCAGTTCTTCCTCTCAGCAAATGGGTTCTCAGAGAGGAGATCAGCAACTTAGGTCTTGCCTGGGCCTCAGACTATATTAAATACCTAGATATTCTTCTACCTCAAAATGAATCCCAACTACTAATTTTACACTTTAATAATTCATTTAACATTTTAAAACAGGATTTAAACAGATGGAATAACCTTCCCATATCCTTTTGGGGTAGGGTGAATATCTTAAAAATGAATGCTTTCCAAGGCTTTTATATCCATTAAACATGTTGAACATTTACCTCCCATTACATTGGTTTGATTTTATTCAGACGCTTATGAATAACTTCATTTGGTAAAACAAACACCTGAGAATTTCACTTGACAAATTAATTCTTTCCAAGGATCAAGGCAGTATCAGGATTCATAACTTTAAACTATATTATATGGCCTCCCAGTTAAATATTTGCAGTGGTTACTTCCCATTTCCCTTGACACTCATTATATATACCCACATGGCTCCAAATTGAACTATATCTCATTCAATCAAATAATTTTCTGAGTTCTTTAATCTTTATTAAAAAAAGTAACTTACCCAAAGCACCTAAAGATGCAACAGTGAATTTATCTCTGAAAGTTCATAACCAGATATGTACATATCTTAATATCTACTTACATAAGGATGTCAGTCAACCCATTTTTGATAATTATAACCTTAAATTAGGCAACAAATTTTACTCCAAACCATGGTTGCCTGCTTTAAAAGACTTAAAAGTTTATTCCTTTTTTAACAAACAGGAAGTTATCAACCCCAGCTCTTTTAAGTAAATTAAATATACCCCCAAAAATTCACATTTAAACTCTTTAATTTGAGGATTGCTTTAATGAGATACTTCAGCCCTTTTCCTTGGATCACAAATAATTCTGACTTTTTAGCCAAACTCAACAAAGCTAAATCAAGTAAACATTCTTTCATCAACATTTATATAACCTTAATAGGTATTAAATCCTTTGATATACCTATTCAAAATAGATTTTGGTCTTTAGTCACTGATTTAACTCCTGCATATTGGATTCAGGTATGGAACAATACTCATAATCATATTCCTCTCCACAACTTACAAATTATTCAGTTTGCAACTCTGCATAATGCCTATTCAACTCCATGTACAATGGTTAAAAGAGGCCTCAAAAATTCAGATGTTTGCACTAGATGTAACTTAGCACCAGGGGATTCCAAACACATATTTTGGTTATGTCCTCTTGTCACACCCCTTTGTAATGAGATTAACAAGATAATTTCCACTTTGAACTTTCAAAGATATTTTCAGTTTGAATCATGCATCTTAGGTAAATTTTCTTCCACATCTGCATTTCCTGATAAGAAGAAGAGGAGAGAAGAAGAATCAGCATTTATATAGTGCTTTTCATACACAGTGTCCATATTGGCTCTTATAGCAATCTCTGTCAAACAGCAAGTTTTGAAACATTGGCTTGATAGTATGTCTCTTTCTTATAAAGAATGGTGTTCAATCACCTTTCATAATTTACAACTAATTAAAGCCATTGCAGAAATTAATAATAACTCTCATTTATTTAATGTGTGCCCACACTTCATTGTCTGCGTTTTTTAAAATCTGAAATATCTCTTTCTGTCCCTTGTTCAGTATGTCACTATTTGCTCCTATGACTTGCTAATTTTGTATTAGCCAGTAACTTGTATTCTCTTATCATGTTTAAATGTACCCCAAAAGATGCTATAGTCAACCTACAAACTCTTGATATTTTTAGGGTTGCTTTCCAACTCATGTCTGTTGAATAATAGGGGGGGAAGAAGGATGAATGTGGGCATGTTTCCTTCTTATAGTATTCATTGTTATTACCATTGTCAGTATTGTTATTTTTTCTTTTTTTCTTTCCTTTTTTTGTATAAAGTTTAATAAAATGTAAAAAAAAAAAAAATACACAGCGATGTGTGGTAATGCTAAATTACCTCACACTTCAGGTGCCATTAGAGGCACAAGGTGAAAATGCAGCAATTTTGTAGCATTGCTATACTTCCTGGATTGTTGCTGCACTTATAAAATGACACTGACAGTAAGGAGGAAAAAGAAATCATAATTATGGTTATGAAATTAATACATGATCACGTGTCCAGTTTTCACTTTTAAGTCATTTTATAAGGCCTTGGCTGCTGTCTGTTAGTAGTGTACTAAACCAGTTTTGAACTCTGAATATTACATACTAATGTAATTCAGTCTTGGAAAAATCATTTTTTCATACTCTGCATTCACAAGTTAAAATTGTAGAAAATATCAGCCAGTTCTACTTTCAGTTTATTGCACTCTTTCCTAAATATGTCTCATCACATTTCCATACAGCTCTTTGAAAATAGATTCATAGTTTACTACTTAAAGTGATACACTAGGTTACAGTCTTAAAAAAAAAAGTAACAGCAAAATAGCAGACTATATTTGTAGTTTACACTGATAAATTCAATCTTTGAAGTTAGTCACAGTGCACATCATTGTAAATCCTTGAATGTGTACATTTAACACAAGACATAGTTTATGCTGCAGAACACCAGATCAACAAGGTACTGTTTGCAGTGTAGTTCCTGCTTCAAAGGATATTGGCTGGGAGTGACACACTTGCCAACAGGCACATTTTAAAATAACCTCCACAGGGTATGATAATATGGCAAAGGCTGTGGCTGAACCCGATAGGTTAGCTAAAATTACACCTGATAAGGGAGGTGGGGAGGATGACTGGTGCATGGTAAACAAACAAAAGAACAAAAAAGGTAGAAGGAATATAGGAGGTCCTCCAATATCCTAACCCCGAATAGATATAGTGCTTTACACCCAGATGTAAACCTAAGTGAGCAGGAAGGACATTTAACTGTCCGGGGGGACCAACACTGGAAAGTACCAAACACCTGACACCACTGCCAGAAGACACATTCAAACCCCGGGATATTCTAGTTGTAGGGGACTCTGTGTTGTGCTATACAGATCATATAATATGTAAGCATTGCAACTGTATCACCACAGTTAGAGTGCTACCGGGGCGGGCATTAGTAACATAAAACAACTTCTCCCTGGCCTACAGGATCATACTACAAAACCTTTAGCCTTAATCTATGTAGGGGCTAATGATGTTGAGAAAAGGAATCTTACTGACATTCAAAGGGACTTTGAATAAGTCGGTAGGGACCTGATAGCAAATGGTTGTGAGCTTATTATATCTAGTTTACTTCCAGTACCCAGAACTACCCTTGCTAGAACCAGGGGGAAATACAAGCTGTAAATGGTTGGTTGAAAAGAGAGTGTCACAGGGAAGGCCACACATATTTGGAACATGGGGATGCATTCAGGGATCAGAGGTTATTTGCACAGGATGGACTCCATTTGAATAAACAGGGAAAGAGCATTATTGCTTACAGAATGCACCAGACCATTGACAGAGGTTTAACCTTCTGGTGGGGGCACAAGGGGAATCCCAGATCAAAGTATGGTAACATCAAGGTAGTTGAGTCTGTAAACTGGAACTTTATGGTGATAAATGCTAGAAGTTTAAACAACAAAACTGACCAACTCCTCTTTACCCTACGTAGTTCCAACATACATATCTGTGCAATTACAGAAACTTGGTGGAGAGAAGAGGAGCCATGGGACAAAAACATACCTGGATATACTCTGCATTATAAAGATAGGACCTTGACAAAAGGGGGCAGTGTGGCCCTTTATGTCTCTGACAACATAGTTACTGAATCAATAGATACTTCCCACTGGGATGGCTCCAAGATTTTATGGTTAAGATTCCCCCCCACATGCTTACAAATATCAGCTTGGGCCTGATTTATAGACACCCGTCCAACTTGCATCAGAATGACATACACTTGGTAGACTTTATTAATAAACTAACTGCTACTGGCAGCTGTATATTGCTAGGGGACTTAAATCTTCCTGGCATTAACTGGGATACCTTGCAAGTGGATAATGCTGAGGAATCACGCTTTTTAGAAGCTTTTATTTTGGTGGGTATGCACCAGCTTGTCACAACCAATACTAGAGGCAATCACAGATCTAGTCCTAAGCAATTTAGTAGATAACATCTGTGATTGTAGTGTACAATCCTCTCTAGGGTCTAGTGATCATGCTAGGGTCGGCTTTAAATACAAGGGCAGGCTAGGAAAAGATACAGGGAGTACCATAACATATAATTACAACAAAGCTAATTTCGATGCCATGAGACATGACCTAGCCACATGGGACTGGGAAAAGGATTTTGATAATCGACTGCTAGCACACGTGTGAAATCATGACAAGTAAAGCTGATTCTCTTACGCAGGCATATATCCCAGCAGTCCATAAATATGAAGGGACAGGCAAATCATAGCCACAGTGGTTAACACCAGGGATAAGTAAACTAATTGCAAAGAAAAATAAAGCATATAGGAATGCAAAGAAGAGTGGAAAATCAAAATTTGGCATTAAAAAAAGCTAAGCAAGAACACAAGCTCATGCTCGCCACAAGGGTGCAAGATAAGTCCTTCTACATGTATATTAATAGTCGAAGTGGGACAAATAAATCTATTGGCCCCCTAATAGACCCAGACGACACTATGGTTACAGATAACCTGGTGATGGCCGAGCTGTGTAATATAGTATGGCTTCTTCACCTCAGTCTTTAATAGAAAAAACTTACCCCACAACAGACCACCTAGATCAATCTGCTAGTACAAGTCCTCATATTAAGAAGGAAGATGTGCTCAAGAGACTCCAGAATATAGACCAAAATAAGTCACAAGGCCCAGACGGATTACACCCCAGAATAATAAAGGAACTAGCTGAGGCACTAGCAGGCCCAATTACATCTATCTATCAGAAATCATTGGATGAGGGGATGGTCCAGGAGGCCTGGAGACAGGCAGTTGTGGTACCAATTCATAAAAAGGGTACCAAGCATAAGGTGGACAATTATAGACCCATTAGCTTAACAGCAGTGTTTGGTAAAATCCTGGAAGGTATTATAAAAGAACATATAATCAACCACCTTAGCTTAACAGATGCACTAGATTATACCCATCATGGATTCACCCAAGGTAGGTCATGTCAGACCAACTTACTCGAGTTTTATGGTGGGGTCAGTAAAGCCTTGGATGACAGAAATTCAGTGGATGTTATTTTCTTAGATTTCTCCAAGGCATTTGACAAGGTACCACACGGGGAACTGATTGATGCGTTAATAGAACTCAGTATTACTGGTGCAGTATCACGTTGGATAGAATCATTGCTTTCTGATAGGAAACAAAAAGTTAGCATGAAAGGGACATACTCAGAATGGGCAGATGTGACTAGTGGGGTGCTGCAGCGATCCATATTGGGGCCATGTCTGTTCAATGTCTACATTTCCTCTATGAGTACTACTACTGGTGTTTGGTTATCCAAGTTCATGGACGACACAAGAATTGGGCACATTGTGGATACGCCTGCGGATGCAGACACCCTCCAATTAGCTGTAACAGACCTAGAAACCTGGGCAAACAACAAGAAATTGTCATTCAATGTGGACAAATGCAATGTGGTGCATTTTGGGAAAAAGAATAGACAGGCAGATTACCTATTGGGAGGCTAAAGCTCAACACTGTAGAGGATGAAAGAGACCTAGGCGTTAGGATCATGAAAGACCTCAGTTTCAAGACACAGTGTGAGCAAGTAATTAATAAAGCCAGCAGTATATTACACTGCATAAATAAACACATCAAGTGTAGGAGTAAGGATGTTTTGCTACCACAGTATACATCCCTGATGCTGCCACATATGGAGTACTGTGCACAGTTTTGGTCCACTGGTGGCAACAAGGAGATCCAAGCCCTGGAGAGGGTCCAGAGAAGGGCAACACGTAGGATCGGGGGGTTCAGGGATTGGACTACCAAGCCAGACTAGATATCCTAGGACTGTACTCACTGAAATTCAGATGAATGAGGGGGATATGTGTTTGCTGTACAGAGCCCTTACTGACACCTAGTTGTGGGAGCTCCTGGGTTTAGAGTTAAAGGAAAAGAGTTATAGTACAAGATCACATCCCCTGCAGATTGAAGTTGAATGATTTAATACCACCAAAAGAAAACACTGGCTTACTATTAAGGCAATAAATATCTGGAACAGACTTCCCATAGAAGTAGTGGCTAGTAGTAGTATGTATAGTTTTAAGGCACAACTGGATGCACATCTGATTAAAAACAACATTCTGGGATATCACTAATAACAGCGAGCTATAATGGACCTTGATCTATATAAAGCTCTGGATAACCTATGTATGACAGTTGCACCAATATGGAAAGAAAATTAGGTGGGGAAGGGTATAAACCACAGAACTGGCCCTGTGGAACAGGTGGAGTGCAGTATGGTACCCCAGAAGTTTATTTTACAGGGTAGTTGTGCCATTGATGTACGGTATTAGTAGTCTGTAAATTGAATAAAAAAGGTAATGATTTTTGCAAACATCAACCATGATACTGTAATCCCTCGGTTTCTTACAATCATTTTCATGCAGTGTAATATTTTTTTTAAGAATCTGCAGTATTGTTTTAGAGCGGGACGTGGGAGTCATTATTTGTGACACCCTAAAACAGTCAAGCCAGTGCAATAAAGCCTACAGCAAAGCAAGCAAG
Organism: Neoceratodus forsteri; assembly: GCA_016271365.2. Lineage (NCBI taxonomy): Eukaryota > Metazoa > Chordata > Ceratodontiformes > Ceratodontidae > Neoceratodus > Neoceratodus forsteri. The sequence continues at coordinate 1,018,021,886 of CM057454.1, read as the reverse complement.
ATGTTGGGGTGTAAAGGAAGGGGTATAGATAGTAGGACGAGGGAGGTGATCCTCCCCCTTTATGAGTTGATCCTCTCCCTTTATCAATCCCTAGTGAGGCCACACCTGGAATACTGTGTTCAATTCTGGAGCACTCACCTAAGAAAGATAAGAATAGGCTAGAGGCCATGCAAAGAAGGGCAACAAAGATGATACATTACCTCCAAGGCATCTCCTATGAGGAGTGACTAAGAGCATTAAACATTTACTAACTAGAGGCAAGCCAGTGCAACAAAGTCTACAGCAAAGCAAGCAAGATGTTGGGGTGTTTGGGAGAGGTATAGGTAATAGGAGGAGAGAGGTGATCCTTCCCCTTTATCGATCCCTAGTGAGGCCACACCTAGAATACTGTGTCCAGTTCTGGAGCACTCACCTAAGAAAGAATAAGGACAGGCTAGTGGCCATGCAAAGAAGCACAAAAAGATGATTCCTTGGCCTCAAGGGTCTCCTGAGGGTGACTGAGGCGCTAAACATGTTCACCTGGGGGCCAGAGAGAGGGGGAGGATGTGGGTGAAATTTTTCTTGAAAAGCATAAATAATGTGCCCCACACAGAACCATTCGGTAGGAGCACCAACTCAGTGACATGCAGGCATGAATGGAAACTGTGGGGAGGGAGCTTCAAGAGGGATATGAGGAAGTACTACTTTACTGAAAGGGTGGTGGAGCCATGGGACAATCTGCCTGCTGAGGTGGTGGGAGCAAAGACCATAAAGATTTTCAAACATGGGTGGGACAGAGTAAGGGCATAAAAAACTAGTTCTGCTCTGAGTTCAGGGGTGGGAAAGGAAGTGCTTAAGGGAAGGAGGTAGGTCGCCAGAATGAGGCTAGGTCCTGCGGAAACTTTGGGCAGAATCAATGGACCCTCTGCCTTTTTCTGCCATTATGTTTCTATGTCTCTAGAGCTTGGCATATGGCTCTGCTCCCTGGACCTCCAGATGTGTTCTTTCACATCCCAGTACATCCATCCTTTTGCCAGTACCTTTGGTTCTATACAGAGGGGATCATGTACCAGTTCAAGGTCATGCTGGGCTTCCCATCCACACCCAGGGTCTTCATTAAGTGCATGGCAGTGGTGACAGCCTTTCTGTGGCACAAGGGCATTAGGGTGTAATCCTTACTATACAACGGGCTGAAATCCATGTCATCCAAAGAGGCAGAGGAAAAGTCCAGAGGTCTGGCCCTGTAGACCCCTTGGGACTTGGACCTTCTGGTCAACCCAGCCAAGTCCATGCTGGTCCCCTCATGGGTGAAGAGATTCATCAGGGCAAAACTAGACTCCCTGCATGCTAAGGCCCACCTCCCTGCTGACTGGGCATTGGATCGGATCTTGCCTCCTTTTCCTGATCATTTCAATTTGGGCGCTCATGTCCTGCAGTTGCTGGGGTACATGGCATCCTCCATCTGTGTGATCCATTGGGCTGTCTGGCTTCAACTGTAGTGGGAGTTGTGCCGACAGAGGTCCCAGCACCTAGATCACTTGAACCAGCCAGTCGTAGTGACCCATCCATTTGTGGCTGGACCCACAACACCCAGAGGAGGAAATCCCATTTGTCTGCCCAGAAATGTCTGTCATACTAACAGTGGATGCATCTCTGGTAGGATGGGGAGCATACATGGGAGACCACAGAGCCCATGAGTTCTGGTCACTTTGGGAGTCCTGCCACCACATCAGCCTGCTGGAGCTCCATGCAGTGCATCTGGCTGTGACGAAGTTTGTTACATTGATCTGGGGTCAGGTTGTGCAGCTCCACACAGACAACGCAATAACCATGTTCTACCAGAACAGGCAGGGTGGGATGCTCACAGTTTCATTGTGTTGGGAGGCTGTTGGCTGCTGGACATTCATGCAGCCTGGGAGCTGATCTCCTGGAGATCCATGTTATGGGAGGGAGCACTGTTGTGGGAGTGAACAATCAACTAGCAGACACTGTCAACCAGGGTCGAGAGACATTGCACAAGTCTCTGCATAAGGAGATGGTAGACCACCTGTTCTCCCAGTGGAGCACCCCTCTGGTGGACCTGTTTGTCTCTTCAGAGAACAGAAAAGTGGAGCTGTTCTGTGTTCTTCACCACAGTCCTGGACCCTGTTGGAGGATGCGATCGCGAGGCCCTGGACACTAGGTCTTCTGTACGCCTTCCCTCCCTTCCCCTTGGTCTTCAGGGTGCAGTGGTCAGGGTCCAGAAGGACAAGGCATAGAAGATCCTGATGACCACAAATTGGCCAAGGCAGTTCTGTTATCCAGATTTCCTTAGTGTTAGCAGCAGGCCTCCCTGAAGGTTGGCACACCACCCAGGCCTGTTGACCAGACAACAGGGGAAGGTCCTGCACCCAGAGCTTCAGTTTCTGCATCTCATAGCCTGATTTCTGAGTAGCTAATGTTCCAGGCTGTGGGCCTTTTAGAAGACATCCTTCACGTGGTGGAGGTGTACCATAAATAGTTGACTTGTAAATGCACTGCATCTTAATCTGGTGCCAGAAAAAGGAGCTTTATCCCCTTACCTGCCTCATGGCAAGCGTTCTTTACTATCTATGGTCCCTGTCTCAGGACAGTGAGCGACGGCCCTTAAGTTACATCTGGCAGCCATCTCTGCATACCATTCACAGGCTGGTTTGCTGACCATGGCCCAAGAGAATGTGGTTGAGTGTTTCTTTAAGGGTCTGGATCACTTTATCTTCCAGGACCTTATCTTCACCAGTCATTCACACTGCTGGTTTCAAGCCAGAAGTAATGGGAACCTGTGGGAGCCAAAAGTCTTCAGGAGGGCTGGTGCCAAGGTAGGCTTGCTCATGCATGACACCACAAGACTATCTTGGGCTGCATAGCCTATTGCAGCAACAGCCCTCAACCACCTCAGTTCCTTTTTTCCTGCCAAGTGCTCTTCAGTGACAATGTCGCTCACCCACTGGGAGTCAGATCTTCACATCTATACAAACAACGGTGTTTAGTAAGTTCAACTTTTAGTTAGTGTTTATTTGTCTTGTTAGTTTAAAAAATAAGATTTTTCATCAGTTCTTCTCAGTCCTACTGAGCAATGGCCTTGACCATGGAAGGTGATGGTAGAGAGACTCCTTTTGAGTGCTGCTCTGGCAGGAGGACTGTGTCCGGTTTGCTCCCTTCTCTGGAGGGGAGTCCAACCATGGGCAGTCCTGTGTTCAGGGGGAAGGATAGTCTTCCTGTAAACACAAAAAGAAGTGGGCACGTTCCTGATGTAGGTCAGGGACCTGGCACTGTTCGACCTTGAGTTCTTCCTCTTCCCATCGGAAGGGGAAGAAACAGTACTGCTAGAGGTCCCCCTCTGGTATGTCTGCTAAGAGATCTTTTACATCCGGGAATGAAAGGCCATCACCAGAACCATTGGTCTGTCCAGCTTCCATTTGCAGTTGTTCCAGATCTTGTGCCCGGATTTCCTCTCTGGCCTTTGTGGGGATTCCAGTGGGCAGTTTCACCACTGGGCTACTCTTATGGAGCAGTGGGTACAGTGTCTGGCTTGTCTGCCCCTCCCTGTGGACCCAGTGCTGGGGCCTTCAGGTCTAGGCTCCTTGGGACTGAGGGTGGAGTTTTTGAGCCCGGTAGAGCATTTGGCTCAGCGGGCAGATCCAAATCCACTGACGGTGACTGTGCCACCAATGCCAGTTCCACATGCCGCCATCCCTCACTCTGTCTCTTTGCAGAGATCATCACAGGTACCTTCTCTCATCACATCAGTGCCAGCTCGTCCTTTTGGAACTTTAGGGCTGGTGCCAGCTCCATTGGAACAGGTGCCGGTTCCTGTGGGCCCAGTGCCAGGTCTGGTGGCAGCTCTTCTGGGCCCGGCGTCGGTCCAGTGCCGACTCCAGTTCTGGTGTCACCTGTCTATCCAACCTTGAGGCCTGAATGAGGACTTACAAAGTTCACCCCTCTCCCAGTTCCTCTTTCCGAGGGAAATTTGGAAGATGAGTCTGACTTTGACCTCATTCTCTCTGAGGGCAGCAATGATGACACTTTATTCAGCCTGGAGAGTCAACCTCCAGCTCCAACTTCCATCCCTCAGGAGGACTTCTCCCTCTTGACTTTATTGAAGAACATGCAGGCCACTATAGCTCTCAAGACTTCGGTCCTCAACCCAGGTGAATGGTTGCATCTCGAGTGGCTCCATGTTCCCAACATCCCAGTTAACCTCACACCCCATGTCCCTCCAGCCTTTGAAACCCTTTTGGAGGTGGTGTGGGCTAGGCCTGCTTCCATACCATCTGTGCGTAAGACGATAGACCCCAAGTATACTCCACCTAAGGACAGACCTATTTTGGCTTCCCAGCCTATTGTGGGTAAGATTGTTATCCTTGCAGAAAATGACAAGGCTGTCCTTCCCCAAGAGGTTATGCCACATCCTATTAATAAGGAATCTTGTAAGAGTGATACTATGGGGAAGAGGGCTTTCACAGCAGCCACTCTGAATATGCAAATAATCAGTTACCAAAGCCATATAGCTCAGTAGGAGTATGCCCTGTGGACCTCCCTTAAATCTCTGGCTGAGTGTTTACCAGAATCAGATGCTAAACAAAACATTCTTCAGACCATCACTCATGGTATAGAGTCCAGTAGTCATCAGCTAAAAGCAGTCATGGATGCATATGACACTGTTTCTTATGCTGCCTCTGCTGGAATCTGCATAAGAAGACATTCCTGGCTGTGAACCTCTGGATTTTCCACTGACGCTCAGCTGCAGGTTATGAATTATCCATTTGATGGCGCTTACTCAGCCAGCAGGTGGAACAGTTTCTGGAGGCTTCTCAGAAGACTAGGACAGTGATAAAGTCTGCAAGGCCAGCCCTTTCACAGCCTCAAAGAGGAAGAGGCCATCAGTTCTTTCATAACAGGCAGTCCTTTCGTGGAAGAGGCAGAGGAGCCCCACCCAAGCACCAGTCTCCTTGGCTGCAAAAGAAAACACAGCAGAAGGCATAGGCCCAGAAAGTGCCCAGTGCCACCCTCTGAGTCTCCAGCCCTGGCTGTGCTTCAGCTGCCTGAGGCAGACCTCTCCTCCACAGTGGGGGGGGCCATCTGTCTCATTTTTACAACCACTGGAAGTCTATCTCTATGGACAAGTGGGATTTAAGGATCATCTGGGAGGGATACCTTCTGTGCTGCTCAGAAATCCCCCTGGACTATCCATCCAAGTGGCAGCACCCTCTTTCAGCTGCCCAGAATAACCTTCTCACTTTGGGAATAGTGTGCCTTCTGAGAAACAGGGCAGTGGAAGTAGTTCCTCTGGCGAAATGCAACACAAGTTTCTACTTCCTTTATTATCTAGTTCCAAAAAAGACTAGAGGGTATGCACCCCATCCTGGGCCTCAGAAAGCTGAATAAGTTTCTATACCACAAGAAGTTCAGGATGGTCTCCCTAGGGACCCCCTGCCACTTTTCAAACCACTCAACTGGTTGGTATCCTTGGACATGCAAGACATCTACCAGCACACTCCAGTACACCCAAGGCACCACAAGTCCCTATGCTTCGCGGCCTTGGGTCAGCTCTGTCAATTCAGAGTCCTGCCATTTGGGCTTTCCTTAGTGCCTTGAGCCATTACAAAGTGCTTTACAGTTCTTGCGACACATCTTTAAAAGCTTGGACTTCAGGTCTTTCCCTACCTGGATGATTGGCTCCTAGCAAGTCCATCAAGGCAGGATGCAGAAGAGGCAGTGACCACATTAGCTCAGTTCCTGACCTCCATGGGGCACTGCTGAATCTGGAGAAGTCACAGATTCAACCTTCACAGAAGTACCTCTTCATAGACGCCCTCTAGGACACTACCAAGGTGAGGGCTTTCTTCCCAGAGGACAGAAGGAATGCCATTCTTCAGATGGCACATTTTATCATGGATAACAACCCTGTGCAACTCACTCCATGCAGTGGATGTTATGCCTTCAGGCCTCATCAGTCTTCACAGTGCCTCTGACACGACTGCACATGAGGACCACTCAATACACAGTGGTCTCCGACAATGCACCCTCAGTCCTATCCCATCAAAGTGACGGAACTTCTGCATCTGTCACTTGCATGATGGATACAGGAGGACAACCTTCTTCAGTGTCTCCCCTTTGCTCCACCAGAATTACAGATAACTCTTAACCACGGATACATCTCTGCTGGGGTGGGGAGCTCACTGTCAGGGCCATCACACCAAGGGAGTCTGGACTCAGAATCTCATCTCCATATCAGTGTTCTGGAGATAAGGGCAGTCCTTTACACCCTTTGAGCCTTGGTAGACTTCGTTACAAGGTAATCCTCCTGCAGACTTTCAATGAGGTGGTGATGTACCACATCAGCAAGCAGGGAGGATCCCACTCTTAACTGCTTTGCAGGAAAGCTATGAGGGTATGGGAGTGGTGTCTGGAGCAGAATGCTCTGATTCAAGCAGTTTACCTGCCAGGAGCTCAGAACAATCTGGTGGACCAACTCAGTCGGACACCACACGGGCAGCCTCTCTTCGATGAGTGGGGTACTCCAGAGCTGGACTTTTTTGCAGCCCCACTCAATGCAAGACTGCCTTAATTCTGATTTAAAAATCCAGAACCTAGTGATCTTAATTCAAGGGCATTCTTGCAGCAGGCCATCACCGGTAAGACTTAGCCATTAGCACTTTAGCACCAGGCACTAGGACCACATGGAAGCCTTCTAGCTAGCAGTCTACCAGAGGAGGCTGCCCACCTCTGATGTCAGCCAATCCTATAAAGGGGGGTGGCTCCCATACCCTCCTCAGTTATTTCCTGCTGTCGACCAGTGCACGTTGGACCACTGATACCGCTGTAGCTACAGCCAGTTGCCACTTTCCAGCATTTACTGTGCTTTATTTTCTTGTTTTTCACAAGTTCAGCATCAAATTTTCAGTGTTCTCTTCAAGTTTATGCCTTTACAACCATCTTTATTTTCTGACTGCTCCACAAAGTGTACCTGCAGCAAACACATCCCAGACAAGGATAGCCATTCTGCCTGTGTCTTGTGCCTAGGCCCAGACCACAACATCCAAGCCTGCGAGGTCTGCCAGAAATTCAATCCGGTCACCAGGAGATGTCACCTGAATGTCTTGGAGTGCCATCTCCTCAAGCAGATCATCACCTTAATGAAATGGGGGCTGCAGGCCTGGAGCTCCTCCACTTCTTCAGCCCAGTCCGCTGGGTCCTCATCGTCAACGTCCCAGGAGAAGTTCTCCAAGAAGCACAAGCATAGGGACAAGGATCAGGACCAACAAAGGTCTGCCTCCTGCTTGCAGTCCTCTCACAAGGCTCCTTCAGCTGTGAAACTGTCTTCCTCCCGTGGGGGTCGACCTCCTTAGCCCCTCATGCCCTAACTTCCACAGGGCTATTGGTGGCCCCACCATCTGCCTGGGTCTCCCTAACAGGCGGCAGCTCCTCAGGGCAGGGTACTTCATATCCTGCCCCCCAGCCCCTCCTGTTTCAGCTCTTATTCTCTATGGGCACACTGTCAGGTGGCTCAGCCAGAGTTTCTTCAGCCAGCATGGGTGCGGTGACGCCAGTCTCCTATCTGCCACCAGCCCCCTCACCTCACAAAACCTGTGCTCCCAATGCCAGGCTCATCTTCCAGGACCACCGCCAGGTCTGCTTCTCTTTCACGGGGCAGATGCTGCAGGACACCAATGCCTCCTGGCCCCAGCTTCTCCTCAGCCTTTGCCAGGGGAGGGTCTCCTGCTCTTTGGCATCCGTTTCTTCACGGTCAGTGCCTGGGGACCCACTTCTGGCATTACCCAAGCTGGTGCCTGCCAGGTCTGTGCCTGTGCTCTCTTTATTGCAGGTCATGGGACCCACACCAGCCCTGTGCCTGCTGGTCCACAGCCTGGGTACTGTATGCCGGCACCTGTGGGACTGATGCCTGCCTACCCATATTCTGCATCAGCGGGACCTGCACCTGGTTATTCATACCTGGTGCCTATGGGACCTGCGCTGGTTTGCAACTACCCACCACCCAGGGGGCTGGCACCTGCTCCCATTGATTAACATGGCCTGACTTCAGCTTTATGGTCCTTCATGCAGACACAGGTCCCTCCCCCAAACAGACCAGCTCCGGACCACCCTCAGGGGCATCCTCGGGACCCCCTTCCCCTGCACCCATTTGACCAGGCCCAAGTGCCCCTTGCAACCCATCCAGGGTCAGCCTGAGGCAGGATCCACTGGCCGCTTGGATGAATGTCAGCCCAGCAACAGCAGGGACAATGACTCAAATGAGGCAGATGACAGTGTCAGCATTGAGACTTCCTCACTAGGGGCAGAATCCTCAGAGAGCAAAGGGGCACCCAGTAATGTCCCCAAATCCATCCCAGATGATCCCACATTTGTGGCCATCATGAAACAAATTCAGGCCACTATGGGGTGGGAGACTGAAGAGCAGGACCCAGAGTGGCAGCATCTGGTGGTTTACCTCTTTGGTGATGTCTCCCTTCATAGAGTCCTATGAGGATGTCACCAAGGCTGCCTAGAATCGGCCCCATACAGTCCCAGGGGTGTTCAAGAAGGCTGACAGGCTTTACCACACTCCAGCTAGCAAGCCGTACTTTGGCAAACAGCTTATGGCCAGGCTAGGGGGTGGTCCAGGCCATGCCAGATGACCCCTCAAAGCAGCAGACCCCTCAGGTCCTCAAAATGGGTTTGGACATCAGTACCCATGTCCTTAGGGCTGCCTATGATGTAGTAGATGCTTCAGGCAGGGCAGCGGTCGTGGACATCTCTATGAGATGCCATTCCTGGCTCTGGATCTCAGACTTTGCCCAGTATGTCCAGTCTAGCATAATGAATGCCCCTTTCCAGAGTCTCAGACTGTTTCGGGGAGATGTATGGTACATCATCTCAGAACTCCAGACCTCTGCATGGGCCCTAAAATCCATCTATTCCATGTACCATACCCAGTTGAAGTCGGGGGCAGCGAGCTCCCTATTGTTGCTCCTCCCACAGGCAGGCCTGACCCCCTCCCAAGGCCCACGTCAAGCACAAGGCAGGGGCAGCTCTTCCTGCTCCCTCCCCTGCCTTCACCCATAGTGCCAGAGGTGCGACTGCAGCCCACCTGAGACTGCTCCCACCAACTGACTCCTTGCCAGACCTCCCCTTCCAGGTGTGCAACAGGAGGTGGTTATAGGGGGTCACTTCTTTAATTAGAACAGGTGGAGGGAGATAACCACAGTCAACTGGGTGCTGCAGCTCATCAAGCATGGCCACTCTCTAGAATTCATAGAGTGGCCCCCATAAAACCCTCTGGGACAGTCTTCATACCCTCCTGGCCACATCCCCCTCTTATTCTGAGAGGAAATTCAAGCCTTACTTCGAAAAAGGGACATAGAGCCAGTCCCGCAGCTTCAGAAGGGAAGGGGGTTCTACTCCCACTTCTTTCTGGTCCCCAAGCAGATGGGAGACCTTTGGCCCATCCTGAAGTTAAGCGATCTGAATCTGTTCATATAGTACAAACAGTTCACGATGGTCACCCTTCAGGGATTGCTGCCCCTGCTATATCAGGGGGCTTGACTGTGTTCCCTGGATATGCAGGATGCATACCTTCATATCAAGGTCTTCACTTCCCCACTGGTACTTTCTCTGTTTCCGCTTCCAGGGAGTGCATTATGAGTTTCAAGCTCTGCCCTTTGGCTTGTTGTTGGCCCCCCAGGGTTTTTACCAAATGCTTGGCAGTGGTGGCAGCTGCCTTGAGATGGCAGGGTGTTCTACATTTTTTCCCTACCTGGATGACTGGCTATTGGCTGCCCAGTCCAGGAACTATCTCTTACAAACCCTTGCTTAGACCTGCAGCCTTTTCCAAGCTTGGGACATCACCATCAGTATGCCAAAGTCATTTCTGACCCCCTGCCAGTGCCTCCTCTACATAGGGGTTGTGCTGGACATGATACGGAAAGGCCTTTCTTCCCACAGACAGGGCAAAGCATCTGATGGACCAGGCCACCCCCGAGACACCGGCGTGGAGAGAGGTGTGGCGTCCAGTGCCTCAGCCCTCAGCACCACCAGGCCGGCTGTCACCCCCTTCTTTATTCCATTTGTAATGTTCCAGCGAGGATTTTTCTGAGGCTCCTCGGCCTCATAACAACAGCCATTGCCACAGTTCCCCTGGCCAGGCCGTACATGAGAATCTCTCAATGGGTGCTGCAGGTCCAGTGGGACCAACACACGGACACCCTGGATCAACCAGTTCTGGTGTCGGATCCAGTCAAGAAAGTACTGCTGTGGTGGCTTTAGCCCAGCAGTCTCGTTCGGGGGGTTCCCTTTTGTCCATCTCCCCCTCTCAGCAGGTCCTTACGACAGATATCTTGGTTGGGGTGTTCACCTGCAGACCCACCAAACTCACGGGACATGGTCCGAGATGGAGAGGGACCTCCACATCAACATCCTGGAGATGCACACAGTCTTGTATGACCTGCAGACCTTCCAGACTCTGCTCTCCCCGTGTCTGCTCTTGATTCAGATGGATAACGTGTGTAGTTTATTACATAAATGAGCAGGGGGGGGGATTCATTCCTGTCCCCCGTGCAGGGAAGCTATGAGAGTCTGGTACTGGGCCATAGAGCATGGCCTGGAGCTCTTGGCCATCCATGTCCCTGGTGTCCATAACTTCCTTGCAGACAGCTTAAGCTGGTCTTGATCCAGAGCCCATGAGTGGGAACTTCTGATGTCGGTGGTAGAGAACCTCTTCAAAAGGTGGGCTCAGCCAGAGTTGGACCCTTTTGTGTCCCTGCACAATATAAAACTGCTGCTTTTCTGCTCACTAGATCTAGGACCTGGAGTTTTCTGGCGAGACACGTTGCCCCTCTTTTGGAGAGGGAGGCTCCTCTATGCCTTCCTGCTCCTTCAGCAAGTTCTTGAGTAATTTTTTTGTTCAAACAACATGAAGTTGTGCTGTATTCTGACATATGCAGACTACCAAGCAGTACCTCCACGGAGGAGGGACAGAACCTACTTTGGGAACAGACTCTGAAGTACTGCTGTGCCAAACCGAGCATCCCTCCTAGTCTGGATATCCAGAGAGTAATGCTTGGTGAAAGTATGGACTGTTTTCCAGGTGGCTGCTTGACAAATCTCTAAGAGAGGAATATCCCTGGCAGCAGCCAGGGAAGCAGCTGTACCTCTAGTGGAATGCGCCCTCAGGCCTGAGGGTGGAGTTCTACCCAGTTTTTCATAGCAGAATTGTATACAAGAAACATAGAAACATAGAATTTGACGGCAGATAAGGACTGCTTGGCCCACCTAGTCTGCCTTTCCATTTTCTCTTACTTACTTTGGATAAGCTGCAGATCCTAGTTAATCAGCAGCCTACTTTAACCCCACCTCTCGAATTGCTCTTATGACTGTCCCATGCATGCTTGAATTCCACCACTGATTTTGACTCCACAACTTTCTCCGGAAGGCTGTTCCATGCATCCACAACCTCTCTGTGAAAAATACTTCTTAAATTACCTCTGAGCTGCCCTCTATCTTCAAATTGTGCTCTCTTGTTCTTGCACACCTTTTTTTGAAAGATGCTACCTCTTGGACTTTGTTGATTCCCTTGAGATAGAAAGTTTCTATCATGTCCCCTCTCCCTCTTTCCTCGAGGGCTATACATATTAAGCTCCTTAGGTCTCTCTTCATATGTCTTCGGTGCAGACCCTGCATCATTTTAGTTGCCCTCCTCTGGACAGCTTCCATCCTGTCTATGTCTTTGCGGAGATTGGGTCTCCAGAACTGCACACAGTACTCCAGATGGGGTCTCACCAGCTGTCTGTACAGAGGGATAATAACTTCCTGTTTTCTACTGGTGATGCCTCTCCCTATGCATCCCAGTATCCCCCAGCCCTCCTTGCTGCCCTCTCACATTGCTTGCCCACCTTTAGGTCATCTGATATGACTACCCCCAGGTCCCTTTCCATTTTTGTTGTTGTTAGTATCTCACCCCCCATTGTGTTCTCTTCCCCTGGGTTTTTGTTTCCCAGGTGCATTACCTTGCACTTCTTAGCATTGAATCTAAGCTGCCATACATTTGACCATTCCTCTAACCTTGCCAAGTCCCTTCTCATCCTTTCCACCCCACCTTGTGCATTAACTCTGTTGCAGATCTTAGTGTCATCTGCAAAGAGACATACTTTTCCTTCCAGTCCTTCTGCAATGTCGCTTATAAAGACATTGAAGAGGACTGTCCTAATACTGAACCCTCTGCGGTACCCACTAGTAACCCTCCTTTCTTCTGAGTGGACTCCATTTACTATTACTCTCTGTCATATTCTCCAGCCAATTCTTTACCCAGGCTGTCATCTTGGGACCCACTCCCAGGCTGGCTAACTTGTATATTAATCTTTTGTGTGGACTGTGTCAAATGCCTTGCTAAAGTCTAGGTAGGCCATGTCCACAGCCCTCCCTGATCTACTACTTGTCACCCAGTCAAAGAAATCTATCAGATTTGTCTGGCATGACCTTCCCGCTTGTGAATCCATGCTGCCTAGGGTCCTGTGCCTCTGGCCTCTAGATACTGATAATTCTTTCCTTCAGAAGTGATTCCATCATTTTCCCTATCACTGAGGTTAAACTAACAGGTCTGTGGTTTCCTGCTTCTGCCTTGCTCCCACTTTTGTGAAGGGAATCACATCTGCCCTCCTCCAGTCCTCGGGTACCACCCCATCCTCCCATGATTTGTTAAAAGGGTAGTCAGGTGGTGTCACTAGTTCTACCCTTAGCTCTTTAGAATTCTGGGATGAATCCCATCAGGCTCCATTGCTTTGTCCACCTTCAGTTTTAAGAGTTCTTTCAGAACCCTTTCTTCTGTAAATGGGCTGGTATCAACTTCTGTATCCAGAGTGTTACTACTGTTTGTTTTATGTACCTCCCCCTCTTCTACCTCAAGGGAATCAACAAAGTCCAAGAGGGTAGCATCTTTCAAAAAAAGAGGTGTGCAAGAACAAGAGGGCACAATTTGAAGATAGAGGGGGGCGGCTCAGAGGTAATTTAAGGAAGTATTTTTTCACAGAGAGGGTTGTGGATGCTTGGAACGGCCTTCTGGAGGAGGTTGTGGAGTCAAAATCAGTGGTGGAATTCAAGCATGCATGGAACAATCATAAGGCAATTCTGGGGGGTGGGGGTGAGAAGAAGTGGGCTGCTGGTTAACTAGGATCTGCAGCTTATCCAGTAGGTAGGGAAATGGGCAGACTGGGTGGGTCAAGCGGTCTTTATCTGCCGTCAAATTCTATGTTTCTATGTTTCTGATCAAACTCCAAATGAAGGAGGCTACAATGATCCTCATTACCCCATTCTGGCCTCATTTGATGTAGTTCCCCTTGTTGCAGTGACTGGCAGTGTAACCTCCACTGTCCCTGCCCCTTTGCACAGGCTTGCTGTCCCAGGAGCAGGGCACCCTGGTCCATCCAGACCTCGGATCTCTCCATCTCAATGCATGGCTCCTGAGGACAAAGCCATCAGCAGAGTTGGATTGTAGGCACAATTTGTGCTTACAGGAGTCTCTCCTAGAGAAGCCAATGTTCTGGTGGCTGCCAGAAAGCCTTCCACCAGGGCCACTTACTCTATGAAATGGAAACACTTTGCTATTTGGGCTGCATCGCACCATTTGTATCCCTTCACCTGTCTGGTAGATCAGGTTCTGGAGTACCTTTTGTCCCTCTCAGATTCAGGCCCGTGGTACTCCTCTATTAAAGTACATCTTTCTGCCATCTCTGCATACCATGTATCTGTAGATGGCTATTCAGTGGCTCAACTGGACATGTCTTGCACTTTCCTTAGGGGCATACAGCATTTGAAGCCCCCAATATGTGACTCTGTCCTACATTGGGACCACAGTTTTTTGCTGGAAAAGCTCACGCTGCCTCCCTTTGAACTGGCCACATCTTGTGAGCTGCGCTTTCTATTGTGGAAACATTGTTTTTAGTTGCCATTACTTCTGTTCGAAGGATTTCCATGCTTCAGGCCCTCATGCATACAGCCTTATTTGATTTTTCACAAAGACAGGGTGTCTTTGCATACCATTTCTAAGTTTCTTCCTAAGGTGGTGTCTGAGTTTACTTTGAATCAATCCATCCACCTGCCTGTTTATTATCTGGAGCATCCATATCAAGGGGAGGCGTTGCTCCATACCTTGGATGTGCATAGAGTCTTGAGGTACTGTACACACTGGACTAAAGACTCTAGGAAGTCTAATCAGTAGTGTTTTGTTCACCCCTGGGAAAGAGGGTCTCCAGTGCCAATGTTTGTCTAAATGGTGAGCCAAATGCATTGTTTTTTGTTACCAAAAGTATGGCAAGGAACATCTGGGGGAGCTTGAAGGCCATTCCACTAGAGGTATGGCCACCTCAGTAGTTGTTTTCACCACATGTCAGCTGCTGATATCTGTGCTGCTGTCACCTGGCGTACTCTCCACACCTTTACCAAGCACTACAGTCTGGACATCTCCTCTAGGCATAAGGCCAATTTTGGCCCATCCATTCTGCAGGGCATCCTTTCATAGGCTCTCTCTTTTTCCAGTTACCTGCCTTCTGAGCTGTATGTCTGTAGTGCCAGAACTCCTTGGGACTCGGTCCTACCTGTGATGGCCTGCTGCAAGAGATACCCTTGAAGTAAAATAGTACAGTTACGTAAGAACTTACCATAACAGTAGATCTTCGGGGGGTATTTCAGTCATCAGGTCACACCGTAGGAACTTACTGTCGGTGAAGCAGGATCCACTTGGAAGATTTTCAGCAGTACAACTGGGGCCACCCACACCAACGTCATTAACCCTAAAAGGTGTGAGAAGCCCTGCTCCCTCCTTAGTTGTTTCCTGCCATCAACTTGTTCGCATGGGTCTCTGTTGAAGCTCCGACACAGTTTCGTGCCAATTTTCGCCTATGACTTTTTTCAACCTATTACTTTACAATCTCTTTTTTGAGATTCCTTTATTTTCTTTATGTTGAGAGTTAATCCTTCAACCTCTCTTTCTTCTGTCACTGCTGAGGGAAGAGGCAAACACTCTCTATTTGCTGTCTTGTCTCTGACCACAAAGTCTCTTGTCTGTGAGCTCTGCAAGAAGTTTAATCAAATGACTCTCAGGCAATGCAAGAAGGCTCTTAAAAATGTTCTTATGGATCAACAGGTAGCCAGTTCTGGGCTGTGGTCCTCTGGGGTCCCAGTCTTCCAGTCACCATCAGGGTCATCGAGCTCCCAGGCCACAAAGGCCCAAGACTAGTCCATGGGGAAAAGTCACAAAATAGGCTGAGAAAGGGACCGCTCCCTCTCCCCCCCAGCGACAGTTCCACTCCCTGATGGCCTCTTCTTCCTCTTCTGGGGGTTCTTCATTGGCTGTGGCTGCACTGGCACATACATATTCTGTCCATGTCTGTGTGCCTACCAGACCCATACCATCAGTGCCTCCATCCGAGATTCAGGGTGGATGGTCGTCAACCTCAGGGTCATTGGCCCCTTCATTTTCAATGGGATCATTGTCAAGGCATGATCCTTCTTCAGGCCCTCGAGCTACAGGCTCTTTGGGTTCTCAGGGCCCATCTGGTGAATTGCCGCTGCCTGCACCATTGACCCCCCCATCTGCCGACACAATCCTCTACTGTCATCAACCTCAATGATATTTTGACTAAATTCAGTTTGGTGATTGTCCACCAGTTAGGCGCATATTGGCCTACACTGCCTGCATCATCAATGGCAGCATCATGGCTGACCCTCTTCAATGGCCACAGGCTGACCCCAGAGTGCCATCGTCTGTGCCTCAAATGACAAACCTTGATCTGGAAGAGGTCGAGGCTGAGGAGGAGTACCATCCTGACCTTATTCTTCTTGATGAAAAAGGGGAGGAGGAAGAGCCCCTCACCTCAGACAGATCCACAGCTTCCTCAATCAATGAGGATTCTGTCAAACACACTCCTAGGTCTCCTCTAGAGGAACCTACCTTCTTCAATATTATGAAGCTGTTATCCTCAGCCATGGGTTTCCATACCGAGGAGGAGTATGCCACCAGAAACGATCTGGTGGATTTTCTGGAGATCCCAGAGTCTCCTGCTAAGATAATTCCTCCTATTTTGCCTGCTCTGAGGAATCCTACCACTGCAGTCTGGCACAGGCCTTACATGGTGCCAGCTATGCTTCACAGGGCAGGTAAACTTTACCATGCCCTTCAAGAGTTTCCACATTATGCTGCCCAGCCTGAGACAGATTCAGTGGTCATAAAGGCAGCTCATGACAGGTCTAAGGTGCCCAAGCACCTTAGCTCCCTCCCCCAGACAAAGAGTCACACAGAATTTATCTTTGGGGCAAGAGGGTTTATGCTTCCTCCACCCTGGGGTTGCGGATTGGCAATTAACTCTCTCATATGTTAAAGTACCAAAATGCCAACTGGAAGAAGGGCAAGGCTGCTGGCCAGGCCCTTTCTGAAGTTACCCAGAAGCAGGAGGTTCTCAGATGCTTGCAGACTGCTGAGGATGTCAGCAAGCACCTTCTACAAGCTCTCTGTGATATCTCAGATACAGTTGCTAGGGCTGCTGCTACTGGTATCTGTCTCCGTAGGCACATCTGGCTGAGGATCTCTGGCTTAGCTGTGGATGTTCAACAAAAGGTGCTTAATGCCCCCTTCAATGGCTCTAAGCATAGTGTTCTGCTACAACAAGTATGGCAAAGAATTGCCTGGAGCTATCAAAGTTCATTCCACAAAGGGGCATGGCTACCTCTGTGGCTTGTTTCCGAGGGGTCTGAGCCGCTGACATTTGTGTGTCTGCCACCTGGTGTACTGTTCACACTTTTATCAAGCACTACAGTCTGAACATTGCTTCTAGAGCCTGTGCAGGATTTGACAGGGCTGTGCTGCAGGGCTTCCTGTCTTAAGCTTAAGGTTGACCTTTCTCCCAGACTGTTTGTTTGTACCTGTAACTGCTTGGGACTCGTTCCTGTGACATGACCTTTTGACTGAGATACTACTGAAGAAGATGGAACAATTACGTAAGAACTTACCATAACAGATCTTCATGGGGATCTCGGTCATTAGGTCTCCTACTTCCCACCATCCCCCTTTTGGGGCTCTTTACTGGAAGTGGCTGTCTAGTGTATCCAGCCTTTTTTATAGGCCTGGGCACCTCTCTCTCCTTGGTCCCCCATGGCAAGAGCTATTTTCCCTTTGTCTCCAGAGGAAAGAACTGAGGAGCGAGCGGGCAACTCACGCCTTTATAGGGTTGATGACATACACAGATGACGTCAACATGAGCGACCCCAGTTGTACTGCTGAAAATCTTCTGTCTGGATCCTGCTGCACCAACAGTGAAGTTCCTATGGTGTGACCTGATGACTGAGATCCCCTCAAAGATCTACTGTTATGGTAAGTTCTTACATAACTGTTCTATTTTACTTCTAGGAAGCTCTTGCAGCAGGTCAGCACTGGTAGGACTTAGGTGCCAGGACCACACAGAAACATTCTAGCTAGCAGTCTGCCACGAGGGACCGCCCACCACTGACATCACTCTCTGACTTCGGCCTATCCTATAAAGGCAGGCGGTCCCACACACCCTCCCCAGTTCTTTTCTGCCATCGACCTAAGCACGTCTGACCACTGAAGCCACTGCAGCTGCAGTCGACTGCCATTAACCGCACTTGCCACACTTTTTATTTTTACAGTTTTATTTAGTTTAACATCGAGTTTTTGGTGTTACCAATGTGAAGTTTGTCTTCTCCACCTGCCTCCATTCCAGAGGACTTATCTGAGGGTGAAGAACTAACTAAGTTGGTCCCCAAGTCCCTTCCTGATGATCCTTCCTTTATGGACATCATGAGGCACATCCAAGCCACCATGGGACAGGAAAGAGGAACAAGATCTGGACGGCGTCAACTAGCCATTTATTTGCAGCAGCCTGATGCCCTCCCCTTGGTGGTGCTTCCCTTTATTGTTTCCTATGAGGATGTCACCAGGGCGGTTTGGAATTGCCCCTCTCCGACCCCAAGAAAGCCAATAGGCTCTACCATGCTTCAGTTGGTAAGCTCTTTTTAGGGCAACAGCCTAAAGCTGACTTCGTGGTCATCAACGTGGTACATGACCACACTAAGAAACCCAGCTCAAGCACCTCAGCTTTCTTCCCCCCGATAGGGAGTTGAAACAACTGGACCACCTGGGCAAGCAAGTCTTTGCTTCCTCCACCCTGGCCATCTGGGCCATTAACTATGACCCACATGGTCCAGTACCAGAATGTCCTTTGGGACCAGGCCAGAGAACTTGTTCAGGCTTTGCCTGATGACCTGTCCAACAAACAGCTCACCCAGGTTCTTAAGGTGGGCTCAGACATGGGGAACCATGTCCTTTGGGCCACCTGTGATGCTGTTGATGCCTTGGGCAGAGGAGCAGCGGCTGGCATCTGTCTGTGGCGACACTTTTAGCTTCAGGTGTCCAGGTTTGCCTCTGATTGCAGTACAGCATTTTGGATGCCCCCTTTTGGAGTTCTGTCCTTTTCTGGGGGAAGGGGATGTCCAGGATCTAATTTCCTCCCTTCAGGCTTTCCCACTCTCCAATGGTCAGGGCAAACACAAAGCGCTGACAGCCTCATCTGCAGCTGTCATCAGAGCTCCTCAAGCACCCACAGTCACCCTCCCAGCACCTGCCCCTAGTTCTGGACTCCTTGGCCACCTCCCCTAGAATGGGTTCTGGGTGAGGTGGTTGGGGGTTGGTTCTCCCTACATCTCGATGGGTGTTGAGGCATTACCTCAGACAGCTGAGTTCTGCAGATCATAGAACATAGCCACACTCTAGAGCTTCTCGAGTGGCCCCCAAAGACTCCTCTGGGCAACTTCTCCCCCACCAGCTCATATGCCCCTTGTCTGGGAGGAAGTACAGGCTGTTCTTCAAAAAAGGGCCATATAGCCCATCCCTCTGGCTCAGTGGGGCAGGGGTTTCTACTCCCACTTCTTCCTGGTGCCCATGAGGGATCTCCAGCCCATCCTGGATCTGAGCCATCTCAGTTTGTACACAGAGTACAAATGCTTCTGGATGGTCACCCTTCAGGGTCTGTTGCCCCTCCTGTACCGGGGAGACTGTCTGTTCTCTGGACATGCAGGATGCGTATCTGTATATCAGAATTTTTCCTTCTCATCAGCACTTCCTCCACTTCCATTTCCAGGGAGCCTATTTTCAATTCAGAGCCCTCCCTTTTGGCTTGTCCTCAGCCCCCAGGGTGCATCATGGTGGTAGCAGCTGCCTTGAGGTGGCAGGGCTTCTACATGTTTTCTTATCTGAATGATTGGCTTCTAGTGGCACCATCCTGGGACCATCTTATACAGACTCTGGAGCATAGCTTCTGCCCTTTCCAGGCCTTGGACATCACCATCAACAGGCCAAAGTCCTGCCTGTCCACTTGCCAGTGCCTCCAGTATATGGGGCAGTCTTGGATATCTCCCAGAGCATGGTCTTTTTGCCCATGGACAGAGCAGAATGCCTGATGACCCAGGCCTGCCTGATTTCCTTCAGTTGACAGGTCCCTGCCAGGGTATTCTTGTGCCTCCTGGGCCACATGGCAGCAGCTATTGCCATGGTTCCCCTCACCTGCCTGCACATGCAGGGATACCTCAGTGGACATTGAGAGTTCAGTGAGACCAGTGAATGGACAACCTGAACCAGATGGTCATGGTCTCTGATCTGGTCAAAAGAGTCTGGTTGTTATGGCTGGAGCCGACCGACCTGCTTTGGGGGGTTTCCCTTTCAAATACTGACTCCTCATCAGATCCTTAAGACAGATGCATCAGGTCTGGGCTGGGGACACTTACTAGATTCAAGGCACCTGGACAGATGTGGAATTGGGTCTCCACATCAATATTCTGGAGATGGAGTGGTTCAGTATGCTCTGTAGGCTTTCCCGACTCATCTCCTTCCCAGTCCACTCTTGGTGCAGATGGACAACATTTGCATGGTGTATTACATCAGCAAGCAAGGGGGAATCCTTGTGCAGGGAGGCAATGAAGGCCTGGTATTGGGCCATCAGGCATGGTTTGGAGTTCTCAGCTGTCCATGTTCCAAGCATCTAAAGTGTCTTGGAGAACAGTCTAAGCCACTCACGAGTGGGAGCTTCTGACTCCGGTGGTCAAAGATCTCTTCGACAGATGGGGTTGGCCAGAGTTGGACCTTTTTGTGTCCCCATTCAATGCACACTGCTGCTTTTTTGGTAACTCAATCCCAGGCCTGGAGATTTCTGGTGAGACACATTGCCCCTCTCCTGGAGAGGGAGGTTTCTGTGTGCCTTCCCTCTCCTCCAGAGGATGCAGCTCAAACTTCAGTTGGAGGGGGCAGAGATGATCCTCATAGCCCCTTCTGGCCACATCAGATCTGGTTCCCCTTGCTGCAGCAGCTGGCAATGAAACCTCCAATGCCCTTGTCCCTGTGCACTGGCTTGCTCTCTCAGGACGGGTGCACCCTGGTCCATCTGGATCTAAAATCTCTGCATCTCCATGCTTGGCTGCTGCAGACTTAGCTATCACCTGCTTTGGGGTTTCCTCTATGGTCGAGGATGTCCTGGTGGCTGCCAAAAAGACCTCCACCAGGGTCACTTACACCATGAAATGGAAGCACTTCACCCTTTGGGCTGTATTGCCCCAGTTGGATCCCTTCACCTGTCCGGTGGATATGGTGTTGGAGTATCTTCTCTCCCTCTCTGACTTGGGCTTGGGTACTTCTCCCTTAAGGTGCATATTTCGGCCATCTCTGCATACCACGCGACTATCGTGGGCAGGGCTGTGGCTCAGCTTGAGGTGTCTTGCACTTTGCTGTGGGGCATTTTGCATCTGAAACCTCCCATTTGGGACCCATTCCCTCTATGGGTTTTCAATTTTATGATGGAGAAACTCACGTTACCTCCCTCTGAACTGGCCTTGAGTTGCGAGCTGTACTTTCTGTCGTGGAAAGCGCTCTTTTTAGTTGCTATTATTTCTACTCATTGGATTTCTGAGCTTGAGGCTCTTGTGTAAAGAGCCTTATTTGGTTTTTCACAAAGACAGTGTCTTTGTGTACTAATCCGAAGTTTCTTTCCAAGATGTTGTCAGAGTTTACTTTGAACCAATCCATCCACCTACCTGTTTACTTTCCTGAGTATTCTAATCAGGGGGAGGCTTTGCGCCATACTTTGGATGTACATAGAATCTTGCAATACTATAAGCACCGGACCAAGACTTTAAGAAAGTCTGGTCAGTTATTTGTTTCATTCACCCACAGAAGAGAGGGCACTCCAGTCTCCAAACAGTGCTTGTCTAAGAGGTTAGCCAGCATAATTTATTGTTACCGTAAGTACAACATGGACCTTTCAGGAGTAGTTAAGGGCCATTCCACCAGGGGTATGGCCACCTCCATGGCTTGATTCTGAAATGTGTCCACTGAAGACATCTGTGCAGCCGCCACCTGGAGTTCTGTCCACACCTTCACCAAGCATTACAGTCTGGACATTGCTTCTAGGCGTAAGGCCAACTTTGGCCTCAACGTTCTGCAGGACCTTTTTTCTTAGGTCATTGGCTGCTGTCCATCCTCCTCCTGGTGCTGCTTCCTCTGTGCTGCCAGAACTGCTTGGGACTCAGTCATACCAGTGTTGGCATGCTACAAGAGCTTTCTCAAAGTAAGATAGTACAGTTACATAAGAACTTACAGTAACAGTAGATCGTTGAGAGAAACTCTTACAGCAGGCCATGATTTTCCCTCCCTCCTTCCCACTTATTTCTGTCTGCTGTATCCTCTTCCATGCGTATAAGTCTTCTGCTTTCTGTTTTCCTTCTTGGCTCTCAGGAACCTCCTTGGTTTCTTCTTCTGCTGCCCGCTTTGGGTCTTTGGTGGGAGTACTGAGGAGGGTGTGGGGGACCATCCAGCTTTATAGGATAGGCCGACTTCAGAGGGTGACATCAACGGTTGGTGGTCCCCCATGGTGGACTGCTAGCTAGAAATTTCCATGTGGTCCTGGGTTCTACCTGTGTTGGCCTGCTGCAAGAGCTTCTATCAAAGATCTTCTGTTATGGTAAGTTTTTATGTAACTGTACTATCTTCGAGAGGATCTCCTGCAGCAAGTCCTACTTTCCCTCCCTCCTTCCCCCTTTCTCTTAGCTCTCTCTTCCCTTACATAGTGGTGAATCTTCTGATTTTTCTGTATGTTATTGGGATACCTTGGAATCTTCCTCAGTTTCTCCTTATGCCATCCTGCTTTGGTCTCCAGTGAGAGAACTGAGGAGGGTATGGGGGCACCCACCTTTATAGGATTGTCTGACATTGGAGGTGGGCCGCCTTCTCTGGTAGACTGCTAGCTAGAAGGTTTCCTTGTGGTCCTAGCACCTGGTGGCTAAATCCTACTGGTGATGGCCTGCTACAAGAGGTCCTCTCAAAGATCTACTGTTATGGCAAGGTCTTACATAACTGTACTTTTTTTGTCAGGATGCATGCAGGCTGCAGTGGACAAACTGCTTTCTGTATGCATTTCCTCCTCTTCCTCTTCCTCTAGTTCAAAGGGTCCTGCTCAGGCTGGAAGTCCACGGGGGGGGGGGTGATTCTGATCACCCTGTTTTGGCCATGGCAGATTTGTTTTCCTTTGATCAACAAATTGTCACTGGCCCCTCTGAGGCCTCTACATCTATGGACAGACCTCCTGACAGGAATCTCTGGTCCATCCCAATCTGTGCTCCCTTCATCTTCATGCTTGGCTCCTGGGGAGAAAGAAGTGAGTAGGTTTAAGGTCTCTTAGAGGATCTCCAAGATTTTCTTGGCTGCCCATAAGTCTTCTACCAGGAAGACTTACACAGCCAAATGGAGGCACTTCTCAGAATGGTGCACCAAGTCCTGTATGGATCCATTCTGCTGCCCACCAGATAAGATTTTGGAGTATTTACTAGATATCTCTGATGTGGATTTGCAATACTCCTCTAATGGTTCACCTTTGTGCTCTCCGAGCCTATCACAAGCCAGTCCAGAACCTTACTCTGGCTCAGATGCCCCTCTTCAAAAGATTTTTGAAAGGCCTCCTGCACATCAGGCCCCCAGTACTGAAACCTGTTGCTCCCTGGGATAGCAACCTTGTGCTGGACATTCTCACTTGTAAGCCTTTTGAGCTCCTGGCTACTTGTGACTGCAAATTCATTACCAGGAAAACAGCATTTTTAGTGGCCATCAGCTCTGCCTGTATGGCCTCTGAGATGCATGCTTTGGTCACAGACCTCCCTTACACTGTTTTCCATAAAGACAAGATGGTTCTACACACACCCCATGTTTTTGCCTAAGGTGGTTTTGGAGTTTCATTTAAATCAATCTTTGGTGCTGCCCACAATCTTTCCTAACTTCCAGAACAAGGAGGAGTGCATCTACTCTCTGGATGTTAAAAGAGCCCTCAGGTTCTAGATTGATAGAACCAAGGACATCCATCGGTACAAGCAACTCTTTGTCTCCTTCACCCCAAACTGACTAGGTTAGATGGTTATGATTAAATGCATTTTTGCTTGAGAAGAAGAAGAAGAATCAGCATTGTATCCCAAAGTGCTTTACAAGCAATGCTAGACTGGTAATGAAGTGACTGAATGTGTGGTGGCAGCCATATCGCACATCAACACCCATGCACAGTCTGGACAATTGTGTGAACCGGTTTATGGGAAGGGGGGATGTTGGCCAGGACACCTGGAATGTCCCCTACTCTTTGTGAAGTGTGCCCTGGGTTCTTTTACTTCTACTTGGACAGCCACCAGGACAACACCAGGATGGGTAGAAGGGACCTTGGTTTAACATGTCATCCGAAGGAAGAGCACACCCCAGCAGTACAACACCCTCCCCACTACTGCACTCGGATGCCAGTATTTTAGGTGCAAGTCCAATCTCGGTGTGGGATGAGAGACCACAACCTTCTGGTCCAGAGGCGGGTGTGCTACCAACAGAGCCATGCTGACACTTGGATAGTGGCCTGCTTTCACCACTGCTACTCTATGGCACAGGTCAAGTTAGAAGGCTAAGTTTGTACCAACTCCTCTAGAGCAGTTGCAAAGTCCTTGGCAGAAATCCATTGTGTACCCATTGCTGATATTTGCAGACAGCTACTTGGAGCTCAGTGCATACCTTCATTAAGCACTATGCTCTGGATGTCCATGCAAGGCAGCATGCTTCCTTTGGCAGGACAATCTTTAATGGACTTCTGTCCTGAGTGAGGTCTGTCTCCTACCACCCAGCTCAGGGGAAGGGTTTTTTGTCTGTGCTTGGTACTCTAACCCAGCAGTGTGAATGAATGAATGATGAAGATAAGGTCCAGGAAGATATGAAAATTATGTACTCACCATAATTCTTGATGTTCTTGGACCATCTTCAATATTCATTCACACGCCCACCCACCATCCCGCTGAGCTCACGCTCTCTGTTTCCTGGTTGTCACCTCCCTTGTTTCATTTGGGCTGTGAAGACACTGTTTTGTTGTTGACCATTCCTATACAGGTCCACAGGGCTATCTTAGGCCCTTATTAGGTTAGTTGTTTACTTAGGTTACGCTTCACCTCCTCAGTAAAAAAAGAACCGAGGCAGTTGAGGGCCATTGCCAGGACAGACTATGCAGTGCAAAATAGTCTTGCAGTGCCACGGATGAGCACAGCCTACCTCAGCCCACCTGAAGAATTTTGGCTCCCCCAAGGTCCCAGCTTCTCCGGCTTGAACCAAGCATTGTGAATGAATGGTGAAGATGGTCCAAGAAGACCAAGAATTATGGTGAGTATGTAATTTTAATTTCTCTCTGATGTGCAAACCTATGCCTCCATGGGACCTACTGATGGTGTTGGAAATGCTCATGAATAAGCCATTTGAGCACATGCACAGGTGTGAGATGTCACATCCTTTGTGGCAGACTGCCTTCCTGGTGGCCATCACATCAGTGAGTTCCAGGTGCTCATGGTGGAGTCTCCTTACTGAGTCTTCCACAAGGACAAATTTGTCCTTCGCCCCCACCCGAAGTTCCTCCCAAAGGTTGTATCAGTTTTATCCTAACCAGGTGATCAACCTTCCAATATAGTTTACCAACACAACCTCTGAGGCCATTTGTGAGTTTAGTGCCCTGGTCCTGCAGAGGGCATTCTCTCTTTTTACAAAGGATGCCTGGCTGAAGTTGGTTGTGAGGCTCGCCAGCTGTTTGTAACATACGCTTATGCCAAACCTGGCAGACCAGCAGTAAAGTGGTCGATTGCTGGGTAGATTACATTCTGCATAAACTTCTGATAGGTTGGCTCATAGAGTGCCATCCAAAAGTTTTAAGGCTTATTCCACAAGACATACCACTGCCTCAGTGGCTTCATCCAGAGACATTCCCATTGCAGAGATATGCAGGGATGCAACCTGGAGTAAAGTACCACACCTACAGCAATGACATGAGTCAATGGGATGCTGCTTTTGGGTCCTCGGTCTCTGTTCATCAACTAGGGGTGTGCACCTTGCCCCTTCCTCCCGGGAAACTGCTTAGAGTCAGCCAGTGTGTGGGAATTGTGTCCACATTCATCTTTCTTACTACAGTTTGTGATTTAAATCACTTAGCAGTGGCTAATACTGCATCAAAAAACATCCAGTTGTATCCACATTGTTAGATATATGGGTTACTTGCCTGTAAATGTAGTTCTACTAGTTGTATACAGTTCACAACCATACAACCCACCTGACCTCCCCAGGCAAGTGGCACTTAGATGTCTGTTTCCAGTGTGCAAATATTTAATGTCACAGGGTGGAGCAGGAGGATATATACCTGAGTGGATTGAGGAGCTTAGCTTGAAGATTTATGATGACTCAACCATTTCTGGAAAGGCTGCCAGAGTGTGAACGTGAACTGTATATCACTAGCAGAACTGCAGTTACTGGTGAGTAGCCCATATTTTTCCCAACTCCCTTCACAGTGTGCAGATCTTCCCTGTGTCAATCCTCACCATTTATCACTGGTGGGTAATTGGCTGGAGACAAGTATCCCATGGGAGCTTTTTTTTTTGGAGGGAGGAGCCAGTGCCACCCACGAGGACTTAGTACATGGAGCTCGTGGGTTGGCCAGAAAAGGCCATTGGCTCCTCCTCCATCTCTGTTCTGATTCTCCCACCATAGAGACAGCATCTCACCTGCAGCATGACAAATTCTTCTATGTCATTGTGGCCTCAAAGCCTCAGAGTTGCTCTTCAGAGCTGTGTTTCCCAACACCTCAGATCTGTTCCTGACACCGCTCGACTCTGCCTTGGTTCTGCCGTTCACTCAGTGCTGTTATTGAAGTTTACTGGGTAAGATCTTTCCTTTTCTTATCAGTGTTGAGTCTTTTCTGTTTTTAAAGTTTTAGTTACTGTTGCACCATGCCAGGTCTGATGACAAGAAATGTTTGTCTAAAATGGGCCGGCCTCCTATGCATTGGTTTCCCTGTGGCTAGCAAATTTCTGTTACGGACCGGCATGATGTTTGCCTCTCCTGCCTTGGACCCCAGCACAACATGGACACCTGCAATGATTGCTTCTCTATGGACCGCTGAATTCTGAAGTAGCTTGGCAGAAGACACCAGGAGAAAGGACTGCTGTGTGACCGGACTTCTCTGCTGGGACTAAAGAAGTAGAACTCTTGTACTTGGACCTTTAATTTAGGGTAAAAAAACTAACAAACAAAACAAAAGTGTGTGTTTGTCTGAGTTAACTGAACTGAATGATTATCTGAACAGTTATCTAGGTGTAAATCTCAGGTGATTGAAAGGACTTGATAGCTGTGAAGTTTAAATTACTTGTAGAAAGATCTAGTAAGTAGGGGGAGTGGCTTAGCTAGAAGGAAGCTACATTTAAAGACTGCCTTAGAAAGATTTTGCTAGTAGCTTGGCAGATGACACCAGGAGAAAGGACTGCTGTGTGACTGGACTTCTATGCTGGGACTAAAGAAGTAGAACTCTTGTACTTGGACCTTTAATTTAGGGTAAAACAAAACTAACAAACAAAACAAAAAAAAAGTGTGTGTTTGTCTGAGTTAACTGAACTGAATGGTTATCTGAACAGTTATCTAGGTGTAAATCTCAGGTGATTGAAAGAACTTGATAGCTGTGAGGTTTAAATTACTTGTAGAAAGATCTAGTAAGTAGGGAGAGTGGCTTAGCTAGAAGGAAGCTACATTTAAAGACTGCCTTAGAAAGATTTTGCTAGTGGCTTGGCAGAAGACACCAGGAGAAAGGACTGCTGTGTGACTGGGCTTCTCTACTGGGAAGTGAGTGATCATATAGCCACCAAAGACCCACCATCCTAGAAGGGCACGAGTAGCTCTCCAGACCCCTCTAGTTGCTGGAGGTCTGCCTCTGAGCAAGTAAGGGGTCTGCTGGGAAATATAGGATATTCTTGTCTCAGAACAGGACAATCAGGAGCTTAAAGGGCACACAGGCAGAAAGTAAGGAGAGAGAGAAAAAAAAAACATAGGAAAGAGTAAGGACTGCAAACAGTTAAGGGGCCAGAAATAAGACATGATAGGAGTGGTGTGGTGCAGTGCAGTGGCTGTGGAGCAGCAGTCTTCCGGGACACATTCTGGAGGATGCAGTGTTGTCCCATCTGCAGGCACCTCTCTAGGCTGAGGGAGGAGGCTCATCTCCAGGCTGAGTTGGCCAGGATTTGTGGGACCTCCTTCCATCCAGGGAACCACCAGTGCCACTGCTGCTGCCTCAGAGGTTGCCAAGAAAGAGGAGCGTTTGACTCACAGGGCCTCAGGGGGGTGAGGGTGGTGGAACAGAGGTGCATCCTCCAGTTGTACCTCTCCACAATTCCTGTGCCATTCTGGCAAATGTGGTTCCTCTGTGGAGGCACCGCAGTGGAGACCAAGGAGGATGCTGGGAACCTCCACAAAGAAGACCCACAGGAGGGTGGCAAGGGACCCCGCAAGGGAAGGAAACAACTCCTGGTGGGGGACTCCATTGTTAGGAAGGTAGAACTGGGAGAGGAAGGGGAGAGGGAGGTAAGGTGCCTGCCTGGTGCCATGGCTTGGAGGGACAGGGAGCAAATCCTCAGGACTGCCGGAGCAGCTGCACAGGGGAGGGAACTGGATGTCATTGTCCACCTAGGGACAAATGACCTGGCTAAGAAAAGGATTAGAGAAGTGCAGGAAGAGTTTGTGGAATTGGGGAGGGGCCTTAGACAAGTAGCAGGCACGGTAACCTTCTCGGAGGTGCTGCCCATTTATGGCGTAGGAGAGGCTAGGGTGTTCCACACCTTGGGATTCAATCAGTGGTTGAAAAACTGGAGTGGAGCTCAGGGATTTGGCTTCATTGAGGACTGGGGGTCCACCTGGAGTGATGCAAGCCTATACTGGCATGATGGGCTGCATCTGTCCAGGAGGGGAACCAGGAACCTAGGTGATAGGTTTAAATGCTTCATTGGCAAGCATTTAAACTAGCCAAGGGGTGAGGCACTGGAAAGGAGCAGGGAAATCCTAGCTCCCCCAAAAAAATCACGGTAGTAAGTGCGGTAAACACCAACATAGAGGTGTCGATAGGGAGGAGGGCAGGGTTAAATGGAGAAAGTGACAAAGGCAAGAAGGACAGGGATGGAGCTCCCTGAGCTGGTGGCCTTGATGGATGCCTGGATATCGTAGCAGTCACAGAAACAAGGTACATAGAGAACCATGACTCGGATGTTAACATACCAGGGTACATAACCTACAGGAGAGACAGGCAGGGGAGAAGAGGGAGATGAGTAGCTCTCTATGTAAAGGAAGGGATAAAAGCAACTGAACAAAAGAGTAAACAGGGAGGAGAGGAGGCACTGTGGGTCACCTTGGAGATTGGAAAGGGCACCACAATCCGCACAGGGGTTGTGTACAGACCTCCATGTTAGGGGGATGGAATGGACAAGGATATGATAGAAGGCATTCTTAGAATGGCAGAGAAAGGGGAGATACTGTTGATGGGAGACCTGAATATGCCAGATGTTAACTGGAGCACATTTGCTGCAGCCACTCCAAGAGCAGGGCCATTCTTGATGCCCTACAGGTGGCAGGCCTCAGACAGCTAGTTTCGGAACCCACTCATGAGGGAGCAATCTTAGACCTCATACTCTCAAACGGGGGCAGTGAGAGGATCTCAGATCTAGAAGTGGGTTGCCATCTGGGAACAAGTGACCATCAAACAGTTTGGTTCATGTTAAACTCAGCTACAGAGTCAAGGCATACAAAAGTGAGGGTACTGGACTTCAGGAGGGCTGACTTTGGCAAGATGGGAGAGTGCCTCAGAAAAGCACTAGCAAACAGGCTAGAAGGAGGTGTGGAGCAACAATGGGGAATCATCAAAACTGCCATCACAGAGGCAACATGCCTTTGTGTGAAGCAAATAAACAAATCAAAACAAAAGAAAATGCCACTCTGGTTCTCAAAAGAGGTGGCTGTGAAAGTCAGGAAGAAAAATATAGCATTCCGGAAGTATAAGGAAACACAGAAGGAGCAGGACAGAGAGCTGTACCAGTTAAGGCAGAAGAAAGCAGGAAGGAAGTCAGAAGCAAAGGCCCAAACTGAGGAAAGATAGCCAACTCAGTTAAGAAGGGGATAAAACCTTTATAGGTACATCAGCTGGTAGAAAGACAAAGGAGGGATAGTGAGGCTGAATAAAATGAACAGTGGGTGGACAGAGGGCACAGTGAAAAGCAGGGATACTGAATGAATATTTCTGCTCAGTATTCACAAAGAGGAGGAAGTGCCTAATCCAATTAACAGAAGCACTCTTGATAGGGGGTCGATCCCAGTCCTTACACAGAAGAAAGGGTTCTGCAAGAACTCCTAAAACTGAAGGTGGACAAAGCAATGGGGCCTGATGGAATTCACCCCAGAATTCTAAAAGAATTAAGGGGAATTAGTGAAACCACTGGCTACTCTTTTTAATAAATCATGGGAGGATGGTGTGGTACCTGAGGACTGGAGGAAGGCAGATGTGATTCCCCTTCACAAAAGTGGGACCAAGACAGAGGCAGGAAACTATAGACCTGTCAGTTTGACCTCTGTGGTAGGGAAACTGATGGAGTCACTTCTGAAGGAAAGAATAATTGAGTACCTAGAGGCCAGTAGGGCACAGGACCCAAGGCAGCATGGGTTCACAGCAGGAAGGTCATGTCAGATGAATCTAATAGATTTCTTTGACTGGGTGACCAAAGTAGTAGACCAGGTAGGGGCTGTGGACATGGCCTACCTAGACTTTAGCAAGGCATTTGACACAGTCCCACACAAAAGATTAATAGTCAAATTAACCAGCCTTGGAGTGGGTCCCAGGGTGGTAGCCTGGGTAAAACATTGGCTGGACAACAGGACACAGAAGGTAATTGTAAATGGAGTCCACTCTGAAGAAAGAGGGGTTACTAGTGGGGTACCATGAGGTTCAGTATTGGGTCCAGTCCTTTTAATGTCTTCATAAGTGACATTGCAGAGGGACTGGAAGGAAAAGTATGCCTTTTGCAGATGACACAAAGATCTGCAACAGGGTTGATACACAAGGAGGCGTGGAAAGGATGAGAAGGGACTTGGCAAGGTTGGAGGAATGGTCAGAAGTATGGCAGCTAGGATTCAATGCAAAGAAGTGCAAAATAATGCACCTGGGAAACAAGCACCCAGGGAAAGAATACACAATGGGGGGGGGGTAGTAACAATAACAAAAAAGGAAAGGGACCTGGGGGTAATCATATCAGATGACCTTAAGGTTAGCAAGCAATGTGAGAAGGCAGTAGGGAGGGCTGGGAGTATACTAGGATGCATAGGGAGAGGCATCAGCAGCAGAAAACAGGAAGTTGTTATCCCTCTGTACAGACAGTTGGTGAGACCCCATCTGGAGTACTGCGTCCAGTTCTGGAGACCCCATCTCCGCAAGGACATAGACAGGACAAAGGCAGTCCAGAGGAGGGCAACTAAAATGGTGCAGGGTCTACAAGAGAAGCCGTATGAGGAGAGACTAAAGGAGCTTAATATGTATACCCTTGAGGAAAGAAAGGAGAGGGGGGACATGATAGAAACTTTTAAGTACCTCAGTGGAATCAACAAAGTCCAAGAGGGTAGCATCTTTCAGAAAAAGAGACATGCAAGAACAAGGGGACACAATTTAAAGATGGGGGGTGGTTCAAGGGCAATGTGAGGAAGTATTATTTCACAGAGAGGGTAATGGATGCATGGAACAGCCTTCCTGAGGAGGTTGTGGGGTCTAAAACTGTGGGAGAACTCAAGAATGCATGGGATAGACATAAGGCAATTCTTGTGGGGGGTAGGAAGAAATAGGCTGTTGGTTAACTAGGATCTGCGGCCTATCCTGTAGGTAGGGAAATGGGCAGACTAGATGAGCCAAGCGATCCTTATCTGCTGTCAAAGTCTATGTTTCTATGTTACTGCACATTGAAGGTCAGCAGGGCTCCGCTGACTTTCAGGGGGTGGCGTTGCTCTCATTGGTCCAAGTGTAGGACCCTTGGCCCTTCCTCCGGGTCCCTTCCCGGGCCTTCATCGTCTGGTGAAGAGGAGGCCACCTCTACTTTCAGTCTTGCTATGGAGGAGATTTCTACCATGGTGCTGGAGGTCTGGTCTGGCCCCATTCAGGGCTGGGCCAGGAGCACCGCCCTGGCAGTCACCTCTTCAGAGGTGCAGGCTCCCCTGTTGGAGCCCATGGCTGCTGGGCATTCCTCAGCACCACCCATTGGTGCCACCCCAGATTACAGAGCTGTTT
Organism: Neoceratodus forsteri; assembly: GCA_016271365.2. NCBI lineage: Eukaryota > Metazoa > Chordata > Ceratodontiformes > Ceratodontidae > Neoceratodus > Neoceratodus forsteri. The sequence continues at coordinate 1,017,990,210 of CM057454.1, read as the reverse complement.
GTGGCTCTGGTGATCAGCACGGTGCTTCAAAACGTGCTGGGCCGACCTGTGGCACCATTGGCGGGAGAGCCCCTTGGGCCACACTGGTCCAGACCTCTTCTGGATGATCTCCCCTTTGGAGCCGGATGATCCAGAGGCTGACCCGGACTGGTGGCCTAACTCCCTGGAGTCAGAGGGTTCTCTGCAGCCTAGCACTCTTGCGCCTCCCCAGGTGCCCCCACCTGTGGCTCTGGTGACTGTAGCTGGCACAGACCCCCAGGCTGATGGTGACTCCAGCGGGTGGGGCAGGTTGGCAGCCCCATTGCTATGGGTGCAGTGGTCCAGGCTTTGGGGAAGGTTGGCTGCCATCCCTGGTGCCACCCCCTCTCTCAAGGCCAAGACCGAATCCCCTTCCTCTGTGACTCTCCGGGGGGAGTCTGCAGGGTTGGGGGGTCCTTTGGCACAGGGTCCAAAGAAGAGGTCTTCCTCTGAGTCAGCGGGGTTGAGAGGATGGGGCGAGGGGCTGTGGCACTCCTCTGTGACCTTTCAGGGCTTGAGGAGGAGCCGCAGTGCTGAGCACAAGTTCTCTCCCTCATATCCTTCGAGGGAGTCCTCATTATGTGGGGCTGGGGACCGCCCTTCTGGATCCATGCAGCCCTGGTCCACTCATAGGGAAGATTCCCCTACAGGGTAAAGTCCCGACCATTTTTCTTTATTTCACAGGATGGTGACTGCAGACCTACAGATTCCCTGTTCTCCCAGGATCACCTAATAGGTCTTCTAGCTCTGGCAGAGGTGTGCCACATACAGTGGGCAGTTCCTTTGTGCCTTTGCATCCAGCTCCTCTTCTCCCAGGCTATGTTGGTCCTTTGGGGCCTTTGACCTGGGAACAGTTCAGATCCTGGGTTGCGGACTTCCCCCAGTACATTAGGGCCATGGATGAACAGGTCTTTCGACCAGTTCCCCCTCAGCAGTCAGAATCTGACTCTGCAGGTTCCTTGGCCTCCTCGTCTTCCTCCCTGGAGGAAGAAGAGCCTTCTGTCCACTGGTCTTCTGATGCTGATCAAGCCCAGTATCAGCACTTCCTGGCGAGGCTGGTCAAGGACCTGTACATTTCATATTTGGCCCATCGCAATACCAAGCTTTTGATGCAAGCCTTTTGGGGCGAATTCGGGGCACAGCATTTGGAGGTCCTCTCCTGGCCGATCCCCTTCCAGGAGGTGTCATACAGCATGTGACAGCTTCCATCTGCCACAGTTCCAGACCTCATGGACTGCCAGCATTGGTATTGCGAACCCCAGGGGTCTCCAGGCTCTCTGCCTCATCCCACTTTGGGATTGACACGACTGGACACCCCTACCAGGCATAGATGTCCAGTCTGTGACCGACCCCCAGATCCTGACTCTGTGGAGTTTGATCATTTGGGGGCGGAGAGTGTTCTCTGTGCGGATGACACTTTCCATTGCTTCACATCAGGTGCACCACGCTGCTTACAACAGGCATCTATGGGTGATGCTGGGCCAGGCACTGGCATCACTGCCTGATTTGGAGACTAACCAGCAAGCCATAGCCCTCTCTGCTATAGGTCTGGTGCTGGCAAGGCACCAGTCAAGGACATCTTGTGACACCAGTGAAGTCGCTTCGTGACTTGCAGGGACAGTGATCTGCATTAGGTGGATGGCGTTGCTTCGCATTTCATGGTTGTCACCCTTGGCCCAGTGTAGGGTAATGGCTTCCTTCTGGGGGACCCGTCTTTTCTCCCACAGGGTGAGACGGGAACTGCAGGGGCACCTTCCTTCCCCCAGTGGATGCGGGACCCCGCCTCACCCTGACCAGTCCCAGGCCTAATTGGCCAGTGGAGGTCTCTTCCTTCCCTCCTTCCCCCCACTGGGGCTGAGGGATGCTATTCTCTCTCAGGAAGTACTGGGTCCCCTTTGGGGGGGGCTTAGTACTCATCCACCAGTGATGAATGGTGAAGACTGACACAGGGAAGATATGAAAATAACATACCTACCGTGCTTCTTGATCTTCCTGTGTATCTTCACCATTCATCACTTAATCCCACCCACCTTCCCCTCACAAGGCCTCAGTCCCTGGGCAATGCCCCCTTCCCTGCTCGCCCTCCTCCTCGGAGATCCGGTTAGATTCCCCTTTTTTCCTTATAACCTTCCTTCTCCTAGGAGGTGACTGGAAAACCCTTTAGGAGGAGGGCGAGCAGGGCTTTCCTGCTAGCCCAGTGGGGGACTTCTGGTAGGCCCCTCCCCCTTGCCCTGGGTATTCTCTCTCTGAGGTTGGCCCACCCTGTCAAGATGCACCAACTCTTCGGGTCCCCTGGAATGGGGAGACTGGGGCTGACGGGGACTCCTCTCCACTCCTTCCTATTATTAGTTCTCTTCCTCTTCCTGTCTCCTTTCCTTCAGAAGGGAGACATTAATGGGTGGGATCCTCACTTGTCCCCCCCCCCCGAAGACTGTAACGGGGGGGAGGAGTGGGGAATCCTCACCAATGGGTGGTTTCCTCCTTCAGGGGTTAGAGGCCAGAGGGAGGGGCCTTCTCCAGCTTTCCTACAGGTTTGAGTAAAGCCAAGTCTTACCTCAGAAATTGCCCCTGTGGTGAGCTGTCTGCCTCCCTGGAGGCACTGCTGGTAGCAAGATCTAGTGTTCTGAGTGGACGTTGGTTCCTCCTCTCCTTCCCTCTCTCCTTGTTTTCTCTTCCTCTCTCTTCTCTTTCCCTTTCCTGCCCTTACTGGCTGTCCAGGGACTGGGACCTTTCGGCCTATTCCCTCCTCCTCCTCCTCCTCTGTCCTCTGGTCTGCCTATTCCTTTTTCAGTTCATATCCTTTCCTTTTACTGTCCCTCGGGTTCTCTTGCCCTGCCCTTTTTTTTCTCTAACCTCTTTCTCCTTCTGTTTCTCCGGCATGCAGAACTGAGGTGGAGGAGGAGCCAATGGCCTTTTCTGGCCAACCCGCAAGCGCCACGCAGTATATTGGCCTCATGAGTGGCGCTGACACTTCCCTCCAAAAAAGGATGCTTGTCCCTGGCCAATCACCCACCAGTGATGAATGGTGAAGATACACACGAAGATCAAGAATTAAGGTATGTACGTAATTTTAATTTCTGTGTCTGCCTTTGCAGTCTTGACTGCCCTCTTGGCCTCTAATTTATCCATGATAGTCATCCCATTCTTCATCCTGTTTTTCCTTGTACCTAATAAAGGCCATCTTTTTAGCCCTCACTGCCTCCCTGACCTTTTCAGAGAACCAAATTGGTCTTATACTTAATTCTCTTGATAACTGCCCTTGTGCATGTTTCTGTGCCTTGTAACCCACCATCTTTCTTCCACTCCCGTGAAACTGTACACCCCAGCTAACCTGCCCCAGATTAATTCCCTCATTTGGTTGTAGTCTTTCCTCTGAAGTCTAGTACCTCAGACTTAGATGAGGGCTTACCGATGCCCAGAGCCAACTCAAACCATACAGTATTGTGGTCGTTGGACTCCAATGGTTGCTCAACCTGCACTCTGTCTACTCTTTATGAGTTGGTGAGTACCACATCAGAAGTGTTGGATTGTCTTGTGGGATTCCCGACCATCTGCACCAGCATGCAGTCCTGCAGAGTGTCAAGAAGGGCCTAGCATCTGGTGGTTCTGGCTGCTGAGATGTTCCAGCGATGTCTGGCAGGTTGAGATCCCCTAATACTACAACTTCTCTTTTCCTACTTCACCTCCTAATTCATTATCTCTCTTCTCTCCATGCCTGGTGGCCTATAAACTACCCCAGTGTGAAGTTTCCTACTTAACAACTCTGATCTTACTTCGAGAGGGCTCTTGCAGTAGGTACTAACACATAGGACTGAAGCCGACAGGCACTAGGACCACACAGAAAACTTTTAGCTAGCAGTGTCTGGCGGGGGACTGCCCACCTGGTGTCACGTGACCGACGTCAGCATGGTGTTATATAATGAGTGGTCCCTATGTCCACCATCCAGTTCTTTCCCGCTGTCGACCTGTGCACGTCAGACCTCACGGAGAACGTTGCTTCTGTCAAAGCCATCTTAGATGAGTACTTCTCATTTATTTTCCATTGAAATTTGGTATTTTTCTCTTGAATTGTGTAAATTATTCAGTCGTGCGTATCGTCTCTGACTTCTTCCAAATTACACAAAAACAAGTACGACTCCTGTGAGACTCAGCCCACTCACAAAGATGGACATCCCCTCTGCCATTTCTGTCTGGGCCCAGACCAAAAGACCGAGGATTGTGAGGTCTGCCAAGGTTTTAACCAGGCCACATGAAAGCTCTGTCAGCAGTCCTTGGAAGCTCATCTTTTAAAACTTAAAATGGCATCCATGGAGAAGGAGCTGAAAAAACTCAGAAGCACATCTTCTTCCCCTGAAGGACATCGTAAGAAGAAGATGAAGGACAAGGCGAGACATCAGGATCGGGAACGGTCTCCTTCAAGCCCGCGGCACCTGTACTTTCTCCTCCAGGGAAAGTAGCTTCTACGGTTGCATCTGTGGCTACAGAGCAGCCATCTGCCCCCCCGCGGATGGGTTTGGCCCTGATGGGAGCCTCTGGGGCAAAGGAGGCACCCACCACCCCATGCCCCTCAAGATTAAGAGGCCTAGTGGGAATGGTGGGAATAATAAGACGATTGCCGGCTCCTCTGACATTCGCATGAAACCAGCTGGTAAGCCGCCTGTTGGCCCAGACTCCTTCGGCAGGCCCCCATAATAGGCCTGATGTCAAGGAGCTGGATCAGCTGACATCTGAGCCACAGCTGATGCTGGAGTCCCCTCTGGTTTCTCCCCCTCTGCCTAGAGTAGCAGTCCCTCTGGTTTCCCTGACTTCCGGGGACGCAGAGGGAGGAGAACACCCACCGTCCGGTACAGTACTCATCTCAATGCTGGAGCCACCAACACCTGAGGCATCACTGGACCTGATGAAGGCCGTGCCAGTCCCTCAAGGCCCCATGGCTCCTGAAGGGCCTGATGCCACCAGCCCCTCCTCTGAACCCTCCAACAGGGTCTTCTGCCCCCCATCAGGGCCTATACTACAGCCATCAGTCCCCCCATCTGGGCCAACACCAGAGCCATTGGCCCCCCTTCAGGGCGCTCCACCGAGATACTCGATGTCTCAATATCCTTCTGGGTATCAGGTGCTGCATTACCTGACACCAGGGTACCCGACACCAGGGTACCTGACTCCGGGGTTCAATCATTAGCCAATGCTGGGCATTCCCATGCCAGGATACCCTCCACTATACTTTACAGTTCCGGGTTATCCGACGCCAGGGTATGGGCATCAACCCCCACTGCCTCCACCTCCTCCTCAACCTCAGGTGGACCTACAGGCGATGTTGCATTCCTGGTGTGATGAGACAAAATTGCAGCTCATGTCAGAATTAGAGATGCATCAGCCGGTCCTCAGAGAACCACCGCTCAGACCTTCCCCACTGTTGGGCCCTGGGCCCTCGACATCAGGCAGGACAGTTGAAGCTTCTCCACAACCTCAGCAGACCACGGAATTTGCAAGGCCTGTAGACCTATTGAGACCTGTGGACATTACCCTACCGAGACTCAGCTCACCTGATGATAGCTCTACGTTGGACTCAGAAAGCGACTCCGCCCATTCAGGGTCAGACTATGAGTCGCCCACTGCAGACGACCCAAAGCCTTAGGAGTCTCCAAAATCTCCCCCTGAGGATCCTTCCTTTATAGAGCTCCTCAGGAAAATCCAGGCAGCCTATGACTGGTGTATCAAGGATCAAGATCCCCAACACCAGAGGCTGGCAGAACATCTGCAACTCTCTGGTTTGTCTCCAACCCTCATTCCACCGTAGATAGGCCCCCATGAGGATTTGGCTTCCATGATATGGGAACAACCTGCTTCACTGGCACCTGTAACCAGGAAAGCAGACAGACTGTATCAAACTCCCGAGGGTAAAGACCACCTCAATGTCCACCCGAAGGCAGATTCCGTGGTCATCAGTGCTGCCCACGACCGTTCAGCCAAACCTAAACACCTTAGTACCTCTCCTCCAGACAAGGAATCTAAGGTCATTGACCAGTTTAGAAAGAAGGTCTACTCTTCCTCAACTTTGGCTATCAGGGCACTGAACTATATCACACACATGGTGGTCTACCAGAAATCCATTCTGGGTCAACTGAAGTCCAAGACTGACATACTACAGGACTCTGAAGTAAAGGAAGAGATGGCAGGTATGGTCTGGTCTGCTAGATCTGCTAGTAGACATACCCTGAGGGCCACTAATGATGCCGTGGATGCCTCAGTTAGAGGAACAGCCACTGCCATTAGCTTCAGGAGTCATGCATGGCTGAGGATTTTGGATCTTGCATCTGAAGTTCAGGTCTTGTTTGCAGGGGATGTTAAATACATTATTACAGACTTACAGGACAAGGGCAAGGCTTTGCGCTCAATCCATTTCATGTACAAGCTTCTCCAGAAGCCTAAACAGCCTTTTCAATGGCAGCAATGCCACCAACAGAGGCGAACACAAAACTGACTCAGAACAAACATCTGGCCCCTTCGGCAGGCACAGCTCCCCTGGCCAGATTTCACAGAGCCTAAGGATCCACTCCTTCCACCCTCCCTACTGCCTTCTGATTTGCTAGGACCCCTTCCTCCTCTGGAGCGGGTCCCAGGGGAACCGGTAGGGGACAGGTTTGCAATCCACCTACCAGGATAGGAGGCAACAACCACAGACTCGTGGGTACTCCAGCTGGTGGCTCAAGGCCACACGACAGAGTTCACAGAACAACCTCCAGCACATCCTCCAGGTGACTCTTACTATCCTCCAAGTCATGTCCCTCTGGTAAGAGAGGAAATAGACTCTCTGCTGGCAAAAGCAGCGATAGAGCCGATTCCGCCAGAGCAACTAGGAAGAGGGTTCTACTCGCACTTCTTCCTGGTTCCCAAGAAGATGGGGACCTCAGACCAATATTGGATCTATGCACTCTGAACCTCTTCGTGGAATACAAGAGGTTCAGAATGCTATCCCTTCCAGGTCTGATTCCACTCTTGCAGAAGGGACACTGGTTGTGTGCATTTGGCACACAGGGTGCTTACCTGCACATCCCAATTTTCTGCCCCACTGCAGGTTTCTCAGATTCTGTTTTCAGGGAGAGCATTTTCAGTTCAAAGCTCTACCCTTTGGGGTATCTGGTCAATATCACGCAATCAAATTAGCACGAGTAATTACCGCGCTACCTTTTCAGCGCTGACTTTAAAAGTGCTTTTACAAAAAAAGTGCTTCTACAAAACCACATAATGAGTCGAGTGCATAAAAGCTCTGAGGTCCGGCGGGCCATCATTAGCATCCCTCTAGGCAGAGCCAGTAATTAAAATCCACTGAGTACCGGGACTATCTCTAACTTTTTAAACTATTTCAGCAGATGTACATTTCAATTTTCTTCAATTGGGCTTCTTCAGACATTTAATTCCAGAAGATTCCATCTTTGCTTTGCTATGAAACTCACCAGCTAGTTCTTCTTTCACTGTAAATCTCAGGAAATTAACAAGGCCAAGGGCTGAAGGGCAATCCCTTATGCACTGCCGCCCCATCCATGGCACTACAGTCACAAGGCAAATGGATGGGCCACAAACAAAATGGATGGAAAGCTGGACACAGACAGTAATGAGAGATAAGTTACTTGCAATCTGATTTGAGTGCACGAGGACTTGCATGCAGCAGCTACTGGGGAGACAGGGTGGGGGGATGGTGTGTTTGCAGTGGTCAGATCAGATCTCCAGCTCTATCAGGACCAAAAGTGATGCAGGGACTGTGTTGTCATAGTCAAGTAATTAAACAAATTCTGAATAATAAGTCATTTGCAGTCTCCATTTTACCCCTCGCTAATAGAGGAAGGGTGAGGGAGGTAAATTGTTGGGAGGGACTGCGAGCAAATGCCAGACACCTCATGAGCGCAGTCGTTATAGGAACGGTGCTTTTTTGTGCACTCCATAATTTGTAGACGAGCGAGTATGACCAAGCGCTAAAATGTAAGCGCTTAAATGCCTTACACGTTTGCTGTTGAGCTGTTCTGACAGTGAACCACCCTTTGGCCTATCATCAACACCGAGAGTGTTCATGAAGTGCCTTTTGGTGGTGGTAGTGGCTTACACAGACAAAGGGTGCAGGTGCTCCTTTACCTCAATGACTGGCTTCTTCCGGCACTGTCAAGGGCAGCCTAGCCAAATCTCTTTCTGTGACCCTGGACCTCTTCAGATGGGTGGGCATTATGGTCAGCTACCCCCAGTCTTGCCTTTCTCCTACTCAACACCTCCAATTTATTGGGGCATTGTTGGACACAATCCAGGGGGAGAGCCTTCCTACCATCAGACTAGATGGAGACTCTTCAGCAACAAGCCCACTTTGTGACCTCTTAGAAAAGTACCTCAGCCAGAATGGTCCTCCGCCTTCTTGGCCTTATGACAGTGGCCATACCTACGGTACCCCTGGCCAGACTTCATATGAGGGTCACACAATGGACTCTCTGTACAGTGGGACCAGAGATCTGATGATCTGGACCATGAAAGCCTGGTCTCAAACCCAATGGCTCGGGACCTGTTGTGGTGGCAGGATCAGGGCAACCTACTCCAGGGTGTCCTGTTCTGCACAGATCTTCCTACGTAGACCCTGATGATGGATGCCTCTGGGATGGGATGGGGAGCCCACTTGTGTGCTCACAGGACTCAAGGCCCTAGGTCATCCAGCGAACTCACACTCTACATCAATGTGCTGGAGATGCGAGCAGTACTGAATGCCTTACAGGCTTTCCAGCACCTTGTTCAGCTGGGAACAGTCATGATCCAGATGGACAATATGTGTGTTGTCTGGTACATAAACAGGGGGGAACACACTAGTACACCCTATGTCGCGAAGCGATGATAGTATGGTACTGGGCAATCCAGCACTGTCTTCACCTTATGGCGGTGCACATTTCAGGCATACAAAACATACTAGCGGACACACTCAATCGCACTCGGGCCAGATCCCACACGTGGGAACTGAGACAGTCAGTGGTAGACAACATGTTCGACAGATGGGGAAGGCCAGACCTAGATCTGTTCGCATCCCTATACAACACAAAACTAGCAGCTTTCTACTCGCTTGCTCCAGGGCATGGTGTTTTCTGGTGAGACACGCTGTCTCTATGCTGGAAGGGGAGGTTCATGTACGCCTTCCCTCCACTTTCACTAATGCAGAGGGTATTATTGAAACTTCAGGCAGAAGGAACACAGATGATTCTGATTGCTCCCTTTTAGCCATGGTAAATCTGGTTCCCCTGCCCATCTGTCAGGATCTGTTGACCCAGAAACAGGGCACCCTGGTTCATCCAGGCCTATGGTCCCTTCACCTATATGTGTGGCACCTACTGACATTTCTTTTTTCTTTTTTTCCTTTGGTCTTTGGTAACCAGGTAAGGTCCACTAGGCACAAGTGACTGTTTTCAGGGGTGCCCTAGGAGCACTGGGCAGTTAAGTGACTTGCTCAGAGTCACACAGTGTGCAAGTGGAGGTTGTAAGAATCAAACTCAGGTCTGGTCTACTGGATGTATCAAGCTTGTTCACGCCTCATTCCTCTAACCTCTAGACTATACTGCCAGCCCAAGCTGCTCGCTTTGGGGTTTCTCCTAGAGTAGCACAAGTTCTGGTGGAAGCCAGAAAGCCGTCCACCAGATCCACCTATACCATGAAATGGAAGAGATTTTCCATATGAGCTATGTCCAAGGAGTGCGATCTCTTCTCCTGCCCCATTCCACAGGTCTTAGAGTACCTTCTGCACCTCTCTGACCTGGGACTCAGTTATTTGACCTTGAAGGTCCACTTGTCAGCCATTTCTGCCTACCGCATTCCTGTGGGTGGCAAAACTGTGGCTTAGCTAGAAGTATCTAAAACTTTCCTGAAGGGGATTCTTCATTTGAAGCCCCCAGTCAGGAGCCCTGCTCTTCCCTGGGACCTGAACTTTATTTTGGAAAAACTCACACTGTCCCCCTTTGAATCAGTGGTGAGTTGGGACATGTGCTACCTTTCTTGGAAAGTGCTCTTCTTGGTTGCCATTACTTCGGCTCGAAGGATTTCCGAGCTTCAGGCTCTGATGTATAAGGAGCCTTATTTGATTTTTCACAGAAACCTGGTGGCTCTGTATACTAATCCTAAATTCTTATCTAAGGTGGTTTCAGAATCCACCTTAAATCAGACTATGCAGTTACCAGTGTACTATCCTGACCATTCTAATTTGGGAGAAGCAATTCTGCATACACTGGAAGTACATAGAATTCTTCGTTGTTACACAAACAGGATGAAGCCAGTCCACAAAACTGACCAGTTGTTTGTTTCCTTTGCACCCAAAAGAGAGGGTGCTGCGGTTTTGAAACAGTGTTTATCAAAATGGTTGGCAAACTGCATCACCTTTTGTTATCAGAAGTATAACAAGCCTCTTCCGGAGGAGGTTAAAGAGCATTCAACCAGAGGCATGGCTGCTTCTACTGCTTGTTTCAGGAACGTCTCCGCTGCAGATATCTGTGCGGCTGCCACTTGGAGTTCTGTCCACACCTTCACTAAGCATTACAGTTTAGCCATTGCTTCTAGACGTAGAACAGGCTTTGGCCTAGCTGTTCTTCAGGGACTCTTGTCCTAAGATCTCTGTTTACTGCAGATGTGTTCTGAATTACAACAATTTGCCCAGTCCCCATATATGATATTTTATCAGTGTTTAGGATTTTTATATTTTAGTTTTAATTGCATGATGTTATTTCATATTTTGCATTGTCTGTCTATTTTTGTTATATTTCTGTGAGGCTTCCAGAGCCTCCGGGAATGGGCGCCATACAAATAAAAGTTGCCTTGCCTACCTCCCATGTTTCAGACTTGTCTGACTTTGACTGCATGGGACTCAGTCCTATGTGTTAGTACCTACTGCAAGAGCCCTCTCGAAGTAAGATAGTACAGTTACATAACAACTTACCATAACAGTAGATCTTCGAGAGAGGCTCTTGCAGCAGGTACTGCTTTCCCTCCCACCTTCCCCCTGGGAGTTTTCTACTACTTCTCCTGTCATAGCTTTTTAGCTCCAGAAGTCCACTCTTACCTCCTGTTGCACCTTCTTGGGTCTCCAGTGGGAGAACTGGAAGATGGGCATGGGGACTGCTCACTATATAGCACCATGCTGACATCAGTCATGTGACGCCGGGTGAGTGGTCTCCCGCCAGACACTGCTAGCAAAAAGTTTTCCATGTGGTCCTGGTGCCTGCCGGCTTTTGTCCTATGTGTTAGTACCTACTGCAAGAGCCTCTCTTGAAGAACTACTGTTATGGTAAGTTCTTACATAACTGTACTTTCTGCACCCACAGTGATTTTACCTTCCCTTTCCCTCCAATGGATACATCCTTTTCTGCCTGTATTCCTTTGCTGATGTAAATGGCCACCCCTCCCCTCTATCTGTCCCTCTGTCTTGCCTATGTAATGTGTACCCAGGGACTGTCGGCCCAGGTTTCTGAAGCAGCCACTAGATCCAGCCCAGAGTCTGCCACTAGTGCCTGAAGCTCCCACACCACTCTCCAATTTCTTGTCCCATTCCTCTTGGTTCTTGACTGACTTCCCCTTCACAATGTCCCGTGTTCTTTCTTTCTACAGGTCTGTTTCTACACTCCCCAGTCCTCTGAACTCATTCTACTCTGCTGCTACTAATACCCCGTAGTCCCCATCCCCAAGACGGTCCTGGCTAGACTCCCCAATTCACCCTCCTGAACTGTGGAATCCCTAGCCCCAGCCTCCCCAGCAGTTTAACTGTCTGCAGCCTCAGCGTCAAACTTCTGCCATAATGCACTGGTCCCTACTGTAGTTAGCTGAAGGCCATCACCTTTGAAGAGTCTTCTGTCCCAGACATGTCCCTCCCACAGTTCCCCACAAAATAGTATCCCTGTTCCTGACACACCCATTAAACTCCTACTTACTCTAACCTCCCCCTTCTCCTTATCCCTGATAGAAGGACCTCAGAAAAGGCCAAGGAACAGTGCTTTTTCAGTCCCCCCCCCCCAAGGATCTGGAAGTTCCACTTCACTGTCTGCACAGGCCAGTCACCATATTGTTAGTACCAGTGTGTACCAGCACTCCATGCTCCCTCCTCTCCTCCCTGTCCTTTCCCAGTCTCAGATAGATGATGCTCAAGATAGCCATCTGACCACCACCTCCCCTTCTCCCATTGCCTGCTACCCTTGCCACACCTCTATCTAGAGTCTCATATTACTGTAATCCTCCTTCCTGACTTCTGCCCACAGGTTTCACCATGTCTGCTTTCCCCTCATCGCCAATTGTTCCTTACATTTGTGTATGGTTGCTCATACATCATTCTATGTCTGTTTTGTAAATTTGCTTTGATGCTAAAATAGCTACACTAGCACACCCTACAGAAGGTCAGCAATCATTCTATGGCTCCCCCTCCCGCCTTTTTCTTTCTTCCCATTGGAGACAGGCTCTCAGCCCCAGCCCTCTGGACCAGCATACACTTCCTCTGGTCCACCAAGGGATATAAATCCCCTATGGATTTCACCCCATGGATTGCACCCCCATGTTGAGGATGCACATAGCCAGATGTCTGGTGGTTAGGTGGCATGGAGGGCTTCATGAACCCACCTGTTCCCATTTGACTTGTTCTGGTCCCCATTCACCTGCCATGATGACATGTCAGAACATGCATTTGGAGAACCATGGCCCCTCTTTTCAAGTAGCATGCTAAGATGCACTACCACCAACCCTCTAACTGGTGTCAGTCAGAGGCTGAAATGACTGGTCACACCTCCCTGGGACAGAACGGTAGTCTCTGGGATGCTCAGTCCTCTCTTGCCTTGCCAACCCCAGAAAACCCATGCTTGTTCCCAAACACAGCTTGCCAGGTTGGCTAGAGGTAAGGTGCATAAAGCCTCAGCCTTCCATACCTCAGGGCCAGCAATCATGTTTTATTTATTTATTGAACTTTGGAACTGGGTAGGCCCACTGGGACCAGAGGTACTTTTTTTCCCCCTAGGATGACTAAGAATTAATTACAGGCAGATGTACTGACAGTAAATAAGTACTGTACAATAAACTGGATTAATTACAAGCTGATATACAGACAGTAAATAGGTATAATGTATGCAAGAAATTACAAGGTATTGGATACATTAAAAAAGCACTAATATACAGACATTTAACATACAAAGCAGTACATTTTACTAAAGGAAGATACTGTAATAATACAGTGGAGCCCATTTAATCGTATACCTCATAATCGCAAATCCCACATTTATTTATTTAGTTTTTGTTGACCGGGTAAGTGCACTAGACAAATCCTGCCTATTTTCAGGCTGAGTAGGCAGCACAGGCTAGATACCATGGATAAGTGTGGTCAGGGTCGCACTAGAACCCTTTAGATGAGAGACTGTTATTGTTAAATTATTGTGAGGGCATCAACCTGGAGAGGAGACTATCTAACCTACATATACAAAACGTAGCTGGGTCTACTGATCCAGAAGTTTGACACTATACAGTATCAGCGATAATAGGTAGATTCCACAGAGTCAGGAAAACAAAGCAAGCTAAAATAAGTAGAATAATATAAATCCTAGATTGGTTGCTAGTAGCACACTAGAAAACTAGAAAGAGGCAGACCTTAGATAGGGTGTATGCTGAAACACACTGAGAGGGAGTAACAGTATAAGCAGGTCACAAGACACCTTTGCAGGCAGCTATTTGTGTATGGACCCCTGATAGTACAATTGATATTAAGGACACAGGTTATGTAACCCAAATTAACTACTCTGATTGGGGTAGAATAATACTAGCACATACTAGAGATACACAGAGCAATACAGGGTAAGCAAAACTCCAGCTGAATATACCAGTCAGTGAGTAAAGTTTTAAATGCAGGGTACAAGTCAGTACAGACTAGTAAGAGTACCTTCAAGGATTCCATTAGTCAGGAACTCACAGAGACACTAGGGAGCTGAAACAGCATGACCAGCCTCCAGCTAACTCCTAGCAGATTCCCTTTGTCCTTTATGCTCATCATTAGTGCTAGGACCGCAAGCAGGAGGACCACTTGGCTATTACTTTTATAGGGAGAGTCGATCTCCCAGAACTCTGCCCTCTATCACTTAACTGCCTGATTGGCAACCTTGCAGTCTGTGGTGGGCAAACGGGTTCATGGGAACAAAGGACCCTGTGGCTGGCTCTGGTAGTGATCTTCAGTGGAGGGAGCAGATCTGTGCCAAGAAGCTCTCCCTCTCACCCTCTGTAGGTCTGATACAGTGGCAGTATCTGTCAGGATGGCATAGGGCAGAGGTTTGTAGAAGATTTAAACCTCAGCAGGGCTTCCAGAACTCCGCCCCCCCATCACTCAACCATCTGCCCAATTGGTAGCCTTGCAATTTGTGGCAGGCAAATGGGATTGCAGGAACAAAGGACACCATGGCTGGCTCATGTGTTAATCTCCAGTGGTGGGAAGGGAGCAGGTTTACATATAGAAGTTCTCCCTCTCACCCTCTGTAAGTCCGATGCAGCAGCGGTGTCCATCATGATGGCATGGGGTAGAGGCTTGTAGAAGATTTAAACCTTGGTGGGGCTCCTAGAGCTCTGCTTCCCTATCACTTGACCATCTGCCTGATTGGCAGTCTTGCAGTCAGCAGTGGTAAAACAGGATTGTGGGAACAAAGGACCCATGACTGGCTCTGGCGGTGATCTCCGGTGGAGGGGAGGGAGAAGGTTTGCAGAAAGAAGATCTCACTCCCACTCTCTGTAGCTTTAAAGCGGCAGTGGTGGTATCCATCAGGATGGCATGGGGCAGAGGTTTTTAAGTCTAGGGAATTTTTTTTTTGGGGGGGGGAGTTAACAGTTTCCCTTATGCATGTTTCACATATAGAGCAGCTACTGTGTAGAAAAAAGAAATTTCTTCATGCTTACCATAATTTCCTTTTCTGTTGGCTCCAACATTGTCAATGGGAAGTCAGAACTACTGGGTATAGTGCACCCCTACTAGGGGAATGGCACAGACCAAAGCTTTAGAATACTGGGCATATGAGGATTCCGAACAGCAGCAACTCTCCAGTCACTACTGTCCTCGTAGTGACTCAATCAATAAATAAACGACATATTCACCTATATAATATAAACAACCTACAATTAGTCTTTCTACTCCTGTATGATTTTCTGCTTAGGCATAATATAGAAAGGACTCTCTTACTTTATGGTATGCCTTCTAAAAGGACGGAGAACATCTGTAGTCTCAACAGACACATGCTTACTAGGTTACAGGTTCAGAAACTAATTTGATCATGAAGGCTTCGCCTCCTGTAGATAAGCCATCTGCAAAAACTCAACTTGGAACAAGAGAAAAATGAAAACATTAACTTGGCAGACAAAACTGAGTGCAGTGAGTCAGGGAGATACCTTTGGCTAGCTTCAAATTGAACCTTCTAAAACTGTGGAATGGCAGCCAATCAAAATTTAAACAACCTCCTACCTTAAGACCCTTTTTTCCTCTTTGTTTTTCAGAGAAGCAGCAGGAAAAAAATTGGAAGGATGTCTGCAACAAGAGAAACTAGGGGTTTAATTGAAAAAAAAACAATGGATGTTCCCTGCTGTCATACCGGATAATATTCTCCCACAGGAGCTAGGCTCCTGGGTGGGCCTCATTGACAATATTGGAGCGAACAGAAAAGGAAATAAAGACATTTCTTCTTTCTGTAGTGCTCCACATTATCAGTGGGAAGTCAGAACTACTGGATTCTAAGAAGCAGTACCCAGAAACAAATACCAGGAGGGGGAAGAATATTATTCTATATACTGTACCATAAAAAAAGGAAGGGTAAGGACTCTACTTGCAACACTCAGTGGCCAAGGGCCACATCAGCTGAACTTTTCACATCCAGTTTGTAGTGTTTGGTGAAAGTGTGGACGGAGAACCACATGGCTGCCTTGCATTATTCTAAACAGATGCTTCACCTTTCTCCACCCAGGAAGTGGCCATCGCCCTGGTGGAGTGAGCCTTGATGAGGGCCAGAGGGCTCTTTTTTGCTGCCACATAAACTTTGGCAATGTAGGCCCTCACCCATCTAGCCAGGGTGGCCTTTGAGGCTTTCTGACCCTGCTTAGCCACCCCGAACAGATTGAACAAATTGTCTGATTTTCAAAACTCGGTCAAATCCAACTTGTGCAACTCCTTCTCCATTGGGTGAGAGGGTTATGGACAGAAGGATAGAAGGCAAATCTCTTGGTTCACGTGGAAGGCTGGGGGTATCTTAGGGACAAAGGACGTCACTGTTCTGAGCACCACATTGTCCCTGTGCATGATCAGATATATCTCCTTGTATGATAAGGCTTGGAGCTCACCAATCCTTCTGGCTGAGCACCTAGCGACCTAAAAACACCTTGTAAGACAGCACTTCCAGTGGAATAGATGTCAAAGGTTTGAAAGGCTCTTTACAGAGCTCATTCGGAACCAGATTCAGATCCCATGGAAGAACTGGCAATCGGAACATAGGTTGAATCCTGCTAACAGCACACATAAAATGAACAACCTCTCTATTAGTCCATAAGGCCATACCCAAAGAAGCCCCTAGTGCCAAAATCTGACCTCTTAGAGTGCTCAGGGCTAAACCCTTCTCCACTTCATCATGCAGGAAATCCAGAATCTGGGGAACTGAGGCCTTGTAAGGCTGGAAATTCTTTTCCCTGGCCCAAGCTGAAAAGGTGGTCCAAACACAGGCATAAGCTGTGGAAGTGGAAGTCTTCCAGGCAGCCATCAGGGTGTCTACTACCTTCTTAGAGAAACCTAGCTTCAGGAGTCGTCTCCTTTCAGGGTTCCATGTAATATGGGTGAATACACATGGGCAAAGGAAAAGCAGCAAAAGAGCGAGGCTGCAAAGGGTGACCCTGGATAATTTCAACACAAATAGAGAGCACTCACCAGCAGTGGCAGTGTAAGGCTACAAAACAGGAAACAGTACAAATAAGAAAAAGCCTCATTGCCCTCCCTTAAAGTAAAATTGATAAACCGAGTCCAAACTCCTGTGTGTCTTGTAAATATCCAAATGGAAATATTAAGTAGACAAGCACACACTGGAAAAATAAATATATATATATTGAATCAGGTGCCACCCCAGCTAAAATGCCTGACAGTGTTTCGCTCCCTGTCTCAGAACTTTATCAAGGACTAAAAGTTACTTTCAAGTACGTACCCTTAATTTATTTAAATTTTGTTAACCGGGTAAGCCCACTGGGCCCAAAGGTCCCTTTTTCAGGGGCAACCTGGAATTAGTTACATACAATCTTATTGGATATTTCAGCAATTACAGAGAAACAAGGCAATTGCAGGAACAAACAAACATTTTCATAGTGCATTACATTTCAGGGGTATGTGCCATTTCTAGAGACATCTTATTATCACGTTACACTAGACAGGAGGTGACTTCAGACAATGACATGTTAACACAAGCAACTATGATTTAAGGAAACAAGCATAGACCCCAATAGAGCATTTTGGTATAATTCACCTTACAAAGTGGTGCTCTAACCCTGTTTCTCCTATACACATAAGTATTTTTACAACGTGAGTATTCAGGCTAACAATCCCCTAATAAATTATCTAATACATACAATATCTAGCTATACAGTACTACACGCTCCCCTAAAAAACTAATTTCTATATGAATCAATGTGAATACTATAATAAATATATAATGCATGGTAGAATGCTGTTAACCTTAGGAAATCATAATTTCCTAAGGTTGTTATCCCATCGATGTAACGTAGTAATTTTGTTAACCTATCGATGCTACGTCACATCGATAGGTTAACAATGGGGATCGGTCTGTGCATGTGCGCACCTTTTTTTACACTTGGGAACCGACGGATGCACACAGCGGTAAGGGAAGGACTGAACGTCCATGGCGGTGACTCCATTTAGAAAAGTAAGGAGCCGTTTTCCCTTTTTCTTGGAACCATACGCTATAAAAAACAATGCATGGTCCTTCTATTGGCAACTGGTTACTGTTAACCGTCTCGAGGTTACCATGGCAACATAAACCTCTCGAACTTCGCTGTCAATGTTTACACGGTCGCCCTGGCAACCTCTCCATGGTTAACAGGCCGGTTACCGATAGAGAACCATACATTGTCCTCTATATGCATAAATAAATGGTTAAAATAGACAAACAAAGCAAACTGACTGCAGTTAATTTTTAGTTACATTTTGGGTTAATTGCACCAACTTTTAATTGCCAAACCTCAATAGTGAATCAATAAACATTGATATCAAATACTAGGAGCAGACAACAAGTCCTTGTGTTTGATTTCACAGACAATTTAGTGATCAACGCTGACCAATCAGAGCCACTCTAAAATGTCCTGGTGTGAATAGATTTTGTATTTTTTTTTTAACCGGCAGATCCCCCATCATACTTCTGCCCTGGTCACGGCCCCCAGTGCTCCCAACAACCATGATTGCCAGCATTCCTCCTGAGTCACCTCCCCAGGCTTACCCCCGAGGGCAGGGCCACAGCACTGCCCCTAGTTCCAGTGCCACGAACCAGTAACTGCTTGGGAGTGCTGGCAACGGTGGCTAATTGAAGCCAGGGGAAGGCTTTATGGAAACAGAGGACCCACCCCTCCTGATTTTCTTTTTTCCTCCGGGAGGTGGGGATGTGCAATGACATCCAGTGTCCACTCCACCTCCATTGCCTTCAAGCGCCGGCAGCTGCGTGACTCCTGGCCTCTACCAGGGGTCCGTCTTGCACCGGGCACTGCCCCGCCCTCCCCCCAGAGAAGGAGAGCAGTCCGTAGGACGCTCTATCTTTCTCCCCCTGGCTAGCCCTCCAGTGACTCAAGCCCATTCCTGAACCTGGGTTGCCAGCGTTGCAAGCAGAAATCCAACCACGGCACCAACGGGCCGGCTCAAAGAGATTTTAAATGAATCAAGCAAGGTCCATATTGAGTTGTTGTGCAAATTGTAATACTAGAGGAGTTTGCTGGTTACCATGGGAGCCAAAGAATAAGCTATCTGCCCTCATAAACACAGGATCCTCACAGTGGAAACAGCCTAAAGAAAACTATTACAGCTAAAGGCATACCAAGGGTGTTGTATCTCAGACAGACCCAAATTATTGTTTCAAATACAGGGTAATTTCCAATCTGGTATTCAAACCTAGCAACTTTAAAGCCCCAAGCATATATGTCCAGAAAGCTTCCCTTTTTAAAGTTAACTGCTTAATGTTCCCTCCTCTTGGACCCAAATGTACACGTTCAATACCTATAAAGCTCCAAGCATGTGCCCCATATCCCTGTGTGAATCTGATATGTGCTGCAAGTATATTTCTCAGATTAACACATTCAGTATCCCTAACATGTTCCACCACTGTAATGAACGGACCAGTATATCATGTAAATGTTGGCCCTGTTTATACACATTGTAGACAATAGGGTGAATGAGATCAAAACACAGTTTATAGAAAGGGAGTACAGTAAAAAGAGTGTACAAAATGTCCTTGTATCACTTCTAGACAAGGACAGAAATGATCTTTTGACACCTCGAAATAATAGGGAAAAGGAACTTGATCTCAGAAGTAAATTAATTTCCATATATTCCCCTGAAGCCAGTGACATTAGGAATATTATAATGAAACACTGGAATAGTATAGAGAGAGATCCAGTATTGGGCAAAGCAATTTTGGGACCCCCACAATTTGTGCATAAACGGGGCCAAAATTTACAGAATATACTGGCCCATTCATTACAGTCCTTTAAACAACAGAAGCAATCTGATGTGTGTGTGTGTGTGTGTTGGGGGGGGGGGGGTCAGCTCCACAGGTCTGTGCCCCATGTGGATGTTACAAATTTGATAAATTTGTTACTAAAGGCAAAGAATTTACCCGATCCCACAAATGACAAAAAATATGTGATTTGGGAACTTGTGACATGGAAAATGTCATATATTTGGCCAGCTGCCTGTGTGGATCATTTTACATGGGAAAAACTAACAGAATATTTAAAACTCACATGGGGGAACATGTTAGGGATATTGAAAATGTTCATCTGAAAAATATACTTGCAGCACATATGAGATTCACACAGGGATATGGGACACATGCCTGGAGCTTTAAAGGTATTGAACACGTGCATTTGGGTCCAAGATGAGGGGACGTTAATCCATTAACTTTAATAAGGGAAGCTTTCTGGACATATACAGTATACTTGGGGTTTTAAAGCCACCAGACTTGAATACCAGATTAGAAATTTCCCCATATTTGAAATAGTAATTTGGGTCTGTTCGAGATACAACACCCTCGGTATGCCTTTAGCTGTGATATATAACATTTATGTGGTGTAGGTTGTAGCTTCTTTCATATGTATTCTTTTAATGAAAAAACAGTGGTCTTATTCTAACATACTAAAATGCCAGCAGAATAGGCCTAATGGTCTTTCGTGTCTGCTCGTTTGGTCAGCCCCCACCCTGGGTGCTGACCTTGCTGTCCCCCTCGCCTTCTCTGGCTTCTCCCTTCCCAGTTCCAGATATTCTTGCTGCATTGGATTTTGCTTCCTGAACCCTTCCCTGTACCTGTCCCAACCTCTTGAACCCCTCCACTGTCTCTGCCTCCACCAGCCCCTCAGGTAGTGCATTCCATGGCTCTACCACCCTCTCAGTGAAGTAGCACCTCCTTTCTCCCTGAATCTTCCCCTCCAGCTTCCACCCATGCCCTCTAGTGCCCCTCCTCCTTCCTTGAAGCACCTCACTGTTCTCCCCCTATTTACCCTCTTCCCTTGTACCTGAGGACCTCTATCATGTACCCCGGTCCCTTCTCTCTTCCAAAGTGTACATATTTAGCTCTCCGAGCCTCTCTCATAGGTCCTGTCCCCAAGCCCCAAATCATTTTGGTTGCCCTCCTCTGGACCCTCTCCAGGAGGTTAATATCCCTCTAAGTGCGGCCTCCAAACTGCACTAGTACCCAGCTGGCCTCACCAAGCAGTTATACAGAGGAGTATCACTCTCCTTCTGGAGGTGATCCCCTAGCGATGCATCCCAGCATCCTGTTGGCCTTGCTGCTGCCCTCCTACAAGTCTCAGAGTTGTTCATCTTGACATCCACCACCACCCCCAGGTCCCTCTCAGCCATTGAGACTTGTAGTATTTCCCAAGTGTACACTTGGCCTGGGTTTCTAGCTCCGGTGGAGTACCTTGCATTTCCTGCATTAAACCTCAGCTTCCACTTTCTAGACCATCTTTCCAGAGCCTCCAGGTCCCCTGCAGGCCACCTCCCTCCTCCCCATCCACCACCGCCTCCCAGTTTGAGTCATCTGCAAAGAGACTCATCTCACTCCTGATTCCTGTCCTTATGTCAGATACGTGAGGCATGCTGAACAGAAGGGCCCAAGGACTGATCCTGTGGGACCCCACTAATGACCCTCCTGGGAAAGAGACTATCCCACCAACACGACCCTCTGGGTCCGGTCCTGGAGCCAATTGCCTATCCATCGGATCATCTGGTTTCCCACCCCATTTCTCCTAGTTTATCCAACAGGCCCACGTGAGGAACAGAGTCAAATGCCTTGCTGAAGTTCTAGAAAGAGGACATCCACTGGTCTACCCAGGTCCAAGGCACTTGTCACCCAGTCATAGAACTCCACCAGGTTTGTCTGACCGATTTCCCAGGATGAATCCATGCTGTCTATCGTCCAGGCACCCTGACTTATCCAGGGTCTCCCCTAGCCTCTCCTTGACAATGCCCTCCATCACCTTGCCCACCACTGATATCAGGCTGACAGGCCTGTAGTTCCCTGCCACCTCCCTTGATCCCCCCTTGTGGATAGGCACTACATGCGCCACCTTCCAGTCTTGGGGCACCCACCCTGTCCTCAGAGAGATGGTGAAAAGCTCTGCCAGGGGTTTCGCCAGGACATCTGCAAGTTCCTTCAGCACTCTAGGAAGTAATTTATCTGGCCCCGGTGCTTTCTCCGTCTTATGGGAGCTGAGGGCTTCCCTCACTCTCTCTGCTGTGATTTCCACTTCCAGTACCTCTTCTCCCTGCTTAGCCCTCCCCCCACCTGCCAGTGATGCCCCCCCTCCCCAGACCTGCCGATTGGTAAGGGCCCCCCTCCTCATTATCTCTGTCTCTCCCATGTATGATGCAGCATCCCCATTTTCCTGGTGAAAACTGAGGTGAAGTACTCATTTAGTACCTCAGCCTGCTCCTCTGGGTCTTGTGCCCATCTCTTCCCTGATTTAATCCTGCTAATCTGCCCTTCACCCTTCGTCTTTCCCCAATGTATCTAAGAACCCTTTTCCCTCTCCTAATTTCCCTGGCCAGGTTCTGCTCCTTCCTTGCCTTAGCCACCTTCACCACTCAGTGGCCTTCTAGCCATCAGCTCCTACTCCCCTCGATCCTTTCCTCCTTGAGCACTTGAATTTCTTATAGGCTGCTTTCTTTCCCCAAGACCACCTCCTGGACCTCCTGGTCCACCAACAGGAGTTTTTGGGTCCACCGCATTGTCTTACTCTTGCACAGGTGCTGGTAGCATCCTGCACCCCTCTCCTGATGATTTCCCACCTACTATCAGCGTCCATGTCTGACCCAATCCCATCCAAATGCTCCTTAAGGATTCTTCCCATTTCTTAAAATCCACCCCCTGAAGTCTTACTTCCGTCTTTGTGCAGCCTTCTACCCCTCCTCAGGTCCAGGCAGAACCAGACGTGACATGGTCACTCTCCCTCAATGGGTCCCTTACCTCCAGGCCCCCAATCTGAGTCGCTGTCTGCCAGGATACATCCAGTACCCGTGCCTCCCTGGTCGGTTCCCTCACCTGCTGAGTTAGGAGCATCTTGAAAGACATCCAACAACCTCCTGTTCCCTGGTCACAGAGGATGTCAGTATCTCCCAGTCTGTTCCTGGCATGTTTAAGTCCCTAACACCACCACCTTTCCTCTGCCCAGTCTGCAGTGTCTCCTAACATCTGCCACCAGACTGTCCTCCAGCTCCTCCGCCAGGGCAGGGGTCTATACACCACTTCCTATTTTTACTCTCTGCCCCCTTGTTATCAAGGTGGCCCAAATCACCTCACGGTTCCCTCCGCCTCCTCTACTCCCCTATGCCAATGCAGTTTTTACTATCATTGCTACCTCCTCCCTTCCCTCCCCTGTCCTTCCTGAACATAGTGTAACCCTCCAGGTTCAGGTCCCAGTCATGTCTTGTAGTGGCCCAAGTCTCAGTGACTGCTGCCACATCCACTGCTCCCTCAGTTAACATCGCCTGGAGCTCAGGCGTTTTGTAGCCCAAGCTCCTGGCATTTATGGACTACCTTCCACGCTTTCCCTATAGTTCCATTTCCCTGCTCGTGTTCCCATGGGGATTCCGTTTTCCCCTGGTCTGCACTTTGCCAGTTGGTCTTTTCCTGCAATCCTTCTGGTCCCCAGGGGGGTGGAGACAGAGTCCCTCCTTTATCGGCATCCCCTTGACTGCCTTTTCTCCCATCCCACCCCCCTTCACAAGTTTAAACCCCACTTTTCACCAATGAACTCCTCTATTTTCAACTTAAGGATTCCCCTTCCCTCCAAATTGAGATGTATTCTATCTCTAGCATACAGCTCCTTATCCTGCCAGGTCTCCCCCCAATCCCCCATCAACCCATACCCTCTGGCCTCACACCACTCCCTGAGCCACTGGTTTATCTCCCTAATTTTCCTTTTGTGTTCCCCACTAGCCCTTGGCACTGGCAGGATTTCTGAGCAGGAAACTGTGCATCCTATGTCATGACAGACCCTGGCGAGCTCCTCAGATCTTGCCTGTATCTCTAGCTCGCTATTTCCCTCAATGTCATTTGTGCCCAGGTGGACCAGTATGTCTGGGGAACCCTACAGTCCTTGCCAGCTGATATACCTCGTGCTTAGCCCTGTGCAACCGTTAGTCCAGGGAAGCATCTTGTTCTAACTGGCCAGGCTTCTCCCTCCTATTCCATTTGATACCCCTGATCATAGAATCCCCAGCAGGAGCACTCTGACCACTCCTTTTCCTCCATTCCCCCCCCTTCCATGTCCCTCATCCTTTCTACCGACCCTTTCACCCAGCTGGCTCCTTGTTCCTCCTCCTATCTGTGTGCCACATGCTACCCGCTCCTTATTTACCATGGCCACTCCCTCCCCTCCAATCCTATGCCTCTCCTCCTCCTGAGTATCCTTCTGTACCTTGTTAATTCCCCCCTCACTGCTCACAACTGGTCCTTCTCCCCCATCTGCTAAACTAGCCTGGCTCATCCTCCCTTCCTTCCTGTCTCCATTTAGTTCCTCCTTGCTCGTCGTGCTCCCCTGGCCTACCCCCTCAGCTCTCTTTACTGAATCCTCCTTGTACTTCTGGTCCTTCTTTACCTTTCCTCCCAACTGGTCCTTCTCCTTGCGCTTTCTTCCCTCTTCCCCCTGCCCCTCCTGCTCCGATTCACTGCTCCCCATTCTCCTGCATTCCAGGTCCCCCTGTTCTTCCTGCTATCTGGCCTCTGCCTCCTGCCCCCACTCCCACACCTTTCCGTCTCTAACCACCTCTGTCGTGGCTACATCCCCCCTCATCCTTGAGCAGTAGAAGAGAATTAGGCGGTTACTAGTATAAGGTCTGATCCACCTCCCTGCCTTGCTTCCTTCTGTCCAGCACTGGCTATCCGCCTGCTTCCCTAAGAATCTTGTCCTCAGTCCCCTTTGAGGGTCCCAGTTACCTGCCTGCTTCCTTGGTAGTGTCCTTTTTGGGGCCCCTCTGCCAGGGTCCCTATGTGACCCTAGGTATTCTCCTGCACTCCTTTCCCATACCCCCCCCAGTGCTTGGTGCAACCCTGTGGAGATTTCCAGCCCCTTCCCCAACCATACCACCCCCTTCCCCAGCTTTCTCCTCATCCCTGCAACCTCCTCCCTAAGCTGTACTAGCTGAGCCTACACTGGGCAACCACCAAACTTCAAGCCGTCCAGTATCATGGCTGCTTCACACCCTGTGCACCCCACCACCCTCCCAAAGATGCCGGCCCTAATGATGTGTGGTTCCATCCCTTTCAAATAGGTTTCCTGGTGAGCCACCAGGTTCCCCTATTCCAAGATACCCCTACTGCCTAATCAGGTCACCCACTAATCCTAGAGACAGTCCCACTGTACACCAGTAACTCTGTTACTAGGTGCAGTACAAATACATTAAACATGTAAGGAAAATGAACAACTCCTAAGCTCCTCTCTCCCGGCCTTTAAATTCAACCCCAGTGGCTAGAACTACATGAGCTACACCAGCCTTTTTCCTCCAATTGCAGGGCAGGTCTTCTCCTATAAATTTGGACTTCTGGGAGGGAGGGTGGGGAGGAGGAGGTCTTAGGCAGACACCTGACAGAGAGAGTGTATCAGCCCTGTGTCTCCCTCCAAGCCCTGCAGCTAAAGAACCAGGCCCAAGCAAATCCCACCAAACAGGTTTTAAATCAGAAGAAATAGGCCTCTACCAGCTAGCCTGTTACAAAGTGAAACATCCACAAAAGAGCCCCTTACAGCCACTAAATCAGTTTACAAACATCCAGGATACCCCAGAACAATACCCTGCTAGCCCCTTAGAAGCAAGAAAGAAAAGAACTAACCTACCAAGTAAAATCCACAAGAACCCTGTGAAAACAGCAGCAGCTACTGTCCTGGAACACAACTGATCCTGCCCCCTTCCAGTTCTAATTGTGTTTGTTTTCTTCAGGCTGTTCCACTGTGAGGATCCTATATTTACGAGAGCAGATAGCTTATTCTTTGGCTTCCATGGTAACCAGCAAAGTCCTGTAGTAATACAATTTGCACAACTACTCAGTATGGACCGTTGCTGATTCATTTAAAATCTGTTCACACCAGGACATTTTAGAGTGGCTATGATTGGACAGCTTTGATCACTGGATTGTCTGAGAAATCAAACACAAAGACTTGTTGCCTGCTCCTAGTATTTGATATCAGTGTTCATTGATTCACTATTGAGGTTTGGCAAATAAAAGTTGGAGCAATTAACCCAAAATGTAACTAAAGATTAACTGCAGTCAGTTTGCTTTGTTTGTCTATTTTAACCATGTTTTTGTGCATATAATTATTATAGTACTGTATTCACATTGATTCATATAAAATTAGATTTTTAGGGGAGCGTATAGCACTGTATAGCTAGATATTATATGTATTAGATAAGTCATTAGGGGATTGTTATCCTGAATACTCACACTGTAAAAATACCTATGTGTACAGGAGAAATGGAGGTATTTGAGGGGATATGTTTGGAGGTAACTTTTAGCCCTTGATAAAGACAGGGAGTAAAACGCCATTGGGCATTTTAGTTGGGGTGGCACCTAACTGAATATATATGTATTTATTTTTCCAGTATGTGTGCTTGTCTACTTAGTAAAATATTTCCATTTGGATATTTACAAGACACACAGGAGTTTGGACTCAGTTTACCAATTTTACTTTAAGGGAGGGCAGCAAGGCTCTTTCTTATTTGTACCTACCCTGAATAAACAGCGATCGCCAAAAGGATGATAACACTGTTTTGTGTTCCTCCCTTTCTATATATAATCAACTCCAGGGGGATGACACTTGTGGAGGGGGAGAAAGCTGTAGGTCACCATTTCGGTGATTGCTTTTGTTCCTGGTTGCCCTTTTTAACTCACTGTTCTGTTGCCACCATTATTGAAGTCACGATTTTGCAATCGCTCATATCATGGGATACCCCTTTCAGAAGCCAGGCAAAGAGTTGCATTGGTCACAGATTTGGGTGCAGAATGGGGCCCTGAGAAAGAAAGTCCCCTCACACTGGAAGGCGGAAGGGAGCTCGCTGAGCTAGATTCACCAGGTCTGAGAACCACGGTCTTCTGGGCCACTCTGGAGCTATCAGGAGAAAACTTCCTCTTGGGTGTCTTATCTTTCACATGATCTTGGGAAGCAGAGGGAGAGGAGGGAAGGCGTATGCCCTGTTGAAGTTCCACTCCTGAGAGAGGGTGTCCGCTTCTGCCTGTGGACTCTGGTACTGACTGAAGAACCTTAGGATCTGAGCATTAAGACTGGAGGCAAACAGACTGATCTGAGGCCGACTAAACCTTTGGCATAGAAGGCTGATGACCTCCAGGTTCAACATCTACTTCCCCGGATGAACAACTTCGTGATTTAGCCAGTCGGCCTGAATGTTCAGCTCCTGTGCCAGGTGAACCACAGACATGGATAGAAGATTCTCCTCTGCCCATAGGAGGAGATTGGAGGACTACCTTAGCATCTCCCTGCTCCTTGTGCCACCTTGATTGTTTATGTACGCCACTGTGACAGCATTGTCTGACCTTATTTTCACTTCTTTTTGCTGTAGCAGACCTTGAAAATGAAGAAGAGTTAGTCAAACTGCCCTTATTTCCATAACATTCATGTGGAGATGCTGCTCCAGCACTGACCAGGTTCCCTGGATGGGTATCTGGTTCAGAACTGCACTCCCCAGCCTAGCAGACTGGCATACGTCATCAGGATCAACTCTTGAGGGAGCTCCAAGAATACTCTCTTGCTCAGATTCTGCAAGTTCACCCACCAACTGAGGGATTGTTTCATCCAAGTGGAGAGGAGAGTTCTGGCTTGATAGTCCTCCGAGATCGGGGCCCAGGCTGACTGCAACCTAACTTGAAGGGGCCACATGTGAAAGTGAGCCCATGGAACTAGATCTATCGCTGCCATCATGAGGCCCAGAATCTGCAACAGGTGGAAGACTGAAGCCTACGACTGAGTTCTGAGCCACTGAACCTCTTTCAGCAAGGTTTGAATTTGTGACGGTGACAGGAAAACCCTCTCTATACCTGTCTGGAATACTGCTCTTAAGTGTTGCAGGGTCTGTGACAGATTGAGAGAGCTTTTCTCTTGGTTCACCAGCCATCCATGTGACTCGAGGAATTCCAGAGTCCTGAGTACCAACTTCCTCACTAGGGTCATCATAGGGGCTCAAATGAGCAGGTTGTCCAGGTAAGGACAGACATGATGTCCCTTCTGATGAAGATGGGCTACCAGGAGGATGAGGATCTTTGAAAAGACCCTGTGAGCAGTCGCTAGCCCAAAGGGAAGAGCTCTATACTGGAAATGTTGGTCCAGTATTGAGAACTTGAGATACTTCAGATGAGACTGATGAACAGGAATGTGCAGGTGTGCATCTGTCAGATCTGTGGAGGCTAAGAAATCCCCTGGCTGAACAGCTTGGATGATTGATTGTAGAGACTCCATCTTTGAAGGTTGAGTGGTGCAGGAACTTGTTCAGATGCTTCTGCTCCAGAATGGGCCTGAAGTCCACCCCCCAAGAATCCCTGGTTTTGTTCACTCGGTGGGACTGGCACAGTCACTTCTATTTGGAGAAGGTGGTTCAACATCTCTGAACTGGCCTGTCTCTTCACAGGGTCCTTGATGGCCGGGGATGGGAGAAAACATCCTCTGAGGAAACTGTTGCAAATTCTATAGCATAGCCTAAGGAAAGACTTCCCAAAACCCATGCATCTGAGGTTAACTAGGCCCTTCTTGAGTGGAACTCATGCAGCCTCCCACCAGCGGAAGGGGGGCAGAGATGGGCCGTGTACCTTCATTGGGAGGCACCAGACTTTGGCCCTGTAGCTTCAGAGCGATGCCTGGAAAGGGCCCCTCTGTTACTTAAGCTCTTGTTACCAGATCAAGCTCCTCTGTTCCTCTGGCTGCCAAAGTTCTGAAAGGGATGAAAACTTCCCTGAAACTGCCTGCACTGGCCGCTCCCTTGACCTCTACAGGTTGATGCAGCCTTATGCTGTTGCTTTGATTCTGGAAGTAGGCCCTTCTTATCCTTGATTTCCTTTAATATATCATCCAGGCCAGACTCAAACAACAATCCTGCCTCGGGGGGTTTGAATAGTCTAGTCTTTGTAGGCTTAATCTGCAACCCAATGCCTCAGCCATGTGCCCCACATGGCAGACACAGTGTAATAGGTGAAGCAGGCTGACATGTGCAGATTCTGTACTGTGGAATCCTCTAGAAAAATGGAAGCCATGGCCACCAGTTGCAAAATGCTTGCTCCCTCCGAAACAGGGGGAACGTAGCTAGCCAGGGTGGAAACCCACAAATTCAAGGCCCTGACAATAATAAGAGGCATAGGAAGTGCACAGGTTTGCTCCATTGGAGGCGAAAGTTCTTCTGCATGCAGCGTCAATTCGCTTGTCATGCAAGTCTGATAATGCCACTGAGCCTTCAATAGGTATAGTAGTGTGCTTGACTGAATTATGCATCACCTTGTCGGCCAAAGGAGGGGTTTCCCATCTGTGAGCTTTTTCTTCCAGAAAAGAAAAACATCAAGCTTTTGGCTTTGGCAGGGACTTCCTTTGGTCCATACCTGCCCTCTCCTGTTCAGTAATTTGGTCACAGTGAATAAAGCTCGGAAAACACTTTGGAGTGGAAAATGATGTGAAGAGAATAGGATTAACATTCACAGTCTCTAAGGACTGCTTTTCCTTGAGCTGCAAGGACCTACAAGCCTCTGCTATCAAAAAAGACAAGGATTTGGTATCTAACAGAGAGGGAAAGGAATCCTCCTCTTTGACTCTGTCCACTCCCCTTCTTCCTCCTTTTCTGAGGGGAAGTCCTCATTATAAAGTAACTTGGATGGGTCAGGATTTTCCCCAAGATCCCCAGAATCACCTTCCTGACTCTCTAGATAGTCAGGATCGCAGTCCACCTGTACATCTATATCCGCAGCCCTGTCCTACTGTGGAGCACCTGTATGTGCCTATATGGGCCCCCTTGACCCAAGAAGCCCAATTTGGGGGTTGGGTGTGTTGGAAGTGATGTCCTGTGGAACATCAGGGCTCAATGGCTCTTCCAAGAGCAATAATAAGGATTTTTGCAATTCTACTTTGCCACTGCCAACTGAAGTAACAGGTGCTCCCCTCCCCCAGCTAGAAGGGACTGTAAGAGACATATGTTGGGTAACACAATGGGGACAATAAGAACCCATGAGGAGGGTCTCATAACCCTTTTGTAGGTCTTACATCTTTTGAATGACAATGGTCTCTGATAAGCCATGGTGCCAGAAGTGACCTTATTTAATGAACTTGGGCCCCAAATTTGTTAAAAAAGACCCTCTGTGGGTTGGGTCAGAGGCTGAGAAGAAAATGCGTCAGCTAAAAAGGAATTCAATATTGGGGAGCAAAACACAGCCACAAAAGGCCCGCTATGCATTAGTAGAAGTTGCTGAAGGCTCAGACATGCGCGTGCTTGATACACGGTATGTATGGGATGTCACGCTGCCGTGTATGGTGGTGGCATGTTTGCATGGATGTGTGGTTAGGAAACTGTTGCACAAAGTGTGCTAATGCAAGCATGCACCCAAATTGCTTGGCCGAATGACGGGAAATGTAACGGATGGCTCTGAGGAACTGAAATTCCCGCTGCCGACTGACTAGGAAAGTTACTACAGGAAAACACCAAAACCCTTCAGAAAACACAAATGCAGCTCTCTCCTGTGGGAAAAAAATAAAGATGTGCTGCAGAGCACCAGCAAAACAGAGCTAGCTGTCCGAGAGGATTTCAGAAGGAGCTGCCTCTTAAAGGGACAATCCCCCATCCTAACACAAGCAGAGTACTGGATCTTTTTCTCTTCTTTTTTTCTTTCTTCTATATTAGACAAAAAGGTTACCTAACACTAGAAAGAGGAGGGGCTGGAAGGGACAGAGACATTGAAGTAGATGAAGGGAGACCCCCCAGCACCCTAAGCTAAATATACACCTCAAAAAAATAGAAAAGGAAATACCTGTGGTACCCCCTTTTTTTTTAATCAGAGACCATTCAAGAAATAACACCCTTAATAAATGCTGAGTGCCCCCCCCCCCAAGTCCAGCACTGGAAATATGGATGAAATACGCAGGATAGTCAATTTGAAAGCCGTAGCTTAACGGGCACAGTTTAAATTTAGGGGGTGCTCCCTGTCACCAGGTAGCCCCAACTTGCTACACAGAATAGCAGCTCCAAACTTAAAACAAGTTAAAAAACAACAAAATCTTCAAAACACAGCTTGATTGACGATCCCCTTAGCATGGCACAACTAAGACTGGAGAGTTGCTGCTGCACAGAATCCTCATATGCCCTGCATTCTAAAGCTTTGGGCTGTGCCATTCCCCTAGTAGGGGTGCACTATACCCAATAGTTTTGACTTTCCATTGACAATGTGGAGCACTACAGAAAATCAATAAAAAGAACTGTATTCTGCTGTCATCAGTTGGTGGCTGCATGCAACATCACTACCCCTCTACGTACAGCTCTTAGATTTTTGGTGGAAGTGCTATACTGCTGTCCTCTACTGGTGACTGGTTGGAATGCAGTTTTACTTTGTACACCTGTAATGTACTCATATATTGAATCCTTATCGTTTGCCTTTTGTTCATTGTCTTTTATTGGGCGGCTTTGTATTGTCTGCCTGTCTGCTGGAAACTCCTATGAAAAAGAAGTTACATTTCATTGAGCTGTTCCAGCTGGCAAAATTTCAAATAGATACTTTATGTCTAAAATATATAAGCAAGATGTTCAGTTTTGAAGCAAATAAAAATAATTTAGATGAAATGAAGGGGATAAATATTTGGACTTAATTTTCATTACTAGTCACCTATAAGTAAAAGGATCATACTCATGCAGGCATTGCATTACATTTTTGTCTAGTTATTTATTTATTTAAAGAGATTTACCAGGAAAGACATACTGAGCTATAAGACTAGTTTCCAGATGTGTTCTGGGGGAAAGGGGTGTGGGGATAAGTACATAATAAGCAAACAAAAAGCGTAGTAGTCTGATAATGCAAAAGGTATAGCAATGTACAGTATATACATTAAAGTTATGATATTGTTAAGATAGCATGACTACAACAGGAGTGTGCGATAACCCAGCACTCACAGGCTGCAACATCAGTACAGGATGGGGGGAGGAGATTAACAGGAGGGGTCAACAGGGAGGAGCAACTAAAGAGAAAACTGGGCAGGAAAGAGAGGAGGGGGAAAAAGAAAGAAAGTGATGGGGATAGGGTAGGGAGGAGTAGGAGAGAGAAGATTGGAGTGCAGAAGGAAAAAGAGGATGGAGGAAGAGTAGAATAGTGTTAAGGAAGTAGTGGAGGGGAGGAGGGGAGAGGTGGAGGGATAGAGAGGAAGCAAGTTGGAAGAAATAGAAGAAGGGGGGAAAGGAGGATTAGAAATAAGGGGAAGAGGATGAGTGTAGAGGTTGAAACTGTAGTGGAAATATTGGGGGAAATACTGCCAGTGGATGGGGAAAGAGAAAAAGGGGGAGGTGGGACACTAGAACTATGGGCAATTGCAGGTGGGAGATGTGTAGACTTGGAGTAGCAAGGAAAGAAAACATTTGGAGGAGGTAGAGTGAATTGTTAGTGGAAGAGAGTTCCAGATATTAGGAAAGTGATAGGAGAAGGCATTCTGTCCTGCAATGGATTTATGAGAAGGGAGCAGTAGGGCGTGATAGCTAGAGTTATAGAGAGAGAGTAAGTGGAGGGAGGCACAGGGGAGAGAAGAGAACTAAAATGAGGGAGGAATGAATTTAGAAGTGAAGGAAGCACAGTGTGTTAGGTGGTGATCAACCAAGGACGGGAGGGAGAGATCAGAATATAGAGAACAGTGGTGAGAACGGGGAGGGCAGGCCAAGGCAAAATGACAGAAGGAGTGGAACAGGGGATTCAGTCTGGCCAAAGAGGTTTTAGGTGCAGCACTGTAGACTATATCACCATAATCAAAGCTGGGGAGTACCATCTTAGAAATGATATCCTGGCGAGCAGGTAAAGGGATACAGCTTTTAGTTATAGTGATTTGTAATTGAAAAGTTGCTTTATACCAGATCAGTAGTGATGATGGTTCTATACACATATGTGCAGTTCTTTTGTTCTAACAGTACATTCAATCTCCTCAAACACTAAATGTATTGGAATCTTTAAAAAAATCACTTATTTGGTCTTGAACATGACTTCATTAATGTTAGTATGACAAATCCCAATTTGCACAGTAAGAACCAAATAAAACTTTCTTGCATACTTGCCTCATTTATAAGTTGCTATACAAAGTGATTCAAGATGGCTACCACAGATAACTGTTCTCTGAACAAATCAAGTCACCTAAGTGCAGTAACACATTGCAGGATGTTGCGTTCATTGGGAAGTATAGGCACGCCTCTGGTGTGCATAAATAACTCATCCTATGGCCACATGCCTTGGCACACACTGATGGAGAACCTATATCTCCCAATGAACACACACACCCTGCCATATGCCACCCGGGCAACATCTCAGTGACCTGGCAGCCTAAATCACCAGGGGGATCAGCAATGGGAGATTCAAATGCAGTCTGAGGTGCCCCAGAGCTGTCTGATGTCCCAACATGCTGGCCCCTCATCCTGAACTACTTAGTTATTTAAAGAACTGCATTAGTAGCACCAATAACAGCAGGCAGAAAATGTTAATGTTTAGAAGTAGCCAGTTGTGTTACTTTGTATTAAGTATTTTCCTTTTGCTAATTGGAAGGATTTCAGCCTCTTAATATTGGGTGTGGTGAGTGAAACATCGCTCAGTCTGGAGGCTGGTATACCTAGCGTTGTTCCCTTTCACATCTCATTAACATTGTGACCTAACTGATCATAACATCACTAGTGACCTGTCTGGCAGGTAATTCTTGGTCATGATGTCATCAGTAAGGTCACAATGCTACTGAGCTCTAGAGTAGAACTTAATCTTTCAGTGTCCAGGCAGAGTACTGTTCCACACATCACATCTAGCACTGTCAGGTAGAAAATCTTTTTAGCAATCAAAAAAAGCAAACTTATTTTGGATAGAAAAAGTAACAGTTGACTACTTTGCAACCTGGAGTTTATTCATTTCCCCTTAGCCATCCAGGGATATACTCTGGTACCGGGGATGTGTCCTATTCAGATGAGGGCATGCATAGCTGTAGTGCCAGAACATGCCACCAGTTCTAGCCAGCAAAGACGTGCAACCTGGCCTGCCACCCAATGGGATAACCAGAGTCTGCTCCAGAACCCAGATCACCTGCACACCATCGAGTGGCCCAGTTGACTTTTAAAAGTTAGCATTCATTTCAGGTAGTGATTGTACTAGCTTAAAAAATCGTGCAGGAAAGGCACACTGAGCCAGATCTTGTTTTCTGGTGACATGAAACTAGTACTTAGCCTCCAGAGGAGCAAAGGATTGCCTTGTCAGACCATCTTGAGTGTAATTTGGTCTCCCATGGCTAATCCCTGTTAGTGATGTTTGCCATTTGGGACTCTGGGAAGCATCCTGAGTGGCTTATGTTTACCTAGTAACAGTGAGGGGGTTGCAGGATCAACCCAGTTTATCTGAATTTATAAAGCAGCCTAGTAAGTAAAAATATATATATATATATATATATATATATATATATATATATATATATATATGGGATACATGATGGACAGTTGTGGGCTATGGAAAATATTTTCTCTCCTGCAGAGTGACCTCTGGATACTCACGAGTGGCGAAGTCACAAGTGAGAGTATCCAAAGGTCACTCCACAGGAGTGAAGACATTTTCCATAGCACTTGACTGTACATCACTTGTGTGATTTATACAATTGGGGTTTCCAGAACTTTTTTTTATTTCAGTTTATCTTGTGGAATAAACAAAGAAGCCACAGGACAAAAAAGGACAACTCTGCTAAAACAAGCTGAAACAGTATCTTGCCATTTGGGATGAAGCAGGCTGTATTCCTTGGTAGTTGAGGTATTCGTGGATGTGGAAGGCTTTGCTCTTTCTTAGCTTCTTTTCCATTATGAAACTCAGGCTGCCGTTTGCTTGCTTTGGGGCTTTAATAGAGTGCACAAGATGAATGTAAAAGAGGGACTTACAGGTACAGGTGTGACAGGTGAGCTACATTCTTGTCATTAACTTCATGAAAGCAGGTCCAACACATAGGTAGAATCTTAGTGTTGCTGGGTGACATCAGCACAGTTGAAATAAATGCTGATTATCTCACTGAGAAAGTTCCCACCTGTATTGTATAAATTGCATGGCAGTGTGACATATGCACAGTGGTGATATCTACAAGTGACCTTTGCGCTGTGTGTATAAATGTAAACTTTTGTCACAGTGTAGATATCAATGCTGTGTGTTCCTGGAGGGTGGAGATATACATTTTTATTCCACTGCATATCACTTCACCTCTATCGTATACTGTAAATATATATATATATATATATATATATATATATATATTGCACTTAAATCCAACCCATTAGAAGCTGCATTAAGGAATGCTCTTGAATGATGCTTCATTCACAACTGTGATGCATCTTTACTAGTCTTCCTTTGAACATTAGCTCAGAATGAATTTTTGTTTTTAGTCTCGTTTTGAGTTTGCCAGTGTTGTATTGCATTCCTTACATACAGTCTTTAAAGGAGAACTACCTGGAGAGTTGAAGCCCCGACCGCTGCACAGATCAGGGCTTCAACTTTCCAATCCCCCCCCCTGGAAGCACCATTGCAAATAATGAGAGATGATGACGCGGCATTACCTTTGCCATAACATGTATGGAAGTAAAACTAAGTATATATGTCCCGTACCAAGCTCCATTTTTACTTAATTTGCCTAAATTCCATGTGTATGGCAGGGACAGAATTATTGCAAGGGTAATGCCGCGTCATCATCTCATGGTAATACCAGTGAGATCCTGGGGGTTTCTGGAGTGCCATCTTTAAAATGCCAGGGCCAGCAGAGCTTATTCCAAATTTTACGAGTGATAAGGTACAAAATCTAATTATTTGCAATGGTGCTTTCAGGTGGGATTGGAGAGTTGAAGCACTGATCTGTGCAGCAGTTGGGGCTTCAACTCTCCAGGTAGAACTCCTTTAAACATCTTAATCTCTAGTGCCTACATATAGTCACATTGTTACCAATATTGTTTTGTAAAGCACTATGCAAGGCAGTGTGTATGGAAGGAGCTACATAAAATCAAATGCTATCTTATTACACATCTCCACTATAAACATTGTATCCTTCAGCATTAACAAGCTGAACTTTCTTGGAATCCTGAAACAGTGTCACATCTTTAACTTTACCCACTAGCCCCTGAGCAAAGAGCCCAAAAGAGGCATTGCTAACTGTTTTATGAAATTCAAAACCACCAAGGTAACATATACTACCATAATTAAGAGCAGTGTACCGTTTCTGTGGGTCAATATCTTCAAAGAGAACCATCTCATCATTAAGAAAAACAGTGATTTGAGTTTGGTTTTGGGTTACAGTGACAAAATTCCATTTGTTGCAGCACAACATGGTGCTATTATAAGTGAAAGGTACTGAAATCCTTTCACCAAGATTAACTGAGACTTTCAGGTTGCTGTTCTGAAGACCCACTGCAAGAAAATCATTATCTTCATCTTCAGCTTGCCCCATCCATAAAACCAGTCCTTCATGCTTGCTAGTAGTGAAGTTTAAGGACACTCTAGTGAGCTGGAGATCTCTTTTTCCATAGTAAGGGTCAATGTATCTGATGAAAGAGTTTCCTGCAAACCTGGCAGCCAAAAAAGTAATCTGTTGTTCACAGAAATTGCCTACCCAACCCAATGGACAAATACAACTGTATGAAGTGGAAGTAACATTAGGAATGCAGAGAGACTTGTGTTGGCAGAGATTACCTAAACAGTATAGCGATGTTTCACATCTAGGCCCTGTCCATAGTGGTGGGCAGGAGCAAGAGATAACACCTCTGCTGTCTGATGTACAGTTCCCATTGTTCTTGCATACCTTGAAGCCACATGTCGTACCATCACAGTCCCCTACATTAATACCATCCTTTCCTCCTGTCTCAGTTAAGTTTAACTCAATGTCATTTACAGTAACTTCTCTAATACAGCCAGTAAAACCTGTGGGCTCATCCTCTACAGCCAAAGCTGAAACAGCATGTAATAATGACACTCCTCCTACATAAAAGTCTGTCCTTGTGTCCAAGGCTGTCATCCCATCAAAAGCTTTGCAGGTAACGTTCTCGCCATCTAGTTCCAAGTATCCTCCATTTCCTAATCTTCCTGCTCGAACAAAATGCCAAGTTCTTCCACTGGAGTCTACTTGTTTGACAGTCTGTAAGACGGTGGTTCTGTCCCCAAGGTTGTATCGCAGCTGTACAAATCCATGTGCCAAGGACAAGCTCAAGAAATCACCTGAAGAAAGAAATACACAGTTATCTGCTACATCATCATTTCATCTGATGTTTTGCAAACCCCTAATTGTTTTTTAAAGAAAATCTACACTTTCATATTTTGTTTGTACTGGTCCCTGTAACTATCTAGGGGGTCTCCATTTTCTGGTTGTTGAAATCTCATTGTCCATGAGACGTGCATTAGCATAGGAGAACATGATGTGTCGGCACCCTTTAGACTCCACAGTATGCCTGTCTGCTTAAAGTAAATTTTGGATATAAGGGAGCAACTCACATATTGTGGTAGCTGTCCTCAGCGATAGTTATTCTAGCCAGGTTTTAAGTATTGATAGCAACCCATACCTTTGTTATATCACTTGTAACTTTTGTATAGAGATGGGTTGCCCAATTCTTTCAGAGTGCCCCAGTCGTGCTGACATGCCCCTGCGCTCAAGCACGTAATGACGTCTGACCAGGGAGGGCACGGGGGTGCACCCCATTGAAATGAATGGGGCTCAATTTCTCTTCCATTTTTAAACTCAAGAATGGCCACTTAGAGATTAATGAAGGTTGCTTCTCGACTAATCAGGGCCTTGTTAGTTGATTGGTGACCTTCATTAATCTCTAAGTGGCCATTCAGCTTAAAAATGGAAGAGAAATAGAGCCCCGTTCATTTCAATGGGGCATGCCCCTGCACTCTCCCTGGTCAGACATCATTATGTGTTTGAGTGTGACAGCATGTCAGCATGACTGGGGCACTCTGAAAGGATCGGGCTGCCCATCTCTATATGAAAGTTGCAAGCGATATAACAAAGGTATAGGCTGCTATTAATACTTAAAATCTGTCTAGAATAACTATCGCTGAGGGCTGCTACCACAATATGTGAGTGGTGGCTGCTCTCAGCTAGGTCAGAAAATCTCTTTATTTAGAGTTCAACAAAACAAGTTGCAGCAAGATGTGAAATACCACATTCACCTTCAGTTAGCTTTACCTACTGTCTGAGGTCTAATGCAGAGGT
This sequence comes from Neoceratodus forsteri, assembly GCA_016271365.2. Classification (NCBI taxonomy): domain Eukaryota; kingdom Metazoa; phylum Chordata; order Ceratodontiformes; family Ceratodontidae; genus Neoceratodus; species Neoceratodus forsteri. Next base: position 1,017,951,996 of record CM057454.1, on the reverse strand, counting down.
TTTCCCTTTAAACTGCATTCAGCTTGTGTGTTTCCAGAGAGTTTTTGTCATGATAATTGTACTTTCAGCATAGAGATATATTGTATAAATGGATGATGTGATATCCTCTTCTCACATGCTAATGCAGCTCTTGTGGACAATGAGATTTCAACAACCATAACATGGGGACCCATGGGATAGTTACAGGGGACTAGCATGAACAGTGAAAACAAACTAAAGCAAACACATATATCCCAACAGCTACAGAAAAGGAGTTGTCTGTTGACATGGAAACAAAATTTGCAGGACATGAGGGTGCAGTTTTCCTTTAAATTGCCACAATTTATTGCTGATATCTTCCAAATGTAACTTGGTATTTATGAACTGCTTATCAAAGACTCAGGACCCAGTTCTCTGGTCATGGGGCAGCTCAAAACTGATGGATTGCATTCACACTGGTATGTCATCACCTCCACAGCACTGCACCTAAATAAGGCACACAGGGTAAGAGTCCCTCCTGCTACAGAGGTGCAATGCAAAGATTCCAGCTGTTAGGCCAGTGTGCACTGCAACCATATCACAGCATGGCATTACTGAGAATTGGAGTATTGAGCAAACAGGAGACTAATCCATAGAGTTCCCATCACCTCTACCCCCACCCTGATCTATGAGCTTTGGTGGTCTCCCCTCCATACACCCATTAAAGCCACTTACCCTGGTAGTCCAGTGCTTCCTTACCCAGTTACTCCCACTCTGCGGGTTCTGCACTTGTTAGTACTTCAGCTCACCTCTGAGTTAACATTTGCTCTTAATGAGGAGATACAGGTGGCTAACCCAGGGCTTGCGAAGATGGTAGCCACACCTTTGTGCATGGTACTTCTGGCCATTTGCATGGTGGCCCACAACCATTTGCAGTGCCTTTTGTAAACATGTAGGAGGGAACTGCAACCCCTATTGAGACTAGCACCACCATTTGTGATGGGCCCTTATTTGAATGATGTGTATCATAGATTGATACTAGTGCATTTTACTTAATGCTAGTTCTAAAGGGCTAAATGTTTCTGAAAGAAAACTGTGCAAAACTGAATCCCTCCCACCAACCCAAAGACTGCCCTGCCACCTAGTCATGATACATGCACAAGGAAATAAGGGTTCCGAAAGTCTTGCTAACAGTTCTGCAGGATAGAGTGGCAGGCAGCATTGTCAGTGGGAAGTTACAAAGTCCTCGTTTCTTAGACTGTATCTGAATAGTCAGGTACCAAAAACATTTTCCTTTCAACATGTAATTAGTTACCAGGATAGCCTTTGTGATTGATGCGAGTTTTGTGCAGTTTTCTTTTAAAACAAATTTTCAGAATCCAGGAAAATGTTTTATAATATCAAGATACAATACAGTTATTTTATTAATATTGGGAACTCCTATGCTGGTGTAGTGATGCAGAAGGTGAGGTGCTGGAGCCATACTGGTAATCCTGAATTGAGATTGAGCCTGGGTGTTGGGGGCTGGGTAGGGGAGGAGGATTAAGCATCCCAGAGTATTCTGTCCTCTAGGGAGAGAGGAAGGACAGTCATGTTTTGGCGCAGTACGGCCACCTGGGTGATCAAAGGTGGCAGTTTGCTCAGAGAGACTTTGTGGGTCATTCTGGCACTGTACGTATCACTGGCAAGACCTCATCTAGAGTAGAGTATACATTAGTGGTGCCCATGTCTTAAGAAGTATACCAGCTTGCTAGAGATGGTCCAGAGGAGAGCAACCAAGATGATTCATGGCCAGCAGGGCAACACCTCTGAAGAGAGGCTCAGGGGGCTGAACATGTACTCTCTTAAGGAAAGAAACAAGAAAGAAATGATTGAAACCTTCAAGTACCTTAAGGGTATAAACAGAGTGAGCACTGGGGGCCTCTTCAGCCTTAGTGGGAACAAGATCACTACGGGGCACAGCCTAAAGCTGGTGGGAGAAGGTTCGGGTGGGAGCTGAGGAAGCACTTTTTCTCCAAGAGAGTGGTGTCTAAATGGAATGAGCTGCCAGAGGAGGTGATATCCCTCAAAATGGTGGACAGCTTCCAGAAGGGATGGGACAGCATGAAGGGGAAAGTTCAGGTAGAAGGGGACAGATGGTGGGAGGGGAAAGTTGAGGGAGGTAGGGAGGGAAATGGTGGGTCAGTTCCCTCTGTAAACACATTGGGAACTGCACACTCAAGCAGACTGTAAGGCCTTCATCTGCCAGCGTGTTTGTGTGGGTGGGGGAGTGCCAGTGGTGATATGCTCCATGCTTGCATACCACCCTGAAGCCAGCATCCCTGGGGAGAAAACCAGGAAGGAAAATCATGGACAGAGCAATGCCCAGCACTGGTGATGGTGCCCATCCTATGTGACCTCCATGAACTGAATCCATTCTCTGGCAGGTATGAGAGGCCTGCTGACCCCTGTCATGAGGTGAGGGTGGGGAGTCATGGGGGAAGAACGGAAGTCAAGTTAAGTCCCTGGTATGCCAGCTGACAGAGCTCGAGGGGGTTGGACCAGAATAATAGGGCCTGTACTGCAGGAGTATAAACAAAATAGTATACATAGATAGACAGATTGTGTATTCCTCTTCCTCATTCTTTATTACTGAGGAAATCTGTGTAAGAACAGGATCTTAGATTTCATATCCTCCTGTTTTCCTCCTAATCCTCTGTGGCATTTTGATCGTTGTACACAGCAACAGATTATAATGTCACAAAGTATTATGAGTGAAAAGCAGGAACATGAGATAATGTCTGGGGAACAGAGTTCTTGTTTCTGTGTAAATGCCTTTAGTAATAGTAGTAGTAGTAAAATGTTTTTTATTCGTTTTAAATACAAATGAATAAAGGATAAACTCAATTGAGCAAAGCTAATTTTCAACGAGGTCCCATTCAGTAAAAAAGTGCAATATAAAAGGAATATAATGAAGAATGTATGTAGATAAATACAGAACATCCATGAAATATAAGCTTGTGTCTGAGTGTTATATTTTAAAATAGTTTCTTAGATACTTGCAAATTACTTTAACCAGGAATTCTCCCAGTTTAGAAATGAGCAGCACCCATTTAAGCATTTAAGAACTTTAATAACACAACATTCTGTGAGTTTCATTGTGTGTGTGTGTGTGTGTATGTGTGTGGAGGGGTATGCATTCTCTGAGTATCCTTCCAATAGGTGTGTGATTAATCCCTGAATACCGAGATAATGGGATACTCGGTACACAGGACCAAATGCCAGACATTTTCTATTGTTTTATGTTCAGGATTTTTTTTTAACACGGTTAGTGCTCTAGACTTTATCATTTTCAAGCATGACCTGGTAAATGGAAATGCTAAAAAAACCTGACCTTGCCCAGGTGGCCAGAACTATTCCCATGGCTATGCCACCGACCTCTCAAATTAAAAAAAAAAGTTTCTAGGGACATGGATATGTTGTTCAATCCACACTTATTGGCAGGTTCCTTGCCACTTTAATTGTTGCCGGAAGGTCTTCAAGCTGGCTCCTCCCACCCACCCAGGTGGTAAAACTCTCGGCCCTGCCCCATTATGCCAGATCTTCCTTACCGCTTGGAAGCTCAGGTTCCCTCCTTAGCGCTCTACATTTTAGACTGGATTCTAACTCTTCGGTTCGTCCGAAACTGTTTTGAAGTGTTCTAAACTTTGGTCTTCATCTTCCCTCGTGGCTGCGATGGGCAAATCTATTCCCGGCTTTCGGAGGTGCCCTTGCGGGCAGAAAATGTCCAGGATGGATCCGCACGCCATTTGCGTCTACTGCCTAGACCTAGATCATGACCTGCAGGCCTGCGAGTTTTGCCATTCTTTCTCGGCCAACGTCCTGGATGATCGCGCTGCCCGATTACAGCTCAGGTGCCCCGAGGAGCGTTTTCCACCAGTAAAATCAAAAGAGGCCTGTTGGGCGGTTTCCACGGTGGCTGGCTCGGCTGAGCAGCTCGAGCAGATGATCGCCCTCGAGGAGGAGGCGGCCCAGACCACATCTTCCTCCTCCTCGGCCGCGGCATTTATCCCGCTCTCTCTGAGTTCCTCTTACACGGCTTCGTTCAAGGAGCTTTGTCAGTCCCTTTCCACGAAGGGAGAGGGGCCATCGGGACATTCTTCTTGGCCCAAGGAGAAGGAGTCGAAGGGTAATTCCCAACGTCGGTGTTCGTGGGAGCGGGAGAGGTCTCCTTCCCTGGACAGTCGACCGTCGACTTCGGTCGAAGTTGCGGCTCAGGCTGCTGCCTTCACAGTGTCCCCGTCAGGCCAGCCTGCCGAGACTCCCATTGACACAGTCGAGATTTTTCTCGATCCATCAGACGGGCTGTCGACTGGTGAAGCCGACAACCCTCCTTCACCAGTTCCCCCGGTGGAGACCAAGGATCTGCCTGTGCCTTCGGGGCCGCAGTCCCCGGTTAAAGTGCCCGAGCCGAGGGAAGAGCGGGTGTCACCCACCCTCGGTCCCCCCGAGGGTCTCGGTCTCGGACTTCTTCTCGGTCTAGTCCTTCCCGCCGACATCGGCGGTCTCAGTCTCGGTACCGAAGTAAGTGTGACACCGTTCCTCCTCGTCCTCTTCCTCAGATGAGGGAGGCTTCGGCGTAAATTATGTTGCCGCTACGAGGAGCTTATGTGGCAGCAGTTACTGTTGTCTGGGTCTAAACCGACTCCGGTTCAAACCCCGGCCATCAAGTGGCTGTCGCCCGAACGACCGAAGTAACCACTCGCCCCAGTCGAGTTGCCCATTCCAGGGCTGGTTGCTTGGCCAAAACCAGCTGCTCCATCGATTGTGGTGGAACCTCTGCCTCCACAACCAAAGTCTGGGGCACCGACCGAGGATTCTCGGTCGGGTTCCGGCCTGCCCCACAGGTTGTCGGTCACCCTCACTCCTGACTGTCCTCGGCAGGTAGAGGGTGGCTCAGGGCTGAGGCAGCTCTTCGCAGACTCTTTGTAATCTGATGACTACTCCTCCCTGTTCTCCAGGCAGGTCAACCTGGAGTCCTCCAGGGGCCAGTCATTGGACGATAGCCCATCGTCCTTCTTGGGTCTGCTTTGACTCATCTTGGAGTCCGCCGGGATGCAGCTCATGCCTGTGTCTAAATGGGCCAACTATCCCCTGATGGAGATTCTGGACTGAGGGGATTCCCCCACGGAGGCCTTTCCGGTGGCTGAGGCCATTGTCGGCCCAGCCTTGGAGCTCTGGCAGCGGCCTGCTTCCTGTCCTGCGCCCTGGGCCAGGATGGCTAGGAAGTATGCGGTCCCTACCGACTCTTTGCCGGTTTCTCAGAGCACCCTCTGCCGAGGGGTTAGTCACCGACAGTGTCTTCCGGTGTTCCGGTAACGCTCGGAACGTGGATAAGACCCCCAACAAAGAGTCCAAAAAGCTGGACTTTGCTGGGTGCAAGGTGTATGTTGCGTCCTCCCTCGGCCTCCGTCAGGCCAGCTTGGCCGTGCTGATGGCACACTTCTCCCATGCCCTCTTGGGCTCCCTGGATGAGGTTGTCCCTCATCTCCCGACTGACCTGCAGACCACGGTCTGTCAGGTGCGGGACCAGGGTAGGGCGGTTGTGAAGCAGCAGCTTCAGACTGCTCTGGATATAGGTGATTCCTGTGCCAGGTCAGTAGCAGCCGCGGTGGCCATGCGCCGCAGGGCGTGGCTGAGGATATCCACCTTCACGGCGGATACCCAGCACAAGTTGGCAGATGTCCCCTTCTTGGGGACTGACCTCTTCGGCCCTGGAGTGGAGGGACACCTCCAGCAGATCGAAAAGTCCAATGCCACTCTGGACTCGGTCACCTCCGCCCAGAGGGACAAAGGCCACCGTCAGCAACAGCATAAGTCCTTTCGTCCTTCGGCCCCTGCAGCCCGACCGGCCCAACAGCACCAGCAACAGGGCCAGCAGGCTCGCGCTTGGCATCCCAAACCCAAGCCGGCGGCTTCCTCCAACAGGAAGCCAGGAGGTAAAGGCCCAGGAGGTCCCTCGGCCGGTTCCTCCTCCAAGCCTGCCCAGTGACGGGTTGAGGGGTGCCGCCCCAGCCTTGTCACTCCCCCCTGGGTTTCCCCCATGGGGGGACGGCTCCGTCACTTCCTTTCTGCCTGGTCCGCTATCACCATGGACCACTGGGTGTTGGAGGTGGTAGGAAGAGGTCTGTCTCTGGAGTTCGAGCAGGCTCCACCCTTTCAAGTCATCGCCCCTCGGGGGGCCACGGGGTCCGCAGCCTCGCTGTCGGCCCGGGCCGAGACGAGCATGTGCCCTGCTCCTCAAAAAGGAGGTGATCAGGAAGGTGGTGGATCCTCCTCCAGACCCGGGGTTTGTGTCCAGGTATTTCCTGGTCCCAAAACGGATGGGGGCTGGCGCCCCATTCTCGACCTGCATGACCTGAACAGGTTCCTATGGTCTCGGACCTTCAGGATGGTCACTCTGGCTCAGATAATCCCATCCTTGGAACGAGGCATGTGGTTCTGTTCCCTGGACCTCCAGGACACATTCTTTCATGTCCCAATCTGTCCGTCTCATCAGAGATTCCTCCACTTCAGAGCAGAGGGATCCCTTTACAAGTTCCAGGCCATGCCCTTCGGCCTCTCCCTAGCTCCCAGGGTCTTCACCAAATGCATGGCAGTGGTGACAGCATTTCTGCAGCACCGAAGGGTCCGGGTGTACCCCTACCTGGACGACTGGCTGATTGCAGCCCCCTCCAGAACAGAGGCGGAGTGATCCAGAGATCTGGCCCTCCAGGTTTGCTCTCAGATTGGCCTCCTCATCAACGAGACCAAGTCAGAACTCGTGCCAAAACAGGTGATACTCTTCATCGGGGCAGGGCTCGACTCTCTTCGAGCCAGAGCTTGACTCCCGGCGGACAGGGCCGAAGTTCTTTCCTCCTTTGCCCAATCATTTCTGGTTGGGCAATCGCGCCCTGCCCAGGACTTCCTGTGCCTCCTAGGCCTCATGGCAGCCTGCACCAGCGTGGTCCATTTGGCCCATGCGTCCCCTTCAATGGGGACTGGCCAGCCAGTGGTCACAATGCTGCGATCCGTTGGACCAGCCTGTGACAGTGACCCAGGAGATGTGGAATGCTCTCCAGTGGTGGACCATTCTGGCACATCTGCAGGCGGGCATCCTGTTCATCCGCCCCGAGCCAATGGTCTCTCTATCGACCGATGCATCTCTGATGGGTTGGGGTGCCCATCTGGGGGAGCACAGAGCGCACGGCCTCTGGTCCCCTCAGGAGTTCTGATGCCATATCAACCTGCTGGAACTCTGAGCAGTCCACCTAGCTCTCACCGCCTTCACTCCGTTTCTATGGGGTCAAGTGGTTCAGGTCCAGACGGACAATACCACGACCATGTACTATCTGAACTGCCAGAGCAGGACGCGCTCCATGCTGTTATGCAAGGAAGCTCTCCACATATGGTCCCTCATGTGCAGCCTGGAGGTGGATCTCCTAGCTATTCATGTGGCAGGAGCCTCCAACACCCTGGCTGATGCCATGCCCGCCACCCTCAGCAGGGCTTGCTGCAGGGGGATGCCTTCTCGAGGCTGTGGACCCCGGGCCTCTTCTATGCCTTTCCCCCATTTCCCTTGATCCACATGGTGCTTCTCAAGGCGAGGAGGGACAAGGCGTAGGTGATTCTGGTAGCCCCAGACTGGCCCCGCCAGTTCTGGTATCCAGATCTCCTCAGCCTCAGCTCCAGGCTCCTGAGGCGGCTTCTAGCCTGCCCGGACCTGATCTCAGTCAACCAGGGGAAGGTATTCCATTCAGACCTTCAATCCCTGCACCTGACGGCCTGGTTTCTTTTTTTTTTAAAAGTATCTTTATTGTATTTTGCATAAACATACAAACACTCATACATACCAACCCGGGAGCCCGGGTGCCCACCCCTATAACTGAGTAGGCGAACTATGTACAAGAAACAATATACAATCACAGCTGCAGAGAACCGCCCACCTCTATCCAGACATGAAAACCAGGACTCAATTTCCCACTTTGAGGGAAAGAAAAAAAAGTAGTAGCTTGGGACTGGATATTAATGACAAACAAGAACCCCAAAGTGTAAAGACTAGGATTAGTCCACCAATCCCATAGTTCCAAAACCCTCTAGTCCAGTGGAGGGTGTTCCCACAGCTTGTCCCAGGAAAGAGAAGACCCTAAAAAATAAAAATAAAATCCCTTGCTTGGCAGTCCAGGTCCTATCTTATTAATGTACAATGTTACAGGAAAATAAAAAAAGGGAGAAGAAAAATTAGTTCTAAAACCTACAGGTCTCTAGATCTAGAGATAGAGAAAACTAGAGTATTCCCAATATAAACAACCAGTCATAAAAAAATATTAAAATATAAAAACCCACCGCTTCAATAAGCTACACTTAGACAGACAGACCGATGGCAAGGAGGCTAGAGCTGGGTCGAGTAGACAGCCTCTAAAATTCGCCACCTCTTATCGTAAATTCCTTTTTTCCCATTCCGAGACAAGTGGCGCTTAATCCTCCCTAGTACCCTCATAAGATCCGCTAGCCAGCGGTCATATGAATAAATGCATTCACTTTTCCAGTGCCTCAACACATAAGCTTTAACCAGGGCGGACATCAGGGCAATATGATACTTAATCTGCGAACCTGGGATCTGAGTCAAATCCCCCAAAATACAGACCTCCGGTGCAATGTAATCTACATAATTTAGAAGGGGTCCATATTCTGCTTAATTAAAACCCAAATTGGGTATATCCTAGGCAGTCCCAAAATATGTAATGTATCCCTGGAATTCAAACCACACCTGAAACATAGATCTGTCTGTCCAAGCTTCCTAGCACAGAGTTTGGCGGGGGTGAAATACAAATTAGAAAAAATGAAAAATTGCATAGTTCTGAATTTGGGTATAGATATGTAGGACACACTTTCCATATTGTCTCCCAGTCCGGCTTCCGTAGGGATATCCTTCTTCTCCCAGTAGGCCACGCCGCGAGACTTCTTTGCTGAGGAAATCGAGAAGCACCTTATACATTGTTGACAGAGGCTTCAAGGCGCAATTAATTCCTTAAGATTATCCCAAGTGAGATGAGTCCCTTCTTGACTACTATTTTCCTTTGCATTCTCTGTAACATTTTGGTAATCTGTAACTTCTTAAAAATTAATACCACTACATTGAGGTGGAAACATGACTTTATCGTCTAGAATCAAGTCTGACCAAACACAATTAGCTAACTGTGTAGCCCAGGAGACCCTAATAAATCGACTACCAATAGCCATGTTCGGATTACCTAAAATAGGTTGACCTCTACAGCTCTTCTGAAGCTTCTTTAAGTAGGGACAAAAGAGCCCACCAAGCCATGACTGTCTTAACTGTTGAGGAATCCCTACCCACATCAGGGAGGGATCCCGGATTAGTAAAACAAAGACTCAGGAGAAATACCCTTATCTCTTAAAATTTGCTGTTCAATATGTAGCCAAGTTGGCGTATAGCCCTCTCCCTCCTGAGTACTATTCCAGACAGTGTCATTATAGAATGGTGCCCAACAACATAGTATAGGAAGATATTGGAATTCCAAGCCCCTGAAGTAGAGGGTAATCGCAAAACCACATGTTTCCTCCTCGGAGGCTTGGAATTCCATAAAAGATGGAGAAAAGTTTTTGTATTCTAATAAACCAAGACTTGGAAAATATTATAGGGGACAAATATATAGGATATAAAAATCTAGGTAATAGATTCATTTTAATTAATCCTATTCTAGCTGTCGAATTTAAGGAAGTTTGTTCCACCTATCCAAATCAGCCCTAGCTACTACGAATATTTGTCAGGTTTGCTTCAGCACCTTGCTGGAAATTAGAAGTAACCCGAATCCCCAAATAGTCAATACCATCTGGAGCCCATTTGTAAGAAGATGGTCAAAATCTACCTTAAATACATGTGTGGTTAGGGGAGAACCTGGTCTTGGTTAAATTTAACTTATAGTTTGAAACTACGAAAATCTCTTTATAATCTCAGAACCCTATCAAAACTCTTCACCGGGTCGCATAGATGCAGCAGAATATCATCTGCAAAACCGAAAACTTCAGTTCCTACCCATAACCTCAATCCCATTTCAGGGTCTGATTGAATCACTCTCAAAGAGGCTCCAGATAAATATTAAATAAAATTGGGAGGGGCAACCCTGCCTGGTCCCATTATCCAGATGGAATTCCTTTGACAAAATACCATTCGTAGGACCCTGGCCGTGGGTATAGCATAAGATTCCTAATACCCTGAGAAGGCCCTCAGGACCATCCTCTCCATGGTGGCAAATAGAAAGGGATGGGAGACCGGTCAAAGAGCCTTCTCGGCATCAAGGAGAAAGGGCCATATCCAGACAAGAGGTGAGGCCTCCACAAGGATATGAGTGAAGCTTCATAAAGCATCATGAGCCCCCCTGCCCGGCATAAAACCAACCTGGTCTTGGCTAATAATCCAGAGCTATCTTAAAAATTCTATTAGCCAATATTTTAGTTAACAATTTGATGTCCTGGTTCAAGAGGGCAATAGGTCTGTAACTACCTGGTGATTCTCAGAGCTTATCTGGTTTAGGAATAAGTGTAATATAAGCCTGATATAACGGCAAATGAGGTTCCTCAGACAAAATACCAGAGAAAAAGCTCATGGAGTAAAGGTAAAAGACTCTTCAGATGGGCTTTGTAAAACCCAGCTGAAAGACCGTCTGGACCTGGAGTCTTGCCCCTAGGCATAGTGTTAGTGCATCACATATTTCAGCCTCCGTTATAGGTGTTACCAGGGCCTGGGCCTGTTCTTGAGTCCAGTCTAGGTAATGCAATACTCTCAAGAAATTCCCACGCACCTTCCTCAGTGCTGTCTGATGCCCCCTGATATAAATCTAGCGAAATAGTAGGCAAAAGCATCTGCCATATCCTGAGGGTCTGTGATCAGGTCCCCCCGGTATTCCAGGTATGGTATCGTACGAGCTGCTTCCCACTCTCTAACCCGGCTTGCAAGAAGCCTGCTGGGCAGGTCCCCCTGCAAAAGGTATTCAGCATGAAGCCTTTCAGTCCAAGCCTCCAATTTGACGTACATAATATCCGTCAGCTCGTCCCTCAGTTCACGAAGTTCTCTATCCACCTCCTCACCAGATCCCTCAAGTGGGGTGAGTGAGTTAATAGCACCCTCAATGAATTCCTCCCTTGCTTTCCTCAACTTATTCCTCCTAATGGAAAGGGTCTGGGCTATACTGGAATATAGGACTTTACAAGTAGGCCATGCTAAGTTCTTATTGTCCAGGGTAGGGATCTGAGGTCACAATAATATCTTTAAGGTTTCCTCCAAATGAGATAACATGTTGTCTTCTAAATAAAGTTCATCAATCTCCACCTGAGCAGTTTTGTCGGAACAGACTCCAATATCCAACACATCTGTAATGGAGAATGGTCAGACAAAATTCTACTAATAGTAAACAGCTTCTTAACCCCTCGTAAGGCCTCCTGATTAACCAAAAAAAAATCGATCGTGTTTGAGTTTATGCACCCCTGAATAGCAGTCATTATACCATTTCCTTGTTAAAACTTCAAAGGGTCTGTCAGTGCCGCCACCTCTAGAAATCTGGCCAAGGATACCTGTGCTCTAGAAGGCGGTTTTTAGAGGGGTTCCTATCACCAAGTTACTAAAGCAAGATTCCAATCCTGCCATAATTAGGGGGTGAGCTGAGAAGCTGATGAGGTCTAATTCCAGGGAGGAAAAAAATTCAGGGTTAGGGGGGGTTGGCCCGTATACAGAAGCTATTGTTATTAGCCTCCCCATAATAGTACCCATGACAAAAACTCCCCGCGCATCCTCCCGGGTTTTATATTGCACAGGAGTAAACGGACAGCTCTTTGCAATCAAGATAGCAACGCCCCCTGAGGCTTTGGCATGCCCCTCTCCAAAAACTTGACCATCCTGCCAAAGCCTTCTCAAAAGCAATAACTCTTCTTTTAAGAGGTGTGTCTCCTGTAAAAGCTATATGAGCCCCTATCTGTGAAATAAATTTCAGAATCAATAACCTCTTTTCCTCCCTCTAAGCCTTTGACATTTCCAGGATAAAATGTTAACCGTAAACATATTCATGTATTACACCCCATACCTCCCAACCCCGGCTGCCCGCTAAGGAAAAAAAACAAAACATTCAAAATCTGCAGTTTGGACTCTCTCTTCCCTCCCCCCAAACCCCACCCCTTTTATCACTACCCCGATCCACTGAAGTCGTCCTCCTAACCATTATCGAGAGCGAGATGAGCCAGCCACTGGTGCATTCTCTGGACCCTCCAGCCTCTAAATAACCCAAAAACAAGTATCTATTCCCTTTACCCAGCAAATCAAAATTTTATTTGTAAGCTCCTTCCTCCCCTCTCCATTACTTCTTCTGAGGTCCCAACACTAACTCCACCTTCATTAAGGCTTTATATCAATAGTCTCAGTCACCACAATCCTCAGGTGAAATTGTATTGTTGTATCTTTAGTAGGAATCCTTATTCCAAAGTGTCATAACTAGGGAAAACAGAGTTCAGCCACATCCACGGACTTGTCGAGCCGTAGATTCAGGTTGCCGCCCTGAACAGATCTGGAAGTTCAGCTTTCAGCCCCTCCGCAGCATCCTCGCTGTCAAAAACCTCGGTCCCCTGCTTTCAACTTGACCACCAGAGTAGCAGGATGTTGCATCGAAATTTCACACCTGCTAAATAGAGCTTCTTTTTAATATCAATATATTCTTTCTGTTTTTCACGTATGGCAGGTGTCTGGTCCTAAAAAAGCCAAATTGCAGCTCCATTCCAGTGCAAGTTTTAAGTGCTCTACCGCTCTCATAAGGCATTGGGTCTTCTCCTAAAATTCAAGAGCGCATTATGATAACCCTGGGTGAGCCCCTGAGGAGTCTCTCTCAGAGACCGATGTGCCCTCTCAATATTATATGCCTCTCCATAAGGAGTAGGGCCCAGGATCTTTAACAGCAGTCCCTGAATAAAAGTGATACAGTCCGCACCCTCGGGCGCTCTGGCAGACCAGCCAGAATTAAATTATTCCTTCTGCTCGCGATTCTTGATCATCTACTCTCCTCCAATTTTTCACTTGTCTCCTTAGGGCCACCAACTCCTGCTCGTGTGTAGATGTTTTCTATCTTGAGAGGCAGCTCTAGCTTCCAGATCCCCTACTCTCTGTGCCAAAGCGTTAAGAGTAGGCTATAGTAGCAAAATCAGTTACCAGCCCTCGTAGGAGTGATTTAATTTCTTCTAAATCGTCCTGAGGTTCTGGCCTTTCTCCTCCGCACCCATGCATGCCTCCTGGTCTTCTGGCGTTGGCGAGAGGGGTTCCAGGCGTTGAGGCGGCTCGTGCGTCAGCGTAGTTCGGGGCTTCCTGGATCATCCTTGGTACTGCAGCACAGGAGGGTAGACTCGCGCAGCTAAAGCGGAAAAAAGAACCGAGCGGATTTTCAGTAAGTTCAAAGTAAACAGCTGCCAGTTCCAAAACAATTTATCAGCCCGTTAGCGATAGTCGGGGATTTTAAATTGATCTAGAGGTTGTCTCGGCCTGGGAGAAGCGCTCTGCACGTCTGCTCGGCACTAGCACATCACGTGATCCCCGACGGCCTGGTTTCTGAGTGGCTAGAGTTCCAGGCCTTGGGTCTTTCCGACGCGGTCCTCAACATCGTTGAGGCATCCCGTAAGGAGTCGACCAGGAAATGCTATGCCTTCAGATGGAAGAGATTCTCCATTTGGTGTCAGGGAGGGCTTGGACCCTTCCGCCTGTCCCTGGCAAGCATTCTGGACTATCTGTGGTCCCTTTCTCAGCAAGGGCTTCGGTCGACGACCCTTAAGGTGCACCTGGCAGCCATCTCTGCTTACCGGGCACGGGCCGGGAAGCAGTCGGTGGCACAGGAGAAGGTGGTCGGGTGCTTTTTCCAAGGCCTTGACCACATTTCCCCTCCGGTGTGAGAACCTCCACCTCCGTGGGATCTACTGCTGGTATTGGCCAAGCTCATGGGCAAGCTATTCGAACCGATGCACAGGTGCAATATTTTCCACCTGTCGTGGAAGACCGCCTTCTTGGTGGCTATCACGTCAGCCAGAAGGATGGGAGAGCTCCAGGCACTTTCCATCAAATCTCCTTATCTGGTCTTCCACAGGGACAAGGTTGTCCTGCACCCCCACCCGAAATTCCTTCCAAAGGTGGTGTCGGAGTTTCACCTTAACCAGGTGTTGACTCTGCCGGTGTTCTACCCCATCACACCTCGGAGGCCGAATATAGGCTCCATACTTTGGACCCTAGATGAGCTCGCTTATTATAAGGAGCGGACGGCTGAAGTTCGGGGAGAGGTTCACCAGCTGTTTGTCACCTATGCTGAAGCCGCACCTGGCAGACCTGCAGCCAAGTGGACAACACGCAGGTGGGTCACCTCCTGCATAGAGCTCTGCTATAGGTTGGCGGGCATGGAGCCTCCCAGAGGGATAAAAGCTCATTCTACCCACCATACCGCTGCATCGGTAGCTGCTTCCAGGGACGTCCCTATCCAGGATATCTGCAGGGCTGCTACCTGGAAGTCAGCACATACCTTCATTACCCACTACCACATCGACCTTGAGTCACGCTGGGATGATGGTTTTGGGGCCTTGGTTCTCCAGTCCTTATTTCCCAAGTAAGTATCGGGGGTGTGCGTCTTGCCTCCCTCCTCCCGGAGAACTGCTAGGAGTCTGCCAATAAGTGTGGATTGAACAACATATCCATATCCCTAGAAATACATGTTATTCACCTGTAACAGGAGTTCTAGGAATGGTATATGTTGTTCATCCACATGACCCAGCTGACCTCCCCGGCTTCGACACACAACCTGGCTTCCAGCGGGCTAGATCTGGCGTCATGGGGTGGAGCCGAGAGTTTTACCACCCGGGTGGGTGGGAGGAGCCAGCTTGAAGACCTTCCGGCAACAATTAAAGCAGCAAGGAACCTGCCAATAAGTGTGGATGAACAACATATACCATTCCTAGAACTCCTGTTACAGGTGAGTAACCTGTATTTATCAGCATCCTGCCAGCCCTCCTCCCATCCAACAATATCTTTTCCAACCCACCATTCCTAGTCCAGTCTCCCTCAACCATCTATGGGCACAGAACTAGCAGCAGGAATGTCTGCCTCCCCACTGATCCACTATCCCTGATTTGGGGGAGGAATATAGTGAGATTCTAGCACTGTAAGGCCCATCTTTGCCCAGTATGATACATCTTTTTAGACCAACTGGACTCTCTCTTAGCCTCTTTTGGGCTCCAAAATTTATGTTGCCTCCTTTGTCCCCACTATCCATGATATAGGGGGCAATAGGTCCTATTCCTAGCTTCTCTATCCACCCCTCCCACCACATCACCTGTGCAGTAGCTGTCAGAGTCAGCTAAACCTGAGGGGAAGCTTAGTCTGCCTGGCATCATTGAGTGATGCTATGCAAGCTGTTGGATAGTATTGCTTAAGAGCTTAATGATGTGGAAGTGCTAGAATAAAGAAGACAGTTGAACACATTCTCTCTTTTTTTTTATTCTTTGGTAACTGGGTAAGGCCCACTAGGCAGAAGTGCCTGTTTTCAGGGGTGACCCGAGAGCACTGGATGGTTATGTGACTTGTTCAGAGTCACACTGCATGCAAGTGGACATTGTGGGAATCAAACCCTGCTGGATGTACCAAGCTCATTCACAGCTTGTTACTCTAACCTCTAGGCTATACTGCCAGCCAAACAAACAAGGCAAAAGGAGACCCATACATTTATGGACTAGTTAGTCTGATTCTTGATAGGCAACATTATGGAGACCATTATTAAAGACACAAAGCATATGCATTTTGATAGATACAAACTAAAAGGAGGTAACATGGTTTCTGTACTGGGAGGTCCTGTCAAACCTAAATTTCTTGTAGGAGGTAACTAAGGATGGGCAGTAGGGAAGCATAGGACATTATGTACACAGAGATTAGCAAAAAATAAATACTCATGCAACAGCTCTGCATGAGGGGCTGGACCACAAGATTAGCAACCACAGTATAGTAGGAGGATACCAAAATGTATAGGAAACTGACTAAGCCAGAGTAAAGCAGGTAACAGTAACCAGAAAGTAATGCAGATAATAGTAAATCACAATTCTAGAGATATGCAGAAATGTTCAAATTTCATAAGGAGCATATATAGTTTAATATGAATACATGCAAGTTGTGCACTTGGGTGCCAAGTTCACAGTAGCAATCAAGGATGCCAATGGATGTAGATGCATCAAAGTGTGGAGACAGAAAACAAGGAAAGGAATGCTGGGTGCCTGCTCCTGTAGGCAGTCATCTACTGTTAGCTGGGGTAGGTTGTAAATCTGAGAGAAGCCTTAGGACACACCACTTCTCAGACTCCCTTAGTGTATTATAACCTGTCTGGCTATTAAATGGACACTGTTAACCCTATTAGGCCTCAAAGTGTCTCTGGGTTTAAAAAAATAATGGTTGCTCACATTATGTATAATTTGTTGATGTAGCTGGCAGTTTGATTTTGATTCCTTTTTCTTTTTAAAAGTGAAAAAACAGACTGCCCACCAGACTAGTCGTTCCACACAAAAACCTGTTTGCTTACAGTCCTTGATCAACTCCCACTGCATCTCTCCTGGACCTAGGAACACTCCCAAGACAGTCTAAACACTCAAAGTGCAGTGGGAGGAGAGGAGACTATTGCATCATGAGTGGTTATAATTTGTGGGTGTGTTCCTAATGTTTAAGAGGTATACAGTTAGAGTAGATCTAGGATCTGAAACAAAACAAAGTTGGGTATACAGTAATTACACCATTAGCATGCATTTCAGTTCTACTAAGAAACATAAAACAACTATTAGCATCAGTGAATTTTAGAGAAGCAAAGTAATCATAAAAGGTAGGTTTTTAACTAGAAATAATATGACTCAAAAAGGGTTGACAGTTATTGGCTGACAATTTCTTCTTGCAAATAATGCAATCAGTACTTATGTATACTGCATGTTATATTTTCAGGTATACCAAAGATAAGAAAAGTAAAGCTTAGAAACAAAGGGGTTGACTTTGTCAGTTTAAGACAACCCCCTGCTCCGCAGGGATAGTTTTCTTCTCAGCAAGTAAGGTTTATTTTCTGCATAACATCCTGTTCTGGTGCTGCTCTAGGATGTTTATCTGTAAGGTTATTGTACCATCTATTGTCCTAGAACCCAATACAGGATGAAGTTGGGGGCCAAGGGTATTCTGTTGAGTTAAAAATATCAACTACCAGAGCACAAGTCCAGCCTACAGCCCCAGTATGTAACATGTCAAACAACAAATCTTCCTGTAACCAAACCCCCAGTATTAGGGACACAGTGGTAATTCGGGACTCCATTCTTAGGAGGGTTGACTCTGTAATCTGTTAAGGGAGAAAGGTCAACACAACAGTCAGTACACTTCCAGGGGCCCGTGTGAAGGATGTCTCTAGACTTTTGGATGGCCTTTTGGAAAACACTACAGAACCAGTTGTACTTTTGCATATAGGTACTAATGATTTACCTACTAACAATTGGTTGGACATACAAACTGATTTTACTAGTATCGTTGATTGGATACAGTGCAGGGCTTCAAACAGGCATGGGATAGGCATAAGGGAGCAATACAAATGACTATGAATAGATAGGCCACTGACAGAGCAAAGGCCGATGGCGCATTTATAAGGTAGAAAAAGAAATGGGCAGACTGGATGGGCCTTGTGGTCCTTATCTTTCGTCAACTTCTATGTTTCTATGTTTCTATGTAAAGCAAATAAAAGGGGAGGTAATCATCTCTGGGATTTTACCTACAAGGGGAATGAATTCATATAGAAATAGGTTTATCCTGACTTTAAACACCTGGCTAAGGCAAATGTGTCATCAAAAAAACATAGGTTTCATGGATAATTCAATTACCTTTTCTAACAAAGCATGTTTTAAAAACAATGGTTTGCATTTAAACCACTTTGGCACTCGAGTTCTAGGAAAGAAAATCAATGAAGTATTAAAATTCCATTTAAACTGGGAAATGGGGTGGGAGGGGTTACACTAACTCATAGCAACACATGTCAAAAACATCTAAACATATGGAATGGGTTATTAACTGATGCCAGAAGTTTAGTTAATAAGTTCGAAGAATTTAAACTTCTATTGGTCACTCATGATATTCACTTAGCATTTGTCACCGAGACATGGGGTAATGAGAATGATACATGGGAAAAAAATATACCAGACTAGAGGATTTTCATCAAAAATAGGAAATACAAAAAAGGGAGTGCCTGGCTATTTACATCCATGATTCAATAAAAGCTGAGGAGAATCTCGATGGTGCTGAAGTCCTTGAAGCGCTCTGGGTTAAAATATATCCCCTGGTAGGTCCCTCAATAAGACTAGGCTTAGTTTATAGGCTACCTTCTATATCGTTGGAAAACAGCACCAAACTGATAAAGTTTATCAGTGAATTAAATCCATCTGAAAACCTATTGATTCTGGGTGACTTTAATTTGCCCAACATTGATTGGATAACACACACTGGGCTTAGTAAAAGTGATAACTCTTATATTGACATCAGTACAGCTCAGGCTAGAACAAATAGTCCCATATGCTACCAGTTATGATAAAATACTGGATATTATACTATCCAACATGGGAAACAGAGTGGCTAATGTTAGTACTATAGCACCAGTGGGCAATAGTGATCACAATCAATGTGTGTCAAATTCCAGATTCTGGGTCAAGTTAGTCAGATTGGGATGGGAATTACCAATAAATTGAATTTTAGAAAAGCCAAATTTGACATTATAAAGAAAAATATGGCCACTTGGGATGGGGAAATGGACTTTTCAGGCCACTCAGTCAACATAAAGTGTAATTTACTGACCTCTAAACTCAAAGTAGAGGTAGCCAAGAATATACCTAGTATACAGAAACACACTAATAAAAAAACAACTCCTAGATGGATGAAGCCCTATATTAAAAAAATTAACAAAAAGAATAGATTATTTAAATGTATTAGGCATGGCAATCATAATATAATTCCCTTGTATAGGGTATTGATTAAGAAAATTAAATCAAACATTAAGCAATCTAAAGCACAACACAAACTAAATCTGGCTATGAGGGTGAATGACAACAAAAAAGTGTTTTTCTCCCATATAAATAATGTAAGGGGTACTTCTAATTCAGTTGGCCCCTTTACAAACAGCTCAGGGGTAACTACTAGTAATAAAGAAAAAGGCTGATATCCAAAATAGTTATTTTTGCACTGTATTTAACATCAATTCTGCTAAAATTTTGAAGCTTATACCATTACCGAAAACCGAGCAAATAATTATTAATCCAACAATAGTGCATGAAAAACTCAAAAAGATCCCAGTTCACAAATTTTCGGGGCCAGATGATATACACCCTAAAGTTCTGCAAGAACTTGCAGATTACATATTTTTACCACTGATGCATATATTTCAACATTCCCTGGATTCTGCTGAGATACCTGTGGGCTGGAAAGTTGCCACGGTAGTGCCGCTTCTAAAAGAAGGACCTCAGACTAAACCCGAAAACTTTAGACCAATCAGTCTGACTTCTCTAATGGTCAAAATATTGGAGCGTATAATTAAAGATCATATACAGCAGCACTTACTTACCCAGAAACTGATGGATCCAAGCCAATGTGGTTTCACTAAAACCCGGTCTTGCCAAACTAATTTACTGACCTTTTATGAAAATGTTAGTAAAGAAATAGACAGGAGGAACCCAGTGGATATTATATTCCTTGATTTCGCTAAGGCCTTTGACAAATTGCCTCATTATGAACTAGTTAAATCACTAAGTGATACAAATTTGATTAGTAACATCATATGTTGGATTGCCAATTGGTTGGAAGAGCGTAAGCAGAGAGTGGTGGTGAATGGTGTATTCTCTGAATGGGCCGAGGTTACTAGTGGGGTGCCTCAGGGTTTGGTCCTTGGTCCAATTCTTTTATATATATATATATATATATATATATATATATGTATATATATTGCCTCATTATAACTAGATTCTACAAATATCTGGTTGTCAACATTCGTGGATGATTGTCGTTTGGGTGCAGTGGTAAATGGGTCAGAAAGTTCCACAGTACTGCAACATATCTTGGACTTTATTTTCTTATGGACTGAGTGTAATAAACTAGTTTTGAACATCAGTAAGTGTAAAATCATGCATTTGGAATTTCATAATAAACAATACAAGTATTTCTTAAATAATGAACCTTTGTCAGAAACTTTCAATAAAAAGACCTTGGTGTGACCATCAGCCCTGACCTCAAATTCAATTTACATTGTAGGGAACAAGTGAAGAAGGCCAATAATATGCTGAATTGTATTTTCAGACACATTGCTAGTCGAGCTACGGAAGTCATACTGCCCTTGTAAGTAGCACTGGTTAGGCTCCACCTGGAATACTGTGTCCAGATTTGGTCCCCATACAATATGCAAGATATATGAAGGGTTGAAGCAGTCCAATGAAGAATGGTTTAAAAGGGAAACCTTATCAGGAAACATTAACAACACTCAGTCTTTATTCTTTAGAATACAGAAGGCACAGAGGTGACTTGTGCGTGTTATTTAAGGTGATGGATGACAACATCCTTAGAACTGAGCTTGGATTAGTATTTAACCAAAGCAGAGTTAGTAGTAGGAAACACCCCAAGCAACCATACCTGGACAAATGGAATCTGTTACTTAGGAAAAACTGGTTTAGCTAAAGGGCTATTACAGCTTGGAATGCACTACCGGAGGATATAATTGAAAGTAAAGACATGATTGATTTCAAACACAACTTAGATATGGTTATGGGTAATGATATCAAATTTGGGTGTCATAATCCTTGTTAACGGCAAGCAATACGGACGTAAGTCTATTCAGGTTGAAGAAATCTATGAAATCATCAACAAAGAAAGACTTTCTACAGCAATTGCTTCACTTTGCATGAGCTAAGTCTGCAGGCTGGGAACTCAGAGCTGCAGTGCATTGTCATGGCAGGTATAAGCCACATTCTTGTGGTGTCTTGTAGTGTCTAAGTCTAGCCTTCTCAACAGAACACAAGGCAGGATCTGGGGATTAAGGGCCAAGTAAATGTTTTTGTAGAGCACCACAAAGAGTACACACTATCAAGTGGGTTCCTGTGCTGTCTGGGCATGCACAATGGATGCCATTTTGGAAGGCCAGAAACTGCACTTTGCCAGCAGTGGTTATTTTGGTACTGGCTGCCCATGGGCAACAAATGCAGTGGCCATCTTTGTATAGTCTGTGCTTGTTTCTTGGAGTATGATGGCCACATTGGAAAGGCATTTTGAATGAGATTGGTACTACTGCTATTTAAGGCACCAGTTTCATGATTTGTGGCCAATATGGCATTAGTGCTTTATAAAATGGCATCTGAATAAATGCTATCCTCCTCAACACTTCCTAACCTTGTAATGGTAGTTATTAAATTCCATGCTGAAGGAAACAAGATCTAAGGGACCCCCGTCCAGTGTAAAAAGTGCCAGACGAGGCTCTGGTCCAACATGGCCAGCTTCTATTGTCCATCCTGTGACACGGATTATTTTCTTAAGCAGAGCGAAGCGCAAAGGGCAGCAGAATAAAGAAATGCCTCTGAGCCCCAATCCATAACTAATTTCCTGTGCACAAGAACTTGCAAATGGTGAAGCGCAGACAATTTAAGGACCCCCTGACATCAACTTGGAATCCTCACATACTGCATTAAATGAAATAAGGTCACCAACCCCCATGCGTAAAATAAATGTCTGACTAGGCTTCAGTCTTCATGGCTAGCTCTTATTGACTTCCCTGTGGCAAGGCTTGCTTCTCTAACCAGAGCTAAGCTTAATGCTCCCCCAGCTCCACCACAGGGCAGTGAGCTGAGATATGTACCCAATCCCAGATGTAAGGCTTAAGCGTCTTATGCACATGGTATCATTCATTTGGCAGCAGCACTAAGAAGGCAGAATCTAAGGCTCAAAAATGTAAAGGATGCCAGGCTAGGCTGTGGTCCAGCGTGGCTGGCATCTGCTGCCCATCTCATCTTATTCTGAGGCAAAAGAGGCCAAAGGCTCTTTAGGCTTGACCAAGCAGAAAAACTCCTCAGATTGATGCAAGTCCTCCTCAGCAATGCCCACACTCTTTCTCTGTGTGGTACTGAAGAGATTCACAAAATGAATTCAAATCTTCTTATGGAGACTCATGAGAGGCACCTCACAACTGAGAAGCTCATCAAGGCAGTGGACCTTCTCGCTGAGGCTGTGGATGTTCCCTACTCACAAAAAAAGAAAAACAGAATCTTCAGTGTGTACCATCTGGTAGCAGCACTAAGTAGCCAAGATCTGAGGCTGCAAACTACAAAATATGTGAGGCTAGGTTCTTGTCTCCTGAATAGAGCTCCTACAGCCTCTCTTATAATAGAGCTCCCTGCCTCTAATTTACAAGAGACTCCCAGTTTATCCCACCACAGGCTCAGCTGAGCACAAAGGGGCTTTGGCCATTAAGGCTTCTGCACATCATTAGCACATGCATACATGAAGCAAAAGCATCAGCTCTACAAAACTCCAAAATCCACAAATTAATTAGCTAGGATGCTACATCATGTTGTCAGAGCCCTGGAGTACACATACAGATCTTGACTGCCCTAAGGAAATCCACCACTACACTCTAAGGAAATGTGACCATTATGAAGCAGCTGCAAGCTAGTACCATGATGCTTTAACTTCTCAGAAGACAAGACACAAAGCTAATCTAACCATGGGTCATTTCACTACATCGGAGGAAGGCAAGGCACAGTAATCGAACAATAGAGATCGAAAACACAAGTCATGCTGAGATTGGGCCAGTCCCAGTTCATGGCACCCTCCTTGGGGTAAAACTGCTGCTATTTATAGACTGTTATAAGGAAATTACATCAGATGGATGCATTTGTAGATGTCATCTACCTTGATTGGTTTTAGAATCTCCCAAGCCAAGAATTTTTCCTGCAATCAGCACAATCCAGCTACTCTGCAAATTATTCATGTCACTATTTGCCATCTCTGAAACACTGAAGCAATCCAACCCATCCCCCAACAGCAATAGGGCTCAGGCCTTTAATCCCATCTTCACTGTTCTCAAGAGAGCAGGGGACATCAGACTTGTAGCCTTCAAATGCCTCACCAAGCCAATCAAGTACTCGCCTTTTTAAAGACAGAAGCACTATGCTCCTCTGTAGTGGCAGTCCATACAGGTGACCTTTTTTCTGGTGTCTTTGGATTGTCAAGAGCATACACGTTCATCAATATCTGGACAACTGGATCATAAGGGCACAGTCTCAGACTGCAGCACAGGAGGTAACATTGGCTGTAATGGTATTGCAGCACCATGGATGCATAATGAACCACAGCAAAAGTACACTGCACCAAATGGAGACTGTTAAAAACCTAGGGATGATGTAAGCACAACAGAGCCACTGGGTCTATTACAGTGACACAGTGCAGCCCTTTCTCACAGGCTTGAGAGGGTCAAACACAAGCCTGTATCATCTGCAAAGGCAATCCTATATGTGCTGGATTTGATGGCAGCAAACATTGTCTTGGGGGATGGGCCAGGTGTCACTCTAGCCCCCCTTCAACTCCACCAACTGCAGTTGTAGGATCTGAGGATGAACTCCCATTCAACCAATGTCTCTCTGACATCCTCTGTGAACTCATCGCTGAAATGTTGGTGAGTACAGATGAACCTGACACAGAACATCTATTCCAGGCATAATCTCACACTTAATTCGGCGGCCAGCCCATTGGGCTGGAGAGTGGTACTAAGCATGGTTTTGGCTCTAGGCCTAACAGAAAAGGCACTTCCCATTGCTGTTTTCAGAGATGGGAATGGTATTTTGGCCACTGCTCACATTTAAGAGGCAGGGATATTGAGAAATCAACACATTCTAGTCTGGACAGACAGTGCTGTGCCGTGGCATACCTCAGATGCTAAGGAGGTATGAAACACAGAGCAATGATGGAGGCATACAAGCTAATTCACTTGACAGAGATGGGGGGAGGGTGGAAGGTGGTTACCCTTAATGCTAGGAGCCTTGGGAGGAAAACTGCAGAGTTACAGGTGCTCATGGCAGAGGGAGAGGTGGACATTGCAGCCATCACAGAAACATGGGCCACCCAATACAATGACTGGGACCTGTCTGTACCAGGGTACAGGTTATTTTGTAGGGACAGGGTGATTGGGAAAGGAGGGGTGTGGCACTATATGTGAAGGAAGGACTGAAGTGTGTAAGGGAGGAAGGGGAGGAGGGTAGTACAGAGTCACTTTGGATGCAAATCCAGGATTCCAAGAATAGGATTCTTAGAATAGGAATGGTGTACAGCCCACCATCTCAGATGGAGGAGTTAGACAGGGAACTAGCGGGACAGATCAGGAAGACCTGCGAGAAGGGTAGTATGGTGATTGTGGGGGACTTCAACATGCCAGTAGTGGACTGGAGTACACCAACAACCAGGAACAGAAGGGAGCAGGTACTGCTGGATGCCTTCCAGGACAGCTTCCTGCTGCAAATGGTAAGTGAACCAACCAGGTTAAAGGAATACCCTTGACCTTGTGCTGGCAAATGGGGACTGTAGAGAGAACTTACAGTGGAGAAACCGATGTCGGGAGGCGACCACCACTCAGTATGGCTCACATTGGATATGGGCAAGGAAGGAGTGGAATCTGGCACAAGAGTGCTGGACTTCAGGAGGGCCGACTTTGGGAGGATGGGGGAAGTGGTAAAAGGGTACCTGGCCAGAATTCAATCTAGTATGGACACTAACCAGAGGTGGGAACTCATAAAGCTGGGGATAGTGGAGTCAACCAAAACCTGCTGCAAGGCCCAGAGCAAGAAGGCTAGGGCTAAGAAACCAAGCTGGTTGAGCATGGAGGTCATGGAAAAGGTAAGGAGGAAAAGAGCTGCCTTTAGGAAGTACAAGAAAACAGAGAGGGGGAGGACAGGGAGGAGTACTTGACAGAATCAAAGGAGGTGACAAGGGCAGTAGGGGGAACCAAAGCATCTACGGAACTCAGGCTGGCACAAGGCATTAAGAAGGGGGAGAAGGACTTCTTTAGGTACATCAGGGAGAAAAGGAGCTGTAAGAACCACATAGTAAGGATTAGAAAGGAGGGGGGTTGGGTGGAAGCAGGGTGCAATAAGGCAGAAGCACTAAATAAGTACTTGTACTCAGTATTTACTAAAGAGAACAGGGGGTGACACCCAAGGGGGCAAAATGGCAGAAACAGGGGGAAGGGGTGATGGGGAAATCATGGAGGGCAGAGTTCAAGAGGGTTTGAAGGCACTGATGGTGGACAAGGCGCCAGGCCCAGATGGCATCCACCCCAGGGTACTGAAGGAGCTGACAGAAGTCCTTGCAGGACCTTTGGCAGACCTATTTAATGCCTCACTACATTCGGGGTGTGTACTTCAGGACTGGAGGATGGCTCATGTGGTGCTCCTCCACAAGAGTGGCCCCAAGGATGAACCGGGAAACTACAGACCAGTGAGCCTCACATCCAACGTGGGTAAGCTAATGGAAACTATCCTGAAGGAGAGGCTGGTGGCCCTCCTAGAGGCCAAAGGACTACAGGACAGGAGACAGCATGGCTTCATACAGGGCAGATCCTGCCAAACCAATCTGGTGGAGTTCTATGACTGGGTAACTAGGCAACTGGACAGAGGCCATGCAGTGGATGTCCTATATCTGGACTTCAGTAAGGCATTTGACTCGGTGCCACATGGAAAGCTGGGAAGTAAGTTAGTAGGCACGGGTGGGTGCAAAGCTGGTGAGATGGGTAGAAAACTGGCTTCAGGGAAGGCAACAGAGGGTGGTGGTTGCTGGGGAGCTCTCACACCCAAGGGTAGTGACAAACGGTGTTCCACAGGGCTCGGTGTTGGGACCAGTGTTGTTTGGGATATTCATTGCAGACATATCATGGAACACCAAAAGCAAGATCAGTCTCTTTGCTGATGATATCAAGGTAGGAGCGGTGGTGGATGGCAGGGGTTGCAGGATGATCTGGCAAAGCTTGAAACCTGGTCAGACACCTGGCAACTGGGGTTTAATGCCAAAAAGGGCAAGATGCTGCATTTTGGGATGAAGAACCCAAGGAGGAGTTACCAGCTGGGGGGATTACAGCTAGCCCAGATAGAGGAGGAGAAGGATCTGGGGGTGCTCATTACATGGTCAATGACAACTCATCACAATGTAGGAAGGCAGCTGCAAAGGCCAACAAAATGCTGGGTTGTAGTGCAAGGGGTATATCCTCGAGGAGGGAGGAGGTGATTCTGCCACTGTATAGGTCATTAGTTAGATCACACCTGGAGTACTGCGTACAGTACTGGTGCCCGTATCTGAAGAGGGACATTAAGTTACTGGAGGGGGTGCAGCACAGGGTGACAAAGATGATCAAGGGGCTGGGGAACTTACCATATGAGAGGAGGCTTAGGGAGTTGAACATGTACTCACTGGAGGAGAGGAGGGATGGGGGGACATGATTGAAACCTTTAAGTACATGAAAGGAATACATAAGACAGGTATGGAGGGGCTGTTTAAAGTAAGGGAGGGGGAGGGACACCAGGGGCCATGATATGAGACTGGAGGGAGGAAGGTTCAGAAGGGAGATGAGGAGACACTTTTTTACAGAGAGGGTGGTGGCTGGATGGAATGCGTTACCTGCAGAAAGTAGAACAGTGGACTGCTTCCAAAGGTGATGGGACAGGATAAGGGCGTGGGTTAATTAAGGGGAAGGGTGGAAGGGAGGGGAAACTGCAGAATAAGGGATGCTAGCTGCACATTCGAGCAGACTTGATAGACCTCTAGGCCTTTATCTGCTGGCAAATTTCATATGTTCGTACGTAATTTGCTCTTACTGTCTAGGATGGTTCCTGGCTGGAACCTTCATCTGCCAAGTCAACTGGCTCAGATGATATAAGCTCCACCCAAGGTAATGGAATCTTGACTAGGAGGTGCTGTACCTGATTTGCAGATGTTAGGAAATGCCAGTTCAGGATCTCATGGCCCGTAGGTTCAATGCAAAGACCACTCCTGGTGCTTGGGCAGATACCAGGAATGTAAATGGTTGGGAATTGATTGCCTCTCCCTGTCATGGCCAGATGCTTTACTGTACACATTCCCTCTATGGCCTATGATATGTCAAGCTCTTAGCTGCAAAGGGAGTAGTTTAAATGGATACTCATTGTGCCTTGATGGCCTCGAAGAGCATGATGCTCAGAGCTGATATACCTGGCACTGGGCAGTCCACTCACAGCAGGCCAGATCTTCTTCCCCAGGTAACGAGTTTTTATCCAGAGAGTTACAGATTTTTGCTCTCAGCCTGTCTCCTGAGTGTAGATTTGTGATGATAGAATGCTCAGCATGAATTATTACCACCTTGGTGCAATCCAGACAGGTCTTTATGAGTAAGACCTATAGAGGAATCTGGTATACATTACTCTCATAATGCATCTATTTTCAGATCTAGCCTCAGCCACTTCTATTTCCAGTGTTTTGGAATTTCTACAGCAGGGACTATACAAAAGGTTGTCAGCCCTCTCAGGGTGGAGGTGGCAGCCCTCTCAACCATCGGGTTATGCAGCATCGCATTCCCTGGGGTCCCAGCCAGATGTTGACTTCCTCAAATATTGTCACAAGCTCTGCCCCAGAAACACACAGGTCCCGCCTTCCTGGAAGATTTATGTAGTCCTTGAAGCCACAAAGTGTCCCTGTGGCTCCTATCCTGAAGGTTCTCTTCCTTATGGTCAGGTGTTCAGCTCGGAGGATTTGTGAGATACAAGCTTTTTTTCATGCAAGGAGCCATATGTGGTGTTTCACAAGGACTAAGTGCTGTTCAGAACAGTGCTCTTCCTTCTCCTTAAAGCTGTCTCAAACATCCACAGGCAACAAGTGATTGCATTGCCCTCTTTCTTCCCAAACCCGGAGAATACCAAGGAGGACCAGCTACATTCTGTACTGGTTCAGAGCACCCTTAGTTGGGCTTCAGCATGCTAAGCCATTCCACACCACTACAGGCTCTTTGCTCTCCAGGCTTGGGGAAGAAATGGAGTCACCACTACAAAATGAACTTTAGCTGAAATGGTGATATTTTTAAGGGCTCTGTCCTGCTGAGATCCAAGCTCATTCTGTGTGGGCAATAGAAGCCTCAGAACTCCTAGAGGATATTTGTAAGGCTGCTACTTGGGCTGTGGTTTCTACATTCTCCAGGCTTTACCACCAAGATATTCTTAACTCCATGAATGCATCTTTCAGCACGCAAGTGCTGGGTTTGGTCATACAGCACTGACTCTCCCAGTTTAGAGGCTGATTAGTATGGCCCATACCAACTGACTGCCTGCAGGAGCTGATGCACAAAAAATTATATTTCCTTACCAGTAATTCTGGTTGCAAGTAGATTCCATTCATAGGAGTCAAGCCCTCTCAGTTTTCAGTGCTGTATATTTTTTATGGTATCTTGTATCTTGTAGTGCATATAGTCCCCTTTCATTGTGGGGATTAACATATGTTGCTTCCATTGACCTGACAGTGCTGCAGTAGAGCTACCACCTGAGATGCTGATGACCCAGGTTTGGAAACAAGTTTAGAGCATCAGAGGGATGGCTGGGGGGATGTAGACTGAGCATCCCAGTGACAGCTCACCTTCTCGGGGGGGAGTAGGTGTCGGGTCATACAGTGACTCCCAGCAGAGGCTGAGAGGACACAGGCTGGGAACTCAAAGAAGAGGAGGGGACAGCGGTGGACATCTGCAGAGTATGCGTGGGAACATGCATGCTAATGCACTGACATCATTGCATGTCCACGTTCCCAAGGGGGAAATAAAGCCTGAAAAACTCCTGTGTCTGAAAACAGAATGACACCAGGAGCCTAACAAGTGCCACATCAGCCCTCTTCGGATGCCAGACTCCAGATTAACATCTTGATCCTCCCCCTGCCCCGGGAGGGGGGCCCACCATGGAGGCAAGTCACAGTCTCCTGAAGTTCTTGTAGTTCTAGGGATGACACAGGGGTGAGCCCGAAAGGGGTTCAGGCTGGAAGAGAGGGGTACATCCCTGCCAGTACCGCAGGTGCAAAAATAGAGTCTATAAAAAAAAAAAAGGTATGTTGCTGGCTAATTCTTACTGTTTTTTATTTCTCAGCAGTGTTTTACTACATACTTGGACAAATGTTTTGACTGAGGGTGTCTGGAATGGGGTTTATGCTAAGACTTCTATCAGACTGTTACTAACAGTCCTAGCTCTCAGGGAGGACAGGCCATACCAACTGCCTTCCTCTGGATGGAACCTACACACAACCAGAATTACTGGTAAAGAAATATAATTCCCCTTTACCATTGTCCAAGTCACTGGGGAGTCCTCACATAGAATAGTGTACCATATTAGCACAGTACTACAAAAAGGATATTGTGGAACTGGAAGATTAATAGAAGAATGCAAGGAAGATTAGGGGCATGGAAGGGCTGGGTGCAAACAGACTAACTTTCATTGCTGGATAAAAGTTGAATGATGTATATAATTCAGGTGCTGAAAGTAATAAAGGACATTGAGAAGTCAAACTCAGGAAGGTTCTTTGTTGTAATCCATGAAGAGACAAAGGGGATACGGGTGGCAATACTGTGGGGTAGATTGCTTCAGGAGTCAGTCTAATTAAATAAAATTTGGAATTTTAAGATGCAGACTGGATTTGTTCCTCTGGAAACATAACATCACGGGACACACCTACTAGGACAGTTGAGATATTGACTTGATAGTGATTGTTCGTCTATCTTGTAGAATACCTGCATAACAACAAAGTTAACTGGGTTCAAATCTGGAACCTAAGGCACAACCATATGCAGTTCATATCTAGTGGGACCAGCATTTTGTTAAATACTAGGGGCCTGATTCTCAGTCACAAGGGACCAACACAAAAGTACTCGTGACGCATTATTTGCTAACCTTTCCAACTCCCCAAGTTATGCTCATTGTGTGTTGAAACACTTCCCCGCATGGATACTAACTTCGGTGTGCTTGTGCAGGGAAGGGAGCCTCAGTTTCCTTACAAATGGCCCTCAGGGTCATTCTCAAAGCATGGCGATCTTCACTAAAGTGCGATGTGGACTAAAAGGCAGTGCAGTAGGAAGAAATAGGGGGGACCTCTTTGGCCTAGGGTTCCAATGGACCATGTGGAGGACCAGATAAGGCCAACCAAAACTACTGCCACATTTGACCCAGCAGCTGGCCACACAATACAGGTCAAGTAGATGGGGGGATGACCAAGATAGTAGTGCAAGTGCCCACAGATCATGTCCATGGCACAGCATCAATGCTTCTGGTCTTGGCCCATGCGCAGAAGTCTGTGGGTGTCACACTTCAGATGTTAGTTGCCCATACTCTGCTCACATTAACATCTGGAAACCCTCATTTGTATTGCACATTAGTTTTAGGGCCCCCCCCCTCATGGCTAAGATGGACTTCTGTAAATGGCTGCAAAGTGTGCAAGTGCAATGGGGAGATAGTTCTCTAGATTTGTAAAGGGGAGATGCCCTTTAACTTTATGGGCACCACGTCAAAGGGTTGAGGTATGTTTGCACCACATACTGTATGATATGTGAATAAACTGAGGTCTTGTGTTTCTAAACATATGCAACACTTCTAAGACATAATACAATCATATGAGACATTAAATGCATGGTAAGGTCCTAAAGACCCCATTCTCAGAGTGTCCGTTTGCACCGCACAAACAATAGCGACACACATGTAAGTGAATTGCCACCAGGGTGCAGTATTCATAGACAGGGCACTGTCTGACACATGATGCCTGTATAAATACTGGGCTGTATTATCTCTGTGCAGAGTGATTATCAGCAGTGGTAACATAGTCTGCAGCTGGCAGCTGACTCCCAGGAGCAAAATAGGATAGCACCTTTCCTCCTGGAAGTCACATTCAGCCACTGACATGCTACTAACTACATATGGCATGGAAGGTACAAAGGGATCATTTGAATGTCATTATGAGACCTTTAGTGGCTGTGCACATTGCTCCTGTGCACTGCGCAATACCTCTGTGCACAAATGGACAGTCAGAAGGACATCAGGGAGGGAGAGAGGACCACTTGATTGACAGGGCATGACAGCCCATGCTGTCAATGTGTTACATACCAATTGGATTGGGGGGGCAGTGATCACGCACCACAGTGAATGCTAAGAGCAGTGTTTTGGAAGTGGCAAATAGTGCTACCATGGCTGACTTTTATTGCTTGTCAAACCTAATGAATATACAACTGTGCCCTGTATGCTGGAGGGTTATCTCATGCACATGAAAGCAGTGGTGCATTAAATATGAGCTCGCTGAGTGCCGTGCACAGGGGTAGTCTGAATATGCCCCCTGCCCCATCTGAATGCATATAACCCAGTCAGAGCAGCGCTATTCATGTTGCTCCTTGCTTGCCTCCTGAATTTCAGGGCTGAAATCTTTTTACCATATGAGATATTAGTGCTTCTAAAAAGCTTAGCTAGAAAATAAAAAAAGATAGAACTTATAAAATACAACACAATATTTATGTGAACACTTTCTATTTAGGTCACTAGGTCAGAGCAAAAAAAAAAAGGCAATTCTTCTGTACACACATTTTAGTATGATCCACAATTAGAAAAGTAGTGTTGTAACACCGTGTAGTAGAACATATTTTTGTTTCAATAAGTAAGGTATTGAACTTCGACCATAATTAGCAGCATGTTAACAACATAGTTTAGTTGCTTTAGACTGTAGTGAGACTGGCATATTGATTTCTATGTTTAAACTCAGAAAGAAAATACTCTTACTATAAGAACAAGTGCTTGATCCCTGTAAAGCTACTATGAATCTATAGAGAGAATTTGATTTTTATGTTGTCTTGTGCATGAGCAAGCAACATTTTGTGGAAGTAAGAGATGGTAGTAGGAGAAATGCAGAGGTGTGTCAGTTTTGGCAAATGCAGGCAACGCTTTAGAAGGTGTGTCCCTCATTCACCAATTATCGAGCATGCTAGCAGTGACACAAGTTTTATGCAGTGCCACCAACTTGAAACAAACTTGCTGCTGCAATCAGAGGCAAGCTCGTCATGCAGTGGCACAGGTGACATGCCTCCCGTACGTGCCTTGCCTGATGAAAAATTTCAATAAACATGGTGGCGGTTCACACCATCCACCTCTAACAATCCCTAGAAAGCTGATTTCTGGGATGCCCAATCCCCCTGTCGGCATATTTAATACCACCCTAAGATTGTGTGGCACACTGGGAGCCCACCCCAGTGTGCTTCCATGGTGTTCGGAAGCTGACCACGTCGGCATGTTTCTGCTCCCACCCCACCCCCATTGTGTGCCACAGTAGGAGACCACCAAAGTGGCCAACATTACCCTCCCAGTGTCATGGGGCACACTGGACATTTGTTTTCTTACACCTGTAAAGAAAGAAAAACGTATGCGGTGTTCCTTTTTCTTTTTTAAGTACCTGAAACAAAGAAAATGGCCCCTTGCTGTCCACGGTGCCCTCTCCCCCAACCCACATCCACCCTCTGTGAACCCCCCTCTCCACACCCCCTCACCCCATACTTACCTTCGGAGGTCAGTGCTGCGATCTTCGGTGAAGCGGTAACATGTCTGCACTCTTCAAAGTCGACCGAAAACTGAAGAAATGCCGGTATGTTGTACAATGGCATCAATGGGGGAGGTTTCAACTTAGGTGGATATCTTGGCCACTTTTTGACTTTTGGCTCCAAATTTTCAACATGGGGTTCTTGGGGCCCCACCTCATGAAATCAGTCACTGTCATTTCATTATTCGGTCCTGAAAGGTGGTTTTGCAGTCACTGTGTGGAATCACATTTGGAACTGATTAATAAACGATAGTGCCACTGTTCATGAGGTGGGCTCCCAAAAAGCTTATGTTGCAAATTTGGTAAAAAATTTCCAAAAATTACTGTGTTATGAGCGTGCATTGTGCAGTTTTCATGTACACTTGTAACTTCAAGAATTTTTTATATTTTCATTCCAGATTTTCAACATTGCCATTTTTTTCACACCTCCTTATGAACAGTACAGCTGTCATTTTTCACATCCTGCCCAAAATGTGTTTTCTCACATCTGGTGCACAGTGGTGCAGTTGCTGTGGGAAATCAATGGCTGGGACAGATTGAGAAAATCACAGTGACACTGTTCATGAGCAGAGGTCTCAAAATGTCTATGTTGAAAATTTGGTGAAAAAAGTCCAAACAAAGACTGTGTTACGAGCGTGCATTGCGCAGTTTCCATGCACGCTCATAACTCTGAGAATTTTTTATATTTTCACTCCAGATTTTCAACATTACCATTCATTCACACCCCCTTATGAACAGTACAGCTGTCATTTTTCACATCCTGCCCAAAATGTGTTTTAGCACCTGTGGTGCCAAATGGCTCAGTGGCTGTGCAAAATCACCTTTCGGCTAATGAACTGATAGTGCCACTGTTCATTAGGTGGGGTCACAAAAGGCTCATGTTCAAAATTTGGAGTGAAAATACCAACAAATGCTTGGGGTGTTAGGGTTTCCAACTGTAATGCCCCACCCTGTAGAGACCTGGCATCAAGGGTGTGACTTGGAATTTTCGGCTGTAATGCTCATGCCATTCCACCCCCACCCCCAGCCTTCAGCCACTGACAGCCATCGAGGTGTGCCTTGGACTCTTCAGCCCCAAAGTTCAACCTATTCTCCTATACTGTACCCATCTCAGGGTATTTCCTTATGGAATGGGGTGAGCGTAGGACCCGAAGACCCCAAGGCACACCACAATACTTGTCGGTGTCTGCAGGGTAGGGCGAGGTGAAATGTTGTGGGCATTATGACTGACAACCCAAATGCACACCCCAATGCCTGTCAGTCTCTGCAGGGAGTGGGTGGGGTTGGTGTCAGTTCAATACTTCACTGCCATTCCTATTATGCATCTCTCTAACTTCTGCACTACCAATGCCAATGCCAGCAAGACAACATTCAGCATTGACAAATGCTTGTTTATTACCTGTAACAATTAAAAGTTGAGAAGAGAATCTGATTTTTATTACCTTTAATAGTTAAAAGCTGATATCTGTTTTAGGCTTAATAACAATACCATGGTAACTTAATATAAATAAATTTGATATCTGAATGTAAGTTTAGGTTGTATTTCTAGTATAGGTAACTGCAGGATATGAGCATCATAGCTCATATATATCTTTTGATGATGCGCTAGTATAAACCTATAATTCAACTGATGGTGTTAATTTGACGTAAATAAAATATCTGAAGCAAAAGTTGCAATCACATTGCTTAGTATAGATAATTGAAGAACAGAAGCCTTTACATCTGTGTAGAATATTTTGGATGATGTACTATTAGAAGTGTTGTAACTTAATTTGTAGGTATGATTACTCCAAGATTGCTCTCATTATGTTTGCTTGCACGCATGTGCAAGAAACATAGTGCCATCATCCGAGTTTTCGGTGGTGTGGCAGCCCTCTTCCAATTCTTTCAGTGTGTTTGTAGGTGCAGCCGCAGTTCTCCAATGCCTGCTGGAGCTGTCTATGACAGCTCCAAAATGCAATGGAGTACAGTTGAAAGGGAGAGCTCCACTTCAGTGAGCAGAGCTCTCTCCCCACCACACGCACAGTCACGCAAGCACGCATATTGCGTGCTGATGCACTCCCTCTCCCCCACACACACTGTATGGCCAACAGGGGTGCCCAATCCCCGTTGGCTCCACATGCACCCCAAAACCTTTCCAGGTGCTGCTGGGAGCCCACCTCAGCGTGGCAAATCTTGTTATGGCCTATGGGGTGTCCAATCCCCATCATCTCCAGCCCCCAAACAGTTTTTTCAGCTGCCATGCTGGGAGCCCACCCAGCATGGCAAACGTCCTGCATTGTCTTAATTAAAAAACAAAAAACCTGTAAATAAAAACGGGTCCCTCGCAGTCTCACTGCCCCACCCACACCCACCCACTGCACACCTGCCTCCCACCCCCTCACCCCATACTTACCTCTGGAGCTCAGCGCGACAATCATCGGTGGACCGGGAACACGTCTGCACTCTTCAAAGCCGACCATGAACTGAGGAAATGCCGGTAAGCTGTATAATGGAATAAATAGGGTTTTTTCAACTTTGTTGCATATCTCAGGCATTTTTGGGAATTTTGGGCCCAAATTTTCAACATGGGGTTTTTGGGACCCCTCCTCATGAATTCTTGCACTGTCGTGGCATTAATCGGGCCCAAAGGGTGATTTTGCTGTCACTGCGAGAAATCACCTTTCGGGGCCAATTAATGAAATGACACTGCCAGTGTTCATAAGGTGGGCTCTCAAAAAGCCTATGTTGAAAATTTGGTGAAAAAATTCCTAAAAATGATGGTTTTATGAGCATGCGTTGTGCAGTTCCTATGCACGCTCGTAAGTTCGCGAATTTTCAATATTTTCACTCCAGATTTTCAACATTGCCATTTTACCACACCTCGCCGCCCATGAGCAGTATAGCTGTCATTTTCACATCCTGCCCAAGCCGTGTTTCCGCCATTTGTAGCGCATTAACGTGAGTCGGTAAAGAAACAATGTATGGGACACATTAGGAAAATAACAGTGACACTGTTCATGAGAAGAGGTCTTAAAATGGCTATGTTGAAAATTTGGTGAAAAATTCCTAAAAATGACTGTTTCTGGCGTGCGTTAGCATGCAGTTCCATGCCTCCGTAAGTTTGCGAATTTTCAATAGTTTCACTCAGATTTCCAACATTGCCATTTTACCACACCTCCTTATGAGCAGTATAGCTTCTATTTTCACATCCTGCCCAAAACGCTGTTTCCGCTCATGTAGCGCATAATGGCACAGTCGGTGAGCGAAATCAATGTATGGGACACATTAAGAAACTCACAGTGACACTGTTCATGAGCAGAGGTCTTAAAATGGCTATGTTGAAAATTTGGTGAAAAAATTCCTAAAAATGACTGTTTTACGTGCGTGCGTTGCGCAGTTCCTACGCACGTTATTAAGTTTGCGAATTTTATATATTTTCACTCCAGATTTTCCACATTGCCATTTTATTACACTTCCTTATAAACAGTACAGCTGCCATTTTTTGCATGTCGCTCCAAATGTGTTTTCGCACATGTAGCGCACAATGGTGCAGTCGGTGTGCAAAAGCAATCTCTGGGACAGATTAAGGAAATCACAGTTACACTGTTCATGAGCAGAGGTCTTAAAATGGCTATGTTGAAAATCTGGTGACAAAAGTCCATAAAATGACTGTGTTACGAGTGAGCATTGTGCAGTTTCGACGCACTCTCGTAAGTTCATGACTTTGTAATATTTTCAGTCCAGATTTTCACCAGTGGCATTTTTCCACACTTCCTTATGAACAGTACAGCTGTCATTTTTCACAACATGGCTGAAATGTGTTTTCACACTTTCAGCGCAGAGATGCGAGGTCGCTGTGGGAAATCATTGTTCGGGACAGATAAAGAAAATCACAGTGACACTGTTCATGATCGGAGGTCCCAAAATGCCTGTGTTGACAATCTGCTGTAAAAAATTCCCAACCTAATTACATTACGGGTGTGCGTTGCACAGTTTCTATGCATGCGCCGTGACTTCACCAGTTTTTTTAATATTTTTACTGCAGATTTGCAACATTGCCATTTTTTACACCTCCCCATGAACAGTACAGCTGTCATTTTTCACATCCTGTTCGGAATGTGTTTTTGCACCTGTAGTGCTAAATGCCGTAGTCGCTGTGCATAAGCAGCTTTCAGCTAACAAACTGATATTGCCACTGTTCATGAGGTGGGGGTCCCAAAAAAACCATGTTGAAAATTTGGAGTGAAAATACCAATGAATGCCTGAGGTGTTAGGGTTTCCAACCATAACGCCCCACCCTGTAGAGAATGACAGGCATCGGGGATGTGACTTGGGATTCTTGCCTGTAATGCTCATACCATTCCACATCCTGTAGCCAGTGAGAGGCATTGAGGTATGCCTTGGACTCTTCGGCCCCAAAGTTCACCCCATTCTCCTATACCGCACCCATCTCACCGTATTTCCTGATGGAATGGGGTGCACATAAGGGCCAAAGACCCCAAGGCACACTGTGACACTTGTCAGTGTCTGCAGGGTAGGGTGTGGTGAAATGGCGTGTCCGTTATGCTTGATGACCCAAAGGCACACCCCAATGCCTGTCACTCTCTGCAGGGTGGTGGTGGGGTTGGCTTCAGTTCAATGCTTCACTGCCATTTCTATGATGCAGCTCTGTAACTTCTACACTACCAGTGCCAATGCCAGCAAGCAAACATTCGGCATTGACAAATGCTTGTTTTAAATTAACTGTTAGTTTTCACTTTCATTGTTTTTATCTTCTTAACTTGGATCTCTTTATAAGGCAGGGGGTTGATCTGCTAATTATTTCTTTGTAAAGGATAATACAATCTTAAAAATTAAAAATGACAAACTTATTGGATGGAACTAGTATTCAGGATGTGACTACTGTTTTCTCTGTCAACAAGTCTTATCAGTGTCAACTTTCACTTGTAGGAGCTATGATGATTTTCTTTGTTCCAGATTCAAGTTATTAGTAGAACTATAATACAGTGTGTGATGTTTGGGGGAAGGGGCAGAACTTATTAGGTTCTCTAAGGACTTTAAAAAGTCTTGGTCAGAAATGTACCCTCAAATTAACATTCCTGAAAATAGTGGGCACTCCAGTGCTTTCCAGATTAAAGCTATCATTGTCCTCCCAAAATCTGGTAAAACCCTGTACTGTGCTTATCCTACAGACCTTTCTCATTACTCAAGGCAAATTACAAGATCATGGCCAAAGTTTTAATGACAAATTGACTTGAAAGGGTATTGCTAGAAATGAGACATGCTGATCAGTCTGGTTTTATAAAGGGAGACAAAGGAAAGGAAACATTCTGCGCAAATGTGGTCTTGATTCTCTCCAGGCTGTAATGTAGGAAATTCAAATGTTCCATCATCTGTCTGAGTATACCTTAAATACCACCAAAATCAAGGTGTTAGTGTTTTCCTATACAGTCACCCCTCCCCCCCATTAAACAGCAATTTCCTATGAAATTGTATCTCTCCACCCTCAAATATTTTGGAATTTATCTAGGCACCCACTCCACAATATTTTTTTTGTTTTTTTGCTTTCCTTTTTATCCCACCTTACTGCCCCCTCGATCCACTCCTTCAAACCTCTGATCATTCCTTCAGGTCCCTCCCACAGAATCTGCCCCTAGATTACCAGGCATGCTCCTTTATGCCTCCTACCTTCTCCTACTCCTTGGAGTGCCTGCACAATGGGATCTATCCTGTGAGTCGGTGATCCTGAGGTGGATTGGTCGTCATCTTGGCCTGTGTTTTTTTTTTTCTGTTTTTCTCCCCTTAGTCCCTCCTACCCTCTGAGGATGTCGGCATGTAGGACTGACATCCAGTCTTATGGTGTGCTGTCGCATGTCACTGACAAATGCCCACAATGTCCTCCCCTTCCCGACTCTCGAAGAGCCACCTACCCAACAGTGCTCGTGCTTCCACCGGAACAGGTGCATTGGGTGTGTGTGAAACATCCCAGGATCCCACCCCGGAGGAGAGCATCCGTTGGGTGCTCAATCTTCCTTCCCCCCTCCAACCGCAATATTGTTTGTTAAGAATTATACAATGGCAAAGAAATGTCCTACCCTGTGATTGGTCAATGTGTGCCTGGAACAGTGATGTTATTACATAATAACATCACTGTATGAAATTCAGGCACACACATGACCGAATCACATGCTGTGTTATGCCTCCCCTGCAGAAGTTACCACCACTACCAGATGCTGCTGTAAACAGAGTCAGACTGAAGCCCCCCCCAGTACATTTGCAACATACAGTAAAACCTCCAATGCATCACGTCACAGTCTGGCCCCAAACACAAACCATCTTTTTGGGTTAGATTTAAAAGTGTACTTGAGTCGAGACTGCCTGTTGCTGTGTACCTGCAACTCCTGCTTCGTTCAGCTCCATCGTTGACATTTACACTGCGCTTCACGGACCCCCGCAGATGGCCACCCATTTACCCAGGATCATGTTTAGCTTTTAAAAAATACAAAAAATATCATTTTAAATTAAAAATAAAACCAAAACTAACTGAAACTGTTCTTTCTCCTGGTCGCCTCCAGAGTGTATCAGCGTGTGCCTGAAACAAACGGACTCAGTTTAAAATGGGAGAAAAAAAGTCAAAAACAACCCTCTTCATTTACTGTCCACTAGTACGTGAAACCAATGACTGAAAAGGCAAAGGGGAAACTTATGAAACTGGGTGTAAAATGCAGCACAAAACAAGCAAAAGCTTGGGGGGACTGAGCAAGCAACATCATTCTGACAACAGCTCCACCTTGTGACAGAAAAAATATTTTGGACTTTTTTTTTTAAACATACACTTACACCTACAAGAAATCAAATAAAACATTGATAAAAAAGGATTTTTTTCTTTCTTTTTTCTTTAATTAACAAATGAGTCATTGTATAACAGCAATAAGGCACTCCACGGTGTGTGTTATCGTGTAATAACGTCACTCCTGGGGTGGTGGAAGCACTTGGCTTTGTCTTGTGCTTCAACCCACCCCAGGAGTGATGTTATTGCACGATAACACACACCCTGTCATGCCTTATTGCTTAATTACCAACTGCTGGTGACCTCACTGACAGCAGATTTCAAGAGGTGGGCTCTCCTACCTAGACCATTTCATTCCAGAGTTCAATCCATCAAAATTAATGTGGGTCACCCTTGAGGCACAGCAGTTTGCACAGGAGTGATCTACAGGCCTCCAGCATAGGGAGAGGAGGTAGATAGGGTGCTGGTGGATGAAATACACGGGATGGCAGCAAAAGGAGAGGTACTGCTGCTGGGTCATTTTAATATGCCAGCTGTGGATTGGACCATTCCGGTGGCTGCCTCAGCCAGGAGCCAGGACATCAAGGAGTCCTTAAAGGGGGCAGGCCTTAGGCAACTAATGTTAGAACCCACCAGGAAAAAGGTGATTTTGGACCTTGTTCTGGCCAATGGGGACAGAATCACAGAAGTCCAGGTGGATGATCACCTAGGGTCCAGCGACCACCACATAGTGTGATTTAATATAGGCACAGTGTCACAGTCGAGTCACACAAAAGTGAGGGTCTTGGATTTCAGGAGGGCAGACTTTGCTAGAATGGGGATAGGTATCAAAGAAGCGCTGGCAAGTAAGGATGCAGCGGGGGGGGTTGAGGAGCAGTGGGCACACCTAAAAGGAGCAATAGTGGAGGTGACAAATCAGTGCATTAGGCTGAGGAACAAGGGCAAGAGAAGGAAAAAACACTATGGTTCTCTAAGGAGGTGGCAGAGAGAGTAAGGGCCAAAAAGGTGGAATTCAGAAAATATAAGGAGACATGGAGGAAGAGGATATGGCACTGTACCTAGATAGACAGAGGGAAGCAGGGAAAGCAGTTAGGAGTGCAAAGGTGCAAATGGAAGAAAGAGTTGCACAAACGGTAAAGAGAGGGGACCTGAAGAAAACTCTGCGGACACTACAACGCTAAGGGGGTAGGAAGCTCTCAGCAGCCCTGACACACTCTCCTAGCCACCTGCTGCATGCTGGTCTCTGAAGACAGATCCCCCACTTTTCCTAACACCCATGGTTAGCCACTTTAAGAGGTGCAGATACTCCATCATCACATAAACAGCACACAGCGCTCTGACCACCATGCTCAATAAATTCAGATTGCTGTCATTTGGTCTCTGGTCGGAGGTTGGGATTCCTAACTCGATAACACAGCTTGCAAGACAGAGAAATGGCTTCTCCTACTAGCCTTGGCTAGAATTAAAAGAATAAAAAGGCTATAATCACTTGTTTTGCTCCACACAGGCACCTACCTGGAATCACAACAGGGTGAAGCCTGAGAGGGACAGACACTCTCGATTTCCTCCTGTTCTTGGATGAGTTTGGGAGTGAGCTGGTCCATAGCTCAGGGCTCATGCCTAGGACAAGGGAAATTCCATTGGTTGTTTTTTTTGGCGGCAGGGGCGCCTTTGGACTTCCCTCTCTCCATCACCCTATTCCCACCCTCCCTGGATAATCCACCTTTATAGTCCTGCACTTCCTGTCACACCTAGGAGGAGGCAGGGCAACGGCTTGGCATTCACAATCAGAGCCAATTCACACTACTCCCCTCTTATCAGTGAGCAAGCAACAGATATTGGCTATTCACTGCCATTTACTGGCAGCAACCAGTGGGACTGTAACTATAACTATTAAGGCATAATTCAAAACATAAAAAATAAATAACAAGCTGCTTCCACTTTTCTTTCTTTTGTCCTGCACATCCTTCGTTACATTCATCTCTGTCTACTAGCATCATCCTCATACCTGCCTAGTGCACACAAGTTTGATAGTTGCATAACAGAAGCACATAAAACCAACAGGCATGGACATTGTGCACTGTAATCGCTGTGGAGTACTGTATTACAGAGCCTGGGTCCAGGATGTAGGCCATTGCTCCACATGCTGGGCCATAAATGACCTCCGGGCCCAACTCAAGGAGGCATGGACAACAATATCCTAGCTAAATCAGAAAGTACAGCAGGCTACAAGGGCTTGGGCACCACCCCAACTCCACCATCACCCTGGCACTGCCCCTTTACCACAGAGGACAGTCCATCCAGGGGGGTGGCAGATAGTACATAAAGGCAAAGCCCACCACAAGAGGGCTCAACAGGTGGGCAAAAATCATGAACCAGGGATGCAGCTTCAGAACAGGTTTGACACACTGGCAAGGGAATACAAGGAACCAGGCAGCTGCTCAAACCAAGGGTCTAGGTTACAGCAGCACAAACCAGGCATCAGCCTAAAAAATGAGTAGAGTTTGCAAAATAGGAACACACAAGGGTCTGAGCTGGACAAACAAATGGACACTGACTCGGGCCAAAGGAAGGGGGAACTGTTGCACCAACCACATCAACAAGACAAACCTGCAAGGGCAAACACTCCCACAGAGGGAAGAAAGAAACTGATTATTGTGGGGGACTCCATGATTCGTGGGGTCGAATCACACTTAAACAAGACCGAACAAATGCAAATAATGGTCAGATGTCTCCCCGGAGCCACAGCAAAAAGGAATGTAGGGCAGTTAGAAAAATACATCTGTAGGGAGGGAGACATCAAGGCCATCGTCGTTCACCTAGGTGCGAATGATATGA
The DNA here is from genome assembly GCA_016271365.2 of Neoceratodus forsteri. Lineage (NCBI taxonomy): Eukaryota > Metazoa > Chordata > Ceratodontiformes > Ceratodontidae > Neoceratodus > Neoceratodus forsteri. The sequence continues at coordinate 1,017,909,733 of CM057454.1, read as the reverse complement.
CCAACTATTACATCGAACAAATCAAGGTGCATATCTCACACTTACGGGATAGATTGTCCTCTTTTTTGTCCACCCTGGCCTAAAATCAAAGAACTAAATGCATGGCTCCACACTTGGTGCTCAGATAAGGGCCCCACCTTCATTGGTGACTGGAATGAATTCTGGGAAAGAGCATACTTTAAATTTGACAGCATTCACCTCACCAAGGAGGGGGTAAGGGCACTTGGACAAAAACTCAACATATTTGTCAGTTGTTTAAACTAGCAGTTGGGAAAGTGGTGGCCAGATGGGAGCAAACAAACAGAACTGTGGACCCCCCCCCCCGCCGGAGACAAGCAAGGACACCTCCTATCGATCGCAAAAGTGAAAGCAAAGAAAGCACAGTAGGGTCACTCATGGAAAACAAAACGCAAGGGAACAAAAGAAAAAGGATGCCAGTTTCTGGAAGGTAATGGCAACAAATGCTATGAGCCCCACACAAGTCTTGGGGGGGGGGGTTTGAAAGAAGGGTGCAAACCAAAAGAATTCAGACTTGTTTACATTCTGATTTTGCAGCACATCATTCTCCACACTGCAGCTCGAGTAATGCTAATTTAGCATTACTCGATCTGCAGTGTGGACGGAAATGAGGAAAGTAAAGAATTGCCAGTAGAATGGACTTTCTAGAAGTACTTTAAATTAAGATGTGCTGCAAAATCAGAATGTAAATAAGAAATTATACTGTTTTGGCAAATCTAAAGTGAATAACATTGATCTAGATTTATGAAAGGATTTTTTTTTAAAAGGCACCTCCTGATGAAGCCATTTATGTATTGGCGAAACGTAGAGGAATTGGGCCGACATTCAAAATAAAAGATACAGATATTTGAAATATAGTAGAACTGTCTACAAGTCTGAATTCTTTTGGTTTGCACCCTTCTTTCAACCCCCCCAGACTTGTGTGGGGCTCATAGCATTTGGTCAGACAACATATCAGAAGAGGCAGGGAATTAAGGACTTAAAGTCTATCTGTAAATATATACATTTCCCGTGGTTTTCCAGGTTGTTTTACTGGACAATTTCCAGTGGCAACAAATGCCTGAAGTCTGGCTAACAAAATCCTAGAACTCTTGGCCACAATGGCAGAAGCAGGACTGGACTGGGTTGCAGTAACCGAAACATGGCTAAATGAGCACCATGAGTGGGATGTTGCTATCCCAGGTTACACATTATTCAGAAAGGACAGAGGGGGCAATGGGGAAGGGGAGTTGCATTGCATATAAAAGAAGACATAAAAGCTATGGAAGTTCAAAGAACTCAGGGAGAACCGGAGGTACTGTGGGTCACTCTCGAACCAGGTACATGCTCTGCCCTCAGATTGGGAGTGATATATAGGCCCCCCTCACAAGTGGTAGAAGCAGACAAGGCACTGCTGGAGAGCATAATAAAAAGGACTGATAAGGGAGAAGTCATACTGCTGGGGGATATCCACCACCCAGAAGTGGACTGGACTTCCTGCACAGCATCCACAGCTAGAAGCAGAGATTTCCTGGACACCCTAAGAGGGGCTGGACTCAATCACACAGCCCCCACTAGAGAAAGCACAGACCTGAACCTGGTGCTCACAAACAGCAGCAAGGTCAAGGAAGTGGGGTGCCATCTGGGGACAAGTGACCACAAATCGGTATGGTTCAAGATCAATACAAGGGATCAGACAAGTCACTCTAAGACACGGGTCCTAGACTTAAGAAGAATGGACTTTGGTCAAATGAGAATATGCTTTAGGGATATCCTCAAGAATAAGCCATGGGGAGGGGTGGAAGAATGCTGGTCAAGCATAAGGGAGGCAATAGCAGAGGTCACTGAAAAATGTTCCAGACTGGTCAGTAAGATGAGGAAAAAGGAAAATCTTCTGTGGTTCACAAAAGAGGTGGCAGCAGCAGTGAAAGAAAACAGGCTGCATTCAGAAATTACAAGGGCTCAAATAGTGACAAGGATAGGGAGGCATGTAAGAGCAGCCTGAGGGAGGCAGGTAGGGCGATTAGAGCATCAAAGGCAAAAACTGAGGTGGAAACTGCACAGGGGGTGAAAAGATAGAAGACAACAGAGAAAAGGCAGAAGTCTTAAATAAGTACTTTTGCTCAGTCTTTACAAAGGAGGAGCCTGGAAATGGGCACACCCCAAAGGGGGACAGAAATTGCACAAAGGGGGTAGACACAAGCCCATTCACAGTAGAGAGGGTAAAGACAGAACTGAAAAAACTAAAGGTAGATAAGCCATGGGGCTGGACGGTATCCACCCACGCATACTGAGAAAACTTAGTGATGAATTGGAAGCACCTCTAGCAGATCTTTTTAGCAGATCCCTGAGAGAAGAAATAGTTCCCCAAGACTGGAAAAGGGCAAAAGTGGTACCCATTCATAAGGGGGATAGCAGCGAGAAGGCGGGAAACTACTGCTCAGTCTGTCTCACCTCAGTGGTAGGCAAGATGATGGAAACACTGTTCAAGGAAAGAATTTTAGCATTCCTGGAGGAAACTGGACAGCAGGACACCAAGCAGCATGGCTTCGCAGTGGGAAGGTCCTGCCAGACTAACCTGATCGAGTTTTTTGACTCGGCTACTAGGACACTAGGACAGTTTACTGGGGGGAGCCATGGATGTTATCTACTTTGACTTTAGCAAAGCCTTTGACTCAGTCCCACACAGAAGGCTACTAAATAATTTGAGCATACAGGAGTGGGGTGGGAAGTAGTAGCATGTATGGGGAGCTGGCTTGGACAGAGGTCTCAGTCAGTGACGGTCAGTGGGGCAGCTTCAGGGGATAGAGAGGTGACCAGTGGGGTGCCACAGGGGTCCATCCTGGGTTCATTACTCTTCAATATTTTCTTAAGTGACATCACTGAAGAGCTGAGCAGAAAAGTGAGTCTGTTTGCAGATGACATGAAGATCTGCAACAGAGTGGACACTGCTCAGGGGGTGGAACAAATGAAAAGTGACCTGCACAAGCTGGAAAAATGGTCCAACATGTGGCAGTTAAATTCAACACAAAAAAGTGCAAAGTTATGCATCTAGGCAGGAGTAACCCAGGGGCAGTCTACTATCTGGGAGGGGAGAAACTAGCAGCCAGCAGGAATGGGATCTAAGGGTTATCATTTCAGATGACCTGAAAGTATGCAGACAATGTGAAAAAGCAATGCAAAAGGCCAGCAAAATGCTAGGATGTATAGGTAGGGGGATCACAAGTAGAAAGAGGGAGGTGATCATGCCATTATATAAGTCCCTGGTAAGGCCCCACCTTGAGTACTGTGTCCAGTTCTAGAGGCCTTATCTCAAGAGGGACATGGATAGACTAGAGACGGTGTAGAAGAAGGTAGCAAAAATGGTACATGGTCTCCATGAACTGCAGTACAAAAGCAGGTTAGAGGAACTCACATGTACTCCCTGGAGCAGCACGGGGATAGAGGAGACATGATTGAGACATTCAAGTTCCTGAAGGGCATAAACAGAGTCCCTACCAAGGATCTCTTTCTGGTCAATAGCTCCACAAGGACAAGGAGTCATGACATGAAATTATGGGGAGGAAGATTCAGGGGCAACATGCGTAATTTTTTCTTTATGGAAAGGGTAGTTGATCCATGGAATAGCCTACCTGCTGAAGTAATTGACTCCAGAACAGTAGGGCAATTCAAATCTGCTTGGGATAGACACAAGGGGATTGTTTCAAATAAATTCAATGGGGGGGGTGGTGGTAGGGCTCAGGGCAGACTAGATGGATCTTTGGTCCCCATCTGCCATCATGTTCTATGTTTCTAGGTTTCTAAGACATTCTATGGGTACATTAGTGAAAGAAGGAAGGCGGGGGGTTGGGGATTGCAAGGCTCAGAGGGGACTGGGTGGAGGCAGACCTAGAAAAAGTGTCAATACTAAATAAATACTTCTGTTCAGTATTCACTGAAGAGGAGGAGGGACAGAGACCACAACTGGGCATCAGAAACAAAGGGTGGAGGGAGGTGAACACCAGTCCATTTACAGAAGAGAGGGTCTTAGAGGAGCTCACAAAACTAAGGGTGGACAAAGTAATGGGATCAGATGGTATACACCCTAGGATATTAAAGGAACTACAGATGGTGCTGGCAGCACCACTGGCAGCCCTGTTTAGTAAGTCCCTAAATACAGGACTGGTTCCAGAGGAATGGAGGAGGGCACATGTTGTCTCTCTTCACAAGAGCAGAAGTAGGGAGGAAGCAGGAAACTATAGGCTGGTCAGCCTCACCTCAGTAGTGGGAAAGATTATGCAGGCGCTGCTTAGTGAAATGATTGTGGAACACTTGGAATTCAGCAGATTACAGGATCTGAGGCAGCATGGATTCACAGTGGGAAGGTCGTCTCAAACAAATCTGACAGACTTTTTCGACTGGGTGACAAAGGAGGTGGATCAAGGTGGAGTAGTGGATGTCACCTACCTTGATTTCAGCAAGGCCTTCAACACCATTCCATGCAGAAGACTGGCTAACAAGTTGAGCAGTCTAGGTGTGGGTCACAGGTTGGGGAACTGGGTTAGAAACTGGTTAAGTAATGGAAAGCAGAGGGTGGTGGTAAATGGGATCCAATCCAAGGAAAGGGGGGTGGCCAGTGGTGTGCCTCAAGGTTCAGTCCTGGGGTCAGTCCTTTTTAATGTCTTCATCAGTGATATTGCTGAAGGGCTGGAAGGGAAAGGAAAGGTTTGCCTATTTGCAGATGACACCAAGATTTGCAAGAGGGTAGACACTCCAGAGGGGGTTGAGGAGGGACCTAAGGAACCTGGAAAAAGTTCCAAAGTGTGGCAACTAAAATTTAATTAAAAGAAATGCAAAATTATGCACCTGGGATATAGAAACCCTGTGAAGAGTTACAGGATGGGGGCAGTTGCTGCCAAGGAAGAAAGGGATTTAGGGATAATCTTCTCAGATGACCTAAAGGTGGCCAAACAGTGTACAAAGGCTGTGGGGAGGGCCAGTGCCATGTTGGGGTGCATAGGGAGGGGTATCACTTGCAGAAGAAGGGAGGTGGTAATGCCATTGCTCAAAACACTGGTGAGACCTCATCTGGAGTATGGTGTACAGTTCTGGAGACCACATCTTCATAAGGACACAGACAGGGTGGAGGCAGTTCAGAGAAGGACAACTAAGATTGTACAGGGCTTGCACCAGAAAACACATGAAGAGAGATTAACGGATCTCAATATGTACACACTGGAAGAGAGTTGGGAACAGGGAGATATGATAGAAACCTTCAAGTATCTTAAGGGCATAAACAAAGTGCAAGTGGGAGACATCTTACAGTATGAGAGATGTATGAGGTCGAGGGGCACAATATGAGATTGGAGAGGGCAGGATAAGGGGGGAATGTGAGGATTTTTTTTTTATGGGAAGGGTGGTGGATTCATGGAATAGCCCACCCCAGGAGGTGGTGGGAGCTAGCACAGTTGGTGGGGTGGAGTTCAGACATGCATGGGATAGGTATAAGAAAACCTTAGAGGTGAGAAGGAGAGGATAAAGATGATGATCAACTAGGATTAGCAGCCTCCGATGCAGATAGGGAATACGGGCAGACTGGGTGGGCCTAGCTGTCCATATCTGCCATCAAATTCTATGTTTCTATGCTCGATCTCATTTAAAGATTTTAAAAGTTGGCAAAAGCAAATCATGTCATATATTTGGCAGGGGGGCCATCCCAGGGTTCAGCAGACTACTCTGACTCTTTCCAAAAAGCATGGGGGATAGACACTGCCCCTGTTACTGGGTTATTGGGTGGTCACCCAGATGAGGGTAGCCCTGCTGTGGAGTAATGAGCACTATGTCTCACACTGGAAAACTACTGACATGATGGAAGACTTTCCTATACCATGGCAGGCTCTCCTCTTCACCACTGGGGACCACTTGAACCTTCTCTAGGACACTTTTACAAGAATTCTTATGGTAGTAGAAGGATGGAAGTGAAGCACATCCAGAGGGCCTATTAAGGAAAGGCTATGGCAATGTCAGTGCTGGGTGTGGGACAGTGCTTTTATTTCTTCTGTCATAGACCCCTAGTTAAGAAGGCAGATGCAGAAGGGCCCTTATTCAGTGAGGCATCTTCTCTGTGAGGGGGCTGTTAAGACTTTAGAAGATTGTTATCATGAACTTGGGTGGTCCCCTGCTGATAGATTCCTTTTTTTCAGCTGGAGGATCACATCAGTAAGCTGATTAGGAGCAAGGCCAGGGACCTGTCTAATTTAACCCCTATACCACTTTCCATGGCAATCGGAGGGTCTGCACAGGGGAGGGGAACAATCACCCTACTCTACACCAACTATATCAAAGATTATGGCCACTCTCCTGACTATATTAAAACAAAACAGGAAGAGGCACTCACCATAGTATTAAAAGATAAACAGTGGATCAAATTGTAGGAGATGGTTTGGCATGCCTCTTCCTCCCTCACATGTAGGGAGTTTGTATGGAAATTGAGAGTGAGGTATGTTCTGGTGCCCCTTGCTCAGACTTAGTGGGATACTGGTACATCCCTCCAGGATGTTGGAGACAGTGTGTGAGTGGAGGCCCTTGCAGGCCCACATGTTTTTGTTATGCCCAAAGTTGTATAAGTTCTGGGATCAGTTATTGTAATGGATATCACATATTCTTAATATCCAGGAGCATTTAGGCAGTAAACATCTTTTATTGGGTATAAAACCTGTATCACTGAAAGGAAGGGAGGGAGGACAATTATTTATGGGGCATATAATGTGGTGGCTCTAGTCAGACCCCCCCCCAACCACAACAGAATGGGTAGACATAATAAATTAAATACAAATGTTGGAATGGAAAACTTCTATTATGCAACACAGTTTTGAAGCATACGCAAATTGATGGAGTCAAAGGGATCTCATATAGATGGATGATGACTCAGACCTGGATTCTTGAGGAGTGGGGCAGTCACATGCCGGTTCCCTCCCAGCATGACTTTAGGCTGACTGACTCGATAACATTAACAAAGCAAGAGTTAAAATTCCAATACTTTAGACTGGAAGCTTATTACTCAGCCATGGACTGTTTCTGTCTATGAACTATTATTAATATTGTAACATTCAATCAGAGGGCAGAGCTTTGTAACCATCAGGTTGTTATTGTTCCTGGTTTAAGTGGCCAGTTGTCACCTGATTATTTTGTATAGCTCACTATTTATGCTGCTTCCATCCTGTTAATTAGGGGGAGTGGCTTAGAGAGAAGGAAGCCAGGTGTTTGCATTTAAAAACTGACCTAGCTAGCTTGTGGCAGAGACCAGCAAAAGAAGGAAGTTGCTGTTAGAACTATACTACTCTACTGGACTAAAGAACTAGAACTCCATTACTGGGAACTTCAATTTAGGGTAAAAACAAACAAAAACAAACAAAAAAGAGTGTGTTTGTCTGAGTTGGGTGAAGGAATTGTTATCTGTGCAGTTAGCTAGGTGAAGAAACAAACTGTTAATTAGGGGGAGTGGTTTAGAGAGAAGGAAGCCAGGTGTTTGCATTTCAAAACTGACCTAGATAGCTTGTGGCAGAGAACAGCAAGAGGAAGGAGGTGCTGTTAGAACTATACTACTCTACTGGACTAAAGAACTAGAACTCTGTTACTGGAAACTTCAATTTAGGGTAAAAACAAACAAAAAAAAATAATGTTTGTCCGAGTAGGGTGAAGGAATTGTTATCTGTGCAGTTAGCTAGGTGAAGAAAAAAACTGTGAATTAGGGTGAAGGAATTGGTATCTGTGCAGTTAGCTAGGTGAAGAAACAAACTGTTAATTAAGGGGAGTGGCTTAGAGAGAAGGAAGCCAGATGTTTGAATTTAAAAACTGATCTAGCTAGCTTATGGCAGAGAACAGCAAGATGAAGGAGGTGCTGTTAGAACTATACTACTCTACTGGGACTATATTGCCATCCATCCCCCCACCCTTAGCCGATTCTACTTTTATAGGCACAGGATTTGACTAACAAAAGGAACTTCCTGTTTGGGAGCAGGAAGGGAGTGAGTGATCACAGAGGCACAAAAGAATCGCCATCCTAGAAGGAAAAGAGTAGCTCTCCATCACCCCTAGCTGCTGGAGGTCTGACTCTGAGCAAGTAAGAAGGAGACTACTGAGGAATATAGGAACCTACTGTCCCAGAACAGGAGGATCAGGAGCTTTAAGGGCATGGAGGCAGTAGGAAAGTAAATATATATATATATATATATATATATATATATATATATATATAAATAAAATAAACAGAAAGAGGAAAGAGTAAGTAAACAAAACAACAGTTAGGGGACCACAAATAAAGACATGATGGGAGTGGTGCAGTGCAGTGGCTGTGGAGCAACAGTCTTCCGGAAGACGTTCTGGAGAATGCAGCATTGTCTCATCTGCAGGCACCTCTCTGGGCTGAGGGAGGAGGTTGCTCATCTCCAGGCTGAGTTGGCCAGGATTTGGGGGACCTCCTTTCCCACCTAGGGACCACCAGGGCCACTGCAGCTGCCTCAGAGGTTACCAAGAAAGAGGAGCAGTTGAACCACAGTGGGCTCAGGGAGTGTGAGGGTGGTGGAACAGAGGTGCATCCCTCCAGTTGTACCTCTCCACAATTCATATGCCATTCTGGCAGGTGTGGTTCCTTTATGGAGGCACCTGCAGTGGAGACCAAGGAGGATGCTGGGAACTTCCACAAAGGAGACCCACAGGAGGGTGACATGGGACCCCACAGGGTTAGGAAACAACTCCTGGTGGGGGGCTCCATTATTAGGAGGGTAGAACTGGGGGAGGGAGGGGAGAGGGATATAAGGTGCCTGCCAGGTGCCATGGCTTGGAGGGACAGGGAGTGAATCCTTAGAATTGCAGGAACAGCTGCTCGAGGGAGGGCACTGGATGTCATTGTCCACCTAGGGACAAATGACCTAGCTGGGAAAGGGATTGGAGCAGTACAGGAGGGGCTTGTGGAGTTGGGGAGGGGCCTTAGACAAATAGCACACACAGTAACCTTCTCAGAGGTGCTGCCTGTCTATGGTATGGGTGAGGCTAGGGTACTCCACACCATGGGATTCAATCAGTGGTCGAAAAACTGGTGTAGAGCTCAGGGTTTCAGCTTCATTGGGGACTGGGGCTCCAGTTATTTGGGTATTGTTTCTGATACGCAAATGTCTTCTAATGTACATGTGAATATACTGATAGATAAAGTAAATAGAAAAATAGGTGTGTTACGGAGAACAACTAAGTGCCTGGGGAAGAGTGCTTAAAAAACAGTGGCAGAGCAATTAATTATGCCTGTAATAACTTATGGAGAACTCATGTATCGTACTGTAAATAAACAAATGTTAACTAAATTAGACAAGGTACACTACAAATTGGCAAGGTATGTTTTACAATACAATTTTAGAACTCATCACTGTGTATTACTGTTTCAATTACATTGGCAATCCCTGGACATAAATTGTATTAGGTCATGGCAGAAAATAATATATAAGTATCATGTTTTTTATTCAAATCATTACATATATGTTGTATTATTTAATAAACAAAAGTCAACTAATAAATTTAAAAGAACAGTTCCTGTGGAAAAAAATCTATGTTCCCAAAATTTGAAATAGATATGGAGAACGAACATTAGGCTATCAAGCATCCAAATATTAGAATATTCTACCATATGCAGCTCGTACATCATTATCTTATGATCTATTTATTCAGGAGATAAATGATATAAGTAAGTTTAGATGTTTATGTAGTTAGAGGGTCTGTATTAAAACTTTGAGATTAGGGACTCTGACGTTTGGGTGGTATAATTTTAAGAATAAGTTATATTTCAATGTGCTGTTGGATTATCAGTATAACTATCTATTTGGTGGTAAGACAGAATTCATACGTTTATAGACTATTATTATAACTTTTCAAAATTATAACTAATGTGTAAGTGGATTTACACTTTATGTTTAAATGGTTTAGTCTATGTGGTAATGTTTAGTGATGAGTGTTATAATTTTCAGATATTAGAAAGTTTATGTGTAATGGTGTGATGATAGATTGTCCATGTGTATATGTTTATTGGTAATTTAACAAACAGGTCTGTCTTGTAAACTGGGTTATCAATCCAAATGACAAGTATCCTGTATAAAAATAAAAGTTTTTACTACATTACTACTACACCTGGAGGGATGCAGGCCTATACTGGTGCGATGGTCTGCATCTGTCCAGGAGGGGAACCAAGATCCTAGGTAATAGGTTTAAATGTTTCATTGGCAAGCATTTAAACTAGCCAAGGGGGAGGCACTGAAAAGGAGAAGGGAAATCCTAGCTCCCCCCAAAAAATCAGGTCAGGTAGTGAGGTAAACACCAAGATAGAGCAGTCAATAGGGAGAAGAGCAGGGATAAATGGAAAAAAGACAAAGGCAGTAAGGACAGGGAAGGGACAAAAAGGGATAAGGCCATCAAAAAATGGAGGGTAATGAGTACCAATGCCTGTAGTCTAGGTAAGCTCCCTGAACTGGTGGCCTTGATGGAAGAGGGGTGCTTGGATATTGTGGCAGTCACAGAAACATGGTACACAGAGAACCATGACTGGGATGTCAACATACCAGGGTACACAATCTACAGGAGGGACAGGGAGGGTAGAAGAGGAGGAGGAGTAGCTCTCTATGTAAGGGAAGGGATCAAAGCAACAGAACTAAAGGGTAAACAGGGAGGAGAGGAGCCACTGTGGATCACCCTGGAGACAGGAAATGGCACCACAATCCGCAAAGGAGTTGTATACAGACTCCTGTCTCAGGAGGAGGAAATGGACAAGGAAATGATAGAAGGCATCCTTAGGATGGCAGAGACAGAGGAGATACTGCTGATGGGGGACCTGAATATGCCAGATGTTAACTGAAGCACCTTTGATGCAGCCACATCCAAGAGCAGGGCCATTCTTGATGCCCTACAGGGGGCATGCCACAGACAGCTTGTGTTGGAACTCTCTTGGGAGGGAGCAATCTTAGACCTGGTACTCTCAAATGGGGATGGAGAGAGGATCTTAGATCTAGAAGTGGGTAGCCATCTGGTAACAAGTGACCACCAAACAGTGTGGTTCACGATAAACTTAGCTGTAGAGTCAAGCCATACAAAAGTGAAGGTACTGGACTTCAAGAGGGCTGATTTTGTCAAAATGGGAGAGTGCCTCAGAAAAGCACTAGCAAACAGGCAAGAAGGTGGGTGGAGCAACAATGGGGAAACATCAAAACTGCCATCACAGAGGCAACAAGCCTTAGTGTGAAGCAAATAAATAAATTAAAATGAAAGAAAAAAACACTAGGGTTCTCAAAAGAAGTGGCAGGGAAGGTTAGGGAGAAAAAGATCTCATTCAGGAAGCATAAGGAAACACAGAAGGAGCAGGACAGAGAACTGTACCAGGTAAAGCAAAGGAAGCAGGGAAGGCAGTCAGAATAGCAAAGGCCCAAACCGAGGAAAAGATAGCCTACTCGGTTAAGAAGGGGGATAAAACCTTTTATAGGTACATTAGGGAGCGAAGAAAGACTAAGGCAGGGATACTGAGGCTGAATAAAGAGGAGGGTGGTTGGGCAGAGAGGGACAGTGAAAAAGCAGGGATACTGAACAAATATTTCTGCTCAGTATTCACAAAGGAAGAGGAGGGGGAGGTACCTAATCCAGTCAATAGAGGCACTCTGGATAGGGGAGTTGATATCAGTCCTTTCACAGAAGAAAGAGTTCTGAAAGAACTCCCAAAAACTGAAGGTGGATAAAGCAATGGGGCCTGATGGGATTCACCCTAGAATTCTAAAAGAACTAAAGGGAGAACTAGTAACACCACTGACTACCCTTTTTAACAAATCATGGGAGGATGGTTTGGTACCTGAGGACTGAAGGAGGGTGGATGTGATTCTCCTTCACAAAAGTGGGACCAAGACAGAGGCAGGAAACTACAGACCTGTCAGTTTGACCTCAGTGGTAGGGAAAATGATGGAATCACTTCTGAAGGAAAGAACTGTTGAGTACCTAGAGGACAGTGGGGCACAGGACCCAAGGCAGCATGGATTCACAGCAGAAGGGTCATGTCAGATGAATATAATCGATTTCTTTGACTGGGTGACCAAAGTAGTAGACCAGGGAGCGGCTGTGGACATGGCCTACCTAGACTTTAGCGAGGCATTTAACGCAGTCCCACACAAAAGATTAATAAATAAATTAGCCAGCCTGGGAGTGGGTTCCAGGGTGGTAGCCTGGGTAAAACATTGGCTGGACAACAGGACACAGAGGGTAATAGTAAACGGAGTCCACAGTGAAGAAAGGGGGGTTACTAGTGGGGTACCACAGGGTTCAGTACTGGGTCCGGTCCTTTTAATGTCTTTATAAGTGACATTGCAGAGGGAGTGGAAGGAAAAATACTGTATAACCCCTTGTTTTCACTGAAAAAATATATTCACTATATCTGCTGATAGCTATGTGACCGCGGAAATACTTTGACAGCTAATATCGTTTGAAAGTGAAATATAGGGTGATGCAGTTCTAAATGCTTGTTAAACTGAATCAGAGCATAAGTAATGGCAACCAAAACAAATGCGTTAAATTTGTTCTGTCACCTTAGTATAGTAATGCAAAACACCAACCATTTTCCATTGGCTGTTGTCTCATGTTCGGCTCATGATCAGCTCCCTTGTTCGATTCACCCATTGCCCATCTCCTCGTTCTAATTTCCCCTCACTGTCACTCATACTGTATTATCCACAAAATTTGAACTGTGACTCTTAGAGGTTCACTGTACCTCTTGCTGATGCCCTGCCCAAAAGAAAAATAAAACACCCCAACATTATTCTAAGCATTTGATTTGTTCTCAGAATTGTCCCTTCTAGTTTCTTATCAGTAGCTTGCAGTGCTAGAATCGAGCCATTGTCATGGTTCTTATGTACGGCTACCCTTGCGACTCCCCCTCCTTCCCTCATCACCTATCACATCCTTGTTTGATCTGTCTCCTCATGCTAATTAACCCCCACCTTCACTCGTAGTATCCCCATTCTTATGAGTGACTCCCAGTGAAAAATCAAGCTGCTTTCATGGTTCTCAATTCCGAGTATTACTCCACTCTCCACTCCCCCCCCATCATCTACCGCACGTTGCTGTGTGACTCTCAGGATGCAGATTGCATGTGCTTGAAATTGAACAGTGGCACATTTGGGGCAAGTGGAGGTTAGTGAATTCCCATAAATTTGTTGTCAAAATAAGGTCTTTTTATGTGGCTTTATTCAGAACGCTTTTTGTAGCTACCATATTTACGCTAATATAAGTTGACACAGATAAGTGTCTGTGACTTAGCAGCGTGGAATATAAGGTGCACTAATATTTTGCATTATACAGTGTGTCTCTTTGCAGATGTCACAAAGATCTGCAACAGGGTTGATACACAAGGTGGGGTGGAAAGGATGAGTAGGGACTTGGCAAGGTTGGAGGAATGGTCAAATATATGGCAGCTTAGATTCAACGCAAAGAAGTGCAAAGTAATGCATTTGGGAAACAAAAACCCAGGGGAAGAGTACACAATGGAGGGTGAGATACTGACAACAACAAAAATGGAAAGGGACCTGGGGGTAGTTATATCAAATTACCTAAAGGTGGGCAAGCAATGTGAGAAGGCAGTAAGGAGGACTGGGGGGATACTGGGATGCATAGGGAGAGGCATCACCAGTAGAAAATAAGAAGTTGTTATCCCTCTGTACAGACAGTTGGTGAAACCCCATCTGGAGTACTGCATGCAGTTTTGGAGACCCCATCTCTGCAAAGACATAGGGTGGAGGCTGTCCAGAGGAGGGCAACCAAAATGATGCAGAGTCTGCACCAGAAGACATAGGAAGAAAGACTAAAGGAGCTTAATATGTATAGCCTCAAGGAAAGGAGGGAGAGGGGGGACATGATAGAAAATTTCAAGTACCTCAAGGGAATCAACAAAATCCAAGAGGGTTGCATCTTTCAGAAAAAGAGATGTGCAAGAACAAGGGGGCACAATTTGAAGATAGAACGGGACGGCTCAGAGGTAATGAAAGGAAGTATTTCTTCACGGAGAGGGTTGTAGATGCATGGAAGGGGCACAATTTGAAGATAGAGGGGTGCAGCTCAGAGGTAATGTAATGAAGTATTCTTCATGGAGAGGGTTGTAGATGCATGAAACAGCCTTCCTGAGGAGGTTGTGGAGTCAAAAACAGTGGGGGAATTCAAGAATGCATGGTACAGACATAAGGCAATTCTAGTGGGGGGGTAGGAGGATGTTGGTTAACTAGGATCTGCAGCTTATCCATTAGGTAGGGAAATGAGCAGACTTGGTGGGCCAAGTGGTCCTTATCTGCCATCAAATTCTATGTTTCTATGTGTACTATTGTGAGATGCTCAGTTTTGTGAGGACTATATGTTTATCAAGGACTTTCAATAAGTAAGTATTTTATTTCTTTATTTATTTAAAAGTTTCACCAGGAAAAGCATACTGAGCAGGTTTGCTCATTTTCAGATAAAACATATAAATGTGATATTGAGGTGGGCACAAAACACACCTAAGTAAGAGGCAGGTATCCTTACACTAGACACCAAGAAGGCTTTTGATCATGTGGAGTGGGGGTATATGATGCACACTTTGCAGGTATTTGGCATGGGACAGGCTTCCAGTCTTGGATTAAGATGCTGTACAGCAAGCTTACAGCGCAGTTAATGACCAATGGGTGTGTCTCACAGTCTTTTAAATTACAGCATGGTACAAGGCTGGGGTGCCCCTCTCCCACTGTTGTATGTGATGTCTCTGGAAACCTTGGCTGTGGCCATCTGGGCCACAGAGGATATCCAAGGAATGGTGGTGTAATGAGAGGAACACAAGGTGTTTACATTTTGCTGATGGCCTCTTTCTAGACTTAAAAGACCCCAAAACCTCTTTGGACTGGGTGACGGAGCTATGCAAGGACTATGGGAAACAAGCAGGTCACAGAATTAATTGAAGTAAGAGTGAAATTAAGTACTTAGACAAGGAAGCCAAGAACAGGGGAGGACTATGGTCAGGGAGACTGCAAGTAGTGGAATATTTTAAATTCCTGGGTACATCTATTTCTCGAAAATTGTTTTTATGCTTTAAACTACACTCCTCTAATGCAAAAATTACGAAGGATTACTGTGAGAGGTGGGCACCCTTTCCTCTGTCTCTAATCGGTTGCATAAACACAATCAGAATGTGCCTGTTGCCAAACGTTTTATACCTAGTCCAATCTTTGCCCATCAAGGTGCCCCAATAATGGTTTAAACAACTCAGGACTGCTGTACCTCTTTCTATGGAAAGGAAAAATGGCATGTATTAGACAGGTGGCATTGTAGATACCAGTTGAAGATGGGTTTATGGCACTGCCAAACATTTATTTATACCATTTAGCCTCCCAGCTAGCATTTCCTGAAAGTGCTGGGGATGTGAGCCCAAGATGGTAGCAACTCAAAGAAGCCTCAGCTAGACACCCTCTGCAATCTGAAATGTTGGTACCATGCCTACTAACCAGAAGGCTGGGTCAAATTAAAAACCATTTACTAGAATCACTGCAGGGGTCTGGGAAGAAGACCATAAATCATACAAAAAAACTGGGTCTGTCACTGGTGGTGGCATTCACATGGGCTTTTAAAGGGGAAAAATGTATGATGTCTTCCTGCACTGGGGGCTGTAGGCTTGGGAAAAGAAAGGTATAAAAGCAGTGGAAATTTTATATAAAGGGGCATACTAGTGTTATTTGCAGAGCTAAAGAGGAAATTTCACCTAGAAGCAGATCTTTCTTCATATACTTGAAACTAAGACAAATTAAACTTTGCCTCAATGAAGGCTATGAGGCACCCCAACTACCCCCTATAGAGCAGATTATTATAAAACTACAGCCACTGTCTAAGCCACTGTCAGTTCACTACACTACTAACGTTTGCTAGATTGGCTCCCAGAAACCATAGCTCCCCACACAGCCACATGGTCTAAAGACTTTGGATTCCATTTTACTCCAGAGCATTGGCATGAAGTGGTAAGACATGTGAGTAACTGTGCCAAAAGCAACCAGCTAAGACAAGTCCAATATAATTATTTGCACTGTACGTATCACTCCCCATGTAAACTCCATAACTACAACCCAAACAGGGACACTATGTGCCCCAAATGTAAAATTGAGAATGACATTTACTTTCACATGGTATTTGGCTGCTTTAAAAATCATATTATTTTGGTGGGGAATTTTTTTAATTTAACCATTTGGTAACCAGGAAAGGCACACTGAGCCTAGGCTCATTTCCAGGTGCGACCCAGTGACAGGGACAAACTAGATTGATACAGAGAGTACAGTAATAATACAAACATATAAGCATGCAGTACATAGTAAAGCAACTGGTAATTACAGAACATTATACAAAAATATAAACAGGAAGTACATAGTAAAGCACCTAGTAACTATTGGACATATTACATATAGATATATAGGTAACATACACTTGAGATTGCATAAAAACACTGGCATAAGTGCTCAGAGGTCTATACAGGATGTACATAGGTAAATGCTTGAATTAGTAGCAAGCACTGCTTGTGCAAAACATGGTGGTAAAGTGCATGAGGAAGATTAGGACTGTTTGCAGTAATAGGATAGTAGGTAGGTGATAAGTTAGGTGAAGAGGTGTGGGATGTGTTACTTGTTGGTGTGGGGACAGAAGCAGGTGGGGGGGAGGCAGGCAGTGAAGTTGGGATTTGATAGATTTGTGTGAAAGAGTTTCATAGGAGAGGTGATTGAGTGTTCCATAGAGAAGGGAGCCTATAGGTGAATGAGGATTTGCCAGCTGACGAGGATGGTTTTGGGAGTAAGAAAACGCGGGAATCCCTAGAGTGAAGGGTGTAGAGTGAGGAGAGTGCAAGTGCAAGCTTCTCAGAGAGGTAGGTGGGGAGCAGGTTAAACCAGTATTTGGAAATAAGGAAAACGGAGTGTATGAGATGATGGTGGGACAGTGGTGGGATCCTGGGGGTGGAGAGGAGAGAGCAACGGTGTGTTCTGAGTGGAGAGTTGGAGGCAAAGTGGCAGAAAGCATAAAAGAGGTAGTCAGGCCTGGCAAGTGACAAGGTGGGCATGGTGCGGTATTCTAGGTCTGCATAAACAAAAATTGGGGTTATCATTCTAGCTAGAAGTTCACGCCTCACAGGGAGTGGGAGTGATTCTTTGTTACAGTATAAAATACCAAGCTTAGGGTGAAGTTCTGAGGAAATGGTATCGGTATGGTAAGAAGTTTAGCTGGGGTTCCAGCCACGCACCTAGGTATTTATAGGATGTGACACTGCTTAGAGAGGTATCGTCCAGGGAGGTGATTGGCGGTGGGGAGGGTGTTCAGGCAAGCCTTTGAGAGGTACCGAAGGTCATAGAAAGTCTTTGATGTGTTGATTTTGAGTAGGTTTGCCTAGAATAAGGATTGCACAGAGGAAATCCTGTTGCAGAATAGATTGGTCCTCACTCAGAACAGGGCCGAATGTGAAGAGGATGGCAGCATTCACGTAAATGTGGTTAAGGGATCTTGAGCAGACAGAAGGGAGGTCATTAATAAATAAGGAAAATCGAATGGGGCAAAGGATCAAAGCTTGGGGGACACCAGTGAGTGTAGGGAGGGAGGTGGATGTGGAGTTAGCCATCCTGATGGATTGGGATCTGTTTTTGAGGTATTTTTTTAAATCACAGAATGGGGTGGGGGGCAAGCCCTGTGACCTGCAGTTTATTTAGGAGCAGGGGGTGACAGACTAAGTTGAAGGGCTTTGTCAGGTCAACAAAGGCTGCAGCAGTGAGATGGCCCTGATCTGCAGCTGAGGGGATGTGACCTGTGACACGGAGAAGGGAGGATGTGGTAGAATGGTGCTTTCTGAAGCCAGATTGGTAAGGGGAGGAGAAGTTGATAGAGGAGAGAAAATCAGTCAGCCTGGCTTGCGGTAGTGTTTTCTGTAGTTTGGATAAGGCTGGGAGGAGGGAAATAGGCCTGTAGTTGCTGAGCAAATCCATCACATTATAGAAGAGTCCCTGGGAACACAGCTCTGGAGCTCCTACTGAAGGCATGCAACACAGGGCAAAATGGGAGGAAACAACCAACAGGAGCTCTAGCATTAGTCACAGCATGGAAAATACTGTCCCAGCACTGGTTCAGTGTGTTGTGCCCCCACCCCCATTACTCACTGGGCCCAGAACTTGATGTGCCATCTAAAAATAGGGAAGGCCCAATGTAGAGCAAGCAATAATGAAGAGATGGTCCATCAGATATGGGGCCCCCTGGTAGATGCACAAAAAAAGGAAATCTTCCAAATATGATGGAACTGTACTGGAACTCGGGGAAAGCCCAATACCTGAAATGTTGTAGAACCAGTATACAGCTGTAATGAAATGTCTTCAAGGGTAATAATTAGTTATATCAATGGATACACCACTGTATGCCATGTCTATGAAATTAACTATGTAAGCAACTGTCTTTGTGGATGTAACCTGGCCAGTACCTAATTATAATCTACTTTTCTGAAAATTCACAACAGCAAAGAAAAGCAAGGGCCAGGCACACCAGGAATGTAAAGTGGTTCTGCTGGGCATACATCAGGACAAAAAGGGGTTATTACAGAATAGGTCCATGTGTTGGCCTGGAGAACAATATGTTAAGAGCTAGAGCTCCTGAATCTGATATGTTAGTTAATGACACTAACTGTAACAACCCAATAACAATTGCCAAGGCCTTCAACTTGCTCTTCTGAGACCTAACCAAGTATATCATAGGCAGTTGTTGCTCTCCTGAACTATCTTCCCCAGCCTCATCCCCTAATCCCTTGCATCTTAGGTCAATCACTTGCAGAGAGGTTTTGTGCTTACTTAGGATCATTTCTTCCCATAGCAGCTCTGAAAATGATGATCTAGAAGCAAGGCTGCTGAAAATTGTTGCACCTCAACTGGCCCCACCTATCACCTGGATTTTTAACCTATCTCTAATGACCAGTGTGGGTCCCAAACTGTGGAAGGGAGCAAAGGTTGTCCCTGTCTTTAAACAAGCATTTGTCAATGCCGAATGTTGTCTTGCTGGCATTGGCACTGGTAGTGCAGGAGTTAGAGATGCATAATAGGAATGGCAGTAAAGTATTGAACTGACGCCAACCCCACCCCCACCCTGCAGAGACTGACAGGTGTTGTGGTGTGCCTTTGGGTCATCAGCTATAACGCTCATGCCATTTTATCTCACCCTACCCTGTAGACACTGACAAGTGTTGTGGTGTGCTTTGGTGTCTTTGTGCCTTATACTTACCCCATTCCATAAGAAAATACGCTGAGATGGGTGCAGTATAGGAGAATGGGGTGAACTCTGGGGCCGAAAACTGCAAGGCACACTTCAATGCCTGTCAATGGTTGCAGGTTGGTGGGGTGGGGGTGGAATGGTCTGAGCATTACAGCTGATGTTCCCAAGTCACACTCCTGATGCCTGTCAGTCTGTACAGGGTGGGGTGTAACAGTTGGAAGCCCTAATGCCGTAGCCATTAGTTAGTATTTTCACTCCAAATTTTCAACATGGGCTTTTTGTGATCCCACCTCATCAAGAGCGGCACCATCAGTTTGTTAGCCGAAAGGTGATTTTGCACAGTGACTGCGCCATGTGGCGCCACAGGTATGAAAACACATTTTGTGCAGGATGTGAAAAATGAAAACTATATTGTTCATGAGGAGGTGTAAAAAAACGGCAACGTTGAAAATCTGGAGTGAAAATATGAAAAATTGGTGAAGTCATGAGCATGCATAGAAACTGGGCAACACATGTCCGTAACTCAATTATTTTTGGGATTTTTTAACCACATTTTCAGCATAGGCATTTTGGGACCTCCCCTCACGAACAGTGGCACTGTGATTTTGTTAAGCTGTCCCAAAAGTTGATTTCCCACAGCGACCACGCCATTGTGTGCCAGAGGTGCGAAAAACACATTTTGGGTAGGATGTGAAAAATTACAGCTGTACTGTTCATAAGGAGGTGTGAAAAAATGCCAGTGTTGAAAATCTGGCATGAAAATATTGCACATTTGCGAAGTTACAAGGGTGCGTGGAAACTGCATAACACATGCTTATAACACAGTCATTTTATGGACTTTCATCACCAAATTTTCAACATAGGCATTTTAGGACCTCTACTCATGAACAGTGTCACTGTCATTTTTTCAAACTATCCTGAAAACTGATTTCGCACAGCAAGCATGCTATTCTGTGCCGGACGTGTGAAAACACATTTCAGCCAGGATATATAAAATGACAGCTGTACTGTTCATAAGAAGGTGTGGTAAAATGGCAATTTTGAAAATCTGGAGTGAAAATATTACAAATTCATGAAGTTATGAGCATGCGTGGAAACTGCGCAACACACGCTTGTAAAACAGCCATTTTTTGGATTTTTTTCACCAAATTTGCAACATAGGCTTTTAGAGGCCCCCTCATGAACAGTGGCACTGTTGCTTCATTAATCAGTCCCAAAAGGTGATTCCATGCAGTGACCAGGAAATCACCTTTTGGGACTGAATAATGCCATGACAGTGACTGAATTCATGAGGAGGGGTCCCAATAACCCCATGTTGAAAATTTGGTGCCAGAATTCCCAAAAATGCCTGAGATATGTACCAAAGTTGAAAAAACCCTATTTATGCCATTATATTGTACAGCTTACTGGCATTTCTTGAGCTCACGGTCGGCTTTGAAGAGTGCAGACGTGTTGCCGGTCCACCGAAGACTGTTGCGCTAGACTCTGGAGGCAAGTATGGTGTGAGGGAGGTGTATGGAGGCAGGGTGCACAGAGGGTGGGCGCAGGTTGGGGGAGAACCACCAGACTTGACTAGGGACAGTTTTCTGGTTTGCAGGTTTAAAAAAAAACAAAACATTGCGGGACAGTTTTTTTTTACAGGGCATTTGGCATGCTGGGGTGAGCTCCCAGTGTGCCACCTAACTGTTTGGGGCTGAATGTAGCTGATGGGGGATTGGGCACCCCCATTGGCACATACAAAGTAGTGGGGCAAGTGCCCGGTGGGATTGGGCACCCCTCGGCACAGAATTGAAATGGGCGGGGGGCCATTAAGCCAATGGGGAGTGGGCTCCCCCATTGGCACATGAGCTGGGTCGAGGCATGCCGACAGGGGGATTGGGCACATCCAAGTCGGCATTGTGGCAGGTGGCGACAGTCACTGCTGCCATGTTTATTGGACTGTTTCACCAGGAAGGGAACATTGGGAGGCGTGTTCTGGTGCCGCTGCATGAGGAGCTTGCCTCTCATTGCAGCGTACCTTTTCTTAGATGTGCTCGCCACATTACGTGTTGCTGGTGTGGTGCCTGCATGCTGCCTTATTGGAGAATGAAGGACGCACCTACATATGCGTGCCCTGCATTCGCCGACAGTGACCGCACCTCCAAATCTGCTACTAATGCAATATGTTGGCTAGCATGCACATGTGAGCCAACATAAAAACGGGGATCCCAAAAACATGGAGAACTATCATCCAATTACTATTTTGCTGGTTCTTAATAAGATTCTTGAAAAACTAGTTGGTCTACAGGTTACTGAATACCTGCAAAAATATGACTTGTTAACTTGTTATCTGAAGTGCAGCATGGCTTTAGGTTGGGTCATAGCACTTCTACTTCCCTTATGCAGTTCACAGATGATTTTAAATTAGCTATGGACAAGGGTTTGTACACTGGTGCTGTCTTTATTGGCTTAACTACGGCCTTTAATCTAGTAGACCACTCCCTTGTCTACACTAAACTGTCTGCACTTGATTTTTCACTTCCTGTCATAGCTTGGTTTACTAGCTATCTTATTGATAGACATTAGTTTGTAAAATTTAATAATACAATTTCTGACCTTGCCTGGTGTACCTCAAGGATCAATACTGGGACCTTTGCTTTTCACCATTTTTATTAATGACCTCTCTAGAGCTACTTCTAAGTGTTCAACATTGTTATATGCAGATTGCATGGTTGTTTATACGAGCACTAAGAACTCTGCTTGATGCTGATTTTGGCAAAGTTAAATCCTGGCTGTCACATAATAGGCTTCTTTGGAACACCAGTAAGACATACTCAGTGTGCTTTGGATCTGTTCCTAAACTCAGAGCCCACCCTACTGATCTGTCTTGTGTACAAATGGGTATCCCCTTACTGAGGTTAAGTCCTTTAAGTACCTGGGCATTACATTAGATCCCTCCTTAGACTTTTCCCTTCATATCTCCAATGTGTGCAGTTAATACACTCTAAACTAGGACTTACATGTAGTGTCAGGCATGCCCTCACCCCTTCTGCTAGACTTGCCATTACTCGCCGAGTTTTGTTACCTAGCCTCACTTATGGCCTGATACCCCTCTCCCAGGCTAGTTCCTGTATTCTGTTTAAATGGACCACAACCTACAATGACATTTGTTGCTTTGTCTTATCTGCACACAGACTGACACACCACTGTGCCCTTTACAGAAATCTGGGGTGGCTATCTCTAATGTCTCTCAAACACTATGTACTAGGGTGTACTATTGACAAGCTCATTAGATCAAGTACCCCTCCTACCCTTGCTGCCATATTTAAGAAGTCTGACCAAGCATACCCCCTTTGGTCCATTGACCCGGAGCTACTCTCAATACCTAAGTGTGCCGCTAATATGGGCAAACAGGCATTTTCTTACTTTGCTCCTTAATACTGGAATACTCTATCCCTTACCATAAGGACTGCACAGTTGCACTCTATCTTGAAGGCCGAATTCCAAAAGTGTCTTATGTCCCTTGACAATTGCGTATGCTCCTGTTCTTGATACTATGTATCTACTAATTTATGTATTTTTGTTTATTGCTTTGTATTGCCAGAAGGTTTTTGATATCTGCTAATTACTGCTCTTCCTCATGTACTGTAATGTATATTATTGTCCACTCAGTCTTGATCAATCGTAGATTGTTTGTGCTCCATGCCTGCTACAGTATTGGCTTTGCCACTGTGCTACATGTTGTATGGTATTCTGGTAATTGTTAATTCTGCTCCTATGTACTGCTGGTTTGTATACTGATCATCTGCCAGGTCCCGTTTTAATTTTGTTTTCTGTTGCATCCATTGTTTACTGTTGTATGATGTAATTCTCCCAGGTCATGCCTGAAAATAGATATTAATTTGTCTAGTGCACCTACCAGATTAACAGAAATTAAATAAATAAATATGTTCCAGAGTTTGAAATGGTCTTCTCCTCTCTCTGCACTTCACTAACTCTACCCCTTCTCAGACTGTCCTAGAACTCTTCACCTTTGCCTTCAACTCTTAACCTAACTACATTTTTGTGATCCACGAGTTTCAACTATTAATTGCTGTTCTTTCCATGGCTCTGCCTATTGTGTTTAAATTGTGGTAAATCTGTGTTGTAGTTTTGGATACATTCTGTATAAAAGATGTAATAGAAAATAAAATGTACTGACAAATATTTAAAACATCTTGAGAAGAAAAGAGTGCAGTTTTTGGTAAGTGAAAGAGTCAAGCTGAGTGCCTTAAACCACCCAAGCAGTGGTACATAATATCCCACCACAAAATACATTCTTGAGTGCCATATTAAATAAAACACAAAAATAAGAATTAAAGATTAAGAAAGAATAGTAACTCACTGTAACAATAGATCTTTGAGAAAATCTTCTCCATTTGACCACACCTTTGGAACTATAAATCATAGGCATCAGGACCACTTGGAAACTTCTGCTAGCCAGGAGCTGTCCAGAAGGATGTGCAAATTTTGCGCCTATATAATTGTGGGTGGCCCCATTGCTTCCCAAACCCCTCCCCAGAGATAAGCTCAGCTTCTTACCTTGAGGTGGTTGGAGCATGGTGACGCAGAATGCATGACCAGCAGTTAGGAAACATGAGAAAGCTGCTCCCATCCTCGCAGATGCACCACCAAGACTACAAAAAATGAATGGATAAAAGAAGGATTTTGCTGGTACTGGCTAAAATGCCTGATGAGATATGCTGATGTGTGCCACTCACCTCCCTCAGCAGCACAGTTGGCGGTCCAGAATTGTGGAATCCGGAATCGGTCTGAAAGGACGTGTATGAAATTGAAAACGCCAGCTCAAAAAAGGCTGGTGAGTTACTAAACAAAAAATCGCTGGCAGTTATTTTTTGGTAGCAGGCCTGGTGTGTTGGCCATCCACTCATGGCAGCGCTATTTGCTATTCAGAAATTGTGGTAGTCAGTCATGGGCTGAAAGAATGGATGCTTGGAAAACACCAGTTTGCAAAACGCTGGGACAGAAAACTGAACTTGCAAAATAAGTGTGGTTCTAGTGGTCCGAGAAAAAAAATCTCAGATCTAGTCTGAAAGGATGTGGAATTGAACAAGTCACTAGTCCACAGTCTTAGAAAAATACTTCTCACCAAAAGGCCTGACCAGAAGCAACACACCTACAAAGGAACTGAAAGATACAAGGCAAGTGATCGGAAAAGCATATCACTACAAGAGAAACATACCTGTAATCTTTTCTGCTTGACATACCAAGGACATCAGGTGGAGCTAAGTATAATGTTTTCTTTTCCATTTCAAATTTTTCTAAGCCCTTAAGATATATTGGTCAGTGAAAAATGAAAGGAAGAGGGCAAGGGAGATTTTGCTCTGAACAGTTACCACCAGCATATTTAATTCAAAACTAAACAGAACCTTACTTAGAAGGGGTCAATAAAAGACTTTCTAAACTATATCAGTGTTCAGAACTGAAACAAAAAATTTTAGATAAAAATAATCAAGAGGCCTGAACACTGAATTAGAAGGACATACGGTATGCAGCTAAAAAGAAGCTTGAGCAATTAAAACTTCCATTTAAAAACTGTTGTGTCATATTGGGAGAAACTAAAATTAAAATGGGTCCAAAAGCACAATCAGAACCTTACGAAAAAAAGGGAAAGGAGAGGGAAATTAGAATTCAGCTCAAGTAAAACGGCACAAATGAACCAAGTGACAGAAGCTAACATCACAATATTCGAACCCCAGATGGCTTCTGCTGAATTTTTGCATCAGTCAGATGAGGAATTACATTCAAATAAACAAAATGAAGAAGATGAAAATACATTAGAAGACAAAGAAGGGACCAGCAAATTGGATCAGGAAAAATACATTGCACCTCCCTGGGCTCAACAAAAAATTAAAAACTTCACTATACTGCAGGAATCCCTGGACACATTACAATAAATTCCAGAAACGTTACAATATTTATCTGAGAATATTGCCACTATGAACATTTAAATGGAGGAAAGTGTTAAAAGAATCAATGAATTAGAAACAAGACATTCAAATTTAGAAGATTCAGTGGCTCTAGTGAAACAAGAGGTCACTACACTACAGAAACAGTATGCCTCTCTTAAGGGGCAAATAGATGATCAAGAAAACCACTCAAGGAGAAAAAACATACAGAATTTTGGTGTTTTACCAGAGTGGGAAAAAGACCTCCCTCTGAAAGACATTATAAAAGACATTTTGTTGAAACTATTGGGGACAGAAACAAATATTCCTACAATAGACAGAATACACTGGCTTGTTCATGGGAAAGATAAAGGGAGGGGGAAGGCCAGACCTGCAATTATGAAATTATTAACACCCAAAGGGAAGAACTGTATTATGCAAGCCTTCTACAGGACTAGTAACTTTAAATACAAAGATCAGAGCATATACATGAAACATGACTTCTCAAAAATTGTTGTGGGAGCAAAGGAAACAGGTTTTTTTGGGGGGGGGGCATTCAGCAAAGGCCTTGGAAAGAAGGGGTAAAAGCTTATGTGTTTTTGTCTGCCAGGATTAAAGTACAGTACCCTTATGGTTTCCTGTAGCTGAGCACCCAGACACTTACCTGCCCAGGCACTACGGCCTAACAGCTGCACTGTCCTGAATGATGTAGTTCCATCATCTGGATGCTCAATGGGGAGGAAGCAGATGCACTACAAGATAGTGCAGGATGTGGAAGCTGGCTGCGCTGCCCTGGTGGCGTGGAGGGGTAGGCCATTGACAGTTTGGCTAGTGTGTAGTAGACCCGGGTTGTGTTCCCAACCCGGCTACTGTCTTGCTCTCGACTCCCCCCCATAACTAATTTTATTATTTACTTTGGGGTCTGCTCCCCCTTGGAGTTTGTTATTTTAGTTATAGGGGTTTGTGGGGGTGCAGCCCCCCCACATTATATTACACAGCATATGTTGTGATTTTACCGACATTACATTGGGACAGTGGTGCTGTCTGGTGGCTGTCTTCCAGGCATGTTGACTCGGTATCTCAAGTGATGGGATACCGAGATTCAGGATATCACAGTATATCCTAAAAGTACTGCTGAACAATCAGCATCTGTTTTACAATACTGTTTCAGGGGCAATGCAAGATGTAAAAATCCATCTGCCATGAATTTTCTCAAATTTTGAATAAAGCTAAAGGAAAAGAAAAACTTGCAAGGAAAGAAGAAAATAAAAGTTTACAGATAATGAACATTCTGTAAAATGTGTGTAAACCAGAATAAAAATAATTTTGTGTTACAATAATAGGTGGTGGTGGTGGGTTTGGGGTGGCTAATAGTGGTCATGTAATTATCTTCAAGAGAAAAAAAGTGGGTATGCCAGACCAGGATCACTGACATAAAGGGAGGTTTTGGGAGGAGGGGAGGGATGAAAAAACTGGGGTCAAAAAACTTATGTTGGAAAAAAACAGGTGGGGAACAGTTTAAACAAATTAAGCACATATATTGGGACACAATGTGGTGATGGGGAATATAAAAAACAAACAAATGGGTATATTTAAAGGGGCAACATGAAATGTCAATGGAATAAATTCTCCAATTAAAAGAACACGAATTTTAGCCATGATTAAAATGTGAACCTTGATGTAACCATGCTTCAGGAGACCTTCCTAAACGACAAAGAAGATGGAAAATTGAAAAAAAGATGGCGAAGGTTATTATACCATTCTCAAAGCCTGAATAAGAAACGTGTGGGGTGGCTCTACTATTTTGCACGGGTTTTAAAGGTAAGGTTATAGACTCCATAACAGATAGTCTGGGGAGAATGGTATTGGTCAAAACTGAATTAGAAGGAAAGGAAATACAGGTTACTCACCTGTAACAGGAGTTCTAGGAATGGTATATGTTGTTCATCCACACTTATTGGCAGGTCCCTTGCCGCTTTAAATCTTGCCGGAAGGTCTTCAAGCTGGCTCCTCCCACCCACCCGGGTGGTAAAACTCTTGGCTCCGCCCTATGATGCCAGATCTAGCCCGCTGGAAGCCAGGTTGTGCGTCAAAGCCGGGGAGGCTGGGTGGGTCGTGAGGATGAACAACATATACCATTCCTAGAACTCCTGTTACAGGTGAGTAACCTGTATTTCTAGGGACATGGATATGTTGTTCATCCACACTTATTGGCAGACTCCTAGCAGTTCTCTGGGAGGAGGGAGGCAAGGCGCACACCCCTACTTAGGTAGCAAGACTGGAGAACCAAGGCCCCAACCAGCACCCCGGCGCCACCCAAGGTCGATGTGGAAGGGGAACGGTAAAGCCTGCTTCTGGGCAGAAGCCCTGCGGATATCCTGGGCCAGAGTATCCTCGGAAGCAGCCACCGATGCAGTGGAAGGACGGGTAAAAATGAGCGCTTATCCCTCTGGGAGGCTCCATGCCCACCGCCCTATAGTGGAGACCTATCAGGGTGACCGCCCGCTGCTATCCACTTGGCTGCAAGTCTGCCGATGCGGCTTCAGCGAAGATGATAAACAGCTGACGAACCCTCCTAACTTTAGCTTTAGCTCCCCAGGTAGGTGAGGCTGCTAAACAGGTTCCTATGGAACCTGTATACGGCCCTCGAGGTGTGAATGGGATAAACCCCGGCAGAGGCAATACCTCAAGGGAAGACTCCGCCACCGCCTTTGAAGGACTTGGTGGGTGCAGGACAACCTAGTCCCTGTGGAAGACCAGATAGGTAGATTAAAGGAGCGCCTGGAACTCTCCCCACCTTCTGATGGCGGAGTGGCGCCAAGAAGGTGTTCTTCCACAACAGGTGAGGGAAACTCGCACCTGTGCAAAAGGTTCGTATGGCTTGCTCATGAGCTAAGCCCATACCAGCAAGGATCCCACAGAAACGGGGATACTCTCCACAAAAAGGGAGGCATGATCGAGACCTAGAAGTGCCAGACCACCTTCTCCACACCACCAGCTGCCTCCCGGCCCGTGCCCGGAAGACAGGGGTGACCCGCAGAAGCACCTAGAGGGTCATCGGCTGAAGCCCTGGTTTAAGGATGGACCGCAGATGGTCCGGAATGCTCACCCAGGGACGGAGAAGGGCAAGGCCCTATCCCATCATCAAAAAGGAGAACTTCTCCCAGAGGACGAGCATCTTGGCTGACTTCTTAGCAGGATGCCTCGAAGGTCGAGGACCTTGCCAAAGACCCTAGGCCTGGCCCCTAGCTGCACAGGGATCAGCCTACAGGTGCAGGGATTGAAGGTCCAGATGGATAACCTTCCCCTGAAAAGGAAAGACAGGACCGGGCAGACTAGAAGCCGCCTTGGGAGTCTGGGGCTGAGACTGAGGAGAGCTGGATACCAGAGCTGGCAATCCAGTCTGGGGCTACCAGCATCACCTATGCCAAGTCCCTCCTCACCTTGCCCGTAGGTAAAGGGAATGGGGGAGAGGCACGGAGGGGCCCGGGGTCCGTGGCCCCAATGGCATCCCCTGCAGCAGGCCCTGCTGAGGGGGTGGGCATAAAACAGTCTGGGCCTCATATTCTCCCCAGAGGGAAGAGGGAGAAGATCCTGTGCTACCTTCGGCAGGGGAAGCCACTCATGAGGTGCAGCCTATGCCCGGCTTAGGGCAGCAGCCAGGAAATTGGGGGCTCCTGCCATCAATTGGCTGGGAACCCTCGACTGTGCAAAAACCCAATGCGGAGAACCTCCTTGCACCGAGGCAAGGGGATCGACCGAATCTGGCGGGGTAGGTAGCACATGGTCGTGGTGTTGTCCTACTTGGACTTAGACCACTAGACCCCGTACAAACGGAGTGAGTGGTGCAAGCTAAGCGGACTGCCTGGTGCTCCAGCGAGCAGGAAGGACATCGGGACTTGCGAGAGGACCAGAGGCGAAGCACTCTGTATTCCCCTAGATGGGCACCCCACCCATCCGAGAAGCATCGGTCGGAGAAGACCGCCGACTCAGGGTGAACAAACAGGATGTTCTCCCGCCGAAGTTGGAACGGTCCAAAGGGAGCGTTCTCTTAACTCCTGGGCTGTAGTCATGAACTGGTCCAAAGGACACAGCGCTGTGACCTCTGGCTTCCCCTTCCACTAGGGGAAGGCCACCCTGAGGCCCAGAAGGTGCAGGAGGTCCTGGCAGGACATAATTACCCAGCCAACCTGACCGGGAAAGGGAGGAAGAACCTCAGCCCTGTCCGCCCGGAGCCGAGCTCGGACTCAAGAGTTGAGCTTAGTCCCGAAGAAGCCTCACCGCTAAGGCACGAGCTCCCACTTGGCTCCTGTAAAAGGGAGACCAGTCTGCCTTCTGGGTTGGGTTACGTCCAGACCCTTCAGAGCTGCAGAGACTGCCGAGCAAAAGAAGGGCCTGGCTAGGAACTCGTAAGGAGATCCCCCGCTAAGAAGGGGAGGAGCCTCCCAAGAAACGGACGGAACGAGGAGTAGGTATATCCTGGAGGCCCAGGAAACAGCCACACGCCACATTCTGAGGATGGAATATCTGAAGCAGAGAGCCATCTAGGCATGCGGGAGAATGGGCGCGAGCGCCCGTCCATTTGAGACCAGGAATACCTGGACACAAACCCAGGGTTGGGGGGGTCTGCAGCCTTCCTGATCACTCTAACTAGAGGGTTGTGTGTCGGCACGAATTGACAAAGAGGCAGTGGACCCAAGATCCCATGGGCAACGGCTCAAAAGGGGAAACCGCTCGCAACCTGCAACAGGATCTACCCTTAAATACCTCCAGAACGAGGTGTGGAGCCGTCCCCCCATGGGGAAACCCGGGCTGGGATGACGGGGCCGGGGCAGTGCCCCTTGGCCCATCACTGAGCAGGCTTGGAGGGGGAAGGAGCTGAGGGGGCTTTTGGTTTCCTGCCTCCCTGCTTCCTTTTGGAGGAAGACGCTGGACTGGCAACAGGCCGCCCAGAGCATGCCTGCTGGCCCTTGTGCTGGGCCAGTTGAGCCGCTGGGCTCAGGGGGGCAAAGGGGCTTACGCAAAGGCTGATGGCTGCCCTTGACCCTTCGGGCGAGAGTGACTGAGTCCGGAGTGGCATCGGACTTCTCGGGCCCTTGGATATGTCCCTCCACTCCAGGGCTGAAAAGGTCAGTCCCCAAGAAGGGGATGTCCGCCAGCTTGTGCTGGTTTCCAAGGAAAAGGAGGATAACCTCAGCCACGCCCTGCAGCACATGGCCACTGTGGCCACCACTGATCTGGCACAGGAGTCACCCAGATCCAGAGCCATCTGGAGCTGTTGTTTTGCCACCGCCCTACCCTGGTCCTGTACCTGCCGGACCGTGGTCTGCAGTTCGGCCAGGGGATGAGGTAGAACCCCATCCAGGGTGCCCAGAAGGGCGTGGGAACAGTGTGCCATAAGAGCCGCAGAGCTGGCCTGACGGAGGCCTAGGGAGGACGCAGCGTAAACCTTGCACCCGACGTAGTCCATTCTTTTGGACTCTTGTCAGGGGGTATATCCACATCCCCAGCATTTCCAAGACATTGGAAAACATCATTGGTGACTACCCCTTCAGCCGAGGGGTGCTCCGAGAAACCAGGCAGAGAACCGACAGGGACAGAGTACCTCCGAGCTACCCTGGCCGAAGGCACAGGGCAGGAAGTAGGCCACCGCCATAGCTCCAAGGCTGGGCCCACAATAGCCTCAGCCACTGGGAAGGCCTCCGAGGGAGAACCCCCCTTGGTCCAGAATCTCCATAAGGGGGTAAGGTGCCCATTTGGAGACGGGCTTGAGCTGCATCCCAGTGAATTCTGAAGTGAGCTGAAGCAGACCCCTCAAAGACGATGGGCTGTCATCTATGGAATGTTCCTGGGAAGACCCCGGGTCCTCTCTGCTAGGAAACATAGCAGAGGCTTCGAAGGGTCTGCAAAAAGCTGCCGCAGTCCCAAGGCACTCTTCGTCCACTGGGGGTGGGCAGAATTCAGGGGACTGAGTAACCTGAAGAACAGGTCATGGCCTGGCCTGTACCCCACCGAAGGTGGAGGGGCAGCGGGGGTCGGACGAGCAACTGGCCCTGGAGAGGGCTCTTCGACTGATTCGAATGGCTGCCAACTGAGTGGTGGCTGCTTGCTATCCGGAGAATGAATCGGGGTCGATTGATACACGGACAACAACTGCTGTCGCCACATAAGTTCCTTGTAACGACGACGCCAACGGCATCGAAAAAGCTTCTCATCCGAGGAGGGGGACAAGGAAGAACGGCAAAGCCACTTAACTCGGTGCCCCGACCGAGAACGCCGAGATCGGCGTGAGCGGCTAGACCGAGAGGATGACCGAGACTGAGACCCAAATCCTCGGGGGGACTGAGGGCAGGCCTGGGAAGGAATGGGATGCACTCGCTCCTCCCTCGGCTCGGAAGAAAGGCCTGAGAGCTGTCAACCCGAAGGGATGGACAGGACCTCAGCCTCCACCGGGGGTGGAGGGATGGCGGCACCAGAAGACCACCCAAAAGACGGGTCGAGAGACTCGACAACATCGATGGGGGTCCTGGCTGGCTGACCTGATGGGGACATCATGAGGCCAGTGGCCGAAGCCGCATCCTCGACCAAAGCCGAGCGTCGGCTGATGAGGGAGGGGGAGCCTTCTCGCTCCCGCCGACGAAGAGACCCTGCCAGCAGCCCCTTAGACTTAGGCTGAGTGGCAGGGCTCCAGGGTCCCTCTCCTTTGGAGGAGAGGGAATGACAAAGCTCCTTGAATGAAGCTGCATGAGTTGAACCCAAGGAGAGCGGGATAAGCGCCGCAACCGAGGGAGGGGGGGAAGCCGCCCCCTTCCCGGCAGGATCGAACTGCTGAGAAACAGTCGATGCGGACACCCACTGGTCTGAGGGAATCTCCAGAGCGGAAAAAACTACCGGATGTCTGAGCCCCGGATGGGCCACGTGGTCCTCCAGAGAGCTGACCGAAAGGGCAGAACAGAAATTGCAAGCCTGAGGATCGTGATCCAAGCCCAGGCAATAAACGCACGTGGAATGCGAGTCTCTCCTGGAGGAACTAACTGTTTGCCTCTTGGGGCCGGAAAAGGACTAAGCCATCGCCGTAGCAAAGAAGAAAGATCGAAGTTTCAGAAAAGACACTTCCAATGATTTCGAAGACCGAAATTTTCTGGAACCAGTCAAAAATGCAGAGCGCTAAGGAGGGAACCTGAGCTTCCAAGTGGTAAGGAAGATCTGGCATCATGGGGTGGAGCCGAGAGTTTTACCACCCGGGTGGGTGGGAGGAGCCAGCTTGAAGACCTTCCAGCAAGATTTAAAGCGGCAAGGGACCTGCCAATAAGTGTGGATGAACAACATATCCATGTCCCTAGAAATTATATTTGATTCAATCTACACATATTTAAAAGGATATAGCAGTTTTTTGGCTGAAGTAAGCAAACATATATAATTGGAATTGTGATAATTTAATTTTGGGGGGAGACCTTAATTGCATAATGAATAATAATTTAGATAAAACTTCTGCTGGATCAAAGTGGGACAAGTATAACATAAGGTTTTTACAAGGTTTTCTGAACACCCACAATCTGATGGATTTATGGAGAGGCTATAATGGTATTAAAAAAATTATTTACATTTTATTCAGCAAGACACAAAATGTTTTCCAGGCTAGACTATATATTTATATCCAGGGAACTAGTAATTAACAGTTTGGTAATCATGGGTAGGATAGAACCATTACTAATCTCAGACCATAGTCCAGTAAGTCATAGCATTCTTTGTCAGTAAAAAATATAAAAATGAATATACGGTGACTTAATGATCTATTAAAGGACTCAGCATTTAAAGAGAAAATTTCTAGTATTATTCTGAATTTTATAACAGACAGTGCAATCACAGAACATAACATAATAGGTCTGTGGGATGCTCGAAAAGCAACAGCAAGAGGAGGAATAATCTCAGAGGCATCTAGGAGGAATAAAATAAGGCTGCAGGGAGACAAAAAGAAGATCAACTCAAAAAACTAGAGTCCGCAGTCCTGAGGGGAGACACCTCTAAAGAACACAAGCTTACTGAACTTAGAAAACTGATAACCAATACAGACATAACAAAGGTAAAATGTAACTGGGCCAGATACAGTAAGAATTGGAAAACTAATAGTGAGGTACTGAGGAAAATGTTAGCAAAAAGGATACAGGTGGCAGAGCTAGAAAAAGTAGAAATAACTTCAAAAATTAATAAGGATGGGAAAACTTTGATCCAGCAAGAAGAAATGTTAGAAGAGTTCATATTTTGTTATTCAAACCTATACACATCGGAATGCAATCCTACAGAAGAAAGTATTGGGTATTATGCAAAAGAAGGTCTAAACAAGTTAACAGATTCAGAAGCTGAGTCTTTAATCGAGCCCATTTCAGCCTCAGAAATTAAGGATATATTACATAAGATGGCAAAATCTAAATGTCCAGGATTAAATGGTTATACCTTTGAATTTTATATCACCTTTGAATCTATTCTGATACCTTTGATGGAGAATTTATTTACTCAGATACAGAAAATGAACAAGATGCCAGATTCTTTTTTCAAAGTCTATATATATCACTTATATCAAAGCAGGGAAAGGAAAACAAAACTAAGTGGAGAACTACAGGCCAGTTGCAATCTTAAATACAGACTATAAAATATATACAAAAATTCTAAATAATAGAATTCTACCATTACTGGATAAAATGATACACTGTAATCAGACAAGTTCCATTTCCAAAAGAAATAAACAGTCAGGATTACACAAAATTCAGTTTATTATTGAATATTTAACAGAATCCAATATACTGGCAGTATTTTTGGCTTTAGACACTACTAGAGACTTTGATATGTTAGAATGGGAGTATCTTTATGGAGCTTTTAGAATCTTAGGTTTCCCAAACAAATTTATTGAAAACATTAAAACGTTATACAGTAATTCTATGGCACAAATAAAAGTTAACAATTTTTTTTCAGAACACATAAAACTACACAGAGGAGTAAGGCAGGGATGCCCTTTATCCGTGACATTATTCATTATTGGTTTGGAATTACTACTTAATGAAATAATATTAAATGATAAAATAAAAGTGGTACAGATAGTTACTTTTGAAACCAAATTAAATGCTTATGCGGCTGATGTTTCATTGATGCTACAAGAGCCAGAAATAAGCCTATAAGAATTAAAAACTGTAATAAACAGGTTTTCAAAAATCGCAGGTTACAAGATAAATGAAAGAAAATCAGAACTGTTGCTATTTAACATAGCTCAGCCGGAAAAACTGAATAAAATTATAACAGCTAATGTACAGGAAAAAGGGTTTAAGTACCTAGGAATAAGTATTAACAACAGGCTAGGAAAACTATATGATTTAAACCATAAGGCAGTATAGCGTAGTGGTTTAAGGCTCTGAGCTGCAAATCTGGAGACCTAGGTTTGAATCCCACAGCTCCCACTTGCATACTGTGTGACCCTGAGCAAGTCACTTAACTTTCTTGTGCTCCCAGGTCGCACCTGGAAACAAGCTTCAGCTTAGTGTGCCTTTCCTGGTTAAACAATTTCCCCTTTCCCTTTCCCTTAACTCCTTAAAGGATAAATTCAATGGGTAGAACAAAATTTCTCTTTCTTTATGGGGTAAGATACAAATTATTAAAATGGTGGCAAACCCCTTCTTGTCTTATAGGATGAAAACAATTCTAACTTCCATCCCTTCTAAATGGTTTAAGCAGATTAATGGTTAAAACTTGTATTACTACTAAGAAAATCTTGCTGGGTCTTGCCTCCCCTGGAGCCTGTGCCCTCATACAACCGAGAATCCACACCCGCCATACCAGGGGATTGAAACCTCAGCTTCTGCAAATCCCACATTGCCGTACAACACAAGGCCAAAGATCCTTTGCTTACCGGGCCACTAGTTGGTACAACTGTCTTCCCAGTGACATCTCATCCTCACCATCGCTTAACACTTTTAAGATTCAGCTCCATCTAACACTCACTGCCTCCAACCTCTGTGACTGTTGTGGCTAAACATGTCTTTTGGTTCCATAGCTGAAGATGCCCTTTTGGATCCACATCTACTCCTGCACTTTGCCAGCACCCCTCCTCCTATCTTCACCTCCCCTGCTGGCCCATGACAAATGCCACCCGGCTGCACTACCTCCATTCTTACCCACCTTCTACCTCTCGTCTATCTGTTCCAATCTCACCTACCTCCCCTTTTCTCCCATCCACTTAGTCTCCCTGATTTCACCCTCCTCCTTTCCCTTTCTCCTCCCCAAAGTTTCACCTTATTGTTCTTTTTTCCTCTACAAGGCTATGTGTTTTTATTTTTTTTTTATTTTTATAAACTGTTATCTTTGCTTATGTTTGTCTCAATTGTACCAATGACGTGGAACCTTTGTAAAAGACCCTCAGCTCAAAGGTATTTGTAATCCTAGAACAAATAAAATAAAATAATAAAACAGTTTGTTGAAGAGATTTATTTGGAATAATAAACCAGCGAGGATTGCTTGGCATAGATTGTGTCTAAATAAAGAAAAAGGAGGTCTGGCTTGTCCAGTCAGTGAAGTTTGCCATTTGGTCTGTTTGGCAAAACTAGCAATTCAGTGGGCTCTTATAGAAGAGGACAATCCTAAAAGTGAAATGATAAATACAATGATAAAAGAAATTCATACTGAAACAGTAGATATCAAACAAATAATATTTACAGCAAAAAAATTAACTAAATCTAAAACCTCCTTAATCTAACACTTGGTGGAGATGATGGTTAAGTACACTAGTAAGACCAAATGGATGACACAACTATCAACATTAAACAAAATCTGGCAAAACCCAAATTTTAAGATCAATGGAAAAACACTTAAAAATAAGGTCTGGGAAAGCAAAGGAATAGAAAAATGGCATGATTTTTTTCAAAGGAGGGGTCAAATTAAACCGGGATCAATTTAAAGTAAAATACCAGCTTAAAAACTTCCATTTTTTATATTTTAAACAACTTACCAGCAGATACATGAAAGATAATAGCCGCTGTGAAAGAGTACCCAATGACAGTGTTATAGAGAAAGAATAGACAAATATTCTGAAGAATAACCCCCAAAAATTATTTGCTTGGATAAGTAATTCGTTACAAAAACCTTACAGTATCCTCTATAAAAATGTCTTCTTGAAATGAGAAAAAGAACTTAATTATCAGTCTACTGAACAATAATGGCAGATGGCCTGTGATTCAATAGAAAAATATAAACTCAGTAGGGATAAAGTCATACAGTATAATATAATCAACAGAGCTTATTTTTCACTGCAGTGGTTAAACAAAATGAACCCAGAATTACCAGATACATGTTGGCACTGTGTGGCTAGTAAAACTGATATGTTGCACTTATTTTGGGACTAGAAGTTAAGCTCTTCTTGGTGGACCCAATCCTTTAAAATTCTGGAAATGTGGGGGTGGCTCTACTACATTGGGAAGACCCCAGATTTGTGTTACTAGAAATGTTTAGTGAATACAGTATCAAACCAGAGCACAGATTAATATTAAGAACAAACATAATGTCTGTCAAGAGACTGCTCCTAAAAAATTGGAAATGTGATTCGATCCACAGGACATTTCCAAAAATGGAATGGAAACATACTTTCTTAAGCACATTATATAATTACAGCCATTTTAAGGATTTTAAAAGTTTATGGAAATTATACAATAAAGAAGTGGAGGATTGGGTTCCACAAGATTTTTTGGACAACTAATCTTTGAATGGAACTATTAATTTACCCCTCTATTTATTCAGATATGTAAATGGTATTTATGATCTGTTAATAATAAGTGATTTAAGAAATATGTTATTTATCCCCAACACTACCTGTTTTATACATATGTATACCAAGTATGTAAATGCTAAAAAAATTATTGTTTGCAAAAAAAAAGCTTCTTACCTTGAGGTACTAGGAGACTAGGCCAGTACCAGGCACACAAAGAGAGGCATAGGACTGGAGATATAGCACATCGTATACATAAGGCACTTATGGATGCCTCCAAATAAGGCGGTGGACAAACCTGCCAGCTGATAACTCAGACAGGGGAAAGGAGGGTGGGTGCACTGTAGCCCAAGATTCTCTCAAAGCGCTACTGTTATGGTGCATAACTGTTCTGTCTTCATCAAGAATTTCTCCTCAATTGGGCCATACCTTTGGATAGATTCCCAAGCAGTACACAAGGTACTCAGGGAGGATGGCAAAATGGGATATGCAATCAGGACAAAAGGTCTTCAACATTGCAAAACCAAAGCCAGTACATCTACGAGAGATGTTTTCTAGACTGCAGTGCTCAGTTAAAGTATGCACAGTGCTCCATGTGGCAGCTTCACATACAGTATGTCAGCTACAGAAACATTCTGAAAGCAAACAACAGAAGTGGCCATACTACAGTAGAGTGATCACTCACAGCATAATTAGCCAGCCATTTGGACAGGCACTGTTTAAATACAGGGGTACCCTCTTTCCCTGGGGTGAATGAAACAAACTGCACACCTTGCTGCTCACCTCATGCATTGTGTAATCCCCCCCCCCATTCTGATTGGTGGTGGCAGCCCAGTCTGGTTGGGGTTGTGGTGTTAAATTCTGGGTGCAGCATAGACGCAGTGGCATCTGTAGTGGTGGCCAGCGTGGCTAAGTGCGGTAAAGTGCACCAGAGTCTGAGGATGTGTAGCAGACTCCCTTGACTCCCCAATGATCTCCTGCAGTGCCGGTAGAAATGACCAACATTGGAGCCTGAGCCCTGGATGTGAGTGTGTGCCATCTACATGCTGCCTAGTACTGAAGGGACCGTGAGGGATTAAAAGATAACACCTGCACTAAAGTTGCACTGCAGTCTGCCTCTTTGCTTTAAAGTGTGGTTATGAACTGTGGACAGATCTTTCAAGATGTTTAATGTAATATGCTGCTAACACATAACAGCCCATGAACTGTGTACAGGTCCTGCGTGCTGCTTGGAATCTGGTGCTAACCACAGCTGTGTAGATTTTACATGTGAAGAAATTTGGCTGCTGCTGATCTATTGCTGCATTTGTTGTTTAAAAACTGAAATCTGTAGAGATGTCTATTTTATTTGCTTTTTATCCTGCATATCGGAACTTTGCTTCAGCTGTTTGTAAGGGGATGGAACTGCTGCTAGACACGGATTGTGTGTGTGTTTAGCATGAGACATTTGCACCTGACTGAATTATTCTAGTTCCCCTGGAATTGCTCAGCCTCCCTTAATCAGCACTGTGCTTAGCATTGCTTGGCAACTGTGTACCTTACTTCTCACCTCATGTGTTGCTTAATTGCCCTTCCCGTTCTGATTGGTGGTGGCAGCCCAGTTTGGTTAGGGTTGTGGTGTTACATTACGGGTGCAGCATAGATGTGGTGGCGTCTATAGCAGTGGCCAATGTAGCTAAGTGCAGCAAAGTGCACTGGAGTCTGAGGAGTTCAAGAAAGACATGGAAGGTTGGGCAGGAAAGGCTGTTCAATTTTGCTTGCTTGAGTTGTGCCTAAATAGGGTAGTGGGATGTCTGTATTGTACAGTACCTGTGGGTGGGTCACTATGCTGTGTATTTTGTCCATACTATGTGATATGGGATCTACAGTGGGTAGATTGAATAGTAATCAAACAGACAATAATGAAACTGACCTTACTATGTCCGCACTATTTAGTGGAGGGAAGAAGTAATGCTTTTTATATGCTTTATGTTGAAAAATTTGCATTGCGTATTATTGGTTATATGCGTGTTTGTTTTTCTATTCCTTTATTTTTAGGGGGCTTGACTTATATCTAGTTTTGTAGGAAAGTTATAATTGTCTTGTTTTTACTTACACTTTCTGGTGATATTGAATCAAATCCTGGACCGCTTAGTCCTATGCCCCAGTTTAATACCAGTCATGCACATGTTTGGTTTAATGCCCATGGATTTAAAATCTAGCATGTAAATGCTAGAAGTTTGTTACCAAAATTAGCAAATATTTATTTTATTTATTGAGTTGTAGGATTACAAGTACCTTTGAATCAGAGGTTCATTTACAAAGGTTCCGTGTCAAAACATTTCAGTGTAAACAGTAATGGTAAATACAGTAGGGTAAGAGGTGTATATGACAAAAAATAAAAGTACAAATACAGGATTACAGAATAATAGGAGACAGGATATGCAGTCTAAGAACAACAAGTTGCAATCACAGCAGTGACATTGTCAATAAGTGCAGGTGGTATACATCTACAAGGTTCATAGTCATACATTGTAGTGTAAGCAGCAAAAGTAAATACAAGGGGGTAACAGGCTTATGAGAAACAAAGAAATGGATAAAACAAGGTAGGATTGCAGGAAAATATGAACTAGGATATGTAGTCCATACACAACAAATTGCAGTCACAGCAGTGACATTGTCAGTAAGTGCAAGTAGCGGCAAGAGGTACAAGGAAGGTTGGGGGGGAGGGGGAGGAGAGGATGAGATAAAAAGGGGAGTGGAGGGGAGTTAATAGGGTGAGGGAGCCTCTGGGTGGGTTGGTAGGTGGGTTAGTGGAGAACTAGGGGAAAGAGGGTCTGAGACCCTAAGGAGGGTGGGCAAATATAATGTAAAGAGTCAGAGGAATGATGTGCCATCTTAGGGGGGTACAATCACTGCTACTAAGTAAGGCGAGGTAATGCCGAAGTTTAAATTTGTAGGATCCAAGCTTTTGCTCTGCAGAAACTTCAGGAGGGAGGCCATTTAGCCAGGTAGGAGCTCTGAAGCAGAAAGTGCGCTGTGCCTGGGATGTCCTGCAGAATGGGACAAGGTACAACTGTTTGGTTGCACTACGTGTGTAGCGTGAGTTAGGTGTGGACACTAGCAAAGAGCGGGTGGCAGGGGAAGTGACACTAAGGCTAATTTTTTCATGAACAGGCAGGTCTGGTAGGAGATCCTACCTTTTAGATGGAGCCAGTTGGTCTGTTTGTAGAGTTCACACATATGGGTTCTTTTCATGGCACCTGTAACAAGCCGACAGGCCTTGTTTAACACAATCATTATTCTTTTTAGTGTACAGCTGGTAGCAGATCCTTAGACGACTAACCCATAGTCTATGATAGACAGGACTGAGTTGGTTATAGCTAACCACAGAGCCTCATGGATCTGGCAGTGCCGATGTCAGTAGAGGATCCCTATCCTAGAGTTTACAGCCTTAGAGATTTGGTTGATATGATGGTTATATGAAAGGGAGCTATCAAGAGTAATTCCAAGGTATTTGAATTCCTGTACTTGCTCGAGATGTTGGCTTTGACTGTTCAGAATAGTTAGGTTGGCTGCTCTGCTTTTGTTGTGTGTGCTGGAGAACAGCATAACCTTGTTTTTTTTATAATTCATGATTAATTTATGCTGACCAAACCAGTTCTCAACCAAAGTAAAATTGGACTGTAGGTCACTGGAAAGAGTGAAGGGGTCGCCTGGCATGAAAATAGGACAGCATCGTCTGCATAAAGGATGCTATTATTGTTACAGGCAGTTGGAAGGTTATTAATAAAGAGGCTAAATAGTAGGGGTTCAAGAATGGACCCTTGTGGGATCCTGGACCACACAGGGAGGCTAAGGGAGAGAGCATCACAAATTTTGACTTTCTGTGTTCTACCCACAAGGTAGCTTCCGAACCAGCTAGTGTCTTGGGATTGATAGACCTAGGACAGGGAAGGAGTTCAGAAGGAGCTGGCGATTAATAGTGCTGAAAGCCTTAGTTAGGTCAATGTAAATTGCACCAAGTGTATGGCCACGATTGAAGGCCTTATGAATGTGATCAGTGTACTCAAGAATGGCAGTGGTTGTGCTGTGAGCTTTTCTAAAGCTGTGCTGCTGCGGACATTGAATGTTGTGTTTGTCCAGGTATTCTGACAGCTGGTCCGAGACGATGTGCTTGAGGGCTTTAGAAAGAGGGGGAGGGATTGCTATGGGGCAATAGTTGGAGAGTTGTGACCTGTTGCCACTTTTGTGGACAGTTGTTACAATGGCAGCTTTCCATTATTGGGGGAACTTCCTAAGGGAGAGTGATACAATAAGAGTTTGGAAAGAGGTTTCAGGACAACATCAAGTGAAAGGTTAAGAAGTTTTAAGTCCAGGGAGTCACTGCTAAATCTGGCTTTACCAAACACCTTTTGGAGGTATGTTTTGGATTCAGCAAGGGTAACCCTCCAAAAATAGAAGTCTGGGGTACTGGTGGTGGGGGGGGGGCGGGGGTATTGTTTTTTCATTGTCTGTCAAAGTAGAAACACTGAAGAAGTTGGGGTGGAGCACACCACTAAGACATGTGAAGGCAACATTGAAGGAGTCTGCAATTTGTTTGTGGTCTTGTATAGCAGTGCCATTAACTTCAATCATGGATGGGGGAGTTTTATTGGGCTTGCCGTAATATCTTTAATGTTATCCCAAAAGTTATGGCTATTTCCCCAGGAGTTTGTGAGCTCACTGTTACAGTGGACCTGTTTGGGTCTGCTGATTTACAGGGTACATAAATTTCTGGTTGCTCTGTAGAGTTGCATATCACCCTGCTGGCCAGTTGCCTTTGCACGGTGCCAGAGATTGTCTCTATCTTTCATTCATCAGATTTAATAGGACTGGGGTGATCCAAGAGTTCGTTG
Organism: Neoceratodus forsteri; assembly: GCA_016271365.2. Taxonomy (NCBI): domain Eukaryota; kingdom Metazoa; phylum Chordata; order Ceratodontiformes; family Ceratodontidae; genus Neoceratodus; species Neoceratodus forsteri. The sequence continues at coordinate 1,017,867,899 of CM057454.1, read as the reverse complement.
ATCCCCTTAATTTTCTTTTCTGGATCAGGGCAAACTTGTCACATGCTTCGTTAAATTGTGTGATGAAATAGTTTAGTGCTTGATCCATGCTACTGGATGTACAGTATATAGGGGGGACCAGTCACTTTGAACAAGGAAGGCTTGAAATTGTTTGAGTTTCTCTTTTTTTAGGATGTGCTGGTATGTAAATTTAACTGGAGGTTTGGGTGTCTTGTTGGACCATTGGCACATAACTGGTGAGTGATCACTCACTGAATTGGGGAGAATTACTGTGTTAGTGATTCTATTTGGGTGTGTGGTGAGGATCAGGTCCAAGAGGGAGCTGTTACCAGTCCCATGGTTGATTCTCGTGGGGGTGGGTACCATCTGAGTGATGCCGATGGCAGCAAGAGCATCTTTATATGGGTCGCTTCAGAGGCAAACCAGTTAACGTTGAAGTCACCTAGTACCTCTGTCCCTGTGTGGTGGTGGAGGTTTTCCAGGTAGTCGATGGCCATTTTAAAGCCAGATGCCTGGTAATGTGGAGGGATATAGACAGATATTATGGTAAGTGATCTCCCATGTTGGCCAAGGATTATTTTGATTGCTAGTGCTTGGGAGTTGTTTGCAGGGGGTGCTAGGGGAAGGACTTGGCCTGTTAAGATATCTTTCAGATATATAGCACAACCCACTCTCCTTTTCCAATCCTGTCTCGCCTAAACAGGAGGAAACCAGTGAGGGAGATAGCAGTGTCAAGGATCTTTGGTGAGAGCCAAGTTTCATTGAGGGATAGAACATCAGGTCTAAGCTGAGTTACCCAGACTTGTAGGTCATCAAATTAGGGTAGTAGGCTACAAACGTTGATGGAGGCTATTGTTAGGGGCCTATGATTGCTATTTTGACATTTCAGGGCATGTGGGGGAGCAGGATTAGGGTGAACATTGCCAGATAAGAGTAGGAGAAGCAGTGCAATCCTATATAAATACTGTGCGAGAGACTTATATGTACAACGTTGTCTTAGACTGTTCGATTTTTTCTGAGAGGTATTGATAATGGGGGTGAGAAATAGTTGAAGTAGGAGGTATGCAGCTTGAGTGGGATGGTTTGTATGGCTGCAAGCGACGGGGTGGGGTTTAGTGGCCCAGATGTGTGTTGTATTTAGCAGTAGCATGCCCTGAGGTGTGACCATATATTGTGCATAAAGGATATATGGCACTGTGAGTGGGGCGCGGAACCAGGCAGATAGTAGTAGGAGAACAAAAGAGGCAGAATGGGGCCATGCTGTTACTGGCTGACATGTCTAGTTAGTGTATAAGTGAGGTTGGTGGTGTGAGTACTAGGTGGGGGGGTGGCAGGGAGATCAGAGAGGAGACAATAAAAGTTGAAACTAAGAAGTTAAGGTGATATAGATGCCCTTATGTCCTCCTATAAAGCTAATATGGTTGTAATATCTGAATCCTAGTTAAAGCCTTCTATTTCTGATGCTACATGTAAGCTCCATGGGTATAAATTAATTTGTGCAGACAGAAAAGGTAAAAACAAAGGTAGGGGGTGGATGTGTATTATTTATAGCATTTAGAGGTTTCTGGGTGACCAGGGAGCTGGACAAGGGCCACGCGGTGGATGTCCTGTATTTAGACATCAGCAAGGCCTTTGATTCCATGCCGCATGGGAGGCTGGAGTATTTATTTATTTTTAATTTTATTTATTTTAGTTTTGGAATTACAACCTTTGAGCCAAACTGGCTCTTTTGCAAAGGCTCCAAGTCATTAGAAGAACAGACAAAACAGTGCAATTTACATCATATGATGAGAACATGTAATAGCCAAGTGACAAGACTATTTCACAAACAAGATAAATGTCGAGTATAACCTCAAATACAAATACTTGTATTACAGAAATATCTCTAGTCTATAGGTCTAGTTACTAAGTGCAGGTCACTTGTAGTTGGCAACCAAAATCGGCTCTGTCAAAGAAAAGGGGAGGAAGGAGGAGGTATGGAGAGTACTGGCATGGGCACAGAGGAGGCATATTGTATAATGTTATTAGGAGATAGGAGAAGGGGGTATGGTTATTTTAGAGAACAGGCTTATCTGTGCTGTATACACGGGGGCAGCCTAGGGGAAGTGCAAACTAAGTGGAGGGGAAGGGGTGAGGACTCATGGGGTGAGAGGGGTAAGAAGGTGGAGGGGTAAGGGTTGGAAGTCTAGGGCAGGGGATGGAACTCCTATCATTGTGCACATCAGTTGCACTCTTGGGATTCTACCAGTTGGTAGAAGGGGTTGGTGGAGGGAAGGTGGGAGGGAGGGGCAGATGCAGAATAAGGGGTGCTAGCTGCACATTCGAGCAGACTTGCTAGACCTCTAGGCCTTTATCTGCTGGCAAATTTCGTATGTTCATATGTTTGTATGTACCAGGAGGCGATGGAGTTCTTTTCTGAATTGTCCGAGTTTCTTAAGGTGAAAAAGGGAGGGGGTAGGTCATTCATCCAGAGAGGGCCTTGCTGGGAGAGGGAACTCTGGGTGAAGGAGGTTTGTTTGTAAGGTACATGCAGTACCTCCTCTAGCAGAACCTCAGGTTGTTTTAGTGTTGGGGTTATGTTGGGAAAGCTTCGAAGCTGATTCTGGGACCAGTTCTAGGAGGGCTTTTTTTCCTATGATACATGCCTGGTACTGGGACCTTAGAGGTAATGGGAGCCAGCCAGTTGCAGAGTAGAGACTGCAAGAGCAGGAATACCGATTAGCTCCTTGAACAAGTCAGCAGGTTTTGTTGAACAGGAGTTTAACCCTTTTGAGAGCAGTTTCAGTGGCTGCACTATAGATAGTCAGTCCATAGTCAACGATGGACAGTATTGAGCTTTAGGTGACAAGGCTGAGGGCCTCAGTAGTCATAGCATTTCTGTGTCGGTAAAGGAGTCTGACTCTGATGTTGGCTGTTTTCATGACATGGTCAATATGGGTGTTGAAAGAAAGGGTATTGTCTAGGAATAATCCCAGATATTTAAAGGTAGTAACCTGTTCGATTATGTCACTTTCGTTACTTAGTATAGTAAGTGGGCCACCCTGCTTTTTTGAGCTTTGTAGGGTAAAGTGCATTACTTTTGTTTTTCTGTAGTTCAAGAGGAGTTTGTTGTGAGCAAACCATGACTCCAGTTTGGTAAAGCTACGATGAAGGGTAGCTGTTATCTCATGAAGGTGTGTTCCTGGTACAGAGATCACTGCATCGTCTGCGTAAAGCAGCATCTTAGCAGGGCATGCACTTGGCAGGGAATTGACAAAGAGGCTGATTAGTAAGGGCCCTAAAATTGATCCTTGTGGGGCACCCGAAGTAACATTCTGGGGTTCAGAGGATACACCTTTTATCCTAACACACTGGGACCTGTGTGAGAGGTAACTTGAGTAGGATCAATGTATAGGGTGGGAACAAGGATGGTCAAATGGATCAATAACTGGCTCAATGGAAGGCAACAAAGGGTGGTAGTGGGGAAGGGGACTCTCATCCTCGAGGTTGGTGACGAGCAGGGTATGACAGGGATCAGTACTGGGACCAGTGCTGTTTGGGATATTCATAGCTGATATCTCACTTGGGATCTGAAGTAGGATCAGTCTGTTTGCAGATGATACAAAGATTGGAGGGGGCTGCAGAAAGACCTGATCAAACTACAGGAATGGTCAGAAACATGACAGTTGGGGTTCAACGCCAAGAAGTGCAAGGTACTGCACTTCGATGCTAGGAACCAGGGGAGGAGTTATCAGCTGGGAGGGGTACAGTTGGAAAGCACAGAGGAGGAAAGGGACCTAGGGGTGCTTATAACGGGGAGTATGAACAACTAAGCTTAGTGCAGGAAGGCGGCAGCAAAAGCCAACAAGATGCTGGGGTATATAGAGAGGGGAATCTCTTTCAGAAATAGGGAGGTGATCCTTCCCCTGTATAGGTCACTGGACAGGCTGCACCTGGAATACTGCATGCAGTACTTGTACTCGCTCCTGAAGAAGGATGTCAGATTGTTTGAGGGGTGCAGCGTAGGGTGACAAAGACGATCCAGGGATTGGAGGGAAAGTCCTATGAGGATAGGCCGGGCGAGCTGAACATGTACTCCCTAGAGAGATATGGGGGATATGATCGAAACCTTTAAATACTTAAATGGGATAAATAAGACTAATACAGAAGGGATTTTTCCAGATTATAAGAGGGAGGCATATAAAAACGCACCAGCTAAGTTTAGAAGGGAGAAGATTCAGAAGGGAAATCAGAAGACATTTTTTCACAGAACGGGTGGTAGACAAATGGAATGCTTTACTCGAGGAGGTGGTATCCTGTAGGATGGTGGGTAGTTTTAAGAGGGGATGGGACAGAGTGAGGAGAGTAATGATGAATAGGGGCGGGAGGGTGGCGCAGTTGCAAGTTGATTGGCTAGCTGCACGATTGAGCAGACTCGATAGACCATGAGGCCTGTTTCTGCTGGTGTTTTCATATGTTCATATGTATTGTTATCTAGTTTGAACAGTGAATTGCCTAATGATTGGCTGGTGTTACGATTGCTTTTGGGTGGCTGTTGGTTGCTTATATTATCCCCCCCCCCCCCAGTGTGGCGTATCTGATTTTTTTTTTGTTAGGAGACATTAACTTAGATTGATTTAAAAGTGATATTTAAGGATCTGAGAATCTTTTGCATTCTTTTAATTTATTTCAACTTATAAATGGAACCACCAGACTTAATTTACATTCAAAGAATCATTCCATTTTGGATTGGGTGGTTACCGATAAGGTTAATATTGTATTTATTTATTAGCTTTTGTTTACCGGGCAAGCACACTAGACAAGGAATGCCTATTTTCAGGTGCGATCCAGGAGATTACAAGAGTAGGTTTACAAGCAGAATGAGAGCAATTACAACATAGTGAAATACAGGCATTGAACAGGGTGAAACCAATAAATAAGTACAGGATGATCAGATAAGCATATACATCAAGGTAAGAACATATAAGCAGTAATAATTTTAAGACTTGCCTGTAGTTATGTGGGTGAAGAGCTCCTCCCCCACACACTACTTAAACTAAGTCAATACAGGTGCTCTGCTTAGACCAAGTTGCACTCGCTGCACTCGCTTAGTTCTGCGTGCTGGGGCTGGCGTCCTCCTCTGTTCTGCTCTCCCCTTTCCCTGTGCTCCTGTGCCTTCTGCTTGTCTTCTTTTCACCTTCTGTCCACCCTCCCTCTTGTTCGGTATCTTTTCTCTCTTTTTTGGGAGGTTCTTTTTCCTGCCTGCTCCAGCACTGCAGCTTCCCTACTTTCGGCCGCCACTTCCTTTCCACTCCTCTAGGTTCCTCGGTCCTGACTCCAGCACTCCTCAATCATGTGGCTGCTCCTTCTGCTCATTTGGTCCTCTACTCAAGGCTTCTCCTGGACCGAGTTGCTTGGGCGCCGGAGCCCCTACCATTGCAGCCTGAACACTGTTCCACGTGCACTGCCTGCTCTCCTCTCTTCAGTTGGGAAGGCCACAGGCAGCTTTCCTTGGTGTTGCCGCCACTGCCTGTACTACATGGTACCTAAACTACTTGGGACGTTGGCATTCGTGGTACGGCAGACGGCCTTGTTAACTTGACCAGTAGCGATACTGCAAGCCTCTCCCAATGTATAACTTCTCTGCTTTCCAAACGGATATGAACATTTTGCTCTCTACTACGTAAAAATGGCTGAAGCGCTTAACGGGGATGTCGCTATTCAGTAGCTACTCTGGGTTGACAACAATTTAGTTCCTGCCATTAGTGGCATGAGGTTTGGAGCTTCCATAAATATGTACTTAATTGCTCTTTAAAGCCATAGTTTGACAAACTTACAGTCTCTACTTTGGATCCCAATTTTAGCTCCGTGACTTTGTAGAGATATGGAGCCATACAGACTATGGTCCAGAAACTCGAAACAAGTCACTGATAATCACTTGCAAGGACACTGTGCTAGTTAACCATTCAAGAGACCGGAGTTGGTTACTATTCTATCCACTGCATACTGCCAGCTATTTTGCATTTGGTACTCTCTCTGCCCTGCTACTCTCTCCTCTGGCTTGGATACCCCAGTATATGGCTATATTGCTTGACAACACTAGCTGTCTACTTGTTATGTACAATACAATCTCGACAAACTTCCACTCAGCTTCAGCCCTGGAATGTGTCTAGCTGGGCAGCCTTCCATGGTGGCACACCATCCTGCTAGCCTATGTGGGGTCTAGCTTGACTCGCTTTTCTTCGTGGGGTCAAGCCATACACTGCCGGCCATGCGGGGGCCTCGCTTGGCATGCCTTCTGCTCCTTGTTTCCCTACGTGAGGGTTTTGCTGCCTGCTAACAGTTTAACTGCCATTTTCTACTTATTTACTGGCTGACCTATGTGTGGTCTAGCCGAGCATGCTGGTCTTCATGGGGTTTAGCTGCCTCTCTCCACTCACTTACCGGCCGACCTATGTGTGGTCCAGCTGCACATGCTTGCCTTCATAAGGTCTAGCTGCCGCTCTACTCTTATTAAGGCTGACCTACGTGTGGTCCAGCCACACAGCTTACACTTTGCATGGGCCTAGCTCCCATTAACTTTCTTGGATGCTACCTACCAGGATGCTTCAATTCATTTGGGCCTACCACCACTCCATTACCTGCCTGGATTCTTAGCCGAGTTCTGTTCCATTATGCCTCCCATAATGGCTCAAGCCTTAAACCTAACCTATTTCAGTGTCATATGATTATTAACTGAGGCATGTGTTGCTGACTCACCCGCCTTTGCCCCTTCTCCATTCTGCCATTTTTGATCATCAGGACTTCATATACCTGCTTCGCACTATATGGGGGCCTTTAGGTTCCACCATTACTACTCAACAGCTGCCTTGTCCAACATTGGAGACTGGAAGTTCACATAATCTACTCTACGCCTTCCTGCAGCCTTCTCTCATAGCCTTTGAAGAGCTCCTTGTTCTATTTGGACATAATATCTGGCTTAGTGTGAACATTTGCCATCGATCCTTGGATGCTTCTGCCCACACTCACTTATTTAATCATTGCTTACGCAAACCATTGCTTCATACCTACTGCCATACCTTGGCTGCAGCCTCTGGGATTCTTCAGCACTCGATTCTGCAACCAGCCTTGCAAGTCTCAGCGTTCAGTGCTCATTACGATCTCAGCACGCCATGCTTACTCAGCTCATGGGCTCTCAGCTCTCAATCATAATACCTTCCTGGCTTCCCAAACAGTATATATATATATATATATATATATATATATATATATATATATATATATATATATATATATATATATATATATGCATCGCTCTATCGAGCTGTATTGCTCAGCCATGAGAAGCTGTTCGTTGTACATGCTTATTTACATTCTTTCAATGCTCTCCGCTGGCTACCTACATAATATACTCAATACAACTCCTTTTAATCATCAAGATTCATTTTACATCTCCATCGCTACCTCCATATCAGAGCCTGGGGTTCGATTATTCCATACTCCTCTGCTACTACGTCTGCCTCATGCAGGCCTGATTTACTGCTACTGCCAACCTATGTACAGGTCCACTTATGTACACTATCTGCTCATATTAACTTGCTTTGCTCTGTCAGGACCTAGAGGGTCCTCAAAGACTATCTCACCTATTCTACAACCTGCTTTGCCCCTTGGGCCTGGAGTTTTTTTTTTCAGCTCTCCATCTACTCATATTGAGTACTATTGCAATAGCCACTCCTATCTTCTTGCCCTGCTTAGAACCTGAAGTTTCAACAGCTTACCAACTTATAGCCTGCATCTAGCTTCCTTACTGCACCAAAGACCTTATCTATGCATAGCTGCCATTGAATCCAGAATCTTAAATCCTCTCATGCTGGATCACAGGGTCATTTGTTCCAGCTCAAGTCCTCCTTGGAAAGAATTCTCCACCTGCTGTATTGCTTTGACTGGTGAACCTCAACCCCTTCAGTTTACTTATGCTCTCCTGTGGATTGAACCTATCCATCACCTGCACTTAGATATCTATTGGACTCTGACTTCGCTAGAAGGATGTGCTGCCATCTCTTGATGGACTTTCATCATTAGGGTCCAATTCCAGCTTCTCTGTTTTATTGGATTCCGGATTTACAATTATTGGACTTTGGATCAGCCAACAACCAAATATGTTTAATTAAGATTACTCTCCTTTAGCATGCCCAGAAGGACTGGCAGATCAGTAGCCATGGGTCCTCAGAGGTGTCCCCCCCAGGTTTTTTTTCCATTCCTGCGTGCTACTGGCCACACTTTCCAGAGCTGGAGGAGATAATCATTCAATAATCATTTTGATACTTATTATTTTTTGGGGGATATCTTCCTACTCAACTAAGCAGCTTTCCTATGGTGGGATACAGAGTAAAGCCAAAACATCAAGTCTTATCAACTTACTCACCAGCTTAAACAGTTAAGCACCATTCCTATACTATCCCGTTTACAGATACTGTAACCACTGACTTACTCTAATCTATGGAAGTACCTAAGCACTTATCAGTTCCCACAACTAATACTGTGACAGCATTGTCCTACTTCTGTTGGCCTCTGTATCCAAGCACAACTTACATTAAACTGCAGTATGAAGCATAAGCACTGAGCTATGAACCACATATAACAATTCTTGGTATAACACATGGGTTTTTAAGGTGGGACATTGGGTGGTTGTCCTGGTATAAGGATGATAAGTGTTGAGGTGCAGGAAATCATAAGAGTAGATGATTCCCCATTTGAGCCCGGGGGGAGGGGGTTAGGAACCAGGGAAATGGATGGAACACACCTGGGTCCAAGCCAGGGTTAGAGGTACCAAGCAGCCTAGGGACATTTACATTTACAGGCTTTACAGGCTGAGGCAGACTTCAGATGAGACCAGAAGGAGCTCTTAAACATGGGATGGGTGGGACTACATCTGGTGGGCGCAGGTAGAGTGTTCCAGAATCTAGGGGTGCAGACAACAAAAGCACAATCACCTGCCAGAGTATGGTTTTTGGGATGGGGGGCAGGATAGCTGACCTGAGCTGGTATGACGGTAGAGCCAGTTGGAGGAGTTGAGACAAGGCAGGTGGGGTGGCATTATGGACAATTTTATCTGTGAAGCAGCCCAAGACAAAGGAACAATAATTACTTGGGGACATCCAGTGTAGGTTTTTGTATAACTCACAGTGCTGGATAAGCCGAGGGGCAGCGAGGGCAAAGTGGCAGATATTATTACAGGCCACATCCCATTTTGTGAGACTAGTTTTAGTAGCAAGGGTAAAGTTAGTCAGCCCATAGCTGAGAGAGGGAAGAAACAATCCTTTAGCAAGGGCAAGGCAAGCAACTGCTCTAAGGGACCCAAGAGCCCTGTATGCAAGTCCAAGCTTGATGTTTGTTGCCCTGCATACATTTTGAATATGTAGAGATAGGTCTCACTGAGGGTCCAAAGTAACTCCCAGGTATTTAAAAGAGCATGTAGTGCCAACAGGGACTCCATCATGACTCAAGACATTTAGTGGGAAGGGACACTGCTTGAGCTTGGCAGAGGATCCGAAAAGCATGAGTTATATTTTCTTTATGTTTAGCACAAGCTTGTTTGTCAGGAGCCAGTTCTGCAGCTTGTTGAAGTCAACTTGTAAACTGCGATTTATGGCACTGACATCACCTGAGCTAGATAGGAGGATCAGGTCATCTGCGTAAAGTGTTGTGGCACTATAGGTGGGGACCATAGGAAGGTCGTTGATGAAAAGAGAAAATAGTATGGGGCACAGGATAGATCCCTGAGGGACACCAGTCACAACAGGAGCAGGATCCGAGAGAGCTCTATTGTACTTAACAAGCTGTAGCCTGCCAGTGAGATAATTGGAAAACCAGTTTAGGACAGGGCCGGACACACCAAGGGAGTGAAGTTTAATTCAAAGTAGGGTGTGATCCACCAGATCAAAAGCCTTAGAGAAGTCTACAAAGATAGCCCTTGACAACATGCCATGGTCTATGGCAGTTCTTATTTCAGATGTGACTTTAGCAAGGGCTGTACCGGTGCTATGGCCTTTTCAAAATCCATGCTGTTCAGGAAACAGTAAGTTGTATTTAGTGAAGTCAAGTGCACTTCCACCACTTTTTCCAGTATCTTGTTGACAGCAGACAAGGTGGCTATAGGATGGTAATTTTCTATACATTTCTAGTCACCCTGCTTAAAGACAGGGACCACCTTTGCTACTTTCCAGATTGAGGGAATGATTCCAGTGGTGAGGGATAGGTTAAGAATATGGGAGATGGGGAGTGCAAGTAAAGGGGCCCCAAGCTTTAGGAGCTTAGGTTCAAAGTCATCATGACCAGCACTTTTGTAAGGAGAGTGGCCGGTGAGAAGCTTGTGGGTTTCCCTCACTGAGATTACCTTAAGATAGAAGGCTGGGTGAGACAGGGGTTCTGGTAGGGAGGTGTGGGTGAAGGTAGATGACTTGTCATTACCAGCAGTGAGCAGGGAGGTGTATGCTGAGAGATCAGTGAATTGCTTGTGAAAGGCATTAGCAATGGTAGAAGCATTATTGCAATTTATGCTATCAATTAGCATATCCACAGTGTCGCACCTACTATACCCCCCAACGACAGTCTTAATAGTGTGCCAGAAGTTTTGCGGATCTCTAGCCGAGAATAAGAGGGCAGTCTTGCAGTATTCACTCTTAGTGGCTTGGATGGCTTTTTTGCAGTTGTTGCGGAGCCACCGGTATTCATGATAGTCAGACAATTCTGTAGAGGCTTTGAATTTACCTCAGTGCTTATCTCGGGCTTTCATGAGGGAAAGCAGGCCCCCATGTAACCATTTAGTAACAGTGCCTCTTACCCTCTTTCTGATACAAGGGGCATGCTTATCCTGCAGAGAAGGGAGGATATTAAGAAGGTTTTTGAAGGGCACATGTGGCATCCGTAGTGGAGAGAACTTGGTCCCAGTCTAAGATTGCGAGGTCTTGAAGAAAGAGTGCAGGGTTGAAGCTGGAGAAGGCTCTCACATGTAAAATCTTGGGGGGCACTTTGGGAGAGAAGACTCTCTAGATGCAATAGATGGGGGAGTGGTCAGATATTGAATCAGCAGGGACACCAGCTACTGAGATCCTGTCGGGCCTGTTGGTTAGAAACCAATCCAGAAGTAAACCTCTGTTCCCAGGGTGGTGGTTTTGTGTGGGCACACTAATAAGCTGGGTAAGGCCAAGGGTCACCAGCAGTGGCTCATACTGCTTGACATTGTCTCTAGACCAGTTTAGGTTGAGATCACAACAGATAAGTACCTCATTTGAGGAGACTTTGGGGCTAATGTTATAGAGCAGATAGGAGAGCCCCTTGATGCCTTATTTTGGAAGGTTATAAGCACAAATGATGCAAAGTTTTTTTGCATTCCCTAGAAGGAGAAGCCCATGAAGGAATTCACAGGTGGTAGAGGGCAGAGCTATGTCATACTGGATTATGGATATGTCAAGGTGACTTTTGTAGCATATCACAAGACCGCCCCCACACTTTTTATCTATATGATCATGATGCAGAAGGCTACAGTTGGAGAGTGCAAAGGCTGGGTCTGAGGTGGAAGGTTTCAACCATGTTTCCGTTAGGCACAGAATGTCATACTGAATGTACGTGTTTTGGGTGATTCTGTAAGTGACCACCAAGCCACATATAGCATTCTTAATTTTAAATGACCCAGGATTCCATCTCGGACTATTCAATTCCGAAATGTAAAAAATGTCAGTATGAAATTTTGAGGTGTGAGTTAATGAATGTTGACTTGTCATTTATTGAAGCCATTCCAGATCCCGATTGCGCTATAGATTTTGTTTGTCAGCAACTATTGGCAGTACAGGATAAACTGTTTCCCTTACGTACCTTGCAGGTAAGGGCGTATGATAATAGGCAGTTTACTAAGGACCATAAGGACCCGGTTATACAAAGAAATGCTGCCTGGATGACACATAAACAGTCCCCTACTGCCACCCTGTTAGAAGCTGGAATCTGTACTAAGTCCCGACATATAAAATCCTGACACGCAAAATCCCAGCACCATTTGCCCGACAAATACAGTGCCCGACAGTAAAATTGACTGACTGCCAAAATTCCAACATTGGCTGGTGCAGAGCAACATAAGTAACTGCTTAAACTAAGCGACAACCTGCTAATGTAGGACCAGTATTCACGATTACCCTCTGTGTTATTTGGGTGAATGGTCAGCAAACAGAAAGTGAGACCGGAGTTATCCTCACCCCAACATGATCAGCCCACTAATGTAGGTCACATCCTTTGAATGAATCATGTTAGTGCACAGCAACCCCCCCAAAAAAACCCCACTGAAAATAAATACATTAAAAGCTAGTATACAGCACTCTGTTTTGTATGTTGTGAGAACTGGAGTGGCTATATAGCTATGATGTTCTGGGTAAATAATGCTAAGGTATTGGTTAAACATCACGTTTTTCTCACCATGATAGTCCTGATCCAGTGTGATCTTCCCGTTGAATTAAAAGGAGTGGCAGTCACATGCCAGTAAAGTCTGTTTGCCATAATTTGAAATGTCTAGAGAGAGTGCATTTCAAAGTAATCCTGCAAGCATACTGAGGACTGAGCTCTTGGGACTGTTTTCCTTCAGACACCCAGCCAAGGAATCCAAAATGGTATGGGGTTGGGGGACAATGCACACATTTTGAACCGTGGTGACACACTCTCAGCCATGTACTCAGCGAATCACCGCTTGCAATCTTTCTGTGGCTCCTGCAAAGTAGAAAAGCAAAAACACTTTACTAACACACACAACTTCTTTTTAAACACTTTCTGTTCTTTATTTATTTCTGTTTCCCAATACTGTTGAAACAAAGCTCCTTGACGCACCTCAGTGCTGATATGTACTGTGTCTTTAAGCTTTGTGCGACTGTCACTCTTTTCAGTTCAACCGGAAGATCGTACCAGATCAGGACTATCACCATGAGAAAAAATGTTTAACCAACATATTAGCATTATTTACCCAGAACATTATAGCTTTATAGCCACAACATACAAACAGAGTGCTGTACACTAGCTCTTTATTACATTACATTATTACATTACATTTCCGGGCAGTCATGAAGTAATTCAAACAAACTGATATAATATCATGATTTTCATCAGTTGGGCAGTTTGACTGTTGGGCAATGTATTTGTCGGGTAAACGGTGCTTGGATTTTACATGTCGGGCTTATATATGTTGGGATTTAGTACCTTACCCTTAGAAGCTTATAGGTCATCCTAGAATTTGGTAAGTCAGAAGATAAAGCAGGCTAAAATTGATTACTTTAGAAAAAAACAAGAGGCTGTGTCTGCAGATCCTAAGGGTTTTTTGGACACTATTAATACACTGGTGTCCACTAAAGAAAGGGCTGTAATTACCTCCTTACAATTCATAGATAAGGACATCACAGATGTATTTTAAAATGTCAAACTTGTTAAATGAAAAGTTTTCGGATTTGTCTAGTTTTGTGTCTAATGCTTCTGGATTGGGTGGATGCATTACTGCAAGGGGACTGACTGGTGGCAATCAGGATTGTTTTAGGGTGCATGGTGGTCATCCTCTTTTTTATATTCGTAAGATTATCACTTCTGAGGTTTTGAAGTTGTTACGATTGCTGCCAAATAAATTTAATAACGGGGGGGGGTCCTTGATGAGAGGTTTATCAAATTGGCTGCTTCTTTTGTTGTCTTTGTTCCATTTATAATCTATGTTTGATAACTGGGGTCTTTCCAACAGTTTAGATGGACGCATGGATTGTGCCAGTGCCCAAAAAGCGCAATGCTGTTGGTGCTGAAGATTATCGCCCTATATTTATCTTGAATCCATTAAATAAAATCCTTGAGAAGCTGGTTGCTAACCAGCTTGTTAGTTTCTTGGAATCAAGTGAAATCTTATGCACCGAACAGCATGGTTTTAGATGAGGCTGTGGGACTGGCATGGCCCTGGTCCTGGTCAGGTTCATAAACACTGTCCTGCAGGGATGCGATAAGGATGTCCTGACAGGGGTGGTGTTCGTGGACCTGACCAGGGCTTTTGACTTGAAGCTTTTGACTTGATTGATCACTCCTTGCTTTGTCAGAAACTTCATGAATTGGGCATTTCAGGCAGTGCTGTGGCTTGGACCAAGGATTATCTGGCAGGTAGGTCCCAGAGTGTTTCAGTTGGTTCTGTGTCTCCTAACTCATGACCCATTACATGTGGAGTACCGCAGGGGTCCACACTTGGACCCATGTTGTTTTCATTATTTATAAATCATATTCTATCCATATTTAGTTCAAGTAGATATCTTCTTTATGCAGATGACCTTATATTGTTTTACCAGGGTCAAACTATTGATCAATTTAATACTGTTTTAGGGAAGGGTTTTCAGTTAATGTGCTTTTGATTGTCCACTAACCTAATGGTTATGTAACCCCCCCATTACCTGGGGTTACAAGAATCCCATTTAGATCTAGTGGCAGGCAGGGAAAGGTAGTTCGAGAAACACCAGTTAAATGGATTTCACGCTGTCTCACTCTGGGGATGACATCATATAGAATTCTCGCAGCAGCATAAGCCACAGTGGAATGTTGCAGCAAGGGGTTAGGTTTGAATGTTGGGGATTTTGAAGGGAGAGTTGTGCAGTCTATAGTGGAGGGAGGAGGTGCACTGCAGTTGGCAGTCCCTCAGAGCTCTTAGCTCTGTTTAGAGCTACCCAGAGATAGAGGGTGTGTGTTCTCGCCCTAGATAGAGACACAGAAGAAACCTGACATAATGGTAGAGACCTTTCCTAGTTTGTTCCAGTGACCCATCCCAAGAGGGATGGGGGGGAAGAGAGCCAGCAATTTCAGGATCAATTCTCTGGCCCTGCTGAAGAGGGAAAGTTGCCTGTCATTTTGTTGTTCAAGTGCTGAGGCACAAGAAGTAGTTTGCTTTGCCAGAAACCTTGGGGCACCTGCAAACCAGTGGGTGAGTCTGCTCTGAATAGAGCCCATGTTTTCACCAGACAGAGTGTAAAGTATCTGTTACTGTGGGATCAATGAAGGACAGCCAAGTACAGTACTATAGTAGTGTGTGACTTAAAATGTAATCTGTACAGTGGGGGTCTACAAGGATGGACATAGCCACTCAGAGATCATTATAAGCCAGGATATCAGATTTTGAAGAGTAGAGTGTTAAATGTGACATACATTTCGAGACAGCATTCTACAACAGTGTGTTTCAAGAAAGGTGTTGATTCCAAATGAATGGCTGTGTATAGATTTGGGAGCAAGAGGTGGGAGACCCCCCACCTGGAGTAACCAGATTTACCTCCATGGGTTCACTTTGGGCACCTATAGCTTTCTTCCAGGCGCTTGGCCAGTGTTCATGGAAAGTACCCAGACGTGGGAGTAGGATAAAGAGTTTCACTTTATGGAGCCAGTATGTGCTCATGGGTGGTAGAGGGAGCCACCAATAAATATCCATGCCATATGGAAAGTAGTCCAAGTGCTGGCCGGATGTGCCACACCAGGGAAATCCAGAGAAGAGTACCAGTTCGGGCTGACAGCCCAGTGTGTTTCAGAACCTGAGGGTTACAGTGTGTAAGAAGATGTGTTCTGGTCTCTGTTTGTCTGCATTACCAGGAGTGTAGCCCCCCCCATCCATGCTTTATTATTCTGCTGTTGTTGTGAATAAAAGTCACACTCTAGAATCTCACTTCTGGTTTGGACATTATAGTTATTGCTTCCTGTGTCTGGAGTTACTTGGGCGCCCCTGACTAGAAGTCAAACCTAGCCAAAATGCAGAGTAACAGTTTTCTCCCCTAACCCAGGCAGCCAGGTAGTGGGTTACGTAATAGAGGCACCGCATAGCATTATTAAAACAAAAAATAACATCAACCCTATGTCAAGCTGGCTTGCAAACTGGAGGCCACCACTGGGATTTGGTTTAGAATTGGGAGAAAGCATAAGAAAGGTTGCTCGAATAGTGGATAGCATTTTGGCTGTCTGGCAGTAGGTAGCCGAAAAAGTAGAAGCACTGCCAACTAAATGTGCCGCTGTGTGCTGCTGTCTATGTGCTGCTGTAAGTGTACCAACTGTTTACCAAGGAGCAGTAAAGCCCGAGTGTGTATGCCCTTGTCCTGCATCAAATCACAATGTTTGCCAGCTTTTTAAGTGTTGTGTGACAGAGAAAAGTATGAAAAACTGTGGGAAACAAAGAAAGATTTGTGCCCTAGACATTGGAAATGCTTGTGGTATGGACTGAGAGAGTCGATGAGTAAAATATGAAAAATGGTTGAAATGGTGCTCCCGCTGAAGAGCTACAGTTAAAAAAAAAAAGTGTGATTTGCAGTTTAAATTTTGCCTGCTCGACGATCGCTATGGAGAAGCAGAGCACGAGAAGAGAGAGGCTCATTTGCATGGTGTCTAGTAATTGGTGAGACTGCAATCAGTCCCACTCCCAAGTCAGCTCTAGAGTGACTGCACAGTGTTTGGGAGGGAGAGAGAGGAGTGTGTGAGCAGGTTTGCAAAGAGGAGTGTTGCAGTGACTGAAAACGTTGTAAAAATAGTTAAATCAGACTTTTCTGTTTAAAATCGGGCTCAACCTGCATTCCGATTCGTCAGAGAAGAGAGCGAGGTGTTCAGAGGGACAATCGGCAGCACTGCCAGCCCGCTTCCATCCAGAGGCCTCCAAGACCATCTGTAGGCCGCATTTTCCATCGCAATAACCAGATACTGATTAAGTGAGTACTATCCTGCGAAACAGCTCAAACTGTGTGTGATTTTAATATAAAGCCAGCTGAATCTGTGTGTAGCAGTGTGATTGTTTTGCAAAGAAGGACTGTGTCAAGTTAATCAGCTAAAATAAGAATTCTGAGCATTTGACTGTGAGCATAGTTATAGGTTCAGCAACAGTATATGTTTCATAGCCATGTGAGAGACTGTGAGTTGTATGAAAGATGCAGCAAGAAATACAGGCAATCCTGTGCAATGAAATACTTTGGCTTTATCGGACTGTAAGCTAAAACGGTGACTAAAAGTGAATAAAAAGTCCAGTAAAATCATATGAATGTGTTAAGTGAGCAAGCAGTGCAATTTGTGCAGTTTGAGTGAACTTTATCAGTAGAATGTGTAAAATCGGATGTGCAGTGGCTTGAGTCAGTAAACAGAACGTTGGTGCACCAGGAGTGCTGCTGCAGCCATTACAGGGTGGGGCAGTAAAGTAAACATAGCAGCAAGGGAGCCATTTTGTAAAAAGGTTTTCCAACTAAGTGGGACTTGAAATAACTGTGAGCATTTGTTTGTTTTCTCTACAGTCATGGCTTCTGGACCAGCCTGCTACCCGGATCATGCCCGGGCTATGATAGTAGAAGAAGTTAACAAGTTGAGAGATACTGAGAGATGTTACTATGGGGATGACTGCCTCTTCATGTGGCGATTCCTGGATATCCAGTGCGAGTATGTGCAATGTGTTTAAATGCTGGAAGGGATGTCTTCATGGTTCCTCACTGTTCTGAGTGCCTAGAGAAATACGGCTTGACTAAAACACCCAAGATTCACTTGGCTGTCACATGGACAAAGCTTCAAGAATCTGCAGTTGGCAGCACACAGCACCAGGTGGAGCCTGATGGGGAGGCCTTCAGAGTGTGGCATGAAGCAAGAGGGTGCAGATTTACAGACAGAACAAAGTATTGATATGTCCGAGTCCAGGTCCCAGAGAGACATTGCGGAAGGAGCATCAGTAGATCCTTGGAGAGAGGGGCCTAGCCCAAGTCTCATAGGTGAAGATGAGATGAGGGAGACCCTTGAATGGGAGTTATCGACCTCCACACCCAGCGAAGAGTAGACAGAGTCAGGAGTGAGGACGACTGCTCACTCCTGGGCACAGATTCTTAGTGAGGAAGAAGATGAGGGGGAACCTATGTGGCCTTGTGAAGAAGGCACGGATCCACAGCCTCAAGCTCTTGCCTCGGAGGAGCAGATGGTAGAAGAGAGTAGTGACTCCACAGTCTTGTCCCCACAAGGAAGAGTGAAAGATGCATTCTACATTGCATTGAGTATGCGTAGCTGGCAGAACCAGGACTGGCCACCCCCAAGCCAGGCCAGAAATCTCAAGTTGACCAAGTGTAGTAAAGAGGAAAGGACTGGTTTGTAGGAAAGCGAACAAAATCTATGGGGTGTCCTTTCCTACCTTTCCTCTGAGAGTCTGTGAGGAGATTGAAAAAAGCAGGAAATCCTGGATAATAGAAGAGGCAATGAAACATGTGCATCCTGGTGCAAACAAATATGTCAAAAACAGAGTGTTACAATTGAAATTCAGCCAGTGGAAAGTGGGCAGGACACTGTTTATTGACACTGTTCGAATTGTTGATGGAGAGGGACATGAAACCTTTCATAGTGTGAATTATGAGTGCCCAGACTGGGTAATAATTCCTGCACCTGACCTATTGTGCTACTGGCCACAGTGCAAAGACCTCCCTGCAAATGTGCCCATGCCTACCAAGTCGACAGCAGAGCAGTGGTAGCCAGTGCTGCCATCCAGCCATTGCTGTACCTATGTTCTGCCAGTCTGGCATTCCAGGAACCAGATGCCCCACATTCGTCAGCCTTGCAGTGTACTGGCCTTCCAGATTCCATCGACTAGCCCACCAGATGACTTCATATCCAGAGAGGACACCAGCCCAGCTGTACCCTGATTCATCGGCTGGGATTCCGGATTACTTCAGACCGGTTGTTTTCTTTTACTGTTCCAAGGTTCCGTCTCCTAGATGACATCAACCCAGCAGTTTACAGATGTTCCATCCTGTTGTTTTCCGGAAGATGTCCACCCAGTTGTATCAGAAGAATGCTGCCAGGCTACGTATTCTGCTGGAGAACCAGGTGTCGTATTGTTTTTCATTCTACAAGGGACTGGTAAGTCCAGACTTTTCTATTCTAATGACATTGCAGTACACACCCTACACTAGCAGACTCCAGATGTTTTAACTGTCCTCAAAGACTCTCCCCTTTGGGATTTCAGCCTGCCAGAACTGTGCTTCACCGGGCTCCGGCCCAGGCGAGACTCTTTATTGGACTTGCCTTTGGGCACTGTTGTCACTAGATGGGACTTTTAGGGCCTTCCATCCCCATAATGTGTATTGTAAATAATGTCATTGTTTTCTACTGTTTCTACTGTTTTTTCTACTTTTCTGAAAAAATATTTTTGGGATTCTCCAGTGTTTTGATGGTAGGGGTTACATAGTACTGTGTTTGCAGATTAGGAGTGTGTTTTGTCTTTCTTTTTCTTGCAGGTGTTCCTGAAGAAGACAAGAAGAGGAGGATGGACTCAGCGGAGTTCCTCACAATTCTTTAAAGTAGTAGGATTTAAAGTACAGGGTGTTGAGGTTTACTGTGTGTAAGTTTTCCTTCCACAGGTATGGTTGTGGGGGAGTCGGGAGTAATGTGTAGAGTATAGCATTAGCTCCTGGTGTTTGGTTGCAGGCATCCAGGGTTGGAGTGAGGTTCCCCTGTTTGTTTTGGGGAGATTTGGGTTAGAGTCAGATAGGTTTTCCCTAGAGAGCTAGGGGGGATAGACAGGCTGTGGTTCTGACCAGCTGGAGGGGCCACAGTACTGATCTATTAGGGCTATGCTTTGAACAATTCTACCAGGGCCACTAGGTATCCATAGTAAGACCATACAGTAGAGGCTGATGCATCAGCTGATGGCCTCTGGGCCTTTAGTGTTGTCTGCCTGTGCTGGCACATGGTAGGGGAGAAGGTAGCGCTACCTCCTCGTAGTCAACACATAGAGTAAGATGGCAGATGGCCTGGGCCGGGTAAGTAATGACTGCAGACAGTCATTTTCCTGGCAAAGGGTGGGTGTAACCTCCCAGTTACCTGGGGTTACAAGAATCCCACTTAGATCTAGTGGCAGGCAGAGAAAGGCAGCTTGTGGAACACCAGTTAAATGGATTTCACACTGTTTCACTCTGTGCTCAGTCTCAGCTGAGCTGGAGGGATGACATCATATAGAATTCTCGCAGCAGCAGCATAAGCCACAGTGGAATGTTGCAGCAAGGGGTTAGGTTAGAATGTTGGGGATTTTGAAGGGAGAGTTATGCAGTCTGTAGTGGAGGGAGGAGGTGCACTGCAGTTGGTAGTCCCTCAGAGCCCTCAGCTCTGTTTAGAGCTACCCAGAGATAGAGTGTGTGTGTGTTCTCACCCTAGACAGAGAAACAGAAGAAACCTGACATAGTGGTAGAGACTGTTCCCAGTTTGTTCCAGTGTTCTTTCCCAGGAGGGATGGGGGGAAGAGAGCCAGCAATTTCAGGGGCAATCCCCCTGGCCCTGCTGAAGAGGGAAAGCTGCCTGTCATTTTGTTGTTCAAGTGCTGAGGCACAAGAAGTAGTTTGCTTTGCCAGAAACCTTGGGGCACCTGCAAACCAGTGGGTGAGTCTGCTCTGAATAGAGTCCATGTTTTCACCAGACAGAGTGTAAAATATATGTTACTGTGGGATCAATGAAGGACAGCCAAGTGCAGTACTACAGTAGTGTGTGACTTAAAATGTAATCTGTACAGTGGGGGTCTACAGGGATGGACATAGCCACTCAGAGATCATTATAAGCCAGGATATCAGATTTTGAAGAGTAGAGTGTTAAATGTGACATACATTTCGAGACAGCATTCTACAACAGTGTGTTTCAAGAAAGGTGTTGATTCCAAACGAATGGCCGGGTATAGATTTGGGAGCAAGAAGTTGGAGACTCCCTCATCTGCAGTAACCAGATTTACTTCCATGGGTTCACTTTGGGCACCTATAGCTTTCTTCCAGGCACTTGGCCAGTGTTCGTGAAAAGTACCCAGATGTGGGAGTAGGATGCAGATTTTCCCTTTATGGAGCCAGTATGTGCTCATGGTGGTAGAGGGAGCCACCAATAAATATCCATGCCGTGTGGAAAGTAGTCCAAGTGCTGGCCGGATGTACCATGCCAGGGAAATCCAGAGAAGAGTACAAGTTCGAGCTGACAGCCCAGTGTGTTTCAGAACCTGAGAGTTACAGTGTGTAAGATGATGTGTTCTGGTCTCTGTTTGTCTGCATTATCAGGAGCATAGCTCCATGGGGGTCCATCTATGCTTTATTATTCTGCTGTTGTTGTGAATAAAAGCCACACTCTAGAAGCCCACTCCTGGTTTGGACATTACAGTTATTGCTTCCTGTGTCCGGAGTTACTTGGGTGCCCCTGACTAGAAATCAAACCTAGCCAAAGTGCCAAGCAACAGTTTTCTTCCTGAACCCAGGCAGCCAGGTAGTGGGTTACATAATGGAGGCACTGCATAGTGCCAATAAAACTAAAAATAACATCAACCCTGTGCCAGGCTGGCTTACAGTTATGATTGTAAAAAAAAAAAAAATCTATGGTTTTTGGAAGTACATTTAGGTTGAGAGAGAATTCCCTGCCTGCAAGTTCATAACTGCTCTGGTACAGTACTAGAGCAAGTTGATGAATTTAAATATTTGGGGGTCTTACGTGACCCTAGTTTAATGTTCCATGCTCAAGTTAAGATAGTTGGTAGGACCATTAATCAGAAGTTGGGTTTGCATTATAAATTTAAACAGCTTTTGTCTTATGAATCATGAAGATCTATTGCCTTGGGTACTCTGTTACCACACCTGAATTATGTCTTTTCCTTATATAGAGGATAATGTATGGTCCTCTATCGGTAACTGGTCTTTTAACTGTCGAGAGGTTGCCAGGGCAACTGTGTAAACCTCGCGAGCAAAGCTCGAGAGGTTTAGCCACCATGGCAACCATTGTTAATAGTGACTAGTTAGCCATAGAGGGACCATACATTATTTTTTTATAGTGTATGGTCCCACGTAAAAAGTGAAATGGCTGCTTACTTTTTGAAAAATAGTCACCGCCGTGGCCATTCAGTCCTTCCCTAACTGCTGCCTTCATCCGTCGGTTCTCCCTGTAAAAAAAAAGGCGCGCACATGCGCAGACCGATCGCTGTTATTAACCTATCGATGTGACGAAGCATCGATAGGTTAACAACATTTCTACGTCACATCAATAGGTTAACAACCTTAGGAAATTATGATTTCCTAAGGTTAACAGCGTTCTACCATGTATTATACTATAATTTAGGTGTGAGGGAGAGTCAGGCTCTGAGTGTGGCATATAACATTTGTCATTTTATACTTTCTGTTCCATCAATGACTCATCACTGTATTTTATATTCCTCTTTGGGTTGGCTATCACGGAAGTTAAAATTAATTTATTCTCTGGGTTCTTTGGTTCATCAAGCGATCTATTCCCAGAGCTCTTTTCCATTGTCAGATTTAGTTGTAATTAGAGAATCATCGGTTAATTTGAGATCTAATAGGGGTATTGTTTTAGAAGCCAAGCCAGTTAAAAATAAGTATGGTTCTAGTTCTTTTGTTTCTACAGCTCCAAACTCAAGGAATGACCTGCCATTGTTCATTATGATCAATTACCTCTTTGCCTGGTTTTAAAGCACAATTCAAAACTTGTTTACTGTCTTTGGATGTATGTAATTGTTATAAGTGATATTGTAACTGCTTATTTCTTTTTTGTTGCTTGTTTTTTTTATTGTTCGGGTTGGTCCTGAACAAGGGCTTTTGCCCAGTGTCCTTGCCTGGTTAACAAATTTAAAATAAAATAAATAAATAAAATAAATAGAGCTGAGAGGACTTTCTACAGTTAGTATGATCAAGATAGAAACATAATGTCCTACAAAAATCAAGGATACAGAGTAATGCCACACCTTTGTAAGCATGTGCCAGCTAATACAAAGGAATGTGAATGGTCTGATTCAATGTAAAATCTGATACCACCTTAGGTGGAACATGAGGATTGGTGACCTGTCCTGTCCTTCTGGAAAATCAAATAAGGAGGCTCATGCATGAGAGTCTGAAGCACAGAAATTCTGCATGCAGAAGTCCTGGTGAACAAAAACAGCATTTCCCGTGAAAGAAAATGCACCTCACAGGTCACAGTTAACTTAAATGGAGATTCAGAGTCAATTTTTTAGGTAGGAAATTCAGCTCTCAAGGAGGAACCGATTTATGAATTGGGAGACACATGTGCAGAATAACCTTCAAAAATGTATGGGACACCTCTGTTTGTGTCACTGTGCACCCATCATTTGGGGCATTACTGGAGACTGGAGTCAGAGACAGATGGTAAAAGGGACTGTAATGGTCTCTGTGGGTTTACCCAGTTACCAAAACTTAAATAAATAATGAATAAAATGTCAGTACTGTATTCATAGGACATGTAAAGGGGTCCACTGAATGTGAAGCACACCATTTGGAGAAGTGCTTCCATTTCAAAGAATAGGTTGTCTTGTAGAAGGCTTTCTAGCCACAAATAAGACATCAGCCACCTGGGGTGAAATCCCAAAATGGGCGATGGCTGTATTTTCAGGAGCCAGGCATGCAGATACAGGGACCACAGCTCTGGATGGATGAGGGACCCCTGAGCCAATTACAGCAGGCCCCGAAAAAGGGGGAGCTGAACAGGAGGCTTCCCTGTCAGATACTGCAGAAGTGGAAATGAAATCAGGAGAGGCCAGAAGGGAGCCACCAGTGTTAGGATGGCATGCTCCACCTGCAGTTTGAGCAGAACCCTCTGAATTAGAGGAATCTGGAAAAGCATAAAGGAACCTGCCCTTCCAGGAGAGGGAAAACATGGCTAACCCCAAAACTCCATGCCCTGGAGCGTGCCAGCAGAAACACAGCAGTTTGGCCCACTGGTACAGCGGCAGTGCTACTGCTCACAATGCCATCAACCAGGGTTGGGGAACAAGACACAGTCATTAGAGGGAAGGCTGGGGTCATCTGCTGAGCATCTCAGAGGACACTTTCTGCTTTGGGGAGGGTGGAGTTCAGTCTCTGCTACACTACCACCATCTGGGTGACCACAAGTGGTAGTGCAAGTGGAGCTTAGGATCTGAGAGGGAGGACTCTGTTGTGCTCTGACATGCAACACATACATATGTGTGTACTCATGTCAGGAGCTCTTCTCAACATCTTACAGGGATGGGAAAGAAAACATAAAAAGTGCCAACTGCTGCAGGAGGACATCCACCCCTCACAGCAAGCAACACACTGCCAACCATGGTGCTCTCTTCTGAAGACACCAACTGAGTCTCCATTACGGGTAGAGCCTCCTCCCAATGGCCTCACCCTGGGGGTAAGCCAGGGTGTATAAGGGGGACAGGTAAGTCCTGAAGTAGTCTGGTGATGGAGCTGGGTGACTGGGGATAGGACTGATGGAAGCTGGTTGGCCAAAGAGAAAAAGCATACTAAATAAAAAAAAAAGAAACAGCAGATTTGTGTTGTGTAAAGATGCAAAAAGGTCCAACCGTAGACAGCCCCTTCTTTTAAAGAGGTCAGGTTTCTCAGAGGTCAGTGGGCCCCCTTTCGTGTATCAGGGAGTGAGACCAGCTTACCCTGTCTGTGAAGATATTTTGAACACTTGGAAAAAACAGAGTCAACAGCTAATCCTATTGTACCTAAAGAGTTCAATGCAGTATGTACGTGTGTAGACAAGCAAAGGGAACCATAATGGTGGCAGCAGCCATCAGTCCCAGAAAACGTAACATCATTCGAGTGGACATGTAATGACTCCTGTGTATCAGGTGGGCATTGGCAATAATAGCTTCTGCCCTGTCTCCAGACAGATAGGCACTAGTAGGTGTTGTGTCCAGTACCACACCAATATACTGGAGGCACTGACAAGGAACAAGTATGATTTCAGTAAGTTTAACATAACGCATATTTCCTTGAACAATTGTCTCATTTTGGGCAATGTGTACAGAATTGTTTCCTGGAGGAGTTTTCAGGAGCTCATTGTCCAGATGCAGGAATACATAAAGCCCTTCTCTCTCTGGAGGGCTCCTGACACAGCCACTAAACATTTGGTAAATATCCATGGTGCGGAGGAGAAGCCAAAGGGCAAGACTGGGAATGGATAATGGCTGCCCTCCAGCTTTAAGCAGAGGTACTGCCTGTAGCACTTGCAAATTGCTATATGACGGTATCTGTCCTTCATGTTCATGGTACAGAGTCAATCCCCCTTTTGCAGCAGGAGGATGAGAGCCTGAAGAGACACCATCCCCAACTTTTTGTATTCAATGAGCAGGTTTAGGTTTCTGAGGTCCAGTACAGGATGCAGATCTGCCATCCAGTTGAGTACCTGGAAGTATCTCGAATAGAAGCTTTTGTTTCTTTCCTGGGAGGATCAGGTTTGATAGCTCGCTTGTGTATGAGTGACTAAACCTCCTCTAGCTGAAGGGACAAGGGCCTCTGAGGATAAGAACAAAGAGGAGGAGGATGAACTGGAGGGGTGGACAGCAACTTCAGAGCATACCCGTTTTCCACTATTTCCAGGACCCACTTGGTCATCACAATCTCCCTCCACTTTGGCAAATGAAGGGAGAGCCTGTCCTCCACCTGCATCCCTGAGATAACAGTGGAAGGGGAGGAAGAGGAGAATCATAAGGAACTGGGGCGACATGGGTGCCACCTTGACCAATATCTTTGGGTGGTTTTACATGGGCACCAGGAGGGAGGTGACCCTGATGGGGACCACCACCATGATTTTGTGCATGGGCCTGCTGATGGGAGACACAGCTACCATAGGAAACAGACCTGCAAAATGAGTCCCTACCATGCCCCTAACAGGTTAAGGGATCATATATATGATCTCAGAAAACTCTCCTGGGGCTGTAGCTGACGGTTATACTGTTGGGCAATCTGCAGTCCTTTTTGTACAGTAATTGTGTTGTTTGTGTGACTGATTTTAGCACAGTGTGCATCTGTGCATTGGAGTGCCTGCCATGTCCTAACAGAAAGCAGGAAGAGAGACCTGTAGTCCATTGCCTAGGACTACAAGTCTAGGGGGAGATACCTTGCTTTTTTTTAGCTGCACTTGGGCTGTAAATTCTTGCATCTAACCCCATAGGGGTATGAGGGGTTCTTGTGTGGTTTCTGTGAATTAAACACTTTAGTGTATAATTGGGGAGTGAGTGAAGGCTCCATGACACTAGCAATACTTCTGGGTCACAAAACAGGCTAAAAGCAGCCACTCGGCGAGTGGGGCGAGCTGAGCGGGCATGCACGGTGCCGCATGCGGTTCAGCATGTGTCTGGCATGTCAGGCAGAACAGGTAGGAAAGGCAGCCCAAAAGATTGTAAGTAAACACTACAGCTAAGTGGTTCATACATTACATACAAGGGCAGTGTTAACAACATGGAACTAGTAAATATGAATGGAACAAAAACAACTTTGGACTCTCTCTATAGGGATGACTATTTGTCCTTGTGCACTAAGTGCACTATGTATGCACTAATAAACACCCAAGGGGGAAACTACTTATGAGTGTGATAAATGTACTGAGTATGAAACTGCACTTTATAAATTGAATCTTGTTACAACTGAATTAACTAACATAAAAGAAGTTACAGAGATTGAACAGGTTTGTGACTAGCAAAACCCTTTACCAGACACAAACCAGGCCCCACCTACAAACTACCCCCCAAAAAAGAGCAAGAGAAAGCGCTCTACCAGTGACTAAGCACACAGGAGCCTCCTCAAATCTCCAAATTACCAAGAAACCTAAGCACTCAGGAAATGAGGACACCAATGAGTGGTACACTGTAACTGATATGAATCAGTATAGAAAGGGCAGAAGGGCACTCTCAGTACAGGAAACCTTATTATAAAATAGGTTTCAAGCACAAGCAGACAATGTAGCAGCAGTACAACTCAGTCATCCTTTATACCCTCTAGACGGGTGGAAATGATAGTGTTAGGGGACTCGATAATAAAACACTGTGACAGTGCCATATGTCAGAGAGATAAGAAAAATAAAATGGTTCTTTGCTACCAGAGAGCTAGGATTACGGATATACAAAATCAATTACCTAAAGCCCTGGAGTCTAAATCCAACAAAATGCAAATAGTAGCTATTCATGCAGGTATAAATGATGTCAGATTTCATCATGAAAAATAAATCTGTATAGACATAATGGACACGGCTCAAAAAAGAAAGCAGATGGGAGCAGAGGAAATTATATCTGGAATATTACTGGTTCCAATGGCAATACATGAAACAAATAGAACCATTGTGAGAATTAACACAAGACTACAAAATTGGTGTAATGAACAAAAAATTGAGTTTGTGGATTCATGGAAGACATTTGATGGAAATAGCAACCTGTACAGTAATAATGGTCTACATCTAAATAAATATGGGCCCAGATGCTGGGAGAATTGATTAGAATTAAAATGGAAACCTCATATTTAAACAGAAGTGGAAGGGGGGAAGGGATTTAACAAACAATAAAAAAGAAAGTAAAAATGATAATAAAAATAACAAAAACAATATTAAATTCCTTTTATGTAATACCAGAAGTTTGCAAAATAAATTCAATAAATTTCAAAGCACAATCTTAACTTCCCACATAGATATAGCCCTAGTAACTGAAGCATGCAGGATGACAAAGATGACTGGGGTCATGAAATAGATGGATATCATATGATTAGGAAAGACAAATAATATAGATGGGGTGGTGGCATTGCTGTTTACATCACAAAGGATATAAAACATACTGAAGTTACAGCACAAATAAAAGAACATAATGTAACTATAGAAACTTCATGGATCAAATTAGGAAATAAACCCACAAAGGAACATATTATTGGTTTATGTTACAGGCCCCTGGATTCCACTACTGAGGTAAATAATGATATCATGAGGAAAACAGGAAAAGCAATAGAGATGGGTAGTTTAATCTTGGCAGGGGACTTCAATTATCGAGATATTGACTGGTTAAATAATATGGCCTATTCCAAAACCAGTAGAGAGTTTTTTGAGTTCTGCTTGGAAAATAATTGAATGCAATATGTGTGCGCCCCCACGAGATCAGATAATTTATTAGATTTGGTATTTACAGGTGACGACGTAGATATGAGTACCTATAAGTCATTCTAGAGGACTGAAACTCACCTAGACCATTTTCAGCATCACTCCCAAAAAAAAGGGGCATTTGGCACAGCCTGTTGTACATCAGTAGCAAACCCAGTCACCCTAAGCCAGGAATATCTCCAAAGTCATATGCCTGAGGAAGCAAGTATCAGAAGCATCACATGCAGAGCGTCACAGGTGCCTTCCAGTAGCTGCACCCGCTAAGGCAACTTTAAACAAGTCAGTCTTGGCAGGACTATTGAGCAGAGCCTGAATTGTAGACATAGTAGATTTCCAAAGGATATTCAGGTATTTAATCATGTATGCCTGATAGGTAACAATTCTTATGCCTAAGAATGCAGAGGCGTATGTTTGTTTGCCCATAATTTCCTGCCGCCTAGATTCTTTGTCAGGATGCAAAGTGTTTATGTGTCTAGGGGATCTAAAGCAGTCATGAACAGTCGTGATAATCACCGAATCCATTCTCGGCTTCTCAAATGGAGCAAGGTACTATTTATCAGCCTTGTGAGGC
Source organism: Neoceratodus forsteri (assembly GCA_016271365.2). Lineage (NCBI taxonomy): Eukaryota > Metazoa > Chordata > Ceratodontiformes > Ceratodontidae > Neoceratodus > Neoceratodus forsteri. The sequence continues at coordinate 1,017,839,425 of CM057454.1, read as the reverse complement.
AAGGTATTAGGCCTATGCCAGGCAGCAAAGGTAGCATGCTCTAAAGCAGGATATACAGGAGGCACTATAACGGAGGGTGCAATGGGAACCTCCAAAAAACTCCATTAATGTTTTCTTACTTGAGTCCTACTTCTCAGCTTCAAATTCTATGATAACTTGAATTTGTCTGCGTAAAGTCTGAAAAGAGGGCTCCTGTCCTCAAGAGAGGACCTGGGGGTGTACATTTCAGAGTCCTCACTGCATGAGAAGAGGGTAGAGCGGGAAGGCAAACTCTCTTTCACAGGGATCAGGATCAGGATCAGGATCCCTGCCATCATTCTCCAAATTCTCCTCCATATAAAGAAGATCATAATTATATTTAACCTTGTTTTCTGCAGTGATGATGGGAGCAATTGATGGAGCGGATAGCTGTGACAAAGGAATGAAAGGTGTGCTTCTTGATCCTGTCGACAATGACAGTGCTGATGGGAGTTGCCCTGTCAAAGTATAGCCCTTATCATTGGCAGGAGAGACAGCAACCGGCATCAAAATAGTTCAGAGAATGACATCAGGACAACCTGGGAGGCAATGGCACCCTGTAAAGGGCCTGGGACAACCAACGTCGAAAGGGTAGAATCTGACAATGGGGGCTACATACTCTCCATAATAGGTACAGCAGCACCAGAGCAAGATGCTGATTTTTGTGTCTCATTGACAGTTGAGGGGTTGGGGCTGTAGTTGATACTGCTGGAGGGAATGATGATGAGGACTTACCTTCCTTCAAGGGAGACCTTGACTTCACCAGCAAAGCAGGAACTTTATCCTTATGTGGCTGCAGACAGCTACATGAGATGCACACCGAACCATAAGTGAACTATGACTGATTCTGTACTACAAAAGCGCGGCTACACGGTATACGTGCCAAAGACCACTCAGCTTGGTCTAAGTTAAAAAATATAACATTTATTCAACAATGAAACTATAGCAGCAGCAGCAGCTCCTCACACGTCAAATATTTTCATGTCTACTGACGCTTTCTCAAGACGTATTCATTAGGTTACCAATAGCTCTTTATAAGGACAGACAATTAAAGTACCAGTGCATCAAAAACACACCAACACAGTGTATCACAATAGTGGATGAACAATTAATAAAATAACATGATTCAAATGTAAAAGAGAGAGGAGAGGGAAAAAAATCTGCAGTCTGTGGCATTGATGTTGGTTATAGTGGGCTGAAGGCAAGGCCAGCGGCAGTGATTAGAGCCATGGCCAGTGATACAATGCTATCAGTGACTTACTAAAACCACTGTGAGCAGCAGTAATGTTAGCCCCAGCAGGGATGAAGCCATGGTCAACAACAGTCATACAGGTAGACATTTCTTATAACACGAGTACTGAAAGGAACATCACAGAGTCAGCATTTTAAAAAGTGGATCAGATGGGAGAGAGAGTGTAGTGAAGCCAGCAGAGTAGCTGTTTTCAGGGTTGTAAATGAAGTTGTGAAATGAGGATTAACTGGTACAGAGGCAGGAAGGTTTGTTTCACTTAAATGTGGTCACTTATGCTGGTCAGAGAATGGTGTAGCAACTTAGTAAAAAGCAAATGATGAAGACAATGCACTCAGGGTAGCCATATTGTTTGTGGGCAAACTATGGGCAGAAAGGAGGACACTTTCCAGGTGACTGAAAAACCTGTTGGCAAGAACTTTTTACCCTGTGATTATGTGCTGGGATTTAATCACAGTTGATAGGTAGTCTTGACCAGTCAGGTTTCTGGATTCTTTTTTCTCCATGCCATCATTCAGAATACTGACATGAAAATAAAATGTCCAGAACCACAGGTGTTTCTCCTTGCCACTTCATGGAAATAAGACTGCTTCTGTCTAAGGGATCCCTATATCTTGATTCCCATGTCATGTTGCTTTTCACTGTCAGAGATCATTGCTTTTTAGGAAGATGGAAAATTCCAGTTAAAAAAAACTGGGAGTTCGTTGTGTTAGTCTCCTGCCATCCAGGCAGCTGCAGCTTTCAATATCATATGAAATAGCTGTAGTCCTTGTAAAATGGGTAGTGCTGCCTGTAAATTTTATGGAGTTTGGCACTATGGAGAGAAAGTTGCTGACGGTAGAAACCCCTTGGTACCTGAAGCCTGGTGATCTGCCCTTTTCTCCCTGGCATGCTAGCGCTATGATGAGGTATATTGTTTGTGACCGTCTTTCCCCAGAAAATGAACTGTATCCAGTAATACTGTATCATTCTCCATGAGAAACTTTAGTTTAAAGGATTCAATATTCCCCACTTGTACTGTTTTGTCTTGTAACATGTTATGAGTTTGCCAGTCTCCAGGTGGAATAATTCCTCCTCACATTACCCCCAACTCTGCCCCCCTTTATACATAATAGGTATAGGACAGCAGTGGGTGTGACCTGTCTGGACTTTAACAAAGCCTTTGACACTGTGCCTCACAGGACACTGATAAAGAAATTGAGCAGCCTAGGGGTGGGATCCAAAGTGATTAACTGAGCAAGGAACTGGTTAATGGATAGGCATCAGAGTGTGGCGGTTAACGGTACTCACGCTAATGAGGGGAGTGACCGGCGGGTGCTGCAGGGCTAAGTACTGGGGCTGGTTCTCTTCAATGTCTTCATAATGGCAGTGCAGAAGAATTGAGAGAATATATGCCTTTTTTTCAGATGACACCAAAATCTGTAATAGGGTGAACATTCAGGAAAGGGTGGAGAAAAGGAGTAGTGAACTTGGGAAGCTTGAGGCGTGGTCAAGAGTATGGTCACTGGGGTTCAGTGCAAAAAGTGCAAAAATCATGCATTTAGGGCATAGGAACCCAGAAGCTGAGTATAGGATGGGGTACTGACAGCTATGAAGTAGGAAAGGAACCTTAGGGTTATCACAGTTGTGACTATAAAGTGACAGGGCAGTGTCACAAAGCAGCGAGTAGAGCCAGTGGGATGCACAGGAGAGGTATCTCCAGTGGGAGGAGGGAGATGGTGCTGCCATTGTATCACTCCCTGCTGAGACCCCCACCTGGAGTATCATGTCAGTTTCTAGAGGCCACACCCCAGAAACAACATAGACAGGGTGGTGGCAGTCCAGAGGAAGGCAACTAAAATGGTGAAGGGGTTGCTTCAAAAGCTCTACAAGAAGAGACTTAGGGATCTCAACATGTACACTCTGGAAGAGAGGAGCCCAAGAGGGGGCATGATAGAGACATACAAGTACCTCTTGTGGGTGAGCAGGATGTAGGAGGAGAGTCTCTTTCAAATAAACAGGAACACCAGAACCAGAGGGCATGTGACAAAACTGGAGGGGGTGGGGAGCTTAAGAGGCATGTGAGGAAGTATTATTTCACTGAAAGAGTGACAGACACCTGAAAGAGACTGCCAGCAGAAATGGTGGAGAAGAAAACAATAGGGAGCTTCAAGCATTTGTGGGATAGACATATGGGGATATTATTAAATAGGCAGAAAGGAGGGAGGGTCAACAGAGACCAGTTAGGGTCTGTGGTGACAGACTAGGCAGCAACCATCTGAACAGATTGGGTGGGTCAAGTGATCCTTTTCTACTAGTAAATTCTGTTTCTATAATAATATGCTCTCTAGTTCTACTGCTTTGAGCAAGCAGGAAATGTTTCTGCTCTGTTCAAGACTGTATACTCTATTTCAATAGACAATCCACCTTGTGTAAAATAATTAAGTATTTCATTTGTTCAATAGACCTAAAAATGGCAAATAAGCAAAAGCTGCTTGCAAATGTGTTTTGTTTGTTTGTTTTTTGGTTTACAAACCATATCTTGCTTTTTGGAACTAAGTTCTGAAAACTAGATGTATGATTCTGGTCCAGTGAAAAGAATCTCACTGAGCACTTCAAGTCAGCAAAGGAATTGGAAAGACAGAAAAAAATATGATTCAACTGCAAGCAGACCTTTCACAAAGGTCAGATACTTTTAAATATGCAGTTACAACAAGTTACTTAACCATATTCAAAGAAGGAATGGGACTGGTATAAAGTGCTTTGTTAGCGCTACTCAAAATCAAAGACGTCTTTCACATCTGTTGGCTGCTAAGAATATCTTCAGTCCTTTCATCAGCCTAACTGTGTCTGGATCTGACTGGATTACAGTAAAAGCAAATTTAAAAAGCCTGCAACATTAGCAGCCTTAAATTCCTACTCTGGCCAAACACAACTGTTGTGTGAAAGGAATGAGGGCTGCAGAAATCGTAATTGCACTTTTACTTAGCCACTGTAAGTGCCTGCTGGAATGCCAATGTCTGAACAACAGCATATAATCAGTATATAAACTGTTCTGCATATCATTTATATCCTATTGTGTATTATCATACTTATTATGTTTTTAGTATTTCACTCCCTTCCTGCTCCCCCTCCCCTGTCGCACCTTGAAACAAGGCTTGGTTCACTGTGCCTCTCAGTCACTAACTTTTAAATACATAAAATGTGTGCAGCTATTAACATAATCTTCTTTCTCAACTGTCCCTGATTTTCAGAGATGTCCCTGATTTTGCTTCAGAATGCAACTCTTGTAACTCAAAATTTGCCAAACCCATCCATGGATGAGCTTACCGACACTTCAGCACCATGTTGTCAGGTAAACATGCCTAAAACATCAGACCACTGGGGATAAGGTTGAGTCATCATTAATACCTAAGTCCTTTCAGCATTCATACAGTAACTGGCCATGTAGACGGTGGCCAGGCACTTTTATTAATTAGGGTGAAAAAAGTCAGCCAAAAGCTGACAGCATCCCTTTAAAGGGACACTGTCAACCCCCTTAGGCCTCAAAGTGCCCCTAGTTTAAAACACACATTTTATAGATTGTTCACATTCTATAGAGATTATTGATGCAGCTGGTAGTTTGATTCAGATCCCTTTTTCTTTTAATATTAGAAAAACTGTCTGACCACTATACTGGTGTTACCACACCAAAACTTGTTTGTTTACATTTCATGACCAGCTCTCACTGCATCTTTCCTGGACTCAGGAACACCCCCAACACAATCTAGATACTCATTATGCAGTGGGAGTAGAGGAGATTGTTATATCATGAGTAGCTGCACTGTTAGATGGTGTTTCTAATGTTCAGGAAGTGTGCACAAAGAGTAGTTCAGTGATATGAAGCAAAACAAAGCTGGGCATAGCTGTACATTACCATGCATTTTGGTTCTAATAAGCAAGGTGGCAGATGAAACAACCAGCAACATCAGTGAATTTTAGAGAAAGTAAGCAATCATAAAATGTGGAATTTTACCTAAAAATAATATGATGCAAAAATGGTTTACAGTGTGCCTTTAACCTAAAATATCAAGAGCATCATTAGTGGCCCCCACTGACCGATTACAGTTCCAAAGGTATGGTCCAGTGGAGGTGATTCTCTTGAAGATCTGCTGTTACTGGTAAGTAACTGCTCTGTTCCTAGGTGGAGAATGCCTTTTCGAAGCCAGATATTGCTTTTGAAAGAAATGCAGCTCCCATGGCTTTTACTTTCATTTTCTTGTTTGTTAGTGATGCATGATTGTCGAGACAGTGTGGTGGGAGAGAGCACAAGCAGGGAAAGAGTTTGAACACAGATGAAGTTAATTTGGAACATGCATGACATTTTTAAAATATACACAACAGGATTTTTGAAGGAAACAATTTATATACAGAACCATATGCTAGAAATGCCTATTCTAACTACCTAAAAATTCAGTTCAGTATCCACACTTGAGCAGTATTTACTGGGTGTAGCTCAGTCACCTGACGTTTTTAAGCTTGACTTCTCCCATTACCTGAGATGTCCTCTTCTGGCTCCACCCCAGTTGACATCAGTTCTTTCTTGCTACTGGAAGGAACAGGCATCCTCTTTCATGGCTCCTTCTATAAATAGAGGTTTCTCAGTTTTCAAGCATTTAAACTGGCAATTTTCTCAATTAAAAGTGTCACTTTTTGAGTGATCCTCCTTGTCTTGTCTCGTCTTCCGGCTACTGCTTTGTCAGCAAGCAAGATGGAATGCAAGAAACTGAGATTTAATGATGTTTCCTGCACAGCAGAAAATATCTGCCCCAGATAGTCTTGACACGTGTTTATTGCCTGTGGGCACAACACGATATGGAAAACTGCATGTGGTGACAGTAGAGAGGTTTTGATGGCTGCAAGTTCAGCAGCTCAGCTACAGGCCATGGTGGGGGCCTTATTGGCTCTGGTCTTGGTGCTGGTGGGGGCAGCCATGAAGCAGGCCCCCCTTCCAGGATCACCCAGACTTTCTTGAACTTTTCCTATCTATACACTCCAGCTCAATGAAGATAGCACTCCTTATCTTAAAAAGCACAAGAAACGTTGCCATCGATCGTAAGAGGGGGGGATGTTCCAGCTTTTGTAGTCTCTGGGTACCCTGGAGTTCTTGACTTTGGTCAAGGTTGTTCCCATTGGGGAACCAGTTGAAACTCCAGTGGTACCTCCAGAGGAGTTGACTGAGCCAACCCAAGTTGATGATCCAGCTAAGATCATCATCAACCCAACTGATCCAGAGTCTCAGGAGGATGAGGCTTCATCTCTCCCTGGGACACCCCATGCTGCCAGAGCTTCCTCTGGTAGAAGAACTGGACAAGACCAAGCCCCTGGTTGAGTCTACCCCTATGCAGCCTTTCCCCCATTGTCCAGCCTCTGGTCCAGCCTGTGGTGATCCTGGTGCCCAAGCCTAAGGCATACATGGATCCACCTTCTTTGAGCCATTGTCAACTTCTCGACCAACAGTCAAGACTGAAGTCCTAGTTGAGGTCTTGACTTTGATCTTGCACTTGTTGATATCATCACCATCATGGCAGGTGGTCGTAGTTGAGTTTGCCATCATTGAGCAAATACTGACATCATCAACTATGCCCCAAGTATGATGAGACGATGTGGCAGCAGTGGGCTGTTGGGGCTTTAGGTCCAGACTGAAGGTTGACTGATGCTCCAGGCCACCTCAGTCCCAAGGTGGGTGCCGCTCTTGACATCATCGGTGGCACAGCATCCAGCAGTTATTCCCCAGTTTTGCTGGCAGTACTGTGACAGCATGTTATGGTGGAAGCATCCCCTCCACAGCTACAGGCAGATACTCTGACTAAATACTCTAGGCCCGAGTGTGGCCTACTGAAACTTCTGTCAGTGGTGGTCAATTGTTGAAGCCAGTAATCCATACTTCTGATCAACATCTGAGCTTCTCTTCCCTAACTCACATTTGGAGGCTTCTTCAATGGCATCCTCCCAAAGCATATGGATGTCAACTTATCAGACAGTCACTCCACTCAGAGAGAGATTCTACCTTCTTAGCAGCAGTGCTGCAGCACATGTCTGTGTCACTAAACATTCCATTGAAGGAGGTCCAGAAGTGGGAGTCCTACCCATTGATGGACATCCTGGAGCAGGATGTCTAACCAGACATGGCATTCCTGGTTGCCCAGGCTATTCTGAGCCCTACCTTCAACATCTGGCAGCACTTAGCCTTATCATTATGTCAGGGGCTTTCATGTTATATGGGCCATAAATATGTGGTTTTCATTGGAGGGTTGTCCAGGTTTATGGAACATCAGTCCTCAGAGGATCTTGTTGCCAACATTGTCCTCTACAAGGCTAGGGTGTAAGGTGAGTCAGTTAAGATACCGGACAAGGAGTCCAGAAGCAGGACTTCCTTGGCTGCTAGGTGTATGCAGCTGCCTCCGTGGGAGTCTCACAGATCAGCTGTGAAGTGGTGATGACCATGTTTGGCCATAAGGTTTTCAATAAGCTCTCCAGCAAGATTCCTCTGGTTCCAGCACATAGCCATCTCGGGGCTTGGGGCTTTATGACCTGGGGCTTTGCCTCTCAAAGTATGAGCTGCAGACAGCTCTGGACTCAGTTGATTCTTTGGACCATGCAGTGGTGGTGTTCCTGTGCCTGCTGGCCTGGCTGCATGTCTCCTGCTTTACCCAAGAGTCCTAGTACAATCTGATGGATCTGCCCTTTTTGGGCACTGACCTTTTGGCCAAGAGGTGCAGGATCATCTCACCTGGATTGAAAAGTCTTATGTCACCCTAGATTTGGTAATGTCTGCCCAGCAGGCTAAGCAGTCATCAAAGCATAAGCAACAGGGCTTCTTTTGGAGTGCCTTTTGTGGTCTGGGTACAGCAGCAGAGGCAGAAGTATCATCTGGCTAAGTCCTCGAAGTCCAGCGGTCAGGGTGAGAAAAAGTGGGGGACAGTGGTGCTTCCAGGGGACAGTCCTCCAAAGTTCCTTCCAAGGAAAGGTAAAAAGTAATGGGTTGTAGGTATAGGTTCCTCTGCCTGCACTAACCCTGCTACTGTTCCTAGTCGGTAGTCAACTGTCCCACTTCCTGCCATAGTGATCCGCCATCACCTTGGACAAGTGGGTTCTGGAAGATCTGGGGTGGGATCTGTCTGTAGAGTTTGAAATTGTCCTTCCATGTCAACCCAGAGTACCGTTGGAGTCTGTGGTGTTTGCAGAAACTTCAGTCTTGCTCTGCAGTGCAGCCATTCAGTTCATAGGGTGCAGTGCTATTGAGGTTGTCCAGGCACCCTAGTTTCTCAGTGGTTTATGACTAGTTACTTTTTAGTACCAAAATGGACCCATTCTTGACCTACGTATTCTGAACAAGTGTGTGCACAGGCAGAAATTTCATATGGTCTTGGTTTTGCTCCCTGGGCCTCCAGCATACATGTTTTCACATCTCAATCTGTCAAACCTATCAATGGTTTCTCCATTTTCTGGTGGATGGCAAGCTGAACTAGTTCAGGACAATGCTCTTTGGCTTCTCATCAGCACCCAGGGTATTCACCAAATGCCTGGCCATTATAGTGACCTCCTTTCTCTGGTGTTCTGCAGCTCAGGGGCACCAAAGTCTTCCCATACTTGGATGATTGGCTCAGGAATGGCCCAGGAATTTGGCCATCCAGATGTTCTGGGATCTAGGCTTCATGGTCAGTCTGGCCAGCAGAACTTAAGCAAAAGCATGTGATTCTGTTCTTTGCAGTGAAATCAGACTCCCTTGAAGTCAGGGCTCACTTACTTACCAACTAAGCAGAGGATCTTGTCTCCTGTGCCCAATCACTTTAGGTTCGGCAATTGCGCCCAGCCCAGGATTTCCTCCAGCTGTTTGGCTTTATGGTGTCTATGACAGACGTGGTCATTTGGGCATACTGGTAAAGCCACCCCTTCAATGGAAACCTGGGTGCCAGTGGTCCCAGTACCATCTGAATCAGCTGGTTCAGGTGACTCGGAGAAAGGGGAGTGGGGTGGGGTGCTCGTCTTTTGAATCACAGAGCTCATTTATTCTGGTCGCCGTGTGAGGTCCAACAAAATGTCAACCTGCTGGAGCTCTGAGCTTGGTGTCTGGCACTGACTGAGCTTGTGCTGCCGATCAGGGTTTGGGTCATGCAGATCAGCACCAACAGAACCATCATGTTCTGCCAGAACAAACAAGGCAGTATGCACTCCTTTCCCATATGTCAGGAGGCACTCTGCACCTGGTACTTACTACAGAGCTTGCACATGGAGCGTCTTGCAGTACACATTGGGAGGATGACAACTGGATGGTGGAGGCTCTTGACCTAGTGGGAGAGATGCTGAATGAGTAATCTGTACACCAGAAAGTGGTTGCACAACAGTCAGTGGAGCACACCTCCTGTGAACCTGTTTACCTCCTGGGAGAACAGAAGACTAAGACTGTTCTTTATCTACCTCCACTTAGATGAGAATGCTGATGGGGGAATGCCTTCTCCAGGCCATGGGCACTGGACATTCTGTATGTCTTCCCTTCATTTTTCTTGATTCACAAGGTGATTCTTAAGGCATACAGGGTCAAGGCAAACCTGATCCTGATAACTTCAGACTCGCCAAGGCAGTTCTGGTACCAGATCTCCTCAGCCTCAGCAGCAGGTCCCCTGATGGCAGCTTTTTCTACATCTGGTCTTGCTGATGGGATCATGGGGGATGATCATGCTTCCAAATCTGCAGTCCCTACACCTGTCTGCCTGGCTGTTGAGCAGCTAAAATCCAAGGCTCTGGTCCTTTCAGAAGATGTCTATCATGTTATGGAGGTATCATGGAAGCAGTCACCTCATAGGAATTACTACCTTAAGTGGATTAGGTTTTTGCACTGGTGTGTAGAGCAGGAGGACAAGCCCTTCACTTACCCAGTGACATGCATCCTCAAGCATTTCTGGTCCCTGACACAATAGGATTACAAGCCACAACTCTTAAGGTGCACATGGTTGCCGTTTCAGAATACTGTGTTGGGACAGGTATGGCAACAGTGGCCAGGAGAAAGTAGCCAATTGCTTTTTTAAAGGCCTGGATCTCCAGTCCCCTCTAGTGTGACAGCCTTCACCATGGTGGGACCTACTGCTAGTGCTGTGAAAGCTGATCGGTAGAAGCTACCCGATAGCTCACTGGGTAGTGCAAAACGTTCCCGTGTAGGTGACCCTAATTCAGGAACAGATTCAGGGTGTCAGCTGGGCTGCCCAGAGGCTGGGAAAGTGCTGATACTCAGCAGTGCTCCCAGCTGTGGAAAGGTGGCATTAGGTTCTGCAAAACTGATGACCCCTGTGGTGGACTAAGGAGCTTGCTCCTCCATAGGGGATACCAATGACATGTTTAAGCCTGTAGAGGCTGCAGCCAACATGGGAGAGGTGGTAGGGAAAAAAATGTAAAATGGGAAGTGGCTGCAAACTTAATGAAGCCCCACCTGTCTGTCTCCAGCCTGCACCTACACCTGGACCTATCATCTGTATGTGAGTCTTTGGTGGGAAGGATGGCCCTCCCCCTCCTAGCCCCACCATGGGGGAAATCCATGGGAGACTGTGTCATGGTTCGGGGGAGATGGATGGTCAACTGGGGACTGCAGGAGTGGGGCTGAGAGCTGGCTACACCACCCAGAAAGATAAAAAGCTTTATTGAACAAACAAAAAAAAAATGATGGGTAAACCAGTTGACACACCTACCTTTCCACAACAGGTGTAACATCTAATGGGCAAACCAGATGTCACTTCTATCATGGAAAGATTAATTTTTGGTTGCTATCACCTTGGCCAGACAGTTGAGTGAGCTCCAGTTGCTTTCTGTGGAGTCTCTATATCTGGTTTTCCACAAGGGGAAGGTTGTTCTTAGCCTCCCCTTGTGAAGTTCCTGTTGAAGGTGGCCTAGAAGTTTCACCTTCACTAGGTAATCTGTCTCCCCATCTGCTCCCTGAAGCCATATGCTTTGGACACCTAGCGTGCACTCCACTCATTAAGACTACACTGGGTGCTACTGTATTACAGAAATTGCATGGCATCTGTGATGAGGCTCTTCAGCTGTTCCTCACATATGCTGGAGCTGTTCTTTGTAGACTAACCAGGTGATAGGCTAATGGAGAACCTCTTGCACTGATCTTATTTTACAGGTCGGCTGGGCAGAAGCCACCCCCAAAAGGTTAAAGGCTTTCTCCAACAGACATTTGCTTCCTCTATTGCTGCTACAATGTACATCCCAATCAATGAGAGCTGTAGGGCTGCTACCTGGTTCAGTGAGCACACTTTCATATCCCATGACTGCACTGACATGCTCAGTTGCGATGCTGCATTTGGGACCTCTGTTCACCAGTCTGTTTTTGGCTAATTTGGGGTGCACACCTTGCCTCCTCCTCCAGAAGGACTGCTAGGGGTCTGCCTAACTGTGAATAGTAATCTTAATTCAGGTAGTTAGCAATAGAGATTACTTACCAGTGACCATCATTCTACTGCTGAGATTCAGTTCACATCCACATGACATGCTCAACCTCCCCTGGGAACAACTGTTCTAATTCCTGCATCCAACATGCAGATCTGACGTCAAGCAGGGCAGAGCCAGAAGATGACACCACAGCTGATAGAAGAAGTCAAGCCTGAAGATGTACGGTGGCTGATCTATGCCCAGTGGACCCTACCTAAGTGTGGATGTGAACTGAATCTTATTATTAGAAAAGAACTATCCTAAATGGTAAGTAACCTACACTTTTAGGCACAACCTGGGAGAATGCAAGTAGCAGCAGTAAATGTACAGTATGTATAATAACAGAAAATGACAATGAATACAGTTAGTTATGATAACACATGGAACAGAGTAATACAACAATAGATAAAATAGCACTAAGTACCACAGCAGTTCAAGAAATACAGTACATGAAAACAGACAGTAACATGGCATGAATAATCAACATCAGTATAAAGGATCAATAATGAAGCAGTTTGCTTTGGAGACTAGTTCTTCTTTAGAAACTGGTTCTCACACTGAGCCACACATTGCAATAGTTCTGAGAACTGATATTTGCCAGTTTCTGTAAGTTGTGTCCCCAATTTATTTAAGCCTTGTCCCTGATTTCTCAGGCAGGGGTTGGAGAATTATGAACTGACTGTTTAAAACACACATCCTGGGCCTTAAGACTGGATTAAGCAAATAGATGTCTAAAACAGCATGCTAAGCCCTTTTTTGTAAATATAGCTGTGGTATAATTCGGTGTTTCTCAAAATAATAGGAGAAATGTTGCAGTAAAAAGCGGAATATAATGTAAGCAGTAGTTTGTTAACTTATTATAATACATTCTACTCCAGCTGCATACAGCAAAACTGCATAGTCTTCAGTTTTTTTATATTAGTATTTTATCTGCCTGTCTCCTTCCAGCGGCCCCTATCTGCTTGAGCCCTCCCCTCAGCCCCATCACCCGGCTTCTCTGGGATCTTACCTTGCGCCATCCTAGCCACAGGATCGGCTGCTCAGCCACTGGTGTGAAGCTTGTGGGGGTGGGGGTCGACCTTCATCCAGCTGCCGCAGGGTGTTTTCCTCCATTTTCTCCCCATTCCTCCTCATTGCTGGGGTGTAACATGTCAGCAGAGTATGTGGAGGCATGCGCACACTGCGGAGTCCTGCAGCACCCACCCTTTCATTGACATCCACATCCCATTCTACCCTCAGGCCTCCACCTGGGGGCAGTCATTTGGCAGGGCAGCCAAGTTTCCCTCCCTGGGAGAGGAGAGCTGTCCTCTGGATGCTCAATCCTCTCCCTCCCCAGCTGACCCCTGGCGACATGCTGGCACCGCGAACATGGGTTGCCAGGATGGCAGAAGATAAGGCACAGATGCCTCAGCCCTCCATGCCACTGGACCAGCTGTAGTCTTCAGTTTCTATGGAACTTCAAATTTCTTCAAATTTTTGTGAAAAGTCCAGAAACTAGACTTGAGGGAAGAGCTTTACCAAGATGTTAACCTCACTTCTGGTCAACAAAGTTCCTACCTGAACGAGAGCTGAGGTGCTGTGCCATGTAGAATAATATACCATTTGCTGACAGAGGCTTGAACTGTACGCTGATGTGTGTCTTGTGCCGAACGTTGAAGGGAGTAAAAGACATCCAGGATAATTCATTACTTTTGAAAGAAGGATCGCTAATTGTAATGGCTGAAAAACAGAAGTGCATAACTTTCAGTTCTATGTCTCTGCATTTACACTTTCTGTTAATATATTGTAGGCTTTAAATGTGAGCAGCAATAACAACTGAAAAACAAGTTCCATTATTTATTTAAAAATTACTAATTCATGTAATATTTATACTGTATTTTGCCTACTAATGAGGTATTTATTTAGACAACTGGTAAGAAGCGACCCTGGCACAAGGCATACAGGAGTATAGGAAATAAAGAGCAGAAATCGAGAAGTACAATAAATCTTTCACATATTAATAAACAGATCTACAACTCCATATGACTTGATGAGTGCCATACCATACAAACAACTCTATGGTATAGTGGCAGTGATGTTCTCTTCTGCCCTCTAATGGTTGCAGATTAGAATTCAGTTTTGCAACCTTTTTGTTTACTTCATATTTTTCCTTCCTTACTGTGTGTGCCAAGCTCTCTTTCAGACAGTCTACAAGAACTGGATCCCACTCCTGCTGGAATGCTTATCACTGACCCCAGACACCCACTATATATGCTCTTTTATACTCTCCAGGTCTTACCAATATGGGTGGGGTGAATTGACCAGGAATAGGGGCAGTAGGGGACAGAGGACACAGCACACCAATTACTGCAGCTGGATAGGGAGAACGTAGCAACATTATTGGTCTGATCACTACCATTTTCATCAGTTTTTTGTTATCCTCATGCCCCCACCCCGCTGAGCACTGTCTGTGATGGGAGATATTTGTGACCAGTAAGAAGTGGCATGGGACCACACTCTCTCCTCACACTCAGACTGACACTTGCCAGCACAGAACTGAAAATATGGCACCACTGTGTTTTTTGTCAGTACCCTGCATCATGCTGGTGGTAGAATTTCATCCACTTGTCTGGAGTCTTGTATTTCTGTCCATGTAACTCTCTCCCTCTGGGTTAATGGGGGGGAGGGGGGCAGCTGTGTATTAACAGTGCCACACACACTCCCAGAGGGAGGGTCTGAGACAGACATTCCTGTCCAGCTGTTATGGGATTGCCAGTTTCATTTGGGTCTGGAATGCAATTGATCTGGTCATATTTATACTCGGTATTTATGCATGTCTCAATTCAAATTTATGACCAAATTGGGGTCTGATTTTTTTAATGCTTATAATGTAATTTTTATGCTTCCTTGTGTGCATGTACAAGAAACATGTTGTGGAGGTGCAGCAGTGTTGTGGCCAGTGCCGCCACTTCTTTTTGGGGTTTGGCTGTGTGTCACCAGTGAAGGAACACGTTGGCTATGACAGTAGTCTGCAAGCATGAAACCAACTTGAAATGATTTTGCCATTGCAATGAGAGAGCTCCCCCTCATTGCAGGGTATGCCTTGTCTGGTGTAACCTTTCAATAAACATGGTGGCGGCTGTCGCCATCCACCTCTCACAGTCCCCAGCAAGCCGACTTCAGGGGTGCCCATTCCTCCTGTCAGCATGCCCCCTTCCCAGTTCATTTGCTGATGGGGGAGCCCCTCTGCATCTTCCCTCCAAACACAGACACGCTTGCCGATGTGGGGCCCAATCCCCATCGGCTTCAGTGCCCTGTCCCCAATCTGCCAAAGGGGGTGCCCAATCCTCCTCGGCATCATCCCCCCAAACACAGACATGCTTGCTGACGGGGTGCCCAATCCCCCTGTTGGCATGTTTAACCCTCCCATCAGGTCGGAATTTTCCTGCCCCGGCCCCACCCCATTGTGTACCACACTGGGAGCCCACCCAGTGTGGCTAACATGGCCCCTCAAATGTACACCTGTAAAACACAGAAAACAGTATGCGGTGGTATTTTATTTATTTTTTTATAACCTGAAACACAGAAAATGGTCCCTCGTGTTGGGTTCCCTCCCAAACCCACACCCACCCTCTGTGCCCCTCCTCCCTGCCCCCACACCCATGCCTCCGAGGTCAGGCCTTAGCGATCTTCAGTGGAGGCGGGAACATCTGCACTCTTCAAAACCGACCATGAACTGAAGAAATGCGGTAAGTTGTATAATGGCATACGTGGGTGGGGGGGTTAAACTCAGGTGGATATCTCAGCCATTTTTGTGACTTTTGGCTCCAAATTTTCAACACCGAGTTCTTGAGACGCCACCTCATGAACTCAGTCACTGCTATGTCATTATTCGGTCCTGAAAGGTGATTTTGTGGTCACTGCGCGGAATCACCTTCTGGGATGATTAACAAAATGACAGTGTCACTGTTCATGAGGTGGGCTCCCCAAAAGCCTATGTTGTAAATCTGGTGAAAAAATTCCCAGAAATGACTGTGTTATGAGCGTGCATTGCGCAGTTCCCATGCACACTCGTAATTTCGAGAATTTTTAAAATTTTCTCTTCAGATTTTCAACATTGCCATTTTTCCACACGTTCTTCTGATTAGTATAGCTGTCATTTTTCACATCCTGCCTGAAATGTATTTCACACATGTGGTGCACAATGGCGTGGTCACTGTGTGAAATCAACGTTTGGGCCAGATTAAGAAAATCACAGTGACAGTGTTCATAAGGAGAGGTCCCGAAAAGTCCATGTTGCAAATTTGGTGAACAAATGCCAAAAAAAGACTGCATTACCAGCGTGGATTGTACAGTTTCTACGCATGCTCGTAACTTTGCCAATTTTTTATATTTTTACACCATTTTTCACATCCTGCCCAAAACATGTTTTTGCACCTGTGGACACAATGGGCGCAGTCACGGTGCAAAATCAATGTTTGGGACAGATTAAGAAAATCCCAGTACCACTGTTCATGAACGGAGGTCCCTAAATGCCTATGTTGAAAATGTGGTGTAAAAAAATTCCCCAAATAATTGCATTACATGTGTGTGTTGTGCAATTTCTGCATGCTTGTGACTTCACCAGTTTTTTTATATTTTCATTCCAGATTTTAAACATTACCATTTTTTTACGCCTCCTCATGAACAGTACAGCTGTCATTTTTCACATCCTGCCTGAAATGTGTTTTCACACCTGTGGCACCAAATGGTGCAGTCGCTGTGCAAAATCTAACAAACTGATAGTGTCACTGTTCATGTGGTGGGGTCACAAAAAGCCCAAGTTGAAAACTTGACTGAAAATGCCAAGAAGCATGGAGATATTCACGGTTTCCTATATAGCAGCCCTACCCTGTAGGGACTGACAGGTGCCAAGGGTGTGACTTGGGATTGTTGACAGTAATGCTCACGCCATTCATCCCACCCCACCCCACCCCCATCCTGCAGCCAGTGACAGACATCAAGGTGTGCCTTGGATTCTTCAGCCCCAAAGTTCACCCCATTCTCCTGTACTGCAGCCATTTTAGCATATTCCCTTGTGGAGTGGGGTGAGTGTAAAGCCTGAACACCCCAAGGCACACCTCAACACTTGTTGGTATCTGCAGGGTAGGGTGAGGTGAAATGACATGAGCGTTATGGGGGATGACCCAAAGGCACACCCCAATGCCTGTCCATCTCTGTAGGGTGGGGGTTGGGCAGGCATTGGTTCAGTACTTCACTGCCATTCCTATTCTGCATCTGACTAACTCCTGCCCTTCCAATGCTAATGCCAGCAAACAAACATTCGGCATTGACAAATGCTTGTTTTTACAGAGACAACTATTGTTATAAGAAATTATCAGATGTAGAGATCAGGGATTCAACAAACCCATTTTTCATTACTATGCATGTCTTGAGATTTCACTGCTTTTCACAATGTGGCCAAACCAGAGTAAAGCCTCAAGGGCAGGGGTGTAGCCCAGGAATGTTAAACTCATACTCTAGAAGCGACAGAACTGTTGTTCCCATCCCCCCTAAACACAAGCCAAAAGATGTGCTGACCTGCCATGCAAACACTGCCCCACCCTCATTTCGGTCAACAATATGTAGTAAGCCAATGAGCCTAATATAGTCACATTTAATTTTATCTAACACACACTACCAATCAGACAGAAGTTTTCTGGCTTTTAGTTACAATGTTTAGGATAAGCCTCTGTACCACACCAGCACTCATGCATACATACTCGATTGGGTCACTAAGGCAATCATGCCCTGTGTGCCTCAAAGTGGTCACGAGGACCACATTGCGCACATGTGTACCCTGCACCCCTTTGTTTTTGTAGTTAATTCTTTTTATTTATTTAATTAAAAACATAAGCATACAATTCCCAGATGTAAGAATAATAAACATAATTTCTCATACTACAAATATTACAGCATGGTACTGCGACTTAAGGGCATGAACATTCAAGACACAATAGGTCAGACTAACATAACCATTAAGGATACAGATTGTTGAACATGGCAAAATATTAAAAATATATTTTGAGTTCATTGACAAGAGGAAAGCTTTTGTGCTCAACAGGAGCTACAGGAGTCAGGGATAAGCATATAGGCTCAACTAAAACCAGTGTGGCCAATCTCTTTGCCTGCGAGTGAGGAAAAGGGGGAGGGGGCTAAGGGAAGGTGTGCAATAGATGTAAGCCATATAAAGGGGAGGAGCAACTGTCTGGGAATCCACCTTGTGGCATTAGCTATATAGATACCATTTCTGAGGTGGGGCAGTGCCTGCACAGAGCAGAGGTCCCACCGGACTTCTCCTTAAGTATATTTATACAGTATATATGGGATGGGGGGCAGGCAGGGATGGCCAGTCTCTTGGTTTGTTTACAGGGAGGATGGAGTAGATCCTTGGCATGTTGTAGAGGTGCATTTGTGGGTGGGGGACTCAGATGGCAAAAAGTGCCTCACACTTTGTCATATAGGGAATAAGTAGCAAGATAGTTTAAACAAGCATTTGTCAATGCCGAATGTCCACTTGCAGGTATGTGCAGTGGTGTTTGGCACTTGGACATAACTTAAAAAAATCAGTGACAAAGAAGTAAAATGAGGGACACAGTTAAACAATTAATTCTATCCCCTGAAGCAGACAGAGTAAGAGTATTGGTGTAAAATATTTTGTCTGCAGAAAAGCAGGTCTGTTACTCTGTTTGACAATATTGTGAGCATGCAGTATACCCACTGTTCAGTCACAGAAACACAAATTTTAGGAGGGAGAGAAACATTTTGAGTCAAAATCAGGGCCATCCCTGAAAATCAGGGTAAGTTGAGAAGTATGGTCCCTCTTTCCCCTCTCTCTCTTCCCCCCACTGTCTCTCTCTCCCTCCCTATTCTCTCTCTCTCTCTCTCTCCCCCTCTGCCTCTGTCTCTGCCTTTCTCCCCCTCTGTCTCTCTTAACTCCCTCTGTCTCTCTCTCCCCCCGTCTCTCTCTTTTCTCTCCCTCTTCTGTCCCTCTTCTCCCCCTCTGTCTCTCTCAGCAAACAAGCATTTGTCAATGCAGAATGTTGGCTTGCTGGCATTGGCATTGGTAGTGCAGGAGTTAGAGAGATGCACAATAGGACTGGCAAGGAAGAAGTGAAGTGACACCAACCCCAGCAACACCCTGCAGAAAGTAACAGGCATTGGGGTGTGCCAATGGGTCGTTGGCCATAATGCTCATGCCATTTCTCCTCACCATACCCTGCAGACACCGACAAGTGTTGAGGTGTGCCTTGGGGTCTTCGGGCCTTACGCTCACCCCATTCCATAAGGAAATACGCTGAGATGGGTGCAGTATTGGAGAATGGGGTGAACTTTGGGGCTGAAGAGTCTAAGGCACACTTCAATGCCTGTCACTGACTGCAGGGTGGGGGTGGACTGGCATGAGCATTACAGCCAACAATGCCAAGTCACACCCCTGACACCTGTCAGTCTCTACAGGTTGTTATATTTGTTGGTATTTTCACTTCAAATTGTCAATGTGGGCCATTTGTGACCCCACCTCATGAGCAGTGGCACTATGAGTTCGTTAGCCGAAAGGAGATTTTGCACAGTGACTGTGACATTTTGCGACACAGGTACGAAAACACATTTCAGGCAGGATGTGAAAATTGACTGCTGCACTGTTCATGAGAAGGTGTAACAAAATAGCTTTGTTGAAAATCTGGAGTGAAAATATGAAAAATTGATGAAGTCACAAGCGTGCATACAAACTGCACAATGCACATCCGTAATGCAATTATTTTGGTGATTTTTTTAC
Source organism: Neoceratodus forsteri (assembly GCA_016271365.2). Taxonomy (NCBI): domain Eukaryota; kingdom Metazoa; phylum Chordata; order Ceratodontiformes; family Ceratodontidae; genus Neoceratodus; species Neoceratodus forsteri. Next base: position 1,017,819,914 of record CM057454.1, on the reverse strand, counting down.
ACCACATTTTCAACATATGTATTTTGGGAGCTCTGGTCATGAACAGTGTCACTGTGATTTTGTTAATCTATCCCAAACATTTATTTTGCACAGTGGCTGCACTATTATGTGTCACATGCGCAAAACCCCATTTTGGGCAGGATGTGAAAAATGACAGCTATACTGCTCATAAGGAGGTGTGAAAAAATGGCAATGTTGAAAATCTGGAGTGAAAATATTAAAAATTGTCGAAGTTACGAATGTGCATTAAAACTGTGCAATGCATGCTCGTAACACAGACATTTTTTGGAATTTTTCCAACAAATTTGCAAGATAGGCTTTTTGGGACCCCACCTCATGAACAGTAGCATTGTTGTTTCATTACTCGGTCCCAAAAGATGATTTCATACAGTGACCATGAAATGACCTTTCAGGACCGAGTAATGAGATGACAGTGCATGAGTTCATGAGGTGGGGGTCCCAAGCACCTCATGTTGAACATTTGGAGGCAAAATGCAAAAAAATGACTGGGATATACACCTAAGTTGAACCCCCCCCCCATTTATGCCATTATACAGCTTACCGACATTTTTTCAGTTCGGGATCAGCTTCACTTTACTATCCTCTTCAAGCAGTGTGTAGTTTTATTTACTCTACCTTTCAAATAAGTGCCTACTGTATTGCAAAACAAAAATTAAAAAGGACACATTTGCTGAGGCCCTATGATGGTACAATCAGGCATTCCATTGTTATCTGGACCTTTTTCTATACCCGATAGTAAGTTTCTCTTGCATTTCCCTTTTTTTGGAGCCAAAGTGAGGAAGATAAATTTCATGTGCCTACCATGTAATGACAGTTTGTGTGATTATCCACTTCCTTATTGATCAGCAGACACTCTGTGAGCTGAAGAACCAGTAAGATATGTTGCCACCAGAACCAGAAGACAAAGTAATTTTAAAGAAGGACTAACAGGGTTGCATAGCTGGTTTAGAAACATAGAAACATAGACTTTGATGGCCGATAAGGACCGCTTGGCCCATCTAGTCGGCCCATTTCCCTACCTACTGGATAAGCTGCAGATCCTAGTTAACCAACAGCCTATTTCTTCTTACCCTCGACAAGAATTGCCTTATGTCTGTCCCATGTATTCTTGAATTTTCCCACAGTTTTAGACCCTACAACCTCCTCATGAAGGCTGTTCCATGCGTCCACCACCCTCTCTGTGAAAAATACTTCCTCACATTGTCCCTGAACCGCCCCTCCTATCTTTAAATTGTGTCCCCTTGTTCTTGCACATCTCTTTTTCTGAAAGATGCTACCCTCTTGGACTTTGTTGATTCCGTTGAGGTACTTAAATGTTTCTATCATGTCCCCCCTCTCCCTCCTTTCCTCAAGGGTATACATATTAAGCTCCTTTAGTCTCTCCTCATATGACTTCTCTTGCAGACCCTGCACCATTTGAGTTGCCCTCCTCTGGACTGCCTCTATCCTGTCTATGACCTTGCAGAGATGGGGTCTCCAGAACTGGACGCAGCACTCCAGATGGGGTCTCACCAACTGTCTGTACAGAGGGATAACAACTTCCTGTTTTCGCTGGTGATGCCTCTCCCTATACTTTATTTATTAATTTATTTATTTGAGATAATCAGAAAAACCTTTGAGTCAGAGACTCATTTACAAAGGTTCCACGTCATACATAGTGCGGTACAGGGGAACAGAAACAGACAGGTTGCTGTGTATTACATTACAGAGATTATAATGGTTCCACGTTATACATAATGAAGTACAGGGGTAACAGAAAACATACAGGTAGCTGTGAAATTACCTAATTTTACATTGTGATATACACTAGATACAAAAGTGAAATATACATCCCAGTATACCCCCAACCCTCCCTACTGCCTTCTCACATTGCTTGTTAACCTTAAGATCATCTGATATGATTATCCCCAGGTCCCTTTACATTTTTGTTGTTGTTCCTACCTCTCCCCCATTGTGTAATCTTCCCCCGGGTTTTTGTTTCCCAGGTGCACTATTTTTCACTTCTTTGCATTGAATCCAAGCTGCCATACATCTGACCATTCCTACAACCTTGCCAAGTCCCTTCTCATCCTTTCCATGCCTTCTTGTGTATCAACCCTGTTGCAGATCTTTGTGTCATCTGCAAAGAGGCATACTTTTGCTTCCAGTCCCTCTGCAATGTCACTTATAAAGACATTAAAAAGGACTGGACCCAGTACTGAACCGTGCAGTACCCACTAGTAACCCCTCTTTCTTCAGAGTGGACTCCATTTACAATTACCTTCGGTGTCCTGTTGTCCAGCCAATGTTTTACCCAGGCTACCACCCTGGGACCCACTCCCAGACTGGTTAATTTGACAATTAATCTTTTGTGGAGACTGTGTCAAATGCCTTGCTAAAGTCTAGGTAGGCCATGTCCACAGCACCTCCCTGGTCTACTACTTTGGTCACCCAGTCAAAGAAATCAATTAGATTCGTCTGACATGACCTTCCCGCTGTGAACCCATGCTGTCTTGGGTCCTGTGTCCCACTGGCCTCTAGGTACTCAACAATTCTTTCCTTCAGAAGTGATTCCATCACTTTCCCTACCACAGAGGTCAAACTGACAGGTCTGTAGTTTCCTGCCTCTGTCTTGGTCCCACTTTTGTGAAGGGGAATCACATCCACCTTCCTCCTGTCCTCAGGTACCACACCATCCTCCCATGATTTGTTAAAAAGGGTAGTCAGTGGTTCACAAGTTCTCCCCTTAATTATTTTAGACTTCTGGGGTGAATTCCATCAGGCCCCATTGCTTTGTCCACCTTCAGTTTTAGGAGTTCTTTCAGAACCCTTTCTTCTGTGAAAGGACTGGGATCAATCCCCCTATCAAGAGTGCTTCTGTTAATTTGATTAGGCATCTCCTCCTCCTCCTCCTCTTTTGTGAATACTGAGCAGAAATATTCTTTCAGTATCCCTGCTTTTTCTCTGTCCCTCTCTGCCCCTCCCACTGTCCATTCTATTCAGCCTCACTATCCCTCCCTTTGTCTTTCTATGCTCCCTGATGTACCTATAAAAGGTTTTATCCACCTTCTTAACCGAGTTAGCTATCTTTTCCTCAGTTTGGGCCTTTGCTATTCTGACTTCCCTCCCTGCTTCCTTCTGCCTTAACTGGTACAGCTCTCTGTCCTGCTCCTTCTGTGTTTCCTTATACTTCCTGAATGCTATCTTTTTCTCCCTGACTTTCCCTGCCACCTCTTTTGAGAACCATAGTGGCTTTTTCTTTTATTTTGATTTGTTTATTTGCTTTACACAAAGGCTTGTTGCCTCTGTGATGGCAGTTTTGATGTTTCCCCATTGTTGCTCCACCCCTCCTTCTAGCCTGTTTGCTAGATCTTTTCTAAGGCACTCTCCCATCTTGCCAAAGTCAGCCCTCCTGAAGTCCAGTACCCTCAGTTTTGTATGGCTTGACTCTGTAGCTGAGTTTACCATGAACCACACTGTTTGATGGTCACTTGTTCCCAGATGGCAACCCACTTATAGATCTGAGATCCTCTCACTGTTCCCATTTGAGAGTACGAGGTCTAAATTGCTCCTTCATGAGTGGGTTCCGAAACTAGCTGTCTGAGGCATGCCACCTGTAGGGCATTGAGAATGGCCCTGCTCTTGTATGTGGTTGCAGCAAATGTGCTCCAGTTAGCATCTGGCATATTCAAGTCTCCCATCAATAGTATCTCCCCTTTCTCTGCCATCCTAAGAATGCCTTCTATCATATCCTTGTTCATTCCCTCCCCCTGACATTGGGGTCTGTAGACAACCCCTGTGCGGATTGTGGTGCCATTTCTAGTCTCTAAGGTGACCCACAGTGCCTCCTCTCCTCCCTGTTTACTGTTTTGTTCAGTTGCTTTTATCCCTTCCTTTACATAGAGAGCTACTCCTCCCCCTCTTCTCCCCTCCCTGTCTCTCCTGTAGGTTATGTACCCTGGTATGTTAACATTCCAGTCATGGTTCTCTGTGTACCATGTTTCTGTGACTACTATGATATCCAGGCATCCCAATTCCATCAAGGCCACCAGTTCAGGGAGCTTGTTGCCCAGACTATGGGCATTGGTACTCATTACCCTCCATTTTCTGATGGCCTTACTCCTTTTTGCCCCATCCCTGTCCTTATTGCCTTTGTCACTTTCTCCATTTACCCCTGCCCTTCTCCTTACTGACATCTCTATCTTGGTGTTTACCTCACTTACTACCCTGACTTTTTTGGGGTGGCTAGGATTTCCCTGCTCTTTTCTAGCGCCTCCCCCCTTGGCTAGTTTAAATGCTTGCCAATGAAGCATTTAAACCTATCACTTAGGATCCTGGTTCCCTTCCTGGACAAATGCAGCCCATCATGCCAGTATAGGCCTGCATCACTCCAGGTGGACCCTCAGTCCCCAATGAAGCCAAATCCCTGCAATATTGTCCCAATAGAGAAGTTCAGTCACACAGCACTCCTTCATCCTGGTGTTCTCGGCTAAGTCTCTGGCAGAATCTATCTAGGGCAGTGTTTAAATCTAGCTTCCTTCTAGCTAAGTCACTCCCCCTACTTAACAGATCTTTCTACATGTAAATAAATTGCACAGATAACAATCCCCTTCAGCCATCTGAGATTTACACCAAGATAACTGCTCGGTTATCTGAGATAACTGCTCAGATGACCATTCACTTCAGCTAACAGACAAACACACTAACTTTTTTCTTTGTTTGTGTTTTTTTACCCTAAATTGAAGGCCCCAGTAGAAGAGTTCTACTTCTTTAGTCCCAGTAGAGAAGTCCAGTCACACAACACTCCTTCCTCCTGGTGTTCTCTGCCAAGTTTAGTTAGGAAAACAACCCTGAGTCCAACCTGGCTTACACAGGCTGAAATGATGTACGCCACAGGGACTACAAATGTTGCTGTTAGACTGCCTCAGTTTACAATGGGGGTTGAATTATATGCAATAGACATTTTTTCTTTTGTTAAATTCAGAACGTTCAGCTGAAGTGACCAATGTTTTTTGATACAATCAATGTTAGGAAGTTGGTAGACGATTTAAGATGGTGTTTTAAGAAAAAAAATGCCATTGCATAAATAAGAGGAACAAGCAAGAGTTTTCTGCTTAGAAGTACTGGCCACGCTCTGAATAAAGTACTCACTACAGCCCTGAGGCAGACCACCAAAATTTACTTACAGCCGGACAAGCTAAAGATGTAGTTTGCCTTGAGAGAAGCATCTGTGGGTCTGTGATAGCTGAACTGACAAAATCAGGCTAGCTATGGGCTGAATGATGGGCTAGGACCACAGCTACTGTGTATAGATGGGGCTTCATAAAGCCCGTAATCTAATGTACACTCATACTAAATGTAAAAATAAAGCTAATGTTAAATCGTGTTCTGCTATCCAGCAACCTGACTGGCTGAGACATGGTTGTACAGGACCTGTTGTTTTCTTTAATTATTTCTTTAGTGTGGAGGTCTGGGACTCGGAGTGTAGAGGCAGCTTCAAGGAGCAAGTAAGGCACTGTCTCACAGTGACACATCTGCTGCAACTCTGTGTAAAGAGGGAGGAAGCAGGAGGGATTTCATTTGTTGCCAGTCTGACAGAGAAGAGTGACGTCAATATGCTAAATACACACATGTTACCACTGTTGATTGCAGCGGTGGTTTTCTTTGAACTGAAGACCACTGCAGCAGAACTGCTGTCATAGACTGCTCACGCATCCATTGGTGTAGTACGGTCTTGCCTGCTACATGGAGCACTGCATTGGACAGGAGGGTCACACACCTCCAAAAAGTCATATTGTCCCAAAACGTTCCTTGCGCATGCGCACAAGCAAATGTAAAAAGGAGACTAGGGAGTGAATAGAAGTCAGTCATTCTGCAAGAGAAGGAGTGTCCATGATGCACCACCTTCGATTAAGGAGGCTTTTAGCCTCAGTGCCAACAGTCAGTAGCCACTGAAGCTGAGGAAAGTTGAAGCGGGTTTTATCTGGGATACGTAACAGGAATAATGCAGGAGAGAATGGTAGGTTAATTTTAAGCACCCAAGAACATTATTTATGTACTAGTGGCCAGTGATGTAGTGCTAAATTTAGAAGTGAGTGGTCTCTGACCATGCCCCCCCAACCAATAGGCCTGGGGGCTGCCTAGGCCCCCAGAAAGCTATCTGGTTTTAGATGTATTAAGGTGCATTTTGAGGGTCATTTTGACACTATTTGGTTGCTTTTAAGGCCTTCTTTGACTGTTACAAACAACCAACATCACTATCAAAATAACTAGCTTTTTGTTTTCCACTTTAAGGCAGTTGGCGGGAATCTGGATAGCAGTCTGCTGGTGGAACAAGCACTAGCACTGGGTTAAGGGGAACTCAGCTGCACATGCTCCCAACCACCAGCTGCTAGTTAAATATCAGAAGCACTGGAGAGATCTTTGGGCAATTTGAATTCCAGGTAGTTGCTGTCTGGAGAGACAGATCTCTTGACTGACCCTCATGACAGGAGGTGGGGGTGCTGTTGGCTCTGGCCTTTCCAAGGAAGGAAATCTCATGGTGGTTTTTGTTTGAGCCTGTCTCCTGGCATCTTAAAAGTGGAGTATGTCCCTTAGAGTCTGATGGCACTCTAAGGAAGATTTGAATTGGGGGCTGGCGGGGGAGATGGTCCATTGCTCCTTTCCCACAAGATAAAATGTCATTGTTTGGTATGGATGCTGCCTTTTCTGCTGTTTACTATCCACCAATCTTCACATTGTCATTTGTCTTGTGGGTGGGGTTGGGGAGGGCCTGGGGGTGATTGGTTGCTCCGGGGAGACCTGCAGTGGTGTCTAGTACTCTGTCGGTGGGACGCGTCCTCACTCTGACATGGCAGCCAGAGAGTGAACCTTTCACAATATAGCACTGATTTGGCTCCCTGAGCTCCCATCTCCAACACTGGACCAGTTATCCAGGTGGCGGAGGCTCAGCACACAGTGTGTTTAACACTTAGCATGCACGGCCTACCAAGCGCACCCACACAAGCCCATTGCTTTGGTGATGGGCCACAAGCTTCTGGGGATTCTCTTGAGGATGTTCTTGATAGTGGGGGTTTTGCTTGGTGCAACCCCAACCACTACACCTTGCCAACACATCAGCAGTGACCACTTTGCACACCATTAAGCCTCACAGCTTCTTTGCTGCATTTGTTGCATTCCTTGTCATTCCACAGTTAAAGTTCAAGTTATTGGTTTAACCTGCTACTTGCAGGCACAGTTGCAAATGGTTAAGAGTTTTGCAGCATGTTATAAGACACTGAAAGGGAGGAGACACCATGGGAGTGACAGCCGAAATGGGGGTGGTGCAGATCCCTCCCGGACTTGGGCCTTAGTTATGTTATTAAGTTATTAATCAGTTATTAAGGAAGCAGTATAGCGCAGTGGTTAAGGGCACTGATCTGCAAACCTGGAGACCTGGGATTGAATCCCATCAGCCCCCACTTGCATAGTGTGTGACCCTGAACAAGTCACAACTTCCTAGTGCTTCCAGGTCGCACCTGAAAACAAGATCTGGCTTAGTGGGCCTTTCCTGGTTAAACAATTTCCCCTTTCCTTTCCCTTATGTACTACTGCCCAGATTAGTTGATGGTGGAACTCAAAGTAGCAACCTACATTGTCAGATGAATTCCTCACTAACCCAGTAAAGGACAGATACATAAAGTGCCTATTCCAAATTATGCTATTGGTTGCACTAAGATGTATTACCATGAGATGGCTCTCAGACATTGCCCCATAGGTTTCTACATGGTTTAAGAAGTTGTCTGGGTACACGTGATCACTGTACAGTGTGGTTTAGCATATGGATAGGACAGAAAAAAACACAGTAAGATGAGGGTCTTGGACATCAGGAGGGCAGATTTTAAAGAAATTGGAAACTGCCACAGAGAATGCCTCAAAGAGGGGGAAAGCAGAAGGGGAGTGGAGTCTCAACAGAGAAAAATTAAAGATGGCATAGCCCAAGCAACGGCATGCTGTTTGAAGGAAGTGAGCAAGGGAAAGAGGAAGAGGCCTCTGTGGTTCTCTGAGGAGGTGGAAAAGGCAGTGAAAGAGAAGAACATAGCATTTAGAAAGTACAAGGAGGCCCAGAAGGATGAAGACAGGGAGGTACATCTGGCAAAGGAAGACAGAAAGGAGGATGAGGGCAGCTAAAGCACTAACAGAGGAGAGGATAGCTAAGGTCAAAAAAGGGGACAAGACCTTCTTTAGGTATGTGGGGGGAAGAGGAAGACAAGAAGAGAGATAGTGAGAATCAGGAGGGCATATGGAACTGCACAGAGGAAGTTCAAGAGAAAGCAGAAATACCGAACGATCTGGCTGATCGGTTCAACACCTTGCTAAATACGGGATGTGTGCCCAGAGACTGGAGGGAGGCACACATGGTACCTCTCTACAAAAGTGGGCCCAAGAATGAACCAGGGAACTACAGACCGGTGAACCTAACCACAATTGTGGGGAAACTGATGGAATGTATCCTAAAAGAAAGGCTGGTGCAGTTTCTTGTGGATAATGATCTGCCAGACAACAGACAGTACAGATTCATCACTGGCAGATCCTGTCAGACAAACTTGGTTGATTTTTTTGACTGAGATACAAGGGCACTGGACAAGGGCCATGCAGTAGATGTAGTCTACCTGGATTTCAGCAAGGCCTTCAATTCATTGCCTCACTGAAGGCTGACCTGCAAGTTGAGGAATCTTGGTATAGGATGGAAGCTAGTCCGATGGGCAGAAAACTGGCTGAGGGACAGGCAACAGAGGGTAGTTGTGGGGGAAGAAGCATCGGAGCCCAGGGCAGTGACAAGTGGTGTCTCACAGGGATCAGTACTGGGACCAATCCTGTTTAACATTTTAATCGCAGACATAGCAGTTGAGATCAAGAATAAGATCAGCCTCTTCACCAATGACACAAAGATCTATGCTGAGGTGGATGGGGTGGAGGGTGGCAAATTACTGCAGGAGGACTTGGCAAGACTCGAGGAGTGGTCACACGCCTGGCAGCTTGGGTTCAATGCCAAGAAGTGCAAGGTGATGCATTTCGGAGCCAAAAACCCAGGATACATCTACTAGATGGATGGTATCAAACTGTCCACATCCAACGAGGAGAAGAATCTGGGGGTGCTGGTAACCAGGGAATTAAACCATTTGGCCCAGTGTAGGAAGGCAGTGGCTAAAGCTAAAAGGATGCTAGGGTGCATAGCAAGGGGGATTACATCCAGATGTAGCGAAGTCATATTGCCCCAGTACAGGTCCCTGGTGAGACCGCACTTGGAGTACTGCGTGCAGTTCTGGTGCCCGTACTTGAAAAGGGATATCAAACTACTGGAGGCAGTGCAGTGAAGAGCAGCAAAGATGATCCAGGGGTTGGGGATAGAACTTATGTGGAAATAATAAAAGAGCTCAACATGTATACCCTGGAGCATAGAAGAGAAAGAGGGGACATGATCGAGACCTTCAAGTACCTGAAGTGGATGAACAGAGTAGGCTTCCATGGTGGGTTCACTCTCCAGAATAGAAGAGATACCAGAGGGCACTCCCTGAAGTTAAAGGGGGACAGATTCAGGAGGGAAAGGAGGAGGCACTACTTCACTGAAAGAGAGGTAACAGGGTGGAATGCACTGCCTGAGCAACTCATATCAGTGCAGACTGTAGGGTACTTCAAGAGGGGGTGCGACAAATTCAAAGGGAAAGTACATACTGAGGGGGCAGTTGGGGTAGGGTTGAGTTAATGGGAGGGGGACAGCTGCAGTCTAATGGGCTGAAGTGCTGCACACTTGAGCAGACTAGATAGACCTTATGGCCTGTATCTGCTGGCAATTTCATATGTTCATATGTTCGTATGATTACTTTTGCTTGGTCTTCATGGTAGAGGGTGGGGAGGACAGACCATTATGCTACAGTAAGCAACAGAGAAAGGAGGGAGTGGACACAAGTCCATTCTTGGTGGCAAGGGTCCAGAAGGGATTGGAAGCCTTAAAGGAGAATAAGCTGATGGGGCTGGATGGGATTCATCCAAGGGTCCTAAAGAAACTGAATAGTGTGCTGGCTGCCCCTTTGGCAGTGCTTTTTAGAACTTCACTGGAGATGTGGGAAGTGCCAGAGGAGTGGAGGAGGCCTGATGTGGTCCCTCTGCACCTAAGTGTCAGTAAGAAGGACACTAGCAACTACAGGCCAATCAGTCTAACATCAGTGGTGGGGAAGTAAATGGAAACACTACTGAAGGAGAGGCTTTGAAGAAGGAGAGGCTCATGAAGCACCTGGAGGAAAAAGGGCTGCAGGACCACCAGCAGCATGATTTCACAGGAGGGAGGTCATGTCAAACTAATCTCATAGATTTCTTTGACTGGCTTTCCACAAAGGTGGATCAAGGGAGAACAGTGGACATAGCCTATCTGGACTTCAGTAAGACTTTTGACACTGTGCTGCACAGAAGGTTAGTTAAGAAACTAAGCAACCTGGGGGTGGGGCAGAAAATGACAAGCTAGGTATGAAACTGGTTAATAGATAGGAGGCAAAGAGTGGTGGTAAACGGTAGCCACTCAGGTGATAGGAGAGTGACTAGAGGGGTGCCACAGGGTTTGTTGCTGGGACTGGTCCTCTTCACTGTCTTCATATGTGACATTGCGGAGGACTTGAGGGTAAGATGTGTCTCTTTGCGAAAGATACAAAAATATGCAACAGGGTTGACACACATGAAGGGGTGGAGAGAATGCAAAGGGATCTGAGGAAACTAGAGGAATGGTCAAGGGATGGCAACAAGGTTTCAATGCCAAAAAGAGCAAGATTATGCACTTGGGGCTGCGGACTCCAGGGGCTGTATATAAAATGGGGGGTGGAGCTTATAGTCACCAAGCAAGAAAGAGACCTAGGGGTCATCATATCTGATAGCTTCAGGGTAGCTGGGCAGTGTGACAAAGAAGTGAGAAAGGCTAGCAGGATTCTGGGGTGCATTGGGAGGGGGATTCCTAGAAGAAGGTGAGGGAGGTGGTGCTGCTGTTGTACTGCTCACTAGTGAGGCCCCATCTAGATTACTGTGTCCATTCTGGAGGCCGTACTTCCACAAAGACATTGAAAAAGTAGAGTGGTGCAGAGGAGGGCAACCAAAGTGGTGAGGGTGTTGCATAAGAAGCCATGTGAGGAAAGGCTGCAGGAACTCAACGTGTCCTCCCTGGAAGAGAGGAGAGCAAGACGGAACTTGACTGAAACCTACAAGTACCTCACAGGTGTGAACAAGGTGCAAGTAGGGGTTCTATTTCAGAGAGAGAAAGAAAGGCTCAAGAACAAGGAGTCATGCAATGAAGCTAAGGGGGGTATTTAGGAGAGATATGCGGAAATACTTCTTCATGGAAAGGGTGGTGAATGATTGGAATAGCCTGCCAGAGGAGGTAGTGGGGGGCAAAGACTGTGAGGAGCTTCAAGCATGCATGGAATAGGCACATGGGCAAATTAGATAGAGGAATGGGGGAAGGGGTGACACCTATTACCAACTAGGGTCAGTGGTGACAGAGTGGGCAGGGACAATGGGCAGACTGGATGGGCCTAAAGGTCCTTTTCTGCCGACAAAAATCTAATCTAAGAAGATGGATGAAGTTTAACACATGGAACAACTCACCTTCAACCTATAATTGAAGTAGAACACCTTGTCAGCAATCCTGCAGCCCTGGGGCTCAGATATGACAACTCAGCAGCAGGAAGATAAAAATTCTCCTGGGTAAAAGTATCACCCCTTTAATATTCGTTCAACCATTTGGGCAACTCAGACTTTTACTGGGACTCCCAGATACTCCAAAATATGAACTTTTTTGGACTCTGGTTATACAGTTCTTTTTTTCTACTTTCCAGAGATTGCCCAATAAGCCTTCTTGTCTTCCTCTTACCTCCTTATCCTTACTAAGAGCCTTTGCTGCAAAACCTGTTGTTTGATTTGTCTTAGTAGGAATAGAAGGGCCTGTTAGGCTGTTGTCTCAATGTTACTATGTCATAGAGAGCAATGTTTCTATAATCACATACCATGGCTCTGTCTATTGTACCAACCTTTGTAAACTGCTCAATAAAGCTGAGATATAAAAAAGAAAAAGGTTTTCTATTTGTTAATAAAACTCTAATGAAATGCTCTGTTCAGCAACCCTTCATGCTTTTATTACCATAACGTATTATGAGAATTATAATTACCATAACATATTATGATTTCTGCAAATTGTATTCCGAAGTATTGTTTATTTCCTGACAGTTTATCCAACCTCTGCGTATTTTGTTAATTGTATGTACATACAATCTTACTTCCTTAAGTTCTCTACTTGCTTTTTCATAATGTTAAGTACCTTATTTTTCATCAGTGTTGTAGATGGTTTCTATTGTATGTGTTTATACTTCGTCAATTGTATCTTTCTATTGTATGTGTTTATACTTCGGCAATTGTATCTCCCATCACCCCTTACCCCAGGACACACCGTGAGATGAACAACTTGTTGTTCAGTGTGCCTTTCCTGGTGAAACATTTCAATAAATAAATTAATAAATAAAAATGTTTTGGTAAGAATAATTAGTGTGTAAAATGTCACTGAACAGAGGCCAAAATATTTTATTTATTGAATTTTTTTGACTGGTAGGCCACTGAGACTAGAAGTCCCTTTTCAGGGGTGGCCCAGGGTGGGGTGGGGGATACAGATGATAACCAACTGAAACTGAACCAAAGTATGTGCTCACTGTGAAGGTCTGAGATGATGGATAGAAAAGTTCAGTGACTACACAGCTAAGTAGAAAACTATCAACACCACCTATGTCATCAGGCATGCCAGTATATTATGTATTTCATGGAGATTACATGCTAGATATGCAATGTAATCCTCCTGTGATGCAGAACATTGACATGATGCCATCTTCTGTCAGTAATTGGAAACAGCATGAACTGTGACTATACTGGAATGATCACACTGTAACGGGAAGTCATACAAAACAAGCATTTGTCAATGCCGAATATTTGCTTGCATGTTGTTTCAGGTAGGTTTTGTTTGTGTTAGATTGCAGCACATTTTTATGTTTGCTTGCACGCATATGCAAGAAACATAGTGCCATCATCGGAGATTTCGGAGGTGTGTCACCTCCTCCTCCAATTCAGGCACTGTGCTGGCAGGCGTGGCCCCTGTAAGCCAATGCATTTTGGAGCTGTCTATGACACGCTCCAAAATGCAGTGGCATACAGTTGAAAGGGGGAGCTATGCTTGAGTGAGCAGCGATAGAAGCTGCTCACAGCGTAGCTCCCCTCCAGCTCTAGCGTGCGCCCTCCGCCACGCCAGAGTATAGCCGACGGGTGCCCAATCACCGTCGGCTGAGCTGCATCATCTCCTCCCACCCCCAGTAGCTGGTGCCACGCTAGGAGCCCACCCAGCGTGGCAATCAGTAATTTGCTGGACGGGGTGCCCAATCCCCTGTCAGCTGAACGCCTCAGTGCTCTTGTGCCACGCTGGAGCTCCACCCTACGTGGCAAACGCCCCACAGGTTTTTTTTATATTTTTTTGCCGATGGGGTGCCCAGTTCCCCGCTGGCTGAACGCCTTCAAAAGTCCTTGTGCCACGCTGGGAGCCCACCCCAGCATGGCAAGGGTCCCATCGACATCTTTTTGTTTTAACCTGTAAAACAAAAACAATTCCTGCGCGCGCCTCCGAACCCCTCCCACAACCCGCACCCACCCACTGCGCACTCCAGCCTCCCACACCCCCACCCCAAACTTACCTCCGGACTCCGTAGCGATGATCTTCTGTGGACGGGAACACGTCTGCACTCTTCAAAGCCGACCCGCGAACTGAGGAAATGCTGGTAAGCTGTATAATGGGCTAGATAGGAGGGGTTCAACTTTGTGCATATCTCAGGCATTTTGAGAATTTTGCAAATTTTCAACATGGGGTTTTGGGACCCCTTCTCATGAATGATGTCACTGTCATGGCGTTATTGGACTCGAAGAGGGTGATTTCGTGCAGTGACTGCGAAATCACGCCGGGACAGAATCACCACCATGACAGTGACATCATTCATGAGAAGGGGCCCAAACCCCTGTTGAAAATTTGGTGCCAAAATTCCAAAACATGACTGTTTAACGAGCGTGTGTTGCGCAGTTCCTACGCAGGCTCGTAAGTTCGTGAAATTTCAATATTTTCACTCCAGATTTTCAACATTGCCATTTCACCACACCATCTTATGAGTAGTACAGCTGTCATTTTTCACATCTCACCCAAAATGTGTTTCCGCCCTTGTAGCGCAGAATGGCGCAGTCGGTGTACGAAATCAATGTAGGGGACAAATTAAGAAAATCACAGTGACACTGTTCATGAGCAGAGGTTGTGAAATTGCTATGTTGAAAATTTGGTGAAAAAATTCCTAAAAATGACTGTTTTACGAGTGTGCGTTGCGCAGTTCCTACGCATGCTCATAGGTTTGCGAATTTTCAATATTTCCACTCCAGATTTTCAACATTGCCATTTTTCCACACCTTCTTATGAGTAGTACAGCTGTAATTTTTCACATCTCACCCAAAACGTGTTTCCGCCCATGTAGCGCACATGGCGCAGTCATGCGAACTCAGTGTATGGGACACATTAAGAAAATCACAGTGTCACTGTTCATGATCAGAGATCTTAAAATGGCAATGTTGAAATTTGGTAGACAGAATTCTAAAGATGACTGTTTTATGTGTGCGTTGCACAGTTCCACCTGCCTTTCGTGGGTTTAATTTCAATATTCCACTCCAGATTTCCAACATTGCCATTTTCCACACCTCCTTATGAGCAGTACAGCTGTCATTTTCACATCCTGCCCAAAAACATGTTTCCGCTCCATGTAGCGCATCAATGGCAGTCGGTGTGCAAGCTCAATGTATGGGACACATTAACAAAACCACAGTGACACTGTTCATGAGCAGAGGTCTTAAAATGGCTATGTTGAAAACTTGGTGAAAAAATGCCTAAAAATGACTTTTACGAGCGTGCGTTGCACAGTTCCTATGCATGCTCGTAAGTTTGCAAATTTAATATTTTCACTCTAGATTTTCAACATGTCCATTTTATTAAACTTCCTTATGAACAGTACAGCTGCAATTTTTCATATGTCACCCAAAATGTGTTATTGCACATGTAGCGCACAATGGTGCTGTTGGTGTGCGAAAGCAATGTTTAGGACAGATTAAGAAAATCACAGTTACACTGTTCATGGGCAGAGGTCTTAAAATGGCTATGTTGAAAATTTGGTGACAAAAGTCCATAAAATGACTGTGTTACGAGTGAGCATTGTGCAGTTTCCACGCATCCTCGTTAGTTCATGACTTTGTAATATTTCCAGTCCAGATTTTCACTAGTGGCATTTTTCAACACTTCCTTATGAACAGTACAGCTGCCATTTTTCACAACATGGCCGGAGTGTGTTTTCACACTTTCAGTGCAGAGATGCGTGGTCGCTGTGGAAAATCATTGTTCGGCACAGATAAAGAAAATCACAGTGACACTGTTCATGATCGGAGGCACCAAAATGCCTGAGTTGACAATCTGCTATAAAATATCCCCAACCTACTTATATAACGGGTGTGCGTCGCACAGTTTCTATGTACGCTCGTGACTTCACCATTTTTTTAAATATTTTTACTACACATTTGCAACATAGCCATTTTACACCTCCCCATGAAAGAGTACAGCTGTCATTTTTTACAGCCTGTTGGAATATTTTTGCACCTGTGGTGCTAAAATCCGTAGTCACTGTGCATAAGCAGCTTTCGGCTACTAAACTGATATTCCCCTGTTCATGAGGTGGGGTCACAAAACAAACATGTTGAAAATTTGGAGTTAAAATACCAACAAATGCCTGAGGTATTAGGCTTTTCAACTAAATGCCCAATCCTATAGAGAATGACAGGAATCAGGGTGTGACTTGGGATTCTTGCCTGTGATGCTCATACCATTCCACACCCTGCAGTCACTGAGAGGCATCGAGGTATGCCTTGGACTCTTGACCCCAAACTTCACCCATTCTCTATATCGCACCCATCTCACCGTATTCCTAATGAAATGGAGGTGCGCATAAGACCAAAGACCCCAAGGAACACGTGACACTTGTCAGTCTCTGCAGAGTGGGGTGGTGGAGGATGGGTCCGCTATGCCTGACGACTCCAAATGCACACCCCAATGCCTGTCACTCTCTGCAGGGTGGTGGTGGGTTGGCTTCAGTTCAATACTTCACTGCCATTCCTATTATGCAGCTCTGTAACTTCTACACTACCACTGCCAATGCCAGTAAGCAAACATTCGGCATTGACAAATGCTTGTTTACTGTGCTATAATCTGCAAAGAAGCATGTTTAACCATTTTAACAGAGTTGAAACAGTTTAAAAGTGTGTACCTGGCCTTAAACTCGCAGTGCTTAACTCTCCCCCATGCTCCCTCTTCTTGGTTTAACCATCCTGAGTTTTTCTTAACCTCCCTCTATTTCCCTTAACCTTACTGCAAATGGTTAACAGATGCTGTAACTGTTCATGGCTTGTGAAATGCTTTGGAATACAATGTTTGTGAAAAATACTACAAGACCATTAGGAAGCAGAAGTTTCTTACTGGACCCAAAAAAGAGTATTTAATCAACAACTGTCCGCTATCATGTTCACCAGATAGTCTCATAAGACTTCCCACCCAACATGCCATTTTGACTGATGCCCAAGATTGGTACCTTATTAGGACTATTTCAGGTTGAGTGGAGGACACAGGTAGTGGGCATAGCCTGCATGGAGGACCCAGGTGAAGAACGATAGCCATTACTCAATTATCCTTCTCTTTTTATCCATCCCAGGAGCCATCAGGGAGGTACATTCCCTCATAGCACAAGTGCATCACTCCAACCTTTGCTTATACAAATCCCAGACCAAACTTGACCCTCCAGGGAGGTAAGTCTCCGGTCACCTCAGAAACAATGGAGTGTTGCTTCCCTTCCCAGGAAACAGAGTTCTGTCCCTAGACTGCCCAATGCAAAAGGACCTGGGCATGCCCAGAAACCTCAGTTACCATGCGTGGCATGGAGCATGCAGTTGTATTACTCTATTTGGGTGGGCCATTGATTAGAAGATGTGAGTTTGCTACCATATCATATTTCTCATTCTATACAGCAAAATACAGTATTATTCCGGGTAATAACCCTGCCCCCCCCCCAGACAGGCCATTACCCTCTCTCATCTGAGGAGAATCTCCCACAGATCTACAGGCATTCCTGTATTTTTTTAATTTTTTTTTTATGTTATTGAATATAATCAGAATTACAATCCTTTGAGTCACAGACTCTTTTGCAAAGGCTCCACGTCAGTTACAGAGGGTGGAGGGTAAACAATTACAGAAAACGAACATAAAAAAACAGTATTATCTTAACAGTACTGGTAATGCAGTCCAGGCTTTATCTTAGTTAACCAGTGACAGTAGTTGGCAGCATTCTAGATGTCCCTTGTCAGAGACATGCAGGATGCTCTTTCATGGGATCTGGAGAGACCCTGTGTCAGGTATTTGGTCAGGGGGGAGGGTGTGAAAGCACAAGTGGAGGGCTGTGTGTTAACCACAGTCACATATTGCTGACTCAAGGAGTTGTGCTTTGAGGTGTTACACGAGGTCTCTGCACCCTAATTGGTACCCTCAGAGATACACCGTAGACAGCTAGCACTTAGGTATATGTTATACTAATATATAGGGCTAAGAGCATCTACTGTACAAGAGTAGATGTCAGGATATGAATGCATATTGTTGTAATACACTTTGCTTGGTAATACATATATTCTGCTATGTATTTACTGTGTATTTCTTACTTGTAAGATGCCAGGACATCTGTGTCCTTGGAGTAATTATAATATGTAAGATGGCATTGCCACCTTTTGGTGATTTGTACCACTACACTGAGTTATGTAAGACTCTGTGTAAGAACTCTTTTGTTCTCAGACTGATGACTTTACAGAATTGTATAATGCTCGAAAATTTTGTGCTATACACCACATGGCTTCTGCAACCATGTACCTCTCTGTGTTACCACCCACTGACAAGCAGCTTTTGGAATGTCCAAAGCATCCCCCTGGTCCCCGCAGTGGTCTAACAGCCACTGCCCTCCCAGGTTCTTTGATTAATAACTTACAGTTTATGCATATACCACTATGGTTGTCAAAGGAAGTGGCAGTGAAGGTTCAAGAGAAAAAGACAGCATTCAGGAAGTACAAGGAATCACAGAAGGAGCAGGACAGAGAATTGTATCAGTTAAAGCAAAAGGAAGCTGGGAAGGCAGTCAGAACAGCAAAGGCCCGAACCGAGGAAAAGATAGCCAACTCAGTTAAGAAGGGGGATAAAACCTTTTATAGGTACATCAGGGAGCAAAGGAAGACCAAGGGAGGGATAGTGAGGCTTAATAAAGGGGAAGGGGTGGGCAGAGGGTGACTGTGAAAAGGCAGAGATACTAAACAAATATTTTTGCTCAGTATTTACAAATGAAGAGGGGGAAGTACATAAAACAAACAATAGAAACACTCTGGATACAGAAGTTGATTCCAGCCCATTTACAGAAGAAAGGGTTCTGAAAGAACTCTTAAAACTGAAGGTGGACAAAGTAATGGGGCCTGATGGGATTCATCCCAGAATTCTAAAAGAACTAAGGGTAGAACTAGTGACACCACTGACTACCCTCTTTAACAAATCATGGGAGGATGGGGTGGTACCCGAGGACTGGAGGAGGGCATATGTGATTTCCCCTTCACAAAAGTGGGAGCAAGGCAGAAGCAGGAAACTACAGACCTGTTAGTTTAACCTCAGGGATAGGGAAAATGATGGAATCACTTCTGAAGGAAAGAATTGTCCGGTATGTAGAGGCCAGAGTGGCACATGACCCAAGGCAGCATGGATTCACAGCAGGAAGGTCATGCCAGATGAATCTGATAGATTTCTTTGACTGGGTGACCAAAGTAGTAGATCAGGGAGGGGCTGTGGACATGGCCTACCTAGACTTTAACAAGGCATTTGACACAGTCCCACACAAAAGATTAATATACAAATTAGCCAGCCTGGGAGTAGGTCCCAAGATGATAGCCTGGGTAAAGAATTGGCTGGAGAATAGGACACAGAGAGTAATAGTAAATGGAGTCCACTCTGAAGAAAGGGGGTTACTAGTGGGGTACTGCAGGGTTCAGTATTAGGACCAGTCCTCTTCAATGTCTTTATAAGCGACATTGCAGAGGGACTGGTAGGAAAAGTATGTCTCTTTGCAGATGACACAAAGATCTGCAACAGAGTTGATGCACCAGGTGGGGTGGAAAGGATGAGAAGGGACTTGGCAAGGTTAGAGGAATGGTCAAATGTATGGCAGCTTAGATTCAATGCTAAGAAGTGCAAGGTAATGCACCTGGGAAACAAAAACCCAGGGGAAGAGTACACAATGGGGGGTGAGATACTAACAACAACAAAAATGGAAAGGGACCTGGGGGTAGTCATATCAGATGACCTAAAGGTGGGCAAGCAATGTGAGAGGGCAGCAAGGAGGGCTGGGGGGATACTGGGATGCATAGGGAGAGGCATCACCAGTAGAAAACAGGAAGTTATTATCCCTCTGTACAGACAGCTGGTGAGACCCCATCTGGAGTACTGCGTGTAGTTCTGGAGACCCAATCTCCACAGAGACATAGACAGGATGGAAGCTGTCCAGAGGAGGGTAACTAAAATGGTGCAGGGCCTGCACTGGAAGACATATGAAGAGCGACTAAAGGAGCTTAATATGTATAGCCTCGAGGAAAGGAGGGAGAGGGGGGACATGATAGAAACTTTCAAGTACCTCAAGGGAATCAACAAAGTCCAAGAGGGTAGCATCTTTCAAAAAAAGAGGTGTGCAAGAACAAGAACACGATTTGGAAGATGGGGAGGTGGCTCAGAGGTAATTTAAGGAAGTATTTTTCACAGAGAGGGTTGTGGATGCATGGGCGGCCTTCCAGAGGAGGTTGTGGAGTCAAAAACAGTGGTGGAATTCAAGCATGCATGGGACAGTCATAAGGCAAATCTAGGGGGTTGGGGTAGGAAGAAGTAGGCTGCTGGTTAACTAGGATCTGCAGCTTATCCATTAGGTAGGGAAATGGGCAGACTGGGTGGGCCAAGCGGTCCTTATCTGCCATCAAATTCTATGTTTCTATGTACCTGTTTTGTTTACTCTAACTTACTGGAATATGAAAGAGATTGGTATGTGTCACAATACTAACACATCAGCGTTTTATAGTACATTATATATTGATGGTTTAGCTGCATTTCAGATTTGTATGCAAGACCCCATTGCCGGGGTCAATTCTACTGAACATACAGGCAACTTCAGGAGGAAGCCCTTTCTTGATAATTTAACTCATAAACGTAAAACACGTGAAGTTGACAGTTCTGATGTCACAGGTGCTACAGGTACTGTCACAGGCCTTTTTGGTACAGCTATATCTATCTGGAACAAAGCAGACATTGCTGCTATCAAAAGTCATTCTGCCAAATTCTCCACTGGTTTGGTTAACAACATACTACCCCCATTATTGCATGGTGTGGATGGCCTTAGTCAGGAAGAAAGATACACTGTATACAACATGCATGACATTGCTAAGGCATTCACTGATTCTAAAGATAAGATTAACGCACTCATACAACAGAACAACAAAGAAGCAGATAAACAATACATTGCTAGAGAGATACTCTGCTCTGCTTATGGCTCCTACATCATCACTACCATCAATAACCTCTTCCGTGATCTAGAATCTGGAAGAATACCTGACATTATACATGATAGATGCATCTCCAAATGGCACTGTCCACGATGTAAAACCACTAGCTGTGTTTCCATATGTATGCAACAGACTTTAACCATTCCTCTTTCTACAGCTAGGAATCTGGGGTTTGTGACCAGACACCCTAATACTGGTCCTTGTTTCACTGCTAAGAAGTGTTCCATAACAGATACCATGTTTATTTCCTTTGCTGCCTCCTTACCACGCTTTTATCCCATTACAGCTTTGTTTGACAAGCTTGAACTGGTCCATTCCATTGGGCATTTAGATGAAGACATCTACAGAGAACGCCTGGATCTACCACCTCTACTGGTTTACCATCCTCTCCTGGATGCCTGGGTGGCTCCGCACGCGACTGCTGTGTGAAAAAGCAATATATTTACTTGTGCCGATGTGATGTGTTTGATGTTATTCAACCTGTTTGTGGTTACTCTCCAGACAGCATTGATTGGACTTTCACCATGGATGATGACATCACTGCGAATGGCACCGACTCTTTTGAATCAACTCTAGCTCCGGATAGCTCTACCAATGCTATCGTGAGGAGGTTCATTGCCTGTCAACATGGATTTCGAAGATGACCTACACCTGCCCTGTCCAGTTGCAAAAGTGGAGACTGCCTACTGTGCGCTCACAGTATAATTCCGATGGCGAGTATTGTGTAGTCACTAATTACAAGTCTTACACCTATGGATCTGTTACATGTGCTACTGATTACCCCAATTTCTGTTTTGTTCCCCACCAGAAGACTGTCATTGGACATTCTGTTTTAACCCCCATCCCCCTTCTCGATGCAGACATTATTGATGGTAACCCTGATTATCTGCTCACACTATCAGAATATTTGCCATACTTTAATGTACACATAGACCCACTCACACTTACATTGAAATCACTTTTAGACAGGAAAGACACACACCTCATCCACATCAACAATAATATGACCAAAGCCAATGAAGCTGTTCTAGCCTTGCTCAATGATGATGATATGAATAACGCATTAACTAAAACCTGGTTAGAGATTACTTTTAAAGGTTTTGTTATTATACAAACATTTTTAATTTTCATTTTGATTATAATGCTCTGCTGCCTACGGCACACACTGCGCCAACACCGTGAGCAGCTTGAGTTCCTTTACAAAGCTTGCGCGTCGGGTTTGTAAATGACCACTGCTCCTGTCCTTTCCCGGGACATCTGCCTCTGTTGCCCTTAGAGACAACAAGGGGGGGAATGTTATATGAGGTCCCTGCACCCTAATTGGTACCTTCAGAGGTACACCGTAGACAGCTAGCACTTAGGTATATGTTATACCAACATATAGGGCTAAAAGCATCTACCGTACAAGAGTAGATGTCAGGATATGAATGCATATTGTTGTAATACACTTTGCTTGCTAATACATATATTCTGCTATGTATTTTCTATGTATTTCTTACTTGTAAGATGCCAGGACATCTGTGTCCTTGGAGTCATTATAATATGTAAGGCGGCATTGCCACCTTTTGGTGATTTGTACCACTACACTGAGTTATGTAAGACTCTGTGTAAGAACTCTTTTGTTCTCAAACTGATGGCTTTACAGAATTGTATAATGTTATCTTGGACCATGGAACCACCTCTAATTTAGCCAATAGGGCTCATCTCTGTAACTAGAAATGTTTCTATCTTTTGGTAACCATAGTAATTATCATAGGTATATAATGTAATGCACAAGCCTTATACCTCGGAGACCTGAGAGACCCCAAGAGTCACAGAGAAACCTCGAGATGTAGGGAATGCTTAGCACTGGCTCCCAGTTCATATTGGTAAGAACTGCTTAGGGCAACTGTGATTTATCCCTTTGGTGGTAATAAATGTGTTTATTACTCTAATGCAACGTGTCTGTGATTACCTGCATTCCCAATATCGTCAAGAATCTGAAAATGAGGTTTAGACCTCCCAACAGAGGCCTGTTTTGAATAGGGAGAGACTATGGGTCTGTGAGATGGGGGGTAGAGTATTGAGCCAAAGAGGGGCACGATAGCATAAGGACCTTTGCCCAAGGGATGTTCTATAGTGGGGGACCAGGAATGAGGAGTTTGCTGCGAGTCTTGTATTACGCCTGTGGGGGCTGCACTGATAATAGAGAGAAGGCCGATGGGAGCTAGCTGGAGATGTATCTTTTTTGCAAGGATGCAGTAGTGGTACTTTAGTCTTCCTTGGAAGTTTAGCCAACCAGTCAAAGCATAGAGCTCACAGGTATGAGTAAACCTGTCACTGCCTGAGACTAGGCGGCAAGCTTTATTCAAGGCAGTGTTAATGCTACGTAGGGTGGTTGGTTCCACAGAGCCATATATCACTATCCCATAGTCTAGCAGGGAGAGGATTGAGGAGGAGACTGCAAGATGCATGGGCTGTGTGGGTAAGCAGTGTTTAAGTCTATAGAGGATACCCACTCAAGCGTTCACAGCGGAGGAGAGAAGTTGTATGTGACTATGGTAGGACAGGGAGGTGTCTAATGTGATTCCCAGGTATTTAAAACATGAAACATGTTCAAGAGGGGAGCCATGTGAGTTTTTGATTAGGAGTGCCGAATGACTGTGCGGGCTTTGATGGTGCGTAAAGATCATGGACTTTGTTTTTTGATAGTTGATGATTAGGTGGTGTTCAGTGAACCAAGTTTCTAGCTCCCTGAAGAAATCCTGCAAGGCTAGTTGGAGGGCACGCGACTGTGGGTGTTTCCAAAACACTACCGCATCATCAGCATAGAGTAGTAGGTGACTGCTGCAAGACTTGGGGAGACAGTTTAAAAAGAGGGTGAATAGTAGAGGGCCGAGTATAGACCCCTGTGGGATACCAGAGCAAACTGTTTTATAGCAGGAGAGGGTGGTGTTTATCTTGACTTGTTGTGACTGGCCTGAGAGGTAATCCTTGAACCAGGCAGTATTTAACAGGGTACTGGAGTATTCTATAGGAAAATGGTTCCCATAGACTTACATAGATTATTACATGAAACTCAAGCAATTCAGCTTCCATAGCAAATAATGTAATCTACAAGGAAACACAGGAAAATTGCCCTGGAGTTACAGGAAAAATGTCAGACTGGTCTGGGAGGTCTGTATAAATTCCCACTGATTTCATATTTCACATCGATCATCATCTCTTGCTATTTTACGGCATAAGAAGTTGAATTGACAAGCATCCCCACTGCACCTCATCACTGTTACTTTATTATTCTACAAGTTCACTGTCTCTCTAATCAAGGCTGTGCTTAAACTGTAACGGTTCATTTCACAACCTGCAACCTCAGAAGAATAACAGTGTGTTTAGATCCCACAGCAAAGGTAGAAAAAAAATGATGTGTGTGTGACAGGTCAACTCCTGAGCCCCTATTACCTTGAGTGAACCTGCCACCTCTGAAAAGATGCCAGGGGTCTGGATCAGTGGCCAGGAAGAGGTACTCCAGGCCCGCAGAAAACAACAGGCTTTTGCCAGCTTGAGGAAGATGATATTCTCATTGTCCAATTATGACCGCCTTGATCTTGAGGTCCGGGGCAAATTAGCAATAGATCCCTCATTATACAATGGCAAGAAAGAATCTTGGACTGTGATTGGTCAGTTTGGGGCTAGACCCATGGTGTTATCCCAGCGTGACACCACAGGTCTAGTCTCATCCTCACTGGGAACCTGCAGATGATCTTGAGCACAATGAGCATCTTGAGCTTGATTGTTTCATCTGCTCTTAAAAAACAAAAAATATTTTTCCACACAAAAACATCTTTAAAATTATTTTTTTTATTCTGTATAACAATGAGCCATTGTATAATAGAAATAATGCACTCCAGGGTATGTGTCATTTGGGATAACGCCATGCCTGGGGCATTGGACGCGCTCAGCCTGCGGCCTCATGCCCAACCCCCCCAGGCGTGGCATTATCCCAGCACGAGACACATCCTGTCATGCATTATTCCTTTAATGATCTCCCCAACCTGTTCCCTAACAAAGCAGTGCTTTGCATGCTGAAGTTCCCCATAGACCCCTCCCCTCTGATCAAGTAGATGTTGCTCTTCAGTTGAGCAAACTCTTTGAGGCAGAGGGCCAAGCAGTACATAGAGCTGAAGATCTTGTATTGCAGAACCCTGGTAAAGCACAGTGGGTGAATGTTTGCACTACCTTCTTCTTGGACCTGGTGCAGTTGATGACAAATACCCCTTTGTCCTTGTTTTGCAGCAGTTCAATCACTTAGGGCACCCCAATACCATATTCTTGCCATTCCAGATCACCCCGTTGCAGTCGAACAGCACCATCTCCATTGTCACCAGCAGCTTGCAGACCTGTGAGCCCCTTTGCCTCTTGCATCAGCTGCTCACTGTTCCCACTGCCATGCTGGATCATCCTGGGAAAATTACATCACCCCCTAGGAGGGGAGCCACCACCTACTGCTTGTAGCTGGCAGTAAGGGGTGAGACAACGTGTGAAAATGTTGCCAGGAGCTAGGATTTAGTCCATGGTTTTGTCTGTTCACTGACAAGGACAAAGGCTACGAAAGAGGGGATTGCAAAAAATTCAATTGATACTGTACATTTTAGTTTTGAAATTTTATGGAGTAGTATTGCTATAATTACTCAGTATGAATGCACATTATTTTCAGTGTGTGCTCAAAATAAAAAAAAACACTTGATAATGATGCCACGCAACTGAACTGGTCCACAGCTCTCATACAGAAGGACGATTTTGGGAAGGAAGGACTAGAAGTGTGATTGTCATGGAGACAGTGTACAACAAAATAGAAATCAAAAGAAATAGCACTCATATCTCAGAAAACATCATATTAATCAGAAGTTACTAATGATGTGCCTTCAGGCTGTTAAACAGGCTCAGAATCCCAATTCTGGACTGGATCAGCACCCAACTCATCAGCAGGCTGATAATGATGTCACTCAGCTGGTTGCTGGGTGGTATCATATAGATTAAAGAAGGCAGCCGCTGTGTGATAGGAGTGGCTGGCTCTATTCAACTACATAATGTTTCCACCCATTAAACCAGCAGAACAGCATCATGATCAGCCTTGCTGATAATTGGCCAATCACTGTTGAGCCCCCTACAGCCTGAGCTGCATTGAATGTGACAGTGACATGCCTCTGAAGGCTGCTACTCATGACAATATGTTTGCTTTGCATGCACAAGTAAACATAAAAAAAGAGTTCAGTGTGCTTGAGGTATTTGAAAGTTTCTATCATGTCCCCTCTCTCCCTCCTTTCCTCAAGGCTATACATTTTTAGTTCCTTTAGTCTTTCTTCATATGTCTTCTGATGCAGACTCTGCATCATTTTGGTTGCCCTCCTCTGGACAGCCTCCACCCTGTCTATGTCTTTGCGGAGATGGGGTATTTACTACTTTTATCTTTCAAAAGGATTGGTATAAAGAAGATGTTGAAATTGTAGTTAAAAAGTTTGAAGCATATTGAAATCTTAAGACAAACACTGTGTTTGAGAGCAGTAGTGGATCAGGCTATGTAGCAAAGTGACCCCTGCTACCCCATTGACCAGCAAACAGTAGTTATTTTAGCTCAATATGAGTTCAGAAATGGAGCATTTCACATTTTTCTGGGTAAATGCTACCTGTTGACATAATTTCTACCCCCTTTTCAAAAATTCTAGATCAGACCCTGTTTGAGAGATATAGATTATGTAAAGAGTATCAATAGAGAGTGAATCAATTGATCAGTATTTGACTGAGGTATCCAGGGCCAAAAGCTGTGAATTTAGATACCAGACCAGTGTACTGATAAGAGACAACATTGTATTTGGCATAAAAGATGGCAGACTAGAAGAGAAGTTATGATGCATGTCAGATGTAATCTTACAAAAAGCACTTAGTAGTCATCTGTAGAGCATCAGAAGCAACAATGACCCGGATACAAACAATGACAGCCGGTGGTACAAGAACCAATGCCGTGAGTATTCATCTTGTCCATACCAACATGAGCCCAGTGTAGCCCCTCCATTCTAAGTGTTTACATGGTATTTCTCATTAGTGGGGGACAGGGAGTGTACAGTGAGCCCTACTACTGACTTTGGGACTGGAGTGATCTTCCAGGCACTCGACAACCAGGATCACATCGTAGCTCAAGGACAAGTTACCCATTGAGCATGAATCGGTACCCACTTCTGGCTGGGCATGTAAGCTTGCACCACGTCTAACTCACACTTAGGTAATCCTGTAAGGCACTATCAAATCAGCATGTAAACAAAGTTTCGGTCCAATTAAAATGTTCTTTTTTTGAGGTTCAAAGTTGTTGCATTGCAAACAATTTATGTGTAAGTTAAGATTAGTGCTAGGGTATTTATTTATTTGCTTTTAATAACCGGGTAAGCACGCTAGACAGCAAGTGCCTATTTTCAGGTACGACCCGGGAGAATTACAAGGTAATTACATAGGAGAAATACATTAGAAATCAATTACAATCAGGAGCAGACATACTCCAATGGTGAGACAGAGAAGCAGTTACATAGTAGCATTACAGTCAGGAGGAGACAGACTCCAATAGTGGGAATAAAACATCAGGGATTTTTAAGGCAGGAGAACAAGCAATGGAATTACATACACACATGTCACAGATTACCAACATACAGCTATGGAATTTCATATACTCAGGCATTTCTGTTATGTGTGGGTGCTTAGGTTCTTGCTGGGGAATGCTGTTGCCTGAGGACCAACCCTGGTTTCACCGGCTCCCATGAGGTGGAGGTCTCATTACAGGCTTTATTAATCAGAATTTAACTGTGTCACCATGGATGTTGTGGTTACTACTATACAAGGCTGAGGGGCCTGGGTCAAAAAACTCCTGATTAAGGGGGGGTGTATTCAAGGTTTAAATAAATTGCATGGTGCCAGTGCCTTCACCCAGAGAGAGGCTTTAAGTGAGCTTGGTATAGGTGTGATACAATCCCCTTGGATACAGTACCTCCCCACAGGATCATCCCACCCATGAACCAATGCAGTGCAATAAGTCATCCCAATTAGCATTAAACATATACAATAATCACTCAGACAAGTGTTTAAACAACAACAACAACAAAAGGAAAAAAACAGTAAGTTTATTTAGGGACTGCAAGGCTCTGAATGGATGAAAAGGGGTTAGGTAAGCAATGAGATAGACATGCAGCACTGATTGTTTCTTCAGTGCCCTTCTAGGCTTAACCTACATACAAGTGGGCTGCTTTTGCATTGCCCTTTCAGGTACAGTCAATTATTGTTCCTCCCTAGGCTGTGATTAGATGCCTGTTCTGTTACAGCCTAAAATAAAGCAACCCACCC
This sequence comes from Neoceratodus forsteri, assembly GCA_016271365.2. Classification (NCBI taxonomy): domain Eukaryota; kingdom Metazoa; phylum Chordata; order Ceratodontiformes; family Ceratodontidae; genus Neoceratodus; species Neoceratodus forsteri. The sequence goes on along the minus strand of CM057454.1, from coordinate 1,017,791,801 downwards.
CCACACTACACATGCACAGTTTAGTTCCAAGCTTGTGCACCTGTACAGGGCACTGCCATGTTCCCCTGGTACCAGAATATAATCTTTGGTGACTCCTAGAGAGCTCCATGTGCTTTACTGAGCACTCAATCATTGAAACAGTGTACGCCCAATGACATATGTGGCTGGCAGTGGAGTACTTAAAGCAAAACCCAAAGGTTTTCAAACCTGAACTGAGGTTCAGTACTTGTAAATCCAGGCAGATGGCCAAGTCCATTTACTTGATTTCCCAAAGTAGGATACACAGAGTTGGTGGTTGCAGGGCAATCCCTGTGTTTACTCACAGTTTTCCCAGACTGGGGGATCTCCTTTGTTGTACAAGGGTGATGGTACAGTTTTCAGCATATCTCCCTTCTGGCTGGTTCCACTTCCTCTCTCTCCATCCTTTCTCACTCCCATTTGTGATGGCATTCGGTATCACATGCCTTCAGCTGTCCCTCCCATGTTGTTCTGGGGTTTTTGCTTCAGCAGTCTGTCAGTGACCTCCTCCTCATAGGCAACTCTCCCTATTTGTCTCAAGTGAATCCACCCCCACCCTACACATCCTGGCATCTAGTCCCATACAGTGGACATAATTGGTACTGGGCAGTGGTACTGACTGGATGGTTTTCAAGATGACCTTGGGTCCCAGTTCAGCTTCTGGCAGGACTACAGTGCAGCAAAGTCTTTCAGTTATAGCTTGCCTTTCAAGCTGGGCAAGCATGCAATTACCTCCTTTTCTGCAGGCAGGAATTCTGCTTCTCCCTCTGTTTCTTCAGGCAGATGTGCAGTCTGCTTCTGCAGCAGCTCCACCAGTCTGCTTTCCTGATGGCTATATAAAATGTGGGGGGGGGGGACACCAAATAGGAACCAAAGGGGTTCTGACTTACAAATGCTATTTTCCCTAGCTATACCACTGCTTCTTTGCACCCTTTCAAGCATTAAGCAGTTGACTTGCAGTCCAGTGTTTGGTGAAGGATTCCAACTTCATTGCAAGTGCAGGTTGCTTGCTTTGTTGGTGGCAGGCAGCCTCCATTGATGTGCAATGGGAACCATGGCCATGGTGGCACTGGAGGTGTCGAATCTTCTCCACTTTCTCTGGCAGAGCTTGTCTGGTCCTCCACCACAAAACTGACATCCTTAGGGGCAGAGAGTGGAAGAAAGGTTGGCAGCAATGTGTCTGGGCTCTTTAGAGCCAAAAAAGCCCCCACATAATGGAAGGGGGTTTACAGCAATACATTTAAGGTGTGTTTACACATACTCTGGGTTTAGGCACCATTACAGCGCCTGTGTGTGATGTGCACTATTGTAAGTATTTCCACTGCATCCACATGCAGGAGCTGTGGAGTGATGCAGGAGCTGTGGATGTATTGCAGGTAGTCTCGTTCTCCCTCCCCCTTGTATTTTATGTCCCTCTCCTGGCTTCTAATACTGCAAGGAAGTCACTTCAGGTTAAACATGTTACTTTTTAGAATTCTGTGGTGGGCACAGTGGTTCACTGTAAGCAGCCAAACTAGCACTGGAGCGTTTTGTACCAGTCTCTGTTGTCACATGGATGTATGCCGGGGTAAGGGGCTTCACCAATCAGTGACCAGGATTTTTCTGCTCATTTTCTAATGTGTATTTACCCAGGACAGCAGAGATGTTATGGGTCAATTGCAGCAGAGTCATGTTTTTCTTCAAATTGCACAACAGGATATAGCTAAGTACTAGGAGGTCAAGTCAATCGCTTAAGATTGCAAAACAATCTTCTGTTGTACAATTTAGTACTGAATCTCCTGGTTCATAGAGCCCCATCCTAGGGTCTCTAAACAGGTCGGGTGGGATTCTGGTAGCCAGTAAGGGTAAGAAAGTGAGGTCACTTGTCCACAGAGGCCTTTTGAGTGCAAGTGATCCAGAGATGCTGTGTAACATTTATTATTTACTTACTTACTAGCAGAAACAGGCCATACAATCTATCAAGTCTGCTCAAATGTGCAGCTAGCACCCCGCTTGCAGCTGCCCCTCCCCCCTTGACCCTCCCCACACACAGATGAGTGCCAACTGACCTTGAACCAGATTAAGGTGTTGATGGTATTTCCAGTGAATGGGGGAAATTTGGCCAGGACACCGGGGACATTCTCCTACTCGCTGGTAGAGGGAAGATGCTGTTCTAGGAGAGGACGGCAGTCTGCCTCAGGATGGCTGATGAGGAGGTTGTGGAGTTTGAGCAGCCGGTGGTTTTATCCCTGACCACAGCTGTGGCTTTGCATGGGGATTCTGAGCTAATTTCAGATATTTTGAATGAGATTTCTGCTGTTCCTATTAATGTACCTCGCGATGTTGAGGTAGCGGAGATGGCGAGTTTCTCGGCTCCACAATTGCAGCCCCAGGTTACTACTGTGCCTTTTGACACAACTTGCCCTCCTGAGACTGTTTCCCTGCTTGACAGAGCCATCTGTTGACTTGACAGTACTGATAGGCTTCATGTGAATCAGCAAGCGGCTGACAGGAGCGAGGGTATTGCGTCGGTTTCAGATGCATCAGAGAAGCGACCTACTGGAATGCGGAAATTGTCTGTTGTCTCCGGGCAAGACGTTCCCTTTACAGGAAAGGATTAGTCTAAAGATTTGGCTCTTCTGAAGGCTGGATGGATCCAGGGGGTGGATGGACGATGGCTCCCAGACTCGAATTAGGAGGATTTCTCAGATACTTCTTCAGGTATTTCTCCTCCTTGGGAGGCAGTTTCTGCTGGCGTTTCTGCACCTTTTGCTACTACCAGGGGGGTTGCTTGTGGACACAGAACTATTGGCTGCGGTACCGGGACCTTCTGGCCTGGGTTCCATGGACACTTCACCCAGGATTTCTCCCCCCCAAGTGGAGAAAAGAGACAATGTGGGCCATTTTTCCTCTGACTTTTTCAAAAATAATAGAGTGGAGCAAGCTCCTTTTTGTAATGCTGTCCACTTACGTCATAGAGGTGGTTTGCAGGAGCACCTGTCAAAGGGTTTTATAACAGAATGCATTGTTTTGTTGCTGACAAGTGTGGAGTTTGTTAGCCCCCGTTCCTGTATTGTCTTTGTCTCTATTGTTTGTTATATGTTTATGCATAGACTGGCCACCTATGCTTATTTGTGGTATATGTTGTCTGTTTCAATGTCTTTCCGTCCAGCAAAAACAATATCTACCCAGCTACAAAACCCTTTTACTGTTCAAAACAAGAATTCCTGACTGAATTTAGTGTTTTCTGCCCCAGAACACTGTTTCTTCATGTTGTTTGCAATCCAGGAGTAGTGCTTTTGTATAGCGCTCCTTCGCGACAGTTTGTTGTGACCTGCACGAACGTGCGCACCTTCGTGCAGCTCGAAAATGCCGCGAACGCTAGGAGAATTTCTTTTCCTCTAAAATACACTATAAAGTTCTATGCCCACTTATAAAAGATGTCTAGTTGTTTATTTCAGTGAAATACTTGCAATTATGAGACCAGTTCAATGTTAGTTTCTGAGAGCCTCTCCAGCCAATATTAAAGGTTGGCTTTTGTAAACACTTCCCACCAGCAGTGACAAAGAACTGATTTTAAACCCCATTTTTACTTTATATGCATTTCTTGTAATGTTAGTAACCTTCCTAAAAGTTAGGCTATGATAGCCTCAGTAGTTCTAGTAACTAGTAATATGAAAGAATGTGAAAGAAAGCCTTGGAAAGGATTGTAATACCTGGCAGAAACTGGAGCAGCTTGTTGGTGTCTGTGCTGTGCTCTTTCTCTCTAGGAGCTGGCCGACCATACTGCTAATACTTTTATGCTTAGAAAGGAGGGGGCTTACTGGGCAAACATGTTGTAAAACCTTCTAAGCAATATACTAATGTTTTCATTAGTCATACATACAACCAGAATATGTCATAATGCTTTATTTAATAATTATAATGTAGAAATCATTGTTTTACTTAAAAGTTTGTTTAAAACATGTGATTGATGGATCATCCATCCAATGAGCATACCTCTCAACTGTCCCTGATTTTCAGGGACGTCCCTGATTTTGCCTCAAAAATTTACTCTGTCCCTCCTAAAAGTTTTGTTTCCATAGCTAAACACTAGGGATTGTAAGCACAAAATAGTGTCAAGCATTAAAGTTACAGACTTGTTCTTTATAAAATGCATTTTGCACTAAGCCCCATATTCTACCAGCTTTGTGGGTGGATATCATTAATTTTGAAGATTTGTCCCTGATTTTGGTCCTTTCTCCCTGATTTTTTTAAGCCTTGTCCCTGATTTCTGTGGCAGGAGGTTGAGAGGTATGCCAATGAGTGAACACTAAAGAGTATATATATCCAGCAGTTTAAAGAGAAGTCAGTAGCAGTCAGGATGGTGAAGTGAGTGCATCTGGAACTAGTGCCCTAGTTAAGACCTAAAGACTGCTATTCATGTTTGTGTTCTTGTTTAATATGCCTTGTCATTTTATTTTGTCGGATTAGGTTCATTTATGCCTTATTTTATTTTGGTACTTTGCCTGGCAGTACTCCTAATAAATCTGAAAACGTTACTGAAGTTTATAGCCTCCATTGCAATTCTTCTTTACACTGCCTAGTTCCTTCCACACTGGTGTTAGAAGTGGGATCCTGGTTATATTTAACTGGTGAGTCTGTCCAAGACTCTTGTGGACTCTGTATGCAGAAGGAACAGGCGCATCTTGGCATTTTTCCTGGGACTGTCACTCGCTCAGTGTCTGCAGCCTTTCATATACCCTTGTTTTTGGGCATGGAGCCAGTTGTGAGGAAGAAGGAAGGGGAACCAAAGGTTGAAGAAGAGCCTGGGGTGCAGGTGAGTGGAGATGGAACAGGAGAGGAGATCCCCCCCCCCTGGAGACACATGAACTGGTAAGGTGGCTATGTAGGCACCAGATGGAAATGGCAAAACAAAGAGAACTAGATAAGAAAGAGTATGAGGCCAGATGGGCTGATACCCTGAGGGCAATACAAGCTCTGGGTGTCAACAGACCACCAGATCAACCTGCAGGTGGACTTAAAGATCTTAAAATAGTGAAATTAACAGACTCTGATGATATAGAAGCCTACCTTATGACTTTTGAAAGGGTTGCTACAGCATGTGCATGGCCCAGAGATCAGTGAGTGATTCGTTTGGCTCCTTACTTAACTGGGAAAGCTCAGCTGGCATATAGTCACATGGAGGTGGCCCATGCAAATGATTATGAGCAGATAAAAGTGGCTATATTGAAATGTTATGCTATAAACACTGAGACTTACCGACAGCGGTTTCGAACATATAAATATCTGAATGCAGACAACCCTCAGGACGCCTATGTATGTTTAAAAGACTTATGTCACAAGTGGCTCCAGCCAACTACTAAGACACTCGAACAGATCCTGGAGACCATTGTATTGGAACAATTTGTCAAGATCCTCCCACAAGATGTGCAATTATGGGTAAAAGAACATCGACCAGAGACTTCTGATGCTGCAATCCGTCTTGCAGAAGACTTTATTGCTGCTAGATCTTCATGACCAAAAGCAATTTTGCCACATAGTCATCCTCCCACTATACCCAGACAGGCTGTTTTTCCTTCCTCTCCCTCTCTGACAAATCAGCCAATAGTGACAAAGGCATATCCCAGGCTACAAAGTGGATATAAGTCAGATGTCATATGTCATGAATGTGGTGGTAAGGGACACATAGCACAATTTTGTCCTAAAAGAAAACCTGAATCCACACACTTAGCTTTAGCCAGCTGGGGGCACTATATGTTACCAGTTCAAATTGGGCACAATACTGTATATGGCCTTCTTGATTCAGGGAGTAGACAGACTCTCATACAAAGCACCTTATTAGACACAACTTCTAAAGATACACTTCAATCTACCAGAGTAACATGTATACATGGGGACACTCATTCTTACCCCCTCTATAATTTAGACATAACAGTGCAAGGGCATACACATAACATCCAAGTGGGTGTTGTCCCTAACCTACCAGTCCCTGTACTGATTGGGCATGATTATCCTGCCTTCCAGACTTTGGTAACTAACAACCTAGGTGCCACAGTAATCAGATCTCAGACGAGAGAAGGCCTGGAACAGATCTTTCCTTTCTCTTCTGATATTTATAGGGACACTATAAAAGTAAGAAGTCAAAAGCACAGAAGCGGAAGGACAAGAAAGCGGAACCAAGAACATTTCAGGGGCCTGATATGGATACTGAGTCCATGACATCAAAAAGACTTTAAGACTGCACAACACCAAGACCCTAGTCTACGGGACTATTTTTGTCAAATGAATGATGGTAAAGAAGACAAGTATAAGATGTGTAATGGTTTATTGTACCGTAGATGTGTCAATCCAAAAACTGGAGAAGCAGTAGACCAATTAGTAGTACCCCGCAAATACAGACAACAATTACTGGAATTAGCCCATGATATAACCTTAGCTGGTCATTTGGGTAGGGACCGCACATTAAATCGACTATTACATCGATTTTATTGGCCTGGCATTCATGAGCAGGTGGCACACTTTTGTAAAAGTTGCACAGAGTGCCAAAAAGTAGCCAGGTTAAATAAAAGTGATAAAATACCCCTATTGCCATTGCCACTAATAACAACCCTTTTGAGCGAATAGCTATGGACATAGTTGGTCCACTTCCAAAAGTTCAAAGGGTAATCAATACATATTAGTGGTGTGTGATTACACTACTAAGTACCCAGAGGCTATTCCTTTCGCATTATCACTGCTTCAAGAATAGCAGAGGAGCTAGGTAAACTTTTAGCAGAACAGGTATACCAAAAGAAATCTTAACCGATAGAGGCAGTAATTTTTGCTCTCTCCTACTAAAAAGACTGTATAACATCTTGGGTATCTCTGCTATTCACACTACCCATATCACCCACAGACAGATGGTCTAGTGGAATGTTTTAACCAGACACTTAAGAAAATGCTGCAAAAATTTTGTCAGGAGGAAGGTCGAAAATGGGATGTGGTCCTCCCCTTTTTAATGTTTGCATATAGGGAAGTACCTCGTGCCTCTACAGGGTTTTCTCCTTTCGAGTTACTCTACGGCCATAACCCGCGAGGTCCACTAGACCTGATAAAAGAACAATGGGAAGATGGGCAAATCTCACAAGGTCAAGATCCTATTGACTATATATCCCACCTTAGAAAGAAATTATTTAGATATATAGAACTAGCACACCAAGTCAATAGCAAACAACAAGGAATACAAAAATTATATTATGACAAAGGTACAAAACATAAAGAATTCCAAGAAGGAGAGAAAGTTTTACTGTTGCTTCCATCATCAGATAATAAGTTATATATGAAGTGGCAAGGACCGTATACTGTGGTTAAACGAACAGGCCCTGTTACTTACCAGATTGAGTTGCCAGATAAAATAAAAAAACTTAATATGTTTCATGTGAACCTACTGAAGAAATGGGTAGAAAGAAAAGACCCCCCTGTATGTTTTATTCATCCTGAATCTTCTGTCAGTGAATTAGATACAGTGTACCAATGCTTAGATGGAAAGGGTGGCATTTCTGATCTTAGAATAAACCCTGAATTGTCTAGACAGCAAAAAGCAAAGTTATACACGATGTTGCAATCCTTCACTAATTATTTCACAGGAATACCTGGCAGGGTGGTAAATATTCATCACAACATAGAAACAACTCAGAAGGAACCTATAAGGGTAAGGCCTTATAGAATTCCAGAGAGACTTAGACCTGAAGTAGAAAGAGAACTGACAAAAATGCAGCAATTGAGCATTATTGAGCCTTCCCACAGTGATTGGAATTTCCCCATGGTCATTGTAAGTAAAAAAGAGGGTGGGGTTCGGATTTGTCTAGATTTAGAAAGCTGAATGATATATCCAAATTTGATAGTTATCCGATGCCCCGTGTTGACGACATTCTGGATCACCTGGGAAAAGCACAATTTATTTCTACCCTTGACCTCACCAAAGGATATTGGCAAATTCCTTTAAATCCAAAAGACAAAGAGAAAACAGCTTTTAGTACCCCATTGGGACTATATCAATTTATTGTTATGCCATTTGGTCTCCATGGAGCTCCAGCAACCTTCTAACGGCTCATGGACAAACTCCTTTTACCACATTCTGCATATAGCGCTGCTTATATGGATGATGTGGTGATATTTAGCAACACATTGTCAGACCATCTACTTCATCTAGCGACCATATTGAATGTTATTACCTCTGCGGGCTTAACAGTTAACCCAAACAAGTGTTCATTAGCCATGAAAGAAACTGAATATCTAGGCTTTCAAGTGGGTAGAGGTCGGGTACAACCCATAAAATCTAAAGTCGAGGCTGTCGCAAGTAGTCCAAGGCCAGTGTCTAAAAAGGATGTGAGGTCTTTCTTAGGACTTGCCAGTTATTATAGGCATTTCATCCCAAACTTCTCTATGATTGCTAACCCCCTTACTGAATTAACAAAAAAAGTCTGCCTGAAAAGGTGACATGGACACCAGAGTATGATGATGCCTTCACAACAATCAAGGCAATATTGTGTTCATTTCCAGTTTTACGTTCACCTGACTTTACAGTGCCTTTCATACTACAAACAGATGCATCTAATACGGTATAGGAGCTGTATTATCCCAAATTATAAATGGTGAAGAACATCCTATCATTTATATTAGTAGAAAGCTACATGAAAGAGAAGTTAAATATTCTACCATTGAAAAAGAATGTTTGGCAGTGTGCTGGGCCATAGAAACATTAAGATTTTATTTATGGGGAGCTGAATTTGAGTTATGGACAGACCATAACCCATTGTGTTGGCTTAATGTTATGAAGGACCGTAATCCCCGAATAGTGAGATGGTACCTAGCATTGCAACCATATTGTTTTAAAGTGAAACATAGGAATGGCAGTGAACATAACAATGCTAATTTCATGTCAAGGTATGGCTATGACCATACTATTACAGACCTCGGGGTAAAGTAGATATAATTTAATTTTTGAAAAAAAAAAAAGAGAAAATCAAAATTGGGACCCTGAGGTGGAGCCAGAGGAGTGGGTGGGCTTCAGCTCCATCTCTTATAATAAGAGATCTGTTCTAACTATAAACAAATGACACTGATAATCAGTATCTTTTGTTATTTTAAGGTGGGAGGAGAATGTCAAAGGGTTTTATAACAGAATGCATTGTTTTGTTGCTGACAAGTGCGGAGTTTGTTAGCCCCCCCATTCCTGTATTGTCTTTGTCTCTGTTGTTTGTTATATGTTTATGCATAGACTGACCACCTATGCTTATTTGTGGTATATGTTGTCTGTTTCAATGTCTTTCTGCTCAGCAAAAACAATATCTACCCAGCTAAAAAGCAATAACGTGGTTTAAATGTGTATGGCCCCTTTAAGACTGCCATAATGAGTCAAATCACTTTAAAAACCCTTTTACTGTTCAAAACAAGAATTCCCTACTGAATTTAGTGTTTTCTGCCCCAGAACACTGTTTCTTCACGTTGTTTGCAATCCAGGAGTAGCGCTTTTGTATAGCACTCCTTCGTGACAGTTCGTTAGCGACCTGCACGAGTGCGCTTAACCGATGCAGCTAAAGCGCCCATGACGGCTGGGAGAAGTTGTTTTCTCTAAAATACACTATAAAGTTCTATGCCCGCTTATAAAAGATGTCTAGCTGTTTATTTCAGTGAAATACTTGTGGTATATGAATATGGTATATGTGGTATATGTGGTAAGTGAAAGAGGCAGTATAGCGCAGTGGTCTAAGGCTCTGAGCTGCAAATCTGGAGACATCCAGCAGACCAGACCTGGGTTTGAATCCCACAGCTTCCACTTGCATATTGTGTGACCCTGAGCAAGTCACTCAACCTCCTTGTGCTCCCAGGTTGCTCCTGTAAAAAAGCTTTCAGCTTAGTGTGCTATACCTGGTTAAACAACTAAATAAAAAAAAACCAAAAAAAACTTGCAATTATGAGACCAGTTCAATGTTAGTTTCTGAGAGCCTCTCCAGCCAATATTAAAGGTTGGCTTTTGTAAACACATCCCACCAGCAGTGACAAAGAATTGATTTTAAACCCCTTTTTCACTTTATATGCATTTCTTGTAATGTTAGTAACCTTCCTAAAAGTTAGGCTATGATAGCCTCAGTAGTTCTAGTAACTAGTAATATGAAAGAATGTGAAAGAAAGCCTTGGAAAGGATTGTAATACCTGGCAGAAACTGGAGCAGCTTGTTGGCGTCTGTGCTGTGCTCTTTCTCTCTAGGAGCTGGCCGGCCATACTGCTAATACTTTTATGCTTAGAAAGGAGGGGCTTACTGTGCAAACATGTTCTATGGTCTGTGGTCTATGGTTCTATGGACATGGTCTATTCAAAACCATTTTGGAGAACAAAGGGAAGAGACTAACAAAGGATTTTTACATCTTGCATATGTCCCAGGCCAGTGTTCATCACCTTCAGGAATTCATCACATTCTGGGTCTTTGAGCTACAATAACAGTTTTCTGGTCACAGGTATTTCACCATTTATTGTGGATTTGATTACTTTTCATCAATCACGTGGCACCTCTGAGAACATGGCTTTATATATTGTGCTCTGCAGTATCATGGGGCAAACGCAGACCAGCAAGACCAAGAGGACTAGATGCCTACAACAAAACTAATCTGCAAAATGATTAAAGCGTACCTTCTTAGGATACTACTTATGCTACTTCTGATATCTGGAAATGTTCATCTTAATCCGGGCCTACCAGCCTAGCACCCGTGCCACAAAAGGAGGAGGGTCCTCACATTAGCCTCAATTAATGTCTGCAGCCTCCTTAACAAACTGGACATCTTGCAAACCTGGGTCCAGCAACATAGCCCTGATGTACTCTCTGTTGTGAAACATGGCAACCCCAAGATACCAGGCGCTGCAGTCACCATCCCTGGATACTCTATATTCAGGCAGGACAGGGTTTCCAAGCGAGGTGGGGGCTGTGCCATCTACCTGAGGAATTCCTATCTGGGTCAAGTCTTCCTGTTGTCAAACCCTAAACCACCTGCATGAGTTCTCATATTAAGTTCTACTTGAGGCGCACAACAAGGAGCTCACCATTGCCTCTGTGTACCTACCCCCTAAAGATCAGCACAATGGATTTATGAGCATATTGGAAAGCCTACAAGGATTACACCATAACTCTGAACTCATAGTACTAGGTGACTTCAACATAAATTGGCTATCACTGGAGGCCAGTATCTACAAGGATGCTGTCACGTCACAGAACCTCACCCAGCTTGTTACCACCCCCACCAGATGCAACTACAGGACAGGGTTGTGAACACTTCTGGACTGGATCCTAACTAATCACCCTGAATGAATCTCAAAAGTCTCAGTGCTCCCTGATGGGATCAGTGACCACTCACCAGTCACATGTACCTGGACAAACAAATTCATTAAGCCCCCTTCTAAAATAATCCACACCAGAGTGTTAAAGCAGGGGTACCTTGAGCTACTAAAGACACACCTGAGCCACCTAGACTGGGCACCAATCGACTCTGCCATTGATGTAAACCAAGCCTTAGACCTTTTCATCAGCCACTTCACTCGCGGCCTGCAATATCTTTGCACCACTCAAAAGCTGAAGGTCAGGGCAAAGCTAACCTTGGATAACCCCAATCTAATCACTTTACTCAAACATAGGGATCATCTCTGGCACTGTGCCCATGCAACATCCAAACCTGGGGATATTCATAAATATAAAGCTGCCAGAAATGAGTGCATGGGCAGTTAGGAGAGCCAAAAGCAAATACTCTCAAGGAAACTCTCTCCAACTCCTGGGGTGATGGAAAAAATTTTGGAGTAACTTGAAAGACCTTACAGGCAGGACCTAAGTCACCACCCACCATGCTAAACATAAATGGAACACCAACAACTGACCTGTACACCATCACCAACACCTTTAACAATCGTTCTCCAACTTGGATAGTGTCCTCCCTTCTAATTTCTTTGATGCCCCCTCTGGTAGTAACCCTCCTGCAACTACTCCACTCCTACACCCTGCCCCACAATTCTACTTCAAGGAGATCCCAGTACATGAAGCCAGAATCTATATTCGGAAGCCCATTCACAATGCAGGCTACAGTGGTGACTCCCTTGACCTGAAATTGTTAGCACTTGTCCTTGAAGAAGTCCTTGAACCCTTGACAAAGGTCCTCAATCTATCACTAAGGATGTCCCAGTTCCCATCTCGCTGGAAACAGGCTACCATCACACCGGTACACAAAAGTGGAGACAAATCACTGCACTCCAACTACAGACCTATCTCCATCCTCCCTCCATTGTCTAAGGCCCTGAAGCACATCGCCTCAGACCAATTAGTCAAGTACCTGGAAAAATACGACATCCAGTGTCCTGAGCAACACGGTTTCCAAAAAGGGCACAGTACCACCACTGCACTATTAGAATTCACAGGCTTCATCCATACCACACTTGATCAAGGAAACTGTGTTGGGTCAGTATTCATCGACCTTACGAAAGCCTTTGATACTGTGAACCACCCACTCCTACTCAAGCAATTATCAAACATTGGGCTCTCCAATGAAGCACTGCTCTGGTTTTCAAGCTACCTTGGGGAGAGGGTCCAGCGGGTTAGGATTGCCGGTGTTACCTCGGAAGAAAAGCCAGTCCTTTCAGGGGTCCCACAGGGGTCCATCCTGGGGCCACTACTCTTCAGCCTCTTCCTCAATGACCTTCCCAGTGTCTGTCACCAGAAATTACTGCTCTACACTGATGACGGAGTCATGTTCACCAACCACCAAAATGCAGAGCTCCTCGAGAAACAATTACAGCTTGAATTCATGCGCATCGAAGAATGGTTCAAGTCACACAAACTGGTCATGAACTACAGCAAAACAAAGGTTATGACCTTCTACAACGCCAGGAGCAAGTACAAATCCCGTGACCTCACCATCCTAAACCAAACAGGGACCTTACTTGAACACGTTCCTGATTTTAAATACCTAGGTGTCACATTGGACAGCTCACTGTCCTACCATCGGCACATAGATTCTGTCGCCAAAGCCACCAACATCCGTATAGGCCTGCTCTACAGGCACAAACACTGCATGACTCCTGACACTCTCCGGTTGGCTATCAACAGCTTTGTCACCTCCATCATTGATTACGGGCTAGCAATTTATGGCTCTGCCTCTGCCCTCCGCAGAATTACAGTTGCACTCAACAAAGCATGCAGGCTGCTAACTGGGGCTGATCGACTTATACACACTTGTGACCTGTACACTCGGGCAGGATGGCTACCTCTCATCAGCCAGATACAGTATCAAACCTGCCTCTTAGCCAAAAAAGTCCTCCTCGGGGTCATGCCCCCGGGCATTGAAAAGCTACTTATTGACCACCACAGCACCCAGAAAACTAGAAGTTCACAACAACTAACCTTCCTTGTCCCCAGATGCCGGACTACCATGGGCCAGAGGACCTTTGCCCACAGAGCACCACAGTGGTACAATACTCTCAACAAAGAAACTCTTACTGCTGCTGCTCTTGGCCCTTTTAAGAGACAACTCCGACTTCATCTAATTTCAACTAGTTGTTGTGACTGCCTCGCCTAATCGGGGGCCCGCCGTTCACTGCCCTCCACTTCAGTCTTGAAAGCTATCTCTCCCCGCCTTACCTCCTTCTACCTGCCTACCCCCTTGCCCCCTCTGACTTTTATCCCTCCTCTCTCTCTCTTTCTCCCCTTTAGAGCTCTTACCCTCACCCTCTACCCTCCGACAATGGCCTTCCTGCCTGCATACCCCCTTCCCTCTCACCTGCAGTGCTTATTTCCAAGATTGCCCTTGGCTGGTTATGTCATGCTACCTAACATTTGGCACATTTTGAAATACTGGAATTTCCTAAGCCTCAGTCTCTTACTTCTTGTTATTGTGTAACTATGTATTATTATGTTGACCTTTGTATGTATGTATACCCCCCATTCCTTCGACGTGGAACCTTTGTAAACGAGCAGTTCCTGCTCAAAGGTATTTGTAATCCTAGATTTCAATAAAATAAAAAATAAAAAAATGTTGTAAAACCTTCTAAGGAATATACTAATGTTTTCATTAGTCATACATACAACCAGAATATGTCATAATGCTTTATTTAATAATTATAATGTAGAAATCATTGTTTTACTTAAAAGTTTGTTTAAAATATGTGATTGATGGATCATCCATCCAATGAGTGAACACTAGAGAGTATATATATCCAGCAGTTTAAAGAGAATTCAGTAGCAGTCAGGATGGTGAAGTGAGTGCATCTGGAACTAGTGACCTAGTTAAGACCTAAAGACTGCTATTCATGTTTGTGTTCTTGTTTAATATGCCTTGTCATTTTATTTTGTCAGATTAAGTTCACTTATGCCTTATTTTATTTTGGTGCTTTGCCTGGCAGTACTCCTAATAAATCTGAAAACGTTGCTGAAGTTTACAGCCTCCATTGCAGTTCTTCTGTACACCGCCTATTTCCTTCCACAGCATCCAGACAGGACTTATGTGGCCAGGACTTTATTGATTAACTCTATGCATTTTCGTGCCGTAGATAATTTTGCTCTGATAAATATTAGAGGCAAAGATTATTTTGATGTGAGCTTTAAAACCTTTATGGGGTTAGATTCTTTTTGGAGGAAGTATGAATCTCTCAAAATGACTGCATTATGGGCACCTTTCTGGGCAATTCCATTAACCAACCCCTCTTTAAAACTGTTAATATTATGTTCAGGAATGAGGGTGTTAATGTGGGGGATATTCTTTTTTGGCAGGGTAAAAAGTGTGATGTGTTGGGCCCTCCTGAGGCCATTATGGATTCTGAGGAAATTTGGACTGGAAATTGGAGGTTCAAAGTTAAGTTATGGATGGTTAAAAATGAAGTTCTCCATATACCAAACAGCTTTTTTTGGGTAAAGATAGGGGTGTGTGTTTTTACCTGGGACAGCCGAAGGCTTGTTATAAGTGTGGTAGGGGCAGGCACCTTAGTAGTATCTGTGATAGGGTACGCTGTGCCCTGTGTGGTGACTATGATCATGACAGTGCTGTTTGCAGAAATACTTTCCGCTGTAATCTGTGTGAAGAACAGGGCCATGCGTATCATCAATGCCCCTGGGCGGGTCAGAATAGAACTGGAGGCCCAGATAAAGATACCCTTATTAATCAGGCCCAAGACAGATGTAGGCCGCAGGGGGCGCCTTCCTCAGCTGAGGAGGAACCCCAAGCTAGGCCAGCTAGTCAGACTGATGCTTCTGCCCTGGTCCTACTCACACTGCTCAGGACCCTTTTCATGATACTGATGCTCCTTTCTCTTATACCCCTGAGGAACTTATCCCTTTCCAGTCTTCTCCTGTAGTACCTGATCTACAAAACCTATGCCTCCTCCAGGAACTGATTTTCGGCTCCCTAAGAGGGTGACTAGATCTGTCAGTAAATGTAAGGCCCAATCTGTACAGACCCTGCTTCAGAATACCTATCAGTTACTACAGGATGGAAATGTGGAATCTGAATCTGATGTTTCTTCAAGGTCTGAGGTAGTCTTGGAAATGGAGCGTGATATGACACCACTCTGCCTGGTAGGGGAGTTAAAAAGAAATTCGGTAAAAAAAGGAAAAAGGATAAAGAATAATTTTTTCTCTAATTTTCTATGGCTTCCTTACATATAGCATCCCTTAATGTTCAGAGTATTCAGAACATTAAGAAAAGAGCTGCAGTTGTATCCTTCTGTAAGGATTTGAAAACTGATATTCTCTTTTTACAGGAAACTAGACTTCATTATCTGCAAGATATTTCTTACACTAAGAGAATGTGGCCCTGGGGGATTTCTTTCGGGACATTTGGAGAGGATGCTGCGGATGGCCTAGAGATTTTGTTTTATACTTCCAATGTTAAAGTACAGCAAATCTTAGGTATTGTCACTGGATGTGCCTTTTTGGTAGATTGTTGTTGGTATGGTTTTACTTTGCGCCTGATCAACGCGTATGCCCCATAAAGTAAAGCAGCCAGGGTGGATCTGTTTAACATTATTAAGCCTTTTCTTTTTACTGAGAGACATGTGCTTTGGGGAGGGGATATGAACTGTGGCTTAGACCTAAAATTCAAAGATAATATTCAGAGGAAAGTTTATTGTGATTCTAATGCCCTTAGAGATACTTTATCACTTACAGGCCTTAAAGATGCGTATAGATTTTTGCACCAGGATAAAGGAGCCACATACTATGGAAGTACTTTATCTACACGTATAGATTTTATTTTTATATCCCACTTTTCATATCCCCAAAAGTTTCAACTTTTCTTTTCTGAATTCACTGATCATGTTTTGCTGTTATGTGATATTTCTTTTTGAAATATTACTGCCAGATTCCCTGCTGTTACTCTGAGATGGAAGCTGAATGTTTCTTTATTACAACAACCAGAGATAAGATTGAAATTAGCTGACTTATTTTTTTATAGGCAATCTGTGGCTGAATTTTATGAGGATTGGGTGCATTGGTGGATGGATACTAATGATGACTTTAAAAAGTTCTTTATTGATTTTGGTAAATTTACTGGTACTGGGGATTATTTGCGATATTTGCAATTTAGGGATCAGTTTTACAAATGAATGTCCTTACCCAATGTTTCGGACTGTAGAATTAAAACTCAACTAGATGAGATTAAATCACAAATGTTTGTCTTATAATTCTACTACAGCAACTGTCCAGAATGCAGAATTTAGATGTGGTACGACTAAACAACCATATTCTGATCCATATGCGGCCTGTAAGGATACAGTGTTTCATAAAGTTATGATGGGTTTATATGACAATATTGGATGTTTGAAAACATCACATGTGGAAATTTTGGATGTTATAGATTCCCATTTATTTCAGTTTTTGGGTACAGAACCTGCTTTTTGCATTCATGGGGTCAGAATGTCCCTTTTCCCATTCCTCAGTTAGATTCTACTTTAATTGCTGAGCTGGAAAAACCTATTTCTGCCCAGGAGGTTAGGGAGGCAATCACTAAATTAAAACCAGGGGTTTCTCCCAGGGTAGATGGTTTATCATATGAGTTTTATAAGCAATATATAGAGGAATTGAGTGTTATATTACCACATGTATTTCATTCTTTGGTTGAGACAGAAGAGAGGTTTATGCGGAATTTTGTTTCAGCATTGGTAGTTTTTATTTATAAATCTGGGGATCCATATGATTTGTGCAATTGGAGGCCTATCAGTCTTCTTAATACAGATTATAAGATATTTTCCTCCATTTTATGTAGTAGATTGCAAAGGGTGGCATCCGTGCTGATACATCTCACACAAACTTGCTCTGTTCCAGGGAGGCATATTAAACAAAATTTACTGTTGTTACGGGCTCTGATAGAATTTGGTAAACAAAATAAATTGTCTGGGTTTCTTTTGGCTCTGGATCAGTGGAAGGCCTTTGATACTGTTTCTCATGATTTTTTTGTTTACTGTTTTAAAGAATTATGGATTACCTGGTTAAATGCTAGCATGGATTACATCTTTGTATAAGGGTGCCTCTTTTTTCCCCATAGTTAATGGTTTGGTGGGGACAAGTATTGATTTAAAAGGGGAGGATCGTCAGGGATGCCCTCTGAGCCCACTACTTTTTACTTTTGTATTGGACCCCTTGATTAAATAGATTTTAAGTGACGACTTGGTTCATGATATTTCTCCAGCTGTGGATATTCCTCCTCAAAAAATCTCTGCTTATGCGGATGATATGTATCTTATAGTACAAGATTCAGTTTCAGGAATTAGGGCATTGCAACGGTTCGAGGAATTTCCCAGATTCTCGCGGGGGGGGGGTGTCTTAATTATGATAAATGTTTTGGTTTACAACTGGGTTTAGGGGATTCGGTACAAATGCTTGGCTCTGTGCATATAGTGCATTCTTATATTAAGATTTTAGGGGTTTATTTTGGGTCTTGCGATGTTGCCTCTTTGAATTGGGAGGATAAATTAGTGTTAGGTGAAAGAAAAGTACAGATCCTATTTTTATATATTAGTTATGTTTTTCCCTTACCTTTGAAATCTGAAACTTGACTATTGAGTTGTTTTTTTCAAATACTATGGGGTAACAGATTAAATCCCATTAAGAGATATTTTACTTGTCTGCCAATTAGGGCTGGTAGGTTTTGGCATGATAAACCCGGTGGTATTCTATTATTCCTTTTTTTTCATTTCAATCTTGCATAATGATCCGAGTGATGCTGAGGATTTATGGGTTGATTGGACAGATTTGCTATTTAGCTCCTTTTTCCAATACTGTGGCGATCAGGGAGTTAAGGGAATTAAGGGCCTCAGTCTTCCTGATTTTGCTGTTCCTGGTTTTAGAAAAATAAAAATATGGCAATTACAAAAAGCGGAGGCTTTTTTAATGAATAGGAAGCAGATCTATTGTAGGATTATGGAAATTAATTTTCTGGTTCAGGTAGCTTTCCCAAAGTGCTATCCCTCTAGATTACAGTTTGCACTTAAACTTTTAAGAGACCCTAGAGTCCCTGTTCATATGTGGGATGTCTCTTGGCTTTGTTGTTATGGGAGATTAGGGGTCTGTGGAAATTGGAAACATAAGGCGGTGGAGGAAAGGGAGTGTTTAAGACCAGGGTGTGATGGTTTATTGGAATCTTTAGAACATTTTTACATTAATTGTCCATATATTATGCTTTTTTGGCTTGATTTACAGAGTAAATGGAATTGGGGGCCTATTACTTATGAATCTTTAATTTTAGGAGATTATTTGTTTTTTTAAGGAGGTATCACCCTAGTACTTTAAATGTGATTTTTGCCTGTATAATATATCATCTTTAGCAAGCCCAGTGTCATTTTTATTTACAACATGTTGTTCTATTAAACTCTGTTATTATTTTACAAATTGAAAAAGCAATACAAAAAGTTAAAACTTCTAAATTTCTAAAGATGGATTGGAGGACATTTGTTATATTTTGGAAACATATGGCTCATTTATTTTGAATATTTTTTCTTTCTTTGATTGTTTTCTGGATACCCATTTCCTTTGTTGTTACACTGTTTACTTTTTGAGTGCCTTTGTGTTTTCTTGTGATGTTATTTCTCTGCAATAAAAAATTCTCCTACTGAACTGTAGGGGGACCACCTGTTGGCCATTTTCAAGATGACAGATGTGGAGGGTGCTGGTGGTGATGCTGGAGTGGAGAAAGAAGGGGATGTTCTCCCTAGTACATCTATGGTTGATGCTATTGTCAATGATGTTGATCAGACTCAGAGCTACTCAGATATGGAAGAAATTGTGGATTTTTTATTGGAGGATGTCTCTGAAAATGCACAGGATTCTACAAAGGCTCAGTCTGCCGGACAGGAATCTCTTCCAGAATCCAGCTCACCTTCAAGGTTGGTGTCTGTTGTTGCTTCTGGTTTAAGTCCATTAACACCTGAACAAGAAGAAATTCTATTGCAAAATGCCATCCTGTATAATAAGGCTTTCTTGTTAAAACTTTTGGTACAATCTGCAAAAACTTCACCTACAGCTGTGTCAAGAGTCGAACCTCTGGTTTCTATGGACTCAGGTACACCTGGGTTAGATATATGTGTTCCAGCTGTTTCCTTCCAAACCTCACAAGAAATACCTTCCCAGCTTAACTCCCCTGAACCTATGCAAAATGTACCTACACCGCATACAAGTGTGGAAAATCCACAAGACAATAACTTGGTTCCCATACCTAGACCTCCTGTCATCAACTTTGACTGGGATCTGGCCTCAGTGCTACAAGCTGCGGGATGGCTACCTACTTCAGGAAAAGGTTGGACTTCTCCTGGGCCCGTCTCAGCTGCAGAAATTATTCAGTCCTCTCAGTCTACCTCAAAGCAGCCTGTTTTGCCACTTAGACTGATTCCTTCTGTAAACGCGCTGACTGCAGCACCTTCATTCCCCACACCTTTGGTTAACAATTCAGGCTTACCTGCTGGGATGACTACTGAAAATCTGGAAACCAGGGACACTTCTACCTTTACAGGGCCCAGCACAGTTTCTCACTTGCCCTCGGAATCTTCACAGCATTCGGCTTCACGGCTTCATTCTAAGGATACCTCGTAACCCAACCCTGCTACGAGTGTGCACACTGAAGACTCCACAGGACATTCTCATCCTCCTATCTCAGAGAGCTTGACTGATGCAAGTAAGCAATAATGCCAGATGAAGGAGGCTTCTACTGAGGAATTAATGCATGGTTGGAGGGAGTTGTGGCATGAGGCTTTGGGCTAGTGCCTACAACCACCCAACCATGCATTAATTCCCCAGTGGAAGCCAACTTCTGAGGGCATTAATGCATTTGTAACACAAGAATACTTCCGTTTTTGTAACGATGTGTGTTCTGTTTGCTGCTGTGACAGGTAGTGGTGGTAGAGCATGACCCGGTGACCCCGTGATTAATAGTTGGAGTGGACATTACAGTGATTAATCACCACTCCAACTTTGATCATGTGGTGCGTTTTGTCCAATGATGCTGCCTTATTTTGGGTTTCTCTTTTTTGCCGTGTTACAAATAGTGTTAATAACACAGACACTCCATTTAAGATGGCTGATTTATTTAAACAAGTGGGTGAACCTGCACAAAGGTGGAATGGAGTCTGTCTAAAATATACAGGCACTAAGGACATTTTCCCTGATAGAAAATATGTTTTGCGTGAACTCCTAGGGCGGGATATTCAAATGGGTTGTGCATGGTGCAACAGGGTTGCGACATGCGCAACCCACTGATGCACCCTGGTGCAATATTCAAAGGGGCTGGCTGCATTGTGCATCCCCCAATGCACCAGGATGCACCAGTAATGTATGTGGCACAAGTGTGGGGGGCGTGCCCATGCATATGCGGCACATCTCGATGTTCAGCCCGGGATGTGCGGCACATATGCAGGCACAAACCCACCTTGAGCCACACAGGGAAGTGCAATGTTGAGCCCCTCAAATCTGGAAACAAGTCAGGGACACCCACAGGTGGGCTGCTGCATTGCTGGGTGCAACACGGCATCCACCTGCTGTGAGATGCCACCCGACCACCCAGGATACAGTCCAGGAGCCTCCTGCCCAGGGGCATCATTTGCTGCCCAGTGTGGGCATGATGTAAATAACCCTGGTGTTCCAGTGGACCCTACCCCATCCTTGATCCTTGAGCATGTAATAAAGAAACCCTGGTGGTCCAATGGACTGATCTCTGACTCCCACTCACGGGCAGTAGTCAATCACCCTGTGGTCCAATGGTACTCCCTCTCCCCACCAGCCCATGTAGACCCCCATCACCCTGTACACCCCCTGGTCAGTGGTGGGCAGCAGCTCTCTGCCCGCAAGTTGTCCAACTGCCTGCCGAATGACAGCATACAGTACAGCTGTATGCCTATTGGTCCACTGCATGGGCCAATGGGCATGCAGACTGGACTGTACCACACAGTCCAGAAATGTGGATGAGCCATTCACATTTTGGGACTGTATAGTACAGTATGGTCTGTACGCCCATTGGCCCATGCAGTGGACAGATAGGCATACAGCTGTACTGTATGCTGTCACTCGGTGGCCGGCCGGGTGGGGAGCTACTGCCTGCCACTGACTGGGGGGATGCAGGTTGGTGGGGGGTCTATGTGGGCAGGTGGGGAGCAGGGTACCGTTGGACCATGGGGTGATTGACTACCACCCACGAGCGGGCATCGCAGATCGGTCCACTGGACCACCAGGGATTTCTTTACTACATGCCCATGATTGGGCAATGGGGTTGGGACCACTGGACCACCAGGGTTATTTTATACATATGCCTGCGATCGGACAGGAGATAGCGGTCCACTGGACCACCAGGGAGTGTATACGCTTATGCCCATGATCGGGCGACGGGGCGCAGTGCCCGCCGAGGGGCAGGGGGGCATCGGTCCCTGACGGCTGCAGCCTGGCAGGGCGCCAGGCGCAAGTCACCGGGGATCAGCGCACCGTATGCAAATGGGGTCATAATGACATGCAAATGGCCCCATTTGCACCTTGCATGCATGATGGCCTCATTTGCATGCCCAATGCTGAATATCATGGTTGATGTGCCTAGCGCACCCGCACTTGCACTGGTGCATCCCCTGCTCCCCACCTGCCACTTGCGCTGGTGCAGTGCGGGTGCCCCCAGTGCCATATTCAACGGTGCTAAGCCATGGCACAGCACCATTGAATATCACCTGGACTATGCCCTGGTTCAACCCAGTTGCACTGCACCCAGGCTTGTGCCTCTGCCCGGCACAATCTGAATATCTAGCCCTTAGTGAAAGCAATGGGTATCCCTGCACATGAATTGTTTGTGTTCATTCATATAAAAGGAGAAGATATTTATGACATTAGTTTTCGCATAACTGCTACTTTAGAAAAATTCTGGCAGAAACATGAAGCACTTAAGCTTCAACCTGAGTGGCAAGATTTTTTTCCTATCTCTTTGACCAAACCTACTGTTAAAACTATCACCCTGTTGTTTAGAAATGAGGGAGTTAATATAGAAGATGTTCAGTACTGGTTGAAGCAGAAGTGTGAAATATTACAGTCCCATTCCCATCCCAGATGGGGACTTAGTCTGGACAGGGGTTGGTGCATTAAAATAAAATTACAACACACTGACACTGGGATTTTACATCTCCCCAGTAGTTTTCACATAGGCAGGGATCGGGGTATTTGTTTCTACCTGGGCCAGCCCTAGACAGGCCAAAATCCCAGTGTCAGTGTGTTGTAAATCTATAGAAGGGCGGCCTACTGCCCTTTCCATTCCAGCTAAGTTAATCACAAATGGAAAGATAGTGGAAAATAAGTCCTTAGTCCTTGAAGAACTTAAGTCTCACTTTGCCACGGCGGGACTAGCTTTCAACTCTTCACCTTATGCTGGTACTGCGATGAGACAACCTAACCCCCCCCCCAATACCTAGCTCTGCACCTAACCCATTTCAACTGAGTGAGATAAATTTTAAAGAAGTTGAAGATGCTTTCCTTAATTTAGATATCAAAAAAAGTGCTGGGAATGATGGACTGGAACCCTTCTTCCTAATGATAGGATATGCCCATCTCACTGCCCCCATTCTTCATATCTTTAACCTCTCCATTACGTCCACTATTGTGCCGTCCTGCTGGAAATCAGCACACATCCTCCCTTTGTTCAAATCTGGTGACCCTTGCGATGTGAATAACTACAGGTCTATCTCCATCTTGCCTATCCTCTCTAAAGTTTTTGAAAAACTGATCCACAATCAGTTAAAATCTCACTTGGAAACCTTCTCTCTCATTAACCCAGCTCAATCTGCCTTCCGGGCAAATCACAGCACAAACTCTGCTTTAGCAAAAGTAACCAATGACTGGATCTCTGCTATGGATGCTAAGAAGGTAACTGGATCAGTCTTCTTGGATCTTAGTAAAGCTTTTGATACTGTTGATCACAACTTACTAGTCAACTGCCTCACTAATTTGGGTGCCATGTACCTTATTACCCAGTGGTTCTCTAGTTACCTATCAGGGAGATCCCAGAAAGTAAAAGCAGAAGGCTTTTATTCTGCTTCCTTACCAGTTGTTAGAGGTATCCCCCAAGGCTCCATCCTAGGCCCTATCTTGTTTTCATTATACATTAATGATCTAGATTCCAATATATCCATGTCTAATCTGCGTTTCTTCGCAGATGACACTGTGCTATATACCTCTGGCTCTACGCTATCCGAAATTAAGGGAGTGCTTCAAGCAGACTTTGCTCAACTCGAACATAATCTAATAAATGCAAAGCTCTTGCTTAACGCAAAGAAGACCAAAGCTATGATATTCTCTCGTAGTACCGCCACAGGTATCTCCCATCCACCGCCAAAAGACTTTATTGTTACCACGTTAAACCAACCATTGGAAGTTGTCTCCAAATTCAAATATCTGGGCATCTGGATTGATAACAAACTCTCTTTCAGTGACCATATAGAGGACGTTTCCAGAAGGCTTAAAGCCAGGTTAGGTTTCTTCTTTAGAAACAGGCCCCTCTTCCCTCTTGAAACTCGAAATAAGATCGTCCAGGCCACTTTTATCCCCCTTCTTGACTATGGCGATGTAATTTACTCCTCTACTACTCTTGCAAACCTAAGTAAATTGGACATCCTCTATCATTGCGCATTACGGTTTATTACCGACTCCCCCTACCATTCGTACCACTGTGACCTATATGCAGCTGTTGGATGGACATCTCTTACCACTAGATGCCTGCTACATGCTGGTCTTTGGACCCTTAAGCTACTCCTGCATAAACTACCGAGTTATCTTTCATCTCTCATTAGTATTTTGCATAGTGCATACTCTCTAAGGAAATCTGATTTCATACTGCTCGACATACCTAGGACACGGACCTCCTTTGGTAAACGTGCTATTGAGTATGCCCTTCCCTCTATTTGGAACCAACTGCAAACCATGCTGAAACTAACTAGCACAGTTTCAATTAACTTCTATAAAGTACTAAGTGCAGCCAAAGATAAAAAGACAGCTGCAGCTGTCATTCAGCCTTCTTATCCGTCACGTGGGCTTACATTCTGCGTAAGACCATAATTGCTTTGGCGCAGGTTAACTGCTTATTGTTCAAGACTGTAATTTAAAACTAGATTTCATTCTCCTGCTTCTGACCTTACTGCAGCAATCTCACTCCTGCTCCTCTACCTTACCTACCCAATATTTTTCTGTTGCTGCTCAATTTTCTAAAATGTATGTATTGCAAATACCGGTTACCATGTCTCACATTGTTAGTATACTACCTAGAAATGTTCATCACTTTATACCAATTGTTGCTCATCATCCAATGTGGTGTTCTTGTATGTATGAACTTGCTTGTATTATACGATTACATGCATACATGTTATATTACTGTCTATCATTTAATTCCATTTATTTTTATTTGTCTTATTTATGTATGTTCGTTACCAGTGTATATGTCACAGGACCTCTTTGTGAATGAGCTTGCTCAATGGAGTTTTCCTGCAATAAACTTGAAATTGAACTTGAACTTGAACAAGTGTGGGGTTCAAACTCACCTGATTTCCTCTTGTAATCTGCCTAGGTGTAACCTATGCCTTGACTATAGCCACATTAGCCTTGGGTGCCCTAATCCTCTTCACTGTAACCTGTGTGAAGAATCAGGCAATACCTATGCCTCTTGTCCCTGGGTGGTCCAAAACAGATTAGATAGGGCTATGCAAGATCAAGACACACTGATTGCTGCCCAGCAATCTAAAGTACTTCAAGACAGACAGGAAGCTAGTCTGAGTACAGTTAGTATCACCACTCCCTCCACAATTAGACACAATTCTGGACCTTCTACTATAATGAATGTGATGCCTGTGATAAACCCTGGTCCCCCCTCTGATATGGTTGATGAGAAAACTTACACCTCTACAGTTTCTGAGACACTTGATGAATCCTCCCCTGAGGCCATGTAACCACCTAGAGAAACCCCCATGGAGGTGGCACCCCCCCAACAAAACTAGGTGATCCCAAAAGAAAATAGACTCCCATACCACTGACTCTCCTACTGTTATGAGGGATAGATTTAATGCTTTATCCAAATGGAAGCAATGGAGTGATATGTTGGATGAAGAGCGAGAGTCTGACGCCTCTTCTGTAACTTCGGGGGTTTTAGAGGATGTCTCTGACTCCCACCCTGAACCTTCACAATTGAAGAAAGTTAGAGGAAAACACAAGTTCAAACAGAAATCTGAGGGATAAGGCTGTATTATACACCACTCAACTGGTTCCTTTTTTTTCCTTTTCTTTGGGTTTATGGATTGCATATTACGTCCTTTAACGCTTAATGTCAGCAGTATTAAATCTTTTCAAAAATTGGGTGCCACTTTTCACATTTTGACTCAATTGCCAAATAATATATTTTTTACAGGACACTTGTATTAAAACTATGTATGAACTGCAACAAGCCAAACAAATGTGGTCTGAGGGTCTGTCATTTTGGTCCCAAAGACAGGATTTATGTGACAGGGTAGCTATTTTACTCCAAGGTTCAGAATTTCACCCTACAAAAATTATAGATATTGACCTTGGGAGGACTATTTTGGTGGATGTTTCTTGTCATAAACTGACTCTACAGCTCATTTGTATATATGCCCCACAGAGTATTACTGGTAGAGCGTCTCGCCTAAAAATTAATCTAACCATTTCTTCATACTCAAAAAATGGTCATTTTGGGGGGAGATTTCAATTGTAGACTCTCCCCCCTGAGTAGGGGTTGCAAGACGCAAAAGATATTTGGGGACATGGCCTGTCTAAATGACATTATTACTACAGTAAACCTTCAAGAATTTTTTTCAGCCAAACATACACAAGGGCAAAGAACCTTCATAAAACGATGCCTCACCACCGGGACTGATTTTCTATTCACATCCAAAAATCTTACTATCTCTCAAGCTACTACCACCCCCACAGAAACATCTGACCTTTTAGCAGTTTCATGTATTGGATTTTTATCAGGGACTAATCATACGCCTCTTCCTTCTCGATGGCATTTGAATTCCTCATTGTTAAATGACCCTGAACTTACAACACAATGGGATGAACTATTAAAAGCCCGAGTCTCCATTCTAGAAGCTCATTCGGTAAGCTCCCATGGTGGTCGAGAGGGCCATTCATTTCCCTGCCCTTCCCCAAGCTGAAATAAGGCCAAAAGCTCATCCAGTGAGCTCTGTGGTGGTCGAGAGGGCCATTCATTTCCCTGCCCTCCCACAAGCTGAAATAAGGCCAAAAGCTTGTCTGGTGAGCTCCAATGATGGTTGAGAGGGCCATTCATTTCCCTGCTCTTGCCCAAGCTGGAATAAGGCCAAAAGCTCATCCAGTGAGCTCCCTTGGTGGTCGAGAGGGCCATTCGTTTCCCTGCCCCCCCGTCAACAGGAACTTCCTGTTTGGCAGTAGGAAGGAAAGGATCATAGAGAAACATTGGTTTTGTCAACCCTAAAGGAAAAAAGTAGCTCACTCTCCCCCCCCCCAGCTGCTGGTGGTCTGATATTGAGCAAGCAAGAAGGAGGCTACTGAAGAAGATAGGAAGTTGCTGTCCCAGAACAGGAAGGGTGAGAGTTGTAAGAAGAGGAGAGAATAAGCATCCAGAGAAACAGTAGAGAAGACACAAAATAAGACATGATAGGAGTGGTGCAGTGCAACACCTGGGCGGCAGTGTTTGAGGAGACATTCTGGAGGCTGCGATGCTGCCCTATTTGCAGGCACCTCTCTAGTCTGAGAGAGGAGGTTGCCAGTCTCCAGGCTGACCTGGCTAGGATTCGTGAAACCTCCTCCCCACCCAGGGACCACCAGAGCCAATGCCACTACCTCAGAGGTTGCCAAGAAAGAGGAGAGGCTGGACCAGGGTGGGCTCAAGGAGGGAGAGGGTGGTGGAATAGAGTTGCATCCCTCCAGCTGTACCTCTCCACAATTCATTTGCTCTTCTGGTGGATAGTGGTTCCTCTATGGAGGCACCTGCAGTGGAGACCAAGGAGGATGCTGGGAACCTTCACAAAGGAGACCCACAGGAGGGTGGCATGGGACCCCACAGGGGAAGGAAACAACTCCTGGTGGGGGACTCAATCATTAGAGGGTAGAAATGGGGAGGAAGGGAGAGGAAGGTAGGTGCCTTCCTGGCGCCACGGCTTGGAGGAACAGGGAGGCGAATCCTTAGGATCGTGGGAGGAGCTGCATGAGGGAGGAGCTGGATGTCATTGTCCACCTAGGGACAAATGACCTGGCTAGGAATGGGATCAGAGCAGTGCAAGAGGTTTGTAGAGAGTTGAGAAGGGCCTTAGACAAGTAGCGCATATGGTAACGCTGGAGGTGCCTGCATGTCTGGCAAGGGAGATGCTAGGGCACTTCTCACCAGGGAATTCAATGAGTGGTTGAAAACTGGTGTGGAGCTGGGGTTTTAGCTTCATTGGGGACTGGGGCTCCACCTGGAGATGCAGACCTATACTGGTACGATGGTCTGCATCTGTCCCGGAGGGGATCCAGAATTCTAGGTGAGAGGTTTAAATGCTTCATTGGCAAGCATTTAAACTAGCCAAGGAGGGAGGCACTGAAAAGGAGCAGGGAAATCCGAGCCTCCCCCCACAAAACATGGTGATTAGTGAGGTAAACACCAAGGTACGGAAGTTATTAGGGAGCAGAACAGATTTAAATGTAAAAAAAGGCAAAGGCAGTAAGGACAGAAATGGGGCTAAAAGGGGTAAGGCTATCAAAAAGTGGAGGGTGATGAGTACCAATGCCCGTAGTCTATGTAACAAGCTCCCTGAACTAGTGGCCTTGATGGAAGAGGGTTGCCTGGATATTGTGGCAGTCACAGAAACATGGTACACAGAGAACCATGACTGGGATGTCAACATACCAGGATACACAATCTACAGGAAGGACAGGGAGGGTAAAAGAGGAGGAGGAGGAGGTAGCTCTCTATGTAAAGGAAGGGATCAAAGCAACAGAACTAAAGAGCAAACAGGGAGAAGATGAAGCACTTTGGGTCACCCTGGAGACAGGAAATGGCACCACAATCTGCATGGGGGTTGTATACAGACCCCCATCTCAGGGGGAGGGAATGGACAAGGACATGATAGAAGGCTTTCTTAGAATGGCAGAAAAAGGGGAGATATTGTTGATGGGGGACCTGAATATGCCAGATGTTAACTGGAGCACCTTTGCTGCAGGCACATCCAAGAGCAAGGTCATTCTTGATGCCCTACAGGGGGCATGTCTCAGACAGCTAGTATTGGAAACCACTCAGGAGGGAGCAATCTTAGACCTGGTACTCTCAAATGGGGATGGAGAAAGAATCTCAGATTTAGAAGTGGGTAGCCATCTGGGAACAAGCGACCACCAAACAGTGTGGTTCACGATAAACACAGCCATACAATCAAGCCACACAAAAGCAAGAGCACTGGACTTTAGGAGGGCTGACTTTGGGAAAATGAGAGAGTGCCTCAGAAAAGCACTAGCAAACAGGCAAGAAGGAGGGGTGGAGGAACAATGGGGAGTGATCAAAACAGCCATCACAGAGGCAACAAGCCTTTGTGTAAAGCAAATCAATAAAACACAACAAAGGAAAAACGCTATGGTTCTCAAAGAGGTGGCAGGAAGGTTAAGGAGAAAAGGACAGCATTCAGGAAATATAAGAAACACAGAAGGAGCAGGACAGAGAACTTTATCAGTTAAAGCAGAAAGAGGCTGGGAAGGCAGTCAGAATAGCAAAGGCCCAAACCGTGGAAAGGATAGCCAATTCTGTTAGAGCGGGATAAGACCTTTATAGGTACATTAGGAGTGAAAAGACCAAAGGAGGGATACTGAAGCTTAATAAGGGGAGGAATGTGGGTAGAGGATGACAGTGAAAAAGCAGGGATACTGAACGAATATTTCTGCTCATTATTCACAAGGAAGAGGAGAGGTTACCTAAACCAAACAAGAGAAACACTCTGAAGACAGGGGTCAATACCAGTCCATTTACAGAAGAAAGGGTTCTGAAAGAACTAATAAAATTGAAGGTGGACAAAGCAATGGGGCCTGATGGTTTGCCCAAGAATTCTAAAAGAACTAAGGTAGAACTAGTGACACCGCTGACTACTCTCTTTAACAAATCATGGGAGAATGGGTGGTACCGAGGACTGGAGGAGGGCAGATGTGATTCCTCTTCACAAAGTGGGAGCAGGACAGAGGCAGAAACTACAGACCAGTTAGTTTGACCTCAGTGGTAGGAAAATGATGGAATCACTTCTGAAGGAAAGAATTGTTGAGTACCTAGAGGCCAGTGGGGCACAGGACCCAAGGCAGCATGGATTCGATGGGAAGGTGTGTCAGATGACTCTAATAGATTTCTTTGACTGGATGACCAAAGTAGTGGACCAGGGAGGGCTGTGGACATGGCCTACCTGGATTTAACAAGGCATTTGATACAGTCCCACACAAAGATTAATACAAGATAGCCAGCCTTGAGTGGGTCTCAAGGTGGTAGCCTGGATAAAAATTGTCTAGACAACAGGACTCAAAGGTAGTAGTAAATGGAGTACAGCGAAGAAAGAGGTTACTAGCGGAAGTGCATGAGGTTCAGTACTGGGACGGTCCTTTTTAATGTCTTTATAAGTGACATTGCAGAGGAACTGGAAGGAAAAGTATGTCTCTTTGCAGATGACACAAAGATCTGCAACAGGGTTGATTCACAAGATGGAGTGGAAAGGATGAGCAGGGACTTGGCAAGGTTGGAGGAATGGTCAAATGTATGGCAGCTCAGATTCAATGCAAAGAAGTGCAAGGTAATGCACATGGGAAACAAAAACCCAGGAGAAGCATACACAATAGGGGGTGATATACTGACAACAGTAAAAATAGAAAGGGACCTGGAGGTAATTATATCAGATGACCTCAAGGTGGGCAAGCAATGTGAGAAGGCAGTAAGGAAGGCTGGGGGGATACTGGGATGCATAGGAAGAGGCATCAATAGTAGAAAACAGGAAGTTGTTGTCCCTGTGTACAGACAGTTGGTGAGACCCCATCTGGAGTACTGTGTGCAGTTCTGGAGACCCCATCTCCATAAAGGCGTAGACAGAGTGGAGGCTGTCAGAGGAGGGCAACCAAAATGGTGCAGGGTCTGCACCAGAAGAAGACATGAAGAAAGACTAAAGGAGCTTAATATGTATACCCTTGAGGAAAGAAGGGAGAGAGGGGACATGATAGAAACTTTCAAGTACCTCAAGGGAATTAACAAAGTCCAAGAGGGTAGTATCTTCCAGAAAAAGAGATGTGCAAGAACAAGGGCACAATTTGAAGATAGAGGGGGACGGCTCAGAGGTAATGTGAGGAAGTATTTTTTCACTGAGAGGGTTGTGGATGCATGGAACAGCCTCCCTGAGGAGGTCGTGGAGTCAAGAACAGTGGGGACTTCAAGAATGCATGGGACAGGCATAAAGCAGTCCTAGTGGGGGGTAGGAGGAAGTAAGCTGTTGGTTAACTAGGATCTGCAGCTTATCTGTTAGGTAGGAAAATGGGCAGACTAGGTGGGCCAAGTGGTCCTTATCTGCCGTCAAATTCTATGTTTCTATGTTTCTATGTAAGCTGTAATAAGGCCAAAAGGTATGGTGGCAGTTTCATCCGAGTTTGAGTGTTCATCTGGAAGGAACAAAGAAATATGGCTGTTGGCGCCAATTCTAATTGGACCCTCTGCTCCAAAAAGTCGGCAGAGCAATACTGATAGTTTCTGTCATGCTACTTTTGTAAAAGGCTGCCTTTAAACCCTTAGCACAGAGCAACTTAAGAGACCATATTTAGTAAAAAAAAAAGAAAAGCTATTTCATGTAAAGGCTGCTTTTAACTCTTAGCAATTTACAAAAAAAAAATAAAAGGGGGCTGCTGTATTTTACACAGCATATTTTACTC
The DNA here is from genome assembly GCA_016271365.2 of Neoceratodus forsteri. NCBI lineage: Eukaryota > Metazoa > Chordata > Ceratodontiformes > Ceratodontidae > Neoceratodus > Neoceratodus forsteri. Next base: position 1,017,760,381 of record CM057454.1, on the reverse strand, counting down.
ATTTTAAAATTAATGCACTGAAGGGTCCCAAGTGCAGAGGGTCTCTGTGTTTACATGCTATTTGTTATTTTGAAAAGGCTGCTTTTCACCCTGTCACTGAGTGCCTAGGGGGACTGTATTCATTTTGGGAAAGGCAGCGCTTAACCTCAGGCAGAGTGCCTTAAGAGCCTATTTCATTTACAAGGGGCTTATCTCACTGAGGAAAGGCTTTTCTTAACCTGGGGAATGCAGCATTAGAGTAGGCTTAAAGTCTGTGATAAGTGGTATTTTTAGTGTTCAAGAGGGGTTTAAGTTTATTGTACTCCAGTAATAGGTGTGCTTGCTAGCATCGGAGCGACCCTATGCTTGGCAACCACCTCACCCGGAGACTGTGCTGCGATCAACACTACTCACCCTTCGACTGCTCTTTCTGGCTACCCCCCATATACCAAACCTCCCCATTCCTACTTTCTCTGGCCATTAAGGGCCCTTAGCTCAAAAATCTCACCTTTGCAGAAAATTATGCTGGAACCCTGTACTCGGGTTCCTCTTTCTCCTCCTTCTCTTGTCTGGGAATATCCACCCTAATCCTGGACCCCTCCCACCCCCTGCAATGCCTCACTCCCCTACCGGTGGGTTGCACATTGCCACCCTTAGCATGTGCAGTTTGTTAAAAAAGTGGGATGCCTTCCAGGGCTGAGTTCTACAATACTGGCTTGATGTCATTGCCGTGGGTGAAACCTGGCTCTCCCCCTAAGACTCCAGACTCACTAATAACCCTCTCTGGTTATAACCTATACCAAGCTGACCAGCAAAGTAAGCATGGGGTTGGCTGCACCGTTTACATCAAGGACACAATACACGGCCAGGTTCTTCCCAACCCCCAGCTGGTACCTGGACCTCAGGCCCTCACTCTTAAACTTTCCTTAGGGTGCTCTCTGACCCCCCCTCCTCATCACTGCAGTATATATTCCCCCCAGGGAACAGAAGGTGGTCTTCCACTCAGTACTATCCTACCTGTCCACCCTCCCATTTCCAACAGAAAAAATCATGCTCGGTAAGTTCAATATCAATTGGTTGAGCAAGGCTGCCACCCCGCTCATCAATGTAGCCACCGCCCAAAACGTAACACCAGTAGTCACATCCCCCACCCGACTGAACCAACATACAGGATCTTCCTCATTGCTAGACCTCATCTTCACCAACTGCCCCCACAAAATCACAAGCATCTCAGTTCTCCCGAACGCCCTTAGTGACCACTCCCCAGTGCTCTGCTCCTGGACAGGCAAAGCACCCAAATCTCTGCCCAAATTAATCTTACGATGCAAAATTGACCCTGGCAAACTTGCCTGTCTTAAACTGCATCTCAGCACCTTGGACTGGTCCTTCATTATGAATACCCATGACCCTGATAGAGCCCTCAACCTCTTCATCCTCTCCTACAATACCATATGTGACAAATTTGCCCCAATCTGTAAAAGGATGGTTAAAGGCAATCCGGCGCCTTGGATCACTGGCCACCTCCTGGCTATGTTTCAGTCCAGAGTTTCATTATGGCACCTCTCTAATCAGTCTAATCTTCCATCTGATAGACAAAAGTATAGAGAGGCCAGGAATAAATGCACTTGGGAACCATCCAAGGCCAAAGCTGAGTATTTCAAATCCTCCTTAACATCTACCTGGGGTTCTGGGTGCAATTTTTGGAACAATATTAAGGATATCTGTGGCAAAGTCCCTAACCCTGTCCCCAATCAGATAATGGTCGACGGGTCCCTGACCGTGGATCCTTCTAGTATAGCCACAGCCTTCAGCGACACCTTCACAAACCTCAGCCATGTCCTACCTCCTAATTTCTTTGACCCACCCTCAGCAGGCCCCCCATTCCCTCCTGAAGCCCCCTTTCGCCTATGTCACATTTCCACCCCAAGTCCGAGGAGCCATATCTTAAAAAAAGCTCTGAGCCACTCTTGCTACAGCAGTGACACCTTAGATTTGAAACTTCTGTGGCTTTCCCTCCATGAGGTACTTATACCAATCACCCATATTATAAACTGCTCCCTATGTCTAGGTAAATTACCCTCTAAGTGGAAATCTGCTTCCAACACCCCTATTTTCAAAAGTGGGGACCATACCCTCACCAATAACTACCGCCCCATCTCCCTTCTCCCTCCCCTGTCAAAGGTCCTAGAGTGGATTGTCGCAGATCGGCTTATGGCCCACCTCAACAAATACAACCTTCTCTTTAAACAGCAGCATGGTTTTCAGAAAGGGCACAGTACTACTACTGCCTTATTGGAGTTTACCGCCCATGTCCATGCCGCGTTGGACAGAGGTCACATCACTGGTGCTGTCTTCATAGACCTCACTAAGGCATTTGACACCGTCAACCACTCTCTCTTGCTGACCTCACTCTCCAACTTTGGTTTCTCTCAGGATGCCCTTGGCTGGTTCTCCGATTACCTCTCGAACCGTTTCCAGAAGGTCAAAATGGGTAATGACCTCTCCAATAGAATGCCCATCCTCTCTGGAGTGCCACAGTGGTCCATCCTAGGTCCTCTACTTTTCAGCCTCTTCCTTAACTCCCTTCCCAAGTCCTGCCCTGGCAACCTAATACTATAAGCAGATGATGCTGTCCTGTATTCCACCAATGCGGACCCCTTTGAACTCCACCTTTCCCTGCAATCCTCCTTTAGTGTCACTGAAAATTAGTTCTCCACTCAATGCCTTATTCCCAACTATCAGAAGACCAAAGTCATGCTATTCTCCCACCTCATGAACTCCCGGAAAGAGCAGTGCCCTCCTGTACTAACTGCCAATCTGACCCCATTAGAGCAACTGGACTTCTTTAAGTACCTAGGCATTACTCTAGACCCTGCCCTTAATTTCCACCAACATATCCATCTCCTGCCCGCCACCCTCAATATTAGGTTTGGATTATTGTATCGTTTCAAGCATTACCTCACCCCGGATGTCCTTAGGCTCACTGTCTCTTCCATGGTCCTCTCACTACTTGACTATGGCCTACTCATCTATAGTGCTGCAAACACCTCGGCCCTTTATAGACTCCATGTCTCCCTAAATAAAGCTTGCTGCCTCATACTGGGATGTGAACGGCTCACCCATACATGCTTTCTCTATAATACTATCAACTGGCTAAATCTCAACAATAGAATCTGGTTCCATACTTGCTTCATGGCCAAAAGGATTGCCCTTGGCTTCGCCCTCATGGACTCTCCTTTTTAGTCCACCCAGCTTGGATGATTAAGCATACATGTAGCTCTGGCAAGCCACTCCTGATGGTTCCCCTCAGCCGAATCTCCCAGTTCCAAAGGTCCTTCAGCTACAGGGCCCCTTCTTGGATGAACTGCCTACCCTCTTCTCTAGTGAACGAAAATAGAATTGGCCTCTTCAAAACATTCCTCAGGACACACCTGAGGTCCTCAAATACCTGTGACTGGCAAAGATTCCTTGAACGTATCACCCCCACATCTCCACCCGATTACTTGCCCTGCCCCCCCCGTCCTTTCTCCCCAACTATGGCCTCTGGCCTGCTTGCCCTTTGACCTTGCTTGAGCTTGCAATTCTGCTATTTGTCTAACTATAAATGCGTTACTTTTTACTTGTATAATTTACTACTCGTAACCATCTGTTAGCCTTCACTGTTTTGTAAATATGGTGGACTATGTACCTTGTTGAATTACTAATGTATGTTATGCTTTCTGCGACATGGAACCTTTGTGAAGGAGTCTTTGACTCAAAGCTATATCTGAATATTCAATAAATAAATAAAAAAGGAATAACAGAGTGGTGGCTAGACTCTAAATTAGACTTTAGACATTTGTTCATTCATTATGCAACCCAGAAAAGTAGGAAGAGACAGGCTTTGTATCTCATGTTACACAACCAGTTACAAACCTTGATTTCACAGGTTTATGCTCAGAACATTGACCTATCTGCCCAAATACAGAAAACTAAAGCAGAAATGTCTAAATTCCAATATAATAGATTTCTTAGCCTCAAAATAGAAGCCCAATGTGGTACTCAGGGTAGGCAACCCACATTAGACACCTTCCGAAGCTGTACAACTAGAGTAAAGGCATTCACTATACACAGCTTATTGCTCCCTGATGAATCTACCCCTATTACAGATAACAGCAGAATTCAAATGGCAGTACATGGTTATTTATATAATTAGTTTGGGCTAACAACGGACATTTTAAAGGACATGGATTATTTCTCTGACCTGTCCATACCACACCATTCTGAAGCTGATACTTCTGCTTTATTAGCTGACATTTCAGTGCAAGAAGTAACACAAGCTATTTCAAAATTAAAACTACGTATGGCACCGGGGGAAGACGGCTTAACTGCAGAGTTTTTTTAAATGTTTCAAGTTCAGTTTAGTCCTATTCTTACTGAATTATTTAATTCCTTGCTACAAGCTTCACACATTCCCACTAGATTTTCTCATGCTCTGGTAATTCTTTTACATAAAAAAGGGGACCACACCAGTTTAACTAATTGGAGGCCAATCCATTTATTGAATGTGGATTACAAAATCCTTTCTATTATTTTAACTCATAGATTGTCTCATATAGCCCACAAGGTAATTTCCCCAGTACAATCATGTGGCAACCCGAATCATTCCATTTTTCATAATCTATAGTTTTTATGTGAGATCATAAACTTGGGTACAACACAGGGCCAGTCAGGATGGGTTTTATCTTTAGACCAGCAGAAAGCTTTTGACAGGGTTGATCATTCTTATGTACTTGACACACTTCGAGTTTATGGGATTCCTGCTCAGTTTATAACCTGGATACATGCATTGCATAAATCTGCTACCATAACTCCATTTATAAATAAGACTATAGGCACAGGGGTTCATTTACAATGAGGTGTCCACCAGGGTTGCCCGTTAAGTTCCACATTGTACCTTTTCACTTTTGATCCTTTAATTTGTAAAATACAAACATAGTCATACACCAGGTATAAAGATTCCAGGACTTCCAGAACTGACCACCATAAGTGCATATGCTGATGACCTGTGTATTAGCACACAGGCAGCAGAGGCTATTCTTATTATAGAACAGACACTACAGGCATATGAATTGGTGTCAGGAGCTAAGTTAAATTATGACAAAAGCCATTGCTTTCAAACTGACCCAGCATCTAGACAACTTTGTTCCAGTTCACTATATCAGTCCAGATGGATTCCATTACAATTTTAGGAATTACATTTGGTACACAAAATGATGCTTCTCATAACTGGGAAAAAGCACTTGACAAATGTCAAGGTCTACTTCAACACTGGAAACATAAAACCATTTCTAAGAAAAAAAAGGTTTATTTATTAAAAACTTGAATAATGCCACAGCTCTTACTTGTGTCAAATGTTTTTCCCATTCCCTTTTCCTTAGAACCTCGGATCTTGAATATTTATTTCCAAGGACTATGGGGCAGCCGTTTAAACCCCATTAAGCAGGTTTTTACATACTATGATTATGTTTTAGGAGGGATCAGAATGCTCAACCCTATAGTTTTTTTTTTCATAGTATCTTTATTTATAGAAATCTAACTGATCTTATCAAAAATAAAATGCTCCGATGGTTTAATTTTAGTTTTTCTTGGTTTTTGATATTACAAGATAAATCAGAGCCAGGCCTTTTGAATGTTTCTGTGCTTACACATACTAAGGGAGTCCCGAGGTTTATTAAATCTTGTTTAACCAAACTGCGTCAGTGGAGGGTCAGTTTACAACTACTGAACACGGTTCCAAGGAAAGCATTCTATAACCGTATCATTTCAGAAGTCTTATTTGAACAACCAATATTTCCAGATGTTTAGCGACTAATATGCCAGAGACTTGCCTGTAGCTAACAGATAAGAAAATTCCCAAAACAAATGTGGGATGTAGTCTGGCTGTCCTGCCATGGAAGATTAGATGTTCATAATAATTGAAAACACAAAGCTTTAGAAGAAAGATGGTGCCCTAAACTTACATGCTGTCAGGTTTTGGAGACCCTAGAATATTTTCTTATAAAATGTCCCTTTGCTGAACAGGTATGGCTTATTTTACAAAATATCTGGAAAGACCCAAATCTGAGTTCCATTACATATGAGACTTTGTTCCTAGGTATTTACCCCCATGGTTTTTGGAAATATAATAAGAGTACCCTTAGGGTTATTTTTATTGCCTATAAGTATTATATGTGGCAAGTTCAATGTATTTTTTTACTGCAACAGAAAGAGGTATCCTGAAAAGGGGTGGTTCAACAGTGTTTTTTTTTTTACGTACTTTATATGAACAAGAAAGTACTTTTTCCTCTACAACAAAATTCCATGGTCTCTGGAAAAATTGTGACTGGGTAAGACAGGAGTTAGTTTAATATCATGGCCGGCCGGCTAGTTAATCTTTTCTAGTTTCTTTTTTTCCTCTCATTCAGTTGAAAGGGGGTTGATTGTAACAGAGTAGACACACCAGAGGGTGTAGACAGAATGAGAAGGGACCTGCAGAAACTTGAAGAATGGTCAGGGGTTTGGCAGTTGAAATTCAATGCAAGGAAATGCAAGATAATGCATATGGGGCACAAAAACCCTGGCACAATATATCAGTTGGGGGGTGAGGATATAGCATGCACCAAGCAGGAGAGGGATCTTGGAGTTATCATCTCTGATGACCTCAAGGCAGGAAACAGTGTGACAAGGCAGCAGGTAAAGCAAATAGGATGCTGGGATGCATAGGCAGGGGCATCACCAGCAGGAAAAGGAGGTCATAATTCCACTATACAAGACACTAGTGAGGCCGCACCTGGAGTACACTGCAGTTCTGGAGACCTTACCTCGTAAGGACATAGACAGGGTAGAGAAGGTTCAGAGGAGGGCAACAAAGATGGTGCATGGATTGCATCACAAGTCCTATGAGGACAGGTTGAAGGCACTGAACATGTACTCCTGGAGGAGAGGAGGAGAGAGGGGATATGATAGAGACATACAAGTATCTTACAGGGAGGAACAGGGTGCAGGAATGCACTATTTTAAACGAAAAAGATGTTCCAGGACTAGAGGCATGGGATGAAGTTGGAGGAGGACGATTCAGAGGAAGCGTGAGGAAGAATTTCTTCACAGAACGGTGGTGGACAAGTGGAACACCCTGCCAGAGGAAGTGGTGGGGGCTGAAACAATCACGGGATTTAAGAATGCATGGGATAGACATAAAGGAATTCTGGAGGTCAGGGGTAAGGGGCAACAGACTTCCTGGAAAACATAAACTGAACTTACAAACTTAAATGGGCAGACTGGGTGGGCCATGGGCCCTTATCTGCCGACACTGTCTATGTATCTATGTATCTATGATAATAGTTTGGTATACTTTTGTACTTATTTTCATTTTCACTATTTTTTTTTCAGAAGTTTTCACATATGCTCCTCTGTTTATTAGTCTATATGCTGCACTGATTGAATCTGTTTGTATGATGTCACACTGATTGTTGTGATTTTATTTGATATTCCTAAATAAAAAAATCTCCATCTCTTTTCAATAAATGCTATGGGATCGTTAACATCCACCTGAACTACCACTAGAACAAGCAGCTGGGACCTTGGTTTTACGTCTCATCTGAAAGACGGCACCTCAGAAGTGCAGCACCCCCTCATGCTGCACTACAGTGTCAGTATTGGGATATTAACCCAAGTGCCAGGTGTGGGAATTGAACCCTTAGCCCTCTGACACCCCTCTGCTAGATGTGGGAAATGAACCCACAGCCCTCTGATCTCCCGGCCTCAGAGGAGAGTGTGCTACCTACTGAGCCACTGACTCATTTAGTTTTAATTTATTGCACCATTGATTTTTTTCAATATGTTATGTTTTGGTTTTGGCACCAATTTCCCCAGCCTTGCCTGACCCATCAGAATCTGAAAAGCCAACTCAGATGCCCCATGGTAATTATTAATAAGATCTGGCAGCTGCAGGATATCACTCTCACAGACCTGATTACTACAAACTGTGCATGTAACATGGATTAATGAATGGTCATGTGAACTGTTTCTGCCAATCAGATCACATATATGTATGTGCCCATGTTATATAGTGTAATTGAGAAAGGATATAACACTGCAGAGATGGATAGTAATGTACTCTAAGAGTGCCTATAGAGTAAACTACAGAAAATCTAGAACTTGAGGGATCCCTGCTACTAAATTTATTTGACTCTAAATGCACCATATGACAAGAAATTTTATGACAGAGTTTAAAATGCAAGTAATACATTTGTGAGATGGAAAAAGAAAAGGAATGATGTGGGGTATAAAACCCTACTTCAGAGTCAGACACTGTGAAATACTGATGTACTTTGGGTGGGTCAGCACCGTTTCAGTCACTCAGCATATAAAGCAGATTGAGTTGCAAACACATGCTTCTTTAATGGTTTTATATTACTTTTAAAATATTGCTTTTAATGAACATTCCTCCACCATTTGCACAGCAAAAAGAGTAACACTTGAATAAGCCAGCAGTTCACAGCCCACAAAATTCCCACATAACAGCCATCAATCCAAATCTTCAGTCAGGTAAAGACATCCATTAGCTAAGTGGCACATCGATTTTGAAGTTTAAAAGAAAGGTACTTGATGGCTTGAGCAAGCTCCAACAAAGCTCTCTCTCTAAGCTGCCTGCACAACTTCCAGCTGCTGAGACCATGTCTTAATGTTTCAACATCACAATTGACGCCTTCATCAGAGTCTTAGTTGATGCACTTATTCCTATGGGGCATAAGAATCAGATAATGGTGTACTGATTGATTTACAAGAAATAGCTATAGTTACTGTGTTAAAATAAATGTATACAGAGTGAAATACAACAGCATTGTTAGGGGTGTTAGTGCATTAAGCACTGTTTTGGTGTAGGGGAGTACAGTGGCACAGTATATGAGACCTATGAGTAATATACTGTATATTTCTCAAAAATGTTTTTTTTCTGATTTTCTAACAGAAAGCCAAACATGGACGGCCTGATGAAGTGCTAAAGTTAAGTCATAAAATGTTGCCCAGGTTTTCTTGAGAAATAAAAATAAAAGGAAAAGATTGGTTCTGAGTGGAGTTCATCCTGCCTTTTACAGTACCAACAACAATAAACTTGTCAGACAGGCATCATTTTTGGAAACAGTGCTCAAGGGGAACATAAGGGGCAAAGGTGGGGGAGATAGGGTATGCTTATCCTGTGGATTGGTGGCTAGGGTGCGGTTTGGCTGCGGGAGGTTAGTAAAGGAGTTTTAGGTACTGGCAATACTGGATGGTCATCTAGGGGTTGGCCTATGTGGAATAGAATACAGGTAATAAGAACGTAAGGTAGTAATGGGACTTGCAAACCTAGTGGTTGTTTTGCAGTACTTACATAACTGCCTATAGTGCTGCAATTGATGGCATCCTTATAGATGGATATCTGTTCCTAGCCCAGGAAATGTCCCTGTGGTGACTGAGATCAAGGAGTTCCATGGAGATACAAGGGTGGTGCTGGCTTCAACGGTGAAAAGAGAGATACTGCACTCATAGAGTCAAAAGGAAAAGCACCAATAGTTTTGGAATGAGTGTCCAATACAGCTATATTGCAAATAGTGCTCCAAAATCAAGAGCAGAATGAGTTGTAAGCCACTACTTGCGTTGGTGCTTCGAGTCTTCCACTCTTTGTCAGGGGACCCCAAAACTGTTGGTGCTTTTCCTTTGACTCCATGAGTGTGGTTTCTCTCTTGTCTTGCTGCTTGTTTGTTACTGCACCAGCCCTGGTGGATTTGCAGTTGAACCCTTTCTGGAACATGGTGCTAGCTTTACCCTTGTAGTCTGAAACAGCAGATCCCTCCAAGATGCAGGGTCAGTGGAGACTTAAAAGCAGTCAGCCCCACAAAACCACAAGCAAGTCCAAAATCAGTCTGCACCCGATAACATCAATAGGCTACAAAGAAAAGTAGCTGGATATTGTCTGTTTTATTATTAGGGCATGCAGCTGACCTCACAGTCAGTGCAAAAGATCAGCAAAGCACTGAATTAATTCAAAGTGCAAATACATTGTGAAACAGGCTAAATTAATGGGACAAACTTAACCCATTTACCCCAGTGCTTTAATCTCTCGATCTGCGTCAGGGGGGTGGGGATAGTGGGCGCAGTAGCGCCTTATGAGCACATCACAGGATGACATCATGATTGAATTTGAATGCCAAAGTAAGTCTCAGTAACAAAATGGGAAACAGTGCAAAGTACATGTAAACACAAGGTGCTAGAATTATTTAACAAGCATTTGTCAATGCCGAATGTTTGCTTGCCTACATTAGCACTGGAAGTGCAGGAGTTAGACAGATGCATAGTAGGAATGGCAGTGAAGTTTTAAACTGACACCAACCCTACCCCCACCCTGCAGAGATGGACAGGCTTTGGGGTATGCCTTTGGGTCATCACCCATAACACTCATGCCATTTCACCTCACCCTACCCTGCAGTCACCGACAAGTGTTGAGGTGTGCCTTGGGGGCTTCGGGCTTTACACACACCCCATTCCATAAGGAAATATGCTGAAATGGGTGCAGTATAGGAGAATGGGGTGAACTTTGGGACAGAAGAGTCCAAGGCACACCTTGATGCCAGTCATTGGTTGCAGGGTGGGGGTGGGGGTGGAATGGCATGAGCATTACTGTTGACAATCACAAGTCACACCCCTGATGCATGTCAGTCCCTACAGGGTAGGGAATTATGGTCAGAAACCCTAATGCCCCAGGTGTTTCTTGGTATTTTCACTCCAAGTTTTCAATATGGGCTTTTTGTGGCCTCTCCTCATGAAGAGTGGCACTGTGATTTTGTTACTCTGTCCTGAAAGTTCATTTCACACAGTGACCGCACCCATTGTGCACCACAGGTGTGAAAACATGTTTCAGGCAGGATGTGAAAAATGACAGCTATATTGTTCATAAGGCAGTGTGCAAAAATGACAATGTTGAAAATCTGAAGTGAAAATATAAAAAATTGGTAAAGTTACGCGCGTGCGTAGAAACTGCGCGATGCACTCTGGTAACGCAGTCATTTTTTGGAATTTGTTCACCAAATTTCCAACATGGGCTCTTTGGAACCTCTACTTATGAACACTGTCACTGTGATTTTCTTAATCTGTCCCGAACATTGATTTCCCACAGTGACTCCGCCATTGTGCACCAGATGTGCAAAAACATATTTTGGGCAGGATGTGAAAAATGACAGCTATACTGTTCATGAGGAGGTGTGGAAAAATAGCAGTGTTGAAAATCTTGAGTGAAAATATTAAAAATTCTTGAAGTTATGAGCATGCGTGAGAACTGCGCAATGTACACTCATAACACAGCCATTTTTGAGAATTTCTTCACCAAATTTGCAACATAGGCTTTTTGGGAGCACACCTCATGAACAATGACACAGTCATTTTGTTAATTAGTCCTGAAAGGTGATTCTGTGCAATGACCGCAAAATCACCTTTTGGGACCGAATAACAATATGACAGTGACTGAGTTTATGAGGTGGGGTCCCAAGAACCAAATGTTGAAAATTTTGAGTCAAGAGTTGCACAAATGGCCGAGATATCCACCTAAGTTGACCCCCCCCCCAATTGATGCCATTATAGAGCTTATTGTGATTTTCTTCAGTTCGTGGTTGGCTTTTGAAGAGTTCAGACATCTCTCACTCCACTGAAGATTGTCGCGCCAGGCTCCAGAGGTAAGTATGGGGTGAGGGGGGGTGTGGGGAGGTGGGATGCACAGAGGGTGGGTGTGGGTTGGGGGGTAGTCATGACCATGAGAGATTATTTTCTGTTTTACAGGGGGAAAAAAAAGTGGAACATCGCTGGAAGGTTTTTATTTTACAGGTTTGCCAAATACATTTGGGCACACTGGGTTGGGCTTCCTGTGTGCCACCTGTGTTTTTTTGGCAGGGTCGACTGAAGCTGATGAGGGTTTGAGCACCCTGTCGGCAAAGAAAGTGTGTCTGTGTTTGGAAGGGGCATGGTGCTGAGGGAGGATTGGGCACTCCCCTCGGCAGACAAATAAAACAAGGGGGAAATTATGCCGACAGGGATTGGGCATCCCCATCAGAAAACGAACTGGGGAGGGGGCTTGCTGACAGGGAGATTAGGCACCCCTGACGTTGGCTTTCTAGGAAGTGTGAGAGGCGAATGGCGGGAGCCACTGCCATGTTTATTGAAATGTTTCACCAGGAACGGCATGTAATGGAGGAGTGCCAGATCTGCCGCTGCAATGACAAGCCTGTCTCTCATTGCAGTGGTGGATTTCTTTCAAGTTGATGGCACACTTCTCAACTGCTGTCATAGACAGTGTGCTCATTCATTGGCGCCACAGACACAAGCCCAAAAAAGCAGTGGCGGCATTGGCCACAACACTGCCGCACCTCCATAACCTGCTACTTCAGCAAGCTGCCACAAAATGTTTCTTGCGAATGTGCGCAAGCAAACATAAAAGCACATATAAAGGCAGCAGAATATTATTTACAAGTTACAGCACCAAAGGGATGTTCTGAACAGTGTCAGAGTAAAATACATTGCAAATACAGATCTGGGTCTGCCCGTAAAATGCACTGTCCAATAATTATCACAATGGCTGCTGTAAAAAGAGTTAAGCTAAATTAGAAAAAGGCGGAAGCACATTGGGGATGTCGGTCAGGAATTTTAAATAATTCTACCACCTTGTGTTTGCATGCACTTTGCACTATTTCACATTTTGTTACTGAGAAAGTTTTGAGCATTTAAATTTAAACATGATGTCCTGCTCATAAGGAGTTGCCTCTCCCACTATCCCGATCCCCTGATGAAGATCGAGAGGTCAACGCACTGGGACAAGTGAGCTGAGTTCATCTTGTTAATTTAGGCCGTTTCACACTGTATTTGCACATTGAATCAATTCAGTGCTTTGCTGGATATTTTTGTACTGACTGCGAGGTGGGCTGCATGCCCTAATAATAAAATAAGCAATATTCAGCTACTTTCCTGTGTGGCCTTTTGCTGTAATCAAATGCAGACTGATGTTGGACTTGATGGGGTCCTGAGAGAAGCATGGAGGCCACATATTCTGGCAAACACATGTTAAAGAAGGCCCATTCATATTCTATGCCCAGAACTAGGTCAGTGTTCTCCCCAAGAATATAATTTAGAACCTTCAGGAAGCCCTCTGTATTGAGGTGTTTGTATGACCTGTCGGTGTGTGTGTGTGTGTGTGTGTGTGTGTGTAAGGGGATTGTTTGGGGCCCAGTGTTCAAAACTCAGTGGGGGGGGGGGTCTGAGTGGATTGTTCACCAACATTATCTTCATCTCAGTTCTTGGTTTTATAGACCAACATAGAACTATTTGTATCATAACAAATTGATGTTAACAGACTGATCTATATCATCCTTCCCAAAAGTGATGTCAGAGTAAAGGCAATTTGTAGTTGGGTGGCTTCCAGGACATTCTGAAAGAAATCTGCATCACATAGACCTTCCGAGGTCTTGTCATATAACTCTGATCCTGTGTGAACTACACTGGCTGCTATTGAAGTGGCGAATCACCTTCAAGGTTAGTTTGCTGCTAGAAGCCCAGTGTGGACTGGGTCTTGGTTACCTGAGAGACCGCTTGACTCCATACCAGACCTCTCACCCCCTCTGCTCCTTTGAGGAGGGCCTCCCCAATGTTACTAGGGCTAGAATAAAATTATCAGGAGACTGAGCTTTTGAGTCAGCTGACCCAGCCCCATGGAACAGACTACTGAGATCTCTGATGGAGGCCCTCTGAGTGGAGGCCTTTAAAAAGAGAGTGGATACCCTACTGTTCCAGAAGGCATTTGCAATTGGATAGTAGCCTCTATGTTTCTAGCTGCCACAAACAACATCTGCATATTTCTGTTATTTATTGCTATTATTATGATATTTATGTTTTGATTGCTTGTATTATTTTTAAGTTATGTCAATTTTTATGTTGGCTTGAGCTTGTGTGCCAGCCAACATCTTGCAGTAGTAGCATATTTCGGAGGTGCGGTCAGTGTGGGCGAATGCAGAGCACACATCAGTAGGTGCTTCCCTCATTCCCCATTAAGCCAGCATGCAGGCGCTGATGTCAGCAATATTTAAAGTGGTAAAAACTTCTAAGAAAAGTACCACTGCAATGACAGGCAAGCTCGTCATGCAGCGGCACAATAACACGTCTGCCGACGTGCCTTTCCTGGTGAAATATTTCAGTAAACATGGCGGCAGTGGCTGCCACTGCTGCCGCCACCTGCTGCACAATGCTGATTTTAGGGGTGCCCAATCCACCCGTCAGCATGCTAAATAACCCCTCCATGACTGTGTGGCACACTGGGAGCCCACCCCAGTGTGCCTCCCCATGATGAAAGACAACCATCGTAGGCATGTTGAGGCCCCACCCAAATTGTGTGCCACATTGGGAGCCCACCCCAGTGTGGCAACAACACCCCCCTCAAAGTGATGGTGCACACTGGGAGCCTACCCCAGTGTGCAGAACACTTTTTATACACCTGTGGAAAAAGAAAACTGTCCTCTGTGTTTTTGTTTTTTTTTCCAAGTACCTAAAAGAAAGAAAACGGTCCCTTGCTGTGGGGTCCCCTTCCCCAACCCGCAGCCACTCTCTGCGCACCCCACCTCCCCATGCCCCTCACCCCATACTTACCTCTGGACCCAGTGCGATAGTCTTCGGTGGACCGGGAACACGTCTGCACTCTTCAAACCCAACAGAGAACTGAAGAAATGCGGTAAGCTGTATAAACAGCATAAATAGTTTTCAACTTGGTGGCTATCTCAGCCACTTTTGGGAGTGTGCCTCAAATTTTCAACATGGGGTGTTTGGAATTTCAATTATGAATACATGCATCGTCATTCACATCTAGCCCGAAAGGTAATTTCATGGTCACTGTGTGAAATTACCTTTCAGGACCAATTAACGAAACGACAATGCCATTGTTCATGAGGTGGGGACCCAAAAACCCTATCTTTTAAATTTGGAGGGGAAAAAAAAAATGAGTGTGTTACAAGCATGCATTGCACAGTTTTAATGCATGCTCATAACTTTGACAATTTTTTTATATTTTCACTCCAGATTTTCAACATTGCCCTTTTTTTGTCATCTCCTTATGATCAGTACAGCTGTTATTTTTCACATCCTGCCCGAAATGTGTTTCCACGCATGTAGCTCACAATGGCACAGTTGCTGTGCAAAAATCAATGTTCTGGACACATTAACAAAATCACAGTGAGACTGTTAATGAGTAGAGGTCCTAAAATGCCTATGTTGAAAATTTGGTTAAACAAACACCCAAAATAATTGCGTTATGGGCGTGCATTGCGCAGTTTCTATGCATCTAGTAACGTCACCAATTTTTCATATTTTCACTCCAGATTTTCACCACTGTCATTTTTGTACAGCTCCGTATGAACAGTACAGCTGTCATTTTTCACATCCTGCCCAACATGTGTTTTCATACGTGTCACACAACGGCGCAGTTGCTGTGGAAAATCAATGTTTGGGCCACATTAACAAAATCACAGACACTGTTCATGATCGCAGTTCCCAAAATGCCTATTTTGAAAATTTGCTTGAACAAATCCCCTAAATAATTGTGTTATGGCCGTGCATTGTGCAGTTTCTCCATGCTCGTGATGTCACCAATTTTTTCATATTTTCACTCCAGATTTTCAGCAATGCTATTTTTTCACACCTCCTCATGAACAGTGCAGGTATCATTTTTCACAGCCTGCCCAAAATGTGTTTTTGCACCTGTGCTGCCAAAATGCACAGTCGCTCTACAAAATCACCTTTCAGCCAACAAACTCATTGTGCCACTGTTCATGAGGTGGAGTCACAAATGGCCTATGTTGAAAATTTGGAGTGAAAATACCAACAAATGCCCTCAGCATTAAGGTTTCCAACTGCAATGCCCCACCCTGTACAGACTGACAGGCGTCAGAGGTGTGAGTTGGCATTGTCAGCTGCAATGCTCACGCCATTCCACCCCCCAACCCTGCAGCCAGTGACAGGTGTTGAGATGTGCCTTAGACTCTTCAGCCCCAAAGTTCACCCCATTCTCCTACACTGCACCGATGTCAGTATATTCCCTTATGGAATGGGTGATTGTAATGCCCAAAGACCCCAAGGCACATCACAGCACTTGTCGGTCTCTGCGGGGTAGGGTGAGGTGAAATGGCATGAGTGTTATGGCCTATGACCCAAAGGCACTCCCCAGTGCCTGTCACTCTCTGCATGGTAGGGCTGGGGTCAGTGTCAGTTCACTACTTCACTGTCAATCCTATTGTGCATCTCTCTAACTCTTGCACTATCAATGTCAGCGCCAGCATGCCAACATTTGGCATTGACAAATGCTTGTTTTGTTCATATTTATTATTGTGAAGCTCTGTGAGCCACAGGGATAGGGAGTTCAACAAAAGTTACTACTACTACTACTACTACTATATTCATGGTCATGAATTCCTCACATAGAAATTAGGGGATTTTGCATTGGACCAGGAAATAAATACATCTGCATCTATGATCACAGTATTCTGCATACTCAGGGGTATTGACAAGATTAAACTGCCACAGCTGTTTGATCTAGTGAGCTCCAGCAGAATGCAAAACATGGCTGGAAGCTCAGTTATGGTAAATTCAGGAGTAATGGTAAGAAGCACTTCTCTCAGAGAGTGTGAACCTATAGAACAGACTAACAGTGAAGATAGTGCATATGAAAACAGAAAAGACCTTCAAGGTAAGACTGGACACATTTCTGCTTACCAAGGGAATTGCAGGATGTCCTGTGTAGCAGAGCGAGTTAGTGATTCCTATAAATTAGTGCACGTTTCCAGATCACACTTAATAATCCCTGCTTATGAAACAGTGGATAGATATGATGGATCTAGAGTCTCATCTGAGGTTAAATTACTATGTTACATTGTGTGTACCTCATCTGTTAACATGAAGATTAACAGTCTTGGGCTTTAGGACAGAATATCTTGCCATTGCATGCTTTCAATGTAATCAATGAGCTGATATGTTCTGTTTCCCCAGAATATGTACCACATTGAGACCCAAGAGCCCAAGGCCCAGTTGATGTAAGCAGATGTAGTACTTGCATTACATGTGGGAGATTCTGGTTGCCAATCTTTTTATAGATACCATGGCAGTGGTGTGTTACTGTTTTCCATTCTATGTGCCTTCCAAGATCAAGAACCTGAGCTGAGAGGGATGTACTATGATTCCCCCTATTACCCAGATGCTGTTTCTATTTAGAGAGATAGCTGTTGGTTCCTGCAGGGGGCAATGTCTTGGGGAGGGTTGATCTCTGTCTTCAACTACTGAGGGAGCTGATGACTTGGAATGACACTGCAGAGTCTAAGGAAAACCCCTCGAATTCTGGTCCTACTTTTCAAGGATAGGATTAGGAGTGGTCCAGTGTCAAAGGACCTGCATCAATGCAGGATACTTCCCTGGAGACAAGCCACATGTCTATAGGAATATACATGCTCCTGTAGAAATGGAGTCATATTTTACAGTGTATTCTGCAGTCAATCTACATGCAGAAAGACCTTGCCCTAGACTCTGTATTAAACTCCCCTGTGGATGGCCAAGAGTTTCATGGACATCGGATAGGGAGGGTTTGATCTTGGTTTAGCACCAACCCACAAGTGCCTATTATCTCTATATTGTGGGAGAGAGCTTACTTGGTTAGATCAGGGGGCATTGTCCTGATAAGTCAGTTACTTAGGTAGTTTCCAGACCCCCCTCTTCTCAACCGCTCATGTCCAAAATCACAAAGATTCAAAAAAGACCCTTGGGACTGAGGTTAGACCAAACAGTAGGGCTTAAAACTGGTAATGATGTACCAAGATAGTGGATCGTAACAATGTTTGGTGACAGAAGAAATTGGGGATGTTGAGGTAAGTCTCTCACATCTAAAGAGCAATGTATTTGCATGGTTTGACTACGTGCATTCCTTTTTCTTGAACCTTGCCTTAGGTCATGGATTGGGGAAAGCCCCCATGTCCTTTTGGGGCTGTAAATCAGGTAGCAGAGATTCACTTAGCCTGTTGCTGAGCCAGAGATAAAGATGGTCCCCAGCCTGGTCAGAGTAGAGAGAACTGCTTCCCTCATGACTTGAACTGGTTGAGAGAGCAGCGTTTAAAAAGTAATTCATGGAAATGATGTGACTGAAATAAAAGTGGCACCCAGACCCAAGCATCTCAAAGACCTACTGGTCGGAGATGGTTTTCGACCACTGCTCCAAAGATAAGGACATCTTTCCCCCTCCATTGTATAACATTTATTGATGCTATGACTGAATCCTGAACTTATTTATGTACACATGAAATGGTTTATAATTCCTGTCCTATGAACATGTGGTCTTGATGTTTTTATTGTATTTATAGTAAGTTTGTATGTCATGGAACTGAAACTTCTAATTAAGTTGATATTCAGGAGCACCTTGTAAATGGGACTTATCCCAATGGTGTATGTCATCCTTTCCTGATGAAAAATAAAGATTTCACTACTACTACTACTATTACTACTACTGGTGATTGCATCGTATGCTAGCCTAATCTCAGTAGGGGAACTTGGGTTCCTGTCTTCTAGTGTGGGAAGTAGACTCTCCAAAGCATAAGGTTTAACTTTGGTGGAGTTAGATCCTCTGAAAGGAGAATTATCCTGTGTAGAGGAAGTGTATTCCCTTACAGTGTGCCTCTTGTCACCACGGATTGGGGTCTCACAGCAAGTGGAGCTTTTTCTAGATCAGCTGGGTCCTTGGAAGCAAATATGATAGCTCCTCTGAAGAGGAAAAATCTCAATAGGGTCGTCACTCAAGGCTTTAGACAAATGCCTTTTTAGACCAGAAGAGAGTTGACTGTTTTTCTAACTGAGTTACAGCAGGCTAAATGTTGTGATGCGTAAGAAAGTTGTGGATGTCTTCATTGTATAACATTTATTGATACACCCAATGTAATGGCAGGGCTTCTTGTCTGCCTCTGGGACTAACTCATTAAGCCACTTGAGGAGGGCACAGAAGCAATAAGTGGAATAGACACCTTGAGAGAGGCAGATGGTTTGCCAAAATCTCAAGTTCAGGGCAATCTCAGTGCTTTTTGAATGAGTCTTTTAAGGTAGCGGGCAATCCATGGGAAGGGTGCCATATACTGAGGGCAAAAGTGGTGAAAATAGATTCAGTGGATGGAACTGACAATCTTGTTGCCCTTTCAGGGAGAATTATCTATTCTCATTAGGAAACTACTAGCCCTTTATTCAGATCGATATTTGACCACCTATAGTATCTAATCTGGACGGTGCTATGCAATGCCAGGTCAATTTGAAACAAGACAGCAGTATTTGCTGATCTGGTTGGGTCATCCAACCTGTCTTGCATTACCGAGACTGGGCTAGACAAGAATGCTGGCCCCATTTTGGAATCAGCTATTTTGGCTGGGTACTCAGTGATACATCACCTGAGGTTGGATCATAGGGGCTGGGGGGGGGGAACCATCTGTTTCAAGATGGAGCTGGGCCTGGTAGATGTGCCAGTTGGGGTCACTAGATCCTTTGAATGTATCATGGGTGCAGGTGCAGTTTGTAGGATATTTCTCATTTGCCGTCCACCCGGGATCGAGAAGGAGTTCCTGCAGGAGGTTCCAGACTTCATCACTGAGATGGTATTGGAGGCCCCCAGGTGGTTGGTACTGGGGGACTTCAGTGCCTGGGTTGATGATGAACTCTTGCAATTTGGACAAGACATTCTCCAATTGATGGTTTCATTGGGACTCACTCAGGTGATTACCTCTGCAACCCACATACAAGGTCATTCATTGGATTTGGTGTTCCTGCTGGGGATGGAGATCATGGATGTGGCGGTGGAACCCATTGGATGGTCTGATCACCACACTATTGGGTTCAGCTTTGTGGACCCCCCCAATAGACCTGCCCTTATAGAGATGGTCCGGTACTGCCCTTTATGGGGAGTAACCCCAGATAGTCTGATCGTAATTCTGTACCTATCGGGCAGTATGAGTGTTAGGAGGGATCCAGAGAGTCTGCTATGACCCTATAATAAGGCAGTAGGAGAAGCCCTGGATGCCATTGCTCCAGTTTGTATTTGCCTACTTACCTTGCTTCCTTGGTCCCCATGGTTTGATGGGACCTTGAGGGAGCTGAAGAGAGTGGGTAGAAGGTTGGAGCCTTGCTGGCAGAAATCAGACCTGAATGAGGACAAACTTAGATTGATATCCCATTATAAGGTATATCAATCTGCGATCTCCCATAAGAAGGCAGAATTCCTGTCCGGGGAGATTACACCTGTGCGAAATCAACTGGCCCAGCTCTTTCATACTGTAGACAGGCTGTGCAATCCAGCCTGTCTCCAGAACCAGAGATCCTTTTCACAGGAGAAGTGTGAGGAGTTTGCTCAATTTTTCACGGATAAGATTGTGACCATCAGGTCGGAGATCCATGCAGCTCACTCCAGTGAGCAGAGTGGAGATCAGTGCATGACCACTAGCACCCAGTTTGTCTGGTCAGACTTTGCTCAGTTGGCGATAGATGATGTCGTGAAGATGGTCCAGGGCTTGTGACCGACTTACTGTAGTTTGGATCCAGGTTCTACGTGCCTCCTAGTGGGGTGCGTGGAGGCAATAGGACCAGTCCTTGCTGAAATAGTTAGGTGTTTATTACAGACTGGGGTGCTTCCAGACACTCTGAAGGAGGCGGTGGCTCACCCCCTCCTGAAAAAATCCTCTCTGGACCCTGACTGTCTCACAAGCTACAGGCTTGTCTGTAACCTTTTGTAGGTAAGGTTATTGAGAAGGCAGTTGCGTTGCAGCTTGAGGGTCATCTAACCACCCATGACATCTAAGATCCTTTCCAGTCCAGTTTCAGGAAGAGACATAGTACTAAGACAGCACTGGTCCGGGTACTTAATGATCTCCTGAAAGCGAGGGATCAGAGGAGCTGTTCCATCTTGGTCCTCCTTGATCTCTCTGCAGCATTTGATACCGTGGACCATGGGATGTTGTTCGAGTGACTGTGGCTTTTCTGTGGGCTGAGTAGCAAACTCCTCAGATGGCTCCATTCATTCCTCGCTGGCAGGACACAGAGAGTGGAGTTTTCCTCTGCCCCTCTCTCCTTGCCATGTGGGGTGCCACAGGGTGCTGTGCTTTCTCCCATGCTGTTTGTGGTGTATATGCTGCCATTGGGGGACATTATTAGGTGGTACAGGTTGAGTTTTCACTGTTATGCAGATGATACTCAACTGTACCTGCCCTTTGTGTCTGGACAATGTGATGTTGCAATATTTAACAACTGTCTCTGAGATTCAGGATTGGATGAGTACCAGCTGGCTTAGGCTAAATCTGGATAAAACTGAGGTGTTGGTTGTGGACCCAGATCATTGGGTGGCAGGATTATCAGCTGGGAAGCCATCCAGGCTTTGGCTGGGGGGCAACCAGCTGATAACTTCTGACCAGGTGCAAAATCTGGCATCATGTTGGATAACAGACTGACACTTGAGACTCAGGTGTCAGTCATTGTCAAGTCCTCATTTTATCATCGGAGGAATGTCACCCGGATAAAGTGCCTGGTACCACCTGATGACCTTCCGATGTTGGTCCACATCTTGGTGACCTCGCACTTCGATTACTGCAATGCCCTATACCTAGGGCTACCAGGAGTGGACCTCTGTTACCTGCAGTTGGTGCAGAATAAGGCTGCCAGGTTGTTGACAGGTTTACTTAGATCTGACCATGTCACACCTGTGCTCTGTACTCTGCACTGGCTACCGATGCAGTGGAGGATCACCTTGAAGGTTGGATTACTGACCTATAAGGCCCTACATGGACAGGGACTGCGGTACCTGCAAAATCCTTTGACCCTACTGCCCCCTTCGCCCTCTCTGCTCCACCGATGAGGGATTGATGGAGATTCCCAGGGTCTCTTTGACAACACCGGGAGATAGGTCATTTGCTTATGCTGCTCCAACCCTGTGGAATTCTCTACTTCATAGGGTAAGGGAATGCCCATTCGTTGAGGCCTTCAAATCTGCCTTGAAAACATATTAATTTGAGTTAACATATACTGATATTTAAACTCCTGCTATGTTTTTAAATATGCAGTTCTGTTTTTAAATTGTTGTTTATATTATGTAAAACACTATGATCCTCTGTGGAATAGCATTCTAGAAATAAAGTTTGGTTGGTTGGTTGTTTTCTTCAGGGAGGTTCCTTGCTCCATTTAATTGTTAAAGTGCTACAAAGTGACAAGTTTTCAGATGAAAAGAGGACTTGGCTATTCCCACACATATTGTTGAACTCAACAAGGCATGATTCCTGGATTGACTCCAAAGTAAATGAGTCTATGTCCCCACTGATCTTGGCAGGAAATTATTAGTATGATCCTTGTCAAGGTTACCCTTCAATACATAAGTGCACTATTACCCATGAGCATTTTCTTTGGGTAAAGGGGAAGGGTAAATCTCTGAATGTCATAAGTAAAAATAAATGGATCCAGAAGACTTAACCCCACTACAGTACACATGGAGAACAATAAAAAGGGGGGGGGGCACAGCAAGTGATGCAGCTGCCCCTCAGATGTTTTTGGGAGTGTTTACACATCAGTGTGCCTTTACACAAATGCCCACTACAAGAAGGCCTGATTTATAAATTAAGTAATGGTTTAGTGAAGGCAAATAGTAATTGAGTTTTCATTAAAAAGATTGCGTACCTCCTCATGGGAGCGGCTGTCTTTGCACTCTGGATCTCACTCATGAGGCCTGGGGGGTTGTACTCAATCCCCTTGCAGTGCCAGAGTACCTCAATGGTATTGCTCATAACTTAGAGGACTGACTTATCTTCCTGACTGGTCTCTTCCAGGTCACTGGTGGGGCAGGAGAAGCCAAGATAAATAGATTGCAGGTGATTTTGAGAATTCTGCACTAGTAACAGACATATTAATATGGCCTCTATTTCAGCCATAGTCATTGTTTTCAGCAGGGCAGAATCAAATGTCAAATTAACTGGGGGGTGGGGGTTGCTCTGCAGACCCCACTAACAGTTATAACTAACAGCTCCAAGAAGACTGCCCTAGTGATCATGTCAGGCTGGAGGGACCTGAGAGCTTTGGAGAAAAATTGACTTATTAAAATGGGCAAACAAAGCCATAATGATGGAGTAGAGAGGCATGAATCACTGTATGATTGCTGGGTGCAAAGGTACAACAAAACTGAGCCCAGGCTGGGAAAGACAGTCATATAATGTTATAGAGGGTAGAGAGAGGTAATTGGATTCTAATTTCCTCCATGCCCAGTGATAATAGGACATGCCAAGCCAGGTAAGTGAATATATGGCATAAATCTGAGAACCCACCTCTCTTCAGCTTTGTCTTTTCTGACTTCAGCAAATCATGGGGCATTGTTTTTGCCTTGGCTAAGCTGTCATACATCATGTCATATAGCTGTTAAAGGTTACTAAGCACTGGCTGTCTTATTTGTAAACTTTATCAACGTGCAAATGTAATGGGTTTTAAAGCAGCTTTAAAGCAGGTCATCTAGACAAAGAAACACATCCAGCTCAAATGTTCACGCTAGGTCTGCTGTTCAGTGTTTTCAGATCCTAACTAGACAGCTTTAACTGCTCATTCATTTTTCAGTTTGCCTGCTTTGCAAATTAATAATCCAAAATCATGCTGACATGACAGTCCTCTTAGGAGCCATCTTGTACAGGCTAAAGCAGCAAAAACAAAAAAAAACCTGCTTAGATCAGTGGGTGCTAGGGAGCGATGATCGGTTAGCATACACTTTCCAGTAATGCTATCCACAGAGCAAAATTTATGAGACTGCTGACTGAGTGGGAGGTAGAGAGGGCCAATAGAGAGGAGGTTAGTGGAATCATGAGCCAGCCTCTCGAATGCTCAGTGTTACAGATCTGTAGTGTGAGCTCAGCACACTGAGATAAGCTGATTTCAGTGTATTGCAACACAATGTGACTCAGCCTGAATGCACAGCACGTGAACAGTTCATGGCACCTCAGGAATGAGTAAGGAGTATACTGCCTTTACATAATGCATTCTGTAATGGGAGACAGAAATCTCTGGCAGAGGCTGCAGATATGAAGTGAAAAGAAATACACTAAAAACAGTTACAGGATTCAACTGTTAACCCATTAAGCTGAGTTATTGGAATTAACCACATCAGTGTTGTTCTGATGACAGTTATGAAATGGATGGGAAAACGTTGAGTCCTGCTTGCAGTGTTGGAATTACACCTTATGAGCTTTGGGAGCTAAGGGGGCCCCACGAGGGCCACATCTTTAAATGTATCCCCCCTTCCCATTATAATTAAATGGCGCCGATAAGTAAGCTACCAGGGCTCACTTCAGAGCTAGGGGGGCTGAGCCCTGGCAAGCCCCCCTGTAATTCCAGCACTACGTGGCTGACTGGTTGCCAGGTACTTCAAGATATGATTTTATCCCAGCATAACAGTATGTCAAAAGATACTTCCAGATGATAACCTGAGCACCCAGCCCAGAGTCATCTATATTTTGTCTGGCCCATGTCTAACATGGCTTTTCTGGTATCATAACTCTCCCGGGTCGTGCGTGAAAATAGGCAAGCATTATGCCTAATGTACTTACCTGGTAAACAAAAGCTAATAAACAAATAAACTGACTTACTTCCCATAAATACCCGACTGGCCACATCATCTTCTAACAAGCTCCATTGATGTTACAAAGCTTTTTATCCACGCATGAGGGAGCACAAGAACTCCAAAATGGCCTGGCTTGCAGCCTCTTATGGCATTACCCAAGTCCCCTTGCATTCCTCTTCAGCTGCTGCATACTTCTGAATCCCTATATGTATTCTGGGGCCCTATTAACATTTCAGATTCCTACCGACAAATAGTCTTCAGCCAAATATACTTCACATCACTACTCTACTGTCTTGGCTCCATCACTGCCTGGCTCCCTGTTGACATGCCTCTCTCACTTTCCCTCCACCCTGTTGCTCTGCCAACATGCTGCCTGATACGATCAATGTATTGGGAACAGAGTCCTCTAATACTTTCTACTGTCACACAGTGCTCCTGATGCTGCCGTGCTTGGACACAGTGCTCTGGACGGATGACTTACTTTGTGAACTTAGTGGTGATGGTGATGGGCAGCAATTTTTCTCCAGTATGAACACCACTTATGGCTAACACTAGAACACCCAGAATCATTTTTTTAAAAGGCGAGCCTACCCAATACAAAAACTAATGTTTTTTGTATTATTTTTAATAATGTCAAAAAAGATTAAAATGATCCATTTCATAATTTCAATATGACACTCTAGGATGTGCATTGCTGTGGATAACAGCACTTCTCTCTTGGCTGTAGACACTTGGCTACAGCTCAGGCCTCAAAGTGCACCTGAGTCTTGTCATTATCCCAAAACAATGCACACCCTGTTATGGCTTCTTGCTCCATCACTGTATACTACACTGAAGGGTGAGCATCAAAAACAATATGCATATGTAACTCCTCATTGGCATATTACTGTTCAGCTGATGTAGACAAACTTGGGAAACTGAGTGGAACAATAAAATGGCATTATATACATATTAAGCACTCTGGTCTATCAGAAGTGGCATTTCAAAAGAAGATAGAGTGATACATGTCCCTGCATTTTTGGGCAGGAACACACTGCTACAGCTGCAGCTGGCATTAGCAAAGTACTGTTCTGTGGCCACCTATAGCAGTGTTGTAGCCCTAGTTACCACGAAACAGAGAGTACTACTGCAAAAAATAGTATAAAGATACAGGTGTGGTGCAGAGGGAGAGAGTGTTCTGTGGAGAAATTAAGAAAAATGGCCATAAAAAATAAAACTAAGTGACTGCATATGCAAAAAAGAAATTTATCCACTGTGAGAACTGGTGTTGGGACTCCAGAACATTGATGTTTATTAAGGAGATGTTCTGTTTTCCTGCAAACAAAGTCATGGCTGGCATCAACAAAATTCAGTTACAAAAAAAGTCCCCTAAATTTAATTTCAGGACCTTCCATTTTTTTAACAACTGAATACATCTTCATTAAATCAGAATATTTTCCCCTTATGCTTAAGTTCATGATGGCTGTGCTGGCTGTGATGTCATACTCCTCCCTCCACTTATAATATCATGACCTACTGCCACATACATGATTCTGATGTCACAAGCAGAAGATGATGACAAAATTCAATGGGAACAGATGAAGTCTAATGGCCAAAGACAAGAGCCAGTTTTCATGCAACGTCTTCTGCACTAAGAAATGTAATGTCCAGAAATTCAACATTTTGAGAAATTTATGAGATTTGAGTCCTGCCAATACCAACAATTTTTTTCTCAGAAAATTACCTTAAAGGTGATACAAAACAGTTTATACACCTATAGAAGCCCTCCAGTTGTCCTTTTATTGGTTACCCAGTATTCTGATATGTTTTTGACCTTTTCTATTAAATTAGTAATCTAATTTTGTTGCCTTTGTAACTACACTGGATCCCTCTCTCCTCAGTAATTGCTGCTCTCTTTTTTCATACTGCCTGAACATTCTATGACATCACAAACTCCCTTCCAGACCATTCAGATGACTAGCACAGAATGGGATTATAGATGTCATAGAATGTCTTGGAATTATGAAAATCAAGAGCAATAACTTCTGAGGAGAGTGGAACTCTATGTAGATCTGAAAGCCCCCCCAAAGCTAGATTATTTATTTAACAAAAAATCATCAAAACATATCAGAATACATAACTGGCTTGGAAAGAAAGATGGAAGGGCAGTTAAATACGTGAAAATAATTTCCTGTCTCTTTTAAGATGAGCAGTGGGAGGGCAAAGGTCTCATTATCAGTTTGGATATTTGTTCTATCCTTGCATCCTTTTACAGATTCTACACACACCTTGCCAACTGACTCTTCAGTAAACAACCTCTTAGTGTACTACTGTAAATGATTGGTTTTCTATGTGTGTGGATGTCAGAAACTCCACGTTTAACCATGCATGATCTCATTTACATGGCGCAATGTGAAAATGAACAGTTACTCATCCTAACAGTAGATCCTTGAGATAATCTACTTCATTGGGCCACACCTTTGGAACTGTAAGCTGTTGGCATCAGGACCACTCAGGAATGTTTGCTAGCTGGGGGCTGCCTATGAGGACATGCAACACCAGTGCCTATATAATCATTGGTGGCCCCATTGCTCCTCATTTCCCTGCTGGAGATAAGTTTGGAGGGCCTCTAACCATGAGAAATCAGGAGACCAGGTCACTACTAGACAACCCAAGGAGATGCATAGGACTGGAAATATAGTATACGTAAAGCACTTATGGACACCCTCAAACATGGCATGGACAAACCTGACAACTTAAACCTCAGAAAGGGGAAAGAAGGCAGTGGACAAACCTGACAGCTTAAACCTCAGAAAGGGGAAAGGAGGGTGGGTGCACTGTGGCCCAGTGGAGGAGATTCTCTCGAAGATCTACTGCTGCAGTGAGTAACTGTTATATCTTCATTGAGGCTGTCTCTATTTGGCCACCCCTTTGGAATGATTCCCAAGCAGTACACAGGGAGGATGACAAAGTCTGATATATAATCTGGAAAAAAAGGCTTTGCAGCACCACAAGACCAAAGCTAGCATGTCTACAAGAGATGATGTCTAGGCTATAGTGCTCATGGAAAGTATGCACAGTGCTCCATATGGCAGCAGCACATATGTCAGTTGCAGAGACATTCTGAAAGCAAGCAACAGAGGTGGCTATACCATGTGTGGAGTGGGCACGCACAGGACCAGGAAGTTTTTTACCATGCTTCTCATAACAAAATTCAGTACAGTTAGACAGCCATTTGGACAGGCACTGTTTAGACACAGGATGCCCTTTTTCCCAGAGATGAACAAATCAAAAAGCTGATAGGGCTTTCTGCAGTCCTTAGTGCAATCAAGATAGAAACGTATGCTGGCAGTCTAAGTATGCCACCCTGAACATGGTGTACTGCTGTCAGACTAGTATTACAGTCTGCTGTTTCTGAGAGTACAGCATTGTATTACAGATGTTCAAACAGTCAAAGTGAAGAAAGCCATGCATTGCATGCCTTCAGGTAATAGAAGCTGCAACATCAGAGGGGAATAGTTATGGCAGGGATACTGCAAATGGCTCCTTTAGCTACAATCACCACTTACTATGTGACCCTTGAGCACGTCACTTAACCTACCTGTGGCTACCCTCTCTGTATTCTTTAGTCTGTCTCTGTGCTGCTTGAATCTCCATGTGTGCCTAAGAAACAGCAGCAACGTTTCTCTACTCTCTCTTTCTCTCATAAGAGTTGGGGTGTGCTTTTGGATACAGGTAATATGAAAAGTGCAATATGAAACAAATTCCTTCCTTCCTTCCTTCCTTCCTTCCTTCCTTCCTTCCTTCCTTCCTTCCTTCCTTCCATCCTTCCTTCCTTCCTACCTTTGGAGCTCTGGATGTTTTGGACTAATCGCATTAAGGCTCATTATGTTCTGAAAAACAGTTCACTAATGAGCTTGCCATGTGTTATGCAAGGCATAGCACATGACACCTGCTCTCCATACTGAAGTAGTTTTCTCATACAAAATTGCGTCATGAAAAGGGAAACTAGTGTTGCAATGAATAAATGTGTTCCTGATGATAGTTTGAAACAATTAATAAAATAGAAGCTACTCAGAACACAAGATCCGTGCACTATCTGTTTTACAGTTTCACTGTTTATTTATCCAGGACAGCCTAGAGGGACGCTAGCCTCTCATTTACAGTGGTGGCCTGCAACTAACCAGTGTCACAGTGGTGGGGGGGGTGGGCTGAATGTTGGGGGTGAAGTGACTTGCTCAAGGTCACACAGTGTATTGACAAAACAAGAAAAGGAGCCCTTATCTCTGGCTGTGAATCACATTGTTTTATTTTTTTTTTAAAAAAGCATTAGTGCATATAACACTCAAGTACACAGAAACCACCACACAGCGTATTGACATTAAACTGAGGTCCATTCATCCCATCACTGATGCTGTCCTTGTGGCTGTCCAGGTGGAAGTAAAATAACCCATGGCACTTTTCACAAGAGTAGGGGATTTTCCACTGGTATCCTGGCCAACAGCATTCCTTACCCATAAAACTAGTTTATGCAACAGTCCGAAGTTGTGTGTGGGTGTTGATGTGCAAAATGGTTGCCACTATACCTTTTTCAGTCTCTTCACTACCCGTCTCTCACTGCTTGTAAAGCACTTTGGGATGCAATGTGTATGAAAAGTGCTATATACTTGTAAGCCGCCAACACTGTTGGGCTTACCTGTGTGTCCTCCAGTTACCCCTCATCCTCACCGCTGCATTTCCTGGGTCCAGTACTGCTTATTGAATCTTCCTTTGGCCCCTGCTCTGTTTCTCCTTTAGAAAGGGGCTGGAGGAATGAATCCGCAGAACTGCCACAAGATTTTCTTGCGAATGTGTGAGGTGGCGGTCCATGTAAGCATAGTAGCCCATTTTCATTTTTGGACTGCTACTGCAGCAACACAAAGGCTCTCTCTGTTCTGCTGACCCCCAGATCTGGCATATCGGGGTCTGTAGACATGAGGGAGGTGGGTGAGGAGAACCCCAAAATTACTTATTTAAGGTGTGCCAATGAGCACTTAGGGACCATTCAATAAATAATAAGGTGGTGCTTATGAATATTAATGAGCATGTCAGCTGCCTAGGGGAACTGTGACAGTGTTTTGGCAGCAGCGACAGGCAAAGAAGTGGTTTAAAATATCTAGCTCTGCATGTGAGTGAGAAGGCAGAGGGGCTGCTATTGCATTCTAGGGGAGATAAATGTTAAAAATGTTTGATATGGCAGCAGAAGGACTGTAAATATGGTGACTCTGCTGGAGACTGTAGTCTGCAGCCATGTTGTTAGCCTTTCACCCCTGCCATAGCCAGTGAGAGAGCCAGAATGCTGCAAGAGGGCTTATGGGACTGCCTACAGACCTTTGGGAGTAAAAGAAGGACTAATTTTTGGCAACCATATGAAGAACCAATAGGGTGTCAAGTGTGTTTAATGAATATTAATTTGCCCGGTTGGATAAGTGAGGCAGCCACTGAAAAAGGGCTGCTGGAGAGCTAATAAATAGGACTTTTTGACCACTAGAGGGGGTCTTTGGCTGAAGTCTGTGAGACCAGCCAGAAGCAAGAAGAGAGAATGCTCTGGGCTCGCTAGCTCTGAAGGCCTGTGTGTTTGCCCCACGGCCTAGTTGGCATCAGTATAGGACAAGCTGCACTGCACCACCTGGAGAAACAAGTTATCCCCACGGATAAGAGTACCTCTCTGAAAGAGATTCCTCTGGGTGAGATTTGAACCTGCAACTGAGTAAAATAGCTGCAGTGAGTGGAACCTGCATTAGAGACTTTGAAGGATGCTTGTGAGATTTGAACCTGTGGCCGAAATAAAGTTGCTGCAGTGTGGAAAGTTGCTTCTGAAATTTGAAACTGTGACCGATGAAGGTTGCAGCAGTGAGAAAAAGTTGCTTCTGAGATTTGAACCTGCGGCCGATAAAGGTTGCTGCAGTGAGTCAATTTGGCTCCAGAGAGTGAGCCAGTGCATGAGAAAATTTGCTGTTGAACTGATAATTTGTTGTGGAGAAGTTGGAAGTTACTGCCATGGCTGGAACCTGTGGTGGAGAGACTGTTACTGTTGAGGGTGTAACATATGCTTTAAAATAGGAAGCTGCTGCTGGGGAAGAAAGACTCTACAGTTCAAGTGAGAGACTTTTAGGCTTTGTCCAGTAAGAGTGGACTGTCCAGCTGTGTGGCAGGAGTCAGTGAAAGATACAGCTGAATATCAGAGACTGTAAAGGTCACCTCCTGAAATCCAGTGTCTGCCAGCTAAGAGGAAGGTGATTTGCAAGTCTGTTCCCCCAGGTGGGGAAGAGAAGTTGTACCAGGCCAAGGAGAGAGTAAGTTGAGAGGAAGACTCTGAGAGGCCTGCCAGGTGAACACCACATACAAAGGCCCCCAGGGGAGAAGAATGGAAAGGCCTGGCAGGTGAAGACCGGCTTTCATCATTGCTTCAACCAGTGGCTGTTTGTTGCATGATCAACTTCTGACACCAGCCCGGTACTGTGAAATCAAGTATCTGTAAAACCCCCCTGAGAATCTCCAGAACTGTAAGCACCCTGGGTTGCAGCTTTGGGGAAATATTTATTTAGCTAGCTAGCTAGTCAGAATAAAGGGGGTTAAGCACTGGGCAGGACTGCACCATGGTTAAAAGTGTGCCCAAGCAAAATATTAAAAGTTTTGCATCTGTTTTAAAGTTTTTTTGGCCCCAACGAAAGATCCCCAGCGTCTTCTGTATCAGTGGTGTGGAACCCACCCAAGGGACTCTATAAACTTTTGAGCAGCTGCCATTTGGGAAGTTGGGTACACCCATGGGTAGGAGGTGGGGATTGTGTGGGGTAAAAGTGTTGTTACAGTTGTTAATGCTGTTATGCTGTTTTTCTCCCTTTTTCCCCTTCCCCCCAAAATAAAATTTCTTAATTGTTAATATTACATTCTGGCATTGTGACACATTGGAAAAAGTGTGAATTGTTGTTGTGTGAGAAAGGTTCAGTGGGGGTAGTTACTATATTTTCCTATGGGTGTTCACCTGCAATTTCTCTACAGGTATTCCCTATCACTACCCCAGGTGGAGGCACCATGCACACCTGATATTCCCATATCACTCGTTTGCCAGAGAACCTAGACCGGCCCCCTCGAGGTGTGTCCAGGGAAGATCTGAGGGCCCCAGAAACAGCTGAAGTGAGTCCAAAAGGGGCTGTTACATACTGTAAGTGAATTATTTTTCTTCTTTTAGACAACCTGTACATTTAAGAAAAATAGCCAGTTTTGAAAGCATGGCAATGGATTTAAACATAGGTTTGCAGAACACACTGCATCCAGCACCACCAGGCCAGATGAGTTATTTTACCCTTTTCTCATGAGAGAGAGAGAGAAAGAGAGAGACAGAGAGAGAGAGAGAGAGAGACAGAGACAGAGACAGAGACAGAGACAGAGACAGAGACAGAGACAGAGAGAATGAATGAGAATCTCTCTAATGTATAAGTTTAACTGGGTTGACCAGTCGGCATGGTAGTAGGGCTGCAGATCATGATGTCGACAATCTGGGTTCGGGAGTAATTTATAAGCATCAGGGGTTGGCTGAGGGAAGAATGATTGAGCATACCACAGGATGCTCTCCTTCTCTGCGAAGGGATGGCTGGCACACTCTGCTGCAACAGTGCCATCTGGGTAACCATGGGTGACAGTGCAGTTGAGTGCTCCTAGAGAGGTCAGGGACAATTGCTGGCAGGCTTGCACATGCTACCAACTTGCTCCAGCACACCTTGACATCAATGCATGTAATGTCCCTCAGGGCTGGAAGAAACAGAGGAAAAACCACCCCAGCTACAGCAGGACGATGTTGGCTCCTCCTGCAGGCCTCACATCGTCAACGATAGTATCCTTTCCTGTCCCTGGCTTTGAATAGACTTGAGGGGGCCAGGCCAGCCCTGATGAAAGAGCCCTACCATTGGGGTGGGGGTTGGGGGGATACGTTACAGGGTGAACAATGGAAAGGAGTAAGCCCCAGAGGAGAGGGGTGATAGGCTGGAGGAGAGCAGACAGAAACAAGCAGTACAGAGAGAAAAAGGAATATAAATAATGTAAAAAAAGTATACAATATGTCTGTTTCATCAAGGAGTTACAATTGGACACATCAAAAAGACAAAGTCCCACGCAATATACTGATAATGTAACAATACAGCGAATAGACAGCATGAAATAACATCATAAAAATGTGCATTTCCAGAGCATCAAGACTGCACAGTTGTGTCTGCTTTGTTCTGTCATCTTTAGTCTCACTGACACTGCATTTCTAGTGTCTAAAAAGATTAGGGGCTTGAGCCCTCACCACTCTTGCTCAGTGAGGAAAACAAATAAGCCTGGAGTCAGTTTAAGGAATTGAACATGTTTTATTAAGGGTTAAAGAATAATGATTCTAGCCCCAGTGATGCCCCTGCTCTCTGAGAACATCTGGGTGACACGGGCCCATCCCCTACACTAGGAGCTGAAGAGGTAGACAGAGTATGAATTTAATAAAGCCAGTGAGGAATCAAGTTTTGATAAGAAAAGCTAATAAGTATATATGTGCCTCTGCAAAATGTAAAATACAGCCAGCTATTTACAGATTATAATCATTATCTCCCTGATGGAACTACAAATCTCCCTAAAGCTACTGGCAGGTCTCGATGAAGCCTTGTTTCCAGACTTGGAAGGTGTGAGTGTTGAAAGACCTGATGATCTCAGATTATACCATCATACTAAACTGCATGAACCTCCAATAACCCAGCATCTACTGTGGTGTTGAAAAGTAAGGAGACCTGGGAATATGTACATCCCAGAATCTGGGAGTTTGAAAAACATTGAAAATTAAAGACTAAAATCAAGATCTGTAGCTGAAAATAAATATTTACAAACTGTGTGGTACTCTGTGAGCTACTTCCCTAAGGGTTTGTGTGAGAGATCCAGGATTTTCTGAGGAATATTTGTCTCTAGCAATTTTCCTGAGCTAAACAACTTCCCTGCTGCAAGAAGATCTGCACCAGCCCCCCCCAAAAAAAAGACAGTCTGATGAGAAAATCTTTAACATTTGATAAACATGGTTAATATAAAGAATTATATACATGCAGATGAGCTTAAATACTGTGCCATATGAAAATAAAACAAACACATTACCACTTAAGACTTGAGGAAAATATACAGTTGTGGAAGGCTTGCCAGTGAACACAAAATGGTTTGCTCTGTATCTAACCCATGTGCTAACTTTTTGTGTTTCTTTTTCACAAAAAGTAAAACTCTTGTGACAGCATGGTAAGGGAAACCTTCATTCTCTCCAATGCAAAACAATTTGAAAGCATTTGACCCTCTTCAAATGGCTGAAATCTGACACATTTTATTTTTTTCAGGAAAATGTAAAAGCTATTTAAAAATTGGTTATGCCTGAAATAACAAAATCTGAAAATGTGATCACACTGATCAAATTAATGGCATCCTTTCTTTTGCAGTCAGATAAAGGCTGTCTATCAGATCAGACAGCAATCCAGTTTGCTATAGTATCCCTGTTATTTAGATATCCAGCGTTTTCAGTTTGCTTGACTACACTGAATTTGCTAGCAACAGTCCTAACCTTGTACACCTCCAAGTAGTGTATGAGCGCCTTCTCACTATTTTCACTATGGCCAGAAAAATATATTCAGTATTCAGGATTTGGTCCATTAAGGGTATAAATATCTTTAAAATGCTTTTCTTGAATGTCCATGGCTGGTTCCTCAGCCATCCCTCCCTGAAGTCATGCACATGAATAAGTTCCTATGTGAATCTCTAGTATAGTTCCCCCCCCCCATGAGGCTAGGAACAGGTCAACAATGAAATAAAAACTCAGCTGGCACTGTGGGAAGGATCTAACTAGGCTGCCAGGATTTTACCTATTTCTCTACCCATTCATAGATTGGACGATGGGGCAGGGGTCAACTTCATCAATTACTTGATATGGCCCACAAGACAAGGGTGTGAGGGTGGATGGAGAGGGGAATAGCAATACAATAATGGTATCAGCGAAGGTAGAAAAGGGCTTTTTTTATTTTTCAACTTGTGTGTGTGTGTGTATGTGGGGGGTATCATTCCAAGTATGAATACCCCTGAATTGGTCCAGATATCTGTTATTTGGATCTAACAGGTAGTCTGTTATTTGTGGTATTTGGGAATTCATATTCATTACTAGCACAGCCTCTGTGGCTTGCCCCTGTGGTGAGGGGCTCTTTTGGGGTGTGCTGACCTGGTCAGGAACAAGGACTCAGTGCCTGAGCAGTGAGGGGCCTGAAGCTTCCCCCCCTCCAAGTCTTCATGATGGCCTGATTTTATCCTCTATCACCCCAATCCTCTCTCATTATGACTTGGACAGCTCTGCTGCCCACTAACACCAGTACTGCATGTAAGGGCTGAAGTAATGATTCCTTTGTATAAGCTGTCAGTATGGCTTGTGGATGGACTGCCAGTGTGTACCCAGTTAGACTCCCCCTACCTCCCAGAATTCAAATGCGACACCTCTAGTCTAAAATACTACTCACGGTCCACTGATCTGAGGTGGTTTCTCCTGGTCACCCTTATGGTAGTATTACACTGCTGCTGGACAATATAACCAACATAATGTGAAACCTTTATTTAAGACTTAGAGCGCTGTTCTAAAAAGCATTTACATTGTAAAGCAGGAAATGTGCTAGATCTGACAAGTACTGCATAATGTTCCTCATGCATAGGATCCTTCTTTAGGTGTTCTGCATAGGGCCCTTTCATGACAGTTACCTTCCTACAGCCAGAGTCTTGCTTTCTGAGGAGGTACAGATTTGAAAAAAGGAGAGAGGGTGAGCAAATTTCTGTTGGGTGTGCTTGCTATATAAATTGGATCCTATTCCCAGAAGTAAATGCAGGAGAACATGACCACCCAAACCTTAAAACCAGAGATAGGAGAAGTATTTTCTGAAAAGGTTTGTAAGTCACACTTTCATATTAGTAGGGCATCCTCATGGGGTCCACCTTTCTGACTCATGTATTCAAGACACTTTTCCTGGCACAATCTACATCTTTCTTATCAATCTGGGAAGTAGTTGATAAGTGCTGTATTATTCTCACATTTCTCACCCTTCATTAACATGAACATCAGAGTATTTAAATTACTTGTAGAAAGATCTGGTAAGTAGGGGAGTGGCTTAGCTAGAAGGAAGCTACATTTAAAGACTGCCTTAGAAAGATTCTGCTAATAGCTTGGCAGAAGACACCAGGAGAAAGGACTGCTGTGTGACTGGACTTCTCTGCTGGGACTATATTGCCTTCCTTCCCTCTCCCCTCTCCCCCCCACCCAAAGCTAGTTCACTAGTTCTATTTTTATAGGCACAGGATTTGACTGACAACAGGAACTTCCTATTTAGGGGCAGGAAGTGAGTGATCACAGACCACCAAGGACCCACCATCCTAGAAGGGCAAGAGTAGCCTCTGGCCCCTCTAGCTGCTGGAGGTCTGCCTCTGAACAAGCAAGTGGTCTACTGAGAAATATAGGATATGCTTGTCTCAGAACAGGACAATCAGGAGCTTAAAGGGCACACAGGCAGAAAGTAAGGAGAGAGAAAAAAACAGACAAAGGTAAGGATTGCAAACAGTTAAGGGTCAGAAATAAGACATGATTGGAGTGTTGCAGTGCAGTGGCTGTGGAGCAGCAGTCTTCCGGGAGATATTCTGGAGGATGCAGTGTTGTCCCATCTGCAGGCACCTTTCTGGGCTGAGGAGGAGGTTGCTCATCTCCAGGCTGAGTTGGCCAGGATTTGTGGGACCTCCTCTTCCATCCAGGGACCACCAGTGCCACTGCCGTTGCCTCAGAGGTTGCCAAGAAAGGAGGCGGTTGGACCACAGTGGGCTCAGGGGGGTGAGGGTGGTGGAGCAGGCACATCCCTCCAGTTGTAGCTCTCCACAATTCCTATGCCATTCTGGCAAAGTGTGGTTCCTCTATGGAGGCACCACAGTGGAGACCAAGGAGGATGCTGGGAACCTCCACAAAGGAGACCCACAGGAGGGTGGCAGGGGACCCTGCAGGGGAAGGAAACAACTCCTGGTGGGGGACTCCATTGTTAGGAAGGTAGAACTGGGCAAGGAAGGGGAGAGGGAGGTAAGGTGCCTGCCTGGCGCCATGGCTTGGAGGGACAGAGAGCGAATCCTCAGGATTGCCGGAGCAGCTGCACAGGGGAGGGAGCTGGATGTCATTGTCCACCTAGGGACAAATGACCTGGCTAAGAAAGGGATTAGAGAAGTGCAGGAAGAGTTTGTGGAATTGGGGAGGGGCCTTAGTCAAGTAGCACGCACGGTAACCTTCGGGAGGTGCTACCCATCTATGGCATAGGAGAGGCTAGGGTGTTCGTACCATGGGATTCAATCAGTGGTTGAAAAACTGGTGTGGAGCTCAGGGATTTGGCTTCATTGGGGACTGGGGGTCCACCTGGAGTGATGCAAGCCTATACTGGCATGATGGGCTGCATCTGTCCGGGAGGGAACCAGGATCCTAGGTGATAGGTTTAAATGCTTCATTGGCAAGCTTTAAACTAGCCAAGGGAGGCACTGGAAAGGAGCAGGAAAATCCTAGCCCCCAAACAATCATGGTAGTAAGTGTGGCAAACACCAACATGGAGGTGTCGATAGGGAGAAGGGCAGGGGTAAATGGAGAAAGTGACAAAGGCAAGAAGGACAGGGATGGGGCAAAGGGGTAAGGCCATCAGGAAATGGAGGTAATGAGTACCAATGCCCGTAGTCTGGGCAACAAGCTCCCTGAGCTGGTGGCCTTAATGGAAGAGGGATGCCTGGATATCGTAGCAGTCACAGAAACATGGTACACAGAGAACCATGACTGGGATGTTAACATACCAGGGTACATAACCTACAGGAGAGACAGGCAGGGGAGAAGAGGGGGAGGAGTAGCTCTCTATGTAAAGGAAAGGATAAAAGCAACTGAACAAAAGAGTAAACAGGGAGGAGAGGAGGCACTGTGGGTCACCTTGGAGACTGGAAAGGGCACCACAATCCGCACAGGGTTGTGTACAGACCCCATGTCAGGAGAAGGAATGGACAAGGATATGATGGAAAGCATTCTTAGAATGGCAGAGAAAGGAGATACTGTTGATGGGAGACCTGAATATGCCAGATGTTAACTGGAGCACATTTGCTGCAGCCACATCCAGAAGCAGGGCCATTCTTGATGCCCTACAGGTGGCAGGCATTAGACAGCTAGTTTCAGAACCCACTCGTGAGGGGTAATCTTAGACCTCGTGCTCTCAAGCGGGGCAGTGAGAGGATCTCAGATCTAGAAGTAGGTTGCCATCTGGGGACAAGTGACCATCAAACAGTGTGGTTCACGTTAAACTCAGCTACAGAGTCAAGCCATACAAAAGTGAGGTACTGGACTTTGGGAGGGCTGACTTTGGCAAGATGGAGGTGCCTCAGAAAAGCACTAGCAAACAGGCTAGAAGGAGGTGTGGAGCAACAATGGGGAATTATCAAACTGCCATCACAGATGCAACAAGCCTTTGTGTGAAGCAAATAAACAAATCAAAATGAAAGAAAAGCCACTATGGTTCTCAAGAGAGGTGGCTGTGAAAGTCAGGAAGAAAAAGATAGCATTCCGAAGTATAAGGAAACACAGAAGGAGCAGGACAGAGAGCTGTACCAGTTAAGGCAGAAAGAAGCAGGAGGGAAGTCAGAATAGCAAAGGCCCAAACTGGGGAAAAGATAGCCAACTCAGTTAAGAAGGGGATAAAACCTTTTATAGGTACATCAGCGGCGTAGAAAGACAAGGAGGATAGTGAGGCTGAATAGAATGAGCGGTGGGTGGGCAGAGGGGACAGTGAAAAGCAGGAATACTGAACGAATATTTCTGCTCAGTATTCAAAAGAGGAGGGGAAGTGCCTAATCCAATTAACAGAAGCACTTGATAGGGGTCGATCCCAGTCCTTTCACAGAAGAAAGGGTTCTGCAAGAACCTTTAAAACTGAAGGTGGAGAAGCAATGGGCCCTGATGGAATTCACCCCAGAATTCTAAAAGAATTAAGGGAGGAACTAGTGAAACCACTGGCTACTCTTTTTAATAAATCATGGGAGGATGGTGTGGTACCCGAGGACTGGAGGAAGGCGGATGTGATTCCCCTTCACAAAAGTGGGACCAAGACAGAGGCAGGAAACTACAGACCTGTCAGTTTGACCTCTGTGGTAGGGAAAGTGATGGAGTCACTTCTGAAGGAAAGAATAGGTGAGTACCTAGAGGTCAGTGGAGCACAAGATCAAGGCAGCATGGGTTCACAGCGGGAAGTCATGTCAGGCAGATCTAATAGATTTCTTTGACTGGGTGACCAAAGTAGCAGACCAGGGAGGGCTGTGGACATGCCTACCTAGACTTTAGCAAGGCATTTAACACAGTCCCACACGAAAGATTGATAGTCAAATTAACCAGCCTGGGAGTGGGTCCCAGGGTGGTAGCCTGGGTAAAACATTGGCTGGACAACAGGACACAGAAGGTAATTGTAAATGGAGTCCACTCTGAAGAAAGGACGATTACTAGTGGGGTACCGCAGGGTTCAGTATTGGGTCCAGTCCTTTTTAATGTCTTCATCAGTGACATTGCAGAGGGACTGGAAGGAAAAGTATGCCTTTTTGCAGATGATACAAAGATCTGCAACAGGGTTGATACACCGGGCGTGGAAAGGATGAAAAGGGACTTGGCAAGGTTGGAGGAATGGTCAAACATATGGCAGCTAGATTCAATGCAAAAAGTGCAAAATAATGCACCTGGGAAACAAGAACCCAGGGAAGAATACACAATGGGTGGGGAGGTAGTAACAACAACAAAACAGGAAAGGGACCTGGGGTAATCATATCAGATGACCTTAAGGTTAGCAAGCAATGTGAGAAGGCAGTAGGGAGGGCCGGGGTATACTGGGATGTATAGGAGAGGCATCAGCAGCAGAAAACAGGAAGTTGTTATCCTCTGTACAGACAGTTGGTGAGACCCCATCTGGAATACTGTGTCCAGTTCTGGAGACCCCATCTCCGCAAGGACATAGACAGGATAGAGGCAGTCCAGAGGAGGGCAACTAAAATGGTGCAGGGTCTGCAAGAAGCCATATGAGGAGAGACTAAAGGAGCTTAATATGTATGCCCTTGAGGAAAGAAGGGAGAGGGGGGACATGATAGAAACTTTCAAGTACCTCAAGGGAATCAACAAAGTCCAAGAGGGTAGCATCTTTCAGAAAAAGAGACTTGCAAGAACAAGGGGACACAATTTAAAGAAAGAAGGAGGGCGGTTCGGGGCAATGTGAGGAAGTATTATTTCACAGAGAGAGTAGTGGATGCATGGAACAGCCTTCCTGAGGAAGTTGTGGGGTCTAAAACTGTGGGAGAATTCAAGAATGCATGGGACAGACATAAGGCAATTCTTGTGAGGGGCAGGAAGATAAAGGCTGTTGGTTAACTAGGATCTGCAGCCTATCCTGCAGGTAGAGAAATGGGCAGACTAGATGGGCCTAGCGGTCCTTATCTGCCGTCAAAGTCTATGTTTCTATGTTTCTATGTATTCTGAAGAGTGATCCCAGTAATGTATTTAAAAATCTGTAAATACATACCTAGGTCAACATTATATGTGTCACAAAGGGGTGACACTGAAGGGAAGAATTTGTGCACATTGTTGAGGAATACAAAAAGCCTGTCTAAATATTTACTATTGTGTCTTCATATATCATTCTGTTACAGATGAAGAGGCCAAAAGGACTGTTATTAATCACTGTCCAGGTGCTTGCGCTTATTATAATATTAAGATCCCATTTCCAGGCAAGATGTCATTTCAACAGAGGGATTCACCTCCTTTTCCTTCAGATGATCATACCCTTGTGAGATAAGATGTTCAGGGTTTTTCCATTTGGAAATCCCCTCAAGTCCCTGAGCAGGCAAGGACCCAGTTGTGTTCCCCTATGTTTTTCCAAATAGCCCTGGATCTGGTAAAACAGATGATGTCTAATTATTCTCCACTAGGTAACAAATGTTTTAAATGAAAATAGCCCCTTGTTGGAAAAAAGGTTACCCCATAATGGAAGCACTATTTTCAAAATAATTTTGCCATAGGCACAGAATGGGGAAAGCCCTTTTGAAAATAAGGCTCCTATAGTTCCCTCTCAGGCCAGACTGTATAGCCTAATCCTGTTGTTTGGGAATAAAGTCAGGATTGCCCCTTATAAGAGCCAGAAAAGATACTCCCCCTTCTTCACACCCTCTTTCATTTAATACTGTGTCCACTCCTGAGAGAAGCAAACATCAGTTAGTTCATATGCTGAACAGCCTTATACACTCTCAGACCACTGAGGCCCAAATAAGCGACAAGCTGCACATAGACATCCCCTCTTCTAGGTCCAACTAAGGATTCTCTGTTCCCTCTAGAACCCAGTCCAAAACATACTGTATTTGGGCCACCCTATGGAAAAAGAAAATTAGGAAGCCTTTCCCCTTTTTATTCTACAAAGCTGACAGTTGAAGAAAGCTAGCTCTGCATCTCTTATCTGCTCTCAAGACTTTTGTGAAGCCTGTTGAAGTCTTCTGCCCCATGAGGGTCCCTGCTCCTGATCTACATCCCCCTTCTTTCCATATAGAAGAGGCGGATGAATAGGAGTATAACTGAAACCTTATGGGGAAGGACTGCTGGGGGAAAGGCAAATGAAGGGGTGTTCCCAGTCAGATACTCTTCAGGGTATCTTATGACAGTATGAACACAGTGGATTATGAAGGACTCTTCCTTTCAAACTCTGATAAGGTCAGTCTATAAGACTCTTCAGTTTCCTACTGAGGAGGAGGAGGAGGAGGACTCCTCTAAGAAAAATGTGTGTGATTTTTTTGGAAGCTCCATTATCCTTTACTGTTACGGTTCTTCCAATATTTCAGTGCTTTGACTATCTGGCATAAGTCTAGCACCTTGCTGGCTGTTCCAAGAAAGGCACCTAATCAATATCTGTCTCTTAAGAGTTAAGAAACATTATTTGTCCAGCCTGAAATGCACTCTGATAATTATGGCAGCTCATGATAGGTCTAAAATGCCTCTACACATGTGCACTAGAACATAGATAAGGAATCAAAAAAACTTGGTATCAGAGGAGAACAAACTTTTGCTTCAGCTATGCTTGGTCTCAGAATTGCAAACTGCCTGGATTTATGGTGACATAAAAAAAACTACCTGTGGAATTCCATGGCCAAAGTGGTACACAGCCTGCCAAAACTGAAGCTCAGCAGTATGTAGCCCAAGGCCTAAATACTGGTAAGCATTTATTGTGTCTGGCTTATAATGCCTTTGATGCCTCTGCCAGGGTTGCTGGATTTGTCCCTGATATGCAGCAGTCTCTCCCAAATCCCCTGTTTTTTGGAGTCTCAAGCTGTTTTGCCCTACATTTGAGGCCACTCTAAATGAGCTCAGGGCTTCTTGTCAGACCCTTAGGGTCATCAAGTCCCTTAGCAAGGGAGGTTTAAATTTTCAGTGAGGTTTCCATCACTTTTTATCCTCCCATGGTAGTGGTTAGGCTTACCAAAATCCGGAGTAGCAAGAGTTTATGGGTACCCCCTTAAAAGCCCCAAAAGGTTGGAGCAGATTAGTCAGCAGCAGGTTGTTCCCTCCACCTCCTTCTTACACCTTACTTCCCCTTCCTGTCCCACCTCCAGGGATTCAGGTAGGGAGCAGGATTTCACTGTTCCTGCTCCAGTGGTGGAACATTTCTTCAGACAAATGGGCACTGGAAATAGTACAGCTAGATTATGCTTTGGAGTTTGTCTCATTGCCTCTTCAGATATCTCCCAGGCTATGCCTTTTCATGACTAATCACCTGTCTATCCTTAAGGAGGATGTCAAGGCTCTGCTGGACAATGCGGCAGCACAGCCATCACCCCTGCAGGATCGACATCTGGGGTTCCACTCCAGATACTTCTTACTACTGAAAAACCAGAAGGGTTTTACCCTATCCTATACCTTTAGACACTGAACGAGCATGTGGCTTACAACAAATGTCACATGCTCTCTAGGGGTCTCTGCTTCCCTTGCTGGCTCAAGGGGACTGGATGTGTGCACTGGATATGTAGGATTCTTAGCTGCACATAAAAGTCAGGAAATCCACGAAGATCAGTAGCTGTCTCTGTGACATGACAGCAAACAGTGCTATTCCTAGGGTGGAGAATTTCAGCAGAGTTGGCAAGAGGAAGCCAAATGCAGTCATTCACTTAGGGACCAACTACCTGGCTAGGTATAGTATAAAGAAGGTAAAGAATGATTGTTGTGTACTAGGCAGTACACTGAAGGTAGTAGAAGAAAGGCTAATCTCT
Source organism: Neoceratodus forsteri (assembly GCA_016271365.2). Lineage (NCBI taxonomy): Eukaryota > Metazoa > Chordata > Ceratodontiformes > Ceratodontidae > Neoceratodus > Neoceratodus forsteri. The sequence continues at coordinate 1,017,717,393 of CM057454.1, read as the reverse complement.
GAGGTGTTACTGGTGCCTTGTGAGAATGGGAGTTAGGCAGATTAAAATTTGAGAATTTAACAGTGTGGTGCAGGGGTGAGGGGTTTCACTTCATGGGAACTAGGGATCTTTCTGGGAGGGCAGAAGTCTATTCAAAGATGACAGATTGCATCTTAACAGAGAATGAACCAGTGCACTAGGCCAGAAGATAGATGTGGCCATCAGACTGTATTTAAAGTACAGTAGGGCAAAGGAAGGACAGTGCTGGAACCCAGTATTGCACTAACATACATGTGGAAGCCAAGTTGCTCTCCCCCAATGTAAACTGATTTTGGAAGGGAGGTCAGCAAGTAGGAGGGGCAAATGGGACGCAAGGGGCCAAAAGGAATCAAAGGGGTATGGTGAACAACAAGGTAAGATAGGAAATAATAAAGGAAAAGCAAGAGCAAGGAAGGTGGACAAATGTAAGGTTATCTGTACAAATGTCATGGGCATAGGGAATAAAATGGGGCTGTGCAGCTCGATCATACAGAAGGAGCATGGTGTTACTCACAAGTGTGAATTCATATGAATAAAGGACTGAATGTGCTGCACATACCTATGATGTCTGGACTTGTTTGTGGAAATGCATGAGTAGCTCTCTTGTTTTCAGTGTGCTTGAATGGAATGGAGACCCTTCTGGCAAAAACAGTGGCAGATGAACTAGATATTATAGAAACATAGATGTTGCCAACTGCACAATTCAGTCTGCGCATACATAGTTTCTTACCTATCCCCCTGACCTGAGGACTGGAAGGGGTTATTTACCCCAAATCCACTCTCTCTCATCCCTCACCCCACCACCACCACCACCACCCTAAGTATCCCTACCCTATCCATTGAAGAGCTACTATACTGTAGCTACCACTCAGACATGTTCATCACAGATATATAGCTGGGATCTCACAGTCTCTTCCTTTGTCCTGTTCAGGTAGCACAGGGAGTTCAAGTTTCAAGTTTTTTTCCAATTAAACAACATATGTATTTGACAAGTTATAACATATAATAAGCAGTAAATCTCACTGAAAATCTCATACAATATATTACAGTTGACCAACAGTTAAAAACAAATACATATGTACATACATATTAAACATGTGGGTTACATTTTACTATTTAAGCAATAATGCATGACAGGGTGTGTGTTGTGCTGGGATAACGTCACGCCTGGGGTGATTAGGCACGAGGCCGCGGGCAGGTCGATAATCACCCCAGAGTAACTTATCTACACCTCAAATCAATATTACTATATAATAGCTCATTTTATTTTAAGTAGAAAAAGATAGGAAAACTTGTTTAAAATAAACAATTTCTTTCATTTTTTTGTTTGGGCAGATATACTTATTGAAAAAAAAGTCCACAGTTCCTGTCTTGTGCAGGAGGTGGCACTGCCTCCTACATGGTTTCTCTGTATTCTTTTTAATGTCTGTCTTTGTGGCTTTGTCTTTTTTACCCCCTGTGTACCTTGTCCTTTTGCTGTTTTCCCCTGCTGTTACTGAGAGACACTGTAGAGACACTGTATGCATCTTGGAAAGACAGTGTTTTTTTTTTTTTTCCTTGCTAATTCACTCATTGTTTCCCTTGATGTTACTGAGATAGACAGTGTAGAGGCGCTGTATCGTCTTGAAAAAGGCGTTGGCGTTTCATCGCTCGATGTGGTGATTCACTTCACTCGCTCAGTGTGGTGGCAAGCCTGAAGTGAAGGAAGGTTAGTTTGGGTTTTAAAATAAGTAAAAGGAAGACATGTATTTGAGGAGCTAGCGAGCATTATGGCAAGAGAGGACTCAGCGAGCGTTACGAGTAGAGCCGCGCGGTCACTGTTTAAAATGCATGCTCACTCCAGTATGGAATGACAGGGTTCACGACATAGTTTTCTTTCTGTTGGGTAACTTAGGTGCAGATTTTAACTCTGTGTTCTTTAAAGAGAGTGCTGTCAGTGTAAGGGCAGACCAGGTAGTAGGACTGATCGTCGTGTGAGCGAGGAGGGTAGTGGGGCAGGCAATCGCGTCGTGGAGTGATTGTTTTTTTTTTTTTTAACATCTGATGTGGTCTTTTCTGTGTTGGGACTAGATCCGTGATGTTGTACTGGGCTAACATCACGGGTCCCATCTTAGACTGACGAATCAGAGCCCAAGATTTTTTTTTGCCATTGTATAATGTAGCTTTAACTACATCAATATTGATGTTTACTTCAAAAATGTACACAGTGCACTATGTGCAAAGCTAGCAACAGCAAAGATTATTGATTTCCGATAAGAGAATAGCAAATGTTCAATTGCCATATTTATCTTGCTATTCACATATTTAGTCAAATCAAAAGGTTCCAACCTTTTTTTTTGTTTCAGAGTCTAACACACTGCAGTCTAGTAGTAGATCTTTTATTAAGATTCTTGCTTCCATATCACATTTACCAAACAAACGTCCTCTATTAATTTTCCCTTTCTGTACAGCATATCCCCACCTTCTAAAATCCCCACTTTAAACCTGCACAATGCTGCCCTATTTTTCTTTTTTGCAGTATTCTAAATTGAGTTCATTCTACAGATTCTATACTCTTTATTGCTTTCCTAATGTCTGGAACTCTCTTCTCCTTACAGTTCATACAGTCTCCTCCAAACACTCTTTCCTCGTTACTCCAAGCCCACACGACTCCCACCTACAGCTACCCTTAGTCTAATGTCTCGCCCCTCTTCTCAGACTCAGTGGTTACTGTTTGAAAGAAGAAATTCAACAGAAGTAATTAAGATATAAAAGCTACTTCAGGTGCTGTAATTGGTAGGGTTTATCATTATAAATACTTAGGGTTGATATTAGATAATAATTTAACCTCTGAATGTCACATTAACCACCTATTCAAAAAACTCAGACAATTGCTGTTTTTTTCATAGGAATCAAGTTTTGTTTACTTTTCTCATTGAGAAACCTATTAATAAGTACTTTATTTTTGCCGGTTTTGGACTATGGAGGAGGGTGTTGGGAGGGGCACAGCTCCCCCTACAGAATGTAGTAAAAAACTGTCCTGGCGCCATTGTCCTGATGCACTGGGGTTGTCGAGTGCTGAAAATGTTTTCGCCACTCTCAGTGATAACGGTGATTGTCTTTAGGCATTCGCCATTATCACATAGACCCTTTCACTACTACTTTAAAACTATTCATACTTTTTCATCCTCCTTCCCTGCTCCCTTTCCCTCCTTCCTCCTTCTTTCCTATCCCTTTCACTTTTCCCCTCTTCTCTTATACTACTTAATTTCTAACCCTTTTCCAATCCCCCTCTTCTTCTATACCTCGCCTGTTTTTCTTTTCTATCCTTTTCTTCTTTCTCTCTCCTTCTTCTATTCCCCCCTCTCTCTTTGCTTCCTTCATGAACTGGCTTGCCTTGGATGCTAGTGTGCATAAGGATGCCATCACAGCAGCCAATCTAATGCAGATGGTTGACTTCCCCACAAGGAAAAACTTCAAAACTGGCACTAGTACTCACCTGGACTGGGTCCTTGACAGCCACTCTACCCATCTCTCCCGCACCACCGTCCTCCCTGATTCGCTTAATGACCAGTTCCCTATTATCTGTGAATGGTCAAACAAATTCTTCAAGCCCCCCCAAATTTATCACCAGCAGAGTTCTCCCTCACGAGCAACTTATCCATCTTAAATACTACCTGAGTCTGCAAGACTGGTTACCCATTTACAAAGCGACGGATGTTAACGTGGCCCTTGACTACTTTGTCGCCACCTTCAATGCGGCCTGTGACTACTTTGCTCCTTTCAAAAAACACAAAGCTAAGGCTCTCTGTAACCCATGGCTCACTGCTGAGCTCCTTGCTCAACTCAAATCAAGGGACCACCTTTGGACGCTGGCAAAAGCCACAGGCAGGCAATCCAATGTACAAAACTACAAGCATGCCCGAAACAGCTGCACAAAATCTATCCAGCTAAAGAAAAGTACATACTGCAGGGATGCTCTCACCAATGCCTGTGGAAAGGGAGAGCATTCTGGGACAATATTAAAGAAGTAACAGGGATGGCTTGCGGTTCTGCCCTCAAAGGTGATGGCTGCTTAGCTCCGTCTCTCGGCCAAACTCCGAGCTAGATACCCACCATAACAACCTCAAAACCAAATCCAAAGTTGGAAATCTTTGAAATTTCAGCATCGGAGGGTACCACAACCTGGCAGCTGGTGGCTAACTTGACAAAAAAATGGAAGGATGGACAGCGATGGCGAACGGTCTAACTCGGAGGTTTTGGGGAATGGATCACCGCAAACACTTAAATCCCAGACAATGCGTAAGACCTCACAGCTAAACTCCAAGATGTTAACTAAACCTAAAAATAAAAAATCTAAATTAGATCTCATTTACCAAGAAATAATATTGTTTTGTGCAGAAGTCAAACAACTACATGGGGAGTTAAGGAAAGATGTACTACAACTAGAACAATGGGCAGACGACACAGAACGGCAACTCTCAGTGACAGAGAATAGAGTGGATGATATTGAAAATCAGATTCAACAATTACAACAATATCAGGAGACACTGGAAGCCAGGCAGGAGGATGCTGAAAATAGGGCACATAGAGAAAATATAAGGTTGTATTGTATTGTATCCCTGAAAGATCAGAGGAGGGTAACATCAAAGAGTTAGTGGATGCCCTTTTACATACAGCCCTGGAACTTCCAGAAGGGTTTCATTTAAATTTAGAGCATGTGCATCGAGCCTTAACACTGAAACCAAGTGACCCACAGGCCCCACCATGATCAATAATTGCATGCTTCAATAGCTTTTCAACTAAGGAACATATCATATCATTAGCATGGCATAGACAGAAGGTGTATTATGGTCAGAAGCACTTCTTTATAGACCATGACTATGCTCCAAAAACAGTGAAGCTGTGCAGGGCCTATATGCCATTACTCTCAGTGATTAAAGCTGCAGGGCACAGGTTCTCCATGCCGTATCCAGCTTGACTAATTGTCCACCTCCCCATGGGCAAAAAATAATTCTCTACTGCTCAAGAAGCCAAAACTGAACTTACCAAGATGGGCCTGCATTTTCCAGAGCAGCGCCACAAGGAGACACCAGGGTTAATTCCTTGACCCCCGAGATGGCAGGCAGTCATGAATAAAACCACAAATCGAAAGCCAGAGGCAGATAAGAGTGACCCGAAGGCATCGCTTGCTATTTTTCGCAGAAGAGAGAATCCAGACATGGCAGAACAGTTATAAAGAACTGTTGATTAAGATTTCAGGTCAGTCGGGGGCCGGGGTGAGAGGGTTTTCCCTGGGCTTCTTAATGCACTGCCCTGACGCTAGGCCTGTAGAAAAAGCTATACTAACAACATACTATAGAAGCAAGCCACTTGCTGAGGTGGTGCAGGAGAGAGGGAATAGCTCCCCCCTTCTCTTTTCTGGGACATTCATTATAGGTCTCAATTTTTTTAAATTTTTTGTATAGCACTAGGTATAGGGCAGTAGGATGACTACATATCTTAGTAGTTTAATCTTATACTGTACTATATTGCCCTATTGAACTTCCACCAGCTATGCAGATTATTATTGGACTTAAGAAGTTGAGATGACAACTGAAAAGACATTAACTATTGTGGTTAGGGTGGTTACATTACCTTGACCATATTTTGTTTGTATATTCCTTCTGACGTTTTATGTTGGAGCACTTTTTTGCTCTCAGGAGGCCCCAAACCAGGAAAAAATGGGCTCTACCTTCTTCCCTGTTGATACTGAAGTTCTACCATGGAATTCAACTGGCAGAATAGGGAGGATTGGATTTTTCTCCCCTACCTTGGAAGTTCTTTTATTTTGTAATGATGTAAATAGTTTAAGGTGTAATGTTGTAACATACAAGCTTTGGTTTGATAGACTGAGGGTCCAAACCAGCCAGAATAATAGATCAGTTAAGAAGATGTCTATGTTTGTTAGAGGTTCAAGGTTTAAATTGAATGTAGTTGCACTTCAAATCAGGGGAAATGTCCACAAATATGCAACAGGTCTCTTTTTAAAATATTTAGAGATGAGACAACAGTATAGGAAAATGACAGGGAATAGCATTATTGAAGTCCGTATGGAAGATAAGTGAACAAAGGGAGTAAAAGTCAGCCTGCTAAATACAATCCTTTTATTTGTTTCATATAAAGATGGCTAATACACCCCTTAAAATTATTTCAATCAACATAAATGGCATTAGAAGTCCAGTCAAGTGATTTAGATTGCTCCAATATATCAGCAGACAGGCTCCAGACGTCTCTTATATTCAGGAAACCCATCTATCCAACCCAGAGCATCTGAAGCTTGCTGCAGGAGGGAAATTTAAAGTGTACTCGGCCTCCAGTAAATCTGGATGCAGACGGGGAGTTGCAATATTAATACCCTCCATGTTACCATTAGAGGTAGTAAATAAATATGCAGATTCAATGCGATGTTTTGTAATAGTGCAGGGGATCTTATATGGGCAGAATATAACATTGGTCAATGTGTACATACCTCCTGCCTCTCCCCCTAGTAGAGTTCAACAAATTTTCAGTAAGATATTGGATATCCAGAAAGGAATATTGATAATGGAAGGGGACTTTAATATCACGTTGAACCCAAATTTAGACACCTCCCATCTGCAGGGACATAGACGTTCTCCAACTCAAAGATGTTTCTGTTCATGATGAACAGGCTGGGCTTTTTAGATGTCTGGAGACAAATGTATCCCACTGGAAGAGGATACACTTATGATTCAACAAGATATTTAAAGTCTTCTCGAATTGATTATTTCTTTATTTCAGTGGAACATCTAGACATCTTAAGAAATATCTCTCTGAATGCACATTTTTTATCAGATCACACCCCATTACTTCTTAAGTTAGATTTGGGGAAATCACATAGAAATAGATTATGGAGACTAAACATATCTTTCCTCCAAGATCAAGCCTTTAGGGACTGGATGAGGTTGAGACTCCCTCAGATAGCCAAGGAAAATTTGACCTCAGGGGTTTCTGCAGCAGTTGTCTGGGATACTGTAAAGGCTGTTGTATTGGGGGGAATTAATAGCATATGCTTCGAGGAAACAGAAACAGAGGGAGCAGAGATATAACCAATTACAAAGTAAGTTGAAACCTCTACAACAGATAGGATCTCATAGAAACTATACACAGGAACAAGAATATAGACAGACTAAAAGGGACCTACAGGCTCTAATAGATTATCAGGTTCAAGCTAAGATTCAACAACTGAAAATATTTTTCTATGAAGGAGGGCCTAGAAGTGCGAGGAATTTAGTAAAAGACTTAGAGGGTATAGACAGGCTGCCACTGTCACAAAATTAACTGATCCTAGTACAGGTATACTAAAAAGTAACTCACACGATATACTTAATATTTTCCAGAACTACTATAAGGATCTATATGCAAACCCATCCCCTCCCTCTGATAGGGCTATTCACCAATTTCCGTCCCCCCTCCAGTTCTCTAAACTAACTGAATTTCAGCAGGAGAGACTTCAGGCTCCGTTTACTGAAACAGAGATCAAAGTGGCAATAAAACAAGTGAAAACATGTAAATCCACCGGTCCAGATGGCTTTCCACAGGAATGGTATAAAACTCTGCTCCCCTCTTTAATTAAACCAATGAGGCAGGCATTTCAGGAAGTACAAAACGGAGACACTCCCCCGACCTCTTGGTCATATGCAGTTATATCTACCATTCCCAAACTGGGTAAGGATCCTAGAGTGCCCGAGTCATATAGGCCTATATCAGTATTAAATTGTGACTACAAATTATATATGTCTATTTGGTCAAAAAGGCTAGAGGATATTCTGCCAAACTTAATCCATCCAGATCAATCTGGATTTCTCAAAAATAGACAAACTTCAGACAATACAAATAGAATCATTCATTTATTGCATTATATCTATAGAACTTCACTTTCTGTAGCAGTAGTTAGTTTAGATGCATATAAGGCATTTGACTGGGTACTCTGGGAATTCCTGTGGCAGGTGCTAGTTTCATTTGGGTTTCCAGATGAATTTGTCAAATGGCTAAGTAACATCTACTCCCACCCCAAGCCTATATTAGAGTTAATTCTTCTCTGTCCACCCCTTTTAAATTAGAACATGGCACAAGACAGGGATGCCCCCTCTCACCTCAACTGTTTGCCCTATATATACAGCCACAAGTAGTGAAGCTCAGAGCAGCAGAGGAGATTCGAGGAGTGAGTTTGGGAGGTAACAATTATTTAACGTCCCTTTATGCAGACAATGTTTTATTAACTTTAACTGACCCACAGACTTTCTTGGTAAAGACATGGAGGATTCTGGAGCAGTTTACAACCATCTCAGGTTATGCAGTCAATACCTCGAAAACAGAAGTACTAGCACTTTTTCTCCTTCACAAGAGTTAAGACAGCAAATGCCTTTTAAATGGCATGCCAGTAAAATAAAGTATTTAGGGATTCACATTCCCTTACTGATCCAAAATCTAACCCTGATAAATTATGAACCCATAACCCAGACCCTGGAAACAGATCTTAGTAAATGGTCACAACTTAAACTCTCCTTTTATTCTAGAATTGAGACCATTCAATCTAATATTTTACCAAGACTTTTATATCTATTTCAGACTATACCAGATTCTCCCCCCAAAACATATTTTAATTCTTGAAATAAGATGCTGTCTAGATTTGTGTGGGAGGGATGTCAACCACTCATTCAATGGTCAATATTACAGCTCCCAAAGGTTAAGGGAGGGTTAAATGTTTCAAACTTAGAAGCATATTTGACTGCAGTGAGACTATCAAGAATATTGATATGGATTAATCTAAATCTACACCCTTCATAGAAAACAATTGAGTGCTTGATCAATAATTTCCATGACCCAGTAAAGACTCTCTTTGCTCCACTATCCTTGTCACTAAATAATTCTAGTTTCTACCCAGGAACAAGACAGGCCATACAGCTCTGTCATAGAATAAGAAACAGACCAAATATGGAGCATATGTTCTACTATTTAAGGTTCATAATGAATGAACCAGATTTTTTTCCAGCACATTTGGATTTAGCTTTTAAAAATTGGAACAGGAAAGGTTTCTCTTTCATTTATCAATTCTTAGGCTCAAGGGGGGTGATATCTTTTGCTTCTCTTCAGGAGAAATATGCTCTCAATAACAGAGATTTCTAAAGATATTTACAAGTCAGAGACTATCTTCGGTCTAAGCCACTACTGAAAATTTGTTTCCCAGGCTCCTCTCCCACTCTTTTACAAATCATAATTAATGCCTCACAGGGTAATATACAAGCACACCTGATTGGGAATATATATGGGGGGTATAGAGAGTTTGATCAGGAAACCTCAGAGACAGTTCTGTGGGCCTGGAATAAAGAGCTGTCTACAGAAGTAACATATGAAAGGTGGCTTACATTCACCCGGCCCTCTTTAGGGGTATCCTTGGCCCCTTACAGTCGTGAATTCACCTGGAAGGCATGCATGCGGTATTTTAACACCCCAGCTAAGTTGGCAAGAATAGGCCTAACAAAGGGAACAGAATGCTGGAGGCTACATGGGTCACAAAGTGCAGATCAAGTTCACATTTTTTAGAGCTGTGGCAAAATCCAGACCTATTGGGGACAGATAGAGCAGGAGTTAAGAAATTTTCTGGATCCCAGTATAGTACTTACTGCGGAATTAGCTATGCTATCGGGTCCTCCCAAGGGAATTATGATATCTAAAGGCTCTCTCATGTTTACCTTCCTTTTGATGGCCAAAAAAGTGTTAACCAGACTGTGGTTACAAAGGAAAACTCCTCTAGTGGAAATGTGGCATGAAAAGATACTGGAATATTATTCTCTAGAGCGAATGATTGCTGAGACTATGGGGCAGAGGGAGAGATTTGAAGTAAAATGGAGAGCATGGGTCTTTTATAATTCAGTTAGAGAGCCCTCATTTGTCCCATGAGCAATTATATCTTATATATAACCCTATACCAACCCAAATTTCTAAGCACTTTAAGAGAAGATAATAGAAGGAAATATAGAAAGAAAGAAAATATAGAAATATATGTTAGTAATAATTTCTGGCTATGTAAAAACTGGAAACACCTTGTAAAATGGAATAGAGACCAAAATGTATACTGTAGATATAGAAACAGATTGAAAATGTATTGTGGACAACAATGTACATTTACATAGAACCTATGTATAAATCCTGAAAGAAATGTTACTTCAAAAATCAGAAAAATAAAATATATATAAAAAAAAAAGAAGTAACGGATGCAATCTAAAACCTCCCCAACTATGCTAAATGTTGACGGGAGCAATACTCTAGACCCTACGGTCATTGCCAATACCTTCAATGCTGCTTTCACTGACCTCAGTACCATTCTTCCTCCAGACATTTTTACAGAATACGACTCTCCTTCAACCATATGCCCCACCATCCCATCTAAACACCCACATTTCTACTTCAAAGAGGTCAAAGTGAATGAAGCCCGCAAATACATTACCAAAACAATCTCCAAGTCCAGAACTAGTGGTGACTCCTTGGACCTTAAGCTGCTGTCTCTCACCCTTGAAGAGGCACTACGCCTGTTAACCAGAATTCTTAACCTCTCCCTTAGCCTCAGTCAGTTCCCTGATAAATGGAAATCTGCTACTGTTACCCCGGTCCATAAAAGTGGTGACAAGACCAATCATACGAACTATCGGCCGATCTCCATACTGTTCCACATCTCTAAGGCCCTTGAGCGTATAGTTGCGGACCAGCTCATGGACTACTTAACAGCAACATGTTTTCAGAAAAGGTCACAGCACCACATCTGCCCTCCTGGAGTTCACTGGAGCCCTGCACAGCACACTGGACAAAGGCCACTTAACTGGGGCAGTCTTTATTGACTTGACCAAGGTGTTTGATACAGTCCACCATCATCTGCTAATAGACTAGCTACTGAACACTGGGCTCTCACATGACTCTACGTCTACAGCATGGTTTAAAAGCTACTTGGAAAGTCACTTGCAAAGAGTAAAAATTGCCGATGTACTATCTGATACTCGATCAGTTTGCTCTGGTATCCCCCTGGGATCCGTACTGGGTCCACTTCTTTTTAGCCTTTTTCTAAATTCCCTTCTGCAATCCTGCTCAGAACAAATCATCCTATATGCTGACGACGCTGTAGTTCTCTTTTCCCACAAAGACCCTACTCCGCTACAACACAATATGAAGCATGGTTTCAGCTCTGTTGAAAACTGGTTTACTAATCATAAGCTTGTCCTTAATCACAAAAAAACAAAGTTTATGCTTTTTAGCAGCTCCCACAACCAGCACAGGCTACACACCCTTATTAGCACCACCAGTTCGGGGAATACCCATGAACAGGTCCAATCTTTCAAATACCTTGGGCTCCTGCTTGACTTCAATCTATCCTATGGGGTCCACATTGACAGCGTAGCAAAAGCTGCTAATACGCAGCTAGGCTTACTGTTCAGGCACAGGCAACACTTCACCCCAGAAGCCTTGAAGATTGCTGTCTAGAGTTCCATGGTCTCCATCATTGATTACTGCCTAATCATCTATGGCTCAGCCTCTGCAACTACCCTCAGATGCATATCAGCATCCCTCAACAAGGCCTGTTGGCTTATCACTGGAGTCTACCGTCTCACACATACCTGTGATCTTTATGCTCAATCTGGATGGCTCCAACTCTCCAACTGTACTAAGTATCTAACCTGTACCATGGTGAAAAAAATGATCGTGGGCCTCCCCGCTCCTGGAGTCCAAGCTCTACTGCACCCTAGCACAAATCCACAAAGCACCAGGAGTTCCGAAGTGCAGCTTTTGCAGGTTCCCCACTGTCGCACTTCTTAGGGCCAATGATCTTTCACCTATAGGGCTCCCTCGTGGCTAAATGGTCTCAGCAATACCATCTCCTCTACTCCAAAACTTGGCATGTTTAAAACCAGGCTCTGACTCCATCTTACTGCCTCCAGCTCCTGTGATTGCCTCATCTAATCTAATCTGCAATACTTACCACTACCTATAGCCTTGCCATGCCACCCCTCTCATAGCACTTATCTCCTGTTTTACCTCTGGCTCCCACGACCCCTCCCCCTTCCCACCTGCCCCCCACTCCAGCACTTCTCCCTGTGATATCTGACAATGCTGCCAGCAGCTACTATTCCCACCTTGCCATCCCATTTCCTCCCCCCTTGTCTATGCCTTAGTTGATGCTGCTCTGGGCCTCTACTATGTACTGAGCTTTTCTAATGTGTCACCTACTCATTTAATTAATACCTGACTACTGTACTGTTTACTCACAATGTTGTTATTTCTGTTGTATCCCCTGTATTGTACTTCAGCTGATGTGGAACCTTTGTAAAAGAGCCTTGGCTCAAAGGTATTTTTTTTTTTATTTAAATCTTGGATTACAAATACCTTTTAGCTTGAGGCAGCTCATTTACAAAGGTTCCACGTCAAAGGAAAGGGTCACAGTAAGGTAGGGAGATATAGACAATATTCATGGTATCAATGGAGGTACAGACAACATTCATGGTGTCATCGGAGCACAGCAAGTCAACTGGTAAATAAGAGGGAACAGTGCTACACACTCAAGATTACAAGTAAGCATAGAAAACCAGAAGGTACATTTGAAGCAGCATTGCTAATCAGAGGTGGGGGGAAGGAAAAAGTAAGGAAGGGGTAGGGGAGATGAGAGGGCAGAGTCTAGATAGAGAAGGAAAAGAAAATATGGCAGCCAGAGGCCTTGTCGTAGGGTGAGAGGGAGGGGAGGCTAAGGTGGGAGAAGGGGTAAAAGAGGGGAAAAGGAGGGTGGATGAAGGGAAAGAAGATAAGGAGAGAGTGGGGACCAGAGGGCCTGGCAGGTCCAGGAAGAGGGGGTCAGTGGAATAAGAGCAAGGAGGGGGTTAGGTAAGGGAGGAGGTGGCAGGGGGAAAGGGGAAATTGTTCTGTCAGGAGAGGTGAAACGAAACAGGAAGCCAAGTAAGAGCCTCAGAGAGTGAAAAAAGTGGTATAAGGGTGTCTGCAGAAGTGGGAAACTAGGTGTAACAATCACAAGTGCTTTCGGTAAGGAGATGCTGACGAAGCACAAGTTTATATTGGGACAGACTAGAAAGACTGCTCAGTTGGTTGCTTAGATTATTAAACCACAGGGGGGCTCTGTATTGAAATGATCGCTGATATTGAGCAGTCCGACTGTGGGGTACTAGAAGGAGGTCAGAAACTGAGGGACGTGTGTGTTGGGTCTTAGGGGATTTGTTTTGCAGGCAACCAATGCTCAGGGGTAGTAATCCAAGTAGAGCTTTTTTGGACAGGAGGCAGGTTTGATATTTGATCCTTTTACTTAGTTGAAGCCAGCCAGATTGAGCATATAACTCACATGTATGAGTGAGGTGTGCAGCACCCGTAACTAACCCACAGGTTTTGTTCAGGGCCACCATGAGTCGTTTAAGAGATGTGGAGGTTGCAGCACAGTATATGATTAGACCATAATCAGTGATCGAGAGGACCGAGGCATGAACTGCAACCTTCAGGGCTTTTTGGGTAAGACTTCATCTGTGTCTGAATAGGAACCCAGTTCTGATATTAACATCTCTGGCAACATTTTCAATGTGAGGCACAAAGGTAAGGTGACTACCCAGGGTTAGACCTAGGTATTTGAAAAGCTGAACTTGTTCAAGAGCATCTCCATAGTTGTCAGCATGGCTCAGTTGGTAGCACATCCACCTCTGGACCAGAAAGTCGTGGGTTCTCGTCCCACACCAGGATTGGACTTGCACCTAAAAATCGCTGGCATCCGAGTGCAGTATTGGGGGGTGCTGTACTGCTGGGGTGTGCTATCCTTCGGATGAGACGTTAAACCGAGGTCCCTTCTGCCCATCCTGGTGTTGTCCTGGTGGGTGTCCAGGTGGAAGTAAAAGAACCCAGGGCACTCTTCGCAAAGAGCAGGGAACATTCCCGGTGTCCTGGCCAACATTCCTCTTCCCATAAACTGGTTCATGCAATTATACAGGCTGTGTGTGGGTGATGATGTGTGATATGGCCGCCACCACACATTCAGTCACTTCACCACCAGTCTAACATTGCTTGCAAAGCACTTTGGGATACTGTGTATGAAAAGCGCTATATAAATGCCGATTCTTCTTCTTGGTGATAGTGAGTTGATGGGTCTTAAACGTATTCTGAGAGGATGAAAACAGCTGGACTTGAGTTTTTTTGTAGTTTAGTACTAGTTTGTGATTATTAAACCATCTCTTTGCTTCTGTGAAGCCTTGTTGAAGACTGTTTTCAAGAGTGTTGGGAACCAGGTGGTTAGTAAAGATGACCACATCATCTGCATAGAGGAGAGTATGCTGGTTGCAGACGGCTGGAAGGTTGTTCAGGAAAATACTGAACAATAAGGGACCCAGGGTTGAGCCTTGAGGTACCCCTGATCTGACAGCACTCTGCTCTGAAACTACATTTGATATCCTCACCCTCTGCAGTCTATCACTGAGGTAGCTTCCGAACCATTTCAAGGTGTTTGGGGCAACACCAGTTTTAAAGAGTTGGCCAAGCAACAGTGTGTGATTCACTGTGTCAAAGGTTTTTGTTAGGTCAACAAAGGCTGCACCTACAATCTTGCCTTGATCGATGGCCTATTGTATGAAGCCTGTGAATTCTAATAATGCTGTGGTAGTACTGTGCCCCTTTCTAAAACCATGTTGTTATGGGCACTGAATGGAGTATGTGGCCAGATAAGCACCAAGCTGGTTGGTAACAATTCGCTCGAGCACCTTGGAGAATGGAGGGAGAATGGATATAGGCCTATAGTTACCCTGTAAGGAACAATCACCTGTTTTATGCACCGAAGTTACGATGGTCATTTTCCAGGCATCAGCAAATTGTCCTAGTGTAAGAGAAAGGTTTAGAATCTTAGTTAGAGGTAAGAGAACTTCATCTAGGGTTCAGGTGATAAGTGTAAGGACTAGTCCATCACTACTGTGTCTTGTGTTTCTTAGGACCTTAGCTAGTAGTTTTCTAACCAGGTTGCATGATACCCTTTTAAAATAAAAAGGGGGGTGCTCAGGACTATTTTCATCACCGTGGCTTGTGGAGCGGGCAGCATCATCATCGAAAAAGTCAGGTGGGAGAACACAGCTCAAACTGGTAAAAGCATTGTTAAAGGCATTAGCAATTTCCAGAGGGTCAGCGGTAGGTGTCCCATTTATGATTGGCATTGTAGGCGATACTTTAGTTCTTTTGCCAGTGATGTCATTTATATTAGACCAGAACCTTCTGCTATCACCCCAGGAGTTGGTAAGCATCTTCCTATGGTACTTGTCTTTTGCCTGGCGAGTCTCCCTCATGCAGTTGTTTCTAGCAGCTTTATAGGCTTGTAGATCCTGCTGCTTACCCGTGGCTTTTGCACAGTGCCAGAGATGGTCCCGAAACTTCATGTGGGAAAGGAGCTCAGGAGTGATCAAGGGGTTAACTGTGCCAGAGACTTTAATCTTTTTGAGAGGGGCATGCGTATCACAAGCAGTGTTGAAAACCCTTATAAAGTGACAGAGGGCTACATTAACATCAATGGTTGAGTCCAGGATGTTCCAATTTTGTGCACGAAGTTGTTGTTTTAGGAGGTCCAGGTGGCCCCTTCTGAGAAACCTGCTGTAGATAGTTTGGGGAGGGGGGTTAAGGAATTTATTAGTCCAATTGCATGTGATTGGAGAATGGTCACTGATGGAGTCAGGGTGCATAGTTACATTGGGAATGCGGTTAGGTTGGTTAGAAATTATCCAGTTGAGGGTGGTGCTAGTCCCCGGTTTATAGTTTATCCTAGTGCGTGTATTAACAAGTTGAGTTAGGTGAAGGGCTGTTACTGCATCCTTTAGTGAGTTATCACAGGTGACAGGCAGTTTATGTTAAAATCTTCCATGATAATTGTCTCTGTGAGGTGATTTTGTGAGTGGAGATGGTCAAGAAGACTGAGGAGACCAGTGGCCGGATCTCTGAGAGGTATGTAGACTGAGAGTGCTGATATTGTTTTATTGTAAGTCCCCAACAGCCCTTTTATCACCAGTGCCTGGGTATTGCCACTGAGATCAATTGGTGGCATAGCATACCCCTTTAGAGAATTTTTTAGAAATATAGTGCATCCATCCCCATGTTTGGTCAGCCTGTCCAGCCTGAATATAGTGTATCCAGGTATTGCTACTGCAGAATCCGGTATTTTGGGGGTCATCCATGTCTCAATGACAGATAGTATGTTAGGGTTGTGCTGAGTTACTCAGACTTTCAGGACATCAGTTTTGCTTAAAAGGCTACAGATATTAATTGTGGCCAGTTTAATGGTACCTTGTTTAGGGCGTGCATTGTAGGTGGGAGGTGCTTCAGGACCTGAATTAGGATGAATGTTTCCAGATAGCAGAAGTAGCATAAGGGCTATCCTGTGTAGGAGTTCTTTTCAAGCATTGGAGAAACATTTAACCTTCATGCGAACACAGCAAGGTTTTGTCTTTTCCCTGTATAAAACGAGGATGGTGTGGTCCTTAAGGACACTTTGACAGGGATGTGATCCACCTGGGGGCCAAATATTTATAGGAGGCAGGATCACTGAGGTAGACCAAGGTCCTTTATTAATAGTGAAAATGTTCCCAGATGAGCAACCTATGCTGACGTGAAGGTTTTTCAAGATTTCAATACTGGCTGAGTATAACCAAACTGTGGCTTGTCTTGCTTGTGGGAGTGGGCAAAGACAGAAATATGAGAATGGGAAAGACACTCAGTAAGATTTTAAAATTTATATTCCTAGATCTAAATAAAATAAAAAAAAATAAATGTATTATCTTTAGTTGCTCCTCCCTGTTGCCCCTCCTGATACATGTCATTTTCTACCTTTCCCTTACTGTTATTGCAGTCTGTGCATGTCTGGTTTACCCCGCACTCTGATGTTGTCTATCCATCTGTTTAACAATTGCCATTTATGTTAATGTACATGCTGTACATACTGTAGCTGTGCCTTTTGCTTATCAGATTATTGCGCTTTGCATGTACTATGTATTTATTATCTCTCCTTTCCCCGGGACACATCTGGAAATGAGCTTTATGGCTCAGTATGTATTTCCTGGTAAACCTCTTTCAATAAATAAATAAATATATAATGTTGCTTCAGAGATCTCCCCTAACTTTGCATATGTCATCTGATAGGAATTATCCAGAATTCGTTGCTCTGCCTCATTAACATACATATTCACATTGTGAGTGCTAAATGAGTCTCACGTGCTTGGGAGGCCCTATCTTTTTATCATAGTGTTTAGTTTCTGGAACCAGCTTTTCGTTATTTTTCAGAGTTATTGATTTGTTCCAAATTGCAATCAACAGGCTCGATTCCCCAACATTCATTACCTTTTTCCACCATCTTATTGCCCCCATGCATGTTCTATATTCCAAAGACATTATGTTGTTTTCAATTAGAATCAAAGATGTTGGTATATCAGCTGGAGGAAGCCGTCGCCTATCCGGCCAAGGAGGATGTTTTTCCTTTACGCCTTTTAGTCCCCTCCCTCCCATTCATGGCCATGTACCCCGACTTCTAGGTGCACGGCAACCCTGTCAGCATCAGGCCACGTTGAGTACATGCTGCTCAGCACACTGCAATGCCCCCGATCTTCACCAGGGCTCACCAGAGTACAGAGCCACCCATTACCCTCCTCCCGGGACAAAAGAGCAGCCCTGTGGGCACTTCATCCCATCCCATCCCTCCCCTGCCGACCCCCAGCACCCGAGCTCACTCCTGAACTCGGGTCACCAGCATGGCGCGAGGTGTGGCATCCAGCACCTCAACCCTCAGCGCCACTGGGCCAGGCTACTTCTAAATTCTGGCTAGGAGAGCTTCTTCCCACCAATCATGCTCACTCTCTCCCCCCCAACCCACTTACTCAGATCCACTGACACTCATATGTTGTCAGTCCTCTGATGAACCACCATCATTGGACAGTCAGGCTTCACCCATTGCTTCCCAAAAACCTGGAACTCCCCCCCCCAATATGGCACTCCTCCTCCTCCTCCTCCTTTTCCCTAGCCTCTGCCTTATATAACTTTCTCTCTTTTAGCTGCTTCTGCTTCAGTCCTTCATAACAGCCCTTCTACGTCCCTGCTCCTACCCATGCCATTTATCCCCTACCCTGCCTCTCTCTCTCTCTCCCCCTCATATCCTCGCATCCTACACCCCTGTTCACTCATCTCTTCTCTCACCGCTACCCCTTTACTTCTACCCCAGCCCTTCACCTACCTCCCTCAAATCCTTTATTACAACTTGCCTGCATTAGATCTGCCCCCTGGCAGGGTTCTCAGCATCCTGGAAGGGGCCCAGCTCAGGGAAAGCTTCCTTCACCCCGCTAACCCTCACCTGATTCTGCCATCTGGCAGGGTTCTCAGCATCCTCAAAAGGCCTTGGAAAGGCACTGTTTTCTTTTTCCTCATCTTTTCCTTCCCTCATTCATCCCCTCCCCTGCTCCTTCTTCCCAACTCATCCTCACCAAGTGCTGCCCCCTGGCAGGGTTCTCAATATCTTGGAGGAGTCCATCACTGGATTAAACGTTTTGCTCCCCTTCCACCTCCCCTCTATCCTTTCTACCCCGCTT
Organism: Neoceratodus forsteri; assembly: GCA_016271365.2. NCBI lineage: Eukaryota > Metazoa > Chordata > Ceratodontiformes > Ceratodontidae > Neoceratodus > Neoceratodus forsteri. Next base: position 1,017,698,755 of record CM057454.1, on the reverse strand, counting down.
TGACCTTGCCTGATTCTACCCTCTGGCAGGCATTTCAGCATCCTGAAGAGGCCTAGAGTCAGGCAAGCCTCTTCCCTTATCCTTTCTTTTCTCCCCCCCATCCCCTCTACTCTTTCTATTCAACTCTACCTTGCCTAGTTCCACCCTCTGGCAGGGTTTTTCACATCCCGAAGTGGTCAAGAACTAAGCAAAAATCTTCCGTCCCTTCCTCCTACATTCTTACTCCCCACCCAATTTACCCCTCCTACCTATACATAATTTCCCTTGATTTTTCCCCTGCCCTTTCACCCTTTTTCATTCATATTCATAATCACCACCTCCTTCAACCACTGGCAGGGCCCACTGCTTAGCGGAGGGACCAGCTCTTGGTGGTTTCACCCATCCTAACCAATCCCCCTCTCATGCCCCTCCTCTCTACCCTTCTGCACTTAAAAAGGAATTAGTTCTTCAGAGCTAAGGTATGAGCACTTTTTGTTCTCTTTTGTTGCTCCAGCTAGCACTTGCCCTGAGTAACGTGCCCCTACTACTAATTCTACTCACTTGCTCTATCAATTGCTCCCCTCATCTATACACCTCTCCTCCCTCCAGCTGCTTTACCCTGTCCACCCCCGTCCCTCTTTGATCTTTCTCTCTCCACTGCCAATAATCTGCTAAACCCTCTGGCTCTTGATTGTGACTCATTTCCTGTAAGGAGTTGACCCATGGCTGCATCAAAATTATTTTCTAGGATCCATAGGTACGCAGTTGTTTGCTTGTTAATTTTAACTGAATGCCATGCTACTCATGTAATTGATTATATATTCTTCAGTCATGTTAAATGTTTTTTTCTCAGTCTTGTTAAATATAATCTATTTGTAACATCTACCTCCAGTTTTACCCCCCACCCCGGTCGCACTGGGAGATGAGCAATTCATTGTTCAGTGTGCCTTCCTGGTGAAACATTTCAATAGATAAATAAATAAAATATTTCACTCCCATATAATATCTGGCGATTTATCTTTGCTTCTAATGTTGTTCTAATGCAACGTATATACTGCCAGCAAACTGTTTCTGAATCTAATGACTGCTTTTGCAGTTTGTGATGCCTTGTTTTTCATTCTTCTACATGTGAATCCAGTTTACCTCTATGGTTTAACATCACCACCAAGTATCCATATTATGGATGAATTTAGAGGTGCATCCACCTAATTACCACTCTTTGTCATTTCGTGATCTGTCATCTAATAGCATGATATTTTATTTGTTATTCATTTATTTTCAAATTAAATTTAGCCAGATGTTCTACAGTAAAAGACAATGCACTCTTCAGACCAACTGGAGCACTACTGGAGCAAAGCTATCTATCTCTTCCAAGCAAGTTAAGGGAAAGTTTAGATATACTGTATATTAAAAAGTAATGGTGCCAAGGTATAACCCTGTTTTACACCTTTCTGAATTTTAATCTCCAAAGATAGTCGCCCATCATTCCCCACCCTTACACTGTATGTGCGTATTGTTACAAAGTAGCAACTGGCTTAAAGTGAGTAGATGTGTGTGTTTCATAGCACTGTAACTTCTCCCATAACAACTCCCGGTTTACATTATTAAATGTGCTTTGTATGTCTAAAAATGCCAAGGATAGTTTTTGGTTTTTCTCAACAACATATTTATTTATTACCTATGTTGAAAAAAATATATTGTCAATTTTCCTTTATTCTTGCAAAAGCCATACTGTAGTTCTGAAATGGTATTTTGGGTTTCCTCCCAATTACACAAGAAAAATGTTATTACCTATACAGAGCAGTGTTTTGGGCTTATAGTTCAGGGGATCACTGTGGTCACCTCTTTTGAATAATGGGACTATAATGCCTTTAAGCCAGTCAGATGGGATTTTTAATACAGATGCGATTAAATTAAACCATGGTGTTAAGATTTTTGCCTGGAAGACTTCCAGTGATGTCATCATGTGAGCAGTAATGGTTCTCAGCAGCTCTTTCCTTCCCTGAGGAATAATTAAGAAATAAATCCAGAAAATGGGCAGCAAACAATTGAATTCTACCAGAGACAAGATTGGGACTCTGTGGTGAAGATCAGTCACCAGAAATCAGGGACACAGGAGACGGATCCCAGTGGATTACAGATACCACCAGCTCCAGCCATGCTACAGTCCCTGTCACCCAACCAGACCTTGTCTGCTGTCCCCACAATGCCAGAATAAAGCTGAACTAGACATGATTTTAAAAGAATTGCTGGCCTTTTGTGCTGAAATGAACTTGGCAATGCAGGACATCAGTGGCTCTATAGCTACACTGAAGACTTGGGCTGATGATGTGGACCTGCAACTCACATCCATGGAAGACCACCTCGATAAGCTAGAAACATTGGTACAGCATCTAGTCAGAACCCAGGAGGCAATTATGGTCAGACAAGAAGGTGCTAAGGATCATTCTCAGAGGAAAAACATTTAAATGAAAGGAGTGCCTGAAAACTCTGAGGAAACTACCTCACAGATTTACTCACATTCTTCAGAAATGCCTTAGACATTGAGGAAAGCTACAATATTGAAACTGAGCATGCTTATAGACTTTACACCCCAAATCGACTTCCCTGACAGCGTGGCCATGCTCAGTTATCTTTGGTATCAAAAATTGAGCCATAAAGGAACATATTTTACAGATAGCCTGGAGAAGGAAAAAAGTATTCTATGGATAGACCAGGATCTTTTTTGACAATGACTTCTTGACGACATTGATTAAAAACCATTGAGGACATATCCCCATTCTCCAGGCCCTCTGAGAGCAGGATATTAAATTTAAAACTCCTTACCCTGCCCCCCTGACAGTACAGCTTCCTACAGGTCAGCAAACTTGTCAAAAAGCACTGGAAGCCTGGCGTGACCTAATGAGAAAGGGCATACTCCAAAACCCTGGTCCTCAATGTGAATCAGTTAGTGGATGCCAGCTCATGCCTTGGCAGAAAGCAGGATAATCAGAATAAGGGAGCAGCAGATGCCAGCATATTACAGGGACCATTGCAATGACTGTGCAGCAAATCCCCTGAAGCAGGAACACCCTACAATAATTACCAGTGACCTACCATGAGGTAACCTTGGGAGATTATTGGAGGGGATGCTTGGGGGGAAAGAGTGGGAGGTTTGGAACAGGGGTCTGGATGGGGGGGTGCTCTGGCCTGCTTGCTGCTGGTGCATGTGTGTGGGATGTATTACACACAGGTTGTCCCCCCCCCGAGAGTACCTGAATTTTGAGGAATGGTACTAATAATTAGAGTTGCACGGATATCACTTTTACACCGGATATTGGATCTGGATATCCTGCATCTACTATCCGACTGGATCAGTTCAACATCGGGTCGGATAGTAATTATGAGCACCAATATTTTTGATTAATGAATGACACACTTTATTACAAGCTCAAAAATCTGCAAAGAAACCTAGTGTAAGCCCCAGGTCACTGTAACATAAACGCTGCAGACTTGCTGAAAAAACATCATTTTACATGCACATCATAGCTTTGAAAATTACCCCCTTTGCCCACAGTTCATCACCTGAACAGCTAACCCTGTTTCTCCCTATCAACACCCTGCGATGAGATCTGAAACTCACCGTGCTGCACTGTCAGTCACTGGACAGTCCTCACACAGCTGAGTTCTGGCACATGGTTCTGGCTGCAAGTGCTGACTCCCATACTGAAGTTTAGCCATGAGAGTGCACATATTTACTTGACCTACCCCCTCCCAAGTCAGCACCACCTTGAATCACGTGTTGCATGTGTTATTACATCTGGAATGAAGTGAATGCAGAAAGGAAACATTCAAAGAAATGCAATTTGCTGGCATGAATAGGCTTCTCATTTTTGGGGGGCTTCCTGTATACACATTAATTTATTATTCCTGTTGATACTGTTTTGCTAGGACTATTCTACATAATTCTTTATTATTAAGCTAGCAGAGTACATTTGTTAGCTCAGAGGTGGACGCTTTGTAATTTATTATTTTTTTTATATGAATGTCAACACTGAATTCCAGTCCTTGGTAATCTGCTGCTTGACACCAAAGCTGAGTGTAAGTAAATGCATTCAGAAGGGCGTTGATATGAGGATGTTTATTATGGTAGGAGGATGCATAACTGTACAGGACTGGAAAAACATATAAAACAAAAACCAAGACTGTATGTTTTTTTTTCATACTGGCTTCCAACTGGCTGCTTATACTGCTTCAGAATTTTTGTACGCCTCTGCATATGGAAAGCTTGCCTAGTTACTCCACTGCCTATATAAATCCCAGATGCAACGGCTGACTTGACACACACTCCATCGTCCCCTTCTTATGCTGTTCCTTTGTACTGCCACCTGCGTTATACAGACTGCTGACAGCTGCAGAGATACAAAATGGTGCATCTTTAAAATAATCGACCCAACCCAACCTGATTAAAATTTAAAAACAGATCGGGTCGGATGGGGTAAAAAGCCTGATATCTGGCCGGATTGGATCTCTGGGTTGGATATCCGTGCATCACTACTAATAATGAACTAACAAACTGAAAGATTAAAGGGTTTTTGAATACAGATAAGTAAACCAGTCACAGGAGGATTTGACTTTCTTATTTTATATATATATTTCTCATCATGTTACACATGTTCATTTATGTATACTTATTACCCTTATTCTAATTTTTTAAGCAGCCACCTTCTCCTGATGAAGCCTTGATAAGCGAAATGTTGGGTGTGTGTATAGTGGACATATCAAGTAATAAAAGGAAGTGGATTATCTAAACTGACTTTTCTTGGTGTGTCTGTTTTATTTTTTGACTTGCATGTGAGCCAGTTGCAGGGCCCACCCAGAACAGTTGTAGTTTAACTGCTGTTGAGTGCACCCAGGGGGCAGCTATTGGATTTTGGATATCCCTGGCAACCTTTCTGCATCTATGTTCACAGTAGAGGCCTTGGGCTCAGTGCTTGAAAGCATGGTAAACATCAGGGGTAACTCAGAACTAAGATTAGAGATAGCTCAATTTCTATGGAAGGAGTGAGCAAAGGGCAGAGAAATATAATCATGAACTCTCTAAACCGGATGGGAATCACCCAAAGGTGCAAAAAGATTCTGGCCAGACGTTGGCAGCATACCTAGCAGAAATGTCCAACAGTAATTTTGAAATGGGTGAAGTTCCAAGAGATCTGAGGATGGCAGATGTGGTACCACTCCACAAGGGTGGAGATGGGGCATACCTGGGGAACTATAGCCCAGTGAACCCAACTTCAATGGTGGGGAAGTTACTAGAAACTGTTGTTAAGGAGCAAATAATGGACTTTTAAGAAGCAAATGGATCACAGAATAGGAGGTAGCACAAGTTTGTGAGAGGCCAACATGCCAAACAAATGTGATTGATTTCTTCAATTCAATGACATAAGCAGTGGGCAGAGGGGGTACCATTACCTTGATTCCAGCAAGACCTTACATTATGTTCCACATAAGAGGTTGGTAAAGAAGATAGAAGCTGTGGAGATTGGGGGTAAACTATCAAGGTGAATCAGGAACTGGTTGGAGGGAAATATCCAGAGGGTGGACCTAAATGGTAAGCTCTCTGGGGCAAAGGAGGTTACCTATGGAGTACCACAGGGATCAGTTCAAGGCCCCGTACTCTTCAACATGTACAGTACGTCAGTGACATGTGAGAGGAGAAGGGTTACACAGCAAGGTATGTCTTTTTGCAGACTATGCCAACTCAGCAGTAGAATACATAGTGTGAAGGGTGTAAAGAATATGAAAAGGGATGTAGAGAGGTTAGAGAATGGTCTAGCATATGACAATTAAAATTTTATGCCAGGAAATGCAAGGTCATGCACATTTGCAACAGGAATCCAAAAACAGAGTACTGGGTCAACAACAAAAGAGTGGAGCAATCAAGAGATGAAAGGACTTGGGGACAATCACAATTGAGAATATGAAGGTTACATTTCAATACAACAAGGTATATGGGAAATCCAGTAGAATGATGGAGTGTATAGAGTGCACCTTTGCTAGCCAGAAGAAGGAGGTGATTTTACTACTCGACAGGTCTCTAGTGAGGTGTCACCTTGAGAACTTTGTTCATTTTTGGATCCTGCATCTAACGAAGGACAGGGATAGGGTGCAGACCATTCAGTGGAGTACTATTAAAATCATCAAGGATAACATGGAAAATTATGAAGAAAGAGTGCAGAGTTTTAGCATAAACTCTCTGAAGGCTAGATGGGAGAGAGGGTACGTGATAGAGACTGTCATGTTCCTGCAAGGGTATAATACAGTTAGCCTCTCCGAACTTTTCCAAATGAATAAAAACTCAGCCACAAGGAGTCATAACCTTAAATGAAAGAACCTTCAAATGGCAATTGTGGAGACAGGTAGAGAGCTGTTGTGGTCTTTAGTTGCTATGGGGACAAGTATTAGGGGAATTAATAGGGAATTAGGGAAAACTAGGTTTGCTGGCATAGGCACCTAGCTTCACCTGAGCTCTTTTCTTCTAGGTTGCTTGTAAGGACAGAGCAAAGAACCTTACCAGAGCAAGGAAAATGATTAAGGCTTCTTTTGGCTAGGCAGATTTACGGTGTGTTATTATTTTCTTTTGTACTCACAGGGATCGTTACTGTTTGTTCCTAACATTTTATTGCTTTATTTTTCTCTGATTCAAATTGTTGTTGCAGGATATACCTTCTGCTGCATTATTACAGGGTGTACCTACAGGTGTGTGCTTACAGACTACTGCTGTAACCTTCTGATTCAAATTGTCTTTTGCAAGGTATATCTTCTGTTACTGCTTTATTTTTCTCTGTAGCAAAGTGTTTCTTACAGGGTATATTTTCTGAGAAATTATTACAGGTGGTGCTTTACAGGTTTTACAGTTTTATCTATCATTAGGATAAACTTTCAGGGCCACTGCATTTGTTGCTGGCTGATTTTGTTTGCTCTTACCTCCTTGTTTCTTTCTTATATGGTTCTTCTTTTTCGGTAGGGGAAAGGCTCAGCCACCCACCTCCATCCCCAATCACCCCACACTACACTCCTTTTATAGAGTAGCACAGTCGTGACATTTCCTGTAGCAAAACAGGGAGGGGTGGATCAGAGGGGTATCCACACAGTGACCTCATTTACAGGGGCACAAGTAATTTAAATTGTTATAACAAGTTATACAAAAACAAACAAACAAAACACAAAATCAAACATTTGCTTTCATTTTCCTCCTTCTAATTACTCTGACCAGGTTATAAACCCAGCAACTTATCTGGAATGGATATTACTAACTGCGGGTACTGCAGGACACTTTTCAAAAAGGCAGTTATACAGGATTCAGGACACTGTCCTACATGCTGGGCCATTGGAGAATTAAGGGCTCAGCTCCAGACAGCATGGGCAGAGACTGTGTGCCTCAAATCACATATTCAGAAGGAAGTATAAGAACCACCCACCATTTACCCAACATCCAACAGAAGCACCTCTATCGCAGAAGGTAGTTCATCCGGGAGGTAGGCAGGTGGTTAGCAGGGGCAAATTGGGTGCCCCATCACTCGATGCTCTCCAACATATCACCTCCACAAACCATATAAATACTACAAACAGGTATTTGCCTCTATCTCTGAAATCAAACAAAGGGACAGAGGACACTACAGAGCAGAACACTGCAATACAGGAGCTAGCACAACAAAACTTGCCCAAAACAGGAACCAAAACAAAAAATTAAAAAGGGAATCAAAAAAACTTCTGATCATAGGAGATGCCGTGATTCAGGGAGTTGATACCTATCTCCAGCCAGGGGTAATGGTCAGATGTACATCAGCGTGGAGAGACACTGACCGCATTGCTAAAATTGTACAGGAAGCAGAAGAAAACATTGAAGTCCTGGTACACATAGGGACTAATGATCTCACCAACTGGTCAGTTGTGGAAACCAAGGAACACCTGACCAGGCTGGGTGACAAACTATCAATCATTTCATCCAGCTGTCCTTCTCTGAGATCCTACCAGTCTGGGAGAGGGGGGGCAGATGGATGGAAGGTCAGAGGGGGGGGTAGGGGAACTAAACATGTGTCTCAAGGGCTGGTGCCTGGAAAAAGGACACAAATTTGTAGGTAATTGGCAACAGTTTTGGGTGGGAAAGTTCTTTAAATTCAATGGACTGCATCTAACTAAGGAGGGAGTCAGTGCATTGGGGCAGAAGTTTGATGTCTTTGCAGAATATTTAAACTAGCAAATGGGGGGAAGGGTGCAGCATCCGATACGTCGAATGGGAAGAACATCCCTCCCTACTCAGCTAGTGGTCAAACAGGAGTTCAGCACGTTTGTAGTTCATTTGTAACACCAGATAAGGAAAAGAGTCTGACTCCCCATAAGACGCATAGGGGAAACGCCAGACCTCACCCATCAACTAGCACACTGAAATCTGGTCAATGGAAAATCATGTACACAAATGCTCGCAGTCTGGGAAACAAGATCTCAAACCTGCAGGCAATAATGACAGAGGCTAAATTGGACATAGTAGCCATTAGCGAGACATGGTTTACTAGTAACCACACTTGGGAGACTTCAGTACCTGGCTATGTACTGTTCAAAAGAGACAGAGGTGCAAAAAGGAGGGGTGGAGTGGCCCTTTAAGTCAATGAAAATATCAAAGCAACAGAAATTCAGAATACACATAAGAAGCCAGAAGAACTGTGAGTCACCCTGGAAACAGGAAATGGGACAGCCATACGAACTGGTGTTGTCTGCAAGCCTCCAGACCAGGGGGAGGACATAGACACATTACTGTTAGAAGATATGCAGAACATGATGGCTAAAGGGGAGGTTCTGATAATGGGAGACTTCAACATGCCAGATACAGATTGATCAATACTAGCAGGAACATCTGCCAGAACTAGACACATAGAGGATTCCCTGCGGGGGGGGCTCAAACAACTGGTACAACAACCCACAAGAGACAGGGCTAACCTAGATCTAGTACTGACTAACAGGGGAAATGATCACGGATCTTCATGTAGAAGGTCACATAGGGACCAGTGACCATCATATGGTATGGTTCAATTTGGCCACTAGAACTAAATCAACTTATTCCAAGGCAAAAATATGGGACTTCAGAGGAGCTGACTTTGATAAGATGGCCAACAGAGTTAAGATAGCCCTGGCAAAAAGAAATACAGGTGAGTGGGTACAGGCAAAATGGGCAAGCATTAACTCATTGTCTCCTAGCAGACGCCTGTAGTCATCAAAAAAAAAACACTGGTGTGCCTGGAGGACGTCTGCAGAAGTCGGCTACTGACTCCCAGTGTGCCCTTGCAACGTCTGGAGAAGTCACTTATATATTTTAATATATAGTGTAACAGAATATAATATATATTTGACTGCATAGCACCATTAGAAAGATAATTTTATGCTGAACAACTTTGTCACTGATATTTTGTGTATATCATGTATACTTTAGGCGTTATTTGCATTTGTTTATGGTATGGTGTGTATGGCTGAAATGTTTTCCATCAAGAATCACCTAAGCAGCTTGAATAAAATTCACTTTTTTGGCACTTCAGCAGGTATAAAATAAAAACTGTATTGATTACAAGTGGTTGCATAGCACCATTGGAAAGGCATTTTTGTGCTCATCAACTTTCATTCTGATACTTTGTGTGTATCATGTATACTTTTGGAGTTATACGCATTTGTTTATGATATGGTGTGCGTGGTTGAGATTCAGCCCTCAAATCTCATCAAAGCACCTTGGTTAAAATGGGGAAAAATTACATTTTATAATAAAAAGATATTTTTTTAACAAACATTATATTAAAACACCATCTAATGTCTGTATGCTTAATTTGGTGTTGATATTTTACATATTTTCCAACATAAAATGACTTATGTTGCCCTTTTTTAGTGAAAAAAAATTTACTTTGCTCTTTCGACCAGCATAGAAAAAAAACAAAATTACTTATTATTACATGCATGCCACCATTGGAAAGGCAATTTTGTGCTGAATAACTCTGCCACTCATACTTTGTGTCTAGCATGTACAGTTATTTAGCTATTAGCATTTGTTTGTGACATTCTGACTATGGCTTGATTTTGCTCAGAAAGGCCCAGGATTCACTGTTAAAAGTATACAGGAGCTTCAGGAGGCAAGTGGTGTAATCTCAGAGTGAGCCTGTGGAGGCAATGAGTTAAAGATGCAATACTTGAAGCAACATCCCACTGTGTTAGAGAGAAAAGGAAGTGCAAAAGAAGAAATAAACCACTTTGGTTCTCAAAAACAGTAGCAGAAAATTTCAGAACCAAAAGGCTGGCCTTCAGGAAATATAAGGGAATGCAGCGGGATGAAGATATGGAGGCATACCAGACTTCCCTAAGGGAAGCAAGGGAGGCAGTAAGGCAGGTAAAGACCCAAACAGCACGAACAGTAAAATAAGGTGACAAGACTTTCTATAGATACATTAGTGAAAGGAGAAAGTCCAGAGGGGGTATTGCTAAGATCAAAGGGAACTACCACCAATCCAGGCAGATGGGACCTCGGTTTAATGTCTCATCCGAAAGACGGCACCTCAGAAGTGCAGCACCCCTCTCATGCTGCACTACAGTGTCAGTACTGGGATATTAACCCAAGTGCCAGATGTAGGATCTGAACTCTCAGCCCTCTGATCTCCCGGCCTCAGAGGCGAGTGTGCAACCTACTGAGCCACTGACACTTGGGAGGGGTTATTCTCCAAGCCTGTAAATATCTAGATAAGGTAGTTCGAAGCCAGGCACTATGAGGGTCCTGTAAAGGAACAAATCCACCCTTTAACCATCTGTGATAGGAATATCATATGGAAAAACACCACAGGATCAATCATAGCAAGATCACCTTTAGCCTTGGGGAGGTTGGTAAAACACCGCTTAATGGGGTTTAATCTGTTACCCCAGAGCATCTAAAAGAAAAGGCTATATAATTTAACATCCAAATATGTGTGGGGGGTGGCAACATAAAGTAAAATGGGGATAAGAAAATGCTTAATGACCTGAATTTGTTTAATTTTGGACATCTTCCGGTGTTTCCATCGCCCAACTCTGGATTCCACCTTCAACAGCCCATTCTCCCAGTTCACCAAAGGCAAATTTTGGGGCCCAAAGGTTATTCCCAACATTTTTATGGGGTCCGAAGACACGGTAATACCGTCTATGGTTAAGGGTAGAGGGGCCCTGGAGCCTACAAATAAACCCCTACATTTAACTACATTCAGTTTGGAGTTAGATAAAAGGGAATAATCCATTATATCACTAAGGATATAAAACAAATGGGCAGAGTCTGAGAAAAAAACGCAGACATCATTAGCATAAGCCTGAACCCGTAACTCACAACCAGAGCCAGCTACTGTAATACCTGACAAGGTGGGAGAGTGGATTAATTTCCTTAATAGGGGATCCAAAGTAAAAATGTATTAAAGCGGACTAAGGGGGCACCCTTGACGAACTCCTGTAGAAACTGAAAACTCATCAATAATTTGTCGTCTTATAACTGGATGAACTATAGCAGAAGAACACTTCAGTCAGAGATGATTAATTAGGTCATCAGGAATACCATAAGCTTTAAGGGTGAGAAACAAAAAAGGGGGATGTACCCTATCAAAAGTTTGTTCCTGGTCTATAGAAAGGATGTAGCCCGAGAAACCATTTAAGGACAGATAGTCAATCAGGTCCCTTATCACCATAAGGTTATACTGAATTTTCCGAGAGGAGAGGCTGCAAAACTGATGGGGGAAATAACCTGGGAAGCATAACATTTCAACCAATTATTTAAGATTTGTGCCAAAATCTTATAATCAGAATTTAAAATAGTAATAGGTCTCCAGTTATGTAGAAGGGACTTATCTCCAGATTTATATAGAAAAATTAATAAGCCTTCCAAAAAGGTAGGATGCATTATCCGGGAAGTGAAAAAATAATAAAAAAAACTAATGCCAAATATACAGCAAGTTCACTGGAAAAGGAAAAATCCCATTTTTTTTAGAATTAACTAATTCTATTTCTTCCTACCCAATTGGTTCCTGTATAGTGGGGGTACCCAAAAAAGTATGGGGGGGGTTCAACTGAATCCAAAAAAGAGCAGATAGATTCCGAAGAAGGTAGGGTATGTGGGGCGTGAGAAAGAAGAAACCCTTCAATAGGTGATGAATAGCCTCAATAGAATGAACAGTACTCCCATCCTGGTTCACCAGGGAGTCCATCATAACATTATGCTGAAAAGTTATACAGGCTGCAAAAGGGTCGCAAACAGGGGAGGTCTGTGTCCCATTCTGCAGTACAGCCTGTAAAGTATGAGCTCTATCATACTGGAATGATTGCATTTCTTTTTTCAAATTCTGGATTTGGGATGAATAGTCATATTTAGTTATATTAGTCCAAGTAAATAGGTTAAACAGTTGCCGTAATGAAAGATATTTCAAAAATGTATCATTAGCTGACTTTTTCCCAAACATCTGGAACCAGGATTTAAAGTCAGCCTTTGAATCAAGCTACCATTCCCCAAGGTCATAATATAGAAAACAGACTGAACATCTAGCAGCACTTAACCCCAGGATTCCCTGCCGAACAACAGGGTCAGTAAGTATAGAAGTGTTCAGCCTCCATCTGTTTGATCGAACAGCAAATTCTGGGGGCCCATGAACAATGATTAACAAAACCATTTGGTTGGCTGAATATGGAAGGAAAAAAGAGGCAAAGTATTAGAAACAAACATGTGATTAATAAAGGAAGAGAATTTATTCCTCATATAGGTAAAACTAGGCCCTGACAACTGGAATGTACTGCAGTTTATCAGATCAGCAGAATCAATAACCTAGAAAAGAGCATTTGTGTCACAATACACCTTTTCTGAGGAGGTCCCCCTTGATTTAAAAGGGCAGTTGAAATCCCCACAGAGAAAAATGTAATGAGATGTAATCAGATATGGCTGAACCAAATGGAAAAGAGGCACCCTCTCGGCATTTGATTGTGGGCCATAGATATTAATAAGGTGACAAGCCATATTGTTCCAAACTCCATCCAATATCAAAACCCTACCAGGACATAGATCCAACAGTCTATGAAGGGAAAAAGAACACCTATTAAATAAAACTCCCACCCTATCTTGACCAAAAGACCAGTAGGAAGGGCCCCACAACCACTTCCCCTGGAAGGATCGTATCTGATCACAGGAAAACATCCATGTCTCCTGAAGAAAACAAAAATCAAACCCTGATGTATGAATAAAGTCAAATACAGCCTGACATTTCAGAGGGTTCAATAAGCTATGAATATTAACAGATCCCACTTTCAAGGGGGACACAGCTTTAAGCAATTTTTTTCCTCTTTTTTTTTTCCTCTTTACCCAACCAATTCAAAAGGCTGAGGGACAGGGAGAGAGTCAGGAGGCAAGGAGGCAGACTCCTCTTGATCCATATCTGAGTTCCCATCCTCAGAGGCTAAAACCTTGAAGGGGTTCAGATACTCAATTGAACCCTGAAGAGAAGCAGGTTTGGAGTGGAGTTTCCTAGAAGAATGTCTAGGGAGGATCACTGAACCTATAACAGGAAGCACCATAGGGTTGGGGTCCATATAACAAACTGGAAGCATGGAGGAAGTTCCAGTGAGCCCCACCCCAAGGGAGGAAGAGAGGGGATCAGGGATAGCATCACCACCAATGGATACTTCGCCGGGGGGGGAGGAGAGGGTACAGGATCAAGGGGGGAAGGAACAGTCAAGGAAGGTATGGACCTGGGGGGGGAGCAAGATCAGAATTAGGTACCAAGTCTTGGGCATGCTGGATTAAGAGATCTGGGCTCATGCAAGAAGCCTTATTTTTCACAGCCCATGGGCAGACACTAAAGACATGCCTGATCTCTTCACAAAGGTCACACTTGGTATGGGAAGCACACTGAAAAGCTATGTGCCCTACCGCTCCACAGTTATTGCATCATGGCTTGTCACAGGAGCTGGATATATGAGTCTGGGACACACACTTATAGCAGACCCGGGGTTGCCCAGCATGAAAGCATACCCCCCCAATCCCTGCCCAACATAAATTAATTGGGAACATGAGTAATACAAGAATCAGACTGCCAGAGCTTAATTTTATATTTCCATCCTCCGGTCCAAAACATTTCAGCATCCAGGATGACCTCAGGGTTACTTAAGATGTCGCATTTCTGGGAGAGCCAGTAAGTGATATCATCCATGTGGACCCTCTTGTTCTGAAACATAATGGTTACAAACTTAATTAAAGGTTTGGTCAAAGGAATAACCAAGAAGGGGGTCCACGTGGGAGAAAACTTCACCTGACTGTACCTCTCCCAGAAAAGGTCCAGGGCATAGGAGGTACGCAAGCTAACATCATAGTTATCTTCTCCACTAATATTGATAAATGCAAAGACATCCCTTGGGGAGAAATGAAGGGAGTCTTTCAATAAACAGTTGCCCACAAAGTGTCTATTGGGCTGAAGTTCAGGGCCCTCTTTATAACGTATCCGAACTGCATTCCTTTGGGGTGCAGCTTCCTTCTTGATTTTGGAAAATAAGGTTTCTGTGTTTGTGGGTCACCCTGTTGGTGGCTATCCTGGTCTGCCACAATGGCCTCCTGAGTGTCATGAGTTCCAGGATTAATTGGTAGAGTAGGAGGAACAGAGTCCTGAAGCTGGACCCCCTGGAGAGGGGCGGAAGGCTTAGGGGTAATGGGGGGAGGGCAGGAATATTCTCCCCAGGCAAGCTAGGAGAAGACTGAGGTTCTGAAGGAACTGTAGGAGCCTCTTTAGGGAACCATGATGGAGGGTCTTGGAAAAAATTCAGTTTTGGGTCTCATTCAGGGTCAGGAATCCAAAAGCCTGTGGGAGATTGTTTCCACCCAACCTTGCACACGGCGGTTTATGAAAACCAGAGATCATGAGGAAGGGGTCACTTCTTATCTAAAGAAAAGGCAACTTGCAACACTCAGCAGTGGTTTGACCACATGTAGAGTCAGGAGTCAAAGAGATAGATGGAGCACTCTGCTTCACCACAATGGGTGCTGAAAAAATATGCCAGTTGGCAGTAGTCAGAGCAGTCCTACATCCTTTAATATCACCCTTTGACCCCAACATAGAGGACCCCGCTTTAGAGTTAAATGAAAACACATTAGCCCCATCCTGAACATCAGGGGAACACTGATAAATCACTGGAAGAGGAACAGATAGCGAAGTGGAGCCATGTAAAAAAATATTCTTTAATACAAACCCAGAATCTCGAGACAAAGGCTGAGTGATAAGGGAGGAATCGAGTTGAACAGCGCTATCAGAGCGCATTGTAATATGTGTAGGCAATAACACCTCCGGTAAAACTGGCGAGGAAGCAAGAGATTTCAAAAGTCCAGGAGCTGATAGCTGTAGGCACCTGCTGAAATCAGCGGTAACAGTGCCAGCTGATCCTGCACAAGAAACAGGTGCAACAGGTAAAATCATAGTGTCAGTTGCTATAGCACATGAATTCTTACAGGATGACTCACCCAGCCCCAGGAGGGCCTCCGCATTTGATGTTGCTGCGTCACAGACAGGCATAACAGGCAGGAGATCCGTCATGACAGCAAGAGCTGCAGCTTGCAACAGTGCACTATTTTTCTTGTAGCGCATTCTTTGTAGCCAAATGCCTCCATGTTTTATTCTGGAGTAGCTCCTTAAGAGTAGTTTCTGCTTCAGTTAGATTTGAAGAAAGCACATTAGAAACAGTTTTAGTAGAATCCACGACTTGACTTAAATCCTCAGTTAAATGGTAAACCTCTAGAGTTTCTACTCCAGTCTGCTGAGTATCCATATTTAGAACATAAACTGGGTGAGCCTCTAGCTTCAAAGAGGTAGGAGAGGAGGCCTGCTTCCCCACCACAGAGACGTCCATCTGCTCCGGAGGATCGATGGAAGTGGCCATCTTACAGGCCAGAGGTACCCCCTACAGGAAGAGTAGGGGAATTTCCCCAGTGCCCTGGCCAAATTTCCCCCATTCACTAAAAAAAACACCAATAGCTTAATCTGGTTCAAGGTCAGTTGGCATTCATCTGTATCCCCCTTCCCCAGGTCATGCCTGAAAATAGGCAGAATCTGTCTAGTGTACTTACCCGGTCAACAGAAACTAAATAAATAAAAATACTGATCTCTAGA
Source organism: Neoceratodus forsteri (assembly GCA_016271365.2). Classification (NCBI taxonomy): domain Eukaryota; kingdom Metazoa; phylum Chordata; order Ceratodontiformes; family Ceratodontidae; genus Neoceratodus; species Neoceratodus forsteri. The sequence goes on along the minus strand of CM057454.1, from coordinate 1,017,682,610 downwards.
ACCCTGCTAGACTTACTAGAGAGTTTGAACGAAACTATTAAGCACCTTGGTTCACTTAACTTGACCTTGAGTGAAAAGAAAACTAAGATTGTGGTTTACAGAACAAGGGAAAATACTTATATCTATTGGAAGGTTGATAATTTTACAGTAGTGAAAGTTAAGAAACTTATATATTTGGGAGTTAAATTCAGTAAAATCTAAATTGGAAACCTCACTTCAGAAAAGTCAAATACACAGCCATAGGCACTGCAAAAGGCATTAATAGGTTTGCTATGCAATTGGGGAGGGGCTTGTTGCCATGAGGAGGACCTTTGTGGCAAAAGTGAATAGTCAGCTGCTATATGGGGCTGAAGTGTGGGACGTAGAGTTGAACCCAAAGGAGCTATAGACATCACACATTTTGTTATATGATTGTGCTTAAGATTACCCAAAGACTTGCCAATGTCAATTTTGCATCTTGAAAGAGGAGTGAAATCTTAAGAAATACTGACATTGACAAGGGCAGTGGTGTATCAGGGTAAAATAATGTTTGATGACAAATGAGAGAATACCTAAGGTTTGATGGGAAGAGACCCTAAACATGGCAAATGATAATAGTCCCATAAACTAACTGATAAACTGGTGAAGATGGGATTCATTTTTATTTTGCCGCAGGAAGCGTCTATAAGTCTCGATACCTATATTAGCAAAGCTAAACAATGCTTGGCAGACAACCTTTTTCAAAAAGATATAGAAAAAGCTGGGGACCTATCTGTTATTGAATTATACAAAAGCCAGAAACTAAATATTAAATGTGAATTTTATCTTAGATACAGCCAGAAAGTCTCTTGTAGGAAAATAATATATAGGATGCGTCTGGGCCTTATAAATGGATCAAAACAATGGATGAGCTATTGAACAGCTACAGTACAGGGTAATTACTGTAAATGTAATCCTAACTTCAAATTAAGGGTGGCTCACTTGATTTTAGAATGCACCCTGTTTGAAAAAGTGTGAGTAAATCTAATTTATCCAGTTCTACACACATGTATGAATGGTACAGTGGAGGGTAAATTATCAAAATTGTTTTCAGATGACAAAGTTGCTTTATTTGCAATTGCAAAATGTTGTCTTCTTTGTCTTAGATAGAACAGTACAGTATAATTTACTGTTTTTAAATTTCTGTATAGTAATGTTACCATGTTTTTTTTAAACTGTGCATATCATAAACTGTATAGTTTATACATGTTATGTTTTAATAAAGAACCTTGAACCTCAAATAGATGGGGAACAGCTTTTAAAAGGAGGTTAGGAAGTTCTTCGAAGTGAGAGATTGACAGATGACTGAATAGCTTGTCTAGCACGGTGATCGATGTGGACACCATTGCTGGATTCAAAGTTGATTAGGATGGTTTCAAAAGGCTTATCAAAGGGAAGAAATAGAGGAAAAGAAGGACAGTAGTTTCAAGTTAAGGGTTCAGAAGAGGCTAAACAGACTTTCTGTCTTCATCTGCTAATACTTTTCTCTGTTTTTGCATTTTAAATGTCACAGGGGTTGCCTGCAGTTTTGTTTCAAGGGCCACCACTTTCTGCTCCGGGTGATGTCTTTGACTTATTTTCAGCAACATTTGTCTTTACTAAATACTTTACAGTAGTAGCCATGGACCACTATTGGGAAAAGCTGCATGTGTTCCCCTGTCTGAATGATTGGCTCCTGAAGGGATACTAAGGTTCATACTAAGGTATTTAGGAGCTAAGGAGGTGATGAGCCCTTTAGGTGCTCCTGTCCATTCACCCATAATACTGAACAATATTTCCATCCAATATATATTTATCTAACTGGTGTTTGAATCTTTGTTTACTATCACTTATAATGACTTCTAAAGGCAACACATTCCAGGGGGACACCACTCTTTATGTAAAAAAGGCCTTCCTCTTATTTGTGTTAAAGCTTTTAGGTTGCAGCTGTAATGGGTGTCCCCTGGTACATACCGAGCTATTTTTAAATTCAAAGTTTAATTCATTTAACAAATAGGTGTCCTGCATGATGTCATAACACATCAAAAGGTCTGTCCTTATCCTTCTTGTCTCCAGGGTCATATGGTTCAGCTCGAGGAGTCTTTCCTCATATGACTTATACTTTAGATCATAAATCATCTTTGTGGCCTGCCTCTGCACCCTCTCCAGCATATCCACACCACCCCTCAATATTGGTTCCCACACCGGGCTGCCATAGTCCAGCAATGGTCTCATATATGCTCTATATAGTGGTATAACCACCTCCCCACTTCTGCTTGTAAAATATTCTTTTTATTGCCCACAGTAAATTATTAACTTTATTGATCTGGTTTGTGTATTGCATCTTACAGGTTAATTTATTGTCGATAACTATGCCTAAACCTCTCTCCTCATCTGAGTGCATTAGGGTTTGTCCATTCAGGGAGTAGTCTACCATTTTGTTTTGTTTACCTAAGTGTATAACACAACATTTATCTTTGTTAAAGCTCATGCCCTTTTGGGTAGCCCAGTTATACATTCTATCTAGATCTTTTTGTATAGAAGTGATACCCTCATCATCTGAGTTTAGTATCATCTGCAAATTTACTTAGCCAGTTCATTGTGTCTCTCCCCATGCCAGCTATAAACACCCTAAACAACACCAGATCCAGGACCAACCCCTGAGGCACCCTGCTCGTCATGGGCACCAAAGAGGAGTAGAATCCATTCACGCACACCCTCTGGGTCCTCCATGTCAACCATGCATCCATCCATCCGATTATCCCTGAGTCCAGTCCTCTGTCTGTTAAGCTATTTATAATTTCAGAGTGGGGGACTTTACCGAATGCCTTTGCAAAATCCAAATGTATACAATCCACTTTTTTTTCCTTTATCCAGGGCACCAGATATCCTCTCACAGAAACACAATAAGTTTGTGACACATGACTTCCCCATCTGAAAGCCATGCTGCTCACAGTCAATCTGTCTGCTTTTTTTTGGAGATGAGAATTTATTTCATCTTTCAATAGTGCTTCCAGTAGCTTTCCTGGAACTGATGTTAGGCTAATTGGGCAATAACTGACATAATTTGCCCTGTCCCCCTTTTCATGGATGGGCACCACATTTGCTGTCAATCAGTCTAGTGGAACCTCATTTTTATGTTGGCATGCTTGCGCAACCAGCATCTTGCAGTAGTGGAGATTTGGAGCTGCGGTCGCTGTTGGGTGAATGCGGGGTGCACACACCATTAGTCGTCCTGTTCCCCAATCAGCATACATACGACAGCACACCATCGCATACTAATGTGGTAAGCACATCTAAGGAAAGGTCCGCTGTAATCTGAGCAACTTCGCCAGATGCAGTGGACCTCCCGGCGGAGCCAGCCACATTGTATGCATGGCGGGCGGCTGCCCAACTGCCAACTCGGGGTGCCCAAGCCCCTGCTGGCTTGCTGTGGTCTTATGTATGTGCCATCGGGAGTCGATTCCTGTCGGCATAAAGCACTCCCCACGCAAGATATGCTAAGAGGGGTGCCCAATCCCCTTGGCTTTCCCCACCCGCTTGTGTGTGCCAATGGGGTGTTCAATTCCGTCGGCATAAATTAACCTACCCTTGTGTTGTGTGCCGATGAGGGTGCCAATCCCCATTGGCTGCAGCAACCCAAACAGTAAGATGGCATGCTGGGAGCCCGCCCTAGCATGCCAAATCCCTGAAAAAAAAACTGTCCTGCATTTTTTCTTTCACCCCTGTAACAAAAAACGGTTCTCGTAGTCTCCCTACCCACCACCTGCACCCACCCACTGTGCACCTTTGCCTCCCCACCCCTCACCCCATACTTACCTCCGAGTCCGGCACAATGATCTTGGTGGACCGGGAATATGTCTGCACTCTTCAAAGCCGACTGGGAACTGAGGAAATGCTGGTAAGCTGTATAATGTAATAAATAGGATTTTTTTCAACTTTGATGCATATCTCAGGCATTTTTTTGAATTTTTGCACCAAATTTTCAACATGAGTTTTCTGGGATCCCTTCTCATGAATTCTGTCACTGTTATGATGTTAATCGGTCCCAAAAGGTGATTTTGCAGTCACTGCGTGGAATCACCTTTTGGGACCAAATAATGCAAGGGCAGTGGCAGTGTTCATGAGGTGGGCTCTCAAAAAGCCTATGTTGCAAATCAGGTGGCAGAAATCCAAAAAAATGGTTGTTTATGAGCGTGTGTTGCGCAGTTGCTACACACACTTGTAACTTTGTGAATTTGCAATATTTTCATACCAGATTTTCAACATTTAATTTTTCTACATCTCCTTGTGAACAGTACAGCTGTCATTTTTCACATCCTGGCCAAATTGTGTTTCCACACTTCCAGCGCACAATAGCATGGTCACTGTGGGAAATCAGTGTTCAGGGCAGATTACAAAAATGACAGTGACACTGTTCATGAGCAGAGGTCATAAAATACCTATGTTGAAGATTTGGTGATGATACTCCATAAAATGACTGTGATACGAGCACGCATTGCGCAGTTTGCATGCACGCTCATAACATGCATTTGTAATATTTTCACTCTGGATTTTCACCATTGGCATTTTTCTACACCTCTTGATCAATAGTACAGCTGCCATTTTACATATCCTGCCCGAAATGTGTTTTTGCACATCTGGCGCAGAATAGCGCGGTCGCTGTGCGAAATCACTTTTTGGGACAGTTTGAGGAAATGACAGTTGCACTGTGCATGAACAGAGGTGCTAAAATGCCTATGTTGAAAATCTGGTGCCAAAAGTCCATAAAATGATTGTGCTACAAGCGTGCGTTGTGCATTTCCCACTCACCCTTGTAACTTCACAAATTTGTGATATTTACATGCCACATTTTCAACACTGCCATTTTTTTACACCTCCTTATGAACAGTACAGCTGTCATTTTTCATATTCTGCCCAAAATGTGTTTCCGCATTGCACTACCAAAGCCAGTGCCAGCATGACAACATTCGGCATTGACAAATGCTTGTTTTCTAGAGATTTTGAAAATATAAGTTTTAGTGGTTAAGCTACTTCTGTGGTAACTTCAGTATGGCATTAGGTATGTTATCTGGTCCAGCAGAAAATGTTTTTTTAAGTTATTTATTTTATCAATAATAATGCTTTCTGTTATCTGTATATGGACTGATGCATTCATCCTTAATGGATTACTTTTTACAGTCTTTTGAGAGATGACAGTCCCAAAATAAGAATTAAATACATCTGCCACCATTTTACCTTCTACAGCTAGTGTACACAGTCCCTTATTAGTTTTTCAAAGTGAATTTACGTAACTATAAAACTGTTGCATGTTGTCTTTTCTTGCCCCTCTAGCAAGCTTTTTTCCAATGTTTTTTTTTTTTTTTAATTAGCCGTTTGCACTACCCTTGTATCTGTTTAAATTTCTTCTATATTCCTGGCATTTTTCCTTCATCATGCACGTCATACAGTTTCTGTTTTGTTTTAATAATCTTTTATTTTGTTGGTGAGACACTTGGGTTTTATTACTTTACTGTTGTATTTACTCTTCTTTTTGATATGTTTGTCGCATAGTGCAATTATGTTTTGCGTAACCCTTAAGCTGCCGGCAGATTTAGAACGTATAGGTTTTTAGGACAAGATATCTTGTTGGTGGCAGCCTAAGTTTCCCAACATGTCATTTAATGATTTATATTTAAAGATAACTTCCCATTTCATCCCTTTCAACACAGTATTTATGAGCTCCTTGTTTGCTGTGTTAAGGAGGTAGATTTCTTTGCAACCCTGAGTAAGTGGAATATGCTTGTTTATGGTAAAAAAGACACAGTTATGGTCACTATTTCCTATATGAGAACTGACCCTACAATCCGTGACCCTTATTTCCTTAGTTGTCATTACCAGATTCAGTATATTATCCCCTCTTGTAGGGTAGGTTACATGTTGGGTTATGCCTGTTTGGTTTAGTATATCCAGTAACAGTTTACTAGTTACTTTATTCCCTTCCAGTCTTTCCCAGTTTATATTGGCAAGGTTGAAGTCCCTCATCAAAACCACTTCTCCCATAGTGAAAGCTCTTTCAATCTCATTACAAATGACAGTACTATCTTCCTGGCTTAGTCCTGGGGGTCTATAACAAACTCCAATAATTATAAAGGGGTTCACCCTTGTTTCTAGCCTTATCCATATATGGCTTATCCATATGGTTTCTGCTTCTTTTATTTCTTGTTTAATTTTCTCTGAGACATCCATTGACTTAATGGAGTTTGATATATATGCTGCTCCCCCCCCCTTCTCTCTTTTCTATCCTGGTAGTATAATGTGAATCCAGCAATTTATTTCCCCATATGTCTTGAGGTGTCCACCAAATTTCGATTAAATCCACTACATCCAGTTTACTATGGGGTGCTCTGCAGACCTCACAGCTCTCCCTGTAAATAGGACAAGGCAGTTGCTGGACCGGCTAGATGTCCTGGTCATCTTGCTAAAGTCCATTCTGACACCTTGGAGGAAGTTGCAATATGCTGAAGTGGTGCTAGATACATCTCAGATTAAGGCTTTCCTGCTGGAGGATTGGTCAGTTGCCTTAATAGCTCAGTCAGATCTGGTTAGAAACATAGATACATAGACAATGATGGCAGAAACAGGCCTCTCTGCCTGCCCATCCAGTCTGCCCACCCTACCTAACTAGTCTGCACTGACCCTAGTGGCCATCCCTTCCCTTTATTTCTGTGCCCCCCCCCCATTTTCTAATTAATCCCATAGGGCTGTCCCATCCCTACTTGAAGCTGTTCACTGATCTGGACTGTAACACTATCTCTGGAAGCTTGTTTCACTTGTACATCACTCTTTCTGTGAAAAAAAGTGTTTATGGATGTCCCTTTTGAATCCTCCCTGTTAGATTAAAAAAATTCCCTCTTGTCCCTCTATTTAAGCTTAGGGAGAAAAGTTCCTTGGCATCCACGCTATTTGTATGTTTCGATCACGCCTTCCCTTCCCTCCTTTTCTCAAGGGTGTGCACATTCAAGACCTGCAGCCTCTCCTCCTATGTCTTGCCCTCTAGTCCATGGACCATCTTAGTTGCCCTGCATTGTACTGCTTCCACCTTGTTGTGGTCTCTCCTCAGGTGTGGACTACAGTACATTTACAGGTGGGCCCCCCCCCCGTAGGGTACCTGGTCAGCTTCTAATCTCTGAGAATATTTGGTTTTATGATCTAGTTTCTAATTAAGTGCAGTATTTTGGGCCTGGAAAGCAAATGTAAGAAGCCAGCACTAAGTTAGTGTGTCAAACTGAAGTGTAATACTGATATGAGTGTGTCACCCTGGACCCCCCTTTTGATTTTCCAGGTGGGGCCCCCCTGTGTTAGATTTCCAGGTGGGCCTCCTGTACCCAGTCAGACCCTGGTTCTCTTTAGCTCCTTCAACTTGCCATTTAGTAGTTTGCGCTTCAGCATTTTAAGCTCTGTACTATGTTTTGTAGGTTCAGAGAAACGTCAAGATTGTCTGTCTGTCTGCATTCAGAAGTCTTACTAGATCCACAGAATTGTTCCTTTCTCTAAGCAGTTTCATGTGGTTTTCATTCTCTTGCCTTTTCTGGCCCAAACTACAGTACTGGTATCTGGGTCACATTTCCCCCATGCTTTTGATAAATGGTGTACTGGACTCCCTCCTCCATGATACTGGATTCCATGTTTGTTCATTTATTCCTGCTGTTTTGTCTTATCTTCTGTGTCTGTTGGGCTCTGTCCTCATCTACTGCCACATCCCTACGCATCAAATCAGTATATCCTCATACTCCACATCCTATAAAGTATGTCCTTCTTTTCTGCTGCTCCTCTTGTTATACATCTGGGCACTCAGTGTACAGCTATCTAGCTATATCACTGCCATTTTCCTTTGCTGTCCAGGGGCCTTACCCAAGGCCCTGATTTCTCTGCAGCAATTTGTGTCCAAGTTCTGTGGCAAGTTCCCCTGTTGTCACAGAAGTTCTGTGGCATTAGTTTCCTATTTCTGTGGAAATTCTCTGGTGGCAGTTGGGGGCTTTGACAGCAGACAGAGACCCTCCCCAAGAACCCAGGTGGGGGAAAAATGATTGTTTTAGGGCTGGGACCCTCAGACCAGGACAGGTTGTCAGTTAACTCCTGAGTTCTTCTTATATATACAGTTTTAGATAGTAAAAATCCAACCTATCCATCTCAGCTTCATAACCCTTCCCACCCTGAGATGACCTAGGGTCACCACATTTAAAGCAATAATATTTTTATGTGTTCCCACACTACACAACCATCCTCATCCTTCTAGTTTTACTTCTAGGCCAGAATGCCAGTTTCATGCTCCAATGGTGCTTTGTATGGCTGTGGGTAAAGCACTTCTGGGACAAGAAACTAAAATACTGGCCCAGCCGTGACATTAGAAGGATGAGGATTGCTCTACAGCATGGGACAGATAACAATATTAGTACTTTAAATAAGGTGACTCAGGAATCTCTCAGGGCAGGGTGGGGTGGGGCTGAGCTGAGTGAGGGATGGGATACACCTGTTTTATTTTTCTACCTTGTGTTTCTCACCTGCTCACTCTGAAAGGTCCCATATGGACTAGTCCCACCATGCCCATTTGCCCGACATCCCTGGGACTTACCTGTCTCTGTTGTCACCCTGTTACAGGTCAGAGGTGGCCAGTTGTTGGTGTGGGGTGTGTGAGTGACTGGGCCAATATGACTTTGTGGTTAGAGGGTTTTTCTTCCATTGTCCCCCTTGGGGCCCTCGTGTGTGGAATGACGTAATGTCTGTGCTCCACTTCCAAGGAGATGACCCTGGTGTCAGGGTGTAGGGTCTCCTTCCTTGCTGTCCCATGTCACTGCCACCTAGATTCCTCTAGGTGGCAGTCAAACCATGGTACAGGCCTTCCTCCTCCATGATGCTGAATCTTCCCTTCCCTGGCCAGCCTCTGAGCGATCCTGGTCTGTTCCAGAACTTGGGTCACTGCTGCAGCAGGCAGCGAAGCAGCCAGCTCCTCAGCCTGCAATGCTACTGGGCCAGCTCCTGTTTTTTTAATGTAAAGTATTAGCAGGCAGGCAAGTGGTTAGGGGCTATTCCAAAATGCTTCTCAGACTTTTTTTTAATTTCACAGAATTTCAAAAAACATTCTACAGAATTAATATAAACAGTGGAACAATTTTCTAAGGTATATGTGATCCAAGGAAAAATGTTCCTTGGTTTACATTAAAAAATCAATGTAAACTTGGGATTGTTTTTTTTTCACAGTGGATATTGACTCTTCAATGTAAACTGCAGAAACCTCTTCTGTGGTTCACATTAAATTCCATGGTAATCTCTGTGGCTGCAGAATCACAGAAAAATTACGGCCTTGGCTTCACCCTATCAGACTCAGTCATTTTCCTTATTATTTCATAGGAGAATGCCAGTCTCATCCACCAGGAAGCTCAACGTGCTCCTGCTGCCTCATGAAGCCTACTCCTGGAAGGTTGGGCCTTGCTGTGTAGAGATCCTTTTGGCCATGCAGATCATCTTGGTGGCATCTCTTGACATCCACCCTTTCCTGCCCAGCATCTTGAGGGTAGGATTCTCACCATGGGGTTCCCTTTGCAGTTCAGTGTAGACAGACTTGATGGCACCTCCTGGGGTGGTATTTATGGCTTCCTGTTTCCTGAGGGGGAGATCCTCTTCATGTGTCTAGTGGGTCATATATATTGACTCAATGACACATCTTGAAGCATTCCTCCCTGCATTTGTCTACAAGACTACTGGTCTCACTGTGTTCTCCTTTCTTCCAGTTCCCCTTATCTCAGTTATGGGATAGACCCTCACAGTGTTGAGGCTGTTCAGCAGAAACTATTGTCCTCAAATCATACCTTGTGGGTTTGGTTCCTCTTGAGAGGGGAGAAGGCCCATTTAGCCATGCCTGAACTCTCAACAGTCCCTCATGGTGTCATCCTGTGAGACAGAGTGGCAGCCCTTCCTTCCTTCCAAGCATTTTCTCAACTGTGTTCTAAATTCAGCAGCATCTGGAGGATGGTGACCTAGGTCTTGGTGCTCCAATGGCTTCCTCCAAAGGATATTTTTCTTCTCTTCCACATCAAAGGTCATAATACAATTGATAGTTTTCCACACTGAGAGCTGAAACCAGCATGGTGGTACATTTTCTTAATGGTTTCCATGCATTTTTGCCCTCATGCTCACATTAATTTTGTCATTCACTGTTACCTCTCTCTTAGTCATGCCTCATGTCAGTGAACATGTCATTCTCAGCTTTGGCTCTGCCATTCCGGGACTCCTTTCCTGTGGTACCTTTAGCCAAAAGGAACTTTGTTCCTGCACCAAATCTAGGAGTGGAACCCTCTTCAAGAGGGTTTGTGTGCCTTCATGGTACACCAAAAAGGTAGTAGTCCCTGTAAGGGATAGACAACATGAATGGTCACAAGTACATTGCATAAACCTTCAGACTGTATGCTGTTAATCAAGCTTCAGTTACAAGTATCCTCAAAGAACAACATAGCAAACTGCACAAGCATAATTTTCTCCCTATACTTAGTCTCTTGCTGACCCAGTGAATTGCAAGGCCATAGCCCACTGCCAGTGTGCCTTGCAGATGCCTACTTATTATACTGGATGAACTCCAGTGATCTGCTCCTCTGTGATTGGCTGTGTTGGATTCTCTCTTCCTTTGAGCTGGGAAACATTGAAACTCTGTTTCTTGACAGCAGGAAATGAAGCGTGTGGGTGGCCACCCACACTTTTTGGGTGATGCTGAGCCATCAGATGATGTGCATAAAGATGTTGAGGTGGGTGGCCCCAGCTATTGAAAAGTTTCCTGTGATGTTCTGACACATACTGTACATAATAACAGTAATCATTCTGCTCATGCAGTACTTTATTTTTTTTTTATGTGTTTTGTCATACTTTCAATGCCCAGAATGTACTTACAACCACAAATTAATGAAAAACTACCAAGTGATTTGAACCAGGATTATCAAAATTGTGTATCAATGGCTGACTAAGCTATAAGAAAGAAAAAAAATATCAGGAGTTTTGCATAGAAGTTGCTAGAGAACCCTAACTATGGGAGTGCAACCATAAATTGAGTTCACCTAGTAAACAGTATGAGGTATCATAATACTAGTAGAACCAAACATGTGAGACCTCTGCACTAATCACATCAGCAGGATTGCCTGCCAGCAACCACTGTCTCAGTTCAAGAAAGGTCAGCTCCAAATATTTTTGTGTGTCATTTTATTTAGAACTAAATGTTAACACAATTAAAGGTTCAGGGAATTTACAGTACAAAAAGAGTCATGAGGCTCAATTTTCAGTGGGCAGAGAAAGACGCAAGGTACTTGCACCAGAAAAGAATGACACAAGGAGCAAGCTGCGTAAAAACGTGAGTCAATTCTGATTTTCTAACTGCTTGTGTCAAATGACTTGTGGCAGGCTTGCATCAAAAAAATGGGTGAGCCACATCGCAATAGACCTTGCATCAAAAAACTGATGCACCATCCCCCTTTTTTTATTTTTAAAGGAGGAACCTGTTGTTATTGTGCTGAACATAGCATGCAGCTGTTAGACCAGCCATAGCTGGTCTAACTGACACTAGAACATATAAAGGAGAGCGTAAATCCTATACATGTTTGGTTATTGAGCCCGCAGGACTAGTGTAGAATGTTTTGGGGGCGTAATAATAATATTAAGCTTTATTTACTTAAGCGTCTTTCAAAATACCAAGACACTGCACAAAAATTAAAACCACAATAACACAATCAGCAAGAACAATAAGATAAAATAACGGGCCCATTCAATTATACATTACTGAAGGCCTGATGCCATAAAAAGGTTTTAAGTGCATGTTTAAATCCCCCCACAGTCATGCACTCCTGTAGCTGATGGGGTAGAGAATTCCAGATGGTAGGGGCCATAATCATAAATGCACAGGCCCCAGAAGATTTCAAAGATACCCTCGGAATCTCCAGCAACCCCTCGTCAGCCAAACAGAGCTGTCGCTCACGGTAGTAAGGAACAAGAAGCTCTTTCAAGTAGTCGGGGCCAAGTCCATGTAGGGCTTTATAAGTCAGTGAACCAACTTTAAAGGTGACCTGCCACCAAATCAGCAGCCAGTGCAGATCGCACAGCACTGGAGTAAAATGCAAAGAGCGAGAAATCCCAGTCAACAGTCATGTTGCGATGTTCTGCACTAGCTGCAGGCGGTGGATTTCAACCCCAGGTAGCTCTAAGTATAGGGAGTTGCAGTAGTCCAGGCACGAGGTCACAGAGGCATGGAACAAAGTAGGCAAATCCCCGGAAGGAACAAGATGCTTGATCCTGGCAAATTTCCTAAGATGGTAAAAGGAAGACACCTGAGATCATAGGGTCAGTCCATCATCAAGCACCACCCTCAGGTCTCGCACCCATTCAGAGGTAAGGATCTGGGAGCCCTCCAGATAAAGTCCAGAGGGCTGACCAGCCCTCAACCCCTCTATCCGGTGACCCAGATCCACAACCATCTCCTCAATCTTTCCCATGTTCAACTTTAGCCAGCTGTTGTCTTGGCCATTTCAGCTGCCAATATTTTTTGACTCAGCTTGAGACATTTCTCATCCCATGCATTGTCTTTTTTAACACAGTTTGTATCAGTCTCACTCCATGCATCAATTGTCTTTTTTTTTGACTGACCATGAGTCATTACCACCCCCTTACATTGTCTTTTTGGCTCAGTTTGAGTCATTCCTGCCCCCCGCATTTTTGACTCGGCTTGTGTCATTCTCTCCCCATGCATCACAGTTTGGATGCAATGGACTTCTTGTGTCATTTTGGGGGACTTTGCCACAGAAAACACTTTTCTTGCAAAATACAGCACACAGTATTTGTGGCACCTGGATTTGACACAAGGTAGTAGTGTGACGCACATTGCATTGGTATAAGGACCCTTTGAAAATCCAGCCCTTAGATAAAAAAACAAAAAAACTATTGTGATATACTGTAACATGTTTTCTTTTCTCTGTTGTAAATGTGCTGCTCTGGCCTGTATGACCCCTCTGGAAAATAAGGCCTTGCATGTTGTGAGGCTAACCAAGTGTGTGGCAAATTCTAAATAACTAATAAGTAAATCACTTGACAATAACATGTAGAAGTAATGACATTGTCTCTGCCTTTCACATACTGTACCTAGTTCACAGTAAACCCCAGTACTTCCCAGTGGGCAAAGACACCTGTAGCGATCAGGTAGTGGGATACAGGTGGACCCCTGTGCACAGCGATGGAGTGGGTCATGTTCAATGTCACAAACTGAGACGGTCTCTGTACAAAAGGCTCCTTTCCATCCTACAGGGCACAGACAGCTACAAGAAATAGAAATAGAAACAAAGAGCAGGTCAACACCAAACACCATTTAAAAATAGTATTTGCATAGTAGGGGTTTTCACTGTTCTGGTTATCTCTTGTAATTCCATATGCAGTTTTCATACCCATAACTGAAAGAGGGATGGGGTGAGAAAAAGGTAACCACTGGCTTCCCTTCCCTTCTCACCATTGCTGTGTAGTCATATGTTGTTGTTTCTTATGCTGATCCAGTGTACACTCACTTCACTAGAAAAAATGATTGTGTTCAACAGAGCCCCCAACTGCTTGATCGCCAATACTGCAGCAAGGTATTGTGCTGAGGTTCCCATTTTGAAACAGAGCATACAGTGCATTACTTTGTCTCTGGATAAAAATAAGCAACTGGCTGTTCTTAGAGAAAGAATCTGATTGCTCAGCTGCATGTAAAACTGGCATCTGGTTAAAGCAACAGTGAAAGTCAACTGGAGGAAAACTGACTATGTTTTTCTGCTGTAAAGGATTTCACATGTTGTTTGATTTCATTTAATTGTACGATGCTTCACTTCTATTAGAATTTAAAGATGTTCTTGTTTTATTTTTTTCTTGAGAAATAAAAATGGTTGTAATGTTGGATTCCCAATCCAGAGACTCATTTAAAATGTGTGCATACCTGTATTTTCTTAGGGACGACAAAGCACACACTATAGTTTTTCTACTACCATCTAGTATTTGAAGAGAAATTGTAAAAAGCAGTATGCTCTAAAAGTATTGGCAGCGAGGAATCAAAATGCACAAAGGAAAAATAGGCAGCTGCCTTTCAACCTTTGAAAGCTGCCTGATATCCTTTAGACATTTTAATTTCATAGAATCATAAAAGCCTGATGGCAGAAAAGGACAATACCGGCCCATCTTGTCTGCCTTTTTTCCTTTTCTTCTGTCTTTGGTTTTTGTCCACCTTGGCCAGATCTCCTATACTGGGCATCTATCAACAACAACCCAGCCCTGACAGCACTGTCCACTAACTCTGGGGTTACTCCACAGTTCCCCCTACCCATGGCGGAGGCTTTTGAGGATGGCTGGTGTACCGTTCCCTATCAGCACACACAATCTGGTGTGAAGCGACTAGTATCATGGGGTCTGCATATCCTGGCACCAGTATACTGGTGGCTATCATGTTTTTCCCCCTCCACCCTTAACCCGGACCCCATGTGCCATGTACAGCCCGTTGCCAACCTCACACATGTGAAACGCATCAATAGTTGGGGATAAAGCTCCATGGATCTCAACTGGGGAGGGGGGTCAAAGTTGCAGCAGCAGCCCATGATGACTACCTGCCTGTTACTCCATTGCCAACTTCCTGGTTCCTGCTCCTGAACCCAGGTTGACAGCATGGCAGCGCAATGTGCTGTCACTGGGCCATCTGACAGTCCCTGGCATTTCCATTTCTGAGCTTTCATGGGTTCTGTCACTATGGCGTAATATGGGATAAATACCCCAGAGTAATTTAACAATTCCAGAGATTTTCTTAGTTCAGTTAAATTTGGGAACAGGGGCCTGAGTGATGGCCTTCTTTTGATCTCCCTGGTATGGACACACAACATCAATGCTGTGTCTCAAGCAAGTTACACTATCTTGAATAAACAGCTATCAGTCCTGGATTCATCAGACAGTATTAACTAGCTTAGCAAATGCCTTGTGAGAAAGGGACAACATGCAACAGCTGTTACATTTGTTTGTGGTAATAAATTTTAAAGCCTTCTCAAGGATGTTAAAAATGCATCTCTTGTCTTCGTACTTTCCTCATCATCTACCACAGAGGGTGTAGGATAATGTACTGGATCTCTGTTATACTCCTTTTCTACAACATTTTCATTTTTTTTCTTACTGTGTGACCTTGAGCAAGCCACTTAACATACTTGTGTTTAACCTCCTCTCCCTCACCTTCTTTCTGTGTGTGTAATTCCCCTCCCATGATTCCTAAAGTACGATCAATCTTATGTAACCAAGCTCTCTCCCGGCTTCTTTAAGCCTAGGATACTATGTGCCAAAATTGTGTAACATGATCCCTGAGTTCTGGAACTTTCTGGGCACCCCTCTCCCCCAACACAGCTTTGACAGGCCACCCCTATAAATAGTGAGAGGCTCCAGCACCAAGGGAGTTCTGAGCCCTGAGCTCAGAGTGTGTTCAGACATCATGGTCCTGGGCTGGTAGAAAAGAAGCAGAAGAGAGACTAGCAGCTTCTCCCCTCTGGAAGTGAGAAAAAGAGAGAGAGAGCGAGACAGAGACACAGAGAGAGAGAAAGAGAGAGAGAGACAAAGAGACGAGAGAGAGAGCGAGAGCGCAAGCACTGTGAACATAGAAAGACAGCACAAGATTCTGAGGCCATGAGAGAAAGAGAGAGAGAGAGGCGGGGGGGGGGGGATACAGTGGCGAGGTGGGGGTTTAACTTCTCCTCAAGGGATTTGCCCAGTGGTTCGTGAGAACCCATTCTAGGTTTTGGGGTAGAGGTGGAAAGCTTCGTAGCCCATAAGACAGAGTAGCAGTGGAGCCTAGGAGAAATCTTCTGTATGCAGCCATTGAGCCACCCCATCTGTGGAGGTCACACACATGTGCAAAGTATGGCCTCTCAGGCATTTTTGTCTGACTTCAGGGCAAATCAGGGGACCTTTCTATTCAAACCCCATAAGTCTGTGATCCCCTTAGAGCATGTGACCACCAGCTATGTGAGGACCCCAGCAGTAGGAGGATGGCATCTGTTGTGGTACATCTGCAGGGCGTTCACAGGTAAGTCCACAGTTCTGCAAGGAACACTGACTAGGTATGGAAGGACAGGCTAAGCAGGTAGTAGGAAGGGCAGTGAAAAGATCACTGTAGGCACTGTACCCTGTCTGGGATAGGCCTATGTAGGGGATAGCATAACACCAATAGACACTAACATACTAACATACTAATTGCCAGCAGATTAGGCCTTACAGTCTATCGAGTCTGCTCGAACCTCAGATCCCTAGTTGGGTGCCGAGGCCCTCTCCCCCTTGTGTTCCAGAAACCCCTATCATCCATCCCCACCCCCCTGGGCCAGGCCACCATCTGATACTTCCACTTTCTGTGTCTGTCCCACCCTCTCTTGAAGCCCTCCACTGTGGATCTCTGAACCAGCTCGCCAGGCAGTGCATTCCAAGGGTCCACCACCCTCTCAGTGAAAACCTCCTCTCTTTCACCCCTCACCCTTCCACCTTCCAACTTCAAACCATGCCTCTGGTGACACCTCCCTGCTTTAGTCTAAAGATCCCTCCATGTTTACCCTATTTTTCCCTTGAGGTACTTGAAGACCTCAATCATTCCCGTCTCTCCTTTCCTCCAATGAAAACAGGCAGAGCTCCGCAAGTCTGTCCTCATACGACAAATCTCCTAGTCCTCGTATCATCTTAGTTGCCCTCCTCTGTACTCTCTCCAGGAGCTGTATGTCCCTCTTCAAGTGTGGTCTCCAGTACTGTACACAGTACTCAAGGTGTGGTCTAACCAGTCCATTGTACAGCAGCAGAATCACTTCCCTGCTCCTAGAGGTGATCCCCTTTACGATGCATCCCAACATCCTGTTTGCCTTGCTAGCCGCTCTGCTGCACTGATCAGAGTTATTCATACATGCATCCACCATGACCCCTAGGTCTTTTTCTCCTGTTGAGGCCTCCAGCGCCTCCCCTCCCAGGGTGTACCTGTGTTTAGGGTTTCCCCGACCAAGATGTAACACCTTGCACTTGGTGATGTTGAAATTTAATTTCCATGTGTGAGCCCAGCTTTCCAGGGTGTCCAGGTCCCCTTGCAGGGCCAACCTCCCCTCTTCCCCCTCAACTACGGCTCCTTTCTTGGAGTCATCAGCAAAGAGACTCATTTCACACCCTATACCCTCCCTAATGTCTGATATGTAATCATTAAACAGGATCGGACCCAGGACCGAGCCCTGCGGTACCACACTACCGACCTCTCTAGGGTTCGAGAGCTCCCCACCGATCACTACTCTCTGGGTGCATCCAGCTAGCCAGTTTTCAATCCATCTGACCATCAAAGGGCCTACTCCCAACCCCATCAGTTTCCCCACCAGACCATTGTGGGGGACAGAGTCAAACGCCTTGCTGAAGTCCAAGAATAATGCATCCACAGGCTTTCCCCTGTCCAGTTCTGATGTTACCCATTCATAGAACTCCACAAGATTGGTTTGACATGATCTACCTGCCACAAACCCATGTTGCTGACTATCCAGACCTCCCACCTCCTTCAAGTACACCCCCAATCATTCCTTTAGTATACTCTCCATTAATTTTCCCACCACCGAGGTCAAACTGACGGGTCTATAGTTACCTGGTACTTCTCTTGACCCCCCCTTTATGGATTGGCACCACATGTGCCTCTTGCCAATCCCTAGGTACCCTCCCTGTCTTAACCGACCTGTTGAAGAGCTGTGCCAGGGGTGCAGCCAGTATGTCCGCCAATTCCCATAGTACTCTCAGATGAATGCTATCCAGCCCAGGAGATTTGTCTTTCTTTAGGGCCTTGAGGGCTAACCACACCCTTTCGGTGGAGATAGCATCATCCGTCCCCTCCACCTTACTGGCCTTTTTATCCTTATCCTGATGTGACATCCCTGGGGTACCTATACCTCCCTCTTGCTCCATTTCTGTTGCTCCCCTGATCCCACTCACTGCCGCTTCTATCCCCATCATGCCTTGCTTTGTAGATATCCCATCCACCTCCCAAGTGAACACAGAGGCGAAGTACTCATTTAATACCTCTGCCTGGTCCCTCGCCTCGTCCACCCACCCTCCCTCCTTCTGACCTCAATCTGCTGAGATGGCCCTTAGTTTTTCTCCGCTCCCGAATGTACCGGAAGAACCCCTTTTCCCCTCCATGTATCCCCTGTGCCAACCGCTGCTCTTTACTGAACTTTGCCACTACATCCTGTCTGTGATAGGTCTATATAGGGGCTTGCAGGAAAGAAGTAAGACAGTATGTAAAGCAAGGTTTTTAAGGGGGTGCTGCTAGATATCTCTTCAGTGAAAACCTGAGTGTAGAAAAAGCCAGTAGGGACAGAGGGCAGACATGGGGGGTTAGCCAACTGTAGCTGTTTTGGGGTGACCATTACTTGGAACATGGTCTGGAGAAAGAGATACTGCCCTGTTTTCAGGAGATTTGAGGAGCTCCATGCACAGCTGTGGGCAACTCAG
Organism: Neoceratodus forsteri; assembly: GCA_016271365.2. Classification (NCBI taxonomy): domain Eukaryota; kingdom Metazoa; phylum Chordata; order Ceratodontiformes; family Ceratodontidae; genus Neoceratodus; species Neoceratodus forsteri. The sequence continues at coordinate 1,017,664,088 of CM057454.1, read as the reverse complement.
TGTGAAATATTTCTGGTGCATAAACAGTTGAACTTGAATCCTGAATCACTGCCGACTCCCTCCTCCCTTGAGGTCTACTGGCCGAGGAGGATGGAAGGTGGTGGGAAGGGAGAAACGTGGGAAGAAACAATCTACAAATGTGAGACTGTGTCCTCCGGCAGTGACCACAAACAGATTTTCACCCCTGGAGGAGGCACAGTTACCTGGCTCCATCAGGAGAGGCTGCAAGCCAGTCACAAAGGAGGATGATGTAGTTTGACGTCACTCAGCAGGGCAGAGAAAGGGAGGTAACAGACAGAATGTTCATAGTAGGGACTCTAGGGCTAGAGGTGTGGAGAGAGTGGTCTGTGGGGGAAAGAGAGAGGGGAGGGAGGTCAGATGCCTGCCAGGTGCATCGGCCGTTAGAGACACTGAAAGAATAGGGAGGATGATAAACAGGATGGGGCAGGTACCACATGTCATTGTACACTTAAGTGCAAATGACCTGGCAAATCAAATTTGGAAGAAATTAAATCTAACTTCGGGGGACTGGGAGGAGCTAAAGGAGAGGGTAGCCTCACTAGCCTTCTCAGAAATGCTACCAGTGTGGCAGTGGTGTGCGGTGACTTTTTTAGCAAGTCATGCAATGGGTACTCAGGGCAACTATAAAAGGCTGGGGAGAATTTGATACATTCTGGTGCATTTTGGGGTCATTTGAAACATAATTTGCTATCCTGAAACCCCATTCCCTTTGCCTAATAAGTTGAACTCTTACTCCCTTGAGTCCCCACAGCCCAGCAGATATGCAACATCTTGTTATCAATGGTGTCCTGATTTATTATGTTACTAGGGTATAATAAGTAGTAATATGCTTTTAACAGGTTTGTAACTAATTTTTAATTGTGTAACATGGCTTTGATTCCATGTGTGATAGGTGTGTTCTTCATAAATATCTCCTTGGGTTGCCCAGTGTGTCACTGCTAAGTTGCCGAGTTGTCAGGTGGTGACACCCCTTGCCTCTAACATTCAGAAATGATGAGAGGGCCAGTGTCTTTACTCCTTGATGAACTGGGGGCTGATATCCTAATTCTAATAGCATGGTGCCTGCACCCAGAGAATTAAAATGGGCCTGGTTAGAAGTATGGCACCTCCTCCTGGGATGCAGAGGCAACCCAGCTCCGCACTTCAGAACATTTCCCGTGACTATACAACAATGCATTTCTACACCTCCAGCTAACGACAGCTATGGACACCAAATGTACAAACAACAATATGCATTTATTAACAAAAACCCTGCAAGAGAAAATAGTGCTTAGTACATCAGTTAGGAACCACAGTGATGTAATATGAGATTAACACAACCACCATGGTGATATGGGCCTGTCCGTACTGTCAGCCTACCTGTGACACTCCACAGTCCCACACTGTTCCCTATGGGTATCAGTCTGTGTCCTTCTTTTACTATAGTGCTGTCTGGGTACCCAGGGTTGAAATTTGACAGGCCAGTGTCTGCGCTGCCAAGGATCTTGCATTGGTGCATGTAAATAAATAGCAGTTGAGCCCCTCTTCTGGTGACTTATAAAAGATGAACTCAAAATTGTACTCCAAGTAAAGGCTGGATGGCAATGTGAAACAACAGCGGTGAGTCAACTTTTAACTTCTCTTTAACAGGTGCATCCTGAGAACCATCCCATCAGGCTCAAAATAAATGACTATGTGGATCCAAGGCATTTGCCTCAGGTGATGGCACTGCTGACCTGCTGGTGATGGTCTGCAGGTGGCTGGGGCTAAGCTGATTGTGGAACTCACTACACACCAGTTCCACTGAATGGGGCACTATGGCCAATTAACAAACCATTGACACAACTGAGGCCTCATGCAGTAATAAAGCAGCTGTCGGGCACAACTCGCTACTTGCACCTCTGTGTGCACTGATCATCACATGGTTTCACAGCGAAAAACACTTAACAAATATTGAACCCTGCACTGACTCTCCTAAAGGAGGTTTACCACAGCTTTAAGAGCAGTCAAATCGCCTTTTGCTAAGGGGATACAATCAGATCTGCTCTATGGACAGTACAGACAACAGTCAGGAGTTATGCTAAGGGAACATGATCAGAACTTCTGCTCTATGAGCAGTACAGACAACAGTCTGGAATGAAAACAGTTAGCCCTTGCGAATAAAACATAAAACTTTCCTGCCTGTTATCAGCAAGAACAAATGGCACTCATGCTGATTCATGTCGCACAGTAAACAAAAGTATTTGCAGTTTCTGTTGATTTCCTCAGGTTGTCTCGCTTCTCACACTTGTGGCACTCAGTAATGGCTGTCGCAGACCACACACTGTAACTCATGTGGCCCTGACTTGATCAGTTCACACATGCCTGTCAGCCATATACGAGTCTTGTTCCAGCAGTACATAGTCCAATGATTCAGTTTCTGGGATATCGCTTTGCAAGTCCTCTCCATACTCAGCATGTTATTGTCTTTTACAATGTCCTCAGCACCAGCTCCCAATTCAGCAGACTGAATTTGTCTGTATCAAGATCTGATTGATTGAGACGCAGTCAGTCAGGTTTTACTATAGGCAAATATGTCACCATTCATTCATGCCATTACTGTTACCGAACTCTGAACAGAGCAGCCACGCTCTGCACCAAGGGACTGACAGCTGCTGACTGGCTTTAAAGAGATCTTTTTGTGTTGCTGCTGGAGGAGGTGGGGAAGGGGATATAAATTAAACAGTGTTATCGGGGTCTTATAAACATGTTGCAGTTTGCACTTCATACTGCATTGTCGGAATCTTCTTTCAAGAACACGTCACCTTATTTAACAGAATCATTTTTTATACTGATTACAGATATGTTGTAAGGTTTGTCTACTTCTCTGCACTTAAAGATCAATGGCAAATAGAGCAGACTGCTGGAATGCCAATTTCCAAAAATACACATTTTAATGACTGTGTTTAATAAAGTTCAGCATGCTCAGCAAAGTCTGGCTGTCTTTTTTTCTCAATAATTACAAGTTTCTATGTTTTTTGTACACTTGTTTCACCAGCTGTTTACTACCAAAATGTCCCTGTCTTGGCCATGGATGCCACAAGCTCTTGCATCACTCAGGTCATGACGCAAAGAGCACTCAGCAGTGAGCGTACCAACAATAAACTCATGGGAGCGGCGGTGTTTGTCTCATCAGATTTGACAGACAGCTGTTATTACTATATCTAAAAAAGCTTAACATTTCTGCAAAATACAGCCATTGTAATGTTTAGTGTCTATGGACTGAATATTGACAGTTCCGTTTATTAAAGACCCCATTCACAAGGTCTTGATTGCGAACAGGGACCTTACATTTTGATGATGACATTTGAAATAGTATCCTTATGTTAAGCGATTTTACTTCATTTAAGTTTCTGTGATATGTATTTTAGTTGGGGATCATATTTGTTGTTTGTACAAAGAGCATTTTGAGAATATTTGTAACAGTTTCTGATGTTTTTATGTCAATGTTTAACCTTTTGTAATGGCTTATACCAAAACTAAATTTCAACTGACTGATGACTTTTAAAAGAAGTCAGTTGATGATTTATATATATAAGGAATGTTTTTATTTCCCTTCTGCTAATTGGACAAACATATTTAAGAAGGGAGAGGGAGGTTAGGGTTCATAATAATTCAACTAGCTGGAGGAAAAAAAGACGAATAAGAAGGTTGCAGAGAACAAGGGCCTGGGGACAGGTAGTGGGGAGGAGAATAAAGAGAGAGATTGGATGAGGGCCTGCCTAAATGCCAGGAATCTGAATTATAAGATCAGTCATTTACAGGTGATGGCTGAGGCCAGGTTAGCCTTGGTAGCAATCATAGAGACAAAGGCTACAAGGAACAATGAAAGGATTTGACAGTTTGAGAGTAAAACAGAAACATAGAATTTGACAGCAGTAAAGAAATGCTTAGCCCTCATAGTCTGACCAGTTATTCTCTACCTATTCTGTCCCTGCAGACCATATCTGGCCTCCATCAACCCTCCCCCTTCCTGCATCCGTATCTAATATACCTCTATGTTTCTATGTCCATCTGATGCATGCTTGAAGACCCCCACTGTTCTAGCCTTCACCAGTTCCACTGGCAATCTATTCCAGACATCCACTACCCTTGCAGTGAAAACATATTTTCTCAAATCACTCTTGAATCCTCCTGCAACTTCATTGCTTGCCCCCTGGTTCTGGTGCTTGTTCCCATTTGAAACAGACTACCCACCTGTACCCTATTCACCCATTTGAGGTACTTGTAGGTCTCTATCATATCCCCTCTCTCACTTCTTTCTTTTAAAGTGTAAATGTAGAGATCCCACAATCTCTCTTCATGGGGCTTCTGGTGCAAACAATGGATCATTTTAGTTAGTAAGTAAAGTAAGTAAATGTTTGTTTAGCTCCCAATCTCATAGGCTCTGGGAGCTGTATAGGTAGGCAAACAATTAACAAACACACAAGAATAAAGAACATAACATGGAGAGAAGGATTCATAAACAACAATACAATCTAAGTAATTCTAAATTATTTAAAATAATGCAGCAGTTAGTATGATCAAAAACTATAGGCGATCTACGATGCCTTTTAAAAAGATACACCTTCAGCCCCTGCTTAAAGAAAGATTTTGGAAATGAGTTCCACAACACTGGGCCTGTCACCTCAAATGAATGGTCTCCAGAGGACTTTAGGCGGGCCCTGGAAACCTAGGAGGGCCTTGGTGGAGGAGCGGAAGGAGCGCATGGGATGGACAGGAGTCAGGAGGTCATTTAGGTAGCCAGAGCCTGATCCATGTTGGGTCTTATAGGTCAGCAAAAACACCTTGAAGATGATCCTTCACCTAACCGGCTGCCAGTGCAGCTCACGCAGAACTGGGGTCACATGACAGTACCAGGAAAGGCCCATCAGCAACCTGGCCACTGCATTTTGCACCAACTGCAGTCAACAGTGAACCCCTCCATTGACCCCAAGGTACAGAGTGTTGCAGCAGTTGAGTCGCAAAGTCACAAACGCATGTACCAGTGAGGGCAGGTTGTCAGGCGGAATCAAAGCTTTTATCCAGACAACGTTCCTCAGGTGGTAGAAACCACTTCTGACAATGGACAACACCTAAGCCTCCAGTGTCAGTCCATCAGCAAGGAAGCCACCCATATTTTTCACCTTGGTAGATGCCACCAAAGGGGGGAAGGAATAACCCCGTTCCCATGCCAGTAGCATCCACATCCTGTCAATGACCAGGCTCAATTACCACCACCTCTCTCTTGTAAGCATTGAGGCTCAGCCAACTAGAGGACATCCAGTCCTGAATCATGGCCAGACAATTATTCAGCACCTCTATGGGGTCAACTGTCCCAAGTACAAATGACATGTACGGGTGGGTATCATCTACATAACAGTGAAAACCCAAGCTGTACTGACTAATGATCTCATCCAGGGGAAGCATGTACACTGAAAACAACACAGATGACAGGATTGAACCCCAGGGAACTCCACAATGCAGGGGCTTTGGGCAGGATGAGAAATTCCCCATCACTACTCTCTGCTTTCTGCCTGTGAGAAAGGACTCAAACCAGTGGATGACAGTACTGGTGAGTTCATAGAGCTCTCTTAGGTGATCTAGTAACACTATGTGGTCCACAATGTCAAATGCTAAGGAGAGATTGAGGAGAACAAGTATTGACTGTTCCTTTCCATCTCTCATCCTGAGGAGATCATTCTGCACTCTAACACCATTTCAGTGCTATGCCTTGACCTAAATCCCCATTGAAAGGGCTCATAAATGTCATAGGGCACAAGGTGTGCCTCGAGCTGCAGAGCCACAATTTTCTCAATAACCTTACCCAGAAACGGGAGGTTTGAGGCTGGTCTATAATTCACTAAGATGTCAGAGTTGAGAGATGGTTTCTTTAGGAGGGGTCTAACCAGTGCCTCTTTTAAGGTGCCAGGAAACCATCCCTCCAAAAGCGAGCACCGGACTATCTCAGCGACACTGGACTAACAGACTCAAAACATCCCACTAAGAGATGAGTCAGACCTGGGTCCAGTTCACAGTATGTGGGCTGCAGCTTTGAAATTAGCTTGCAAACATCTGTCACCCCAACTGGCCTGAACTTGCTCCACTCTAGTTGCCCTCCTTTGGATCACCTCTATGCTACCTATGTCCTCTCTGAGGTTTGGTCTCCCAAACTGAACATAGTACTCTTGATGTGGCTACATCAGTGACTGATATAATGGCAACACCACCTCCCTCCTCCTGCTGGAGATACCCCTCTCTATGCAATTCAGCATTCTGCTAGGCCTACCCACTGCCTTCTCAAACTGCCCTGCTACCTTGAGGTCTCCAGATATGATAAAAGTCCAAAAAGACTCTCTGCAATCCAGCTAAAACGAGGGGTGCACACCATGGGGAGCTACCCCAACCAATAGTCAAGCAACCAGGTGGGTTACACACTCCAGTGTGCACCTAGTTTTTACCATGTGGCCAGTCTGTAAAAACTGATCAATATATAACAGTCTCCAAACAATTTCAAGGAAGCTGCATAACAACTCTTAATGATTTCAAAAAATATAATTTTTATTTATGGACAAACAGAACAGAATGGTTTGCACCACACTTATCGCCACTTTTGTGCTTCAGATAATGAGACCCTTCCTCAGGAGGTGTGACTGGTCACATGGTAAAAAATAGGTGCACACTGGAGTGCGCAACCTGTCTGGCTGCTTTCCCAGATATAATCACCCTGAGATCCCTTTCCTGCATAGTGACTGTTAATACCCCCATCATATACTGAGCGCTGGGGCTTCTATGTCCTTAGTGTATCATTTTGCACTTTTTGGCATTGAATCCCAACTGCCATGTTTTTGATCACTCCTTGAGTTTCCCAAAATCCCTGCACATTTTGTTCACCCCTTTCTGAATGTCCACACTATTGCAGATTTTGGTATCATCTGCAAAAAGGCATACCTTCCCTTTTAGCTGTCTGCAATGCTCTCTATAAAAATGCTGAAGAGGACTGGTCCCGGTATCAAGCCCTGTGATATCCCATTTATCACACTCCCCTGTTTAAAATGAGTGTATCTAACTCAGTTTATTAGTATGGATTCTACTCCTAGCTTGGTCAATTTCTTAATCAGCCTTCTGTGCAGCACCATGTCAAAGGCCTTGCTAAAGTCTAAATAGGCCACTTCCACTGCTCTCTCCAGATAGATTTCTCTGGTCACCCAATCAAAGAAATCCATTAGATTCATTTGGCATGGCCCCACCCCCATGAATGAATCTATGTTGTCTGTGGTCATATAGCCCACTGAAGTCAAGATATTCTATCATCCTTCTTTCAGTAGTGGAGCCATCAGTTTCCTGCCACTGAAGTGAAACTGACTGGTCTATAGTTACTAGCCTCCTTCCTACAGCCACTCTTATGTAAAGGGACAACATCAGCCTTTCTCCTGTAATCTGGAAGGCAAGGCAAGGCAAGTTTATTTACAAAGCACCCGTTCCCAAGGGCTTAGGGTGCTGAACATAATTTAAAATGATAAACATAAATCCCATACAAGGTAAAAACATAATATAAATATGTAACAACCATTAAATATATAGGCTATGCTAGTCTAAAACCTCACTAGCTGGCGAAGGCCTTCTCAAACAGACAAGTTTTAAGTAATCTTTTAAAGGCCTCCACAGTGCCAGCAGAGTGGACACTCCCCAGAAGTGGATTCCACAGCATTGGAGTTGCAACACCAATGTTCTATCCCCTTATTGTTTTAAACAGGATTATGGAACAACAAGTAGGCCAGCACTGGTGGAGTGGAGAAGTCAAGTTGGGAGGTAAGAACCCCACAAAATCTTTCAAGTAGTCTGGCTCAAAACCACACAGGGCCTTGTATGTTAACAGGCATAACTTGAAGGTTATGTGCCACTGCAAAGGTAACCAGTGCAGCACACACAGGACTGACGTGATGTGGTCCCTCTGAGAAGTTCCCATCGTCAGCCGAGTTGCGGCATTCTGGACCAATTGCAGGTGTCACATTAAACTTCCAGATAGCTCTAAATACACAGCATTGCAGTAGTTCAGCCTGGAGGTAATGAAAGCATGAATGATCATTGCTAGGTCAGCAGAAGCCAGATGCAGTTTCATCCTTGTGGATATTTTGACGATAGTAAAAGCCAGAGTAGATCACCACCAACACCTGCTGGTCTAGTATCAGCTTGCTGTCCAAAATAACCCAAGACTCTTAACTGCACCAACAGCAACAAGAGGTTGGCCACCCAACATAGGAAGGGCTACTGCATCTCCCATCACCGATGCACCCTGTCGACTTGGATCAATCACCATAATCTCTGTCTTCCTTGGGTTGAGACATAAGCAGCTTCAGACATAACCAGTTTGAACCACTCCTGTTTCTAGTTAGGTGTTGAGTTGGGGATTATACCCTGTGCAGGGACGGGGCAGAGGCACAGGGGGTGGAATAGAATGGGTGTTGAGGCTACAGAAGACAGGACCATCATGAAGGAAGGGGGGTGGAGTTGATTTGGGTACAACTATCCATTGCTTCTGGTAAAGAGGTTAGGATGTGAGTAGTCTATGGGCAACCAGGACAAAATGAGGAGGGAGATAGGGAAATGGGTGAGAAATTTAAGAATGGGGGAGCAAAAGGGCCTACCTGGTCATAATGTCGTACGCTTAATAGTGTACAACATTATAGCTAACCCAGAATAGTGCTGTACTACACAGCGAATGGTGCAATACCACATATACTGCTGTATGCGGTATTGTACCACTCACCCTATCCCAGGCAGAAAAAAAGACCTCTGCTGGGATTGGGTTTCACCGAGAAGCTGATGTGGCTCAATGGACTGAGCCTTTGCAAAAAGGAACCCAGGCACTGCTTCTTGAACCGGGTTTGATTCCTGGTCCCACACATTTTTTTTTTCATTGCACTTTGTGTGATTTGGAGTTGACCCCCCCAGAGCTGAGAACCTTAGTGGGAGGGTCTCAGGGTGCAGCATAATGGGGGTGCGGGTGCCGTCTCCTGAACAAAAGAATTGTGCTGCATGCAAAGAAATTGCGCTGTATTGGCAGCACGATTTTGCATGCATAATGTCTTGTGACATTATGACCCCATGCCACAAAAGGGTACCTAGTGATGGTAGGGGATCTGAATCTGTTGAACAATGACTGGGATATCACAGTGGCTAGGAGCTCCAGGAGTCAGGTGCTGCAGGACATGATGTAGAACTGCCTGCTGGTGCAGCTGGTTTGGGAACCAACATGGCAGGACACCATCCTCAATTTGATAATCACTAGCTTAGAGGTGGTGAATGGGGAGGCAGTCAGGGAACCATCGAGGTCCAGTGATCACAGTGTCATGTGATTTGAGATGGTTGTGGAGAATTCTGGTTCTCCCTTGAGAGCAGTGGTTCTGAACCTTAAAGTAGCAGATTTAACCTGGATGAGAGAAACGGTCAAGGAAAACTTGGTGGCGGTTGACCAGATCAACAGGGTAGAGATATAGTGGGGAATGATCAAGGGGCAATTCTTGAGGCAACAGACTTTTGTACCAAGAAGGTTACAAAAGGGAACAAGCATAAGAGACCAATCTGCTTCTCTCATGAGGTGGGGGAGGCAGTGAGGGAAGAAAAAGAAGTCCTTCATAAAATACAAAGTGACCAAAGGAGAGAAGGAAAGGGGGGACTGTCAGGCAAAGTTAAAGGAGGTGGCTGCAATAAAAAAGGCAAAGGTAGGCACAAATCTGTGTATCGTTGAGGGTGTGAAGGGTGGGGAAAGGAATTTTCTAGATGAATTTAGGAGATAAGGAAGGCTAGGAGAGAGATTGTCAGGCTAAGTGAGGGGGTAAGGGTGGTGGAAGATGAGGAGCAGAAGGCCAATGTTCTAAGCAATAACTTCTCATCAATGTTAATGGTAGAGGATGATGGACCACTACTGCAAAGAGGGATCAAGGCAGTCACACGGGGGGGGGGGTGGATATGGAAGGTGGTGATAATGACTGAAATTGCTGAATGAGTAGGAAAAGGGTTAGTGACACTTAGGGTGGACAAGGCTGTGGGCCCTAATGGCCTGTACCCAAGAGTACTTCAGGAACTTGCATCTGAGCTGGCAGGGCCCTTGTCACAGCTACTTAACAATTCATGGTTTACTGGAGTTAGGGATAATGCCATGGGAACTGAAGAACTGTGGATACAGTCCCCTGTTACAAGTGGGGGACAAGGAAGATTCAGGCATCTACAGACTGGTAAGTCTTACCTCTATAATGGGAAAACTGATGGAGACCATTGTGAGAGAAAGAATAGTACCCTACTTTGAGAATAAAGGGCTGCACTACAAGAAACAGCATGTGTGCCAGCCCGATGGTGCTGAGGGTTGAAGTACTGGACACCACACCTCGCGCCACGCTGGCAACCTGGGTTTGGGAACAAGCCCTGGTCAGTGGGTGTCGGTGGGGGGAAGGGGGAATTGGGAGATGGATTGAGCAGCCGTAATGCAGCTCTCCCCTTCCAGGTGGGGACCCAGTCGCACCCACTGCAGGACTGCCCCATGTGGCGACCCAGAGGTAGTGCAGTCAGGAGCTACTAGACTAGGAAGGATGCAGTGGGTCACTGCATGTGCATGCCTCCACATGCATGAGAGCAATCACAGCAAGGGGCCGGGAGAAAATGAGCAAAAAATGGAGATGGCAGGCCCCATGACAGTCCTGCAGTGCCTGCACTGGAGCCTTGGAGTCTAGATGTTGGTCTCCGAGGGGGAGAGAAAGTCGACACCCATCGCCCTTGGCCCTGCCATGGGGGTGGAACCCTTGGGAGATTGCAGGAAAGGTGGGGTGCGGAAAAAAGGGGGTGGTTCAGAGACTGAGCCCCTCCAGGGGGGGTCAGCACCATCTGCCAGCTCCACCATGTGCCCCTGTCGCCAAGTAGGTGGGAGGTGGCGATGGGGGTCAAAAAGCTGGATTTAAAAAAAAAAAGAAACAGCATGTGTTTGTACCAGGAAGATCATGTCAGAAAATCTGACTGTGTTTTTCGACTAGATCTCTGTGGTAGGGGACAGAGACCAGGCGGTGGATTTGCTCCACTTTGAGTTTAGTGAAGCCTTTGATTCCATACCACAGAGGAGACTGCTCAAAGGGCTGTAGGATTTAGTAGTAGAGAAGGGATTAGGCAAGTGGGGGGGGGAGCTGGGAAACTGGTTAAGGGAAAGGCAGCAGAGGGTGGTGGTTAACACAACAGTGTCAGATCTGGGGGTGTCACATAGATACATACTGTAGCTACATAGGTACATAGATGTTGATGGCAGATAAGGGCCTATGGTCCACCTAATCTGCCCATTTGCACATGTAACTGTGCTTCTTCAAGCTTTCTTAAAACAAAGTGGGGTTCCATAGGGATCTGTCCTGGGATCTGTGCCTATTTAATATGTTCATTGGTGACAAAGGGGAAGATATCCAGGGTTAAGATGTGTCTCTTTGCTGGTTACACAAAGCTCTGCAGCAGGTTGAACAGTGGGGAATTGGTGAGGGGTGGGAGGGTTCAGAGGGCTCCAGAAGGGCTTGAGAAGGGGTTGAAGGTCTGGCAGTTGAGATTCAGTGCCAATAAATGCAAAGTGATACACTTAGGGAATAAGAACTCATGCATGGAGTACTGGATGGGAGAAGTTAAGCTGTTCACTTTATCAGAGGAGAGAGATCTGGGAGACCTCATCAGTGACTTACTGAAGCAAGCCAGCCAGCCAGTGCAACGAGGCCTGTAGCAAGGCATGTAGGATACTGGAGTGTATAGGGAAGGGTTCTGACAGTAGGAAGGGGAAGGTGATACTGCTCCTATACAGACTGCTGGTGAGGCCTCACTAAATATACTATGCCCAATCTTGGAGTCCTCACTTCAGAAAAGACATTGATAGGCTGGGGTCAGTGCAGCAAAGGGTTGCAAAAATGATTTAGAGCCAGCAGGGAAGATCATATGAGGAACATCTGAAGGCCCAGAACATGTACTCACTGGAGGCCAGATGGGAAAGGGGGAACATTATAGACACTTATAAGTTCCTAAGGATTTTAAATAGGGTAAATTGTGAGGACCTGTTATAAAAAGATATTCAGTCATTAGGGGGCACGAATGGAGATCAGTGAGATGTACATTCAAGAAGGATGTAAGGTGGTTTTATTTCACAGAAAGAATGGTGGAGCCTTGGAACAGATTACCGGCAGAGGTTGTGGGGGCAAGGACCATTAATGGGTTCAAACGTAGATGGAAGAGAGCCTGGGGGCTCATAATCCCATTTGGGGGAATCAGGAAGGGGAAGGAAGCAGAAGTGACAGAGGGCATAAACAACCCACTGCGGTACTAGTCTGGGGATAATGTAGTACCAATTCTGGACACACATGATGGTGATCATTTTCCTTCTGTCATCAAATTCTATGTTTCTATGTTTGTATCTATGTCCAGGGAGGATCAAGGAAGTTTGCCCTTTGTGAGCTGAAGCCGAGTGTAGGGTGTGAGAAATCATTGTGTGAGGTATGTATTTATCATCAGGCCTCTAAGGGGAGAGAAATATCAGCCTCAATTGATATCCCAGAGGGTAGGAATGCTGGGAGTGTGTAGCAGCAGTGGGTTTCAAAGCATAGTACAAAGCCAGTGTAGCTTTATATTACTAGAAACACAGCACCATAGAATTTGTCAGCAGAAAAGGGCCATTTGGCCCACTCAGTGTACCCAGATGGTCCCTGCCTACTATGTCTCTGCAGACCCTAGCTGGTCTCTGATGACCCTTTTCCCTCCCTGCCTATTTCCTAATATATCCCTATGTCTGTCCCATGCATGCATGAAATCCCCTACTGTTTTTGCCTCCACCACTTCCTCTGGCAGTCTATTCCAGGCATGAACTGCTCTTTTAGTGAAGTACTTCCTCACACCCCTCCTAAATTTTCTCCCCCTCCAGCTTCATTGCATGCTGTCTGGCTCTAGTAGTTTTCCTAATTTGAAAGAAACTTCCCTCCTGCACTGTGTTCTTCCCTGTTAGGTGCTTGTACATAGATCGCTATCATGACTCCCTTTGGAATTCTGTCTTCCAGGGTGTACATGTTTATATCCCTCAGTCTCTCCTCATAGAGCTTGTGGTGCAACCCCCTTCACTATTTTAGTTGCCGTTCTCTGGAGTGTCACCACCCTGTCTATGGCCTTTCTGAGGTGCAGCCTCCAGAACTGTACACAGTACTCCTGGTCGGGTCTCACCAGCAAACTGTATAGTCAGGGCCAGATTAAGGTAATCAGGGGTCCTAGGCCCAAGAAAAATCTGGGCCCCCCATACACAGGGGTGTTCCCCTTAGTCTAGCGTCATCATCAAATCTGAAAGCAATGGAAGCTAGTATTCCCCTATACAAAACCATTAAGTACAAAACCATACATTATAGTAAAATAAACATATAGAATTATAACAACACACACTCTATTTTTCACAACAAAAGCAGTGGCAGGCAACTGCTTAGCCATCAGATGTGTTTCAGTCTCTTAAATCCAGGATTTTAATCTATATCAGGCTTAGAAAACTATTTCCTTCCACAGGTGAATGTGAGCTATGTATATTTCTCACATTGATCTAAACTGTTTATAGTAAAAACCACTTTGCTGCTTACTAAAAGATAACTAATCCTTAGAGAAAGTTGTAACAAGATGATAACCACAGGCAAAATGGAGTTTAAATTCAAGTGGGCTGGCAAAAAGGCAGTGTTACATTTTGGAGGGCCCTTGGCAAGGGTAGTCATGGGGGCCCCTACCCCTCTATTGTGGTAGGTAGCTTCATGTCATTGTGATACCATTTTGAAAGCTTCTGTTCAGTTTGCTGACTCCCCTTATGTGTAGTTTTAAAAGGGCACAGTATGGCATCTAAATAATTAAAAAAAAAATTACATGTTGAAGACTGATACCTTGCATTGGGTCTGACTGCAGATCCTTTGAGTTGGGGGCTCTGTCAGCTGCTGGGACTGAAGTTGCTAGCTCTATGCAGGCTACAGCAAGGAGAAATAAATCAACAGAGCAACTGCAGGATGGCTAATGTATCCTCCAGACTGGTTACTGTAGCTAGGAAATGAGACTCATCGTTTAAGAATGTTTAAAGGTTTACGATGTTGCACCTGGCACAACAGCAACTGCAGGCAAATCAAATTGCTTTTCAAGGTGTGGCAAATGGCTAAGTATGTAACCCAGAGGTGTTAATTGGCTAATGATGTGTTAGTCGATGCTGGAACAACAGTGCATTGTTACAGAGATTATGCTGAAGTGTCCCAGACATGAATAATTACAAGTTAGACTGGCCAAGTCTGCATTCTGTAGGCAGGATGATCCACTCAAGTCTAAGGGCTCCCTGACAGGTTGGGGCCCTAGGTCTGGGCCTTGTTGGCCTCTGCCTTAATCTGGCCCTGGATATAGTGTGAACACAACCTCCCTCCAGCTGGAAATACCTCTTCTTATGCCTGCCAGCATCCCACTGACTCTGCTCACTGTTTTGTCACACTGCCGTGCCACTTTGAGGTCATCAGATGTAACCCCGAGATCCTTTTCCTATTTAGTGACTGTCAGTACCTCCCCTCAGCATATACTCAATTCTGGGAGCAAGATCCATTTATGGGTTCAAACTTGGATGGAAGAGAGCCTGTTTATAAGCCCTAGGTACATGATTTTGTACTTTTTGGCACTGAACCCCAACTGCCAGGCTCCTGATGATGCCTGAAGTTTCCCAAGATCCCTGTGCATTCTTTCCACCTCTTCCTTATTGTACACCTTAGTACAGATTTTGGTATCATCTGCAAAAAGGCATACCCACCCTTCCAGTTCATCTGCAATGTCACTCATGAAGACATTGAAGAGGATTGGTCCAAGTACTGAACCCTGTGGCATCCTGCTTATCATGCTCATATCATTAGAGTGAGTTTGGTAAACCATCAGCCTTTCTTGCCTGTCTGTTAACCAGTTTCTAACCCAACTCACCACTTTGGATCCCACCATTAGGCTACTGAATTTCTTAATCAGTCTTCTGTACTGCATATTGTTGAAGGCCTTGCTAAAGTCCAGATAGGTCATTTCCACAGCCCACCCCTGATCTCTTTGCCTGGTCATTCAGTCAAGAAACTTAATCAGATTGGTCTGGCATGACCCTCCCCCCAATGAATCCATGCTGCCTTTGGTCTTGCAGCACACTGCAATAAAGATACTCTATCAACCATTCCTTTAGTAGTGTTTCCACTAATTTCACCACCACTGAGGTGAGACTTACTGTCCTATTGTTACTAGCCTTTTCCCTGCTACCACTCTTACCTAGGGGCATCATGTCTGCTCTCCTCCTGTCCTTCCGAATCACACCTGATTTCAGAAAGTTGAATAAGGCCATCAGCGAGGCATCCATCACCACCCCCTCCAAGTTCTTTTAGTACCCTTGTGTGTATCTCGTCTGGTCCCATAGCCTTGTCCACTTTCAAAGCTGCAAGTCTCTTCAGGACTCTTTCCTCTGAAAATGAACTTGAGTCCACCTCCCATCCCCATCCCATCTCCACATTTCACCCCCCTTTGTTCCTGCTGATCACTGGTGGTCCTCCCCCCGCCATCCACTGTGGAGACTGAGCAAAAGTACCTGTTCAGAATGTCTGCTTTTTCTTGGTCCTGTTCTGCACAGTCTCCCTCTGCCACCCTACTTATCATTGTTATCCCTCCCCGTGCTTTCCTCTTCTCACTTATGTACCTGAAGAAAGTTTTAAGCCCATTTGCTGCCCCTTTGCCTATCCTTTCTTCTGGCTCTGCCTTTGCTCCCCTCACTGCCTTAGCTGCTCCCCTCTGTTTAACCTGGTACATGTCCTTGCCTTCCTCTATCTCTTGAATGCCACCCTTTTTTCCTTCACCACCGTGGCCACTTCCCTGGAGCACCATAATGGTCTCTTTTTCATTTTGTTTTTACTTCCTTTGTTCATGCAGAGTCTGGTTGCCTTGATTATGCCCTCCCTTATTTTTTCCCACTGTTCTTCTATCCCTTCCTGGCATTCCCCCTTACAAGATAGTTTCTGAGGCAGTCTCCCACTTCCTTAAAATCAGCCCTCCTAAAGTACAGGACCTTTGTCCTTGTGTGGTTTGTCTCTGCTCCCATCTTAATGTTAAACCACACTGTACAGTGGTCACTGGTACCTAGGGGGCTTCCCACTGTGATGCCTGCAATGTTGTCCCTGTTTGTGAGCAGCAGGTCCAACACTATCCTGTTGCTGGTGAGTTTGTTGACTAGCTGCTTGAAAAAGGCCCCTTGTAAGGAGTCAAGGATAGCCCTGCTCCTTGCCGAAGCTGCAGATGGAAGTTTCCAATCCATATCTGGCAGATCGAAGTCACCATTTAGCGGCACCTCCATTATTTTCCACCCTGATGATGTCCTTCCCAAGTGCCTTATCCAACTCCTCTCCCTTTGCTGGAGAACTGTATACCACCCCTGCATGGATTGTAGCTCCAGTGCCTATCTCCAGGATGACCTACAGCACCTCTAGTTCTTTCTTTTCCTCTGGGTGCCCATGCACTTCTGTAGCCTTGATTCCTTTCCTCACATACAGTACAACCCCTTCTCCCCTCCTCCCTTCCCTGTTTCTTCTGTACAGAGAGTAGTCTGCTGTGTCCACATCCCAGTAGATGAGCCATGTCCTCCAGTATTTGGGGCAATTCTTGATTGTAACTTGTCAGCTTTGCAGTATTGTCTCCAAGCTGTGGAAAGCAGTTGCTCCATCCAGGGGGATGGAGTTAGGAGCTGGTGACCTTTGGGAGAAATAATATGTTGTAGGTGGCTCTGGGCTTCTTACAGAAGTCCTGTTGGTACTGATTACAGGTACAGCCATTTTAAGTAATGGGTCCTTCTCACCCTGTGCTAAAAAAGCCCATGTAGATCTGGTATTTATTTATTGAAATAGTTTCATGTGGTAAAAACACAGATACAATAATAATCTTGTTTACAAATGTAACCAGGGTGAGAGGGATGGGGGGAGAGAGAGAGGTAAGGGATTGTGCAATACGAGAAGAAACAGCATTAGTTTTAACAATAAACTATACAGGGGTTTCATACTTACAAGGCATTTGTACATCAGTGAGAGGGAGATGCTATGCACCAGGAACTCCCAAGGACACAGTAAGATACAGTTAAAAGTCTGAGGAACTGTTAGGCTGAGGTAATGCTGGCGAGTGGACTGTTACCCAAAGCAAGGTTATTCCAGACCTGTGGGAATCTGTAGCTAAAGGCAAGCTGGCCATATTTCTGCCTGTGCCTGGGAGTAAGGAACCTGTTTCCCTTATGGGAATGAAGGTTGTGGCTAGAGGAGTAGCAGGGGTGAGCAATGTGCTCAGGTAACTGGGGAGTTTATTTAGCCAGAACTTGAACACATAGAGTGCTAGGTGCTGCACACACCTATCTTTCAGCAAGTGCGAGTTCCGGTGGTCACACAACATGCAGTGAAGAGTCCAGACAGGGAAGTATTGGATAAACTGGCAAAGGGCAATCAATAGGTTATCAAGTTTGGATAGCTGGCATTTAGGGGCAGTGTCATAAATCACACCACCAAAGTCAGTTAGGGGTAATATCATGTGTTTGGCAAGGCACTTCCTCATACCTTGAAAAAGGCAGTATCTCACCATATAGAGGGCACCATGTTTTCTTTATAACTTTGAAACCAATGTCTAGATATGCTTGGAAAAATCAAGGGACTGATTGAGTAAAATATTAAGGTATTTATATTCAGTTATTTATTTCAAAGTACATACTAACATACGACTACGCCAGCAGATTTAGGCCAGAAGGTCTATCACGTCTGCTCAAACTCAGCTCACAGCTGAGATACTGCTGCTGCCTCCTCCCCTCCCTCTGTGCCTCCCTCACTCCAAAGGAAGCCTCCATGAGTGCCCCCACTGTCCCTCACCCCCCGCACCTGTACCTTGCCCATGTACCTGTCCCATCCCCTCTTAAGGCTCCCCACCGAATACAGTGAGATCACCTCCCTCGGTAGCGCATTCCATGGTGCCACCATCCTTTCTGTAAAGTGGTGCCTCCTCAGTTCCCTCCTAAATTCCATCCTGCCAGTTTCATGCTGTGTCCCCTTGTGGTTCCTTCCCCCTTCAATCTAAACAAACACACAGTTTCAACTATGCTGATACCCTTCAAGTACTTGAAGGTCTCAGTCATATCCTCCTGGTCCCTTCTGTCCTCCAGGGAGTACATGTTGAGTCTCCTCAGTCTTTCTACATAAGTCTTGTCTCCCATACCATGGATCATCTTAGTTGCCCTCCTCTGGACCCTCTCCAATAACATGACATCCCTTTTTAAGTATGGGTGGCAGAGGCCTCACTAAGGATTTGTACAGAGGTAGGATAACCTCCTCCCTCCTTGAAGTAATCCCCCTCGCAATGCAACCCAGTACTCTGTTTGCTTTCGCTGCTGCCTTCCTACATTGTTCTGAGTGGTTCATTTTATCTGTTATCACCATCCCCAGAACCCTCTCTTCCTCCAAGGTGGACAACTGTCCCCCCTCCAGAGGTGATATCTGTAACCCAGATTCCTAGCTTCCAAGTGCAGTACACTACACTTCGTGACGTTAAACCTCAGCTGCCATGTTTTTGACCACTGATCCAAGTGCTCCAGATCTTCCTGTGTCTTTCTTCCCTCATCACTATCCACTACTGCCCCCAGTTTGGAGTCATCGACAAACAGGATAATTTTACTTGCAACTCCATCTGCAATGTCTGCTATGAAAGCATTAAACAGTATTGGGCCCACAGCAGACTCTTGCGGGTCTCAACTAATGACTCTCCTAGGAGTTGAGAGCTCCCCCACACCACCACCCTCTGCTGTCTGTTGCCCAACTAGCTATCAAGCCATTTAACCAACTTCCCTCCCACTCCCAAGTTCCATAGCTTGCCCTCCAGTCCCTCATGTGGCACAGAATCAAATGCTTTGCTGAAGTCCAGACAGAGGACATCAACCGGCTGTCCCCCATCTAGAGATTTTGTCACCTAGTCATAGAACTCAGCCAGACTGGTTTGACAAGATCTCCCCTTGATGAATCCATGTTGCTGGCCATCTTGAGGGTCTCTTACTTCCTGGAACTCCACCAGCCTTTCCTACAAGATGGTCTCAAGCAATTTCCCCACTATAGATGTGAGGTTTACTGGTCTATAATTCCCTGGCCCATCTCTAGGTCTGCCCTTATGAAGGAGCACCACATGTGCCACCCTCTAATCCAGGGGCACGCATTCTGAATTGAGGGAGATGTTGACCAATTCTGCCAAAGGTTCTGCTTGGATCCCTGCCAGCTCCTTCAAGACCCTGGGGTGGATTCCATCTGGTCCTGGTGCCTTATCCATTCTGAAGGCCCTCAGACCCTGCCTAACTCTATGTACTGGGATTTTCCGATCTGTACATTTTCCCCCATCCACCCCCCTCTCTCTACTGCCCTTATGCTGGATAGGCCCTTCCTGTTCCCTCGTGAATACTGATGTGAAGTACTTGTTTAACACCTTTGCCTGTTTTTTCTCATTTTCTGCCGAGCCACTCTCCTTCTTTAACTTGGTGATTTGGTCCCTACCTCTCCTTTTCTCCCTAATGTATTTAAAGAATACCCTTTCACCCTCCCTAATCCCCTGTGCCAACTGTAGCTCCTTCGCTAACATGGTTGCTCTAACCACTCTGCTTGCTTCCCTTGATTTCAGAGTATAAACCTCCCTGTCCTCATCCCTCTGGGTTCGTTTGTATCTGCAGAATGGCAGCCTTTTCTCCCTCACTTTCTCCTGTATCTCCCTTGACCACCAGCTGGGTTTCTTCAATCTTGCTCTCTTGCTTCTGATCTTAGCTCCAGCTCTTGTTGCCTCTAGCAGGCCCAACTTTATTATTTCCCACCTGCTTTCCATGTCCATATTCGGGGTGATCTTTTCTAAGTGTGTTGCCAGCACTGCTGCCATCCTACTGGAGTCTGCTCTCCTATAGTACAGTACCTTTGTATTTGTCTCATTTTCTTCCCTTCACATGTCTAGGGAGAACCACACTGTACAGTGGTCACTCCCTGCCAGAGGTTCCAGTACTGCCACATTCCTTATGTGGTCATCATCCACCAGTACCAGGTCCAAGATGTTCCCTTCCTGGTTGGCTTCTCCACATGTTGTTTCAGGAGCACATCTTGTAAGGCATTCAATATCCGTTGCTCCCTAACTGTTGGTGATATCATGATACCCCAGTCAGCCTATGGTAGGTAAAAATCACCCACCACCACTGTCCTACCCTTGCCACAACAAGTTTTCATTTCTTCCACCATATCCCTATCAAGTTCTTCTGAGTTAGATGGTGGTCTATAGATCACCCCCATATTGACCTTCCTGCCTTTAGCATCCTGCATGTTGACCCACAAAATCTCTCCATTTCCATCATCTCCCTCCTCCCTGCTGCACTCAATCTCCTCCCATACAAACAGTGTCACCCCCTCCACTCCCATTCTTTCTATCCTTCCAGTACAGTTTGTATCCAGGGATTGTCAAGTCCCAGTCATGGTGCTGGGTGGCTCATGTCTCTGTGATTGCAGCCACGTCCACCCTCCCTTCCGATATCAGTGACTGAAGCTCAGGTAACTTGTTACTAATGCTTCTCTGATTTGTGGAGACCACTCTCCAACCTGCCCCCTGAACCCCCTTATCCCATGCTTGCCCCTCCACCAAGTGTATCCCCATGCAAACATCTCTCTCAGCAAGTTTCCTGTTGGGGGTAGAGGGCTGACACAGGCAGAATGTCTGAAAAAGCTACTGTATGTCCTTCATCTTTGTATACTCTGGCCAGTTCCCTAAACCTTGCCTGCACCTCCTGCCCACTATTTCCTTCAAGCTTATTTGTGCCTAGGTGCACCACCAAGTGAGGATTCCCTCCATGCTTCCTCATGATGGAGTGGACAACGTGCTTTGCTCTGTGTGCTGTCATGCCTGGCATGCACTCTACCCAGACACAGTTTCTCCTCCCCACCACTTCCCCTCATCCCAGTACCTTGTCATGGGTCCCCAGTATAATAACCTTGCTATGCTCACTTTGATTATACTCATTACAATTAGTCCCTTTGTGCTCCCCGAGCTGTTTCACCGATTCCCTCCCACTGGCCTTGTTCCTCCTCTTGTCAGGAATCACATGCCCCTCTCCTGTCCCTTGGACCTCTTCTGTCCTTATTTCTGGGGTACCTTGTATCACCCCTTGACTGTTCAATTCAATACTTGTCTCATTTGTCCCTACTTTGCTCCCCCCCAGCTACCCCTTCCTCCCCCTTATTCTTTCCTTTCTCCGTTGGTCACTACTGCTCTACTGTACCAGCACTATCTCCTTCAACACTCCTCCCTCTGTTCACTCTATTCCCTTGACAACTAGCACTGGTATCCCTATGTGTGACTCCGAATTCTCCTTTTTTATCACCTCCATCCACTCCTCTCTCCTTCACCCCCTCACTCTGTTCTACTACCCTGACCCTTGCCCCCTCCTGTATTCCAGCATCTCACAAAGATTCTAATGGAGCATACCTATTTGATATGCTAACTCCACTACTTCAACCTTGTGGGCTGCACCTGCTTTGCTATTGTCTTTCCTAATTACACCCTATGAAGTAGCTGCCATCTCCCTCTACCTTTTCCAGCCCACCAACTGCCATCCACTGCCTCCATGGCAGCCTGGGTTGTTCCTCACCTTTGTAATGTCCCTTCCTACTCCCTTTCTTTACCCTCTTTCAGCTCTCCAGCCTACATTAGAGGTGGTGCACCTTTCAACCCCCCCCAGTCATGCTCAAGCTTGCTATCTCCCACTTCAGTTCATTTATTTGTGTTTCTAGCTGCCCCATACTTATACATACTAGACATCCTCCAATCCTCCACAGCGTGCTCATGAAAACTGCTGCACCACAACCATTTCACCCTACTGTTCTCCCCTGTAGACCCCCTGCTATACCCTCATCCACCCCGCTCCTCTCGACCTTCACAGTCCTATCCTAAGCCTGTGCCCTCTCCCCCTCCAGCTGCCTTCAGAGTGCATTTGCTCAACTTAGCTTGTCACTTATCAGCAATTTTGACAACTTTTCTTGTTGATTCAGTGTTCCTCTGTGCAGTCTCACACACCCCTATGATATCTAGCTAATGCACCCAGCCTCAACCTTTCATTTGCTAACAACTTTCATTACTGGAACCCCTGTAAGTGTGAAGAATGACAATCTGAGTATGCTGTAAAGTACAAGGTACAGTAATTAGCTCATTTCACAATGTATATGCCAAAGCATGAAGTAGCTGTCCCTTCCCTACGGAATTACACAGGTAGTGTGTGTTACTTCTTCTTCCACCCCTGACTGGAAGCCCCATCCTCAAGCGGCAGGTATCAGCATAAATAGCATGACCCTGGGGTGGGTGGGATGGGAAGGGAAGGTTGTGACCCACTACTCTGTACGAATAGAAGCAATCAGCCCCAAAAAGCGAAAAACATTAAGTCGAAGGCATGTACAATATCCTGTTCCCTTGTTTGTACTTTTCAGCTGATTACTCAACTCGATTCCACTCTCCTGTGTAACCCTGCCAGAAGAAAAGCAAGTCCTGGCACTTTTGCCGATGGCATCCCTGCAAGAGCAAAAACTTAAGCAATAATTTCAATATAAGACCTATGCACTCCAATAACTATCTGACTAAACAGAAAGAAAACAAGATAACACAACACTCAAGTATAAAGAAAGCAAGATAACACAGCACCCAAAACAACTAATTTTAGCCTTTTCCTACAATTTTACTGTAAAGGAAAACCCTCTCTTACAACCTGTACCCCTGATTTCCCTGCTCTACAGTATTAACTACAAGTACTCTATACCCCCAGCCCCAGTGCAATACTACCCCCTAAAAAAGGTATCTAACAACCCCCTGGACCAAGCCACCGAGTGTCCAGCCACCCAAATTCCACTGTGGAACCTGCTGGATAGAAAACCAAACAACACAGTAAACAAAGTCCAGAAATTCATAACAATAAAACCAAAACGTTATTAGAAATATGACTTAGCTCCAGGCAGCACTCACGCTCTGGTTCCCCTGATCTCTGAAACGGTGAGACTATTGAACCCCGAGCGCCCTCCTCGATTACTCTTATCCTCTGTATGTAGGCCTCACTGTGTAGGGTCTTTTAAATGATGATGTCTTTTGTTTATATTTGGCACTGATTTCTATAACCCCTATACATCAGCTAGCTCACTTGTCATGCTGCCGTCACTGTCACAACTCTGTACCCACAGAAGCAATCAGCCCCAAAAAAGTGAAAAACATTAACTGAGCTGAAGGCATGTACAATATCCTGTTCCCTTGTTTATACCTTTCAGCTGATTACTCAGCTCAAGCCCAGTTTCCAGTTTGACCCTGCTGAATGAAAAGCAAGTCCTGGCTCTCTTGTCAATGGCATCCCTGCAGGAGCAAAAACTTAAGCAACGACTTCGATATAAGACCTATGCACTCCAGAAACTATCCAGCTAAATAAAAAGAAAGCAAGATAACACAACACTCAAGTATAAAGAAAGCAACATAACACAGCACCCAAAACAACTAATCTTAGCATGTTCCTACAGTTTTACTGAAAAGGAAAACCCTACCCTCACAGCCTGTACCCCTGACTTCCCTGCTCTACACTATTAACTACAAGTATTATCATCAAAGTTTTAATAACTGGGTTTGGACAGCCTGATACACTTTTTTCTGAGTGAAGTAAGTGTAGCCTGGATGCCGTGTCCCAGTGGGCTACTACCCCTGCCTGGGTGTCCACAAACCAGGTTGAGGGGCCTGGGTTCCCATTTCTGCTGTAACCAAAAGGCTCTTTCCCTTAGATAACATTAAAATGTGCAGTGCCTCCAGCCAGAGTACAATTATTAGTGGGTCTGTTATTAAGTAGTACAAGCCCCTGGGATGCTGTACCCACCCATATTAGCGTACTGTCATCCCACAATGGAATAACTATAACAAAACCCCAAATTCCATTTTGCAGAATTATTGACTCAATCTAAAAATATGCTCACAACACCAGATTTATAAAAAACCGTTAACCAACAATTTATTTTCAAAGGGTGCAGGGTTAGGAATGGGGTACATTGGAGGTAGAGGTTAAGTAACAGTTGCATTGTTTGGCATAGAGCAATTGGCATTTAAAAACAATTGCTTTACATTTTAAAATTTAAACTTCTATTATAGTGGCCACCCACCAGCCTTCTGGTGGATTCCGGATACCTTTCTAACTAGTTAGCTGCATGGATGTTTGGAATGACACATGCCCTATCTGGTACCAATCCCCAGTCTGAAATAGAACTCCAGAATTCTATACTTCTGGGTACCCGGTACTATCTATTTGTTGCAGGCCTGTCACTGTTGCAGCTGGTTGGCTGGCATTGGCACGATTAAGGCAGATCACAATTAACTTTTCCCTTTCTTGATTTAAATTCTAACTTGAACTCTATGGGTCTTAGATACTCATCTTGCAAAAACATATAACAGTAACTATTTACAGTCCCTCCAGTTGCAGAGCTAACTCTGTTTACTCACTGTTCTGTAGTCAAGTATTTGCAAATGCAACCATGATTCTTGCAGATAGATATGAGGTAGTCATACTTTGCAGAAATTGATTTAAGCTGAGGTGTAGGCAGGAACTTGCAGCAGGACCCCCTTTCTGAACCGCAGCCTCTTGCAGCTTGTGCAGGCTGGAACTTCTCTTAGCTTTCTTTAGCAGGTACCCATCTTCTTGGACAGGAGTCACAATCTGGAAATAACCAGCATTGGGACCAGGGATATCACACCTCAGACCTCCACGTCTAAGCTAGACCCCTCAGGGGGAGACGTAAATGGCAGTGTCTAGCTGGAACACTACCAGGCTGACTTCCCAATGCTGATTGTAAGCACAGTCTCTCTCTCTGTCTCTCTGTCTCTCTCTCACCACATTTACATGTCAGGAAGTAATCAGATAGCTGAAGAAATCAGATAACTTGAAAACCTGATTGAGTTTTCTGCAGTGTTGTTTACATGCAGTCTCTCTTAAAAATCTGATTCAGTGCGTCTGTTTACATGTCTGAGCGTTATCTGGCTTGATTTACATGGGCTCCAGTTGTAACATGACTATTTTGTCTACAGTATATTGTATACTTAGTATTCAGACAAAAGATATTCTGTCCATAAAAAAGTAAGAGTACAGTTCTTATCTTCAACTACCTCACACCCCAACCTCTGTCCCACAGGTACTGTATTCCTACTCTTGTAATGCCCTACAGCTAGCATGCAGTATTCTTATGTGGAACTGCTCCACCCCAATATCTGTCTCACAACTCCTCACTCTAGCATCCCTCTTATAACTACATAATATTCTGCCCCATAACTATCCCACCCAGATATATGCCCACAGATACCCTAACTCTAGTGACAATCTCACAGCTTTCCAACATGCTGTCCTGCAACTACTCACATCATTATCTGACACACAATTACCCTCACTCTTCCAACACTAATGCATCCGCACAATATTCTGCCCTTCGTCTGTCACATGCCACAATATCTACACCACAACTACAGCAGTGTAAGATCGTCACAGCTACTCAACATTCGTCCCGCACTTACACACACCACATTATCTGCCACAGTTACCAACACCCTAGCAACACTTTAAGAAGCCAACTAATATTTTGTCCTGTAACTACCCCATTCCCCAATACCTATCCTACTACTACCACAACTCTAATAAGACATTCTCTGTGACCATGTATTTACCCTGCATCTACCCTACACCACAATATCTGCCCCACAACTACCCACTGTAGTAATTCTCACAGCTACCAAATATTCTGCCCTGCTGTTACCTCTCACTATAATGTCTGAGCATAGCTACCCCCACTCTGGTCACACTTTTTGAACTACCCTATTTTGTGTCCTGCAACTTCCCCATGTCCCATTAGTTAACCCACAACCCCTACAGTAGAAACCTTTTGCAGTTACCTAATATTTTGCCCTGCAAATACCCACTACCCAACATCTGTTCCAGAACTACCACAACTCTAGTTATTACACATTCTCAGTAACCCAATATTCTGCCCTGCAACTATCCTACAATAAAATATGTGCCCCACAACTACCTGACAGTAGTAACACTCTCAAAATGTCCCAATATACTGCCCTAACTACACCCACTACATTGTCTGCCCAACAGCTACCCTCACTCTATTACACCATTACGAGCTACTTCAATATTCTGCCTTGTAACTACCACACACCCCTAATATGTGCCCCACAACCATTCTAATTCTAATAACACTCATGTAGTTACCAGTATTCTGCCTTGCAAATACCCCACTACCCAATACTGATCCCACAACTACCCAGCCTCTAATAACACACTCACAGTAACCCGGTATTCTTTCCTGCAGCTACTTCAAACCCCAAAATATGCCCCATTATCCTCACTCTAGTAACATTCACAACTAGCTAATATTCTTCCCTGCTACTACCCCACTCAATGATATCTGCCCCACTGCTACTTTCACTTTAGTAACACTTCTGAAGCTACCATATATTCTGCCCATACTTTAGCATCTTCTTCACCATGGGTTGCCCTGCTGGTGCCGTGTTAGCACTACTGCTAGTGATGTTGGTGATCCAGGTTCAGGAACGAGCCCACTTAGTTGGAGGGCCAGCCGGGGTAGAAGACTTGAGCATCTGTGGGACTGCCTGCCTTCTCCAGGGGTTGGGGAGAGTGGGGTAAGACTTGGCACTTGTCTGGCCTTTGGCGGAAGCTGGCAGCACCTTGAGCACCAGTCCAGACTTGGAGGGGGAGGCATGATGGACGTTGGAATATGCACCCTGATTTCCAATCACACATCATGCTTCCAGGAAAATCAGAAAAATTGCCCCAGCACACCAGGAAGACAGAGTGCCCAGCACCGATCCAGAACTCCCCTGCCTATCCCCATTGCAGAGCATCCCAACAAAAGTGCAGAACTGTGAGGGCAAGACCTGCCCACCTTATCCACACATGGGGATACAGCCACGGCTCCATCGGAGATTACCTCAGTCACTGGGCTCCAGGTAAGGAGGGGACAACAGCTGTGGGGATGCCTTGGAGACTCACGGTGTGTCAGTGTGCTGGTGGGGAGAGGCAGGAGGGGGGAGCATATACATAAAGTAACTAAACAAATAAATAAATATCTGTTCCACCTAACCCCTTCTAGTCTGGCAACACTCTTGCACTTGAAGTTATCTGTTGCTTTTTCATCACACTGGCACATCTGTACCATCTCATTTTCAAGGGGGTCCCACCTTGGGACCAGCTTTCAAGGTACAAGTAATGATCATTTACCTTCCCTTTGGAGGAACTACAATTCCCAAAATGAAGTGCTGAAGCCTCCATGCCTGTCTGGTTCATCCTCCCAGGGAAGGTAACTGAAAAGTTCTCGCATCTGAAAGCTGGGCTATAATGCTAATGCAGTATATGTGTTAGCTCAAAAAACTTGTTTTGTGGTGTTCAGTGTATCATTTCAGTGTAACTGCTGGCTCAAATACCCAACATGCTTACCCTGCATTTCTGCTCTACAACTACCCACACCTGAGTATATGCCCTGCAACTATCCCTTCCCCTTTCTGCCCAACAACCCCATACTGTGATATCTTCCCAGTAACTATGGTTCACCCCTGTATCTGCCTCACAACTGCTCCACACCCCATCATTTACTCTAAACTAGTACACAACATACTAGTAAATACCCCAAATTACAGTATCCACCCCTCAAATACCCACATTCCAGTATCAGGTTCAAAGTTATATGGTATACTGTTACACCCCAGTAATTGTACTGTAATTAACCCATCATTGTATTTACCAATAGCCTGCATTCATCATCATTGTTTCTGCCCGCATAACAACCCTAACACCATGGTACTTCACTGGAAACCACTCTTCATCCTTGTATCTACCATACAACTGCACCACATCCTATTATCTGTGTAAACTATCCCATATATCTGTATCTGCCCGACAACTACCACCACACCTCAGTATTTGCTCTATAACCACCTTACACAAATCATCCATTCCAGAGGAAAGTCCTCACTGCACTAAAGAGTAGTACAGAGTCAGTTACTGGGGTGTGAGTTGATTGCATATAGATTCTGGGATGTAATAGCTGTAAGTTGGAAAGTAGGTTATGAAAATGTGTAAAGCAAATACTGAAGAATGATAGTGGTTGTGGGCAGTATATATGGTCTGTCATAGCTCTGGTCAAATACTGGGATGTGAGGTAGTCGAGTGTTAGATACTTGAGTGTGAGGGGCTACCTTGTATGTATACCTAACATCCAGCTATCTGCCCCACAGTGGTCCCACTTCATGGTGAATAACCACAAACATTCAGATATAGAATGAGGACTCCAGAGGCTTGGAGTCTGGAGGGTCAGTAACTGGCAGTGGTCACAAGGACTTGTTTCCTTATGCACTGGGTTACTAAGGTATTTATTTCAGAATGATGCAATGTACATATACTGTATGTGACTTACAAACAGACAGCAGTGAGAACAAACTAAAGGCCATAGCTGGAATTTGAACCTAGGTCCCTCTGCATTCCATTCCACTGTTCTACCAGTTATGCCACCCAAGCAGCTGGAAACCTGGGGCCCAATTTTAAATTGATCAGGACTGGCATAAGGGGCCTGTGTCAAAGGGACATGGTGCAAAGGGCTCCTTGAACCACACCTTGTGCCAGTCTGGATTTTAGAAGGCACCCTGCACCACTGGGGAGACTGCTTGCACCAACTGGGCTTGCACCATTCTTGCAATGGCCACACCAGTGCACTATGGCAGAAGAGGGCTTGCACTGGGGCAGCACTGCAATATCCTCTAAAGTGGGATTTTGCAAGCCTCCCTATGGGCGCATGGAGCCTGGGTCTGATGTAACCTGTTGTGTACCACTCCAGGAGACATCTCTGGGTAGAGGGTGATCCTGTTCCCCCCGAGGAAGGTGCCCTCAGAGCCCACAACACCTGCCAGTCCACTGCTGGAGGGGCTGGTGGCGTGAGCATGAGCATGGGACCTTGCCCCCAGTAGTAGTGCTGCTGCATCTCCAGCCCACAGATCTAGTGCAGGTGGTGGTCATGTTTTTTCCCAGTTGGGGGCAGATGCCACCTCCTAATCAGATCTTCTTTAACCCCACCACCAACAAGCCAGGGCATGCCCCAGATGACCCACAATCCACCTGGGAGACTGGCCTCTGCTGCTGCAAGCCAGTCTCTCATGCACTGGTTTGCAGTGCAGCTGTCAGCTTGCAGCAAACCAGGGGACTTTGGTACTTGGACCCCACTTTTTGTAAAATCAGGTGCAGGATCTCTGTCACACCTGGGTTCGGAACTGCCAGTGGTTCACCGTACCATGTGTCGATCTAACAGTGCTTTTTAAAATCATGTCCCTAAGGCCGGCCCAGTGGCACTAAAGGTTGAGGTGCTGGATGCCACACCTCGCGCTATGCTGGCAACCCAGCAATCTCAGGTCACCAGGGTGCTAGCACTGGGGGGAGGGGGTGGTAGCATCATTGAGTGTTGGCTCTCCTCTCCTAGGTAAAGGGTGGGGTAATCTGCCTGTAGTTACGCCATCACTGAATGGAGGTTTGGTGCCAGCACAGGTGGGTAATGGTGAGACTAGAAGGAAGGGGCATCCCGATTGGCATGCATACACACCATGTCAAGGATGCGTGGGTGTATAGGCTGGGAGAAAACCCGTAGAAAACCCATAAACTGTATATGGGAAAAAAAATCATGTCCTTGGCACTCTAAGAGACACCCCCTTCATTCTCAAATGCACAACCTGGTGCTACACAAATTTTAATAATTTTCACCCCACCCCAGCAATATAGCCCTGGCATACAACCCTCATTCTATTAGCCATAGAGGCGGAACCATAATAATAAAAGTGGTGGTTCTGTGACATTAGTGGTGGATGGATACTGGTACTGTCATACTCACAGGAGTGATGGTTTTTCAGACTCTGTACTCTCCCAACTCACTGACCAAAGACTATGCCCCTTGGCCAAGCACTCTA
The DNA here is from genome assembly GCA_016271365.2 of Neoceratodus forsteri. NCBI lineage: Eukaryota > Metazoa > Chordata > Ceratodontiformes > Ceratodontidae > Neoceratodus > Neoceratodus forsteri. Next base: position 1,017,633,980 of record CM057454.1, on the reverse strand, counting down.
ACTGGTGGATGGTGGCTAACATCTTGTGGTCACCCATGACATCAAGGACTTCACCACTTCCCACCATAAGATGCACTCCACTCGAGCATCAGACTACACATCACCCCCACCACTGGAGGATTTACAATATTGCAAAGGTGCCAGCCAGCAAATCAGAAAATATCATTTACTCTGTATTGACTTGGCCATTACATAATGTCAGATTTACCAGTCTAGTGAACTATTGACCAGTTTTAATTTGAAACTAGTCAATAGTCCAAAAACCTTTGCTGTCATGTGACTGGCTTAGGACAAATCAGACTCGGAGCAGGACTTCTTTAATTTTATTTTAGAAAACATTTTTTGAAATGTGGTCTTCTTTCAGGCAATGTAATCAGTATGTAGAACAGTTTCATCTGCGTACACTTCCATCTTGTACATATAATCACCCAACAAACGTTTAACACCACCAGCCCACAACCAACCCTAAATCGTTCTTGTTTTTGCAGGCTTTGCCTGTAAAAACCTTATGACTTAGGTTCAGAAGCAAAACAGGGCTGTCAGAGGTCAGCTGGGGGGAGCAAGGTGTGAGATCGAGCTGCTGCAAAGCAGCTCTCTCCTCCTGGGAGGGACATGGGCCTCCGGCCATTGGACACCACCTCATGGAGAACGTATAGTGGCTCTGACCATATGTAGCTCTGGTGCTAGCCACGAGGAGTGGCAGAAGGGGCTGAGCTAGCGTCACGGGGCATTATGCGCCTCCATGCCTGCACAACACACATGTGCTGCAGTCCCGGGAGTAGGGAAGGAAACGGGAAAAAAATTGATAAAGTACTAATTAAAGGGACACTGTCAACCCCACCAAGTCTCAAAGTATCCCTAGGTTGAAAAACATATTTTATGACTGCCAAAATTCGGTAAAGATTATTGATGTTAGCTGGTTGTTTGATTCTGACTCTTATTTTCTTTAAAAAAGTAAAAAAAAGACTGCCAACATAACCAAAGCAGGTTTGTTTACATTCCTTGATCAACTCCAAATGCATCTTTCTCGGACTTGGGTACACCCACAAAACAGTCTAGTCCCTCATGATGCAGTGAGAGTTTAGGAGGCTACTTTCTTATGAGTGACTGCACTGTTTGGGTGTGTTTCTAGGAAAAGACAAAGCACTGAGACTGCCCTGGTCCAGGTTTTAAATGATCTCCTAATTGCGAGAGATCAAAAGACTTGTACTATTCTAGTCCTTTTTGATCTCTCTGCAACATTTGACACTGTGGACCATGGTGTGCTGTTGAAGTGCCTGCAGCTTCTTTGTGGACTGTCTGGAACAGTTCCTTGTTGGTTTCGATCTTTCCTCACAGGAAGGACACAGAGGGTTGTCACTGGAATTTATTCCTCTGACACACTCTCTCTGTCCTGTGGGGTGCTGCAGGGCTCCATCTTGGCCCTCATGTTGTTCGCAGTGTACATGCTGCCATTAGTAGAGATCATTAGGTGATACGGTTTGGGTTTTCACTGCTATGCAGATGATACCCAACTGTATCTGTCCTTTATTCCCGGACAGGATGATGTGATCTCTGTGCTTAACACCTGTTCAGCTGAGATCAGAGATTGGATGAGCACTAGCTGGCTGAGGTTAAAACCGGATAAGACTGAGGTGCTGGTTGTGCACCCTGGTCGCTGTGAGGCGGGTCTTAGGGCTGGGCTTCCATCTGGCTTATGGCTTGATGGCATCCAGCTCCTGACCTCAGACTGGGTGCATAACCTGGGCATTATTTTTGATGATGGTTTGACCCTGAAATCACAGGTGTCTGCCGTTATAAAATCTTCCTTTTATCATCTTAGGAATATTGCCCAGGGAAACACCTGGTTCCTCCGGATGACCTCCTATTTGTCCATGCTTTCATGACCTCCCACCTTGGTTACTGCAATGCCCTTTACCTAGGGCTGTCGGGGGTTGATATACGCCACTTGCAGCAAGTGCAGAACGCGACAGCCAGGCTTTTGACTGGTTCATCTAGGTCTAGTCATATTACGCCTGTGCTGCATGGATTGCACTGGCTGCCAATTCAGCAGCAGATCACCTTTGAAGTTGGGTTGCTGAGCTATAAAGCCCTACATGAACAGGGACCCCAGTACTTGCAAGATCTCCTTACTCCCTACTGCCCCTCCCGCTCACTCCGATCCACCGACGAGGGATTGCTAGAGATTCCCAGGGTTCGGTTAAAGACATCTGAGGCACATGCATTTTCTTATGCTGCCCCTTCCCTGTGGAATTCTCTACCTCGTCAGATAAGAGAATGCCTGACTGTCTTGAGTTTTAAATCTGAGCTCAAAACATATTTATTCTCTAAAGCTTATTTTGAAGGATTTTAAAAATGACTGTTTAATTTAATCTAATTGTTCAGTTTTATTGTGTTTGTACAGCACTTTGGTTCTGAAAAGTGCTTTATAAATTAAGTTTTACTTTACTTTACTTCTAATGCTCAGGAAGTATGCAGTAAGAACAGTACCAGGATTGTAAATAAAAACAAGGTTGTTTATAAATATACATTGCCACGCATTTCAGTTCTACTAAACATGGAGACAGACAAAACAAACAGCAACATCAGTGAATTTCAGAGAGGGTAATCAATCATAAAATGTGGGGTTTCAACTAGAAATAATATGATGAAAAACAGGTTGACAGTGTACCTTTAAAAAAAAACCTTAGAAGATATTACTGATAAAAATAATACTGTTTGAAAGGTCTTGTAGTTTAGTTAATTATTAGGCCCCATCAGTTAGTGATGATTTCTGCACTGCAAACAGACACACTTCATGCAACCAGGCATAAGCAAACATAACAATAATCTGAAAATATTACCAGATCTGTTTACATGAGCCAGTTACCAGATTCAAATTGGAAAAATCCAGGTATTTGAATCAGGTTTCTAAAAGTTTACATAATCTGATTATAATAAGAATGTTCCTGTTTACATGGATCTAAATAATCCGATTCAGTTATCAGATAATTCAATAATCCAGTTCAAATCAGATATCCACCTGCATGTAAACATGGTGATCTCTCTCTCTCTCTCTCTCTCTCTCTCTCTCTCTCTCTCTCTCTCTCTCTCTCTCTCACAGTTAGGCACACTTCATTAGGCTGGCTTTTCAGTCATGCTGCCAGCACAGCATCAGTGGCCCTTTCCATTAGGACACAATCTCATTTCAGTGGGGGAAGTCTCTTTCCTCTCTCCTAGAGGCAGATACTGGAGCTTAAGGCAAGTCTCCCAACCAAGATATACACAGGGGCTTAAGGCAAGGTTCCTAATCACAGTGGGCACATGTTGAATTGCAGTAAATTCACTTTCTCTTAAGCTTCTCACAAGCTGAATCACAGTTAAACATTTCCTCCTGGCTAACGTGGCATTGCAGCTCCAAGCAGAGCATCAAACTTCTCACAGGCAATTTTCTGGTGAGCTCCACATCTCAGGGAGACTCCCATTCCATTCCTGTAACACACTGGACCATCAATTGGCCATTTCTTAGATACAGGACCATCCATGGTCATTCAATCAAACAAATGTCCACTCTATTCTGACACCAGGTTAACACAGGGTGCAGACAGAATGTGAGCACCTCTTGAACTAGTAGCTTCTTTAGCTCTCAAGCAGATTTCCTTTCTCTCGCACTTTAAAGTAGGCTTTCACTCACTCAGGATTAAATATGCAGCTCTTTCACAACTGAGGTTATCTTTTCTTGTAGCACTCTCACCGCTGAAGTGGCTAAGTTCATGTCGCTTTATTACAACTGCAGGCAGGCTTCTTGCAGCTCCCTCCCAACTGAAGTCAAATCAGGAATTCTACAGCAAATCTTCCCAAATGTGGAAAGGCAAATGCTGGCCCTAGGGGACAAGTAAATCACAACCCCAGGCAGCCCACTCTATGTCCTAGCTTGCAGCCACATTTCTAGCAAGGGGCCAGAGCCCTCTTCCCTGTGGAGGGGCTCCCGCTGAACTGAACTCAGAATCAAAAGTCTCTGAGATTTTAAGCCATCCCATTGGCGCAGCAGTGGGATTTCCACTGTGATGCCGGTGACCCAGGTTCAGGAGCGGACTTGGGTTGCTGGAGGGCCAGCCAGGGAGAACAACTCGAGCATTCCACAACAGCTCACCTTCTCCGGGGGGAAGGGGAGGGCGATGCCTGCAACTTGTCTGACCCTGAGTGGAGGCTCGAGATACTGCAAGCCCCACAGGGGAAGGGTGGCTGGAGTACACAGTGGATGTTGGCACATTGTGCCATGATGTCAGAGCTACACTGCTTACAGGGGAGAAAATGAGGAAATGCCTGCCAGCACTGGGAAGATGGGCTGCCTGGAGCATGCCTCTGATGTGTCCCTGCTCACCCAACCACCTCTGGACCGACAAAAAAGTAGTAGCATGGGGTGTAAGGACCCCACCTCATTTCCACTTGGGGGGCAAACTGAAGCTCCATGGGGTCTGGAGGTAGGTGTGAGTAGAGCAGGAGGCAGGAGGATGACTCCTTGCATCCCCCAAAGGGTTGGGGCTGGCAGGATGTAGGGGGAGTACAAAAACTGCAATTTCAAAAAAAAAAGTCTCTGAGATGCTGGGTGTCTTGGCAGCTCCTGATTGGCTGAATTACTTGTCTTGCTGAAAAATTAATATTTATCAGGCTCTTTAGATGCCTGATTGGTTAGTTAAATGGGCATCAAACATTGTCCCTATTTTTTGTCCCACAAAGTCTCTGCACAGTCCCATAAGTCCTTAGCAATAAATCATGACTTCTGATTGGCTGGAAGAAGGTCAAGGGCTGCAAACATGGTTGCTGTTAATCACAGTCCCAAGACAGTCCATAGAAGTCACCAATTTCAAAGTCCTGGTGCAGCCAGAATAAACCTTTTTATTTATTTCTTGCCCCACAATTCTGAAGCAGTCACCGTACCCTGTTAATCAACTGCAGAGCCGAACATTTTAGTTAAGTCCCCAGCCAGTCACTGCTGCCGAAATACAGTGTCCCTAGGCAGCAGGCAGGCTCCATCATTAATATTCATTGCCTCATACATATTCATGAGGCTGATTCCTCCATTGATAGGAGCTCTTTAATAAAAATGTCCAGAGGCTTCTCTTCCACCTCATTCAGGTCTCCAGTTCCTGATTAAGTAAACTTTGGGACTGGGACCACCATAAGGACCCTCGTTTTACCACTACAGTGGTAAGAAAATGAATGTGCGATACTGTGCATGTGCGAGCCACCTGATCGCACATTTGTGCTGTGGCAAAGTGGTGGCAGCCATTTTCCATGCTGGAAATGGTCAAATCCATGGGTCTTAGAAGAGAGATGGATGTTGAGTGAGCTGCCTAAAAACCAAATTGGAAGTTGGGAAAGAAACAATTCATGGAGTAAAATTTGGACAACTGCCTAGTGACCAATCTTTCAAGCATTTTAAAGAAAATTAGGAGCAAATAAATTTTGTCCATAATTAGCATGAGAGCTTGTTGGGCCTCCTTTGTGCAAGGAATCATGACAGCATGTTTTGTGAGCAAATGAAAAACCCCAGAGGACAGAAAACAATTAAAAACATGGGCCAGTGGGTCAACAATTTTTGGGGCAGCTAACTTCAAATATAAGTGGAATACTACCTGAACTAGTTGGGATAGGTGTGAGATAGCTTGTGGAGGACATCAGAAAGAGTGATGTGAGACAAGGCAACATTTATTATGCCAGATAAGGGGTTCCTATAACCAGGACTATAGCCAGCAGGGGGAAGGTGGGTAGTCAACTGCCAAAGGTCCTTCCACGAAGTGAACAATTAGGGTATTCACCATGGCTGGAGGTCAGTGACTTTCCAGAGGTGCTGTGGAGATTAATAATATCAGAGATGAGCAGAGAGAGTTGGAGAAGATTACTTACAGTATTTCAAAATTTGGAGGGAGATGGGGAGTCACTTATGAATTCTGAGTGAAAATATGTTACTTTGTTTTTTCTGCTAGCACTGCTACACTGGTTTCTGAGCATATTGTAGTGTTGTCTGTTAGCAGGGTCACCTGATATCCTATGGACACAGCAGGATCCATCAGTTAAAATAATTCAATTGTTTCAGAGCAGACCCAAGGGAGGTGCACACCCCTTACTCTCCTTTTTATGGCTGCAGGGGCGGTGCCCTGCAGATGTCTTTCTATCACTTGGGAAAAAGGGTACTTCAAACACCTTCCGAAGCATAGTTTTGGACATGAACCATAATCCTTCCGCTACATAAAATCACTATGCTGGGGGGGGAGGGGAGAGAGTTCCTTTTCTACATGTAGCATTCTCCTTCCAGCTCAAATTACAATCAGTGGAGTGTAAACAACACAGGCAGCTTGTTTGTTTTAGTGTTAAAGAACACCTAAACCCTGTTTTTACACATTTATATCTAAACAATGCCTTGTTGGCAGGGATGTAGTGCTCCCATACTTCTTAAAGTCTTTAATGATTTGTTTATGTTACTATCCAGGCAGTAGTCTTAAATCAGCAACTGAACAGTCTTGAAGCACAGATGTAAGGGGACTTTGTTTTATACAGTAGCTTCTCTGCTAAATTCCTTCACAGAGGAGCACAAGGTGCCTGGGGGGCAATATTCAGACAATTAGCTCACTGCTAGTGGAGCGTGCAAACTGTCTAAATATGGGACCATGTCGGTACAGTACATAGTGACTTTGTGCTATGCTGACACAGGCCCAGACTGAATATGGCTGACAGGAGTGCAATGGAGGTAGCATGGATCAAATGGAATAGTGGCAGGGCTCCTGTGGGCCATATTTAACCCTAACATGTTAATGACCCTTTTGGGCATGGGAGGCGCTATGGCCCATTTGCATGCCCATTACAGGCCTATTAACATGTGTACAGTGCCCCCTCCACTCTGTAGCTGTCTTTCATATTTATTGTGGTCTAGTGGTCCCCACACCCCCCTATTCACCTGTCCTGCAGCTGTCTCAAATATTCCTGGTGGTGTAGTAGTTCCTGTACCCCCTGCTTGATTGTTCTGTCCCTGTCTTGAATATTCCTGGTAGTCTAGTGGTCTCCCACCCCCTGATCACCTGTCCTGTAGCTACCTAGAATATTCCTGTTGGTGTAGTGGTTCCTGCACCCCCAATCGTCCATCCTGTAGCTGTCTTGAATATATACCATAAGGACATCTGATCCTCTGTCAACCCGCTTGCTCAGGACCTCCCCTCAGGTCACCTAAGTCAAAGTACAGCAACAGTGACAGCAGCCTACACAGCCCTCAGCTCACCACCTTGGCTGGCCACTGTCTGGTTGCAAGTGAGCGATCATGAGTACAGTAGACACAGGTGTTTATATGAAACTTGCGATTGCTCAGAGACCGTCAGATTGAAACCATTTGAGGTGGTGAGCAGAGGCTGTGTCAGTCATCACTATTGCTCCAGCTTGCATTATGTGACCAGGGCGGGGGGAGGGTGCCTGAGAGGGTGAGTCAGGAGGGGGTCAGATGCCTTTATGGGGGGGGGACCACTAGACCACCAGAAATATACCAGGCAGCTACAAGACGGGTGATCTAGATGCTTTCATAACGTATTTTACTAGGACAGATCAGCTTACATGCAACATCTGATTTTCAGTGGGGTACTGTTGTAGGGTCCTGCTTTTACAGTTTTACAATATATTTACTCAGGATAGCCCAGATAAATTGTGATATCTTGTGTGTAGTGGGGTTCTATTTGACCCAGTTTGTACGCTGTATTTACCCAGGATAGTACAGCAGAGATGCAAGATATTTTTTTTTCAGTGGGGTCCTCCTTTTACCCATTTTTATAATGCATATACCCAGGATAACCCAAATGAGAGACAATTTCTCATTTTCAGTGAGGTACAGCTTTTACAATGTATTTTTCTAGGATAGAGTAGTATAGTGGACTTATTTATTTAATCAACTTATTTAACACGGCAAAGCAGTAGTGAGTATTTAAATGTCTTCTCCATGAAGGATTAGTAACATAATAACCCGGCAGTGATAACTTTGTTCTTGTCTTGAAGTTGCTACTTTTTGTTCACATGAAAGATAGATCTGCAATCTGGGGAATGTCCTGCAGAAATCCTCTAACCCAGCAAGCAGCTAGCTGTACCTATGTGACTGGAGGTGCACCTGGTACTATGTGGAGTGCGAGTGGGGAGCAGCCGACTATTCATGCCATAAGAGCCTGTGAAGGATTCATTCTCACAAATTGGGAGTCGGGACTTTGCCAGAACAGAGTGAATTAGATGGTTGGTGCCAACAAAACAATATGAATTAATAACCAGCCTGGCTTTATCATAAAAGGAGCAGTGAGGTAAGTGTGCTGTTTTGTATTAATAATTTTGTTTGTATTGAATGGCCTTATCTGACTGTGAGGGGCTGGGCTACATCCAACGACTTGAGTGATCTCTTTCCCCCAAGCTTGCCCCTTGTTGCCAGCCTCCATCCCCCTGCTGTGAGTGAGCATGGGACCAATGAAGTAAAGTCCACATGCATCTGATGCTGGATGGCAATTCTTCAGCATTAAAGAAGGTGCTACATTCAGACGGGGCATTAGGTTACGTGTGTTTTTTGGCTTTGGTGTCAGGGATGATGTCTGAATGGGTGTTTAAGGTGGGATGAGCATACCACTGGCATTGCCCCTGCCCTTACCATGTGACTGGGCTGTGTACATGTCATTGGACATGCATGGCAGTAGGTCATCATCTGTTATCTTTGTCTGTTCACCCCTATAGGCTGGCTGTCATGTGTGGGTTGTGCTGTAGTGCTTGATGGTGTTGTGGTTCTGTTGTATGACATATGGGCATTTGGGGGTTGGCTGCCATGTACTGGATATGAATGGGAAACATCCTGCTGTAGAGCAGTGATTATTATGTTCATGCTATTGTCCGAGGTCTCACAGAGATTGTGGAACGTTTGCTGCATGTCAAGTCTGTGGGCTGTGATGTCACTGTATATGATCTGTATTTCATGCAGCTGTCCCTGCTCTGCTTTACCTTCCCTACTCCAACCGTCTCAGTTCAGGGTACATGCAGATAAAGCATTCATGACCTGGTATACATCCTGTGTCAATGTGGGGCCTTGAGGGTCCCTCCAGTGGGTCTTGTTTATCAGTTCCATTCTCTGGCATGGATGGTCTGTGTATGTGTCTGCGGTGCAACAGACACATACACCTTCAGGCTAGTGTTTTGTTTGCCCTTCTCACTGCCTGGTATGACTGACTGTGTGGTGCACTGTTGGGGGGGGGGGCTGAGCCTTCTGTTCAGGTTGCAAGGTAACAAGTGCAATGCCTGCTGCAGTGATAACTGACTGCACTCAAGAGAAGTGATGTATAGTCAGATGTTTGAAGGGCTGCTGGAGTGGGATTTTTCTGCTTTAGTTTTGACTGTTTTTTTTTTAACTTATTCAGGCCTAGATATGCCTGTAGGTGACATCTGAAAGCATAGCCACTCAGGCCAATAACGACTTTAGACATACTCAGCTGACTTTCACTCAGGCCTGGAAACGTCTGAGGAAGTCAGCAGTTTTTACCTAAATATTAAACAAACCAAATTGCTTGGAATTGATTGCAGAACACTAGCAAGATACACATTTTGGTGTCTGCAGGAGGTCAGTTTTATGGCTATTGACATTTTTTTTAAGAAAAGTGCAAAACAAGATGATGGCAAATGAAAAAAAGATTTTTCCCTCATGCTACGCACTGACACATGGCCTCATCCCTGCTGAATGAAAACAGCAAAACAGGACAGACAGACAGGGAACTGGCACTGTCTACTAATAAATGAGCACATTTCCATAATGTGACCACATGACTTCATGTGGTGGTAATAGTTCAGTTATCCTTAGAGTGGTTTTCAGGCTGACCAAGTGGTTCTTTCTGTGTACTGATGCGCATGATGCTATTGCATTCATCCATGCGTCAACCTGCGAGATTGTTGTTCTGTGAGCGGTCCGTCAGCAGTGGTTCAGCATGCAGGTGTGGCATGCTTTTCTGCACCATTCGGGACACCAATTGGAGTCTAAGAGTGAAGGAGAGTGGCAGTACTGGAGATGGGATCCGCAGTATGGCAAAAGAGGGAGGCAAGCTGCAGGGGAAATGTTGTTTTGGGCACAGAGAAGTACCATTTGTGTTGGTGGCAAACTGACTGGGGAGAAACTGTTTTCTTTTTTGTTTTGTTTTTTATAATACAAGATTTCTTGCGGTTTTATGAAGGGGGCTGGAAGGAGCTTAGAAATGAAAGTGCTTCTCAGGAGGCAGCAGTGAACTGAAACCAGCAGTTCACATGTTGTTGGTAGTGGAGTTGTGAGGGCAAATCCTGCTATGGGGCAGGAAACAACGTCTTGATAATGGTGCTTCAACTCTCCCATGAGGGATTTATTTCCTACCCGAATCAGCAGAAAAATTTAAAGAGCAGCCGATGCCTTTGGCAAAACTTTAGAAAACATAATATTTAGACAGAGTTCAGCTTGTATCTTCTGTGGATTTCTCATCTACGTTATTTATTACTGAAGAAATTATCACAAAAACAAGATCTTTATCCCTTAGAGTTCATCTGCCTCTCTAAGCTTATTCACTAGTTGAAATTATAATACACTGTTGTGACATCACAGTCCGTTGCCATGGGAATAACTGTGATGTCACAAACAGAGTGTTATAACATCAGGTTGGGAAGAAGCAATAGGAGATGATGAATCCTTAAGGAACAATTATCCTGTTTTCATGCATATGACTTCAGTAATAAAAAATGTGGATAAGAAATGCAAAGCTAATGAGAAATATAAGCTGCTTTATGTCCAAATATTACATTTTTCAAAGTTCTTTATGAAGTGTCAGTGGTTCTTTAAGCATGATAACATGTTAATGTTTATTTAAGCAGCAGTTCATGTTACGGCAAAAATATTGTACCTACACCTTTTTAGTTTGTCTTTGATCACCTATTTCTCTCTTGTGAGATGTCCCTTACCTCCATTTGAGTCTGCCTTAGCATTTCTTTTAGAGTTTATGTAATGAAAAGCCCCATGAAATATGGCTGCCTTGAGTTCTTCACTGGTTCTCTCAGCTGTATTAAAACCCCTGTAGATTAACATCACTTTTCTTAAAGGAACTGCCTTGTAACAGACACTGCTTTCTGACCTTGTGGGAGACTAGAAACATTGTGGCTAATCCAGGCCACCAAATTAAAGCTCTAACATGGGGACCAAAAAAAATAAATTTACCACCAAATAAAGAGATTTGGCAGCAAAAATGAAGAGCAGAAATCAATATTTGGGGTTGCAAAGGTGTGCATAATGTTATATGCAGGATTACCAAAATTCAGAAAAAGGTCAAATGTTTCCTAAAAAATGTTTTTTTTTTTTGCTTTATCTGTTTATCTCCCCTGCAGCCCTCATCTACATCTCCTTCAGGCCAATTGCCACAAGGACTCTCACCTCTCCAATCACCACTGCCTATCTTAACCCCACATCGCAGCCACCTCAGGGTAACCCGACATGACCCTTCGTTGGGTGGGTCCTTCTCTTCCTAGGAGAAACAGCCTAATGACCTAGGCATTGGCCCTAGTTGCTGCTGCGGCCAGGCCAGCTGTTGCAGAGCTCAGAGAGGCACTGGTCTGGGAGGCCATCATCTGGTAGGAGGAGATGCCATTTTCCAGTTTTTCCTCTGATTACCCTACTCATGTTGCAACTGAGCTTCCCCTGGTCTCCACCAAGGGCCACTAGAGAGTAACACTGTTCCTCAACCCACTCCAGGAGAGGAGAGCAGCCCTCTGGCTGCTCAGTCCTACTCCTTCCCCTGTCGACCCTCTGGTGCCTGAGTCTGTTCCCAAACCTGGGTTGCCAGCATGGTGCAAGGTAAGGCGCCAGTGCCTCAGTTCTCTGCGCCATCTGGCCAGTCCAAAAAATGTTTTTTATTTAAGAAAATGTTAACCTTTTTATACTGATACAATAAAAGCTGTGACATAATATAGCGATAAAAAATGTATATGTCAGTAAATGTAAATGGCCTAATTTTCACACTATTGATATGAAAATACATATATCGGTACGAATATTGGTACAAATGGGGATGATGATGATGTATAAAGGGAAATAGAACTAGCTGTGCCAACCTCCATGTAGAGCACTCTTCCACATATCCCACTAAGTGTTGTCAGGTAGAATGTCTCATAAACAGCAATGTGAAAAGAAAAAAAAATACTTGCAATAGAAAAAGTAACAGTTCACTATTGTTGAAAGTAAATACTACTTCCAGGTAGTACACTGGCTCTTTACAGATCATGAAAGGCCTTTATTTATTTTAAGGCAACAAGATGGAGAACAGTGCTGTAAGCATTTGGCAATGTGCAAAAATGATAATTTATAAACAAACTTAATGCACATTAATATTTCATACACAGAAAAATAACGTCACCATACTTACTAAACTGTCGAGCCTTCTTCAATACATGTGCCGCCATTTTTGCACTGAATCAAAACACAGGGAGAATCCTGGCACTGGCCCACACTGCGGCCTGCATTTGGATGTCCTTCTGGAGTTCCTGGTGCTTTAAATTGTCCACCTTCACCAGTGTACACTTTTAAGTCAAGAATGCAGCCTGCCAGGAAAAAAATAAACAAATAGTTATGCACTGTAGCTATCAGACCCAACTAAATATGTATGTAGTTGACCTCACAATGCTACTCTTGAAATTAAATATTTTCTCCATCCTTATGCACACCAGAACTGCAGATGTAAACCATTGCATAACCAAAACAGTAACGTGCCCGAGTGCTAAACGCATGATATGTGTGTGTGTGTGTGTGTATGTGCGTATATTGTATAACTCTTTGTCCAACACTTGTGAGAATATTTGATACAAGATATCAATGATATCTTTGTGACCTCTTGACCTAGAGTGAGAATACCAAAATATCCTCACTGCAGGTCTGATATTCTCACTCTAGGTCCAGAGCTCACAAAACTGCAGCTCTTGATTGGTTTGTCTCAGCAGTATGAGCTCCACTGCCAAAAAAAATGTGAACTGCTGGTTTCAGTTCACTGCTGCCTCCTGAGGAGCACTTTCACTTATAAGCTCCTTCCAGCCCCTTTCATGAAACCGCGAGAAATCTTGTATTATAAAAAACAAAACAAAAAAGAAAACTGTTTCTCACCAGTCAGCTTGCCATCAACACAAATGGTACTTCTCTGTGCCCAAAACAACATTTCCCCTGCAGCTTGCTCCCTCTTTTGCCATACTGTGAATCCCATGTCCAGTACTGACACTCTCCTTCACTCTTAGACTCCAATCACTGTCCCAAATGGTGCAGAAAAGCATGCCACACCCGGATGCTGAACCACCGCTGATGGACCTCTCACAGCACAACAATCTCCCAGGCTAGCGCATGGATGAATGCAATAGCATCATGCGCATCAGTATACAGAAACAACCACTTGGTCATCCTGAAAACCACTCTAAGGATAATTTAACTATTACCACCACATGAAGTCATGTGGTCACATTATGGAAATGTGCTCATTTATTAGCTGGCAGGGCCAGTTCCCTGTCTGTCTGTCCTGTTTTGCTGTTTTCATTCAGCAGCGATGAGGCCATGTGGCAGTGAGTAACATGAGGGAAAAATCTTCTTTCGTTTGCCTCCATCTTGTTTTTCATTTTTGCTTAAAAAAATGTTAATACCCATAAAACTGACATCTTGCAGAGACACCAGCATGTGTATCTTGCTGATCAGGACTCTCTTAGGTGGGTTCTGCAGTTGAGTGTTGGAGAACGGACCCCAAACTGTGTTTTTTTAAAGTTTTAAAATCCTTTTTCTGCGCTCACTTCAGCTATTGCCTTGTGTGCTTTTTCATTCAAATGAAAAAGGATCCTGTGATAAGGAGAACGATTTTGGACTTAGTTTTGTTTTTCAGGTTTCTCCATAGCACCTTTTTTGGTTTTATGAAAAAGGAATTGGGACTTAGTCTTTTCTCTGGTTCTTTTCTTGCTTGAAGGGATCCTTTTTCATTTGAAATTTTTATTCAAATGAAAAAGGTTCCCTTCACATGGAAAAGGATTTCGGACTTAGTATTTTTTTTTAATTCTTTTTTCATTTGAAGGAATCCTTTTTAGTTTCCTTTTTTCATTTAATATGGAAAAGGATTCTTTCAAATGAAATGTAATTATCTAAATGTTCCCTTGTGTCTAGTGGCACCTCCCCACCCTCCGGTTGCCATCCCTGTAATTTTAATATTTTTTCCCTGATGTCTAATGTTGCTCCCCACCCTCCAAATGCCATTCCTGTAATTCTTACAATTTTCCATGGTGTCTAGTGGGGCCCCCCACCCTCTGATTGCCATCCATGTACTTTTAATATTTTCCCCTGGTGTATAGTGGCACCCCCCCACCCACCTATTACTGTCCTCATAATGCTGTAATTGTACCCTAGTGTCTAGTGGTACCCCTCCTTCTGATCCCTGTCCCTGTATTTATGGGATTTTTTCCCTGGTGTCTAGAGGCACCTCCCATCATCCAATTGCCATCTCTATACTTCTGAAAGATTTCCCTGGTGTCTAGTGGCACTCCACACTCTCTGATACAAGTCCCCAACTGCAATAAAGAAAATGGTCCCATGATGTCTTTGTTAACATTCCCTCGCTGATTGTACCCCCAACCCTGACCTCGCACTTATCACCTACCACCCACACTCCCCTAGACCCCCCACACACACACCGTCACTCACATGAACAGCTCCTAGGGTGAAGATCCACTCTGCTATGGGAGATATATCTTGCTGCTGGAACCGCCGACTGCAATATGAGAAAGTAAGGTAAGTGCAGTTCAATATATTTCGATGGGGTTTTCAACTTTGATGCATAACTTTGCCATTTTGGCATATTTTGACACCAAATTTTCAACATGGCCTTTTGGAGACCCCACCTCATGAACAATTGTTGATAGAATTATGCAAATCTAGCCTGAAATGTGACTTCAAAGTCAAATGGTGAAATCACCTTTTGGTCGGAATTTAAAAAAATTTCACCACCCTTGTTCATGAGGTCAGATCATAAGAAATACAATTGTGTAAATGTAGTACAAGACATATCCATGATGATGAGCCAACAAGTGTAGCATTTGAACAGTTGATGTCTATGGCTGTAGTGTTGCTGTGGCTCTCCAGTCAGGATGGAGTACCTGGTGTGGGGGTGTAGGGGGCTATTGCCTGGTCATGGGCATGCAACTGATAATGGTACAAAGTTGTGTGCACCTTCAGTGATGGAGGTGTACCATTAATGTGTATAGAGTTAGTTTTGCTGTGGCTCTACACTCAGGATGCAGCACCTGGTGTGTGTGGGGGCATTGCCTGACTGAGGCCATGCAACTCCTAACTGTGGTAAGTGGAGTGTACCTGCAATTAGGGAGGTGTAGCATTGACATCCATAGCCTCAGTTTTGCTGTGGCTCAGCACTCAGGATGCAGTACCTTGTAATGGGGAGGCATTGCCTGTCTGAGGCCATGCTTGCAATCAGTGAGGTGTACCATTGATGTCCATACCTGCAGTTTTGCAGTGGCTCTCCAGTCAGGATGCAGTAAGTGGTCTGGGAGTGCATTGCCTGGTTGACACTGTGCAACTCCTAAGTGTGGTAATTTCTGTGCAGCTGCAATCAAGGAGGTGCACTGTTGATGTGTATGGCCTTATTGTCGCTGTGCCTCTCCACTCAGTATGCAGTACCTGTTCTGGGGGAGGTGGCATTGCCTGGCGGAGGTCCTCCAATTCATAACTGTGTTAACTTGTGTGTACCTGCAGCCAGGGAGATATACCATAGATGTGCATGGCCTTAGTGTAGTCTTGGCTCTCCACTCAGGGTGCAGTACCTGGTTTGTAGGTAAAGCATGCAACCCCTAAGTGTGGTAACTTGTGTGCACCTGTAATCAGGGATGTATACCATTGGTGTACATGGTCTCAGTTTTGTTGTGGATCTACACTGAGTATGCAGTACCTGGTCTGGGGTGATGGGGATGTCTTGCAGTACATTTTGACATCTGGTTGTCATCTCACGAACAGGGATTTTGACAGCTCATGAACAAGGATCGGAAGCAAGTCGTGAATAAGAATTTTAAAAATTTCAAAACCACATTTCAGGGCCAAACTAAAGTAAACCAAAGGCATGGGTTTGTAGAGAACGTCACCCCGAACAAAATCCATGCTTGGTTTACCTCACAATGCTTCCCTGAGTCAACTTGTAATGTTTTGTTTGATGAGGAAAAGTGAAAACAAGATAGCGGCTCGTGAAAAGGGAATTTTTCTCACGAACAGGGATTTCATAAATCCCTGTTTGCAAACTGTCAAAATTCCTGTACGTGAGGCAAGTCCTTGTTTACGATTTACTGTATACACATATCCAAAAGACTGAAACTAGCATGCTCATAACTCAAAATTTCCAAATATAATAACTTTGGAACAGATTAATATTGTTTCATCAAATCAATCCTGGCTTATTCTTTGTGGCAACCTCTTTCTGCACTGAACATTTCAGACCAAATTCCAAATGGTGTGGCCGCAGCATGATGGGAAAAAAGCAGCAGAAACTGGCAAAAAGGTGTAAAACATTTTTTTTCACTATGTGCTGCATGAAAACAACACATCCAATCAAAACAAAACTTGGCACATCAAGAGGTCTACTTCATGGGACAGTGCATACCAAATTTTGTGCAAATCCATTGAACAGCTGCAACAGTATTAACATGCAAAATTTGGGGTTTAACATTAAACTGCTTACTCAACCCTAACTATAGTGGCACTACCATGCCACTACAATATATATGATATACCATGGCCTTTTGTTTCCAGGAATGAGGGGGTGGGACCATAACTCATGAGTGGTGAAGCCATGAGTGAATTATGAAAGTCTTGCCTCTTCACAACTGTAAATTAATGGCATGTTTAAACACAGGCCATTAAATGTTCTATGTATACAATGTATGAGTATTTTTTAAGGTTTGCTTTGTGTGGTTTTTTTTAGAATGTTGGTCTCCCCCTGCTCACACAACCAATTGTTTTATGCCAGTAGTTTCCCCTGCTGCAAAGTATGGTCTCTCCTACACTATTAACATTGGTACCTTGTTGCCTGTAGTTTTCTCCCTGTAAAATACTACCCCCTTCCTGAACATGATGTGCTTTCTATTTCTTTTTTTAGTTTGAAATCTACCTTATTGCATCTCCTTTTTATTGTTAAGCTGCCAAAATGTCTGAGGGAGGGAGTGAATGAGGGTGCCAGCCCCAGGTTTGTCATAGCATGTTTTGGTTGCAATACGAGTGATCCCAAAGAGAGCAAGCGTGAGTCATGCTGCTGTTTGGACGAAACTCCAAAATGGAACCCACTGACTCCCAGTGAAAGGGGCATACATTTTTTAAATGCAATATTAGTGATGACAAAGGGAGTGAGGGTGACATTTGTGACTGTTCAGCCTAAATTTTAAATTCAGCTTCCTGAGTCCCAGTGCCATAGACTAAGGTTAGATACATGTTGGCACTTTAGTGCTTTGTAAATGCCAGTTATCATTTCTCAATTAAGTGTTTTTTCTATGTACAGATATATTTACTTGCCATCTGAGGTCACCTATTATGGCAGGTTTACTGTTTTATTTTTAATCTGCCCATCCAGTTCTGTATACCATATATGAATGTTCATGCTTTTACAGAATATCTATGAACAGACCCACTAGAACAGGCAAAGTGGGCAAGCATTAAGGATACAATACTTGAAGCAACATCCCATTGTGTTAGACAGAAAAGGAAGTGCAAAAAAAGAAGGAAACCACTTTGGTTCTCAAATACAGTAGCAGAAAAGGTCAGAGCCAAAAGGCTGGCCTTCAGAAAATATAAGGAACACAGCGGGATGAAGATAGGGGCATACCAAACTGCCCTAAGGGAAGCAGGTAAGGCAGAGGCAAAGTCCCAAACTGAGGAAACACTAGCACAAACAGTAAAAGAAGGTGACAAGACTTTCTATAGATACATTAGTGAAAGGAGAAAGTCCAGAGGGGTATTGCTAAGCTTAATGGAGAAAAGGAGCATGTGAGGAGGAGGACCCTGTAAGGCATCTATCCTAAATAGATACTTTTGCTCAGTATTCACTGAAGAGAAGGTGAGGCAGGGCCCACAGCTCAACATCATGGACACAGGGGGAGGGAGGTGAGCACTACTCCCTTTCACAAAAGAAAGGGTCCTACAAGGCTTGCTAGCTCAGGGTGGATAAGGCAATGGGACCTGATGGCATACATCCCAGGGTACTTAAGGAGCTAAAGGAGGAACTAGCAGAGCCATTAGCAGAATTGTTAGTGAGTCTCTGAGCACAGGAGAGGTCCCAGAAGACTGGAGAAGGGCTCATGTGATCCCACTCCACAAGAGTGGTAGCAGGGAGGAGGCGGGAACTACAGACCGGTCAGTCTTACCCTCAGTAGTGGGCAAGATTATGGAAGCACTCCTTAAGGAAAGGATAGTGCAACACCTGGAATCCATAGGGGCACAGGATCCAAGACAGCATGGGTTTACAAAGGAAGGTCCTGTCAAACTAATCTCATAGATTTCTTTGACTGGGTAACCAGAGTGGTGGACCAAGGGGAGCAGTTGATGTCGCCTACCTTGACTTCCAGCAAAGCTTTTGACACTGTTCCACATAGAAGATTGATAAATAAGCTAGGTAGGCTCGGGGTGGGTCAGAAGTTGGTCAACTGTGGCAAACTGGTTGACTGGCAGAAAACAGAGAGTGGTGGTAAATGGTATACAGTCAGAAGAGATGCAAGTCACAAGTGGGGTACCTCAGGGATCAGTCCTGGGGCCAGTCCTATTCAACATCTTCATTAGTGACCTAGCAGATGGACTAGAGGGTAAGGCTTGTCTGTTTGCAGATGACACCAAGATCTGCAACAGAGTAGATGATCCAGATGGGGTGGGCAGAATGAGAAGAGATCTGGATAAACTAGCAGAATGGTCAGAAGAGTGGCAACTGGGATTTAATGCAAAGAAGTGCAAAATCATGCACATAGGGAAGAGAAACCCTGAAGCCACTTATAGGCTGGGAGGAGTTGCTAGCAGTCACAAAGGAAGAAAGAGACTTGGGCATCATCATCACTGATGACCTGAAATCATCCAAGCAGACCTCTAAAGCAGTAGGTAAGGCTAGGGGTGTTAGGGTGTATTAGTAGGGGTATCACAAGTCGTAAGAGGAGGTAATAATCCCTCTGTACAAGACACTGGTTAGGCCCCATCTGAGTACTGCGGCAGTATTGGAGGCCACACCTTCACAAGGACATTAACCAAATTGAGGCAGTCCAGAGAAGGGCAACCAAAATGGTGCAGGGACTGCATCAGAAGACATATGAGGACAGATTAACGGAGCTCAATATGCATACCCTTGAGCAAAGGAGGGAGAGAGGTGATATGATCGAGACATTTAAACACCTTAAGGGCATAAACAAGGTGAAAGAGTCTAACATGTTTAAATATAAGAAAAATAGCAGGACAAGAGGACACAGCATGAGATTAGAGGGAGGCCGATTAAGGGGGAATGTGAGGAAATTCTTTTTCACAGAAAGGGTGGTAGATGCATGGAATGGATTAGCACAAGAAGTAGTGGCTATGAATACAGTGCAGGGCTTCAAACAGGCATGGGATAGGCATAAGGGAGCAATACAAATGACTATGAATAGATAGGTCACTGACATAGCAAAGGCCGATGGCACATTTATAAGGTAGAAAAAGAAATGGGCAGACTGGATGGGCCTTGCGGTCCTTATCTGCCGTCAACTTCTATGTTTCTATGTTTCTATATCGTTTGGTTACCTGGTTTACATGCAAGTATTCCTTGTGGAAAATTGTTGCTAATGTATGTATTTTGCTTTGTTAGTAGTGCTCCATAAATGTTAAGTTTTTCTGTTTTTCATATAAATTATAGCACTACATTTGGGAAATGTAAGGTTGTTATATAAAAATATTTACCATAAAATATATCAAATTTTTCATGCTCAAGTATCAAGTTTGCATGTAAATAACACATATACTTGTAAAGTTGATATAAAAGCTAAATGGCACAGAGCTTTCTAATCTTGCTGACTGCACTTTTCTGTGCTTAGAGACTGGTCTGCAGAACGTGATTTTTTTTAATAATCTCATTGAGTGTTGCTTAGATGTGTATTGTCTGTACTATTAATTGTACTAATTGTGATTTTTTAACACTGATCACTTTAAGCAGACACTATATGAGGTGCCACCAGGATGAAGATGATGTCTCTGGTGAAACTCTGGGTGAAACATTAGGCGTTGTTCCCCAATGGTGACCTCATAAGTCTGCTACTGGTGTGTTTACCCCCCCCCCACAACTTTTGATGGTGATACTTGAGTTTGCAGACCAATATTAATAAAAACAGTAGGACACATTTTCGTACTAATCATCCATCCATCTTCCTTCTTTCTTTCTTTCTTTCTTTCTTTCTTTCTTTCTTTCTTTCTTTCTTTCTTTCTTTCTTTCTTTCTTTCTTTCACCAGGAAGTACATACTGAGCTGAAAACAACTAGTTTTCAGATGTGTCCTGGGGAGAGGGGAGCAGGAGACAGCTAATAATAAAAAAAAATAACAAGGCAAAATACAATAATATAGTTTTACAAGCAGAATCATAAATATTTTAGGCAAAATAGTAAATGAAGGCATCTAGAAAATAACACACACTAATATACTGTGTACAGAAAGGGAAAATATTAGAACAGTAAGAAGAGGGCAAGATTAGAGAATGGAGAAAAAGAAGAGTCATAAGCAGTTGCAGGTAAGATGACAAAAGTCAGAAAGAAGAGACTTCAAGGAGGAAGGAGAAGAGGCAGAATGAATAGAAAGGGATAGGAGGACCAAAGTTTTGGAAAGCGGTAAGAAAAAGCAGATTGGCTAACAATAGATTTTCTAGATGGAAGAGAGAGAATGGGAAGTATTGTTGTGGAGAGGTTAGGAGGAAGAAGAAGGAGGGGAAAGAAGGGATATGAAATAAGAGGGAAGAGTGCTGAACCAGAATTTGGATAAAAAAGAGACACAATGGGAAAGGCACCTAGCATCAAGAGAGGTGAGGGATAGAGCTGAGTAAAGAGAGCAGTGGTAAGTATGAGAAGGGCAATCTAAAGCAAACCGGCAGAAAGAATGAAAAAGGGGGTCCAGTCTGGCAAGGGAGGATTTAGGGGCACTACTGTAGACTAAATCACCTTAGTCAAAAATAGGAAGGATCATTTTAGGACAATTTCTCTGTGGGCAGGGAGCAGTATACTCACTTTATTCCTATACGAAGCACCAAGCTTAGAGTGAAGTTTTTGGTGAATTGCATCAATGTGCACAGAGAAATCAAGATGCCGGTCAAGGCAGAGCCCGAGGTACTTAAAGGAGGAGACATCTTCAATATTAGCACCATCAAGGGTATTAAATAGTAGGGGAGAAGTAAGTTTGGCAAGCCTCTGATGGGTACCAAAAGTCATTGAGACTTTTTTTTGGTATTAAGAGACAGTTGGTTATCCTTGAACCAGCGCTGAATGCTGTCAAAATCCAACTGAAGCTGGGAGGTAAGGTCACGGAGAGAGGAGCCAGATGCAAAAAGAACTGCATCATCAGCATTCATATGAATAGGTGCAGAATCATTTAGGAATACTGAAATGAGAATAGGACCCAGGACAGACCCTTGGGGGATGCCTGAGCTAATGGGAAGTGAAGGTGAAATGGATTTTCCTATCCAGACTGCTTGAGACCAAGAACAAAACCAACTGACTGAAGACTCAGAAAGGCCCACAGCTTTAAGTTTGTTCAGTAGGAGGGGATGCACCACAGTGTCAAAAGCCTTAGCAAGATCAACAAAAATGTCAGAAGTCATCATCCTATATCCATACTTGTAAGTATGGAATCAGTGAACTGAAGGAGGGTAGTAGAAGTGGAGTGGAATTTCCTAAAATCAGACTGAAAGGGAGTGAAAAAGGAACTGTCAAGAAAGGAAGTATGCTGAGATAGAACAATGTGATCCTGAAACTTAGCCAATATTGGAAGGAGTGAAATTGGACAGAAGTTATCAGGAGAAGTGGGATCACCACCTCTGTGAATAGGGATAACAATAGCCTGTTTCCAGAAGTCAGGAACAGTAGCAATGTTAAGTTTTCTATGTTGGGTGCAGTCTCTTTTTGCTCTGTTTTGATATATTCTTGACTTAGCACTGCAGAGTGGTCCTACTGATCGTTCATGGTCTTATGTATTTGTATACTATTTCATGTAGAGCCTTGTTCCAGCTAAATAACCAAACCGAAGGCATAGCCTTGGAGGGCAGTACTAGACCTGTAGCTTGGTCTTGTGTCACCACAATGTTGGGAGACATTAGTTTGTGAGTTGGCGGTCTCTTCAGTTAGTAAGTTTCAAAATGTATTCTTTAATTCAATATTTTTAGTGCCCATCATTTTCCAGGGCTCAAAAATCACTTAATTGGCAGGTACCCAGTTAATTAGTATCAACATGTGGCGACAAAACCAACAGTTTTACTAGCCCATAGGCATCTGGATAATTGATTTATCCCACCCTAGTCACCAGGGTAGAGGAGAGGATTTAGGGATTAAGGTTTTTACTGTGTTGACCCTGTATGAAGTACCATACAATTAATGTATGGCCCTGTACCTGTAGACTGCCTTTGGTCATTAGGGTAGGGAACATGGTACGGTGGGTGAATGCAGACAAAATAACCCTAATAGCACATTTCCAAACTTTGTGGGCACTGTGTTTGCAACCCTAATAGTTTACTTCCAACCTATGTGTGGTTTGTGTTTTTGTGCAGTAGCAACCCTTAGTAAGCAAAAACACATGATGGGGCATGGTTTAGTCTGGATAAATGCACGCCTAGGGGCATAGCCTTACTGCTCTTAGAAGTGCGTTCATCCAGACTAAACCACACCCCAGAGTGTGTTACTGCACTTATAAAATGGGTACATGTTAACAAATTTTTAATAGTTTTAAAAATGTTCAAATATTTAAAGAAAATGCTTTTTTAATGTCAAATAGTCCCTCTGCTTGACATTTGCCACTAGGGGCGCTGTGTGTGCTTTACATATTTTTTCCTGATTTATGTTTCCCACTCATGGATAAAAACAAACAAACAAACAAATAGTTTTTATCCACTCAGGGGAAAAAAAAACACACAGCTTTGATGGGGGTAGGGTAGGAAGGCTCCACGGGAACGTTACATTCCTTTTACCAGCATTTTTTCAGTTAAGCTCTGGGTGCAGTATAATGGGTAGATTTTGTGAGATTTGAAGCATTTAAATAAATTATTCAGGCCGCTAGGCCACCAGCAAGACTGAGATTTCATGTGCTCTTGCCTGCAGCATGCTTCCATTTCTCAGGAAAGTGTCATGGTCTGACTCTCTGGCAAGTGCAACAGAGCAGGAGAGACTGCCAGCAAGTCAGGTGAGGACTGCATTGCTGAGAATGGGCTGGGAGAAGTAAGTTTTCCAGAGTGCTTTTTTGTGGGTGTGGTGAGACACAAACAAAAAATTAATGACTGGTGTGTGGACTCAGAGGGAGTAAGGGACAGACAGAAACAGAATGACTATTTGAGAGGACTGCCGGCGAGTCGGGTGAGGACCACATTGCTGAGGACGAGCCAGGAGAAGATTTACAGAGTGTGGGTTGGGTGGGAAACAAAACAAAGAAAAAAAAATAAAAAAATAATGAGTGGTGTGTGGATTGAGAGGGAGTGAGGGACAGAGAGAAACAGAATGGCTGTTTGAACCACTTAAGTGTTCTTGCCACTTGGTGAGTGTAACACTGAAGAGCGGGAGGGATGAAGGGTGGCAGAAGGATGTCTTGGGTTAATGGTTCAGTGGTGCTGGTTCTTGTTTTTCCCTGTGGTATAACCGAATTAAAAGACATAGCTGGCAAAGTGTGCCAGCCAATCAGTTTCTTTACTGTCTTTATCCATTTTATAATGAGCATTAATGTAGTTTTTTGCCATAAACAGCCTTACTTTATAAAAAATTTGTGTAGTAACTTTATTGATTCATGGCCTTTAAAACCTTACCCAAAGCAGGAGGTGAGTCCTAACATACTTTTCACAGGACCCTTTCAGGTTTGTGAAAAGTTTGGAGGACTTCTGCAGAGGGCAGCACAGCAGAACTTCTGTGGAGGTATGTACCATAATCCCCTGCTTCCATGGGCTATGGGACCATTTCAGCCTATGAACCGAAAGCCCAGTGCCCTAACACATTTTCAGGCATGGCATGCAGTTGAGGCATTTGAAATATATTTTTTTTCAGGTGATATCTCACTGACATTAGTTAAAAGTGTACAGAATAGCCAGCCCAGTGGTGCTGAGGGTTGAGACTCTGGATGCTACACCTTGTGCCATGCCAGTGACCCAGGGTCGGGAGTGACCTTGGGTTGCTGGGGGTCGGCAGAGGAGGAAGAGGATCGAGTGTCCAAAGGACTGTTCTCCACTCCCAGGGAGGGTTGTCATCCCACTCCTTGGCTGCTCCCTAGTGGAGGCCGGTGTATTGTCAGAGGTTGGGAGACATAGAAGCATGATTATGTGACATGCCACCACATACGCACATTCATGCCGCGAGGGGGAGGGGGTGAATGGGGAATAAAATGGAAAAATAAATGGAAACAGTAATATGGAAACAAAAACTACAGAAATCATGCAGCTGACAATAGTCAAAAGTAGGGTTGCTCAGACAATCTTTTTTAAAAACAGGTAGGATAATAGGTGTTTTTTAGTATATTAGGATTTTAGGATATTGGTACTTAAAGTGCCATATCCTAGAAAACATCTTGGATGACAAATTAGATGTAGGATATTGGAGTGTCTGACATCTGATATCTTGAAATCTGAAATCTTCCCTGCCTGTAATAAGAGAATTGATGCCTGCCACCCATTGCCCCGCACTTCCACAATATATAACAAGCCCCCCCATCCCCAGATCAGAGCAAAACCCTCATCCAACACACCCACTAGCCCCCACCTCCATTCACCCTGTCCTCCTTATAATAAAATAATAGTGGGAGATTTGTAGTAATTGACTAGTACTTTACAAAAACATATGTTTGGCATAAGCATGACTTGTTGAAGCCAGATTTAGTGTTTTGCTGCCATAACTCCCAAAAGGACACTGCTAACCTTGCAGATCGGTTGAGAAAATATGGCTAGCTCAGTGCTTACTTAATGAAGAACCGGGGAGACTGCACAGAAGAGGACCATGAGAATGCTGCAATCCTGAATAGGTACTTCTGCTAAGTCTTCACAGTGGGGGGGGGGGACTGAGCACCATGGCATCACCGGATCGGGGGTGGGGAGGTTGGACAGAAGTCTATTTTCAGAGCAAACAGTCCTGAAGAGACTTGCAGCTCTGAAACTGGACAAGGTTTTGGCACCAGATGGGATACACTCAAGGGTACTAAAGGAGCTCAGGAAGGTACTAGCTGCCCCACTGACAGCCTTGTTCAACAGTTCATTTGAAACAGGCATGGTTCTGGAGGACTTGAGAAGATCTGAAGTGGTTCCTCTACACAAGAGCGGCAGTAGGGTGGAGGCTAGCAGCTGCATATGTCCGTCTTGCTTCAGTGGTGGGGAAGCTAATGGAAACTCTGATAAAGGAAAGACTGTAGAATATCTTGAATCCAATGAGCTGCAAGACCATAGGTACAATGGTTTCATAGGGGTGGGGTGATCAGGGAAAAAGATCAGGGGAGGGAAGAGGATGTGGCTTATTTGGACTTTATCAAGGCCTTTGACACTGTGCCACACATAAGACTGATAAGAAAGTTGGGCAGCCTAGGGGTGGGATCCAAAGTGGTGAATTGGGTTAGAAACTGGTTAATGGATAGGCAACAGAGGGTGGTGGTAAATGGTACTCGCTCTAGAAATAGGAGAGTGACCAGCAGCACACCACTGGGCTCAGTACTGGGACAGGTCCCCTTCAATGTCTTCATAATTGACATTGTAGAAGAACTGGAAGGGAAAGGGATCTTGGGAAACTTGAGGAGTGGTCAGAAGCATGGCAGTTGGGGGCAAAGCCAGAAAGTGCAAAATTATCCACCTAGGGCATAGGCACCCAGGTGCTGAGAGAATGGGGGTACTGATAGTCACTAAGCAAGAAAAGGACCTGGGGGTTATCACAACTGACAACCACAAAGTGGCAGAACAGTGTGACAAAGTAGTAGGGAGGGCTAGTGGAATGCTGTGGTGCATAGGGTGAAGAATGTCCAGTAGGAAGAGGGAGGTGGTTTAAAGGAAACAAAATATACAGAATTGTAAATGCTTCAGAATTTGATGTTGAAACAGTCACCATACTGAAAGTTATGCTCACTTCAAATTAAACTATTTACGCTTGGGTGAATTATAATTTCTGAGTGAGCACTAATCTTTTTGGTTTATGTAATGGAAATGCCAATCTATGCTTTCTGTAGAGTGGCCAGTATATGTTTGTGGACCCAAACACAAATTCCAAAATGGTTCATGAGCTGATCTAATGTAGACTAAGTATGAGACCTATACCTTTTTGTCACCTACTCCATGATAATTTCACTGAAATATGTCTTTCTCAGAAGTATAAATATCACCCTAAACTAAAACTGTAAAACAATGCATGTCATATGGACTTTTTATTGTTTCATTGGTTTATAGGAAACACCATCAAAGGTGAAAAGTGGACAATATGACATGACAGGATAAGAGTTGTGTTGGAATAACTGCATACCCAGTGGCAGGGCAGAAGGCTGTTGGCCAAGTGCCTTCAGCTCAGGAAGTGTGGTGATCCCAGCATAACTGCACGCTCTGAAGTGTTTTACAGCATGTATAAAATGGGAATTGCTGTTTAAAAAATGTAAAAATAAGGAGGAAAAACTTAAAAAGAAAGCAAGATAAGCTACTGTTGGCAACATGAAAGTGAAACTGTTTCTTTAAAGATGATAGGGGCAATTTTTTATACCACTATATGCACTTATATTTCCCTTTTAGTGTCTATCCAATATTCTGATCTCTTTTTACTTTGTTTTGTTAAATTACTACTCCATTTTTTTGTGTTTGTAACTACCATGAATCCTTCTCTCCTTTGGAGCTACTGATCTGTCTTGTCATACTGCCTGACAATTATGTGTCATCAATAACACAATTCCAGGTCATTCAGATGAATAACATGGAATGGTGTAACTGATGTCATGAAGTGTCTTAAAATACGAAAAGAAAGACCTGTAGCTGCTGAGGAGAATGAAATTCTATGTAGATCTAAGGGCACCTCAAAGCTAGGTTACTTATTCACCAAAACTTGGTTAAAGCATATCAGAATACATAACTGGCATGAAAAGGAAAAGGGGAGGGTAGTGAACTATGTAAAAATAATTTCCTATCACCTTTAATTGTGGCACACTGTGAGAGGAGGAAAGTAGTGCTTTAGGTTGTTGAGTTCATTTGTCCTAAGCATGAAAATAAACATTTTCAACATTGCCATGTATAGTGAAATCATCCAATTGAAATGTTGTTAAAGCAGTTAAGTTGTTAAAGCAGTGTGCTTGGCATGCATGTCAAGTTAATGTTAAGGTATAGTGATTTAATGATATAAAATGTTTGAGGGTGTCAAAGGCTGGTTAAAATTGTGGGGTTGTGCTGATATGAACTCACTCCATTTGGGTTCCAGCTGCCAACTAGCATACAGGGTGTTTTCAACCCATTACATAATAATAATTATACAGTGTGGTCCAGGTCCTGGTTGACTGACTGGCACTTTTGAGCATGGGTAAATCCTATGACAACCAATGCAAACAGTGCCAGTCAGGGTGGCAACAGCACAGCAACAGATATCTTTACACCCACCTCCCAAAAATTTCAAAACAGTCCTGTCACTATTTTTCCACTGTTAAAGCCACACATGTTCTGGGCTGGCAGACCAGACCATAAGCATTAAAAAAGTGAAATCCATTTTCACTGGGAAAATACAGAAACCTAGGAGCCCCAACCCCATTCAAGCAACAAAAAAAGAAAAAAAATGCACTACTACAACAGATGAAATTGCTACTGTCACACTTGGACAGCTGGTTCTGATCCCTGTATCATTTTTTGTAAATATAACAAAAAGTGTGATGGACTGTGTCAAGAGAAAATGCTGTCTTGCTGAAACTGACACATCAAACCCCCCAGGGATAAGTTCAAAGGACAAGAGGTAGCTTGAACTGCAGAGATCTGAGGTGCAATTATCTTGTTAGTTTGCTTTGAAGGCAGGAACCAAGATATCCATTTTATAATGCCCTCATGGCAATCCTTTGATTTGCTGTGCATGTTGTTTGGACCATTGTCCCAGGAAGCCAAGAATTACATCAAAGAGACTTTTGATGTCTTATGAAGCAGATCAGACTAATTTGGGGGAAATCACATGAAGAGAGGAGATTCATCAATGTCAGACATTGTGTTAAAATATCTTATTAGGACTTCCTTTGTGATAAAATATAAATTTTAATACACTAAGGTGGAGTTAGGTATCCTCAGAGGGAAGGCTGTCTCAAGACTGCAGTTAAAAATACTGAGCAGACCTTACGCAGACACATTCATTTTTCTGACTGAGAAGGAGGAACATCAAAGCACTGAAATATTAAGAAGTAAGGAGACCTTAGATAAAATCAGTCTGAGTGTTATTACTTGTAGGAATCTGCACTTTTAAACCTGTTTGTTTTAAGGCTGTATGTGTTGGGATATTTTGTTCCGTAATTTTACTGTTTTCCTATTTTACCTATTTTAAAGTAAAGATATATATGTTAAAAACAGAAACTGCCTGGTGTGCCTTGAAATTTATTTTAATATAAGTGAAGCTTTTATGGTTATAGTTGACACTGTGTATGAGCTTACTGTGATACCAAACTGGGAAATAGACAGAGTTCTCTAGGTCTTGCATAGAGTTCTAAGGGTTCATTTTGTTATATCTGGTTGGGTGCCCATAGGCAAAGATATCTGGCCCCCCGAAGACAGAATTATCTGAGCCTGACAATTGGGTACGCTAATAAGAGGTTATTAGTTTGAATCCCTCCAGAACTTGGGACTAAGGTGACTCGAACCCACAAAACAGACAAGAGGGTTACCTTGTTCTGTTAAACTGTTCACATTTCTACGCTCAGAGGCTGGCACTTTGGGAGTAGAGGGCTGACTTGCTGAGTGGGTTTGTGACAGCTACAATTGCAGAAACTGTGGCTGCTGGTAAAACCATTACTGTCTTGATCCTATAACACAAAGTCTGCACATGTGACACTCAGTGCCTCTCACCCACACATAGCAATCCTTGACCAAGAACAAATGGAGTCAGTACACCTGACTGAAACTTCTAAACTACCGCACTCCTGTCCAAAACAGCAACAACTATACCATCTAAAATACAATGAATATAGAAAATAAATCGTAATACAGCAGCTGCCAAAACTGTCACCTTTACCGGGTCTGCTCAGCTCTCCCACACCACGAGTCAGCTCACCAGTCCACTCACATATCAAAGTAAAAAAAAAGGCAAGACATGCAACCATCAACTGAATCTGACCATAACTTTTTTAGAACTTAGAACAGCATTGCTGCCACATTCTCTTGCACTGTCTTTGTCTTGCACTCAGACTCACAGCCCTCTACATCAAACTTCGTGGTCCACCCACCCACAAATAAATCACTGTTGCAGGCCGAACACAATAGTAACAAAAATAAAACAGAACAAAAAATAAATATATTCGCTGCATCTCAGTTGCCAAGCACAATACCAGATGTCATGCTGTAGCTATAGAGACATCCCTTCCCGAATCCTCATTTTTTGGGGGGGGGTCTGTTTCACACATAGTGGAAGGATATTTTAATTGAATGTATTTAAAAACCCCACTAAAATAGGTATGCTTTTTAAATATTTTCTGACAGATTATTTAAATGGGTCTATCATATATTCGCAATAATCCATGACAGGGTGTGGGCTGTTGTGGGATTTATCCACGTCTGGTGCAGATTTCATCACTCAGCTTGTGACACACCACACCAGGCTAAGATAAATCCCACAACAACCCACACTCTGTCATGGAATATTTCTTAATTCGTATCTGTGTAATATGGGTGCAGCATGACTGAAATTTAGATCACTTTCATAGCAGGAAGTTATACCAGGGCACCAGTGTTTCTTGCCTGGTTGGATTCAAGTGTTGATGGATGCTACAATAGGGCTTACATGAGCCTTTAGCTAGTAGCCTGTGTATTGCATACTCTTTCTCAGGTGAACATAGGCATCCCTCTTACTGTCAGCAGGGGATCTAGGGATGTAATAAAAGTCTTTAATTAAGCAATAAGCTCAAATCTGGCATGTGACTTTTTGTTGATATAATGTCTTCCAGGAAGCTGTATACCCAAGCTGCAGGAAAGGCTGCTTAACGCACCACAAGGACATTACATGAGTCTAAAGTCATACATGAAAAGAGGCTTACTGCTTTTATAAATAGCCAAAATTAGTTTTTTTTTTTAAGAAATGATAATTTACAAACCAGTACTACACAAGGCATATAAAACAACTAAATCTCTATGTTCAAAATCTGTGCTTTATCTTACTATACTGCCCACTGATCCAGCCAGCAGTCAGACTGACTGGAACATACTGTGAGGTTTAATATGCTCGTCTTTCATTGCATAGAGCAAGGGTTTCCAAAACTTACATTGTGCTGTAAGCACTGCAGTTGGAAAGTGCAGTTGTAGTTAACTGCTATAAAATGTTACTGAAGTATAGGTGTTTGTCTTTTTCCCAGATTAATAAAGCAAAACAAAACAAAATGACAGCAACCTAAGATCTAGTAGGTAATGCTACATTTTTTGTCTGCTGCTCTAACAAGTATTTCCATTTCTGGCCTGTAGGTAAATGCCATTATAACAGATAATCTTCCAGGCTATTTTGGGTGAGAATAAGCCACTCAACAGAACTAAACCCACTTCTCGTAGCTGCTGTGACTTAATTAAATCTTTTGACATGGACTATGATACAATTGTTAGGGTGGCTGTGTTTGTGGAATGGGAGGCCTAGGCTCAGTCCTCAGTTCACTTGGCCTCTGACTCAAGTTTAATCTGGTGCTTCACCGATTATGTAGGAAATTCAATTAAGGTATTTCCTTTGAAAATAAAGGGACCTGTTGTGTTGATCTGGGATACGAAGTATTGAAACCACATCATGTCAGATTTGCTTTACTGCTCCACTATTAATAATTTGCTTGTGATAGGAGGACCATACACTGTATTTAAAACACCAGTGCAGAATTTGATACAAGATACAGTATTATTAACTGCATAGAAACATAGGACGTGCCAGAAAAAAAAGACCACTGGTCCACGCAGTCTGCCTCATTTTACCCTATACTACCCAGGACCTAATGTCTAGTCAGGGATATTGTCTGCACCCCCCCCCCAGCCCCCTGCCCTAGGGTTAGCACCTTTTAAAAAGAACAAAGTGGGAAATTTCATATTGAATCATGATTTTTCACAGGACAATATGTAGCCTTGATCATTGTGACAGAGTTCTTTTCTCTAAATAATAATAACAAAATCATGTTTACATGGCTGCCTTCACTCCTTGTGTGGAGCATCACAGCACTGCCCCGACCTTCAAAGATGCTCAGCTTGTGTGTCTACACAGCCCCTTTCAGTGCCGTTGCAAGACGCACTGGAGATGGGATGCGAGTCCAGGGGGCGGTCGGCTGCAAAAGCAGAAAAAGATGCCAGGCAGATCTTTGGTGTGTGGGAGCAAACAGTGCAGCCTGTCCACATGGCTGCTTAAACCATCCACTCTGGAACACTTCCCCAGACTGGCTGCAGCTGTGGGAGCAGAGTGAGGACCAGCTTACCACAATCCAGTAAGTGTCCAGATGACCGCATTTGTAGCGTAGCAACACAAGTGCTCAGGATGCTGCGATGCAAACGTGGCCATGTAAATGAGCCTTAAGACTAAGTGTTGCAATTTTTTAGTCGTTCATTTTGTTTCCTATTATTTTGAAATATTTTAGTAAATATGTTAGTTTTCTGCAACTTCTAGTGGAAAGTAAGAAAATATTTTTTCTGCTATAAGATCAGGACATTTCATTTTTTTTTCTGTTTTTTTGGCAGGACATGGACCCCCAAACCAGGAATATCATGTCAAAATCAGTTAAGGTGTTAACCTTACCCTGCCCTAATGCTTCACTCCATATAAGTATTAAGCCTTTTATACCATCCTAGACATGTTTGAAACTATTATGGTTCTTGCACTCACCACCTCTGCTGGTAAGCTGTTCCACAGGTCAACCACGCTCTGTTAAAAAAACAGTTCTCACATCTCTCCTAAATCTCCCCCTCCAAGCTTCCACTCATGTCCCTATATCCTTGTTTCACCAGTCCTGCTGAATTATTTCCTCATAATCCTTATTGTTCAGTCCTTTCAGAAAGGTGAAGGTTTCTATTATATTGCCCCTCTCCTTTCTGGTTTCCAGTGAGTACATGTTCAGGGCCTTAAGTCGACCCTCATAGGATCTGTCCTGCTGGCCCTGAATCATTTTGGTTACCATATGCTGAATCATCTCTAGCCAATCTTTGTCTTGTCTTAGGTGTGAGCCACAGAACTGGGCACAGTATTCCAGATATGGTGTCACCAGTGACCTGCAGAGAGGCGGTATCACTTCCCTCCTCCTGCTGTCAAACCACCTTTTTATACACCCCAACATCCTTGCTGTAAGCCTTGTTACAATAGCTAGATTGCTTTAGGAACTCACTTATGAAGACTCCAGATCCTTTTCCTCAGAGTCAGTGTCCAGCTCTAATTACTATCAGATGCATAAACTCTCACCCTCATTTGGGACAATTGTCTGAAGCATCTCTTCTTTAAAGAAAGAAGCTTTCAGGTATGGAAAGAAAATTGTATTTTTACCTTGGTCGTCTCTATGAAGATGGATCACTCATGTCATCTGGGCTCTTGAAAGTCTAATTGAATTCAACAAATACATATTTCTTCAGACACCTTCAAGTGAAATTCACATTTTATTTATTTGAAAATTGATGACCAGGAAAGGCACACTGACCTGAGGCTCGTTTCCAGGTGTGACCCGGGGGAAAGGAGTACAAAATATGAGCCCCATAAATCAGTCCAGTGATAAAGATAAAAGTTACTGGAGTGCATTCTTTGGGATTTAACATAACACCGGGACAAGAAAGGGTTGTTCAATTTCCTCACTAATCTCTGTGCTAATCACTGAACTATCCACAGAACAGTTGAAGTGACATAACAGTTGCCAGAGCAGAGAATAAGTTTGATTTTTAGACTGATAATTCTATTAACAATGCTGAAATCATATTAAGTTAAATGAGATTGCACCTGGTTCTGGTGCACACCCAGGAGGTTGGAGGACTCCGCCCCTCCCAGATTCCCCCCTTCCCAGAGGCTGCTTTATAAGCAATACTACCTGACAGGGTGGGCTGTATAAGACTGCCCAGGGGTGTAATGAGGCCCAACACCACAGGAGGAGGGTCTTATAGCCCCTGGAAGGTCTGGTAAAGCCCATACTGCCCACCCTGGAGGGTATTATTGCGCTTAGAAAATGGGTTATAGGTAACATTTTAATAAAATATTTCAAAATTAAAGAAAAACATTAAAAAAGAATAAAAATGAATAAAACAAAGCCGTTATCTTGTAAAGTAGTCCATCTACTGGTATACTGGCCAGCAGAGGGCACTGCTGTATTTCAGAGACTTTATTATTTCTCACTTGTCTTTTGTAGCTCTTTGTTGCTTGCTGTTTTGCCCCCCCATAGCTGTTCAGTGTGACAGCCCCCCAAAGCAGCCTATTTTTTTTTACAGATTTACAGTCCAGTGCTGAGCCCCCCTCATGACATGATGGACAACAGAGGATGAGTGCAATCACTGGTCATGACTTTGGACAGGGAAGACAGCCACTAGCTGTTGATGTTTAACTTCACCCCCCCCCCTTGCAGTGAGTGCAGTTGTGTCCATGGAGTGTATGTGTTGACAATGTTTTTAATCTACTTGTCTTACTGTGGTTCCAGTGATCAGGATGATGGCAGAGTGGGCAGCTGATGTGATGACAAGACACCCCCCTACCACCAAGGTTTCAGTAGCTGAAGGTTAGTTAGTACTGCATGCTCCCTCATTTGCCCCCCCATCCACGCACCACCAAACAGTTCAGTTTGAATTCTGTTTTTTGTTGTTTTTTTACTTACTTTATTGACTGTGAGTCACTTTGGACTGATCTAAACAACAATGATGGCTGCCTTAGACAGCAATGACCACATGATAAGTGACTGCTCAGGAAAGGTGTGGTGTGGCGTGGTCTCATTGCATGATCCTCACTTTCATTTTAACTTAAGATTTGACATCCTGGTTGTAACAGTTATCTAGGTAGAAGTGAGTGTAGCCATAAGCTGGAGTGAAGGCACTGTACTTAAGCAGAGTGCAGGTCATTGTAGGATGGGTAGACAAAACATTGGGAGTGCTATCAGAGGCCAGCGAGTCTCTTGTCAGGTACAGGGATGAAAAAAATTGAGAAGAAAACCAGTGATGTAGCTTTCAAAAATATACATATATATACACACACACACACACACACACACACACGCACACATTTCAGTACTTCAGTGGTAGTTACTTATACTGGCTTGCTGGGTAGCTTGCTCACTAAGTAAGGGAAACAATTGGCTGCTTTTTACTTTTTAAAGATTCTGGGGCACTGTGATTTTTATAGTGAAAGGGCAGGCTGGCACAGGCACTTTTTATTTCCTGATCTCTGTTGCCACATAAATGCCCACCTTGGCAAGGTGCTTGGCCAGTCAGAAACCAGGAAATTTCAAGCCCATTTTCTAAAGTACTTTCCAGTATGACTTTTCTTCCCATTGTAATAATGTGTCAAATGCTTCACTTCTACAGGTTTTGATGATGTGTTTTGCGTAACTGTAGGTTTATGGTCGCATGTATTTTGTATAGTCTTATTGCATCATTTTTGCTAAAATTTTTGTCTGTTCATTTTTGTCGATCTGGAACAGACAGAGGGTGGTTTAGATAATTTGATCAGAATGTTGTCTAATATATCCTGTACAAGAGGTGTCCAAGAAACAGGCTACGTAAGGGAACCAGGCAACCCCTTCAAACCCAAAGGAACTCACACAGGCACACCATAAAAGAGAAAAAGACTGAAACACCGGTGGGACAGCATTTCTATTAATCTGATCACTCCATCTCTGTCCTGGTTCTCAAATGACACTTCAAAAATATACAAAAAGAGCGAGCTTATGAGTTCAAACATATTCATCTTTTGGATACTAAAAATAATGGACTGAATATAGACCTTGGTTTCATGACCCATTACAGACCTTAACTGGCAACTGCCTTTTTCTTAGCTCAGGAGCATATGCTTTCCCTGTGGATATATTTATATGCATCATCTCTTACATTTAATATATTTTTAGTGTGCCTTACACATTAGCATGGTTTTGTTTATATGTGTAGACCCCCCGGTGTCTAGGGGTATGCAGGGTGAATGTTCATGGGGAGGGGAAGCCATAACGGAAACGTTAAAACTGACTTATGTTTTTTCTTTCTTTGGGACTGGGGCACAGGCTTCCTTGATGGGTGCTGGGGTAGGAGGCAAACTTGGTTAGAGTTACAGCATAAGAAGATAAGCATTAAAAGTCCCAAAACAGTCGAAAACAACAATGGATCCTTTAATAATAACTTGATTACACCATGAAGTATCTTTCCAAAGATGACACAACATACCATGAGGGAACAACTGGGGCAATGGACCAGGATGTCTGCTTACTAAATTAGTAACAGCAGGATCTGAGTAGGTAGAGGTTGGGTTAGCATTGATTAGTCCTGGGGTACTACTTGCTGGTTGCTTGGGCATTCTGCAGTGAGGGTCCAGGAGGGTGGGTGGCTAGGGGAGCTCTAACAAATTTGTTGCATCAAGTTCAAGGGGCCCCATAGCTTTTGTAGTGTGAGTTTTGCCACCTTTGTGGTGAGACAGCCATGAGCCTCTCTGGGACCATACAGGAAGTCCGCATGCCGTTCCTGCTGTGGGACTGGGAGGTGTGGCTAGTAGATGCCCTGGGATGCTCACCGATGGTATCGAGCTTTAAAAGGGGGGAGAGATGTAACCACCTCTCATAGGAAGAGCATCTACAGTGTGTTATTTGGAAGAATTTGTCCCTTTTAAGATCCCTGTGCTTATAAACCTTAACAGGTTAATTTTCCTTTCCTCCGGGGGAGCTGGTCAGCCACTGGCTAGGAGCACTCATAAAAAAGGAAGACAGCTCTCACAGTTTTCAGATTGGATGCTGGTAAATGGAAGCACATGAAAAAATAAATACAACCAGCATTCCATGCATAAGGTTTTAAATGTGTGCTTTACTGTGTAAATAAAATGTTATAAAAAGTGAAAATACACACAGTACCTCTGATTGAGGATTCTAATTGTGCACAAAATACATTCATAAGCAGGTTCTAGACATACATGCTACCAGTCAAGTGCTTTGAGGTGCTATACCTCTTTGTTTCTGGGGCACGGCTACCAACTTCTCTATTGTGTTTAAATAGCAATGCAATTAATTAATAACATTCAATCTGAAAGGTGCACACCTTGAACCAATTACATTAATTCTGCTGGGTCAGTGGGCATGGTTGCTGATACTGCGGACTCAAGAAAATGCTTATATTTACTCAGATAATTTCTAATTATTGCAAAAGCAAAATTTGAGCCAGTCAGGAACCATCTCACCAACATCCACAGCTGAAGTTAAACACCAAAGCTGAGTTCCCCTTAATATTTTCATACAACAGTATTTAATCCATTAACCATAATAGGGAACAAAGAAATAAGTGATGAAAGAATGGGGTGGGGTGGGAGAAAGGGACAAGGTAGTTACTTACAGTCCATTGAACTCTTATGTTTACAAAACACATTTACGCTTCACTGAACTAACACACTGAGTGAAGTTATGCAAAAAGAACTGTAAACTGATTATTAAAATAATTTAATTTATATTTTTATTACTTTAATTGACATTCAGCCCATGTTATTTCAAATTTAAAAATTAACCAATTTTAACTATTTGCAACAAGAAGTTGTAAAACATAAATCTTATATAAAAGATTCCATTGCAGTTTTGCATGAACTACAATCATTTAAGTGGAAAGATATCTACTAATGGGTCACTACTGGTATAATATCCTTATACTCAGTTATAGCCCATGATAAAGGGATTTTTGCAGTTCGGTATATGCTGGAACAGTCTCCCTTAATATACCCTGTCACCTTTATTTTTCTGGCCCTTGACCTTATCCTCAAAGTAGTATTTTTCTTTTTGATGGTCAATATTTCCTGCAGGAGAGGAAATGGCCATGGGGCCATCGGTCTCCCCCTCCTATGCCAACTTGTTTATGGGTTGGTGGGAGGAGGGGGCAATGTATGACTGTGGTGGCAACCCCTTCTTACATTGCATTAAGAAATATTTTTGTTTTATTGATGACCTTCTCATTATATGGGAGGGGAACTGAATGTGAACTTTTTAATTTCTTGGATCTTACAAATAATAATGATCTTGGTCTCTGTTTTAAGGCCCAATACAATAAAGTGCAGATTTCCTTCCTAGATTTGTTATTAATTGGGAATAATGGTAAAGCGGTTCAAACCAAAGGCTATTGCAAAAAAAAAAAAAGGCAGGTAATAGTATCCTGCATGCTCACAGTGCACATCCTAAATAGCATGGTAGATACCTGCCGTTTGATCAGCTGGTTTGATTAAAAATAAATAGTTTGGACCATGCAAACTTTGTAAAAGCCAAGAATGAACTTTTTAAATGTTTATCAGTTAGAGGTTACTCAAAAAAATTATATCTTCAGCATTAAAATAGGTAAAAGCCCTAGATAGACAATCTTTGCTTAATTATAAAGAACAAGTACCCTCAACAGACAAAGTCATTTTTGTTTCCACCTATGGTGCATTTTCTACAGGTTTGCCCACTATTGTTAAAAATAAGTGGCATTTGTTAGATCTGGACAGGGATCTAAAAAGTGAGCATGAAGCAGGACCTTTAATCACATTCAGGCATGCTCAAAATTTGAAAGACATGCTAAATAGCAGTGAATTTAATAAGCAGGACACACCAACAGGATAGTTACAAACAAAACCTAATGGTTTCTTTAAATTTAAGAGATGCATCACTTGTAAATCTGCTGTTCAGTCCCAAGTGTTTAACAACCCGAGTTCTCTTGGTATTAAACAAGTATAAATACAGCACTTTATTTCTTGTAACACCAAATATGTAGTGTATGCACTCTGGCGTAAGTGTGAATGTACTTACAGTGGTGTCCCCCAGGAAGAAACCCACTTTTAAAGCACTCTGCAGTATGCTACAGCAGACCTACTGAATAAAGCAATGTAATTTAAATGGCAATTAGTCCCCTTTGTCATGCAGGAAACTTTGGAATTCACTTCATCCTGGCAGTGCCACATTTTCCTGAATCACAATAGGGACTAATTGTCATTAATCCCCGTGCTGTCAACAAGTCTGCATCGTCTACAGAGTGCTACCATCTCTTCTGGGGTGAGTTTCATCCTGTGGGACATCACTGTACATAGGCCAGCCTACTTGTGTTCTCAAGGAGCATATTCAAGAACATTTTAGGGCTATTAAAAAGTTGTATTTACAATATTCTGTAGGTAAACATTTACGAGAAATGGCAGACAAAGATGCACATAAGATTTGATACATGGGCATTGACCATGCCCCATTTAGACCCAGAGGCTGCAACAGGGAATTACTCCTATATTGTAAAGAATTCCTTTGGATTTTCAATCTTAGAATTCTTTGATCTAATGGGTTCAATGACCAAATGCAATGTCAATCGATATTATAAATATTTATAAAATCCACTATCCTGGAATCTGCAAGCCACTTTAGTACTGTACTAACTGTATCAGAAATGAAGTGTATTACTGAAAGTAATGAATACATACAACAATAAAATAAAAAAAATATACATAAAAAGAGTTAAGTAAGAATGAAAACACAACATCCATGGTATTAATGGACAGTCAGCCCTTGGATCATATTTAAATTATATATGAAGTAATATATAATTAATATTGGTTTAATTTTTTTTAATTTGGAATAACATGGGCTAAATGTCAATTAAAATAGCAAAAAGAGAAATTAAATAATTTTAATAATCAATTTACAGTTCTCTTTTCACAACTTCACTTAGTGTGTTATTTCAGTCAAATATAAAAGGTGTTTAGTAAACATAAGAGTTCAATGGACTGTAAGTAATCACCTTGTCCCTTTCTCCCCCCCCCTTTCTTTCATTACTTATTTCTTTGTTCCATATTATGGTTAATGGATTAAATACTGTTGTATGAAAATATTAAGGGGAACTCAGCTTTGGTGTTTAACTTCAACTGCAGATTGTGGTGAGATGGTTCCTGACTGACTCAAATTTTGCTTTTGAAATAATTAGAATTTATCGGAGTAAATATAAGCATTTTTTGAGTCCGCAGTGTCAGCACTGACCCAGGTTCAAGGTGTCCACCTTTTAAATTTAATACTATTAATTAACTGTATTGCTATTTAAACACAATGGAGGAGTTGGTAGCTGTGGCCCAGATGAAGCAGTATAGCAACTCGAAGCGCTGGGCTGGAAGCATGTATGTCTAGAACCTGCTTATGAATGTATTTTGTGCACAATTGGAATCCTCAATCAGAGGTACTGTGTGTATTTTCACTTTTTAAAACATTTTATTTACACAGTAAAGCACAAATTTAAAACCTTATGCATGGAATGCTGGTTGTATATATTTTTTCATGTGCTTCCATTTACCAGCACCCGATCTGAAAACTGTGAGTGCTGTCTTCCTTTTTTTGTGAGTACTCCTAGCCAATGACTGACCAGCTTTCCTGGAGAAAAGGAAAATTAACCTGTTAAGGTTTGTAAGCCCAAGGATCTTAAAAGGGACAAATTTGTTCAAATGACCCACTGTAGGTGCTTTTCCTACAGAGGGGTTACATATGTTTGATCATACTTTTTATGTTTGCGTGCGCATGCATGCACAGCAGACATTTTGTTATGAAGAAGTGCATTTCACAGCTGTGTCACTGTCAAGTCCAATGCAGCTCATACTGCAGAGGACACAGCAGTGACAGACCAATGACAGCCTGGCTTGTCATGGTGGTGTTTGCTGGGTGATGGGTGGAAACTTCTCATAGTTGAAAGGAAGCAGATGGGCATATCAGAGAGCAGCTACTTGCTTTCATCTGTAAGACACCACCCAGCAGCCAGCTGAGTGCCATCCTCATTTGCCTACTCCTCAACATGTAGCTAAAGTCAGAACTTGGTCAGCCTGTGTCCTCCTGCCCCTCTTCATGCATGCACTCTCTATTACATCCTAAAACTCCTGAGTTGCTCTTTCTCAGCCAAAAGGTCTCTGCGAGCATCGCTGATTGTACCTCTCTGGCACCCCAATGCAGCACCAGCGGGGTGGAGGTATTTGTGCTACTTACACCTTCCCTGGTCCCACAGAGTGAGAGAGAGAGACATCGGGTAGCAGTCAATTTTATTTTCCCCCCTCCCCTGATGTCAGACCTCAGGACCAGCAACAGTGAAGAGTTTGGGAGTTACATTTTATTTAAAAAGAAATAGCATTTCTGAACTCTCTTGCTCTTTCTGTCCATTATTAGGAGACAGAGGAGAGAGAGAGAGAAACAGAGAGACAGATCGGGCAGCAATCAGTGCCCCCCTTCCCCGCCCAGATATCAGACCTCAGGACTGGCAACAATGAAGAGCTTTGGACTGGGACAGAAATGTCATGAGCTGCATTTACAAGACAGTAGCTAGTCACTAGAGTCATTACCATGACAGGGAGCCAATACTGAGAAAAGCTTAACTGTTAAGGGGCGAAACCCTCCTTTCTGATGTGGTATGCCTTTTTATTTTTATTTATTAATGCCGCCCCCCCCACTGCTCACCTCCTGTATGTCTTTTTATTTTTATTTATTAATGCAGCCACCTCTGCCCCCACTGCTCACCTACTGCAGCCTTTCTGCCACACCATTCCTCCTGTAGCCACAGCACCCCAAACCTCTGCTGCCACTCCTCACTGCTAATGCTTTAGCCAGAATCAGTTCATGCTCTCCGAGTGCCCCCACCATGATGTAATCAGATGATTCCCAACAATCATGGAATTTATATCCCAACAGCCTGGCAGAGACATACGTGCTGGGGCTTCCAGAGAGGGAGGATGGGTCTCAGCTCATGGTACACACTGGGAGAGAGCTGGCAAGCTGAGCTTGGCTCACAGTACACACCAAGAGAGAGAAGATGGGCTGGGGCATTTCTCACTGCACATGCTGGGAGAGAGAGCAGGTGGGCTGTGCTCAAGATAGATGCTTGGAAAGAGAGTGGGTGGATCAGGCACCATGGTGAATTGTACACAAGGG
Organism: Neoceratodus forsteri; assembly: GCA_016271365.2. Lineage (NCBI taxonomy): Eukaryota > Metazoa > Chordata > Ceratodontiformes > Ceratodontidae > Neoceratodus > Neoceratodus forsteri. The sequence goes on along the minus strand of CM057454.1, from coordinate 1,017,592,486 downwards.
ACTCAGGAGAGAGGACTATACATGCCAGGAGACAGCTCTTGGCAGGCCAGACATGGTTCATTCACTGTACATATTTTGCAAGGCCTGCCAACATGACCATACAAGCATCTGCTCCACCCCTTTTCTTCATGTCCATTAGTGCCCTGGTTTCCCAGGTCTAGGACCACATTGTGGTAGCACTGACATTGCCAGTAAATGGGACCTCAGGCTGGGACTGTAGCACAGCACAACCTGCTCTAACCTGCACTACTTGTATGTGAAGCTGGTGGGCCTCTACAGATTTCCATAGGGTCTGTCTGGATTGAGACATGGATTCTCAGAATCCAGACCCTGGCTCTCAAGATGCAGATACAGCCTCTCAGGATACATATATGGGCTCTTGGGCCCCAACTGTGGCTGTGTGGGTCATGGTATGTAAGTGTGGGAGATATTTGTGTGCAGTGCTGCTCTGAGTTGGCAAGAACTGAAACTGACCCCCCAAATGTCTGCAGCAGCCTGGACCAGTACTTTCCAAGGCTTTAGGACCAAGGTCATTGGGTAGAGGGGCGACCTCCTAATTGGCCTTCTAGTATTACATTGGGGGACAACCAGTTGAGGGCCTCTGAACTGGTGCATAACCTGGGCATTGCACTTGACTGCAAACTGACACTTAAAGCTCAGGTGTCAGCCATTGTCAAGACCTCATTTTACCATCTAAGGAACATCACCCAGGTGAAGCACCTTATTCCACCTGAGGACCTTCCAACGATGGTCCACACCTTTGTGTCCACATGCCTTGACTATTGCAATGTTCTTTGCCTAAGGCTTCCGGGGGTGGATGCCCACCACCTGCAGCTGGTGCAGAACGTGGCTGCCAGGCTGTTGACTGCCTCATCTAGAGCCAGTCATATTTCACCTGTACTCCATGAACTGCACTGGCTGCCAGTGCAGTGGAGAATCACCTTCAAGGTTGCGTTGCTGATCTATAAGACCTTACATGAACAGGGACTGCATTATTTGCAAGACCTCCTCCACCCCTCTACCTGCTCTGTTCCGCCAATGAGGGATTGCCGGAGGTTCCCAGGGTCCGTTTGAAGACCTCAGGGGCCAGAGCATTTGCTTTTATGGCCCCTACCCTGTGGAACTCTCTACCTCATCAGGTGAGAGAGTGCCTGTCCACCGAGTCCTTTAAGTCTGCTTTGAAGACTTATTTATTTGAATTAGCATTCCCTGACATCGTTTGATTTTAACATGAGTTTGGAATTTTATGATCTGGGATTTTAACCTGTGGAGAATTTTTTTAACAGTGTATTGTAAAGGTGCTTTGGTTTGGAAAAGTGCCTTTTATAAATAAAATTTGACTTTGACTGACTTTAGGCAATACAAAAGTGAAATCATTCAGTGCATTTTTAGCACTTCTAAGTGTAGAAGTCACTGTTTCACCACGCAACCACTGTATCTAGTTTTTGCAACCTAGTTTTACTACAGAAGCAGGAAGCTGAGCACTGAAGGTGGAGACAGCCTATGTAAATAAATCCAGTACTCTATAAGACTACTACTCACAAAAGTTATTCTGGCATCACCTAAGTCAAAAACATACAGAGAGCTCCTGCAGTCCAACTAGCCCCGTTGCTTTGACCACTAGGTCTTTGTCAGGTGGCTGGGTTGTTGGACTGGCCTTCCCACTTTTAAGCCATGACATGTCACATTAGTGAATTCCTTTGCAAGAGGAGGACTCAAGCAACAGGAGGAGGGAAGAGGCAGCATCGTTCACTGACAATGTGTACTACCTTCTCCATAGTCCAAGACGTTACACAGCGTGATGTTTTCTTTTGAGAAAAAGAGACAGGATGTTCTGGTTTTAATTTTCTGCTGCTTAAATTTGTGAATAAATGACGCTGAGTGGTGCTTCTGAAAGGTGACAGCAAGTGAGGTCGCACCTGGAAACAAGCTTTCAGCTTAGTGTGCTACTCCTGGTTAAACAATTGGTAAAAAAAAAAAAAAAAATGTAAGGTACTTTTTTCACGACAGTGACTTGGCACTTCAGCATGTTCAGCTATTACAATTTACCAGAGAATACATTTGTATTAATTTTCAGTTTTCCCTTCCAGGATTTATATCACATCTTGCTAGACTACCTAAGAAGTGTACATAAAAAGAATGAGACTGTCTTCAGTTGCCCTCTCAGTGCTTTTACGTATGACATCCTATAGTGCTTTCTCACTATGACAACTGACTGTGAAATCACAATCAGCAGTCATGAGGTTCTTTTTAAAAGACACAGTAAAAAAGGTAGTGCACTACCTGAAATATTTAGTATACCAGCAACAGGAGAAAGTGTCACCCCACTACGCCTTGCCAAGTTCCCCATGCAGACGAATTTTGCACTGCACAGGATCCGTTTAAAGTTGAAGAGAATATGGCTAAGTCCCTTCTGGATGTAAGCAGTGTTCGGCAGCTTTTCCATGGTCGGCCATTAAATGTTACACAGCTAGGTGCTCAATGCACTTCCAGTTAAGTCTAGAGAGCCTGAGAACTTGAAATACACAACAGCACACCACTATGTTGTGTTTCTGCCACTTCACAATTATGCCCAGTGGCTTTCAGTACTCACTGCTGTCCAGTGGGCCCACAACACTGCTTGTAGTTCAATCTAAGCACTTGCCCTTAAAAGGACTGCTGTACTGTTTATTCTGTGGGGTGGCCAGAATCTCAGAACTGTGACTTGCAATGCCAGTGTGCGCCATTTCTTCCAAAAAATCTCTTTCATGTGTACTTTCCCCCTCACACAAATAGAAAAAAATAATTGCTTCAGTTTTAGTGACTGCTTTCCTTGTGAACATGTTATTCTGTGCCCCCTGAGTCTCATCTAGTTGTGTGGTCTAGTGGAAGACAAAACAGTTATTGTAAATATATGATGTATAGCAAGATGAGGAGGCTGCATAGAGATCATATAGGATACACTAGAATAGGACCTTCTATCCTATTTTTGTAATATAGATGAACCTCAAGCTCTGTGATCCTCACTGCCCCATGATGTTGTCCTGAAAGGGCTTTATGGATTCTCTAGTAGGAGGTGTGACAAACCAGCATGGAAAGGGGAAAGTGGAAATTGTTTAACCAGGAAAAGCATACTAAGCCGGAGCTTATACATAGATACATAGACAGTGTCGGCAGATAAGGGCCTATGGCCCACCCAGTCTGCCCATTTAAGTTTCTAAGTTCAGTTTATGTTTTCCAAGAAGGCTGTTGCCCCTTACCCCTGACCTCCAGAATTCCTTTATGTCTATCCCATGCATTCTTAAATCCCGTGATTGTTTCAGCCCCCACCACTTCCTCTGGCAGGGTGTTCCACTTGTCCACCACCCATTCTGTGAAGAAATACTTCCTCATGTTTCCTCTGAATCGTCCTCCTCCAACTTCATCCCATGCCCTCTAGTCCTGGAACATCTTTTTCGCTTAAAAATAGTGCATTCCTGCACCCTGTTCCTCCTTAAGATACTTGTATGTCTCTATCATATCCCCTCTCTCCCTCCCTCCCTCCTCTCCTCCAGGGAGTACATGTTCAGTGCCTTCAACCTGTCCTCATAGGACTTGTGATGCAATCCATGCACCATCTTTGTTGCCCTCCTCTGAACCTTCTCTACCCTGTCTATGTCCTTACGTAGGTAAGGTCTCCAGAACTGCACAGTGTACTCCAGGTGCGGCATCACTAGTGTCTTGTATAGTGGAATTATGACCTCCTTTTCTGCTGGTGATGCCCCTGCCTATGCATCCCAGCATCCTATTTGCTTTACCTGCTGCCTTGTCACACTGTTTCCTGCCTTGAGGTCATCAGAGATGATTACCCCAAGATCCCTTTCCTGCTTGGTGCATGCTATATCCTCACCCCCAACTGATATATTGTGCCAGGGTTTTGTGCCCATATGCATTATCTTGCACTTCCTTGCATTGAATTTCAACTGCCAAACCTCTGACCATTCTTCAAGTTTCTGCAGGTCCCTTCTCATTCTGTCTACACCCACTGGTGTGTCTACTCTGTTACAGAGCTTTGTGTCATCAGCGAACAGTGAAATTCTGCCTTCTAGGTCCTGCGCAATGTCACTGATGAAGCTTGTTTCCAGGTGTGACCTGGGAGCACAAGGAAGTTAAGTGACTTGCTCAGGGTCACACAGTATGCAAGTGGAAGCTGTGGGATGGAGCATGAAGGTCCTTTAAGTCATCATGGTGTCCTGGCCACATAATGCCTGGGTCTGCAGCACATAGGTTCAGTAACACAGAGCTATTCATTCAGGCCAGGTATCGATTGAGGCACCATGAACTCTGAATGAGAAGTATGGAGGTTGACAACATGGTTATTGCTGCAAAACCAGACTCAGTGACCACAGAGAGACAGGATACCGGTGAGGGGTTCACTAGTGTCTTGTCTGAAAGGAGAAGCAAATGGAAGAGAAAGCTAGAGATCAGGCAGATGGATATAAAGAGACCCCGGGCCAGCAAGAGACCCAAATTCCAATCAATCTCTGGGGACAAGTTGCTTATATGGAACCATGATCCAAGTTTCATTACTTTAGTCTCACTTGTTGGCAACTGCCAGAAGGACTCATTCTCAAGTATAATTTGGAGGAATGTAGGGATGTTGTTCTTGTGCTATTTAGAGCAGATTTAGACAGAGGCAGCAGAATATATTGTTTGCAAGGGCGAGTGTGAAAAGTATACTTTAAATAACTTTATAAAATGGGTAGGGAAAATTGTTGTTCTTTTATTGGATGATGAGCATCACGAGACAGTGCATATATCAGAGCGTGACTGCACACCTGCACTTTTACGCCCTCCAAAACAATTTTGACATTTTATAAGATAGATAAACCACACTGAGGTGTGCGGTCATGCTCTGATATACGCACACCTTGGGCGGTTGATGCACTCGGCCTGCGGCCTCGTGCATGTAATGCACACCAAGGCATGCATATATCAGAGAGCGACCACACACCTCAGAGTGGTATATCTATTACGTATAAAGTCCTGATGATAAACAGAGAATAGTACATTTCCCACTAAAATCAACTAAAAGAGTACCTTACAGGGGTGAACAGGATACAGGAGGGGGGAATCTCTTTCAAATGAGAAAGAGCACCAGAACTAGGGAGCATGTGATGAAATGAGGGAAGTGGGGTTAAGAGAGATGTAAGAAGGTACTACTTCAGTGAAAGTGTAGTAGACACCTGGAACAGACTGCTTGCAGACATGTTGGAGGCAAAAACAGAGGGGGCTTTGAGCATGCATGGGATACACTTAGGGGAATATTTAAAAGAGGAGAAGTGAACAAGCTATTTTTACAAATAACTATTCCAAAATCTGGCTTCGTAGCAGGTAAAGAAAAGGCTTCTGTTTACATTTATGCTAACCCTGCATTTATATAATTAACATAAATGCAGTTTCATAGCATTTGAAAAATGTAAACAGCAGCCCTCTCCTTTCAAACCTCCCACCCTGTCTTCCCCCTAAAATGGCTGTCAAACATGCTACATGATGAGCTCATAGGAGTGAGAGCCACTCTACAAGGCTGACTTCTACACTGCTAACTCCTTCATGCTTGCTTGCCATTTGTTATTGTTGCTTCACCAAAATTATCATAATTATGATTTAACATGTATTAGTTTTTATAAATACACATGTTCAGCTATGGTTTTGTCATTACTGTACAAATGGTAGAAACCTTGGTTTAAAAAATGACTGTGTCACCTGAACAGCAATGTGTTAGTAGTGTTCATTCACATATCTGGTGGTCTGTTGACTGATGTTGATAGTGCTGGTCTGGTCCAAACGCAAAGGTGTACTGCTCTTAGGAAATCCAGTTAGTTTCTGAAACTAGCTTCTATAGTTTTCCTTAATCCAGCCACCAGCCAACACTCCCTCCTGTCCTCCTACCTGCCTGTTATTGCCCATTACCTCAAGTCCATACTATTATAGCCCTTGCCCGGTCCTGCAAACCCCATTGCTGGTCTAGCTAAGAAGAACATGCACAAGTGGCATCTCCACAATCTAGTCCTTGTCCTTGTATTGCAATAGAGATGTGTAATGAAAAACACTAGAGGACAGTTGTATCTGTCCCATATTCCCGTTCCCCCAGCACACACACACACACACACCTTGGAGAATAAGTTTTTATTATTTTTTTTTCTTTTATTATTTTGTCTGGCTGTCTTTGTTAATGAGCAAAAGAGAGACTATTGCTAGTAGGAGTGACTGGGTAGTGAGTCCCTTAGCAGCCGTCATATCTAGCACTTGATAGCATTTTCCTGATTGCAGTGCTGCGGTGCAGTTTTGGGTTGCAGACGGTGGTAGTATAAGACCTTCAAAGCACATCATGGATATGCCACTCTTGGATTTTCAGTCTTATTGTCACAAATGAGATCCCAGTCATGATAATTTCAACCAATTTAACTCATGTTATTAATTTGTCCATTTTGTCTTCTGTGCTACTACAGTATGCACAACAGCTACAAAGCAAATACAGTCATGAAAACGTTCGGTGTTGACAAATGCTTATCTACTGTATTCTTATTAGTACGTATGATTATGCAGCATATATATATATATATATATATATATATATATGTATTTATATATATCTATATCTATATACACATATACTGTTTATCCCCTTCCCCACACACACACATACACACAGTCTGTTTTCAGGGAGGCTCATGTAATACACAACATCTAACAATTTATAGGCCTTCTGCTGTCACATTTCATCTTGGGAGAGTGGTCTGCATCCCCAGTCTGATTTATAACCGACTTGTATTTCAAAGACTGCCTTTTTGTCTCTGCACACATCAAACTATTACTCTATAGGTATGATACTTCTTTAGCAACAGGACATTTACACCCATGTGTAAAAGTTTATCAGTAGACTGCCCTATCCAAAGTATAGAAGCTTGTTTTCTGTAGATGTTATACCTGAGGAAGAACTCTGTGCAGCCTGAAAGCTTGTGTTATGTGAATGTCTTTTTGGTTCAATAAAAGGTATCAAATCAGCCACTTTGTTCATCTTTTGTACAAGCAACAATACAGCTACAAAAATTATTATGTAATTTGGCATCCTTAGGATCAGAATACAGATCTTAATGGGATTAGCCCTCTATATCACATAAATGGTTTTCTGATGTGTATCGATCGTTTTGCCTCCACATTATCTTTTCTGAACTGTGTGGGACCTAACTGTATGGCACTTGTAGGGTGCCATTTATGGGACCTTCCATATTAATTTGTTTCATTCAACTAATGTCTTTATACCTTGTAGGACATTTTAGTTATTGTTCAGAGTTTTCAGCAGTATTCTGTGCTCTCATTTTCACTAAGCATTTATCGTATCACTTGTGGGAGGTGAGCTGTGCCCCCTGTGCATATTTTGGCTTATGTTAGCAATAACCCATGACAGGGTGTGGGGTTATAGGCATTTAATCCATGCCTGGGGTGCATTGTGAGGCACGACGCCACAGGCCAAGTGTCCTCACAGTGCCCCAGGCATGGATTAAATGCCTATAACCCCATACCCTGGAGTGGGTTATTGAGCTTATAACATAGGTTACATGAAGGACACAAATAATGCTCAGAAAGGGTGATTTTAAGGCTGGAAAAGACAATTTTTATTGTTTATTCTGCCATCTGAAAAAATAGTTCCACATGTACAGTGAGGATAAACATTTTATGGTTCAGTTAGACCTTTCTGTAAAGTGCAAAATCATGGTAGACACATTTATACTAATGATCACATGTAAACTAAGTAAAACACTATGTGTGGAAAATACAATTGTGTACTGGCAAACTTGCTGTGGACTGCACAATTCTGTGGAAATTTGTTCTACTTTTTTAATCAATAGCAGAATAACTGTGTATAACACTTCTCTTAATATAGCAGCATGCTTCTTGTAGTATATGAGTAGAGTGCTGTTTATTTATATTGTAATGACCTACATACTTTAATACTTCTTTTTGTGTTTAAAACACATAAGCGCAAAGTAACACAGCTCTTTTCCTAAAGCAATCAATGAAAATGTGTTACAACATCTGTTTTACTTGCTTTTTACCATGTATGAGAATACATTACTTCCATGAGTGGCAGGCACTACATTATGGGTAAGGATGTAAGTTTGTCATGGGTGAGGTTTTAATAACTCATTGGTTGTTCATGGAATCATTAGTAAAATTCCTGCCACTGTCATCGTTGCTACTTTTTGATGGCAATAGTTAAAGTCATGGAAGTCCTGAATAAAGACCAAACGTCATGGAATCCATGACCTGTATGACTGCCATGACAAATTTACATCCCAAATTATGGGTATGTAAATAATATGTATTATGCAGTAGCTCTGTCATTCTCTGAGAAATATACTTCTGAACAGTTGATCCTGACAGTAAGTTAGGAAAAAAGTACTATATGCAAAGCTAATAAGTACAGAATTACTTAATGTTTCTGTAAAGTAAAAAAGCACTGTAGACACAGTACTGCCAATACTCATATCTAAACTAAGTGAAACACAACATGTGGAAAATACAGCTCAGCACTGGCAAGCTTGCTGTGGACTGTACAATTCTGTGGGAATTTGTTCTATTTTAAATCAGCAATAGAATACCTGTGTAGTACTTTTCTTTACATAGTCATATGCCTCCTACAGTATATGAGTAGACTGTTGTTTATTTATATTGTAATGACATACATACTTTAATACTTCTTTTTAGTGTTCAAAACACAGGAGAGCAAACTAACACAGCTCCTTTCCTATAGTAATCAATACAACATGTTAGAACATCTGTTTCACTTGCTTTTTGCCATGAATGAGAATACATTACTTCCATAAGTTATAAGCACTGCATTATGGGTGTATAAATAGGCTTGTCAGTAGAAAGTTTCTGACTTCATAATACAATGATTGAACTGGATTCTTTTTAACTAGCAGTTGGCAAAATACAAGGTAAGTTTTTTAAAAAAATTGTAGACACATTACTGCCAATGATCACATGTAAATATGTATAGAATTACTTGCTAAAAATCTTTCAATTTCTACTTCCACATCAGAAACATTTTCTGACACCTCTATACTACATCTGTGGGGTAGGGATATGATTTTTGGGGGATAATCACATCACTTGCTTTGAGGGAGGAAGTGCAGATCACCCAAGTGTGGATTAAAAAGGGAATTTAAGCCACGGTCACCTGATGCTGTTTGACCAATTGGGTGCTTTCCTTCATGTAACCCATGTCATAAAGCCCTTTAAACAGGGACCATGTAAATTATTACCATGTATCTAGGAGTGCATTTCCTTTGACAAAGCACTGTGTTTTGAAGGAGGTCAGTGTGGCGGAGGCTCTGTTTGAATGTATGTGCAAGTTTAATGACTTTATGCTATTTAATAAAGAAGGCACCATCAGGTAAAATGGTTTTCTGCTGATTTTTGGCTTTTTGGTGGCTCTGTTTAGTACATTGGCATACAGTAGGCAGACACCAGCTTTCTTTTTGTTTTCCCTCCCAGATTCCTTCTTGCCCACATGCTGCTTCACCTTCAATAACTTCCAGTAGGGTTTTTTTCCTACTTTGTGACTATGTTTCACTGTGTCTTAGTCCTTTCTCTGCTCCTGCTACTATCTCTCACCGCATTAGAAGGTAGCATGAGCAGAGCAAACAGCAGCACACGCAGTCAGAAAGGAAAAAGCAGAACACGCAGTACTGGATATTGCAACAGACCCTGGGAGGTCTACTGTGGGCTAAATTAGCCCTGCAGTTTTATGGTTAGTAGGGGGTTAGTCAGGGGCTAGGGTTGTCCTGTGTTATACATATCAAACAGTCTGTGAACTGTACCACCTATGTTATATCTGGCCCCTTGACTTGGGCAGTCATTTATTGCAAACTTCTCTGAGGAAGACACTGTGGACTCCCAGTGCTGATTGCTGAAGGTACAACTCTAACCATTCAGTTAAAAGAAAATTCTCCCTAGCTGGGAAGTTAGAGAACTCCTTTGACTTTTCTACTAGGTATCTAATGAAGCACCACTACAGGTCTTTATTTCCTGTTACAATGACCCAGCACTGCCTTTACCATTATCCACAACTTTCACTACTAGATTGCATGGCATTGCACAGACTGTCTTTTCTCATATACAACCCTACTATTTATTACAATACATTTATAAAAGAAAGCAGTCCAACCAGCTGTGGAAATGTATAGAAGCAAGGACCCCACTGAAAACAAGATGTTGCATCTCAGCTGGGCTATCTTTTATACATGTATTGTGACAGGACAGCTACAGCAACACTTGCTTACACTTGCATCTGATCTACTGAAGCTGCCGACTTGCTTGCTCTCCTCACTCTACACTCGACTGTTTCTTTTATACAAAACTAAGGAAACTGACCTTAAACAGCCCGCAGCTTACATCGTTTTCAAGAAAACCTTCTAGATTTGAAACCTTTGCCAGCATTTTCTTTAGCACAATCAGCACCGCTCTGACACACTGCACTGAATTCCAAAAGATAAAGTGATTACATGTGAAACAATTGCAGGATCAACCAGATAACTGTTAGCCATGTAGGACAGATAAATACATTTTCTTGGTTATGATTATGGCAGGCTGTGTGTGCCATGTGTGTGTATGTGTGTGTGGCAGCCTGTGTATGCCAGGTGTGGAGCGATCTCACCACTAGTGAGAAGGTTCTGAGGGATGGAAAATAGGTCAGGCATGCAGTCATAATGGGAGGCAAGTGGTCATTGTGTGATAATGCACAGTCATGTGACATGTTTAATCCAATCAAGGTATCCAGTTTTCACAGATTTGTTCCTACCCAGTTTATAAACTTATTTACACAATATATGTGAGAGTCAATCCCTACAGATAAAGTCATTTATTTTAGCTACTGATGAATCCTAAGTGACAATAATTTATTTCAGTATTGGGGCATCATGAACATTTATCTCCACTTTGGATAGGTGACAAGAGAATACTTAACCAATGGGACAACAGCATGTGCAATGCCTGAAGGCACCACTGTGGCAGCTGCTGCACTTAGAGCAGTGAAGTTAAACAGAATCAGTTAAATCTTCAAAAATAACTGCTTTAAAAGCTTTAAGATTTAAAATACATTGTATAAACTGGACTCAGAATAGTCTTGCTCAGAAAATGCCACATGTCATCATTTGTAAGGATTTACACTACTCACTTATGGCTCTGCCACACAATGTTCCATCACTTTACTAATGAAGATAAATGTTATATTATGGGTCAGCTCACTGTGTCACTAACAAAGAACGTATCCTCCAGTATCCTCTGCATGTTTGCTTCACCAGCAAAGAACATTCCTCTAATCCAATGCTATAGTTTTTTATAAGCCATACCCAAGTATCCAAGTTGTTATAGCCAAAATGTGGCATGTTAACCAAAGTCAGAATTTAATTATTTTGCCACAAATCAAATACTGGTTACTGTGCTTTACTATCATTAAACAGATTATATCCTGACATATAGGAGTTTTAATACTTCAGACAATGCATCATGTGCATAGTAGGAAAAATCCATAACCCCTTGTACTGTATGTTATGCAACATAACTCCTAGCAATTCCTATCCTCTTTACATGAATGATTAATATCATACCAAATGCTATAATTAAAGTAACTTTATAGTTCCTGTAAACTGAGCAAGCGAGAGGCAACTGCTGTGAGCATTTAAGGCTTTCCAAACAACATCTGCAGGTTTTGCAGAAAGTGGGGCTTCAAATATCATTATGTAGGAAGCAATTATTAACTGAGTGACATATTTACTAGCTCTGGTCCTCAAACATAAATGAACCGAATAATATTTGTACAGGTAAGCATATCATCCAGTAATTTCCCCCAGAGGCTACTGCAGAAGCAAAAACTGTCAGATTATGTACAATGAGTCATTTCCTGGCTACACTGTTGATGAGCATGTTGGCATCTGCCCTTATCTGCTTATAGAGAAACCTACCACAGACTAATTGTTAGCACAGTACTGTCAGGGCTTGAGGCATGTTAAAACTAACCTTTTCCTTGGCAGCAAAAGGTGTGGAGACTTTAAAATACAAGATCTAGCCAGAGCCGATAGGGCTGTGATGAGCTACCAAATGACCAAAGTTGTTTACTTGTTGGTTCTTTATAGTGTTGTTTAGTAACAATCACCAAAAACTGTCATGCTGCTAATTCAGTCCTGTTAAATTTATTTAGTCAGAGTACATGCTGCTGCTGTGTGTGTGTGTGTGTGTGTGTGTGTATATGTGTGTGTGTGTGTATTTGTGTGTGTGTGTGTGTGTGTGTATGTGTGTGCATGCCCACAAGAGTGCCAGAAGATTGTAAAAGGTGGGGGTACCAAAGATAAAAAAGGGCACTTGTTGCATTATAAAGGGCACTTTTTCCAAACCAGGTTTTTATATACAGTAAATGCATATTTATGATGACAATAGTAATTTTAAAAATACCTTTATGCCATATCAGAATATTTAATATATAATATTAAGGGTTCAGCTCACGTATAACAGTTCCAACTTGTTTTAAAGAACTGCACTGAACCTGTGAGTAATGTTTCCTGTAGAAGCTTTTTTTTCATATAGTGGGTCCCCTTCTACTTCTGAACCATTTTTGCTGGCCTTTTAGTTAACCCATTGGATATTTATGGGTTACACACTGCTGCAAAATGCCATCTGAGATTTGTATGGTGTTGTTTATGCCCCCATAAACCTAAGACTTCTAAATTAGAACACAGATGCATTGTACCAACGATGTAAGTCCTTGACAAGATCCTACTGTTCTAAAATGGTCAATGCCAGCAATGTGTGAATCAGAAACACTCTCTGAATTTATCAAAAGGCCAGTTAAGATTAGGCGGTAACACAATGAGAATTGGTATTTTAAAAAATAGCATCTACTTCTACAAAAATGCATGTTTGCTGATTCAAGGCAGTTCTCTTTTGAGATATTAACAGACTGGTCTAAACGGTCCACAATTTATGGGGCTGGCAGTATAGCCTAGAGGCTAGAGTAATGAGCTGTAAATGAGCATTGTACATCCAGCATTCAGGCATGTGTTTGATTCCCACAACCTCCATTTCAATATTGTGTGGCTCTGATTAAGTCACTTAATCTACCCAGTGTTCCTGGGTTGTCCCCAAAAACAAGCACCTGTGCTTAGTTTGCCTTGCCTGGTTACCAAGGGAAAATATATATATTTATTAAATTACATTTATAAACTGCAAACAGACATTGAACTCCAGTACATAGATTCCAGATCCATGCAATAACCAAGGACTACACCAGCCAAGTCTGGGGCTGTCAATATAGCCTTAGAGGTTAGAGTAAAGAGCTTGGTACTTCCAGCATACAGATCTGAGTTTGATTCCCACAACCTCTACTTGCATACTGTGTGATTCTGAACAAGTCAGTTAACCTACTCAGTGCTCCCGGGTAGCCCCAGAGAACAGACATATGTGCCTAGTGGGCCATACCCAGTTACCAAAGAATAATATAAAAAAAAGTCTTTAAATGCTTATATTCTTTTATCATTGAAAGGCCACAGTTTAAATATTAGAGGCTGGTGTATGCTGCTTACAGCCTCAAATCAGGAACAGACATGAATCAAATGCTGCTGCCTTAAGCAACAAACTGAAACCAGATGGGGCTGTGTAAAGCTACCAAATTATCAAAGTTATTTTCTTGTTGGTGCCATATAGTGCAGTTTAGTTTTGTGTGTGTGTGTGTGTGTGTTTGCGTGCAACTGGTCCTACCCATTGGAATATGATAGCTAACAACTGCACTTGCAAAGTCTGTAATCTGACACTGTAGTCTGACTTTCAGTTTCAGCGACTGCCATATAATGAGTAGACCCCTAGGTTGCTGAAAGAAATAGAATAAATCTATTAGACTGAGCTGGACTGATGATAGAAACAGCAGTTTAAAAAGTTTTTTTTTGTTAATATAGCATCCCCCCTTCCTTCAGATGCCTTTAACATAGAGCAGAAAATAGCAAAAATCAGAGGGGGAGTGCACTATTTTGCAGCTGTGGAGGAATGCTTTCAAATGTCCAAAAAGGGAGTTCCACGATCAGTCATTTTAGAGCTACAATCTGATTGATGACAGAAGGGCTGTAGACTCCCCCCACAGCCCTTAAAAAGGGAATATGATAAAAAACATGTAGTCACGTGAAGGTCACACTATTGTTGAAAGAGATGCAGAGACTGTATCTTCATCTTCAGAATATCAGCTTTGTCCTTCATTACCTCACAGTACAATACAATTGCATTCTATATAGCATGTATCACAGCAGAGTATCACAAACACTTAGATACAACAAAACAATAAAGAGCTGCAAACAGAGTGAGGCAGGACTGGAGTTTGCAGAAGCAAATGTAAAGGTGTTTGTTTAGGATGAAGAAGCTCCAGTTAGGCTAGGAAGCCGCACTCCAGTGCTTCGCCTCTCTCTATGGCTTTGTCAGGGGTTACCATAAGCACTTAACAAAGTGATAAAAGAACAAAATAAAGCAGATATTAATTTGAATAAAGATTCAAATAAGTAACATCATAGTACTACAAAATCAATAAAACATCATTACTGTATATTTGTAAAAATACAATAAATACTGAAGTGTGGATAATGAGACAAAATTAACCACTATTATTGCCTGTCAAAACAGAAAGATTTATAAAGGGGAAAGATGAGCAAGACAGAAGAAGAATGTTTTAAGATGAGATTTAAAAAGTGGAGTAGAGCTAGTTTGATGAAGGAGAAGACTGGGTGGCATTTAAACAAATGTTTAAGTTGGTGTGACCAAGCAGAACAAGAAGACATGCAATCAAACTGGGGATGGGGATGGATGCAAGATAGGAAAAAAAAACACTGCAAAGCTTTAAAAAGCTTTACTTCCCTCAGAGGATGGTTAACTTGGAGAATGACCAACCCAGATAGGTTGTGAAGCTAAAACTGTTCATGTTTTCAAAGCATGACTAGACATATTCACTAGGGAGAATGGCATTGAGGTTTATACCCCATGAGTAGTTGTAGCACTCTGGCAGATAAGCTTGTTGGTGTGTTCATACTCTAACGGAGTCTAGTCCGTGCCATGGACAAGGAGATCTTAAGTCACTTTTTACATCATACTACTACACTGCTGTGTCACAGCAGAAGACCAAGAGAAACTCTCTATTTTAGATGTCTTTACTTCTCAGACAGGATGGTGGCCTGGTAAATACAGAAACAAAACACACCCTGACAGGCATGTACACCTAAACTCCAGTCTCCATCTTTTAAACTGGAGTAACCAGGTCTTTACCATACCAAATATTCGGAGTCAGTGGAAACCATGCAGAAGTAATCTACAGGGAACTAAATGATTTGATGATGGTGATGGACTTCACCTGACAAGAGAGGGGGCTAGCACACTAGGGCAGATGTTTGGTGTCTACATCAGATGTTTAAACTGACTGCAGGGAGGACTGGGTCTAGGGGATCCATGGTGGATGAAGAGCAGAAGGGAATCCTAGATAGAACTCCCCCACATCCAGGGGACAGTAACTGCAAAGAGGGTACAGGGAATGCAGTAGGGTTTACAGGATCAATGGGAGGAATACCAGTGAGGAGGAAAGTAAAAGGTATAAGCAGAAACAAGGAGGGAAGAAAACATGATGAGTAAAATGATAGTAGCAGGGTTAGAGCAGGGGCCAAATGGAGGGGGTATGCCTTAATGCCAGGATCCTAGGCAACAAACTCGGTGAGCTGCAGATGCTGATGGCAGATGCTAAAGTGGACCTGGTGACCATCACGGAAATGTGGGCCACAGATAAAAATGACTGGAAGATGATGGTCTGTGGTTATTTACTTTTCAGGAGGGATAGAAAAACTGGTGGTGGGGGGAGTTGCCCTTTTTGTCAAGAGGGCATTGAAGTGACAGCAGATGGAAGTATTAGGAGGAGCAGTGGAAAGACTAAGTCAATATGGATGCAACTCACAGCAGCCTCAGGAAGGAAAGTGCACTTAGGGGTGATCTATAGGCCTCAAGGAGTGGAAAGGGACAAAGAATTCAAGAAGAACTTAAAGGAGGAGCAGCAAAGGTGGGGGTAGTGGTGGTGAGTGACCTGAATCTGCTTGACATTGATTGGGAGGTCCCCGTGACCAAAAGTGACAGGAGTCAGATGTTACTGGATTCCTTCCAAAACTGTCTACCAGTGCAGCTTGTTAAGTAACCTACCAGGCAGAATGCAATCCTTGATGTGGTGCTTACCAACTCAGAGATGGTGGGTGCTGTGGAAATAGGGAGCCACTAGGGAACAGCGACCACAACTCTGTGGTTTGAATTGGCTCTCAGGGCTGGCAACCCACAATCAAAAACCAAAGTCTTTGACTGTAGAAGGGCGGACTTGGATGGGTTGAAGCAACTGGTCATGGATAAGTTAGTAGGGTGGAGGACATAAGGGGAGTAGAGGTGAGATGGGGGGCAATAAAGGGGGCCATCTTTGAAGCATCAAAGGCAAGCATGAGAAACAGTATCTAAAAACAAAAACAGGTTTAAGAGACCGCTATGGTTCTCAGATAGGGTCAGGGAATTGGTTAGGGCCAAAAAGAAGGCCTTCTACAAATACAAGGAAAAGCAGGTGGAGGCAGAAAGGGAGGATTATCTACAGAAAAATAGGGAGGAAAACAGGGTTATCAGGAGGCGAAAGCAGACACAGAGCAGTGTATCGTGGAGGGGTCAAGAATGGAGAAAACAGTTTTCAGATATAAGTATCAGTGAAAAAGGAAAAAAGGGGGCGTTGCAGGCTGTTGGGGGGTATGGTGATAGAGGAGGATGAGCAAAAGGCTGCTGTCCTGAATGACTGCTTTTGCTCAGTAATCACTAAGGAGGAATGCAGGTCCATGCCAGATGAGGGTCATGAAGGGGCTGGCAGCCTTCAAGATAGATAAGGCCCCAGAATCAGATGGGTTGCATCTGAGGATACATAGGGAATTAGCAGCTGAACAAGTTGCTGGGCTGTTCAACAGCTCACCTAGTTTGGGGACGTTCCAAGGGATTGGAGAATGGCAGATGTGCTGCTTCACAAGGGAGGGAATAAGGAGCAACCAGGGAACTACAGGTCTATCAGTCTGACTTCTATCATGGGGAACCTGATGGACTCACTAATCAAAGAGGACTACATGGAGAGCAATGGGCTCCAGGATAGTAAACAACATGGTTTCATGTGGGGAAGGACTTGTCAGACTAACCTGATTTTTTTTCTTTGACTGGGTGACCAAGGAAGTAGACAAGGGCCACACTGCGGATCTGCAGTACTTTGACTTCAGCAAGGCTTTTGATTCAGTACTGCACAAAAGGTTACTCAAAAAGATGGAAGACCTGGGTGTGGCTAAAACCGTAGTGAACTGGGTGGGTAGTTGGCTAGAAGGGAGGCAGCAGAGGGTGGTGGTCAACAGGGTTAAATTAGATGACAGGGAGGTTATGAATGGGGTTCCACAGGGATCTGTCCTTGGTCTGGTCCTCTTCAACATGTTCATTAGTGACACTGGTGAGGTAATCCAGAGCAGGCTGTGTCTCTTCGTAGGTAACACAAAACTATGTAGGAGAGTGGATAGTGATGAGGGAATAAGGGATATGCAGAGGGACCAACAAAAACTAAAGGGGTGATCAAAAGTCTGGTAGTTAAAACTCAATCATGGGGAAACTCATGGAGTTGATCCTGAAAGAGAGGCTGGTGACCTTTCTGGAAGACAGTGGGCTCCAATATGGCCATCAGCACAGTTTTGTATTGGGCAGATCCTGCCAAACAAACCTAGTCGAGCACTATGATTGGGTTATCAGGGAACTGGACAGGGGCCATGCAGTAGACATCCGATATTTGGAGTTCAGCAAGCCCTTTGACTTGGTGCCGCATGGGAGGATAGGGGGAAAAATGGAATACATTGGGGTGGGGACAAAAATGGTCAACTGGATCACCAACTGGCTGAGGGGTAGGCAGGAAAGGGTGGTGGTGGTGGTGGGGGAACTCTCATCACCAAGGGACGTTATGTATGGGGTGCCACAGGGTTCAGTACTGGAACTGGTTCTGTTTGGGATATTCATAGCCGATATCTCAAACAGGATCTGGAGTAGGATCAGTCTGTTCGCAGATGATACTAAGATTGGTACAGTGGTAGATGACATAGAAGGGTGGAGGGGGTTGCAGGAAGACTTGACCAAACTACAGGAATGGTCAGAGACATGGCAGTTGGGGTTCAGCACCAAGAAGTGCAAGGTACTGCACTTCGGAGCAAGGAACCAGGGGAGAAAATATCAGTTGAGAGGTGTACAGTTGGAAAGCACAGTGGAGGAAAAGGATCTAGGGGTACTAATAACGGGGAGCATGAACCACTCAGCTCAGTGCAGGAAGGTGGCTGCAAAGGCAAACAAGATGCTGGGGTACATAGCGAGGGGAATCTCCTCCAGGCACAGAGAAGTGATCCTACCCCTGTGGAGGTCACTGGTCAGGCTGCACCTGGAATACTGCATGCAGTACTGGCGGCCATTCCTGAAGAGGGACATCAGATTGCTGGAGGGAGTGCAATGTAGGGCAATGAAGATGATACAGGGACTTGAGGGAAAATCTATGAGGAGAGGCTGAGAGAACTGCAAATGTATTCCCTGGAAGAGAGGAGGGATAGGGGGAATATGATTGAAACCTTTAAGTACCTAAAGGGTATTAACAGGATTAATACAGAAGGGATTCTTCAGATCAGAAGGAGGAGGGACACGAGAGGGCATCGGCTAAGATTGGAGGGGGGGAGACTCAGGAGGGAAATCAGGACACACTTTTTCACAGAAGGGGTGATATATAAGTGGAACACTCTGCCTGAGGAGGTGGTATCATGTAGAACAGTGGGAGGATTTGAGAGAGGGTGGGGCAGGGTGAGAGGGGGTGGTTATGAGGAGGGGAAGGGAGAGTGGGGCAACTGCAAGTTGAGGGGCTAGCTGCACAATTGAGCAGACTCGATTGACCATGAGGCCTGTTTCTGCTGGCATTTCATATGTTCAATGCCAAAAAGTGAAAGGTAATGTTTTGGGGGGAAAGGTACCCCAAGACGGAGTACTGGATGGGTGTAGTGAGACTTAACAACGCAGAAGAGGAATGGGATCTAGTATTTATTTATTTATTTATCTAGTCTTACAATCAGGAAACACCTTTGAACTCAGGAACTCATTTACAAAAGTTCCTCAGTTATCATCAGTAACTCTCTTAAACAAAAGAATCAGTGCAATGGTATCCCGTGGACAAAGCGACTGTGATTGAGCATTTTCAAAAAGGGCGGCTTAATCACAATCACAGCACTTTTACACAGGATTACCTGGCGGAGGGGGACCAGATAGGGGGTTCGGTGAATATAATGATGGGATGTCACTATGTATACAATCGCAAAGGGGTGGGATGGAGAGGGACAACGCCATGTAATGGGCAGAAGGGGAGGGAGGGTTTGTGGGATGTAGTGGGGTGGTGGGCTTCCGAGCTGGCCATGTGGTGTGATGGGTTGGTGGCAGGCTGGGATTGGGAGGGTGCTGGCTTCAGTCCTGGGCATGCTCGTGGTTTTTGTGCTTGGTCTTTTTTTTTTATTTTACTTTTACACACCCCCTGACATGCACCCCTCTGGAGTTGGGAATCCTTAAGTGGTGGAGTGCGGGGGACACAGCCCCCCACATAAATAGTAGTAACATATATCTTGGGCACCGTCTGCCTGTTCACCGTGAGTCTACATCACTGAAATTCATTTTTGGTGATGTAGACTCTCCCAAACGGCGATCGCTATTCTGCGGTTGCCTTTATCACATGGAATCAGTGCAACAATGTCTATAGCAAGGCTAACGAGTTGCTGGGATGTATTGGGAGGGTACTGATAGCTGAAGAAAGGTGCA
Source organism: Neoceratodus forsteri (assembly GCA_016271365.2). Lineage (NCBI taxonomy): Eukaryota > Metazoa > Chordata > Ceratodontiformes > Ceratodontidae > Neoceratodus > Neoceratodus forsteri. The sequence goes on along the minus strand of CM057454.1, from coordinate 1,017,572,563 downwards.
ATACTTCCACTATACAGATCCCTGGTGAGGCCTCACCTGGAGTACTGCGTCCAGTTCTGGAGTCCTCACCTCAAAAAGGACAGGGATAGGCTGGAAACAGTGCAACACAGAGTAACAACAATGATTCAGGGCCAGCAGGGCAGATCCTATGAGGAATGCCTCAAGGCACTAAATATGTACACACTGAAAATCAGAAGGAAGAGGGGAGATATGACAGACCTTCAAGTTCCTTAAGAATTAACAAGGTAAACTGTGGGGAATTATTTATCCTGAATACCAACTTCACCAAGGTCACATGGTCAGGTACAAGCTCTATTAAAACGGTCCCCGGGTTTGATGCAAGCTAGACCACAAAAAGATAGTCTAGTTTGCATCAATTACTGCACAGGACAGAAAATCCCATTAGATTGCCACAAACCCAGTGTACCATATCTTTGGCGTACCTGGGACTTGCACAAATCTTGCCCCTCAGAAAATCCGCCCCCCCCCCAGTGTTTTCAGTGAACCTAAGGTGCACATTCACATTGCTTCTCTTCTGAGAAGTAGATTATCCAAATCCCCTTCCCTCTTTCCAAATCCTAATTTTATCTATACCCATACACATTGATGTATGTTCCTTAGTTTGATCTACATATCTGATATGGGTTGCCAAGATATTCTTCATGTCACCATTCGGTATGTCCCTTATATGTTCCCTAGTGCATTGTTTTAATGGTCTGATAGTTTTTCCAGCATATTGTAAATGCTCCACAAATGCATGTGGCCAGATAAATATATAACGCTTGGGGTATCACACAGAATAAGGTCTCTGATGGTATAAATGCTGTCTCCTGTTGGATGTTTAAACATTTCCCCTCAATTTATATATTTACAAACAATGCACTGGGAAAGAGGGGAGGGGATTTGGATAACATACTCCTCAGAAGAGAAGCTATGTGGATGTGTCACCTTAGGTGCACTGAAAACACAGGCTCTCAATGGACATTTTGAGATTGCGCAATTTTTGTAAACTGATTTAAGAAAATAAATGTTAGTGCTAGAAATATGTTTGAAAAAACATTATTTTACTGTGAAAATAAGTGATAGTAGTGGATGCTTTGTGTGGTTTTTGGGCTCCTGTGAGAAATGTCTGTTTGTAAAGAAAAGGAGTATACTTGATCTATCCCTCTCATCTATTTTTTGCAATATTGGGGAAGGGGGGAGCTCAGGGACCTATATATATATATATATATATATATATATATATATATAAAAAATATCTCACTTATTTAGGGATACAAAATAAGTTTCCTTGTCTGAATGTATGTGCCCCCCCCCCATTGTTCCCATGTATCTGGTGAATGGAATAATTTGGTGGTCTCCATAATATTTCTACTTTATATTCTTTTATGGGAAATAGAATTTGTCATATGAATCCAAATGGCAGCTATATATATTATGGAAATAAATGTGTGATACGCTGGTAAATGGAAGACATGAATATACACTTACTGTATATTCAGTTTCCTGTTATGTGACACTTCCCTGTGCATCAAATATAGAACACTGTGGTTTTTAACAAGAAGACTGACTGCAGCCCACTGCAAGAGAAACAAGCACCAAAACTGTCTTTTGAATAAGAAACAGTATTTTACCATTAAGAAGAACTTTTATACTAACATCTTTTGAACGCTAATAGATTCTGGACTATTATTTTTTATGATGCAGCTTAAGTGTTTTTATAACTGTGTATTTTTATATGAATTGTAGTAGCGATGTAATTAGTACTGTGTGTTTAAAATTTGATAATGGTTATCACTTGCACCTTTTTAGAATTATATCATTACTATGGGACTATAAAAAGGGTCCCAGTTGTTTTGTAACCTTATCCTTGAAAAAGCACCCGAAGGGGTGTAAAACAGTGTTGGGAGGTGTTTAGTGGTCACTAGCTAGTGGTCCCTGATACCTGTATGTAGCTGAACAGCACTCAATTTATTTACACTTTTATATGTAAGTTACAATAAAATTGTTTTTTATATTTTCATTGAAGCAATGCAGTGAGTCACTTTCGCCTGCATGGGATGTAAGTGTAGGGTATTTTTCTGCTTTTCTTGTCCAATATAGTTCAAAACATCATCCTCCCACAGAACATCACAGGGACCCAACAACAGCCAGCAGACCACATGATTCCATCCCGAACAAGCTGCAGAGGAAAACCAGCTGCAACATGAAGTACTACAGGTAGCACACAACTAGTCAGTCACTTTAGTTGATGACAGTTTGTTAACACAGATTTGATTTCTGTATGGAAAGTTAGTTCAATAGTAGTATTCAGAAAGTTTGAGAGGGTCTTAACGGTGAGATGCAGAATCCCATACTATTGACCACTCCTACCTAGCACCATATTGGCAAAAGGCTTATGAATAAAAAAATCCTTATTGTCTAAAAAAATCTGGAAACAATTTTTTTTGTATTTATCAATAATCCTGTTTTCTGTTTGTATAAATGTTATTTGCTGAGCATTTAAAATAATGCTGGGGTGATTTTGAGGTACAGCCTGGGCCTGCTAGGAGGGTGCAGAACTAATTGGCTCTGTAGTGCTTTGGGGAGCCACAGAAAATGGGTTACAATTTTGTTTTAATGCATGGAACAGGTATGTGTGTTGGGATTGAGTCCTGTGGAGATGGGGACTCTGCTACCAACTGAGGAAAAGGTTGGGCAGTTTTTTTGGTCCACAGCTGGTATGCTCACCTCTGCGGTCTGTTTGTGACTGATAGGGGAACCGATGCTTTACTGGACAACCTGGGGATATGGTCTGGGAGGTGTGTGGAACATATTGCCAAGATAGAGGTAAGAAGGTGCTTTTGAACCGAGGCATGTACTGGTTCCTTGGGTATCACAGAGTTACACAGGGTTGTTATGCTGGCTATTTCTCAGTGACTTTGTGCTGGCTATTTTTAAATTGCTTTGCTCCTTGTACCTAATTATCTAATACAAATTGTGTTACCTGGTGAAACCATATCTAGGACAGGTAGATTTTTAACTATTGCAGACCCCTGTCTACTTTGTACTCCAGAGTCCTAACTACACCCTATGGGGGAGAGGTGTTATTCTTCTGGATCCCAGTAATGCCCTACGTGGGTTATCTCATATTTAAAGAGCACTGGCACATCCTAGATCACTCTGGTCTCTTGTGTCCTACTGTGTTGGCTCTAACATTAACCATAGCATGGAACGGCTTGGCTGCTGCCTCATCCTACATCCTGTTTTTTCTGTGCGTGGATCTGCTGCTACAGGTTATTGGTGTCCCTACCTTAAATGAAGGGCAAGATATGCTACCTCCTCCTTCATACCTGTCCCAAACTGCAGATAAGCAGGGCCCCTTTCTTCTGATACCTCATGGTATGTACAGAAGAGGAAATTGTTACAGACTGTTTTCTTTCTCAAAGTGTGTCAGGGGGCCCATGTCTCTGGTTATGTCCAGACCTACTCTCCAGGCTGCTATCAGCTATCAAACTTATTTTATCTGGAGATGCTGAGTCTACTCCTGGCCCTGTCCCTGCTAATTACAGGATCTGATTCCCCACTGATCTAGATTGGGCTAACACTAGAGTTCTAAAGCTAGTCCACATAAATATAAATATCTCAAGACCAAATATTCAGGCATTTGAAAGCTGGGTGGATATCTATAGACCTGACATTATAGCAGTCTCCAAGACCTGGCTAAAGCCTCATCTTATGACCCATGAAGTGGCACTCAGCAGTTGTACTACTTTTAGGAGAGAGAGAGAGAATTGGAAAGAAGGATGAGGTATACTTATCTATGCCAGCTCCTCTCTAAATGTCTCCCAAGTTGACCGGGAGGCTCTATGTATCAAATTATTCCTTAGTGACACTAATACACTCTATGTGGGCCGTGTATACAACCCTCCACAAGTGGCCTCCTTGGCTCTTGCTGTGATAACAAAGACACTAGCAAATCAATCTGCTGGCGAACTAATCATCCTAGGAGATTTCAACCTAAACTGGGCTCCAGATACAGAAACTGGGCTTAAAGCCTGGTTGCCTGATGCTCACCTTATGCAAATTATCAGTGATCCCTCTAGACTTACTAACAAATCAATAAACCATTCTACGCATGATTGGGTAGTTGTCACTAATCCGGACAGAATTCAGGCTGCAAGTATCTTCTCAGACTCGCTTAGCGACCACTCCCCTGTTTTCTGTTTTTGGAAGAATAACTCCCCTTAAGTACTGCCCAGGATCTTCCTAGTAACAGATTTCTCTGGATTTGATAAGAAGTCTGTCCTGGCTACCCACTCTGAAACTGACTAGAACCTAAACAGAAAGATCCCTACTATAGATGATGCCCTGGACATTTTTATTCATGTTTTCTCAGCGGCTAACAAGCATGCCCCTTTCAGAAACCTTAGAGTTAAAGCTAAATGTTGTAAATGGTTGGTCTCTGAGCTTAAAATAAATTATTCTGAAGGACAAAGCCTGGTGGATTTTTAAAAGTACAGGCTTTAACCCTAAGTGGGACAAAAGAGATTACACCAGGAGGTTACAAGGTAAAGACCTAACTGACCCCAAGTGGTTCTGGTCACATATAAATTCCTTATTGATAGGGTGCACTGGTTCTACAGAAGGGGATATAGTAGCTAATGGTCAGAGTATTAGTGAACCCCAATAGATTGCCAATGCCTTGAGTTGTTTCTTCACAGATACAGCCAGGTTCAGACCTGTCCCCTGTGGGCCCCCCTCTTCCTCCAGGATCAGGATGAAATAAGGGATCAACAACCCAGTTTTCATCTCTGGGAAGTCTGACGACAGGAAATGTTAACCTTGTTAAAGTGAATTAAATCAGGTGGCTCTGCTGGTTTTGACAAATTGGAACTAAGGCTCCTCAAAATTGTGGTCCTGGTGATTGCCCTCCCTGTAACCATGCTCCTCAATAGCTTATTTTTGGAAGGACAATACCTGAGAAATGGAAATTGGCTGTAGTGGTACGAAGTCACGAAGGAGGCCACAGCGAATCAATGGAAAATTACCATCCCATCTCTTTCCTTAGCCCACTGGCAAAAGTACAGGAGAAACTGGTTTACAATCAATTACAGGACTATCTAGAGCAGTACCTCCTACTGTTGTGTTGGATAGGCAGCATGGTTTTAGAAAGCATCACAGTACTGAAACTGCCCTGATTAGATGAACCACACATGCAATAAATGCCATGGACAAAGGGATGCTGATGGGGGCTGTCTTTCTTGACCTTACAAAGGCATATGATTTGGTCAGTCATAATCAGCTCCGGGCCTTGACTGTCTCTCACAGCACTGGTTCACTCACTATTGGACAAGCAGGTCTCAGGAGGTTAAATAGAAGGGCATTCACTCCATTGAGAAGCCTACTATAGATGGTGTCCCCCAGGAGTCTATCTGGGTCTCTTACTGTTTTCTATATTTGTTAATGACATGTGAGAAGACTGTGGTGAAGGGAACCTATAGCTCTATGCAGATGATGTGGTTCTATATAGAAGTTCCACTGGTGTTAACATTATCAGTACCCAGCTCACCATTAATTTCTGTGCTCTAGAAAAATGGTTCTCTGATAGCAAGCTTGTGATGAATGAAAAAAAGAACAAGGCTGTTCTCTTTGGCTCAATAGACTTTGGAACAGATAGACAACACATGCTGTCCCTAACTACCTCATCTGGCTTACAAATCAAAGTGGTGGACAAGATAAAGTATCTTGGGGTCTATATTAAAGAAATCACTTTCAGACCCCAGGTCAATCATATCACAAAATCTCTGAACCAGAAAATTAGACTACTGTACTGCCTGGGTGATTTTCTAACCTCAGTGTCCAGGCTTGCTATAGCAAACAGTGTACTGCTCCCCCCTCGTTGCTATTTGATGCCTCTGTACTTCAGTTCCTTAGGAGTTCTGAGACTAACAGGCTCAAGGTTTTATATAACAAAATTAGTTGTTTTGCATTTGGGGCACCTCCCAGGAAGCATTTTTGGTTTATTTAGTTTTTGTTTACCGGGTAGGGTGCGCTAGGCAGTAACATGCCTATTTTCAGGCACGACCCGGGAGAGTACAAACAACAGGAAATTACATGGTTACGGTAACAACAACAGGACTTATACATGGTTCATGGGGACAAGGCAAGTACTGTAGGTACATTTGGCAGAAGAAAAACAAAACAAAAAGTGCCATATCATGAGAAAGTACACAAACAGTGCATACAGTCGGTGGTACATTAAGAAATTGTTCAGGAGGTTAAGGTGTATCACAGTGAAAATACAATAAAATGAGTCTTATTCACAGGAAGATCACAGGGGTTAAAGGTTGTGACAATTAGAAACAGTTCATTGCTAGTCAGAGTAGATACAGTACAGATATTGCATCACTGTGAGGTTCTCTCCTCCTTAAAGCAGCTTTCCCTGGAAGGGAGAAAGCTGTACCCCCTTATTATGCCTGAATTTTTTTAAACTTACCAAATTTAAACCCTGCCTAGTTCAACTGGTGTGTTAATTGCTAAACCTAAGAAGTGCTCACTCCAGTTCTCAAATTGTAACCTGCTTGAGATTCCCAGGATAAAAACAAATGCAGGCAAGAGGTCTTACACCTACTCTGCCCCATCTCACTGGAATTCTCTACCAGCACAGCTGCAAAATTCCTCTTCTCTTAGGGGGTTTAAAATAGGGCTGAAGTCTGTTCTACTGGAGCACTGTCACTGTACTTGTTACCATTGAATGATAACCATATCAAGAGTGTTTCCTTCATGTCGTTCTTAAAGATTTTTACCTTGTTTGATGCTGGGTCTTGATCTAGTTGTATCTCTGTGTCATGTTGTAATCTATCTGCAATGCTCCATGTACTGTACATATTATGTTATCCTAACCTCTTGTAAAAAGTGTATGCCATGAACATTTACTGCCAGCGTATTTTGTCTGTAATTGATTCCTATCCCTTGCAAATAATTGTATGCAGTGTGCTTTTTATGTCTGTATATTTGCCTGTAAATAATTCTGTGTCACCCCTGAAAAAAGGACCTATGGTCTCAGTGGGCATACCTGGTTACTAAAATTCAGTCAATCAATCAATCAATCAATCAATCAATAAATGTAGTAACAGCATCTGCAGAGTGGCACTGTGTGTGTCTTCTGCTCTCCCTTGTTGGTATGTGGAGCTCAATCAGGATGCCAAGTGTTGGGAGAGGGGGAGTATATAGTTCCTAGGACTTGATTTGGTGATACTAGTGGGGTATGGCCAACTCTCCCCCAGTTGGCAGAATGGTGGAAACAAAGTGGTATGCTCCATGCCAGGGCATATATTAGAGGGCACCACAGGTTAGGAGGGGAGTCTTAGGGTCTTAAGATATAATTTAATGATGGGTGCACAGCAAGGTGGGGAAGTTACGTCCCATCTGGCTGACCAGCAGCTCCTCAACTGTGAACGAGTGTCTCTGAAGGGTCCAACGCCATGACCAGCCATGTAGCAACCTGGAACTGTGTGTCTTACGGATCTGAGGGTGTAGTGCTACCAAGTTGTGTCAGGTCTTGGAAAAGATCATCAAGAACACCAAATATTAGAACACACAAAATAGAGCCGCTCCAAGAAACTGGTGCAAGTGCATAAACATACGCAAAAGACTCAGCACAGAAAAGTGCACTGTATTTATCCCCACACAGTTCACTGCCCAGACCTTCTTGGTTGCAGTGACTGACAAGTTTATTATTGAATACACTAAGATGAAAAACGGCAACAGTGGTGCAAAAATTGCCCTGATGTTTCGCTCTTGCAATCTTTTTCAAGGAATTGGGTGCCAGTCCTTACAATGAAGAGGACACATTGTGGGAGGGAGAAATTGTATTAGCCAGATTATTTGGAGCTATTACTACCCCAAATCATCCACAGGGGGTCAGGACGAGGAGGGAGGGAACCTGGGTGTGGACACCCACCATGCGGCCACACAGTTTCTTAGGTGGGGTCACTAGAGTGGTGCAATCCCAATGCCAAGGTTTGCGTGTGGGTGTAGGTGATTCATGTTTGAACAATGCAGCCATGCTGGACAGACAGATATGAAAACCTAGGTTGTTAAGTGTGAAGCATTTCAAAAATCTGGAAAAAAAACTTTACTTCAGACACAACACAATCTGACATTTCTTCTTGAACTGTCATACACAAAATGGGTTAAGGAAGTCATCTTCCTAAAGAATGTATTAGCAATGTTCATTTGTAATTATGAAGCATGCACGGTCCCTACCAAGGTCAAGTCAAATTACTTTAAACAATGACTAGTGCTTTGTCTTTTAATTACCCGGCATGAAAGATGCATGTGCAGTAATCAGTCTACAGTAAGGAACTGGTTAATCCTGATTGCACAGTGTATACAAAATCTGCATGACTACAGCACCTGTTAGTCAGCAAAGAATGAGTCATCCTGCTTCTGCTTAAAGGTTTTTGCTTACAGTATGTGTCACAAAACAGGTTTAGGATATCCCTTCAGTGTTAAATAGATGACAATGAGTATGATTGAGTTACATCTTCCACTAGCCCTGAGGATAATTAAAAACTGAATTGCTATTTATTTTTTTAAACCCTCTAAGTTATAGGTTTTAGGGAAGCAGCAGTTGTAGCTGGCACAAGTTGTAAAGGAAAAGAAAGACAGCTTAATGGATTCTGAACATGACAAAACACTGGCTCAGGATGTGGGCTGACTATTTTACATATTCTTGGTGGTATATAAGCAATAAGACTTGACATGATGGGTGGTGTTTCAGTACAGTTCAGCACTGTCCTCACTGGAGTGTCTTATGCTTAGAAAATGGGGAAAAAGCTCAATTTAAATAAAATAAAATGACTTGTTTTATTGTTGGAAATAGTCCTTCCTCTGATGCAGTTCCTTACTTATAGGATTTCACTAGGTGACACTGCAGGACTGTGCTCCCAGGACATGGTTAATGCAAACACTATGACTTCATTTAAATCTAAACTAGATGAGTTCTTGTTGTTCCAATAATAGCATATGGACCCATTATTGTGGAGACAGGCCAGATAGGCACACGCCTTCTTCTGTCTAGAAACAAATTATGAAACCATGTATAAGTTTATTACTGCAACTCCCTCTCAGAGGACCAGTACCGCACATTTTTCTGTGTTACAGGCTTTGGATATTTGTGTCTCGACTGCTAAATGAAATGCCATTACCATAGTGTCTGCCTACCTACTAGCTGCCTAGCTAGAGCTCAGCTGGTCTCCTTTGCATAGAACATAGTTTAATTTTGTTGCTGTGTGGTTTTGGTGGTTTCTTTACTGATTTGTTAATTGACCAGGAGTCACTTCGGTATTTCACTAATCACTATCTCTCCCTTGTGTGCAGTGGTTGTTTGAAAAGCCGTCGGTACAATTTGCATATGGATTGCTTTATTTCTGCCTTTTTTTTGGCTTGCCAAGGCATGAGCATTGTCTCTGACTCAAAGCCAGAAACTGTGAATGAAACATAACAAGAAAAAACCTAGAGCACAGGCAGAGACTTTGAAAGGATGGTAGCATCTATTAGATGAAGGAGGGTGCACAATTTTCTCTGAGGATTTCTAAGGCCCCGTCCACACTGCACTGCTCAGACCCCGTAATGGATAGAAACCATTACAACTGGGGAGCGGTGCAGTGTGTCCACACTCTCATGGTGTCCATTACAGGACCGGCACCGCTGGTCCACACTTCGGGAGCCGGGCGACCGTTACTGTGGCACCTGATCCCACAATGCAGCTCACACTGCACTAGGGGACCGGTGCCAGGCGTCCACACTACACCCGGTAATGTTAGCGAGGTGTACCTGGTTTCATAACCATCGCTGAAACCACATATGAGGTGGTTTCAACAATGGTTATGAAAACGCCTTCTGTAATGTTACAGGTTTAAATGCAAAAAGGTTGCGGTAACAGTTTGGGCACACTGTAACGTTACAGAGGGATAATGTGGACAGAGCCTAAGTCAGCCTCAGACCTGAGTTGCATGAATTAGTGAAAGATTAGATTCTTCAGAGTAAAAAAGCTGAAAATAAGTGAAACTAACTTATTACAATGGTGTCTCACTGAAGAAATACATGGAAAAGCAATGGATTCCCAGTCAGGTCTGCACAGTGACAAAGGACCATTGGGTGGCTTTTGCAAGGATAGTTAGTACAAACTGAGTTAGGAAGAGGCACTTGAACTTTGCTCATTAGCTGAGCCTGATCCAGGACATATATGCAGGGAGTGAGTAACTTAGTGGGCCAACTCTTCAAATCCTTCGATATTTTCACTTATCTGAGGGAAAACCCAGCAAAAATCAAACCTCTTAGTTCTGCTGAGTGCTCCCAAAATGCAGAAACACTGTGGTTGGTCATCACTGCCAAGAGTTATGTTTCCAAGTCCCAACAGTGCTGACATGCTGCAGCCTCTCCAAACTGAATCAATGCTGAGTTGCCATCTGAAAGAAAGAAAAGCTGCCTGAAATACTTCCTTCTTATACACTGAGCACACCTGGCCCAGCTTTCCCTGGCAGCTCTAAACAATTTGATGCCAGTGGGATTTTGAAATTCAAATCGACCGCTGATTGGGGAGGTTCAGCACCATGTCAGTGAATGACTGAATGGGATTAGGAAGCAGGGACATTTTCTGCGGGGGGAGGGGGGACAAGAAACAACTCAGCTAAGCATTTTTTCAGCAGAGATACGGAGGAAGGAAGGAGGGAGGGAGGGAAGGAATACAAATGATGGCAGAGGGTCACAGAGGGAGTCAGCATGGGCTTTGTTATTTTTTGCCGGAGTGGACTCTGACTGATCACACTAGTTAAACCTGCAGGGTGTGTGTGTGTGTGTGTGTGTGTGTACGTGTGTGTGCATGCAGTGTGCTGCAAGGCCAGGCTCGCAGCACTCAGTGGACTCAGACAGCTCCAGCAGAGATAATGAACAAGCAGTCAAAAACATATATCTTAGTATCTTATTTGCAAACACCCCTAAATGGCCATGCCCCTAGGCTGCAGCCTACTTAACCTCTGCATAAAAACTGCCCTGCATGCATTCCACAGCCAAGTGTCACCCATTTCTCCCAGAGTTACTTGCGCTTGTGTGCTCTCTCTCTCTCTTCCTCTCTCTCTCATTCCATAACTCACAGAATGGCTCAGAGTAGAGAAAAAAATGGCGACTACTTGAGAAATTAGGACTCTGCTTGGAGTAAATGGATCCTTTAGGTAACAATGCAGACTGGTACTGGGACTTTCTGATTTTACAGGGCAGTGTTGGCACATAAAGGCGTGGCATTATAGTGTCATTAGCCAATCAGAAGCAGAGAGTTTCCCAACCTATTTTATAACCCAGAATAATCAACCAACAGGTAGTAAGGTGAGAGCATGCAAGCCATTAAGAAAGTAGTCACAGCTCCCCAAAGATCACCATTACTGGTGCCCCCCCAACCCTAAGTCATGGTACACATGGATTTACATGCTTGTGTTCACATTTTGTTGTATATCCGTGTCGCTGTACATGTTTGTGAGTGTTTTTGTGTGTTTATGTGTTTGTGTGCGAAGGTGGGAAGTGGGTCTGTCTATAAATGTTTCTGTATGTACATGTGTAACCTCTTAAACCTGCTCCAACACTGTGTTTGGGTAAGAGGCGGGTTAAGGAGCAGAAATCCTGGCTATGTGTAATTGAGCCACATCATGTAATCTGCAGTGCTCTGAGCATGCCCAGAAGAATATTTTGCAGTTCTGGCAGCTATAGTGTAAAGGTTATTAGTGTGCCTTGAACATGCCCAGTGGAAGTGTGGTGGCCAAGTTGTAATGCCTTGCCCATGCTCGGTGCTGATACACAAGAATCTTATTAAATAGCTGAAAGGCAAGGCAGTCATTTAGTCCTGAGTAGCCCAGGAGGAGGAGAAAGCTAATGGGAGAGGCTGTGAATCAAACCAGCCCAGGGAGCATGAGGGCCCAGCCAGGTGCAAGACTCACTACCTTTATTTGTGTAATTGCAGAAATTGTTACTGTGAGTTTAGAAACCAACCTGAGAAATCATATCAGATATCATACCAATGAGGACCAAGACATCAGGACAGTTCAGCCTAGGAAGTATGTTCAAGTCAACAATTGTGCTACAGTTTTAGAGACATTGTTTGCAAGTAACCCGGGAACATTCTGGATAAAGGAATACTGTTGCATGAAAAGTGTATGAACATATGCTGGAATGTCTGATAAACAATATGATGCTAAAACCCCACTGGATAAGTAAGGGTCTTAGTAATCTGCTGCACATTTGTATGGTGTAGTAGGCCTGGTGAAACTGTTGTTATAGTTTTGCCAGTTTTTTCTGTTAGTATTTCTAGAAAAAAGTAAAAGTAGCAACTTTATGCCACACTTTGTGTTGGTGTGTTTAGTAAGCAATAAGACATGACAGGGTGTGGGTTAAGACACTTTAACACATGGCTAGGAGGCGTAGTGAGGCATGAGGCCACTGGTCTAGTGCGTCCAGCCTCCTAGCTGTGTAATCAAGTATCTAACACACAGACCCTGGAGTGGCTTATTGCACTTATGAAATGGCTATCAAAAATACAGATGTATGTGATAGCTAAAATGTATAGTATTTAATAGCAAAAAAGGAAAATGTTTAAATTTTTAATAAAATCATTCCTTCGCCTACTTTTTTTTTTTTTTGGAGTTGAGGACTTTTGAGCTGTTTCGGCTTCCGTATTTGTATTTTTCCCCATGTAGTTGTCATGGCACCACCCTTACACCACCCCCACCCACTATCCAACTAGCAGCACCCCTAATTTTTTTTTTTAAGAATCTGGTTCATCCTACCTTTATTTAACACAAAAAGTATCTGGTTGATCCTGCTGTTTGCCACCATCAGGAGATACCGCAGTCCAAGCAGGAATGGCAAGTCCGTGGCAGACTGGCTTCAAGCTTGAGTGAGTTATCAATTGAGCGCTTCCTCTGTGGTTTCAGCAGTGGGGAGGGGGTCGAAGCCATTGTTTCTCACCACTGCACTTGCTCCTGGTGCTGCTCCTCGGCATCTGTCAGTCAGGAACAGGGGGGCTCACGCGCCGTCTGTGTCACATGGTAATTACACCTCAGTGTTGTGTTGAGCGAGTGGGCGGGTTTCGAGATGATTGCAATCATGGCAGTTTTTTTTTTTAAATGATGCAGGTTGTGCATTTACTTCAAGATATGCGAGTGAGTGTTAACTTCACAGTAAGGGTGGCATCACTTCTGGCACAAAACAAGATAGTGGCTATTTGATTTTAGAACATTCTTTGTGGGCAGCATCACCCATATCAATGCCTAGTGGGTATTGCCTGGTCTTATTCCTGTGTTAGCACACAGTCAGTGCCCAATGAGAATGCTTGAATTTCAATGCCTATTTCATAATTGTGCTTAGAATCCACTGAGAAGCTGCTATGGCAGTGCATGGTGCCTTTTAGACCAGGCTACCAGGGGGTTGTTCCACACAGAAGGTGATGTGCCAGTCCAACTGTAACAGAACCCTACAAGGCATGCCTAGTTATTTTACACAGGCTGCCTCAGGGATTACAGAGAGTGGTGTCTGAACAATGGGGACTGGTGCCATCTAGTGGAACATTTTAATAATTAAAAATATTTCCTTTGTAAAGCCCTCAGTGAGTTCTCTAGCAAACGGCATCCATCGACTCCCAGGGAAAACACTAAGAGAAGGTGGCTTATGGAGCCTGTGAACATTACCGTTTTCTCCCAGAAAGGTCTGTGATGTTAGATGGAGTATCCATTGATGTACCAGCTGATAATGTAAAGAAATTTCTTGAAGTATGTTACAAAGTAAGAGAGCTTTAAGGGAGCATTACCTGACAGAATGTTATATGAATATGGTGACACATGCTGTATTTATGTTGATGGAGACTCTTCCCCAAAGTAAATTGCAAGAAAAGTGGTAAGTTATACCAGAAAATGTTTCTGTACCTCTGAATACTACTGATTCAGAATGAACCACAAGTAATGGTAACCCAAAGGGGGGCAGAAAGGCCTAGATTTTATCCACCCTTAACCCCTATGCTTGAAGAAAAAGACACGGGTAAAAGTCATAGGTGAGAAACACCCAGATTGGGGTAGTCTGTGCCATCAAATCCTTTTAAAGGTACAGCCCTCCCCTCCCATTCTACATTGCCTACCATCACTATGCCTAGCAACTGAAAAAGGTAATAGAAACATAGAAGTTGTTGGCAGATAAGGGTCACTTGGCCTACTTAGTCTGCCCTATATTTCCTACCTACAGTGCCACCTGTAACCCTGCTTGGTCTCTGGCTTACACCCTCTTCTTGCTTCTAAGATTCCCTTGTGCCAATCCCATGCATTCTTAAATCCTGTGACCATTCTGGCCCCCACCACTTCCTCTGGGAGGCTGTTCCAAGCATCCACCGCCCTCTCTGTGAAGAAGTATTTCCTCATGTTTCCTCTGAGACTCCCTCCCTTCAGCTTCATATTGTGTCCCTTTATCCTTGAGCATCTTTTCCCTTGGAAAATGCTTCCTTCCTGTGCCTTGTTTATTCCTGTGAGGTACTGTACTTGAATGTCTCTGTCATATTCCTCACTTCCCTCCTGCCTTCCAGGGAGTACATATTTAAATCCTTGAGCCTCTCTTCATAGTGCTTCTGATGTACACCCTGCACCATTTTGGTTGCCCTCTTTTGTACCACCTCCACCATATCTATGTCTTTTTGGAGCTGGAACCTCCAGAACTGTACACAGTATTCAAGTTGGGGTCTCACCAGTGATCTATACAGGGGTAATACTACCTCTCTCTTTCTGCTGGTGATGCCTCTCCCTATGCATCCAAGCATCCCACTAACTTTTCCCACTGCCTTATGACACTGTTTAGCTACCTTTAGGTAATCAGAGATGATCATCCCAGGTCCCTTTCATGCTTTGTTACTGTTAATACCGCGCCTCTCAGTTACCTCCAGGTTTCTGTGCCCCATGTGCATGACCTTGCAGTTTTTCATGTTAAAACCCAGCTGCCAAACCCTTAACCATTCTTCCAGTTTTTTTTAAATTGTCCCTCATTCTTTCTACCCCCTCAGTGTGTCTACTCTGTTGCAGAGTTTTGTGTCATCTGTGAACAGGCATACTTTCCCTTCCAGTCCTTCCGTAATGTCACTAATAAAGACATTGAAGAGGACCGCCCTAGCACTGATTCTTGTGGCACACTATTGGTCACTTTGCCTACTCCAGAGTGGGTGCCATTTACTACCACCCTCTGACTCCTACTACTCTGCCAATGTTCTACCCATTTTACTACTTTAGGCCCTACTCCTAGGCTCCCCAGCTTGTTTATCAGCCTCCTATATGGAACGGTGTTGAAGGACTTGCTGAAATCTGGGTAGGCCACATCCACCACCCCTCCTTGATCCACCACCTTGGTCACCCAATTAAAGAACTTGATCAGGTTTGTCTGGCAATGGATGTTGTAGACTATTGGCAGCAAGGTATTTCCCAATCCTTTCCTTCAATAGTGATTCCATCATCTTGCCCACCACCGATGTCAGGCTGGCCATCCTGTAATTCCCTGCCTCCTCCTTATTTCCATTTTGTGTAGTGGGACTACATCCTCCCTTCTCCAGTCCCCCGGTACCTACTCTGTTTCCAATGATAGGTTGAAAAGGGCAAGTCAGAGGTGCAACCAGCACCTCTTTCAGTTCCTTCAGTATCCTTGGGTGCACCCCGTCTGGCCCCATTGCCTTGTCTACCTTTAACATTGATAGTTCCATAAGCACTCTTTCTTCTGTAAAAGGACTTTTGTCTATCTCATGCCCCATCATACCTTTGTCTTTAATCTTTGGCCCATTTCCATCCTCCTCTTCCTTAACTACTGAGCAGAAGTATTTGTTCAATATATCTGCTTTTTGGTGGTCCTCTTCCATGCTACCCCCTTCTTCCCCATTCAGCCTTACTAGCCTTACTTTGTCTTTCTCTTTTCACATACATATCACAAATGTTTTTTATTGGCCTTTGATACTAATTTGGGAATCATTTCCTCTGTGCTTAGCACTCCTAACTGCTTTCCCTGCCTCCCTTTGTTTCTCTCTGTAAGTCTCCCTATCCCCCTCCTTCTGCATTTCTTTATACCTTCTAAATTCTATATTTTTTGCTCTCACTTTTTCCGCTACCTCCTTAAAGAACCATAGTGGTCTCCTTTTCCTCTTGCTTTTGCTAACTTGCCTGATACAGAGGTTCATTGCTTGTTCAATGCCCTCTTTTATTTTTGCCCACTGTTTCTTAACTCCTTCCAGTTTTCCTATCCATGCGAGGGCCCTCCTGACGCATTCTTCCATTTTCTTAAACTCAGCTCTTCTGAAGTCCAGCACCCTCGTCCTTGTGTGATTCAATTCTGACCCAGATATTATATTAAACCACACTGCACGGTGATCACTGGTCCCCAGGTGGTCCCCTGGTAAATATTGAACTGTAGATAGATATTTTATTTATATAGTGCCCCTCTCTGGGGACTCAGAGTGCTTTACAATACAGTTTCAAAACACCATAAAATAGGTAACCATTCATAAATCCAATACAGAGCAAAGCAGCAAAATACAGAAAACCATTTAACATATAGAATAATAATTAAAAACCATAAAATGCCCGGTGAAATAAAAAGGCTTTGAATACCTTTTTAAAGGATTCCATCAAGGGTACCTCCTGAAGCTGTTGAAGGAGAGAGTTCCAAAGGATAGGTGCTGCCACTGAAAAAGCATGATCACCAGAGTTCCTAAGCCTCACCCTAGGAACGATGAGGAGGTGACCATCAGTGAAACGGGCAGTGAGGCACCAGGAGATCTTGCAGGTAGACTGGTCCCCGAACATGTGGTTAAAGCTGAAAGTAGCAACACTTGTAGCCACTTGTACAAACTAAAAAGCTTTTCTGGCACTGTTTCAAGACCCAAGGGGGTGGTAGATCTTGAAATCTGGAAACTGCAGATTCAACAAGTTTTATGGATACTGAAATGAGACTTATCAGAAAGAAAAGAAAACAAATGGAAAGTCTTCTGCCACCATACTGAGTACAGTTTTGTACTTAGGATCCATAGCAACAGCAGAAGAGTGTTATTTTCAAATGGAAAATACATATGGAGCAGTGATCAGCACTAAGGTACTCTATTCTAGGTCTGTGTCTTGCCAGCAGCTATCAGATGAGAAGCCTTCTCAGTAGTTAACCAGGATGTACGCTTGCCTCAGAAAATTAATAGAGAGAGATGGTCTAGTGTGATAGGACCCAGATCAGTGGGTGGTAAAGCAGTTTGTAAGTGGTTGTTGGGATAAGTTTTTGATTACCCAGCTGCATCTTTGGGATTACCATGATGACAACCAAGGGATGAGGACCCCATACTCAGGATCCACGACTGGTGTTCGATAAAATTTTTGTCGAATGCCCTGACAGTGAAACTGGCAGGTTGACTGCATTTTGCAGTTGGCTGCCAGTTTCCACTGGCACGAAGTGTTTTCTTTGTGGGGGCTTTGCCCCCCCTCACCCCTCACCCCCCCAACTTCGAGTCGGAACTGATTGGGGGTGCAGGACCCCCGACAGACAGTGCTAGGTTCCAGTGGGTTCCCTACAGTGATGAGGCACTGTAGTCACTGCAGGGGACCTCGCTGTTGGGTGGGATTACCCCATACTCAAAGCTGCTCCTGAAGGTTCACAGTGGAAAGAAGACAGAGAAGGCAAGGAAAAGAAACAAGCAGTGGGATTCAATTAAGGACTGCAAGTCAGATTGATAGGACTGGTGCCCAAGGGAGCAATATAGAATATGTGTGGCAACCCCCTAATAGTAACCGAAGAGTTACAGACCTGGGAGAGGTTGGAACGGTTAACTCACCAGAAGCTGCAGAAAAAGAGATAAGGCAAGAGCCAGACAGTCACCTGCCATGGAACCCAAGCCTGCAGGAATGATGTGAAACCAAATAGCTTGAATGGAGCATGAGGTATCATAATTTGATGAGCTGGAGGACTTGCCAAGAGGGCCCACAAATGTTGCTGTGTATGTGGCTGGGGTAAAAACTTCCTGTGTCATGGATACAGGATCCCAGGTAACTTGTGTTTCTGAAAGTTTCTACAGAAATCACCAGTCACACAGAACAGTACAACCCTTGAAAGACATATTGCAAGTGATAGGAGCAACAGGGCAAGAGGTGTATTACATAGAAAGAACTCAATTTATTGGAGGTGAGAGTTCCTGAGCTTGTATGTGGAGTCTGTCAGGCTATGGAAGTCAGAGCTCTAGTCTGCCCATACAATAGAGCAAATGAAGCAATCCCAGTGTTAATAGGGGCCAGTGTAACTAAAAAGATGCTGCATGAGTGCTGTAGGGCATATGTTCATGCAAGCTGTTTTCCTGGAAAGAAGATTGGATGGTGTTACAGTATATACGTCCCTGTCTATTGTACTGAAGCAACACAGGCTCCTAGGACACAGAAACTGGTGAGAATTGTATGGTGCAAACCAGTTAAGACTGCCAAAGGAAGTACAGGAGAGGTACAAATTGTCATATGAATACCATCCAACCAGACAGAAGCTGTTGTTCTGCTGGAAGCAGTGGATGATAAATCCTTCCCTGGAGGCCTAGTTCTACAGACTCAATTTATGCAAATTTCAAGAGTCACCTATGTCAAGATTGCAGTGCAACTGAAGAATATGTCAGAGAGAGACACAATGATGTACCCCCAGAAGATTGTAGTTCGTGGAGACTTGATACATTGGATGAAACCTATGCCTCCCCTCAAGGTTAAGCATGGACATACAGGGAGAACTGAACAAGTAATGAAAACAAAAAAAAAAAAAAACACCCCAGAGCCAAGATGTGCTTGGACACACAGAACTGGACAAGGCACAAAACTCTGGTACCAAAAACCACAAAGAATCAGTCACACAGCCGGCTGGAGTTCAAAAATGTATATAGATTTTAATATCCAAATGTGTGCAATTAACCTCTTACCAGGGAGAATGGGGGAGAAACCAGCACCTCCTACAGGTTTCACCAGAAGGGCATCCTCAAGGAGTGGCAACCACAGGTAGCTTGGAAGTATTTAAACAAAGTGTTAAGAGGGGTATACACACAATTTTATAAAAGTGTATAAAGCTTAAATATACAAACTTATCTACAGAGGATTAATAAACAGAGAATGTTGTTAATTATTTGTATACAATAAATATATCATATTAGTCTAGATATGCTCATCTTAAAATGAAAAACTCTGTTGAAAATAGTTCTTGGAAAGAACCCCCCTCCCATACATAAACACCAAAACATACGTGACATGAAAATCCCTATAATAGCAAAGAATCAAGCAACGTCTATGAATCAAAACATAAATACATGAATCAATCAGTATCCAAAATATTAATAATAAAAACACATCCATTTTACTGCAGAAGTATAAACTGATATTGTGTCACTCTTCTGTTTCATTCCAGTAATTAGGATATGAGCCCACGAGATAGTTCATTTTCAAGGAGAGAAAAGAAAACCTGCTTCATTAGAGGTATATATCCTATTTTTCCAAAAACATTGAAAGGTCAATATCTTCGTGAGTTTGGGTTTTTTCATCCCACCCAACGTAAAAATCCAAAAGGCCTCCCTTTCACTGAGTTCAGCTTCTAAATCCCCACCTCTAGGACCTAGACTGACTTTCACTATGCCACAAAAAGAGAAACTATGCACTCCAGTTCCCTTAGTCTGATATAGATGAGCTCCTAATGCATGTCTCATGTCATTGTTTTGTATGGAACTCAAATGCTCACCAACCCTTGTTTTGAACATCCTCCTAGTCTTACCCACATAAAAAGCTGAGCATTTACAGATAGCTAAATAGACTACCCCATAGTGAGACAATTCATAAATTGTTGAATGGTGAACTTCTTGCTGTTAGTGACTGCTTCAAATGTTTTACACTTCATGTCATTTGAACAGTGAATACTCTATCACAACAAAAATTCCACTTAGGTCTGTTTGGGAGCCAGTGCTGGGTTGTGGAAACATTCGGTGGCTGAAAACTGTGTACAAGCATATCACGTAGGTTAGG
Organism: Neoceratodus forsteri; assembly: GCA_016271365.2. Taxonomy (NCBI): domain Eukaryota; kingdom Metazoa; phylum Chordata; order Ceratodontiformes; family Ceratodontidae; genus Neoceratodus; species Neoceratodus forsteri. Next base: position 1,017,552,497 of record CM057454.1, on the reverse strand, counting down.
ACTCCTCCTGTAGGTTGCCCTAGGAGGAGTTTCTGCTATCTCAGACAAAGTCAGTTCTGTGCCCAAAATGTGGCAAAATTAAAAAAAAAAAACAATTTTTAACAACATAACTGTTGGCACAGTAACTGGTGATAAAATTAGTATAGTTGTGCAAGTTGTCCTGTTTTTGTTTATACTGTAATAGTGCCCTCTGAGGCATAGATCCACCCTATCTCTTAATTGTGCTATCAATGTGCTACCATATCCCCCTTTTCCTGAACCTATGTTCCAGTTTGTCAGCCCTTTGGTTGTAAGTATCAACACTGGAACAATTACGTTTAACCCTCATGAATTGTGAAAAGGATATATTGTTTATGGTGTGGCATGGGTGACGGCTACTGGCAAACAGTAAACTGTTGGTATCAGTGTCCTTTCTATACAGGTCTATTTCTATAGTACCTTTTTCTGGTTTTTTTAATTTGTAAATCCAAAAAATATATGTTTCTTTCACTATACTTCACAGTGAATCTCAAATTAGGATTTGAATTTTCCAAGTACTGTATAAATTTTAGTAGTTCTGCCACACTTCCACAATACAGCAGTAGAACATTATTAGTATACCACCTCCATAATTCCATGTGTTCAAAGAAGTTTTTTTTGTGTCATAAATGACCTGTTGTTCCCATAGGCCCATCTATAAGTTTGCAAAAGTGGGGGAAAATGTAGCCCCATAGCTGTCCCCTTTATGTGAAGAAAATACTGTCCCTGGAACAAAAAAGTGTTCTTGGTCAACACAAAAGATGCCAAATTTACAAGAAAATCAATCAAAGTAGAAGTATATACTGTTTCCATTTGCAACCAGTAACACAAGGCTTCTAAGCCTTCTTTGTGGTGCCACATTTGTATACAATGCCTCGATATCTAATGTCACCAGTAGCCAATCCTGTTCTGGCAGTAAATCTCCCAGGACACACAATATTTCTGTAATGTCCCTAATGTAAGAGCGCAGCCTAGGGACAATGTGATGAGTATGTCCGTCTACAAATCTGGACAGGGGTTCAACTAGAGACCTTATCCCTGATACTACTGGGTGTCCTGGGGGATTGACCAGTGTTTTGTGAATTTTAGGCAACAAATAAAATGTTTGTCTGATAGGGTGTTGGACTGTTAGATATGTTTGACTTTCTTGTCAAACTGGAAATGGCACCACAATCCACACAGGGGTTGTATACAGTCCCCCATTTCAGGGGGAGAAAATGGACAAAGAAATGATAGAAGGCATCCTTAGGATGGCAGAAAAAGGGGGGGAGATTGCTGATAGGGGACCTGAATATGCCAGATGTTAACTGGAGCACCTTTGCTGCAGTCACATCCAAGAGGAGGGCTATTCTTGATGCCTCAGACAGCTAGTGTTGGAACCCACTTGGGAGGGAGCAATCTTAGACCTGGTACTCTCAAATGGGGATGGAGAGAGAACCTCAGATCTAGAAGTGGGTAGCCATCTGGGAACGAGTGACCACCAAATAGTGTGGTTCTCAATAAACTCATCTGTAGAGTCAAGCCATATAAAAGTGAAGGTACTGGACTTCAGGGGGACTGATTTTGTCAAAATGGGAGAGTGCCTCAGAAAAGCACTGGCAAACAGGCAAGAAGGAGGGGTGCAGCAACAATGGGAAAACATCAGAATTGCCATCACAAAGGCAACAAGCCTTTGTGTGAAACAAATAAGCAAATCAAAATGAAAGAAAAAGCCACGATGGTTCTCAAAAGAGGTGGCGGGGAAGGTTAGGGATAAAAAGATAGCATTCAGGAAGTATAAAAAAACACAGAAGGAGCAGGACAGAGAACTGTACCAGTTAAAGCAGAAGGAAGAGTGGAAGGTAGTCAGACTAGCAAAGGCCCAAGCCAAGGAAAAGACAGCCAACTCGGTTAAGAAATGGGATAAAACCTTTTATAGGTACATTAGGGAGCGAAGAAAGACAGGGAGGGATACTGAGGCTGAATAAAGAGGAAGGTGGGTGGGTAGAGAGGGACAGTGAAAAAGCAGGGATACTTAATGAATACTTCTGCTCAGTATTCACAAAGGAGGAGGAGGTGGAGGTACCTAATCAAGTCAATAGAAGCACTCTGGATAGGGGGGTTGATATCAGTCCTTTCACAGAAGAAAGAGTTCTGAAAGAACTCCTAAAACTGAAGGTGAACAAAGCAATGGGGCCTGATGGGATTCATCCCAGAATTCTAAAAGAACTAGGGGGAGAACTAGTAACTCTATTGACTACCCTGTTTAACAAATCATGGGAGGATGGTGTTGTACCTGAGGACTGGAGGAGGGTGGATGTGATTCCCCTTCACAAAAGTGGGAGCAAGACAAAGGCAGGAAACTACAGATCTGTCAGTTTGACCTCAGTGGTAGGGAAAATGATGGAGTCACTTCTGAAGGAAAGAATTGTTGAGTACCTAGAGGACAGAGGGGCACAGAACCCAAGGCAGCATGGATTCACAGCAGTAAGGTCATGTCAGATGAAACTAATCAATTTCTTTGACTGGGGTGACCAAAGTAGTAGACCAGGGAGGGGCTGTGGACTTCACCTACCTAGTCTTTAGCAAAGGCATTTAACATAGTCCCACACAAAAGATTAATAAACAACTTAGCCAGCCAGGGAGTGGGTACCAGGGCGGTAGCCTGGGTTCCGGGACAACAGGAAGCAGAGGGTAATAATAAACGGAGTCCACAGTGAAGAAAGGACGGTTACTAGTGGGGCATCGCAGGGTTCAGTACTGGGTCCAGTCCTTTTTAATGCCTTTATAAGTGACATTGCAGAGGGACTGGAAGGGAAAGTATGTCTCTTTGCAGATGACACAAAGATCTGCAACAGGTTGATGCACAAGGTGGGGTGGAAAGGATGAAAAGGGACTTGGAAATGTTGGAGGAATGGTCAAATGTGTGGCAGCTTAGATTCAATGCAAAGAAGTGCAAAGTAATGCACTTGGAAAACAAGAACCCAGGGGAAGAGTACACAATAGGGGATGAGATACTGACAACAACAAAAATGGAAAGGGACCTGGGGGGTAGTTATATCAGATGACCTAAAGGTGGGCAAGCAATGTGAGAAGGCAGTAAGGAGGGCTGTGGGGATTTATTTATTTATTTATTTATTTATGCATAGGGAGAGGCATCACCAGTTGAAAACAAGAAGTTGTTATCCCTCTGTACAGACAGTTGGTGAGACCCCATCTGGAGTACTGCATGCAGTTCTGGAGACCCCATCTCTGCAAAGACATAGGGTGGAGGCTGTCCAGAGGAGGGCAATCAAAATGCTGCAGGGTCTGCACCGGAAGACATATGAAGAGAGATGAAAGGAACATAATATGTATACCCTCAAGGAAAGGAGGGAGAGGGGGGACATGATAGAAACTTTCAAGTACCTCAAGGGAATCAACAGAGCCCAAGAGGGAAGCATCTTTCAGAAAAAGAGATGTGCAAGAACAAGGAGGCACAATTTGAAGATGGGGGCTCAAAGGTAATGTGAGGAAGTATTTTTCATGAAGAGGGTTGTGGATGCATGGAACAGCCTTCCAGAGTAGGTTGTGAGTCAAAAACTGTGGTGGAATTCAAGAATGCATTGGACAAACATAAGGCAATTCTAGGGGGGGGGGTAGGAGAAAGTAGGCCGTTGGTTAACTAGGATCTGCAGCTTATCCAATAGGTAGGGAAATGGGCAGACTAGGTGGGCCAAGTGGTCCTTATCTGCCATCAGATTCTATGTTTCTATGTTTGTGAAATAACATGCCTTCTCAAAACTGTCCTGCAAAAATAAGTCTATTTCCTCTTTACATTGTGTTGCCAGATCAATCTTTAAACTGACATAAAAATCAGTATTGACAGTTGTCGAAATGCTTCCAGATAGTAGGAGTCTCTTTCAAGCAGGACAATAGCTTTCCTCTTATCAGCAGGCTTTATAATCAGATTCAGATTTTGTTAAAGTTCCACTGAATGAAAGAAGTGCCACTGAAGCTGGATTTTGGGGATTCAACTTTGGATGTGGGTTACTAAGAATACATTGAGAAGATGATCTCTACAGAAACAGAAAATGCTTTTTCCAGGCATGACCTTGATGTAGTACATGTGCCAGGTATCACACATAGGATTCAGCTGAAAGATGATATTTAGTTCAGGAAAAGAGCTCAAAGAGTGCCTCCAGCAGATTTTGGACACCTATGACAGCACCCATTTGAACTGATAGCAATAGGAGTCTATGAAGAGTCAGATAGACCATACACTTCTCCCGTTGTTCTGGTTCAGAAGAAGAATGGGACACTCTGCATGGTAGTGGACTACTGGAAACTGAATAATGTGACACAAAAAGATGCCTATCTACTTCCACTGATTGTAGAGACATCTGCATTGCTCTCTTGATCCATGTGGGTCTCTGTCTTGGATTTAAAAAGTGGGTACTATGAGGTAGAGGTAGAGAAGAATAATCAACTGAAGACAGCTTTTACCACTTCTGTTCATAATTGGCAGTTCAGGATGATGCCCAAATGTTCAACCAAGGCCCCTGCAACCTTCTAGAGCATGATAGAAAAAGTCATGGCTGGAATTAATCTCATAAACCTAGTTGTCTTCTAGGGCGATTAGAATATCTTCTCTGCAACCTTGGAAGAGCATGAAAACCACCTGATAAAAGTCCTAAAAAGACTGGCTGCCTATGGACTGAAGTTATCTGTCTCCCAATGGAAATTGTTACAACTACTGTATCTGTGAAGTACCTTGGATACATGATATATGTAAATGGGATCAGATCTGACAGCAATAAAACATCTGCCATACTAGAATGGTCAAGACCCATCACTATGCAAGAGCTAGGCTCCTTCATGGGGTCTGTGGGGTACTCTCACTGATCTGTGGAAAAGTACTTTAGAATTGCCAAGCCTCTGAGTGCCCTGTTGGAGGGACACATCTGCCAAAAGACCAATGGGTGGAAGAAATGTATGCAGCAAGATATCACGGACTGCTGGTCAATTAAATGTCAACAGGCTTTTATCACCCTGAAGAAGAAGTTGACCTCTACACCAGTACTCACTTTTGCTGATTGGAATCTGCATACAACCTCCACATAGATGCAAGCTTTAAAGGGATGGGAGCCACACTTTACCGGGTTCAACATAGAAAGCTCTGAGTGGTAGCCTATGCTAGTAGAGGACTTAGCAAGAGTGAGAGGAACTACCAAAATTGAAAGAATGCTATCTCGAACCAAGCTACAACCAAAAACACAGAAACTTAGAATCTGATGGCAGATAAGGACTGCTTAGCCCATCCAGTCTGCCCATTCCTCCCTTCCTACACTATTACCACAGACCATACCTGATCTACAGCTCTTTCTCCCTACTCCTTTTGCACTATGATTCCCTTGTGCTTATTCCATACATTCTTGAACCTCACCACTCTTTTTGCCCCACCACCTCTGTTGGAAAGCAGCTGAAGATAGTCCTGCCTTGAGCGGAGAGGCTTACAAAGACAAAATTTGGTCATGAGTGGTACAAGAGGATATATCTTACAGTGGAGAGACAGATTTGGAAACAATGGGGCTAGTAGACACTCAAGCCAGTGATGGGGGAGCAAATCCATCTGAGTATGGAATCCCAGAAGAATGGCTCGGTATGCTCAGCTTACCAGAAATTACTCCAGTTGAATGGAAAAAGTTTCAAAGGATGGAAAAGTGCTTCTCCAGGGTGCTATACTTCTTGGAGAATAACAAAAAGTTAAACATAGATGATGGAGAATGTGAACCTTATGAAATAAAATAATGTAGCAAGAAAGACACAAACTCCAGCTTGAGGAAGGAGTGTTACACCAGGTAGTCCAGAGAAAGGGTAGAGAGATCCAGCAACATGTGTTACCCTACACTCATTGTGTTAGAGCTTTGTCATGTATCCATGATGAAGTAGGTCATGTGGATATATAGATGCATTGAAAATCACACAAGACAGGCTGTACTGGACTAGAATAGGCACAGTATTTAGATCTATTGTAGGACCTGTCAGAGATGCATCCAAAGGAAGGCCAAAGTGGGAAAGCAGCTGAATCAGTTAACACAGACAGGGTGGAAGAGAGGTGGGGGGCCAATTAAGGGGGCCATCTAAGGTATGTATGAGAATGGTAACCAAAAAGAACAGGTTCAAAGGACTGCTATGATTCTCGGCAAGGGTCAGGAAAGTGGTGAGGGCCAAGAAAAGGCCTTCTACAAATTTAAAGAAAAGCGGGGGAGACTGGGGAGAATATTTGCTGAAAAATAGGGAGTCAAAGATGGTGGTCAGGGTGGCAAAAGCAGACACAGAGCTGCATATTGCAGAGGGAGACAAGAGCAGAGAAAAACAGTTCTTTAGTTATATTAGTGTAGGGAATTGTGAGGCTAACCAAGGGGGATAGGGTGAATGAGGCAGATGGGCAAAACACAGCCTTCCTTCTTGATTACATTTGCTCAGTTTTCACTAGGGAGGACAGCAGTTCTTTGCCAGAGAGTGGCATCAAAGCAGCCACTAAGGGGTCCTGGAGATAAGACAGCCAACATACACCAGCAAAAAGGTCCTGCAAGGTCTGGTAGCCCTAAAGATTGAAAGGCCCCTGCACCAGATGGGTTGCATCTAAGGATACTCAGGGAACTGGCAGCAGAACTGGCTGATTCCCTGGTACTGTAGGTCTATTCAACAGCTAGGCACAGGGGTGGTTCTGAAGGATTGGTGGGTGTTGGAGTAATTCCACTCCATAAGGGGGTGGGGGGGGAGAGACAAAAACAAGCAAGGAACTACATACCTGTCAGTCATACCTCTATTTTAGGGAAACTGATGGAGTCAATGGTCAAAGAGGACTTTGTGGGCTACTTGGAGAGCAATGGTCTTCAGGATAGTAAACAGCATGGATTCATGTCAGGAAAGTCTTGTCAGACTAACCTGATTATTTTCTTTGACTAGTGACAAAGGAATTAGATAGGGACCACATTGTGGATTTGCTCTACTGCAACTTCAGCAAGGTTTCTGACTCAGTGCCTCACAGATGCTTGCTGAAGAAGATGGGAGATCTGAGTGTGGCTAAGATCATAGTAAACTGGGTAGGTTACTGGCTAAAGGGGAGGCAGCAGAGGGTAATGGTCAACAGGGTTACATCAGAAAAGAGGGAGGTCATGAGTGGGGTTCCACAGGGCTCTGTTCTGGGTCCAATCCTCCAACATGTTCATCAGTGACATTGGTGAGGGGATCTGGGGCAGGTTGTGTTTCTTTGCAAATGACACTGTGCTCTCTGGGAGGATAGACAGTGATGAGGGAATAATAGAAATGCAGAAAGACTTGCAAAAGTTGGAGGAGTAGTCAAGGGTTTGGCAGCTGAAATTCAACACCAAAAAGTACAAGATTATGTACCTAGGGAACAAGAACCCATGGATGAAGTACTGGATGGGAGGGGGGAGGCATAGTACCATGGCTGAGGAAAGAGACCTTGTAGTTATCATCAGCGACTTCCTAAAGCAATTGAGTCAGCGCAACAAGGCTTATAGCAAGGCAAATAGGATGCTGGGATCTATCAGGAGGTGGTAATGAGAAAAAGAGAGATAATACTTCCCTGTATAGATCCTTGGTGAGACTACAACTGGAGTACTGCACCAAGTTCTAGAGACTGCAACTGAAGAAAGACAGAGATAGGCTGGAGACGGCACAGCACAAGGTAACAAAAATGATTCAAGGCCAGCAGGCCACACCCTATGATGAGTGCCTCAAGGCACAGACATGTACTTGTTGGAGACTAGAAGGGAGAGGAGAGATATGATAGAGACCTTCAACTCCCTAGAAGGAAGTAGCAGGGTGAACTGCAGAGATGATAACAGGTGGGAAGTTCATTCATGAGGGATGTGAGAAAGTACTATTTTACAGAAAGGGTGGTAGAGCCATGGAACAGGCTGCCAGCCAAGGTGGTGGGTGTGAAAACTGTTAGTGTTTTTAAGCATGGCTGGGACAGAATGAAGGGTATAGTGGTTGTTCAGGGCATCAGAATCAGGGAGGTGAATGGGTGGGATGGGAAGGGCTAAGACCCTGGAGGAACAGTAGGTCCCAGGGCTAAATGGGGAACTAAGGCAGAGTAGATGGACCTTTGGTCTTTTTCTGCCATCATTGTCTATGTTTCTGTGTTTCTAACATAAAGGCCTATGCCCCAATTGAGCTGGTATGCATTAATTGACTATTGAGCCAGATGATAAAGACACCTTTTTGATGTCTGGGCATTAGCCACTATTTTTATAGAAAAATAGACAATGATGGAAGAAAAAGACCAACGGTCCATCTAGTCTGCCTGGAGCTCCCTAGCTGCCCTGAGACCTATTGTCCATATTGTCCATTCAGGGTTTTATCCCTTCCAGTCCACCACCTGCTCCCCACCCTACTGCTACTGATCTGAGCAACCACCAAACCTATAACTCTGTCCCAACCATTACTGAAACCATTTATGGTCTTGGTACCCACCACCTCTGCTGGCAGACTGTTCCCTAGCTCTAACAGAACTTCCTCACATCTCTCTTAAACCTTCCCCCACCAGTTTCCACTCATGACCTTGGGTTCTTTATCCTTTACTTCTGTTAAATAGTTTGAGGCAAGTTCACTTGTTTATTGCCTTTAGGAACTTGAAGGTCTCAATCATAGCCCTGAAAACAAACAGAGAGACCCATACTCTAGGTTTTGTATCCAGTCAATGAAACACACAGGAGGCATAACGTATGCTGAAATATCCTGAGGTGTTTATTCACCAAACAAGTTGTAGTACAATTCCATGTAAATGAAACAACTGCAGAGGTGTGAGTATTAGGTGGACACTACAGGCAGGTACCCCAGCACTTCAACTAGGTGGGTCTTCATCAGGGGGTGGCTACCTGGTGGGAGAAACACCCCTTAATACTGATCATCTGGTTCTTTGACCATATATAATGGATTAGGTGACTAGTCACAGGATAACATTTAGTAGTAGTAGTTTAGTATAAAATTGGACTTTCTAGATAATTATGGTAAAAGTAGATGCCAATAAAGTATTTACAAAAGGCTATAGAAAACCTACTGTCACAGTCTGTTGTAAGACACTAGTGCCCACCCACATGCCCTTAATGAATCTATCCCTTATGGGAAATCGCTTAAAATGTAATTGCTCACACACAGTGGATTTGAGGCACAATTAAGAGAACTTTACAACAGGTTCCTTGCCAGAGGCTAAAATAAATCTCTACTTGACTTAGCACTACAAAGCACATGCAATAAAGATAAGGAATCTTTACTCCAACCAAGAAATGTATCACAAAACAAAAATTCCCCAGTGTGCTTTATTGAGGAATTCAACAGCCTAGCTGGCCAAACAGGAGCCATTGTTAAAAAAATACTGGCCACTACTAAATGGTGACACAACCTTAGCTGCATCCCTTGCTGAAAGCCCAAGGATCTCATTCAAACATGCCCCAAAACTTAGAGACAAGCTTTTAAGGAGCCAGTTTAGGACACCACCACTGGAAAATGTCAGTAATTGTTGGCTCCCTGCAAAGCCCAATGGCATTTTTCATTGTGGCAACTGCAACATCTGTGCCTTCTGCCATCAAACAGTCACGTTTGAATTAATGAAATGCAAGAGGAAAGTAGAAGTCAGACAATTTATTCCATGTGGTACTAACTTCATTGTTTGTGTTCTTTGGTGCAACTGCCCCTACGTATATGTTGGCAGGACTATTCACCCACTTAGCGAATACAGGGATATGTCCGTGACATTAAGAAAGGTAGACTAGGCAGTCCTGTAGTGGACCACTTTGCTTCACATCATAACTAAGATCCATTATGTCTGAAATTCATGGAATTAGTCTGCAACGTGAAAATGAGAGATGGCAATAGATTGGAGAGGTTACTGCAGCAAGAAAGCTATTGGGGCTTCAGTCTAGCTTACAACTACATGGCCTTAACATTAGTTGGGATTTAAAACCCTTCCTTTAATCTTACAGTAATACCACCCAGCATTTAAACCAGTTCTCAGACCTTGGATTACCGCCTATACACTTTGCCTGATTGAGCCTACTAGTACAGTAAAATGTACTTTATATGTTAAACCAAAGACAAGGTGCTGTGTCAGCATGTGATCTGAAAGCAAAACAAAATCTTTATATTAAATGCAAGCTGAAAATAGAAAATGGAGTTAAAAATCTACGTTTTGACCTTAGATTTTCTTCAGAAAATATCTAAAAGAGAAAAAAAGAAAGTTAGTGAAGAGGGGAGGTAAAATAAGGGATATATATGTGGGGAAAGAAGAAAGGGGAAGACTCAGGGAGAAGTGATAAAAGGCAAGATTAAGAGAGAATCTGAGAAACAAAAGGGTGGTGATGATGAGAAAGACAAGGCATAATAGGACAAAATGAGCTGGATAAGTCCCCAGGTGGGACTACTTAACAAGGCCTAGTAAGAAGGCTGAAAGGTGACAAATGTGGGGGAAGGAGACAGAGATGGAGACAAATGGCGAAAATGAAAAGAAGCTAAATGTGTACAGGTACAAACAGTCTTTAGGGAAAAAAAGGGCTGAAAGATGTTAGTGGAAAATAAGTCTATCATTTAAACCAGAGGGCTGCTGGGAGCCAAGGAGGATTATCATCTTGGTTTCCATGTTTTTTTCCATGGTCAGAATCCCAGAAGCCCTGCTGAAGGACACAAACAGAAAGGTCTTTGGCACGGTGGTCCCTGGAAATCCCTGAAATGGTCAGCAAGGTGTCTACCAGTCTCTCCGATGTAAATAGATGCACACTTCCTGCAAATAATTCAATATACCACATTAGAGGAGGTACAGGAGAACTCCTTGGTGAAGTGAAAAACACCTCTGGGACCCCAAATTTCAGTCACACTGGAATAAATTTGCAGGTGTAGCAGTGAGTTCTGTTGCAAGGTTTGGTACCTGGTAGAGAGGAACTGTTGGGAGTAGGTAGGCTGCTCTTTACCAGGAGATTTCACAGGTTGGGTGGCCAGCAGTAGGAGGCAATAGGTGGTTCTGTAAAGGAAGCAGCACTGACTGGGTCAGTTTTCAAAACAGGAAAGTTACTGATGATGATCCTGTGAAGAGAAGGTGTACTCTGATGAAAAGAAAGCACTAGTGGAATTCACCGTTGTTCTTGTGTGACAGTATCCTTCCTGCAGGGGTTGAGGTTACGGGGCATGTTACTGACCCGGAAGAGTGCTCTGTCCACTGTGTTTTTAGGGTATCTCCTGTTGATAAAAAAACTATGAATTATTTGGGCCCGCTCAGCAAAATCATCCTCTTCACTACATAATCAGTGAAGTCTAAGAAACTGTGAATAAGGCAGGCCATTCTTGACATGTTTAGGATGGAAGGAGCTGTGGAGGAGGAGGAAACTATGAGAGTCAGTGGGTTTGTAATAAACTGATGCCTTCAGTCCAGTGTTCTGTACTGACAGTTGGATATCCAGAAAAGGCATTGTAGAGGGGGATACTTCAACAGTGTACTGAAGGGAAGGATGAACCATGGTAAATTTGTCGAAGAAGACTTGGAGGGTCTCCCTGGAGCAGGAGGTGATCCCCATACAGTCACCTATGTAGCGTTTGTAGAGTTCAGGCACAGTCCCTGTGAATGAGAGAAAAAACTATTCCTCCACCCAGCCCAGAAATAGATTAACAAAGCTGGGACCCATCTTGGTGCCCATGGCCACTCCGCTGATCTGCTGGAAAAAACTGTTATTGAAAGGAAAAGCATTGAGTTTCAGAACACATTCTGCCAGATGAGTTAATGTGTGTGTGGGTGGCTGCTGGACTTTCTGCTTATTCAGGAAATGCTGCAAAGCTGTCAGGCCATCATCATGGGGGATTACTGTGTAAAGAGATTTGATGTCCATGGTGAATATCCACTGATGAGAGTCACTGAATCTGAACCTGTCAAATAACTGGAGAGCATGGTTAGTATCTTTGACATAGGAGGGCAGGGACTCTACGTGTGGTCTCATGAGGCTGTCCAAAAATGCAGAGATGTGGGATGTGGGGCAGGAGCAGGTGGACACAATAGGATGGCCGTGGTACCAGTTTTGTAGATTTTGGGAAGGAGATTAAACCTGGATGTTCGGGGATGCTGAGCTATGAGTCTTTTAGCAGAAGCAGGGAGCTCTTTGGTTTCAATAGCAGAGGTGATGGTGGTGGTGACCTCAGTCTGATAGTCAGCAGTGGGATCCTGTGGAATGGAAGAGTAAAACCTGGTATCAGAGAGTTGCTTTGTGGCTTTAGTTATGCATAGTTCCTTTTACCAGACCACAACAGCACCTCCCTTATCAGCTGGTTTAATAATAATGTCATCCCTCCATTGCAGAGATCTGAGGGCTGCAAGCTCACCAGTTGTCAGGTTGGAGTGGTTGTGCCTGCAGTGGAAATTGAAGTTAATGGTGTTTTCCATACATTGATTAACAAAATAATCAACAGCAGCAAAAGGTCCTGGAGGGGGTGTCCACGCACTATGCTGGGGATTGATATCATTGATGGTTCTGGTGGTACTGTCATCATCTGCGGGAAGAGGAGTCTCATTAGAAAATGCAGCTCTCAGAACTCTACAGTATCAGACTGAAGTCACCACCACCACCATCACCTTGGCATTGAAAACAAAGAGCTTCCTGCTCCTGCTAAAAATACTTGCAGTTCAGCATCCCCGGACATCCAGGTTTTATCTCCTTCCCAAAATCCACAAAACTGGTACCCCTGGCCATCCTATTGTTTCTGCCTGCTCCTGCCCCACATCCCACATCTCAGCATTTTTGGACAGCCTTATGAGACCACTCATAGAGTCCCTGTCCTCCTATGTCAAAGATACTAACCATGCTCTCCAGTTATTTGACAGGTCAGATTCAGTGGCTCTCATCAGCTCATAATCACCATGGACATCAAATATCTTTATGCAGTGATCCCCCACGATGATGGCCTAACAGGTTTGCAGCATTTTCTGAAGAAGCGGGAAGTCCGGCAGCCACCCACACACATACTAACTCATCTGGCAGAACTTGTTCTGAAACTCAATGCTTTTTCTTTTAATAACACTTTTTTTTCCAGCAGGTCAGCGGCGTGGCCATGGGCACCAAAATGGGTCCCAGCTTTGCTAATCTATTTTTGGGCTGGGTGGAGGAACAGGTTTTTTCTCATTCACAGGGACTGTGCTTGAACTCTACAAACGCTACATAGATGACTGTGTGGGGGCCACCTCCCGCTCCAGGGAGACCCTCCAAGTCTTCCTCAACAAATTTACCACGGCCCATCCTTCCTTGCAGTACACTGTTGAAGTATCCTCTTCTACACTGCCTTTTCTGGATATCCAACTGTCAGTACAGAACACTGACTGGACTGAAGACATCAGTTTATTACAAACCCACTGACTCTCACAGTTTCCTCATTCACAGCTCCTTCCATCCTAAACATATCAAGAATGGCCTGCCTTATTAACAGTTTCTTAGATTTCACAGATTATGCAGTGAAGAGGATGCTTTTACTGAGCAGGCCCAAATATGGCATAATTGTTTTATCAACAGGGGATACCCTAAAAGCACAGAGGACAGACACTCTTCTGGGACAGTAACGTGCCCCGTAACCTCAGTCCCTGCAGTAAGGATACTGTCACGCAAGAACAACAACGAATTCCACTAGTGCTTCTTTTTCATCAGAGTACACCTTCTTTTCACAGGATCATCACCAGTAACTTTCCTATTTTTCAAACTGACCCAGTCATTGGTGCTTCCTTTACATAACCACCTATTGTCTCCTACTGCCAGCCACCCAACCTGCGAAATCTCCTGGTAAAAAGCAGCCTGCCTACTCACAGCAGTTCCTCTCTACCAGGTACCAAACTTTGCAACAGAACTCACTGCTACACCTGCAAATTTATTTCCGGTGTGACTGAAATTCGGGGTCCCACAGGTGTTTATCACATCACCAAGGAGTTCTACTGTACCTCCACTAATGTGGTATATTGTATTCTTTGCAGGAAGTATGTAGCTATTTACATCGGAAAGACTGGTAAATGCCTTGCTGACTGTTTCAGGGAACATTACAGGGCAGTCAGGAATGGAGACACTAATAAACCCATTGTATCTCACTTTATTTCCAGATACCAGAGTGCCAATGACCTTTCTGTTTGTGTCCCTCAGCAGGGCTTCTGGGATTCTGACCATAGAAAAAACATGGAAACCAAGATGATCATCTGCCTTGGCTCCCAGCAGCCGTCCGGTTTAAATGATAGACTTATTTTCCACTAACATCTTTCAGCCCTTGTTTTCCCTAACGTATATTTGTATCTGTACATATTTAACTTCTTTTCATTTTCACCATTTGTCTCCATCTCTGTCTCCATCCCCCACATTTGTCACCTTTCAGCCTTCTAACTAGGCCCTGTTAATTAGTCCCACCTGGGTACTTATCCAGCTCATTTTGTCCTATTATGCCTTGTCTTTCTCATCATCACCACCCTTTTGTTTCACAGATTCTCTTCTAATCTTGCCTATTATCACTTCTCCCTGAGCCTTCCCCTTTCTTCTTTCCCCACATATATATCCCTTATTTTACCTCCCCTCTTCACTAACTTAGTTTTAGATATTTCCTGAAGAAGACCTAAGGTCAAAACGTAGATTTTTAGCTCTATTTTCTATTTTCAGTATGCATTTAATATAACCATTTTGTTTTACTTTATATGTTTTCCCCTTAGGTCTTTTTACTTGAGGGTTTTCTACTTGAGATTATAAATATGAACAGCACTGGGTAACAGTGACCACCAGTCATTGTGGTTTGAAATCACAGAAAGAGCAGAACCAAACCACACAAAAACACGTATCCTGGATTTTAGGGGGGCAGACTTTGGGAAAATGGGGAGATACTTGAAAGAGGCATTAAGGGGAATGGGACAGGAATCAGGGGTTGAGGAACAGTGGGCAGTATTTAAAATGGGGATTATAAGAACAACAGAATTATGCATTAAGCAGGTTAGCAAGAGGAAAAGGAAGAGGAGACCATTATGGTTTTCCAAAGAGGTAGCAAAGAAAGTGAAAGCCAAAAGATTGCATTCAGGCAATACAAAAGACACAGGCAGAAGGGGATAGGAGAAGTACCAGGAGAAACAAAGGGAGGCAGGGAAGTCAGTAAGGGAAGCCAAAGCTCAGACAGAAGAACACATTGCAAAATCAGTGGGTAAAGGGGACAAAACATTTTACAGGTACATAAGTGACAAAAGAAAGACAAAGAGAGGGATAGTGAGACTGAAGGGGGAGGATGGGAGCCGAGTGGAGGATGACAACAGTAAAGCTGACATATTGAACAGGTATTTCTGCTCAGTCTTTACTAAGGAAGAGGGGTAATGGGTCTGAAGGAGTACAAGGGGTGAGAATGGTGCAGAAATGGACACAAGTCCCTTTAACGAGAAAGGGTCCTGAAGGAACTGGAAGTAATAAGAGCTGATAAAGCAATGGGGCCAGATGGGTGCACCCCAGGGTCTTTAAAGAACTAGAGAGGTGGTGGCTGAACCTCTGGCTGTCCTGTTCAGCCAATCACTGGAAACAGGGAGGTACCAAAGACTGGAGGACAGCAGATGTAGTCCCCTTATACAAAAGTGGGAACAAAGAGGAAGCAGGGAACTACAGACCAGTCAGCCTCACCTTGGTAGTGGGAAAGATCATGGAAGCACTACTGAAGGAGAGATTGGTAGAACACCTGGTTGTCAATGGACTACAGGACCCAAGGCAGCATGGTTTCACCAGGGGGAGGTCATGTCAGACCAACCTCATTGAATTTTTTGACTGGGTGACTAGGGAGGTGGATCAGGGGAGGGCAGTGGACATGGCCTATCTGGACTTCAGCAAGGCCTTTGACACTGTGCCACATAGAAGACTATTACACAAACTGGGGAATATGGGTGTGGGCAGGACAGTAGTGTGGTGGGTAGGTAACTGGCTGGGTGGCAGGACACAGAGGGTGGTGGTAAATGGCTGTCACTCAACAGAGGGAAGAGTGACCAGTGGGGTACCACAGGGATCAGTGCTGGGACCGGTCCTATTCAACATCTTCATCAGTGACATTGCACAGGATCTAGAAGGCAGAATTTCACTGTTCGCTGATGACACAAAGCTCTGTAACAGAGTAGACACACCAGAGGGTGTAGACAGAATGAGAAGGGACCTGCAGAAACTTGAAGAATGGTCAAGGGTTTGGCAGTTGAAATTCAATGCAAAGAAGTGCAAGATAATGCATATGGGGCACAAAACCCAGGCACAATATATCAGTTGGGGGTGAGGATAGCATGCACCAAGCAGGAAAGGGATCTTGGGGTTATCATCTCTGATGACCTCAAGGTAGAAACAGTGTGACAAGGCAGCAGGTAAAGCAAATAGGATGCTGGGATGTATAGGCAGGGGCATCACCAGCAGGAAAAGGGAGGTCATAATTCCGCTATACAAGACACTAGTGAGGCCCCACCTGGAGTACAGTGTACAGTTCTGGAGACCATACCTACGTAAGGACATAGACAGGGTAGAGAAGGTTCAGAGGAGGGCAACAAAGATGGTGCATGGATTGCATCACAAGTCCTATGAAGACAGGTTGAAGGAACTGAACATGTACTCCCTGGAGGAGAGGAGGAGAGAGGGATATGATAGAGACATACAAGTATCTTACAGGGAGGAACAGGGTGCAGGAAAACACTATTTTTAAGCGAAAAGATGTTTCAGGACTAGAGGGCATGGGATGAAGTTGGAGGAGGGACGATTCAGAGGAAACATGAGAAAGAATTTCTTCACAGAGCAGGGTGGTGGACAATGGAACACTCTGCCAGAGGAAGTGGTGGGGCTGAAACAATCATGGGATTTAAGAATGCATGGGATAGACATAAAGGAATTCTAGAGGTCAGGGGTAAGGGGAAATAGACTTCTAGGAAAACAAACTGAACTTACAAGCTCAAATGGGCAGACTAGGTGGGCCATAGGCCCTTATCTGCCGACACTGTCTATGTATCTATGTATAGGAAAGTTAAAAACTCTTTTTTTAAGTTTTTTGTATTGAGTGTGGTTACAGTGATAATTTAATTAAGCAATAATGCACGACAGGGCATGGGTTGTGCTGGGATAACGTTATGCCTCACCTGATTGGGCACGGGGCCGAAGGCCAAGTACGACCGATGACAAGGTGTGACATTATCCCAGCACAACCCACACCCTGGAGTGCCTTACTGCTGTTATAAAATTGCTCAGCTATAAAAAACTAGATGTGCAAGTTTTGCTTTTTTAGGTTTTAATGTTTTATTTTTAGAAAGTGGTATGTAATCTTGCACTTTATAAAGTAGTCCATGCATTTTTTGTCCTGAATATTTCTTGTTTTGTCCAATAGGTGGAGCTGCTGTATCTGTGTGGCTCGGCAGCTACATGCACTGAACCTTGCTTCCATCCTGTACAAAACACTTGTTGTTTTGTGGTTCCCCCAACCCCATCTTTATGTTCTCCTGTGTATGCCTATTTGCAGGCCCCCCCCTCTTGTTTCTCGCTTTGTTGCTTCCCTGGTTGCTTCCTTGCCTCTGTGAAGCTGAAAGCTGCCCCCGCACTCATAAGCTGCCCCTGCACTCATTTTTGACATTGCATGGAGCAGTTGCCATGTGTCTGATACCGGGAAAAGTAAAACAAAGGATATCATCAGAAAACTCACCATTGAGGGTGAGTGACAACTGCAGTGTGCCTTTTAATATGCATACTGAGTCTGTTCTGGGAAGGTGGGGACAGCAGAAGCCGACTGGTCAGTCTGTTCAGGATGGCCAGGGAGAGTAGAGTCCCACAGCGGTGGGTAGCACTGAAGCTGATGAGGGTGAAGACTTTGTGACAAATTACTTTTGTTTTAAAAAATTGAAGCAGTATGCCATAAAAAATGCACTGAGTTTCTGTTTGGGAGACCGCTCAGTCTGTTTGGGATGGGTGGGGAGAGCAGAAGCCACTGAACTGCACAACCAGCAGCTACGGTCTCTGTGATGACTGAAGTAACTGGATTCAGGGAAGAAACAAGCATAGAAATTCTATTTTTTTACTTTTTGTGCTGGGGGAGGAAAGAGTGACTTAGTGGGAAGGAAGTTTGTACTTTAAGCTGTTAAGGGCAGTGAACATTACACTGTAGACAGCTTCAGAGTGAGAATGATTAAAGTGGGATGGCCAGTGGGGATGATGACTGAAGCAGGCTGCAGTGGAGTGATTCCAGTAACAGTTTATGCGGTCATCTGTGGGCTGGGACTAGACCCGTGATGTTGTACTGGGATAACATCAAGGGTCCAGTCCCAGACTGACCAATCAGAGCCCAGGGATTTTTCTTGCCATTTTATAATATGCATTCTCTTTTTTCTCTCTGTTTCTCTCTAGATGTCATGAGAGGTTTGGTGAGCACAGTTTTACTGCTTTAAAAACCAAAATTAAATGCAAAGACATGATATACTGGGCACATTCTGTGCAAAACTCCCCACTCCATCACATTGGTTTCTATTAGCTCTCTCTGTGCCAACATGAGGTTCATACACAGCACAACTTGAATTCAAGAAAAAAATTTCTACATCAATTTCCCATTTTGTACATATCATTGAATTGATTAGTTGCTATAGGTTTTGAATATGTAATTTAAAAATCATTCTCCAACAATCAAAACTTTTTATAAATCTTTGCAATGCTTGTAACAATGTGCAGTTATTTATATGTGAAGTCACTATAGTTTTGAACACCTCATAATCTCTTATGAAATTTTACAATTATAATATGTAATGTAAGTTTATTTAATAGGTGCAAAATACTTTTGTCTGAAACACTCCAGGGCCACTGATCACTAAACTTTATACTGTGACTAGTCACCTGATCTTGATACCTGGCCACATAACTGGATGATCAGTACTTAAGGGATGTTTCTCCCACCAGGTACCCACTCCATAATGAAGACCCACCTGGTTGAAGAGCCAGGGCACTTGGCTGTAGTGTCCACCTAATACTCACACCTCTGCAGTTGTTTGGTTCACATAGAATTGCACTACCACTTGTTTGGTGAATAAACACCTCAGGATATTTCAGCATACTTTATGCCTTCTGTGTGTTTCATTGATTGCATACACAACCTAGAGAGTGGGCCTCTCATTTGCCAGTCAAGGGAACTAGCAACCCTTTGGCCCTGCACCAAGGTCCTGCACTGTGCATGCGTACCTCCACTGTTCTCTCGCTGTACCATATCCCCCCCCCACGTGGTCTCCAGTGAGTATATGTTCAGTACCTTCAGATGATTTTCGTAAGGTCTGTGGTGTTGGCCCTGAATCATCTTGGTCACCCTGCGTTGCACTGTGTCCAGCCAGTCCTTGTCATTCCTGAAGTGAGGATTTCAGAACTGACCACAGTATTTCAGATGCAGCCTCACCAGCGACCTATATAGTGGCAGTATTACCTCCTTTTTCCTGCTATCAATACCCCCTCAGCATCCTATTAATTTTACTATAGGCTTTGTTATATTGGCTTGATTGTTTGAAGGAGTCACTAATGATTCTATTTATTTATCTAAAATTTTGGTAACCCAGAAAGGCACACTGAGCCGAGGCTCGCTTCCAGCTGCAACTTGTGGGAAAGAGAAGTGGGTGTACAGAATGATAAAATTACATCATGCCACAGAATGCAGTTACAATGCCAACTTACAAAGTGCAGTAGAAGAATGCATAATAATCAGGTAAACAACGCCATTAAAAATGGATGGACCATGACATTACACATTGAGTTGTAGGTAAGCATACAAAAGTTGTATACAGTGCACAGTAAGATCTGTCCTGCTGGCCCTGAATCATTTTGATCACCCTACACTGCACTGTCTCCAGCCTATCCTTATCTTTCTTTGTGTAAGGACTCCAGAACTGAGCACAATACTCTAGGTTGGAGCCTCACCATTGATCTTTAAAGAAGAAATACTGCATTCCTTCTGCTGTCAGTACCTCTTCTTATACACCCCTGCATCCAGTTTGCCTTACTGTAGGCTTTGTTACACTGGTTTGGTTGTTTTAGGGAGTCACTGATGATGACCCCTAGGTCTCTTTCCACAGAAGTCATGCACAGATTTAGCCCCTCCTTCCCACATCTAGTACACTGTCTTGGGGTTCTGAGTCCCTATGTGCATCACCTTCACTTTCTGGGTTTGAATTCCAGCTGCCAAACTTTTGACTTCTTCTCTAGCCTTTGCAAGTCTCTATGCATCTCCCTAACCCCCTCCTCACTGCCTACCCTGCCGCAGATCTTAGTGTCATCTACAAAGAGACACATCTTGCCCTGGATTCCTTCTTCTATGTCACTGATGAACAAATTGAAAAGGGCTGGACTCAGGACTGATCCTTGTGGCATCCGATTCCCACTGATGACCTCCCTCTCTTCTGATTTGACTCCGTTAACCACAACCCTCTGCTGTCTTCCTTCCAGTCAGTATCTCATTCATCTAACTGCGTGCTTCACTGTACCTAGACCATTTTGCTTCTTCAGCAACCTTCTGTGAGGCACTGAGTTGAAAGCCTTGCTGAAATCGAAGTAGAGTAAATCCACAGCATAGCCCTTATCCACTTCCCTTGTTATGCAGTCAAAGAATACTATCAGGGTGGTGTGACAAGACCTCCCTGCCACAAACCTGTGCTGTTTACCATCCTGGAGTCCACTGCTCTCCAGGCAGTTCATGAGGTCCACTTTGACTAGTGCCTCCATCAGTTTACCCACAACACAGGTAAAACTGACAGGTCTATAGTTCCCCGGTTGTTCCTTGTCCATCCCTCGATTATGCAGTAGCACTATGTCTGCTGCACTCCGTCTTTTGGAACTTCCCCAGTCTGAATTGAGCTATTGAATAGCCCCACCAGGGGTTCAGTTAGTTCTGCTGCCAGTTACTTGAGCACTCTCAAATGCATCTCATCTGGCCCCGAGGCCTTATCTATCTTTAGGGCTGCTAGCACGTTCATAACACTTTCCTAACACTTTCACTGGTACATCCTTGCTGCCTCATCTCATGGATCCCCCTCACAGCTGCCCTAATGCCACACTGTGGCAGAGGCCCTCTGTATTCCCTTGTGAACACAGAGCCAAAGCAGTCATTAAGAAAGTCTGCTTTCTGCTCATCCTCTGCTGCCTTCTGTTTTTTTCCCTAATGTAACTAAAGAACTATTTCTCTTCTCCCTTGACCCTCTCTGCAGTATGCAGCTCTGTGTCTGCCTTTGGTTCTCTGACCACTCTTTTGGTTTCCCTTGTTCTCATTTGGTACTCTTCTCATTCTTCCTTCCCTTGTTTTTACTTGTACCAGGTGAAGGCTTTCTTTTTGGCTCTCACTGCTTCCCTGACCTTTGCAGAGAACCATACTCTTTAACCTTTTTCTTTCTAGTACCGCTTAATGCAAGACTTTATTGCCTCGAGAGTGGCTCGCTCGATTGCCGCCCATCTTTTCTCCACACCCCTGATGCTGTCTGCTCCTTGTGTAGTGGGAGTACATCCACTACCTTGCAGCCTTTCAGAACCACCTCTGTCTGAATTGAGCTATTGAGTAGCCCTACTAGGGGTTTAGCCAGTTCTGCAGCCAATTCCCTGAGTACCCCTGGGTGCATCCCATCCAGTCCTGGGGCTTTATCTACCTATATGGCTTCAAGCCCTTTCTGGACCCTTTCTCTGGTAAATACTGGCTGTCTCATTTCAGGAATGCTCTTGGCAGCTGCCTTGATGCCACTTACAGGCAGGAGACCACTGTCTTCCCTTGTGAAGACAGAACAGAAGTAATCATTAAGGGCAGCTTCTTTTTGTTCATCTTCCTCTAGTACCCTTCCCCTTTGTATCCTATCCCCTCCCTAGTTCCTTTTTCCCTTAACAAATCTTTATTTATTTATTTATTTATTTATCCAGGTGATCATCATTGAGCAAGCTCATTTACAAGATGGACCTGCTGTTGTCCAAGACAGTTATACATATATAGATTGAGAATACAAAGTACAACATGTGCAAAGAGTTACAAACAAATTTACAGAAAAGTGGTAGGTGCACGATATACATTCCAAGCGTTCTTGTAGGAACATACATGCATCACTCAACTTTGCTGTGGTATATACAGACTCCATGTATGCAGAAGTTGAGGTGGTATGTTTAGTCATTCTTAGTCAAGCCTCCATCAGAGGGTACAATTCTTTGCATTTCAGCCCTCAGTGACCGTTTACCATACTTGGGTGAGGGTCCTGGGCTGCATAGGGGGCCCCTAATGAGGTCTGTATGTTCTGCTTAAAAGGTGAGAGGAGAGTAATATGGGAGAAGTGGTGCCTTGGGTGCCGAGGGCCACTATGGCAGCTGACTAGTGGACTTAATTAAAATAGGGAGGGGTGGAACTAGGTTCGTGGCTGGATGTGGTAAGGATTCAATTCAATTTAATTCAATTTTTATTTATAAAGTGCCTTTCAAGGCCAAGGCGCTGTACAAAATTTTTAAAATAATAAAATCACAACATTTAAAAGTCAGCCACAACTAGCAGAGATACGCTAATCCAAAAATATATGTTTTTAAAGCAACTTTAAAATGTTCGACGGTTGGACATTCTCTCAACCAACGAGGTAGAGAATTCTACAGGGGTCGGTGCTGAAAAAGCAAAGGCACAAGATCTTGATGACTTCAATCGAACCCTGGGAATCTCCAGCAATCCCTCATTGGCGGAATGGAGAGGGCGGAGGGGGCAATAGGGAATCAGAAGATCTTTCAGGTAACCGGGTCCCTGGTCATGTAGGGCTTTAAAAGTTAGTAAACCAACCTTAAAAGTGATCCGCCAGCAAACCGGCAGCCAGTGCAGTTCGCGGAGCACAGGCATAATATGACTGGTTCTAGAAGTCCCAGTCAATAGCCTGGCTGGCGTTCTGCACCAGCTGGAGGCGGTGGATATCAACCCCTGGTAGCCTTAGGTAGAGGGAGTTGCAGTAGTCAAGACAGGTAGTGACAAAGGCGTGGACCAATGTTGGAAGGTCCTCCGGGGGAATCAGATGTTTTACCCGGGCGATATTCCTCAGATGGTAAAAAGAGGACTTGACGACAGCTGACATCTGAGATTTCAGGGTCAAACCATCATCAAAAATAATGCCCAGGTTTCGCACCTGTTTAGAGGTAGAGAGTAGTACGCCACCAAGTAATAAACCTGATGGTTGCCCAACTCCCACACCCATCCCCGGACGACCTGGATCACAACCAGCACCTCAGTCTTATCCGGATTGAGTCTCAACCAGCTCAAACTCATCCACAGTCTGATCTCATCAAGGCAACTATTAAGTACAGAGAGTGCATCACCCTGACTGGGGAGAAAGGACAGATACAGCTGAGTATCATCTGCATAGCAGTGAAAACCCAGACTGTATCGCCTGATGATTTCTCCTAATGGCAGCATATACACTGCAAACAACATGGGAGCTAAAATGGAGCCCTGTGGTACCCCACATGGCAGGGAGTGAGCATCAGAGGAATAAATTCTGGTGACAACTCTCTGAAACCTGCCCGTGAGGTAAGAACAAAACCATTTGAGGACTGTACCAGACAGCCCACAAAAGACCCGCAGGCGCTCCAATAGCACTCCATGGTCTACAGTGTCAAATGCAGCAGACAGATCGAGAAGGACCAGAATGGTACATGCCTTTCGATCTCGGGCCATTAGGAGGTCACTCAATACCCTGACAAGGGCAATCTCTGTACTATGCCTTTTCCTGAAACCAGACTGGAGAGTATCGTAGACATTGTGAGATATAAGGTGATCATCCAATTGTAACGCAACTGCCTTTTCAATAACCTTACCAACAAATGGCAGGTTAGAGATAGACCAGTAGTTAGCAAGACAATCTGGGTCCAAGGAGGATTTTTTAAGGAGTGGTCGAACTACCGACTCCTTAAGGGGGTCAGGAAAGACCCCCCTCTCCAAAGACATCCAGACAATGTCTGCAAGGATTGGGTAGATAACTTCTACACAACTTACTAAAAGTGGTGTAGGACCCGGATCCAAACTACAACTAGTTGGTCGCATTGTTTGGATGATCTTCACAATGTCCCCAAATTCCGGCTGGTGAAAATCTAACCAGACAGACTGAGGGCAGGCCATTTCAATAGACCACCATGATCCCCATAGGAGGATTGGACCGATGCCGGATCTAATGCCAGCAACCTTATCCGCAAAAAAACAAGCAAACTCCTCACATCTTAACTGAGAAAAGGCTTCTCTAGACTGAAGACAGACTGGATTGCACAGTCTGTCCACAGTCCGGAAAAGCTGAGCCGGTCGATTATGTGCGGCAGAAATCTCTCTGGACAGGAATTCTGCCTTCTTACGATTGATTTCTGATTGATAGCTATCATAATGAGCCATCAATCTAAGCCTGTTGGCATCAAGGCCTGACTTCTGCCAGACTCTCTCTGGCCTTCGGCCTACTCGCTTTAACTCCTTCAAGGAGCCATCAAACCACGGACTTCTTGGATGGAGAGTGAGAGACCGAACACGAACAGGAGCAATTTTGTCCAGAGCATCTCCCACAGCCTTATTATAGGCCAATACAAGATCATCTGGACTCATGCATTCACCCGACAAACTCGATAGATCCAGCACCGCCATCAGGGCATTGGTGTTAACACCCCTTAAAGGGTGGTACTGAACCATCTCCGTAGGGGCAGACCTATTGGAGAGGGCCCTGAAGCTGAACCTTATGGCGTGATGGTCAGACCAACTGACTGGTTCCACCCCCAAATCAGTGATCTCCATACCCAAGAGAAACACCAGATCCAATGAATGACCACCTATATGGGTAGAGGCGGTAACAACCTGTGTCAGGCCCAGCGTATTCATCAGCTGGAGGAGATTTTGCCCAAACTGAGAGAATTCATCATCGACCCAGGCATTGAAGTCACCCAGAAGTATCAGTCTGGGAAACCCTCAACATCAGGTCGATGATGAAGTCTGCAATCTCCGGCAGGAATTCTCCACCGTCACCTGGTGGACGGTAGACGAGGAGAATCCCACAACCTGCACCCTCACCCAAGATATATTCAAAGGAGCTGGTGCTTCCCAATGGCACATCCACAAGGCCCAGCTCAGATTTAAACATAATAGCCTCACCCCTGCCCCTACGATCCAGCCTTGGACGGTGTATCACCGAGAACCCGGATGGAGTTACCGAGGCCAATATAGGGCCCAGATTTTCATCAAGCCAGGTCTCGGTGATGCAAGTCAGATCAGATGAACTAGCAAGATCAGCAATAATAGCTGTCTTGTTCTTAATTGATCTGGCATTGCATAACACCGCCAAGGCAGGATAACTGTTGAGAAGACCTCGGCACCTGTCCGATTTCTCACGGAGCCCTTGGGTATGGGGACAAGACAAGAGCAACCTCTAACCTGACCCCATTTCACCCCAGGGCGTCTTCTGGACCCTAGAACCCCAATCTGCCCTCCCCCCTCCTATCCCCCACCAGGCCCAGCTCTCCACCTTCGTCCACATCTCCTCAGGATGCCCAATGCACGGCACCTAAAATAGGTGTCAGATCACAATGGTGGGCACTCAAAGGGAAGTAATTCCCTGAGCCTAGTGGGGGAATAATGTCCAACCGTCATTAAATAAATCAAATATCAAAAACAAACCTAAAAATAAAAACACTCTCCACTCTCTCTCACAGAGGGAGAACAAATAAAACAAACAATCTAATTAAATAACAATATAAAAATAAAGACCCTCCCAATAACAGATTAATCCCAACCCAAAAATATCCCAAATAATAAAATATATTAATAAAATCACATCAATAAACCAAAACACACTGTCGATGCTAACACATGCCACTGGGTACTCAAAGTTGTACTTTAAAGTTCAATGAAGCACCTCTCACGTGCTACAATCCAGCATAATGTCAAAGTATTAAAGTATTGTGTTATATTATGTTCAACGAAGCACCTCTCACGTGCTACAGTCCAACGATAATGAAAATGTTAAAATGTTATATACTCCCCCAGTACCTCCTCTCACATGGATTGCGATCGTTCATATCAAACAAACTATTAGTAAATATACACTCTCACCACCCCTAAATCCAAGAACAGGACAGGGACAGAGAAGCCAGTTCTTCAGCACCTCCACATAAAGATAAAAACAGGGTCGAATCCAACAGTGGAAAGACAGGATAAATTCTCCAACAAACAGTCACACAGTAGAGATCCGAGTATATCCAGACAGGAAAGCAAAACAGTTCCCAATCAGTCCGCTGGTAGCTGATCCTCACACCACATTTAAATCAAACTCCAGGTAGATGAACATTTAGGGAACAATCACAGATAGAATGCGAGGACACCCCCAGCCAGTCGACGACCCGCGGCTACAGACGCCTCAACAGTCAGCCCAAAGGCTGAACCCCAAGGTGGCTTAGGAGAAGCCCCGGTCTCCCCCAGCTCCCTAGGGATCACACGGCAACTCCTGCCCGGTCGAAGACTGAAATGGTGGCCGTCACCGTCGCCGTCACCTCACAGGACCAAACAAATCTCCACTCGGTCAATGTCTGCTGAAACAGCTGCAATCAAGCCCGCTAGTCAGCGAGCATTATCCTGTCACAAACCCCAACAAATCCATAGATCCAGCAGTGACTCCTTCCCTGCATAAAAGTTCTTGAAAATCTTCAGACAAAGCAATAGGCTCCACAGATCCACGTATCCGTATCCAGATGGTGTAGCGATACAAAACAGCAGTACGACAGTGCGACAACGCAATCAACAAAAACAAACAAATGAACTAAATAATTTAAACTGTAAGTTAATTAAAACAAAACTTAAACGAATCACTCTTGATAATGCTTAGTGATTCTTAGTAGCTCTCCGTGACTCTCCGTGGCTTACCCAGCGTGGCCGCCATCTTTCGAAATACACATGGATAAGGAGTGAACCGTCAGCAGGACAGCTAGGAACTATGGAAACACAGATTTTGGTGAACGTTTTGTCATAAATGATCCTAAACAGGGCAAAACTGACAGGAGAGCTGAGTCTCAAGGATCTTTGTACCCTATTCCAGAGTGTAGGTGAAGCGTGGCTTATGGCAGCCCTGCCGAAGTGGGCACTGATCCTGGGGATTTTCAGAGAAATTAGCGAGTGCCTTCTTAGTGCGTAGCTACTGACTGGGCTCAGGGGGAGGCAGGCAACAATGTAATCTGGGAGTTTGTTGGTAAGGGCTCAGAATGTCCAGAGTGCTGCATTTCTACACCGCCTATATTGAAGGGAAGGCCACCCTATGGCTGTATATAAAGAGCAGTGATGTGTGGAGGATGGGAGACCAGTTATAAATCTTAGCACTCTGTGGTACAGGACATCCAGTTTTTCAAGGTGTCAGATGTAGCATTGGCCATAGAGAATGTCGGCGTAGTCGATTAATGAGAGGAAAGTTGATTGAACTAGCTGTTTTCTTGCGTTTGCAGTCAGAAGGTGTTTAATTCTGAAGAAGAGGCCAAGCCTCTGCCTAAGCTTTTTCATCAATTCTTCTGTGTGCTCCTCAAAGGAGAGTTTTTTGTCCAGCCATATACCCAGATATTTGAATTTAGGCACGAACTCAAGATCTTCGTCTAGAAGGGTAGTTATGGGAGGAAGGATACCAGCAGCAACAGAATAGGCCCTAGTGCTAGATGGGGTAAAGAGCATGGCCGTAGTTTTTTTTGCATTTAGCAGTAGCTTTTTGCTGAGAAGCTGATGCTGCAGCGTATTGAATTCAGTTTGTAGATCTAGACTGTGCATGCGGCTCCAGGGGAGTCACAGCTTAGACAGAGTACCGTATCATTAGCAAACAAGTGGATATTGGCTTCTGTAATGCCTAGGTCCAAGTTGTTAATGTAGATGGTGAACAGTAGAGGGCCCAGTATGGAACCCTGTGGGACTCCTCTTTTTATTGGTTTGAGAGGAGACAGCTCACCTTTAGCCTTAATTTGTTGCTGCCTATCAGAGATAATCCTGGAACCAGTCCAGTGAGGTTGAGTCCATACCTATGGCTTTTAAGGTGGAAAGAAGTAGGCAGTGGTCGACGGTATCGAAGGCCTTGCTGAGGTCTAAAAACACAGCACAAACAAATTTTTTGTTGTCAAAGTCCCTTTGCCAGTCATTAGTGACTTTGGCCAGTGCTGTAACAGTGCTATGCTTTGCTCTAAAGCCAGACTACATGGGGTTAAGCAAAGTAGAGTTGTCTAGAAATGATCTCAGCTGCAAATCCACAACTTTTACCAGCATTTTTGAGAGTATAGGTAGAAGAGAGATTGGCTATAATTGTTCAGGTTGCATGGGTCCTCTGCTTTAAATAGGGGGATAACATGAGAGGTTTTCCATTCTGCGGTGATAGAGCCCTGGGCTAGGGACAGGTTGAATAAGTGTGATATAGGTGGGGCAAGTATGTGGTATGCTATTTTCAGAAAGTATGGGTCGAAGGAGTTGGCTCCTGCACTTTTTCTGGTATCTAGCCATAGCATAAGGTCTTCAACTTCTTTTATGGTGGTTGGGAAAAAAGAGACAATCGTATCTTTGTTACTTTGGTCTGGAGGCTGGGCGGTGAGCTGTGGATGGAGACTACTTACTGGTGCATTATCGAATGCCATGCCTGCAGTGGCGAAGTGGTTGTTGAAGGCTTGAAGAATTTCAGATTTACCACTGATAGTGACATTGTCGATGGTGATTTTGGAGGGTAATGCACTACCTGGGGAGTGTCCAGACAGTTCCTTTATGGTGGACCAGAATTTGGTTGGGCTGTTGGATGCAGATAGTAATTCGTTTTGATAATAATTGGCCTTGGCCTCTCTGACCATTTTCATGCAGGCATTGCTAGCTGTCCTAAAGAGACATTCTTAACATATTTAAGAATTGTTTTTCTCACATCCTTGACCCCCTCTGCAATATACAGCTCTGAGTCTGCTTTTGCCTCTATGACCATCCTCTTTGCTTCTCTAATATTTAACTGATACTCTCCCCATTTCTCCTCCCCCTGCTTTTCCTTGTACCTGGTGAAAACCTTTTTCCTTGCCCTTACTGCTTCTCTGACCCTTTCTGAGAACCATAGTGGTCTCTTGTACCTGTTTTATTGTGTAACAATTCTTGTGCATGACTTTGTTGCCTCAAGAATAGTCCTCTTGATTGCACTCTATCTTCCTTTTACACCTCTGATGCTGTCCACCTTGGTCAATTTGTCTCAGACCAGCTCCCTCATCTGGTTAAAGTCTGCTTGTCTGAGATCTCGGGCATCAGTTTTTGACAGGGGCATTCTGGTCTCGAGGGCCAGCCTGAACCAAATGGAGGTATGGTCACTTGACCCCAGTAGCTCCCCTACCCTCACTCCACTCACTACCTGCGAGATGATAAGCACCAAACTGAGAATGGACACCTATCTAGTGGGTTCCTTAACCAGCTGCAGCAGCAGGCAGTCCTGCAGTGTATCCAACAGTGCCTGACTTCTGGTGTACAGAAAACAAAACTGCCCGCTCACTACTGCTTTATAAAATGGACTGTTGCCTAGACAATGCTGGCAAAAAGCTGAAGAATGTCAAAAAGACCCTTGTGGCAGTACAAAATGGTAATACCTTGGAGTAGACAGAAACAAACTGTCCACAGGGTCCAGTCAGAAATGTACAAAATTTGACTTTATTGAAGATAAATAAAGAGGTAAATAAAACAGCACAAACAGCATTCAGGCACAAGTAGACTACTTCAGCACTTTGGGGCATGCTGATCCTTCTTCAGGATGCTAAGCTTAATGAGAACAGCACTGCCCCCAGGTTAAGAGGGACACGATCCAGTATTGCACATTTTTAACTTCCCAGTACCTTATCGTGATGATTCAGAAAATGTGCACCTACTGAGGAACTCATTTTTCCAATTTTAATGTCTCAGATATGTTCCTGCAGTCTTTCATGTAAAGTTTGAACTGTTGTTCCCACATACAACAACTGGCAACTGCAAGTTAAAACATATACAACAAAAGTTGTTGAAAAGTTTATAAATTTCTTGCGCGCCACCTTAACATCTAGTGTGGGGTGTTGGAATTCTTTTCCTACTTTTATATACTTGCAGATGGAACAATGGCCACAGGTGTGTAGTCCAAGTGGTCTGATGGGAAGCCAATTAGAATTTTGGTTTGATTTTAATTTTGGCTGAAAATAACTGGGTGCCAGGATTTGTTTAAGGTTTGTCACCCTGCTGTACATTACTCTTGTTAAAGAGTCAAAGACCCCTTGCCTTTCACTTTGTTGTAAAATGTTCGAGTTGTTAAGGAGAATGTGTTTAATTTGTTGGACAAGCTTTGTATATTCCACTACAAAAATAAGGGACTGTTCTTCTTTGTTTATTTACTTTTGGGGTCAAAAGGTCACCTTATGTTTGTTGGAATGCCCTTTCAAAGGACATTCTGAGGTCCCTTTCTTTATACGTTCTCCGTACTAATCTTGTGATGAGTTCCTCAGCCAGTTGGAAAAACGTTATCTCCCTGGAACAGTTCCGCTCTAGACACAGTAACTGTTCATATTGTATATTGTAAATGAGGGTGTGGGGTGGGCACTAGCTGCATGTAATATGGTATTTCCTTCTGTTGGTTTATGGTATCCCTTAGAATTAACCTTGCCATTGTTCTGCTATCCACAGTTCTAGATCAAGAAATTTTATGTTTTTAGCTCTTATTTCTGCAGTGAACCTATGGTACTGATTGTTGTTATTAATATACTTGATAAATTAACTAGCAGATTGTATGTCTGCACTCCAGATGATGAAAATATCATCAATGTATCTGTACCTGTGCACTATTTTAGTGAAAAAAGTATTATTGATGGGATTCCGCATAAAACATAATTCCCAGAAACACAAGTAAAGATATGTGTACAAGGGTTGCTATCACTACCCCCATTGCAGTTCCACATTTCTGCAAAAAAACTTCCCATCAAAACAAAAGTAATTGTGAGGTAAAATAAATTCCACAGCCTCCAATAAAAATAATTGTTAAATGGTGCAGTAGTACAGGTACTATATTACAGGAAAATAATAAGTGATTCTATTCTTATATCAGTTCCAATCCACCTGTATCCATTTTTCCACAGAGTTCAATTTATGTAAAAGATCCATAGAATCCCCGGCATATGATTTTAAATTTTTGACCAATAGCTGTAAAACATAGTTTATTTACATATGTTCCTCCCACCTCTCCCTTCCCATTTCCCTGTTATTTTCACAGGTCATACTGATTTTACCCTTGTCCCCCCTTTTTTTTAACTCTTTTGCTTAGCACTTGGTAACCTGCATATGTAGTTTAAATGTGTTCAGACTGCATTTTAATATTTAGCAGATCCCCTCTATTGTCAGATGAAGACTTTCACCTTTTAAAAGCCTCCTGTCCCAGAAGTCCCTTCAGTCTCCCACAAAGTGGTACCCTTTTTCCTGGCACCATCTCTTTAACCATCAATATAATTCCTCTGCCTCTTCCCTCCTTACTCCATCTTTCCTCCCCATCAGGCCACATAGGAAGGATCTCAGAGAAGGCCAGGGAGGCCAACCCCTGTGCCTGCAGTCTGTCCCCCAGTTTCTGAACATTCTGCTTCACCTGCTTCACAGGTTGGTTTGCCAGATCATTGGTACCCAAGTGTACTAGCACCCCTGACTCCCCCTCCCTCTTCGCTGTTCTCCCTACTCTGTCTATGTCCTGGATGGCTGATGCCCCAGGAAGGTACCTGACTATCCTACATCCCACACACCCCCACCTACCACCCTCTCTACTCACCTAATCATAGAATCCCTCACCACCAAGGCTCTCCTTGCTGCCTTCGTCTTTTGCTCACCCCTTCATGCCACCAGGACATCACTCCCACAGCCCTGGTGGAGTCACATACCTGAGTTTCCTCCTGGGCTGCAAAGTGATTTGCCATCATAATGGTGTGGGGTTGACTGATCTCCTTGTGGCTATGACTGCCACCCTGTTGAAGTGCCAGGGCAACTGGTGAGCAGTTTTTGGGTATATCCATGTCTGAGCACAGCAGTTTCTGTTTGTCAAAGCTGGTAAATAATACAGTGAAACTTTCTGGAATAAACTTTTCTGACAATCTATGTGCCTGTGACCATCCATTTTTTTCAAACTTTACTGTAACTATAACATAAGAAGTGCCAGATCCCATTGGTCCTTCAGACTGCCACCCTTCCCCCTCATGTAGCACTGTAAACTGATTGTAAACTAATGTATTGGGATGTATATTCTATATTTTGTTTCTCTTCCTATCAATTATCTGTCACTGTCAGACAGTATTGGTGTATTTGTTATTTATTTGTACAATTTTAAATGTTTTATAAAGTAATGTTAATGACACTATTTGCTGGTAACCCAGGTTTGGATGTGAGCCCAGGGAGCCAGGATCAGTGCAATGAGGGCTGGGGAATGCTTCTGAGGGCAGTGCAAGCCAGCCAAGAGGGAGATGTCCGGGTTCTGGTACTAGGTTGCTCCCTCATGGGGGCTGGGGGCTAGTGCTAGCTCTGCATGATCTGCTATGGCCAAGGCTGCCAGAAGAAGGAAGGACTCAAGGGAGGAGGAGAAATTGAGAAAAAAAAAGAGAAATGCACCTACAGCCATCTGAATGATAGATGTCAGTTCCCTGGGCTCCACATCATGTGGATCCCCACCAGTTTGACAGCTGGAGGAGCAGAAGACAGAGCTGTGGACCAGCAGAGGTTTGACAGACCAGAGCAGGTGACAGCTCAAGGGCCAAAATGTTTCATTGAAACAAAAAGGAAAAAAACAAATGAATACTTGAAATGAATGAAGGAATGGCCCTGTGCTGGACCCTCTTGATCATGTTCTTTCTGTACTATGGAGAACAGAACTGGACACAGTACTCTCAGTGTGGTCTACCCTTTTGATATTCTATATATATGTTATATTCTTCCCACATATAATATGTTCATTATAGGATTCCCACAGTCAACACATTTTTACCTTTATGTTCATTCATTTACAAAAATATTAATTGTCGGTTTCTTCATGCATCTTGTTAATTAAAACCATTCTGCCTTAGTGCAAGTGACATTGACATACTCTTTAAGATAATACTGTACTTTGTTATGTATAAATGTGTAAATAACCATTTTACGAATTGGAAGCTTGTGTTAAAAATACCTTTGGTACCATTGCCCCCGATGGAACTGGGTCAACTGAAAATTCCCACTAAAATAACTTCCCAGTTTACTTTGTTATGGCCTTAATATTGCTTCTTTTCTTTGCTTAATTGTTGGTAGAGTTTCTACTGCACAGAAACTTTGCTGTCCACCTGATGATATATCAAGGGTTTATTAACCCTTGTTATAAAATGAACCATGAATGCCCAGCGACTTCATTGGTCAAAACACATCTCATGACAGCTTATTATTATTTTTTTCAAGATCACACACCTTACTTGAACTATGTGTTTGTTTTGCAAAGAAAAGCACATTTTATAAAAGGAATAACACACTCCGGAGTGTTTGGTCATGAGGGAGTAATAATACATTTCTTGTGTGGTTGTTATGCTCAGCTATGTCTCACGCTTAACAGTCCTCCAAGGTGTGCACTATTCCTTTAAGACTGCACAGTCTGTCATTTGTTATCCCTTATTACATGACAGGTATCTATTCAGAGTCAATCAGAACTGGGTAAAAGTCACGTAATACCCTACAAACTACTGCAGCAACATTATAAACAAGCGCTCAGTAGGTTATCCACATTTTAGACACAGCTACAGTAGGTTAACCACATTTCAGACATGCCTATAGTAGGATATCCACATTTCAGACATTCCCACAGTAATTTATCAATTTAGTCCACAGAAAAAATGAAAAAAGTGTACGTTCCACTTTAACTACAACATAACTTTTAAAATACTAGGTTTAAAATTCCTAGTTATATAATAGTAATAACATTCAATTGGCTGGAATATAGTTGAAATAAACTGGTCTCTGCAGTTGATTGACTACCTCAGCCTTCCGTCTTGGCAATTAATCAACCACATCAACCGATTATTCCTTTGTGTTCTTTCATATACTCTGGCTAATGGAATTTTATCACTTAATTAAAGCAGAAGGAAAAAAATAAAAAAATATATATAATCTTGCATCCTTATATCATCCTTGTGCAACCCCCTTGCAAATGGGGGTTTCCAGAAGTCTTCCAGGAGCTTGCCTAAGTGCTCCAAGTCTGGGTGGGATCCGGCATCACAGCTGTTTTAAATGGTATTGTAGTGAGTGCTTTTAGAGCCTCTGCATACTGTCTCTTTAAGAGCTATCTGCTTGCAGACATAATTAGTTTGTATGGGGGGACTGTGTGTATTTTTGCCCGATTCCCACCCAAGCTGCTGGCTAAGTGTTCTGTGTCTGCCATCACTAAGTGGGGAGAGTGAGCAGTCTTGAAAGATATAACTAATTCTGGGGAGAAATGCAGAGTATTCATGAAAATGTAGTTTGTCTAACCCGCTTCTTTTGCATCATGAACTGTTTCTAATCTGCTTCATCATTTTGGTCCCGGACTGCCGAGTTGGATCAATCAGTGTGTGAGGACTCTAAGATGGAGCTTGCTTTGGGCCATTTGGGACTGGGACTCTCAGTTAGTGCCTCTGGAAATGGGACTGTATGGAAGGTGCCTCTGGGTAATGTAGTTTTGGATCCTTGGCACCTTTTTGCACCTATAGAGGGAGCCCTGCTACGATTGACAACTGAACTGACCAGCCAAACCTTTTGGATCTAAGTGAAAGACCCTGGGCTGTCTGTTGGGAAGCCAGGTCCAAGTTAGAGAGTGAAGGGTGAAGGAGCTCAGCTCTGCTCTGTTGGAGCGGCCTGGTGGTTTGCATGGGAGGTGCATGTGAGGCCTGAATCTCGGCCTGCTTGCCGTTGTGAGAGGAAGAGAAAGAGAGAGAGAGAAAAAGGTGTTTTTGGACTGAATCCGAATTTGGGAGGAAAAAGCAAGCTGCTGCTGTTGGGACCAGGCTTACCCTGTAAAAGACCAAAGATTTTGCTGAAAGTGATCGGCCTGTCAGGACTTTAGCTACTGTAGTGCTACGGGGTAATTGCAGTGATTTTTGCGATCAGAACTGAGGAGTCATCTGCCTGGTACAGTAAGCTTTCTTTTACATATAAATGTATTATGTGCTGGAAGGGGATGGCGATCTGGTTTCCCCATTTGCTGTAAACTGTGTGCTAGTGCTGGAAGTAGTTTTCCCAGCAAGAAGTGGACAGAATCCATGCTGTCTGATGCAGATAGGCCCTGCCACGAGGGTCCTGCCTCACTAACTTGCTGCACAGAAAGATCCATCGTCGAGGGGCCAAGCTTCCTCTGGCAATCCAGAGAGTTCATCCATCAGCCCTGCTGTGTTTAGCCTGGGTATCGTGAGTAATTATCAGGGTAGCTCCCTGCAACTTTTGTTTAATCAAAGTGTGTCATCTGATTGTTTGTGCTTTTCTTTCTATGAACTGAGCCATCCGGCCCCGGATTACAAATTGTGTGTGTGCATGTTCCTTTTTCCATCACAGGGCCTTAACCAGCTGCAACGGACCTGGCTAGCCCCTTTTCCCATCCTGGGTACCCAGAGAACATGACTGAGTGAGACTCTAAGTGCATGCATAGTACTGTGATTATTAATGTGTTTAAACTAATTAACCTGATTTTCCCTCTTCCTTGTTACAGCCCCCTGAATAAATCAGATCTGTTTGTTTCTGCAGTTTACATTGACTGTGGTGTCAGTCTATGCCGAAATAGTATTGCATTGTTGCTATTGTACTGCATCACCTTGTTTTACAGGGGGTCCCCAGAGTCAAGCCGAAGGAACCAGCCCTGGGGCTAAGTGCCAAGCACAAGTGTATGTGGTCTGCATATCAGGGGTATTGGGAAGGTCACTGTTGTGTATAGTGTGGCCACTAGTGGGAATCAAGGGGGATCACAGTGTCCCAGAGGGCTGTGACCTGGTTGACATAACCCAAACCAACCCAGACCTTTGGGTGGAGGCACCCATTTCAGAACTCAGGCCCCTTAACCTGTTAGTAGCCAAGCAGGCAGGGGTAGTAGCCCAAGGGATAGTGCCACCTAGGGGTTACACTTATGTTTATAACCAGTATACTTTTTAATTCCCTCATATGTTTAACATTTTTGTAACTGTTTTTGTTATTAATGACTCAAGTGATTAAAGATGGCCTCCACTCGTGATGTTTAAAAATCTCTTCCAGTGAGGGTACGTTTTGACTCTACATACTGAATTAATACTGAGGATGTACTATGATGGCAATAGCTCAGGTTTCTAATGGTAAACATCATAAAAGTATACCAATATGATTAATGTTTTCAAGGTGGGTACTGCAAGGGAGCAGGAACATTTTAAAACTTCCGAATCACATAGCTCAGTTCAGGAATGAAAGAAAATGAAACGTAAATTGAGATATTGATGTTTGTGCCAGAAATACATTATTGCTAGAACAATGACATGATACGTAGCAAATATTGCTGCTTTTGTACACCATCAGTGGTTGAAGGACTTTGTTTCTTAGGTTCAGCCTTACAGGAGGTATGTTAGACTGTAACTCCATCTTGGGAATATGGTGGAATTAAACAAATCAAGTTCTATCTATGAAATTTGTGAAGTCATCATAACCTGTTGTAGTACACTGATGCATATACCACAACAGGTTATAATACATATATATGGCAAAAAACTCTGTTTAATGCATCAGTTAGGGTTGTTCTACAGCAACAAAAGTGAGGAAATTCAGTGTTAGGGTTGAAAGCCCCCCTTGCACCCCCCAGCCCGCCACCCCAACCGCCAACGGGGTGTGCATTGGGGTCGTTGGCCCTAACTTTCACCCCATCACATGTGTAAACAAGCTGAGGTATAGGAGAATGGGGTGAGAGTTAGGACCGACAACCCCAATACACACCCAGCTGGCAGTTGGAGTGGCGGGCTGGGGTGTGTAAGGGGGGCTTTCAACCCTAACACCAAATTTCCTCACTTTGGTTGCTGTGGAACAACCCTCACTGATGCATTAAACAGAGTTTTTTGCCTCTAATTTCCTTTCTTTTTGAGAATGAGGACTAAAATAGTGAATGGAATGCTCCCACCACGTGATCTTTTGTGACATAGTAATAGTAACAGCAATGCAAATGCAAGCATGTAACAATAACGCACATAATGACAGAAACATAAACTGTAAAGCAAGCGTTAATAGAGACGCAGGTGCAAAGTGATACCAAAGCGAACAGTGACGCAAACGGACATGAAGCACATCCGTAAAAGCAACTGGTAATGCGCAAGGTCATGGTACTGCTATTATAAACACAAATGATAAGTGTAACAGCAACAATAATGTGAAAGGAAACAGAAATGGAAATGCAAATGCAAGCGCGTACAGAAACGCAAACTCTAACACGCATGGTGATGGTACCGCAATTATAAATGTAAATGGTAATGGTAACTACAACAATAATGCCAAAGAAAACAGAAACACAAATGCAAACATAAGCGTGTATGGAAACGGAAACCGTAACGCACACGGGCATGGGAATGCAATTGGAAACGCAAATGTTAACGGTAAGAACAATGATAATGCAAAATGAAAGACAAATGCACACGAAAATGGAAGGGTGTCCACCAACAGAAATGGTAATGCACACGGTGACACTAAGTGAAACACAAACACAAACAGCAGTGGAGACACAAATGGTAACAGTAATGCAAACGGAAACGCAAAGTGTAATGTACATGGTGGCATACACAGTAACAGTAACATAAACAGGCATGGAAACACAAGTGTAATGCCTATGTGTAACAATAAGTAGAGTGCACACCATATTGTTCCCCAAAAGTTACATTGAGAAAGACAGTGAAAACAAGGAATGTATGCATAATAACGTGCCTCGGAGCAGAAAACGAGCAGTTGTAATACTAAAATGCTAATATCTCAGTAAGCATAAGACGTAGAAAAAATTTGAATTTCACATGATTCATGACTTTCCTGGCTAGGTTTTCACAGCATTGTCACAATGAAAATTCTGTATCTTTCACAGTTTCCGAGATATGAGCCCCGGAAGGTGCGGCGCATGCCACCATGTTAGTCTATGGGAAAAAATGTCAAATGTGGAGTACTGTAACTTTGCATCCATGCAATATTTTTTCACCAATCAATGAAACAGCACATCTGTGAGATGTTGGCTGCCTTCCCTCCAAATTTCAGCCCAAAAGACCAAACTGTTCTTTTGCAGCAGGGTGGCAAAGAATTCCTGTCATTTTGCCATAGCCTGGAAAAGTAGTGTCTTGATTTGCGAAAACTTTTGCAAAAATTTGCTAAAGTATCACAAGTACGACACTACTTTGTGATACTAGTTTTCCCAGAAATTTGAAAAACATATTTCTGGGGTGCTTGACCCCAAAATAAAGACATTGCTAGCATCCTCAGGGTCCGACTAGGTGAACACAAAAAGAATTATGTCCCTAGAGGGTACCAAATTTAAATGGCAAGCATTTCTGCAACCAGTAACTGAAAAAAAAATGGCTGACTCATGACACTACTGGGGCAATTTTTGACACTAAAAACTGCATTTGCGACACTGTTGAACTTTTTGTTAACTTTTCCCATTGACTTATAATGGGAACTTGTTTTTGGAATAACTTTTGAACCGTTCAATATTTTTTCATGAAATCTTCAAAAGGCACATTGGGCAACCTGGCTGCACATTCTCTGAAGTTTTTGGACCAGTTGCACAAACCATGGAACCTGTAGGTGCAAGCAAAGAATGAGCAAAAAACCGTAAATGCGCACACGGATGTTGCATAATACCTCCACAGCCGTATATCTGACCAGTATGAAACTTGGCAAATCCCAAGATCTATGGTTATGGCCTCTGTCTGCCACATTTCAGGCAATTCTGTTGAATGGTGGCAAAGTTATTAAGGTGCAATGTTTCACCATTTAACATTAAAAGGGGTACTCAACCCTAACTATGGTAGAACTACCGTGCTACCATAATATAATATATATATATATGAATATAAATTGGTGCAGTGCAATAGTCTAACTCAGAATGTGCCATTTTTTTTCATGAGTAGGAGAGGAGGACCATAACTCACATGTGGCAGAGCTATGAGCAAGTTATGAAACTCTTTTCTCTTCACAAGTGACTATATAAGAGATATGCAGAGGTGACCTGTGTGATAAATTTTATTATTTATTTGGCTTTTGTTAACCAGGTAAGTATACTAGACAAACACATGCCTATTTTCGGGTACAATCCTGGAGAGTACAGGAAATCAAAGAACATACAGAGTACAATTTGAAGCAAGTAGGGCAGATACACAGATGTCAGGAGAAGCATAACATATATAGTAAGATATCTCAGGTCACGACAGTAATCATAATCAGTATGCTAAGGTACAGTGTCACTGACACAACGTCACCAGCAATATATATACAGATATATACAAAAGTTACACATTTGCAAGATACATGGAATGAATACACTCAAGTATACTGTGCAGAGGACCAGGCTAATCAGGGAGGATTAAGACAGTCACATACTGATGAGAGCTTCAAGTGGTTTCACAGGGAGGTGCGTAGGCTTGAATGGGGGTAGGTCTGGACCTGGACAGGAAAGGAGTTCCACAGTCTAGGGGCACATGACGCAAAGTCCCTAATCCCCATTTTGGTATGAGTAGGAGGGACCTTAAGGATAGCAGGGCCCAGTGACCTTAGAGGATAGGTAGTGGGGGCTGCTGGCACAAGGAGTTCCGCCAGTCCAGGGGGGGTGCCAGTACCCAGTACCTTACCCATGAAACTGCCCACAACAAAATTCAAATAATTGGGCGGGAAGAGCCAGTTGAGCTTACTGTACAGATCACAGTGGTGAGTGAGATGAGGGACTCCAAGAGCAAAATGGCAGATGTTATTATAGGCAACGGTCCATCTAGAGAGGTGGATCTTGTGGGTATTGGCAAACAAAAGGAGCCCATAACAGAGGGATGGTAGAAACACCCCTCTAGACAGTGCTAGGCAAGCAGCTGGAGTAAGGTTATTCTTTGCCCTGTAAGCCAGACCCAATTTCCAGTTAACAGCTCTACATGCATTTTGGATATGCTGACCAAGATCAAGCTGCGAGAGTCTGCCCTGATCCATAGCAGCCCTTATCCCAGAAGTGACAGAGACCAGAGCAGAGGTGGTGCTGTGCCCTTTTTGAAAGAAATACTGTGAGGGAGACAGAAGCTCATGAGCCTGGATATAATCCAAGAGTTGTCCCACCACAACTTTCTCAAGGAGCTTGCTGATGGCAGGCAGAATGGCAATTGGATGATAGTTGTCAAGGATCCTGGGGTTGCCCTGTTTGAGCACAGGGACAACCCATGCCACCTTCCACAGGTCTGGGATAACCCCAGAGGCTAAGGATAGGTTGACGATATGGGCCACAGGGGAGGCAATGTAGACAGCGGCAAGATAGAGAAGCTTTGGTTCCATGCCATCAAGGCCAGCACTAGAAAAGGGTGAGAGACCAGTTAGCAATCTCTGCATTTCTTTTACCATCACAGCCTTGAGATAGAATGGAGGATGGGGGGAAGGTGCCATTTGAGGCAGAGCGACTTGGATAGGACTATCATGACCAGTGGAGGAGAATAGTGAGGTGAACACAGACAGGTCCAAGAAGTGAGCATTGAATGCATTTGCAATGGTTAGTGGATTATTACAGCTAGCACCATCAATGAGCATGTCCAGAGCCTCACAGGAGGAGGAGCCACTCACTAAGTTTTTAATATTCCTCCAGAAGTTCCTAGGGTCCTTAGCTGAGGTCTGCAAGGCAGCTTTACAGAAGTCACTTTTGGCAACCCTGATAGCCTTTTCTGCACTCATTCCTGAGCATCCTGTAATGTTGGAATATGGTCTGGTCCATTGAGACCTTGAAACTGGCCCAGCATTTATCTCTAGCCCTCATGAGAGCAAGGAGGCTCCCATGCAACCATTTTGTGACAGCCCCCCTTACCCTCCATCTGACGAGGGGGGCATGCTTATCCTGTAACATCCTGAAGATACTATTGAAGTGACAGACTGCTGAAGAAGCATTCTGGGCATCCATCACTGAAGACCAGTCAAGGAACATGAAATCCTCCTGGAAAGTCCCCAGATCAAACCTGGAGAAGTCCCTGTGATTTATCTATACAGGTATTGTTTGACCTCAAGTAATCTCATGAGTGGTGTAAGCCACAAATGAGGTGTCTGAGGTCAAACAGTATGAATATAGATAAATCCTGTATTACAGAAAGTCACCTCTGCATGTTCCATTTATGCAACAAGACTTGACCTTGTATGATGGTTTAATTTTTTAGTGTTTTTATTTTTAAGTTTCATGTATATTTTGAGGGGATTTTATTTGTGAAATAGTGCCATTCCACCCTCCCAGACCCAGGAACAGCGCTAGATAGGACAAAAAGGGAAAAAGTTGCAGCTTGCCCAGAAATTACCCACTTTCCACTTGACAGTGGTCCACAGTGGTGCACCCAGTCTGTAACAATGGCTGAAAGATATAAAAGTGAATAACAAGGAAGTATTTTTACTTGACATGTTTTAGCTTCTGTACTGGCAAATGCTGTGCTTCAGATTAGCTTTTGACCTATCTTTTTCTCATTTTGACCGACATTTTTTACAGCCGTGGGTCTAATCTGACTTACGTTTTAAACCCCCTAGCGCCATCACTGCTATCAGCCTGCTGTATTTTTTGAAACTGCTTGTAATTGAAGGGATGAAGTGTCATTGAGGCATAGATCAGGAAATATAGGAAGACCAGGAACAGTTATAAAATTTGCAAGTAGCGTTTTATTATTTCCAATAACAACAAAATAAAAAAAAATGTACAGAATGTTTTTTAAACATTAGCAGTTTAAACAAAGTCCTTCCTCTGAGGGTATCTCTAATTTTAAGTTTCAGTTTCTAACAAAACATTGCTCTCTTTTTATAAGAAATCATTGCCATCCTGACCTCATTAAGGTACCTCATGTGTTCACACAAAATGTATCAGAACTTTGTCAATTTCTTTGCAGGTGCAACAAAATAGAACAGTGTGTTCCAGAACTAATCTCCTGTTGACAACTCTGCAATAGAGTTCCTAGAGGTCAAACTGCATTTCAAAGTGAACCCCCTGAGTTCCAAATAGCTTTCTGCAATTATTTTAACAGTATAACTATATACTGTACATTGGCAAACAAAGGGATCCCAGTTTCACATACAGATTCACATATATTTTAACAACCACAAATAAGCAAGGAGGAAGAAAAGACTGAAACAGCCAGTCAGGGTAGAGAGATAGCAGAAGGCAGAGAATCACAAGACTGTCAGAGTGATCGGTTCCTAGGTCTCACAAGAAAATTTGATTGTGCTATCAGACAGACAAGAGACAGAAAAGGAGAGGAGAGGATAGAACAGATCCATGCATCTAACTCTTTCTGCATAACAAATGGGACATAGTCTTATACAATCCTGTCACATGAAGAGCTGGTGAAAAGAGAGGAATGGCAAACATATGAATGAGTGAGTGAGTGAGTGAGTGAGCAAGTGAGTGGGTGGGTGGGTGTGGGGTGGGGAAAGAGAATCTGTAGTGTGATGTTTGAATTTAAGAAAAAAAGACAATGCAGTTTAATTTGGTGTGCTTTACATTACACGTAGCTGGATACTGCCTCTAGAACAAGAAATTAAGGTTTGAGTTTTCATTTCTGTAGAGATGGGGAGGATAAGGGTTTGTTCCATATTGTGCTGTAGATTTAAAGTTAATAATTAGTGCCAGCAAGCTGAGGGAAGGCAGGGGGCATGGCTATGGTATGACATATCTACTATAGTATATGTATATATATATCTTGATGATGTGCTTACTATATGTATGACTTTCATTTATATATATAGTGGCTCAGATATCAGGATTTATACAATAGCTTCTGTGTTCATGCTTATTGCATGAAAAGGGGATACATGATGGGCAGGAATTTGATAAGGAAAGTATTCTTACTCCTGCAGAGTGAGCTCTGCATTCTCACGAGTGCCGAAGGTATGAGTGAGAATGCACAGTTCACGATGCAGGAG
Source organism: Neoceratodus forsteri (assembly GCA_016271365.2). Lineage (NCBI taxonomy): Eukaryota > Metazoa > Chordata > Ceratodontiformes > Ceratodontidae > Neoceratodus > Neoceratodus forsteri. The sequence goes on along the minus strand of CM057454.1, from coordinate 1,017,509,366 downwards.
CGAGACTATTTTCCACATCCCGTGATCTGCACATCATGTGTGTAGTTGATACCACTGGGGTGAGAGCTTTAGAAACATTTTTTTCTGTTTATGTGTGTTTCCTGCTCATTCTGTGTGTGGTGTGTGTCTGTGTATATGTGTGTGTTCTGAATGGACTGGGAATGAGAAACACAGCTGAATGCGTTTTGCAAAGATAATTGAGTGATTTAGAGGCTCCCTGAGAAAGACAAACTGCTGTAGGTAGCACTGAGAAAGACAAACTGCTTTGTAAAAGCTTCATTTAGAATTTAGGTTGTTTTGAGGCTGAGATCAGCACAGTAATGAGCTAGGAGTGTTAGGAAGTCAGTGGGACACAGCTGACAGTGTTTTGAAAAGGTAATTGACTGAGTCAGAGGCTCAGTGAGAAAGACACATTGCTGAAGGTAGCAGTGAGAGAGAGAAACTGATTTGTGAGAGTTTCATTTAGAATTCAGGTTGTTTGGAAGCTCAGATCAGCACAGTAATGGGCTAAGAGTGTTAGAAACTCAGTGGGACAGAACCAAGAGTATTTTGCAAAGCTAATTGAGTAAGTTGCAGCTTTAGTGAAAAAGATGAACTGTTTTTGAAGCAGTTTCCTTCAGATTGCTATATGCAGTGCAGATATTCTCACTCCAGTGACATCACCAGAGTGAGGATGAATGTGATATTCTCACTCCAGTGTCATCAGCAGAGTGAGGATAAATGTGATATCCTCACTCTGGTGATGTCATCAGGATTTCACCTCACTCCAGAGAAAATATTGCTGTTTATTCCACTGGAACAGCTCCCAACCCAGTGGTATAAAATGGAATATTTTAAGTTAGGCCATTACATGTCAGGTTTATATCACACATTTTAACATGTGAAGCTTTCACACAATCCTAGTTCATAATGCTTTAATTGTTCATTTTGATTTTATAACTCAGGTAAATGCAGTACAGAGTCATTGTGATGTCATCAAGCATTGTTAAAAGGGACAGGAAATATGTGCTAACTGGCAACAGTTGGTAATGTACCTAGTAATAGAAATGAATGACTTACCTCCATTTGAGCCATATTTAATTGTACTTGAATAATCATGGATGTGAAAACTGTTTTCAATTGTGTTCTTTTTATGGATAGTTCTCGTCATCGAAACAGTAATTTGGAGTTTTTACTATGTCATGGCAGACTGTGTACAAAATGCTAAGCATGAGTTGTTGACCTATCAGGACCATGTTCAGAGTTCTGTGCACAAACCATGACATAGTTAACACTCCAGATCACTGGTTGCATGAAGAGAACTGTAACAGAATGCTGCCCATAAGAACAAAACAATGTAAAATATAGTTTTTCACTCCACTTTTTATTCAGGTGTAGTTACATATGGATCATTTAGGCTCATTTCTGTAATGGGAACATCATAAACAGCTATGAACTGGAAATAATTTCCTGTCCTCTTTTAAACTACTCTGCCATTGGTTATATGCAACACATATTGGGCCTTATGCACTATGCCTATGCACAACAGATACATGGCACATAAGCAGCCCTATGTCAGAAAGCCATGCATCAAGAGGCTTGTCAGATCCAAGCTGCATGCAAGACAGGGTTGAGCACCACTTCAGGGCAGGACCCCTGTCTATGCACAACACTTTGCATGGGGTTTGTCAGAGGAAGTGATCAAGGAAGGGGCATGGTTATGCAGGCAGCATGCACTACCCCAGCCCTGCAGTGTGCAGTACTAGTGGAGGGGGCACAGACTATACATGCAGGGACCCTGCCATAGTTGCTACATGCTCTTTCTTGCCGGTGGCAGGTGGACACAGCAGGGCTAACACCCCTCCCCCGTCCCACAGTGCCTGGCTCTCCTAACAAGCAGCAATAGCTGGGTGCTACTGCTTGTCTATGTCTCATTTCGTATTGTTCCTCTTAAGGGAATATGGGCTGCTATTACCCATTATTCCCTGCCCCACATGGAGAAGTGGTGATCTACTACTTCTGTTCAAGATATTGAGTGATGAGCAGTTCTTTTATGATATGGGTTTGTGTTTTAAACAGTCATATTTTATTTTTTGACCGGGTAAGTGCACTAGACAAATCCTGCCTATTTTCAGGCATGACCCGGAGGAGGGGGATACAGATGAATGCCAACTAACCTTGAACCAGATTAAGCTGTTGGTGGTATTTTTAGTGAATGAGGGAAATTTGGCCAGGACACCGGAGAAATTCCCCTACGCTTTTTCGATAAGTGCCATAGGATCTTTAACATCCACCTGAACTACCACCAATCCAGGCAGATGGGACCTCGGTTTAACATCTCATCTGAAAGATGGCACCTCAGAAGTGCAGTACCCCTCTTATGCTGCACTACAGTGTCAGTACTGGGATATTAACCCAAGTGCCAGATTTGGGAACTGAACCCACAGCCCTCTGATCTCCTGGCCTCAGAGGTGAGTGTGCTACCTATATTATGACTTGAGAGAGCATAATCTGTAACTGATTGAAGCTATCACACACATGATTATTAGTAAATATGTGTTTATCCCCAGGACAATCAGGCTGTGTAATAGGCTACCATAAGATGCTGTCTGTGCAGACAGTTTTCAGGTATCTAAAAGTAAACTGTATTGTTTTATAAGGACTGGGCGCTTGTCGCATCTCACCCACTGAGAAGTGGGGGGCAATCATTATGGGCGTCATGCCTACTATTGCCCTTCTACCAAGTATAAGACCTAGTACAAGTGGATCTAGTGTACCAGCTGAAAAAACATCAGATCGAATGCCCGTCTGTATTCTCCACTTCACCCCCATCCTGCTCCATGTCCTCTCTGCACTACTATGTACATGAGGGGAGAGGCCACAGTTGGGGGGACTAGGATAACGAATAGCCCATAGTGCATGCCTATCTGGAGGCATGGGCCAATGAGGCCTGGGTATGTGCCTTCAGCATATATCTGGGCTGCCTTCGTGATAGGTCCCATTATATGCAGTACATTATTTTTATGACGTATGCAACTTCAAAGATATCCATTACAGCATATTAAGTTAAAAATGTCATTTACTGCACATGGTGTTCATTTCATGAGCTTTTAATGAACCACTTAATGCCACTTCCTAAGTCAAAATGATACAGGAACAATTTTAAAAATTTTATTTAGAAGTCCTATTTTTTCATGCTACTTCAAAATTGACAGGGCTACAGTGAGGAGTTTTGGCAAGTGCTGTAAGAAACTGAATCATTGTTTGCCTACATCTTCTGTTTCCCTGCCTCTGCCCCCTCAGCCCTCACTTTTCCCAACAATGCTACGCTCAGGATTAGAGGAACACAAATACTCTTTTCATGAACTGTATCAGAGGGTTTCTTTATATTTTATTTTTGTTTACCTGGTAATTGTATTAGAAAGTGAAGGCCTATTTTTAGGCATGACCTGAGAGTTTACATAACAGAACAAGGTAAACGGTAAATGGGAATAGAAGATAGTACAGAGGAAGCAATTACAACAATGACAACCCAAATTAACAGCAGGTACTGGCTGCATGTATTTTCTTAGTGATAGGAATCTCATTTTATGAAGCTCACTGCAATAGTCAGAGAACCAGTTTCAGAAATTGAATAGAAATGTCCATGGGTAGATGTTTTAGAATTAGGAATCTGTGGTTAAGCAGTATGTACAGGTGGTATCAAAAGGCAATTTATGAACTAGAAATGAACATGTTTATTCTTTTTTTTGCGCCCCTATATGGCCTTCATCTAACCAACTCCCCCAGCTCCTGTCACGCGGAATTACCGGGGCTTACCTCACGCCCTGTCCGGGAGCAGTGCCTGTGGGGAATCGGTCATCATCCTGCCGCCAGTATTTTTCATCCACCGATTTTCTCCCGAGGGCCCCAGGAGAAGGACGCATGCATTTGGAGGCGCTCATGTGCCTTGCAGCCCTGGTAACGACCCCCTTCTGCCCACCCCATTAGCTTAACATTGGGCCCTCCTGCCTGTGTAGCCTCCTGGCCTCCACCAAGGGGCAACCATTGAGCAAGAGATGCCATTCCACCACCCTGGAGAGGTGAGCTACCTGCTGGCCACTCCATCCAACTCCGCTCTCCCCCCTGTGCCGACCTCCGATGACCCAGGCTTGCTCCTGAACCTGGGTCGCCGGCATGCCACGAGGTGATATGAACAGCGCCTCAGCCCTCTGTGCCACCTGGCCAGCTAAACAAGTTTATTCTAAAACAGAACAACTGCCAATATCTTCTGATCATTTTCAAAAACAATACAGTTCTCATGTGTCAATACGTCAATACACATTGATATAATATGTTGTTAATAATAACAGAACATTAAACACGTTTTAATCATTTTTTTTGGTTTTGTATATTGATATATAAAGTTGTAAAAACTTATAAAATAGGTCTAAAAATCGAAGAACTTTAATTGGTTAAAACCAGTCAGGTGACCGTTCAATATTAGTGCTTCTAAAATGGGTAGGAAAAATTATCTCTGCTGTTTGGTTGAAACACATCACATGACCGTGCGTATATCAGAGTGTGACTGCACACCTGCCCTTTCTCCCCTCTAAAACAATTTTGCCATTTTATAAGATAGATAACCCACTCTAGGGTGTGCAGTCATGCTCCAATATAGGCACACCTTGGGTGGTTGATGCACAAGGCCACATGCACACCAAGGCGTATGTATAGCAGAGTGTGACCGCACACCTTAGAATGGGTTTTCTATTACATAATGCATTGTCATCCTGATCCTAAACCACATTACAAAATGAGCAGTCCTCCTACAACCAGAACTATCTTTCATCAGTCCCCCTACAACCAGAACTAATCTTCCATCACAAACATGGCTGCTACCTTTACAGAGTAAAAAAAGTCTTCAACTAGGCCCTAAAAATAAAACTACCTTAAAAAATAATACAATTTAATTAAATGTTGTTTCCCTGATTATCACACACTACTTACACACATAAACAAATTAGAAACATCAAGTATTGTTCATAGTTCTCATTACAACTGTTTCTTTGCTGACAAAGAAAAATCCTTCTTCTGTCTTTAACTGCTCATTAGGTAATTCTCTTCTTCTTTCCCTGACAGTGAGATAATTGAGTCTGTGGCTCTAGAAAAGGATTTTGTTGTATGACTGTGTACAGTATGTTAGGAGAGGAACATTCTTCCAGTGGAACTGAGCAGAAGTTTGAATCCCTGTATTCCATGGCAAACATTCCATGGTAAACATTCCATATCTTGAAGGAGGGGAAAGACAGAGGGGAAAAAAACAGGATGATGAAAGTGGGCAATAATACTTCATAAACAAAGAGCAAAAGTGGGAAACACAGTTACATAGGCAGATCCAAACTGCTGAAATACATTCCTGAAGTTTATAAAAGCACATACAATTGAATCATACCTGGGTATTTTAGGTGAAATCTATCACCCCCACACACAAAAAGGCTACGTGGCAGGTTTAAAGTTTTGAACTCATTTCCATTAAGAAACAGTACTTGTACTGATTTAAGATGCAAGGTAACATTTCTTTCTTATACAAATGTGGCCACAAACAGTTTTCATTATGTTTTATGTTTTTAGCTAACCCCACAGTTACCAGAATGGGGACTATTTTTTGTATTCAGAGTTAAAACGGAAGCATATTTCAATAGAAGGTCCAATTGTTATCTTCTTAAAATACATTTTTCTTGTTTTCCATTCATTTTAAATCATATATTTAAATGCCATTTTATAAGAGCAATAACACACTCCAGGGGTGTGCCATTATGGTGAAATAATCACACTTCTCAGGTGCATTTAATGGCACTCGGCTGCGCCTCATGCCTAACAGTGTACCTGAGGTGTGCAATTATATAGTGCAGATGACTCTAAACATTCATTTCCAGACCTAAAGGTTCCAATGTTATTCCATTTTGTTGTAGTTAATATTTTTATTGGCATGTATGTGATGTACAAACATACATAGATACATAGACAGTGTCGGCAGATAAGGGCCTATGGCCCACCTAGTCTGCCCATTTGAGCTTGTAAGTTCAGTTTGTTTTCCTAGAAGTCTGTTTCCCCTTACCCCTGCCCTCTAGAATTCCTTTATGTCTATCCCATGCATTCTTAAATCCCGTGATTGTTTCAGCCCTCACCACTTCCTCTGGCAGGGTGTTCCACTTGTCCACCACCCGTTCTGTGAAGAAATTCTTTCTCATGTAAAGATATTGATGTAGCTTGTAGCACTACCTCATCATTTCTCCTATACTTAATACCTTGCCTTTCTAGGTTTGTTGCTTCCTTCCCTATCTCCCACAACCCTGATTTCGAACCTTGCACCTTTCCGACTATAGTCGAGAATTTTTCCGATGCGCTACCTCCTCCCCCTCAAACATGATACAATTAGGATGAAAGGAAAGGCACATAGCTTTTTTTTACTGCTTAGAATAGTTAATGACTGCAGTTTGTAGATGTTACCTGCATACAGAATTTAGACTGTTTGCATTCTTCTTCCACTAACCAACTATAGACACCTGCATTCTTTTTCCTCTGTCCTACTCTACAAATCCTGTCTGTGTCTAGAGTGGGTTGTAAGGCGACCTAAGGACTCAACTGCTTGAACTAAGAGCTTGATCATTATTGATCTAGTCCATGTGTCCAATACTTTTTTTAGAAACATAGAAACATAGAATTTGACGGCAGATAAGGACCGCTTGGCCCACCCAGTCTGCCCATTTCCCTACCTACTGGATAAGCTGCAGATCCTAGTTAACCAGCAGCCTACTTCTTCTTACCCCCACCCCCCAGAATTGCCTTATGACTGTCCCATGCATGCTTGAATTCCACCACTGATTTTGACTCCACAACCTCCTCCGGAAGGCCGTTCCATGCATCCACAACCCTCTCTGTGAAAAAATACTTCCTAAATTACCTCTGAGCTGCCCCCATCTTCAAATTGTGCCCTCTTGTTCTTGCACACTCTTTTTTGAAAGATGCTACCCTCTTAGACTTTGTTGATTCCCTTGAGGTACTTGAAAGTTTCTATCATATCCCCCTCTCCTCCTTTCCTCGAGGCTATACATATTAAGCTCCTTAAGTCTCTCTTCATATGTCTTCCGGTGCAGACCCTGCACCATTTCAGTGCCCTCCTCTGGACAGCTTCCATCCTGTCTATGTCTTTCGGAGATTGGGTCTCAGAACTGCACACAGTACTCCAGATGGGTTCTCACCAGCTGTCTGTACAGAGGGATAATAACTTCCTGTTTTCTACTGGTGATGCCTCTCCCTATGCATCCCAGTATCCCCCCAGCCCTCCTTGCTGCCCTCTCACATTGCTTGCCACCTTTAGGTCATCTGATATGACTACCCCCAGGTCCCTTTCCATTTTTGTTGTTGTTAGTATCTCACCCCCCATTTTCTTCTGAACTATCAAACCACAATTCCTGTGTGCATACTCTCTCCCTTCCATGTCCTGTTTTTGTTTTGTTTTTTTCCTGGCTTTGCAGCTAGCTACAGTAAGAACCCACCCCCCAAGTGTAACAGCTCTTTTGTGAAGGTGTTGTTTAACTGCATTAATAATCTGTCTGCCCTCCTCTGAAAACCTCCCCCTGTCATTATTTCCTTGTCTGCTTGGGGCTGAGGTTTCTGGCGCCCATTGTCCCTGTTGGCCTTAAATTAACAGACCCTTCTCATTCCACAGGCATCCTGCCCAGTACTGGTGACTGCCTCCTCCTGCAAGCCGCAGGAGCTGCTCTGAACCCAGCGGCTGTTCTGCGCTGACCCGCCTGCCTCTTGGCCTACAAACAGGTATGCATTAGGAAGAGCAGCCCACAGCTACCAACGGGATTGAACTTGGTGCTTTTTGCCTTTCAGGCCATTTGGCTGTACGACTACTGCTCCTGAGCTCTGATTAAGCATAACATTATCCCCCCCTTCTCTTACTGAGTCTTGACTCTACCCTTCCTGAGCTGTCTCTTTTTTAATACAAGAACTGCTTTTTTTTTTTGTCTACTTTTCCATTTGCAAATTATACTGCAAAGCCACTAGAGGGCAATAACTCTTGGAGGTTGCATTCCTCTTCTCACTGCTCTCTCCTAAGCACTTCTCATCCTGGGTCTTTCTTCCCTAAAGCAAATTACTACACCCTAACAAACCATAGTCCATCACCCTATTGCTGTGCCATAGAGGCCACTAGAATTATGGGTATCAGAGTGACCCCCCTTATACCAACACTGGGCCACTGCCCCCTTATCGCCACTTGCTGGGCACCCATTGTCATGCAGACCACCCAGGCTCCTACTGATTGCTCTTAATATCCTCCTTCTTGGACCCCTTAGCCCTCCCCTCAAGGGTCTTCTTCCCACACTTCCCACCCCCATGAACCATCACCGACTGCCACCCACACTGCCACTGCCTGTCATGCATCCCCCATCCCCCCACATATCTCCTTACAGTCATGTGCCACCATCAATCTCCATGCTGGATCACATTCCTATCTTTTCCAACCCTTATCACCCTGGCCATCCCATGTACTACCCGCAGTATAACTAGGCAGCAGCTATCCTTGACAATAAGGCAATGATTTTCTGCTCTCCTCAGAGTCTTTGCCATACACCTACTAATTTCAGGAAATGTTCATCAAAACCCGGGCCTCGTCTCACCCAGCCCTAACCTATCACACCACGGTCTTAGAATAGCTGCAATGAACATTTGCAGCATAACCAAAAAGACAGCAGGTTTCCATTGCTGGATACTGCAACTTCAGCTAGATGTGCCAGCCCTCACAGAAACCTGGCTTTCCAAAAAAACACCTGACTCTTTGGTCACCCTCCCTACCCTTCACAGAGCCGACAGAGTGGGCAAACATGGTGAGGGGTGTGCTGTGTACGTCCTGACTCCATGATATGCCATGCCCTTCCAATGCCTCCATTAGACCATGGTGTCCAAGCCTTATCATTAAAGCTTACTCCAGATCCTTCCAGAGCCCCTGTAATTCTTACTGTCGCATATGTCCCCCCAAGAAACCAAGCTCCTGGTATACAATCCCTTGTTAACTACATCTCCGGCTGCCCCCCAAAATGGAGCACATCACATTTGGAGACTTTAATGTGAACTGGCTTGCCAGTTCGGCTTCCCACACCAAGGACACCTTCGCTGCACTGGACCTGACCCAGCTGCTCTGCCAACCTACCAGGGTGAACCCCACTAACGGCTCTAGCACCCTGATCAACCATCTCCTCCCCAACCATCCCCACAGAATCACTGACCTGGTGGTCCTTCCAGACTCCCTAAGCGATCACTCACCCATCTTCTTTTCCTGGTCATGTCTTCAGCAGAAACCCAAACCAAACTATATTGCCTGGTGTAGTCTCCGACCTGGAGGCCTCACAAAACTAAAAAAAATACTTAACTCAGTGGGACTGATCCCCCATCTCCTGGGCCTCTACTATAGATGAAGCCCTTGATTATTTCACCTGTTCTTTTAATAAAGCATGTGTCATCTATGCCCCACTAGCAAAAGTGCAATCCAAGAAATGTAATGCCCTCTGGGTCTTGCCTGCACTGCTCCAACAGCTAAAGCACAGAGATGATCTCTGGCATAAAGCAGTCACATCCCACACACAGGCAGACAGGCAAGCCTATAAAGCAGCTTGTAACAGATGCACTTGGGCCATAAAACAGGCCAAATCAGGCTACTACAAAATGACCCTTGTCTCCTCCTAGGGGAGTGCTCGGTTGTTCTGGGACAATATTAAGGAACTCAATGGCAAATCCCGGCTCTCCCCCCCCTTACTAACTGTCAACAATGTCCCTACCACCGACCCACTGGCCGTTACCAACTGCCTCAACCCATCATTCTCTGACCTTACTGCAGTACTCCCAAATAACTTCTTCAACCTCTCTCCTGCAACCCCGCCCCCTAATACCCAGCATCCCCCCTTCCATCTCAGGGTGATCTCTACAAATGAGGCAAGGCCTTATCTCATTAAAGCACTCAGTGGCTCTTGCTATTGCAAAGATTCTTTTGATATGAGAATCCTACATCTAGTACTAGATACAGTCCTCTCCCCATAGACTGACCTCATTAACCACTCCCTAAGTCTGGGGCAGTTCCCTGCAGCCTGGAAAACTGCCACAGTCACCCCAATACTGAAGAGTGGTGACAGTACCTTCCCCAAAAACTACTGTCCCATTTCCATTCTCCCACTACTCTCGAAAGCCCTTGAAAAAATTAGAGCCACCCAACTCACTGAGTATCTGCTTGCTCATAACCTACTTTGCAGGGAGCAGCATGGCTTCAGATCTGGGCACAGTACAACTACTGCTCTCACTGAGTTCTCTGATTTTATTCACTCTGCCCTGGATAGAAAACACCTAACTGGAGCTGTCTTCATCGACCTGTCAAAGGCCTTTGATACAGTCTCCCACCCCTTACTCTTAAGCACACTCCACCACATAGGTCTGTCCCAAGGACCCATCTCCTGGTTCACCAGTTACATCACAGCTAGATCACAATGTGTCAAAATAAACAACACCCTCTTAACCACCCTGCCAGTTTGTTCTGGGGTACTCCAGGACTCCATCCTCGCCCTGTAATTATTCAGCATCTACCTAAACATCTTGCCCAATTCCTGCTCCGGCAACCTACTACTATATGCAGAAGACACAGTTCCTTTTGCCTTGCAGCCAGATCCCACAGTATGGAGCCCGGAGACTGCTCCCCCATCCCCTCCACGCTACATCACAATTACCAACTTTGCCAAACTGGACGTGGAAGCTTTCCTCTATGATGTATCCTGTATCAACTGGTCTGATATCTATCACTCCCATGATGTTCAAATAGCCCTTGATATCTTCATTGATAATTTCACAGCACTTCAGGATAAACATACCCCGAAGGTCACCAGAAGGTCAGGGTAAACAAACAAGATGGCTACACAAGGACCTACTGGCTAACCTGCTTCAGGACAAACTCTGGAAGAAGTATAAAGTGTCCAGACTACCAGAGGATTACAATACCTACAGAGCCTCTCGGAGCACCTGTAAAAAGCAAATCAGAACAGCAAAGAGCATCTACTGCAAGGAACTGCTCACAAACTCTGCTGGTGACCCTAGAAAATTCTGGACACACATCAAGACCTTTCTTGGGGCTACTCAGTCATCGACCCCAGGGGATATGATCCTAAATAGTGTACACTGCAATGACTCGAACACTATAGCGAATGCCTTTAACAGATTATTCACGGACCTGTCTCAGTACACCTCATCCTTCGCTTCACCTCCCACAGCATCTCAGCCTTACTGCACACCCCAGAGATCTGCATCTGGTGCTGACCACTGCCAACTAACTACTACCCCTTCCACTTTAAAGCTATATCTAGATCCGAGGTCCAAAGGCTATTGCAAAACATATCCGACAACACTAGCCCCGGCTCAGATTCACTTGAGCCACGACTCCTGAAGCTAGCGGCACCATTGATTGCCTTGCCACGGGCCAAGATTTTCACTCTGTCTCTCTCTCTTGGTATTGTCCCAGATCTCTGGAAGATTGCCCGAGTTACACCTATCCTTAAAAAAGGAGACCCAAAGGATATCAACAACTACAGGCCCATAGCCATCCTCTCTGTGCTAAGCAAGCTACTGGAGAAGCTTGTTGCAACCCAAACCATTGACTATCTCACAAAGAACAACCTTCTCTCAGACACTCAGCATGGTTTCAGAAAAGGGCACAGTACCTCAACCCCTCTTCTCAAATTCTTCACCGATGTCCTCTGCAACATGGACAAAGGCCTACTCACTGGAGCAGTATTTATCGATCTTACCAAAGCTTTCGATCTTGTTGATCATCCCCTGCTTCTCTCAACCCTGCATAGACTTAACTTCTCATCCTCAGTAGTTGACTGGTTTAACAACTACCTATCAAACAGATTACAACTTGTTAAATTCAACTCCACTCTCTCGGATGTGACCAGCACTGACATCGGAGTACCCCAGGGCTCCATCCTGGGACCCCTTCTTTTCTCGCTATACATCAACAACATAGATTATGCCATACTCTCCTGCTCAGCTATCTTATACACTGATGATCTTGTCCTCTACTAAAGCGCTGACAAAGTTAACATCATTAACAAAAACCTCTCCTCGGATTTCAGGAATGTGCAAACATGGCTAAATGCTAATAAGCTCAACCTCAACACAAAAAAGACTCAAGCCATGCTATTTGGCACTGCCCCCAAACTCAGGGCCTGTAAGAAACCCCTCCTAGTCCATGACTCTGGGGGGGTCTCTCATCGACTGTGTCACATCCTTCAAATACCTGGGAGCCCTCCTTGATAAATCCCTTGATTTCAGTCTGCACATCCAGTCAACCTGTAGAGCAACAAATACCAAACTTGGAATCGCCTATAAGACTTGTCACCTGCTAACACCATCTGCCAACTTGGCAATTGCCAAGGGTATTCTGCTTCCAGTGCTGACCATAGGTGTCTCCACTTTGCTAATACCCATAAGACTGCTCTCCATAAATGGGATGTCACAGATAACAACATATGTCGCATGCCTCCTCTTCCCATCGCCCCTGCCACCACTGCACACTGTATAGCGCCCAGGGCTGGCTCTCCCCAACTGCCCACCGACTATATTCCTAGGAACCTTCACAGACTCTGTAATCTGTAACCAAACCCCCACCTCCCTTGCAGCTCTACTTGTACCACAGACACCTGCCCATGGACTACGCTCGGCAAACAAATTTCTACTCACCATACCCAGATGTCTTACTTCAAAAGGCTCTAGAGCATTTCACTGCACCGCCCCAGCCACCTGGAACTCCCTCCCTCCTGCCCTGAGGCAGGCTAATTCCCACCCAATCTTCAAAAAATAACTATATCACCAGCTGTCCCGGGACCCCTGTACATGCTTTGATCCCACTTAATGCCTCACAGCTAACCACCCTATTTCGCCCAAGACACTGCTGCACTTCTAAGCAAGCTTTGCTATAAAATGTCTTTATAGCTGCCACTTAGCCCACTTTCAGTTATCTGCATGTACTAATGTCACTTTTGTCATCTCTGCATAGCTATATGTATTATCTTGAGTACTGTCTGACTTGATCTGCATTCTAACCTACCTGTACTGTATACTATGTACCTGTACTATATACTATGTATTGTATAATGTCATCTCATTTTATGTATGTATTCTCCCGGGTCGTGCCTGAAAATAGTCAACTTTGGCTAGTGCACCTAACCCGGTTAACAAAAACTAAATAAATAAATAAATATTGTAGTCCTCCCTCCAACATGCATTAAAAATTGGTTCATAGACCAAAGACTTATGGCAAATGTAAAAAAGACAAAGACCATACTGTTTACCCACTGACAGAATAAGGCCAAGAATGTGCAGCTAACAATCCTCTCCCATTCTCTCCTTCCTCTAGAACAGATCCATACATATAAATACTTGGGCCTTACATTTGGTTCCACCCTCTCCTTCCATTCATACACTGACACTCTATCATCAGCCATAAATGTCTGTATAGGCCTATTGTATCGGCACAAGGATTGTCTACCTCTGGAAGCCCTTAATCTGGCTGTCACCTCCTCAGTCCTCTCCCTAGTTGTTTATGGGCTCACTATCTACTCGGCTGCTGACCACATAGCCCTTAACAAAATCCACCTGGCCATAAACAAAGTGTGCAGACTCCTCTCCGGGGAAGACAAGCGTACCCATACTTGCACCCTATATGCCCTGACAAATCTCTCCACCCTGGATGAAAGGCTATTTTATCAAGCATGTCTCCTCACAAAGAAAATACACCTGGGGCTTATTCCCTTGGGGATTTCTGCCTCTTTCCTATCCTCCCACACCTCGGTGAACACCTGCACTGCCATCCAACAGGTGTGGTCCATCCTGAGGGTTAGAACCTCTTTAGCCCAAAGGTCATTCCCACACAGGGCCCCAACCTGGTACAACAAACTCCCCTCTGACGTCTCCTCCATCTTCAAATTAGAACCTTTCAAGTCAGCCCTCAATGAGCATATTCTGACTTTACGGCACTGCCAATGTACCAGCTAATACTAGGTCATCTATCTATCATCATATGGGACCACCCTGCCACTGAGCTCCTACTGATAGGGCTACCAAACATTACCTATTAACAATGCCTCTTTTGGCTGCACTCACAAGATATCTATCTAATTCTGTACTTCGCTGTAAATATCAAACCTGTTACTCCCTCCCTCTGTCAGCAAATGTATTGTTCTCTTGAAAACTGTAAAATACAGCTCTTAGTAACACGTTCAATGCAATGTATAGCTGATCTTAATTCTGCAATACTGTATAATTGAAAAAACTGTAATCTTTAGCTGCCATTCTATGTCTATATGTATTAAGTGTTTATGTTTGTTTTTCTGATGCGGAGCCTTTGTAAATGAGTCCCTGACTCAAAGGTTGTAATCCTAAAGTCTGTTAAATAAAAATAATGCTGCTGCATTAACTGGAAATACTCATTAGCAGCATGTTATGGTTGGCTTTGAATGTTACAACTGTTACTGCCAGATGTTGCTTATAAACTATAGTACAAAACATTACTTTTATTATTATTACCATTTCTTATTAGGACTGACTCACTCTCTCAGTAAAATATATGCAAATATCCATTGACTGCTGCTAGGGTTATCCAAACTCTTATTTCCACTATAGCTACCTATAGGTAACATACAGTGTGTTTCATAATTTCTTAACAATTGAAATATAGGCATCTGCTTAAATCAAGTTACTGGTGTTTGTAACTGAAAACTGCTAACTGTGGGCCATCTCCCATGGTTGCCCAGCATGCGTGTGAACCCACAAGGCACTCTGATAGCAGCAGAACCTATACAGTTGCTGGACCATGATGATGGATGTGTCTTGTAATGCTTGCATATGTGTGTGTGTGTGTGTATGTGGAGCGGATGTGTAGTTAGGGGGTTTGAGGAAGGGGGCGTGGGGGTGGGGGTTGGGGTGGTGGTGTGTTAATCTGACTTTCCAAACTTGTGTCACTGTGGAAACAACCCTAACTGATGCTTTAATGGAATTTTTTTGCAATGAATATATGTATTTATGCAATGGGGTGAATATAAATTGAGTGTGATAAATTCATCTGAGTAACTGTGTGGATAAATTTGATTTATCCACACAGTTCTTATTTATCCACACAGTACTACACTACTTTAAGTCACAGTAAAAAAAGACAAAAAACAAAACAAAACAAAAGAAATGTTTAAATGGTACCACTCCATCACACCTGAACTGCCACCTCTTGCCTACAACCTGGCATGAACGACTAATCACAAACTCATTAAAGCATCAAAATCTGCACATACCTTCTCATTTGTACTTTCACAACATCCAAATTTCTTCCCAAAATATAAGACAAAAAATCCCAAACAACAGTGCAAATTTCCACACCATAGACCAAAAAGTCCACATGTTGCTGCTCTTCAAAGCCGAAAATCCACAGCATGATCGACCCTTTGGGCACTTTCCTCACAGAACCAATACATACAAACCCCCAAAAAATCCAGCCTCCCCCAAAAATTGCAAGAAAAAGATCAAAAAGCCAGCCCTTCTGAAAAAAATAACCCACATGATGCCACTTTTCAGTGCCATACTCCCAAAAGCGAATAGCCCTCAACATCCACAGTCACAACATATTTAAAAATCCACAATTCCCCTTCCCAAAACACATCCAAGAAGTTAAAAATCCACAGAAATCTAAAATGAGCACTTCAATGAATACCACCTTCTCATCATCAAACAAATCCATGAGAAATGACAAACTTGCCTCACAAGGAAGTCCAGCATCACAGCAACCCAAATGCTGCTACACACTACAACTTCAGCATTGACTCTAAGTAACAGTCCCACACTGCTTCCAGCTCCTCTTCCTCGGGATGCCAAAATGCTACTACCACCACAACTCCATGAGGCCCATGAAACAGATCCACCTCCATCGACGAGAGGTCCACACTAAATTCGAAAGATGCCAAAAAACCAAACCACGCCTACCCACCAATCATGACCCAGAATGCCCACAGAAAACCATGCCCCACCACCAATTAATGCTTGCTATGACCACTTCCACCTAAATCAAAAACCAATAAGTACTATGCCATTCCATTAAAAAAAAAAAAAAGCTGAACCACGGACACACTACAGTGCAAAACCATTAAATAACAAAGTAAAAAAATTAAAAATAAAACATTTACTACACAAAAACACACTAACACCCTCCAATTTATGTCCACCCCTATTGCATAAATCAAACATGCGGGGGCTAACGTGATACACAATTTATTTAGTGCAGTTTCCATTGACCTGTCGTAATCATCACTCGTAGCTTCGCCACTCGTGAAGTTACTTGAGGTCAATGGAAACTGCACTAAATAAATCGTGTATCACACTGTCAGCCCCTACATATCCCTAAGATATATATAGGGGATATGACATGGCCTGACTGAAGATATCATATTTATCTTCACGAGAGGCCAGTGATATCATGATATCTCACGAGTGGCCAGACCAGAGAGCCCAGCAACAGACACTCGCGCTTCCCTCTAGTGTTCCAAAGCTGCAAATTCACTCGTTTCAGCCTGTGTGCAGTCGACAGCTTTTACTCACTGAAGAAAGAACACTAAGCTGTGCATAAAGCACAGCATTTTCTGACTTTTCCAACTACTAGAAAACCTCAGAGAATACAGCGCTCATCAGTGAGAATAGCGCTCGATCTCAGTACATTTACACAGAAAGTGAAAGTGCTCAGAGTGGCAGGATCAACCAGATAAGCATTTAAAACATGAATTTCATTGAAAATGATGGCAGGATCAACCAGATAATTTCACAGATGATTGACAGCTGCGTGGGGGGGTTGCTGCTGGGGGGTGTTGGGGTAGTGAGACAGCCGCGGGCAGTAGACAGCAGCAGGAAATAATTTCAGTTTCATTGTGATGACATATAGGAACGTGGAGATAAATGTATGGCGTATAGGAACATGAAGATAACAATGTTATCTTCAGTGGCCATCTCAGATATATTTTTTTACACTGTGATTTATCCCTAAACATACATTGTATAAATATACATACATACATACATATATATATATATATATATATATATATATATATATATATACACACACACACATATATATCTATCTATAAATGGTGCAATACCATCCTTATAGTTAGGGTTGGTCTAGCCTTTCAATGTTAAATCTCAATTTTTGCACCTTAATAACTTTGTCATTTTATAACCAAATAACCCCAAAATTGGTATGTCCTATCATGTTGTCAGTCACACAAGATGTGGAAAGTTTCATGATGGCAGCTTTTATGGTTTTGGAGATATAAAGTGGTCAAAAACACAAAAAGAAAATTTTTTCCCTTAGGATAACATGGGATTTTTTGCTCTCATGTACAGCACACACAGAATTAAGTTTGCCTCTGATACTTACAGGGATGATGGAGTGTGTGCCAAGAGTGTGGTGGTTTAGTTTTCAAATATATTATCATTTTTGAATTATTATGATTTTTGTGATAGATGCAGGATAGGCTGTTCAAATAGCAAATAACATTTACCATTTGAACGGTAAATTGCAAATGGTAAATGTCATTTACCATTCACAATTTACTGTTCGAACGGTAAATGTTCGAACAGTAAATGCCATTTACCATTCAAACAGTAAATGTTAGAATGGTAAAAGCCATGTATCATTCGCACTTTACTGTTCACAGTTTCAGTTTTCAGTTCCGATTTCCGCCATCTTGTTTTCAGTTAATAATGCTGAAAATCTGAAATATTTCAAAAAATACTGCCCCTAGGTACACACTAACAGCTGTGTTTACCTAATCAGGGCCTGAGGAACACACTTCTGGCATTATTTTGTTTTCATGTGTTTCTGAATTGTGTTTTTTTGGTGGTAATGTCTACCACAGTTTGTGGCAGAATCCTGACACTACCTTGAGTGGGATTTGCCTTGAATAGCTCCTGCTCATTTCTGGGGCAAACAGACCCCAGAATCGGATTCCCAGGCCCCCCCCGATTAGGTAAGCACAAAGTGTTTACCTAATAATTTCCCCCTTCTTACGACTCATAAGGGAAATGGGACCGAGGAATATTATTGCTTATTTTAATCACTGCTGACAGTGGGGTGTCCAATCCCCGTGTCGGCAGTAGCCCCCCACACCCTGACAATGTGGGACACTGGGTAGCCCACTGCCAGTGTCCCAATGCCAGTGGTACCCCACTTAACCTGTGAGAAAAAAGAAAACAGTCCCCCAACATGGCACAGGTGTGATGCACCATCCTGCATTGAACTGCCATTCTTTATCAAACAGCATGGCAGTTCGATGCAGGATTCTGCATACATGTATTTTCTGACATGGGGTGCCCATTCCCCATGTTGGCAGTAGCCTCCTCCTCATCCCCATAGTGTGAGACACTGGGTAGCCCACTCCCAGTGTTTCCAGTACATTCCAGTGTTCCCCTCCTTTACCAACATAAGTTTGCAGACAGTGGGGTGCCCAATCCCCATGTCGGCAGTAGCCCCCTCCCTCTAAAAGTGCGGGACACTAGGTAGCCCACTCCCAGTGCTTCCAGTTGTCCTTCAACCCAGTATGGTTCCCCCCTTCCCACCCAGCAATGTGCCCTCTTGTTTGAACCTTGGCTGACAACAGGTTGCCCAATCCCCATGTCAGCAGTAGTCCACCCTCCACCAGACAGTGTGGGACACTGGGTAGCCCACTCCCAGTGTCCCCAGTTGTCCTTCAGCCCACCAGTATTTTTTAACGCTGGGGAGCCCACTCCCAGAGTCCACAAATAATTAAAAGTGCCTGAAAAATAGAAAACCATCCCCCAAAGTCTTTTTTTATCCTGAAACAAAGAAAATGGTCCCTTGTCATCTGACCCCATCCCCATCCTCCCTCTGTGCACCCACCTCCCTGCACCCCCCCAGCCCATATTTACCTCAGGAGGTTGATGGCTGTGATCTTACCTAGACCAGGACATGTCTGCACTCTTCAAAATTGAACCCCGAACTGAAGAATCAAGGGTAAGCACCATATAATGACTGTCAGTGGAGTTTTCAACTTATGTTGATATGTCAGCCAGTTTTTGAAACTTTTGCACCAAATTTTCAACATGGGGTTCTTGGGGCCCCACCTCATGAACACTGTCACTGTCATTTCATTAATCAGACCCATAAGGTGATTTCACAGTCACTGTGTAGAATCACCTTTTGGACTGAGTAACACAATGACAGTGCCAGTGTTCATGATGTGGGGGTCCTAAAAAGCACCTTGTTGAAAATTTGGTGAAAAGATTCTAAAAAATGACCGAGTTAAGAATGTGCATTACACAGTTTCTGCATACACTTGTAACTTCGCCAGTTTTTAATAATTTCACTCCAGATTTTCAACATTTACATGTTTTCACTCCATCTCATGAACAGTGCAACTGTCATTTTTCACATCTTGCCTGAAATGTGTTTTCACACCTATGGCGCAGAATGGAGCAGTCACTGTGTGAAATCAAATTTCAGGATGGATTAATTAAATCACATTGCCAGTGTTCATGAGTGGCGGTTCCAAAAAGCCCATATTGAAAATTTGGTGAAACTATTTCAAAAAATGACTGCGTTACAAGTGTGCGTTGCACAGGTTCTGTGCACACTCCTAACTTTGGCTGTTTTTCATATTTTCACTCCAGATTAATAACATTGCAAATTTTCACACCTCCTCATGAACAGTATACAGCTGTCATTTTTCACATCCTGCCTGAAACATGTTTTTGTACCTGTGGCACAGAATGGAGCAGTTGCTTTGAGAAATCAACTTTTGGGACAGATTAACGAAATGACAGTGCCACTGTTCATGATGTGGGCTCTTCAAAAGGCCATGTTAAAAATGTAGTGCAAAAAATCCTGAAAATGTCCAAGTTATGTGAGTCCACTGAATTAATTATATGCATGTGCATAACATTGCGTGAACGGAGCACAGGGTCTGAAGGACCCTTCGTTCCAACAGTAACATAAGGATACTATTATACTATCTTAAAAGAAGGGAAATTCATTGCAAAAAACTATGTTAATGCATCAGTTAGGGTTACTATTAAAGCATCAAAAGCTGGGAAATTCGACGTTAGGGTTACCAACCTTACCACCCCCCCACCTCCCACCCTTCACACACCAACAGGCATCGGGGTGTGACGTTGGGTCTTTGGGCTTAATTCTCACACCATTCTCCTATACTGTACCATCTCATCTTGTTTACACACTGAATGGGGTAAGAGTTGGGGCCGACAAGCCCAAGGCACACCCTGTCGCCTGTTGGTGTGTGGAGGGTGGGTGCTGGGTGGGGGTGGGGTTTAAGGTTGGTAACCCTAACATCACATTTCCCAGCTTTTGACACTTTAATAAAAACCTTAACTGAGGCATTAATGCAGTTTTTTGCAATGAATATATATTATACTTGTGTGATAGTGCCATTATATTAGGGTTGGGTGCAAACTTCTATGTTAAACCCAAAACACTGAACCTTAATAACTTTGAACCATTCAATGGATTTGCACATTTTGATATGCATAATCTCCAGATGTGAGTCCCTTGACTTGCAAAATTTTGTGCAACTCCAGTTTGTGATTTTTGAGATAGAAAGTGTCAAAAAATCCTAAATTTATCAGTTTTTTTCATGTTTCTTTGTCCACCTGTATCTCAGAAATGTCTTTTATGTTGTGATCTGCAGTTTTCAGGGGAGAAAGTCTTTGGGTCACAGATGTGCATTTTGAAGGTTTGGTGAAAAATAGTAATCTGTTCCAAAGTTATTACAATTTTAATTTCCCATTATTTCCTATGGGAAAAAATACATGTTCTGAACTTGAAAGTACTTTTTGCACAGTCATCCAGTCTTGCATACTGTGCACCCTAATAACTTTGCAACCCTTCAATGGATGTGCATGAAATTTCGCATGCAATGGCTCTGGTGATAGATCTCTTGACGTGGCAAATCTCATATGAATCCATATGTTTTCTGAGATACTGTTTCTCAAACATCCTTAACTTTCATGTTTTATTCCCATTTCACAGTCTTCCAGTTTTTCATATTTGCACCTTAATACTTTTAGAACCCTTAAACAGATGTGCATGAACATTTGCATGGATAATCTCAGGGGGTATTTCTGTAAGTGCGATTAATTTCATTTGAGTCTCTTGTGTGATTTGTGAGATACTGTGTCTCAAACATCATTAAACTTACATGTTTTTTTTTTTTCATTTTTAACAGTCTTCCAGTTTTGCATAATTTGTACTTTAATAACTCTGGAGCTGTACAACATATGTGCATAACATTTTGCATGCATAATTTTGTAGGATTGGTCTGTGAATGTCTTTAATTCCATTTGAATCAGTTGTGTGGTTTTGAATATATTGTGTCTCAAATATCCTTAAATTTACATATTTTCCCATTTTTGCAAAACATCATCCAGTTTTGCATATTTTGCACTTTAATAACTTTGCAACTGTTCAACAGATATGCATGAATGTTTGCAAGCATAATTTCATGGGCTAGATATGTTGATGTTGCAAATTGCATTTGAATTTTTTTTGTGGTTTCTGAGATATTGTGTCTTAAACATCCTTAAATGTATAAGTTTTTATCATTTACAGTCTTCCAGTTTTGTGTACTTTGCACCTTAATAACTTAACAACCCTTCAATGGATGTGCATGAAATTGTGCATGTATAATCTCATGAGGCAGTTCTGTTGATATGGCTAACGGAGTTTAAACTGCTTAATTGCAACGTTGTTTGCCAAAAGAACTAGTGTACTGTCACAGTTCACAACACTACTTTTCCAGACGTGTTTCTTTGTCACTACATAACTAAACAAGCAGAATGGCAGTGAAGTATTAAACTGAAGCCAACCCTGCCACCACCCTGCAGAGAGTGACAGGCATTGGGGTGTGCCTTTGGGTCATCAGGCATAACGGCCACGCCATTTCACTACACCCTACCCTGCCGACACCGACAAGTGTCGCAGTGTGCCATGGGATCTTTGGCCCTAATGTTCACCCCATTCCATCAGGAAATACGCTGAGATGGGTGCGGTATAGGAGAATGGGGTGAACTTTGGGGCTGAAGAGTCCAAGGCATACCTCGATGCCTCTCACTGGCTGCAGGGTGTGGAATGGTATGATCATTACAGGCAAGAATCCCCAAGTCACACCCCTGATGCCTGTCATTCTCTCAAGGGTGAGGGCTATGGTTGGGAACCTAACACCTCAGGCATTCGTTGGTATTTTCACTCCAAATTTTCAATATGTTTTTTTTGAGACCCCCACCTCATGAACAGTGGCAATATCAGTTTGTTAGCTGAAAGCTGCTTATGTACAGCGACTACGGCATTTAGCACCGCAGGTGCAAAAACACATTCCGAACAGGATGTGAAAAATGACAGCTGTACTGTTCATGGGAGGTGGAAAACATGGCAATGTTGCAAATCTGCAGTAAAAATCTTAAAAAAACTGATGAAGTCATGAGCGTGCATAGAAACTGTGCAATGCACACCCATAATGTAATTAGTTTGGGGAATTTTTACAGCAGATTGTCAACTCAGGCATTTTGGTGCCTCCGATCATGAACAGCATCACTGTGATTTTCTTTATCTGTCCCAAACAATGATTTCCCACAGCGACTACGCATCTCTGCGCTGAAAGTGTGAAAACACATTTCAGCCATGTTGTGAAAAATGACAGCTGTACTGTTCATAAGGAAGTGTGGGAAAATGCCACTGGTGAAAACCTGGACTGAAAATATTACAGTCATGAACTTACGAGGGTGCGTGGAAACTGCACAATGCTCACTCGTAACACAGTCATTTTATGGACTTTTGTCACCAAATTTTCAACATAGCCATTTTAAGACCTCTGCTCATGAACAATGTAACTGTGATTTTCTTAATCTGTCCCAAACATTGCTTTCTTTACCGACTGCACCATTTATGCGCTACATGTGCAAAACACATTTAGGGTGACATGTGAAAATAGCAGCTGTACTGTTCATAAGGAAGTGTAATAAAATGGCAATGTGGAAAATCTGGGTGAAAATATAGAAAATTCGCAAACTTACGAGCGTGTGTAGGAACTGCGCAATGCACGCTTGTAAAACAGTCATTTTAAGGAATTTTTTCACCAAATTTTCAACATAGCCATTTTAAGACCTCTGCTCATGAACAGTGTCACTGTAATTTTCTTAATGTGTTCCATACATTGATTTCACCCACCGACTGCGCCATAGTGCGCTACATGGGCGGAAACACAGTTTTGGCAAGATGTGAAAAATGACAGCTGTACTGCTCATAAGAAGGTGCGGTAAAATGGCAATGTTGAAAATCAGGAGTGAAAATATTGAAAATTTGTGAACTTACGAGCGTGCATAGGAACTGCGCAATGCACGCTTGTAAAAGTCATTTTAGAATTTTTCCACCAAATTTTAACATAGGCTTTTGAGAGCCCACCTTATGAACAGTGGCAGTGTCATTTCATTACTTCGGTCCGAAAGGTGATTTTGCGCAGTGACTGCAAAATCACCCTTTGGCTCCGATTAATGCCATGACAGTGAGAGCATTCATGAGAAGGGCCCCAAAACCCCATGTTGAAAATTTGGTCCAAAATTCCAAAAATGCCTGAGATATGCAGCAAAGTTGAAAACACTATCTATCCCATTATACAGCTTACGGCATTTCCTCAGTTCGCGAGTCGGCTTTGAAAGTGCAGGCGTGTTCCAGTCCACGAAGATCGTCGCACCAGAGTCTGGAGGTAAGTATGGGGTGAGGGGGTGTGGGGAGGCAGGGTGCGCAGTGGGTGAGCGCGGGTGGGGGCAGACACAGCAAGGGACCATTTTTGAGTTTCAGGTTTTTTTGTAATGGCGACGATGCAGGATGTTTGCCATGCTGGAGTGGGCTCCCAGCGTGGCAGAAGGATGGCTGGTTGGGGGGTGGAGCAGATGGGGGATTGGGCACCCCCGTTGTCCATAGCATCTGTTGCCATGCTGGGGTTGGCTCCCAGCGTGGCACCCTGTACTTTGGGGGTGGTGGTAGACAGTGGAGCCAACGGGGGTTGGGCACCCCCGTTGGCTACACGACATGTAGCCATGCTGGGGTGGGCACCCAGCGTGGCATATGGAACTGTGTTTTTTGGTGGGGCACAGCACAGCCAATGGGGGATTGGGCACCCCCCGTCGGCTATACAGTGCGTGCTTGGGGGGGCTGAGCACGCAGCATGCGTGCATGTGTGTGTGTGTGTGTGTGTGTGTGTGTGTAGGGGGAGCACGCATGTGCAGGTGATACCTCATCGCTGCTCACTGAAGCATAGCTCCCCCTTTCAACTGTACGCCACTGCATTTTGGAGCTGTCATAGACAGCTCAGCAGGCAGTGGAGAACTGCCGGCCGCTGCGCCTGCAAACACACTAACTAAATTGGAAGAGGGCTGCCACACCTCTGAAAACTCGGATGATGGCATTATGTTTCTTGCACATGCATGCAAGCAAACATAAAAATGGTTTGGGTTTTTGGGCTGAAATTTTCAGGGTACAAAAGACTTGCCACAAAGGTGTGCCTTTAGCTGGTGAGGTGGAAAATTTTTTACTGCATGGCAGAGTTATAACACTTTGAAGTTTTGGAATTTCCCTTAGGGTAACATTGTGATGGCTGGGATACTTTACAGATACTACATCTCGAAAATGCTTTTAAGATGCAGCTTCGCCGCTATGGGTAGTTTAGTACACCTTTGGGTGTACTAAGTTGTTTTGCATGATACCAGGCCCTGTTTCAAACTGTTGATAAATTGCAATGAATGGGGCACATATGACCTATACTGTGGCACACATTATCAACATGGCAGCAGTACTGTTTTGCAGGGCACAGTGGTACCACACTACACTATGCACTGATGGTAGTAACACACGCACATGAGGGGCAATTACAATAGACATGAATTGGAGCACATGGCCTTCCCGCTCACTATGGACTGATGGGAGTGCAGGGCCTGGAGGACCCTACAGTCCCACCTGGGAATGAGGGACAAGTACAATAGGCATGTACAGTATGAGAGTACAGGGCCCTACCTCTCATTATGGACTGATAGGAGCATAGGGCTCAGAGGTCCCTGCACTCACATATGAAAATGAGGGACAATTACAACAGGCTGGGCCCTGTGCTCCTACTGCTCCATAATCTAATAAGGCTTTGATTATACTTTATCAAAAAGTAAGGAAATTCATTGCAAGAAACTTTGTTAATGCACCATTAGGGTTGAAGCATCAAAAGTAGGGAAGTACAATCTTAGGGTTCCCAAGCCCAAGACCCCACCACACTGTGCATACAGGAACAGGCATAAGGGGTGTGTTTTGGGGTAGTGAACCCTAATGCTCACCCCATTCTTCTATTCTGTATCCATCTTACCTGACTTACTCATGGAATGGAGTGAGTATTAGGATTCACAACCCTAAAACACACCCCATAGCTGCCACAATGTTATCCTATGGAAAAATTTGCAACTTTGGAGTGCTGTAACTCTGGAACTGGTGAAAATGTTTGCACCAAACCAGCAAAAGGCACATCTGTGGTGCACCATGTAGTGGCAGTGAGCTGGCAAAGAAAATGTGGTTTTGGCAGACACTACAACATTATCCCATGGGAAAAATTCACAACTTAGGAGTACTGTAACTATGGTACTGATGTAAATTGTTTCATCAAACCACCAAAAAAGCATATCTATGTTGCAAGGGCTTGCCACCCAGAAAATTGCAGCCAAAAGTCCAAACTGTGTAGTGGCAGTGAAGTGGCAAAGAAACTATGATGTTGGGAATTGTACTGTTGCAAATTGAGAAAGTATGTCGCAAACTGCTATAGTACAGTGTGACACTTTCACACATTTGCAAACGTTTTGTGCTTGTACTGTCACAAATTGCGACAGTACAAATGGCCAAATCAAAATAAACATATTTGTGTTTTTTTTTCAAAATTCTAATGCATGGATGCTGTTCCTAGGACCCCGTTTAGTAAACCCTAACATTGAACTTCCAAAATTTTGTTGCTATACTGTCAACCCTGTTTAGGTAAACGCAACAATTGGTGTTTACCTAGGGGCAGCAGTTTTTAAACTGTAACAATTTTTCTCCACTGCCAACTGACATAGAAACATAGACTTTGATGGTGGATGAGGACCGCTTGACCCACCTAGTCTGCCCATTTCCCTACTTACTGGATAAGCTGCAGATGTAGTTAACCGACAGCCTACTTCCTCCTACCCCTCACTGTAATTGCCTTATATCTGTCCCACGCATTCTTGAATTCTCCCACTGTTTTTGACCCCACAAGCTCCTCAGAAAGGTGGTTCCATGTGTCCAACACCCTCTCTGTGAAAAAATACTTCCTCACATTGCCTCTGAGCTGTCCCACCTCTATCTTCAAATTGTGCCCCCTTGTTCTTGCACATCTCTTTCTCTGAAAGATGCTCTTATCTTGGACTTTGCTGATTCCTCTGAGGCACTTGAAAGCTTCTATCATGTCCCCTTATCCCTCTTTTCCTCAAGGGTATACATAGTAAGCTCTTTAAGTCTCTCCTCATATGGCTTCTGTTGCAGACCCTGCACCATTTTAGTTGCCCTCCTCTGGACTGCCTCCATCTTGTCTATGTCCTTGCAGAGATGGGGTCTCCAGAACTGCATGCAGTAGTCCAAATAGGGTCTCACCAACTGTCTGTACAGAGGGATAGCAACTTCCTGTTTTCTACTGGTGATGCCTCTCCCTATGAATCCCAGTATTACCCCAATGTTCCTTACTGCCTTCTCACGTTGCTTGCCTACCTTAAGGCCATCTAATATGACTACCCCCAAGTCCTTTCCATTTTTTGTTGTTGTCAGTATCCCCCCCCCCATTGTGTACTTTCCCCTGGGTTTTTGTTTCCTAGGTGCATTACTTTGCATGTTTTTGCATTGAATCTGAGTTGACATATTTTTGACCATTCCTCCAAACTTGCCTAGTCCCTTCTCATCCTTTCCACCCCCCCCTTGCATATCAACCCTGTTGCAGATTTTTGTGTCATCTGCAAAGAGGCATACTTTTCCTTCCAGCCCCTCTGCAATGTCTCCTATAAAGACATTAAAGAGGACCGTTCCCAGTACTGAACCCTACGGTACCCCACTTGTAACCACCCTTTCTTCAGAGTGTGCTCCATTTACTATTGCACTCTGCATCCTGTTGGCCAACCAATTTGTTACTCAGGCCACCACCCTGGGATCCACTCCCAGACTGGCTAACTTGTTTATTAATCTTTTGTGTGGGACTGTGTCAGATGCCTTCCTAATGTCTAAGCAGGCCATATCCACAGCCCCTCCCTGATCTACTACTTTGGCCACCCAGTCAAAGAAATCTGTTAGATTTGTCTGAAATGATCTTCTCACTGTGAATCCATGCTGCCTCAGGTCATGTGCCCCACTGGCCTCTAGGTATCAACAGTTCTTTCTTTCAGAAGTGATTCCATCATTTTCCCTACCACTGAGGTCAAACTAACAGGTCTGTAGTTTTCTGCCTCTGCCTTGTTCCCACTTTTGTGAAGAGGAATCACATCGGCCCTCCTCCAGTCCTCAGGTACCACATCATCGTCCCATAATTTGTTAAAAAGGGTAGTCAGTGGTGTCACTAGTCTCTTCTTAGCTCTTTTAGAATTCTGGGATGAATCCCGTCAGGCCTCATTGCTTTGTCCACCCTGAGTTTTAGGAGTTCTCTTAGGACTCTTTCTTCTGTGAATGGACTGGTATTGACCCCCCCCCATCCAGAGTGCTTCTATTGCTTGGTTTAGGTACCTCCCCCTCTTCCTCTTTTGTGAATACCGAGCAAAAGTATTTGTTAAGTATCTCTGCTTTTCCACTGCCATCCTCTGTCCACCTCCCCTCCCCTTTATTAAGCCTCATTATCCACCCTTGGTCTTCCTTCACTCCCTGATGTACCTATTAAAGGTTTTATCCCCCTTCTTAACTGAGTTGGCTATCTTTTCCTCAGTTTGGGCCTTCGCTGTTCTGACCACCTTTCCTGCTTCCTTCTGCTTTAACTGATACAGTTCTCTGTCCTGCTTATTCTGTGATTCCTTATACTTCCTGAATGCAATCTTTTTCTCCCCAACCTTCTCCACCACCTCTTTTGAGAACCATAGTGTTTTTTCTTTCATTTTGTTTTATTTGCTTATTTTATTTTATTTGTCAGAGATCAGAATTACAACCCTTTGTATCATGGGCTAATTTCCAAAGGCTCCACATCATAGTACATATAAGGGAACACAATAATAACAAGTACATACATTCAGAGTATAGCATAAGAATTGGCATTGTTACAAAGCGCAGGTCCTGAGTTACACCTGTTATAACAGTATATACATCACAATATTGTGGGTGCATGAAAACAGTATATACAGGGGAAGCAGTGAGCCAGAAAAGAAGCCTATACAGTGGTGTAGCATCACAAAAAGACTTGTTGCCTCTGTGATGAAAGTTTAGATTTTTTCCCATTGTTCTTACACCCCTCCTTTCTGTCCGTTTACTAGTGCATTCCTTAGGCACTCACCCATTTTTCCAAAGTCAGCCCTCCTAAAGTCCAGTACTTTTGCTTTTGTATGACTTGATTCTATGACTGTGTTGATCGTGAACTACACTTTTCGGTGGTTGCTAGTTCCCAGATGGCTATCCATTTCTACATTTGTGATCCTCTCTCCGTCTCCATTTGAGAGTACCAGCTTTAAGATTGCTCCCTCCTGAGTGGGTTACAACACTAGCTGTCAGAGGCATGCCCCCTGCAGGGCATCGTGAATGACTCCACTCTTGGATGTGGCTGCAGCACTTGTGCTCCAGTTAACATCTGGCATGTTCTGGTCCCCCATCAACAATATCTCCCCTTTTTCTGCCATTCTAAGGATGCCTTCTGTAATTTCCTTGTTCATTTCCTCTCTCTGAGATGGGGGGTCTGTATACAACCCCTGTGAGGATTGTGGTGCAATTACCAATCTCCAAGGTGACTCACAATGCCTCCTTTCCTCCCCATTTACCCTTTAGTTCTGTTACTTTGATCCCTTCCCTTTCATAGAGAGATACTTCTCTTCCTCTTTTACCCTTCCTGTCCCACCTGTGGATTGTGTACCTTGGTACAGTATGTTTACATCCCAGTCATAGTTCTCTGTGTACCATGTTTCTGTGACTGCCACAATACCCAGGTGTCCCTCTTCCATCAAGGCTGCTAGCTCAGGAAGCTTGTTACTCAGACTATGGGCATTTGTACTCATCACCCTCCCTGCAACACCTAAATTGTTTATCCGCCCCACCTCCCATACCCCACCTTTCCCCTCCCTACTCCTTCCCCCCTCCTCTACTCCCTCCACACACCTCCTTGCTGCCCCTGCCCCACCCCACCCCACTCCCTCTCTTTCTCCCTCTTTACACTAGCCTCTGGCCTCATCTCCCTCTGTTGGATGGCTACCTATATGTATCTATATTGTTTAAATTGTTAAAGAAGTGATTTGCACAATTGTGATATTTTGGTAATTGACAAAGCCCTCCGGCTGCTATGTTTATTTCTCTTTTGCACAAAACTACTGCCTGTCCTAATATTTCAAGTAACCTGATGTAGAACCTTTGTAAAAGAGCCCCTGGCTCAAAGGTTTATCTGATTCCCTTAAACAAATACATTTTTTGATGGCCTTACCTCTTTTAGCCCCATCCCTGCCCTTGTTGTCTTTGGCTTTTTCTCCATTTACCCCTGTCCTACTCCTTATCGACCTCTCTACCTTGGTGTTTACCTTACTGATGACCCTGTTTTGTGAGAGGAGGCTAGAAATTCCCTTCTTCTCATCAGTGCCTCCTGCATTGGCTAGTTTAAAAGCTTGCCAATGAAGTATTTAAACCTATCACCTAGGAGCCTGGTTCCCCTCCCTGACAGATGCAGACCATCTTGCCTTTATAGGTGTGTATCTCTCCAGGTGGAACCCCAGTCTCGATGAAGCCAAAACCCTGTGCTCCACACCAGTTGTTCATCCATTCAGTAAATTGCATGGTGCATAGTACCCTAGCCTCACCCATGCCACAGACAGTCAGCACCTCCGAGAAGGTTACCATGTGTGCTACTTGCCTAAGGCCCCTCCCCAACTCCTCATACTCCTCCTGCACTGCTCTGATCCCATGCACAGCTAAGTCATTTGTCCCTAGGTGGACAATGATGTCCAGCTCCCTCTCCCATGCAGATGCTCTTGCAATCCTGAGGATTGGCTTCCTGTCCCTCCAAGTCATGGTGCCAGGCAGGCACATTATCCCCCTCTCCCCTTTTTCCCCCAGTTCTACCCCACAATAATTGAGTCCCCAACCAGGTGCTGCCTCCTTCCTCTGTGGTGTCCTGTGCCACCCTCCTGTGGGCCTTCCTTGTGGCAGTTCCCAGCAACCTCCTTGGTCTTCAATGCGGGTGCCTCCATAGGGGAACTATGCTCCACCAGAACAGCGTATGGATTGTGGAGAGGTGCAACTGGAGGGATACACCTCTGTTCTACCACCCTCACCCTTCCTGAGCCCACAGTGGTCCACCCGCTCCTCTTTTTTGGCAACCTCTGAGGCAGCAGAGGTGGCCCTGGTGTTCCCTGAGTGGAGGAGGTTTCCCTACTCCTGCCAATTCAGCCAGGAGATGGGCAACCTCTTCCCTCAGAGTGGAGAGTTGACTGCAAATAAGGCAACATCACAGCCTCCAGAATGTCTCCTGGAAGATTGCTGCCCCACAGCTAGTGCATTGAACCACTCCCCACATATCTGTCTTTCTTCCTGTTTATTTAATATTTATTCCTGTTTATTTAATATATGTTTTTTGTTTTGTTTTTGCTTTTTGTTACTCTGTGTGTGTGTGTGTGTGTGTGTGTGTGTGTGTGTATGTACCCTCACTGCAGTGTGCTGGGCTGGTAAGGATATGACAATTGTATGCCTCTTGCCCTCCCGGGGATGTGATGTCAGAACCCATGGTATGAAGGAAATGTCACCCTTGGGGAGTAGGGTGAGGGACAGAGTGGGTGAACCCAAGCCTTTGCCCTCCTGAAACAATCAGCAACAAGCTCTGACCCACCACTCCAGTAGTGTTGATCTTCCTTTCAGCGAGACGACCTACACCACCAAGACAACCTGCACCACCCCGGTGAGTGCTGACTTTTTCAGCAAGATAACATGCACAACAATCTCCCAGAGAATATACCCAATAACAAAACAATTAAGTCAGAGAAAATTGAGCAGTTGAGCCCTATGATGTAAGACTCCCCTGACCCAATACAACCTGATGTTCTGTGCTCTGATGACAATCAGAGGAGCCAGTTTCCACAGCCTGAGGCACTGTCTGGGTTGAATACACAGACTGCAGAGTTCACAAAGAAAAAACCTCTGCCACCATTAAATAGTTCACTGTACCAACAAAATAGTTTGATTCAACCTGTCACAAAAATGCTAGTAGATAAACAATCCAGCTAAAAACAAGGGAAAACTAATTATGCAGTATTTCAATTCTTCTAAAGTAAAACTTGCAAGATTAGCAGTTTTGCAAACTCCTTATTTCAAAAAGGAAAAAGACAAGACACAAAGCAATACAAGGTTTAAAATTCAAAGTTAAGTAAGGTACACCTCCCTCAGATTTGAGCAAGAGTGAGCTTTCTTGCAGATTGCCAGTGTCTCCCACACAGCTCCCAGTTCTTTCAAAGCAGCTTTTTTTTAAACTTCAAGAAAATGGGTTTTTCTGAAAACAAGATGGCCACCGCATGCTAGTACTGAGGGCATTTGCGATAGAAAAAGGTGTGTTCATGTATGAATCTGTAACTGTCACATGGGACATATATTTTTTCCCAAAGGATATAATGGGAAAATGTTAACTTTAATAACTTTTGAATGGATTAATATTTTTTCACCAAACCTTCAAAAGGCATTTCCTGACCCAGTCTCCATATACCCTGAATATGTCAGACCAGACTGGTACACCATTCGGGCTTTGGAGATGAGCAAAGAATTCTCAAAAGTTGAGGATTTCCCACACTTTTCGATGCTCACAGCTCGGCAACCACAAATCTGACTGGAACAAAAATTTCCAGATCCAGAGATCTATGTTACAGCAATGTGCATGCCATTTCAGGCAAATTGGACAAACAGTTACAAAGTTATTAAAGTGCACAATTTTGGGTTTAACTTATAAGTTGCCCTGCAACCCTACCGGGCAGATATAATAAATATTCATTCTGAAAAACTCCATTAATGCATCAGTTAGGGTTGATAGAACAGTAACAAAGTTTGTAAATTCGATATTAGGGTTCCCACCCCTACCACCCCACCCCCACTCCCACACCTCCGCACACCAACAGGCATCGGGGTGGCCAGGGAGTTGTCAGCATAACTTTACCCCAGTCCATGTGTAAACAAGCTGACATGGTACAGTATTGGAGAATGGGGTGACAGTTAGGCATGACAACCCCATGGCACACCCCGACGCCTGTCGGTGTATGGAGGTTGGGTGGTGGGGGTGGGGTGATAGGGGTGGGAACCCTAACACTGAATTTCCAAACTTTTGTCACTGTACTATCAACCTTAACTGATGCATTAACAGAGGTGTTTTTGCAATTAATTTCCCCCTCTTTTTGAGAATGTACAATGTAACTGGTAACTGGTATGTGGTTGTGCTTCCTTCATGCATGCATGGGTTGTGCTCCCTTTTTGTATAATGGTATGCATATGTGGGAGTGCTGACCCTCTGAGCCCTGTGCTCCCACTTACACATAAGTATGGAGCAGTACCGCAGCCCTAGAGTCATGAAAAGGAACCCTTGTAACATTAATTTGGCAATATCTCAGTAACCATAGCAACTATGAAAAAAATTTTGCTACATTGTCGTTGTAATCATGACTGGAAACCTCCATGCATGCTTAGTCCTAAACTACCCAGAGTGAAAAATCTGTATCTCAAATTGTTTTCGAGATGCAGATGCTGAAAGGTGCCGCTGGCAACACAATGTTATCCTATGAGAAATTTCTCAACTTTGGAATGCTGTTAACTGTGGAACCGGTATACATTTTTCCACCAAACCAGCAAAAGGCACATCTGTGTGGCAAGGGCTTGCCATGTTGCAGATTTCAGCCCCAAAGCCCTAACCGTTTAGTTGCAGTGAGGTGGCAAAGAAATTGTGTTTTTTGGTGCAATACGGTCACAAATTGTGACACTTTCGCAAAATTTGCGAAAGAATGGGTGTAAAAGTGACACAAATTGCAAAAGTTTTGCATCCGTTCTTTCACAATTTGTGACAGTACCAGGGGTCCAATGTTTAGAAATGTATTTCTGGGGGGAATTGTAAAATTCTGATGCCAGCATTGTGTTCCTCATGCTCCAATTAGGTAAACACAACTGTCAATGTTTACCTAAGGGCACTAATCTTTGAATTCTGGCTGTTTTTCTCCACCACTAACTGAAAACAAGAAGGTGGAAGCATGACACTACAGAGCGCATTTGAGATGGTAAAATGTACTGGCAGCAGATTTAGTGAGGCACATATATTTTTTTCCCATTCACTATAATGGGAAAATTGAAATGTTAAAAACTTTTGAACAGATTAATATTTTTTCCCCAAAATTTTCAAAAGGCACACCAGTGACCCAGACTGCATATTCCCTGAGAATTTCAGACCAGACAGACAAACTGTTTGGGCTGTAGCCCTGAGCAAAGAAATAGCCCAAAAAGTGTTTTTTTACCTTTATTTTGGTGTTCCACAGCTCCGCAACCACATATCTGACTGGAGCAAAACTTACTAGATCTAGAGATCAGTGGCACCTGACCAAGCATGCAAAATTGCAGGAAAATGTGTCTTAGGGTTGCAAAGTTATTAAAGTGCAAAAGTTTGAGTTTAGCATAAAAGTGGCTGGGCAACCCTAACTATAGTTCATGTATATATATATATATAATCACAAACTGCACGTACCCCAATAATGCAAAAGCATCATGGGAAGTATATGTGAATGACCATGACTTAATTTGCACTGTTTCAACTTTAAGCACTACATGGTGCCAGAAGGGCTCACAAAACAATCAGCAAAGGCTGTGTGCCTGCTGTTCTCAGCTTTTGCTGATTGTATTGTGAGGCCTTCTGGCCCATGCAATTCTGCTTAATGCTGAGTCAGTCCAAATTAATTCATGGGCATTTGAGCTTCCCATGAAGCCTTGCATTACTGGGGTATGTGCAATTTATGTTTTCTTTAAAATTTGGCTGTATAGCCAATATCTTCCGGGATAACCCATGCCCCAGTGCATTTGCTCTGGGGTTCTTTTGTAGTTCAAATATATATATATATATATATATATATATATATATATATATATATATTACCTTAGCTACTAAAACTAGTCTCACAAAATGGGATGTGGCCTATAATAATATCTGCCACTTTGCCCTCACTGCCCCTCGACTTACCCATCACTGTGAGTTATACAAAAACCTGTGCTGAATGTCCCCAAGTAATTATCGTTCCTTTGTCTCGGGCTGCTTAACAGACAAAATTGTCCATAATGCCACCCCACCTGCCTTGTCTCAACTCCTCCAACTGGCTCTACCATCATACCAGCTCAGGTCAGCTGTTCTACCCCTCTCCTTGTCCCAAAAAACTGATACTCTGGCAGGTGATCATGCCTTTGCTGTCTGTGCCCCTAGATTCTGTAATATCCTACCTGCACCTATCAGACGTGATCCCACCCATCCTATGTTTAAGAGCTCCCTCTGGTTGCACTTGAAGTCTCCCTCAGCCTGTAACTGTCCCTAGGCTTCATGGTACCGCTAACCCTGGCTTGGACCCAGATGTGCTCCATCCACTTTCCTGGTTCCTAATCCCCTTCCCCCATGCTCAGATAGAAGAACCATCCACACTTATGGTTTTCTGCATCTCAGTACTTATCATGCTTATACCGGGACAACCGCCCAATATCCCACCTTAAAAGCCCATGTGTTATTCTGAGAATTATTATTACTGCTTATATGTTCTTACCTTAATGTATATGCTTATGTGATCATCCTGTACTTTTTTATTTGTTTCACCCTGTTCAATGCCTGTATTTCACTATGTTGTAATTGTTCTCATTCTGCTTGTAAACCTACTCTTGTAATCTCCTGGGTTGCACCTGAAAATAGGCATTCCTTATCTAGCGTGCTTACCTGGTAAACAAAAGCTAATAAATAAATAAATATATATATATATATACACAGTATATATATATATATATATATATATATATATATATATAGAGAGAGAGAGAGAGAGAGAGAGGTTTTCCAACCCTAACACCCCACCCTGCACAGATGAAGAGGGTTGGGGGGGTTGGCATTGGCATTTCCAGCCCTAAAGCTCACCCCATTCTCTTATGCTGTGGCTGCCCAGCCTATTTTGTAAGAGAATGTGGTGAGTATTAGGGCAGAGATATCCAGTGCCAACCCTAATCCCTTGTCTGTGAGATGAAGTGAGGTGTAAGTTGGAAACCCTAACGTTGACTTCTGGTGATGTCATGCAGCTCACTGGTAGCAAACAGGGAGAGCTCTCCATCGGATATGAACAAAAAGCCTTTTAAAACAACAATTCTGCATAAACTAAAACTTTTGGAACACACATAAGGCACAGAAATGCCAAGGAGATGAACCAAAAACAAAAATCCGAATGAAGGGACCCAGGAGGATGAGGAGCTGTCAGAAGGGGAATCAGAGAGTGAGAGTTCCCAGGCCTCCCACACATAGAGATGTGGCCATGCTAGATCAGACTACCCAGACCTCTTGGTCCTCCAGTGACAGATGGCACAAATAATATTAACATACTAACATACTAAAATGCCAGCAGAATAGGCCTAACGGTCTTTCGTGTCTGCTCGTTTGGTCAGCCCCCACCCTGGGTGCTGACCTTGCTGTCCCCCTCACCTTCTCTGGCTTCTCCCTTCCCAGTTCCGGATATTCTTGCTGCATTGGATTTTGCTTCCAGAACCCTTCCCCTGTACCTGTCCTACCCCCTCTTGAATCCCTCCACTGTCTCTGCCTCCACCAGCCCCCTAGGTAGTGCATTCATGGCTCCACCACCCTCTCAGTGAAGTAGCACCTCCTCCTTTCTCCCCTGAATCTTCCCCTCCAGCTTCCACCCATGCCCTCTAGTGGCCCCTTCCTCCTTCCTTCAAAGCACCCTGACTTTCCTCCCTATTTACCTTTTCATGTACCTGAAGACCTCTATCATGTCCCCCCGGTCCCTTCTCTCTTCCAATGTGTACATATTTAGCTCTTCGAGCCTCTCTTCATAGGTCCTGTCCCCCAAGCCCCAAATCATTTTGGTTGCCCTCCTCTGGACCCTCTCCAGGAGGTTAATGTCCCTCTTTAAGTGTGGCCTCCAAAACTGCACGCAGTACTCCAGGTGCGGCCTCACCAAGCAGTTATACAGAGGGAGTATCACTTCCCTCCTTCTGGAGGTGATCCCCCTAGCGATGCATCCCAGCATCCTGTTGGCCTTGGCTGCTGCCCTCCTACAAGTCTCAGAGTTGTTCATCTTGACATCCACCACCACCCCAGGTCCCTCTCAGCCATTGAGACTTGTAGTATTTCCCCTTCCAGGGTGTACACTTGGCCTGGGTTTCTGGCCCCCAGGTGGAGTACCTTGCATTTCCCTGCATTGAACCTCAGCTTCCACTTTCTAGACCATCTTTCCAGAGCCTCCAGGTCCCCCTGCAGGGCCACCCTTCCCTCCTCCCATCCACCACCACCCCAGTTTTGAGTCATCTGCAAAGAGACTCATCTCCCTCTGATTCCTGTCCTTATGTCAGATACGTGGCGTTGGTGAAGGGCCCAGGACCAATCCTGTGGGACCCCACTAATGACCCTCCCGCGGGGATGAGACTATCCCACAACTACGACCCTCTGGGTCCGATCCTGAGCCAATTGCCTATCCATCTGATCATCTGGTTCCCCACCCCCATTTCTCTAGCTTATCCAACAGGCCCACGTGGGAACAGAGTCAAATGCCTTGCTGAAGTCTAGAAAGAGACATCCACTGGTCTACCCAGGTCCAAGGCACTTGTCACCCAGTCATAGAACTTCACCAGGTTTGTCTGACATGATTTCCCAGGATGAATCCATGCTGTCTATCGTCCAGGCACCTGATCATCCAGGCCCCCTAGCCTCTCCTTGACAATGCCCTCCATCACCTTGCCCACCACCGATGTCAGGCTGACAGGCCTGTAGTTCCCTGCCACCTCCCAGTCCCCCTTGGGATAGGCACTACATGCGCCACCTTCCAGTCTTGGGGCACCCACTGTCCTCAGAGAGATGGTGAAAAGCTCTGCCAGGGGTTTCGCCAGGACATCTGCAAGTTCCTTCAGCACTCTAGGATGTACTTTATCCGGCCCCGGTGCTTTCTCCGTCTTAAGGGAGCTGAGGGCTTCCCTCACTCTCTCTGCTGTGATTTCCACTTCTGGTACCTCTTCTCCCTGCTTAGCCCTCCCCCCACCTGCCAGTGATGCCTCCCTCTCCCCAGA
This sequence comes from Neoceratodus forsteri, assembly GCA_016271365.2. Taxonomy (NCBI): domain Eukaryota; kingdom Metazoa; phylum Chordata; order Ceratodontiformes; family Ceratodontidae; genus Neoceratodus; species Neoceratodus forsteri. The sequence goes on along the minus strand of CM057454.1, from coordinate 1,017,471,745 downwards.
CCTGCCGATCGGTAAGGGTCCCCCCCTCCTCATTATCTCTGTCTCCTCCCATGTATGATGCAGCACCCCCATTTTCCCTGGTGAAAACTGAGGTGAAGTACTCATTTAGTACCTCAGCCTGCTCCCCGGGTCTTGTGCCCATCTCTCCCCTGATTTAATCCTGCTAATCTGCCCCTTCACCCTTCGTCTTTCCCCAGTGTATCTAAAGAACCCCTTTTTCCCTCTCCTAATTTCCCTGGCCAGGTTCTGCTCCTTCCTTGCCTTAGCCGCCCTCACCACTCTAGTGGCCCTTCTAGCCATCAGCTCGTACTCCCCTCGATCCCTTTCACTCCTTGAGCACTTGAATTTCTTATAGGCTTGCTTTTCCCAGCACCACCTCCTGGACCTCCTGGTCCACCAACAGGAGTTTTGGCCCTACCGCATTTTCGTCTTACTCTTGCACAGGTGCTGGTAGCATCCTGCCCCTCTCTAATGATTTGCCACCTACTATCAGCGTCCATGTCTGACCAATCCCATCAAATGCTCCTTAGGATCCTTCCCATTTCCTTAAAATCAAGCCCCAAGTCGAGTTACTTCGTCTTTGTGCAGCCTTCTACCCTCCTAGGTCCAGGCAGAACCAGACCGTGGCATGGTCACTCCCGCCAATGGGTCCCTTACCTCCAGGCCCCAATCTGGTCACTCTGCCAGGACCACATCCAGTACCCGTGCCACCCGGTTGGGTTCCCTCACCTGCTGAGTTAGGAGCGCGTCTTGAAAGACATCCAACAACCTCTGTTCCCTGGTCACAGAGGATGTCATAATCTTCCAGTCTGTTCCTGGCATGTTTAAGTCCCCTAACACCACCACCGTTCCTCTGCCCAGTCTGCAGTGTCTCCTAACATCTGCCACCAGACTGTCCTCCAGCTCCTCCGCCAGGGCAGGGGGTCTATACACCACTCCTATTTTTACTGTCTTGCCCCCCCTTGTTATCAAGATGACCCAAATCGCCTCCACGGTTCCCTCCGCCTCCTCTACTCCCCCTATGCCAATGCAGTTTTTGACTATCATTGCTACCCCTCCTCCCTTCCTTCCCCCTGTCCTTCCTGAACATAGTGTAACCCTCCAGGTTCAGGTCCCAGTCATGTCTTGCAGTGGCCCAAGTCTCAGTGACCGCTGCCACATCCACTGCTCCCTCAGTTAACATCGCCTGGAGCTCAGGCATTTTATTGCCCAAGCTCCTGGCATTTAGCAGGACTACCTTCCACCCTTTCCCTATAGTTCCATTTCCCCTGCTCGTGTTCCCATGGGGATTCTGTTTTCTCCTGGTCTGCACTTTGCCAGTTGGCCTTTTCCTGCAATCCTCCTGGTCCCCAGGGGGGTGGAGACAGAGTCCCTCCTTTATCGGCACCCCCTTGACAGCCTTTTCTCCCATCCCACCCCCTTCACAAGTTTAAACCCCACTTTTCACCAATGAACTCCTCTATTTTCAACTTAAGGATTCCCCTCCCCTTCAAATTGAGATGTAGTCTATCTCTAGCATACAGCTCCTTATCCTCCCAGGTCTCCCCCCAATCCCCCATCAACCCATACCCTCTGGCCTCACACCACTCCCTGAGCCACTGGTTTATCTCCCTAATTTTCCTTTTGTGTTCCCCACTAGCCCTTGGCACTGGCAGGATTTCTGAGAAGGAAACTGTGCATCCTATGTCATGACAGACCCTGGCGAGCTCCCTGAATCTTGCCTGTATCTCTAGCTCGCTATTTCCCTCAATATCATTTGTACCCAGGTGGACCAGTATGTCTGGAACCCCCACAGTCCTTTGCCAGCTGATATACCTCGTGCTTAGCCCTGTGCACTGTTAATCCAGGGAAGCATCTTGTTCTAACTGGCCAGGCTTCTCCCTCCCTATCCCATTTGATACCCTGATCATAGAATCCCCAGCAGGAGCACTCTGACCACTCCTTTCCTCCATTCCCCCTTCCATGTCCTCATCCTTTCTACCGGCCCCTCCACCCAGCTGGCTCCTTGTTCCTCCCCTATCTGGGTGCCACATACCACCCACTTCCTTTTACCTGGCCACCCCCTCCCTCCAATCCTATGCCTCTCCTCCTCCTGATTATCCTTCTGTACCTTGCTAATTCCCCTCACTGCTTGCAACTGGTCCTTCTCCCCATCTGCTAAACTAGCCTGGCTCATCCTCCCTTCCTTCCTGTCTCATTTAGTTCCTCCTTGCTCGTCGTGCTCCCCTGGCCTAAACCCTCAGCTCCCTTTACTGAATCCTCCTTGTACTTCTGGTCCTTCTCCTTTACCTTTCCTCCCAACTGGTCCTTCTCCTTGCGCTTTCCTCCCTTTTCCCCCTGATTGAGATAAAGTACTGCCACAGTGCTCCAGACATATATAACAAAATTAGAGAAATGCCAAGAGCTCAGCGATACACAGCTTACAGAAAATGACCGTAGGGTGGGCCTGACAGGAAAAGCTATAGTGCAACTCAACCAAATGGTTGTGACTCTCCAAGATTGAGCAGAGGATGCTGAAAGTTGCAACAGAAGGAACAATATCCGCCCCTCGGGGGTTCCGGAGGGTTTAGAGGGAACTAACATCAATTAGTTTCTCCAGAAATTATTTAAAAGCTCCCTCCAACTGCCTGAGTACATCACAATGGAAATAGACAGGGCCCGCAGAACTATTGGCCCTAGGCCAGTGGTGGGAGCAAGACCATGCACCATCCTAGTCCAAATGTTGAGATTCCAGGAGAAAGAAACCCTGCTACACATCATGTGGAAGAAAGGCATGCTAATGTATGGGGAAAACAGGCTGCTCCTCAAAATGACTATGCTCTAGAGGTGATGGCTAGAAGATGCTTGTATATCCCCCTCATGAAAGCCCTGAAGAGCACCAATATTCAATCCAGGACCCCCTACACCGTGCGTATGGTGATTTTCTTCTCTGATGGCACCCAGTCCTTTGAATCAGCTGAAGCAGTAGCCAAAGATATGGCCAGAAGAAAGATTGTGCTCCCGGAGAGGCCAGTGGGTCCAGCACTTCCCTGGCATCCAAAATCTCACAGAAACTGATCAGAGGGCCAGCAAGATGCCAGGCATTGACAGGGCACTGAAGTATTAAACAAAATAGTGGAGTCACTTAAAAACCAGCAGAGGGAAGGACAGATACAGCTGAGCTCACAGACGGCTCCCCCTTGAATTTTCTTCAAGAACAGACCAGCCATAAGGCATTTGAACTTACTTTGAGTTGTTGGGCCCCTCCTTGTCCGCAATGCTTTTGGTGCCATTTCCACTGAGTTCCATGCTCGATCCTTGCATAGCCTGGCACTGCATGGTAGGCAGCATCCTGGAAGTGCACCACGTAGCAAGTCAACAAGACTTTTAAGCTGCATCGAAGTACAACTGAACATGGAGGGACAATCAGATAAGCCTTTGTATTGCTCATTGTGGGACATTTGGGAGGGAACTGTGACATAAGAAATTAATGCAGACCATGACAATGTAAATAATAAAAGTGCAGGTTGGGAATGGGGAGGTGGGTACTGGGGGGACTTTTGGAGATAAAAAGCAGACTAACATGAGAGCTGTGGGGGGGAGGCAACCTAAAACACAGCATGATAAAGAGAGGAGAATTTCGGTGGTGGGGGGAGACCAACCAGTGGACAAACAAACTGGAGCACCCAATAAACACTGCTGGATGCATACCCCAGTGCCACTGAATATATTGCATAGCCCCAGCAGTAGCAACACATGTTGGAGAAAATGGGAGGGGGATAAAGGCATTAAGAGGTGGAGGGGAGGGTTGGCTGGACCTATAAATTGGTCAGGGAAGTCAGTAGGGGATGGGAAGACATGCCGCTTGTGGTCTCCAGGATTGCTTTGTTCCCCTCTTCCTCTTGCAGGTCTTCAGGACAATAGGAGAAGCTCCAGTTGCCATGACAAGGAGGCTTGTCAGAGGATGGCAGCTTCACCAGCAGGTAAGCCGTGCATATCTAGGGTTGCCTCGCAACAGGGGATCGGGGAACATGGAAGTGGTCTGGGAGCCAAATCAAAACCCACAGGAACTGTGAAGGCTGAATGTAACCTAGGAGGGAAACTTGGGAGGATGGAAGGGCAGCTAGACCACACAAGGAAAATAAGGGGTGTGGGGGGGGCGAAGGGAGGATGACACTAGAGAGATAAGGTCTGGGATGGAAGGGGAGGGGTAGAAGAGAGACCCTAAAGACAGACTAGAGACAACAATGGCTAAAGGCGAAAGGGAAGGGAACTACAATTCAGAATACTTCCTGATGATTCTATGTACTTATCTTGTAGCTGTGAGTTGGGCCCATGGCAGAAAGCACCTCTTCAGAGACTCCAATATGCATTGACATTCTAACTCTGGGAACCAGTCCATCTGTGATGAGCGTGAAGGAGGCTACTGAGGTGCCAGGTGGCTCCTGAAGGAAGTAAGATCTTACATATAATACATATCACTATGTTTCCCCCAAGGGAAGGCTTCGGTGCACAGGTGACAGTGGCCGGAGGGGGGGAAGGGGAAGGGGGGAGTTTGCCACTGTCTATTAGACAGGAGGTCAGAGGGAAAAGTGGAGGAAGAGTACCGGGCATGGATGCTCAATTCCCCCCCCCCACCAAAGAGATACACCCGACCATGTTAAGACTCATGGGAGGGCTTCTAACCCTGACCTAAGCAGTCTAAGCTACAGAGGTTTGAGTCCCTGAGCACCCGAGCGGAACTACTGGTAGTTCCTTGACCACAAGGACCCCCCACATTAAAATGCCTCTTGAGGTAGAACAAAGTCTCCTGAGTCCAGCCACTCTTAGAAGACGGATCTCATGGAGATGCACGTTGTCACTTTCCACATAGGCATTATTTGCCCTGAGGGCCCTCAATTGAGAAGTTCCCTCAACACAGGGTTATGGCCCTGTGAACTAGTTTGTAATTTCTAGCTCTCTTGGAAGTACAAGTTATCATGCTATGGTTAGGTTAGTCCAGTTGGACCACTGTTATGTTGTTTTGTTCTTATTCATTCAGTGTTGGTATAAAGAGTTATCAAAAACACAGAACCTATCCCAGCTCTATAGCCTACCAGAGTTGAATGATGAATGTCAGTTGTATATAATTCACTGTAGTAAGATTGTTAGTGTTAAACACGGTCAGATGAACCTAAAAGTCATGCATGGGAGGTTATCAATGAGCGGGAGGAGTCGGAGGGAGGCCATACAGCTGGAAGAATTACAGCGATTTAAAAAGGTTGTAAATGGCTGACCCTGTGCTGCAGTTCCTTTCCCTAAATGTGAACGGTCTGTCCTCCCTATCAAAAGATCCCGAATAATATCATACCTGAAAAAATCCAAGGCAAACAATATTTTTTTACAAGAAACACATATGTCATGAGAAGAACATGACAAACTCTCCAAGTTCGGGATGGGAGGAGTGTTCTCATCCCCATGGTGGGGAGACAGGAGGAGGGGGGTGTCCATTTTGATACCAAGACACATCCCATTCTGCCACAGAGAGACCTGGGACAACTCAGAAGGCAGGATGGTACTAGTACAGGGGACCATTAATGGCAAAGGGGTGACATTAGCTGACGCATACTTCCCACTGGGACTGGAGATCCCACGGATGAAGCAGCTGCTAGATAAGGTGGTGCAGTTTATGAAAGGGACGCTGCTACTGGCAGGTGACTTTAACATAACTCCTAACTCAAGCCTGGACTCATCTAACCCAATACCCCCAAGACAGATGGTGGCTCAAAAATTTTTCGGACGGTTTATTAGAGAGGTGAGTTGGGTGAGTACATGGCAACACTGTCACCCACACACTTGGAACTACACCCACTACACTGCAGTCCACCAGACTTACTACAGAATTGACCATTGTTTTACACAAGTGGAAACCTCCAGTGGCTGGTGAGCACCCGACTAAGGGATATAGGACACTTGGATCATGCCCCAGTGCTAACTGAGTGGAACATGGGGAAACAGAGGTGGCACACATTCTGGCGCTTAAATAAATACTACCTAAAAACACAGCACTTTAAAGACTTTCTCGCTGAAAAGCTGGAAGAGATAATCCATGACAATCCCCCAGGTGACTCAACCCCGGTGATGCACTGGGACACCATAAAAACAGTCTTCTGGGGACACATTATACAATATACAGTAACCCAAACCTGAATCAGAAAGGAACACCAGAAGGGGTATGAAGACACTTTACATTTCCTACAAATGGCACACAAGCAGGGGGACAACTCAGTACACGAACAGCCTATCCAGACCAAAGCGGACCTGGATAAGTTAATCAAGCAAAACACGGAGACAGCCGTGATGTACCTTAGGCAAAAGTACTATGAAGTAGGCCCCAGAGCAATGTGCCTGCTGGCATACCAGCGGTGCAAACAGCAGAAACTATCCACCATAACTTCCCTTCAACATCCACGGGATGAGCGTCTATTAATAACATTGAATGACATCACCCAAGGGTTCTCCAAATATTACTTTGAGTTATACATCTCTGAGCACACTCCAAGCCAGTCCACCATCAACATGTACCTACAATCCCTAACCATGCCCCAGTTAACCCAGGATCAAGGGGAATCACTTATCCAGCCCTTCACTGAGATGGAGGTGGCTATGGCTATCGCTGGGAGAAAGACCATGAAATTCCCAGGGCCAGACGGGTATAGTGCAGAATTTTATAAGATACTTCAATCACAACTGAATCCCATGCTTAACACATCTGTTTAACTCTGTATTGGATGGGGAAATGGTCCCGCCAACTGGACATATGCTTCTATTTCAGTACTGCTTTAACAGGGAAACCTTCACAACAGTGTATCTCATACCACCCTATCTTTGTCCTCAACGTGGACTACAAGATATTTATGTCCATTTTAACACAGACTAGTGGCACTACTACCACAGCTTATTGGAATAGATCAAATGGGATTCATCCAAGTTAGAACCACAGCAGATAATATTAAGAAAACATTACACATCCTGCATGTGATGGACACTGATGAGCTGCCTTCTGCCATCATTAGCCTAGATGCCGAAAAAGCATTTGATAGGGTTTATTGGCCCTTCCTATACTCAGTAATGGCTAAAATAGGGCTTCCAGGCTCCTTCATCCAGACCATTAAAAATATATACAGTGTCCCTAACGCATGTATAAACAATAGCAGACACCACTCTGTCTACTTCCCCAAAGAAATACAGGGGGGTGGGAGTGGGAGGAACAGCGCACAAGATAGCCTTACATGCAGACAATGTCCTCTTGTACCTAGGCAAGTCAGAGACAATGGTCCCAACTGTAAAACATGTCCTGGAGGAGTTTGGAGGAGTGTCTGGATATGCCCTCAACACTAATAAGACAAAAGCCCTCACATTCAAATATACCCCTACCCCAGGGATAAGAGAGCAGTTCCCATTTAGGTGGGATCTTCAAAAACTCAAATATCTAGGAATTTACTTAACAAGGAACCCCTCACAGTCTTATAAAAATAACTATGCCACGTTTACTACACAGCTTACTAAGGATCTAGCCCAATGGAACACCCTCCCACAGAACTTGTCAGGGAGAATAGACCTAATTAGGATGTTAACACTGCCAAAGGCACTATATCTCTTTCAAAATGTTCCTATATCTATACCCCGAGCCATATTCCAAACCTAGAACCGAGCCATATCAAGATTTATCTGGGTGGGACAAAAACCAAGGGGTACGATTTAAAATGTTAACTCATTGTCTCCTAGCAGATGCCTGTAGTCGTCAGTAAAATACAGTGGTGTGTCCTGAGGACATCTGCAGAAGTCGGCTAGTGACTCCCAGTGTGCCCTTGCAACGTCTGGAGAAGTCACTTATATATCTTAATATATAGTGTAACAGAATATATAATATACTTGACTGCATAGCACCGTTGAAAAGGTAATTTTATGCTGAACAAGTTTGTCACTGATATTTTGTGCATATCATGTATACTTTAGGAGTTATTTGCATTTGTTTATGGTATGGTGTGTATGGCTTATGTTGCCTGTTTTAGTGAAAAAAATATTTTTTTTTGCTGTTTCAACCAGCTTAAAAAAAATTACATATTATTATTTGCATACCACCATTGTGAAGGTAATTTTGTGCTGAACAACTTTGCCACTGATATGTTGTGCATATCATGTATACTTTAGGAATTATTCACATTTGTTTATGGTATGGTGTGTATGGCTGACATTTTCCATCAAGATTCACCTAAGCAGCTTGAATAAAATTCACTTTTTTGGCACTTCAGCAGGTATAAAATAAAAACCGTATTGATTACAACTGGTTGCATAGCACCATTGGAAAGGCATTTTTGTGCTCATCAACTTTCATGCTGATACTTTGTATGTATCATGTATACTTTTGGAGTTATACGCATTTGTTTATGATATGGTGTGTATGGTTGAGATTCATCCCTCAAATCTCACCAAAGCACCTTGACTAAAATGGGGAAAAATTATGTTTTATAGTAAAAAGATATATTTTTTTTAACAAACATAATATTAAAACACCATCTAATGTCTGTATGCTTAATTTGGTGTTGATATTTTACATATTTTCCAGCAAAAAATGGCTTATGTTGCCCTGTTTTAGTGAAAAAAATATTTAGTTTACTCTTTCAACCAGCATAGAAAAAATACAAAATTACTTATTATTACATGCATGCCACCATTGGAAAGGCAATTTTGTGCTGAATAACTCTGCCACTCATACTTTGTGTCTAGCATGCACAGTTATTGCGCTATTAGCATTTGTTTGAGACATGCTGACTATGGCTTGATTTTGTTTAGAAAGGCCCAGGATTCACTATTAAAAGTATACAGGAGATTCAGGAGGAGTGGTGTAATCTCAGAGTGAGCCTGTGGAGGCAATGAGTTAACACTACCATGGGACTGAGGAGATCTAGCTCTGCCTAACTTGCAACTCCATTACCGGGCAGCAGTCTTGACCCACACAATAGCTAGGCAACATGCCACAGAGCACACCCACTGGATGGATATAGGAAAAGCATTAGTCACCGATCAGGAGTCTTACACAGCCCTCTACCACACTGAAAGCAGACAGGAAGCCCTGACCTTTAGTGACCCTTGGATTAAACTGCACATCACAGGGTGGATGACAATCAGGAAAGCAATGCACCTCACCCCATTTCTGGCCCTCCTATGCCCAATTCACATCTCCTAGGCTTCCAGCCAGCCCTTCTGGATCACAAATTCCGAGAATGGGAACAATATAGGCTTAAATACCTTGTCCAGTTTTGAAAAGGGGATACCTTTCAGGCATTTGGGGAGATACAGGGAACATATGGCCTCTCACGGCAAGACTTCTACAGATACTTACAGCTTCACCACTACTATGCCACTTTGCCCAGGGGGGTCCATTGTTCCAGCCTTCACCCTTCCATAGTTAGTTTACTCACCAACCTCTTCACACACCCTGGAGGGGGTCACCTGGTGTCCATGATATACCAAACAATGCTACACACCCTAGAGAACAACACTACCATGACCAGGATATCATGGTAAGAACAGCTGGAGATCCAGATTGATAGGCAGAGTTGGAATAAGGCCTGTTATAACTCATCCAAAATAACCAGCTCCCACCAATGGAGGGAATATGCTTGGAAGCATCTTATGATGTACTTCCACACCCCTATCATTACAGGACACTATGAACCCCTGAGGGGTACAGGGTGCTGGCAATCCTATGGAGAAAGCCGGGCAAATCATACCCATGTGATCTGGTCCTTCCCTTTTATACAGCCCTTATTGCAGGAAATACAGACTAAGCTGACCGAGGTCCTGGGGGGTGGGATACAACTCACAGCGGAGCTTTTCGTACTCCTGCAGTACCCAAGAGGATTCAGAAACCCAGATACCAGATACCTGTTGGGTATATTCCTAGCAGCAGACAAAAAGGCCATCACTAAGGCCTGGATGACCCATAGAATCCCAGGAATATGAGAATGGAGGACAATAGTGACCCAGATCTATCATCTAGAAAAAATTACATATAGTTTAAATTACCAAAAAGAGAAACTCATGAGCAAATGGGCCAGATGGATAATGTATATAATGCTGAGAGATGCAGCATTTGCCCCATGAAGAGGGGGTGACCTCCGGATGCGTGGAAGAGGACATATTGGTCTATAGGAAGTGATGTGATCCAAGTTAAATCCAGAACCACAGGATATCTGGGTAATAATTACTAATAATGTTAAGAACACCAGATCACATAACTTAAAACTTCAAACCAATATAAATTATTTGACTAAAAGAAATAATTTCATAACTCAGAGAGTTTCACGTCTTTGGAACTCTTTGCCTGCTTTTGTTGTCACCAGTTTAGATATTGACCAGTTCAAATGTAATTTGGATCTATAAATGGGAAATAGAAAATTTCAATTTCTGTCATCAGGTTGATGGCTATAAGTTCATAAATGGGTTTCCACCTTTGAACTCGTATCTGTCCTATGAACCTATAAATACAGGAAGCAGTGAGGAGCGGGTGTTGCAGGGACTCACTGGGGTGGGCCTGCCCCTCGTACCTTCTGGATTCCCTTGCCCACTCATGGTCTCCACCACCTGGGGGGAGAACTGGCACCTGACTCCCAGCATCCCTACCCTAACAAGGGATAGGCAGCCAATAGACAGACAAACACCATGTGTATCATAGGGACAAGTATGATTAGAAGCATGTTATTAACTGTAATGGCCCTCCCCACTGTGCTGTAAGGGAAGAGGACTGGTGAAATAAAGAATTGCAACCTATGCAGGCTTGAAGAAATTGCTGGGGAGGTGGGGTGGGAACTAGCATGGGGCCACCACTCATATATGTAAATGCTGTCTGTAATCATCAACTGTAACATAACAATATGGATTGTCTGACTGTATGTTGAAAATTCCTGTAATGGAAATCATATTTAAAAAAAAAAGGAAACCCTAATGCCACGTTTTCCTACTTTTGACACTTTAACCCTAACTGATGCATTAACGAAGTTTTTTGCAATTCATTTCTGTATTCTTTTAGATAGTATAACAGTGTCTTTATTTTACTGTGGGAGCGCAGGGTCCTTTGGACCCTGTGCTCTCATCCCTCCACAGATGTGCATATGTATCTAGCTGTGGAAATGCAGGGGCCTCTGGCCTCTGCCCTTACATGCAATAAGTTACAAGTAGGCATAGTGAAATTGCAAGAAATAGTCATAACTGTGCCATCTTAAAAAAATTTCACCCCAAATCTTCAGCATAACCTTCTTATCACCTCAAGGCATGTACCCAGTACAGAAAACTTTCAATTCCCTTTTGAAATGTAATTCTGCGCAACTGTAACGGCATTCTGTGCTACAGGTGTGGAAAACATTTTTGGCAGAACTGGAAAAATTACAGCTGTTCTATTCATTAGATGGTGTAAAAAAATTGCAATGCTGAAAATCTGGAGTGTAAATAGGAGAAACTGGTGAAGTTACAAACATGCGTAAAAACTGTGCAATGCATGCTCGTAACATGGTCATTTTTGGAAATTTTTTCATCAAATTTTCAACATGGGCTTTTTGGGAGCTCCCCTCATGAACACTGGCACTGAGATATTGTTAATCTGTCCCAAAAGTTGATTTTGCACAATGATCGCGCCATTTTGCGCAGCAGGTGCAGAAACACGTTTCAGGTAGGATGTGAAAAACGATTGCTGTACCATTCATTAAGAGGTGTGAAAAATGACAATGTTGAAAATCTGGAGTGAAAATATTAAACATTTGCAAAGTTACATGCGTGTGTAAAAACTGCACAATGCATGCTCGTAACACGGTCATTTTTTGGAATTTTTTCACCAAATATGCAACATGGGCTTTTTGGGATGCCACCTCATGCACAATGGCACTGTCATTTTGTTAATCTGTCCTGAAAGGCAGTGCTGGGGGAGTGCTATTGCCAACATGGGGATTGAGCACCCCGTGTTGGCAAAACTTTAATGAAATAAATAAAAATTCAGGACACTGGGAGTGGGCTCCCCAGTGTTCCACAGTGGCATGGAGGGGTGGTTCTACAGCCAAACATGGGGATCAGGGACCCTGATATTGACAATTTGTTTTTTAAATACTGGAAAGTAAACAGAGGGTGGCGAAAAAGGATTCCTTTTCACCACTCGCTAACTTCTGGCTGGCAAAAAAAGAAGTTAGCAAGTGGCAAAAAAGGAATATAAACTATTGATAAAACACCCTAGGAGACTGCATTGCATGCAGTCACTTAGGAATCCATCTAAGGGAGTCCCGATGAACAAGATACATGCCTTGGTGTATCTTGTCTTCATTTTTATGGGTTTTCAAATAACAAAATAAAAAAAAGGGAAACAAGATGGCGGCTCACGATCAAGGATTTTTTTCTCATGAAGAGGGATTCCAAATCTTGCAAAGAAGGATTGATCTCATGAGACTCAATCCTTCTTCGTGACACAAAATCTCCCTTCGTGAGAAACACCTCTATCCGAGAAATGGAATGTTCAGCAAAGTCCCATAGGATATAATGGGAACTAACAAACATTAGAACTTTGCAAATGATCAGTGGATTTGCACAAAATGTTCACTGTCTGTTCCTTTACCAGAGTTCTTTGCACCCTGCAAAAATCAGGCAGAAATTCCACACCATATGACTGCAAGGTGATGAGGAAAACACAGCAAAAGAGGATGGGTTTTTACTTTTTTCACTATCTGGATCTCAGAATCCACATATCTGACTGAAACAAAACTTTCCACATCAAGAGATCTACCCCACAGGACAGCACATACCACATTTCGTGCAAATCTGTTGTTCGGTTGCAAAGTTATTAAAGTGCAAAATTTCAGGAAACTGCTGCTCAACCCTAACTATAGAGGTGCTATCGTGCCTGTATAAGATATATATATATATATATTTATATATATATGTATATGTATATATATATATATATATATATTATAGTGGCGCGGTAGTGCCATTGAAGTTAGAGTTGAGTAAGCACTTTAATGTTAAACCTCAAATTTTGCACCTTAATAACTTTGTTCCCTATGATGGATTTGCCTGAAACTTTTCATGCATGGTTTGGTACCATAGATCTCTGGAAATGGCAAGTTGCATTACAGTCAGATATACAGTTGTGGAACTGCAGAATGTAAAAAAATGCAAAAAAAATTTACTTTTTGCTTGTTTCTTTGCTTGCACCATCAGCCTGTACGATTTGCCCGTTTGGTCTGACATCTTCAGGGAAGATGCAGTCTGGGTCACTAATGTGTTTTGAAGATTTGGTGAAAACATATTAAACCATTCAAAAGATATTCAAAAAACAAATTTCCCATTATAGTCAATGGGAAAAAAATGCATGTGCCTCACGAAAGCTGCCGCCAGTATATTTTCCTTTCACAAATGGCTCTTTTACTTTCATGCGTTGGTCATCTTGTTTTCAGTTAGCGATAGAGAAAAATGCCTTGTGTATAAATTTGGGACCCCCTAGGTAAACAGTGACTGTTGGGTTTACCTAGTTGGGCCCTGAGGATGCCAGCCCTATCTTATTTTGGGGTAAACCCCCCCAGAAATGCTGTTTTTAAAATCGGCGCCCCAGTACTTTCACAAATTGCAAAAGAAAAGGCTGCAACACTTTCTCAAACATGAAAGTGTCATGCTGGTTTTTGCGAAGCTTTCTCAATTTGTGAAAGTACTTTGCCCAATAACTGCAAATCTTTGCCATTCCCCTGCAACAAAATGGTTGGGGCTTTTGGGCTGAAATTTGCAGGGTGGCAAGCCCTGCTCCCACAGATGTGCCTTTTGGTGGTTTGGTGCCAAAACATTCAATGGGCCCAAAGTTACAGCATTCCAAAGTTGAGAAATGTCCCATAGGATAACATTGCAGCGTCCGTGATGCCTTTTTTGCACCCGTATCTCAAAAAAGAAGCAAGATACAGACTTTTCGCTACCTACAGTTTAGGTCACCTTTAAGTGACCTAAGCAACAGAAAAAAGTTTGGAAATCATAGATTACACCAGCAGTGGAATTTTTTTCCTGCTTGCTACAGTTACAGAGATATTGGCAAATTAGTGTCACAAGGGTTCCAAGGGTGCCTTTTCGGTGCATTTCAGTGCCCATATCTTGTAAACCATGTTAGATGTGGATTAGGTTGACTTATCTCATGTGGAGGTCTCGCTGTCATGATTACAACAACACTTGAACTTTTTTTGGCACTGCTACGGTTGCTGAGATATTGGCACATTAGTGTTACATGGGTTCCTTGCCCTATAGGGCTGCTGTATGGCTCCATAGTTATGAGTAAGTAGGAGTACAGGGACCAAAGGGCCTGTGCTCCCACATACACATACCATTATGTAAAAATGGGCAATGTGAAGGAAGCGCAGGACCCAGAGGGCCCGTGCTCCCACTAACACATACAAGTTACCAGTTACATTACACTATCACAAAAAGAAGTGAAATTAATTGCAAAAACTCTGTTAATGCATCAGTTAGGGTTCATAGCACAGTGATAAAAGCATGGAAATGTGGTGTTAGGGTTACCACCCCTACCACCCCATCCCCACCCCTCTCCACACACCAGTAGATGTCGGGGTGTGTCACGGGGATATTGGACCTAACTCTCACCCCATTCTCCTATACTGTAGCATGTCAGCTTGCTTACACATGGAATGGGGTGAGAGTTGGGCTTGACAATCCCGTGGCACACCCCGACATCTGTTGGTGTGTGTGAAGGGGGTGTGTGGTGGTAAGGGCGGCAACCCTAATACCACATTTCCATGCTTTTGTCACTGTGCTGTGAACCTTGACTGATGCATTAATGGAGTTTTCGCAATGAATATAGAGTAGAGATATGGCAAAACCTCGATTACATCGCATCGAAGAAAGAATACAGTGACAGTGAGGAAATTCAGTGTTGGTTGAAATCCTTGACTCTCCAGCCCACCCCCAACCAGCATTGGGGTGTGCATTGGGGTCATCTCCCTAACTCTCACCCATCACATGTGAAAAGCTGAGGAATAGGAGAATGGGGTGAGAGTTGGGACTGATGACCCCAATGCGCACCTGATGCCAGTTGGGGGTGGGCTGGAGGGGTCCAATGGGGGCTTTCAACCTTAACACCGAATTTCTTCACTTTTGTCACTGTGGAACAATCCTAACTGATGCATTAAATGGAGTTTTTGCCTCTAATTTCCCTTCTTTTTGAGAATGATGATGAGAAATAGTGAATGTAATGTGGTGGCAGAAGCGCGGGGCCCTTTGGGACCCATGCTCCCGCAATGTGATGTCTTGTGACATAGTAACAGGAACTGCAATGCAAACAGAAGTGCCAACAGTGGAGCACATGGTAATGAAATCATAAATGGTAAAGGAAACGTTAATAGACACGCAAGCGCAATGTGACGCTGAAGCGAACAGTGATGCAAATGGACATTGAAGCTCGTACCAAAATGCAACTAGTAATGCGGACAGTGATGGCAGCAGTATTTTAAATGGAAATGTTTAGTGTCACAGCAAAAAGAACACAAAAGGGAACAGAAATGGAAATGCGAACGCAAGCGCACACGTAAACGCAAACCACAATGCGCACAGGCATGGTACCACAATTGGAAATGCAAATGGTAAAGTTAACATGAAGAATAATGCCAAAAGAAACAGAAACAGGAACAGAAGCGTGTACAGAAACGCAAACTGAAATGTGCACGGGCACAGTACTGCAATGGTAAACGTAAATGGTAATGGCAACAGCAACAATAACAGCAAAGGAAACAGATATGCAAAAGGAAATGTGAGTGCATATGGAAACACAAACTGTAATGCACGTGGGCACAGTAATGCAATTGCAAATGCAAATGGTAACAGTAACAGCAAGGAAGATGCAAAACTAAAGAGAAACGGAAACGCAAACGAAAGGGCTGCCAGAAACGCAAATGGCAATGTGCATGGTGATGCAAACAAAAATGCAAACAGAAACAGCAGTGGAAATGCAAATGGTAACAGTAACGAAAATGCAAGCGCAAATGACAATGCAAAGGGTAATGCACACGGTGGAGTACATGGGAACGGTAATGCAAACAGAGACATAAACGCAAGTGGAAACTGTAACAGTAACGAAAGCGCATACCCTGTTTTTGCTGAACAGGTGCATAGAGTAACATAGTGTGTACAAAGAATGTATGCATTGTAATGGACATCAAAGCTTAAAACGAGCATTGGAAGTACTTAATTGCTAATATCTCAGCAACCACACAACGTAGAAAAAAAATTTAAATTTCACAGAAATCATGATTTTCCTGGCTAGGTTTTTGTTATTACACAGCCCTCTAGGCTATGCAACTCACAACAAAAAATCTGTATCTTGCATCGTTTTCGAGATACGAGCCCCGAAAGGCACGGTGTACGCCACCATGTTACTCTATGGGGAAAAATGCCAAATTCGGAGTACCATAACTTTGCAGCCATGCAATATTTTTTTCACCAAACTACCAAAAGGCACATCTATGAGATGTTGGCTGCATTCCCTCCAAATATCAGCTCAAAAGACCAAACCGGTCTTTTGCAGCAGGGTGGCAAAGAACTGCTGTCATTTTGGCCATAGTCTGAAAAAGTAGTGTCGTGATTTGTGAAAGTTTTCACAAACATTTGCGAAAGTGTCATGAGTATGACACTACTTTGTGACACTACTTTTTCAAGAAATTTGAAAAACATATTTCTAGGGTGTTTGACCCCAAAATAAAGATATGTCTAGCATCCTCAGGGCGCGACTAGGTAAACACAAGAAGAATTGTGTCCCAAGACGGTCCCAATTTTAAAATTCAAGCATTTTTCTGATTACCAACTGAAAACAAAATGGGGGATTTGCGACACTGCTAGGGCCATTTGCGACGCTAAAAAGTGCATTTGCGACACTAACTTTTTGTTAACTTTTCCCATTGACTTATAATGGGAACTTGTTTTTTGAATAACTTTTGAACCGTTTAATATTTTCTTTGAAAGGCACATCGGGGACCCCGGCCGCATGTTCCCTGAAGTTTTCTGACCGGTCGTGCAAACCGCGCGACCTGTAAATGCTAGCAAAGAATTCATCAGAAACCGTAAACGCGCGCACAGATCACACTTAATAACTCCGCACCCGTATATCTGACTGGTATGAAAGTTCGCAGATCCCAAGATGTGTGGTTCTTGATTATGCATTCCAAATTTCAGGCAAATCCATTGAACGGTGGCAAAGTTCTTAAGGTGCAAAATTTGACCCTTTAACCTTAAAAGTCCTAATCAACCCTAACTATTATATACTTAGGGTTATGAAGGCACTTCTATGTTAAACTCAAAATTTTGCACATTAATAACTTTTGACCCATTCAATGGACTTGCATGAAGTTTGGTAAGCATAGTTGGGCATGATAGATCTCTTCATGTGCCAAATTTCATTTTGGTCGGACTTATGGTTTTTGCACACCAAAATGCTGAAAAATGCACTTTTCGCCAGTTATGTGGGCAGTTTTTTGGATTTTGTCTGTGGTGCTGCATGGCTGTTGTGTGGTGTGCTGCTCTGCAACTTGGCTTCTCTGAAAGAGCTTGGGTCAAGGAATGTGCCACTTTTCATTTCGTGAAAAAATATTAATCCATTCAAAAGTTATTAAACTTTTAAACATAGAAACCTAGACTTTGATGGCAGATAAGGACCACTTGGCCCACCCAGTCTGCCCATTTTCCTACCTATTGGATAAGCTGCAGATTCTAGTTAACCAACAGCCTACTTCCTGCAACCCCCCACTATAATTGCCTTATATCTGTTCCATGCATGTTTGAATTCCCCCACTGTTTTAGACCCCACAACATCTCCAGGAAGGCGGTTCCATGCGTCCACCACTCTCTCCGTTCCCATTATAAGTCACTGCAAAAATTTATATGGTTATTTTGCTAACAAAGAATGGGGTTTTGGACATCTGGTCCCGCCTCACAATCAAAGATTTTGCAGGCTCGAGATCAAAGAATCTTTGATCGTGAAAATTCTTTGATTGCGATGGCCACCATTTTTTTTTATTTTGCTGTCGGAAAAAATCAAATATCTTGGCTCAGGGGTCACTCCTGAAGTAAAACCTGGATGGGTTTTACTCAGGGGGCTTCGCTCTATCGAGCCATGGTAGTGGTTTACTTCAAAATGGTCTAAAAATAGAGTTTTAAACATTTTTATTCTTTGATTACAGCTTGGTAACGATCTTTGATCGTGAGATTCTTTGACCGTGATCTTTGATGATAAGCAATGGACAAAAGCTAATTTATCAGCTCGGGGTGGGTTATTAACACAAATGAGGGTGGGTTTTGCTCATGGGGCTTCATTCTAGTGAACCCTACTGGTGATTTCATGCATTTATGTCTAAAATTTGATTTTCACCATTTTTTATTCTTTGATCATGAGCCTGCAAATTCTTTGATCGCGAGCCTGCAAATTCTTTGATCGTGATCTTTGATTGCGAAGGAGGGACTAGACGGCCAGATTTTAATGCAACAGATAGGCCAATTTTAACAATCTTTAACATTAAATTTCTTGGAAACAGTTTGGTCTTTTTACATGAAATTTGGAGGTGTTCACAGGATGTCCTCTACATGGAAATTATGTGTTGGACAATATATTTTTTGCAGAGATATTGCGTGGTGCAGTTTATGTTTTACGAACAGCATTTTCCATTGTGGTAGTGGCTTCAAATTTGTAGGGTACCTAGTCTTACTGCCATGGATGTACTTTTTAGTTGTTAGGTGTCTAAATTCTTAACAGGTGCGGAACTCTGCCACATCAACGAATGAACTTCCTCTATTTTTATGCTCTTAACCATACCTCACTCCCTCCTGCCCAGATTTAAAATATTGGCCCTGTCTACACTCTGTCCCTGAGCTGTGTCCAAACCCAGTACCCTTGCAGTCAGAGTCAGCTGCTCTACCTCTGCGCCACAGTGCCTACCTACTTTATGACTACCTTCTAAGCCTCTTAATCACTTCCCTACCCAATCTGCCAAAATATAAGTTTACCTCTTCTTCCTGCTGCCTTGCAGGATTTGAACCCTGCACCCTTGTTTCCAAGTCCCCAGTTCCACCACTCACCTAGAACACCTGCATATTTTTACTGCAGGATTTCATAACTATAAAGAACGCACTAATCCTGTGACACAACTAAAGTGTTATCTAAGTGCTTCTACAAACCTGAACCCAACTCCCTGCTGCTACAGCCACCAGTCTAGCTCTCTCCTATTACCCTGATCAAGACTTGAACCTGGTACTCTATGCATTTCAGGCACATACACTACCACCACACCATAGCAGCAACTAGACTCAGAGGTGATCTCTCACTACTATCTCCCCTCTTTCATCCTAGTCCCCCCATTCTTTCCTCACTTCAGCTCCACCAGCCTTCCCAACTATGCACATGCATCCCCTGCTCGCCAGTCTATCTCTTCTCCTCCTCCTCCCTTTGCCTTCCACATACCCTAGTGTCCCTATTAACCCTCAGCCTCACTACTCCAGTGTTCCTACCTACCCTCCTGTCCTCCCCTCCTCCTTTACCACTGCTCCTACCCCTCCCTCCTCCTCCACACATCCCATATGCTCCTCTCCACCTCACCCCCCTTCCAGACATCACCTGTCCTCCCCCTACAGCCCCCTTGCACTTCTGATCACTCAGGCCTTCTCTGCCTGTGCTACCCTACCCACCCCTTGTACAACCAAACCCCATTCCTTATTCTATCGCTCCCGGCGTAAACTCTCCATCTGCCTCCCTCTGACCAGAGCACTTCTCCTCCTTCTGCTCCTAACAGGGAACATACACCCCAACCCAGGCTCTGCCCCCTCCCATCCACCCACTCAGCCCACTGGTCTTTGAGTAGCCTCCATGAACATGTGCAGCCTGCTGAAGAAATTTGACGCCCTACAGTGCTGGGCCATGGCTCACCAACCAGACATCATAGCCCTGGTTGAAACCTGGCTGTCCAAATCAACTCCTGACTCATTTGTCTCCCTCCCAGGCTATACCTTATACTGGGAGGACTGAGTAGGCAAATGAAGGGGAGGCTGTGCAATCTACACCAGGGACACAATACCTGGACATGCACCCCCACCCTACCTCATAAATGGGGCCCAGGCCCATTCCTCAGACTCACCCCAGACCCTCTAGGAGCCCTCTCATCTCACCACAGCCTACGCCCCCAAAGAACCAGCACCCAGCCCTGATATCTTTAACGGACTACCTAGCCACCCTCCACCATAAGGCAGAACAAGTCCTAGTGGGGGACCTTAATGTAAATTGGCTCAGCACCTCCTCATCCACCACCAGAGACTCATTTGCCGCCCAAGATCTGACACAACTCGTCACCCAGCCCACGAGACTTAACCCTAAGAGTGGTACCAGCACCCTGCTGGATGTTATTATAACTAACCGACCCCATAAAATCCAAAACATCCAGGTCCTCCCAGACTCCTGAGTGACCACTCCCTATCCTATTCCACTGGGTAGCCTCAATCCCAAGCCCAAAGCCCAGACCACCCTCAGCAGGCGCCTCCCTTGGTGTGCTGAAGAAACTTAAGGCACTCTCACCCAGATAGACTGGTCCCCATTCAGCAGGCAACCAACATTGATACTGCCCTCACCTTTTCACCCACACCTTCAACATGGCCTGTGATCTCTTTGCACCCTTAACCAAAACCCGTCCGAAAACAGAACGCCTTCTGGGTTAGCCCGCCCTCCTACAATTACTTAGAAACCGGGATAACCTCTGGCACCTTGCCACTGAAACAGGTCGTCTGTCTGATAGGCAAGCATACAATGAGCCCGAAATAAATGCTCATGGGCCATCAGGAAAGCCAAGGCAGACCATTACCAGGCCTCCCTTACCTCCTCCTGGGGCTCAGCCCGGACCTTCTGGGATAATATTAAGCAACTCAATGGTAAAACTTGCTCCCTGCCCCATCCCAGCTCACTAGAAATGGCACAACCTCCACCGAGCCTGCCACCATAGCTAACTGGTTCAACACCACTTTCACTGACCTTAGCTCAGTCCTCCCTAGTAATTTCTTTGACCCTCCCCCAGCCAAACTCCCCTGTCCTCCAGCACCCCAGCTTCCTCCTGGAAAGATTTCCACCCGGAAGCCAGACCCATCCTAATCAAAGCTCTCAATGGCAACAATCCGGCAGTGACTCACTGGACCCCAGCATCCTCAGGCTGGTGCTAGATGAAGTCCTTGCACCTCTCACAAGCCTAATTAACCAGTCACTCTGTCTGGGACAATTCCCCACAGCTTGAAAACAGCCATTATCACACCTATTCATAAAGGAGGCGACAGGTCATCGGCTAACAACTACCGCCAATCTCCATCCTCCTCCCTCTCTAAAGCCCTGAGAAAGTGGTGGCCATTCAAATCACTGATTATCTGGCTAAGCATAACATCTTATGCCCAGAGCAACATGGCTTTGTGTGGGTCACAGTACCAGCACTGCCCTTATTGAATTCTCCAACTTCCTACACTCCTCCTTGGATACCAGCTCCTAGCTGGTGCAGTGTTCATTGACCTCTCAAAGGCTTTCGACACTGTCTCCCATCCACTGCTGCTGAATGCACTCTGCCTCACTGGTCTCTCGGCTGGCCCTGGCATGGTGTGCTAGCTATCTTGACACTCGATCCCAGTGTGTCAAGATTAATAGCACACTCTCCAACACCCGTCCCATTCTCTCTGGGGTCCCCCAAGGTTCCATCCTGGGCCCCCTTCTCTTCTCGCTGTATCTGAACACCCTGCCCAGTGCATGCTCTGGCAAAATTCTGCTGTATGCAGACGACACTGTCCTTTTTGCCACCCACCGTAATCCCATATCCCTACAGGACTCCCTACAGCAGTCTTTCAACAGTGCCGAGGCTTGGTTTAAGGAGCGCAGACTCGTCATCAATCTTAAGAAAACCAAAACTATGCTCTTTTCACAACCCCAAAACAAAGCTAGCAACCACCCACTCTATATCCTTCCAAGCACCAACCAACCACTGGAACAAGTCTGCTCCTACAAATACCTTGGGGTTACCTTCGATTCAGCCCTCACATTTCACAACCACATCGATGCCCTAGCATCCGCCACCAACACACGGCTTGGCATCCTATTCCACCATAAAACCTGCCTTCCACCAAATGCTCTGGCTAGCTGTTACATCGTCTGCTCTGTCCCTTGTAGACTATGGTTCACCAGTATACGGTGCTGCCGACACCACTGCACTCAACAAAATTCACCTAACCCTGAATAAAGCATGCAGATTGATTACTGGTGCCCCCAGGCTCACACACACCTGTCAGCTATATGTCGATGCTAACCTGCTTACCCTGGATGAACGGCCCATACCAGACCTGTCTCTCTCACCCAAAAACCCTACTGGCCTCCCCTGGGGTAACGGCATCCATCCACCAGAGCTCTCCCACCATTGCAACACGGTCTTCCTACAAGACCACTCTAAAGGTCCCAGAATGAGAACCAGCTGTGGCCAGAGGTCCTTCAGCTATAGAGCCCCAACCTGGTTTAACTCTCCTGCCACCATCACCAATGCCATCACCATCTCCACATTCAAAACTCGACTGAACCACATCTTCAGCACTCGTAGAATCGCTCCTGTCTCTGAACATAGCCTCCACCTCTTTCTTGACAATGCCCCCGGCAGCTTTCCATCCTACCATCCTCCACCACTTCCTGTACACCATGCCTAGGTTTAACCTGGCCAGTGCCAGCTGTTTTCAATGTTTATCTACCAGAATACTCACTTGATACCGACTTGTGTAATACCTGTTATCAATTACATGTACCCTGTACCCAATTGTATTTGTCTGACCACTATGTGACGTGGCACCTCTGGTGAATGCCTATTGATTTTTTGCAAATCTTTGCTATGTAACCGAAACGCAATGTATGTCTTTATGTGACGAAGTACCTTTGGAAACGAGCCTCTGGCTCAAAGGTTGTAAACTGATTCTTAAATAAATAAATAAAAAAATTAAAATCTCAAACTTTCACATGTTATATCTCTGAAATGGTTTAGTCTTTTACATTGAAATTTGGGGGCTCTTCACGACATGTCCTGTACATGTGAACTATAGCATTTAGGTGTTGGAAAACTACTTTGCTGTGGAATATTGCATGACACACTTTCTGATTTGCGTATGGTGTTTTGCATTGTGGTACTGGCTTCATATTTATAGGGTGCCTAGTGTTACTGTCATGGAGGTACTTTTCAGTGGTTATTTGTCTGACATGTAAACAGCTGTTGAATTATGACACACTGATGACTGACATTTTGCTTTCTTTCAACATGGTGGGAGCTTTCAGGCTCCACACTCCCACCCGTATGTGCTCCCAGCAATACATATGATATTCAGTACTTGTATTCTTATCTTACTCAGAAATTTACAAGTTGGTGGGAGCGTGGGTCCCGAAGAACCCTCCCACCACCTTCCGCAACTTTATTACTTTTCTGTTTTCTCAAAAAGTGAAAATTCTGCAAAAATGCATTAATGCATCATTTAGGGTTAAACTATTAAAGTCGAATATGACCTTTAGGGTTGCCCCCTCCCTCTCTGGTGGACTCGACCATCATCCCGAGATTGACAGCTGACGGGGTGTGTCATTGGGGTTGTAAGGTCTAAATGTCACACCATTCTTCTTTCCTGTGGCTTGTCAATATGATGATGTCAACCTCGGGATGATGGACGGGTCCACAAGGGGAGGCAACCCTAAAGGTCTCATTTCCTAACTTTTTGTGGTTTAACCCTAAATGATGCATTAACGCAGTTTTTTGCATAGATATATATATATATATATATATATAGTTAAGGTTGGTAGGCAGTTTAATGTCAAACCCCAAATTTTGCACCATAACTTTGCAACTTTTCAATGGATATGCACAAAAGTTGGTATGTGCTGTCCTATGTGGTAGATCTCTTGATGTGCCTTGTTTCAGTTTGATTGGATATGTGGATTTTGTGCAGCACATAGTGAAAAAAGTGTGTTCTTTGCTTATTTTCGCCTATTTTTCCTGATTCTTCCTGTTCGCACTGCGCACACACCGTTTGGATGTATGACCTGAAATTTTCAGGGTAGAAAGAGCTTGTCCCAAAGAACAAGCCAGCATTAGTTTGGCAAAAAAAAAATATTAATCCATTCCAAAGGTATTCAATTTAGAACTTTATGGTTCTGAGCATGCTCAGTTCAGTGTTTTGGTTAGCTGCACAGTTGCAAACGAGGATTTGGCCTCATGAATGGGGATTGTAACAGCTCACGAATGGGGATCCCTGTTCATATGAAAAATCCTTGTTCACATGCTGCCATTTTGTTTTCAATTTTCTTCAAAAACAAAACATTGTAACTTGCTACATGGATGTCTTCTGAGTAGATTGAAATATGGGTTTTGTTCAGGGTGATAACCTCAACAAACCCATTGCTTTGGTTTGGTTTACTTTCATAAAAAAATGCCATTTTTTATTTTGAAAATCCTTGTTCATCACTCGCTTCGTATCCTTGTTTGTGAGGTGTCAAAATCCTTGTTTGTGAGCCAATCCTTGTTTGAGAGCTGACAAAATCCTTATTCGTAGATCAGGACCAAATGGCTGAATCTCTCGATCAAGGATTTTCTCATGAACGTGGATTTTGACAGCTCACGAATGGGGATCCGGCTTGAGAGCAGGGATTTTGACAGCTCATGAACAAAGATTATAAAAAAAAAATCCTTGTTCGTGGGCTGTCAAAATCCTTCCTCGTGAGATCAGGACCAGATGTCCAAAATCTCACGAACAAGGATTTCTTACAAACAAGGATTTTGACAGCTCATGAATGGGGATTTGGCTCGCGAATGGGGATTTGATACCTCATGAACAAGGAATTTAAAAACTTTCCCAGTTTAATGCTAAGAAATGATTAGGTCTTTTGGCTTGAAATTTGCAGGGTAAAAAGGGGGTGTCCCACAGATGTGACTTATGCTGGTTTGGTGAGAACATATGTATCAGTTCCATAGTGATGTCATTCAGAATTTGAGAAATTTCCAATAGGATAACACTGTGGCGAAGACAGCGCTTTTCGGTACCTATATCTTGAAAATGCTTTGAGATATTGATTTTTTGCTAAATGCAGCTTAATGCACCTTTAGGTATAATAAGCATGTGTGCAGGTTACCAGTCCATTACTACAACTGCAGTGGACTTTTTTTGAAGGTTGCTATGGTTACTGAAATATTACACCATTTGCAGCACAAGGATTACTTGGAATGTGTCTAGGCCTGTGCTACATCTCTATAATTATAGGTAGGTTTGGGCTCCCACATATGGATAACATTATGCAGTAATGGGACTGCTGGGCCATCCCTTATGCAATAATGGGAGAGCAGGGCCTGGAGGGCCCTGTGCTGCCACTCAGAGATGACAGCTCATTACAATGTCTGTGTGCTTATGGGAGCCAAAACTGTATAAGGGTAAGATTGCACTTTCTCAAAAGGTAAGGAAATTCATTGCAAAAAACTTTGTTAATGCATCAGTTAGGGTTGAAGTGACAAAAGTAGGGAAATGAGGCATTAGGGTTGAGACCCTAACCCCTCCACCCTACCACCTCACCCCACCCTCCACAAACCAACACGGCATGGAGTGTACCTTGGGGTCATCCGGCTTAACTCTTACCCCAGTCTCCTATACTTACCATGCTTTCTTGCACATGGAATGAGGTGAGAGCTAGAGCCAACTCAAGGTGCACCCCATGCCCTGTTGGTCTGTGGAGGGTGGGGGTGGGGTGGTAGGGTGGGTGGAGGTTAGGGTTTCAACTGTAATGCCTCATTTCCCTACTTTTGTCACTTCAACCTTAACTGATGCATTAATGAAGTTTTTTGCAATGAATATATATATACTAAATTTTTCCATGTTCTCTCTGTCACCTTATTGGTATCTAGCCACTTTCTACCCTGCCCCCCCAGCTCCGCCACTCATCTTCTCTGGAATTTTACTCCCCTCTATGAGTTTACCATGGACTACCCTTTGTGGCAAGACCATCGTAGCTGGCTGGACCCCTCCTATGCACAAGCCAGACTGGAGGGTTACTCAGTCAGTGATGTGGGGCCCATGGAGGATCAAAGTTTCATACTGCCAATCAGGGATTTATCACCCCTTTTCTCCCCAAGGCTTGCTGAGTGGTGCAATGTTGCACCCTATGTATGAGGTGGGACATGTGTGGATCTACCGATATGATTACCCATGCTAAGACACTCTAACTGTGTTGCAGCCCAGCCTCCAATGAGTGGAAGATGAACCACAGACAAATGTATTCCCCCCCAAGAGAGGAGAGCAGTCCCTAGGATGCTTATTCTCTCTTCCTTGGCCAGCCCCCTGTGACCTAAGTTTCCTTCTGAATCAGGGTTGATGGCATGACATGCAATAGTGCTACAGCAGTGCCACTGGGCTGGCTGTGTGAATACTATTTTTAAACCATTTTTGGAGTGTATCATTTAAACAGAACAGCTGCCTCCAGGGTGTAAGGACTAGGATGGAAGCTAGCAGGAACTGAACCCAGGAGTTGACACCAAGTAGAAAATTGAATATACAGAAAAATATAGGGCCTACAGGGTAAGTGGGATAAGCCGGCTAGACCTGCAGTTAAGGAGCACTATTAAAGAGCTGTTTCCTGTCCTGAGGTTGGGGGCTGGGTGAAAATTAATATAAAGGGTTTGGAAAGCTCAGCCCCTGCATTTAGCATAGAAACATAGAATGTGACCACAGATAAGGACCACTTGGCCCATCTAGTCTGCCCATTTCCCTACCTAATGGATAAGCTGCAGATCCTAGTTAACCAATAGCCTACTTCCTCCTACCCCCCACTAGAATTGCCTTATGTCTGTCCCATGCATTCTTGACTTTCCCCATGGTTTTTGACTCCATGATCTCCTCAGGAAGGCCATTCCATGCCTCCACAACCCTCTTCATGAAAAAATGCTTCCTCACATTACCTCTGAGTCGTCCCCCCTCTGTCTTCAAATTGTGCCCCCTTGTTCTTGCACATCTCTTTTTCTGAAAGATGCTACCCTCTTGGACTTTGTTGATTCCCTTGAAGTACTTGAAAGTTTCTACAAGTTTCGATGGCTGAGAGGGACCTGGGGGTGGTGGTGGATGTCAAGATGAACAACTCAGAGACTTGTAGGAGGGCAGCAGCCAAGGCCAACAGGATGCTGGGATGCATCGCTAGGGAGATCATCTCCAGAAGGAGGGAAGTGATACTCCCTCTGTATAACTGCTTGGTGAGGCCACACCTCGAGTACTACATGCAGTTTTGGAGGCCACACATAAAGAGGGACATTAAACTCCTGGAGAGGGTCCAGAGGAGGGCAACCAAAATGATTTGGGGCTTGGGGGACAGGACCTATGGGGAGAGGCTCGAAGAGCTAAATATGTGCACATTGGAAGAGAGAAGGGACCGGGGGGACATGATAGAGGTCTTCAGGTACATGAAGGGGATAAATAGGGGAGGAGCAGTCAGGGTGCTTTGAAGAAAGGAGGAGTGGGCAACTAGAGGGCATGAGTGGAAGCTGGAGTGGGGAAGAGTCAGGGGAGAAAGGAGGAGGTGCTACTTCACTGAGAGGGTGGTAGGGCCATGGAATGCACTACCCAGGGGGCTGGTGGAGGCAGAAATGGTGGAGGGGTTCAAGATGGGGTGGGACAGGTACAGGGGAAGGGTTCTGGAAGCAAAATCCAGTGCAGCGAGAATATCCAGATCTGGGAAGGGAGAAGCCAGAGAGGGCAAGGGGGAAAACAAGGTCAGCTCCTAGGGTGAGGGCTGACCAAATGAGCAGACACAAAAGACTGTTAGGCCTATTCTGCTGGCATTTTAGTATGTAAGTATGTCCCCTCCTTTCCTTGAGGGTATACATATTAAGCTCCTTTAGTCTCTCTTTGTATATCTTCTGGTGCAGATCCTGCACCATTTTTGTTGCCCTCTTCTGGACAGCCTCCATCCTATGTCCTTGTGGAGATGAGGGCTCCAGAACTGTACGTAGTAGTCCAGATGGGGTCTCACCAACTCTCTGTACAGAGTGATAACAACTTCCTGTTTTCTACTGGTAATGGCTCTCCCTATGCATCCCAACATCCTCCTAGCCCTTCTTACTGCCTTCTTGAATTGCTTACCCACATTTAGGTCATCTGATATGACTACCCTGAGGTCCCTTTCTGTTTCTG
This sequence comes from Neoceratodus forsteri, assembly GCA_016271365.2. NCBI lineage: Eukaryota > Metazoa > Chordata > Ceratodontiformes > Ceratodontidae > Neoceratodus > Neoceratodus forsteri. The sequence goes on along the minus strand of CM057454.1, from coordinate 1,017,443,503 downwards.
TTGTTAGTATCTCACACTCCATTGTGAACTCTTCCCCAGGGTTTTTATTTCCCAGGTGCATTACTTTACACTTCTTTGTGTTGAATCTAAGCTGCCATACATTTGACCATTGCTCCAAGCTTGCTAAGTCCCTTCTCATCCTTTCCACCACCCCTTGTATATCAACCCTGTTGCAGATCTTTGTGTCATCTGCAAAGAGACATACTTTTCCTTCCAGTCCCTCCGCAATGTCACTTATAAAGACATTAAAAAGGACCGGTCCCAGCACTGAACCCTGCAGGACCCCGCTAGTAACCCACCTTTCTTCAGAGTGGACTCTATTACCTTCCATGTCCTGTTGTCCAGCCAACTTTTTACCCAGGCTACCGCCTTGGGACCCACTCCAATGCTGGCTAACTTGTATATTAATCTTTTGTGTGGGACTGTGTCAAAAACCTTGCTAAAGTCTAGGTAGACAATGTCCACAGCCCCTCCCTGGTCTACTACTTGATCACCCAGTCAAAGAAATCTATTAGATTCATCTGACATGACCTTCCAGCTGTGAATCCATACTGCCTTGAGTCTCGTGCCCCGCTGGCCTCTTGGTACTGAACAATTCTTTCCTTCAGAAGTGATTACATCATTTTCCCTAACACTGAGGTCAAACTAACAGGTCTGTAGTTTCCTGCCTCTGCCCTGCTCCCACTTTTGTGAAGTGGAATCGCATCCACCCTCCTCCAGTCCTCAGGTACCACCCCATCTTCCCATGATTTGTTAAAGAGGGTAGTCAGTGGTGTCACTAGTTCTACTCTTAGTTCTTTTAGAATTCTGGGGTGAATCCTAACGGGCCTCACTGCTTTGTCTACCTCAGTGACGAAAGTGAGCAGGAACGCACAGGAACTCAGTTCCTGTACCTTTTTTTTGCAGCAGAAACTGAGTTCCTCAACTTCTTCCTACTGATATTTGAAATGAAATTCTTACAACAGTAACATAATGACAGTTTCTTGGCCTATGACATGAGATCAGTTGATTTCATCACACAGTTTGACTTGCAAAACAATTTTATTTGTTTTAGAAATACTTTGACATCTCTGATTGGGTGCACCAATATTTATACGGATGTTTCTGGAATTTATGGACATACAGAAACATAGATGTCAACAGCAGAAAAAGGTCCAACGGCCCCTCAAGTCCCAAAAGTTATCCTTCAGAGTGAGGATCTTAATTCTGCTTTTCATTTGTGCAAATGTTTGAGTTCCTGTACTTCTTGTTCACCACTTACACCACTGGTCTACCTTCAGTTTTAAGAGTTCTTTCAGAACCCTTTCTTCTGTGAATGGACTGGTATCAACCCCCCCCCCCATATCCAGAGTGTTTCTATTGTTTGGTTTAGATACCTCCCCCCTCTTCTTTTGTGAATACTGAGCAGAAGTATTTGTTCAGTAGCCCTGATTTTTCACTGTCACCCTCTGCCCACATTCCCTTCCCTTTATTAAGCCTCAGTATCCCTCCCTTGGTCTTTCTTCACTCCCTAATGTACCTATAAAAGGTTTTATCCCCCTTATTAACCGAGTTGGCTATCTGTTCTTCAGTTTGGGCCTTTGCTATTTTGACTGCCTTCCCTGCCTCCTTCTGCTTTAACTGATATAGTTCTCTGTCCTGCTCCTTCTGTGTTTCCTTATATTTCCTGAATGCTATCCTTTTCTCCTTAACCTTCCCTGCCACCTCTTTTGAGAACCATAGTGGCTTTTTCCTTCTTTTTGTTTTCTTAATTTGTGTTACACAAAGGCTTGTTGCCTCTGTGATGGCAGTTTTGATTTTTCCCCATTGTTCCTCCACCCTTCCTTTTTGCCTGTTTGCTAGTGCTTTTCTGAGGCACTGTCCCATTTTGCCAAAGTCAGCCCTCCTAAAGTCCAATGCCCTTGCTTTTGTATGGCTTGACTCTACAGCTGTGTTTATTGTGAACCACACTGTTTGGTGGTCGCTTGTTCCCAGATGGCAACCCACTTCAGAATCTGAGATCCTCTCTCCATCCCTGTTTGAGAGTACCCTGTCTAAGATTGCTCCCTCCTGAGTGGGTTCCAACACTAGCTGTCTGAGGCATGCCCACTGTAGGGCATTGAGAATGACCCTGCTCTTGGATGTGCCTGCAGTAAAGGTGCTCCAGTTAATATCTGGCATATTCAGGTCCCCTATCAACAATATATCTCCTTTTTCTGCCATTCTAAGTTTTCCTTCTATCATTTCTCAAATCTCAGACCATGAACAGCAGTATGCACTAGAACTGAGACAATCAACTATGTCAAGCAGGTCCTAGGTAAGACCAGAGTGGGAAGTGATCAAAACGACTTGAAGCTGGTTGCCCTAACCCTGGATGAATCAGCTGACTCTCTCACTAAGCTTTTTAATTCCTCCCTTATATTGAGTGTGTTCCCAGATGCCTGGAAGCAGGCTTTAGTCACCACCATCTTCAAAACTGGAGATAGAACTAACACATCTAACTATAGGCCTATCTAAATTCTCCCCCCCCCGAAAGCTTTAGAAAGGGTGGTCTCAGACCAGCTCACTGAGTACCTGGAGAAGTATAACCTGCTTGGATACCAGCAGCATGGCTTCCGTAAAAGCCACTCAACACTTATGGCACTAGTCGAATACAACTCCTAACTCTACGACGCATTGGATAAAGGGATGGTAGTGGGGTCTGTATTTATAGATCTCACAAAGGCCTTTGACTCAAGTGAACCACCACCTTCTCCTCAGCAGCCTGTTATCAACTGGCCTGTCTCCTAGCATGGTGGCCTGGTTTGGGAGCTCCCTCTCCCATAGAGCACAACAGGTTAGAATAGGAGACACATACTTAGAGCTAGAGGAGGTGAGCCTAGGAGTCCTCCAGGGATCCATCCTTAGCCCACTACTTTCTAGTATTTTCATTAATACTCTCCCATCTGCCTGCCCTGTACACACTGTACTCTATGCTGCTGATGCTGTCATATCTGTCTCAGGCAGAGACCAACATACTATCACTACTGAGTTGCAGGACAGTTTCCTTAAACTCGATTCCTGGTTCTGCTAGAACAAACTCCTGCTCAACCACAAAAAAAAAAAAACAAGAGCGTGCTGTTCACTGTCCCCCAAAATAAAAAGAAGTTCAGTCCCCTCAAATCCAGAGCCTTAAGGGAGACCCCTCAGAACAAGTCTCTGTATTTAAATACCTAGGAATTTACTAGACGACACTCTCAGTTTCACCAGTCATATTGACCACGTCATCAAGACCTCGAACATGAAACTGGGGGAGCTGTACTATCACAAGCACTCTCTACCACCTGCAGCTCTGAAACTGGCCATAAGCAGCTCAGTCTTAGCCACCATAGACTATGAGCTACCAACCTATGGAGCAGGTTCTGACACAGCCCTCAAGAGAGTTAGTACTCTCCCAAGCAAGGCCTGTCACCTAACTTTATGGGCTGATCTCCCTACCCACACCTGCACCCTCTTCAATGAGACATGGTGGCTCCCACTCCACCTCCAAGCTCAATTCCGGTCTTGCATGCTAATAAAAAAAGCCATGCTAGGGCTTATGTTTGAGTCCTCAAACAGACTATTCACAATGGTGTTACCCTCCAAACAGATAAGGAGTGCTGCAAAAGGGGAACTCCGGGTGCCATTCAAGCACACTAAACTGGCACAGAGATCCCTCTCCTTCCTGGGCCCAAAGTGGTTCAATGAGATGCCTATCACACTCTTGGAAAGAACCAAGCTCAGACAATTCAAAAACCAGCCTAGAACTAAAAAGAATCTGTGGATGCCGCACTTAACCCATGCACAGGGCACCGCTACCATCACCTCCACCCTTTTGCACAAACCACCCCACTGCTATCCTGCACTCCCCCCTCCCGCTCTCTCCAATGAATCTCCGTACCCTCAAACTCCAACCTAGCATAGATCTCACTCCCTCCCTACCTCTACAATGCACTGGTCTCTCCCCCCACCTCCCCCCCAGTCTCCCACTCCATCCACTACTGACGTGAACTATTGACAATGCCTACCTTGGGCTGCCTCCACACCCCCACCCCTGGCTGCCTCTGATGTGCACAATCTATAACACCTGCAACCAGCTGTTCCCATCCTTCATCCCCACTGGTCCCCTGACTTACCCAGCATGGATGCAATCCCTGGCCTTTTCTCCCCTGCACTTGGTTCTAACACTACAATGTCTCGCACTATGAACTGTTAATTGCTATGTTAGATTCCAATGTATTAGTGAAACTTAAAAGTATGTGAAACTGTTTGTAACCTTTTTGTAACATAAATAATGTGACATGTTGTCTGTATCTGTATGCAATTTTTTTGTTTACCCTGTTTGACTGACTTGGAACCTTTGAAAATGAGTCCTTGACTCAAAGGTATTAATCCTAAACTGAAATAAATAAAATAAATTTCCTTGTCCATTGCCTCCCCTGAGACAGGGGGTTCTGTAAAAAACCCCTGTGCAGATTGTGGTGCCATTTTCTGTTTCTAGGGTGACCCACAGTGTCTCCTCTCCTCCCTGTTTACCCTTTAGTTCTGTTGCTTTGATTCCTTCCCTTATGTAGAGAGCTCCTCCTCCTCCTCTTTTACCCTCCCTGTCCCTCCTGTAGACTGTGTACCCTGGTATGTTGACATCCCAGTCATGGTTCTCTGTGTACCATGTTTCTGAGACTGCCACGATATCAAGGCATCCCTCTTCCATCAAGGCCACTAGTTCAGGGAGCTTGTTACCCAGTCTACAGGCATTGATACTCACTGCCCTCCATTTTCTGATGGCCTTACCCCTTTTAGGTCCATCCCTGTCCTTACTGCCTTTGTCTTTTTCTGGATTTACTCCTGTCCTGCTCCCTATCGACTTCTCTACCTTTGTGTCTACTTCGCTAACTACCCTGTTTTGTGTGTGTGGGGGGGGCTGGGTTTCCCTGCTTCCCTTCAGTGCCTCCCTCAGTGGCTAGTTTAAATGTTTGTCAATGAAGCATTTAAACCTATCACCTAGGTTCCTGCTTCCCCTCCTGGGCAGATGCAGACAATCATGCCAGTATAGGCCTGTATCCCTCCAGGTGAACTCCCAGTCCCCAATGAAGTCAAATCCCTGAGCTCCACACCAGTTTTTCAACCAGTCATTGAATCCCATTGTGCACAGTACCCTAGCCTCACCCATGCCATAGACAGGTAGCCCTTCCGAGAAAGTTACCATGCATGCTATTTGTCTAAGGCCCCTTCCCAAATCCACAAACTCCTTCTGCACTGTTCTGGTCAGGCTTGATCATAATTCAGCTGGATGATGAAACTAAGAACACTTCCAATAATTTGTAACAAGTAGAAATATTGGAGTTATTTGAAAAAAAATTGCAGGCTTTAAATCAGCAAAGTGGGGGAGGAGAGCACTGGTATCTTAACTATAGGCTGGGTGAAAATTGTCTTCACTTATGGTCTGGGGCTAGGTAATAACTGGGAGGAGGTGCTGTGAGGACAGGACCTTTAGTGTAACCTGTTTGGAGTCTACATTTAAATATCACTCTTGAGTAGGGAAGATGCTCTCTGTGAATAGAAATCCTCAGGCTCCCATTGCATGAGTGTGACAGAACAGGAGTGAAGCATCTGACCTGGGCACAGCTGCAGGATGTCAGCAGGCAGACCACAGGTCCACAGGGGACTCTGGGAGTGAGACACCAGAAAAGGTAATAGGTGAAACCTAAGCTATCTATTGCCACTGTAATAGCCAGCAGATAGGTGGGTAACAAATCTAGGCAGTGACAGTAAAAAAATATTGAGGAACAGAAGAAAAAAAGGAACCCATCAGCTCCCTATCTGGGCACACCTAAGTATCAATTGATCCTCAACAACTGGGTATGTTATCTCTGATACATGAAACTATAGTGTAGTAAATGCTGTAAGGGTGTGGTGTTGTATTGTATCTGCTGAAACAAATTAGAACCCCTGGCCAAGTACCTACTGTATATAGGGTAGAAGTACAGGGGCTGTGCTAGGGACATAGAACTGAGAGACAGTAAGTTTGTAGTGGGTAGCTGCCTTACTCAAACTATCTACACAGGATAGGGGAACAAGGCTGTAATCTAGGAAGGGCAACCAAGAAGCAAACCAGGACATAAAGCAACAAGTCTGGTTCTAGTCAAAGACAATGGGCAGTTAAGGGAACACATGTACTGTACTTATCAGTGGTCTATCATGATCATAAGTTCAGTATGGAAGTAAGGTATAGTGGGCAGTCAGTTAGTTTTGCTGACTGTGTGACACTCTTCTCCAGGTTATACTCTGAAGGAGGGGACACTGCTCTACCTGCAGGACTTTTGCAAAGCTCCATGCTGTGCTGGTAAAAGCAAGAGAAGACATATCTCAGCTGCATCACCAGCTTAGCTGGAGCCCACACCTCACACCTTCACTTCCCCAGAGGCCCACTGGTTTGGTGGGGGTGAAGCATAGTGGGGAAGAGGAAGGGAGTCTGAAGTAGCCACAGGGAGGTTGACCACCCCTACACCACCCAGGTGTCAACTTGCTTTGAACCACTGGAGAAGACTTAGGTACCTGACTCTGCTGGGGGGAATCTGAGTCAAGTTAAGGGTAATGGGCAGTATGACTTGGTGACACCCAGTGGGACAAGCAGGATGAAGTCAGCCAGGAGATTCTCAGTGGTTGGTGACTAAATGATCAGGTGGGTAGGAGGGTGGGGAAGGGAAGTTAGATGGGTGGGGATAGTCGGGTGCCTTCCTGGTGCATCAGCCATCTGTGATATAGACAGGATAGGGAGGATGATGGAGAATGAGGAGGAGATGTGAGTGCTGGTACACTTGGGAACCAACATGCTGGTGAACCAGCCTATGGAGATGGTGAAGCAGACCTTTTGCAGGCTGGGGCCACATGGAAGGCACATGGGGCCTCACTGGACTTTCCTATGTGGAGTATGAAGGGTGGAAGATAGAAGGAAGGATACTATCAAGGGGTTTAATGTGTGGTTAAAAGGACGGAGTCAGAAGATTGGGTACCACTTTGTTGTAGACTTCTGGAATAGGAGGTTCTTCAAGAGTGATGGTCTTCACCTGACAAGAGAGGGGGCCTGTGTGCTGGGGCAGAAGTTTGACATCTCAAGTGGGCAGTTAAATTGACTACAGGGGAGACCGAGGTTAGGGGAACTACAGTGATAGAAGGGAGGAAAGAGAACCTAGCTAGTACTCACCTTAATCTGTGGGTTTGTAGCACACAGTGGGCAAAAATAAGGTTGAAAACCAAACTGGGCTAGGGAGAGCGGCCAAGGAGGGAGGGCTCACAAGGCCAGCAATCAACATGAAAAAACAGATGCTAAGAAGACTAGGGAACAGTAAGGGAGAAAGACAAGTAAAAAGCAAAAGGATATCAGGAGTGAGATGGAAGGGGTCTGCCTGAATGCTGGGAGTCTTGGTAATAAAATCAGCAGGCTCTAGACCTGATGCTAGACACTGAGATGGACCTCATAGTCATCACAGAAAATAGGACCTCAGGAAATAATGACTAGGATCTGACAATCCCTGGTTACAGAATGTTTAGGAGGGATGAAGGAAAAGAAAAAGAAGGACATAGCCCTATGTGTCAGGGAAGGTATCGAGGTTGTGGACGATGGCTGCATCAGGGAAAATAATAGGGAGACAGAGCTACTGTGGGTGCAACTCCAGGTGCCAGAAGATGGGGAAGAGAGGGACAGGGAGCTTGGGAAGAACTAGGAAGGGGAGTGGCAAAGGAGGAGGCAGTGGTGGTGGGTGATCTGAACCTGAGGGATAGTCATTGGGACATTCCAACTGCATAAGCAGCAGCAGTCAGGCACTGCTGGGCACATTCCAGGATTGTCTGCCAGTTCTGTTGGTTAAGAAACCCACCTAGCAGGTTGCCATTCTTGATGTGGTGCTCAACAACTCAGAGGTGGTAGGAGCTGTGTGGGTAGGGGAGCCACTAGGGTCCAGAAACCATAATTCTATTTGGTTTGAACTGGCCCTTGAGACCAGAAAGCCCCAGTTGAGGGTTGAGGTCCTTGATTTCAGCAGGACAGACTTCAACAGGATGAGGGAGTTGGTCTGGGTCAAGATTGTTGGAGTAGGCAGCATCAGAGGTGTGGAGGAGAGATGCAGGCAATTAAGAGGGCCATTCCTGAGGCATCTATGTTATGCACGACAATGGCAACCAAAAGAAACAGGCACAAGAGACCAATATGGGTTGCAGAAAGGGTCAGGGAAGCTGTGAGGGCCAAAGAAAGGCTTTCACCAGGTACAAGAAAAGGCAGAGGGAGGAAGAATGTGGAGAATACCAAATGAGAAATAAGGAAGTTAAAAGGATAGTTAGGGAGGCAAAAGCAGACACTGAATGTGTAATATGGAGAGGGTCAATGACAGGAAAAAGTAGTTCTTCAGACACTGTATATTAGGGAAAAAGAAAGAAAGAAGAGGGAATTGTTGCGCTATCTTAGGGAGGTGCAGTAATAGATGAGGACATGCAAAAGGCAGCAGTCCTTAATGATTACTTTTGCTCTGCCTTCACAAGGGAAGAAAGTAGACTCCTGCCAGACAGTACCATCAGGGCAGCCATAAAGTGGGTCCTGGAGATGAGCATTTAGTATTTACCAGTAAAAGGGCCAGGAAAGGGCTAGCAGACCACAAAATTAGGCCCTGGGGCCTGATGGGATGCATCCAAGGGTACTCATGGATCTGGCAGCAGCACTGGCTGAATTCCTGGTATGGCTATTCAATAGCTCACTACAGATGGAGGGTAGCTCCAAAAGATTAGAGGGAAGTGGACAACATTTTGCTCCATAAAGGGTGTCAAGGACCAAGTGGGAAACTACAGACCTGTCAGTCTTACCTCTGGTATATGGGTAAACTGATGGAGTCACTAATCAAAAAGGACCTCATGGACTACCTGGAGAGTAACGGACTCCAAGATAGTGAACAGCATAAGTTCTGGGCAGGGAGATCATGTCAGACTATTGTGATAGTTTTCTTTGACTGGCTGATGAGGGTATTGGATAGGAGGCACACTGTAGGTTTACTCTCGTTTGACTTCAACAAGGCTTTCAACTCAGTGCTACACAGAAGATTGCTGAAGAAGATGGATGGATGTTCTGGGTGCAGCAAGGTATATAGTAAGATGGGTAGGGAACTGGTGGAAGGAAAGACAGCAGAGGCTTGTGATTAATGGTGCCAAACCAGAAGAGAGGGTGGTCACGTGTGGGGTGCCACAGGGATCCATCCTGGTTCTCATCCTCTTCAATATGTTCATTAGCAACACTCAAGAAGGAATCTGGGGCAAGTTTTGTCTCTTCATGGATGACACTGAGCTCTTTTGGAGGGAAGATAATGACAAGGGATTTAGGGAGATATAGAGAGACCTACAAAGGCTAGAGATGTGGTCTGAGGTTTGGCAGTTGAAATTCATGCCAAAAAATGCAAGGTAATGCATGTAAGGAACAAGAACCACAGGATAGAGTACTGGATGGGAGGGGTAAAGCTGAGCATTACAGCTCATAAAGGGACATAGGAGTCCTCATTAGTGACTCCCTTAAACAACTAAGCCAGTGCAGAAGACCTGTAGTAAGGCAAATAGGATGCTGGGATGTATCGGTAGAATATAGACAGTAGAAGAAAAGAGGTATTGCTGCCGCTTCATTGTGAGGCTGCACCTGGAGTACTGTGCCTAGTTCTGGAGTCCTCACCTCAGAAACAATAAGGACAGGCCAGAGACAGTGCAACAAAGGGTGACCAGGATGATTCAGGGCTAGCAGGGCAGATCTTATGGGGATCAGCTTAAGGCACTGAACATGTACTTGCTGGACAGCAGACAAGAAAGGGGTGATAAGATAGAGATCTTCAAGTTCCTGAAAGGAAAAAACAAGGTGAACTGTGAGGAACCATTTAGCATGAGTGACAGTTCAAGGACATCGGGGCATGCATGGAAACTAATGGTAGAGAGATTCAGGTGGGATGAGAGAAAGTTTTATTTTAAAGAAAGGTGGTGGAACCATTTAACAGTCTGTTAGCTGAGGTGCTGGGTGCCCAAACCATAAAGGGCTTCATGCACGACTGGGGCAGAGTGAAGAGTATAGTGGCTACTCAGGGCAGTAGCAGTAGGGAGGGAAATAGGGGTGGATAGTGAGGGCTAGATGCTTTAAGGCACCACCTGTTATACATAGTGGACAGTGCAGTGCGTCCCTCATACTGTGCTACAGACTATCTGTAGACTCAGGGTGTGGTCTGGTGGAGTGAGAGAATGGCTGCATACCGTACTGTTTATGCAGGAAACAGCAGTAGCAGGAGTGCGATGAAGTGCTTTTTATTTGTGATTGAAAATGTATACCACCATTGCCTCAACAGCAAGTAGCGTGATACCGAACTCTTTCCAGGCCAACTTGTGCCACTTGGAATATTCCCTGCTGAGGTCTCTGTGTTCTGGGGCTTGATGAGGAAGCCTGGAGTCCAGTGGTGGTGGAGCCCGCTCCCATTGTTCACTTAGCAGAGAAGCCCTGTGGAGGGCGATACTCACTGAGACTCATACAGGGAGCCCTGGCGGAGGATTTCTTTTTTCTCATTCCTAACTTGTTTTATTTGTGTTTAACATTCTGGTTCACTTTGAAAATTGAGATGGCTTACTGAGAACCTAATTTGCCCATGAGGTAAGAGGGTTATGACTGAATGGTGTCCCGGTGTTCTACTGATATAAACTTTGCATCTTATTTCATACCAAAATCTTTTTATCCTTATTAGCTTTTATTTTTTATATATAAAATTAAAAGATGAATTTAAAATTTGCATCACAGAGCAGCCATGTGATACCTGGGCAACCAGGTATGTAAGTGCATGCACTGCTGACCTTTACAGATTCAAATTTACCTGTGCAAGTGCATATGCTAGAGCGGGTGCATTCACAGTGCAGCGGAATGGAGTCCTAGTTTTTAAGTCTACAACTGTGGTTTTGCTGAAAAAGACTTATGGTCCTGCTAGCATACCAGGACTACGAGTGCACAAGATTGCAGCTTCTTGGTCTGTCAGAACTCATTTATGATTATGTTCCCTCACTGGAAGTAAAAAATGATCAAGTGTTTTTTTAACTACTATTTTTGACATCTACTATATTTTAAAAAAATTTTAAAGTATCACCGGGGAGCTATTTTTAATCTGCTGCATGTCACTTGCCAAAAATTATTTTAACACCAATTAATGTTTAGCAAGTAGTACTGATAAGCTGGGAGAAATTCTTTTTAAATTAATATATTTAATAAGTGGGGCAAAGAATTGTACTGTTGTATTTCGGGAACAACTGTCCAAATATGTAGCTTGTTAATACTTAGACCAACTCGGCTTCATCTTTTCCTTATTGTCTTTGTTCAGACCAGGCCATCAGAATTGATAAAGTATCAGAAAATAGAAGAGGACTGGGGGAATATGGATGAGCTGGCTTAGAAGAGTGGAAACTAAAGGGCGCTTTTGCATACTACCTGGTTTGGATAGGGACTGCTGATTTAATTGTCAGTGTCAGTGGCTCAGTAGGTAGCACACTCACCTCTGAGGCCAGGAGATCAGAGGGCTGTGGGTTCAGTTCCCACATCTGGCACTTGGGTTAATATCCTAATAGTGACACTGTAGTATAGCATGAGCGGGGTGCTGCACTTCTGAGGTGCCGTCTTTCGGATGAGATGTTAAACCGAGGTCCCATTTGCCTGGATTGGTGGTAGTTCAGGTGGATGGTAAAGATCCCATGGCACTTATTGAAAAGAGTAGGGGTGATTTTATTTACAATAAAGCATAATACAATTATTACAAGAAAACATAATACAGATATTTGCAATTCTGGTTAAGAAAGGGACAAACAAGAAAAAGGGGAGAAAAAAACATCCAAATTCTAGAAAAAATGACACTCTATTACCTTTCTGGGAAACTAGAATAGAACGACAAAGAAAACTAAACACAGAATCCATATATACACTGTTTCTAATCTTTAAGGAATGTTATTTTCTGTATTTATACTTAATGATATGTGAAAATCCTTTCCACCATTTCTTAACTTTCTCTACATTATACAGTTGCATATCCTTAAGGTATACTTTTTGTAATTCATTCGATACATATAGACAAAACCCTTCCAAAGAAGTTTTCTTTTGGTATAACACCCATTGGCATCGTACTTGCTAGAGACAAAATCGCAAACATGCCGTCAACACCCACAGTGTACTTTTCTCATATTTTCTTAGCTTTGGAGGAAAATTACCTGTTACTAATATATCATAAGTTAGTTTAGCCAACCAATCCATTGTCCATTTCTTTGCCAAATAGGCCCATCATTTTTTTGAATAAGAGCAATACAGAAAAAAATGTTACGTGGTTTCCTCCTGGTTAATACATTCGATGTATGGACAATTCCTCTCATCTTTAGCCTTATATTTTGCAGTCCCTCTAATATTCAAATGCCCATACATAATGAGCCATTGAACTGCCCACATATATAAAGGTAATCTAGGATTATTTAAATGATCTAGTATTTTATTATTCAAGGCTGAAGGGCAATTTTTGAAACCAGGAACTATGGGATAGATTTGGGTTATAACAAAATTTATACAGGTTCTGAGATGTGCTCCCACTAATCTGTTTTTTTGTCATTTTCCACTTATAGAGTTTCTGAGCAGCAGGCCTAAAAATGGTCGGTAGGGAAATGTGGGGGTTCAATTTAGGTGCACAATGCAGCCAAGCTGATAAATATTGTCCTAATGAGTCCCTGAACCAAAGTCCCTCATGGCTGATTGGAACTACTTAACTGATTTTTAATGAATGGGAAAAAAACAATGTAAAACAGAAAACTACCGGATCCACCATTCCTACACCTCCCTTAGTTTTATCCAGATACGTAAAACATCTCTTAACTGGGTTAAGTCTATTACCCCATAACATCTGAAAGCAAACACTATATAGTTTAGTTTCTAAATGGGATGGCAGGGGGTAGAGTAAAGCTACATACTGCAAACAGGGCAAAATAAATTGTTTTAAAATCTGAATTCTTTTTATTTTAGTAAATCAAAACTGTTTCCATCTAGTTATTTTTCTTTCCACCTTATCTAACACATTTACCCAATTATCATCAGGAAGATTTTTTGACCCCAAAACAACCCCCAAAATAGAAAGAGGTTCCATTGATATTTTGATAGCATTGTATTGAAAAGGGGCCTGAAAAGTACATCCCATCAACAAACCTCTTGATTTGGAATAATTTATTTTTGCATTAGAGAGATCAGCATAATTCTGAAATTCTTGAAAAAAAAACTCCAATTTGTTCAGTGTTTTTAAAAAATAGACATACATCATCTGCATATGCCTGTATTATCAAAAAAGAATTTGTCAGTGGTATTTGAAAATCATCCCATTTAGGGATGAGTATTAAGGCTCTAATAAGGGGTTCTAAAGAAAAAATGTACAATAACAGACTTAAAGGGCAACCTTGACGCACCCCAGTTTTAATAACAAACCCTTTCCCTATTTTCCCTTTTATTACGGGATATACCTAATAGGATTCATACAAGGATTTTATAGGGTTAAGTAACTCCTCAGGAATCCCAACATATTCTAAAGTTGTGAACAAAAATAAATGACTAACCCTATCTAAAGTTTTTTGAGATCTAAAGAAAGCAGACAGCCAGTTCTACCATTATTAGTCAAATGCTCAATTAAATCTCTTATTGTTGTTAGTGCTGACTGAATTCTCCTATTAGGTAGCCCACAATGTTGAACTGGTGAAATTACTATTTTTTGCCATATTTTTAAGTCTATTATTTATTAGGGTGGTAAAAATGTTATAGTCTGAATTCAACAGAGTAGTTGGTCTCCAGTTCCGTATGTCCCCTTTATCCCCAGATTTAAAAATGTAGATCTGCAACCCTTCTGAAAAAAAACCTGGGATAGATTCACCAGCTATGAATTTGTTGAATACTAAATTTAAACAAGTTACCATTTCTGTATGAAAAGTTTTATAAAAAAGATTAGATAGACTGTCTAAACCGGGAGAAATTTTATGTTTTACGCTATTAATAACTGCTTCACTTTTCTATGGGGAAAATGTTTTTTTCATATTAGAAACCATTACCAAATCTAAGTGGAGGGTGGACATAAATAATTTTCAATATCCTGAAAAGAGGGATAAGATTTTGGTTGTAAAGCCTTAAAATGTGATTCGATAATAGCGTTAATGGATACTATATCCTCAACTCTACCATTATTAAATTCTAAAAAGTCTAGTCTAGAGTTGAAGAGACTCTAATTGTTTTACATAATGCGTAAGGGTCTCCTATGACTGATTTTTTCAGATGGTTATTAATAAGAGCTTGTAACTTTCTAGCTCTGTCATATTGCAGTTGCCTCATTTGTAATTTAATATTATCAATCTGTAAAGAAAAATCCTGCCTAGAAGAATTAGCTACCGAAATTAAATGTTGTAGTTGGGATCATAATTTTAAATAAGATAGAAAATTAGAATTTCTCTGACGTATCCCATACCCTTTAAACCAATTAATGCAGTCATTTTTTGTTTCCTGCCACCATACACCGAGATCGGGATTTAAGAAACCCACAGATAATCTAGCTTTTAGGATTAGTCTAATAGAATTTATTACAATCTTTTCTTGTAAGATGGAGATATTTAATTTCCATCATTTCCCCAATAATGCTATTCAAAACTATCCCCCACCTCCACCTGGAGTAAAATATGTTCTGAAAACTCCACTGAGACCCTAGTAAAAGATTTAACAGGGAGGTTTTTAGAAGTAAATAAGTAATCTACTATAGATCCCTTACTCCCCTTGAAAAAGGTACATTCAGAGCCCTTGTTGTCTAACAGATTACATGTAGATAGATCTGCAGTTTTAGTAATTGCCTTCAAGCAGTTAAAATCACAAGTTTTCTTGGAAGAGGCTCCCTTTGAATCTAAACTACAATTAAAATCTCCTCCCCAGAGAATATGTAAAGAGGTGACCAAATAAGGCTGTATGTCCTTCATACAATCAATCCTAGCTGCTTTTGTTTGGGGATTATAGATATTAATAAATCTACAAGTATCAGATTGCCATTTCCCACCTATAATTAATACCCTACCTGGGACTAAATCAATTAGTTTGTATAGAACAAATTGAAAAGAGTTAAAGAGAATCCAAATACCATCAGCTTTCTCTCTACCAAAGGACCAATAAGAAGGTCCCCATGGCCAATCTTTTTTGAAAGAGGAAATTTGCTCCCAAGAGACCATCCAGGTTTCTTGTAAAAACATATAGAAATATTCCTATCATGCACCAAATGGAAAACTGCTTGTCTTGTATTACTATTCAAAATACTGTGCATATTTAAAGAGGCCCAGAGAATTCCCACCATGAAAACCAGATTAGGGGAACCAAACCTCATTTTTTCCTTCTTTTCTTTTTCTTGTCTTTATAATCTTCTATGGGGCCCCTAAGGTATCCTGTACTGATTTTTGGGAATCAGAGTCACCAACCTCCATTTTGGAGGCACCCCACACAGTAAAAAGGACAGCATAGGAATTCTGAGATTCAATTGGCTCAAATACAGGGATTGGGACTGTTTTTAAGTTCCTACTAGACCTTCTTGGAGGTAATGGAGACTGTTGAATGGAAACAACCACTGACTTGTCTTCTGGGTCCTTATAACAAACTGGCTTCAACAGTTCTGCTATTATGTACCATTTTATCTACTTTCATTGCCATATGTTTTGGCTCCGGAGGGGGGGAAGGGAGAAAGGGTTACAATAGACACAGATTGAGTGTCTACTGGTCTGGGAGGTAAGGGAGGGTCCTATTCCAATATTTTTACCCATATTTCCCTCCATAGCCTCTTGGGCCTGTTGAATGATCAAGTCTGGGCTTCCACAAGAGGCCTTGTTTTTAGAAGCCCATGGGCACTCTCTAAAAGCATGTATGTACTCTTCACAGAGGTCGCATCTTGTATGATCAGCACATTATATTGTTACATGACCCACCTCCCCACAATTATCACATCTAGGCTGGTCACAGGTGCTGGAAAAATGTGTTTAAGAACTGCATTTATAGCATGCTCTAGGCTGGCCACTGTAAAAACAAACCCCTCTATCTCTTCCTAACAGAAAGAAATTAGGGATATGCTCAACCCCAATGTCAGACTGTTGCAATTTAACTTTAAACTTCCATCCTCCAGTCCAGAATTGTTCAGAATCTAAAATAGGCTCTGGGTTACTTTGAATATCGCATTTCTGAGATAGCCAATAAGTAATATCCTCAACATGGACTCCCTCATTTCTAAACATCACTGTAATGTTTTTAATTAACGGTTTAGTGAGGGGAATTACTAAAAAGAGAGTCCATGTTTGGGAGAATTTTACTAGGCTGTACCTTTACCAAAATAAATCCAGTAAATAAGCAGAATGAAAGCTGATATCATAATTGTCTTCTCCCGAGATGTTAATAAAAGCTAACACATCTCTGGGAGAAAAATGCAAAGATTCTTTTATGGGAAATTTCCCCGCATAATACCTATCTGGTCTCTCTGCCAGACCACCTTTGTACTGTATACGTACAGCGTTGCACATAGTCGCAGCCTCCCTTTTAGCTTGAGAAAATAATGCAGACATTAGGGGCTTATCAGTAGTTTGCTTTTCTACAGTCTTAGTTACCACAGAATCATGTTAATCACTAGAAACAAGGTAATCTTTAGAAACAAGTCCAAAAGGTACTTCTTTATCAAGATAACTCTTTTCTTTATCCCCTCCTTCTGTTGAAATCCATTGTGCTGCACCTGGTTTCCACTCAGGAGAGTCACTGCTTAAATTGAGCGAGGGATCCCACGCTAAGCCAGGAGTCCATACCCCTTTAGCTGTTATCTCCCAGCCAGCTGCTAACAGGGTGCCCTGTGGAGACCAAGTCTCATTGTGAACTTGAGAGTCAGTCACCAATCTGGGGAGGACAACAGATACCCCCTTGGTTTAAATTTATTATGTCCTCATTCATTTTTGAAGCAGCATGCTGTTGCATGATATTCGTGTGTGGGGTTATTGGTTTACCAAAGCTAAATTCCGTTACCCTTCTTGCTTGTTTACTTCAGTTTGATATATTGTAGGTGACTGGAAGGCCTTAACAATGTCGCTAACCCCGGCCGATTTGAAAACAAATCCAGCATCCTTATTTAACTGCACCAGTCATAATACATCCTTGGTCTGAGCTTTACTCACCAATACCGGTGTAGAAGAGACTGGGGGGAGCAGCATTTAATCTGACCAGTGGGACTGGAGTAGTTGATAACACTGTTGACTTTTGGCATTTCTCAACTCCAGGAAATTCACTGCCAGCCAAACTAGGAGCACTTGTTGCTTTGCAAAACACAGAGTCAAACTGTGACTCACTCGCATTCGGACCAGGTTCTTTCAGTTTTACTTCCGCATTCCTGCTGTCAAGCTGGATGTCTTGTTTGACAGGGGAATTAGCTACCGGCTGTGAAGCTTCAGTGTGGGTAGATGCACAATTTAAACACACAGAATCCTCCGCTGACACAGCATTGAAGGAACTCCCTTCATTTCTTTCCACCGAAGCCAAAACGTGTGGAATAGCAAAGGACTCACTTTTCAATATTGCCTCATGGTAAGTCTCTTCTCCATTCATATCCAAGAATGTAATTAACTGTGACTCTGACTCTGTGAGCAGCGCGGCCTCCCCACCTGCAACACCCACAACCTTCTCCTCCAAATGATCTCCTGCAGTAGCCACCTTGCAGTAAAGTGGCCTGTCCCCTACTGGCCAAACAGTAGGGGAATTTCCCTGGTGTCCTGGCCAAATTTCCCTCATTCACTAAAAATACCACCAACAGCTTAATCTGATTCAAGGTCAGTTGGCATTCATCTGTATCCCCCTCCCATGGGTCATGCCTGAAAATAGGCAGGATTTGTCTAGTGCACTTACCCAGTCAACAAAACTAACTAAATAAATAAATAAATAAATAATTCACTGGGGATGGCTATGAGTTATTCAAGAGGCCAGACTGTGTGAAACAAGAGTTGAAGCTAGGAAGCAAGCCTTGTACAGAAGATATTTAAGCTTACAGCACTGTGGAAATTCTCAATGCACTGAAATACTGTGTTGCATAGTGAGAACTTTGTATGACTTTTTATGCTTCCAGGTTTTTATGCTGTAATCTAGACATTGCTTATATAATGAACATAATGAAGCACTGATCAGTTGCTCCTTTTAAAGACCAAAATATAATTTATAACATAAATCATAGTCAGGTTTTCTGTATTAGTAGTTGGATTGAAATGTGAATTGGTTTGACAGACTTGGGTATTGTGGGGATTTTCAGTGCTTATAACAGTTTTATCTACTGTAACAGTAATTTTAGCACTGTTTTTATCTGTGACTATTCACTGCTGTTATTCTCAATGTGATTTTTCAAGGCCTAGTTGGGAGCTTAGTATTTTAGCAATATTCTTCTATTGCACTGCTGTTGTGTGAAAAAAACTTGTAGTATTCCTAGTGGCTAAACTACGGTTAGCACAAGAGGCCAAAGGAAACATGCTAGAAGTTGTTCCCTCTTACTTGGAAAGCTTGTTCAGACCAAAAAAAAAAAAGGTTTTTAAGTAAGTCTAAATAGACAACAATGTCTGATCATATAACTTTAATTAAAACACTTGATTCAGTTAAGAATTCTATTCCAAAAATAAAAACCAGTACTTCACTCCCAACATTAAATAATATTGATTTATTGGATGGTAATATATTAGAGAAATCTCCTGCTCTATTAGCCTCACATAGTTCTACACATAAATCCCCAACTAATGTAGAGAGAAAGGAATAAACCTTATATAATGAGAAATCACAGAGGGAAAACCAATGGAAAATGGTTTCTTCTATTGGTCTGGGGAAAGTAGGAATAACAGCAAGGAGAAAGTATTAAATAGTTTTTATCAAGCAGAAAACATAATAATTCCAACAAATTACATTAAAGAGGTAATGCAGGATTTAAATCAGATAATTGTTGGACTAAAGGGTTAGAAACAAAATATGATGTAAGCCTAAGATTAAATGCAGGTATGAAGGAGGGATCTGCAGCTAATTGCATATTACAAGGTCCAGCTCAACAATACTGTCCATCATACTTCAGTGAAGAACTGATTAGCTTGCTAAAAAATCAATGTATTGCTAACCTTTTATCAATAGAGCAATTATTAATTATAAGAAATGACTTGGAGACAACAAGCGAAGACACTGTAATCAATGGAGCTAGACTGGATGATATTCTTGGAAGGTTAAAAGTTCTGGCACCCCCTAAGAGTCCTTGACCAGATGTTAAAGCTCAACAAATTCTTCATCATGCAAGGTTAGACCTGACTTTAGCAGCTGTATAATAGCTGATAAGCCAAAACCTATTTCTCATAAGTCAAGTAGCTCGGGTAATTCAAAAAGGAAAAGGAAAAAAAAAATTAACAAATGGAATCTAAATTACTTAGGGAGATCATAGAGAGTGGGCAGAAAATATTAAATAGGACTGACTAGATGACAATATCAATTGCTCTTTTAAGTCAGAAAAATAAATGTGATCTGAGCATGACGTCTAAGCAGGGAAAGCAAATGCAAACTGCTGATCTTGCAGTGCAACTTTCTAAGTTAGAAACTGAATGTGACCACCTTAAGGAGCAATGTAAGAAACTAATGCAAGGTAACTCCCGGGTTAGTTATAATCAGGAGCATAATCAGGCTCCTCTGCAGAAGGAGTTAATCAATGTTTTGTTTAAGGAGCCAGTAAAAAAACCTGAAAGAAATCCTGTAATTTTACAAAAGAGATTACTACAACTATCAAAGCTAGGATGGAATTTGAACATGTACACCAGGATGCACCAACTGTTTATCCCTTTTTTAGATTTATTGGACCAGGTAATTGGTTACACTCTGCTGTGGTTGATCTAAAACAACACTTGATTAATTTAGTAAAACAAGTGTTGGATGTGGAAGTCCACCCCAATGACATAACAGAAATGAAAATTATTATAGGGGAACCTGCTGTGGCACTGGATGTGTTTTTTTATGTTCCCTGCAGTTGCCAATTATGCGTGGGTTAACAGAGCCTCTTTACAGGATAAAGGTATATATATATATAGCATTTTCCAATAGAAATTACTTCAATAGGATTATTAATATTGGCAATCTGGAGCTAAATTCTCCAGTGTGTTTGTCCTTGTTTGGGTTACCTAGGATTAACAGGGAAAACAACTATAAACTGCTGGGTTCACTGTGCAATTTCTTTAACAAATATCTGAACATTTACCTAGGCTGGAATGGCATCTTGAAAATGTGGCATGCACAATTTAGTAGTCAAATAGACATTTTAGTTAAAGATAAAACAGTGGCAGACAAGATTATGCCAAAATTCAATGTAATGGACAGTATGGGTCTGTACATTGTGGATTCCAATGATTCCCACCCCAAATTTGCACATTGGTCCTAAAGAACAGAATAAACTACCAGAAACACAATATAGCAATACCCAACCAATTACTTATTTGAACAAATGTATGGCCCTAGCATTCTATGTTGGCTGTCTTAATGCTCCCAGAAACAGTGGCTTGGAGACTTGGGTTTAGATTTCACACTTGCCAAAGATATAATGGGAACAAATAAAGTTTTTTTTTTTATTTCTAACATGGAATATAGCAGGTTATGAACATAAATTTTGATATAGAATGGATTTAAATGTGTTTCCATCTCTGATGTTATTTGTTTTCAAGAGATGTGGCATGATGAAGACAGTAACATAGCACTCAATGGGTATGAGATGTTTCATCAACCAGGGTCAAGGGAAAGCAAATCTGGCAGACTTTGGGGGGTGGGGGAGGTTAGCTACTTATGTTAGAATCAGAGCTTTTGAAAAAACACAAATCTACTACAAATCTGCAGACTTTCTTTTTATTCTCATTGAAAAACAGGGGTTTAAAATATTACTGATCAATAGCTACATTCCACCCTTAGCCTCTAACTTTTTTAGTCAAAACTCATGGGACAACTTTAGAATACACCTAGAGGATTTTACATCAAAATTCCCCTGATTGAGAAATGCTGATAATGGATGACTTAAACTCCAGTACTGGAGCCTTTGATGGGTTTGTGGACAATTCAGTCTTTGGGTACACTAACATGCTCCAAACAATGCCTATGATATGTTTCAGTGATAAGACAATAAATAAAGCTGGGTTTGCACTTATTGAAATTCTAAAAGTATATAATTTGTATCCATTGAATGGTTGCTTGGGAGGTAATACTGATGGAATATGTTAAAGCCACAGGTACGTCTTTATTAGATTTAATTATTTGGTCAGGACATGTACAGGCTTGGCAAAGCCTGCATATTGCTATTAAATCTGAGAGGGATCACTTTCCTGTACTTTTAAAAGGACTCAGACCTCAGACGAACTAGAAACAACTCCTCCTAAAATGCTATTTACCAAACTCAGATTAAATAAAAGGATAATTCGGGATCATGATCTTGAAGAACAGATAAGATTTATAATCTGGGAAGCATTTATGGCAAGAGATTGGGATGAATCCAATAATCTGAGTGCAATGTCTATATGGTCATAATTTCTTGCAATCTTCAGCAACGTAGTTGATAAATTATATAACGTGATTATACCGCAGCAAGGGAGAGTACAGTGTAAAGGCTGATTTGACAAAGATTGTAGAAAATATAAAACATATTTAAGACAAATGTTCAAAGATGCTAAAACTACTAATAACAGGGTAGCCTTCAAGGGAATAAATCAAGACAGGAAAAAATATAATAATTTCTTCAAAATAAAAAACAACATTATCTGGCTTTATGGGAGAAAATGCTCAAAGTAATTAATGAAAGAGATACAAAGGGGTTCTGGAAACTTGTAGCTAAGGGTTACAAATAATTATAAAGATTCTATTGATGCTTATATTCCTGAAAGTAAGTGGGTTCAGTATTACTCAGGGTTATTTTTTGATCCATGGTTGCCAGATTCTTCTTCACCTGTTAGTCTGATAGAGTCACGTAATGCTGTCCAACAAATTTCTAGGATGGAGGTATACATAGCAATAAAATCATTAACAATTAAAAAAGCACTGGGACCTAATAGGATCCTGGCAGAGGTATAACATAGCATAGTACAACCCCTTTGTGATGAAAACCTTTGATTTTTTTTATAATAGATGTGTAAAGGAGAATTTTTGTCTCTCACTCATGGAGGGGTGCTGACATTATCCCAATTTTTTATTTATTTATTTTTATTTGAATTTTGGTAACTGGGTAAGTCCACTGAGACAATTACAGTCCCTTTTTCAGGGGTGACTCAGGAGAGAACAGCGATAAAAAGAACAATACAGAGACACCTTATGAGATACAAAGAACAATCGCATGCACTTGGGAATTGACAGCAACTAGGAGTCTACTTGGAGCATGACAATTCACCAGAGGATACAGTAATAGCCAATGCTCAAAGAGCCATTCTGTACGAACAATATTGTAAAACAGATGAGTACAAAGGGCTGAAACACATGTAGAATAGAGTGCAAAATGTTAAAAAGATTTAAAAAATATATATACAATACTAAATGAGTAAAAACAATAGAGTACATTGATTATATACATAATTATACTGAGAGTACTATGCCTTCTGGTAGGAAGCAATGTTTGTATACATAGATATCAAATAAAATAAGTAAAATGGTTAAATACAATCAGGTTAATTTCTAAGGTACCATGGTGTCAGGGTTAAAACCCAGAAATGATTCAGGGAGAAGGAGTGGGGGAACACAAGTGTGGACTGATGTCCATAGAGACAGAGTGAATGTAGGGAGTGGACATGAGGAAGGAGAGAAGGGGGAGGAGTAGAACCAAGAAAGGCAATGGACAAAGAAGAGATGGGGGTACAGACCAAGGAAGGGAGGGGAGGGAGATAGACAGAAGGGTAGAGGGGAAGAAAAAGGCAGCATTTCAGATACAGCAATGTACAGACCAATCAGTTTACTTGATGTTAATCTGAACATTTTTTCAAGAATTATTTTAGAAAGATTACAACTGCAAATAATTAAGACTGGGAGACTCAGTGAACTACAGGTGGGCTTTAGAATTGGGCATTTGCTTTATTGTAGCTCATTTGACAGAAAAATATGTTCATTTGAGGAAACAGAAATTATATGTGGTATTCATTGACTTCTCTGCAGCATTTGATTCAGTTTACAGGAATATCCTCTGGCAGGTTCTCCTTAAAAGATGAGTAGATCCAAATCTTGTCCAAATAATCTCCAATTTATACAAGGATACTTGGACCTGGATAAGATGTGGTACTAAGAGTCAATTCTCAAATGTTTTCCCCACAAATAAGGGTGTGCGACAAGGGTGTGTCTTAGCACCCACATTATTTTGTTTATATATAGATCCGCTATTAAAAACCTGGAATTGGAGCAATAACCATTTTTAACCATTTGGACAAAAGCATGTAGTATTTTGTGAGTCCCTGAAGGATTTTGATATGAATATAAAGTTTAATTTATCTGGTGTAACTAATTGTTAACAGTTGACATGTTCTGTATAGATGGAATATTGAAATAAAAATTAAGTTTTTTAGAAAAAGACCTGGAATTCTTGGACTCCGACTCCCCTAAAATAAACAATGGCCTATGCCCTGCACTAGCTTATGTTGATGATTTGATCCTGATGGCTTTGCATATGAACATACGAAGAAGCCAGCAGAAGAAGACCATTTGGTCTATCAACTCTGCTCATATTGCAGGGTCCACAGCTTGAGTTAATGTCCTGCCCTCCCCCAGTCCTCCCATCCTCCCTACCCATGATCCTTACCTTCCCCCATGTCTATCCCAACCTCTCTTAAAGCTGCCCACTGTCTTCAATGAGGTAACCTCTTCCGGCAGCACATTCCAAATGTCCACCACCCCCTCTGTGAAGAAGTGCTTCCTGACCTCCCTCCTAAACCTCCCACTGTCCAGCTTAAGACTGTGGCCCCTCGTGTTATGGTTACCA
Organism: Neoceratodus forsteri; assembly: GCA_016271365.2. NCBI lineage: Eukaryota > Metazoa > Chordata > Ceratodontiformes > Ceratodontidae > Neoceratodus > Neoceratodus forsteri. The sequence goes on along the minus strand of CM057454.1, from coordinate 1,017,419,450 downwards.
CTCAGCTTAAAGAGACTCTCCTTATCAACCTTATTTATCCCATTCAAATACTTGAAGATATCAATCATGTCCCCTTTCTCTCTCCTGCCTTTCAGGGAGTACATGTTCAGTGCCCTCAGCCTCTCCTCATATGCCTTACCCTGCTGACCCACTATCATCTTTGTAGCCCTCCTCTGGATCCTCTCCAGCAGGTTAATGTCCTTTTTGAGGTGTGGGCACCAGCACTGAACTCCATACCATAGATGCGGCCTTACCAGTGACCTGTACAAGGGCGGTATAACCTCCTCTCTCCTACTACTGGTCCCTCTAGATATGCATCCCATCATCTTGTTTGCTTTTGCTGGTACTTTCTTGCACTATGTGGAGTGCTTCAGGTCACTAGTGATCATCACTCCCAGGTCCTTCTCCTCCTCTGATGCAGATACTCGGACTCCACCTAGGTAGCACACTGTTGTGGGATTCTTGGCTCCAATATGCATAACTTTGCATTTTTTGGCATTGAAGACAAGTTGCCAGATCCTGGACCACCTCCTCAGCTGTTCTAGATCTTCTTGTAGGTCCTGTATCCCTTCAGCTGTGTCCACTGTCCTGCAGAGCTTGGTGTCATCTATGAATAGGCACATTTTGCCCTTAATGCCATCCCCAGTGTCATTGATGAAGACATTGAACAACACCAGCCACAGCACTGAGCCCTGCAGGACCCCACTGGTTACCTCTGTGATGCCAGATAAGTCTCCCCCCACAACCACCCTCTGGGTTTTGTCCATCAGCCAATTTACCACCCATCTGGCCATCTTTTCCCCAACTCCAAGATCCACCAACTTCCTGATCAACCTTTTGTGGGGCACAGAGTCAAAGGCCTTGCTGAAATCAAGATAGAGGATGTCTGCTGTGTGGCCTCTGTCTACTGTCTTAGTGACACAGTCAAAGAAGTCAATCAGATTTGGTTGACACGATCTCCTCCCCAAGAATCCAAGGCCGCCTTACATCCTGGAGACCATACTCCTCTAGATATTCTACCAGCCTTTCCTTTAGTATGGTTTCCATGATCATATGTGCTGTCCCAGACAGTCCCCCTCTGCCCAGTGTCTAGTATAAAGAAATAACTTTCCAAAATTCTGCTTGATGCACCAGCATTGTATCTACATCTTTATTTATTTAGTTTTTGTTGGCCGGGTAAGTGCACTAGGAGGATTCTGCCTATTTTCAGGCATGACCCGGGGGGAGGGCAGATACAGATGAAATGCTAACTGACCTTGAACCAGAGTAAGCTGTTGGTGGCATTTTTAGTGAATGTTGGAAATTTAGCCAGGGCACTGGGGAAATTCCCCTACTCTCCTGCAGGTGGATGGGCCATCAGACTGTATGATGGCCACTTTGGGAGAGAAGACAGAGAAGGAGGACGTGTGTCAGATGAGAGGACAGGCCTCAACTTCCACTGAATTTCTAACAGAGGCTGGTCAGGTGTATAACCTGGGAATGGAAACTGAATCGTAATAAATTTTTCATGAAACCTTTGTTTCTTCGGAGGAGTTGGCTGGACAGTGAGCAACAGATTTTTGATCCAAAATTAGTCAACACGTCATCGGATGTTATAATCACTGTACCTCAAATGGAACAACAGAACTATCAGTCCAATGGACAATGGCAGGATTCAATCCCTCTGCCTGGTGTATTTTCAGCTGTTGCATCTGACAGGCCAGTAGAGAGGTCTGACAGCAAGGAGGATGACACAGCATAGCAAGCAGGTGAAAAAGTTGAGGGTGAGTCAGACTTACAATCTATTTTGGCTGGCAGGAAAACTGCGAGTGAAAGCGTGTGCCCAGAGCCATACATTTCGAACAAAACACCAGTTAAAAAAACTGCTACAGACTTATTTTGTGTATCGCACCCAGTAGTGGAGAAAAATCCTACCTTTGGTCTTCGCCTAGATAAAGATGCAGGTTTTGTGTTTAAAATGCTCACTTCCCACAAAAAACCAGCAGAAAAATCAAACTTGGTGATATTTCAAAAAGACGGCATGCAGCAGTCGGGAGTAACGGAATTTATTTTTCTGATAAAGTGGCAACTCTTCCAGTGGGTGCTTGTTCTATGTCAAGTTGTGCAAATCCTTCATCGGTCTCTAAAACTGATTTTGAGATCTTGCCTAGGAGGAATAGCTTGCAGGGACAGGACTTGCACAATCAAAATTGGTCACCAGAGAAAGCGCTCCTAGAGGCCGGATGGGAGAAGCCTGTTTCAGGTATTTGGTTGCCAGATTCTCTGTGGGATTCCTCCTTTGATTTTCAGTCAGCTTCCCCAGTTTGGAAGCCAAAAATCAATGTGGGAATGCAATCTGTGACTGAGTCGGCAGTCCGAATAATCTCAGTAGACTCGAAGGCAGGTTCTTCAATGGCAAAAGTGGTCTCTAGAGTATCTAAGATAGGGGATTCAGATGTGATCTCTGCAACTGCTGATAAACCTGAGAACTGTGATGAGGGAACTAGTGAGTCCTTATCTGGAAAGAAAAAGCCCTTAATGTCTGAATTATTCTCTCATGCCAAAAGAGAAGCTGCTCCAAGACGGAATGCAGTACGCATTCGCTACAAAGGGGGTTTAGCAGAATGTCTGAACAGATACTATGTGGGCAAATATTTAATTAAAGACTCTCTTCATTTTTCCCCTCATGATGTTTTTGCATTTATAAATATATCTGGGGAAGACAATTATGACATCAGATTTAGAACATCTTATGCTTCAGACCTATTTTGGGAGCGTTACGGTCAGGTAAAGTTTTCACCCACATGGACCCCCTTTTTAATAATTCCACTAACAAAACCTGTAATTAAGTATGCTACGATGATGTTTAGGAATGAGGGGGTCCATGTGGAGGACATCATTTACTGGCTTTCACAGAAATGTGAGGTTTTGAGTGAACCTGATCCCATTCTGGACAGGGGGATGGAAATATAAAGTTAAACTATGACAGCCTGACTCAGGAGTAGAACATATATCAAATTCCTTTCTGTTGGGGAGAGATAGGGGAGTTTGTTTTTATGGGGGGCAGCCTCAAGCTTGCTACAAATGTGGGTCTAGAACTCATCTGTCCAGTGTATGTGACCAACATAGGTGTGATAATTGTGGGGAAATTGGGCACTTAACAGTGCAGTGTACAAATCACTCTAAGTGAGATCTTTGTGAAGGGGATGGGCATGTGTTCGGTGGATGCCCCATGGGCTGCAAAAAATAAGGCATCCTGCATTAGCCCGGATTTGCTAATTCAGAAAGCCCAGAATTCTTCTTTAGGGAAGTCAGGGTCCCTCCCTGGAGATGCTGCCCCCTCTCAATTGAGAATGGTACAGCCGGAACAGGACTCATTCCCCCCCCCGGAGCTGGATCTGGAGGTCATATCCCTAAAACTGCTGTGATGGGGTCAGGAGATAAAGAGGACTTAGAAGATAGTCAGGTGAATCCCGAAGCCTTTGAACCAGTGTGTTATGGAGACCCTGACCCTGCTGAGAAAATTCCTGGTGATGATTCTGCCTTTTCCCCTTTACCCCCTAGAAGGTCTACTAGTAATAGTAGAGCTAAACCATCCCCTTCTACTACCAGTATTGAAACCCCGAATTCTTACACAGCGTTATTTACAAACTGGGGGGACTCTGAAATGGATGTTGGGGACTCTGATTCCCAGAAATATGCTCAGGATACGTGAGGTACCCCTTCTGAGGATTATAAAGGGAAGAAAAAGGAAAAAGGAAGAAAGGAATAAATAAAGTAGAATGGTGGTATACAAATGGGGTTCACTCAACACTCACAGCTTACTAAATAGTGTTAAAAGACAGGCCCTATTTCAGACACTTCATGATTTTCACATTACAGTGTGTCTTTTACAAGAAACCTGGATGTTTTCCCTTGAACAAATCTCTTCCTTTAAAAGGGACTGGCCATGGGGTCCCTCTTACTGGTCCTTTGGAAGAGACAGCGCTGATGGTGTAGGTATCCTATTCTGTGATTTTTCGTTTTCATTTTATAGGATGATTGATTTAATTCCAGGTAGGGTCTGAGTTCTGAATGGGACATGGAAGTATATGGAATGTAGATTTATCAGTATCTATAACTCTCAATCTAAAACTGATTGTATTAGAGCTGTCCAGCCTTATTTATTTATTTCATATAAAATATTTTGGGGAGGTGATTTTAATTGTAGCCTACTGGCTAAAGGAGAGTCACAGAAAAAAGTTTATTGTGATTCTCATGCTTTGGAATCTATCATTAAGGGTTGCCGGCCTTATTAATTGTTTTCAATTCCAGAAGAATGGGCCTAGATGTACCTTTACGAAGGGCAGATTCTTCTCTATAATTGATTATTTATTTATTTCTGCACAAATTCCCATTGGGGCTTTTCAAACTATTCCTATAGAATTTATAGATCATATGCTGTTACTGTATTCCTTTGGAGAATTGTCTTCTGTTCCTCAAAAACATTTACGATGGAAATGGAATACCCCTACCCTTCATCACTCTTATGTTAAACAATCAGTATTCTCCATCTTAAAGGCCCAATTATCAGTAGCCTTGTTATATTCAAACATTGGGGATTGGTGGATGGAGACTAAATCTGATTTGAGTAAATGGTTTAAAGTTTATGGGACTCAACAGTGGAACTCAAATCTTTCTTACTTAAACCTTAGAAGACACTTACAACTACTGATTACACTGGCAAATACCCTAACAGAGATTATTCAGAGCAAATTGAACTGGTTAAACATAAAATGAAACTAGTGCAATATGATAGAGCCAAAACATTGCAGGTTGTATTTTCAAATCAAATGCAAAAAAACTAAAATAGGGGATCCTTTTGAACTTTGTAAAACGTTGAAGGAGTCCAAAGCAATGAAGTACTTAGTCTCTGGTGAAAGACAGGTTCAAAAGGAGTTGGAAATGGCCTTTATTATAAAGGCTCATTATGAATCTCTTTATCCTTTTTCTCCAATATTGGAGGAAAATGTTGGTTCATATTTAGATTCGGTCCCACCTCCACTGTTATTAAATGATTCAGTATTGTTATTGGACCCAATCACTGTTTCAGAAATAGAGGTAATTATAAAGAACTTAAAGGATGGAGTGTCTCCAGGGGTGGATGGGCTCCCTAATTTATTTTACAAAACATTCAGTACTTATATTACAGCTTGTTTAGTTTTAGTTTTTCAATTTATAATGAAGGGTCAGGTGATGCCGCCTTCCTTTACGGATGGGCTAATTATTCATATTTATAAATCTGGGGATAAAGGTGACATTAAAAATAGGAGGTCAATCACAATTCTGAATTTGGACTACAAGATTTTTACTATGCTTTTGAATAATCAGTTAAAAACTTATGCGGGAAAAATAATATCTCTTTACCAATATTGTGGATTATGAAGTAGGCATATACAGTACAATTGGCTCTTATGATAGTAAGAAATGTTATAGAGCATTTGTCATTAGAAGGTAAAATGGGATATTTAATTTCTTCTGACCTAGAAAAAGCATTTGACAGGGTAGACCATTCCTATTTGTTTATGACCCTTCAATTTTTTGGAATTCCACCTTTATTTTGTAACATCATTAAATCCCTCTATAATAATGCCAGAGTTTACCCTTTTATTAAAGGTATACAAACAAAAGGTTTTTGTTTGAAAACAGGTGTACATCAAGGATGCTCATTAAGTCCCCTTTTATATATTTTTTCGTTGGAACCCTTAATTCGTATTTTATCATTCTCTCCTAGATGGACAGGGATCGGAGGTACCCATCAGCTTTCTCAAGTGCACATTCAGGCTTAGGCAGATGATGTCTGTCTATTTTTAGATAAATATGATAGCTTACAACAATTTCTTGATGAATTTGATTCTTTTTCTAAGGTTTCAAATGCAAAACTTAATATGGGTAAAACAAAGGGCCTGATCATAGGGGCAGGATGTCATACAGCCATTCACTACAAAAACGTTTATATATCTTCAGAGCCCTTAAGCATCCTAGGTGTCCTTTTTGGTCCTCAAAACATTCCAGCTATGAATTGGGATATTGTATTGAAAAAAGCTGAGCTTAAAGTGACTAGATGGAAACAGTATAAATTTACAAAATCAAAACATTTCCAAACTCTCAAACAATTTATAATTCCTGGCCTGCAATATATAGCCATGCTTTTCCCCCTGCCATCCGAGTTTGAGACCAGACTTTATAACTGTTTTTTCCAAATGTTGTGGGGAAATAGGCTAAATCCAGTAGAGAGGTGTTTTACATATTTAGATAATGAGAATGGAGGTTTGGGTATGACTGACCCGACTGTGTTTTTGTATTCCCTCTTTTTTTCACAAACCATTAAATCAATGCTTTTATTTCCTAATAGTAGAGAAGGTGTTTGAATGGAAACTGTGTTAGGCTGCTATTTTAAAGCATGGAGCGGCTTAACCCCTAAACTAAATCCACATATTCATGCCCCTAAATATTTTAGGCTGGCAGTTCAGAAGTTATTTAAATGGCAGATCTCAAAACACCTTATTGTTTCTAATTCAGTTAAAACCTTCTATAAAGTTACCATGAGCCATATTCACCCTTTAGTTCCTAGTTTTAAGAATTGCCCGGAGGCTCAGAATAACTAAATACCAGAGCAATTAAATAACTCTAGAATTCCGTCTTTCATGTGGGAAACTCAGTGGTTGATTATGTAAGGTAAATTGACTGTGAGGGGCAATGCCAAATACAAAGCTATTAATGAAAGAAACTGTCCTTATCCTGATTGTGTTCACCAGGAGGAAACAATGGAACATTTTTTCCTGCATTGTTCATTTGTTAAGCAATTGTGGGAATATGCTGCAAAAGCATGGGAGTTTCCTTGGTTAGTAAATCTAAATTATGACACTTTGGTTTTCTGTAAATTTCCTCCTAGGTTAGGTGTATTTCACACAAGTACTTTTAACAGTTTTATTTGGATGTTTACGTTTTTACTTATGGCAGGTTAGATATCAATGGGTTAGTTACCAGAAAAAAGTGTTACATGAGGGTTACTGTATGCTAGTAGTTAATGAATTACAGAAAGTGTATTTTTCAGATACCCAATTACTGTATATAATACTTCTGAAGTAATGAAGTGGTGGACAGGCTTCTTGCACATTATTAAATACAAATTAGAATATTATTTTTTCTATGTTCTCCTAAGATTGATGAAGCATTTTCAAGGAATGATATGTATTGATTTTTTGTATGTGTTGTTTCTTTGTATTTGAGTGGTGAACTGTGTTTCTTTTTCAATAAAAACTCCCCTACTCTTTTCGAGAAGTGCCATGGGATCTTTAACATCCATCTGAACTACCACCAGAACAGGCAGATGGGACCTCGGTTTAATGTCTCATCTAAAAGGTGGCTCCTCAGCAGTGCAGCACCCCCCTCATGCTGCACTACAGTGTCATGTATTGGGATATTAACCCAAGTGCCTAGTGTGGGAATAGAACCCACAGCCTTCTGATCTCCCGGCCTCAGTGGTAAGTGTGCTACCTGCTGAGCCGCTGACACTGACATAGTGAAGCAGTGCCCAGAAACATACATAGATACTCTGCCAGTGTGGTATTTTAAGGAACCCATGGACATAAACTATCTTTCATCTGTGATGCCATGTCTGTGCAGAAAGGCAGAACTCATACCAAGGTACACCAACCACTCACTCTGATCAGCACTTGTTCAGCTACTTCTGATGCAGGTCTGGATGCAAGAGAGATTATGTCAGTCACTGGCATTTTAGTGGATATATCTGTTTAACTTGTAATGAAAAGCTCTATATATTTATTTGGCTGCTTTACTTAACTGTCTGTACGAATGTCCATATGAACTGTACCGTTCCTGTGACACTTCAATAAACTTTATAAGTTAAAAAAAAAATTCAGTCACTGGCCTCCAGTGCAAGTCAAGTGTACATGGTTATTCGGGATCATCTGGAGGTGACAAAAAAGTGGAGCACCATATTATCTGGAACAACTCTTCAGCCCAACAATAAAGACAGCAGATCTTTATATCCTGAACAACACAATCAGCAAAAACCACCTCCAGCAGCATCAGCATGCCTCATTTATCACCCAAAGAAAATCAGCTTATAAACCTGTCATGGAATCTCTACACCTGTTCTTTCAGTGCACCTGTCAGTTTCATAAAGTACAGGAAATAGTAAGAACTTGCTAATTTGACTACACCTCTTCAGTGTAATGATATGTAACACTACATAAACTAATTTTGACATTGAAATGAATTTCTCTCCTTGTTTTCTCTTTGATGAAAAAGGGTTTACCTAAAAAGCTAGATTTAATGGAGTCCAAAGTTAAAGATCTCAGACTTTCAATTAATTTTAATAAAACACAAATTATATTCTTTGGCTCCAAAAATAAAATGGTCAATGGTATATGGAAAAGCAAAAGTTAACATTAATGTCAACTTATTTATATTTAGGCCTGAGTTTCACATCTAATGGACAGTGAATGGACCACATTACAAACACCATTATGAATACAAAGAAAATGGTTATGGGTCTAAGTAAATGTAATGCTGCATATGGGAGCTTCTCAGTGAAACCGCTCATCAGTGTAATTAGAGTGAAGTACAGTATATAGCACAATTGACTTACGGGGTCAAAATTTGGGTTGCTAATAAGAGAGATAAATTGACAGTCCCAGTTTTTAAATACTTAAGATCACTTTTGGAAATGGGCCACTCATGTCCAGTGGCATATATAAGGTCAGAGTTGGGACTAAATAAAATTAACGCTGTAGATACAAGAAAATTTAATTACTGGTTAAAACTTACTAGAATGACTAAGGATAGACTGCCATATAATTGTCTCATTGAAAAAATAACTGGCTTCGACTTGGCTGTAAAGAATCTGAATGATACAAGAACCTTCTGATTAATGTTAAGGAATATGATCTTCTAATGTTGGATAGATATCTTGAGAAAAATGTTTCCCTAAGTCTCAAATATAAGACCCATATTAAGAAAAAACTTGTTAATTTTTGGACCAAAATTGCAATTATTTCAGGTTCCAGATTCTCAAAATGGTTTGCAACCTTCAATATGCAGTTTGGATTTAAATTTTATTTGGATTTTCTCACCAATCCAAAATTAAGAACAACTTTTATTAGTTATAAAATTGAACTGTTTGACAGCAATGTCTTAACAGATACCTATAATAAAATCTTGCCGATTAGCCCAGAATGCCTCTGCACCATTGGAGAACATGAATACCTTATCCACATTTTATGGGAATGTCCCTGATGTGAAATGGCTAGAGCCTACTGTTTAGAATCATACTATTACCTGGGAAATGCTTAGATAAATTTGAACTGACTGCAATGTTTATCCATACAGAAGATGAAGTGCCCATTCATAGGTTGGCTAAGTTCTTTCAGACAGTCAGAAATATTAGGAAGAAGATATGAGACAAACTTGTAACAAGAGTAGATATTCAAAGTGCTGCCAGTGTTTGATATTTTTTTGCTCCAGGTTACAGACATATTTCCATTGTCTTACCAATATTATTGTTGCTAAGCATGGGTACAATATCTGGCAGAAGCATTTGTATTAATCTTGACATTCATATGGTTTTCCTGACAAGATTTGAATCTAGCCTAGATCCCATAATGTGCTTAAGAGGATTGGCTCTAATGGAAGGGAAGTCTCCTCAGTTGGTTACAGAGGGTTTGGGCATAGTCTTGTGTACATTTTTGCCTGTATTTTGTACGTGCTGTGGGGAAATGAAGACCTCATCTTGCCTGAGTGAGTATCCTTGGTTTGAGAAAGATGGTACTTTTGTTGGATTCATATCATATCCGGGAAACACCACAGACATAGTTGAAGCAATGGTAATATTGACTCATTTAATGGATGATTGGTCTATAAATGAATCAGCCAAGTTCCTTTAGATAGTTAAAAGCTCTAGGAAATACAATAGATAAACCAGTACGAATAGTAACCATCCAGAGTGTTATTGCTATTTGATAAGTCTGTCTGGTTAACTTATATATATTTTATTTTGAATATGTTATTAAAGTTGGTCTTAGGAGACTCATTTGACACTCATAGTATCCTTGTACTGTCACATTTTTACTGTTACATAGAAACATAGACTTTGACAGTAGATAAGGACTGCTTGGCCCACCTAGTCTGCCCATTTCCCTACCTACAGAATAAGCTGCAGATCCTAGTTAACCAACAGCCTATTTCTTCCTACCCCCCCCACAAATTGCCTTATGTCTGTTCCATGTGTTCTTGAATTCTCCCACAGTTTTAGACCACACAACCTCCTCAGGAAGGTAGTTCCATGCATCCACCACCATCTCTGTGAAAAAATACTTCCTCACATTGCCCCAGAGCTGTCCCCCCATCTTCAAATTGTGTCCCCTTGTTCTTGCACATTTCTTTTTCTGAAAGATGCTACCATCTTGGACTTTGTTGATTCCACTGAGGTACTTAAAAGTTTTTATCATGTCCCCCTCTCCCTCCTTTTCTGAAGGGTATACATATTAAGCTCCTTTAGTCTCTACTCATCTGGCTTCTCTTGCAGACCCTGCACCATTTTAGTTGCCCTCCTCTGGACTGCCTCCATCCAGTCTATGTCCTTGCGGAGATGGGGTCTCCAGAACTGGATGCAGTACTCCAGATGGGGTCTCACCAACTGTCTGTACAGAGGGATAACATAGAAATATAGAAACATAGACTTTAATGACAGATAAGGATCACTTGGCCCACCCAGTCTACCCATTTCCCTACCTACAGTATAAGCTGTAGATCCTAGTTAACCAACAGCCTATTTCTTCTTACCCCCTACAAGAATTGCCTTAAGTCTGGCCCATGTATTCTTGAATTCTCCCACAGTTTTAGACTCCACAACCTTCTCAGGAAGGCTGTTCCATGCGTCCACCACACTATCTGTGAAAAAATACTTCCTCACATTACCCCTGAACTGCCCCCCCAGATGTTTAAATTGTGTCCCCTTGTTCTTGCACATCTCTTTTTCTGAAAGATGCTACCCTCTTGGACTTTGTTGAATCCACTTAAGGTACTTAAAAGTTTCTATCATGTCTCCCCTCTCCCTCCTTTCCTCAAGGGTACATATTAAGCTCCTTTGGTCTCTCCTCGTATGGCTTCTCTTGCAGACCCTGCACCATTTTAGTTGCCCTCCTCTGGACTGCCTCTATCCTGTCTATGTCCTTGTGGAGATGGTGTCTCCAAAACTGGATGCAGTACTCCAGGTGGGGTCTCACCAACTGTCTGTGCAGAGGGATAACAACTCATTGTTTTCTACTGGTGATGCCTCTCCCTATACATCCCAGTATCCCCCCAGCACCCCACCTACTGCCTTCTCACATTGCTTGCCAACTTTAAGGTCATCTGTTATGATTACCCCCAGGTCCCTTTCCATTTTTGTTGTTGTTACTACCTTTGCCCCCACTGTGTAATCTTCCCCCAGGTTTTTGTTTCTCAGGTGCATTATTTTGCACTTTATTGCATTGAATCCAAGCTGCCATACTTCTGACCATTCCTTCAATCTTGCCAAGTTCCTTCTCATCCTTTCCACGTCTCCTTGTGTATCAACCTTGTTGCAGATCTTTGTGTCATCTGCAAAGAGGCATACTTTTCTTTCCAGTCCCTCTGCAATGTCACTTATAAAGACATTAAAAAGGACTGGACCCAGTACTGAACCCTGCAGTACCCCACTAGTAACCCCTCTTTCTTCAGAGTAGACTCCATTTACAACTACCTTCTGTGTCCTGTTGTCCAGCCAATGTTTTAACCAGGCTACCACCCTGGGACCAATTCCCAGGCTGGTTAATTTTATTATTAATCTTTTGTGTGGGACTGTGTCAAATGCCTTGCTAAAGTCTAGCTAGGCCATGTCCACTGCCCCTCCCTGGTCTACTACTTTGGTCACCCAGTCAAAGAAAACAATTAGATTCATCTGACATGACCTTCCCATTGTGAACCCATGCTGCCTTGGGTCCTGTGCCCCACTGGCTTCTAGGTACTCAACAGTTCTTTCCTTCAGAAGTGATTCCATCCTTTCCCTACCACAGAGGTCAAACTGACAGGTCTGTAGTTTTCTGCCTCTGTCTTGCTCCCACTTTTGTGAAGGGGAATCACATCCACCTTCCTCCAGTCCTCAGGCACAACATCATCCTCCCATGATTTGTTAAAAAGGGTAGTCAGTGGTGTCACTAGTTCTCCCCTTAATTCTTTTAGAATTCTGGGGTGAATTCCATCAGGCCCCATTGCTTTGTCCACCTTCAGTTTTAGGAGTTCTTTCAGAACTCTTTCTTCTGTGAAAGGACTGGGATCAACCCCCCATCCAGAGTGCTTCTGTTAATTGGATTGGGCAACTTCCTCTCCTCCTCTTCTGTGAATACTGAGCAGAAATATTCATTCAGTATCCCTGCTTTTTCACTGTCCCTCTCTGCCCACCCACTGTCCATTCTGTTCAGCCTCACTATCCCTCCCTTTGTCTTTCTACGCTCCCTGATGTACCTATAAAAGGTTCTATCCCCATTCTTAACTGAGTTGGCCATCTTTTCTTCAGTTTGGGCTTTTGCTATTCTGACTTCCCTCCCTGCTTCCTTCTACCTTAACTGGTTCAGGTCTCTGTCCTGCTCCTTCTGTGTTTCCTTATACTTCCTAAATGCTATCTTTTTCTCCCTAACCTTTCCCACCACCTCTTTTGAGAACCATAGTGGCTTTTTCTTTCATTTTGATTTGTTTATATGCTTCACACAAAGTGTTGTTGCCTTCATGATGGCAGTTTGGATGTTTCCCTTTGTTACTCCACCCCTCCTTCTAGCCTGTTTACTACTGCTTTTCAAAGGCACGCTCCCTTCTTGCCAAAGTCAGCCCTCCTGAAAGTCCAGTACCCTCACTTTTGTACGGCTGGACTCTGTAGCTGAGTTTATCATGTACCACACTATTTGGTGGTCACTTGTTCCTAGATGGCTACCCACTAATAGATCTGAGATCCTCTCACTGTCCCCATTTGAGAGTGCGAGGTCTAAGATTGCTCCCTCATGAGTGGGTTCCAAAACTAGTTGTCTGAGGCATGCCCCCTCTAGGGCATCAAGAATGTTAAGAGATGAATCTGACTTATATGTAGACTGCTTAAGGTGATTACTTCATATTTCTGGGATATCTCTCAATCTGGCATTGATAGTTTCTTGACAGATTCATCTGTTCAATTTAAAATAATGTAAAGAAGTTATTGGTGGTTAAACGTTACTCTGGGTTCACAGTTATTTGTGCACTATTACACGGTGAATGTGCTGGGTGCAATATTGCATTTATTTTTAATTACTTGTTCAATGTTTTTGCTTTTAAATTTACATTTTTTATATGTATAATGTGCAATGGCTTTTATAGATGAACAATAAACTGAATAACATAGTGCACCGTAGTGAAGGCTAGAACCATGTATGGACAATAGGTCCCAAAGTTTGATAGGGAACTATGGGCAGACTGGATGGACCATTGATCTTTTCTACCATCACTGTCTGTGTTTCTGTGTTTCACTTTTTATGTTTCTATATATAAATATTTTCGAGTTGCAACACATCAACAAAAAAAAAAGAAAAGAAAACAACAGCTGGAAAACACATTTTATCACTGCAACCTAATGTATCATCAGAATGCACTGATGCTATTTGTTTGTACTGGTACATAAAATGGCATGACAAAAAATATATAACATTTATGTAGAAACTCTATAGTTTAAACCTAATTTTCATTTTTCTTTTGACCTTAATCATGTTGCAGAAATTTCTCTTTCCCTCCGGTAGCCTGTACTCTTTCTTGCCTTTACAGGCTTTGCCTGTGAAAGCCTGCGGAGACAATAAGGGAAAGCCTGAGTCTAAAAAAATTTGGGGCTAGATTCACAAAAAGGTGCAAAGCACAACACAAAGTTTTGTGCTGCACCTTGCAGTTGCACAGGTTTGAAATCTTGCTATTCACAGCCAGATAGCGCACCACACTCTTTGACTATGAACATGGGCTAGAGGGCAGTGCTAACCCAGGGAAACCACTGCTAATCCCCACTAGCACTGCCCCGACAGCCAGCCAGGAGAATGGCTCTGCAATGAACAGCACAGCTGTGCTGTTTCCCATTCATCAAAGCAGTCATGTACATGAGTCCATTGGACATGCAAGGCACTAGATGGCCATTTGCATGCCCATTATAGGCTCATTTACATGGACTGTGGGTGGCTTATCATGCCCCCCAGCTCTGTCAGACAAAGCTGCAGTACCTGGTGGTCTAGTGGTCCCTCCCCTGTCTCGATCACTGATCACTATCCCACAAGAAAAGAAGAAAATATTCCTTGTGATCTAGTGGTCCCTCCCTTATCTCAATCTCCAATGCCCAACCCTGTAATAATAAACATACTGTTTACTTGGTGGTCTAGTGGTCCCTCCCCTGTCCCACATGCCAGCCCTGTAATAATAAACATACTGTTTCTTTGGTGGTCTAGTAGTATCTCCCCTCTCCTGATTGCCAATTGTTGACCCTGTAATAATACACATACTGTTTCCTTGGTGGTCCCTTCTCTGTCCTGATCACCAACCATGTACAGTAATAATAAAACTACTGTTTCCTTGATGGTCTAGTGGTCCCTCCCCTGTCCCAATGACTGACCCTGTAAAAATAAACATACTGTTTCCTTGGTGGTCTAGTGGTCCCTCCCCATCTCAGTCACCAGTCACTGATCCTGTAATAATAAAACTACTGTTTCCTTGGTGGTCTAGTGATCCCTCCCCACCACTATCACCAATCACCAGTCTTAGTACTGAAACCAAGTCTCAGTGGTGGTCCAGTGGTCCCTTTCAGTGGCTCAGCAGGTAGCACACTCACCTCTGAGGCCATGAGATCAGAAGGCTGTGGGTTCTATGCCCACACCAGGCACTTGGGTGGAATCCCAATACTGACACTGTAGTGCAGCATGAGGAGGGTGCTGCACTCCTGAGGTGTCATCTTTTGGATGATGCATTAAACTGAGGTCCCATCTGCTTGTTCTGATTGTAGTTCAGGTAGATGTTAAAGATCCCAAGGCACATCTCAAAAAGAGTCGGGGAATTTCCCCTGTGCCCTGGCCAAATTTCCCCCATTCACTAAAAATACCACCAACAGCTTAATCTGCTTCAAGGTCAGTTGGCATTCATCTGTATCTCCCTCACCTGGGTCATGCCTGAAATTAGGCAGAATTTGTCTAGTGCTCTTACCCAGTCAGCAAAAAATAAATAAAAAAAAATTCCTTGTTGAGTGCTGCCCCGATGTATGCAAACAAATGCCCTGGTGGTCCAGTGGTCCTGTCCCTTGTCAATTGCTGTCCCGATCACAATGACATATGCCATTAATACTGCCCTGGTGCCTAGTGGTCCCTCTCCCCACCCAATCACCCACCCAATGGCATCAAAATATTCTCAGTGTTCATTCTGCCCCCCCACCACATCCCGATGCCTGTATAGGTATAGAAATTTTCCCTGGTGGTCTAGCAGCCCCCAATCCCCGATGTCTCCCATAAAAAAAAGTTGAATATCATTCCTGGTAGACTAGTGCCTCTCCATCCCAGATCTTCCTGCAACATTGCTGAAGTAACACTCCCTGGAGGTCTAGTGTTCTCTCTCACCCCCGCACCCAGGTGGCAGCACCCCACCACCCCACTCCCCCATCCAAAACCTGGAGCCAGTGACTGACACAACCTTCTTCTCACCACCATGGATAGCCACTGACTGAGCTGTCAGTGGAGCACATACTGAATACAGTACGTGCTCCACTGACAGCTCAGTTCGTGGCCAGTTGTGGTGCTGAGAGGATGGTTGTGCCAGTCACTGGCTCCAGGTTCAGAATGGGGAGAGCAGGGTGGTGGGGCACTGCCACCAGGATGGGGGAATTGAGGGAATACTAGACCACTAGGGAGCATTACTTCGACGATGTTACAGGAGATCGAGGATTGGGGGGCCGCTAGTCCACCAGGGATGATAGTCGACTTTTCTATGGGGGACATCAGGGATCAGAGGGTTACTAGACCACCAGGGAATGTTTCTATTCCTATACATGGCATCAGGTTGTGGGGGGAAGGGAATGGACACTGGGAATATTTTGTCATCGATGTGTGGGCAATCAGGTGTAGGGAGGGACCACTAACCACCAGGGCAGCATTACTGGCATATGTCATTGTGATTGGGATGGTGTTCCATGAGGGACAGGACCACTAGACCACCAGGGCATATGTTTCCAAACATCAGGGCAGCGATCAGTGGGGGGAGGGCCAATGCATCACCATGGAGACCAGGTTTCAGTACTGGGACTGGTGATCGGTTATCAGGGATAGAGAGGGACCACTAGACTACCAGTGAAATAGTATTAAACTAGTATAGGGTCAACAGTCAGGACAGGGGGAGGGAATGCTAGATTACCAGGGACATTTTCATTGTTTATTCAGGGACAGCATCAGTGATCGGGACAGAAAGGGACCACTAGACCACCTGTGTATTATTACAGGGTCAGCAATTGGGACGGGGAGTGACCGCTAGATCACCAGGGACATTTTCTTTGCTTATTTAGGGGTAGCATTGGTGATTGGGACAGGGAGGAACCAGTAGACCACCAAGGAAACAATATTTTTTACTAGTACAGGGTTGGTGATCGGCAGTACCACTGGCAGCCACAAAGGTTGCGTGTAATATCACCAGGTCTCAGTTGGTGCATTTTCTCCACACAAGGGAACCACACACAAAAGGCCCTTGCAAGGAGAAAATCCCTGGTAAATGGAACTGCGTGAGTATATAACAATTTACTGACAGTGATGTCCCTGACACACAAAATATCGAGTCCGACATATCAACAGACAATACCGAAACTGTTGACATCCCGACCCCAAGAGCCCAACAGTAGCAGCGAAACAGAATACAAGATGGAGTATATACAGTTAAAAAGTGTCCACCTGCCCCCCGCACCTCACGTAACTTAAGTTGGATGTGACTCAGGGATGGTAGCTAATAGAGAGGAATGCACAACTGAGGGAGCTACACCTGTGAGGAGTTCATGCTAAACTGTCACACGCTGTTGGGATGCATTGCCGGGCACCCCAACGTTGGTGACATTATCCATTCTGGCTACTGAACTCGGTATCCTGAGTGTTGGGATTTCGAGTTTCAGTCTTATATAAAATGATACCGACTGTGTTGACATGCAGGTCACCAGCCCCTCATTTGCATTGCGGTCCCCTCAAAACTTTGCCCCATTGCAAACCTAGTTTGCTGCTGCAAACTGGGCTTTTATGAATAACAGAACATAGTTTGCATGATGCAAACTGGATTTGCGATGGGGCAAAGTTTTGCGAATCTAGCCCCAGATTACATATTTTTCACATTGAGAGTTGTTACAACATGGAATTAACAGTTCAGTGCAACAACAGAAGCCAAGAGCTTAAACTATTACAAAAGAGTTGATTTTCAGAGAAGGATGATAGTGGTGGGTTTTAAGGATAGCTATATTCCTACTTAGGTAAGCAAAATAGAAAAAGGAGCAGGCCTTGATGGACTGTTTGGTCTTCTCCCTTCCCATTAACTGCTAATGTTCTTATGTAATAAGCAGTAGGCAGTTGTTATGGAGAATTCTTTTCATAAGTAATTTGAGTTCAGGCTGTAGCAGCTAAGTTAACCGAGTACTGTACTTTGAATCCTAAACTCAGAAAATGTTGTCATACTATAAACCTCAGCATTTAATTTTCTGACATTATGACTTTTTTGTAAAATACAAATCCTTACTGTAGTTTTTATGATCATTAAATTTTGTGTTTAGAAAATGAACTCATATTGTGTTATGATTTTATATACTCGTGCTGCAGGCTACAAAAGATCTGCAAGATAGGGCTGTGAATTCCTTGCCTTTGAGTAAGCACATCTTTGTATTCTGATGACACGCTACAATTTTACTCTTCTTGGGTGAAAGGACTTGGTCAGTTAAATTCTGCAGTTTCTTGCCTATGACTGATATTCATTCAACTACCCAACAGCTGAGAGTCCGTAAGTAGCATGATCCCCTCACAGTGAGAGATAGAGGGGAATGGTCAATTCTTGTTCTCCTAGATCTTTCCTCAGCTTTTGACACCGTAGACCACGTGGTGCTACTTGATCACCTTGGGTGGCTCTGTGGACTCACCGGCAAAGTCATCAGCTGGTTTGAGTCATTCTTGACAGGTAGGAAGCAACGAGTTGTGCTGGGGAATTTCTCATCCTGCCTGAAGACTCTGACCTGTGGAGTTCCCCAGGTTTTCATCTTGTCGCCCATGCTGTTTGCAGTATATATGTTACCCCTGGGTGACATCATTAGGCATTATGGTCTAGGTTTTCACTACTATGCAGATGGATACCCAGCTGTATATGTCCTTTGGCCCCAGAATATCGGATGCCATGCACACGTTAAACAAATGCTGATCCGAGATCCAGGACTGGATGTTCTCTAACTGGCTGAGGCTCAACCTGGACAAGATAGAGATACTGGTGATTGAACCAGGTCATTGGTGGGATATGGTCACCACCAGAGCAGGGACAAGGCTGTTCCTGGGTGCCACATCATTGGTGGTGACCAATAATGTGTGAAATCTGGGCATCATCCTTGATAATGGATTGACACTTGAGGCCTAGGTGTCTTCGATCGTCCAAATTAGTTTCTACCATCTGAAGAATGTCACCTGGATTAAGCTCTTAATACCATCTAATGACCTGTCTGCACTGGTACATGCTTTTGTAACTTCCAGGCTTGATTACTGTAACACTCTATACTTTGGGGCCAGTGGTGGTAACCTCTGCTGGCTGCAGCTGGGGTGCAGAATGCTGCAGCTAGACTGTTGACAGGCCTGCCCAGATCTGTTCAAATAACTCCAGTTCTGCATGAACTGCGCTGGCTGCCAACCAGGTGGAGGACTGCCTTCAAGGTGGGCTTGCTTACCTAAAAGGCCCTAGATGGATTGGTTCCTGGTTATCTGTCAGACCTTCTGACACTTGCCTGCCCAGTATGCTTACTATGCTCTTTCATGGAGGGCTTCCTTACGGTTCCCAGGGCATGGCTCAAGATGTCCAGAGACTGGACTTGTATTTATTTATCTGTTTATTGAATTTTGGTAACTGGGTAGGCCCTCTGAGACAAGACAGTCCCTTTTTCAGGGGTGACGTGGGAAGTGCAGTACATTGATAGAGCATTCATTGATACAAGAAATTAGACAAGGAGCAGTCATAAAGTAAGAGAGTACATCAATTACATTCAGTTATGCACAATAAGCAATGTAAAGCACAGTCAATAAAACCTTATGTATAGACATCATTTACAGTATTTTTTTTTCTTGGAGAGCAGGAGATAGAGAGAGAGTGAAAAGTTTTGCTAGGAGAATCACGCAAGGAGTGAACAGAGGTTAGGAGTCAGTGAAAGCAGGAGCAAGGTGGGGCGGTTAGGTGAGATAACAGTGAACTTTGAAATTGAGAGAGGGAGGTGCAGGCCAGTATATTAGGAGGTAAAGAGTTCCAGTAGGAAACAGAAGAAACTGCAAATGATCTCCAAGCCATGGAGCCTTGTAAGTTTGGCACTGAAAGAAGGGGCAAGGAGGTAGATCTGAAGGCACATCAAGGGAGACAACATTGAACAAATGAGCAAGACAAGGAGGAGTGAAGTGATGGACAAGCTTATGTATAAAGTTTAGTGTGGCATAGTGTAATTTTAATTCATAGGGTAGCCATCCCAGGGCAGACAGGACATTGCAGTGATGATGCCGAGCATTGGCCCCAAGAGCAAACCTGCCAGCTCTATGGTAGGCCTGTGATAGGTGTAATAGTATAGATGCAGTAGCAGAGAGTTGTAATTGAGCACCATACATGAGGAGGGGCAGGATTGTGGCTTCCACAATCTTGCGGCAGGAGGTCAATGTAAGAAACGGACAGATGCGGTAGAGGACACAGATTTTTTGGTTTATAGTTTTGGTGATGGCTGTAATATGTGCATCTAGGGTAAGTGGGGATCTAAGGTGACTCACAAGTATTTGAAGGACCTGACCAGTTCAAGTACATCCCAGTACAGGAGTACAGCCAGAGGAGGTTGGTGCGGATGGAGTTGGAGAATAACATGCTCTTTGTTTTTAGTATTAATGACAAGCTGCTTCTGAAGGAACAAGTGCTCAATGGTGTGGAAATAGGAGGCTAGCATTGAATTGAGCCACCCAATATCAGGAGAAGAATGGCAGATGATAGCATCATCTGCATATAGCTGGACAAAGGCCACACCACAATTATTAGGGAGGTCATTAATATATATAGAAAAACGTAATGGGCCTAATATGGAGCCCTGGGGACACCATGGGTAATGGGCCTCAGGTCAGATAGGGAGGCTGCCCATTTTGCTTTTTGGGTACAGCTGTAAAGGTGACTTTTGAAGTTGCCTGGCCAGCCTTGTGGAACTCACTACCATGATCCTTTTTGGAAGCACCCTGCAAGGACAGCTTTAAACAAGGACTCAAAACACACCTGTTTCAACAAGCTTTTAATCTGTAATAGTATTTTAGATAGGGGTTTTAGAGTTTTTAGTTATTATTTGTTATGTATAATTATAATTGACTCTAATGTAAATTATTGTTACTGCTATTTTAAATTTGTTATGTGCGGTTTTAAATACTGCTCCTTATATAAAGCACCGAGATCATCTGAGATTGGGCACTAGATAAATAAAGCTTTACTTACTGTCATTGAGGCACAGGTCAGGAAGCATAGGAAAACCAGGAGCAGTTGTAAAATTTGCAAAAAAAATATTTATTTACACTAGCTGTAGAAACATAGAAACATAGATTTTGACGGCAGATAAGGACCGCTTAGCCCATCCAGTCTGCTCATTTCCCTACCTAATGGATAAGCTGCAGATCCTAGTTAACCAGCAGCCTACTTCTTCCTACCCCTCCCCCTAGAATTGCCTTATGACTGTCCCATGCATGCTTGAATTCCACCACTGTTTTTGACTCCACAACCTCCTCCGGAAGGCCATTCCATGCATCCACAACCCTCTCTGTGAAAAATACTTCTTAAATTACCTCTGAGCCACCCCTTCTATCTTCAGATTGTGCCCCTTGTTCTTGCACACCTCCTTTTTGAAAGATGCTACCCTCTTGGACTTTGTTGATTCCTTGAGGTACTTGAAAGTTTCTATCATGTCCCCCCTCTCCCTCCTTTCCTCGAGGCTATACATATTCAACTCCTTAAGTCTCTCTTCATATGTCTTCCGGTGCAGACCCTGCACCATTTTAGTTGCCCTCCTCTGGACAACCTCCATCCTGTCTATGTCTTTGCGGAGATTAGGTCTCCAGAACTGCACGCAGTACTCCAGATGGGGTCTCACCAACTGTCTGTACAGAGGGATAATAATAGTAACATACAAAAATTAACTTGTTCAGAATAACTATTTACAAATGCCGAATAAAATAGAAAAAGTCCATCTGAGTTTTTCTTCAATCTCTGTGTCCTTTTTTTCTCTGCTCAGCAGCTGAAGCTCAGCTCTCTTATAAATCCTTGCAACCCCCATTATTAACAAGCATCCTGTTCTTGTATGTTTCAGGCATGTGCTGCAAGGACACAGTGTGCCTGAGCTGAGGCCCCATCTCCACAGCTCTTCTGCAAAAGGCTTAAAAATTGAACTCAGGTAACCTATTGAGCTTCTAATAGCTTTTTGCAATAATCTCAAACCACAATTATATACATTTTAACAGTAACACTATATAATTTCTAAACAAAAACGATCCCAATATCAGTTACATTTCTACATAATGATTTGCATATATTTTTGTATTAGTAAATATGCAAGGGAGAAAAAAACAGACAGCAAGGGAGACTGAGAGATAGTGAGAGGCAAAGAATTGCAAGACTGTTGGGGTGATCAAATCCTAGGTCTCACAGAAAAAATGTGGTTGTGCAACCAGACAGTTGAGACAGGAAAGGAACAGAACAGATCTTTGCATTTAAACACTTTCTCCATAACAACTGGGACAGGGTCCTATTCCACCCTATCACACTTACTAGCAATTATACACAGAGGTACACTTGGCAGAAAACATCTAGTATCTTGGGTTGTAATCAATCAGCTAACTATTGTTAGGTATGCCCTGAAGTGAAAGACTAAACAGAGGAAAAGGCATCATCCACTTCAATGTGCAGTAGGTTAGACATAGTTATAAGTAAAACATCCTATTATTACTTGCACCTGCACTCTGCTGACACATCTGTTGCTGTGAACTTTGACTTCCTTTGTTATTACTGTTGTATCCAGCTGAATCCTTCTACTGAAGTCAAAGACAATAAAAACACCACCGGCTACTTCTTCTAGATTCATATCTGGAAGAGCAACTCTGTTCATGCATTATTAATTCCAAATGCACTTACTTAGGTTAGTCTGAGATGCAACAGAATTTAGAGTAGGGTTCTGCTTGCAAACCAGTATAAACTGGGAAGACTAAACTGCAGAGAGGCCACTCAGCATGTCCAAAATGGCCATAACCAGAACAACAGGGATTTTGAAGAGATCTGCTAAATATGTCACTGGAATGCAACTAACCAGACCTGAACAAAAAGTAAGATATTCACCTAGTAAAATGAAAAGTAAATCTTAGTCTGATGGGCATTGTAAGTAGGTTAGTATAAAATAACCCCCATACAGGATGCAAGGCTAGCTACAGTATGTACTTTGTGTGAACATTTGTTGGCTCCAGGTTGGATATAAAAGACTACACAACTCAAAAAATCCAGGACTGTAGAGCTTATTTTGTTCTTTATATTCATAATTTATAGATGAAAACTGGAGATATTTATGATAAAATGCTTATAAAATTAATTTGTTGGAATGCTGTGTGTTGGAAAATATTTGATGTATTTATTACATTTGTAATATTTATAAGGGATATACAACAGCCTGACTGAAAATATGCCATTTATTTCCATGACTGAGGGAGCAGAACTATAACTCACAAGTAGTGAAGCCACAAGTGAGTTCTAGAAAACCCACCCTCTCCTGAATGGAAATAAATGGCATATTTTCAGGCAGGCTGTTGTATGTTCCATTTATACTTACATATCCAAACATGAAATAAATGTAATGAATGTTTATTTTTCATGTCGGTACCCAGCAGTGAAAATAACATGTTTATTTGAATGACTTAACATACTATTTGCCAGCAGATTAGGCCTTATGGTCTATCGAGTCTGCTCGAACCTTAGATCCTTAGTTGGGTGCCGAGGCCCTCCCATCCCTTGTGCTCCAGAAACCCCTATCATCCATCCCCACCCCCCTGGGACAGGCCATCATCTGATACATCCACTTTCTGTGTCTGTCCCACCCTCTCTTGAAGCCTTCCACTGTGGATCTCTGAACCAGCTCGCCAGGCAGTGCATTCCAAGGGTCCACCACCCTCTCAGTGAAAAACCTCCTCCTCTTTTCCCCCCTCACCATTCCATCTTCCAACTTCAAACCATGCCCTCTGGTGATACCTCCCTACTTTAGTCTAAAGATCCCCTCCATGTTTACCCTATTTATTCCATTGAGGTACTTGAAGACCTCAATCATGTCCCCCCCATCTCTCCCTATCCTCCAATGAAAACAGGCAGAACTCCTCAAGTCTGTCCTCATCGTCAAATCCTAGCCCTCGTATCATCTTTGTTGCCCTCCTCTGTACCCTCTCCAGGAGCTGTATGTCCCTCTTCAAGTGTGGTCTCAGTACTGTACACAGTACTCAAGGTGTGGTCTAACCAGTCCATTGTACAGCGGCAGAATCACTTCCTTGCTCCTAGAGGTGATCCCCCTTACGATGCATCTCAACATCCTGTTTGCCTTGCTAGCCGCTCTCCTGCTCTGTTCAGAGTTATTCATACATGCATCCACCATGACCCCTAGGTCTTTTTCCCCTATTGAGGCCTCCAGCACCTCCCCTCCCAGGGTGTACCAGTGTTTAGGGTTTCTCCGACCAAGATGCAACACCTTGCACTTGGTGATATTGAAATTTAATTTCCATGTGTGAGCCCAGCTTTCCAGGGTGTCCAGGTCCCCTTGCAGGGCCAACCTCCCCTCTTCTCCCTCAACTACTGCTCCCATCTTGAAGTCATTCACAAAGAGACTCATTTCACACCCTATACCCTCCCTGATGTCTGATATGTATGCATTAAACAGGATCGGACCCAGGACCGAAGCCCTGCGGTGCCCACTACCAACCTATCTGGGTTGAGAGGCTCCCCACAGACCACTACTCTCTGGGTGCGTCCAGCTAGCCAGTTTTCAATCCATCTGACCATCAAAGGGCCTACTCCTAACCCCATCAGTTTCTCCACCAGACCATTGTGGGGGACAGAGTCAAACGCCTTGCTGAAGTCCAAGAATAATACATCCACGGCTTTCCCCTGTCCAGTTCTGATCTTACCCATTCGTAGAACTCCACAAGGTTGGTTTGACATGATCTACCTGGTACAAACCCATGTTGCCGACTATCCAGACCTCCCACTTCCTCCAAGTACACCCCCAATCATTCCTTTAGTATATTCTCCATTAATTTTCCCACCACTGAGGTCAAACTTATGGGTCTATAGTTACCTGGTACTTCCCTCAACCCCCCTTTATAGATTGGCACCACATGTGCCTCTCGCCAATCCCTAGGTACCTCCTGTCTCAAGTGACCTGTTGAAGAGCTCCACCAGGGTGCATGCCAGTATCATCCAATTCATAGTACTCTCGGATGAATGCCATCCGGCCCAGGAGATTTGTCTTTCTTTAGGGCCTTGAGGGCTAACCACACCCTTTTGGTGGAGATAGCATCATCCGTCCCCTCCACCTTACTGGCCTTTTTATCCTTACCCAGATGTGACACCCCTGGGGTACCTCTCCCTCCCTCTTGCTCCATTTCTGTTGCTCCCCTGATCCCAATTACTGCTGTTTATATCCCTTTCATGCCTTGCTTTGTAGATATCCCATCCCCCTTCCTAGTGAACACAGAGGCAAAGTACTCATTAAATACCTCTGCCTGGTCCCTTGCCTCTTCCACCCACCCTCCTTCTGATCTCAATCTGCTGAGATGGCCCTTAGTTTTTCTCCGCTCCCCAATGTACAAGAAGAACCCCTTTTCCCCTCCATGTATCCCTTGTGCCAGCCGCTGCTCTTTACTGAACTTTGCTCCCCTCACCATACGGGTGACTTTTCTAGATGCAAGATGGTACATTTCCTTATCCCTATCCCCTCTTGTTTTATATTTTTTGTAGGCCGCCTTCTTTTCTCTAACTGCTACCTGTACCTCACTGGACCACCAGCATGATTTATGTGACCTTGCTCCCTTACGTTTCAACTTAGCGCAGATCCTGACTGCCTCATGAAGTCCCGTTTTATGACCTCCCATCTCGTTTCCACACTTGTCATTGATGTAATCCCCTTCAAGTGATCCTTGAGAATATTTCCCATGCCCACAAAGTCTGCCCCCCTGAAGTCCACTGCCAGTGTCCTATATCTCCCCCTCCCCCATGCTTATTTGAAACCAGACAGTATTGTGGTCGCTCCCAGTCAGGGGAGTCCTGTAAAACCATGTCCCTTACCAGATCCCCATCTGCCAGAACCATGTCCAGGACATGCCCCTCCCTTGTGGGCTCCATCACATGCAGCAGCCTCTGCTCCTTGGCCACCTTAGAGGACATGGTCCCCCAGTTTGTACCTGGCATATTAAGGTCCTCCATCAACACCACTCCTTCCCCTTTTGGTCCACACTGGGCAAAGATGTTGTCCAGCAAACCATCCTCTAGAACATCACTTATCCCGGGGGGCCTATATACTACACCCAGCTTCACCTTATCTTGTGCTGGGGATCGTAAGGTGACCCATAAGGCCTCCACGTTTTCCTCTGCCTCTTCTACCCAAGCAATTTCTATGTCATCTCTAATGAACATAGCCACTCCACCCCCTCTGCCCTCCTTTCTATCCTTCCTAAGCATAGTATACCCCCGTACATTTAGGTCCCAGTCATGGTTTTTGTTGGCCCATGTCTCCGTGACTGCCGCCACATCCACTCCCCCCTCGAACAGCGTGGCCTGGAACTCTGGCAACTTGTTTCCCAAGCTCCTGGCATTTATAACCTAACCCCACCCTTATCCTGATCCTCTTTGTTGAACCCACCCAGATTCCTTATACTCCATCCTCCCTCTGCTCCTCCTGAAACCTCCACCGCTCTGTTTCCCCCTCCCCCTTGGGCTTGAAGGCTACTCCCTCATCTAGAAGAGAGGCTTTGGTCAGACCCTCCTTATCCCTTCCCCACCTCACAAGTTTAAACCCCACCTTTCTTGAATGTAGTCAGCCATCCCTGTTTAGGACTTTGTTCCTAATGGGGCAAGATGAAGCCTGTCCTTGGCATATAGTCCTTATCCTCCCAAACTCCATTCCAGTTCCTAACACCCCTAACCCACTCTCTTCACTCCACTTCCTGAGCCAGTCATTTACCTCTGTGAGCTTCATTTTTTCTCCACTGAGGCCTTTGGTACTGGCAATATCTCCGAAAAGGAAATGTTGCATCCATTATCCCGACAGACTCTGGCAAGTTCTTGGAACCTTGCTTGGATTTCCAAAATGCTATTCGCCTCTAGATCGTTAGTTCCCAAATGCACTAGGAAATCTGGTTTCCCTCCACAATCCCTAACCATTTCATACACCATGAACTTTGCTCTGTGCACTGTCAACCCAGAGATACTCACTACCTTCACCTGGCTATGGCATCCACCCCCCTGTCCCTCCCACTGGATACCCTATGACCAGATAAGTGCACTAAAAAAGGAATTGTCTATTTTCAGGCATGACCTGGGAGGTTATAATATGGTAAAAGGAATGAATGAAATATAAACATGCAAACTGTGAAGTGGAAAAGTGTCACCATAAGTGCAAAGTCACAAGAAACTTTTACATATATATATATATATATATATACACATAAAAGACAAAGAACTTCTGCATAAACACGAGGCAAGGGTTACCCCAAAGGGCATTTGGCTGGGATGCCAAGTTTCAAGAAAATACAAAATCACACATGCCCACACAATGCAAAGCATCATGGGCTGCATATGCAAACCACCACAGAATATATATATATATATATATATATATATAGACAGAGAGAGAGAGAGAGAGAGAGAGAGAGTTAGTTTTGCTGTCCCTACTTTTTATTAAAGATAGTTTAGAATGAAAGTTAATGATTCTGACTGCAATAACAAAAGCCAAACAATGAAAGCTTCAAATGAACTGACATGTTCAAGGTTATACTGTGAGACAACGGATAACTTAAGGTTTGAACCAGGGGCTTCTATCTTTCAGGTCTACAGCTATTACTAGTCCATGCTGCATTTTGTCTCTGTCTCTACCACTGAAGCCAAAAAAGAAGAAGCAGTAGCTCTGGTACATCCTTCAGAACATCCTTCACTTGTGCTAAACAGTTACTTTCTATGCTTGTGCCACAAATAGGTCAGTGACATCATCTGCTGCTTCATTCTATGCTACAGGTTAAAGATAGCATAGTAAAAGCTCCAGCTGGTTTTCTTTAGTGCCACTTGTGAGAAAACCTTCTCCTTTAGTTTTAAACATTGCTACTCAGTGGTGCCTCTTCTTCATTACTAGAGATGGAAATGAAGTAACAATATCAGCTACCTCTTTCTTAAATTCTAAAGAAAGGCTGCCATTCACTGCCTGCCTCCTCCCTCCCTCTCTCCCACAGCTAACACAAAGCTTCAATATGGAATTGCATAGAAACATGTAAATGTTTGGACAGAACAAGAAACTCAATCCATTTAATCGCCTGTTACTACTTAAGTCCTAACCAGTCTAGCACTGCCTCCTCTTATGCAGAGTTCCCATCTCATAGTTCTGCTTGGTCTGCCACATTGTCCCCATTTGCCTCACCTCCCTCCTCTGTCATTTTCACTAATTCCTTGTACCTAGCTCACTCTCTCTTAAAACTTGAAACTACTGCATGCTGACATTTTTAATAGAGGAATACTCCAGGCCTGCACCCGAGGCCTGCATTCTTAAGGGACAAAATGTAGTCAAGCACTTGATTAACTTGACATGTGAAGGGATCCAGGGCACATGCATGTGAAGTAACCAAACTGTAAAACAGTTCCATTTTTGTGAGTAAGTGTACTGTGTAGATGGCTTTCTAGCCACCAGTAGAACAACATTAACCAACAGAGAAACTCTAAAGCAGGACTGCTCTGTGTCCTTGGAAACCAGAAATGGAGGTGCAGGGACCACAGATCATAGGTTGCACCAGAGAACCCTGACCCTGTGTTAGAAGTTCTGCCCATAGAGGGAGCAGGACAGATGGTTCCACTGTTAACTGTTGGAGTAAAGGAAATGAAAATTGTATGGGTCAGTAAGGGGCCACCAGAATCAGGGTGGCTGACTCAGCTTGTAGTTTGAACAGGACCATCTGTATCAGATGGGAGGGGGGCATACAGGAATCTCCCTTTCCAGGAGAGGGGCAATGTGTTTTTTCCAGAGAACTCCAAGCCCTGGGGTGAGCAAGAAAGAAATTCAGCAGTTTTATGCTTTATGGAAATGTAAACAGGTCTACTTTGGGGCAACCCCATTTTCCAAAGATGTCATCCACAACTGAGTCTAAGAGTTCACACTCGTGACAGAGTGCACAGGACCAACTGAGGTGGTCCGCTAGGGCAGTCATGGTATCGGGCAGGAACACTGCTTAGAAACTATGTCTCATTCCACTGCTAGTGCCAAACTTTCATTGACTCGCTGCAGAGAGGATATGAATGGACTCCACCTTGTCTGTTAATGTAGTACATCACCAAAATTATTGTCAGTATGGATTAGCAGTTGATGCCCTGGAAGGAGGTCAATGAAGGCCTGCAGGCCACATAAAACAGCCCTCATTTGCAGAGTATTGATGTGCATAACAATATGGAGGGAGTCCATTTGTCCTGAGTTCTGAAGGGGCCCAGCTAGGTACCTGAACCTGAGGTATCTGTGGTCATCAACAGGAGGGGGGATGGCAGGAGGAATGGGGTCCCCATCTCTAGGTTGGTATGGTCCAACCACCAGAGCAGGGAGTGACAGAGCAGAGGAGTCACTGTATTAGACACTCCAACCTGTTTGAATGCTGAGCCCACTGTGCCTGGAGGAACCACTGAGGGATCCTAATGTGCAGATGCACTAGTGCGATGGCCAGTATGGCAGCTGCCATGATGCCACTTAAGAGTTATCTGACTGAGACAAAGTCACTTGAAGAAACCAGTTGAGCCTGGGCAACCAGCACCATAGCATGATCTAGGGGCACAAAAGTCCTACCCAGTCTAGCCCATATGTACTGGAGTCACTGGTACAGGGTAAAGTCCAACTTTGATTCATTGACTAAGATAGCCAACTGGTCTAACAACTGTCTGGTCTGAAACAGTGTGTATACTATGGCCTCCCAAGATGGGACTTTCAGGAGCCAATTGTCCATGTAAAGTATGGGAAGACATAGAGGCCCTCCTTGCAGAGGGTGGCTGCCACGATGGCAAAAACTTTGGTAAATACATGCGGTGTAGAGCACAAACCTTGATCGTGTGCTCCCTGGAGCATGAAATGCAGGGTACGTTTGATGAGACCTGTGGGTTTTGACATGACGGTAATCATCCTTCATATCCAGAGCAACCATCCAGTCTTTTTTTTTAGTAAAAGAGGGATGAGGGGCTGCAGAGAGGGCATTCAAACTTTTTTTGTATTCAGTGAACAGAGTCAGTCCTCAAAGGTCTAATATAGGCATAGGCGTAGATTGCGGGGGGGCAGAGGGGCAAGCTGCCCCCCCCTGAGAAATTAGACCAGGACTTTTTTAGGAGCCCAGCCACCATTCTTCGGTTATCATTTTTTTTTTTTAATATTGAATGGGCTCAGGGCTATGCCAGGACTGCCTGCACCTCTCCGGGGGAGGGAAGGGTGGCGGTGCGGCGCCGTGTCTCTTAAACAAAAACTATCCCCTTTTCCGATTGTCTGCAAGCCTGCAACTATAGTAGCCTGCATGTTACAGCCAATCAGAAAGCGCTGCAAGCTGGTGCCATCATGTGAGCAGTACTCCGTTAGTGGCGCCATTTAGTTATCTGTGTGCCTTCCATGAAGGAGCAGCAGCAGCATCCATATAGCGTAGGGCTGAGGAGAGATAGCTATTCGAGGATGTTGAGCAGCAGTCATTGGTTGTCTGTCAGGTGTCACCAGTGTCTCAGTCAGTCTAGTGTTCCCACCCTCCTCCTGTCCAGAACAGCCCAGTTTAAATATACCTTACCCGAGTCCTCTGACTACCTACTCTTGTTTCTCAGTGCAGCCAGCTGTGCTCTGGGCTCTCTCGCTGCCACCTGAGCCTCCCATCCCCAAGAGCCTAGGAGGCCTGTGTCCACAAGGCCTCTACCACTGGACTGACCAGGTGGAGGAGCGAGTAGTACAATTACAGCGAGTCTGAGGCACGGCCAGGCTTGCCTGCACACCCAGCTCCTGTGTCCAGCATGCCAGAAAAAGATTTACCGTGTTGTTGGTGAGTCCCACACCATGCCCATTACCCACCAGTTCCACGGTCCACCGAGAGGGATTATTCAGGTCAGTGAACAGCCAGGCCCAGAACAGTGAAGAAGCTGGCAGTCATGCAGGCTATAGCAGACCCATAATGCGACACGTTCATCTGGTGTCAGAAAAAATGAGTTACTGTCTCATCAGGGGAATTAATCGGGAGAGGAACAGGACTGTTGGGAGAGACTCAACCTGACCTGCCCTCTTGGCCTTGCTGTACCCTGCTGCATGCTTCCCTGTCTGTGCCCTTACTGATTTGATGAGTAACTGTGCTGCAAGCTGGTTGTTGAAATTAATACCATTCACATCCAGAAGCGTGTTTTTTTGGGGGTTGTCTTAGCCATGGCCATGTGTCTGGGGGTGGGTGGAAGGTTTGCTGTCATCTTGTGTTTCTTTGGGTGGGAGGATTTGCTGGCTGTTGAGGCTGTCCATGTTGGTGGGGTGGGTGGGAACCTATTTGTTTGGTGGTGTGGACACTGGTCATGTTGGTGGGTGGGGACACTCAGTTACTGTGTTAATGGTGTGGTGGGGTTTGTTGGGGAAACTCACTGGACGGTCTGTGTTTGGTGGGGCTGGGGGGATGGTCTGTTTTGTGGGGTTGGGGTCGAGGGAGACATTCTGTGTGTTTTGGGGCTGACTCACTGAGAAGATGGTCAATGTTTGGTGCTGGGGGAGGGCCTGTGTTTGGTGGGGCTGGGGGGGACGATCAGTGTTTGGGGCTGGGGTGGTTAGTGTTTGGGACTGGGAGGGCGGTCAGTGTTTGGTAGGGCTGGGGAGACAGTCTGTTTTCTATTCTGGGGTCTGGTGGGATGGAGACACAGGCCATGGTGATGTGGGGACACTGGCTGTGATGGTGGGGTGGTGACACTAGCCATTGTTTGGTGGACTTAGCTGGCCATTTGTCTGGGGGAACTGTCCATGATGGTGGAAAGGGGACTGTCCATGTTTGCCTGCCGGGTGTCTTGTGGGGGACTATTTGCTGGACAAGTGTCTGGGGGATCTTTCCATGTTGGTTTATGGGGAGTGAATGATGGTGATTGCTGATCAGGTGTCTAGGACGGACTATCAGTGTTGTTGGGGAGGAGGAACTCTCCGTGTTTGCTAGCCAGGTGTTTGGGATTGTTCATGTTGTTGGGGCGGGGGAAATTCTGTGTTTGCTAGCTGTGTGTCTAGGGGTGGGGACTGTCCTTGGTGGGATATGGGGGACCATTCATGTTTGCTGGCTGCCTGGGTGTCTGGTTGGGACTGTCCTTGTTGGTTAGAAGGGGCATTCTATGCTCACTGGCCCAGTGTCTGGTGGGGGACTGTTCGGGTGTCTGGGGGACTGTCCTTGTAGGTGGGGTGAAGGGGGGGACTGTCCATGTTTGCTGACTGGGTTTCTGGTGGACTGTCCATATTGGTTAGGAGGGGGGACATTCTATGCTTTCTGACTGGGTGTTAGCATATAAACATAAGTAAATGTTAAAACATAATTTCCACCTCATCCTTTACCTGTCAAGGGGTGTATCTCACTGACCTGTGCCCGCAGCTAGCATACGAACATTAGTAAATGTTGAAATATTATTTCCCCCTCATCCTTTACCTGGCTGTAAAAGTAATCTTTCACTTTTTTGATTTCTCCGATCGTCCACTGTGGAGGGGTGAAACAGATAGATTCCTTGGCCTTGCCATCTCTGTCTTCATTGCCTGGCAAACACAACCAAAGGGTAGCTTTTTGTGTTCTCCCCCATACAGTGTTACAAGACTAGCAAAAAAATCTTGCACTAAAACATGCACCCTAAAGAAATGATTATACTACTACTACCTGGCTATTGTTATAGCGACTACTGACTGGCCATGATTTTTTTTTGGGGGGGGGTTGGAACATTGGTCGTATGTGTGGGTGGGGTTGCAGACACTGCTGGTTGTGTGTGTGTGTGTGGTTGGGGACACTGCTGTTTGTGTGTGTGGGGGGTTGGGGACACTGCTGGTCATATGTGTGTGTGTGGTGTCGCGGACACTGGTCATTTGTGTGTGTGGGGTTGGGGATACAGGCATTGTGTGGGTGTGGTGGGGGGCACTGTTGTGAGGGTGGGTGGAGGAACTGGCATTGTGTTGGTGGGGTGGGGTTGTAATTGTATACCAGGCAAACTGTGCTGACCGGTAGGTAGCTCAACATTTCTCTTTCCAGACAAAGAAAGAAACATAAACAAAATGCAGTATAAAATGTGGTTTTATTTATTTTTGTGTGCCTGTGATGGGGAGGCAAAGACCTGGATGCCTGGAGAGGATACCAGATAAATGGAGCTGGAAATGGTGTTGGTTGGGTGGGGTGGGGAGAATGGCTGTGCTGGTGCAGTGGGGAGAGTGGCTGTGCTGGTGGGGTGGACACAGAGTGTGGAGAGTGGCTGTGCAAGTCCATCAGGGTGCAGAGGAGTAGCTGAGCTGGCCAGTCTGGGTGGAGATAGTGGCCTTGCAGGTCTGGGGTGGGGAGAGTGGGCTGTAGCTTTTTGCATGGACATTTAATTCACTGTTGCTTGCTGTGCCTTCTGCTGCCCTGCCAGCTTTGTGCTGCTGTGCTGACCAGGGCAGACTGGTACACTGCTGAAAAATGGTTCTGGCCACTGGTGATGGAGGAGGTGGGGTGAACGGGCATACTGGCACAGAAATATTTTTTTCAACATGTATGCCAGTCTGCTGGGTCCATGCCATGCTTACCTCCCTCGTACAAGGGGCTTCTGAGCACTAAAGATAAGTTTCTGTGTCAAAATTAGGAACTGTTGGAAAATATGAAATCCTACAGTATAAAAATTGTGCATGTTTATGTAGTTTAACCTTACTGTGTGGTTCGACAAGATGTTCTGTGGTCTCTCCTCCTCATTTAGCACCCTGACCTGTGACCTAGCCATCCCCCCCCCCTGGGTAGGGGGAAGGTCCATTGTTTTGTGGTCTTTTGGTGGTTTGTTGGGCATTGTAAAATGCATTGTTTCATTTACTGTGTTGTACTGCCTGGACCTGCTTTACCCTGTCTCTATCCTGAATGTAAACATGGCATAAAAAAAGTTCATTTTTTGGTGGTGTGTGTGTCTGTCTGTGTCTGTGTGTAGAAGAATAGAGACACACGCTGGGACAAAAAAAACTGTATTAAACCACATCAAACTGAAACAAGCATGTTTCATTTGTGCCTTTCAAAACTGTCAGATGAGACGATGTTGAAGTAGTCTGTGGGGGGGGGAGGATCCACGGCAACCTGGGCTACCACAACCAGCCCACCACACACTGTCATAGGTGATGCTAATAAAAACCACCAACCAAGTACTTACCTTTCAGGGTGGGTCCTGCGAGGCAGTGCACAGGTATCTGGAGTTGTTGTTCCAGCAAACTTCCTGTGGCATATGTTCTCTTAGGTTATGTGATGCGACCACTTTTGTGCCAGGGCAGTCCGTGTTTGCTTGGATGGGGTTGTGTAACCCTGGGCATGGACAGAGATGCATATTCCTTAGGAGCCCATGGGGAGGAGAGTGGTAGGGGTTGTGGTGTGACAACACCATGCTCATGATCATCTTGAACAATTAGAGGATTTACATT
Organism: Neoceratodus forsteri; assembly: GCA_016271365.2. Lineage (NCBI taxonomy): Eukaryota > Metazoa > Chordata > Ceratodontiformes > Ceratodontidae > Neoceratodus > Neoceratodus forsteri. The sequence continues at coordinate 1,017,385,252 of CM057454.1, read as the reverse complement.
GTTCTGTTGCACTGTCCCAGGTACATCAGCATGCTTGTTAAGAGCACCGCCTGAGGATATCAGCAAGTCCCATGCTTATGTATGCAATGCTTGCTTGCTTGAGGAGAGCATTATCCTCTTCGCTTACCTTACCTAACCAGATTCAGGCATGTGACATTGAATAATATGGGATGGGATGGGAGACTAATGAATTAACTTGGTTATAACAAAGAAAAGTGTTAACACTGGGTGCAAGTAAGCAATAATGCCGGACAGCGTGTGTCAAGCTAGGATAACATCACGCCTCAGGTGGTTGGGCACAAGTGCATCCAATACATAAGGTATTACGTTATCCTACCATGACACACACCCTGGAGGGCATTATTGCTATTATACAATGATGTGTTGTTATACAGAATTAAAAAAAAAATTTTAAAGTTGTTTTATTTGGTGTGGAAAAATATTTTTAAGAGAAGATACAAAAAAGCACACTAATGCTAACAATCATCAAGAGGTTCACGGAGAGCTGAGACTAGATCTGTGATGAATCAGATGTACTGGGATAACATCATGGGTCTAGCCCAAGACTGACCAATCAGAGGCCAGCATTCATTCTTGTCATTGTATAATCGCATTTTTTTTATGTAATCTATGTAAATAAGGGCTCATGCTGTGAAGATGCACATGCTGGGATGTTTCCCATACCATCCATGTTTATAGGTATACTGAGGTGGCACAGCCATTTGCTGCACTTCCTTGAAACATGCTTTTTGAACTCCTCAAGGGTGGGAGGGCTAGCTCAAGCAGACATTTCAAGAAGTTCAGGACCCACTATAAGGGCTGGACTTGGAAGGGTTATGTAAGCAGCAAAGGGGGGGGGGAGAGACTAGTGAGCTATCCACCTGGAGGTTCAGGTGGGGCCAAATTAGATCAAGACTGATTTGAATTGAAGCTGAGGTGAGGTCCTGTCTTCTTGAGAAGGAAGTTCAGTTCCTTACATATTTTCAGGTTTACAAGTAAGTCCTCACTCTCAAGGCAGAAGAACGAAGAACTGAATACAAAACAGATCTTGGTCAGTTTTTCGACTCTGGCCTCAGGAGGAGTTGGGCCGAGAGCAGGCTGGTGGGGTGGGGAAGTGCTCTGACTTGGCCTGGGCGGGTCCTTCCCAGGAGTTATTCAGCTGTAGTCTTGAATGTTTTTTGGGCATTATTTGATGCTGGTTGATTTGTTTGCATTATGCAAGCCACCCACCCTCTTCACTGTTGTGATACATGAAAATCAGGACTTTTTTGTTACTTTGCCCCCCCCTGTAAAAATAACAAACTACGCCCCTGAATATAGGCCTTAGATCCCTGCTTCATTTTGGTACCAGGAAGTACAGGGAATAATAGTCCTGGTTTTGTTCTGAAACCGGGTGAGTCCCTCAGCTCTCTTTTGGAGGTGGGTTTGAATCTCCTCCAGCGGAGGGGCAAGATGTCCTGGAGGATATCTGTTTGGCAAGGGGGGGGTTCACAGGAGAGGAGCTCTAGGGCAACAATCTGCTGAGCCAGTATTTTGGCAGGGCCATCTGGCATATTATCACCCAGGGAGGACATTATTCTCCAGAGGCAGTGCTGGTACTTTATTACGTATGACTGATAGTTTGCAGTCTTTAGGACAAGGCAGAGATGTGCAAAGTTGGGAAAATCCACTCCACAAAATGTTTAGCAGATGTTCCTAACTTCTTGGAATTAATCTGATGTGTGAAGCCCAAATTCACCACCCAAAAAACTCAGCAGAGTTTTTTTTCTAGTGTCACGTGGTCCCCCCCCCAATTGCTGCTCTAATTACGTACAGGTAAATTCCCTGGTGTCTAGTAGTCCCTTTCTACCCGCCGCCCGATATTAAATACATTTTCCCAAGCCTTGGTGGGTAGCGGTCCCTCCCCCCGCACCTGAATCCATTCTATTTAGTGTAAAAAAAGTATTCCCTGGTGTTCAGTGCTCCCCCCAACCGCCGCCCAATATTAAATAAATTTTCCCAAGACCTTGTGGCTAGAAGTCCATCCCCCCAACCGAACCCATGCTCTGTAGTATACAAAAGTATTCCATTCCCCCCTTGCCAATCGCTGACATGATAGAAATTAAATATTTCCAATCCCTGGTGGCTAGCAGTTCCTCCCCCCATATGAACCTAGGCCCACTAGTGTACAAAAGTATTTCCTGATGTCTAGTGCCCCCCTTGCCAATCTTCAGCACAACAGAAATTAAATGTTTCTAATTCCTGGTGGCTGGCGGTCCTTTCCCTCACTCAAACCCATGCCCCATAGTGTAAAAAAATATTCACTGGTGTCTAGTGGATCGCCACCCCCACCCAAGCAGGTAGTGTCCCACCACCACTTCCCCACCCGACCCCTGTGCAGCAACCAGCACAGCCCTCCATGCTCCCATGGTCAGCCACCCGACCCGATGAATACGCGCTTGCTTGTACAAGCACGTGCTCATTTATTCATAGCTTGTGCTCATTCATTGAGCTGTTTTGGGGTTGTAAACAAGAGTGGAGGGGCTATTCTGGTCACTGATGGGGGCGTCGGAATGAGGAGAATGGTGTTGTGGACCCCTCTGGGTTCCACAACACTGTTCAGCCCATCCTGATCCTCCACTGGTGAACATAACAGCCCTCTGATGTTTTCTGAGACCTCAAAAGAGCTCAATGAATGAGCGCAATCTGGCCTTGCTGTCAATGAATGAGCATGTGCTTGTGCAAGCATGCACTCATTCATTCCAGCACAGTTGGGTGGGCCGGCCATGGTGGACAGTGGAGGGCTGTGCCTGTTGCCCACTCGGGGTCAGGGTGCAGGGGGAATGGGGTGATGGGGCACTATCTGCTGGGGTGAGGGTCCACTAGACACCAGGGAATACTTTTTTACATTACGAGGCTTGTGTTCAGGTAGGGGAGGGATCACTAGCCACCAGGGATTGAAATCGTTTAATTTCTATTATTGCTGCTGATTGGTGAGGGAGGGAGGGACTACTAGATACCAGGGAATACTTTTGTACATTATGGGGCATGGGTTTGGGTAGGAAGAGGGACCACTAGATGCCAGGGATTGGAAATATTTAATTTCTATCATGCCAGCGGGGAGGGGCACTAGACACCAGGGAATACTTTTGTATACTACAAGGCATGGGTTTGGGTGTGGGGAGGGACTGCTAGCCAGCAGGGATTGGGAAAATGTAATTTTTGTGTCAACAATTGGTGAAGAAGGGCAACTAGATACCAGGGAAAAACTTTAGCGGAAATGGGCAATCGGAGTGATTGGGGGGGGGCACTACTAGACACCAGGGACTCAGGCTGGTGATCGGAGAATTCACCATTTGGTAACTTTGCCCTGCCTTTTTTTTTAAGTGCAATTTGCGCTTAGAAACTCCAAAAGCAAGGCAAAGTTATAAGTGGCGAATTTCCTATCAAACAGGGAAACTTCATGAAATGATCCGAGGAGGTGGATTTTGCGACTTTGCCAGAAATTCACCAGTGAATTAAAACTTCACTGCATCTCTAGGCCATGGGAAGCAGAAGCAAATGTGCTCTTCCCCATTACATATGATTTACTTGACTCCTTATCAGAATGAAGAGAACGCATGCACTTGGATGCCTTTGATCGCTCATGAACAGCCATTACGACTACTGAGTCTGTTTTAGGCTGAGATGACTAGTAAGGCTTAGCTGTAGGGGCAGAATGTTATCTGCCTTTCTAGGGACAGCTGTCAGTTGAGTAGGTCTATGCCAGGTAACCAAAATTGCCTCCTCCTGTGCTGGATGGACAGGAGGGATGATGACAGTAGGGGAGGCAGACACCTCCAGGAACTCATAAAGGTTCTTCTTGGAGTAATCGTACGCTGTTGCAAAACACAGTTTAGCCTGGACCAGCTTGAGGAAAGCCTGAAATGAGGCATCCTCAGGGGGAGACCTAGGAGTGTGTTTCACACTCTCTTCTGAGCAGGAAGAAAGAGTAGAGCTAGATCCAACTACATCTATCACTTTCTTTTCTTCATCGATGGCCTCCTCCTCCTTTTCCATATACCACTTCTAGAGCAAGTGCTGCGAATGTTGGTGTGGGGTGGTGCTGCTATCAGGGTAGCTAGCCCAGTAAACACTTAAAAAATCAAATGATTGAGCATTTTAGGAAAAAATTCAGGGACTGAAGTTTCTGATGCTTAAGTCCACTGATGAAGGCTCACTAATGAGCTGAAGTGCTGCTGGGGAAAGGTTTGGTACAGAGGCCAAGCAAACTGTTTTGTTACAGTATTTTCACTGTGTTAGTAGATGTATTTTGATATGTATGTGAGGCTTCAGAGATGCAGACTGTGCCAATAAAGTAAGTTTAAGCCTCAGAAACTTCAGTCTGTGAATTCTTTGCCTAAAGTGCACTATCATTTGACTTTGCAAGTGTCCTTTTCCATATACATTGGATTGTACTCCAGCTCATCATTGGCTGTCATAGGGAGAGGGTAAAATGGATGAGGAGATAATGGAGAACTGAACAACGATGGGCATCCCATTGATGGAGGCCCTTTAGGGTTCAACATGATGGCGGGGACTGAGAACTGTCACGCTGATGTTAAGATTGATGGCAGTTATCATCAAGGGTGCCAAGCGAGGCATCAATGATAGTGGCAGTGATATAAGGAACTGAAAGAGCTTGACATTGTTTGATAAAGGAGTGCATATTGGACACCCTAAGGTGGTCAGCAATGGTGGAACTGTTGACAGGACTGTGTCTGACAGCAGTATTGGCTGCAAATCCCCTTCAGGGGAAGTGAACCAGTGCCAGACCCCAACCTTAATATCTGACAGATGGTTGGGGGGCAGTGGGACCTGTCTGTGCCAGACAACTTATTTCTTCTTAGAGGAAAGAAGGAACAGTATGGGAATGTGCTGCTTCTCCTTCACTGAGTGATAATGTTTTTCCACTGACATGGAGGACTTGTCTTTTTTTTTAGTCAAATCAGCAAAGGATGCAGCCAACTGTGGAGAGCAGCAGGTTGACTGCAAACTGGGAAACAATGCAGTTGATGATGGCAATGCCACCTTTGATGCTCCCTATTTCTCCATTCCTTTTAGTTTTAGGTGAATTTCCAAACCCTTCTCGTGACATCTCCTGGTTGCCTGATTAAAGCCCTGATGTTGTGGTATTTGCTGATGCAATGAATACACACGGAGTGGTCATCATCTTTGTAGATTTTAATGTCTCCACAATGGTGAACATGGAACAGCAATTCCTTGTCTTTTGACAGCGACATAAAAGTAAAGTTTTAAAATAACAAATATGAGAAGTAGTAGTGTTAATGAAACTTTCCAAGGTCAACAGCATTCTTCAGCAGTAGTGGACTGATGTGTGGTTAATGGTTGGAGAAAGAAGTGAGGCATGCTGTGGATGCCCATGATATATAGGCACCAATGAGGCATGTAGATGTGTCAATGTGGGTGGCCCCAGCCAGCAAACATTTCCTGCTGGTCTTGATGCCTTCAGCTTACAGTTCCATGATGTGATGTGGTTTAATGGAAAGAGGTATCCTCAAAGAAGATCCCTTGATACAACATAACCATCTTAGGGGACTGAGTTTTAAGCTTAGATTCAACCAGACTCTCCCATCTCTCAGATATTTACTCTGATCAATACACTGCACTTCCTGTCTCTCATCTGTAAAGTCAGCTATGTGGGTTCACAAATTCTGAATCAAATGTGAAAGAAACGGAAACCAAGGAAACGTTAAAGTTCGCTGAGGTTTGATTTCCTAGGCAGTGGTTTGTGCACTCAAGCAGCAGCAGCAACTACTCCACTTACAGTAAAAATCCCTTACCTTGGGAGCCATTTCTGAAGTGGGATCCATTGGGTAAGAGCTCTGGTGTATATTCACTGTAGCCACCAACATAAAACTGGCTGAAGACATTTAGACCAACCAAACTCCCTGGAGAAATGACTGTTTTGTTCTTTTGATCATCCACCTTTAAACAAAAGACAGTTTTTAATGAGATATGGCAGTTAAGGAAGTTTACAAGCTCCCTTGAACTTCCCACACTAGAAAGCTCTAAAAAACCCCAGCTACGGTTTACCTCAGGTGGAAGGATGACCACAGCTCTATTGTATATGTGAAAAGCAATGCCCCCTAGAGTTTATATAACAGAGTCCTATGATATGGAGAAATGGTAACAGTGTTGCTTTCTAGTTATGAGAAGCTGATAATAATGGCATCTCAGAAGCTTAGTATAGCTCAAAGCAATTTTCTGATTTCCAGCAAAACAGTTTGCAATTGGCATCAACAGAACTCAATAACACAAAACTGACCCCACATTTAAACTTCTGCACATTTCATTTATGTAACTGATAGCATTTGCATGAAAATAGGCTATTTGTCTTTGTGATATTCTAAATTCCCTACTGCTTTTCCTGTTGTGAAGCTGCAATTCTCTGTTTGGGGCATCAGAATCATTTCCATGGCAAAAGGGCTGTGAAGTCAAAGCAAAAGATTTTGACCTCAAGGCAGGAAAAGCAGAAGGGGAAGAGAAAGTCTGTAGGACACAAAACCTGATTCTGTGCAAATATATTTAGTAATAAGAATGAAGTGTCATGAAATTTAAATTGTTGTGTGATGTGTCCTGCTGATGCGATCAATGTTTTGCAGAAACTGGAAAATCACCTTAACTTTTGAGTTAACTAGGAATTTTCCTTGAACTGCTGCCTTTGGAACATAGGATCCCCAGTTTGATTCCCAGCAACAGGTCAAGGTTTTGTAAGTCCTACTGTTATTTCCACAAGTCATGTCTGTTTATTACAAAACATCATAATTTGCATCAAAAAATGGATGCAATTTCAAGTTGCTTCCAGTTTGGATGCATTTGTGTCTGTTTTTCAATGCAAACTTTGGATGCTGCTAGGCCATTTAATAGATGGTCCAACAGGTTTGGATGCATATTTTCTGCTTTGAAAATAGCAGCAGACCCAACTTGGGCAGATCCTATTGAAAATCATGCCCTAGTGCTCTCCTTTTAGCCTGTTGTAGTGACATGTCCTGGTACAACCCCTTGCACTGTTGAGTGGCGAGTTGGAATGCTGTGTGGAATTTGGATTTGACCTCTTGAGCCATGGCTCCAGGTTCAGTTGGAAATCCATTTGTTGGAGGCTGTGACAGTCCTCACCCCAACTCACAAAGAAGAAGAAACTGGAATAAGCCAACACAGTGCTGGAGTCTGAAAAAATCCACTGACAGCTAATGCCTGAGGGAAACCATGCAGTTCTCCAGTTTCACATTTCACAGTTTGTTTTGAAGTGGGACAGTTGTGCCTCAGGAGTTTGGTGAATTAGGGAAAGGAAATGATATACAGTATGTTACTAAAGATAACCCACATCTGCTGCCTGTGATGAGCAGGTGTCACTTGTTGTTGTAATGGAGAGGCTACCCCCAAGCTGACTGAGGTGACAATGTTATCCAAGCCCTGCAGCTGTCATAAAGCTGGGATGGTAAATGTTTACTGTGTGTTTTTAATGAGAATCTTAGACCTGGGGAACTCCTACTCTGGCTGTAGCCACTGGATAGAATGTTGCTGTTCTGCTGTGGGGTTTTTAAGATGGTGCATTAGCCTTTTCCATGGCTCAGTTGTTTTATACAAAATTATCCTTTTATTGTGCCATTTTTATGTTTGTTTTTTATTTAATCACTATGCATGTCCTGCAGTACTCCAAATCAGGGGTAGAATGCAGACACTGAATCACAGGAGCTAACAGTGAGATGTCAAAGTCATATGTCCCCACGAGACTACAGCATCAACGTCACCACTCACGCAGATAGGACAGATCCATAAAACAGATCTATATATCTTCATTGAAAAGGTGGAAGATTCTTGGAACAGACTGCCAGTAGATGTGGTGTGTGGCAAAAACAGTAGGGAGGGCTTTAAGCATGCATGGGGTAGATACAAGAATGTATTAGAAAAAAGGCAGGGAGGAGGGAGGGTTACTGGAGACCAGTTAGGGTCTGTGGAGACAGATTAGTCAGGGAACATCTGGGCAGACTGCGTGGGCTAAGCAATCTTTCACTGACAACAAATTCTATGTTCTGAGTCAACCCAGTAGAAAGAACAAGCATAGCAAGCTCCTTAATAAAGATTCACATTAAATGCAGATTGGCTTAGCTGGTAGCACATCTGCCTCTAGGCTAGAAGGTTCTGGGTTCTTTTTCCACACCAAGATTGGTTCATACTCAAATTCTAGCACCACAGTGCAGTAGCGAGGTAATACTGTAAAGCTGGGGTGTGCTGTTCTTCGGAGCAGATGTTAAACCAAGCTTCTCTCCTGTCAGCTTTTTCTGGTGGTTGTTCAAGAGAAGATTAAATATTTCGTGGCACTTCTTGTAAAGAGTAAAGGTAATTCCCTGGTGTCCTGGCCAAATTTTTCCCCATTCACTAAAATACCACAACAGCTTAATATGCTTCAGTTTCTGTTGGTTGGATCAGTATCCAATCCCCCACCACAGGATGAGGCTGAAGAAAGGAAATATTGTCTTGCCCTCCTTCCCCGGTCAACAAAAATTAAATAAATAAATGATATTCTGATAGGATCACTTTTCTGACAGATGGGATGCAGTTGTGATCTCACTCAGTATGCTTTTTTCAAGCCGGCCTGGTGGCGCTGAGGGTTGAGGCGCTGGACGCCACACCTTGCACCATGCCGGTGACCTGTGTTTGGGAACGAGCACGGGTTGTCAGGGGTTGGAGGGGATGAGGAAGGATTGAGCATCCCATGGACTGCTCTCCTTCCTCGGGGGGGGGGTCTCACTCTTGCCAGTGCAGTAGCAGCCCCTGGCAGCGGCTGGGAGATAGCATGGCCTGGCTGGCAGATGCAAGGGGATTGGACTATGGCAGGCATCTTTCGGGCGCACATGGGAGCATACGCATGCCGTGCAGGATGTCATTGCATGTCCGAGCCCTGGGGCTGCAACATTTAAGAAAACAACAAAACAACCATGGATAGACGAAGGCTCCACCCATGTCAGTCCACACTTCCACCATCAGACTCACCTGCAGGATGCCCCTCTCTCCTGCTCTGATGCATTGGGGGGCATCCTTACCTCGGGGGACTCAGAGCAGGGGAATTCATTGGGCTGGAGTGCCTGTAAGGTGAGTTTCAGACTGGGAGGTAGAGATTGGCATGTGGGGGTAGCTGGAGAGAGTTCCATGGCTGGGGAACATAAAGAGAGGTTTTAAAAAAAAGTATGCTTTTTTCAACAGCTGTGCAGTGTTACACTCAAAGTACAATGAAGGATGGCAAAGAGGATGGGCCTGATATTTGATAAAATTGTGGAAGAAAACTGACAATTTCCTTTCACAAATGACCTGCTTTACATCTGCAATCCAGTTGTTTTAGTGAATACTGAATTACTGACAACTCCACTTTTGAGGGATCAAGTGCACAAAGAGCTGAGTTAACTGTGGATGACAAAAGGGAAATTGTGCTCTTATCTGAGTGCACAAGCAGTCAGTCTTCAGCCCTTTGTGCTCTATGGGTTAGATGCATGATAAGTCAGTAAAAAGGAGAAAATGGCATTTTATGCCCTATTGCACTCACAAGAACACCTGTGTAAGAGGATCTGTTAACACATTGTTACTTTTGAGTGTTGGAGGACCTATTAAAATGTAATACAATGAATTATGGGTGATATAAACAGAATCCCAGGAGCATGCCTTTCAACTGTCCGTCATCATGAGAGCTGCCATTCATTGTAGTACTGAGAATTGCTCCGTTCTACATGAAAAAGTGCTGTCCCACAGAGAGATGGCGGCATCTCACTTTGTAATCATCATCTTTAAAGCAGACATCAGCAATAATCTACAAAGCTAAAGGCAGGGCACAGCAAATTTGATTTACTATAATGCCCAATCCAGAAGGTTCTGAGGGCCCTGTATTCAACAGTCCTAGTTCGTGAGTTCCTATGATGAGTGCAAATAGTGCATTGCCCTAAAGTTTCTATAGTCAAGCAAATTTGGAGCATAGTGTGATTGTCCAAACATGTTTTAATATAGCCTTCTAGAGCAAAGCTCTAACATAGGCATGAAAAGGGTCACTCAACACTAAGCACATCGCCTTGCTGGAGACACAGAGTTGTGTGCCTATACTTACTATAGGCAGGCAAGAAGCAAAGGCAGTTACGATATCCTAATCCTGTTAGCACTTTTGCACAACCTTGCCATACTGGGAGCTCCCAATACAAATGACCCCTTTGCCCATGCAAGATGTAAAGAGATCATTTGCATCCTAGTACGGCCTTATTAACATGTGAGGTCCTAACATGTGCTCCATGGATTGTGGGGAGGACTGTTCCTCTCACCTATCTGAGGTGCTGTGTATGTAGCACAAAACCAAACCGCTAGGGTTCCCCTCCTTCTATGATCCCCACTCCCCTCCTTCCTCTGATTCCTGTTGGAAATATGAAATATAACATCATCCCATGTAATCTTGTAGACCCCCTCATCTTTTTTTATATTAAACGTTTATTGAAGCAAGATATATCACAGTACATAAAGATTTAGATACTCATGTCATTATTAAAATGATACATTCACAGTACCTAAGGAAAGACATAACTTGAGTTGGCAAAGTGGTGTGGAGGGCTGAGGTGCTAGTGCCTTACCTCCTGCCACACTGGTGACCCATGTTTGGTGGCAAGCACAGGTTGCTGGGGTTGGCTGAGGAGGGAAAGGATTGAGCGCTCAATAACTGCTCTCCTTTCTCAGGGTATGTTGGCGGGGGGGGACCTGCACACTCCACTGAATGACTGCTACCTGGTGGAGGCCAGGTGACAGTGTGGGTCTAGGAGGCAGTTGAAGGGAGGGCTGCAGTATTCTGGGGAGTGTGCATGCCTCCACATGTGTGTGTCTACATGCACACTCCAGCATGGAGAAACAGGGAGAAAACAGAAAAAGGAGGGCTCTGGCTTTATGAAGCCCTTCCTGCTCATCCCCACTCTCATGTCCCCAAGTTCACTGCCCTGACTTACGGGGAAAGCAATGGTTGGGTTGGTAGACACCAGGTGGGGGAGGTAGTGACAGGGCTGATAGCCACAGGAGCCGACCTGCCTAGGACGAACATCCTCTGTTAAAAAAAAAGGCATAACTTATAACATTACTGAAATGAGGCATTCACACAATAGTGACAGTGGGATACTTCTGAGCACATTCCCATTACCTGGAAATAAATTAAATCAGGCAGCTTATACTGCTGATTCTCCTGGAGGCAAATTATAGAATGTGCTAACCATAAAAACAATGAAGCGTCAAGGGTGATCTGCCTGAGCCCAAAGAAATGTCTCCAGAAATAGTTTATGAGTTTTGAAAGGTCTCTTTCCTCTTCAAATACCCCAGGTGAACAAACACAGCAAAAAATATACAACGCATAATAGTTTAAGGAACAAAATCTTGCTCAGTTTGCATGTAATACATAACCCAGCCCTGCCTTCGGGTCCAGAAATGTGGAGATTTTGTTGCGTAGGGCTGCAGTCAGTCGTTCCAAAGCATAAATCCCATACATAATTTTCTGCCAGGTTCTGACTGAGTGTGGGGAGTGGTGGGTGGGTGGCCCTAGGCTGTATCCAAAGATGTGTGATGACTTTTTTGGCTGCTAATATATAGGTATATAGCAGCAAGCGAGGGGAAACTGAGTGTCCTTGGGGGGAATTGACAAAAAGATCATAGTGGGAGAAACAAGATCTCAGGAGAATGAGAGATCAGATAATTGAGCAGCTATATATTGTGAATATTGAGTTCAGACTGGGCAGAAATAGAATATCTGTGAGTGGTCAGCAGGAGAATGAACACATCCTCGCTAACATACCCCCAAATTAGTAGGCATGTATTTAATTAAAACTACAGGTCTTCTAAAGTACTGGTAGCAGTATTTCCATGCAAACTCTCTCCATAGCATAGAGGAGGTAACCCAAACAGCTGGGAGAGAGCACATTTTAACCACAGCTTCATGTCTCTCTCCATACCCAGGTCCCAGTTCCACTGTTCAAGGACAGTTTGAGTGGAGTCTCATAGAAAATCCTGTAAACCACAATGAAAATTTCCTATTAAATGTGTCCAAGGGGTATCATTCTTAGCATCCGGGAACATAGGCAAAATTAAGGAGGAGGGGTGCGGTAATCCAGTATATTCTTTCCTTTTAGGAAGAAAGTAGGTCTGAATCTGTAAATATCTAAAATGTTCTCTGCCTTTCAAGCCATATTGCAATTGGTAAGTTTCTAAAGGGAGAACAGCCCTAGCATTCAGGAACTGAAAAATTTAGATAAGTCCCAATTGTCCCCACCTACGGAAGATAAAGTCTATCCAAGCTGGGAGAAAATTAATATCCTGAAATAACACCCAAAGGAAGGAAAAGACCTGGCCCAAACATGGGCATATAGAGAGATGCCTCTATAAGTGAAGGATATGGGCTGTAAAGGGCATGTAATCACTTAAGGGGAGTACATTCCTGAAGTTAGAGAACAACAATGGGCCAATGTCATACATGTCATTGAGGACAAATTCAAGTTGTTTCCAGGTGAGTTGGAGTCAACTGAGGCAATGGCCATGTCCAGATAATATGTAAATAGGACTCTGTAGCATAATTAAATAAGTTAAAAAGGTTAGTTCCCCGCTGTTTAAATCTTAATAGCAATATGGAATATTGAAGGCTTCCCCAGATAAATCTGAAAATAAGCTTTTTCCAAGAGTTAAAGTAATAAAGGGCAGGTAAGATAAAAAGAGTTTGAAACAAGTACAGTAAATGAGGTAGTACAGTCATATGAACAGTTTTGATTCTGGAAAAAAGGATAAAGTGATGTGACTCCATCTACTAAGATCCTCTGTCAATGTTACCATTAGAGAATCATAATTTAACAGTTTGAGGTTCTGCAAGTGTTTGGGAATATAAATCCCCACATTTTTTATATGGGTATTTCTTCATTTAAATGATAATTCCTTCCTACACAAAGATGGGGAAGAATGTAATTTAGTAAATGGGTCCGTTTTGTGTAAATTAAGAGAGAAACCCGATAACTGTTCATATCTTTGAAAGATGGACCACTCGACAGGAATTAGGATTTCAGGTGTGAGCAGGGTAAGAAGGATGTCATCAGCATATTAGGATACCTTATATTCTGCTCCCCCTATTGGAATCCCTTTAATCTGACCACCCCCCATCTGACCTCTGATAGAAACAAGAAATAAAATAACATCAGCCTTGGTAGTCTAGTGGACCCTCCTTCACCTGATTCCTAGCATAAATAAGAAATATAATAACATCAGCTCTGAAAGTCTAGTGAACCCCCCCATCACCCGATCCCCATCGGCAATGAAAAATGTAAAAACTTTAGAAACACAGAAACATAAAAGTTGATGGCAGATAAGTCTGTCCATTTTTTCTACCTTATGAATGTGCCATAGGCCTTTACTCTGTCAATGGCCTATTTATTCATACTCATCTGTATTGCTCCCTTATGCCTATCCCATGCCTGTTTGAAGTCCTGCACTGTATTCATATCCACAACATCCTGAGGTAGGCCGTTCCATGCATTCACCACCCTTTCTGTGAAAAAGAACTTCCTCACATTACCCCTTAATTGGCCTCCCTCTAATCTCATGCTGTGTCCCCTTGTCCTGCTATTTTTCTTATATTGAAACATGTTAGACTCTTTCACCTTGTTAACTCATTACCTCTGGGAAACACCTGTAGGTGGCAGCCAAATCATCCCCTTTGTCTCCGACAAATACTTCAGTTGGCTGACAAAGACTTCTTGTGTGTCCTGGACACTTCTCAGGTTGTCAGCACTGTTTCTCTGTATTACTTACAAACTGAATTGGTTAGAACTGACTGTATAACACCACTAGAAAGGTACTTTTGTGCTGAACAACTTTGCCACTGATACTTTGTGTGTATCACGTATACTTTAGGAGTTATTCACATTTTTTTAATGTATGGTGTGTGTGTGGCTGCCATTTGTCTCTCAAGCCTCACTAAGTGCCTTGAATGAAAAGGGAAAAAATACATGTTTTATATTAGAAAAATGCTTTTTACTGCAACATTTCTTTTGTACCTACATCTAACATATGGATGCTTAATTTGGTGTTCATCTATGACATATTTTCCTAACAAAAATGGTTTAAGTTGACTTTTTTATTGAAAACAAATTTTTTTTTTGCTATTTCGATTAGTATAGGAAAAAAATAAATTGCTCATAATTAGTTGAATAACACCATTGGAAAGGTAATTTTGTGCTGAACAACTTTGCTGCTCATACTTTGTGTGTAGGACTTATGGTTCATGAGGGATTCACATTTGTTTGTGGCATCCTGATTAAAGAGCTCCTGTAGAGTGAATGAGTTAATGCCCTCAAGATGTCTGAATGTTGCGATCATATCACCTCTCTCCCTCCTTTGTTCTAGGGGATTCATATTGAGCTCCGATAATTTGTCCTCATATGTTTTCTGACCCCTGGTAGTCAAGTGGACTCCCCACTGGATACAGCCAGCTGATGTCCACCATCCTTATCCCTGCCCCGGCATGGCAACCGGCACAGACACATCATTCACTGTCATGACAGGCTGCACTATGCCACAAGTAAGTACTTTAACTCTGTATCACTTTATATAATGTTACAGTACTTGCAGGTTGTCTAAAAGAGTTGAAAAAAACCCAAGTACTACAAAAAGTGAGCTGCACATACAGTACATGCAGATTTAATTTTTTTTCAACTAACATTTTCTTTAATTCATAACTTTTTTATTTTAATTTTTCGTTTACCAAACCTGAATGAAGTCCTAGTTACCATCCCCACTACCACATAACAGGTGACTAGTTTTCCCAAAATGTGATTTTTTTAGGGGTCCCGAATTCTACAATTTTTATGTGGGATTTACAAGTAACCACTTATGTAATTGTGTTTTGTGTGAGATTTACAAGTAACCACTTATATGATCATGTGTGTGCATGCGGGTGCACAAGTGTGTGTGTATCTGTGTGTTTGCAGATGGTAGTAACTAGGACTTCACCCAAGTCTGGTGCAAAAAACATTAGAAATAAAAAAGTTATGAACTGAAGAAAATTTTACTTGGAGGGGAAAAAAGAACAAAATAACAACAACAACAAAAAAATAAATCCACGCATATGCCCAGTTCACTTTTTGTGGAGCTTAGTTTTTCGTCAAGCCTTTTCGATATTCCACAAGTACTGTATCAATATACAGAGTAATATGGCAATGCAGTACTTGTGTGTGTAAAACAGCGGCTGGTTAGGGAAGTGAATGGTAAGTCTCTGACAGTTGCCATCACAGGGGGTGGAGGCAAGGGAATGATGGAGGGGGCATTAGCTGGTAGGACAAGGAGGGTGTTTTCTAGACTTCCAGGGCTGAGGTTATTATATTTCTGATTTCCAACAGGGGATTGGGGGGAGGTTCTATAAGATTACTGAGGTTGATGGTATTATATTTCTTATTTCTGAAGAGGACTCGGTGAAGGAGGGATCAACTAAACTCCCAGGGCTAATGTTATATTTCTTATTTCCAACAAAAGTTAGGGTAGGAGGGAGGCACAAGTGCTGCTATTTTTGGTTTTGACAAACCCACAGCACAACAGATGTGGGGGGAGGGGGAGTTTTTGCACTACTGTGCACATTTATAAAGGTAGGGGTTAGGAATCATTAAACAGTACTATCCAACAGCCTCTTAGCACTTCCAAAATCCATTGAATATTTCATTGCACATTCTATGCATAAGTTATACAGGTGCATTAGTGCTACTGTGCTGACTTATTAGTGCTGTGCTAAGTGTGTGTCCGGAATAATATAGTAGTGCCTGTGCAAAACAGACTGTCGGTCCCTCTAGTCACACTTTGTGCAGCACTTATCCTGTTAGCCCACTGCTGTTTGAATATCTCAACCTGAATGATACACAATAAAAACAAACCAGCACAATACAAAATATGCAAATCACATACAGTAATAAAAGGCAAGCATCTAGTGAGTGATCACTCCAAAACAATAAATCAATTACAGAAAAACACAGGAGAAAAATAAAAATCAGTATTTCAGGCAGGTCACCTGGAAAAGGTGGGTCATTAAGGCATTTTTTTAATTGCTCAACCACAAGATTTTAATGCAAGGCAATTGGATGAGCATTCCAAAGTACAGATGCAGCCACCACAAAGGTACTATCTGCAGAAAATGTTAAATCGGACTGTGGTGTTATTAAACACAGAAGCTTGGTTAAGTGTAGTGGATCTGCTTGTGCTAGGGTGTGTAGCATAATGATGCCATAAAGTGGGGCATGCTACCTTTCACTTGTGTGGACCCACTTTGTTGAAGGCCATATGTTACTAGGAATACCTTGAAGGTCTTGTGATATCTAACAGGCAGCCAGTGCAGATCACACAGCACAGCATCTGTTGTCTAAGACTGGTGTTAGTTATCAGCCTGGTGCAACATAGAAACATAAAGGTTGACAGCAGATAAGGACTGCAAGGCCCATCCAGTCTGCCCATTCTTTTTCTACCTTATAAATGTGCCATCGGCCTTTGCTCTGTCAGCAGCCTATCTATTCATACTCATCTGTATTGCTCCCTTATGCTTATCCCATGCCTGTTTGAAGCCCTGCACTGTATTCTTAGCCACCACTTCCTGAGGTAGGCTGTTCCATGCACCACTCTTTCGATGAAAAAGAATTTCCTCACATTCCCCCTTAATCGGCCTCCCTCTAATCTCATGGTGTGCTTCTTGTCCTGCTATTTTTCTTATATTTAAACATGTTAGACTCTTTCACCTTGTTAATGCCCTTAAGGTGTTTGAATGTTTCGATCATATCACCTCTCTCCCCCTCCTTTGCTCTAGGGTATACATATTGAGCTCCGTTAATCTGTCCTCATATGTCTTCTGATGCAGTCCCTGCACCATTTTGGTTGCCCTTCTCTGGACTGCCTCAATTTGGTTAATGTCCTTGTGAAGGTGTGGCCTCCAGTACTGCATGCAGTACTCCAGATGGGGCCTTATCAGTGTCTTGTAAAGAGGGATTATTACCTCCCTCTTATGACTTGTGATACCCCTAGTAATACACCCTAACAGCCCCCTAGCCTTACCTACTGCTTTAGAGGTCAGCTTGGATGATTTCTGGTCATCGGCGATGATGATGATGCCCAAATCTCTTTCTTCCTTTGTGACTACCAGCAACTCCCCTCCTAGCCTATAGGTGGATTCAGGGTTTCTCTTCCGTATGTGCATGATCTTGCACTTCTTTGCATTAAATCCCAGTTGCCACTCTTCTGACCATTTTGCTAGTTTATTCAGATCTCTTCTCATTCTGTCCATCCCATCTGGATCATTTACTCTGTCGCAGATCTTGGTGTCATCTGCAAACAGATAAGCCTTTCCCTCTAGTCCATCTGCAATGTCACTAATGAAGATATTGAAGAGGACTGGCCCCAGGACTGATCCCTGTGGTACCCTACTTGTGACTTGCATCTCTTCTGACTGTATACCATTTACCACCACTCTCTGTTTTCTGCCCATCAACCTGTTTGCCACCCAGTTGACCAACTTCTGACCCCCCGAGCCTACCCAGCTTATTTATCGATCTTCTATGTGGAACAGTGTCAAAGCTTTGCTGAAGTCAAGGTGGTGACATCAACTGCTCCCCTTGGTCCACCACTCTGGTTACCCAGGCAAGAAATCTATGAGAATAGTTTGACAGGACCTTCCTTTTGTAAACTCATGCTGTCTTGGATCCTGTGCCCCTATGGATTCCAGGTGTTGCACTATCCTTCCCTTAAGGAGTGCCTCCATAATCTTGCCCACTACTGAGGTAAGACTGACTGGTCTGTAGTTCCCTGCCTCCCCTCTGTTACCACTCTTGTGGAGTGGGATCACATGAGCCCTTCTCCAGTCTTCTGGGACCTCTCCTGTGCTCAGAAACACACTAAACAGTTCTGCTAATGGCTCTGCTAGTTCCATCCTTAGCTCCTTAAGTACCCTGGGATGTATGCCATCAGGTCCTATTGCCTTGTCCACTCCAAGCTTAGCGAGCTCTTGTAGGACCCTTTCTTTTGTGAAGGGAGTAGTGCTCAACTCCCTCCCCCCCATGTCCATGGTACTGAGCTGTGGGCCCTACCCTGCCTTCTTTTTAGTAAATACTGAGCAAAAGTATCCATTTAGGATAGATGCTTTTACAGGGTCCTCCTCCTCACATGCCCCCTTTTCTCCTTTGAGCTTAGCAATACCCCCTCTGGACTTTCTCCTTTCACTAATGTATCTATAGAAAGTCTTGTTGCCTTCTTTTACTGTTCGTGCTAGTGTTTCCTCAGTTTGGGACTTTGCCTTCCTTACTGCCTTCCCTGCTTCCCTTAGGGCAATTTGGTATGCCTCCCTATCTTCTTCCTGCTGTGTTCCCTTATATTTCCTGAAGGCCAGTCTTTTGGCGCTGACCTTTTCTGCTACTGTGTTTGAGAACCAAAGTGGTTTCCTTCTTCTTTTGCAGTTCCTTTTCTGTCTAACACAATGGGATGTTGCTTCAAGTATTGCATCCTTAATGCTTGCCCACTTTGCCTGTACCCCCTCACCTGTGTTTCTTTTTGCCAGGGCAAGCTTAACTCTGTTGGCCATCTTATCAATGTCAGCTCCTCTGAAGTCCCATATTTTTGCCTTGGAATGGGATGATTTAGATGTTGTGGCCAAATTGAACCATACCATGTGATGGTCACTGGCCCCCAGGTGACCTTCTACCTGAGAGCTGTGATCCCTTCCCTGTTAGTCAGTACTAGATCTAGGATAGCACTGTCTCTTGTGGGTTGTTGTACCAGTTGTTTGAGGCCCTTCCCCTGCAGGGAATCCACCATGTGCCTAGTTCTGGCAGATGTTCCTGCTGGTATTGACCAATCTGCATCTGGCATGTTGAAGTCTCCCATTATCAGAACCTCCCCTTTAGCTGTCATGTTTTATATATCTTCTAACAGTAATGTGTCTATGTCCTCCCCCTGGTCTGGGGGCCTGTAGACAACCCCAATTCTTATGGCTGTCCTATTTCCTGTTTCCAGGGTGACCCACAGTTCTCCTGGCTCCTTATGTGTATTCTGAATTTCTTTAGCTTTGATATTTTCATTGACATACAGGGCCACTCCATCCCTCTTTTTGCACCTCGGTCTCTTCTGAACAATACATAGCCAGGTACTGAAGTCTCCCAAGTGTGGTTACTGGTAAACCACGTCTCACTAATTGCTGCTATGTCCAGTTTAGCCTCTGACATTGTTGTCTGCAGGTCTGGGATCTTATTTCCCAGGCTGTGAGCATTTGTGTACATGATTTTCCATTGGCCAGATTTCGGTGTGTTAGTTGTTGGGTGAGGTTTGGCATTTCCCCTGTGCATCGTATGGGGAGACAGACCTTTTTTCTTACCTGGTGATGCAAATGAACTGCAAACATGCTGAATCCCTGTTTGACCACTAGCTGAGGGGGGGGTGTTCTTCCCATTCGACGTATGGGGTGCTGCACCCCTCTCCCCATTTGCTAGTTTAAATATTCTGCAAAGACGTCAAACTTCTGCCCCAATGCACTGATTCACTCCTTAGTCAGATGCAGTCCATCACATTTAAAGCACTTTCGCTCCCAGAACGGTTGCCAGTTCCCTACAAATCTGTGTCCTTTTTCCTGGCACCAGCCCTTGAGCCACATGTTTAGCTCCCCTATCTCCCCTTCTCTGACCTTCTGTCCATCTGCCCCCCTCTCACAGACTGGCAGGATCTCAGAGAAGGAGATGTCATATGAAATGGATGATAGTTTGTCACCCAGCCTGGTCAGGTGTTCCTTGGTCTTCACAGTTGATGGGCTGTCGAGATCATTAGTCCCTATGTGTACCAGCACGTCAATGTCTTTTCCTGCTTTGTGAACAATTTTAGCAATGCGGTCAGTGTCTCTCCACACTGATGTACCTGGGAGACATCTGATCATTAGCCCTGGCTGGAGATGGGTATCAACTCCCCGAATCATGGAGTCTCCTATGATCATAAGTTTTTTGGATTTCCTTTTTGCTTTTTTTGTTTTGGTTCCTGATTTGGGCGAGTTTTGTTGTGCTAGCTCCTGTGCTGCAGTGTTCTGCTCTGCAGTGTCCTCTGCCCCTTTGTTTGATTTCAGAGATAGAGGCAGATATCTGTTTGTAGTGTTTATATGTTTTTTGGAGGTAATATGTTGGGGAGCACATAGTGATGGGGTACCCGATTTGCCCCTCCTAACCACCTGCCAACCTCCGGGACCAACTACCCTCTGCGGTCGAGGTTCTTCTGTTGGATGTTGTGGAAATGGCGGGTGGTTCTTATAATGTATTTCCTCGTGAATATGAAATTTGGGGCGCGCAATCTCTGCCCATGCTGCCCAGAGCTGAGCCCTAAGATCTGCAATGGCCCAGCATGTAGGACAGTGTCCTAAATCTTGTAAGACTGTCCTTCTGAAAAGTGTTCCGCAGTTTCTGCAGTTAATGATATCCATTCCAGATAAGTTGCTGGGTTTATAACCTGGTCAGAGTAATTAGAAGGAAGAAAATGCAAGTAATGGTTTGATTTTATGTTTTGTTTTTGTATAATTTGTTATAACAAGTTAAATTACTAGTGCCCCTGTAAATGAGCTCACCTTGTGGATGCCCCACTGATCCGCCACTTCCTGCTTTGTCACAGGAAATGTCACAACTGTGGTACCCTATAAAAGGAGTGTAGTGTGGGCAGGTTGGGGATGGGGGTAGGTGGCTGGGCCCTTTCCCTGCCGAAAAAGAAGAACCACGGATGAAAGAACAAGGAGGTAAGAGCAGAAACAGTCAACAACAAATGCAGTAACCATGAAAGCTTATCCTAATGTTAGATAAAACTGTAAAACCTGTGAAGCACCACCTGTAATAATTTCAGAGAAGATGTACCCCGTAAAAAACACTTTGCTACAGAGAAAAATAAAGCAGTAACAGAAGATATACCTTGCAAAAGACAATTTGAATCAGAAGATTACAGCAGTAATCTGTTAGCACACACCTGTAGGCACACCTTGTAATAATGCAGAAGAAGATAGACCAACAAAAACAATTTGAATCCGAGAAAAATAAAGCAATGAAATGTCAGCAATAAACTGCAGCAATCCCTGTGAGTACAAAATAAAATAACAACACACAGTAAATCTGCTTAGCCAAAAGAAGTCTTAATCTGTTTCCCTTGCTCTGGTAAAGTTCTCTGCTCTATCCTTTCAAGCAATCTTAGTAGGAAAGAGCTCAGGTGAAGCTAGGTGCCTTGGCCCTTCAGTAGCTGCAGGTAGTGCATCAATCTCCTAGGGAAGTCCAGGTATAGAGTATAGCAGCAATCCAGATATGATATCACAAAAGAATGCACTACTATGGGAAGGTCCTGCTCTGCAAGGTATAGCTTTAATCTGGTAAAATTCTCCAACTGATAAAAGCCACACCACTTATCTGATGTCACCCGGGACTCCAGGGACAACCAGCAGTTGAGTGGGGCTGTCACATTATTAGCCAGAACTAAGGGATCTCAGTAGCATCCCGTCCTGGGATAAAGCACCAGCTTCCCCACTGGTCATTGCCTGTTAGTGAAGATGTAGTCTGCCGAACAGCACCTCCAGCATCTCCATCTCATCAGGGTTGAGAAACAGTTTGTAACCATCCAGTCATTCACTCCAGACAGATATCAGCTGGGCACAGCTACAGTATCCATCTTGTCCAGTGGAAAACACAGAAATACTTTGTTGGTCATCATCTTGATAACAGGCAAACTCCACACTGTGCCATCTTATGACCTTACCTATGGGCAGCATACACACAGTGAGCTGCATCAGTAGGACTGTAATTTTTTCACAGTAAAAATTGGAAAATTTCACTGCACATGCACAGTGAAAAAAAAGAAATTTCACAGCTCTTCATGGTCCCAAAAATAGATATTTATTAAAACCAAAAAAATGCACTGATAAGTGCTCCTGACTGATCTTGTTCTTCCAGACACTGCCCCCCCCCCCAAGAAGGAGGGCAAGGGGAGCCCGAAAAATGTGAGCATGCAGGTCCAGACAGATGTTACAGAATGCCATGAGAGACAAAGAAGGGGGTTTGTAGGGCTGCTGGCTTCCTTCCAGCCCTCGTCCACTCGACAATTACTGCTGGACATTGGGAGTCAGAGAAATGAACCTCCAACCATCCCTGACACTGCCGTACCTCCTCCATGGAGCCCAATCATTTAGTTCCCATCATAAACTAAAGTGGGCAGGGCCTCAAATGCCTGCTGAAATTTAAATCTAAGGCTAATATTCTTTAGAAACATAGAAATATAGAAGTTGATGGCAGATAAGAACTGCAAGGCCCATCCAGTCTGCCCATTTCTTTTTCTACCTTATGAATGTGCCATCTGCCTTTGCTCTGTCAATGGCCTATCTATTCATACTCATCTGTATTGCTCCCCTATGCCTATTCCATGCCTGTTTGAAGCCCTGCACTGTATTTATATCCACCACTTCCTGAGGTAGGCCATTCCATGCATCCACCACCCTTTCTGTGAAAAAGAACTTCCTCACATTACCCCTTAATCGGCCTCCCTCTAATCTCATGCTGTGTCATCTTGTCCTGATATTTTTCTTATATTGAAACATGTTAGACTCTTTCACTTTGTTAATGCCCTTAAGGTGTTTGAATGTTTCGATCATATCATCTCTCTCCCTCCTTTGCTCTATGGTATACATATTGAGCTCCGTTAATCTGTCCTCATATGTTTTCTGATGCAGTCCCTGCACCATTTTGATTGCCCTTCTTTGGACTGCCTCAGTTTGGTTAATGTCCCAGTGAAGGTGTGGCCTCCAGTACTGCATGCAGTACTCTAGATGGGGCCTAACCAGTGTCTTGTAAAGAGGGATTACTACCTCCCTCTTCCGACTTGCGATACCCCTACTAATACATTCCAAGATCCCTCTAGCCTTACCTACTGCTTTAGTGGTCTGCTTGGATGATTTCAGGTCATCGGTGATGATGATGCCCAAGTCTCTTTCTTCCGTTGTGACGGCCAGCAACTCCTCTCCCAGTCTATAGGTAGTTTCAGGGTTTCTCTTCCACAAGTGCATGATCTTGCACTTTGCATTAAACCCCAGTTGCCACTCTTCTGACCATTTGCTAGTTTATCCAGATCTCTTTTTATTTTGCCCACCCCATCTGGATCATTGACTGTGTTGCAGATCTTGGTGTCATCTGCAAACAGACAAACCTTACCCTCCAGTACATCTGCAATATCAGTGATGAAGATATTGAAGAGGACTGGCCCCAGGACTGATCCCTGAGGTACCCCACTTGTAACTTGCATCTCTTTTGACTGTATACTGTTTACCACCACTCTCTGTTTTCTGCCTGTCAACCAGTTTGCCACCCAGTTGACCAACTTCTGACCCACCCCGATCCTACCTAGCTTATTAATCAATCTTCTATGTGGTACAGTATTGAAAGCTTTGCTGAAGTCAAGGTAGGCGACATCAGCTGCTCCCCCTTGGTCCACCACTCTGGTTACCCAGTCAAAGAAATCTATGAGATTAGTTTGACAGAACCTTCCTTTGTAAACCCATGCTGTCTTGGATCCTGTGTCCTATGGATTCCAGGTGTTGCACTATCCTTTCCTTAAGGAGTGCCTTCATAATCTTGCCCACTACTGAGGTAAGACTGACTGGCCTGTAGTTCCCTGCCTCCTCCCTGCTACCACTCTTGTGGGCAGGAGCACATGAACCCTTCTCCAGTCTTCTGGACCTCTCCTGTGCTCAGAGACTTACTAAACAGTTCTGCTAATGGCTCTGCTAGTTCCACCTTAGCTCCTTTAGTACCCTGGGATGTATGCCATCAGGTCCCATTGTCTTGTCCACCCTGAGCTTATCGAGCTCTTGTAGGACCCTTTCTTTTGTGAAAGGACTAGTGCACACCTCCCCCCCCCGTGTCCATGGTGCTGAGCTGTGGGCCCTGCCCTACCTTCTCTTCAGTAAATACTGAGCAGAATTATCTATTTAGGATAGATGCTTTTACATGGTCCTCCTTCTTCCATGTCCCCTTATCCCCTTTGATCTTAGCAATACCCCCCTCTGGACTTTCTCCTTTCACTAATGTATCTAGAGAAAGTCTTTTCACCTTAATTTACTGTTTGTGCTAGTGTTTCCTCAGTTTGGGACTTTGTCTGCTTTACTGCATTCCCTGCTTCCCTTAGGGAAGTTTGGTATGCCTTCCTATCTTCATCTTGCTGCATTCCCTTATATTTCCTGAAGGCGAGCCTTTTGGCTCTGACCTTTTCTGCTACTGTTTTTAAGAACCAAAGTGGTTTCCTTCTTCTTTTGCACTTCCTTTTCTGTCTAACACAATGGGATGTTGCTTCAAGTATTGCATCTTTAATGTTTGCCCACTTTGCCTGTACCCCCTCACCTGTATTTCTTTTTGCCAGGGCTAGCTTAACTCTGTTGGCCATCTTATCAAAGTCAGCTTCTCTGAAGTCCCATATTTTTGCCTTGGAATGGGATGATTTAGATGTTGTGATCAAATTGAACTATACCATGTGATGGTCACTGGCCCCCAGGTGACCTTCTACCTGCAGATCTGTGATCCTTTCCTTGTTAGTCAGTACTAGATCTAGGATATCTCTGTCTTTTGTGGGTTGTTGTACCAGTTGTTTGAGGCCCTCTCCCTTCAGGGAATCCACAATGTGTCTATTTCTGGCAGATGTTCCTGCTGGTATTGACCAATCTGTATCTGGCATGTTGAAGTCTCCCATTATCAAAACCTCCCATTTAGCTGTCATGTTTTGTATATCTTCTAACAGTAATGTGTCTATGTCCTCCCCCTGGTCTGGAGGCCTGTACAGAATGATGCTACAAAACACCCCAGGACACAGACAAGGAAATGTTACTAGGAAGTAGTGAGTAGTCCATCTACTGTACATCATTGCTATTTCAACACTATTGGCATTCTCTCTTCGTCTTGCTTGCTGAATTATTTTTTTAGTGGCATGTATGATCTAGAAACTGCAATTTCATCTAGTCAGATTTTGACAGATGTCCATCTAGTAGTACACAGATTCTTTTTGCTTGACTGTGACTGACATATGTTGCTCTAGTAGAACTCTGTCAAAATCAAAAATGTGTTTAAGGAAGAGGCACCAAGAACAAAAAAAAAACAAAACATTTCACTGATTTCACGGCATTGAGTAAATTGCATGGTAATCGTAAAACCTGTGACCACCGTGAAATAATTACAGCCCTATGCATCAGTGATAGGACTGAAATTTGGGGTACTCTGCAGGTAACAGTCACAGGTTCAGATGAGGCATTGCCAACATCAAATGCTGCTCTCTGCTGATTAAGAAGGCTACAAATGGGGACATCAATATCCCTGTGAGTCTTCCATAGTGCTTCAGGCTCTCAAACAGTACCCTATGGTCCGTGTATCAGTTTCAATTACAAAGGAAAGATTGAAGATAACAATAGATTGCTCCCCTCCATTCATTACCAAGAGGAGGTATATAGCAGCTGCAAAAGAATGGTCTTCATGCTAAGCTTTGATCTGAAGCTGGACTGGAATGGCTTGTAGAGGTTATTACTTTCTAGCTGTGCCTTGAGGTACAGCAGCACCACCACCACCTTTTCTTTATTTGCCTTTCCTATAAAGGAAAGACTTGCTATAGATCTGTGGTTTGTGATGCAAGCCGGGTCTAAAGATAGCTTTTTGAGGAGAGACCTCACCAGAGCTCTCTTCAGAGCTGTGGAAGGGAGCCCTCCTCAAGGGAATACCTGATGATCCTTGCAAATACTAGGACCAGAGTCTTCTGGCAGCTGATCATAAAATGAGTAGACCCTAACTCCAAAGCACAGTAGTTGAGCCACAGCTCAGATTTAATCAGAGACACCCATTCATAAGTAACTGGCTGAAATTCTTCCCAGAATGTGATCAATCATGGCATCATTTACCTGAACACTGCCAGTCAGAATTTGGCTATACGTGGTATTCCAGTCCAAATGGCAAACAACGTGCTGAGGAAGAAATTAAACTTTGCACAAATTAAAGAACTAGTTTTACAGTATTCTATGGAAAAAGGCTGAGAGGTATGCCCAGGAAAAGTGTAATTTTATTGGCCCATTTTCAGTGTGTATTGTTTTGAATGTTTTCTCCTCCTTTAAATACTCAGGCATGAGACTGGACAATCATGTTGACTTTTCCTATTGCATTGGTGCCATCCATAAAAAATCCTCCCTAAACTTGAAGCTATCTAAAGGAACAAAGTCGGTATCTCCTCTCTGCCCACCACAGAACTGTTGTAAAGATGATCCTTTCCATATTTGACTATGGAGCTATGTCACTATGTAGTGTGATGCCCCCAAATCCACCTTTTTAGACAAGTCCCTCTATTCCACTCCTTCTTTTGAATTGCTGTTTGTTGCCTAACAGCACTCATCCCTGGTTCCTGTAATGTTCACTTTCATGCACCTCTCTCGAGGGTAGATTTATTTATTTTATTTATTTGTAAAGGTTTTTCCAGGAAAGACAACATGAGTTGTCCAGAAGCATCCTGGAGGAGGGGGTACATTCTATTTATTTATTTAGTTTTTGTTTACCGGGTAAGGTGTTGTAACCACAAAATATTACTATTTTCAGACATGACCCAGAGGTTACAATACAAAATTGGCAGACAAAACAAATAACGGGCATAGTTCAGAGATAATCAACCATACAAGGAAAAACCTACACAATGTTCTGTGATGCAAACAGTATTGCTAATATGACAGAGACAATGGAAGAGAAATACACAATAGTACAAAACATAATAAGCATACGAGTATAGTGCAGTAGAGTTTTAACACATAATCCATGGTAAGTGCTACATATAACAGTAACAAGGTTCAGAGCAAAATTGAAACATTTTGAGAGCTGAGGAAGGGGATGTGAAGCACCCTATGGGGGGTTAGAACAGGAACATAGGACATGTTTGACAAGGAGAGTGTGATGCATCTTTTTAAAAGCAATATGACTAGGTGCAGAGCCAACATCCAGAGGTAGGGAATTCCAATATTTTGGGGCCAGGCAGGAGAAAGCTGAGGTTCCTTTTATGGTTCTACACCTAGGGGTGTATAGTAGAGAGAGTTCAGTAGGGCGGAGACCATAGGTGGGGGACAGAGGCACCAGCATGCCTGAAAGAGAGGTAGGTAGATTAGTTCTAATGATGTTGTCCAGCAGAGTACCAAGGGCAAGGAATCAATTGGCAGATGGTGAAGGCCTTCTAAGGTTTACATACATGGGAGGACTGAGGAAAGTCAAAGCAATCAAATACACAGAATGCAAAACAACACATACAGTGTTGTACTAGTATTATGGAATACAAATACAAACAATCAACTATATAAGTGCAATTCAGATACATACAATGTTGTGCTAATACAATGCAATACTAATCAGTATGAGACAACAGAAGTTAATTTAAACAGGGAGTGGTATATAACTGAGTGAGGCCAAGACGCAGAGGGAGAGAAGAAGTCATAGTCATTGGGGGGAGGTTGGTAAAAGACAATGAGCAGATAGCATGGGTAGCATTATGCAGTAGTAGTTGTAGTGTAGATACAGGGTAGGTAAGGGACTGAAGGAGGGGAAAGGAAGGTAGGAGAGTATAGTGGGTGTGGTTGAGGGAGGATTGTTAGGGAGAGAGAGGTGTTATGTGCACATACAGGGTAACAGAAAGGGTAGCGGCAACGCAGTGGTGAGTAAGTGCAAGTCCAGATCCGAAAAGGGAGTATTTGAGAGTAGCTAAGTGCTCAGATGAATCTTAGGAAGGGGAGTGAATGGACAAGAGGCATGGGAGGAGGGAGGGATGGATGGGAGAGAGGAGTTACTGCATGAGTAGGTAGGGAAGGTGGGTGGGAGGGTGGAGAGGAAGCAAGAACACCCCCTCCATGATGCTAAAACACTGCTAGGGGGGACCTGGCAAAAAAGGAGTGGAGGAGGGGGAAGGGGCTGGGGGCAGGCCAGGAACTGATCCCCAGGAACTGAATCCCTTCAGGATGCTGAGAACCCTGCAAAGGGACAGGGCCCGGGCCCGGAGGAGGGGAGGTAGTGGGGGAGATGTGATTTGGGGGACAGAAGGAGGGGTAGATAGGGTCAGGGAGGCACCAGCTAGAGGTAGCAGGGGAGGCAGGGGTGAAGAGTGGATGGAGAGGGGAGGAGGAGAGTATGGTGGGTGAGGCAGAGGGTGTTTTTTTGGAAGAGAGAGGTGTTAGGTGCAGATACAGGAATGAACAGAGTGCTTACAGAGGAGGTAGGAGAGGGAGAGTGGTGGGATTGGGCACAGCAGATTTCTAGAGGGAAGGAGTTCCAGATTTTCAGGGAAATTGTAGGAGAAGGTGACACAGCCAGACAATGTGTGCTGAGGTGGGAGGGTGAGAGCCCTATGGGTGGAGGCATGAAGGGAATAGCAGGATGGGAGGGGGGTTGATAGGAGGGAGGACAGGTAAGGAGGTAGAGAACCAAGCCAGAACATCCCAACTAGATTTGTGATGTGTGAGAGGCATCTGTCATGGAGGGAGGGAAAGCAGAGTGAGGAGTAAAGGTCACAGTGATGAGTAAGAGGGGAGCAACCAAGAATGTAGCAGCAGAAGGAGTTGAAGAGAGTGTCCAGTCTGGCTAGGATGATTTTCAGGGCAAAGCTATAGACTATATTCTCAAAATCAAATACAGGAAGAATCATCTTTTATACGATTTCTCGCCTGGCATGTTGTGGTAGGCATCTGCGATGTCGGTACAGGGCGCCAAGCCTAGGGAGAATTTCTTTATGGATGGCTTCAATGTGGACCCTCAGGTCTAGTTTCTTGTCCAGCCACAGCCCAAGGTACTTGAATGTGGCAACATCATCCAGTGTTGAGCCAGAGAGGGTGTGGAAGGTAGGAGAGGAGTCAAGCCTGGCCAGTTTTTGTCTGGAGCTGAATGTCATAGATGCTATTTTTTTGACAATCATGGAGAGTTGGTTAGCAGTAAACCAGCGCTGGACATTGTTAAAGTCCAACTGAAGGCTGGTGATCACCTTGGAGGGGGAGTTGCCGAGGAAAATAGCACTGTATCATCAGCATACATGTGTATGCATGAAGATGTCCAGGCTATTGAGAGATCATTCAGGAATATGGAGAAAAACCTAGGACCAAGTACCGAGCCTTGGAGGACACCTGTGGTGATTGGGAGCAGAGGGGGGAGAGGGAGTTGCCAATCATGATGGATTGGGGGCAGCCTATGAGGTAGGAGCAGAACCAGCTAGTGGCAGAGTCAGAGAGATCAGCAGCAGAAAGCTTGCTGAGGAGAAGGGAGTGGGAGACAGTGTTGAAGGCTCTGGCCAAGTCGACAAAGATGGCTGAGGTGATACATCCCTGATCCATGCTTGGGAGAATGGAATCAGTGAGCCGAAGGAGGGAGGTGGTAGTGTAGTGGTCTTTATGAAAGCCAGACTGGAACAGGGTGAAAAAGGAAGCTGAGCTGAGGAAGGAGGAGAGTTGTTCTAGGACCAGATGCTCCTGCAGTTTAGCCAGAGTAGGGAGTAGAGAGATGTGGTGGAAGTTGCAGGGATCAGAAGTGTCCCCACCTTTGGGGAGGGGGATCACAGTAGCAGATTTCCCAAGCATCTGGCACGGTGGTATGCAGAAAGGAGAGGTTTAGAAGATATGTCAATGGCGAAGCAATTGAGAATGCAGAGTGATGAAGAAGCTTAGAGTCTAGGCCATCAGGGCTCTTTCCTCTGGATAGGTTCAAGGAAAGCAGGATGCATAGTGTGTCATCTGGGAGGATGGGCTTGAAAGGGAGTGGTGGCAGAGGAGGGGATGTGGAGGTGGGTGGGGCAAAAGGGGGATCGGGGATGCCCAGGAGGCAGTGCTGTTCAGAGATGCAAGTAGGGAGAAGGCACAGGTGGCAAAGTAATTGTTAAATTCAGTGGACACAGAGGGAAGGTCATCAATTGTGCAGGTACCAGTTTTTAGAACAGGAGATGAGGAGTTGATGGGGGAAAGAACAGGGTGTGGATGACCTTCCAGAATTTGGATGGATTGTTGATATTTTCCTGGAAGGAGGATTGGAAGTACTCTGCTTTCATAAGGCAGATGGCCTTGGTGCAAGCATTGTGAAGCGAGTGATAATGCTGGTGGTCGAGGAGGCTGCCAGTGGTTTTGTACACAGCCCAGGCTTTGTCTCTAGCCTTGTTGACATGCTATAAGTTCTGCAGTGACCTGGGGAGGCGGTTCCCATGGGCTTGTACCTTTCTGAATGGGGCATGAAGGTCCCATGCATTCAGGAACTGAGAGGTAAGGAAAGGAAGGGCTGAACTTGATGGAGAGGGCAGTGGTAATTGGAGAACAGTCAACACTGGATAACTCATCATGTAGGGAGGACAAGTCTTGGGAGTGGTATGAGCAAGAATTGATAATGACTGGGGATGACTTTGCACAGTGAATTTTATACACACAATAGACCATATGATTGTTATATGACATGGTGGGGGTGGGAGATCAGCACCCAGTCGATTAGGGAATGTTTACCTGACTTGTGGTTAAGACATGTGGGGTAGGAAATAAGTTGTGTAAGGTTAAGTGAGAAGGCATAGTTGCAGATTTTTGACTGTTGGCTGGCCAACCAGTTTATGTTGAAGTCCCCTAGGATGAATAGTTCACCAAGGGTGGCAAGGGCAGAGACCATGGAGAGAAGACTGGTAAGAGAGGAGAGGGAGGTGGCAGGGAGATTAGGGCAACAATAGACACCGCACACAATAATGGGGAGGGTGAAGGGGAGGGATATTTTTACTACCAGCATTTCATAGGGAGAGGGAGCGGTCATGGAGAAACTGACAGTGTATTTGAGAGAGGAGGATATATACATGGTGACACTACCTCTCTTGGACTTCAAGTTCAAGTTTATTGCAGGAAAACTCCATTGAGCAAGCTCATTCACAAGGAGGTCCTGTGACATAAACACTTAAAGTACAAACACAGATAGGTAGTAACAGTATATACATGAAATGCACGTTACATGATACAGGCTGGATATACATACAAGGGTACCACATAGGGTGACCACAGGTGGCAAACATTGATATGAGACAAGGAAGCGACTTACAGGTTGCATACTGGTAAAAGAAACATGATGACTGGTGTGTGCAATACATATACAGTATTTTGGCAGCTAGAACAAACAACAGTCTACAACTGATATGGGGGGGAGGAGTGATTTGATAGAGTAGCAGTGGAGCGTAAGCAAAGATAAAGCCAGGAGTAGAAGGGGAAGGGAAAGAAGTTAATATGACAAATCAATTATACCTTACCAGTTGTTAAATATGGCACACATGGGGAAGGAAGAGACTTAATGACAGTTACAGGTGTCTTTTATTTTGGCTGAACTTAGCGATTTGTAGAAGTTTATTGAAACTACGCTAGTTAGTTTCAGTACGGTTTGTAATTGGTTCCAAATGGAGGAAAGGGCATATGCAATAGCACGTTTACCAAAGGAAGTCCGCATCCTTGGTATGTCAAGCATAATAAAGTCAGATTTTCTTAATGAGTATGCACTATGTGAGATACTAATAAGGGAAGAGAGATAGCTTGGCAATTTCTGCAGGAGCAGTTTAAGTCCATAGCCCAGCATGGAGCAGGTGTCTAGTAGTAAGGGATGTCCAACCAACAGCTGCATATAAGTCACAGTGGTGCGAACGGTAAGAGGAGTTGGTAATGAACCGTAACGCACGGTGATAAAGGATGTCCAGTTTACTTAGATTTGCAAGAGTGGTGGAGGAACAGATTACATCACCATAGTCAAGTAGGGGAGAAAAGTGGCCTGTACAAGCTTGTTTCGAGTTTCAAGGGGAAAAGGGCCTATTTCTGTAGAAGAAACCTAACCTTGCTTTTAACCTTCTAGAGACATCTTCAACGTGGTCACTGAAAGATAATTTATTGTCGATCCAGATACCTAGATATTTAAATTTGGTTACAACTTCCAGAGGCTCGTTTAGCATGGTGACAATGAAGTCTTGGGCAAGGGTATTGGGGGGGCCTGTGACAGCACTGCGAGAGAATATCATTGCTTTAGTCTTCTTAGCATTGAGCAGAAGCTTTGCCTTTATTAGGTTATGATCAAGTTGTGCGAAGTCCACTTGAAGCACTCCCTTGACTTCAGATAACGATGATCCAGAAGTATACAACACAGTATCATCTGCAAAAAAGTGCAGATTGGACGTAGATATGTTAGCATCTAAGTCATTAATGTACAGAGAAAACAAGATAGGGCCTAAGATGGATCCTTGGGGGACTCCTCTTGCAACTGGCAAGGCAGCAGAAAAAAAGCCTTCCGCCTTTACTTTTTGGAATCTTCCAGTTAGGTAGCTAGAGAACCACTGGGTGGTATGGTATGTGGCACCCAACTTTGCAAGGCAATTGACTAATAGTTTGTGATCAACAGTATCAAAAGCTTTGCTGAGGTCCAAAAGACTGCACCAGTTACCTTCTTAGCATCTATAGCAGAGATCCAATCACTGGTTACTTTTGCTAGTGCAGTGATTGTGCTATGATTAGCCTGGAAGCCAGATTGAGCTGGATTAATTAGAGAGAAGGTTTCCAAGTGAGATTTTAAATGAATATGGATCAGTTTTTCGAGAACTTTAGAAAGGATAGGCAATATGGAGATAGGCCTATAGTTGTTTACATCACATGGGTCACCAGATTTAAATAGAGGGAGGATATGTGCTGATTTCCAGCAGGACGGCACAGTAGCAGATGTAATGGAAAGATTAAAGATGTGGAGAATTGGGGCAGTGAGATGGGTGTAGCCTGACCTTAGGAAAAAGGGTTCCAAGCCATCGTCCCCTGTGCTTTGGTGTCTAAGTTAAGAAGAGAGAATCGTCTACTTCTTTATAAGTTATCTTGCGCAGTTGGAAGGGGCTGGGTGCAGGACTAGATGTGGCGGGAGGGGTATGCTGGCTCACTGCAGCACCAGCATAAGGTGATGAGTCAAAAGCTAATCCAACTGTGGCAAAGTGGGAGTTAAGTTCCTTCAGGATTAGGGACTTGTTTTCCACAATCTTGCCACTTGCAACTATCTTTGTTGGGACAGAGGGGGCCATGGGCCATCCTCCTATAGCTTTGATAGACTTCCATATTTTATGAGGGTTACCTTTAGCTTGTTCGAGAGTAGAAATATAATAGTTAGCTTTAGCAGAGTGAAGTTTTTTCACACAGTTATTCCTGGCTGTTCTAAAGTCCTGCCAATCCGAAGATTCTTTGGAATGTCTAGCTTTAGCCCAGAGCTTATCTCGAGCTATAAGGGCTGCCTTGAGATCTGAGGTGAACCAGGGGTTGGAATTGTTCCGTACCCTTACTTTGATGAAAGGGGCATGCTTATTTATTATTGTAGTGAGTTTGTCATTAAGGATGCAAGCTGCCTTGTTGACATCTTTGGCTAGGTAAAGATCTTGCCATCTGATCATGCTCAGGTCAGATAGGAAGTTTACTGCACTAGATTTGCCAAAGGATCTTTTTTATTATAAAGATGGGTTGTGGCGGAGCCTTAATTTGAAATCTTATGCAAGCAACAATTCCATGATCGCTCATGTCATTGTGAAACACTGCCAAATGAGATATTTTGTGGATGGGTGGTTAGTACCACATCTAGAATGGAACTGTTGGCAGTATTTAGAGTGTTCTTCCTAGTAGGTTCACTGACTAATTGCCCAAGACCTAGCTCGTCACAAAGGGATTTGAGGCTGTGTGATTTAGGTGACAGCCAGTCCATATTTAGATCTCCTAGAAATATTGTTTCAGTTTTTGCATCTATGAACATGGATTTCAAAAGATTAAGGACTTCATCACCACCAGACAGGGGTCTATAGCCACTTAGGATAGTGATACATTCCGAGGAGGGGAGATGAAGGCTCAGCGAAACTAACTCAAATTCCTTGGCTAGAGATTTGCAACTAATATTGGTGACCAAGTACTTAGATTTGGCATAGATAACCACACCCCCACCTCTAGACTCTCTATCTGCTCTAAATAAATTGTAGCCCTGCAGTGATACTTGTTGATCGGTGTTCGTCTTTTTTAACCACGACTCAGTAATTATGATAAGGTCTGGGTTAACGTGTGCAACCCAGGCTTGCAGCTGTACAAGTTTTTTAGGCAGGCTTAAAATGTTGACCATCATCATTTCGAGACCTGTGGCCTCAGCAAAATCGATAGGCGAGGTAAGTTGTGGGGGGCAGGGTTGAGCTCCACATTTCCTGAGCAGAGAAGAAGCAGAAGTATAACTTTCTTTAAGGAGCTTATAAGAATGGAGACTGCTTTTTTATTTCTTCACGGCAACCCATATCTTGCTGCGCAAGAGGCGGCACCACTGTAATGACAGTTGATCGTGATCAATGTAAGTGCTTGGGTAGACATAGGTGAGGACAGTAGCAAGGGGGTGTAGGCTAACCGGGGGGGAATAGGCTAAAAGGGTAGAGGAGAATGACATAGTGTCTGCACGGTAGACTGTTATAACATTAGGTATTGATAAGGTACATTGGAGAACTGAATTACATTGAGGTACTTGAATTGCACTGTATTGCTGAAAACTCTGCACCTTAGGACAATAAAAACACAATAAGGAGAGCCATGGTCCCAGATTGAGTGGTCTCGTGATTTGTATTAGTGCAATATTTTCTAGGCAAGTAATTTGCCCACCTAGGTACTCACTTATAACCTAGATGAGAAATACAGCAGAAAGGGGAACAAGGAGAGCAGGAGCAGCTTAGTTAGTGGCCATCCACCCTTCAGACTCAAGTCCCCTTGTAGCAGCACCGGGAAAGAAGTAGAATGATAATGCAGGCCATATTGCCCACGAATGAATACAGTGATTTATGTAGAAGACCGAGAATCCCTCTAGTGGCAGGTCTGTATAACCTGCTAATTGAAAACTAGCCACTTACAAAAAAAAAAAAGGTAGTTAGACTTATCGGCACCAAGGCAGAGTACTTGGATGGGGGGGCGCTGCAGGAAGAGCAGTCAGACAGAAGAGGTGTAAGCACTTTAAAACAGTAGTAGAGATTACAATCCAGCTAATACAGTTGAAAAATTCAAAATAACACAGTTGAAATGTGCTTAATCCTATCGAAAATCTAACAAAGTGCCAGGTGTCTATAGCAGGGGGGAAAACTCCTGGCCAATCAGAGTGGGTTTGCTGGAAGCACCCGTGTTCCGATTGGCTGCGCTGTCCCGTACCTTCCAAGAAGCTGCAGGTGGGTGTCCTGGTCTTGGTTGGTGGCTGGCTGGGTGCCGGCTGACCATGGGTGAGCTGAAGCAGCCCTGTTCAGGGGCAAGCAGCTGTCTTGTTGGATGAGGGAATAGCCAGGGATGGCGATGTCTGAGTCCTTGATTTTAGAGCTGAACCATGACTCCGTTATGGTGAGGACAGAGGGTTTGAGTTGGGTCATGAGCAGCTGAAGAAGGCCAGTTTTGGGGAGTAGACTTCTAATGTTCAGATGAAGAAGTCTTAGTCCTTTTGGTAGATCAGGTGAGAGGAAGGTGGGTGCCCCGGGTTAGGCTTGATGTCACCAGATGTGAGTAGCAGAATGGAGATAAGTAATTTACTAAGGATAGACAGGTATCTTTTAAATGGAGTGAGGGGCCTGCTGTGGGCTGGACCAGGCAAGGTATTTGAGAGGCTGACTTGGAAAATGAGGGTGAGCAGGGGGGCAGATAGGATCCAGAGCTGGTGAGGATGCCTGCCGCAGTGCACCATGGGAAGTGTAGTAGTGGGATTTGAAAGGAGGAGGGAAGGTGGGGAGGTGGGGGAGGGCAGAGAGGAGGGTTGGGGAGAGGTTGGGTGAGAGGGGTGGGAGGGATGTCAGGGAGGCAGAGCAAGGGGAGAGGCACCATGATGATTGTCAGCTGGCAGAGGAAAGTTAGGGGAAATGATGGGGGATAGTCGGGTAGCAGTGGGGGTGCAGAGAAGGAGTGGAAATATAGTTTGATGAGAGGGAGCGATGCTGTGGGAGAAAGGGGAGAGGTAGAAGTTATGGACTTACCGAGAGAGGTCTAGGCTGGTGAAGGGCAGCCTAGCAATTAATGGTAGGGAGGAGAGGGAGGGGGAAAGAGAGTGAATGAGAGGGGGCAGCACAAGAATCAGTCATTTATGTTGTGGCACGAGGGTTATTGAAGGAGGCAGCACAAACAGCCAAGTAAATTTGGGTAAGAAATTGCAGCCAGGAATCATTACAAGGGAGACGGCAGGGAGGGGGCAGAGCAGGCTTTCTAGTGTGGACCAACTGGGCAATGGAGCAGTTCTATGGGAGTCTGTCTTATTGTGTCTCATTCATTTCCAAATTCTGATTTTGGTTCCTCTTCCTCCCTTGCTATCTTACTTTCATCTTGCCCTGCCTCCTTGCCTCCTTACCTCCTCCTACCACCTACTCAGAAACTCTGAGCCCCACACCTTCTTCCTGTCTCATGCCAAGACCTGAGTGGGGCATGCTACCTTTTACTATAAATTTCCCTGGCTTTGGTCTGGAGTCATCTCTCCATCTTCTCTCCTCCTTCTCTTACGTTGCTTTGAAATCTCTCTTCAGGGAACATACTACAAATATGTGTGCCTGCACTCAATGTCCTTCCTCTATGCAGCCCCATTACATTTAATGCTAATTGATTTTGCACTCCTTGCAGCAACTAAACTTGTATTTTAATATTCTTGTACAGTTACTTCTTTTACCACAGGGTCCCATATCTGGGGTAAGCATTTTTGTGCAATAATTGCTCTTTTTCTTTTTTAACTTTTTGCACACTTATTCTGTATACATCTGTTCACCCTGCTTATAGTATTTTGCCTGCAGCGATTGTTAATTTCACATCTTATTTTTATATCCTTTTTATTCTTTATTGCTCCTAAGTCCCCATCCCCCAGGACACATCTAGAAACGAGCTGACTGCTGCTCAGTAGGTTCTACTCATCAAAATATTTGAATAAATAAGGAAAAAACAAGTAAATTGCACAGTTAGTAGTCTCTTAGAAATCAAGTAACAAAGAATGAAAAAGCACATTGATTTGACTCATTGAAATAAATAAGACTGTAAAAAACTACATTTATTAAATATCGGACCACATGTTAAAATTGCTGTTGTAAGAAGATTGTGTTTACCTCATTGAAATAACAACACACTGGATGGTGATCATCCACCCCCAACCACTGAACAATCTCTTCTAAATATAAGAAATATGTGTGGCGCTGTGCAGTCAGTGCTTGTGTAAACAGCATGTCTTTGCAGTGGGACACCTCTTTGAAAATCTTCAATGATACTGTATACTGGTGGAAACATTTGAGATGCAAAGCACTGTATAATCTGTATAGAAGTATTTTTATTAGCATTACACAGTGCAGTTAGAAAAATATTTTGCTATATGCTCATTGCTTTACATTAAAGAAAAATAGTATAGAACAAGCAACCCAGGCTCAACCTGAGCAACTGCAACCAAGTACATTGCTGCCATCATACCTTCAGCCATCCGGTTTTCAATAATCTACCCAGCTTGATGACATGGACATCCAGTGAAAGGTTAAGAGGCTCACTAACTATAGTGGCTGTACCAGAGCCCAGGTTGTAGCTGTATACGACACTGCCATTTCTTATGCCCAGAACCAGAAAATCATCTCCATTGAGACCTGAAAATAAACAATTGAAATAATATGTCATAAATTGTCTTGTGAACTATTCTCTACTAGAATGTAAGGAAGGGTATACTGTGATTTCCTTGGTAAGCAGTAATTTGCCCCAGTTTGCTTTGGAAGCCGGTACTGTCATTATAGCCACTTTTACCTGTTTTACCGCTTTGAACTTCAGGGCATATTCACACATTCTGCTGAAGCAGACCAAATTATATCTTTCCACTGGTCAGATATGTTCGATTAAATGTATACTGTAAATACATTTGTTCCATTTGTTCAATAATCTCGATGCCCTTCAGGATGTGGAAAACAGATTTTGTCCCACTCATCCTCCATTTCACCACAGCAAACACGTTAAGGGCCCCCCAATCCCTTCCCATTGATTTTGTCCTCCATATACCTGAATCCCCTGTGGGGAGCTCTCACACCCAAGGGCAGTGACGAGCAGTGTTCCACAGGGCTCGGTGTTGGGACCAGTGTTGTTTGGGATATTCATTGCAGACATATCATGGGACATCAAGAGCAAGATCAGTCTGTTTGCTGATGATACCAAGGTAGGCGCAGTGGTGGATGACCTAGGGGATGGCAGGGTTGCAGAATGATCTGGCAAAGCTTGAAACCTGGTCAGACACCTGGCAACTGGGGTTTAATGCCAAAAGTGCAAGGTGCTGCATTTTGGGATGAAGAACCAAGGAGGAGTTACCAGCTTGGGGGTGCAGCTAGCCCAGACAGAGGAGGAGAAGGATCTGGGTGTGCTCATTACAGGGTCAATGAACAACTCGGCACAATGTAGGAAGGCAGCTGCAAAGGCCAACAAAATGCTGGGTTGTATTGCAAGGGGTATATCCTCGAGGAGGGAGGAGGTGATTCTGCCACTGTATAGGTCATTAGTTAGACCACACCTGGAGCACTGCATGCAGTACTGGCACCCGTATCTGAAGAGGGACATTAAGTTACTGGAGGGGGTACAGTGCAGAGTGACAAAGATGATCAAGGGCTGGGGGACTTATCATACGAGAGGAGGTTGAAGGAGTTGAACATGTACGCACTGGAGGAGAGGAGGACAGGGGTGACATGATTGAAACCTTTAAATACATGAAAGGAATAAACAAGATGGGTACAGAGAGGCTGTTCAAAGTAAGGGAAGGGAGGGCCACCAGGGGCCATGATATGAGACTGGAGGAGGAAGGTTCAGGAGGGAGATGAGGAGACACTTTTTACAGAGAGGTGGTGGCTGGGTGGAATGCGTTACCTGCAGAAGTGGTATGCAGTAGAACAGTGGACTGCTTC
This sequence comes from Neoceratodus forsteri, assembly GCA_016271365.2. NCBI lineage: Eukaryota > Metazoa > Chordata > Ceratodontiformes > Ceratodontidae > Neoceratodus > Neoceratodus forsteri. The sequence continues at coordinate 1,017,346,243 of CM057454.1, read as the reverse complement.
AAAAGGGGATGGGACAGGACAAGGGGGAGGGTTAATGAAGGGGAAGGGTGGAAGGGAGGGGCAGCTGCAGAATAAGGGGTGCTAGCTGCACATTCGAGCAGACTTGATAGACCTCTAGGCCTTTATCTGCTGGCAAATTTTGTATGTTTCATATCATTTTGGTGACCCTGTGTTACAGCCCCCCACAACCATTGCATCAGTATTCTTTTTGTACTGGGCAGTCCAGAACTGCACACTGTAGTCCAGGTGGGGCATGACCAGAGCCTTCTAAAATGAACAGGATTGCACTCTGCTGGTCACCTGCTTTTGATTCACCCCAACATTCTTCCAGCCTTCTTGACAGCAATTATGCACTGCTTGTCATGCTTTAGCCCTTGGTATAATATGAAACCCAAGTCCTTTTCTTTCTCCGCTTTAGCAAGAGGAGCCCCAAACTGTGTGCAAGTCATAATTATGTTCTCCTCAAGGGCAGCACCTTGCATTTGGCTACTGTACACTGAATCAAGTCCAACCAGTATCCCAGCTAGTTCCTCCTCCCATGCCTGTTTCAAAAGGGAGCTCTGCCATCATCTAATGGTCTCTGACTCATGTAGCTTTTGTTACCTCTGTGAGTAATATTCCTATGCCCGCATCTACTGTATAACACTTTCCATTATCTCCTGATCCCTACTATCATTTGGTCTACTCCCCTTTCCACTTTTGGTCTATTGCTGTGCTTTGTGCAAGTTTACATTGTTTGTGCTATGAATGTCTTTATTGAATTTAATTATCTGATGCACCTCATTTTTAATGCACCTTATGCTCTTGTTATTTTTGTTGTAATGTACAGGGTCTCCTTGGTACCTAGATCATGTATTGTAAAGCTACTGCTCATGTATTGTACTAACTGTAATATTTCTAATGTCATTATTTACTGTATTTGTAATCCTTTGTGCTTGGAACTGTGATCTCCCAGGTTGTGACTGAAAATAGGCATATTATGGTCTAGTATACATATCTGGTAATCAAAAAACAAACAAATAAATAGATATATATAACATGACAAGAAAAAAAATCTAGAAGTTTCACTGGCCAAGTGACATCATCTGACCATGCATTATATCTTTATAAATGCATGGCCAGATGCCGAATCCCATTTTCCACCCAAAAAAACTACTTAGAGCCATTTTGCAAGTGTAATAAGCCCTTCCAAAGTGTGCATCATTGGGTTTTAATGCCCTTCCTAGGGGCGTGTGGCATATTGTCTCATGCCTTATTACACCCCTCGGGTGTGCATTAAATAAGCAATAACCCACGACATGGAGTGCTGTTACTGGGGATTAATGCACACCCGGGTGTGTTGTGAGGCACAAGGCCACAGCACACCCTGGAGTTGGTTATTGTGCTTATAACAGGGGGTGTGTTTAAACAACAAAACAAAATCGAAAAATATGTTTTTTTGCTGTTTAAATACCTAAAAACGTACTGTATCCTTCCATCTTGCAAAATAGTCCCTAACAAAGAATGCATACTGCATTGCTCTTATGCACATAGAAATGTCACAGATACACTACTGAGATGATCTGTCACATTTCTTGTTCATAATACTGTCTGATATACATTGCCTAGCACCCTTACTGCAGTCCCCCATGCACAGTGCTGACAAACTCATTCTGACACTTTGCTGTCACTCTACCCCTTTGTGTCAGCACGGTAGCCGGTCAGCACGTTCAACAATTATATTGTTTGCATTGGTGCTCAATTGTCAGACACAGAAGAAGCTGATTGCCTTAGTCATGTTTTCTGACAAAGCAAAACATCAGTGCTGAGATGGCACACATGAAATAAAATATAAAAGGCAAGGGAGAGATCTGAGAGACAGCACCAGTAGAAATGCTTCCCCACATGAAATGGGCTCTCTCTCTCTTTCTCCATTACTGTAGCAGCTCCAACTCAGATCTTCTCCCACCTGTGATCACTTGTGACCCAAACTGGACTGCTGACAAGGAAAACATCATGAGACACAGACAGAAGAAAGTACATTAACTGTCCCAGGCACTCACTGTCTGTGTCTCACTCAGTGCATCCACTCACCAGTGTTGTTGTTGTATGGGGTGTGACAAGGTTGAATACGACCCTGTCCCAGTTGTTATGGAGAAAGAGTTTAAATGCAAGGATCTGTTTTATTCTCTCCTTTTCTGCCTCTTCTCTGTCTGGTTGAGCAACCAGATTTTCTTGTGAGGACTTGATCACCCCCCCCTTGCATATCTGCTGGTATAAAAATATATGTGAATCATTTTGTGGAAATGACACTGATACTGCGATCATTTTGTTTAGAACTGCATATAGCTATAAAGTTGAAATTATTGTAAAAAGCTATTTGGAACCCAAGGAGTTAACCTGAAATGCTGTTTTTAAGCTTCTTGCAGAGATGTAAATAAGAGGTCAGTTCTGGGTCACAATGTTATTTTTGTTGCACCTGCTGAAACTGACAAGAACACTGTGTGAAAAGCAGAATGTTCTCTTAACTCGCTCCTGCAAAGACTTGTTATAAAAAGAGCTGCAATGTTTTGCAAGAGAGAGAGAGAGAGACAGAGACAGACTGAGATTTGAAATTGAGAAGAAAAAGGATTCTGCTTTCTATGTTTGTACTGCCATTGTAAATAGTTATTCTGAACAATTTGATTTTTTTGTTTTACTGTTAACAATAACACAATTGTGAAATTTACAACTGCTCCTGGTTTTCCTATGCTTCCTGACCTATGCCACGATAACAGATGGTGGTAGCAGTGGTATTTATGCCATGCATACTCTAAGCCAGGAGTTTTGTGCATGGGTACTAGACCTAGCACCAGGGAAGCATAGCAGAAAGGTATGGATTCTACAGCAGCAAGCCCAGGAGTGGTTACCATGAGAATGGCAGCCAAATTGGAAGTAGAAACAAAAATCCAAACTGAGACTGTACAGCCAGCACAGGTCATGGAAGAAAAAGAACAGGTGGTGACAGAATCTGAAAGCCTGACTGCCTTTTTCAAATGGTGGGCTATACAGAAATAAAAGAGATGGAGAAACAGAGGAGATGCAGCAGACTGAAAAAGAGATTCAACATTTAGAGGCACAAAGAAGAGAAGAAATGCAACAATGATTGGATGTCTTGCAAGTTATCAAAGCTGGAGGATCTGTCACTGGCCCAGCAGAGCAACAAGATACAAACAATGTAAAATACATTAAACTTACCAAGTTGTGTCCCTCGGATGATATTGAAGCATACCTGAAAACTTTTGAAAGAGTCGCTGTAGCCTGCCAGTGGCCAAAGCAGTAATGGGCAGACTGGTACCTTATCTGACAGGGAAAGCCCAACTTGCCTACAGCAGTATAGACACTGCACAGTCAGAAAACTATGACCTTGTGAAAAGCAAAGCAAAATCCTGAAAAGGTATGAAGTCTCAGGTGAGACCTACAGGCAGAGATTTTGGTCTCTGAAGTACAACTAGAATGACAATCCTCGAGAAGCCTTCACCTGACTCAGAGAACTCCTGATAAAATAGCTCCAACCAGAGGGCAAAACAGTCCCACAGATCATCAATACATTTGCAATGGAGCAATTCATCAACATCCTGCCTATAGATGTGCAGCTTTGGGTAAATGAACACCAATCAGAAAGTGACGAAAAGGCTGTTTCTTTGGCAGAAGACTACTAAATGACCAGACAGATGCCACAACAGTGAGGTAACAGCCATGCACCTGTAAGACACTCTTTTTCCCATTTAAACTCCAAGTCTGATAAGAACTCTGGCGGGGGTAATGAATCTGCATGCAAAGACTTTATCTGTTATAATTGTAATAAACTAGGTCATACTTCAAGAAATTTCCATAGTAAGAAGAGTGACACTGGAGCAGTGTTTTCCTTAGCATATTGGGGCAAGTACTTAACAGATGTGAAGGTGGGAGATAAGTCTGTGAAGGGACTTATTGATTTGGGAAGCAGACAGACTCTAGTGCATATTGAAGTGCAGGGAAAACAATGTCCAAAAGGACTAGGTACTGGTGTCATCTGCATCCACGGGGACACTTGATACTATCCCACCACACAAGTGACTCTGACTATTAATGGTGTGTCACACCAAATGACATTTGGGGTAGTACCTAAGTTACCTGTACCTGTGATTATTGGAAATGACTTTCTAGGATTTACTGAGACAGAGAGAGTGAGAAGGCAGCCACAGCTTCCTTGAATCAAGGAGGTTATTTTGTAGACTACACTGAACTGAATTATTACATTTTGGACCTGTGTAAGTAACTAGTATTGATTCTGTTTTTGGGGTTGACTTTTCTTAGTTTTAACTTTAATTTGCCAGGGAGGAACTGTAGCTGGGAGATATTTACAGTCATTTGTGACTAGACCTGTTACTTAACCTCTGTGAAATAGGTGTCTGAAAGGAAGGAAGGCACTCCCCGGGGTGGAGGGTCAGAGTTGTAGTTGATTGTTTCTGGACAGCATAGGTTTACTCCCTCCCACCCTTCCCCTCACCTCAACCGCCCCCAAGTGCATAACTTCCTTTATAGCTGGGGTTCTGACATCACTTCCCCAAAACTGCTAACAACATACACCTGTTCATATCCTTAAAGGCACAGCACGCTGAATAGGGGGTAGAGACACTCCCAAGCTTGCACACACTAAAACAAGAACAAAAAACAACAAAAGAAAAGCATCTGTAACAGAAAGTGACACAGACATGTGGGGAGTGGTGCAATGCACTGGCTGTGGAGCAGCAGTCTTCCGGGAGACATTCTGGAGACTGCATTGCTGCCATATTTACAGGCACCTCTCTGGTCTGAGGGAGGAGGTTGTTTGTTTCCATGCTGACCTGGCAAGGATTCAGGAAACCTGCTCCCCTACCCAAGGACCACCCAGGCCACTGCCACTACCTCAGAGGTTGCCAAGAAAGAGGAATGGTTGGACCATGGTGGGCTCAGAGAGGGTGAGGATGGTGGAACAGATGTGCTTTCCTCTAGTTGTGCCTCTCCACAGTTCATTCATCACTCTGGTGGAGCATGGTTCCTCTATGGAGGCACCCACAGTGGAGACCAAGGAGGATGCTGAGAACCTCCACAATGGAGACCCAACAGAGGGTGGCACAGGACCACACAGGGGAAGGAAACAACTCCTGGTGGGGTACTTAGTTGTTAGGGGGATAGAACTCAGGAGGGAGGGGAAGGGAGGTAAGGTGTCTGCCTGGCACCATGGCTTGGAGGGACAGGAAATGAATCCTCAGGATTGTGGGAGCAGCTGCAAGGGGGAGGGAGTTGGATGTCATTATCCACCTAGGGACAAATTACCTGGCTGAAAATGGGATCAGAGCAGTGCAACAGGAGTTTGTGGAGTTGGGGAGGAGCCTTAGACAAGTAGCATACATGGTAACTTTCTCAGAAGTGCTACCTGTCTATGGTGTGGATGAGACTAAGGTACACAACACCATGGGATTCAGTGACTGTTTGAAAAACAGGTGCAGAGAGAGAAAACTGGTGCAGAGCTCAGGGATTTGGCTTCATTGGGGACTGGGGCTCCACCTGGAGGGATGCAGGCCTATACAGGCACAATGGTCTGCAGCTATCCAACGAGGAGAACCAGGATCCTAGGTGATAGGTTTAAATGCTTCATTGGCAAGCATTTAAACTAGCCAAGGGGGGAGGCACTGAAAAGGATAAGGGAAATCCTAGCCCCCCCCCAAAAAAAATCAGGGTAGTTAGTGAGGTAAACACCAAGATAGAGCAGTTGATAGGGAGAAGGGCAGGGGTAAATGGAGAAAAAGACAAAGGCAGTAAGGACAGGGATAGGGCAAAAAGAAATAAAGCCATTAAAAAATGGAGGGTAATAAGAACCAATGCCCGTAGTCTAGGTGAAAAGCTCCCCGAAATAGTGGCCTTGATGGAAGAGGGATGCCTGGATATCATGGCAGTCACAGAAACATGGTACACAGAGAACCAGGATTGGGATGTCAACATACCAGGGTACACAATCTACAGAAGGGACAGGGAGGGAAGAAGAGGAGTAACTCTTTATGTAAAGGACTGGATCAAAGCAACAGCACTAAAGGGTAAACAGGGAGGAAAGGAGGCACTGTGGGTCACCCTGGAGACAGGAAATGGCTCCACAATACACACAGGGGTTGTATACAGACCCCCGTCTCAGTGGGAGAAAATAGACAAGGAAATGATAGAAGGCATCCCTGGGATGGCAGAGAAAGGAGAGATATTGCTGATGGGGGACCTGAATATGCCAGATGTTAACTGGAGCACCTTTGCTGCAGCCACATCCAAGAACAGGGCCATTCTCGATGCCCTACAGGGGGCATGCCTCAGACAGCTAGTTTTGTAACCCACTTGGGAGGGAGCTATCTTAGACCTGGTACTGTCAAATAGGGATGGAGAGAGAATCTCTGATCTTGAAGTGGGTAGCTATCTGGGTACAAACGAGCATCAAACAGTGTGATTCATGATGAACTTAGCTGTAGAGTCAAGCCACAGAAAAGTGAAGGTACTGGACTTCAGGAGGGCTGATTTTTTCAAAATGGGAGAGTGCCTCAGAAAAGCACTAGCAAACAGGCAAGAAGGTAGGGTGGAGCAACAATGGGGAAACATCAAAACTGCCATCGCAGAGGCAACAAGCCTTTGTGTGAAGCAAATAAACAAATCAAAAAGAAAGAAAAAAACACTATGGTTCTTAAAAGAAGTGGCAGGGAAGGTAAGGGAGAAAAAGATAGCATTCAGGAGGTAAAAAGAAACACAGAAGGAGCAGGACAGAGAACTGTACCAGTTAAAGCAGAAGGAAATGGGGAAGGCAGTCAGAATAGCAAAGGCCCAAACCAAGGAAAAGATAGCCAACTCAGTTAAGCAGGGGAATAAAACCTTTTATAGGTACATTAGGGAGCAAAGAAAGACTAAGGCAGGGATACTGAGGCTGAATAAAGAGGAAGATGGTTGAGCAGAGAGGGACAGTGAAAAAGCAGGGATACTGAATGAATACTTCTGCTCAGTATTCACAATGGAAAAGCAGGGGGAGATACCTAATCCAGTCAACAGAAGCACTCTGGATAGGGGGTTGTTATCAGTCCTTTCACAGAAGAATGGATTCTGAAAGAACTCTTAAAACTGAAGGTGGATAAAGCAATGGGGCCTGATGGGATTCACCCCAAAATTCTAAAAGAACTAAGGGAAGAACTAGTAACACCACTGACTACCCTTTTTAATAAATCGTGGGAGGATGGTGTAGTACCTGAGGACCGGAGGAGGGAAGATGTGATTCCCTTCACAAAAGTAGGAGCAAGACAGAGGCAGGAAACTACAGACTTGTGAGTTTGATCTCAGTGGTAGGGAAAATGATGGAATCACTTCTGAAGGAAAGAATTGTTGAATACCTAGAGGCCAGTGGGGCACAGGACTCATGGCAGCATGAATTCACAGCAGGAAGGTCATGTCAGACAAATCTAATGGATTTCTTTGACTGGGTGACCAAAGTAGTAGACCAGGGAGGGGCTGTGGACATGGCCTACCTAGACTTAAGCAAGGCATTTGACATAGGCCTGCACAAAAGATTAATAAACAAATTAGCCAGTCTGCGAGTGGGTCCCAGGGTGGTAGCCTGGGTAAAACACTGGCTGGACAACAGGACACGGGGGGTAATAGTAAATGGAGTCCACAGTGAAGAAAGAAGGGTTACTAGTGGGGTACCGCAGGGTTCAGTACTGGGGCCGGTCCTTTTTAATGTCTTTATAAGTGACACTGCAGAGGGACTGGAACGGAAAATATGTCTCTTCACAGATGACACAAAGATCTGCAACAGGGTTGATACACAGGGTGGGGGTGGAAAGGATGAAAAGGGACTTGGCAAGGTTGGAGGAATGGTCAAATGTGTGGCAGCTTAGATTCAATGCAAAGAAGTGCAAAGTAATGCACCTGGAAAACAAAAACCCAGGGGAAGAGTACACAATGGGGGGTGAGATACTGACAACAACAAAAATGGAAAGGGATCTGGGAGTAGTCATATCAGATGACCTAAAGGTGGGTCAGCAATGTGAGAAGGCAGTAAGGAGGGCTGGGGGATACTGGGATTCATAGGGAGAGGCATCACCAGTAGAAAACAGGAAGTTGTTGGCCCTCTGTACAGACATTTGGCAAGACCCCATCTGGAGTACTGTGTACAGTTCAGGAGATCCTATCTCCGCAATGACATAGACAGGGTGGAAGCTGTCCAGAGAAGGGCAACTAAAATGATGCAGGGTCTGCATCAGAAGACATATGAAGAAAGACTAAAGGAACTAAAGATGTATAGCCTCGAGGAAAGGAGGGAGAGGGGGGACATGATAGAAACTTTCAAATACCTCAAGGAAATCAACAAAGTCCAAGAGGGTAGCATCTTTCAGAAAAAGAGATGTGGAAGAACAAGGGGGCACAATTTGAAGATAGAGGGGGGACAGCTCAGAGGTAATGTGAGAAAGTATTTCTTCACAGAGAGGGTTGTAGATGCATGGAACAGCCTTCCTGAGGACAGGGCCAGTTCCAGGATGTTCTGGGCCCTGGTGCAAGACTTTGTAGTGGCCCCTCCCGAAGTTTGTTAAACACCCTAAAGTTAGTCCACCCCCACCTGCCTGCCGACCCACTGACTGTGCCCAGCCTATTCAGGACACAACTGTTGTAAAACTAGGCTGTAACAGGGCTGGAGGTCGCTGCCACCGCCTGGCCCAATACTAACCCAGTATATCTCTTGTGTTCACTTCTATTCTCTCAGTCACTCCCCCAACACCGGCTGCTGACTTGCTGAGGCCCCTAGCCTAGCTCTGCTCTCCTCCTTCCTTTTCAATTCCTCCCCGGACCCCATCCCAAGTTTGCCACTTTGCCAGCAGCTGCTGAAGAACTGCCTGCCAAACTGGAACTCAAGGAGTCAGCTCAGTATGCACTTCACATACACGACAGTCTACAATGTGAGGGTGTGTTTTCCTTTTTAAAATGTATTCATTTCTTTCATTTGTTGTTGAAAGTTGTAGCATGACACAGAGCTGCTGGTGCTGTTTAAGGCCTGTGTTAGGCTAACTCTCTGACTCGAGCTGAAGACAGAAACCGCTGGCTGCATCCAACCACTACCTCCACTCACTCAATCTGCACATCTCAGGAGATTGTGTGAGGGAGGGTACTACTGGGTCGCACAAGCATGGTTAACTCCTCCTGCTGCTCACCGGGCAGCCTATCTGCATGAGCTGAGTAGCCTGACTATGGATAAGCCCCTCCCAACAGGCCCCCATGATTGGAAGGAGCACTGGAGAAGAGAGGATGAGCGATGCATGCGTGCGGACTGCCAACAGCCTGAGCCAGCATGGAGGGGGAGCTGCCCACTGCCGAGGTGGAGTAATCATAACTGCAGCCACTGCCAGACCAGGAGTGGAGGTAGGAGAAGGAATCGAGGAGAGGCCGAGCTGAGGAGGTAGGACAAGCAGACTAGCAGGAGCAAGTGGCTGCGAATCCCGATTGTGACATGGAGCCAAACTCTAGTGCACAGACATAGGCGGGCAGGACCCCATGGGATTTAAATGGCACAGTAAGTAGAGCGGCAGCCTCCAGGCTTACTCAGCAGCCTCTCATCCTCATTGCCGAACAGCCATAAGTGTTAGGGGCCTGGGGACCAGGCAGTCACCAGTGGTAGTGTTTTTACTGATGGAGCACTGGTGCGCGCCACTATTAAATTAAAAAAAATGACAATTTGGACTTCAGGGGCCATGCCCATGGGCCCTCCTGGTTGTCTGGGCCCTGGTGCAGTGGCATCCCTTGTACTGTCTCTGATGCTGGCCCTGCATGAGGAGGTCGTAGAGTCAAAAATAGTGGGGGAATTCAAGAATGCATGGGACAGACATAAGGCAATTCTAGTGGGGGGTAGGAGGAAGTAGGCTGTTGGTTAACTAAGATCTGCAGCTTATCTGTTAGGTAGGGAAATGGGCAGACTAGGTGGGCCAAGTGGTCCTTATCTGCCATCAAAGTCTATGTTTCTATGTTTCTATGTTACTGAGTTAATCAAAGAGGGAGTGAATCCTGATATTTCAGCAGCTATGGTGACGAGCTCAGGCAAAGAAAACCTCAAATGGTGGGGACTCTTTTTCTTTCACTGATTTTGTTTTGGACTTATTTGAACACAGCTCCAGGATCCAGAAGTCCAGGAAAGAAAGACGACGCCTGAAGAACCAGTGACAACAAAAGATTGATGGACACAAGGGGCTAACATATGAAAATGCTGAAACTAAACTGATCACTGATTGTGATATTCTTTCAGAACAAGCTAATTATGTTTCTCTCCAGGGTTATTTTAAACAGCTGGGGATGAAATAAAAACAGGGTGAACCTATAACATGCTTCTATGTTTTGCACACACTCCCTGCAAAACCAAATGGGAGGCACTGCCCTTAATTAAAAACACAGCTGCACTATTGATTTTGTGTGTACTGAAACACTTTACTTTGGTTTTCAAATAGCAGGGCACTATAACCAGGAGCTTATCAGGTCTGCAAAAACAACTTAATTCATACACAAAACTTATCAAAATTACTTCGGTCCTTATTATAAGCAAAACCACTTTTTTGCAATAGTTGTGAATTGAAACATTCTCACCCGGCTCTTCTCACAGTCTATTTTTAAACTCAAAACATTTAATAAATTAATTTGTGGCTCAGTTGCCTAAATCCTCCTGGGTTTCTTTGTAGAAGGCTCACTTTGATTTATGCGCTTTGCGGGTGGTTGAGGGTTGAGTGGTTGCAAAGTGCAGAAATCAAATCGAACCTTCCACAAAGAAACCCAGGAGGATTTAGACAATTGAGCCACAAATTAATTAATTTTGATAAGTGCTGTGTATGAATTAAGTTGTTTTCCCAGATCTGATAAGCTCCTGGTTATAGTGCCCTGCTATTTGAAAAACAAAGTAAAGTGTTTCAGTACACACAAAATCAGCAGTGTGGCTGTGTTTTTTATAAAGGGGCAGTGCCTTCCATTTGGTTTTGTGGGGAGTGTGTGCAAAACATGTAAGCATGTTGTATGAAACCCTAGGGAGTGCATGACAGATGTTCAGACTGTAGGTCTTAAAAATTGTATAAAGAATAAAAAAATAAAGACTAAACTGAGCACGAGCAACTGGTTCAAATTGTGTTTGAAAGAGAGTGAACCTTTGTTTACAAATTATAATGGGCTACTGTACAGAGTTCAGGTTAAACCTCAGACACAGGACCTGATAGAACAATTGGTTATACCGTAAAAGTATAGATCTGAGTTGTTACAGGTAGCACATGATAGTTCTATGGCTGGTCACTTGGGGAGGGATTGCACCCTTGCCAGATTGCTGTACAGATTTTACTGGCCTGGAATTCATGAAGATGTTGCTACCTATTGCAGTTCTTGTGCTAAGTGTCAGAAAGAAGCTCCAGTGACTAAAAAAAAACCAAGATGCCCCCGTGCCCCTACCCTTGACAGATGTGCCTTTTGAGAGAATTGCAATGGATATGGTTGGCCCCTTAGACAAAAGTAAAAAGGGTAATTGATTCCTTTTGGTAGTATGTGACTATGTTACTCAATACACAGAGGCAGGCCCAATGCATACTGTCACAGCCCCAAAAGTGGCAGCAGAACTTGCCAACATTTTCAGCAGGGTGGGCATACCAAAAGAGATTATTACTGTTCAAGGTAGTAATTTTGGCGCTGCATTACTGAAGGAGCTGTACTGACTACTAGGTATCACTGCTTAAGAACCTCCCCTTATCACCCTCAGACAGACAGTCTTGTTGAGCATTTTAATCAAACCCTAAAATGCATGTTAAAAAGGTTTGTAAAAGGGGAAGGGAAAGACTTGGACCAATACTTATCTTACCTGCTTTCTGCTTACAGAGAAGTGCCACAGGTGTCAACAGGTTTTTCACAATTTGAAATACTGTATGGTAGACAACTTAGAAGGCCACTAGATGTAATAAAAGAAACATGGAAAGATAACCCCCATCAGAAACAATCTATTATATCTTGTATGTGTGCCCTGAGAAGAAAGTTGGCAAAATATGTTGAAATCACCCATAGTAATCAAGAAAAGGCCCAAAACCAACAGGTGGTGTATTATGACCATGGGGTAAAAGGATAGGTTTTTGAGCCAGGTGGAGAGGTCTTGCTACTGTTACCCACTACAGAAAAGAAACTGTTAATGAAGTGGCAAGGGCCTTTAAAGTGTTTAGACATACCGGCATAGTTAATTATGAAATTTAGACCCTGATAGGAAAAGTCCTACTAAGATATACCATGCTAACCTCCTCAAGAAATGGGCTGAAAAAACACCAAAAGCTGTTTTGCTGGTTTTACCAGAAACTGATAAAGAAGATATTGATGTAGCTTATGATAGATTGGCACAAACTGTAACTCCTGATGCTGTCAAGGTGAATCTTTCTTTAACCTCTGAACAAACCACAGAAATTCATAACTTGCTAAAGACTTTTTGCAGTACTTTTATCACAGTACCAGGCCGAGCAAAATGGATCGAGCACGCAGTAGTGACAAGGAATGCTCGCCCTATTAGACAAAAAAGATACAGATTACCAGAACGGTTAAGAGCTGACATGGTTAAGGAAATACAAAAAAATGAAAAAATTGGGTATCATAGAAGATTTGAGAAGTGCTTGGTCATCACTGATGGTGATTGTAAACAAAAAAGTAGCGGGTGTATGAATCTGCCTTGATTTTAGGAAACTTAATCAGGTGCCAGAATTTGACAGTTATCCTATGCCCAGGATAGATGATTTGGTGGACAGACTGGGAAGTGCTAAGTATATCAGTACCCTCAATCTGACCAAGGGTTACTGGCAAATCCCGCTACCTAAAGAATCCAGAGACAAAACTGCATTTGCCACTCCCATAGGAGTCTATCAGTTCACCATCACGGTGTTTGAGACATGGCGCACCCGCCACATTCCAGCAGTACATGGATGTTATTTTATCTCCTCATACTGGTATTGTGCTGCATACCTGGATGATGTCATGGTGTACAGTCCATCTGGAAAAGTCACCTGGAACACCTATGAGCAGTTATCCAATCAATCAAAAAGGAAGGTCTGACAATTAATCCTACCAAGTGTGCATTGGGCATTCAGGAAACCAGATATTTGGGCTATGTTTTGGGAAATGAAGAAGTCAAGCCAGAAGTTACTAAGATAGAAGCTGTAGCTATCAGCCCTGTCCCTAAAACAAAGAAGCCTGTCAGGTAATTTTTAGGGCTGGCTGGTTATTATCAAAGATTTGTTCTCAGCTATGCCGAGTTATCTACTGCCCTCACTGAACTCACAAAGAAATGGTTCCAGAATAATGTGAAATGGACCCCAGAGTGTGACAAGGCTTTTTGGGCCATTAAGGCTGCATTATGTTCAGCCTGTTTTAAGAAGCCCAGACTTTGAGAAACCATTTTTGTTATAGACAGATGCATCAAAGGTACTGTAGGCCTAGGTGCAGTCTTCAGCAAGCATATAGATGGGTAAGAACATCCTATTCTATACATAAATAGGAAATTGCATGACAGTGAGAAAAGGTACTCCACCAATGAAAAGGAATGCCTAGCAGCAAAGTGGGCCATGGAGTCCCTTAAGTTTTACTTACTAGGAGCTGACTTTGTACTTGTAACAGATCACAGTCCTCTCTGTTGGCTTAACCAAATGAAGGATACAAATTCCAGAATCATACAGTGGTACCTGGCACTGCAGCCATTTAAATGTAAAGTGATGCACAAGTCCAAGAAAGAGAATGTCAATGCTGATTTTCTGTCAAGATATGGATCAGGAATTGAGAGTTTCAAAGGTTGAAAAATATGAGTTGAAATGTCTCTGTTTGCAGTACTGCATATGCACTGAACTGCAAAGATTATAAGCTACTGTAATGTTAAAGGAGAATTTAAAGAATGTTTTGAAACCTGTTTTTTTTAAACATGTTCCCTCTTAAAGAGGGGAGGGTATGTGATGGAGTTGAATATGGCCCTGTGCCAGTTGTTACAGAGAAAGAGTTTAAATGCAAGGATATATTCTATTCTCTCCTTTTCTGTCTGTTCTCTGTCTGGTTGAGAAACCAAATTTTCTTGTGAGGACTTGATCAACCCCCTTCTCTGTCTAGTTGTGCAATCTCATTGTCTCGTGGGACCTAGGACTTGATCACCCCAATGGTCTTGCAATTCTCTGCCTCTTTCTATATCTCTACCCTCACTTGCTGTTCTGTCTTTTCTTCCTCCTTGCATATCAGTTGGTATAAAATATATGTGAATAATTTTGTGAAAATGTCACTGATACTGGGATCCCTTTGTTTAGACCTGTATATAGTTATAATGTTGAAATGACTGCAAAAAGCTATTTGGAACCCAAGGGGTTAACCTGATATGCAGTTGCTAAGCCTCTTGCAGAGAAGTAAACAAGAGCTCAGTTCTGGGTCACAGTGTCCTTGTTGTTGCACCTGCTGAAACTGAGAAGAACACTGTGTGAGAAGCAGGATGTTCTCAACTCGCTCCTGCAAAGACTTGTTACAAAAAGAGCTGCAATGTTTTGCAGAGAGAGAGAGAGAGGGAGAGAGAGACAGAGACAGAGATAGACTGAGATTTGAAATTGAGAAGAAAAAGACTCTACTTTCTGTGTTTGTACTGCCATTGTAAATAGTTATTCTGAACAATTTTATTTTTTTGTATTTTATTGTTATTAACAATAAAACATTTGTTGTGAATTTTACAGTTCCTCCTGGTTTTCCTATGCTTCCTGATCTGTGCCTCAATGACACGGTGCACTTGCTATTGACAGGTCCCTGTCTTAATCTCGCCCTGTCACAGACCTGCAGCTTGGGGGGGGGGAATGGAGAATTGTGGTGTCTCACTCTTCACATCCATGGAGAAGCAGCTTATGTGGCACAGGAGTACAGTGCATTGCTTCATCTGTCAGCACCACATAGTGTGTCCCACAGAGTTGCGGATGATGGCAGCTATGTTGAGTTGCCGACATTACATAGGCAGAGATCTCCCACTACTGACTGCACAGGGGATGGCTTCTCTCCCTGCTTGTCATGCTGCCTCTTGCCTTGTGTCTCTTGTGGGCCATCTCTGGATAGAGCTTAGGAGAGGCTAGTGTCAGCAACATTGGGACTGAGATACATGCGTGCCCTACTAAAGCAGTGCTAGCCAATGTCCGATGCCAAGCACCACAGGGACTGCAGGAGTTAGTGACATTCCTCGGGCCACCCAGACCCAGCAATGCAAGTAATGGCATGGTCAGCAGTCATACTGCAGTGCACTGTACTCCCCACAACCACATCTTTCTCTGTCTCAATGTCCCTCAGCACAGCGGGTGCCTGCTTGCATGGTCGGGGGCATGGCGCCACACACACACACACACACACACACACACACACACACTGAATTACCGGGGTTACATGTCTCTCTGTGTGGGGCCGGTGGGTGGGTATAATGGATGGCAGGGAAGTGAGTGTTTCTGTGGGTACATGGAGATCTGTGGGGCAGGTGGGTGGATAGAATGAAAGGCGCAGCAGTGAATGTTTGTGGGGGTAAATGGAGATCTGCAGGGTGGGTGGGTATCTATCAAGGAATGCAGATTTTCTGGGGAGACATGCAGATCTGCATGGACCTGGGTGGGTACAACAGGCTTCATGGCACTTGCTTGCCCTTGCTTAGTGAGCATTTCAATGGCTGCCACACACTATATCTCTGCCTGAACACTGAGAAAATATGGCTGCTGGAGAGAGATTGTGCTGCGTGGACTTCTTACCTTGACTGTTCGTTAACAGTCATTAATGAACAGTCACATGGTGGGATTCAGCCAATTCTGTTTCTGTATTTCCTACCCCATGTTATAAAATCCTGTAATACACACCCATTTGTGGCTTATTACTTACAGATAGTTCAGGTTCTCATTTAGTTTGCCACCATCCTCAAGGGAGTCCACCACCCTGGCAAGTTTATTGCTATTAGCAAATTTAAGAAGACTACTGGAAACTCTAGCCTCTATTGTTGGTGAAAATGTTAAAGAGCAGCGGGCTCAAAACAATCGCTGATAGATGCTGCTGGGTACCCATTTCAATCATAACCCTCCACTTCATGCCCCGAAGTCAGTGTAATCCCTGCCCCCAAGCTGCAGCATAGCCTGGTGTATCTTGCAATGGGCTGAAGCCCTTAGGTATTGAGACATATGGCCCTGGGTCATGGAGTGTCAGTTGGAGTCTGTGCAAGTTTCACAGTGCTTCCACCTAGCAGGTGCTTTCTGACAGGGTTGGTGCCAGGGGATTCCTACCAGCAAACTATAAAAAAGAGTATCCTCCACCCACACCCAATATCAGGGGACTAACATAATAAATAACAATCTCACAATTATCAGATTTATAGTACACTATAACTTAAAATACATTAAATATATGGCAGACAAAAATAACAAAGGAAACAATATTTGCAATACAAAATGCTATCTCAAGGTAATTAAGGGGGTATGCTGAAGGACTAGTGTAGTGAGGAAAAGGGAAAGAAACAAGAGAAGAAATGCAGAATATAATAATTGCAATTCATATGCTTACTTAATCAGGAATATGAATAATATGCACCGGTCCCAACACCTGGCAACCCCAACCTTCCTCTCAGTACTGCAATATCCCCACTCACTGGCGAACCAGTGTACAGTCCCTCTGGGTGCTCCAAAACAGTTTGTACAGTACGTGCATGCTAATGAGCTGACAAGCTGCAGTCCTGCGATGCTGAGGAATTTCAGCACTATGGAATGGGATTAACTTAAATGAGCTCAAAATCGCAATGCAAATAAAGTCCCAAACTACATATGCATTGTCCCCACTGTGTGTTCAAAATAAAGATTTACAAATGTCTTTACTGTGGCTACCTTTGGATTTCAACTCTTTGCTGTGCAGCAACACCAAGTACCGTTCTGTCTACCCAACTAACGGAGGGTCTGATCCACAGAAGACCTTCACCAGGATCTTCACCCATGGAGGGGTGGCTGCACAAGCTTGTGGAGTGCAGAGGTCCTTCTCTACACATACAGATGACTTCTGCACATCCTTAGCCCTGGATGCTGACTCCCTCCACACCAGATCCTGAGCCATGTGCATGGTTATGTGAGAGACTAGGGCCAGCAAAGGGGAAGGGTGTGCATGCACCCCATGCTCAAAACATTCTCCCCATTGGAGAGGGCCACTGGAGGGGTGGAGGCTACTCAGCCCTGAGGGCTAAAGAAGTAGGCACATGACCCCTATTCATAGTCACAGGTTGGTCCTCGAGGCCCAATCATCCTCCCCCCACACCAGCTCCCAGCCCTGAGAGTCTTCAAAGTGAGCTTATTCTGTACCAGCACCTGTTGACAGCTACTGATTTTTATTTTTACTGCTGACATAGATGAGGCAGTCCTTGAAGGACTGCTGTATCCCACCAGCCCCTGCTCTAGGCAGAGTCAGGACTCCATCAGCAAGCTGTCCTGATCATCCAATAGGATGCCTGGTGTCTGGCACTACTCTGGCTTCCCTTGCCATCCCCTGCCCCTGATGAAGCACCCCACTCATGAGGAACAGTAGGTAGGAGTTGTGGATACCACATAGTGGATGGTCATTGAGGTGCATAGCTCCACAGCCTGGGTATGCTCCAAATACACATATCCTGATCTGCTTTATTGATCAGGCCCTAATTAACATTTGTAAAAATTGTTGCAAGCAAGGCTCTGGTCAGTACTCAGAGACTCTGTACTTCAATAGTTTCTGGAAGGATTTGATTGAGGGGAATCCCCGTTTGTATCTGTGTATGTCCTGGCCCTTCATCTGGATGAGGGCTGAAGCAAATCACTCTCTAGTCTGTCCCTCACCATCATCTTCACCCCACAAGGGGACTTCTTTTCACTTTTCCAAAAAGCAGAAGACACTCAGGGCTAAGTTGAGAAATCCAGAGAACTGGCTTGGCTCTTCCGAGACCCAGAGCTGTCAAGGCAACTCTGTTCTCTGAATAGTACTTAGATATATTGTAAGGCAACCCTGAGTCTGAAGAGCAACAGAAAAGGCAACCCTGAGTCTGATTCTGTTAGAAATGCTGGCTAGAATTCACAGACACACACACACACACACACGCACATGCACACGCGCACACACACACACTCCTTAAGCTGGCAAACTGCAGCTGCTTTTCACATATACTTACTGTTTTTTATTACCTAATGGGAGGGTCTGAACTCAGTCTTGTCCTTCAATTGACTGCCAATTCATGCCCTTGCCTGGGACTACATGTCCCATGACTCATATGGGCAACATCCTGTGTTTCTTGATGATGTGAGGCTTTGGCACCTTCCTAGTTGGTCCACAGAGATCATTGCTTACTGTGTGACTCCTGATCCCTTTGACAGTTTCAGGGTCAGGGATTGCCCAAGATGGCGGCCCCCATGCCTTGATGGGCTTTCTTTATTATTATGAACAAATTCATCCCTAGTTGTGGCTTCTGCTCATTTTCTCCTGATTGTTTCCAGTCCTCACTGCCTGCCCTGAGGACAGGGAGAAAATGGTGCATGTTTGGGAGTGCCTCAGCATTCTGCTTCTTTTTGAGCTGGTGGCAACTTTGAAGTGCAGCTGTGAGCTGCCATGTCTGTGTGGCTATTCCTGCTGCTTCTAGGAGGGAGCCAAAAGTTCATGCTGGCTTCCAGCTGTGCTCCCTGGCACCATCTGCAGTCCTGGCACTTGAAGCAAAGAGCAAAGGCAGCAGGACAGGAGGGAGTGCTGGCTCAGGGTAGAGAGCTAAAATTTAAGCCCTCATTTAAGAGGAAAGCTACAGTAGTCAGAAATCCATTTGTATATACATTGAGTATACCACACTGGTGTACATTGGTGTGATGTGTATCATGTGCTACAGTGTCAAATGCCTAGCTGAATACCAAATAACCTATGTTTATCAGTGGTGGATCCAGGATTTTGAAATGGGGGTGCTGAGGGTGGTATGCACTCTTGATATGCCTTTATACTGTCTTCAAGTATGTTTTTCATTACATTTTGACAGAAAATATAAATGCGATCCATAATTTTGAATGTATGTTTTATTACAATAAATAAACCAGACTTCTTCAACAAAGTGAAATGCAGCAGCACCAAGCAAGCAAGTTACAATGCAGAATGCAGCCGTCCTCTTCACTTCCTCTAGATCCACCACTGATGTTTATGACCCTAACCCATCCTCCTCCCTGGTCAGCTCCTCAAATAATGTGAAAAAGTTGGTTTTGACCAATCTGTCCCTCCCAAAGGGGGTGAGAACCTCAGCCTCAATCTAGTTATCCATTACTCTATCCACAATAATGAATTCCCAGACATTGCCCAGCACTGATATTAGGCTGATTGGTCTATAGTTGCCCAGATCTGATCTTGGCCCCTTATTGAAGATGGGGACCTTTTTCATCACTTTCCAGTCCTCTAGCACCACATCAGTACAGACGGACTCAAAAGATTACTGTAGGAGGCCTTGCCATTTTTCCTTTATTCCATGATTATCGTGGGGTGTATCCCATCCACCTGTTGGGAATTACATGGCTTGATATTTGCTATGTAGTCAGTTACAAGGGAAAACATAATATCCATTGACTACATCATGGCTATACTTGATTCCATTAGCTCTCTCAATGAGTACCCTCCCCTCTTTGTGGCCCTTTGGTGAACACTAAAGCAAGTTGTTCATTTAGCATTTCAGCCATTGCCCATGGCTTATAGTACGCACAGGCTAATCCTCCTTCCTTTTTCCATTTATGTACTGTACTGGAAGAAGGTTGTGGTGTTATCTGCAGATCTTGTTGTTTTTCTGATTTCCAGTCCCTCTTTGGCTTTCATAAGTCTACCTTTTCAGTCCCTCAATACTGCTCTGCAAGCTTCTCTTGTCTGGAGGCAACCTCTCTTTTGGGTCTATGCGATAAAGGCAATCGCGGAAAGGCGATCGCCATTAGGGTGAATGTACATGGGTGAAACTCCATTTAGCTGATGCATACTCCTGGCATATGGCAAAAGGGCACCGGGAGCTTGCTATTTTTTTATGTGGAGGGCTTTGCCCCCCACAACTCCCCCATGAGGGGCTTCACCCTCTGAACCCCCCTACTAAAGATTCTCAACTCCAAGGGGGTGCATGTTGGGAGGGTGAAAATAAATAAAAAAACATTTTGGTGGACCGGCGCAAAAATCCCGGCATGTCCAGCACTGAACTCTAGCCTGCCACGAATCCACCATGCCACGCTGCCAGCTCAGCAACCCACTGTTGCACTACACCTCACAAACCCTCCCCCCTCTGCCCATCGCACAGCATGCTTGCTCCCCCTGCATGCGTATATACATATAGCGACAGGATGTCACTATAGCCGTATTTTCCCCCTGTCCAGTAGCCCTGTGAGCAGGCAGCGTTATTGAGTTGCCCTTTTTGTAAGCGCTCAATTGCGGTCACCGTTCTCACAGGATACTACTTCTTTCCAGCATGTCTATATCCTTTTTTTGTAGAATGAAGTGTAGGATCAATTGGCTTGGGTACCTGTTGATCCAGGAGTCCACTTCTTGGTCCATCTCCCCATACTGTTCAAAGGGATGCAGACCTCTGCAGCTGCTTTAAGGATATTCTTCAGCAAACTTCACATGTGCTCTGCATGACCAGCATCATGCAGCTTCTCCAGACTTTTAAATGTCGTATTCCTCATCTTGGCAAAGTCTGCCTTTTCTGAAGTTCTCGACCTTGGAGGCTGAGACCCTACTAGTCTTCCCTTTCACCAGGGGAAAGGCAACCTGGTTGTGATCACTGCCTTCTACTGGTTTCCTGACGTATATGCTAGAGATGATCCTATCCCCATATCTGAGAACATGGCCAAGGATGTCTTTAAACCTAGTCCCTTGTTGAACATACTGTTCTAGAAAGCGGTCCTTGACGGTGGACTGAAACTTAGTCTCAGCGTACAACTCCTAGCGAGATTATTTGAAAGTAAGTGGCATTGTAAAACAAACATTATAAGTATTAGGACAAGCTGTAGGAAAATGAAAGTACTGAAGTTGGAATAATGGCTCACTCACCAAATACATGTGCATATACATAATTTTTATTTAACTGCTAGTACAATATGTATCAGGTCAACATTTCATGTTAAAAGGTTTACATTGTATCAGGGTTACAAATAAAACATTCTTAGAATTTTTAGCTTTATATATTTATGTCTATATGTATATATTTATAAAGTAATATGGGTTGCTGTACATCAAGCCCATCTTTATTATTGCATACTGTTTGCAGTTTTTAATTAATATACTATGTTATTAATGCTGCCTGTAAACATTGTAAAAAGAAAAGAACTCTGCTATTTCATTGTACAGTGATAAACTGTATACTCTTCTCAATAGATTTCAAATATCTGTTTCCTACAAAAATAAAGCATACTTGATTGAAATGGCATTTATTTTGACTAATTTGCCTGTCCTGTTCTCTGCCTTTATTTACTGGAAACTACTGACTTCTGGGGTGAGCAAGTGAAAGGAGGAAATTTATTCAGATGTTTAGAATTGCATCTGTATTTCAATTATACATATCATAAGTATGTGTACTCACTGAGTGTCAAAGAAAACTTTCTTTTTTATATTATACTAGTGTGCTTCTGTTCAAGCTGTGTAATAATAAAAAAGACCAGTTCAGATATATCAGACAGAAAGATAAGATCTTTAGTTCCAATGTAAACCTCCTATTGTTCTGCTCACCTGAAGTTTTGTTCTACCTCAGTTTGTGGGAGTGCTTGTATGGATTTTAGCTATAAAGCACAATAAAGTAAATTGGCCTGAGGTTATAAAGTGCACCTCTGAGGCACACTGCCATTTTTAGGAATGTGGGCAGAGCCTATAGCACTATTGGGATCACTCTGTAGCTTTGAAAATGGCTGATTGTGGAACCTTCTGTTGGACTCTTGGAAATATCCTTCCGAAAGCCCAATGGAGCTTGAACCCCTCTGCCACGATTGGCCGCTACGGAATACCAGCTGCACTATTTTGGCTGTTACTTCTGCATTCTTGTGCATGAACTGTGCATGTGCAACTTGCACACATGTGCAGTTCTGCCAGCGACATCACGTGAATGGCAAAATGCCATTCATCACAACTGCGCATGTGCGAGTGCTGTATATGCACAGTTGTGTTGTCGGCACCAGCTCCATGGCACTCAGTGCCCCCATTTCCACCAGCTCAAGTGGCACACTGGAAACCCATCCCAGTGTGCTGAACTTTTTTCCTGTGACCTCCCCAACTCATGTGGCACAATGGGATCCCACCCCAGTGTGCCCAAACATGTTTAATTTCATCCACCGACATTGGGGTGCCCAATCCCCGTGTCAGCATTATATGCACTCCCCAGTCATGCAGCACACTGGGAGCCCACTCTAGTGTACCTAATTTTTTTCTATCCCCCACTGACATTGAGGTGCCCAATCCCCATATCGACATCCTGTACAACCCCTCACACTTATGTGGCACATTGGGAGCCCACCTCAGTGTGCCTAAATGTATTCTTTTCATGTTTTCTGCAAAAAAGAAAATGGTCCCTCGTCAGCTCTGCACTCATTTTTTTCTTCCCCTTTAAAAAGAAACTGGTCCCTCTTTGTCACTCCAATCCCCTCCCCATCCCCACCCTCCCACTGAGCACCCACCTCCCCACCCCTTTACCCCATACTTACCTCTGGAGGTTGGCATGTCTTCTTCTCTGGACGAGACATGTCTGCACCCTTCAAAGCCGAGCCTTGAACTGAAGAATCTAAGGTAAGCCTGCTATAGTGACATTCAATAGGGTTTTCAACTTATGCTGATAAATCAGCCATTTTTTGGAAGTTGTGCCCCAAATTTTCAACACTGAGTTCTTGTGACCCCACCTTGTGAAAACTGTCACTGTCATTTTGTTACTTGATTGCAAAAGGTGATTTTGTGGTTGCTGTGCGTAATCACCTTTCAGGACCAATTCACAAAGTAAAAGTGCCACTGTTCATGAGGTGGGATTCTAAAAAGCCCATGTTGCAAATTTGGTGAAAAAGTTCCAAAAAATGACTGTGTTATGAGCGTGCGTCGTGCAGTTTCTATGCACACTCCTAACTTCGCCAATTTTTTATATTTTCACTTCACATTTTCAACATTGTAATTTTTGCACACCTCCTTCAAAACAGTACCACTGTCATTTTTCACAATCTGCCCAAAATGTGTTTTCTCACATGTGGTGCAGAATAGCTTGTTCGCTCTGTGAAATCACCTTTTGGGACAAGTGAACAAAATGACAATTGCATGCCTCATGAGGAGGGTCCCAAAAAGGCCATGTTGAAAATTTGGTGCACCACTTTCAAAATAAGGCCAAGTTACACTCAGGCATTGAATAATTCCTATGCACATGTGTAACTTTGGTCACTTGGTAGCTCTTCACAGCCCTATCGGCTCTGGCTAGAACTTGTTAAATGTGCAACCTCTAGTCTTATTATGATCACCGAAGGTATAGGTTTTACTTGAATGTCCTGGAGTGAATTCTACAGCATTCTAGTTATAAAACATAGCGTGAGTACAATCAGATGACAATTGCTGAATTGGTAACAAAAATATGACTGCCTCCATATTTAGCTTAAGTTCTTACTCACCCATTTTTCAGCCTGTGTTGCATGTGATCTGTAGTGTCCCAACTGGCAAAGGGGACTAAACTGTTTTAGGTTCTTTTTTTATAGAGCAGATTCCACCGGACTGGAACCAACATGATGACATCATCGCATCAGACATCCAACATAAAAGCATCATGATGCTGAAGTCCCTGCTTGGCTTTGGCTTGTCTAGCAACACAGGACAACAACAAAAGGTGTTTGAAGGGCAAATGCCTCATATCGCGCTTGCTGATGTATCCTGAGTGCAGATCACAATGGCAAGAACAAAACATGGGCTGTTTCATCCTATCAACTATTTTAAATAATCTGCAATGAACAATAACTCAATAATAAGTACATGACACTTTCAACCAGGAGAGCTGTTGATCTCCGCATGGTATATTACGTTCTAGTAACTTAAACCTTTGTTGAGCATAATAAGACAAATGGATATTTAAATATGGCAGAGGTGCATTTTATAACCTTAGGCCAATTTACTTTATTTTACTTTATAGCTAGAAATCACACAAGTGCTCCCATAAACTGAAGTAAAAAAAACTTTAGGGGCCAGTTATTCAAAACTTTGCACTGTGAGCAAAACGTTTGTGCAGGGTTTGCGCAGTTCTGCTATATTTAAAAGATCAAATAGTGCGGGCAAACTGCATTAGCGCCAGGCAAAAGTACAATGTATTCAAAGGGCAAAAAGAAGGGTCGTGTACATGAATACAGGCGCAGTGCTATATTCAGTGCATTAGCACCATGCAAAGTGTTTTTGAGCGACTTAGCATGACACATTGCACAGTGCAAATTATTGCCCAGGAAAAGGTAGTCTTAAATTTGGGCAAACCAGCTTAGTGCAACTTTGTGGCTTTGCACAGCTTTGTGTGACTTTGCGCAGCACAGAACCATGGTTCATGGAACTCAGTAATTCACAAATGTGAATAATGGAGTTTGCGAGGATCTGCCAGTGGTGGTTTATTGACCCTAACGAGTAAATATTAAACATAGAAAGAAACCAGACATGGAAGAAGCATGCTGCACATGGATGGTATCTCCTATGATGCCATCATCTGCCACTGGTCCCAGCCATGCCAGGCATTAAGGGGTGACCTGGTGCCCAGTGGACACCCTGGCAGTGTGTCCATATAACACACACCTCCAGACCACCCTTCGGTGGACACCAATGGAATTCAGAGGACATATGCAGCACTGGGGGTGTGGAGGGTGTTGAAGGGAGGGTGTACAGGTGGCCAGTCTGCACCACATACTGGGTTCTGCCACAAGGCTGGGACAAGTCACACAGTGCAAATGGTTTAGTGTAGGGAATACCCCAACACCAGTGTGTCTGTCTGATGATATGTGCCCCCCCCGGCCACATACCACACATCTGTGCAGACACCACAGCACACACAGCCAGCCATGTACAGTATATGTCACTGTGAGTATCCCATGTCAGTGGTGCAGCATCTGCTGGTCACATAACAACATAACAGTAATGTCCACTGTCAGTACACACCTACAAGATGGGCCTGTCATTGTGTAAAGTGCAGCAGTCATTGATGCCCTACATACCATAGGCATTGCTGTGTCCCTCACACTACTGGCCCCCTTGTTACTGTAGTGTCTGCTGTGCACTGTAGCAGGAACTATAGTTTGACAATTGCATGCAGCACCACCACCTGTGCCTGTGCTGTGCAGTACCCTGGGGCACAATATTCTATGCGGTTCTGTACAAATGTAGCCTGCAGCTACCACCATACACTTCCAGACTGACCTACAGGTGGAGTTGTAAGCAGACACTGCCAGCCCCTGTACTTCCAGACTAATCTACAGGTGGAGCTGTGGGACGCTGCAATAGCGCTGGGCAAACTGCATGCAAATCAGGACATAATGAGATGCTAATCTGGATGTTTGCCCACAGACTGCCTAAGCAGGCTCATTTGCATGCCTCTTTTGAATATAGCAAATTTTTGCCCTGGGCAAATGTTTGCGCCATGCAAACATTTCAGAAACATGGTACATTTCTGCAGAATTTCAAATGCGCTGGTGCTTGCAGCTTTAATGAATCCACTCCTTTACTAGCACACACATTGGCAACATGGCTCACCCCTACCTTCCTTCATGTCGCTGTGCACTGGGCTGCTATTGTGATTTGCACCTCCTAGTTACTATATTCAGAGCTGTCTTATTTTCTGGGCTATTACTGCACTGGCACTCCCAGCCCGGTTTGCCCGACTTCCTTAGCAGGCTGTATTCAGCTAGTTTAGCACCGGTGCTATCCCTTTTGAATATAGCGGCTATTGGTTCCGGGCTAATTTAGCATGCTGGGCAATGCTAATTTAGCTGAGGCAAAATTTTGAATATCTGGCCCCAGGCGAACAGAATGATAGAAGGTTTATATTAGTGCTAAAGATAATTTCTGCCTAATATAGCTGAACTGGTCTTTTGTTTAATATAGAAGAGCTTGAATGGAGCAAAATACTATAATATAAAAAAGGAAATGTTCTGTGACACTTAGTGAGTACACAAAAAAAAAAAAACATACTTATGTATTCATTGTCTGTCTGTCAGTTTGTCTGTCTGTCTGTCTATCTATCTATCTATCTATCTATCTATGTATGTATCTATCTATCTATCTGTCTATCTAATCTCACGCTCCACAGCCTTTGTTCCAGCAGCCTGGAAGTCTGCCACTGTCCTCCCTCTCTTCAAAGGCAGTGATCCCACCATTCCTGGGAACAATCGCCCATTCTCCCTTCTCCCTGCCCTGGCAAAAGTCCAAGAATCCCTCATCCTCACCAGGCTAAATGTATTCCTTACCTCTTCCAACACTCTCTTCCTATTCCAATCAGGGTTCAGGAAATCCCACTCAACCACCTCCTCCCTTCTTCTCTTCACTGACACCATCCACTCTGCCATGGACAGTGGCCATATTACCTCAGCTATTTTCATAGACCTTGCAAAGGCCGCCAATTCGGTTTCCCACCCTCTCCTTTTACACAAGCTCAGTTCCATTGATCTTTCCCCTGCCTCAGTATCCTGGTTGAGTTCCTGCCTTTCCAGTTGCTCCCAGGCAGTGTCCATATGCGACAGCTTAATCTGGTTAAATTTCAGTTGCTTACCGTCTGTATCTCCCCTTCCCCGGTTGCCCCTGTAAAAGGGACTTCTAGGCCCAGTGGGCTTACTGGGTCAACAAAATTCAATAAATAAATAAATAAACATCCTATCTTCCTCACTCCCCATCATAGCTGGTGTCTCCCATCTATATTTGAACCTGTCCTATTTTTTTCTCTATCAATGATCTACCTTCAGTCTGCTCTCACGCCAAAATGCACATGTACGCAGATGACACTGTCCCGCTCTTGTCTGGTCCATCCACCCTAGCAGTCCAACCCCACCTGCAAAATGACTTCACAACAGTAACTACATGGTTTGACATAAATTCTTTAATGCTAAACACCAAAAAAATGGTAGCCATAACTTTCAGCTCCAAGCAAAAACTCACCAAGCTTCCCTCTTTACCAGTCTTTTTCTCTGCAGACAACACCTCTCTTGACAACGTCCCTGCATACAAGTACCTCAGCATTTAGCTTGACCCCTTCCTTGACTTCTCCTTCCACTTTAGTGCTCTACATGCCTAACTGCATCCTAAACTAGGATTACTCTATCGCCATAAGGCCAGTCTATCCCACCCCGTAAGTTGTGACCTTGTCATCAAGTGGATCCTCCCAGCTCTCGACTATGCTGACATAGTCTACAGAGCAGCCCCAGTTACCTCCCTTACCAAGCTGGATGTCTTGCTCCATACCTTCTGTAGGTTTTCCTCAAACTCCCCCCAACCCACCACTGTGACCTTTACTCCTCCCTCTCCCTCCAGTCTCTTGCCCCGTAGGTGCACCTCTCATTGCTCCACCTTCAAAGCCAAATACTGGTTTGGATCTTTACCTTCCTACCTTGCCTTTCTCCTCACTCCTGCCTCTCCCTCACCTTACAATACAAGGTCTAACAGCACCCATACCTTTTCCCTTCCTCGTGTCTGCACCACAGCTGGCAAACTCTCCTTCTCCTATAGATTTCCTTCCCTCAGGAACAGCCTCCCCTCCCCAACTCACCTCTCTTCCTCCTTCACTGCTATAAAACACCTGCTCAGACCCACCCCCTAATCTCCTGCCCCTGCACCCCTTCCTATTCTCCCTTCTATAACAGCATATTTCATATTCCCTTCCTTGCTGAGTACCACTGTAACTAGCCAAAGTTTTATGATCTATAGTTTACACTGTAAATTTCTTTTCCTGTTATCCTGTTTTGTACATATTTAGAACCTCTGTAAATATATTTTGCAATGATGGCTTCTCCTTTTAATGTACCCTCACAAATTGTAAATAATTTCCAGTGTTATACCTTTCTGTTTTACTGTATTACTATGTTGTTTAAACTGACTCTTGTACCTCCTCCCTGGGTTGAATCTGGAAAATGAGCTTCATCTCATGATGCCTTTCCTGGTTATCAACTTTTAAATAAATAAAATTGAAATACAGATACAACTCTAAACATATGAATAAATACCCTCCTTTCTCTCAGTCACCCATAGAGGTCCATAGTAAACTGTGGCAGAGAACAGGACAGAAAAATGAGACAAAATGAATGCAATTTCATACTGGTGTGCTTTATTTTTGTAGGAAACAGAAATTTGAAATCTGTTGAGAAGAGTTTATAGTTTATCACTGTACAATGAAATAGCAGAGTTGTGTTCTTTTTATATTGCTTACAGAGAGCATTAGTTGCATGATATATGAACTAAAAACTGCAAAAGGTATGCAGTAATAAAGGTGAGTTTGCTATACAGCAACCTGTGACAGGGTTGGATAGGGCCCTGTCTCAGTTGTTCTGGAGTAAGAGTTTAAATGCAAGGATCTGTGCTATTCTCTCCTTTTCTGTCTCTTGTCTGTCTGGTTGCACAACTAAATTTTCTCATGAGACCTAGGATTTGATCACCCTAACAGTCTTGCAATTGGCTACCTCTCGCTATCTCTCAATCTTCACTTGCTGTTCCGTCTTTTCTCCCCCCTGCATACGTGTTGGTATAAAAATATATGAGAATCATTAGGTGGAAATGTAATGAATACTGGGATCCCTTTGTTTTAGAAATGTATATAGTTTTACTGTTGAAATGTATATAGTTATACTGTTGAAATGATTGCAAAAAGCTGTTTGGAACTCAAGGGGTTAATCTGAGAAGCTAGTTTGCAAACTCTCTGAGAAGCTGTAAGCAACAGATTAGTTCTGGGTCACAATGTTCTTTTTGCTGCACTTGTTTAAACTTACAAGAACACTGTGTGAGAAGCAAGCTGTTTTCTTAATGAGCAGGGGTTGCAAAGACTTATAAAAACAGAGCTGCAATTGCTTGCAAGAGAGAAACACAGAGACTGAGACTGGAAATTGAGAAGAAATCCAGATGGACTTTCTCTGTTTATACTGCCTTTGTAAATAGTTATACTGAACAATTATATTTTTTTATTTTACTGTTAATAATAAATCACTTGTTGTGAATTTTACAACTGCTCCTGGTTTTTCTATGCTTCCTGACCTGTGCCTCAATGACACAACCCATATTACTTTATAAATGTACTGTATATACAGATAGATGTAAATATATAAAGTTAAAACTTCTTAGAATGTTTTACTTATACTTATAAAATGGGCAGGGAAAATCCTGCATCCTGATTGGTTGTTACCTGTGCATTAGATTTATGCTTCTCTTTTGTGCTCTCCTTGACAGCTCAGTTGGCAGGCACACATAATGGTGAGAGAAGGGCTGTGCTGGTCACCGGCTTGAAAATGGGATGGGGGAAGTGGAGTGGTGGGGCACTGCCTGTTGGGTGAGGGGGTGGTGGAGGGTCCACTAGACCACCAGGTATGTTATTTAATTATTTCTGGGGAGATTGAGGATAGGGAGGGAGGTCCGCTAGACCACCATTGAAAGTTATTTAATTATTCATGGGGACATCGAGGATAGGGAAGTGGGTACACTAGACCACCAGGGAAGGATTCATTTAAAGTATATGGGCAGATCAGGGATAAGAAGGGGGTCCACTAGATGACCAGGAATGTGATTTGTTTAGTACAATGGGATCAGGGGTGGGGTGGTGAGGGGACTGCTAGCCACCAGGGACACTGATTAATTTTATTTGAACAGAGGCTGGGGTGGGGGGGGCTGCTAGCCACCAGGGACATTAATTCCTTCTATTTAAAGGGTGATCAAGCCTGGGGGGACCACAAGCCACCAGGGAAATGTGTTAATTTTATTTAAAAAGGAAACAGGGCTAGGGGGTGCTAGAAACCAAGGACTGCTGTCCATGGTTCTATTGCTGCAGGGCTGCCTCATGGCTTGCAGCATACCTTCCAGATGTGCCATCTGTTTGGTGCAGGGCCACATTTGCCACAAGCCATGGGTCTTTGCTTCTAGGACCCTTCCCAATAGTGAATTGGGGCAGGGTCCCTGGCACACCAGACAATCTGCCTTCAGTGCAGCTTGCACCAACCTTTGTGAATTGAGCCCAGAGAGTTTTTTCTTACATGTTCTATTTTATAATTTAATCCCAGTTAAACCTATTTCAATTACGTTAGGAGTAAGTAAGGAGTCAACAGACTATATGTGTAAAGGTAATCTGAAGTATTATATAGAGTTGATAAGCATTATATTTCATCTCTGAACCCGGGGAGGTCACCTGTGGGGTTCCACAAGGCTCTATTCTAGCACTCATATTATTCAACGTGTACATATTGCTTTTTGGTGAGCTCATAAGGTAGCATGGGGTTGAGTTTCATTGCTATGCAGACGATACTCAGCTCTATCTGCCTTATACCCCTGATCAGGTAAATACGATGTGGGTGCTCAGATGTTTTCTTCAAAAAATCAATGATTGGATGGCCTCCAACTGGCTGCTTCTCAACCCTGGGAAGACGGAGGTGATGGTCACTTCACCAGGCTGGTTTGGGTCAGCAATGACAAGTGTTGACCTTTCTTTTCCATCATTAAATGGTCACAATCTTTGAGTCATGGATGCAGTGAAGGATTTGGGTATCATTCTTGACTGCAGGTTGACATTTGAAAAACAAATGTCAGGAATGGCTTTTACCATCTTTGTAATATCGCCTGAATCAAACCGTATTTGGCACCAGTTGACCTTAAGACAGTCATCAATGCCTTTGTCACCTCGTGTTTGGATTACTGCAATGCTCTCTACCTAGGGCTATCTGGAAGTTTGGTGCTTCAACTGTAGTTGGTCCAGAATGCCACAGATCAGCTAGTGGCGGTAACTCTCCATAGTGACCACATCACGTTGGTGCTGTGGGCTCTGCACCTTCCTGTTCGGTGGAGTATCATCTTCATGACTTACTTGATAACATTCAAGGCTGTACGTGGACTGGGCCCAAGCTACCTGACAGATCTTCTGAATTCTTACATTCCCTCCCATCCCCTCTGGTGCACAGATCTGGGTTTACTTCTGGTTCCCCATTCCCATTCAAAACAGTCTGGGGATAGTTGTGTCTCCTTTACTGTGGAATTATCTTCCAGAATCAGTATGTTCTGCCCCAACTGTAGATACCTTTAAACACAGATTAAAACATATTTATTTACGCAGGCCTATCCAGATTTCTAATTAATCGTAGATCTTTTTATTTGTTACTGTTTCTTTGATTTGTTGCTGTATTGAGGTATTTATTTAGTTGCACCTTTGAAGTGAAATCTATCTTTTATTGTTTGTGAGACACTCTGAACCATTGGAAAAGGTGCCATATAAATAAAATTTGCCTTGCCTTGCCTATATTGTTAGACAACTGCCCATAATTGGAACTAGGGTGTATCTTTCAACACAATGGTTTAATAATCTTTTAGTCTATTTCCTTAGCTATGATGCTATGTAACATTGTTTTCTGGAATGTAAATGGTCTAGGGTCCCCTATAAAGAGAAGACAAGTTTAAAATTACCTGAAAGCCAGGACTGCAGGCATTTCACTGATCAAAGATACACACCTTGCCCCTGAAGAAGCAGAAAAGTGGAAATGGGAATGGGAGGTTTATCATAACTGTTTTAACTCAAAAAAGAGAGGAGTAATGATTCTCATAAAGAAGGGTATTAGCTATGTAGATTTCCACCACTCAACTGATCCACAAGGGAGATGGCAAATTATGTCAGGAACCTACAATAGTACAACATTTGCCTTCTGCAACATTCATGCCCCTAATTCCCATCAAACTGAATTCTTTTCTGAAATGCTAGCTGAACTAGTAGCTATTACTGACCATGAGATTACACTTGGAGGGGATTTCAGAACTGTCTTTGAT
The DNA here is from genome assembly GCA_016271365.2 of Neoceratodus forsteri. Lineage (NCBI taxonomy): Eukaryota > Metazoa > Chordata > Ceratodontiformes > Ceratodontidae > Neoceratodus > Neoceratodus forsteri. The sequence goes on along the minus strand of CM057454.1, from coordinate 1,017,314,227 downwards.
CCACTACTAGATAGATGTAATTCATCATGCAACATCTCTGACCATCAAATCTCAGAATCCTTTCATAGGCTAAATCACTGAATCTTCATGATTCTTGGAGATTCATATACCCCATGGGTCAAGACTACTAATTTTATTCCCACAGACATAACAGCTACAGTTGAACTGATAGCATATTTGTTTCTCAAGCACTAAGCAACATAATAACTGATGCAAGGATTGATAACATTACTATCTCTGATCATGCTCTCTCTAGACTTGCTAGATTTGGAACCACAAAATAAAAACAATCACTAATGGAGATTTAATACCTTGCTCTTAAAAGATCCTAATTTTAAAATATGGTTGCTAAAGGAGAGAAAAAGCCTTTTTTGAAATCGGTAATAATGGAGAGGTCACTAGCCATACTATCTGCGTGGCTGTTAAAGCCTCCATGAGAGGTCTTACCATAAACTATTCATTACATAAAAAAGAGAGAACAAACAATCATAAGGAGAATGAAGAGCTGCTAGACAAATTAGAATGTGAACATAAATCCAATCCAAGTAAAAACAGTCATCTGTTGAAAGATATCATTGCCCTAAAATGCAAAACAATTATATTTACAGTCATAAAGCAGAATACATTCTTCACAAAACCAAGCAAAGATATTTGGGATTGGGAGAGAAAGAAGGCAAACTATTAGAATATAGAGTGAAAAATAGAAACTTCTGAAATGCAATTACTGGCATTCAACTTGATTATGGTAAAACTGTAGCCATGTCCCAGGATATTAATAATCCATTAAAAATGTTTTCCAGTCTCTATATGTATCTAAAAATAACCTCAAAGAAAAAAATATTTGTTACTTTTCAAAACTAAGCTACCAATGATATCTGAGAAAAACAGACAGACATTAGAGAGACAAATTACCAAACAAGAAAAAAAAAAGAATCTACCAATTATATCTGAAAATTACAGACAGAAATTGGAGAGACAAATTACCAAACAAGAAATAGAAAATATAATTAATAACCTTCCTTCTGGTAGTTTCTCAGGTCCCAGTGGAGTTTTTCAGAATTTCTTCCTCAATTATTTAATGAATTCCTTAAGAACAGTAGTTTACTAGCCACAATGTGTGAAGCATGGATAACAGTGATCCACAACAGAGATAAAGGTCTCCTGCAAGGTAACAACTACTGACCTATATCAATTCTTGTTTTTTATTCTTTTGTTAACTGGGTAAGGCCCACTAGACACAAGTGCCTGTTTTCAGGGGTGACCCAGGAGCACTGGGGAGGTTAAGTGGCTTGCTCAGAGTCACACAGTATGCAAGTGAAGTTTGTGGGAATTAAACCCAGGTCTGTCTGCTGGACATACCAAGCATACCAAGCTTATTCACTGCACATTTCTCTAACTGCTAGGCTATACTGCTATCCCCAATTCATAAATAATGACTATAAAGTATTAGCAAAACTTCTAGCAGTAAGACTTCAAAATATCGTAATTTCAATTATAGGGAAAGAACAAGTGGGGTTCCTTTAGAATAGATGGGGGTTGGTAAAATGTGTAGACTAATTTATACAATTTGGGCAGCATATTCACAACAATCCCCTGTAATGGCATTGTCACTTGATAACAACAAAACATTCAATTCCCTATGTTGGAACTTTTTGGATTGTTCCCTTAAATGTTTTCAATTTGGAGAAACCTTCAGAGTTTGGGTTTCAGTTTCATATAATGGCACCAAATTATGCATAGTCACAAATGGTTTTACCTCGGTTTTTTCTCCCTTCATGAAACTGCAAGATAAGGCTGCCATCTTTCTTTCTCTCTAGTTTTAATTGCAACTGAGCCTCTAATCAGAAAACTCCAAATCAAATAAATTTAAGGAATAAGAATTGGTAAATCAATAAATGAAGTATTTGCTTACACAGACATTTATTTATTTATTTTTTTTTATTTAAAATCTGGTAAGATCTTGGGTCAAAGATCCATTTTCAAGGTTGACCAGAACATAAACAAATATACAAACAACAGATAAAAGATATAAAAACAAACAATATAAATATACAGTTATACAAACAACTAAATCAATTCAAGCAAATATTTACATTGACAATAAGCAAAGAGATCATTTTTTAGTGCATGTCTAAAACTAGTTACAGAATTAAGACTGGATATGGATACTGATACTGCATTGAAAAAAGATGGCAATTTGTAAAACATGTTTTTTTGACCAGTGGAAGTCTTAATTCTAGGAACAGATAACTGAAAATGCAATTTGCTTCTAAGCCTTGAAAATCCTGCATCCGTCTTTAATGTACTGAAACATACCGTAACAGAATTTGGTGAACTAGCAGGTCTTCAGATTAACTGGAACAAATTAGAAGTCATAAGTCTAAACAATAAGGGGATTCTAACAAAAACAGTTAAGGATAAAATTGCAGTCTCATGGCAAACTGAAAGTCTGAAATATTTAGGGCTAAAAATAGTGAGTTACCCTTCTAAATAGGTTAAATTGTAACTCTTTATTTAAGGAATGATTTGACTAAATGGTAAAAAAAAATCTTACTCTGCTTATGGGGCAAGATAAATTCAATCAAGCTAATGAATGCCCCTAAAATATTTTATCCATTAAACAACCTCCCTGTGCACATCAAACTCTCTTGGCTCAAAAGTTTAGCTTGATTATTTCAAAAATTCTTAGTGGGGGAACAAACCCCCAAGAATGAGCTTATCCAAATTAAGAAAACCATGGAAATCAGGCAGCATGGTAATGCCATGGTGGCAAAGCTATCACTTTATAATTTCTACTAAAACAGTCCAGATTTTGGTTTCCTAATAACTCTGAAAGTAACTCTCCATTATGGACTTATATTAACCATCAAATAGTGACTCCATTTAATTGGTCAGATTTTCTATTCATAAAAAATATCCCAACACCTAGCAACCACTTCACTTTAAAAGGACCCATCTGGGCCTTTAAAAAATTGAAAAGAAATTCATAAACAGGAAATGTTCTCTACTAAACTGATCCCTCTATGAAACAATCCTGAACTGCAAAAGTATGCTGGCACAATTAATATAGATGCTTGCCAAAAGGCCTCTTTTAAAACTCTAGGAGACCTTATAGATGTTAAGATTGACATGTTATACTTGTTTGAACAAATCGGACAGAAAGACGATTTACATAAGTTTGAACTCAGCAGCTACCTTCAGATTCGAGCTTGCCTTAGGAAAACAATATTATCATATAGTTACTCTATTCCAAAGTACTCAGAATGGGACCAGATCTTCACAGTTAATCCCAGTAAAGACTCGGGTATCATGCATAGATACCCAATGGACATATAAGATCCATTCACCTCAGATACTAGAATTAAGTGGAAAAAGGACCAAAACATTGAAGTATCCACAGAGTCTTGGTACAACTTATGGTCATTAGTATGTAGGTCCAATAAAGATGTACAAGGATGTCCAGTTTAATTTGAAATACTGCATTATTATTACTATAGCCCTGAAATGCTAAAATCAAGGGGCCCATTAAGAGATGGGTTGTGTTGAAGGTGTAATATTACTTATGCCTGTCTTGGTCACATGCTCTGGGACTGTCCTAGTATACCTCCTGCCAGGAAGATGATTTGTGATATTTGCTCAAATGTTGTTTTTTTTAATTTAGCATTTAACCCAGAACTATGAATATTATGTAACACTGTGTTACTACCTCCAATTACTTTTCACCAAAAAATATGGATTATCTTAGCCTCACTGTGTTTGAAGAGACTCATTCTGAGCAAATGGAAAAGTAAGGAACCTACTATTATGGAAGACTGGTGGCATAATATGGGTTCAGTTTCCCGAAATAAATGAATAAGTTAATCATTATTACTGTAGACAAACTTGATCTATTTAACAGGATGTGGACTCCTTTTGTGGTCCTCCTGAAATTTGGATGATTGAAAACTCTCCTTAACAGTTGCTATGAAATTGGTTTTGGTTTAACTATTTGCTATCTGAATCCTTTGTAATACTGTATGATGATTTACCAGAAAATTGCTGTTATGTAAAGAATGATAAAAAAGCAAAGTATACAAGTGGAGGTTGTGGGTAGTGCTGGGTAAAATTTCTAATACTCTTGCAAAATTGCACAAAATTACATATATGCAATTTCTGCAAAATTGTTTCAAAATTCAGCATAATTTCCCTTTTCCTTTTTCTAAAATTGCACACATTTTTCTAAAATTGCACATTTTTAAAAATGTGAGTTCCTAGAAATGTGTAATTTCATAAAATAGCACTTTTTCCCCCCATTTTTTTAAAATGGAAATTCTTAAAAATTTCCAGTTTCAGCAAATATTCCCACAGGCTGAACACAAAGAAAAAACACTTTTGAAAGTGCACATTTTTGTAAACCTTAATCTGCAGTTTTGTCCGTTTTGTGCAAAAAATGCCATGTTACCGTACTGTGCACTCAGCTCATGAAATTGTGTGATATTTCATGAAAATGGCACACATTTGTGAAAAGTGCACATGATAGAGTAGAATAAGACCCTGTCCCATGTGTTATGCAGAAACAGATAAAAGCAAGGCTCTGTTCTAGCCTCCTCTTTTCTGTCTCTGTCTGCTTGTGCAATCAGATTTTCTTGTGAGACCCAGGAAATGATTACTCAGACAGACTTGTGATTCCCCCCGCTATCTCCCTGCCTTCACTTGCTGTTTCTCACTGTTTTTATCTTTTCTTCCCCCTTGCTTATCTATGGCTATAAAATAGAGAATAATGGATAGTCAAGTGTATGTTATGAATCTTTTTTTCACACCTGAGGTGTGTGATGACCCAGTAACCTCGAGAGCTAAGCTCGAGAGGTTTATGTGGTCACAAAAAATTCATAACATACACACTTAACTATCCCTTATTTTTTATAATTACTGGTGCAAGGACTTGCAATAGGTGTTTCTGTTATATGGAAAAAGAGAGTTGTCAATCAGAAAGCTGTTTTATTTATTGAACATTTTTTTTCAAACAAGCATTTCAGACATGTAGGAAGCAACATGATGTTAACTAGGTCATTAAAAAAAATAGGGGGCCAGATTCACAAAGGGTTGCTGCAAGCTGTGACAATGGCAGCTTGCAGCAATGGCTCCTGCATCCTGGATCCTGTGCCCAATGCAGAAACAAACAGGGTCCAGGAGCCTGTGTCCTGCGGCTTGTGGCACCTGTGCAAGGTAGGACACAGCCCTCATGTATGTTGCAAGCCACAGAATGGTGTGAGTGGCAGATGCACCCACAGAATGGAGCTGTGGTGCCCTCCAAGCCCACCCCTGAACCCCATCAGGTGTGGACCCCAGCCTCAATTCCCCTTAATATGAAGAGCCCCCCGTCCATTCCCTTAACTCCATAGTAGTCTAGTGGCCCCCTCCCCCCACCTGACAGTGCAAGCCCCCCAACCACCCCAATACCCTGCCAGTGACTGGCACAGCCCTCCACTCACTACCACGGCCATCCACTGACTGAACTGTACAGGGAGCGCATATTGTAAATATACGCTTGGTGAATGACAGCAGCTGTCATTCACAGAGTGCGATATGTACAACATGCACCCTGGTACAGCTCAGTCAGTGGCTAGCCATGGTGGTGATTGGAGGGCTGTGCCAGTCACCAGCGGGGTATTGGGGAGAGTGGGGGGGCTCACACAGTCAGGTGGGGGAGGGGGGCCACTGGATCACCAGGGTTGTGCAGGGTATACTGTATGTGGTGCCCAGTGTGTATGGTACCTGTGGGGCTGGGATGTGGGTGTGAAGTGCAGAAAGTGGGCATCAGGACTGGGGAGGGGGATGTTCAGGCAGCCCAGAGGGCTGCACACCTGGCAGTTTCAGAATGGGGGTGGGCGATAGCCCACACTGGGCATTGTGCTGGCTATTGTGGTGACCGTGGACATAGGGAGCAGTGCTGTACACTAGGTGTATGGGGCCAAGGGAAGCCGTGGTAGCCCTGCAGTTGTGTAGGACTGGCTGCACTTTGGCAACCTCTAGTGGATGACAAAGACCACTTATGCCACCTCATAGCAGGTGTAAGTGTTCTTTGATGGATGTCCACCAGGGGTTCTTTCTGAATCCTGATTTGGGGACTTTGATGCCACCCTTCCTGAATAGGGTGCTATTGCTGCCATAAACCCCCTTACGCCATGTCGCAAGGGAGTTTATGGTGCATTGGTGCAGTTGGGCACAGGCAGCCTGAAGCATGTTGCAGGCTGCCTTTGTGAATCCCAACATGGAGCAACTCAGGATGCAAGTGCTACTTGCACCATATTTTTGTGGACGCAAGTTGCCTTGCATCCTGAGTTGCCTTTTCTGAATCTGGCCCAGGAACTTTAACAGTACATAAATACTGGAACTGTGGTGTTCTCAAGCCCTATTCTCCATTTCTATGAGTTTCGAGTTGGTCGGTTGAGAAAAGGAAAACAATAGTGTCCTTTTACTATGCAAAGAAAACTTTTTTTGAAACCTTTTTAAAATACCAAAAATGAGAAACAGTAACAATTTCAGAACTCTGGGCACTTCTTCAGAGAAAACAACGAGTCAGCGCTCAAGCTGTCTCGAGTGCGGAATCCCGTTCGAGGAAACTGTCAGTGAGTCTGAGTTTCTCAAATGCCGTAATAACCTGATTTCGGGTTATTACAGCATTTGAAAGCTATCTGAAAATGGGTTGATAAAGGGGGTCACCAGTAATTATAATATATGTGAGTCTTTACGTGAAATTGGGATCACTTGGTTTGAAAATGTATATGGTTAATATTGTCTTGTGATTGCAAAAAGCTATTTGGCACTTAGGAGGTTAACTCTGAGATGCAGTTTGACCTCCATGAACTCTTTTGCAGAGTTGTCAAAAGGAGATTAGTTCTGGAACACCATGCTCTATTTTGTTGTATCTGCAAGGAAAGAAATTTACAAAGTTCTGATACAGTTTGTGACAAACCGGATGTCTATTAGTGAGCTCAGGATGCAGAAATTAATTACCAGACAAAGATGTCTTATAAAAAGACAGCAATCTTTTGTTGGAGAGAGAGAGAGAGATATTAAAATTTAGAATTAGAGGTACCCTCAAATAAGGGCTTTTTTTGCTTCATTTATACTTGCTTTGTAACTAGCTATCCTGAACAAGTTTATTATTTATTTTATTGAAAATAATAAAATGCTACTTGTGAATTTTACAACTGCTCCTGGTTTTCCTATGCTTCTTGATCTGTGCATTGATGACATGGTGTCAGATTATGTGATAATTACACTGTGCAAACTCTAAGCCAGCAGATTTGTGCTTGGGTACTTGACCTTGTACTAGGGAAGCATAAAATACAGGTATGGATCCTGCAACAGCAAACCCAGGAGTGATTACCAGAAAAATGGCAGCCAAACTAGAAGCAGAAACAAAAGTCCAGATTGAAACTCTACAGCTGGAACCACTGATGGAAGAAGAAGAACAGGTAGGTACAGAACCTGAAAGCCTGTCTGCCTTCTCCAAATGGTGGGCTATACAATGAAGAGTGACAGAGAAACAGAGAAGAGATGTAGTGACAGGAGCAGCAGAGAAGAGAAGAGAAGAGATGCAGTGACAGGAGCAGTAGAGAAGAGAAAAGATGCAGTGACTGGAGCAGCGATGGCTGAATGACTTGCAAGCTATCAAAGCTGGATGATCTGGTACATGTCCAGCAGAGCAACATAACACAAACAACTGAAAAGACATTAAACTTACAAAGTTGTGTCCCTTGAATAATATGGACACGTACCTGACAACTTTTGAAAGAGTTGCTGTAGCCTGCCAGTGGCAAAAGCAGCAATGGGCAATCACACTGGTACCTTACCTGACAGGTAAAGCCCAACTTGCCTACAGCAATATGGACATTGCACAGTCAGAAAACTATGATCTTGTGAAAAGAGAAATTCTGAAAAGATATTACATCTCAGGAGAGACCTACAGGCAAAGATTCTGGTCCCTGAACTACCACTCAGTCGACGATCCTAGAGAAGCCTTCTCCTGACCAAGAGAACTCATCATTAAATGGCTCCAACCAAATGGCAAAACAGTCCCGCAGATCATCGACATATTTGCAATGGAGCAATTCATCAACATCCTTTCCACAGATGTGCAGCTGACCAGGAAGTGGGGAAATGGTCTTTACTTTGGCAGAAGACTGTCAGATGGCCAAACAGAACACACAGCAGCGAAGTAACAGCCAACAATTGGTAACACCCTTTTTTTCCTGATTTAATATCTGGTCAGATAAGAACCCTGGTGGGGGTAACAAATCTACACCCATCTGCACCCATAGGCTTTATTTACAATAACTGTAATGAGTGAAGCCCTATTGCAAGAAACTACCATAAAAATAAGAAGGGTAATACTGCAACAAATTTGTCCTTAGGAAATTGTGGCAAGTATTTAACAGATGTCAAGGTAGGAGATAAGACTTTGAAGGGACTTATTCATTCAGAAAACAGACAGACCCTAGTGCACGTTGAAGTGCTGGGAAAACACTGTGCCAAAGGACCAGGAACTGGTGTCATCTGCATCCACAGGGACACTCGATACTATCCCACCACCCAAGCAACTTTCAGCATTAATGGGTTGTCACACCAAATGAAAGTGGGGGTAGTACCTAAGTTACCTGTACCTGTGCATATTGGAAATGACTTTCTAGGATTTACTGAGTTAATCACAGAAGGAGCAAATCTTGTTGTTTCAGCAGCTGCGATAACAAGAGCACAGACAAAGAAAATCTCAGATGGTGGGGACACTTTTCCTTTTGGCAACTTTGATTCACACTTGTTTGAGCCCAGCTCCAAGATCCAGAAGTCCAGGAAAGAAAGAAGACACCCGAATGTTAGATTAGATAAGATAATAATAATAATAATAAAAATAATACTAATAATAATGATGATGTCACTTATACCAGAGGTATAGACCAGACACAAACACAGATGTTATACAGAAACATAGAAACATAGAATTTGACGGCAGATAAGGACCGCTTGGCCCACCTAGTCTGCCCATTTCCCTACCTAATGGACAAGCTGCAGATCCTAGTTAACCAACAGCCTACTTCCTCCAACCCTCACTAGAATCGCCTTATGTCTGTCCCATGCATTCTTGAATTCCCCCACTGTTTTTGACTCTACAACCTCCTCAGGAAGGCTGTTCCATGTATCCACAACCCTCTCTGTGAAGAAATACTTCCTCACATTACCTCTGAGCCATCCCCCCTCTATCTTCAAATTGTGCCACCTTGTTTTTACACATCTCTTTTTCTGAAAGATGCTACCCTCTTGGACTTTGTTGATTCCCTTGAGGTATTTGAACGTTTCTATCATGTCCCCCCTCTCCCTCCTTTCCTCGAGGCTATACATCTTTAGTTCCTTTAGTCTGTCTTCATATGTCTTCTGATGCAGACCCTGAATCATTTTGATTGCCCTCCTCTGGATAGCCTCCACCCTGTCTCTGTCCTTGCGGAGATGGTGTCTCCAGAACTGTACACAGCACTCCAGATGTGGTCTTACCAACTGTCTGTACAGAGGGCCAACAACTTCCTGTTTTCTACTGGTGATGCCTCTCCCTATGAACCCCACTATCCCCCCAGCCCTCCTTACTGCCTTCTCACATTGCTAGCCCACTTTTAGGTAATCTAATGTGACTATCCCCAGGTCCTTTTCCATTTTTGCCATTGTCAGTATCTCACCCCCCATTGTGTACTCTTCCTCTGGGTTTTTGTTTCTCGGGTGCAATACTTTGCACTTCTTTGCATTGAATCTAAGCTGCCATATATTTGACCATTCCCCCAACCTTGCCAAGTCCCTTTCCATCCTTTCCACCCCACCTTGTGTATCAACCCTGTTGCAGATCTTTGTGTCATCTGCAAAGAGTCATACTTTCCCTTCCGGTCCATCTGCAATGTCATAGAAACATAGAAACATATACTTTGATGGCAGATAAGAACCACTTGGCCCACCCAGTCTGCCCATTTCTCTTCCTATTGGATAAGCTGCAGATTCTAGTTAACCAACAGCCTACTTCCTGCAACTCCCCACTACAATTGCCTTATGTCTGACCCATGCATGTTTGAATTCCCCCACTGTTTTAGACCCAACAACCTCCCCAGGAAGGTGGTTCCATGCATTCACCACTCTCTCCGTGTAAAAAAAATTCCTCACATTACCCCGGAGCCATCCCCCCTCTATCTTTAAATCATGTCCTCTTGTTCTTACACATCTCTTTTTCTGAAAGATGCTACCCTCCTGGACTTTGTTGATTCCCTTGAGGTACTTGAAAGTTTCTATCATGTCCCCCTGTCCCTCCTTTCATCAAGGGTATACATATTAAGTTCTCTCAGTCTCTCTTCATATGTTTTCTGATGCAGACCCTGCACCATTTTAGTTGCCCTCCTGTGGACTGCCTCCATCCTGTCTATGTCCTTGCATAGATGGGGTCTCCAAAACTGCACACAGTATTCCAGATGGGGTCTCACCAACTGTCTGTACAGAGGAATAACCACTTCCCTTTTTCAACTTGTGATGCCTTTTCCTGTGCATCCCAGTATCCCCCTGGCTCTCCTTACTGACTTCTCACATTGCTTACCCACCTTTAAGTCATTTGATATGACTACCCCCAAGTCCCTTTCCATTTTTGTTGTCATTAGTACCTCCCCTGCAATTGTGTACTCTTCTCCTGGGTTTTTGTTTCCCAGGTGCATTACTTTGCACTTCTTTGCATTGAATCTAAGTTGCCATATGTCTGACCATTCCTCCAACCTTGCCAAGTCCCTTCTCATCCTTTCTACCCCCCTTGTGTATCAACTCTGTTACAGATCTTTGTGTCATCTGCAAAGAGGCATACCTTTCCCTCCAGACCCTCTGCAATGTCACCTATAAAGATGTTAAAGAAGACTGTACCCAGTACTGAGCCCTGAGGTACTCCACTAGTACCCCTTTCTTCGGAATGTGTTCCATTCACTATTACCTGCTGTGTCCTGTTGTGCAGACAGTTTGCTACCCAGGCTACCACACTGGAACCCACTCCCAGGCTGGCTAACTTGATTATTAGTCTTTTGTGCGGGACTGTGTCAAATGCCGTGTTAAAGTCTAGGTAGGCCATATCCACAGCCCCTCCCTGGTCTATTACTTTGGTCACCTAGTCAAAGAAATCAATTAGATTCATCTGACATGACCTTCCTGCTGTAAATCCATGCTGCTTTGGGTCCTGTGCCCCACTGGCCTCTAGGTACTCAACAGTTCTTTCTTCCAGAGGTGATTCCATCATTTTCCCTACCACTGAGGTCAAACTTACAGGTCTGTAGTTTCCTGCTTCTGCCTTGCTCCCACTTTTGTGAAGGGGAATCACATCTGCCCTCCTCCAGTCCTCAGATACCACACCATCCTCCCATGATTTGTTAAAAAGTGTGGTCAGTGGTGTCACTAGGTCCTCCCTTAGTTCTTTTAGGATTCTGGGGTGAATCCAGTCAGGCCCCATTGCTTTGTCCACCTTGAGTTTTAGGAGTTCTTTCAGGACTCTTTCTTCTGTAAATGGACTGGTGTCAACCCCTCCTACCCAGAGTGCTTCTATTGTCTGGTTTAGGTAACTCCTCCTCATCTTCTTTTGTGAACACTGCACAAAAGTATTCATTCAGTATCTCTGCCTTTTCACTGTCTCCCTCTGCCCACCTCCCCTCTCCTTTATTAATCTTCACTATTCCTCCCTTAACCTTTATATGCTCCCTAATGTACCTATAAAAGGTTTTACGGGGTTTTAAATAATTGATTAGCAGTTTTTTTCTTGGGACTATACAAACAGTACAGAAAGTATTTATATAGATTTTCTAGAAGTGCTGTGTTTGTTAAACACAGTGAGGCAAGAGCTATGCATTTTCACAAATATTTAGCAGTTTTATGAAGAAAACGCTAATCAATTTTTAGAGTTAAATAAATCCCTGTTTTATCCCCCTTCTTAACTGAGTTGGCTATTTTTCCTCAGTTTGGGCCTTTGCTATTCTGACTGCCTTCCCCACTTCTTTCTGCTTTAATTGATACAGTTCCCTGTCGTGCTCCTTCTGTGATTCCTTATACTTTCTGGATGCAGCCTTTTTCTTCTTAACCTTCCCTGCCACCTCTTTTGAGAACCATACTGGTTTTTTACTCCGCTTTGTTTTCTTTATTTGTCCCAAACAAAGGCTTGTTGTCTCTATGATAGCAGTTTTGATTTTTCTTCATTGTTCTTTCACCCCTCCTTTTTGGCCATTTGGCAGTGCATTCCTCAGGTATTCACCTATTTTGCCAAAGTCGGCCCTTCTAAAGTACAGTATCCTAGTTTTTGTATGGCTTGCCTCCATGGTTGTGCTTACTGTGAAGCACACTGTGCAGTGGTCACTTGTTCCCAGATGTCTACTGACTTCTAAATTTGTGATCCTCTCTCCATTTGAGAGTACCAGGTCTAGTATTGCTCCTGAGTGGGTTCCAACACTAGCTGTCTAAGGCCTGTCCCCTGCAGGGCATCGAGAATGACCCTGTTCTTGGATGTGGCTGTAGTACATGTCATCCAGTTAACATCTGGCATATTCAGGTCCCCCATCAACAGTATCTCCCCTTTTTCAGCCATTTTAAGAATGTCCTCTATCATTTTCTTGTCCGTTTCCTCCCTTTGAGATGGGGGTCTGTATACAACCTCTGTGCAGGTTGTGATGCCATTCTCTGTCTCCAAGGTGACCCAGAGTGCCTCTTGTCCTCCCCCTTTACTTTTTAGTTCTGTAGCTTTGATCTCTTCCCTTATGTATAGAGCTACTCCACCTCCTCTTTTACCCTCCCTGTCCTTTCTGTAGACTGTGTACCCTGGTATGTTGACATCCCAGTCATGGTTCTCCATGTACCATGTTTCTGTGACTGCCAGAATATCCAATTTTTCATCTTCCATCAGGGCTACTAGCTCAGGAAGCTTGTTTCCCAGACTATGGGCATTGGTATTCATTGCCCTCCATTTAATGTTGGCTTTATCCTTTTTTCCCCAGTCCTGCTCTTATTGCCCTTGTCTATTTTTCCATTTACCCTGTCCTGCCCTCTGTTGAGCTCTGTACCTCAGTGTTTACCTTACTACCTACCATGTTTTGTGGGGGAGGCTTGACATTTCCTGCCTCTTATCAGCACCTCCCCCCTTGGCTAGTTTAAAACCTTGCCAAGGAAGCATTTAAACCTGTCACTTAGGAGCTTGGTTCCCTTTGTGGACTGATGCAGACCATCGTGCCAGTACAGATCTTCATCTCTCCAGGTATATCCCCAGTCCCCAATGAAGTCAAAGCCCTGTACTCTGCACCAGTTTTGCAACCATTCATTAAACTGCATGGTGTGCAGTACCCTAGCCTCACCCCTGCCATGGACTGGCAGCACCTCTGAGAAGGTAACCATGCTTGCTAATTGTCTGAGGCCCCTCCCCAACTCCACAAAATCATCCTGCACTGCACTGATTCCATGCCTAGCTAGGTCATTTGTCCCAAAGTGGACAATGATATCTAGTTCCCTCTCCTGTGATGCTGCTTCTGCAATCGTAAGGATTCACTTCTTGTCCCTCCAAGCCATGGCACCAGGCAGGCACCTTATTTCCCTCTCCTCTCCCTTCTCCAGTTCTACACCCCTAACAATTGAGTCCCCTATCAGAAGCTGTTTCCTTCCCCTGTGGTGTCCCTTGCCACCCTTTTGTGGGTCTCCCTTGTGGATGTCCTCAGCATTCTTGTTGGTCTCCACTGAGGGTGCCATCATAGAGGAGCCTTGCTCTGCCAGACTGGCATATGATTTGTGTAGAGGTACAACTAGGGATCTTCACCTCTGTTCCACCATCTGCACCCTCCCAGAACCTACTGTGGTCCAACTGCTCTTCATACTTGGCAACCTCTGAGGCAGTGGTTGTGGCAGTGGTGCTCTTTGGGTGGGGGAGGCCTCCTTAGTCCTTGCCAGTTCAGTCTGGAGGTGGGCAATCTCCTCCCTCAGAGCTGACAGTTGCCTGCAAATAGGACAGCAATGCAGTTTCCAGAATGTCTCCTGGAAAACTGCTCCCCACAGCCAGTGCATTGCACTAATCCCCACATGTCCCTCTACCTTATAATATACAGTATGTAATATATATAATATTTTTTTTTTGGTGGTGTGTACTTACCCTTTATGCACTGTGATGGGTTATTAAGAATATGACAGTTCTGCCTCAAGACCTGTTGAGGAAGTGATGTCAGAACTTTGACTATAAAGGAAATGCCACGCCTGGGGGGGTGGGGTGTGGGGAACAGGGGGTAGTCCACAACCTCAGGTGACTGTTAGAAACAATCAAATACACCACTGTTCCACCACCCAGGTGAGTACTGCCCTTTATAGTAATTCAACTAACCTCCAGTAACTTATTTAAAAATAGTTTAACTATCACAAAATCCTACGCACCAGTAAATTATTTAAAAATAGTTTCTGTCCCAAAATCCTAGTAGTCAATCCAGCTACCCCCAAGGGACAACCAAAATGCATTATTCAAACCCTTGTGAAGTTACTTCCAAGATAAGCAGAGTTTGCAAGCTCCTTAATCACTCCTCAGCCACCTGTAATTTATTTAAAAATAGTTTAACTGTCAGAAAATCCTAGTAGGCAATCTAGCTACCTCCAAGGGTCTACCCAAATGCAGTATTTAAATCCTTCTGAAGTTCCTCACAAGATAAACAGAGTTTGCAAGCTCCTTCTTGGTTAAACACTAAATAAATATGTAAATAAAAAGCAATTACCAAGGGTAGTTAGTTTCGCCTCCCACAGAATTGAGTAAAAGTGCACGTTGTTGCAGATATCAAGTGCAATATAGAATTTCCCACACAGCTCACAGCTGAATAAAGAAGTAGTGTCCTTCCAGGTCAAGAAGATGTGCTTTGTGTCACTTATAAAGACATTAAAAAGGACCAGCCCCAGTACTGAACCCTGCGGTACCCCACTAGTAACCCTCCGTTCTTCACTGTGGACTCCATTTACTATTACCTGCTGTGTCCTGTTGTCCAACCAGTGTTTTACCCAAGCTACCACCCTGGGACCCACTCCCAGGCTGGCTAATTTGTTTGTTAATCTTTTGTGCGGAACTGTGTCAAATGCCTTGCTAATGTCTAGGTAGGCCATGTCCACAGCCCCTCCCTGGTCTACTGCTTTGGCCACCCAGTCAAAGAAATCAGTTAGATTTTTCTGACATGACCTTCCCACTGTGAATCCATGCTGCCTTGGGTCCTGTGCCCCACTGGCTTCTAGGTACTCAACAATTCTTTCCTTCAGAAGTGATTCCATCATTTTCCCTACCACTGAGGTCAAACTGACAGGTCTGTAGTTTCCTGCCTCTGTCTTGCTCTCACTTTTGTGAAGGGGAATCACATCCGCCCTCCTCCAGTCCTCAGGTACCACACCATCCTCCCATGATTTATTAAAAAGGGCAGTCAGTGGTGTTACTAGTTCTTACCTTAGTTCTTTTAGAATTCTGGGGTGAATCCCATCAGGCCCCATTGCTTTATCCGCCTTCAGTTTTAAGAGTTCTTTCAGAACCCTTTCTTCTGTGAAAGGACTAATATCACCCCCCCCATCCAGAGTGCTTCTATTGACCTGATTAGGTATTTCCCCCTGTTTTTCCATTGTGAATACTGAGCAGAAGTATTCATTTAGTATCCAGTTCACCATAGCATTTCTCTTTACTGAGACCACCCCATACTGTAAGCGCATAGATACTAAGCACAAGATACATTAGGCTTTGTATTATAGCATGCCTAGCCACCTAAGCTAATACAGTCATAAGAAGAAACTCTATACTTAGGACTGGGCTACCCAGTGGGAATCAGGCGACATCATTATGCCAGGGTCTGAATAGCAAAAGTTCTTTAAAACCCCCTGCTTATATAGAGTAGTTGTTTGCAACAAAGTTGGATTATTCCCGTCTTCAGCAGGATGTTCTCATGAAAACATGTACTGTTTCAGCAATATTTTATACACCTTATCATATACAGAACAGATGGTCTTAATATTATAAAGTATTGATATCTTGCTCACAAAAAGGCATTTTTTTTCAAAGTATATTATTTCTCATAACCTTGCAGCTTTACTACACAAAACAATCCTTTTTTGTAGTAGTAGTAGTAGTAATAGAGTTTATTTATTTTGGGCACCCTTCCCTGTGGGCTCAGGGCACCCTTACAATAAGTTATAAAGATATAAAAATACAACAATAAGGAAACAGTCAATATACAAAACATAAGATTGACATAAACCCATTAAAAGTCTAAAAACAAAATAATTTCCAAGCTGTCGGATGACCCCAAAATAAATTCCTCAGGCCCGAAGGCCTGCTCAGACAGGAAGGTCTTAAGGTGTTTTTTTAAAGAACTTTGTGGATGGTACCTCCTGGAAGTACCCTGGCAGAGAATTCCAGAGCACCGGGGCTGCTACTTCCAATGCCTGGTCCCCGGAAGATTTTTAACCAAGCCTTGGGGACCTCAAAGAGGGCCTCTCCAGCTGATCTGAGAGAGCAAGACAGGGTGCAGGGATGCAGAAGTTCCTTCAGGTAGCCTGGACCCAATCCATATAGGGCCCTGTACTGTAGGTCAGAAGACCTACTTTAAAGGTGATGCGCCAAAGCACCGATAGCCAATGTAGTTTGTGCATCACTGGTGTAATGTGACTGAACCCTGAGTGTCCAGTCAACAACCGGTCTGCTGCATTCTGCAGAAGCTGCAGGCACTGCATCGCACCTCCTCTGACCCCAAGGTGGAGTGTGTTACAGTAGTCAAGCCTTGAGGTGACTAAAGCATGTACCAGCATGGCCAGGTCATTGGGGGCGGATAAGGGACTTCATTTGGGTGATGTTCCGGAGATGGTAAAACCCAGACATGGACAACAGCCAACACCTGAGCACCATGAGTCAGCTCATTGTCCAGAACAATGTCCAGATTCTTCACCTTTAGGGAGGCCTCCAGTTCGCTCATGCCAACAAAAAGCCTCAACCTATCCCCAGAGGCTCCCATTCCTCCTTTTTGATCTGGCTCAACCACCAGCACCTCAGTCTTTCATGGGTTAAATCCCAGACAGTTCAATGATGTCCAAGCCCAGATCTCTGCCAAGCACTCATTCAGCACATTTACCGCGGCAGATCTTCTGGGTGCAAAGGACAGATAGAGCTGAGCATCATCAGCATATCAATGAAAATTCAGCTCATACCACCTTATAACCTCGCCCAGGGGCAGCATGTACACTGTGAACAACATGGGGGAAAGGACAGAACCCAGGGGTACTCCACAGGACAGGTCCTTTGGGTCTGAGGAATAATTCCCAAGTATCACCCTCTGAAACCTGCCCCAGAGGAAGGGCTTGAACCAGCTGATGACCTTGCTGGTGAGTCCTACATACTTCCTCAGCCTATCCAGCAATACCCCATGGTCCACAGTGTCAGACGCTGAGGAGAGATGGAGGAGGATGAGAATCATTCACTCTCCTCTATCCCTTGCCCTGAGCAGGTCATTCAACACCCTGATCAACACTGTCTAAGTGCTGTGCAAGGCCCTAAATCTGGACTGGAATGTTTCATAAACTTGAAAGTCCATGAGGTGACCCTGAATCTGTTCCATGACCATCTTCTCAAGAACCTTCCCCAAAAATGGAGATTCAAGATCGACTGGTAATTTACCAAGATGTCGGTATCCAAAGATGTTTTTTTCAGCAGGGGCTTTACCAGAGCCTGTTTAAGGGACTACAGACCCCTCCCCCACCGACAAGGAACTCTTGACAATCTTGCCAAATCTGGACCCAGGACCTCGATGCAGCCAACTAGTCGTCACGTCGGGCTCGGGTCAAGGTCTCAGAATGTTGATTTAAGCCAAGAGATCACCCCACAGACCTCTTCCATCATCACCAGCTGGAACTCTCCCCAGGGCAACTGAGTGCATCTGCCCATTTGAGGGCTGCCGCTGTTGGAGGATGGCATTCCACTTGGAGAAATCCCAGCCCTCAATGAGGACACTCTGTTTGAGAAGAACTGAGCAAACTCCTCAAACTTGTGAGCTGAAAAAGCTCTGATGAGTTCCAGATGGGCTGGATGTAATAGCCTGTCTACAACCCAAAAAGCTGAGCTGGTCAGTTCTTCCCAGTTACAATCATCCTAGACATAAAAGCTGCCTTTTTTTGGATGATCGCATTCTGATACTTATCATAGTGAGTAATCAGAACCAGCCAGTCTTCCAGAGACCTGGTCTTTCTCCAATGCCTCTCCAGCCTCCACCCCCTGGTTTTCAACATTCTCAGCTCACTGTCAAACCATGGTGAATTGAGGCGTAATACCAGAGGGAATACATGGATCGATACCAGGTGGTCCAGAGGCCTCGACAACAGCCCTGTGATAGGCCATTATGGCATTCCCCAGACAGTCAGCTCAAGCCACAAGCACAGATAAAATGTCCAGTTCCGCCATCAGTTCCTCTGGTTGTAAGCCTTTCAATGGCATAACTGAACCATTTCCACAGGGGAAGGGACATTTAGGGGCACTTTGAAGCTGAACCTGATGGTGCAATGATCCGACCAATTGACCGGATCGGTCTTGATGGTACAAATTTCGAGCCCTAGGCAGAACACCAGGTCAAGCATGTGGCCAGACTGGTAGGTCCCAGCCGTGGTCACCCAGGTGAGGCCAAGAGCCTCCGTATTTGAAAGGAAGTCTTTGGCCCCAGATGACACCTTGTCATCTGCTCAAGTGTTGAAGTCACCGATAATGAGCCATCTCAGTGATTCCAGCACCCTCTCAGTGACAAAGGCTGATATCTCCTGCAGGAAACTCCAGTCCTACCCAGGTGGATGGTAGACTAAGAGAATCCTGAACTCCACGCCAGGACCACCTTGCACCACCACACAGTTAAAAGAACTGCTGTCCCTCACTGGGTACACTGCCAGGTCCAGCCCTGATGTGAAACAAATGGCCGCCCTCCTCCCCTGCATTCTTTCAATGGGCAGTGAACCATGGTAAACCCTGCTGGGATGAATGCCTCTAGCACGGGGCCAAAGTATCCCCCAGCCAGGTCTCTGTAATGCATGCCAGGTCAACTGATGCAACAAGCTCTGTCATTATAGCAGTCTTGTTCACCATCGACCTGGTGTTGTTCAACACTGCCCAAGGATGAGGAAAGGCTGAGGCCGGTCTCTCAGGTACCTGCCCTCTCAGTCCAGACAGTTTCCTGGGCATAGAGACATGGCATGGGGGACCATGCTCCAATTGTCTCCTTAACCCAGAGTGTCCTCTGGTCCCCACCACCTGAATCAGCTCCCCTCTGGCTACATCCTTCTTCCTGTTTGCCCTCCCCAACACCCCTCCTTGTGATGCCCAACACCTTACACCTCCAGAAAACTGTAGCTGCAAGGGGTGGGTTGCAGAAAGGGCATAAAGCTTTTAACAATGAGGGGGAATAACATAGCCCTGGGGCTGGAGTAAAAAGAACATCTCCAGTATGTATTACTAACTACTTCTGCAAGTTCTACTACTATAGTAATTAAAAGAGAACAATTAAACAAACCACACACACCACATTCACTCACTCACTCACTCACTCACTCACTCACTCACTCCAACAGATTAAAAATAACCCCCAATCCCAAAAATCCAATAATACCAAAACAGATAATACAAAGTGCCTTAAACCACCCACCCACAACCCTCCCAACAATACATACAAATAGACAGTTTAAAAAAATTTAAAAAATCCAATCGGGGGAGTTCATAAAGCTATATGGCAGTCTGTTTAGATTATGCCAGCCCAGATCTTTAAATTGTAAGTGTTGTTCTGCACTTATGGGCAGCAGTAAAAGTTCACCAATAGCAGGACTAGTGAAATTTAAAAAGTCCAGCACAGTTTTCAGTGGAGCAACATAAGGCTCTCAACACTCATAGCTGCTCAAAATATATATATTTTAAAATCAGATCCAGCAACAAAGAAGCTCCAACCCTCTCACTTGTTGCAGCCCCTCTACTGGGGCCAATCTAAATTCAGACAATGCCCTTTTTTTGCAAGTCACTTTGTTGTTCCTAACATGGTAAAATCACATATCTGGCCACCTCTACTGCAGTGGCTCAAGCACACTTACAATACAAGCCAGACTTGATTTAGTCCAGTTTCCATGGTGAGAATGCAACTTTAAATTCCAAAGTCAGTAAAATCAGCAAGACAAGGTTGGACTCACCACCTACACTGTAGGAGTGATAGTGGCAGTCCCTCAGTGAGCTCCTATAGTTTTTATCAATCTTCATGATCTTCACAATTGATTTAAAAAATGCCTTTGATGCTCACAATCTCCGGGAACCAAAAATGCTGCACGGGGTTCTCCCCTCACACACACTCTGGGGAATGCACAGCTGCGCAGGTCTTTTTGAGTCAAACACAACCCGACTCCTTCTATGAACCAATCCCACTAGTCAACAATCCCAGTAAGCTGTGGTAGTCTCTCATCTCTCCCGTACCTCTGCTCCATTCTCTGGCACCACTGGCCCTATCAGAAGTTTGGGCTCCGCGAAAGTTCCTCTGAGGAATCCTCTCTGTGGTCTTTCTCCAGCCATCCACCACAAACTTCAATGGCTCACCAAGGTTGAAGTCACCAGATGACTGTTCAGCTGCTCCCAGTTAAGGTCATTTCAAAATGCTGCTGTACAGCTGAACCCTCGCTAAAAACAAGAAAACTAGCTCACTTGACTGTAGTTTTCCTAACCATATTAACCCACCCTAAACCTATCCTCTAATTATCATTTAAACAAAAAAAACACAATAAAAACAGTAAAATACTGCATATTTCTAGTTTTTAGTTGGATTTACTCCCACCTCATAGACTGAAGCCCAGCATGGCTGCCATCTTCCAAACACTCCAAACACAGGTGTTATAATACTTTGCTTATCTACAAGGCCAGTACTAAACAATGCTGAATAGTCTGTCAAGCTAATAAGCCATCATACTCCACCATGGCCAATACCAACATTTCTCGTATTTTAAAGTTCACTGTCTAACTATTTGTAAGTTAACCCTTTACATTCTAGCACTGAAAAAATAGTGGCAACAAAAGACTGATGGACATAAGGGGTTAATATATGAAAACACTGAAACTAAATCGATAAGTAAATGGATTATTATTCATCAGGGTAGTAATTTTGTTGCTGCATTGCTGAAGGAGCTATACCAACTACCAGGTATTACTAGCATAAAAACCTCCCCTTATCACCCTCAGACAGGCAGTCTTGTTGACCGTTTTAACCAAACTTTAAAACTGCATGTTAAAAAGGTTTGTAAAAGGGGAAGGGAAGGATTGGGATCAATACTTACCTTACCTACTTCTTGCTTACAGAGAAGTGTCACAGGCCTTAACAGTTTTTTTACCATTTGAAATGCTGTATGGTAGACAATCTAGAGGGCCACTAGATGGAATTAAAGAAACACAGGAAGATAACCCCAACTCAGAAAAAAATCGATTACATCTTATATGTGTGCCCCGAGAAAGAAATATGTTGAAATTGCCCATAGTAATGAGGAAGAGGCCCAAAACCAGCAAAAGGTGTATTATGACCATGGGGTAAAAAGAAGAGATTTTTGAGCCAGGTGAAAAGGTCTTGCTACTGTCATCCACTACAGAAAAGAAACTGTTATTGAAGTGGCAAGGGCCTTATGAAGTATTTAGACGTACTGGCACAATTAACTATGAGATTGAGACACCTAATAGGAAAAATCCTATCAAGAAATACCATACTAACCTCCTGAAGGAACAGGTTGAAAAAACACCAAAGGCTGCTTCGGCAATTTTACCAGATGCTTCTACAGAAGATATTGGTATAGCTTATTACAGACTGGAACAAACTGCAATTGCTGATACTGTAAAGGTGAATGTTTCCTTAACCTCCAAACAAAATGCAGGAATGTGTAACTTGCTAAAGACATTTAACAATACTTTACCACAGAGCTAGGCTGAGCAAAAAGGGTCAAGCATGTCATAGTGACAGGGAATACTTGCCCTATCAGTAGGGTCACCATCTTTGGATGAGGTAAAAACCGGATGCTAAACCACACCCAAAACTCTGCCTCTGGCCCCACCCCCTTTTCATGACTGGCGAGTATATCACTCCTCCTCCTCCAAAGTCATCTGTAATGTCGGAATAGACATTACTAGTCATATGAAATCATTTTTATACTGTTATTTATTTGATTTATTTATTCAGTTATGTATTTTTAATTTTTGACAACCAGATTAACTCCCATAGGCTCCATAGTTCATTTTAGAGGAGTGACCCAGGAGCACAGGAAGGTTAAGTGGCTTGCTTAGGGTCACACAGTATGCAAGTGGAGGCTGTGGGAATCAAATTCAGGTCTGCTGGATATACTAAGCTCATTCACAGCTTATTGCTCAACCCTCTGTTAAACACACTCTCATTGTCCTTTCCATGTCAGTCACGTATTCTGATATGCTTTGACCAAAGTTTGATAACTCAGTTATTGATGCTTGTGGTACCCTTAATACTGCACTGTGTTCCCCTTTACCTCAGCAGCTATGGCTCTTTCTTTTTATATTTCTAAGACATTCCACAATTTCAGACACCATTCCAAGATGTTTATCTGAATGACATGTAAAAGTGTAGCTAATATCATGGAATATTCAGGTAAAACAAAAAATTAGTGCAGATGTAATGATAAAGGCAATAAAAGTTAGATTATTAATTTAACAAAAATGGGTCTAAAACATACCAGAATATAGGACAAATGAAAAGAAACACATGAGAGCACATAAAGGTATAAAAGCTGTTTCCTGTCATAGCAGTAAAAGATCATACCGAAAATTCAGAGTGGAAAAGATTAGGTTAATTTACTGCTATTGATCTTAATGGTCCTACTTTACACTGCCCAGGCAGACTGGTTTTACAAACAAAGGCAAGTCTGAATGACATCACAACTTCTTTGTAACCCGGACATGCAATGCAGCCAAAACAGTGACTTTTTTGATACAGCAGTTTTAAGAGTATATGAACACTCAAAATGGCCCAAAAACGGGGCTACTTTAATCAAAACTGGATGACCGGAGAAGGACCCTAAAAACCATATTATCCAGTCAAAAACTGGATAAGTGGCAACCCTACCTATCAGGAAGAAGACATATAGATTACCAGAGTGATTAAGAGCAGGCGTGGTTAAGGAAATATAAAAAAAGAAACAGTTGGGTATCAGAAGAGTTGGGAAGTGCTTGGTCATCACCAGTGGTGATCATAAATAAAAAAGAAGGGGGTATAAAAATCTGCCTTGATTTTAGGAGACTTAATCAAGTGACTGAATTTGACAGTTATCCTATGCCCAGGATCGATGACCTGGTGGACAGACTGGGAAGTGTCAAGTATATCAGTACCCTCGATCTTATCAAGGGCTACTGGCAAATTTCCCTAGCTAAAGAATCCAGAGACAAAACTGCATTTGCCATGCCTATTGGATTCTATCAGTTCACCACCATGCTGTTTGGTTTACTTGGTGCACCCGCTATATTCCAGTGGTACACGGATGTAATTTTAGTTACTCACACTGGTTATTGTGCTGCTTACTGGGGTGATGTCATGGTGAACAGTCCAGACTGGAAAAGCCAGCTGGAACAACTATAAGCAGTTATCCAATCTATCAAAAAGTCAGGTCTGACCATTAATCCTACCAAATGTGCATTGGCAATGCAGGAAACCAGATATTTGGGATACGTTCTGGAGAATGGAGAAGTAAATCCAGAGATTTCTAAGATAAAAGCTGTAGCAAACAGTGGGGTGGAATAAGGCTAAAGTGTGAACAAAAGCAACAGGAGCAGTACGAGGCATTAGACAGAAGGGGGGGGTGGGGTTAGGTCCTGCAATCTGAGAAGGCCCAAGGAAGACATGGGCAGATTAGATGTTCCCTTGGTCTCCTTCTGACATCTTTTTTTCTGTTTATATGTTTCTATGTCCTGTCCTTAAAACAAAGAAACATGTCAGATCATTTTTAGGGCTGGCTGGCTACTGTTAGTGATTTATTCCCAACTTTGCCATATAGCTACCCCACTCACTGAACTCAAGAAGAAACGATACCCAAATAATGTGAAATGGTCACCAGAGTGTAATGAGGTTTTTCAGGCCATCAAGGCTGCTTTATGCTCAGCCCCTGTTTTAAGGAGCCCAGACAATGAGAAACAATATTTGTTATAGACAGATGCATCAGAGGTAGGCCTAGGTGCAGTCTTGAGTCAGAATATATATGGGAAGGAGCATCCCATTCTATACAACAGTAGGAAATTACATGACAGAGAGAAAAGGTACTCTACTACTGAAAAGGAACGCCTTACAGAAATGTGGGCCATGGGATCCAATAAGTTTTATTTGCTATGGGCTGACTTTGTACTTATAACAGATCACAATCCTTTTTGTTGGCTTAACCAAGTGAAAGACAACAATTCGAGAATCATAAGGTGGCACCTGGCACTACAGCCATTGAAATTCAAAGTGAAGCACAAATCTGGAAAACAGAATGTTAATTCAGATTTTCTGTCCAGATATGGATCAGGAATTGAGAATTCTGAAGGTTGAAAAAAATGTGTGGCTTTAAAATTAACTGTTTGCTGTACTGGTTGTTATGGAAAAAGGGATATGCATATGTACAGAACTGTAACGGTAATAAGGTAATGTTAGAAGAGAATTAAAAGAACATTTTGGAAACCTGTTTTTTTTAAACATGTTCCTTCTTAAAGAGGGGAGTATGTGACAGGGTTGAATAAAACACTACCCTATTTGTCATGCAGAAACAGTTAAAAGCAAGGATCTGTTCTATCCTCTCCTTTTCTTTGTCTTGTCTGTCTGATTGCGCAATCACATTTTCTTGTGAGACCTAGAAACTGATCACTCTGACAGTCTTGTGCTCCCCCCTCACTATCTTCCTGCCTTCACTTGCTGTTTCTATCTCTTCTTCCCCCTTGCTTATCTGTGGTTATAAAAATATACGCAAGTCTTTGTGTAAAACTGGGATCACTTGGATTGAAAATGTATATGGTTAATATTATTGAAATAATTGCAAAAAGCTAGTGGAACTTAAGGGATTAACTGAGATGCAGTTTGAATTCCATGATCTCTTTTGCAGAGCTGTCAACATGAGATGAGTTCTGGGACACCATGCTCTATTTTGTTGCACCTGCAAGAAAAGAAATGAACAAAGTTCTGATATATGTGAGAAACAGTATGTCTGTTAAGCTCAGGATGCAGAAATTGATTTTCAGGCAACGACTTCTAGTAAAAAGAGAGTAATCTTTTATTGGAGAAAGAAAGAGTGAGAGTGAGAGAGAGAGAGAGAGAGAGAGACAGAGAGAGATTGAAATTTAGAATTAGAGACTCTCAGATGAAGGACTTTGTTTTTTCTTCGTTTTACTGCCTTTGTAAATAGCTGTCCTGAACAATTTTATTTTTTTATTTTATTTTTATTGAAAATAATAAAATGCTTCTTGCGAATTTTATAACTGCTCCTGGTTTTCATGTGCTTCCTGACCTGTGCCTCGGCGACAGTGCACAAAATGGATTTTCACCGTTTTGCCCAACACTAGATGTTGGAATTAAAGCCAGATCTGTTGGATGTATCAAGCTCATTCAGAATTCGATGCCTTAATCTATAGGTTATTCTACCAGCCCAAATATGACTACAATGTTATAAATGATATGCACTACAAGATAAAAAAGAATACTTATGAAGAAGTTGTAAAAAATGGAACAGCAGATGCACGTACAGCGGCAAATAAAAGAACAAATATAGCTTCTTATTTTACATTTTTTCATTCTGAAATCCAGAAAAGGTGCTCCTTTGAGATAAGATCTAATGAGCCTGAAAGTTTCAGTTTAAATCTTTACAATTTTTCTGTTTTTGTTGGGGAAAAAAAGCATCTTAAAAAGGAATTATACTGCTTTGACCCTATCCTAACAAAACAAAACTGCTGAGCAGGTTTTCCTACATACTTTTGACCCTGCTGTCCTGTTCTCATGCCCCATGCCAGACAACCACAGTGCTTTTGTGACACTAATGTAATATATTTTCTGACTACTATTTCTCTTACTCATTATTAATGAGCACATGGACATGAATAAGATATTCGCTACTCAGACTTTGGTCTTGCTGCTTTTCTGCACAAAGATCCTTGGAACTGTACAATCCAATGGATGCAGAATTTACTGCAGAACTCAGATTCTGATGCAGAATTTATGTAGCACCTATGAATTATTTATGGTGATTTGTTGTTCTTTCAGACATAATGTTTTTCCACAGCTCCTGGCTCCTTACCACTCTTTGTTTATCCTAAGCCATTCCTTAGTATCTGATATCACATATCCGGGTCGTACATGAAAACGGGCCTTTGGCTCATTGTACTTACCCGGTAAACAAATGTTTTAAAACAAAAAAATAAAACATAGATATATATATATATATATCTATATATATATATATATATATATACACATACATATATATATATATATATATTAAAAACTAGAGGGGTTATCATGTGACCTCCAGTCATTTGCATAATAGCAGCATCAAAATTGCATAGGCCACATACATATAGCAGATGGTAAGCCCCAGTCTGTCACATGATAACCCCTCTAGTTTTTAATATATACAATTTCTATGTGATGTAATTGATGACCTCAAATTACATCTCAGCCAATGGCTGAACAGCATGATGCCACAGAAGGGAAAACTAACACCAGCACAGTTGTTTAGGAGCCCTGCCACAGAAATTCAGACTGAAGTGCCAAACAAACGTTGGGGCTCTGGTAATAACGTACTGCTTGCTAGTACCTACACCACAACTGCTTCTACTGCAACAGATTTTCATGTCCAAAATCGAGGGTTGTAATTTCAGGTGTAGAAAAGTTGCAAGTGCTGATGAATTCTAAGGACCAAAGATCCTGTTTTCATGTAACTGTGCTAGAAATAAAGAATATCATGGACAGAAAAGCAGAAAACAGACAAAAATATATACAAAACTGGGTTCAACTATTCTAACCATCAGCATTTCCCCTAAGTCACTATTACTAGCTCTCCAAGTCACTAGTATTTTAACCCTTAAACTGCAAATAGAGTTAAAACGTACTGGAGTTCTGGACAGATGTATCAGTCCATGGCACTACAAGGGTTAAGTCTGTGATTGCAATCAGTAATCCAGTCTTAAATGCATTCTAAGTTCAGGATTTCATTGCTCATTCCCAGTCAGTAATCCAGTCTTAAATGCATTCTAAGTTCAAGATGTCACTGCTCACTCAGGGTCAAACTGTAAAACTTCCTTGGGCAGCACAGTCCAAGGTCAAACTGTAAAACTTTCTTTGGCAGCACACTCTAGAGTTCATTGAGCAGTTCAGAGTGCATTTGATGTAATGAAGTGGACACTCAGTAATATATTATCTTCTTCTAGGATATCTTCTGCAGCAGGTCACATCTTGGAAACTATAGCCGTCAGGCACCAGGACCACATGGAAACATTTTTTACTAGCAGTCTATCTGGGGCTGCCCATGGCAACTTCATCATGTTGACAACCTCCCTATATAGCAGTGGGTGACCCATGTCTTTCTCAGTTCTTTTCTCACCATCGATCATCGCACTTTGGACTACACAAAGCAACATCGCTTCAGTTGACCGTCATTTTTCTTCTACCATTTTTTATTTTTCTTACCCATGTTCTGTGATCACTTTACTTCCTAAAGTGATTCCCCTGCTTCTTCTTGTTTATGACAACCAGCTCTGACAACCTTTTCTGATGCTGTAGCAGTGGACAGAAGATCTACAACAAAGATGACCACTGGGCCTGCATCCGCTGCTTTGGCACTGACCACAACATTAAGGCCTGTGAGATGTGCCATGGCTTCAATCTAGCTACTCAGTGGCGTTGCCAGAAAGAATTTAAATCCTTCCTAATAGAGCAGAAGGTTGCCACTTTGGAAATGGAGCTTTAGGCTAGGAACTCCTCTGCTTCCCTGGCCCCATACATAACCTCTCATGCCGCCAAGGCCCTGGGACATGTTGGTGGGGAAGAATCACCACTGGGAGAAAGATAGACCCTACTGTGAATGTTCTTGGTCGCCGCTTCCAGCACCAATGGTTTTGAGATGGTTTTGAGATCATTGACTAGGCCAGCAGCAATCCCCCACTGCTGCACACACCCTCTCAGTTACAGGGTCAGCATTGGCAGCCTTTCTCACTGAAGTTCTTCTGTCTGGCATTGATTCCTCATTGGTGGGCATTTCCTTTCTCCAGTCGATGATTCTCACTACCTCCTTCACCCTTTCTTCTATGGGGAGACTCTGGCAGTGCGACCCATTGGTTTCTCTTCTACTGGTGCTGGCCCATCATTGTGATTCTCTTCACCCCTGTTGATGCTCCCACCCTTACTGAACACACCATTGCCTTCTCATGGGCTGCAGCCAAGGAGCTACGCCAGCCTGGTTGTGGTTGGTGAAACTTGTTGTTGGGCTTTAGGACTCTTCAGCTGATGCCTCAACCACTACTGTGACATTGGAGATGCGGGTCCCTCAGTTGGTGCCTCAACCTTCCCCCATCCCATCACTGCTTCAGCCCTCCCTGCTGTCACCACATTGCTGTCACAGGGCACCCTGCCGACTCTGGTGACCATCGACATCCAGGCCCTATTTTCCTCTGTCTGGGACTTCATGCAGAAGATTGTTCCACCCCAGGGCCCATCACTGGTGGGACCTTCTTGGTTGGCATTGGTGCTGTTGCACCATGCATCATCATGACCAGTCTCTTCTCAGTTGTTGATGTCTTTGGTTCCTGTCTCTGAGCCAAGAGACAAGGATGATTATCGTCCTGAATTCCTTGTGCCTGATGAGGAAGATGAGGAACATGAGGATGCCAGGCCAGGAGTCCCCTCTAGCAACTCCACTGTTTCCTTGGTGGGAGAGGACTCCTCAAAATACACCCCATGGTCCCCCCACCCGGATGACCCCTCCTTCACTGTGGAGATGCAGCAACTGCAGGCAGCTATGGGGTTCAATGCTGTGGAACAGGATATTACCTGGCAGAGCCTGGCCAATAACCGGACCTGCCAGATTCCCTTCCCTTACTATTCCTCCTATGATTAATGCATACAAGGATGCCGCTATGGCCAGTTGGTACAGACCTAATCTGATTCTTTCTATGCCCAGAAAGGCTGACAATCTGTACCAGGCCCCCTCTGGGAAGCCCTTTTTTGCAGGGTCCCTACAGGCTGTATCTGTGGTGATCAATGTGGCCCATGATAGGTCTAAGAGGCCCCAGCACATCAGCTCTCTCCCTCTGGATAAGAAGTCCAGAAAGTTGGACCTTATGGGTAGGAGGGTATTTGCCTGTTCCACTTTGGATATCAGGATCATTAACTATGTTGGCCATATGCTCAGATTCCAGAATGGCCTCTGTAAAGCAGCCAGGACTGCAGCCCTGTCCTTCCCAGAGGATCCCCCAAAACAGGAGATGCTCAAGACCCTCCAGTCAGGTGCAGACGTGGGCAAGCACCTCTTGCAGGATGCCTATGAAGCCCTATATGCCTAGGCCAGGGTCTCTGTGGTGAGAGTTTGCCTGAGACAGTACTCCTGGCTCAGAGTGTCAGGTTTTGCTACTGACGTTCAACAGTCCATCCTGAATGCTCCATTCAGGGGCTACAAGCTCTTTGGGGTGGACATGCAGGATATCCTTAATGATCTGCAAGCCTTGGGATGAACTCTGAGATCTGTTCATTCCCTCTGCCACACCCACCACATGAGTGGGCAGAGGGTGCCATTTTGGCATACTACCCATAGACCCGGGTCTGGCACCAGACAGCCTGGCAAGCATAAAGCTGGAATAGCCTTGCCTACCCCTTTCTCCACCACAGGGAAAACCTTCAGAGGTGGAAGAGAGGCCCTGGCAGTGGGCTCAACCTTCACCTGACTCGTCCGATCCCCTCCATCTGGTTTCTCAGGATCTGGTGTGTGGGGGTAATTTCTCCCTTCATCTGGCCTGGTGGTGGAAGATCACAACCAATGCCAAGGTTCTGCAACTCATAGAACAAGGACATGCTCTATAATTTTTGGAGATGCTGCCAGATCTCTCTCCAAGGCTTTCGACTTACCCTCCAGGCCATGTTCCTGTGTTTCTGGAGGAGATCCTTGTGCTACTATGAAAAAGGACCATAGAACCTGTCCCCAGGGATCAATGGAACACAGGGGTGTACTCCCACTTCTTTCTTGTCCCCAAGCCCACAAAGGGACTGAGGCCCATCCTGGACTTATGAAACCTGAACAACTACCTCTAGTACAAAAAGTTCAGGATGCTAAACCTCCACAGCCTGTTGATTTTGCTCCAGAAGGGAGATTGGATCTGCTCCCTAGACATGCAGGACGCCAACCTGCACATTGAGGTCTGTCTCCCACACAGGAAGTACCTCATATTCCTGTTTCAGAGAGATCACTACCAGTTCAGGGTCCTCAATTTTGGTGTGTCTTTGGCTCCTCATGTCTTCACCAAATGCCTAGCTATGGTGGCAGCAGCCCTCAGGAGGGAGTGACTTTACGTCTTCCCCTATCTGGATGACAGATTGCTCAAAGCTCAGTCTGAGGAGCAACTGTATTTGACCCTGGCATGTACCATGCAATTATTCACCACTTTTGGATCACAGTCAATCTGTCCAAGTTGGTGTTGACTCCTGGTCAGCATCTCCAGTACATAGGAGTGATCCTGGACACTGCCCAAGGATCCACCTTTCTGCCCCTGGACAGGGCAGAATGCCTGATAGCACAGGCCCAGTAACTCTACAACAGCTGATATGTCACAGCCAAGACATATCTCAGACTGCTGGGCCTGATGGCTGTGGCCATTGCCACAGATCCCCTGGTGAGGCTGCACATGCGTGTCCCTCAATGGATTTTGAGGGTCCAGTGGGATCGAAGAACTGAAGATCTGGAGCAGAAGGTTCTACTCACTTCACCAGTAAAGGGGGTTCTCCTGAAGTGCATGGAACCCTGCCATTTGCTCAAGGAGGTTCTTTTCCTCATACCCTCCCCTCATCAGACCTTCTCCACAGATGCCTTAGGGATGGGCTGGGGTGCACATCTGGGTCTTTACCAGACTCAGGGGATATGGTCTCCACTCAAGGCTTCCCTCCATGTCAATGTCCTCAACATGAGAGCTGCCCTGTATGGTCTGCAAGCCTTCCAGTGCCACCTCTCCCTGGGCCATCTGCAAGTGCAGATGGACAATATCAGTGTGGTGCATTACATTAGCAAGCAGGGGGCAGCCACTCTTACCCGCTGCACAGGGAAGTGATAAGGGTTTGGTATTGGACTCTAAAGCATGGTCTAGAACTGCTGGCCATCTTATGTTCCAGGTATCCAAAACGTTCTAGCAGACAGGATAAACAGATTGCAATCCAGAATGCATGAATGGGAACTGCTCACCTTAGTGGTGGAAGACCTGTTTGACAGGTGGGGTCACCCAGAGCTGGACCTTTTTGCATTCCTCACTCAATGCAAAATTATCACTTCTCTGATCGCTTGATACAGGGCTTGGAGTTTTCTGGCGAGACGCATTGTCCCCCTTTTGGAAAGGGAGGTTGCTTTATGCCTTTCAAACTCTAAATGGAGGGTACCACTCTGATTCTGGTGGCCCCCTTTTGGCCTCATCAAATTTGGTTTCCATTGTTGCAACAGTTAGCGGTAAAGCCTCCGGTGCCCCTTCCCTTGTGCCCAGGCTTGCTGTCACAGGAACAGGGAACCCTTGTCCAACCAAATCTCCAGTCTCTTCACCTGCATGCCTGGCTCCTGAAGACATAGCCATTGCTAGGTTTGGTATCTCCTCTAAAGTGACTGATATCCTGGTGGCTTCCAGAAAACCTTCCACCAGGGTGACATTTCATGAAATAGAAGCGCTTTGCTTTGTGGGCAGCCTCCCATCACCTGGATCCCTTCACCTGCCCAGTGAACCAGATTTTAGAGTATTTACTGTCCTTGTCAGATGTCAGACTAAAATACTCTTCACTAAAGATGCACTTGTCTGCCATATCAGCTTTCCATGTGCTCATCAAGGGCCATACAGTAGCCTAGCTGGATGTTGCCCATACCTTTCTGAGAGACATCCTCCACTTGAAGCCCCCTATCTGCAATCCTGTCCTGGCCTGGAACTTGAATTTTGTTTTAGAGAAGCTTGCTTTTGCTCTGTTTGTGCCCGCTGCGATTTGAGGGCTACACTTTCTATTGTGGAAAGCATTTTTTTTTAGTTGCTATTACTTCTGCTTGTAGGATGCCCCAGCTGCAGGCTTTCATGTGTGAGCAGCTTATTTGATTTTTCTCAAAGACAGGGTGTTATTGCATACTAACCCTAAGTTTTTGCCAATGGTGGTGCCTGAATTTACTTTGAATCAGACCATCAACCTGCATGGGCTATTAAAATAACATCTAAGGAGGTAAAAAGCAGATTGATTAATTTAGACATTAATAAATCTCCAGACCCAGACAATATTCACCGAAGAATTCTACAGGAGCTTGCTGATCAATTGGCTAAGCCATTGAGTTCCTTATACCAAGCATCCCTAGACAGAGCTGAGGTTCCTCAAGCCTGGAGGAATGCTTTGGTTGTTCCTCTTCACAAGAAGGGAACTAGATCTGATCCAGCTAACTTTAGACCCATTAGTTTGACATCACTATTGGGCAAAGTCATGGAGGGCATTTTAAAGGACATTGTGATTGATTACATTTCATTAAACAATTTATCTGATCCTGTACAGCATGGATTTATTAAGTCTATATCATGCCAAACAAACTTATTATCCTTTTATGAAAATGTTAACTCAGAATTGGACCATGGCAAACCAGTAGATGTGGTTTTTATGGATTTTGCCAAAGCTTTTGACAAATTACCACATGCAGAACTAATACAAATTCTGATTAAAATAGGCATCCACAATAACATTGTGAAATGGATAGCTAATTGGCTGACCGATAGAAGACAGAGGGTGGTGGTAAGGGGCGTGATGTCTGAGTGGTCTGCTGTGACCAGTGGGGTGCCACAGGGCTTGGTATTGGGCCCTTGTCTTTTTAATATCTATATTTCATCCTTACATCTTAGCAATCCTTCTATATGGATTTCAAAATTTGCAGATGATTGCAGATTAGGCATCACAGTGACTTCTACGACCGATTCACTTTCCTTACAACAAGCTATAAATGAAGTATATGAGTGGACGAAAGCTAGTAAATTGGAACTTAATATTTCCAAATGCAAAATTATGCACTTGGGCAGAACAAACAACAATTATACCTATAGCATAGGGAACAATACTTTATTAACAACATCTGAAGAGCGGGACTTGGGTATCAAAATTACATCTGATTTAAAGTTTAATTCACATTGCAAACAACAAGTTAAAAAAGCTAACCAGATTCTGAACTGCATTTTAAGACATATTTCTAGCAGACACCAAAATGTTATCATGCGCTTGTATCAGGCCCTGGTTAGGCCCCATTTGGAATATTGTGCTCAGCTGTGGTCCTCACAGTACAGAGAGGACATTATAAGATTGGAGAGTGTGCAGCGCAGAGTGACTAGATCAGTATTCGGATTAAAAAATTTACCTTATGATGAGAGATTAACTAAATTAAATTTGTACTCACTGCATTATAGAAGATTAAGGGGAGATCTTTGTATGATGTATAAAATATCACATGATGATACATTGAGAGCTGACCTAAAAATGACCTATAAAACAGGACGTTCTAGCACCAGAAAACATAAGTTGCAATTTATATTGCCTAAATGGAATACTAACATAAGGAAGCACTGGTTTACTGTAAGGGTAGTGTCAGTATGGAACGACTTGCCTGAAAGTGTGGTGGGTAGTTCAAGCATCGATATATTTAAGACAAGCTTAGATAAACATTTTTCTTGCAAAACTACTCAATTTTAGTGTCATAATAAGGCAAGCATTATGGACTCAAGTCTCTCAGCTTGAATTAACTTATGAAACTTATGTTTATTAACCAGACAATGCCAATCTAGGGGAAGCATTGCTTCGTACTTTGGATATGCATAGAATACTTAGATACTACACACACCGTGTAAAGGACTGTAGAATGTCCTCAAAATTATTTGTTTCATTCGCCCCTGAGAAAGAGGGCATTCCAGTTTCTAAGCAATGCCTGTCCAAATGGTTGGCCAACTGCATTATTTTCTGTTACAGGAATGATAAGAAGCTTCCTGAGGCTGTTAAGGACCACTCCACCAAAGGTGTGGCTACCTCTGTTGCCTGCTTCAGAGGGGTTTAGGCTGATGATATCTGTGCTGCTGCAGCTTGGAGTACTGTCCACACTTTTACAAGGCACTACAGTTAGGACATTGCCTTTAGAAGGAGGGCATGGTTTGACCTAGCTGTGTTACAGGGCCTCCTTTTGTAGGCCCCTGCCTTCCAGCAGCCCAGACTGTTCTCCTCTGCAGTACTGCTTGGGACTCATTCCTAAGGTGTGATCTGCTGCAAGAGATATCCTCAAAGAAGACAGAACAGTTATATAAGAACTTACCATAACAGTAGATCTTCGAGATAATCTCTTGCAGCAGATCATGCCTGTCTCACCCTCCTTCCCCCTTAGTCTCTGAGTTCCTCCTTTCCTGGTCTCCTTTTTTCCCAGGATGGTAAGCCTTCTATTTCCATGCTCCTTCTGGTGGTCTCCCTGGCTCTCCCTTGGTTCCTTCGGGAGTGCATTCTTGGTGGATGATCTCCAGCAGGGAACTGAGGAGTGTGCAGGGCTGCCCATGGCTATACAGGGAGGATGTCGATGTGATGATGCTGCCATGGGTGGCCCCAGACAGACTGCTGGCAAAAATGTTTCCATGTGGCCCTGGTGCCTGATGGCTGTAGTTCCTAAGGTGTGACCTGCTGCAAGAGATTCTCTCAAAGATCTACTGTTATTATTAACTGCAAGTTCTAATTAAAGGTTCTTTCTTTAGCACTGCCATTTGGGAAATGCAGAGACAGTGACTAAGATACCAAGAAAGAAAAAAGAATGCAGTACCTAATACTAATGCATGAAGTGTGCAGACAATATAGGTCTCTAAGAGCCTTAATTATAGAAAGCTGCATGGACTGCTACTGTGGAAGTCCTTTTTTCCTGCATAGTGTGGAATTTGCCTTTTCACTATTATCCAGGTTTTCAATAATAAGTCAAAACAGAGGCACAAAACATGTAGATACTGTAGGAAATGAAGGGACAAAGCGACTAGGGGTCATACTGCCCTTTTGAAGTCATGGTATGAGGAAACAATCATGTTATAAGGGCCCTGCTTTGAGACCCTGTGAGATCTCTCTCAAAACCATCAAAACCTTTTTGTTGGGTCTGATATCTTGTGAGACCTGACCCACCTTAAGCCAGGCCTCATACTATATATACTCACATATGTCTATTTTTAGATGCTAAAATAGGCCCCCAACAAGGAGGGTGTGACTTATCTGTGATTCTAACCTTTCTGCGGGGTTTGCCATGGAAACAATTGTTACAAATATTGTATGTATCCTGATTTTGTGTTCAGGTCTGGCCAGAAAGATTGATTCTGAGCCTGATGTTGATCATAAAACATATTTTCCATCAAATATTGGCAGCAAAGTAATGTCTATAATTTTGCTAAACTTGGCGAAGAAAAGGAAGTCGACTAATATGTGAGGATGACTTATAGGCAAGTACAGTATATATGTTAGTTAGGGCTAGTATCTTTCTGGATGAAAAGGTTCCACCAATGAATAATAAATGACCAACAGAAGATTAATTGTATTTGGTAAATGTAAATGATAGCCTCTTAAAACAAGGGAAGGGAGCAAGCCTTTATTCTGACATTTTATTTAACCATAATAGTCAATTGGAGATGCCCATTTTCAATGGGGTTTTGCTTTTGTCTAATTTCAGAGATAGGAGTGTTTGATCTACAGAAAAGTCAAAGGAATTTGCTTAGTGTCTGAAAAATTAATCTGTGGCTGTGGTGGGAAATGATATATTGTTAAAGGAATTTCCAAGAATTCCTACCTATTATGGAATACCCAAGATACATAAAAATATGCAGGATCCCCCAGGCAGGCCCATTGTGTCTCGGATTGATTCCGTTTTCGATCCAGTTTCAAAATATGTCAACTATTATCTACAACCATTAATAGAAAAAGGTGTAACATATATTCAAGATTCGACTGATTTGATGAAGCAATTAGAAATAATAACAAATTGAATTGCAACATATGTTTCTTGTCACATGGGATGTAATAGATCTGTATACTTCAATTCCACATCGAGAGGGAGTTTTAAATATGGGAAAAGTACTAAATAAAAGACCAGTGGGTTCATTACCAAGGACTAGTATGTTGCAGGAATTAGCATTATTTGTTCTACAGAACAATTATTTTGAATTTGAAGGGAAATTTTATCAACAAGATAAAGGTACAGCAATGGGTAATACAATGGCACCCAGTTACGCGAATGCCTATATGACTATTTTTGAAGAAGAGTTTGTTTTAAATAGTGATAAAAACATTTATAAAAATCAAATTCGATTCTGGAAAAGATTTATAGATGATATATTTTATTTATGGACTGGAACGGAACAGGAATTACTGGCTTTCAACGATATGCTTAATCATTTTGATGTCCTTAAGTTTACATTGAATTATAATAAAACAGAAATACCATTCCTGGATTTGCTGATTAAGATTATAGATTCAAGAATTAGTACTTCATTATTTAGAAAAAGTACAAATAGGAATACGTTGTTACATAATAAAAGTTTTCATGAGCCCAAATTAAAGAAAAGCATTCCTTATGCACAATTAGTTAGAGTGAAATGTAATTGTCAAGAGATATATGATTATGATATTCAAAAAGAAGATATGGTAAACAGATTTTATAGTAGGGGATACTCAAAAAAAGTTCTTATACAGGCAAGTTATAAAATAGATAAAGTTACCCGACAAGATCTTTTCAGTAAAAAACAAAAGCAGAAACAGGAAAGATTAGTATTTGCCACCAAATACAACCATAAAATGACAGAAATAAGAAAGATTATAAATAAACATTGGTTTTTAGTATCCATGGATAATCCCAGAATCAAATCTTTACAACCAAGACCGATTATTGTGTCCAAAAAAAGTTAGAAATTTAAAAGACAAATTAGTACACTTACAATTTCTATATAAAGACACAAACCAACATCAATTACTGCTTGGACCCCTACAACCAGGGATGACTAAATGTGGTAGATGTTCAGTTTGTAACAACACTAGCAAAAAGGCCCATTTTAAACACCCACATTTTGGTGAAGAATTTCCTATTAGAGATCATATAGACTGTAATACATAGGGTGTCATTTATGTGTGTTACAATGTGTATGTGATAAATTATATGTCGGACAAACCAAAAGGGCTCTTAAAGTTCGAATATTGGAACATAAAAGTGACATCAGAAACCAAAATGAAAAATCCCCAGTAGCCTTACATTTTAATGAGGCTGGACACACGGGAGCGTCTCTCAGGTTTTGGGGTCTTGAGGTAGTAAAATTACCATATAGAGGTGGAAACTATACACAATTACTAGATAAGGCAGAAATGAAATGGATTTTTAATTTAAAAACTTTAGATCCAAGTATAGGAATGAATGTGGATTGTAATTGGCAGGCATGTTTGTAAAAATACTTGAACTAAATAAATAGAGAACTCTGACTTGTATCTAATTGTCCATAATTGGTGTACTTTTATATACTATGCATCTTATAGTCACTTTTAGATTGCATTTCAAAACTTATAGGGGGCTCTGTATTGATTGTTGGGAATTCACATTGGAGTGAACCATAAGAATTATAAAATGGGTCTGATTTCATGAAACAGTCTGTCAGCTTTAAATTAAATACATATAGCAGTCACAGTATATTTTTGTACATGTTAAGTTGTTTTATAAGATTTTGAGATGATTTGAAATACTACATGGCACTTCATTACATTGTCTGTTATGTTTGATATGTTTCCTGTGTTATGGAATAAAATGCAAAGTAATCATATATAAATATAATTTATATAAGATTGCTAGAACATTAAGATACCCTCGTTGCTTTATTTGGGTGTTCACTTTCTTCCCCACTAAGTTTTGTCATAAATTATGTTTACGCTTTTGGCAGCAGTCCTGTCCGTTTAAAAAGCAGCCTGCTTTTACCGCGCGCATCCACAATATTGAGTGGATGTGTGTTTAGTTGCTTGGCAATGCTCTCGCACATTGCGAGAGTTTCGGGAAGTGATACGTCACTCCCGCGGGAAATTCAGGCTGCTTAAGAGGTTAAGCAGCCGAGAGAGAGATCATAACGTTCATAGCGTCCTAGCGAGTAGGCGCCATTACGGCTTTGTTTAAAAGTAAATGTTTTATTTGTTTTTGAGGAATTTGGAAAGGCTATGGAAAGATTAACAACATCTCATTAAGAAGGTGAGCCATATTATTAATTGTGGAAATCAAAACTTATTCAGAAATATTGTTTGGCATTTTAAAAGTTTCAATGGCTCTCATAAAACTTGTCCTTTTTTGGATTTAGAAATTTTCAAAGACACTAAAGTGCAAAGATTACACGTTTGATCATTTCTTAAGGTAAGCTTGT
Organism: Neoceratodus forsteri; assembly: GCA_016271365.2. NCBI lineage: Eukaryota > Metazoa > Chordata > Ceratodontiformes > Ceratodontidae > Neoceratodus > Neoceratodus forsteri. Next base: position 1,017,275,532 of record CM057454.1, on the reverse strand, counting down.
TATGGGGAAGTTTAAGTATAAACTTAAGTTACATTTGGACACAGTCTGCTGTCATAAAGCGTTTTAAATTTGAGTTTAAGAAATTATAACATTGTAATTTATGTATTTACTTTAGAAAGAGTATTGAAGTTCTAAAGTGAATCAACACACAGAAATGTTTTCCACAGGTAGATACTTTAAATGAATAACATTTAACTCACTAGAAAAAATGGAATTAATAATATATTAAAATGTATATTTTTTTCTGAAATAGATGATAATGAAGCCCCGTGATCAAGCTCATAGGAGCGAAACGTAGGGGTGAAGTTAATGAAAATAAAAAGAAATCATTTTCAAAAAAGAAGACTCCGTTCATTAATTACTGTACAAGTTTTGGGAGCACCACAGCAGGAGTCAGAGCAACACAGCATTGGTCACCATTTCCCAGATATTGTTGTTTTATGTGGTGGGATATGAACCTGCTTTGCTGTGCAGTGCTCTAACCACCACACCCCATGGCCTTCTTAATGTTTTACCATTGATTAACAAACCTGGGGCCCGATCCACACAGGTTCTGGGAGTACCGCAAGCCCTGGGTGCACCAACCATATGGCACATGGGGCTTGTGGCATTCCCTGGCCGTTGATTGGGATTCTCAATCCTGTGCACCAATTGCCACAATTTAGGCCAGCCTTTTCTGGTCTAACTTGTGGCAGTCTCACCCTTTTTATGGAGCTTGCACCAAAGATTTGGTGCAAGCTGCCTTAAATCGAGAAAAGTGTCACAAATGCACCCAATCTTCATGAATTGGATGCATTTTGCAGCAAAGTGTTTGGTGCAGCTGCACAAAAAGAACAGTTTAGACGCAGGGCTTGACACAAGCCCTGCATTGCCATTTGTGACTCAGGCCTCTGGTCATCATGCCCTACAATGATAATATTTTATTTCATAGGCTGCCCCTAGAAAAGGAAACATCTATAAGTACAGTATTGTACATAATACATTTATGTGAAATGTACAAAAATGTACCGAAGAACAAAAAAATAATAATTGGCTAAGAGCAATCTGGTACTGTAGCTTTGCTTGCCTTGAACCAAAATTATGCTATCTTTATGTTCTGAATGTATGCTTCTTTTCTGTTTTTGTCTTTTTTATTTTATGTTTCAAAAGTTTCTCCACTGAATCCCAGAATACTTCCCAGCCATGACTATCTGTGCCATCTAACCCCTAGGGCTTTCCCACAATGCCAGAGCCATCAGGGAAGGAATACCCTCCATTTAGAGCCCTCTACCCATTATCCAGCACTGCTGAGGTGATGCATGAGGTGAGACAGTACTAGGCCGTTGTTCTAAGACATGGAAGTCTCCTTGTGGCATGTTATCCTGCCATATCCAAGGGGCACTGGTACTGAGGGTCCTCAAGTTCATGCACACTTTGGTTTTCCAATATAGGGCCAGAGAGCCCATCCCCATCCTTCTTAGGCACTACATGTCCAATGTTGTGTGGATGGTACCTCAGCCTTTTGATAGTCCACAGTGATGATCCAAGATCATTGCCAACCCAGGTATCTCCAGTATAGCAAGCCACTGCCCAGCCCTTGTTTCCACTTTATTTTTGAGTATGTTTCTCAGCTGAGCCCTTACTCACCCCAAGGCCCTCAGAATGACACATTTTTCATCATTTGCTATAGTCATTTTAATTCTGTTTTTAAATGCCTTTTCAAGACTTCTGTAACTTGGTTCTTATCAGATGCTTTTTTTACATAATTATTTACCCTGGATTACCGAGCTAATATGGAAGAAGTAATTTGTAGGGGGACCTGCTTTTATCCATTCTTAATGCTGGGTGGTCTGAAGCACTGAGAAGTTATGTGGCACGCTCATGTCAACACCCCATATCTGCTACATCTATGACTTGGTCCATAGTCTACTGTTGGGACATGGTCTTCAAAACCATGGAAACAGCTAATTTTACAGGCAGAAAATGACCTTCTATGCATTGAGTCTGCCTGGGTTTCCAAGCATTGGACCTCCAGGCAGTGGGTCTTGGGAACTTGAATGATAATTGGGTTCTTTTCAGACATGGTGGTGCCTTCATACAAAGAGACGTAAATTCACTGGTATCAAGCAAGTAGATACCACCCAGGAAATCCCTCCTCTGGTTGCCTACAGACCATCCCTCATAGTACCCCTAATATCAACAAATCAGTAGCAGTAATGATACAATATACAATGAAATTACAAAGGCACAATAAATCTTGCCAAAGCAATGGTAGGATGTATTAGGGACAAAATGCTGGAAAAGGATTCTGTGGATGGAAAGGGGTGGAATATACAACTAAAAAGCAATGCAATAAAAATATAACAATACAGGCGGCAGGAAAGAATGAGTGACAAGGCTGTAATTCCATTGAGGGATTCCTGTGGCATCCTAAACAATGATGCTTGAGTGGGTTGTGATGTCACCAGAATCCCATTATGGAATGGCAATCCGAGTTACTGATAGTTTCCCATCTGTTATTTTTCGTAAGATGTTTATTTAATGATCTTCCTCTACCTTGTAAATCATGTTTAGTGTGTAATATTATTATAATTTCTACACCCTGGATATCTTTGTCAGTTGTTACAACAGTTTTTGTAATTGCCTTATACAATTTCTGTTGCACTTTCTACAGTACCTCAATGTCTGAGTACTGAATGCATTTCTATCTATAACTAATTCTGAGTCATCCCTGCAAATGGGATTTCTAGTTGGCCTATCTGGTTACCAAATACAAATGAATAAATCAAGATTTATTTAAATTGTTTCCCCCAGATAAACATATAGAGATGCAACAGAATCCAATTTACTGCTGCAATCAAGGGGAAGGGGTGAAATACAATGGGCAGATCACAATGTGTAACAAGTAAGTATACAAACAGGAATATATGCTGTCACAGAAGAGAACATGAACCGCTGTGCAGTGTTCTACAGTATTTTAAAATGCCTGGTAAAAGCCAGGAAAGTGTGAAGTATACAGAAATGTACAACGATATAAGGCATGACAGGGTGTGTGATCATGGGAAAATAATCATACTCCTTTCAAGGGTGTTGTCATGAAGCATTTGGGCCATGTTCCTTTAAACACCCGAGAGAGGTGTGTGATTATTGACCCATAATTACACATCCTGAAGTGCCTTATCACACTTATAACATGTGTATAAACATTTACAAAAATTTAAGAAAAGCAGACTGCCAACTTTGTGTAGTAAGCAGGAAGATTTATTGATTAAACAGTTTAGCCAAAAGTACTTTCTTCTGCAAGCTGGACTGCATGAGTTTCACTGTGATCGACATTTGCTCTGCAGGTCGCAGATGGAAGAACAGATGACGATTGCAAATAGCCTAAAGCTGGCAGTTGTCCTTTGCTTGGTATCATTCTTTTTTGTATAGAAGCAGCCTACAGTGAAGATTCAGATGAGGACCCAAGCAACATGAAGCTTATGGTTGTCATTCCCATCCTGTTTCCGTTTTTTTAATTGAAGCAGCTAGCATTAATTGGGGGATAAGAACAATCAGGTGTGAACGGCAAGCAGCATGAAGCTGTCGGTCGGTGTTTGCTTCTTGGTTTCATTTTTTTTTCTTTATTAAAGCTGAAGCAGCCAGCATCAATCAGGTGCTGATTGCAGCAAATGCAAGGATTTGTTCCTGAACCCCAAAGTGAAGACAGGTAAAGACTGCCAGAAACTGTAACACAAATGGAAATGTCAGAACTTACTATATAAAGGTGCTACGGTAGTTCTGTGGTTAAAAAAAGTTTTAAGTAACTGAAAATTTAGTGCAATCGTACAGTGATATTCCTATCATTATGTGATGTGGTTTGAATGGCCATAAGTACAGTAGTTTAGGCATGTAATTATGAGTCAGCAATTACTGAACATGGGTCTGACCCGCTTTTATTCAATCAAATCACTAGAATATTTCTACACATGTTATAAGGGATAATACATCGAAATGTACAACAATATAATATATGGAACAATGCACAGAAATGTACAACAATATAATATATGGAATAATACACAGAAAGTTACAACAATATAATATATGGAATAATACACAGTTATGTAGAACAATGTAATATATGGAACTCTGAGAACATTCCATTGTGTATATCGGTGAAATATATGGATAATGAAAATAATAATACCAAAAGGCATGCAAGAAATGTGCAGTAATACCACTGCCAAACATACAATAATAGTATTAGAAATTTCATAATACTATTGTTGGAGCTCCAACTGTGCTATTATGAGCTGAGTGTGAGCCTTGTGCTCAAGAAATGAAAGCAAAATGTACATGACCACCAATGGCAAGTGTCAGGAATGAGTAACTTTAAGCTTCCAAAGCCTGCTATCACAGAAAAGTTCATTTGCTTGGTGGTTTACAAAACAACCTGCCCTCGGTCATTAAAAGAAATAAGGTACAGTACCAAGTTTCTCATGTAAAGCCAAGACTGCACTAACTGAATGAAAACGTACCCGTTTCTTGCAGCTGGGGTGTGTGTGGGGGTGCGATGTCATGCCAGCAGTTTTTTTAAACTTCTTGGATCCATATATTACCAAAACTAAATAAATTAGGTGACTGTGTATTATAGAAACATAGAAACAGTTGGCAGAAAAGGACATGTAGGCTCATCTAGTCTGCTCTACTTTTCCCTGCCTATTCCGACACCTTAGACCTTATTTGTACACCAGTTTCCCTCCCGCCTCTCTTTTCTCTACTTATTTTGCCCACATGCCTATCCCATGCAAGCATGAAGTTACCCACTGTTTTTGCTCCCACCACCACTTCTGGCAGGCTGTTTCAGGCATCTAACACCCTTCCTGTGAAGAAGTATTTTCTCACATCCCTCTTAAACATCTTACCCTCTGTCTTCATTGTATGCCCTCATGTTCTGGTGCTTTGCCTCCTCTGAAAGAGACTCCCCACCTGTACCTTGTTCACTCCTGTGAGGTACTTATAGGTCTCAATCATTTCCTCTCTCTCTCTCTAGCCCCTGTCCTCTAGGGAGTACATGTTGAGATCGTATAGCCTCTCCTCTTATGTCTTCTCTTGCAACCTCTGCACCATTCAGGTAGCCCTCTTCTGGACCACTTCCACCTTGTCAATATCCTTGTGGAGTTGCGGCCACCAGAACCGACCACAGTGCTATAGGTGGAGTCTCACTAATGAGCAATAATGTTGGCAACACCACCTCCCTAGTCCTGGTAGAAATAGCCTCGCTATGCATCCCAGTATCCCACTAGCCTTTTTTAATTTTTTTAGTCTTTGGTAACAGGGTAAGGCCCACTAGGCACAAGTGCCTGTTTTCAGGGGTGACCTGGGAGCACTGGGCAGTTAAGTGACTTGCTCAGAGTCACACGGTATGCAGTGCATCCCTTTACTGGTACTTCTTTTCCACCCCTCTTGGACAATGTTAGAGCCTATAAGAACTTACCCGACTGCTCCTTCTATCCTGACCCTTTTCCATGTCCCCCTGGCTCCCACCTACACTCCTTGTTTACCCCCCTTGACACCGTCATGTTGTTTTGCTTTCCACTCCCTAACTGTTGCTAACCTCCCCCCTGCAATCACAACATGCCTTTGCGGGCATTCCATGTACCATATACCTCTCCTTACTCACCCTCTGAATCCCCCTCCCCACCCTCCCTACCAAGCTCCTTCAGTCATTAATTGTGTTCAAGGATGCTTCAAATACATGCTGTAATTATAGTTGCATAGGTTTAACCTGTATATACTGTACTATAGTTGCTATACTTTTTAGCTGCATACTCTTCATGGTCTTAGCTTAATGGCTGTTTTTAATACTCTATTTCGTGTTTATTATAAACCTCCTGTGTATAATTACTGCTCTATGTAAAGACTATGTAAGTGAGAATTCATTTTGTATATATTGTTTACCCAAGTATGATGTATGTGAGTATTCCTTTGTATGTATTGTTAACCTCTTCTTTCAAGGTCCATCTCAAAAATGAGCTTGCTCAACGATGTTCGCCTAGTTAAATAAAGATCTTGATTGACTGATTGATTGGCTGTGAGAATCAAACCCAGGTCTGGTCTTCTGGATGTACCAAGCTCGTTCACAGCTCATTACTCTAACCTCTAGGCTATACTGCCAGCTTTGCTCTAGGCTATACTGCCAGCCTTGCCTACTGCCTTATCATACTTGCCCTGCCACTTTGAGAGCATCAGATAAGATTATTCCAAGGTCTCTTTCTTGCTTGGTGACTTGTCAGTACCCCCCATCTTAAACATAGCTCCTGGATTTCCCCTGGTTAAAAATACCATCTTTGGGTTCTGGTGGCATGTAACTTCTCAGCGGTATTATGGCCTCATAATATACAGTCCTTTATCTATTATTCTGTGTATAATATACTGAACTCTCAGAATGTTCTTTCTCAGAATACCAATAATCTAACATCAGAATGATGGTAGTATGACTTTCTGACGTTAGAATGATGCTATTATGAGTTTTTGATGATACTGATTCCATATGGAAATAAATGCCCACCCACATATTACAACATAGGTAATAGGTACATGCTCGACCTCCTATAGTTCCCACTGACCTCTTGCCAAAATGCAATACCACAATAAGGTCTCTATGTTAAGCTGGCACACTACACATTAATTTACCCTGATTACCTAGGGAGCACCCTTAATAATGTTCATATGTGGTACCACACAGATACGGCTGACACATGGCACAGGCCTGAATGCAGAAGGAAATCAGAGGGCAGTCTCAAGTAATAGAGAATAAAAGCAAGCTTAAATGATGCAGTTTAAATTGTAATCCACTAAAGGTAACATGTAGGTCTTCCTGAGCTATGCCCCTGCACCACACAGCCATTGCACAACTCAAACATCTCTTGCAGACACTTACAGGCCCTAACAAACAATCTGAATGCAATAACTGTTGCAGAATCAGAATTTGGATAAGGTATAGTACGAGAATGAGTCACGTGATGGCATCTAGCTAGGCAGCTGCTTAGACTCTGAGCTCTCCCCTCCAGTCGCCGTTTTCTGCTAGTTTTTTGTGCCATCTGGACACCAAATTGTGAAATTTACACTAGAGGTGTTTGGACATCGTGCCTGCTATCACTGAATCGATTTTGCTCCGGGGGAAACTGATTATTTTAGTGGCATGGAGGCTGATGGGAAACAGGCCTCTGTTAAACACACTCCTCCTGCATCCCCTGAGAAGGTATCAAAGAAGCAGCGCAACCAAGGTCCTGCCAAATCGGAATGGAGTGGGGACAGACCGCAACTGGCTACTCCCCTGATGGAAGATAAATTTCTCCAGGAACTGACCCCTGTGAAAGATATTCTTAAAGAACTGGCTGGTGAGCTTAAATCACTGGGTAGTGATCTGTCGTCGGTCTCCACCAGAGTATCGGATATGGAAGCCAGAGTTTTCTCGTCGGAACAATGGAAATCTAGAACTGATGTCGAAGTTGCTGAGCTCAAGCAACAGATCAAGAAGTTACAAGCGAAAACGGAGGATTTGGAGGGACGTAATCGCCGGAACAATCTGCTAATTTTAGGCCTACCAGAGATGGAGGAAGGGCCAGACCTAACAGCATTCTTGCAGAAGTTCCTGGTCAAGATCGTTGGCCCATCTCCTATCAGTCCCTCCTATCATTTGGAGCGGGCCCATCATTCACTAAGGCCCAGGCCCCCTTCTGGTTCTCCTCCGCGACCTATTATCGTCAAATTTTTAAGTTATATTGAGAGGCAGCATGTGTACTCTAAATCCTGAGAGTTAAAGGAGATCCTTTGGGGTTCGTCCAGAATTCGTATCGCAGGACCTTCCTAAAGAGACTAGAGAAAAAGGGCAGCCTATCATCCTGTTGTCCAGAAGCTAATAGCAGCCTCCATTCCCTTTAGGATGATCTACCGGCGATTTTGAAGGTCACGGTGGGAGGCTCAACATGCAGTTTTAACTCTCCTGGAAGCGCTTAAAGAACTTGCCTCCAGACTACCAGATCTGTTCAAGACTGCTGGCTGAATGACTTGCTATTTGTTATTTGCTATCGCATTCTGACGATCCTGTGGTTCGAGTTTTATTGGATTGACCTGTATTATTATTATTATATGGTGGGGGCCTGCTTTCTCTCTTTGCTGGGCTGACTGGATGGAAAGGCCTGCTGGCTAAACTTTCTTGGATCTTCTCTCTGACTAATTCACCTAGCTTATTCTATTCTATTTCCTCTCTCGCTTCTGTCTCCTTTCTTACCTGGGCTGTTTTGCGATGGTCTGAATGGGTGAGGGGTTGCCTTCTGGGTGGTGGGAGGATCCTTCTCGACGGGCCCAACCATTCGTGCTTGCGGCTGAACTCTTCTTCCGTTTGCTGCTGTTTCCTGGGGGAACTTCCTGGCGGGAGGACCGATCCCGGTCCGGCTGGTTTTTGGGTCCCCTCGGAAACAGCGTCCCAGTGTTGAGATCTTTACCAGTCAGAGTTTTCGTGGTGTAATACATCTCTACGGGCTGTTTGGATGCCTGGTAGGTGGCTTTCTCAGTCTTTTGTTTCTGGGCTGATGATGGGGTGTGCTTCCTATAGCAGGTAGATTGGGGGAAGGTGTTTCTTCTATAGTGGGGGTTGCCTTTCTGTCTCTATCTTCTTTTTGGTTGCAAAGCCTTTACTGCTCTCCCCCTTTCTAATTTACCTCTTCCTAAGTTACCTTTTTCACTGTTGGTGACTGGCGGGGGGGGGGCTCGGGTCTGTGGGTGCTTGCTCGCTGGATGTGGTATCGCGAGCCTAATGATGGGGGGTTTGCTAACCTCTCCCTGGTGGTGGGACTGGTAGGGTCCATTATATGGGGGTTTTGGTCATATGTTCTCGCTGGCCTGTTCTGGAGGTGTTTTCTTTATTGGTGTGTGCATCTAACACTGGGGACTTGGGGGTTCACAAATGGGGTTGGGTGGTCAGAGCCTCTGTGTTTTGGCTTGCTCAAGGATTACTTCTGCTCTGGCCTCCTGTTGTATATAGTTACTCGTGGGTTTTGGGGGTTCCTTTGACGTCAGGGGTGGGCTGTTGGGTTTGTGAGTTTTATTCGAGGGTGGATTTTCAGAGTCAGGGTTGGAGAGGGTGGGGTCGATCTTTTATTGAAGGTTTTGTATTGGGCTTTCTGGAGGCTGGTTTTGGCTGGGTGGGCAGGGAGGAAGGGGATGGTGGTCGCTTTCCTCTATATTTTATATGGCCTCTGGTTAAGTAGGGTATGCTGCTATGGGGGGGAATATGCTTTTGGCAATCTTTGTCTGGGGTTGTTTTGGGTTGGGGTATATTTTGGGGATAATAATATTAGGCTGGGAAATTATAGGTGGGTCAGTTTAGTTTACCAATTTAGCTCAGCGTACTGTTTCTGTGGGGTTGGACTGGTGGGGTCTTTCCTGTGGGGACTTAAGCCGGGTCTGTTTGGGCATAATATTGTGTTTCCAGCCTTTTCAATTTGGGTGCACCTTTTTCCTTTCTGTAATGCCGAATGTGTCTGGATATTTGGTTTTTGCATACTGTACCTAAAATGGCTATGAGCACTTTCAAAATAGCTTCTTGGAATGTACGCGGACTTAGGGATTGGGTCAAATGGCTGCAGATGTTCAATCACTGTTCACTATTGCAAATTGATATCCTTGTTTTGCAAGAGACACATTTAAGCCATGATGACACCAAGCTGCTATCTCGCTCTGGTTTCTCTCAATCCTACCTTGCGGGTAATTCCTGTTTTAGTAAAGGGGTGGCGGTCCTCGTTAAAAAAGCATGTTTTATTTACGAAAGAGACGATTGTATCAGACCCAGATGGGAGGTTTATTTTGGTCAAAGGTACTCTTAATGGTGGCAATGTTGTACTGGGCTCTATATATGGTCTGGTGGGGGGGAATCCGGGATTTTTCATGTCCCTTGCCGATAAATTGTCCAACTTCCTTCCTGCCCAGTTCATATTTGGAGGGGACTTGAATATTCCCTGTTCACCTATCTTGGATAGAGAACCTCAGGATAAGCGTCCCCCTTCTCTGGCTCATAGAGCCTTTCAGGAACTGAGGTCGTTGCTGGGTTTATGTGACCCCTGGAGGCTTGCTAACCCCTCTCTTCGGGCTTTTTCTTTCCTTTCTCAGTCGCATGGTACCAAATCTAGGTTAGATATGGTTTTAGTTAGTATTTCCTTTCTCCCGGGTCTCTTTTTATCTGGCATTGAGCCAATTATCCTATCGGACCACGCCATTGTCTGGATCAGGCTTTCCTTAGACCCGGATTTCTCCTGGGACTCGGTTTGGCGGTTGAATACTCAACTGTTGAAGGATCCTCAAAATGTGTCGGATATCAGCTCCCTGATTTCCCTCTTTCTGGCAGATAATCTGAATTCCACTCCAAGGCTGGACATGGTTTGGTCTGGCTTGAAGTGTTATCTCAGGGGTGAGCTTATTAAAATGGCTTCCCTCAGGAAGAAAAAGCGGCTTGAAACTCTTTATCTTTGATGAGTAAAATCAGGGAGTTAGAGGTTAAGTATTCTTCAACTTCTTCTTTAACTGATCTTAAAGAGCTTTTATCAGTAAAGAGTGAATATATGGATCTTTTGAAGGAGAAAACGGAATACTGCTTGATAAGAACTCAAGCTAAATATCTTGAACATGGGGAGAAATCCGGTAAACTCTTGGCTCTGCGTTTGCATACGTTGGAAAGCTCTAGGATTATTCCCTCTTTGCTCTCTTCATCCGGTGCTGTTGTCTCTTCACCCAGAGGTATTGCCCATATTTTTAAAGAGTACTATCTGGACCTGTACAGTAAGTCTCCAGTATCTCATCCCATTTCGGAATTGAGTACTTGAGGGAGATAGACATTCCTTGCTTATCAGAGGCCCAACAGGCTATCCTGTTGGCCCCTATTTCATCGGAGGAGATTACGAGAACCATTGCTTCCCTGGCTTCTGACAGAACACTGGGTCCAGATGGTCTCCCTGCAAACTTTTATAAGGTCTTCGCCAAGGACTTGGTACCTATTCTCCTTAAGTTATATGAGTACCTATCGGTATCTCCTGATGTGGATCCTACATTGTTTGAGGCTATAATTGTTTTAATTCCTAAGCCTGATAAGATTCTTATGGACCCAGCTAATTATAGACTATTTTCTCCAAAATTATGACATGAAAATTCTTGCTAAAATATTAGCTGAAAGAATTAAGAAGGTTTGGTCTGGTCTGCTGAGCCCGAGCAGGCTGGATTTGTCCTAGTAGATCTCGGAGGATCATTTGAGGACCCTGTCACATATCTCTCAATATGCCCAATCCATTTCATATCCGGCTGCTCTGGTCTCCTCGGCTCGAAAAGGCCTTTGACCGCGTTGATTGGTCCTTTCTCTGGTCAGTTATGGAGAGAATGGGTTTTCCGCCTGCTTTTCTGAATAAAGTTCGGATGTTTTATAGTTGCCCTTCTGCTAAAATCTATTGTAATGGGGTGTTTCCCTCCCTCTTTCGTTTATATACTGGCACCAGACAGGGATGCCCTCTCTCCCCTCTGTTATTTAATTTGTATCTGGAACCATTGCTCATAAGGCTCAAAGCATCTCCCCAGGTTAGAGGGCTCAGGTTACAACAAAGGGATTTGGTTCTTTCTGCTTATGCAGATGACATTCTTTCACATCTAATAGATCCGGCTGAATCTTTGAAGGCTGTGATTGAAATTATTGAGCGGTTTGGTGCTTTTTCTCGTTATAAACTGAGCATCTCTAAATCTGAAATCTTTCCTCTAAATGTGTATACTAATAAGCACGAATTTTCCTCCTTTGGGATGAGATGGACCCCTAGGTCTATTAAATATTTAGGGATTTATTTTTCTACTGATCTTTCTCTTTTGAAAAAGTTAAACTTGGATAGAGTCAAGGACTTGGTCTGTCAGGATTTACAGCGATGGTCAGCCCTTCCCATCTCACTTTGGGGTCGAATAAATGTTATTAAAATGAACGTCCTCCCCCGGATTTTTTACCCGTTGAATTTGGTTAACCTCTGGCTTCCCATCTCCTATTTTCAGCAACTTCATGCACTTTTTTCTAATTTTATTTGGCAGGAGAAGGGGGTTAGGCGTTCCTATGCCAAACTGTCGCTTCCTAGAGAGAAGGGTGGCCTTAGATTACCTAATCTCCTGTTGTATTATTGGGCAGCTCACCTCTCTAAGTTGGGAAGATGGTTTTCCACGGACCTAGATTCATCCTGTCCAATCTGGCTCCAGCTTGAATGCGCCTCTCTCTCTGAGATTAAACCAGATAGGTATGCCCTACTTTATGTACCCCCAAAGGTACTCTCACATTGGGTGTTGGATAGTGTGATGATGGTTGCTCTTAAGTCACTTGGGCAGTGCCTAAAGAAATTCCGCATCTCTGGTACTTTAGACCTGGGACAACCGGTGGTTCGTAATACTAATATTAAGCTGGGTAGTTCATGGATTATGTCGGAGTGGCTCCTACAAATCAGAGAGGCCAGACTCGAGCATTTTTTTAGCCGGGACTCACTTCTTTCTTCCGGTGATATTTTGGGGAAATTTGATATACCTAGGAGAGATGTCTTCAAAGTCTATCAACTGAGGCATCTGATCAGCCGGAGATTTGGTGCCATTTTTAGGGACTCGGTTGCTTATCCTTTCTTCTCTGGAATTATTAATCTCGCTTCCCAATCTCACCCTGTCTCTTTGATATATTCCTTTCTTTTGAACTATAAATCCCAGGAGACGGTTGAAGGTTCCGGTGTGTGGGCACGCCTCTTACCTGACATTTCCCTGGACTGGTCTGGTGTATGGAAGGATCTCCATAGATACCATACTCAGGATAGGTTGCAGTTAACACAGTATTACATTGTCAATAACCTCTACTATACTCCTGTTAAACTCTTTCAGCTCAAGAAGGTCTCTCACTCAAAGTGCTTTAGGTGCTTGCAAGGAGATGGTAACTTAATCCATATGTTCTGGGACTGTCCCAAAGTTGCCTCCTTGTGGTCTCTGGTCCGGGACTACCTTGATCCTCTTCTGGGTCTGTCCAGTTTTTCCTGTCCTGAGATATGTATTTTGGGTGAGTTCCTCCGTATAGATAGTGTTGAGCGTCGATACCATATGGCTTTGGTGTCTATGGCTGTTAAAAAACTGGTTTTAAGACACTGGACTGATCAATTGGCCCTGTCTTTTGCTGATTGGTTGACTGAACTGGTTTCGTACCTTCAGTCAGAGAGTTTGATTGCTAGTCTTAAAGGTCGTCTGGTCCTGTTTCAGAGGAGGTGGGGTAAACTCCAAGCCTTGTGTCTGCTTTAATTTATATAATTCTGGGACCTGATTCCTTCTGTCTGCTTTTTATTTTAAGTTTTATGTTAATTCTCGTTTTCTGGACTATGTTGCTCTTTTATAGATACCAAGTTTTGAAGTTTTATGATGATATGTTGTTTTTGTCCGGACTGAGCTTTGTTTTTGTTGGTGCACCCCGGAGGGATGGGGGAGGGGGTGGCTGAGGGAGGTTGGATGTTCAATGCTGAATAATGTTTTGTCTATTTGTCATCGGGTGGGTTGGACGGGACTGCGGGTGGTTCGGATTTGGGAGGGTGGGTGGGGTTTAGTTTCTTTTCGTTGGGGGTTGGGATGGGTGGGGGAAGGGTAGTTCTTTGGCTGTACCATTTACCTTAACGTTTTCTTGTACCTCCTTGGTTTGTTTTGTATTGTTGTGTTTTGCTTTGTTTTTCAAACCAAATAAACTTAAATTTCAAAAAAAAGAAAAAAAGGTATAGTACTATGACTTAGTCAGCTCAGACACCATGGGGCAAGACAGGCCAGGACCACTGCTCTGGCTCATTTAGGCTGCTGCAAACCAAATGCAGTCACTCCAACAAACATCCCCACTCCTGAGTCAGAGCAAAACCAGGCTCTGAAGCACTCCTAGGATGCTTCTGTAAGCGTCTACACTGCTGACTTTGAAGCACATCAACCCATGTGCACAGGTTGATGTGCTTCAGAGGCAGCACTGGAAACATGGTTTTTGCCTCTATGCAAGTTTCACTTTTGGGCATCCGGGTTAGGCCAGGTCAAACACCTGAGGTCTGCTTTCTCACAGATGCAGCTTCAGAAGAAGGCTCATCTCAACTTCCTAGCTAACTATAGAAATTATTTATTTTTTTTAGTTGGTTTGTTTAATATTTGCACAACAGGATAGCTTCATGTGGGTTAGGCTTCTATTTTTCAAGGGGGTCATGGGGTCAGTTACAGCAGCATGGACAGTTTCATTAAGGTTAGAAATATAGCTAAAAAATGACAGATATAAAAACGTACAATTAAAAAACATACAATAGCTAAAAAAGGAAAGTTTTAAGAAAGTACAATTAAAAAAAATACATATTAACATTCATTCATTCTTGATAGTACAGTAGAAGGATTTCTGTAGGTCAATTGCCAGCTCTCCTACATTGGGGCTGACCGGGCACATCTGATCACAAATTCAGCTCTCCATTGGCTCAGTCAAAAAATGGGTGGAGCTGCATCACAACACAGTTGGTCAAATTGGTTGATACTTTGTGTCAATAAGAAATGCAAATATACACTGAGATGAATCAGTTCCCTTCAGTACTGGCACTCTTGGCACCATGTAGTCAATTGGTGGCAGTTGTATCCTTTAACCCATCACATGACATTGTGGGGGCAAACATGTCTGTGCCCGAGGGCTTTGTTTATATTTCATTCAGTTGCCATCTCAATCAGTTCCTTCTGCACAATTGCTGTCCACCTCCCTGCCCTTAGGTCCAAAGCTGTACTTGCAATTCCCTCATATTGACCAGTCAGGTCATCAGCCATGCCGTTGAATAGAGGGAGCAAACATCCTGTATCCCTTTGGTTAGCTGAACAGTATGGTAATCCACAAAACTGCATGCAACCAAAAAGTCACAAACATTTGTGAAACATAGGTAAGACACATGAAACTGTGCATGTGTGTGTGTTTCAATTTACGGTCGTGTTCTAAAGGGATCATGCATTTTAGAAGGATCTTGGGTCATACTCCTCATGGAAATGTTTGAGAAAGCCTCTACAATTTGGTGTAATCTGGCAGAAGCTTGCACAAATAAGGATGAATAAAAAAGGGGGTGGGTCAAAACCCCAAACTATGTCTAAATCTGTCATTACTAAGTGACTGTGGTGTGAATGGGATTGGAACCTGGGTCTCTCGGTTCATAAGCCTGAATAGCCTTTAGACCATGCTGCTTTTACAAATCTGATACAGTATATTTCCACTGATTACGAGAGCTAACATCTACCGTAGTAATTGAAATGTTCTGTCCAGTTCAAGTGAGAAATTCTTCTATATTTATGTTGTCTTGCGTGTGTGCAAGCAATATCTTGTGGTAGTAGCAGAAATGCAGAGGTGTGTCAGTGTTAACGAATGTAGGGCACGCTTTAGTAGGTGCGTCCCTCATTCTCCAATTAGCCAACATGCTAGCACTGACACAAGAATTATGTAAAGTGCCACCAACCTGAAAGAAATTTGCCGCTGCACTCAGAGATAAGCTCGTCATGCAGCAGCATGGATGAAACGCCTCCTGTACGTGCCTTTCCTGGTGAAACATTTCAATAAACATGGCAGCTCAAACAATCCCAAAGAAAGATGACATCGGGGATGCAATCCTCATGTTGCCATGTCCGCCACTCCCCCACATTGTGTGGCACACTGGTAGCCCACCCCAGTGTGCCACCACTCACAGAAAGCTGACAATGTCAGCATGTTCCTGCCTGTGCCCCATCCTCATTGTGGCATACTGGGAGCCACCCAGTGTGTCCAATCACCCAAAGTCATGGGGCACACTGGTAGCCCACACCAGTGTGCCACCGCTCACAGAAAGCTGACAATGTCAGCATGTTCCTGCCCGTGCCCCACCCTCATTGTGTGGCATACTGGGAGCCCACCCAAGTGTGGCCAACATCACCCCCCTGAAAGTCATGGGGCACACTGGGAGCCCACCCCAGCGTGCCTAAGATGTGTTTAATTTCACCTGTAAAGAAAGAGAATGGTCCCGTGATGCTTTTGTTTTTTGTACCTGAAAAAAAGGAAAAAGGCCCTCATTGTCCATGGTATCCCCTCCCCCAACCCACACCCACCCTCTGCACCCCACCTCCCCCATCCCCCAACCCCATACTTACCTCCGGAGATCCGGTGCTGTGATCTTCGGTGGAGCGGGAACACATCTGGACTCTTCAAAGCTGAACTGCAAAATAAAGAAATGCTGGTAAGCTGTACTGTATAATGGCATAAAATGGGGGAGTTTCAACTTAGGTGGCTATCTCAGCCATCTTTTTGAATTTTGGCTCCAAATTTTCAACATGGGGTTCTTGGGACCCCCTCATGAACACATGCACTGTCATCTCATTATTTGGTCCTGAAAGGTCATTTCATGGTCACTGAGCAGAATCACTGTTTGGGACTGATTAATGAAACAAAAGTGCCACTGTTCATGAGGCAGGGTCAGAAAAGCCTATGTTGCAAATTTGGTGAAAACTTTAAAAAAAATGACTGTGTTATGAGCGTGCATTGTGCAGTATCCACGCACGCTTGTAACTTTGACAATTTTTAATAGTATTACTCCAGATTTTAAACATTGCCACTTTTTCACACCTCCTTATGAACAGTACAGCTATCATTTTTCATATCCTGCCCAAAATGTGTTTTTGCACATGTGACGCACAATGGCGTGGTCGCTGTGGGAAATCAATGTTCAGGACAGATTAATAAAATCACAGTGATACTGTTCATGAGCAGTGGTCCCAAAAGACCTATGTTGAAAATTTGGTTAAAAAAATTCCCCAAATAATTGCATTATGGGCGTGCATTGTGCAGTTTCTACTCACGCTTGTGACTTCACCAATTTTTCATATTTTCACTTCAGATTCTCAACATTGCCATTTTGTATACCTCCTTATGAACAGTACAACTGTCAGTTTTCACATCCTACACAAAATGTGTTTTTGCACATGTGGCGCACAATGGCGCAGTCGTTGTGGGAAATCAATGTTCGGGACAGAGTAATAAAATCACAGTGACACAGTTCATGAGCGGAGATCCCCAAATGCCTGTGTTGAAACTTTGGTTAAAAAAATTCCCCAAATAATTGCATTACAGATGTGCATTGCACAGTTTCTACGCATGCTCGTGATTTTTTTCATATTTTTACTCCATATTTTCAACATTGTCATTTTTTTATACCTCCTCATGAACAGTATAGTTGTCATTTTTCACATCCTGCCCAAAATGTGTTTTCACGCCTGTGGCACCAAGTGGTGCAGTCATTATGCAAAATCACCTCTTGGCTAACAAACTGATAGTGCCACTGTTCATGAGGTGGGGTCACAAAAAGCCCATGTTGAAAATTTGGAGTGAAAATACCAACAAACACCCGGGGAGTTAAGGTTTCCAACCATAATGCCCCACCCTGTAGAGTCTGATGGGTGTCAGGGGTGTGACTTGGGATTGTCAGCTGTAATGCTCATGCCATTCCACCCCACTCCCACCCTGCAGACAGTGACAAGCATCAAAGTGTGCCTTGACTCTTCAGCCACAAAGTTCACCCCATTCTCCTATACTGCACCCATCTCAGCATATTTCCTTATGGAATGGGGTGAGCAAACGGCCCAAAGACCCCAGGGCACACCGTGACACTTGTCGGTGTCTGTAGAGTAGCGTGAAGTGAAATGACAAGAGCGTTATGGCCGACAACCCAAAGGCACACCCCAATACCTGTCAGTCTCTGCAGGGTGGGGGTGGGTCTGGCATCAGTTCAGAACTTCACTGCCATTCCTATTATGCATCTCTCTTACTCCTGCACTACCAATGCCAATGCCAGCAAGAAAATATTCAGCATTGACAAATGCTTGTTTTATTCAGTTTTGGAGACAAATTCTCAGTCTTTCAAAAGATATGCATTCATTCCTCCTTCACTCAATCCATTTTATGTTGGCTAGTGCATGCGCACCAGCCAACATCTTGCAATAGTTGCAGATTTGGAGGTGCGATCACTGTGGGCTAATGCAGGGCATGCATCAGTAGGTGTGTCCCTCATTCCCCAATAAGCCAGCATGCAGGCGCCGACACCAACAATATGTAAAGTGGTCACCACATCTAACAAAAGTGCTGATGCAATGAGAGGCAAGCTCGTCATGCAGCGACACAAAACATGCCTCCTGACGTTCCTTTCCTGGTGAAGCAGTTCAATAAATATGGTGGCATTGACTGCCGCTGCGCAGAGTGCCAACTTCAGGGGTGCCCAATCCCCCTGTCGGCTTGCCCCAACCCAGTTTATTTGCCGACAGGGAGCCCACTCCCCATTGGCATAATGCCCCCATTCCAATTGTGTGCTGAGGGGGTGCCCAATCCCCTCAGTATCATACACCCCCCAACAGTCTTTCTTTGCCGTTGGGGGGGCCCAATCCCTGTTGGCTGCAGTCCCTCCTGCCCAGTTCAATTTGCCAATGGGACAGCCTACTCCCCACCGGCATATTGTCCCTACCCCCCTGATTTGTGCTGTGTGCCAAGGGGTGCCCAATTCCTCTCGGCACCATGCCCCTTCCTTCTGTGCTGACGGGAGCCCAATCCCCATTGGCTGTGGTCTCCCTCCACGTAATGCAGGTGGTACACTGGGAGCCCACCCCAGTGTACCAAACAACACCTGCAAAAAAAGAAAACTGACCCTCATTGTCCTTTTCCCCCTTGTAAAACAAGATACTGGTCCCTCGCGGTCTCTCCTGCCCTATCCCCCCACCTGCCCTCACCATCTGTGTGCCCTGCCTCCCCACACCCCACCTCAACCCATACTTACTTCTGGAGCCTGGCACAATGATCTTTGGTGGACTGGGAACATGTCTGCACTCTTCAAAGCCGACCACGAACTGAAGAAATGCCAGTAAGCTGTATAATGGCATAAATAGGGTTTTTTCAACTTTGGTACATATCTTGGGCATTTTTGGGAATTTTGGCACCACATTTTCAACATGGGGTTATTGGGACCCCTCTTCATGAATTCAGTCACTGTCATAGTGTTATTTAGTGCCGAAAAGTGATTTTGTGGTCACTGTGTGGAATCACTTTTCAGGACCGACTAATGGAGTAACAGTGCCACTGTTCATGAGGTGGGCTCTCAAAAAACCTATGTTGCAAATTTGGTGAAGAAAATTCAAAAAATGACTGTTTTACGAACATGCATTGAGCAGTTTTCATGCACACTTGTAACTTCGTGAATTTGTTATATTTTCACTCCAGATTTTCAACATTGGCATTTTTCCCCACCTTCTTATGAACAGTATAGCTGTCATTTTACATATCCTGGCCAAAATGTGTTTTCACAGTTCCAGCTCAGAATAACCGCAGTGGCTGTGGAAATCAGTTTGGGACAGATTAAGAAATGACAGTGACACTTTTGTGAGCAGAGGTTCTAAAATGCCTATGTTGAAAATTTGGTGATGATAATCCATATAATGACTGTGTTGCAAGCATGCGTTGCGCAGTTTCCATGCATCCTTGTAACTTTGCAAATGTGCAATATTTTCATGCCAGATTTTTAACACTGGCATTTTTTCACACCTTCTTATGAACAGTACAACTGTCATTTTTCACATCCTACCAAAATGTGTTTTCACACCTGTCATGCACAATGGTGTGATCACTGTGGGAAGTCAACTTTTGGGACAGATTAACAAAATCACAGTGCCACTGTTCATGAGGGGAGGTCCCAAAATGCCTATGTTGAAAATGTGGTTAAAAAAATCCCAAAAATAATTGGGTTACGGACGTGTGTTGCACAGTTTCTATGCATGCTCATGACTTCACCAATTTTTCATATTTTCACTCCAGATTTTCTACATAGCCATTTTTTTACACCTCTTCATGAACAATACAGTTGTAATTTTTCACATCCTGCCCAAAATGTGTTTCCATACCTGTGGCGCCAAATGGTGTAGTCACTGTGCAAAATTGCCTTTCAGCTAACAAACTGATAGTGCCGCTGTTCAAGAGGTGGGGTCACAAAAAGCCCATGTTGATAATATGGAGTGAAAATACCAACACACACCTACAGCGTTAGGGTTTCCAACTGTAACACCCCCTCTCTGTAGAGACTGACAGGCATCAGGGGTGTGACTTGGGATCATCAGCTGTAATGCTCACACCAGTCCACCCCCACCCTGTAGCCACTGACAGGCATCGAGGTGTGCCTTGGAGTGCTTGGCCCCAAAGTTCACCCCATTCTCCTATACTGCACCCACCTCAGCATATTTTCTTATGGAATGGAGCAAGTATAAGGCCCAAAGACCCCAAAGCACACCATGACACTTGTCAGTGTCTACAGGGTAGGGTGAGATAAAATGGCATCAGCGTTATAGCTGATGATCCAAAGGCACACCCCAATGCCTGTCAGCCTCTGCAGAGTGGGGATGGGTTTGGCGTCAGTTCAATACTTCATTGCCATTCCTATTATGCATCTCTAAGTCCTGAGCTACCAAAGCTAATGCCAGCAAAACAACATTTGGCATTGACAAATGCTTGTTTCATTTCCAGCTGTAAAGTCAAAAAGATTGGGCATCATCTGACATTCTAACATCACCAATGTGTGAACCTGTAAGTTCAGGAAAAGTTGTTTCCGTTAATAAGAAAGTACCTAATTTAGTGAAATCTGCAATTTTTAATTCAAAATCTTTCCTCTTCCTAATTAAATGAGTGTTCTACATTAAAAAACAACTCTGAGAGAAGCTTTTCTGGTTAGAAGAGCTACTCCTGTAGAAAACAACCCTTAGTGCTGATTGCTTGGTTTAGCACAAATGATTTATAAATAGCTTTAATGAAATAAAAAGGGATTGGACAGGCTTACAGTTAGTCCTGACCTCTTGAGGATGGCATGCTTCTCATTGAAAGTGAAGGACAACTGCTCTTAAACAGCTTTAACACTAATTTACTGTACTAAGGATGTTGAAAATATGATAACTAAAATGTCAACATGTGCAATATTTTGCAGTAAGGTAAAGGTAAACCATGAAGTAAGTGCCTAAATAATTGCCTGGTACCTTAGCCTTGCAAGGTTATATAGTAGCTGTGAAAATAAAAAAAAAATCAATAATATCATTTATTCTATCGATGACATTCCTTTTGCAGAAATAAATCATCTATTTGTATAGTAGGAGTGTCGTCAATTGATATTTTAACATTGGGAGATCATCAGCTTCTGAATAGTTCACAAAGCAACCTTTAATCATTGGGAGAGCACTTCACACAATGCCTAATGACATCACAGTGGCCTCTGCCACACTCAGAATAGAACAATGAAATAGAACAGGCACAGTTAAATCATCATAAAATAAACTAATTTAAATGTTTTACAATTTAAAATACATTGCATGTGTATAAATTGGACACACAAAAGCCTGACTCGGAGTATGCCACTTATCACTTGTGGAGGGAAAGGACTTACAAATCTCACATCTTTTAACTTACAGACAGTGTAGGACATGCACAGCCAAATGCACTGTAACCTGTTAGTTCAAAAAGCAACTATGAAGTCTTCGTGGTTCAATTGCCTAGTCCTGTTTCTGCAATAGTGGCTTGCTTCAATTTCAAGATTTTTCCTTTTAGCTTAAACTTTTCAGATCATCCCACCACAGCAGGATTGCAAGGAAAACTGCCCAGTTATATGGGAGCAGGCACAGTTTGTTGGAGCCCGTATATGGTTTCTAACATGTGGCTGGTTTATAATGCCTGCCTTGAATGGTGACAACAAGAGTATTGACCAGTCTGTCTTACATGTTGCCCTTTGGAATTTCACTGAACATGGTGGGTTTTACTGGCAACATGGAATGACTAATTGTGGGAATAGTGACTGTGCTCTTTGCTATTCTTGTCTGGTGCAAAGTTGCCCTGCAAGTTGACTCTAAATCCAATTATGAGGCCTTAATACAGTGGCTCAGCTTCATCCACAGGTGAAATATGGTGATGGTTCACTGCAAGGAGAAGTGTTTGGCTGGTGCAGCTGGTTGCACCTTAGGAGAGACAAGATGACCCTTTCTGACTTGCAGCATTCTTTAGTAATTGTGGGCCCCAAGTTACTGACACCATCACATCTGTTGCCTTTTGTCATGTGTCAGTATTAGGAGGCTATGAGCAGCAGCAAGTCATGACCATAAGCAAGTTCCCTGTGCTCCCAGGATGCACCTGGAAACAACCCTCGGCTTAGTGTGTCTTTCCTGGCCCCCAAACGGTAATGAAATAAATACATACATACATACATACATGAATAAGTAAGTAATCAGCACCTATTGTAGGTGGGAGGGAGAACGAGCTGTAGATTGGGTATGATTTGTGATAATACTGTAGGTAGAGAGGAAAGGGCAGGCTGGATGGGCCAATCAGTCATAGAAAAAAAGAAACAGAGAAGTTGACGGCAGAAAAGGACTGCAAGGCCCATCCAGTCTGCCCATTTCTTTTTCTACCTTATGAATGTGCCATCGGCATTTGCTCTGTCAAGGGCCTATCTATTCATACTTATCTGTATTGCTCCCTTATGCCTGTTTGAAGCCCTGAAATGTATTCATATCCACCACTTCCTGAGGTAGGCCATTCTGTACATCCACCACTCTTTCTGTGAAAAATAACTTCCTCACATTACCCCTTAATCGGCCTCCCTCAAATCTCATGCTGTGTCCTCTTGTCCTGCTATTTTTCTTATATTGAAACATGTTAGACTCTTTCACCTTATTGCCCTTAAGGTGTTTGAATGTTTCAATCATATCACCTCTCTCCCTCCTTTGCTCTAGGGTATACATATTGAGTTCTGTTAATCTGTCCTCATATGTTTTCTGATGCAGTCCCTGCACCATTTTGGTTGCCCTTCTCTGGACTGCCTCAATTTGGTTAATGTCCGTGTGAAGGTGTGGCCTCCAGTACTGCAAGCAGTACTCCAGATGGGGCCTAACCAGTGTCTTCTAAAGAGGGATTGTTACCTCCCTCTTCGACTTGTGATACCCCTACTAATACACCCCAACATCCCCCTAGCCTTACCTACTGCTTTAGTGGTCTGCTTGGATGATTTCAGGTCATCTGTGATGATGATGCCCAAGTCTCTTTCTTCCCTTGTGACTGCCAGCAACTCCCCTCCTAATCTATAGGTGGCTTCAGGGTTTCTTTTTCCTATGTGCATGATCTTGCACTTCTTTACTTAAACCCCAGTTGTCACTCTTTCAACCATTTTGTCCGTTCATCCAGATCTCTTTTCATTCTGTACACCCCATCTGGATCATCTACTCTGTTGCAGATCTTGGTGTCATCTGCAAACAGACAACCCTTACCCTCCAGTCCATCTGCAATGTCACTGATGAAGATATTGAAGAGGACTGGCCCCCAGGACTGATCCCTGAGATAACCCACTTGTGACCTGCATCTCTTCTGACTATACACCATTTACCACCACATTCTGTTTTCTGCTCGTCAACCAGTTTGCCACCCAGTTGACCAACTTCTGACCCACCCCGAGCCTACCCAACTTATTAATCAATTTTCTATGTGGAACAGTATAGAAAGCTTTGCTGAAGTCGAGGTAGGCGACATCAAACTGCTCCCTCTTGGTCCACCACTCTGGTTACCCAGTCAAAGAAATCTATGAGATTAGTTTGACAGGACCTTCCTGTTGTAAACCCGTGCAGTCTTGGATCCTGTGCTTCTATGGATTCCAGGTGTTACACTATCCTTTCCTTAAGGTGTGCCTCCATAATCTTGCCCACTACTGAGGTAAGACTGACTGGTCTGTATTTCCCTGCCTCCTCCCTGCTACCACTCTTGTGGAGCAGGATTACATGAGCCCTTCTCCAGTCTTCTGGGACCTCTTCTATGCTCAGAGACTCACTAAACAGTTCTGATAATGGCTCTGCTAGTTCCACCCTTACCTCCCTTAGTACTCTGGGATGTATGCCATCAGGTCCCATTGCCTTGTCTACCTGGGCTTATCGAGGCTCTTGTAGGACCCTTTCTTTTGTGAAGGGACTGCACACCTACATCCCCCCCGTGTCCATGGTGCTGAGCTGTGCGTCCTGCCCTACCTTCTCTTCAGTAAATACTGAGCAGAAATATCTATTTAGGATGGATGCTTTTACATGGTCCTCCTCCTCACACACCCCTTTATCCCCTTTGATCTTAGCAATACCCCCTCTGGACTTTCTCCTTTCACTAATGCATCTGTAGAAAGTCTTGTCACCTTCTTTTACTGTTTGTGCAAGTGTTTCCTTGGTTTGGGCCTTTGCCTGCCTTACTGCCTTTCCTGCTTCCCTTAGGGAAGTTTGGCATGCCTCCCTATCTTTATCCCGCTGCGTTCCCTTATATTTCCTGAAGGCCAGCCTTTTGGCTCTGACCTATTCTGCTACTGTTTTTGAGAACCAAAATGGTTTCCTTCTTCTTTTACACTTACTTTTCTCTCTAACACAATGGGATGTTGCATTAAGTAGTGCATCCTTAATACTTGCCCACTTTGCCTGTGCCCCCTCACCTGTATTTCTTCTTGCCAGGGCTAGCTTAACTTTGTTGGCCATCATATCAAAGTCAGCTCCTCTGAAGTCCCATATTTTTGCCTTGGAATGGGATGATTTAGTTATAGTGGTCAAATTAAACCATATCATGTGATGGTCACTGGCCCCCAGGTGACCTTCTCCTGGACATCTGTGATCCTTTCCCTGTTAGTCAGTACTAGATCTAGGATAGCCCTGTCCCTTGTGGGTTGTTGTACCAGTTGTTTGAGCCCCCCCTGCAGGGAATCCACTATGCGTCCAGTTCTGGTGGATGTTACTGCCTGGTATTGACCAATCTGTACCTGGCATGTTGAAGTCTCCCATTATCAGAACCTCTTCCTTAGCTGTCATGTTTTGTATATCTTCTAACAGTAATGTGTCTATGCCACCCCGGGGTCTGGAGGCCTGTAGACAACCCAAATTCATATGGATGTCCCATTTCCTGTTTCCTGGGTGATCCACAGTTCTTCTGGCTCCTTATGTGTATTCTGAATTTCTGTCGCTTTGAAATTTTCATTGACATAAAGGGCCATTCCCCCCTCCCTCCTTTTTGCACCTCGGGCTCTTCTGAACAGTACATAGCCGGATACTGAAGTCTCCCAAGTGTGGTTACTGTTGAACCATGTCTCGCTAATGGCTACTATGTCCAGTTTAGCCTCTGTCATTATTGCCTGCAGGTCTGGGATCTTGTTTCCCAGACTGCAAGCTTTTGTGTACATGATTTTCCATTGGCCAGATTTTGGTGTGTTGGTTGGTGGGTGAGGTCTGGCATTTCCCCTGTGTGTTGTATGGGGAGCCGGACCTTTTTCCTTACCTAGTGATACAAATGAACTACAAACTTGCTGAACTCATGTTTGATCAGTTGCTGGGGGGGGAAGGGTGTTCTTCCCATTCGATGTATCGGGTACTGCACCCCTCTCCCCATTTTCTAGTTTAAATATTCTGCAAATACATCAAACTTCTGCCCCAATGCACTGACTCCCTCCTTAGTCAGATGCAGTCCATCAAATTTAAAAAACTTTCACTGCCAAAACTGTTGCCAGTTACCTACAAATCTGTGTCCTTTTTCCTGACACTAGCCCTTAAGCCTCATGTTTAGCTCCCCTATCTCCCCTTCACTGACCTTCTTTCCATCTGCCCCCCTCTCCCAGACTGGCAGGATCTCAGAGGAAGAGATGCTGGATGAAATGGATGATAGTTTGTCACCCAGCCTGATCAGGTGTTCCTTGGTCTCCACAACTGACCGGCTGGCGAGATCGTTAGTCCCTACGTGTACCAGGACATCAATGTTTTCTCCTGCTTCCTGTACAATTTTAACAATGTGGTCAATGTTTCTCCACGCTGATGTACCTGGGAGACATCTGACCATTACCCCTGGCAGGAGATGGGTATCAACTCCCCGAATCAAGGAGTCTCCTAAGATCAGAAGTATTTTGGATTTCTTTTTTGCTTTTTTTGTTTTGGTTCCTGATTTGGGCGAGTTTTGTTGTACAAGCTCCTGTGCTGCAGTGTCATGCTCTACAGTGTCCTCTGCCCCTTTGTTTGATTTTGAAGAAACAGGCAGATACCTGTTTGTAGTTTTTATGTGGCTTGTGGAGGTGATATGTTGGAGAGCACCAAGTGATGGGGCACCCGATTTGCCCCTCCTAGCCACCTGCCAACCTGCTGGACTAACTACCCTCTGTGATCGAGGTGCTACTGTTGGATGTTGGGGAAATGGCAGGTGGTTCTTATAATATATTTCCTCCTGAATATGTGATTTGAGGCATGCTTTTCTAGCTCTGATGTAATAATGTTATCTGATGTAATAATGTTATCTGAATAAGTCACGATTGAAATGGCAGTATATTTTTAATTTATGGGAGTTTTAAAGTATAGTGTCAAATAACTAGTTAAACTAGTACTGAATGATGATGACAGCATGAAACATGATTACTCAGCCATACAATGGCTAATGATTCCTTAGTTAGGGGTTTAACTTAATATTATGAAAAGGCAGGCCCTCAGTGCCATTTGTGGTCTTTCTAAACTAATTTATAGTTTATTTGGTTTGTTTTCTCTCTGGTCTTTGTATTTTGTTCCATGGTTAAACCTGTTGTAATGGATGTCTTTTATTTTACATTTTAATGTTTGTAAAATGTTTGTAATGTTTTTGTTTTTTTAAAACCGATCAAACAATAAACAACTGCTAGTATTCACAAAAGAAGATGAGGAGGAGTTACCTAAACCAGACAATAGAAACACTCTGGGTAGGGGAGTTGACACCAGTCCCTTTACAGAAGAAAGAGTCCTGAAAGAACTCCTAAAACTCACAGTGGACAAAGCAATGGGGCCTGACAGGATTCACCCCAGAATCCTAAAAGAACTAAGGGAGGACCTAGTGACACCACTGACCACACTTTTTAACAAATCATGGGAGGATGGGGTGGTACATGAGGACTGGAAGAGGGCAGATGTGATTCCCCTTCACAAAAGTGGGAGCAAGGCAGAAGCAGGAAACTACAGACCTATAAGTCTGACCTCAGTGGTAGGGAAAATGATGGAATCACTTCTGAAAGAAAGAACCGTTGAGTACCTAGAGGCCAGCGGGGCACAGGACCAAAAGCAGCATGGATTTACAGCAGGAAGATCATGTCAGATGAATCTAATAGACTTCTTTGACTGGGTGACCAAAGTAATAGATCAGGGAGGGGCTGTGGATATGGCCTAGCTAGACTTTAGCAAGGCATTTGACATAGTCCCACACAAAAGATTGATAATCAAGTTAGTCAGCCTGGGAGTGGGTCCCAGGGTGGTAGCCTGGGTAGCAAACTGGCTGTAAACAGGACACAGAAAGTAATAGTGAATGGAACACATTCCGAAGAAAGGGGGGTCACTAGTGGAGTACCTCAGGTCTCAGTACTAGGTCCAGTCCTCTTTGACATCATTATAGGTGACATTGCAGAGGGTCTGGAGGGAAAGGTATGCCTCTTTGTGGATGACACAAAGATCTATAACAGAGTTGATACACAAGGGGGGGTAGAAAGGACGAGAAAGGACTTGGCAAGGTTGGAGGAATGGTCAGACATATGGCAACTTAGATTCAATGCAAAGAAGTGCAAAGTAATGCACCTGGGAAACAAAAACCCAAGAGAAGAGTACACAATAGCAGGGGAGGTACTAACAACAACAAAAATGGAAAAGGAGCTGGGGGTAGTCATATCAGATGATCTAAAGGTGGGTAAGCAATGTGAGAAGTCAGTAAGGAGAGCCAGGGGGATACTGGGATGCATAGGAAGGGGCATCACAAGTAGAAAAAGGGAAGTGGTTATCCCTCTGTACAGACAGTTGGTGAGACCCCACCTGGAGTACTGAGTGCAGTTTTGGAGACCTCATCTATGCAAGGACATAGACAGGATGGAAGCAGTCCAGAGGAGGGCAACTAAAATGGTGCAGGGTCTGCATCAGAAACCATATGAAGAGACTGAGAGAGCTTAATATGTATACCCTTGATGAAAGGAGGGACAGGGGGGACATGATAGAAATGTTCAAGTACCTCAAGGGAATCAACAAAGTTCAGGATGGTAGCATCTTTCAGACAGTTAGTGATGGTTTTCTTGTCTATACTTCACACATGGAACGCATGCATTTTCTACATGTAACAATAGCCACCTATAAAATCTATTAGCCACCTACACTTCATATGCAACACCACTGAGTACAAAGCTACAACTTTATTAGATCTGAGGTACAAATGTTTTCTCCCATCACTCACTTCTGTGTAGGTGGGGGTGATGGGTGCATTCCAGATCCATAAGGTGAAAGGCTGACCCTCTGCAATCATGAATCATGATCATTTGAACATGTTCCCTGTCCTCCTTCGGTGTGACTAACTTCAGTCACTAAAGCCATATTTTCCACATCAGGGATCACTTTAGCATGCCTAGCTTCAGCCACTGCAAGTCTCATTCCCATATATATCAGATAGGCTTAATCATTTGAAACTGATACAGACAGCTTATCCATGGGTTGCTTTACCTATTTGGCCAGCAAAAGTATGTTGCCACCTACAGTAATTTACATATCAGACAAGCGTGATTTCTGAAACAGTGGCGGCCTACACCCGTGGGCTGCTGTATTTACCTACATCATCTTTTAATAGCAAAATTATGTGCCCCTCTCTCCACTTCAGGTCATTTCACCGCTAATCACAGCTACCAACATATAGCAAACTATCAGTAACCATATGAATTTCTGTGTCAAAACATCTTTTGATACCCAACTCTCTTCCAAACATGGCTCAGAGCGCCAAGCGTAAGCAATGTATAACCGCACATCGATCTGTGCTGTGAAAAAACTTTACTGAAAGAAATACAACTCACTTTAAGTCACACCTAAGAGCACTGCAAACTTACTCTGTGAAAAATAGATGCACTTAATCAAGCAGTGTTTCTGTCTGATGTGCTTTCACAGCAGACTGGAGATACATCATACTCCTTCCTCTAACAGTGTAGGACTACACACTGTGGGGAGCGGGGGCACATACTTCCACCTCATACTTTCTGCAGCAATGTAACGATGTGATCAGCATTTCACTTGACATGTGACCAGCCAGCTATTCACCATTCATGAAGTAGCTCTGGCTTCATCATTGAAGCACCTTGTTAGCTTCTCAAAGTGCACTGTGCCCCAAATTTGGCAAAAAAGGGTCACTTTGGAAAGTCTACACAAAGGGCCACGTTTATGATTTTGTCTTCACTGACATCTTCACTGCTGAAGAATTAATGATCATGACTGATACCAGTAGTAGCCACAGACATTGCCAGCTATTTCCAGATATTTTGTGAAATGTCTGAAGAGTTTCTGTCTGCTGCCCCTACTGTGGAAATGCAGAAAACAGGAGATATTTCTGGAAATATCACAGAAATTCTGGGAAATAGCTGGCAATGTTTGTGGCTGCTACTGTACTTTATATTGTGGTTATGTTCTGGACAGGGCCTGTAGTGCTCTGTGGCACAATGTCCTGATTTCTGTGGTGGGCTCCTAGGCTTCAGCAGTAGCATTTTATTAAATTCTGCGGCATGAGGTTCCACCAAGTCACTTCGACAATGAAGTTGTTGAAATCCCTGACATCAACAGATGAAATGCTGACAGGTGAAATTTCATCCATCAGAAAATTACTTTTTTTTGAGGGGGCTGTGCCTGCTGCACCCCGTGTGTGGTAGGCTTGGCCCCACCCCACCCTAATTTTTTAGTAATCAATTCTGAGACAAAGTTGATTTAAAAGGAGGTGAAACACCAGTGAAAATGGCATCAATGTACAGCTGGACCATTACAGAAACTATCTCAAAATTCTTGCTGTAATGGTCTTCGCTGTAAAGATGTTGATGTTTGCTGGTATACAGTAGCATGATGTATACATTTTGTGGCAGAATGCAGTCCTGCAATTGGCTAAAATATGATGCCGAGCATAGATGAGGAGTTTCAGGATAAACAAGATGGGGAAGTGAGCCGGGCACTATGGAGAAACTGTATATATTTGAATGAAAACTCACAAACAACAGCTCTGTGGCACTATGCATATTTGAATGAAAATTCACCAAGAACAATTAATTTTGCAGTACTACTGTATGTATATACTGTGGTATGATGCAAATTCTGCAGAAAATTCCACAGCTGCTGAATCGTAGAATTCCAGGGGCCTTGGTTATGCAGGATACTAGCGTAGTTTGCCCTCAAACTAATTGGCTCTGAAATTCTTGATGCATGTAAAAGAAATGGATGAGATATATGTAGAGGTGCAGGGAAGGACTGAATAAAATATCTCTCTTTGTGTCACTTTGTTTCTAATGTGCTTGGATATAGCATTAAGATGGTTCATGTTTTATTTATGAAAATTCTGAAAATGCAAATGGATTCTTTAAGCATATGGATTCCTTCCAGTTGATATGTAATAGCATCCTTTTATCTTATCTTCCAACATTACATGGTGTAATTAGAAGTTATATTCTAGTAATTTCTGAATACTAATAGTTTACTTCTTTATGAAGTGGTACTGGCTTGACTATCTGTCAAGGAATCTGTTCTCAAGCTATGGCATTTGCACTTTGTTACAGTTACTGCATGAACATTAAATATGCAAAAAGGGAACAGCATTTCATTCCTACTAAATTTTTACCTAATGAACAGGGGAGGTTAAAATGAGATTACTAGACTGTCTTATACATATAGTTAGTTTTCCCAGATTCCTTCATATCACCATGGTTGGGCATGAATCACTATTCAATCAGTTAAGGAATATATTCCTTTTGTGCATACAAATATCTTATTACACATTCATAGGAACATAGGAAAAAGTACAGACAAAAGTAGGCTGGTGTAATCTATCTAGAATGTCTGTTGCTCAACAGCAGCTGAACTGTGCTTTACCAGTCTCATGCATGTGTTTTTCTAACACAGTCTTGAAAGAAGCAAGTGCCCTACTCTCAACCCATTCTACTGGCAGACTATTCCATACAGAGACTACTCTCTGCCTAAACTTAACCACCCTCATCTCTGTTCTGCAAGTCTCCCTGTTGAGCTCATTATAGTGTGACCTCATGGTTTTGCACACTACTTCTTTGAAAGCCTAGCCATGAAAACAAGCTATTGCTTATCATAGTCTTAAACATTTTATATAATCATTTTAGGTGCATGATTATGAAGGCAAATACTATTCATGATGTGCAAACTTCTATGGGCCTCTGCTTCTGCATGAAATGCACGGAAGTTATTTACAAATAGAAGAAGACGGTAGATAAAGCTGTGCCTAGCACACATTGGGCATTCAAAAAAATCTGTAATAAAAAAGTAGATGAAGACAAATTAGAAAATCCATTCAAAAGACACATCTGGTGCCTGGAGTTATGTAGTGCTATCTTGGAGAGCATAAAGGATGATAATCACAATAAAGAAGTGGCTCAAAGAGGATCAGAAACAAAGAAACACAGTAAGTGTATTGTACTTTAAGAAGAAGAAGATGGGACGATTGGGACAATCATCACTGATAGAGATAAGATAAGATTAGATAAGATAAGATAATGAAGAGTTAAGGAGTTATATCTTTTTTCTACAGATACACAGCAGGAAGTGAGGATCTACTAGAGAATGATGGTGTTGTAGCAAGAGGTGGCAGCTGAGAAAATATGGCATGTAAAGACAAGTGGTATGACAAAAGTCATAGGGAGGATGGCAAGGTGAAAGGCTGTAGAGAACACGTGCTGATGATTACTATAATTAAAGATGAAAATATCATGTTCATAAACTCATTGAATTGTGCTTATTGTTCACAGAAGAAAACATACCATGCTAAACTGGAAATGCCTTTGCCATTCTCATATACAGCACTGTTATTTATTTACTTTTTTAAGTTGTTTTAAAGGAGTAACACACTAAGCTGGAAGCTTGTTTACAGGTGTGACCTGGGAGCACAGGGAAGTTAAGTGACTTGCTCAAGGTCACACAGTATGCAACTGGGGGCTGTGGGATTCAAACCCAGGTCCCCAGGTATATGTTTTACACTAACATTTCTGAAAATTCTTTGTACCAAATTATAATATCCACATGGCTTTCACTTTAGATTTCAGCCTGTACAAAGAAGAAGAAGGATTCAGAAAGTTTTGCTGCAACATATCAACCTGAACAAATATCAGTGTATATGTATATGTATATGTACTTTAATTACCGAACACACCCATTGCTGTTGTCCCCATTCATTATATTATGGTTGTGGGCCTCGTCCCCTTTATTTTTTCTCCATTGCTTTACTTTCTACCACCACCCTATAAGTTGGCTATTGCCATCATTTGTTTTTATAAAATCTTCCAAAACTGTCTTTTACTCCCATCCTTTACTATACTCTGTTTTCATACCTGTACTCTGTATCTTATCTGCAATATACTTATATACATGTAAAGTGCAAACTGGAACCCCAAGGAACAATTCCCACTTAGACTGGAGCATCACAACCAGCATCCTATATTTCCAGGGGACTGGGAAACCTGCATGCTTACCATTCACAGATGAGGCCATGACAAAGCAAGTTGATCCTTGGGTTTCACCTCTTCTGAATTGTTTTTTTTTAGGTGTGTTGGGATTAAGCAGTTACTGGATTATTGTGTTACAGGAGACCAAACTTGAAAGAGTTTTATTCTGATAGCCCCTGAACAAAACATGCTATTTGTTTTTGTCATTATAACTAACACATTTAAGTGGGAAATAAAAATATGCTCCAGGAGCAAGTCCAGAAATATCTAAGGATGAAATACCTGAAGCAGGTTAACTTGCACAGTGGTCTTCACTGAGATGCTACCTGTATATGGTCGGGGGGAGGCTAGGAAACACTGCACCAAGGGTCTTCAATGAGTAGTTGAAGGCATGGTGCAGAGAGGAGGGTTTTGGCTTCATCGGAGATTGGAGTACTAACTGGATGGATAGAGGCCTCTATGAAGTAGGTGGCCTCCATCCAGCCAAGAGGGGGAATGGCAGTCCTAGCTGTAAGGTTTAGATGTTACTTTGATGGGCATCTAGACTAACCAAGAGGGGAGACAAAATAAATGGGGGTGATAGGGATTGCCCCCCCCCACCAAGAATGGCACAGTGGAAAGAAGAAGCTCAGGGGAAATGACTTCCCCAGGGATAGAGACATGTAGGGACAAGGGGGAGCACCAGACAGGTGGGTCAGGAGGTGGTTCTAAGATTGAGAGAAGGGACAAGGCAGTAGGTAGGGGATAATAAAAAAGATGAGGACCTTGAAGAAATCATTGCAGAGGCAGATGTGGATCTGGTGGCTATAATAGAGTCATGGTGCATTGACAACCACAGCTGGGAAGTGGCCATGAAATACTACACCATGTTTTGGAAGGACAAGATAGGGAGAAAAGGTGGGGGAAGGGGTGTTTTATATGTGAGGGAAGGTATAAAGGTCATGGAGATACAGCGACATCATGGGAATAAGGAGGAGCTGGAGATAAAGAAGCAACAGAGGTTGTGTGCACAGTTCCCTGAAGTACTAGATACATATGTTCAAAAAGAGTCTCCACAATTGCAGAGTGGTTCTGTAGATTAACTCTGTGATCAAAACCTGCATGGTCACAAACAGGGCTGCACGGACACTCCAAAAAGCACGCAGCCAAAAACTATACGAGATTAAATAAAACAACTCTGAATTTCTCATGCTGTTATGACCACACAGTTTTCAACCACGTGTGTATTCTGTCACAATCTTGATGGTGTACCTTTCAGAGCAGGGTCAGCACCAACTAGCTTAGTCAGGGAGACTCAAAGTTGATATATCCCTGTTAACATCCCAAGGCACAAAAGAACAATGAACTGCTAGAATAATTAGTGCAGTTGTATGAAATCAAGGGACCACTGAAATGGTCCAACCTTTAGAAAAGACTTTTTAAATATTTTCCACTTGCCAAAGTTTAAAGGGCAATGTGCCATGTAAAAAATCCTATCAAGTGCAAACAGTGCAAATAAACTGCTTGAATGGAGAGATCCATACTCACAAAAAGCTTAATCAGTTTATTTTCACTGTTTGCACTTTATATAGTATGTTTTTTACCCGGCACATTGCCCTTTAAACTTTGACATGTAAAAAAAAGTTATTCATCAGTTCATTATACTTTTGTGGGTGGGAATGTTACAGGGATTGATCAGATTTCAGTCTCCCTGACTATGCTAGTTGGTGGTGACCCTGCTCTGCAATTGCCAGGACTTGTTTTGGACAGAAGGGATAGAGCTACTGTACTTTAGGTCAGCCTAGAGTCAGGGTCTGGGGCCTTTTATTTATTTATTTAGCTTTTGTTAACCAGGTAAGCACATTAGACAAACATATGCCTATTTTCAGGTGCAACTCCTATTTCAGGTGCGATACCTATTTTTAGGTGCCTTAATCCACATGGGGATGGTGTACAGACAACCAACACATGGCAAGAAGTTAGACAAGGTTTTGGGGAAGCCATTGGCAGCATGGCAGGCAAAGGGGAGGTATTGATTATGGGGGACTTTAATCTGTCAGATGTAGACTGGAGCATTCCAGCTGCATCCACAAGAAGAAGCAGGGCCATCCTAAACTCCCTTCAGGGGGCATTTCTCAGGCAGCTTGCTATGGAACCCACTGGAGATGGGGTTATGCTGGACCTGGTACTTACGAACAGGGACAGCACTGCAGACATCACAGTGGGTAGTCTCCTGAGTATGAGTGATCATTGTACAGTGTGGTTTGGCTTACAGATTGGGCAAGAAGTCCCACTAAGATGAGGGTCCTGGAATTTAGGAGGACAGATTTTAAAGAAAAAGGAAACTGCCTCCATAAATACCTTGAAAGGGGGGATGGCTGTGTGGGAGTGAAGACCCAGTGGAAAAAGATCAAGGAGGGAATAGCCAAGGCAATGCCATGCTGTTTGAAGGAAGTAAATCAAGGAGGAAGGGGCCACTATGGTTCTTGAAGGACAGGGCTAAGGTGATAAGGGAGAAAAAACAGCTTTTAGGAAGTACATGGAGACCCAGATAGAAGGTGGATAGGGAGGTATATCTGGAAAAACAAGAGGAGACATGAAGGAGGGTGTGGACAGCTAAGGCACAAACAGAGGAGATGTTTGCAAAGGAGGACAAAAAGGGGATAATGACTTTCTTCAGGTGCATGTGTGAAAAGAGAAAGCAAGCGGTGGGACAATGAGAATCAGGAGGGAGGTGGAGAATGACTTACAGAAGAAGATCAAGAAAAATCTAAGATTTTAAATGAGTACTTCTGCTGTCTTCATGGGGGGGAAGGGCAGACCAGCATGTATCAGCAGGCATTGGTGGGAGGAGTAGACACAAGTCCATTTTTGGAGGAGAGTGTCTAACATACTAAAATGCCAGCAGAATAGGCCTAATGGTCTTTCGTGTCTGCTCGTTTGGTCAGCCCCCACCCTGGGTGCTGACCTTGCTGTCCCCCTTGCCTTCTCTGGCTTCTCCCTTCCCAGTTCCGGATATTCTTGCTGCATTGGATTTTGCTTCCTGAACCCTTCCCCTGTACCTGTCCCACCCCCTCTTGAACCCCTCCACTGTCTCTGCCTCCACCAGCCCCATAGGTAGTGCATTCCATGGCTCTACCACCCTCTCAGTGAAGTAGCACCTCCTCCTTTCTCCCTGAATCTTTCCCCTCCAGCTTCCACCCATGCCTCTAGTAGCCCCTCCTCCTTCCTTCGAAGCACCCTCACTGTTCCTCCCCTATTTACCCTCTTCATGTACCTGAAGACCTCTATCATGTCCCCCCGGTCCCTTCTCTCTTCCAAAGTGTACATATTTAGCTCTTCGAGCCTCTCCTCATAGGTCCTGTCCCCCAAGCCCCAAATCATTTTGGTTGCCCTCCTCTGGACCCTCTCCAGGAGGTTAATATCCCTCTTTAAGTGCGGCCTCCAAAACTGCACGCAGTACTCCAGGTGCGGCCTCACCAAGCAGTTATACAGAGGGAGTATCACTTCCCTCCTTCTGGAGGTGATCCCCCTAGCGATGCATCCCAGCATCCTGTTGGCCTTGGCTGCTGCCCTCCTACAAGTCTCAGAGTTGTTCATCTTGACATCCACCACCACCCCCAGGTCCCTCTCAGCCATTGAGACTTGTAGTATTCCCCTCCCCAGGGTTACACTTGGCCTGGGTTTCTGACCCCCAGGTGGAGTACCTTGCATTTCCCTGCATTAAACCTCAGCTTCCACTTTCTAGACCATCTTTCCAGAGCCTCCAGGTCCCCCTGCAGGGCCACCCTCCCCTCCTCCCCATCCACCACCGCCCTCAGTTTCGAGTCATCTGCAAAGAGACTCATCTCACTCCTGATTCCTGTCCTTATGTCAGATACGTAGGCGTTGAACAGATGTGTCTGAATGGGGATTGGAAGCCTTAAAGGAAAACAAGGAAATGGAACTGGATGGGATTTACCCAAGGGTTCTAAAATAACTGAGCATGGTGTTAGTCATCCCTCTGGCAACACTATTCAGCACCTCATTGGCGATAAAGGTAGTTCCAGAGGACTGGAGGAGGGCTTATGTAATTCTCCCTGCACAAGAGTGGTAGCAGGAAGGAGTCTAGCAATTACAGGCCAATTAGCCTCACATCAGTGATGGAGAAATTATTGGAGACACTGCTGAAGGAGAAGCTGATGGAGTACCTGGTGGCAAATGGACTACAGGATTACCAACAGCATGGTTTCACGGTGGGAAGGTCATGACAAAAAAAACTTCATAGATTCCTTCGACTGAGTGACTATAGAGGTGGATCAAGGGAAGGCAGTGGATGTGACCTATCTGGACTTCAGTAGGCTTTTGCCACTGTACCACATAGGAGGCTAATAAGGAAACTAAGCAGCCTAGGGGGTTGGGGAGAAGGTGTTAATCTGGGTATCAAATTGGTTGAAAGACAGGATGCAGAGTGTGGTGGTAGATGGCAGATATGGGGGATGAAAGGGTGACCAGTGGAATTCCACAGGAATCAGTGCTGAGACTGGTCTTCTTTAATGTCTTCATAAGTGACATTGCTGAGGAACTGGAGGGGAAGGTGTGTCTCTTTGTGCATTACACAAAAATTTGCTACAGGGTGGACATTCAGGGGGGGATGGAGAGAATGCAGAGGGATCTGGGGAAACTAGAGGAGTGGTCTAGGTGTTTCAGCTGGGTTTCAATGCCAAAAAATGAAAAATCATGTATCTGAGGGGGGGGGGGGGGACCCAAGAGATGCATATAGGATGGGGGTACTTACAGTCACCAGGCAAGAAAGGGACATTGAGTAATCATATCAGATGATGTTAAGGTGGTGGAGCAGTGTGGCAAGGCAGTAGGCAAGGCTAGTGGGATGCTGGGGTGCATAGGAAGGTAGATTTCTTGCAGGAGAAGGGAGGAGGTATCGCAACTGTATTGCTCACAAGAGAAACCCCACCTGGAGTAGTGTGTCCAGTTCTGGAGGCTGCACCTCTGCAAGGACATTGACAGGTTGGAAGTGGTCAAGGATGACTACTAAAATGGTGCAGGGGTTGCATGAGAAACTATATGAGGTGAGGCTGCAGGATTTCAATATGTACTCCCTGGAGGAGTGGAGAGAAAGTGGAAGAAGGAACATGACTGAGACCTCACAGGAGTGAACAATGTGCAAGTGAGGAGTCTCTTTCAGAGGAGAAAGAGCACCAGAACTTGAGGGTATGCAGTGAAGCTGGGGGGTTAAGAGGGATGGGAGGAAATACATCTTCACAGAAAGGGTGATGGACACCTGAAACAGCCTTCCAGAAGGGGTGGTGGTGGCAAAAACAGTGGAGAACTTTAAGTATGTGTTGGATAGGCACATGGCCATAATAAGTAGAGGAAAGGGATAAGGAAGGAACACCGGTGAATAAATAGGGTCCATGGTGTTGAAATAGGCAGGGAAAAATAGGGCAGACTAGATGGGCCTACTGGTCCTTTTCCAGTGGTTAAACTGGAATTGTTTAGGTGGGGGAACACTCACATCTAAATTTCTAGGTGGTGAAACTGTCATTTCTAGGTAGCAGAACTCTCCCATAGCAGACAATGGAGAAAGATGGCAGAGGTGATGGAAATGTCATAGAATTTTTTGAGAGGTGGTGGAAATGAGTTCATTCAGGCTCCTGCCACAATTAATCCCCTATTCGGTTCTGCTGACAAATTCTGTGATCTTACTTTGAGTAAGGCTCTTGCAGCAGGCCACACTGGTAGGACTAAGCCGCCAGGTGCCAGGATCACACGGTAAACTTCTAGCTAGCAGTCTATCACAGGGGACCGCCCACTGCCGATGTCAGCAACTAATGTCAGCCTATCCTATAAAGGTGGGCAGTCCCCCACACCTACCTCAGTTCTTTTTCTGCGGTTGACCCATGCACGTTGGACCTTATTGGATGCCGCAGCTACAGTTGACCACCATTACCCGCACTAGCTGTGCTTCATTACTTTCATTCTTCTTTAGTGTTAAACATCAAATTTTTGGTATTTTTATCAAGGAGTTTATGTCTTCTTCACCATCCTTGTCTTCTGACCACTCTTCAAAGTGTACCTGCAGCAAACAAATCCTTCAAAAATGTGGCCACTGTGCATGTCTCATCTGCCTAGGCCCCAGCCACAACATTGAAGCCTGCCAGTTTTGCCAAAAACTCAACCAGGCAACTCGGAGGCATTGTCTTAAAACTCTGGAGAGCCATCTTTTGAAGTAGAAGTTGGTCACGATGGAAAAGGAGCTACAAACCAGGAGCTGTTCAGCCTTACTGGCACAGTAGTCTGAGGCCTCCTCTTCTTCGCAAAAAGAGAAACCTGGTGGGCAGCACAAGCACAGGGACAAACACTGGGACCAGGCCCAATTAGCTTCCCACTTGCAGTTGCCCCACAAACTGTTGACTGTGATGGGATCATCCTCCTGTGGGGGGGGGTTGGTCCTTTCAGCCCCACCAGCCCTCTCTGTGTCTGGGCTTCTGGTGGCCCCACCACCAACCCTCATTGCTAATTCGGGTGACAGCACTTTGGGTCAGGGGACTTTGCCTCCTGATCCCCAGCCCCTGATGTGCTGATGTGCTGGCCCTTATCTTCGATGGGTTCTCAGGCAGGTGGCTTGGCCTGTGTTGGTTGTAGTTCTTCACCATCAACCCCTGCCCCCGGCCATGGCGCTGCCTTCATCAGCTCCCACTATTGGGACCAACATTAGCTGTTCCAGGCAATGCTTGCAGCAGGCTTCTGCCACTTCTTCTTCTCTGGCATTGCCTCTGCCTTTGCCTCAGGGGTTTCCTTCCTCTCAGGTGCATGCTTCTCTGACAAGGCCAGCGCCAGTGGCTCCTTCTCCCAGGGTGATCCAGGCTGACACCTGCTGGGCTGCTGTCAGTATTGCTGCTGCCCAGACTGGGGGCTCAACTCTGTTGTTGCCTCTGCCACAACCTATGCTGCAGCAGATGCCCGTTGGGCCAGCGCTGGATCCTCAGCCAGTGCTGGGCGGTCCTGCACCTGGGTACCCAATGCCAGCCCCGCCACCATCGTACCCTTACCCAGTGCCCTCTTATCCTTATCCACCAGTGTATAATCTCCCACCCCAGTGGATTATAATGCCCTGTTCTTGGTATGGTGGTCCTTTGTCCAGAGGCAGACCCCTGTCCCTCAAGGGCTACCTCTGGTGTCTCCCCGCCATCCTCCCTGGGACCCACTGCCCTGGGATCTGGGTAGGCCCGTACCTAGTGAACCCCAAATGTTGGGGTCCTCTGGGGCTTGACCTGACATCATTGCAGGCTCTTGCAGGGATGAGCGCTAGCAACTGTCATCGGCCCTAGACAGTGAGACTACTGAGGATGAATCAGATTCTTCTGAGTCTTACTCATCACCAGGGAGTCCTCAGATAGGGAAGACCCTCCCAAAGAGGTTCCCAAGTCCCCCCTGATGATCCAACTTTTATGGATGTCATGCACCACATCCAGTCTGCTATGGGCTGGGAGACGGAGGAGCGAGACCCAGAGAGGCGCCGCTTGGCCATTTATCTTGGGCAGTGGGACGCCCTCCCTGTGGTGGTGCCCTCTTTGACTGACTCCTATGGGAACATCACATGGGCATCATGGAATCACCCATCTACCACCCCACTTTTGCCCAAGATGGCAAACCATCTTTACCATGCTCCGGTTGGCAAAACCTTTTTAGGGGGCCATCCTAAGGTGGATTCCATGGTTATCAATATGGTGCATGACCATACCAAAAAGCCCAGGCACCTTAATGCCCTTCCCTCAGACCAGGGGTCCAGACAGCTTGATCAACTGGACAAATGCATGTTCACGTCCACTACTCTGGCTATCCAGGCCCTGAATTATCTGGCCCCCATGGTCCAATATCAAAATGTTCTTTGGGACCTGGTGTAGACTTTACCAGAGGACTCCACCAAGACACAGCTTGCACAGCTGTTGAAATCAGGCTTGTATGTTGGCAGTCATGTTCTCCGGGCTGCTGATGATGCTGTGGATGCCTCGGGGAACAGAACAGCAGCTGGGGTCTGCCACTGGTGCCATTCTTGGCCCAAGGTATCTGGTTTTACCCCAGATGTACAGTCCAGCATTTTGGACATCCACTTCCAAGGTCCCATCCTTTTCAGGGGGGATGTCCAGGACATCATTTACACCCTGCAGGAGTTAGGGAAGGCTCTGAAGTCAGTCCATTCACTGTATCACACTTACCCTATAGTAGGCCAACTTCAGTCCTTTCACAGGTCCTCCTGTAAGCAATCTTGAAACCAGCCTGCCAAAGGCCAACACAAGTGTAAGGCCACACTGTGGCCCCTGCAGCTGCTGCCACCAGAGCCCCATGGGCACCTGTGGCTGCCCTGCCAGCACCTACCCCCACCTCCTGACTCCTTAGCTGCTCCCGCCATGGCCAAGGATCCAAGCGAGGCAGTCGGGGTCCATTTTCCCTTCAACTAGAAGAGTGGCATGGGGTGACCATGGACAACTGGGTGCTTAAGATCATAGAGCACGGTCACACACTGGAGTTTCTGGAGTGATCTCCAGAAAATTCCCCAGTAAACTCCACTTACCCTCCTACTCACCTGCCCCTAGTTTGGGAGTGAATTCAAGTTGTCCTCCAAAAAAGAGTCATAGAGCCTGTCCCTCCACCTCAGTGGGGAAGGGGGTTTTACTCCCAGTTTTTCCTCATCTCCAAAATGACCGGGGATCTTCAGCTCATTCTGAGATCTGAACCATCTGAATCTGTACATCAAGTACAAGTGCTTCCAGATAGCCACTCTACAGGGGCTGTTATCCCTCTTGCACCAGGGGGATTGGCTATACTCTCTGGACATGCAGGATGCTTACCTGCACATCCGAATCATTCCTGACCACCATTGCTTCCTCTGCTTCCACTTTCAGGGAATCCATTTTCAATTCTGGGCCCTCCCTTTTGGCCTTTCTTTGGCCCCCCTGGTAGTTACCAAGTGCCTGGCAGTAGTGGCGGTTGCTCTGAGGAGGCAGGGCTTCTACGTTTTCCTCTACCTGGATGATTGACTGCTAGCAGCCCCCTTCAGGGACATAGAAACATAGACTTGGATGGCAGATAAGGACTGCTTGGCCCACACAGCCTGCCCATTTCCCTACGTATTGGATAGGCTGCAGATCCTAGTTAACCAACAGCCTCCTACCACCTTCTAGAATTGCCTTATGTCTGTCCCATGCATTCTTAAATTCCCCCACTGTTTTTGACCCCTCAGCTTCCTCAGGAAGGCTGTTAAATTGGGCCACCTTGTTCTTGCACATCTCTTTTTTTGAAAGATACTACCCTCTTGGATTTTGTTGATTCCCTTGAGGTACCTGAAAGTTTCTATCATGTCCCCCCTCTCCCTCCTTTCCTAGAGGGTATACATATTAAGCTTCTTTAGTCTCTTTTCAAATGGCTTCTGCTGCAGACTCTGCAGCATTTTAGTTGCCCTCCTCTGGACTGCCTCCATCCTGTCTATTTCCTTGTGGAGATGGGGTCTCCAGAACCGCATGCAGTACTCCAGATGGGGCCTCACCAACTGTCTGTACAGAGGGATAACAACTTCCTGTTTTCTACTGGTGATGCGTCTACCTCTGCATTCCAATATGCCCCCAGCCCTCCTTACTGCCTTCTCACATTGCTTGCCCACCTTTTGGTCATCTGATATGACTACCCCCAGGTCCCTTTCCACTGTTGTTGTTAATACCTCCCATTGTGTACTCTTCCCTTGAGTTTTTGTTTCACAGGTGCATTACTTTGCACTTCTTTGAATTTAAGCTGCCACACTTTTGACCATTCCTCCAACCTTGCCAAGTCCCTTCTCATCTTTTCCATTCCACCTTGTGTATCAACCCTGTTGCAGATCTTTGTGTAGTCTGAAAAGAGGCATATGTTTCCTTCCAGTCCCTCCACAATGTCACCTATAAAGACATTAAAGAGGACTGATCCCAATACTGAACCCTGCGGTACCCGCTAGTAACCCTCCTTTCTTTGGAGTGGATTCTGTTTACTATTATCCTCTGTGTCCTGTTGTCCAGCCAGTTTTTTACCTAGGTTACAAGCCTGGGACTCACTCCCAGGCTGGTTAACTTGTTTATTAATCTTTTTTTATTTTATTTCAGTTTTATGTTGGCTCACGCTTGGACAGCCAACATCTTGTGGTAGTAGCAGATTTGGAGGCGTGGTCACTGTTGGGCGAATGCAGGGCATGCATCAGAAGGCATGTCCCTCATTCCCCAATCAGCCAGCAGCAGGCACTGACCTCACACATCCCTAGTGTGGCCACGAGAACAAAGAAAAGGTCTGCTGCAATGAGAGTGAAGCTCTCATGCAGCATGACCACAACACGCCTCTCGACGTATAGGCAAACTGCCTGTCACGATGCCGATGGGGGAGCCCACTCCCTGTCAGCATCTTGTGGCCCCCCTAACAGTTTTTCTTTGCTGACGGGGGGCTCAATCCCCATTGGCATTTATCCCCATCCCTATTGATTGTGCTGACGGGGGAGCCCACTCCCCGTCCACATAATGTCTCCCCCCACTTTTGTTGTGTGCCTAAGGGGTGCCCAATCCCCCTCGGCTCATGTCTCCGCCCCCTCAGTATGTATAGCAGAGGGGTGCTCAATTCCCGTAGGCTACAGAGTGCCCCAAAACATAGGTGGTGGCATGCTGGGAGCCCACCCCAGGCGCCAAATCCCTGCAAAAAAATGTCCGTATTGTTTTTTTTTGTAAACCAGTAAAAAAAACCTGGTCCCTCGCGGTTTCCCTGCCCCCTCCCACAACCCGTGCTCACCATCTGCACACCATGCCTGCCCACCTCCCTCACCCCATACTTACCTCCGGAGTCCGGCGTGACGATCTTTGGTGGACTGGAATACGTCTGCACTCTTCAAAGCTGACTGCGAACTGAAGAAATGCCGGTAAGCTGTATAATGGAATAAACAGGGTTTTTTTCAACTTTGACGCATATCTCAGGCATTTTTTGGAATTTTGGCACCAAATTTTCACATGGGGTTTTTGGGACACCTCCTCATGAGTTCTGGCAGTGTCATGGCGTTAAT
This sequence comes from Neoceratodus forsteri, assembly GCA_016271365.2. Lineage (NCBI taxonomy): Eukaryota > Metazoa > Chordata > Ceratodontiformes > Ceratodontidae > Neoceratodus > Neoceratodus forsteri. The sequence goes on along the minus strand of CM057454.1, from coordinate 1,017,231,921 downwards.
TGGCCCCGAAAGATGATTTTGCAGTCACTGCACAGAATCACCTTTCAGCACCAACTAACAAAATGACAGTGCCACTGTTGATGAGGGGGCCTCTCAAAAAGCCTATGTTGCAAATTTGGTGAGAAAAATCAAAAAAATGGCTGTTTTACGAGCTTGCGTTACGCAGTTTCCACACATGTGCATAACTTCTTGAATTTGTAATATTTTCACTCCAGATTTTCAAAATTGCCATTTTTACACACCTCCTTATGAACAGTACAGCTGTCATTTTACATATCCTGACCGAAATGTGTTTTTGCACGTCTGGCGCAGAAGTGCGCGGTTGCTTTGCGAAATCAGTTTTCGGGACAGTTTGAGGAAATGACAGTGACGCTGTTCATGAGCAGAGTTCCTAAAATGCCTATGTTGAAGATTTGGTGCCGAACATCCATAAAATGTCTGTGTTACAAGCCTGCATTACGCAGTTTCCACGCATCCTTGTAACTGCAAATTTACAATATTTTCATGCCAAATTTTTAACAATGGCATTTTTTCACACCTCCTTATGAACAGTACAGCTGTCATTTTTCATATCCTGCCCAAAATGTGTTTCCACACATGTGGCGCACAATGGCATGGACGCTGTGGGAAATCAACTTTTGGGACAGATTAACAAAATCACAACGCCACTGTTCATGAAGGGAGGTCCCAAAATGCCTATGTTGAAAATGTGGCTATCAAACTCCCAAAAATAATTGGGTTATGGACGTGTGTTGTGCAGTTTCTATGCATGCTCATGACTTCACCAATTTTTCATATTTTCACTCCAGATTTTCAATGTTGCCATTTCTTTATGCCTCCTCATGAACAATGCAGTTGTCATTTTCCATATCCTGCCCAAAATGTGTCATCCCTGTGTCACCAAATGGCATAGCCGCTGTGCAAAATCACCTTTCAGCTAACAAACTGATTGTGCCGCTTTTCATGCGGTGGCCTCACAAACAGCCCATGTTGAAAATTTGGGTGAAAATACCAACACATGCCTACGGTGTTAGGATTTCCAACTGTTGCACCCCACCCTGTACAGACTGACAGGTGTCAGGGGTGTGACTTGGGATCATCGGCTGTAATGCTCATGCCATTCCACCCCCACCATGCAGCTAATGACAGGCATTGTGGTGTTCCTCACACTGTTCGGCCACAACGGTCACCCTATTCTCCTATACTGCACCCACCTCAGCATATTTCCTTATGGAATGGGGTAAGTATAATGCCCAAAGACCTCAAAGCACACCACGACACTTGTCAGTGTCTACAGGGTAGGGTGAGGCACAATGGCATGAGTGTTATAGCTGATGAATGAAACGCACACCCCAATGCCTGTCGCTCTCTACAGGGTGGGGGTGGGGTTGGTGTCACTTCAGTACTTCACTGCTATTCCTATTATGCATCTCTAGCTCCAGTACTACCAATGCTAATGCCAGCGAGACAACATATGACATTGACAAATGCTTGTTATTGTTAGAGACATCATGTTTACAGCATATGGCTTATCCCCGCAGGGATTGCAAGACTTAGTATGGCTGAAACTTTGTAACTCACATACACCATTTCTTTAAAAGAATCATTACAATATTCATACTTAAACTTAAACTTATGCAGCCCTTTATGCTGTCAAGCAGGCAAACAGACCTCAAATGCCCAGGTGAGGACAGGAAGATCGAAGAAAGTCCACCCAGTACCCCACATCCACCCCCCCGGACAGCTTATTAGATGAGGGTGGATTTAGAGTGGAACATCCCGGGGAGGCCCCACCACTCCCCCCTACTAAGGGACAAATTCTAGGTCTGTCTGGGGAAAATATAGTAACCACTGTTGCTATCTCCTCAAAAAAACTGTGTGTTTATGACGGAGCTTGGTTGTCAGGGATTCAAGTCTATATATTTCATGAACGATTTTATGCCAATCTGAAACTGTCGGGGGTTCCTTTAACATCCACCTATTTGTAATTGCCTTTTTGGCTGCTAATAAAAAAGAGGGAGTAAGGTGTTTGTCCATCTTAGTCTATGGGGAGGGAAAATGGACAATAACACCATCTCAACCATTAACTCTATGGTCTCATTTATGCATCTCCCCAATTCCATCTGCAAAGTAAGCCAAAAGGGCATCAAAACTGGGCAGTGCCAGAATATGTGTACTACATCTGCTAGATTGCAGTTGCATGCTCCCTAGCAGTACCCATAGGAGGCAGGCATATACTTTACCAGCACCGCAGGAGAGCGAAAATATCTGGAACGTAATTTCCATGCAAATTCTCTCCAAGAGGTGATTTTGGTTGCTTTCAAGGTTGCCCGTTCCTACAGTGTGGGGGAGATTTCTATATCTAAATCTTTATTCCAAGCTTCTAATATCGACTTGGATGAGTCTCCTAGATTGTCCCGTACTATTCTGTAGAGACGGTCTATAAGTTTCCCTCAAGAGTTACCTGCCAAAGTATCCCTAAGAAGGGCCCATAGCATAGATAATGATGAAGGGTGGCATGTGGCAAAATCCCTTTACCTTAAAATATAGTTTCTCACCTGGGTATAGCAATATCCATCCCAGTCAGGAAGGGAATATTTATGTTGGAGATCCATAAAAGACAGGATACCCGAATTATTCACTAGTTGATAATAATAGCGAAGGCCTAGCCTTCACCAGGATCTGAGGTAGTATCTAGGTGGGCTGGATAAAAATGTTCGTCTCCTGAAATAAGAGTAAAAAAGAAAATGATTTGTTTAAAAGTTTTTTTGTTTTTAAATTTGTTCCATATTCTTAGGATCTGGGCAGTGTAAACAGAAAAGTCTCTAAGGGAAGGCAGCAGGCCTGGAGTAGAAAAAAATATTTTTTCTATATCATAAAGATCATTCATTAGGAATTCTATGTCTTTCCAAGCCAGTGAGTTTATGGGAGAGAGCTAGAGGAAGAAAGTTTTAAGTAATACTGCCATTGCATACATCTTCAGGTCAGGGAGGTTCAGACCACCCCAATCCTGAGGGAGAGACAGTAAAGAGCGATGAACCCTGGGTTTCTGTCCTGATGAAGGAAGAAATCATCCTGTTCCAAGACTTAAAATAGAAAGCAGCCGGGAAGACTGGTATATTCCTGAACAAAGTAACCTGGGGAGTATAGTCATTCGTATGATTTCAATTCTTTGAGAGAAGGTTAATTTTAAGTTACCCCACTTGGACAGGTCTTACTGAATGAAAAGAGAGATAGGTTCATAGTTAACAAGTTCAAGATGTTCTAGGTTTTGTGGGATGTGTATTCCCAAGTATTTAAATTTGGTACAATGCCATTTTAGAGGAAAAGATCCATTCAGATTTTGTGAAGGTTTGAAGTTGAGCATTAAAGCTTCTGTTTTGGTAATATTCAATTTGAAGTTCGCCAGTTTCTCGTTGTAGAAGCGTGGTATCAATGACAGACACTCAGACAGATATTATAGTGCATATAAATGCAAATTAATGCATTTATCATTTTATTTCTTAACTTCAGAAATAAAGTCCAAAAGAAACCAACAAAATAAAAAAATAAATTAAACAAAATAAATAAAACCACTGTTACTTCACAGAAAGAAAAAAATTCAACGGTGTTAGTCCATCACACCACAACAGGGAAATGACTTTCTTTCGATTCCTGTCTTTTCCTCTTTAACAGTAATAGCTTTCTCCAACAAGCTCCTTTTTGCTTGGTGTCCAGAAACATACTGAACACTTCTTCACTTACTCTCTAGCTTCAACCTATCAGCAGGGGCTTTATATAGCCTCCTTTTGGGACTAGTAACTCCTGCCCTAATTGATGACATCATGACCTGTTTCTATATATACTGTCATTCCTGGGTTGGCCAGCTCTTAAGCAGGACCTAAAAATGCAAGACTCCAGGTACAGAAAATTATAAAATGTCTTTATAATGTTTAATATTTTCAATATGCGGTAAACTAATAAATGACAGCGAGATGAAAGGTGCGCTCCTTATCCTCTCCCATTTATAGCCACAGTAATATAGAAAAGGTTTAAAATGCTGTAAGAGCACATAACATTATATTTTGAGAGGAAAGAATGCATTTATTTACATCAAGTCAGTATTTAGAACAAGGTTCAGCCTTAGAGAGATGTTATAAACACACACAGCATCTTTACTACCCTTTTCCCAGTTATTTCTAACTTCTGCATGGTTTTTCTGTTATTCCTGACATCTGAAATACCAGTCGTCAGCAAACATTTCATTCTGGCTTTTTTTTTTGACAGCTCCCAATTTCACTAGCTCTGGGGCTGTTCTAACCAAATTTGGAAGTTTATATAGTTTTGGAACACTACAAGGCTTTCTCACTCTGCTCGTAGTGTCCTTGCAGTTGTCTGCGCTCAAACTCCCTCACTCTCCTGTGCAATACTTTCACTTTTCAGCAAAGCATTCTGCTTTGCTTTTTAAAGAGGGCTGAGCTACTGTGCATCTTGGAGTTCATTTCTGCCTCTGATGCACAAAGCAACAGTGGTGCTTCTTGTAGCTGCAGGAGGCAGCTTCTCCCAAAAGGCTCACAGGCAGAGCTTTCTGTTCTACCACTTGAAGCAGTTAAATATATAGAACCCGACCTTCGGGCATTCAGCACAGTGCTTCCAGGCTACATTGGGCATCGGAGCATGTTTCTGCTCTGATGCAAAACTTAGTGGCTGCAGTAAACCCATACTTAGCTCCTCTAAAGAATTTTAACTTCATGCTAGGAGCTACTGAATTATTACCGCAACTGGCAGTTGCTTTATTTTCGTAGCCCAACATTGGGCTTTTAGTACAACGCTTTTTGTGATATGCACTATTATACAATGGCAAGAAAGAATCCTGGACACTGATTGGTCAGTCTGGGGCTAGACCCATGATGTTATCTCAGTACAACATCACGTGTCTAGTCCCAGCACACAGAAGACCACAGCAATTGTAATAGAAATCCCTCCATTACGCACCCGATCTGGCTTGGCACTGTGCTTCAATACTGTCACTGGGCAGGCACCTTCATGACCCAACTCGCTTACCAACAGCTGCTAGTAACTACAAGCACATATAGTGTCAACAACCTCCTACTGCTCACTCCCACAATATAGCCCAAAAACAGAAAAAATATTCAAAATAAAAAAACGCCATTGTGTGAGACGGCAGTTCGATTCATCGGCTGCAATAGCATGAGCCCTTTCAAACAGTCACACTTGTTGCTCACTGGCAAAACCACCCACTTTCCAGTATGTGTTTCTGACTGTCTGCCTCCCCCCCCAAAAAAAAATTAAATAATTCAAACACATTTTACCTGTCCTAGGGTAAGGAGTAGGACCGGAGCAGCCAGCATCATTCTCTGAGCTATACCAGATTTACTTCACAGCCTTGCAGTCCCTCCTGCTCAGAAATGTAAGCTCTATCATGGAAGTCGCTCCATGTCTACTTGCAACCCACCACACTGATCACATGCTTGCCTTACCAGATATATATCACAGCCAGACAGTGGAGTGGCAGGCAATCATGCTGATCAAATGCAAAAAGACTGGCACTAAGTGTTCTACCCCCATTGTACTTAAAGAAAGCAAATATATGGCTAGCTGGGGGGGGGACTGGCTACAGTTCACAGAGAAGGGCAAACTGAATGTGCAGCTTTGAAGCTGCATAGACAGAAACACACCATTTAAAAAAAGTGGAGGACAAGGTTGCAAACCATAGGAGCTCCACCTAGTGGGCAAAACAAACAGCACTACTTTTCTTCTAAGTATTCCCACACATTGAAACAAATATGAAAAAAATAAAGAACAATAATTTTAAAAGTACTTTTTTTTCCTTTTACATAGGAGCCATTGTATAATAGCAATAATGTACTCCAGGGTGAGTGTTGTGCTGGGAAAACATCACTTTTGGGGTGATTAGTCATACTCGTCCTGTGGCCTCATGCCTAAGCACACAAGGCGTGATGTTATCCCAGCACAACACACACCCTGTCATGCATCATTGCTTAATTTTTCCATAGGGCACCTGTATTACAACACTAAGCGCTACAGCCAGCATATTCAGAAACCAGGTGCATCTTTTTAATGAATATTAACATATTTTATGTTAACATAGCATACTTTAACCATTCAAGGGGATTTAAGGATTTTAAAATGACAGTACAGTTTTAGATTTATTTGTCAGGTTGGCCACCCTGACAAGAAAGAATCAGAATAGATACAGAATAAATAATTAGAAGATAGTAAAGAGTGAAACTGAAATTAGAGGGGGAGAGTCTACTGATGATTTTTACTCTGCATAACAGGGGCACCCTGTTACACTCACACTTCTTGAAAGTCTCCCAGACTTCGGGGATTGAAGATTCCGGAGAAAGGAGTGTTGAAAGAATGTCATCAGTGAAAAGGGATATCTTATATATTTTTTGGCCTAAAGGTATACCTTCTACCTGTGGATCCTGTCTTATGGTCATGGCTAAGGGTTCCAAGTATAGAGCAAATAGATAGGGGGAGAGTGGGCAACCTTGTCATGTTCCCTGCCATAGCCTTATGAAAGAAGGCATTGCCCCATTTCAATGAATGTAGGCTTGGGGTTGGGAGTATATATTTTTAAGCCAAAAGAGAAATTGGTCGGGAAAGGAGAAGCATTCCAATGTTTCCCAGAGAAAATTCCATGCATCTCTATCAAATGCTTTTTCAGCATCAAAGCTAAGAAGGGCCAATGGGATTTTTCTAGTGTGTACGTGTTGCAGAAGGAGCATGGTATGTCTAATGTTATCAGTAGTGCTATGGTGTTTAATGAAACCTGCTTGATCAGAATGTATAAGAGAAGGGAGGAGTGTTACAAGATGGGAAGCCCAAATAGCCATGTAAATTTTATAGTCAACATTGAGAATAGAGATAGGGCAATACGAGGAAGGGTCGGATGTGTCTTTATTAGGTTTGGGAAGAGGAGTAATGACTGTGTAGTGCCACGAGGGTGGTGGGTCTTCCCCTTCAGCCACTGCTCGATAAGAAGACAAGAGTGTTGGAAGAAGAAAATTAGCAAATGTTTTGTACCATTCTGCCATATAGCTATCAGGGCCCTGACATTTGAGATGCTTAAGAGCTTTTATGTGAGTCAAGATCTCATCTGGATGTATAGGAGTCAAGGGTTGCTCGTTGCATATCCGATAGCTTTGGGAATGTTAACTTAGGTAAAAATTCTGATCTGGTTTCGGGGTCTGATGATGTAGATGGGGTGTGTGTGTGTATAGGGCACGATAGTATTCAAGGGAGGCCGATCTGATATGTTCACCTGAATGTGAGATTTGTCTCATTACTGGGTGTCTTATTTTTAAAATGTTTGCCGCTCATTTCCTACGCTATTTCTGTTTTTGGGGGCTAATAGGTGCTTCCCCCTGGCTCCATCCTCAAAATTAGCCTGTTTTGTATATGTCAGGGTCTGAAGCATCCTGGAGTCCAATATGATTTGTATTTTTTTATTTAGTATCCCTATTTTTTGTTGCAAGGTTTAATCTCCTTCCTGATATAACATTTGGTACAACTGCAGTTGCTCTGTGTAGTGCTTGTATAGCACCTCAGTCTTCCTTTTTTTGTTTGTTGAAAAAGCAGTAGTCTCTCTCCTTAAGGTAGCCTTCAAAGAATCCCAAAGTATTGGGTCAGATGTTTCTCCTCCACCATTGTCTCTAAGAAATTGTGGGATTCTGGTAGTAATGTATTTTATATATTTGGGGTCTTTCAATAAAACTGGATTGAGTTGCCAAAGCTTTGATTTTTGGTGATTTGTCTAAATTTATTTTCAAAATAAGTGGATGGTGGTCAGAAAGTATCTTGGGAGCTATAGACAAATCCTGAACAAGAGAAAAGTGTTCACACAAAATGAAAAAAATAATCCAGGTGAGAATAAGTTTGAAAGCAAGGGGAATAATAAGAGAATCCAGGATTTGAGGGGAAAAGTCACCTCCACATATCCTCTATACCCAGGTGAGAAAAAGAAGATCTAAAGTATTTCACAGCTGGAGTTGCTCTATAGGCTCGAGGCGAGGATGTAGTTTGCTGAGGTAAGAGTGCTAGATTAAAGTCACCCCCCATAATTAGAATGCCCTGATGGGCAGTTCAGACCTTCTGAAGAAAAGCTTGAATCACTACCAATGATGTTTTGGGGGGTAGATAGATATTTACCAGGGTTAACTCCTGGGAATACAGTATCCCAGTTAAAATAACAGATCTCCCCTGAGTATTGACTATGGTCTCTCGAATTTCAAAGGGAGTGGAGGCAGGTACTAGAATTGCCACTCCACATCTATGAGCACTGCAGTGGGAAGATGCAGGTACTTCATAGCGATTTCCCCATTTTAGCTTCTGGTGTTCAGAATCAGGTAAGTGGTCTCCTGTAGGAAGAAGAGGTCTGCCGCCTGCTTATTTAAATATTGCATGAGGTGAAATCTTTTAATGGGGCTGTGAAGACATTTACATTCATGGGAAAAAAATTAACTGGATTGACTGCCATTTTTCATCTTTACAGAGAAAAGTAACATTGATATAGGTGTTGCATAATGAAGTATTATCAAAGCATGGGTGTGCATGTCTCCTTTTTTTGTTTATTAATTTTTTGTGTGAGACTGTGTCAAATGCCTTGCTAAAGTTAGGTAGAATATGGTTGTGGTCCAGCGCAATCAAAACCTCGGTACAAAAAAAAAGGTAAATATAACTGGTAGGGAGGAGCTAAGAACCAATCAGAATCAATGAAAATCCATAAGAACAGATTGGTCAAATAAGCCCACTCACCAAAAGTTAAAAAGGTTTTATATTTATTTTCAAATAATTCTGATAATATTATTCAGAAGTGCAGATAGTACAGTACACATGTGCAGACGTTTCAGATTATATCCTTCCTCAGTGCTTGTAGTGTAAATCTATAGGTATGAAATATTTATATTTAATGTCACAGTCAAAAAATAAAAAAATATAAAAAACAGATCATAATAGAACTCAGGCATATACATATTCTGTTCCAGAAATCACAATTCAGTGCTCCCAATATTTTATCATATCCTTAGTTTAAATATTTAATTTACTTCAACTTGTGTTCATTACTTCATTCGTTCAACAAGTCAGCTCATTTTATATATCTCACTCTTAATTTAACCTAGGCATTCTATTCATTGTATTTTTACAACTCCAGAGTTCATAAATCTAACTTGTCTTGCAAACTCGATCTTGTATGGATGTATTGTCAGATCCACAATATCTTATATCTCTGCTAAAAATAAATAATAATATTGAATTCCACACTGTCCTTTCTTTACGAGAAACAAAAATACTTCAGTAAGCTAGTAATTTCTGTACCTCATATGTTAGCTTCCACAAACTTTCTTTTTCACTGTAATATGAAATCTCGTGAAATAAAATATATATTTTTTGTGCTTTTAAATTTTTAATTCAGATACGCTCACTCAAGTATTAAGAAACTCAAACGTTTTCATAGAAAGTTAGTTGCTTTACCTTGAAGCCTTTTAGTATAATGTTCTTCCCCTTGTGTTTTTCATATGCTATTAAAAGAGCAGATAAATATCTCAAAGACTCTATTCATTATATTGTCAACTTAGTCTTTAATATGAGGAGTCACTTAAGTGTAAAGAGAGCATTAACCTACTTATTTGGAAGCTTTTTATCGATGCTGGACCTCCATGTTGCTTTCTCTTCGATGGAGATGTTCCTAGCGTCTTACACATTTGTTTTAAAGGGTTCTTCAAAGGCAGAAATCGGGTGAGGAGTCAGGCGTGTCATCCTGGGGCGTCCATACCACCAGGTGCATGAGCAAACCCTCAGGTGCCCGACCTGAAATTACAGCACCAAGATGTGGTGTCCTGCTCATGAATAATATATGCAGTCTATACAATCAGTGGATTTAACCACAGTCATTTGTCATAAAAATCAAATAATCATTTGTAATTTATCTACCTATATGTAAAATTATCTATGGGATATCTCAGTCCATTTCTAAATCCACTCAGAGGTCAAAAATGGGCGATGGAGGTCACATCTCCAACAATGAGGGCAAATACATGGGGGGGTTCAAATGGCTTAAGATCCAAACCTTTTACACTATAGTACATTGTTTAAATTTCAGATGGGTGAAATTTATAACAGCCTACTTCCAAAGATCTTAGCATTATATATAAATTTTATAGAATTGGCTGCCAGTCAGTTCCTTCATTTAACCCATACCTTGTATCGTTGGCTTTAAATCTGACTATATAATATGCTTCTCGGGTAAGGATTTTTACTCTATAATTGCCAGCTCTTGGGTCAGGTTGTACTTTCTCTAGACCAAAAAATCATACCTGTGTAATCTGGTGATTACATTGAAAAAAATGTCTTGCTATAGGAGACATCACATCTTGTCTTCTAATATCACTTTTGTGTTCAGTAATCCTGATTTTCAGTTGTCTCTCAGTCTTGCCTATATAGATCATGTCACATGGGCATTTAAGCATATAAATAACTCCCACTTTGGAACAATTTATAAATTTCTGAATTTCGATATCTTCATCTCTAGCTGTATTTCTGACTGTTTTAATTCAATATGTATTATTACAATTCATGCAATGTCAACAGGGGAAATTACCCTTAACTTGTTCAGTAAAAAAATAGTTTCCTGGAACTGTACCAGGTATCTTGTGGTAGGTCCTCACTAATCTGTTTCCTAACATCCTATTGCCTTTTAGCTCCAATAGGTGTTATTTTCAAAATATTCAAATGTTTATATATCACCCTTTTTATGTTGAAAAATGCATCATTTTATGTTGTTGACATAACAATCCTGTCACTCTGTGTTGTTTGTGGAACTATTCTTGGATCCAGTAAATCTTGTTGATCCTTGTTTTTCACCATAATCCATTGCCTTTGCAAGAGTCCTCTGCTGATAACCCCTTTGTTGAAATCTATTAACCATCTCTGTGCTCACTTTCTCGAATTCTTCAGAGTTTGTACAATTTATTTTAGCTTGAACCAGTTGTCCATATGGTATGGACTCTTTCAGCTTCTGAGGATGAAAGCTTTTTGCATGTAAAATACTATTTTTATCTGTTTCTTTCCTGAAAAGTTTTGTTGCAAGCTTGTCTTGTTGTTTATGAAAATTAAATGATCAGTACATGAATTAAAGTATTCATTGAATTCCTGTAACTCAATGAATACCTTAATTCATGTACTGATCATTTAATTTTCATTATGAATAGTAGTGATACAGAAATTTCATATTTCGATTTAACAATTTATAAATAACAAGACAAGCTTGCAACAAAACCTTTCAGGAAACAAACAGATAAAAATAGCATTTTACATGCAAAAAGTTTTCATCCTCAGAAGTTGAAAGAGTCCATACCATATGGACAATTGATTCGAGATAAAAGAAATTGTACAAACTCTAAGAATTTGAGAAAGTGAGCACAGAGATGGTTAATAGAGTTCAACAAAGGGGTTATCAGCAGGTGACTCTTACAAAGGCAATGAATAGGGTGAAAAACAAGGATCAAGAAGATTTACTGGCTCCAAGAATAGTTCCACAAACTACACAGAGTGACAGGATTGTTATGTCAACAACATACAATAATGGATTTTACAACATAAAAAAGGTGATATATAAACATTGGAATATTTTGAAAGTAACACCTATTGGAGAAAAAAGCGTTTCAAACCCCCCTCTGATGGTAGCTAAAAGGAATAGGATGTTAGGAAACAGATTACATAGAAACATAGAATTTGACGGCAGATAAGGACCGCTTGGCCCACCCAGTCTACCCATTTCCCTACCTCATGGATAAGCTGCAGATCCTAGTTAACCAGCAGCCTACTTCTTCCTACCCCTACCCCCTAGAATTGCCTTATGACTGTCCCATGCATGCTTGAATTCCACCACTGTTTTTGACTCCACAACCTCCTCTGGAAGGCTGTTCCATATATCCACAACCCTCTCTGTGAAAAAATACTTCCTTAAATTGCCTCTGAGCCGCCCCCCTTCTATCTTCAAATTGTGCCCCCTTGTTCTTGCACACATCTCTTTTTGAAAGATGCTACCCTCTTGGACTTTGTTGATTCCCTTGAGGTACTTGAAAGTTTCTATCATGTTCCCCCTCTCCCTCCTTTCCTCAAGGCTATACATATTAAGCTCCTTAAGTCTCTCTTCATATGTCTTCCGGTGCAGACCCTGCACCATTTTAGTTGCCCTCCTCTGGACAGCTTCCATCCTGTCTATGTCTTTGGAGATTGGGTCTCCAGAATTGCACGCAGTACTCCAGATGTGGTCTCACCAGCTGTCTGTACAGAGGGATAATAACTTCTTGTTTTCTACTGGTGATGCCTCTCCCTATGCATCCCAGTATCCCCCCAGCCCTCCTTGCTGCCATCTCACATTGCTTGCCCACCTTTAGGTCATCTGATATGACTACCCCCAGGTCCCTTTCCATTTTTGTTGTTGTTAGTATCTCACCCCCCATTGTGTACTCTTCCCCTGGGTTTTTGTTTCCCAGGTGCATTACCTTGCACTTCTTAGCATTGAATCTAAGCTGCCATACATTTGACCATTCCTCTAACCTTGCCAAGTCCCTTCTCATCCTTTCCACCCCATCTTGTGCATCAACTCTGTTGCAGATCTTTGTGTCATCTGCAAAGAGACATACTTTTCCTTCCAGTCCCTCTGCAATGTCGCTTATAAAGACATTGAAGAGGACCGGTCCTACTACTGAACCCTGTGGTACCCCACTGCTAACCCCCCTTTTTTCAGAGTGGACTCCATTTACTATTACTCTCTGTGTCCTATTCTCCAGCCAATTCTTTACCCAGGCTGTCATCTTGGGACCCACTCCCAGGCTGGCTAACTTGTATATTAATCTTTTGTGTGGGACTGTGTCAAATGCCTTGCTAAAGTCTAGGTAGGCCATGTCCACAGCCCTCCCTGATCTACTACTTTGGTCACCCAGTCAAAGAAATCTATCAGATTTGTCTGGCATGACCTTCCGCTGTGAATCCATGCTGCCTTGGGTCCTGTGCCCTCTGGCCTCTAGATACTCAACAATTCTTTCCTTCAGAAGTGATTCCATCATTTTACCTACCACTGAGGTTAAACTAACAGGTCTGTAGTTTCCTGCTTCTGCCTTGCTCCCACTTTTGTGAAGGGGAATCACATCTGCCCTCCTCCAGTCCTCAGGTACCACCCCATCCTCCCATGATTTGTTAAAAGAGGGTAGTCAGTGGTGTCACTAGTTCTACCCTTAGTTCTTTTAGAATTCTGGGATGAATCCCATCAGGCCCCATTGCTTTGTCACCTTCAGTTTTAAGAGCTCTTTCAGAACTCTTTCTTCTGTAAATGGCTGGTATCAACTTCTGTATCCAGAGTGTTTCTACTGTTTGTTTTAGGTACCTCCCCTCTTCCTTTGTAAATACTGAGCAAAAATATTTGTTTAGTATCTCTGCCTTTTCACAGTCACCCTCTGCCCACCCCCTCCCTTTATTAAGCCTCGCTATCCCTCCCTTGGTCTTAATAAGGACCTACCATAAAACACCTGATACAGTCCCAGGAAACTATTTTTTTACTGAAAAAATTAAGGGTAATTTCCCCTGTTGACATTGCATGAATTGTAATAATACATATTGAATTAAAAAAGTCAGAAATACAGCTAGAGATGAAGATATCAAAATTCAGCAATTTATTAATTGTTCCACAGTGGGAGTTATTTATATGCTTAAATGCCCATGTGACATGATCTATATAGGTAAGACTGAAAGACAACTGAAAATCAGGATTACTGAACACGAAAGTGATATTAGGAGACAAGATGTGATGTCTCCTATAGCAAGACATTTCATGCAATGTAATCACCATAGATTACAAAGTTACAATTTTTTGGTTCAGGGAAAGTACAACCTGACCCAAGAGGGGGTGATTATAGAGTAAAAATCCTAACTCGAGAAGCATATTATATAGTCAGATTTAAAGCCAATGATACAAGGTATGGGTTAAATGAAGGAATTGACTGGCAGCCAATTCTATAACATTTATATATAATGCTAAGATCTTTGGAACTTCTATTATAAATTTCACCCATCTGAAATTTAATTAATGTACTATAGTGTAAAAGGTTTGGATCTTAAGCCATTTCAAAAAATCCCTCCCCCCATGTATTTGCCCTCATTCTTGGAGATGTGACCTCCATCACCCTCTTTTGACCTCCGAGTTGATATAGGAATGGACTGAGATATCCCGTAGATAATTTTACATGTAGGTAGATAAATTACAAATGATTACTTGATCTTTATGACAAATGACTGCAGTTAAATCCACTGATTGTATAGACTGCATATGTTATTCATGAGCAGAACACCACATCTTGGTGCTGTAATTTCAGGTCGGGCACCCGAGGGTTTGCGCATGCACCTGGTGGTATGGACACCCCAGGATGACGCGCCTGGCTCCTCGCCCAATTCCTGCCTTTGAAGAACCCTTTAAAACAAATGCGTAAGACGCTTGGTACATCTCCATCGAAGAGAAAGCAACATGGAGGTCCAGCATTGATAAAAAGCTGCCAAATAAGTAGGTTAATGCTCTCTTTACACTTAAATGACTCCTCATATTAAGGACTAAGTTGACAATATAATGAATAGAGTCTTTGAGATATTTGTCTGCTCTTTTAACAGCATATAGAAAAACCCAGGGGGAAGAACATTATACTAAAAGGCTTCAAGGTAAAGCAACTAACATTCTATGAAAACTTCTGGGTTTCTTAATACTTGAGTGGGCGTATCTGAATGAAAAATTGAAAAGCATAAAAAATATATATTTTATTTGACTAGATTTCATATTACACTGAACAAGAAAGTTCGTGGAAGCTGACATATGAGGTACAGAAGTTACTAGCTTACTGAAGTATTTTTGTTTCTTGTAAAGAAAGGACAGTGTGGAACTGGATATTATTATTTATTTTTAGCAGAGGTATAAGATATTGTGGATCTGACAATATATCCATACAAGATCAAGTTTGCAAGAGAAGTTAGATTTATGAACTTTGGAGTTGGAAAAATACAATGAATAGAATGCCTAGGTTAAATTAAGAGTGAGATATATAAAATGAGCTGACTTGTTGAATGAATGAAGTAATGAACACAAGTTGAAGTAAATTAAATATTTAAACTAAGGATATGGCAAAATATTGGGAGCACTGAATTGTGATTTCTGGAACAGAATATGTATATGCCTGAGTTCTATTATGATCTGTTTTTTATATTTTTTTATTTTTTGACTGTGACATTAAATATAAATATTTCATACCTATAGATTTACACTACAGGCACTGAGGAAGGATATAATCCAAAATGTCTGCACATGTGTACTGTACTATCTGCACTTCTGAATAATATTATCAGAATTATTTGAAAATAAATATAAAACCTTTTTAACATTTGGTGAGTGGGCTTATTTGATCAATCTGTTCTTATAAAGTCTAGGTAGGCCATGTCCACAGACCCTCCCTGGTCTACTACTTTGGTTACCCAGTCAAAGCAATTTATTAGACTCATCTGACATACCTGTAACCTTTCTGCTGTGAATTCATGCTGCCTTGGGTCCTGTGCCCCGCTAGCCTCTAGGTACGCAACAATTCCTTCTTTCAGAAGTGATTCCGTCATTTTCCCTACCACTGAGGTCAAACTAACAGGTCTATAGTTTCCTGCCTCAGCCTTGCTCCCACTTTTGTGAAGTGGAATCACATTTGTCCTCCTCCAGTTCTCAGGTACCACACCATCCTCTCATGATTTGTTAAAAAGGATAGTCAGTGGTGTCACTAGTTCTCCCCTTAGTTATTTTAGAATTCTGGGGTGAATCTCGTCAGGCCCCATTGCTTTGTCCATCTTCAGTTTAAGGAGTTCATTCAGGCCCTTTCTTCTGTGAATGGACTGGTATCGAACTCCCCATCCAGAGTGCTGCTATTGATTGGTTTAGGTACCTCCCCCTCCTCTTCTTTTATGAATACTGAGCAGATGTATTCATTCAGTATCCCTGCTTTTTCACTGTCACTCTCTGCCCACCCTCTCCCCTCAATTAAGCCTTATTATCCCTCCCTTGGTCTTTCTATGCTCTCTAATGTACCTGTAAAAGGTTTTATCCCCCTTCTTAACTGAGTTGGCTATCTTTCCCTCAGTTTGGGCTTTTGCTATTTTAACTGCCTTCCCCACTTCCTTCTGCTTTAACTAGTATAGTTCTCTGTCCTGCTCCTCCTGTGCTTCCAGATACTTCTTGAATGCTATCTATTTCTCCCTAACCTTCCCCGCCACCTCTTTTTAGAACCATAGTGGTTTTTTTCCTTTGTTTTATTTTATTTACTTCACACAAAGGCTTTTTGCCTCTGTGATGGCAGTTTTGATTTTCCCCCAATTTTCCTCCACCCCTTCTTCTGGCCCATTTGCTAGTGCTTTTCTGAGGCGCTCTCCCATTTTGCCAAAGTCAGCCTTCCTAAAGTCCAATACCCTCACTTTTGTATGGCTTCACTCTACGGCTGTGTTTATTGTGAACCACACTGTTTGGTGGTCTCTTGTTCCCAGATGGCTGCCCAATTCTAAATATGGGATTCTCTCTCCATCCCCATTTGAGAGTACCAGGTCTAAGATTGCTCCCTACCAAACTGGTTCCAACACTAGCTGTCTGAGGCATGCCCCCTGTAGGGTATCAAGAATGATCCTGCTCTTAGATGTGGCTGCAGCAAAGGTGTTCCAGTTAACATCTGTCATAGTCAGGTCCCCCATCAATAATATCCCCACTTTTTCGACCATTCTAAGGATGCCTTCTATCATATCCTTGTCCATTTTCTCCCCCTGAGACTGGGGTTTGTATTTCATTTAATTTCATAAAATTTTATTTTTATACAGGAAACATTTGTTTGGGAATGACCCCCATTTGCAATAAAGACCTGTGTTCCATACATCAAACTTTCGAAATTCCTTTAAAACAAACTAACATTCAACATTGACACAAACATTAAAAATGAGTTAAAACATTTACATTTTAGATTAAGGTGCTTAAACAATAGCTTTTTAAAAGTGGTGGGATTCTGCACTTTTCTCAATTCATATGGTAACTCATTTCAATATTTAGATAAACTGTTTTGTAATGTAAGTCTTCCTGTTCTGTTATAAATCCTTTCACTTGTAATTGTTAACTTATTTCTCCTGAATTTTTCTACTTTAAATTCAGAGGCAGGGGGTGATTATCAGGTGCTTCAATGGATGGTCTTTTTTATGAGATATCAATTTTAGACACTATAATAACCATAAATATTTTCTTTTTAATTCAGGTTGTAACCAATTCAGTTTTTCAAATAAGATACAATGATGAATTCCTTGTTTACTTTTTATTATAAATTGTATAGAACCCCAGTGCGGATTGTGGTGCCATTTCTGGTCTCCATGGTGACCCACAGTGCCTCCTCTCCTCCCTGTTTACCCCTTAGTTCCATTGCTTGATCCCTTCCCTTATGTAGAGAGCTAATCCTCCTCCTCTTTTACTCTCCCTCTCCATCCTGTAGATTGTGTACCCTGGTATGTTTATATCCCAGTCATGGTTCTCTGTGTACCATGTTTCTGTGACTGCCACGATATCCAGGCGTACCTCTTCCATCAAGGCCACTAGTTCAGGGAGCTTGTTACACAGACTACTGGCATTGGTACTCATTGCTCTCCATATTTTGATGGCCTGACCCCTTTTAGCCTCATCACTGTCCTTACTGCCTTTGCCTTTTTCTCCATTTACCCCGTGTCCTGCACCCTATCAACTTCTCTACCTTGGTGTTTACCTCACTAACTACCCTGTTTTGTGAGGGGGGGCTGGGATTTTATGTGCTCCTTTTCAGTGCCTCCCCCCTTGGCTAGTTTAAATGTTTGCCAAGAAAGCATTTAAACCTATCACCTAGGATTCCAGTTCCCCTCCCGGACAGATGCAGACCAGTATAGGCCTGTATCCCTCCAAGTGGACACCCAGTTCCCAATGAAGCCAAAACCCTGAGCTCTGCACCAGATTTTAACCATTCATTGAATCCCATGGTGCAGAGTACCCTAGTCTCATCCATGCCATAGACAGGCAGCACCTCCAAGAAGGTTACTGTGCATGCTACATGTCTAAGACCCCTCCCCAACTCCATAAACTCCTCCTGCACTGTTCTGATCCCATTCTCAGCCAGGTAATTTGTCCCTGGGTGGACAATGACATCCAGATCCCTCTCCCATGCAGTTGCTCCCATGATCCTGAGGATTCGCTTCCTGTCCCTCCATACCATGGAGGCACCTTATCTCCCTCTTCCATCCCTCCCCCTGTTCTACCCCACTAATGATTGAGTCCCGCACCAGGAGGTGTTTCCTTACCCTGTGGGGGAACCACATGGTTTGGACTCTAGAATACACACTCCATCTTTTTCAGGCCTTAGAGATCACTGTCAGTCTGCTGAAGTCCTGCCTGTCCCCTTGCCAGCCCCTTCAATACATAGGGGCAATCCTGGACACCAGCCAGGGCAAGGTCTTTTTGCCCAAGGACAGGGCGAAGTGACTGATGGAGCAGGCCTGTCTGGTTTCCTCCAGTCGGCAGGTCCCTGACTTGGTTTTCCTGCACATTTTGGGCCATATGGCAGCAGCTATTGCCACAGTTCCCCTGGCCCACTTGCATACGCGGGTGCCTCAATTGTCTTGAGGGTCCATTGGGACCAATGCATGGAAGACCTGGACCAGCTGGTCCTGGTCTCTGACCTGGTCTGAAGAGTTCTGTCATGGTGGCTGGATCCAGCCAACCTCCTTCGGGGAGTCTCTTTTCAGTTCTTGACTCCCAGTCAGATTCTCATGACAGTTGCATCTGGCCTGGGATGGTGTGCTCATCTGGTCAATCACCAGACCCAGGGTACCTGGACAGACATAAAACAGGGTCTCCATATCAAAGACCTGGAGATGCGGGCAGTCCTTTATGCTCTGCAGGCTTTTCAGACTCCTCTCCTCCTTGGTCCACTGCTGGTGCAGATGGACAACGTGTGTAGTGTATTACATCAGCAAGTGGGGGCACCCATTCTTATCCCCTGTGTTGGGGGCAATTAGAATCTGGTATTGGGCCATTGAGCATGGTGTGGAGCTCTCAGCCGTACATGTTCCAAGCATACAAAACATCTTGGATGTCAGTCTCAGCCGCTCCAGTTCATGGGCTCATGAGTGGGAGCGTCTAACCTCTGTGGTCAAAGATCTCTTTGACAGGTGGGATCATCCAGAACTGGACCTATTCGTGTTCCCAGTCAACACAAAACTGACGCTTTTCTGCTTGCTCAATCCTGGGCCTGGAGTTTTCTGGAGAGACACATTGTCTCTCTCCTGGAAGGGGAGGTTTCTGTACCTCTTTCCTCCTTTCCCACTTCTACAGAGGGTTGTGCTCAAGCTCCAGTTGGAAGGGACAGAGTCGATTCTCATAGCCCCCTTCTGGCTGCATCCGATTTGGTTCCTCTTGCTGCAACAGTTGGCAGGGGAACCTCCGGTGCCTTTGCCCTTTGCACTGACTTGTCTCCCAGGATCAGGGCACCATAGTCCATCTGGACCAACATCTTTGCATCTCCATGGGTGGCTTCTGTGGACCTAGCTATTGCCCACTTCAGGGTGTCCTCTAGGGTCACAGACATCTTTGTGGCTGCTAGGAAGCCCTCCACCTGGGCTACTTATTCTAAGAAATGGAGGTATTTCAGCCTTTGGGCTGCTGCTCCCCATTTGGACCCTTTTACTTGCCTGGTGAATCAGGTGTTGGAGTACCTTCTTCCCCTTTCAGACTCTGGCTTGTGGTACTCCTCACTCATGGTGCACCTTTCCACCATCTCTGCATACCATACACCTATCAAAGGCAAAACTGTTGCCCAACTCAAAGTGTCCTGCACTTTCCTGCGGGACATTTTGCATCTCAAACCTCAACTTTATGTTGGAGAAACTCACTTTACCTCCCTTTGAGCCATCTGCAAGTTGTGAGCTGCACTTTCTGTCATGTAAAGTGCTCTTTTTAGTTGCTGTTACTTCTGCTAAAAGGATTTCCATGCTTCAGGGTCTCGTGTATGGAGCCTTATTTGTTTTTTCAGAAAGACAGGGTGTCTTTGCATACTAATCCTAATTTTTTACCTAAAGTTGTGTCGGAGTTTACTTTGAATCAATCCATCTACCTTTCAGTTTATTTTCCTGAGTATTCTATCGGGGGGGGAGGCCTTGCTCCATACTTTGGATGTACATAAGATTTTGCAGTACTGTACGAACCGCACCAAGTCTTTAAGGACATCCGACCAGTTTTTTGTTTCATTCATCCCCCAAGAGAGAGGGCATTCCAGTTTCCAAACAGTGTTTGTCTAAGCGGTTAGTGAATTGCATTGTTTATTGCTACTGCAAGTACAACAAGACCCTTCCAGGAGTGGTCAAGGGCCATTCCACCAGGAGTATGGCCACCTCCATGGCTTCTTTCAGAAACGAGTCTGTTGCGGACATCTGTGCTACTGCCACCTAGAATTCTGTCCACACTTTCACCAATCATTACAGTCTGGACATCGCTTCTAGGTACAGGACCAATTTCGGCCTAGCAGTACTTCAGGGCCTTCTCTCCTGAGCATTTGGCTGCTGATCTGTCCTCCTCCCGGTGTTATTTTTCTGGTGATGCCTGGTAGTGGTTGGGACTCAGTCCTACTGGTGTGGCCTGCTACAAGAGCCCTCCTCGAAGCAAGATTGTACAGCTATGTAAGAACTTACCGTAACAGTAGATCTTTGAGAGAAGCTCTTGCAGCAAGCCCTGCTTTCCCTTCCTCCCTCCTTCCCCCTGCTTCTCTTTGTTTCTCTTGTACTACTTCTGCCTTTCTTTTTGCTCTCAGGAACCTCCTTAGTTCTCCAAACACTGCTCGCTCGGGGTCGCCGGTAGGGAGAACTGAGGTAGGTGTGGGGGGACTGCCTACCTTTATAGGATAGGCTGACATCAGTGTCTGATGTTGGCAGTGGGTGGTCCACCGTGATAGACTGCTAGCTAGAAGTTTTCTGTGTGGTTCTGGTGCCTGGTAGCTTAGTCCTACCAGTGTGGCCTGCTGCAAGAGCTTCTCTTGTATACCTACTGTTACAGTAAGTTCTTACATAACTGTACTTTTCTTTTCTATTCCATGAGGATCAATGTTTTTGTTTCCAGATCTTACAGAAGGGTATTACAATCAAGTAAGCTAGAGGTAATGTAGAAGCAAGGAACTGAAAAATGGTACTGTTCTGAAGAATATTAACAATAAAGCCAGACCACTACTGCAATTACACTTTGTACAAAAGCACGCTAACAAAATAATCTAGGAAAATAAACATGAGAAGCAGGGTCACCACATTATTAATATTGGTCAGTATTAGGCATGTTGCAGAATTAAATTACACCTGAGGGATTCCCATGGAATAACCATTCCAGGTGGAAAAAATCTGCAAACCTGTCCCAACAAAGTCCATGGCATTCCCTTCCATATGGAAGATCACAAATCCTACAGAATTCAGAACTCTGGCTGGAAAAACCCAGATATTGGAGATTCTGTGATTTCTTCTGGAATTTTATTCTGTGGAGTTCCCAAAAATTCACCAGATGTGGAAAAGTACAGTTTTGCCCACTCACTAGTAAGTTCTGTTCTCTCTTGCTTTTCATCAGGATGCTTGGTGTTACACTGTCTTACTGTACATCTAATATTGTGCTTTATCAGCTAGTGCCATCTGGTGGTCAGAGATGATATAACCAGCTATAAGACAATTACCAAGAAAGCTCAAAGACAAGTCTTTAATGCCACGTAGAGTGCTATGTATTATACTTGACTTGGTCCATTTCAATTAGTATCTATGTGAGAAATGTTGGAATTGTGTCAAGAAAGTGATCATATGCACTTATCAAATCTAATATGCATACATTCATTCCACAATAACCATAATTTGGATATTACAGCGAAGAACAGGGAAGATAGCCTCTATTCATTCATCATGATCAGTTAGTGGTTGCTATAATTTTTTTTGTTAATTAAGGTTGTACATCAGTGATGTGCCAAGGCTGACAGAACCACACCATAACATGCTCAGGAAAGCTGAACAATCAGGTGATAGGGTTCGAATCATCCTAACAATTCTAACCGTATTTATATTCTAAATACATGTTATTGTGGTAAAGTACAGTTTCACCTTCTGTGACATCATAAGGTTCCAAAACAGTAGCAGTGGGCAGTGTAGGATCAGCGTGGGACAGACTTAGTCATTATCATCTCTAGACAGTCCTTAGCTACAGGAAAGCCCCGCAATACCACATTTAAAAGTACTTTTCATGGACTTATAAACTATAATGGCCAATATTCATAAATGCCCCCATTAATTACTCATAAATCACATATTATTATTCATATCCCCCCATCCCCATAGGGCTACAACACCTTTAAGGCTTCCTTGCTAGTCACACATCAAATGTGTCCATCGCTGCAGACAGAGCCATCTTGCAATGCTTCTGACAGGACTTGGAATCACATATTCATTGCATCGAGTGGACTGACAAGAGCGTGTACCTGCGTAGGACTGATTCAGAGTATGGAACAGAGCTTGAACTACTCTGTTGGTTGGTTGATCTATCAGACCCTGAGCAGCATGGGACTAGCTGTGGTGGTCCTGATGCTGGCTTTAAATTTAGGTCACTAATGGTAGGTGAAACTTTAAAGTACCTTATGAATATGAATTTGAAAACTAGAATGGGGCTGAACAATATCTATCTTAAACTCTTCTTTTGTTATTGATGTTCTGACTCATCCTCTGTGCATTCTTTACAACCATTTGTTAGCTACTGGCAAGGTTCTGATGTTGTGGAAGCAGGCAACAGTGGTCCCTACTTTTAAATTCAGAGAGCGCACCCTGACCAAAAACTACCAACCAATATACCTACTTGTGCCACCATCAAAAGTACTTGAGATAATTGTTTCTAATCAATTTAAAGAGTTCCTAGATACTAACAATTTGCTAATACCTTACCAGCATGGGTTTCAAGATAGTAACATAATGCTCACAGTTGTGCTTGAAGTCTTTTCTTCTAAAACTTTTAAGCTTTTTCTAAAACTTCTTCTTTCTTCTAAAACTTTTCAGTTTTAGTAATTTCTTTAGTAATGCCAATGATCTTGTGCTCCAGATCTCAGAAACATAGAAACATGCAAACTTAGGTTTTGTTGGCAGAAAAGGACATTTAGGCCCGTCCAGTCTGCCCCCTATCTTTGCCTATTCCATCACCAATGACTCTAGTTGGTAAGAGGTGTCACTCCCTCCCCAGTTGCTCTACCTAATATGCCCCTGTGCCTATCCCACGCATGCTTGAAGCGCCCCACAGTCCCCCACTACCTCCTCTGGCAGGCTGATTCAGTCATTCACCACCCTATCCATGAAGGAGCATTTCTGCACATCTCTCCTAAACTTATTTTATTTATTTAAAAATTTAACCAGAAAAGACATACTGAGCTGATAACAGCTCATTTCCAGATGTGTCCTGGGGGAAATGGGAGAGGAAGGTAGCTAAACATTACAATTATTAAAAGTAGAACTCAAATACAATAATATACTATTATCAGGTAAATAACCATAAATATTAGAGACAAATAGTAAATGATTATAAGTAAAAATATGTACTATAAGTAGAGAAAGAAACAAAAAAATTGTGGAAAAAGCATCAGACAGGTAACAAAACTTCCCCCTCTTAGCTTCATTGCATGCCCCCTTGTTCTAGTGCCTTCTTTTCTCGCTAAGAGACTCCCCACTTACATCTTGTTCACTCCTTTGAGGTACTTGTAGATTTCAGCCATGTCCCTTCTCACTCTCCTCTCTTCCAGGGAGTACATGTTGCGTTTCTGCAGACTTTCCCTCCTACAGTATGGGTTCGCATGCAACTCCCTCACCATTTTAGTTGCCCTCCTCTGTACCACCTCCACCTTTTCAATATCCTTGCAGAGGTGCATCCTTCAGAACATAACACAGTATTCCAGCTGGAGCCTTACCAGTGAGTGATACAACAGCAGCACCAGCTCCCTCCTCCTGCTAGAAATCCCTCTCCCAATGCATCCCAACATCGTACTAGCCTTTCCCACTGTTTTGTCACTCTGCTTAGCTACCTTGATGACATCAGATATGATGACCCCTAGGTTTCTTTCTTGCTTGGTGACTGTAAGCTCCACTCCCCCCACTTTATACACAGCCACTAGGTTCCACAGTGCTATGTCTGTAACCTTGCACTTTTTGGCATTGAAACCCAGCTGCCACCCCCTAGACCACTCCTGCAGTTTCCTCAGATCCCTTTGCATTCTCTCCACTCCTTCCTGAGTGTCAACCCTGCTGCACATTTTTGTATCATCTGCAGAGAGACATACCTTACCCACAAGCTCCTCTGCAATGTTGCTTATGAAGACACTGAAGAGGACTGGTCCCAGCACTGAACCCTGTGGCACCCCCACTAGTCGCTCTCCTATCACCTGAGTGGCTACCATTTACCAGCACCCTTTGCCTACTATCTATCTCTTAATCTCTTAAGTTTGATGCCCAGCTTGCCACTTTCTGTCCCCCACAGGCTGCTTAGTTTCTTAACTAGCCTCCTGTGCGGCAGTGCTGAAAGCCTTATTGAAGTCCAAATAGGCCACTTCCCCTGTTCTCCCTTGATCCACCTATCTGGTAACACAGTCAAAGAAATCTATGAGATCAGTTTGACATGACCTCCTCCCCTGTGAAATCATTTTGCTGGTGATCCTGCAGACCTTTGCCTCCAGGTGCGTGCCACAAGTCTCTCCTTCAGTAGTGTCTCCATTAACTTAACCACCATTAATATGAAACAGACTGACCTGTAGTTGTTGGCATTTTTCCTACTACCAATTTTGTACAGATGTACCACATCAGCCCTCCTTCAGTCCTCTGGAACTTCCTCCATCTCCACTGAGGTGCTAAAAAGCACTGCCAGAAGGGCGGCCAGCACCATGCTCAGGGTTTACAGGTTTATCCATGCCAGTCTCTTGTGTATATTATGGGGGCAACTCATTCATTTTGTTACTGTCTTCCATGGCTCAGCATGGACTCAGATTCAGAAGGGTTATTTTTTCCTCGTAGTGCATTTTTCTCTTCAGTTTAGAACTTTTCTCATAGTGTAGCAGGGGCATTCTGTTTTGATTTGAAAAAGGTGTCTATTGTAGGTTTTGGTTATTGTTTAGGTTTCAGGGTAAATCAGTTACAGCATTCTGCCTAGATTACACTCCTATAACTGCCCATGTATCGATGGTTATGTAGTTCCTTCTGTAAGAATGCAGATGTCAGACTGTTGTTAACACCCTTCATTATTGTAACATGTGGGGAATGTAGATACAAACCTACCTTAGCATGCTGTGTTGTAACCACGTGTATATTTCCTCAAAAGAAATCATATTTATATTGTTTTGTGGATACTGAACAAAAATACTTAATAAAAAAAAAGAATATGAGTCACGATTGTTCAAGGTCTTTGCAGTGTTGAGGAGTTTGGACTGCAACTTTTTATAGACAAGTGCATATATTTGCAGAGCTGTATATTGTACAAAGGACACACAGCATCAGCACATGGAATCCAGACTGTCCTCAGTAACGTGGAGGCCTTGATAACTTTTTCTCACTCTATAAAGGGATACTGTCAGCTTTTTCTGGCTATTTTTTAAAGTGATAAAAAGCTGGTGCCTCTTGCCATCTGAATGTGCATTGATGACATGTGTAGGCAATCAGCAACAAAATAATAGGACCAAAGTATTTTTTTTTTATAAACAAATGCATATCTGTCGTCTCAGCTGTAACTCAGTCGGTCTACTCCTTTTGCATGTCCCCTAAGGAATATGGCACTGGAGCTCCAGAAAACTCATTCATGAATGAGTTCGGACATTTTCAGGTCATACTGTTTTAATCTCCCCCCCAAAAATCTATGATGTACTCTGAGCTGGCCAATATTAGTTATTATGTATAATGAGTGTTATTTGATATTTAAACTTGACTTTGAAAAGTAAAGCTGCATGACTTTGGGCATGCACATTAGCACAGCTTCATACAAAATATACACATTATGTGGGGGTGGCTAGCAGAAGAGCTTTGAACAGTAAGGTTACCACCTACTCGGTTTTTGACCGAATGATTCGGTTTTCTAGGTCCAGATTCGGTCCTCCTGTTTTCACCATTGCAAATTCGGTTTTTATGGTGGGTTAAGCAGCACCTGTTAGATTCCCCACTAATTGTTTCATTTTCTTCTCATCTGACTGTAAGCAAGTGTCTGACATTTTAGTGTGATTGTTTGCTTGCAGTGCATGCTAATCAGGAAGTGCCTTCAAGTGCAGGGCACATAAGAGCCAAATGTGTCCCTGTCTGCTCAGTTGTCACCTCTAACTTCACACCAGCAAATTGGAAGATTATTCACGAGAAGGGTAAACAATACCACCTTAATTAACACCTTCATTTTCTGAAACCAGACAGGCACCACATTAGGGTAGCTTCCTGTCCCAGTATGGACTGTATAATGTGTTTCAGAAACTTTACCTGCTAATCTAGTTTTATTCAGAGGTAGTACTTTTCAGTCATTTGAATGCTCACATGCTTGTAAAACAGATTCTGTTAAATCCTTCACCATTTTACTTGCATGGTCAGAGTACAAACAAATTTGATGTTATGCAGACCTTTGTTTGTATACCAGTCAGTCTGAGAGGTGTAAAGTAGGCTATTAAGACCATTAGCAGCAAATCAAACTAATCCTTTCCAGGCTGCATTGTGAGTATGGTCTTTGACTGCTGTGATATGGAATACTTTTATACCTTTAAATGTTCACCATTTTTTCTTTTAGGGTCTGTCCTATATTTTAATATTTGTTACCCCTTTTGTTGTTAAATTAATAATCTAATATTTTATTTAATTTCTAGCAATACTATGCCTCTGTCTCCTCAATAGTTATTGTTGTCAATTTTCATACTACTTGGATATTCCAGGAAGACCAATCCAGGCCTTTCAGACGAACAGCACAGAATAAGGTGACTAATGTCATGCTAAACTACAGAAATTAGAAAAGGAAGAGGGAGAGCAGTAGCTGATGAGATGACAGGAACACAATCTAGATTTGATGGCACTGTAAATTTAGGCAATTTATCAAAAATTTTTCAAAACATTATTATTTTTTACCAGAAGAGACACACCTAAGCTAAGCTTGTTTACATGTACAACCTAGAGCACAAGGGAATTAAGTGATTTGTGCAGGGTCACAAAGTATGCAAGTTTGGGCTGTAAGATTCAAACCCTGGTCTCCAAAATTGCACCTCAGTGCTTTAAACCACTGTGCTATACTGCCTCCATACATATCACATATCATGCTTTCTGCTATGTATAACTGACATGGAAAACAAATGGGGTATTTAACAGCATAGAATAGTTCCTACCACTTTTAAAAACTCTGACATTACAAATAACTTTAGAGTAGGAGCAATCGGAGGGACAGTAGCACATTTTAAAATGGCAGATGATATCTGTAATTACATCTTGTCCACCATTACTGATGTAGTTTATTTATTTATTGAAAGAGTTTTACCAGAAAAGGCCACCTGATCCAAACTAGCCAGTTGTCAGAGGTGTCCTTGTAGTCACTCGATTTGTCAGCTAAGCTGTGTACACAGGATGGAAAGTCCCCTGAATCCCCCTCTCTAACCCCACCAAATGTTAACTCACACTGAAATTTAAAATGTATAAATCTAAATCAAATAAACAAAAAATAATAACCATGATGTAATTTAAAGAAATTGTACACAATGTTATATCAGCAGCAATTCTGAATAAATCAAGCGACTCAGAGTCTAAGCGATGCCCTCATTAGTCATAAAAGGGGCGGGGTTAGGGGTGGAGTTTGGGGGTGTGGTTTAGTATTCGGTTTTCGTCTCATCCAAAGGTGGCAACCCTATTGAACAGCTTTCTTGCACAACTCTACAGAAAAAGGTGAATTCTAATAAAAAAAACATCCTTTCAATACACAGCTGGAATCTTAAACTACTTCATTTGGTAGCTCAATTCCTCGACCACTGGACTATCAAAATTTGTGAAGGATGAGATCCCAGAATTGAAGCTATGGTTCATGGAAACAAGGGGGCCACCAACACAGAGAGAGCCCATCCAAAAGAGCAGAAAGCTGGAGGCAGCAAAGACCAACAGCTCAGCTCAGAGGAGCAAGACCCATCTCAGCCATCTAATGCAGTGCTGCTCCAAGCAATCCAGGGTCTTGACAGCAAAATGGAAGAGTCTAGTTCTGAACTGAAACTGTTAAATACTAAGGTGAGAGCCCAGTTGGAAGACACAAAAGGGGTGACCAAATCTGCGAAAAAAGCTCTATTGGTTGCATATGGACTACCAAAAGAAAATGGCTTACTCCGTTGATTATTGGAAAACTTCGAGAATAATGTCACAGCCAACAATATTTGAGTGCTGGGAGTGCCCAGGGAAACAGAGGGAGAAAATCTCAGTTTTTTATGAAAGACTGGCTGACACGCTTACTAAATCTATAGGAGGACTTTGACATTATGAAAGTGTAACCCCCCTACAAATGGGGGTTCCCGAAAAGTCTTCCTTGAGCGTGCCTCAATACTCACTGCCAGGCTGGTGTCCTGTGTTTTAACAGTTTAAATGTGATTGCCAGAGAGTGCCTGTATAGCCTCTGTGTACTGTCTCTATAAGAACTGCCTGGATTGCAGTCATAAGTAATCTGAGAGGGAGCGCTGTTGAAAGGTGTAACTATTTGCTGAAAAACATTTAGAATGATAATGATAATGTAGTTTGTCTAACCTGCCTTCTTTGCAGCAAGGACTGTTTTGTCTATCCCCACCACTTTTGCCCGGGACTGCTGAATTGGACCAATCAGGACTGGTGGGACCTAAAATGGAGCCGGACTAGAGGAGCTGTCTGGAGTCAGAATCTGTAGGAATTGTAGTTTTGGGCTTTTGGCGCCTTTTTGCACCTGAAGGGGGAGCTCCTGTTGTGACTGACAGATGAATCAGCCAACTGAACCTTTTGGATCTTGGGGAAATTCCCAGGCTTGCTGCAGTTTGAATCAGATCCAAGTTGGGAGCTGAAGAAGCAAGAGTTCAATACAGTCTCTGTGGAAAGGCCTGAGTTTTTACTTCATGCCTGCCTGCTGCCCCTGAGAGGGAGAGAAGAGAATTATTTTGGAATAATGCCAAGTTTGTGAGAATGATGTACAGTAAGCCATTGATTTTTTACCAGGCTCATACCTGAAGAAGACTGAAGATTTTGCTG
The DNA here is from genome assembly GCA_016271365.2 of Neoceratodus forsteri. Classification (NCBI taxonomy): domain Eukaryota; kingdom Metazoa; phylum Chordata; order Ceratodontiformes; family Ceratodontidae; genus Neoceratodus; species Neoceratodus forsteri. Next base: position 1,017,202,575 of record CM057454.1, on the reverse strand, counting down.
AATGTGATCGATCTGTCAGGATTTCCAGCTACTTTTGAATCCCCGGTTTGTGCAGAGACTTTGCAATCATGACCGGAGAGTGGTTTACCTGGTACAGTAGAATTTCCTTACATGTAAATGTGCTGTGTATTGAAAGTGGGTCATGATTTGGTTCCTCACTGTGGGAACTGTGTTCTGCTTGCTGGAAGCTGTACCCAGCCCCCTGCTCCACGCTTGAACAGGAAGGATGCCTCGGCGAATCGCGTGGGCCCTGTTTCTCCTGGCGCTCCAGATCAACCACCTGCAATCTCAGTTTTCATCCAGCCTGTGTCCAGTCTGGGGTATCATGGGTAATCATCAGGGTAGCTCCCTGAAACAACAGCTTAATCTAAAAGTGTGTCATCTGATTGTCTTGTTGTTTTCTTTTCACGAACAGAGCCTTCCGGCTCCAGATTACAAATACTTTGTGTTGGGCATGTTGTTTTCTTCCATCACAGGGCCCCAACCAGCTGCAATGTTCCTGGCTAGCCCACCATTCTCCATCTGGGTACCCAGAGTGTGTGACTGTTTATGGACCCTGAAGTGCATGCATAACTGTTTGATTGATACAGCCTTTAAGCAAATTAACCTGATTATGCCTCTCCCTTGTTCAAGTCCCTTAAATAAATCAGATCTAACTCTTTTTTGCATTTACCCTGACTGTGGTTCCAGTTTGTGCAAGAATACTGTACTGCTATTATTTGCTGTGTATAACCTTGTTTTACAGGGGGTCCCCAGGGCCAGGCCAGAGGAAAGCCTTGGTGGTAAGTGCTAACAGTGTGGGTACTTGTGTGGTGTATTAAGGGTATTGTGAAAGTGATTACTGTGTATTGCTCAGCGACTAGTAAGGAAAGAGAGGTGTTACAGTGTCCTGGAGGGCTGTGCCCAGGTTATCTTGACCACTACCAACCCTGACCTCTGGGTGGAGGCACCCATTTCAGAACTCAGGCCCCTTAACCTACTACTAGCCAAGCAGGCGGGGGTAGTAGCCCTTGGGATAACGCCACCTAGGGTTTACATTTTGGAGGCTCACCGCTGGGATTTTGTGTCTTCTAGTGGCCAAAAATTATGAATTATTGTTAAAGATTAATGGCTACTCCAGTAGAAATGGCTATACACCAGTTGGTGGGGTGGTGTATTGGGCAGGAGATTGACCCCCAAAAGGCTCTACTTATACTGGATATTCCCCTGGGTACCAGTAAGGACACTGTAGAGGGAGCACTCTCCAAAGTTTAATGTTTAAAAAACCCTGTGGTGGTGGGTCGACAGGCTGATTTGATCGCCCAAACTTTCATAGCCTTAGTAGAGTGTAATGACCTTGTGGACAGCTCTAAAGTGCCACAGACTATTGCCCCAGAAGGGGTTACAGCTGCCTGGAGAGTGATAACAAAAGACAGTAAACACACTAAGGAGGATGAGCTCCCACCATTATCTGAGACTTTTGAGGAGAAGTTTGCTAAGTTGTTGCTGGAGGAAGGGAAAACCATAGAGGACTGTAAGAAACTGTTCCTGCCACCTGAGGGTGTTCCTTCCTGAAACCCCCCTTCCACTCCAGCACCTGTTACTGCACCACCTTCTGAGCCTGTGCCAATGCTGGCCCCTATATCTGTATCTGCCATTAGCCACGACTCCTTTCGAAGGCTGGGAATCTTCTCGGACACCCTCAGGATGACTGGGAGACCTGGATAGACTATGTTGCCCCTCTAGTACTTGAATGGCAATGCTCAGAAGCAGAGAAATGAAATAGGTTGAGTGAGAGCCTCTGAGGTCCTGCCCTGGCTAGCATCCATGCCAAGCGGGCCAGTAACCCCAGAGCAACTGCACAGGACCATCTTGATGCATTGGAGAATGTGTATGGGAGCCCAGATTCAGATAAGGATCTGTGGTGGAGAGTAAGAAACGCTCAGCAGTATCCAGGGGAGCCATTGTCTGTGCATGTACTTTGGCTTGAATAGCTGCTACAAGAGTGCCTCAGAAAGGGTAGTTTGCCGTCAAATTAATTAGATCAAACTAGGCTGGACTGGATCCTTTAGTCTGCTCCATTTTCAGAATTGTTACTGCTTCAGTTGCGCCTTGCCACCTGACTATGACTATGACGAGCTAATGAAAGAAATTCGGGGTGAGCAAAGGCGACCCCATGGGGGAATTGCACCCATATCTGCTGCTGCTGCACAAGTGACCGAGAGTGATCAGCCAAGTGAAGCTCAGGGGCAAAAGTCAGCACTTGACAAGTGCTCTGAGAATCCAAAGGACTTCCCACCCTGGGCTCAGCACTGGAAAGATGAGCTACTAAAGGAAGTCCGAGAATTGAAGATGGGTGCCTCTGCAAGGGTTTCCCCCATGGAACAAGATTCTGGTCCATTTCAGGATGTGACTGCCATGGGGGTGGGGCTGCACCCTCAGGCATCCACTACCGAGGGTGGCTCCAAGGCTGAGATCACCGGATTGACTGCCACTCTAAATGAACTGTTAAGACACGCTGCACCACTGTCACTGCTGCAAGCAGATACTAGACCCCAATCTCTTACTACTACTTCAGTTCCTCATATGATGTTCTCTCCCAGGATGACCCAGGAGTCTATCATTTGTCACAACTGTGGAAAGGATGGCCATATGAAAAGAGAATGCTGGTCTCAGAAGGACTTAGAAAGAGTAGTAAACAGACTCCAAGGGGAGCTCCAAAAAGTGAATCAATGGCCAAGGGGTACCCGAAATGACTGCAGTGAGGGTTAAAAACCCTAACTCAAATTTCTTTGTGGCTAAATCATCTGTCCAGGCCTCTGCTACTACCTCCAGACTGGTCCAAAATAGTGGGCCTTCAATGGAGACTACGGTGACTGTGAATGGTATTCATACTCGGGCTGTGCTTGACAGTGGGTCACAAGTGACCATTGTATTCCAGAACTGGTATGACAAACACTTATCTGATGTACCTTTGCAATCCCTGGAAGGCCTACATGTGTGGGGCCTGAGTGACAAATCTTATCCCTACCGAGGGTATGTCCACCTCTGGTTGTCTTTTCCTGCAACTGTAACTGGTGTAGAGGAGCGAGTAGAGACATTAGCCCTAGTGTGTCTCCCCACCAGATTGTATGATGGGGTCCCCCTGTTAATTAGGACAAACGCACATATGTTTGGGAGACTGGCACAATTCTGTCACGAGAGACAAGGGTGACAGACTGGGAAAGCCCTGAGAGTTCTGGCTCTGATCAAGAGGGCCTATGATTTGCAACAGAAACCCAAGGAAGTAGACCAGGATGAACTGGTGGGGATCGTGTGGAAGAAGGATCCTGATTCAATGGTGCTGGCCCCTAATGCCCAGTGTACCATTCAAGGGGAGGTCCTCCTCCGGAAAGATGTCAAGAACAAAATACTGATGTTGGATGTGCCAGGTGATGGAAAATTGCCAGAAGGATTATTGGTCAAGCCCATCATCTTGCCTGCTCATGCCCATGCCTATGCATGATGAGTGATGGTCCAGATTCACAATGTGTCAGATCAGGAGATCCAGGTGAACAGAGAGTGCACCCTAGCTATGGTACACTGTGCAGACACTGCAGTATTGCCCAGCAACAAGCACCCTGGGGAGAAGGAGAGACTGACCCCAGACTTGTTTGACTTTGGTGACACCCAGTTGCCAGCTGAATGGAAGGCTAGAATTAGCAAGAGACTTGCCCAGAGAGACCAAGTGTTTTCATTGAAGGAATGGGATGTGGGATGTGCCCAGGGTGCGAAGCATCACATATGGCTGCACGATGAACAGCCATTTAGAGAAAGGTCCTGACACCTATCCCCAGCAGACACAGATGATGTGAGAAGACACCTGCAGGAAATGCTTACAGCTGGCTTGATACAAGAATCCAGGAGCCCATATGCCTCTCCCATTTTGGTTGTGCGTAAGAAGAATGGGTCTGTGAGGATGTGTGTTGATTATCGAACCCTTCACTGGTGGACCATCCCAGACCAATACACTATGCCTCGTATACAAGATGCCCTGGACTGCTTGAATGGGAGCAAATGGTTCTCGGTGTTGGATCTTCGCAGCGGATATTACCAGATCCTGATGGCTCTGGAAGACCATGAGAAAACAGCCTTCATCCGTCCATTGGGGTTCTACAAGTTTCTGAGGATGCCACAAGGGATATCAGGTGCCCCGGCCACCTTTCAGTGACTGATGGAACATGCGGTGGGAGATATGAATTTGCTGGAATGCCTGGTGTACTTGGACGATGCCATTGTGTTTGGGAGCACCTTAGAGGAGCATGAGAACCGACTGTTTAAAGTCCTAGACCGACTGGAAGACTTCGGCCTCGAGCTGTCCATCAACAAGTGGCAGTTTTTCCAAACCTCTGTGAAGTATGTGGGGCACCTAGTATCTACAAAAGGGATAGAGACTGATCCCAGTAATGTTGAAGCACTGACTACTTGGCCCAGGCCCATAATCTGGAAGAACTACAACATTTCCTGGGGTTCTGTGGCTACTACCGCAGGTTCATAAAAGACTATGCCAAGGTAATTCTCCCACTGTTGAACCTTACCCAGGGTTGCCCTCCTACCAATCATAAATACAAAAAAGGGTCTGTTAAAGAACCAGAAAAAGTATACTTCTGCCCAGGTGAACTCTTCAGGCCCCGCTGGATGCCCGACTGTGAAGCAGCCTTCCATGAAATCATATACCAACTCACCCACACCCCATCCTCGCCTATGCTGACTCCACCAAACCCTATGTGCTGCATACAGACGGTAGTCTGCAGGGTCTAGGAGCAGTGTTGTATTAAGACCATGAGGATAGCCTGAGACCAGTAGCTTTCACCAGTAGGAGCTTGACCCAGTCTGAACAAAACTACCCTGTGCATAAATTGGAGTTCCTTGTGCTAAAATGGGCCATCATTGACCAGTTTCATGAATACCTCTATGGGGCAAAGATATTGGTGAAGACTGACAATAACCAGTTAACCTATGTACAGACTTCAGCTAAGTTAGATGCCACTGGGCACCGGTGGCTTTCTGCATTATCAACTTATGATTATGCTGTCGAATACAGACCGGGCCTGAACCATATTGATGCTGATGCCCTATCATGAAGGTCCACTTCCCAGAGTGATTAGGTCAGGCTGTCTGAACCTGACATTTGAGCATTGTGCCAAAAGTTTGATAGAGATGAACAGATGTCTGCGGACACAGTGGACTGTTTAGTGGATTGCTTGGGCCCTTCGGACACCTGCATACCATCTGCTTATTGCCACTTCTCTGCTCTAGACATTAGTTCACTACCTCAATTTGACAATGATAGCATCCAGTGGGCTCAATCCCAAGATCCTATGATTCAGCCAGCACTTGATGCTCTGCAGATATTGTTGCTGCCCTTCTGAGGGGAGAAGACGTGAACAAAGCTGTGCAGAGGAATGGAGATGCACAACTTCTGCCCACAGAGTGACCTAATCTGTGACTTAGGAACAACTTGCTCTTTAAAGAGAGCCAAGGCCTGAAAGGTTTCCTTTGGCAAAAGCACTGAGCCACACCATTTAAACTGTAAGCCATCAGCATCAGAACCACCTGAAAATGTTTGCTAGCTGGGGAGGTCAACATTAATCTGCATCATCACCACCTATATAACATGGGTGGTCCTATTATGCTTCCGTTCTCTGCTGGAGAGCATCTCGGAGGATTAGGAACTGGTGGTGTCAGTAAGCATAGTGGGCTTTTTTAGGTGGTGTCCAGTGGTACTTCTGATTTGAAGATCTCCCCCAAAGTCTCTTTTGAGTAATTGAAATTTGTTTTTCAGAGCTTGAAAGCTATTCGGCTGATTTTGTCTGCAACAACAACTGAGCATTGACTTCCACTGTAGGGTGCGTCAAGGATGGAACCATCGATGAGACAGTACCCAACAGCAGCATTGGCTGACAGTCAAACACAGAAACATTAAAGCATAGAATGTGATGGCAAATAAGAACCGCTTGGCCCACCTAGTCTGCCCATTTTCCTACCGAACAGATAAGCTGCAGATCCTAGTTAACCAACAGCTTACTTCCTCCTTCCCCCCCACTAGGACTGCCTTATGTCTGTCCCATGCATTCTTGAATTCCGCCACTGTTCTTGACTCCACGACCTCCTCAGGGAGGCTGTTCCATGCATCCACAACCCTCTCCATGAAAAAATACTTCCTCACATTACCTCTGAGCCGTCCCCCCTCTATCTTCAAATTGTGCCCCCTTGTTCTTGCACATCTCTTTTTCTGAAAGATGCTACCCTCTTGGACTTTGTTGATTCCCTTGAGGTACTTGAAAGTTTCTATCATGTCCCCTCTCTCCCTTCTTTCCTCAAGGGTATATATATTAAGCTCCTTTAGTCTTTCTTCGTGTGTCTTCTGGTGCAGACCCTGCATCATTTTGGTTGCCCTCCTCTGGACAGTCTCTGTCTATGTGTTTGCAGAGATGGGGTCTCCAGAACTGCACACAGTACTCCAAATGGGGTCTCACCAACTGTCTGTACAGAGGAATAACAACTTCCTGTTTTCTACTATTGATGCCTCTCCCTATGCATCCCAGTATCCCCCAGCCTTCCTTATTGCTTTCTCACATTGCTTACCCGTATTTAGGTCATCTGATATAATTACCCCCAGGTCCCTTTCCATTTTTACTGTTGTCAGTATCTCACCCCCCATTGTGTACTCTTCCCCTGGGTTTTTGTTTTCCAGGTGCATTACCTTGCACTTCTTTGCATTGAATCTGAGCTGCCATACATCTGACCATTCCTCCAGCCTTGCCAAGTCCCTTCTCATCCTTTCCACTCCATCTTGTGTATCAACCCTGTTGCAGATCTTAGTGTCATCTGCAAAGAGACATACTTTTCCTTCCAGTTCCTCTGCAATGTCACTTATAAAGACATTAAAAAGGACTGGTCCTAGTACTGAACCCTGCAGTACTCCACTAGTAACCCTCCTTACTTCACTGTGGACTCCATTTACTACTACCCTTTGAGTCCTGTTGTCTAGCCAATTTTTTATCCAGGCTACCACCTTGGGACCCACTCCAAGGCTGGCTAACTTGTGTATTAATCTTTTGTGTGGGACTATATCAAATGCCTTGCTAAAATCTAGGTAGACCATGTCCGCAACCCCTCCCTGGTCTACTACTATGGTCACCCAGTCAAAGAAATCTATTAGATTTTTCTGACACGACCTTCCCATCATGAATCCATGCTGCCTTGAGTCCTGTGCCCCACTGGCCTCTAGGTACTCAACAATTCTTTCCTTCAGAGGTGATTCCATCATTTTCCCTACCACTGAGGTCAAACTGACAGGTCTGTAGTTTTCTGCCTCTGTCCTGCTCCCACTTTTGTGAAGAGGAATCATATCCTCCCTCCTCCAGTCCTCAGGTACCACCCCATCCTCCCATGATTTGTTAAAGAGAGTAGTCAGCTGTGTCACTAGTTCTACCCTTAGTTTCTTTAGAATTCTTGGGTGAATCCCATCAGGCCTCATTGCTTTGTCTACCTTCAATTTTATTAGTTCTTTCAGAACCCTTTCTTCTGTAAACGGACTGGTATCGACCCCCATTTTCAGAGTGTTTCTCTTGTTTGGTTTAGGTCCTCTCCTCTTCCTTTGTGAATACTGAGCAGAAATATTCATTCAGTATCCCTGCTTTTTCACTGTCACCCTCTACCCACATTCCCTCCCCTTTATTAAGCCTCAGTATCCCTCCTTTGGTCTTTCTTCGCTCCCTAATGTACCTATAAAAGGTCTTATCACCCTTCTTAACAGAGTTGGCTATCCTTTCCTCGGTTTGGGCCTTTGCTATTCTGACTGCCTTCCCAGCCTCTTTCTGCTTTAACTGATAAAGTTCTCTGTCCTGCTCCTTCTGTGTTTCCTTATATTTCTTGAATGCTGTCCTTTTCTCCTTAACCTTCCCTGCCAACTCTTTTGAGAACCATAGAGTTTTTTTCCTTCACTGTGTTTTGTTGATTTGCTTTACACAAAGGCTTGTTGCCTCTGTGATGGCTGCTTTGATTACTCCCCATTGTTCCTCCACCCCTCTTTCTTGCCTGTTTGCTAGTGCTTTTCTAAGGCACTCTCACATTTTCCCAAAGTCAACCCTCCTAAAATCCAATACTCTTGCTTTTGTATGGCTTGATTGTATGGCTGTGTTTATCATGAACCACACTGTTCAGTTCAGTTCCCTGAAAAGTGAACTGAGCCAGTGTCATACTCTGATCTTGATGTTTTAGAGATTGGTGTATGTGTGTTGTAGGGCAACAGAACCTAAGAGTCTAGTCTGGGCCATGTCTGTTGACTTACCTCTATCACTTTCTTTCAAAAGAGATCAGAAACAGACAGAAGTCTCTGATCTGGTGTCTCTATACTTCTTTCCAGAATTACTGTTTTCTGCAGATTCTAGTTTCTAGTCTTCTGGTTTCTAGCCATGTCCTTTGATTTTTCCTTTGGTCTAGTCAGATCAGTCTCTGCTGCCATCACTGAAGTCCTCAGGGAGTGGTGGAATGATGGTGAACTGAGGACAGAAAAAGGGAGGGGAAAGCAACATTGCATCCTATGATGCATGTAACTCATCTTTCATTGCTTTTACTTTAAGGAAGGTCACAAAAGTCTTCAAATGACATCTCCTCATGGCCTGCTTAAAGCCTTCACAAATATTGCAGGACCAAACAACGAGTGCACGAGTGAGTGTCATCCTTGTATATCTTAATTTTTTCACAATGGCACAAACGAAAAAGCAGTTCCTTTCCTTTTATTGGTATCATGAACATTTGTGTAACAGATTAAAACAAAAAAGAACAAAATTAGCAGTTTAGCAGTAGTATATATGGAAAGTTATGATGGTGTTCCTCTTACAGTGATCTGATGAGTGATTGACATCAGCAGAAAAAACTTCAAGTGTGATGGGCCACCCATGTTATATAGGAAACGATGATGAACATTGGCATGGCTGGCCCCAGCTAGCAAAAGCTTCCAGGTGGTCCTGACTCTGAAGACTTACAGTTCCAATAGTGTGACTCAATGGAGGGAGATCTCCTTGAAGAAGATCAGCTACTCCTGTCAGCTAAGTTCAGTAGAATGATCATCAGGGTGTCACATGATAAAATGGGACTCTTGGACAGTGGGTGAATGCTAGACCTTGTCTGCACTCATTTTTACTGGCCACACATGGAAAGCAATGTGGAAAGGTATTGCAAACAGTGCAACCACTGTGTGCAGTGAAAGCCTTTGCCCCACCAGTTAGTATGCACAGACTTACTCAGTCTGGAGCCAGATTTAAAAAAAAAATTGCTAACATTCTGGTGATCACAGACCACCTTTTCTAATACACACAGGTGTATTCAACCAAAACCCAAACAGCCACAATAGTCACCTGATATTAATGGACAAATTATTTGTGCACCAGTGAGTACCCAAATGGAATTACTTGGATCAGGGATGAGACTTCAAAAGTTATCTGGTAAAGGGAAATGCTTTCCCTTTGGGGAATTCAAGTTTCACTAAAGGTGATATACACCAAGAGTGCTCCAGTTGCATCATATTAATATGCTGGTTACCTTGAACCTGAAAAATGAAACAAAATGGAATCAGCAAGTCAGGGCTCATGCACACCTAAAACTTCATGAAACATGACACCACAATATATTCCCCATATTATCTTATGTTTGGCAGAGAAGTTCAGTTTCCCATTGACTTGTGGTTGGAGTCCCTATGGATGAAACCTGTCTTTAGATGTACGTACAGTAGGTATACCATTTGAAAAGCTAGTTGGACACTGCATATCTTTTGACCTCAGAGATGGCCTGGAAAAAGTATGTTAACAATGAGAGCTATGACAAGAAAGTCAAGGCATGAAGTTTTGCCTGGTAACTGAGCACTTGTAGAAACTTGGTCTTGCCTGGGAAACACAAGCTTGCAAACCAATGGGGCATTGCCCCCATGTCATAGTGGAGCAGATTTGAGACTTGCCGGTCTACATAATTCAGGCAGAAGGGACAGTAAGTAAGACTTACACTATCCATCATAGTCATCTCTTTCTGAGTAAGCAGATGGACATGTAAACTTCATGTGTTGAACCTGAAGTGCCTAAGTGAACCACCACCTGAACTGCGATGTCCCAAAAAAATGATAGACTCACAGCATGTCATTCTCAGAAGCAGAAGTGATGATTAATTTGATAAGGACACAAAACTGGTGTGCTATCATGTTGCGGTGAACATTCCAAGTTCAACATTACATGCAAAACAAGAAAGAATTGACCAAAGTAGAGCCCCGTTGGATTCAATGCAGAACCCTTTGTGTCTGGGGACATACTACCATCAGAGAAGACCAAGGACATTCAAAAGGAAGAGTAGGAATACCAGATACTGAGAATGAAGTGGAACCCCTTTTGAATGTAAATATTGCTATACTGGCCGAAGAGAAGTGAGTCATGACCCCAAATTCTGAAGATTTTGTTCCACTGAGACACTTAATAAGACCAGTCAGACCTGTACTTAGACTCATTTATGACACTTCTGGTGTCTCCACTGACCAACCCATACATGTTGTACAATGCAGAATATTTGTTATTCTCAGATCACTACCACATATAGTTTTCACAAGTGCCCCAGAATGAAAACACTAAGAAATAATAATAATGTTATGGTGTGCACTTCAGAACTCTGCAGCTCATCATTTTCCCACCGCAACTCTGCACCACACCTGTTTTCCAGTAGCAGTTCCCCACAGTCTGGCATCAAAAGCCCAGGTGCAATGGACCAGCCTGACCAGGAGGCAGTGGTTGACTCTGGTAAACTGTTTCTTGGGGTGTGCTATGACTTAGGGGGAAGGGCAGCACCCTGCTTCAAAAGGAGAGCTGCCCAATCAGCTCACAGCAGAGCGGCTCTCCTTATGAGTAGCTCCCAGTGGAGTGGCGGGAGTCACCGCCAGGATCCTGCGGGGAGGCTGCTTAGTTTAATTGTTTTTGTTGTTTGCTTGGTTTTTATGGTTATTAATTAATTTTAGGGGAAATGTTCTGTTTTAATCTTGATTTGTTTGATAGTGTTTGTGCCTACTAACCAAGACCATGATTCGAACTCACAGTGACTTGAACATATAAATTTAGGGATGCTAAATACAAATGTTTGGGAAAATGTACTAACCCTTTAGCAATAAATTTAATCTATCCAATAATAATAAGAATTTTATTTATTGGGGCGCCTTTCAATTGTCAAGGCACCATACATAATAACAATTAAAACAGTTAACATGATTAAAAAATCCAACCAGACCAAAATAATTAAAACAATCAATATTCAGGAAATATCAGTTTCCCACAGAAAGGTCTTCAGGCCCCTTTTAAAACCCTCCACAGAGGTGCACTCCTGCAACCGATGGGGTAGAGAGTTTCAAAGGGTGGGGGCAACATATGAGAAAGCCCGAGCGCCCGAGGATTTCAAATTCACCCTTGGAACCTCTAGCAACCCCTCGTTGACCGAGCGGAGAGATCAATTGGGTGATAGGGCACCAGAAGTTCTTTCAGATAGGCTGGGCCCAGATCGTGTAGGGGTTTGAAAGTCAGCAAGCTGACTGTAAAGGTGATCCGCCACCAAATTGGCAGCCAGTGCAGTTCATGCAGCACCAGAATAATATGACAAGATGTACTAGAACCTGTCAAAAGCTGGGCTGCAGTGTTCTGCACTAGCTGCAGGTGACAGATTTCAACCCCAGGCAGCCCTAGATAAAGAGAGTTGCAATAATTCAGGCACGAAAACACAAAGGCATGGACTAGAGTAGGCAGGTCAGCAGATGGAACAGGATGCTGAACCCTGGCAATGTTCCTAAGATGATAAAAGGAAGTCTTGATGACCACAGACACTTGCGAACTACCCCCAGGTTCCGCACACATTCAGAGGTCGGGAGAGATAAGCCACCAAGAAAAATTCCTGAAGATGCACCACCACCCGACATTCCCTATCTGTCGGCCCGGGTCCACAACCAATACTTCAGTCTTATCAGAGTTCAACCTCAGCCAGCTAGAATTCATCCACTCCTGGATTTCCCTTAGACAGCTATTAAAGGCCAAGAGAGCTCCCTCCTGGTCAGGGGCAAAAGAAAGATAGATCTGGGTATCATCTGCATAGCAGTGAAACCTCAGCCCATACTTTCTTACAGTGTCTCCGATGCATGTACATGTAGCATGTACGCCGCAAATAACATGGGTGATAATACTGAACCCTGAGGCACCCCACACAACAAAGCTGTTGAATCCAAGGAAAAAACCCTGAACACAACCCTTTGTGATCTCCCAGTGAGGAAAGAAGTGAACCGTCTTAAAACGGTTCCAGTTATTCCACAAAGCAGCCTCAGGAGTTCTAGCAACACCATGCAATCTACGGTGTCAAATGCTAAAGAAAGGTCGAGGGGAACCAAGATGGAATGGCTCTTCCGATCTCTAGCCATCAAGAGATCATTGAGCACCCGAACCAGCGCTGTCTCAGTACTATGTCTTTTATGAAATCTGGACTGGAGGGGTTCATAGATGTCATGGATGGTCAAATGGTCCTCCAGTTGTGCAGCCACTACTTTTTCAATCACCTTCCCAATGAAGAGAAGGTTAGAGATAAGTCTGTAGTTTTCGAGACAGTCAGGGTCCAAGGTAAATTTCTTCAAGAGGGGCGTCACCACTGCCTCTTTCAGGGAGCTGGGAAACTCACCAGATTCCAAGGAGCACCTGACTATCTGCACAAGGGCGGGACTGATGATGTTAATACAACCCAAAATTAGGGAGGTTGGTCCAGGGTCCAAACTACAGCACATAGGGCGCATGTGCTGGATAATCCTCATGACGTCCATGAACTCCAGCTGACCGAAGGAGCTCCAAGAAAACCGGGGCATCGTGGTATCACACTGATCCAAGGCAACTCCCTAGAGTGTGATGGCAGCAGTTCCGTCCTAATGTCGGCCACATTATTTGCGAAGAACCGAGCAAGCTCATCGCACTCCAATTACGAAAAGGCTTTCCGAACTTGCAGACAGGCTGGGTTGCACAGTTTTTCCACAGTTCAAAACAGCTGAGTTGGTCGATTCCGAGCAACCGCAATCTCCCTGGACAGGAATTCTGCCTTCTTACGAGTGATTGCAGATTGATAGACCGAATAATGATCCATCAATCTAAGGTGGTTGGCATCATGGGTGGACTTACGCCAGCTGTGTACTAACCTTCACCCTTATCTCCGCATCTCCCTCAACATCCCATCAAACCATGGAGACATGGGGTGAAGGGAGAGGGGGTGAACATGAACTGGAGCAATAGAGTCCAGAGCCCCCCCCCCACGGCTGTGTTATAGGCTGACATAAGGGTCTCTGGATCACTGCTTGCTAATGTGGGGAATAAGAGGTCAAGCACCACCACAAGGCCTTGGGGATCTAAATCCCACAAAGAGCGGTATAAAACCAACTCCACAGCAGCAGACCTTCTAGAAGGGGTGCAAAACTAAACCCCATGGTGTAATGGTCTGACCACCCAACAAGTTCCACCCCGACATCAGATGCCTCGATCCCTAGGAGGAAGATCAGGTCCAAAGAGTGTCCAAATTTATGTGTAGCAGAGGAAACCACCTGTGTAAGGCCCAGCGTTGTCATTAGCTGGAGGAAGTGTTGACCAAATTGCGAGAATTTGTCGTCAACCCAGGTGTTGAAGTTGCCCAGAACCATCAATCTGGGCGACGCAAATGCCATATCGATGATGAAGTCTGCCACTTCCTGAAGGAATCACTTCTCATTCCCGGGTGGATGGTAAATGAGGGCAATTCAAAAGCCTACACCTGCTACTACTATACACTCAAAGGACTCACCTCCACCACTAGGACCTCCGTGAGGCCAAGTTTGGTCTTGAAACAGACTGCAACCCCCCCACAATCCAATCTAGGGTGGTGTAACACTGATTACCTGGCTGGAGTCATAGCCTCCAAAATGGGGCCAGAATTATCATCCAGCCAGGTCTCAGTAATGCATGCCAGGTCCATGTACCCACAAGATCAGCAATAACTGCGGTCTTGTTTTTAATGGACCTGGCATTACACAACACCGCCCGAGTTGGACAAACCTCATGGGCCACCCAGGCCATCTGCCCACCATAGTCAGTGGTGCCCTTGGGTATGGGCACCAGACATGGAGAACCATGATCTGGACTCCATTTCGCCCCAGGGCACCTTCTGGTCCCAACCACCCCAATATGATGGCCCCCCTCGATCAACCTCTCCCATTCATAACCCCACGCCCTCCTCCCTCTCTTACGAACAATGCCTAGCGCTCTACATCACTGGTAGGTCTCGAACTGAAGAGGGGGAGAATAGAAAGGGTGAAGTGCATGAAGCGAAGAGGATGAGTAGTGCACCGCTGTGGGGATGAAGGCCAGCACATGCTATATGCTATACTGCCAAATAAAAAATAAAACCAACAAACAACCCAAAAATAAAACTACAACTAATAATACCCCCTAATAAAAATAATTTAAAAGCCCCACCCGACACCCAAAATACCTAACATCAAATCAGAGCCTAGAATTTAGAGACCCTGAACAAAATCCCTGAACACAAAAATAACCCAAAGAAAAAATAAACAGAAAACAAAGCTTAGCAACTCTCACCCCCCAAACCCAAACACATAATACAACAAAATAAAATAACTAATTAGTTTCCCCCCACCCAGTACTCTCACCACTGTGGGAGAGAGGTAAAAAAGCAATATACAATACAACAAATAATTAATATCCCCCCACCCAGTCCTCTCACCACTGGGGAGAGAGGGTAAAAAAGCACTCTAACTGCCAAACAATAAAACAATTATAATAATACAGCAACAAATAAATATAAACAGAACAAAATTATTCCAAACCATGAAAATAAGAAAAAGAATCATAAACTCACCCCAGTCCTCTCACAACCGAGGAGAGGGCTAATTACAAACTTTCACACTGCCAGGGAAAAGAACTATAAGGTCCAACAAAACAAAAAATAATAAAGTAAATGGACGCAGGGTCCTCTCACCACCCGATCGTCCAGGGAACAGAAATTTAATAATCCACAAAAAGTCAGGAGGGAGTCAGTAGTCTCTTCAATCCAATAACTCTTTCAATTGATGAAAGTATTTTTAAAGTGACATATTTCCTCTTGCTAAACACATTTCTTGGTTTAATAAATGGGGCAAGAGTTATTACTGTAAAAAAGCCACCAGTTTGATACTTCAAGAAACCAGAAGTTAATGTGTCTTGACTAAGGAAACTTATTTTATTGTTTTTACTATTGTCAGGGAGTGTCTACCCCCACCCAGGCCTCAATAACCAGACTAGTACCCCTAATCTGGATAAAGAACTGTGACCATCTTTGAAGAGTGCCCATTTGAATGACCGGAGTATTTTGGCTAATAAAGATTTTGAGGCCTTGATGGTGGAGAATTATTTTGATGTTGTAAGAATTTCAGAATCATGGCTACATGATGGCGTGCCAAATTATTACATTCATATAGGTGGGTATTCAATATTTAGGAAATGTAGAATGGGCAAGGGGGTGGGGCTGTATGTTTTATGTAAGGGAGGAATTAAAGGTAGTTGAATTGCCCCCTCCTCAAATAAAGTCCAAGTGTGATTTTCTATCCATTAATTTGGTACTGGGGGAGTTAAATTATCACTGTCAATGAGGTTTATATTCCTCCAGGATTTCAGGATTATGGTAGGGATGTTATTTATACTAATTCTAAAACATTGCCGTCTAACAGGAAATGGTTGATACTTTAATTCTAACTGGTCAAATAGGAGTTCAGATAACTTTCATCTGTTATTTCAGGAGCTTGGTATTCACCAAATAGTCAACAATCACTCATTACACAGAAGTCTGGTGTACACTCTATACGTGATTGGATTACTGCCACTTATCCATAGAAAATAGTTGATTGTGGTACATTGCTGGTGACATCAGTGACCATTGTCCTGTATATTGTCATTGATTCTCAAAAAAGCCTGAAATCAAGCCAATTACTATTAGTTTTCATAATTACAAGCATGTTGACTCATATAAGTTCAACCAAATACTGTCTGGACTTGACTGGGCATTCCCAGATACCATGAATAACATAGATTCAGCTAGATTGTCCTTAATATTTAATGCAGTATGTGATTCTCTGTTTCCTCTTAAGAAAATGAGAGTGAGGGGTAAAAACCTGATTGGATTACTTTCAAAATACTGAAAATACTTAGGGAAAAGAAAACAATATGGTCAAAGTATGAAAAAACTGGGGATGGTAGGAGGTTATTTGAATATAAAACTTTGTGTAATAAGTGTAAATCCTTAATTAGGAAAACTAAAATAGCCTATCACAAAAATAAATAATTCCCAAATTGCACTCATCAACATAATTTTTGGGAAACTTTCAAAGAGCTTTCAGGAAAAATTTCAGGTGGGGATGTACATACATTCAAATGTGTCCAAAGCTTGATCACTGACCCAGAACACATAGCCATGCTTTTTGATGAACAATTTGGAGACCTTCAGAAATCTGTTGTCTAATGACAGCAATACTGTACGTTTTTTAACCAGATTTCCTCTCACTATTTGCCACCAAAATTTTATTTTAAAATGTAAACATATGATGTAAAATTTTTTCAAACTAAATACAGAATGAAACCTTGTTCGGGTCTGGATGAAAACTGCAAAGCATTCTATGGCCCTCACTATCATGAAGTCGTTTAATTATTCTTTGTTTCATAGTGTTTTTTCACAAGTCTGGAAGTTGGCAACTATTATGTCCTGTTCATAAAAGTTGTCTGGTTACAGACCCTGGCAACTACAGGCCTATTTCATTGTTGGCCCCTTTATTAAATTTTTTTAGAAAGAATAGCTTATGATTAGTTAAATGATTTTATGGTACACTGTGATCTTTATACTCCAGCACAACATGGATTTTGACAGAAACACAGTACAGAAATTGCTTTGGTGGGATTCACTGACTGCGACCATTAGGCTACTGATTCTGGAGGTCCGGTGGCCACTGTGTTTGTGGATCTCACCAAGGCCTTCAGTCTGGTGGACCATCCCTCACTGCTTAAGGCATTATCACATTTAAATGTCTCATGTGAAGTGGTTTGTTGGTTTGGTGAATACTTAACTAATACAGCACACAGGACACATGTTAAGGACTCATTTTCCAATTACAGGAAACTTTATTGTAGTGTTCTGCAGGGTTCCCTGCTCTTCTCCCTTTTCCTTAACAATTTACCCAGTGTCTTCCTTTCCTTGGAGCTGTTGCTATATACTGACATTGCAATATTGCTTAGGGTGGGGGAGGATCAGGGGATCCTAAATACATTGATTTAAAAATACTTTTATGATTCGCAAGACTGGTTTAGGCTAAATAAGATGATTTTAAACATAAAAAATCAAAGGCCATGCTTTTTGCTGGCCAACGTAAGAGGGCAAACTTAGATTTTAAAATTAAATCACTATATGGTGATTTTATTGAAATGGTCAATGAATTTAAATATCTGGGCCTGACAGTGGAAAGTATATTGTCCTTATATTACTAAGCTGGTTAGGACAATTCATCAGAAAATTGGTATGCTCTTTAGGATTAGAAAATATGTGTTCAGTGAAACTAGGAGACTGTTAGCTGCCAGTTTCCTTTTTTCCACAATTGACTATGGGCTGGTTTGTTATTCATTGGCAGTGGTGGGACTGTTAACCAGAATCAACTCCCTTTACAATTTGATAAGTCATTTTACAACTGGACTTCTACCTTGAACCCAGCACTGCACTCTTTATGAGAGCATGGGGTGTCTTTCTTTCAAAGATCACAAAAATGTTAAATTGGCTAAATGTATACAGTATATAAGATGGCTTTGGATAAGTATCAACAATATATAACCAGCCTCTTTACTCCATCTAAGAAGATTAGAACTACCCGTGTAATTGAATCTCAGACAGTCTCATTTGTTGTTCCTTTCAGAAATAGGTTTAGAGAGTTTTATCACGTAACGCAATCAAATTGTACAATAATATTCCATCAACTATTACTCATTACACTGTTTCTACTTTCAGATGAAGTCTCTGTGCTTGGTACCATTTGGTGTTGATATGATATTGAAATGACCAATTATGATATGTGTTGTATTTACATTGTCTTTTGTTCTTATTGTTAATAAAAAAAGCTGTTATATGTTTAACTTATTCTGGTCACTGGTGAAAATGGGCATTATTCTGCCTACTGTGCTTACCAGTATAATCAATAAAAAGAAAGAAAGAAAAAACATTGCAATGCAATATCATATTATAGTAAATAATTGCTGACGTGTTCTCAGACAGAAACCAACTGTCTAGTCAGAAATGCTGAATATATGCCAGTGATGAACTCCTAACTAGGAACCATGTGTATTGACAGTCAACTATTATATATAGATTATAGTGGTGCTATAGTTAGGGTTGAGCGGACTATTTTATGTTAAACCCCTAAATTTGTACTTTAATAGCTTCACCACCAATCAACAGATTTGCAGAAAAGTTTGCATGTGTGGTCTCTGGTCAAGGCCTCTTGATTTGCCAAGTGTCATTCCTGTTGGACGTACAGATTCCGAGATCCAGATAGCAAAAAAGTGAAAAAATCGAGGCTTTTTGCAGTTTTTTTTTGTCATCACCTAGTTCCCAGAAGATTTGGAATTTTGCTCTGAAATTTTCAGAATAGAAAGGGCTTGGCCACAATGGTGTCTTTCACTGGTTTGGTGAAAAAATATTAATCCATTCTAGAGTTATAAGGATTTTAAATTTTGGTTCAGTACAGTCTTCTGGATATCTGTTTCACACACACACACAAAAAAAATTGGTCCATACAAAAATGATGCTGTTTCATATGGGGGTAATCTTTTTTTTGTAAGAAATTTTTTTTTTTGTATGGTTGCCATTTTGTTTCTGTTTTTTTTTCCAAAAATATATATTTTTTTAAATCCATAGAAAATGATATCCTGTAGAGATGCCAACACATGTATCTTGCTAATCTGGCCCCTGTTAGGTGGAGTCTGAAGTTAGTTTTTGGAAAAATCATCCAGAAATGTGTAACATATTTAATAATCTTTTTTCATGACCCAAATTTATTTTTTAGAATTGCTATACAAAAAAAGAATAGGGCTATATAAAAAAAAGATTCCCTTTGTACGTAAAAAAGAATCTGGTCTTATTTTTTTTTTTTACATTTTTTTTTATGAAGAAATATTTTTTCTTATGAATGACACAACCTCATGAAAAAGGATCCATTCATACAAAAAAAGAATTTGGACTTCATTATTTTCCCACATTTCAACTTCAACAAGCCATAGCTCCATCAATATTTGGAGTTCAAGGACAATCTATATGTCCAAATGAAGGTCATAATTTGTAGTAAAGCACTAATATACAGCACCCCCAAAAATAAATTAGGGGCCATATAAAAATGCATAAAAAATAAAAAAAATACAATTTCCATAGGATAACATTGCAACTTTAACAAACTGTAGCTCTGTCAGTCTTTGGAGTTAATGGACAATTAATATATGAATACAAAGGTCTTAACAACTACTACAACATTAAGCATCTATGAAATAAGGAAAATGGTCCATTCCTGCAAACAAAGAAAAAAAAATACAAGGAAGCACATAAATTGCTTTCCTGGTGGAACAAAATACACATATGGATAAATAAAGTCATGGAAGAACTGGCCCAGATGGCCCAGCACTTCCGTGCTCAATGCATGATAAATGCAGGTCCCAAAGTGACCTACGTGAATTATGATATGATTCTACTATCTAAAAAAGTAAGGAAATTCATTGCCAAAAATGTTGTTAAATGCACCAGCTAAGGAGTTAAACCAGAAAAAACACAGGGAAATGTGGTGCTAGGGCTTCCAAACCCTAACACCCTTTAACCACCCTGCAAACAGTAAAAGGAAAAAAAATTACAGTTTTGACTGTCCTGAGTCTTGGCACATCAGGCTTGGGGTCTTCCTTGGGGTTAACAACCCTAACATGCACCCCATCCTCATATAGGATGCACATCTTAGCTTATTTGTGGATGGAATAGGGGAGCTTTAGGTTGAAAATCCCAAGGAAGACCAACTTTATGAACTCAATACAATAATACAGTATTTTTCCTTTACTTGCTTGTAGGGTCGGTGGAATGTTAGGAAACCCTACCACCAAATTTCCCTAAATTTTTGTTTTGGCTTAGTCCAAACTGGTGCATTAATGAAGTTTTTTGCAAAGAATATGTAAATATGTGAATATGGTGAACAGTGGGTATTGACAATATTGATCTTTGAATCAATTATTTTGGATATTTTGCACCCAGTTGCTGAAAATATCAATTACTTAGCAGGAGGAAAGTGTTGCCTCTCTTTGGGTAACAGTGCCTTCAACACTCCCTTGCTGCTTGAGGATCAAAGGTGTTGATCACAGTGATGGAGTTGATACTGGACTGTTAGTGACTAAACTGGGAATCACCCAGTCAGTGTCCTGAACAAACTAGACATGTGTTTGCACCCATGTAGTACTGGTCCAGGGTGTGGTTCAGGGTGTGGATATGTGTTTGCACTCTGTGCTTGGAGTGAATCAGGATTTTTGTGGTATCTGCTGTTGGGACTACAAATCAGCAGCCATGTTTGCTGCCCTTTTGACAAGCCTTGCCTGATGATGGGGTCAAAGGGTGAAGTTCCATCCAAGCAAGAACATTTGCCAACTCAGGGAGCCACAGGGGTTCATGGATTAGAAAGAGGTATTAAGGAGCCACAGGGGTTCATAGGCTAGAAAGAGGGATTATATTAATTTAGGCCCCTTTCCAGCAGCCAATTGCTTGACATATGACAGATCTCCAAGACTGCCCATTCAGATTGATGGCCTGGTGGACCAGTCATCACCACTGTTTCTTCTGTGAACAGCAGGGGATTTTCCAAACCCCAATTAAGTTCTGCCCAGACTCTTGATGAGAGAGAGAAGGTCTGCTGACTGCTGCTGTGAGCTGTGCTGCAACAGACTGTTTCTCAGCCACAAATTAAAGAGCATCTTTGTACTTTTATACTTTCTGCCCCCTCAAACATATGTGATAGAATACCTGGCCCTCGAGTTGCTTGGTATTAAAAAGTAATTTATTCCTGCTGTTTTTAAAAAATACAAGACTTGAAATCTGGCTCCGCAGTGAAATCAGCCAAGCAGCCACTTCCGAAGTGCTGACACGCTCCCAAGTTCACCGTTTGCAATGTCAGAAAATGAAGACTGCTTGTGTTACCCATAGAGTTCAATGGAGATACTTTTTGCATATTTTTTATTACCATTTAGAGCTGTGATTATAAAAATTAAAGAAACGCTGACTAACAAGGACCCTGTTAGTCAAGTGGTTGCTTTGATTTTATAATTGCAACTCAAATGGTAATAAATGTATGTTAAAATTGACCGATTGAACTCTGTGGAATTCTGCTGTGCAGTCTTCATTTTCTGATCATGAAACGTGTTGGCGTGGGGGCGTGTTGGCACTTTCGGGAAGTGGCTGCATTTTGGCTGTTTTCTCCGTGGAGCCAGATTATGATTCTTGCATTTTTTTAAAACATCAGAAATAAGGGACTTTTAATACCAAGCAACTTGGGGCCAGGTATGTTGTAGTATATGTTTGGGGGGGATACGAAGGTGCTCTTTAACTGCGTGAATTCTGAGCAGATTACCTGCCATGAGAAAAGAAGGCTTTCTCATGATAGCCAAGCATTCCTACAACACTATTCAATGCCAGCCATAGAACTGGACAGTCAGAGCCAAATGACGGCCCAAGATGCTGTGGGGTCTGCTTAGTGGGAACACATCCTAGTACCAGGCTATCTTCACCCCATGGAAGCAGATGCCTCAACATGGAGGATGGTGCAGATCCTAGTGGCTTAATCTAGCAGGGGACAGCCAAACCTCTGAGATGCATTGCCATAATGGATGACCAGTGAGAGAAAGTGAAAGAGAGGCTGAGGAGACTGGCAAACTGCCTGAAAGAAATTGTTACTCATGGTTCCTGAACCAGGGAGCTATCTCTCACTGTGCAGGGAATGGATGGTGCAGTTTGCAGTGATCCCACACTAGCTGGTGTTTAAATGGCTCTCTGGCTCTCATCTTTCATACTTTTATGATGGCAGTGATGTCACAGTATAACAGCTGAACTCTGATATAAACCAGACCTTTATTGACACTAGAAATTACCAGTTTATAGGTTGGCTTCTCCTATGTCAGTCTTCAGGAATCTCCCAACCCTACACATCTTGACAGCCATCTTGCAAGGTGGTAATGACCAGCACCTTGCAGTGGGGTTGATCAGGCATATCCTGTCACAGTTTCAGACTGCAGCACAGCAAACAGACTCTTTCAGCTTCAAAACTGTGCCATGCACAGCATGTGAATACTTCATCTAGTTGAGCAGGGGCTCTGCTCTCACTTCATTTTTATCTTAACCAGACAGGTGCACAATCTATCTCTGCAGCACAAGCATCTAGCAGCACTTAGCTCCTAGTCTGTTCAGCAGCCAAACATAGACTGACTTGGGTTAGAACAGCCCCTGATGCTCCTTGGGTAATTAGTAGCTAAGACTTATCAATCAAACTGCCAATCACATCAGGTAGTCCTGGCGGTCTGCCATTCGATAGGCAATTTGAGGCTAGAAAAGTGCCTAAATTAATTAAATCCAACACAAGTCCCGGTGCCCTAGTGGCTCTCTCCTAGTGCAGCTTATCTTGACTGGTTGGACAGCTACCCTCTAATGCTGTTGTCCTGTCATGAGGGGGCAGCAGTGATGAGCATGGCTGCCAATATGTAGTCCAAAAGCATTTTTCCACAAAAATCCTTGTTTGAAAAAATGTTGCTGTTACAACACAAATCCCCATCCTGAACCAATCTGGCACAGGTACAAGCTCACATCTAGCTCAGTCGATGTAAAGATTGGGCAATTTAAGGTCCTGTCCCAAAAACTTCAAAATTGGCAAGGTTGGAGGCAGCAGGTGCCTGTAATATATGACAATAAAGAGAGTCTTAATGGTATAGTAGCCCCATGGGAGTTGCAAATATATTTATTTATTGCTGCTTATGAAGTGGAGGGGGCAGACATGATGAATCAAATACTCTTTTGACTTTAAAGGGAAGGTCCCCTTAGTCTTTTTTTCTGTTTACCTGTTTAGTTGGCAGGCATGAGCAATGATCTTTTCTATTGCACCTCCCGAATTTCATCAGGATTTAATTGAAAGTATGTGCCTGTAGTTCAAGGGGCTGAGCAACCAGCCACACACCCCCCCCACCTGAGCTATTTAAAAACAGCTCTTCCTGCTTCACTAAGAAACATTTTTTCTTTGTGGCTCAAGGCTTTATTTTTTTTTTTGAAATTCAACATCTTTATTGGTTTATGTTATGACACATAGAAGAAAAATTAACCACACAGCAATAGCAACAAAAATAGATTAATGGTGGCAAGACACCAGAATGTCACTGGATCAAATATAACCAAACAAATAATATACTGCTATACCCAACCACCCCTCCACCCCCCTCACTACCCTCCCCACCCTTAGAAACAATGTAACAAAGAGCTACAAAAGAGCAATTAAGATTCCAGCAATAACAGGCATCAAAAGGAGGATAAAACAAACTGAGACAGTCAGAGGCATGTATTACATGGATCTTAGTTCAAATATAAAGCATGTAATTTACCCCATTTCTGATTGAAAGAGACTATGCGATTCCGGGAGCTTGCTATTAACCTTTCAGTATTAAAACAAAGAGACATTTCTTTCAACCATTCAGCATATGATATGGCCAATTGGTCCATCCAGTGCTTGAGGACCAGCCTTTTGACTGCTATAGAGATTAGAGCCATATGAAATCTGCGCTCCCGAACTCTAATGTTGGAGAACATCCTTAGGATACATATTTCTATGGTTATCAGTTCACCCAATCCCAGGAGGGGGTCTAGATTGGATTGAACTGTGTTCCATAATGGAGCCACCTTTTCACAATGCCAAAAAATGTGTATCAGGTTCCCTTCAGCTGCGTCACACTGTGTACAGTTAGCCAAAGGTAGTCTGCCTAGTTTGGCCAACTTAACCAGTGTGTAATACAGATTATTTAAGATATGATACTGTATAAGTCTGTGCCTGTCTTGAGTGAGATATCTATGCATGTCCTCCCAAATCTGACTCCAAATCAAGGAGGAATGTGGTAGAAGAGAAGCCCAAATTTTAGAACCAAGAAGGGCATTAGGGTATTTGATACCCAATAGAAAGGAATAAATCCTGAGGATTCCATGGGGCTTATTTGCATATTCCTGTATCTGATCTAAAAAGGGCCTGACTTGGGACAACATGAATGTGGTCCCAAAAATAGAGACCATAAGATGTCTCAGCTGAAAAACCTTAAATGTATATTTCTGAGGAATATTCAGTTTAGCTATTATGTCAGTTGAGGAAAGGAGAGGAGAGAATCCTGAGAAAACAGGCTTTCCACTAGAATATCCTGTAATTGAGGAAGCCAGTCTGGGGAAAGCGGAGAACCACTTATTTTGATGTTAGGGTTTAAGGTGAGAGGTTGCACCGTATCCTTTTTGGATGAAATATTAAAGAAGTTCCAACACTGGGTCAGAACCTTTATGGAGACCCCTACAGCTGAATTTTGTAAAAGTGTAGGTAATGCAGAGATAGTGTAATAAAAAACTCTGGGTGAGTGGCGACTATGCATATTCAAAAGCCTTTTCTCCAACTGTAGCCAGATAGGAAGATGTGCATCGGGTATGGCCTCAAACCATCTCCCCATTTTGGACAGATGACTCGGCCAATAATATAACATAAAATTGGGGAGGCAGAGTCCACCTCTCTCCTTGGGTAAATTAAGTTTTAAGAAGGCCAGTCTAGGATGTTTGCCTTGCCAAATAAATTTAGAGAGAGCAGAGTGGAGCTACTAAAAATAGGACATTGGGAGCCAGATGTTCAGTAAATTTAAAGGGTAAAAAATACAGGGCAGTACATTCATTTTTATAATACTGATATGACCCCATAAGGACAATGGGAGTTTGACCCATCTTTGAAGATCCTGCTGTATCCTCATCACCAAATCATCCAGATTGAGTCTCCTGAGAGCCTCTGGGTCTCTAGTGAGATGTATGCCTAAATATTTGAATGAGGAGGGAGACATCTCATACCAAAATAAGTAAAGTTGACTTGGTGTATGAGAGCATTTAATGGGAATATAACTGATTTGGATAAGTTCAGCTTATATTTAGCTACTTGACCAAACTGATTAATAATTTGCAGTGCATGTGTTAGTGAGGTTTCTGGATTGGCCAAATGTAAAAGAATATCCTCTGCATAAACTGAGAGGGTCAGGGATTGCTGTTATACTAAACAACCTGTGACCTGGGGCGAGTTCTTAATACTAAGTAACAGGGGTCCCAAATATAAATTAAACAAAAAGGGAGACAGGGGACAACCTTGCCGAGTGCCAGTGAACAGGGGGAACCCCATTACAATAAATTCTAGCAGTGGGTGACTTGTATACCGTCCGAATCCATTGAATAAAGGTTTCTGGAAAACCCATTCTCTTAAGAGTAGCCCAAAGAAATTCCCAGTTTACTCTATCGAAAGCTTTTTCTGCATCTAATGAGATTAAAGCCATGGGAGTCTGGGAGTCTTGGGCAACCTGAAAAATATGTGAGAGGGTTCGCAGATGATCGGCAGAAGATCTGCCTTGCACAAACCCCACCTGTTCGGGACTCAGCAAATGAGACCAAATCTGTTTAATTCTAAGAGATAGGATTTTAGTAAAAATTTTAGTGACATAATTCAATAATGAAATCAGACGGTAGCTGGCAGGCTCCTTCTGGGGTTTGTCTGGTTTCAGAATCAGAGCTATTGTGGCTTCCAAGCAAAGTATGGTCTAGGGGGTCTGAGGTGAACATATAATCAAATAGTTTCAGGAGAAGGGGAGCTATGTCCCTACAAAAAACTTTATAGAAGTTGGAGGGGAAACCATCGGGACCTGGGGATTTATCCAGCACTAGCCCATTAATCGCCTCCTCCACTTCAACCAGGGTAATAGGAGAGGCCAGAATCTTGCACTGCTGGGCCTGCAGGGAAGGGAGATTAAGGCCATCCAGAAATTGTTCAATATGGGAATGGGAGGGTTGAGAAGTAGCCTTACTATATAGGTCCCTGTAAAAGGATTAAAAGACCTGGGAAATATCCCGAGGGGAGGTTTTAATAGAGCCATCTGGGGAATACAGTGCAGGAATCAGTCTTGAGCTTTCTACTTTCCACAGTCGAAGGGCTACCATTCTACCTGGATTCTCGCCTTGATCAAAATAACGAGCTTTGGTTTTAAGGATGGTGTATTCTGCCTTATCCCTTAACAAATCCACATATTCGTTCCTAAGCTTCAGTAGGGCTTCCAGATTGGATTGGGAAGATGAAGAGGATAAGTTATTTTCAGTCATCCTTATTTGATTCGTTGACGAAATAACTCTAGCCCCTCTCTGTTTTTTCCTTTTGGAAGCTAGTTTATTGAACTCTCCACTGATGAAACATTTAAAAGAGTACCAAATCAAGTCCTCCCTGCATGTAGAACCCGTGTTGAAATCTATAAAGGAAGAGATTAGCAATTTAATGTGAGAAATTATTCGTTCCTTTTTTAGGAGTTGTGTGTTTAATTTCCATGAGGTGTCTCTTTGAGAGTCCAGATCGGGGGAGATCAAAATCCATGCCACGGAATGATCAGATATAACAATTGGTTCAATTCCTGTCTGGTGAGTACCAGCCAGAACAGTGTTGCTGATTAAAATGAAATCAATTCTGGACCACGACCGGTGGACTTGAGAGTAAAAGGAAAAGAGCCGACTAGAGGGATTGAGCAAACGCCATGGGTCACATAAACCCAATAAATCCATAAAGTCCCTCAGGGTGAGTTGTGGAGGGGAAAGGGGGTTTAATGGCCTATAGGTTTTATCTAGGTCTTGTGATGGAGCAATATTCCAGTCACCCGCTAGAATTAGCAAGGAGGGCAAAAGTCAACTCAATTTGTCAGCCAAGCTCATGAGAAAGTCCGCATCCCTTCCTACTGGACCATAAATTGCCCCTAACACCACCCTGACATTATTGAGTATACCTTTAACAATAATAAATCTGCCCTCTTGATCTGTTAGACGTTCCTCTGCCACAAATGATATGTGTCTTTTAACCAATATAGCCACCCCTCTGCTAGATGATGACCCACAAGACATGAAAATCTGAGAGAAACCCTGCCGGTGTAGCACATTGGTTTCTGAAGCCATGAGATGGGTTTCCTGCATCAAAAGAATGTCAACATTTAAAAAGGCGCAATTTTGGAGAACCTGATATCTTTTGGACAGATCTCTGATGCCTCTGACATTCCACGTTGCAATTTTAATTGGCACCATTGTCATGTATCTTTTTGTTGGGAGCATGTACCCCTAACCAATCAGACAATCCCAAAAGGCACACTCCAATCCCACCCCCATCCCCAACAACCCCCGTAGAAAAGAATTAGTAAGAAAAAGTTTCTCTACCCAAAGAAATTCGTAAAATGATTGAGTTACTAAAAGGGTAGATAATCCTAACCATCCAGTAGTAAACTCAAACCATGTAACCATAGGGGTAGAGATCAGGACAATAACCGGACCCCCCCCATAAACCCCTCAACACGGTTAACTGATCAAAGAATCCCAAAAGGAACAATCCAGTCCCAACCCCCGTCCACGTCAACCCTGTGAGAAAATATTAGTAAAGAAAGACAGACCTCCCCAAAAAGATTCTCAGAGTTTGTGTATTGATAAAAATGTGAGTAATATTAACCGTCCTATTATGAACTCAGACAGAACATTCGGTGGGAAAGACATCAGAACAATAACACCCCCTCCTCCTAAACCCTCAAACTATGCACAAAAGGTCCCCGAGTGAGTAAGGGAACAAATTTGGGCTTCTTTATAGCTGATATCGAGGACCAACCCCAATAGGCTGCAATCCCAAGAGAGGCAAAAACTGAGTTGAAATGCCCCATCTGAACTGAAATTCCGTAATCTGATTCTGGAAGGTATGACCAATAAAGTCGAAACACTCTCTGGCCACACTGCCTCTCAAGAAATGCGCCTTTCCTCCCCTTCCCTGGTGCGTAAAGCAGCTCTCCCTGAGTGCGATCCATCCCAAAGCCCCCCACCCACCAACCCCTTCAAGAAAATGGCAAACGCTAGCCCTAAATTAGAGTAGTAATGCTCAGCATATTAAGGGCTTTATAAGGGGGGATAAGTTGTGAATTCCTCAAAATTGAGATGCAGCATTAGCTTCCTCGCAACCCTAACGAATCCACTATTTCCCGAAAAGGCTGTTAATTCAGGTAAATTCGTTTAAAGGCTCACTTACCCAAATGATTCGATAATCAGGAGGGCGGAGTCCCCAAAGCTCCCAACTAAATGCTACATCTATCTCCATCCCTGGGACCTTCCCGACTCCGAGGAAGCAAGGAGTGACAGGAGGACCTGAAAACCAATGGGACCAACTGGTCCACCCCAGCTAACAACATACGGAAACATTCTCTAAACCAAAGGTTCCCGGCCCCACCCCTGGAGTGCACCGACACTCCGCTGAGCTAAAATCAGGACCACTAGGCCTCACAACAGCCTTCCACCCCGCTCAGCCAACCCCCAAGGGATGAAAGGAGAAGAGAAGTAGGGAGACATCAAACAGGTGCAAAATTAACCCCAGTAGCACAAAAGTCCAATAGTCCTCAGGCAGCTGCAACAAAAGTTCATCCTGGCTTAAATAAATTGGGTAATTTGGTGGTGAGATCAGTGGCTGCCTGCTCTGGGGATTCCTAGGAGTGCCAAACACCATTGATTGCCACCTGTAACTTGGTGGGGTAACTAATTTTGAAATGTATTCCTGCGGCAATCAGCTTGCTAACCGTAGGATGAAAAGCAGATCTTTTCTGACACATTTCAAAAGGGAGGTCTTGGGCTATCCTCAGCTTGTAATTTCCCCACAGAATGGCCTGGAGCTCCTTCGATTTAGATATCACATTCTGTTTTTCTAAAAAGCTTAAGAATTTCACAATTATCGGCCTTGGAGATGCCCCAGGAGGGGGTTTTGGTCTAAGGGAACGGTGAGCACACTCAATGTGATACTGTGGGTTGAGGGGGTAAGGACCAACAATCTTGGTAAAAAATTTCTGTAAGAAGGCGATAGTATCGACTCCCTCCTCTGATTCAGGTAGGCCCAAGATCAACACATTATTCCCTCTGCTTCTTCCCTCCAAGTCTTCCATTTTCAATTGGAGTTTGCTAACCTGCTGTCGCAGGTGAATGATTTCTGGATCAAGTTTCTCTCTCCACTTCTCCAGAGAGGGGGTTCTCGCCTCCGAGGCTCCCATTTTTGACGTTAGTGAGCTGAGGTCTCCATGGATAGACTTTAGCTCTGCAGAAATATCTTCCAGGGTTTCTTTGAATGGCAGCAATTCTTGGAGGAAGCGATCCTCAGTTAGTGGAATCATTGGAGAGCCAGAGGAGCTTTGTTTGGGAATATTCCCCGAACTTTGATGTTTGGATTTCTTGGATGATTTCTCTGGAGTGGGTGGCAGAGTATGTTTAATGCCGGCCTGCTTCATTTCAGCTTCCATATCGGCTGTAAAGCCAAGTGCGTTGCTACAAACCAGTAAAAGAGCAACCACTGGAGGCCAGACTGTTGAAGTAGCATCGCACCAGTATCTGGATCGTAACCTTTAGTGGTAGTAGGGTAAAAAAATTAATTAATAGCAGTTGGTAGGCAGGAGCTCCAGAGTAGTGCTGCTTCTAGGTGCTCTGCATCACGTGACTCCCCCTCAAGGCTTTGTTGAACTCTGCCTTCTCTTCTGGACTCTGCCTCCCCCCCGTTTTAGCAGTTGCCTCCCTCCTTCTCTTGTGCTTTCAACTTTGTTTGGTTTGTGCTGGTCTTTCTGCTTGGTTTGTGCCTCTGCTTCTAGGTCAGTATTTTGATTCTTCCTCCTGGTTGCAGTTTGTGCTTCTCCTTGTCCCTGTTCTTGCTGCACTCCTGTTTTCTTGTTCCCATGTTCTTTCCGCTTGGTTTCTTTTTGGGCTTCTTTAGTTTTCCTTCTTCTTTCTTTGGGTTTTCAGTTTTTCTAGTGTCCAGCTTCACCATTTGCTTTTTTATGCTGTCTGGCTCCAACTGAACTACTGACTCCTTGTAGCTGAATAGTTTATCTTAGTTCAGTTTTTAAAAAATGTTACTGTGCAGTATTGTGCCTTAGTAAGGGTGCTGTAACTAAATAATCTTCAGTTTATAATGTTTAGACAGAAGTAGTGATAGGCAGGAAGTCACATGACCCAGTTCCTACTTTCGGGTCACACTCAATATAAACTGACTCCCCGAATGAGCGGTTATTCATAATTATTTGTCCACATGTTGTGTGACAGCCCGAGTGGTGGTGTGAAAGTTCTAGCAAGCTTTGTCCGTGTGATATTCTGACTGGTGTGCTTGTTTCAGAGGTCTCACAGCAATGAGTGCTATGAAGACAGGAAGGACTCTGGGAGCTGTAGTTCATTAGGCAGACAACTGAAATATTCAGTAGTTCAGTTGTCTGCCTAATGAACTACAGCTCCCAGAGTTCTTCCTGTCTTCACAGCACTCGCTGCTGTAAGACCTCCAAAAGAAGCACACCAGTCAGAATATTTTAGTTCAGTTTTTAAAAAATGTTACTGTGCAGTATTGTGCCCTTGTGAGGGTGATGCAACTAAGTAATCTTAAATTTATAAGTGTTTAGACAGAGGTAGTGGGAAGCAGGATGTCACGTGGCCCAGTTCCTACTTCCGGGTCACACTCAATATAAACTGATACCCCGAATGAGTGGGTATTCATAATTACTTATCCACATGCTATGTGACAGTCCAGGTGGTGGTGTGACAGTTCTGGCAAGCATTTTATTTCTTTGTCCATGTGATATTCTGACTGGTGTGCTTGTTTCAGAGGTCTCACAGCAATGAGTGCTATGAAGACAGGAAGGACTCTGGGAGCTGTAGTTC
The DNA here is from genome assembly GCA_016271365.2 of Neoceratodus forsteri. Classification (NCBI taxonomy): domain Eukaryota; kingdom Metazoa; phylum Chordata; order Ceratodontiformes; family Ceratodontidae; genus Neoceratodus; species Neoceratodus forsteri. Next base: position 1,017,171,480 of record CM057454.1, on the reverse strand, counting down.
ATTAGGCAGACAACTGAACTACTGACTCCTTGAGGCTGAATAGCCTATCTTAGTTCAGTTTTTAAAAAAAGATTACTGTGCAGTATTTTGCCCAAGTGAGGGTGCTATAACTAAATAAGCTTAAGTTTATAATTGTTTAGACAGAGGTAATGGGAGGCAGGAGGTCATGTGACCTGGTTCCTATGTCTGGGTCATGCTCAACACAAACAGATGCCCCGAGCGAGCTCGAGAGGAGCGAGCACAGTCATTGCATGAAGAGACTTGTGAAAAGACATGCGTGTCACGTGTCTTGTGTGTCAGGCGGGGAAAAGAGGACAAGGGCCCCGAAACTGCTGGTTACCCAAAGGTAACAAGATATCTCTTAGGAAGGTGGTTTAAGTACTGAGCATAACTAAGTAGGTACTGAGAAAAACATATAGTCCATAAGAGTGTTGATACTGAACCACTACATGTAATGTTTTAGGGACTTACCTTCCCATTAGAAATTTGTACCTGAAAAATGTGATGAGTTAGACTAGAGCTTGTCAACAAGGAATATCATAGGAGCTACATGTTCGCTGTTATAAATACTGTCTGATGCTCTGTACTTCGCTGTTTTTATTCTGATCATTAGGGCTTGCTGATCATTATATCAGCTGCTTAAAAGTAAATATCTACATATATGGAGTAAATAAGTATAAGATAAAGTATTGAGCAATCTGACTAGTCATCCTCTGGGCAGGAAAAAAAGTAGTATTTTGAACTGCTCATTCTGCAAACATGGGGGATACAATAATGACTTTAGATTGAGAGGTGAGGCTTAAATGTATAAACTGTCAAATGAACATGCTATTTGACAAACTTCCAGAGTGTAGTATTTACATTTGTGACAAATGTGTCAGTAGTAGTGTAATGAGGGAAGATATAACAAACTTTTATAAAAAGCTGGCATTGATTGAAAAAAAAAAAAAAAAAAAGCTGACTTGTCCAGTAAAATCAAACGTATTAATAATAAACATCTCCCAGAAAGTACCAAGGCTATAGATAACTCAGGTCAATTGGAAGATCCTCCACAAACACAGGTGTCAAATGGTTGTAATTTAGTTCCTGATAAGTCACAAGAAACAAATGTAACCTCTGATAAAAGAAAATGGTCAAATGAGGACTGTGATTCAGAAGAAAATTATTTAAATGAATAGACAATGGTGGGTCACAAGAGTAAACACAGAAAAGGTAGATGGGCAATGAACTTTAAGCTGGTTCTGACAACCCAGTATACTCCCCTGGCAGTATAGCCTAGAGGTTAGAGTAACGATCTGTGAACGAGCTTGGTACATCCAGCAGACCAGACCTTTTTTTGATTCTCACAACCTCCACTTGCATACTGTGTGACTCTAAGCAAGTCACTTAACTGCCCAGTGCTCCCAGGTCGCCCCTGAAAACAGCCACTTGTGCCTAGTGGGCCTTACCCAGTTACCAAAGACTAAAATAAAATAAATAAATAAAATAAAATTTCCATAAATGAAAATTAACCAGATTTGTTACCTGTGTATGAGACACCTGAACAGGTAAACTCTGCCCAACATGATAGTAATATGTCTGAACAACCACAGTGCAATAAATATATTCCCCACCCTTAAAAATCCATAGAAATCATCAAAGTATAGTTGTTCAATCGAGACTGATCACACCATTAACATGGAAACTGGTTCTTCAGCTCTGAACCAAAGGCAGTACTTTGTCCTTGATGACTCGATTGTGAAATATATTGATAAAATTGTATGCAGAAAAGACAAACATATCATGTAGTACTTTTAGGGGGGCAAAATTAAATGATATCAATAAGATAGACAAGGATATACTTGGCAATGCTGGTTCACACCCCCTTGTGATTATTCACGCTGGTACTGATGACGTAGGTCACTCATCAATTGAGAAAGTCGAGCAAAATTTCATTACCCCTGGGGCAATTCTTGAAGGTCTGGGATGTGAAATCCACTTCTTGGAACTTTTACCTTTTCCAAGAGCTAACAGTATTAAATAAAATAAAATAAAACAAATCAATGAATGGGTGAGGAAATGGACCCTATCAAAGGACTGTTCCAGTGTTGCCCACTGGAAGATTTTTCCTAACATCTATGGCCTGTACAGCTGGGACTGGTTACAATTAAGTAGGAGGGGGTCCAATACGCTCAGAAAACTTTTGAGGACATCATTGCTAGACATTTAAACTCGGCAAGAAGGGGAGACAAGGGAAATCAAATAATTCCAGGTTCCATATCCCCATTAAAACACTGTTCTGGGACTAGACTGTTAGTAATTAATGCTAGAAGTATCAACGTGATTAAGAAAAGGGAACTAGAGGTGTATTTAATGGAAAATAGCATCGACATTGCTTGTGTCACAGAAACATGATGGGCAAGTCTAGTTCATGGATGAATAACATTCCAGGTTACCAGCTGTATTATAAAAATAGGGGCAATAGAAAAGGTGGAGGAGTGTGTTATGTTAAAAACAAGATAAAGTGCACTGAGATAAACTTTAATGACCATCATTCCACCCAGATTGAATCACTTTGGCTAACCTTATGCTTCCCAAACTCACCTAAATTAACCCTTGGAAAATGTTACCTGGCCTCGATCTAGTCCAAAAGAATATAATAATACATTTCTACATGAACTAGAACTAACATCTAACAAAGGGGAGATGGTAGTAGTAGGAGATTTCGATGCCCCAGGGGTAAACTGGGCTACACTTAAAGGATCAAATGAGTCTGAAAAAGATTTGACAGACACTTTACTATCTTATGGGTGTGAACAGCTCATAATGGAACCCACCAGAGAGTCCATGATTCTGGATCTAATAATTACAAATACTGATACTAGAATAATCCACCCTAGAACAGTTAATCATCTCAGTACCAGCAATCACTGTACGGTCCAATGTACAGTATTAAACTGTAAGATTAAAGATAAAAAAAATCATTGAGGATTAAAAATTATAAGAAAGCAGACTGGGAAAAATTAAGAGAGGCAGTAGGGGCAATTGATTGGGAAAACAAACTAAAAAATCTGGATACAGAACACAGCTGGAAACTAATAAAGCATACTATTCTTGAGGATGAGGCATTATATGTACCAGCTAGACCAAAATACAATAGTAAGGGCATTATTCCCCTATGGTACTTTGCATCTATTAAAAGACAAATTGGTAAAAAGAACAAAGCCTTTAGGAAAACTAAAATAAACCAGTCTGCATCACATAGGATGTCATATAAGCATGAACAGTTTAAACTAAAGAAAATGATCAAAAAGGCTAAACTGAACTTGGGAGTTCAGACTATCACACTCTAAAGATAACAGAGGATGTTATGCTTATATAAACAATAATAAACAATCAATAAATAAAATTACTTCCCTATCACAGGACAGTAAATCTATAACAGACAACCTAGAAATAGCCCAGAGCTTTAACTCATATTTCAATTCAGTATTTAACCAAACTCCCATATATTGAATTAAGGGCTCTACGACGCCAGTTTGACAACTTTATTGTTGACTGGCGTTACAGTGACGGCTTTATGTCACCCACAATTGCGGTTAGCATAAAACCGTTCACTACAGACTTTGTTTTCTGAGTCGGAGTTGATTTGGGGAGGGGGTGCAGGACCCCCAGAAAGCAGTGCCAGGTCCTGTGGTAACAGCACAGTTGCCTGTCGATGTTGTCGCTGTACTGTCATTCACAGGGCAGGTTTCACTGTGCGATTGGCATATGCTGAATCAAGCATAAACACTGCTAATACATGCCAAATACAGTTTAAGATTTCTGAGGTACTACTGTAAATGAACTGTAAAATCTGAAAACAAAAACCTCACCAGGACTGGAAAACAATTAACCTCATAATATTAAAAGAACTTGCCCCAATAATAGCCTCACCAATGATTGTTTTACTTAACAAATTCCTTGACTCTGGGCATGCTCCAACTGATTGGAGAATGCCACAGTAATTCTTATTTTTAATACAGGAATAGAAGCGAGGTTTCAAATTACAGGCCCAGAAGTCTCACCTTGTGTTGCAAACTAATGGAGAAATGATTAAAAAAGGAAATTGAGCAAGAGATAACTAACCTAGGACTGGAAGACACCACTCAACACGGTTTCAGTAAAGGACTATCTTGTACAACAACCTTGTCTCTTTTTATAATACTGTGAGTGACAGCATCGATAGGGGTAAACCTGTAGATGTCATCATAGGTATCATAGGTAGTTACAAGCTAGTGGACAGTAGTCCGCAATGCTTCCCAAAAGAGAGAATTGCTTAATTAAGACAGAATTTTCACCTTGTCCTCCATTACTGAATCCAGTTTAAGTTTAAAAGAGTCCATATTTGGGCTGTCTACAACTTCGGCTGGGAGGTAATTCCAAGTAGGGATAGCCCTGAGGCTAAACCATTGCTTTCTTCTCAAAGTATTCCATTTATCCACTTGTAGTTGTTTAGAATGTCTTCTATTGCTAACTCTATAGTCGGAAATAGCAATTTCTGATCCATTACTGATGGTGGGGTCCTTTAGTGCACTATAGATTAGACACATATCACCTCTCAGTCTTCTATACTGGAGCGTGTACATGTTTAAAAGTCTGAGCCTTTCCTCATATGGCCTATCCTTCATCCCTGAAATGGCCTTGGTAAACCTACGCTGCACCCTCTCGACTCTTAAAATATCCTCTTTATGGTATGGGGACCACACCTGAGCACAGTACTCAAGGTGTGGCCTAACCAAAGTGATAAATAAGGGGAACAATGCCTCCCTTGTACGACTGGCTACATGTCTGAAGATACAGTTAAGATTTTGATTTGCCTTGTTAGTCTGGATTCTACAGTGAGTTCTAAATTTCGATCCAGGGTAACAAAGAGCCCTAAATCTTTTTCTTGTACAGTTTCAAGTAGAGTATCATTTCCCATTTTGTATTTGAGGTGTTGGTTGTATATACCAAAATGCATAATTTTGCATTTAGAAGTGTTCAGGACAAGCTTGTTATTACAAGATCAGTTTAGTATTTTATCTAAAACAGGCTGAAGAGTAGAACTGTGTAATGTATTGTTCACCATGGCACCTATGCAACAATCGACAGCAAATTTTAACATCCATATGCTGGGATTATTGATGGTAAGAGTAGAGATGTATATATTAAAAAGGCAGAGACCCCACTCGTGACAGGTGCCCAATTGTATATAGGAAAAGCATTTGATACTGTCTCGCACGAACTTTAGTTAATAAACGAATTAAACAGGGTTTCAATTTGTTCATTGTAGGATGGATCAAAAAATTGGTTAAAACAACAAACTCAGGACATTAGAGTAAATGGTCACCACTCTGATCAGGGATGTGTCACCAGTGGTGTCCCCCAGGGATCTGTGTTGGGACCCATGCTCTTTGAGTTGCATAGAAACATAGAATTTGGTGGCAGATAAGGACCGCTTGCCCAACCTAGTCTGCCCATTTCCCTACCTAATGAATATGCTGCAGATCCTAGTTAATGAACAGCCTACTTCCTCCTACCCCCCCACTAGAATTACCTTATGTCTGTCCCATGCATTCTTGAATTCCCCCTCTGTTTTTGACCCCACAACCTCCTCTGGAAGGCTGTTCCATGCATCCACAACCCTCTCCATGAAAAAAAACTTCCTCACATTATCACTGAGCCATCCCCCTGTCTATCTTCAAATTGTGCCCCCGTGTTCTTGCACATCTCTTTTTCTGAAAGATGCTACCCTCTTGGACTTTGTTCATTCCCTTGAGGTACTTAAAAGTTTCTATCATGTTCCCCCTCTCCCTCCTTTCCTTGAGGGTATACATATTAAGCACCTTTAGTCTCTCTTCATATGTCTTCTGGTACAGAACCTGCACCATTTTGGTTGCCCTCCTCTCTGCCTCCACCCTGTCTATGTCTTTGCAGAGATGGGGTCTCCAGAACTGCACGCAGTACTCCAGATGGGTCTCAGCAACTGTCTGTAGAGAGGGATAACAAATTCCTGTTTTCTACTGGTGATGCCTCTCCTTATGCATCCCAGTATCCCCCCAGCCCTCCTTATTGCCTTCTCACATTGATTGCCCACCTTTAGGTCATCTGATATAACTACCCCCAGGTCCCTTTCCATTTCTGTTGTTGTCAGTATCTCACCCCCCCCCATTGTGTACTCTTCCCTGGGTTTTTGTTTCCCTACATTTGACCATTCCTCCAACCTTGCCAAGTCCCTTCTTGTCCTTTCCACTCCACCTTGTGTATCAACCCTGTTGCAGATCTTTGTGTCATCTGCAAAGAGTCGTACCTTTCCTTCCAGTCCCTCTGCAATGTCACTTATAAAGACATTAAAAAGGACTGGACCCAGTACTGAACCCTGCGGTACACCACTAGTAACTCCCTTTTCTTCACTGTGGACTCCGTTTACTATTACCCTCTGTGTCCTGTTGTACAGCCAGTTTTTTTACCCAGGTTAACAGCCTAGGACCTACTCCCTGGCTGGCTAATTTGTTTATTAATCTTTTGTGCGGGACTGTGTCAAATGCTTTGCTAAAGTCTAGGTAGGCCATGTCCACGGCCCCTCTCAGGTCTACTACTTTGGTCACCCAGTCAAAGAAATCTATTAGATTCATCTGATATCACCTTCCTGCTGTGAATCCATGCTGCCTTGGGTCCTGTGCCCCACTGGCCTCTAGGTACTCAATAATTCTTTCCTTAAGAAGTGATTCCATAATTTTCCCTACCACTGAGGTCAAACTGACAGGTCTGTAGTTTCCTGCCTCTGTTTTGCTTACACTTTTGTGAAGGGGAATCACATCCGCCCTCCTCCAGTCCTCAGGTACCACACCATCCTCCCATGATTTGTTAAAAAGGGTAGTCAATGGTGTTACTAGTTCTCCCCTTAGTTCTTTTAGAATTCTGGGGTGAATCCCATCAGGCCCCATTGCTTTGTCCACCTTCAGTTTTAGGAGGCCTTTCAGAACCCTTTCTTCGGTGAAAGGACCAATATTAACCCCCCATCCAGAGTGCTTCTATTGACTGGAATGGGTACCTCCCCCTCCTCTTTTTTGTGAATACTGAGCAGAAGTATTCATTCAGTATCCTTGCTTTTTCACTGTCCCTCTCTGCCCACCCACCCTCCTCTTTATTCAGCCTCAGTATCTCTCCCTTTGTCTTTCTTCGCTCCCTAATGTACCTATAAAAGGTTCTTCCCCCTTCTTTAATGAGTTGGCTATGTTTTCCTCAGTTTGGACCTTTGCTATTCTGACTGCCTTCCCCACTTCCTTCTGCTTTAACTGGTACAGTTCTTTGTCCTGCTCCTTCTGTGTTTCCTTATACTTCCTGAATGCTGTATTTTTCTCCCTAACCTTCCCCGCCACCTCTTTTGAGAACCATAGTATTTTTTTATTTCATTTTGATTTGTTTATTTGCTTCACACAAAGGCTTGTTGCCTCTGTGATAGCAGTTTTGATGTGTCTCCATTGTTCCACCACCCCTCCTTCTTGCCTGTTTGCTAGTGCTTTTCTGAGGCATGTTCCTATTTTGACAAAATCAGCCTTCCTGAAGTCCAGTACCTTCACTTTGTGTGGCTTGACTCTACAGCTGAGTTTATCGTGAACCATACTGTTTGGTGGTCGCTTGTTCCCAGATGGCTACCAACTTCTAGATCCGAGATCCTCTCTCCATCCCCATTTGAGAGTGCCTGGTCTAAGATTGCTCCCTCAAGAGTGGGTTCCAGCACTAGCTGTCTGAGGCATGCCTCCTGTAGGGCATCAAGAATGGCCCTGCTCTTGGATGTGGCTGTAACAAAGGTGCTCCAGTTAACATCTGGCATATTCAGGTCCCCCATCAGCAATATCTCCCCTTTCTCTGCCATCCTAAGGATGCCTTCTATTATTTCCTTGTTCATTTCCTCCCTGAGATGGGGGTCAATATACAACCCCTGTGTGGATTGTAGTGCCATTTCCAGTCTCCAGGGTGACCCACAGTGCCTCCTCTCTTCCCTGTTTACCTTTTAGTTCCATTGCTTTGATCCCTTCCCTTACATAGACAGCTACTCCTCCTCCTCCTCCTTCTCTTCTACCCTCCCTGTCCCTCCTGTAGATTGTGTACCCTAGTATGTTGACATCCCAGTCATGGTTCTCTGTGTACCATGTTTCTGTGACTGCCATAATATCCCATCATCCCTCTTCCATCAAGGCCACCAGTTCAGGGAGCTTGTTACCTAGACTATGGGCATTGGTACTCATTACCCTCCATTTTTTGATGGCCTTACCACTTTTTGCCCCATCCCTGTCCTTACTGCCTTTGCCTTTTTCTCCATTTACCCCTGCCCTTCTCCCTATTGACTTCTCTGTCTTGGTGTTTACCTCACTAACTACCCTGATTTTTTTGGAGGGGGGGCTAGGATTTCCCTTCACCTTTTCAGTGCCCCCCACTTGACTAGTGTAAATGCTTGCCAATGAAACATTTAAATGTATTACTTAGGATCTGGTTCCCTTCCTGGATGGATGCATACCATCACACCGGTATAGGCCTGCATCTCTCCAGGTGGATCCCCAGTCCCCAATGAAGACAAAACCCTGAGCTCTGCACCAGTTTTTCAACCACTGATTGAATCTCATGGTGTGGAGCACCCTAGCCTCACCCATGCCATAGACAGGCAGCACCTCCGAGAAGGATACTATATGTGCTACTTGTCTAAGGCCCCTCCCAACTCCACAAACTCCTCCTGCACTGCTCTAATCCCTTTCCCAGCCAGGTAATTTGTCCCTAGGTGGACAATGACATCCAGCTTCCTCCCCCATGCAGCTGCTCCCGTGATCCTGAGGATTCATTTCTCGTGCCTCCAAGCCATGGCACCAGGCAGGTACCTTGCCTCCCTCTTCCCTCCCTCCCTCAGTTCTACCCTCCCAACAATGGAGTCCCCCACCAGGAGTTGTTTCCTTCCCCTGAGGGGGTCCCATGTCACCCTCCTGTGGGTCTCCTTTATGAAGGTTCCCAGCCTCCTCCTTGGTCTCCACTGCAGGTGCCTCCATAGAGGAACGGCACTCTGCCAGAACAGTATATAAATTGTGGAGAGGTACAACTGGAGGAATGCACCTCTGTTCCACCACTCTCACCCTCCCTGAGCCCACTGTGGTCCAACTGCTCCGCTTTCTTTGCAAACTCTGAGGCAGTGGCAGTGGACCTGGTAGTCTCTGGGTGGGAAAGGAGGTCCCCTGAATCCTGGCCAACTCAGTCTGGAGATGAGCAACCTCTTCCCTCAGCCCAGAGAGGTGCCTGAAGATGGCATAACACTGCATCCTCTAGTACATATCCCGGAAGACTGCTGCTCCACAGCCACTGCACTGTACTGTACCACTCCCATCATGTCTTATTTGTGGCCCCTAAATTGTTGTTTTGTATACTTACTCTTTCCTCTCTCTCTTTATTTTATTTATTTATTTTTTCCTCTTTACTTTCTACTGCCTCCGTGCCCCTAAAGCTCCTGATCTTCCTGATCTGGGACAGTAAGTTCCTATATTCCTCAGTATTCTCCTTCTTACTTGCTCAGAGTCAGACCTCCAGCAGCTAGTGGGGGATGTAGAGCTACTCTTTTCCTTCTAGAATGGTGAGTCTTTTGTACCTCTGTGATCACTCCCTTCCTGCTCCCAAACAGGAAGTTCCTGTTGTTAGTCAAATCCTGTGGCTATAAAAGTAGAACTGGCTAAAGGGAGAGGGAGGGGAGCAATGGAGGGCAATATAGTCCCAGTAAAGTTCTAACAGCAGATCCTTCCTCTTGCTGTCATCTGCCACAAGCTATCTAGGTCAGTTTTTAAATGCAGACACCTGGCTTCCTTCTCTGTAAGCCACTCCCCCAATTCAGTTTCTTTTTCACCTAGCTAACTGCACAGATAACAGTTCGTTCACCCAACTCAGACAAACACACTCTTTTTATGTTGATTGCGCTTGCAGCTTTCCAGAAGCAGGTTGTGGAGGTGCAGCACTGTTGTGGCCAATGCCCCCACAGCCTTTAAAGGCTTGGCCCATTTTCCCCAATGCCGTGGCACGCTGCTGCTGACACTAGTTCAGCCAGCGTGCCACAACCTTGTAAGGTTTCAGCCGCTGCAATCAGGGGCCACCTTGTTATTGCAGCATAAGCCATTCGCTGCAATGAAGAAGTGACCTGTCATTGCTGGGCGGAACCTTGCTACTGTGATATTGTTTGTGAACATGGCAGCGGCTTGCCACCAAGTTCACAAACAATATTAAGCTCCCCCCTGCCGAGGGGGTGCCCAATCTCCCTCAGCAGCATGTGCCCCCCCACTGTGTTTGCTTGCCGACAGGGGCCCCATTCCCCATCGGCTTCAGTGCCTCAAGGTTGATGTTGCCGACAGGGGAGCTCACTCCCCATCTGCATTATGTAACCACTCCCACTTTTGTTGTGTGCCGATGGGGTGCCCAATCCCCATCGGCATAATATCACCCCCCCGCTTTTGTTTTGTGCCAACAGGGGTGCCCAATCCCCTGCGGCTACAGCTGCCCCCCAAAAAAGACTCCATTGGCAAGCTGGGAGCCCACCCCAGCATGCCACATGCCCCTGTAAAAACCAAAATGGTCCTGTGATGTTTGTTTTTTTTTCCCTGTGGAAAATGGAAACGGTCCCTCAGTGGTCTCTCTGCCTCCCTCCCACAACCCTCACCCACCGACTGTGCACCCTGCCTCCCTGCACATCCCCTCACCCCATACTTACCACCGGAGTCCGGTGTGACCATCTTCTGTGGACCGGGAACACCTCTGCACTCTTCAAAGCCGACCACGAACTGAGGAAATGCTGGTAAGCTGTATAATGGAATAAATAGGGTTTTTTCAACTTTGATGCATATCTCAGGCATTTTTTGGAATTTTGGCACCACATTTTCAACATGGGGTTTTTGGGACCCCTTCTTATGAATTTTGGTACTGTCAAGGCATTATTCTACCCCGAAAGGTGATTTTACGGTCACTGCATGGAATCCCCTTTCGGGACTGATTAACAAAACGACAGTGCCAGTGTTCATGAGGTGGGCTCTCAAAAAGCTTATATTGCAAATTTTGTGGAAAAAATCCAAAAAATGACTGTTTTGCTAGTGTGCATTGCGCAGTTGCTACGCACGCTCGTGACTTTGCAAATTTGCAATATTTTCACACCAGATTTTCAGCATTGCCATTTTTTCAGACCTCCTTGTGAACAGTACAGCTGTCATTTTCCACATCCTGGCCAAAATGTGTTTTCGCACTTCCGGCAAAGAATAGCATTGTTGCTGTGGGAAATTAGTGTTTGGGACAGATTAAGAAAATGATAGTGACACTGTTCATGAGCAGAGGTCATAAAATGCCTATGTTGAAAATTTGGTGACGATACTCCATAAAATGACTGTGTTACAAGCGTGCGTTGCGCAGTTTGCACGCACGCTCGTAACTTCGCGAATTAATATTTTCACTCCAGATTTTCAACATTGCCATTCTTCTGCACCTCTTTATGAACAGTACAGCTGTCATTTTTCATATCCTGGCCGAAATGTGTTTTTGCAGTTCTGTCACAGAATAGCACAGTCACTGTGGGAAATCCGTGTTTGGGACACATTATGAAAATGACAGTGACACTGCTCATTAGCAGAGCTCCTAAAATGCCTATGTTGAAAATTTGGTGACAAACGTCCATAAAATGAGTATGCTACAAATGTGCATTGTGCAGTTTCCACTGCCGCTCGTACCTTCACAACTTTGCAATATTTTCACTCCAGATTTTCAACATTGTCATTTTTCCACACCTCCTTATGAACAGTGCAGCTGTCATTTTTCACATCCTGGCCGAAATGTGTTTTCGCTCTTCCGACACACAATTGCGCAGTCGCTGTGGGAAATCAGTGTTTGGGACACATTAAGAAAATCACGCTGACACTGTTCATGAGCAGGGGTCCTAAAATGCCTATGTTGAAAATTTTGTGATGAAACCCCATAAAATGACTATGTTACAAGCTTGTGTTGTGCAGTTTCCATGCACCCTTGTAAGTCTGCAAATTAGTAATACTTACACACCAGATTTTCAGCACTGGAATTTGTTCACACCTCCTTATGAACAGTACAGCTGTCATTTTTCACATCCTGGCCAAAATGTGTTTCCACGCTTCTGGCACAGAATACCACAGTCACTGTTGAAAATCAGTGTTTGGGACAGATTAGGATCGAGCGACTGAGAGAGGGAGGAGTGACCGAGCTCAACTGAGCTCTGTCTTGACTGCTGTGGATTTCTTTGTGGGCAGGAAAAGGCACCAATGCAGGTAGGAGCCCAGTACAAAAGGACAGCCTGTAGCATCAGGAGACACAGAATGAGTGAGTGAGGGAGGAGGAGTGAGTGAGCTCAACGGAGCTCTGTTGGGACTGCTCCGGATTTCTTTGTGGGCAGGAAAAGGCAGCAATGCATGCAGGGGCCCAGTACAAAAGGGCAGCCTGCAGTGCTGGGAGAAACAGAATGAGCGACTGAGAGAGGGGGGAAGTGAACGAGCTCAACTAAGCTCTGTCAGGACTGTTGCAGATTTCTTTGTGGGCAGAAAAAGGCGGCAATGCAGGCAGAAGCCCAGTACAAAAGGCCAGCCTGCAGTGTCTGCAGAAATGGAATGACCAAGCGAGAGACTGGGAGTGAGCGACCTCAATGGAGCTGCGTCAGGACTGCTGCAGATGTCTTTTGGACAGAAACAGCCGCCAACGCAGGCAGGAACCCAGTACAAAAGGGCAGCCTTCAGCAGCATGAGACACAGAACGAGCGAATGAGGGAGGGGGAGTGAGTGAGCTCAACAGAGCTCTATTGGGACTGCTGCAGATTTCTTTGTGGGCAGAAAAAGGCAGCAATGCATGCAGGGGCCCAAGTACAAAAGGGCAGCCTGAAGCGGTGGGAGAAACAGAATGAACGAGTGAGAGAGGGGGAGTGAGTGAGCGAGCTCAACGGAGCTCTACTGTGACTGCTGCAGATTTCTTTTTGGTGAGAAGAAGGTGGTAACGCAGGTAGGAACCCAGTACAAAAGGGCAGCCTGCAGCGCCAACAGAAACGGAATGAGCGAGTGACAGAGGGAGAGTGAGCGAGCTCAACGGAGCTCTGTTGGGACTGTTGCAGATTTCTTTGTGCACAGAAAAAGCCGCCAACAGAGGCAGGAGCCCACTACAAAATGGCAGCCTGCAGCGCCAGGAGAAACAGAATGAGTGAGTGAGACAGGCAGAGTGAGCAATCTCAATGGAGCTCTGTCGGGAGACATGCAGATTTCTTTGTGGGCAGAAAAAGGTGCCAATGCAGACAGAAGCCCAGTACAAAAGGGCAGCCTGCAATGCTGGGAGAAACACAACTAGTGAGTCAGAGAGGGGGAATGAGCATGCTCAACGGAGCTCTATCATGACTGCTGCAGATTTCTTTGTGGGCAGAGAAAGGCGGCAACGCAGGCAGGAGCCCAGTACAAAAGGCCAGTCTGCAGTGCCGGCAGAAACAGAATGAGCGAGTGAGAGAGGGGGACTGAGCTAGCTCAATGGACCGTGTCAGGACTGCTGCAGATTTCTTTGTGGGCAGAAAAAGCCAACAACAGAGGCAGGAGCCCAGTACAAAAGGGCAGCCTGCAGTGCCAGCAGAAACAGAATGAGTGCGTGAGAGAGGGGGAGTGACTCACCTCAGTAGAGTTCTGTTGGGACAGCTGCAGAATTCTTTGTGGGCAGAAAAATGTGCCAATGCAGGCAGGAGCCTAGTACAAAAGAGCAGCCTGCTGCACCGGGAGAAACAGAACAAGCGAGTGACACAGGGGCAGTGATCGAGCTCAATGGACCAACGCAATCAACATTCAGCATTGACAAATGCTTGCTTTTATTTGTTCTTTGTTTTTAGCCTAAATTGAGGTTCCCAGTAGTAGAGTTCTAGTTCTTTAGTCCAGTAAAGTAGTAAAGTTCTAACAGCAGCTCCTTCCTCTTGCTGTCCTCTGTCCCAAGCTATATCAGTGACATGGACTCAGGAATTAGAAGTGTCATAGCAAACTTCGCTGATGACACTAAAATAGGAGGAGAAGTGGATTCTGATGAAAAATATTTATCTTATTGCCAAGACCTGGATTGCATTGTCAAGTGGGCTGCTAACAACAAAATGAAATTTAATTCATCAAAATGTGCAGTGCTTCACTTTGGCCATAGCAATCCCAACCATACTTACCATCTAGGAAGGAAGATACTGAAAATGTCAACCAGAGAAAGGGATTTGGGTATACTGGTAAATTACGACTTATCTTCTAAAGACCATTGCCAGTATGAAACAAAAACAGCAAATAGACTGCTATACTCAATAAAAAAATAATTTATTAGTAGAAATAAACACTGCATACTGAGGTTGTACAAATCGTATATTATTCCACACTTGGACTATGGCTGCTCAATATGGAACCCTTACCAAAGGAGGGGGATGTAAACCTACTAGAAAGAACTCAAAGAAGAGTTACAAAATCAATCTCTGGTCTATCAACTATGAGCTGTGAAGATAGACTCCACTCACTAGATCTATTTAGTTTTGAAACTAGGAGGAAAAGAGGGGACTTACTATTATTATTTAATATCCTGAAAAATCTAAAGCTTATGGAACAGTGGTTTACAACTAAATACTATGACAACTCAGCTATGCTCTCACAATAGGCAATTGTTAGTCCCACATGTGAACACAAAAAAGAGACATAATTTCTTTATAGTTAAAACTGCATGAGTATGGAACTCATTGCCCAGGGGACTGGTTAATGCTCCATCTTTTGAGTCCTTCAGAAATGGGCTTATTATTTATTTATTTATTAAATTTTGCTGACCGGGTAGGCCCACTGAGCCCCAAAGGTCCCTTTTTCAGGGGCGACCCAGGATAACAATACAAGATAAAATACAGTGGAGAAAAACTTTTGATTACATAGGTTGTTCAAGCATAAGGTGGTTACAGACATGGTTATCATCATGACACAGTTTTGCCTTGGTACTACTTGGCATAGCGATATACATGAGGTAGCATTGGTCCCTAGGTGTCCAGATACTAGAGGGAGGTACATGGTCAGCTCACCTTTGGGAAGGTTTGATGCAGAAAAAGGAGATACCTTAAGAGCCGTGGCAGTGGCATGCACTTGTGGCCAGTATATGGGACTTGAGCCTGGTGCAGAAGTTCGTGAGTGAGGAGGCGTCCTGGACCGGGGGGCTTGTTCCATAAGCTGGGGGCTTGGCAAGAAAAGGATCTGCCGTCAGCATTGGTCCTTACTCTGGGGACTTCTAGTAGTGTTCGTTCTGATGTCCTTAAATTCCTAGGGTTGAGTTTAATGGCTATGGTTCCAGCTATGCTTGGTGGAGCGGGGGGTTTGAGTAGCTTGTAGGCCTGGACAAGCAATAGGTATTGGAGGCGAGCGGCCAATGTGGGCCACCGGAGCTGGGCCAGAGTGTCACAGTGGTGACGTTGCGGGTGGTCTTGGGTAGCAAACCAAGCTATTTTGCTGTATAGGATTTGCATCCTGGATACCTCTTGCTTTGCCATGCCCTGTATAATTGGGGCCGCAGAGGTCAGGGTAGGGAGCAGGACACTTGTCACAATGGAGAGCCTGGCCTCAGGGGTGAGCTGGTCCCTGAGTTGGTACAAGGTACTGAGTTTGCGATGTAGGATCCTGGTGACCTGGTCCATGTGGTCCTTGTAGGTGATAGACTGATCCAGAGTTAGGCCTAAGCATTTTAGGGAGGGAACTACATTAATGCTTTTGCCAGAGAGTGTGGTTAGTCGGAGGGATGAGGACCTGTCAAGTCCCAGTGATCTTGGCCCGAATAGCATTGCCTTGGTTTTGTCTGCATTAAGTACCATTCTGTTCTCACACAGCCATGTGTCTAGGGATGTGAGTTCCTTTTGGAGGAGCGGACCAAGAGCGGCCACATCGCCCAAGGGTCGGTAGATGACAGTGTCGTCAGCGTACTGTACAACCAAGCTTTCCCCACAGTAGGTACTTAATTCATTGGTAAATAGGGAGAATAGGAGGGGGCCTAGTATTGAACCCTGAGGTACTCCCTGTTTTAGAGGTAGTGGCTCTGACATGGCCCTCTTCCATGTGACCCTCTGTGTCCGGCCTGATAAATAACTCCCAAACCACTTGAGGGCATGGGGGTCTAGGCCCACACTGTGCAGCTTCTGTAGCAGAAGATTGCGGGCTTGACAAATACCTTTTGAAAAATTACCTTAAATAACCCCACTGAGAGTGGGAGACAATTTAATGGGCCTATGGTCTACTTTGTCTAATCCTTCCAAGTAATTTGCTGTTGTTTCTATTCTGTGCAGCACTCTCAGTTACAACTAAAATCCCTCATTGTTTATACCTGGGTGGCTACTAGCTGAGCAGCCACCCAATCAGTGTTTTGCTGTTGTGTATCAGCAGCCTGCCTCCTGGTTTTTGTTTCCAACTTACTCTATTTTCCTTAGCAGTTTGCTTTGTTTTTGCTGCCTACTATCGGCGTGTCGATTTCTGAATTTTACAACCCGGTAGCCTGGCTTACAGCTGCAAGCATTTCTCACGGTTATCACTTTATTCGTCTCTTGCTCTAGCCCTCTGCTGAGTCATCTTGAACTTCATGCTGGCTAGTGTTTTTGTGTGATTTTCTGTCCTTCTTTTGCTTGCCTCCAGCTGCCACTCTGTGCTTCTCTCTATCTTCCTCCTTGCTTCCTCCCATTTGTTGCAACCCTGCAGCTTTCTGGGTTCCCTCCTGTTGCCGCTTGCCCGAGACTGTCTATGTTTCCTCCCTTGCTGCTCGTCCCATGGCTGTCTGTGTTCACTCCAGTTGCTGCTCACCCTGCGGCCATGTTTCTTCCCTTGCTGCAAGCCCCGTGGCTGTTTGTGTTCCCTCCAGTTTCTGCACACCCCACAGCTGCATTTCCTCCCTTGCCACTCATCCCACAGCTGTCTGTCCTTTTTCCTGTTGCTGCTTGCCCAGCGGCTGTCTGTTTTTCTCCCTTACCACTTGTTCTGCAGCTGTCTGTGTTCCCTCCCATTACTGCTTGCCCCACGACTGTCTTTGTGTTTCTCCCTCCTTCCTGTTTGTTGCCTGCTGTCCCTTTACTCCCTCTGTTCCTGCCCCCTCCTGCTGCCACTTGCTCTGCAGCTCTCTGTGCTTTTTTTCCCCTTGCCGATCACCCCACAGCTTTCTTTCCCATTCAGGTATTTTATCCTCCCAGCCAGCAGGCTGCTCCATGGCTGTCTGTGTTTTCTCCCTTGCACCTCGGCCCATGACTTTCTGTATTCCCTCCCATTGGTGCTTGCACCACGGCTGTCAGTGTTCCTCCCAGTTGCTGCTCACCCCATGGTTGTCTGTATTTCCTCCCTTGCTGCCCATCCTATGGCTGTCTGTGTCCCCTCCCATTGCCGCTCACCCAACAGCTGAGTTTCCTCCCCTGCTGCTCACCTCGCTGCTGTCTGTGTGTTCCTCCCTCATTCTCGCTTGTTGCCTGTTCTCCCTCTACTCCCTCTGTTCTGGCCCCCTCCTGTTGCTGCCCACCCCACAGCTGTCTGTTCTTTTTCCCCTTGCTGCGTGGTTGTCTGTGTTCCCTACAGTTGCCGCTCACCCGTGGCTGTCTGTGTTCCCTTCCTTACCGCTTGCCCCTGTGGCTGTCTGTGTTTTCCCCCTTGCCTCTCATCCCATGGCTGTCTGTTTTTCCTCCCATTGTTGCTCGCCCCATGACTGTCTGTGCTTCCCTTGCTACTCGCACTGTAATTGTCTGTGCTGCCTCCCATTGCCACTTGCCCCATGGCTCTCAGCTGTTTCCTTGCTCCCTCGCACCTTGTTTTTCCTCTTCATTTTTTGGGGTTTCTTCTAAACTATCCCTCTCCACTGGAGTGGTTCCCCCTTATGGAAAGTGGCTAGGATGGTACCTGTTTTCAAACAAGAGGATTGAAAATATATTGAAAACTACCAACCCATAGCTACCCTGTCGGCTGTCAGGAAACTACTTGAGAATGTAGTAGAGGTACAGCTTTCTTTGCAGAAATATCACTCACTATCCCCAGAGCAACAAGCCTTTTTCAAGGGCCACAGTGGTAGCCAGTGATGGGGCAAATAGATAATAGCAAGTGTCAAAAGGGACACTGCTAGTTAGCGACAGTCATTGTGGTGAAATACCATGAGGGCAAAACATTTGGTAAAGGTGAGACTATTAAACTGCTCAGAGTGTCATAACCACAAACAAGCGTAGTCGCGAAACACAAGGAAGGTGACTATGTAAACCGGTGAACTGCATGAGGGTAACAAAAAAGGCAATAAGCATTTTGGCAACCCCTGAAACAGTGAACCATGCATGCTGTGCACAACAACAAACTGGCCAACATAGCATGCTGCCATATCCCCACGGCTCGCCATCATAGCCCCCGCCAACCACACTGCTGCAGCCACTGGAGCACACCTTGGGTGAAGAAGCACCACCAGCCAGCATGCCACCGTCGTGGCATAGGCCGACAGTGTACAATACCGAATGCCAACAACACCTGGGGGATGGCAAGTACAATGGGATTGAATCCTGAATTGTGCAGCACACCCCCCCAACAACATCAGCCATAATACGGTCTTGCCATCAATGGGAAGATGTTACAGTACTAGCAGCAACATGCAGTACTGGGTCAGCTGACAATGGCGTACTCACCGATAGGGTGCACCTACTGGCCGTGGTGCAAGGCATGGTCGACTGGGAGGCTTCTGTATAGAACATGCAGCATGACCCCTGCTCCCGCTGTCATCATCATACCCAGCGCGGGCCATAGGGGTCACTCTTTTATTCCTTTCTGACACCCCAGATGGTGGGGGGCACAGGCACGCTGGGTACTTGACAGGGCTGGCCTATTTAAAGGGGCCAAACCAGGAAGTCACCATCTCACAAGGATGGTCAACTGTAAGAATGGAGGAATGCTCATTCTTGACAAGCCAGAAGAGGAGACCCCTCCTTTCTGATATATCTACAGCCAGGAGAAGGGGTTCAGGGGGAAGGTGTTTTGGAAGTGTCCAGGACCACAAATATCAATGCCCTGTGAGGGTCCACACAGTGTTGGACCACATAGTCTTCACAGGGAGGCCACACAACTATGTGCCAGATGCTGGTGAGGTGGGTGTCCGCAGTGTACTGGGCACAGTGCAGGAATGTGCAGCACCAGCCTGGAGAGCACCTCGCAGGTGCTGGTACAGTGCACCACAGGCATGCCAGATGTGGTTGCTGGCAGGCTGCCAGTGTTACTGCTTGTGAAATGGACCATGCAGCTGGTCAGGCAGGCTGCAAGGGAGTCTCCTGCCACCCTGGCCACCATGGAAGACCTCATCATACCCTCAGAGTACACTGTCACAGGGGTGAGGGAAGAGATTCCTGCAGTATGACAGTGGGCCTGCAGGTGACAGGGTGCTCCTGTTTGCCACAGAGAGGTCCCTGCAGTTCTCACAGGGGTGCGAGGATTGGTTCCTTGATGGCACCTTTTGTGCCACACCACCACTATTTGGGCAGCTCTACACCATCCATGGGATGCACGTGGATGTTGTCATTCCCACAGTGTACATACTGATATGGAACCAGACCAAGACGGCATATACACACAGGTCTTTACAGAGGTGCTGTGGCTGTTGGGGGTTGCCAAACCCAGGGCAGTGCTACTCAATTTTGAGCGGGCAGTCTGGAGGGCATTTGTGATGGCATTTGAGGGCTGTGCCATACGAGGTTGCTTTTACCATTTTTGTCCGGCGGTCTGGCAGTGGATTCAACAGACCCCCGAGGTGCACACAAGATATGGCAGGGATGAGGACTTTGCATTCCAGCTCCGCATGATCCTCGCCCTGACATGGCATTCTATAGGGACAATGAGGAGCTCCACTGCCTGGTCCTCTACTATGTGGTGGACACCTGGATTAGGTGAGCTATTGGGCACACAGCTAGGCGGCAACCGCTGTACAAGGTGGACATATGGAATATGTATGAGCCCACTCGTGCTGGAGTTGCATGTAAAAATAATGCTGTGGAGGGCTGGCACCAGGGATTTAACACTAGGCTTGGTGCCAGTCATCTCAGCATTTGGCAGTTTTTTGATTGCCTCCGGGAGGAGCAGTGGCTCAGCGATCTCAGGATGGAGCAGCTGGTGTCAGGGGCCAGTGGTGCTGCCAAGCAGTGGAGGTATAGGGATCTGACACAGCATATTGAGGGCATCATTGCTGAGTATGGGTAGTGCAGCACAGCCAAGTACCTGTGGGGGCTGGCTTATAACTTCCTACTACAGGTGTAGTCAGCTGTGCCATATTCAGTGCTATTGCACTAGGGTCACCTTCGGGGTCCATCCGAGGTATCTGCTCCACTGAATGTTGTACCCTATCCCACCCCTCCCAGCCCACTGAGTGCTTCTGCTCCCCAATCCCCTCCACCCTTGCCTCTTGTAACAGCCTTTTCCCCATGCACGTGCTCGCTGTGTGGATGCCCCACCACACTTGTTGTGGTGCTGTTGCTCGTCCCCCCACCCCAGTACCATTGTGGCTTGTTGGGCATTCAGCCCTCCCATCTGCATTGCCAGCCTCTGCACCCTACTGCCTGTGGGTGCACTGTGCCAGCATCTGTCCTTCAGCCTGGCCACCCATCTGTAACCATCTATTTTGGTGCACTCTGTCCACCGTGGTGTGTCTTCCCCATCCCGTGTCATTCTGTTCTAACTTTCTCCACTGTGGACGGGTAGCGATCACGTCTGCTGCTGTAGTGCCTGCACCTTTTCAGTACTCACCGACATTCATTCACCTTTCTGACATGGAGCTGGCCACAGCACTGGTACAGCCCTTGTCAAGGTTATGTCTGAAATCAGGACTGCTACGGATTTTGGTAAAATGTCTGGAGCGATCTTTGTGGATCTCTCCATGGCCTTCAGTTTAGTGGATCATACCCTTCTGTGTGCTAAACTTCACTACATTGGATTGTCCCGCCCAGCCCTTACATGGTTCTCCAACTACCTTGATAGCAGACAACAGCTTGTTAAATATATCAGAGCATTTTTGGAACCTGCTCCTGTTAACATTGGAGTTCCCCAGGGATCTGTCTTTGGCCCTGTCCTATTCTTCTTGTTTATTAATAACTTCCCACTGGTCCCCACTCATTGCAATACTACCCTATATGCTAATGACCTGGTTCTCCTGTCCAGTTCAAGTGACATTAATGTTATAAATCTCCACTTATAATCTGACTTTCGTAAACTACAAACCTGGCTCCTTGCAAACAAGCTTGCTCTAAATCTAAAGAAAACACAGACTATTCTTTCTGGCTCCATTGCCAAACTTAAGCTTTGCCCAGCCCCCTGAGGGTTATGAGTGTTGATAGGTCCCTAGTGTGTACAACATGCTCCTTTAAATATCTGGGTGTCACTCCTGACCCCCAATTAGACTTCTTCCTACATATTCATAACGTGTAAAGCAACAAATATCAAGCTGGGCCTATCCCATAGGGCCCAGGGGCTCTTACAGAAGCTGCACATCTTGCCCTTGCAAAAGGTATATTACTTCCTACCCTCAGCTATGGGCTCATAAATTTTCCCCTTGCCACAAAATACAGTCTAGCAAAGTGGGATGTGGCCTATAATAATGTTTGCTGCTTTGCCCTTGCTGTTCCTTGATTCACCCATCACTGTGAACTATATGAAAAACTTTACTGGCTGTCCCTGTGCGACTACCGGTCCTTTGCCCTGGGCTGTTTCATTGACAAGATAATCCATACTACCACTTCTAATGCCCTGTCTAAACTCCTTACACCTATCCAATCCTCCTACTATCTTAGGTCTACTGACTTACAGTCTGTCCTAGTTCCTAAATCTAGCTCTTTGACAGGTGACTGGGCCTTTGCTATTTATGCCCCCAGATTCTGGAACTCCCTTCCAGTGCCAAATAGGTGTAATGCCATCCATCACATCTTTAAGAGATCTCTATGGGAGCATCTAAAATCTGCTTCAGCCTGCAACTGTCCCTAACATATAATAAGGACTTGTGTGCTATACTCCTGCCTTAATTCTTGGCCTCTGGCCAGAACTAAGAGTATTGCCCTAATACTTTTGGAAATGCTCTGATACTTAAGCAGTTACTGTCTACTGTTTTCAATGTACCCTGTTTTGCCCACATGCCTATGCATGTTTCTTTACCCTAATGCCTATGTATGCCTCACTTATTGTCATAAGCCTTCCTTATTGTACTATAGCCTTAACCTTGTATTCATGCCTTCTAATTGCTGCCTGTATATCTTTTCTTTGTAATACTGTTTTGTATATTTTCCTTTGCAATCTCCTGGGTCATACCTGAAAATAGGCATTTTTTGTCTAGTATGCTTACCTGGTCAACAAAAGCTAAATAAATATTGTCTGTCCCAAACCCTTGTTCTGTATTGTCTTGTCAGGCCTGTCCTGTCTGATGCACTGTCTGCCATCACTAAACAAAACATCCCAAAGCCTGGAGGAAAGGTGACCTAGGTCTTGGATCTTCAGAGTTTTTCTCCTCAAAGGGTGTTTTTTCCTCTCTTCTGTGCCAAAGGTCATAATACCTAGTTAGGTTTTTGTAGCATAATCCCTGGATTGCTTAGGTAGGTTTCCACTGTTGGATGGAGATGGATGGTGGCCCTCCTTGCCATTTCCTCTCTCCTTAGGAAGTCATGACCTTTTGCTATCTAATCTTCAGACCTACCTGATGGTCACTTCACATTACCTGTTGTCTTCTGCCTCACGTTACCCGTTCTCTCCTACTGACCTATGTTAAGGTTCTAAATATATGATACCTGCTTGTTACCTTCTGCAACACTTTCTGCTTTACACTCTTTCTGGGGATCCTTCCTAAGGTACCTTTAGCCTAAGGGAATCCTTCCCATGGCACCAGTAGAGGTGGAACTCTCCTATGGGGTTCATTGCTTTTGGCATCCCTACAGGGTGGTATTCCCCAAAGAATGAGAGGCAAACTGCCACAAAGGTTTATTCAACAAGTTGCATAAGCATATCACTACACTAAGTTGTGTAAGCACATTGAATTGAAAGGCTGTACCTGCAGTTCAATGGGCTGAGCAACTAGCCACACCCCCTGCCTGAGCTATTTAAAGACTGCTCTTTCTACTTCACTCAGAAGCATTTTTTCTTTGCCCCACCATCCTCCTCCCCCCCAGCAGCTCACCTCTCTCCTTGGGGCTCCTTCCTAAGGTAGCTTTAGCCTAAGGGAATCCTTCACGAGGCACCTCTAGTGGTAGATTCCTCCTATAGGGTTTCTTGCTTTCAGCATCCCTACAGGTGATATTCCCTGAGGAATGAGAGGCAAATGGCCACTACATTTATTTTTCAAGTTGCATAAGCACATCACTACACTAAGTTGCATAAGCACATTGAAATATAAATGAAGTTACTTAAGTCTGGTGTGACTTCCTGCTTGCCTCAATTGCAAAGGTCATGATCTGACTTGAGTAAGGCATCCTGGGATTTTATGATGCTTTAGGGCAAAAGTCTGCAGTAGATTCACTTTATTAGTCAGTGTTGTTCATGTCCTTTACAGTCCCTATGTTCTTGTCTTGTGCTGCCTATCAAACATTTCAAGGTACTCTGCTGTTTTCTATAGTTTAAAGTGTATCTGAATTGGAAAAAAAAATGTTGTCAGAAAAGGTTTATGTTAGCAAAGTTTTATTATCAAGTTCTTTTTTATGGGCTGAGCATGCACTCTTTTTGTTCTCAAGGCTTTGTTTCCTGTGCAAGCTAACAAACAAGGTTGATGGCCAGCATGAGACGAGAACATAGGGGCCGCAGAGGAAAACAACAGCACTGACTGATGCAGTAGAACTGCAGACTTCATCCATGAAGCATCATCAAATTCCATGATGCTTTGCATGATTCAGGTCACAACCTTTGCAATGTAGTCAAACAGGTATTCTCACCAGACTTAAGTAACTTCTTTTTTCATTTAAATCCTGATGAAATTAGGATGGTGCAGTAGAGACAATCATTGGGCATGCCTTCAAACTATAGAGGTGTAGGGAAAAAAGGCTGAGGGGACCTTCCATTTAAATTACTAGGTTATTATAGGTTATATATGAGGCTGGCAAGGGGTTTTCTGTGTCCTGGAAGTAAGGCACTTGATTCCTGTGGAAGGAGGGTATGGGAGACCAGCATTCATGCATCCACTGTCTCCCAACCCAGTGGCAGCACTGGCACCAACTGCAAAGGCAGTCATTTCCTCATCCTCCCAGTCTGAGCAAGGGTGCAACTGTGGGGACCTCATGTCCTCCTAGTCTGAGCAAGGCTGCTACAATGGGTACCCCCCCCTTCGCTGGGGAAAATGGAACTAATGGAGAAAAACAAAGCTGGCATCAGTATATGGGCTGCAAATGAAACAAAAGTTTCATTGAGATGTGCACTAGTATTAGCACATATTTAGAGTGACTTTTTTTATATAAATTGTAAATTGTAGTATAGCTGATATAACAGTAGGTGAAGCTAGTGTAATATAGCTGATGTATCAGTAGGTGGACATTGGAGAAAGTCATGCAGTGAAACATGTGCATGAAGTGCTCGTGCAGTTGAATAAAGGGTTTTGAGCAGCAAACAGTCTCCAGTGGTTTCTCATACTTTACATGGTGTTAGAAGTGTAATGTTATATCAACACAAATGTTTAAGATTCTAAATTTGAAAGATGATAAATTGAGCAAGTCCAGGTACAAACTAGTTACTTACTCAGGACACCAGATTATTTCAAAAGGGCAAAAATAGCTCACATGTGAATATAAAGGAGAGAAATATGACATCTAGTTCCAAGTAATTGATCAAGGTGCACCAGCAATACTGGGTTGTGCAACATGCTTGTGGTTAGGCATGTTGAAAATTATCTTTACTGTAGATTACAGAAGAAGAGATATACTGGATAACTGTGAAGACTTCTTTGCAGGTCTAGGATGTGTACCAAGACTGCATCATGTCCAGATAAACCCCACTCTTATACCAGTAGTGCACCCACCCAGGAAAGTGACAGCACTGAAGAATAGAATCAAAGAGGAACTTGAAAGAATGGAAAAATGAGACGCCATTACTGAGCCTACAAACTGGGTTAACAGCATGGTAACAGTAGTAAAGCCTGATAAGCTCAGGATCTGTATTGATTCAAAAGACTTAAACAGCATAATAAAAAGAGAACATTACCCCTTGCAAACAGTAGATGAAGTAGTAGCTAGAATGCTAAGTGCTAAGGTATTCTGAGTACTGGATACAAACCAAGGATTTTATCAAATACAACTAGATGAAGAGAGCTCCAGATTAATACACCATTTGGGAGATACAGATTCAAGAGACTCCCATTCGGTATCTCATCAGCACCTGAGGTGTTTCAGAAAATTATAGCACAGGAGAAAGGCATATGCCCAAACTGAAAAAGAACTTCAAGCAATTGTCTATGGATGTGAGAAATTCCACCAATGTTTATATAGGACACAAGTGCAGGTGGAGTCTGATCATCATCCATTGGAGGCAATATTTAGGAACTCTCTCATTCAAGCACCACCAAGACTACAAATGATATTTATTCAGCTGCAAAGGTACAGCCTACAAGTTAAGTACAGGCCTGGGAAAGAAATGTACATTGCAGATGCATTAAGCAGAGCTTATCTTAGATAGGAGTCTGAAGACTTACTAGATGAAGAGCTGGAAGTAAAATCTACTTACTGCTTCGCTACCCATTTCAGCAGAGAAACTACAAGAGTTACAATCAGCTACAGATAAAGACATGACACTACAGCATCTTAAAGCAGTTGAGCTAACTGGATCGCTTGCAGAAAAGGACAAAGTGCCACTAGAAATCATAAACTATTGAACTTTTTATGATGAGGAAATCATGCGCTTTGACAGGCTATTGTTCAAAGGACGAAAACTGACAGTTCCATAACAAATGAGGAAACAAATGCTCCAGAAAATATATGAAGCCCACCTTATTTATTTATTTGAATTTAGGTAACCGGGTAAGCTCACTGAGACAATGCAGTCCCTTTTCCAGGAGTGACCCAGGAATAGGGTACAAACATAAGGACATGTGCCAGCATCTATAACAAGGAGGGTGAGAAGAAACAAAACACAACATGATAGTACAATGTAGATATACAGCACATTTACATTAGTGCATTGTGGCCAGAGCGAACAGTGCAAAATTAATAAACCATACAGAATAGATCAAAGCAGAAACTCAGCTGTACAGTAGAAGGATATCCAACACTTGGGCAAGCAGACAACAAGGCACTGTAAAATGTAAACAGACAGCGTAAGATAATCTATACTGGCCTGGGATGTCAAAACAGATTGAAGAAACAGTTTCACAATGTGCTGTTTGCAATGCAAATAGAACCAATAATATTAAAGAACCTTTTGTTGCCTCATGACATACTTGACAGACCTTGGACTAAAATAGGAGCTGACCTGTTTCAGTTCAGTGGAACCCAATATCTTCTCTGTGTGAACTATTACTCTAAATACCCAGAAATAAATAAACTCAGTGAGTCTACAAGCAAGACAGTCATCATGGTCATGAAGTTACTGTTTGCCAGACATGGCATACCAGATGTGGTAATGTCAGATAACGATTCACAGTTTTGTAGTTCAGAGTTCAGAGCGTTTGCGGATAGCTGGGAATTTAAACACTCCAGCTAGACAAACAAGAAACGTGGCTTATCAACAGTATTTGTAAGAAGACAAATGTCCACACAACAGGACACTATAGAAGACTGATTTTAATCTTTTAAAAAACAGTAAAAAGGCAAAATGCCCAAGTGCATGTAATGGTAGCACACCCCTCCAAAACACGTCAACGTTTCACGCCAAAGTCAGACACTATTTCACTTTGGCGTGAAACACTGACGTGTTTTGGAGAGGTGTGCTGTCACTATGTGCACTTGGGCATTTTGCCTTTTTACTGTTTTTTAAAAGATTAAAATCAGTCTTCTATAGTGTTCTATTGTGTGGACATTTGTCTTCTTCCAACCACTGTTGATAAACCCGCGTTTCTTGTTCATCTAGCTGGTGCTTATATTTGCAAGGCTCCGGTAAGAAGGAGTGTTTCAAGCTGCCTTTTTGTTTGAAATTTAAACACTCTACATCTAGTCTGGGATTTACAGAGTCCAAGAGACAGGCAGAGAGGACTGTGCAAACAGTAAAAAACTTGCACTGTTAGAATACAGGAACACATCAGAGTTGGATTTTCTCCCACCTAGTTACTTATGGGACGCAGGTTAAAATCTAAGTTGCCAGCATCAAGACTGGTTTTAAAACCTGAGCACAAGATTGATGTGAAATACCAGTTTACTCAGAAGCACTACCATGATAGGTGTGCACAGGAATTGGCCGTCATTCAGAAGGGAGATCTAGTATGGATTAGACATGAGGAGAAGTGGCAACCTGCAGTTGTTGTGGCCAATCATGATTCTCCCAGATCATACATAGTGTATACACCTGATGGTAATATGTACAGAAGAAACTGAATACATCTAAGGAAGACTCATGATCAAACATTCCCTGCAGTGACCCCTGATCCCTTCGAAGTGCCAAGCCCAACCATACCAGATGAACATTTGGAGAGCAATGAGGAACCTAATGTATCCATACCTGCTGAACTACCTGACATTCACTAGGAAAATGTACAGCCGGAGCAAACACCAAGAAAGACAGAACTACAAGATGTGGCAGAGAGACCAACACTCTGAGAAGATATCAAGATTATACTTAGGACAAAAGAATAAGAAGACTGCAGCTTGGACTGCTGGTAAAGACCAGGTCCCAACAGGGCTACATGCTAGTAACCTCTGTCCCTAATTGTGGTTATAAACAACAGTCATTTTTTTCTTATGCTACCTGTTATTTGATTCTATGTGATAATGGTGATTGCAGAATAGCGATCGCTGTTAGGGAAAGTGTACATCGCCGAAAATACATTTCAGCGATGCACACTCATGGCAAATGGGAAGAGAATTTAAAGAGCCACACCCCTTATGAAAAGATTATCAACTCTGAAGGCGCAAAATACTTAAAAAAATAAAAAGCCGCCTGCTGGCAAAAAATGTACTATGCCGCACGGGACCCGAACCCTGCACCCTGCAACTGACCACCAACTGACCACCCTCCCCACCACACTAGTGGACCAGCGTGGTAGCTGCCCGCCATACCTCCTCCCACATACCTTCCCCCCGGCGCATATAGGCACGTACATCCCATCACCCTACCTCTCCCACCCAGGTATCTGGTCGTTGCCCTGCCAGGTAGCCCTGAACACAGTCGCCGTAATTGAGTTGCCCTTTTTGAAAGCGCTCGATTGCAGTCACTGTGTTCACTGGATACCCTGTTATTTTGATAAAAGAAATGAACTGAACTGATAAAAAAGGGGAGATGTAATATAGCTGATGTAATATAGCTGATGTAGGGGGAGCTAATATGATATAGCTGATGTATCAGTAGGTCCATCTTGTAAATGAGCTTGCTCAACGATGTTCACCTGGATAAAGATTTTGATTGATTGATTGACATAGGAGAAAGTCTTGCAGAATCACAGAAAAGTACAAGTCGGGAGCCTGAGGGCCATATGGACTTGCAATGTTTACCCCAGAGTAAACACACTTCTTACTTCCCATAAGTTCATCTAGAGATTTCTTAAAACACTGTAATGAAGAGCTATTCACCACATTCTGAGGTAGTCTATTCCAAATGTTTATAACCCTTTGGTTCAACCAATTTGCTCGTTTTTTGTTTCTGTAGGTTTCACCTCTTAGCTGAAGCTAATGAAATCTATGACTTCTATTGTTATTCCTTACTACTTGTACAATTTCCCAGAGGCCACTATCTGAAAATGCCTTGAATACAGTGCATAAATCATCTCTTAGCCTACGATATTCCATACTAAAGAGGCCCCAGTTGCTTTAAACTATGCTTGTAATCTAAGTGCCTTAATTTACTGATTTTCTTCATCGTTCTTCTTTGGACTCGCTTGAGTAATTTCTTATCTCGCTTTTTATAAGGTATCCAAAACTGAACACAATATTCCAAATGTGGTCTCACCAATGAAGAGTACAGGGAATGATGACATTATCATCCCTACTATTTATATTTTTAAAAATAGACCTCATAATTCTTTTAGCCTTACTAGCTGCTGTGTTACACTGTGCTGAGACACTAAGGTCATGAATGACCAGTACCCCTACATAGAAGCATAGACTTTGACAGCAGATAAGGACCGCTTGGCCCACCTAGTCTGCCCATTTCCCTACCTAGAGTATAAGCTGCAGATCCTATTTAACCAACAGCCTATTTATTCCTACCCCCCACAAAAATTGCTTTATGTCTGTTCCATGCATTCTTGAATTCTCCCACAGTTTTAGACCCCACAACCTCCTCAGGAAGGCTGTTCCATGCATCCACCACCACCTCAGTGAAAAAATACTTCCTCACATTGCCCCTGAGCCTTCCCCCTTCTATCTTCAAATTGTGTCCCCTTGTTCTTGCACATCTCTTTTTCTGAAAGATGCTACCCTCTTGGACTTTGTTGATTCCACTGAGGTACTTAAAGGTTTCTATCATGTCCCCTCTCTCCCTCCTTTCCTCAAGGGTATACATATTAAGCTCCTTTAGCCTCTCTTCGTATGGCTTCTCTTGCAGACCCTGCACCATTTTAGTTACCCTCCTCTGAACTGCCTCCATCCTGTCTATGTCCTTGCGGAGATGGGGTCTCCAGAACTGGACGCAGTACTCCAGATGGGGTCTCACTAACTGTCTGTACAGGGGGATAACCACTTCTTGTTTTCTGCTGGTGATGCCTCTCCCTATACATCCCAGTATGCCTACAGACCTCCCTACTGCCTTCTCACATTGCCTGCCAATCTTAAGGTCATCTGATATGATTACCCCCAGGTCCCTTTTCATTTTTGTTGTTGTTACTACCTCCTCCCCCATTATGTAATCTTCCCCTGGGTTTTTGTTTCCCAGGTGCATTACTTTGCACTTCTTTGCATTGAATCCAAGCTGCCATACTTCTGACCATTCCTCCAACCTTGCCAAGTCCCTTCTCATCCTTTCCACACCTCCTTGTGTATCAACCCTGTTGCAGATCTTTGTGTCATCTGCAAAGAGGCATACTTTTCCTTCCAGTCCCTCTGCAATGTCACTTATAAAGACATTAAAAAGGACTGGACCCAGTACTGAACCCTGCGGTACCCCACCAATAACCCCTCTTTCTTCAAAGTGGACTCCATTTACAATTACCTTCTGTGTCCTGTTGTTCAGCCAATGTTTTACCCAGGCTACCACCCTGGGATGCACTCCAAGGATGGTTAATTTGACTACTAATCTTTTGTGTGGGACTGTGTCAAATGCCTTGCTAAAGTCGAGGTAGGCCATGTCCACAGTCCCTCCCTGGTCTACTACTTTGGTCACCCAGTCAAAGAAATCAATTAGATTCATCTAACATGACCTTCCCGCTGTGAACCCATGCTGCCTTGGGTCCTCTGCCCCACTGGCCTCTAGGTACTTAACAATTCTTTCCTTCAGAAGTGATTCCATCACTTTCCCTACCACAGAGGTCAAACTGATAGGTCTGTAGTTTCCTGCCTCTGTCTTGCTCCCACTTTTGTTAAGGGAAATCACATCAGCCTTCTTCCAGTCCTCAGGTACCACACCATCCTCCCATGATTTGTTATAAAGGGTAGTCAGTGATGTCACTAGTTCTCTGCTTAATTCTTTTAGAATTCTGGGGTGAATTCCATCTGGCCCCACTGCTTTGTCCACCTTCAGTTTTAGGAGTTCTTTCAGAACACTTTCTTCTGTGAAAGGACTGGAATTGACCCCCCTCTCCAGAGTGCTTCTGTTAATTGGATTAGGCACCTCCCCCACTTCCTCTTTTGTGAATACTGAACAGAAGTATTCATTCAGTATCCCTGCTTTTTCACTGTCACTATCTGCCCACCCACCATCCATTCTATTCAGCCTCACTATACCTCCCTTTGTCTTTCTACGCTCCCTGATATACCTATAAAAGGTTTTATCCCCCTTCTTAACCGAGTTGGCTATCTTTTCCTCAGTTTGTGCCTTTGCTATTCTGACTACCCTCCCTGCTTCCGTCTGCCTTAACTGGTACAGCTCTCTGTCCTGCTCCTTCTGTGTTTCCTTATACTTCCTAAATGCTATCTTTTTCTTCCTAACCTTCACGCCACTTCTTTTGAGAACCATGGTGGCTTTTCTTTCATTTTGATTTATTTATTTGCTTCACACAAAGGCTTGTTGCCTCTGTGATGGCAGTTTTGATATTTCCCCATTGTTGCTCCACCCCTCCTCCTAGCCTGTTTGCTAGTGCTTTTCTAAGGCACTCTCCCATCTTGCCAAAGTCAGCCCTACTGAAGTCCAGAACCCTCACTTTTGTATGGCTTGTCTCTGTAGCTGAGTTTATCATGAACCACACTGTTTGGTGGTCACTTGTTCCCAAATGGCTACCCACTTCTAGATCTGAGATCCTCTCACTGTCCCCGTTTGAGAGTATGAGGTCTAAGATTGCTCCCTCACTAGTAGGTTCCAAAACTAGCTGTCTGAGGCATGCCACCTGAAGGGCATCAAGAATTGCCCTGCTTTTGGATGTGGCTGCAGCAAAGGTGCTCCAGTTAACATCTGGCATATTAAGGTCCCCCAGCAACAGTTTCTCCCCTTTCTCTGCCATCCTAAGTATGCCTTCTATCATATTCTTGTCCATTCCCTCCCCCTGACATGGGGGTCTGTATACAACCTCTGTGTGGATTGTGGTGCCATTTCCAGTCTCTAAGGTGACCCACAGTGCCTCCTCTCCTCCTTGTTTACTCTTTTGTTCAGTTGCTTTTATCCCTTCCCTTACATAGAGAGCTACTCTCCCCCTTCTGCCCTCCCTGTCTTTCCTGTAGATCGTGTACCTGGTATGTTAACATCCCAGTCATGGTTCTCTGTGTACCATGTTTCTGTGACTGCTACAATATCCAGGCATCCCTCTTCCATCAAGGCCACCAGTTCAGGGAGCTTGTTGCCCTGACTACGGGCATTGGTACTCATTACCCTCCATTTCTTGATGGCCTTACCCCTTTTTGCCCCATCCCTGTCCTTATTGCATTTGTCACTTTCTTCATTTACCCCTGTGCTTCTCCCTATTGACATCTCTATGTTGGTGTCTGCCTCACTTAGTACCCTGATTTGTTTTGGGGGCTGAGGATTTCCCTGCTCATTCCAGTGCCTCCCCCCCTTGGCTAGTTTAAATGCTTGCCAATGAAGTATTTAAACCTATCACCTAGGATCCTGGTTCCCCTCCTGGACAAATGCAGACCATCACACCAGTATAGGCCTGCATCCATCCAGATGGACCCCCAGTCCCCAATGAAGCCAAATCCCTGAGCTCTGCACCAGTTTTTCAACCACTGATTGAATCCCATGGTGTGGAGCACCCTAGTCTCATCCGTGTCATAGACAGGCAGCACCTCCGAGAATGTTACCGTGTGTGCTAGTTGTCTAAGGCCCCTCCCCATCTCCACAAATGTTTCTTGCATTGCTCTGATCCCTTTCTTAGCCAGGTCATTTGTCTGTAGGTGGACAATGACATCCAGCTCCCTCCCCTGTGCAGCTGCTCCTGTGATCCTGAGGATTCGCTCCCTGTCCCTCCAAGCCATGGTGCCAGGCAGGCACCTTACATCCCTCTCCCCTTCCTCCCCAGTTCTACCTTCCAAACAATGGGTTCCCCACCAGGAGTTGTTTCCTTCCCTGTGGGGTCCCATGCCACCCTCCTGTGGGTCTCCTTTGTGGAGTTCCCAGCATCCTCCATTGGTCTCCACTGCAGGTACCTCCATAGAGGTCCACACATTTCCAGAATGGCATAGAAATTGTGGAGAGGTACAACTGGAGGGATGCACCTCTGTTCCACCACCCTCACTCTCCCTGAGCCCACTGTGGTCCAACCGCTCCTCTTTCTTGGCAACCTCTGAGGCAACAGCAGTGACCCTGGTGGTCCCTGGGTGGGGGAGGAGATCCCACAGATCCTGGCCAACTCAGCATGGAGATAAGCAACCTCCTCCCTCAGCCCAGAGAGGTGCCTGCAGATGGGACAACACTGCATCCTCCAGAACATCTCCCGGAAGACTGCTGCTCCACAGCCACTGCACTGCATCACTCCCATCATGTCTTTTTTCTGGCCCCCTAACTGTTGTTTGGAATACTTACTCTTTCCTCTGTTTGTTTATTTTCTTTCTTTTTTCTTTATTTCTTCCCCTACTTACTTATTGCCTCTGTGCCCTTTTAGCTCCTGATCTTCCTGTTCTAAGACAAGAAGTTCCTATATTTCTCAGTAGTCTCCTTACTTGCTCAGAGTCAGACCTCCGGCAGCTGGGAGGGGAGGGACAGGGATGGAGAGGTACTCTTGCCCTTCTAGGATGGCGAGTCTTTGATGGCTCTGTGATCACTCACCACCTGCTTCTAAACAGGAAGTTCCTGTTGTCAGTTAAATCCTGTGCCTATAACAGTAGAACTATTTTAGGGTGGGGGTGGAGGGGAGGGAAGGAGGGCAATATAGTCCCAGTAGAGAAGTTTTAGTTATACCAGTAGCTCCTTCCTCCTGGTGTTCTGTCTGTTCTCTAGCAGAAGCTATCTAGGGCAGTGCTTAAATCTGGTTTTAACCTTGCTCTTTCTGGCTAAGCCACTCCCCCTACTTTGCAAATCTTTCTATACTTAATTTCACAGATAACAATTCCCTTCTGACACCTGTGACAAGCACCTAGATAAGTACACAGATAACACAGATAACATATAACAATTTACTTCAACTACCTCTAACAAACACACTCTTTTTTTTTACCCTAAATTGAAGGTCCCAGTACAAGATTTCTAGTTCTTAGTCCCAGCAGAGAAGTTTTAGTTATACCAGTAGCTCCTTCCTCCTGGTGTTCTGTCTGTTCTCTCTAAATCATTTACCAAGTCAGATGTTGTAATTGGTGTTCTAGATAAGTAATAGGTTGCCCTCAGGTTTTTATGGCCTAAATGCATAATTTTACACTTTTCAAGATTAAGGGTTAACTTATTATTAATAACCCAGTTTTTTAATTTATCAATTACATCTTGAAAAAAGAATTATAGATTGAGTATTGTTCACAGTACATGCAAGTTTTACATCATCAGCAAATTTAGCACTCCAAAATGTATGTAATACTTGCAAGGGAACTAAATAAAGGCTAAGCAGGGTTGGACCCAGTACCGATCCTTGGGGTACTCCACTTGTTATATCCTCTCATGTTGCTCTACTACCTGCTAAAGCTACACACTGCTTTCTACCGTCCAACCACTCTTTAATCTATCATACTATATTAAAGTCCAATTCAAACTCTGGAAGATACTCAATTAGTTGTCTATAAGGCAAGGTGTCAAACGCCTTAGAAAATTCTAGGTATAACGCATCCACCGGTAGCCCCTTGTCCAAAGCATTGCTAACTGGATTGTAAAAATACAGTAGGTTAGTTTAACACGATCGACCTGACTGAAACCCATGTTGATTTGCATCTCTTAGGTCCTTTGCTACTAAATGTTTATTAATCATATCTTGTATAATTCCTTCCATAAATTTACTAACGATGGATGTAAGACTGATAGGGCAGAAATTACTACAGTCAGACTCGAACCCTTTTCTATGTAAAGGAGTGACTACAGCATTCTTCCAGTCTTACACCACAGAACCCTCATATAGGAATGTATTTATTATGTCAGTCAGTGGCCCAGTCAGAGCCACAGCAGCTGACTTTTAGAATTGCTGGATGCAAGTTATCCAGCCCTGGAGATTTGTTTATATTAAAGAGGGACTCTGGTCAAAAGTGCTACAGTGCAGAATTAGAATAAGCATATCCCCAATAAATATCATACCAAACATTAGGTTTCTGTGTTACTTCATTTTAAAGTTATGGGCTATTTTATAACCCTGATTTCACTACCTGTTCAAAAAAGCCAGGCTCAGTAAAGCAGTGCTGATGATGTCATCTCCTGAACTCACAGTCTTGCCCTCCCTGTCATAAAGCTTATAGGGCCTGTTTCTCCAAAGTTAAAAGATCATTCTGCAGTGGTTTTCACAAGTAAAACAGGCTGCACCATTCTAAAAGCAGTGATATAGAATCTATGTGTTTCAGGTTTTACAACAAAGTTGACCATTTATATTTTAATGCCTTTTTGGTGTGGTTCATTTCTCTAGAGTTGCAGGATGCTGAGTCACCATGCCTCCAGGCTGCTGATACCATGTGAAGCGTTACTCTGCAGTGCCTATTTGGAAGTTGTATTGCTACAAGTATTGCAATGTTGGTAACTGCATTGCAGTTTGTCAGTGTCTGCTTTACAATAAGTTTTAATAAGGGCCTTATATGTGTTAAATCCTTTTAGGGGTGGACGTGTTAGCCCTGGTAAAACAAACGTTATAAAGTGGAGTACAACACAGATGAGCCTGAATATAGCTCAAGTAACAGCCTGTCAAAGAGAAAACAGAAAATGAGTTCTGGTCAACTGAGTATCCCATTCATTCATACTTTGATGATGAATAAAATATTGATTGAGTGACTGAATGATTAAGCATTGAGCTGGCCACTGCATATAAACTCTTAGTAAGGTTTCAAAACAGCAGTACCTCTCACACCCGGATTTACAGGGTGATAGAATAATTGATTTAAAGAGCCATCCTGAGAAATCACCTCAATTGAATGATAGGTGTGAATGATCACAGCCTTTCACCACATCAGAGATATCCAGTCTGCAAATCTCACATTAGTGTGCTGTGACTTCGCATTCAGCAACCCTGAAGAAAAGGACCACAACAAAAAAGCACCAAAAACAAAAATATGAATTTGTCAACTTTGTTACAAAACCTGAAACACACATAAGTTTTAAAGCGATGTGTATTGAATGGTGCTATCTGTTTTACTGAAGAAAACCATGCGCACATAGTTTTTAAACTTTGGAGAAGCAGGTCCTGTAAGCTTGCTGACAGGGAGGGCTGGACTGTGAGTTCAGGAGATGACATCATCAGCACCTCTTCACTGAAACTGACTTTTTTGAATGGGCAGAGAATTTAGGGTTGTAAAATATTTGTAACTTTTAAACAAAGTAACTTAGGGATTTCAATTCTGGCATGA
The DNA here is from genome assembly GCA_016271365.2 of Neoceratodus forsteri. Lineage (NCBI taxonomy): Eukaryota > Metazoa > Chordata > Ceratodontiformes > Ceratodontidae > Neoceratodus > Neoceratodus forsteri. Next base: position 1,017,135,290 of record CM057454.1, on the reverse strand, counting down.
GGGTGATCGGGGCCATGTTGATCCATATTCTGAATTTATTGATGCCAGTAATTTGTGACCATAGTCCCTCTTTAAACTGTTTTAATCTTTGAGGTACATTATACATCCTGTTCTTGAATATGAATTTCAGATTCGGGTGCTGTTTCACAAATGTGTAATCATTCTTCTTTTGAGAAAATACTCTTTGGTTTAAATGTACTTGCAAAGTAATTATTAAATGCTGTTGCCTTTTCCCCATTCTCTCTTATTTCCAAGCTATCCACCATTAGGGGATGTGAACTAGAATTATCCCTTGTTTTACTATTTAGATAACTATAGAATGCTTTTTTGCTATCCTTAACTGCTGTTGCCAATTTGAGATCGAAGTTCCTCTTTGATTTTTTTATCACAGTGTTACAAGTTAAGCTTTTCTCCCTGTAATCCCTTTTATTTATGGTGGATGGATTCTTCTTAGCTTTAAAATAGGCTTTTCTGTGAAGTTTCACAAGTTTAATAATTTCTTTGTTAAATGTGCATTAAGTGATCAGGCAGTTGAACAAAGGGTTTTGAGCAGCAAGCAGTCTCTGGTGGTTTCTCATACTTTACATATCTGTTCATTGACAAGAAACAAAAAAGGAAATAGTTTTAAGAAAACAAAATATTTCTTATCATGCAATATGTTAAATCATTTGCAAAAAGGGCTGAAGCAACATGTTTAACCAAGATGACTCATTTTATCTGGTAGTGCTCACGTCACTGTACTACAAGTTGTGTTTGCCACCTTTGATGAAGTATCCGGCACACCCAAACTGTAGTAGGCATAATTTATTTAAAAAAGAACTTCACAAATGTAAAAATACTCATACCTAAACTATATCACTTGACAACCAGAAGTATCATACAAATGAAGTACCTATATACTTAGCTGTAATGAAGAAAATGAGGGCTAAGTAACTTGTGATTGGCAGAGCTGGCATCTCGCAGTTGTACCTCATGCTTCCACTATGTGCACTTTTTGAATGGTGAAAGTACAAGGTAGAACTATGAGATGGTGGCTGGCAGTACCTTGAATTACAAGTTTCACAATTAAATTTTTTATTTTATTCTATCTGAACATACAGGTACTTAATTTTTTGCATATGCAACCCCCACTTCAGCTCTCCAACCAATCTGTCTCTGTGCCATGATGGAGTGGGTCTAGCCCAGGGTAACTCCCATGTTTAGAGGCTTGTTTGATGTTGTAGCTTACTGAGAACTCCCAGTGAAAACACTTTGGCACAGGTTTCCACTTTCTCCACTGGAGTTCACTATGACAGGGCACAGACATAGCTGCCAAAGAATCAATTGGACCCAGAGCTTGGAGTTCATCGGATCTTCTTTACTGGGGCAACTTGAATAATTAATCACAGTACAAGCATTTCATCTCGGGCTACATAAACCCCACAGATCATTAGGTTGTACATAGTTCAGTATGGTAATTCAAAGCTTGCTCTGTGCAACCAGTGCCACCTTTGGGTCCTCACCACAGCTGCGACCCTGACCTATATTATAAGTGAGGACTCTCCAGGTCCCTGACTTTTTTGGAACATATCTTCCTTGGTTGGGAATCCATAGTCCCCTCTGTATATTCTAATACTTTAACCCTAGAATGAGTCTAGCAAATGGATATCATAAAATTGGGCTAAGTGGTGTACCAGCATGTGTCCCGCTGTCCAGAGTAAATAATCTTTTTATGGGGATCACCAGGCTGGCCATTCCTCATCATGCTCTAGTACCCTTGCAGCCTGGATGCTCCCACTCTGTCCCATAGAGCCACATCATCCAGAGCTTCCAAAGTTGAGAATGAACCCTGCAGCCTGCCGCCTGGTATTTCACACCCAATAAGGGACCATAGCCAGCCCAGCCTAAAACTTGAACAGGGAGCTCACACATACCTGTACCCATGGAATTACAGTATAATGGTACTTATCTTCCATTCCTGGTAGTTTGGATTTATTTATTTCTTTATTGAAATGTTTCACCAGGAAGGCACACTGGGCAACAAGTTGCTCATCTCCCGGTGTGACCTGGGGGGAAGGGGTACAACTGGAATGAGACATTAAACAGTCAAGTTACAAGATCAACATTAACATACAGTTGTAAGGCAGGTGTTACAAACAGTGTTACAACAGTGTTGCACATAACATGTAGAAAGAGTGGACAATAATAAGTGCAGGTTAATAAGTAAAGAAGTACTTATGGGAAAGAAAAGGGAAGAGGAGGAGGGAGAGGTGGGGAGGGAAAGTCATGACCCTGGAGACCCCTCAGGATGCGAGGAACTCTGCAAGGGGACTGGGGGCACCAGAGAGAAGGGGATAAGGCAGTGTCCCAGAGAGATCCCTTTAGGATGGCGGGGGAAGGGTGTAGATGAGAGATACAAGCCCTGGGGGGGGGCAGGAGAAGGACCCATAGAGAGCATTAGGGGTCCTTTACATTCTGTGAGAGATCAAGGGAGGCCAGTAAGAGGAAGAAATTTTGGGGAAGGGGAGGAGCCCTAGAGATTTGGGGGGTGGGTATGCACAGGGTAAAATGAAGGTGAGGGTAGAGGGGTAGGGTTTGTCCAGGGCTTAGAGGAGGGAATTAGGGAGGAACATGGCAGGAGCAGCTATGTGCAAGGTAATTATTGAGGGCAGAGCTGATGGAGTAGGTGGAGGGTGAGTGCCAGAGTTGAGGGGGGAGGGAATTCCAAATTTTTGGGAGGTCGGAGAGCAACCGGATTGACTGATTTGGGTGGATCTGCAGGGACAAACGGTGGCACAAGTGGGAGCCGGGTTGGATCTAAGGAAATGGAAGGGTGGGGGTGTTATAAAGGAGGAGGTGAGGTAGGAAGGGAGCTCTCCCAACCAGTGCTTGGAGTTGAATTTAGCACAGTGACAGAGTCACCTATTTGTAAGAGAGGGAAAGGATAGGGCATGATAACAATTGCAGTGATGGGTGTGAGGTGTGCATCCAGGGCAAAGCAGCAGAAGGAATTGAAGATGGTGTCCAGTCTGACCAGGGAGGACTTAGTGGCAACACCATAAACTATATCACAGTAGTTGAAAATGGGCAGTATCATCTTCTGAACAAGTTCACACCTAACTGTAGGAGGGATACCACTATGGTTCCTAAACAGGGCACCAAGCTTGGGGTGCAGTTTTTTCTGGATGGCGTCAATGTGTCCAGAGAAGTTTAGGTGTTGGTCCAACCAAACACCTAAGTACCTGAAGGAGGATGTGTCCTCAAGTAAAGTCTCATCAAGGGTGAGAAAAGTGGGTAGGGAGGGAAGCCTAGAGAGTCTATGCCTTGTGCCAAAGATCATGGAGACAGTCTTCTTGGCACTTGAGGAAAAGTTGATGGTTAGCAAACTAGAGCTGAACCTTGTTGATGTCTTGCTGTAAGCTCATTGTAACCTCATCAAGACAGGAGCCAGATGCATATAGGACTGTATCATTGGCACACATATGTATAGCGGAGGATGGGGAGCAAACAGAGGGAAGGTTGTTTAAGAAGAAGGAGGAGAATAGGAGGGGCCCTAATACCGAGCCCTGGAGGACTTCAGTGCTAATTGAGAGAGGAGGGGAAGTGGCGTCCAAGATCTTAACTGATTGGGTTTTGCCAATAAGGTAGGCCTTGAACCAGTTTGTGGCAGAGGGGAGAGAGGCCAGCTGCTGGGAGTGAGCCAAGGAGAAGGGAGTGAGAGATGGTGTTACGTAGAAATATAGAATCTGACAGCAGATAAGGACCACTTGGCCCACCTAGTCTGCCCATTTCCCCTACCTAATGGATAAGCTTCAGATCCTAGTTAATCAACAGTCTGTTGAAGGCCTTGGCCAGGTCAACAAAAATGGCAGAGGTAATTTGGCCATTGTCCATCCCAGTTATGATGGAGTCTGTGAGCCATAGGAGAGAGGTGGTGGTTGGTGTTTTTTCCTGAAACCAGACTGGAAAGGGGTGAAAAAGGAGGTGTCAGATAGAAAAGAGGTGAGTTGGGAGAGGACAATGTGTTCTTGAAGCTTGGCAAGGGTAGGGAGGAGAGAAATGTGGCATAGTTGCCAGGGGGTGAGGGGTCGCTCCCTTTGGGTAGAGGGAGGACCACAACATGTTTTCATGAAGAGAGGACCGAGGCAGTAGAGAATGAGAGATTAGGATTATTGAGAGGGTTAGGCAATGGCCAAAGTGGAGAGGGAGAGGAGTTTTGGGACAAAGCCATCAGGGGAGGCACCTTTATAGAGGTTGATGGTGAGGAGGGCACTTAGGATATCATTTGGGGTTACAGTAGTGAAAGAGAAGTGAAGGCGGGAGGGTGGTGGAGGGGGCACGCCAGTAGAGAGTGGGGAGGGAGAAGGATAGGAGGGAGGGATTTCAGTAGCTCAGTGGCACAAGGGGTACAGTAGGAGTTAAATTCCGCAGCTACAGCTGGTGGGTTGGACACTAGTGAGCTATGTACTGTAAGTACCAGGAAAAGTGGGCGAGATGAGGGGGGTTAATAGGGTGTGGACAACCTTCCAGAACTTTGAAGGGGAATTTATGTTGGTGATGAAGGCAGATTTTAAATATTCAGACTTAGCTAACCTTGTAGCCCTGGTGGAAGTATTTCTGAGCATGCAGTAGTTTGCAAGGTCACTAGGATGCTGGGTAGCTTTGTGACGCTTCCAGGATCTATCTCTAGCCCTGAGGCAGACCAGACGCTCAGGGGATTATCCAAGGTAAGTGGTTACCTCTGACTGTGGTTTGTTTGAGTGGGGCAAAGGCACTCCAGTTTACAAGAAAGATTTCTTTGAAGTAGGCAAGGGCCTTATCAACTGAGGGGAAGGAGGTTGGGGGGACCAGTCAAAAGTGGCAAGGTTACTAAAGAGAGAGGTTCAAGATCAAGAGACTTGAAAGAGCTTAGTTGTGTGATTTTGTGTGGTGATTCAGTTCTGTGAACTTTCCTAACTATGAATATTGGGTTATGGTCATTGAGATCATCAGGGAGGATGCCAGAGATGATGACGTGGTGGGGTGGGAGGTAAGAGCCCAGCTGAGTAGGGAGTGTTGTTGTGTCTTGTGGTTTGGGCGGGTGGATTCGGAGATCAGTTGGGAGAGGTTTAGGGCTCTGATTTTTTCTAGTTTTGGTAGTTTTAGGTGACAACCAATTTATATGGAAGTTGCCTAGGATGAATAATTCCCCAGAGTGAGCAAGGGAAGTGATGGAGGTTAGGAGGTCTAGCAGGACTGAAGGATGGACATTTGGGCAGCAGTAAATGCTGGCTATGAAGATTGGGAGGGTGAGATCGAGGGTCACATGGATAGCTAGGGCATCATGGGTCTCAGGATTGGAGGAGAAGCAGATGATGGAATATTGGATGGAGGCTAGGACATAAATGGCTACACCACCACCCCTGCCAGCATGGTCTTGCCTTAGCAGTCAGTAGCCAGGAATGGGGACTGAGTGGTCAGGGATAGTGCTCTTCAGCCAAGTTTCTGAGATGATTAGAATGTCTGGTTTTAGAGTGCACACCATGGTCTGAATCTGGTTTATTTTTTACAACAAGCTGTGGGTGTTTAGATGTAGGATCTTTAAGCCCTTTGGAAGGGCTGAGAGAAGAGAGCAGGGGGAGGTAGTGGAGGAGGAGGCACCAGAGGAGCAAGGGGGCAGTAGGGCCTGGGTTGGGGTGCAGGGTTTTAAATAATTGATTAGCAGTTTTTTCTTGGGACTATACTAACTGTACAGAAAGTATTTATATAGATATTCTAGAAGTGCTATGTTTGTTAAACATAGTGAGTCAAGAGCTATGCATTTTCACAAAGATTTAGCACTTTTATGAGCAAAATGCTAATCAATTTTTAGAGTAAAATAAATCCCTGGGGTGGATACCCCCAGCGGAGAGCAGGAGGAGGGTGAGTATGAGAAAGTGTAGCTTAGAGGATTTTGAAGGAGCTTGCGAAGAAGTTGGGAGTTTTGAGGAGAAGGGAGTGGATGAGTGAGGAAGAAGAAGGTGGAGAACCGCAGTGAAAGTGGACACCGTTATCTAGCTGCAAGAAGAATAGTGGTAGAATGAGACCATATTTCAAATGACAGGAAGGGAGTGATAGTATGGATGTGGGTAGGGGATTGGAGATAGTAACTGAAGGTGTTGGGAGAGTTATTAGGAATAGGTTAGTAGAGAGCAAGTGGAGGTGGTAAAGAGAGGGATATGAGCAGAACAAGGGGGAGAGAGGAGAGTAGGGGACGCATTGTTCATAAAGGCAGATAAATTAGATTGGATGGTCACCAGCTCCTTCCTTGAAGTTGTCCACCAGAGACACGATTAGCACCCCATCTTTGGGAAAATCCCTCCTACCCCATGAGGCATCAGGAGACACCTCTTAGTGGGTTCCCCCTTGGATTCCCACACTCTCCCCAGGGTTCCATTAAGATGTCTCTCTAGAGCCAACCCCACACTTCCCTGCAGTCCCCAGAGCCTGCCCCCTAGGAGGACAGAGAAATTCCTTGAATGCCTGAGGTCAAACCTGGCTCTGGACCATACATACACCCTCAGACATTAAGGATGGCAAGATACCTGTACTCCAGGTAAGATGCCCACAGCATGAAACTGTGCTACCCTGGCCAATATCCTGAAGCCAGCACCCTGGTGAAGCACCTTGTGTGTCCACACCTCCAGAGTACCAGCAACACTGACACCCAGTGTTTAAATTGGTGATCCTATTGGGCTTCCTCTGACCCACTCCATGTCATAGAGCACCAAGCCAGTCCCTAATCCATGGCCTCAGACATCAGGTGAAGCCACTGGGGTAGGATGTCCCCTTATCCCCAGGCACGGGGGCACCAGACTAGATGCACCAATAATCCCACCAACTGCTGCACATACTCTACAAGCATACCACCACTCTCTGGGCCAAGGAGGCCCTATATAAAGCTATATCCTAAGATCCTCCATCACTAAGGGGCAGTGTAATGGTGCCAAGACATTGCAACCCTCTGCTGGGTAGTTGTAGTAAAACCCAGCCCCCACTGTTGTTACACATATAACTTTCAGTTTGTATGACAGTAAGTTACATATTGCATTTTATTCATTTATTTATTTAGAAACTGGTTAACTGGCAAAGCCACACTGATTCAGCACTTGTTTCCAGGTGTGACCTGCTGGAAGGGGTACATGGGAGGCAAAGTGCAGAAGTCCTAAATATGATAAATACACTGGTAAAAGAAGGAAAGCTTAATGCTGAAAAGTACAGGTTAGTACATGGACACAGCCCAAAGTGTCAATGGTGCAAACGGAATACATAGTGCAAAATACAATATGCTACAAAAGTAAAAGGCCAGGGGACAAAAGGGAACTGTAACTGGGGAAAAGGGGTGAACTAATGTAAGAAGACCAGAGAAAGATGACTGGGAAGGAGTGGGAGGAAGTGGTGGGCAGCTTTTAACAGGGAGGGGAGAAGTCATTAGATGGGGGAGCAGAAGAGATAGAGACCCAGAACACAACAAGGAAAGAAAATGTCATGGCTGTGGGAAGGGAGGAGGAGAGGAAGGGATGTCAGGAAAAGAAGCAGAAAGGAGAACAGTAGGAGATTAGGTACAGGTACAGGAAGAAGTGACATGATCCTGAAGGAACTGCTTGAAAGAGAAGTAGGAGGGTGACAGGTGGAGGTGAGTAGGAAGGTTATTCCAGGGAGATATCAGAAAAAGCAATCTGATCAATGAAGATTCTGCAACAGGGACATAAAGGGCGAGGGAGTCAACAGACTAGAGTGAATAGGAAGTGACAGATAAGGAGGGGAAGGTAGAGAGTTGGGGGGGGGAGGAAAAGTACCAGTACTTGGAGAGGAATGAAAGGCAATGGAAGATCCATTGGGACTAAAAGGAGGGGGATGCAAAGTTTAGGTAGAGAGGACAGTTCTGGGCAAGAAGAGTAGGAGTGGAAGTGGCAGAAGGAATGAAAGAGTCCAGCTAAGCTAAGGAGTCCTTTGGAGTGGTGCCATAAAGAATATTTGTATAGTCATACACTGGCGGGATCATCATTTTGAGGGGGATCTCAGGGCAGATAGGGAGGGGAAGGCAAGCTTTGTTGCACTAGAGGGCACCTACTCTGTGGAGGAGATTCATATGGATGGCATCAATATGTATGGAGAAGTCGAGGTTTCTGGCAGCCACACCAAGGTTCTTGAAGTGGGAGACCTCTTCAAGTGGGACACCACCCAGGGTTTTAAAAGTGGGAGTGATGTTACCCTAGTCAGCTTTACCTACAGCCAAAGGACAATGATGCTGTCTTTTTGGCATTCAGTACATGCTGATTTGAGCAGAACCAGAGTTAAATGGCTTTCAAGGTCACACTGAAGTTTTTACTAATTTTGTACTATCCACTGTCTCTGAATTTGTGCTATGATGTTATCCCAGTCCCTCCTTCGAGGACATATCTGCAAATGCAATTTCTGTATATCTCTGTATGCATTCTCCAGGATTAAACAGCTTAATAAACTAAAAAGGCAAAGAACCTCAGCACAAAAGCATTGAGGCATGTGTTACCAAAAATGACTTTGGCAACAAAGCTGAAGTTTCAAAGAAATACAAAATCACACATACTCCAATAATGTCTGTATCTTCTGTTCTCACCCTTTGTAGATTGTGTGAGAGGCCCTTTGGCACCATGCTTTCCTGCTTAGAGCAGAACCAGCCAAAATGTTCATGTTGATTTGCATATACATCCCATGATGCTTTGCATTATGGGTGCATGTATGCGTTGGTATTTCTTTAATGAATAAACATGTCTTTCATGTCAGCCATACCTCTCAACCTTTTGCCACTAAAATGAGGGACACAGATGCTCAAATTGAGGGACAATGAGGGATACTTTCCATCAAAATGAGGGACACATCATCAAACATGAAGGCACAAGCTCAAAACACAGTGGAAACCTTTGCTTTTATTTGTTTAAAGTTTAAGTTTGCTTTATGGTAGAATTTTAAGAATTTCTACTTTAACATCTGAGTTTACAGCATCTCCTCTATGTGGGCAGCACCTTATGATGTGGGACGGATGTGGAAAAGATCACTTCTGAGGAGTGAAATGAGGGACATTTGAGAGATGATGCCAGCTGTTATCTTGCCAATTCCTTTTATTTATCTGTTGCAATATTTTAACTGGCCACAGGGTGGCAACATACAACAGATTATAAGGACACATTGCAGCTGTGTGAAATCAAATGTGACTAATAGAAAGGAATTTTAGTATAGCAGGACTTTGCTTTTCTTTGCTGTATGGGTCACATCACACTCATTAATTATGAAGTTAAATTACAATAGTCACTACAGTAAAACAATAAAAGTTAAAGATGGGCCACCAAAATGATTCAGGGCCAGCAGGGCAGGTACTATAAAGATTAGCTTAGGGCACTGAATGTGTGTACTCACCCAAGGCCAGACATGAGAGGGATGAGACCTTCAAGTTCCTGTAAGGAATGAATAATGTGAACTGTGAGGAACTATTCAACAGGAGTAGTGAATCTAGAACACATGGACATGAGTGGAAGCTGGAGGAGGAAAGTTCGGGAGGGATGTGAAAAAAGTTTTATTTTAAAGAGAGGTTGGTTGAGCCATGGAACAGTCTGCCATTGGATGTGGTGGCAGTAAAACCATTAATGGTTTCAAGCATAGCTGGGACTGTTAAAGGCTTGATAATTACTCAGGGGAGTGATAGTAGTGAGCCAGTCAGCAAGAAGGTGGATAGTATAGATGAAAAAATGCATCCTGGCAAAAGGTCTCAGGGTACGATAGGGCTCTCTATGGGCAGACTAATTGGACCATTGGTCTTTTCCTGCCGTAATTATTTATGTTTCTATGAAGAAAAAAATAAACTGGTCCTTGAGAATGACTTTTTTTCTGTGAGTCATCCATCCCTCTGGCTGACACCAGTCTCCCTTTTCTAGTTGTATTCTGTATTTAGCTTCCTGTCAAGGACCTAACCCTATGCACTAATGATAAATGTGTTAAGTGCCAATTAGCCTGTTAGTGTGCTTTACAAGTTAAATATTAGGATCATAAGCAGGTCGCCACATAAGGCTGCTATGGCTCACTTTACAGGTCTTGCTTCTATGATGTTATACTGTCCCATGTCAGCGCCATCTTATGGCAAGATTGCAGCACCATGTTTCTGAAACTTATGTCCTCATAAGTGACATAGTAGAGGAAATGAAAGGGAAGGTCTGTCTCTTTACCAATAACACCAAGATCTGTAACAGAGTGCACACTCCGGGGGAGGGGGAGGGGTGGAAAGGATAGAGAGGGATCTGCAAAGACTGGAGGAGTGGTCAAGGGTATGGCAGTTGGGCTTCAATGCGAAAAAGTGCAATATAATGCACTTAGGTCATAATAACCCAGGCGTAGATATAAAATGGACAGAATGATACTGAAAAAGACAAAGCAGGCTAGAGATCTAGTGTTAATCATATTGGATGACCTAAAGGTGGTCAGGCAGTGTGACAAGGCAATTAGTAAGGCAAGTGGGATGCTGGGCTGCATAGGAAGGAGTATCACCAGTAGAAAGAGGGAGGTGGTGCTGTCCCTGTATAGATTTCTGGTGAGACTATACCTTGAGTACTGCATCCAGTTCTGGAGACCACACCTCAGGAAGGACATAGACAGAGTGGAGGCGGTCCAGCGGAGGGACACCAAAATGGTGCAGGGTCTGCTTCATTAAGTCCTACGAGGTGAGGCTAAGGGAGCTAAACATGTACATCCTGAAGGAGAGAAAGGAGAGAGGGGCTATGATAGAGACCTTCAAATACCTAAAGGGTGTAAATACGGTATGGTAAGGGAGTATTTTATCAGAGAAAAAAGTGCCCTAGAACAAGGGGGCATGCTATGAATCTGGAAGGGGTAATTTCAAGAGGAATATGAGGATGTACTTCTTCATGAAAAGGGTAGTGGACCCCAGGAACAGCCTTCTGGCAGAGGTAGTGGGAATGAAAACAGTGGAGGGGTTCAAAAATGCCTGGAACAGACAAAAAGGAATTATAGGGGTAAGGAAGAGAGGGGGAACTGCAGGGAGGAGGAGGAGGAAGGGAGGGGAAAGGGAGGGATGGAGATGGTGTCGCAGATCAGGTGAGGTTTGCAGCATTAACAAAAAAACAAACCAAAAAAATGGGAAGACTGAGTGGGCACCAGCCCTTATCTGCTGTCACATACTATGTTTCTATGGCACATCATCCCTCTCCCAGAAAGGTTTCAACTTCTCCTCCCATCCAGAGGTTGGTATCACAGTGGGACTTATTGTCCACCCTATGCAGAAAAAGAGAGCATACCCTGGGATGCTCAACTTTCCTTCCCCTGGCTGGCCCCAACAACTCTTGGTCACTACCAAACCCAGGTCACCGGCAATGCAAGCTGTAACCCTACTGCTGTGCTGACAGGCTGACTAGATCTTACAGAACTTGACTGAGATGCATACATCATAATCTCTCTACCAAAAATTGGTGGCACTGGCCCTGCAAATGTGGTAAAGGAGATATGGGGCACATTTATTTATTTATTCAAGTCTAGGATTACAAACACCTGTGAGCATGGTTCTTTTACAAAGATTCCATGTCAGAGACAAAAGACATAAAGGGAAAGCAATGAAACACAATAATCAATAATAGCATACTATAGTTAGTTAAAAAGTACAAGATCAGGTTTTAAGACACGGTTACTAGCTGTTCAGATAAGACGGGAAACCAGCAACGTAGAAAAAAAGGAAAAAGGGTGTTGAAAGGAAGGGCAAAAAGGTGCAGCCAAAGGCAGTTGTCAGACAAAACAGGGATAAGTGCTGGTGACATGGGGGTGGGTAGTGGGAGGGAGGGAGAAGGGTGGGATGGGGTGGAGATGGAATAAGAGCATCAGTGGGGTTAGGGGGTAGCCGGATGGACGGTAGTGGGAAGAGGCTGTGGCGACCCCTGGGACATGACACGATCAGTTAAGGGGGGCAGTCACAGGAGCTGGAGGTAGTAAGATGCTGCTGTAGTCTTGATTTAAAGATGCCCAGGGTTGGGGCAGTCGAGATGGCAGGGTTGAGGCTGTTCAGCCAAAGAGGAGCTTTGTAGGCAAAAGAATGTTGACCCTGGGTGGTGCGACAGCGGGGAACTTGAAGGAGTTGAGATTTTGAACCCCTGGTGACCTGTAAGCAATTCTTATTGGTGTGTAGCAGCACTGTGACCCCAGGGGGTGCAAGGCCAAGGCAAATTTTCATGGCCATTGTGCAAGTTAGGTACGTACTGGAATTTTGAAACTACAATCTTAGACCACTGTGAGAAATGATGCTTTGGTATTTCTAAAGTTTACAGTTAATCAATTATCATGAATTCATCAACATTTCTGCATTGAAAACATAGTGTGAAATGAGGGGCAACATATTTTCTCTTTAGAAGAGAGGGTTTCTTAAGGACAAATGAAGGAGTTCCCCCAAATGATGGACAGTAGAGAAGTATGCTCGGACGATCCACGCATAACCATGGCAGACTGGTGGGGGAGGGGGGAGAATCTAAACTACAGTAACAGAGATAAAAGAGAGTATGCCTCTTTTAAAGAGCTACTGACACCACAAAGAAAACGTGGAAAAATACGATATTTAGATACAATTCGGTCTGCATTCCATATATATTTTGTAGCTTTCTCCCCCCCATAATTTAGTACTGAGGAAATTTGAATGAACACATAATCTTTATCCCTTAGAGTTCATTTGCCTCTGTAGCTTACTCCCTACTTCAAGTCATAATCCTGTATTGTGACAGCACAATCTGTTGCCATGGGAGTAACTCTGATGTCACAAGCAGTGTATTATGACCTCAGGTAGGGAGAAAGCAACAGGAACAGCTGAACTCTTCAGTAGCAAAGATCATGTTTTCATGCAGATTACACCAGTAATAAATAATGGGGAGGAGGAATTCAGAACTAACAGGAAATACAAGTTGATCTATGTCTACATATTATGTTTTGTTAAAGTTCTCATGAAGGTGTCAGCTGCTCTTTATGGGATTCTTATTTTATACATGCAGTGAAGTATGTAACTGACTTCCACAGCAACTGGTAGTTTCCTTCAAATCTTCAACAAATGTGTTAGTTCTTCAATACATCAGGTAGTCTCCACCACCAATAAAGAAATCCCAACATTTCACTCCACCACTGAGGAGCTTTTTCGAAGGAACTGGTCCTAACATAAGGTATGCAATACATATCTAGATTCAGTTTGTTAAATGTCAACTTTACTGTAGATTCAGTTCATTAAATGACAACTATATTATGTGCAGACAATGATTCTTAAAGCCATTGCAAATGGCAATTTATAATTGCTCAAATGGTATTTAGCCATTACTGTCAAATGGCTAGGAAACACTAGCTGCAAAAATATTCATTTAAACACTTACCAAGAGGCTGTATCTCAAACAGACCCAAAGCAGAGCTATGATCTGTCCTGCAGTGTTTCCACAAGTGGTATGCTGGTCTGTTTGTGAGCTTCCCCTATATTTAGCTCAACACTGGGTGATGCGCTGCTGATGTTAGGAGGAAGGAAGTGAACTCAGCCTCTGACCTGGTAGTGTGGTGGTATTCCTAATGGCATGCTTTGCCCCAGCAGGTCTGTAAAGACACCCTTGCAAATGAGCCTTGCTCAGTGGTGCCTGCTTGGATAAATAAAGATTTTGATTGATTGATTGATTGATTGACACAGGTGACAGGAACTGAGAATTAGGTCAGAAACCTGACCTGACCATTACTGTATGTTTTTACACATTCTAGATTGTAAATATATATATTAGTGTAATTAAAACAAAGAAATCAAAATTATTTCACAATATTACAAAGGTAAAAGGTAAATGGTCTCATAACTCCAATGGGAGGGTTAACAATTGCTGAGCATGGTTATAAATTCATCACACTACTTGCTGTCACTTGGCCCTGGTGGGACTCAAACCTATGTATTACCACTAGGTTTATTGTATCAAACAAAACATGAAACTACTTAGCTGTAACAGGCCTAATTTAATATCAAAGCCATTCTTTCTGCTGTATTACAAAATAAAATAATATTAAAAACACAAACGATATTATGAATAGGTGTAAATCCACCTGGTTTATTTCTTAGTCCAGTTACAATACAGTCACTCAATTGGGGTGTGCAAGAAGGTGGGTAGTGCTTTAATGATCAGCCACCTTGAAATGGCCCACATGATAGCCAAGCCAACTAGTCAGGATTATGAACACTGACTGTATGTCACAGTATATAGTAACATTTATAAGATTGGTCCCCAGTCTAATTCTTCATTCATTCCCCATCTTTCACTCATGGCCCTAAGTCCATCTATGCAATACTCCTCCCTCATAAGTAAGAGGTGTTTTCCAATCTCCTCCCTCTGAGGCAGTTCATCCTCTACAATTCCAGGGAAACTGAGTGAAAATACCTGGTGAGTTTTAGTAAGAAGTGTCTTGCTACACTCAAATTCTTATCCTTACACGTCGCTGATGATTTGTGCTCATAAATATGCTTCCTCAGCTCCCTATCAGTCTTGCCCATGAAGATTCTGTCACAAGGAAACTTTAACAAGTACATAACGCGTGAAGTGCTGCATGTGTTGTGTTCTCTTAGTCTTATTTTTTTTCATTCTTATGAGGGGTTTGAAACTCATTAACCCTAAGTGTGTTGAAAAACTGAGCACACACTCCACAGTGAAAATGTATGGACATGCTGCAGAACAGAGCACATAGCTCTAATTTTGGGTCTCTGAAATACAACCTCTTGGCGAGTGATTAAATTAATATTTTTTTAAGGTAATGTTCCTAACTAACTATAAGGGCTAAATATCATGTGATAAATTATAAATGGCCACTTGCAACAGCCTTTAGAGTTATTGCCTGCACATAATATGATTGTTATTTAATGAACTGAATCTAAATATATATTTTATATATCTTATCTTAGGACCACTTCCCTTGATAAACCTCCACAGTGATGAAGCAAAATGTTGATGTTCGTTTGAAAGTGGTGGAGATTTTAAGCTTTTAGAAGCAACAGATTTGGGAGAGGAACAGGGAAAGCAGTTACAGCTTCCCCTCCACCCAGTCACTTAACTGCTAACTGAGATGGCTAACTGGGAGGGGCCTGTGACCTATAAAAGCAGAGTCAGCAGTGCTCCTTCTCCATTTTAGCTTTTAGAAGTAGCAGATTTGGGAGAGGAACAGTGGGGCCAGAGTCCGGGGAGAGGCAGCAAAGGATTACAGCACACAGACACAGATACAAATTTACCTCCCACCCTTGTCTAGACCTAAATATATAGGCAATACAATTTGACTGACACCTGAACTTTCTGTCAGGAACAGGAAGAGCGGGAACAACAAGTAATATTAATTTGATCTGCTTGTAATCCCCTCCCACTCTATTAGGTAACAGGAAAGTAGGGGTAACCAAAGCCCAGTAGCACAGATAAGTAGGGGGGCAAGGAGAAGAGAGGAAAGGGAAGAGAGGAGAGAAGGAGGAAGAAAGAAGGGGGGAGGAGAGAGAGAGAGAGAGAGAGAGAGAGAGAGAGAGAAGGACATTCTGGATGCTACAGTGTTGCCCCATCTGCAGGCACCTCAATGGGCTGAAGGATGAGGTTGCTAGTCTGCAGGACATGTTGGCTTGGATTCAGGGAGCCTCTTCCCCCACCCAGGGACAACCAAGTCTGCCGTTCCTTCTTCAGAGGTTGCCAGGTGGGAGAAGCAGATGGACTATGGTGGGCTGGGGGAGGGTGAGGGAGGTGGGGCAGAGGTACATCCCCCAGCTGGTGCAACTATGGAACTCCTATGCAGTCTTGGAGGAGTGAAATAGTCCCACAGTGGCACCCAATGTAGTGTCTGGGAGGATGAGTGGGTCTTCCACAAGGGAGCCCCAACGATGGGTGGCAGGAGACTCCAGAGGAGGAGGAAGCAAATCCTGGTGGGGGACTCCATCATCAGATAGACTTGGGGTTGGAAAGCAAGGGAGAGAGGGAGGGAGGCAAAGTGCCTACCTGGAGGTACAGCTTGGAGGGATGGAGAGGGGATCCTGAGGATCACCAGGGTGTAGCAAGAAGGGGGTAGCTAGATGTCATTGTCCATCTGGGGACAAATGACCTGGCAAGGGGCAAAGCAGGGTTAGAGGTAGTACAGAAGGAGTTTAGGGAGTTGGGGAGGGGTCTTGGTCAGGTAGCATGCTCTGAGGCCTTCTTGGTGGTGCTGTTTGTCCTCAGCAAAGGGGAGGCTAGGGAATGTCACATCAGGGATTTCAATGCATGGCTAAAGGAATGATGTAGTGAGCAGGGTTTCAGCTTCATTGGAGCCTGGGGCCCCACCTGGAGGGATGAGGGCCTGTGCAAAAGCGATGGCCTGCATCCAGCCAGAGGGGGAACTGTGGTCCTCAGTGAGTGGTTCAAATGCCTCATTGGCAAGCATTTAAACTAGCTAAGGGGGAAAGGTGGAAGGAGGTAGAAGAATAAACACTGCCCTTCCTCACAAGCTCAAGAGACAAACAAAGAATGCAAGGAGGGCGAGAATACCCAACAAGGGGCAAATAACAATGAAGGTCAGGGGATACAAGGCAAGAATAAAACTAAAAAACATAGCAGTCAGGAAAAGGGAGGGCAAAAGGGGAAAGGGATAGAGGATGGCAGCATAGCCTGGAAAGCCATGTGTGCAAATGTGAGAAGTCTGAACAACAAGGTTGCAGACCTGGAGGCCACCATGGTGGAAGCGGAACTGGACCTGGACCTGGTCACCATCATAGAACTCTGGTGCAATGTAAACCAGGACTTGTGAGTAGTCATTCCAGGATATATGCTGTTCAGAAAGGACAGAGTAGGTAGAAAGGGTGGAGGAGTGGCTCTATATGAAAGGGATAACATTAAAGTCACAGAAATGCAGGGGGATCAGGGAGGTGAGGAGATTCTGTGGCTCAATCTGGAAAGAAGGAAAGGGTCTGCTATTAGAACAGGAGTGATCTACAGACCTCCAACACAAGGAGAAGAGGTTGATAAGGAAATGGTGGAAGCAATCCAGAAGATGGCTCACAAGGGGGAGGTACTGGTCGTGGGAGACTTCAATCTACCGGATGTGGATTGGAGTCTCCCCGCGGCAGCTACAACCCGGAGTAGGTACATACTGGACTCCATGCAAGGGGAGTTCCTCAGGCTATTAGTGTTGGAGCCCACTCATGAGGGGGTACTTCTGGACTTAGTACTGTCAAACGGGGACAATGTGACTGATGTCAGAGTGGGGCACCACCTGGTAAACAGTGGCCACCATACAGTGTGATTTGAGGTAAGAACCGGGTCAGAATTGAATCACACAAGGGTGAGGGTCCTGGACTTCAGGAGAGCAGATGTTAAGAAAATGGTAGAATGGCTGAGGGAAGGCCTAGTGGGGATAGGAAAACTGGGGGGAGTCGAGGAAAGGTGGACAAAAATAAAAGAGGGAATTAGGCAAGCTACAAACCTCTGTGTAAGGCAGGTGAGCAAAGGCAAGATAAAAAGGAGACCACTATGTTTTCTAAGGAAATAGCAGAAAAGAACAAAAAATATGGCATTTAGAACATACAAAAAACACAGAAGGAGGGGGGATAGGGAGACTTACCAAAAGAAACAGAGAGAGGTTGGGAAGGCAGTTAGAAGTTCAAAGGCACAGACAGAGGACATGACTGCCAGTGACAAAGGGAGATAAAACATTTTTTAGATACATAAGTGAAAAAAGAAGGACAAGGGGGATAGTAAGACTTAAAGGGGAAGGAGGATGCAGTGTGGAAGAGGATCACCAAAAAGCAGATTTATTAAACAACTATTTCTGTTTAGTATTTACCAAGCAGGGGGAAGAAAATGGGCCAAGAGTAATGGGCAAGGGTATAAAGGGATGGGAAGTAGGCACAAAACCATTTACAGAAAAAAAGAGTGCTTAGGGAACTATCAAAGTTAAAAGTAGACAAAGCAATGGGGCCAGACGGAGTGCACCCCAGAATAGAGAGAACTGAAAGAGGAGCTAGTTGCACCTCTGACAGCCCTTTTCAACATGTCATTAAAAACAGGGGAGGTACTGGGGGACTGAAGGAGTGCAGATGTAGTCCCACTCCACAAAAGTGGAAATAGGTAGGAGGTAGGAATTACAGGCCAGTCAGCCTGACATTGGTGTAGGCAAGGTAATGGAAACACTATTAAAGGAAAGAACTGGGGAATACCTAGTTAACAATAACCTGCAGGATCAGAGGCAGCATGGGTTCACAGCGGGGAGGTCCTGACAGACAAACCTGATTGAGTTTTTTGATTCGGTGACCAGGAAGTCGATCGAGGGGGAGCAGTGGATGTTGTCTACCTGGATTTCAGCAAGGCCTTCAACACTGCTCCACATAGAAGGCTGTTAAACAAGCTGGGAAGCCTAGGAGTAGGTCCTAAGGTAGTAGAATGGGTGGAAAATTGGCTGGGCAATAGGAATCAGAGGGTGGTGGTAAATGGCAGTCACTCCGGAGTAGGCAAAGTCACCAGTGGAGTACCACAGGGATTAGTACTAGGGCTAGTCCTCTTCAATGTCTTCATCAGTGACATTGCAGAAGGGCTGGAAGGGAAAGAATGCCTGTTTGCAGATGACACAAAACTATGCAACACAGTAGACACACCAGGAGGAGTAGAAAAAAATTAGAAGTGATTTTGAAAAGTTGGAAAAATGGTCAAGGGCTTGGCAGCTGGGTTTTAATGCAAAGAAGTGCAAACTAATGCACTTGGGGCATAAGAACCTGCGGGCAACATACCAACTGGGAGGAGAGGTATTAACAGCTACAAAGCAGGAAAGGGACCTGGGGTGATCATTTTTGATGATCCGAAGCTAGTGAAGCAGTGGAGAAGGTTGGAAGGATGCAGGGTTGCATAGGAAGGGAATCACCAGCAGAAGGAGGGAGTTAATCATACACCTACACAGATCATGGTTAGGCTGCACCTCGAGTACAGTGTGCAGTTCTGGAGGGTCCATCTCCGTAAAGACATCGAAAAGGTGGAGGCAGTACTAAGAAGGGCAACCAAAATGGTGCATGACCTGCATCAAAAGCCCTATGGGGTAAGGCTCAAGGAACTTAGCATGTACTCCCTGGAAGAAAGGAGGGAAAGGGGGCATATGACAGAGACATTCAACTGCCTCACAGGCAAAACAAGGTACAAGAGAGAAGCATTTTCCACAGAAAAAGATGCTCAAGGACAAGGGGTCATGCTATGAAGTTAGAAGGAGGGGGAGGCTCAGAGAAAATGTGAGGGAGTACTTCTTCACGGAGAGAGAGTGGTGGATACATGGAACAGCTTACCAGCAGAAGTGGTGGGGGCAGAACTGGTGGCAGGGTTCATGAACACATGGGATATATGCAGAGGGATCTTAGTGGTGGTGTGGGGGGGAGGAGGACAGGAGACTGAGTATGGTTTGTGTTGACACTATAGATAGGGAAAATAGGGCAGACTAGATGGTCAATCAGGTCCTTATCTGCCGACAGATTCTATGTTTCTATGTTTCTATTACCTGATGTATTGACACAGAAATTCTTGTTGTTCTACTGGTCCTTGTAACACAAGATCCACACAAATAGATGATTTTATGCCTTTTATTGGACCAACAAAGTTGTTAAAAAAGAAAATAGAGCTTCTGGACTACACAAAATCCTTCATCGGAAAACAATGACAGTGGGCCTGATTCTGAAATGGATATGCATGGTGCAACATGTGTTGCACCAAAACAAGTGATGCAAGTAACACATTGCACCATGGGTTCTGACATTCGGAATTACAAGAGGCAGCCTGCAACATGTCCCAGGCTGCCTGAGTCCCGGTGGATCTATGCCACCCGAGTGCCCAGCATCAAGGTGGAAGAGGGGGGGTTACAGCAGCACATGCACCCTATTCCATAAGGGCGGCTGCCATAACCCAAAAGTACAATTCCAGAAGGTCCTACGGAGGACCTCCATCAGCGTATGGTTAGAACAGCTATGTGCTGGCGTACTTGTATTCCGCTGTCTGCTGTGCCCAGGAACCTGATGCCCCCACCCAGCCCTGACCCTGCACACTGCTGTGGCACACCGAACAGCCCCCCAACTGCATAGAAAGACCCCCACCCAATCCCTGGCAATACTGGGGTTCCTCTGGCTCAAATCTGGTACTGCGGTGTGGTGCTGCCAACCCCCCCGTTGCTGGTGTACTGGTGCCAACTCCCCCCCATGGCCCACCAGGGCTTGCAGACTTGTTTCGGGGCTTGGGGCTGGGAGGGTGGCTGCAGCCTGTCAGTGGGCATGTCTGCAGCTTGCAGCACCCAGTTCAGGTGCGCCCTTCCTTTGGCTCACTGCTGGAGGTACTGCAAGTCACAGGACATAGTTGCCTGGGACATTGCCTGTTCTGGAATGTGGCGCAGGGTCCCTTGGATATTGGCATATGTCGCAACTTGCAATTGCCGGCGAGTTGCGACATTTGTCTTGGAATCAGGCCCAGTTGGTTTAGAATAATACATTTTCTTAAAGTCCAGATCATACATAAAAAAAAAAAGATTAAAAGTTGTTAAAAATCCCATTGGCCTAAACTGCTTTCAAAAATCAACATAGAACCATATAAAGACAACAAAGTTTCAGCAAAGAAAAGATATTTCAAGGTAAAATGTCACAGAACAGATAGCTCCTTCACTGAGAACAGCCATAAAACATGCGTAAGCAATAATACCCAACAGGGTGGGCAGTTTTGTGCTATACTGGACTGCCCTGGGGCATAATGAGGCTCGATGCCACAGGTGGAGGGCCTTATAGCCCCTGGAAGGTCCGGTATAACACAACACTGTCCACCCTGAAGGGTATTATTGCGCTTAGAAAATGCATTATGGGTAAAAGTTATTTAAATATTTAAAACAGTAAGAATAAAATGAATTATAAACAAGTATAAAGGAAAGGCATGAGGTCATAATGTTGCAAGACATTATGTCACATGCAAAAATTGCACTGCCATTACAGCACAATTTCTTGCATGCAGCATGTGGTAGGGTCAGTGACGCCCCCCCAAACATTGATATGCTCATATGGTTACAGAGCATATGTAATTACCTGCCTGTGTATTGGAGGTAGTTTGAGAACATTGTGGGCTAAAATATTTAAAAAAACCTGTGGCAACTGTCTCCTGCTCTTCTAATCTCTTCCTTTTACTATCGCTCCTTCTCTGCCTTTCCCCTACTCAAGCTTGGCCACCTTTGAGTAGTCTTACTGTCCCTTTCCTCATTTCCAGCTCATTTTCTCAAAATAATAAAGCCGCAATATTCAGAACGTTCTGTGCTTGCAGTACAAGCTGTTTAGGCTAATTTTCCTGCACGAATGTGCGCACGTCGATCAGTAGCGATCGCATGATCGGGTGATCAGTGCGATCGCGGAGAACGTGCGAAGACGCCGCAAAAGAGTTTGTTATGGCGTTTTCATTATCTGGTGAATCTCTGGACAAATTAACAGCCTTTTTGCTAGTTTTTAGTGTGAGAAGTTCAGAGTTATGGTAGATATCAGAATTGTAACCGAGAATCATTTGAAAAGTGGTGTTTGTTTATTCCTTAAATAAAAAGGTTAAACTAGTACTTTTAAAAGGGAGAAGGCAATGCATGCCACAGTTAAAAAGGAGAGAGATAAAACTGTTTATCTTAAAAGCACCAAAGTCTCCTAATGTGATCCAGAAATGCCTTAGACTTACAACTCTCTTGTAAAGTGCTTCCAGCTCCTCTCAGTCCAAACTCCTTATAGGACTGAGCGGCCCTGGTTGACCCACTTTTATGATGCAAGTTGGGAGAGGAGCTAACTAAGTCATGTGCTCCTCCACTTGTATAAAAGGAAGTGAATGTGAAATGTTGAGTCAGTGTGTGGTAGGAAGGCAAACCTACCAGATGCCTAGCCAGATTCTAGATGCCTTTTTGGCAGGATTTTTTATTTCTTGTTAAAGATATGATTTCCTGTGTCTTATGTTTTTTTGAAAGTTATGTACAAGTTCCGCTTTAAGTTCATTTTATTTTTTTTCTGCTTCTAATAAATTTTGAAGTATTGGATCCTGACTGTTTTCTGGACTTTATTGGACACTCCCACGTGCACACAGCATAATTATCTTTTTTGTGGGGGGTGGAGCCCCCTGTTACCCCCAAATAAGGATTCTCATCTCTGGGAGAATTCACCTCCAAATTGCACAAAGTACGACAAAAAATAAATGTTTCTGGGACTGGGACTGAAACCTGGTCCCAGACGCAGCGCTTGGGTTCCTTTCTGCAGTGGCTCAGTCCATTGAGCCACGGCAGCTACTCAGTGGAACCCGACCCCAGCAGAGGTCTTATCCTCTGCCTGGGATAGTGCGAGTGGTGCAACACCATGTACAGCAGTATTCACGGTATTGCACCATTCGTTATCTCGTACAGCACTATTCCAGGTTAGAGCTAATGTCGTACGCTATTAAGCACACCACATTATGACCCAGTAGGTAAAGCAAAGAAGGTCAGTTGTGATGTAAAGTAGTTCCTGTAGTGTTGCCAGCAGAGGGTGCTGTAAAGTAGTTCCTGTAGTGTTGCCAACAGAGGGTGCTGCTGCTATTTAAATTTTTTTTGTGTTTTCTTGTTTGTTAATGGAAAGTCCCCACCACCAACACACACACACACACACACACACACACTAATGTGGTTCTCCCTCACAGACTACACCCCCTGGTGGGACAAGATGTAGTGGCAGCACAGAAAGGAGTTCAAAACATGTTCTACTTTCTTCACTGGAGTCCCCGATCATGGTAAGTTCTGCACCATGGTTTAGTCCCTCTGAGGATGAATGTTTTCATGGAGGCAGGAGGAACTCTCATATAGTGAGAGCCACTTCAGAGAAATATATATATATTTTTGTGGGACTGCATGGCAGGCAGCGTGGGCAAGCAGCACATGTACATTTTGTTGCTATAGAGACACTCACGCTGCACTGCCATTTTGAAATCCGTGCTTCTGTTCTGATTGCCAAGGACTTGAAGCCCGTCCGATTGATGGCTTCATTTTTGTTTGGTTAATTTTTTTTTAATGTGTGGCTGTCGAAAGACAAACGGGGAGGGGGGGATTGGCCAGCCTCCAACTTGCTCATCTAGTCTCTTGCTAAGAGAGAAAAAAAAATGGTGGATAGCTAGCTTCAGAGTTTGGGTGGCCCAAACATACCCCAAGTAATGGGGCACCCCAAGTTGAAACTATTTTTGTACTGGGGTCTATTGTCAGACCAGGGCTCTGGGAAGGGAACTGGCCAATCAAAAGCCAGGATCTTGCATGCCCATTTTCTAATAAAGTTACATTTGTGCATCTGTGCATGCATTAGTAAATGTCTATGATTTTAAACCACAAGATAAAATAAGCTAAAAAAATTCGTAGTATATAATGTTAACATTTTCTTGGTCCAATAAAAGGTATTAAATCATCTATTTATGTGAATCTGATGTATTAAAGAACTAATACATTTGTTGAAGATTTGAAGAAACTGCCAATTGTTATGGGAGTCAGGTACTTACCTGGGCTGACAGTATACCTTAGATGTTATAGTAAAGAGCTGTGAATGAGCTTGGTACACCTAGCAGACCTGGGTTTGATTCCCACAACCTCCACTTGCATACTGTGTAACCCTGAGCAAGTCATGTAAATGCCCTGTGCTCCCAGGACACACTTGGAAATGATCCATTGGAAACGATTGTAAATTAGTCCCTGACCCAATGGTCTATCACTTTCTCAGGAATAAAAATAAATAAATTATAATGATAAATTATTACTTTAAAGCATTTATGTTGCGATGTCCACTAAGTTACTGACCTGCGTGACTAGAATACAGTTGGGGGATATACTGGTTAAACATCCACAATTGCTCCTCAGTTTATGTCTCCAACCCTGGAGAAAGTAGTTTGACAATCATCCCACCCATTGGCTCACCCCCAAACCAAGTTAAAGGGAGTCCCAGACCCCCCTCCAAATACTACCACATCATCCCCTCTCACCGAATGTGCATAAAACAAACTTATGCTTTAAAAAATGTTCATCTTCTGTTCCCCAAGTCTTGTGTCATCTCTTTATTACTGCTGACAGAATGAAACTTATTATAACAGCAAAGGGCAGTGTATGGCAACTGAAGTCTAATAATGTGTCAAGCCAGTTTTGTTTTGTGGTCACCAATCTCCTCCTCTAGGCAGAAAGTGGGGAGTTTAAATCCAAATATAAGAATTCAAACTCATGCTAGTTGAGACACTGCTGTACAATATCAAGGGAAGGGGGAATGCTTCAGTGGTGGTGGTGTGGTACTCCAGGAATTACCACAACCTGGCCAACATTGCCTTTCTCAAAAAAAAATAAATGGTTCCTTCACCGCTTCCAGTGGCTGAGCACTCCCTAGTAATGCGTCATCTTTTTTACAAAACTATGGAACTTGCAACCCTGTGACTCTGTAGCCTAGTTTGTACCACCAAGCTAAAGGAGCAGCTCCGCTATCCAGGGGCATTGGTATCTTGAGGTCTGGTACAGATAAAACTGCTTTATCTGTGACTGGTTAGGAGGAATATCTGAACAACCACAAGAAAATAGTTCAGACCCATTCTGAGCTATGTTGATTGTCTGCTTAAACTGAAAACCTCTGTTTCCAAAAACTGAATGGGTCTGTGTGTGTATCTAGTGCTAACTGCCTCTCCAACATACCTGAATAATCTGGTACACATGTGCCAACTGGTGATCTATGTTGCCCAGAAGCAGTGTCAGTGGAAACAAGTGAACTCCAATGCAACATACTAAGATGTATTCTTTATGCCCTTTCCATTTAATCAATTGGACTAGCATTATCAGTGAGGCTAACTACTTTAACTTCCTTCCTGCCAGTTGTGCATCTGCTTGCTAGTACAGTCAGATGGCTGTAATATGAATGGAACCGTATGTTTGTGGGAGAAGGGGTGACTGAGTTAGCCTGAAAATTTGAGTATTGTCTCCCGAAATCATGGATCAAGGGCCAGGAAGTGTCATTGTAAATGTAATAATTTGGGGGACAGGATGAGTTGGGTTAGGAAGTGGGGGACACTGGAAAATATATTGTTGGCTGCTGCTAAAGTGCTAGCCTGTAACCAACTTTTTTAGAAAAATGCATGGGAGTGTGGGGAGGGTGGGGGTGAGAACAAGAAATAATGAAAGTGGGAGGAAGACAGGTGCAGGTACTAGTCCGGGCTGCCTGATGAGACCTAGGGTCTTTTCGTTTACATTTGTAATAAATGTAGTATCATGCATTGAAAAGTGGAACATACTGGGAATTTGGGTACTTGGGATCCTATTATTTATGGTATTCTGCAAATGATATTCAGGGCATGCATACAACTAGCATTTACTTGTCAAGGCACAAAATATGTTGTTCCTAAATGCCTTGCAAGTGATCAAGGTGAGAAAGAGACAATTTCATAATTGCTGTACTTAAATTGATGAAATAGGAGTTCAGTTCCCCCTATTATATCCACACATGTCCCACATTATTTTTAAAGACACTACTGTAAGTACATGTTGTTTAACAAAGCAAGCCAGTCAGTTTATTAAGCAACTCCATCACCATCAAGATGTTGAATCTATGAATTCCTCTTCAGACCCTAGCTCAGAAAATCAGGATATATTTGCTGCTGCACTGGACTAAAAAGCTCTAAAGGGATGTATCATTTATAGGAATCATTCAGAATGCTCTCAGAGATACATTAATCCTTATGTTGCCTTTTATTCTAGTCATTGCCTTTAATAGTTATGCAGTATGAGGCTGTGCTGATACTTATGAGCTGCAGAGTTAAAATTTGATGTTGGCTCCCAGAAATATTTTAAAGATTATTGAAAATGCAAAATATGTGTTGTTTTATGATACTTGGGCCACAGGGAATAATGACTGGGACCTAGTTGTACCATGGTATAACATATACAGGAGGGACAGTGGTAAGGGTAAGGGGAGAGGAGTAGCCCTCTACACTAAAGATGGCAAAGAGCCCTTGGTGGATGAATCAGTCAAAATGTAGGGAGGAGGAGGAGAGTGAGATCATTCCGGGTGCAGCTGAAAGCTATTGCTAGAATAGGGTTGGTCTATTGATCATAAGGTGTAGAGACTGTGGGGGGGGATCTGAACCTATTAGACATAGATTGGTATAGTCCATCAGCAAAGAGCACCAGAAGTCAGGCCCTACTTGCAGCACTGCAGGACTGCTTACTGGTACAGTACAACTGGTCAGGAAATGCCTACGATAGACTGCCATTCTTGATGTGGTGCTTACCAACTCATAGGTGGTGGATGGCATTCAGGCAGGAGAACCACTTTAGTCCAGTGACCATAATATTGCATGGTTCAAACTGACCCTGGGTACTGGTATACCCTCATCAAAGCCTGTGGTACTGGACTTCAGAAGGGCAGATTCTGACAAGAACAGAAAGAGTCAGGAAAAAATGGAGTGTGTAGATAAGATTGGGGGTATAGAAAATGTGGAGTGTAATCAAAGGGGCCATTTTTGAAGCAACCAACTCATGCATAAGGATTGTCACTAAAGCTAGTAAGTATAAGAGACCAATCTGGTTCTCAGAGAATGTAATGGAGGTGGTGAGGGCCAAAAAATAAGTGCCTTGTCTAGGTACAAGAAGAATCAAGGGGAAGAAGGGGGTATCAAAGTAACCTGAAGGAAGCCATGAAAAGTGGTCAGGACTGCATGTGCTATGTGAGTCAAAGGAGGGAAAACTCAAATCTTTTTGATACATTCGGGGGAAAGGGAAGACAAAGGGGAGGAATTGTTAGGTTAGCAGAGGAAGGGAGGGAAATCAAGGATGATGAACAAAAGGCAAATGTTTACAACAACTACTTTTCAATATTTATGGTGGAGGATGAGGGCCCTGTACCAGAGAGTGGGGTTAAGGTGTCCACAAGGGGATTTCAAGAAATGCGGTGGTGGAGATTTCAGTGAATAGGGTAAGAAAGGGTCTCATTACCCTGAAAATACATATGATGTCAAGGCAAGATGGGTTACCTCTGAGAGTGCTCAGGGAACTGGCTTCAGAACTGATTGAGCCCTTGGCCAAGACATTGAATAGCTCACTGCAATCTGGAGTAGTTCCGAGGGATTGAAGGGATATGGACATAGTCCCACTCCATGAGGGAAGGAGTAGGAAGGATCAGAGCAATTAAGGAACCATCAGTCTTACCGCTATTGTAGGTAAACTGATGGAGACCACACTCAAGGAAACCCTGGAAACCTACCTGAAGGAAAATGGGCTGCAGGATAGTAAACAACACAGGTCTGTGATGGGAAGATTGTGTCTGGCCAATCTTATAGTGTTCTTTGACTAGGTCACGAGGACAGAGAATAAAGAGCAGGTAGTAAATTTACTCTATTTCAGTTTCGGCAAAGCCTTCAACTCAGTACTGCACAGGAGGCTGCTGAAGAAGTTTGAGGACTTAGGAGTAAAGCAGGAGTTAGGCAGGTGGAGAGGAATTTTGGGGAGGGGGCAGAGGTTGTAGTTAACAGGGTCAAATCAGAGGGGCCATGAGTGGGGTGCCACTGGGGTCAATCCTTGGACCTGTCCTTTTCAATATGTTTATCAGCAACATAGGGGAAGCTATACAGGGCAAGATGTGTCTGTTTTTAAACAACACAATGCTATGTGGCAGGGTAAATTGTGACATGGGGGTGAGGGAGATAGAGAGCGATATGGAAAGGCTGGAGAGATGATGAAATGTATGACTGTTGAGATTCAGTGCCAAGAAGTGCAAAGTGATCCACATAAGGAAGAGTAACCCATGGACAGAGAACTGATTGGTAGGAGTAGGGCTGGCCACTACGGGTCTAGGTCAAAAAATCAGGAGCAAAACAGCGCAGTCAATAATCGTGCAGAAAAATCATCAGGATCAAAAAACTGTGCATGGGCAATGCAGTGTGAACCAATAAGCACATGTCTGGGGTGGTGGAACCGCTGGGGTGGGGACTTGTTGGAGGGGATTTACTATTCCAGACTGCAGGGGTGTGGAACTTGAGGGGTTAGAAAGTTTTTTGGGGATTTACTATTCCAAACTCCAGGGCAGGCAGAACTTGAGGGGGTAGGAGAAAGCTGGGGGAGGGGATTTACTATTCCAAACTCCAGGGCGGGTGGAATTTGAGGTGGAGAAAGTTGGTGGGGGGGGATGATTTACTGTTAGTAATCCTGGGAGGTTGACAGTTGGGGGGTGAAAACATTCAGACACAGTTTTAGCCTGGTCATTATTTTTCCTACTGCTATTTTGCCCCACACGTTTTTGTGGCAGCATTTTGCTCATTTTTTTGACTGGATACCGGCCACTACATCCCAGGTAAGGGACCTGGGTAGCAAGCAGCTGGACAGGGGGACAAAAGGGCTGAGGGGAAGGACAGGCGGCTGTAGGGAGTGACATGGAGTTAGGGAGTGGGGGTACATTTAGAGTTTTGAATCTGTAGTTTATTGTTATTTGACTGACTGCAGGTAATGATGGGGTGGCATTACGAGGAGATAGATGGGCCCTGAGGGAAGGGACATGGAGCTGGGAGAAGTGAGGGAGTCAGGGTCCTGGACAGGGAGAGGAGTTTTTCAGATTTGATTTTGTAGTTAATTTCTATTTTCTTGACAGTGGAACGTGCTGGGCTCCATGCTGCACAGGCACAATCTTTATCTTGTTTTTTTCCTGTCTAGTACTTTTTTCTCTGGGCTTTTACATTCAATTAGCAAAGTAAACTGACTGAACAAGAAGTAAGCTGCTGCTGTCTCATCTGTGCCTGTCTCTCAAATAGTCTCTCAGTGGGTTAGTGTCTCAACTCTCATCCGTGTCATTACCTCCCTCTTGTGCCACATTGTGTTTGAAACCAAAGCATGAGTCAGTAAAGTGATTGAGTGGAGTTTGTCTTGGAACATTGTATGCCACTGTCACACAAAGTGAGTGTGTGTGTGTGTGACACCAGTGCATCACTGTACATGTAACTATGTGTTGTACATACCCATTGTGCACTGCCACATATAGCACTCATTATAGTTTGTGTTGCACCCTGCTGTACCTTTGTGTGTGTTTTGGGATATGAGGGCATGTGTGTCATCTGTCACATAGAAAATATGAAGAAAAGAACAGTTGGGGTCAGTTTATTCAAATGTTGAGAACAGTTGTTTTGACTGATCATTTAAGATATCAAAATGACATCGTCCTAACAGGCATTCCCCATTCAGGGCAGTGTGTGACTCAAGGCCATGGGCAGTCGAGGATTGGAACAGAGACCAAAATGGTTTATTCAAATAATCCAGCCTTCATTGTGATAGCAATAAACTGATGCATCCCCACCTACTGTACCAGCACTTCTTCAGAAGGAATCTGATCAGCCAGGTTCACCAGTGGCACTGAATTGGTAACAAACCAAACTACACTGCCAGAGTCATTTCAGGCCCAGACTTGTTTTTGATCAAAAACAGAGCTAGAGTATTAAATATGAAAGGCCCAAAATATATCAAAAACATAAAAAGTAATAGCAAAACTGCCTTAGATGGAAGTTACAATCTTGGTAAATAAATACGTAACAGTGGAGAGCAATACAGTGCCCTAATTTAAATTTGTTTTGACTTGTAATTTCTTTAATTTATTACAGGCAACCTCCCTCTGCAGAATAGGGCTTATCTGGTTAATGCGCTGAGTTCCAGGACACCCTTTTTGCAGTGGGGGGACTTACAGGGAATTTTAAACCCCTCAACCTTGTATATTAGGATAGCTGATTTGGACTCCATTGGAGCTGCCATCTTATTTTATTTATTTATTTAGTTTTTGTTTGCCGGGTAAGTATTCTAGGCAACAGCAAGTTGTCTATTTTTAGGCATGACCCGGGAGGGTTACAGAACAAGAATATAAGCCTCTGACCCTAAACAGTCAAGCAAAAGAGTTCGTTACTAAAGTCAACCAAAAGGTCTCTGGTAAATGGAAGGACAGTGCAGTCTGGCACCTTTTATGAACATATGGAAGGGGTTGTGGTTTGTGAGTGACAGTGGACCAATGGGAGCTGTCTTTAAACTGTGTTGTCTATAGGGGGCTGTGCTGGAGGCTGGCACATCTGGGAGAGATCTTGTGAAGACAGGGTGGGAGTTTGTGTTCGATGCATAAATGAGGAAGCATAGGCAAACCAGGAGAAGGTATAAAATTTGTAAGTAGTGTTTCATTATTACCAATAATGAGTTAGGGGGACTTTGAATAAATGGATTACTGCCCCTTTGCTTCGTTTAATGAAATTAAGAGATGCAGCTTAGAGATTTTATAAAGTAACTCCCTATGGGAGATTTTAATAGTTATAGGAAGCTCAGAAATGAATGTAAAATAAAAATTAGAGCAAATCAAGTTTTTTCAGAACTTACAAACCTCGGGTCTAAATGACCCAAGAAAGTTTTGGTACTCAGTAAATTCTATAATTAATCTATCTAGGAAAGAAACTTCAGAAGTCTTTATTAAAGACGACCATGAAATAACCAATGTTCAGGAGATCTGTGAGTCTTTTTTGGACAAATTTCTTGACCTGTTGAAATATACTCAAACTTTCAATATAGATTTGAGTGCAAATAAACAGTCTTATAATACTATTAATTCAGGTTCTTTTTATTTTTCAGCTATAAAACCATATTAGGTTTATAAATTATTAAAACAAATGTCAATTAGCTCTAGAGCTAGTGAACTGGAGCATAGGTTCTTAAAACTAGTATCTGATTATATTACCCATCCACTTACTTCTATTTTTAATTTATCTTTGATTACTGGGTGCTCCCCTAATGAATGGAAGCAAACAGTAATCAAACCAATCTACAAATCTAGTGGCAGAATGGATATGGACAATTATCATCCAATTTCTCTTCTGCTGCCTCTAGGTAAGATCTTTGAAAAACTTGTTAATGAACAACTTTCTGATTATTTACAGTACACTGGTTTTAAGACTCCTGATCAGCAAGGGGTTTTGGAAATTTCACGGGACAGGGACGGCCTTGGCCAGGTTCATGAACCACACCAGTGAAGCTATGGATGAAGGTTTGCTCACTGGTGCTGTGTTTGTGGACCTGTCCAAGGCCTTTGATTTAGTAAACCATCCCCTGTTGATCAGGACACTCCAGAACTATTGCTTAGCAGAAGCATCACTTGATTGGGGTTTCATAGTTATTTAACTGAACGGCCTTTAAAGAGGAACTTCAGCGATAGTCCAAAAAATTACAGCTTATAGTGATTATATGTAGTACTAGACCTGAAATGGTGTGTGCATTTGTGATTTGAGGCCAAGATTTACTCTGTCTTCCATAATTTAGATTTGTGTTTAAGCCCTACTTCACTTGTCATTGATGTTTAGCTGCTGGGCTGCTAGCTCCTGGTGACGTCATTGTAGGATAGGGGAGTGACTCACACTGTGCAGTGCCATGCAGTTGCAAGGGAAACCTACCAGTACTCAGTACACATACTGTGTTCCCCCTCCTCAAGACAATCTGTTATCAGTGCATTATGCCAAAATCCAAATGCCTTGTCAGTATGTTTTTTCTTTTTTGTGAAACTGACTCTGCCCTACAGTGATGTCAGCAGTACAACCCTAGGTCCATAGAAACACGAGGCTTGCTATAGAAGCCCTGGAACACCCTGCAGTTTTTAGCAGCTCAGAATGCAAAAACTAACTGCAACAGACAGTGATGAAATACAATTCCAGAATCAATGCAAGAAGGGGTAATTTATGCATGAAAGTCAAAAGGACTGGTGAAGGTCCTCTTTAAAGGTAGGATTAAATGGAACCTATTCTGCTTATAGGTTTCTACAACAGGGAGTGCCACAGGGTTCTATCCTGGGGCCGCTTTTGTTTACTTTAATTGTAGATATTGTTCCATCACAACTGCGGTGTATGAATTGTTTGATTTATGCAGATGATATCATTTTGTATAAAAGTTTAGCTTCTGTGGAATTAATAAATGAGTCCTTAAGTAAAAATGTTAGTGAATTGTGTAGTTGGTTACAAGGGAATCATTTGGCACTGAATAGTACAAAAACCAAATGTATGCTTTTTGGATCCAGATTGAAACTCAATAGAGATCAGGATTCGTTGATAACGGATAGACTGGGAGATAATTTGGAGCAGGTAAAACAATTTAAATATCTGGGAGTCCTGTTGAACCAAAACTTTACCTTTTCCAATCATGTAAATTTTATTTCCCATCAAGTAAATCAAAGATTGGGTGTTCTATTTAGGTTTCAACCCTTGTTAACCCTACCAGCTAGGAAGGCAATAGCCAGGGGTGTACTACTTCCACAGTTAAATTATAATTCATTTCTTTTTTCAGATTTGTCTAAAAAAGAATCATCTCTCCTTACCTCTGTATTTCATGGTATCTGTAGATTTATTTTTAAATTACCCTATTCTACTCATCACTGTGAATTATATAGACTTTCTGCCTGGCTTCCACCGAGGCTTAATTGTTTATATAGTCTTTGTTGTCTGATAATATTCTTTACCAGTGCACAAATTCTACGCTTTATTCATGGTTATCAATTAAAATGAATTCAAGGGAACTCCAGTCAATTGGGCAGATAAAATTAATTGTTCCCAAAACCAAGACTAAAATGGGGGATGGTTCTTTTTCTTGTTCTGCAGCTAAAAATTGGAATGAGCTTCCTATTTTATTACATGGAAAATTTACCCATCAAATTTTTAAAGTTAAGCTAAAGAATTATTTTCTTAGCAAATTGCATTGTCAATGCTTTGGAATTTTTTTTTATGTGTATTGAGTATTAATATTCTGTCATTAATGTAATGTTTCTAATGTATGTTTAATAATTTTGTACCATCTTGACTGTATAAATATGGTCCCGGGTTGTACATGAAAAACAGTCCTTGGCTCATTTTGCTCACCTGGTAAGCAAAAGTTTAAATAAAGAATAATAAAAAAAATAAAATAAGAGAAAAGTTCTTTACAAAGGCAGTACAAACAAAAACATAGTCCTTTATGTGATAGTCCCTTTAAAATCTCCATCTCTCTCCATCTCTAAACAAAACACTGCTCTCTTTTTATAAGAGGACTTTTCCAGGCAATTAAAGTTTGCATTCTCTACTTGTAAATTACATCTCCTGTTCTTCACAAAATGCAATCAGAGTGCTTTCATTAACCTCCCATGACCAGACCAAAGAGTACACAAGTCTTCTTAACAGGCGCCATCAATTAATACATTCTGTCTAGAGCTGGCTTCCTGCTGACAACTCTGCAAACAAGCTTGTGAAGGTCAGAAGGGTTTTGAAGGTCAGCCCCTGTGTTCCAAATTGCTAACCTTTGTAACTAACCCAAGTAGCTGTCTGCATTCATTTCAGCAACATAACTATATACATTTGCAAACCAAGGGATCCCAGCTTCACATAAAGATTCACACATATTTTTAACTACAGAGAAGAAAGGGAAGAAAGAGTAGAGACAGCAAGTGAAAGAAGGGAGATAACAAAAGAAATTGTGGGACCATTGGAGTAGTCAATTCCTAGGTGCCACAAGGAAAATTTGATTGTACAATCAGACAGGTTAGAAACAGACAAGTGACAGAATAGAAGAGGACATGCACCCTTTGCAAACTGTGTGAGAGGTCTTTTGGCACCATGCAATTCTGCTTAAAGTTGAACCAGCATAACATTCTGTGGTGATTTGCATATGTAGCCCATGATGCTTTGCATTGTGTGGGCATGTGTGATTTTGTATTTTCTTGAAACTTGGCTTCCCAGCCAAATGCCCTTTGGGGTAACCCTTGCATCAGTGTTTGTGCACAGAGGTTCTTTGTCTTTTAAATAGTTTTTTATTTTAATGGGTTCACCACAACATAACCCAGACAGACTGTCTTAGGGTAGCTGGTTCATTCCACTGGGGCGTCAAACAGATGAGGCATACTGATGAGTCCTGGTTGGACGAAACATGTGCCTATGTCATCTGTTAGCACCCTTTGCAAACTGTGTGAGAGGCCTTTTGGCACCACACAATTCTGCTTAAAGTTGAACCAGCATAACATTCTGTGGTGATTTGCATATGCAGCCCATGATGCTTTGCATTGTGTGGGCATGTGTGATTTTGTATAATAGATCATTGCTTTTAACTCTTTTTGCATAACACATGGAATAGGGTTTTATCCAACCTCATCACAAAGTTAATATAGTGCCATTCCAGTCCTTTTGACTAGGATACAAACTAGAAGGAAGCTGTTAAGCCTTGTGAGAATCTGAGCAGAATTTGCGTACTAGCCAGGATGAGTGTCAACACTAACAAGACAGTACAGTGCAAGGAAGTTGAACCTAAGGCTGCTGGTGCCAGTCCTGTAGCAACCACTACTGCCAGATGTCAGGTTGTTACCACCCTGAGAGTTTGTAGGCTGAGACGTGTGGGTCAGTCAAGAGAGAGAGAGAGAGAGAGAGGCTGAACCTTCAAGAGGAAGCCTGGAACACCAGTATCTGAGAGAGGTGGAATTAGTCTGAAAGGTGGAGGCCCTGATCCAGAGTCTTCACAGAAGATCAGAGTCCCAAATGTCTGTAGCTCCAGGAGAAGCCATCCAATTGGGGAAACAGAAACAGAATTTGCTGGCAGAAAAGGACCACCTGGCCCATCCAGTGTGCCCAAATAATCCCTGCCTAATCTATCTTCACAGAGCCTAGCTGGTTTTACTCAGTTTACTCAGTCTTTATCAAGGCAGAAGTAGACTAAAAGCTAATTGGGACTGCCCTCCCCACACCTGTGGGGTGAATTAGTCCTACTGGCCCAATAATAATAACCTATCAAGCTCTATTTTGAACTGGTGAGGATTTTTAAAATATCCACCAAGTATTAAGGCAGGGAATTCCATAACTTACATGCACTTATAGTAAAATAGTGGTTTCTTCTATCGGCATGAGTCCTTGGTATGTATAATTGTTTATTGTGACAATGTAGATTATCACATTTAGTTATAAATGATAAATTATAGTCAGTTCTTAGATGTTTATCCTATAGTATATGAAAAAGCATGAGAAGGTCTCTCCTGTTTCTGCATTGCTGAAGGTCATATAGATTTAGTTCCCTTAGCCTCTCTGTGCAAGACAAATCTTTTAACACTTGGTATCATCTTCGTAGTCCTTCTTTGTACACTGTCCAAAATATGTTACTGTCTTTAACTAAATAGGGAACCCAGAAAGATGAGGCATAACCCAGATGTGGTCTAATAAAAGCCTGGTATAATGGAATAATACAATTTTCATTTCTATTGGAGTATGATTTTTTTATAGCTCTCAGGACTCTATTGGAAATTATTGCCACTTGCCTACAGTGGTCCCCTGGAGTTAGCATGTTATTTACTAGTATTCCTAGATCTTTCTCATTAGTTACAGTTTTGAGAGATGTTCCATATAGCTGATATATATGGTTCATGTTGTTTTATCCCAAGTGAATGACAGTGTATTTGTCTACATTGAAGGCCATATTGTTATTAGATGCTCAAATTTTAACTTGTTTTAGATCAGAAACTAGGTGACTGATCTTAGCTATGGAGTCTACCTCAGAACTAATCTTAGTATCATCAGCGAACTTATTTCAATGTTTTTTAATATTTAGATGCAGGTCACTAATATAGATAACCAAATAACAGTGGACCCAAAACGGATCATTGGGGGAAACCACTTACCACAGGTGTTGCCTTAGATTTCTTACCACCGATTTTAACCACCTGAGTATGATCAGATAGCCATTTTGCAATCCAAGTAATAATGTAAGGATTCAATGACAGTTTATACATTTTTGCTATTAATATGTTATGCGCCACTAGATCAAAGGCCTTCCTAAAATCTAAATAAATAATGTCTACTGGAGTCCCGTTACGGAGACTGGCACTTATATATTCATAAAAACAGATTCAATTTGTTGTGTATGACCATCCTGAAACAAAGCCATGCTGGGTTAAGTCATTTAAACCTTTGTCAGTCAGTTCTTTTTGCAGTCTGATTTTTAATATTTTCTCTAGGCTTTTACAGGCCATCGAAGTGAGACTGATTGGTTTATAATTTCCTGTATCATTTCTGGTTCCTTTATTTTTATAAATTGGTACTACTGTAGCTATCCTACAATCATTTGGCATAACTCCTTCCTTTAGTGACCTATTAAATATTATATATAATGGTATTTTAATTTGGTGTATTATTTCCTTTAAAAAATAGGGGTTGACGTCATCTGGAACAGGGGCAGAATTTTTATTTAATGTGCTTAAACATGTTAACACCTCTTCCAATGTAATTTCCTCATATTGTGTATTTTGATTTGATATTTTTTTTTATTTTTTTTTATTTACTGTATATTCGGAATTACAAACCTTTGTGTCACAGACTCTTTTGCAAAGGCTCCACGTCGGTTACAGAGGGTGGAGGGAGAACAAGCACAGGGAAGACAGATGGAACAAGGAATTATATACAGATTTTAGTTCAGACATTATTTATACAATGGCTCCACGGTGGTTACAGTGGGTGGAGAGACATATGACAGTATATGACAATAAAAAAAGAACCAATTTTATATACACATAAATTATTTATTGATTACATTACTGACTTGGTAGAAGAGAGAGACTTATTTATCGGGTTTAGAGCATTAGGAGGCATACATGTGAGCCCTAGACTGAGCTTATAGGTAGGGCAATTCATCGGGTCTAGGAGGCCCCTGTGTCAGTACAGGGGGTGAAGAAGGAGTGAGGTCAGGCCAAATTAGCATTCACATTTAGTGATTTCCAAGAGGTGGGTTCTAAGGCCTGTTTTGAAGAGAGGGATGCTGTGGGACTGGGAGAGAGTGGGGGGAAGAGTGTTAAGCCATTTGGGGGCACTGTAGCAGAAGGATCTCTGCCCAAGGGATGTTCGACATGGGGGAACCATGAAGGATGCGGTAGTCGAGAGTCTGGTAATTCGCCTGGGAGGGGCCGGTCTGATAATGGGGAGTAGACCAGTTGGCGCAAGCTGGAGGTGGATCTTTTTTGCTAGAATGCAGGTGTGGTATTTGAGTCTTTGATGGAAATTAAGCCAGCCAGTCAGTTTGTACAGATCACAGGTGTGGGTGAGTCTGTCACAGCCAGAGACAAGGTGACAGGCTTTATTAAGTGCAGTGATTATGCTGCTTGGAGTGGTGTTGTCAGTGGTGCCGTAGATAACAATCCCATAATCGATGAGGGAGAGGATGGAGGAGGTGACAGCTATCTGCATGGCTTGGGCAGGCAGGCTGTTTTTTGATCCTGTAGAGGGTACCAACTCTGGAGTTGATCGCTGACTAGAGGAGGCGTGCATGTCTGTGGTAGGACAGGTAGGTATCTAAGGTGACACCTAGGTATTTGAAATGAGTAACGTGTTCCAGTTGGGAACCATCCGAGTTAGTAATATGAAGTGCCATCTGGCTGTGTGGGCTTTGGCAATGAGCAAAGGTCATGGACTTGGTTTTGGAATAGTTAATGATCAGGTGCTGATCAGCGAACCGATTCTCCAGCTCCCTGAAAAATCCCTGGAGGGTGAGTTGGAGGGTGTTCGGTTGGGGGTGTTGCCAGTAGAGAACCGCATCATCAGCATAGAGTAAGAGATGACCACTGGAAGCTTTGGGGAGTGAGTTAAGGAAGAGAGTGAAAAGCAGCGGGCCCAAAATTGACCCCCTGTGAAACCCCAGAGCAAACAGATTTGGGGGTGGAGATGGTGGAGTTTATTCTTAATTGCTGTGAGCGTCCTGAGAGGTAGTCCTTGAACCAGGCTGAGGCCTCGGGGACCACATTTAGTTGCGGCAGGACTTGGAGGAGTAGATCGTGACTGACCGTGTCGAATGCCTTTGTTAAGTCTACATAGATGGCCCCTGCAATTGACCCTTGGTCAAGTGCCTCATGGATGAACGTTGTGAGTTCAGCCAGAGCCGTGATGGTGCTGTGGCCAGCTTGGAACCCATGCTGTTCCTTACTAAGTAGGTTGTGTTTCATTAGATGCTCTGTTAGCTGGTCTGAGACTGTTTTTTCCAGTGCTTTGGAGAGAGGAGGGAGTATTGAGATTGGCCTATAATTACCGGGGCGGGTGGGGTCACTGCTCTTTAAGATAGGAGTGATCAAGGCTTTTTTCCAGGTAGAGGGAAACTGACTGAGGCAAAGTGAAAGGTTAAGAATTTTTGTGAGATGGGGTAGTGTGACATCGAGGTTAAGCCTAATGAGTTTTAGGTCCAAGGAGTCATTGCTGTATCGGGTGTTAGCGATAGCTTTGGAGATATAGCATTTGGCCAGGGTGCAGGGAATGGTTCAGAGCTGGAAAGGGGGAAGGAGGTCTGTACTCGCCATAAGAGGAGTAGGAGGGGTTTTGGGAGGGTGGAAGAAATTAGGCGGGAGGATATGTGAGAGGTCTGAGAAGGATTCATTGAGGGCTTCAGCGATTTTAGTAAGATCTTGGGTAACGTCCCCGTTCAAACTGAGTTGGGTAGGGGTGGGGAACATGATTGGCCACTGATTTCTTGTATGTTGCTCCAGAATTTTTTCCCGTCTCCCCAGGAGGAGGAGAGGGTGTGCTGGTAGTAATCAGCCTTAGCCTGACGTGTGGCCCAGGTGCATTTATTTCGCACCTCCCTATATAGCTGTCTGTCCTGGGTGCATTGGGAGTCTATGGCCCTGTGCCAAAGGTTGTCCCTGTGTTGCATAAGATTTAGGAGGGAGGGTGTGATCCAGGGTGTAATCCTGGTTTTCACTACCTGCTTAGTGAGGGGAGCAAATATATCACAGGCTTTGTTAAAAGTAGTTATAAAGTGGGTGAGAGCGGTATCCACTGACTGTGCGTTATATAATGGTAGCCAGTTGCTATTGGCAAGGTATTCTTTGAGGTGATTAAGACCTCCTTTTTTGAGCTTTCGGTGCCATGTGGTTTTAGGAGGTGCTGGGGGCAGTTTACCCAACCACCAGCAGATAACTGGGGAGTGGTCACTGATAGAGTCAGGGAGCACTGAGGCCTTGGTGATATTTCGTGGCCTGTTGGTAAAAATGAGGTCTAATAGTGTGGATGTCCCAGTTCTTGTGTCACACCTTGTTGGAGAGGTAACTGTTTGGGTGAGGTCCATAGCCTGGGCAGCGTCTTTGAAGATGGAGGAGGATGGGGATAACCAATCAATGTTGAAGTCACCCATTAATATGGTTTCATTAGTATTAGGGAGGTGGGAGATAGTGTGAAGGATGGATTCATACGCAAGTTTCTGGTTTCTTGGGGGGATGTAGGCTGAGATGATGGTGATTGTTTTAGAGCCCAGACTAATTTTGACTGCGAGTGTCTGGGCCCCATGTTCTGGGGGGGGTGTCAACGATGGTGGCACTGAGTGTTGATTTAATGAATATTGCGCAGCCGCCACCACGCTTACCTGATCTATCCATCCTATAGATGTTATAGTTACTTAGGGAGACTGCATCATTGGGGATATTTTTGGATAGCCAGGTCTCAGAGAGGGTTAGAATGTCTGGGGAATGTTGGGCAATCCAACCTTGTAGTAGTGTGTGTTTTTTGGGAAGGTTACAAATATTAAGCGATGCTAGCAGTAGTCTTCCCTGCAGATTGTTTGGGGAGGTTTTTGAGGAGGAGGGTCCAGGGTTGGGGTGAATATTTCCAGATAGTAGGAGTAGGAGTAATGTGTGTCGCAGTAGGAAGAGCCTGCAGAGCTTGGGAGACGCATGCTGGGAATGATAGGGTGACTGTTTTATTTTTTTGTTGTGGGTGGGTACTGGTAGACTAGAGATGACACCGGGAAGAAGGGAGGTTGCAGTGGGGGGGACCAACGTCATGTTTTCGTGGGTGGAGATGGGCGGGGTGTAGGTTGGGGAAGAGCAGTGGTACAGTGTTTACCCATTTGCAGTGAGGGTGTGAACAAGGGTGTATGCGAGAAAAGGTAAGTTAGTACAAATGGGCATTGGCGTGTGGCATTGGGGTGTCTGTGCCAGCAATTGTCTGAGATAGATAAAGGAATAGGGTAGGTGGTGGGGTCATGGGGTGGAGGAGCCACGGGGGGGGGGGCTGTAGAGCAAGGAGAGTGAGCCTGCTAGTCAGCAACATTGTGAATAGGAGGAAATGCATAGTGAGTTTATTCGATGTGAGGTGTGAGACAGCGGCCTCTAGGGTTGGAACTGTATAACCTGCAGCTGGAAAAGTAGGCTGATAGGTTATTTCACCCTGTCACCTGACCTACTCAGGGTATAAGTTCAAGAGCCGACCAAGGGTGGTGGTGGGGGCAGTGGGGAGCCAAACGCATAGCGTTCGGTGGGGCTCAGCCTGTGCAGGAACTTGCGGGGCAAGGCAGCTGCTTTTGGCTGGGGAGACGAGCGGCAAGGCTGGGGGCAGGCGGCCGTTTGAAAAAGGTACCAAAGGATTCCTTGCAGGTGAGCTGTAATTACCTGGGTCGGCGTGCTTCTTGGGCAGGGAGGGCTTCTAGTCTGGCCCTCACGACCTCCAGTCTCCACGGGGGAAGGGAGTGGTGTTCTGCGGAGAAAATGGAGAGAGATTGTGTCTAAGTAGGCAGAAAGGGAGGGTAATATCGATTAAGTAGCAGGGTGGGCTGGGATTGGGTGGTGGGAGACGAACAATGGAGCTGGAGATACTGCAGAGTTCAAGGGCCTGCGAGCTGCTGGAGCGCCTGGAGGCTCGAAAACTCAGAAGCACTGTGCAAAAAGTTCCCCTGAGGCTCTCACAGTATTTCCCTAGGTCACTTATTTCAAACAAAGTCCCATAGTAAAAGCAAACAATCCCCCTGAAACCCTCACAGTATTTCCCTGAGACACTTAATTTAAATGGAGTTCCGTAGTAAAAGCAAACAATCTCCCTGAAACCCTCACAGTATTTTCCTGGGTCACTTAATTTAAATGAAGTCCCATAGTAAATGCATACAATTTAAAATCAGTGGTAATCCCAAACAAGTTACAGACAGGGGACGAAAACCATGCTTTGGACTCCGTGTAGCTCACAGAAAGGCTGGATTTAAACAAATACTTTCTCTACAGGCTGAACAGTAAAATTCAGTTTGCGTTCAATTAACTTGAGCCTTTGTACCCAACAGTAGGGCTGGTCACCAAGTTCACCGTTTAGCTCTGTTTCAGCCTGTGCAGGAACTTGCGGGGCAAGGCAGCTGCTTTTGGCTGGGGAGACGAGCGGCAAGGCTGGGGGCAGGCAGCCGTTTGAAAAAGGCGCCAAAGGATTCCTTGCAGGTGAGCTGTAATTACCTGGGTCGGCGTGCCTCTTGGGCAGGGAGGGCTTCTAGGCTGGCCCTCATGACCTCCGGTCTCCATGGGGGAGGGTGGTGGTGTTCTGGGTCAGCGTGCTTCTTGGGCAGGGAAGGCTTCTAGGCTGGCCCTCACGACCTCCAGTCTCCACGGGGGAGGGGGGTGGTGTTCTGGGTCGACGTGCTTCTTGGGCAGGGGGTGCTTCTAGGCTGGCCCTCACGACCTCCGGTCTCCACAGGGGAGGGGGGTGGTCTTGTGTTTTGCTTGAGTAAACTGAAACAAAATATGAATTAAAGGCGGACGCTATTTGTTCTTCGCCTTCTATCAGAACACCGTTTTCATGTACACAACTAATTGTATGGTCTTGATTTTTA
Source organism: Neoceratodus forsteri (assembly GCA_016271365.2). Taxonomy (NCBI): domain Eukaryota; kingdom Metazoa; phylum Chordata; order Ceratodontiformes; family Ceratodontidae; genus Neoceratodus; species Neoceratodus forsteri. The sequence goes on along the minus strand of CM057454.1, from coordinate 1,017,093,686 downwards.
CTATTTCTAATATAAGAATAGAATGCTTTTTTGTTATCTTTTGCAATTTATAATTTGAATTCCAATTTTATTCTTTCCTTTCTTATTAAATCCTTGTTTTTTTAGTTGCTGTTTATACATTGCTCTGTTATGTTCAGTGTTAGAAATGTTAAATTTTTTAAAGGCTTTTTCTTTCCTTCTAATCTGCATTTTAACTTTATATGTCATTCACTGAGGCATTTTAGCCTTTTGGTTCTGTATCTGTTCAAGGGGAATATATAACTTTTCTAATTTCTGGAGTATTGTTTTGAACAGTTCTCAGCTTTCATTTAATGTCAAGCCCTCAAGTAAGAATTTCCAATTGAATTCATGCAGTATTTCTCTTATTTTATTATAGTTCCCTTTTGTATAGTTATATCTGTAAGCAGGCTAGTATTGAATGTTGTGCCCTTTTCCTGCTGTGAAAAGCAGAGAAAAAATATCACTACTTCCAATTGAGGGGCTATTTCTACTGCAATAATATCCTCAGGAATATTGGATAGAATAAAAGCCAGGATATTTTTCCCCCTAGTTGACTCATTAACTACAGTACTTGTTCCAAGCCAATTTTCAGGAAAGTCTCTAGATAGTGTTTCAGCTTTAGAGCCTGTTGTAAAATTTTTCCAGTGTATTCCTGGCAGATTAAAATCTCCAACAATAATGACATCTTTATCTTGTGCCAAATATGACATTATTTCAGTAAATCTTTGATCGTATTCATAATTTGCTGAAGGGGGCTGATAGAAGTTTTAATTAAAATATTTTTCCCATTTTTGTGCTCAGTCTGTACACACAGTCCCTCAATAATTTGTGTAGCATCCTGTAGTTTGATTTCAGATGATTTAATACAGTCCTTCACATATATACAGACCCCCCCACCTTTTTTTCTGATCTATTTGTGTTAAACAGTGTAATCCAGGTATATTATTAAACCATTCAGCAGTATCGTCCCACCATATCTCATTTATTGCAATTATATCTAGGCTTTTCTGCACTATGATTATTGCTAGCTCAGTTACTTTAGTGGCAGTCAGGCTCCTAGCATCAGTCACCATAATTCTTAAACCTTGTTTGGGGTTTTGGGGGTTATCTTGGGGACCAATTTGCCCCTGATTTTCTAGTTTAAACAGTTAGTGATCTCCTTGACTAGAGTTTTTCCTAAACGTGAGCTCCCTCTTTTGTTGAGATGCAACCCATCCCAACTATACCAGATGTTATTATGTGTAAAATCCTCCCAATGGGTTATGCATCTCACTTCTTCCTTAATTGATCACTTCCTGAGCCATTCATTTGTTTGTTTAATCTTTTTATTTCTGCACCAACTGGCTCTGGAGATCAGGAGTATTTCAGAAATACAGATTTCACAATTTTGCTTCTTCAGACATTGAATCAGAGACATAAAATTATTTTTTGTCTTTCAGTTAGAATCTGCTAATGTCATTGGGTCCTATATGCAGCACCACTAGAGGGTTTGAACCTGCATTTTTTAATATGTTAGGGATCATTCACTCAATGTCCCTAATCTACGCCCACCCCCCCATAGCTAATACAGGTTCTGTTAAATTTATCATCTTTGCCTGCAAAGCCATCAACATATTTTAGGATTGAATCTCCCAAAACAAAAACTTGACTTGGTGGGGAATTTTCTGGTTCAACTGTGTCCATGATGTCTTCAATCATTTTATTATCTTGATTTGATGCAGTATTACTGGTATATTCCATTTGGGGTGCAGTGCTTAACTCTCTCACTATAGGCTGGTTTTCGTCAATACTGTCATTGCTTAAACAGATGCAGGGATTATTGTAGCAGTTTTGTTATCACTGTGGGTAATTATGTTCTGGCCATTTAATTTACCTGGGGAGCATCCTATAACCTTTTCGGGATGAATCTGCACAGCTAATTTTGTTGATTTTGTTCCCGTGATAAATCTGACTTGTCCACTGTGCAGTCGATATTTCATTCAGGCTCAGTGCTTCTGGTAGAGCATGTTGGAGTCTCTGTTATATTGTGCTCCTTAAGACTATGCTCTGAGTAATAGTTTCACCAGCTTGTACTTGTACCCCAAGATCATTTTGTAAAGGGGAAAACCTGTTGTGTACTGGTAGTTCAAAATTCATGGCCCTTCTTCATTTCTTTCATTTATTTTTATTGCCAGCAGGGCTCCATTCAGTTTTGGAATCACTATCATGTTCCTTTGGTCATTTTTTGTGCTACTTCAGAAAAAGTATTACATGGGGTTTTGTGCATAGTTATGTTAGTTTTCCCCTTTTCTTCCAAGGCCCCAGTAGCCTTTTCATTGGTTAACACCTGGATTTGTTTTTCAAGTTCCTTGATTTTAGCTTGCAATACGTCTATTTCCCTGCTTTGATTGCACTTCAGTCCATCAAACCCAGTACTTGTCTTCAAACAAACATTTTTACATACAGTATTATACAGATCATTGCTATCTCACCTGTTGTTAGAGTTACAATTCCCTCGTTGATGTTAATTTTTTTTAGCAAATTAAACTTTATTCAACTTCCCAAGAAAAAAACAACTTATACTTCAGTTATACTTTTAATGCTGGTATCTCAGTCTGTATTCCCTATATTCACTTCTCCGTGCAAGGCCCCACTCACTGTAATGTGATTTCAATTACGCTGCAATTGGAAGTAGGAAGTTACATACTTCCGGTTTGGTGCTTCTTCGAGATTACTTATTAGATCACTATCTGTAGTAAAAAGAAATCCCCACTCATGCATGGGGTCTTGTTACTATTCACTGTAAAGTATGTCCCAAAGCCAATATATGTGCACGTCTGCACTTTTTTACCCGAGGGTGGGGAATAGCCTCCAGTAACCCCCTGCAGAGCAAAACTGTTTGGGAGTTAATCAGAAAGGAGGTCAAACCAGAGAAAATGGAAATGTAGTACCACTATTTTCAGCTAACAGTGCAGTTTCTCAGGCTGCTACAGTTTTACTCCATTGGATTTGCTTACAATTTAACTCTAATCAGTTTATTTGATCAATTCTCTGGCAACTATCAAAACACCCCCTTTACATCCACTTAACAAAATATATGTGAATAGGGTTTTAACTCATGACTGGCCATCATTCTCATGGAATGATTTACCTATCTGTAGTCTCTGGAGAAAGCTTTTGTGCCCTTTCCTCACTTTGCACACCGGGCGTGCATAACATGCTCAAAGCACGCTGTGCGTATCATTGCGCACATCATTGCATGCAACACAAGCATGCTTGCCCCACCTGTGCTTGCCCCACTCACACGGGACAGTGATTTTATCTAGTCCAGACCCAGAAGTAATGCAGGTCACATGACCTACCCTCCCCACTTTCTCCTACTCTGAGATGTCACAGAATATGTTTAAAAACTGTTAAACTGCAGCTCTGCACAACTAGTGTGTGCCACTAGTAGCTACATACACTGATTTGTTTAAAATCTGGAGTGTTTTTATCAGCTCCTTATATCCAGTTGCCAAATTAAGGAAGCGGGAAACAGTAGTTCAGAGGGAGCACTCTCAAGACTACAACTCCCAAGCTGCTCCTGTCCCCAGCACTAGTTCTGCACATCTGTTTAGTGATAAAAAAATACACACTGCACAGCTCAATCAGCTCAATCAGCACTACCCTGTCTGTACTGTCTCACCACAAGGGTCTCACAGCATAGGCACATCCTTCCTCCTCCTCCCTGCCCATTTTCTAATAATCCCTATGTCTATCCCATGCATGATTGAAGTCCCCTACTGTTTTCACCCCACCACTTCCTGTGGCATTCTATTCCAGGCATCCACCACTTTTTCAGTGAAATAGTACTTCCTTACATCCCTCCTAACCCCACTTCAGCTTCATTACATGCCTCTGATTCTGGTGCTCTTCCTCATTTGAAAGAGACTCCCCTACTGCACCCTGTTAACTCCCGTTAGGTACTTACATGTCTCTATCATATCCCCTCTTGTTCTCCTCTCTTCCAGGGTGTACATGTTGAAATCCCACAGTCTTTTCCTCATAGGGCTTTTGGTGCACTCCTGCACCATTTTTGTTGCCCTTCGCTGGATTGCCTCCACCCTTCCTATGACTTCCTGCAGTGTAGTAACTGGACAATACTCCAGGTGGGGTCTCACCAGACAGTGATATAGTGGCAAAACCACCTCCTTTTTCCTGCTGGTGATACCTCTCCTTATGCATCCCAGTATCCCACTGACCCTACCCAATGCTTTGTCATGCTGTCCTGCCAATTTGAAGTCATCAGATATGATAATCCCAAGGTTCCTTTCCTGCTTAGTGACTGACAGTACATCCCCCCATCCTATTCTCAGTTCTTGTGTTCCAATGTCCTCGGTGCATGATTTTGCCCTTTTGGCATTGGACCCCAACTGCCATGATCTTGACCACTCCTCAAGTTTCCCAAGATCCCTGTGCATTCTTTCCACCCCTTCCTTATTTTGCAACCTATTACAGATAGTGTTATCATCGGCAAAAAGGCATACATTACTTTCCAGTTCATCTGCAAAGTCACTTATGAAGACATTGAAGAGGATTGGTCCAAGCACTCAGCTTTGTGGGATCCCACTGGTCATTCTCCCATCATTAGAGTGAGTGCTGTTAACCACCACTCTCTGTCATTTATCTGTTAACCAGTTTCTAACCCAATTTAGCACTTTGGATCCCTCCTCTAGGTTGCTCAATTTCTTAATCAGTCTCCTGTGTAGCACAGTGTTGAAGGCCTTGCTAAAGTCCAGATTGGCCATGTCCAATTGCCGTATCTATTTCCCTGGTTAACAAGTCAAGGAACTCAATCAGATTCATCTGGCATGACCTCCACCCTATGAATCCATGCTGCATTTGGTCTTGCAGCCCACTGGATTTAAGATACTCTACCAACCTTTCCTTTAACAATGTTTCCATTAATTTCCCCACCACTGAGGGAAGGCTCATCAGCCTGTAGTTACTAGCCTCTTCCCCGCTGCCGCCCTTTTGTAGATGGACCACGTCTGCATTCCTCCAGTTCCTGCAACCATGACTGATTCTAGTAAGCTGCTAAATAAAGTCACCAGCTGGGCAGCCAGCACCTCCTTGAGTTCTTTCAGTACCCTTTGGTATATTCTGTACAGTCCCATGATGTTGTCCACTTTCAGAGCTGCAAGGCACTTTAGGACTCTTTCCTCTGAAAATGGACCTGAGTCCTCCTCCTGTCCCCCTTTGTTCCTGCTTTTCACTGGTTGTCCATCCCCCCGCCTCCACTGTGAAGACTGAGTAGAAGTACCTATTCAGGGCATCTGGTTTTTCTTGGTCCTCTTCTGTGCAGTCTCCCTCTGCTACCCTACTTATCCTCACTATTCCTTCCCTTGCTTTCCTCTTCTCACTTATGTACTTGAAGAAAGTCTTATCTCCATTTGCTACTCCTTTGACCACCCTTTTCTCTGTTTGCACCTTTGCGTTTCTCACTGACTTACCTGCTTCCCTCTGTTTAACCAAGTACACCTCCCTGTCTTCCTCCCTCTACGTTTCCTTATACCTCCTGAATGCCACTCTTTTTTTCTTCACCACCATGGCTACTGCTTTAGATTCGGCTGAATGATGAGACCAAGAACCCCTTTAAATGTGAAAATGATGGAATGAAAACCAAGTAAGAAAACTGAATTGTCTTGAATGAATTGCAGGCTTTCAAGCAGGTTTGAGGGGAGCACTGGTATTGTAACTGTTTTACTTCTCTAGAGTACTATAATAGTTTATTTTTCCTGTTGCTTTTTACTCACTACCTTCACACACAATTTGGTTACTTTAATTATGCCTTCCCTTATTTTTTCCCACTGTTCCTCTACCCCTACCTGGCATTTACCCCCAAGACCATAGGAAGGGTGGGATGAGAGGGGCAGCTGCTCTGGCCACAAGCCTCCGGGCACATTCAAGTCTCTCCCATGATGATTAATACCTATTACCCCTTTCTCTGACACTGCTGCTTCTGCAGTCAGTGATCTCTTTCTTCTGTCCCCCCCCCATCATCACTGTCTGCTTTGTGCTTAGTGCTTGAGCCCCTCATGCAGCCACCCACCCTCCACTGATTGAGCCCAACAGGTCAGCCGCCGATGACACACTACTGGTTTTCTGCATATTTTTGAGAAGAAAAATGAATTCCTGATTGGCCGGTGAATCTGCGCCAGGTACCAAACAATTCAAACTGAAGGAGGCTAGGGACTATGAGCCAGCTTGTGTTCTTACTTGTCCATGATCTGCACTGAGTGAGTACTGACACTGTAGACTTTAAAAGTACGGGCTGGGGTGGGCTACAAACTAAAGTGTGCTGCTTGTTTTGTTGTTGTTGTCCTAAGCTTGACTTTTGCTTTAAAATTTCTTAAATCTCACTGCAGCGCCACTAACTGTTGCTTGCCGCACACTGCTGTCCTGCTTTTCCACGACTCTGTTCCTGCTGCTAGTGCCACAATCTGCCCTAGAAGCCCAGGCCAGAAAGAATTGTTTGTTTTTGCTGCCTGCATTACTCTGCTATTAGTAAGTTTTTACTTTTTTCATCTGTTTAATGAATGTGTCTGATTGTGACGGTCACCGTGTTACACTAAATCCAACTAATTAAGTCTATGGGGCTCTTTATTTTTGAACTCAACCCTTGTGCACTTTATTTTTTCACTGGATTTAAATTTAAGTCTCCACAAAAACTGAGATTGCCAAGTACAATGTAGTCTTCTAATCAGTTTATTCCAAATTTCAGGTTTGCTGGTTTAGGACTGAACCTTTAAAAAGATGCAGATATTGGTGCTTTATATGTCCAAACTGGCATAGACTGCAAGTTGTAACACAAAACGATTTTGTTTCTTAGAATTGCATGTTTTTAAAGTATAAAGCTTTGCTTTCATGTTATGACATCTTGGAAAATAAAAAAGCAATCTTGTCCAGCCTTATTAAAAAAAATGTAATACTGAGTCTTAAGCTAGCTACTAATTTCTTGCTAAGAAAATTTCTGTATCAGTTAAGCACAAAAAAGTATCATTAGCTCAGATTTTTGGAGAACATGCTAGACGAGGGATCTCTTTCTTAAATGACTTCTGCAATAGGTACTACACAGGATAATTATTTTTTTTTTTAATAGAGTCATAATATGGTCCAGTACAATGTGAAAGTGAAAAGCATGTCTGCAAAAATATATAATGGTATACAGACCAAACATATGCTGCTGTGTTACTGCTGATATCTCAGTAGAGTTCAGGAGACATTTTTAGTGTTCACATGGTGCCTAATGAGCATCACAAGTCCCCTCTTATCTGTGTAAGATGTATTTTGCTTCGTTAGCTGCTGCAGTGTTCTATGCACCCTTGAGCTTGTGTTATGGGAATGTTATAAATGCATTCTGCATAGAAAAAAGGCCAAATGGTCAAGTGGGCAGCATAAAATAATCAATGTGTATAACTCAAATGGTATTGATAGGCTAATGAAGAAAATCAGGTTGGAAGTTGGGTCTGCCAGGAGAAGGCATAGATAAATTCAGAAAAGAAGTGCAGTTTTGTCAGGAGTGGGGATACTGAATGCAGGTTCATCACTGACAGTTTAGGGCTGAACAATCAGTAAAAGGCAAGTATGTTTATTTAGCATAAGGAAATTAACATAATTAGTAATTTGGTCTGTATAGCCATGTGGCATTGTCTTTTGGTTGCTTCACAAAATAGGATAGTAGAAATACAGAGACAGAGGGAAGTGCTGAGCAAGATAAATGATAAGGAATAATTTATTGATGATACCTGGTTGGTGTCAGAGTCAGTATGTGTGATTGCATAGGGAGAAGGGGTTGGAGCAAGATGGCATTCAGCAGGTGAAAAGTATGGGGAAGAGAGTTGGTGTTCTGCTGTATGCCTTAGAAACATAGAAACATAGACTTTGACGGCAGATAAGGACTGCTTGGCCCATCTAGTCTGCCCATTTCCCTACCTACAGGATAGGCCGTAGATCCTAGTTAACCAACAGCCTATTTCTTCCTACCCCCCACAAGAATTGCCTTATGTCTGTCCCATGCATTCTTGAATTCTCCCACAGTTTTAGACCCCACAACCTCCTCAGGAAGGCTGTTCCATGCATCCACTACCCTCTCTGTGAAATAATACTTCCTCACATTGCCCCTGAACCGGCCTCCTTCTATCTTTAAATTGTGTCCCCTTGTTCTTGCAGGTCTCTTTTTCTGAAAGATGCTACCCTCTTGGACTTTGTTGATTCCACTGAGGTACTTAAAGTTTCTATCATGTCCCCTCTCCCTTCTTTCCTCAAGGGTATACATATTAAGCTCCTTTAGTCTCTCCTCATACGGCTTCTCTTGCAGACTCTGCACCATTTTAGTTGCCCTCCTCTGGACTACCTCTATCCTGTCTATGTCCTTGCGGAGATGGGGTCTCCAGAACTGGACACAGTACTCCAGATGGGGTCTCACCAACTGTCTGTACAGAGGGATAACAACTTCCTGTTTTCTGCTGCTGATGCCTCTCCCTATACATCCCAGTATATCCCCAGTCCTCCCTACTGCCTTCTCACATTGCTTGCTAACCTTAAGGTCATCTGATATGATTACCCCCAGGTCCCTTTCCTTTTTTGTTGTTGTTACTACCTCCCCACCCATTGTGTAGTCTTCCCCAGGGTTCTTGTTTCCCAGGTGCATTATTTTGCACTTCTTTGCATTGAATCCTAGCTGCCATACTTCTGACCATTCCTCCAACCTTGCCAAGTCCCTTTTCATCCTTTCCATGCCTCCTTGTGTATCAACTCTGTTGCAGATCTTTGTGTCATCTGCAAAAAGGCATACTTTTCCTTCCAGTCCCTCTGCAATGTCACTGATGAAGACATTAAAAAGGACTGGACCCAATACCGAACCCTGCGGTACCCCACTAGTAACCTCTCTTCTTCAGAGTGAACTCCATTTACAATTACCTTCTGTGTCCTTTGTGCAGCCAATGTTTTACCCAGGCTACCACCCTGGGACCCACTCCCAGGCTGGTTAATTTGACTATTAATCTTTTGTGTGGGACTGTGTCAAATGCCTTGCTAAAGTCTAGGTAGGCCATATCCACAGCCCCTCCCTGGTCTACTACTTTGGTCACCCAGTCAAAGAAATCTATTAGATTCATCTGACATGACCTTCCCACTGTGAATCCATGCTGCCTTGGGTCCTGTGCTCCACTGGCCTCTAGGTACTCAACTATTCTTTCCTTCAGAAGTGACTCCATCACTTTTCCTACCACAGAGGTCAGACTGACAGGTCTGTAGTTTCCTGCCTCTGTCTTGGTCCCACTTTTGTGAAGGGGAATCACATCCGCCTTCCTCCAGTCCTCAGGTACCACACCATCCTCCCATGATTTATTAAAAAGAGTAGCCAGTGGTTTCACTAGTTCCTCCCTTAATTCTTTTAGAATTCTGGGGTGGATTCCATCAGGACCCATTCTTTGTCCACCTTCAGTTTTAGGAGTTCTTGCAGAACCCTTTCTTCTGTGAAAGGACTGGGATCGACCCCTATCAAAGTGCTTCTGTTAATTGGATTAGGTTCTTCCCCTCCTCTTTTGTGAATATTGAGCAGAAATATTCATTCAGTATCCCTGTTTTCACTGTCCCCTCTGCCCACCCACGTTCATTCTATTCAGCCTCACTATCCTCCTTTGTCTTTCTATATCGCTGATGTACCTATAAAGGTTTTATCCCTTCTTAACTGAGTTGGCTATCTTTTCCTCAGTTTGGGCCTTGCTATTCTGACTTCCCTCCCTGCTTCCTTCTGCCTTAACTGGTACAGCTCTCTGTCCTGCTCCTTCTGTGTTTCCTTATACTTCCTAAATGCTATCTTTTCTTCCTGACTTTCACAGCCACCTCTTTTGAGAACCATAGTGGCTTTTTCTTTCGTTTTGATTTGTTTATTTGCTTCACACAAAGGCTTGTTGCCTCTGTGATGGCAATTTTGATGATTCCCATTGTTGCTCCACACCTCCTTCTAGCCTGTTTGCTAGTGCTTTTCTGAGGCACTCTCCCATCTTGCCAAAGTCAGCTCTCCTAAAGTCCAGTACCCTCACTTTTGTATGGCTTGACTCTGTAGCTGAGTTTAATGTGAACCACACTGTTTGATGGTCACTTGTCCCCAGATGGCAACCCACTTCTAGATCTGAGATCCTCTCACTGCCCCCATTTGAGAGTATGAGGTCTAAGATTGCTCCCTCACGAGTGGGTTCTGAAACTAGCTGTCTAATGCCTGCCACCTGTAGGGCATCAAGAATGGCCCTGCTCTTGGATGTGGCTGCAGCAAATGTGCTCCAGTTAACATCTGGCATATTCAGGTCTCCCATCAATAGTATCTCCCCTTTCTCTGCCGTTCTAAGAATGCCTTCTATCATATCCTTGTCCATTCCCTCCCCCTGACATGGGGTCTGTACAGAACCCTGTGCAGATTATGGTGCCCTTTCCAGTCTCCAAGGTGACCCACAGTGCCTCTCTCTCCTCCCTGTTTACTCTTTTGCTCAGTTGCTTTTATCCCTTCCTTTACATGAGAGCTACTCCTCCCTCTTCTCCCCTGCCTGTCTCTCCTGTAGGTTATGTACCCTGGTATGTTAACATCCCAGTCATGGTTCTCTGTGTACCATGTTTCTGTGACTGCTACGATATCCAGGCATCCCTCTTCCATCAAGGCCACCAGCTCAGGGAGCTTGTTGCCCAGACTACGGCATTGGTACTCATTACCCTCCATTTCCTGATGGCCTCTCCCTTTTGCCCCATCCCTGTCCTTCTTGCCTTTGTCACTTTCTCCATTTACCCTGTCCTTCTCCCTATCGACACCTCTATGTTGGTGTTTGCGCACTTACTACCATGATTATTTGGGGGCTAAGTTTCCCTGCTCTTTCCAGTGCCTCCCCTTGGCTAGTTTAAAAGCTTGCCAATGGAGCATTTAAACCTATCACCTAGGATCCTGGTTCCCCTCGGACAGATGCAGCCCATCATGCCAGTATAGGCATGCATCACTCCAGGTGGACTCCAGTCCCAATGAAGCCAAATCCCTGAGCTCCACCAGTTTTCAACCACTGATTGAATCCCATGGTGTGGAACACCTAACCTCTCCTATGCCATAGATGGCAGCACCTCCGAGAAGGTTACCGTGCGTGCTACTTGACTAAGGCCCTCCTCAATTCCACAAACTCTTCCTGCACTTCTCTAATCCCTTTCTTAGCCAGGTCATTTGTCCCTAGGTGGACAATGACATCCAGCTCCCTCCCCTGTGCAGCTGCTCCAGCAATCCTGAGGATTCGCTCCCTGTCCCTCCAAGCCATGGTGCCAGGCAGGCACCTTACCTCCCTCTCCCCTTCCTCCCCCAGTTCTACCTTCCTAACAGTGGAGTCCCCCACCAGGAGTTGTTTTCTTCCCCTGCAGGGTCCCCTGCCACCCTCCTGTGGGTCTCCTTTGTGGAGGTTCCCAGCATCCTCCTTGGTCTCCACTGCGGGTGCCTCCATAGAGGAACCACACTTTGCCAGAATGGCATAGGAATTGTGGAGAGGTACAACTGGAGGGATGTGCCTCTGTTCCCCACCCTTACCCTCCCTGAGCTCACTGTGGTCCAACTGCTCCTCTTTCTTGGCAACCTCTGAGGCAACGGCAGTGGCACTGGTGGTCCCTGGATGGAAGAGGAGGTCCCACAAATCCTGGTCAACTCAGCCTGGAGATGAGCAACCTCCTCCCTCAGCCCAGAGAGGTGCCTGCAGATGGGACAACACCGCATCCTCCAGAATGTCTCCTGGAAGACTGCTGCTCCACAGCCACTGCACTGCACCACTCCAATCATGTCTTATTTCTGGCCCCCTTAACTGTTTTCAATCCTTACTCTTTCCTTTGTTTTTTTTTCTCTCTCTCTCTTTACTTTCTGCCTGTGTGCCTTTTAAGCTCCTGATTGTCCTGTTCTGAGACAAGAATATCCTATATTTCTCAGTGGACCACTTACTTGCTCAGATGCAGACCTCCAGCAGCTAGAGGGGTCCGGAGAGCTACTCTTGCCCTTCTAGGATGGTGGGTCTTTGGTGGTTCTGTGATTACTCACTTCCTGATCCCAAACAGGAAGTTTCTGTTGTCAGTCAAATCCTGTGCCTATAAAAAAATAGAACTAGCTTGGGGTGGAGGGGAGGGAAGGAGGGCAATATAGTCCCAGCAGAGAAGTCCAGTCACACAGCAGTCCTTTCTCCTGGTGTCTTCTGCCAAGATATTAGCTGTATCTTTCTAAGGCAGTCTTTAAATGTAGCTTCCTTCTAGCTAAGCCACTCCCCCTACTTACTAGATCTTTCTACCAGTAATTTAAACCTCACAGCAGTTAAGTCCTTTCAATCACCTGATATTTACACCTATAACTGTTCAGATACCCATTCAGTTCAGTTAACCCAGACAGACACACACACACTTTTTTGTTTGTTTTATATGTTAGTCTTTTTTACCCTAAATTAAAGGTCCAAGTACAAAAGTTCTTCTACTTTAGTCCCAGCGGAGAAGTCCAGTCACACAGCAGTCCTTTCTCCTGGTGTCTTCTGCCAAGATATTACTTCTCTGTCTGACACAGACTCTCAGGGATACTGGCATTGGTTTGGTGCAGTTTGTGGTTATTTTCTCCCCAGCAATGCAGTTAAGGGTGGTTGAATTAAAAAAAAAAAGAAAAAGAAAAAGATGCAAGTGGTCATGGACTTACTGATAGCACTAACGGTTAGTGCTGGCAACTGACTGAGCACTGATGTTGGTGGTTTGAACCACATGGAGTGGAATGGAAAGGTGTGAGAAGTGGAGTGGGGCATTTGTGTTTCTTGGTGGTAGTGGAGTGGCCCATTTGAGAAACTATCAATACTCCTGTTGCTATTGGTGAGCAGCGACTGTTAGCTGATAACAGAACCGAAGAAGGAGTAATGGTCGAGCAAGGTCTGTGCTGCTCAGAGACTGCCTTTCTTTGCAAGAAAGCCATAAATGTCTACCTTTCTAACCTGTAAAGGTTGGAAACAAGACATTTAGAAGGCACCACTCCATTTTCAAATGATGAGCTGAAGCAATTTAATTAATTTATATTTTGGCACTGAAGAAGCTGCATTGGTCCAGAGCTTTAATGCATGAGCTGAATGCTGTATTAAACAGAAGCTCTTTAAGTCATTAGTTGCATTTGGTGGCTGGACATATTCACTGTTTTTGATAACTTGGACTTCTTTGCAAAAAACTAAGAACAAGGTGGTGACATATGAGCAAACTACTAGTAAATATCGTAAGAGGCAGCCCTGTAAATTGCAATGGAAAATCTCAAAGCTAAGACTGAGACTCTTTAATTATAAAACCTCACTCGGTGGCATTTATGGTTGTGTGAGCAATATGTCAGGGAAGCAGGATAGCTCTGTAAGTCAACAAAATAAAATTAAAAGAAAGCAGTGAGGAAAAGGAAACAAAACAAACTATGAGCAGAAAAGAACTAAGAGACTTTAAAGATGACTTCAAAAAAGTTCCTGACAAAGCAAAAAAATAAAACGGACTTGGTACCTGAGGCAAATAAGCAAAGAACAGGTAAAGTTACTGTAAGAAATACAACTAAAAAACAGAAAGATTGTTGTTGAATTAAGTGAATCTGATCAGGAAGATGAAACACAAAATAAACAAGCATTTGTCAATGCCAAGTGTTGCTTGCTGTCATTAGCAGTGGAAGTGCAGGAGTTAGACAGATGCAGTATAGGAATGACAGTGAAGTATTGAACTGATGCCAACTCCACCCCCACCCTGCAGAGATAGACAGGCATCAGTGTGTGCCTTTGAGTCATCACCCATAACGGTCACGACATTTCACCTCACCCTACCCTGCAGACACTTACAGATGTCGAGGTGTGCTTTGAAGTGTTCGGGCTTTACAGTCACCTCATTCCATAAGGAAATACACTGAAATGGGTACAGTATAGGAGAATGGGGTGAACTCTGGGGCCAAAGGGTCCAAGGCACACCTTGATGCCTACCTCTGGCTGCAGGGTGGGGGTGGAATGACATGAGCATTACAGTGGACAATCTCAAATCACACCCCTGATGCCTGTCAGTCCCTACAGGGTAGGGTGTTATGATCGAAAACGCTAACACTATGGGCATTTCTTGGTATTTTTACTCCAAGATTTCAACATGGGCTTTTTGTGATCCCACCGCACGAACAATGACACTATTAGTTCGTTAGCAAAAAGGTGATTTTGCACAGCCACTGCGTCATTTGGCACCACAGGTGTGAAAACACATTTTGAACAGGATGTGAAAAATGACAGCTGTACTGTTCATGAGGAGGTGTAAAAAAATGGCAATGTTGAAAATCTGGAGTGAAAATATAAAAAAATCTGGTGAAGTCACGAGTGTGCGTAGAAACTGCGCAACGCACACCCATAATATAATTAGTTTTGGGATTTTTTTACAGCAGATTTTCAACATAAGCATTTTGGGACCAACGCTCATGAACAATGTCACTGTGATTTTCTTAATCTATCCTGAACACTGATTTCCCACAGCAACTGTGCTATTCTGCGCCAGAAGTGTGAAAACACATTTTGGCCAGGGTGTGAAAAATGACAGTTGTACTGTTCATAAGGAAGTGTGGAAAAATGCCAATGTTGAAAATCTGGATTGAAAAGATTACAAATTCGTGGGGATCATGTGATGAAGCGAACCTGAAAGGACTCCTAATCTAACCTCTCCTGCCTAATGCCGATATTTTTTGATTATTTCTACTCTAAACTTGACTAGAGATTCCAACAAAAACAAGCCTGTGGAATTGGAAGTGCTAGCGCATCTGTTGGGGTCATTTTTGGAGGGATGGAAGTCAAAATGAAAAAAAAAAATGCAGCCAAAACATACCCCTCCAGCTACGCCTGAAAAGACCTCTAAGAAACAACGAGCTAACATCCCGGCTACCGCCCAATCGATGCTGCAGCATAGCTCAGACCAGGAACCCCTAACGCTGGCTGGCTTTTTGGCTGAATTTCACCATTCAAAGAGGAGCTGAAGAGTCTCACATCTGAAATTAAAACAATTTCGCAGGCCATTGAAGACATTGCCCTGCGGACGTCTGATACTGAAGCTCTCCTTATCTCGCTTGAAAGAAGAGCAGATAAACAGGATCCCGAGGTAGTCCTCATTAAACAAAAACTCTCAAGGATGGAACTGAAGTTGGAGGATTTAGAGGGATGTAGCCGCAGAAATAATGCAGTGACCATAGGCCTCCCCGAGTCTGAAGAAGGGCAGGATGCGGTGTTATTTGTCCAGAAATTCGTTGAAAAAATAGTTGGGCCCTCTCCATATGGCACCCGTTACATTATAGAATGGGCCCACAGAGCGCTTAGACCCATGCCTCCGATAGGTGCTCCCCCCCGTCCCCTAATTTTCCAGTTTCTGAACTTTTTGGAAAAGCAGCATTTCTTCACAAAATGAGGAGCATTCAAGATCTGCAATGGGGGCAGGATCCGTGTTGCTCAAACCTACCGCTCACAGTTCGCCAGCGCAGATCTGCTTTTCATCCTTTAGTTACCAAGTTAATTGCCACCAGTATTAAATTCAAGATGGGATATCCTGCAAAATTGCAGGTTCTGGCATCTGGTACGTGGCACACCCGAGGATTTGGATGCAGCAACCACTGGTCTCAAGTCTGCTATGCCTGAACTCTTTAAAAATGCATGAGTGAGAGGTTGGCCTCACCTTAAGCTTTTTTCCTTGTAAACTGTATTCAGTTGGTACACTGGAAATATCCTCAGCATCAATCAGATCAGCGTGCTTGGACGGACTCCTGCGACTCAAATTATATTCAAACTGTAATTTCTGGGACTTTTTCAGGGTAATATACGGAGTCAATGTTCTGCATAAGTGTAGATGTATGCTGAAATTGCTTTTATTTACGTTCTAAAATAACAATGGGGAATAAGGCGAAATATAACTTAGGGTCATGTTAAAGTTACCTACTTAATGTTTTGTTATAATGTTGGATGGGGAACAGTTGTCCTGTTGTAGTTAACTTGGTGGGCGCTACTATGTTTGAGTCTACGCTGGTGAATCTCATTATAAGGAGCACAATTAGATGGTAAAAGCTGATGGGAGCTAATAATATCTCAGTTTGAGGGGTTTATATAGTAGCACTCCCCAGAATAAGCTCAAAATACGTGAGCTCCCCCTTTTTTTTCTACTTTATTATTACGTTACACTACAGGTTTTGTAGGGGTAGGTAACATGATTATTACTTCAGGTCCTCATGTGAGGGGATTAAAGGTTTAATCTGGGGGCACTTAGCAGTCAAGATTGGGGAGCATGGGCTGGTATCGGTATTTCTTTATAGAGATGGGGTAGCAGTCGATGGGATTCATATAATGCCTGCGGATGTGTCATACTGAACTGAGCGGCCCTGAGGCTCACCTATCAGTTAAATGGCTGCCCAGTTTCAGTCGCGGTTCTGCGTGTTTCGGCAATTGCCAGGTGAAATAAAGTTAGTGGGTCGCTAGATAGGATTATGCTAGGGGCAACGTTGTAGGTTAGCAAGCTAGGCAGAGATAACTGCTTAGTGGTAGGGTTAAGTGGCGTGCAGCCTAGAGGTACGTTCGCTTATTTATTTGATGTTTTCCCTCGGTGATGGAAGGGGAAGAGTAGATAAGCCATGGGTAGAGGAATAGGAGCCTTAGTACATGGAGTCTATTATAGATGACCCATTATTAGTGTACCCGCAGATTTCCCACTTAGCGGGGGCCTTTATTATCTACTTGAAGGAGCTCCATTTAGTTGGTAACGCATGGCCAGGAAGAGCAACACCTATCCCTGGAGAGAATCTTAATGCTACATTCTCCAGAATATGCCCCGTAGGTGTGAGTTTTCTTTTCTGCTTAATATGGGGTTACAAAGTAAAGCTATGAGGGACATGGGATGATGCTGTTGAGCTAAATGACCACAAGAGGGGAGTGTTGCATTATTTTTATAGAGCATTTAGTGCAAGCTGTGGACCGTGGGAGGATAACTGTATCCCTTTATGGCAACATGGTAGTTGCTGAGGGGGTACTTATAGATTTGGATATAGTAGTTTTGGTAAATAGAGTTGTTCTGTGGGTTAATCATTAGATTAGTCAAAGTTGTAGTACTCTTAGGAGCTCTGCGTTTGTTAGCAGCTGGTTGTCTTCCCTTCCTCTTCCTTTATCTTTATTTTTTTGTTTGTTCCCCTTACAGGAAAAGGGTGTGAGTATTTTAGTAGGAAGATAGGATAGATAGGGACCTCTGCTTAACTATAGTTTTTGGAGAGATTGTTATAGTACAGGGGAAACTCCTAAGGTCCCCAATTGTGTTGTTATGTTGCGAGAGAACTAGGGGTTGATAATAGTAAGGGAAAGCATGGCAATAGGTTTAACAGGATATTGAGGTTAGAGGTCAATATGTATTTCTTTCAATATTTTAGTCGATATTCAGTTTGCTCTTGTTACATATAGTGTTATTGGGGAAAGTATAGAAGGCCGGGAGGCAGGAGGGGAGGGCAAAGTTTGTGGAGAGCTGCACAGCGAATCATGGAAGAGAGGTGGGGTGGGAAGGGTTTTACAAATTCTAAGGGTGGGTAGTTTGGGTAGTTTGTTGGTTCACTCTTGAGGGTTCGGGGGAATTAGGGGAGCTGATGGAGGGGCGGGGGGCTGGAAGGGTCGGGGGGGCACAGTCCAGAACAAGGGTGCATTTTGATGGTCTTATAATATCTTATTTTGTCTCAGATCATTCACATTTCATGGGCAGGAATGATGGCTAATGATATTTGTTTTGCTACCTGGAATGTTAAAGGAGTCCGTAAAAAGCTAAAGCAGTATAAGATTCTGAAGCATTTGGACATCTTACTCTCTAATATCTCTTTTATTCAGGAATCTCATTTACTAGATCTGGAGGCCATTCAGATGAGACAGTTGCAAATAGGGCAGATTTTTGTGGCCCAAGGTACCTCCAATAGCTGCGGGGTTTTAATATTGGTTTACAGGAATATCCCGTTCAAGGTTATGCAAGAGGTTAAAGATCCACATGGAAGATTAATTCTGGTACGGGGTACTCTTTATTCTATGGAACTCTTACTAGGCAGCATTTACGGCCCCAATAAGGATGACTCATTTTTTTTCATGCGGTTACTGAACAGTATTCTCCCATTATTACCTGCGTCCATAATATTAGGGGGAGATCTGAACCTAGTGCTTGATCCGGATAAGGACCGCTCTGGTAATGTTTCAGGAGCGCTTTCCCCAGCGCAGCAGGTGTTATATGATCTAATGGATTGTCTGGGTCTGTGTGACATATGGAGGGTTTTACATCCGGAGAGTAAGGAATTTACCTTCAAATCTCCTGTTCACAGATCTTCGTCTCGTATAGACTATCTGCTGATATCTCAGGCATTCTTACCTGGAGTAGTAACTTCAGTTATTCAACCGGGCCCTCCTTCTGACCACTTCCTTGTTCTGTTTAGGATTTCTCTTACATTGTTGCCCAAATGGCAAACTAGGTGGAAGTTGAACGAGCAACTGCTTAAAGACTCAAAAATTAGGGAAAGCGTTAAAGAACACATCATACAATTTTTCAACTTGAACTGTACTGTAGATGCCAAGCCCGACATTTTATGGTATGCATTTAAATCATACCTCCAGGGTATCTTAATCGGGATGGCTTCCACTTGGAAAAAAGAGCAGGACGTAAAGTAGAGGGTGGTATTATCTCGGATCAGAGCTCTGGAAATAAATGTACAATCTCACTTATCGGATGAGGCTAAGTTAAAGCTTGCAAAATTAAAAGATTCTTACATAGGCTTGCTTAACGAAAAAGCAGAATTTGCGATTTTGCGTGCAAGGGCTTATTACACGGATCAAGGAGAGAAGGTGGGAAAGTTGTTGGCCCAGAGAATTAAACAACAAGAGTCTGCCCGGTTTATTCCTCCAATTCGCTCTTCAATAGATGGGGCCTTGAGATCTTCTCCTCAAGAAATTGTTTCAGAATTCACTAGGTATTACAAGCAACTGTATGAAGAGATGCCTAATCCGCCTTCTGATCCGGTCGTGTCTTCTTACCTAATGGAGGCCCAACTACCTCTTCTCTCTGAAGTGCAATGTAGGAAGTTAGTAGCCCCTATCTCAGCTTCTGAAATCATAGAGGTGATACAGGGCCTTCCATTAGATAAAACACTGGGAATGGATGGTTTCTTGGCCAATTTCTACAAATGTTTCAAGGAACAAATTACTCCACACCTTCTCTCATTATACCAACACATTCTTTCAGGTACACAAGTGGACCCCACTTTATTTGAAGCACTTATTGTGCTTTTGCCTAAGACAGGTAAAAACTTGGAACTTGTGGAGAGTTACAGACCCATCGCTTTGTTGAATCAGGATATAAAGATTCTAACCAAAATTTTAGTGGATAGGCTTACTCCTATACTTCCTGACGTGATAGGAATGCAGCAGGTGGGCTTCATGAAGGGAAGATCCTCTGTGGATCACGTCCGTACTCTTTCCCATGTCTTCTCGGTGGCTAGGGACGCCCCCTTTCCAGCAGTGTTGGTGTCCCTGGATGCTGAGAAGGCTTTTGACAGAGTCAATTGGAACTTTTTACTCCAAACTTTAAACTCTTTTGGTTTCCCCCAACAATTTCAAGGGTGGGTGAAAGCCCTTTACGGAAACCCGACTGCCAGAATTTCAGGAAATGGAGTAATTTCGGAATCCTTCTCCCTATATTCCGGCACTAGGCAAGGTTGTCCTCTCTCCCCTTTACTGTTTAACCTTTACTTGGAACCTTTAATCCGTAAGCTGTCCCTATGTCCAAAGGTTCAGGGGCTCACAATCCTGGATAATGAAATTGAAGTTTCCGCTTACGCAGATGACCTGCTTTTACAGCTTTCTTACCCTGAATCCTCTATACCCGCAATGCTACATACTATAGAGAAATACAGTGGACTTTCAAACTACAAGTTACATGTCAGTAAATCTATTGTATTACCCCTGAACCACAAGGTTTTAAAGAGCAACATTACTGCTTTAGGTCTCTTGTGGTCTAAGGACTCTTTACGATACTTGGGCATCAAGCTGTCTAGGAGTACATCGCTTACCATCAAGAAGAACCTGGATTCGTTATTACTAACGTTGACTCAGGATCTAGACAGGTGGTCGATACTTCCCATCTCCTTATGGGGAAGAATAAACTTGATTAAGATGAATGTTTTCCCCCGATTATTATATCCCCTGCAATTACTTAATATCTATCTATCTGGGAGCTGGTTTAAAAATGTTCAGAGGTTGATGGTAAACTTCATCTGGTCTAAGAAACAACTGAGATTAGCATACTACAAGTTAGCTGCACTTAAATGTAAGGGTGGTCTATGACTTCCATATCTTAGCTTGTACTATTGGGCCAGTCATTTGGTCAAATACCTTAAATGGTTAGATCCTAATCCTTCCTCTGTTCTTCCTCCTTGGCTCAAGATAGAGCTGGAAATGATTCAGTCATGTAACATAGCTCCTTCCACACTAATATATTTAAACATATCTACCCTGCCGAAAAAGTTAAAAGATAGCACAGTGGCGACATCCACTAGAATTCATTCACAGTTGTGTGGTTTCTTGAAATATAAACAGCATCTGGATTCATCACAGTCGATCTGGAATTCCCCAGCTTTTAAAATAGATGGTAAGACTCTTTCCCCTGCATGGTTACCAAGATTAAGAGACGGTAGACTATCCTCCTTCCTTAAGGAAGATGGATCATGGTTGTCTACAGAGGATTTCATAAAGAAATTTAGGTTGCAAGCAAAGGATTATTTTAAAATCCTTCAACTTAGACACTTTCTTAGCAGTAAATTCGAGAAAAGTATCCCTGCATCACCCAAATTTTCTTTTCATTCGGATCTGTATCAGTTAATCAATACTTCCAAAGTAGTTTCTAAATTGTACAATATATTGTATGATTGGTGCTTCCCGGACTGATTTGGGCCTACGGAGTTCTGGTCGGACAGTTTTCTGCACTGGAATAAAGTCTGGTCCGTCTTGTGGAATAATTGTCATCGTTTTGTTACATAAGATAGGTTACGTCTCATGCAGTTTAACATCTTGCATAACCTTTATTATTCCCCTCAGAAGCTGGCCAAGTTGGGCATATTAAACTCTGATCAATGTACAAGATGTTTGCAGAGGGCACTCTGTTCCATATTCTTTGGGATTGCCCCAAAATAGCCCCCTTCTGGAACACTATTAAGGCTAATATAGGCCCATTGCTTGGTTTAACCAAACTATTTACCCCGGAGGTTTGTCTCTTAGAAGATTATTCACAGCTATCGGTGAATATCCGTAAATTCCACATTGCTCTGATTTCCATGTCAGTTAAAAAAATTGGTTCTTAAGTATTGGAAAAGTACGGGAACAGTCTCTTACTCTGAATGGCTTAACGAGTTGCTAGCTAATCTTAGAACGGAACAAACCATATCTAGTCTCAATAATAACAAATCTAAATACAAGAGGATTTGGGCTCCTTTACACATTATACACCATTTAGGTTGTATTCTGTGAAGTAATCTCTATTTCGGACTAACAGGTTTCTGGACTGGAGGGATGGGGGAGGGTTTGGGGAGGAGGGTGGGAGGATGGGCTCATGTATCTTGCTTTGTATGTACATGTTTGAGTTTGATAAGCATGACCCCATCTGGGGTATTGTAAAAACTTTAAATAAACATTATATAGTTTGAGACCTCTGCTCATGAACAGTGTCACTGTGATTTTCTTAATCTGTCCCGAACATTGATTTTGTACACCGATCATGCCAGAGTGCTTTACATCTGCAAAAACAAATTTTGGGTGAGATGTGAAAAATGACAATTGTACTGTTCATAAGGAGGTGTGGTAAAATGGCAATGCTGAAAATCTGGAGTGAAAATATTAAAAATGTTTGAAGTTATAAATGTGCGTAAGAACTGTGCAACGCACGCTCGTAAAACAGTAATTTGGGGGAATTTATTCATCAAATTTTCAACATGGGTTTTTGGGGGTCTACCTCATGAACAGTGTCACTGTGATATTCTTAATCTGTCCTGAACATTGATTTTGTACACTGACCACGCCATTGTGTGCTACATGTGTGAAAACACATTTCAGGCAAGATGTGAAAAATGACAGCTGTACTGTTCATAAGAAGGTGTGGTAAAATGCCAATGTTGAGAATCTGGAGTGAAAATATGAAAAATGCTCAAAGTTACGAGCGTGCGTAGGAACTGCACAATGCGTGCTCATAAAAAAGTGATTTTTGAGAATGTTTTCACTAAATTTTCAACATAGGGTTTTTGGCTCATGAACTGTGACACTGTCATTTCATTAATCGGTCCCAAAAGGTGGTTTCACGCAGTGACCGTGAAATCACCTTTTGAGACTGAATAACAAAATGACAGTGACTGAGTTCATGAGGTGGGGTCCCAAGAACCCGAAAAAGAAAGCATTCAGAAAGTACAAGGAATCACAGAAGGAGCAGGACAGAGAATTGTATCAGTTAAAGCAAAAGGAAGCTGGGAAGACAGTCAGAACAGCAAAGGCCTGAACTGAGGAAAAGATAGCCAACTCAGTTAAGAAGAGGGATAAAACCTTTTTTAGGTACATCAGGGAGCGAAGAAAGACTAAGGGAGGGATAGTGAGGCTTAATAAAGGGAGGGTGGGCAGAGGGTAACTGTGAAAGGCAGAGATACTAAACAAATATTTTGCTCAGTATTTACAAATGAAGAGGGGGAGGTACCTAAAACAAACAGTAGAAACACTCTGGATACAGAAGTTGATACCAGCCCATTTACAGAAGAAAGGGTTCTGAAAGAACTCTTAAAACTGAAGGTGGACAAAGCAATGGGACCTGATGGGATTCATCCCAGAATTCTAAAAGAACTAAGGGTAGAACTAGTGACACCACTGACTACCCCTCTTTAACAAATCATGGGAGGATGCGGTAGTACCTGAGGACTGGAGGAGGGCAGATGTGATTCCACTTCACAAAAGTGGGAGCAGGGCAGAAGCGGGAAACTACAGACCAGTTAGTTTAACCTCAGTGACAGGGAAAATGATGGAATCACTTCTGAAGGAAAGAATTGTCGAGTACCTAGAGTCCAGAGGGGGGCACAGGACCCTAGGCAGCATGGATTCACAGCAGAAAGGTCATGCCAGATGAATCTAATAGATTTCTTTGACTTGGTGACCAAAGTAGTAGATCAGGGAGGGGCTGTGAACATGGCCTACCTAGACTTTAGCAAGGCATTTTACTCAGTCCCACACAAAAGATTAATATACAAGTTAGCCAGCCTGGGAGTGGGTCCCAAGATGATAGCCTGGGTAAAGAATTAGCTGGAGAATAGGACACAGAGGGTAATAGTGAATGGAGTCCACTCTGAAGAAAGGTGGGGTTAATAGTGGGGTGCCGCAAAGGTTCAGTATTAGGACCGGTCCTCTTCAATGTCTTTGTAAGCGACATTGCAGAGGGACTGGAAGGAAAAGTATGTCTCTTTGCTGATGACACAAAGATCTGCAACAGAGTTGATGCATAAGGTGGGGTGGAAAGGATGAGAAGGGACTTGGCAAGGTTAGAGGAATGGTCAAATGTATGGCAGCTTAGATTTAATGCTAAGAAGTGCAAGGTAATGCACCTGGGAAACAAAAACCCAGGGGAAGAGTACACAATGGGGGGGTGAGATGCTAACAACAACAAAAATGGAAAGGGACCTGGGGGTAGTCATATCAGATGACTTAAAGGTGGGCAAGCAATGTGAGAGGGCAGTAAGGAGGGCTGGGGGGATGCTTGGATGCATAGTGAGGGGCATCACCAGTAGAAAACAGGAAGTTGTTATCCCTCTGTACAGACAGCTGGTGAGACCCCATCTGGAGTACTGTGTGCAGTTCTGGAGACCCAATCTCCGAAAGGACATAGACAAGATGGAAGCTGTCAGAGGAGGGCAACTAAAATGGTGCAGGGTCTGCACGGAAGACATATGAAGAGAGACTAAAGGAGCTTAATATGTATAGCCTCGAGGAAAGGAGGGGGGACATGAAAGAAACATTCAAGTACCTCAAGGGAATCAACAAAGTCCAAAGAGTAGCATCTTTCAAAAAAGGTGTGTAAGAACAAGGGGCACAATTTGAAGATGGGGGTGGCTCAGAGGTAATGTAAGGAAGTATTTTTTCACAGAGAGGGTTGTGGATGCATGGAATGGCCTTCGGAGAGGTTGTGGAGTCAAAAACAGTGGTTGAATTCAAGCATGCATGGGACAGCCATAAGGCAATTCTAGGGGGTGCGGGTAGAAAGAAATAGGCTGCTGGTTAACTAGGATCTGCAGCTTATCCATTAGGTAGGGAAATGGGCAGACTGGGTGGGCCAAGCGGTCCTTATCTGCCATCAAATTCTATGTTTCTATGTATGAGATATGCACCAAAGTTGAACAATAAATTTATGCCATTATATAGCTTCCCGGCATTTCTTCAGTTCATGGTCAGCTTTGAAGAGCGCAGACATGTTTCCAGTCCACCGAAGATCATCGCACTGGGCTCTGGAGGTAAGTATGGGGTAAGATGGGGGTATGAGGAGGTGGGGTATGCAGAGTGTGGGTGCGGGCTTGGGACGGGGCAAGAGAATCAATACTAACATACTAATTGCCAGCAGATTAGGCCTTATGGTCTATTGAGTCTGCTCAAACCTCAGATCACTAGTTGGGTGCTGAGACCCTCCCCTCCTTGTATTCCAGAAACCCCTATCATCCATCCCCACCCTCCCAGGCCAGGCCATCATCTGATACATCCAATTTCTGTGTCTGTCCCACCCTGTCTTGAAGCCCTCCACTGTGGATCTCTGAACCAGCTCGCCAGGCAGTGCATTCCAAGGGTCCAAAACTTCCTCCTCTTTTCCCCCCTCACCCTTCCACCTTCCAACTTCAAACCATGCCCTCTGGTGATACCACCCTGCTTTAGTCTAGAGATCCCCTCCATGTTTACCCTATTTGTTCCCTTGAGGTACTTGAAGACCTCAATCATGTCCCCCCTGTCTCTTCTCTCCTCTCCTCCAATGAAAACAGGCAGAGCTCCTCAAGTCTGTCCTCATACGTCAAATCCCCTAGTCCTCGTATCATCTTAGTTGCCCTCCTCTGTACCCTCTCCAGGTGCTGTATGTCCCTCTTCAAGTGTGGTCTCCAGTACTGTACACAGTACTCAAGGTGTGGTCTAACCAGTCTATTGTACAGTGGCAGAATCACTTCCCTGCTCCTAGAAGTGATCCCCCCTTATGATGCATCCCAACATCCTGTTTACCTTGCTAGCCACTCTTCTGCACTGCTCAGAGTTATTCATACATGCATCCACCATGACCCCTAGGTCTTTTTCCCTTATTGAGGCCTCCAGCGCCTCCCCTCCCAGGGACTCCAATGAGGGACTGTTTTTTTTTCTAGGTCTTTTTTTAATTTTTAAAGATGACGGGGGACTTTTGCCATGCTGGGGTGGACTCCCAGTGTGACACCAGGCAGTTTGTTTGGGGGAGCAGTGCAGCTGATGGGGGACTGCGCAACCCCATTGGCCAAGGAGACTTTTGTCATGCTGGGGTGAGCTCCCAGCATGGCAGATGGAAGTTTGTTTGGGGGGCAGTGGAGCTGATGGGGAATTGGGCACCCCCGGTGGCCATACAGTGTGCTGGTGGGGATGCATGAGCCTTGGGAGGAGCATTATGCCGACGGGAATTGGGCACTCCGTTGGATTTTTTTTTTATTTATTGAAATGTTTCATCAGGAAGGCACACTGAATGGTGGGTGGCGGCTTTCCGTTGGCTTCCTGGGGACTGTGAGAGGCCGATGGAGAAGCCATCACCATGATGACACCACACAATCAGCTGTTTTGGTAGCTTGTAATGCACCAAAACAGCTGATTGTGTGGTGACATGGACAAATTCCTTGATGCATTGTCGCCTGCTCCCTAACTGCTGAGTGACACAATGTGTTTCTTGCACATGCGTGCAAGCAACACAAAAAGGAGTCTGGAGGAAGAATAAGGAGAAAATATAAATCAAAGCAAAAGACACTTAGAAGATCCTAAAATTTCAACAAAAATTAAAATGGAATCCAAAATAAGAGAAAACGAGAAAGGCTTAGAACATCAGCAAGGAAATCATTGTCTTCAAAATGTTTTAGGAGAAAAATCAAATACATTTGGTAACTCTGAAGAATGAGGCAACTTGCCAATACCAGATGGCTTTGCCTTTTCCTTTGTGCATACAATGCTTGGAATTGAAAAAAGACACTGAGAATCTAGACAAACAAGATGTGGAAGAAAGGAAAGAAACTGTAGAATATCTGAAGCAGGTATATTCAGAACTTAAAACAAAGTTTTTCAGGGATAGAAGAAAATGGAGCAAGTCAATAAAGAAATAAAAAACACTAGAACTGAAATAAAATTAATGCATGACAAAATTGCAGAACTAGAAACTAGAGTGTCTGATATAAAAGATTCTGTGCCTCAGTTAGAAGGGAACATTACAGGACAAACCAAAGAATTTCAAGAAATGAAAAATAAAGTTAAAGACCTAGATTGGAGAGCTTGCAGGAACAACTTAAAAATACTGAATATTCCTGAAAAAATGTGAAGGCCAAAACAGAATATGTTTTTTGGAGAAATGGTTAACTGAGTTATTGGGAGAAGGCAAAATTGAAATTGATAGAGCACACACAGAACACCTACACAAAGTCCTAGTACTATACAAAGATACCTAAGAGGAATATATGTTCATTTTCTGAGATTTCAGGATAGAAAAAGAGACTTAATGTATGCAAAAAGGAAATGATTGTATCTTAATAAGCAACAAATACTGTTTTTTCCAGATTTGGGTCCCATCTATAAAAAAAAGGAAAATGTTTAATTCACTTAAAATGCTGTCATGGGAAAATAATATAAAATGTCCACATCTAATGCCTAACATGTTAAAGATTTTTCATCAAGGATGATACAAAATTTTCAATGATGTAAAAACTGCAGAAAACTACGTAAAAGAAACATTGGGTTTACATTTGGATAAAAGTCAACCAAAGAATAACATGGACACTCCTGAAAATAAGACAAGATCAGACTCAGAATCTGAGAAAGAAACAGATAACACAGAAAATGTACTATGTCCAAATAATAATAATCATGAACAAAGACAGAAAGACCAAGATGAAGAGCAGAACCAATATCTCCTAGCAAAAACAAAGATAGGAATTGAACACCAAACTATAAACTAGGAAGACTTGTACTTTTCTGAAAGTTTGAAATCAGTGGAAACAAAGAAAATGTGAATTAGTAAAGGTTTGAACTATGTCAATATGTACAGTATAAGACATTATTTTTGTTGGAATAAAATTTTAGCTATATTCACTATTTTGAAAATCCAGTAGAAATTATATGCCAGTGAAAATATATACTGCAACTGACAAGTTGGCATGTTCTTGCACTTCAGCTAAATTAAACTGTTGTAAAAATGTCAGCACAGACACAACAGTGAAATTTAAGGGCAGTGAATTAATCCTCTTATACAGTATTTATAATGATGTTTGTGTGGAGGGACATGGGGGCACGCTGACTCTCGGCTCTTCAAGCCAGCAGAGGAGGTAGTGCCTACTTGGAAGTAGGAAAAAATGGTGTTAGGGTCTTCTAGTATCTTCTAGAGACCCTAATCGAGCATTCAGCAAAGTGTGAGGGGGTGAGAAAAGTGCTGGAATATATGTCATACTTTTCTGGATACAAAAAAGAGGAGGGGGAAGGGTCAAGCTGTGGGCAGGGGATGTTAAGAATAAAGTTCACTTTTAATAAAGAGGGTAGCAGAATTGTAATAGAAAAATAAAACATAAAAATAAAAAAGGATGTGATATTGTCAGGAACAGATACTAAAATAACTAGAACATGTAAGATCAATTAAAGATTCTAACATGGAACATAAATGGATTTAGTAACCCTATAAAATGGAAAAAGATACTAAGATACATAAAACAAAAAAGCAGACATAATATGTCTGCAAGAAGCTCACTTAACAACTAATGAAGCAGAAAAAAAAATAAAATATGGGGAAGGAAGGCAATACACTCACTACATACATCAAAATCAAGAGGTACTGCCATTTTAGTATGGAAAGAACTAAATATGGAAATGCTAAATAGCCATATTGGTCAAGAAGGGAGATTTGTAATCTTATCTATGAACAATATGATAAAATTATGATCATAGCATCTGTTTATATTCCACCTAGTAATGCATTATCTCTTTTACCTGAAATTTTCCTAGCATTATCTGTTTTTTCACAACCCTACATAGTAGCAAGGGATTTTAATTTGACAATTAACCCAAAGTTAGACACAACATCTGGAAGTAGAGATTATAATAAAAAAGAAGTTGCTATGTTAATGAATAGGATGGAAGACTTAGCAATCAAGGATTACTGGCATAATTTATAACCAGACAAAAAAGAATTTTTACATTACTCAGCAAGATTTAAAATGTACTCAAGAACAGACATGATACTGGGTTCTTCTTCATCGTATCAGGATATAATAGAAATTAGATATGAACCAATGCTATTAACAGACCACGCACCCTTGTGTTTGACTTTGGCATCCAGGGATACCACCTTCAGTCGCTCTTGGAAAATGGACCCATTATTTTTAAAAGACCCATTTTTATAGAGAAAGTTAAAAAGGAAACTCAGGAGTACTTTGAACAGAATACAGATAAGGAGGTTTCACTTAACATAATTTGGGATCCATATAAAATAGTAATAAGAGGTATAGCAATTGCTAGGTCAGTTGCCAGACTAAACAAGCTCTAGCCAGAGCTGATACATTTGTGGTGAGCTTCCAAAGCTCCGGAGAGCTAGCACCATCAGTGCTGCCGAGTGCCATCCTCAAGATGGTGGTGGCAATGCAACTGTGCATGCGCAGCATTTGTGCATGTGCAGTTGTGGTGAATGGCAATATGTCTTTCACAAGCTGGTGGCACCAGTGGAACTGCTCATACGCAGTTCTTGTCTCAGAATGCAGAAGTAGCAGCCGCAATAAATCATATGTTACTCCGCAGTGGCTGATCGTAGCGGAGTGTTACAAGCTCTATTAGACTTTCAGAAGGATACTTCCAAAAGTCCAGGGGAAGGTGCCATGATAGGCTGTTTTGAGCCACAGAAAGCAAATCATCTGTAGGCTCTTCCCACAGCCGTAAAAAAAACAAAAGAAAAAATTAAAAGAATTAGAAAAGAAAATATTGACTACACAAAAGAAACATGTTATAACTAATAACAATATTCATCTAAAACTATTAATAAACTACAAAAATGAATATCAGGAAATAATCAATGAGACAACTGAAATAATAATGGTATACAATATTACACAAAACTGTATACAGTAAGTCACAAAATCCTATAATCAAGAACTATAACTTTTTAAATATACCTAAAATATCTAGGGAACAGCAAAATTTAATAGAGGGACCACTTACACAATTAGAAATAGAAGAAGCAATTAAAGGATTAAAGACAGGCAAAGCTCCCAGATTGGATGGGATTAGTATAGAGTTTTATAAAACAGTTATGGAATTTCTAGTCCCAAAACTATATGTACTATTTAATACATTTGCAGATAGGATCCCTCCTTCCTTTGATGAGGCACTGATACTGGTCATTCCCAAGAGAGGTAAAAACCAAAAACTATGTTCCTTATACCATCCAATATCTTTATTAAATATAGATTACAAAATCTTCACTAAACTTTTAGCTATGAGGTTAGAAAAGGTGTTGCCAGACATCATTGGGGATGACCAGACAGGTTTCATCAAGAGAAGGAGGGGACATAACAACATAAGGAATGCTCTAAACATTTTAAATTTAAAAAAAAAACAATAATAAAAGCCTGGTGGTATCCCTGGATGCTGAAAAAGCCTTTGATAAGGTAGAATGACCTAGTAGATATACCAAAAGCAGCAAATATGGGTCAAAAATTTGTATCTTGGATACAAGCAATTTACAGTACATCTAAAGCCAAGATATTGACTAATAATACTATTTCCCCATTTTTTTTTTATTAAAAAGAGGCACCAGACATGGGTGCCCTCTGACACTCCTTTTATTTGCATTGATTATCAAACCCCTAGCTAATGTTATTAGGGAGGAAAAATCTATCAATGGATTCAGTTATGGTGAGCAAAAAACACTAAAACTATCCTTACACATATTGCTCGCATGAATGCAAAAATATGTATCATAAGATTGTGGAAAAGCACACAGGTTCTTGAGTTGGCTGTCTGGAAAAACTTAATGGTAGAAACAATGAAATATGAACAAATGTATTATGCATGTATTGACAATTTACAGAAATGGAATAAAATCTGGGGAAATTTGCACAAAGCACTAACACATAATATTTTTTGAAATTTTTGAAGTTAATAAATGGGGTTATAAAGCATGAAACCGTTTATAAATATTGTGATTGAGAGAAATGTGATATACCTGAGAATTAATTTCTACACAAGAAGTTTGTTAATGTTATTGAGCTGCTCTCTGTATAAAATCTGCTTTCTTTTTTTTTGGGGGGGTGGGCTGTCAACTTATCAAATGCAATGCTAAATTAAGATATGATGCAACATGTATGTCTTTAAAATTAATAGACACATTTGAAAAATGTATGTGTGATTGCAGAAGGAAAGGTACATTATTCAGTACTAAAAGAGGAGGATTGTGGAAATCATTGGAAAGAAAAAGATAATGAGGGTAGTGACTGGAAAAAAAATACTAAATGGAAAATAAGGGAGAACTAACAGAGAAACAACAGATTTAGCATGGACAAACAGGTGTTAGCTCTTGGGTGTCACTGATAATAATTCTAACAAGGGGTAATATAAGTGGTAGAAGTGAGAAACAAGGGTAAGGAACAAAATAACCAAGGGGACTGAAATAGGACCAGATGGTGATGTTGACCAGTCTCAGTCTGACATGTTCTTTTAAAAATACAGGATAGCTTAACATTTTGTGGTCTTTCATGGATTGTAAAATGCCTTTATGGCATTAAGGATGCTATTACTAGCCACCCAGGCAGATTCTTTCTTTTAAATTTTGCAGACGTATCCATGAGCATGCTGCTTTGGCCTATTTGGGACTGGATTTCTTTCAAGCTTACATTTTTATTGGCTAATTTATTGCATTTACCCCCACATTTTATAACATGAGGAAACAAGCATCCTATCATTGTATTTCTTATTATCTGCTTACTATGCTCTGCACCAAGGTCCTGTTTACTTGTGTTTTGCAGTGTGAAACTGAATAAACATAAATTAAAAAAAAAGAAAATATATTTATTTGTTTTATCCCCACCTATTTCTTGCATGCACAGTGCAAGACAAGTTTCTTTTCTGTACAGGATGGGGGGGGGACACAAAATGTGTGGCTTGCCCAGGCTGCAAAAATGCCTTGCTACAGCACTGTTCCCCCCTTACTAGGCAATTTCCGAGGCAGTCTCTCACTTCCTTAAAATCTGCCCTCCAAAAGTCTAGGGCCCACATGCTTGTGTGGTTTGCCTCTGCTCTCGTCTTAATGTTAAACCATACTGTATGGTGATCACTGGTACTGTACCTAATGAACTGCCCACTGTGATGTCTGCAGTATTGTCCCTATTTGTAAGCAGCAAGTCCAGCAGTGCCCCATCCCTAGTGAGTCTGTTGACCTGCTTCCTATGAAAGACCCCGTGTAGTAAGGATGGCCCTTTTCCTGGCCAGAGCTGCAGCTGGAAGGCTCCAATCCACATCTGCAGATCGAAGTCATCAACTACTGTGGTACCACCTCACCCTTATTTGCCATTCTGATGATGACCATGAGTACCATCAGGGTTTGCCCTGCTTCAGATAGGAAAAAACATTGTTTGCTGGGATTTGCTTGCAAGTGGGTCATTGAGCATGAAAGCAAATACCTCATGTGCAAGGTCTGAGTTTTAACCCTTGTGGCATAGCATGACCTTTGTTGTGTTGTTGTTGTGAGCACATTACACTGTTAATTTAATGTGCACTACCACTGGCCAACCCATGGGAAGATCAATAGGCTTGCAACGATCCAACCCTGGGTACCTAGGAATTGCTACAAGGGGAGCTCCCATAGTGTTTAAGGGGAAATCCTGGTATCAGGTGGGCAAGAGTAGTGGCTTTCAGTACAAGAGAACAATCATATATATCTGTGTTATGATCAAAGAAATAGGGGTAGGTCACTGAGTAAAAAAGGTTGCACCTGGCAGGGCTTGATTAAAGCAGCCAGGGCAAACTGTCATTTAGCTGAGATTGTGCAGGGCCTAAGGAAGGCCACCTGGAGAGTGGATGGTTTGATCTTGACTAGCAAGGCATCTAAAAGAGTCACTAATCAGATCTGTCTAAGAAGGGCCACACTAAGAAAAGTGGTTGCACTAGTCTCTTTCTTTATCAGGCTCTTTGTCCTGAAAATGAACTTGTGTATTACTGTTAAGCCAGCTCTCATTATTGACTGCAATAATACTGTACATGCTATTGTATTTGGAGGGAGCTGCTGCAGCTGTGAGAATTTGTGGTAGAAGTGTCAGCAGTGGGGAAGTAGCCTGTGACAATGGTGACTGTGACTGAGCACTTTCAAAATGGGTGACTCAATTGCAGTGCCTGCCCAAAGGGCTACTGGGTAGGGGTGGCGATTGGATGGGAGGGGGGTGCATGAATATAGTGACAGGATTTCACTATATGTACACGTGCGGGGTAGGAAGCAAGCACACCGAGTGATGGGAGGGAGGGATTGTGAGGCATAGTGTGGCGGTGTGCTGCCGAGCTGACCCCATGATGTAGTGGGTGGGTGGCAGGCTACAGTTGCGACGGTGCTAGGTTCAGATCTGTGCATGCATTCATTTTGCTGCGCCCAGCCTTGAATTTTTTTATCCGATTTTGCACCCCGCCCCGACATGCACCCCCCTGGAGTTGAGAATCCTATAGTAGGGGGGTATGGGGAGCACAGCCCCCTGCATAAGCAAAACAAAACCAAGTCCCTGGCACCCTTTTGTTGTGCACCGGGTGTATACATTGCCAAAACTGATTTTGGTGATGTACACTCGCCTTAATGTTGATCGCCTTTCCGTGATTGCCATTATCACATGGAACCCAGTGGGGAGGTGGGCAGTTACAGTATCCTAGAGGCTGTGCAGATTAGACATGATGTCCACGTGAATCTTTTTGAGTGGAGGCACCACACATTTCTTTTGTTATGAACTTCCATCAACATGAGGAGAAAAGAATCCAATAGCCTCTTAAACTATCTACGGCAGCCTGGTGGTAGTCTAAGGTGGCAGCGCCTTGCCCCCTAAGCCAATTGGGAGGAACACCCACCTTACAGGACCCTTACATATATATATATAATTTGAAACTCAATGGGACCTAAGAGAAAGTACTACTTGGCATAGATGTAAAGCAGACTGCAGAGGTATAAGGCTTGAGGCCAGCAATAAGTATTTAATACTTTAGCTCAGCTGACTGTGTAAATGTAGCCTTACTAGCTGTCAACTCAGTTACATCACCACAAGCATATAAATCCCCAGCAGTAGCATGCAAATTACATCGGTCACAAGAATGCTAGAGTAATACAGTAAATATTAATTGCTGCTGACCTTAAGGCCTTTATTACCTCCATACTTGTCCTGTGCTTTACCCCTTGCCAGTTACTTACTGGGACCCAAAGTTTTTCATACAAATTATCAAAGCTGCACCAACTTCATTGGGCCCAAATGCATCAGAACTGAGTTTGCCAGTGGCTAAGCACTCTTCGCCTTAATGCTGAGCAACCCTAAAAAGAGCTGACTCCACAACCCCCAATTTCAGCATCTTTTAAATGGCTGAATACAGCTGCTTCCATTTGCTGCCAGTTTTGAAAGGGGAATTTATGTTTCTGATGGCACATCAATGCCCTGCTGCTGTCTGTTCTGGCCAAGATTTCCTTGGCAACATTGGGAGAGCCAACAGATGCCCCCCCTCCAGTGCTAGCCAGACCTACATCTGGCTGCTCAGGCAGATCGTGTACTGAGATACCACCACTTGAAGTGTGTCAGTATTCACTCAGCTCTCTCAGTCATACAGCTATTCATGATTTGGTCAAATAAATAAGGAAAATAACAAAAAATACCTAGCCCTACCAAGTAATTGCCATGTAGTGGTATACAGTCATATCTGAGGCATGTGTTCGGGGCAGGGGTCATACTTCTTCTTCATCCTTCCAGTCAGATACATGCACTGCATACTGATACAGACAGATGATTGTATACTACTACAGTATATAAAAAGCTATTCTGTGGGCTAGGAAGGGAGACTGATGAGGCTAGCTGGATTTTGATCACTGTTAGGCCCCCAAATCATGGATCAGGGTCAGGTAGGGGGGCCCACTTCTTATCAATTTATATGGGGCCTGGGGTGGGCTAGAGAAGGGGGATGCTGTGAAAAAGATATGTTGACTGCACTGCACAGTGGCAGGAGACCAGCAAATAACAAAAGTAAATCAGTTTATGGGAGAACAAGGAAGGTGTAGAGGGTGGTAGATTGCTAAGATGTGGAAGGCTATGGCCACTTGCAGAGAGTTAGTTTTTTTTAACTTAAAAAAAATTCATTTAAAGGCTGTACCCCTGAGCAGTAAAAATACCCCATTATTTGGGGTATTCAGGAGTTAATATTCTTTACTTGCACAGCCCTAATTACCACCACTTTCACTGCCCCCCTCATACTGATCCAACCTGCTACTGCCTGTCCAGGCAGAGGTGTGCATAGTGTTGTGGGGTCTCCTGATGGCCTTCTGGCATTAACCTTGCCTGCTGCTGCCTGTCTAGTCAGGCTGGTTGGATACTGACACCCAATACTGCCACAGTCATCACCTCCACTGATTAGAGAGGCTTTTGTCCCTCTTAGTGTAATACCCTTTCATGGCCACCCTACAAAATGCCTGTATTATGCTAAAGGCTGAAGTATAATGGCAGCTTTCAAGTCTCTGAATACTGTATATTGCTGTAGTTTTTCCAAAGTTTCAATTCTTGGTTTATATTTTGTATACCTACAGTATGTTGTTCCCTTTTTTGCAAACATAAATTAGATCGTTTATCATACTTTTTTCAATATATTTCAGACTAACCATGTATGAAAATACTATTAGAAATGTCTTATAGAAAATCTTATACATTTGGTGGTGCACCTGCAGCAAATACAGTAAATGAGATTCATATTGTTTCCATTTTTTAATAGAATCCTCAAAATCACATAATGCACTGTATCATTTATTACCAATTATGGTAAAGGAAAAACTGTAAGATTCTGCAGAATAATCCATCAAATCATTTAGTCACTTTATTTAAATTTTTATAGCAAATTTAACTTGACTCCTAATGCTCCAGAGTATCTGCTGTCCAAGGACATGTAGGTAAATGCATTGCAGAACTTCCTCTTCACTCCTGGTGTCAGAAATAGGGTTGGAGGGGCACCAGCATACCACTTGAATAAGCTCCTGCTGGCTGTGATTAATTTTATAAATTGTACAACACCAGGATGTTTACCCAGTGTTAAAAACAGGGTGGGACAGGGAACAGGATTGGTTACTGCGTTGGACCCCCTGTGGCTATACTATTCTTTTTTTCTTTATAATCAAAGTACTAATAGCATTGGGTGGTTCAGTGACATTACACACACACACACACACACACACACACACACACTACAAACATGTATTACACATTACAGATTGCAGTGGCAGTGCTTTGTCCAGTGATGCTTTATTGATGTTGCAGTATGCAGTGATGTCTCCTGCTCCTAGAGGGCTTTTTAAATATTGCCACTGGCAGTGACAGCTCCCTACCAAAGAGGGCCTTTATAAATGTTGTCACCAGCTAGAGTGACTCCTCTGTTTGTTACCCCCCCTCAAAATTTACGACCTAGCCCCAGCTGTCAGTACATATTCCTGGTTGGTAAATCACCATCCCCAGTAAGCTACACTGGCAGCAGGGGTGATGGAGAAATAGAGTGTGGGCAGCATGGTAAGCAGCAGACAGAGAGAGAGAGAGAGAGAGAGAGAGAGAGAGAAGACACCCCTGTCAGGAACTCCCAGGTGTATGCTGGACATGATTGTTGATGCATTTCAACTGAGTTGCAAAAACATTTCACAAACATTGTTCTTGAGCTGGTTAAGCACTGAAAATCAAACCAATATGAGTTGCCAATGCATTGCTAACTGTAAAAAACAATGCTGAACCAAGTCATTGGTGGGACAGTTTGATGAGACTTGTACTGTAGAACATGGTCATCTGGTAGACATATTTATAAGGCAGCAAGTACAAATATTGGGTTATGGTAGCACTGCACAAACTGCACAAGTGTGATGCACCATAGCCCCCTGCTGGCAAGAAACACCCTGGAGCAAAAGGTGATAACCTGGAGTACAGCCTTTTCTGCTGGATGCCATATTCAAAAGCCTGCATGCTGATGACAACCTATGGCATGTAATCCATTAAAGAGCAGCTGATGCCTTAGGAAAAACTTTAAAAAACACAATAGATAGACACAATTCAGCCTGTATTTTATATATCTTACATAAATTTCTCCTCTCCTCTATTTATTACTGAAGAAGTTCCCACAAAAACAAGACTATTATGCCTTAGAGTTCATCTGCCTCCATAGCTTACTCCCTACTTGAACTCATAATCCTCTGTTGTGACATCATAGTCTGTTCTTAGGGGAGCAACTGTGATGTCACAGGCAGAGTATTATGCCATCAGTTTGGGAAGAAGCAACAGGAGCTGATGAACCCTCAAGAAAAAAAAAACTATCCTGTTTTCATAAATGTGACCTCAATAATTAATAATGGGGATAAGAAATACAGACCTAATGAGAAATATAAGCTGCTTTGTGTCCAAATATAATATTTTTCAAAGTTCTTCTGAATGCATCAGTGGCACTTTAAGTGGTCATTTGCATGCTATTATGTGGCCATTAGCAGCTCTGCACAATGCCTCTGTTTATATGTACACTATGCATGGAGGCACTGGGCAGTGCTTCAGCCTTTGCACCCCCCCCCCAACTGATCACTGCTCACTAATGTATAAATCCCTAGTGGTACCTCAACTTCCCCAGTGCCTGTTATGAAATGAAATTACCCTGATAGTCCAGTAGTATCCCCTTCACACCTCAGTCCCTGAAGTGAAGAGAAATGTTCATAGTAGTCCAGTGGTACCCCACTCTCACTCTGATCCCAGCTGTGAAAAGGAAGCACCCTGTTATTACAGTGATAATCACTCCTGCCCCAATCCCTGTTGTAAAATTAATGACTCCCCCAGCCTGGTCCCCTGACTCAGCACCCACCACCTGCCACTGGCTGTCCAGTACCTGACACCCTAAAACGTCTCTAGCTGTGGTAGGCAGAAAGGTGGATGATGACTGCATAGCCCCATCACTCACTGCTTCAGTTTGCCACTGTCTGAATGACAGCAACTGAGTGCACATGTACTGTGTGTTTACTGAAAAATCACCTTGGCTATGTAGTGCTGGGGGGTGTCTGATGTACAGTAGTCTCTTTTGTTGCACTTGCCAGAACAAATGCCTATTATTAGCTAGACAGCTTACTTGGTATTTTTATGTGCACTACATGTTTGCATATTTGCAGCGCTCCTTACACAGCTGCTAAAATTTTACTTTTGTAGATTTGTATATTTGCTTATTTTGGATTCTTTTTTCCCCCCATTTTTGTGGTAGAGTATTTTGACACCCTGGTCACCACCACGTACCTGTTTCAGGTGTTTTGCATGGTCCCCCCAGTCCCATCTGCCACTCCTTTGCTGTCATGCTGATGGAGATCCACATGGGGTGGGACCTGAAGGAACTGGCACTGTCATATACAGTGACCAGTGCAAATTTGTTTTTTTCCCCATTATCTCCCTCATACCCCCTTCCCTGACACCCAGCCGAGGATGTGCATCTCCATGCATGCCCCTCAAGTGCACATAGTGATCCCCTCTGGGAGTAACATGTTCCCTTGGCCCATCACAGAGGTCACTGCAGAGCCAGAACCTGGGAACCTCCCTCCCCTGGCTGGGAGTGCTGCTGTGCATCTGCACCATCCCAGCCCTCAGGATGCCTGATTTGACTCCCCTGAGTCCATTGCTAAACCTAAGTCAATGGAACAAAAGCGCGCAGTGCTTCCATTCAGCTATCGGGTGTCTGCACTCATTTTGGATTCTAGGAAAAATACAAGACTTGCTTGTTGATACTGTTTCTGCAAGAATTATATTACTTTTTTAAACTGGACCTTCACTTTAGGCAATTGTAATTATGTAGTGTACCTGACAAGCATTTCTAATTCCCAAGGTACTATTATCAACAATACACAATTTTTGAGGAAGTTAAAGTTGTACGTGTAAAACAATATGTAGTTTCTTGGACATCATATCTGACATAGAATCCTTAATATCTAAAGATAATTAGAGTGTACATATTCATGTTTTATTTTTCTTAAAGACTTTAATTTATATGTACCATACTTGTGTTTTGAATGGCATGTTGCACGAGACTGTATTATGTTTTAAGTTTCTTTATCTAGCAACCAAATATCCATTATAACAGTGTCTGTTACAAGAATAGGGTACTGTATCATCAAGCCGGGTGTTAGGTGAGGGAGGAAGGGGTGTCCACTAGACTACCAGGGATAGCAAAAATATTTTATGAGTCATACCTGAAAATTGGTGCAAATCTGTGTCTAGTGTACTTACCTGGTCAATGACAGCTAATAATATACAGAATAAAGTATTGGTCTGTGTGTGCAATGAGAGGTTTACACACACTTGAGGGGTCGGATGCTACATAAACCACGAGAGCGAAGCTCGAGGGGTTTATGAATAGCACCTAACCTTGAGGGTGTGGGTAAACTTCGAGTTTACACACACTGACCCATACTTTATTTTATATAATTGCTGGGTTTCCCTTTTTTTGCCTCAGCAATTATATAAAATAAAAAGTTGCTGTGTGGATGCGGTCTGGTAAAGTTATAGTGCTCGGCCGCGGTCACCTTTATTTATTTAAATTTTTTTTTACTGCAAATTACTCCATGGTTTCCCCTATGGGAAAAAAGGGAAAACAGTTATTATAATGATAATAATAATATAATGTTTTAGGTTATATGTTATTAGATGGTGATTGTGCTGGAGGGTTCAACTGTTTTTGATCGTATTAAGATTTAATGATTTAAGATTTCATTCTGAGGCCAGATTGAGAGGTACACAGTATGTGTTTACACAAAATGTGCATGTGTGTTTAGTTTTTACTACAGAATGTGTTTTCAGTTGAGGTGTCTCATAATGTATATGTTTGGCACCTTTTAGTTCCACTCATACTTTTCGAGTTTGCGCATGTGCGTCAAACTCCTTGGGAGAGTAGGCTTTGAGGGGTCTGACACTGTCTGTCCAATGCAGAGTGTTCTGCATGGGGCTCAACAGCATCACACCAATCCTCAGTCAGACTGGTCCTGACACTGTTTTGCTTTCAGTGGTCTGCACATGAAAAGAAAAAGCCATGCCAATTAGGAGCCGGATTTTTCCTTACAACTGCAGGTCACCACAGAGCAAACAGCTGTTTACATCGTGAAGTCCCTCTGTCCCCCATTCTGAAGATTCTCCCACTTGTGCAGAGCAGGCTACAGCCTAAGCTTCATATGGGCTGGGAGTATTGAGTGCCCAAAGGCACTTTTACTGTATGTGCGGTTTGGTTGTGCTGGCTGGGAGGAGACACTTTCCTCGCCTTCATCCTCCACGTCCCTGTCGTGCTGGTGGACCCCTCCCCCCACCTGACAACATTGGGGTCCTCAATCCCCATGTGGCTTGTATTCCCAAACCACTTATCCTTTAATGTGGCACACTAGGAGCCCACCCCAGTGTGTCAAAACCTGCTGTGGTGTTTTCCGACACCGAGATGCCCACTCCTGGTGTTGGATACACCCCCTACATAAACTCTGACCATGTGGTGCCCAACCCCTGGGATGGCATTGATCCCCCCTTGCACCCCCCAGTACTCTGGCACACTGGGAGCCCACTCCAGTGTGCCAAAATCCATGGTTTTCCTGCAAAAAAAGAAAACAGGCCCACAAAGTCTTTTGTTTTGTTTTTAAACCTGAAAAGACAGAAAATGGTCCCTCATAGTTGCCGCCGTCCCCCCTTCCCCAACCTGCACCTCCCTCTGTACACCCCACTTCCCTGCACTCCCCTGACCCATACTTACCTCCAGAGATCAGGAGCAGAGATCTTCAGTGGACTGGGAACACATCTGCACCCTTCAAAAACCGACTGCAAACTGATGAAATGCCAGTAAGTTCTATAATGGCAGTGAATGGGGGTTTTTCAATTTAGGTTGCTGTCTCAGCCATTTTTGGGAGTTTTGGTCCCAAATTTTCAACATGGGCTCTTGGGACCCCACCTCATGAACACATTTGCTGTCATTTTGTTTCTTTGTCCTGAAAGGTGATTTCATGGTCACTGCGCAGAATCACCTTTCGGGGCTAATTAATGAAATGACAGTGCCACTGTTCATGAGGTGGGGTCCCAAAAAACCCTTGAAAATTTGGTGAAAAAACTCCCCAAAATGACTGCATTATGAGCACCTGTTGCACAGTTTCTATGCACGCTTGTAACGCCATCAATTTTTAAGATTTTCACTCCAAATTTCCAACATTGTCACTTTTCATACCTCCTTATGAACAGTACAGCTGTAATTTTTTGTATCCTTCCCAAAATGTGTTTTTGCACCTGTGGCACAGAATGGCAAGGTCGCTGTGTGAAATCAACTTTTGGGACAGAATAACAAAATTCCAGTGCCACTGTTCATGAGAGGAGGTCCCAAAAAGGCCATGTTGAAAATCTGGTGAAAACATTCTAAAAAAATGACTGTGTTATGAGCATGCATTGCACAGTTTCTATGTACACTTGTAACTTTGCCACTTTTTCATATTTTCACTCCACATTTTCAACATTGCCATTTCTTCACACCTCTTTATGAACAGTACAGCTGTCATTTTTCACATCTTGCCTGAGATGTGTTTTTGCACCTGTGGCACTGAATGGCACACTCACTGTGCAAAATCACCTTTTGGGATTGAGTAACAAAATGATACTGGCACTGTTCATGAAGTGATGTCCCAAAAAGCCCATGTTGAAAATTTGGAGCAAAAATACCAGCAAACACCTGGGGTGTTAGGGGTTCCAACCGTCACGCCCACCCTTAGAATGCAAGACAGAGGAATATACAGAGAAAAATATGGGAGGCATGAACAAGAACAATGCCAACAGTGGACTCTTGGCATTGACAAATGCTTGTTTAGTTATTGATGAGCCAAAAATAAATAAATAAATAAACAAATGAAGTCTTATTTTCAACATTCCCACATTTGTGACCCTCTCTATCTTTAAAACTTCTGAACCAAATTTCCCCAAATTCAGGAAGTTGTGACATCCTGCCACAGAGAGTAGACACATCAACTTACTGGTGCCTACATTAAAAGACGGCTGAGTTATAGGAGGGTAAGGGATATGTTTGAACATCCCAGCAGCAAGTCTGAAATGTCCTCTCATAACATAGGACTGCAGTTCAAAGTGAAAAGCATTTTCCTACTGTGGAACAGAAGATAAATTAATTGGTAGAACTGAGCTGCCCATTTAAGACACACAACATTTTATAATTTAAAGCCCTGGGAAATATATATTTTTTTCTGTACTTCATCTCCCTGCAGCCTGATCGACCCACATCAAGTCTTGCTGCTGCACCCAGCCCCATCACTCACTATCTCTGGGACTTACCTTTCACAGGTCCCCTCATGGATGACCCCCCCATGGAATGGGCTCCCTGAGGGCCAGGTCATAACTCCATATGGACAAAGCTGAAGTGTTGGCCAGCCTGTGGTGGGTGGAAGACAGCATCCTCTGTTGGTAGGGTGTTTTTCTCATTTGAAGTCCCACCCCTGATGTTAGGAAGGCCTTGGATGATGCGTAGTATTGGGCTGCTGATGTCCCTGTCCCTCAATCCTTGCTGTACCACCACCTGTGGCCACCCAGGTGTTGGTGTTGCAGTGGAGACCAAACTCCCTCCCACCTCCGGGTAGGTAAGTATCCATGGGACATTCCCCCAGCTGGCTTCCAATATCCCAGGCTCATTTCCAAACCTGGATCATCAGTGTCACTAGTGGTAGTGCTACTGCTGTGTCATCGGTCCAGCCCCAAGGTGAAATATTTCAAGTCATACAATTACAAACCTAGTTGTATTACAACAAAACTATATGCACAACAAAATTACAATAAAAAATGCCCAAATAATCTTATTGGTGTTTATCTATAGGATGACACTAAAAGAATGATCCCTTCTAAATATTCTTAATACAGTACTGTAAAAAAAATATAAAGCAAACACGTAATTTTAATAATAAGCTCAGAAAGTGTGCTTCTGCAATAGAGTATAAATGACACACAAAATCCTTCCAAAAATTAATGTGGCTAAAAGCATGGGGAACGTATCCCATATTCTGTAAAAGTATTATTTCTGCTCTGGAGTCTGACTTGGACATCCAAGAACAACATGCATGCAAACTGCTTCTTTAAAAACACAAAGAGCTACCAGACTTTGCTGTAGACACTAAAATGCATACGGCTCTTGATTAGGAAAGTTGGTGATTCAGCTCTGATTCCAGACAGGATCACCAAGTAGATGCGTTGGGTGATCCAAGTCAATCAGCACCAGACTAGTGTTGGGAGTTTGGGGGGGGCGGTCCTGGATCTGAACCTACTGTAACCTGGGCCATACTGGGCCACATATTTTGGGCAAAGGTAACCTTTCAGCAGCTCTGCTCAGACTTTGGCCAAGATTTCTAGCATATTGACTCAGAGGTGACCGAACACAGAGGAGTATGGGTAGGACTCTGAACCAATTTTTCTATCCCTATCCTTATTCCTATTACAGATATTGCATGCAGTACTGTACAGTTAAGTTTTAAGCTTCTTTCAGGAAAATTATAACAAAAATGTGTACAGCAATTTGCAATAAAATTTCAGGGGAAAAAATTCAATAAAGAAACAGAAGCTAAACATGGACAGCAGGCAACAGGAAAATTGGTTTGGTAATTGATTAGGAGCCAGTGGATAAAAGATATGCTGTGAGAAGGGATCCAAATATGTGGAGCAAGTAAATGAATCTGTTATTTGGGCACAGGGAGCTGCAGAGCCAAAGGCTGTGGCACCAGCTGTGCTTAGGGATGTTTCCAGGAACTGAAAGTACAGCAGGATGATGCTAGAGAAGTGTAGCAGGTGGAGAGGGGAGTCAGGAGAAAATACACCAGTGAGAATAATGCGGCAGGATGGCAATAGTCAAGATAGCATGAGAGGAATACATGCATGAAAGTTTCAGTCAGGGGAAAGTGGAGGTAGGATCTTATAGGCAGATGTTGCACAGCTTTAAGATGGCAGTTTTGTCATTTTTTGAGATGTATTGATTAAATGTGAGGTAAGGGGAAGGTCAAGGTGAACCCAAAGTGTCTAATGCAGTTAGCAAAGTAAAGCTAGTACCTGTGTGAATTCATAACAAATAGCCCACAATAGTATGTTCATTTGGAGGGCTTCCAGCCACTTGGCAAGTAATGTAAGGTCTTTTTTACCACTAGGGTTGTCAGATCCCACTGAAGTTCTGGGTCCTAGTTCTGGACTAGACCTTTTTAATCCCAATCTTTTTTTTTAATAGAGAACTCAGCACCTTTTGTGTATAGGGCTTGAGAGAATGAACACTGTGAACAAATGAGTGTAGAAAAAAAAAGCTATCCTCTAAGTAGATCAATGTTATTCTGTTTCACTGCTTGGAGAATAGGAAAAGAAAAATTGTGTGTCATTCAACTGCAAATGACAAGAACCACAATTGATCTCTTGTAGTGTGATACAGCTTCATATTCTGTATAGGTAGATATGCAGCATGGTGCTATACATTTTCTTTAAACCATTTTATAATATATTGCTCAAAAATGAAGAGGAGTGAGGGGTCTTCTTAATCCATTCTGAACATATCTCCAAAAAGTCAAATATCCAAATGTTAAATCCACCAATTAAAAAAACAAGTGTGGTTCAATCAATCAATCAATCAAGCAATCAACAATCTTTTTTTTAACGGGTGAAACACCATTGAGTTAAAGCTCATTTCCAAGGTGGACCTGGGCGAGGTATACATAACAAATAGCATTTAAAATAACAAGGAGTACAGAAATATGTGGGGGAATAAAATATCAACAAAAGTAAGATAGCA
This sequence comes from Neoceratodus forsteri, assembly GCA_016271365.2. Taxonomy (NCBI): domain Eukaryota; kingdom Metazoa; phylum Chordata; order Ceratodontiformes; family Ceratodontidae; genus Neoceratodus; species Neoceratodus forsteri. Next base: position 1,017,049,335 of record CM057454.1, on the reverse strand, counting down.
TTGGAATAATACATTATTATCATTATTCTTATTATTTTTACATAGATTGCAACACATTCCATAAACAGGAAAAGAAGCAGCAGTTAAGGGAGATATGCTGAGGTAGAGACACACCAGGAGAAGGGGAGTGAGAGAGATAGGATAGCTTGGGAGATGATACACTGGGAGAGTGAGGTGAAGGAAAGTATGATGTGTATGGCTACCCTAGGTTCAATCAGTTAGGAATTACACTTGCATGACTCACTGAAGGACTGTCTAAGTAAGGTTTTAAATGTGGAATGTTTTATGGGGAAGGGTAATTTTCAGTGTTTTTTGAAGTTGGTTCCACAGGAAAGGCAGAACAAAACTAATGGATAATCTACTTTCGGGATGGTAAGAGTTATATATGATAAGCTTCTTAAGGATAGTTACCAGGCACACTGGTAGGCATACAGTTGGAGATATTTTGAGGGAGCAATTTGGTGATGGCTTTGAAAGTCCAGGTTGCTGCATTTCTTTGCCATCTGAATGACAGAGTTGTCCATCCAGCCAGAGAGTAGAGAGAACAATGGTGCATAGAGTAGAGAGCACCAGTAATGAATCTTAAGGCACAGTGATATAGGGTGTCTAGTTTGGAAAGGGTGGTGCTAGTTCCCTGTCTATACAAGCTGTCTGCATAATCTAGGAGTGGGAGGAATGTGGCTTGGACTAGTCTAGTTTTTGCTTCTTTGGTGAGTAAGTGCTTAATCCTGAAAAATAGGCTGATTCTCTGTCTTAGTTTTTCTGTAAGATCCTCAATGTGATCCGAGATGGTTAACATTCTGTCTCCCCACACCCCCAAGTATTTGAATTTGGCCACTGCTTCTAGCGACTCACCTAGAAGGGTAGTAACTTTTGGTAAAGTGTCTAGGGGTGGAGTATGGGCTGTTTTTACAGATGGCGAAAAGAAAATAACCTTTGTTTTTTTCGCATTTAGTAATACCTTAAGGTGTAGTAAATTTGTCTGGAGTCTGTCAAAATCAGGTTGGAGGTCTCTACAGGCCAATCCAGGGGAAGGCCTTTCAATATACAGCACAGTGTCATCCGTAAAAAGGTGGATGTTAGCATAGTTTATGCTGGCATTGATGTTATTGATGTAGATAGCGAACAGGAGAGGGCCCATGATGGAACTTGTGGGATGCCTCTTGACAGGGTATTTAAAGAGAAGAATTTGCTACCGGCTTTTATCTGCTGGTAGTGACCATCAAGGTAGTTGTAAAATCATTTGGTGGCCATCAAGTTCATCCCAGTATTCCGAAGGATGTCCAGTAGTAATGAATGGTCAACTGTGTCGAATGCCTTGCTTAGGTCAAGGAACAAGGCAGACACATGTTGCTTGTCATCAAGTGCTTTCAGCCAGTTGTTAGACACTTTTTCCAGTGCAGAGATAGTACTATGGCATGATCTAAAGCCAGACTGGGCAGGTGTAAGGAGATTATGTAACTCTAGGTGCTTTCTTAACTGTGAATTAACCATTTTTTCGAGGAATTTTGACAGGGTAGTGAGCAGGGAGATGGGCCTATAATTGTTTAGGTTGCTGGGGTCTCCAGGTTTGTAAAGTGGTATGACATGTACTGTTTTCCATATAGTGGGGAGAGCACCTTGGACAAGTGACAAGTTGAAAAGGTGTGCTAAGGAGATAGCCAGCACGTGATGTCCTAATTTCAGAAAGTAAGGGTCAGTGAAGTCAGCACCAGCACTCTTTTTTGTGTCCAGTTGCAGTAGGAGTTCTTCCACTTCCTTAAGAGCAACAGGAGTAAAGAATAAGCTCGAGTCCAGTCTAGGTGGGGCAGGGGCAGAATATGTAGGGTCTTGACCACAGAGTTGATCCTGAAGTTTGCTAGCAGGGGACACATCAAAGGCCAGCCCTGCTGTAGCAAAGTGGGTGTTACATAGCTCTGTTATTGTCTGTTTGTCAGTATAGGTTTTGTTGTCAGATATAATTTTGGCAGGGAGGGAGTTAGTAGCACTGTGTCCCTCAATGTCTTTAATGGTCTGCCATAGTTTTGCAGAGCAGTTGGATGATGAGTCTAGTTTATTAGTATAGTACTTGGCTTTTGTAGATCTGATGAGTTTGGTACAGCTGTTTCTGGCAACTCTGAATGCAGTCCAGTCAGCAGAGAGTTTTGATCTATGCGCTTTCTTCCAGAGTGCATCTCTATGAAGTAAAACAGATCTGAGAGTCTGATTAAACCATGGGCACAATCTTTTTTTGGTCCATATTTTGGTCATGGGGCGAGCCGATCAATGACATTTTGGTGATGCTGTAGAACTTTTCATAGGTTTTATTCACTGTAGTTGCCAGGTAAAAATCTTGCCAGCAGGAGTGTTGTAGGTCAGAGATAAAGGCATGCTGGTCTAGATTACGGTAACATCTCATGAATGTATATCTAGATGCGGACATATGTTTAGTAGCAGACCTCACTCAAACAATCATACAATGATCGCTAAGATCTTTAAAAAACACCCTTGAGTGGGTGAAAAGATGAGGTTTATTTACTAAGATGATGTCAAGTAGGCTACTGTGTTCGGGGTTTTTCATATTTGGGTGTGTGGCCTCCATGATTAGCTGCGAGAGCTCAAATGAGTCGCAGAATTCCTTCAACAGTTTTGAGCAGCCTGAGAACCAGTTGAGGTTAAGATCTCCCATGATAATGAACTCATAATCAAATGTGTCCAACAGTTTAGAAAGGTGACACAGCACCTTAAGTCCAGCCAAAGGGGATCTATAATAGCCAATAAGGCAGAAGGATTCAGAGGGTGATAGCTGAACCTTAATAGTGAGACATTCAAATTCCTTAGGCACCATGGTACAGTCTGTAATTGTGGCATCAAATTTGTTATGGACATAAATAGCCACTTCTCCCCCTCTTGTTATCCTGTCTGTTCTAAATATATTGTATGAAGGAATGCTTATCTCATGATCAAGAGTAGAAGGTTTAAGCCATGACTCGGATACTGCCAAAGGAGTGGCGTGGCTGATCCAGGCTTGAATGGAGTCAAATTCCCTTAACAGGCTACAGGCATTTACGTGTAGAAAGCTCATTGTCTTCAGCGGAGCTAGCTGAGAAGGTGCCAGTATAGGTGCAGATGGATCAGGGTGCAATTCGACATTCCCTGAGCAGAGTAATAGTAATATCAATAAATGTATGATGGCTTGTAGCCTGAGGAGATGAGTCCAACCTCTCTTTTCCTTGTAGGTGGAGGAAGAGGAAGAGTAATTTCCCACGACTGGAGTGATTTAGAGCAGCAAAGAGAAGCACCCTAGCCTTGAATATCACGGATGTCACAGGTATAGGATGAGACAACGCGGCAGGACTTAGTTTCCATTGGGAGTGTGTATGGGAACTGTGGGTAAGATGAGGAGGCAGGGAAAGCATTAGGTAGGAGAAGGAGAGATTTAGGTGAATATAATAAGGTGCATTTAGGGAGCAGGTATTTGTTTTTATTTCATACAAAGGGTTAACGTTGGATACTAGTTCAGGGCTTAATGTGGTGGAGAGCATGATGACAGTACAGCAAAGGGATATGAATAGTGTTTTCATTTTGACCCAGCTTGTCTGCCAAATTAGATTAAGAGGGAATTCCTATTGAGAACTAGTTTTGAAATAGGCACTATTTGCTCAGCAGTTCAGGAGTGTTTCTTTAAGCTTCTATTGTCCCTTGCATATCACTTAAGGCATTTGTGTCTCTTTAAGGCACAAACTTTGTTTTGTTAGCTCAGAATTTCCACCAATGACTCATCCAATAACAGCTTGTGCTGGGAAGAGGGAGGGGCCTTAGTGTATTTAATATTGGCCAAGGTTAGGGTAGGAGGGCATGAAAAATATTAGTTCAAAAGTAATAGTTCAGAGCAGCCAGGATACCAACTGAAATGCTACGGCCAGTGCTTAGTGCTCGAGGATCGAATCAGCATTGCTGCTGGTTTAGCAGTGACCAGTCACGGGCAAAGCTGTATGCAGGAGCAGCCAATGAAAACTCTGCCCTGCAATCCCTTGTATCCATACCTGAAGCTGGGTCCTGCTAGTGGAGTGGAGCTGGCCGAGTTGGAGGGCCAGGTCGGAGCTGAGATTTGGCTTGAGGAGCTCAGCTCCGGAGTGCTACCTGGAAAGAAGAAGGAGAGGGATTTAGAGCTTGGTTGCCGAATTAAATGTGCAGAAGGGCTTCAGTCACTAAAACCGGGGGCACGGTCTTGAACAACGGTAGGCTAGGTAGGGGGAGGACTACTAGAAAGAGGAGCAGGGAGATGTCTAGCTCTGGTGTCACTGTCCTTGAATAACAAAAGAGAGATGATTTAGAATTAAAATTAACTACTGGGTAGGGGCAGACAGGCAGCCGCAGCAGGGAGGAAAATGTGGAAGGAAATTCCTGGGGGCTGACAGGTTAACACCAAAGGCAATCAGAGACAGTCGGAGGAAGGGAGAGAATTGTTTAGATTTAGAGAGGTTAGTTGTAAAGGGGTCTCAGAGCAAGGAGAAAGCTAGTCCAGTGAACTAAGGCATATGGTCTAAAATGCTATGCATTTAATACATTTGTTGACTACATTTACTAGGCTCAATAGCGGTATCGGTGAACAGGTCAAGAGGGAACATCAGCAGTCATTTACATGCAGCCATTTAGTTCAGTGCAGGTTACAAGGCATCCATCTAGTACACTGCAGGATGTCTGATTAAACAGTAATTTAAAAAGGCATCCATCTAGTGCACTACAGGCTGTCTGATTAAACAGTAATTTAAATTAATTGCACCCAGTAGAAATGTTTAAATTACATAACAGCACTTTAAATTAATTGCACCCAGTAAAAAGGTATAAATTACATTAATTTCAGAGCAGCCTTAACCAGGATCCCTGCTAAAATATTAGTTAAAAAGTAATAGTACAGAGCAACCAGGAGACCAGCTGAAATGCTACAGCCAGTCCTTAGTGCTTAAGGATCCAATCAGCATTGCTTCTGGTTCAGCAGTGACCAGTCATGGGCAAAGCTGTATGCAGGAGCAGCCAATAGAATCACTGCCCTACAATCCTTGTATCCATACCTAAAGCTAGGTCCTGAGAGCAGAGTGCAGCTGGCTGGGTTGGAGGGCCAGGTTGGAGCCGAGATCTGGCTTCCAGTGCTCAGCTCAGGAGCGCTGCCTGAAGCTGGGTCCTGTGAGCAGAGTGGAGCTGACTGAGTTGGAGGGCCAGGTCAGTGACGAGATCCAGCTTCCAGAGCTCAGCTCTGGAGTGCTACTTGAAACTGGGTCCTGCAAGCGGAATGGAGCCGGCCAAGTTGGAGAGCTGGGTTGGAGCCTAGATCTGGCTTCCAGCACTCAGCTCATCAGCGCTACCTGAAGTTGGGTCCTGTGAGCAGAGTGGAGATGACCGAGTTGGAGGGCCAGGTCAGTGCCGAGATCCAGCTTCCAGCGTTCAGCTCAGGAGCGCTACTTGAAGCTGGTCCTGCAAGCGGAGTGGAGCCAGTTGAGTTGGAGGGCTGGGTTGGAGCCGAGATCCGACTTCCAGTGCTCAGCTCAGGAGCACTACCTGGAGCGGGGTCCTGTGAGCAGAGTGGAGCTGGCTGAGTTGGAGGGCCAGGTCAGAGCCGAGATCTGGCTTCCAGCACTCAGCTCAGGAGTGCTACCTGGAAAGGAGAAGGAATACCACTAGTATCTTCTGAAGACATTAAATAACATGCAGTTTGTTATAACATTACACATTTTGCTGATGGATACTGCATCCTTGTACTATTGCAGTGTCTCTCTTGTAACACTTTTTATTTTAAATCATCAGATTTTGGTGCATATAGAAGCAATAGGAAATAATTGTGATTTTTTCTGTACAAAAATATTTGCAATGTTTTAATGGCATTAGATAAAACCCTTATTGCTGCAGTACTTCGGGTAACCCCAAATATTTGCATGCATGAAAGATAACAATACATAAACCAGTAACTTGCTCCATATAGTTTGACTTCCCCCTTATAACGCCTTTCTGCTCCTGTCTCACCTCAAACTGGCATCTTCTGTTTTAAGACTTCTGAACAAAAAAAAATACTTAGTACATAGTACTTAGAACCAGTGTTGTTTGAAATTAGACCTTGAACCCCTAGGTTCTAAAAGGATTCCAATCTTTTTAGAACTAGTTCTTACAAACTTATCACACACTCTGGCGTGAATTAATTTGGCTTGCAAGATTACTCATTTAGGCAGAAAAGGGTCTGAAAGAGATGTTTTATAAGTTTAAGAGAAATTAATTGACAGGCAGTTGTGTGGTTAGACAAATCATTTCGCACAGTCACATGGTGTAGTTCAACCAATTAAATTTTTCCTTTTCTCACTAGCTTTTTTTTTTTATTTACAATTTTTAGGTATTTTTTCCCCATTTTCTCCCCATTCTGGGACCCTAGCAATCACTGCAGTGCATGCACGTGGAAGCGGACATGTACTCTGAGCACTCGTTTAGCCCTTTCCACCTCACCCCTGGCAATCACCACCACCCCCTTTCACCTACGCTATCCATCTGACCTCCTCCCAATAGGAGTGGAACTATGGGGTGGGGGTGTGGACAGCCTCCCTGGGAGAGGAGAGTTGCCTTTTGGCTGCTTGATCCTGCTCCCTCCCCGCCCCGTGCCAGCTCCCTGATGACCTGCGGTCATTCCCAAACCTGGGTCACTGGCATGACATGAGGTAAGACATCCAGTGCCTCAGCCCTCTGCACCAATGGGCTGGCAACTCACTATCCTTTTTGAATAGAGGTATAATGCATACTTATTAAAGAAACAAAATTACTTTTTAGGGCTGCAGTGGGCAGAGCCCTGCAGTCCTTTTAGGATCACTGAGTAAAAGGACTTTGCATTAATTTCAAATGCACATGTCAGATTGCATCACAGTCACCTCCATGTCCATGAAGCAGTCCACTCATGTTGCCCCCATTGCCACATCACTGCACTGTTTTATAGTGCTGGCAGTCATGGTGGAACATGGCACACTCCATCATGTGCATGATGACAACCACACTCTACTGTGCATGTGCTAGCAGTCACACATGCACAGTAGCATGCAGAGGCCATTTTGGTCACAGCGGAGTGGCTGTATTCTGCCTTGACTACATAATGTATTTATTTATTTATTTTATATTAAGAAAATTCCCCCCACTCGAACCTCCCTCTCAGCACTCACCACCCCACCCCTCTAGAAACATAACTATGACATTGGGGGTGCCCAATCTCCCAGTGTCATGATTGGTCCATCTATGTCTTTTGTAGCCATTCTTTACCCCACCTGACCCTCCCACTGAGCATCCAACACCCCGCACTCCCTCTCCCCAAGCCCTTACTTACCCATTGGGGGTCCAACACCATAATCCTCTCTGGACCGCAGACACGTCTTCACTCTTCAAAGCAGGACCATGAACTGAAGACATATGTATGCAGTTCAATGTATTTCAATGAGGATTTGAAGTTAGTGCCATAACTTGTTTTTTTCTGTTCTGGCAGTTTTCTGCTATATTGCACTCCCCAACTACCACCAGGTGCTTGTTCACTCATAGCATGGTTTCTGAATCCACACAGTGCCTGACCTAGCTCATTAGTTCCTGGAGCTCTTTGAAATATAAACCAGATTATAAGAGGCTTGGTGTGCATCAGTTTGTTAATTCTTTGTTGATCTTGCTCTGAGCTGACAACCTTGCATTAATGAGGCTAAAACCATGCATTCCTGTTGTAAGTCTGTTTAACGCTCTCCTTTCCACCCCTTCCTAATGCATGGAAAAGACAAACAAGTTGCTTATCAGGCAGCTCATTTATAAAATTGTGTAGAAACTACTGATGCCTCTGGGAACACTTTAGAACAACATCATTTAGATTCACTCCAGCTTATATTTCATTTATTTTCTGCCTTATTTCCCTGATTCGTTATTACTAAGTACATTCTCATGAAACGAGGGCCTTTGACACTATAGAATGTATTTGTTTAAACCGCTAGTTCCCTGCCTGAAGTGATAAACTGCTGCTAGTGGCGTCACCATCTGATGCCAAGGCAAGTATCTGTGATGCCACAAGCAGAGTGTGATGGCTACCACTTTTATTGTGTTTGCTGAACACAAAATGTAACACACACACACACTTGCCAGGGATGGGACTACTTCTCAGAATAATCACATCCCAGCCAATGTCTAATAGTGCTGTGTGAATACCTTTTACTGAATATTTAGTTGAATATTTGTTTTGGAGGCCAGTATTCAGGCAGTCATTATTTAGGAATTTGTTATTTAATGCATGACAACTAAAAACAAAAATCTTTTACAGTGCCTCTCCCCCATTTCCCAGGGGGCTATGACTAGTGTCTTGGCTACCACTCCCCATCCCAGTACTGTTCCACCCATCTTCCTCTTTCCTCTTGTCCATGTGTCAAAAACATTGTGAGGATAAATAAGAAAATGCCAGCTTCAGGCAACATGCCAAAAGCTGACTGTGTCTTTTCAAATGAACCATTCTCCCTAGCCTGAGCACTTCCAGTGGCAAACATAACATACAGTGCAGGAGCCCCCTTCTGCCCCTAAATACATGATTTTGGGGGCCGCTAGAAAATTAAACTAGCTAGCTCAGTCATCCCTCTCTCCCACAGCATGCCCACCTCACTCTGACTCCAAGTAGTAGCTATAATGAATAAAGTGAGCAGGCATGCAATGGGGGGATAGGGTGGGGCAATTGTTTCTATTCGTGATGCTAGGCAGAGTGTGAACCAATCAGTCTGACTAGCATTTTCATTTTTCTTTTGTTTTATCTTAACTGAGGGCCAAGGTAAAAAAGGGAGTGGACTAGAAAAGTTCTGGGATGGGGAGATCAGCCCTGGTAACCTGAAGAGGGCTTTACTAATTACCAAATACCAAATACCTGAATGGTTCAGTATTCGGTCCCAAAAAATAGGGTACCTTACTATTTGTGGTATTTATAGTTTTATAGTTGCGGTGTGTACACTAGGACAACAGTGGATCCAGTTTGAAAAAAGACAAGTCAGATGTTCTGGTTCATGTATGAGCCCAACAATAAGACAAGGCAAGTTTATTTTTAGGCGTTCTTTCCCGGAGGCTCAGGGCACCACGTAGAGTACAGATATATGCAAATAAATTAGTAAGAAATAAAAAGAAAATAAATAAAACAAAGAAAAAACAAACAAACAAATAAATAAATAATAGCTCCAATAAATTAAACAAACTAACTAGCAGTATACTTGGATATCAGACTGGATCAGGCTTGTTGAAATAGTTTGAATTTCAGGGCCCCTTTAAAGGCCTCAGCTGAGCTAGTAGAACAAATGTGAAGCTCCAAGGAGTTCCAGAGAACATCGGAAGCTAAAACAAATGCCCTGTCCCCATACAACTTTAGCCTTGACCTGGGAACTACTACCAGTCCAGCATCCAGCATCAGTAAAATGGAGATGGTGTACAGTTTATGTGGTACCAGGAGATATTTCAGGTAACCAGATTCCATACAATCTGAGGTATTCTATACCAACAAGAGATAAGCAACAAGGAAACAATTTATCTAATGAAGCTCTTACATAAGAGGAGGCCACTAAGGGTTCAGCCAACTGGTGCAACAGCAATAATGCTGTTTGCAATGCTGGAGACCAAGAATTTTACCCCCAGCCCAGGGCAATAGAGGCCAGTGAGAGAAGGATTAAGTATTGCAGCAGGTGCTCTCCTCTTGGGAGAATGCATCACTGGTACTGCTATGCTTTCACCACTTGGGGTACCATAGGTGGCAGGGCACCTGGTGCAGCCTGGGGTTTGGAGGATGTCAGTGGAAGACAAGCCTGAGTGCAGGCACCTTGGAGTCCCCTTCCATTAGCATCCTGAGGCTGGCTGGGGGTGGGGGTTCATGGAAAACATCACAGATGCATGCAGCATGCCACTGTAGGGTACTCATGGGAACCACATTGCTATGGTCTGGAGGTCGTCATAGACCTGGCCATGCTTGGGTATTCTTCCTGAAGCCCCCCCCCATGAAGGCAATTCATGGCACTTGGATCCTCCAGATTTGGTGCTAGCAGGTCTAGCAGGCTGCCCTTGGACACTGATGGTAGCAGAGTACAGATAACAAGGAGGAGAATAGAGAAATATAATTACAAAAGAGAAAAGGCCACTGTGCCATGCTGCCTCAAATGATATGAGGCAGAAGGGTTTAGAGGTTGGCACACATGCTTAGAAACTAGGAGACCAAGGTTTAGATTACATCAGGCATACTTACCCATAGTGCTATAATGAGGAAGTCATTTCTCCTCTCAGTATTTTAGTCAACCCAACCATAAAAATAGGTAAAGACAGGACCCCGTTGAAAATGAAATGTTGCAGCTCAGCTGGGCAATCTTGGGCAAATAAATTTTAAAATAAAAACAAATCTGATCACCTCTTGAGTCTTGACATCTCTTAACGTAATTGAAAATGTTCCAGAGAAAAACCTGGGGAGGGGTGGTCTTTCATCTCATGTCTTGTTGGACATGTTAATTATTGCAAGACTGGAAGAGGTTTCACGTATTCCTACGAGTAAAGTTCAGCAGATCTCACACTATAAAGGTATTGAAAGTAATAATAATTAATCAGTGCTGGGTGAAAAGGAAACCATGCAACATTCCAAGTGTCTTCAGCCAATGTGCTGAAATCCCTCTGCCAAGTAGCTCTTTGATGCTGCCACAAGCTTCCAATACATTGCTACGAACCTCCAGTTTTGTGTTAAAGGTCTCTTCACCTGTGTCTCAGATCACTGCTTCGTTCTCTGTGGATGTCAGTTCTAGAAGCCTGCAGATTGTCTTGTGTCAAATTGTATGTTTCACCATGGAGTGTCTGTGAAAATATATGATCAGACTCCAGCTCCCCAGAAACATGACAATATGTAAGTTATAATTCTGACTTAGCTGGCCCTGAAGGTTGAGGCGCTGGATGCCACACCTCACACCGTGCCGGTGACCTGGGTTTGGGAACGAGCCTGGGTCATCAGGGATAGGCAGGGGAGGAGAAGGATTGAGCATCTGTAGGACTGCTCTCCTTCTCTGGGGAGGGGGGCTGGATGCCTTGGTGTTCTAGTGGTGGCTGGGGGCAATAGTAGGTCACAGGTAGACTTGGGGGATGTGCTGTGGCTGACACTGGGAAGGGGTGCATTTGGTAGTGTGCATGCTCCTGTCCCTTGGCGTCATTGTATGCCACAGATATCATGGGGGAGAACATGGAAAAATATGGGCACCAATCGAAGCGGCATGATGGCTCTCTCCAGGAGGGACTCGCTCAGCGCCGAGGGTGCGCAGCTCTACTGGATCCAGTCCTGTTGATAGAGCGTGAGGGGGGCTCTCCACCTCCCCACTGCGGGGGTATGCCGTGGGCCCGAATGTGGAGCTGGGGAGTCCTCAGGATGGTGGCCGGAAACCTCAGAAGGGGTGCCTGGATGCGTGCAAAGATAAGCAGACTGGTGGCCAGGGAGAAAGAGTACCTTCCCCCAAAAAATAATAATTCTGACTTTGATTGCTGATAATTTTCACACTGCTGGCTAATTTAAGTTTTTATCATTCTGTTATTGATGCTTTGGCTTCCATGTACAATAGTACAGTGTTCTGCTTGAGTAGTTGGTTGAAAAAGTGAAAAAGCACCTGTCTGAGTTCATGAGTAATGTAATCTGCAATGGATTGAGGACCTGCTGTGGGCTTAAGTACTGGAGAGCTCCTATGGTATTTTGTTCAGGGAGGGTCACCCCAACTAGGGCCCATCAGACCCACATTTGGGATGAATGTGAGTTATGCAAGGATTTACCTCAAGGGGCTGTTGCTGAGTGGCAGCAATGATCACTAAATGATAGTCATGACTTTGTACTTCATTAGATTATGCAAAGGGAGGCTCATAGGCCTTTCCCATGTAGTTTCTAGCCACATTGCTACTATGCAGGGAATGAGTGTGTGGGGATGTTGGTCACCATGTGCAAATCATGGTGAGCCTGTCAAACCCAATCACAGATTTCTGCATTATACCTGTTGTAGAACAGTTACACGCAGTAAGTAAGGGTGTTACAAAGCTGCAAGGGGATCACTAAGTGACAACAAGGGAAGATGAATCATGGGCCATGTGGATATCATTCTGAATTCACAGCATTACAGGGTTAGAGAAAAAAAAAACTCCATTGGATGTAATGTGATGTTTTCTGTTTGTGTAGGGGATGAGGGGCCACTGGACCATCAAGGAAGGCACACGTGGGTACTTAAAAATAATTCTTCAACTGGTTGAATATCTGACCCCGAGGTAAGAGGAGTGTGTGTGTGTGTGTGTGTCTGTCTGTGTGTTGGGGGGGTAACAAGGTCCCCACATAATCATAGAATGGCGTAGTGCCATGGGACTGGGCTGCTGTGGGAGACACACACCAGCATGTAGGTGGGTGCAAACCCTATTTCCATGTACTTACATTTGGCTAACTCATTTGATCTGTGACTCAGTCACAGGTGGGACTTCTGAACCTATGACTAAGAACACTGTTTGTGTAAGGCTCCAAAGGGTGGTAGCAGAACAACAGGGTCACTGTCCACATTTTTCTTCCACAACCTTTTGTAATACCCATAACTGACACTTCAGTGCTGTATGGGGGGCTGCTGCACTTTTTAGGTGTGTCCTTCAGATGAGAAGTTAAACCAAGATCCCTTCTGCCCATCTCTGGTTACTGTCCAGGTCGCTGTCCAGGTGGAAGTTAAAAGATCCCACTGCACTTACCAAAGATGAGTAAGTGAGTTTTCCCTGTATTATGACCAACATTTCCCATCAATAAAAGAGGTCCATATAACCCACCTCTCAGGATGCTTCTGAAAACAAGTTATCAGAGCTTAGTGTACCTTTTCTGGTCAAAAATTTAAAATAAATAAATTGGGCACCATGTCTAGTAAAGTGAGGGACATCCCTAGTAATGTAGGACAGATGATAGCTATGGCTAACAGAGGGTTGCACCAGTCTCACTGGAACACTTCTCTGGCTTCCTGCCATCCTGTTATGACAGTCCCAAGCTGGGGACACAAATCTGGATCTCCTGCACAGCCAATGGCATTGCTATTGCTTGAGCTGAAATTGCCACCTGTGAGACCTGAGGTTAGGTACTACATAGACTTGATGGCAGAAAAAGGCATATAGGCCCATCCAGTCTGTCTAGCCCACTCCACTATTCTACCCTGACTAATGGACACTGTAAAAAAAACATCCATCAATGTCTTTTGCAGCCATTGCACTCCCCCAGCAACTGACCCTCCCACTCAGCACTTACCACTCCTCACCTCCCCAAGCCATTACTTGCCCATCAGGGGTCCAACACCATAATCCTCTCTCAACTGCAAACGTATATTCACTCTTCAAAGCCATACCACTGAAGAAACAAGTATGCACTCTTTTTGTTTTAATAGTGTTTTGAACATATGGCATAACATGGCCATTTTTTGATATTTTTGGCCCACATTCATGAACAATTGAGCTGTCAATACACAAAACTGTCCTGGAAGTTGATTTCATGGTCCCTGCACGAAATAACCTTTCATGCAGAACTTGAAAATGTTGTCTGCTCTTCTTCATGCGGTGGTGTTATAAGAAGAATATGTTGAAAATCTGGTGTAAAAATATTAAAAAACAAGAAAGTTAGGAGCCTACATTGAAGTTTGCAAATGCAGGCTCGTGATTTTAGTCATTTTCAATATTTTGACCCCAAATTTACAACATAGCCATTTCTTTATAGCACTTCATGAATGTGACAACAGTCATTTTTCAACTCTGGCCCAAAATGTGTTTTTGTGTCCCAAAAGTTGATTTTGCAGTACCTCCGCAAAATCACCTTTCAGGCAGGAATTGAACATTTGCTCTGCTCTTCTTCATGAAGCAGGGTCATAATAAGGCATTTTGAAAACTTGGCATATAAATATTATAAAACAACAAATGTATGAGCCTACATTACATTTTCCTAATCCAGGCTCATAACTTTGGTAATTTTCAATATTTTTACCCCAAATTCCTCCCATGCAACCCTATTGGCTCTGGCCAGGGTTTGTTACACAGTGCATCTTCCCCTTACTGCTTGGGCACTGCATGGCCACATGCAAACACATAATACATGCTTTATCCAGAGATGATTATTGTTGACTACACAAAAAGAAACAAACAAGCAATCAAACAAACAAACAAACAAAACATGTGCATGTACTAAAACAGTGGAAATGCAAGGTTAGTGTCATAGAACAATTTTATTACAAACATGTATGCAAACTCGATAGTGCTGACTTTCTGTTCAACTGTTTAAGTGTCAGACTGCATGCTTAACTGTGAGCACATATGCAGGTAAACACTACTCTGTGACTGGGATAGGTCAGCATAGCAATAGGCGAACTATGCAGCATCTGGCAACATGTCTGATAGATTTGTGAATACAGAGGTGTTACTATTAGGTTCACCATACAACATCATCATTCTGTGAGATTTTTTTGTGAATTTGAATTTTATAGTTATATTTGTTACAAAAAATTGGCCATGAGCATCCCATAACCACATTGGTCGAAACAAGTCACATGACCATTGGTTGTTCTCTCACGACTGAAGCCTTAGCTGAACTACATAGTTTTTCAAACAAAAGTCCATTTTTTTAAGTGGGGAAACACACTCCTGGGTGTGTGGTTTTAAGATAACATATAGGATAGTGCATGGGGAGCGGTTGACAACAGGGCTATTCTTCCACCGAGTTGGCACTATGATGACGGATTACCTCGAGAGTGCAGCTCGAGAGATAATCTGTCGTCATAGTGCCAATGAGGTGGAAGATGCTCTGTTGTCAACTGTTCCACATGCACTTTTCTATATAGTGTATGGTGGAACGTCGTTCTCTGAGAAAAAAAACAATCACTACGTCATATTGCTGCTTAAGAAACTGTTTACTTGGTTACTGGAAGGAAAAACTTAACTTTGCATTCTTTGTGTTTTCACGCTTAACATGTTTACTGTTTTATCACTTTAGATTTTAAACTTTTAACGATTAACATTTTTACTTTTGAAACATTCACATACAGCAGCATCCGGAACAGCAATTCACAAATCTGTGGGGAAGAGCAGAGAAAAGGTAAAATCGGCTAGCAGTGGGTCTAGCTCTGTTGAGGGAATGTCATGTATTGCCCTGTGCTCGTCGTTGTCTCTGAGGAAGCTATGTATCTGCCGCATGTCATTTCTCGTTTTCTTTGGCTGTTTTTTTATTCTCCTGCTCAAGGATGAATGTATCCCGCTTGGAAAGTGGTTTTGTAAGTACCGCCACCGACATTGCTGCTAACGCTACGTGTCCTGTCAAGGGAATGAGCCCTAACTGTCAAATGGTGCTCGAGGACATGGTTTGTGATGTGTGCAGTGCAGTGAGACAAATTGTTCTGCTGCTCTGCGATCATCACTACTGTGTGGCTACAAGGTTTCGAGAACGATGGATTTCGGTGGAGAACGACGTTCCACCATACACTATAATGTACTTCTTGTGTTCTGTCACTAGGCTACACCTTATACCTAACATCCACCCAGGGCATGATTTAGTTCTTTATGGATGTACACCCCCTCATGCATTATTCATTACTTAGAATAAAGAAAAAACGTTTTCATTTAACAAGTAACTGGTCTAGACAAGTAATACACTTTATTCAGGCATGATCTGCCATAACAATATGTAACAAGTACAATTGATATTTGTATGAAAAGACAAAACATTAACATATTTTCATTTAAGATTTGGTGACCAAGGCCCAGTGGCACAGAGGCCTGAGGAGTTATGCCTTATCTTGCACTATGCCGGCGACCTCTGGTTTGGGAATGACCTCAGGTCATTGGGGCACTGGCACGGAAGGGGGGGAGGGAGCAGGATTGAGCAGCCTAACAGCAGCTTTCCTCTCCCAGTGTGGTTATCACCCCTTCCCGTAGTTCCACTGCCACTGGGTGGAGGGCTGGTGGCAGCACAGGCGGGAGGGGTGGCAAGTCGTGAGGGGATGGCAAATGGGAGGCATCTTGGAACACAGCGATGCTTGTCCTACATGTGCATGTGCATGCCCGAGGAACGGGAAGGGCAAAATCGGTGATAAATACATAAAAAATGTAAATTAAAAAACAAGATTTAGAGACCCAGATAAGCACACTGAGCAGGAGCTCATCTCTGGGGGGCCTGGAGAAGTGGATGTACAGTAGCAGAGAATTAAACAACATTAGCAAATAATGTGACAATAGCTGGAGCATCTAAATTAATAATAAAAACAAGGTACAAGTCATAAATTCCAGAGGGTAAAAAATGTAGAAAGTGCATTGGTTATGGAGGTAGCAAGGAGGCGAGCCAGGGGAGTGTGCCACCGACATATGGCAAGATTATATGTAACAGAATCAAAGTGTCATAAAATTCAAATTACAGAGTACACTGAGTTTTAAACTATACAGCAGAGTTAGTGGCAAAATGGGCAAAGAGTTTTTGTGGGGGGATAGGGCATGTCAAATCAAATCATTTTTATTTTTAAAAAGTGTTTTTCCAAAAAGCAAAGCGCTTGTACATAAATAATAATAAACAAATCATCATCGAGGGTTGTTGTGATGTGGAGAGATTTTTTTTGTTAACTATTTTTCCCTCCAGTTGCAATCAACGGGGCCTCTCTCAGGCATCCTGCCTGTTCCTGCCCTGCCTGAAGTCCTCCGACCTGAGCCTCCTCTCTCCCCCCCAACCCACAGTTGGCACCCCCAGCTTAACCTCTCTGGGGTGGGGCCGCCCCTCTTCTTGGGCACTCTTGCACACAAAGTCTCCAACTGTGGGTGAGGGCTTCGTGCAGAGGAGCATGGAAGGCCAGGTAGGAGGGACCTGGCCTGGGGCATGTGGGCAGGTGCCTTTGCCTACCCAACAGACTGTGTTTTTCCTTGTTCTGGAGCTTGTCTCCACCCATATGTGGCACATGCCCCAATGCAATGGTGCACTGCAACCCTGCCTTGTGTCAGCCATACTGAATACATGCTGCCCTACATGTTGCAGTGCCCCCCCCCGGTCTCCATCAGGAGCCACTGGCATGCTGGGCAATCCCTAACCCTCCCCCCCTGGGGAAGAGAGCAGCCCAGTGGGTGCTCAATCCTCAACCCACCTCTGCTGACCCCCAGCACCTGAGCTCGCTCCTGAACTCGGGCCGCCGGCATGGCGTGAGGTGTGGCATCCAGCGCCTCAACCCTGAGCACCATCGGGCCAGCTCCAATGTGATGTGGAGAGATGAGGAAGAAGACTCGCTGCAGGTGCAAGCTTTTGAGAAGCATGCCACTAAGACTACTTTAAGAGACTGCAGGGAGGAATAGAGATGGCTAGGGAGTGGAAGGTTGTTCCACAGTACTGGAAGGCAGACATAGAAAGCAGACTAGCCTGCTACAGATTTACTTTGAGGGATATACAAACATAGTAATCTGACAGCAGAAGAAGTCCATATGCTTTATCAAATCTGCCCAGTACAGACCCACTGTGTAACTGTTTACAGCGAGTCCTGTCCCCCCAATATGAAATGAAAAGAAACAGCATCAGATGATCGGAGGGAGTAGCAGGATGGGCTGGCAGGATAAAGGAGAGAGGAGAGGTAAGTGAGAATAGTGGGAAGCCAGCATTTAGTGAGGAAGGAAGAACAGTGAAAGAGACGTTGGATCTATGTGGAGGGGAAAGAAAGAGAGAAAGAGAAATTAGCGTACAGAAAACAGTGACGGTTGAGAGATGGAGCACTAAGAACGAAGCAGCAGAAGGAATGAAAAAGGGGGTCCAGCCTGGCAAGTGAAGACTTTTGGGCAGCACTATAGACCACATCTGCCTAGTTTAACACCAGCCAGATAATCTTAAAGAGGGTGTCTCAGTGGACCAGGAGAGAAAGGCAGGGTTTGTTTCTGTAGAGGACAGCAGGCTTAGGGTAAAGTTTCTTATGCATGGTGGCAATGTAGTAGTGGTAGTTTTTATTTGACGGACTATAAGGTCATTACAAATATCATTTTGAACATACAGTATGATTTTTACAAAAAAAGTTAAAAAAGGAAAAAGTGTGGTATAAATGGTACAATCTTAACATCACAATACTCATTTTACTGTGTTACACAAAATCTGAGAGCTGGTAGTCATGCGGCTAGCTTATTTACTTGGAAGTAAGACAGTTAATTAAGTTCATACAGATCCAAACATGCGTGATCACAATTAAAATATTAACTAAAGTAATAGTTATACAAAAGTTCACTGGTATTGTGTATAATGCACAGCATTTGTGGCTGCAAATATGATGCAGTATTGCATTAGTGCTTGAATAACATGGATTTGTTGCTGCAAATACCACAATTTGCCACCGCAGACACCACATTATACTGCAATACCGGTGAACTTTCACATAACTACTACTGTATATCTCTTTACTCCATACGATCAGAAACAGCAATGATTAATGTGAATCTGAGGGGGAGAAAAACAAATGTTACCCAACATTCTTTTCTGATCTTACCACATAAGTTAACCTTTTTACTCTTAATCAAGTGTAGAAAATGACGGATTGAACATGGTTATTATCTATCAGATTAAAAAGAAAAAAATAACTGTTCAATCTGTGAATGATTGATTTGTTGTAGCAATAATGATAGAAGAAGATGTCTAAAGTGGCTATATCTAGGACATCTTAGTATAACATGTTCTTAATCCTCTGACTCCCTTTATTCACATCCACGAAGAGTGTTTAGTTTCATTGGAGTCTTACTATTATTGATTGCAAGGTGAGTGGAAAAGTTAAGATTCTGGTCCAGCCATACCCCTATGTAGTTGAAATGGGATCTTTCTTCAAGCAGATTACCATCCAGAGTTTTGAAGACAGGGGGATGTTGGAGCCTTGCTAGTCTCTGTTTAGTGCCAGAAGTCAGGGAGACATTTTTTTGGCATTTAACAAGAGCAGGTTTGAGTGAAACCAACACTGGACATTGTCAGAATCACACTGGAATAAATATTCTGACCTTGCTAGAGTAGAGTAAGAAAACTCCAACAGCAGGTGGAATTAGCATTACAATTAAGGCCCCCCAAAATGTGTGTACTTTAACAAAATCTGTTTTCTATCAAGAAACAATTGTGTAAAGACAAAAATAGGGGACTATTCATTTTCATTTTATGATCCTCGGCTGCGAAACATATTGCCAGAAAATCTTACTGTGAGGTTACAAAAGTCACAGTTTAAGACTAGTCTTGTACAATGTTTAGGATGGTCTTTTAATTGTACTTGTAATGCATGTGGGCCAATATATTAAAAGCCCTTGGCGTGCTGCCGTTAAAAGTTTGCTTTAGGAGTGTACACATGTTCAGATTCTCTAGGCATTCCTCATGCGTCCTCCCCACTTGCCCCAGATCATCTTGATGATATCCTGTAAGTCACATCCAGCCTGTCCTTCTCTTCAGGTGCAGATTTCAAAATTGTGCACAGTACCACAAAAGAGGTTGTATCATTGATCTATACAAGGGCATTTTTACCTCCCTCGCTCTGCTAATGATCCCCCTACGTATTCACTCCAGCATCTGATTTCTCTTCCTAATGCTTTATTATACTTTGCTGATGCCTTCAAAATATCCAAAATCATTACCTCCAGATACCACCATATCTGCGCTCTAAAGCTTCTTTTAAACCAGTTTCACTTCTATTGTCTTTCGAATCACACATAGGAGCACTCTAAACACAAATAAAAAAATAGCTGTTTTAAATCTGGCAATATTTCTGTTTTTGTCTGGTGTTCTTACCCACAGCACAATGGAGGCACATCCTTCTCTACTACTTACTTAACCAGTGTAGGACACCACACTGTGAGGGAGGTCACTTGGTATTTCTTGCAGCAGTGCAACTGTGTGATCAGCCTTTTGCACATTATGTAACCTGAGCAGCTATTCACCCATTATGATGCAGCACTGACATCACTGGTGAAGCATCTTCCATAGTTTCATAATTTTTGTACTACACCTCAAATCTGGTAAAGTGGGGTCATTTCATCAGGTCTTCATGAAAGGCAAAGTTTGTGACCTACTACATCTTGGTCACTGAAGGAAAACTTCACAAAATCTGTAGGGGAGAGTAAAATGTTTGCGATGCAACACACAGATGAACTCTGGAAAGACATCTGATAACAGATCGGATATGGCATCTACACCACTTTTGGACACAGCTACTCCTAATATGGATTTTCCCAACCATAGTAATTACCATAATCAACAAACAAGACTCGTGGATGCACTTTTTTCAAGGCTAAGATGTTAATCCCCTACTGTCGGAACAACCATCAAACAACTACAGGACACAACAAGCTGGTAATGGTGAACCATACATACCTATTGACATTAGATCAGTCTGTCATCTCTCATTGACTCCCTGGACTCTGGTCTAGCCTTCTTCTCTCCATCTGCTCTTTTTCCTCCTCTTCCTCCTCCTCCCATTCTGAACTGAAAGCCCTTCTCTGTGATCACACCTCACATGTCTGGTCCTGCTGTTAACCAGTTTTTCCCTCTCCTACCTCTTGCCTACTGTCCTTCCCTCACACACTTTCTACATCTCAGTTCTCTCCTCCTTGCTCAGTGATCTTTCTTCTCCAATTGTTTTTATCCTGGCTACCTCAGTGTGACAGCTGTACTTTATACATTTTTTTTTTGCCAGGATCAAAACCCAGAATCATTTTGGCCTGATCAATTTATTTTAACTGACTTACTTACCTGCCCTGTATTGTATTGCTGTTTACATTCTGAATGTACTTTATTGCCTCATTCTGATTTTTTCAGTAGCATTTTTGTAGTATTATATTGATTATTTTAACTCTGTAACCTTTCCCTAAAGACCCCTCTGGAAAAGAACTATTTTCAGCACAGTATGCCGTTCTTGGCAAAATGTTTTAAATAAATAAATCAATACATTATCCAGGCTGAGTTACTGGATACATAAGTGATAACACACAATAGGTTGTGTGGTTGTACTCTGATATATGCATGCCTCAGGTGTATCATGAGGCACAAGGTAAAGCCAAGTGCCTTCCACCACCTATAAGACAATGACTACCCTCCCTGAAATCTGTCATTGCATTTATAAAATGGGTGAAAAAATAATATACTGCATACAGGAAAAAATGCATGGAAAAGGTGCAGGTTTGCTATCATTGGGGAATTATGCACAGTCATAGGATGCATTTGCACCAATGATAGAATAGGATTTTTCTTACCGCTTTTATAAATTTGGATAATGCACTATCATAGCCTCAAGAAAACAGTGTGGATTGGATAGTGCATTATCTGCAAAAACGTAGCCTGGGCAGGGTTTACCTCCCAACTCCCCTATTACAAGATTCAGCAAGTTGGTGAAAATGATGCATTTGTGAATCAGCCTAAGTAAATGTTCCTTAACAAAAGCCCTATCCTCAGGGTATATTTTTCTTCTGTAGTACAAACAGTTTTGATGATTACAGCGTAGTACTGAGAGCTAGCCAACCAGTACAGCAGTAGCACTACTGTTTATGGCCTGTATGACCTGAATTTGGAAGCAAGCTTGGGAGTTGGAAGGTCAGACGGGGGTGGGGGGGGAGGCTCAAGCATCCCAGGGACTGATCTTCATCTTCAGAGAGGTGTGGGATAAGTGCCCGGCATCAGCCTGGCCCCTATTGGTGGCTGGGTGTTGGCATGCTGAGGCTGTGCACAAGGGAGGAGCGGAGGGGTAGATACCTAGTGTACTGCATATTGAAGCATGCACAGTGTGGTCATTGGCATCATTGCACACCACTTCCTCCGTGCAGGGGAGAAAATGCTAACCTCCAGGATGACACTGGTCTTCTGCAGGCCCCACTCCCGGCTATCTGGGCAGGTCCACATAACCCAGATCCTTTTCCTGATGGGGCTTGTGGAGAGCCCTGCTGACCTTGCTGGGGGGGGGGGCAAGCCCTGGGGGCAGAGCCAAACAGGTAAGTCCTGGAGGGGGCTAGGATAACGGGGTTGGGGAGATTGGGGCATGGAGGCTGGTCGGCAGTGGGGGGGGGACAAAGAATGTACTACTGAAAAATGGTGTAGTTTGGAAACAGAAAGGTGATGCAGCAAAACTATTTGTAAGAGAGACAACACTCATGTTGCAGGTGTCTTGTTAGCCCCCATAACCCTTTACCCTGGACAAAATTGCTGAAGCCATATGTTTATTAACCAACATATTACATTATTGGAGTGATGTGTGCAGCTCGAGGAGTCTGGCCAAGTCAACTTCAGAACCTCCACACTCCTTCTTGTAAAGGGCCATACCCTTGTGGATACTGAGGGAATTATGTAACTCTCTGAGTTGGAACCCAAATCTCTGTCAGTAAGGGGGTCATATGGCCTGATGGCAAGTGGCCACTCCAATCTGGTGATGCTATACCAGTAGGCAAGGCTGATGAGGTTGGCTGCGACTCTGAAAACTGGGAACCAGGTCCTTTTGACCCCTGCCTAATGCTGACCAGGTCAGAAAAGTACTTTGGAAGAATTCAGCCTTTTCCCCTTTTCCCCTTGTACCATCACCCTAAGAGATTCCTGAGTTGTTCATGGTTACAATGACTACAACAAGTAAAACTACCCCTAATCTTGATTAGCCCTTTGGAGGAGGTGAAAATCCTGGGAAAACTCTGTAAGGGAAAAACTGGGAAAACTCCTGCTCGATCCCTAGTGGAGTCCTTCATGGGGGGGGGGAGGGTTCCCTAGTCTAACCTGGCCAACCCAAAACCCTGTTTTTATGAGGGTGGGTAGGTGGGTGGGAAATCTTTAACTGGGAGGGCAAAGTGAGAGGGAGCCATAGGCCATAGCTCTTTTTAACCCCTCTCTCTCCTCCAGTAGCCAGATGCCCCCATCCTATGGGTGGCCACAGTGGTTCCTTCCCTAGGGGTGGCGCCAGGGCACCTTTCCACCCCCATGGGTGGAATCCTACTTGCCTACATAGATGTCAGATTTCAGGGCAGGGGCTGAAGACAATGGATCAACTGCTGCAAGACTTTGCAGACTGTTTATTACTGCACTGGCAAGTTCTGAAGATTATCAACATTATTTGAAGTACTGACAGCAGGAAATAAAATATCAGCATGTTGAAATATTGAAACATATACAGTCATTTGATGGTAGAGAAGATCACTTGGTCCACACAGCCTGCCCATTTGTTTCCCCTGCCTATACTGTCACTGCGGACCCTACTTGATTTCGGGATCCCTCTCCCCCGCTTCTCACTATGATTTCCTTGTGCCTATTCCATGCATGCTTGAAGTCCACTGCTGTTTCCCCACCACCACCTCTGCTGGAAGACTGTTCCAAGCAGCCACCACTCTTTCAGTGAAAAAATACTTCCTCACATTTCTCTTGAATTTACACCCTTGCAACTTCATTGCATGTTCCCTTGTTCTCATGCATCTTTTCCTCTGAAATATACTCCCCTCCTGCATCCTATTTACCTCTGTGAAATATTTATAGGTCTCTATCATATCCCCCTCACTCTGCTCTCTTTTCCAGGGTGCACACATTGAGGTCTAGTCTCTCCTCATAGGGCTTCTGATGCAGACCCTGCACCATTTTAGTTTCCCTTTTCTGGACTGCTTTCACTCTGTCCATGTTCTTCCTGAGATGTGGTGCCTTTGTTTTCTTTCTTGGATTAATAATGTCTGAGTCAGGCTTCAGTTTATAGTGTGCTATCTTAAATGCTCATAGTTCAAAAGCACCAACATGGCATAAAATTTTCAGTCTGCTGATTGCTCTTACCATCATGCAAGAATGTGCCATTGTAACCAAACTGGCTTATCTGTTTAGCTGTCGTAATATCATGTGCTTGCTAACTATGTAACCCATTTGCTGTAACCAAAAGTCTGTTATGTATTTGTCCTCAATGTGACAAGGTATCTTTGGAAATGAGCCTCTGGCTCAAAGATTGTAAACCGATGTACAAATAAATAAATAAATTACATATTTCTGCAAGAAGCTAGATTTCAAATCATTATTAAAAATAATAATGCACAGTAGGCTTGGGCATGGGGAAGCTTATTCTGGTTCATGGGTGAAGAGAAATGTAAATAAGTAGGAGGCCTTTTCAGAGGCTCTAAATTCAAGGTAATTAACCTAGTACATATATTGCACATTCAGGAAAAGCTTTAAAGAGCTGCTGATGCCTTGAAGGGAAAAAAAAACATAATATTAGGTACCATGCTGCTTACAATACAACCCCCTTGAAGACTCATGTAGTCGAGGCGCTGGGGTAACCATTCACTATGCTCTTGCTCTGTATGTGGTTTTTGTATGCACACTTGCAGTATAAAATTTGCTGAATAGCAACACTGCATTTTGTATTCCTTGAGCACTACCCACTGTTGGATTTTGTCTCGTCTCTTTGGGGAGGTTAGCTGCCTCCTTGGTGGTGCTTGCGATGGCCGAATTGTTACAGTGCAGTGAAGTTCTGGTTTGTGTGCTAGAAATTCTGACAGAATGGATTTCCACAGAATTTTGGAAAATTCAGCAACATTTCATTTTTAGCAGAATTCTAACATTCTGCATGCAAAATGCTTTTTTTTTTGGGGGCTAATAATCCACAGATTGCATTAACCATAGACTCTGTTTCAACAGTGCATGGGAAATTTTGCATGGTTTATGTGATCTGCTGAAAACTGTTTCATGGTTTATGCACAAATGCTTTTTGGAATACCATAGAATTTAAAAAGAAATTCCAAAAAAAATTTCAGAAGTGGAATTGCCGTACTGCACTAGTTTCAATTGCCAAGTGCAGCATTCTGCACAGCCCTTATAATGACCTATTTTCTTGTCTTCATTGTGGAAAATATCATTTACCTTTATTTTATATTACTCAGACCCATAAAAGAGTGATTGACAGGTCAGGGATGTTTACATCTTGGGGGCATTATATGGTGCATTTTTCAGTGTACTTTCATAGATTATACATTGTGATGTATTTTACTGAAATTGTAATATCATTTTTCAGTGAGACTTTCCTCTTAAGTTTTATTGTCTGGTAGTTCTGTAGGTTGTCAATTACATTTTTTTATAAGTAGTCTCTTTGCCAACTGTCATTCTTTGGTTAATTTATTTGGTGGTGGTGGGGTTTTATGGCTTGGCTGGTCGAGGCTGCATTTGCTTAGAGTCGGTGCTTGCTTACAGGTATATCATTTGTATCATTTTCCTATGTGTTTACTGGTATTCATATTTCTTGTTTACTTTACATCAAATATATTACTCTTCTGTTTTTTTTTTCGTTTTTTGGATTCTATCACTGTATGGATCAGTAAGTAAATGATACTGTACATCAGGTGAATTTGTTTTCAGATTTTTGAATTAGAACTTCATATTTTAGTTGAATAACATGACATGAAAATGACAAGGAATTTTGTGTGGCTTTTTTGTTGTTGTTTTTTTGGTTCTTTTTACATACTTCTCACATGTATTTTATTAGGAAAAGCTTCTGCACACAAAGACATGCTGAGTTTTGGAGAGCACATATTGTAAACAAACTCTGCTTTCAGCTACAATGGCTGCCAGTGCATGAAACTGACAATGGATACCATATTAATAATTTTAAAGCTCAATTTATTTGTTGAGTTTGAAATGTATTCTTATTACTGGCCAGGTGTGAGTACACTTGGATACCGATGGAGTAATCCACCACTCTAACTGCCCAGTTATGATGATAAGCACAAGACAGCTGAGAAATGTCAATCATACAGTAGTGTGTGCTCACCCTGTGAAAACTGTTGACAGCCAAAACCACTGCAAACTGCTGAAAATTAAACCCACAACATCATGGAGTCCTGGACTCTAGGGCTGGCAGCAGAGCTAGGACAGACTTTAGGGAGACTGAAGCATGAATTTAAAATGTTGTAAAACCAGAAACACTGGGGCTCAGTGCCAGACCACCACAGGAAACAAACTGGAGGTCAGTAAAGTCAGCAATTATAAAAAATAATGTATGTGTGGGGGTAAAGTTTTTTTAACATACAGTTTCAGTATGTGATCCCCTGATAAACCAACTCAAGCGTTACTCTCAGGGTTTATGAGGCATCACACACCTTGGGTGTGTGTAATAAAAAACATTATATACCCATAGCCATACTTTTTCTCAGTATTATGGCATATATTGCAGAATATATTAATTTTATTTTATGTTACACACCAGCCCATGTAATGTGATGTGTATAACAGAAAATGTACCCAAATATGGTTCTCATGTCACCCCTAATGACTGCCCCCTCTCATGAACAAACAGGGTTATATATGATTATTTCTTTTTTCATTCAGGGCCCACAGTGCTCTGCATGGAAAATGTTATGTCTGTTTCTGTTAGCCACACATGGTGAGAATACTTCTCCACCTCTGAAAAGTACACGCCTGTGAGGCTGTGGCTTGGAGCTGTACCTTGTGCATTGGTCAGTTGGCCATGGGCAGGGGAAGGGGATGTGCAGTAGGGTTGATAACCTCAAGGAACACCACACCACTGTTTCTCCAAGAATCCTGAGACTTCAACCCTAATGTTTTTCATTTCCTTACTTTGTCCACTTTGCATTCTTCAACCCTAGTGCCTGCATTAACATCATTTTTTGCAATGAATTTCCTGTCTTTTTGTGATAGTGGAATTGTATCCTCATTACATCATGTCCTTTTGTGTCCTGTGTGAATAGATGCAGATGCTCAGGGCCCTCTGGGACCTGTGCCAAGGGATGAATCTGTCTGCCTGTAGAAGTGCAGTCCTGCACATCCATAAGTATGGATGCAAAACATCCATGGGGCTATCTGGGGGGCTGTAGAAGAAAAGAGACCCTCTGGGCCCTGAACTTCCATGTGGCTACAGGTGCTGATACACAGGGCCAAGAGTCCATCTGGCTGCAGAAATGTAGGGCCCTCTGTACTTCCATGCAGCTACAGATGCAGAGGCACAGGGCCCTCTGGAAGTATTCCAAGAAAAGCTTTCTCTTCATGATATGATTTCTTGATGCCCATGCAGCCAACACTGCACAGTCTCTCCCCAGGCTGTGAGTGGTGTTGCATGGCAGTGCTGTTCCCCCCAGCCTTGGCCCATCCTGCTGACTCAATGAGCTCACTCCCAAACTCAGCTCACTGTCATGGGACTGTAACAAGCTACTCACTGGAACAACAGCCCGACCTATACATGTTTCTCTGTAAGTTTATTTTTTTGAGTTTTACTCCAAATTTCCAACATAATGATTTTACGACCTTCCCACTTCAGAACATGACAGGTTTGATTTATAAAATACTGGCTAAAATATCATTTTTGTGCCACAAGTGTGAAAATACATTTTGAGTAGGACTTGAAAATGACCACTGTCGCAATCATAAGGTAATCTGAAAAAATGGCTAGGTTGAACATTTTGGGTCAACATATTAAACATAACCAAATGTATAAGTAAAGATTGAAAAATGTAAACTTTCACTCATAAATTGGTCATTTTAATGTATTATTTCATCACATTTTCAACACAGTCTTTTTATAAACCCACCTCATGAATCTGGTAAGTAGAAGTTTTCAAATCCTCCCTGAAAGGTGATTTCATGAAGTGACTGCAAAATCCCTTTTTAGACTGGATTTGAAAAAAAATCATCTACCTTGTTCATGAAGTGGGCTCTAATAAGGCCATGTTGAAAATGTGGTGCAAAAAAAAAATTAAAAATGACAGTGGTATGAGTAAAAGTTCAAAACACATTGAAAAAACATTGATGGGACTCACCTTGTTCCCTCAGTTCGTGGTCATGCTTCAAAGAGAAGGACATTTTTTTCCTCCAAAAGCAGATCTATGCTGAGGAACCATCTGTAGGTGAGTGAAGGTGGGAGGGGTGTGTGAGGGTTGTGGGTGCTGAGTTGGGGGCTGGGGATCAAAGATCAATGGGGGACCATTTTCTTCTTTTTAGGTTATAAAACAAAAAATAACATATTTGAGGGACAACTTTCTTATTTTAATAATAATAATAATCTTTATTTTTAATGCGCCTTTCAGAAAATCAAGGTGAAGAACAGTCTTTAAAATACATCAAATACCAAAAATCCAAATTTTAAGAGGTACCAATATGGGGGATTGGGTACCCCAATGTTGGCAGACTCTTTGGCAGCATCAGCGGTGGGCACCCCAGGATTTCCAGCTACGTGTGGGGGTGGGTTAAACCCATGAGGACAGGAGCCTTGATGTTCAACAGTATCGCTGATGGGCAGCATGGTCTGCTTCTTATTCAGATGGAGGAGGTTATTTTTGCCAGCTTTGGAGGTGGGCACCCAAATCTCAGTTTTAACAAATGTGTAACAGCCAGCAGGACTGGGCACCCACTGAATGGTTTTAGTTTTTTAAAACATGGGTTGAAAGGGAGGAGGATTCCTGAGGCATAAATTGGCACCTGCTGTCTGGTAATTTGATATTAAATGTGGGTTAGATGGGGAGGCAGTATTAGCGGTGGGATTGGCACCCACCATTTGGTCAACTGAACATGGATTGGGAGGGAGGGGTTCTCAGGATGGGGTTTGATGGGTTAGCAGTGTGAGTCAAATTGATTTTTTTCACACTGCTTTCATCAGATGGCTGATGAAAACAGTGTAAAGGAAATTACTTTCTATGAAATCTCTTTCAATTTCCTTCAAACTGCTTTCATCAGCTGGCTGACAAAAGCAGGCTGAATGAAATCACTTTCACTCAAATTGCTATGGCAAAAAATATATTCTTAAATTGTTCATTTTTTTGAACTGGGCAGGCTCAGAAAACAGCAGTTTTAAATTGTATTTTGAAAACTATATACATTAATAACATTAAACTTGGGAAAGCATGTATCTTGGGCATAGTCTACCAAACCTGTATGTTTCAGTTTAAATGAAAAAAAAAACAAAACTTTTTTTAAGTTACAGGTGAGCAAAAAAAAAAAAATCTTAATTTGGGTGAATTTTAAAATGCTTGCACCTCTGTAACTCTGACCCCCAAACTATTTGACACAACATTTTCAAGATCCTGACAGCAATTCCCAGACCTCATGCATACCAAATTCAGGGCAAATTGGTTAACCGGGGCAAAGTTATCAAGGTACAAAAATCTGGGTTTAACATAGAAGTGCTTACTCAACCCTAATATACATTTATACAATATAAAAGGCATTCAATAAATACACAGTGTATCATGAAGACTTTGCAGTGCCCACTTAGCATTTTGATTTCATCCTAACCTTCTTTATCTTAGTAGCCTTTTAAAAAAAATAAAGCTAATCTAAGAAGCATATCTGGCTAGTCTGATAACATTACATCTGTTAAAGTTTTTCGTTTGAAAGATGGATAATCTTAAGAACCAAGCCTAGCCATCTATTTCTACTTTTATTCTACCAAGGACAGATAAAAATCACATGCAGAATATTTCTACAATTCCCAAACTGCAGACACAGAGCCTTGCATCTGGAGTATCTGGTAAGTGACCATACCGTATTTCAAGAAGATTAATTTTGTAGGTATTAAATCTAAGAGATGTGATTAATTTCCTTAAATTAGGATTTGTTACAAATGACTGATAGTTTTCAAAAGAAGGAATTAGTTTTATACTACACAAAATAGGACTAAAACGATTTAAGATGACTTAGACATGTCTTCCTGCCTACCTATATCAAAAGTTTTTTAAGGGAGCATAAGATGTGGCAAGAATTATATTCTTTGGGGTTAAGATAGTTCAACCTAATAGAATAAATCAATATCTTAACATATTGGATCTAAGCAGTATAAATCCCACGAACAACCATTTGCAGTTTCTCCTAGATCAATCAGATAACATATTTCCACTTGGTGAACTTTGAACCTTCAAAAAGAATGCTGTGAAACAACACAGTTAGTGAATGTTCTTTTCAAAGGTTAAAACCCATGAGCTTTGCTGTTATAATGATTACTGATCTGAAGTTTATGAAGTGATGATAAGATGATGAACTGCAGTACAGGGTTCAACAACAGTAATCAATGATCTTTTGCCTGTGTTTTCTACTACCAGCCAAATATCAGACAAATGACTCTCAGCAAATAATAATTAAAAAAAGGAGTACTTCAGAGTTCTTGAGGATGTTTCAATGAATTTTTTTCATCTTACCTTGACCTTTCTGTCCAGTGAAGAAAATTAGATTATCCTGTACAGCAGCACTTTTGTTCAGTAATTTCAATATGAGATGGAATTCATAGTAGAAACTGATGTTTGGGATAATTGAGTATGCCAGGAATGAAGTGAAGCCAAATAAATCCATCCCATTGAAGCTAGGCCGTGTGATGTTTACAGCTGCAGAGTTTAAAACAACATTTAATTGTAAGCAACCAATTACACTTTTGTCACAAGAAAAAACAAACTTTAAAACAAAACAAGTTCCTAATCATATTGTATGACAAATCTAACATGCAACAAGAGATATGATTGCATGGTCATTTGATGGGGAAGCTGCTAGTAGGAGTCTGTTATAAGCTGTGAGACCAAATGGCTGAGGTGTTCAAGGATTTGGGAGTGGAGATAAACAAAGCAGCAATCAGAGAATCTATTATTATTGAGCATTTTAGCCTACCATGGATTGTCTGGTACCTTAATGGTATCTGGGGAAGGTTTGTTTAGAAGTGGAGACAGATTTATTGAGCAGTAGTCTATGGGAGAATGTACAAAACAATAAGCAAAACAGAAGTTGGCCCTAAGTGAGAGGGAGTAGATGATTGCTGTGATGCAGATGGGTGAAAATGTGACAAACAAGGATTATTACGTGACTGGGATGATGATGCATAGGTGTGCAGCAAAGAGCAAATCAACCACTAAAACTCATTTTCAGGAGGTAAACCTCATTAAAATGAAGGCGGTGGCCAGGAATAAAATCCAGGGACCAATTCAGAGGAGTGAGATTGGAGGGTAAATATGCCAACCTAAAAATGATACTACAGCAGAGGAAGCAGTGAAGGAATGCAACCAAAGGAGCAGAAAATTCAAAAGTAATAAAAAGATGTGCTCATCACTGATGGCAAAAGTGGGCGGGGCAAGTCTAAAGTAAAGCTAAAAAGGAGGAAATGTAAACAATAAAAAAATAGTCCTATTAAAGACAGCCGAAATAGGTTCAGGGAGGTAGAAGAGGAAATGTAAAAGGAAGTAAAGAAAGTGAAAATTGACTTTGATACTGTGATCGGTTACTTATACAGTAAGAACAACAATAAAACATCTATTCAGAAGCAAGAGGAAGAAAAAATGCATGACCAAGGGATAAGACCACTAGAACCTAAAGTGGATACAATATATAGAAGATATAATGTTCTTTGTTGAAACAGACTCTAGAATCCTAAGATATTATTGTTATCCATGCAACATTGGTTTTACCCAGAATAGATAATGTGTGACAAACCTCTCATGCTTCTATGAGATGATATCAGTATCGCTGGATAAGGGTTTACCAGTGGATTGCATATATCTCAATTTCTCAAAGGCTTTCAACATTGTACCACATGGGGCAATAATTCATAAGTTAATAAATCTAAAAGTAGACCCTAGAATAGTACAGTGGATGCAGAGTTGGCTCATGGATAGGACCCAGAGAGTATGTATAAAGGGATATTGTTCTGACCAAAGGGGGGTCACTAGTGGAGTGCTGCAGGGCTCGGTCCTGGGACCTCTTCTATTTCAAATATTCATGACAGATGTGGGGGAACATGAAACTAGCTGGATTAGGAAATATGCAAGTTACACTACAATAGCAAGACAATTATTTGTTTAGTGAACTGAATCTGCAATTTAAAAACATTCAGAAAGGTACTGTACTAGGGAACACCCCCTGTAGCTAAGACCAAGACATTTTTATACAAATAGAAGAAAAGCATTCTATACACAAAGAATAATTAACCCATGGAATAAATTACTGCAGGAGGTTATAACAAGCAAAGATAAAACTCAATTTTAAAATAGATTAGACTCCTATATACTGGATGAAAATAATCTGTCCTATTATGGATAATGGATAGGAACATTAATGGGCCAACCGCCTCCTGAGCTCCTTACACCATAATATAAACCTTAGTGTGAACAAACCATTTCATTATAGTATACAGTTGCAGCAAAAGGGTTTACCAGTTGACATAGATTTCCTGGATAATGCAAAAGCTTTTGACACTGTGTCCCATAAGATCTTAATAAACCAGTTAGTAAATATAAAACTACATCCAAACATAATCAACTGGGTAATATCATGGTTGGATAATAGACAACAG
This sequence comes from Neoceratodus forsteri, assembly GCA_016271365.2. Taxonomy (NCBI): domain Eukaryota; kingdom Metazoa; phylum Chordata; order Ceratodontiformes; family Ceratodontidae; genus Neoceratodus; species Neoceratodus forsteri. The sequence continues at coordinate 1,017,017,071 of CM057454.1, read as the reverse complement.
AGTGTTGCAATTTGAGGTTTTAAATCAAGCCCTGTACTGGTAACAAGTTGAGTACTGTAGGGATCAGTCCTGGGACCCACATTATTCAACATCTTAATATCATCCATGCAGTCACCGAGAATGCATGGCTCAGCAAATATGCTAACGACTGTAAAGTCAGGAGTATAGTAAATAATCAAGAAGCAGCGCAAGAATTTCAAAACACACTGCTGTTACTGGAGACCTGGGCCACCAAAATAAAATTTTTTTTTAATTAAACTAAATGTAGGGAAATGCACCTGGGACACAATAATCCAGGCTATCAGTACAAACGGAACAATACTGTTTCACAAACAACAACAAATGAAAAATACCTAAGTGTAACTGTATCGAACAATTTAAGCTTTGAACAGCACACTAAAAACACTGCTAAGAAATGCCCACAGCATTCTAGGCTGTATACTTAGAAACATAAAGGCCCAGATATTCAAAAGGGTTGCGCCTCGTGCAACAGAGATGTACCAGCGTAAGTCCGAAAATGCGCCATTCTGCAATATTCAGCGGGAGGCAGCTGCACCGCTCAAATTGAAATGTGCAAGAGTGCAATGGTAATGAATGCATGCGCAACCATAGGAGGAGGAACCATGAATAAATGGCGAAGTGCTATATTCAACAGCATGCACCATATGCAATAGGGGAGCAAGCGGAAATTGCGCGATAGCGGAAATGATCCAAAATAAAAAGGAACAAGAGAGAGGTGCAAGAATGCTATAGGGAAGCCAGAGGTGGGTGCAAGGTGATAGCAACAGAAAAGAGGGTAGCAGTGAGTGGGACTGGAAAGGAGCAGGACAGGGCACACCTGGGAACAAACAGCAACAGGACAGGAGTGGGGAGCCTGTGCCACTGTGCAGGAGAGACAAGGGAAGTGCCACAGTGGACTGAGGGCAGTGGCAGTGGGCAGGACAGCCAAAGGTTGGAGGTATACCCGGTGCAGGGGGAGCATCACAAAGGACAGTGGGGGGAATGGGATAACAGCTGCTGGGGGGGGAACACCAGCCAGGGACATGGCCAGTGCCACCTTTCAGATGGAGGCGGTAATGAGGGGTGTGAGAAGGCAGGCAGCAGGGGGGCACAGCCATGGAAGGGCCTGTTGGTGGTGTGTGCTCCAAACAGGTGGTACCGAGCCCACACCAACTTCAAGCACTACAGTGACACAGAGATTGTGGGCTGGTACTGCCTGAACTGGGTGATCCTGAGGTGGATCTGTGAGCTGTGCAGTGATGAGATGCAGGCACCCACACAACGGAGCCATACTCTGTCAGTGGAGACAAAGGTAACAGCCGTCATGTGCCTGCTCACCATGGGCACCTTCCAGAGACCAACAGGGGACACAACAGGCATAACTCAGTCGGCCGCATCATGCCTACTCACACAATTCCTCAGCGCACTGCTGCCACATGCTACGGAGTACATCCATTTCCTCAGCACACCGGGCGAGCACACAGCACACATACAAGAGTTCCACAGGGTACACGATGCTTCGGCATGCTCACGGCCATTGACTGCAACCCATGCATCCACATGCCACCTGGCCCAGAAGGTGCCACTTACATCAACCGGAAGGGCTATGCCAGCATCAACTGCCAGGTGGTGTGCAATGCTAGGGGACACATAACCAATGTCTGTGCCATGCACCCTGGGGGAGTACTTGATGCCTTCATCTGGCACCAGTCTGCACTGTGCCACAGGTTCGAGAGTGGGGACATCCCCATTGGCCACCTAGTGGGTGAGTAAGCAAATCACACAGGATGCCATGGATTTGGGGGGGCATAGTCAGAGGTGCCATGGGCACTGGCCTTGACGGCCCATGGCAGAGCGACGCTGACCACCATACTAATTTCCACCCTCTACACACAGGTGACAGTGGCTATCCACTCTGTCCCTGGCTGCTCACACCATACCGGCGGCCCACGACCCCATCGCAGCAATGGTACAATGAGGCACATGCCACCACATGCAATGTCATAAAGTGGGTGTTCAGGATGCTGAAAGCACGTTTCCATTGCCTGGACACGTCTGGCGGTGCCCTACAGCACAGCCCCTTGAAGGCCTGTGGGCTATTTCTGGCCTGTGGCATCCTGCACAACATGGCCAATGACTGTGGGATAGCTGTAGAGGTCGAAGAGGGGGACAGCGATGGGGACGATGAGGATGCCGGTGCAGATGGTGATGGGCAGCCTCCCCTTGGGCGAAGGGACCCCCGCCTGATCCGGATGTCACAGCTGCACCGGGACACCATCACAGAGGAGCACTTCAACCAACCCAGGTAAGTCATGGGGCCATGTGCAACCACCAGTGGCAAGGGCACAACCCACAAACTTGCATGGAAAAACTCCAGGGGTGCATGGCGGCAAGGGAATTGGCTGAGTGTGGAACCGCACACGCCGTCAGGGATGGGCAAGGCCTAACACGACACGTGGTCACGTACACACACACACACACCCCCACCCCCCCACAAGACATGCACAAGGGGTAGGAGGCACACCGACCTCAACCGCTACCCCTAGCCACACACAGATCCACAGACGACCACACCCAGTGCTCATCATTGTGCGTGCCTCAGATGCTGGGCACCATTGTACAGTGGCGGACAGCGCAACGTAGGCATCATCATGCACCACATCATTGTACACCACAGCGGCCAGCAGCTGGGAGGGTGGACCATGTGTATGTGCAGGGCCGGGTACCCCACCTTTGCATCGCACGTTGAACAACACACTGCACACAGGGCAGCGTCAGACAGTAGCCATGGTGGGAGACAGGTCAGTCACGCTGCACAGTGCCACAGCCACCACGGATGCGTGGTGGCCCCACTGAGACCTGCTAGCTGTGACAGGCTGACCATTTGCCTCATGGGGTGGTACCAGCGGTCCCCCAGGGGTGACGCTGTGGGAACGTGACTGTGTTCGAGCAGGGGTCTGCAGCTCACTGAACATGCCTGTGCCAGGCGTGCTCGGGATGCCCACAGCTGAACCCAGTGTTGACATGGAGGGTGTCGCATGATGCCAGGAATGGGGGGGTCGACATGACACTGTGCGGTGTCTGCGGCGCATGGGCAACAAACTGTGTGCCCAATGTTGCCATGACAGCTGTGAATGCATGTGTCTGCCTGTCAATGGCAGGCGGTCACATCCTCCCGCTGCTGGGCCATCTCTGCCAAGAGCAGAGCATGGTCTCTGCTGTGCTGCACCTCTGCCTGGCGCAGAACTGCACTGAGTGCGCCCACCACCCTGACAAGCTACGACTGCTGATCCATGGAAGCCTGGAGTAGTCGACTGTGCTCATCAAAGAGGTCATCCGCCAGATCGGCATGACATCCCTCATGGTGTTCCTGGCCCTGATGGGCATCACCCCTTGATGATGGGCCCTGCACACCAGTGCCATGCCGGGGAATGACCACATGCGGTGCACTGACGCCACCCCCGACACTGTCCTCCCGTCGCCATTGGCCGACTGCTGACATTGCCCCTCCAGCCGCCGCTCGCCAGGGCTCAACTGTGCTGCCACAGCGGCTGCAACAGCCCCATCATCCTGGACGCACACCAGTGCTGCCCCACTGGTGCAGACAGGCACAGGCTGGGACTGTGATGTCACGCAGGCCTCCACGGCGGCACCACCCATGGATATGCCCATGCTGTTACCTGCTGTGGGGCCATCCTGTGTCCCACACGTATCACTGTCCATGATGTGAGCTTCATCATCTTCGGTGATGGATCCGGCACCAGTCCGACTCTCAGCATGCTGGCATCCATGGATGCTGTCACGCTGGGACATGGGCAGGGCCTCCTCCGCACCAGCTCCACCAACTCCAGTCCAGACAGACAGGCGGGTACACTGTTGTTCTGACCCTCAGACACCTGTGGAGGTGGATGAGCACTCCTCTGTGTCCAGGGTATCACCCTCAGTGGACGAACCCACCACTGCTGACCCATGTAGACACGCAGGAGCTGTAAGGGAACACAGTAGCGTTAATGTCTCTGACCTACCCTGTGGCATTCCCCCCAACCCCCACACAGTGACAGATCAGGACCTACCATGCAGTGACGGGCTGCCACCCATCTGGAAGCCACCACCTGGAATGCCCTCTAGGGCACAACGCCGCATGCTGCCAGCCACCCGCTCTTCCTGTGGCATCAGGTGTGGCACAGCTGGCTGTTCACCACCAGTCGCAGCACGTGCTGCCCTGATGGCAACCACCTTATCTTTTATCCTCCTCTTGTTTGTGCCCACCTTCTTCTTGCACTCCTGCATGGACTGCTGGTGGCTTCCATGCTGGTTGATGGCACACGCCACCTCATCCCATGCCACAGCACGGGCATGTGGTGTTCCCTGCTGTTCACTGAGCAGCGGTTCCTGGTCAAGGTAGGCCTCAAACAGGGCATCTGATTCTGCTCGGGTGAAGTTGGGCCTCCTCCATCTCCCATGTCTCTGTTCCTCCTCCTCCTCCACCTCACGTTCGGTCATTATTGATCCTGTGGGAATGACAGGTGTTATCTCTGAATGTGCAGTCCCATGCATCTCCCACACACTACAGTCCACACTGGCAAACAGCATGCAACCCACCACAATAGACTGCAATACCAGACTATGGCCTCTGCAGCCCCATGTCGCATTTATATAGGGCAACGCATGCAAATGAGGTGAGGCTCAATTTTAAGTGGATGCTAATGCAGTAGCTGCGCCATGGAATTGCTGATAAGCTGATTTGCATATGCTGGATGAATGTCTTGCTGTTGAGCCTTGCGCAGTTGTGTTGAACGTGCTCAGGCAGGGGCGCAGCTCTGTGATGTGCGCAGTAGACACCACATGGTGCATGCCCGGGGTGCTGATGCCGACGCCTGCTGTGCTGCTGACGTGCTGAGTGCGGGAGGCAGTGCAGGGCATGTCCACCACTGTGCCAGTGGCGCTAGTGTGCTGTTCACATGTATAGCGCCCTTGCCCTGGGGCACCGTAGGCACCATGGTGCCACAGCACGGTAGGCCACTACAGGAAGTTCCACACAGGTGCCCTACCGCGCTACACGTGGTGAGTACCAATCGTGCTGTGGCAGTCCGTGCCCGAGAAACCCTTGACCCTGTACCCGACCTTTGACCCCTAGGTGCCATGCGTCCACATGGGTGCACCCCTATCATGCTGTTCGGTGACAGTGCAATGGGGAATGGCAGCGTAGTAGCGCGCAGCATCCGCACGTGGTGGACATGTGCTAGGGAGAGCCATTTTGAATCAGAGACGGTCCAAGGATGGCACGGTGATGAGCAGCAATCTGGAGCCAGGTAGAACTGGTAAACCTAGTTGCACTGGTTGAGCCCCATGCTGGTGCTCTGTTTGGTGAGGCACCCCTGGACAGGGCCAGAAGTGCCATGTGGGAGGAGGTGGCAGTGGCGCTGGAGGAGGCAACAGGGATACAGAGGACAGCTGAGCAGTGCCGACACCAGTACAGGGACCTACAGCGGAGGGACCTGGACAGGCTTGCCCACCTGCGGGCATGCACCAGGAGAGGCGCTGTTCCACGCTCAGCTAGGTGCCCCATCCTTACACTGGTTGTGTCCGTACGGGTATCGTGGTGGGCATGTGTCCACCACACAGGGGGGTTGGTCCGTCCAGTGTGGGCAGTGGTGGTGGTGGTGGAGGTATAGGGGTGGGGGGCTGAATGGTTTGGCTGTGTGGGATCGCACACACCCGGGGGTGGGTGGGCCTTTGCTACTGGATTGTACTGATGTTCCTCTCTCCATGTTTGCTCTCTAGGCCCTGAAGAGCATCGACATGCAAGGGAGGAGAGGCAGAGACGTGAGCTACGTCCCCATGCAGAAGGTCCCATACAGGCTCAGTGCCAGGACCAGCCCGATGATGGTGAGTGCCTTACATCCAGGTTTTCTGTGCATGCTGTGTAGCAGGGTGGGTGGTGGGGCATGGCCACCATCCACTGACACCACTGCCGTGCATACCACATGGTACAGTCAGCACTGTCCAGTGGCACTGCATGTCTGGGTGTGCATCACTGGTGGTCTATGTGTGCACAGGTTACATGGCTGTGCCACTGCCTTCGCACCGCAAAGCCATGTCACTGTACTGCCACGGTGGTGCTATGCGGGACTTGGGCGGTGGGTGTGTGCAGTGGTCTGCATGGCTGTGTGCACCTGGGTGGGCAGGTCTTGTGGACACGATCACTGTGGGTGGTCGCACACCATCACAGGGGTGTGTCCCATGGCTGTATGCCATGCACAATGGGTGGGCTGCAGGGGGGTTGTGCATTCACGCCTATTGACTCTGCTCCCTTGTCCTAGGTGGACGGCAGATGGTGTACATTGAGAGGGCACTGCAGGAGCTGCTTCAGGTGGCCAGGGCCTCCCCTTGAAATTCTACAGAGGGTGGAGCAGCGTGGAGTGAGATGGAGGCATGGCAGGAGGCGCCATAGGAGTGGGGAGCGGGGGCTCCCGCTGAAATACATCCACCCCTGGACTACACCTACCCCCCTGGACCCACCTTCACACCCCTCCTTCCCTCTCCCATATGTTCACCTCTGCTCCTTACCCACCCCCACCCAGTTTGTGGCCCTCACCCCTTTTGTTTTGTATATATCTGTACATAGTTTTGTTTATACTGTTACAACACATTTGTTTAGTTATGCCTACTGTGGTGGTCTCTGATTTGCAGTGGGCTAATGGTGCTCAACTGCAGTGGTGTGCATGGCGTCAGGGGTGGTGCTTCTCATGGGTGTGTGCGTGTGTGTCCGTAGAGGAGGCAGGTTTGGTGTGGGTGTAGCTCTCAGTCACTGTCTGTGGTTTGTGTGTTGTTCCCTGTGCACTGGATGACTGTGTGCAGTGGTACACGGTGCATGCACTGTGTCCATGGCGCACCTGTCAGACCATCCATGGCCTGTGCAGCTGCCGCCCTTGCATGTCTTTGACCTGCACAGTCCGCTGGTATGTCAGTGGTGGCTGCCCATGCTGGACTGCCACTGTACCCAGCACAATGCCGGGTTGCCTTCTGTCACTGGTGTGGTGCACGTCTACCTCAGGTGGTACTGTTGCCTCCGCTGTTGTTGTCCCACCTCAATGCTGTCACTTGTGTCTGTTGCAGGGGATGTGCTCCACTGTCTGTCACTTGTGCTCCAGCCGCATGCTGGTGGCGTACGGTGTCTTTGTGCCTGCACAGGGTTGCTGGCACACCTGTGGCGTGAAGGGGTTCTGGCCGTGTGTACATGGCTGCTGGGGGTTTGGTTGACCCCCTACTGTGTCCCTGTGTTGGTGTGCCCTTGGGTATGGGTGGTTGTTTGTCTGTGCACTGTGTTACATCCTGTGTGGTGCATGCTTCCATGTAACACTGTGGGTGTCTGCGCTGGCTGTTGTGGCCAGTGCTGGGATGGGGTGTATCCTTGGGAGGGTGTGTAGGGTGCTGTACCACTGGTGGTGGGGTCCGGGGCATGCCCTGTCATGTGTGGGGTACCTCATGTGCTGATGCATGGTCGGTCTCACAGCTGTACCTGGGGGGGACGTGCGTGGTGGCACTGTGTATGCAGTCATTGCATCGCTGTCTGCTGCCGCCCGCTGAAGGATGCTCATGGTGGGGCTGCCTTGCATGGTTCTGTGGTGCATAGAGATGTATTGTCACAGTGGGGGTGGTGGCATGCTTGGGGTGTCCTGCACAGTTGGGTGCTACTCCTGTGCAGGGTGTATGGGGATCATGGTGCAGGGTGTGCTCTGCATTGGTGGGATGGTGTGGCACAGGGTGGACGGGCATCCATGTGTGATGGTCACAGCTTGCAAGGGGGTGTGCTGGGGCACCACACTCCAGCGGCAGGTTTATTGCTGGTGTCCCTGTGCCAGTGGTTCTTCCTGCTCTCCTCCAGTTGTGCAGTGTATGGGGTGTGGGGGGCGATGTCTGTTCTGCTGTGTGCTCCTCTGCCCATCCCTACCATGGGTGGTGGGCCCCTGCATCCTGTCCCTGTGCATCCCTGGTTGTGCTACTGCACTGCTGCCCTGCTCCACTAGGTGTCCCTGGTTGTGCTATTGCGCATCTGACCTGCGCCACTGCACATCCCTGGTTGCGCTATGGCGCAGTTGGCTCTATATACAGTCATGTGCCACAGGTGCATCTTGACCTGTGCAGTGTTTGAATATCGCGCATGTTGCTCATGGGTGCAGTGGACTTGCGCCTGCTCCTGCTATTGTGCACCTTTGTGGTGCAGTTTGAATATCTGGGCCAAAAAGTAGAGAGCCTGAGGTGATGATTCCCCTTTACACTGGTCTAATCAGACCTCATCTTGAATACTGTTCCCCTTTTTGTGCCCCACACACTAGTGGTGGCCAAAAATTGATTGAGTGTGTACAGAGAAAGATGACAAAAATTTCACTAGCATGTCTGAACTGAGTTATACAGCTAGACTACAAAAAATAAATCCATACTCCATGAAATATAGATGTTTAAGGGGAGATTTGTGCCTAACATACAGAGCAATGCATGATGAAGCAATCACTGAGACTATTGGATTAGTTAAGTAACAAAATAACCAAAACACTAGGTCACACAAACATAAAATAAAAGGGAACACAAACAAAACAAATAAGCATAATTACTGGTTTACCCAGAGGATAATCAATCCATGGAACAGCTTATCAGTTGACATAGTGGAAAGTGATACCATTTTAACATTTAAACAAAATTTAGATAAATATATGGGAATACAAAAATATTCTTACCACCACTGATACATGGTGGTGAGTTCACAAAAGGCCTTTGGTTCTAGAACTCTTAATACTGACTGAAATCTATGAAAAGACATGGTCAGATATTACCTGAAATTTCTGTGATATCGTTAGAACAGTTTCCTGTATGCCTGCAGTACTGCTGTAGGGCTACCTAACAGAATCTCTTTCATTTCAAGTGTATATTAGATTAACTAGTGGTCATTACCAATTTCCATACAAAAAATACACATAGATAAATATTACACATATCCAGACATATACATGATAATAACAAGGCATGTCAACAATTTGAGAGGAAGCAGCAAACTTTTTTCTACACCTGATAACAGCATCATCAAATTTTACATTCTTCGCATCTTGTTTATATAGAGAATTATGCAGAAAGAACATATAATCATTTATAACTATGGTACATTGCAATATACAGTAGTTGGAAGGGTATTCTGAGTGCCATTTAACACATGATGGACAAACAAATAATATGTGATAAAAGTCTTCTACAAAACATTTTTTATAGTAGCTTTCTAAATTATTGTCAGCATGCTTTTTGTTATATCTCTTATCTATTTTTCTGAGGGGGTATTAGTTCTAATCTGCAGAGAGTGATCTTTTGGATTAAGTTTCAAATATAGATAAATCTTGCAATCATGCCATCGTTTATGCTTGGCAAATGGTTTTATGTCATAACGGCGATCGCGGAATAGCGATCACCATTTGAGTGAGTGTACATCACCGAAATTAAATAAGGGTGATGTACACTCACAGTGACTACAAAACTGGTGATAGTTTTCTGTTATGCACGAGCCTGTGTCTCCCACCCCTCCTACTTAAAGATTTCAACTTCCGGGGTGCATGTCGGGGGTGTGTGTGTGTGTGTGTAAAACTTAAATAAAACACTGGACCCAACGCAAAAAGTGATCCCGCCCCAGACCCAAACCCAGCATCTTCCCAACCCTATCCTGCCACCCTATCCACCAAGCCACATGGCCAGGTTGGCAGCCAACCGCCGAACTACATCCCACATACCCTCCTTTCTGCCCATCACTTGGAGTGGTCCATCCCCCTGCTCGCATGTGTATATACATAGATCTTGTCACCATAGTCACCAACCCCTATCCCATCCCTACCCTGCCAGGTAGCCCAGAACACAAGCCCTGTGATTGAGTCACCCTTTTTGCAATTGCTCAGTCACGGTCACTGTGTTCACTGGATACCTTGGCAAACCATGGCATCAGTTTTGAAATTGAAATATCATGCATAAATTATTCTTGGTATAGCAAAATAAAGTTTATGTTTAAAGACTTGTTTGTAACTCTGTGATATTACAATACCGTTAGTATTATCAACTCACAGTCCATACAAATCTATTTCCTTCAGAATTTCTTTCAATTTTGTTAACCAGATTGAGACTGTTAATTCTGGGCCCCACTTCCTTTTTTCAAGCAAGCATAATTCAGGCCAATTATTTGCTTGATTATTTATTATACAGGTCAAATAACATCATTTCTTTTGTTTATGCTTTTAGTAACTGGGTAAGGCCCACTAGGCACAAGTGCCTGTTTTCAGGGGTGACTGGGAGCACTGGGGTGACTAAATGACTTGCTCACACAGTATGCAAGTGGAGGTTGTGGGAATCAAACCCAGGTCTGCTGGATGTACCAAGCTCATTCACAGCTCATTACTCTAATCTCCAGGCTATACTGCCAGCCCTCTAAGACAGCTACTCCATATTCCAAGACAGGCAAAAGCTTCTTGAGGAAACCTACTTAATTTTGCTGTTACATGCTGTTTTACTGTCACATGTTGTTCTGGGCAGAATTTATTTACTCTGAGAATGGATTGATTAAAATAGGGAGAAAGGAACTTCCAGGAAATGTGTTACATGATAACCCCAATTTTCTACTTGATATAAGCCTAATGGACTAATTTTTGCTTCACAAAACCTTAAGGCCTGGATGGCACTCTGTCCACCAAACAAATAGTTAATTTTCTGTATTACCTGTGCATTCTGTCTGATTTTCTTTTTCTGTGTAAGAACATGCCTGGCCCTCTTTCCACTGGAAACATAGACACATAGAATGTGTTTCCAAAAGGGGACCTCATGGTCCATCTAGCCTGCCATGGTGCATAGATTTCTACCCCAGACAAGTTTGGAAAATTTGACCCCAAGATAAACATACTCTTTTTTTTTATTTTGCTTTGCATCTAAAAATAAGGCATACATTACAAATATTCAGACATACAAAATCCATTAGGTAGCTCAAAGTGTGTGGTACACATTAAATAGTACAAATGTAGCAAAGACATAAATAAACAGCTAATTTTGGCAAAATAAAAACAGCAAAAAAATACAGTTAATCAGGCATACAGCATCACTGGATTTACCCTAGGGTTCTAACCCCATGCGTAATGTTAGGGGATATTCATAATGCATTACAAAACAGTATCCAAATTTGCTGAAATCTAGCCATTTGTTTAGCATTCAAGTAAAACACTCTTTCAATTTGATGTATTCCCAATATAGCATTGACCCAATTAACATAGCTACAGTAGGTGGATCCTTGTCCTTCCATTTCATAGGAACTATTTTAAATGCTGTAATAAGACCAATATTAAAAGAGTACGTACAGATGGATGCAGATTAGACATAGGCCCTCCATATCGCAGTAGCATCCCAAATGGATCTTTATAGAGATTATGAGAGATAGTCTGGGAGAGAAAAGATAATATTTGTTTCCACCAGTCATCTAATGCTGGACACAAAATTAGCATGTGCTTTAACGTTCCAGATGAATGGAGGCATCATGGGCACTTATCTGAGATATCAGGGTTCATTAAACTGAGTCGATGGGGAGTATAGTATGTACATTGAAGTATATTAAATTGAATTTGTCTAAATCTAGCTGATTTAAAGTCCCAACCCTTAGTATTTATACTTTTATTCCAGAGAGATGATGAGATGTTCTATTGTAATTTAGTTTCTCATTTAGACTTTAGGGGCCAGATAGTCAAAACTTTGCGCTGGGCGTAAACCATTTGCACGGGTTTGGCACAGGATTAGAGTGGGTCTGCTAAATTCAAAAGGCCAAATAGTGCATGCAAACTGCATTAGTGCTGGACAAAATCATAATGTATGCAAGGGGCAAACTGAGGGGGCGTGTCAGCACAATGCTATATTCAGCGAATAGTGCTAAGCAAAGAGGTTTAGCATGACTTAACCTGACACATTGGGCAGTGCAAATTACTGCCCAGGAAAAGGTAGTCTTAACCCTGGATAAACCAGTTTTGTGTGACATTGTGGCTTTGTGCGGTATTAGCGTGGCTTTTGCGCGGCTTTGCACGACCCTAACTAATATGTATGATACACAGAAAATGCCAGACATAGAGGCAACATGCTGCCCACTGATGGTATCACAATGATGCCATCATCTGCCACCAGTCCCAGCCATGCCAGGTAATAAGTGGTGACCCAGCTCCCAGTGAACACCATGGTAGTGCAGCCATATAGCACACACCTGCGGACCACCGTTTGGTGGACACCAATGGCAGCCAGCGCACACATGCAGCACTGTGGGCATGGGGGGTGTTGAGGGGAGGGTGTACAGATGGCCAGGCTGCACCACAGACTGGGAACGGCCACATGGCTGGGGCAAGCCATGCTGTGCACATGGGCTATTGTTGGGAATACTCCAACACCAGTGTGCCTGTCTGATCATAGGTACCCCCCAGCCACATATTGCACAGCTGTACAAACACCACAGCACACACAGCCAGCCATGTATATGTCACTGTGAGCATCCCATGCCAGAGGTGCAGGATCTGTGGGTCACACAATAGTGTAACAGTAATGTCCACTGTCAGTAAACAACTGCAGGGTGGGCCTGTCACTGTGTACAGAGCAGTGGTCATCACTGCCCTACACACCATTGGCATTGCTGTGTTCCTCATAATACTGACTCCCTTGCTACTGCAGGGACTGCTGTGTACTGTAGCATGACCTACAGTGTGACAAGTTCCATGCAACACCACCACCTGTACCTATGCTGTGTTGTCCCCTAGGGCACAATATGCTGTGCTGGACTGTATACATGTAGCCTTCAGCTACCATCATGCACTGCCAGACTGACCTACAGGTGGTGCTATGGCCAGACCTGGCCAGCCCCTGTACTTCCAGACTGACCTACAGGTGGAGCTGTGGGGCCCTGCAGTAATGCGGGGCAAACTGCATGCAAATCAGGTCATAATGATATGTTAATCTGGATGTTTGCCCAGAGACTACCTAAATAGACTCATTTGCATGTCACTTTTGAATATGGCAAAGTTTAGCACTGGGCAAATCTGTTTGCACTGGGCAATGGCTTAGCTCTACACTAAACCCATGCAAACTTGTTAGCACCACGCAAATGGTTCAGGGAATATTATACAGTTTTGCACACTGTACTTTCACATCCACTGCTGCCTGCAGCTGTACTGGGTCCACCCATTTGCCTGCACACACATTGGCCACATAGTTCACCTCTATCTACCTTCACGTCGGTGTGCACTATGTTTCTGTTGCGGTTTGCACTTCCTGATTGCTATATTCAGAGCTGTCTTATTCCAGGGCTAAGTTTGCCCTGCACTCCCAGCCCAGTTTTCCTGGCCTCATTACCATGCTATATTCAGAGGCTGTTTGTCCCAGGCTATTCCTTTTGAATATAGCTCGCTTTTTGCTCTGGGCTAAGTTTGCCCACCAGGCAGTGTTACTTTAGCCCCAGGGAAAGTTTTGAATATCTGGCCCTAGGTCATTTAGGATAGCAGAGAAGCCTGGGATCAACCATTTATAAATTTTAGAAATTATTTTGTATGGATTTAATGATGTTAATATATCTTCAATTTGAACTAATTTCTCCTTTTTAGGATAGTGAAGATATTTCTTAATAAAATCCCTGACTTGTAAATAAGCATAGAAATGATTATTAGTTAAATTGCATGTAGCCTTCAGGGTTCCAAATTCAACAACCTGATTTTCTGACAATAGTTGGTTAATATCCATTAATCCATTTGCATATCAGTTTTTAAAATATGATCAGATATAGAAGGCAGAAAATATTAATTTAAATATATAGGTGAATGTTTAGAACAAACAGGTGACCTAATTGTTCCAAAAAGTCTATTCCAAATATGTATCACAGAGTGAGAGCAGAATAGTAAAGTTTCCGATTTACAGCTGTATTTGCCAGCTTAAAGACAATGCTTTATATTTTTGTAATGTGAACAATAAGTTTCCATTTTGAAGGAATAATCAGTTTCTAATTGTTTAAACCATTTATGTATAGCAACAAGATTTGCAGCATAATAATAGTTCCTAAAACATGGAAGTGCAAGGCCACTTTCTGTCACTGGGGATTTAAGTTTCTCTATTTTTAATCTGGGTTTCTTACCCTTCCACAACCATTTTTTGATTAAAGTTTCAAGGCCCTTGAAAGAGTCATCTTTAATGATGATAGGAACATTCTGAAAAATGAACAAAAACTTCGGAAGAATATTCATTTTTATGGTATTGACACAACCAATGAGTGTTAAAGGAAGGTTTTCCCACTGTTTAAAGAATTCTTTAGTCTTTTGTATTACTATGTCCAGGTTTGATGATTGCAACCATTTAAGTTCACTATCTGTAGAAATGCCCAGACATAAAATTTCGGAAACTTTTTTGATTTTAAATTCAGAAGGGGATTTAAATGGGTCTGTATGTTCACTAGATTCCATAAACTCCGATCTACCCCAGTTAACTTTATATCCTAAGGCTAAACCAAACTGTGTGATAATATCACAAATAGGGAGAAGGACTGATTTAGATTTTTAACATACATCAATGAATCATCAGTGTATAAACTGATGCAATGTTCCATGTGATCTAAACATGGGCCTTTAATATCGGATGACTTTCTAATTGCCATGGCAAGTGGCTTGATTGCTAAAACAAAAGTAAAAGGGGACGGAGCACAGCCCTGTTGAGTTCCTCTAAACAAAGTAATGGGCTGAGAAATTTCTTGATTAGTTTTGATCCTGGCCATCAGGCCAGAGTAGAGCAACCCCATCCATTCACAAAAGTATGAACCAAATCCATATTTGGGCAAAATGGCTTTAATATATTCCCATTCTAAATGATCAACAGCTTTTTCAACATCAAGTAGGAGCAATGAGAGATCTGAACCCTTAAAATAATTTGTGATATTCATAGTTCTTCTTATATTTGATGAAATTGATCATCCTTTAATAAACCCATTTTGGTCAGGATGAATTAAATGGGGGAGCACCCACTCTAGCCTGGTGGCCAGGACCTTAGTCAGAATTTTAGTGTCATTATTAATAAGAGAAATAGGGTGATGAGAACTAAACAATAATGGGTCTTTATGTTTCTTAAAAAAACAAGTATATTAGCCTCCTTAAAGGATGGAATAAGTTGCTTTGTTTGAAATATATGATCAAATAATTGTTTGAGATGAGGTGCTAAAATATCCAAAAAGACTTTATAAAGGTCTAAAATAAGTCCATTGCAAACAGGAGTCTTGCCAGAAGGCAGAGCTTTAATTGCAGCCTGAATTTCAGCCATTGTAATTTCACCTTCCAAATTAGATAACTGCTGTGAATTTAAGCATGGAAAATGGAGTTCTGAAATTAATTTATATATATTTTCACCAGAGCAGGAGTGATCAGATGAGTAAAGATTTTGGTAATAATGTTTGAAAGTATCATTAATCTCAACTGGAGAATTAACAGTATGACCCAGGTGATTCTGTATCATAGGCATCAAGTGATTTTGTTGCTGAGTTCTAAGTTGCCATGATAGTAATTTATCAACTTATCACCCATAATATTGTAGTTTGATTTTAAATATAATATTTGCCTTTCTATTTCTTCAGTAAGTAAAATGTTCAGTTGTTCCTTACACATGGCTAGTTCCATAGAAATTGTTGAATCATTAGTTTGCATGTGTATATTTTCCTTATGAAGAATCTTGGTCTCCAACTCTTAAATTCTCTTCTGTCTGTTCCTATTTTTTTATCCAAAAATACGTGACACTCCCCCTAATATAAGATTTAAATGCTTCCCACATAATTTCCATATTCGTATCACTCGAAGTGTCAGTACCAAAATAATTTTCAATATCTACTCTCATCTGTTTAAGAAAATTGGAATCTTTCATAAGAAGTGGGTCAAATTTAAATGTATTCTGTGGGATCCTATCCAGATTTTGCAGATAAAGAAAAATAGGGGCATGATCTGAAGTAATAATACTGCCATGGCTTACTTTAATCACTTGATACTGACATGATTCAGAAAGCAAAACCAAAATCAATTTGGGAATAGGATGTATACACAGGAGAGAAAAAGGTAAAATGCTGAATCTTTGGATTACATGCTCTCCATATATCCATCAAGTGAAGGTCCTGCATGAACTGTGCCACCACAGAGGCAGCAGAAAATCTATGGCCCTAACATACACCTGATCTATCAAACGCTGACTCTAAAGTAAGATTAAAATCACCACCAATTATATACAGTGCTGGAAAAGAGCTAAGGTCCAGAAAAAATTTTTGAAAAAATACAGGATATTTTTCATTTGGACCATATAAATTTCCTATTGTGTAAGTCTGTCCAGCTAATGAGATATAAATTATAATATAGCTGCCTTCCTTGTCTATGGATTGCTTATTAATTTGTAATATTAATGACCTTTTAAAAAATATCGACACTCCGCTAGAGTTATTCCTACATGGTCCATTTATGCCCTTACCCCATCTTTTAGAATGAAAAAGAAACTCTGTATGTGATAAATGAGTTTCCTGAAAAAGGGCACAATTCACCCCCTCTTTGTCCAACCAGTTAAATATTTTACATGTCTTATGATGGTCTGACATTCCTTTAACATTCCAACTGGCACATTTTAATCAGTTAGTCATTTTTGCATCGTGGGAATATAATCACACACAAGCAGTCTAGGGAGAATACCCCATAGGGCAAAAAACCTAAACTAATCTTATGACTAGTCTCATTTGCCAGAATTGAGTGTAGCCTACAATACTTTAAGCAATATCATTGAACCTTCCATTTAAGACAAGTTCATACATATCTACCCTCTCCCTGCTGCAAATCTTGTCCACAATAATCAACTTATTTTTATCTAAATGGTGCAGTCTTCCCATCACCAAACTATGTCTATATCTATTAAGGGTTTGTAATAGCATAATACACAAAAGAAAAAGGAAAAAAGAAAGAAAAAACAGAAAAAAAAGTAACAAAAACTCTAAAATGATCAACAGCATTTACATCAGCACCAGTATAGAATGTGTATAACAATGCCCCATCTTTAATAATTAGAAGCTGTTTAAAAAAAGGCCAAAACAGATTCAGGCATAGTAACCCCCCCAAAAAAAGTATACCAAATGGACATCACTCGTTCGCTCCTGTGGTGAGAAATGTTGTAGCCTCCGCTACAGAATAGCACACCTCTGCCCTGGAGCTCCCCCACCAATGACTCTGAGGCTCCCTGACCAAAAGCCTCGGCTACAGGAGGGCGCACCTGTGCCCTGGAGCTCCCCCACCAATGACTCTGA
This sequence comes from Neoceratodus forsteri, assembly GCA_016271365.2. Lineage (NCBI taxonomy): Eukaryota > Metazoa > Chordata > Ceratodontiformes > Ceratodontidae > Neoceratodus > Neoceratodus forsteri. The sequence goes on along the minus strand of CM057454.1, from coordinate 1,016,999,724 downwards.
GGCTCCCTGACTGAAAGCCTCGGCTACAGGAGGGTGCACCTCTGCCCTGGAGCTCCCCCACCAATGACTCTGAGGCTCCCTGACTGAAAGCCTCAGCTACAGGAGGGCGCACCTCTGCCCTGGAGCTCCCCCACCAATGACTCTGAGGCTTCCTGACTGAAAGCCTCAGCTACAGGAGGTCGCACCTCTGCCCTGGAGCTCCCCCACCAATGACTCTGAGGCTCCCTGACCAAAAGGTAATCTCATCAAGCAAACTGCAATGCACAGCCTTGCCTCCCTTAGTTTTGACTGTCTTGATTTTGAAATTGACGCCATTTTTCCTCTTGGACTTTCTGCCCATTTTCTCAAACTACCGAAATGCCTGCAAGGACACATGGAGCTACTCCGGTTGTTGCTTAAATTTAATCAGTGTAATTTAGTGCTCAGTAGGTGTTTGTGTGTGGACTTTACACTATGTGCATCAACCAGGGCACTGTATTTGAAAGTGGCTCCAAAACCAACATTTTTAATTTCCTCCTCAATTAGGCTGGTATACGTGCAGTTTCATCTGTCTGAAGTGCCCTACTAACATAATATATTTTTTGAGCTGCCGATTGGCTTTATAACCTCGAAAATTGTAAAACTGCATTTTGTGCAAACATCGGTCCTGTAAACGTGTTCTGAAATTTTTACATCTAAACCTCTAACCTGCCTATCGGCCACTAAATAGCATAGGAAGCATCTAACAGAAAATTAATGCAGCTGAAAAGGCTACAACTGAGCCAGTAGCCAGGGGTGTAATCTAAATTTTGCTCCTTGATTATTTCGAGCTCTTGTGAACAGATTTTATTAGTTTATCCCCTTATGAAACGCTGTAATTCGAGTTGCTTCCCTCACTCTGCAAATATATTTTGAAGCAGCCACTTAAACTGTATTTTCCTCTACAGCGCTATTTTCAGCTGAGGAGGAGACTGCTTGTTAATTTTATAAATTGCTCCCAGAAACGTGCAGTCTCTAACGCCTGCAACTCAGGAGGGAGACTTGATTTTTCAGCTGTAAGAGATGCTCCAAGCTTGCCAGGTGCCAAGTGCCTAATAATTTGAGCACATACAGTCAATAGCATACGAGTACAGAACAACTGCACTCGAAATACAGATTGCTCAGTCCTGCTTTCCCCACAGTCACTTTGCGACTGCTCCCCACCCGCCCACCACCACTCCCACCTTTAGACGGCTCCAACTATATAGCGAGAGATACTGAAACCATGCCCCCAGCCGAAAATTAACTATCTCCTCACTTTGCTATTAGTAGGCTATATTTTCTGACAGCTAGAGGGCACCTGAAATTTGTACCATTTCACTCAAAGCTCCCAGATCGAACCCTGCTAGCTAAATTAATCCTGTACTCCTCTTTCTTGAGACCTTTTTCCCAAACATCCCACTTCAAATGAAACTCTCAATAAATTTCAGTATGGCCATTAAACCATGTGCTGCATTTCTCCTAGTCTTTATTTTTCTTAATCTTTTATCGGTCCAAATTTTATACCACCTCCCAAGTAAACAACACTGTTGCACCCACACTGTTGACTCCAAGCTCTCTACTGTGCAAATGCCTCTTCAATGGCCAAGAGACACCTTCCAACTTCTCATTCCCCATAAGCTCATCTACAACCTAGCTTCCTCTCTGCATAAATCCTCGGTGATTAACATAACCCTGTCCACCCCATTCATCCATTGTAAGTTATGGTACCTTCTATTCCTAGCCTTACTCTTAGCAGGGGAAATTGAGCTAAACCCGGGGCCCGATATTAAACTCCCTCCAAATAATACAACCTAGCATGACACCAAGGGATTCCACATTGTACACATGACTATTAGGGGCCTCCTTCACAATTTAGCTGAACTTGCAGCATGGGTCGCTCAAAACCACCCCGATATCCTTTGCCTGTCTGAGACATGGCTAAAACCCTCCACCGCTGATTCCCACTGCTCACTGCCCAACTATAATCTCATCAGACAAGATAGGCCCTCATCAAAATGTGGAGGTGGTGTTGCCATCTTCTATAAACATCACCTGCTGCTATCCCAAAATGTCCTACCTACCTTATCTCACTGTGAAATGCTCCATGCAACATTACAACTAGGCTCAAAGAAATTACACATAATTTGTGCCTATAACCCTCCTGTTGGGGGTAGTAAGGGTCTTGAAGAACTCTTCTCCCTAGTAGACAGCACCATCGGCTGTAACAAGGTCCTTATACTGGGAGACTTAAACCTAAACTGGACTAGTAAATCAAATCAGTCCTCTCACACCTTGGTACAAGGCCACAACCATAACCAGCTGATCTCAGACCCAACCAGGATCATGGCTCCCCCTCGGACAAACACTCTTATTGATTGGGTCCTTACAAACTTCCCTGACAGCATAATAAGTGCAGGTACCCTTCCGGATGCAATCAGTGATCACTCCCCAATCTATGGCATCTGGCGCTCTACCAGTAAACCATCTCCGCCTCCAAAACTCATTACCTTCTGCAATCTAGCCAACTTCAATCCAACACGGTTTACACATGACCTCTCATTGATTGATTGAGCTCCCATATACACCTCAACTAATGCCCAGACAGCCCTAGACTTCTTCCTCACCCACTTCTGTCCGCTCCAAGACACCCATGCTCCATGTATCACTCGTCGTTTTCATGGAACCCAGACAAAGTGGCTAACCAAAGACCTACTAACCCAAATAAGGGCCAGGGACAAAGCTTGGTGGTGTTTCAAATCTATAGGGACTCAAACTGACTATAACCACTATTGTTCTCTGAGAAACGCTTGTAAAAGAAACATTCGCTTAGCTAAAAGCTCTTTCTGCAGGGACCTGCTAACAAAGGCCTCAGGGGACTCTAAGAAATTCTGGTCCACCATAAAAACTCTCCTGGGTGCTAATCTAAGGGCCCACACAAGTGACATGCTGTTAAATGGCATACACTGCAACAACCTGGTGACTATAGCCAATTCCTTCAATCGCCATTTCTCAGATCCAACAATCTACCTGATCTCCTTCCCTTCTGCACACACTACTTCATCCCCTAGCGATACCAAACCTCCACTCTTGCACCCCCCTTTCAGGTTTTGGAGCATTACAAGAGGAGAAGTGCTAAAACTGCTACTCTCCATTCTGGATAGTTCCAGTCTGGGGTCAGATGGTCTTGAGCCCAGGCTCCTGAAAGCTGCTGCCCCATTCATAGCCTCTCCTCTAACCAAAATCTTCAACCTGTCTCTATGCTGTGGTACAGTTCCAAATATCTGGAAAATAGCTAAAGTCACCCCAATTCCTAAAAAGGGTGATCCTAAAGAAATTAAGAACTACTGTCCCATCGCAATACTCTCTGCACTAAGCAAAATCCTGGAAAAATTAGTTGCCACCCAATCCATAGAATATCTCCAGAAATATAACCTTCTTTCTAGCTCACAGCATGGCTTCTGCAAGGGTCACAGCACCTCCACCGCCCTCCTTAAACTAACAAATTACATCTATACCTCCATGGACTTGGGCCTCCTGACAGGTGCAGTTTTCATTGATTTATCCAAGGCTTTCGACCTGGTCAAAAATACCCTTCTTCTTGCAAAACTACACTGTTAGAAAGCTACCTGTTGGACAGAAAACAAGCTGTAGTTTTCAACTCAGCCATATCTGATCTTTCATCTATCCACGCTGGAGTACCCCAGGGCTCCATACTTGGCCCTTTGCTTTTCTCTATATTCATTGATGACATCCCATTAATTGCACTGAACTGCTCATTTTTGCTCTATGCTGATGACCTAGTTATCTACCACAGTGCTAGAACTGTCAGAGACTTAAACCACCCTATTGCCCTGGACTTCGCAAATATTCAGTCCTGGCTCACTGAGAACAAACTTGTTCTCAACTCTAGCAAGACATACTCCATACTCTTTGGCTCACCTGCTAGACTCAGATTGAATCACAATCCCCCTTACAATCTCGTGTGTGGATGGCTCCCCACTGATTAGCACCAAATCCTTTAAATATCTAGGTGTTACTCTCAATGAATCTCTTGACTTTGACCTACACATTACAACTATCTGTAAGTCTGTCAACGCTAAGATAGGAAGTGCCTATTGTACTAGCTATGCCCTCACCCCTTCAGCCAGACTAGCTGTGGCACAAGGCTTCTCCTTCTCCCAGCCCTAGCATATGGCTCAGTCATTTACCTATCTGCCTCAAAGTCCTCCCTCCATAAATGGGACACCACCTATAATAGCAGCTGCCGCTATGCCTCTGCATCACCATGTTACAAACACCATTGCCAGCTCCATGCTGACCTAAAATGGCTGTGCCCCTCTGCCTACCGTCTCCAGTCTTTTGGCTCATTAATTGACTGTGTTGCCAGAACAGTCCTCTCCCTATCCTTTGCCTCGCTACTGGAATCACAACCTCTCGCCTATGGGTTACAATCGACTGACAAAGCCCTTTTGCACATTCCAAGATGTAGATCCAACATGGGCGCACTCACTTTCTCTTTCACAGCTCCAAAACACTGGAACACTATACCCACTTCTATTCATCAAGCGACCACCCATGCTAGCTTTAAGAAACTTCACCGTGAGCATCTGCATGCTGCTAACCCCTGCACTTGCTTTAACCCACCTTGAACCTTTACTTTCTCCTTGCCCTCTATTTTTTCTCTAGATAATCCACTTCTCTGACACTTCTTCCTCACCTCTCTCATACCCTATCATGCCCACTCTCTCATCCCCTCCCACTCTTTCTCTCCTTCTTACCACTCTCCCTTCCTCTCCCCTGCTCATTAACCACTCAGTTTGGCATTTATTGTATTGTTTTGTATGCTCTCTCTTGCAATGCCTGTTTCCTTTTCTGTTTTGATTTTCCTGTGTTTACTTGTCCAACCTGTATTATAATCTGCATACTATTGTAACATTTTTCATTATCATTTTTTGTTGAAGCTATTGTCTTTCCATACCCTAAGTATTGTTATTCCCTCTGAACTGTGCTGCTTTCATGTGCTGCGTCACATGTATTTTGTATGTATCTAAACTGTTTTCTCCCGGGTCGTGCCTGAAAATAGCCATTCTTATGCCTAGTGCACGTACCCGGTTACCAAAAGCAAATAAATAAATAAATAAATTCCACAATTCCATTCCTCAACCTCTATTTGCTTTAGTGCAACAAAAAAAGTCTTAACCCCCAAAACAGCAGAGAAGCAGCAAAGCATTCATTCTGATCGTAGTGCATCCTATGTTTCCAAGCTGACTGCAGAATTTAAGTTTTCAAGTGACAGAGTCTTCTGATGAGAGAGAGAGTGCAAGTAATCAGTGGCTTTTCTACAGTCTGAAAATGTTAGCACTTTACCATGATGAAATATGCGCAGCCGAGCCAGATAGAACATAAAGTGTGTGATGTCTTTTTGCCGTAAAAGTTCTGTAACTTTATCAAAAGATCTGCACTGTTGTGTTGTAGCCACTGGTAAGTCCGGATAGACTGAAACTTTCAGATTTTTGTAAACAAGGCCCTTGTTAATTCTGGCATGTTGTAATATGGATTCACGGTCTTCAAAACAGTGGGGCCATATTAAAAACTGGTCTATTAGTTCTTTTGTTGGAGGGGTTGGAAGGATTTGCATTAATATAGCCTTCCCTCGGATAGGCTCTGTCAAGCATGATTTTCTCTTCAGGATATTGATGTTGCAGAGCTGCAGTTAAGAATTTTTCAGAAAACTTTAATGAACCTACTTTTCCTTCAATGCCCTCAGGAAGGCCAATCAATTTAATGTTAGCTCTTCTTGACCAGTCCTCTAAGGCCGCAATTTTATGTTGAAGCTCCTGTATAATCTGGTTGTGTTCAGTGTAACTTTTAATAAGAGGGGTCATTTTATCCTCCAGTATACTAATGCGATTTTTTGTTTCAGTAGTTCAAATGGACACATTTTCAATTTTCTTGCTGAATAGTGATAAGAACACTTGAAAAGTCTGCTAATGAGGTCATAATTGCTGCAAAGCCATTTTGTATCTCATTTCGTATTTCAGCTTGAAACTCGCTCAGCACGTTCAACGATGTCATGAACTTTAGCGTTGCTATTTTCCATCTAAGAAAACACAACTTGCTTAGAGCACTGAATTGGACTTAGATTAATGCCAGTTGTGTCTAACGAGCCTGCAGCCTGACTGCCGGGTTGCTCATTTTTTTGAGACACCATTGCCTCTCCATTAAGTTGTTTTTCAGCCATTTTTAAGGTACTGACCTTATCCATTGTGAAAAGTTTAGTAGCTGTGGATATTACAGAGCTCAAACAGCCCTGTTCCTCTTCATCCATGGTAGAATAATGCAGATCCTGCTGTTCCAGGTGAAGCACTGGAGATTCACAGTCAGAGTCTAATGATGGTAAGGGAGGGTCAGGAATGGGGGACAAAGGTTTGCCCGTGAAAATTGTGGCTGAGGGGGAAAAACACTCAATTTTCTGCTGCTGTCCTCAGGTTCGCGTTCTGCAAACTTATGGTGTATCGGGAGACTGATCCTTTAAGTCAGCAATGCGGCTGAGGGAAGTCAGTTGTTTCCTTTTTTTCTTAGAGACTCGTTGCTCGTGATGACAAGTCAGCTCCCTTGTGGTATGTGCTGAGGCAGTTTTACGAGTATTAGGTAAAGACATATTCGGTATCTATACCAGTTTTTAATGGCTTTCTCGGTGTTACATTTATTCAAAATTTACTAATGCCTTTAAACATGTTTGTCGTGTATCACTGAGTAAGCTATCATTCAGTGAATGGAAAGCAAAATTCAGAGAGACACTTGCACTGCCACCCATCGGGATGCTCACGTCACCATCTTGGTTCTGACTCCGCCTCCCCCGATCAAGCTAGCAAGATAAGCATACTCTTTAATCATTTTAAGTCTTTGGTTAAACATTGTAAAATTTATTATTTTTCCCCTCCAAAAATCAATCATAGGTTTTGTTTTTTTCAAAATTTATGTTAAGTTTTTGGCCAACACAGGATCCATAAAAATGATTTAATTTGCACTGAAGACCAAGAGTAGACAAGGAAAACAGGAGTATGCTGTGCACGTATGCTAATTCAGGACTTGATTGACACATGATGCTCGGAGAGTGAAAATTCACCGCATCCATTTTTTTGCAGAATCTCATTGATACAAATATTAAACAGGGTAGGGGCAAGAAGACACCATTGTTTTACTCCATGATTTGAGATGAAAACAAATCTAAAAAATGACCTTGGAGATCATACCAAATGAATGTCTTATTTTCAGAATTTCATTGCCCAATTGGTATTAAAAGATTCAAATGAATTCCCAGGTTATATAATTTTCACCACAAAATCTTTATGTCAATTCAGTCTTGAAAGCAATATAATCTGCATATAGTTTAAGTTTTTTCTGGGCCATATATTGTTCATTTAGATAAGCAAATGTAAAAATATGGGGCCGGAGTTTCAAAGCCCTTGCAAATTCTGAAAATACATGAAAAACTTGGTGGTAGTGGGTTTCCACTTGTGGAACTGCAGTTTTTCCTGCAGCTGTGGTATTCTCAACAGTGGAACCAGTTTGCGTCTGGCTCCACAATTTATGGCAGCTTGCAGCTGTTTTTTCCTTGGAGCTGTGGAAAAATGTTACGGCTGTTGGCACCAGGTATAACAACTTCCACAGCTGTGGCAGATGAGAATGCTAATCTCTGCAGATGCAGAGATTTTGGTCAGCAACTGGTGTTGCTGAGTGGGACTTAGCTCCATGATGTTTTGAGAATCTGACCCATGGGGCCGGATTCTCAAAATGATTTGGAACTATGTCCCACACCGCATCCAGTTGCGGTCCAAAATATCTACAGCAGCAGAGATTAGTATTATCATCTGCCACAGCCTCAGAAGATGTTACACCTGGTCCCACTGGCCATAACAGTTTTCCACAGCTGGGGGGGGGACAGCTGCAAGCTGCCGAAAATTGTGGAGCCAGTCATAAACTGGCTCCACCTTTAAGAATACCGTCTGTAGCTGTGGAAGAAACTGTGATGACCCACTTGTGCTAAGTTTTTTCTCCACAGCTACAGGATATTCACAGGCTTTGAGAATCCAGTCCATGCTCTTTTGTAGATAATCGCTCTCTAAACCCTGCTTGTTACAGTGAAACAATTAACCCACTCTTTCAATTTCTTCAAAAGGATCTTTGTATATATTTTTGATTTCAAATCCAGTAAACTAATAGATTTAAAGTTCTTGGGGTCTGTTGCATCACCTTTTTTGAATGTTGGAACAATTGTGTTTATATAGATACATACATACATAGACAGTGTCGGAAGATAAGGGCCTATGGCCCACCCAGTCTGCCCATTTGAGCTTGTAAGTTCAGTTTATGTTTTCCTAGAAGTCTGTTGCCCCTTACCCCTGACCTCCAGAATTCCTTTATGTCTATCCCATGCATTCTTAAATCCCTTGATTGTTTCAGCCCCCACCACTTCCTCTGGCAGGGTGTTCCACTTGTCCACCACCCATTCTGTGAAGAAATTCTTCCTCACGTTTCCTCTGAATCGTCCTCCCTCCAACTTCATCCCATGCCCTCTAGTCCTGGAACATCTTTTTCGCTTAAAAATAGTGTATTCCTGCACCCTGTTCCTCCCTGTAAGATACTTGTATGTCTCTATCATATCCCCTCTCTCCCTCCTCTCCTCCAGGGAGTACATGTTCAGTTCCTTTAACCTGTCTTCATAGGACTTGTGATGCAATGCATGTACCATCTTTGTTGCCCTCCTCTGAACCTTCTCTACCCTGTCTATGTCTTTACGTAGGTAAGGTCTCCAGAACTGTACACTGTACTCCAGGTGGGGCCTCACTAGTGTCTTGTATAGTGGAATTATGACCTCCCTTTACCTGCTGGTGATGCCCCTGCCTATGCATTCCAGCATCCTATTTGCTTTACCTGCTGCCTTGTCACACTGTTTCCCTACCTTGAGGTAATCAGAGATGATAACCCCAAGATCCCTTTCCTGCTTGGTGCATGCTATATCCTCACCCCCAACTGATATATTGTGCCAGGGTTTTGTGCCCCATATGCATTATCTTGCACTTCTTTGCATTGAATTTCAACTGCCAAACCCTGACCATTCTTCAAGTTTCTGCAGGTCCCTTCTCATTCTGTCTACACCCTCTGGTGTGTCTACTCTGTTACAGAGCTTTGCGTCATCAGCGAACAGTGAAATTCTGCCTTCTAGGCCCTGCGCAATGTTACTGATGAAGATGTTGAATAGGACCGGTCCCGGTACTGATCCCTGTGGTACCCCACTGGTCATTCTTCCCCCTGTGGAGTGACAGCCATTTACCACCACCCTCTGTGTCCTGCTTCTCAGCCAGTTACCTACCCACCACACTACTGTCCTACCCACACCCATATCCCCAGTTTGTGTAATAGTCTTCTATGTGGCACAGTGTCAAAGACCTTGCTGAAGACCAGATAGGCCATGTCCTCTGCCCTCCCCTGATCCACCTCCCTAGTCACCCAGTCAAAAAATTCAACGAGGTTGGTCTGACATGACCTCCCCCTGGTGAAACCATGCTGCCTTGGGTCCTGTAGTCCATTGACAACCAGATGTTCCACCAGTCTCTCCTTCAGTAGTGCTTCCATGATCTTCCACACTACTGAGGTGAGGCTGACTGGTCTGTAGTTCCCTTCCTCTTTGTTCCCACTTTTGTATAAGGGGACTACATCTGCTGTCCTTCAGTCTTTGGGTACCTCCCCTGTTTCCAGTGATCGGCTAAACAGGATAGCCAGAGGTTCAGCCACTACCTCTCTTAGTTCTTTAAGGACCCTGGGTGCACCCCATCTGATCCACTGCTTTATCAACTCTTATTACTTCCAGTTCCTTCAGGACCCTTTCTCATGTAAAGGACTTGTGCCCATTTCTGCACCATTCTCACCCCTTGTACTCCTTCAGACCCATTACCTCCTCTTTCCTCAGTAAAGACTGAGTAGAAATACCTGTTCAATATGTCAGCTTTACTGTTGTCATCCTCCACGCCGCCCCCATCCTCCCCTTCAGTCTCACTATCCCTCCCTTGCCTTTCTTTTTCACTTATGTACCTGTACAAGGTTTTGTCCCTCTACCCACTGATTTTGCAATGTGTTCTTCTGTCTGAGCTTTGGCTTCCTTACTGACCTCCCTGCCTCCCTTTGCTTCTCCTGGTACTTCTCCTATCCCTTCTGCCTGTGTCTTTTGAATTGCCTGAATGCAATCTTTTTGGCTTTCACTTTCTTTGCTACCTCTTTGGAAAACCATAATGGTCTCCTCTTCCTTTTCCTCTTGCTAACCTGCTTAATTCATAATTCTGTTGCTCTTGTAATCCCCATTTTAAATACTGCCCACTGTTCCTCAATCCCTGATTCCTGCTCCATTCCCTTTAATGCCTCTTTCAAGTATCTCCCCATTTTCCCAAAGTCTGCCCCCCTAAAATCCAGGATACGTGTTTTTGTGTGGTTTGGTTCTGCTCTTTCTGTGATTTCTGTGTGTGTTTATTTTCCAACTGTCTGGGATATATTGATTTCTTAAACATTTATTGAAAAAAATGTGTTAATACTGGAACCCATACATTGAGATGCATTTTAAAAATATCTGTATGTATGGCATCCTTGCCTGGCACCGTATTTGCTTTGCATGTCAAAATTGCCTCCTCAGTAGCTGCAAATGTAAACACTAAGGGAATATACAGTATTCAGTACAAGGGTATGATGCCCATTCAAGAAAATTACTTGCACAAAGACAGTCATGACAAATATCATTAAAATTAATATCCATCTACTGGCTGGGATTAATGCAGCAGGATTATTTATTTTTATATATTTGAGTCTAGGATTACAAGTACCTTTGAGCCAAGGCTCTTTTACAAAGGTTCCACATCAGTTCAAGGACAGTACAATGAAATGCAACAATGCAAGCGAGTACAACACGGCAAGGCGTTATAGGCAGGATATGTAGGTTTATAATAAGTTCCATGAAGTAAAAACATAGAGGATAATGGCTGGGGATTGGGTGATAACCACGCTGTAATCACCTTGAGTGGTTGCTAGGGCAACATGGTAAACCTTGAGAGCGCATTTTAAAAATATCTGTATGTATGGCATCCTTGCCTGGCACCGTATTTGCTTTGCATGTCAAAATTGCCTCCTCAGTAGCTGCAGATGTAAACACTGAGGGAATATACAGTATTCAGTACAAGGGTATGATGCCCATTCAAGAAAATTACTTGCACAAAGACGGTCATGACAAATATCATTAAAATTAATACCCATCTACTGGCTGGGATTAATGCAGCAGGATTATTTATTTTTATTTATTTGAGTCTAGGATTACAAGTACCTTCGAGCCAAGGCTCTTTTACAAAGGATCCACATCAGTTCAAGGACAGTACAATGAAATACAACAATGCAAGGGAGTACAACATGGCAAGGCGTTATAGGCAGGATATGCAGGTTTATAATAAGTTCCATGAAGTAAAAACGTGGAGGATAATGGCTGGGGATTGGGTGATAACCACACTGTAATCACTTTGAGTGGTTGCTAGGGCAACATGGTAAACCTTGAGAGCGGAGCTCGAGAGGTTTACTGTAGCCCTAGCAACCATGAGAGGTGATTACATGCATGGTTGTCACTCGATCCTCCAGCCATTATCTTTTATAGTGTATGGTGGGAAAAAAATCTACATTATTTACCCCTATGCCAGGTCCTGTTGTGGTAATGCTTACCTTAGTAAAGAATTGGAGCTTCAGTATAGGTTCACACAGCCAAATTTATTGTTAGCAGTATAGCATTGCTCTTACATAAGATGCCTCTAAGTTAAGAAATAAAACAATTCTGCAAGTTAAATAATACCTTTTTAGGAAGAAAATGTCAATTTCTATGATCCGATTCAAGGTCTGAGATTTAAAAGAAAAGATCAAAACAATCCGGTTGGTCACTGGTGGTCATGCGGGTAGGAGAAGCAAAGAATTTGCAGGTACCTCTCTGGTCTGAGGGAGGAGGTTTCTGTCTCCAAGGCTGACCTGGCTAGGATTCGTGAAACCTCTTCCCCCACCCAGGGACCACCAGGGCCACCACCGTTACCTCAGAGGTTGCCAAGAAAGAAGAGCGGTTGGACCAAGGTGGGCTCAGGGAGGGAGAGGGTGGTGGAACAAAGGTGCATCCTTCCAGTTCTATCTCTCCACAATTCATATGCTGTTCTGGCAAAGAGTGGTTCCTCTATGGAGGCACCTGCAGTGGAGACCAGGGAGAATGCTGTGAACCTCCACAAAGGAGACACACAGAGGGTGGCATGAGACCCCACATGGGAAGGAAACAACTCCTGGTGGGGGACTCAATCATTAGGGGGGTAGAAGTGGGGGAGGAAGGGGATAGGGAGGTAAGGTGCCTGCATGGTGCCACGGCTCAGAGAGACAGGAAGCGAATCCTCAGGATCGCGGGAACAGCTGCATGAGGAAGGGAGGTGGATATCATTGTCCACCTAGGGACAAATGATCTGGCTGTGAATGGGATCAGAGTGGTACTAGAGGAGTTTGTGGAGTTGGGGAGGGGCCTTAGACAAGTAGCATGTACTGTAACCTTCTCGGAGGTGCTGCCTGTCTATGGCAAGGATGATGCTAGGGTGTTCCACACCATGGGATTCAATGAATGGTTGAAAAACTGGTGTGTAGCTCAGTGTTTTGGCTTCATTGGGGACTGGGGAGCCACTTGGAGGGATGCAGGCTTATACTGGCACGATGGTCTGCATCTGTCCATGGGGGGAACCAGGATCCTAGGTGACATGTTTAAATGCTTCATTGGCAAGCATTTAAACTATCCAAGGGGGGAGACACTGAAAAGGAGCAGGGAAATACCAGCCTCCTCCCACAAAAAACAGTAGTTAGAGAGGTAAACACCAAGATAGAGAAGTCAGTAGGGAGCAGGACAGGGATAAATGCAGAAAAAGGCAGTAAGGACAGGGATAGGCCTAAAAGGGGTAAGGCCATAAAAAATAAATGGAAGGTGATGGGTACCAATACCCACAGTCTGTGCAACAAGCTCTCTGAACTAGTGGCCTTGATGGAAGAGGGATGCCTGGATATTGTGGCAGTCACTGAAACATTGTACACAGAGAACCATGACTGGGATGTCAACATACCAGGATACACAGTCTACAGGAGGGACAGGGTGGGTAAAATAGAAGGAGGAGTAGCTCTCTATATAAGGGAAGGGAAGGGATTAAAGCAACAGAACTAAAGGGTAAACAGGAAGTTGATGAGTCACTATGGGTCACCTTGGAGACAGGACATGGCACCACAATCCGCACGAGGGTTGTGTACAGACCCCCATCTCAGGGGAGGAAATGGACAAGGAAATGATAGAAGGCATCCTTAAAATGGCAGAAAAAGTGGAGATATTGTTGATGGGGGACCTGAATATGCCAGATGTTAACTGGAGAACCTTTGCTACAGGCACATCCAAGAGCAGGGTCATTCTTGATGCCGTACAGGTGGCATGCCTCAGGCAGCTAGTGTTGGAACCCACTCGGGAAGGAGCAATCTTAAACCTGGTACTCTCAAATGGGGAAGGAGAAAGGATCTCAGATTTAGAAGTGGGTAGCCATCTGGGAAGAAGTGACCACCAAACAGTGTGGTTCACAATAAACACAGCCATAGAGTCAAGCCATACAAAAACAAGAGTATTGGACTTTAGGAAGGCTGACTTTGGGAAAATGAGAGAAAGCCTCAGAAAAACACTAGCAAATGGGCAAGAAGGAGGGGTGGAGGAACAATGGGGAATGATCAAAACAGCCATCGCAGAGGCAACATGCCTTTGTGTGAAGCAAATCAACAAAAGAAAATGAAGGAAAAAACCACTATGGTTCTTAAAAGAGGTGGCAGGGACGGTTAAGGAGAAAAGGATATCATTCAGGAAATATAAGAAAACACAGAAGGAGCAGGACAGAGGACTTTATCAGTTAAAGCAGAAGGAGGCAGGGAAGGCAGTCAGAATAGCAAAGGCACAAAATGAGGAAAAGATAGCCAACTCTGTTAAGAAGGGGAATAAAACCTTTTATAGGTACATTAGGGAGTGAAGAAAGACCAAGGGAGGTATACAGAGACTTAATAAAGGGGAGGGAATGTGAGCAGAGGTTGACAGTGAAAAAGTACGGATACTAGACAAATATTTCTGCTCAGTATTCACAACGGAAGAGGAGGGAGAGGTACCTAAAACAAATAAGAGAGAAACTCTGAATAGGGGGGTTGATATCAGTTCTTTCACAGAAGAAAGGGTTTTGAAAGAACTCTTGAAACTGAGGGTGGACAAAGCAATGGGGCCTGATTGGTTTCATCCAAGAATTCTAAAAGAACTAAGGGTAGAGCTAGTAACACCACTGACTACTCTCTTAACAAATCATGGGAGTATGGGGTGGTACCTGAGGACTGGAGGAGGGCAAATGTGATTCCACTTCACAAAAGTGGGAGCAGGGCAGAGGCAGGAAACTACAAACAAGTTAGTTTGACTTCAGTGATAGGGAAAATGATGGAATCACTTCTGAACGAAAGAATTGTTGAGTACCTAGAGGCCACCGGGACACAGGACCCAAAGCAGCATGGTTTCACAGCAGGAAGGTCATGTCAGATGAACCTAATAGATTTCTTTGATTGGGTGACCAAAGTAGTAGACCAGGGATGGGCTGTGGATATGGCCTACCTAGATTTTAGCAAGGCATTTGACACAGTCTCACACAAATGATTAATATACAAGTTAGCCAGCCTTGGAGTGGGTCCCAAGGTGGTAGCCTGGATAAAAAACTAGCAGGACAACAGGACGCAAAGGGTAATAGTAAACAGAGTCCACAGTGAAGAAAGGAGGGTAACTAGTGGGGTACCGCAGGGTTTGGTACTGGGACCGGTCCTCTTTAATGTCTTTATAAGTGACATTGGAGAGCACCTTGAAGGAAAGGTATGTCTCTTTGCAGATGATACAAAGATCTGCAACAGGGTTGATACACAAGGTGGGGTGGAAAGAATGAAAAGGGACTTGGCAAGGTTGGAGGAATGGTCAAATATGTGGCAGCTCAGATTCAATGCAAAGAAGTGCAAGGTAATGCATCTGGGAAACAAAAACCCATGGGAAGAGTACACAATGAGGGGTGAGTTAATAACAACAACAAAAATCGAAAGAGACTTAGGATGAATTATATCAGATGACCTAAAGGTGGGCAAGCAATGTGAGAAGGCAGTAAGGAGGGCTGGGGGGATACTGGGATGCATAGGGAGAGGCATCAATAGTAGAAAACAGGAAGTTGTTATCCCTCTGTACAGACAGTTAGTGAGACCCCATCTGGAGTACTGTATGCAATTCTGGAGACCCCATCTCCACAAAAACATAGACAGAGTGGAGGCTGTTCAGAGGAGGGCAACCAAAATGGTGCAGGGTCTGCATCAGAAGACATACGAGGAGAGACTAAAGCAGCTTAATATGTATGCCCTTGAGGAAAGGAGGGAGAGGGGGGACATGTTAGAAACTTTCAAGTATTTCTAGGGAATTAACAAAGTAGAAAAGGGTAGTTTATTTCAGAAGAAGAGATGTGCAAGAACAAGGGGGCACAATTTGAAGATAGAGGGGGGACGGCTCAGAGGTAATGTTAGAAAGTATTTTTTCACAGAGAGGGTTGTGGATGCATGGAACAGCCTTCCTGAGGAGGTTGTGGAATCAGGAACAGTGGGAGAATTCAAGAATGCATGGGACAGGCATAAGGCAATTCTAGTGGGGGGTAGGAGGAAGTAAGCTGTCGATTAACTAGAATCTGCAGCTTATCCATCAAATAGGGAAATGGGCAGACTAGGTGGGTCAAGCAGTCCTTATCTGCCATCAAATTCTACTTTTCTATGTTTCTATGTTTAATTTTGGGATGCAACGCTACGTCCTTTTCTGGGGCCCAAACAACCGAAGAGCCGAGATGATCTGCTTGGCCTGTGAATCTAACATAATGTATGTCAGACTCTGTTTCTTTATTATTTATTCTCTTGACTGGTAATGAAGTGCCTGCAGTTTAAAAAGTCACCTGTGTCAGTATTACTTGCTGCTATTAGGATTGCTGGTCTTGGTAAACGTAAACTACCACAAATGGAATCCTGCTTTGAATTGTTTACCTAGACAGGCGGCCGTGTTTTTGGGCTGAGAATGCTGGCGCATTGATGCATTCTTTTTTGTTATGCTACTCCTTGGAAGTTCTGAAGTGTGGTGAACAGCTGTAAACATTCTGAACAGTGGCATAACAAGGCTGTGTTACTGCTGATTATGGTGGTTAATAGGGGCTTCCCATACATTATATGCATTTTGGGGAGACAGTGGAAGGGTAACTGATGGTGTACAATAGTGTTACAATACATGGGTTGCAAACAGGGAGGGAAGAGCTGCCAGAGGCATTGACACATCACATAGAGAAGTGCAGGAAGCAGGGTTGGGTGGAGAGGGGAGGAGGGGAGGGAGGAGGAGGAGACACAAGGGAGAAGGAAAGAAGTGTTAGGGGAGAAGAGCTGAGGCAAGGAAAGGACATGGATTATTCTGATAGTTGTTGGTTCCTTTGGTCACCATTGACCAAAAGGTACATAACTTTTCATGGCTCTTTATTTATAATAGTCTTACTCATTTAGTTCCACAAGTTTTGATGATATTTTTATCTTTCTTCTATCAAAATGTTATTATACATTTTGTGTGCTCACTTCAGAGCTGGAATATTTTTTCTTGTTGGTGACTTTTTTCTCTCTCATTTGCTTCTGAAACTCTTTTTTGCATTTTTACACACATGCTTAAAATATTTAGTGTGATTACAATCACAGCATGGTCACTTTCTGACAATAAATTTACTCTTAAATCTTTAAACTTATCAATATCCAAAAATTGCATGATAACCATGTCTATTAAACTTTTACCAGTGCTCGAGAAGAACATGGATTCACCATATTTATCAAATTTTGTGCACCCATTTATGAGAGGATAGAATCTTTTTAGAAATATCATAAACATGTGGAAATATCTGACCATGGGCCAGATATTCAAAACTTTGCCCTGGGGCAAAATTAGCACTGCTCGGCGTGCTAAATTAGCCTGGAACCAATAGCCTGCTATATTTAAAAGGGATAGCCCTGGTACTAAACCTGCTGAATATAGCATGCTAAGGAAGCCAGGCAAACTGGGCTGAGAGTGCAGTGCAAAAATAGCCCAGGAATAAGATAGCTCTGAATATAGTCACCAGGAAGTGCAATCCACAACAGCATCCCAGTTCACAGCGATGTGAAGGAAGGTAGAAGTGAATTTTGTTGATAATGTGCATGCTAGCAAAAGAGTAGAGTCAGTAAAGCTGCAAGCATCAGTGTATGTGAAGTTATATTGTGCAGAAATGTACAATGTTTCTGAAATTTTTACGCAACACAAACACATTTGTGCAGGTTTAGCATGGAGCTAAGCCGTTTGCCTGGCGCTATCACATTTGCCCAGGGCAAAACTTTGCTATATTCAAAAGTGACATGCAAATGAGCCTACTTAGGTAGTCTGTGGGCAAACATCCAGATTAGCATCTCATTATGACCTGATTTGCATGCAGTTTGCCAAGCGCTATTGCAGGGTCCCACAGCTCCACCTATAGATCAGTCTGGCAGTGCATGATGGTAGCTGTAGGCTACATTTTTACAGTACAGCATAGAATATTGTGCCCCTGGGGACTACACAGCATAGGCACAGGTGGTGGTGCTGCGTGCAATTGTCAAACTGTAGTTCCTGCTACAGTGCACAGCAGACACTATAGTAGCAAGGGTCCAGTAGTGTGGGGGACACAGCAATGCCTATGGTGTGTAGGCAGTGATGACCACTGCACTGTACACAGTGACAGGTCCAACTTGCAGGTGCTTACTGACAGTAGACATTACTGTTATGCTGTTGTGCAGACACCACTGGCATGGGATACTCACAGTGACATATACATGGCTGACTGTGTGTGCTGTGGGGCTGTATAGATGTGTGGTATGTGGCTGGGGGGTACATACCATTAGACAAGCACGCTGGTGTTGGGGTATTCCCAACATTGGCCCATTTGCACTGTGTGGCTTGTCCTTTTCCCAGCCTTGTGGCCGCACACAGCCTGTGGTGCAGCCTGGCCACTTGTACACCCTCCCCTCAACACCCTCCATGCCCACAGTGCTGCATGTGTGTGCTGGCATCTGTTGGTGTCTACTGAAGGGTGGTCCGCAGGTGTGTGCTGTATGGCTGCAATGCCATGGTGTCAACTGGGAGCCAGGTCACCACTTACTGCCTGGCATGGCTAATGCTAGTGGCAGATGATGGCATCATAGGGATGCCATCTGTGAGCAGCATGTTTCTTCTATGTCTGGCTTATTTCTAAGTTTCATATTTACTAGTTAGGGTTGCACAAAGCCTTGTAAAAGTTGCACAAAGTCATGTAAAGCAACAAAGTCACTCAAAGCTGGTTTGTCCAGAGTTAAGACTACCCTTTCCTGGGCGATAATTTACACTATGCAAAGTGCTACGTCAAGTCTCACAAAACACTTTGCACAGCGCTATTCGCTGAATATAGCATTGCGCCTGTATTCATGTACATGTCCCCTCAGTTTGACCCTTGCATACATTATAATTTTGCCTGGAGCTATTGCAATTTGCCCACGCTGTCTGACCTTTTGAAGATAGTGGACCCACGTAAACCCGGCGCTAACTCTGGCAAAGAGTTTGTGCCCAGCACAAGGTTCTGAATATCTGGCCAACATCTTTTGCTGCAACTATACATTCATCACAGAAAAATGCAAAACAAAGGCACCATTGCAATTTAAAATGTATGAATTTTATCATCCACAAGCATTTACACTGTGTATTCAGATATCTTGGAAGCATAGTTACATATGACAAACATAGGAAAATCACCAGAGAAGAAATAACCATTGTGAGGCTTACTTTCTCTTCCCACACAAAGAAACCCAGACTAGATTTCATAGTCAGCCCAATATAATAAAAGTACTTATTTAAACAATAACAGATGGTCAACATACCTACTGCATGCAGAGTGCACCCAAACAGGGGTGGTTGGGTGCACTATACAGGCAGTAGATATGGAGACTAAGTGCTATTTTTTCAGCAATTACATTTACTCTATTGATTTGACTCTGACATCCAGATGGGCTTATCTTTGTGTGTGGAGAGCGTGTTCACTTACAGTGATTATTTCTTCTCTGGTGTTAGCAGTCAGGGGCCCTGATGGTGGAGCTTAATTTTCACACAACTCTGCTGGAAGTAAGACTTAGGAAGCTTTGATTTGTGTTACTGCTCCAGCTCTAATGAAATGCACACAGTAGCTCCCCTTCCTGCCTTCTTCAGAAATGCCACAATCTGCATACATACTGCCTTATGCATAGTGAAAAAGCATGCTGAGAAAATAGGATCCGAGAAGATCTGATGTGAGAAAACATGATCAGAGAAAACGTGACTTGGCCTTTCTCACCTCATTTTACATGAAATTGATGTATTAGATATGAGACAATGTGATTCAAGAAAACACAGTTGGTCTTAACTTAGCTTTCTTACTTCATTTTACATGAGGTGGACATATTACTGTACATACAAGAAAACATGATGCATGAGCACATTATCTGAGAAAACATGATTGACCTTGACTTTGCCTTTATTTTTTTTTTTATCTCCACTCTGTTTCTCCTCACGCCATGCGGCCCCCATCTGACCGACTCCCCCAGCTCCATCCCCTGGAATTACCGAGGCTTACCTTATGCCCGGTCTGGGAGCGGTGCCTGTGGAGAGTCGGTTGCCATCCTGCCTCCGGCTGCTTTTTCCGATTTTTTTTCTCCCCTTTCTTACCTGAGGACCCCAGGAGAAGGACGCATGCGTGTGGAGGCACGCATGCGCCTTACAGCCCCGGTAACGGCACTCTTCCACCTGCCCCTATTGGCCTATCACCGGCACCCTCACTTGCACAGCCCATCGGCCTCCACCAGGGGGTAGCCAAGAGTGAGGGATGCCACCCCACCTCCCTGGAGAGGAGAGCTGCCTTGCGGCTACTCCATCCTGCTCCGCCCACCCCCACCATGCTAACCTCCGATGACCCAGGCTCGCTCCCGAACCCAGGTCACTGGTGTGCTGCGAGGTGCAACGTCCAGCACCTCAGCCCTCTGTGCCACCAGGCCGGCCCAACTTTGCCTTTCTTAAATTAATTTACATGAAGTGAATATATTGGCTTAAAAATGAGATTTAATAAACATGATTGGTGTTGACTTTGCCTTTCTCACCTAATTTATATAAAGTAGAAATAGAGCCAGTGAGGACTGGAGATGTTTCTGCCACTGAAAGTACTTAGCAGAGGAAGACTATGTGTCTGGTATGTTTCTGGACTGTTCAGGGTGGTTTCACCACCAGATTTACTGGATGACCAACTAGAAAAGCTGGCTGCAGTGAGAGTGAAACCATTGGACTTCTGTGGACTAATGATCAATGGCTTCTTTGGCAGTAGCATCATGCACCAAGCCCTAGTCTTTTACTCAGGCATACTGTAGCACCTGCCGAACTACTATGACTCTCAGTCCCTGTCTTGACTCCTTTTCTAACACCACTGCTTGCAGAACTGATATGTGTGGAAATGGCATGGTGGTACTTTTCTCTGCTCCCTTCTTTTCCTTTCCTTAATCCTTTTATCCTCCAGTTCTCATCCTCAAGGTTTCTACACAGTGTCATGATGGCAGTCACCCACACATACAGTACATGTCTGCCACCCCTTCAAACACACACTTTGAGTCCTCCTTATCCTCACATGGAGACCTAATGTCTCACTGCAGCAGCCTTGTTCTCTTAGTTTTCTCACTCAAAGCATATATATATATGTATATATATATATATATATATATATATATGGCAAAGAACCTCTGTGCGCAAGCACTGAGGCAATGGTTACCCCAAAGGACATTTGGCCGGGAAGCCAAGTTTCAAAGAAATACAAAATCACACATGCCCCCACAATGCAAAGCATCATGGGCTGCATATGCAAATCACCACACAATATTATGCTGGTTCAACTTTAAGCAGCAACGCATGGTGCTGAAGGGCCTCTCACATAGCTTGCAAAGAGTGCCAACAGAAGACATAGACACGTGTTTCATCCTACCAGGATTCATCAGTATGCTTCATCTGTTTGACACCCCAGTGGAATGAACCAGCTACCCTAAGATGGTCTATCTGGGTTATGTTGTACTGAAACCCAATTAAAACAAAAAACTATTTAAAAGACAAAAAACCCCTCTGTGCGCAAGCACTGAGGCAATAGTTTCCCCAAAGGGCATTTGGCCGGGAAGCCAAGTTTCAAAGAAAAAATCACACATGCCCCCACAATGCAAAGCATCATGGGCTGCATATGCAAATCACCACAAAATATTATGCTGGTTCAAATTTAAGCAGAAATGCATGGTGCTGAAAGGGCTCTCACACAGTTTGCAAAGGGTGCCAACAGAAGACATAGACACGTGTTTCATCCTATCAGGACTCATCAGTGTGTCTCGTCTGTTTGACACCCCAGTGGAATGAACCAGCTACCTGAAGATGGTCTATCTGGGTTATTTTATGGTGAACCCAATTAAAACAAAAAATTTTAAAGACAAAAAACCTCTGCGTGCAAGCACTGAGGCAATAGTTTCCCCAAACGGCATTTGGTCGGGAAGCCAAGTTTCAAAGAAAAAAAATCACACATGCCCCCACAATGCAAAGCATCATGGGCTGCATATGCAAATCACCACAAAATATTATGCTGGTTCAAATTTAAGCAGAAATGCATGGTGCTGAAAGGGCTCTCACACAGTTTGCAAAGGGTGCCAACAGAAGACTTAGACACGTGTTTCATCCTATCAGGACTCATCAGTGTGTCTCGTCTGTTTGACACCCCAGTGGAATGAACCAGCTACCTGAAGATGGTCTATCTGGGTTATTTTATGGTGAACCCAATTAAAACAAAAAATTTAAAAGACAAAAAACCTCTGCGTGCAAGCACTGAGGCAATGGTTACCCCGAAAGGGCATTTGGCCGAGAAGCCAAGTTTCAAAGAAATACAAAATTACACATGCCCCCACAATGCAAAGCATCATGGGCTGCATATGCAAATCCAAACAGAATATTATGCTGGTTCAACTTTAAGTAGAAATGCATGGTGCCAAACAGCCTCCCACACAGTTTGCAAAGGGTGCCAACAGAAGACATAGACACGTGTTTCATCCTACCAGGACTCATCAGTCTGCCTTGTCTGTTTGACACCCCAGCGGAATGAACCAGCTACCCTAAGATGGTCTATCTGGGTTATGTTGTGGTGAACCCGATTAAAACCAAAAAAACAACTTAAAAGACAAAGAACCTTTATGCGCAAGCACTGAGGCAATGGTTACCCCAAAGGGCATTTGACCAGGAAGTCAAGTTTCAAAGAAATACAAAATCACACATGCCCCCACAATGCAAAGCATCATGGGCTGCATATGCAAATCACCGCAGAATATTATACTGGTTCAACTTTAAGCAGAAATGAATGGTGCAGAAAGGCCTCCCACACAGTTTGCAAAGTGTGTCAACAGAAGACATAGACACGTGTTTCATCCTACAAGGACTCATCAGTATGCCTCATCTGTTTGACACCCAAGTGTCATTAACGAGCTACCCTAAGGTGGTCTATCTGGGTTATGTTGTGGTGAACCCAAAAACAAAAAAAAATTTTAAAAGACAAAGAACCTCTGTGCGCAAGCTTTAAAGATTAATTTCTGTGCCTTGGCCCACACAACCAGCAGTTACATTATTTGTCAAATAAATGCTTCAAACTTCATCTGCTCCTTTCTCAGTCTACCAAATTTACTCTGCTCTGCTTCATGGAGCAGAAAATATAAAGTAGAAAATAAATAAATATATCTATTATAGGGGCACGGTTATGCCCCTATAGTTAGGGTTGAGTAGGCACTTTAATGTTAATACAACAGCAAATTCAGCTCCACAGTCACAAGGGTGCAATTCCAAAAAGTGGCATTTCAATCCTGCTAAGAGCCACACAACCTCAGTCAGAGAATACCAACAAGTATAAATTTAATGTATAAATGTAAAAACACCAACATGACAAAAAGCTCCTAATCCAAGCTCATAACCTTGACTGGTTTTGTACTAATGGTACATCATCAGGAGGGTATGTTTCTAGAGTAATTACAAGCCTTAAATACTGGTTCTCTTAAAGACACAGTGTACATTTATCTATATACCAGTGTAAACAATACTAAAGTGCAACAATTTGCATTCATAATTCATTAGCAGCAGTAATAAAGTGCCAAACATACATAAACATTTGAAACCTATAATTTAAAATCTGGTAAAACACCATGTGCTACCACAACATCTGATATTTTTAACTTTAACTCGCAACTAGCAATTCCACTAATGCAGCAGTATTCCTTAATTCTTTATATGTATAAATAACAGCTCCGAAAGCTTCCGTTTCTGTAGATTGCCTTTATAGGAGGAGGACACAAATTGAATATAAGAAGCTGCAATTATTTGTTGCTGTTTTTCTGGAAAAAAGACACATATATCAGTCAATACAAATTTCTAGTTTAAAAACAGAAAACAAACATTAAGGAACAAAAACATCTGAGCATTCAGTATATGAATATAAATTAAGGACCATATATAGCCCTATCATTCATAATCACTAGGGATTTAGCACTTACTTTTCTTCTTGTTTTGAATACATGGTAATAAATCAATACAGTCATTTAATCCAGGTGGTCATAGGGCCCCCAAGGTGTAAATCCAATAGGTTTCCCTAACTCATAACCTATTGTCTATATTGCCCCCTCTTGGGCCCAAGTGTACCACTTCCAACCCACAGAACTTAAATCTGTGATCTACATCCTTATTTTTTGTAGTTCTACAGTGGATTGTAAGTGCACTTCTTGCATCATTATTACTTATTGACTGCAAATGCTCCCCCATACTTAGCTTCAATGCTCTTGTGGTTTTCCCCACATAAAAAGCTCTACATTGGCATGTAGCCAAATACACCACATTTTCTGTGATGCAGTTAATGAAGTCCTTAATGGGGAAGCTTTTCTCACTGTTACAACTCGTAAATGTCTTACATTCCAAAACTGAGACACAGAATTTACATGCCCCACATGTATGCATCCCGTCTGGCAATGGCCTTCTCTGTGGAGTACTAATAGTGCTTTTCTGGTAAGTATGGACCAATCAGTCCCTGATGTTAGGTCCCCTTTTGTACACCATCCTTGGTTTTTGCTGAGTTACACCCTCTAGAGCTAGTTCACCTTCCAATATACTCCAATTGTGGTGTACAATCCTTTGTACATCACCGGAGTGGCTGGTATACGTAGTAATGAAATTCAACCTACTGGGGTTACTCTCCCTATTCCTGGGGTTGAACAAACTTTCCCTATCCAAGACACCAACCTCTCTATGGGCTCGGTCTACTGTAGTCCCTGAGTATCCTCTGTTGATAAATCTGTTGCACATGTTTACACTTTTCTGTGCATATTCATTCTCCTCACTATAGTTTCTGCATACTCTTAATAGTTGGGCTTTAGGGATGTTAGGGAGCATGTGGTGTGGGTGGCAGCTGGAAACATGTAACAGCAAATTCCTGTCAGTTCCTTTCTATACAAACTGGTGCTCAAAGTACCATCTGATCTCTTTGTTATTTTTAAATCCAGAAAGGAAACAGAATCAGGACTACACTGAACTGAAAAAATTAAAATTCATATTGCTGGACGTCCAATGGATCAGGCATAGGGTCACTAGCGGAGCCTTTGTCTATGTACGTGGATGCACATGTTAAGAACTATGCGATAGGTCTTTCCTCATACATATGGGATATGACACATATTTTGGACGTCCTGGGTAACATGCAAATAGAACAATCTTGGCTTTTGGTGTCTATTGACATTGTATCCCTCTATACCATTATCCCCCCATGAAGGAGGGCTTGAGGCCCTGAGATATTGGTTCCATCAAGACGTTAGCCTACATCATGGTAGAGGGAGTTCTTGATACAGTGTGCAGAACAAGTCCTGACTAAGAACTACTTTCTTTTCCAGGAACAGTTTTTTCTGCCGCTAAAAGGTACAGCTATGGGTGCGACATTTGCACCCTATTATGTTAATTTGTACTTGGGTCTTTGGGAAAAAACAATTGTCTATGATTCATAGAGCAATCCTTATTGTGATAGGATTGACATCTGGCGTCACTTTATAGACAACATTTTTATTGTGTGGTGTGGCACACTTAAGGAGCTGGGGGAGTTTGTTAAGTATTTAGAGACCAGCAATATGAATTTCAAATTCATATTGCTAGTCTCTAAATACTTAACAAACTCCCTCAGCTTCTCAAGTGTGCCACGTCAGATGTCAATCCTATCATAATAAGGATTGCTCTGTGGGTCATAGACAATTTTTTTTCCTGAAAACCCATGTACAAATTAGTATAATTGGGTGCAAATGTCACACCCACAGCTGTACCTTTAAGCTGCAGAAAAAAACTGTTCCTGGAAAAGAAAGTAGTTCTTAGTCAGGATTTGTTCTGCACACTGTATCAAGAACTCCCTCTTGCCATGATGTAGGCTAACATCTTGATGGAACCGATATCTCAAGGCCGCAAGCCCTCCTTGATGGGGGTATTGGTATAGAGGCATACAATATCCATAGACACCAAAAGCCAAGATTGTTCTATCTGCATGTACCCCAGGATGTCCAAAATATGTGTCATATCCCATATGTATGAGGAAAGACCTATCACATAGTTCTTAATATATGTGTCCACGTACATAGACAAAGGCTTCACTAGTGACCCTATGCCTGACTCAATTGGACATCCAGCACTATGAATTTAAAGTTTTTGGTACAGTGTAGTCCTGATTCTGTTTCCTTTCTGGATTTAAAAATAACAAAGAAATCAGATGGTACTTTGAGCACCAGTTTGTTTGGGAAGGAAACTGGCAGGAATTCACTGTTACATGCCTCCAGCTGCCACCCACACCATATGATCTCTAACATCCCTAAAGCCTAACTATTAAGACTATGCAGAAACTGTAGTGAGGAGAAGTAATATGCACAGAACAGTGTAGACATGTGCAACAGATTTATCAACAGACGATACTCAGGGACTACAGTAGACCGAGCCCATAGAGAGATTGCCATCTTGGATAGGGAAAGTTTGTTCAACCCCAGAAATAGGGAGAGTGACCTTAGTAGGTTGAATTCCATTACTACATATGCCAGAGACTCCGGTGATGTACAAAGGATTGTACACCACAACTGGAGTATATTGGAGGGTGACCCAACTCTAGAGGGTGTAACTCAGCAAAAACCAAGGATGGTGTACAAAAGGGGACCTAATATCAGGGACCGATTGGTCCATAGTTACCAGAAAAGCACTATTAGTCCTCCAAAGAGAAGGTCATTGCCATACGGGCTGCATAAATGTGGGGCACGTAAATTCTGTGTCTCAGTTTTGGAGTGTAAGACATTTATGAGTTGTAACTGTGAGAAAAGCTTCCCCATTAAGGACTGCATTAACTGCACCACAGAAAATGTAGTGTATTTGACTACATGCCAATGTAGAGCTTTTTGTGCGGGGAAACCACAAGAGCATTGAAGCTAAAAATGGGGGAACATTTGCTGTCAATAAGTAATAATAATGCAAGAAGTGCACTTACAATCCACTGTAGAACTACAAAAATAAGGACATAGATCACAGATTTAAGTTCTGTGGGCTGGAAGTGGTACACTTGGACCCAAGAGGAGGAGATATAGACAATAAGTTACAAGTTTATGAGGCCTTTTGTAGGGTAGCACAGTCGTGACATTTCCTGTGGCAAAGCAGGAAGGGTGGATCAGTGGGATACCCACACGGTGACCTCATTTACAGGGGCACTAGTAATTTAACTTGTTATAACAAGTTATACAAAAACAAACAAACAAAACACAAAATCTAACTTTTGCTTGCATTTTCTTCCTTCTAATTACTCTGACCAGGTTATAAACCCAGCAAATTATCTAGAATGGATATCATTAACTGCAGGTGCTGCAGAACACTTTTCAGAAGAGCAGTTTTACAGGATTTAGGACACTGTCGTCCATGCAGGGCCATTGGAGATCTTAGGGCTCAGCTCCAGGCAGCACAGGCAGGGAATCCACTATGTGTTTAGTTCTGGCAGATGTTCCTGCTGGTATTGACCAATCTGTATCCGGCATGTTGAAGTCTCCTATTATCAGAACCTCACCTTTAGCTGTCATGTTTTGTATATCCTCTAACAGTAATGTGTCTATGTCCTCCCCCTGGTCTGGGGGCCTGTAGACAACCCCAGGTCTTATGGCTGTCCCATTTCCTGTTTCCAGGGTGACCCACAGTTCTTCTGGCTCCTTATGTGTATTCTGAATTTCTGTAGCTTTGATATTTTCATTAACATACAGGGCGACTCCTCCCCCCCTTTTTGCACCTCAGTCTCTTCTGAACAATACATAGCCAGGTACTGAAGTCTCCCAAGTGTGATTACTGGTAAACCACGTCTCACTAATTGCTACTATGTCCAGTTTAGCCTCTGACATAAGTGCTAAATCCCTAGTGATTGTGAATGATAGGGCTATATATGGTCCTTAATTTATATTCATATACTGCATGCTCAGATGTTTTTGTTCCTTAATGTTTGTTTTCTGTTTTCTTTTGTTTTTAGTTATTTAACCAGGTGAGACACACTAAGCTTAAAGCTTTTTTACAGGCGCAACCTGGGAGCACAGGGAAGTTAAGTGACTTGCTCACGGTCACACAGTATGCAAGTGGAAGCTGTGAGATTCAAACCCAGGTCTGGTCTGCTGGATGTCACCAGATTTGCAGCTCAGAGCCTTAAACCACTGTGCTATACTGCCTCCCTAAACTAAAAATTTGTATTGACTGATATATGTGTCTTTTTTCCAGAAAAACAGCAACAAATAATTGCAGCTTCTTATATTCGATTTGTGTCCTCCTCCTCCTCCTCCTATAAAGGCAATCCACAGAAATGGAAGCTTTTGGAGCTGGCATTTATACATATAAAGAATTAAGGAATACTGCTGCATTAGTGGAATTGTTAGTTGCGAGTTAAAGTTAAAAATATCAGATGTTGTGGTAGCACATGGTGTTTTACCAGATTTAAAATTATAGGTTTCAAACGTTTATATATGTTTGGCACTTTATTACTGTTGCTAATGAATTATGAATGCAAATTGCTGCACTTTAGTATTGTTTACACTGGTATATAGATAAATGTACACTGTGGCCCAGATATTCAAAGTGTGCCAGGCTGTGGCGCAAGCCTGGGGGCAGCTCAACTTGGCTGCGCAGGGGCGTGGACTCGGCGATATTCAACGGAGCTTCACCATGGCTCAGCATCTTTGAATATCGCACCCTGGCCACCCGCAGTGCGCATGGCGCAGTGGTACTGCACCAGCGCCAGTGGCCAGAGTGGAGCATGGGGATGCGCTAGAGCAAGTTCCATTGCGCTAGGCGCAACAACCGTGATATTCAAAAGTTGACATGAAAATGGGGCCATAATGTATGCAAGGCACAAATGGGGCCATTTTCATGTCATTATGGCCCCATTTGCATGCAGGTGCGCCGATCCCCGACGACTTGCGACTGGCTCCTTGCCAGGCAGCAGCCGTCGAGACCATCCTGCAGTGTGGCAATGTGCCCCACAGCCCGATCATGGGCTGCAGTAAAAAAAGAAATAGAATCCCACATCCTTGGTGGTCCAGTGGACCGCTGCCCACCTGATCACAGGCTTCAGTAAAAAAGATTACACCTCTATCCCTGGGGGTCCAGTGGACCGCTGCCCACCCAATCACGGGCTTAAGTGTGAAAAAAAGATTACTCTGATATCCCTGGTGGTCCAGTGGACTGAAGTCTGCCCGATCACGGGCTTAAGTGAACTAGTACCGACCCCCATATCCCTGGTGGTCTGAGCGGACCCCCCTCCCCACCAGCCCACAGTCCCCACTGCACCACTTCCCCAAAGGTCAGTGGCGGTGCTAACACCCACCACCTGCCGCCCCACCACCCGCCGGCACCGTCGATAGGGCTGTATGCCATTGGTCCCTGGCGTGAGCCAATGATAGGCGTGCAATATACCGTGCCACATTCCCGATATGTGAATGGATTACATATCTGGAATGTGTACAGTATGGGATGCATGCTTGACAGCTCACGCTGTGGACCAATGGGCATACAGCCCCTACCCGGCGGTGTCAGTCGGCGGCGGTGCGGCAGGCGGGTGGTGTGCTGCCGCTGACCTGAGGGGAGCAGGGTGGGGGATCAGTGGGCGGGTGGGGAGGGGTCCGCTGGTCCACCAGGATATGGGGGTCGGTACTAGTTCACTTAAGCCCGAAAACGGGCAGACTTTGGTCCACTGGACCACCAGGGATATAGGAGTTATCTTTTTTTCACACTTATGCCCGCGATCGGGCAGACTTCAGTCCACTGGACCACCAGGGATGTAGCAGTAATATTTTTGCAGACTTCAGTCCACTGGACCACCAGGGATGTAGGAGTAATATTTTTTCACACTTAAGCCCGCGATCGGGCGGGCAGTGGTCCACTGGACCACCAGGGATATAGGAGTTATCTTTTTTTCACACTTAAGTCCGTGATCGGGCAGACTTCGGTCCACTGGACCACCAGGGATTTAGGATTAATCTTTGTTACTGATGCCCACAATGGGGCATGGAGAATGCCACGGTGCAGCTGGGCTCGGTGGCCACCCACAGGTGGCAGCTGCCGTGTTGTGTCCTGCAGTGTGGCAGCTCACCTGTGGGTGGCCATCCGTTGTTCCTTTTTGGATCAACTTGTGCTGGTGCAGGTAGGGGTTGCGACGCATGGCTCCTCACATCCTGGGCTGAATATCGGGCTGTGCAGAGTATGCATGGGCATGCCCCCCCTACCTGCACCTGCATACGTTACTGATGCACTCCGGCACATCGGGATTTTTGCCAGGTGCAAATACCGTTTGAGTATCGCACCGGGGTGCATCAGTGGGTTGCGCATGGTGCAACACTGTTGCTCCATGTACAACCTTTTTGAATATATGGGCCTGTGTCTTTAAGAGAACCACTATTTAAGGCGTGTAATGACTCTAGAAACACACCCTCCTGATGATGTACCATTAGTACAAAACCAGTCAAGTTTATGAGCTTGGATTCTGAGCTTTTCGTCATGTTGGTGTTTTTATATTTTATACAACAACGTTATGCCTTTTTGGTATTCTCTGACTGAGGTTGTGTGGTTTTTAGCTGGATTTAGATTTTAATGTTAAACCTCAAATTTTGCAGCTTAATAATTTTGCAACCCTACAACAGATTTGCAGAAAATTTGGTATGTGCTGTCTTGTGGGGTAGATCTCCTGACATGCAGAGTTTTGTTCCAGTTTTTTTTGCACTTTTTTTCTTATTGCCCTGCATGCAGATGGTGTATAATTTTAGTGTAAAATGTGTATGGTAGAAAGAGCTGCAGACACAAAACAGGCTTGTGCTTGTTTGGTGAAAAAAAATATTAAGCTGTTCCAAAGCTATTGCATTTTTAAGATCCCATTATTTTCAGTACAAATTTCACTTTCCAGCATAGCAGAAAGGAACAAAAGAGGATTTTGGTCTTATGAAAAAGGATTCTTTTTCATGAGGGGCCGATCCTTTTTTGCCAGAAAAAATTCCTTTTTTGTGAGCTGCCATCTTGTTTTCTCTATTTTCACACAACAAACTGTCATAACTCTGCCCAGGAGTGTCTTCTACAGATATCCAACATATACATTGCTCATGGAGTGTTGATGAGCTTCACTGTGTAATTTTGTATAGCTCCCATGCCCTCCCAACATTTTTTTTCAACTATTTAAATCCTTTTTTGCCACTCGCTGAGTTCCTTTTTCATGAGTCCTTTTTCCTTCTAGCAGAAAAGGAAATCAGTTCGCGAAAAAGGATTTGACTGTGCCATCCCCTTTTAAATAAAGTATGCCATTATTGATCAGTGGCGCCCCCCCCTCCCATCTCCCAGTTTATATATCAGGTGTCTCATGGCCCCCCACCTTCTGATTCCCATATATTTAAAAAAAAATTGGTGTCCAGTGGTACCCACCCCCTCCGATTCCTATATATATTTAAATGTAATTGTGCACCACTTTGGGCACAGCTCATAGGTGTCCAGTGGTACCCCTCACCTTCCCATGTCTCTTTTAATATTATTATTATTCTGTTGATGGGTACCCCCTACCCTCCGATCTCCCTGTTATAATCTGTGCAGAAAACTGTCCATCCATGTCTTTATTTTATTTTTATTTTTTTAAACCTGTTAAGAAAAACTGTCCACTGCCTCTTGCACCTGCAACCCCCACCCAACCTCCCACTGTGCACCCACCTCCCTGAAGCCCCTTACACCCACCCACACACCCTCATTCACCTGAGGTGCTCACAGTGTAAAGATCCACTCTTTGATCAAAGACATGTCTTGCTGCAGGAATCAGCGACTACTGTATGATCACTAAAGGTAACTGTGGTTCAGTTCCGACTGTAGTTACCTTACCTGTCATATAGCTGGTAGGGGGCATGAATGAGCGGCTGCCTTTCTGCAACTGAGGGGGATGCAGGAGAGTGACTGTCTTTCTGCAGCTGGGGGTGTGTGGGTGAATGACTGCCTTTCTCCATCGGGGGTGGGGTGGGGTGCAGGTGAGCATCTGTCTTTCTGCAGTGGGGGAGGTGCAGGTGAGCAATTGACTTTCTGTTGCTGGGGGTGTGGATGAGCAACTGTCTTTCTGCAGCTGGGGGGTGCAGGTGAGTGGCAGGGGGAATGTGAACACCTCTTGACCCATGTCCCTCATTCAAGAAGGGTACTGAGTACATGTCCCCTGCAATGCACCCCATTCCCAGTCAGTTCCAGTGTATTATAGGGGTTCCTTATTTTCAGGTTGAATTCTGTAACAACCATTGGGTGGAATGCAGAATTCAGTAAATTGCTCTGGCACGCCATCAGATTGGATATTGGGTCTTCATAGGTCAGTTTGCCTGATAGCTCACAAACCTCTGCCGACTACTGGCACTGCACTTTAACACAATCAGGTTATTCTGTGAAAATGCAAAACAATAAAACCTCAAATGTGTTTTCTATTGCAAACGTAAGTTTACAGCTGGAAACCAAGTTTCAGTCTTATTAAAAGTCCTTATGTTACAGTGCAGGAGAAAGCTGATTGTGCATGTTTCTTTTTATCCTGATTTGTACCCTCCTCAACTTGTATTCAGCCCAGAAGGGCCAAAACTCTCAGTAACTTCCATTGGCAGCAGAGAGAGCTTCTCATACAGTGCTGCCTGCCCATGGCTGTGTGATTGCTCTATGTTTCTCAGTGGGTGATCCTCCCACCTTTTTGAATCTGTACTATATTCTTGCAATTGAAGATTCCCTACCCCTCCCCCCCAAAAAAAATCCTGTTTCATGGCCCCTATAGTGTCTCTTTCTGAGATTTGCTGAAATGGGCATATTTGCAGCCCCCTCTGTCTCCCATACCCAACAACTTTGAAGACGGAACACTTAAACTGCAGTTGTGTAGTCCAGCTATCTAGAGCATGCATGTTTCTGTAGGCAGTTCTTTTGGGGAAGGCGTTGGATTTCTGTTAAAACGTTGAATAATATACCTTGTACCCTGCTGATATTTTCTCATTATTTTAATACATCAAGTCTAGCACAGAATTAAATCGTATGCATATCTTATTTCACTGTTCTGTTCTATGTTCTCTTAGTGACTAGCTATATGAATATGATATCTAATGAGATTATGCCGCACAGATCTGTATTACATTACTGAGTCCTTTTTTGGGATGCTATTATGAGACTATGCCTTCTACCTCAGCTGAATATACTTTTGTGTTTTCTTTTGTATCAGGCGAAAAATTTCAATAAAAAGTTTAACTACAAAACAAGCAGTCCAGCATAAGTGTATTGTGTTTCTGTGTTGGCAACCCAAGGACCATGCATCCTTGACTGGGGGTGCACTTTCTGTCTGTGGCACCAATGACCCATGTAGTTCATTCCTGGATGTTTTGCCGTCCAGCCACTGGGAAAATTGTTGCTCACAGAGCCACTAGTAGGCTGTTCAAGGCACCTGTAGAGGTTGGAAATTTTGTTGTCAAAAATGGGTTAAAGGTCCCAGCCACCTATGTGATGGCTGTTGGTGCTCTCAGGCTGTGTCACTTTGTGACATTGCAGGGCCACAATCTGTCAGGATAGCAGTGTACAGGTCATCAGCTGAACATAATGACTTGAAGACTGGGAGGACTGGCAGTGAAGAACAAACAGCTCAATGAAGGAAACCCTCAGTGACTGCACAGTTGTGGCTAATGTTAACCAGGAGTTAGTTTTTTTCCTGATTTTTTTTTTGTGTATCCCATTTTCCTGCCCTCGCCAAGTCACCAGCTTTTTGTTGGAAGTGCCAAACATAACACCTGCTAGCCATGATGCCTCTGCACAATTACCCAAAACAGAGCCCTAGCTCTGTGTCTCAGGAACACAAATTCATTTATATGTTCTTGATAACTAGTTACGTCCACTAGAACAAAAAGTCCCATTCTCAGGGGAGACACATAATTAGTTACATGTGGAAATACAATGTACAGATTTAAGGGTATAAAATGCAAAAAAAAAAAATTATATAGGCCAGTTTCGAAAATGGTTGAAACAATGAACGAGACATCCAGGGTAAACAAATTATCACATTTTATTCACAAGACCTTGCTGGCTTGGCATTTGTAGACCTCCATAGGAGACAACTTTCACTCCTTCCACTGGCACCGACACTGTGCCTCAAGAGTCAGAAACATGGCATTGCTACAGTTTTAGTTCATTTGAAACTTGTAAAAGCTTTATTGAAACCATGTATATGACATAAAAGATTTGGAGCATGACAATTCACTCCCAGCATTTTGCTCCCAACAACTGGCTCCTGGCAACTTGCTCCAGCAATTGGCTCCAGTGACAGTCCACCCCTGACAAGTCACTCCAGGGTGGAGTTAATTAACTTACTGGCTTACATGAGTCAGCCAGTTGTTGTGGAGTAAGTGGACTGGTTCAGCACAGAAGCATTTTCCATTAATGCAATTTCCCCAGCCTACCTTCTGTGAACACATGACGAAACACGGATTCCAACTTTAAGGGAGGATTGAGAGAAAAAACAGCTGTTAATGCTGCCTGCATGTTTTCCTTGAGTTCCACTGCAGGAGCTGAACTAAGAAATCCAATCAGCCTTAAGTTTCTGAGCAGCATCGTATTCTCAATCCTCTCTAGTTCTGAGGACTGTGCTAGCTGTTCGTGCATTGAGTGTTTATTGCACCCTCGACAGTCTGTGTGGATTCTCTGCTCTATGGCCGCACAGCGTTCAGAGATATCAGCGAGCATGGTCTTCACTCATTGACAAGATTTTCCCGCAAGCCAGTAATTTGATTAACTCGGCCCTGGAGTGAATTGTTTTTTTTTGGGGGGGGGTTGTCACAGGAGCCAATTGTCACCGGAGTGAGTTGTCAAGAGCTAGTTGTTGCAGAGCGAGATGTTGGGAATGAATTGACATGAACCTTGAAAGATTATTTGAACTGTATCAGAAATAATAAGGCAATGCAATGCTTGTTCAAATAAATCATCCTATATTTACTATTTGTTTTTTTAATTTTTTCTCCATCAGTGCCTGTTTGACTTTCAGGCCTGGGCATGTACTCCTGTTGTGAACTATAATAATAATTTATAATCTATAAAGCAGAAAATCATCCATAGATGTCTTTATATTATTTGTTAAAACCTGTTAAGAAAAAATGTCCCTCCATCCTTGCCCATAACCCCCCCTCCAACCTCCCACTATGCCCACCTCCCCGTCCTCCTACTCCCTCCACACACCTCACTCACCTGAGGTGCTCACAGTGTGAAGATCCACTCTCCAATCAGAGACACATCTTGCTGCTGGAACTGGTGACTGTTGTATGATAGATAAGGTAACTGCGGTTCAGTTCCAACCACAGTTACCTTACCTGTCATACAGCAGTCACCAGTCCAGCAGCAAGACATGTCTTTGATTGGAGAGAACCTTCACATTGTGAGCACATTAGGAGTGAGGTGTGAGGGAGTAGAGCAGGAGGGAGGCACAGTGGGAGGTCAGGTGGGGGGTTGCATGTCATGAAGGGCAGTAAATTTTTTTTCTTAACGGATTAAAGAAAAGAAAATAAAGACATTGATGGATGTTTTTCCTGCATCACAGATTATAACAGGGAGATCAGAGGGTGGAGGGTACCCACCAATGGAATAATATTATGAGGGACATGGGAGGGTGGGGGTACCACTGGACACCAAAGAGCTGTGCCCGAAGTGGTGCACAATTATATTTAAACATTTATGGGAATCTGAGGGTGGGGTGTACCACTGGACACCAATGTTTTGTAAAAAAATAAATCAGAATTGGAAGGTGGTGGGGCACTAGACACCCTTAACAGGTTTTAAAAAAATAATAAAATCAAGGGACACAAAAGCAGGGTGGAAAGCTCTGTTTAAAGCCCCTGGCAGCTGTGAATAACTAATTTCAAGTGCTCACCAAAAATTTAATGTATTTTGTGATTAAAACATTTATTAACTGAATGCACTCATGATGATTAGGGGCTCTAGTAGAGATATTGTAATTGGTTTTGTGGCTGATACCCATGGAACACAAAGTAGACAATTGGTCAGGCTGCTCCCTTTGTCAGTACTGTTACATTGCCTTTCCCAAAATGTCTACTTGAGGCTCTCCTTTGCACAAGTTATATCTGGTGCCAAGAGACATATCTTAAATGGCGATATTGTGTTCAGCTGTTTCTTCAGTAGTGGGTTACCTGTGCACACAAGGGGCAGACTGTAGGGCAGAACAAAGATCACTAGGTCACTGAAACATTTTACAGGTCAGGAGGGGGGTACTGAGTTTTAGTATGCTAACCAGAATACAAGTTCAGTTACAGGACTGGCTCTCTAAATGTTAGTTAAATGTTCAGTCAAACAGTTCTTTTTTTTTCCTGGCTAGTTCAGCATTGTTGTTCAGTCCATAGAATTAGCCATGGTTCCTTTATTTTTTAACATTCCAAGTTTTGCACCAAAAGGTACAGTCAGAATAGTGGTAGTATGCTGAACCTCACACTTAGGGATTGTCAGCTAGTCTACACTGCAGAGATGACAGTATAACAAAATGACTGCCAATCCACAGCAGTATCCCACAAACCAGAAGGAAGGGCTGAAGATGCTACTCGCCAGACCTCTAAGAAGCAATACTGGATAATGGGCACTTTGCCCTCCCCCCCAGGACTCAGTGGAGTGGATGGAGGTCAGCTACCCCCCTTTGCTGTCTTCAGTTGGCAGGTACATGCATCACACTTAGTCACAAAATGGCTTGAGAAATCCACCCATATATAACAGAGTAATCTAAGTTCCATAGAACTACTAGTCTGTCACAGGCACCTCCCAAGGTAAAGAAGATGAGGACCAGACTTCCAATCTCTATAACCCCCATGTATTAGTGTGGCCATCCAACTGCCTTTTTCTATGTATGAGCAAAGCAAAATGCATTGGACCCTGCACTCCCACAACAAAATGCATGGAACCCACAGTAAAATAGGTACACTATTACACTATCTCAAAAAGTAAGGAAATAAGTTGCAAAAAACTTCATTAATGCCCCAGCTAGGGTCAAAGTGGCAAAAGTTGTGAAATCTGGTGTTAGGGTTTCTAACCGTAACACACCAGTCCTCGCTGATTCACTTAGTGACCACTTTCCGATCATGTGCCATTGGTCCAATAAAACAGCAACCCCCCCCAAAATTGCAACTAATCAGGTCCTGAAGGCAGAGCAATTAAACTCCCTCAAGACCCACATTAGCAAAAAGAACTGGTTCCCAGTTGGCACTTTGTGGGATGTTGACAAGACCCTAGATCTCTTTATCTCCTCATTTAATGCAGCTTGTAACATCTTTGCCCCTATAAAAAAGCACATTATAAAGGGGATTACCAACTCATGGACCACCCCAGCCTTCCTGGACATTATGAGGAATAGGGACCACCTTTGTAAAAAAGCAAGAGCTACTGGCAGGTGGGTGAACATCCAACAGTACTGAATCGCAAGAAACACATGTACGTGGGAGATTAGAAAAGCCAAAATACGGCACTTCAAAGACTGCCTAACAACAACTTGGGGAGATGGCAAAACATTCTGGGACAACATAAAGGACCTCACAGGCAAAGCTAGAAAAGCCTCTCCCTCAATGCTCCTAGTAAATGGGGAAGTTACACAAGACCACAAAGTGATAGCTGACACTTTCAACATTGCATTCTTGCACCTTAGCAGCATACTCTCACCAGAATTCCTTGAGGCAGCCATGAATAACTTAGGAGATACTAGCAGTACTGACAGGGATCCCCACACCAGAACCCCCTCTTCTTTTTTAAGGAAATATCTCGTGTTGAGGCCAAAAAGTACCTCCTACGGTCTTTTGGTAAATCGAGACATAGTTATGATACACTTGACCTGCGACTAGTTGCCGTAACACTGGATGAAGTACTAACACCACTCACCAAAATCCTCAATCTATACCTCTGACTAGGACAATTTCCCTAGAGATGGAAAGCTGCAATGGTCACCCTGGTCCACAAAAGTGGTGACCGGGCCAACCATGCAAATTACCGCACCATTTCAAATCTTCACCCCCACTCACCAAAGCACTAGAACAGATTGTCTCTGACCAACTGGTAGACTACCTTGATAAGTACAGCTTGCAATTTTCCCAGCAGCATGGATTCTGAAAGGGACATAGTACATCAACAGCATTACTTGAATACACTGTCACTCTTCATGAGGCCCTAGACCAGAGCCAGCTGGTGGGGGCAATATACATCGACCTCACCAAGGCTTTTGACATGGTCAGCCATAAACTACTACTCAGAAAACTCCAATCCACTGGTCTCTCACTAGATACTGTGTGCTGGTTCAAAAGCTACCTCACCAACAGAACACAACAGGTCAAAATAAATGGAGCTATCTCCGACAGTAGACTAATAATCACAGACATACTGCAAGGGTCGATCCAGGGTCCCCTCCTGTTTAGCTTGTTCCTCTACCAACTCCCCAAAGCCTGCACTGAAAGGATACTCCTATATGCAGATGACACTGTCATCTTTGCCAACAGTCTCAACTCACAAACATTAGAGGACCATCTCCAAAACAACTTTGCCACAGTGGAGATGTGGTTCTCCAACAACAAACTATTCTTGAACTATAAAAAGACCAAGGTAATGTTGTCTGAAAATCCACAGAATAAGCATAAATCATATTCATTGACTATATACAACAACTTGCATGCACCATTAGAACAGGTACAGGTCTTCAAGTACCTAGGAGTCATTCTCGATAGCTCTCTTTCCTACATCCGCCATGTCAATCATGTTACTAAGGCCGTCAATACTAGAATTGGCCTGTCATACAAACATCAACATTGTATTACCCCTGAGGCTCTGTTGCTCATAGTCAAAAGCTCAATCCTTTCCATTATTGATTATGGGCTTGTGGCATATGGAGCGACCACAGACAATACCCTCAAAAGAATTAGAATTGCCTTAAATAAATCCTGTAGGCTAGACTTAGGAGATCACAGGCTAACACATACTTGCCACCTGAATGCCCAGACCAAATGGCTAAATCAGAATGGTAAAATTAAATACTAGATCAGCCTCCTAGGGCAAAAAACCCACCTTGGCCTCCCCCTGACAGCCTTACAAAACTTACTTAATCCAGCCACCAACCAGCATTGGATGAGAGGTACAGCAAGAAACTCACTTCAAGTCCCTTTCTACCACACATAACAAGCACAATGTTCATTTGCTTAGAGTGCCCTGTTGGCTCAATAACCTCCCACCTATCATAACCGAAGAACAAAAACTAGGACCATATAAGAAAAAACTCCTACAGCACCTCTCCTCTCTTAGCTGCTGTGACTGCCACTCCTTAACACTGCACCCACCTGAGTTTCCCACCCACCCCTCCCTACCCCTAAACCTAACTGTCCTGCTCTCTAATACACCCCATACTCTCACTCCCCTCTATTTATCTTACTCACCCTAACTGCATCCCTTCATTGATCACTACATTTCTCTCTCTCTCTCTCTCTCTCTCTCCCATATCCCCCCATTTCAACTAAATTCCTTACTGCCCCCCCATCCTCATGTCCACTCTCCGTCCTTACAAAGTCAACTTTAACTGCTATAGCACTATATGTTTAATATGTACTGTCTATTATTATATTGCCCTCAAGGTGTTTGCACTAATCTCTGTATTATTATTGATTATATTTTACTGTATCTTATATGCAATTTGTACCTGTTTATGACATGGAATCTTTGTAAGAAAACTTCTAGCTTAAAGGTGTTTCACCAAGACAATCAATCAATCAATAAATAAATAAATAAATAAATTAATAAAACCCCTCCCAAAGCAGGCAGGAGAGCAGCTGTGGGGTGTGCCTTGGGCTTCTCAAGCCTAACGCTCACCCGATTCTCATACAGTCTACACATCTGACCTTATTTACAGATGGAATGAGGCGAGTGTTAGACTTTTGTCACTTTGACCCTAACTGGAGCATTAATGAACTTTTTTGCAACATATTGATATATATACATATATATGTTGCAAAAAAACATTGTTAAAGCTCCAGTTAGGATCAAGCAACAAAAGTTGGGAAATGGGGCATTAGGGTTTCCCTAACACCCCATCCTCCCAAACCAGGCAGGAGAGCAGGTGTGGGATGTGCCTTAGGCTTCTCAAGCATAATGCTCACCCCATTCCATCTGTAAATAAGATCAGATGTGTAGACTTTATGAGACTGGAGTGAGTGTTAGGCTTGAGAAGCCCAAGGCACAGCCCACTCCTGCTCTCCTGCCTGATTTGGGAAAGTGGGGTGTTACTGAAACTCTAACACCTCATTTCCCAACTTTTGTCACTTTGACCCTAACTAGGGCATTAACAAAGTTTTTTGCAACTTATTTCCTTGCTTTCTGAGATAGTATAATAGTATCCTTATTTTAGTGTGGGAGCACAGGGTCCTTTGGACCCTGTACTCCCATCCCCCCATAGATGTATATATGTAGCTGTGGAAGCACAGGGCCCTCTTGACCCTGCACTTCCATTTATAGTACAACAGTGACCAAATAGTCAGCATAGACTTCCTGTTATCCCACCTCACGTACCCGTTACAGAAAATTTTCCAAGCCCCACCAAAACATAATTCCGTACAATTACAATGCCATTCCATGCCACTGGTGTAAAAATGCATTTTGGCCAGGATTTGAAAAATGACATCTGTGACATACATGAGGTAGGTTAATAAGAAGGTATGTTGAAAATCTGGGGTCAAAATATTTAAAATTTTAAAAGTTACAAGTGGGCATAGCAAAATTGCAATAAATGGTCATAACTTTGGTATTTTTTTCATATTTTGACCCCACATTTTCAACATAGTCTTCTTATGACCCCACCTCATAAACCTCATAGGTGAAAATTTTCAAATCTGTGTCAAAACACCATTCCGCACCACAGGTGTGAAAACACTTTTCAGGCAGGATGTGAAAAATAACAGCTGTACTGTTCATGAGATGGTGTGAACAAATGGCTATGTTGAAAACTTGAAGTCAAAATATTACATAGATACATAAACAGTGTCGGCAGATAAGGGCCTATGGCCCACCCAGTCTGCCCATTTAAGTTTGTAAGTTCAGTTTATGTTTTCCAGGAAGTCTGTTGCCCCTTACCCCTGACCTCCAGAATTCCTTTATGTCTATCCCATGCATACTTATTAAAGTTATGTACGTGCATAGAAAAGTTTCATAGAATGCTCATAACTCAGCCATTTTTAGGAATTTTCTCACCAAACTTTTAATATGTCCTTTTTGGGACCCCACCTAATGAACAATGGCACTGTTATTTTGTTAACTGGGCCCAAAAAGTGATTTTTCACAGTGACTGCGAAATCACCTTCTGGCCTGTTAACGAGATGACAGTGACATTGTTCATGAGGTGGGGTCCCAAAAAGGCCATATTGAAAATTTGGTGTAAAAATTCCAAAAAATGGCAAAGTTATGAACCTAAGTTCAAAAAAACATTGAAATATATTATAAGGTACTTACCTTGATTTCTCAGTTCCAAGTTCGGCTTTGAAGAGTGCAGACATGTCCTGGTCCACAGAAGATGACAGACCTTGATCTCCGGTGGAAAGCACTGGGTAAAGAGGGTGTGTGGTGTGGTGGGTGATCAGTGGGAGGGTTGGGATGGGGAAGGGTGGTGGGGACAATGAGGTACCATTTTCTATTTTCAGGTTAAAAAAAGACATCAGGAGACTGTTTCCTTTTTTTCAGGTGTTTTAAAATAAAATAAATATTTTGGTACACTGGGGGTGGGCTCCCCAGTGTCCCACACTGCTGTGAGGGGTTAAATGCTGACATGGGGATTGGGCCCCCAATGTTGGAACATTAATAAAGCAATGGGCTGTGGGGGGGTATCCGACACTGGGAGGTGGGCATCCCAGTGTTGTACTATATAAAATAAAATGAAATACAGAAGGGACTATGGGACGGTGATCGGATGGGGGGGTGCCACTAGACACCCGGGAAAAATGGGGGTTCATAACTTTTTTATGTGGTACATACATCATAGTTTTAAAAGTATGCAGTGTACCCTAGTCTGCTGCAGAACCCATTTTACAAGCATGATCACATCAAATCAATCCTACCTACATACTGCCATTTGATTTTGCTAACTTTCCTGCTTGAAGGCGATAGTGATCCTGATCCAAGGTGCCAGCCAGCCAGTGGTATTTATTATTCTTTTGAGCAGAAATGCACATTTGTTCCAATTAAAATGATTACAACTTAAACAAAAGTACATTTTTGGTTTGGGGCTCGAGGTGAGGGGGGCCCAATGGAGGTCCATTGTCCTGGGCCTTCAAAAATCTGATGCCAGCCCAGCACCACCTTGGGAGAGAGAAGAGAACAGCATTATGGCACATTCTTTGGACAGCTGGGAGTGACACTGATACAGTCCCTGTCAACCCAATCTGTGAATTGGGTCCCAATTGCCAGTCACCAATTGGACAGGCAGGAAGGCTATCGCCATATCAGTGGGCTGGGTTCAAAATGGTAATTTTATTTATGGACCAATAAGCAGGAGAGGCACACAGTGCTAAGGCTCATTTCCAGATGCAGGAAATGGAACATAAAGTAAAACAATAGAGACACAACGGCAGCAAGCAACAACTGAAAGCAGTTTGGTTTCAGCAGGGACAGGTATTGCTCGCTCTCACCCCACATTGCTTTCCCTCCCTCCCTCTTGCTCTGCAGGCTCAGTTGGCTTGGTGATAAATTGTTTTTGAGCCCTTGGTGGGCCCCTCCTCTGGTGTCATGGCCCTGGGCAGTTGCTCATGTGGCCCGGGTGCTAATGCCATTGGCACTGCTGACACAAGGAGTTAAATTAAAATCTTACTGGCTATAAAAAAAAGTAAAATTACACACAGACAAGTGGTTTTAAATATGTTATTACTACAATAATTTAATCATTGACTTCAGCTTCACAGCAGATCTCTTGTAAGCAATGGTTTTGACACCAGGGCAAGAGCAGCTCACTATTTTTACTGCAGCTGGCAGAACGAGTTCAGGTGCAGTTGCAGAAGTCAAGAAAACGTGGTAGAAGACTCCTCTCACTAAGCTGGCCAAGAAAAAGTATTTCTGGAGCTAATTGTGAAAAACAAACATCAGAATCTAGCTAAACAGGGCCCATTTAGCTAGATTCTGGTGTTTTTTTTAAAATAACAACATTTATATGTATTTTGCAGGTTTTTCAGTTGATGAAAACAAAAAATCAAGATGGTGACTCCCGAAACAGGATTTTTTCGTCATGAAGAAGGATTTTGTTCTCGCAAAAAGGAACATGCTCTCACAAGACTAAATTCTTTTTTGTGAGATCAAATCCTTTGTCAAACTCAAGACATCTATTCTGAAAAATGAACTTCCCATAGGATATAATGGGAACTAAAAAACTGAATAACATTGCAACAGTTTACTATTTATGCACCAAACTAATAGTGGCAGTTCTGTTTCCCAAGTTCTTTCTACCATAAAATAAATCACACCAAAAATTCCACACCATCTGGGCACAAGGCAAGGAGGAAAAAAGAGCAAAAATGGGTGACTTTTTACTTTCCTTCACTATCCGGATCTCAGAATCCGCACATCCTACCAGAACCAAACTTGCCACATCAAGAGATCTACCCCCACAGGACAGCGCATACCAAATTTTATGCAAATTGATTGATTGGTTGCAAAAGTACTAAAGTACAAAATTTGAGGTTTAACATTAAACAGGTTACTCAACCCTAACTATAGGGGCACAACTCTGACCTATTATATATATATATATATATATATATATATATATATATATGCAAAAACTGCGTTAATGCTTCATTTAAGATTAAAGCAAAAAGTCAGGACATGAGACATTAGGGTTGAACCCCTAACTTCCATGCACCCCACCCCACCCCAATCCTCCACAAACTGACAGACACTGGGGTCATGAGGCTCAAATCTCACTCCATTCCATGTGTGAGCATGGTCCTGGGTTCGGGACTGCAGGCAGGTGTAGCATATTTTTACTGTGTGGTGTTGCAGGTAACTTGAATATTTTTTTATATACCTCACATTCTTCCCAGGTTGGTTCTGTACCTGTGGGTTGTCCCTCCTGCAATGGTCACCCCCTCCTGTGCTTTCTTCCCTCCCCCAGTGTCCACCCCCCTGGAATTGAGAGAATCTTTAGATTGGAGGGGCATGGGTGGCTTGCCCTCTACAAAGGTGGGTGTGAATGGTGGCGGTGGTGTAGCCCCCCACATAAAAAGTAGGTCCTTGTTGTTGCTGAGCTTGTATTTGGTGTACTGTTGTTCACCGATTGTGTTTTTCAGTGTTTAGTAGTCACCGTTATGTGACTCGCTATTAAAGAGTTGCCCATATCACATAGAACCATATGTTAGGATTGTAAAACATAGTTGTCTCTTTTTCTGGCTAG
Source organism: Neoceratodus forsteri (assembly GCA_016271365.2). Classification (NCBI taxonomy): domain Eukaryota; kingdom Metazoa; phylum Chordata; order Ceratodontiformes; family Ceratodontidae; genus Neoceratodus; species Neoceratodus forsteri. Next base: position 1,016,955,502 of record CM057454.1, on the reverse strand, counting down.
TATTCAAATCATTTATTGATGCTATGGTTGGAAAGCAATGTGAGAAGGCAGTAGGGAGGACTGGGGGGATACTGGGATGTATAGGGAGAGGCATCACCAGCAGAAAACAGGAAGTTGTTATCCCCCTGTACAGACAGTTGGTGAGACCCCATCTGGAGTACTGCATCCAGTTCTAGAGACCCCATCTCCGAAAGGACATAGACAGGATGGAGGCAGTTCAGAGGAGGGCAACTTCAGGATCTGTAAGAGAAGCCATACGAGGAGAGGCTAAAGGAGTTTAATATGTATACCCTTGAGGAAAGGAGGGAGGGGGGGACGTGATAGAAATGTTTCAGTACCTCAGTGGAATCAACAAAGTCCAAGAGGGTAGCATCTTTCAGAAAAAGAGATGTGCAAGAACAAGGGGACACAATTTGAAGATAGAGGGGGGACGGCTCAGGGGCAATGTGAGGAAGTATTTTTTCCACAGAGAGGGTGGTGGATGCATGGAACAGCCTTCCTGAGGAGGTTGTGGGGTCTAAAACTGTGGGAGAGTTCAAGAATGCATGGGACAGACATAAGGCAATTTTTGTGGGGGGTAGGAAGAAATAGGCTGTTGGTTAAATAGGATCTGTACCTTATACTCTAGGTAGGGAAATGGGCAGACTAGGTGGGCCAAGCGGTCCTTATCTGCCGTCATAGTCTATGTTTCTATGAAATTTGTATAATTGTATTTTTTTTATATTTTCTTTATCTTCTGTCTTCAGTATGGCCCTCCTCTGTCTGACCACCTCCCAGCCTCATCCTTACCTTCTCTGTTGCTTATGATGATGATGTCTAGTGAGCCACAGGCCACTATTCTTTCTGGGGTGGTCCCTTGGGGAATTTGGGTAGCATCCCCTTGAAGGTCCTGTGATGTGGGAAGGCAGAAGGGTGGTCAGCATGGCAGGGCCTGAGAGTGCCAGCATTATGCTGCACACATTCATGGTTTTCCTTCTTGGATTTTACCCACCCATCAAGATATGCCTGAAAGGTCTGTAAGGCATGTGCATGCACACAATGCATGCCAACACTCTCAGGGCCAGGCAACATGGTGTCAGTGTTGCAGTGTAGCATGCTGCCCTCCCTCAGCAGAGGGGGAGAGCATACACTGAGATGCTTGATCCTTCATCTTGCTATGGCAATAGGTGGCACTTGGGCAAATGAAAATAAAATCATTAAATCAATCAATCAATAAATAAATCGATTAGTCTTTAAAGTCAAGGAAAAAAATGTTCAAGATGGTAATAAGGGCTTGAAATAGGTTACTAGATGCCACACATAATATAGTATGGATTGCTTGAAGTCCAGACTAGATAAATTCTTGAGGGATGGGGGTAAGGCTGTTTCTGATTAGTACTGTCAGAAACCATAACAGAAAGATGGAGATGATGGGCAAATGGACTTGCTTTGTCTTAATTCCCCTGTGTATCTCTGCAGTGAATTTTTATTTTTCACCCAGTGAATATGCAGTTTATATAATGTGGACATACTGTATGGACACTCATCACTGGAAATATTTTCAGGATTCTACTAGTGTCTAACTGGAGAATTCTTACTTCTATTTACAAAGCAGGCACTAAAAGATTTAAATATAATTTCATTCCAACATTTTTCTGATTCGATTGCCATATTCCTGTCTTTACTGCTGTGTGTTCCTTCTTATGAAAATCTCCACAGATATTTATATGAAACAGCAGCCATACTTGGAATATTTACCATGAAATTACCATTCTAAAATCAAATGCCTAGGGAGTGGGGAGACCTGTTGCAGTTTAGTTTTCTGAGTGAAATACCTGATTTTATATAACAATTTTATAGAAAGAAAAGGTGATTATGCCAAGTTATTTCTTCCAGTCCTTTTTACAGTTTTGTTGGATTTACATTTAAAACACCTTACAAAATGAAGGATTACTATGGCCAAGAGTGGCATACTAATTACAAAGAGTTTCAAAGCACTGTTGGAAACAAAAACACATACCTTCTGCTGTTGGAATTAAAGAGTATGCATCATACACTTAAGTTTATAAATTTATAAGCATGCACTAGCCAGTTATTGCGGCTTATTAGAGAACAGCTTTTAAAACTTCCCTTTTTTCCCAAGGTTTGGTGTATGTTTTTGCCAGTTTATCAATGAAGTCTGTATAAAAAGCTTTTAGCTAGATTTCTGCACTTCACAGAACAATTGTCACCACATCATACAGTAGTGCTTATTATGACAGAATACCAAAGTGGGTCATTAGCACTGAACTCCATGCCTCCTTTCCTGGGCACTAGCAAATCTGTGATCACCTTCTGTCCAGGTTTGGAACTCAGCACTAGGACAGTTTGTATTTTATAGACTTTAAAATGAATATAATTTACAGTTACCCTTAGACACAGTAGAAACAGTAGCAACTTAAGGCAATCACACTCTAGTCAACATGTAACAAGATGGTTAATGAAAAAAATGGGTTAAACTGAAGTGGTTGGACAATGTTTTTGGATGGCTGTTCTTTAGAGTTTTGATCCAAATGTAGGTCTCATTTAACTGCAATTCCTGGTTAATCTGAATTGCATTTCTTGTTTTACTATGCATTTGTGATTATGCTGTACTACTGTGTAATTATCAGGGGAGTGAGACAAGTCATCTGCTGCACGTTGTTCTTCTTCCTAATACTAATACTGTTATTACTACTACTACTCAATAATAATCATGAAGCCCATACTTTGCATGCTGTCATGATAGTAATACATGAGTAACAAAGATGAGTCCAAGCCTCTGTTATAAGACTAGAAAGGGTCCAACAACCCTTGTTTGTTTTTTATTTGAGAAACTGGATTGGAGGTGTAGGGTGTCAAAGGATGCACATCACCTCCATGACATTCCTGTGCATTATTGTCATATAAATCAAGTATTTCTCAAGTAGATCTCTTGAAAACTTTAGTGGGACCTCTGAAAATCTGCAGATAGGAGAGATGACATCTTGGCAAGTGAAAGATCTGCATGTACTTTCCTTTTATCCTCCCTCATGTTTATAACCATTCTCATTATAATATACAGGAAAAGGTTCCTCAGACATGATCTTGAGCACCTGGCTTGTTCCCAGATGGTTGCTCCAGTATTTAAAGGTTCTATACAGCTACTGTAAATATGAGCTTGTTATAACTAAAACCACTTCCCAAAAGTGGGAAATGCAGAGGAAACGTAACTGGGATACAAGCAGAAAAATGTGCAACATAAACAATTGGTTAGGCTGTAAGGTTGTTCTCTAAGGTCCTGACAATCCTGGATTTATACAGTATAACAAAGAGGTTTAGCATATGAAGGATTAAACTTCCCTGGATCTCAAAAATAAAAAATAGCCTTGACAGTTTGGGGCATGGCTATATTTTTGAAACCCTGTTATTGGAACCGCTTTCATTTCTTAGACATTAAATAAACGACAGGATAATTAGACATACAATTCAAAGGGATCTTTCTGCAATACAGTATCATAAAGCTTGCAAATGGTCAGCTTGAACTAAAACTAAGATAAGACTTGAGCCATATTTACACATTAATTTCACCACTGGATAGGAAACTATTTTTGTACTTCAGGTTTGAATTGTGTGAAAGTAGCTTTCTCAAAAAGAGGCATTCCAAGACAAAAGATTTGGAAGTGGCTTGCACTTCTGAATTGGGCCACATAGAACATCACCAGCATATTCTTCTAAGATGCCTAAACTTTATCATCCAAAGAGAAACTCACCTGAGATCATTGCATACAAATTCATGATTACTATCTAACATACTGACTATGAACTTGATGAATTGCTCCCATTTAACAAAGCTTGCATCTTTGAGAGGTTTCATAAAAGCTAAAAACAAAGCTTATAAACTGGTCAAGTAATGTAATCTCATTCAGGAGGGTTAGGTTATATTGTGGCATTTCTCTTCTGCTTTTAATATTTTGAGGTTGGTGTAGAAATCAATCCTTTAGACTTTAGGCCCCAAGTTCCACTATCATTGGGATTCATTTATTATGGGTAGAACCCTTGCCAAGTAGGAAGGTGGGATGCCAGATGTAAACCACTCTTCCTGAGCAAATTCCCATTTAAAGTTGGACATATGTCTGAATTTGCTAAGGACTATTCTCTGAGCAACCACTATGTTTCTGTTATACATGTGTTTCTAAGTCTTGATATTTTTATAGTGTATAGTGGAACGTCATTGTTCATTGAAATCTAGCGCTCTCAAAATGTTGTTCTGCTGCACTAGTGACATCCGTAGTGCAGCAGAACCAAAAAGTGACATCCGCAGGACAGCAGAACAACTTTTCATTCTGCTGCAGTGCGGACGTCACACATGGTGTCCTCGAGCAGCAATCTGACAGTTAGTCTTATTTTAAAAAGAAAGCTGTAGTATTTTTTTTTTGAGGCAAAGACATTCCACTATACACTATACAGAACAGTGCATGTGTACCATTTAATGGCAGGACTGTTCTTTCACCTCGTTGGTACTATGATGACTGATTACCTCTTGAGCTGCGCTCTCAAGGTAATCTATCGTCATAGTACCAGCTCGGTGAAAGAATAGCCCTGTTGTTAATTGGTACTCATACACTATCCTATATATTGTATATATGTCATGTAAAGGGAATTTGTTTTTTATATGATTTCTTTATGTCAAATTATTGAATGTTTTATACTGTGAAAAGGGGAAGTGTAAGTGTAGAGGTTCTTATAATGGATTGTATGTACAGGGGACCCAAAAAAGCTCCCTCATCTGTGATGGCAGCAAAGGTCAGGGTAGTTTGGAAATACAAATCAGAAATAAATGTTTTTTGTGGTGTATGTGGAATAACCAGAAGGGGAACAGAAGACAAAGGAGCATCAGATAATGAGAGATACAGCATGAAAGAGGAAAGAATGCTGCTTAAGGGGGACAGGACAAGCGAATAACATGTAAGGGGTTAATTAGTGATGTACAATCAGGAGGTGTAGGCAACATAGGTAGGGGATATTAGCAAACTAATCTGAGACTTTAAAGTCATTGTAATAGTAAAAAGCACAAATGGTGAATCATCATCCTCAGTGTCAGAAACCTGGGAAAAAATAATAATTTCCAAGCATTGGTGGCAAAGCTACAGTAAATACAGATATAATAGCAGTGATGGAAACATGGGCATGAGAGTAATGAGTGGGGTCACACAATACCTGGGTATTCCTCCTCCTCCTTGACAAAAACTGAGCTGAAGTATTTATTTAGCATATTAGCCTTTCTGATCATCCTCCTCCTCTACACCCCCCCCCCCAGTCTTATTATCCCAGCTTTAGATTCCCTTCTCTCTCCCATGTATAAGGGAAAAGAAAAGAGCCTTTGGGAGATACAAGAAAACATAAAATGATGAGAATAGAGAACAATAGCTGGAGAAGCAGAAGGAATCTGGGAAAATAATTACAAGGGCTAAAGCACAGACAGAGGAAGGTATAGACCAGACTATTAAGAAAGGCGACAAGACCTTCTTCAGATACATTAGCGAGAGGAAAAAGACCAGAAACAGGATTGTTAGGCTGAAGAACGAAGGAGGCAAAAGGGTGGAGGATGACCTAGAAAAGGCTGAGACACTGAACAAGTACTTTCACTCAGCATTCACCAAGGAAGGGTAGGATGAGGGACCGACACTCATTAAGAGGGGTATTCACGGAAGCAAGGTAGACACCAGCCCATTCATGGTGGAATGAGTCCTAGAAGAACTTGGGAAAATAAAAACAAATAAGGCAATGGGGCCAGATGGGATCTACCCCAGAGTACTAATGCAACTCAGGGAAGTGCTGGCAGAACCACTGGCTGCCCTTTTCAAGGCATCACTAGAGATGGGGGAGGTACCTGAGGTCTGGAGGAGAGCAGATGTGGTCCCTCTACACAAGAGTGGAAGCAGATTACAGGCATGTAAGCCTGACCTCAGTAGTGAGGAAACTAATGGAGTCCTTACTGAAGGAGAGGATTGTGAAGTTTCTGGAGGATAGTGGGGCACAGGTTCAAGGCAGCATGGATTCTCAGTGGGAAGGTCCTGTCAAATGAATCTTGTAGATTTCTATGACTGGATAATCAGGGTGGTAGATCAGGGAGGGGCAGTGGATGTGGCCTGCTTGGATTTCAGCAAGGCCTTCGACACTGTCCCACATAGGAGATTGCTAAATAAACTGGGGAGCCTGGGAGTGGGTACTACAGTGGTAAAGTGGGTTTGGAACTGGCTAAGGGACAGGACTTAGAGGATGGTGGTAAATGTCATGGCATCTGAGGAGCAGGAGTTGACCAGCGGGGTGCCACAGGGGTTGGTGCTGGGGCTAGTGCTATTCAATGTCTTCATTAGCAACATTGCAGAGTGCCTGGAGGGAAAGATGTGCCTCTTTCCAGATGACACCAAGATCTGCAATAGAGTGGATACACAAGAGGGGGGCCAAAAAATTAGAAAGGACCTAAGCCTATTAGAGGAGTGATCGGGTGTCTGGCAGTTGAGTTTCAATGCTGAAAAGTGCAAGATCATGCACCTGGGTCACAGGAATCCAAGGGAGAAGTACAGGGTGGGTGGTGGAAATTCTGGCCACCACAAGTCAGGAGAGAGACTTGGGGGTTATCGTATCTGATGAACTGAAGGTGACCAATCATTGTGACAAGGCAGTGGGGAGAGCAAACAGAATGTTGGGTGCATAGGGAGGGTCATAACAAGAAGGAGGAAAGAGGTGGTGATGCCACTGTACAGATCACTGGTGAGGCCTCAGCTGGAGTACTGTGTCCAGTTCTGGAGAACAAATCTCCAGAAGGACATTGACAAAACAGAGGCAGTCCAGAGAAGGGCAACGAAGATGGCACATGGACTGCACCAGAAGCCCTATGAGGAAAGACTTAAGGACCTTACTATCTATTCACTGGAGGAAAGAAGGGAGAGGGAAGATATGATAGAGACTTTCAAGTACCTTAGAGGAATAAACAGGGTACAGGTGGAAAGCATATTTCAGAGAAAACTGCACAAGGACAAGGGGGCATGATATGAGACTGAAAGGTGGAAGACTCAGGGGTAATGTTAGAAAGTACTTTTTCGCTGACAGGGTGGTGGAGCCATGGAACGGCCTTCCAGTAGAAGTGGTGGGGTGAAAACAATATGGGGGTTCAAGAGTGCATGGAATAGACCTAAGGGTACCCTGGAGATGTGCAGAGTAGGAGAGCCGCAGATCAAATAGGATCTGGGGCTGCAGCAATAAGTAGGGAAATGGGAAAACTAGATGGGACGTATGGTCCTTATCTGCCAACAGATTCTATCTTTCTACGCATAGGATGCCTTGTCCCCATCATTTATTGTACTTGTAATATTTAATTCTGTCAGTGCTTCTGACTTTCTCACTGCTTTCCCTGCCTCCTTCTGTATAGCCTGGTAATGATCCCTCTGTAGAGCTTGGTAATGATCCCTGTCCCCCTCCCTCTGGGCTTTTTTTGAATTTCAAGAATGCCCTTTTCTTGGCCCTCACCTTTTCTGCTACTTCCCTCGTAAACCACATAGGCCTCCTTCTCCTCCTACTTTTCCTGACATACCTGACTCCCATCCTAATAGCCATTACAATAGCCTCACTTATCCATCTCCACAGATACATAGATGCACAGATGTTGATGGCAGGTAACGGCCTTGAGCCCACCCAGTCTACCCATTTACACATGTAGCTGTGCTACTTTCAGCTTCAAGCTTCCCTGAATTAGGTTGTCCCTTCCCCCAACTACTAGGATCCCCTTGTGCCTATCCCATGCATTCTTAAATCCTGTAATTGTTTCTGCCTCCACCTACACTGGCAGGCTGTTCCATTTGTCCACCACTCTCGTTATGAAGAAGTACATATTCATGTTCCCTCTGAACCTTTCTCCCTCCAGTTTCCTCCCATGTCCCCTAGTCCTAGAGCATCTCTTTCTCTGAAATTTTACTTTCCTGCACCTTGTTTCTCCCCATGAGGTACTTGTATGTCTCAATCATATCCCCTCTCTCCCTCCTCTCTTCCAAGGAGTACATATTTAACTCATTCAGTCTGTCCTAGTATGGTTTGTGATTTAATCCTTGCACCATCTTGGCTGCCCTCTTCTGAACTGACTCCACCCTGTCTATGTCCTTATGTAGGTAAGGTCTCCAGAACTGAACACTGTACTTGAAGTGTGGCCTCACTAATGTCCTATACTGTGGAATTATGACCTCCCTTTTCCTGCTGGTGATACCCCTACCTATGCATCCCAGCATCCTGTTTGCTTTTGCTGCCGCCTTGTCGCACTGACTCCCTACCTTGAGATCATCAGAGATAATAACCTCTAGGTCTCTTTCATGCTGGAGAATTCTATATCCTCCCCCCAGCTGATAGTTGTTCCTAGGTTCTTGTGTCTCATGTGCATAATCTTGCATTTTTTGCATTAAATCTCAACTGCCACTCCCTTGACCAGTCCTCAAGCTTCTGTAGATCTCTCCTCATTCTTTCCTCACCCTCTGATGTGTCCACCCTGTTGCAGAGTTTTGTGTCAACAGCGAACAGGCAACTTCTTCCTTCTAGGTCCTCAGTAAGGTCACTTATAAAGATGCTGAAGAGGTCTGGTCCCAGCACTGATCCCTGTGGAACCCCACTGGTCACCTTTCCCTCTGCGGACTGACATCCATTTTCAAAGGCCTTACTGAAGTCTGGGTAGGCCACAGCCACTGCCCCCCACCACCCAATCCACCTCCCTTGTCTCTTCCATCCCTCCGAGTTACCCATTCCTAGCTAGGGCATCCCTCAGTATCTGCCTCATCTTTCTGAAGTCAGCCCCCCAGAAATCCAGGACCCTTGTTCTTGTACAGCTGTTCTGTTGCTAATGATCCCCCTAGCCTAAAGTTATAAAACCTAAAATTCCTTTGTTTAAAATGCATTTATATGTTTTACTGATAGGGATTAACTATTGTCTTTTTTTATTTTTATTCAGTAGAATTGCGAAACATTTACAATGAATAGTTGGACGCAAATGAAAAGGATTTTGAGACAAAGTTCAGCAATATCTCAATAGGATTCACATATATATGCTGCTTGATGTCACAGATGGTGGAACTTACCAACCTATGGAAAAACTACACAACATTATCCAATGCATGGCAGAGAGCTGCAAAATCTTGGATAAATAAAGGTGCAAAAAGTGTCCCAAACATGGTAGCTCTTCCATTTCTGGGCTACGTCCAATAAGATCCAAATAATCCAAGAAGCATGTATCACACTTTTGTAACATGTCCACAGGTGCTCACACTTAATCAATTAAAGAAGTGAGGTGAAACAAGAGAAAAACAATTCCATTTTCAGCACAACTCTCCAAGCACACAGGTAAAAATGCCCTCTAAGGTAACAGCAAAATCATGTTATCTACCCCAAAAGGGAACTTAAACTTAGAAACATAGAAAATTGCCGGCAGGAAAGGACCCAATGGACCATACAGTCTGCACATAACCCTCTCTGTCCTTTTTTCTTGCCCCCTCACCTCCATGCCATTTTTTGATTTATTTAGCCCCATGTAGTCATCCCAAGCCCTCTTGAATTTGCTCACTGAGTCTACCCCCACCAGCCATTCTGGTAGCCTATTCCAAGGACCCACCACTCTCTTAGTGAAGAACTTTCCCCTCACATTTCCTCTAAATCTGCCCCTCTCCAGCTTGAATGTGTGTCTCCTCGTTGATTTGTTTTCACTCATCCTGAATATGCTGCCCTCCCTCATCTTGTTTATTCCCTTCGGATAGTTGAAGGTTTCAACCATATCTCCCTTTTCCTCCTCAGCTGCAGTGTGTATAAGTTTAGTTCCTCTAACTGCTCCTCATATGTCCTCCTATGCAGCCCTTAAACCATCATGGTTGCCCTTCTCTGAACCTTCTCCAACCTGTTTCTGTCCCCCTGCAAGTGTGGCCTCCAGGATTGGACCCTATATTCCAGATGTGGTCGGACCATAGTTTTGTATAATGGGATAATCACCTCCCTCCTCCTGCTTGTAAAACCCCTCCCTATGCATGCCAACATTTTGTTCGCCTTCCCCATTGCCTTATTGTATTGGTTCCCCACCTTAAGGTTATCTGAAATGCTGATCCCCATGTCCCTTTCCTGCTCTGTTACCTCTAGTTCCTCCCCCCTCAGCCAGTATTTTGCCCTTGGGTTCCTACTTCCTATGTGCATAATTTTGAATTTTTTTGCATTGAATTGCAATTGCCACTTTCCTGACCACTCCTCCAGCCTGACTAGGTCCTCCCTCATCTTTTCCACCCCTCCCATTGTGTCCACCCTGTTATAGATCTTCGTGTTATCTGTGAACAGATACACCCTCCCATTCAGGTCTTCTGAGATGCCCCCAATGTTTATGTTGAATAGGATGGGTCCCAGTACTGACCCCTGAGGTACCCCACTCATAACCCTTTCCTTCAATGGAGGGTACCCCGTTTACCACCATCCTCTGCATTCTACCCTAAAGCCAATTTTCCACCCAGTTTATTAGTTTACTCCCCACCCCTAAGCTACCCAACTTGCTTATTAGTCTCCTGTGAGGGATGGTGTCAAAGGCCTTTCTGAAGTCCAGATACGCCACGTCCACCACCCCTGCCTGATCACATATCTCCATTACTCCATCAAAGAATTCAATCAGGTTGGTCTGACATGACCTACCTCTTGTAAACCCATGCTGGTTTTTGTCTATGAGTTCCTCCTCCACCAGATATTGTGCTAGCCTTTCATTTATAAGAGCCTCCATCAGACTACCCACCACAGAGATAAGGCTGACTATGCGATAGTTTCCCAGTTCTTAGCCCTTTTCCAATCCCCTTGGACCCTCCCTATGTCTAGAGACAGATTGAATAACTTTATGACAGGTACTGCTATCTCCTCCCTCAACTCCTTAAGCACCCTGGGGTGGATCTCATCGGGACCATTGCCTTGTCCGTATGCAGTTTTCCTAACTCCTTCAACACCCTTCCCTCTGAAAAGGGGCTTGAGAACTCAGACTATGCAATGAAGCAGGGATGGAAAAACACTCAATTGATGTCTGGTAGACTAAATGAACAGAAGTGATGCAGCCTCAAACACAGATCAATAAATGTAAATCTTGTTGTACACATTTAAACTGTCACTATCAGTATGTAAAATACCTTGCTTGGCCACTCCAGCCAATCCAAAGACTAGTCCCCATCTTGGAAACTACCCCAAATGGTTTCTCTGTTGACCATGGTGGAGAACGAAGCTGCCCAATGAAACCACAAGGTCGCTGCCATTTTCCCACAGAACAACACATGGAGGGGAACTACAGGATAAATTAGTATTTTAATTCTGTCAAAAAAGCTATGGTAGGTTATGTGGAGCAACTGAATTAAGACAGCAATGACCCAATTATAAGAAAGTGATGATTTCTGCAAATATTCATGTCCCACACATGGTCTAGATAACTTAAAAAAGATCGGAAAATGTCCAGCTTTACAGTTCAGACATCATCTTCTAACTCAGGATCAGCATCTTTTGTAACAAAATCAGCCCTGCTGTTTTCCAAACATTTTCTGATATCCACTGGATCAATAAAGAGGAAACGTTTATCTCCATAGGACAGTTCCAAACTAGCTGAGAGCTGTAGTGAGTGACATATCAAATTCATGCAACCCAGAGCAGACCACATCAAAACCACTTCTTTGTTACCTGGTAACATAACTTAGAGCAGGGGAAATATGTATTTGCTCTCCTGTCCCCAGCTGTACCATTCCTTTATTTCCAGCTGTCTGCAGGACCACAACCAATTGACAGAGGTCTCTGGTAATAAGAAACGTGCAATCCAAGTCCAGATTATTAGGCTTTATCCTGTGCAGAATACAATATGCTTTGAGGAGAGTCACGATTCCTGATTAGTCAAAAATGTCTTTTACAAAATCTGAAACAGAAAGTGTCAAGTTTGAATCCTCCAGGCCCTTCAGGACCCTGATCTCCTGCAAATGTGAGGATCTGGTAGCTTTTCTGAGTCGCTCCAATCTAATTCAAAATAGAATAGTTTCCTTTTTAAAACTCACTCACATTGACATAGATGTTTGCAACCTTCATTGCAGTTTTTGTGTCAGAGATAACTTTATCAATCGTGCTTCAACTCTAGCAACTATATCAGTAAAAATGTTAACTTTTCTGTCTAGATCTCTTATGGCTTGTAACATGGCCTTGACAGATGGATCCTTTTCCCCTGTTGCAGTTGAAGAAAGAAATGGAATGGCACAGCTCATAATAGTTTGCTGTGTCTTCTATTTCTCTACGTATCCTGTTCTCTTGTTTTTTTGGCTTAAGCATCTCCTATCTGCATCAAAATAACTTCATATGCTGGGGCTGAGTAGAATCTTTGCTCACTCATGAAAGTATTCATAATATAGTAAAAAAAAATAATAAAAGTTTTAGAGTTAGTCTTGGTCAGAGCTCATGTAAGGCATATATGGCTCAGTGAGCTTAAAGCTCTGCCCCCCCCCCAAGATTAACCTTTGTTAACTGATGTTACAGAGAGTTCCTGGTTAACATGGTGTTGTAGTACCCCAAAGTTAAAGGCACAAGGAAATGGGGACCCTTTCCCTGACGTGGGTATTTTCATTATTTTTCTTTCTCCTTTCTAGTTCCCCCCACCTGCAGTCCCACATACCTCACCCAGTCCCTTTTTTTAGTTTTGTGCCATTCAGAACTAAGGAGGGGAGTCATGGGCAGGTTACTCTCCCTGCAGTGCTTGCTATGCCCAATCTCCTGGCCATAAGCCAGAACCTCCCCTGCCCTACAGAAGGACTGGGGAGTGGCCAAGGGGGGCGGTCAGTGGCTGAGTGCAGAGGTTGGAGGACTTGGAGAGCCTGGACAAAAAAAAGCATACTTGAAGTGTGTCCATGGCTCCTCCGGCATCGTTCCCTCCAGGAATGGTCAGGCAGGCCCTTGGCAGCTGCCACGGTGGTCAGTAGGAGCAGCGGCTCCCTGATGCAGTCTTTGAGTTCAAGGGAAGTGTGGAGGACCAGAACTCCATGGGCTGAGTGCCTAGCTAGAGGGAGGAGCAGACCAGAGGCAGTGGGCCAAGTGCCCAACAAGTAAAAGGATAAAAGGAGGAAGTTAATGACTGGAGACCAAAAGTACAGAAAGGGACAGCAGGCAAAGTGCCCAGAGAGAAAAATTAATGGGCCAGTGCCCTAGTAAAGACAAGGAGGTGGTGCAGTGGGTTCCCTAGAGGAGCTGCCAGCCCTGAGGGGAAAAGGAAATTGGAGGGCAGTGGGCCTATTGCCCCTGAGAAAGAGAGAGAGCCCCAGCTGAGGTCATAGCCCACAATGTTATTTATTTTTTTCTCTCCCTTTTTATGTTGGCATGCTTGCGAAGCCAACATCTTGCAGTAGTGAAGATCTGGAGACGCATTCACTGTTGGGCAAATGCAGGGCATGCACCAGTAGGTGCGTCCCTCATTCCCCAATCAGCCAGCAGCAGGGGCTGACACCCTGCCTAGTTAATGAAGTGAAGACATGAGAGAAAAGGTCCACTGCAATGCAAGCGAAGCTCTCATGCAGCGTGACCACAACACGCCTCCCCCTATGTGCAGGCAACATGGCGGTAGTGACTGCCACTGTTACCTGTCAACACCACCGTTTATTGTGTGCTGATGGGGGTACCCAATCCCCATTGGCATCACCTAACCCCCCCTTTTTTGATTGCTGAGGGGGTGCCCAATCCCCCTTGGCATCATGCGCCTCCACCCCAATAGTTTCTCTTTGCCGATGGGGGCCCAATCCCCGTCAGTAGGTATCCCTCACTCCCCTTGAATTTTGCTGACGGGGGTGCCCACTCCCCGTCGGCATAATCTGTCCCCATTTTTGCTTGCCGACGGGGTGCCCAATCCCCTCGGCTCCTGTATCCACCCTTTCCTTGTTTGCTGATGGGGATGCCCAATCCCCTGTTGGCTAAAGCACCCACCCACACACACACACTCAGGTGGCATGCTGGAAGCCCACCCCAGCATGCCAAAGCACCTATCAAAAATGAAAATGGTCCCCTGATGTCTTTTAGTGTTTTTTTTTTACCTGTAAATAAGGAAATGGTCCCTCAGCCGTCTCCCTGCTCCCCCACAACCCGCACCCACCCACTGCGCACCCTGCCTCCCCACACCTCCCCTCACTCCATACTTACCTCTGGAGTCCGGCATGATGATCTTTGGTGGACCGGGAACACGTCTGCACTCTTCAAAGCTGACCATGAACTATGGAAATGCCGGTAAGCTGTATAATGGAATAAATAGGTGTTTTTCAACTTTAATGCATATCTCGGGCATTTTTGGGAATTTTTATACAACATTTTTCAACATGGGGTTTTTGGGACCCCTCTGTGTGGAATCACCTTTTGGAACTGAATAACAAGATGGCAGTGTCACTGTTCATGAGGTGGGCTCTCAAAAAGCCTATGTTGCAAATTTGGTGGAAAAAATCAAAAAAATGGCTGTTTTTTTACGAGTGTACATTGCGCAGCTGCTACGCAGGCTTGTAACTTCACGAATTCGCAATATTTTCATGCCAGATATTCAACACTGTCATTTTTGTACACCTCCTTGTGAACAGTATAGCTGTCATTTTTCACATCCTGGCCGAAATGTGTTTCTGCACTTTCAGCACACAATAGCGCGGTCGCTGTGGGAAATCAATGTTTGGGCCAGATTATAAAAATGACAGTGACACTGTTCATGAGCAGAGGTCCTAAAATGCCTGTGTTGAAAATCTGGTGACAATACTCCATAAAATGACTTTGTTATGAGCATGCTTTGGCAGATTGCATGCATGCTCGTAACGTTGTGCATTTGTAATATTTTCACTCTGGATTTTCACCATTGGCATTTTTCCACACCTCTTGATGAACAGTACAGCTGTCATTTCACATATCTTGCCCAAAATGAGTTTTTGCACGTCTGGCGCAGAATAGCACGGTTGCTGTGTGAAATCACTTTTTGGGACAGTTTGAGGAAATAATAGTGACACTGTACAAGAGCAGAGGTGCTAAAATGCCTATGTTGCAAATTTGGTGCCAAGCGTCCATAAAATGACTGTGTTACAAGCGTGAGTTGCGCATTTCCCACGCACCCTTGTAACTTCGCAAATTTGCAATATTTACATGCCACATTTTCAACACTGGCATTTTTTGACACCTCCTTATGAACTGTACAGCTGTCATTTTTCACATCCTGTCCAAAATGTTTTTCCGCACTGCACTACCAAAGCCAATGCCAGCGCGACAATATTCGGCATTGACAAATGCTTGTTTTTTTGTGTTTAAAGTGTCTCCAGGGGACAAACTGCCTAAACTGGTTAGCAGCTCATCCCCAGACAAAAGGAGAGAGAGAGACGCCATGACTTAAAAGCCCTAAAAGATGGCAGCGGCTGGCTGTGAGGGGCCCTGCAGCCAGGCCAGAGGCATATTAACTAGTGAGCAGGGCTGGGCAAAGCTCTCATAGGTATTCATAAGGAGGGTGGGACTAGACCCAGGAGTTTCATAGACCCTGAGCATAGAAGTAATAATATTAGTAGTAAAGGGGTGTGGCTGCCGAGACAGCCAAGGCAAAAACATCTTTAGACGTCCAGCACCCTCTGGTGAGGGGGAGGGATGGTCCTATGATCTTAGTCACTCACGCAGTTGCTTAGAGGTTTTCTGAGACCTACCCAACCTAAATTGTGCTGTAGCCTACCTGGCTCCCCTAAAGACTGCACTCTTTTCAAGAATGAAATTGTCTGCCAAAAACTGAACTGTTTGGTTGCAACTGTAACTAATTGTTGAATTTCATCCTGTGTACTTGATGTCCAGCTGCCCAGATCAGCTTCTTCAGAGCCTGATGCTGAAGCAAGGAGGTCCCAGCCTGTCCGCCACCTGCAGCAGAACTACCTCCAGTGATGCCAGCCAGTCTTGAAGTTCCACCACAGTGTTCCAGCCCCAGCCCTGAATAAAGTAAGTGGCAGAGAGCCGCTAGTGAGGTATCCAGTACTGAGTCAGCTTAGGAGCTACCCTGGCTCAAACATGAGGGATCTGAGTTAACATCGTGCATGCCCTTTTCTTAGTTTGCCAGAAGTCCATAAGTGCGTGCTTACCTGTGTCACTCTGTGGAGGCCGCCCGAAGATTGTACCACCAGTAGTCTTCTTGGTGGAAGGTCATCGGGGTGCCGGGAACCTGCTAGTAGTCATTGCTGCTGATTGTCCAGAGAACCATCTGCCGACCAGAAGTCTTCAGCATCTTGTCTGGAGCTGCAGAGGATCATCAAGTTCTTCATTATCCAGCCATCAGCATTCCTCCTTGTGTTCTGTTCATCCAGGGGATGCCCTGTTTTGGCCTGTTTGTAAAAAGTGCTTTGTGGGGGTCAATGCCCACCTACTGATCAGCTGACACATAGAAAAGCCCAAGCTTGGTTCATCAGTTGTTTCATCATCCCAATCAAGTGCACGTAGGACTTGGACTCAAAGGGGTTTACCCCCTGTTCTTGATTTAACCAATTGCTGATCCTGTTTGTATTGTTTCATTATTTATTTTGTTACCCTGTGGTGTTTTAGAAAACTGTCATATTGTTTTTATTGTCCCTGATAAATAAATCTCTTGCATCTTAGTCACTGAGTAAGCTTCCTGCCTATCCATCCAGATTTGTCTGGCCTGTCCTAAAATTGTTATGGAACCTTTCAACATGCCACAATGTGACATGATGGAAGCTATCACTGAAGACATCTGTAGGTTCCTCTGAAGATACTGTATTACACATTTATATACATCACTATTTCCTATTGTCTCTTTTTCAGATTTTACTTTTTTGGTGTGGACAGTCTTTTTTTCTAACTTTCTAAGTTTGTGCATTGATTTTTTTTTTAATCACATATTTCTCACTTTAGTTTTGAAAATATTGCAGTACATTAGTTGGAAAATCAGTGCATACCATACAATTGAAGAAATTAAGTGCTGCAACTCCCTGCAGCACATTGCACTGTGGAAACATTTTGTCTGATAACTGAATGTCTTTTGTGTACATTTATTGGTCTAACTGTGTGCCACAAAGGATCACAGGCAAAAACAAGTGTTTGTCAATGCCGAATGTTGGCTTGCTAGCATTGGCATTCGTAGTGCAGGAGTTAAAAATGCAAAACAGGACTGGCAGTGAAGTACTGAAGTAATACCAGCACCTCCCTCCCCCACAGAGACTGAAAGGCACTAGGAGTGTGGCTTTGGGTTGGCCATAACACTGACTCCATTCCACCTCACTCCATCCTGCAGAGAGCGACAGGTGTCGGGGTTCACATTGGGGTCTTCAGCCTTTATGCTCACCTCATTCCATAAGGAAATAAGCTGAGATGGGTGCAATATAGGAGAATGGGGTGAACATTAGGGTAATGGAACCCAAGGCACACCTCAATGCCTGTCAGTGGCTGTAGGGTGGGGGTAGAAGTCTGCGAACATTATGGCTGACGAACCCAAGTTACATCCCCAACACCTGTCAGTCTCTACAGGGTGGATGTATGGTTGGAAACCTTAATGTCCCGGGTGTTTGTTGGTATTTTCACTTAAAATTTTCAACAGTAGCCAGCCCGGTGGCACTGAGGGTTGAGGCACTGGACGCCACACCTCGCTCCACACTGGCGACCCGGGTTTGGGAACGAGCCCGGGCTGTTGGGGGTCGGTAGGAGAGGACTAGGATTGAGCATCTGACGACAGCTCTCCTAGCTCTAGGTAAAGGGGTGGGTGCCCGCTGCACTCTGGCAGTCCCTGGGGATGCCCGGAGGAACTGCAGTGGTGCGGGTGCTCTGTAGGGGGGAGCATGGCAGACATCTGCACATAGGTGCACGACGTCATTGCACGTCCGTGTTCCCATTGGGAGGAAAAGAGGAAAAAAGGCAGTATGGTCCATGGCAGCTTGATGGCCGTTCGCTTCACCAGCCGACAATGCCTGAAATAGGCATGTGCCGGTAGTGGATCCTCGCCGGGCACAGGGGCTGAAGGGGGAGCCCCTCTCAATGGTCATAGCTGCATATGCCAGCTGGGCGTGTCAGCTTCGGAGTCGGAGGTGAAGGTTGGAGCAGTGGCTGGATGTATGGCAGGACTGTAGCTGCTGGTGAAAGAAATAGAGTGGAGATAAAAAAAAAATACAGTTTTCAACAGTGACTTTTTGGGACCCCACCTCATGAACACTGGCACTATCATTTTGTTACTCAATCCTGAAAGGAGATTTCGCAGAGCAACTGTGCCATTGGAAGCCACAGGTGTAGAAACACATTTAAGGCAGGATGCTAAAAATGACAGCTGTACTGTCCATGAGGAGGAATAACAAAAGGGCAATGTTGAAAATCTGGAGAGAAAATATGAAAAATTTGCAAACTTACGAGCGTGTGTAGATACTGCGTAACGCCCGCCCATAATGCTGTCATTTTGGGATTTTTGTTTACCAAATTTTCAACATGGGCATTTTGGGACCTCTCCTCATGAACAGTGGCACTGTGATTTTGTTACTGTGTCCTGAAAGTTGATTTCACACAGCGATCACGCCCATTGTGTGCCACAGGTGCGAAAACATATTTTGGGCAGGATGTGAAAAATGACAGCTGTACTGTTCATAAGGAGGTGTGAAAAATGGCAATGTTGAAAATCTGGAGTGAGAATATTAAAAATTCTTGAAGTTACGAACATGCATGGAAATTGTGCAGTGCGTATGACATATCATTTTGGACTTTTTCACCAAATTTTCAACATAGGCATTTTGGGACCTCCACTCATGAACAGTACCACTGTAATTTTCATAATCTGTCCCAAACATTGATTTCCCACAGTGATCGCACCATTGTGTGCCACATGTGCGAAAACCCATTTTGGGCAGTATGTGAAAAATGACAGCTGTACTGTGCGTAAGGAGGTGTGAAAAAATGGCAATGTTGAAAATCAAGAGTGAAAATATAAAAAATTCTCGAAGTCATAAGCATGCATGGAAACTGCACAATGCCATGCTTGTAACCTGATCTTTTAAGATTTTCATAGGTGCAACATGGGCTTTTTGGGAGCTCACCTCATGAACAGTGGCACTGTTGTTCTGTTACTCAGTCCCAAAAGGTGATTCCATGCAGTGACCACAAAATCACCTTTCAGGACTGAATAATGAAATGACAGTGACTGATTTCATGAGGTGAGGTCACAAGAACCCCATGTTGAAAATTTGGAGCCAAAAGTAAAAAAAATGGCTGAGATATCCATCTAAGTTGACCCTCACTCATTTATGTCATTATACAGCTTACCAGTGTTTCTTCAGTTTCGCGATCGGCTTTGAAGAGTGCAGATGTGTTCCCACTCCACTGAAGATCACCGCGCTGAACTCTGGAGGTAAGTATGGGGTGAGGGAGTGTGGGAGGTGGGGTGTGCAGAGGGTGGGTGCAGGTTGGGGAGGGGCACTGCAGGCAATGAGGGACTGTTTTCTTGTTTTGTAGGGGAGGAAAAAAAACTTCGGGGGAAGGTTTTTGGTTTTACAGGTAACACTAAGACATTTGGGTACACTGGGGTGGGCTCCCAGTGTGCTACCTGTTTTTTTGGGGGGTATTGGAGCCAATGGGGACTGGGCACCTCATCAGCAAATAAAGCATGTCTGTGTTGGGGGGCCTGATGCTTAGGGGGATTGGGCACCCCCGTTGGCAGACAAATAAAACTGGGGGGGCATTATGTCAATGGAGATTGGGCACCCCTGTCGGCAAACAAATTGAACTGGGGAAGGGACATGCTGACAGGGGGACTGGGTACCCCCGAAGTCAGCTTTCTAGGGATTGCGTGAGGTGAATGGCGAGAGCCGTTGCCATGTTTATTAAAATGTTTCACCAGGAATGTCACATAATGGAGGCGTGTCAGATCTTCCACTGCAATGATGAGTCTGTCTCTCATTACAGCAGCGGATTTCTTTCAAGTTGATGGCACTCTCTGAAATTGCTGTCATCGGCAGCATGCTCACTGGTTGATGGCCAAGGGGAACACCAGCTAAAGCATCCCCTGGAGTCTCCACAATACTGATACCCTTGAAAGTGCTAGTACAGTGCTACTACTGCAAAATGTTGCTTGCATATGCATGCAAGCCAATATAAAAATGAAAATTAAATAAAAAAAAAAAACACATGGCAGGAACTGAGCCCTGATCTTCTTGCTGAAAACACAATAATATGAGGTTCTCACCAGGATCTAAATCACAGTTTCCTGCTAGCCAACCCTTGACATATCCATTGTGCTATAGAGCTATACTCTCAGCCTTCTAATTTCATCAGGCTGACAGTTCATGGTAGAGTGAAATTAGAAGGGCACAGTCAGCTACACAAGGAATTCCTGAAGGAGCTTTTGAACTGATCAGTGCAAATCTCATATGAGTAATTAATTGTATAGAACAAAGCTTCTAGTATAAATCTAAAAAGGAAATCACTGTTTATGTCTTTCTTAAATTCCTCCTGTGGTGTGTCTTATAGTTTTACTCAAAGGCACTGCCCTTGGTTCAAATGGAGGTTCTTCAAAACACCTGCTTCCCAGATAAGAGACATAACCAAATAACGGAATCATTTGTATTTTTGTACACACCATAGCACATCGGGGAAGTAAAGGCACAATGAAATATATTTTTTTTGTGTAAGAAACATTTTGGCTGTGCATAAAATGTTGTTGGTAACTAAAGGCTTGTTCACACTGCACCTTGCCACAGTGGCTCCTTTTTAATCATTCAAAAAAAATAATTAATAAAACATTTTAGAGCCACGTTCACATGGCATTGGTGTTTTTGGTGCCCTTTTTCTTTCCAGTGATTTGCGTGTTGTTCCAGTCACTGTTGGGTTGGTGGAGAACTGTAGTGATGCAGGTGGTTTGCCTGTTCAGATGGCACAGGAAACCACTTACACCACTCTGCAAACCCAGAGAAAGAGGGATCATAGCGGCAATGCCACGCAACAGAAAACTGCCAAAACGGCAAGGGTCACACATGGGCAGGAGAGTTGATCTGGCCGATGTGAGCCACTGAAAATGGCTCACAGTCAGTCATGTCAATGAGCCTTAAGTGTCTTTAAATGAATGTATCTGTATACATGCAAGCCACCATTCATTACCACTTTGGTATTTTTTTTTTACTTTGTTTTTCATGCCCCCTTTCTCTGACCCACCCATGCCCTCCAGAACCACATTGTACTTGTTCTGGTCATCCCCCTACCTGATCGAGGCACTCTCCTCCATTGTGCCTTGGTTATGCCCCTCTGATATACCCACAAACTCACTGTGATTTGTCAGGGAGCACACTCATACGGCAGAGTCTGGCCCTGGATGTACCAGGATCTTTTGTCCGGTGGGGAGCAGGGCTTTTTCCTTGTTTCTCCCTAACCTCATGGTACTCCACATTCTTAGATGTCAAGGGGCTTTGAACATGCGAAGTGTGGCAGTGCCCCAATGTCAGTGGCATCCTGCCCTCCCAACAGCCCTCCAGCTGCACTGCCAACTGTGGTCAACAAGCTGGCAGAATTGTGGCAGAGGTCAGAACCCACCCTCCCTGAAGCAGGAGAGCTTCCTCTGGGATGCTCAGTCTTTCTACTTCTGTTTGCCCCCACCCCAGTGACCCAGACTCATTCCTGAACCTGGGTCACTAGTGTCTTGAGCTGCAGTACTACCACTGTGCCCATGGGCCAGCTCCCTATGGTAAAGTTAGAACAGACTCTAAAATACTGTATTTAGCTGTTGAAATAAAAAATGAAATTAAAAGCTTCACATTCAACCCTGCAAATACTTTGCCAAATAGCAAAGTACCCTTTCTTTACCATTGAACTCCAAATTGCCATGGATCTCCACTTTGCTGAAATTAAAAATGAAAATAACATTTTGAAAAGAATATTAAAGAGCATGAGTCATAAAGCTCAAAAATGGATGTAAGCAAAAGTTACATCCAACTTGTGAAGCTGGATTCATAAAGAAGGAGGCTATGTCCAAAATGAACGTTGGTTGTTCTTAGTCACAAGGTAACTGCATCCAAAATGCAAGTGACTCATATACAAACCTAGCTTAGTCCAAAAAGCTTTCTTATCTCATGCATTCCCCTCCTCCATCCCCTTAATACTTACACCTTTCAGGACAAAGTCATCCTGCTGACTGCCTTACCCCCTCATTTAAGGTTGCTTTTTTCAGCACCCCTCTCCTCCAATCCCCCACCCCACTTTCTTTATTCCTCCTGCTCCAAAAAACACCAACCCCACTCAGGACAAAGTCATCCCTCTGACTGCCTCACTCCCTCATTTAACTCTGCTGTTCTTTCGTCCCCTCCCTCTCCTCCCATCCCCTTGATCGTCTGCCTTCCTTTCTTGGCTTGATCTAATAGTTGTTTTAGCCTTTTGTGCCTTACTCCTTTATCCTTATCCTACCGTTTTTATTGCTTACTCTCAATTGTCATGAAATGAAAATAGTTGCATTTACTTGAACCTTTGCTGTTCCGGTTATCACTCATATTATCATCTATGTTATTTATTTGTTATCCTGTACTGTGTTTCCCTGTACTATATGTATTATGACTCGGAACCTTTGTAAAAGAACCTCCGGTTCAAAGGTATTTAATCCTAGTTATAAATAAAATAATAAAAAAAATAAAAATAAAACAAGTTTGTGATGTTTACCTAAACAGTATGGTGCTATGTCCAAATCTGTAATGCAGTATTCCACGTAGCATACTTCACAAACAGGTGTGGCTGGTAGGCAATGGGTGAAATAGATATACTGTAGCTGATAGACCACCAAAAAGATGGTGACAGCAGGCTAAGGTACACTTTCACTGCCAGAAAACAGCAAAATATACAGTATGGTAACAGGAACAAAGCTCAGCACTCAGGAGGGGGGCAAGGTATCACTTCCAAATGCCCATGCCGAGCCTGGGCCTGCATTGAGTTTCAAAAGCAAATGTACTGGGTCCAATATGACACCACTGTTTATCCCTGCTGGATATGTGCCCCAAAGTTTATGTTACGCCACACTGACCACCTTATCTGGTACAGTGAGTAGAGGGGAGTGGGGAACCCAGTGCCATTAAGACATGAACAAGGGGCTGCTTTACAGCATGATACATTACAGTGTGCTGACCACATCTACGCAGTACCTACAGCTTGAAAGTTTTACTCAGATCACCACTGTAGAAAATTAAACAGTGACACATGAAAATGAAACGACACATAGGCAAGTAGTGCACAGTAAACATGTATTGCTGGGGAACCTCTTTCTAAATCTGTTTTGGTCTGTTTTGGACACAATTGTACCCTACTGGACTGGAAACAAGCGGAGGTGGTGCCACTGTACAAGGTTGGGTGTAAAGATAAGCCAGGCAACTACTGCCCAGTTAGTCTCACCTCTGTGGCAGGCAAATTGATAGAAGCTCGCATAAAAGAAAGACTGGTACAACACCTAGAGGAGGAAGGACTAACTGATGACAACCAGCATAGGTTCACAGGTGGTAGGTCATGTCAGACCAACCTGATTTAATTGGTTCTATGTGATAATGGCAACTGTAACATAGTGATCACTGTTACAGTGCATGTACATCGCTGAAAATGAATTTCAGCTATGCACACTCACGGTGACTGGAAAGAGGGCACCTAAGAATTAAGGGTGTCTTTTTTAATGCAGGGAGGCTGTGCCCACTGCACCCCCCACTAAAGGATTCTCAATTCCAGGGGGTGCATGTTGGGGGGGGTGAATTATTTGCAAAAATAAAAAAGATGGCTGCTGGCAAAAAAAACCCGCTCTGCACCGGACCAGTACCCTGCACCTCCCAACCGACCACCCTTCCCACCATGCTAGCAGTCCAGCTCAGCAGCTGCCTGCCACACCCCCTCCCACATACATTCCCTCCCCTTCCTTTCCTCCCATGCGTGTGCATGTAGCTTCCTCTCAACCTACCTCGCCCACCCCGGTATCCAGGCACTACCCTGCCAGGTAGTCCAGAACACAGGCGCCGCTCAATTGCAGATGCCATGTTCACTGGATACCAATTGAATTCTTTGAGGGTGTAATAGAGGTGCATGATTAGTGGGAAGCAGTATATGTGGCCTACCTGGATTTCAGGAAGGCGTTTCACTCCATCACCCACAGGAGGCTGGTAAGCAAGTTAAGCAGTTTAGGGGTAGGATCCAAGTTTACAAATTGGGTGGATGATTGGCTGGGGGGGGGGACTCAGAGAGTAGTGGTCAGTGGGAAGCACTCCAGAGAATGAGAGGTGGTGAGCGGGGTTCCACAAGGGTCAGTGTTGGGGCCCATATTGTTTAACGTACAGGTGGGGGACTTAGCAGAAGATCTATCTGGGAAGCTGTGTCTGTTTGCGGATGACACAAATGTCTATAATAGAGTGGACACTCTGGGGGGGGCAGAGAAAATGGAACAGGATCTAGTCGAGCTGGAGGAGTGGGTGGAAAGATGGCAACTTCAATTTAATGCAAAAAAGTGTAAAATAATGCACATAGGCCATAATAACCCCAGGGCAACATACTGGCTTGGGGGGGGGCACTGCAGGTCAAGCAGCAATAAAAGGACCTGGGAATTTGGATTTCTGATACCTTAAAGGTTAGGAATCAGTGCAACTGAGCAGCAGACAAAGCAACAAGAATGCTGGTATGCATAGGGAGGGGCTTCACAAGTAGGAAGAGGATGGTGATCATGCCACTCTACAAAACACTGGTCAGACCACAACTGGAGTATGGAGTGCAGTTTTGGAGGCCACACTTGCAGGAGGACAAGGATAGGCTGGAGAGGGTCCAGAGAAGGGCAACCAAAATGATCCAGGGGATGCAAGGGAGGTCATATCAGGAGAGGCTGAAGGAGCTTGGTCTGTATACAATGGATGTGAGAAGGGAAAGGGGGGATATGGTGGAAACATTCAAATATCTGAAGGGAATAAATAAAGTTGGGGGAGGCAGTCTCTTAAGGCTGAATGAAAACAAAACCACCAGAGGCCACGTATTCAAGCTGGAAGGGGGTAGATTTTAATGGGGATGTAAGGGGGCGTTACTTCTCAGATAGGGTTGAAGGACCAAGGAACAGGTTGCTGTAGTGGGCTGTGGGCATGGATACAGTGGATAAATTCATGCATGGAACAACTACATGGAGCTAAAAAGAGGGGGAATGGGAGGGCAGAGAGGTGGGAGATAAGAGGGAGGGAGAAGGTGGGCTATTCTTTTCGGGCACACTAGATGGGCCAGGTGGTCTTTTTTTGCTGCCTGCATTCTATGGTTCTATTTTGTTAAATCCACAATTTTGGACATAGTTTGTGAATACAATAAATGGAAGGATACACACCCACACTACTAAGTGTTTTAGCCTGCCTAAAAGTGAACTCTCTTACTACTGCTACTACACCAAACATATACTACTGTAAGTCCCATTTTATATGCAACATTCCTTGCTTGTGTTATTTCTTCTGTGAATCCCACCTGTTCATTGATAGTTATTACATGATTGGCTATTTTCTTATTGTGTTTTAATAAACTAGTAATTACTTTTTACCTTTACGTAAGGAATAACAT
This sequence comes from Neoceratodus forsteri, assembly GCA_016271365.2. Classification (NCBI taxonomy): domain Eukaryota; kingdom Metazoa; phylum Chordata; order Ceratodontiformes; family Ceratodontidae; genus Neoceratodus; species Neoceratodus forsteri. Next base: position 1,016,929,942 of record CM057454.1, on the reverse strand, counting down.
GACAAGGTGTCACAATGGAATAAAGCACACTTTGAGTGGTTGCTAGCATGTGGCTTAGCTTAGTGCCACAACCACGCAAAAAGTACAGTATTCCCTTATGACCACACCCCCAGAGTATGCTATCCCACTAATAATATAAAATAATATAACTCATAATATAAAATAACAATAAAAAAACATATAAAACACATTTTTATATGTTAAAAAATAGGTAGTTGAGGTGAAACATCCAGCTGCTGGAACATAATCAAAAGTTACATGATATGTTTTGACCAGTGAGGTTACAGGATTTTCATGGCTCATTTTATAAAATAAAATATTCTTGCAGTAAAACAAGTGGATTTTCACATTTTCTTTTCAAACAGCTCGTGAAAAAAAATCAATAGAATTTTGGTATTGTGATGCCCCAAGTCTTTAGGCACAAAAAGTATTTCAATTAGAAACTACAGATTTATTTCTATCTTTTTAAAAATAAACATATACTTATTTCAGCAACAAACTGTACATTTTACATGTTTTTAACATTGTGGTTCATATGTTTGATTTTACAATTTTTCTAAAAGTAAATAGCTTCAGTTTTCTTTTTCTTAAGTAAAATCTGGTTAGGAAGAAAATATCATCTAATTCATAACAAAAAGGTCACAAATGATCAAACATCACATATTTCTATTAAATCTATAATATTTCAGTGGAAGATTTATTTCACTATAAAAACTCATAAATGAATTTGCAGCATAACATTGAAATACAACACCAGCCTTGCTAGCAAAGATATTCTGACATCATAATACAAAGATGCAACTGGATTCCTTTTTTTACTAGTATTTGGAAAAATAAAAATAGAACAGTGAAAAAGTAGGTAAAGAAACACACAAAAGCAAAAATAAAACAAACAAACAAGCAAACAAACAATATCTTGGCAAGGCATCTAAAGGCCTAAACCTTCATTCCTTAATACCCTACTGGGCACATGCTCCTTTAAGTTTCTTTCAGGATTCAAATCTTACCTCTTGTTTAGAATTCATAATTATAGGATTACTGTGAAGGCTGAAACACAGGTCTTGTGTTTCCTAACCCTCTAACACTGCAACGGAGTCACCTAATCACCATGAAATTAGCTCATTTTGCTGTGACGTGTTACATGACTACCAAGCAGGTAATGTCACTAACCACAACCAAAACTGCCTAATGGAAGCTACAGTAGGTTGCTTTTCTGATATTTTGTTCAAAGGAGCTGCCATCAATCTGAACTCTACTTCTTCATAATGTCTGCACTTTAGATTTGTGACTAGGCCTCTATACTACATCACTGACCCTTAATTTGAATGCAGTTCTGTAGCACAGTGGACACATCAAGGTTATGAAAGCAGGAAACTAGGGTTTGAATACTGGGAAGAACCTTACATTTTTTAATTTGTAGCATGATCAGGGTTCGAATCTTGACATGCACTTTGCAGCAAGAAGATCAGTGTTCAAATCCTCCTGACATGCACTTTAATATAGACTTTTTTGTATATATAATCTTTATTAAATTTTCATGGTCAAGAGGTACACATTATTGGCACATAAGATAGAACATATACCAAAAGCAAACATTATTACAGCTCCCCCACCTGTTGTGGTGCACAACATGGTAAATGTATTGTACAGCCAAGGAATTTGGTAATCAAAGCATTGGCACCATGTTGCAGTGTTTTTCAATATTTTATTGAAACTTCTACTCTTATCAGAGTGGCAATCTACTGAATGTCTCTGCAGTATGGAATTAGAACTTCACATCTACACCCTGAACTGTTACCATCAGAGGAGTCCCTTAAGGGGGCATACATGGAAAACTGTAGGGTGGGAGTGGGTAGGGGAAGCACTATGTCAGTGCATGTGTTAGGTGTTACACAAATGCCCAACACAGATATCGATGGGTTTAAAGGGAACATAAACAATGTTTACATTTTTATAAAAAACTGTAAATTTAGGAATGAGCATAGTCTATTTATAATCACCCAGCATATTGTTTTTGTGTTTGCTTTGAAATAGTCCAATTCTGTCCTTATTTTTTGGTTTTTGGTACCCCACCTAGACTGAGATCTGTGGTTGGTACTTTGGAAGTTAAATCTCTTGATGGATTACTGTTTGACTATGTTGATACATTTCAATATCTTGGGGTATTACTAGATTCTCATCTAAGTTATGAATCTCATTTTTTGAAGGTTACCTCAAGAATACATTGTAGATTAGGTTCTTTGTACAGAATCCGTTCATTTCTTATTCCTGAGTCTAGGCTGGTTATTTCAAATTGCTGCTTACTTCCTATTGTGAACTATGCAGCTATGATTACAACACTGCTTCTACGACAGTGATTTCAAAGAAATCCACTTTACTTCACTTGATAGCTAAGTTTGCTTTAAATTGTTCTAAGTCATCTCATCATTGTGTGATTTTGAAAGAAATGGGCTGGTTACGGTTTCATTAAATTTCCAATACTGTGTGGCCAAGTTCATATATAAAGTTATGGACTCTGGAATTCCATAGTATTTCAAAGTTTTGAGACCATATATTGATGGTCATTATTCTAGACATAGGTCAGACAGTAGGTTTCTCGAGATTCCTTTTATGAAATCTAAAAGTGGACAAAGATCCTTTGCTTATATTGCTCCATTTATTTGGAATGAAATTCCTCAAGATATTAGGTGGTTGTGTTCTGTCAAAAGTTTGCCGATGCATTAAGGATGTATTTCGAATCTCAATTTAATTGTAACTGTTTTCTATGAATTTTTTTTATGAATTTTACACGTAAAAAAGACATTTTTGTCTGCAATTTGCTGCATTGTATATGTATGTTTGATTATGTATTGTCTGTATGCAATATATGTGGGTCGCACCTGTAAAAGGAACTTGTTTCCAGTGTGCTTACCCGTTAAGCGAATAAACAAACAAACAATAAACAAACATTTAGGGTACTATATTAATGCAGCCTTTTGCCAAACAATGCCCATATGGAGTTAACATTTTGCTCCTCTGCCTGTAGAATATCATCAGAAGACAGGAGTCATGTTTTAGCATAAAATGAGAGAAATATCGCAAATCTGTACGAACCCTTGAAAATAGCATTCAGTGGTTTAGATGCAGCCAGGATGTCACAGGCTGTATCAGAAATCAGATGCTGTACATAGATGATTTCTTCTGAAAATTGTGCCTTATAACTGTTGCAATTACCACCAGTCACCATACTTGTTTTTTTTTTTCCATTTTCTTACTTCTTTTTTTTTCTTTCTTGTAGCTGCTTTTGTTTCTTCTACCACATTTTTTTAAACTTCCTGTCCTCCCACACATGTATTCCTTCTGCTGGTGCATATTTGTTAAAATGATGACAGCAATGGCAAGGCAAGGTAATTGTATTTTTAAAGCACCCTGTCCCAAGGGCTCAGGGTGCTGTACACAACAAATACAAAAGGAACCAAGGAGAAAAATGTGAAATCAGCCTTTCAATTTAAAAAAAAACTGCCTTACCTGCTTCCTAAAATGGCTGCCAAATGTGTTAAGTGATGACATCATTGGAGCCAGAGTCAGAGAGCTATATGGCTCTCTATAGTGCTAACTAGTTCTTTTTTCCCTTTGTATAGAATTGTTTCACCAAAATGGTCAAAACAATGTGCATTATTTTGATCAATACATGTGTTAGGCTATGGGTTTTTTTCATTTTGTTTACTTTAACATGCTAAAATTGTGTTTTAACCCAACTGACTTTCTCTTTGGCAAACGACAGTGCAGTATAACTCTTAAATAACCTGATGGTCTAGTGGTTATGGTGGAGCCAGGATGTTACAATGGGGGGTGTTGGGGTGGTGTGTGTACTTGATATGCACTTTTCAACATTTTTATTAAACCTTTGTATTGTCTGCTATTATTTTTTAGTATGTTTTTGACATAACCTACAAATGTAATCCATAGTTTTGAATGTAAACATTTGTACAATCAATAAATCAGACTTCTTCAACAAAGTGAAATGTAGCAGCAGCAAGCAAGCAAGTTACAACGGGGGGGGGGCACCCCCTAGATCCACCACTTGTTTGAAGCAAAGTTCTTGTGTAGTCCAATGCCAGAGTTCATACTTTCTCAGAAATCAAAAAGATGCTTGTCTTCTTTTCCATGGGAAATAATAATACGAAGAATCAGCATTGATATAGTGCTTTTCAAACACATTGTATCCCAAAGTGCTTTACAAGCAATGCCAGACTGGTAATGAAGTGACTAAACGTGTAGTGGCAGCCATTTCACACATTAATACCCACACACAGCCTTGGACAATTGCATGAACTGGTTTTATGGGAAGAGGAATGTTGACCAGGACAATGGGGTTAGGTAGTGATCATGGTGTTGGCAGCCCCACATCCTATATCTCACAGTGATCTACTCATATTTCTTGCCTTCTGTTTTCCCCCTTCCCTAAATATAGCAGTAACTTTGTGGGAGTGGCCTTCTCAGTCCCATTCTGGTATCCATTCTTCACCCCTTCTTCCTACACCAAAAACTGGTGCGCTCATCACCCTTCTGCATCATGAATGCAGGTAGTACAGTCTCCGGGCTTTTTGGCATATCAGAAATAAACAAATCTTTCCAGTAAGTCAGGCTGATAGCAGCAGGGAAAAAGGGGAAAGATGGGCTTTCCTATCCTTAAAAGATCTAGGCTACCTTTGATTAGGCACTATTAAATGATGGGTGTGTGCATCATTATGCATGTCATTTGATAGTGCCTAATCATAGGTGACTTAAATCTTATATGAGTAGGAAAGCCTGTTTTCCCCTTGTGCCCTGCTGCTATCAGCCTGGCTTTCCAGAAGATCAAGTTTATTATTAATATGTAAAAGTAACACGGGAGACCGTACTAACCACATTCATGATGCGGAAGGGTAGTGAGTGCACCAGTTTTTGGTGTGGGGAGCAGGTGAGAAGAATGAATGCCAGACAGAGAGACTGAAGAGGTCATTCCAGCAGGGTACAGCTATATTCAGGTTAGGGGAAGAGAGGAAAGGGGGTGTTGAGCAGATCATTGTGAGATCTGAGATGTGGGCTGCCAGCACTGTGATAACTAACTGACTGTGGATGAGAGCAGCCAGCAATGACAAATACTCAGAGTGGCAGGGCAACGCCTAAAGCAGTCACAGAAACATGGTACACCCAAAACATGAATGGGACGTAAACATACCAGGATATACTATCTACAGGAGGGGCAGGGAGGGTAAAAAAGGAGGAGGAGTAGCTCTTTACATAAGGGAAGGAATCAAAGCAACAGAGCAAAAGGGTAAACAGGGAGGAGAAGAAGCACTGTGGGTAAATTTGGAGACAGGCAATGGCACCACAATCCGCACAGGGGTTGTACACAACCCCTTCTCAGGGGAGGAAATGGATAAGAAATGATAGAAAGTATACTTAGAATGGCAGAAAAAGGGGAGATATTGCTGATGGGTGATCTGAATATGCCAGATGTTAACTGGAGTGCAGTTGCAGCAGCCACTTCGAAGAGTGGGGTTATTCTAGATGCCCTACAGGGGGCATGCCTTAGACAACTAGTATTGGAGCCCACTCGAGAGGGAGCAGTCTTACACCTGGTTCTCTCAAATGGAGATGGAGAGAAGATCACAGATGTAGAAGTGGGTAGCCATCTGGGAACTAGCGACCATCGAACAGTATGGTTCACAATAAACACAGCAATAGAGTCAAGCCATACAAAGGCAAAAGTACTGGACTTTATGAGGGATGACTTTGCCAAAATGGGTGAGTGGCTAAGGAATGCACTAGCAAATGGGCAGGAAGGAGGGGTGGAAGAACAATGGGGAATAATAAAAACTGCCATCACAGAGGTAACAAACCTTTGTGTGAAGCAAATAAACAAAACAAAACGATGTAAGAAACCACTATGGTTCTCAAAGGAAGTGGCAGTGAAGGTTCAAGAGAAAAAGAAAGCATTCATGAAGTACAAGGAATCACAGAAGGAGCAGGACAGAGAACTGTATCAGTTAAAGCAAAAGGAAGCTGGGAAGGCAGTCAGAACAGCAAAGGCCCAAACCGAGGAAAAGACAGCCAACTCAGTTAAGAAGGGGGATAAAACCTTTTATAGGTACATCAGGGCGCGAAGGAAGACCAAGGGAGGGATAGTGAAGCTTAATAAAGTGGAGGGAGGGTGGGCAGAGGGTGACTGTGAAAAGGCAGAGATACTAAACAAATATTTTTGCTCAGTATTTACAAATGAAGAAGGAGGTACCTAAAACAAACAGTAGAAACACTCTGGATACAGAAGTTGATACCAGCCCATTTATAGAAGAAAGGGTTCTGAAAGAACTCTTAAAACTGAAGGTGGACAAAGCAATGGGGCCTGATGGGATTCATCCTAGAATTCTAAAAGAACTAAGGGTAGAACTAGTGACACCACTGACTACCCTCTTTAACAAATCATGGGAGGATGGGGTGTGCCCGAGGACTGTAGGAGGGCAGATGTGATTCCCTTCACAAAGTGGGAGCAAGGCAGAAGCAGGAAACTACAGACCTGTTAGTTTAACCTCAGTGATGGGGAAAATGATGGAATCAATTCTGAAGGAAAGAATTGTCGAGTATCTAGAGGCCAGAGGGGCACAGGACCCAAGGCAGCATGGATTTACAGCGGAAAGGTCATGCCAGACAAATCTGATAGATTTCTTTGACTGGGTGACCAAAGTAGTAGATCAGGGAGGGGCTGTGGACATGGCCTACCTAGACTTTAGCAAGGCATTTGACACAGTCCCACAGAAAAGATTAATATACAAGTTAGCCAGCCTGGGAGTTGGTCCCAAGATGACAGCCTGGGTAAAGAATTGGCTGGAGAATAGGACACAGAGAGTAATAGTAAATGAGTCCTCTGAAGAAAGGGGATTACTAGTGAGGTACCGCGAGGTTCAGTATTAGGACCGGTCCTCTTCAATGTCTTTATAAGCGGCATTGCAGAGGACTGGAAGGAAAATATGTCTCTTTGCAGATGACACAAGATCTGCAACAGAGTTGATGCACAAGGTGGGGTGAAAGGATGAGAAGGGACTTGGCAGGTTAGAGGAATGGTCAAATGTATAGCAGCTTAGATTCAATGCCAAGAAGTGCAAGGTAATGCACCTGGGAAACAAATACCCAGGGGAAGAATACACAATGGGGGGTGAGATACTAACAACAACAAAAAATGGAAAGGGACCTGGGGGTAGTCATATCAGATGACCTAAAGGTGGGCAAGCAATGTGAGAGGGCAGCAAGGAGGGCTGGGGGGATACTGGGATGCATAGGGAGAGGCATCACCAGTAGAAAACAGGAAGTTATTATCCCTCTGTACAGACAGCTGGTGAGACCCCATCTGGAGTATTGCATGCAGTTCTGGAGACCCAATCTCTGCAAAGACATAGACAGGATGGAAGCTGTCCAGAGGAGGGTAACTAAAATGGTGCAGGGTCTGCACCAGAAGACATATGAAGAGAGACTTAAGGAGCTTAATATGTATAGCCTCGAGAAAAGGAGGGAGAGGGGGGACATGATAGAAACTTTCAAGTACCTCAAGGGAATCAACAAAGTCCAAGAGGGTAGCACATCTTTCAAAAAAAGAGGTGTGCAAGAACAAGGGGGCACAATTGGAAGATGGGGGGGCACCTCAGAGGTAATTTAAAGAAGTATTTTTTCACAGAGAGGGTTGTGGATGCATGGAACGGCCTTCTGGAGGAGGTTGTGGAGTCAAAAACAGTGGTGGAATTCAAGCATGCATGGGACAGTCATAAGGCAATTCTAGGGGGTGGGGGTATGAAGAAGTAGGCTGCTGGTTAACTAGGATCTGCAGCTTATCCAGTAGGTAGGGAAATGAGCAGACTGGGTGGGCTAAGCGGTCCTTATCTGCTGTCAAATTCTATGTTTCTATGTAAACAGTTACTTGAATTCAATGTAGAGAGATTACCCTCGGGTGGAGGGGGTTGACATTTGTTAGGACAGTATCGAGGGAGCTGTGTGTAGATAATTCGAGATTCAGAAGGGTGGTAGCCAGCCAACTCGCATTATGGAGTAGGGCACAGAGAAGTACTGGAGAAGAATTGTCAGGAACTGTCCTATGGGGTTCTGCAGATCACAGATAAAGGAGTAGACCGACACTGGAAGTCAGGTGGAGTCGCTCAAGGCATTAGTATGCCTCTCCTGCTAATAATATTGTTATAATGTATGGTAGAACATTGTTATAGGTAGAAATCTATCTTTTTATAACAATGTTTTACCATTGATGTGATGTCATGATGTTGCTAACCCATCGATGGTACGTCACATCGATGGGTTAACAACGGGAACAGTCTGGGCATGTGTGCAAATGGATCGGACGGCCTTGAAATGGCCACAGCGGTGAGGGCAGAGCAGCGGCAACATAAAAAAACTGCAGTAAGGAACTACTTTCTTTTGTAAAAAAACTAAATTGTACCATACACTATAAAATATAATGTATGGTACATTGATGGGTAACCATTTTTTAAGCTCATCTCGAGGTTACCTAGTTGTTGGTTAATGAGGCGGGAAAAAAACACAACAAGGGGACTGTACATACTGTCTTCACTGTGCAGAAGGGTGGTGATCCATTCAATGTTTACTCGTGGGAGCAGAAATCATACACTGAGAAAGTGGACAGGAGAGTGTTTTGGGAGGCATCTTTTAACAGTTCCAGCTGATGAAGCATATCGGTATAGGTGTGCACAACTCTTTGAGGTACAAGATTACAATATGAGGTGTGATAATTCTTTTCATGAGATCACAAGCTCATATGCAGCACCAGGCGGTACTAAGGACAGAGTATGGATGGTGCAGTGTTCAATAGAAGGCAGGCTAGGTGCAGGAGGTTCACGTGGAAAAAGATTACAAGAGAAGCTTATTTGTGGATTGCCAAGTAAGTATGAGCTTTGGAATTGGACCAGACCAGTACTTCGCTACAAATTTCAAGGCATCACATAACCACTAGATCATCAGGTATTTGAAGTGATGTACTGTACTGCGGTTTGCCAAAGAGAAAGTCAGTTGGATTACAAAACATTTTCAGCAAGTTAAAGTAAACAAAATGAACAAAACCATAGCCTAACATGTGTACTGATCAAAATAATTCAAGTGTTAACACATGGTGTTGATCATTCTGGTGAAACAATTCAAAACAAAGGGGGGGGAGGCTACTTAGCACTATAGGGAGCCATGTGGGTCTCTGCCTCTGGCTCCAATGATGTCATCATGACTCATCACTTAACACACTTGGCAGACATTTTAGGGAGAAAGCAAGGCTGTTTTCTGAAAGTGAAAGGCTGATGTTTCCATTTTTCAAAAGCTATAAAACTGCATTTATGTTATTTACATAAATGCAGTTTTAGCATAAATGTTAACAGCAGCCTTTACTTTACTTTGCTATGAAGCTAGAATTTGGAGTTTGCAGTTTTAAAAAACTGCTTGTTTAGGTACCCTTTAATATGCAGTGGAAGTGAGTCCTAAATATTGCAGCTAGGGCCACCACCTCACCCAGTGCTGCCTCCCCACTGACTCATTCCCACCAACCCATTTCCTCATCCCCAGCATATCCCCTGTGCACAGCTTAAAACATCTGGAGACTCTGGCCTAACTCTTCCTACAGTGCCCAAAACACACTGCACTTTGAGACACACAAGTAACAAACCATGGCTTCTCCCTAATGCTCCTACCTGTTACAGACCCTGGATTCCTATATAGTAATATTCCTGCCTCACACAGACTAAGCCACCCCCCACTTTCCTACATGCTAACACTTTCCTGAGACTAATAAACTATAACTCTCAGCTGTTGAAATTATCGATGCTAGCCAAATTCCTATTTAATTAAAAAAATAGGTGATATTATTTTTGTAGAAAGGGCGTCTTCTCAGTGAAAGCCCATGTTCACAAACAGCAGTCAATCCATCTTAGCACCCTGTGGTGGTACATATGACTAAAGAACAACGTTATATTGGTTTTCATAACATTTTTGTATTTTTTTTTATTTTGTGAACTTTTATATTTTTGTCTAAATAATTACCAGAACCCACACTTTATAAGTGCAGTAAGATACTCCAGAGTGTAGAATGTTCTGTGATAACCTCACTTCCAGGGACTGAAGGCACTCAAACGGTGGTCTTGTGCCTCACTATACCTCTGGGCATGTGGTCATACTAGTACTCCAGTGTCATGACATTTTGCTTACATTCTCGAAACCCTGCTCGTTCTTCAGTGAAACATTCTGAGATACATGCTGTGTGAAACATGGGGTACAACATTGTACTATATTTGGTTGTTTTGTTTCATACTGTATGTGTTAGTATTTATCATGGTCTTATAACAAACTGCAGTGGTTTTATATATATATATATATATATATATTGATACCAAGATGGGAGCGGTGGTAGATGACCTGGGGGGGGCTACAGGAGGCTCTGTCAAGGCTGGAGGCATGGTCTGACTGATGGCAGCTGGGGTTCAAAGCAAAAAAATGCAAGGTGCTGCACTTCGGAACAAAAAATTTGAGGAGAAGCTACCATGGGGGGGGGGGTACAACTGGAGCTAACAGAAGAGGAGAAGGATTTGGGGGTCCTCATCACGGGAGCAATGAACAATTCTACACAATACAGAAAGGCAGCAGCAGTGGCTAACAAAATGCTGGGGTGCATTGCAAGGGGCATTGCCTCGAGAAGAAGGGAGATTATTCTACTATTATACAGATCATTGGTTAGACCCCACCTGGAATACTGCATGCAGTACTGGCACCCGTACCTACAAAAGGACATTAGGCTGCTGTAGGGGGTACAGCATAGGGCAACAAAGATGATTCAGGGCCTGGGGGGAATTGCCATATGAAGTCAGGCTAAGAGAGTTAAACATGTACACACTGGAGGAGAGGAGGAATGGGGGAACATGATCGAGACCTTCAAATACATGAAAGGGATAATCAAAATATACACAGAGGGTCTATTCAGGAGGAGGGTAGGGAGAGGCACTAGGGGCAATGACATGAAATTGGAGGGGGGTAAACTGAGTAGGGAGGTAAGAAGGCATTTCTTTATGGAGAGGGTGGTGGCAAAGTGGAATGCACTACCAGCTGAGGTGGTGGCAGTAACACAGTGTAATGCATCAGGAAGGGGTGGGACAGGACAAAGGGGAGGATAAAGGGAAGTAAGGGGAGGAGGGATTGGGCAGCTGCTGAATAGGGAGCAAGCTGCAATCTTGAGCAGCCTAGATAGACCATGATAGCCTTTTGCTGCTGGTAATTTTGGTATGTTCATATATACTATATATATACATATATATATTTTTTTCTTCTATATGTAATTTGTGCTCCTCCTTGGAATGGGCAGGTGGCTCCAGTCCCTCCCTCAGAGGGGACTCATCTCTATGGCCAGGCAGTTCCTGCATCCATCCTGCCCAACCATCCCTCACAGGTTACTCCCCTGTGACAGGGCCAGTGGTGAGGGGCGCTGGCTTCCCCCACCCTCGGAAACCAACATCTAGATCGCCGGGGGTTGGCATGGGCACAACTGGCTATCATGGAGCCTGCCAGCTCTGTCTTTTTCCTCCAGTTTTTTCTCCCCAAACCCACACATGTGCAATGGGCAGGGTGACTGTCTCCACCTACGTGGAGCCTGTCTTATGCCTTGGCGTGGGTCCATCCCTCTGCTAAGCATCATGCCTGTGCTGACCCCCAGCTTCCGCTGGGTGTCAGTCTACAGCACAATGCTGTGTCCACCCACCTCCGAGGAAGGACAGCTGTTGGTGGACGCTCAGTTCTTCTTCGCCCTGACTGACCCCCGAGTGACCTGAGTCTGTTCCTGAATCCGGGTCACCAGTGTGGCATCCAGAACCTCAGCACTCAACGCCACCAGGCTGGTCCCTTAAATCTATATTTTATGGGTTTTCTAGAATCCCACTTTTTTTTTTAAGTGAGTAGGCAAGTTAAGCTAAAGTAAAAACAGAGAACACTGCATCCATGGCACTAGCAGCACTACCAGACAAGGAGCAATATTAGAGAATATGGGTGCAACACCAGCCAGAAAGTTGGAGGGTTGGGACATGGTTCTGCCATATCAGTAAATGCACATGCTGTGCTATGCAGAATACTGAGAAGTAAACGTATCGGGTGGTGTGGGAGCAAAGACACCATTTGTAACAAAACCAATAAATATTCTGTTTTTTCTTCTGTTGAAGGGGGGCTCTAGCCCCCCCCCACAGACCCATCAATGGGTCTCCGGAACTTGGGACAGGCTTCAGTACACAGGTCCAGTTTTAGGATTTGGGGGGCCCTAGCAAACTTAATGGTAAGGGACCCCCACCCCGTTATCTTTTTATACGTTGCCCGTGTTTTACTCTAATTTTATGGAATTAAAATACCAATGTACACCTAGGTGCTAAATCTCATTTTTAAACTTAGAAACAAGCCCTTTGATAAATGCAATACTACAATTCAGGCTGTGTAAAAAAATGTGTTACGTACTGGTGTCAGGCAACTCAGCATCTGGACTTATGCCTCACAGCACCCCTGGGATGTCTATCAAAAATGCTTTAACACACATGATCAGGTACAGTATTTTCACCTACTGTAAGAACACTGTTTAGTTATTTCATCCATGCTTAGGACCCAGGAGGGCGGGCATGTATCCAGAATCCCTTTAGACATTAAAGTAGGTGAACAGAGTAGTTGATTTGACAGTTTTTATTGGTTATAAAATCCCTTACACGACATTATAAAAATGAACCAATTCTTTATTGTCAACAGCTATAAACCCACATAAAAAACTAAACTAAGTGAAACACAAATTGAGAAGAACAAAGTACATGAATATTAACTTTACCTCATACAGTGTTATCAGCTAAACACTCTATATGCACTCAAAATTCAAAGAAAAAGGCAGGAGACTTTTATACATTTTCTTTACCGCACCTTCATTTTACTTTCTTGAATTCACACCACAAAGCAGTGCAGGACAGTAAATAAGTCAGATACCATTTCTTCATTCTTTCAGAATTTTCAAAAGGCAACTAGACATATGCCTTCTTGGCTCAATTGCCTTAAAAATCCATTAGTTTAAACTGAGCGGGTTTTGTATAGCAAGAAAAAAACAATTTTGTGATTCTGGTCAATTTTCTGCCAGAATTCCATTTTTGGCCCCATTCTGTTTTCAGGCAGAGGAAACAGAGGGAACTATGGAGGGTACTGGGGGAACAATCAAGGTCGGAAAAGGTCAACCAGAAAAACAAAATGGAGGTCATAAACCTCACAAAATAACCTTTAAATGATGACCAAGATGTACTTAAGGGAGGATTGACATTCGTCACCACTAACAGGCCTAATGCATTTAGAACTAAAGTGGAGAGCTACAAACATTTTTTAGACAATTGCACCTCAAGGTCCATTTTGCAAAATGACCAGTAACAATAAGTTACTCCCACTTATATTAATATGACAGTGAATAGTGAGGTTAACACAGAACAAGTGGAAAGATCATTTGTGAGGCAAAATACACCATTAAAAAAAAAAAAATTTCCTTTACCCCAAACAGTATCCCCAGTCCTGCAGTAACCCCTTTTAGTAAAATTTAGTAAAACGGTCATTCAGGAAATGGAAATGATTTTTAATGGAGTTAAAGTCCCTGCTATAATGTAGGACTTAGTTTTTCTTCCGGGACCTGTACTGAGTCCAGGTGAGCACTGGCACACACGGTGACACACACACACACACATGCACGCGCACACACACACACACACACACACACACACACATATGCACGCGCACACACACACACCGCACACGCACACACACACACACACACACACACACTATACCCCAGGCTAGAAATGCATGGCGTGAGGTTGGCCTCATACATGAACAGAGGATCCACCCCACCTAATGTATTTGTAGTCTGGGGTAAAGCTTATGGTGCCATGGGGGAAGTAAGGTGTGTGAATCTTTTATATGCAATCTAAGACTGTGTGTTTGGAAACTCTTGTATATCAGCCCTAGGACTGTCTGTTTGAAACCTAACAAATACATTATTTAATGAAAATACATATATATATATATATATATATATATATATATATATTTTTTTTACAAAAGCCTGATAGAATTTTTGGTACAGATGTACTATGGGCGTGGCAGACAAAACAAGCTCTCCAGCTGTGTATAAAGAGGGGCTTGAGTGCCAAGACAAACAGAGTTATTGCTCTGACAAGAGATGGTAGGTTACATTTTTCAAAGAGGTTCTTTAGTGCAAGGGGCTGGGCTTTCTCTGAGGCTCCTTCAAGAATACAAGGTTACAAAGGTAATACTTTCAGATAGGAAGGATTTAGTTAGCAATAACCCTCGACAGGGTGGGGTTATAGGCATTTAATCCACACCTGGGGCTCGTTGTGAGGCATGAGGCTACAGGCATAGCACCCCAGAGGAATTTCGCACATACACAAATGATCTGATTTGTGACACTTCCTGTGTATACTACTGTATTCTGCCATACCTACGAGGTGTGTTTTATGCCTTGCCCCACCCCCACAAACACACAGAGTTTGAGATGGAACTCGCACTGCAAAGCCATCTGCTCTACTCACTCTGACTGATTCTCTATGTGTTTCTGACTCTCTCTGTTAATGCAAGTCATACTGTGTGCAGAAGGAGTCCTCATCAAATAGTACAGGTCCATGCAGAAGCACTGCATGGGAATGTTATGCAGGGTTCTTTTGTTTCCATTCATGTTCTCTCTCTACATCAGTAGTGTCTCTCTGTCTCTCTCTGTCGCTCACTATTGCTGTCTCTGGGTGTGTGCCTCTCTGTCTTGCTCTCTACACTGCAAAGCACTGAATTAGATAACTTTGGGTCTCTTACTTGGAAGTATACTACTGTAATAAAGCATGCTGGAAAGTGTGAAGTTCTTGTTATTTCTGTCCCATTGCTTGGCCACACTTACTAGCCATAACTGTATTTTCACATGGACAGCGTGAAATTCTGTAAACTCTGCTTTTAATCTTCCTGTATATTGCAGGCTTCAGCATCTCCTCCTCCTCAACTGCCCTTCTCTTCATCCTTTATTTCTGCTTTTACCTGTTTACTCCCTTGTTCTACCTTGATAACACGTCTGCTCTGCTGTCTCCCTCCCTGATTGTATACCAGCAACCAGGACAGCATTTCCTGCACCAACTAAAGGATTATGCAGTTTACTAATATTGCATTGAGCTGCTGAACCACACTGTCAGACATCAGCAGCTTGCCCCCGTTCATTTGTCTATGCCACACTGGACTGGACATGGTGTCAATGGTAGTAAAGGACATGCTGCCAGAGGTTTAAAATAAATAATCGTCTGTTAAAAAAGTATATAAACTCCTTTTTTTTTTCACTTTGTCTTTCTCACCCTCCTGACCGGCCCCATTCCAACGGCTCCCCCAGCCCTGTCACCCCAGCATCCACTGGACTCACCTCTAGCTCTTTCTTGAGGTGCCTACTGGCTGGGTGTGGCACCTGCGAGGGGCCAGCATCATCTCGCTGGTTGCGATATTTTTCTTCTTTTCTTTCCCATCCCTGAATATGGCACAGTGGTGTGCAGTAATGCCAATGGTCGAGCTGTGGCCACTTTCGTGTGCAGCCCACCGGGTGTCTGCCCCACATCTGCCCCCTTCATCTGTGGGTCTGTTGCACCATCCCTCAGCCACCGCTGCGGACAGCCAAGCTGCTGACTCCATCCTCACCCCTTCCTGAGAGAGGAGAGCTGTCCTCCGGATGCTCGATCCTCTCCCTCCCCGGCTGGCTCCTGGCAGCTCGCTCATTGCAAACACAGGTGGTTGGCGATAAACTCCTTTTTGTAACTTAAGATTAGTTTGATATCTGTAAAAAAATCCACCACACTGTAGAGAGAGGTGAATAAGTGAGTCGGCGGCTTCAGAAAGGAAGATGCTAGCCAAAATGACCGTTGCTATAGCAACACTCACTCACGCTTACGTCTTGCCTTCTGAAGCCACCAACTCATTCGCTCTTCTCTCAATATAGTTGGTGGCTTCTGTTATAGATATCTAACAAATCTTAACTTAAAAAAGGAGTTTATATAATTTTTCAACAGAAGATGACTTATTTTAAACCTTTGGCAGCACATCCTTTACTGCCATTGACACCGCTTAGTCACGCTACACTACAACAATGGAACTTGCTTGCTGTCCTCTCTTTATAGTCCGTGGCTTCCTTTACAGATATCTAAGTAATCTTTAGTTTAAAAAAAAACAGTTTATATGCTTTTTTGATAGAAGATGCCTTATATCTTTGCCAGCATGTCCTCTACCACTATTAATACCACTCAGTCACACTACACTACAAGAACAATATGAAGTGGCTACACTGGGGGATTGGGCACCCCCAGTGTCAGTGTTATGTTTGTGGGGGGTGTGGATTGGTGGGTGCTGAGAGGGAGGGTCGGATGGGGGGGACAGTTACAGGGGCACCATCAACAGACATCGATGGACAGCTTTCTTTGTTACAGCTAGCATCTGCAAGAGCATGGGGCTGTTCATGGATGTTTGAAATTCATCAGCAGGCTGATCATGACAGATCAGCTCTGCTTGCGGGGTGGTGCATATCAAAGGAAAGAGCCGTCCCATCATTGGGTCGATTTTTCCTTTTCAAGTACTTGACGTTTCCGTCCAGCAAGCCAAAACTGTGTCATGATCAGACTGGCTGATGATTGGTGTGGCACTGTCACACCCTTTGCAAACCACTCTGCATTGGACTGACAGTGTCACACCCCTCAAAAGGCACTCTCATACCAAGATATTCACCATGCATGTATGCGCATGGTGAACATAAAACAAGGTCTGCCATGAGGTGCCCTAGGCTTGCTGAAAGAGGCCCCCACACATGATAAACAGCTTGTGAAGAAAAAAATGCATAAACTTTGCTGGAGTTTTAAATAGGGTCTCTGGGTACAGGAAGTCAGAAGCTAGACTGATTATCTCATGTCTTTAGCATTACAGTGATGGAGAAGTCATACCTCTCAACTGCTGTGAATTTTGCATAGCGCTATGATTTTTTTACACTCAAATTAACCCTTGCTCTACAAAGGTTTACTGATGTTCTTAGTAATGTTAGAGCTATTTCTGGACCAACAAACTATTAACCCATTGAACTAACTTCATAGAAACATTCATTAACACTAACTATATAGGGCCCACTATTTGTAGACATATTATTCTGTAAAATAAGAAAGTGCTACACATTCTGGCCATTTGCTCTGAATTTTGAAGGCCAGTGCTATGATTTTAAAACTGAGAGGTTGCGCGGTATCGGAGACGTTGCTGATATGCAGAGGAGAAGTTAGACACTTATTCAGATTTAGTAATCCATGCAGATAAATGGGCTAACGTCTACACACAACATAGCCAAAACAGCAGTTTCTTGATCTGTAACACTGCCATTAGGGATGCATGCTCTGTGTACTGTACGTGTATGGATCCTAAGTATAAGAGGTTTACCTCAGACCGTGTGTTTGTAGGAAGTCTAAAAAGACAAAGTCTGAGGCAGGGCACATATACAAAGTATCCCCCCCAACGCACACACACATACATGTGCACACACATACACACACACACACACACGCACAAAGGCTCCAAATACACAGTTTTAGGGCTCATATACAAAGTTTCCAAACATGCAGCCCAGATCACATACTAACAGAAGATCCACACATCTTCCTCCTCCTCTTCTCCCCCATCAGTCCCCCAGATTTAATCCAGGCTACAAACACATGATCTGAGGTAGGCCTGGTCTTATACACAAATTATCCATACAACCCATTGGCCCCAAAACACATGGTCTGAGATAGGCCTCATACACAAAGGATCCAAACACCTCTCCCCCTCCACACACACAGGGGCTCCAAACACACAGTCTTAGGACTCATCTACAAAGTTTCCAAAATGTACGATCTTAGATTGTATACAAACAAAAGATCCGCACACCTTCCTCCACCCTGCTGGGGCACCACAAGCTTTAACCTATGCTACAAGCATATGGTTCGAAGTCTGCCAAAAACAGACTAAAAATGCATGGTCTTAGATTGCATGCATGTAAAAGATCCACTCACCTTCCTCCTCTCCCCCCCCCCCAGGGCCTTCTAATCTTAAACCCAGGCTAGAAACACATGGTTTGAGGTAGGCCTACATATAAACACAGAAACATAGAATTTGACAGCAGTTAATGACTGCTTGGCTCACCTAGTTTGCCAATTTTCCCTGCTCACAGTATGAGTATGAGGCTCGCCTCATACACAAAGGATCAACATAATCCCCTGGGACCATACACACATACTATACCACAGGCAACAAATGTTTGGGGGGGGGGCAAGGCAAACTACTGAAATGTGTAAAAAAAGGGGAGGGGTGCAGCATGCAAACTGACCATAGTGGAGAAATATATTCATTTTCCTTCCTCTGCAGATTTCATGTTTGTGGTGAAAGGGCAGAAGTAATGCAAATTTAAAATTTTAAGTTTCTCCTGCAGCAGCTGGAGCTGGGGACCTGAATGGAAACATGGAGGAAGAGGCAGAAGAACCTGTACTCAGCATGCATGCAGGTTTCTTCTCTCTCCTCCTTCCCCCTTTCATTCAGCACAAGTTGCCCCCTTCTCATCTCATGTTATGCATCTCTCCCCCTTCTTTGCCCTCCCTGGCAGGCTGTTAGTAACACCAAAGGTGCTAGCACCACAGCCACAACAACACAAGCAGATGGACCAATCTGGCCCATGGGGAGCAGGATCATTACAAAGAGTGAACCGTCAATAGTCACCACCTAAACACTCCACTACTGTTGCTGCCACAGTCGTCAACCAGCATCCTGCTGCTTCTTTGGGCTGCTTTTTCCCTTTTCAACTTTCAAATTCTGGCACCAAGATACCCCCCCACTTTGGAGAAGATGACTGGTCACATCACTCATAGGTAACCAGAAGTGCCCCAAGCTACCTGACATGGGCCATCTTTGTTGGTGGCAGCCTGCAGTGCCAATAGAACTCTTCAGACACAGAACTAAGACAAGCACTGCAAGACTGATGAAGCAGTTTAACCACAGCAGCAACCACATCAAAACAATAACTTACTTCCTTCTCTTGAAAGTTTTGGGGGACATTGTGAGGGGGGCTGAAAAGGTTTGAGGGGGCCAGGTCCCTGTCATTCCCACTGGTAGTTGTGCCCATGCACTCCCTATAATCAAGAAAAGGCACTATGTATACAAAATAATGATTTATAAGGATTTACCTTTATAAAAGTGCAAGTATAATATGCAAATTACGCTGTGCAAGTAGCAATGTATAAAAGAAATTAATGTTTCTCTTCCACCTTAAGCTTTTTTTTAAGGGTGAGAGCCCTTTGGAAGCTCGCTCTATTTATATACAATTGCTGGGATATTCGAAGCCAGGTTGCACACTCAAACTCGTTTAGTGGCTCGCTAACACTGATTAGTACCCAAGAGTATGGAATATGCTAAATGTGTCATATTGAAAGGCACAGTCAGTGAGGCACTAATCCATTTTCGAGAGCCACAGAAATTTGTCAGTGCACCTATGCAAAGCAGCTGAGTGCACTTGTACATAGGTGAAGTGGCATATTTAAGGGTTTGGAGAGGTGGTAAACAGCTATTAGTGCCTCACTATTTACCGCCTCCCCAAACCTGGGCTTCCTGTTGGTGTGCCTCCCTTAATCCCCCATTACCCACCCACTATGTAATTATTAGGTCCCTGGCATCCAGTAGTCCTCCCGCCCCCCTGATCACCCACCCAGTATGTAATATTTTTTTAAACTTTTTATTTATCAGGTTTTCAGTTAATTGAATTGAACAGAGTACATGCATGCAGTCCAAACCATGATACTTAAATAGTAATACACATTATTAAAGTAAAAAAGTAAGCAATGTCAGTTATAGCATGAGCTAAGTCCTTAACGTTTTTTGGGGCTGGCTGGAAAGAAAATAGAAAAAGTAAGATTTTCGCTGGCCCAGTGGCATGGAGGGTTTAGGAGCTCAGTGTCTTACCTCCTTCCATGCTGATGACCCAGGTTTGAGACTGGACATGAGTTGCTTGGGGGCTGAGTAGGGGAGGGAGGGAGGGAGGGAGGGTCAAGCGTTCGGAGGATAGCTCTCCTCCCTTGGGGATGGGGGTTTATGTAACCCACTGTCGACTTCCACCTGGATGTATCCGGATGGCAGTGCAGGTCTGGGCACTTGCTTAGGTGGACCTGGCCCAGGCATTGAAAGTTGTCTCCTTGGAGGTGGAGTTCACTGCTATGTCATTGCATGGGTGGGTCTGGGGGGAACCAAACCAAGGAGAAAAAAACTCTGTAGCTGCAGGATGATGGCTGGTCCCTCACAGGCTTTGTACTGGTGACCGAGCTCCTGCCACAGTCCAGCAAGCCAGAATGTCAGCGAGAAGGCAAATACTGGGGAAGCCGGGTGATAGGGCTAGGGGGAGGCGGGCTGAAGGGGTGTGCCATGTGTGACTGGAGGACAAAAATCTATATGGAAGAAAAAGGAAGATTTTCTGAACCATAATACATTAGAAGGCTGGCATGTTGGTGACTTCACTAGCTAGCATATTAATAAAACCTTTCACATTAAACTACCAAATTGTATCCAGTTCAGTAAAAATTAAACATATATGTAACCACCCAGTCCCCTTGGGTTACTAGAATCCTATCAGTATTAGAGTTAGGAAGGTAGCAGGCAGCTGGTAGGGAGCTCATTAGGGGCTCCTTACATAATGACATAATTGTTTGCTCAGCTAGCCTGAGGGAAGAATGATTAGGTGATTCAGAACTCTCACAGCAGCATAAGCCACACTGTGTGGACAGCTGCTCTGGGGAGCTTAGAATGTTTAGAGTTGCAGTTAAATCTTGAGTGCGGACATGAGAGTGGAAGAAGGACTGCCTTTTGGGCTCTGTGTGGAGGGCCCAGCATTACTCATCCTAGTGGAGTGTCATTTCCAGCTTCCAGTGAAGTGGTGGAGACCAGTTGTACGGCAGGATTTCCTGATTCCTACTCCCAGTGAAGTGGAAGGAACTGTGTGTTCTCAGTTGACTCAAGGGGCAATTCCCTGAAGGTTCTGTGTGTGTTTTAGCTGCCTTGGAAAGGAATTTTGAGAGACTGTTTTATTTGCTACACAGGAAAATGCCTTTTTGTTGTTCCAATGCCCAGTGGGTGGGACAACCAGTTTGTGAGTACTGTTCTAGGAGACCAGATCTCCACATATGTAGCGGAATCATAGTCTAGGGTGTGTGCACCACTAAAATTTCAAGCCGAGGAAAAAAGTGACAGTTTGCCATTTAAATTTTGCCTTCTTGATGATAGCCATGTAGGAGTGTGGCTGAGAGAGAGAGAGAGAGGGCTCATTTGTATGGTGTCATGTGATTGATCCCAGTGAACATAAGCTCCGCCCTTGCCTGAGTTTCAGAGTTGTGGAACATTCATGGAGGAGCAGCTAGCAGTGTCCGAGCAGCATGTAGTTCATGCGGCAGGCAGGAGGAATCGCTTACAGCAGAAGCACTTCTGTACCTGCAGTGTTTCTAACGTTTTTGCAGTTAAGCCAGGCTCAACCCACATTTCGACCGACTGGAGAGTAATCGAGGTGATCGTAGCTACAATTGGTGGGACCACCAGACCGTTTCACTCCAGAGGCCCTCCTTCGGTCAATAGCAGGCCGTATCACATCAAGGGTGAAAACCAGCTACTGCCTGAAAGTACCCTGTGTAAAAGTAAATGACTGTGGTGCTAAGGTCGGAAAACTGTAAGAACTTGAGCAAATGCAGCAAAAGTACTGAAAGAGAGAGTTTTGTGAACATTTAAATCTTGGACTGTGTGTGTGTGAAAGTGCTGTTTTCAAAGAGAGTGAACTTTAAGACAAACGATCCCTCTGGTCCAAGTGCTAGTAAAGTAATGGATTGAGAAAAAGTAAAATTAACTTGTGCTAAGAGAAAATCAGTTGAAATGCAAAAGTTCCAGTTAGAATCCTAACAATTTTAGACTGGTGTGATGCAAAGTTACAGTCACCTTATTGGGGTGTAGCCAGCCAGCAATGTAAACAAAGCAGCACCATTTTAGACCAATGTTTCAAATCCAAAGTTTCAAATGATTTTTGCTAAGTGTTGTGGAATTCAGTTGCAGCAGCAAGGCAGTCTGTTAGTGAACTTTATCAGTGTGTTAAAACCAAATCTCAGAGTGATTACAAAAGCAGTAATTTTGGGACTTGTGTGTTTGATTTGCAGAACATGGTGCAGCAACCCCTTCACTACCTGCTCCATGCCAGGGTGTGGGTAGCCCAACAAGAACAGGAACTAGCGAATTCTGAGAAATTGTATGACTGTTCATCAGCATCCACTGAGGTGGCTTTGCTGAACTATCCGGTTAACGTGTGTGTAGTACGCCTAAAGCCAGGAAGAGATGTTTTGCCAATTCCACATTGCACAGACTATAGAATGCAATTTGGGATGAGCATGTCAGGTGACACAAGGGTAGCTAAAAAAAATGTATCCATTTAGCTCCAACTTGGACACAGGCAGGGGACCCTGTCGAATTGGAACTACAGCAACAGCCTGGGTGCAGTGAGAGAGATACCCCATAGAGTTTGTAAAGGAGTTCTTGGACATTGTCTGTGTTGATACTTTGTAAAGCCCAGAGGACATTATGTGTTCCATGCCACAGAGGGTGGAATTGGATACTGCACTTGCAGGTTCAGTAGATCCGTGGGAGGAAGGCCCAAGTCTAAGCCTCATGGGAGAGTCTGAGGTGGGGGGAAGAATGTTGTTGGGAGGCCAGTGCCTCTGAGGACAGTGGAGAGTAGACATTTTTTGGGGTTGGAGCAATTGCCAGCTCCTGGGCAGAATGTGTGGAAGAGGAAGAAGCTGCAATGGCTGCAGTGGGACCCAGTGAGTTGCCATTGGCCTTGACTTCCATGGAGCCTCCTGATGTCCGTGTGGAGGAAGACTCTAGAAATGTGCCCCTGAATGCAGAGGTGGACTGCTTTTGTTCTGCACTATGTGTTTGTAAGTGGCTCAATAAGGACTGGCCATCGCCAAGCCATGCTTCTGGTTTGGAGCTGGTTAAAAGTAACAAAGAGGAGAGAATTGTTTGTAGACGAGCTGTGGCCAAGTATGGACCTTTGTACCTTTTCTACTCTTGCCAAATCTGGGAAGACATTGAGAAAGACAGGCCTGCCTGGTTGTGGGAGGAAGCTTGTGCCAACCTACACCCTAGAGTAAACAAGTGGGTCCAAATTAATGTGTGTAATGAGAGACTACAATTCTGGAAGCGTGGAAGGACCTTGTTAATTATTTCTGAGAGTAGTGGACAGAGCTGGCCAAGAGACATTGTACAATGTTCCTGTGGTTCATCCAGATGGGGTGACAATTTGTGCTCCAGATCCTGAATGGTACTACCCCTGAATTGGTGCCATTCATCTGAAATTGTGCCCACTTGCCAAAAGTGAATGCAGCCATGCTAGCTCAGCCATCTGCCACCGAAGAGGCAGCAACGCAGGATAGCGGTGCCTTTCTTCTGGTGATCCAGGTTCGTTTGCAGCAGCATCCAGGTTCAGCTCCAGCAGCATCCAGGTTCTTCTGTGGCAACATCCAGGTTCATCAGCCCAGCAGTCGGAGAAGATTTCCAGTCCGGGTCCAGTAGGAGGTCGTGGAAGTATCTGATCTGAAGACCACATCTTCCCAGCAGCTGAAGATCATCAGCTGCAGGTCCAGAGAGGTGATGATGACTTCCTTTTGTCACCTAAGAACTGGTAAGAAACTCTTTTCATTTTTAATTTGATTGTTTTCCTGCAATTGAAGATATCCATGGAACTGTAATTACCAACTGACTATCCATCTAGACTGCAGTGCTAGCAGGCCTTGTGCCTGTTCCAGGACTGTGAGAGACTCTATCTGTAGTGCCTTGGCACTCTGAACTCTTCCCTAGTTTGGGACATTGCAGACCCCCCTCCCCATATGTTTTTGCAAATGTTTCTATGTTTTTGTACTTTTGTAGAAAATCCTTTTTAAAAATGCTTTTTGGGCTTGTTCAGTATTCAATGGGACAGTTTTGGTCACCGTTTTTGGTTTTACAGGTTGTAGCTGTGTGCAGAAATGTGTTTTTGCAGTGTTTTCTTTTGCAGGTGTTCCTGGAAGAAGACAAGAAAACCTAAAGAGGATTTTTTGGGACTCATCGGAGTCCTCTTTTGTGTAGAATTGTTAGGCTTGTGTAACTGTGTACTACAATGTCTAACCTTTTTTTCATTTTACAGGTGTGTTGGTGTAAACAGTTTTTTTTGGTTTGGGCACCTTGTAGGTAGCATAGGTTAGATAGGTTTCCCCTAGAGGGTTGGGAGGAAGGCAGGTTGGTGGTCCTGATTCTAGATAGGGGTCACCAATACTGTCTGTTAGGACATGCTTCAAGCAGTTTGTTGGAGCCACTGACAATCCATAGATAGTACAATAGTAGGATAGGAACAGCAGTTTCTTCAGTGGGTCTCTATCCTCTGGTGTTATTTGCCTGTGCTTGGCACACGGTAGGGGAGGACTTGATCAACCCTCCCTGTAGGGAACATCAGAGGCAGGATGGCCTGGTACTGGGCCCTGTACTGGCTGCAGACAGCCAGTGGTCTGGTCACAGTGAGTGTAACCACCCAGTCCCCTGGGGTTACTAGAATTCTATCAGTATTGGTGTTAGAAGCAATCCCCTGAAGGTTCTGTATGTGTTTCAGCTGCCTTGGAAAGGAATTTTGAGAGACTGTTTGAACTGCTACCCAGGAAATGCCTTTTTGTTGTTCCAATGCCCAGTGGATCGGACAACCAGTTTGTGAGTACTATTCTAGGAGACCAGATCTCCACACATGTAGTGGAATCATAGTCTGGGGTGTGTGTGCCCATAGATAAGGCTGGATTGCTCCTGTCAGTGCCCCTAGTTCACCCAGGAGAGTGAATTTTCTGTTAAACTGCTCACCCAGGAGAGTGCAGTTTATTTTTTGGTCACCCCAGTGAGTGACAGATATGGAAATTGTGGGACCTCTAGCATTTCAGTGGGATATGGAGATTTCAATGGTGTAACAATGAAGAATGGCAGAGACTGTCAGTTGGGGAAAAGGGTGGGAGGAACGCCATCTAAGTGCTTATAAGGCAGGACTTCCTGGTTAGTAAAGGACACCAGTTTTGCCTGAGCAAGTGTTAATGCTGCAGGATAAGGTGTGTGGCTGATTTTCACATAATTGCATCTATGTTCGAAAAAGAGTTCTGAGTGTATGGCTTAGTTTCACAATATGTGCACTCATGGGAGGAAGATGTTCAGATGCATGGCCAGGTGTCCACTAGATACACCATTTGGGAAACGGGAAGAAGATGTTCTTTTGTGTGTTCATGAACTGTACTGCATGCAAGGAGAGCTCGTGAAATGTACCTGTCCTGCCTAGACTGACACTTGGGGGTCCACCTCTGCTTTAAATTTCCATCTGTTGAACAAAGCCATACTGCACAATCCCAGTTACTGTTCTGGACATTCTGATTATTGCTTCTGGTTGTTGGAGTTACTGGGGTCCCGTTGGCAGGTTTGATCAAGCATATGCCTAGCTGCCTCCACCCAGGACCTGGGTTGTGATTTTTTCACAAGGTTCATCTTGTTTTGTTCTTGTACCCCCACCCCTCTTCCTCTGGAAAATGAGTCAGGTATACATCCTAACGCCAAGGGTGGTACCAATCTTTTGTAAAGAAAATGGTATGCCAGTATGTGGGTACCAGTTTTCCAGATTTTAATGGGGGGTGTACTAACTAGTTTAAAAAGTAGCCTGTGGGTTACATATACCAACATTACTTTGGGGAAGAAAAGTTAAAAAAAATAACCCTTCTAATAGTCGCTATTCCCCCTACATGGAAAATTGAAAGGTTAAATTACCCATAGGTCATTGTTAGGTGCATTTTATGAAAACTAGTTTATTATAGCCACCAGATCATTTTTACCATGAAGTAGCCATTAGTCACTAGTTATTTAACAATTAGATGTACAGTATTCATTTGTTCATGCTTGTACTTGGGAAGTTAATAATATTTAAATGGAGGGTGCCCCAGAGATTAGACAAAGAAAAGAGAAACCAACCACACATGTAGCTTTATGGCAAGATCAAATTTATGCACCAGTGTACATGTAGGAAAGTCATTATCCAAGACAGCCTAAAACACTGACTGGAACATATGAATGAGGAATAAGCTGGTTATTTAAGGTAGAAAGCTGTATATTAAGTGCAAGAAAGAAAATAAATGTAGGCTTCTTTCAAAATGCAGGGTAGTTCAGATATTGTTGTTAGTCAAGTGTTTGAACCAAATAGCTCATTATGCCACAGTGCTTTCGACTTCTTCCCTAGCTGTTTTAATAGAATCCAAATCTCAGTCATTGTCACTGTCTGAGGAAGATTCAGGCTTATTGGATACAGCCAAATGATCTTTTACAATAGTCACCAGTTGGTCAGGGTAAAAAAAGATATACTTAGCCAAGTTTAGTTAATCCTTGCTTTACACAGATATAGCAGGGACAACTGCTCACCAATGTCCATGATATCTGAATGAAAATAAAAAAAAAACTGTCTTCTGTTTATGCAGTTAAAGTACTTGGAGGTTTCTATCATATCCCCTCTTTCTCTTTTGTCCTCCAGGGAGTACATGTTGAGCTCCCTTAGCCTCTTCTCTTATGTTCTGCCCTCCCATACCCTGGATCAGTTTGATCACCCTTCGTTGGACCCCTTCCAGTAGTTTGATAGCCTTTTTCAGATAAGAGCTCCAGAACTGAACACACTATTCCAGATGTGGTCTCACCAGTGACCTGTACAGTGGCAGAATAACTTCCTCCCTCCTAGAGATTATTCCCCTGGCGATGCAGTCCAGCATTTTATTTGCTTTGGCTGCTGCCCTACAGCACTGTGCAAAGTGATTCATGTCACCACTGACCAACACTCCAAAGTCCTTTTCCTCCCCTGAGACTGTCACCTGTACAGCCTCCAGTCAGTAGCTGGCCCCTTGGTTCCTGACTCCCAGGTGCATAACCTTGCATTTCTTAGCATTGAATCTCAACTGCCAAATGCCCTACCATTTTTCCAGCCTAGCCAGATCCTCCTTTAACTCTTGTATCCCCTCCACTGTGTCTACCCTCCCACAGAGCTTAGTGTCATCTGTAAACAGACAGATCTTACTGTACTCCCTCTGCTATATCACCAGTAAAGATGCTGAACAGCACAGGTCCAAGTACGGAGCCCTGTGGGACCCTACTGGTCGCAGGTCTAGGTTTGGATAGTTCTCCTACCACCTCTCTCTGGTTCCTGTACTGCAGTCAGCTCTTGACTCACCCCGATCAGGCTGCCATGTGGCACTGAATTGAATGCCTTGCTGAAGTCCAGGTATAGGACGTTCACCACCTTCTCCTTGTCTACTGACCTTGTAAACCAGTCGAAGAAGTCTATCATGTTTTTTGACAAGATTTCCCCCTGACAAACCCATGCTGCCTGTCATCCTGGAGACCATTTACCTCAAGGAAGTACACCAACCTTTCCTTTAGAATGGTTGCCATTAACTTACCTATTATGGAGGTTAGGCTAACTGGCCTGTAGTTACCCAGCTCATCCCTGGAACCACTTTTGTGGAGTGGTACCAAATGTGCTGTCCTCCAGTCCTGTGGCATGCACCATATCTCCAGTGAGGTGTTAAACAGGTCTGTCAGGGGGCTGCTAGTACCTCCGCCAGCTCCCTCAGGACCCTCAGATGTACTCCATCTGAGTCAGGTGCCTTATCAACCTGCAGTTCCATTAGTCCCCTTAAGACCCTGTCAACCCCAGTCTCGTCATCATATTCCTCCCCTCCCCCTAGGCTCCCTCCAGTCATCCCCTGTGGCATAGCCTGTTCACTTCCCTAGTGAAGAAAGAGAAAAAGGGCTCATTTAGTGCCTCTGCTTGATCCTCACCATTTTCTGCCCATCCTCCCTCCCTCCCTCCCTCTTTATCCTAACAATCCTGTCCCTTTTGCTTCTTCTCTTCTTAATGTACTGGAAGAAGCCCTTTTCCCCTTCCTTAATCCCCTGTGCCAGTCTTAGTTTTTTCACAGCCGTTGCTGCCTAGGCTTCTCTCCCTGCCTCTTGAGTTTTCTGTATGTATACCTCTCTGTCCTCCTCCTCCCTAAAGGTATACTTGTACCTCAGGAAGGCAGCCTGCTTTTCCTTCACTTTCTCTGCCACTTTCCTGCTGAACCAGCTAGGTCTCTTGGTCCTGGAATTCTTTTTATAAGCTTTTCTGCAAGTGTCAGTGGCCTCAATTAAGCCCATCTTAATGGCGGATCATTTCTGGTCTGCGTCCATCTCCAGTCGAAGCTTTGCCAGGTGCCCCTCTAGTATATTACCCATTCTACCAAAATCCACCTTCTTGACATCCACCACTCTCGTTTTAGTCTAGGTTGCTTCTTTCACCATGTTGATGTAAAACCACACTGTGCAGTAGTCACTGCCTCCAAGAGGATTCCTCACTTCTACCTCCTGAACATGTTCCCCATCTGATAACACTAGGTCTAGTATGGCCTCTTCTCTTGTTGGCTCTGTGACTCCCTGTATCAGGAAACACTTCTGGAAAGCATCCAGGAGGACCTGTTCCCTGCAACAGGAGGTTGCCAGGGTGCCCCAATCTTCTCCAGGTAGATTAAAGTCTCCTATTATTACACTGATTTGGTCCCCTAGTTCCCTGTCCAACTCTATGCATTTATTAGTGTTAAAACACAAAGGATATAAAGTAAGTAAATTTAAAATTATGGTTAAAAGTCTCTGAAAATGTGGCAGTCTGGTGGTGTGGTGTTCCTCAGTTATTGAAATGACAATGTGATGCAGGGCTGGCATTACCCTAATATTAGCACTCTCTGTGCAAGTATTTCTGTGTCATTTACTTTGTGTGATAAGACAGTGCTGATATTAGGGTAAAGCCAACCTTGCATCACATGATCGTTCAAACGCTGAGGAACATCTACTCTAGAACCATTAGAAGGATTGTGGGCTACCAGAGAACTTGAGTAATTCACCCACATTCAAGAAGACCAATCAGCTGTCAAGGAGCTGACACATATGCCCTCCCCATGTCTGACAGTTGACCTTGGCCAACGTGGATGCTGTCTGCTTGGATTTTACTGTGCACAACTTGCTTAGTTTGGAGAGTACATTCCTGTCTGTCTAAGTAGCCTGACTTACCATTTGTGAGAACAAGTCAGCATTAGGTAGCCATTGATGAGAGGGAGAAATTGCTGTCTCAACCCCTGAGGAGGAGCTGCTTAATGCTGGACTACTGGGGACTGATTGAACATGAACTGGCAGGCAAAAGATGTGGAACTCTTAGGGAGATACTTTGCAGTCAGTACTGACAGAGAAAGGTAAAAGAAAACTAAAGACTTTATTCCACTCTGGCCAGAGTGACCTGCACAGCAACTATACCAGCAAAGACCAGGAGCCACCATGTCAGTCATCACCGGCTGGTGACAGCCTGCAGTGGCTGAGCTCTCACAGCCTTACATTCACCAGATCACTTTAGGAGTGAGATCCCTGAAGGAGAGCACAGCTAATTGGCAGAGTTGTGGTTGGTGACAGCTGAGGAGAACTGAGGAGTTTGAGTGGTGAGCTATTCCATAGAAGAAAGGAGCCAGTACATCCAACCAGGACTGCAAAGAGAGGCAGGGGGCTTCAGCTGCATAACCATGAGTAACCATGAGTTACTGAACAGGGCCCCCAGGTAGTGCAGCACAAATCCTGTATGTTTCTACAAGACCCCAAGTAAGTTATAAATCTGTTAAACCAGGTCATATGGCCAGAATTACACATTGGGGGGGGGGTTGCTAAAATTGTTTGCGTCAATTTAAGTGCCCCAGCATGGTTCAACTACCTGCACTTGTAATAGGCCTGCACTGTTTAAACAGCTAGATACCCACCTGAAGAAACAGGGGCTCTCTAGAGACATAATAGTATACTGGTACCAGGAGGGAGCAGGGTAGAGGCTTAAAAAGTACAGTTGGGCAGTGGCATTCAATTGGGTGTAGGGAAGGGTTGCATGGAAAGATACATATTGGCACAAGGTCATAACCATGCTGACAACAACAGTGCGGCAACAAATACTGCAAGCAACATAGTGCAGACCGAAATAGGGTCGGACAAAACACCAACCAAAACAGAAACAGCATGCCCATTGAAAACAATGGGACTTTCCGTTTTTTACAGGAGGCATTGCCCCCCCGGAACCTAAATAAAAACTATGGGGGAAGTGGACTTCAGGGTGGGGAGAAAATTGGGAGGGGAAACTTTATTTAAAAAAACACTGCAAAAAATACTAATACCAGGAGACCTGTGGGAAACTTCCAGGTTTCCAATCCCTCCATGTGCTGGTGCCTTAGCCACTTCTCCACAGGAGTGGCTCAACCAGGCACCCCTGAACATGGCAACTTATCCTTCCTTAGCTGGAGCACAGAGCAACAGGGGAACAGTAATTCCCTACCGCTGTTATACCCCTGTCACTCTAAATACAGGCGCACGCTACACCACGCAGTTATTGCCGCTCAGTTTTTGTTTAGCTGTATTGACCCGGTACCTAAATATCAACAGCTAGGGCATTGCCTGCATATCATTTTATTTACTTTAACCCTTGTCTATTCCTTCCCTTAAGACCTTGTCCCTGATCCCCAATAAATTCTGTTCATACTTGTCTGAATTACTTACCCCAGCTTATTATTTGTAGAGTATTAAGTTGCTGTTGGGATCAACTGCTATTGCACTGTGTGGGAATTGTACTAGTACAGTACCAGTTGGGATCATAGTGGGTTGTTATTTTTTTCCAGAAAGTAGTACTGGTTTGTGATCTAGCCCACTTAATTTCATTTGTGGAGACACTGTATAACCTCTTTCTACATAACTTTTTTGGGTAGTGAACTTCCACATGAGTTTACAATCCGAGACCTTTAACCTTATTTGAGCTATAAGACAAGGGTAGTCCACTAACATATACAGTGACCTGGTGCATACATACCATAAATATCAACATGGCATTTCCATAGTTTGAAATATTATACTTGACTAGATCATTTCCAATAAATTTAAAATTCAAGATAGCAATATTGCAGTTAGATATTTTGTAGTAGAGTAGAACTTACAAAAGTTGCAATGCGATAAACACTGAATGATAAAAAAGAAGCAAATAATTACAAGAAAAACAAAATAAGACAGGGAATGAGTTGGAGAACCACATACTGTATATCTTTACACATGATGGAAGACATTTTCATAACACACTTGTGGCTCTATTTTTGGTGAGTTATGGATCTTACCTCTACTAGTGACAAATGTACTATATTATTGCATTTAACTTATTATGCATTCTCTGCCTTTCTCTTTATACAAAAAAATATTTATCAAGGCACAGTAGGGACCCTGAGTGAGTTATGGGGCTCCTGTTTTCAAGTATTGTGTGGGGATAAATGTATTACCTGTCATGTTGCTGACTGTATAGCACATTCCATTTGTTTCACATGTTTGTTTTCATTTTAATATTTTTAATAGTTTTAGGCATTTTAAGTCGATTAGTTGTGGTTGAGGAATATTGAGTGAACCACATACACATAAGTTACACAGGATTTTTATTCTTTTCTTCCACTTATGCATACATTCATTTATTAAGTAAATGAAGATCCTCATTATCAAAAGAAGGGCCATTCCAATCAACATATTTCAAACAGAAAGTCTCTTCAGGGGGTATTCTTGATTGTATGGGTCTTCAAGTAGTGTATTTCAAACAGCAAATGTTAAGTGAATTGCTGCTCCCAGTGACACATTTTAAATAGAGAGCTGTTAGTACTCCAAGGGCATCAACTGCCTATTTACAAGGGGGACCTGGTCCACATGAACAAAATGATAATATACAATACAAAGTGTTATGAACATCTGTACAATTAATTGTGCAAGATTCATGAGTTACAGCGAAAAGTTTGACCTATAAATTTTTTATTCTGTTTTAGACTGCCTTTGTACTCCAGTATGGCTTTTTTCCACGTTTCAAGTCTATTTTAGTGCTTTTGTTTTTACATTTGAAATTATAAAAGGATATGATTATCCCCAAGTTTTGTCATTCTTTTCCACAGTTTTTGAACATGCTTTTCCTGATATGGTTATTGAGCAGTGTCTGTTTCATCCTAGTTCACAGGTAGTTACAAGAAAAGTTATAATAAATAATGGGTGTTCTTAAGCAGCTTAGAATAAATATGAAAACTTGGGGTATAGTCATATTAAAGGGAGAGAACTCATTTTAATTATTCAAATGTCAAAAAATGCTAAAGAAAATTCAACATCGGAAAAATGGGATCTTACAAGACAGGACAACAAAAACACCCTGAAATAGAATAAAAAGGCACAGTATTAGTCAAAAATGTCAATGTAACATGCAATACTGCTTAAAATTGTGGAACCACTTTCAATAACATATGTTAAACAGAGACTTCACTCTCAGTGGAGCTTAATATAGCTTTAGTATTGTATTTGACTCTGAAAAGCCTCCTTATGTTTTTTCCCCTGGACCCATTTCTTTTTCTTCACCACTCCAACATGTACAGTACTGTATATACATGCATGGTATATGTGTGTGTATGAGGGAATGCCTGTACATACCAATTTATACAGGATACGTGGAGGCATGTTCATATGGGCATTTGTACTACTGTAAGTACTGCTGATATCTATATGTATAGAGAGAGGGAGAGGGAGATACACACACACACACGGGAATAGAAATGAAAAGGTAAAAATATACCTTAGCTAGTAACATGAGTACCAGCAGCATATCAAAACTATGTTGTTATAATGTATGTTGGAACATTGTAAACCTCAAAAATATATCATTTTATAGGGTTATTGTACCCTCAATGTGATGTCACAATGTTGTTATACCATCGTTGTTATGTCACATCAATGGTACACAACATGGAACACTCTGCAAATGCATGTTCTGTGAACCTCCGGTCTTACTGAACAGGCTACAGCATTTAGAGCTGGACCCGGAGAGAATGGCATTGAGAGCGCAGAAGTAAGGATCTTGTCTCCAAATGGTCTGGTTTTGTTGAAATTGAAGGGACTGATGCCCATACACTATAAAAGATAATGTATGGGCATCAATCAACCACTCTATGTTTGCTTCTTGTGGTTTCCATTACAACTTGGGAAAACCTCTTGAGCTGCACTCTCGTGGTTTACTTACAGTCATGGAAGCCACTC
This sequence comes from Neoceratodus forsteri, assembly GCA_016271365.2. Lineage (NCBI taxonomy): Eukaryota > Metazoa > Chordata > Ceratodontiformes > Ceratodontidae > Neoceratodus > Neoceratodus forsteri. The sequence goes on along the minus strand of CM057454.1, from coordinate 1,016,896,615 downwards.
AAAGCTAGCACAGAGTGGTTGTTCATCGATGCCCATACATTATCCTCTATGTTACTGTTGTCAGAATGGATCTATTTAAGGTTACTGCCACCGCAATGGAATACTGCACCAATCAAGAGCAGCTTTCACAATGCTGATGACATCACAATGCCTAGAACAGCACTTAAGACAGCTGTTAAATAAAGAAAAACAGAAAAATCTTAACTGCAGGTTTTTATTTTATTTATTTATTCAGTTCTTGGATTAATACCTTTGAGCAATATAGAGGATAGTGTACGGGCAACAGTGAACAACAACAGTGTTGTTCACTTCGAGAGGTTGTCATGACAGCCGTTGAAACCTCGAGAGCGAAGCTCGAGAGGTTTGAGGGTGTCATGACACCTCGAGAAGTGAACGGCACTGTTGTTGTTCACTGTTGCCCATACACAGTCTTTTATAGTGTATGGGCAAAAACTGTACCCTGCAACAGCGTAAGACTATCACCACGGTTGCGCTGTGATGTCGATGACTCCCTGCCACCACCCCCCCATGTAAAATCAGTACAGTTCAGCCAGTTCCACAAAGATAGTCTTACTTCTGGAGTTTTAAAAATAAATATGGCTGTCCTGTTGTTTGCAGGCCACTATTGAAAAAACAGCACTTACTCTAAGATTTTAACATCCTCCTGTGCCGTTGGTGAACTGCGTGGACATTTTTTGAACGGCTTCGAACAGCAACTTGCGCATGCGCAAACACAATCTGAGCTGTTGTACCATCATTGTGATGTACCCACAATGGTACAACAACATCGTGACGTCACATCAATGGTACAACAACTCTAGGAAAAGCTAGATTTTTAGAGACAACAGCATTCTAACATACACTATAAGCCTGTTTACAGAGGTTCCACATCAACAGCAAACAACACAAATACAGCAAAACAATACAGACAGTGGCTGCAAAGTTACATTGGATACAGAAATGATGTTCAACTCTTTTGTATCTAAAATTACAAAATCCAATCACATTAAGCAATAAGTACGTTGCGAGGGGTGAACAAAGTGGAAGGATAGCTTACTAAGGAGAGAGTAACTGGTAGCAACAGAGGCTGGGTGCTGAGAGAGTGCTGAGTAGGTGAGGAAGGTATAGGGGAGAATAGATAAAGAAAATGGGAGCAGCCATAGGGCCCTATCATTGGTTTGCTGGAAGGGGAAAATTCAGTGGGGTTTTGTAGTGGGAGGATATCGTGGGGGGAAGGGGAAAGCAGATTAGGTGGGGGGAGGTGGGACATGGATGAGGAATGAAATGAAGAATGAAGGTGGAGTGGGATGGTAGAGGAGAGGGGAACATACTAAGACAGTTGGATAGGGGAGATTGTAAGTGCTATAATGAACAGAAAGAAGACAGGAGTTGGCTTGTGCAATTTAGAAGTTACAATCACACCCACTAAGTGTTGCTAGGTGGGTATGAAGTTAAGTTTTGAAGGGGCCAAATTTAGATTCTGCCAGCAGGTCATCATGTAGTGAGTTGAGCCAAGTGGGTGCCCAGTACTCAAATGCTGACCCTGGGAGGTGCATCGGAAAGGGACTTTTAGTGGCTGGCTATTAGTCCCTCTGGTAAGTCTAGCCTTATTGGTGGGGCAGAGGAGACTCTGAACACCAAGTGGTGTTAGACCTAATGTGGACTTTTTAGCCAGCAGGCAGACCTGATATTGAGTTCTACAGTGCAGATTTAACCACCCAGACTAGGAATAGAGATCGCAGGTGTGTTTAAGGTGTGGTGTATCTAGTACAAGCCTACAGGCTTTATTTAGGGCCAGCTTTATTCTCATTAGAGCTGTGTCAGTTACTGAAATATAGACTATGAGCCCATAGTAAATCACGGATAAGACCAAGCTGCACACAATGAGTTTTAATGCCTCATCGATTAGGCAGTGTTCATGCCTAAATAGTTAGCAAATGTTGACATTTTAAAGCCTTGGCTACAAGGTCATTGTGCTGTGAAAATGTGAGGGAACAGTCTAGAGTGGCCCTAAGTTATTTAAAACTTTGGACCATTTCTAGTGAGGTATTTTGGTTGTTAACTATTTTTAATAGCTAGGATCTCTGCCGGTTGTGCGGAGAGACAAACAGCATTGTCTTGGTCTTCTTATAGTTAAGCAAGAGCTTTGAATCAAGAAACCAGGCCTCAACTAAAGAGAAATTAACCTGCTTTCACTTTTCCAGTGCTTCTGTGTCTGTGTGGCTGGTGCAGAGTATTGCATCATCAGAGTACAGTAGGACCTTATCCTGGCACGTTACAGGGAGGCAGTTTGGAACAGGCTAAAGAGCAAGAGGCCCAAGATTGATCCTCGGGGGAACCCTGTGTTGACATTCAGGTTTTCAGAGAGGGTATCAGTGATTTTTACTTGTTGTGTTCTCCCGGACAGGTAGCTCTGGAACCACCCCACTGATTCAGGTGATAACCCAGTGCAGGTTACTTGGTTCAGCAACAGTTCATGATTGACTGTGTCAAAGGTCTTGGTAAGGTCTATGTAGGTTGCCCCCACCATAAGCCCCCGATCAAGTGCAGCATGAATGTAACCTGTTAACTCCACCAGCGCTGTTGTAATACAATGCTGTTTTTGTAGTTGTCAAGAGATTTATAATTCTGGCATGGGGTGCCAGTAACTCATCAAGTGTGAGAGCAATGAGCTTGAGGTCAGGCATGTCACCACTCATTCTAGTTTTTCCTAAAACTTGTAAAAGGTATTTTTTGGCTTTGGCTTGAAAGATAATTTTGAAGTAGAAAGGTGGGACAGTGCCAGTATGGGTAGTCTGCCTGTTATTTAGATTTGTGCCACTTGGGGGTTCTAGGAAATCAGGGGTAAGTACACCACTTAAGTCAGTAAATGCCTTATTAAAGGTGTTTGCTATGATGTTGGGGTCCTGGGTTGTGGTTTCTTTAAGATTTTGCATGGTTGGAGGTGTCTTGTTTGATTTCCCTGTTAGGGTCCTGATATTTTTCCAGAACTTGCGGCTGTCCCCCCAGGAGTTAGCCAGCTCGTTTTTGAAGAAACGGCTTTTCAGGTGGTTTTAAAGTTCTGATTATCTGTTTGAGAGTCAGTGCTTCCAGCTTTATGCCAGAGGTTGTCTCTTTGCCTCATAGGTTCAATGAGGGGTGGAGTGATCCAGGACTTACAAGCCCCATGAACGTTCCACTTAGAGTAGGGGGCATATATGCTGCATGCCACATTGAAGGTCTTGATGAAATGCTCAAGAGCTTCATCAACATCATTTGCAGCACATAGGTCTGTCCAGTCTTGCTGACTGAGGTACACTTTAAGTGAGGCAAGTTTTCCTTTCTTTAGCACTCTAGATGTCAGTGTTTTAGCTGGGGTTCTGCTGGACTTATTTGACTAGATAGAGAGGATAGGGAAGTGATTGCTGATGGAGTCAGAGAGGACAGCTGAGTCGGTTATTCTCTCTGGCTGGTAGGTAATCATCCAATCTAGTAGCATACTGGTTTCAGTACGATAATTCATTCATGTGGGAGAGTTCACTAATTGGGCCATGTATATTGAGGAGATTGCATCCTTGTAGGATGCTGCCTCAGGGGATGGGCAGTTTATATTGAAATCCCCTGACACTAGTACCTCCGAGCTGTGGCACAGTTCTGAGAGATAGTCTATGAGTACTTTAAATCCACTAGACTGCTCTTTTGAGGGAATGTAGACAGAGACAAGTGATAATCCTTTACCCTGAGCATTTATTAGTAGTTTTATTGCCAGTACTTGTACATTAGCAGACCCCACGGAGAACGGAGGTCATGAGGGCTTGCCTCAGCCCTCCCCCACAGTGGAGAAGGAGCCTCCGGGCTATTTTGCCCAGCAGACCCCCGGAGAATGGAGGTCACGAGGGATCACCTCAGCCTCCCCACAGCGAAGAAGGAGCCTCCAAGCTATTTTGCCCAGTAGACCCCCCGGAGAACGGAAGTCGCGAGGGCTCACCTCAGCCCTCCCCCATAGTGAAGAAGGAGCCTCCAAGCTATTTTGCTCAGCAGACCCCCCGAAGAACGGAGGTCATGAGGGCTCACCTCAGCCCTCCCCACAGCAAAGAAGAAGCCTCTGAGCTATTTTGCCCAGCAGACCCCCTGAGAACGGAGGTTGCGAGGGCTCGCCTCAGCCTCTCCCACAGCAAAGAAGGAGCCTCCGAGCTATTTTTCCCAGGTACAGTGCAACCTTTGCAGCCCAGCCCAGCCCAGCACAGCAGACTGCTGCTGTGTGTATAATTCAAAGCCTGCTCCTTGGTGTCTTTTAATTTTGAACTGCTGCTGCTGTGTGTGTAATTCAAAACCTGCTCCTTGGTGCCTTTTAATTTCAGACTGCTGCTGTGTGTATAATTCAAAGCCTGCTCCTTGGCGCCTTTTAATTTTGAACTGTTGCTGTGTGTGTAATTCAAAGCCTGCTCCTTGGCGCCTTTTAATTTTGAACTTTTCTCTCAGCGTGGAAGTGGAGCTAGCCTGCATTTTTGAACAAAACTGAGAACTGTACTTATGTGAACAGACCTTTCAGCATGCCTCCTTAATTGTACTCCCCTTTAATATAAAATCTAATTTCATGTAATTGTGTGCACCACAGTCTCCCTGTTAAAAGACTGCTCAGTTACAGCTTAAGCAGCAAATCGTACCTATTAATTGAACTGTACCATCTGCAATTCAGCCTTGTTTGTTTTTTTTCTCTGTTAAGCCTGCTATTTCCCTGCTACTTAGTCCGCCCAGTTTACCTTTATTTTGGGAATAGTTTTATTCAAGTCTGCCCAGTTTAGCTGGATTTGAGAACACTTTATTTCTGCCCCTGGTTGTGAGCCTGCTGGAGACAGCGTAACTTTTGCAGCCGCAATACCGCCCTTATCCCGAGTCTACACACCCCCTTTCTTTTGTTCAGTGTTTCCTCCTCCCCCCCAACCCCTACCTTCTTAACCTGCTGTTTTCTTTCTTGTCCTTCCACAGCAGACCCCCCAGAGAATGGAGGTCACAAGGGCTCACCTCAGCCCTCCCCCACAGTGAAGAAGGAGCCTCCGAGCCATTTTGCCCAGGTACAGTGCGACCGTTGCAGCCCAGCCCAGCACAGCAGACTGCTGCTGTGTGTATAATTCAAAGCCTGCTACTTGGCACCTTTTAATTTTGAACTGCTGCTGTGTGTGTAATTCAAAGCCTGCTCCTTGGCGCCTTTTAATTTCAGACTGCTGCTATGTGTATAATATAAAGCCTGCTCCTTAGCGACTTTTAATTTTGAACTGCTGCTGTGTGTGTAATTCAAAGCCTGCTCCTTGGTGCCTTTTAATTTTGAACTTTTCTCTCGGCGTGGAAGTTCTAGCCCCGCCAAATGCTGTGAGTTTGGCTCCCCACCTCCCCCACCACCACCCTTGGTCGGCTCTCCCTTAAATAGGCTGCAGAACATCATGTGAGGGCGAAAATAACTCATCAGCCCTGTTTCCCATTTGCAGGTTATTTTCTCTCGCCACTAGCGGCCGCCCTTTCAGCCTAGCTTATACTACTCCTACTACCTGCCTTCCTGCTAGCAACTCTGTAGTTCTCAAACACTATTAGCTTCAGCTACCACTTGGTGGCTCTATGTGTTATAGCCTTTAGTGCACCCTTGTGCTGTCATTCGGGGGTGGTTAGTTACGACCTAGCAGCTGGCACATTTATTTTGGTTTTACTTCCTCTTGTAATTCCTGTCTGGCCTTTTCTTTACTCCCTGTTTTCCTGCAGCTTTCATCCCCTGGCAGCTCTTTTTTCCCCTCTATCAAGCTGTTACCTGCTGCCTACATGACCGTCTCCCCAGCCCCCCCCGGACACACCAGGGGCACAGCCAAACTACTTAGTCAGCAAGCCACCTTGCTGTCTCTCAAGTCCCCCCCCCGGCTCTCCTCTAAAAGGCTAAAAATTGCCCACCTGAACGTACGTAGCCTCTTACACAACCTAGCCGAGCTTACTGTCTGGGTCGCCCACTTCAAACTGGATATAATGGGTCTCTCAGAAACTTGGCTGAAGCCTCACATTACTGATGCAATGTGTACCCTCCCGGGCTACAGCCACATCAGATGAGACAGGGTAGGGAAAAAGCATGGTGGCGGGGTGCTCCTCTATTATAAGGTGCACCTAAACGTGTCTACCTTCGATCACTCACCAACTACCTCCCCAGCTTGTGAGTTCTTGCACGCCCTTCTTCTTCAAGGTCATACAAAGAAAATACACCTGGTCTATGCCTACAACCCTCCTAAGGGTGGTCTGCTAGGACTCTCCTCACTTCTCGATTGCATTAGTGATAAGGCGGGCCCCAATGAAATCCTAGTTATAGGTGACTTCAACCTTAACTGGATGGGATCCAACTGCAAACAATATGAGTCCCTGCTCTCGGGCCTTACCCTAAGCCAAATTATAACTGAACCCACTAGGCTCTCCTCCTGGGGGGACAAAGGGTCCCTTATCGACTGGATCTTGTCCAACAGACCTGACAGAATTATATCCTCAGGAATTCTCCCAGATGTCATCTCTGACCACTCACCTATCTATTGCTTATGGGGCATCTCACAGCCTAAAATCCCCACTAAAGTAATCCAGTTGAGGGATTACTCTGATTTTAACATACATGACTTCCTTTCTGACCTCTTACTAGTTGACTGGTCAAGGGCCACAGCCACAAACGACCCCGCACGAGCTCTGGACTTCTTCTTAGCAGAGTTTGTCCCCTTGCAGGACAAACATGCCCCCCTCACTAGAAGGAGGGTGACGGGCGCTGTCACCAAATGGCTTCATTGCGGCCTGTTCTCCCTCATGAAGCTCAGGGACAAATGCTGGGAGACCTACAAGGCCTCCCAAAGCAACAATGTCCTCTTAGCATAATGGCACCTCAGAAACTTCTGTAAAAAAGCCATCCGCTCAGCAAAGAGTGAGTTCTGCCAATCTGCCCTGCTTTACTCTGCCAGCAACCCAAGGAGCTTCTGGCAAAATATCAAAAATGCGGTTGGTGGGTCCGCCAGAGTACAGGTCACTGACTTGCTTGTTGGCGGGGTCAGCTGCAATAACCCACATACTATTTCAAATGCCTTTAACAACATGTTTTCTGAATTGTCTGCCCACCCTTCCCAGTTCTCTGCTCCCAAGTCACCTGGCACCCCCCCCCATATGGACTCACCTCCCAACCCCCCTTTTACCTACAACAGATTTCAGTAAAAGAGACCCAGAAGCTGCTCGCTGGCCTCTCCTCTCATAGCGGGGCGGGGCACGACAGTCTTGAACGGAAACTGCTCAGGCTAGGGGCCCACCTCCTTGCCAGGCCTGTCACGCACATCTTCATTACCTCCCTTAACACCGGGATTATCCCAGACATATGGAAAGTGGCCAAGGTTGTCCCTTTCTTAAAACAGGGTAACCCCAAAGATCTCCTGAACTACTGACCCATCGCTATTCTGTCTGCTACCTGCAAGCTTCTGGAGAAAGTTGTTGCCTCTCAGCTATCCCACTACATCCAGAACTAAAACCTTTTATAGGTACATCAGGGAGCGAAGGAAGACCAAGGGAGGGATAGTGAGGCTTAATAAAGGGGGGGGGGTGGGCAGAGGGTGACTGTGAAAAGGCAGAAATACTAAACAAATATTTTTGCTCAGTATTTACAAATGAAGAGAGGGAGGTACCTAAAACAAACAATATAAACACTCTGGATACAGAAGTTGATACCAGCCCATTTACAGAAGAAAGGGTTCTGAAAGAACTCTTAAAACTGAAGGTGGACAAAGCAATGGGGCCTGATGGGATTCATCCCAGAATTCTGAAAGAACTAAGGGTAGAACTAGTGACACCACTGACTACCCTCTTTAACAAATCATGGGAGGATGGGGTGGTACCCGAGGACTGGAGGAGGGCAGATGTGATTCCCCTTCACAAAAGTGGGAGCAGGGCAGAAGCAGGAAACTATAGACCTGTTAGTTTAACCTCAGTGATAGGGAAAATGATGGAATCACTTCTGAAGGAAAGAATTGTCAAGTATCTAGAGGCCAGAGGGGCACAAGACCCACGGCAGCATGGATTCACAGCGGGAAGGTCATGCCAGACGAATCTGATAGATTTCTTTGACTGGGTGACCAAAGTAGTAGATCAGGAAGGGGCTGTGGACATGGCCTACCTAGACTTTAGCAAGGCATTTGACACAGTCCCACAGAAAAGATTAATATACAAGTTAGCCAGCCTGGGAGTGGGTCCCAAGATGACAACCTGGGTAAAGAATTGGCTAGAGAATAGGACACAGAGAGTAATAGTAAATGGAGTCCACTCTGAAGAAAGGGGGTTTACTAGCGGGGTACCACAGGGTTCAGTATTAGGACCGGTCCTCTTCAATGTCTTTATAAGTGGCATTGCAGAGGGACTGGAAGGAAAAGTATGTCTCTTTGCAGATGGCACAAAGATCTGCAACAAAGTTGATGCACAAGGTAGGGTGGAAAGGATGAGAAGGGACTTGCCAATGTTAGAGGAATGGTCAAATGTATGGCAGCTTAGATTCAATGCTAAGAAGTGCAAGGTAATGCACCTGGGAAACAAAAACCCAGGGGAAGAGTACACAACGGGGGGTGAGATACTAACAACAACAAAAATGGAAAAGGACCTGGGGGTAGTCATATCAGATGACCTAAAGGTGGGAAAGCAATGTGAGAGGGCAGCAAGGAGGGCTGGGGGATACTGGGATGCATAGGGAGTGGCATCACCAGTAGAAAACAGGAAGTTGTTATCCCTCTGTACAGACAGCTGGTGAGACCCCATCTGGAGTACTGCGTGCAGTTCTGGAGACCCAATCTCCGAAAAGACATAGACAGAATGGAAGCTGTCCAGAGGAGGGCAACTAAAATGGTGCAGGGTCTGCACCGGAAGACATGTGAAGAGAGACTTAAGGAGCTTAATATGTATAGCCCAAGGAAAGGAGGGAGAGGGGAGGCATGATAGAAACTTTCAAGTACCTCAAGGGAACCAACAAAGTCCAAGAGATTAGCATCTTTCAAAAAAAGAGGTGTGCAAGAACAAGAAGGCACAATTTGAAGATAGAGAGGGAGCGGCTCAGAGGTAATGTAAGGAAGTATTTTTTCCCAGAGAGGGTTGTGGTTGCATGGAACTGCCTTCCGGAGGAGGTTGTGGAGTCAAAAACAGTGGTGGAATTCAAGCATGCATGGGACAGTCATAAGGCAATTCTAGGGGGTTGGGGTAGAAAGAAGTAGGTTGCTGGTTAACTAGGATCTGCAGCTTATCCATTAGGTAGGGAAATGGGCAGACTGGGTGGGCCAAGCGGTCCTTATCTGCCTTCAAAGTCTATGTTTCTATGTTTCTATGTAACCTCCTCTCTCCCAAACAACACGGCTTTAGGAAAGGGCACAGCACATCTACCGCTCTTGCTGTAGTCACCTCATTGATCAGGACTGCTGCTGACCAAGGCAATCTTACCAGAGCTATCTTTGTGGATCTCTCCAAAGCCTTTGATCGGGTCGATAACTACCTCCTCAGCTCCACACTTCTATCCCTTGGTTTCTTCCCCCCCGCCCATGCTTGGTTCTTAAACTACCTCTCTAGCAGGCAGCAGTACACTAACTTTAATCGGACCCTCTCCAACCCTTCATCAGTCCTCTGTGGGGTCCCTCAGGGATACGTCCTTGGTCCTACCCTATTCTCACTTTTCATTAACGAACTGCCAGCCGTCACTGCCCATGGACATACTACCCTTTATGCGGATGACCTAGTCATCCTGGCCAGTTCCCAGGACATCTCCACAATAAACTCCCAACTAAATTCTGACTTTAAGCACATCCAAACCTGGCTAGTGGACCACAGGCTTACCCTCAATCTCAAGAAAACCCAAGCCATGCTTTTTGGTTCCTTGAACAAAACAAAATCCTGCCCCGCTCCCTTACAGATCTATGGGGCTGATGGCTCTCCCCTGCAGACGGTGGCTGCTGTCAAGTATCTGGGCATCACCCTGGACCCGCAGCTGGATCTTGCCCTACACATTCGGAATGTTTGTAAGGCAACTAATGGTAAGCTTGGTCTTGCCTATAGAGCTAAAAGCTACCTGACCCCGGCTGCTCGTGTGGCCCTAGCCAGGGGGGTCCTCCTCCCTACACTCTGCTATGGGCTTGTAACCTTTGCCCCGGTACCTAAATCTAGCCTCTCAAAATGGGACATGGCCTACAACAATTTCCGCTGCTTTGCGCTCTCGGCCCCTCATCTCACGCACCGCTGTGATCTCTACACACGTCTGGAGTTGCTCCCTCCGGAGAAGCACCGCACCTTCGTACTCAGAAACTTAATTGACAACATTATCAGATCAGCCACCCCTTCTGCCCTCACCCTTTCCCTCAAACTCGGCACCTCATCCTGCCACCTAAGATCTAGGGCGATGCTGGATCGCTTGGTTCCTAAAATCCGCACCCTTGCGGGCGAGCGGGCCTTCACCGCCTATGCTCCAAAAATGTGGAACTCTCTCCCTGCCCTAACTTGGTCCTCCTCCTCCCATCACAGCTTTAAAGCCTCCCTTTTGGACTTCCTGAAATCATCCTCCACATTTCCCTGCACCTCGTAGCATACTAGCGGAGCCCCACTCTCTCCCCCAAGTCTAGTATGGCAGGGGGCTTCAGCGCTAATTAGCACTTATCCTCCTGTAACTGGTTGAGCTAACTATTACTTGGCAACCTTGCACTGGGCCCACTCCCTGCCCTCCTGCCCCATTACAACACCTGGCCCTCTAGTCTCTTCCCTCTTGTTTTGTTTTTCTTCCTCCTGAGTACCTGCTTAGTGCACCCTCTCCCTGCTGGCACTTACTTTTTTAGTCCTGTTTGCACTGATTGAACCTATTATGTATTATGCTGTTTGCTACCTAATTCATCCAGTATGTACCATTCTGTATTTATCCAGACATGTTCCATTATGTGCCTAATTGTCTCTAATGCTGTTAGCTACCTATCAATACCTGTTATGCCTGTTATTTTCTGTATGTTTAATTTGACTCCTCCTACTGTTCTTGTATGTATCTACCTTGTAACCCTTCCGGGTCACACCTGAAAATAGGCACTTGGCTGTCTAGTGTGCTTACTCGGTTAGCAAAAGCAAATAAATAAATAAATTATTGCTAGTGGCAAGGTGAGGTAGGACTTGACTCTGGATGGTGTCCTTGATATATACAACACAACCTCCACCTCGCTTACCAATCCTGTCCAGCCTAAAAGAACTGTACCTGTCCAGCTGGATAGCCAATCTGTAACCCTCGGTGTGAGCCATGTTTCGATCACTGAGATCATTTCTAGTTTATTTTGGGCTACCCAAACTTGTAGCCAGTCAAACTTAGCTATGAGACCGCAGATGTTAATGGACACTACTGTTATACCACTGTGCTTCTTTAAGGGTTCAGGTGTTAGTGGAGTGGGTCCAGGGTTGGGATGGATGTTACCTGACAGTAGCAGTAGTAGCCATGCCATTCTTATTTATTTATTTAAGTCTTTGTTTACTGGGTAAGTTCATCGATCCAAGGACCATTTTCAACCATGACCCGGGCCACAAACAATGGCACAGAACAAACGATTTGAGATATTATACAAGCCGAATAGTAGTAGCAGGTTACAGGCAATACAGATAAATCACAAGGAAACAGTACATGACAGAGTAAGCAATGGTACAGAGAGGTAATGCATGATGTACAGTTACAAGTTTCAAAACAGAGTAGCCAAAATATTTTGTACCAGCAGTAAATACTAAATTGAGACATGGCAAACAAAACCTAGAAGGGTAAACATAGTCGAAACAACGTTTGAGCGAGGGCCAACCAAGAGATTTGTATAGGTCGCAGTGATAGGAAGAGAAGGGGGCCATCAGTGCAAAATGGCAGATGCTATTATAGACTAGTTAAATTTAAGGTGAAGGGTAGCAGACAATGAGGAGGAGTAAATCAGAGAGCAATAGTCAAGGATGGGGAGTAGGTTTCCATGGACAATGGCAAGTCGGGCAGCGGGGGTAAAATAGTTCTCTATGGTTTTATTGCTTGCAATTTCAGATGTTTTAATGCCTGCATGTGGTTTTGGACTTCTGCAAATTCTTTTCTGTTTTTGTTAGAGATTGTGATCATATTTAAAGTCACATGAGCGAGGGGATAAGTGATATAGTCCTGAGCTAATTGCCACTTATGGAAGCACAACTTCATACCAAAGACTGAGACCACTGAAGTGGATGTGATTTTATGACACTGTTGATGGTGCATCAATGTGCCATTTATTTAGTTTCCAATAAGACTGACTTCACTAAGCATGAGGGGTGGACTTACTGGGACTAGTAAGAAAATTAGCCAAATGTAAAGTGGGCCCATGGTCCAGGAGGATTGGGTTATATATCCATGAGGACTTGGGTTGCCTGCAGCTACTTTATCCTGTTAGGACCAGGGTTGGTGATGAGTGTAGTACCAGCTATGGCCTCAAGATTAGAGTTTGGGATGCTTATATGGGGGTGTGGGGTTGGGGGTTGGGGGTGGGGATGGAGGATGAGAAGTCTGTTTTCACCCTTTCAATGCATAAGGAAAAAAAGGAAGAGAGATGTAGCAGGACTTAAAAGGGCTGCTGGAATAGCGCAGTGGTTAGGGTCACTGCCTTTAGTGCAGGGTGTCAGGGGTTGAAATCCTGTCACAGTACTGTGAGGGTAAGGAGGATAGATAGGTGATTCTGGAGGGCTTCACTAGAGGACAAATAAAAGATCAGGGCTTGATGAATGCTAGTAGAAGTGGCTAAACTATGCTTATATTAGATTATGCATAAAATGAGGTGTGGCTAAGATGAGGTATAAGGAGTGGAAAATATTAGACAAAAGTGTGGTAGATGGGTTAGAGGTTAGAGTCTCTGACTACAGTGTGAAGGGTCAAGGGGTTTGAATCCCCGTGATAGATTCTTGGAGAAGATAAACAAAGTTCATTCAGGATATGGTTGAAAGGTAGGGTATCAGAGAGGAGGACTCAGACATAGCTACAAAGCAGTTAAAGGATACTAGGTGATTAGGGTTTAAAAGCTATAACTTGTAAACTAGTTCTGTTTATATAGGGGTTATGTAATATATAGATATTTAAAATAATATCATCAAAAACCTATGTAATATATAGATATTTAAAATAAAACTATCTAAAAAAATCTCATAATACTATCATTGAACTCCCTAACACTATTGTTCAGAGGTTGTAATACTATCGCTCTAACTCTGAATGATAGTATTATGGGAAAGATACATGTCCACATGCTGCTGAAATCCTCGTGGTCAGTGCAGCTTGGTTTTTACTGTAACTACCCTGTACAGTAAAGGATGACTTGGCTCTGACTAAAAACAGAAACTGGCACAAAGTGAGCCACCTGAAACTATGACTAAAAAGAGGCATCAGTTCATCATGGCAAAAGAGAAAAAAAAAAGTAAAAAAAAAAACTGCTTTGGATGTAAGGCTTCTGTGAAAGCACCCCCCCCCCATACTTGGGCTCACTCCAACACCTCAACCACCAGCACAAGTATGGCACAGGAACAAAAGTAAATATTCAGGGGCCAGATATTCAAAACTTTGCTCTGGGCACAAACTGTTTGTGCGTCCCCATTTGTGTGGGCCCCATATATTTAAAAGACCAAATATCATGGGCAAACTGGAATAGTGCTATGCAAATTGATAATGTATGCACCGGGCACAAAGAGGGGGCGTGTACATGAATACAGGCGCTATGCTATATTCAGCACATTAGCACAGTGCAAAATGAGTTTACATGACACATAGCGCTGTGCAAGTTACCACCCAGAAAAAGGTAACATAGAAACATAGAAACATAGAAGTTGATGGCAGATAAGGACCACAAGGCCCATCCAGTCTGCCCATTTCTTTTTCTACCTTATAAATGTGCCATCGGCCTTTGCTCTGTCAGTGGCCTATCTATTCATAGTCATTTGTATTGCTCCCTTATGCCTATCCCATGCCTGTTTGAAGCCCTGCACTGTATTCATAGCCACCACTTCTTGTGGTAAGCCATTCCATCCATCCCACCACCCTATGTGAAAATAATTTCCTCACATTCCCCTTAATTGGCCTCCCTCTAATCTCATACTGTGTCCTCTTGTCCTGCTATTTTCTTATATTTAAACATGTTAGACTCTTTCACCTTGTTTATGCCCTTAAGGTGTTTGAATGCCTCGATCATATCACCTCTCTCCTCCTTTGCTCAAGGGTATACATATTGAGCTCCGTTAATCTGTCCTCATATGTCTTCTGATGTAGTCCCTGCACCATTTTGGTTGCCCTTCTCTGGACTGCCTCAATTTGGTTAATGTCCTTGTGAAGGAGTGTCCTCCAATACTGCACGCAGTACTCCAGATGGGGCCTAACCAGTGTCTTGTACAGAGGGATTATTACCTCCCTCTTACGACTTGTGATACCCCTACTAATACACCCTAACACCCCCCTAGCCTTACCTACTGCTTTAGAGGTCTGCTTGGATGTTTTAGGTCATCAGTGATGATGATGCCCAAGTCTCTTTCTTCCTTTGTGACTGCTAGCAACTCCCTCCCAGCCTATAGGTGGCTTCAGGGTTTCTCTTCCCTATGTGCATGATTTTGCACTTCTTTGCATTAAATCCAGTTGCCACTCTTCTGACCATTCTGCTAGTTTATCCAGATCTCTTCTCATTCTGCCCACCCATCTGGATCATCTACTCTGTTGCAGATCTTGGTGTCATCTGCAGACAGACAAGCCTTACCCTCTAGTCCATCTGCAAGGTCACTAATGAAGATGTTGAAGAGACTGGCCCCAGGACTGATCCCTGAGGTTCCCCACTTGTGACTTGCATCTCTTCTGACTGTATACCATTTACCACCACTCTCTGTTTCTGCCCGTCAACCAGTTTGCCACCCAGTTGACCAACTTCTGACCCACCCGAGCCTACCCAGCTTATTTATCAATCTTCTATGTGGAACAGTGTCAAAGCTTTGCTGAAGTTAAGGTAGGCGACATCAACTGCTCCCCTGGTCCACCACTCTGGTTACCCAGTCAAAGAAATCTATGAGATTAGTTTGACAGGACCTTCCTTTGTAAACCCATGCTGTCTTGGATCCTGTGCCCCTATGGATTCCAGGTGTTGCACTATCCTTTCCTTAAGAGTGCCTCCATAATCTTGCCCACTACTGAGGTAAGACTGACCGGTCTGTAGTTCCCGCCTCCTCCCTGCTACCACTCTTGTGGAGCGGGATCACATGAAACCCTTCTCCAGTCTTCTGGGACCTCTCCTGTGCTCAGAGACTCACTAAACAATTCTGCTAATGGCTCTGCTAGTTCCTCCTTTAGCTCCTTAAGTACCCTGGGATGTATGCAATCAGGTCCCATTGCCTTATCCACCCTGAGCTTAGCAAGCTCTTGTAGGACCCTTTCTTTTGTGAAGGGTGTAACTAGTCAAGGTATCTTTTTTATCTTGTTGTTTTTTACCCTGTCCTGCATCTTTGCAGATCAGACGTGGAGTGTGCCTTGGGGTTCTCAGCCCTAACGCTTACCTCATTCCATCATTAAAAAATGTGTACAGTATATGAGAATGGGGTGAGTGTTAGGGTTGACAACCCCAAGGCACACCCCATGCCTGATTTGCTGAGATGCAGGAGAGGTCAAACTATAGTGCTTTTTCTGTTGCTGCCTGCAGGGTGGGGTTGGGGTGTTAGGGTTGGAAACCCTAATGTCACATTTCCCTACTTTTGTTGCTTTAACCTCAACTAGTGCATTAACATTTTTTTTGCAATGAATAATATATATTATAGGGGCACAGTCACACCCCTATAGTTAGGGTTCAATGGTCACTTGTATGTTAAACTCAAAATGTTGCACTTCAATAACTTTGCAGCCTTTTAACTGATTCACATGAAATTGTACAAGCATCATCAGCAACTAAAGATGTCTGGATATGGCAGGTTGCATTCCAGTAGGTGGCATTGGTACAGAGATACAGAGTGTCAACAATATGTGAAAATTACCACTTTGTCAAATTCTTTGTCACCGCATTTCTCAGAAATGGCTGGGACGTTTGGTTTGAAATTTTAGGGTACATAGGTCTTGAGTCACATTGGTGCTTTTTGAAGGTTTGGTGAAAAAACATGAATCTTTTCCAAAGTTTTAAATTTTTTAAGTTTCCCATTATTTCCTATGGGAAAAGTTAGATGTCAGTCTCGAAACAGGATTTTTGATCACGAAACAGGATCTTTGATTGCAATTTGTGCTTTAATAACTTTGCAGCCATTTACGTGATCTGCATGAAATCTGGTGTGCACCATTAGGGACCAAAGATCTATTGATGTGGCAAGTGTTGTACTAGTCGGATGTGCAGGTATGGAGATATGGGTCTTAAAAAATGTATAAATTACCATTCTTTTTGTCAAATTCTTTGTCACTGCGTTGCACAAAAACATTGCGGAATTTTGATCTGAAATTTGTAGGGTACATAGGTCTTGGGTCACACTGGTGCCTTTTCAGATTTGGTGGAAAAAAATTAATCCTTTCCAAAGTTTTTACATTTTAAAGTTTCCTATGGGAAAAATTAGATGTCAGCCCTAAAGCTCACACCATTCTCATAGACTGTACCAATCTCAGCTTACTTATGGAATGGAGTGAGCATCAGGGCTGACAATGGTAAGGCACTCCCCATGCCTGCTGCTGCCTGCAGTGTGGGGTTGGGGTGGTAGGGCTGGAAACTCTGATGCCACATTTCCCTACTTTTGTCACCATAACCCTAACTAGTGCATTAACGGAGATTTTTGCATAGTATATATATATATATATATATATATATATATATATCTATATATATATTAGAGGCAAAAACTCCGTTTAATGCATCAATTAGTGTTGTTCCACAGCAACAAAAGTGAGGAAATTGATGTTAGGTTGAAACCCTTGCACCCCTCCAGCCCTTCCCCAAACCAGAATCAAAGGGCGATTGGGGTCGTGGTCCAAATCTCATCTCATCACATGTGGAAAGAATCTGAGGAATAGGAGAATGGGGTGAGAGTTAGGACTGATGACTCTAACGTGCACCCTGATTCCAGTTGGGGGAGGGCTGAGGTAAAGGGTTTCAACCCTAACATCGAATTCTCACTTTGTTGCTGTGGAAGAACCCTAACTGAAGCATTAAATGGATTTTTTGCTCTAATTTCCTTCTTTTGAGAATGATAACGAAATAGTGAATGTAATCGCAGGAGTGCGGGGCCTTTTGAGCCCCATGCTCCTGCCACGGATGTCTTGTCACATAGCAACATTGTGCCCACAAACGCAAATCATAATGTCATGGTGAGGCAAAGCAAACAGAAAGAGAAACAGTACTGTAGACAGAAATGTTAAAAACAATGCAAATGCAACCGCAAATGAAAACGCAAAGGGTAACGCACATGGTGGCGTAGACGTGAACGGTAAGTGAAACGGGTACGGAACTGCAAGCGGAAACTGTAATGGTAACAGTAATGTAAGCGCACAGGCTGGTTTTCCCCAAAAGCTGCATAGAGAAAGACAGTGAGTACAAAGAATGTATGCAAAATAATGACTCTCAGAACAGAAAATGAGGACTTGGAATAGTAAATTGCTTATATCTCAGGATCCGTACGACATCAAAAAAAATTTTTAAAGTCACAAGAATTATCACTTTCCTGGCTAGTTTTGTACTTAGCCTCCATTAGGGGGCTAAGTATTTTTCCAACAAAAAGTCTGTATCTCACACCATTTCCGAGATACGGGCCCCGAAAGGAGCGGCGAATGCCGTAATGTTATCCTATGGGAAAGAAACAGAAGTTCGGAGTGCCATAACTTTGCCTCCCTGTAATATTTTTTCATCAAACCACTGAAAGGCACATCTGTGGGATGTTGGCTGTCTTCTCTGAAAACTTCAGCCCAAAAGACCAAAACCGTTATTTTGCAACAGGGCGCCAAACAATTGCTGCAATGCGTCGTATGCCGTAATGTTATCCTATGGGAAAAAGTGTCAACTTTGGAGTACCGTAACTTTGCTGTCTTGTAATACTTTTTTCAACAAAACACTGAAAGACACATCTGTGAGATGTCGGCTGCATTCCCTCCAAATTTCAGCCCAAAACTCCAAACCATTCTTTTGCAGCGGGATGCCAAAGAATTGCTGTCATTTTCCCACAGTCTAGAAAAGTACTGTCGCAATTTGTGAAAGCTTTCGCAAATTCCTTCGACAGTGTCACAAGTGCAAAAGTACTTTGCGAAAGTACTTTTTCCAGAAATGTGAAAAACATATTTCTGGGGTGTTTTACCCCAAAATAAAGACATGGCTAGCATCCTCAGGGTCCGACTAGGTGAATACAAAAAGAATTAGGTTGCTAGAGGGTCCCACATTTAAATGCCATGCATTTTTCTGATCACCAACCGAAAACAAAATGGCGGATTTGTGACAGTAAAAGGGCCATTTGCAAAAGTAAAAACTGCATTTGCGACACTGTCAAACTTTTTGTTAAATTTTCCCATTGACATAATGGGAAATTGTTTTTTGAATAACTTTTGAACCGTTTAATATTTTTCATGAAATCTTCGAAAGGCACATCGGGGACCCCGACCGCACATTCCCTGAAGATTTCGAACCAGTCGTGCAAACCATGCAACCTGTAGACACGACCGTAGAATTCCAAAAAAAGCATAAATGCATGCACAGATCATGCTTAATAACTCTGCAGCCGTATATCCGACCAGTATGAAACTTGAAAAATCCCAAGGCATATGGGTCTTGGTTGTGTATTCCAAATTTCATGCAAATCTGTTAAATGGTTGCAAAGTTATTAAGGTGCAAAATTTCAGGTTTAACATGTAAATGGCTCCTCAACCCTAACTATGGTAGCACTACCGTATACCATAATATATATATATATATATATATATATATATATATATATACACATATATATATATAAATATACAGTGAAGTCACCCAAGATGAAACACAGTACTGCATAATTCTGCATTAGAGTTACTGCAGTAAACAATGGAATTTCAATGGGAGTTAATCCCTTTTGCCATGCTGTAAACTTGTGACACTGCGCTTCATCCTGGCTAACTTATCTGTGTATATCTATATATAGTATGTTTACACATATATGTAAGCTAGCAAAGCCTGTCAAGCATATACTGGCACTGGTACCTTGTTAGTGGAGCTGTGCCAGGCCATCACAGAAAGTATATAACCAATTTAATATGCATTACATAGTGGGCTGGAGAAGTCTCACTCTTGTCACAGGTGTATGAAACTGGTACTGGCACCCACCTCAATAAATCATAATGGCTATTAAAATTGATTTACTTTCAATTACAGGCTGACAAAGACCTCAGAACATGGCTCACAGCTCTGTAAAACAGCAACTAGCACTCACCTCACTAAATAATAATGGGTATTAAAATTGATGACATACTTTCTGTCATGGGCTGGCAACGCTCCAAATACATGTCTCATAGGTATATAAAAGAGGCACTGGCATCCATCTTATGAAAGAAAAAAGGTTATTCAGATTGCTTATATATTTTCTGCACACACCAGCCACTGCACACAAAATATGGAGTACACTGGCTGTTCACAAGACTGGTGTTAGGACTGATGGATTGTGCCAGCTATAACCAGTACTGAATTTTAAAACTGGGTTACTCCAAAATGGAAGGCCTCAGTGCTACACAATGGCCCACAAAACACAAATAGATGTGTGCCCTGCCCAGCACGCCCCCATTAATGTATAAAATAGTAGTCAAGAATACAATATTTTATATATTTATTCAGATTTACTGTTATTGGATTCAAAGTTCAGGAACAGCCTTGCCTTGTCCTTGCAGGTTCACTCTCCACAACATTCAGTGTACAAATGACTGCAACATCATCAACTGAGAAGAACTTTGCATGAAACACTGTGTTGTGGCAGTAGTGCTGGATGGAAACTGCAAATTCCAGATTCACTGAAATTTCATGAAATGTCACAAATTTTGTCAAATTTTCCAAAATTCAGACTTTGGCGAAATCCTAATCCTCCAAATGTATTTGGCAAATTTCTTCCCCGTTCTGCAAAATTTTCTGGCTAAATTGTGGAATGATACACAAGAACTGTGGAATAACAGTTCTGCATAATTTCAATTCACAGTTTAAAACATCAGTCTGTAATATATGCAGTCATTCCACAGTTCAGTGATCAGTTCTGCAGAATTTCTTTCCACAGTTTAATATATTAACCTTTCAATGTAAAATATACAAAAATTCAATAAAATTTAAGTATATAAAAATATATATTAACCTGAAATTCTTTTATTTTTTGCTGCTGTTCTAAATCAGAATTTTGTAAAAGTTGCCAAAGTACATGTCTGAAATTTAGCAGAAGTGAATTTCTGACTTTCGCTGTAATTCCACTGGTGAAATGTTATTTTCACACAACACTATGTTGCAGTGTTTTGTAAGTCTGAAACATGGTTTGATATTTCACCAATGTCATGACTTTATCTGTTTCACACCCAGTGAAGCCTGAAACTTGACTTTAAAGCTCAGTTTTGTCTGCAAGACTCAAACAACTCAAGTTTGACCTGTTCAGTTTTTTAGATTAACCAAACTTGCAGCTCTACCCTTGAGATGGAGTCAGCACCACTTGATCCCAATATGACCATTACATACTGCAACAAAACTCAAAATAGTAATGCTGATTTTTTTTTTAACTAACATTATGTTTATTAATTTTCAAGAAGTGAAAAACTCATACTATTTTCTTGGTTAGGAGAACATAAATCACTAGAACAGGATAATTGCAGTACAGCAGTATGGGACACTCACCTCTCAGCATTAGTACATAGAGGGAGAAACATTCAAATAATAAATTAGTCTTTCACATAAAGTCCAAACAGATCTTGTTACAATAGAACCATGAACAATATGTGGTAATAGTAGTTCAAAAAGTCAGTGTTTAGTGCAGGTACTGCTGATGTCACTACAGGTATATGTGATGTAACTCATGCGTGCTGAATTGAAAATAGTGTATATTTGAACAAAAGTCCCATGCCTCTCAAGACTGCTCCACAATATCAAATATGCTGGAGAAAAATTTTAGTTGCAACTTACAACAAGGATTTTTTTAACATTTGCAAGAAAGGAACATCAGTAACACCATATCACTTTTTAGGAAAGCAACAACACTTTTAAAAGATCGCTAAGCCCAAACAGCCTTTTAATTTGTCTTAACATCTATATAACAGGAACTGTACCCTTAGAGTACCTGAGTGTAGCTTGTTAGCAATTGGAAATCCCAACATTAGAGCCTAGAGAAAGAGAAAGAGAAACAAAAAGGGAGGGCAGGGAGACTCACCATTTATTTATTTTTTTGCTACATGTGGTGCAGTGAAGGCTTGTGCACATATAGCCCACCAACACTGACAAGGATGAGGCAGCGGTCATCTTCCCTGAGCACATCGCAGGGATGATTAACCTCATGCCTCAGGATACTGTATCTTACAGAAGATGCCAGAAAAATTTGAGTCTACACAGCCCTACATCTGGATCTATGATCCATTGGTTCAGTCTCTCTTAATGCCTCTATTAAGCTAAACATAACCTTAACACAAAAGGGTGACTAGCCCTTAGCAAACAGTGTCAGTTGTCAACATTTGCAAACAGCCATGCAGAACATCAGTCTAGCACATTAAAGTCTCTCAGTACTACCTGTCAGAATCCAGGAATATACAGTGGTACTAGCCACGATGCAATTTGATATCTTGCTATACTTGCTAAAGATTCCCATGGTTTGTTTAAAGACATCGGGGGCCTGATCCTTTCCTTTGCGACCCTGACCCTGTGGAATTCTCTACCACAATGGGTAAGAGAATGCCTGTCCGTCCAGAGTTTTAAGAAGGCACCAAAAACATATTTATTCAACCTAGCATTTCCAGATTAGTCTTTGAACTAAATAACTAGCCTGGCTTATTTAGATTTTATTGAAGCTGATGTCTATGATATTGCAGTTTTATGGATTTTAAATATTTTGTTATATGTATTTTAAATTGTTGTTCTCTTTTTGCTTGGTCTGTGTACAGTGCCTTGGTTTTACAAAGGCACTCTTTAAATAAAGATTTCATTCATTCATTTCATTCATATAATTGCAGAATGCTGCAGTATGTTGCAAGGAACAGGGTTATTAAATTCTAATTAAGCCATTTTGTCATGCAGTATTTTGCATCATGCCATTTACTGCAAAGTACTGCGTTGCATCATGGCTGGTGCTGCTATATGTATGTTTATCAGCAAAATCTTTTTTAAGGGATTCCAGGTTTTTCCCATTTCCACAGGGCCTGTATAAAGGAATCACTTACCCACATAATTGATCCTCAGCTTGGTGGGAAAGTGCAGTGTGTGTGCGACTCCCAAAGTGCAGAGCCCTGTTCTCACAGCATCACAACTTTTCCTGCATTTCCATGTTTTATAACTGAGGTTGGGGAAGCAGATTATCTGGGTGCAGGCTGTTAAAATCAGCTGTCCCTTTTTTTGGCAAGTAGCAAAATGTGATTTCTTACATGTGGGCTACTAGTGATTAAAAGGAGGGTCCAAGGCTGCTCAGGGTCTGACGGCCAATCTCTCGGTGTGAGCCGATGAGCTTTGTAACCGTGTTAAACCCATGTCCAGTAATGTGTTTAATAAGGCCCTGATAAATACTATAGCATCCAACCCCCTCAGATTCTTTTGGTAATCCCAGTAATCTTATGTTTGCTTAGCATGCCCAGTTCTCCAGGTTTTTAAGTTGGAGACAGAGACATTTTTTTTCATTTATTATTCCTGAGACTGCAGTTGAGGTTTTGTTGGCTGGTTCTGTAGCAAGCTTTACATCAATAATCATTACATCCATTCTGGCTTCTATTGTGGTGAATCTTGTGGTCATTGTGTCAGCCTTGTGCTAGATTTCCTCTATGGCCTGCAGGAGTGTGCTGTTCATTTGTTCAGGCCCACTGGTAGGCTCTGCACTTGGCCACTTTGACATGTTTGCTCTGGTGACCTTCCCTGCTTTCCCTTGCCAGTCTCCTGTGCTGTCTTTTTGTGAGGATATCTCATACCCAGTTTCTATTGGTTTATTTTCAAATGATCACCAGGACTGACTTGCTAAACAACAAGAAGTTTTCATATTTATGCCCTTAGTAAGTTCAAAATTACTGAGGAGCCTTTCTGGAGTCTATCCATTCCAGTTAGCTGCTAGCACCACCCCCAATGTTGATGGTTTATCAAGAAAAAAAAAGATGAGTACCCAATTACTACAATTGAGCCAGTAGTAAATATTATGTTAAGTATGTTAAGCAGGGCATTCAAAGATGGGAGTACCATTTTTCACAAAATTGTACAGGATTGCTGCTGAAGCTTATACTACCTAAAAGGTAACCTGACAGCGTCCAAACTTCTTTGACAATTTTGCACAACTGTTGCAGCATTTGTGTACAACAAAATGACAAATGTGTCATCAGTTTATTAGTTATACCTTTAAAATCTGTTTACTGTGTGAAGATTTTTTATTTATTAAAATGTTCCCAAAAGTATAACCCCTTGAGAGGAAAAGAACAGTTATGTAAGAACTTACTGCAACAGTAGATATTCGAAAGAATCTCCTCTATTAGGCTGCACCTTTGGAATTTAGTGTAAGCCATCACCATCAGGACCACTAGGACACATTTTGCTAGCTGGGGCTGCCCACAGTGATGTGCAGCATCTACACCAATATAACATGGGCTGCCCCATCACTCCTCAGTTCCCCACCAGAGATTAACCTTAGAGAACCTCCAGCCCTGAGGAACCAGAAGATGAGACCAGTACCAGGTGTACTTGGAGAGGCATGGGGCTAGAGACAGGATGCATGGAATAAGTAGGCACAGCATCTAATATGACCCTCACTTAAATCAAAAAGAGGAAGGAGGGAGGGTACAGCATGAACCAATGGATGAGATTCTCTTGAAGATCTACTGTTACAGTAAGTTATTACATAATTGTTCTATCTCCATTGAGGATATCACCTCCATTAGGCCACATCTTTGGAATGATTCCCAAGCAGTACAAATCAGAAGAAGGATGGCATAGTCTAATATGTAATCAGGACAGGAGGCCTTGCAGTACAGCAAGACCAAAACCCGTACGTCTACGAGACATGATGTCCAGATTGTAATGTTAAATGAAAGTGTGAAGAGTGCACCATGTAGCTGCAACACATATGTCAGCAGCAGGCACAGTTTTGAAATAAGCAGCAGAAATGGCCATACCCCTTGTGGAGTGACCATGAATAACACCTGGAAACTCCTTACTGTACTTCCTGTAATGGAATGTAATAGAATGTGCCAGCCATATGGACAGGCATTGTTTAAACACAGAAGCACCCTCTTTCCCAGGTGTGAACGAAACAAAAAGCTAAGAAGACTTTCTGCAGTCCTCGGTGCGATCATTATAGTATCTTAGCATTCTGTGCACATCCAAAGTATGGAGCAGTGCCTCACGCTGGTTGGCATGCTTGGGACAATAGAGAGAAAGGTTTTTCTTTTGATTCAGTGTAAATTCAGATACCACTTTTAGGAGAAATTTAGGATTAGTATGTAAAGAGACTCGGTCTGTGTGAAAATCAAATAAGGAGGCTCAAACATTAAAGCCTGTAATTCAGAAATCCTCTGAGCAGAGTTCATCACAACTAAAAATAATGTTTCCCATGACAGGAAACGTAAGCCACAACTTGAGGCAGGCTCAAAAGGAGCCAGTGTCAACTTCTCAAGAATGAAATTCAAATCCCAAGGCAGGACTGGATTACAAAAAGGAGGTTTCATATGAAGAATACCACTCAGAAACGCATAGGACATGTATGGAACACCTCTAATTGGGCAACTGCATGACCAATACGGTTATGGAAAGCTGATATAGCAGCCAAATGCACCTTAAGAGAGGAATACTGCTAACCAGAGTCAGACAGCGAAAGGAAGTATTCCAATACTGCATTTACAGGACATGTAAAAGGGTTCATATTCCAAGAAGCAAACCACAGAGTGAAGCGCTTCCATTTCAGGAATCAGAATGTTTGGTAGAAGGCTTTCTAGTCTTAATCAGGACACCAACAACCTTAAGGGATACCCCAAAACATGCCATGGCTATGTTTTCAGGAGCCATGCATGCAGGTGGAGGGACTTCAGGTCCGGATGGACCACAGACCCCTCACCCTGCTACAACAGATCCCTATACAGAAGTAGGGGGACAGGAGGCTCCACCACCAGATGTTGAAGGAGTAAAAAACAAATCTGATGAGGCCAGAATGCAGCAATGAGGATGAGAGTGGCACTGTCCACCTGTAGCTTGAGCAGAAGCCTCTGTATTAGATGAATGGGGGAATGCATATAGTACTGTCCGTTTCACAAAAAGGTTCAGCACTGGATGATCCCATCTTAGGAGAGGTTGTTTACCAGTTCCCATTCATGAACATTGACTGGGACCTGCTTAACCTGTCTGCCAAGATGTTTTGGACACCTGAGAGAAACATAACCGACAGCTGAAGGCCATGAGACATAGTCCAGTACCATACTCTCACTGCTTCCATGAATAGGGGAGAAGAGCGAGTGCCCTCTTATATGATGATGTAATGCATCACACCAGCATTGTCCATCTTGATTAGCAGAGGACTGGGGCAGAAATGATCTTCAAATGTTTGAAGGCTGTACAGGGCAGCCTGCATTTCTAGGACATTTACGTGCAGCTCAGTCTCCACCTTGGTTCAGGAGTCTTTTAGGGGCCGAGATAAGCACCCTAGTAGGATGCCGAGGCATTCATTGTAAGGATCTGTACAGGAGATGGTACGAGGAATGGAACATCCATCAGTAGGTTTTCACAATCCATCTACCATAACAACAGTCTGCAAAGAGGAGACATGCTGAGAACCATTTGGTCCAGCTCATCTGTCAATTGAACCAACTGGATCTTGAGAGTCCACTGAGGTATCCTCATATGGAGGTATGCCAGTGCCACAGTAACTGTGGCTGCTGGCATGAACCCAGGAGATGCAACATTGTTCATGCAAAGACATAATGGCTCCTGTATACCAAGTTTGCCTGAACAATCAAAGTGTCTGCACTGTCTAGTGACAGGAAAGCACATCCATTCTCTGTGTCCAAGACTGCCCCTGTGTGCTAAAATTTTTGGCAGAGAGTCAACATGGACTTTGGCACATTTACCATGACTCCCGTGTCATCGAACAACTGATGTGTCCAAGACAGGGAATGTAGCAGAGTTTCCTTGGAGCTAGCCTTCAGGAGTCAGTCATCCAGATAAAGGAAAACATACAGGCCTTCCCTGCGAAGGGCTGCTGCAACAACTGCCAAGTATTTGGTAAAGATCTGTAGTGCAGAAGACAAGACAAAGGGCAATACCTTGAACTGATTGTGTTCACCCTCCAGCATGAAGTAGGGGTACTCTCTGTTGGATTTCCTGATCTTTATATGAAGGTATGTATCCTTGTCCAGAGAAGAGTCAGTTCCCCTTTAGCAGTAAGGGAATCAGAGCCTGCAGGGATACTGTTCGAAACTTTTTGTATCTGAAGTATAGGTTGAAATTCCTGAGATCTAACACAGGATTCAGATTCCCTGTCCATTCCACGACTAAGAAGTACCTGGAATATAACCCTTTGTTTATTTCCCGAGGAGGAAACAGTTCTATGGCATGTTTTTGAAACAATTCTGAACTTCTTCCTTTAGAAGGGAAAAATGGCCCGGAGGATAAAAGGAAGGAGGCATAGGATGATCTGGAGGGACTTGTAACAGGTCCAGAGCACACCCTGTTACAATGATCTCTGTAACCCACTCATCTGTAGTAATTTTCTGCCATTGTTTTAGATGCAGGGAGATCCTGCCCTCTACACTCACCCCTGTAGGTAACAGCTGAGGAGAGGGAAGAGACAGAAGAGAGTTAGGTGGAATCAGCGGTGGCAGAGACACCAGAACTAATTTTTTTGGGTGCTTTTGCATGGGTACCAGAGGGAGAGGAGCTGGAAGGGGACCACAACCTCGTCTATAACCTTGGTGAGGGTGGGCATGACTACCTCAAGCAGCAGGCTGATGAAAGCAGCCTCGACCATGACCTCTAGCATGAGTGGGATACATGGAATTCACAGTCCTTAGAGTCATTTTAGAAGCCCGAAGGCCACATAGGGCTTCTTCAACATCACAAACAATTGTGAACCTTTAAAAGGAGCATTCAGAACTGCCTGCTGCACATCAGTGGCAAAGCCATCAATTCTGAGCGAAAAATATCTTTTCAACGAAATGTCAGAAGCTGTAGCTCTGGCAGGGGCATCAGAGACATCATAAGCAGAACGCAACAAGTGTTTGCCAACCTTGGCACCAACAGATAATGTTATAAGCAAATCAGTCTTTGCTAAGCCATCAGGCAAAGCCTGGGTTGTAGTATAAGCAGCTTTTCACAAGCTGTTCTGATATTGGTCATGTGGGCCTGGTAGTTTGCAGTCTTATGGTCCAGTGACACAGAGGCATAGGCACACTTGTCCATCACATCCAGCCTTCTAGATTCCTTATCAGGAGGCAAAGAACTCATATGTCTATGAGTTCTAAACTTATCATGAGCAGCCATGATGACCACAGGGTCAGTTTTTTATTTTTATTTATTTATTGAAAAGTTTCACCAGGAAAGGCACACTGAACAATATAAAATTGCTCATCTCACGGAGCATCCTGGGGAAAGGGGAATGTGGGAGTACAGTAATCAAAAGCACATTTCCATGCAGCATTATAGAAAAGTATATATATATACACACAATAATCAACAACACATTTCCAAAGGTAATATTAAACAGAAAAGCAACAGAATAAAAAAAACAATGCATCAGTTAGTAGCATTAGATAATCATTGGGATTTGATGTGAAAGGAGCAAATTAACAGCACTGCAGACTTAATACATACAATGTGGGCAAGGAAGTGCAATAAAGTACATTGGTTTCTCCTCACATTAAGTGCTAGGCTGGGAAAGGGGATGGGGAAGCCAGAGAGGAAATCAGGAAGAGTGAGGAGCCAGAGGGGAAGTAGGAGCAGCTGCAGGATGGAGAGAGGAAGTTGAGGAAGGAGGTTGAGATGTACCACGGGGTAGAGTGCCTGATTTGATGAGGCATTGAACTCCAGAGCTATGGGAACCTATAGGAGAATGACGATTGGCCTATAGAGGTGGTGTACCATGGTATAGCTAGGGTGCTGGAGTCACTGGATCTGAGGGAGAGAGGGGCAGTGGGGCAGGGGGACAATGAGGAGGCAAGGTAAGGGGGAAGTGTATCGAACCAGAATTTAGAGACAAATTTTATGCAATGGGCTAGACGGCAGTTTTCCGGGAAGGAAAAGCTAGAGAGCGATAAAAATCACAGTGATGGGTAAAGGAAGGGGCATTCACAGCGAAATGACAGAAAGCATTGAAAAGGGTGTCCAATCTGGTTAAGGATGACTTTGGTGCGGCACTGTAGATTACATCACAGTAGTCAAAGATGGGTAGTATCATTTTCTGGACAATCTCCCGCCTGGCCTGTAGAAGTAGGCAGCTTTGGTTCCTTTAAAGGACACCAAATTTGGGGCACAGCTTTTTCAGGATGGAGTCTATGTGTCCAGTGAAGTTTAGGTGCTGGTCTAGCCAGACCCCGAGATACCTAAAAGAGGAGGTGTCCTCTAGAGTAGAGCCATCAAGGGTGTGGAAGGAGGGCAATTTAGTTAGCCTAGAGAGTCTCTGCCTAGTACTGAAGGTCATGGAAACTGTTTTCTTGGCATTGACGAAAATCTGTTGGGAGCTTAGCCGTCGCTGAACTTTCTCAAAGTCATGCTGAAGTGTGGACGCGACATCAGTTGGTGATTGGCCAGAGTAGAAAAGGACAGTATTGTCAGCATACATATGGATGAAGGAGGAGGTGCACACTAACAGGAGGTCATTAAGGAATGTGGAGAATAGAAGGGGGGCCAAGGACGGAGCCTTGGGGTACTCCAGCATTAATCTGGAGTGGGGGGGAGGTGGAATCAGCAATTTTGACTGACTGTGTCCAGTCTGTCAGGTAGGATCTAAACCAGTTTGTGGCTGAATCAGACAGGCCAGCATATTGCAGATTATCTAGGAGGAGAGAGTGGGAGACAGTGTCAAAAGTCTTTGCAAGGTCGACAAAGATCACTGGCTGGTTAGCATAATTAGTCTTAGCAGATGGTGCAGGATACAGCTTATCAGCCTTTCTGGGGACTGCAGGCAGTGAGTTTGGTCTGTACCATCTAACAAAGGTAACATCCTCTAATGTAGGATATATGGGTGGAATGATAATGGAGGGGAGTAGGACACCTCCAGAAATTCCACGAGCTTCCTTTTAGTGGAATTTTCCTCTTCTACAGCAAAGTCCATTTCAAACTGCATTTTCTTCATCATGGCTTGGAAAGATGGGTCCTTGAGAGGTGATCTTGGGGTATAAAACATCAAGTTCTTACTACAGGACAAGAGAGCAGAACTAGAACTAGAATGTGGGGGACCCACCACAAACTGTTCTCTATCATACTCCTCCTCTAAATCTGCCTCTAGGTCCATGAGGTCAGGATCATATTCCATTTCATCATCATCAGCATGAGTGAGGTTGGGAGCTGCAGAGTGGACTGGTGATGCCAGCAGCAGTTGAGAGGCAGGAATCTGTGGTGTGCTAGTGGAATCCATCAACAGAGGGATTGAGGCTGAGTACCAGAAGGCCCTTTGGTGGAATAACTGCCTGCAATGGCAACCCTAACAGAATGCCTTGAATCATTTCAGAGAGTGACATCAGCACAATCTGTGAGCTAATGGTGCCCTGAGAAGCGGCCTGGACTTCTTGCATTGATGAACCTTTGCTCAATGATAATGGCATCATACAATCCATAGTAGATATGGCACTGCCTGAGCCAAGCCTTGACCTTGGTGTTTCAGTGAAGGTCGGGGGCTGTAGTCATCATCACCAGGGAGGGTGTCAATGATGATGCACCTTTTTACAGTAATGACCAGGACCTCTCAGGCAAAGTATACTTGTATTATTCTCTATGTTTGTGCTTATGGCTGGAAGACAAGGATGCCAGAGATGATGATCATTCCTTATCCTTACCCCTAGACTTCAACAGCTGCTTCTTGGCCGATTGTGAGAGAGAAGCAGATTTTGAGCCCTTTTCCTTCTCCATGGCTGTCAATGCATTTAATACAAGAACATCTTCTAGTGCTTTTTTACGGCATCGCCTCATAGCCTGGTTGAATCTCTAACAAATTTCATAAGTTTTCATGTTGTGAGACAGGCCCAGACAGCAACACAAACCCCATGTGTGTCTTCTTCATAAATTTTATATTCACACTTACAATATCAAAACAAAAGCTCTTTCAGCTTCAGCAGGATACAGATACAATGAATAGAAACTAAATAAAAATAAAATAAAGGGCAACTGCTAAGTTAACAGCATTTACTTCAGCAAGTCTGATGAGGATTATTGATGGCACGAATAAGAAGTGAAGAGTGATGGGGTTGCCCACATTATATACGCGTAGATACTGCAAGTCACTGTGGGTGGCCCCTGGCTAACAGAAAGATTCCGAGTGGTCCTGACACTGCTGGCTTATAGTTTCAAAGGTGTGGTCTAATGGAGGAGAGATTATCAATGAAGATCATCTGATATGCATGTGCTTTTCAGGGCATCATGAGTTACAGCCTTTACATATACATACATCCTAAATTCACAGATTAGATACCTGGAGAATATTATATGGAAAGGGGTATACTATGACTTTTTGTATGTGCTTGAGGTGTGTTATATCCATAAACCTCATGAGAAAAGCTTGATAGATTTATGTTGACAGTGCACAGCAAAGATGTGTGAAAAATGAATTATACACTCCTCGTATTTTAATGTTTATAATTTATTGGTTTGTAGGTTATATCAAGGTCACACAGGGAAAAAGAGTGCTCCTGTTCTGAGTGTTCCCCCCCCCCCCTTTAATTTTCTGTGGCTTTGTCTGCCATCACTGTGGTATACTGTATGCTGTCAGTTCTCCCCACCCCACCAAACACTATGATGGTTTTTTTTTTATTTCAGTTAGAGCAAGAGTGTGGTGGGGTCTATGTGATAATGGCGAATGTTTAAAGGCGATCACCATCATCGCACAGTCAGAGTGCCGAAAAGATTTTCATCACTCTGACAACCCCAGCGCACAGGACAACGGCACCAGGAGAGTTTTTTAATGCTTTCTGTGGGGGAGGGGCTGCAACCCCACACCCCCCTCGCAGGGGGCTTCGCCCCCCCACACTCCCCTACATAAGTATTCTCAACTCCAGGGGGGTGCATGTCGGGGGGGGGTGAAAGCATTAAAAAAATAAAGGTTCGGGCTGGGCGCAATAAAATTGCACCAATGCCCGGACCCAAACCTAGTACCTCACCCACCCCAACCACTAGCCAACCCCCGACACTATGACACAGCTCAGCCATCCAGCACAGCACCACCCTATTGAATTTTCAATAGTATTCAGACAGACAAAGACAACAACATACAACATTGACTGTCAGCAGCAGCAGAAATTCATGGTTACTAACTGGTAGACCAAAGAAGTCAAACTTACTCTTTTTTACCTTTAACTGTTTATGCCTCTGATCACCCTTGGCATGCCCCATTCTGTCTGGTCCCCCCTTGCCCCATCACCCAGTTTATCTGGGACTTACCTTCCCAAAGATGTCCAGCTTCTAGACTGTGGCGAGGTGCCTGGGCACCTGTGCAGCGCCTGCGAAGGACCAGACTTCATCCTACAGCCAATGTTTTTTTTTCCACCTTGGTTGTAGGTTTCTCTTAGGGCCCAGACTGTGCAATGCATAGGCGGGTGAACTACGCCTACATAGAGACTTCCTGACATGTCTAGCTGTGGCCCTATGTCATGCCATCCCCAGATCTCTACTGCCAACCAGATATCTCCAGGTGGCAATATTACAGAGAGTCATGGTAACCCCCACTCCCTGAGGGAGGAGAGCTGCCCCTCAAATGCTTAATCCTCCCTCCCCTGGCTGACCCCCAAACTACCTGCATCTGTTCCCAAACCCGGGTCCCAGATGTGGCAGGAGGTAAGGTGCCAGCACCTCAGCCCTCCTTGCCACTGTGCTGGCAGGATATCCACTCCTTTAAGGAGTCTCCATCCTATAAATAGCATTTACTACTATTGATATCCACTTCTCTAAGGTAGGGATCCCTGGGTTCAGCCAGCATTTGGTGACACATTTCCACGCCATCACCAGAAGTATACCTAGTAAGTATTTATCCTTCCACCCCATGAGATATAAAGTGAGAAGGAATAACTGGTCACTCAGCATGTGTATAGGATTGAAAACATGCTGCTGTGCTGACTCTAGATCATAGAGAAATGGGAGGAGTCTGCTACAGGATCACATAATATGAAAATGTATGGCTCTTTTCTTTCCACACTGCCTCCAGCATTATCTGACAGCTCCTGACCCTGCATCTGCACCTGACCTGCAGCTATCTGTGCCACCTACCAAACCTGTCCTCCCGCTGACAGTCCCAGCACTTAC
This sequence comes from Neoceratodus forsteri, assembly GCA_016271365.2. Lineage (NCBI taxonomy): Eukaryota > Metazoa > Chordata > Ceratodontiformes > Ceratodontidae > Neoceratodus > Neoceratodus forsteri. The sequence goes on along the minus strand of CM057454.1, from coordinate 1,016,864,000 downwards.
CCTCTCTGGTGGGGCTACTCCCAGTTTGGGCCTTCCCTGGATGGACATACACCAACTGGCATGGGAGAGGAGGGATGCAGCAGTGGAATGGTAGCACAGCAGAGGGTCCAGCCATCATTGACAGCCTAGCAGGGAATTTATCTCTAGTTAATGCAGCCTACCTCTCCAATGGTGCCTAGCATCGCTGCATGCTTATGACAACCTGTGAGGAGGGAGCCAACATCATGTGGTCACCTGCAATGTCAAGGCTCTCCACTTTCTACAGGATGCAATGCAGAATGAGCGGCTCCATCTTTTCCATGTGGGGGTCTGCACAGACTGCCTATGTAGCATGCCCTGGATTCTGCCAGCCCAGAGCAAGGGAGACAGGATCGAGATTCAATTGCAGGTATTTCAGGCAGCACACTAACAGCCAGTGCCATCGGCCAGTGAGAAAGGGTTATTTCTATTTGCATACAACATCAGTTTGTTGCCGATGTGGCTATATTCACTCCCTCAGTTGTCTGTATGAGCCACCTGCTTTAGTCAAAAAATTAGTTAGCCACTGGCTACCACAGCAGACAACAAGTGAATGGTCTCTGTAACCCAAATTGATACAAAGGTAGGGCACAAGGTACATTTCAAATTTAAGGAGCTGGGGGTGGACACCATTATAAATGAGCATTAGCTCCATCAGTCTTTCCTTTTGTTAATTCAAACATTTTGATTGACTGATTGACTGAGTAACTGAACAAAATATAACTATTTCCCTTTGATTTCAAATCTAACTCCATTGCTGCATAGGACTATTTTGATGTTAGCATTATGAAAACTGTTCTCTGACTGGTTCAATATTTCCCTAGTGATATACCTGTCAATATATGAATTATGTTATCTTGTTGTTAGTGTTGTTACTAGCAAACGTATCACTTATCTCACCATTGTATGACCACTTACATTGCATACTTCTGTTTGTCTACCTGTCTGCCTGTCTGTCTATTATTGTAACACAAAAACATTGATGGCAGTCCTTCCGAGTGACTGTAACCTGGAAGGCCTTTGCTATATCTCTCATGATTATACCTAATGCTGCAGCTGAAACACTAAAACGAAGGTGGTGGGTGCACTGACTGGTCTGCCTAAAGATGTTGGTAATTACAATGCAAAGGACCAGAATTAAAACAAGAAGAAACAACTGCATACAACAGGTAGCAGTGAAAAACATTTTACTAGTTATTCAACATGGCAAACAGATACCCCATGTACATTTGCCACAAACAGGCTTCATCAAGGGGTGGTGTTTAATGCTTACAGGTGTCTTTAAATACCTTAAACCATAAATATTCATAAGTGTATCATGGCTTTGCATACAAATGAATTAAAAGCAGTACACATGTGAACTGGGGAATGTTCTTTAATGCAATAGTGAAACACCTGTGCTATCATTATTTAAGTATAATTTCAACATGATTCTTTTAAAACCAATGTTTATACAACATATACATTTAAAAGTTAAAACATATGTTAAACAGGTGCGAAATAAAGGTTCCCCTGAATGGGCTGCTACATTCAGAAAACTGTTTTGGTTAAGTGCCAGCCTCAGAGGTAAAAATACAGTTTTACCAAAACAACGAATGCAGCCTGATAGCTAAATTGGGGTGGGGGTAAAGTACAAGATATGATGATGGCAGACCAAACAATAGGTCATAACAGTGTTAATAAGAAATTATTTTTATGTATTTTATGTCTTTATGTAAACCTTGCAAAAAAGTCACTACAATTTATACTGTTGATCTACTTCAACTTGTTCACTGTACTACTTAGTAATCGATATGTTTAGTCTGTAATCTTTGTTTCACCTTGTGATATGTCACTCCCATCCTCTGACATGGAACCTTTGTAAACTAGCAGTCCCTGCTCAAAGGTACTTGTAATCCTAGAGTTTGATAAATAAAATAAAAAAATAAATAATAAATAAATGAAATAAAAACTCCAACACACCTTGCCCACAATAAATCAAATAATCTTATTCATCTGTTTTGTCTTGCTGGACTTATGCCAAGATACTTGGAATTAGTACAGTACATACACTGTTTTCACTCATAAAGTAGATCAAGATGGCCATCACAAATACTGAGCTTTGTTTAGGGGAACCAGGCCACCTGCTGTGCTTATATGTACCTGCAAATATGTGCTTTGATATACTTCCACCTCTCTCCTGCTTGTCACAGATACTATCGTTTCAGATATGGATCAAAGCCTTGTCACCTTCAACATTTTTGTCAGCTTAGCCAAAGCTTTCAGCACTGTAGCCCACCCTATTCTTCCAGACAAGCTTAAGGCAACTGGACTCTCATGGCTCAATTTTCGAAGAGCCCGTAGATCACTGCAAGTTGTGGCTAGGGCTGTGGCAATCTTGGTGTGCATCAGGGACCCTGTGCCATATTTAAAAAAATGATGGTCCATGTACCCAATACCTGAGATTTGCCACATCCACAGGGTGTGCTGAAGTGGTGGCACACACACCTGCCCCCACCCGGTGCAACACTCAAGAGGCCCCAAAAGTGTTGGGGGGGAACCACCACTTGCACCTCCCAACCTGCAGCCACTACTGCCCAATGACAGTGTTGGGTAAAACGTGTATGTGTAGAGAATAAAGTGTAGTACAGATCAAGAGAAACACCTAACAAGTGCACATTCAGAAGTGGCAGTAAATACACAGTGAACAACAACAATATTGACAACAGGCAATTGAATTGTAGGGCCAGTTATTGCCTGACCACAGAATTGAGGGAGAAGAACTGTAGTGGTGTAGCCAAGACAAGAGTGGGGACCCAGTCTGCTGCTTAGCAACATGGCTAATGCTTAGCCAGGGAGGCGTCAGAAGGAAGGGTAACAGCAAGCCTCTTTAGAGTAAGATGTAGAACCACCATAGGACACATTTGTTGGGGAGGACTCAGAAGGCATCTTCCAGATGGAGTCTTACCATGCACCAAAATTTCTTGGGATTACTTCTAGCATTGCTTAAGCTTGCTTTGAAAAAGGATGATTTAGATTTCCTAATAGTAGAAATGCAATAATTGTGAAATTTCTTTAAAATTTGCCAAGACTGGGGGTGGGGTATCCAGTTTGTTGGCCTTTTGCATAATTTGTGGGTAAGAATAAAGGGGGTAACCCAAAAGACACGTTTAGATTTAACTCTTTTTTCTAGAAAACGGGCATGCTGATCACAAAGCAAATTAAAATGCTTAAAGAAGTATTCTAGGCTGCATCAACATTAGAAAAGGAAAACAACTTCTCCAATTGACATTGGATAAACCATGACAAAAAGCTTCCAAGTTAAAATTCCTAAAACAACAGAACTTAATAGTAATAGGGATACATTTAGGAGGGGAAAAATTAACTGTGAAAAAAAAAAATAGCATGGTTGCTAAATAAATTCCAGTGGTAACCAGAAACAGAAAATGTGAGTTCAGGGGAGGCAAAAATCAGGTTTAGGACAGTGGAGACCATGAAAGTTGAGTTAAATCATGTAGGTTGTTTTATTAACTCATTTAGACCAAGGCAGGTGAGATAATTTTCAATCTAAGGCTTGTACAAGAGGGCCAATTTGCATTAAAATCTCCCAGTAGTAATGAGTTAGGTAAGTCACCCAAGGACTGAATCCGCAAGGAAAGTTAACTGCTTTTAGTTGGGGTGGGGAGTATAAGCTGCCAACTAATATTTCCCTTTCAGATAACTTTAAGGAAATAAAAACAAAATACCTCCTTCTAGTAAGAGCCGCTCAGAGGATGAGGTGCCAGTGACAGTACAGAACTCACTGTTAATTAAAGTCACTGCATGCACCACTCAAGTTCATAAATAAGGTACTCATGTATCTGTGCTTGATTTGCTTCATTTTATCTAGTTAGGTATTATTAGCAGTCCAGCTCAGCAGGAAGCAGGTGTAAACCCTGACATTTTAACTATCAGCTTTCTCAAAGGAGAAAGCAGATAGGTGAAACATCAAGGTTTCTACCTGCTCCCTGCTGGGCTGGTTTTGCTGTGTATATTCTGCACAATTGAGTAAAATAAGCTAAAATCAAGCACCTTATGTATGGGCTATCTTATTTATGATCCTGAGTAGTGAGTGCAGTGACTTTAATTAAAAGTTAAATAAAAACAGACTTGATCATTTCACCCATGGTGTCTGAATGGACAAGTGAGCATGGAATGGAGACATGAATGGACAGAACTCCCCTGCCTCCATGCCTACTCCTATTGGATCTAAAAAGAGTATAGTCTGTGAGGTTAATATTAGAACTTGGAATAGTTGAGTCCAGCCATGTCTCAGATAAAGCAAGACTGGCGGGTTGGGTAGTAAGGGACCAACTCACAGGTAGGTCTCTTTTAGGGAGAAGACTTTTAACATTTGAATGGAAAAAACTAAGTTCTTGCTGTAAGGAGAAAGGACTGGATTCAATGTCGTCAGCCACCAAAAGGATTGGAAACATACACCAGTTACAAAATGAAAAAACAGGGTATTTAAAGCCTTTTTAATCCAACACATCCACCTAGGGCTTTTGGCAATAGCTCTGAGACAGCAATATCTGATGCTCCTTGAAATAAGTTGATTAGGGTGGGCCATGGAGGTTACATCTGACCAAGGTGGCGGAAAAGTAAAAGCCAGTCCATCCACATTTGTTGATATGTAAAGGAGTGTGTGGATGATGTTAAATAAATACAAAATGTGGAAAGGCAATAATATGGAAAAAACACATGGTTAATAAAAACTTCCAGCAAAGTAGAACAGAAAAGTAGAGATTCACACCAATAGCTTTTGGCAATAGCTCTGAGACAGCAATATCTGATGCTCCTTGAAATAAGTTGATTGGGGTGGGTCATGGAGGTTACATCTGACCAAGATGGCGGAAAAGTAAAAGCCAGTCCATCCACATTTGTTGATATGTAAAGGAGTGTGTGGATGATGTTAAATAAATACAAAATGTGGAAAGGCAATAATATGGAAAAAACACATGGTTAATAAAAACTTCCAGCAAAGTAGAACAGAAAAGTAGAGATTCACACCACTGAAACTATCCTATGTTAATTTAATCCTAAAATAACAGCCACCTGTCTAACAGAAGAGGTGATGATGACTGTGTAATCTGCATACATGTGACTATGCAAGTTGGCACAGGCAGAGGAGAGGTCTTTCAGGCAGATGGAGAAAAGGATGGGACCAAGGACGGAGCCCCATGGGGCCCCATCCTGACTAGGAAAGGGAGGTGACAGGGCTCCTCCAAACTGTACTGACTGTTGTTGGCCCATTAGGTCAAAATGGAACCAAGCAACAGAGGGACCTGAGAGGCCAGAAGAGTTCAGTTTGTCCAGGAGGAGAGGATGGGACACTGAGTTGAAGGATTTGGCCAAATCGATGAAAATACTGACTGTAGAGTTCCTAATGCATCTCGGGGAAGTTAGACTCAATGACACCCAGCAGAGAGTAGATGGTGGAGTGTTTTTTTCCCAAAACCAGACTGGAAGTGTGAGAGGAAGTTAGAAGATGAAAGGAAGTTGAAGAGTCTAGAATGGGCCTGTTTCTCTTGCAGCTGAGAGGGAGAGGGGAGGAGGGAGATGAGATGTTAATTGCCAAGGGAGTAGGGGTAACCCCCCTTGATGAAGTGGAATAAGGGAAAAGGAAAGGGGAAATTCTTTTACCAGGAAAGGCACACTAAGTCAAAGCTTGTTTCCAGGTGCGACCTGGGAGCACAAGGAAGTTAAGTGACTTGCTCAGGGTCACACAGTATGCAAGTGGGGGTGTGAGATTCAAACCCAGGTCTTCAGGACTGCAGCTCAGAGCCTTAAACCACTATGCTATACTGCCTCCTGGCTTTAACCAGCTTCCAGGACTGAGAAAGAGCACTGAGGGAGGAGAAGTTGAGTAGGTAATGGGAGCTGCAATGGTGAGAGCTGAGAGGTGGAGAAGCTTGGGGTCCAGACCATCAAGGCTGAACTTTGATGAGTTAAGGAAAGAAAGGGCAAGCAAGGTTTCCTGTATTGAAATGGGGGGCAGTGGAAACCTGGTGAGGAATTGGGGGAGTCAGGAGTGGAAGGATAGAAGCCTAGAAGGACAGAAGAAGGGAGGTTGCAGGTTGTGAAGAACTTGTTGAAATGAGCTGCAACAGAGGTAGGATCAGACACAAGTAACATTAATCATGAGGACCGGATGAGTGGACTAGATGGGGGGGGGGGGTTAAAAAGGAAATGGATAACCTTTCAGAATTTTGCTACGGAGTTACATTTTTTTTCTGGTGGTTGACCTTGGAAAAGTGCAATTTTGCAAGACTGTCCGTCTTTGTACAGGTATTCCTCAGAGCTCTGTAAGAAATGAGGTCTGGAGAGGATTGAGGTAATTTGTATCGGGCCCATGCAGGGTCTCAGGACTTGCACAGATTGAAAATGTTAGTAGTAATCTGGGGTGGGGTGGGGGTGGTGGAAGATTTTACTCTGTATTTCTTGAGTGGGGCATGCTTGTCCAAGACAGAGGAGAATTTGGAGTGAATAGTGCAGGGCCATGTCAGTGTCAGTCACAGAGAGGATGGCTGACCAATCTATTGCAGCAAGGTTGCTCAGAAAAACATTGATCATTGCTTAATCTGGGTTAATCTGAAACAGGGTGGATGACATGGGGGGGGCTGGAAAATAAATGAGAATGATTTATGGAAGTTAGAAGACTGGTCAAGTGATTGCACCTGCATTTCAATGCTAAAAAGTGCAAAATCATGCACTTGAGGAACAGAAAGCAGGGGCTACGTACCAATCTGGAAGAGGAGATACTGGCGACCACCAAACAGGAAAGGGAGCTGGGAGTAATCATTTCTGATGACCTAAAGGTAATGAAGGAGAGTGAAAAGGTAGTGGGAAAGGCTAGTAGAATGCTGGGGTGCATAGGGAGGGGTATCACCAATAGGAATAAGGAGGTAATGTTGCCCCTCTACAGGCACTGGTAAGACCACACCTTGGGTACTGTGTCCTGTACTGGAGGCCCCACCTCTAGAAGGACAAATATAGGATGGAGGCGGTACAGAGGCAGGCAACAAAAATGGGTCAGGGATTGCATCAAAAGCCCTATGAGGAGAGACTATAAGAAATGAATATGTACTCACTGAAGGAAAGAAGGGAAAGGGGAGATATGATAGAAACATTCAATCACATAACAGATATTAATAAGGTACAGGAAGGTAGCATTTTCATCAGAAAGACAGACTCAAGGACAGGGGGTCATGCCATGAAGCAGGGGTGGGGGGAGGCTCAGAGGGGATGTGAGGAACTATTTCTTCATAGAGAGGGTGGTGGAAGACTGGAATAGCCTCCCAGCAGAGGTGGTAGGTGCCAAAATAGTTGCAGGATTCAAGCATGCATGGGACAGATGCAAGAGGACCTTGGAAGGAACACAATGGGTGTGAACGACTGGAGATTGTACAAGGGCTGCAGTGGCATAGTAGGCAGGGAAAAATGGGCAGACTGGATGGGCCAAAAAGGTCTTTATCTGCCAACAACTTCTATGTTTCTGTTTCTATTGATGTTTAGTGACTAGGGAAACCTGTATCAGATGTATTTTGGCAAAGGGGGGGCACAACAGATTTTTCTGACATGGAATGCCATTCAGTGGTCACTAAATTAATCTGGCAAAATACCAGCTGCAATAGTCTGGTGTGGGTGGGAGGTAGAACCCAGTCTTAAAGATATGGTTGGTGGAGTGGGGATTGAGCTGGGTGGGTTCTGAAATAACCTGGGACAAATTACGGGACTCATCCTGCGAATGGTAGATTTGGAGGATGGGAAAAGCCAATTCATACTGCAATCCCTGAGGAGGATGTTTTCACCTAAGAAGGAATGAGAGGTGATGGAAAAAAAAGATTCAACCAGAGATGAATGTGAGATCTTTGAAGAGGCATAGACAACCCCAATATACACAGGTTTAGAGCACAGAAATAAAAGGTATCTCTATTGGCAAACCTGTAAAGTTTAGTGAAGGGGGTTACTTATGTATTGATAACATTCTCTATCAATCATGAACCCTTGCATGGGTACTTCATATTGCCTGTGTCATGCTTTTTGCAGGAAATCAATACAAATCTACATTTGAAAAAAGTAATAGAATGTGGATTTATTTACAGTGCATATAGGGTATACAGTGCCTTTTATGTATTATAAAAAGGGTTTCAGAAATTGTGTTATCTCATTGGTTGTCAGCAGTCTGCAAACCTTATAATAATCTGTACAGTCTGATCACTGGAGTACTGGTTTCTTAAAAGTAATGTGATTCATGTTTTATAATTCTAATTTTGGAGCTGCAAGTTGCAAGACCACCTGCTAGACCTGTCGCAGTCAATAAACTAACATGCTCTCAGCCAGTCAGTCTTGACACATTCTCTATCCCTTATCCCAGTGTATTCATTTTTAAATGGTGATTGGCTCTGATTGGGTGCTACCATGTCTCTGTGTGCACATAACTGAGTCTCATCTACAATATCCAGGAGGGCAAGGGAGAACACTAGAAAGACAAACACAAGCAAAAACGATGAAACGGAGGGCACTTTCAGACCCTGACAGGTTGAATGGCCACCATCTCTCAGAACCATGTCATGGGGGGGGGGTTGGAAAGTTACCCACCACCCACCCCCAGAGGGGGCAGTCGGGGGTACGAGGAAAATGTGGTTAGTGGCAGAAATAGTGTGGATGGGGCTGGGAGAGTTATTTATTTCAAAAGTTTCACCAGGAAAGATATATTGAGTTGGTAACAACTCGTCTCCAGATGCATCCTGGGGGTAAGATCATGCAGAAAGATCAAGAGGTGAAAAAAACTAATTTAACCTCCTACAAGTTGGGGTCTACTAAAGTGTTTTCCTGGGCTTCTAAATGCCCACTGTCAGGGTGGTGTCCTGTTTTGCAGTAGTTCTGTTTTGCTTGCATGGGAGTGCCTCAGTAAGCTTCCATGCCTGTCTCTTTAAGAGAGTGCCTATGCTGTGTTTAGAGATCAGTCTGGGCTTGGTCAGAGTAATTAAGGCTTGCGACCAGCCAGACAGGCAGCTATATTTGCTCCATTCTGCTGTCACTGTAAGTGCAGAGGGAGCCCTGTTAGGAAATGTAGTTTTTTACTGTTTATCTGTTAAAGTAATGAAAAAGGAGTTTTGTCTAACCTGTCTTCATTTGCAGCTTGAGCTTTCGAATAGGAGCCACCATTTTGGTTCTGGACTGCCAGTATTGGACCAATCAAATCCTTGGGGACCTAAAACGGAGACTGTCCCTAGGGGTTATATGGGAAGGAAATTCTGTAGTATTTGTAGTTTTAAGTGTTTGCTGCCTAAATGGACCTGGAGGGGGAGCCTGTCTGTGATAGACAGTTTCTTCAGCCAACCAAACCCTGTGGATTATGGAGAAATACCCAGAACTTCCTGAAGCAGTGTATCAGTAGAGAGTGGAAGTTGGAGAGTGAACAACTCAAGCGGTCGAGCAGCTGCTTCTAGGAGGAGTATAGGAGAATCGGCAGGAAGATTCCGTTGGCCTGCCTGCCATGCTCTCTGGTCTACAGAGATTGTCAGTTGTAGAAATCAGACTGTTCCGATGGCCAGCTTAGACCTGCAGTGGAGGAAAGGAAGTGTGTCAGTACTGCTTGCAAGTGGGACTGAAGACCTGTTCCAGAAGTGATCGGCCTGCCTGAATGAGAGAAGATAGCCTCGGGTTGAAAGGTTTGTACAGTGAAGCTGTAATTAGCAAACTGATTATATCTGAATTGTGGCTTAGAGAAATAACTGATATAAGTGTGCTGAATGTGTTTCGTGGGTCACAATTTGGTTCCCCACTGTGAATCCTGTTATGCCAGCTGGAGGCTTTCCAGCAAAAGATCACAAACATTTTCCAGGACTGTTCTGCCTGCTTGAGCCTTTCCATCTTGGCCCATGCCCCTGCCTGCAATCCAGAGATCATCTCAGTGAAAAACTGGCTTGGGGATTTGGCCCCCTGCTCAACACCATTGAACAGGTATTGATCACCCAGAGGTGAGTCATGTAGGCCCTGCTTCCCCCAGCACACTGCATCAACACAATGAGGTCTTCATCTCGCCTGTCCTACATCCTGGTTTGGGTTGTGTGAGTATAAATTAGGGTAGCTCCCTGCAACGACAGCTACAAATCATTACGTGTTAACTGATTGATCTGTTTTGGGTTATTGCTAATGGACTGAGCCATCTGGCTTGGGATTAAAAATATTTGGGATGTGCACATGCTAACTGTTTTTCTTTCTATAGGGCCCCAACAACAGCTGCAACGCCAGCCACTCCGGGCAATGCTTCAGGCTAGCCTGTGTAAGATCTGGGTACCCAGGGTTGCAGGACTATTTAACAGGGACTTACAGTGCATGCTGAACCAGCCTAAAATAAATCAGAGTGCCAATCATTTGACTGAATTCATGCCCCTCCCTTGTTTACTTCCTGATCATTTGTTTCATGTTTAACCTGGCTAATGTGCATTTTCTTAGTTGGATCACATTGAAAGGTTTTGCATTATATATCACTGATCTTATTTTGCAGGGATCTCCAGGGCAATTGCAGCAGATCCAGCCCTGGTGGTAAGAGCAAGGGGTGCGAGCATATTCTTCTTGTTCTTCAGTGTATGCAAAGTGTTCTATGGTATTACTATTTAGGCCACTAGAAGGGTTGGTGGGTGGTTATAGCATCTTGGAGGGCTATACTAAAGCAGTCAAGCTACCCCAATACCATTCCTCCAGGTGGAGGCATCCATTCACAGAACTCAGGCCCCTCAATCTGTGCATATTCCCACAGGCAGGGGTAGTAACCCATAGGATATCTCCACCTAGAGGTTATACTAAACAGTAATAACAATAATACATTACAAAAAATAGATGTTATATTCAGCAAATGCAGTATATCATGGAAACATAATCAAAAGTAGTAAAGCAAATCAGTACGACAAATATGAGTAGTAGATAAAACTGAGATATGTTAGGTGTAGGAAACTACTCTTACAAGTATAGAACAGTGAACAGATGATGAGGGGAATGAGAGAAACAGAATGACCAGAGCAAAACTAGTTGGGGGGCAGAAGAAGTGGACCATGGACAGTTGCAGATGGGAGAAGAAAAGTCATGAAAAGAAACTTTATGGAGAAAGCAGAAGAGGCAGAACAGATTGACAGGGGAAGGGAGGACCAGAGTTTTAGAAAGCGGTATGAGAAAGCAAATTGATTAACTGTAGATTTTCTAGAAGAAACAGAGAGGGAATGGGAAGTATTATGATGGAAAGGGTAGGAGGAAGATGAAGGAGAAGATAGTAAGGATGTAAAGTGGGGGGAAGGGAACCAAACAAGAATTTAGATACAAAGGAAGCACAATGAGAAAGTCACCTGGCATCAAGAGAGGGGAGTGAAAGGGCAGAGCAGAGTGAGCAGGGGTGGGTACAAGGGGAACAGTCTTAAGCAAAATGACAGAAAAAGTGAAAGAGGGGGTCATGTCTGGCAAGGGAGGTTTCTGGAGCTCCACTATAGACTATGTCACCATAATCAAAAATAAGGAGAATCATCTTTCAAACAATCTCTCAGAGAACAGAAAGTGAGATACTCGCTTTGTTCCTGTAGAATGCACCAAGCTTAGAGTGGAGCTTTTGGTGCATGGCATCAATACGAACCAAGAAATTAAGATGATGGTCAAGCCAGACCCCAAGACACTTTTTTTTTTTTTTTTGAAATTTATCTTTTATTGAAGTTTCAGATAACAAAACATACAAAACTATTCAGACAGTGAAATGCAAAGAGAAAAAACAAATACACCGGTACAAACAACCCCCCCCCACAAAAACAACCCAACTCCCCCCTACCCCAACCCTCAGCCTCATCCCCACTCCCCACCCCATATACTGGTGTGCCTTTTAAAATTGGTAGATTGAACTGTCCACCGTCCATCCTTTATAGATGGGGTTACCATTTCCTTAGAGTAACTAAGTAGAACAAGTGATCAAAACAGCTCTCTGAGCAAACTACAGGGATCAGGTCATAGGCTTATTGGTGCAAACAAAGTGCCTGCAATTTACCCCATCTCTTCTGGAATAATTTTGCACGACGATGCAGGCTGGCAATTAAGCTCTCCGATTGAAGAAGAGCTGAGAGCTCAATCAGCCATTCTGCATAGGTCAGGGGTAATTGATCGGTCCAGTGCCTCAGGACCAGCTTCTTTACCGCCATAGATACCAGAGCAATGTGGTAGCGACGCTCCATACTATCAATAAGGGAGTAGTCACCGAGGGTACAAATCTCAGGAATGAAGCAATTTGACAGACCCAGAAGGGGGTCTAGGTTGTCCTGGATGAGAGTCCAAGGGAGCAACTTTGGCACAGGCCCAGAATACATGAAGGAGATTTCCTCTGCTTGGTTGCACCTGGAACAAGTAGGATGGGAAAGTTTTTAAGCTTAAAGAGTTAGGGGGTATAATACAAATTATTTATAATATAATACTGGGTTAGCTTTAATCTATCCTGTGTATGATATTTATGAAGGTCTTTCCATATACGGGCCAGCTTAGAGTAACCTCAGGCAGCAAATGTGTCCAGACAGTAGAGCCTCGACTCTATCAGGAGATTTATAGTTTAAAAGGAAGGAGTAAATTAGGGAGATAGAGGGTTGGGAAGCCAGATTAATAATCTGAGAGAGGAAAGGATAGGCCTTAGATTCATTAAAAGAGGACCAAATCTTACAGCAATAAGATGTCGTAGTTGATATACTTTAAAGACTTGTTTCCCAGCAATACCAAACTTGTTAATTATTTCAGCAGACGAGAGAAGGGAACCCTGATTATAAAAATGCTCCAGTCTGGCCTCTCTAAGCTGTGGGAGCCACTCAGGAGTAAGCCATGAGTTACCCAGCTTAATATTGGGATTAAGGATCACCGGCTGGCCCAGGTCTGAGACTACCGGAATGTTAAGAGATAATAGACACTGGGACAAAGACTTAAGAGAAGTCAAAATCGTGTTATCTGTCACTCACTGCTCAACTGTTGCCGGCGGGGTAAAGAGAATCGCATAGGAATCAAGTTTAGTCCGAGAAAGGAGTGAACGCTCAATCTGGAGCCAGATTGGCACGTAAATTGGAATCTACCGAGAGCCACTTCCCTAATTTGGAGAGATGGGCAGCCCAATGGTAGAGTAGAAGATTAGAAGCCTAAGCCCGCCTTTTCTTTAGGTTGAGATAACTTAGCGTATGAGCTTTAACACCCTTTCCCCGCCAAATAAAGTTAGAGAACATAGTGTGAAATTGCTGAAGATATGTGACGGGCAACCATAGGTTTAATAAATTTAGGGGGTAAAAAATCCGGGGAAGAATGTTCATTTTAACTATATTTATACGGCCCCAGAGGGAGATGGGGAGGGTAGACCATCGCTGTAAATCCTGCTGGACAAGATTTTTGATATTGTCCAAGTTAAGTTTCTTCAGGTAGAAGGGCTCGGTCGTGAAATAGATCCCCAAATATTTAATGGATTTAGGGGCCCATCTCAGCCCGAAAGAAATAAGATCCTGTTTACAAGTATGGACGTTTAATGGAAGGATTTTGGACTTGGAGGTATTCAATTTGTATTGAGAGAAGGTTTCAAACTGCTTAATGATTTCTAAAGCCACTTTTAGGGACTCAGCCGGATGTTCTAGATGCAGGAGAATATCATCTGCATAAGCAGAAAGTACTAACTCCTGCTGTAATACCCTGCAGCCTTTGACAAGTGGGGACGACTTAAGCCTAATGAGAAGCTGTTCCAGGTATAAATTGAACAGTAAGGGTGAGAGGGGGCATCCCTGTCTGGTACCCGTATATAAATAAAAAAGGAGGAGAAGACTCCATTACAATAGATTTTGGCTGAGGGAGCATAATAGAAGGCCTGAATCCATTTTAGGAAGGGATCTGGAAACCCCATTCTCCTCATCACTGCCCAAAGAAAAGCCCAATCCACTCGGTCAAAGGCCTTTTCAAGCCAAGTGCACCAGAGCCGCAGGGTGAGGAAAGCTGCTTGGTGAGAAATATGCCGCAAGGTTCTATGGTCGTGGCAGAGGACCTGCTGAGACAAACTGACTTGTTCGACTAATCAAACCAGACCAAACTTTTTGATTCTTTCAGCCAGTATTTTAGCCAGGATTTTCATGCCGAATTTGAAGGGAGATGGGCGATAGTTTGCTGGATCCGTGAGAATTTTATCAGGTTTGGGAATCAAGATAATTGTAGCTTCAAACAAGGTGGGGTCTACATCAGTAGAGATAGAGAGATATTTGTATAGTTTAAGAAGCACAGGTGCCAACTCTTAGAGAAAACCTTGTAAAGTTGGCAGGAAAACCATCAGGCCCGGGTGCTTTATCTGGGGTCAAAGAGGAGATAGTCCTCTCTATTTCTTCCAAAGAAATGGGAGTCATCAGGATTTTATGGTGGGATGGTGACAGATTAGGGATATCCGTGTCCTTTAAATATGTAGTAATATTCGGAGTGGAAGCAGGGTTAGGGGTGCACTATACAAGTCTGTGTAGTATTTTTCAAAGATACGGACAATACCTCTAGGGGAGGTTTCGATAGAACCGCTTGAGCAATCAAGGATGGGATTATCCTGAACCCTCCAACATCCGGAGGCGAAGGCCAGGAGTTTCCCCGCTTTTTCCCCATGGTCGAGGTACTTAGCTTGAGTTCTCACCAAGCAGTATTCCGTCTTTTCTTTCAGAAGATCCATGTATTCGCTCTTAGCGACCAAGAGAGCCTTAAGGGAAGGTAACGAGGAGGTTGAGGAGTAATCCGCATCTAATTCTCTAATTTTACTTAAGAGAGAGTGATTTCCAAGCCTGGCTTTTCCTCGTAGCAATTCATTAGCTCACCCTGAGATAGCATTTTAAAGAGCTCCAAACCATATCAAGTCTCGGGTAGAATCAAGATTGTCCCAAGAAAGAGAGAAATCAGGGACTTAATATTCGAGACCGTATGGGGTCTTTAAGCAACTGAGTATTTAACCTCCATATAGTATCTCGACAAAACTCAGGATCTAGAGAAAGTTTAATCCAAACTATAGCATGATCTGAAAGGATGATTGGATCAATACCGGATTGCAGAAGCTTGGGAAGGAAAGTTTTACTAATTAACACGTAGTCTATTCTCGATTTGGAGCCATGCAGTTGAGAAATAAAAGAAAAACCTGGGAAAGGGGTTCAAAGTCTCCACGGATCACACAGTCCTAACATTGACAACAAATCCTGGAGTGCTCTCTGGCAGAGGTAGGGGATCGAACGCCTTGAGGGACCTTATCAAGTGGTAGGAGAAAGGGAACATTCCAATCCCTCCCAGTATAATCGGAGAAGGGAGGAGGGTGCTAATTTTATCGGCTAGGGACATAAAGAAATCAGGTCTGCCCCAACCGCCCATATACCGAACCTAAAATAACAGAACTTCCGTTGAGAGTACCCTAACCAGGACAAACCTCCCTCTGGGTCTAAGACGACCTGTTCCGTCACAAACAGAACATGCTTTTAATAAGCACCGCAACCCTTTGCTAAGATTCGAATTGTCGGGCTGCTAGATATGTCTGGGAAAACCCCGAGCGAGACAGGACGGCGCCTGCTGAAGTCAGATGAGTTTCTTGTAGGAAAAGAATATCCACTTGCAATAATGAGCAGTGGTTAAAAACCTGACACCTTTTGACCCGATCTCTGAGTCCGCGTACATTCCAGGATACTATTTTAGTTATATTAGTAACCATTTAAGAGACAGAATAAAGGGAGTACAGGACCCGACAGAACCAGTATTAGAGAAAAAGGAATGGCACACCATAATCTGATAAATCCAAAAATTGACAGTCTGCCAATAAACATTGTAATAAAGCACCTGTAAGGTAAACACCATTATTCCAACCAGAATATAACTGCACTTCAGTCCAAACAGGCAGACTGAATCCCTCCCCAAAACATCCCTCCCTCCGATAATGTCCCCAATAACCCCGCCTTCTCAGATTGCCTCCCAGACAGTTAATATTAGAGTTGTATAACATAGGATAGTCCACTAAGGTGAGACAGCAGGTAGAGTAGATCAGACAGTATCCCCCAGAACCTACCTCCCCAAACCCATCCCGAATCGCTGGTAGTGAGATAAGAACAGGAGACGAACCCAAAGGTCCACCCAACTTCCCCCCCCCAAATACGATCCCCTAATCCCAACAGACAACTATTTACAATGGGGAGCCAGGACTGAGAAAGAAACAACCCCAACATGAAACAGTAAGTCCTGGCCACCCACCCCTTATTGCGAACCTCCACAACCCCAGCTCCAGTTAATCCAATCGTGGAGGTAAACCCAGATCAGAAGATCGCCAAACCAGGAAGGGAACCAGATCCCCATAACAGAAACAGCAAGGACACAACAGCTGGGGTGAGTTAAGAACAATCCCTAACCTAAGCTCATGATTAGGCATACAGCTAGCTGCCAAGCCTTAGCCCAAAGCGTCTCCTCCCCATCCCAAAAGCCAATAGCTGCAGGAAAACAAATAGAGAGAGGAACCCCCGGAACCCACCCAGAGTTGCCCACCCCTTACATAATGCGTATGACCCAGCTTCTGACTAAGCCAGGTGAGACATAATCAAATGTACTCACCTCTAAAGGCAGGCATTCTTGAGCAGGAGAGGCCGAAAAGAGGACCAGGCTCTGGATCTCGTGAAGAGCGTGAAGTCTAGGCCCAATGTTTCTAGGGGAACCATTTCAGCAAAGGACCAATCTGGTCCCTCACAGGAAGCTACCCCGGGAACTACCACCGGTAACTTAGTACCGGAAATGCCCACAGATCTCGACAAGGAGAGCGAGGGATCCGGCTCCACCCCGCAAGACACCTCCCGGCCACTCCGTCCCGTGACCAGCCAAACCCCAGGTAAGAGAACAAAAGGCAGGGAACAAAGTTATAGAGGGACAGGCGGTAACCCGGGGAAAGCAAGCAGGGACTAGAAAGGGAGCCTCAGAAATATAGGCTGAGTTTGATAGGCGAGGAGGTAAACCAGAAAGAAAAGTCAAGGCCCTAGAAAAGCCAATTAAACAGGTAGGAATTTAGCCCCTGAAATAACAGGACTGCAACAGTATGGATGTAGAAAGTTTCTCAGCCAGGGTTTTAAATAAGTTCGCAGCCTGGTCGCAAAGTCCTTCAGAGCCAGTTCAGGGAATTAAAGCTGTAGGTAGAGTCCAATAGTGACCTTGAGAACTGCAGGGTACAACATTCTGAAGGGGATGGATGCAGCGATTAGTTTCTGGACTATGGGGTGGAAGGCTGCTCGTTTATCTCTAGTTTCCTTCAGGAGGTCTTGAGTGATTTGGATCCGAGATGAGCCCCATGTAATCTCCTTCAAATCGCGGGATTTACTATAGACATGCTGCCTCTCCAGATAGCTTAAGAACTTCATAATAATAGGGTGCGGGGAGGAACCAGGTGGAGGATGAGGCCTTAGCGATCGATGAGCTCGTTCAAGGTGATAGGAGGGGCTGATCGGAGATGGGCCTACTACTTTGGTCAGGAATCTCTGCAGGAAGGCCATGAGATCAGGCCCTTCTTCCATCTCCGTAGGCCTAAAATAAGTAGATTGTTGCGACGGTTGCGCCCTCCAGGTCCTCAGTCTTTGCTTGGAGTGTCTTGATTTGCTGTTTGTACTGGTCATTTCGACCTCAGCTTTGGCTCTCCACTGCTCCATGGAGAACACCCTGGCCTCCGAGATCCGCGACTCAGGTGGAGACCGATGAGATCGCCCGGAGGGACTTGAGCTCAGCAGACAGCTCCCGGAGGATATCCTTCAGTGGGGTCAGTTCTTGCAAAATCTGTCCTCCGTTAGGGGTTGGATGGTTGTATCTTGTCCCCGCCTCTCGGCTTGGGCCTCCCTGGTTGCGTTGCTTCTGGCTGCCTGATCAGGGATGTAGGCGGCGATGTCGGATCGGGGCCTGCTTCACATCTACATCCATCCTGGAGCGTAAACGCCTTTTCTTCACCGAAATTGCAGCCCAGGTCATCAGGAAGTGTCTCAGCCCTCTTACTAGTGAAAATTGCACCAAGTTAGTGCACCGGGGAGTTCAGATTTGGCGATTGGAACAGCAGGAGGGAAGAGCTCCAGGCCTCAGCTGTTGCTTAGCTGGCTGCCATCACGTGACTCCCCAAGACACTTAAAAGAGGATGCATCCTCAATCACAGCACCATCAAGGGTGAGAAATAAAGGGAGGGATGCTTAAGGGAGACCCACTGATACAGTAGATAGGGGAAGCAGGGGACAGGGAGTAAATAAATAAATAAAAGAATAACTAACTAGCTAACTATGTTGAAAGTGCACATAAATAAAATAATAACTAGCTAGCTAACTAACTGTGTTGAAAGTGCACATTACTGCACTAATTAACTATGTTAAAAGTGTTCATCACTGCATAAGAAACTGTCAAAGCACATTGTAAAGCAGCAAACTGGATACTGGTAATGTGTTGGCTTTGTGCAGATAACCGGAATAGCTTTTTTGAGCTCAAACAAATCTGATGCCCACCCAGAATTACATTTGAACCTACAGTACTTCTCTGAAGAAAGTATTGACATGGACAAAGCAATATAGCGCAGTAGTTTAAGGCTCTGAGCTGCAAATCTGAAGACCTGGGTTTGAATCCTGCAGCCCCCACTTGCATACTGTGTGACCCTGAGCAAGTCACTTAACTTCCCTGTGCTCCCAGATTGCACCTGTAAACAAGCTTTCAGCTTAGTGTGTCTCTCCTGGTTAAACAGTTGGAAAAAAATGCTCTACTATTCCAAACAGTAGACAGATACTTTATTTCTATAGTGCTCCTTTCCGGAGACTTGGAGTGCTTCACAATCAATACAATACAACAATTTTAAAAATATACAAAAATACAATTAAAATTAGCACCATTGTCCAATCAAACATAATAAATAAAACTATCTATCTAATCAATCCAAGTAAACTCAATTATCTAAAAATTAAAAGCCTGGTTAAATAAATCAGTTTTTAAACCTTTCTTGAAGGTATCCACCGAGGGTGCCTCCCATAGCTGTTTAGGTAGTAGATTCCATAGGGTAGGTGCAGCCACTGAGAACGCTCGATCACCCGAGAAGCACAACCTTATCCTAGAAATATCCAGGAGACAACCCTCTGTGGAATGGAGAGCCCAGAATGGCCAGTGGGGCACAAGGAGATCTTGCAGTTAGACTGGTCCCCCTTCATGTAGGGCTTTATAGGTCAGTAACCTGACCTTGAAGGTAATCCTCCACCTAACCGGCAGCCAGTGCAGTTCACAGAGGGCTGGTGTGATATGATCATATTTACACACACCCATCAATAATCTTGCCACTGCATTCTGCACCAGCTGCAGTCAGTGGAGGTTACCTCCAGATAGCCCTAGGTACAGGGCATTGCAGTAATCCAGTCTGGATGTTACAAAAGCATGTACTAGTGAGGCTAGGTCCTCGGGGGGAACAGGTTCCAAATCTGGGCAATGTTCCTCAGATGATAAAATCCACACTTAACAGTGGCCAACACCTGAGCATCAAGTGTCAAGCCGCTGTCAAGGATCACACCCAGATTCTTCACCCGTTCAGATGGGGTCAGTGGCACCCCCCCAGTACAAGACTAGGTGGTCTCCACAAACCCCCATCCCCCCCACAATGACCCGGATCCAACACCAGCACCTATGTTTTGTCTGGGTTGAGTCTCAGACAGTTATGGGACATCCAAGTCCGGATCTCAGACAGGCAGTTGTTAAATACAGAGTCCAATGTCTGGTTACTTGGTGCACAGGACAAGTATAGCTGGGTATCATCTGCATAACAGTGATGACCCAGCCCATACCACCTGATAATGTCTCCCAATGGCAGCATGTACACTGTGAACAATAAGGGTGACAAACCCGACCCCTGCGGAACACCATGGGTAAAAGGCTTTGGGCTAGATGAGGCCAACCCCATCACTACCCTCTGCACGCTACCTTGTAGGTATGACCTGAACCATTTGATGACCTTACCGGACAGGCCACACTAGAACCACAGTCAGTCAAGTAGCACCTCATGGCCCACAGAGTCAAACACAGCTGAGAGATCCAGAAGGACCAAGATGGAACAATCTCTCCTGTTTTTTACCATTAGGAGATCATGAAGCACCTTCACCAGGGCGGTCTCCATACTATGTCCAGCCCTAAACCTGGACTGGAAAATCTCATGGGTGGAGGAGGAAGTGAGACGTTCCTCAAGCTGACTTGCCACCATTTTTTTTATAACCTTCCCTGAAATGGGAGGTTAGAGACTGGCCTGTAGATGACAAGACAGTCTAGGTCCACTAGTATCATGGGAACTTTAAGTCTTACAACCACCGAATATGGGCAAAAGGGACCTCACTTTAAACAGAAACTGAGACACTGGTTCTTTCTCCCACTTGGGTTAACAATTCCTGGTGCAGTTTAAGAGTTTACTACAGAAAACGTCTTTAGGCTCAATGATCTAGTGTAAGCAGCACTCACAGTGCACATGGATCCAACACATATAAAGTGCACATTGATTCAACATGTATAAATAAGGTCCACCTTTCCCACAATCTGTGAGGCCCTTTATTTTCACTCTCCAGTGTACATCAAATGAAATAAGTCAAAGTCAAATACACTCCACAGACAAAAAGACACCCTCCACCTAATCAGGAGAGCACAATCAGCTGATATTTCAACTTGGAGATGCAAGCTCCTCAGAGCTAGCATGCAATTATCACTCCAGGCTTAGATACTAACAGCCTGTCTCTTCATGATGATGTATGAGTGGTACCAAATGAGCTACATGTGGCCTTGGTTGAGGGACATCTCTCTCTAAATTATTAGCTTAAAGGCACTGATGTGCATATACATATAAAACCTGCCACCAGTAATTCAAAACGTACAAACATAAAGAGAATAACTGTCATTTCCACACTGATGGCTAAAATAAAATGAGTGCTTACATGCATCGGAAGCTGATGCTAAGCAATATTGTTGCTTACTAGTGTGATGAGTATCACAAGCTCAGAATTAATAATAATAAAAGCTCAGGGCAATCTTACTGTATCACATCATAGCCACTTGCATTATTTAGTTTAGTTTAGTTTATTGTTCTAGGAATTATTACCTTTGAGCCAATGGCTCTTTTACAAAGGTTCCACGTCAACAAAAGTACATACAAACAAGACAGGTTACAACAAATGGTCGACAATTTACAAAGGCTGCAATAACTCAGTAAAATACATTTACTTCCTAGAGAAAAAAGAAAAAAAGAAACTCAGGGGCATTTAAGGAAGGATCAGGAGGGAAAAGTAGGAGGTAAATGGGAAAAAAAAATAGCAGACTAAGAATAGTTAGAGGTACTCAGAGTGTCTTTGTCAAGTGAGGGGCCATGGAGAGGGATAGACAACTGTCAGAGCAGTCAGAGGGAAGAATCTTTAGTCAAAGCAGTCAAAGGAGCTAGAGACTGAGAGGTGAGCGTAAAGCATAGATTTGAAAGCTCCCAGTGATATGGAGGCTAGAGTGGGCAAACTCAGGGCATTGTACCAGATAGGGGCACAGTAGGCAAAAGATCTTTGGCCCTGAGCGGTCCGGCATCTGGGAACCTGAAAAGGTTGGTGTTCAGATCTTCTGGTGGGACGGATGCTGATATTCGGGCAGAGTAGTTCTTGGATACACGGCAGAGTGTGGCCCAAGATTGATTTTTTTGCCATCAAGCATGTGAGATACTTTAAGCTATTTGAGAGTTGTAACCAGCCGGATTCCATGTAAAGCTCACATGTATGAGTCCGTCTCTGTGCTCCAGTGAGAAGTCGACAGGCCTTGTTTAGGGCGGTTGAGATGCGCCTTAGTGCGGGTGGTTGTTGCAGAGCCATAGATAATTAGGCCATAGTCAATGATTGAGATGACAGAGCTTTGTATAGCAATCCTCAGAGCAGCTTGGTTAAGGAATTGTCGGTTCTGGAACAAGATTCCAATGCATTGGTTCACTGTTTTCGCTGTGTTATCAATGTGGGTCGCAAAGGTAAGACCTCGATCAACAGTGATTCCAAGATATTTAAATGTAGTCACTTGTTCAAGTGTATTTCCAGGGTATGTTTTTATTGTGAGTGGAATATGTCTTTTTTCTGTTTTGAGGACTGGAGAAAAGCATGGTTTTTGTTTTTTTGTGATTTAGGACCAGCTTATGATCTAGGAACCACTTTTCTACATTAGAGAAAGCAAGTTGCAGGCTCTGGCATAATGGTTTGGGGTCCTTGTGAGAGGAGAGAATTACGGTGTCATCAGCATATGGGATAATTTTTTCCAGGCAGGAATCAGGGAGAGAGTTTAGGAACAGGCTAAAAAGGAGAGGGCCTAGAATTGATCCCTGAGGAACACCTGAGAGGACCAGTTTAGAGTCTGAGAGAACATCAGAGATTTTTACTGATTGTGTGCGATGTGCCTTAGAGAAGATTACTTTTAACCCAGGCACCTGGTCCTTCAGAGAGCCCAATACTGTGTAATAGTGAGATAAGTAAGGCAAGGTGAACAGTATCAAATGCTTTTGTAAGGTCAATGAATACAGCTTTGGTTTGGTATCCCTTGTCCATGGCATTGTGAACTTCTCCTGAGAATTCTAGTAGGGCCATCGACGTACTGCGCCCTTTCCTAAATCCGTGTTGCTGCATGCAGAGTACATTATACTTTTGCAGGTAGTCTGTGAGTTGGTCTGCCACAACGTGTTCAAGGGCCTTTGAGAGGGGTGGAAGTATTGATATAGGTCAATAATTCCTTGGCATGGATTTGTCACCCCCTTTGAGCACTGGTGTGACTATAGCAGACTTCCATTTGCTGGGAAATTGACTATAGCAGAGGGAAAGATTGAGAATTTTGGTGAGAGGGTGGATCACTTCTTCCAAGGCAAGAGACAGAATTTTTAGATCAATAGTATCACTGCTTGTTCTGGATTTAGAGATTTCGATTTTTATATATTTGTAGGCTTCATGTGCCTCAACTATTTGAAAGTGAAAAAGTGGTTGGACAGGTGAGGCAACAGGGGATACGAGTTTTGGCAAGATCGTGTCCAAGAAGAAGTCTGGTGGGAGGACCCCACTGAGGTCTGTGAAGGTTTTATTTAGGGCATCTGTCATAACCATTGGGTCAAGGGTAGTGAAGCCATCAACATTCATTATAGTGGGAGAGGATTTTGACTGCTTTCCCGTAATATTTTGGATGTTGTCCCAGAAAGATCTCCCATCACCCCAAGTATTTGCTAGGGCATTTTTGAAATATGAGCTCTTCATTAGCCTGATTTGTGTGGTGCATAGGTTACGTGCCTGCTTATGCTTCTGTTTGTCCATCACGGAGTCTGTGGCTTTGGCTATGGCCCAGAGGTGGTCCTGAGCTTTAAGTTGAGCCAGTAGTTTGGCCGTGAGCCAAGGATTAGAGAGCGCTTTGATTTTACGCTTTTTTAATGGTGCGTAGGTGTCACAGGCGGTGTTGAAAGTTGTGAGAAAATATTCTAGGGCAACGTCAACATCTAACGTATTGAAAATTGGGGACCAGTCTTGTTGTAAGAGACAGGTCTTGAGTTTAGTGAGATTTCCATGGGGTAGCACTCTGCTTGAGATAGTTTTAGGGGGTGGTTTTTGGAATTTATTGGACCAGGTACAGATTACAGGGGAGTGGTCACTGAGAGAGTCTGGGAGAATAGTTGTGTTTTTTTATCCGGTCTGGGTGTCTAGTAAGTATCCAGTCAATGAGAGTGCAAGTTCCAGTCTTGTCATTTTTTCTAGTCGGGGAGCTAACCAACTGCGTTAGGTTGGCTGCTAGGATAGCATCCTTGATGGACCCAACATCAGAGGCGAGCCAATTTATATTGAAATCACAGAGGAGGAGGAGCTCAGTGTTAGGTGATTGCGATCTTACAAATTCAAGAACTGTCTGGAGACCGGACCCAGGATCTTTAGGAGGGATATAGACAGCAGCCACACTAAGCACTTTATTTTGGGCACCAAGAAGTAGCTTGACAGGGAGAAATTGCACTGGAGTGTTTGTGGAGGAGAATCTGACACGGTGACAAGAGAGGTTGTCCTTAATGGAAATAGCGCAACCCCCCCCTTTATTTAACCTGTCGAGTCTGAAAAGATTGTAGCCTTGAAATGAGATGGCATGATCTGGAGTGCTTGGTGACAGCCAGGTTTCAACAATGGCTAGTATGTTAGGATTGTTTTGACCAACAAAAACTTGAAGGGATTCCAGCTTAGGAAGGAGCCTGCAGATATTTAGGGTAGCAATGGAGAGACCCCTCTCTGCTTTTGTTAGATTTGCTAACCTGTTAGAGACAGGGCCAGGGTTTGGGTGGACCCCTCCTGACACAAGAAGGAGGAGGAGGAGCAGGAGTTTTAGGGATATCTCCCGAAGCTCGTAGTATGTCACGTTTCACCTCTGTCTCTTACGGGTTTGGGTACGGTATAGTTGTTTTGGATCCCAGCAGAGGGTGATGGCTAGTGACAGGTGTTGATCTGTCATCTTTCCAGCAGAGTGAGCTGCCATTTGCACCCAATCCTTGGTAGGGAGGTGCCACAAGTAAGGGTGAGGAGGATTTGCCATGGTGCCATGCTGCAGGTAGCTAGTTTTGATGATTAGTGTGGGAGGTTGGGAGGGGTAGGAGGAGAAAGGAAGTTGGCATAGTGGAAGAAAGAGGGAGAGGGCTAGAAGAGACATGAGGTGGTTTCTAAGGAAAGGCATTTTTGGTGAAGACAGCACTGTGCTGTGTTCGAAGTAGTGTCAGGCAAGGGCAGAGAACAAAAAGAAGTAGGAGGAAACTTAAGAATTTGGGGCTTTGTAAGGTATGCTTAGTGCTGCAGGGAAAAATCTAACAGGGCACTGGAGGAGGAGGGGGAGAGTATAAGCTGTAGGACAGGATGGGAGGCAGGATAGGGGTGCGTCCTTTGGGCAGGGGTGGAGCGAAGAGCCTATTTAATAAAGGTCGGGGGAGGCGTGCATGAAAATTCAGCACAGAGCAGTGCAAGTGAATGGGCACTGAGTCCAGCAAAGCACAATTTCAGCAGCACCAATGGGAAATGCAGTGGCTGGAACCGGTGGTCAATGGGTGAGCATCCCGGAGCGTGGTCGGCCAATAGCAGCCGATCCCTGCTTCCCCAGCCCAGTGGAAGTTCTTACCCGGCTTGAGTGAGGGTTTTGCGGTGGCTGGTGGTGGTGGTGGTGGGGGGCCCTGAACCGTGCCTATGGGGCACACGGCTGGCCAGTACTGCAGTCAGATCTGGAGTAGAAGGAGAGAGGCTGATGTGAGTAAACAGTTTGAACAGGAACGAAGATAAAGCAAAACAATAGAGTGGTGACGCAGACAGAAATCGTTCAGTCAAGGGGCGGGGGGGGACAGGGCAAGTGAGTGCAGTGGGATGTGGAGTAATCGGGAGTTTGAAAGAGAGAGAGAGAGACAGAGAGAGAGAGAGAAAAAAAATTAAATAACAAAAGAGTAACCTTAGGAAGTAGCGGGGCGTGGGGGTAGTAGCCAGAGAAACGATCAAGTCTAAGAATCAATGGCACTGGCGCTGGCTAGATGGGTCAGTTTGGGCAGCTCAAAATCTAATAGGGAAGGGGCGAGGGAGAAACGGAAAGAGAGCAGCTTGGGAGTGAGATGGAGGTAATAGTAAAAGAGAGATAGCAGTGTATAGAGAACGGAGTTTTGTGGACAGTGGTAGTAGCCAGGGTAGGCAGGCAGGGAAAAGGTGGAGGAGAGAGCAATAGCGTACAGGAATCCTCAAGTGAGAAAGAAACAGTGCACTTGACAATTTAGGCAAAGAGAGCGAGGCCGTGACCGCAGCACAGAATTTGAGTTTAGGTGGGGGGGCTGACCTCGTAGGAGTGTCTGAGGTAGTAGGTTTGTGCAAGAAGGAACAGAAATTAGAAAACAGTTTGAGAGCAAGTTTGTGCAGGCTAGCCATGCACTAAGATAAGTAAAAGAGCAATCAAGTTGGGCTAAAAGGAGCTAGAGCACTGAGTAAAATAGTAATACGGTAGCAAAAATACATCAATCATTATACTCTGCTATTGTGGGAATAAGACAGCAATTTAACATTACGGCAGTCAAACAACACCAATGATAGTAGATGCAAATAAATCAATTTAAGCACTATGGGAAATGTGTGCAAGCTAGTGCAGTGTAACAGATTAGGCAACTTGCTGGAACAATTTGGTATCTGCTGCTGATAAGAGATTCATACAGTAAAACAGAGAAATTTTAAAGCAGAGAAAATGTCCAGGCAAAAAAATTGGCACAGAGCAGTGCAAGTGAATGGGTGCTGAGCCCAACAAAGCACAATTTCAGCAGCACCAATGGGAAATGCAGTGGCTGGAACCGGTGGCCAATAGGCGAGCGTCTCGGAGCGCGGTCGGTCAATAGCAGCCAATCCCTGCTTCCCCGGCCCAGTGGAGGTCCTTACCCGACTTGAGTGAGGGGTTTTGCGGTGGCTGGTGGTGGTGTCAGGGGGCCCCGAACCGTGCCTACAGGGCACATGGCTGGCCAGTCCCGCAGTCAGATCCGGCTTGAGTGAGGGTTTCGCGGACGGCTGTGGTGGTGTTGGGGACCCAAATCAGCCCAGCGGCACATGACTGGCCGGGTCCCGCCTGATCCAGCTGAGGGGTTTTGCGGCTGGTGTGGTGTCAGGGGCCCTGAACCGTGCCTACGGGGCACACGGCTGGCCAGTCCTGCAGTCGGATCCGGCTTGAATGAGGGATTTTGTGGTGGCTGGTGGTGACGTCGGGGGGTCCCGAACCATGCCTATGGGGCACTC
The DNA here is from genome assembly GCA_016271365.2 of Neoceratodus forsteri. Lineage (NCBI taxonomy): Eukaryota > Metazoa > Chordata > Ceratodontiformes > Ceratodontidae > Neoceratodus > Neoceratodus forsteri. The sequence continues at coordinate 1,016,837,169 of CM057454.1, read as the reverse complement.
AGCTGGCCAGTCCTGCAGTTGGATCCGGCTTGAGTGAGGGGTTTTGTGGCAGCTGGTGGTGGCATTGGGGGGCCCCAAACCATGCCTACATGGCACACAACTGGCTGGTCCTGCAGTCAGATTTGGCTTGAGTGAGGGGTTTTGCGGTGGCTGGTCGTGGCATCGGGGGGACCCAAACCATGCCTATGGGGCACATGGCAGGCCGACCCTGCAGTCAGATCCAGCTTGAGTGAGGGGTTTTGCGGCGGTTGGTGGTGGCGTCGGGGGGCCCAGAACTGTGCCTACGGGGCACACGGCTGGCCGGTCCTGCAGTTAGATCCGGCTTGAGTGAGGGGTTTTGCGGTGGCTGGTGGTGGCGCCAGGGGGCCCCGAACCATGTCTACGGGGCACACGGCTGGCCGGTCCTGCAGTCAGATCTGGAGTAGCAGTCAAACAGATATAAAATTATTAAGCCTATTATATTGATAATGAACCTTGCAAAATAGACATAGATTTTTAAATGTTACAGCATATCAATGCACTGGTCAGAACAGCTTGTATGCTAGTCAAGGATTCATAAGGGAAAATCTTCTAACAACAATTGACAGTCTAAATAGTGAGAGATGAATCAACTTCATAATCCAAAGGAGATGTTCACAGTAAGAGGTCACAAACTAATATGTGGCTATATCATTAGTTTGAACTTTTACTGGGGTGCTTGATTTGCAGATTATTTGTATGCAGAAATTTGATTTTGGACAATATGCTGCAAATACCTTAGCTCTGAGATGCCTAACTGGGTCTTTAGATGATTTTTAAGAGTAAGCCAGTTATTTGTAATTAGTTCAGCAGGAGTGCAGTTTGCATTGCCGGAAATCAACCTGCAAAGCAGAGGTCAATTAACCAGTATATTGTGTCATAGTCTCATTCAAGGAAACTGGTGGGTGAAAGCGCTTTAGTCATGCCCCATGGGACAGAATATCCAAGGTATATAATTAGTATGCTTTTCTCTGCAATAACTTCTTGGTCAAATCTTCCCCTCTCTTTTCAGTTGCTACATATTTTAGATTGGTCGTTAATCTGTAATTTGTTTCTGCAAAATATTTTGGCCATGGAGTAGATGTGATAGTTTATCCTAAAAGCTGTCTTGTGTTTCTCAATCCATTGTTGCAGCTGTCTTTTAAAGTGTCCAGCATATCATTTTTCATATGGGCATGTCAGGAGGTAGAGTACCCCCTGCTACTGCAACTGATTAAGCAGTTGATGGTGTATTCATTTCCCAAGCTGAATGATTGAATGATTTTGTATATATTCTGTGTTACAGTAGTAGTTGCAACATCTTTGATTCCATTTCAGTAAGGGTGGCAGCCATGTTTGTGGGGGTTGTGTCGGTGTGTGCAAGCTATGCACAGTCCTGTCCATTACTGCTGTGTATCTCCAGTACCTAATTCTCAGGGTGCTGTTGACTGTATTGGTTAATGTCCTCTGATATGTATTTGAAGCTGTGTATTATTTTATGTGCAGTGGAGACTGTAAATAAAGGGTCTTTGAGGATGTAGAAAAGGTGATCTTTATTTAATACATACATGTTGAATTAATGTGTGTGCACTCTGATCATGGCTTACACAAGCTCACTGGGCCTAAAGACTTTTTCTGGACCATGCTCTAACTTCTCATCAGAAATATGGCAGGTTTGTACTTTCATGGAAAAGTCATGGACCAGTTAGGGGCAGAGGTCACAAACTAGTGTAGGGCTTTTGGGCAGACTGGATGGGCCTGGCAGTCCTGATCTGCAGGCAATTTCTGTGTTTCTGTGTTTCACAAGGGCAGCAACTGGACTGCACTGTCTGTGTTGGATATGAGTTTAAGTCCATGGTGTAAAACACAAACCAGCAATTTTCCTGATCACATCCCAAATAAACAATATTTTTTTGGTTTTCATATGGCTAGATAAGACTGCCACACAGATTTTCATGTCTGACAAGTTATTTATTTTTATGCTTATGCTTACAGATCCTCCATGGCTAGAACCTCAAAGATTCTCTCCACAGACTCAAATTCAGCTAGTGTTTATTTCTAGGGGCTGGTGTCCTGCTTGAATGTTTTTCCATATAATAACAGAAATATATCTAGATTTAATTATTACCTTGAATGATACCTCAGTAGATTTTCAAGACAATGCTGCAATTTTTGTATCCGACATTATGCAAATGTATGATTTGAATTATTTAAGACTTCAAAACATTATTGTACTACAGATTAAATGACTGTATAAATCTGAGGTAAATTATACATTGTACCATTTTTATTGCAATCATAAAATGTCTGCTTCTAGTAGTGTCATTTTTTTCTTCCAGCACTCTCTTGCAAAATAGATGCTATGCCCTAATAGTGTTTTCCTGGGTAATCATTTAAATAAATATATGTAACAATAGTGTACATAAACACATCAATAAAATATGCCTTTTGGCAGATTTGTGAGTGAAATCAGCAGCAAGTATAATATATTTTTCAAATTAACAAAGTTTTAGATCTTTAAAAAGTAGGAAATGTGCAGGTAGCAGCTTAAGGCTTATAAATTACATCTGCTGTTCATAGGATTGGGCAAATAAAATTTGCAGTGTGTAGTGTAGATAGAGAACCAACTTGTAGAGCTATGAAAATGCTATTTGTCTTATATTACTGTATCATTTTCTGTGTCAATGACAGGAATGCACTGAAGCTGAAATCATGTCAAGCTGTGCAGATGATATGTATTTTACCAACCAACCCAGATTCTAAATAATTAAACAATAGTCAGATGTAGAGTCAGAATAAAGATAAGGAAAAGGCATTCGGTCTGGCACCACTCTGAGATTATTTTGACATTTTATTTGAAATCCCTGGGCAGTTTTTCTATGTTGTAAATTACATTTCATTAAAATCATTTATAATATACAAAAACAGTTGTAAGATAAAAAGTCTGCCATACAAAGATATTTGGCAGGAATTACAGAGAGAAGACACTGACACATGAACCAGTTTGACAGTCCATGAGTAGTCTTCCCTTTGTGTCACACTAAAGCTCCTTATTTTCAAAGGCACTTTAGGTTTTGTGACAGATTTTATGATTTTAGGCAGCTTGCATCCAAAAAATGATGCCCGTCTATTTTTTGTGATGCATGTGCCACTAAATTTTAAACAAGTGTATGAATTTGTAGCAGAGGTTTGGATGCTAAGCTTTTGCCTCCATTCTGTGTAATTTGGTTCAAACGAAGGTAGATTGCTTTAATAATCATACCAATGATATTTAAAAGTAACAGAACAGTAAGTAATTTGTATATACCCCTGATATCTTCACATGAACATAGAAAACATTTAAGATGAGATAGCTTGGGCAGCCAGTTGATGGAGGTACTGTAGTATAGGTAAGTGGTTACAGCACAAATTTGTGAACTTGGAGAACTGGAGACCCAAGTCTGAATCCCTTAATCGTAGCTTTCTTATTGTGTGATACTCCACAAGTCACATAGTCTCTGTGTAAGTGATTATCTCTCTGTCCCACTACCTAGCCCCCTGGTCCTTTTCGCACCCTGTCTTTGTGCACCTAATGGTTTCAGCCAACTGTTCAGGGATAGTAAAATGCTTTGGGATATAGTATGTATGGAAACCACTAAATATCATCAAATTCTTTTCTTCCTTCTGCTAATCCAATGTTAGTATCCATTAAGGCCTTCGACCTGGTGAACAACTCCCTGCTCCTGGACAAAATCAGGGCACTGGGAATAGCAAATGGTCCCTAGGAATGGGTTAGATCTTATCTGGCAGGAAGATCACAAAGGGTGTCTTACATCCTAGATTCTATCATCCAATAAAAGTGCAGTCTGTGGAGTTCCTCAGGGGTCTGTACTCGGACCCCTGTTGTTCCTACTATTTAATAATGATCTCCCACAGGTGGTGCAACATTCAGCAATAAGGTTATATTCAGACAACAAGCCATTTATTGCCACACCTGCAGTCAGATTTTGACAGGGTGAGGGAGTGGTTCGCCAGGTTGAGGCTTTGGATGAACTCAAGAAAGAACAACATTTTGCACTTTGGAGTAAAGGGAGTCTCAGCTGTGTATATATATATATATATATATATATATATACCAAAATCAGGGAGCAACTTGAACAGGTAAAGAAATATCGATATCTATGAGTGACATTTGATGCAGAACTAAGTTTTTCTGAGCATATTACTACGTAAAATAGTTAGGAGCCCTCAGGTGCTCCACTAAATGCCTTAAAAGACAGGCACACAAAACAATAGCAGAATAAATGATATTGCCATCTTTAGAGTACAGAAACTTAATTTATAGGGCTACAAACAAGAAATTATTAGACAAACTAAACAAGACACAGTAGAGAATGGCTAGGTATGTTTTATTTCATTTAATTTTTCACTTTATTTTTATACTTATATATCTTCCCGTTTTCATATGTGACAAGTGCACACATAAAAATGTTACAAAAACAGGTTAAACATACAGAAAAAACAATACAATAATAACATTCAATCAATAAACCCCACAGAATTACTATGTTACAAAACAATTGCATTCATCCTTATCATAAAGCCATTTTTAAGATGCAACTTTAATGAACACCATTGTGACATGCTGCTAGAATTGAGGTGGTTGACATTTGAAACAAGAAACCACATGGACTTCCAGTTCCACCACAGACCTGAAAACAGGGTAAACACAGAGCTCCTGACCACCCCCGACTTTAAAAACTGAATAATTAACCATCCTACGCATTACAGCAAAGATAAAAGCACTAAACATGTCAAGAAATGGCCCGAAAGCCAGAAGGGGGCCAAAATTAGCCAAGAAGAATAATATTAGAGGACTAGATGAAGATAGATTAGACTACGGCCTACCACAGAGTGGGAGAAGCCTGTCTCCATCCAGTACCAGGGCTCTGATGCAGACACAGATGAAGAGATGGAGCAGCTCTCCTAGAGCAGATTTGAAATATTCCTCCAGGAGGTCCAGAGTTCCAGAACAGAAAATAAAAGAGAATTTAAGAACTTGTCAGACAAGCTTTTCAGGGTGGAGAAAAGAATAGACCAGGTGGAAGAATGGGTAGGAGCTACAGAAGATCAGACACATCAACTAGGAGTTGCATTGGAGCTGGTATTGCAGCAGACGGTTGTGCTACATGCTAAGACCCTTGATCTTGAAAGCCACTCAAGGAGAGATAATATCTGTATCTATGGACTGGTGGAGGAGGCAGAGACTTATCAGATGTCAGACTTCATAGAGAATCTTCTGAGGGATATATCAGACTTGCCTGCTGGATATACTTTGCATGTGGTGAGAGCACACCGTTTCCTTACTAAAAAGCCTACAGATCAGGCAGCACACCCAAGTTCCATCGTAATTAAATGTGCAAGCTACAAAGAGAAAGAGGACTTAGTATGATGTGCATGGTCCCAGAAACCACTGAAATACCTTGAATCCAGAATCACAGTGGATCATGACTACCCACTCAAAATACAAGCCACCAGACAACAATATGCCCCAATGCTGAAAACTGTCTGTGAACAAAGTATTAAATTCCAACCCCCTTTTCCAGCACATTTAAGGGTCTTCCTGGAGAGTTGTACCATGATCTTCAATTCAGCACAAGAGGGTAAACAAGATTTTATAGAGAGGGGACTGCAGGTTCCTAGATTGCCAGTGGGATGTTTTTACAACAAGCAATTGTTTCACTTGGACTGGCAAACAGTTTTGAGCAGGTGGAAAACAGGACCCTCTAAGATGTCTGCACAGGAGGTGACGAGGCGTGTTGCAATGTTCCTGAAACAAGTAGCCAAAGCCCCAAAGGACCTGAACAACACCTCAGCTACCTGAAAGTGAGTAGAAAGGAAACAATTACTAACTGAATCTTTAGCACTGTGTGGGAGCAGTCTAGACAGGCCTCTTAAAGTCTCAAAGGCTCGATCGAAAAGGAAATGGTTAATACGGACTAAATTTAAATTTTAATAAAGAACACCACAGGAGAATTAGCTGGGGGTGGAAATAGAAAACCCTATACAGGACTGTTACTAAACGCAATGGGCTGGAGGGTTAAAACTGGTGGCTCCAGAAATGAAAGAGGGACATAAACATGCATAGGAGTGACAGGTCATGTCCTCTTCTCTCAAGTTACCCCTGTATGCCTATATTTCTTTATTTTAGGGTTAAAAGGCAACTTCAGGACTTAATATGTTGTGCTGAATAATGAATGACCTGCAGGGATGTGGAAAACCTAAAAAGTATATGTTGAAATAGTTGGGCAGGGGAGGAAGAGGTTGATGAATAAGGAACAGCTACCTGTGGAAAGTTTGTGGTGGATACATTGAAACGAGCTGAGTGTATTAAATCAGACAGCTCAAGGGGAGGGCTACAAACAAGAAATTATTGGACAAACTAAACAAGACCCCCCTCTGCGCACGCTCTTGAAAAGGAAAAGTGCTGAGAGCAGAAACCCAACTACAATGGTTTTCTACCTTGGGAGAACTTGTTTAGAAATGATTTTATAGCCTGATTGGCTAGGTTACTGTTTCTGATTTTGAATTCAAGTGAGGGTATTCATGTTACACTTTATACGCTACCATATTTCCTTTTAAAAGCTTGAGGAAGCCTTCTTAGAAATCAGCAGGAATAAAGATTATAACTGCAGAGCTACAATACCCCCAAAACTAATGACTAGCAAAGATACACTAATTTGCTCCTACAATGTACACGGACTTACTAGTCCTATCAAGAGAAGAAAAATACTGCGCTATCTCAAAAAAATGAAAGTGGATTTTATTTGCACTTGTCGAGGGCAGCGCATGTGAAACTGAGTAAAAAGGGCCAAGGGGTTATGTGAGAGCTAATAGCCACATCTCTACAGGATTTTCCTTGGGGAGGGGTATGAGGCAGGGGTGTCCCTTGTCCCCTTTCCTGTTTGCTATGGACACTGAGCCCCTGGCAGAAAGTATTAGACAAAACCCCCATATACAGGGAGTCAGACTGGGGGACAGAGAAAATAAATTAGCCCTATATGCAGATGATATTCTAGTATATATATATGACATCTCCTGAGGACTCCCTCCCAGCACTATTTGAGCAACTAGACAGTTTCTCCAACATATCTGGTTACACGCTGAATAAAAGCAAAACAGAAATACTATGTCTCCTTTACATGTCTACCTCAGCAAATAGAGGACAATTCCCAGTGAAGTGGGCGCTTCCTAAAATGTGCTACTTGGGCATTGACATAGGTACCACATCTGATAAGCTATATGCCCTTAACTATTGTCAACTGATTGAACAACTGAAAAGAGACTTTCAAAGATGGTGCCTGATCCCACTAACGTTGAGAGCATGAATACAAGCATTGAAAATGAACGCCTTACTGCATCTTCTATATTTGTTTCAGTGCATTCCCTGTGATATTCCTTAGGATACCTTAGCCAATTGGCAACATCTTTTCTTAACCTTTGTATGGGGAAAAACTCAACCCAGGGTTAGAAAAGGACTTCTATAGTTGGCAAAATGTGAGGGAGGAATGGCCTTTATAGATTTAGCAGGATATTGGCTAGCATTGCAGATGCGAATAGCTATACTCTGGGGGAATAAACACTATAATGCCCTCTGGAAGAGAATAGATAAAGCAGACCAACTAGACCCCCGGCAGCTTTAATTTTCCAACCCCTGTCAAAATTCACCTGTCAAACATACCTGTCTGGAGTTCTCGCAGTGCTGGAGGGGTGGAGGAGAGGGACCTGAAGAGGTAACATACAAAAAGCCATGTGGCTCTTTAGGTGGTGGGCTTATGACCCGAAGTTTGGGCTGGCAAGGTATGATAAATGGTTTAGGAGAAAGGCACAGAGAGGAATTACCTATCCTTACCAATTAATGCAGAACATGCAGATGATTTCCTTTGAACTAGCCCAAAGAAAATTTGGTTAGTCCCAACATGACGTCTAAACGTGCTGCCAGATAAGAAACTATGTGAAGGACTTGAAACAACAAGGGGCATGGGCCAATGAAAGGTGGCAGGACAGGATACCTTTTCTAAAAATATGGACAACACAATATGGGGAACAGGCCATATCACTTCTGTATGATGCCTATATTAGAGACACAGCTATCACATCTCTCTATATAAAGCAGAGGTGGGAAGCAGAATTCGCGTGGATATCACATCCCCACAATGGCAGAAAGTATGGAAATACACATGGAGCACCTCCTCTTTCCCCACATGGCGGCAATACTGCTGGAAAGAGAGACCTCGCTATTTTTTAATACCGGTGCAAGTTACGCACTGGAACCCCCAAATCCTAGCCTCGTGTTGGAGGAGATGTTTAGCCCTTAGAGCTACTCAAGCACACACATTCTGGCTGTACCCTGAGCTTACTTTTTTCTGGGAGCAGGTGATAACTAGATTAAAGAAAGCCTTCACGACACATACACAGATAGACCCAGAACACTTAATATTAGGACTGGTTCCTGAGGACCTTATAGGGAAAGAAGAGAAATATCTATGGAATATATTGGTAGCAGCCACCTTAAAAGCAATTACCAGAAAATGGCTTCAGAGCACACCCCAGACATAAATGAATGATTAACTATAATACAACAGCTCCAAAGATTGGAGAGGATAACATATAACATTGACCAGAGAACAGAACAATATAATAATAGTTGGAATAGGTGGATTCTATCTTGCCCAGAAGAAGACCTGACGGGTCAAAATTAGAAAGGCAATATAGAAAATACCTCCAAATATAGAGAGGATGAGCTTCTTCAAAATACGGAAAGAAAAGCTTATGATCCCTCTGTGCAGGAGGACACAATGTAATAGAAAATTAAAAAAGCAATAAGGTGACCTTGTGATTAATGTATAATGAGTCTTAAATAAATTAAGAATAGAAGTATAAAGGAATAAAATGGTAGCCAGTTATATTTTAATATAGAGTCATTATAGTTTTATCTTTGTCTTTAGAATTAAATACAGAATAAGTATGATTGCTGTACAACTAAAAAAACTTTATGCTTCCAGGCAACTCAATGTTGGAATGTTCTTCCCTTTGAAATGAGTACAGCTACTTCTCATTATAAATGTGTTACTGCTGTAAACAACCATTTTCCAATAACTTATAAATATTAGCAAAACTCAGAATATTTAATTGTATTAGTAATTGTTGCACACAGAGAAATTAAATGATACTTTTGTATATAAGCTGTGTATGCAATGTTGAGTGGAATGTAATTTCTATTTTTTAGTGGTAACTTGTAAGTTTTTCTACACAGGACTGTCTTGCAAACAAGGATTTTCCCCTAATGACATGTATTATTCTGAATAAAAAAAAAATCCATCTGTCTATCTATCTGTCTGTCTGTCTGTCTGTCTGTCTATCTATCTATCTTCTTTACTACAATATTCCATAGTACAGTGGCTGTATCTGAGCTTTAGTAAGCTTGAGACCAGGGTTTGAATTCTGTCTGGAAGTCCAAACATTTGTAACTTAAGCAAAACACCAGGGTTTAATTCATGGCAGATACTTTGATATTTTTATTCCACTTTTTAAATTCTTAATTCTATTAAAGTTGTGATCAACTGTAACACAAAGTTTGCTAGTAAATGTTCGCTGCAGGGATATAGGCATCAGCTAATATGTTTGTAAAGGGAATGTGCAGCATTGACATTAAATATTTCTTTTTAACAGTTTATGTTAACTTACAATCTCAACAGAGTAGTAATCCATGGCAATGTGGAGTTATACATGTACAGCAAATATACACAAATGGAATTCAATAGTAAGTTAGAATTTACTAATGTTGCTATGTTATCATCAAAGGAGACTCTGGAGAGCATTGGGACTTCAGGGGACATAAATGGTGACCTGCAGGGATGGTTGAAGAATTGGATGACTTAAGGAGACATATATGGTGAGTTGTATACTTCCTATGCTTTTTAATAAAGGTAAATGCTTCTTTATTGAACATATGTTGTGTGGGCTAGCCCATTGGTACATGCATATTTAATATGTGTGTAACGTGCAGGGAGTAATGCAAGTGCGGAAACTTGTATGCCATTCTACTTCCAGTGATTGGAATTTGCATGATGATCAAAGCAAATGCAGGTCACAAAGCTCAGTGCAATGTGGGCTGTAAGCGTCACAACACACAGACACCCACAATGCAGCAGCAAACCATGCTGAAGTATCATGATGTCAAGAATATTGTGCCACTGTCACAAGTTAAATGACACACTTGCAGCTTGTGGGATGCTCTGATGGGTAAGGTCCCACAGTGGTATGCCTGGCAGAGGAGGTGAAGCATGGCAGAATGAGCCACTGCAATGAAAAGCTGAGAGATGAGCCTTTGACAGAGGAATTGACCACTTCTAAAGCAGGGCAGCAGAGCCATATTGGATATTGCCAGGAAAGGCAGAGAATGACAGCTACCTGCAACAAATAAGCAGGAGAGGAGCAAGGAAGGGAGGCAATATAGAGCAGTGGTTTAAGGCTCTGCGCTGCAAATCTGGAGACCTGGGTTTGAATCCCACAGCCCCTACTTGCATACTATGTGACCCTGAGCAAGTCACTTAACTTCCCTGTGCTCCCAGGTCACAGCAGTATACAAGCTTTCAGCTTAGTGTGCCCCTCCTGATTAAACAATTGAAAAAAAAAAAGGAACACTGACTGGTATCAAGACAAGCTGACTATGGCACAGAGAAGCTTTCTAAATGCAGAAGACAAAAGGCAGCTGAGGTATAATCCGGATGGCTCCAAAACAGTCAAGCTTCCTAGCACACACTAAGCAAATAATGCAACAAGCCCAAAGAGTTCAGAGCTGCTGTGTTTTTTAATGGCCTGAAGTGGGGATCTGAAATTTGTGGCCTGCCCAGTCAACCATAGGCTAAAACCCTCCCATTAGGATCAAGAAATGTTCTTTTAGTGCATGTCCTGGACAAATAGCTAAGTAAATTTACTTGTTCCAATGCAAAAGTTGGAACTCCAGTTAAGAGACGCAGTTAGCCTGACCTCTGTCACTGGCCCTTGAATGATGTACCAATGTGGCAGCTTCATTAAATATCACAAAAATGGTGGCTCCATTTACAGTTGCAATTTAGTGGCACAGAGTGGACACAATGACCATTTTGTGTCACTGTTATAACTTGCACCCCTTTGTGCTATACACAAATATGTTTAATTTCATTTAGGGTCATGACTATTCAGCATAAGCTGATTTACAATGGTGACCTGTCTACAAAACATGTTTCAATTATACATAAATATGAAATCCAGTTAGTAATAAATACACTAAACACATAAAAACAATTACACATTTAAGGAAATCCTTCAAGTGTACTGCAACAACTTTCTCCCTGAATAAAGACCGAGTTCAAAACCTACCCAGTGAATATGTCACTGAAATTACAGCATGGGGAGCACCATGTTGTAATTATAGCGACTGAAATTACAGCTACAGGGATAGCATAGTGCAAGTCACTTACCACTACCTCTGTAGCTGTCACAACTCAAGATGAAGAGGAGAACAGATGAAGTCCCTGGCAGTTTGCCAAACTGCTCCCGTGGTGCAGGGGTTAGTGCCACACCCAACTAGGGCAGCGGAATATGCAGACGACCAGAGTTCGATTCCTGGTCTCACCACACTTTTGTGTTCTCCCCCTTCCTAACTTACATTTTTGGTTTGTGCACCCCCACCCTGCACTTTTGTCCCTTGCCCTCCCCACAGAAATACGACCACCCTCCCCCCAAGGTTCCTCCCTGTCCCTGAGTTGCCCTCCTCTCGGAGGTGGTTATTTAAAAGTCGGGGGGGGGGGGCTAATCTATACTGTAGTCTTTCATTTCGAGTTTTCAGTATGGTAGAGCTCAATGTTTTTCCTGACTGCTACCATTGCTGTCACTGTTTTTGTAAATGCATTTTTTTCTGTGCTGTAAATGGTTTCTACATTATAACCTAGTGCCAGTTCAAAAAACAGTTTTTACAAACTGACCAAGGCAGGCTTTACATTCTGCAAAACAAAAACTAGCAGGAAGATGATTCTACAAGGTAGGAATAAACTGACTAAAAAAGTGAGAAGAGCTTTTCGTCTTTGTTCTGGGGACACAGAAACAGAATTTGTTGGCGGATAATGACCACTTAGCCTACCTCGTCTGCCCATTTCTCTCTCCCTACCTACAGCATCCCACTTGCCCTCGCAACTGCCTTGTTGCACTGCCTGGTCACCTTTAGGTCATCAGTTATGATTACCCCATGGTCTCGCTCCTGGTTAGTGGTTATCAATACCACTCTATCCATTTTGTATTCTACCCTAGGTTTCAGTGGCTTAAGTACATTTTTTTGCACTTTTTCACATTGAAACCCAGCTGCCATACCCTTGAACACTCCCCAGGTTTTCTCAGAATTGTGAGTACCAATTTCTTGAGGTGCAAGCTCCACATGGAAGGATTTGCCTGCCTTTTAGTAAATCTAGCCCCAAGTTATTTGGGCACTTGCCCTAGGACAGTCTTGAAGGAGAAAATAAACTTGTGTAGCCTCATTCTATTGAAAAAAAGAGATTGAACCAAACCTACTAAAGGGGTTGCAGTGATGGGTTTCATTGGAACACCTTAAAAAAGACTGGCTAGGTTGTTCTACATGATCTCCAGTTGCTGGATCCTGTCACATGTAATGTAATCTTACATGAAATCAACATGGTCAAGTAAGGAGATCACGTGATGCAAGGTTCCTGGTAGCAGCACTGAAACGGAGCTCCGGTGCCTCGCTTCTCCTCAGCTTAATTTTATGGTCATAACTGAAGAAAACACTGCTTAATAGTGCACCAGGTAGACCCTCGAGCTATAGTGCCTGTTCTGCATAGAAAACCGGCTCCGCGACTGGTTACATTTGATTTAATGGAGGCCGACATGAAGCAGGCCTTGCCTAGGCATACACCGCTGGCTACACTGGAAAAAATGCCCAAGAAACAACGGGCTCAAGGAGCTGGTTCTGACAAACCGAACCCTTCATCCTCTGCTGCAACTCCATTAACCGAAGATCATTTTCAACAAGAAATGCTCTCCTTCAAAGAAACGCTTTCCGACATCTCGGCGGAGTTGAAATCCCTTCATAGTGATTTGAATGGCCTTACAAGAAGAGTGGGAGATACAGAGGCCTGTTTGGTGTCCTTAGAGAAGTGGAGAGAGAAAACCGAGCCTGAAATAGCCCATCTATGGCAGCAGATTCACAAATTACAGCTGAAGAAGGAGGATTTGGAGGGAGGAGCCGACGGAATAATATCCTGGTCCTTGGCTTACCGGAATCGGAGGAAGGAGCCAGCATCATTCCCTTTATGCAGAGGTTTTTGCAAAAAGTGGTAGGCCCTTCCTCTCTCAGTTCCAACTACCAAATTGAGAGGCACATTGCTCCCTCAGGCCTCAACCCCCTACAGGAGCTCCTCCCAGGCCACTCATCATGAAGTTCCTAAGTTATGTGAAAAGGCAGCATGTTCTCACTAAAGTCAAGGATCTTCAGAAAATTTCATGGGAGCGTGCAACCCTCAGAATAACTCAAGATTTACCTTGGGAAACACGCCAGAAGCGGGCTGCCTTTCATTCCACCATCAGTAAATTAATCGCTGCTGGAATCCCCTTCAGGATGCAGTACCCAGCTAAACTGTGCATATCAGTGCAGGGAACCTGGCTCATGTATGACACACCTGAGCAAGCAGCTTTGGACCTAACTACATGATTGCCTAATCTCTTTAAAGAGGGCTGAACTTTTAATAATGAAATACTGCTGTCCCTTGTAGTTAAAAGAAAGGCTGTGACTGGTTTACAATACCTGTATGAATGCTGAAGACAGTTCTGCCCGGTTGGGTTCGCGGGGGAGAGTTCTGGTCTTGGGTTGGGAAGGCTTGGGGGGCCTTTTGTTTCATAGGGGGAACCTGTTTCTGTTGGGGGTGGTTTCCTAGTGGGGAAGTACACAAGGACCGACTGGGGTGCCCTTATTTCCTTTCCCCCAGCTAGTTCCTCGAGTAATGGGAGTCGCAGGGATCAGGTCAGTTACCTTTGGGTACTATTGGTGATTGTAGGTTGGGTTTCCACTCCTTCTGTGTCGGCTAGCTTTATGGATGGCATTACAAGGGCTAGATGCATTTTTATTTGTAGCTGAATACGGGAACTAGTTAGTTACGCTGAACCTGAGGTGGCTAATAATTTTTTGTTAGGGCAATTCTGGTCAAGGCCTGGCTTTCTTTTTAATTATACAGTTCTTAATTGGAGGATAGTCGGCATCCTCGTTAAAGTCAGGGAGGATTTAGCAGGAGGCTGAATCAGTTTCTACCTTTTGTTTCCTTTAGGGTACCCCCCTTAAGTTCAGCCTGGAATTATTGCAGACTGGCTCAAGAGTCTTAGGTCTCCTTTAATTCGGGAGAGGTCTCCTGTTATAGCAGTGATTAGAGACAGTGTGTTGGGGGGGCGCAGGAGCTCTGGGTTGGAGCAGACTCAGGAAGCTGCATAGCGTACCAGTTTGGGGGGGTGATGGCATTTTGGAATTTCTTCTCCTCACTTCTTTCTGTATCAGATGTTCTTTAGCTCAGAGGATAATTACTATGTTGCGGGTGCTGCAAGTGCTAACAGGCCAATCTTTTTTTCCTTTTTGCATTATGGGTATAAGAATCGCCATCTGGGTTTGGCCAATCGTTAAGATATCATACAAGTACAGACATGTACACTTTTGGGATGTGAGGCCTAGTGTAAATAGTTATGGGGATTTATTGGGGGGGGTAGGGGCTTTAGTGAACTTTAGACTGTTGGTACTCTGACTAAATACCTTAGCTACTATTTGAATACAGTACCTAAATTTAAATAATGTTTTGGATATTACATTTTACATTTGTATATTGGTTTTGATACTGTATAACTATGCTGTTATGGGGGGATTAGCTGGAGGGGTGGGGATGGAGTGTGCCTCATGGGTTTGGTTTATGTGAGGTTGGGAATGTTAGTGTGGATGACTGTTGGAGATAAACATGGTTTATAGTCCTGTTAAAATTGTTACGTGGAATGTTAGAGGAGCAAGAGATGCTTCGAAAAGATACCAGATCCTTAAGCATTGTGCCCTTCTGAATGCGGGTATTATCCTGCTTCAAGAAACGCACTTGGTAAGCGCAGAATCACTCTGGTTATGTAGACAAGGAATCTCTCAACTTTCAAGTACCTCAAGGGAATCAACAAAGTCCAAGAGGGTAGCATCTTTCAAAAAAAGAGGTGTGCAAGAACAAGGGGGCACAATTTGAAGATGGGGGGGCCGCTCAGAGGTAATTTAAGGAAGTATTTTTTCACAGAGAGGGTTGTGGGTGCATGGAACGGCCTTCTGGAGGAGGTTGTGGAGTCAAAAACAGTGGTGGGATTCAAGCATGCATGGAACAATCATAAGGCAATTCTAGGGGGTTGGGGTAGGAAGAAGTAGGCTGCTGGTTAACTAGGATCTGCAGCTTATCCATTAGGTAGGGAAATGGGCAGACTGGGTGGGCCAAGCGGTCCTTATCTGCCGTCAAATTCTATGTTTCTAGGTTTGTAGCCGGGGATTCATCCTCGAGTCGTGGAATGGCCATACTAATTAAAAGGAACATCTCCTTTCAAATGGAGATGACCATTACTGACCCTGGGGGGAGATATGTTTTAGTTAAGGGGATTTTGAATAGTAGTACAGTTGTTCTGGGATCGATATATGGCCCGGAGGGAGCGGACCCAGATTTTTTAATGGATCTGCCCAACAAAATAGCAACATGCCTACCCTCCCCCTTGATTTTAGGGGGGGATTGGCATATCCCACCCACCCAGGACCTGGATAGGACATATAGACCGCTGAAACCGCTTTCGACATCACAGAATGCACTGAAGGATCTAATAGCTCTGTTGGGGTTGTGTGACCCATGGCGTATCTTAAATCCTTCACAGCAACTACATACATTCTATTCAAACGTTCATCAATCTTGGTCAAGATTAGATTATATTTTAATTAGCTGTTCCCTTATGCCCGGCCTTTGCCAATCTGGTATTGAGCCCATAGTCATATCTGATCATTCAGTTGCCTGGGTAGTTCTCTCTCTGGATTCCCATACCCAGAGAGATACAATCTGGAGACTGAATACGCAGTTGTTAAGGGACAATTCCACTGTTTCCCATATTAAAACTCTTATCGCTACCTTTATGGAACATAATGGAGATTTCGTAACAAGAGGTGACCTTCTATGGTGTACTCTGAAATGTTATCTTCGGGGAGAGTTTATTAAGATAGCCTCTAGAAGGAAAAGGCTTAGAGAAGCTAAGGCTCTATCTCTATTAACTCAGATTAAAGAGAAGGAAAATGCCTTAGCCTCTACTACATCCCCGGCCACCCTAGAAGAGTTGCTGGCACTGCATAACAAATACGCTGACCTGATAAAGGAAAAAGTGGAATATGCACTTTTAAAGACCCAGGCCAAATATGTAGACCAAGGCGAAAAAGCCGGAAGGTTGCTGGATTTGCGGTTGCGCCAATTAGAGAGTTCCCGTCTAATCCCCTCCATTCGGTCTCTGGATGGTTCTATTAAAACTGAACCCCGAGAGGTCACCCAGGTTTTCGAAGTATTTTATAAGGCACTCTATGGAAAATGGCCTTTCCAAATATTACCCCAGGATATAGAAGCCTATTTGGATTCTCTGGACCTTCCTGTGTTAGACGACATATCCCAGTCTTCTTTAGTTTCCCCAGTAACTATTACTGAAATTGAAATGGCCATCAATAGCCTCGCTCCAGATAAAGCGCCTGGTCCTGATGGGTTTCCTTCTAATTTCTATAAAACATTTTCCAAGGAGCTATCCCCCCCTCTTGCTTAACTTATATAAATTACATGTTCATTGCCGACAAACTGGACCCAACCCTTCTGGAAGCAACAATCATCCTCTTCCTCAAACCAGATAAGCCCCATTTAGACCCAGCTAGTTATCGGCCGATCTCCCTTTTAAATTGTGACATTAAAGTCTTGGCCAAGGTACTTTCACTTCGGATAAAGGCTCTATGGACCCAGCTCCTAAGTCCGGAACAAGTAGGGTTTGTGTCCGGTCGCTCTTCGGTAGACCACCTGAGGACCCTTACACATGTTTTTCAAGTGGCCCAATCTTCTCAGTCCCCAATAGCTCTAATTTCCCTAGATGCTGTGAAATCCTTTGATAGAGTGTACTGGGAGTTTTTGTGGATAGCTTTGAAGAAATTGGGCTTCCCTTCCCCTTTTATTGCAATGATTCAGTCTGTTTATTCCTCTCCCTTGGCCAAGATTTATTGTAATGGGATCTTCTCTGCTAGATTCCCTTTATTTACTGGCACCAGGCAAGGCTATCCCCTTTCACCCTTCCTTTTTAATCTTTACTTAGAACCCCTCCTCCGTCATATCAAACAGTCCCCTCAAATTAAAGGTATCCCAATTCTTAATCAAACCTTAACATTCTCGGTATATGCAGATGATATTCTCCTTCATTTGGAGCAGCCGGCACCTTCTTTGGTGCATGCTCTAGAAGTCATTGGCCAATATGGCAGGTTATCTAATTATAAATTGAATATTTCCAAAACGGAAATTTTTCCACTGAATAGCTACACTGCGAAATCAGACTTTGTTCACCTGGGTATTAAATGGTCCTCTCAGGCAATCAGATATCTCGGCATATACTTAACTAGGGACCCCACTTATACCAAGAAACTCAGTCTGGATGATCTAGTGGTGACCATCCAACAAGATCTCCAGAAATGGCAGAAATTACCCTTATCCCTATGGGCTTGGATAAGTGTGATCAAGATGAATGTTTTGCCCCATTTCTTTTATCCCTTAAACTTGTTGAATTTATGGCTTCCGACATCCTTCTTCAAATGATTACACTCCATGATCTCAAGATTTATTTGGTTGGGCAAACATCCCTGTCATGCTTTCTAAAAACTTAGTATACCCAAGGCTCTGGGGGGGGTCTTCGTCTTCCCAATTTTCCTTTTTTATTATTGGGCAAGTCATTTAACCAAGTTGAGGAGATGGTTTTCTCAAAGGGACATGACTTATACTCCCATTTGGCTCCAGATAGAGAATAGATTTTTAAGGTCTATTGCCAGAAACCTTCCCACCGTTTTCTATTTGTCAAGAATTTCACTGCCTGTGGCATTGCAAGATTCGGTAATTAGTACCTCCCTTAAAGTCTTTTCACAGTGTTGTGCATACTTCAAGATACCCCTTAAATATGATATGGCTCAGGCGATTCTATTAAATCCCAATATTAAAATAGATGGCTCCTGGCTTCCCAGTCAATGGCTCCCCCAGCTACTGGAGGCGCGGGTTGAAGATCTATTTTCTCAGGACAACCTTCTCTCTTCCCCTGAAATTCTCTCTAAATTTGATATCCCAAGGAACCAGATATTTAAGGTGTTCCAATTAAGACACTTTATAGGTGCATTTTTTGGTTTCAAGCTTCGAATATCAAGGGCTAGACCCCTACTGGCTCAAGTATCTGACTATGCTTCAAATCCACATTGAGTTTCTACTGCCTGCTCCAGTCCTCTTCCTGGCTGTCCAATCTGGAGTGCCTTACTTCCAGACTTGAATCTTGATTGGGCCCAGATCTGGAAGGACCTCTATATATAACAATCCCAAGACAGATTCAGACTTATCCAATATCATATACTGAACAATATGTATTACACGCCTATTAGATTAGCTAAATTGGGAAGGTTACCAGATTCTACTTGTACTCGTGGCAAAGCAGAAGGGAACATAGTACACATATTCTGGCATTGTGAAAAGGCATCCCCTGTTTGGCAGGAAAGCCTATCTAAATTGGATCCCTGGTTGGGGCTGGAAGACCTTTTCACAATTGATGTCTGTCTGTTAGGTAGGTATTCCGGTATCCAAGTCAAAGAACGCAGATTCCACATGGCTTTGATATCTATTATTGTTAAAAAGCTTGTTCTTAAACATTGGATGGACCAGTTAACCATCTCCTATAGTGAATGGTTAAATTACATTTCTGTTTTTCTTAGAACAGAATGATTAATTGCAGGCTTTCGTAACAACATGTTAGGTTTTGACAAAAAATTGGGCAAATTGTATGCGTTATATTTAAAGTAGGAGTGATGTAACTTAGTTGTATCCAGGGTTAATTGGGTGCATTGTTTTAGATATTTTGAATAACAGATGAAAGGGTATCTTTCTCCTCTTTTTATTAATAAATTAAGGCACACTCCTAAGGGGTTGGGGGTGGGGAGGGCTAGGGTGGGAAATTGGGTAGGGGGAGGGGGTGTTAAATAGATGGCTTACTTGGTAAGATTAGTATTGGTTCACTACTGATGTATATCAAGAGTACAACCTTCCATGTATATGTGAACATGTCCCTTCTTTTTATAAAATCAATAAAATCTTTGAATGTTAAAAAAAACATAGTCAAGTAAGGGAACGACCTGGACCTGAAAAATTGTCTGAATTTTACCAGGATCCAGGCAATATCTGTTCCTGTAGAAAAGTCCAATTCTCTTGCCCAGCAGCCCAATTTAGTTTATCCATATGCTTGTTACTGGTCCCTGCAGGGTCCAACCAAAAGCCCAGATACTTATATGTGTCTACACACTCCAACAGGGTTCCATTAGTATCCCTAATAGATATTTCTATACACACTTTTATTTTAGCTGCTGAAGAAAATGTCATCATCATATGTCTTAGAGGAGTTTAACTTCAACTTAGATGTGTTGAAGAAGACCTGAAACCCACAGAAACTCTTTTGGAGCTCATTTTGAACTTCTGGAGCTGAGGAACTGGAGGAGTAGGCAATTGTGTTGTCTAAGTAAAGGTGATAAAGTGTGTCCCCTATGCTGGATTCCAATTGTCCTAAATAAATAAAAAAAGGAGTAGCCCAAGAACTGAACCCTGATGTACTCCTCCAGAAATAGTAAGTGAAGATGATTTAAGCCCATTTAGTATTGGTGTTTGGCTCCTCTGGTGTAAATATGAAAAAAAAAAGTTTAATACTTCCCTGTTAAGCCCACTTTAGCCAGTATATGCAACAGAATTTGGTATTCAACTGTGTTAAAGGCTTTGGGGAGGTCAACAAGGATGGCCCCAGTAAGTTGTCTGCAGTCCATTGCTTTGTTGGTGTCATCCATGACCCTCAACATGGAGACCACCATACTATGGTGCATATGGAAGGCAGACTGATAGTTCGAGTGATCTGTCAGTTGCTTAGCAATCAACCTTTCCAATAGTTCAAAAAACAGAGAAAGAGAGAGAGAAGAGAAATGGGATGAAACTTTGTCAGCTGACCAGGGTCATTCTGTTAAAAATTGGAATTACTCTGGCCTGCTTCAGAGACTGTGGTCAGCATCCTGAGGAAAGAGACCAATTATTTTTAATTTTTGTATTTATTTTAGTCTTTGGTAACTGGGTAAAGCCTACTAGGTACATGTGCCTGTTTTCAGGGATGACCTAGGAACACTGAAGGGTTAAGTGACTTGCTCAGAGTCACACAGTATGCATGTGGAGGTTGTAGGAATCAAACCCAGGTCTGCTGGATGTACCAAGCCCATTCACAGCTCATTACTCTAACCTCCAGGCTATACTGCCAGCCCCAAATAAATAAATAAGTATGTTAGGGGGTCAGATATGTGAAAGGCTGAATATTTCAAAAGTGAAGGGGAAGCCCATCCAGACCACTATTTTTGCAGGTTTTCAAGTCCAGCACAATTTCTAGAACATTGTATGATTTTATCTCTTCATACAAAAAATGGTTATTACCACCAATGACACAACAGTTCCATGGGTTTTGCAAGTATTTGGGCACCTGACCAAAGAAATGTCCAGATTCTATGAAAAATCTATTACATTAATCTGCAAGTTGAACATTCTGATCAGGGTCATCATCAGTATTAACTGAGATTTTTAACTTAGATTATTTTCCGTACACTTATCTCTCTTATGATGGACCAGAATTCTTTTGGGTCTCTAGCTGCTTTTGATTCTCTACAGTGCAGTATTGCACTGTGGTTTAGGGAACTGAACTGCAAACCTAGAGAACTGGGTTTAAATCCCACAGTGCCCACTTTCCTACTGTGCAACCCAAAGCAAGTCATTTAACTTCCTTGTGCTCCCAGGTCACATCTGGAAACAAGCTTCAGCTTAGTGTGCCTTTCCTAGTTAAACAATTTTCCCTTTCTCTTTCTAGCAGCTTCTTCTATTTTGGCCTTACAAAGGAGTTTTTGGCATTACTTACCCTTGCCCCATAGATGCTCTTAGATCTCATTTAGAGCTCCCAGCTTTCAGGCGAATTTAGAGTATGGGGGAGCCAGCCATGATGCAACGCAATAACTTGCAGTAAGTGACATCACAAACTACTGTATGACAAAAGGGCTTCATTGCCATTGAATTATACTATTCCCTTCAGCATACTGCAGCATTTTGTGACAAACTGCAGAATTACTGCATTGCATCTTGGCTAGTGGTGCTGTACTGTATGTGCAGATGACTAGGCTTTATTCCTATCTCTTTATAATTTGAGCAAGTGGAATGTGTACCACGAGGCAGATGAGTTTTTTATGTTCCTAATTTGTAATGGTAAGTGCTTATCAAAAACTATCATAAACTCTGCAGCAAAGAATGCCCACTCCTCTATATCTGGCATTAGCTTTAACCTTTCCCAATTTAGCAATCCCAAGTCTGAGATAAAAGCAAATCATCAAAGGGTTTAAATTAATGGAAATGTAACCAATTTTGGTGGACCAGTTACTTTATTTCTTCCTGTTACATAAAAGACCACATTTTTGTTGCTGTATACAGAATGAATCACTCTTGCCCCCTTACAGTTATGAGGGGAATGTCTAACACCAGATCAATCAATGAAGTGTCACCTGGATTATTATCATTGATATGAGTGGTGCATATGATTGGCTGTTTCAGACCTAGTTGAAGAGTAATCATTATCCTATGCTTAGACTTGTCTGGGTCCAGCCAATCTATGTTAAAGTCATCAATCTGTAGTAATTTATGGGTGTTCATAGAACGTAGAAATGTGTCCCCTAAACCCAGCAAGTTCAGCAAGGAGAACCTTAGAGGTCTATATCCAGTGATAGTAGAAGTGGTTTCCCAGATTGGAATTTGATCATCAAAGCAAGACATTCATAGCACCTATCTCCAACTGTACCTGTCTTGGTAAAAAATCAGGACCCCACCCCCTTTTTTGTTCTGATCTACAGGGGTGATGCATGTGTGCAACTGTTCTATGAGGACTCAAGTGAGGAATCATGATCAGTAAAGAACCCATGATCACACAGGCATGAAAGGGGAAACAGATTTAGATATGGAGGTTCAACTGGACACCAGGGATTACATAACTTACTCGGAGCAGTTGGAGGGCAACTAAGCCAGAAGAAATAACTGATGAAGGATGTGAAAATTAAAAACAGACAGGGCCCACAAGTGGATCATAAGGAATGGGGTTGGGGTATGGTGGGCAACTAAGGTGGAAGCCATACAGTTGGTGTAATACTATACACAGATATCAGTGGGGTAGCCCATGAAAATGGCAACTAAAGAATGGCGACTGCTGAAAACAGCGATGGATTATGCCAAGTGACGAATTCAGCAAAGTCTTCGTACCCCCTCCCTGAGGTCCACCCCCCCCCCCGGAGTTGGTATATTTAGTTAGAGGATGAGAAATCACCAAATTTGTCATTCGGCATAATCCATTGCTGATTTCAGCAGTCACTGTTCTTTAGTCACCATTTTGAAGCAGAACCTATCAGTGGTGGTCTCACTGTGTATGTTTTCAGTCAAAAACCCTGTTTGCAACCGCAACAAATCTGGGGCAAGATTCTCATGCAGATCCATCTGAGACCCACCCAACATCATTTTCACAAAGGAAATATGTCCAAACTGTTAATATATGTATTAGATGGTCTAACTATGCCTCATTTTGCATTCCAAAAAGATGCAGCTGTGGCAAAAAAGACACAAATTGCATTTGTATCAGTTTTTTTACTGCAGATGATAACTTTTGTCACAAACAGATGCATTTCATGAAAACAGAAGAATGCTGCTCATACCAGGTCAGCAGAGACAGACACGGTAGGGGGCATTCATTTGCATCCACATCTGACCCTTTTGGAAATGCAGCCCCTGGTGACCATAATTTCAACTGTGCCTTAGCCTCTGTGGGAGTCTCCTTCCATGATGGCTCTCTGACCTTTCTGTACAGCATTTTTTGGGGATGGCAGAATGGGGAGCCTCCTTGCACCCCTACATTCCCCCACCTTGACTGTGATAGTGTATCAGATCCTCAGTGTTAGCAGTATTAATGTGATTTGTTGCTCCTTCTTTTAAAACTATTTCAGGCTTCCCATATTCTGTTTTTACATTTTGCATACTATACATTAGCTGTGGGTTAATCATTCTCAGCTTGGCTTTATGTTTTCCTTACTTTCCTCAGCTCTTTCTATTATTCTTTCCCTTCACTCCATTTCCTGGATTGAAGGACTGTAGTAGGAATTGACTTGTTAGATCAATGACAGCCCAACAGAAGGTCATAGTGAACACTGTCTTGTTGTTTACTGACAGACCAATAGAGGATTGTTTTGTTTTGTTTGTTTTGTTGTGTTGTTGTTGAAGTTTGTTGAACCGGTAAGCCCACTGGGCCTAGAAGTCCCTTTTTCAGGGGCAACCGAGAGGATACAGATGGTAGCAACTGAAGCTGAACCAGATTAAGCTGTTGGTGGTATTTTTAGTGAATGAGGGAAATTTGGCCAGGACACCGGGGACATTCCCCTACGCTTTTCGATAAGTGCCATGGGATCTTTAACATCCACCTGAACTACCACCAATCCAGGCAGATGGGACCTCGGTTTAACGTCTCATCCGAAAGACGGCACCTCAGAAGGTTGTAGTAAAAATCAGCTTGTTTGAATGCTGACAGCCCTGCAGATGGCAGTAGTCAGTACTGGTTTATTTAATCATTCACAGCCCAACAAAAGACCATAGTCAGAACTGGGTCATTTGATCATTGTTATTCCAACAGAGGGCCACTGATCACTGACAGTCCAACAGATGTCCATAGTGATCATGGCTTGTTTGATCACTGACAGAGCAACAGAGGGCCACAGTGAAAACAGGCTTGTTTGACCACTGACAGCCTAACAGAGATCTATGTGCACAACAACTTGTTTGATCATGGACATAGAAACACAGACAATGATGGCAGAAAAAGGCCAAAGGTCCACCCAGTCTGTCTGAGTTGCCTATTTAGTCCTGGGTCCTATTGTTCCTCCAAGGTCGTAGCTCTCCACAAATCCCCAATTTCCTCCCAATTCTGAAGTCTAGAGCAACCACAATAACTTTCATTCTGTTCCAGCCATGCTTAAAATCGCTAATGGTTTTTGCACCCACCACCTCGGCTGGCAACCTGTTCCATGGCTCCACCACCCTTTCTGTAATATAGTATTTCCTGCCAATACCTTGACCACCCCTTCAGCTTTTGCAAGTGTATCTGCATTTCCTTTATTCCATCATCACTTCCCACCCTCTCACAGAACTTAGTATCATCTGTGAAGAGACATAGCCTGCCCTGAATCTCCTCACAAGTGTCACCGATGAACATGTTGAAAAGGACCAGACCCAGGACAGATCCTTGTGGAACCCCACTCGTAACTTCCCTCTCTTCTGATTTAACCCCACTGACCACTACCCTCTGCTGCCTCCCCTTTAACCAGTAGCCCACCCAGTTTACTGTGACATTAGCTGCACTCAGGTCCTCTATCTTGTTCAGCAAGTGTCTGTGGGGTACTGAGTCAAAAGCCAGTGAGACCTCTATCAAAGTCCCTCATTGTCCAGTCAAAGAAAACTACCAGGTTAGTCTGACAAGACCTCTTTGCCACAAATCCATGCTGCTTACTATTCTGGAGACCATTGCTCTCCTACTAGTTCACATGACTCTCTTTGATTAGTGACTGTATCAGTTTTCCAACAATAGATGTAAGACTGACAGATTTGTATTTCCCTGTCTGTTCCTTGTCTCCCCCATGGAGGGGAACTACACCATCTACCAATCCTTCGGAACCACCTCTGTTCTTAGAGAGCTGTTGATTAAACCTACCAAGACATCAGACAGTCCACTGCCAATTCCCTGAGTATCCTCGGTTGCAATCCATCTGGTCCTGGGGCCTGATCAATCTTTAGGGCTGTCAGCCCTTTCAGGACCCTTTTGCTAGTAAATGTTGTCTGCCTCATCTCCAGGAGCCCCTTAACAGCTGCTTTGATGCCACTCTGTGGCAAGCATCCACCATCCTTTCTAGTGCAAACTGAGCAAAGTAATCATTAAGGATTATGGCTTTTTGCATGTCCACCTCAATCCCCCTATCCCCCTCTGTTTGCCTCACAATTCCCCCTCCTTTCTTCCTTTTTTCACTACTATACAGTACCTGTAGAACTGTTTTTTTCCGCTCTTGAACCTTCCACAATATGCAGCTCTGTGTCTGGTTTTGCCTGCTGAAATGCCCTCTTTGCCACCCTGATTTTCAGCACATATTCTACCCATTCTTCCTACCCCGTCTTTTAAAAAAAATTTTAGAAGGCCTTTTTCTTGGCCCTCACCACTTCCCTGACATATGCCGAGAACCATAATGGTCTCTTGATCCTGTTCTTTTTGGTTATCATTCTCATGCCTACCTTAGATGCCCTGAGAATGGCCCTCCCTTTATTGTCCCCATCTCTCCAGTCCAACAGAGGTCTATAGTAAGCATTGGCTGGGATGAGAAGTGACAACACAATGGAGGGTTGTTAGTTAGTAAGCTAGTTTTGGTTTCATATCTAGTTAGGTGCACTATAAACAAGCATTTGTCAATGCCAAATGTTGCTTGCTTCTATGTGCTGTTTAGGTATTTGGAAGTCATTGGAGTGTAAATATTGAAAATTTGCGAACTACGATCGCAGGAACTGCCATATCCATGCTCGTAAAACAGTCATTTTTAGGATTTTTTCACCAAATATTCAACATAGCCATTTAAGACCTCTGGTCATGAACAGTGTCACTGTGATTTTGTTAATGTGTCCCATACATTGAGTTTGCACTGACTGTGCCGTGTGCACTACATGGGCGAGGCTGCGTTTTGGGCAGGATGTGAAAAATGACAGCTGTGCTGCTCATAGGAGGTGTGGTAAAATGGCAATGTTGAAAATCTGGGTGGAAATATTGAAAATTTGCAAACCTACTGACGTCTATGGGAACCGTGAACGCACACTCTAAAACAGTAATTTTAGGAATTCTTTCACCAAATTTTCAACATTGCCATTTTAAGATCTCTGCTCATGAACAAGTGACACTGTGATTTTCTTAATGTGTCACATACACTGAGTTCGCTAGCGACTGCGCCATTGTGCGCTACATGGTGAGCATGTTTTGGGTGAGAGATGTGAAAAATGACAGCTATACTACTCATAAGAAGGTGTGGAAAAATGGCAATGTTGAAAATCTGGAGTGGAAATATTGAAAATTCGCAAACCTACGAGCGTGCTTAGGAACTGCACAACGCACGCTCGTAAAACAGTCATTTTTAGGAATTTTTTCACCAAATTTTCAACATATCCATTTTACAACATCTGCTCATGAATGGTGTCACTGTGATTTTCTTAATTTGTCCCGTACATTGATTTCGTACACCGACTGCGCCATTCTGCGCTACATGGGCGGAAACACATTTTAGGTGAGATGTGAAAAATGACAGCTGTACTACTCATAAGAAGGTGTGGTAAAATGGCAATGTTGAAAATCTGGAGTGAAAATATTGACATTTCGCGAACTTACGAGCCTGCATAGGAACTGCGCAACGCATGCTCGTAAAACAGTCATTTTTTGGAATTTTGGCACCAAACTTTCAATATGGGCATTTTGGGCCCCCTTCTCATGAAGGATGTCACTGTCATGGCAGTATTCAGGCCCAAAGGGTGATTTCGCAGTCACTGCGCGGTCACTGCGAAATCACCCTTTGGGCCTGAATAACACCATGACAGTGACATCATCATGAGAAGGTCCCAAAACCCATGTTGAAAATTTGGTGCAAAAATTCAAAATGGCTGAGATATGCAATAAAGTTGAAACCCCTATCTAGTCCATTATACAGCTTACCAGCATTTCCTCAGTTCGCGGTCGGCTTTGAAGAGTGCAGGCGTGTTCCGGTCCACCAAGATTGTGCGCGGTCGGAGGTAAGTATGGGGTGAGGGGTGTGGGAGGCTGGGTGCGCAGTGGGTGGGTGCGGGTTGTGGGAGAGGGGGTCGGGAGACGCACCGCGGGACCGTTTTTGTCTTACAGGTAAAAAAAAAAAGACGTCGTGGGACCGTTTGCCACGCTGGGGTGGGCTCCCAGCATGGCACAAGGACGTTGGGGGTTCAGCCGACGGGGGATTGGGCACCCCCGTCAGCAAAAGGACTGATTGCTACGCTGGGGTGGGCTCCCAGCGTGGCACCAACTACTGGGGGGGGAGACATGCAGCTCAGCCGATGGGGATTGGGCACCCCGTCGGCTATACAGTGCGTGCGGGGGTGCGCACGCCTGTGGGTGGGGGGGAGCTGCGCGTGAGCAGCTTCTTATCGCTGCTCACTCAAGCGTAGCTCCCCCTTTCAGCTGTATGCCACTGCATTTTGAAGCGTGTCATAGATAGCTCCAAATTGCATTGGTTTACAGGGGCCGCGCCTGCCAGCACACAGCCTGAATTGGAGGAGGAGGGGACACACCTCCGAAATCTCCGATGATGGCACTATGTTTCAAGCACCATGAAGTCTTGCTATATTAGGACTTATTGCAGTTAGCCACTGCACTTGAACTGCCCCGGAGAGGAAAGAGTTAACTCCAGAGAATCTGGAGTTCTAAAGCGCGAAGGCGCTATACCAAAGCTCTATCTGGGCAGTTTCAAATGAAACTGTCAGATTCTTTACTCCGCTTCACTGAACAGTCGCTCCGGAGATCAGCTCCTTCAGCTCGGTTCATTTCTCGGTCAAGCGAGTATTTTCGGTTCATTTGAACCGGCAAAAAGTAATTATTTTACCGCATTTCAGTTAAAGCTCTATCTGGTAAACCGTAAGTACAAAATGTAAAGTCTTTGTGGAAATTTAGTTATCGGTTCGGTTTTGAACCGATCGGTTTGCTTATTTTAACGTTTTAAAGTTTTGGGCTTTTAGAGTGCGGTACCCAGTTCTTATTGGTTCTAAAAAAACCTTGATTTTAAATAGGGTTTTTTCAAATACCCGTGAAAGGGTTAGGAACCGATAAGGGTGTCTTGCCTGGCACGGCCATAAAAAGGGCAAGTTTTTGGTTAGGCTGGCATTATGTCTGAGAAACCCAAAAAGAAAAATTGGGCCCACTGGGTTTCAACACTGTGATGCTGTGGGGAAGCCTTTGCCAAGGCTGACCCACACACCACTTGTGTTTATTGTCTGGGGGCTGACCACCTCCTGTCAGACTGCCAGGTGTTTAAAATTTCCTGCAGCCACCCTGAAAAGAGATAGGGCCGGCTCAGGGAACTATTGGCCAAAAGTCCGCTGACCCGGATGGCCAGCCCGGTCCAGTACCCACTGGACCAGAGGGAGTGCCCTCTGACCAGGGCTAGACTTCCTCGGGCAAAAGGATGGTTCAGAGGAACCAGTTTAAAAAAAAAAAAAAATGAATATGACAGAGAAATCAGTAGGTTTGGAGTCCAAGATTGTCTCTCCAACTGCTGCAGAAGTAGTTAAGCCATACAGATTGTCCAGTCACTGTTTCTAGGTCCTGTCGAACCATCTACAGTTGGTAAAAGGTGGCTCGTTCAGTTCCAGTGGTTCAGGTTTATGATGTTGAGGAATTGTTATGAACCACAGGAGTGGGAGGAGGAAATTTGATCAATACATGTGTGGCTGGTAGGGTCTGGACATGCCCACTTAAGCGGACATTTTCTCCAGACAGACTTTTAGAATCTCCTCCTTTTCTGTCTGAGTCCTTTTCTCAGTTTATGTTTTACAAAAAGCTTGCAGAATCCCCCCAGCTTCCTTTAGAGGAGGCTATGGATGAGTAAAGGGGAGCCTGATTATGTAGGAATGATGGGCTAGGAGGTTGTCTTTCCTTTGCATAAGTCATTTAGGAAGTAAACAACAAAGATTTTATAAGATTCCTCTTTCTGTCCCTCCTGTAAGATAAAAAATGGACAGAAGGTGTATTTAAATCAGCTCTGTTACAGACTTCCTCACTGAGCAGTGTAGTCATGTAGGTGTGGTACAAGCTGCAGCCTGTGTCAAGGCTAGTTCCCTGGCCTCACATCCTCCTGAATAGGATTCAGGAGGATTGATGCCATGACAAGAAAACAGTATATGGCAGCTTCTGTGGGACTCAGACAGGCAAGTTGTATGGCTTATGGCTAGATTTGAGGAAATCTGGGTGGGACCGTAGTATTGCAGTTAGCCAAGCAGGCCCATGGCCAGCTGGCTAGCGAGTTGGAACAGGTGGCTGCTAATGGCACTGAAGCCTCTAAGTTCAAGTTCATACTGCTGTTGGTGTTAATCTTGTTTTCTCTAGGGTCATGACCACTTCTGTAGCTTTCCGTAGGTTGGCATGGCTCAGATGCACTAATCTGTCCCAAGATACTCTGTCAAAGTCTATGGATTTGTTTCTTGTTGTGGGTAATTCTCTGTTTGAGGAACAAACAGAAAGCTATATGAAAAACAGGGATGATTACCGATTCTCCTATACCAGTGGGCAGGTTGGTTTTTATTTCAGCCAGAATTGGGTGTCCCTAACTCGGACAAGTGGGTTCTGGAAGTAATAGGTCTGGTTCTCAGCTTCAAACAGTTTCCAAAGATGAGAGCCAGACAGGTCCACCTACAAATCCTTCGGAATCCCTTGCTTTGGGAGCAGAGGTTTCTTCTCCTCTGAACTGCAAAGCAGTAGAAGGGTCCCTCCTTGCCACTGGGGCAAGGGCTGTACTCATGATACTTTCTTACCCTATAGAAGGCAGGAGTTGGCGGCCCATCTCAGATTTAAGTACCTGAACAAGCATCTTTTGAAAACAAAGTTAAAAATGTTAACTCTGGCTGAGGCCAGGGGACTGGCTAGCTTTCCTGGACCTCAAGGATGCCTATTTTTCATGTTTTGATCAGGCCTTCTCACGAAAGTACCTCAGGTTACCCTCAGGCCACTACCAGTTCAGGGATATGCCCTTGGCCTTACCTCTGCGAAGGGTATTGAAATTCTAGCTGTGGTAGTGGCTCTTTTGAAAAGCAAGGATTGCTTTGTTTCCTTTCCTGGATGACTGTCTCTTAGTGGGTCAGTCTCCAGATGAAGTAAAATCCACTTGCAAGTCACCCAGCAGCTTCTCACCTTTCTGGGATTCCTGCTGGATTGCAAAGTCAGTTCTTGAACCAGTTCAGGTTCTAACTTTCATAGGGGCAGAGTTGAACACAAAGTTAGCCAGGGCATTTCTCCCTCTGAAAGGGTAGGCAGTCTCTTTGCCCTGGCATCTTCCATTACTCTGTGAGTCTCTTGACCAGCATAGCATTTGCTACAACTACTAGGGCACATGGCTGCTTCCACAGCTGTAGTGCAGGAGCAAGATTCAGATGAGGGACATTTAGTTCCATCTGAGGGCCTATTGGTCCCAAAGGAGGATTCCCTTTCAAATTGGTTCTAGTGACC
The DNA here is from genome assembly GCA_016271365.2 of Neoceratodus forsteri. NCBI lineage: Eukaryota > Metazoa > Chordata > Ceratodontiformes > Ceratodontidae > Neoceratodus > Neoceratodus forsteri. The sequence continues at coordinate 1,016,806,467 of CM057454.1, read as the reverse complement.
CAATCCCTGATCCTGGCCTTACACTGGTGGCAGGATCAAAGCAATCTAAAACTAGGGGTCCTCCTCATTCCCTCACCACGGATGCTCCTGTGTTAGGGTGAGGAGCTCGCTTAGGCGACCTGTCCACGAGGGGTGTGGTCTCCTAGGAATCTCTGCTCCACATCAATTTTTGGAACTCAGAGCTGTCTTCTAGCTCTTAGGAGTTTTCAGCTTCTGTCCAGAACAAGGTAGTTCAAGTCAGGACAGACAACACCACAAAATGTGGTACATCAACAGGCAGGGGCACTCGGTCATCAGCCTTGTGCACGAAGCAATGAAGTGGTGGTCTCTGGCTTACTCCCTAGACACCTCCCTGATAGCAGTTCACCTCCAGGGAAGGACAATGCCTGGCAGATGCCCTCAGCAGGATTCTCAGGGCCATCACGATTGGGCTCTGAATCCTCAGGTGCTGGGTTCAGTCCTTGCCAGATGGGGCTCATTTTCAGATAGATCTTTTCGCAGCCCCAGATAACCACTAACTTTCTCTGTTTTGTTGAGGCCTCCAGTGCTGGGATCAGCCCCCTGGATGCTTTTCACTTGGATTGGAAAGGGAAGTTTCTGTACACCTTTCCTCCTTTTTCCCTTTCTTTCAGGGTACTAGTAAAAATCAGATCTCAGCCCTGCAAAGCGATTCTGATTGTTCCAAACTGGGCCAGACAGCCCTGGTACCCATTGTCTCTGTCCTTGACAGTCCACCTACCCTGGCTTGCCCAGAGTCCACGACTTACTGGCCTTTGCACAAGGGAGAGTGTGGTATCCGTACCTCAAATTCCTCCTTCTCAAGGCAGCTCTTGAGGAGTTAGAATTTGCTGATTTACACTTTTTCAAGGTGTCGTGAATATTTAAAGGCTTCAAGGAAGCTTTTTACTGGGGCCACTTACAATTCTAAGCGGAACAGGTTTTCAGTCTGAGTGGCTGAGAAGCAGATTATACCACAGTCTGCTTATCTACCCATTTTCTGGACTTTTTGGTCCATTTTAAATTCCTTAGGTCTTGGGCCAGCTACCTTAAGGGTTCCTCTGGCAGCTGTCTCTGTTTTTTCTGCAAGCAGGGAAGCCTGCTTCCTTTTCTTCTCAACCTGTGTTTTCCAAGTTTTTAAGGGGTTGCTTCACACCAACCCTCCTTTTTCGGGAACCAGCTCCTGCATGGAGCCTGAATGTTTGCATTGCTCAGTTAATGCAAACCCCTTTGGACCTCTGTCCCCAGCAGAGCTCAAGCTTCTCACTTGGAAAATGTTTTTTTCTGGTGGTTTCACTTCTGCCAGACGCATAAGTGAACTACAGGCCCTGGCAGTGGAAGAAGATTTTTCTCTCCCCACAGGGATAAGACAGTCCCTAGGACTAACACAGGGTTTGTCCCTAAGTGGTTTCAGGTTTCCACCTGAACCAACCCATCTCTCTCCAGGATTTTTCACTGAGCGTTCTTCCTCAGGTGAGAGGAGACTGCACAGCTTGGACGTCAAAAGAGCCTTATGCTACTATTTGTAACACACCAAGGGTCACAGGTTCGAATCCCTCCAACTCTTCCTTACCTAGGGCGAGGTTGGCAAAGGGAACCTGCCACTAAGAGGACAATTGCAAGGTGGATTGTCTCTTGTATCCATTTTGTTATCAAAGACTAGGTAGAGAGCCCCTCAGGACTGAGGGCTCACTCCACCAGGTGTACAGCTGCATCTCTAGTGGCTGAAAGAGATATTCCCATTCTGAAATCTGTCGAGCTGTTACTTGGAAGACAGTTCACACTTTTACCAAGTATTATTCCTGGATTTCTGTCCAGGAGAGATGCTCGTTTTGGCACAGCTGTGCTTCAGTGCCTATTTCTAAGTAGGTTCTGACCCTCCTCCATGGAGGTACTGCTGTGTAATCTGCAATATAGTTCTAATATAGCAAGACTTCATGGTGTTTGAAGAAAAAATTACTCACCTTAGTAATTGCTTTTCTTCTCATGAGTCTTACATATTAGGACCACTCAACCTGCCCCTCTCAGAACTTCTACTGGGGTGGGGTGGCAAATTAGTGCAAGCACTGTGTCATGCCATTGTAGTTCTTCCCTTCACCCTCTTTTATTTAGGGTTAGGGAACTAGGGTTTCTGTGTTGAGTGATTTGTTGGCCCCTTCCTGGACTTGAGTCTTTGGGGAAGGAGGTCCTAATAGTGCTTGTCAGGGAAAACTAATAATACCATTATTCATTCTTATTATTGTTATTGTTGTTCCTATTGTTGTTTATATTGTTGTTATTACTTACTAGTAGGAAGCCATTTGGCTAGTGTAGAGCTTTCCACAGACTTGTTGCTTTAGTGTTAGCTTCGTAAAGATCTGACAGTTTCATTTGAAACTGCCCAGATAGAGCTTTGGTATAGCGCCCTCGCGCTTTAGAACTCCAGATTCTCTGGAGTTAACTCTTTCCTCTCCGGGGCAGTTCAAGTGCAGTGGCTAACTGCAATAAGTACTAATATAGCAAGACTCCATGAGAAGAAAAGCAATTACTAAGGTGAGTAATTTTTTCTTCTTGCACATGCGTGCAAGCAACATAAAAAGGTTTATTTTTCATTCATGACCAGCTTAGTAAAATACAAGAAGTGCAAAAAGAAACAGCCTTCCTGTAGCTGGGTTTTCTTATCGTTTCATTAAACCACAAGCCTCAAACTGCTGAGTAGCCACTGACAGAGTCTGACAACTAGCCAGCAGCTTTATTCTAGCTTCCATTTTAACAAGGATCCAATCAAGTAAGGTAAATTTTGTGACTTTGATTGAATTTTGTGGGTTCTGTAGTTAACTATTTTAAATTAACTTTATCAAGAGTATGTCTGTATTAATAAAATGTAGTCCAGTTTAAGTTAAAGTCTAATAGACTACAAATTCAACACCTCCCAATAACGAGACCATGCTAATCTACTGTACTTCCCTTATCTCTTTTAGTTCCACTTTGAGGGGGTATATAGGTAACAAATGGTTAGCATTTTATTACTGTTTAGCATTTTATCACAGTTATGTATTTATACCACGATCCCCTCATATTTGGTTTTAGGAGTATGACTTATATGATACTTCTTTACATCTAAACTGTCTTGTTCATAAAAAAGTAATCCAACTGCATTATACTTAAATGGTTGTTTGTACCTACTTTATAACAGACGATACTAATTTCATGATTAAATATGGTTGATTTTTAACTAACTCTGATTGCCAAAACATAAGAGTTATACAGTACATTCTCATCCTTGCTTCTAATTAATCTACTTTTGGTGACAAGCTGCTGACAATCACATGCACAGTCCTCCAGACTTTCCTTCCTATCCAGATAAATTCTAAATGAGAAGTTCATTAGAGAGATTTACAGATAGATGAGGCGTTACTTTCTTTGGCCCTTACAAAAGTAACAATAATGCTACTGTCTTGACCAAAATGCATTTATAGAGATTAGGTAATGATTTTAATTGATTTGTTTTTTCAGTAAAAATTTTCATTGAATTTTCAACAAGCAGAAACAGTACAATGAACAATGTGGATAATGGTCAGGCATGCAATGTAGCTAATTACAATATCCATATGATCAATAAATGGCATAACTTACAGAATGAGGAAGAAAGGACAAGTACCATGAACAGGGGAGCAGAGTACACAAAATGCCATTGAAGGTTCATAGGTTCATAGGTGATTTCAAGCTAAATTAGACTTTCGTTCATAGTGCTTGCCAAATTTCATTTAATTATATATCCAAAAGAAAATTATCCAATTTAATTTTAAAAGAGTCCATACTTGTGCTGGATACTACATCTATTGGTAGTGAATTCCATCCAGCCACAAATCTATTGCTAAACCAATGTTTGCGTTGTAAAGTTTGCCATTTTTTGACTTCAAACTGAAAGGGATTTCCCCTAGGTTCATATCTAGATTTTCTCCAAGCAAGTCCTAATTCTGACAATAATAAGTCATCTTGAATGGATCTAAAAAGTAAGCAATAATCGACCCTAGTTCTCCTATACTCCAAAGTGTACAAATTCAATTCTTTTAGTCTCTCTTAGTAAGTTTTTTTTTTCCCCTTACCCTTCAATTGACTTTGTTGCTCTTCTCTGTATTCTTTCTATATTGTTTATATCTACCTTTTTGTAAGGGGCCCACACCTGCGCTCAATATTCCAGGTTAGGTCTCACCAGTGCACTATAAAGGGGCATCAACACCTTCCTATCCCTACTTGATATATGTCTTAAGATACAATTTAATATCTGGTTACCCTTTTTTATTGCTTTATTACACTGGGAACTGAATTTTAAGTCTGAACTAATTATTATCCCCAAATATCTTTCCTCATTTGTATTATTAAGTACTGTATCATCCAGTTTATAGGGATAGTTTATTTTATTTTTTGTTTTACCCAGGTGCATGGTAATACATTTGTTTTTATTTAATTCAAGCTTACTTTTTTAGTCCAGTTATATACCTTATTTAATGCTTCCTGTAAATCATTTTTATTTTTTGTGTTGTTTGCTATAGCTCCAATTCTGCAGTTGTCTGCAAATTGTGTTACCCAAATATCCTTATTTACTATATTTAAAGAGGTTACATAGATATTAAAAAGACAGGGTCCAAGAACCGACCCCTGAGGCACCCCACTAGTCGCCGCTGCCCACTCTGATTTTTCACCTTGAATTACCACTCTTTGCCTTCTCTCACTCAACCAAGCCTCTATCCAGTTTATTATGTTATTATTTAATGCATACTGTTTTAAAGTATTTATCAGTTCTTGATGTGGGAGCTTATCAAACGCTTTTGAAAAATCCAAAAAAATATCATCAACACAATTTCCTGTATCCAATGCCTCCCCAACCTTCTCATAAAATGTTAAGAGATTTGTTTGGCAAGAACAATTTTTATGAAAGCCATGTTGCACTGGGTCCTGTAGGCCACTTGTTTCCAGATACTCAACTGTATGATCCTTCAAAATAGATTCCATCATCTTCCCCATGACTGATGTCAGACTAATTGGTCTATAGTTTTTCAGTTCTGATTTAGAGCTACCTTTGTGTATAGGAACCACCAATGCTTTATGCCAGCCCTGTGGTATCTGTCCTGTATTTAGAGAATTTTGAAAAATGTAAGTTAAGGGTGGTGCAAGTTGGTCTGCCAGTTCATACAATACCCTAGGGTGAATTTCATCTGGACCATGTGATTTATTTGTATGTACTGCTTTCAATTTGTCCAGGACATCCTGTAGATGTATTTGTATGCTATCTGATCTATGATTTGTGTTTACATTAATTTTTAGAGAAGTATCTGGGTTGAAAACAGAACAAAAATATTTATTTTGAATTGCTGAACAACCTTTATTATTGAGTATTTCTCAATTTTCATTTTTAAAGGGCCTGATAGTTTTGCCCCTTTTTTGTTTATTATTTATATAAGAATAAAAGGTTTTGTAATTGTCTTTTACTAATAGTGCCAATTTTAATTCATACTCCTTTCTTGCTTTTTTTATTTCGCATTTGATTTTTTTTTTTTACAAATTCTCTATACTGTAGTTGTGGTTGAGTGTTAATGTTATGTTTAATTTTCTTAAACCATCTATTTTTTTTTATTCATTAATGTTTTAATTTTAGGTGTTAACCATTTTGGAATATCCTTATTATTTTTATATTTAGTATTTTTTGGTATGCATTGATTTATTGTTATATGTAGTTTATTTACCAGAGATCCCCACATTTTACGTGTTGTTTGGTTCCCAAATTCCTTTTTCTGATTCCAGTTTTCAAAAACTTTCTTCATAGTTGAAAAATTGGCTTTTTTGAAATTTAAGACAATAGTTTTCTCCTCTCTAGGTGTTTTTTCCACATTTTTTATTACAAACTGGACAGATTGATGGTCACTAGTTCCTAATGGGTTACTTGTATGTACATTTTGTATTGTTTGATCCATATTTGTTAAAATTATGTCGAGAATGTTATTTCCCCTAGCATTTTCAGATACAAGCTGGACAAGTCCTATTTGGTTAACTGCTTCCAAGAATTGAATACTTTTCTTGTTTTTACCCTCAAGTTTTATCCAGTCAATATCAGGGAAATTTAGATCCCCAGTCAATATCATCCTTTCTGTAGGATCTAGTCTCCTGATACTATTTAATAATTGTAGTTCAGCTTCCATGCTCATTGATGGAGGTCTATAGATTAGACCTAGTTTGATTTTTGATTGACCCTTGGGTATAATTTTTAACCATATCATTTCCAGATGATCTTTAGTCCTGGTTATTTCTTCACATTGTATTGAATGTGTTATATATATATTGCAATACCACCTCCCTTTCTTGTTTCCCTCGATAGATAGTATAAGTTATAACCATTTATTTCTTTATCCCAACTGTCCTCACTTGTCCACCAGGTCTCTGTAATGAGTGCAATATGTACATTATTTTCTTGTAGTAAAAGTTGTAATTCCTCAAATTTATTTACTAGACTACATGCATTTATTAATATACATCTCCATCCATCCTGAATATCCACAATTTTGTGTGTTATGTTATGTATCCCCCTCCTCTCTTTATCCAGTTTAAATGGAAAAAAATTACATTGTTTATTCTTATACTCAATATTCTAATGCCTGCTCTATTTAAGTGTACTCCATCTCCTTTATAAAGGGTGTTTTTTCTAAGACTTCAAGAATTGTCCATAAATCCAATGCTATTATAACTGCAAAATGTCTTAAACACCTATTTAACATTTCTATTCCTGAATTTTTAAACTCATGTCTCCCATATCCTGAAATCAAACCTGATACAATTATGTCACACCCCTTTTCCTTCATTCTGTTCACAAGGTTTTGATAGTCTTGTATGATGTCATCTATACCATGGAACCCCACATCATTTGTACCAACATGAATTATGATTAAAGGTTCATATAGTCCCTCCATCAGTCCATCTAATAAATGACCAATATCTGAGATTTTAGGTCCAGGCAAAGAGCTCACTGTTGTGTACATTTTTCTGTCTTTACATACTATAGAATCAATTCCTTTTATTATTGAGTCTCCTATTATTAAGATGTCTTTTTCTTTTATTTGATTTGTGACTTCTCTTTCCATTTGTTTTGTGACATTCTTTTCTACTGTGGTATCTAATTTGGGTGGTATTGCTTTATTTTATTTAAACATTTATTTCCTTGTTTATGCTCTATAGCTACTTTTTGATTCCCTTTTAAGTTATGCTTAAAGCCTTTTAATTCTCTAGTTCTCCATCTATAGGGTTGTTTTTTTCTGGGAGCTCTTTCATACATTGTCTATCCCGATCTAAAACGGTATATCTATTTTCCAACTTTGGAGACTGCTTTGACACCTGTAGTTTAGTAGAATGTATGGGTTTATTCTTCCATTGATTTTTCTCATGGCTATTTAGAGTTTTGGCCAATGACTGTTGTGGATCCCCTTCATCAGATTGGTTTAACTCATTCTCTACTGAAAATGAATCTATATAAGCCTGAAGTTCCCCTATCTCTTTCTGGACTTTCAGTGATTCTGCTTGATTATTTTCTTCAAACCTCTGCTTTATTAGTTAAATTTCTATTTGTAAAGCTTGGATCTGAATACATTTATCACATATGAATTCTTCCACAATTTCTTCTTCTGTAAACAATTTATAGGATACACATGATTTATGATTTTTCTTCTTTGTTTTAGTCTTTGCCACGTTATCAGTATAATAAACATGCTTGAGTGTAATTCTTATTTATTTCTAGATAGTACTTACTATGCTAATCTTGTTTTTGCCCTGCGTCCCTCAATCCCAGTGGATACAGCAGACATGCGCAGATGCGCGTGTCTCTACGCATTTCTCCACGCATGACGACGCTCGCCCTGTTTGCTGCAAGAGTGAGTTTTATGAGCCCAATGACCTGGAAGTAACCGTATGGGGTCGCTGCTTCACTTGTAAGCCCAAGATGTGGATTTTAATTTTAAATAACAAAATAAGCCCCCCAAGGTTTTATTTAGGGTCCAGAAGTTGTTTACAGTTGAAAAACTGCTAAAAGTCACGCTGAAAAAGCACTTTTAGTAGGTGTCACTGCTCTAGTGCTTCATACTACCCTCATCCTGTTTCCTGTAACCAGAAATACAGGGCTCCAGTAAATTAAAATGTTTCACAATGCTATTTGGCTAGTAGTATATCACATTCACATCTATCCCCACAGTCCCAAAGTAAAAGTCCCTCCTTTTTGCTCACAAATAATGTTATATGCTGTTTCACTCACTGCAGGAGCGAGTTTTATGAGCCCAATGACCCAGAAGTAACTGTATGGGGTCGTGGCTTCACTCATAAGCCCAAGATGTGGATTTTAATTTTAAATAACAAAATAAGCCCCCAGAGGTTTTATTTAGGGTTCAGAAGTTGTTTACAGTTGAAAAACTGCTAAAAATCATGCTGAAAAAGCACTTTTAGTAGGTGTCACTGCTCTACTGCTTCACACTACCCTCATCCTGTTTCCTGTAACCAGAAATACAGGGCTCCAGTAAATTAAAATGTTTCACAATGCAATCTGGCTAGTAGTATATCACATTCACATCTATCCCCACAGTCCCAAAGTAAAAGTCCCTCCTTTTTGCTCACAAATAATGTTATATGCTGTTTCACTCACTGCAGGAGCGAGTTTTATGAGCCCAATGACCCAGAAGTAACTGTATGGGGTCGTGGCTTCACTCATAAGCCCAAGATGTGGATTTTAATTTTAAATAACAAAATAAGCCCCCATAGGTTTTATTTAGGATTCAGAAGTTGTTTACAGTTGAAAAACTGCTAAAAATCATGCTAAGAAAGAACTTTTAGTAGGTGTCACTGCTCTAGTGCTTCACACTACCCTCTTCCTGTTTCCTGTCACCGGAAATACAGGGCTCCAGTAAATTAAAACATTTCACAATGCAATTTGGCTAGTAGTATATCACATTCACATCTGTCCCCACAGTCCCAAAGTAACAATCACTCCTTTTTGCTCACAAATAATGTTATATTGGGAAGGGAGTGGAGAAAAACTAACTACGAAATCACCACAAGAAAAGCCTGACAGACAGCATGTCCGAAGAAACCATAAGTGGAAATAATAAACATAAGGGGTAACAGCACCATTATTGAGCGGAAGGGATGATGCAAAGCCAGAAAACACAGCATCATTGCAGAAAGATGAACAAAAGGAGAAAGACAAGCAGGAAGCATTACTAAAGAAGCAAGAAAAACAATGAGACATACTGAAATGCAAAGGACCAAAAAAGTTAGGTGGACTGAGCATGCAGCCATCCAAGATAAGGGCCCCAACATGGTCAAAGGTAGAGATAGTACCAAGTGCTATATGGCTAAGGCACTCATTGGAGGCCAGTGTGACCAATGAGGTTTTCCGGGCATCAACTGAGAGAGCTGCAGCAGATCGCCATCTCTAAAGCAGGACTCATTTCACCTCAGTCACAGCTGCAGTGAGCCACTTAAACAGGGTGAGAGGAATATGGGGGCCCGCTGATGACAAGGCCAAAATAAACACAGTAGGGGAAAGGGGGCAGAGACATTAAGGATAGTTGGGCAAAAGGCATGTATCCCTTACCAAAAGGGACAAGTAACTGGGGAAGACCACAGAATATGGAGTAAGGAACCACCCTCAAAGTGACATCTCCAAAACTCTGTGGGCTGGGTAAGACTGTGCTCAAAAAAAAATATAGCGGAGTACAATACCAATAATGGAGCACTTTGTTTTGGAGGAGTCGGCTCCGTGCATCCCTGTGAGCTAGGTGTGCAACTGACCAAGCCTGGGTCCAGTCTTCAGGGTGAACAACCAGGCCCAAGTCCCACTTCCACTGGTGCTTGGCTGATCGTGTCTGGTCATTAAATGGATATTTTTTTTATTAAAAGCCCAGCTTTTTTTTGTTACCAAGGAGCCTTAGTACGAGTATTGTTAAGTCAGTTTCAAGTGAAGTCATAAATACTGGATCTGTCTCACCATCTAATGCATCATAATGGGGATCTAGCCCAGAAGCTAATCTATCCAAGACAAGAAGCACTATACAATACACTGATCAGAAGCAACAAACTTTAAAGGCCCTATTTAAAAAAAAACAAACATTATTTTCAATAAATTAAACAAACCAGGATTTAAAAATAAAATCAAAACTTGGTAGTGTACTTTAAAGTTTTTTAAGCCAGCCTCCCACCTCTGACTCACTCCAGTGACTCACACAAGTCCAACAAGAAACACTTATGGGAGTGCTGCTTGAGCAGCCCTGCTATATAGGCAAGGCCTCACCTTGCTGCAATCCTCCACCACACCAGCAGGACTAGGGTAGTTACAAAAATGGGTGAGGGGGATGAGAGTCTCTAATGTTTCTCAGTGCTACAGACAATATTACAGGCTATTGGGAGCATCAGCTGGTTTGATCACCGAAAGCCTATCAGGGGCCATAGTGAGCATTGCCTGGGTTAATCATTGAAAGTACAAATGAGAACCCTTGTCTGCAGCAGCTTGTTTGATCACAGATATCCCAAAAGAGGTCAATAACGATGCAGTTATGTTCAATCACTCTATGAGTGACTCACTAGAGACCATATCCAGTATCAAATACACTCAGATGTAGCATACCAGAGAGGCTGCAGCACAACAGACAGGCAGGCTGGAAGAAGAGCAGTCAGTATGTAGAATGTATATTGTGGGTAAGCTGATGGAGACTATCCTGAAGGAGAGGCTGGTGACCCTCCTGGAGGCCAAAGGGCTACAGAACAGCACATAGCATGGCATCATACATGGCAGATCCTGCCAAACCAGCCTGGTTGAGTTCTATGACTGGGTAACTAGGCAACTGGATGGGGGCCATACAGTGGATGTCCTGCACCTGGACTTCTGTAGGACATTCAACTCTGTGCCACATGGGAGACTGGGAAGTAAGTTAGAAGGCACAGGGCAGGTGCAAAGCTGGTGAGATGGGTAGGGAACTGGCTTCAGGGAAGGCAACAGAGGGTGGTGGTGGGTGTGGATCTCTCATCCCCATGGGTAGTGATGAGTGGTGTTCCACAGGGCTCAGTGTTGGGACCAGTATTGTTTGGGATATTCATTGCAGACATATCACTGGGCATCAAGAGCAAGACCAGTCTGTTTACTGATGACACCAAGATGGGAGTGGTGATGGATGACCTAGGGGGATGGCAGAGGTTGCAGGATGATATGGCCAAGCTGGAAACCTAGTCAGACAGATGGCAACTGCTGTTCAATGCCAAAAAGTGCAAGGTGCTGCATTTTGGGATGAAAAACCCAAGGAGGAGTTACCAGCTGGGGGAGTGCAGCTAGCCGAGACAGAGGAGGAGAAGGATCTAGGGGTGTTTATTACGGGGTCAATGAAAAACTCAGCACAATGTAGGAAGGCAGCTGCAAAGGCCAACAAAATGCTGGGTTGCATTGTAAGGGGTATATCCTCAAGGAGAGGGGAGGTGATTCTGCCACTGTATAGATCATTAATTAGACTGCACCTGGAGTACTGCATGCAATACTGGCACCTGTATCTGAAGAGGGAAATTAAGTTACTGGAGGTGGTGCAGCGCAAGGTGGCAAAGATGATCAAGGGGCTGGGGGACTTACCACATGAGAGGAGGCTGAGAGAGTTGAACATGTTATTGCTGGAGGAGAGGATGGATGAGGGAATATGATTGAAACCTTCAAGTACATGAAAGGAATAAACAAGACAGGTATGGAGGGGCTGTTCAAAATAAGGGAGGGGAGGGACACCCAGGGCAATGATATGAGACTGGAGGGAGGAAGGTTCAGGAGGGAGATAAGGAGACAACTTTTTTACAGAGAGGGTGGTAGCTGGGTGGAATGCGTTACCGGTGGAAGTGGTATCCAGTAGAACAATTGGTTGCTTCAAAAGGGGCTGGGACAGGGCAAGAGGAGGACCAAGAAACATTGAAACATAGAAACATAGACTTTGAAGGTAGATAAGGACCACTTGGCTCACCCAGTGTGCCCATTTCCCTACCTACTGGATAAGCTACAGATTCTAGTTAACCAACAGCCTACTTTCTGCCACCCCCCACTACAATTGCCTTATGTCTGTCCCATGCATGTTTGAATTCCCCCACTGTTTTAGACCCATAACCTCCCCAGGAAGGTGGTTCAATGCATCCACCACTCTCTCCGTGAAAAAAAAATTTCCTCACTTACCCCTGAGCCGTCCCCCCCCATCTTTAAATTGTGCCCCCTTGTTCTTCCACATCTCTTTTTCTGAAAGATGCTACTACCATCCTGGACTTTGTTGATTCCCTTGAGGTACTTGAACATTTCTATCATGTCCCCCATCCCTCCTTTCATCAAGGGTAAACATATTAAGCTCTCTCAGTCTCTCTTCATATGGTTTCTGATGCAGACCCTGCACCATTTTAGTTGCCCTCCTCTGGACTGCTTTCATTCTGTCTATGTCCTTGCATAGATGAGGTCTCCAAAACTGCACACAGTACCCCAGATGGGGTCTCACCAACTGTCTGTACAGAGGGATAACCACTTCCCTTTTTCTACTTGTGATGCCCCTTCCTATGTATCCCTGTATCCCCCAGGCTCTCCTCACTGACTTCTCACATTGCTTACCAACCTTTAGATCATCTGATATGACTACCCCCAGGTCCCTTTCCATTTTTATTGTTGTTAGTACCGCCCCTGCTATTGTGTACTCTTCTCCTGGGTTTTTGTTTTCCAGGTGCATTACTTTGCACTTCTTTGCATTGAATCCAAGTTGCCATATGTCTGACCATTCCTCCAACCTTGCCAAGTCACTTCTCATCCTTTCTACCCCCCCCTTGTGCATCGACCCTGTTACAGATCTTTGTGTCATCTGTAAAGAGGCATACCTCTCCCTCCAGACCTTCTGCAATGTCACCTATAAAGATGTTAAAGAGGACTGGACTCAGTACTGAGCCCTGAGGTACTCCACTAGTAACCCCCCTTTCTTCGGAATGTGTTTCATTCACTATTACCTTCTGTGTCCTGTTGTGCAGCCAGTTTGTACCCAGGCTACTGCCCTGGGACCCACTCTCAAGCTGGCTAACTTGATTATTAATCTTTTGTATGGGACTGTGTCAAATGCCTTGCTAAAGTCTAGGTAGGCCATATCCACAGCCCCTCCCTGGTCTATTACTTTGGTCACCCAGTCAAAGAAATCAATTAGATTCATCTGACATGACCTTCCTGCTGTAAATCCATGCTGCTTTGGGTCCTGTGCCCTGCTGGCCTCTAGGTACTCAACAATTCTTTCTTTCAGTAGTGATTCCATCATTTTCCCTACCACTGAGGTCAAACTTACAGGTCTGTAGTTTCCTGCTTCTGCCTTGCTCCCACTTTTGTGAAGGGGAATCACATCTGCCCTCCTCCAGTCATCAGGTACCACCCCATCCTCCCATGATTTGTTAAAAAGTGTGGTCAGTGGTGTCACTAGGTCCTCCCTTAGTTCTTTTAGGATTCTAGGGTGAATCCCGTCAGGCCCCATTGCTTTGTCCACCGTGAGTTTTAAGAGTTCTTTCAGGACTCTTTCTTCTGTAAATGGACTGGTGTCAACCCCCGTACCCAGAGTGCTTCTATTGTCTGGTTTAGGTAACTCCTCCTCATCTTCTTTTGTGAATACTGAGCAAAAGTATTCATTCAGTATCTCTGCTTTTCATTGTCTCCTCTGCCCACTCCCTCTCCTTTATTAATCTTCACTATTCCTTCCTTAACCTTTCTATGCTCCTAATGTACCTATAAAGGTCTTATCCCCTTCTTAACTGAATTGGCAATTTTTCCTCGGTTTGGGCTTTTGCTATTCTGACTGCCTTCCCCACTTCTTTCTGCTTTAATTGATACATTTCCCTGTCGTACTCCTTCTGTGATTCCTTATACTTTTTGAATGCAGCCTTTTTATCCTTAACCTTCCCTGCCACCTCTTTTGAGAACCATAGTGTTTTTTTACTCTGCTTTGTTTTCTTTCTTTCACACAAAGGCTTGTTGCCTCTATGATGGCAGTTTTGATTTTTCTCCATTGTTCTTCCACCCCTCCCTTTTGGCCATTTGCTAGTGTATTCCTCAGGCATTTACCCATTTTGCCAAAGTCAGCCTTTCTAAAGTCAAGTATCCTTGTTTTTGTATGGCTTGTCTCCATGGTTGTGCTTATTGTGAAACACACTGTGCAGTGGTCACTTGTTCCCAGATGTCTACTGACTTCTAAATTTGTGATCCTCTCTCCATTTGAGAGTACCAGGTCTAGTATTGCTCCCTCCCGAGTGTGTTCCAACACTAGCTGTCTAAGGCCTGCCCTCTGCAGGGCATCAAGAATGACCCTGCTCTTGGATGTGGCTGCAGTACATGTCATCCAGTTAAAATCTGGCATATTCAGGTCCCCATCAACAGTATCTCCCCTTTTTCAGCCATTTTGAGAACGTCCTCTATCATTTTCTTGTCCATTTCGTCCCCTTGAGATGGGGGTCTGTATACAACCCCTGTGCGGATTGTGATGCCATTCCCTGTCTCTAAGGTGACCCAGAGTGCCTTCTGTCCTCCCCCTTTACTTTTTAGTTCTGTAGCTTTGATCCCTTCCCTTATGTATAGAGCTACTCCACCTCCTTTTTTCCTATCCCTGTCCCTTCTGTAGACTGTGTACCTCGGTATGTTGACATTCCAGTCATGGTTCTCCATGTACTATGTTTCTGTGACTGCCACAATATCCAATTGTTCATCTTCCATCAAGGCTACTAGCTCAGGAAGCTTGTTTCCCAGACTACGGGCATTGGTACTCATTGCCCTCCATTTAATGTTGGCTTTATCCTTTTTCCCCTCATGCCTGCTCTTATTGCCTTTGTCTATTTTTCCATTTACCCCTGTTCTGCCCTCTGCTGAGCACTGTACCTCAGTGTTTACCTTACTACTCGACATGTTTTGTGGGGGGAGGCTTGAAATTTCCTGCCTCTTATCAGCATCTCCCCCCATGGCTAGTTTAAAAGATTGCCAAGGAAGCATTTAAACCTGTCACTTAGGAGCTTGGTTCCCTTTGTGGACAGATGCAGACCATCGTGCCAGTATAGACCTTTATCTCTCCAGGTATACCCCCAGTCCCCAATGAAGCCAAAGCCCTGTGCTCTGCACCAGTTTTGCAACCATTCATTAAACTGCATGGTGTACAGGGAGGGGCATCTGCAAAATTAGGGATGCTAGCTGCACATTTGAGCAGACTTGATAGACTACTAGGCCTTTATCTGCTGGCAAATTTTGTATGTTTGTATAACTGATACAAGGGGACAGATAGGATCCTATACTCAGTTGCAAATTGAAAGTTGCAAAGTGGTCACAATGACTACGTTTCACCACTGTTCTAAACTGCACCACTTTGCAGCACTATACACAAAGGTATCATAAGCCTTTGCCCAAGCTGGCACATTGATCAATACAGTACACCAGCATAGGGAAAGAGGTGGGGACCAGCATCCTACTGAAGTGCTGTGCTACATTCATATACTTTCTGACCCCAGAACAGCCTCCCAACTGTGACAACTCGTCTTATCCATGTGGAACTGTGAGAAGCAGTCCCATAAGAGTGGCACAGGTATGCTGTTGTACTAAGAGAACTTGACAAGGAACTAGTAGTGTAAACTACTCATGTGGGAATATAGGGCTAGGGAGGAGGGGTTCCACTTGGCAGTAGTGATATAGATACAGTACATACTGTATATATGGTAGTCCACATGCCACTGGGAAACTAGAGATGACTAATAACAGATGTAATAGGTCAAGATTGATGTGGCCCGCAAGCAGACTATATGGTTTGGGGCTGGGGGACATCAGCATCTTATACCATGGCACCAGGACATGGCATCACACCATGTGACTGGCACAATGCTGTGCTCAGATTCCATGGTGGTCACACTGTGTATGTTTATGGTCACAAATGCTGCTTGCAACCATGAATATCAGGCGACCATCATTTTTGTAAGCAGTAAGACACAACAGGGTGAACAGTTCGGAGTTATACCTGCATGCCCAGAGCCATAGTGAGAGCTGATGCCACAGCCCATGGAAGTGTGGGTATAGGTCAACACCATCTATCCTTGAGTGTATTAATGTGTTTAGAAAAATGCAATTTAAAATTGGTTTTGCACTAATATAATTTAAAAAAAGTATTTTAAAATGTTTGAAAAAAGAACATTTTATAAAAATATTTTGTAAAATACGCCTTATGTTGGTACGGTTTCACTAGAAAGTGCTATTGGTGCAGTTTTTCTGTGTAGTAGTATGGGAGAACATGGAGGTGGTGGCTGATGCATAAGAAAGCAAGTTTGGCAGTGCCTAAAGACACATGAAAGTCTGAGGTTACTGTTTTTTTTTAATTTGCAGATAAAAGAAACAATCGAGTGACTGAGTGAACTGAGTGGACTGGCAGGCACACCAGTGGCCAGGGGGGTCAGGATGTAGGGCTTAGGCAGCATATAAAGAAACAGGAGTAAAGGTGAAAAAAGTGGATTTGGAACTGACTTTCTTACCAAGTTTCCTCGGTTACCCCACGACTTACTCTCGGTTGCTTTCTCTGTGTCTCTCACTCATTCTAGCTCAGAGTGGAGAAAAACATGGCGACTACTTCAGAAGTTATGAGTATGGTTGGAGCACATGGTCTCTTTATGTAAAATGGCAGGCTGGCTTGTATTACATAGAAACATAGAAGTTGATGGCAGATAAGGACCGCAAGACCCATCCAGTGTGTCCATTTTTTCTACCTTAAGAATATGCCATAGGCCTTTACTCTGTCAACTGCCTATTTATTCATACTCATCTGTATTGCTCCCTTATGCCTATGCCATGCCTGTGTGAAGCCCTGCACTATATTCATATCCACCACTTCCTGAGGTAGGCCGTTCCATGCATCCACCACCCTTTCTGTGAAAAAGAACTTCCTCGCATTACCCCTTAATCAGCCTCCCTCTAATCTCATGCTTTGTCCTTTTGTCCTGCTATTTTTCTTATATTGAAACATGTTAGACTCTTTCACCTCGTTAATGCCCTTAAGATATTTGAATGTTTCAATCATATCACCTCTCTCCCTGCTTTGCTCTATGGTATATATATTGAGCTCCATTAATCCATCCTCATATGTTTTCTGTTGCAGACCCTGCACCATTTTGGTTGCCCTTCTCTGGACTGGCTCCATTTTGTTAGTGTCCTTGTGCAGGTGCTGCCTCCAGTACTGCATGCTGTATCCCCTCCCTCTTATGACTTTTGATGCCCCTAGTAATACACCCCAACATCCCTACTGCTTTAGTGGTCTGCTTGGATGATTTCAGGTCATCTGTGATGATGATGCCCAAGTCTCTTTCTTCCTTTGTGACTGCTAGCAACTTCCCTCCCAGCCTATAGGTGGCTTCAGGGTTTCTCTTCCCTATGTGCATGATCTTGCACTTCTTTACGTTAAACCCCAGTTACCACTCTTCTGACCATTTTGCCAGTTTATCCAGATCTCTTCTCATTCTGCCCACCCTATCTAGATCATCTACTCTATTGCAGATCTTGGTGTCATCTGCAAACAGACAAACCTTACCCTCCAGTCCATCTGCAATGTCACTGATGAAGATATTGAAGAGGACTGGCCCCAGGATTCATCCCTGAGGTACCCCACTTCAGACTTACATCACTTCTGACTGTTTACCATTTACCACCACTCTCTGTTTTCTGCCTGCCAACCAGTTTGCCACCCAGTTGACCAATCTCTGACCCACCCCGAGCCTATCCAGCTTATTAATCAATCTTCTGTGTGGAACAGTATCGAAAGCTTTGCTGAAGTCAAGGTAGACGACATCAACTGCACCCCCTTGGTCCTCCACTCTGCTTACCCAGTCAAAGAAATCTATGAGATTTGTTTGACAGGATCCTCCTGTTGTAAACCCATGCTGTCTTGGATTCTGTGCTCCTATGAATTCCAGGTGTTGCACTATCCTTTCTTTAAGGAATGCTTCCATAATCTTGCCCACTACTGAGGTAAGACTGACTGATTTGTAGTTCCCTGCCTCCTCCCTGCTACCACTGTTGTGGAGCGGGATAACATGAGCTCTTCTCCAGTCTTTTGGGACCTCTTCTGTGCTCAGAGACTCACTAAACAGTTCTGAAAGTGGCTCTGCTAGTTCTATCCTTAGCTCCTTTGGTACCCTGGGATGTATGTCATCAGGTCCTATTGTCTTGTCCACCCTGAGCTTAGCTGGCTCTTGTAGGACCCTTTCTTTTGTGAAGAGACTTGTGCACACCTCCCCTCCCCCTCCGTGTCCATGGTGCTGAGCTGTGGGCCCTGCCCTACTGTACCTTCTTCTCAGTAAATACTGAGCAGAAGTATCTATTTAGGATAGATGCTTTTCCTTGGTCCTCCTCCACACACACCCCATTATCCCCTTTGATCTTAGCAATACCCCCTCTGGACTTTCTCCTTTCACTAATGTAGCTATAGAAAGTCTTGTCCCCCTTCTTTTACTGTTCGTGCTAGTGTTTCCTTGGTTTGGGCCTTTGCCTGCCTTATTGCCTTCCCTGCTTCCCTTAGGGAAGTTTGGTATAACTCCCTATCTTCGTCCCGCTGTGTTCCCTCACAAGATTAACATTACATTACAAGACACTGTTGGCTGATAAATATATGATTTTGGATTGCTGTTGGGAATTTAGTAAGATATGGCTTTGGAATGCTGTTAGCCAATTAGAACCCACTTTCTAAACTGCAACTTAGTCATTGGGGGCAACTCCTTCCCTAGCATTCAAGTCTACTTACCCACCCATTTTATTGCACTCTCCTGACTTGAGATTGTGTAGTGGGCCCATAAATACCAATTTATTTTTTTTCAATCTCTTCAAACATTACATATGCACTCTACAGCATCAAACCCAATGCAAAGCACCATATAATGCAATTCCTTATGTTTATTGACCTACAGTAGTTTAATAACTTATTAAGTAGAAGTAATAATAATAATATGTACGGGTGCTGTTGCAATATACATGAGATAATTTTTTACTTTTTAATTATAGATTTTCAGATGACATAAGAAAAAAAATGAATAATACATCAACATATTTCATAATTACAAGCACTATATAATAATGTCACTAAATTATTTAGCATATCATTTAAGCAAAAGTAGCAACAATACTCCTGCATCATTTTAAGTTGGAATAACACTGATTTTGTCACATAGTCTGCAACAGATATTCTGGAGCTGGAATTCATCCCACAAACTGGCAAGTTATATTGTACTTATGTACTGTAAAAATTAATTTCCTAGCACACGTTAGAAAATAATGGGTCCTCATACGCAATCATTTCTCTCTGACACTGATTCAGAGGCAGAGCATACTATTATAGTTCTAAAAGAATTAACCTAAATTTAAATAATTTATTATTTCTGGCACAATCCAAACAGAAAATATTGATGCAACATTTTAAGTGCATAAGGGGCCTGATATAGTAAAAGCAAAAATACACATTGGACTTGACCTGTCTCCTGTAATCCAGGCACATAGAAAGAAGTATATTAATTTAAGGTCAGAAGGCTTGTTTATGCAAGGCAGTAGGTGTGGGATGCACTTTATAAAATTCTGCAATATTGCTGGCCTCATGTGGTGAAAAGAAAAATTAGTTTAGGGAACCTAATTATGCTATACTGTTTTTAGAAGCAAGTTTCAATTAGAGAGCAAGTGGAGTGAATACTGCAGGTGAGGATGAAGTGCAAGACATCGCTGATATGGCTACCACCATGTAAACATTATATGGAGAGGGGGGCTAGGATGAGAAAAAAAAGTTTGATTTCTTAAAATGACTGCTTTAGAGGATTTATAATCCATTTTTCTGTGATTTTTTGTACTGTATAAAGTTTATTGTATTTTGGAGAATTACTGGCAAAAGAGATATTGTGTGAACTCAAAGAATAAATTGGATGTTGAATTTATTCTCAAGTTTTTATAAGATGTGCCATTTTTTCCCTGTGGATTTTTATTCTCCTGGTCAGATCCCCCTATAGCAGTCCCCTGTTGGGACTTCATACAAGCCCCTTACCTTCAGTATAGGGGTTTCCCACTACTTGCCTCTGAGACAGGGCCATCAGAAAGGCCTTCCCAGGTTTGTCCATGTTCATAATATATAAACAGAAATGGAGTGGGAAACTGATGATGCCAAACATCCTGGTGAGTCTGTCAGAGTTGTTTTTAGCAGCCTGAGTCTGTGGCATCCCCCCACTGATCTACAACTCAGTCTTGCTTGCCTGATGATGGCTGCATGTGAGCTGGACTTTAAGCTGTTGTGCCACAACACATCCACTTACTGCATTCTGACAGCAATAGAGGTCTCTTCTGCCATTTTAATTACTTAGCAGTGCTGTGACTTTGGTATTCACAGTTTTTGATAGATATAAGAGATAGACAGATATATAGCTAGATAGATAGATAGATATTGTGTTAAGCACCTTACCAAGAGCTCAGTTCTCTGCACAGAACAACATATAATCAATCAAACAAGATTAAACATTACGTACACAGAAAATACATCAGACATTCCAGTGAAATTAAAATTTGTGGAAGAATAACATTGGATAAACTTAGATTGCAGTGAACATAAATAATATGAATATAAACAAGCTGGGGAAGGTCTGGTTAAATAGCCAGATTTCCTAAAGGGATCTGAAAATTCCTATCAAGGGACATGGCAGATAGACACAGAAAGGGTGTTCCAGAATCTAAGCCATTAACTGCAAAGTCATAGTGTTGATGTTAGGACCTTAAGCAATCCTTGATTACTGGAACACAAAATCCTTCTCCTGATATGGTATTCCTCAAGGTGATTAGTAGATTATGAATGTAGTTAGGGCCTTCATACAAACAACAAAGAATTGAAGTCACAGTGTTTCTTAAAGAGCTAGTGAATTTGTATGTTTTTATAGCATTTTGCCCTCCGGAGTACTGTATTAGTGTAGTTACTTAATGATTTGTAAAGGTAAACTCCTTATTATTGTGACGGTAATGTTAAGAAACTAGCACTGCCAGTGTCCTCTGACTAGAAGCCACTTCAGGATGGGCAGCTGGTGCACAGCTGTTAAAGTTATCGATGTGACGCAGTGGGGAGAAGCTTTCCATCACTCCATCACTTTTATCAGGCAAAGCAAAACCAGTGAAGGGAAGGAATTACATTGTTTGACCAGATCACATTACTTGTACATACTGTGCCCTAAAATATACATTGCCTTTTATTCTAATGTACTTTATTACAGTTCATTTTTACTTTTCTTTGATTAAATATTCTTTCAAGATGAGTGGAACAGCACACAATGCAAAGGTACAGACTGCAAAAGCTGTGCTTTGCATTACGTGGTGTGAACAGAGTGTGCTGACCTATGTACAATAATTACATTGTTTGCCAGTGTGAAAAAGTTGAAAACAAATGAAACACTGGCAGTTTAAAAAGCGATACACATTAAAAAATAGAGCAACCATGGGAACTACTGTGACAAAATGTTCAACGTCAAGAACACTTAGTTCAGCAAACCGCGTAATGCAAAGAGCGACTTTTTCAATCTGTACCTTTTCAGTATGTGCTATGATGCTGATTTTAAAAGAAAATCTAACAGCATTACAATAAATGGTAGAGAACATGATAGCATTATGTTATTTTACCACATTGAACTACAGTACTGTGTAGAGAAAAGGAACCTCTTCTTCACACTGACACCTGCAATGCCCATGGATTCAAAAGAGAGAAGCATTCATATTTGTGGTCGGTGGGCTAATGTAAACTGCTGTTGATTGCTGTATGCCTGTCATACCCCACATGTTAGTACAGGACCAGGATGGGCAACATGGAGCTGAAGTCTTTTCTTTCAAAAAAGTAATTTATATATATGTCTTGGTTTGTGATCCTGATCTTGTTTCCTGGCTACCCCATGTATCTCTTCCTGTCTACTTTGAGTTACTGAGATTTGTGCAATAGAAATGGTCTGGTTTCTGTGACACAAATGGAATCCATTTGGTTTCCTTTTCATCCAAGGCGAACAATTAAAGTGTCTGTCACCTTCTCAAGTGAATCTATTACAGCCGAACATAATATTTTGGCTTTTAAGCATTTAGGAAAAAAAACAGAACAACTCTGCAAGGTTAAGCAAACTCACAAAACAATGGAAATGCACCCCAAATATAGATATTTACAAGCATAAATAAGTTAAGACAGAATTTATTTTGGAATACATAAAGATAACAGTATGGAAAACTGCAACAGAGACTTTTGACAGAGGAAGAGCACTGCAAACATCATCATCAGCCAGCAGAAAGTATCTTTACTTCCCCCCAGTGTGTAACTTCTGGTTTGCTCGTGACTGATGGTGACCATCACCATAAGGGAGTGCGCATTTATAAAAATAGAAGAACTAATAAATAAATGTGCTACTGTTTTGGAGAAGGCCATCCCTTCATTACATGAAAGGCTGGTAAGGACATTGGAAACACCAGAAACATTCTTTTCAGGCTTTTCCAATACACTAGCTCTTTAACAAACTGTTACTACAGCGTATGGCGAACTGGTAAAATATGCTCTCACTTTGGAGTTAAAGTAAGGACCTTGCTGCTGCATTCTGTATCAGCCATAGGCAATGCACTGGGTCTGTGGGCAGACTCTTTTAAACACAATGCAGTAACTCAGGCATAATGCAAGAAAAGACTGTATTTGGGTCCTCAGGTCATTTGGATTAAGGTAGGGGTGCAACTTATTGATGCTGTTGAAATGATAGAACTGCTCTGTATCATCACCAACACCTAAGGAATCATGGACAGGTCACTCTTTAGTTCAACATCCAGGCTGTGGACTACCTTCTGTGCCTCAAACTGTACCCAATCAAAAGTGAGAACCTGTGGCAGTGCTTGAACATTATATCAAGTGATGCTGGCCCACCAGCAACAACTCAGTCTTGTTAGGATTTAGTCCTAGTCAACTGATGAGCATCCATTGTCTGATTTCCAACAACATCTCTCAAACACAGACAGAGTCTCCCTTTGTGTGATGAAAGACACAGAGAAGAATTATTTGCATAATCTTGAAAACTCAAGCCGTACTTTCAGATCAGATCTAGAGGTAGCATGTATACCACCAATAACATCAGAGGCAAAATTAATCTCTGCTCTGTAGGAGACCAGATTTGATGGAGAATGGGTCAGATTTAAAAACATCCAATGCAGCCATATATCCATGCTCAGTGAAGGAGGACATCAGTCAGATCACAAATTTTTTTCAGATGATCGATAACCTCATGGTGTTCCATGGTATCAAACACTGATGACAAACTGAAAAAGATCTATCAAAGATAGCTATCAGTGATCCAGTGTTAAGAGAAGTTCATTCATCACCTGTATTAGCAGTCTTGGTGATATGTTGAGCTTGAAATCCTTACTGGAATAGTTCATAGAACTCAATTTCCTGCAGATGCCTTACCAGCTGTGATACTGCCACTTTCATAATCTCACCAAAAAAAGGAAGATAAGAGATTGGCCTGTAGTTTAGATGATCATCAGGATCAAATGACACATTCTTCAGAAGGAACCTCACTGCAGCCTCCTTCAATGCCATAGGAAAGTTACCCTTTCTCAAAAACAAATTGATGATCTCTGTGAACACTGCCACAGTACCTCACAATAAAACTTTACCAGATGTGAGGGAACTGGGTCTGGGGAACTGGTTGGCTATAGCTCCACCAGCACCTAGATAATTCTCACAAAAAATCATCCAGTTGAAATTCATTCCATGCAAACAAGATTCATTAATTTTATCTCTTAGATCACTGCTACATTGCATTTCATGAATGTAGGCTGTATTATCACTAGTGTCTGCAACTTTGTACATGAAGACTTGGGCAAATGTTTTCTCTTCTCCACTGAGCCTGGCACCACAGTCGGACCAAGGCAATCAAGGTGGTGAAGCTGGTCAACCAGCATGAAGAGGGTTTGCAGGCTTGTTCCTGTCCTCTCAAATTATGCAAGAGTTTTCTTCTCACAAAAATTAGTGCCCCCTGGTATCATAAACAGTGTGATGCTGGGACCAGTCTGTCAGAAAGAGAGATAGATTTCCTCCACTTGTGCTGTAACCATTGTCCAAGCAATTTCAAATAGTGGAGCTCATCATTAAATCATGGTAAGCTATGTCAATAAACTGCTGGACAGAACATGCTCCTCCATGTTGCTTGTGGACAGGATGCCCTAACTACTGCCATTTACTACTACAATAACCACTCTGGTTGAGGCAGCTAAGATATTCAAAATGTCCACTTGGTCTCAGAAAACTCCAAGGTCAAGGCTTCTCCAGGCCCAAGACTGGATTGTTTTGTTAAGGATGGGAAAAAAAAAACCAGCAATGCCATTAAGCTAAACATGATGGCATAGTGGTAATACCAGACTAGTGGATTTATTTAGAGGTTTTCCACCTCTACCCTCATAAAAAAAATGAGGAAAGAGTATATCTAACTTCATAGGTATGCCCAGATACCATCTGCTTAAAATCCAGCACATCATTTCCCATAGGAGGCCAGATGCCAAATCATGGGAATTATCATCTACCCAGACACTGAATTTGACAAGAAAAATAAGACTTGATGATATCAGCACTGGTGCTGACAATAACTTCAGAAGTTCCTGCAAGAAATCACCATAGCCACCGGGCACCGGGGGGGGGGCATGAAGGGTGCATTAAACCAAATAGAGCTGGTAATCCAGGTGCCAAAACATGAGACATGAGTTAGGCATAATCTAAAAATACCTTGGTCACTTCAGGGAGAATGCCACACGCTTAAGGACTGATTTAAAAATGATGGCCACCCCACCATTCCTGTCCTGTGCAGGATGTATCACACAGTAACCCAATGGAACCAGGTCAGAAAAATTTGAACTCTCATTATTGTCCAAGCAAATACTCTGTGATACAAACCAAGTCAGTAAATAATGACATTTCCTGTTATAGCTGTCTTATTAACACTGACGTGGCATTTACCAAAACTACCATCACTGGAGGGGCTTTGCCAACTCAGTCACTTCCCACATTTGGACTAGCATGGATCAGTGGTTGTCCTCTAGATGGTAATGAGGTGTGCAGATTGTTTTTTTCTCATTAACAACAATGCCTTTGTCCAATGCACTGATCTTTGACTTACATGCATAGTCCCTCTGACCTACTCTCTTGATCTCTGGATTGGATGTGTTAGCTCAGATGTACCTCATCTATCAGGTTATTTGACTGGAAGAGGCCAGTGGTCTGGATTTTTGCATGGTGGTGGAAGCCCCTGCAGATATCTGCAACATTGATGGTGTCAGCACCCGAAGCATTAGGAGTAATGTAGAAACCTACATGGGTAGCCCATCAATGCAGCAGTACAGCTACCACTTGTAGCCCTGGTGACCCAGATTTGGGTGGGAGCTTAGATCATTGAGGGGCAACTGGGGAAGGAGGATTGAGCATCTCATGAACAGCACTCCTCCTTCAGGGAGGGGGACTATATGTCCTGCATCATGCTTGCCACCTAGCAGAGACTGGCTGGAAATCAGGACCACTTGACATGGGTGGGATGCTGCTGGACATGGACATGGCCATGAGGCTACATGTATGCCATTACATGACAATGTCCCTAAAGTGAGACCATCTGGTGGAACCCTCCTACCCCAATCATGGCAAGATGACAGTCCAGTCCCCCCCCCCAGGCCCTACACCACTGACTGGGAGATCGTCACATCTGGTCCTGCACCAGAGGGGCTTGGCTAACCTCAATGGTCTCACTAAAGGAGAAAGCCAGGAAATACAGGTAGACAGGGTAGGTGGTGGGGGGGGGGAGCTGGTTCCAATGGGGAGGAAAATAAACAAAGAATTGAAAAAAGAGCTGTATATCAGGTCTCCTATTCAGTTTCATCTCGGCAGTCAGAGTCCAACATTTATTAATTATCTGTTTTGGTTCATTTTTGGTACTTGCATTTAAGTGCTGTACAATGCTTAACTACCCACTAGCAATTTAAAAAAACCTGAAAGGAACCCACTTCACTCCAAAAAATAAGTAAAATACACCCACACACTCATAACCAGCTGCTGTAAACATGCCAACCCAACCGGTAGCACACTATCACAACTACTGCTTGTCAGCGAATACCAACACAGCAACAAAATCTTGCTAGGTCACTGTGGTTGTCCACTGTACAGTGTCGCTGTGAGTCCTAGTGATTTGTCCCCACCCTGAACCAACTCTAAAAAAAAAAACACTTTGTCTCGATGGGAACAAAGCTGACGGTCGGCATTATTCCCGTCGCTGGTGTCTTTTAAAGATTTGTTGTCTCTATTCCTCCAAGTCTTGCAGCCTGACCCCCTTCACAAACCCAATGAATCATGAAAATCCAAGTGATGGGGACAATGTGAAAAGTGAGAACTGTCCAGCCAGTGTTCTTTTTCTTGTCCTGTTCTTATACTCACAGTTTGAGGGGGGCTTGGCAAAGGGGCGCAGGGTGTACTCAACTTCCTTACATACAGTGAGTCCTACCTTCTGTCTCTTTTCTGAGGGTTCAGTACATGCTTAGTTAATAAATCATTGGTTACCATAAGTCTCTGCCCCTCTGACTAGAGGGTGACTCTGGTGCACCTTCTGCAACAGGCTTAGGAAAACATAAGTTGGTACTGCAGAAAAGCTGTTCACACAGTTTAACATTTATTGTATTTATTGCATGCAGAACTTGATTCCGGATTCTCTTATAGTTGTGCATGATTGTAGCATATAGTATGAAGTCAGACTTCATGTTAGGGACCAGAGAGATGATTCCTTTAGATGCTGTCCCACATGGGAGCACTGGTTCAAATTTTACAATCCATTAAAGTTTGCCCTTTATTTTAGGCTGCAACAACTAAAGAAAATAGGCAGATACAATGGGACTTTGGCCCATAGGATTGCTTTTCCTACTGGCATCTTCCCATAAGAGCATTGTAACACTCTGGGCATCCCCGCTCTTATTTGGAACTGAAACCCATACTCTGTACTCAGTGGCCCATTCTCATTCTCTCTCTCTCTCTCTCTCTCTCTCTCTCTCTCTCCCTTAGGATCTCTGGCTCAGTTATGGCAGCATTCTGGTGCCATAGGAATTTGCCCTACAGGTTTACACACCCATATATGGACTCTGTGTCAACCAGGAACAGCTGGGCCTGGCCCTTCAGACATCTCCAATAGTGTCACAGGACTTGTTACAAGACATGCATACTTGCTTTGCAGGCTTACAAAGATAGACTCCAGCATGGCTTATGTGGACACACTGAACCCAAGACTCACCTAATCTTGAGCCTGAAGTACCCCTCAGCCACATAGCTGTAGCCACAGCTCTCCTGGACCATTTTTTTCTGCAGGATCACCTAAGAACCAGTTTCAGCAGAGGACACAATGCACTATCATTCTCAGGGCCATTGCTATATGCCAGCAAGAGGTTTCTTCCAGTAACAAGGCTCACTGAGTCACCATCTCATGCCAGTCCTGGCATACCATGCTTCTCTGAATTTCATTCTCTTGAGACTCACACACTTTAACCAGGCTCCTCTTATAAATCATTAGGGCCATATCAAATCAGACCCTACACAGTGCAAGGGTGGGGGTAGTTAGCAGGCCTATTCAGTAACTAAGGGTGAGAGAAGCTGGACATTGGCAAATTTGCTTTAGCTTCAATTTGGGCCCAATGAATCTGGTTAAGTTTTGATAATGTGACTGAAACACCTCAGGTCAAAATGCACTAATTGGAATGGGGTCAAGATGACAAGTATTGGGTAATAAAAGCCTTGAAGAGAGAAATGAATATAGCTTCCTTGTAGCAGGTGATGCTTCTGGCTTGTCACTACTGGGGATTGCTATGTTTGTGGTGGTGGGATGGAATCTCCATCCACTAGAACAGCATGCTGAGATAGAGTAATACATATTAATTGCTGACCTTAAGGCATACCCCACATAGTCTCTGCTTTACCTCCATTCCAAGTTCTATATCTTTCCTGGCCAGAAAGATTTTCAAAATGCATAATCCCTAAACAAAAAAAGAATCAGGAAGCATACAGAACAAATTAAAACAAATTAAATTTATTGCCTTATGCTGCCCTTCACAATATTTTAGCATCCATAAACAGCAATTGTTTAGATTGTTTTTATATGTCACACACACACACACACACACACACACACACACACACACACACACACACCCTATTTTTGGTCAGTTATAACTCAGCTGTCCTTAGGCCCAGGGACTTGCAAATTGGCAAGCAGAATCCTTTTGGCAGATTATGTGAACTTGCCAATATTGAAAAAAATTATAATTTAGTAGTTTTAGAACATTACAGATTAAAAGAAATACACTAAAATATGTATTTTAAGACACTTTTGTATGCATGAATAAGTAAGAAATGCCTTAGATTTGAAGTTGGTAGCTTTCAATTTGTTAGATATTTATCCAATAGTGTACTTGAAATGAAACGTCAAACAGTTTTAAGGTTATCTCAGTTTAAACAAGCATTTGTCAATGCTGAATGTTGCCTTGCTGGCTTTGGCATTGGTAGTACAGGAGTTAGAGAGAGGCATATTAGGAATGGTCATGAAGTACTGAACTGACGCCAACCCCACTCCCACCCTGCAGAGACTGACAGGCATTGGGGTATGTCTTTGGGTTGTCGGCCATAACACTCATGCCATTTCACCTCACGCTACCCTGCAGACACTGACAAGTGTCACAGTGTGCCTTGGGGTCTTTGGGCCTTACGCTCAACTCATTCAGTAAGAACATACACTGAGATGGGTGCAGTATAGGAGAATGGGATGAACTTTGGGGCTGAAAAGTCCAAGGCACACATCAATGTCTGTCACTGGCTGCAGGGTGGGGGTGGGGGTGGAATGGTATGAACATTACAGCCAACAGTCCCAAGTCATACCTTTGACGCCCGTCAGTCTCTACAGGGTGGGGTGTTACAGTTGGAAACCCTAATGCCCCAGGCGTTTGTTGGTATTTTCACTCCAAATTTTCAACATGTGCTTTTTGTGACCCCACCTCACGAACAGTAGCACTATCAGTTTGTTAGACAAAAGGTGATTTTGCACAGCAATTGTGCCATTTGGCACCACAGGTGCGAAAACACATTTCAGGCAGGATGTGAAAAATGACAGCTATACTGTTCATGAGGAGGTATAAAAAAATGGCAATGTTGAAAATCTGGAGTGAAAATATGAAAAATTGGTGAAGTCACGAATGTGCATAGAAACTGCGCAACGCATGCCCGTAATGCAATTATTTTGGGGATTTTTCTAACCAAATTTTCAACACAGGCATTTTTGGACCTCCGCTCACGAACATTGGTACTGTAATTTTGTTAATCTGTCCCAAAAGTTGATTTCCCACAGCGACTGCGCCATTGTGTGCCAGATGTGCAAAAACACATTTTGGGCAGAATGTGAAAAATGACAGTTGTACTGTTCGTAAGGAGGTATGAAAAAATGGCAACGTTGAAAATCTGGAGTGTGGGTCAGCCTGGTGGCACTGAGGGTTGAGGCACTGGACGCCACACCTCGCACTGGGCTGGCGACCCAGGTTCGGGAATGAGCCCGGGCCGCTGGGGGTCGGCTGGGGAAGGAGAGGATTGAGTGTCCGTTGGACAGCTTTCTTCTCCCAGGAGGGAGGGGGGTCTGTGCTCGGTGCTTGACTAGCCTCTGGCAGAAGCCAGGGGCAGGGCAAGCATAGAGCAATACTTGGGGATGGGGAGTGGTGATGTCGGCGGTGACTCCATGACGTCAGGCTGCGTGCCACTCCTTCAGGAAAAAGGGAAAAATTGGTGACCAGTCTCCTAGATGATGGAGCACCGATAGAGACTCTGATTGCCTGCACGTGCCTGCTGACCCAACGAGTCTGACGAAAAGTTGATTGTCTCGGGGTGAATCCGCCCGCCCCGTACCCGCCTGGGGGGTACAGCCAAGGCTCCATGGGGACTCGATGGAGAACCAGGTAAGTTGTGGTGCGGGGACAATGTGTGTGTCTCCTGAAGTAGTGGAGACCGGTCACTGAGGAGAGGAGCATAAAGTGTATAAAAAAAAAAAAAAGAAAATCTGGAATGAAAATATTAAAAATTGTCAAAGTTACGAGCGTGTATGGAAGCTATGCAATGCACGCTCATAACACAGTCATTTGTTGGAATGTTTTCACCAAATTTGCAACATTGGTATTTTTGGGCCCCACCTCATGAACAGTGGCACTGTCATTTCATTAATGCCCCTTTACAAAGCCATGGTGAGGCTGCACCTGGAGTATGGGGTTCAGTTCTGGAGGCCTAATCTCCACAAGGATATAGATGCATTGGAGAGTGTTCAGAGAAGGGCAACAAAGATGGTGCATGGTATGCAGGGAAAGTCATATGAGCAGAGGTGTAAGGAGCTGTATCTGCACACGCTGAAGACAAGGAAAGGGGAGACATGATTGGAACTTTTAAAATTGTAAAGGGACTCAATAAAGTGGGAGAAAAGGAAGGAGGGGATCAAAACTAGAGATCACAGCCTCAGACTGCAATGAAAAAGATACGGGGCAATGTGAGAGGGCATTTCTTCAGGGAGAGGGTAGTGGAGCCCTGGAACAGTCTACCAGATGGAGTGGTGGGGGATAAATCGGTGGAGGAATTCAGTAGGGTATGAGACAATCATATCGGGCTGAGTATTGGAGGGTGGGGGCTAGCAGGGAGGGGGAGGTGTAGGGAAAAAAACAGGGCAGATTAGATGGGCTGGAATGGTCCTTTTCTGTCATCAAGCTTCTATGATTTTATATGATTTAATCAGTCCTGAAAGGAGATTCTACACAGTGACCACAAAATCACCTTTTGGGACCAAATAATGAGAGGACAGTGCATGTGTTCATGAGGTGGGGTCCCAAGAACCCCATGTTGAAAATTCAGAGCCAAAATTCCAAAAAATGGCTAAGATATCTACCTAATTTGACCCCCCCCATTGATGCCATTATATAGCTCACCGGCATTTCTTCATTTTACAGTTTGGCTTTGAAGAGTCCAGACATGTTCCCGCTCCACCGAAGATTGCAATGCTACCCTTCCGGAGGTAAATATGGGGTGAGTGGGGTGTGCGGAGGTGGGCTGCACAGAGGGTGGGTGGAGTGCGGGTTGGGGGAGGGGCACTATGGACAATGAGGACCGTTTCTTTTTCAGGTAAAAGGACATTGTGACACAGTTTATTAGGCACACTGGGGTGGGCTTCCAGTGAGCCATACAGTGGGGGTTGGGAGAAACATGCCAACACAGTTGGTTTGGTGTGAACAGCAGCACACTGGGGTGGGCTCCCAGTGTGCCACACAATGTGAACAAAGGACATTGCTAGATGGTTTGTTAGGCACACTGGGTGGGCTCCCAGTGTGCCACACAATGGGGGTGGGGAGGAACATGCCAACATGGCTGGCTTTGTGTGAGCGGCGGCACACCGGGGTGGGATCCCAGTGTGCCACACAATGTGGGGAGGTGGGTGACATGCTGACACGGGAATTGCACTCCTTATGTCAGCTTTGTTTGGGGATTGTGTGGCGGTGGCATGTTTGTTGAAATGTTTCGCCAGGCATGTATGGGAGGTGTGTCATCTCTGCTGGTGCATGACAAGCTTGTCTCTGATTGCAGCGGTGCATTTCTTTCAAGTTGGTGGCACTTTACATAAATTTTGCATCAGAGCTAGCATGTTGGCTAATTGGGGAATGAGGGACACACCTACTAAAGTATGCAGTGCATTCGTCAACACTGACACACCTCTCACTGTGCTATTACTACCAGAAGATGTTGCTTGCGCACACGCAAGACAACATAAAAAGGGGTATGCACATGCACAGAAAGATTTTGTTCAAAGTTTTTAACAGCTGTTTCCTATGTGCACAACTATTTGAAGAAAATATTTCACAGGTAGAGTTTGACTTTTCAGTCTTTGTTGGAAACAGTATATATGATTTTGCAGCTGTAGTGTATATCTGTTGATCACAATCTAATGTTTAAAGGGGACAGGAATTGATTACTTATGTGCAGCTGCTTGAAATGTCTTTCTTTTCATAAATTATATAAATACATCTAAAGGATCCCTAGTTAACTGTGTCTGAATAAAAGCTGTCAGTCGTGTTTTGTATTGTTTTCATTGTATGGACAACATTCTGTACAGTTCCTTTCATGGAACCAAGAATTTGGAGCTTTGACTATTTCACTTCATGGTTCAGAAAGTGCCCAAGGTTCTGAAACCATGAAGTGACATAGTCAAAACTCCATAATTCTTTGGTCCACGGAGGGAACTGCATAGCATATTGTCCATACAAAGAAAACAATACAAAACACAACTGACAGCTTCAGCCTTTCTTCAGGCATAGTTAAATAGGAATACTTTAGAGTTATGACTATAGTTTATGAAAATAGAGGCATTTCAAACAGCTGCACATAAGTAATCAATTCCTGTCCCCTTTAAGAGGACATGTGTATAAAGATTTCAGAAGAATGTGAAGGGGTACTTCTTGTGATTTTGATTTACTAGTGAAGTGTTCATGAGAGTAATATTCACAAGGCAACAATTTAGTGTTTGTTGTCAAAGACGTGCAAGAAAAGTAAATAGTAGGTACAGCAGTTGGAACAAACTCTGGTCAGAGCCGATATGGCTGTGGAGAACTTTAGGAGTGGCAAGAGTGTTGAAAAGAATATGCTGTTGCTGCACCAGAGTCAGATGTATCTAATACTGCATCGATTACAGAACTGCGCATGTATGATACTTTCACATGTGCAGTTTGTCCCTGAGTCAGCTGTGCATAACATGGCAGTGCTGACATGACTACATACAGAATGCGCAACACTTGCATATGCACAGTTTAAGTCAGCACTGCCATGTTGCACACAGCGGTTGTCAGTATCTCAGCAAAGCTATCTTGTGTCAGTGCATTGCACGCAGATGTAAACATGGGTAAACGTAAGACCCCATTGAAAATGAGATACTGCATCTCAGCCAGGCTAACTTGTATCAATACACTGTGAAAATGGGTAAAATCAAGACCCCCTGAAAATGAGATACTGCATCTCAACAAAGCTATCCTGTGTCAGTACATTGCCAAAATGGATAAAAGTATGACCTCACTGAATATGAGATACTGCATCTCAGCCAGACTATTCTGTGTCAGAACACTGTAACAGGGCTATAATAACTGGGGAGCATTGTCTCCATGAACTTGCATCAGATTTCTCTTGCACTAGGCATGTGCAGCCACCCCTCCTTCACTTAATGCCTGACATCATTCCTCAGCCCTGCATAACTCGCTCAGGAATTCACCGCACTCGAAGTCAATGGCGGTAAGTTATTTACTGGGCAACTGTTTTTTAACATAAGCTGGCAATGAAAAAAAATGAGCAGTTGTTTTTATCAGGAGCCATGGACTGCACTGAAACGCAACCGGTCTGTGGCTCCGTAGAAATAACTTTATTTTATATAGTTGCTGTGGCGAGAAAATGCTCACCAGTAATTATATAAAATAAAGGCTGGGTATGGGTATGTAAAACTCAACTTTTACACACACCCTCAGGGTGGGATGCTTTAATAAAGCCACTTGAGCTTCACTTCCAGGGTTTATGTGGTATTCCACCCCTTGAAGGGGGTGTAAAATCTCATTATAACCCCCGCCCAGCAATTATTCTATGTCTAACACCATCAAGAGGTTTTGGAGACATGTGAACCTTGAGGGCAAAGCTTGAGAGATGCCAACATTTTTCCAGGGCCTCTGTGATATGCTGCAGGTGAGTTTTAACATTTAAAATAAACAAGAACACAGAAAACAGAAAACAGCCTTAACATTTGTTATAGTAATTTTGCTGACATGCATAATGAAGTTAGTTGCATACATGTATTGATTTGAGCACAGAGGAAACTGTACAGGAGTTTTGTCCCAATTTTACATAGAAAATACAGGGAAAAGGAGGGTTCCCTACAGGGAAAAGCTTTTTTCAGTCTGGGAATACTTCAGTTGACACCGCTATGATTTCTTTGTCATCCCTTATGATGCCCCTTGCAACCTCTGAAAAGCCCTAAAACATTACCTACCTAGCATTTACCCTTCCTACAAATATAATACATGAATCTTTCAATGCCACTAATTGGATAGGTTCTGAAAGTGTTAACATAAATAAACTCTTCAAAGGAAATAGTTTAAATCACTGCTACACGCATACACTATACACACTGGGAGAGAGATGGTGTCCACCCCAGGATATTAAGGAAGCTGCAAAAGGAACTAGCAGCACCTTTGGTGACCCTGTTCCAGGAATCACCCAACACGGGTGTGGTTCCAGATGACTGGAGGAGGGCACATGTAGTCCCACTGCACAAAAGTGGTAGTAGGGAGGAGGTGGGGAAATACAGACCAGTCAGCCACACCTCAGTGGTGGGAAGTATCATAGAGACACTGCTGAAAGAAAGGATAGTGGCATACCTGGAATCCAGGGGTACCCAGGATCTGAGGCAACATAGATTCACAGCAGGATGGTCATGTCAAATGAATATGATAGATTTTTTTAATTGGGTGACTAGGAAAGTAAATCAGGGAAGGGCAGTAGACATCACCTAGATAGATTTCAAGAAAGCCTTCGATATCGTCCCACATAGAAGGCTGGTTAACAAAATGGATAGTCTGGGTATGGAAGACCAGGTAGTGAACAGGGTTGGGGTAACTGGTTAACAGACAGGACACTGAGGGTGGTTGATAAATGGGGTGCAATCTTGGTAGAGGGTGTGACCAGTGGGGTACTGCAGGGATCAGTATTGGGACCAGTCCTGTTCAATGTCTTCATTAGTGAGATTGCAGGGGGGCTAGAAGTCAAGGTCTTCTTGTTTGTAGATGACACTAAGATCTGCAACAGGGTGGATACTCCAGAAGGGGTGCAGAAAATGAAGAGGGACCTGGAGAAGCTTGAAAGATGGTTGGATATGTGGCAACTGAGCTTCAATGCAAAAATGTGCAAAATAATATACCTGGGTGGAGGGAACCCTGGGGAGAGCTACAGGTTGGGGGGGAGGAGCTGACTGTCACCAAGGAAACATAGAAACATAGACTTTGACAGCAGATAAGGACCGCTTGGCCCACCTAGTCTGCCCATTTCCCTACCTAAAGGATAAGCTGCAGATCCTATTTAATCAACAGCCTATTTCTTCCTACCCCCCACAAAAATTGCCTTATGCCTGTCCCATGCATTCTTGAATTCTCCCACAGTTTTAGACCCTGCAACCTCCTCAGGAAGCCTGTTCCATGTGTCCACCACCCTCTCTGTGAAAAACTACTTCCTCACATTGCCCCTGAGCCATCCCCCCTCTATCTTCAAATTGTGTCCCTTTATTCTTGCACATCTCTTTTTCTGAAAGATGCTACCCTCTTGGACTTTGTTGATTCCACTGAGGTACTTAAACATTTCTATCATGTCCCCCCTCTCCCTCCTTTCCTCAAGGGTATACATATTAAGCTTCTTTATCCTCTCCTCGTATGGCTTCTCTTGCAGACCCTGCACCATTTTAGTTGCCCTCCTCTGAACTGCCTCCATCCTGTCTATGTCCTTGTGGAGATGGGGTCTCCAGAACTGGACGCATTACTCCAGATGGGGTCTCACCAACTGTCTGTACAGAGGAATAACAACTTCCTGTTTTCTGCTGGTGATGCCTCTCCCTATACATCCCAGTATCCCCACAGCCCTCCCTACCGCCTTCTCACATTGCTTGCCAACCTTAAGGTCATCTGATATGATTATCCCCAGGTCCCTTTCCATTTTTTGTTGTTGTTACTACCTCCCCCCCATTGTGTAATCTTCCTCTGGGTTTTTGTTTCCCAGGTGCATTACTTTGCACTTCTTTGTATTGAATCCAAGCTGCCATACTTCTGACCATTCCTCCAACCTTGCCAAGTCCCTTCTAATCCTTTCCACACCTCCTTGTGTATCAACCCTGTTGCAGATCTTTATGTCATCTGCAAAGAGGCATACTTTTCCTTCCAGTCCATCTGCAATGTCACTTATAAAGACATTAAAAAGGACTGGACCCAGTACTGAACCCTGCGGTACCCCCACTACTAACCCCTCTTTCTTCAGAGTGGACTCCATTTACAATTACCTTCTGTGTCCTGTTGTTCAGCCCAATGTTTTACCCAGGCTACCAGCCTGGGACCCACTCCAAGGTTGATTAATTTGACTACTAATCTTTCCTGTGGGACTGTGTCAAATGCCTTGCTAAAGTCTAGGTAGGCCATGTCCACAGCCCCTCCCTGGTCTACTACTTTGGTCACCCAGTCAAAGAAATCAATTAGATTTGTCTGACATGACCTTCCCACTGTGAACCCATACTGACTTGGGTCCTGTGCCCCACTGGCCTCTAGGTACTCAACAATTCTTTCCTTCAGAATTGATTCCATCACTTTCCCCTACCACAGAGGTCAAACTGACAGGTCTGTAGTTTCCTGCCTCTGTCTTGCTCCCACTTTTGTGAAGGGGAATCGCATCAGCCTTCTTCCAGTCCTCGGGTACCACACCATCCTCCCATGATTTGCTATAAAGGGTAGTCAGTGGTGTCACTGGTTCTCCCCTTAACTCTTTTAGAATTCTGGGGTGAATTCCATCTGGCCCCATTGCTTTATCCACCTTCAGTTTTAGGAGTTCTTTCAGAACCCTTTCTTCTGTGAAAGGACTGGGATTGACCCCCCTCTCCAGAGTGCTTATGTTAATTGGATTAGGCACCTCCCCCACTTCCTTTTTTGTGAATACTGAACAGAAGTATTCATTCAGTATCCCTGCTTTTTCACTGTCACTCTCTGCCCCCACCATCCATTCTATTCAGCCTCACTATCCCTCCCTTTGTCTTTCTATGCTCCCTGATATACCTATAAAAGGTTTTATCCCCCTTCTTAACCGAGTTGGCTATCTTTCCTCAGTTTGTGCCTTTGCTATTCTGACTACCCTCCCTGCTTCCTTCTGCCTTAACTGGTACAGTTCTCTGTCCTGCTCCTTCTGTGTTTCCTTATACTTTCTAAATGGTATCTTTTTCTCCCTAACCTTCACCGTCACTTCTTTTGAGAACCATAGTGGCTTTTTCTTTCATTTTGATTTGTTTATTTGCTTCACACAAAGGCTTGTTGCCTCTGTGATGGCAGTTTTGATATTTCCCCATTGTTGCTCCACCCCTCCTTCTAGCCTGTTTGCTAGTGCTTTTCTAGGGCACTCTCCCATCTTACCAAAGTCAGCCCTCCTGAAGTCCAGATCCCTCACTTTTGTATGGCTTGTCTCTGTAGCTGAGTTTATCATGAACCACACTGTTTAGTGGTCACTTGTTCCCAAATGACTACCCACTTCTAGATCTGAGATCCTCTCACTGTCCCCATTTGAGAGTATGAGGTCTAAGATTGCTCCCTCATGAGTAGGTTCCAAAACTAGCTATCTGAGGCATGCCACCTGAAGGGCATCAAGAATGGCCCTGCTTTTGGATGTGGCTGCAGCAATGGTGCTCCAGTTAACATCTGGCATATTAAGGTCCCTCATCAACAGTATCTCCCCTTTCTCTGCCATCCTAAGTATGCCTTCTATCATATTCTTGTCCATTCCCTTCCCCTGACATAGGGGTCTGTATATAACCCCTGTGCAGATTGTGGTGCCATTTCCAGTCTCTAAGGTGACCCACAGTGCCTCCTCTCCTCCCTGTTTACTCTTTTGTTCAGCTGCTTTTATCTCTTCCCTTACATACAGAGCTACTCCCCCCTTCTGTCCTCCCTGTCTCTCCTGTAGGTTGTGTACCCTGGTATGTTAACATCCCAGTCATGGTTCTTTGTGTACCATGATTCTGTGACTGCTATGTTATCCAGGCATCCCTCTTCCATCAAGGCCACCAGTTGAGTGAGCTTGTTGCCCAGACTACGGGCGTTGGAAATTGACCTAAGGGGTTATCATCTCTGATGACCTTAAGGTATCAAAGCAGTGCTTAAAGGCAGCAGGGAGGGCCAGTGGCATGCTGGGGTGCATAGGCAGGGGTATCACTAGCAGGAGGTGGGAGGTGCTGATCCCATTGTATAAAACATTGGTAAAGCCTCACCTGGATTACTATGTGCAGTTCTGGAGGCCACACCTGCGTAAGGGCATAAACAAGGTGGAGACTATCTAGAGAAGGGTTACAAAGATGGTGTGGGGCTTACGCCACAAAACATATGAGAAGAGACTAATGGATCTCAATATGTACTCTCTGGAGGAGGGGGGGACACGATTGAAACTTTCAAGTACCTTGAGAGTATAAACAAGGTGCAGGTGGGGGACCTTTTCCAATGTAGAAAAGCACTAGAACAAGGGGGCACAATATGAAATTGGATGTAGGTAGATAAAGAGGTAATGTGAGGAAGTTTTTCTACACAGAAAGAGTAGTTGATGCTTGGAATAGTCTGACACAGGAGGTAGTGGGGGCAAGTACAGTGAAGGAGTTTAAGCACACTTGGGACAGGCACAAGATTACCTTGAGAGGGAAGGGAGTGTTGAAAAGCCATTGATCACATATGGTCACAGGACATATACAATGTATAGAGCCTATGAGCAGACAGGATGGGCCTAGTAGCTCTTATCTGATGACAATTTCTATGTTTCTATAGTTGTATGATGACCAAGAATGTAATTTGAAACTGCTCTGCAGTAAGATGCAATATCTGTTGGAAGTCATGTCAGTAAATTATTAGTCTCCAAAGATAGCAAGTCACATTGCAATAATAAACAAGCTGAAAAAAGATTCAAAGAAACATTCTCAGATGACTGCACTGTACCTGCCCTGTTCATGGCTCTACAAACAAATGGGGCATCAGCCTCAAGTGCTGTCAATACCTTGCCTTTCATCAACATTAAATGCATTACACAGTAGGCACATCTGCATGGCACCTGTCTATCTGGGTAAACAGAGGGCTTCAGTCTCCAGTGTTGTTAGTCCCACACCTTCGACCAGAATAAAATACTTCACAAAGTAATTAAATCTGCACTGTACCTGCCATGGTCATGGCCCAACAAACAGGGAGCTTCGAACTCCAGTGCTGTAAGTGACCAGTCCCTTACTTTTCACAAGCATTAAATATATCACACAGGGGACACACTTTATTTATTTAGTTATTTATGTATGTATGTATTGATTTTATTTAAATTGTGATGACCAGGTAGGGGCAGTGAGATGTGCAAGTTGTATAATACAATACATGGGAGAAAATACCAAGTAAATAAAAGATATTCTACAAACAGTGAACATTAGTTTATGTTTATCACAAATTTGAATAGACATGCATGATACTTGTCATTTTGGGTAAACAGAGGGCTTCAGTCTTCAGAGCTGTTAGTCCCTCACCTTCACCAGCATTAAATACATCACATTGTGGGGGGAGCCTCAGCTTACCCTGTACTTACTTGCACTCTCTCTGTAGATAAATAAAGGGCTTCAGTCTCTGGTGCTGCTAGCCCCCCACCTTTCACCAGCAACTTATACACAACAAAGTGATTAAGTCTTATGTTGGAGTCAGTATAGTATAGTGGTTAAGGACACTGACGTACAAACCTGGAGACCTATGTTTTAATGCACAGCCCCAATCTGCATACTGTTTGACCCTGAGCAAGTTACTTAACTGCCTTGTACTCCCAAGTCACACCAGGAAATAACTTGGGTTTAGTGTGCTTTTGCTGATTAACCAGTTTTCCCTTTCCCTAAGTCTGCACTGTACCTGCCCTTGCTACACCTTTGCCTACAGAAAAACATACAGCTTCAGTCTCCAGTGCTGTCAGTCCCTCACCTTTTACCAGCACTACATACATCACACTGTGGGAAAGCCTACATTGTAACATACTGCACCATCTCTGTATTTAAACAGAGGGTGTTACTGTTAGCCTCTAGCCTTTCACCAGAAATAAATACATCCTCACTACACCTCTGCCAACAGACAAACATAGGCTGCAATAAAAAAAAAAAAAAACTTTATACAGGGCAACCCCAGCAGTCAGATATAATCTGATTAGAGGGGCTTGTGTTGATTTCACATAGAGTAACAGCCAGATGCAAATGCATAAAATAACTAAAAATAAAAATCCTCACTTTCATTAGTGTCCAGCCCACTGTAGGAAAATGCAACATAATTCTTATTTTCAGTTATGAACAAATATAACTTTACCTCCCAAAACTGACAACCTTACCTTAACATGCAGCATAACAGATTCAAAGAAACATATTCTTAGACTAGCAGGATCAAAGGACATGGAATTTTGGAGTCTTTATCTTAATGATCAGGTGTTATTTAAGTTAGAAGCATTTGGCACTTCATGAGACAACAAAGTTTATCAGGCTTGCTAGACAGATGTAAAGGGCAGGAATCTTAGATGCTACAGTATATTGTTATTTATGTTAAAAACACTTGACAGGTCTTGAGTTCCAGAAACCCAGTAGAGAGAAGGGAGTATTTTATATAGCTGGGTAGTGATTTACAGTTGTTGTGGAAGATTCCACTGAAAAGTACTAATTTGTATGTTCTACAATATCCAATTTTCCAGCTGAGCTTCAGAAAGATGGCTGTAGGCTCCACCCACAGACATATAAATGAAGGGGATACACACACATGACTATGAAGACAAGCTCTGGCAGAGCCACTACGACTGTGAATGCATTAACTAGATAAGGGTGTTTCATTTGCTTAAACATAGACATTTATTTATTTACTTATTTTAAAAATATCAGATTTACAAACCTTTGAGTCAGAGACTCATTTACAAAGGCACTTCATCAAAACTAATACAAAGACAGCACAGTTAACAAGTCAAAAAACAATGGCTCGGAGAGCAGTCCGTTATAACAATCATTCACTGGAGATACATGGGTAGCAGTAGATAAACAGATTACATAGTTTAGGCACACAGGCACCACATCAAGAAGACCAAAGCAGTTCAAACAATATACAATAGCTAAAGCAAATAGACATCAGGAGTCAAAGAGAAGCCCAGAGTGTTTACATGAAGGCTGTTGCATATACACTAACTGAATCAAAGTACAGTACATTGAGAAAGGGCATATTTAAGCAATGAGGCACTCCAGGGTGTGTGTTATCATGTAATAATGTCACTCCTAGCGTGGGTTGAAGCATGAGGTGAAGCCGAGTGCTTCCACCACCCCAGGAGTGATGTTATTACAAGATAACACACACCCTGGAGTGCCTTATTGCAATTATACAATGACTTGTTGTTATATACAGAATAAAAAATACATTTTAA
Organism: Neoceratodus forsteri; assembly: GCA_016271365.2. NCBI lineage: Eukaryota > Metazoa > Chordata > Ceratodontiformes > Ceratodontidae > Neoceratodus > Neoceratodus forsteri. The sequence goes on along the minus strand of CM057454.1, from coordinate 1,016,765,122 downwards.
AGGATGTTTTTGTTAGAGTGGAAAATATTTCTTAAGAGAAAATGCAAGGAATGATCCAAATCCAAAGCTATGGTGATGTCATTGTGTAATAACATCACTGTTTCAATGGGTCAGCAGTCAGTCAGCTTCTTTCATTTTTCCTTGCCATTGTATAATTAAAAATAATGCCACCATCTGTATTACAGTTACCTATATGTTTTGCATTTTGTTCTATGCACTGTTATAGCAATCAACTCAACAGAACCAGGCCATCATATACATGAAGGTACTGTACTCTAACAGAAAACACTGCTGAGACAACTGTATGTTGTAACAAGGTGGAAGATAAACACAATGTTGAGACACGTCTTTGAAGACATTTGATGTATTTAATTCTTTTTTTAGAGACTAATATACAGTTCACACACAAAATTCATATAATATAAAAGTGCATATACCCAAATGCCAATGTAAATTTGACACATTTCATTATAAGCTGTTCTCTTGAAGGAAGATATTACTATATAAGGCCTAAAAATGGGCATCAAGTAAATGTAAACTGGGGTAGGTGTGTTATTGAGGGTATTGCATAGTTTATATTTTATTGCTGCTCCACCGGATCAGCAATATTTGCACAAGCTGTGCCCAGTCCAGATTTTAATGCTCTGGGCTGGGTCGGCTGATATTGGTTTTACCCATACCCCACTGCATGTGGCTTAGTGATATACTGTATAGGTGGCTACAAAGTCTAACCCATTGAAGGTTGAAGTTTCAGAAAACCATTATGCTAAAAATATCAAGACTCACTCCCTCCCTCACCCCCCAGTCACAATTAATCCTCTACCAAAGTCATGCTTAAATACTGGTGCCTCTACATCCACACCACTAAGCTTTTAATGCCAACATGCTTCTTTTTTCTGCTGCTGTGAGTTCCCCCATTAGTGAAGTCCCATTTTACTTGTGGCAGCCCCCCACAAAACCAGATAATTTATTTAAAAACATTTAGTTCAGAAATTTTTGTTTTATTATATCCATGGTCAGGAAAAATGAATTTGTAAAAGAAACCAAAACCCCAATTTATCAGTTCATTGAATCACATTTCAGCATGTTATGAATTTTTCAGATTCTATGTGTAACCTACAGTAAGTCAAACAGAAATTAGATACACAAATGCCTATTTGCAAGTGAAGCAAATGTGGTTATTATCATTCAGTTATAAACACCTATAGTCACAAAATGCAAGTTATGATGATTCAGTAGAATATAAACAGTAGCCCAAGGCTGGGTCTCTTCCCATGCAATGTCCTGCAAATATGGTGGTGTCAAATGGCTTAATGAGGTGCTGTGAGGTGCTAAGGGAACTTGCTATGCAGAAAGTTCCAGGAACACAGTGGTAAAAACTGGAACAATGGGTTCCAAGGAGTAATTAACTCTCTAGGAATGTTTCAACAAAACTACCCCATTCATTCACAGGTGTCAATGAATGTATTTGTTAACCATGCTGGTTTATCTTCTTGTTTCCCTCATGGTAAACATGTAAAACTACATTTGTGTTATTTTAAATGAAAAATGAGTGTTAAATAGCTTGTCCAGTTGGATGGCAGCTCTGATAGTTGTTCCAGTCTTTCTTTTCACTGATATAAACTGAGCCAGGAAAAAAAAGAAAATAGGGGAAAAAAAACAGCATTTTGTTTCTACAAGTCCCTAGCCTACACGGGGCTCTCCAATGATGCCCTAAACTGGTTCACCAGCTATCTCTCAGATAGAACGCAGTTAGTCAAGGTAGGACCCATCCTGTCCCCCCACCTCCCTATCTGCTCCGGTGTCCCCCAGGGCTCCATACTTGGCCCCCTCCTCTTCAGCCTATACCTCAACTCCCTCCCATCATCATGCACCGGAAATATGCTCCTATATGCAGATGATGCGGTCCTGTTCACCTCTGACCCTACCCCCCCTCAAACTTCACCAAACCCTCCAACACTCTTTCCGTGAGATTGAAGACTGGCTCACCGCCCAGCGTCTTACCATTAACTACAGTAAGACCAAAGTCATGATGTTTGCCCACCCCAGAACCCACTCAAGAACCTCTGCCCCCAATTTATCACTACCAACCAGACCCCACTAGAACTAGTTAGCCAGTTTAAATACCTAGGGATCACATTAGACCCTGCCCTAAGCTTTCATCGACATATCCTACACCTCTCAACAGCCCTTAGCTCTAGGTTGGGTGTACTATACCGTTTCAAACACTGTCTCACACCTGAAGCCTTAAAACATACCATAAACTCCTCAATCCTCTCCCTACTAGACTATGGCATCCTAATCTATAGTGCTGCACCATCCTCTACCCTAGACAGACTTCATCTCATGCTTAACAAAGCCTGTCGCCTCTTCCTTGGATGTGATCATCTTACCCACTCCTGCACCCTATACAGCAGCACAAACTGGCTAAACCTTGATAACCGAATTAGGTACCACACCTGCCTTATGACCAAAAAGGCCTTACTTGGTCTTATCCCTCCTACCCTTAACCAAATCATCCACCCAATACCTCCTGGCAAAACAACTCGTAGCTCAAACAAATGGCTGCTATGGGTTCCCCATGCCCGGACCTCCCAATTCCAGCGTACTTTCAGCTACAGAGCCCCCACCTGGTCTAATGCCCTCCCTAGTCACATAACAAATGAATCAAGGCTTGGTCCCTATAAATCCAAGCTGAGGACTCACCTTCAGGCCCCTAACCAATGTGACTGCCCTTAACTCCAGAATGTTCTATCCCTCCTTCCCAAAAAATAAAATAAATAAAAAAACACCCTCTCCTATTCCCCCCCCTTACCAACTAACCCTCATGAATCATCTATATGACTATCAGCCTTTACAGAGCCCTCTGTATCTTCTGGCTGTGATATAGGAATACAAAGCAAAACTACTGTCAGTCAATCTATGTAACTACCTGTAACTCTTAATTTGTTGTAATGTTTTTCTGTATCCTGTATCGTCAAGTCCACTCCATGTGCCTGTATTTATGACGTGGAACCTTTGTAAATGAGTCCCTGACTCAAAGGTCTTTCTGAATATTACAATAAATAAATAAATAAAATAAAGAAGTAGTTGTTAATTATAGCTGGTATTTTTAACATGTGCAAGTCAACACCACTTCTCAGACTTAAAAAGAAAAATACACTTCATCACAGACTGTGTTGACCAAATACTGTGCCCATTTTAGTATATAAATGTTTAAGAAATAACTGAAAGCTGTCTATTTTCCTTGGAAGCAGAATCCTTCAGCTTCTCCTAGTCCTTAACAAAATGCAGGGACTCCACAAATGTGTTCTGTTCCTAGGTCCAGATCAAACTACTGAATCTTCTTTCAGCATGATACATGCACCTCATGCCCCTCCCACATGAATAAATAAAAAAAAGGTGGGCTGGATCTTTAGGAGCTTCTTGGGTGGAGGTGGGTTGGATCTTACTTCCCCCCAAAAATAATGCTGCCTCCCACTACTCAGGTTCCACTTCTAGTACCACCCATTTAAGAAAGAAAATAGTACCCTGCAACCACTGACTAACATGAAAGCATATTTATTTGAGGGCAGAAAACATTTCTTGGAGGAGGGTAAGGTGGAGGAGACTATTTACACCTTCAGTCAGTTCCACGGACAGAAAACATGACATCACTCCTTTTGTACATGCAATACTCCTGTAGGCTCCGCCCACAGTTGTAAAAATGTTTTGCAGATAGACTGTTTGACAAAATGGTTACATTTTTTTCAGGTAGTGTTGGAAAAGAGGATGCAGTATATCATGTTGCAGCTATAGTATATTTGTTGCTCACAGACCTTCAGAGGATATGTGTGAAATGATTTCTGAGAAAAGTGTTTGAGAGTACTTCTAAAGATTTTTCATTTATAAGAAGTGAAGTGTTTTAAGCACAGCATTGACAAGAGTCCAATTTAATATTTGTGCACATGAGTAGAGATTGGCAAGGGGTGTCACTGTACCCCAGGGAGTGCTTGCCATTAAAGTTATTGATAATGCTGGCTGAAGGATGGCTTTTATACATTTATAGTAGTGCACATCTGTTATTAAATATCCTTTTACAAAATGAGGAAACTCTTAAAAAAAAAACTACATGTAGGCACCAGAGTTTAGACACAGAGGGCTCAATTTTAAAACAGCCCCTAGATCGAAGCAAGGTGCATTAAGGAGCTGGTTGAGGCAAAGTTGGGTGTGCCAGGGATCCTGTGCTATATTTTAGTTCAACAGCAGTCCTGGCATCAAAGTCCCCAGCATTGCCGCAAGCAGCCCTTAGTGCCAAATGGATGGTGCATGGGAGAGGAATGTCCGAGTCTGCTGCCTCCCCGGTACATCAGAATCCAGCCAATGTTCACTATTCAGATATCTTGCAGAGACTGCCACCTGGTGATTGGGGATGGATGGTACCAAAATATTACTTTGGATGTCTGGCTAAAACAAATTGGCATGTCAGCAGGGATGGAAGAGCATTTTGCTGTTTTGGTTTAGACTGTTTTTATGGAACATCAAAACATGTTCAAGTGTTTCTAGCTTTACTGTGCACCTTTTTTAAAAGTGTGGTATTTTTCAAGCAGTTCTCTTGCTGAGTTTTACATAAATGGAGAAACAGAGAAACATGCCACAACTGGCAGTTTAACACAATACACTTTTGCAATGTCCATTCTCAATGGAAGCGTGTATTGACATACACTTGTATTTGCCTACCACATTTGGTGTCCTAGGTCATTCTGGTGGGTTCTCTGGGACTTGCATACATTGCTGTGTGGTAACATTGCAAAGGGTGGGTAGACAATAGATATAAATGTGGCACACACTACACAGAGGGAAAAACAGCATGATGCACTATACAGCACACTCCATTAAGACAAGCACAGCTTTATGAAGGTGCCATACAGTGCATACATGCTGGGTGCCATACCTGGGGAAACCTGACCTGACAGATACACAGCACATTAGCTAGAGTTCCGACTGGAGTGGTACATACCCATTTGTGTAGGGCAGCAGTGTTTTGTGTATTGACCACAGCAGCAGTGACCAGAGATGAAACATAGAAACACAGACTTTCATGGCAGATAAGGACTGCTTGGCCTATCTAGTCTGCCCATTTCCCTACCTACTGGATAAGCTGCAGATCCTAGTTAAACAACAGCCTATTTCTTCCTACCCCCTACAAGAATTGCTTTATGTCTGTCCCATGCATTCTTGAATTCTCTCACAGTTTTAGACCCCACAACCTTCTCAGGAAGGCAGTTCCATGCATCCACCACCCCCTCTGTGAAAAAATACTTCCTCACATTGCCCCTGATCTGTCACCCCTCTATCTTCAAATTGTGTTCCCTTGTTCTTGCACATCTCTTTTTCTGAGAGATGCTACCTTCTTGGACTTTATTGATTCCACTGAGGTACTTAAAAGTTTCTATCATGCCCACCCTTTCCCTCCTTTCCTCAAGAGTATACATATTAAGCTCCTTTAGTCTCTCCTCATATGGCTTCTCTTGCAGACCCTGCACCATTTTAGTTGCCCTCCTCTGGACTGCCTCCATCTTGTCTATGTCCTTGTGGAGATGGGGTCTCCAGAACTGGATGCAGTACCACCGATGGGGTCTCACAAACTGTCTGTACAGAGGGATAACAAATTTCTGTTTTATGCTGGTGATGCCTCTCCCCTATACAGCCCAGTATCCCTCAGCCCTCCCTACTGCCTTCTCACATTGCTTGCCAACCTTAAGTTCATCTGATATGATTACCCCAGGTCCCTTTCCATTTTTGTTGTTGTTACAACCACCCCCCCATTGTGTACCCTGTCCCAGATGTTATGGAAAGTGTTTGAATGCAGGGATTTGTTCTGTTCTACTCCTTTCTGATCTTTTCTCTGTCTGATTGCACAACCAAATTTTCCATTGAGACCTAGGATTTGATCACCCTGACAGTCTCGCAATTCTCTGCCTCTCACTGTCTCTCCTTGCCAGTCTGTCTTTTTTTCTTCCTTGCATATCTGCTGAGGTAAAAATATATGCAGATCATTATGTAGAAATGTAACTGCTATTGGGATCTCTTTGTTTAGAACATATATAGTGTTACTATTATGTTTAAGCCTTTTGCAGAAGAGCTATGGAAAAGGAGCCTCAACTCTGGCACACTGTGTTCTAGCCGCACCTGCCTTATACTTACAAGAACAGTATGCTTGTTAAGAGTTTGGGGTTGGAAGGACTTATAAGAGAGCTGAGCTGCAATTGCTTGGAAGAGAAAAAAGGACACACAGATTGAAGGAAAACTATGATGGATATTCTCTTTTTTTGCCTCTGTAAATAAATATACTAAACAAGTTTATTTTGTTGTGTTACTGCTAGTGTAAATAAATATTTCTGGTGAATTCTACAACTGCTTCTGGTTTTCCTATGCTTCCTGACCTGTGCTCCAATGACAGATGGTATGAGAAGTGGGATTTACACTGTGCATACCCTTAGATAGGAGTTTTGTGCTTGGGTACTGGACCTAGTATCAGGGAAGCACAGAGAAAGGTATGGATTCTGCAGCAGCAAGTTCAGGAGTGGTTACCAAGAGAATGGCAGCCAAAGTAGCAGAGACAGAAGTCCAAGCTGAGATTGCACAGCCAGCACAAGTTATGGAAAAAGAACAGGCAGTGACAGAACCTGAAAGCCTGATGGACTTTTTCAAATGGTGGGTTATACAACAAAAAAAGACTGAGAAGCAGAGAGAAAAAGAGATTCAATGTTTAGAAGCACAAAAGAGAGAAGAGATGCAGCGACAGGAGCAGCAATGGCTGGATGCCTTCCAAGCTATCAAAGGCAAAGGATCTGGCACAGATCCAGATGAGCAACAAAACACAAGCAACTTAAAAGCCATTAAACTTACAAAGTTGTGTCCCTCGGATGATATTGAGGCATACCTGATAACTTTTGAAAGAGTTGACACAGCCTGCCAATGGCCAAAGCAGCAATGGACAATCAGACTGGTACCCTACCTGACAGGGAAAGCCCAACTTGCCTACAGCAATAAGGACACTGCACAGTCAGAAAACTATGACCTGGTGAAAAGCAAAATCCAGAAATGTATGACGTTTCCAGAGAGACCTACAGGCAGAGGATTCAATCTCTGAGGTATAACTCAGTTGACAATCCTTGAAAAGCCTTCACCTGACTCAGAGAACTCCTGATGAAATGGCTCCAACCAGAGAGCAAGACAGTCCCACAAATCATCAACACATTCGCCATGGAGCAATTCATCAACATCTTGCCTACAGATGTGCAGCTTTGGGTAAAGGAACACCAACCAGAGAGTGGGGAAATGGCTGTTTAGTTGGTCGAGGACTAACAAATGGCCAGAGAGATGCCAGAACAATGAGGTAACAGCCAAGCACAGGTAAGACAATCTTTTTCCCATTTAAACTCCAAGTATGATTAGAACTCTGGTGGAACAAATCTGTGCCCAAAAATGTTATTTGCTATAATTGTAATAGGCCAGACCATATTGCAAGAAACTATTATAGTAAGAAGAGTGACACTGGAACAGATTTGTCCTTGGCAAATTGGGCAAGTACTTAACATATGTGAAGGTGGGGATAAGACTGCAAAGGGACTAACTGATTCAGGTAGCAGACAGACCCTAGTGCATGTTGAAGTGCTGGGAAAACACTGTGCAAAGGGACAAGATACTGGTGTCATCTGCATCCACAGGGACATTCGATACTATCCCACCACCCAAGTGATTCTGACCTTTAAGGATGTGTTGCACCAAATGAAAGTGGGGGTAATACCTAAGTTACCTGTACCTGTGATTATTGGAAATGACTTTCCAGGATTTACTGAGTTAATCAAAGAGGGAGTAAATCCTGATGTTTCAGCAGCTGTGTTGACAAGAGCTCAGGCAAAGAAAATTTCAGATGGTGGGGAATCGTTTCCTTTCACTGATTTTGATTCAGACTTGTTTGAGCACAGCTCCAAGGTCCAGAAATCCAGGAAAGAAAGACGATACCTGAAGAAACTGTGGTAACAAATGACAGATGGACATAGAAGATTAACATATGAAAATGCTGAAACTAAATTGTTATTAACGTTAACTGATTGTGATTTTCTTTCAGAGCAAGCTAACAATAATTTTCTCCAGGATTATTTTAAGCATCTGGGGGTGAAACCAAAACAGGGTGGACCAATGTTTAAAAAATGTAATAGGTTACTGTACAGAGTTTGGGTTAAAACTCAGACACAGGAACAGACAGAAGAACTGGTTATACCACAGAAGTATAGAACAGAGTTGTTACAGACAGCAAATGACAGTCCTATGGCTGATCACTCAGGGAAGGATCGCACCCTTGCAAGATTGCTATATAGATTTTGCTGGCCTGGAATTCATATGTTGCTACCTATTGCAATTCCTGTGCTGAGTGTCAGAAAGTAGCCCAAGTCACTAGAAAAAGACAAGGTGCCACTGGTGCCCCTTCCCTTGATAGATGTGCCTTTTGAGAGATTTGCAATGGATGTGGCTGGTCCTTTAGACGAAAGTAAAAAGGGTAATAGATTTATCCTGGTAGTATGTGACTGTGCAACACGACACCCAGAAACAGTTCCAATGCGTACTGTTACAGCTTCAAAAGTGGCAGCAGAGTGGGCATACCTAAAGAAATTATTACTGATCAGGGTAGTAATTTTGGTGCTGCATTACTTAAGGAGCTGTAAGACTACTAGGTATCACAGCCATAAGAACCTCCCCCATCACCCTCAGACAGATGGTCTTCTTGAGCATTTTAACCAAACCCTAAAATGCATGTTAAAAAGGTTTGTAAAAGGGGAAGGGAAAGATTGGGATCAATACTTGCCTTACCTACTTTTTGCTTACAGAGAAGTGCCACAGGCATCAACAGGGTTTTCACCATTTGAAATGCTGTATGGTAGGCAGCCAAGCGGGCCACTGGATGTGATAATAGAAATGTGAGAAGATAACCCCACTCAGAAGCAATCTATAACATCATATATGTATGCCCTAAGAAAGAAGCTGGCAAAATATTTTTAAATTGTCCATACTGTAGTAATCAGGAAGAGGCCCAAAACCAGCAGAAGGTATATTATCACCATGGGGTAAAAAAAAAAGTTTTCGAGCCAGGTGAAAAGATTTTGCACCTGTTACCAACAATAGAAAATAAACTGTTAATGAAGTAGCAAGGGCCTTATAGAGTGCTTAGACATACTGGCACCATTAACTACAAGATTGGGACCCCTGACAGGAAAATTCCTACTAAGATATATCATGCTAACCTCCTCAAGAAATGGGTTGAAAAAATGCCAAAAGCTGGTTTGCTAGTCTTACCAGAAACTGATACAGAAGATGTTGATGTAGCTTATGATAGACTGGAACAAACTGTAACTGCCAATACTGTACAGGTGAATGTTTCCTTACCCTCAGAACAAACTGCAGACATTCATAATGTGCTAAAGACATTTAACAGTACTTTTACCATGGTACCAGGCCGAGCAAAAGGTGTCGAGCATGTAATTAGTGACAAGGAATGTTCACCCTATTAGCAAAAGACATGCAGGTTGCCAGAGCGGTTGAGAGCTGACGTGGTTAAGGAAATACAAAAAATGAAAAACTTGGGTATCATGGAGGAGTCGAGGAGTGCTTGGTCATCTCCAATGGTAATTGTAAACAAAAAAAAAAAGGGTGTGTTAGAATCTGCCTGGATTTCAGGAAACTTGATTAATCAAGTGTCAGAATTTGACAGTTGTCCTATGCCCAGAATAGATGATTTGGTGGACAGACTGGGGAGTGTAAAGTATATCAGTACCCTCAATCTCACCAAGGGTTACTGGCAAATACCTTTAGCTAAAGAATCCAGAGACAAAACTGCATTTGCCAGCCCTATAGGATTCTATCAGTTCACCACCATGCCATTTGGTTTACATGATGTCCAAGCTACATTCCAATGGTACATGGATGTAATTTTATCCCCTGCACTGGTTATTGTGCTTCGTACTTGGATGATGTCGTGGTGTACAGTTCAGACTGGAAAAGCCACCTGGAACACCTACGAGCAGTTATCCAAGCTATCAAAAATGCAGGTCTGACTATTAATCCTACCAAATGTGCATTGGGTATGCAGGAAACCAGGTATTTGGACTATGTGTTGGGAAATAGAGAAGTTAAGCCAGAGATTTCTAAAATAGAAGCTGTGACTAACAGCCCTGTCCCTAAAACAAAGAAGCATGTCAGGTCATTTTTAGGGCTGGCTTATTATTATCAGAGATTTGTTCCCAACTTTGTTGAGTTAGCTACTCCCCTCACTGAACTCATGAAAAAATGGTACCCAAATAATGTGAAATGGATCACAGAGTGTGATGAAGCTTTTCAGGCCGTTAAGGCTGCATTATGTTCAGCCCCTGTTTTAAGGAGCCCAGACTTTGAGAAACAATTTTTGTTACAAACAGATGCACCAGAGATAGGCCTAGGTGCAGTACTGAGTCAAAATATAGATGGGATGGAACATCCTATTCTGTACATAAGTAAGAAGTTGCATGACAGAGAGAAAAGGTACTCCACCATTGAAAAGGAATGTTTAGCAGCAAAGTGGGCCATGGAGTCCCTTAAATTTTATTTGCTAGGAACTGACTTTGTACTTATAACCAGTCACAATCCCCTCTGTTGGCTTAACCAAATGAAAGATAAAAATTCCAGAATCACAAGGTGGTACCTGGCACCACAGCCATTTAAATTCATGATGATCAGAAATCTGATTAAGAGAATAGCAATACTGATTTTCTGTCAAGATATGGATCAGGAATTGAGGGTTCTGAAGGTTGAAAAATAAATGTATGAGTTTAAATCTTACTGTTTGCAGTACTGTTACAGAAAAAAAAGGATGCGCACATGTGCTTAATTTCTGAAAGCAGCAAATGTTAGTAGAGAATTAATAGAACGTTTTGGAAACCTGTTTGATAAAACAGGTTCCCTCTTAAGGAAGGAGGTACTGATGACAGGGTAGAATAGAACCCTGTCCCAGTTGTTATGGAAAGTGTTTGAATGCAGGGATATGTTCTGTTCTACTCCTTTCCTGTCTCTTCTCTGTCTGGTTGCGCAACCAAATTTTCCTGTGAGACCTAGGATTTGATCACCCCGACAGTCTCGCAGTTCTCTACCTCTCACTGTCTCCCCTTGCCAGTCTGTCTTTTTTCTACCTTGCATATCTGCTGATATAAAAATATATGCAGATCATTATTTGGAAATGTAACTGATATTGGGATCCCTTTGTTTAGAAAATATATAGTGTTACTGTTGAACATTATATCAATCAATCAATCAATCAAATCTTTATTTATCCAGGCGGACACCATTGAGCAAGCTCATTTACAAGGTGGACCTGCATTTGTAAAATGACAGTTATACACACATAACTTAAAGATGAGTTAAACAATGTAAGGAAGGCAAAAGAATAAACTTACAAACATGAGGTGGGTGCAATAAATACAATTCCAAGTATTCACATAGGATTACATGACATCAATTACAGTCTTTAATGACATAGGATTTAGAGTTGCATATTTGTCCATGACTTTACAGGATGGTACAAGTTAATAGCATTACAGGCCCCGGAGGGTGGTTCAGTGCATGGCAGGTGACCAGGGCTTCGGGGAGCCCATGTTGCTCACGTATTTGGGTCGCAGAGGGAGAAAAAGGAAAAAGAAAAATGTCTATGGTTCTAGTGGTCAGCATGGCAGCTGAATGCTGAATAGGTTTATGTATGGCGGGGAGGGAGGGGATTATATAATTGTAGTTTGAGATGATTCCAAAAAGCTATTGGAAACTCGAGAGGCTATCTGAGTGCAAATTTTTAAGCCTTTTACAGAAGAGCTGTGGAAAAAGGGCCTCAGCTCAGGCACACTGTATTCTAGCTGCACCTGCCTGATACATACAAGAACAGAATGCTTGTTAAGAGTGGGGGTTGGAAGGACTTATAAGAGAGCTGAGCTGCAATTGTTTGAAAGAGAAAAAAAGGACACAGAGATTGAAGGAAAACTCTGATGGATGTTCTCTATTTTTTTTTTTTGCCTTTGTAAATAGTTATGCTGAACAAGTTTATTTTTTTGTGTTACTGCTGTGTAAATAAATATTTTTGGTGAATTCTACTACTGCTCCTGGTTTTCCTATGCTTTCTGACTTGTACCTCGATGACAGTTGTCACTGTTAAACACATTTTATTTATTAACTTCAAAATAGGGCTCTCAGGTCCTGGTCCAACTTTTCACCCCATGGGCTTCTTTAGGGAAATAAGGGTCTGCATAAAATATGATATACTATCAGCATTCTCATTGAACAGACCTATATACAGTAGTTGTAAGACTCATATAAGTACAATTATTAGTCAGCCCAGCATAATTTGGATTATTATATTTTATGCAGGCCCTCATTCCCCTGAAGATGCCCTCTGTGGCACATTAGGCCAGAACTTGAGGGCAATATTTTGAAGCTAACAAAACTTATGCTGAACAGTGACAACAGTTTCTCTTGGTGTGGTTGGTCTGTCTGTGGACTCGGACTTGAGCTGGGATGATGCCTCACCATTCCACATTTGCCCGATGGTCCTGGAAAGAATAATTATTTTAAACTGTAGGTACCTACCTTGCTCTCTGATTTTTAAATGGCTGTACACATCTGCTATACTATATGCAAGGCCATCACGACTCCATTTTATACTATTCAAAGCATCATTCAAACAACCACACATGCATCAGCTTTTATCATTTAAAGAGGAATGATGTAATTGGCATACACAATGAAATTGAACAATGCTTCAGTCATTTCTTATGTTAGTAATGCTTTTAGGTGCCCAGCAAACCTTTCCATGTTACAGAAAGCTACTAAACAAAAGAATAATTCTTTCATTAGTACCACACTTGCTTCCTGATTTTTTGTATACAGTATAGCAGCTATATTATATGTAAGGCCTTCATGACTCAGTAGCATTTCAAAGTATTCAAAGACACCATTCAAACAAACACACCCGATTCAGCTTTCATCATATAACAAGGAATGGCTTAGTTGGCATACAGAATGAAAGTGAACTTTTTTCATGCAAGTCTTTATTCATAGTCCCTCAACTATCCCTCCCCTTTTCTGTGCCAATTTTTATTGCTGGGGTTTATTGCTGGCCAGGTCTACACCACTCCACAGCCACTGACCTAGTTACCACATTAAGTTCCCTCTCTCTGCTTCTGGTGAACTTTATTTGTTTGGCAACCTTAACCTGAACTGGTTGTAGCCCTTCCTAGGTAAACCACGTGCTGACATTACTGCCCTCAGCTTGTCCCAATTAATTACTGAGCCCACCCATTTAAATCACAAAACACTAAATCACACTGTCTTAGACTGGGGCCTCACCTCCCACCCCCACAGGATTGTTCAATCAGGCTTATTACCAGTGCACTCAGTGATCATCACATGATAAACCTAGTTAGAAAAGTCCATAGACCTAAGGCCCCCCACAAACTCCTTGCTATCTGCTCCTACAGCTCCCTGGGCCTTGCTCCACTCCATCACAACCTTACTCATGCTAACTGGGCTCCAATAGCCTCTGCCCAGTCCAAAGATCATGCTTTAGCATATTTCAAAGACTCCCTCCTCGGTATTTGGAACAAACATGCTTCATTAAGTCAAGTGAGAGTATGGGATTCTCACCTCCCCTGCATTACCCCAGAGCTACTGGCCTGCCAACGTGCTTGAGACCAAGCCTGGAAGACCCACAAATCCAACAAACTTCCTCGAGATCTCTCTATCTACTGCTCGCTCAGAAACTCCTCTACTAAGGCTATCCAGCTTGCCAAAGCAGAATATTTCAAGTCCACTTTTAACTCAAATATAAATAATCCCTCTAAATTCTGGAAGATTATCCACGCCCTCTTCTCTCCCCAAAATACACCATCACCTCCTGTCATCAAAATGAACAACCAGCTCACAGTCAAACACACTGCTTTAGTGGCAGAAATTATTTCCTATTTTACAATGTGTGCCTCAGCTCTGCTAACCTCCCTATCCTTGCCACATACATCCCTGGCTATCCCTACCCTACTCCCCTTCCCACAACTGACAGCCTTGAGTTTCTCCTTTTCTCCCATCTTTCCTCATGACACCCTACATACACTTCTCTCTCTCTAAACCCTACAAAAGGCAACTCGCCTGACGACCTGGACCCCAAGCTACTCTACCTATCTGTCCTTCCTATCTCCATCCCTCTAACTGATTCACTCAGCTTATCTTTCCTCACTGCCAGTATCCCTGAAGCCTGGAAGCATGCCATTGATCTTCCTCAACCTAAAGGTGGCGACCCTGCTACTCCAGGGAACTATTGCCCCATCTCACTTCTACCTACCCTGGCTAAACATCAGGAACACCTGATTCTCTCTCAGTTATCCTCTTTCCTGGATGACTTCTCCTTTTTCACTCTATTCCAATCTGGATTTCAGAAGAACCACTCCACCACCATCTCCCTATTTAGGCATACTGACTATATCCATTCTGCCATAGATAGTGGTCATATCACATCTGCCATCTTTGTCGACCTTGCCAAGGCATTTGAAACTGTTTCCCACACCCTCCTTCTTGAGACCCTCTCCTCAGCTGGCCTATCCCAGTCAGTTTGTAACTGGTTTAAAGCCTAACTGGTAGGAAGAACTCAATCAGTTAAAATAGGTGATTCCACGTTCCCGCCACTGCCCATCTTAACTGATGTGCCTCAAGGCCCTGTACTTGACCCACTTTTATTTTTTATTTTCCTTAATGACCTGCTGTCAGTATGTTCCTCCTCCTCTATCCATATGTACGCTGACGACATGGCCTTGTTCACCTCTGACCACTCTCCCTCTGTTGTATCCGCCAGCCTCCAGCTCAACTTCAATAATGTTCAACGCTGGTTTAAGTCACATCAACTTTTCCTGAACACCAAGAAAACAGTCTCCATGACCTTTGGCATGAGGCCAAGACCCTCTAGGCTTCCCTCCCTACCCACCTTCGACACCCTGGATGGACCACACTTGAGGATACCACCTCTTTTAAATATTTAGGTGTTTGGCTTGACCGACACCTAAACTTTTCTGAACATATCAATGCCATCCTGAAGAAACTGTGTCCCAAGCTTGGTGCCCTCTACAGGAACCGCAGTTGCTTACCTCTTTCAGCTAGGCATGACCTTGTACATGAAAATGATTCTCCCTATTTTCGACTATTGCAACATAGTCTATTGTGCTGCTCCTAAGTCTTCCCTATCCAAATTGGATTCCCTTTTCAATGCTTTTTGTCACTTTGTTCTTGACTCTCCCCCCACCATACCCACCAATGTTCTCTCTACCAGTCCCTTGCTTTCCCCTCTCTGGAGTGCAGATGACTCCTGCACTGCGTGAAATTACCTCTAAATTCTGGTTTGGTTCTCTCCTATCTTACCTATACTCCTCCCTTTCCATTCCACCTCCTTCACACCATTCTCTCAGATTCAGTGACTCTCACACTCTGGCTATTCCATGATGTACTACTACAAGCAGCCAAGGTGCTTTCTCTTATCGCTTCCCTATACTCTGGAACTCACTATCTATGCCCATCTGACACTCTTCATCCTCCTCATCCATCTTCCAGGCCCTACACAACATTTACTCCTCAAACAGCACTTGTCAATGAAGATTCTGCTGTATTTCCAAATGTTTATTGCACTTCAAGTTTATTTTGCTTTGTTGCACTATATGTATAACATTGTAAATGTGTTTGGTTCAATTCTACCTTTGTATATGTCTTATCCAACCACTTTTGCATATGTGCATTCGCTTTGTCTGCACTGGTTTGCTATGTATATGCCATAACAAACTGCAATTGAAAATGCACATTTGGTTTATCTGTACTGTATTGCCTATGTTCCCCTCTTCCCCCTGCCCCAGGATGCACCGTGAGATGAGCAACTTGTTGCTCAGTGTGTTTTTCTGGTGAAACTCTTCAATAAATAAATAAAAATAAATAAATTCAGTTTATTCATTCAGTAGAATAACCATGGCATTAATCACGAATGGTGAATCACTTCCACTTGATAACCTAGCACAATACAATAAACACATAGCTTGATGCCCACGACTACAGTATCTGCAGGCCCTGAGTAGTTGCAAAGACCACTTAGTTTCTGCAGCACATTTGTAACCCCATCATACCATGTTTGATGGGGCTCTCCAATGCTTTCCATGTGTTTGTAAAGACATTTGCAAGTGGCCCAGAAAGGAGGAAGGGATGCAATGCTGATGACCTGAAAGGCCATGCACAAAGTATTACAGCCCTGTCAAAAGGGATTTCAGGCAAGAATGGAGCTCTCACTTACTACAGAGTTGAAAGTTAGTGCTAACACTGTGTGAATGGAGTGTCTAAGTGGTCCACTAGAAACCAGGGAGAAGAAAAAACTGACTTCATTGAGTGGTAGAAGGGCAGACTCAGACATATGGGATAGAGGGGAAGGTTATTCAAACTCAGATCCATCAGGTCATCTGCTTTCCAAACTTGTCACCTATCTCACATTTTAAGGACCCCACCCCTCTTTCTATCACTCAAAATTGCTTCATCCCAAATCTGTCCCACATGGACAAAGTAGTCCCTACTCAGAGAAGTAGCTGTAAACTCAGACTTTAAAGCAGAAATGTGTAATATTTTCAGACCCTAAATCAAATGGTGTATGGTGTGTTCTCATAGCTTTTACACGGCTTTTTTTTCTTACTTGATACGGTGTCTTATGAAGATATGTGATGTTACCATTGTCATTTTGGTTTTATCTGGTATCTTTTACTCAATTTGTAGCCTATGAGGCACTGTGTCTTTGACCTGAACTTGTGGTAACTTATCTTTTGAATAAAACTGAGCTAAAAAATGTAACTTAATAAAAAGTGCAAAAAATGGCAATCATGTCCACAGTATTATCAGCTTAATTCCTTCTATTTGATGATGCATCTCACATTGTGAGGGTCACTGTCCCACATTGTCCCACATTTTGAATGTCAATGTCCTTCATTTCAGTGACAAAAGGTTGAGAGATATGTGGTGTACTCATTGTGTGACATATCTATATGAATTCAAGAAACCCTCTTCCTTTTTTGCAGCAGCACAGCACAACATGCTCCTGGAGAATATCAACTCATTTAAAAAATGTTTCTAAAATGACTAATAACCATGAGTACGCATATGGACATACTAGTGTTCTGGTTAAACTGTGCCCATAACAACTGCTCCATGATCAGTAAATCTGACAGACTGATTCCGAATCTGTATAGCTGTCAGTCTGATCCAGGATCTGTATACCTGCCAGACTGATGCAGTTTCAGTTTAACAGCCTACCAAACCAGCTTTGGATGAGTTTACAAGCCGTACTGACTCAGGATCATACACCAGCTAAACTGATGCTGGATTAGTTTAGCAGCAAAATTGATCTGGAACCTATTAGTATCAAAGATATCTCTAACCATATGCTTGTAAAACAGTAGTCAGCACAGCCTACTAATTAGAAACATAGAAAGATGGATTTTTGTTGGCAGAAAAGGGCCTTTAGGCCCATCAGTTGTGCCTCTTGTCCTTTGCCTATTCCATCACGGCTGACCCTAGCTGGTCAGAGGTGTCACTCCCTCCCCTGTTCCTCCATCTAATATGTCCCTGTGCCTATCCCACGCTTTTTTGAAGCTCCAACAGCAGGGGGGGTATTTCAGCTTTCAATAGGGGGGACAACAACTGGTCAGAGAGGCTCTGGGGGTGGATCCAGGGGCTGAAAAACATAAAAAACAACAATGGCCTTCAGTGCATGGGGGGGTGACTGCCCCCCCCCACACCCCCAAATGGCTCCCCTGACCAACAGTTTTTGCCCTGCCACCTCCTCTGACAGGCTGTTCCAATTATCCATAACCCTTTTGTTGAAGAAGTATTTCTGCCCATCTCTCCTAAACTTCCCCCTCTTAGCCTCATTGTATGCCTCCTTCTTCTAGTGCCATCCTTTCTCTGAAATAGACACTCTACATCCACCTTGTTCACTCCTGTGAGGTATTTGTAGGTTTCAGTCATGTCCTGTTTCACTCTCCCCTCTTCCAGGGAGTACATGTTGAGTTCCTCCAGCTTTTTCTTGTATGGCTTTTCGTGCAACCCCATTCACCATTTTGGATGCCTTCCTCTCTACTGCCTCCACCCTCTCAATGTCTTTGCGGAGGTGTGGCCTCCAGAACATGGGTGGGGGGGGCTTCACAAGTCAGCAATATAACAGCAGCACCACCACCTCCCTCCTCCTGCTAGAAATCCCTCTCCCAATGCACTCCAGCATTATGCTAGCCTTTCCCACTGCTTTATCACACTGCCCAGTTATCTTGAGGTCATCAGATGTGATGACCCCTAGGCCTTTTTCTTGCTTGGTGACTGTAAGCTTCACTCCCCCATCCTATACAGAGCCCCTGAGTTCCACAGCCCTAAGTGAATAACCTTGCACTTTTTGGTATTGAAACCCAGCTGGCACCCCTAAACCATTCCTCTAGTTTCCTCAGATCCCTCTTCATTATCTTCACCCCTTCCTGTCAACCTTTTGCAGATTTTTGTATCATCTGCAAAGAAACACACCTTAATCTCCAGCTCTTCCACATTGTCACTTATGAAGACACTGAAGAGGACTGGTCCCAGCACCGAACCCCATGGCACCACACTGGTCACTCTTCTATCACTTGAGTGGCTACTGTCTACCACCACCCCTCTTTGCTGCCTATCCCTTAGCCAGCTTGATACCCAGCCTGTCACTTTCTCCCCCACCCCCAGATTGCTTAGTTTCTTAACTAACTTCCTGCATGGCACTGTGCTGAAAGTCTTACTGAAGACCAGATAGGCCACATCCACTGCATTCCCTTGAGCCCCCCCCCCCGGCATCCCAGTCAAAGAAATCTATGAGATTAACTTGACTGACCTTCCCCCTCTAAAATCATGCTCCCAGTGGTTCTGCAGCCCTTTTACCTCCAAGTGTTCCATGAATTAACTGGCCTTTAGTTGCTAGCAGCTAGCATCCTCCTTACTGCCGCTTTTGTGCAATGGGACCACACTGACCCTCCTCCAGTCCTCTGGAACTTCCCTCATCTCCACTGAGGTGCTAAAAAGTGCTGCCAGAGGGGTGTCCAGCACCGTGCTTAGTTCTTTTAGGACCATTGGATGAATCCCATTCAGTCCCATCACCTTATTTTCCTTTAAGGCTTCCAATTCTTTCTGGATCCTCTCCACAAAGAATGGACTTCTGTCCTCCTCTCTCTCTCTATTTTTTACTGCATTATGCAGGTTCATCCTCCCCACCCTCTCCTGTGAATACTGAGCAAAAGTAATTGTTTAGTATTTCTACTTTCTCTGCACAGTTCCCCTGCCCTTCTGATTCTCACTATCCCTCCCCTTGTTTTCCTTTCCTTTCTTACCTCACATACTTGAAGAAGGTCTTGTCCCCTTTTTGAGCTCTTTAGCCAGCCTCTGGCCTCCCTTTGTTTTGCCATCTATGCCTCACCTTCTTCATCCTTCTTGGTCTCTTTATACTTTCTAAATGCTGTTTTCTTCTCCTTCACTGCCTTTACCACCTCCTTAGAGAACCATCCTCTTCCTCCTCTTTCCCGTGCTTACTTCTTTCAAACAGCATGCCGTTGCCTGGGCTACACCTTCTTTTAATTTTCTCCATTGAGTCTCCACTCCCTCTTTGTTTCCCCCCTCCCCCCTTCGAGGCATTCTCTGGGACAGTTTCCCATTTCTTTAACATGTGCTCTCCTGAAGTCCAGGACCCTTGTCTTAATGTGTTTTTTTTTCTGTCCTGTCTCTATGCCAAACCACACAGAACGGTGATCGCTTGTCCCTGTGGGACTACCCACTGTGATATAAGCAATGCTGTCACTGTTTGTAAGAACCAGGTTCAGCACTACCCCATCTCTAGTGAGTTCCAAATCCAACTGCTTGATAGATGCCCCTTGCATGGAGTCGAGGATGGCTCTGCCTCTTGATGTTGCTGTGGTGAGAATGCCCCAATCCATATCCAGAAGATTAAAGTCCCCTATTATGA
This sequence comes from Neoceratodus forsteri, assembly GCA_016271365.2. Lineage (NCBI taxonomy): Eukaryota > Metazoa > Chordata > Ceratodontiformes > Ceratodontidae > Neoceratodus > Neoceratodus forsteri. The sequence continues at coordinate 1,016,745,030 of CM057454.1, read as the reverse complement.
AAACTCACCCCTTGCCAGCCATTTTGCTAATGGATTCCCCCAGGGCTCTGTCCAAATCTTCCTCCTGTGTTGGAGGCCTGTACACCGCCCCTGTGCAGATAACATCCCTAAACCCCCTCTCTAGGCTGATCCATAGTACCTCCAGCCCTTCATGTCTCCCTGCTGCCCCTGTATCTCAGTGGCACTTATACCCTCCTTCACATATAAAACAATCCCTCTACCTTTCCTCCCTGACCTGTCCCTCCACAACATGGTATAGCCTGGGATGTCCACTTCCCAGCTGTGGTTGTCCACGCACCACAATTCTGTTTTGGCCACAAGATCCAGGTCTACCTTCACAATGATTGCCTCAAAGTCAGGAATTTTGTTTCCCAGACTCATTGTGTTGGCAAACATTTCTCTCCATTCTCTTTGTCCCTCTCTTCCTCTAACCTGCCTCCCTTTCCTGCTTCCCCACTTTGCTCCCTCTATTACATTGGTCCTGCCCTCCCCTGTTACATTGTCTTCCTGCCTTCCCTCCTTCCCCTCTCTTCCAACTGTATTTTCTTCTCCAGACTTTCCTGCCCTGCATTTCTCTTTGTGTCTATCAACCTCCAGGGAATTTATTCTTCATGGGTTAACCTTCCCTGTTACACTAGTCTCGGGGGGGGGGAGCAATCTCTGCCTTCTTCAGTCTTTCTGCCCCCCCTTAGCTAGTTTAAATGTTTGTCAAAGTAGCATTTAAACCTTCCACCCAGGACTGCCATTCCCCTCCTGGATGGATGGAGGCTGTTGTCCCTCTGGGGGAGGTGTGACCCCAGTCCCTGAGATTGCCAAAACCTTTCTCCATGCACCATGCATTCAACCACTCATTGAAGGACCTGGTATGGAGTTCCCTAGCCTTCGTCTGACTGTGCATGCGTAGCACCTCTGTGAAGGTCACTCTGTGAGCTACCTGCATTAGGCTTCTCCCTAATCTCCCTAAATCTATCCTGCACTAGTCCTACTGCTTTCCTTGCCACATTGTTTGTCCCAGGTGGATAACAACATCCAGCTTCCTCCCTACCTCCTCCTCCTTGGTGATCTCTATGATCTTCCCTCCAGTTCTCACAGTGGGCGCAGCTGGAATGAATGCACTGTATTCCACTATCCCTTCCTTTCCCTGCCCTCAACTCAGTCCCCCTGACTATGGCGTCACCCACTGGCAACTGCCTCCTCCTTGGCCGGAGAACTCTCCCATACTCCTTGAGGCCTGTTCCTATGAGGACCCCCACCTATTCTCTTACTCCTGCCTTGGGTGCCTCTTCTTGACTTCCCTGTCCCACCAGAATGGTGAGGCAACTGAGCAGTGGTTAGGTCAGATGGGTGCTCACTGTACATCCTCCCCCATCTTTCTGAAACACTCCAAAATTCTTTCTTAGTGCACAGGGCTGCAGACCAGGAGATCTGGGTTTAAAGGCTGGGCTGGCAGTATAGCCTAGAGGTTAGAGTAACTAGTCGTGAATGAGCTTGGTACATCCGGCAGACCTGGGTTTGATTCCCACAACCTCTACTTGTGTACTGTGTGACTATGAGCAAGTTACTTCACCCCCTACTCCCAGGTTGCCCCTGAAAACAGGCACTTGTGCCTAGCAGGCCTTATCTGGTTACCAATGACTAAAAAACAAACAAAAAAATAAATTCTGATTTCATGCATTTTCCATTACCTTTCAATTTCACCAGAGTGGTGATTTATGGCTGCTCAGTGTTAGAATAGTAAACTTCTACTAGAAGGAGTTCATGGAAGTAGTAAGAATTGCCTTGAAGTGAAGTATTACCACAGTAAACTGATTCCATATTAGTGTGGCTAAACTAGTCCAGAAGCAGTAGTCATGGTAACAGTCTAACTGGAGCCATACGGGATTTGTTATTAATTGGTTGAATGAACGTAATAGTAACTTAAAATTTAAAATAGTACGTGTATCACTGTTGACTGCCCCAGGAACCACATGTGAATTATACAGTACATAATGCGATCTACTAAGAAGAAAAGTGTTAATTAAACAAACAAACAAACGAATAAAACATACACGTATAGTACAGCTATTATCAAATTTCTCTTGACAGGGACATTATAGACAGAAACATTCCCTCTCTCACACCACACATAGAGGATAATGCCTGAGTAACGGTAGTTAACCATGATGTAATCATCTCAAGCGGTTGCCAGGACAACCAAGTAAATCTCAAGAGCGCAGCTCGAGAGGTTTACAGTTGTCATGGGAATCGCAAGAGATGATTACGTCTGTGGTTGACCACCATTAGTCAGGCATTGCATTTTGTGATGTACGGAAAGCACGTGCATGGAACATGTAAAGTTTATGTGACAGCCCCATATTTGATGCACAGCCCGGGCACCACTCGGCAGCAGCACAAACAGCCCACAGCATAATTCGACAAGGACCGTTCTGTTCAACGGAAGATCACAACTTCTGACTTGAACTGCACGCAGTTCTGAACAGGCATTTCCACCAATGCGTGCACTTTGCCTGGTTATAAAATATACCCATGTTACAATTATCTGCAGTCCCTACCTGATCTGATTTAGACCTTCGTTTCCAGCGTCCTCTCATTTTGACTGTGAACAAAACAAGTTCTTCCAGCAACCCCACGGCGGAAGAATAAAACACGCAGGCGTGGGGAAGGCAGTGAAGCAATGAGGTAAACAAGGCACATTCTGACTAGACTGGCAGCACAAGTTATGACAGGTGGTGACATTCTAACCTGTAGTCCCATCAGTATGACATACTTAAGCAAGGTTTACAGCATGCTGACTTCATACCGATTGGATTATCAGGTTATAAATGGATTGAAAACAGTTGTTAATAGGCACTCTCCACGCATTATAAAATTGTTCAACACTACAGTTAAGTTTCATTTCTGTGAACTGACTATTCTAATTCAACACTACAGACACTCAGATGCTACTGATAAGACATAAATAACATGTTGGTTTTGCTTTGACAAATGCATGCCCAGAAGGCTTCAGTCCCTGGAAGTTAATTTTTTACAGCACAGCTACTAGCCCAAATTTTACTGTGCTGATACAATGGATCACAGGGAAAAGTTGCAAAAAAAAAAAAAAAACAGCAAAAAAACAGTAATGGGGGAAGATTAAAAAATCCTTTTACATTTAATGTGAAACAATCCCTCTGCAGATAGCTGTCACTGGGGGGTGATAAGATAGTGCAATGGTTTGTCTGCCACTACTGGCAAGCTATTTTGTGTACTGTCCTGCCCCTCCCAGTTCTGCTGTCTCCCCCTACACGGGCACACAGTTACAGTATTTCCATACCCATGGTGGTATTTGTAAAAAGTACTGTACATGATTTTATGTTGGGGTTTGAAGTTTTGTATTCCTTTGAAATGGTGGATTTGGCTGGAAGACCATGAAGCAAATGAGCAGACAGGAGTATAAGCAAGTGTGTGTGTGTGTGGGGGGGGGGGCAAGATGGTACAGGATGGCACAGAAAATAAAATGTGCATTTGCAGCGTGAGTCTGATTTTTTAAATTGAAAAAGTGAAAATGATGGGAGTTTGAGCACTGTGTTAAACGGAGTGAGAAAGCGATTTAGCAGGAGATGAGCAGGCAAGCTATGTGGTCAGTGTTGGGTGCACTGAGGGGATGTAGTGAGGGAGGGAGGAAGCAGAGAACCAGCAGGCAGGTTGGAAACACAATGGAGGCAAATGTGAAGAAAAACAGTTGTGAGGAGAAGTTAGGAGAATAAACAACACAGATTAATTAAAAAAAAAGTTAAAGAAAGTGGACAAAATATTTTGTGTGATAATTGCTGATAGTAGAAGGTGCTGATTTTTTTCTCTACTTGTGAAAAAATGGCTGCCAACTGGCACAATAATGTTGGCAGATTGGCACTGGTAGTTTTCCCCTGTCAGTAGTATTTAAGAAAATTAGAGTGCCAACTTGTCTCAGCCCACAGAGGCCAGGATTTTATCTAACCATTTTATAGAGTACATTAATTGCTCCATTTCACTATCCATGGATGGCTTACATATCCCTATCCAGGCAGACAAATCTGGGTAATGGATGGTGTTCCTAGATAGTCACAGATAATGTAAAAAATTTATAAGGATTATAACCCAGATACTTCATTCTGCTCAGTATAAAACAAGTCTGAGCCTAAAATCAGCATTATCCTGGGTATCCTAAAGATGCTAGGGATTATCCAAGCTTTTATTCTACAAGGGGGTTTACACTGGAAGCTACAGTACATAACACTGCATAAGTTCCTGACATGAGCATGTCATGGGACCTTTGGAACTAGATCTTTACAGTACAGTGGTTGAGTCAGAAGTTTATCAAGCTGGGGAAACAGGCTTCAAATCTTGGCTAGAAGTTTTATAAAGTAAGCAAAACACAAGGGTTACATTTCCTTTTTTTCAGTTCTGTTGCTGGCTCTGCTGCCTGTGTGGATGTACCCCATATCTGCCTTTATTGCTTAGCGTACCCCTTCCACCCTCTGTTGGCTTGCTGTCCCTGATCCTACATGCAGCTGTCCCGGTGCTTAATGACTTGTCCCCCGATGGTGGGGCTCCCACATCGGGAGTAGGAGAGATCAAGATCTTCGTCCAATCTGGCCAGCCAGCACCAGTTCGATGTCTTCAGAGCTGGAGTATGGCCCAGGTATCACTGTGCTCAACCTCAGGGGTCTTCAGCTTTTGGTTCAGTCCCCTTGTGGAGTATGTGACAGGGAGCTCCTGCCACTCTTGAAGACTGACCATTTCTTACATCCGTTGCAGCAGATCTGTTTCTTAGCCTAATCTATCCTTTACAATTTCTAATCCATAAGGTTGGCCACCTATGGGCACCTCCTTGCCTTTCTTGACTATGCTATAATGTCCTCTTTGATTTTCCTTTTCCCTGTCAGGTCCTCGTACAGGGAGGTTATTGTAGTGATCTCAGAGTATATGTAAAACAGGTTGTGTTTATTGTTGTTGGATTTAGTATGTAATAGCACTATGTTATAAAATACCTTGATGTATATACTTTATGTTTATGAAACCTGTAAATGTTGAAAATACCATGGCACTAGGTGTTTTTGATAATGGTAAAAAGTACTAGATGACTATTACAGAAATTAAGTTAGTTGTGCTGTTTAAAATGCATGGACATTGCTGTAAACTGAACAAGTTTAAATGTCATGGCGATAATGCATTGCATTATGGAAGTATGTATGATGTTGTATTTCTTTGATACTTGATTTGTTGCCAATGCCCTTTGGAGTAACCCTTCTTTCAGTGATTCTGCATTGAGATTCTTTGTCTATAGCTTGTTTTTTTTTTTTTTTTCTTTTTGGGCCCCCGCTACTGAAGCAAATGGGGTCTGCATAGGGGTGGTGGCTACATCTCAACTAGTGATTTGGATCAGAGATCAAGTGTCAGTAGGTGCTGACTAAGTGCACAGAAAGGACATTCATAGTCTGTTGCTGCAAACTGATGTACTGAAGAAGAAATATGCCACTGCAGAAGGTTATTTCTTGTATTTTGAATAAACATCACACAGAGATTGTGTATTGCACCTGAAGTTGGGTGTCTGGTCCATCTGTTATCCCACAACTCCTCCATAGACTTGGTGTTAGAAGTGGGATAACTTGCTGGAAGCATCTGGACTGACCGAAGAGGGACATTTTCTGATGGATATCACCCATATATCCCAGGTGAACCGATGCACAAGGAGTTGCCAAAGAAGAACCTGGAGAAGAAAATCTGTGGAGTTCTGCCCAGAACCATGGCTGACAGACAGAGAGAAGCTGCTGCCTGGACTGGACCTGGGAGCTCAGAGGAAGGCCAAGCCTGAAGGTGATGAAGAGATGCAAGAGGATGTGGAAGAATCGAGGGAATTGCCTCCTCTTGAATATGCTCCACCTGAGGACATAGGGGAGTTGTTGAAATGGCTCTGCATAAAACAGGTGCATATGAAAAAGATGGAGAGATGCAGGTAGAGGCAGACTGGGGGTGCAAGAGACGGCACACAGGAGATGGAGGCCCTGATGAGGATGGTCCACTGGATGAGTGGACGATGGCTGGGGCAGACCGACTGCGCAGAGAGGTGGAGTGCTGGTGCCAGGTGCTCGAGAGGTCCCTGCTGGAGGGTTTGGATGGAGAGTTGAAGGAGGATTTTTCATGGGCTCAGCTGGAGGAGGACCCCCTGACTGAGTGGAGTGTTCCTTTGTTGCCTGTGTTCCTAGGGTGTTGCCTGTTGGAGGTTGGAGATGCAGGTATGGAACTTGAGTGTGGGACCCCAGGTATGACTGTGCCTAGTGATACTGTGCTGGGGTGCAAGCAAGAAGAAGCCTATGAGGCTGAAGGGACTTTTTCTTGTATTGATGCAGTTAAATATATTAACAGTACTGACTAGGGTATACTGCATGCTTAAAATGCTAATGTTGCCAAACTATTACAGTATGTTAAGGTTAAGAAGAGTAGAGGTCATTTAAAAAAAAATGACACCATTGGAAAAAGGGAAAACTCTCACATAGGTCACAGGGTACTAGATGGTAACAGATGGCTGAAAATAGCAGTGATTAAAAGGATGTTTACGAAGACACCCCAGAGTTAAAAAGTTTAGAAACCTGCTGTTTACCATTGCAGGCTGTTCAGCATGGGAGGTTCCTTGGGGTCTTGTAGGTTTCTGTAGAGACCTGCCTGGGGATAAGATGACCAAGGATTTGGGGTCATAGGTTATAAAAGGTTGAAATAGGAGAGAAGAAACTACTATTACTCCTTCCATATTCCCGCAGACACTTTGTGTAAGACAGAGGGATCAAGTTAGTTGCAGGCAAGGCCAGAGGTGGCTCTGCAATGGTCCCTTTCTGTAGGCAAAACTGCAGCATGTTTGGTCAGGGGATGGACCTGATGTCAAGGAAAGAGGTACCCAAGGGCAGACAAGGAGTCTGAGGTAATACATGTGTTTTATTCTTTTCTGAGTGAAAACCTACAAAGGAGAAGTGGGTAGAAAATGGATTGGAACCTGTGCTGAGGTAACACCTTGAGTGTCTACCCTCAGGTGTCTATATCTATAACAAGTGAAATGAATCAAGAGTCATAATGGGTTTATGTAGAGGAGTTGAACCTAGGACTGGACTCCTGCTTAAAACTGACATATCTGGTGGGGTTGGACCAGGTAATTACTCACCCTGATGCAGTTAAATATATTAACAGTACTGACTAGGGTATACTGCATGCTTAAAATGCTAATGTTGCCAAACTATTACAGTATGTTAAGGTTAAGAAGAGTAGAGGTCACTTAAAAAAAATGACACCATTGGAAAAAGGGAAAACTCTCACATAGGTCACAGGGTACTAGATGGTAACAGATGGCTGAAAATAGCAGTGATTAAAAGGATGTTTACGAAGACACCCCAGAGTTAAAATGTTTAGGAACCTGCTGTTTACCATTGCAGGCTGTTCAGCATGGGAGGTTCCTTGGGGTCCTGTAGGTTTCTGTAGAGACCTGCCTGGGGATAAGATGACCAAGGATTTGGGGTCATAGGTTATAAAAGGTTGAAATAGGAGAGAAGAAACTACTATTACTCCTTCCATATTCCCACAGACACTTTGTGTAAGACAGAGGGATCAAGTTAGTTGCAGGCAAGGCAAGAGGTGGCTCTGCAATGGTCCCTTTCTGTAGGCAAAACTGTAGCATGTTTGGTCAGGGGATGGACCTGATGTCAAGGAAAGAGGTACCCAAGGGTAGACAAGGAGTCTGAGGTAATACATGTGTTTTATTCTTTTCTGAATGAAAACCTACAAAGAAGTGGGTAGAAAATGGATTGGAACCTGTGCTGGGGTAACACCTTGAGTGTCTACCCTCAGGTGTCTATATCTGTAACAAGTGAAATGAATCAAGAGTCATAGTGGGTTTATGTAGAGGAGTTGAACCTAGGACTGGACTCCTGCTTAAAACTAACATATCTGGTGGGGTTGGACCAGGTAATTACTCACCCCAGAGAAAGTTCCTGTATGGTACTGGACTTTAAAGATGTCCAGATTTGTTGTTAAATATGACAGACTTTCCCTAAAAGGAGATGGGAAGGTACCATTTGCCTCTGTTAAGAAATGTGTTAATGCCTCAGGGTAAAGAGTGATGATATCCACTATGTTTAAGATGGAATGTTTATCATTAATAGGGACCTTGAGACAGAGCTTCTGAAGATGGACGGGTGGAAGCTCCATCCCTTCCTGGGACAGAAAGGTGGTATGTAGTCTGCAATAACTGCTTTCCTCTTAAGGTGGGGGATATGTGACAGGGAGCTCCTGCCACTCTTGAGGACCAACCATTTCTTAAATCTGTTGCAGCAGTTCTTCTGTTTCTTAACCTAAACTATCCTTTACAATTTCTAGTCCACAAGGTTGGCCACCTATGGGCACCTCCTTGCCTTTCTTGACTATGCTATAATGTCCTCTTTGACTTTCCTTTTCCCTCTCAGTCCTTGTACAGGGAGGTTATTGTAGTGACCTCATAGTATATGTAAAACAGGTTGTGTTTATTGTTGTTGGATTTAGTATGTAATAGCACTATGTTATAGAATACCTTGATGTATATACTTTATGTTTATGAAACCTGTAAATGTTAAAAATACCATGGCACTAGGTGTTTTTGATAATGATAAAATGTACTAGATGACTGTTACAGAAATTAAGTTAGTTGCGCTGTTTAAAATGCATGGACATTGCTGTAAACTGAACACGTCTAAATGTCATGGTGATGATGCATTGCATTATGGAAGTATGTATGATGTTGTATTTCTTTGAAACTTGATTTGTTGCCAATGCCCTTTGGGGTAACCCTTCTTTCAGTGATTCTGCATTGAGATTCTTTGTCTATAGCTTTTTTTTTTTTTTTTCTTTTGGGCCCCACTACTGAAGCAAATGTGGCCTGCATAGGGGTGGTGGCTACATCTCAACTAGTGATTTGAATCAGAGATCAGTGTCAGTAGGTGCTGGCTAAGAGCACAAAAAGGACATTCATAGTCTGTTGCTGCAAACTGATGTACTGAAGAAGAAATATGCCATTGCAGAAGGTTATTTCTTGTATTTTGAATAAGCATCACATATAGATTGTGTATTGAACCTGAAGTTGGGTATCTAGTACATCTGTTATCCCAAAACTCCTCCACAGACTTAGTGTCAGAAGTGGGATAACTTGCTGGAAGCATCTGGACTGGCTGAAGAGGGACGTTTTCTGGTGGATATTGCCCATATATCCCAGGTGAACCGATGCACAAGGAGTTGTCTAAGAAGAACCCCGAGAAGAAAGTCCATGGAGTTTTGCTCAGAACCATGGCTGACAGACAGAGAGAAGCTGCTGCCTGGACTGGACCTGGGAGCTCAGAGGAAGGCCAAGCCTGAAGGTGATGAAGAGATGCAAGAGGATGTGGAAGAATCGAGGGAATTGCCTCCTCTTGAAGATGCTCCATCTGAGGACACAGGGGAGTTGTTGAAATGGCTCTGCATACAACAGGTGCATATGAAAAAGATGGAGAGATGTAGGTCAAGGCAGACTGGGGGTGCGAGAGACGGCACCCAGGAGATGGAGGCCCTGATGAGGATGGTCCACTGGATGAGTGGACGATGGCTGGAGCAGACCGACTGTACAGAGAAGTGGAGCACTGGTACCAGGTGCTCGAGAGGTCCCTGCTGGAGGGTTTGGATGGAGAGTTGAAGAAGGATTTTTCATGGGCTCAGCTAGAGGAGGAGGACCCCCCTGACTGAGTGGAGTGTTCCTTTGTTGCCTGTGTTCCTAGGGTGTTGCCTGTTGGAAGTCGGAGATGCAGGTATGGAACTTGAGTGTGGGACCCCAGGTATGACTGTGCTTAATGATACTGTGCAGGTGTGCAAGCAAGAAGAAGCCTATGAGGCAGAACAGACTTTTTCTTGTATTGATGCAGCTAAATCTATTAATAGCACTGACTGGGGTATACTGCATGCTTAAAATGCTAATGTTGCCAAACTATTACAGTATGTTAAGGTTAAGAAGAGCAGAGATCATTTAAACAAAAAAATTCACCCTTGGAAAAAGGGAAAACTCTCACATAGGTCACAAGGTACTAGATGGTAACAGATGGCTGAAAATAGCAGTGATTAAAAGGATGTTTATGAAGACACCCCAGAGTTAAAACGTTTAGGAACCTGCTGTTTACCATTGCAGGCTGTTCAGCATGGGAGGTTCCTTGGGGTCCTGTAGGTTTCTGTAGAGACCTGCCTGGGGATAAGATGACCAAGGATTTGGGGTCATAGGTTATAAAAGGTTGAAATAGGAGAGAAGAAACTACTATTACTCCTTCCATATTCCCGCAGACACTTTGTGTAAGACAGAGGGATCAAGTTAGTTGCAGGCAAGGCCAGAGGTGGCTCTGCAATGGTCCCTTTCTGTAGGCAAAATTGTAGCATGTTTGGTCAGGGGACAGGCCTGATGTCAAAGAAAGAGGTACTCAAGGGCAGACAAGGAGTCTGAGGTAATATGTGTGTTTGTTTTCTTTTCTGAGTGAAAACCTACAAAGGAGAAGTGGGTAGAAAATGGATTGGAACCTGTGCTGGGGTAACACCTTGAGTGTCTACCCTCAGGTGTCTATATCTGTAACAAGTGAAATGAATCAAGAGTCATAGTGGGTTTATGTAGAGGAGCTGAACCTAGGACTGGACTCCTGCTTAAAACTGACATATCTGGTGGGGTTGGACCAGGTAATTACTCACCCCAGAGAAAGTTCCTGTATGGTACTGGACTTTAAAGATGTCCAGATTTGTTGTTAAATATGACAGACTTTCCCTAAAAGGAGATGGGAAGGTACCATTCGTCTCTGTTGAGAAATGTGTTAACGCCTCAGGGTAAAGAGTGATGATATCCACTATGTTTAAGATGGAATGTTTATCATTAATAGGAACCCTGAGACAGAGCTTCTGAAGATGGACGGGTGGAAGCTCCATCCCTTCCTGGGACAGGAAGGTGGTAAGTAGTCTGCAATAACTGCTTCCCTCTGAAGGTGGGGGATATGTGACAGGGAGCTCCTGCCACTCTTGAGGACCAACCATTTCTTAAATCTGTTGCAGCAGTTCTTCTGTTTCTTAGCCTAATCTATCCTTTACAGTTTCTAGTCCAGAAAGTTGGCCATCTATGGGCACACCCTTGCCTTTCTTAACTATGCTATAATGTCCTGTTTGACTTTCCTTTTCCCTCTCCGGTCCTCGTACAGGGAGGTTATTGTAGTGACCTCAGAGAATTTGTAAAACAAGTTGTGTTTATTGTTGTTGGATTTAGTATGTAATAGCACTATGTTATAAAATACCTTGATGTATATACTTTATGTTTATGAAACCTGTAAATGTTGAAAATACCATGGTACTAGGTGTTTTTGATAATGGTAAAAAATACTAGATGACTATTACAGAAATTAAGTTAGTTGCGCTGTTTAAAATGCATGGATATTGCTGTAAACTGAACATGTCTAAATGTCATGGTGATGATGCATTGCATTATGAAAGTATGCATGATGTTGTATTTCTTTGAAACTTGATTTGCTGCCAATGCCCTTTGGGGTAGCCCTTCTTTCAGTGATTCTGCATTGGGATTCTTTGTCTATAGCTTGTTTTGTTTTTACTTTTTGGGCCCCCGCTACTGAAGCAAATGGGGCCTGCATAGGGGTGGTGGCTACATCTCAACTAGTGATTTGGATCAGAGATCAGTGTCAGTAGGTGCTGGCTAAGTGCACAGAAAGGACATTCATAGTATGTTGCTGCAAACTGATGTACTGAAGAAGAAATATGCCATTGCAGAAGGTTATTTCTTGTATTTTGAATAAACAACACACAGAGATTGTGTGTTGAACCTGAAGTTGGGTGTCTGGTCCATCTGTTATCCCACAACCCCTCCACAGAATAAACATGCAATGACATCCAGGCAGTGTTAGGCATGCTCCCACACCCAATGTGTCAATACCCTCTGCTCCAATCACTGCAATTATGAGTTCATAGTGCATTGACACCCACACATTGCTTGGGGTTGGGCTGTTGCCAGGTTGGGAAATCCTTCCTTCCCAAAAGGGGGCTGTCCATTGGATGCTCAATCCTCCTGCCCCGGCCAACTCTCCAGTGCTTTGGGCTCATTCCTGAACTCGGATCATTTGAGCTACAGGCAGTAGCACTACTGCCATAGTGGCGGACCAGCTAGGGTTTCTTTCCTGACAGGCACGTTAATGTTTTTGATGTTTTAGATCCAGAAAAAGATGAGCATCTTGAGGAGGCTGCCCGAAGAGGTGAGACTGAGTTCCCCATATCTGTCAAGGACTGCTTCCTACACTACCATGTCAAACGGGGGATTACAGTGGTGCTCAGTGTTAGGATCCTACTTATCTAGTGTTAGGTTCCTACTTGTCTAGTCATGTCATGTCACTCAACACCTACAAACAAACTGGTAAGAATGGATAGAGCCATCACTGCTAATTTCTTAATTGCTTGGAGTTTCCTATCATTATATGTAGACATCACTCAGGGCATCATTACAATAGTGTCACAACATAAGTAAATGAGAAGAAACCTGACACAGAGCACCACTGTAGGTTTGAGGCCCTCTTAGCCTTGTTCTCAATAGTGGGGATGGGGTAATATCCAATGTGAATGTTAGGAATCCAGTGAGAGGCAGTGACCAAAACTGGTTAACTTTCTTTCTTGTGACAGGAAAGACTAGTCAGGCCTCAACCACCAGGATCCAGAACTTCAAAAAGATGGACTTTTCTAAGATTAAAGACCTGCCGCCCCAGGGTCTGAATTATCAGCCTGAGGCTGGTAATGCAGGGTACATGTGGGAGCCATTTAAGCAGCCACGGAGGTCTGCATCTCTTTTAGCAACAAAGAAAAGGCCCAAGAAGAGCCCCCCCAACTGAAGAGGGACATAAGGCTACTGAGCCTGAAAGAAAAGCCTTTGACTACTGGAAAGAGACAGGTTGCCAACAGGTCACAAAGCATACAAAGCTGCACAGAGGGACTGTATGACTAGAATTAAAAAGGCCAAGGAGGAGCTGAAGACAATACCAAAGCCTTCTTCCAGTACATAAATGGAACATGGTAGGTGAAGGAGGGTATTAGACCACTGAAATCTGAGGAATGGGAAGAGGGATCTGTGAGACAGCCAGGGATGATAGCTGAGAAGTTGCATGAATACTTTGATTGAAAGTAGACCAAAGGTTCCCTGGGAGGATGGTGCTAAATGGGAGCAAGTATGGCATCAGTAGGAGTCATGAGATGTAGCCTGTAGACATTACGCCAACCATAATGGCTGACAACCTGTCCAAGATAAAGCCAGATAAGTCCCACAGAGTGTGAAACATATATTCCAGGATCATAGTGGAGATAAGGGAACAACTGGTGGAGTTGCTTGCAATAATCTGTCATGAGTCTGTCCATTCAGGTGTGGTGTTGGTGAACTAGAAAGTAACTAATCTGGTCTCACCTTCAAGAAGGGGAAAGGTTAGACTCAGGAAACCATAGGTCACTCATCCTGACATTAGTGTTGCGCAAGGTCCTGGAAGCCATTATCAAGGATGAAATCATGGAGCACTTGATTAAGGCAAAGGATCTTGGTCTCTCTTAGCATGGCTTTATGAGGTGCTGGTCATGACAAACCAACTAATTAACTTTGAGGAGTGTCCAGGATGTGAATAGGGGCAGGGCTATAGACATAGTTTATCTGAATGTTAGCAAGATGTTTGACATTTTGGTGCATGGTAAGAATCTGGGCAAGGCACACCAGTGCAGAATGCATCATGCATATTCAAGGCGGATTGCTTACTGGTTTGGGGGCAGTAGGCAGAGGGTGGTTGCTAGTGGATGCGACTACTTCAAATGGAGAGTGGGTTGTCAGTTGCATCTCTCTGGGGACAATCTGGACACTAGGGTCTCCAACAGGCTGCCTAAGTTCACTGATGACACTAAGATAGCCAGTGCAGTAGACTCCATTGAGGATGAGGCCAACTTCAGGAGGACCTGAATAAGTTGAGTGATTGGTCTGCCTCCTGGCAACTCAATTTCAATGCAGCCAAATGCAAGGTGCTACAGCTAGGGAGAAATAACAGAGTAGGGACCTACAAACTATGTGGAGCTCATCTTGCTGCAGTAGAGGAGGTAAAGGACATGTGGTTCATAACAGACAAAGGGCTGAAGTATGAGGAGCAGCAAGGCAGGGAAATGAATCCTGCCACTTTTGAAGTTCTTGACCAAGTCCCACCTTGAGTACTGCATATAGTTCTGGTCTCCTTAGTGCAAAAATGAACATTAAAGCAATTGAAATGGTGCAAAGCAGGGGCAGTGAAACAATTGAGGGTATGGGAGACAAAAGATATGAGGAGAAGCTGGTAGTCCTAACATGTTCACTTAAGAAAAAAAATAGTTTGAGAGGGGGCATGCTCTCAGTCTTTCACATACTTAAGGGTATAAAAGTTGAAAATACAGATTATATATATATATATATATATATATATATATATATATATCTGGGGCAGAAGTTTGATGTCTTTGCAGAATATTTAAACTAGCAAATGGGGAGAGGGGTGCAGCACCCAATACATCAAATGGGAAGAACACCCCTCCCCCCTCAGCTAGTGATCAAACAGGAGTTCAGCATGTTTGTAGTTCATTTGCATCACCAGGTAAGGAAAAAAGTCTGGCTCCCCATATGATGCGCAGGGGAACAGCTGGAACTCGTCCCACAATGAACGCACCAAAATCAGGCCAATGGAAAATCATGTACACAAATGTTCACAGTCTGGGAAACAAGAGGCTAAACTGGACATAGCAGCCATTAGCAACACATGGTTCACCAGTAACCACACTTGGGAGACTTCAGTACCTGGCCATGTACTGTTCAGAAAAGACCGAGGTGCAAAAAAAGGGGGGTGGGGGAGTGGCCCTTTATGTCAATGAAAATATCAAAGCTACAGAAATTCAGAACACACATAAGGAGCTAGAAGAACCGTGGGTCACCCTGGAAACAGGAAATGGGACAGCCATACAAACTGGGGTTGTCTACAGGCCTCCAAACCAGGGGGAGGACATAGACACATTACTATTAGAAGATATACAAAACATGACAGCTAAAGGGGAGGTTCTGATAATGGGAGACTTCAACATGCCAGATACAGATTGGTCAATGCCAGCAGGAACATCCGCCAGAATTTGACACATAGTGGATACCTGCAGGGTGAGGGCCTCACAAAATTAGTACAACAACCCACAAGAGACAGGGCTATCCTGGATCTAGTACTGACTAACAGGGGAAGGTTCACAGATCTCCAGGTATAAGGTCACCTGGGGACCAGTGATCATCACATGGTATGGTTAAATTTGGCCACTAGAACTAAATCATTCTATTCCAAGGCAAAAATATGGGACTTTAGAGGAGCTGACTTTAATAAGATGGTCAGCAGAGTTAAGCTAGCCCTGGCAAGAAGAAATACAGGTGAGGAGGTACAGGCTAAGTGGGCAAGCATTAAGGATGCAGTACTTGAAGCAACATCCCATTGTGTTAGGGAGAAAAGCAAGAGCAAAAGAAGGAAGAAACCACTTTGGTTCTCAAAAACAGTAGTAGAAAAAGTCAGAGCCAAGGTTGGCCTTCAGGAAATATAAGGAAATGCAGTGGGACGAAGATAGGAAGGCATACCAAACTTCCCTAAGGGAGGAAGGGAAGGCAGTAAGGCAGGCAAAGGCCCAAACCAAGGAAACACTAGCATGAACACTAAAAGAAGGGGACAAGACTTTTTATAGATATGTTAGTGAAAGGAAAAAGTCCAGAGGAGGTATTGCTAAGATCAAAGGGGATAAGGGGGATTGTGTGGAGGAGGACCAAGGAAAAGCATTTATCCTAAATAGATACTGCTGCTCAGTATTTACTGAGGATAAAGTAGGGCAGGGCCCACAGCTCAGCACCATGAACACAGGGGGGGAGGGAGGTGTGCACAAGTCCCTTCACAAAAGAGAGGGTCCTACAAGAGCTTGCTAAGCTTAGGGTGGACAATGTAATGGGACTTGATGGCATACATCCAAGGGTACTAAAGGAGCTAAGGGTGGAACTAGCAGAGCCATTATCAGAACTGTTTAGTGAGTCTCTGAGCACAGGAGCGGTCCCAGAAGACAGGAGAAGGGCTAATGTGATCCTGCTCCACAAGAATGGCAGCAGGGAGGAGGCAAGGATCTACAGACCAGTCAGTCTTACTTCAGTAGTGGGCAAGATTATGGAGGCACTCCTTAAGGAAAGGATAGTGCAGCACCTGGAATCCATAGGAGCACAGGATCCAAGACAGCATGGGTTTATAACAGTAAGGTCCTGTCAAACTAATCTCATAGATTTCTTTGACTGGGTAACCAGAGTGGTGGACCAAGGGGGTGCAGCTGATGATGCCTTAACTTCAGCAAAGCTTTCTATACTGTTCCACATAGAAGATTGATTAATAAGCTGGGTAGACTCAGGATGGGTCAGAAGTTAGTCAACTGGGTGGCAAACTGGTTGGCAGGCAGAAAACAGAGAGTGGTGGTAAACGGTATACAGCCAGAAGAGATGCAAGTCACAAGTGGGGTACCTCAGGGATCAGTCCTGGGGCCAGTCCTCTTCAGTATCTTCATCAGTGACATTGCAGATGGACTGTAGGGTAAGGGTTGCCTGTTTGCAGATGACACCAAGATCTGCAACAAAGTAGATGATCCAGATGGGGTGGGCAGAATGAGAAGAGATCTGGAAAAAGTGGCAAAATGGTCTGAAGAGTGGCAACTGGGGTTAATGCAAAGAAGTGCAAGATCATGCGCATAGGGAGGAGAAACCCTGAAGCTACCTATAGGTTGGGAGGGGAGTTGCTGGCAATCCCAAGGGAAGAAAGAGACTTGGGCATCATCATCATCACAGATGATCTGAAATCATCCAAGCAGACCACTAAAGCAGTAAGTAAGGCTAGAGGAAAGTTGGGGTGTATTAGTAGGGGTATCACAAGTCATAAGAGGGAGGTAATAATCCCTCTTTACAAGACACTGGTTAGGCACCATCTGGAGTACTGCATGCAATACTGGAGGCAGCACCTGCACAAGGACATTAACAAAATGGAGGCAGTCCAGAGAAGGGCAACCAAAATGGTACAGGGACTGCATCAGAAAATATATGAGGACAGATTAATGGAGCTCAATATGTATACCCTAGAGCAAAGGAGGGAGGGAGGTGATATGATCGAAACATTCAAACAACTTAAGGGCATTAACAAGGTGAAAGAGTCTAACATATTTCAATATAAGAAGAATAGCAGGACAAGAAGACATAGCATGAGATTAGAGGGTGGCTGATTAAGGGGTAATGTGAGGAAGTTATTTTTCACAGAAAGGGTGGTGGATGCATGGAACGGCCTACCTCAGGAAGTGGTGAATATGAATACAGTGCAGGGCTTCAAACAGGCATAAAATAGACAAAAGGGAGCAATACAGATGACTATGAATAAATAGGCCATTAACAGAGTAAAGGCCTATGGCACATTCATAAGGTAGATAAAATGAGCAGACTGGATGGTCCTTGAGGTCCTTATCTGCCTTCAACTTCAATGTATGTGTGTGTATATATATATATATATATATATATATATATACACACACACACACACATATACATATATATATATATACTGTAGATAATCTGGTGCCTTGCAGGAAGACACATATACATGTCCTGAGGCTTAGAATAGGTAAATTCATTAGCAAGATCAGGAGGCACTTTACCCAAAAGGTGGGGAACCTATGGTGGAACAATGTACCAGCGGAGACTGTAAGTATGAAGGCAGTACAGGCCTTCAGCTTAAGCCTGGACAAACTGCTGCTTCCAGTTCATAGAAAATCATTGTGTAGGTAGCACATTTCAATATATGAGTACATATTTGCAGAGCATACTTATTTATAACTTTTTATAATGCAAGGGTGAACATGATGAGCCAACAGTCCCTTCTGATCTTAAATCAATATGTTGCTATGTTCTGTCTCAGAAGATGTGCATCATGGATAATCCCTTTCTCAAGTTAATGTGCGGCTGTCCAATAATCATCAAAGTAGCCCATTACAGTGGTGCTCAGAAATAGCTTCTGTTATAAATGAAGACATCCTAATACTACTATTATATTGTCCTTATCTTAACTAATTATATTACTAGGAATCACCATGTGTAAAAAATGTGTCCGGTTGATTGGATTAACAATTGATGACCAGAGTTACTGATTGTCATTTTGCAACATAACAGAACTTGTCACTGAGTACCACTGTACCTTGAGGTGATGATTAATAAAAATGATGCATTTGAGTGATGGTCCTAACCACAGGTACATCCTGGTTTCTGAAACTGAAGTGGATCTGTTCTATCACTGCAGAGGAAATATTCAAGTACAGGTACTAGCCTGAATCCTTGCCTGCCTGACTCACCTGCTCTGCTGTCCCAGTATTTAGATCAAAGGGATCTACCACATCACCTACACTAAACTGCAAATAGAGATTGCTTCTAGTGACACTAACCTTATTTCGATGTTCTATCATATTTATTTAGATCCCTACCTGTGTGATTCACACTTGTGCAGCTCCTTTTCTTTCAAAATTAATTGTCATATTGAGTTAGCATCAAGTCTCACTCTTCACATTTTGGCCATCAATTCTGGCTAAGCTGCCTTTTATCCACTCCCCTTGTGAAATGCTGACAGTACCACAGAATGAACTGTTCATGGTTAATGTTTGTGCAAAATCACTTTATTAGGTGACATCCCTTTTTATACTGCTTAAATAGTTTTATATTTTAATAATATTTACTCTCCAACTTGAAACACATTTTAAATTACTCTTTATGGAATTCCCAATATAATGGGAAATTAGCTTCACTTTTATAAGTCTTCTAATTTGTTTTAAATCTAGGTCTCCAGGAACCAAAAGTCACTGTGACTTAATATCTGACACTTTCTTCTGCTTTAAAACCCTCTCAGCATCTATAATAAAGTGATTGTATAAATTACCCAGTTTCTTCCATGTTCAGTACATAAGAACACCTTTTCATGTGCCCATTATGAAATATTCTTTTTTCATAATAATCTCCTCCCACTGGGTGAGCCAAGGAACCTACTCTGCACTGGAGGCATGGATAGGCTCCTCCCCTGCCTCCAAACTCCTCTCCTTGACTGGGTTTATTGGTATCTTCCCTTTTAGACCTCCCACCATGCTGATGTCTTATGTTCTTAGCATGTATGGTGGCTCCTCTCGGTGACTTTTCTAGCACTTGCTGTGTCATGTTTCTTATTTATTTGTAGCCAGTTCCAGGAGATCAGTTACTGTGAGTCCCACCCAATAAGATTGGGTACCAGCCAGCATTCATTTATCTGTCTGTCTGTGAACTGGGGATAAGCTAGGGGTCCCTTGCAGCTGATGCTAATTAATGTAATATGCACACATTTTAGAAAAAACATTTCCCACTCTAAAAAGTAGGCTGAAATAGAAGTAACATTTATTGGGGCACTACACGGACACGTGGTCCCCCGAAGGGGCATACATTATTCACAAAAACACAGAACATGTAGAGTTTTCCCTTAGGCTCCATTAATTACTAGGACCCCCCACAATTAACAGCACAGCATGTTAAGTGCATATCCCTCAGTTCAGACTATATACAATCAGTCTCTCTGATCACTCAGACTGCTGGCATCCAGAGCCAAGCATTCTACTGCAGCAATGCAGCAACCCATCCTCTGGTGCTATGGGATCTGATAGTTTGCCTTTACATGGGAAGCACAAATTAAATGGATAACTCTCTCTAGGCTCCGCGCAAGCTACCCTCAGCCCCAGTATATGGTGGGACACACTTTCTTGAGACTGCATGGGGTACAGACTCAAACTTTAATGGGCCATGATTGGCACACATGTATGACCTCATTTTAGTTTGAGTGATCTCAATGGGCAGAACTGATAAGATAATTTCTCCTGAATTTCCCCCTGGTTCCATTTGTATTACCTGAGGCTGCTTTTCTTAGCCACCCTAAAGCCTGGAGTGGACTGCCCAGAACCCTAGGCAGATCTCTTGAGGAGATACTCCACTAGTCCATCTCTATTCTCCTGCACTCCAGACCTTAGGACCTCTGAAATCTCTCTGTTCTCATTTCTTATCTGTTTTGAGATCACAGGGCACCATTACACCTGTTCTTTATTATGGATGCAAGTTTCTGTTCTGCTGGGCTGACAGGCTCTGTTTTCCAGTAGCTTGCACTATAGCCAGAATTAGCAGTTTTAGGCAGTTTTAGACAGCATAGCTCATTAACTGTGACTGATGTTCCATTCTCCTACTTGGTCCTCTTGGGACCTTCCCATTACCATTAACAACTTATTTTATTCAACAGCCCTTCCCTGGGGCCTGGAACCACATTAAATATTTAAAACAGAGTTCACCGGACCACCTGGAAACAATAAGACAGCAGGGATAATTCAGGGCTAATTCTCTCAAAAAAGACTGGCACAATAGTCACATACAGTATAAGCCTATGGCCTCTGGGCAAGTGCAATAAAATTATTTGTGATTAACTGTATAAAGGCACAGGTTCCTAGAGTGCAGTATGTGAACTAATAATATCCAAAATGCAACATATTTCCAGTGGGGAAGCAGTATAGTGAGTGGTTAAGGGCACTGAGCTGGAAACCTGGAGACCTGGGTTTGAATCCCATCAGCTCCCACTTGCATACTGTGTGACCATGAGCAAGTAACTTAACTTCCTTGTGCTCCCAGGACACATCTGGAAACAAGCTCCAGCACAGTGTGCCTTTCCTGGTTAAAGAATTTTCCCCTTTCCCTAATACACCTCCTCCACCTTACTTTGTCCTCAGCCATCTATTCGTTTCGTTATTATTTTTCTAAAGCGTATTTACTTTCTCTTTATTATTTTTTTAAATGTTTTCTTTCTTTCTCTCACCACAGTCTCCTAACCTCTCTATTTCTTTTGATGTTTCCCTTTATTTGTTATTTCTAAAAAAATATGTTTTTGCAGATCCTAACAGAATTGTCTGGCTATGTCTCTCTAGAAAAACCTCACACTCTTGGATTAGGCAAGTCCGTTCATGTTTTAATAAATGTTTTAAGTCTAGTTATAACAGGGAATTCCATACCATTTCATCTCATTTTTATTTTATTTTATTTATTTTTTATACTGGAAGGCATGTGAGCAAGATTGCTCATTTTCACAAGCGTTCAGTGACAAACAAGGCATATAATTACAAGGCACAGTTAGGGGTGACACCTGAGGTGTTGGACACTACATAAACCCTGTGAGTGAAGCTTGAGGAGTTTATCTAAGCATCCAACACTGAGGGTGTGTGTAAAATTTGAGTTTTACACTCCACTCCATGTTTTGTTTTATATAATTGCTGGGTACTGTTTCTTCACCACAGCATTTATATAAAATAAGAAGACTTCTCCATGCAGCTGCATCATGGTCCGACTGGGTTTCAGCGGGTTCCATGTTTTTTTTTTTAAGTAGCTCAGGTTTTTTCCCCAGTGTTTGTGAGTGTGTGTTTCTTAATTAACTTACCACTGAGTCAGATACCTGTGCAAGCTCCAGTGAAGTCAGAGCATCTGGCGGTGAGGAAGGGAAGCGTGGTCGATGGCACATGCACAGGACAAGAGAAACTCAGTGCATGTTTGTCATTATAAACACTCCTTTATAATGGCAAATTATGCAATGGATTTCCCTATGGGAAAAAACAATACCCGGTTATTATAGTGCAATTACATACAGAATAAAGAAGTTAAAGCATACATTCAAGTGCAATTACATACAGATTTGTCAAATAAGTAACACTTCAGATAGTTTTTAAAAAGAGACTATGTCAGACCTATTATATTCCCCCTTCCAGCAGCAACGTGCACCTGTTATAGCTATTCAAATGTGCAGTGTGAATTTTTGGGGCAGTTTTGGGGATGTGAAATATGTTTGCTTCGATGCATAGTTTTTGCTACAAAAATAATAGGCATGATTGTGTTCATACATATAAGTAAGAAAAAACAGAGACTAATAATATTGGGTTCTATGTCATAATGGTGAAAGCCTAAAGGTGATCGCCATTATGCAGAAGTCAACAGTGCCAAATATTTATTTTGGCTCTCTGACACCTGGCCCCACAGCAAAGGGCACAGGGACTTACGTTTTTAATGCTTCCTGCTTTGCCCCCACCCCTTACTAAAGGTTCTCAACTCTGGGGAGGGTGCATGTCATGTGTGTGTGTGTGTGTGTTTGTGAAAATATAAAAAAAGGTTTGGACTGGGCACAACAAAAACGCACCAGTGCCCAGACACGAACCCTGTA
Organism: Neoceratodus forsteri; assembly: GCA_016271365.2. Lineage (NCBI taxonomy): Eukaryota > Metazoa > Chordata > Ceratodontiformes > Ceratodontidae > Neoceratodus > Neoceratodus forsteri. The sequence goes on along the minus strand of CM057454.1, from coordinate 1,016,722,660 downwards.
CCCTGCGGACCGATGCCAGCAACCCACCCACCACACCATGGGGTCAGCTCGGCAACCCAGCATGGCACCACCCCTCACATCCCTCGCTGTGTGCCCTCCCACACACCCTGTGCATACGTATGGTGACATCCTCCCCAATCTGCCGCCCTCCCTCCCTCCCGTAGCTATCCCTGAAATGAGCTGAGGAGTAGGTAGCCATTATTGTAGGAGCCCATTCCCCAGTGCTGTTATCACGGGAGACCTAATATTGTGTGGGCTAGAGGTTACAGCACTGTCTTGGGAAGTATTGGAATTACAGGGGGGGGCTTGCCAGGACTCCCCCCAACCCACAACTCAGAGGACAGCTCTGGTAGCTCATGAATCACTGTCATTGACTTATAATGGGAAGAGGGGCTCAATTTAAAGATATGGCTCTTATAGCCCCCCTAGCTCTCAAAGCTCATAAAGTTCAATTCCAACTCTGTTGGGAACCATGAGATCACAGGAGATCACAGTTTTAAACCTTGCTGTAGCCAAATACTCATTGTGTGTCCATGGCAAAATCACTTAACCACTCAGTGCTGCAGTCCATTTAGCTGAAGAAATGGGTAGGGGCAGTCCCCACTGGAAATGATATGTTGCATCGCAGATGGATTATCTTAGGTAAATAAATTGTAAGAATAAATACCACTCTATGAAATGAAAATACTTATGCAGGAAGACCTGAGCCATACTTTGGAGTTATCTGAGATCTGTTACATAATAAGTGGCACTCCTACCACTAGGCTATCAAGTGGCTATGTGTCCCTTTTTCTGAGATGAAGTCTAATGTCCTAACGTTAATATCATATGAGGTTTATTGACATAGCCCTGAATGCAGAGTTACATAACTCATCTGACATGTTTTTAAATTAGATATCACTGTTTTGTGCTTTATAAAATAACATTACAAGAATATAGATTACCAGATGACAGAGTGAGAAAAATACATTCATACTAACAGTTTAATTAGAACTATTTATTTAGTTTTTGTTGACCAGGAAAGGAGGGCTAGATTTAGGATTCATACAAGGATCTTCAGCATCATAAGCAGAGAACTTACTACTACTGTAGGTCACGAGGTAGCTTAAAAACTCAACCTATACAGAACGTTTAGAGAGAAACTTAATGTAAATGTGCGCCTCTGTGTAGCAGATTCTTCCCCACGCTATAAATACACTTGTAGCCATCAGGTTATCCAGATTTTTTCAGATAGTTTGAGATATTGTTAATGGAAACCTTTCTGGTGGCCCTACGCTGATACTGCAGACATGCAGGGCATTTCTCTGGAGATTTCACAAAAAAAATCTGTAACATCTAGACATGTCAGAGGCTAGAATGGTAAGCTTATTCTTTCCTAGTTATTTATTGCTTAGGATGGGTTTCTCTGTGTTAAAATGCGTATCCTTGTTAATCAGGCTGAATATTCCACATCTTCTGTACCTGGATGTGTTAAAGATACTTCTTTATGGGACTGCCATCAAAGTAACCTGGGTTAGACAATGAACTGGCACATATCTAGAGGAGGCTGTACAATTATTTTCAGTGAATAAACCATTTAGCCAGGGCTGCTCGATTACTAACGTACAGCCTTACTGTTTTAAAAATGCAGGTCTTTACCATAAAAGCTGAAATGATTTGACAGACCTAGGCCAGGTCAAATATTGTGAAAAACATGTTGTTGTTGATGGAAACGACATGCACCAGCCCTACAGGACAATGGAAGTCTAAAGCATTTTTATGCTGACAGTTCATTCCCTTCTGTCTGTTACACTTGGGATTTAAGCAGTGATGTGTGTTCTCTGCTTAGTCTTGGACAAAGAGTCATGCCTGAAATCTAGACAGTGCTGTGGGAACTCTTCTCACTCCTGCTATAAAGAGGGACCACTTTTAATCCCTAAGTGGTAAAGTGAAACTGTGTGCAATGACCCTTTCTAAGGTATAATTGGTAAGAACTTACAATTTGGGGGAGAAAGGGAAAGGGAAATATTTTAACCAGGAATGGCACACTAAGCTGAAGCTTGTTTCCCAGTGCAGCCTGGGAACACAAGGATGTTAAGTGACTTGCTTAGGGTCACACATATGCAAGTGGGGGCTGTGGGATTCAAACCCGGGGATGGGAGGAAGTGGGGTGGAGTATGGTAACCTTGAAAGCTAGGTGCCTGAGGAACAATTTATTTATTTATTTATTTTTTGTTGACCGGGGAAGTCCACTAGACAAATTCTGCCTATTTTCAGGCACGACCCGGGGGAGGGGGATACAGATGAATCCCAACTGACCTTGAACCAGATTAAGCTGTTGGTGATATTTATTTATTTATTTAACACACTTTAGGATTACAACCTTTGAGTCAGAGAGACTCATTTACAAAGGCTCCGTGTCAGAGTACAGAGAACAGGACATACAAAATATGTACTAACAGCATGATGGAATTATGGGTTACATACGAAAATTATATTAACAACAGGAGTACATGATTACAGTTGCATACTGTCATGTTTTATGTTACATTAGGCAGAGTTTGGCAGTTGTCATGACAGATCTCAAACTGGTCAGCCTAGCAAAGTAAACATATGCGAGCAGCTACAAGGCCTTGTCGGGAGGTTGACAGTGATGTAGCAGTAAGGTATAGGCTAACTGGTGCATAGGCATTGCCTAGAGGCGAGTATGTGTTCTTTGATTGCTACTTTGAAGGGACCTAAATTGGGCATGGAGGATATATCCAAGGGGATATTTTTAGTGAATGGGAGGAAATTTGGCCATGACACAGGGGAAATTCCCCTACTCCCTGCTTCCTGTGAGCAGGGGGGGACCCATTTTCTGGTGGGACCAAGATGGCTGCCGCTGTCTTTGCGATGGAGGAGGAAGGAGGTCTGGTTGGGGCTGAGGTAGCCCAGAGTATGTCAATAGTTACTGTACCTGCTTTTGAAGAACCAGTGGTGTCGGTGGCTGGGGTGCACCCGCGGGGTGGCCAGCAAAACGCCGATTCAAGTGGGCCTTTGCATTTTTCGGAAATGTCCTGTTTGAGTCTTGTGGAGAAACAACGTTGCCTCGAGGAGGAACTTTTGCGCATTAGTGACTTGTTGCAGAGGGAACGCCGGACCGCGATTTCAGAGGAGGACCGGAAACGGAAACGATCGGCTACTTCGCCGAGTGCTGCTGAGTCTGAGGGGCCAAGCAAGCTTCTTCCACCGGTGGAGAGACCTATCGGGGAATTGGACAAGCCTTCCAGGGATTGGGGAACTTTGGTGGAGGAGTCCTGGTCACGGAGCTAGCGTTGCGAGGGGCTGGATGGATTCCAATTTCTGGAGGCACATGGAGACCAGAGCAAGCTGTTCCTGCTCATGCAGTGGATGAACAAATAAGTCCTTGTGATATATCTGACTCTATAGAAGCTGTCTTGAGTACTGAGGCTATTGTTTCCCCTACCCCCCCTGTCTACAGATATTGCTGCTGATTTAACTATGGGATCTTGGAGAGGGGGGGGGCTGGAGATGTGAATGCTTCCTCTAGTCTTCCTGAGTCAGTTGTTCATCCTATCTCTAAACCTTCTTATGCTAGCCATTTCAGACAGCCGCTGGAATTGGCAAAGTGACGTAATGCTGTTAGATTACGTTATGTGGGTCCTAGGGATACTCCCCAGATAGGTTTTTGTTGGGAAGACATTATTGAAACGCAGCATGGGTTTTTTTCCCTCAGAGGTATATGCATTAATACATGTTCCGGGGGAATTCACCTTTGAAGTCAGCTTTTGCACCCCTGCCTTTATGGAGTTGTTTTGGAGTCGATATCGGAATTTGAAGACTAACCCACTATGGTCTGACTTTATTGTACTACCTTTGTCTCAGCAGGCCTATAGGATCATCACAATCATGTTTCAGAATGAAGGGGTGAATATTGTTGCTATTGTTAAATGGCTGTCTAAATCTTGTGATATTCAGGGAATCCAGTCCCTATTCTGGATGAAGAGGGTTTTGGAATGGGGTTGGAAATTTAGGGTAAAACTTCATTCCACAGATTCTGGCTTAATTCATCTGCTAATTGCTTCTTTCTGGGGAGAGATAAAGGGGTTTCTTTTTATCCTGGGCAGCCTAGGGTTTGCTTTAAGTGTGGGTCTCGAACACACATTAGTACCTCCTACCGTCCTTAAATGTTCTTACTGTGGGAGATGGGTCATCCAAGTGCCCATTGTTTTCAAACCTCAAAATGCAATCTTTGCGATGAGGTGGGTCACGCATTTGAAACTTGTCCCTTAGCTGCCAAAAATACTGCTGATGCTGATTATGGGGTACAAGATCATTACATCCGGGGGGCAGTTACACCCAGTATTCCTACTAAGGGAGGGAGGGGCCCTGATATTGATGGGGTTGTTCCCCCCTTGGCTAACTCTGGTTTGTCAGAATCAGCTGATTCCCAGTTGACTACCATGGTTCCGCCTGATGTGGGAGCTGTAGTGGGCTTTAGGGTGGATCAGGGGGAAGGTGGGAGCATCATCTCTGTGTTGCCAGATTTAGAGACTCCGGATGCTGGGTTTGTGGTGGTTAGCGAGAAAAAGGGAAATCTGCCAAGGAGAGAGGAAACTAGGGAAGAAACTAGCTGCACCTGCTCCTGTTGTTTCTATGGCTGACCGAATATGTTTTCTGTTTGGAAGAGTGTCCAGTGGATGATCCTAGCAGGTCTGGGCCTCCTCTACCTTTACCTGGGTTAGAATCTACTGAACCTGTGGTTGACCAGGTGGGCCCTAGACCACCTGATGGTAGATGGTAAGATCACAAGGGCATCTAATAAGGTGAAGTGAATTTCCTTGCTGGGCTCCTTGTTCCCTTCCACCTTGGTGGCATCCTTAAATGTGAACAGTATTAAGACTCCAGAAAAATGGCGCAGAACTTATTCACATTTTCTGTCTGAAAATCTAGATTGCGTTTTCTGCAGGATGTTCCTTGCATTCCCTTGAAGAGGTGGAGGCTGCCTCTGCAGGTTGGATTTGGGGACTGTTTTGGTGTTTGGGTGCTGACTTATGTAGTGGGGTTGGAATATGTTTTTTCATTATCATGTCACTGTGCCTACATCAGATAGAAGTTCCGCTGGCAGGGCCTTGGTTCTCGATGTTAAATGGGGTTCCTTATACCTGAGGTTAATTTCTGTGTATGCTCCACAATCTAAGTTTGACTGGGTTGCTTTGTTTAATTCACTTTATCCCTTTTTATGCTCTCCTTATTACATTATTTTGGGAGTTTTAACTGTTCCTTGCCTGTACAAGTGGCTTGGGGACAATGAAAAGGTGTATTGTGATGAGACTAGTTTGTTGAAACTCATCTCAGGCGTTGGTTTGGTAGACGCTTTTGGACCCTCTACTGGAGGGTCTGGGGAACCTGTTCTGTGGACCAAGGGCTTCCAGGATTGATTTCTTTTTCTCACTTCTGTGGTTACTGTTCAATCTAGATCTTTGCAGGATGTTGCTTCCTCTGATCACAGATTACTGAGACTGACCTTGGCTGATGTTCCTGCAGCTCGGGAGGCGGGTATCTGGAAATTGAATTCTGAATTGTTGCATATCCCTTGTGTAATGGGTGGGTTAAGCTCTCTTTTGCTGGCCAGGAAGTCGGTTTCCTTTTTTGTATGATGATTTAAATGTTTGGTGGGAGGACACTAAATGGGAAGTTCGGGTTTATTTTAAGGCTGTGGGTCGTTTAAATGGACAATTATCACATACTGAGTTACGGTATCTTAGGGAACGGCTTCATTTTTTATCCACTAATAGATGGATTCTTGGCCTCAACTGTCAGCAACAGATTGCAAGTTTGAAACTGGAATTGGCTAAGGCTCAGTCTCAGGTTTTACGTAATATGGAAATGAAACACAAATTTAGACTTTGTGGCAGGAAAAAAGATACTTTGCCTTTTGAGTACTTGACATCACTCAGACATTTAAGAAGTATGGTGTATCTGAACACCCCAGGGGGTGGGCGAGTTTCTACCAATGATAAGATTTTGGAGGAAATTCATGCCTATGTTTCTACGTCATTTCAGAGAAGGATGCTTTCCAAAGCCGCTATCTGTGATTGGTTCGCTGGTAGATCGGTTCCGGCCTTGTCCTTAGCTGACCAGCTTGAATTGGTGCAGCCTATCACAGTGGAGGAACTGAGGTCAGCAATTTGGTCTTTACGATTGGGAGTTACACCTGGGTATGATGGGTTGCCTCATGAGGTTTATAAACTCTTATGGGAGGTTTTGGGAGTTGATTTCTGTTCGGTGCTGAATACTGGGCTGCAGTCTGGGGTACTCCCTCATAGCATGATGCAAGGTGTGCTACTCCTTCTGTATAAAGAAAAGGGTGATCATGGGGATTTGGGTAATTGGAGACTTTTGTCATTACTGAACTCAGATTATAAGATTCTGATGAAGGATTTTATGTCTGAGGTTAAAGAAGGTTATGGGTACTCTCTTGCATCCAACGCAGTTTAGTGGGGCTCCTCTCAGAAGGGTTCAGGATGCACTGATCTTACTTAGAGAATTGGTCTCTAAAGGTAAGGCTGGAGAATTATTTGGACATTTGGTCTGCCTGGATCAGTCCAAAGCTTTTGATCAGGTAGAATAAATTTATCTATGGGAATGCCTGTCAAGGTACAGATTCCCTACCCAATTCATAGGATGGCTACAAATGTGCTATAGGGGCATTACTTTGATCCCCTGTGTGAATGGCTGGGTGGGTAAGGAAATTGAGGTCCATAGGGGGGGTTTGGCAGGGGTGTCCATTGAGTCCCTTGCTTTATGTGCTTTCTTTAGATCCCCTCTTACATGCCTTACACAGTACCGATGACATTGTTGGATTATCGATTGGCTGTAGTGATCCTGAGATAGTTACTTTAGCATATGCTGATGATCTGATTTTAGTTTTAGCGGATGAGGCTTCTACTATGGTGGCAAGGGAGTTGTTGAGTGTCTTTTCTGATGTGACTGGGTCCTCAATTAATTGGCTCAAAAGTGGGATTCTACCCTTGGGGTATGATGCGGCTGATGTGTCCTTGGTTTGGGGTTTGCCTATTGTATCTGGCTATAGGAAAATTCTGGGTATTTACTTTGGAGGTCTATATGACCACAGGTATAATTGGGATCAACAATTGTTAGCAGCTCGTAGTAGGGTTCAGCTATGGAATAAGGGCTGTGTGTCCAAAGCTAAGTGTATTTATTTGATTAAGTCTTTTTTGTTGCCATACTTTTTATTTATTGCTGCAGTTTTTCCCCCTCCCATCTCTATGGAGGCTTCTCTTTATGGAGTTTTTTTTCTGTGTTTATGGGGTAGTAGGCTAAATCTCCTAAAAAGGGGTATTACGTATTTACCTCTTAGTGAAGGAGGGTTAGGGATGGTTAATCCCGTAGTGTTTTTTCAGAGTATTTTCTTTTTACAACTTAGTGCCCTTCCTTAAGGGGCAGACTATGATTTGGTCTCCATGGGTGGCAGATGGTGTTGACTTTATCTTGTCACAGTGGGGAATGGACTCCTTTCTTGCTCATCAGGTTAGGGTGGGTGCCTTGTCCAGTCATTTTTGCATGATGTTTCAGAAATTGAAGACGTGGCATGTTGTTCGCCGCTTGCTTCTTTCTCAGACACGTCAACAATTTTATTTTTCCGTATTACATGATTTCTTTTTCTCTGACCCCTGGTTTCATGTTAGGCCTCCTGCTGAACAACATGCTAAATTACAGTTCTTAGTGAGTAAGAGGGTGCCTAGCAATATGTGGGATTTTTTATGGCTCTGTTTACATAGGAAATTAAGAGTAAAAGGAAACAAGAAACATAAAGAATTGACTGAACGATATTGCCCTAGGGAGGAGACCTGTTTGGGAGTTATTGAAATGATGGAGCATTTTTTTGTAGAATGTCCTTTTACTGTTTCATTTTGGTCTTCTTTTCACGATACATGGCCTTTGAATCTCTTTCGGGTTCTCTCACCTGGCGTGTGGGTGGACGGGGTTCTACCGAGCTCCTGGATTGTGTATGATGCAATTACATTGCGTCTTGTGATGGGCCATATCAGTTTTCAGTTATGGCAAGCTAGATGCTCTCTTACTCTTTGACAAGTTACTTTCTGAATCTCAGATAGTTCACAACATACGCACAGCTGTGTTTACTTGGAGAGGGCAGGAGCAGGGAAAGGCGCATCCTGAATTGTTCAAATTATGGTGGAGGAAGATGACCTGGTTAGATACAGGGTGAGGACCTTGTGTCTGCCCAAGCCCTGTATTGGGTTATGATGGTTTCCCTTGTGCTGTGAGGAAGCCCTTCTCTGCAGAACCTGGTATGTCTTCACTGTTTTTCTGTATAAATATATGTCCTATGATATCTCTACATAGACAGTCTTGGATTTTTTATTTTTGCTTCTGTATAGCTTGATTGCTTCTTTGCCTTTTATTATGATTTGTACTTTGCTTTTTTGTGTGGTAATGCCATTTTTTCTTGTTGAAATGTGGTGTTGTGAATGAAAAATTCCCAACTCTTTTTAGTGGGGGGTATGTTTATTCCTGTTTCCTTTCCCATTTCTAGGATGATGTATGATTGTTATACTTCTTTGAGTTTGTTTCCTTTATGATTTGTTATTATTTTGTGTGACTTATCACTGTTTGTATTCCTTTTTGATTTGTTGTGAAAATAAAAAATTCCCCATCTCTTTTAGTGGGGGTGTTCAGTGATGTTTGAGGTGATTGTATTGATGTAATACTTTCTTTTGATTTATTTGTTGATTCTTTTCTTTTGTGTTTTGTGATGTATGCTGTAATATCTTTTTGTTTTATGTGTATCAATAAAAAATTCCCCTACTCTGCGGTAGGGGCGTTATGGTCAGCAAGATGGCTGACAGTCCTATGGGGAGTGAAGGTGGAGGTGGAGGTGGTGGAGATGCGGGAGATATGCTCCTAGTTTCAATTCCAGATTTGTTTTGCAGTTCCATGGACATTCCGGTGGAGAATTCTGAGTATACTGAAGATATGGATATTACTGCAAATGAGGATGCTTGCACAGACCGAATACTGGACCCCACAGCCTTACCTGTTAGACCATCAGCTGGAATAGCTGCAATGGATACCTTGGAGGTTCGTTTGCCTGCCGAGGAAGCAGCCCATTGGGTGAGGCTGCTTCACATGATCAAGACATGATTGAGACAAATATGGAGATTCCACAGAGTTTGTCAGATGATCAGCAGGACTTCAGGATGAAGATTGCTCTGGAGGAAACTGTAAGCCAGCAAGAGAACCTGCTCCTGAATGAACCCTGGTCACCCAAAAGAGCACTCCACGTCATTAGCTGGGTCCCCACTCCAGATGGGGTACACTGGTTGCCAAGAGACATGCCGACAGTGGCAGAAATTCAGGAACAATTTTGCAGGCTTTCCCCAACTAGAAGGAAGGAAGGATGAGGTGCTGGAACAAACAGGGGTCAACAAACAAGGTGTGGTGGCCCAAGGCAAAACAACTACTGATACAGTGCATACTCCTAGTCACTTACAAAATATGGAACACGAGGTTCCAACCGAAGGTACTGTAAACTCTGATACCATTACAATAAATGAACAGAAACCAGTTGATGACAATAATTCAGTGAATAAGGGGGACAAGACAGATTCTTATGCCCCTTTGTTAAATAATGAGGCCCAAGGCCCTGAGGTCTTGAATATGGAATGTGGCATTCCTCAGCTTAACCAGGCCATTCCCTCTACCTCATGGGCTGACACTGTGAAACAGAACCAGGGAAGGAAAGGAGGGAGACCCTCTGAGGGCACATCAGGCCAAGATCCATGCTCTGCACCTCTCTGAACAAATTCTACTGGGCAACAGTCCAATCCCAGATTTAGAATGTCAGACTTATTTTCAAACCTAGGCAAACCAAGATCTAGGCAGAATGCCATTCGTCTGAAACATAAAGGCAGCCTGGACCCTGATAGAGTGTATGTAGCCAGAAAACTTTTGAAGGACTCAGTGCAATTCCTAGCCACTGATGTGTTTGCACTGATCCATATTTCTGGTGATACTGTCTTCGGCATAAGTTTCAATACCCCAACACAGCTAAAGAAGTTTTGGACTAAATATGCTTATTTAAAACAATCACCCTTATGGTCGCCCTTTATTGCTATCCCACTCACTAGACCTTCTGTGAAAACCATCACTATTTTTTTTTTAAAGAAAATGTCCATGTGTCTGATATTCTGCATTTGGTAAAACGAAAGGCAGATGTGCTTGAAAGACCAGTACCCATTTTGGATAGTGAAAACATATGGACAAGGGAATGGAAATTTAAAGCCAAATTGTGCATGACTGAAGAAGGCCCCTCACATCTTCCTAGCTGTTTCTACCTTGGCTTGGACAGAGGCTTTTGTTTTTACCCCAGACAACCTAAAACATGTCACAGGTGTGGAGCTTTTTCTCATCTTAGCAATGCCTGTGATGGCCTGGTTTGCAACTTCTGCCTACAGATAGGTTACCAAATTAATCAATGCAGAAATCCTCTGAGATGCAACTTGTGCGATGAATATGGTCACCTATTTTTACAATGCCCCTGGGTGGTGCACAACAATGGCACTTTTTAGAATCAGGATGACATTGTGCATGCTGCACAAGAGAAACAAGCTACCCAAACTGCCGGACAATCACAATCCCTGGCTAAGCTCATGGTGCAGGACCCCCCATCAACTGCATCTCTGGAATCCCCTGAAGACACGGAAGAAACTCTTACAGATCACTCTTTGACTACACAAGAACAACATTCTGGTGGAATGAAACAGGTTACTGAGGTGATGGAGAATGAAGTATGGGTGGGTACCTCCTCTGAAATTCAGCAGGACACTTCAATGCCACCCTCTTCCCCCAACAGATGGCTACCAAGTGGTATGGGGGAAACAGAGATCTGCCAGAAACATTCCAAAATCAAAACTCCTTAGGACTGATTCTCTGCCTGACTTGAATAAATATGCAGCCCCCCAAGATCACTCAGCAGAGGAAGATGAAGATTCTGAAACTTCCTCGGTTGCTTCCTGGCAAAAAGAAACCTCGGACGTAGAGGGAGATGACATCACCAAGCCTAAAGTTCAAAAGAAAACCAGAAAAAAAATCATAGTAACCTGTGCCCCTTCTATTGACTTCCCATGCCTAATCCTCCTGAGGACAAAATTACTGTCACATCTTTGAATGTGAATAGTATTAAAATTTCAAATGGAGGTGTATCACTTTCCAAGCACTGTATGATTCTTCTTCACACACATATATCTGTTACAATACACTAGATTAAGATCTGAAGCAGATATATATCAGGCTCAGAAAGCTTGGCTTTGGGGTACATCTGTCTGGTCCCTGGGGGAGGAAGTATGCTCTGGGATTGCAAAATTATTTTCAGGAGCTGCTAAAATCATTTGACTTATGGATCTTGACCCAGGGACGGGGGGGGGGTGCATTATTTCTGGATGTACAATACCAACTTCAAGACATCAGGACAGGGGGAATTTATGCACCCTAGACTAAGAAAGCTAGAACTGACCTGTTTAAACTCATACTACCATATTTATACACCCATCGTAAGTTAATTTTGGGAAGAGATTTTAACTGCCCTCTGGAACACTTGGATGAAACAGGCTCTACTGCCAAATTATTTTGTGACACTAATGCCCTGAAACAGATTTTGGCTATTGCACAATTGCCAGATACTTATAGGATACTGCATAAATCCGGGGGCATACATATCATAGGGGACCATAGTCCTTTAGGAATGACTACATCTTTGTTTCTAAACAGTGAAAGATTTTTATGGTAGACACTGTCCCCTTGGCCACATCTGATCATTTTGCACTCCAAGTGACCCTGGGTGACCTCCAGCACAACAATATAGGCCCAGGCTATTGGTATATTAACAATGAGTTATTAAAAGACTAAGAAATAATTAAGAGAACCACAGACAGTCTTTTTGCCAGAATAATGGTGGTGGTCTGGTACGATTCCCTTGGGGACTGGTGGTTAGACACCAAAATTACCATCCGTAATTTATTCCAGAAATGGGTCAAACAAAAAGGTAGAACAGCCTATTTTCAGTTTTTGAAATTATGGAAACAACTCCACAAACTGATATCAGTTGAAAACACTGAAAATCGGGACTGTTCAGTTCAAATTCAGCAAATCAGAAATTATATGAAGACCTTTCTTTTTGATAGGGCTAAGTCCTTATGTATAGAACAGACAGCAGGAACTCAAGGTACTAAGACTTCTCTGGATATATTTAAGGACTGCCAGACACGAGTACAACATAGGGTATGGGACACAATAAAGTACAGCTCAGGGGTTTTGCATACTGACTTTACTAAAATTATGGACATTATTACAGACCATTTATGTTCTACATTTGGGTCCCCTATAGCTACAGATAGCTACTTAAATACTTTCATTTCCGATATTCAAGTCAATACATGAGTACATGAAGAGGTATCCCGATTGATGGAACCCATACAATCACAAGAAATTATTGAGGCTATTGTCAAATTAAAACTAAACACAGCCCCAGGGCCAGATGGCCTGAGCCCAAATTTCTATAAAACCTTTCAAGAAACACTAATGCCATTATTATTGGAAACATTTAATGATATTCTCAGTAATCACAACATGCCTGAACAGATGGCTAAGGCCCTTCTTATTTTGCTTCATAAGAAGGGGGATAACACTGATATTAATATATGGAGACCGATCTCATTACTTTATGTTGATTTTAAACTCCTTTCTCCAATATTGTGTAATAGACTAAACACGATGGTCCTAACTGTAATTTCCCCATATCAAGCCTGTGATATTGTTGGGTGGAATATGAGGGATAATTTATTCTGGTTAAGGGAAATATTCTCAAGAGGACACTTAGGGACTACATGGGGTTTTGTAGTAGCCCTGGATCAGGAGAAGGCTTTCGACCAGATAGCCCATCCAGTTTTATTCCAAATCTTGTCCTTCTATGGAGTCCCATGACAATTTGTGGCATGGATACACCTGTTATACACCCAGACGCACTTCCACCCTTTAACAAATGGGAACACTGGCGCACAGGTCAGGATTCAGGGAAGGGCAAGACAGGGGTGCCCTCTGAGTCCCCTGTTGTACACCTTTTGCATTGACATACTTATTTACAAATTACATAATGGCACATGAATACAAGGTATAACACTATCTTTGACTCCTCCTCCTTTGAAGGTGTTAGCCTATGCAGGCAACCTGTGTTTATTTTTAGGCACACATTCTAAAGGAGAGATAGCCATTGATGTACTGACTACATATTCTACAGTGACTGGAGCCAGAATTAACTCTACTAAAAGTAAAGCACTAGCTATTGGACAGCCAGATAGGCTGCCATTTGTTAGCATTTGTAAGATACCTCTTGTAGTTGAGGCTGAGATTCTTGGGGTGAAATTTGGCCCTCAGAATATGAATCAAATAAATTGGGAGTCAAAACTGGCAAGCAAGTAAGAGACATGTAGCAGCCTGGCAAAAATTACAGATTACCAAGCTTTAAAGGTTATATAAAATTAAAACTTTTATTATTCAATTTTTATGATTTTTGGGGTCTGTGTCCCCTCCCCCCTCATTAACACTGGACTCCAGAATTTATAATATTTTCTTTTGGATTATTTGGGGGAGTAGGTTGAATCCTATTAAGAGAATTACCACCAATAGATCTATCAACCAAGGAGGTATTGGTATGATCCAGCCTTTAGTGTTCTTTCACACCTTATTAAGGGCTTTTAACTTAGTTACCATATTACAGACTACACAGGCCATATGGGTCGGTTGGGGGAAAGAATAGTTTCAGGGTTTCTTCCCTGTATGGTCCCTGAATAAATGGACTTTTAAAATGCATAAAGTAGACTTGCCAACCTATGTTGTGAACACCATGCAGAAAGTTCAATCTTGGAAAGTTACAATGGAAGATCTAACACATCTGTCCAGTCATTTATTGTACAGTACCAACAGATAACCTCTAGTTGCTTCACAGAAACATAGAAACATAGAATTTGACAGCAGATAAGGACCGCTTGGCCCACCCAGTCTGCCCATTTCCCTATCTAATGGATAAGCTGCAGATCCTAGCTTACCAACAGCCTACTTCTTCCTACCTCCACCCCCTAGAATTGCATTATGCCTGTCCCATGCATTCTTGAATTCCACCACTGTTTTTGACTCCACAACCTCCACAGGAAGGATGTTCCATGCATTCACAACCCTCTCTGTGAAAAAATACTTCCTCACATTACCTTTGAGCCATCCCCTCTCTAGCTTCAAACTGTGCCCCCTTGTTCTTGCGCACCTCTTTTTCTGAAAGATGCTACATTCTTGGACATTGTTGATTCCCTTGAGGTACTTGAAAGTTTTTGTCATGCTCCCAATCTCCCTTCTCTCCTTGAGGCTATACATATTAAGCTCCTTAAGTCTCTCTTGATATGTCTTCTGGTGCAGACCCTGCACCATTTTAGTTGCCCTCCTCTGGACTACCTCCATCCTGTCTATGTCCTTGCGGAGACTGGGTCTCCAGAACTGCACACAATGCTCCAGATGGGGTCTGACCAGCTGTCTGTACAGAGGGATAACAACTTCCTGTTTTGTACTGGTGATGTCTCTCCCTATGCATCCCAGTATCCCCCAGCCCTCCTTACTGACCTCTTACATTGTTTGCTCACCTTTAGGTCATCTGATATGACTACCCACAGGTCCCTTTCCATTTTTGTTGTTGCTAGTATCTCACCCCCCCACTGTGTACTCTTCCACCTGGGTTTTTGTTTCCCAGGTGCATTACCTTGCACTTCTTAGCATTGAATCTAAGCTGCCATACATTTGACTATTCCTCTAACCTTGCCAAGTCCCTTCTCATCCTTTCCACCCAACCTTGTGTATCAACTCTGTTGCAGATCTTTGTGTCGTCTACAAAGAGACATACTTTTCCTTCCAGTCCCTCTGCAATGTTGCTTATAAAGTCATTAAAGAGGACCGGCCCTAGTACTGAACCCTGCAGTACCCCACTAGTAACTCCCCTTTCTTCAGAGTTGACTCCATTTACAATTACCCTCTGTGTCCTGTTCTCCAGCCAATTCTTTACCCAGGCTACCATTTTGGGACCCAATCCCAGGCTTGTCAACTTGTATATTAATCTTTTGTGTGGTACTGTGTCAAATGCCTTGCTAAAGTCTACGTAGGCCATGTCCACAGCCCCTCCCTGATCTACTACTTTGGTCACCCAGTCAAAGAAATCTACTAGATTCATCTGACATGACCTTCCCACTATGAATCCATGCTGCCTTGGGTTCTGTGCTCCTCTGGACTCTAGGTACTCAACAGTTCTTTCCTTCAGAAGTGATTCCATCATTTTCCCAATCACTGAGGTTAAACTAACAGGTCTGTAGTTTCCTGCTTCTGCCCTGCTCCCACTTTTGTGAAGTGGAATAACATCTGTCCTCCTCCAGTCCTCAGGCACCACCCCATCCTCCCATGATTTATTAAAGAGGGTAGTCAGTGGTGTCACTAGTTCTACCCTTAGTTCTTTTAGAATTCTGGGATGAATCCCATCAGATCCCATTGCTTTGTCCATCTTCAGTTTTAAAAGTTCTTTCAGAACCCTTTCTTCTGTGAAAGGGCTGATATCAACCCCCGTATCAAGTGTGTTTCTATTGTTTGGTTTAGGTACCTCCCTCTCTTCATTTGTGAACACTGAGCAAAAATATTTGTTTAGTAGCTCTGCCTTTTCACAGTCATCCTCTGCCCACTCCCCCAAACATTTTACTTTCCCAGGGGGCACAGTACAAACACTTACAACAACAACGAAACAACTAACAGGCTCTAGAATTCCCAGATTTCTCTGGGATACAACTTTGCTTTCATGTCACAGAAGACTGAATGTAAAAAATAATTAT
The DNA here is from genome assembly GCA_016271365.2 of Neoceratodus forsteri. Lineage (NCBI taxonomy): Eukaryota > Metazoa > Chordata > Ceratodontiformes > Ceratodontidae > Neoceratodus > Neoceratodus forsteri. The sequence goes on along the minus strand of CM057454.1, from coordinate 1,016,706,722 downwards.
AAACATTAGAAAGTGGAGGAGAGATATTGTCCCATAGATATGTGCAACATAATACTGAAGACCCAAGAGCATCTCTTTTTTGACTGCCCTTTTATACTTACCTTTTGGAATATGCTAGCCATACAAATACAAGATCAGCATTTCAAGAATATCACATATGATGTGTTGATCTTGGGACTTTATACTGGTGTATGGTGTAAATATACTTTTAGTACCTTAAGTCTTATATGTGGTGTGTTAAAATATCATATCTGGCAAGCTAGATGCTACTGGACTTTACAAGAAAATTATCCTTCCCAACAGGAACTTATTCAAATTACTTTGGGGCAAGTTAAACAAGTTTATGAAAGGGATATGAAAAAAGAAACTAATCTGGCAGTTTTAAAACTGTGGAAATACTGTGTGGGGGTGGTTACAATGGGAAAAAATATATATATTTTAAAAAAGGGGGGAAGGGATGTATATTTGTAAATATGTATAGGAATGTTGAAATAGGATGACTAGATAAGCATCAGCCACTGTGATTGATCTACTGAATAAGAAATAGTGAAGAGGATTTTGTTAGATTAGCCATGATATACAGTATATGCTTTAGTTATATCCCTTTGTGGCACAACCTGGTAGTTTTCTGATGTATATTGCCCCCTAATATTGTTAAATTTTTCACAATACCAAACTTCCCCTACTCTTTTCATTAAGTGCCCTGGGATCTTTAACATCCACCTGAACAGGCAGATGGGACCTCAGTTTAATGTCTCATCTGAAAAATGGCACCTCAGGAGTGCAGCACCCCCCCCCATGCTGCACTACAGTGTCAGTATTGGAATTTAACCCAAGTGCCTTGTGTGGGGATAGAACCCACAGCCTTCTGATCTCCCTGCCTCAGAGGCGAGTGTGCTACCTGCCGAGCCACTGACACTGACAAAATAACAGAGTTACAGGGTCTCATGGCAGATGGGGAGGTGGACTTGGCAACCATCACCAAGACATGGGCCTCCCATTACCATCACTGGGACCTGACAGTACCAGGATACAGGATATTTCGAAGGTACAGGGTAGAAGGGAAAGGGGGGTGGCGCTGTATGTGAGGGAAGGACTGAAGTGTGTTAGGGAGGAAGGAGAGGAGGGAAGCACAGAGCCTTTATGGATGCAGCTCCATTACTCCAAAAATAGGACTCTCAGGATAGGAGTGGTGTACAGGCCACCCTCTCAGACTGAGAAGTTAGACAGGGAAGTAGTGGAACAGATCAGAAGGACATGCAGGAAGAGCAACACGGTGATTGTGGTTGACTTCAACCTGCCAGGAGTGGATTGGTGTACCCCAGCCACCATGAATAAGAGGAAGCAGGTACCTCTGGACACCTTCCAGGACAGCTTCCTACTGCAGATGGTCAACAAGCCAACCAGGTTAGGGCACACCCTAGACCTCATACTGACTAATGATGAGTTTGTGAGGGAGTGGGAGGTGGATGAACTGCTGGCAGGAAGTGACCACCACTCGGTGTGGTTTACGATAAACATGGCAAAAGAGGGAGTTGGAACAGGCACAAGGGTGTTAGACTTCAGGAGGGCTGACTTCAGGAGGATGGGGGAATAGTACAGGAGCATCTGGCCAGAATCCATCCAAATATGGACACTAACCAGAAGTGGGAGGTCATTAAACTGAGAACTGATGAGGCAACCCAAACATGTACAAGGGTCCAGAGTAAGAGGGCTAGGGCCAAGAAACCTAGCGGGTGAGCAGGGAGGTCATGAAAAAAGTAAGGAAGAAAAGAGCTGCCTTTAGAAGGTACAAAAAAACAGGGAGAGGGGAGGACAGAGAGGAATACCTGAAGGAGCTGAGGGAGGTGACAAGGGTAGTCAGGGCAGCCAAGGTGTCCAGGGAACTCAGGCTAGCAAAGGGCATTAGGGAGGGGGAGAAGGACTTCTTCAGGTACATCAGGGAGAAAAGGAGTTGTAAAGACTAAATAGTAAGGATTAAGAGGGATGGGGTGGGTGGAAATTGGCAGAACAGGCAGAAGTATTAAATGAATACTTCTGCTCAGTATTACTAAAGAAGGGGAGGGTCAGGGAGGGTGGGCATGGGGCGGAGGAGGAGGTGACAGATGGGGAAATCCCAGTGGGCAGAGTACTAGAGGGCTTGAGGGCACTAAGGGTGGTCAAGGCACCTGGGCCAGATGGCATGCACCCCAGGGTGCTGAAGGAGCTGGCAGAAGTCCTGGCAGAAACCTTGGCAGACCTGTTCAATACCTCCCTGGACTCATGGAGTGTACCTCAGGACTGGAGGATGGCACACATGGTACCCCCCACAAGAGTGGCCCCAAGGATGATCCCGGGAACTACAGACCTGTAAGCCTCACGTCCATCGAGGGAAAGCTGGTTTCCCTCCTAGAGGCTAATGGGCTGCAGGACGGTAGACAGCATGGGTTCATCTCAGGCAGATCCTGTCAGACCAACCTGGTGGACTGCTAGAACTGGGTAACCAGGCAATTAGACAGGGGCCATGCAGTACATCAGGGAGCGAAGGAAGACCAAGGGAGGGATAGTGAGGTTTAATAAAGGGGAAGGAGGGTGGGCAGAGGGAGACTGTGAAAAGGCAGAGATACTAAACAAATATTTTTGCTCAGTATTTACAAATGAAGAGGGGGAGGTACCTAAAACAAACAGTAGAAACACTCTGGATACAGAAGTTGATACAAGCCCATTTACAGAAAAAAGGGTTCTGAAAGAACTCTTAAAACTGAAGGTGGACAAAGCAATGGGGCCCGATGGGATTCATCCCAAAATTCTAAAAGAACTAAGGGTAGAACTAGTGACACCACTGACTACCCTTTTTAACAAATCATGGGAGGATGGGGTGGTACCCGCAGACTGAAGGAGGGCAGATGTGATTCCCCTTCACAAAAGTGGGAGCAAGGCAGAAGCAGGAAACTACAGACCTGTTAGTTTAATTTCAGTGATAGGGAAAATGATGGAATCACTTCTGAAGGAAAGAATTGTCGAGTATCTAGAGGCCAGAGGGGCACAGGACCCTAGGCAGCATGGATTCACAGTGGGAAGGTCATGCCAGATGAAACTGATAGATTTCTTTGACTGGGTGACCAAAGTAGTAGATCAGGGAGGGGCTGTGGACATGGCCTACCTAGACTTTAGCAAGGCATTTGACACAGTCCCACACAAAAGATTAATGTGCAAGTTAGCCAGTCTGGGAGTGGGTCCCAAGATGACAGCTTGGGTAAAGAATTGACTAGAGAATAGGACACAGAGAGTAATAGTAAATGGAGTCCACTCAGAAGAAAGGGGGGTTACCTGTGGGGTACCGCAGAGTTCAGTATTAGGACTGATCCTCTTCAATGTCTTTATAAGCGACATTGCAGAGGGACTGGAAGGAAAAGTATGTCTCTTTGCAGATGACACAAAGATCTGCAACAGAGTTGATGCACAGGGTGGGGTGGAAAGGATGAGAAGGGACTTGGCAAGGTTAGAGGAATGGTCAAATGTATGGCAGCTTAGATTCAATGCTAAGAAGTGCAAGGTAATGCACCTGGGAAACAAAAACCCAGGGGAAGAGTACACAATGGGGGGTGAGATACTAACAACAACAAAAATGGAAAGGGACCTGTGGGTAGTCATATCAGATGACCTAAAGGTAGGCAAGCAATGTGAGAGGGCAGCAAGGAGGGCTGGGGGATACTGGGATGCATAGGGAGAGGCATCACCAGTAGAAAACAGGAATTTATTATCCCTCTGTACAGACAGCTGGTGAGACCCCTTCTGAAGTACTGCGTGCAGTTCTGGAGACCCAATCTCTGCAAAGACATAGACAGGATGGAAGCTGTCCAGAGGAGGGCAACTAAAATGGTGCAGGGTCTGCACCGGAAGACATATGAAGAGAGACGAAAGGAGCTTAATATGTATAGCCTCGAGGAAAGGAGGGAGAGGGGGGACATGATAGAAACGTTCAAGTACCTCAAGGGAATCAACAAAGTCCAAGAGGGTAGCTTCTTTCAAAAATAGAGGTGTGCAAGAACAAGAGGCACAATTTGAAGATAGAGGGGTGGCTCAGAGGTAATTTAAGGAGTATTTTTTCACAGAGAGGGTTGTGGATGCATGGAATGGCCTTCGAGGAGGTTGTGAGTCAAAACAGTGGTGGAATTCAAGCATGCATGGGACAGTCATAAGGCCATTCTAGGGGGTTGGGGTAGGAAGAAGTAGGCTGCTGGTTAACTAGAATCTGCAGCTTATCCAGTAGGTAGTGAAATGTGCAGGCTGGGTGGGCCAAGCGGTCCTTATCTGCCATCAAATTCTATGTATCTATGTTTCTATGTTTCAGTGGATGTCCTGTACCTGGACTTCAGTAAGGCATTCGATTCAGTGCCACATGGTAGGCTAAGAAGTAAGCTGGAAGACACGGGGGGCAAAGTTGGTGGGATGGGTAGTGAACTGGCTGCAGGGGAGACAGCTGTGGGTGGTGGTGGTGGAAGGGGAGCTCTCAGCTCCAAGGGTGTTAACAAAAGGGGTGTCACAGGGCTCTGTAATGGGGCCGGTGTTGTTTGAGATCTTCACAGCAGACATCTCAATAGGCATCAAAAGCAGGATCAGTCTGTTTGCAGATGACACCAAGATGGGAGCAGTACTGGATGACTTAGGAGGGTGGCAGGGGTTGCAAGATAATCTGGAAAAATTGGAGGCCTGATCAGACATTTGGCAGCTGGGGTTCAATGCCAAGAAGTGCAAGGTAATACATTTTGGCACAAAAAACCCAATGAGGAACTACCAGCTGGGGGTGATTCAACTAATCAAGACAGAGGAAGTTGAAGGATCTGGAGGTGATCATAATGGGTGCAATAAGCAAGTCAGCACAGTGCAGAAAGGCAGCTGCAAAGGCCAAGAGGATGCTGGATTGTATTGCCTGGGGTATATCCCCTGGGGGGTGATACTGCTGCTATATAGGACACTGGTTAGACCACACCTGGAATACTGCATGCAGTTCTGGCAACTGTACCTGAAGAAAGACATTAGGTTACTGGAGGGGGTGCAGTGCAGGGCAACAAAGATGATCCAGGGCTAGGGGACTAACCCTATGAGAGCAGGCTGAGAGAGTTGAACATGTACTCCCTGGAGGAGAGGAGGGATGGGGGGACATGATTGAAACCTTCAAGTACATGAAAGGAGTAAATAACATGGGCATGGAGGGACTCTTCAAATTAAGGGGAGGAGGGGCACTCAAGAGCATGAGCTGAGACTGGAGGGGGAAGGTTCAGGAGGGAAATAAGGAGACACTTCTTTACGGAGAGGGTGATGTCTGGGTAGAATGCAGGACAGTAAACAGAGGAAGTGGTGTCCTGCAGAACAGTGGGCTGCTTCAGATGGGGTTGGGACAGGATAAGGGGGAGGGTCAAGGGAGGGGGGAAGGGAGGAAGGGGCAGCTGCAGTATAAGGGCTGCTAGCTGCACAATCGAGCATACTTGATAGACTATAAGGTCTTTATCTGCTGGCAATTTTGTATGTTCATAAACCTAGGTCTCTAGGGCTGTAGCTCAGTGCCCTAAACCACTATGCTATACTGTCTCCTGTTCTCTGGGTTTCTCTGTGTTAAAATGCTTATCCTTGTTAATCAAGCTGATTTAGTTCAGTTTTATTTTTTTTCTCTGTTTGCATTTCCTAGAATCTACAAACCAGTTTATTTTTTATTCTTAGTGTGTTCTGTATTGCCAATTAGTTTTCTGTATGTACATTCTATAGATATTAATTTTTTAATATTTAAATAATTTTTGACTGAGCAGTGGTTTTAAAAGGTGCAGTCAATTAATTTTACTGGTAAACTCTGGGTTCCATTTCGAAGTACATGTACCAAAGTTAAGATGAGACTTCTACTACAGGAGCATGTTCAGTAACGCCTGAGATTACTAGGGTTCCAATGTCCAGAGGCCTGATTCTCTGTGACGAAGTGCATAAAGTGGGACAAGAACAGAAATGCCCTGTGGTCAATTTACAACAGGCTTGTGGCAGAACTGGTGAAAAGCTAGTTGTCAGACCTAGCTCTGTGACACCCTGTGAGCTATGAAAAAGATACCAAAAATGTTTTCTGCCATGATCATTCTGTTATTTAGGTAGCAGGATGATGATCCAGGTTGTCAGCTTTCTAGGCATTTGACTTATCCACTATGCTATCCTATAGGAAATTGCATTCAATCCAATGTAGCCTTGTACAGTAGTTCACTAGATGCATGATAGGGTTCAAAAGTAGTAGACCTGGGTTTAAATGAAAAAACCAAAACCCTAATGTTGTGTATTTTAAACTGGAGACATGGGGCTCGATTTTCAAAGGGCTGGAAATGATGCAGAATGCCTGCGTCAAACACAAATGAAGCAAGAGGCACACTATGTCTGAAGTTGCACCACTCCTGATTTTCAAATGCAGTCTGTGCCAAAAGCTGGGCAGCCTGAGCCAGACAGAATTGTTCCACACTTGTGAAAAACAAAGGGCTGCACTGAGACAAAAGAGGTTTACATCAGGAAACTGATGCACCTTCCCTGTTTTGGGGATTTTCCAAACAGGCATGACTGCCATTGTACAACCACAACTGTAGCAGTGGCCAGCCTACAAGGCAGGGATCTGGTTTTAAAGTGTGCCCCGACTGGCAGCCTGCAGTTTAGGACTTACACAACTGGCAGTAGTGGTGCTGTGTGTGTGGAGTGCCACACTATATTGTGACACTGGCAGCACTATATGTGAACAGGTGCTGATCATGCCCTGGGACAAAAAACACCGAACCCCACAACAAAGACCTGCTCCCATACCAGGCATTGGCAACAGTCAACAGTACACACAACAGGGTCCCTGGGGCTTGGCAGCACACCATGGAGTGGTGCAGGGACCACAGTACATGCCATGCTAATGAGGCCCCCCCCCAGTGATGGACTATAGGGGGATAGACATATAATGTGTGCAGCAGCGGCAGCAGGTGCACTTTCAGGTATGGCCCCCAGACCCATCAAAGCATGCCATCCCATCACCAGATGGGCACCACACCATCCATGCAGCTGTGGAGGCAGCTATTGCCATGTGTAGCAGATGATGTCCTGCAGAACAAGGTCATGGCAGCCATCCGGTGCCACTGATGTGATCCCTGGCAGTGGGCAGGAGAACGGTGGGACATAGGGATGCCTGCAGCATGCACATCCATCACAACAGACTCAAGTACAGGCACACATCAGGATGAATCACCAGTCTGCACTTTCCTGTGCTGGGCATGGCAGATAACCCATGTGCAGTGGCTGTGCCATGGTGTACAGTACCCTTTTGTCATGTCAGGGGTCATGGCCAGGGTGTGAGCACTCTTGAGTTGCCACTAGTCACTGTGTGTTTCAGTGTTGCCATCCAATGTCCTCTGCAGTGTGCTGCTGGTGCAGCGTAGCATCTGCAGTCCTACGCTCGGGTCTGGTACAGCACACTCACATGGGTGAGCCTACTTGGAACATTCACCCTATCAGCTGCTGTAGTCCCCAAGGTGTCCTTACTGCTCTCACACCTGAGTCTGTGTGGAGTACAACACCTGTCTGGCTGTGGAGCTGCTTCTTGCACCTGCCCCATACTCACCTTCATGCTCACTGGTCAGGCAGGGCATGGACCATTACAGGGGTATGCTTGTCTCATCATCAGCCTCACTGGAACTAGCATGCAGGGCACAGTGGAAGGATGTATGCATCCCACATGCTACTGTGCAGTCATGACACTGGTGGGCAGCTCACACACTGGGTCACTGTGCTTTGGGGCTGGATTTTCCAGTGCCTGGTGCAGACAGCAGCTTCTGTCAAACCCTCCTGCATGCATTCAGTTTGTTGCAGTGCTCCACTTGTGGCAGTGGTGGAGACTTTGTTGCAGGGACCTGTAATTTACCAAAATCCAGAGCAGAGTTCCCAGCACAACCAACTTTGCTGCAAGTTGGGGTTCAGAACAACTTGTGTCACTCTAATGAGCCTTTGAAAATCAAGTCCATGGGGTTCAATGCCTAAAAGGAACTTTATTTTTTCATTTTTTGTTTTGTTATTATCAGTCTCATTTTACCAGAGTGGTAGTCAATGGCAGTTTGGGATTGCATAGTATATTTATAGAAACAGAACATGACTGTACACAATAACCTCTGTGTGGAGTAAATGTTTCTGTGAGGCTATTTTGCTGACAGGAGATATTTGTGATTCTCTCAGTAGAGAGCTACAGTAAGTATGCATGTATTTATTCATGTATGTATGTATGTATGTATGTACAGATGTGTCAGCCATGATGAAGTGCAGTAACTTGCAGTAATGACATGTCACAAAATCCTGCATGACAAAAGGGCTTAATTGCCATTGACTTACAATGGCCCCTGCAGTAAATTGCAGTATTCTGTGATATTCTGCAGTATTTCTGCTGCACTTCATCCTGGCTTGCCACATCTGTATGTATGTATGTATGTATTTATGTATGTAGGAAAAGTATGCCTCTTTGCAGATGACACAAAGATCTGCAACAGGGTTGATACACAAGGAGGCGTGGAAAGGATGAGAAGGGACTTGGCAAGGTTGGAGGAATGGTCAGAAGTATGGCAGCTTGGATTCAGTGCAAAGAAGTGCAAAGTAATGCACCTGGGAAACAAAAACCCAGGGGAAGATTACACAGTAGGGGGGAGGTAGTAACAACAACAAAAATAGAAAGAGACCTAGGGGTAATCATATCAGATGACCTTAAGGTTGGCAAGCAATGCGAGAAGGCAGTAGGGAGGGCTGGGGGGATACTGGGATGTATAGGGAGAGGTATCACCAGCAGAAAACAGGAAGTTGTTATCCCCCTGTACAGACAGTTGGTGAGACCCCATCTGGAGTACTGCGTCCAGTTCTGGAGACCCCATCTCTGCAAAGACATAGACAGGATGGAGGCAGTTCAGAGGAGGGCAACTAAAATGGTGCAGGGTCTGCAAGAGAAGCCATACAAGGAGAGACTAAAGGAGCTTAATATGTATACCCTTGAGGAAAGGAGGGAGAGGGGTGACATGATAGAAACATTTAAGTACCTTAGTGGAATCAACAAAGTCCAAGAGGGTAGCATCTTTCAGAAAAAGAGATGTGCAAGAACAAGGGGACACAATTTGAAGATAGAGGGGGATGGCTCAGGGACAATGTGAGGAAGTATTTTTTCACAGAAAGGGTGGTGGACGCATGGAACAGCCTTCCTGAGGAGGTTGTGGGGTCTAAAACTGTGGGAGAATTCAAGAATGCATGGGACAGACATAAGGCAATTTTTGTGGGGGGGTAGGAAGAAATAGGCTGTTGGTTAAATAGGATCTGCAGCTTGTCCTCTAGGTAGGGAAATGGGCAGACTAGGTGGGCCAAGTGGTCCTTATCTGCTGTCAAAGTCTATGTTTCTATGTTTCTATGTATCTATCCACATACAAGTTTGTTACAATTGCATAATGAGAGGTACACTTATGTATTGCTATAACGTAGTTGAAAAAGGGGGCTCAGGAAGCATGTGACTAGATACCTAGCATACCACAGCTTGTCTCCTTCCATTGACTGGAGCTGAACCACATCTCTTTGCATCCTCTCCGTTAACTGCAGTGTGCTTCCACCCCACTGCACTATTTTCTTGCACCTGAACAGGAGCTAGTAGGTGTTGTGCTGGATGCTGGTTTTAAACACCAGATTAAATGCTGGCTCTAAACAGAGCTGCTGGGCCCTTTTGCTCTTTGATGGATTTAAATGCTGATTGAAATGGGAGTTTCGAGGGCTGTATCATTATCTGCTACTTCTTTATATGTCTGTTCACAAGTAAACATATTGGGGGGTGTTCTCAATTCGTACCAGTACCAGCAATAAGTGCACTTCTCTTCCTCCTATCACGTCATACATATTCAATAAAATATGCTGAAAAATTGTGAAATAAATACTAAATGAAAGGGGGGGTGTTAAATCTTTAGGCACATATTGAAACAAATACGTGTTTAAATCCAGCATCCAGCACAATCTTCCAGTAAGAGGAACATATGTGAACTCAGTGCTGGTGGGAAATGAAAACACACCACCTATATGTTTATGACATTTGGGGCAGTAGCAGACAGCAATATGGCCCTTGGAACTCTCATCTAAATCTTGTCTCTAAATGGAAACAGAGCTCTGCTGACTCCCTGCAGACATCTACTCTGTGGCTGCTGTGGACTTGTGCTGACAGGTAAACAAAATCTTTGTTTTGTTCCCAGTGTTGCCCTCTGACCCTGCCACCTGCCCTGTGGTTGGCAGCAACTGAGGTGTGTGTCACCATCAGTGGCTGTTCTGATCTCCATACCATGCTGCCTGCCATCAGGTTGGAAGCCTGTGATGTGAGCCAAGGAGGACTGTGTACATGAGAAGCCCTGTCTCCACAGAGTCTAGACATCATCATTTCAAAATTAGTGAACATCCCTGAGTCATATCAAAACCCCAGCTTACTTACATGGGCCAGATCCTCTTAACTTCGTCTTGCAGTCGTAATACTTGGTCAGACACAAGAGAAAAAAAATAAAAATGTGACTTAGAATAAAAAAGCAGACCCAACATATGACATAACCAGCCCAAGCTTAGACTACACCATAGACTCCATATGCCCTCAACCAGTGAGTCTTCCCAGTAATCTTCTCAGGAGATAAGAGCCTGACCATGGTGAAAAAAAGGAAAGAAAGAGACAAAAAATCCTCAGTGTTGAATGCCTTTGTAAAAATATGAAGTCTCCCTCCTAAGATGTTATAGATGTAATCATAGCTAACTGACTGTAGTTGGAATCCTGCCACCACCCCTCCCACATCAGAGCAACATAAAAAAGTTCTGTTCAGAGCCCCAGAGGCTGCCTCTGCACTAGTATTGATGTAATGTGACAGACATTGACAAAACTAAATACATTTTTCCTATCTAATTACTTCTAAATTCACATGAATGTCTTTCACATACAGTATCAGTGCTATCGCAGTAGCAGTCATTGTAGCACTGACCAGGGTTTGTTTTTAATAAGCTTTGACTGGCTCAGGGAGAAGTTCAGGTTCAAGTTTATTGCAGGAAAGACTCCGTTGAGCAAGCTCATTCACAAGGAGGTCCTGATGCACATACACATAAAGTTCATAATTACATAGACAGGAGATATAAAATGTAGAACAACAAAGAAAAAAAAAATATATAATACAAGAGGTATACACAATAGAAGTCCTTTTGCTATATATGCAGTACATTCCAGCTTTAACCTTGCCCTAAATTATGCAAAACATTTCAGCTTAATAAGTAGAGGGCCAGTTCGTACCTAGGAAGTTGACTTGGCGTTGGGGGCCTAGTAGCACCTACATATGTCTTTTAATTTAGAGATAGCTAATGTTTTGTAGGAGTTAATTGATACGATGCTGGTTAACTTCAGCATGGCTTGTAGTTGGTTCCAAATGTTTGGGAGGGCATATGAGACAGCTCTTTGGCCAGCTGTGGTACGTGTCCTGGGAACATCTAGTAGGATAAGATCGGATTTCCTTAGGGAGTAGGTGCTATGCGAGATGTGTATGAGAGACATTAAATAGGCAGTTTGTGGAGTAGTAATTTGAGGGTCCAAATACCAGCATGCAGGAGGCGTCTGGTGGCAAGAGGGTCCACTCAACTGCTGCATAAAGATCACAGTGGTGGGTCCTGTCATGAGAGTTAGTAATGAAGCGAAGAGCATGGTGATAAGTACATCCAATTTAGATAGGCTCAAGGTTGGGGAGGAGATAAAGATAATGTCTCCGTAGTCAAGCAAGGGAAGGAATGTTGCTTGGACAAGTCTTTTGCGGGTCGTGAGAGAAAAGAGGGTCCTATTTCTAAGGAAGAAACCCAAGCATGCTTTAAGCCTCTTTGATAGATCCTCGATGTGGTCATTGAAGGAAAGCTTGTTGTCTATCCACATACCTAGATATTTAAATTTAGGTACGACTTCCAAGGGTTCATCTAGGGAGGTAACTATGAAGTTTTTAGGTGGGGTAGGTAGGGCACCAGACAAGGCAAGTCTTGAGAAAATCATTGTCTTGTTTTTTTTGGCATTTAAGAGAAGCTTGGCATTGATAAGGTTGCTTTCTAACTGGATAAAGTCAGCTTGGAGTGCTTCCCTGACTTCAGTTAAGGACGAGCCTGATGCGTACAAAACCGTATCATTCGCAAAGAAATGTATGCTAGAGTTCTATATGTGGGAGTCAAGGTTGTTGATGTACAGGGAAAAAAGGATTGGTCCTAGGATGGAGAAGTTCTGATTTCATTAAGATCGATGTGGTTAGAGGACAGACAGCTAAAGTGAAGCACAAAGCCATCAGCACACATGATAATGGAGCAAGAGGAGGGAAAAGAAGAAAGGACCTTATTGAAGATGAAAAAAGTAGGGGACCAAGTATAGAGCTCTGGGTGACACAGAGTTTGACAGGTGCCAAAGAAGAGCGGACATCATTAAATGTGACAAATTGCTGCCTGCCTGACAGGTAGCTCATGAACCGGGCAGTCACATGGTTGGAGATGCAAACTGAGATCAACCTGGAGTGAGGTAGAGTATATTCAACCAGATCAAAAGCTTTTCATAAGTCAATAGAGACAGTGTCTGTAAGTGATCTTCTGTCCACAGACAATTTAATGTCATTTGTTAACTGAACCAGGGTGGTGGTGGTGGTACTGTGTTCCTTTTGTAAAACATGCTGATAAGGGGCAAGGAGCTCATAGTTCTGAAGGAAGACAGTCAGTTGAGAGGCCACTACCTCTCTGAGAAGCTTACAGAGAACTGGCAGCAAGGCACTTGGACAATGGTGATTCAAGAGTTTGGTATCACCCTTTTTGTATACAGAGATGATGTAACAATTTTCTGTAAGTCTGGTCCCACTACAGAGGTGAGGGAAAAACTGAAAATATGGGAGATAGGGGAGGCTAAAATAGAGGCACCACAATCAAGTAATCTGGGTTTGATCCCTTCCAGGTCAATGCTACCACCTAGAGAATAGGACATTAGTAAGTTTAGGTCCCCTCAGTGGTAAGCACTTTTAGGAAAAAGTGAGGGGTGATTAAATGAGGGGGAGAAAGTTCACAGACTAGAAGATGTGGAGGGGACAGAGGAGGGAGCAGCATTATATGCAGAAAGGTCAGAGAAATGAGAGCTGAAGGCATTAGCAGTTGTAGAAGGCAGTTGTTGCAATGGACCCCCTCAATTAGCATATCATGTTGCATCTTCTTTGAGGAACATCCCAGGAGACTTTTAATCTGTCCCCAGTAAATCCTGAAATTCCCAGTTGATGCAATTAGTTGCTTCCAGCAGAATACAGTGGATTCTTATGTTCCTATGTGTGTACAAGCCAGATAATGGAGCCTGCTAAAATGCAGTACAGTACTATAACATTCTACAGCAGAGCTGCTGCAGGAAACAAGACACTTTTAATTGCAATTAATCCCTTTGTCATTTATTTGTTTAATTTATATTAACTAGGTAAATGCAGTAGACAATTAAAGGCCTATTTTCAGGCACAACTTGGAAGATTACATTTATAAACCATAGATACATGGAACCGCCTTCCTGAGGAGGTTGTTGGATCTAAAGCAGTGGGGGAATTCAAACATGCATAGGACAGACATAAGGCAATTATAGTGAGGGGTTGCAGGAAGTAGGCTGTTGGTTAACTAGAATCTGCAGCTTATCCAGTAGGTAGGGAAATGGGCAGTCTGGGTGGGCCAAGTGGTCCTTATCTGCTGTCAAAGTCCATGTTTCTATGTTTCTATGTTTCTATAGGCAAAACTACATCAAAGTCCATACATTGCATTAGGCAAATGTCATAGATGGAAACATTTCTCAAAATTAAACAGTGTACAAAAGGGGCCGGATATTCAAACTGCGCCAGGCTGTGGCGCAAGCCTGGGTGCAGCTGAACTTTGTTGCGCAGGGGTGTGGCCTGGGTGATATTCAACGGAGCTGCGCTATGGCACAGCAACTTAGAATATCACACCCTGGCCACCCCCACTGTGCATGGCACAGTGGCACTGCGCCAGTGCAAGTGGCCAGAGTGGAGCATGGAGATGTGCTGGCGCAAGTGCCATTGTGCCATGCACAGCACCTGCGATATTCAAAAGGGGACATGCTAATGGAGCCATAATTTATGCAAGGCACACAGGGGCCATTTGCATCTCATTACTGCCCCATTTGCATGCCATTAGCATGCAGGTGCGCCAATCCACAACGACTTGCACCTGGCACCCTGACAGGCACCAGCCGTTGGGGACTGACGCCCCCTGCAGCCCAATCGCAGGCATTCCTGTAATATAACAAAAAAAATGTCCAATATCCCTGGTGTTCCAGTGGACCTCTATGTGCCTGATGGCGGGCATCAGTACATTCCCCCCAAGTCTTATATCCCTGGTGGTCCAATGGACCGCACTGAGCCCAATCGTGGGCATCAGTACCACATCAAATACCCCTACTACCCTGGTGGTCCTAGTGTACCCCCACCCCACCCACCCACTGAGCCCCACCACCGCTCCCCATCAGCCAGCGGCGGCAGCACCCACCCGCCTGCCACCCGTCAGCTGACAGCTCGGTAGGGCTGCACACCCAGTGGTTCACAGCATGAGCCAACGGGCATGCAGCCATACCATACTACTCAGTCCAGATATGTGAATGAACTGAGTAGTGCGGTATAGGCTGCATGCCCATTGGCTCATGCCTGAACTCACGGCATCAGCCCTCACCGAGCTGTCAGTCGGCGGGCGGCGGGCTGCAGGCGTGGGTGCTGCCACCCACTGGCTGACGGGGGCGGGCGGTGGGGCTCAGTGGGCGGGTGGGGGGTACACTAGACCACCAGGGTAGTAGGGGTATTTGATGTGGTACTGATGCCCGTGATCAGGCTCAGTGCAGTCCACTGGACCACCAGGGATATTGGACTTGGGGGGAGTTCGCGACAGTGATGCCCACGATGGGGCATGGGGGGGCACCGCCAGGTGTGGCAGGAACTTGGGTGGCCACCCACAGGTGGAAGCTGCTGTGTTGCGCCCTGCAATGCGGCAGCTCATCTGTGGGTGGCCATCACTTGTTCCTTTTTCTCCTGGTGTAACTTTGTGCAGGCCCAGGTAGGGGTTGCGCATGCATGACTCTGCACATCCCGTGCTGAATATCAGGCTGTGCAGGTTATGCATGGGCACGACCCCCCTACCTGTGCCTGCATACATTACTGATGCGCTCCAGCACATCAGGATTTGATCGCGCGCACTTTTCCTTTTGAATGTCATGCGGGGCGCATCAGTGGGTTGTGCATGGTGCAACACTGTTGCACCATGCGCAACACTGTTGCGCCATGCGCAACCCTTTTGAATATCTGGGCCAAGGAATGGATGAGGTACAGAGTAAGCATCGGACTAAAATACAGATGGCAAATAAACAGAAACAATTGGGAGTAGAAGCAGGATACACACAATGCAAAAACAAAAGCAAAGGCCAAGACCAGTATTTAAACAGCAGTTAAGAAGAGCAGCTACAGTAAGTACAGGAGCACAGTGATATTTGAATAGATAACTACAGTAGCAATTCTGTAAGGTGTGCACCATCTGGCACTGATGTAGCTCAGCTGGAATAGAATTACATAGCTGTGGGGCAACACAGCAGGTGATATCACCCTGTTTCCTTTTGTTTGTTGTATAAAGAGCAGGTCAAGCCCTCTAACTGCCCCACAGTCAGACCACGGCTTTCTTTTTTGTCTGGTGTTGGAGGACACCTCAGATAGAATTTTAGGAACTGCTTGTCAGATTTCTATGGCTGTCAGCTGCAAGTGAGATCAGGCATTCCATATCCAAAGTAGTGAGCAGTCATGTCTGACAGCGATAGCAGCAGCTACAGTGGGGGAAAGTACGTAGTATTGAGCTTCCCACCTACCCACCCTCCACCCACCCACCTTGTTCTTGTTTTACATTTATAGGCACTACACTGATTGACAAAACTTCCTGTTAGGAACAGGAACCTCCAATCCAGCCCTCCCCTTGTACCATTCCATTGTGTGCAGCAAACGATAAATGTGCCCAACAGAGCACAAAGGGAGTCTGAGTGACAGCAGTAACTTCCTGTCAGGAGGTAGGCTTCAGTTCCATCCCTCTCTGCAAGGTCAGCAGCTGGTAAAAGAGGCTACTGTAAGGAAGTTTATTAGCATACGTGATTTGCATATGCCTCGCGAATGTGTATGCACTAGCCTAGATATATAAAGCCTTATCTAGTGGGCAGTAGCCTGTGTTTTCTGCAGTTGTTCTCAGTGTGTTTTACAGTACAGTAAACCTACCAGTTAACTCCACGTTGGTGTCTGCGTGAATATTACATGGTGCCAGAATGGACTGCCTGCAGCCTCCCACTGCTCTCAGTTTCCATGGAAATGTTGCTGAAAACTGGAGAAGATTTAAGTAGCAATTTGATATTTTCTCAGTTACCAGTGGACTCACTGAAAAATCCCAGAAAATCCAAGCTATGACCCTTTTGCACATGGCAGGCCCTGATGCATTAGAGGTATTCAATACTTTTGTTTGGGAAAATGAGGAAGAAAATGAGCAACTGAATAAAATAATGGAACAATTTGAGAGGTATTGTAACCCAAGAAAGAATGTGACTTATGAGAAACATTTATTTAATACTAGGAGCCAGAATCTGGGTGAGTCCATTGATTCATATGTAACTGAACTGAGGCTAAAGGCTAAATCTTGTGAATATGGAGTTTAACTGATTCATTGATCAGAGACAGAATTGTATGTGACATTCAGAGTAAGCATGTGGGATGCAGATTGCTGAGAAATGTGGACTTAACATTAGATGAAGCCATAGATATATGCAGGGCCACTGAACAGAGTGAAATGCAGGTTAAACGCTTATGTGGAAATGCTCAGGATGAAAGCTCAGTGCAAGTAGCAGTTGTGCAGGAAGAAAGAGTAAAAGTAAGTGCCAATGTGAGCAAAGGGAGTTATGCACCGCGAGTAAATAAAGTCAAATGTGAAAAGTGTGGTTGTGAGCATGAGATAAACAAATGCTTGGCATATGGACAGTATTGAAGATTGTGCCACAGAAAAAATCACTTTGCTAGAGTATGTCATGTGGGTAAATGCAATGAGATCCATGTTGTTAGAGAAGATGCACGGGAAAATGAGAGTACTTTTAGTACTGAGACTGTGACTGCCTATAAACCCAAGACTGATTGGAAAGTAAATCTGAGCATAAATAGAAAAATGGTGACTTTCAAATAAGACACAGGAGCACAGTGTAATGTGATGCCTTTTCAGATGTATAAGACATTGTCTGGAGAAACTGTTCAAAGGTTGTCAGCTAGATTAGTCTCCTATTCTGGTCATAAATGATGTGAAAGACAAAGTGATGCTGCTAACATGTTTTAATCAAAAGTATTACCTGTTGCCATTTCAAGTGGTTAATGCAAACATGACCCCAGTGTTGGGCCTATCTACTTGTTTGGAAATGAAGCTTACGAAGAAGATATTTTCAGTAGATGCTGCAAGTGGAAGTGCAGAGAAAACCACAGAATGCATATGGGCTGAATTTGCTGATGTATTTGAGGACTTGGGATGCTTAGAGCGTGAATACCACATTAAAATAAATAAGACAGTCAGCCTTCTGATCCCCCCCCCCCCCGGAAAATACCTGTCGCATTACAAGACAAAGTGAAAACTGAGCTAGAGAATATGGAAAGATTGGGGGTTATTGAGAAGGTAGAAAAGCCCATGAGTTTGGTCAACTCAATGGCGGTCGTAGAGAAACCAAACAAAGTACGAATTTGCATAGATCCCAGAGATCTTAATAGAGCAATTAAAAGGGAACATTACCTGATGAAAACAGTTGAAGAGACTGCAGCTAAGCTAGTAGAAGCCAAAGTATTCACAGTATTAGATGCTGGACATGCATTCTGGCAGATTAACTGGATGGGTCTAGCTCTGATCTAATGACTTTTAATACACCTTTTGGGAGGTACAACTTCAAGCACCTCCCTTTGGGATTTGCTCAGCACCAGAAGTCTTTCAAAAGAAAGTTTCACACATTTTCCAAGGGCTCGAGGGCACAGAGGTCTTTATGGATGGCATCCTAATATGGGGAGCTAATATACAAGAGCACAATCAGAGGTTATGGCATGTTTTACAAAGAGCTAGAGATAAGCATTTGTCTTTAACCTAAAAAATCTAAAATCAAAATTTCAGAGGTCCAATATATCGAACACAGGTTAAGTAACTACTGGCTTTTGGCAGACCCGGAGAAGATGAAAGCAATTACCCAGATGCCTGTTCCCCAAAATAAGACTGATTTACAGAGATTTATTGGCATGGTAAACTACCTGGCAAAGTTCATTCCAAACCTGTCTATTATAATATTATTATTATAGCTGTATATTGTTATTGAACATGCTGGACTTATAATGATTTGACACGGGTTGGTTCATTCCACCCTTGAACTGTAACTTGTCTTCACTATATGCCTCTTAGTGTCTATACTGTTTCTAAACTTGCAATGTATGTATTCTGGTGTGTTCTCTGTATATTTGTTATTGTATATCTTGTTATTACTTGTAATGTATGTAAATCTGACGTTGTGCCTGTGCAAAGGAGTCCTTGACTCAAAGGTTGTAATTCTGATTCCTTCAATAAATAAATAAATATAAATAAGCCGTTAAGATAGTTACTAGAGAAAGAAACAGCATGGCACTGGGAGAAACACCACCAAAAGGTCTTTCAAGAGCTGAAAACAGTTGTCACTAACCCCCTGGTGCTGGCCTATTATGATTTAAAGAAACCTGTTGAATTATCTGTTGACGCAACCTCAGAAGGGCTGGGCACATGTCTGCTGCAAGAAGGCAGACCTAATGCTTTTGCTTCCAGATCACTTAATAAAGCTGAGAGAAATTATGCACAAATTGAGAAGGAAATGCTTGCTATTGTGTTTAGCTGTTCAAAGTTTCATCAATATATTTATGGCAGATCAAGGGTTCATGTTGAATCAGATTACAAGCCCCTAGAAAGCCTTTTCAAAAAACACTGGCCACAGCCCCACAGAGAATTCAACGCATGATGCTAAAACTGCAAAGATATGATTTCTGAGTACAGTACAAAGCAGAAAAAGAACTTCTTATGTCAGATGCCCTGAGTAGGGCTGTGGGAGAAAATTCTATGCCAGAAACTGAACTAGACAAATATGAAGTTCACATGGTGGACTATACGCCTATCAGTGATGAAAAACTGAAATTGTTTCAGCGAGAGACTGACAAAGATTCAGCATTGATCAAGTTGAGAGACACTGTTTTGAATGGTTGGCCCCAGGAGAAGACATCAGTGCACCCCAAGATAAGGCAGTACTAGCATTTCAGAGAGATGAAATCTCGACAGAAAATGGACATTTGCTGAAGTGGGAGAGACTGATAGTCCCCACATCACTGAGATCAGACATGTTATCCAGATTACACAGCAGCCACTTTGGCATTGAAAAATGTAAGTGTAGGGCCAGAGATCTATTCTGGCCAGGAATGAACAGTCAGATTAATGACATGGTGGCCAAGTGTGGCATTTGCCACCAATTCAGGAAAACACAATCTAGAGAGCGCCGCTGCAGTACCATGAAATACCAGAAAGACCTTGGCAAAAGGTTGGGGCTGACCTATTAGAATGTGAAAGGGAAAATTATCTGGCAATGGTTGATTACTACTCCGAATACATTGAGATATTCAAGTTGCAAAATACAACAAGTGAAATGGTGATTAACCATATTAAATCACAATGTACAAGACATGGTATTCCAGAAATACTTGTAAAAGATAATGGTCCTTAATTTGCCTGCATTGAATTCAGAGACTTTCAATGAAGGTATGAGTTTAAACATGTAACGTCTTCACCAAGATACCCCCAGAGTAACGGCATGATGGAACGAGCCATTCAAATAATAAAGAGACTATCAAAGAAAGCACAAGTTGGACCAGCAAAAACCTTACTTGACACTTTTGGAATTGAGAAATACCCCACTGGATGGGCTAGGATCCCCAGCACAGCTGCTTATGAGCCACAGAACCAGAACTTTAATACATACCAGATCTGAGCTACTTAAACCAAAAGTACCAGCAGTTGAGGTGCGAGCTACAATTTGCACACCCGATCACTCCCAGCCTTACAGCCGGGACAGTCTATTTACTTGTGAACACCTGAGAATACCTGGACTCCTACATTTGTGAAATGCCATACTGTAGAGCCACGCTCCTATATAGTCCAAGCTAATGGGAAATTCTATCACAGAAACAGGAGAGACCTTTTGTTAACCCTTGAGCCGCGCTGCTCCTGTGGCCCACAAAACTCACACAGCCGAGGAGAAGAGAGAAGTGAACAGGACAACATTATGGAGGACGATGAGATCCCAGAGGTTCCCACAATGAAGGTCCCTCCACAAGTGATGTCGGGGCAGTCACAAAGTGAGCCTGTGGAGTTGGCCCCAGCCCTGAGCAGTTGGCACTAATTGACTGGCACAGCTGTAGCCCGAGAATCAGCCATGTCAATGGAAGGGAGATCTGAAAGCCCACCTGGCATTGTGACTATATAGACTCACAAAAACTTTGAGCTACATAGAACTTTAAACATTTTATGTTTGGTGGGAAAAATTTATTTGAGAAGGGAGATGTAAGGAAGTTAATTAGCATATGTGATTTGCATATGCCTCGCTAATGTGCATGCACTAGCCTAGATATATAAACCCTTATCTGGCAGGCAGGAGCCTGCATTTTCTGCAGTTGTTCTCAATGTATTTTACAGTACAGTAAATCTACCAGTTAACTCCACATTGGTATCTGTGTGATTATTGCAGCTACCAAGGCTAAAGGAAGCTAAGTAAATAAAAACAAAATACAAAAACTAAAACAAAAACAACAACAACAAAAAATCTACACTATAAGGAAATTCAAATGGAAATGGTTGGTTGCAATTGTTGTGGGGCACTGTTCTCTAGGTGTCATCACTGGAACATGGATCACTGCCCCATATGTAAAACACTACATATGCTCAGGGCTCAACTGGACACAGCATGGAAGGAAATAGCCCAGCTGCAGTACCAGCTGTACTGGTGTTCAACTCTTCGCATCT
This sequence comes from Neoceratodus forsteri, assembly GCA_016271365.2. NCBI lineage: Eukaryota > Metazoa > Chordata > Ceratodontiformes > Ceratodontidae > Neoceratodus > Neoceratodus forsteri. The sequence continues at coordinate 1,016,685,587 of CM057454.1, read as the reverse complement.
ACTTCCTCAGAGGTCCACTGGCCCGGGGGGGGTGGAAGGTGGTGGGGAAGGGGGGGTTAAACTATTAGGATGGACCAAGCTGACCCTATTCCACCCTTGGTGACTGTGACTACTAACCACTTTATGTCCCTGGCAAGGGTGAAGGACCCTGACCTTGTGAAGGTAGACAACATGTCCATCAAATGTCCAGGGCATAACAGGGCAGTGGCATTCAATCTCAACAATAATAAAAATATTGTGTCCACTAACTGATTTGCACCCCTTACAATGATGAAAGACCCTGTCCTCATGAGGGGACTCAACATGTCCATCAAATGTCCAGGGCATAACAGGGCAGTAGCATGCAATCACAGCAATAATATAAATAATGCAAATTCTCATCATAGAGGATTCAATGATCAGAGGAATTGAGCCCCACTTGAGTAATAATACACATACCAAGGTAATGGTCAAATGCCTTCCTGGTGCCTCGGCCAAGCATGACATGGAACCCACAGGAAGATTAGTGGAACAGAAATTGGACTAGGAGTACTGTGCACCTTGATACTTATGACGTGGCCAACCAGACAGTGGAGGAGGCCATACAAAGCTTTGTTTGGCTGAGTAAACGGTTGGTTGCTCAATCGTCCTTCCTAGCATTCTCTGAGGTCCTCCCAGTGTGGGGCAAAGAAGGAAGTGCTAACAGGATCAGGACTAAAGAGGTTAACAATTCAACATTTGGTTGCAAGGATGGAGCCAGGAAAAAGGTTACCAGTTTGTTGGTAACTGGGGGGACTTCTGGGAGAGACAAATGTTTAAATTTGACAGATTTCACTTAACCCAAGAAGAGGTAAGGGCACTTGGGCAAAAATTTGACATCTACATGGAATATTTAAACTAGATGTGGTGGAGCTCAAGAGTAAGGAACCCATTGGAGAAATCATACATAACAGAAACTTAGCCAACATGGGGGGTGAGATACTAACAACAACAAAAATGGAAAGGGACCTGGGGGTAGTCATATCAGATGACTTAAAGGTGGGCAAGCAATGTGAGAGGGCAGTAAGGAGGGCTGGGAGGATACTGGGATGCATAGGGAGAGGCATCACCAGAAGACAACAGGAAGTTGTTATCGATCTGTACAGACAGCTGGTCAGACCCCATCTGGAGTACTGTGTGCAGTTCTGGAGAACCAATCTCCACAAGGACATAGACAAGATGGAAGCTGTCCAGAGGAGGGCAACTAAAATGGTGCAGGGCCTGCACCGGAAGACATATGAAGAGAGACTAAAGGAGCTTAATATGTATAGCCTCGAGGAAAGGAGGGAGGAGGGGACATGATAGAAACTTTCAAGTACCTCAAGGGAATCAACAAAGTCCAAGATGGTAGTAGCATCTTTCAGAAAAAGAGGTGTGCAAGAACAAGGGGGCACTATTTGAAGATGGGGGGCAGCTCAGAGGTAATGTAAGGAAGTATTTTTTCACAGAGAGGGTTGTGGATGCATGGAATGGCCTTCTGGAGGAGGTTGTGGAGTCAAAAACAGTGGTTGAATTCAAGCATGCATGGGACAGGCATAAGGCAATTCTAGGGGGTGGGATAGAAAGAAGTAGGCTGCTGGTTAACTAGGATCTGCAGCTTATCCATTAGGTAGGGAGATGGGCAGACTGGGTGGGCCAAGTGGTCCTTATCTGCTGTCAAATTCAGTGTTTCTATGTTTCTATAAGCAACAAACTCCCGGCCACATACTGGGGACAAGCGAAGGGATCAAAAAGGGAGTAAAAGGATCTGTAAAAAGAAGGAAGCAATTCAAACTGAACAAGTGAAGCCTAAAATAGAGAAAAAGAGCATTCCAGCTAGTTTGTGAAAAGAAGTGTGCTTCAATGCCAGAATTCTGGGAAACAGAATTAGTGATCTGAAGGCAATAATGGCAGACACCCAAGTAGATCTGGTGACCATCTTGGAAACATGGGCTTCAGAGAACAATGAGTGGGACCTCTCGGTCCAAGGTTATTCTCTCTATAGAAAGGATAGGAAGGGTGCTAGAGGAGGGGTGGCACTGTATGTTCGTGATGGTATAATAGCCACATTAGTCAGTATAGACATAAAGGAGTGAGTAGAATCATTATGGGTTCAATTCAGCTTAGTACTGACAGACCTGCAGGGCAGTCAGAGGAGAAGGATGTGGAATTCATAGAGGAAATAAGAGGCGTGACACAAAAATGGGAAACTGTGGTGCTAGGAGACCTAAATATGGCATACATCGACTGGGGTAACATGGTTGCAAAATCATCAAAAAGTCAAATGGTGGTAGATGCCTTAACAAGACTGTCTTCTCACCCAGATAGTTAGCAGGCCAACCAGACTGGGCACAATCCTCAATGTGGTTCTCACTAATTCCAAAGTAGTTGAAAATGTTGAAGTTGGGGAACCATTGGCAAACAGTAACGACAGCTTCATTTGGTTTGCATTGTCATCAGGGGTTGTAAAATTCCAGTCCAGGGTGGAAGTCCTGAATTTTAAGGGAGCCGACTTTAAAAAGAATAGGAATGATGGTCCAAGACAACCTGACAGGGGTTCACAAAAACATGGAGGTAGAGGATATCTGAGGGCCAATTAAACAAGTATGAAAGCAATAATTTCCACACCAACCACCAACTTAAATATAAATAGTCACACATACTTGATTAGTGCATAACATGCATAGCAGATATTTTATTCATCACAAAAGCCCAAAATGCCAGATAAAAGCACCATACCTCTCCACGAGAACACCAGCAGAAATCCCCAACAGACAAAGACTCCTACCAGTTTCACACTAAGGCATCAATCCCAGATTTATTTATTTTATTTATTTAGTTTTTGTTAACCGGGCAGGTGAACTAGCCATAAAATGACTATTTTCAGGCATGACCCAGGAGAGTACAACAAAAAGCGAACAGTTGAACAACAGCAACATGGGTACAATAATACAAATAGAAGAACAGTACAACAGTGCTACAAAAATACAATGGGTAGAAACAACAAAAAATAATGGCAAGCATTATATAGTAGCTTTTTAATAAATCATGGGAGGATGGTGTGGTACCCGAGGACTGGAGGAAGGCAGATGTGATTCCCCTTCACAAAAGTGGGACCAAGACAGAGGCAGGAAACTACAGACCTGTCAGTCTGACCTCTGTGATAGGGAAAGTGATAGAGTCACTTTTGAAGGAAAGAATAGTTGAGTACCTTGAGGCCAGTGGAGCACAGGACCCAAGGCAGCATGGGTTCACAGCGGAAAGCTGTCAGACGAATCTAATAGACTTTGACTGGGTGACCAAAGTAGGGACCAGGGAGGGCTGTGGACATGGTCTACCTAGACTTTAGCAAGGCATTTGACACGTCCCACACAAAAGACTAATAGTCAAATTAACTAGCCTGGGAGTGGTCCCAGGTGGTAGCCTGTAAAACATTAGCGCACAACAGGACACAGAAGGTAATTGTAAATGGAGTCCACTTGAAGAAAGAGGGGTTACTAGTGGGGTACCGTAGGTTCAGTATTGGTCCAGTCCTTTTAATGTCTTCATCAGTGACATTGCAGAGGGACTGAATGAAAAGTATGCCTTTTTGCAGATGACACAAAGATCTGCAACAGGGTTGATACACAAGGAGGCATGGAAAGGATGAAAAGGGACTTGGCAAGGTTGGAGGAATGGTCAGAAGTATGGCAGCTAGGATTCAATGCAAAGAAGTGCAAAATAATGCACCTGGGAAACAAGAACCCAGGGGAAGAATACACAATGGGTGGGGAGGTAGTAACAAAGACAAAAAAAGGAAAGGGACCTGGGATTAATCATATCAGATGACCTTAAGGTTAGCAAGCAATGTGAGAAGGCAGTAGGTAGGGCTGGGGGTATACTGGGATGTACAGGGAGAGGCATCAGCAGCAGAAAACAGGAAGTTGTTATCCCTCTGTACAGACAGCTGGTGAGACCCCATCTGGAGTACTGTGTCCAGTTCTGGAGACCCCATCTCCGCAAGGACATAGACAGGAAGGAGGCAGTCCAGAGGAGGGCAACTAAAATGGTGCAGGGTCTGCAAGGGAAGCCGTATGAGGAGAGACTAAAGGAGCTTAATATGTATACCCTTGAGGAAAGAAAGGAGAGGGGGGACATGATAGAAACTTTAAGTACCTCAGTGGAATCAACAAAGTCCAAGAGGGTAGCATCTTTCAAAAAGAGACTTGCAAGACAAGGGGACACAATTTAAAGATAGAAGGAGGGCGGTTCAGGGCAATGTGAGGAAGTATTATTTCACAGAGAGGGTAGTGGATGCATGGAACAGCCTTCCTGAGGAGGTTGTGGGGTCTAAAACTATGGGAGAATTCAAGAATGCATGAGACAGACATAAGGCAATTCTTGTGGGGGGTAGGAAGAAATAGGCTGTTGGTAAACTAGGATCTTGGCCTATCCTGTAGGTAGGGAAATGGGCAGACTAGATGGGCCTAGCGGTCCTTATCTGCCATCAAAGTCTATGTTTCTATGTTTCTATGTTTCTATGGTAGCAAGAGACATAAAAAGTGCCACGGACCCAACCTGTGGAGTGAAAGGGTTAATAAGATAGTAAGGTTATATAGACAGAAAAGTGAGGAATGTTCAAACATAACAAAAAAGACTGACAGAAGGAAGGTCGGGGTGGTAATTGGCAAAACAACAGTGGATGGTCAGCAACAAGGTTCAAGAATGAAGAGAGCTATTAGTCAAGAAGTTACTTACAAAGAGAAGGAAAAATATGGGGAAGGGAAGAGGAGACAGTCTTGGAGCTAGAGTAGAGCAGGGGTGACATTACTAGCAAGTCTCAGGAGCTTCATGTTGGGTCAAAGCATGTACAAGCATTAGCTAAGGATAGATAACAATGATATTCTTTTAAATCCAAAGTGAGATTGAGACAGCCAGAGGTTGAGTGGAAGAGCATTCTATTGCCTGTGAGCAGAGAATTGGAAGGCCCTTGTGCCTTTAGTCATCTGACATCTCGGAACATAGAGCAAGGATTTGTCAGCTGATCTCAGGCCATGGGAGGATGGTTGAGGGACCAGCAACACAGCCAGCTGGGATGTTTTTTTTCCCCCGGATGATCAAGTCCATTAGTGATCCAAGATAGTATTGTCTACTGGCAGAGGGTGAGAGCCAATTCAGATCCTTATAAAGAAGGCAGTGATGTTTGAGTCGAGGCGACGAAGAGGCAGATTGGCATATATTGTTATAAGTTACATCCCATTTTAGTAGGGAGGTTTTATGGGCAAAGGTAAGAATAGAGGCACCATAAGTAAGAGTTGGGAGCAGAATACGTCGGGCCATTGCTAATTTGGCCAAGGGTGTAAGCATGTAGCTCATTTTGTAAGCTACTCCCAGTTTCGAGTTTACAGCTTTGCATGAGGACTGAATGTGAAGATTAAAATCCAGAGACTGGTCCAGCAGGATCCCAAGGTACTTGAAGGAAGTAACATTTTCAATTGGAAATCCTCCTGGGTGAAGAGCCTCCAGCAAACTAGAACAGGCCTTAATCTTCGGTGCGGAACCTAGGAGCATGGCTTTCATTTTCTTTTCATTTAGTACAAGCTTACGGTCTAGTAGCCAGTCTAAGACCTTATTGAAGTCTGAAGTAAGTGATGTGTTTATGCAGGCAATACTAGAAGAATTAGTATAGATGATCAGGTCATCAGTGTAGAGAATAGCTGAGCAGGATTCCAGGACCTCAGCTGCATTGTTGATAAAAATTGAGAACAGAAGGGGTCCAAGGATAGAGCCCTAGGGGACCCCAAGGTTGATAGTAGACGTGTTGGACAGGGAGGAGTTAAATTTGACAGCTTTCGACCTGTTTGACAGGTAGCTACAGAACCAGTCCACAACAGGGGTAGAGAAATGGAATTTATGGAGAGTGGAGAGAAGCAGGGGATGGTCTACAAGGTCAAAAGCCTTAGTGAGGTCAATGAAGATGGCACCTGATGAGTTTTCCAGAATCCATGTTGGACAGAATATCAGTAGTTAGTTGAATAAGAGCCATGGTGGTGCTATGACCTTTTCTAAAACCATGCTGGGTGTCTCAGAGGAGATTGTAGATTGTAAGGTAGTCAATGGTCTGTGATGTAACTATTTTCTCTAGGATCTTGCTAAGGACAGAGAGAATTGCTATAGGTCTGTAATTGGCCATGTCCTTTGGGCTACCTTTTTTAAAGACAGGCGTTACTCTTGCAGATTTCCATAGGTCCGGCACGGTGCTATGGATAAGGGATAAAGTGTAGATTCTGGCAATCAGAGAGGCAATGAGTGGAGCAGCCAGCTTAAGAAGACGAGGTTCCAATGAGTCAGAACCACAGCTGGTATTGGCAGATATGGATCTCAGTAATTTCAGAACTTCTGCTCTTGATATAGCCTTGACATAGAATGGTGGTGCTGGAGGAGCATCATACAATAGAGCAGTATGGTTGTCTGATGGTAGCGTGGTAGGTAGATTGGAGTGTGATCCACTAGGTTGTAAAGCCAAGGTATAGTGTGACAGATCAGAGAAAAGATTGTTAAAACTGTTTGAGATGGTCCTAGGGTCATTACAATGTGCCCCATTTATGATAATTTCATCAGGAGTGACTGACTGCGAGGTACCCAGAAATGTTTTGACATGGGTCCAGAATTTCCTCAGGTCGCAGGCTGAGCTTTATAGAAGGTCCTTGCAGTATTTGTTTATAGCAGCTGTAACTTGTCTCTTTCATCTGTTTCTTAGTTCACAATAGACAATAAGATCTGACTGTAGGCCAGTTTGTTTGTAGCAAATCCAGAGCTTGTCCCTCTGGCGTAGATTAGCAAGGAGGTCTTTATGCAGCCACCTCGTCTGTTTTCCTCTGACCCTCCTAGTAGTCTTGGGGGCATGTTTATATTGAATGGTAAGAAATTCATTTATGAATATCTGTAGAGCAACCTCCACATCCTTTGTTTGACAAATATCTGTCCAGTCAATATTGGAGACATCATAGAGAAATGCATCCTGGTCAATATGAGCTAGATTTGTAAATGTGATTAGTCTTCATGGGGGAGATGAGGTGCAACCATAGATGGGATGCAAAAAGTGGGTGAGTGGTCTGTTAGTGCATCTGCAAGGATTCCTGCTTTCGACACATGTTCCATATGGTTAACCATCACCCAGTCTAGGAGTATACCCGTTTGATGGGATGAGGTGGCTCTAGTTGCTTCAGAGATCAACTGGTGAAAATTATAACTAAGCGTGAGTGATTGCAAGGATATTTGAGCTGACTCTAACCAACGGAGATTAAGATCACCTAGGATGACAGTCTCATTATGATTTACAGTCTGGGAGGGATGTCAAGGAGTTCTTGAAGACCTACTATTCCCCAGCAGGGGGATTATAGGCACAGTTAATATGAAGCTTCTTTCCCCCAATACAATAGTTGCCTGTATGAATTCGCACACTGCGGGAGAGGCAGATGCCGGGGCAATAGAGATTATGAGGTGGTTTTTGAAGAATAGGGCAACTCCACCTCCACGCTTGGATGAGGATCTGTCCCACCAGAACAGGGAATAGATAGGCAAGGAGCATACGTCATCAGGTATACCGGGTTTTAGCCAAGTTTCTGTGAGACAGAGTACATCAGGACTGTAGAGTTTCACCCAGGCCTCGAGTTCCGCATGGTGACAGGTAAGACTTCTGATATTGATATGGGCAATTAATAATCCTTTCTTGGACATGCCAGATAACTCATTTGGGGAAAAGAAACAGGTAGGAGGACCTGGATTTAGTTTGACATCCCCAGATAACAGAATAATGATCATGGCTAGGAACCAAAGCCTTGCACAGTGGCAGGTTAGGGTGAAAGCACATCTCCATGGCAGCTTCCTCCTGGTATGTAGAGGGTAATAGATGCTGCCTCTAACAAGGAGAATAGGGTTAGGTTGAAGATCAGGCTTTGTCTCTGCAATCAAGTTAGAGAAACTATAGTTGAGGTAAGCCGCTAAGGAGTCTTTTGCCATTTGGTTACCACGGAGAGCCCATGTGGCAGAATCCTGGCAGAGTAAAAGGACAAATGACAGGAGTGCCCATAGCAGACTACATTTTGCCATAGTGTTACTATTTGACTTAGGTAGGAAGGCTAGTGGTATACTGAGACAGAGGATTAGCTCTTAGGGATAAAGAGATAGTGTGTGTAAAATTAAGACTGCCAAGGGTGACCATGTTACACCGTTTTAACCCTTGGCCAAAATTAGAGATAGAGCAAAAACAATGAAGTGTTTCCTGCTAGCGTAGCAATTATTTAGAAGAAGTGGATCAGAGAAGCAGAAAGTAAAGCCCCGCAAAGGTTAATTAGGAAAGCAGACCAGCCGGAGGATCTACTTGTGCTAAAGATTACAGTGAGGAAATGAAGACCTATTCAAGATATGTTAGAAGACATCCCTAGTGGTGGAATTTTATTAGGAACCAATGGGAGACTAGACAAATAGCAGTAGTGTTCGGCAAGTCAATGGAAAGCAGAGGGCGCCGAAGCCCAGAGACTGATAATCCGACAGAGAAAAGGCAGGACCAAACAGTGGCCGAGCAGAGAGCAGCAGTCCAATTAGAGGAGGGTGGCAGCAGGTGACCCCCTATCAAACCCTCATAGTGCTACCCCAGAGCAGCCGGGACACTTAACTGGATTTGAAGGTGTCCTGTTCATCAGGAGGATGGAGCTACGGGCAGCTGGCAGGATTAGCCACGTTGCTCACTGGGAGCCCGATCAGATGCAGTGGATCTATCTTAAGATATAAAATGTAGGTTAAGATAGGATGTTATTAGCTAGGGCAGGGGCAGATGATGCCTTAGGGCAAAACTGTTAGGATGAATCAAATAGCTGCTATGCACTTTATGCACTAATCAAGTGTATGTGGCTATTTACATTTAAGTTAGTGGATGGTGCAGAAATTATTGCTTTTATACATGCAAAATCTTTTTCTTCTACATCCGAGCTGTTAGGGCATTTTTTTGTCTGTATTGCCTGATTAAACAAGCCATACTAGAGGCCACAAAACTTTGCATTAAAACATTGTCTAAAAGGAAAAAAAACACAAAAGACCAATGTGGTTCACTACCCAGGTCAAGGCAGCAATCAGAGCCAAAAAAGAAGCTTACCACAAATATAAAAGGAACCAAAAAGATGGAGAATGGGACTTCTACAATCAGAAAAGTAAGGAGGCCAAAAAGGCTGTAAGGTTGACATTGGGGGTTGACTGAATTTCGAGTTGTTACTGGTATCAAATCTGGCAACAAACAATTTTTTTCAATACATCTAAGAGACAAGAAAAAAAGGTGGTAGGATAGTTAAACTCACCATGGGGGACAGGATCATTGAGGATGATGTACAAAAAGGCATTGTCCTTAACAACTTCTTCAGCTCAGTGTTCATCAAGGAGCACAATGGACCATTGCCAGAAAGTGGCAGAAATGCATCAGATAGAGGGTATCCATGGATGGAGAATCAGAAGATTACCATGGACAGAGTGAAGGCACTAATGCAACTAAGGACTAACAAAGCACCAGGGCCTGTTGGATTGCACCCTAGGGTGCTCAAGGAATGTGCTGAGGTACTAGCAGACCCATTGGCACATTTGTTCAACCAATTGCTTCTGACAGGAGTAGTGCCAGGGGACTGGAGAAAAGCAGAAGTGGCACCTCTCAACAAGGGAGGGAGCAGGGATAAAGCTGGCAACTACAGGCCAGTCAGCCTCACGTCTGTCATGGGGAAATTAATGGAAACCTTAATTAAACAGGATATAATGGATTACCTAGAAAAGCACAACCTCCAGGATGACTTAAAGAATGGATTCATGGTGGGAAGATCATGCCAGATGAATCTTATCACATTTTTTTGTCTGGGTGACTAGGGAATTAGATAAGGGACACCCAGCGGACCTTCTATACTTTGATTTCAGCAAGGCTTTCGACTCAGTGCCACACAATTGCCTGACAAAAAAGTTGGAAGACCTAGGCATTGCTGAAAGCTCAGTCAGGTGGGTGAGAAATTGGCTGAGGGATAGAAGTCAGAGAGTGGTGGCCAATGGGGTGAGATCTGGGAAGGCAGAGTCACTAGTGGTGTGCCCCAGAGTTCAGTCCTGGGACCGGTCCATTTAATATGTTTGTCTGCAAAATTGGTGTAGGTATTCAGGGTAAGCTGGAACTCTTTGTGGGTAATACTAAACTGGGTGGTAGGGTAGACAGTGTGGAAGTGATAAGAGAACTTCAAAGCGACTTACTAAAGCTAGAAAGATGGTCCACCGTCTGGCAGCTGAAGTTCAATGCAAAAAAGTGCAAGGTGTTGCATCTGGGTAAAGCAAGGCAAGGCAAGGCAAAATGTATTTAAAAGACGCCCAATCCCAGAGGCTCTGGGTGCCATACCAAATGGATAAAACAGCATCAGAATAAAATAAAACAACACAAATTTTAAACAAGAAAATAATAAAATGAATAACTCAGCAAATAATTTCAGGTTCTTACTACAATTTATGGTTTTATCCCATAAAAGCTTGGGAAAATAGGAGGGCCTTCAAGCGAGCCTTAAATATATCTACAATGGGTGCTCCCCTGACCTCAGCCGGCAAAGTATTCCTAAGAATGGGAGCTGTGACACTGAAATCTCTGTCATCAGCAGATTTTAGCCTTGTTCTAGGAATGGCCAGGAGGCCCCTACTAGAAGAACGAAGAGGGCGGGTAGAGAAAGCAGGTACCAGAAGGTCCAACAGATAACCAGGGCCCTGCCCATGTAGGGCCTTATAGGTGAGAAGACCCACCTTAAAGAGGATTCTCCACCTGACTGGTACCCAGTGCAATTCAAGCAACACCGGTGTAATGTGGCAAAATTTATGCTGCCCAGTAATTAACTGGGCACCAACTGTAGCCTGTGGAGAGATCCCCCTGTGACTCTGAGGTAGAGCGCATTGCAGTAGTCAAGCCTAGATGTGACTAAGGCATGTATCAAGGTAGGGAGGTCCAGAGGCGGAACAAGGGGCTTAATCCTGGCAATATTTCTGAGATGGAGAAAACAGGAACGAACCGTGGAGGATATTTGTGCTTCCATAGTTAAATTCCTGTCCAGAATCACTCCAAGATTTCACACCCAAGAGGAGGCCTTCAATGACACAGCTCCTAGAGCAAGTCCAGTTGCTGCATCAGAGACCATCCTATCATGCACTCTGTTTGACTCCACTACCAATACCTCCGTCTTATCAGGGTTCAGTCGCAACTAGCTGGAGGCCATCCAGTCGTTGATCTCAGCCAGGCAGATATTTAGCACATCCACTGCGTTGGATGTTCCTGGGGCAAAGGACAGATATAGCTGGGTGTCATCGGCATAGCAATGAAAACTCAAGCTGTACTTCCTAATGATCCCTCCCAGGGGCAGCATATACACTGCGAACAACATTGGGGCCAGTACCGATCCTTGAGGAACTCCGAAAAATAGGAGGCTGGATGTAGATAAAGAATTCCCCATCACAACCAGTTGCCTCCTGTTGGTAAAAAAAGGTCTCAAACCAGTGGATGACAGTACCGGTGAGTCCGCAGAGCTCCCTAAGGTGGTCAAGCAACACACAATGGTCCACAGTGTCGAATGCTGAAGAGAGATCAAGGAGAACAAGAATTGTCTTATCCCCCCGATCTCTTGCCCTGAGGAGATCATTCTGCACCCGAACAAGCACAGTTTTCTGTACTATGCCTAGCCTGAAATCCCGACTGGAAGGGTTCATACAACTCATGAGTCACGAGGTGCTCTTCCAATTGAAGTGCCACCACCTTCTCCACCACCTTCGCCAAAAAGGGAAGGTTGGATATAGGACAGTAATTTGCCTTGGCCTCCAGGTCCAGAGATGGTTTCTTTAGGAAGGGTCTCACTAGTGCCTCCTTCAAGGCATCCGGAAAGACTCCCTCAGATAAGGAGCCCCAGACAAACAAGACAAACACTGGGCATACAGAGTCAACACATCTCATTAAGAAATGTGTCGGCACTGGGTCCAGCTCACAAAAGGTGTGCTTCAGATTGACTGGCACTTCAGTGACCTTACTAACCTCCACTGGTCTAAATTCCTCCCAACCAGGCGGAGTGCACTCAGAACACATAAGGCGACCACTGCCAGCTATGACATTGCTGGCTGAAGAAGCCACCTGCCAGATCGTGGACACTCTGTCTGAGAAAAACCGAGCAAACTCTTTACACTCTGTATTAGAAAAAACCCTCCCGGGCTGCAGACAAGCAGGTTGGAGTAGCCTGCCTACAGCTCGGAAAAGTGTAGCTGGTCAGTTCTTACCGGTGGCAATCTCCCTGGACAGGAACACTGCCATCTTATGGTTGATTGCCTCCTGATATGCACTATAATGCATACACAGGACCAGTTTGTTCCTCTCCAAGCCGGACCTCCTCCAGCAATGCTCTAACCTCCGACCCAACCTCTCCATCTCCCTAAGATCGCCATCAAACCACGGAGACCTCAGGTATGAAGTTCTGGGTCATACACGGACAGGTGAGAGGGAGTCGACCCAAATATTGAAATCCCCCAGAAAAACACATCTGGGGGATTCCAGCATTCCATCAGTGACGAATTCAGTGACCTCCTGCAGGAAATTCAACATCGGCCCAGAAGGGCGATAAATAAGGAAGATCCTGCAGCCCGCACCTGGTCTCCCATGAACAGCCACACATTCAAATGAACCTGGAGTTCCCACTGGGTGCACAGTGAAGGCCAGACTGGATGTAAAACAGATAGCTACACCACCACCCCTGCGTTCCACACTGGGGCAGTGCACCACGGTATACCCAGGAGGGACTGTGGCCTCAAAAACTGGGCCCGCATCATCCCCAACCCAAGTCTCTGTAATGCAAGCCAGATCGACTGAAGAAATCAAGTCCGCAATGCTTGCTGTCTTATTTCTAATTGATCTGGCTTTGCATAGCACTGCCCTCAGGGGACTGGAGGGTGAGGCAGCCCCTCGGGTTGCCTGACCACTCAGTCTGGTGGATTCCCTGAAGATGGGCATCAACCATGTCTGACATCTCCCAGGTGCTCATCGTAGCTCCAGGTGCCTTCTGGACCCAACAACCTCTATCCTACCACCATCCGATATGCATGGGGCGCCCCACTGCCCATGATCATGATATATATTTCTGTATTATTACAACCAGCTTGGAAAACATCATTAAGTTACATTTAACCTCCCCCCAAATATGTCTAAAATAATCACCATATCATCCTTCTCAGTCCGCATTGCTGCGTCCTGGATTACTCTCCTCATTCTAACCCTCCCCTACAATCCATTACCCTCCTGCCCTCTTCATACTAGTCCTAATACTCCCCCTCTGCCCCAATCATTCCTCCTGAGTTAACCTGTCCAATTATAACCCACTCATCAGTTACCATGTCCTATATCCCTTTCCCTCCTCTCTTCCCATGTCACCCCAGCTCTGACACCATGTTTACCCCATTACTTTATGGACAGGAAATGCTACGATTTATATGCACCCATATTTCCAATAAACCCCTTCATCTTATGGTCACATCTCGACGCACCTCCAAAAAGATCCACAAAACTATCCTAACCAGGACAGTAATCATCCTCCTGCTATTAGTGGCAACATTCACCCAAATCCTGGTCCCTCTCTCCACACCCCACGGCAACCAGCTAGGCAAAAGGGGCTGCGGCTGGCCACCATTAATATTTGTAGTCTACAAAAGAAATTTGTCTCATTCCAAGCCTGGGTCTGCCTCCACCTCCCTGATGTCATAGCTGTTACTGAAACTTGGCTGTCCCAGCATATCCCTGACTCGGCTGTAAGCATACCTGGCTACACATTACACAGGTCGGATAGGCTAAGAAGATGGGGTGGGGGATGTGCTCTATATCTTTGAGATCACCTGCATGGAATATACACTACAACCATAAGCCCCTCGGAAGGTGCACAGTCTCTCACTGTCAGGGTTGAACTTGGGAACCGGAAAAAATCACTTTACATAATGTCTGTATACATACCCCCTAGTCACCAAAGGGATGCCTTCGCATCCGTCCTAAACATAATCGACCAACTCCCAAAAAATTCTGAAGTCATAGCCCTTGGAGATTTTAACTCAAACTGGCTTGCCCCCCAGACATCCCCCTAGGGATGCAGCTGCAGCCCATAATTTGTCCCAGATGGTCCTCACCCCAACTAGAGTGAACAAAAATACAAGCCGCAGCTCCCTCCTTGACCTCATACTCAAAAACCATCCTGAGCACATACTGGATGTTCCGGTGCAATCGGACTCCACCAGTGATCACTCCCCGGTAACATGTCTCTGGTCAAATAGCTGGAAACCACCCCCACCTAGGATCTCCATGTGTCACCAGCTCAAGAAGAGGGCTCTAAAACATCTCAGAAACCTACTTCGGAATATTCACTGGTCCCTTCTTGATCACCTGATGTCAGTTGATGCCGCCTTGTCCTTCTTCATTAATTCCTTCCAATCAGCCTGTGACATTTTCGCCCCCCATGTCAAATGGTTTGAAAAGTCTAAATCATCCCCCTGGGTAACTCGGACTTTGCTTGATCAAATGAAGGCACGTGACGACCTGTGGTGCAGAGCTCTTCAGTCAGGTCAACCCGCTGACCGACAACGCTATCGTACCGCCAGAAACGCCTGCACCTGGGCCATTTGGCTAGCAAAGGCTGCTTACTACCAAACAAAACTCACTGTCACCTGGGGTGATGGAAAGAGGTTCTGGGATAATATAAAGGAACTTAGTGGAAAGTCTCCCTTCCCCTTCCATACTTATCCTGGATGGTACCCCCACCCAAGAACCTAAAAAAATAATGGATGCTTTCAATATATCATTCTCAGATCTAAGCTCGATTCTCCCTCCCGATTTTTTCAGTGCTGCAGCGGGATATTTTCCACCACCCCCCACTGCGCCTCCTTTTCGTCTAAAAACTATCTCCACTGGTGATGCTCGTGCATACGTTGCCAGGTTCCTTGGTAAGTCCAGACATAGTGGTGACTCACTAGATGCTAAACTGCTATCCTTAACCTTTGATGCTGTTCTAGTACCGCTCACTAAAATTTTCAACATGTCCCTCTGCCTGGGACAATTCCCAGCTTTGTGGAAAAAGGCGAGGATTACACCAGTACATAAAAGTGGTGCACGTACTTCCACTAGTAATTACAGGCCCATCTCCATGCTCCCTCCACTCTCTAAAGCTTTGGAGAAAATTGTGGCTGAGCAACTTTCCAACTATCTAGATGCTCAACACCTAATCTTCCAATAACAACACGGTTTTAGGAAAGGTCACAGCACCACCACTGCCCTACTAGAACTCACCTCCTTTGTACATGATGCTCTGGACCATGGAGACCTGGCTGGCTCAGTCGTTATAGATCTCTCCAAGGCATTCGATACCGTCAATCACATCATGCTCATTAACTCCCTCCTCTCTGTCGGCATCTCCAATGAAACTACTATCTGGTTCTCTAGTTATCTCTCTGGCCGCACGCAACAGGTGATGATAAGAAACACCCTCTCTGCAAACCTTCCAGTCTGATCGGGTGTCCCACAAGGATCTATCCTCGGTCTGCTCCTCTTCTCACTTTTCCTGAACTCATTATCGCTGGCCTCCTCTGGGTGTCTTCTCCTCTACGCAGACGATGCTGTGATTTTCAGTCGTCACCCTGACCCCATGGTGCTTCAGAAATCCTTGCAGGGCTCTTTCTCTCAAATTGAAGCCTGGTTTTCCTCTCTTAAGCTTGTACTCAACACAAAAAAGACGAAAGTCATGCTATTCGCCTATCCACAGCATAAGCACAGCACTACAGAATTATCTATACTTAATGTGACAGGCACCACGATGGAATTGGTTTCCAAATTCAAATATCTTGGGGTTACCCTAGACTCTGCCCTTACCTATTGTGAGCATATCATGTCAACTAGTACAGAAATTAACAAAAGAATCGGTCTCCTCTACAGGCTTAGGCCATGTCTACCTCCGGAGGCTCTAGGCTTAGCTATCTACAGCTCCATCCTTTCACTGGTAGACTACGGCATAATCATCTACGGGGCCACCTCTGACACAGCACTGTTCAGCATTAAACGTGCCCTAAACAAAGCCTGCAGATTGGCCATAGGTGGTGATTGTCTGACACACACCTGTGACCTCTATCTGCGCTCATCCTGGCTCAATTTTCAGGGGCGGCTAGTTTATCAGACCTGTCTGCTAGCAAAAAAAATCCAGTTGGGCCTAGCCCCCCCGGCTGTCTTCAACTCCTCCAAAAGAACCTTCCTGCTCACTCCACTAGACACTCTGACACTGCCACATTCCGTGTCCCTTTTGTAAAGACCACTGCTGGCCAAAGGTCTTTCTTTTTGCTTCAGGGCCCCACTCTGGATGAACTCAATCCCTGACTGCATTTTATCAATCCCCAGGCTTGGTCCCTTTAAACCTGAGTTATGTAATCACATTATGTCTAACTCCCACTGTGACTGCAGATGAGTCTCAATAAATCTCTATTGCACTAGTACTTCACAAACTGCTGTTGTTCCATGACTGTGCCATTGTATTTTTTTCGTTCATCTCTGTATGTTACTGTCTTTCTTTGTTCAATAGCTGATGTCTAAATTGTTAATTCCATATTGTACTGTGTTCTAATCCATTTTTTGTATGACGTGGAGCCTTTGCAAATGAGTCCCTGACTCAAAGGGTTGTAATTCCTAGACCTTGAATAAATAAATAAAAAAAATATATATATATCTCACAGGGATTAATAAAGTACAGGAGAGGGTATTTTTCATGGAAAAGGGTGCTCTAAAGGGCCATGCTATGAAGCTGGAAAGGGGGCATGCTATGAAACTGGAGAATGGTAAATTCTGGAGGGGTGTAAGGTAGTACTTCTTCACAGAAAAGATGGTGGATGCTTGGAACAGCCTTCCCAGGGGAGGTAATGGGGGCAAAAACAGTGGTGGGGTTCAAAAATGCCTGGGATAGGCACAAGGGAATTGTAGGGGAAAGGAAAGGAGAGGAAGAGATGGCACCATATATCTAGTAAAGGTCTGCAGTGAAATATGAAGGTTAAAAGAATATAGGCAAACTAGGTGAATCTGACGGACCTTATCTGCCATCACATTCTATAGTTCTATGTTTCTATGTTGTAGAACTTCTGATGCAGGCCCAGCGCAATTTTAGTTGTCCTCCTCTGGACCACTTCCACTCTGTCTTTGTCCTTTCTAAGATGTGGTTCCCAGAACTGGATGCAGTATTATAGGTAGGGTCTTATTGGCGCTCTATAAGGAGGTAACACCACCTCCCTCTTTCTGCTGGTTATAACCCTCTATATGCATTCCAGCATCTCACTCACTCTCCCAACTGTCTTGTCACACTGTCTGGCCACCTTTTGGTAATCAGATATGATCACCCCCAGGTCTTTTTTCTGCTTGGTGGTTGTCAGTACCAACCCCCCATTTTGTACTCTGACCCTCACTTTCTGTGCCTGAAGTGCATTATTTTGTACTTTTTCACACTGAAACGCGGCTGCCATACCCTTAAATGCTCCTCAAATTTTCTCAAGTCACTGCTTATCCTTTCCACCTTCCTCCCCCCAGAGAGCCCACCCTATTGTAGAGCTTGGTGTCATCCACAAAAGACCTTCCCTTTCAGCTCCTCTGCAATGTGACTTACTGTATAAAAACATTAAAGATGACCGGTCCCAGCAGTGATCCCTGATGCACTCCGCTGGTCACCATCCCTTCCTCTGAGTGAATGCTATTTACCACCACCCTCTGCTACCTATCCCTTAACTAATTTCTTATCACCTTTGGACCCACTCCTAAGCTACCCAGCTTACATACTAGTCTCATATGTGGAATGGTGTCGAACAATTTACTGAAATCTAAGTGGGCAACATCCACCTCTCCACTCTGATTCTTTCAGCAGTGATTCCATTAACTTTCACACCACCAAAGTCAGGCTGACTGGCCTATAAATGCCAGTCTCTTCCATGCTACCTCTTATGTGAACTGGGACTACATCTGCCCATCTCGAGTTCTCAGATACCACTTCTATTTCCAATGAGCTGTCAAATAGGACCATCAGAGGTGTAGACTATACCTCCCTGAGCTTCTTCATTACCCTTTAGTGGACCCCATCTAATCTCATTGTTTTTTCCACTGTCAGATTTGTGAGTTCCTTCATGACTCTCTCCTCCAAAAATGGACTAGTGTCCACCTCCCTCCCTCCAGTGCTCCTATTACATTTTGGTGGCCCCTTCCCATCTCTTTCCTTTGTGAACATTGAACAAAAGTATTTGTTAAGAATGTCTGCCTTTTTCTGTTGCCCCTCTACAGAGTGTCCCCTTCCCTTCTTAACCTTACAATCCCACTCCTGGTCTTCCTTTTTTGTTTGCATACTTAAAAGGTCATGGTTCCTTTTGTTACTGCCTTGGCTCGTCTCTCTTCAGTTTGCACCTTTGTGCTCCTTACTGCTCTCCCTGCTTCCCTCTATTTCCCCTGATATGCCTCCATATCCTCCTCCCTCTGAGTCTCCTTGTAGCTTCTGAATACCACCCTCTTATCTTTTGCCTTTTCCACCACCTATTTCGAGAACCATAGTGGCTCCTTTTTCCTCTTTCTTTTGCTCCCTTGCTTAACACT
This sequence comes from Neoceratodus forsteri, assembly GCA_016271365.2. Classification (NCBI taxonomy): domain Eukaryota; kingdom Metazoa; phylum Chordata; order Ceratodontiformes; family Ceratodontidae; genus Neoceratodus; species Neoceratodus forsteri. The sequence goes on along the minus strand of CM057454.1, from coordinate 1,016,666,932 downwards.
GAGGTTTGTTGCCTCCACTTCAGCCCATTTTAGTTTCCCCCGCTGTTTCTCCATCCCACTTAGCTCATTCCCCCTGCCAGGGCATCCCTGAGACATCCACCCATCTTTTTAAAATCTGCCCTTCTGAAGTCCAGGAACCTCACCTTTGTGTGGTTCGATTCCGCAGTCATCCATATATTGAACCACATTGTATAGTGACTGCTGGTCCCCAGTGGGGCCCCAACTTAATGTCTGCAACATTGTCCCTGTTATTGAGTACCAGCTCCAGTATTGCCCCATCATGAGTGGGTTCACTGACTAGTTGCCTGAGGAATGCCCCCTGCAGGAGTCCAAGATTTCCCTGTTTCTAGCTGAAGCCACAGCTGGGAGGCTCCAATCTACATCTGGCAGATTGAAGTCCCCCAACCAGCAGCACCTCACCCTTTTCTGCCATCATGCCCCGTGGTGTCCATCAGTGCCTTATCTGACTCCTCCTCCTGTGCTAGAGGTCCGAAGACCACACCAGTGCAAGCAGAGGCTCCATTCCCCTTCTCTAGGGTGACCCACAGTACCTCTGCCCCCCCATTTCCTGTGTCTCCATTGCTTTAATGTCCTCTCTCACATAAAGTACCATATCTCCTCCCTTCCTTGCCACCCTGTCCTTCCTGAACAGACTATAGCCTGGTATGGCCATGTCTCAGTCAGGGTTTTCAGTGCACCATGACTCAGTAATGACCACAATATCCCAGTCACCCTCTACTATTGCTACCTCAAGGTCCAGTATCTTATTTCCTAGACTACTAGCATTTGCAATCATGGTTGTCCAGGTTTTGTTACCACTCTGTTTGTTACCGCCCCTTGTTTTCTTTTTGCCATCCTTTCTCTACCCCTCTGTTTAATGTGCCTGTGCCTATCCATCTTAATTTCTTCCACCCTGCTTCCTCTATTAATTTACATCCCAGAGATTCCACTCCTCTTGGGTGTTTCCTGAGGTCTGCTTCAGCCTGTGACAATATCATGGGCAGTAGTTTAGCAGGCTTTTGTGGTGAGACTCTGGCTAATCATATATGAATGCGCTGACCTGGAATTTACTGACTTTGAAATGCCCATGCCATGGAATGAAAATCTGAGGGATGGATTTAATGTTATCTCTGCATAATTAAATGACAATACTGATGCTAGTGGGGTTCCATCACTGTGTAAGACAGAAAGGAGGGACAGGCATTTTTTAAGTCTTAGGGTTGAAACAAATAACATAGCCTGGGTTTTTAGAGGCATTCAGGAGGAGCTTATTTGTTAAAAAGCCAATATTTGATCTCCTGGAGGTTGGATAACAGATTATTATTAACATCAGTTATGTTGATTCAGCTCAGGAAGAAAATGAGGCCATCCACATAGAGGATGGGAGTACTATGTGAAAGATACTGACATATATCATTAATATGGAGAAAGAAAAGAAGACCCTCTAGGATGGAGCCTAGCAGCATCCCAACCAGGGTAGGAGCAGGTTCTAAGAAGGAAATCCCAAACCCAACTTGTTGGTATTTATTGTCTAGGTAGTTTCTAAACCAGGGTAGCACTGAGTAGGATACTCCCAGGTTACCTAGCTTGGCATACAATAAATGGTGATTGACCAGATCAAAGGCCTTTGTGAGGTCAATGAATACACTGCCAGTAATATCACTGCTATCAACAGCTGTAGCAATATTTGAGGTAAGGGATAGGAGGGCAGTGATGGTGCTGTAACTTTTATGGAACCCATCATGCAGTAACCTGAAATATTGTGTTGCATCCTAGGGGCTCCACAGTATATTAGATGAAGTTTTAAAGGTCAGTTATATATACAGTACATCATTATTTTATTACAATTTTAAAGAAAACTTTCACATCTGTTGGATTTGATTTCTCAGTCTTCACTCCATAACTATCAAGCTACAGATGTTGATTAAAGTAACCCTGTATATTGCAAGGTTACTCAATCATGATTTATATCATATAATAGAGGTATAAAATTTGTTAAACTTGTTACTGTAGGATCACAAAGTGCAATTACAGTGTATTGCCTAGTCCATATTCTGCTATAGCACTAGACAAAACGTGTGAAGATGAGACATAATTTACAATATCATTTACTTCTTTAACAAGGTAAAGGAGAAGAAGACCAATAATAGGAATGATAATATTATCTTTTTGCTGTCACAGTTTGGTGAGCTTGGACCAGTTCTTGTGACTGATCCTGCCACCCCTCCTCACTACCCCCGCCCCCTGGGCTAGTGGACCTCTGGTGAGTGGGGTTGCAGGATGTGCATGTGGACACCAACTTGGGGTTCCAGCAGGTATATCACCTCTCTCGCTGCTACCAGCTGTGCCTGGGGCTCCAAATTGTTTGCATGTCTGGAGGAGGCTCAGATACCTGACTCCTTTGGGGGGGGGGACACTCAGAGTTGATTAGGAGGAATGAACAGAATCATTCAGATCTCTGAGGCCGGGAGATCAGAGGACCATGGGCTCAGTACCCACATCTGGCACTTGGGTTAATATCCCAATGCTGACACTGTAGTGCAGCATGAGGAGGGTACTGCACTTCTGAGGTGCCATCTTTCAGATGAGACGTTAAACTGAGGTCTCAACTGACTGGATTGGTGGTAATTCAGGTGGATGTTAAAGATCCCATGGCACTTATTGAAAAAGAGTAGGGGAATATTTTATTCATAACTGGAAACAACACATAGTCAACCAGAAATTACACATGCAAAATCATAAATGAAAAATCAAAGAAACAAAGGAGTATTACTTCATGCCGAAAATCTGAAACTAAAAATGTCATACTGTAAAAATACTCCTCTCCCCCTCCCTACTAAAAGAGTAGGGAAATATTTCATTCAAAGCTTGAAAGCAAAAAATGCATACAGAAACAGTAGTGTTACATCACACAAAATCTTACTATCCTCAAAAAAACAACACAAAGACACATAAATACGTATTACATAACACATAAAAACTTTACAGTACGAGGATGCTAAACCCCCCATAGAAACACAGAAACATAGAATTTGATGGCAGATAAGGAATGCTTGGCCCAACCAGTCTGCCCATTTCCCTACCTGATGGATAAGCTGCAGATTCTAGTTAATCAACAGCTTACTTCCTCCTGCCCCCCACTAGAATTGCCTTATGCCTGTCCCAGGCATTCTTGAATTCTCCCGCTGTTCCTGGCTCCACAACCTCCTCAGGAAGGCTGTTCCATGCATCCACAACTCTCTGTGAAAAAATGCTTTCTAACATTACCTCTGAGCCGTCCCCCCCTCTATCTTCAAATTGTGCCCCCTTGTTCTTGCACATCTCTTCTTCTGAAAGACACTAACCCCTTGTATCTTGTTAGTTCCCTTGAGATATTTGAAAGTTTCTATCATGTCCCCCCTCTGCCTCCTTTCCTCAAGGGTATACATATTAAGCTGCTTTAGTCTCTCCTCGTATGTCTTCTGGTGCAGCCCTTGCACCATTTTGGTTGCCCTCCTCTGAACAGCCTCCACTCTGTCTATGTCTTTGTGGAGATGGGGTCTCCAGAATTGCACACAGTACTCCAGATGGGGTCTCACTAACTGTCTGTAGAGAGGGATAACAACTTCCTGTTTTCTACTGTTGATGCCTCTCCCTGTGCATCCCAGTATCCCCCCAGTCCTCCATACTGCCTTCTCACATTGCTTGCCCACCTTTAGGTCATCTGATATAATTGCTCCTAGGTCTCTTTCAATTTTTGTTGTTGTTATTAACTCACCCTCCATTGTGTACTCTTCCTCTGGGTTTTTGTTTCCCAGATGTATTACCTTGCACTTCTTTACATTGAATCTGAGCTGCCACATATTTGACCATTCCTCCAACCTTGCCAAGTCCCTTTTCATTCTTTCCACCCCACTTTGTGTATCAACCCTGTTGCAGATCTTTGTGTCATCTGCAAACAGGCATACCTTTCCTTCCAGGTGCTCTCCAATGTCACTTATAAAGATATTAAAGAGGACCGGTCCCACTATTGAACCCTGCGGTACCCCACTAGTTACCCTCCTTTCTTCACTGTTGACTCCGTTTACTATTACCTTTTGCATTCTGTTGTACAGCCAGTTTTTTATCCAGGCTACCACCTTGGGACCCACTCCAAGGCTGGCTAACTTGTATATTAATCTTTTGTGTGAGCCTGTGTCGAATGCCTTGCTAAAATCTAGGTAGGCCATATCCATAGCCCTCCTGGTCTACTACTTTGGTTACCCAGTCAAAGAAATCTATTAGGTTCATCTGACATGACCTTCCTGCTGTGAAACCATGCTGCCTTGGGTCCTGTGCCCAACTGGCCTCTAGGTACTCAACAATTCTTTCCTTCAGAAGTGATTCCATCAATTTCCCTACCACTGAAGTCAAACTAACTAGTCTGTAGTTTCCTGCCTCTGCCCTGCTCCACTTTTGTGAAGTGGAATCACATTTGCCCTCCTCCAGTCCTCAGGTACCACTCCATCCTGCCATGATTTGTTAAAGAGAGTAGTCAGTGGTGTTATTAGTTCTACCCTTAGTTCTTTCAGTATTCTTGGGTGAATCCCATCAGGCCCCATTGCTTTGTCCACCCTCAGTTTCAAGAGTTCTTTTAAAACCCTTTCTTCTGTGAATGGACTGGTATCGACCCCCCTATTCAGAGTTTCTTCCTTGTTTGGTTTAGGCACCTCCCCCTTCTCATCTGTTGTGAATACTGAATAGAAATATTTGTTCAGTATCCCTGCTTTTTCACTGTCACCCTCTGCCCACATTCCCTCCCTTTTATTAAGTCTCTGTATCCCTTCCTTGGTCTAATGTACCTATAAAAAATGTTATCACCCTTCTTAACAGAGGTGGCTATCTTTTCCTCAGTTTGTGCCTTTGGTATTCTGACTGCCTTCCCTGCTTCCTTCTGCTTTAACTGATAAAGTTATCTGTCCTGCTCCTTCTGTGTTTCCCTATATTTCCTGAATGCTATCCTTTTCTCCTTAACCATCCCTGCCACCTCTTTTGAGAACCATAGTGGTTTTTTCCTTCATTTTGTTTTATTGATTTGCTTCACACAAAGACTTGTTGCATCTGTGATGGCTGTTCTGATTATTCCCCATTGTTCCCCACCCCTCCTTCTTGCCCATTTGCTAGTGCTTTTCTAAGGCACTCTCTCATTTTCCCAAAGTCAGCCTTCCTAAAGTCCAATACTCTTGTTTTTGTATGGCTTGACTCTATGGCTGTGTTTATTGTGAACCACACTGTTTGGTGGTCACTTGTTCCCAGATGGCTACCCACTTCTAAATCTGAGATCATTTCTCCTTCCCCATTTGAGAGTACCAGGTCTAAGATTTCTCCCTCCCAAGTGGGTTCCAATACTAGCTGTCTGGGGCATGCCCCCTGTAGGGCATCAAGAATGACCCTGCTCTTGGATGTGCCTGCAGAAAAAGTACTCCAGTTAACATCTGGCATATTCAGGTCCCCCATCGACAATATCTTCCCTTTTTCTGCCATTTTAAGGATGCCTTCTATCATTTCCTTGTCCAGTTCCTTCCCCTGAGATGGGGGTCTGTACACAACACCCATGCGGATTGTGGTACCATTTCCTGTCTTCAGGGTGACCCATAGTGACTCATCAACTTCCTGTTTACTATTTAGTTCTGTTACTTTAATCCCTTCCCTTATATAGAGAGCTACTCCTCCTCCTCTTTTACCCACCCTGTTCCTCCTGTAGACTGTGTATCCTGGTATGTTGACTTCTCACTCATGGTTCTTTGTGTACCATGTTTCAGTGACTGACACGATATCCAGGCATTGCTCTTCCATTAAGGCCACTAGTTCAGGGAGCTTGTTGCACAGACTACGGGCATTGGTACTCATCACCTTCCATTTATTTTTTATGGCCTTACCCCTTTTGGTCCCATCCCTGTCCTTAACACCTTTTTCTGCATTTATCCCTGTCCTGCTCCCTACTGACTTCTCTGCCTTGGTGTTTACCTCTCTAACTACTGTGCTTTGTGGGGAGAGGCTGGGATTTCCCTGCTCCTTTTCAGTGCCTCTCCCCTTGGCTGGTTTAAATGCTTGCCAATGAAGCATTTAAACCTGTCACCTAGGATCCTGGATCCCCCCCGGACAGATGCAGACCATCACACTAGTATAAGCCTACATCCCTCCAGCTGGCTCCCCAGTCCCCAATGAAGCCAAAACCCTGAGATCCACACCAGTTTTTCAACCATTCATTGAATCCCATGGTGCAGAATACCCTAGCATCATCCTTGCCATAGACAGGCAGCACCTCCGAGAAGGTTACCATACATGCTGCTTCTCTAAGGCCCCACCCCAACTCCACAAACTCCTCTTGCACCGCTCTGATACCATTTACATCCAGATCATTTGTCCTTAGGTGGACAATGACATCCAGCTCCCTCCCTCGTGCAGCTGCTCCCACGATCCTGAGGATTCGCTTCCTGTCCCTCCAAGCCGTGGCACCAGGCAGGCACCTTACCACCCTATTCCCTTCCTCCCCCATGTCTACCCCCCTAATGATTGAGTCCCCCACCAGGAGTTGTTTCCTTTCCCTGTGGGGTCTTGTGCCACACTCCTGTGGGTCTCCTTTGTGGAGGTTCCCAGCATCCTCCGTGGTCTCCACTGCAGGTGCCTCCATAGAGGAACCACTCTTTGCCAGAACAGCTTATGAACTGTGGAGAGCTACAACTGGAGGGATGCACCTCTGTTCCACCACCCTCTCCCTCTCTGAGCCCACCTTGGTCCAACCACTCCTCTTTCTTGTCAACCTCTGAGGTAACGGTGGTGGCCCTGGTGGTCCCTGGGTGGGGGAAGAGGTTTCACGAATCCTAGCCAGGTCAGCCTGGAGACGGGCAACCTCCTCCCTCAGACCAGAGAGGTGCCTGCAAACAGGGCAGTATCGCAGCCTCCAGAATGTCTCCCGGAACACTGCCACTCCACAGCCATTGCACTGCACCACTCCCATCTTGACTTATTTTGTGTCCCCTCTGCTGTTGCTTTGTATGCTTATTGTCTCCTCCTTCTATATATTTTTACACTTACTTTCCTACTGCCTATGTGCCCTTACAACTCTTACCCTTCCTGTTCTGGGACAGGAACTTCCTGTAGTCTTCAGTAGTCTCCTTCCTCTGTGCTTGGATTCAGACCTCCAGCAGCCAGGGGGGATAAATAGTTTTTTTTTTTAGGTTCCTTCAAGGTTGCTGAAACTAATGTGTCTCAGTGATTCTTTCCTTCCTACTGCCAAACAGGAAGTTCCTGTTGTCAGTCAAATTCAGTGACTATAAAACTAGAACTGGCTTTGGGTGGGAGGGTGGAGGGATGGGAAGGAGGGAAAGTAGTAAAAAATCTGTAGTTCTGGACTTCTGTTTCTTGCTCTGCAACCAGTTCTCTTCTGCTAGAAACAGCTGGAAGCTGTAATTGGAGACAGCTGCTTTTGTACACCTAAGCTGCTAAGCCACACCCCCAATTAGATTCACTCTCTGCCCTCAGTAAATTAAGGTGATACTGCCCCCTTCCTCAGAAAAAAACACTTTTTTTCTACTTAAACGAGACCCCCTTCTTCTAATAGAGTATCTGTTTGCTTAATCCAAACAGGTACTACTTCTGCTGAGACAGAAGTGATTAAATGAAAAAAGCTAGGGAAGGTTTATGCATAACGTAAAATAACATGTAAACAGAGCAAGAAATTACATTACATAAACATGCATGAAAAAACAAAAGAAAGGGAAACACTTTATACGTTAAAAAACAGGAAACTAAAAATCACCAAACCATAAAGAAAACCCCTTCCCCTGTCCTTACCAAAAGAAAGGGGGAATATCAAAGCATAACTAAAGGAAAAATAGTAAAAACCAATTTATACAGTATTAAAAGGGTAAGGAGTAACTACTCCAGCAATGTACATGGAAAGCAGAAAGAAATAAAAGCAGAACCCTGTCATCCAGTGTCCAACCAGGACATATGTCTCCACCAATGTTTATATAATTTCTGGATTCACTCGCTTCATTTCCAATGCCTCCCATCATACAATATCATTGTGTAGCAATAGCAAAATCTGGTCACATGATTTCAGCTGTTTTCTAAAAGTCGGACTACAGCGAGCCTGCCAGAGCTGATAACTTATAAAACCCATTAAAAGCCTGATCATGCATGCATCATATTTGACCCAGGAGCCAGGCAACACCCCCTCAGTCCAAATGTGAAGAGGCTGTTGACAAAAAGGGCTCAAGAGCCATCTCTCATTAAAACCAGATGAAACGGAAACAGCAAAAGGGCATTCAAAAAAAAGGTGCAATATTGTTTCAACAATCCCCACACACTGTCCTCCCCTAGGACAAAGTCTGTCTGTAAGCTCTTTATGCTTCAAATTGCCCTGAATCCCCAACTTTTTATGTGCACATAACCACAAATAATCCCACATATAATGTGGAATTCTTTTACTAGTCAAAAATAGTGTAATAGAGTTTTGATCCCCAGTAGATAATTCCACAAACCAAGGAGAAAGGTAAAAGGAAGAATCCATGATCCAAATATATAAAGATTTCTGGGAGGAGGAACACAGAAAGCTTTTAACAACTTTCCACACTTTCAATTTACTAATAACCCCTTGAAAATTCCTTGGTATCTGAGCCATTCTCGTTTGATGGGAAATAACAGTAGAATGATCCCAATTGTCCAACAAAGGCCCAATTACATCCAAAACCCAAGGAGTCCATATTTTATTAACATGTGTTAGAGAAGACACTAAATTATAATAAAGAAAAGTAACGTGTAGAAAAACAATGGGATTAATCATTCATAAACCTCCCATATTTTTCGGTAGGTATGTAACTCCTTGTTTCACCGGATTTGGTCTACTGCCCCAAAGACACTGAAAAAACACACTGTATACTGAAGCTTCCAAAGTCTGCGGGGGAGGGAAAACAGTTGCTAAAAAAAAAATATGGAAGCAGATAAGTTCTAATCAAATACATACGTTTTAATTTAGTCATCTGACATTTATTACAGCTAAGCACTCTTTCTCTAGCTGCAGCCAGTTGCATTTCCCAATTATACCATTGAGGGTCCTCACCTCCAAAGTAAATACCTAATATTTTTCTATATCCCATATCCACAGGTATACCCCAGACAAGCGAGACATCTACTGCATCATAACTTAAAGGCAGGATACCGCTCTTAAATGTATTTATGACAGACCCAGAAACAACCGAGAAATCATGCAGACTATTCTTTGCTACCTCAGCAGAAGATTTATGTGCCAAAAGGAGACCCAAATCATCAGCATAAGCAATCATGATAATCTGTGGATCGTCACAGCCAACAGTGAGACCTGTAATTAAATCAGTGTTATTCAAAGCATGCAAAAGCGGGTCCAAAGACAAAATGTACAATAAAGGGCTAAGAAGGCAGCCTTGACGTAATCCCCTGTGCACCATTATGGCTTTACCATCCCAACCATTGATGCTTGGTAGTAGACTAATTCCTCGATTGCATGTCTGAAGTCAGGCAAAGAAAAAGGACGGCACCCCATAACACCTATAGGTCTCCCAAAGGTATGCATATTCTACTCATTTGAAAGCTTTCAATTGATCTAAACAAACAAGATGCCCAAATAATTCCTGTGAATCTCCTTTATGGAGAGTTTCACGAAGGAGAATAAGAGCATCTTGCAATCGTCGCGAGGGAATGCCACTAAATTGTGAGGGATGAACAATCTGGTCCAAAACAGTCTGCAGATGATTACATAAAATTTTCATCAGTATCTTATAATCAGTGTTAAGGAGAGACAGCTGTCTCCAACTGTGCAGCTCACCCTGCTCACACCCTTTAAATATTAAAATTAAAAGTCCTTCTAACATACTACTGGGTAGTCATCCAAGCATCAGACATTTATTAAGACAATCTCCCAACTTAGGCCCCAGAAACTCCCAAATCTCTTAATAGAGTTCATGAGAAAGCCCATCCGACCCTGGTACTGTCCCCAATTTTAATGACCAAATTACTTCCTTCAATTCCAGCTGCAAAATGGGCTCAGTCAAAAGGGCCCCCACATCAAGTGGTATTTGTGGTAGACCACTACAGGCCAAGCAACGTTTCATGCTATCAAGAGGTAGGGCTGGCTAGCAAAAGTATGGGAGAAATACTTAAAAATTTCTTTTAAAATATCATTATTTTCAGTCACCTGAGTACCAGCTGACGTCAGAAGGTATACCATATTACAGCGTTCGTGTAGGAGTTGAGCTGATTCAAAGGGTAACGTCTCCTTCAGTTTGCCAGTGATCCCATATTTCTGCTTCCTGTCCACATTTCTCAAAACCTCCAGTTGTAACCAAGCCAATTCAGCCTTCAGACCTTTAATCATCTGATGACATTTCCTACCCAAATGTTGGCAGAAATCTGCCCAAAATGTTATACTTTCCCTTAAATAACAAAGCTTGTCCCGCTGAAGCTTCCCATTAATGCGCCCCACCATCTGGAAAATTTTTTTAATTTCCCCTTTAGTATCCTCCCACGAAAGACTACTATCTTCATAAAAAAAAAAAAACAGATTTCCGTGCTCGCAGGACAGATCAAAAATCCTCCCAAACAAGGGGAATATTCAACAAAGTAACATTCAACTTCCAGATCCCAGGCCCACGCTTAGTCTCTGGGTGACTACCAATTACATGTTTTAGAAGCCTATGGTCAGAGGTGGCAACATCTTGCATTGTGGCTGATTGTATAAGCAAGAAAGGTGAAACAAAAAAATAATCTATTCTACAGGCTCGAAGGCCACAAAAATAAGTGTTTCGACCCTCAAAAGGAAGACAGCTGAAAGTATCCACAAGTCCTACATCCCTAATTAGTTGTGCAAGACAGAGTACATCGCAATACATTTTTTTCCCCAAAGGTACAGAAACCTGAGACGGCTAGGTACAATTGAAATCGCCTCCCATAATTACCGGATGATTACTGGTCAAAAAGGGGAGAGAGATTTGAGCAAAGCTACTCTATCATGTTTAAGTTGAGGAGCATATATATATATTAAGCATAAGGTTAGACCTTCCCATTGTACATCTAGTAGTAGCGCTCTGCCTTCCAACAACTCCAAGTGATGAAGTGCTCGTACCCGAGAAGAGAAAAAACAAATCCCAACCCCAGAACACAGTGCAACCCCTTGTGACCAAAAACAATCCCCCCATATCCAACCAGCTGTGGCAGCTGTCAGAACCTCAGGGGAGTGCACCCGAACATCCTGAAAAAAACCACAGTCCAGGTTACTTGTTAGAAAGTGCGCAAATGTACTGCAATGTTTTGCAGTGGGTTGAATGCTGTTTGCATTCAAAGTTGCCACACGAAATGTAAAGGGAGCCAGAGTCCAAAAGAGAGAACAAAATCCATCACTTCACTTTGCTAGAAGCTCTTGTCACTCTGCCACTTTAAGCACCATGAGGTCTCTGCTCTGTTTGTTCCTCCGGTGCTATATGAAGCTCTGTCTGAGAGGGCTCTACAGAAGACAACTTTCCATCTTCTATATCGAGAGAGTCCTCCATCAGGACATTAAACATATTTGGGTCCTCCAGTAGTATGTAGGAAGTTTTTTTCTTGTTTTTAGATTTCAGTTTAGAGGTTTTTCTTTTTTTCCCAGATACAAGAGTATAGCCATCACCAGTAGGTGACTGTTGGGGGTCAGCAGATGTAAGCTCATCCACCAGAACAGTGTCCTCAGCCAGAGGAACAGGGTCCACAGGGTCTTGCCTTATAGGGGCAGAAACGTGCTCTTCCCTGGGGGCAGACACAGGCACTCTTCCAACAGGGGGAGCCTGCACCTGTCTCGCAGCTATGCATATATAATGATCCTGTACGCCAAAATCAGCATCCTCAGCATTCTTAGCCACTAAGGGGCAATCCGAAAATGTATGTCCCACGTCCTCACAAAGATTACACTTTGGGACTTGGAAACAGTCTGCACTGGGGTGTCCAGTCTCTCCACAGTGCGTACATTTCAGTACATCACAGGGAGTACTGATGTGTTTAGTGGAACCACACTTGAAATAAACCCTAGGTTGACCAGGGTAAAAAAGGAAACCTTTGTCCCTCCCAATGAAAAAGCAATTTGGCAAATGAATGAGGTCTTGATCCGTATGTTGTAACTTGACCCTGAATTTCCATCCACCGTTCCAAAAACCCTATGCATCCATGACAGGCATTGGATTGCCCTGAATAGAACAATGCCTTTCCAGCCAGTGCACAATGTCTACAATATTCACACCTTCATTTTTTTTTTTTTTTTTGTTTAACTCTTTTTAGTGAGTTTTCCAACGTAATAAAACAACATACAGTCACCTAAAAGAGGCATCACAGATCATACATTCAAACAATCCATATATCCTGATAAGTCCATGGCCTGTCTCATAGTTCCATCTCATTTCTACGAAAAAAGCCCCACACAAAAGAGAAAAGGACTGCAAACAAATACCCACACAATTCACAAATTATATCAAAAATAGAGGACATCACAATAACAAAAAATAAAAAAACTTTCAATTCAGTACATTATTTAACCTATTTACAGATCTACCAAGGTCATTTAACATACTTCCCCTCATTTAATTTCTCCCATCAATCAACATCCCTGGCCGTTAGAGCCATACCCTCAAACTTCCCAGCCTCCTCCCTACCACTAGCTCCTATCCTATCCCGAATTCAGAATCATGAGTTCATCCATTGAAAGTGTTCCCATGAAATGTAGCCATTGATTTGTAAATTTATCTATCTTATCCTGTAATTGATACAATCTTTGCTCCAATGCCCGTGCTTGGATAGATAACAGGCACCACTGTGCTACAGTAGGGGGATCTCCTGATACCTCTTTCCGATAAATAGGCAATCAACCGACCTCCTGCCTCTTTCTCCTCTAACTCCAGCCAACTAGCCGTATCTGCCTCACTGAGCCAGTCTTTAATAATCCTGATCTGGGCCGCCAGGAAATAATGCTTCAGGTCCGGAAAATTCAAACCTCCATTCTCAGTGGACGCCTTCAACCTCCTCAAGGCTATCCTCGCCCACTTCCCCCTCCACAGAAACTCCCCAAACCATCTCTCCTGGGTCTTCGTATCTCTATTATTAAGGGCAACTGGTAGCATCTGCAATAGATACAGAATTTGGGGCAGGATGTTCATTTTAATTAAGTTGATGCGCCCTAGCCAGGACAGGGGCAGGGCACGCCATCTTCTCGTCTCCTCCAGCATCCCCTTAATCAAAGGAGTATAATTCAGTCGGTATATGTCCTCCAACCTCTTCCCAATCACTACTCCCAGATATTTAAATGAGGAGGCCACCACCCGTAGTCCCCATTCACCTCTCCCCATCTACAGCCCAGAGCTCCCTACCAGTAGCATTTCTGATTTATCTATATTAATCTTATACCCGGAGAATTCCGTGAAATCAGCTATTGCCCGCAGTAAAGCCGGCACAGAATTCCATGGATCTCTGAGGTACAGGATCATGTCATCCACACATAGGGACAGCTTATGCTGTCTCCCCCCCCCACTCCCTTAATCTCAGGGTTCTGTCTAATTGCAATAGCAAGGGGCTCAATTGCCAGAGCAAAGAGAAGGGGAGACAGTGTGCACCCCTGCCTCGTTCCACTACCCAAAGAGACCCACTCTGAGAGACCTCCATTCACTAAAATCAAAGCCCGTGGAGAGGCGTACAGGGACCGTACCATCCCTCTGAATTCCTTTCCAAACCCATATCTCTCCAGTACCTCAAATAGATATCCCCACTCAATGCGATCAAAGGCCTTTTCAGTGTCTAGGGAAATAATCGCAGCAGATCCTGTTGCTTTTGATGCATTTTTATCACATTTAAAACCTTCCTTACATTGTGGTATGAATGTCTATCTCGAATAAATCCCGTCTGGTCTACATGTATCAGGTTCGGGAGAAGCTCATCTAGTCTAGAGGCCAATATCTTAGCATAAATCTTTGCATTGGCTTTGAGGAGAGATATGGGTCTATAAGCAGCACAGTCCCTTTGGTCCCTGCCCAGCTTCAGAATAACACAGATAGTCGTCTCACCCATAGAACGAGGCAGGGGCCCCCCCTCCCTGATTTCCCTGGAAAGGGTCCAAAGGTGTTCAACCACCTCCTTTCCCATCACCTTATAGGATTCAGCGGGTAAACCGTCTGGCCTGCATGCTTTACCCGATTTCAGGCAGGCAATGGCCCTGGCAATCTCTTCCCTCGAAATCTCCTTGTTCATCCTGTTCCTCCAAGCTTCCGAGATCTTGGGCACTGCTATCTTTTGCAAGAACTGGCTCTTCTTGTTCTTCACATCTCCTCCATTTGCTCTGTATAACTCCTGATAAAACCCTGCAAAACTACGCAGGATACCTTGTGCGTCCCTGTGTAGCATTCCTTCCCATCCTTAACCTCATTGACCCTCTTACACCCTCTCCTCCCCTTAATCAGATTAACCAGCAGGGGTTCCGGTTTGTTACCCCACTCATAAAATTTATGCTTCCAAAAAAACAATTGCGTGTGGACCTCATCCATTAGTGACTTGTTCAGCGCTTCTCTGCTAGCTGCCAATTGCTGGGAAATCTCCTCTCCCCCATTTCTCACCATCTGACATTTCAGCTCTCTGACTTGGTTCCGTAGTTCTACCTGCTTCTAAAGCTTACTTTTTTTATACCTGATAACATATCCTATGATAGCTCCCCTCATGAATGCTTTCTCAGCATCCCAAAACACCTGAATGGAAGGAGCAGATGGCAGATTCGTAGAGGTATACAGTTCCCACTGTACCTTCATATATTCCCTAAAGTCCTGGGAGCCAAGAAGGTAGGATGGGAAATGCCAATTATTAGTTCTCACCTGTTGTGAGGCCAGTCCTATGGAGGCAATAACCATTGCGTGGTCGGAGACATATATGGGGCCATGCTAAATAACTGTCAGTCTAGAGTACTATTCTCCAGCAATATATATATGGTCTATTCATGACCATATTTTGTGTGAGGGGGGAGTAGAAGGTGAATTTCTTTCTGCGAGGGTTCGCCGTTCTCCAGGCGTCTAATATATCCAGCTCACTCAGCCCCTCACACCATTTATGCATGCAGTGCCCTCCCCTTCCCCTGCCTTCGGAGTGATCCAGGTTTCGATCTGGGGTGCAATTGAAGTCTCCCCCCATCACTAATCCTTGAAACTGCTCTTGGATCAGCAGGTCTAGGATCTTCTGATAGAATAGTGGTTATAACACGGCTGGGGCATACACACTCCCAAACGTTATAGGTTCCTCATATAGCATCCCCTCCACAAAAATATATCTCCCTTCCTTTCCATCTCCAATTACCCTGTTAACCTTGAATGGCAGCCCTTTATGCAGCAGGACCACTACTCCTCTCTTGTGGGACATATAGGAGGCAGCGTAACAGGCCCCTACCCAGCCCCGAACCAGCTTCTGGTGCTCTGACTGCGTCAGATGCGTTTCTTGTATAAGAGCAACCTGTGCCCCTGCTCTTCTTAATGCAGTCAGAACAGTCGTCCTCTTAACAGGAGTAGAGATCCCCCTGATGTTCCAGGATACAGTATTCACTTTCTCCCTAGCCATTCCAACCTCTTATTATCCCTCTTAACCACTCCTTTGCCTTCTCCTCCCGTTTGCCCCAGTCCCCTTCGGCCTTCCATCCCTCTGTATCTCCTAAGTCACAAACATTAAGACCTTGGTAGTAACAACAATAACTACAATAACTGTACCAAATAACTCTATAACACTTATATAACCTATTTACAGTTGTTTTACCCCATTCTTCCCTCCCCCGATTGCACACAACATTCTAAAAAACAAATTAGTGTGCTACCCCCAACTTAGTTTACGTTACAACCTTTGGGTTTGGAATGAAATCCAATCTTCTCTCCCCCCTCCCCCCGGTCCAACATTTTATTTCTTTTACTTCTTCCCGGTTGACAAATCTATTAAACTCATGTCGTTTGAGGTTTATTAACATACGCATTATAATACCATTTATCTTCCAGCAAACTTCCCAGTTCCCTTGGTTTAGTTACCCCAAGCCTTGTATTCGAAATGATCCCTCCCCAAATGCAACTTCACTCAGTACTTTGGGCACAGTTTTAACCATTGGCAAAGCTTGTTCCTCTTTATAGGCCCCATACCCTCTATACCATGCATCCCCCCAGCCCTCCCTATATCAGCCTTTAAGATTTAACCTAGTGTCCAGGCCTGCAGCGACACGGCAGTGCAAACATATCAAACAATTGAGTCCATCAGAGAGACTCCCTTCCCTCCTCCCCATCCCATTGCAGCACCACGAGAGGCCCAGTGAGTCAAATCCAATGCCTGGGCCTCCCGTAGGCCGCTACCCATGGCACCAGTGAGCAGTAAGGATTCCAGTTGCAGTTCCTTTTCTCCTCTAGATCGTCCCCGCGTGGCCTGCCTCCTTGTTTGCGGTCTCAGTTCTCAGTCCATCAACTGCTTGGCTCCCGCCACCAGAGGAGACCAGAAGGGGGTACAATAAAGGGAAATCCAAATTCCAGTAACTCTCCATCTCGAGTCCTCAATGGCCACTTCAGAGAGATCCCCTCTCACAAGTCTCTCAGTCACATATCAGCTGGTCGCTACCCAGGCCTAGACCCATGACAACAGAAAACAGTTACAACTCAGAATTTCACTCTTGTTCAGGCCTTTCTGGGCATGTCTTCCGTCTCAACCCAGCTTCTTTTTGAGCTCTGCCACAAATCCAGCCGCTTTCTCCGCCTCCCAGAGACTGTAGGAGGCTCCTTCATGCTTGATCCATAGCGTGGCTGGGAAAATCATGAACCACTCCAGCTTCAGTTATTGGCACATCGCGATTACATCGTTGAAAGCCCTTCACTTCCTTCCAATCTTGGGTGAGTGATCTTGGACCAATTGTAGTTTACAGCCTTCATATTGCAACTCCTGCATTGCCCGAAACTTATTCCACACTTCTTGGTGATCTTGGAAGTTGTGAAATCTAAATATAATCTGTCGCAGGGGCTGGCCGGGTGGTGGATGTGGAAGCACTGCCCGATGGGCCCACTCTAACTTATATCTTCCTCCTTTAGGCTTCAGACCCATAATGGCAGGTAAGGTGCTAGCACAAAAATCCAATATATTAGCTCCTTCTCTTCCCTCTGGGAGGCCCTTTAACCTGAGATTCGACCTTCTGTGGTAATTTTCTTGATAATCAAGGGCCTCTTGCAACTCAGCCACCTCTTTTTCCAGTTTTTCTATGCACCGTGGGAGCAGGGCCACAAGGTCTTCGGTATTCGAGATACGGTCCTCAGCTTCCTCTATTCTCTCCTGCTGCTGAGCAATCTGGGCATCAACACTTTCTAGGAGGCGATCTATCTTCTCCTCTACCCTGTTAAGCTGTGGGGTGAGGACCTCCATTAGCTGCTCTCGTAGCTGTCTCCCAATAGCAGACATCTCGGCGGCCGACAACGAGATAGGCCCCGCTGCATTACTCGGGAGCACCGCTGGCTGCTTTTTGCTGCCTTTCGCGCCTGCTCATTGTGATTTACCTCTAGAGGTCAGTATATATTCATCCATGCTTCTGTCACTCTATTAACCCTCAAAACATTCTTTGTAGCAGCCAGGACACACCAAAAGGTAACTTTAAAGTTGGACTGGGTCAGAGCCCATAGAAGACACGTCTCTACGCCATTAAGCGGTCACGTGACCCCCCACACCTTCATTTCTAAAAAGAATCATGATAACCTGAAAAGGCTATTTACTCAGAGGTAGTACAATGAAATCAGCCCAAAGGGGGTTAGTTTTGAGATTAATGTAGTGGCACCAAAAAGTTTCCGACAGTGCAGGTATTCGGAAACTAATATCAAAAGTTGATTGTCCCTGAACATGGATTAATGTGTAAACTTTTGATGGGAAAAATCCCATATTCTGTTTAAGAAGAATTTTCGCAACATAAAATCTATCTGGTGGATGCTCTCGAGGACCCACATACTTCAAGCGGATAGCATTTCAACCTTTCACAAGTTCCACAGGTTTATGAAAATGACTAGCATAGGAGGGTTTTTCAGGTCCTACAGGGGTGGCATCTGGATCTGGGCCAGGAATAGGGACCATAATAGGGTCTACATCCCCAGAAGTATCATGCAGGCCCTCCTTCTCAGAATCAAGAACAAGGAGATCATCTGGAAGACAGTCAGGTTGAACAGTGTTTAAATGAACAGAAGAAACAGATGCAACACTTATCTGTGGGGGCGTAGAGCCACCTGGTGCAGGTATCTCTGGATCCGGTCTCCAGTGATCGTCTGACATCGGAATCCAACCGGCGTCATGTAAGGCCTTGTCAGGTGACTAAGAGCCTTCCACCTCAGTGCTCCAGTCTCACCATGGAGGTGACTCAGCTCCAATTGTAGGCAATCCAGGCCACTCATCAGCCGCAAGAAGTTTAGCAGGACCAGCAGAAGCAGCTGAGCCTGACGAAGTCTCCGAGCATTTTCTTTTTCGATCTTCTTCTTGTCTAATACGTTCTTTTGGAAGTTGCTTGCTAACGCATAGCAATTCAGCCTCCAAGCTTTGTTGTTTCTGCTCCAAACTAAGTTGATCTGTAAGAATCTTTGACAAGGGAACACCGTCTCAGGCGTTATGCTGGCCACCCAAAGGGTGCATCCCAGCCGCCACCACAGCGGAACCCTTTGTCCAGAGACATCTGCAAAGGTCTATGGTTCTCCTGAGTCATAACATCCTGATCCATCCATCCACCACCAAAGCCTGCTGTGAAGTGAGATCACCTTACAGTGCAAGGGGACCCCTACTGACAGAGTAGGGGAATTTTCCCGGTGTCCTGTCCAAATTTCTCCCATTCACTAAAAATACCACCAACAGCTTAATCTGGTTCAACTTCAGTTGCTTACCATCTGTATCCCCCTCCCCCTGGTCACCCCTGAAAAAGGGACTTCTAGGCCCAGTGGGCTTACTGGGTCAACAAAATCCAATAAATAAATAAATAAATTTAGTGGCACCCAATGATGAGAAAAGGTGTACTATATTATGAAATATGTCCCCTGGTAGAATTTCCTGTACAGTGCTCCTTCTTTTGTTCACCAGCCTCTGTACATCCTAAATTTTGGCAGATAAAAGAGGGTGGTAGATAACAGAGGGTGGCAGTTAAAGGGGGAGATAACATTGCTGGGAAATGGGATAGGAGCAAATATTGGCAGTAAGTGAGACTGGCGGATGGGGGGAAGATAAACAAGGTAGCACTGTATTTTATTATCTTAAAAATGAATATAATAGAAGTGCAAACATGAAGTTCCCAATCCAAAATTATTTAACATTTGTATCTCCATGACATGCAGAAATTTTACAGGTCCCTGTGGTTGAGAAACACATAGCCGTCGACAAGGCAGATATGATAGTTTCTTATCTCGATCGATGCCTCTCTTAGCGCTCCTTCCTGTTTCCGGATGATCAGGATTGCCCAGTTAAAGAACTGGCTGTGAACTGGATCTGCTCATTCTCTTTACTATTCTACATAAGCACTGTGCATCTTTGGACCCTATTCTTTTGGCTTTACTATTGTTAATATATTTTAACCCAGGACCCATGGGGGTGGGGGAATAAGGAGGGTATGGGGCAGTTGGGGGTTGGTTGGTTATTGTGTATTTTCGTTTCTTGTTTCCATTTGTGATTGTTCTTGTTCTTTGTATTTTGTGTTTGCTGTGTAATTGAAAACCTTGAATACAGTATACTGAATTGAAAAAAACAACATTTGTAAATCCAGTGCCTAATACCTTATGTTTGGATGTGCTCATCTTTGGAAAATGAGTCACTGTTCACCCCTTGCTGAAATTATATGGTTAATCGATTCTGTTAGACCTTTGTTCTATACTACAGTATAATAACAGAAAAAAATGTTACTGAAGTCATGGGTAGAAACATCTAATTTGAATCTGAATTGCAAAAGCACAGATGGAAAATAGATGTGTGTTTCATGAAACCTACTTTTTATGGTAACGTATTATACATGTCTAATTTCTTTATTTTTTGCAATTTATTTGACAAATGTAACCTTCAGTGGCACCAAAGGGATTATTTTTTTAAACTGTCAAATTAATTGTTAATGTATTTATTTTAGCTGACAGATGCTGTTATTATAACAGACAAATTAAAATGGCTCTTTCTATTCAACTCATCCATAATTATTATAATTTTGCAAATTGAAGATGTAAAACCCTTTCTCAAAAATGTACTAAAAATGGAATTCTACAATAGCCTAATTATACAAAATGAATTAGGCATCATTACAATCAAACAGCATATTGGCTGGCAGTTCTACAACTATTCTTATAATCTTTTAAAAATGACTTATAAGTACCTGAACAGATGCACACTTAGAAGGAGTACACCATTATTTGAGGATTTGGCTTTAAACAGAGAAAACAACAGTTGCTGACAAAACAAATATTTATGCAAATGAGAAATGCAAATCTATTTGAGGTCCTATTTACAATGCAAAACATGATATGTGATTATCAATCATCAGCACATCTGCTTTCTTATGCAAGAAGAGGATCTGGAGACTTCCTTTGCCTGATGCATAAGACCAAACAGCAAATTTATGGATTACATGAGAAAGTAACTTTACAATGTGCATAAATTCTAAACAGTCGTAACATTTTTGAGTAGCTGAGTAGAAACATACTAGCAGTTTTGTATGCTGGTCAAGAAAAGCACGAGCATTGCAAACCAAACATTATACAAGGCAAGAAAGAATGCTGGGCTCTGACTTGTCAATTTGGGACTGGACCCTTGATGTTATCCCAGCATAACATCATGGATCTAGTCCCAGTACACACGACTGCATGAAATGTTAAAGGGACACTGTCAACCTATTTTTCATCATATTATTTCTAGTTGAAACCCCACATTTTATGATTGTTTACTTTCTCTAAAATTTACTGATGATGTTGTTTGTTTTGTCTCTCTCTCCTTGTTTACTAGAACTGAAATGCATGGCAATGTATATTTAAGCAATAAGGCACGACAGGGTGTGTGTTATCGTGTAATAACGTCACTCCTGGGTGGGTTGAAGCTTGATGACAGTGAGTCCTACCCAGGCTTACACCATGCGTTAATACATGCTAGATCCTATATATCTAATAAGCTCATGTGTTAAAAAATAAAAAGAAAAAAGTATGTTTTTATTTATTTTTATTACATTTTATTGGGTAAGTACACATTTAAAAAAGTAATCCCTATTTTTTGTACCACCGGGTGGCACTGTTGCTTTGCTGATCTTGTGTGAGAATGCTGAAGCACTTGTCATTGACGCTCTTTTATGTGACGCCAGGACGTTGAAATGCCGCTTCGGCTTATGCCTTACTTTCACTTTTTAATGTCGTGGAAATTAGCTGTGGAGCACGGTAAGCAACTAAGAGTTGCTAATCTGACTGGAGGCTGGTATTTTTTATGTGCTTTTAGTTTTTTTTATTTGCGATGAAGAGCGAGGGAGAGCGGGAATTTTGAAGTTTTGTGTAGTCAGTCAGCGCGGGTTACTGAAGCCGCTCGCTTTCGGTGCGAAATGCTGCCAGCAAATTTGTTTCTCTCATTCTGCTACTGAATTGTGGTGCTGCTTGTTAATGTGACAGGCTACGAAAATGGGGGGGGGCAGCCGGCCGGCCGGCGGTAAGTGTGAGGGATTAAGCGGTGTCTCTAGGACTGGTACCATGATTTGTGTTATGTGGTCAGATGTGTGTGCCTGGACTTAATCCAGTGATGTTATAGCTTAATATCATCACTGTCCGAGGCACACACTGACCAATCAAAGTGCAGGAAATGTCATTGCCATTGTATAATTATAAACAACCTTGCTTTGTTTACAATCCTGGATCTGTTCTCAGAGTCACTGCATACTTTGTGAGCATTAGAGACACACCCAAACAGTGCAGTCACTCATAAGGCAGTAGCCTCCTAAACTCCCATGGCATCATGAGGGGTTAGACTGTGTTGTGGGTTTTCCCCAAGTCCAAGAAAGATGTATTTGGAACTGATCAAGGAATGTAAACAAATCTGTTTTGGCGTGATAACACCAGCATATTGGGCAGTCTGTTTACTTTTTTAAAGAAAATAAGAGTCAGAATCAAGCTACCAGCTACATCAGTAATCTTTACAGAATGCTGGCAACCACAAAATGTGTTTTTTAAACTAGGGACACTTTAAGACCTACGCGGGTTGACAGTGTCCCTTTAAAAGAATCACTCCACTGTTCATGTACAAGTTGTCCACACTTGACATGTCTGCCATGGAGTTTCCCACTACTTCCCTTTAAGAAAAAACAGTAAATACTCCCCTCCCTCAGTGTCAGAGAAATAAAAAGCATCTGTCTCATGAACGCAAAAAGTAAAAGTGAAGCCGTCAGCAGGATCGGCTTCACGATTCCGGTCGGCTGCTGACTTCGGTGACCCTGCTCGGCACTACTCATTAACCGATTTAAGATGGATTTCAATGTACAGCTGCTTTCATTTAAAAAAAAAAAAAAGAAATCAGAATGAAGCTGGATGTCACTTCCCATAAACTCATCACCACGACTGGCTTCACCTTTCAGGTCTCCCCGCCCTGAACTGACACTGAGCGCATGCTTCTGCTGTTTACATGAGAGCATTTTCTGGGTTGTTTTCTTTGTTTTCTCTTTCTTCTCCTGGTACAAAACACACACCAGCTGTACCGGAAGAACAACAGAAAACCACAAGTGCCACTGCTGATGCTTGGACTGCAGGGGGAGGGGCAGCGGCTTCAGGCGAGGGCAAACAGAGAGTTGCACACTTGCAACTCACACTGAATCAAAAAATGCAAAATGGAGAAAAAGAGACACAGCAAGACATACAGACTGAGAAATGTGAAAGAGGAGCTGCTACTAGCTAGAACAGAGAGCAAGTATGACAAGTGTACACAAGGGAGAGAACCACAGTCAGTTTGGGAATGTGAGAGCCACAATAACTATACCAGCTCTACCTGGTGGCCAAAATAACAGAACTACTTTTCTTGTCAGTATTCCTACATATTGACATATATATATATATTATATATGTATGTATATTTTTTCATTCTTTTTTTTACAAACAAGCCACTGCATAATAGAAATAATGCACTCCAGGGTGTGTGTCGTGCTGGGATAACATCACTTATTGGGTGTTGGATGCACTCAACCTGCAGCCTCTTGCCCAACCACCCAAGGCGTGATGTTATCCCAGCATGATACACACCCTATCATGTATTATTCCTTTATTGTACAACAAAAAAAGGACAACAAATTAAAATCACAGGGTTGTTGGGAGAAGGACTGAATGCCCAAGTGAATGTTCTACTCCTCATGACAGAATGGGCAACATCTTCCAATGCACTATTGCAACATAGGTAACCATAAGCAGCAGTACAAATGAGATTATAATTGAATGGGGAAGACAGTCCCTTAATGTTGCTGTGTTACATTTTTCAATGGCTGATGTACAGTACATCAGCCATTGAAAAATGTAGCACAGCAACATTAAGGGACATGCTTTGGAGAAAAATAGGAAAATGACTCCTCTTGGTAGATGATGCTTCCTACTACATTCTCCTTTAAGGCACTCAGACTACTGGCCACTTCTCCTCACCTACCTGATTCTGGCTCCTCTTGTTTCGGGGTGCTACTGCATGACAGTAAAATAATCCAAAATAAGACCCCCTTCTGAAAAGGATTAGACACTCAGCCTGGGTAGGGTCACTATAAAGGGCCTCAAGTGAAAAGTCTCAAGTGCTAACTAGAAGGGTTAGGAGAAGTGTAGCTACGCAGGTCCAGAATCTGCCACCTAAGGAAGCCCTGTTTGGTGAAATGTTGGCAGTCTTGAATGCAGGTCTCATCAAGTAGCAACTTCTAATAAACATATTCAGCACAAACATTATAGCTGAGTTGGGTCCTAATTTCCTACCTTCTGTGGTTTATTATGTATCTCATAGGAACAAGACTCTGCTGTCTGCTTTATCTTTACAGGTCAGGGTGCCAAGAGGGCTCTGAAGTATAAGCCTTTACTGTGCAAGAACCAGTCTATCTAGCCGAGGAAACCTTAAGCATTTTCTAAACTTTCTTTAATGTGCTGTGCAGAATTAGTAGGTTACTGAATCAATGAAATCACCGAGTACCATATGAACATTTCGACTGCTTTTTGGGTATCTAACTTATGAAACAGTTTCAGCAGTATATTTAAAGCTTGCTCTAACTCCAGTGCTTTTGTTTTGCGCAGTCACCGCAAACTACTGGAGTTGTGTGTAGGTTATTTTCTAAATGCTGCAAAACTGCTTGCAACATCAGACCAGTGTCCAGTACGTTAATGTTGCTCTAACAGTATTATTGCTGCAGACTTAACAAGGTAGTTAAGGTGTAGAGACTGGAGTGGAAACCATTCATTTGTGAGTTGCTAAATCATTTGTGCCTGAGCCCAACCATGCAATTTTTAATCCTGGACATGAAAATGACCCCACTCAGCATGCAAGGTCCTAATGTCTAATTTCCATATTATTAACTTCTGCTTAACAAAGCACACTGTTCCACACCAAGTACAGTATGAGGGCTGTGTGCTTCCCCTAGAAAGTGAACATGCAGATACACATGGGGAAGGATGAACAGAGATGACAAAACACCTCTGGCAACACTGTAGGGCATGCTCATGTTTCTAGGGGTTACCTAGTTTTTATGCTCTACAGACTCTGTGAGGGGCTCTTTGGTATTATTTCCTGAAATATGATTATTCACCTTTTAATTATTTGTTTGTTGATTAAAAAGTGATACCACTCAAGGTGGTTAAAGTTAGTCACCATACACATTACACATCTTTAAAAAAAAAAGGAGATGGAAAGCTATATATGCAAATACCGATAAGACAATTCAGAAATTCAGTACACAGACCGGTAGGCATCAGAATATAAATTCAGTTACATAAGGAATATTCTGTTCAGATGCTTTCAATTAGTCTCACAGGATCAGTGCAAAAGCATGTTCAAGGTCAGTAAATATTGAAAACAATAATTTAACCTCAAAGAGAAATCACCCACATTTTGAAAAAGCCCAAGGAATAAAACTTTGGTTGTAGCATATAGTGTGTGTGACAGTTGAACACCATTGCTTATTACTTCTAATAGTATATGCAGTTTGGTCCTTCAACCAAATGAATTCATACAATTTACTTTTTAACTTAAAATGCATTGACATTTTTTAATAAAGACACAAGACTTATAACAGAGTACCGTAAGCTACATACACCGGCTAGTAGTAATGAATGCAGCACAAGTGGGAAATTGATACAATAGGAGCAGAGTCTAAAAGAAAAGGGTCCTTAAATGGCAGCATATTAACAGTGGTTTACCAACTGTCAGTCCTCAGAGTCCAAATGGGAAGAAGGGTGAGAGTCCTCAAATACCAAAATAAGGGGGATAGAACAGATCTCTGCCCCATGTTACACAGCAAGCAACAATTAATGTCCCAGCTGAGTCCTATGGGATGAAAGAATCATCATCATAGTTCATTATGTACATGACCCACTTCTGCCAGTGGGCTTGAAAACTAGGGTAGCGACTGCACATACTTAAAGTTCATTTTATAAATACTTAATGGAATATTGATGCCATTGAAATGGAAAGTGAATTTTAATATCATGAGAGGGATTATAACAAAGCCAGAGGACTTCTATTTTTTTGGACATTTAGCTTAAATCTATCCAGCTTTTCAAAAGTTGACAACTTCTCCCATACCAATAAAGTGCCAGTTAAGTCTCTGAGGGTAACAGTGTTAATAAGATGTCATCCACACACATGGTAGATTTAAAATCAGTGCCCCCTATGGGAACCCCCTCTATCTCCTCATATCATAGATTGCAGCCATCAAGGACTCAATATATAATGCAAAATGGAGGGAAAAGAAGAGGCACCCTTGTCTAGTACCCCAGGACATAATCAAAGGGTCAGTCAAGGTGATATTCACCCTTACCCATGCCTGCATAGTCATAGATATTTTGGAGGAGTTCTACTAATGGTGTGAGGAAGATCAGCCTTGACAGAGTGCCCCATAAAAAAGGCCAGGACACCCTGTCAAAAACTGTCTCTGTATCCAGACTCACCAGAACAGCTGGTACATAGAAACATAGAATTTGACGGCAGATAAGGGCCACTTGGCCCACCTAGTCTGCCCATTTCCCTACCTGATGGATAAGCTATAGATTCTAATTAACCAACAGCTTAATTCCTCCTACCCCCACTAGAATTACTTTATGTCTGTCTCATGCATTCTTGAATTCTCCCACTGTTCTTGACTCCACAACTTCTTCAGGAAGGCTGTTCCATGCATCCACAACCCTCTCTGTGAAAAAATACTTTCTAACATTACCTCTGAGCCATCCCCCCTCTATCTTCAAATTGTACCCACTTGTTCTTGCACATCTCTTTTTCTGAAAGATGCTACCCTCTTGGACTTTGTTAATTCCCTTGAGGTACTTGAATGTTTCTATCATGTCCCCCATCTCCCTCCTTTCCTCAAGGGTATACATATTAAGCTGCTTTAGTCTCTCATCATATGACTTCTGGTGCAGACCCTGCACCATTTTGGTTGCCCTCCTCTGAACAGCCTCCACTCTGTCTATGCCTTTGCGGAGATGGGGTCTCCAGAACTGCACACAGTACTCCAGATGGGATCTCACCAACTGTCTGTACAGAGGGATAACAACTTCCTGTTTTCTACTTTTGATACCTCTTCCTATGCATCCCAGTATCCCCCCAGCCCTTCTTACTGCCTTCTCACATTGCTTGCCCACATTCAGGTCATCTGATATAATTAGTCCCAGGTCTCTTTCGATTTTTGTTGTTGTTAGAATCTTACCCCCCATTGCATACTCTTTCCCTGGGTTTTTGTTTCCCAGGTGCATTACCTTGCACTTCTTTGCATTGAATCTGAGCTACCATACATTTGACCATTCCTCCAACCTTACCAAGTCCCTTTTCATCCTTTCCACCCCACCTTGTGTATCAACCCTGTTGCAGATCTTTGTGTCATCTGCAAAGAGACATACTTTTCCTTCCAGGTCCTCTCCAATGTCACTTATAAGGACATTAAAGAGGACCGGTCTCAGTACTGAACCCTGTGGTACCTAGCTAGTTCACCTCCTTTCTTCACTGTGGACTCTGTTTACTATTACCCTCTGCATCCTGTTATCCAGCCAATTTTTTATCCAAGCTATCACCTTGGGACCCACTCCAAGGCTAGCTAACTTGTACATTAATCTTTTGTGTGGGACTGTGTCAAATGCCTTGCTAAAATCTAGGCAGGCCATATCCACAGCCCACCCTGGTCTACTACTTTGGTCACCCAGTCAAAGAAATCTATTAGATTTGTCTGACACGCCCTTTCTGCTTTGAATCCATGCTGCCTTGGGTCCTGTGCTGTACTGGCCTCTAGGTACTCAATAATTCTTTCCTTCAGAAGTGATTCCATCATTTTCCCTACTGCTGAGGTCAAACCAACTGGTCTATGGTTTCCTGCCTCTGCCCTACTCCCACCTTTGTGAAATGGAATCACATCTGCCCTCCTCCAGTCCTCAGGTACCACCCCAACTTCCCATGATTTGTTAAAGACAGTAGTCAGTGGTGTCACTAGTTCTATCCTTAGTTCTTTTAGAATTCTGGGGTGAATCCCATCAGGCCCCATTGCTTTGTCCAGCCTCAGATTCAAGAGTTCTTTCAAAATCCTTTCTTCTGTGAATGGACTGGTATTGACCTCCCTATCCAGAGTGTTTCTCTCATTTATTTTAGGTACCTCCCCCTCCTTTTCCGTTGTGAAAACTGAGCAGAAATATTCATTCAGTAACCCTGCTTTTTCACTATCACCCTCTGCCCACATCCCCTCCCTTTTATTAAGTCTCCATATCCCTCCCTTGGTCTTTCTTCACTCCCTAATGTACCTATAAAAGGTTTTATCCCCCTTCATAAGAGAATTGGCTATCTTTTCCTTAGTTTGGGCCTTTGGTATTCTGACTGCCTTCCCTGCCTCCTTCTGCTTTAACTGATAAAGTTCTCTGTCCTGTTCCTTCTGTTTCCTTACATTTCCTGAATGCTATCCTTTTCTCCTTAACCTTCCCTGCCACCTCTTTTGAGAACCATAGTGTTTTTTTCCTTCATTTTGTTTTATTGATTCGCATCACACAAAGGCTTGTTGCCTCTGTGATGGCTGTTTTGATTAGTCCCCATTGTTCCTCCACCCCTCCTTCTTGCCCATTTGCTAGTGCTTTTTTGAGGCACTCTCTCATTTTCCCAAAGTCAGCCCTCCTAAAGTCCAGTACTCTTGCTTTTGTATGGCTTGACTGTATGGCTGTGTTTATTGTAAACCACACTGTTTGGTGGTCGCTAAATCCAAGATCCTTTCTCCGTCCCCATTTGAGAGTACCAGGTCTAAGATTGATCCCTCCCGAGTGGGTTCCAACACTAGCTGTCTGAGGCATGCCCCTTGTAGGGCATCAAGAATGACCCTGCTCCTGGATGTGCCTGCAGCTAAGGTGCTCCAGTTAACATCTGGCATATTCAGATCCCCCATCAACAATATCTCCTCTTTTTCTACCATTTTAAGGATTCCTTCTATCATGTTCTTGTCCATTCCCTCCCCCGGAGATGGGGGTCTGTACACAACTCCCATGTGGATTGCAGGGCCATTTCCTGTCTCCAGGGTGACCCGTAGTGATTCATCTACTTCAGGTTTACTCTTTAGTTCTGTTGCGTTAATCTTTTCCCTTACATAGAGAGCTACTTCTCTTCCTCTTTTACCCTCCCTGTCCCTCCTGTAGATTGTGTATCCTAGTATATGTCATTTAAGCAATAAGGCATGACAGGGTGTGTATTAATAGGTAATAACATCATTCTTCAGGTCGGTTGAAGCACAAGATGAAGCTGAGTGCTTCCATCACTTGAGAAGTGATGTTATTACACAATAACACACTCTCTGGAGTGCTTTATTGCTGTTATACAATGGCTCTTGTTAAAATAATGACAAGTTTTAAAAAATTGTTTTTTATGACAATTTTATTTGTTTATTTTATGTGTGTGGGAGGCATGTAGTGGAAACGTAAGGAAAAATAGTCCAGTAGGTGCTGCTGGTGCTTCATGGTCCCTTCTCCACAGTATTTCTGTCACTGTGTGTGTCTCAGTTTGTGTGCATGCCCCCTCAGACAGACAGACACAAACACACAGCTTGTTTTTAATGATTATATTTTATTGAAAAAATAAACATGAATTCCATGTAACAAAATCCAAATACTAGTAACAAATTGGATGAAAGGGACAACATGGAGATAAGCAATTAGAAACAAATAATAATGAAAAAAAATCTTCAAAATTAACATAGGCATATGATGATTGATCAAAACAACACCAATCAACATTGTTTGTTCATAATACAAAATCAAGATATAAGACATCAAAAAACAGATCTAAATTATTCCATCTGGGGGAAAGACTTTCAGAAAGTACATTACCATTTCAATTTCAAATTCAATTTCAATTTCAATTTCAGGGGTCATACCTAAATCTAAAAGTCTCATCTGGGTGGCACTCCAGGTGAAAAAAAAAATAACCTATATAATCAATAAATCTTTATGGCATAAAAGTGGGATTAACTTCTAGTTGAAAATTAACCCAGGGCTGCCAAGTCCCCTGATGAACTGTTTCTTTATCTAAGTATCTATAGTAAGTTTTGTCCACCCCATAAATGAAATTAACTATCTTGTGCCAATTAGTTTGGGTCAGAACCAAAACCAAAATTTAGTGCCTTTTTAGCACCAAGGATTAATACCATCAATAGCTTCATTTGGTGCTTTGTGAGCTTGAGATCCTCTGGAGGAATCAGTAACAATATTAGTTTTGGAGATAAAAACAATTGCTCCATAAAAATCCTTCAGCGGTCCCCCTGTACCATTTGCCAATATGGCTCCAACTTTGGACAACTCCAGGACACATGCACCTGATCCGCTTGCAACTCATCACACCTCCTCCAGCAACCCGCATATGGTGAACCCTTATACTTTGCAACCTGTGCTGGGGAAAGAAAAAAATTGGTTCTACATTTCCAAGAAAATTCTTTTAGATATGGAGAGGCTGACACCTTAAAACGTCATAATGCTGAAGTATGCCATTCCTCCCAACTACATATTGCACCCAAATTCTGTTCCCACTGCTGAAATATCAGTTTAGTAGATTCTAAATTAGAAGCTCGAATGTCATAGTACCAGAGCCCTATTCAATGTCGAGAGTCATCCCATCTCTATGCTGAAATAATTAACCAAACTCCAGGTGAACTCATAGAGGCCGAGAGAAGATGAACATAAGATAGAGTTTGCAAATAAGAGCCAAGTTGCAAAAACATAAAGTAATCAAGAATTGAAATGTCATACCAGTTCTGGAGCTCACTAAAAGAAAGGTGACCCACACTATCAAAAAGCTGGAAATAATATTCCAACCTCAAATGAGCCCACCACCTAAGAAATATGTCCGTCCTATAAAATGGGATGGCCCCACCCCATGCCAGACCCGTTAATAGATATACGCAGCTTTGTTTGCGGCCACACATTTTAGTTGAGGTGGTTTTGCTGCTTGGTATTACTGACTTTTCAATCCTGATGTGTGGGGAATGAATGATTGCTGAGGACAGAGCATGCTCTCACAGAGCCACGAACAGTGAACAGCAGGAGAAAGTCATGGCGCTACTCTGTTTTCCAGGACAGTCAGTGAATGTGATGTTTTTGTTAGCATATTTTATCATTTCAATACTGGTGGTAAAGCTGACAACAGTGTAGGAATGTTTGATGTGACCGGCTTCAGTGAACTGGGCAACTGGCAGTTACGATCTTCATGGTTCAGTGAAGCCACTCATTTGGGGAAAAAAAAAAAAAACAGAAAAGAAACAGTCATGAAAATTAATTATTTTTTATGACTGCCTCAGTTGGTGGTGGAATTGCTGTTTTGGGGTGGTGACATTCTGGGGGCAGGGCATGGCTCAAGTCCTTTACAGTGGCTGACCATAGCGGTGGTAACCTGGTGACAGGAGCATGATTTCATGCTCTGTCATGCAGCCATGTATGTGTGCTTGGACTGCATACAGTGATGTTGGTTGTTCAATAACATCATTGTCAGAGGCACACACACTGACCAATCTCAATACAAGGAATTTTCTTGCCATTATATAATGAACAATATAATCCATTTTAGTTTTCTATGGATGTTGTCAAAGATTAGTCATTCTCTAACAAATCCCACTTGGTATCTCCCAACAACAAAAGGGAGCAGCCTGTCCAGTCAGGCTGCACACACCACCTAAAGATCTTATATTTAGAAATTGGCACAGAAATGGGTCTACAGAACATTGAATGGCTAGAATCCTTTTCTGGTTTCGGAATTGCAGATATAGACACCCATCTCCAGGAGGGTGGTGGCAGGGAGCCTGCCTGGACAGGCCCAAATGCTCTGAGTAGCAGAGGGGTAACAGAATCATGGAAGCTCTTATAAAACTCTGCAGGAAGCCATGAGGGCCAAGACATTGTAAAGTATGAAGACATGAATGACACTATGAACTTCCTCAGTGGTGATAGGCACCATGAGGCCTTCCTGTTGTTTCTCTGTCAGCTGCAGCAAAGGAAGGTTAGCTGAATATTGTTGTAACCTACAGTAGTGCTATTGTTGGGGGGGGAATGGACCCCTATACAGATCCTGATAGTAGACCTGTACAGTCCTCCCTATCTGATCTACCTTATATTCTAAATTTCCTGTCAACTGTCAATGGGTTGTGAAGTTGCAGGATCTGGACTCTCTTCCACTGCCCCCAAAATTGCTGAGCCAATCATCTAGCACATTGCAGACCTCCTTATGATAGTAATATTTTAAATATAACAGATCTTGTTCAACTTTATATTGTAAAATTTCTTGGATTTCCACTTGGGTTCAGGAAATTTGCTTACCAAGACATTTGTCCCATCCCCATGTTGTTGTTGTAGTGTCATCAGTTTCTCCATCAGGGTGGCTAACTGTATCTTCCACTGTTTATTCTGTATTGAGATATAGGATATCATAGCATGCAGAGTACTGCCCTTAAGGCATCCCACAGCATAGGGTCCTTAACATTCCTGATGTTGTTTTTGGCAACAAACTCCTGGACCTTATCCTTTATTAAGTCAAGAAATGTGTCATCTTTCATTAAGAAAGTACTGAAGCACCAAGCAGTTCTGTGCCTATTGCCAATGTCTAATTTAAGGTGTGTGTGTGTGTGTGTGTGTGTGGGGGGGTGCAGTGAGACAGTAGGAGAGGGCCATGAGGTATATCCCAGACCAAGTCAAAATGTTCATCTGTCATCAAAAAGTAATCAAATGAGTCGGAATGCCATGACTAGTGAATAGTAAGTATAATACTGGCCTGTGGGATTAAGGCATCTCTACATATCTAAGAAACCCATGTCCTCAATTGTGATTCGGAAATACTTTTGTGCTGCTGTAAGGCAGAATGCAGCTGGGTCCGTACAGTCAAGTTGTGGTTTCAGGATGAAATATAAGATCTCCACTGAGTATTGATTGGCCCTGAAGAACCTGGAGAGGTTTATTAAAGAATATTTGGAAAATTATTTTTTCTGTGTTTGGGGCATATAAATACTGACTAAAGTAACCAGGGGTATCATACAACTGCCCTGCCAAGACCCCATATCAGCCCTCGGAATCAACTACTTTCTTCTGCAGGGAGAAGCGTGTCACAGTTGGAATTAGAATTACTATCCCCCTCAGCTTCCCGGTTTTACAAGAGGAGTATTCAGTAGATGTATAGCCAGATCTACACATTTTTTGGTGTTCAGAGGGGGGGAGAGAAGGTCTTTTGCACCAGAGTGACATTAGGGTGCTCTCTGCAGATGTACTGTAATATTTTTGAATGCTTCCCTGGATAGTAACCCTTTGACATTGTAGGATAATTTCTTTGTGGGGGTTACTGCCATGGATTAGAGTAAATAGAAGCACTGCAATCAAAAATAACAATGCTGCAAAACAAGCAAAGACAATCCAGTCAGACAAAGGCGAAACACTGCCTCAACTCCGGAAGATCTAAAAGGAGATCCATCTCTACCTCCAGCCCACCAGAATGTTGGAGAAACTCCCCCTACAGTTCAGGACACAGCAGCAAATGGGGGCACTGGCTGGGCTCTCCTGACTATCCCACAGTGCAACAAAACCATAGTGCTTAGTGGTACCCAGGAAGCCAAACAGAAAACAACACAGTAGGAGGGGCCAACATTGTCTCCCAGCTTTTGTACAAACAGTAACACCATGCCCCAAATAATAACTGGGAAAATAGACAGAAGTAGAAGAATGAATAATAAATCACCAGTAGGGCAGAATATTGAGACCATAGCCTCACAACAGAAATGTGCTTCCATGATTGATGGTGGGACCAAAATCCACTTACAGTAGCATGGGAGGAGCACTGTGAAAGGGAAGTCTGTGGCGGAGAGCTATGAGCCTTAAATATAGAAATGCTGTAAAAAAGAAAACACCACCTAACCAGTGAGTCTGCAACAATATCATGGTCGCCATGCAGTCTCCTCGGGCTACAGTATGTGATTACACTATAAACCCGGATAACTAGGGAGGCAGTGACCTTGGGTCAGTACAATTATAAGATACCCAGGCAGCTGTCCTGGCTCACTCCAGCTCCCACCCATGAACACATACTAAGTAGATGGCAAGTGTCACAGTCAGAGGACAGTAACCGATGGATGAGGTAAAGAGGGCATTAGAAATCATAAAATATTGCATACCAGAGTCAATTACCAAGTGAACCAAATAAGAAAGGGGTCCCAGATGCTGCACCCCAGGGGCAGCATGAGACCTGAGAGCCAGGGCTCAAATGGTACTCCTCTTCCAATCAGTGCTAAACTCTAAAGAGCAGTCTGGACTCCAAATGAAGAAAACTAAGGGAATAAGGCTTCCAGTCCCTGTACAGAGACACACATGACCATCGTAAGTTGGCCCCTGTGATGAAATCATAGGTCCGAGGACGGCCCCAGGCATGGGATACTGGATTACTCACCAATCATATAACTCAGTGTTCATACTCTCTGAAGCAGCATACTGAGTAGAGCCACAGGGTGGGAAGAGTCAGGGGCTGGAATGACAGGTACAGTGCCAACTGGTGATATACTGTGAGCACAGGCTGTTGGACTATCTTATGGTCTCAAAGAGGGTAATTCCCTTATAGCTTTGCTTTGTGTGCCAAGAATAGAGGAGGTGGTTTGGCCAAGCCCACAAGCCCACTCTTGGACTCCTCAGAGCATGCACCAGCCTTCCATCACATCTGCACACGTGATAGATTGGCATCCTGCAACATCACTGGAAGCAGTCACTGAAGGCAAAGTTAAGTCCCAACACTGTGCATATACCGGGGCATACACCTTGAGAGGAGCTGAATCAGGAGGGCAATGCCTTATGGAAAGAGGAGACCATGTACCCCCCAACCTCAAGCCCAGTCACCCCCAGCACCACAGCACCCTGGAACAGCCCAGACCAACCAGGCCTATCAAATCTCCCCTAAGGAGGGAAAAGGTCAGTACGCAAACAGTATGTTCAATGAACTATGCAACCAGTACAGTATTATGCTTGTGCAACAGTGTTAACTTACTTTGGCCATTTGCACTGTTTATTCTAGAGGAACTACCACCCTATGGGGTACCAAAGGCAAAGGAACCCTCGAACAGTATTCCACCCCTAGGGGTGCTGTGGGAAGCTTCCCTTGGCTAAATGTACCTTAGGAAGAATCCCCCGGAGGAGAGATGCATGCTGCTGGAGGAGGAGGGGAGTATGAAGTGGCAAAGAAAAAGTACTTCAGAGTGAGGCTGGGAGGAACTGCTTATATAGCCCAGGAAGAAGGAATGACTCATTGCTCGGTCATTGAACCACAGGCATAGCCTTTCAATTCAATGACCTACACAACTAGTATAGTGTTATGCTTGTGCAACTGTGTTACCTTGCTTGGGCCGATTGCACTCTCTAGTCCAGAGAAACTACCACCCTATAGGGATACCAAAGGCAAAGGAACCCTCAAAAAGGGTTCCACCCCTAGAGGTACTGCTGGAAGCTTCCCTTTGCTAAAGGTACCTTGGGAAGAATCCCCAAAATAACTGTAGCAGTGTCAAAGGAACATTAGCTATCAATGGCTACAAGGCAGAGAAGTAGAGTAACGGCAAAATGCAGCTTGATAAACATAAAGAGATGCAGGTTAGCAAACTAGCACAGGTATAATGGATTGCATGAATGACTGGAGGGGGCTTCCTAAGGAGAAAGAGAATGGCAAATAGGAACACCATCCACCTCCATCCAACAGTGGAATCTACCTAAGTAAACTAGGGAATACTGCCTAAGGCTAACTAAATATTATGACCTGTGGCATGGAGGACAGAAAAAAAACCCTTTGAAGAGGATATCTCTGGGGATCCAAGCAGGGGTGTAGCCAGGCATTTCAGATTTGTACACTGCTACACTGCTACCCCCTCCCCCACTGTTGTTCATTCTCCCCCCCCACCACCAGACTCGAGTCCAAGGTTCCTGGCTCCAGTCAGATGCTTCCCACACTAGACCTGCTGCCTGTCTGCGCTGCTAGTGTGGTGCTCGCTGCCCACTGGTGAATGCCACTGACTGTACCATGAATCCAAGACTATGGCAGAAACTTCTTCTCTCTCACCCCCGCAGGTAGGCAGATTCACTCCACTTGCCACTCCACATGAAGTCTTCATTCTTTTAGCTGGCTCTGAGTCTGTTCTTCCGTCTGCTGCTCCTCATTTCTTCTACTGCTTCTCTCACTCCCAGTACAACTGAACTAATAGTATGGCTTCTAACTTTGCTGGGACATTTAAACTCACCAACCCCAGACTTGCCACATCCCCTACCAGATGCCGCAGTCAATCACTGTGCAGATGGACCATGTGGACCTAATTGAGACCTTCAGCTTCAAAGTCCGTGGTCCACTGTGCCACACCCCCAAAAACAAAGTTGAAAGAGAAAAGAAAAAGCCTGCGAAGCCAAACAAAGAAATTTAAATGCAATCGACTAGAGAGGGCAGAGCAGTGCTGGCCAGCTTGTTTGCTACCCCCTGCTACTAAACTTGGTACGCCATGGCGTACTTGGAGTATCAGTAGCTACACCCTTGGATCCAAGGCCTAGGTCGCCTTCCCTCCAGGCTTGGGATATTTTTGATTAGTGATGGTTCTGCTGCTGAAATTTGGCAACCCAATTAAAGTGGGGTGGAAAATATTGCAATTTGGAGGAAAGCTGTCCTCTATCCCTCTAATAGGAATGCCGTGGAGGGTTGCAAGCCGGTTTGCTCTGCAACAAGCCTCCTCCAAGGTGGAAGGAGGAGAGCAATGACTGCTGAGGTGCTCAGCTGGCCTACCAATCTAAAAAGCAAACCAGGTGAACCAGAGGCAGTCATAGGGAGAATAGCTTCAAAGGTGCCGCCAAACCTGCTCAGCAAGCCCAAGAAGATCCCTTGGGCTTAAAGACCCCACCCTTCACAGCTGAAGTCTTAAATTCTGCATCGAGATATGCCTATCATAGATATGGCTGCAGGGCTGAAGCTCCACCTGGAGACATTCCCACTATGGGCCCGATGAGAAGGACCCTGTCCCAAGTTTCACACACTCAAAATGCAGATTTCATAGGTGCAGAGCGAGATCCTTGGCTGCAGGGCGAGTCCTGAGCCATGGTAACTAATGGTCATGGTTGGAATGCCTCTGATTATGGAAGAAACAAAATGGGAAGGAGCGTAAAAGAAGTGCAGAGCACTGAAGGTCCTCACGTAGGTCATACTTGTTGTATAGCAGTACATAGCAGACTAAACCTCCAAGGGCAGCGTAAGCAATGAGTGGACCTGCATGTAGGCCTGTGATGCAGTGTAAGCAATGACTGGACTTGCACTTAGGTTTGCGAGGCAGCAATTTGCATGACTTGCAGGGAGGCAAGCAAACCAGTCCCATTAAGGAAATTAATTAAAGGTGACATAAATACTCAGAGGATTTTAGCGGCGGAGACAGGATTTGACATGAGGTATTTGGACCACATGGGACCACAACTGTGCACTACAACTCCTCTGCTCCCCGCCATAGGAAAAATAAGGAAGTCACAGTAAAGCGCCGCAACCCACATGCAGATATTAAAACAAGTTTACAGTGACAGCTGTAGCTGAGCTGAATTCCAGGGTATAATGAAGCAGTATACAAAAGTAGTTGAGCAGCATCCAACAGCAATTAGTTATAGCTTCTGGGCGTAGTTAAGTTGAGCAAATTTCAGAACTGTAGGGAGAGGCAATGCTCTGCAAACAACAGCAATATTGCTTGGTATAATTGCATGGAAGCAGGTTTGAATGCCATGGGCTAGCTTTGCAGAGTGAGCCTGGACAGGCGCAAACAATTAAGGTGAATAAGTACTGAGAGCAGAAGCAGGGAAGCAGCAACTGAGCTGAAACATACAGATAACAACTGCAGTTGCACTGAGGGTTTGCTGAAATCTGGTGAGGAAATAGGAGCCAAAACAGCACAAGCACAGGATTAGCACAATACAAACAACGGGCAACAGGATGCTAGAAAAACCAGAAAGCCCCCAGAAAGAAAAATTCAAAACAAAAGCACAAACACAGGAGGACAGGAAACTGGAAACACAAAGAAGCATGCAGCAGCCAGAGGCAAGCAATACTAACAAACAGCAGGACAGCACAAAATAGAAGTCCAGCAGAAACCAGCAGAACCGAAAACAGCAACACAGGGTGGTGGGGGAGGGCAAAGCCCCAGCAGGCCCCAAGTGAGATGAAAGACCGACAGAGCCTCCGCCTGCAGAAGAAGTGCTTCAGAGTGAGGATGGGAGGTATTGCTTATATAGCCCAGGAAGGGGGAGTGACTAATTGCTTGGTTATTGAACCACAGGCATAGCCTTTCAATAGCAGGCAGACATAACAGAAATCACTGGTCTCCTTCGCAAAAGGTCACAGTGCAAAAAAGGAAAAAAGTCCCTCATACTAAACATGAAAGAGAGAAAAATGATAAAGTTAAAAATGGTCCATTAATTCAAGCGTCAGACACAGTTGTGTAGGTGCATTAATGTAGCTGTCTCTGAAATTGGCTGTGAAGTTCCTTGATGCCTCTAGAAAGTCCCCTGGAGTGTTTTTCCCACTGCAACTGTAAGTCCAAATCCTCTGACAGGTGTGGCAGAGTTCCCAGTGTAGGCTGTCATGCTCTGTTTGAATCTGGAGGATTTCACAGTCGAGGGGAAGGGTTGGGGAAACGCGGTACCACATCTTTGAAAGTCAGATCTAACTGTCTGTACCATATGGTACAATATGTCCCACTCCAGGAAATGTACTCATAACTGAGCAGGATAAGGCATTTGAAATTTAAGGCACACTTGGTGCAGGACTTGTAAAAATGGGCCATATGCACTTCTTAATTGTTGTATAGAAAGCATAATCATGATCTAAATAATTCTGTTTTCCCAGAAAATAGCCTTTTTCTTCCATTCAGTGGATTACACAAGTTCTTTTGCTCCAAATTTAAAAAAGTTGGTAATAGAGCAGGGCCGTACCTCAGGTCCAGACTTGGGCCCTACAGCACCATGTCCCCCCTTCAGTTCTAGGTCCAAGTCTTTGTGTAACTCCAGCACAGTTTTTAACATAGTAGAGGTAACATCAGTGATATTCGACCCCTCTGCCACCTCAGGTATACCATAAGCTCAAAGATTTTTCTCTCTTCAAACATCCCTCCATATCATCGCATTTTAACTGAGGCAGCACTTGCTTATGATGTATGTGCAGTAATAGATCATCATACATTTGGATCGAGTGGCCTGACAGCTGTGTATTCACTAACCACAAGTCCTGTTTTCTTGCTTCATGCACTCCACATCTGAGAAAATAATGGCCCAGGAATACTTCACCTCAGTCCTGAATGCCCTAAGTTCAGCTAGGAGGAATTTGTTTCTTACTACTGGAGCAGACCATGCTGTAGAGGCAGGGGATGATGCCATACTGCTAGACTGACTTGGGAAGTCTTGCTGATTTGGAGCTGGTGTAGTCAGGGGAGCCTGAAATTGTTACTTGTGATGGCACCAGGGTATTTGAAGATGTGGACTCGGTGGCACGTGAACTTGCCACTCGGAAACTGTATCTGCCACCAGACACTATGGAAGCATCTGAGACCCGGGACAACCGTGCTGTCCAAAAGGACAGCTGGAATAAGGTGTCCCCCTCCAGCAAGAAGCACCGTTCAGATGCAACTTTGCAGTACATTTGATCAATGCTGCAGGCCTTCCGGAGAGAAGATCACGGTTCCTGGTGTTTTCTCTCCCATCTACCCTTTCCTTTTATTGTACTCTGATAGTTGTATTGATTGTTTTGCTCCCCCCATCTTCCGTTATTCTAGCCTTCCCTCCTATTAGGACTTTTTTCTTTTTCATGCTCTGTCTTGTTCCTCTTCTCCCCTTTTCCCCTTTTTATGTTGGCGCGCTTGCGCAGCCAACATCTTGTGGTAGTATAGATTTGGAGACACGGTCGCTGTTGGGTGAATGCAGGCCATGCACCAGCAGGTGCGTCCCTCATTCCCCAATCAGCCTGCATGCCGGCGCCACACCATGCATACTAATGTGGCAAGCACATCTAAGGAAAGGTCCGCTGCAATGTGAGCAAAGCTCGTCACATGCAGCGGATCCTTCCTACGTTCTTCACCAGCTGCAAACATGGCGGTACAGTGGCCACTAAACTGCCAACTTTGGGGGTGCCCAATCCCCGGGTTGGCTTACCCTGCCCAAGTATGTGCCTACGGAGGAGCCCACTCCCCATCAGCAGAATGTGCCCCCCCCCACCGCTTTTGTTGTTTGCCGACAGGGGGTGCCCAATCCCCGTCGGCATCCGTCCACCCCAATTTCCCCTTTAATGTGCCAATGGGGGAGCCCACTCTCCACTGGAATGATGTCCCCCCCTTCTTCTGTGCTGATGGGGGTGCCCAATCCCCCATCGTCTACTGTACCCCCCAAAAAAAGAAACCACCTGTAAAAAAGAAAACCGTCCATGATGGTTTTTGTTTTCCACCTGTAAACAGAAAACAGTCCCTCATAGTCTCCCTACCCACCACCCACACCCACCCACTGCGTACCCTGCCTCCCCACCCCCTCACCCCATACTTACCTCTGGAGCTCAGCGATGATCTTCGGTGGACCAGGAACACGTCTGCACTCTTCAAAGCCGACCGTGAACTGAGGAAATGCCAGTAAGCTGTATAATGTAATAAATAGTGTTTTTTCAACTTTGGCGCATATCTTGGTCATTTTGGAATTTTGCACAATTTTCAACATGGGGTTTTGGGACCCCTCCTCATGAATTCTGTCACTGTTATGATATTAATCGGTCCCGAAAGCTGATTTCGCAGTCACTGCACGGAATCACCTTTTGGGACTGATTAATTCAGGGACAGTGGCAGTGTTCATGAGGTGGGCTCGCAAAAAGCCTATGTTGCAAATTTGTTGGAAAAAATCCAAAAAATGGCTGTTTTACGAGTGTGCATTGTGCAGTTGCTATGCATGCTCGTAACTTCATGAATTCACAATATTTTCATGCCAGAGTTTCAACATTGTCATTTTTCTACACCTCCTTGTGAATAGTACAGCTGTCATTTTTCACATCCTGGCCGAAATGTGTTTCCGCACTTCCAGCGCACAATATCGCAGTCGCTGTGGGAAATCAGTGTTCAGGGTAGATTACAAAAATGACAGTGACACTGTTCATGAGCAGAGGTCCTAAAATGCCTATGTTGAAAATTTGGTGACACTACTCCATAAAATGACTGTGTTACGAGTGTGCATTTCACAGTTTGCACGCAAGCTCATAACGTTGTGCATTTGTACTACTTTAACTCTGGATTTTCACCATTGACATTTTTCCACACCTCTTGATGAACAGTACAGCTGTCATTTTACATATCCTGCCCGAAAAGTGTTTTTGCATGTCCGGCGCAGAATTGCGCGGTTGCTGTATGAAACCACTTTTTGGTACAGTTTGAGGAAATGACAGTGACACTGTACATGAGCAGAAGTGCTATAATGCCTATGTTGAAAAGTTGGTGCCAAAACTCCATAAAATGAGTGTGTTACAAGTGTGCATTGAGCATTTTCCACGCACCATTGTAACTTCGCAAATCTGCAATATTTACATGCCACATTTTCACCACTGCCATTTTTTACACCTCCTTATGAACAGTACAGCTGTCTTTTTTCACATCTGCCAAAAATGTGTTTTCGCACTGCACTACCAAAGCCAATGCCAGCGCCACAACATTCGGCATTGACAAATGCTTGTTTCTTTTTATAGCTGTTTCATTTTTGTTTTCCTTAGACTTTCAGCAGTTTTGTTTTGTAGCTCTGGCCGTCCCCATTTCAGAGGGGCTAGGTCTGAGTGCTGTTTTTCCCCCTTCCCTTTTTTTTCTTTATTTTTGCTGTGTTAGCTGTCTTTCTGCTGTGATCTTGTGGGCATTTGTGTTTGCTTTATTTTCTGTACCCTGCCTGCCCTACTTCATGTTTTTTTTTTCTTCTTTCCCCCATCTCTCCTGATCCCTACTCTTCTACTAGTCTTTGTTTCTTTTTCTGCCTGGTCTTGTTTTGCTTTAACAAACGGCAGTGGATGATGGTGGCATTTCCTCTTCAGAACTAATTGGACTACCATGCTCTGCAGTGTTTCAGGTAATAGCAGAGTGTGGGGGTGGGGTGGGGTTTTTGCTGCCATATCTATTCCTGATGGGCAGTGGTCTCATTGTGGAGTTTTTTGGGGGGCAGGCTTCTTGCTTGACTTGGCTATTCCTGTGAGGGGTTTCTTGGATCCCAAGATAGGAGTGTACAAGATTATATTACAAGGTACTGCTTTTGGGTGTGGCTGTACTGACCTCCACGTTTATTGTGGTGGTGGGCTAAATGATGGAGTGACTTCTTTGGTGGCCTATTAGTTGTTTTTTCACCGGGAGAGGCTGGTCTCCGTGTGAGATGATTCTGAGTTTGAGATGATTCTAGTATTTCTCGCATGTTTTGTGAGGGTTTTCAGAGACTCAACTGCACTCTAGTGCTCAGAGGGAGGAAGTCGATATTTCTGTTTTGAGTGGCTATATTGTTCCCTTTTCCTTTTTGAGGAGGATTATCGCGGTATTGCTTTTCTCCAATCTTTTTATTTATTTATTCTTAGATGCTGCACTGTTTTATGTCTAGGGTTAGCTTTTTTCCTCTCGGTGGGAAATCAGTGTGACATTTTTACCCTTTTTTATCATTTCCTTAAAAATATTTTTTTTCTTTTTTTGGGGGGTTGCTTACTGGAGGTAGGCTGGTATTGCTTTGGTGTAGATACTATGATGGGGAGGGGAGGCTATATGGGGTCTATTATTGTACCTAGGTTTCTAGTTTGCTGGTATGTTATTAGCCATTAGGGAAGGGAGGAGATGGCAGGGGATGTCATAGAGCCTTATCCGAGTATATTTTTGGCCCCTTTGAGATGTGATTGGAGCATCTGAGGGTTACTGTTGTTTCAAATGGGTGTCTTTGGATGGAGCTTTTACTTAAAGAGGGAGAGGGGGGTTGCACTGCAACAAGTGGTACCCTTTCCCAGTTAACAGCTGTTATCTGCTACATTAAGCCGGGGTTCTAGAGCTATTTCGTGGGTGTATATTTGTTAGGTTTAGAGATTCCTGACGGGGCTATTTGGGTTCTTAGTGAACCTGGGGGTGAGGATTTCCATCCTTGATCTCCTGGAGGCTTCTGATTCAGTTAAGGTGCCTCAAAGGGGCCCTGGGGAATTTGGGGCTCCCTGCCTTGGAAGCATTCTTTGTTTCCTGTTCATTTTTTCCTATGGGTTGGACTAGTTAGCTAGGTTATTCTGCCCTGCTGGCAGGAGATTGAATGTTGTTTGTTATATTTATTCTACTTTACTGTTTTAAGGCTTGGTCCCTGCTGTATTATACTGTTGTATCTAAAAGGACTGATCTTGTTTGTCGAATGGGTCATTATGCTATCATCTTTCTTGCACATTGTGTAATATACTTTATGGGCCTCGATGGATTACTATTTTGGGGGGTTTGGGGCCTTATATTAACTGTTCCTTTTTTCATTGTTTAATTTATATGTTGTATTTTGTTTTTAGTCTTAGGCTTTGTATATATCTTTTTAATTTAATTTTTTACCAGATTGAATGGACCATCTGCATGCATTGTTGGCTTTGGCATTCAGTTTATTGTTAGCAATATTCAGTTTCTAGGTTATAATCTTTAGGGAATATACCCTGTGGCTACTTCCCAATTGTTCAATGTCTTTATAATGTATTGTAGGGCACACTTAACCTGTTCCATTGTCATCTGTGGTTTGTTACTAATTTTTCAGGAGTACTCTGCATTTTGAATCTCTACCTGTCAGTGCCTCATGGGTTGGTTGGAATATCTCATTGGCACCTGTTGGGGACAACCACCTTCTTTTTCTCATCTATATAATACAAGAGCATGGGAGATCTTGCTTAGTTTTCCTCCTAGTTCTAGGATGGCTTTGTTCCTCCAAGGCCTG
Source organism: Neoceratodus forsteri (assembly GCA_016271365.2). NCBI lineage: Eukaryota > Metazoa > Chordata > Ceratodontiformes > Ceratodontidae > Neoceratodus > Neoceratodus forsteri. The sequence continues at coordinate 1,016,623,265 of CM057454.1, read as the reverse complement.
GAGGTTTTTTATCTCTTCTCTGGCCATCTAGTATTTTCTAGGGGTGCGGTTTCTCTATTATAGATAATGGCTTAGAACTTAAAATTATTATCGTATAATGTAAATGGTATTACTAATCCAGTAAAGTGTTCCTAGTTGCTCCAGTACTGTAGGCAACAGCAAATAGATATTATATTTTTTCAAGAAACACATCTGACTCAGGAGGAACATCAGAAATGTTTGAAATTAGGCTTTACTCAGGTGTTCCCTGCTTCATCCCGGACTGGGTGTCTAAGGGGAGAGCTTATTCTCTGTGGGAGAGGCTTACCATTTGAACACTTTATTACTACTGCTGACTCTGAAGGAGATATCTCATTGTGATGGGGTCTTTGTATGGACAGAAGTTACTCTGAATAATAATTTCCTCCAGCCGACCAAAGTGAGTTTTTGTTCAGTTTTCACTACGTTGATGTCTGTATTGAAAGGCCGTCTTCTTTGAGGAGGTGATTTAAATTTGGCTTTAAATCCTGACTGTGATACCTCAAACCCTAAGGCACACCATTACACTGGATTAGCTAAATATGTTCGAAAAGCCCTCCAACACCTTGGTATTATAGATGCATGGAACATTTTGAGTGGCTCACGTAGAGCATACACACACTATTCAGCTGCTCACGGTAGTTTGGCTAGAATAGATAATTTTTTCACTTCGGTGGAACATCAGGGTCTAGTAAATAGTATTAACTTGGGACCTATTCAAGTTCAAGGTTCAAGGTTAAGTTTATTAACAGATGTATAAAATTACACAGAATTTATTACACCCCAAAATTTTAAGATAATTAAATAAAATACAATCATACAAAATACCAGTTTTACAATAATCCATACATAAATAAAAACACCATATCTATATAAAATCTCTAACAAGCTTATTCTTTTATTGGATCATACCCTTGTTTTGGTTAGGATAAATTTTGATATTTCTCAGTGTACATTTTGGCATCTCTATTTGGGTTATTTGAAAGACCAGGCTCTACTTTCTGAGTTGGTTGACCAAATTAAGCAGTTCATGGAAACAAATGACCGAAGTGATGTCTCTCCCACTATACTGTGGGATACATTAAAAGCCATCCTTCATGGCAAATTGATTTCCTATGCTGCTACAAAACATAGGCAGTGTGAGTCTAGACTCAAAGAGTTATATACTAAAATTCAGCAACTACAAGCTGCTGTGATGCAGGGCAACAAATCGGTTCGATCTCACTTACTTGATTTGAAGGCGGGACTACAGAAGTTAATAGATTTAAAACTCAAACATGCTTTATTTTATCTGAAGCAGTGGTTTTATATGGGTGGGCCAAAAGGGGCATGATCTCTTGCTCATCCCATCTGGGTTTATAAGGTGGCTGCTACTGTATTAAGAGTGTGGCACTCACAGTTAGGCATGGACATTCTTCATACTGAAGACATTCTTTTGGTGTTTTGGGATTTTTATTCTTCTTTGCATGCTTTGGACCGTCTCCCCGTTGGAAGAGCAGCTTGATTCATTTATTCAATGGCCCCATCTCCCTCACTTAACCTTGACTCAGGCAACTTATCTTTTGAAGCCCATTGAGGCCTCAGAAATCTGGGAGACAATTTCTACTCCTAAACCAGAAAATAGCTCAGGAACAGATGGCTTTCCTATGGATTTCTACAGGGTTAAGGTTTTATGTCCAGTGTTGCTTCCTTTGATGCTCCAGGCATTTCATTCGGAGCTGGATGGGGCATCCCCACCACTGTTGTGGAACTTGGCCATTATTTCTGCTTTATTGAAACCTGATAAAAATCCAAACACCCTGGAATCATACTGACTGATCTCTGTTCTCAGTGCTGATTATAAAATCTTTATGTCCATTTTTGCTAGAAGGCTCGAGGGCCTCCTCCCGTCTCTGGTGGACAGGTTCAGGTGGGTTTTATTCGGAAATGCCAGGTGCATGATAATGTTCTTTGTATGTCCCCCTCTTTTGGAATATGCTATGCAATGGTCAATCCCCCTGGTCCTGGCCATCTTAGATGTGGAGAAGGCCTTTGACCGAGTGTCATGGTGTTATCTTTGGTAGGTTCTATACCAGTTTGGATTTCCTTCTCTTTTTATCAGAATGCTACAAGTGATGTATACTGCTCCTCAGGCATATGTTAAGGTTAATGGCCATCTTTCCATGGTATTTAATTTATATAGAGGCACTTGGAAGGAGTGCCCATTCTCCCCTTTATTATTCATATTGTATGCTGAGCCTCTGGTTCATTTAATTCATAGTTCAGAGATGATTAAGGGGATTCCTATCAGTATGCATAATTATCGAATTATGTTAGTTGCCAGTGATATCTTATTAACATTAACTAATCCTACCGTCTCCTGGCGGGAGGCCTTCTCTGTCCTGAAGCAGTTCGAGACAGTTTCTGGATTTAGGTTGAATATGTTAAAAACTGAGGTATTAGTATTTCACCCCCATGGACATCTTATCTTTACTTCCCATTAGGTGGAATAGAAACTATATTAAATATTTAGTTGTTGCCCTTCCTGAAATATTTGATCATATTGATATTACGAATTATGAACCTTTAACTATTCTGCTTCAACAAGATTTGGCTCAGTGGTCTATTCTCCCCCTCTCTTTCTGGTGCAGACTTGAGGTAATAAAGATGAATATGTTGCCCAGAGTGTTGTTTCTCCTTTAATTGTTTCCAGTCCCACCTTCTCAGTTTTATTTAAAGCAGTGGCAACTTATCTCTTTTATTATTCTTTGGCATGGGTGGAAGCCTTGAGTGAGGGCCAAAGTATTGTTCTTGTCTCTTGAGTGGGGAGGCCTAGGTTTTGTTTATTTAAATTTATTTATGAAATATTGGTGACAGTATAAGCCCACTGAGTCCCAGAGGTCCCTTTTTCAGGGGCAACTGGGGATTACATAGCACAAGAAAATAAACAGTGTGACAGCGTTAATTTAGGTTACAGGTAGCACAAGCAACAAACAGTCATGGTAACAATTCAGGAACATAATAGTACATTTGGAGTAAATAGGTTGATCAACAGTGATGATAAGTAATACTTATCTTAGTAGTTTAGCACTAGAGGAGGATAGGACCTGGTAAGTCATTTATCAGTGGGGTACTCTCAGGAGCCGGTGCAATGGCAAGTACTGGCTGCCACCATGTGGGCCTTACACCTAGTGCAGAAACTTTTGATAGAAGGAGCTTCCTGCACCCTGGGAGGGAGTAGGTTCCACAGGGTAGGAGCAGTGTGTGCAAAAGACATACTGCCCACCTTGGTTTTAACCCTGGGGACATCTAGGAGAGTATGGCCTGTTGTGCAGAGGAGCTGGGGATTGGTTTTTAGAGCAATGAGTCCAGAGAGACTGGGGGGGGGAGTCGGGATGATTAACTTGTAAGCTAGGCAAAGCAGAGGGTACTGGAGGTGAGCATCCAGAGAGGGCCAGTTTAAAAAAGATAGTGAGTCACAGTGGTGATCCCTAGGGTTGGCCTGGGAGGCAAAGTGAGCCACCTTATTGTGCAGTACCTGAAGTCTGTTCCTCTCCAACTTCCCCAATCAGTGCACGACTGGGGCGGGATATGTGAGTGTCGGGAGAAGGATGCTGGTGGCGATAGAGATCCTGGCTTCAGGTATGAGCTGGTCTTTAATTTGGTAGAGGGTGCCTAGTTTCCCATGTATGGTTTTGGTGACTTGGTCCACATGGTTCTTCAGGGTGAGACCCTGGTCCAGGGTAAGGCCGAGGTATTTCAGGTAGGGCACTACTTCTAGACAGTTGCCAGACGTGGAGGTAAGATGTAGGTGTTGTTTTCTATCTTGACCAAGGGATCTAGGACCAAACAACATTGCCTTAGTTTTGTCCATGTTGAGGACCATTCTGTTCTCAATGAACAAATTCTCAAGGGACCGGAGGTCATATTGGAGTAAGGGACTAAGGCCTCCCTGATTGGCAGTGGATTGGTAGATGATGGCATCATCCGCATACTGGACAACAGAGCTCCTGCCGCAGTGGTCAGATAGTTCATTAGTGAACAGGGAGAAGAGGAAGGGGCTAAGTATCGACCCTTGTGGCACCCCCTCTTTTAGTGGAAGTGGCCCCGATATGGCATCCTTCCACTTTACCCTCTGTGTGTGGCTGGTTAAATAACTTTTGAACCACTTTAGAGCATGGCAGACAAGGCCTATGTTGCTCAGATTAGCTAGTAGTAGACTGTGGTGAACCAGATCGAAGGCCTTGGAAAGGTCTATGAAGACCGCACCAGTAGAGGTACCCTTGTCCAGATCTCAGAGTACGTCTGTTGCGAATTTGGTCAGTGCAGTATCAGTCCCATGCCTGGTTTTGAAACTGTGCTGGGAGGCTACCAGAATTTTATCGACCTCCAAGTAGTCACAGAGTTATCCATAGATCAGCCTTTCCTGGATTTTTGGAAGGATGCAGAGCAGGGAAATTGGCCTATAGTTGCCAATACACTCCCGGTGGCCATCCTTATGGATTGGGACCACATGGGCCTGTTTCCACTACTTAGGGACTGCACCCTCCTTCAAAGAGTGATTAATAAGCCAGGTCAGGGGCTGACCAGGGCCAGGGCCCCGTCCTTCAGCAGCCTGGGGTGAATCTCATCAGATCCCCCAGAGCCCGAGGTTTTTAGAGTCTTTAGTAGTGAGTGAACCTCTTTAGGGTTGACTAGCCTTAGATGAAAGGATGGGCAGTCAAGATTAGGGGGTACCCATATGCTAGGGTCTGTGTTGAGGGGCGGTAGGCCAGCCTTGTATGAGTCAAGGTTAGTGAAGTGATGGTTTAGTGAGGTGGCGATTTGGGGATCCTCGTGTATTAGTTGTCCATTGACCTCGATGGGACCGGGTTCGGACTTGCCATTCCCCTTTACCAAATCATTAATGTGGGCCCAGAAAAGTCTAGGGTTGCCTAGATTATTTTTCTGAAGATGCGTGACATACTCCCTTTTGGCAGTTTTTATGGCCAGTTTGCACTTGTTCCTGAGAATTTTGTAATTCTCGAGGTCGGACGGTAGGGAGGCATGCTTGAACTTTTTCCAAGTCTTGTCATGGTTAATCATCAGAGCCTTTAGTACAGGGGTGATCCATTTGTAGCAGCTACCCTTGGCATGGAGTTTCTTCATAGGGGCAGAAAGGTTAGCTGCCATGTTAAATGTCCTCTGGAAGAAAGCCACCGCCCCATCCAGAGTGGGAAGGAGTTTGATTGGGCTCCAGTCTAGGCTGCTAAGGTAGCAGATGAATTGTTCTGGTGTGTAGTGGGTATAATCCCACGTGGTCAGGATTTGCGGTTGAACTCTGGGTGCCCTGTTCTTCCAGATACAGAAGATAAGGGGAGTAGTCACTCAGAGCGTCAGCCAGGGTGCCAGCTATCTGAACGTTACAGGGGTTAGTTATCAGAGCCCAGTCAAGGGTAGAGTGATTCCCTGTTTTGTGGTTTAGGCTGGTGGGTTCAGAGATTACCTGAACAAGGTTTGCATCTTGAATCAGGCCTATGAGAGACTGGTTTGCGTCTTGGGCCCAGTTCAGGTTGAAGTCTCCCAAGATGAGGAGTTCAGAGGAGACCTCATTGCCTATGTCCTTTAAGATTGTCTCCAGGGATTGGAGGGCATTCTTAGGAGGGTTGTTTATACACCCAATGGTGAGGTGCTTACAGAGACCAAGGGTGATGTGTACGAAGATTGATTCGCTGTCAGTGCAGGCATTGTGCTGCAGGTTGACCTCAATTGAGTTCAGGGTATCTTTTACATAGATAAGTACCCCTCCCCCTCTTTTGTTGGCCCTATCATTCCGGTAAGAGTAGTACCCAAGGGCAGCAACCTCATGTGAGAGGATGTGAGATTTGAGCCAGGTCTCTGACATAGCCAGGACATTTGGTTTGTACAGGTCCAACCATGCTTGCACTTCTTGCATCTTAGGTCGCAGACTGCATGTGTTCATGTGCACGATCCGCAGGCATTTTGAGGACACCCAGTGTAGGTCCTGTGGGGAGGATATCATGAGATTGCCAGGAGGGGGACTTGGGTTCACTTGTATATCTCCTGCCAGGAGCAGGAAGACTCTGATGAGGCAAAGTGAAGTGGCGTTAAGGAACGGGAGTAGGCCTCTTGTGTGTGACCTTTTTGCAAAGAGGATGGTGGAGTAACAAATGCCTTTCTTAGTGAGTTCATGGACCTTCAATAGGGATTGGAATCTGCATTGAGAAGGGAATTAGTCGTGAGAGTATGGAAGGGTGTCAGGCTGCTGGGGTCCATCTAGGTCACGGTCACCTGAGCCAATGAGCCCGTACGCAGAGGATGGACAGGATATACATGGTGGCCAGCAGTAATCCTCTGTTGGGCAGATAGTGAGGGGGTATGCCTAGCTTTACACACATGTCTGTGGGTAATGGGGATCCCTGAGTTAGAGAGGATGATATGCTGGGTATCCCCAGTCTGCTATCTTAAATCACCTAAGCGTGTTAGGACCAGAGTTACTACGGCCTGGCTAGCAATTATTCACTCTGTATCCCATATAGGATTACGCATATATGATAAGATTGGCTTGGAACTTCTTGGTTACTATCTCATTTTTTCTGGTATTCTCAAGCAGCCACATTTTGGATAGCGTGTTATTGGGCCAATTCGAATCTTCAGCCCTATTGTAAGATTATAGAGTTTGCTCTTAATGATCTTCATGTTATAGATAAAATATTACTGTATTTTCTTCCTCAGGAGATAGAGGTCCCTTCTTAAATTGATTTAGATTTACTAGAATTGTCTTGAAGCAGTGGAGAACTCTTTATAAGTGTTTTTCTTTAGATGAATCACTTTGTCTTTCCTCTATGGCCTATGACTCTGGTAATCCTCTAAATTGTTGAGATTTGTTTGTTCAGTGATGAGCAAAGCTTGGTTTGACATTTTATCATCAATTATTTGATAAACGGGGGTTTCTTTCCTTTAGTAATTTACAAACCAGGTTTCACTTGCAACATTTGGATCATTATAGATATCTTCAACTTCACTCGTATTTAAGCTCTTTCTGTTTTTATGCAGATTTGCCAGATATCATTCATTCTCCATCAGTGAACTTAATAATCTCATCCCAGGTAGGGAATGACCAGGCTCATTTAATTGGTCTTTGCTACCAGGGATTAAGACATCTGCGGAGTGATTCTTCTCAACCAATTTATTTGAAGTGAGTGCTGGAGTTGGGTGATATCTGCTTCTGGGATGATTGGCTTCACTCTGCATCATTTTCTTATTCAATAGCTTTTACTCCTTACTTGAAAGAGTTTACATTGAAGTGTAGGACTAGATTCTTTTTGACCCCAGTTGTGGTAAAACATTATAAGGGACTGGACACGGGGCATTGTTGGAGGCGATGTGGAACCTCCTCGGCTAATCAGTCTCACATTCTTTGGTCCTGTCCTAAACTTGAATCTTTTTGGAGGGTGGTAGCACAGGAATTCGTTAAGGTTTGTGATTGTCAAATAGACCTTATAGCTCCCTTAATTTTATTGCATATTATCCCAGGGGACCTTAATGTACTGTATCTTCTTCTTTTAAAAAATGACTGTTGATTTTAGTTGTTTGTGCCAAGAAAGCTATTACAAGACATTGGCATACAGATCCTGTTCCTGACTTGCAATCATGGTATTCAGTTATTTATTTTATTTATGGTCTAAAGAAGAAGGCCATGTATACATACCAGGATAAAATACCTAAGTTCACATGGCTATAGCATCCATGGATCTGTTACCAACTCCAAGAAAATCCCACCTTTGTTCCTTAACTTATGTACTGATCATAGGATTTTCTCATATAGATTACAGTATGGGAGCCTAATGGGACCTGCATTGAAAGGGTCATGTTTACTTTTGATTGGGTGTATACTCCAGCCATGATTGCACTGACAGGTTTAGGGTGTCATCACATTGCCTCAGGATATTCTAAGTAGATATGAGTGCTTTGTTTTAACTTATTCTGCTTACTTTTTTTCCAGTCTTCTTTTTATCTTTTTTGGGGGGTATATGCTGGATGGATGCTTCTTATTTTTTTATTGCTAGTATTATAATTTCTTGTTATTTCTTATGTGTCATTGAATGTCATTCATTTGATGGACACTGCCTTGTTTCTAGTACTTGTTTGCTGTTAATCTTGTTATTTGGTACTGTTCCCTATATTGTATTTGCTTTTGTAATAAAAAAATGCCTAATAAAGTTTAATTATAAAAAAAGAAGTTGTTGCTTGTGTTTCTTGGAGACCCCCATCAATATTGTTTGCCTGGAGATATTCAGTTGAGGTAAGGTGAATGTTTTTAAGAGAAACTTGAATTTTGGCACAATTTATGTAGTGCGATCTACCATGTGGTTGAATTTGTCAACCAATCCCAACAGTGATGTCACCAGAACTGCAGACAATTTACTTTGTCCCTGACATATAAACTTGAAAACAGTTGAGCACTGATGCTCCCTTCTTAGAGCAAGATTGTTCCAATTTAAATCTGGTTAACATATCAGAATAATGGGCTTCTCTCTCAGTTATATGGCAGCTCCTATTTTTAACAACCTCTTGCTGATTTTGATCTGGCTCAGTAAGACCTAAATGCCAGATTGGGCTAGCAGATCCCAGAACTAATCTAAAGGGGTTTGAAACACCATCAATTCTTTTTGTTCTAACCCAGCTCTTTTCAGCACATTTAAAAATTCTTCACTGAAAGAATGGTGGGTGTCTGGAGCAGCCTCACAGCAGAAGTGGTAGGGGCAAACACGGTAACAAGTTTCAAGAATGCATGGTCTAGGCATAAGGGAACCTTTAGAGGTAGGGAAAATGGGGGTAAAGCTAGAGATGAAGTAGGGTCTGTGGTATTACAGTAGATAGGGAAAATGGGCAGAGCAGGTAGGTCAAGAGGTCCTTATCTGCCATCAATATCTATGTTTCTGTGTTTTTATAGAACCTCATATTGGAAAGGATAGTGCGGTACTAGCCAAGTTAGAGCCTCATTAACCTGGAATAACATGGTAAGATGGGGCAGGGGCCACATTCAAAAGCCCCCACTGTGCAGCACTGAGCTGATAACCCAGTTACACAGAATATACCACTGCACCCATGTAAATAAGGGATTTCCCTTGCATACAGGGCACAACAATATATTCAACAATTGTGAAAGTTCTAAACAGCTTCTGTTGCAGCACTGTTTAATGCCTTTAAAACTTTTCTCTTATCACCAAGCACAGTGGTGCACCCCCCCAACTATTCCCTATTATGTCATGTATACATTCCCGGGCCTATCTTGTAAAGAGTTCTACTCAATGGTGTTTCACCTAGTAAAATAAAGATTGATTGATTGATTAAATGCTGTGTGGCAGACTGACAGCAAGAGCAGTCGGTCCCTACCAGCATCCCCCTCCACTCACACAATCACCATACATATGCCTGTATATATGTATCCCTGGTGTCCCTGGCTCTAGTGGTCCCCCCCCACCGATTACCATAAATGTGCTAATACATATGTTTTCCTAATATCCCTGGCATCTAGTGGTTCCCACCTCATCACCCACCTGGTATTCTGCAGTAGAATTCCCTTGTGTCCAGTGATCCCGCTACTCCCACAGTCGCCAGTTTGATTCTCCACCCCAATGTACATTCTGCCCCCCCTCACTATCCTACCCACAGCAGAACCTCTGCACCCACCCATCCATGGCCCCCTCACTGCAGGTAGTATGGAATGTCCAAGAGATTGCAATTGACACTGCTTCTTCACTCACTACCTTGGCCAGGTGCCAATATTCACAGCAAATAAGGCCAACAAAACAGGTCTATGCACGCCAATGCACTCTTTCCACATGGCCATGATTTGAAACCACAATATTAGTCCCCCATGTCCCCTATGAACCCCAACAAAGTTGCTGTGGTTTTCTTCTGCCCCAAATACAGTGTTTGCTCTTGTCTGCTGTCATTTGCACCTAGTTAAAACATGTTTCTCTGAACCATTAATCAGTTCCATGTCATAATAGCGATTGCAAAAACAGTGATTGCTATTATGGTGAGTGTATATCACTGAAAAGCAAATTGGCGATATACTCATGCTGGCAAACAGACATCTGCCAAGGAATCCAGGTGTTTATCCCCCCTTCACAGAGGGCTTCACCTCCCAACCCACCCCTGCTAAAGGATTATCAACTCCAGGGGGGTGCTTGTCGGGGAGGGGGCGACACTTCTTATTGCTGCAAAAAAAAATAATAATGCAGCAGCAGCAAAATTCTCCCCCCGTGGTCCCCAGCCCTGAACCCAGTACCTGCTATGCCTGAGCTAGTCCCCCTCACCACCACACCACATGGCTAGCTCAGCTGCAGCAGGCACACTACCCCCTGACAAACCCTCTTCCCTATGCCTCCTCTTCCCCTCGCTATTCTACCCTTACGGTCACCTTCACACATGGTTGCTACCCTTGCAGGGTAACCCATGAAGACAGTGCTGATTATGAGTTGCTGTTTTGATGGTCGCTCATATTCAGTCGCTATCCTTACTGGATATACCATTAATCAGCACTGTGTAAGTGGCAATGTTTTGCTTTGTATGGACTTTAAAAACTGCTTTGTGGCTGGTATGCATACCTGCTCCCTTCATTTGCATTGGTGAATGTGAATGTTTGCAATGTAGAATCAACTGCTTTGCACATCACAAACTGACCTACAGTACTAAAAATGGCACTTGCAGCATAAAAGTTTTAATAGCCCATTTTTGAAGCACAAACTCAGTTTGTGGCTTGCAAATATTTCAAATTTTACATAGATGCATACATATAAGTTGTTGGCAGATATGGACCTCTTGGCCCACCCAGTCTGCCCTATCAATCCCTACCTAATTTGAGACCTGATGCCCAACTGAACTCTGAAGCACCCCCCGCTTGCCTCCAGGATACCTCGGTGTCTGTTCCATTCATTCTTAAATCCTGTGACTGTTTTAGCTCCAACCACCTCCTCTGGGAGGTCATTTCAAACATCTACCGCCCTGTCCATAAAAAATACTTTCTCACATTACCCCTGAGTCATCCGCTCTCCAACATCATACTGTTCCCCCTTGTCTTGGAGCATCTCTTATTTTGGAAGAGGCCCCTCTCATGCACTTTGTTTATACCAGTGAGGTATTTGAATGTCTCTATCATGTTCCCCCTCTCCTTCCTTACCTCCAGGGAATACATATTTAACTCCTTTAGTATTTCCTCATAGGTCTTCCCATGCAGGCCCTGCACCACTTTAGTTGCCCTCCTCTGCACTGCCTCCCCCCTGTCTATGTCCTTTCTCAGGTGGGGACTCCAAAACTGGATGCAGTACACAAGGTGAGGTCTCACCAGTGTGAGGTCTCACCAGTGTCCCATATAGGGGCCAAATGACTGACCTCCTTCTACTGGTGATACCCCTCCCTATGCATCCAATCATTTGGCTAGCCTTTTCCACCACCGTGTCACATTGACTAGCCTTTTTTTGGTGATACAAGATGATAACTCCCAGGTCTCTTTCCTGCTTTGTGACTGTCAGTTCCTCCCCTCCTAGTTTGTATGTTGCCCCTGGGTTTTGCACCCTATGTGCATGATCTTGCACTTTTTTGTATTGAATTCTAGTTGCCATGCTCCAGTCCATTCTGTCAGCTTTTAAGGTCCTCCCTCATCTTTTCAACCCCCCCGACATGTCCACCCTATTGCATTCCATCTTGTCATCCGTGAATAGGCATACCTTCCAATCCAGCCCCTCCTCAATGTCACCAATAAAGACATTGAAGAGGTCCAGCTCCAACACCGACCCCTGCGGTACTGCACTTGTCACCTCTCCCTCACCAGTGTTCCCCGTAAACCACCACCCTTTGGCTCCTGCCAATAAGCCAGTTCCCCACCCATTTTACCCTTTTAGAACCCACCCTTAGGCTGCACAGTTTATCAGTCTTCTATGAGGGATGGTGTTGAAGGCCTTTCTGAAGTCCAGATAGGCCATGTCCACTGCCCCACCCTGGTCCACCTCCTTACTCATCCAGTCGAAAACCTCTATTAACTTTGTCTGGCAGGACCACCCTCTGGTGAATCCATGTTGTCCCAGGTCCAGCAGGCCACTTATATCAAGCTATTCAACTATCCTTTCCTTCAGCAGTGATTCCATTACCTTGCCCAATACTGAAGTCAAGCTGACCAGCCTGTAATTTCCAACATCTTCCCTATCACCACCTTTGTGGAGTGCGACCACATCCGCTCTTTGCCAGGCACCTGGTACCTCTCTGACTTTAGCGATAGGTTGAACAGTGCCATGAGTGGTGCAGCCAACTCATTCCGGGGTTCCTTCAGCACCCTGAGGTGCACTGCATCCGGATTCATCGCCTTTTCCCCCCTTAGCTTCTTTAGCTTTCTCAAAACTCTTTCCTCCATAAAGGGGCTGTTGTGCACTGCCCTACTGTTTTTGGCCCTGTCCTGCATCTCCAGCCCTGGCCCCACCCCCTCCTCCATGAAAACTAGGCAGAAGTACTTGTTTGGTATGTCCACTTTTTGACAGTCCTCTTCTACATGACGCCCCCCCTTTTAAATATTCATCCCTTTGTCTTTCTTAGGAACTGATTTTGAACAAAAGAAAACTGAAAAGTCACATAGATGATAGAGAGCAGTCTAGAATTAATAAGATCATCAGACTCTAATGATGGCTTCTTCAGGGGTTGGGGACTAAGCATGGCCTCCTTTAAGGCTGCCAGGAATAACCTCTCCCTTAATGAAGTAATAACAATCAAGCACCAGCACCTCAGCAGCAGCCTTCACTTGGTACAACAGATGCTAGGGTGCAATTCCAACAATGCCTGAAGCATTGCCATACAGCCTGTAAGTCAAAACAGTGTCTGGAGCAATGGAGGTTCTGATATGCCTATGCATAAGTCACCATAACTTTGACCAGCAACAGTCGAGTATATTCTGGCACTAATATCTACCATCATGGTTAGACAGGAAATCATCAGAATACTGCCAGAGACTCTACCATTTTTTGAGATGAGACACTTTGTTTAAAATGTTATCTACAACCCGATTGGATGCAGACATGATACTTGAAGGATTCATTAATTTTGACTCAGAGTAGATGCACCCCATGAAAGGTTAATCTCTGGATAACCAAGGCAGGCATAATATCACTTGAGCATAAACTGTGTGGTTAAATCATTATTCAAGCAACTCTACTCAAAACTACAGAATATCAAAGAAAAGAAGATCTAGCCCCAAACTTCCATAAGTGGTAAGTATTCTATGATTTTTGTTTTGTTAGATTAGAGATTGCATATACAGTAAGTGCATAAAGAATAAAGTAGTGTGGGTACTTGGCCTACTGTATAAGGAGTCACCTTGATGCAGATTGTCGGGTTTAATTCACACTTCAGCTGAACTATGAAAACTCAGAACTCTTTTCTAAATTATGGTAAGTAAAAAAGAATACAAGAAAGATAACTGAAAAAAAAGTCTTAGGAGATGTATAGGCCACTTTGGGCTAAGTATGTGGGAAGAAGTGCACTAGATTTGTTTTTTTTATTGGTATTTGCCACCCACCAGTTGCACCTCTTCAAAACCTAGTATAGTAATTGGGAGCAGCAAGATGGCATCACTGCTATTCTGCTCCACTCTGCTGTCCTGTTCCAAGACTAACACTGCACTTATGGGTTTTTATTGTTTATAGTTCTTAAGTTACCATTATAGTTTATAGTTTTTAAGCTACTATAACTTTTTTGAAGGAGTTCTTTTGTGGGATCTATAGTGGGTCCTGGTGCATCTGATAAATACAAACTTCTGAGGAGTTATGGCTGTTTAACGCAGTCTCAAGTTTTCTTAAATTCAGCGGAACACAGTAACTGAAGATTGCAGCTGCACTATATGTGCTGATAAGCTGAAGCCAACATTTTAAAAGGTATGCCACCACTGTCTGGGACTGGGTGGGTTTCAATAATTTTCACCAAACTATTAAACATACTATGCTCAGTTGAGTGCTTATTCTGTCTTTTTTGTCTGCAGGTGGATTTGAATGGCACTAATTTGGAGGAAGTTTGGAGGGATGGATGGTGGAATCCACCAGAGCTCAGAGACAGGGGAGAATGGGACTCAAGAGAGCTTTGTAAGGCATATATGTTTGAAAGACCCTTGGTGGAAATGTGGCCTGGATCTGTGATGCTCGATTCTATGGTCCCTTGGTCTGAGAGAGGGGAGACAGGTTTGATGTTGGCAGCAGTAACAGCTGTGGCGTCTGTCTACTGATTCTGCATGGATGCAGGTGTAACTGCAGGTGTAACTGAAAAAGAGCTGCTGTGAGGTGTTTTATGCTTGAGAGGTACTGCTTTTGTCATCTATTGTGTTGGCATTGTGCAGGGTTTTGTACATGAGGTCATTGGAATTCATTTGTCTCTTTGAATGGGGCAGCATTCCCGGACCGCAGCTTCATACTTTTGAAAAACTATTGCGGCAAGATTTGTGGGTTTGAATACCCTCAACGTTTCACTAAGAGACTAATATAGAGCTTGAACTCTGTTTTTCTCAAGACTATATTAGCTTGCAATGATCTACTTTTTACTTCTATAATAAGTATATTTAAATAACAGTCAACCCCTTAGTGAAAAGCTCTATTCTGCAAATACAGACTGCTCTTTCGAAGACTCAAGTTGCTCTAGTTGTAGTTTGCTATAAACAATTTTTATGAACAAGCATCTTATCTGCTATTTTATTTTGCCCTGATTTTTCCTTGTTGCTGATATGTTGCTATTCATTCATTGTTTGTCTGTATTGGTTTGGTTTAACTATGGTTGATTGAATGTCTGCTAGGGATTGTCATTTTTTTATGTTTATTCATGTTTATTTAAACCAACAAACTTTCGTTCATCTATGTTATACAACAGATGCCCTTTGCTTTCATTTTTCATAAAACGTTAGCAGGGGTGCTAATGGCTGTTCTTATGAGCCTAGTACGAATACTACCTGTGACAAGTGAAAACTTGCTTGAACCTGAAAATGCCATTGGCAGGATATTGACATGAAATGGAATGAGGGCCAACTTTAGCCACAGTGGCTGGAATACACTGAGGGACAAGCCCCTAATTGCAATAAGGCTTTATGGACTGTTACTAGCCATATCAGAAAGTGGGTATTTTTTAGATGTAGATACAAGTATGAAGGCTTCAGTCTGTATGGGCCACTTTGGTCAATATGGGGTGGCTCAGTAAATGTGCCGATACCGTGGCTCACAATAGGTCTTTGTTGTGATTTCTGGTTTTAATATGGAGCCAAGGCACTGCAAGTTATGAATGAGTTTGAGATAGTTTGGGTGGCACATCTCAGACCTGGGTCAGCTTTGGTATTCCCCTGCTGGTAACTGGCATTGATGCTTGATGGGGTTGTTCCCTAGAGGATCCCCTATTTCATATGATTCTATTAATTAACCTGCTCCTAAAAATTATCCTCTAGATGAAGAGGAGTGGATCAGGACAGGGAAAAGTGGAGCTGGATTTTTTTCCTGTAACAGGGGGTCTATGCGAGCAATAATACCCAACAGAGTGGGCAGTATTGGGCAATACTGGACAGCCCAGGCCCATAATGAGGCCCAATGTCGCAGGTGGACAGCCTTTTTAGCTCCTGAAAGGTCTGGTATTACCCATACCACCCACCCTGGAGGGTATTATTGCACTTAGAAAATGGGCTAGTAAAGAAAAAAAAAGATTATAAAAATAATTAAAAAAAATTTTTTTTTGTGTGTGTGTAGGTATGTTTGCTAAAAGTCTGTAGTTTGTGTTTTGCCCACTAGATGGTGTTGCGATTCTATACTGTCTTCTGTTTCAGTTCCTGCTGGGTTCCTGATATCCTCGTGCTCTAAGAAAGGTCTTTATCTGTGTGTAAGCCACCCCCACCCCCCATGAGCAGAAAAGCAGAAGCAGACACAATTTTTTATTCTTCTCTATACAGCAAGGCCCAGATATTCAAACTGCGCTCAAAAGTAGCGCAACAGCAGGAGCAAGCACAAACCAGTTGCGCAAATGCGCAACAGGTGCGATATTCAAACATGGAGCAGAGCAAATGGCGCGAAGCAACCAGCGTCTGAATATGGCATACTGCGCCATCGCGCAGCCAGGAAGAAGCTGAGGCCAAAATATTGCGCTATGGCGCAACCATGGAAACTCAGCTGAGCATTCCAGAGCTGCCATAAGCGCCAAGCACAGCCCCAGAGCAATGGAACTGCACATCAAGGGAGGCAGGCTGGGGCCACTGCCAGCCATGCCACACATGGGCACAGGAACACACTGCAGAACCCACCACGGCACACCCCAAGCACAGCATCACTAGGGGTGGGACGGATGATCAGGTGCCCATGGGGACAAGCCAACAAAGCATAGCAGAGCCCTGACACCCCAGCACAACCACTGGCAGGCAGAAGTGCCACACACAGGGGTTGACAACCACAGTGCACATCAGCCCCCTGTGCACAGCGCACCCTGCACTGTGACCCCAAGACACCACCATGTGCAGTGACTGGCACTTCAGGAAACCATGCAGTCCCCCAGCACTCATCAGCCCCATGCAACACAGAAGCCTACAAGCCAGACACACCCTGTGCACCCAGCAGTGGGTGGCAGCAGATGGCAAGACCAACGAAGGCACTGCCATGCTGGAGATACCTCCCATGCACACACATGCACACACACACACACATACCCAGGACCATACCAGCCCAGATGGCATGTACACCCCTGCAACTGAGCACCCATAGCCAGCTGCAAATCAGAGACCAACACAGTATGCATATCAAAATAGAAATGTATATTTAAAGGACTAATCACAAAACCAAGTGAAACTATGTACAAGTGGGGGGGACAGGTAAAAGGCAGGGGTGTTCAAGGGGGATGGAATAACAACTTGGAGAGGGAAGGCAGGGTGATAGGGATGGGAGAAGTGGGAAGGGAATGTGGGCTATGGCCCAGCTGGCTGCTGGTCCTCCCCCTGCTGGTGCCCCCTCCTGTGGCTCCTTCGCCGATCACCCTGGCGCTGTATGGCCTGCAGGACCTCCTGGTTCCGATCTGCAACCTGGCTGAGGTGCCGAAGATCCTGGGACATCCTCCTGAGTACCTCGAGGCCTAGGAAAATGGGAACACAGTCAATGGCTGAGACTGACCACAACCCTGAACACCACCAACCTGCAAGCCATATAGCCCAATGTCCCGCACCTGTGATGGCATGCACCCACCCACAGTGAACATGCACATGGCCATCACAAACAGGTGGCACCAGCTATCGCACCACCGCCCACACACACTGCCCGTCAATCACAGTACAAACTAGGCTGGCAAGTGATGTGGCAGCGTGGTGCGATGCCAGTTACACAGCTATGTGCCCAGTGCATGCCTGGACCACCAGTGATGCATACACAGACGTGCCGTGATACTGCACTGTGATGCAGGTCACCTGTGTCATGCCTACATACATGGATACATAGACAGTGTCGGCAGATAAGGGCCTATGGGACACCCAGTCGGTCCATTTGACCTTGTACGTTCACTCTGTTGTCCTATAAGTCCATTCCCCCTTACCCCTGACCTCCAGAATTCCGTTATGGCTAACGCATGCATTCACAAATCCCGTGACCAAGTCAGCCCCCATCACCTCCTCTGGCAGGGTGTTCCACTTGTCCACCACCCATTCTGTGAAGAAATACTTCCTCATGTTACCTCTGAATCGTCCCCCCTCCAACTTCATCCCATGCCCTCTAGTCCTGGAACATCCCTTACGCTTAGAAATATTGTTTTCCTGCACTCTGTTCCCCCTGTAAGATACTTGTATGTCCCATCATATCCCACACCCTCCTCCCTCCAGGAGTACATGTTCAGTTCCGTCAACCTGTCTGCATAGGACCTGTGATGCAATCCATGCACCATCCATGTCGCCTCCTCTGAACCCCTCTCCACCAGTCCATGTCCATACGTAGGTATGGTCTCGGAACTGTACACTGTACTCCAGTGTGGGGACTCACTAGTGTTTGTATAGTGGAATTATGACCTCCCTTTGGTTGTGTCCCGCATGGCTGGTGGTCTTGCCCCCAGCATGCAATAGCATCCATGAAGTAATGATACTCACACTCCTCCAGCAGCTGGGTCTGGCGCTGCTGCTGCTGCTGCTGTTGGGGCACTACCCCCGGCACGGGGCCCTGGCATACCACGTCACCCTGGTCCTGTGTCCTCACAATCCGGCCTGTGGGAGACATATGTTGAGACAAACATCAGTGTGACTCAAAAGCAGAGTGCCCCCTGCCCCAGTGAGAGTGCCTGCCCACACAGCCATAACCAACCATCGCACAGCTACACACACTGACACACCTATGCACAGCCACCCAAGCACACACACCCCTACAGAGAATATAGGTGCATAGATGGTACACTCACCTGGCCTAGGCACCACGCCCCGCCTGGCACGTGAACGCAGCCACGTCAACAGTTCCGGCTCCCTCCAGCGGAGGTCACTGTACCGGTGCCGGCACTGCTCAGCAGACCGGCTCGGCCAGTGACCTCCACCAGGTCAGTGGCCACTTGCTGCCACACGTGGGTCCTAGGCATGGTGAGGGGGGCCTCACCATACAGTGCCTCACAGTGGGGCTCCACCAGAACCACCAGGTTGGCCACTTCAAGCTGGCTCCAGGACACGCCTCCTCCTAGCCATGGCACCAACTTTACAGCAGGCAATATGGTGCCCGCTGCGCCCGTAACCCCGTGGAGTTGTTGCGCAATAGACCACCACAGGCTCCAATCGCGCTGTTCGAACAAGCGCCGTCACTTACATGGCGCTGTCACGGACAGCGCAATAGAATATACACATGGCATGCCAACAGCGCCAGGGGTCAGAGGGCATACACAAAGGTCCGCGGCAATGATGCAAGGCTCGCACGGTGCCATGGGACGTATGGGCATCCTGCGTGACTGTAAGCTGAGCACCAGTGCCACAGTGGACTGCTCGCGCAGTAGTGCCTGGCGTCATATAGTGCCCAGTGCTGTAGCGCCACTGGCACAATGGTAGCCATGGCCTGAATCGCCCTATCGCGCTCAGCAGTCTGCAGTGCGATAGATGCATCGCGTCAGCTGTCTGGGCATGCGCAATGCGGTGTGTGCGCAGCCACAATCTGCGCCATTGGCTCAGCCGGACCTTCCGTATTGCGCAAAGCGCAAATACGCGATATTCAGCCGACATATGCAAATCATCCGATCAGCCATTCAAAGGCGCAGTGGCATGATTATCATGTCATTAAAGTTGAGCCACACCTCATTTGCATGTGTTGCGCTATAAAAATGCGACTGTGGGTTGTGCTGGCCAGATTTGGTTACTGCAGGTGAGAGGTGAGTTACATGCTGTGTGATGCTCAGGACAATGCTCATGGGCGGAGGATGATAAAGGCTGAGAGGGCTGAGCATGAAAAGGGCACTTAGAAAGGGACAATGGGCACCCTTTCTATCAGTATCTGCCATGCGGAGAGGAAGGGGGGGCTTCTGCCCCCCCCGGGCCGGCAGCTATGCTCATGGGGAAATGCTGTCGACTGCACAGTGACAGGTGTCCACTTCCACCCATACAGATCATCATGACTGACCAGAGCCAAGCTGAGGGTGTGGACGGCGGGTGTAGGAGGAGGCCGAACTTCACCACGGCAGAGACAGAGGCCCTCTTCCAGGCCTACCTGGAGGATGAGCCAACATTGAGTGGACGGAGGGGCACCCCTCAGGAGCGTGCAGCTGCATGGGAGGGTGTAGCTCGGGCCGTCAACCTGCACGGAAGCCACCAGCGCTCCGTGCAGGAATGCAGGAAGAAGATGGGGACTGACTGCAGGAGGCTGAAGGAGAAGGTGGCAGCCTTCAGGGTGGCACGTGCTGGCACTGGTGGGGGCCCACCAGTGGTGTTACAGCTGACCCCTACAGAGGAGACACTGGTCGCGGCCATGCAGCCGAGTGCCATTGCGGGCGTACCAGGCAGAGGATTCCAGACAGGTGGAAGCCCATCACTGCACGGTATGACATGGTGATGTTGTTGGGGGGGGGCTGTTGTTCACATGCACTCACGTGTACTCTCTTTCTGTTACAGATCCTGTTCATCTGCAGGAGACGGTGGTGGTGGTGGGTCCAGACAGTGAGGCAGACCTGCTGGACGTGGAGGAGGGAGCATCCACCTCCGCCATCAGCCTGCAGGCACTGCAGCAGCGTGCACGCTGGGCCAACAACTCCGGTGTCAGTGATACGGGTGCAGGGATGCACAGCCTGTGTCACAGCAGTCTGCACGCAGGTATGCCAGCATGCTGTGCCTATGGCGATGTCACGCACCTGAACCATTGATGATAAGCAGGCCTGCAATGGGCAGTGATAGGTGTGTGTCCCATGACGGACACATGGCAGGCCAGCACGTGCCTCTGGGCCTTCCTGGTTCACACCTGTGTACCAGCATGCTGGCACAGTCCCAGGCTGTGCCTGTCAGCACCAGTGGGGCAGCACCGGTGGCGATGCAGGTGTCTGGCACTGTTGTCAACATGGAGGTGGAACAGGTGGACCTGGGGCTCAGCAGTTGGAGGGGCGGCAGCAGTTGCACACCAGGTCTGGGGTACAGTGTCCAGCAGTGGCACATGTCCACCGCCCTCTGATCCGCCCATACCTGGTCCTGGCGAACAGCGCCCACCCTCAAGGGGTGCTGTGCACCAGGACCGTCCACACCCTGGGGGTCACGATGCCATTGGGGCACAGTACCCATTGGACACGCACACCCGCCTGCTGCAGGAGTCAGTACAGCTGCAGGGGTGGGTTGCAAGGTCCGTGGAGGCACTGTCTGTGTCCGTGGAGTGGCATAGCAGGGAGTGTGCTTGGGACCGAGCCGAGCTGGTCCTTATGCGGATGGATGTGACTGCTGCCATTGACAGGCTGACCCAGGCAGTGGTCTCTGTCGCGGACGCATTGGCCACACTGTCAGGTGCCCCTGTACCACACGCCCCACACAGTGCGCTCTCCACTACCCGTTCCTGGCATCGTGTGACACCAGGCCTGTAGATGCCGGGTTCTGCTGTGGGCATCCCGAGCACCCCTGGTGCAAGTTTGTTTGGCAGGATGCAGACCCCTGTGTGGGCAAGGTCGCGTTCGTGCAGTGGGACCCCTGGTGGTGCACCAGCACCACCCGATGTAACCCCTGCTCCAGCCTGCCAGTGCTGCTGGGACACGGTGGGGCCACCCACGCATCCGTGGTGGCGTGGGACAGTGCTACCTGACTGAACTGTCTCCCAGTGCAGGCCCTGTCTGGTGCTGCCCTGTGTGCAATGTGTGTCATGGTGGGCAGTGCACTGCTGGGTGCTCTGCTCACCGCTGACACATGGACCACCTGCACACTCTCCCAACTGCTGTCCACAGGTGCGTGTGCATGATGATGCCTGCATTGCACTGTACACCAAGGTGCAAGGGTGCCCAGGTCCTGACACACGTACGTGGACAGTCCAGGTGGTGGGGGTGGTTGGTGGTGCTGTGTGTTGGCAATGTCATTTCCACAGTGCTGTGCTGCCGCCCATGTATGCTGCCTGGTGTGTGTGTGTGTCCATATGAGTGCTCCCCCCTCTCTGATGGTGTGTTGGTATGCCTGGAACCTTCAACTCCCCTGGCCTTCATGCACGGTGTGTTCCCCTGTGTGCCTGTGGTTTGCGCATGGACAGTGTTGCCTGCACATGTCCCTGACTTACCTGTGTTGGGCGTGGTGCTCTTCTGCAATGGTGTCCCGGTGCGCAGCTGGGCCTGCCGGGTCAGTCGGTCCCTCCGTCTAGGGGGCTGCTCATCACCCATCACAGCGCCACTGGTGTCCCCATCGCTGTCCCCCCTCTTGGACCTGTACGGCTATCCCATGGTCCTTGGCCATGTTGTGCAGGATGCAACAGGCCAGGAATATCCACAGGCCTTTTGGGGGCTGTACTGTAGAAGCTCGCCCGGAGGTGTCAGGCATCGGAGCGTGCCTTGAGCATCCCAAACACCGCTCCTATGATGTTCGTGTTGCGGCATGTGCCTCAGCCCCAAACCTATATTTCACGCTGGGGTCGTGAGGCGGCCGTAATGGTGAGCAGCCAGGGACAGAGTGGGTATCCGCAGTCACCTGTGTGGAGATAGTGGAGATCAGTGTCATGTCAGGTCCATATTGCCCATATCCTTGTGTGCAACTATCATGGCACCTGTGTCATTCCCACCCTTGCACAGAGTTTGCATTCCATACATGTGTACTCACCCACTAGATGACCCGTGGGGATGTTCCCACTCTCGAATCGATGGCACAGTGCAGACTGGTGCCATATGAAGGCATCATGTGCTCTGCCAGGGTGTGTGGCACAGATATTGATAATGCGCCCAGTGGCATCACACACCACCTGGCAGTTGACACTGGAAAAGCCCTTTCGGTTCCGATACACCTGGCCGTCGGGGCCAGGTGGCGTGCGAATGGCCACATGGGTGCAGTCTATGGCCCCTAGCACGCCAGGCATATGTGCTACCCTGTGGAACTCCTGCATGTTTGTTGTATGCTCTGCCGCGGTGCTGGGGAAATGGATGTACTCTGCAGCATGAGGCAGCAGTGCGCTGAGGAATTGGGTGAGGATGCGTGACATGGCCGACTGTGTAATGCCTGTGGTGTCCCCTGTCGGCCTCTGGAAGGTGCCCGTGGCGAGCAGGCACATGCAGGCTGTCACCTTGGTCTCCACGGACAGAGCATGACTCCGTCGTGAGGGTGCCTGCATCACATCACTGCACAGCTCGCAGAGCCGTCTCAGTATTGCCCTGTTCAGGCGGTACCGGGCCACAATCGACATCTGTGTACAGCTCGAAGCTGATCGCGGGCACGATACTGCCCTGTCGGGTATACCGCCAGCGGGCCCCCTCCGCGGCCACGCCCCCCTGCATGGTGTCTCACCCTCATTACAGCTTCCATGTGGAAGCTGACACTATCCATCTCCTGGCTTCTGCCCCCGGCTGCTGTTCCTGTGTTACCCCGCTGCCCCACTGCTGCTTCCACTGCACGGGCACCCCACTGGCCTCTCTGTCCTCCTGGACCCACTGTCCCTCTCTGCCCTTCCAGCTCCTGTCTCTCTCTCTCTCTCTCTCTATCTCTCTCTCTCTCTCTGTCTCTCTCTCCCCAGTTTGCGCCCTGCTAGGGTTCTTGCGCCTTCCTTGAAACCTTTTATTTGGCTCAAATCCGGTCCTACGCAACTTCCGGCTCGCCACTCTTGCGCATTAGAAAGTGTTCGGATATCGCATTGCGCACTTTATGCATGGACCCGCCCCCTTCGCTTGCGCATGCCTTCATTTCCATTGCGCTGTTGCTCAGCATGTTTTCGGTGGCGCAACTGGCCCCTTCTGAATATTGCAGAATGGCGCATTTTTGGAGTTGCGCACGCGCAACCCTGTTGCACATGGCGCAACCCTTTTGAATATCTGGGCCCAAGTGTATAGAAAAGCAGCATCATTTTAGCTTTATCTTTGTTTTTACAACAACTGTAGGTTTGATAGTCAGCATTAGTCAGTGGGCAGCTAGCTGGAAGGGGGGTGCAAGAGCCCAAATGGCTGTGTGAGACTTGCGTGGTAGAAATCACCCTGTTTCAGGAAATGCTGAATTGCTATGTCTGTCAAAATGTATAATAAACTGTGAACTATGGGCAGTATTTTTATAAAGGGACAATAATTTAAGTGTTCAGTCGGCTGTAGCACCATGTCTGGAAATGGAGTTATGTTGTTGGCAGCATTGTACATGGGATTGTTAGGTCAAGGCAGAAACAAAGCAGCTACTGTTTAAAAAAATTCACTGACCAAAAAAAAAATCCACAAACAAAGAAAATAAGTTTTTCTAGAATCAGAGTGGAGTCGGGGTAACTCATGGACAAAGCCAATGGACCTGATGTCTGCAAGAAGTGCTAAGCATGCGATGTGCTCAGAGCTACTGATTTATAAAGGAAACTTTTTTTCACTGGGATAACTGTTAAATTGGCAGAGCCTGTGCTAGAAAGTGAGCTGCTAATGTATTTGGGGAATCTGCTGGGGGGACCTTCTGTGGGTGGGGGGAGGCTGGCACTGAACTAGGGAGCGTTGAGGGCCAGTAACACTCATTAAGCTAGAGAACAAAATTGCAGTGATTTCAAATTCAGTGAGAATGTTTTTGCAAATGAGCAGGCATGGTGGTCACAAGGATACTTTAGGTGGTGATGGTGTCAGGTGAATGGCACTTTTTATTTGCTGGGTGTCTATTGAAAGTTAATGTAACCCCCTGGAAGGGGTACTAGCCAATCAGAACCCAGCAAATAAAAAGCTCATTTTCTAACCATGGATGGGTGGTACACTTGACTGGTGGCAAATTACTTAGTATGGTGCCCATAGGGCACTCAGTTAAGATCGCACATGCCAAAACAGTGCGTTCCACAAGAGCGAAGTTAAGAAAACACTGCTCTCCACAACAGCACCCACCCAAACCACGTCAATGGTAGTGGTCCCCAAAGACATGGACCACTACCATGGAAAAAACCCACAGATTTCTGTTTTTGCAGGAGGCTCTGCCCACCCCGCACCCCCCGTTATGGAGGGCTTCACCCCGACCCTCCCTATCTGTATATAATAACCTCTGGGGGGGAGGCAACTCAGGGAAGTGGTGAAATCTCAGGGGTGCTTTATGGAAGGGAAGGGGTACAGCACAGGCCAAACAGGGGTGGGGGGGCAGACACAGTACCCCTACAGGTCGGGATGGGGGAGAAACAAAAAAAAAACATATCCTAACAAAGCATACTTCCTGGGACTGGGAATCAAACCCCGGTCCACCAGCATTCTTCCACCCTCTGCTGCCTGTGGCACTACCCTCTGTGCCATGGCAGCTGTTTGGTGGAACCCCTCCCAGCACAGACTTCATCTCTTTTTCCTCCCCCCAAAAACTGGGACTGCAATACAACCACAGGGATAGCGCTAACCTGACCTGCAGCATTCTATCCCTATCACTGTATTGCAGTTTGCTATTCTGACTGCACACTTTACAACCACACGATTTAGGATTCTCTCTTTTAACTGGTTACCACCCATAATTGCACACTATGTCATTGGTTTGTAAATTATGGGCTGGGACAGACCAGGAGTAGTTCTGCACTTTGCTAGCAGAGGAGTCATATTGCAGGTTCTGTTCCCTGGTGCTCAGCAACCATGGTCTGAGAATAGCCTTTTGGAAATTCACCAAGGTCTTGTTAACCAAGGATGATTAGTACGTTGGCCTAGGATGGCATTGTATTGCAGAGATGGGGTTGGGACATAGCCAAAGGTGGCTCCTGGCTAACATACAGAGAAGCCCACCAGGATGAAGTGCAGCACTGCAGAATTCTGCACTAGAGTTGCTGCAGCAAACAATGCAATTATGCAGCAGTGGGTGTGCAATCTACATGCAGAACACCCTTATAAGCCATGCACTCCCTGCCACCAAGCTTGACTATGGCGCCCAAGCCCTCACTCTAAAAATTACCCCTGACCCAGCCAGGGGCCCACTCTTTCTCACGGTCTCCTACATACCCCAGAGGAACCAGAACCCAGCGGTTCAGTCTCTCATTGACTACCTCACCTCCCTACCACACAAAGCTGAGCAACTCATCCTAGGTGACCTTAACATCAATTGGCTTGGTACCACTGCCTCCCATACCAGGGACTCCTTTACTGCCCTGGACATGTCCCAGATAGTCATCCAGCCCACTAGATTCAACTGGACAAGTGGCTCCAGCACCCTCCTAGATGTAATACTATCGAACTGCCCTCATAAAATTCGGGATATCAATGTCCTCCCTGACTCACTTAGTGATCACTCACCTGTCCTCAGTCTCTGGTTATCCTCCATACTGAAACCTGTGTTCCAGGCCACCTTGCGCTGGCGCCTACACCCCGGGGGTCTCAGAAAGCTAAAATTGCATCTAGCACAGCTGGACTGGTCCCCCATCTGTCACACCCCTGATATTGACTCTGCCCTAGACCTCTTCACCAATGCCTTCAGCAAGGCCTGTGACCTTTTTGCCCTGCCACACCAGAATCTGTACTAAAAAACAAAATGCCACATGGATCTCCCCATCCCTTATCCAAAAACTTAAGCATAGGGATAATCTCTGGCACATCGCTATCAAATCAGGCAAGTTGGCTGATAGACAAGCCTACAATGCAGCGCATAATCAGTGCACTTGGGCCATTAGATGGGCCAAGGCAGAGCACTGTTGGACCACCCACGCATCTACCTGGGGTTCCATCCGGACTTTCTGGGACAGCATGAAAGAGCTTAATGGGAAGACCCGCTCCCCTCCACCATCCCAGCTCTCCATCGATAGCACCGTCACTATGGACCCAACTCGCACAGCTGATTGCCTCAATACTACCTTCTCTGACAAAAGCTCTGTCCTCCCTAACAATTTTTTGACCCAATACCTGCCTCTACCCCCCTTGCCTTGGATTGTCCTCCTTTCTACCTGCACACTATATCCCCCCCCCCTCATAGCCAGGCTGTACATGCTAAAGGCCCTTGGTAGCAACAACCCCAGTTGTGACCCCCTAGACTCCAGGATCCTCCGTCTGGTCTTGGATGTCATCCTAGTCCCCCTTACAGACCTACTAAACCAGTTTCTATGCTTCAGTCAGCTTCCCAGTGCTTGGAAATCAGCCAAAATCACCCCACACATAAGAGTGGAAATCAGTCCGCACCTAACAACTACTAGCCGATCTCTATCCTCTCCCTGCTTTCTAAAGCCCTAGAAAAAAATAGTGTCTATTCAACTCTCTGAGTACCTGGCCAAATATGACATAATGTGCCCAGAACAACATGGTTTCTGCTCAGGACACAGTACCAGTACTGATCTCCTGGAGTTCTCTCAATACCTGCACTCTGCTTTTGACTCCAGCAACCTTGCCGGCACAGTGTTCATAGAACTCTCCAAGGCTTTTGACACTGTTTGTCTCGCTCCTCCTGCTTGACTCCCTCCACCAACTCGGATTTTCCACTGGTCCCCTTGCCTGGTTCTCCAGCAACCTCTCTGCTAGATCCCAGCATATGAAGATAAACAGCTCCCATTCCTATACCTGGCCCAATCATTCCGGGGTACCCCAGGGCTCCATTCTGGGCCCTGTACTTTCCAGCCTCTACCTCAACACTATTACTGGCTCCTGCACAGGAAAAATGTTCCTCTATGCTGATGATGCGGTTCTCTTTGCATACCACCCCGATCCCTCTTCTCTCCAGGTATCTACACCTACAACCAAGCTGAAAAGTGGTTCCTTGACCACCAACTTGTCATTAACTTAAAGAAGACTAAGTCAATGCTCTTCTCCCGTCACCAAAACAAGGCCAAGAATGCCCCCCTCTTCATTCTCCCCAGCACTCTGCACCCACTGGAGCAAGTGACCTCTTACAAATATCTAGACATCACTTTTGACTCAGCTCTCACCTTCCACACCCACATCAATGCCCTATCCTCCACCATAAATTCTTGGATAGGCCTATTATACCATCATAGAGATTGCCTCCCCCAGCGGCTGGCCATCACCTCTTCCATCCTGTCGCTAGTGGACTAAGGCTTGCCCATTTACGCTGCGGCGGACAATACCGTCTTGACTAAAATCCAGCTCTCAATCAATAAGGCCTGAAGACTCCTGACTGGAGCCCCTAGCCACACTCACACTTGCCTGCTGTACTCCACCGCCAACCTGCTTACCTTTGAGAAGCATCTGCACTACCAGACCAGCCTACTCACCAATAAATCTCTTCTACGGCTCTCTCCCCCAGGGTCTTTGCTTCCCTATGGCGTGTGTCCTCATTTGTTGCCACCCATAGCTCTCTCAAGGTTACCTTTCTGGTGCCCACAACCAAGACCTCGTTAGCTGAGATTTCCTTCCATTACCGAGCTCCTGCTTGGTTCAACTCCCTCCCACCCTGCATCACAGACATTGCCAAAATTGGTCCCTTCAAAATTGCCCTCCAGAACCATCTCTTCAAGGCTCATTGTTGTAGATGCACCTAATTAATCCCACTGTGGGATCCTTCTGTCAGGCCTCCCTGACATGACAATGTCCTCCGGACAGCCTATCCTCTCCCTCTCCATCCCACCCCACTCCCCATCCCTACTTCCACCCTCTCCAGGTATTATCTAGGTATGTCCAGGGCTGTACCCCCAATGTAACCCTTGGGTACCTTGTATTTGACTGTAACCTATTATAAGTAATATTATTATGTAACCTATGTGTCCTCTATGTTTAATGTTCTGCACCTGTACTGTTCTCACTGTTGTAACCACACTATGTAACTCTGTCTACCTCCCCCACGATGAGGTGCCTTTGTAAATGAGTCCGTGACTCAAAGGTTGCAAATCTGACTTTTCTAATAAATAAATAAATAAAAATAAAAATGGGAGTTAATTTCTTTTTTCATGCAGTAAACCTGTGACACTGTGCTTCATTCTGGTGGGCTTCTCTGTAAAGTGGCACAAAATACCTAATGGAGCCCTGGCAAGTTTATGCAACAATATGGTTAGTGTGATACAGTATGGGAGCAGAAAATGTATAGCTACTAGCGACAAGTGAATCCTAGCTAAGGATTTTTCTCCTTGATGCTTGGCCATCACTTACTTACTGTAATGCCCTGTGTATCCACTCTTGCCTGCATAAAAGGATACAAATGAGCAGCTCCTATGTTTACCCTTCACATAAATGTCTTAGGATGGACAGGGTAAGGTGAAGTGGGATATCTGGCCTGTAGCTTGGGAGGTCACCTATGGATGTGCTTTATGTTTGACAAAATGGCAAATAAAATTACTTAGTATGTTGTCCTATGATCACACACAGGATCAATGGGTGGCAAAACATGAGGTGGGACTAATTAGGAGTAGTGCTACACTTTGTAGGCAGATGAGCCATGTGGCTGATTCTGTTCCCTGATGTCTGGGGATTATTGGCTGAAATAGCCTACGGAAGGACTCCCGGGTTTTGTATACAGGGGTAGACTAGTATACTAGTCTTGGACAGCATTGTATAGCCAGGACAGGGTTGGAGTGTAGCCAAAGGTGGTTCTAGCTAATCATATAGTTGTGCTGAACACCTGATAGAGTCCCGGATAGTTTATGCCAGTGTGGCACAGAAAGGAAGCAGAAGAAGTATTGCTGTTGGCAATAGGCAGATGTAATCTGAGGATTTTTCTCCCATATAATTGGGTACTTCTTACTTATTGTGTTACAATGTGTACCTACTCTTATGTGCTATGGGATGTAAATGAGCAAACTTTCATGTTTCACATTTATATAAGTATTAATTGGGACACATGCAATTTGTGCCAGCTGTTGCTGCATGGCCTTTAACTAAGGGCTGTCATGGACTGTTGTGCATAATAAGCTACTATTTAAATGGAATGCATGTATATGCATATTTTCCTTTCATAAGTATGATATGTAAGTTTCACAATGTCCATTTGCAAGGAAAGAGCAGAATTTAGTTTGGATAGTTATAAAACATCAGAGGATTCCTTAATTTTAAATTATTGAATTAAATGCACAAGAACTCCTAAGGGAGGATTGGTGAGGGCCTGTCTTGAGGAGCAGGAGTACTGGAGACAGCTGGGCTATAGAGGCTCTCCATGGTTAGTTTATGTGTATTCCCTGTTAGAACAATACCAACTAATCTATCTGTCAAATTATTATAAAAAGGGAATCACTATTAGTATGAAATATAAGAAATATGTAAAGAATAAAATCATAGTGCATTATCCGGGTGTGGACTTTGATGCGATTGTATAATCCAGGTTCTCACCATGGTATGATTCCAATGAGGTCTGGTTTGGCTTCAGATTCTATCACGACCACATTTTGGACCCCAAGCTGAGAAATGCATTTGCAAGCTGTAAATTCGAGACTTTTCCAAGTAATGCGATTTCAGCTAGATTTGCACATTCGCCCAATGCTTCCTAAACCTCCTGTTCCTGTTCAATAGGAGGAACAGAAAACTTATGCCATGTGGCGTTCAGTTGTGCAGGGTATGATAAAGTACGTGCTATGTGGACATACAGTATTTTTTCAGAACTTAGTAACAGTCCAGATGATGCTCTTAAGTTTCTCTTTGCTGTAAATGATTAAAAAATTATTAACAAACTCGCAAATTATTTTTATATAATTAAAACACTTAGGAAAAGGAAACCTTTCATAAGCTGAGTACATATTTTTAAGCTCTTGGTATATTTGTATTACTGTGTGTACTTATATTACTGTGTATATTTTTATTACTGTATTAAGCTGTAATTGCATGCAGCCAATCAATAAATCTTGTTTTAAACCTCAAACCTTAGTACAGTAATTCATATG
Source organism: Neoceratodus forsteri (assembly GCA_016271365.2). Taxonomy (NCBI): domain Eukaryota; kingdom Metazoa; phylum Chordata; order Ceratodontiformes; family Ceratodontidae; genus Neoceratodus; species Neoceratodus forsteri. The sequence continues at coordinate 1,016,592,885 of CM057454.1, read as the reverse complement.
ATGTGTGATTAAAACAAAGTTAGTTAGCAGGATTGAGCTGGTTAAACATTGGTTAAACTGAAAGAAAGGCAAGGAATAAACCCCAAATCAAGTCCATGTGATAACAGTTCAGTTAAAGTCCACAATACTGCTTTGTTGGGCCTGATATATAATAAGATATGTTCAGAATTCTGTTAAATACAATACATGGAGGAAGGTACTCATTGAGTTCTTTCATAAACATCATAAAATGGCATTTGTTTCATACAATTTTTTTACATTACCTTCCTGTTCTTCCTAGTTTTCAAGCTTGACTCTGGCAACTGCCCAGCCCTAAAAGGCAATACTGCCCCTTTTCCTGCAAGTGGGGTCCATGTGGAGTGAGATCCAAGAGTGCTGACAGGCATCATTTTGACAGCAAGGATGTTTTCTCCCCATTTTCTCTTCAGGGTAACCTATTCACTGACCCTCCCCACCCCATGACAATGTGCAGATTTTTTATAGTTACACACATGAAAGCAAACTCCACTGATGTGAGAGCAAGCTTTCTGGTCATTAGGGTCACTGCTGCAGCACAATGCACTTCCAACCCTTCCCTGGCTGGATTAATGACTGCCGGCATCTTGAATCCATTCCTTCAGCTGAGTTACTGACCGATTGCTTTTGACACCAAACCACATGGAAAACACAATTTTCTCATACCTGGAAGAGCCTTCAGTTTAATAGTAAGAAGAAAACAGTACCGTATAAGGTTGCTGTCTCCTTCCTATGTTGTCTTGTGTTAAAACCAGTCATACAACAACAGGAAAATTATGTGTAGGAAATATGGCAATAGCCAAAAAGACAGCAATATCACTCTGCATTAGGTGCCTAGGTTAGGGTCACCCAATTTAAAACAATATTGGGGAGGAAATGTATATGTTCTACTCAGGAACATTCTGGTGCCCATCTTACATTTGAGGGTTGTGTGAAGCATTACTTTGTCATAGCAGATATACTGTCTTGTACATATCATAAAATGTAGCTCTGCATACCCAGAATGTGTAGCAACATTTCTTTTGAGAACATGTAGTGCGAAACTTTATGTTCCAGCATGGATGAGTACAGCTTTGCGTCATTTATACATAATTGCTCTCCTGCATTTCTTTTAGATTCCAGTCCTAAGCTTGAAAACAATAATACAATTTCAGGCAATCATTTGAACAAAGACTGCAACCTGTGAAATTAAATCAGCCTGCTTCAATCCTGAGATGTAAAGAAAGACGACTGCAGCCACACAAGATCGCAAGTATTTTTGCTTGACTCCCTCACTGCATGTCCTCCTGCTGAGTGTTTCAGTGGTGTTCTTACATATTTATTGATCATTGTACTGTATCGGGGCTTACTACTCCATAAAAGGAAGGCAGTAAGGTACACATAATTTTGTACAATAAATATCTGTTTGATAATCACCAGTGCCACTTTCTTGATCAATAAAGCCTGCTAACCAGTACTGACTTGCATGATTTAGGAACAGCAGGAAAAGGGTAGAGAGTTTGTCTACTTTGATCAGGCTCAGCTGAGCTACTAGATTAGAATAACTAATTTCCCCTTCCAGCAGGGTATTTGCTTCCTTCCCTTAATCAAAAATAACTTGCTAAGCTTTTGAAGCATTCCTTACCATCATTGCAAAGCATTCCAGTCCTTCCGAAAGGACAAAGGCAGACCACATCTTGGTTGTCTTTGGGGATGCAGGTGGCACCATGTCTGCAAGGATTCTTCTCACAAGCTGTGAACTGACACAGTTTCCCTAAGTATAACTTAGGACACTCGCAGAACCAATTTTCTGTATCACTAAAGAAAAAAAATAAAGATGCTGGATTTAATAAGAGCAGTCCTCTTATAAGAATATTGTTTCCTGCAAAATAATTTAATCAGATTTGTTTGTGTGTTTGTTTTCTTGTTTATTTATTATTTCACTTTTGTTAACCAGGTGGATACACTGTGACTAGACAAATAAATGCCTTTTTTTTCCTGATACAACCTGGGAGAGTACAAAAGAAACAACATTATAGTTAATCAGGAATTACAGGTAGAGCAAGGCAGGATGAAATTACAGGTACAGTATAGAAGGATAAGACTACCAGAAACAAACCACAACACAATAAGATTTCATTTGACAATATGAAGCAAACACAAATAGTAATTTGTCTATATCAGATATGATGAAAAACAGTACAGTAGAAAGCAAAATGGGCAACATCTTTATGCAAACAGACAAAGCAGCCTAAGAAAGTTCCCAACTTTCAGCCAGGTTTTGTATTTTAGAGTAGTATCATACTACTTAACATAGAAACCCTACCATACCCTAAAAGATCACTTCCCAGTGCAATATCTATGGGCAGTTAAAGCGACAAGCCCCCCTTCCCAGACCACAGTCAGCTGAGTCCTAAACAAACACAAGGTTCCTCAATTTAAATCTTACTTGACCCAAATTGATTGGAGCTTCTTAGATGCCATTCCCAATATTGACTCAACCCTAGAATTCTTTGTCTCCAAGTTCACATATGTCAAGTAGCATCATTTCACCAGAATCACAGGGATTGCAAAAGCCCATTTCAGTAGAATCATAGGGGTTGCAAAGCTCTCCACCTTCAAAATTTTATATAAGTAAACACTAGGAAAAGCTAATTTTAGGGCATTTTATGGGTTGCAAACAAATCATAGGGTTCTCAACTGCAACCCCTGGCTACCCCTACATGATACCCCTGCACATGCCTGTGGTAAATTTGCACCCTTTAAAAAACACAAGGCAAGAGGAACACCATCAGGATGGATCATCCCCAACCTCCTTGCCTGTATGAGGAATATGGACAATCTGTGAGCTCTGGCCAGGGAAGCAGGATCCTCTGTCTGCCTGCAAAGGTGCACAGAAGCCCATAATAAGTGAACCAATATGATTAGAAAGGCCAAATCTGACCTCTATAAGGACCAGAAGATGCAGAACTGGAGCAATGGCAAAAGATTCTGGGGCAATGTCTTGGAGTTTCTTGGCAAGGAACTTAAAATCACTCCTCAAATTCTCATGGCGGAGGGTCAAGATGTCCTTGACCCCACTGAAATTGTCAGTTACTTCAATACTGCTTTTACTGACCCCAGTTCCATCATTGCACTTAGCCAGTACATACCTTCTGCAGGAAATCCAGTCCTAAAGCCTCCTAGATAGTGTCTCTGAAACAGCATACCCTAAATTCTACTGCAAGGCTGTTTCAGACAAAGACACCTTGAAATACACAGTATGGTACCTGGCAAAACTAGGTGTGGGACTAATGTGGTTGATATGAAACATCTTGCCTGGTGGTAGAAGAACTTTCCCATCCCATCTCTAGAATTTTTCACTTTTCTCTGTGCTACCCACAGTTCCCTGAGAGGTGAAAATCCACACTGGTTACACCAGTTTTCAAAAGCGGTGACTGCACTGGCCTTTGCCAGTTACAGACCAATTTTTAATCTTTCCCCCATCCAAGGCCCTTGGGAGAATAGTCTCGGACCAACTTGTCATACACATTGAAAAATAGTGTCCATTGTGTATAGCAGCAACCCTTCCAGAAGCTACACAGCGCCAACATGGTGTTGTTAGAATACACCAACTATGTTCATGAAGCCCTTCATAATAGTGACCTTTTGGAGATATATATATCAACCTTACTAAGGCAAGACCTTCAACCTGGTCAACCATAAGCTCCTACTTAACAACCTCCTTGGCCTGGGTTTGTCACAGAACACAGTTGACTTTTACAGCTATCTCAGCAACCACTCCCAGCATGTGAAGATTCCTAAATCTTTGTCTGATGCAAGGGGTGCATCTGTTGATGTCTCCAGGGCTCCATCCTGGGCCCACTCCAATTTGGCCGCTTCATAAATCAACTGCCTGGTGCCTGTCAGACAGCCAGTTACTCCTCTATGCTGCTGATGCTGTCATCTATTCTGAGAACCCTGAACTTTACAGCCTCTCCACCACCCTCCACAGTAAGGTCAGGTCACTAGAAAGCTGGTTCTCCAATAACAAACTGGTCTTCAATTAAAAAAAAAAAGACTATGCTGTTCTCTAGTCTCCCACAGATGAGGAAAGTTTCACCCTTTGTCATTCAAAATAACTGCAACAAAACTTGAACAGGTGGAGTAACTCTGGATGACACTGTATCTTTTACTCCCCATGTTGATAATCTAGTGGCCATAGTTAACAGAAGACCGGGCACCCTGTACCATAACTGGAACAATTTCACTGGGGATGCTAGACACCTTAATGTAGCCATCTTCCTTCTGTCAGTTGTAGATTATGGTCTTTCTGTTTATGCAGCTGCTGGGTGCAGAGAGCTCTCCTCCAACTACCACCTTCTGCTGCCTGTCCTGCAATCAGCTCTTAATCCATCCAACCAGTTTTTCCTTGCTCCTAGACTGCTCAACATGCTGATCATCCTTCCATGAGACACTAAGTCAAAGGCCTAGCAGAATTCCATGGTAAAGGCCATCTACTGCATGGCCCTTATCCAGTGACTGCATCACCCAGTCAAAAAAGTCAACCAGATTTGTTTGACATGATCTGCCAGATACAAACTTATGTTGCCTGTCATCCTGCAGACCATTCCCATCCAGGAAACTCACCAGCCTTTCCTTAAAGATAATCTCCATTTGCTTCCCCACAATGGTTGTAAGGCTCACTGGTCTGTAGTTCCTTGGTTCATCCTTGGGCCTACTCTTATGGAAGGGCACCACATGTGTCAACCACCATTCCTTGGGTACACATCCAGTACTCAGAGAAGTGTTAAACAGGTCCACCAGTGGTCCTGACAGGACTTCTGCCATCTCCTTCTGGACCCTTGGATGTACTCTGTCTGGTCCTGGTGCCTTATACATTTATTGGGACCTAAGGCCCTCCAACATCCTGTCCACTTGGATCTCTACATTCGTTACCTCCTTTTCCCTGATCCCACCCCACCTTTCCCCTGTGGCACAGGCCCATCCATCTCCCTGGTAAACACTGAGCAGAAGTACTTGTTTAGTGCTCTGCCCCCTTATCTGCCAACCCTCCATCTTTCCTAATCCTTACAATCTGGTCCTTACAATGGTTCTTCTCCCTTATATAGCTGAATAAATCATTTTCTTCTTCTCTGATCCCCTGTACCAGCCTTAGCTCTCTTGAAACCTTGGATGCCCTTACCACTCTGCTCTCCTCTCTGGATTTCTTCATGTATTCCTCTTTCTCTTCATCCTGGTTAGATCTCTTATACTTTCTAAAGGCAGATCTCTTTTCTCTCACCTTCTCCACTATCTCTCTACTCAGCCAGCTTGTTTTTTTGCTTTGGCACTTTGTACAAGAGTTAGGGGCCTTTGCCAGACCTAGCTTTATGTTGGTCCATTTCTGTTCGGCATCCATGTTAGGACTGATGTTAGCTAGGTGTTCTTCCAAAATGATTCCCATCCTGCCGAAGTCTGCTCTTTTAAAGTCCACAACTTTTGTTTTTTTATTGGCTACCTTCTTCCCTAGATTGAGGGAGAACCACACTGTGCAGTAGTCACTTCCTGTTAGGGGGCCTTCCACCCCATGTCCTGGACATGTTCTCCATCTGTCAGCACCAGGTCCAGAATGTTCCCCTTCCTGGTTGACCCTGTTACTTTCTGCATAAGGAAACCATTCTAGAAGGCCTCCAGGATGACCTGCTGTCTGGCATTTGAGGTCGTTGCCATGCTCCAATCCACCCCTGGCAGATTGAAGTCCCCAACCACCACCGTGTTTCCTTTACTGCTAAGCCTCCTTATTTGCTCCCCCAGCTCCCTGTCAATCTTTTCATTTTGGGGCTATACACAACCCCCTATCTAACCTTCCTACTCTTTGAGTTCTGTAGATAGACTCATAAGGCTTTGGCCCTGCCCTCTTCCCCTTCTTTCCTGTTGCAGAATATCTCTTCCTTAATATATATAGCCACCCCCCTTTCCCTTTAACTCTTTACCTACAGTACTGTTTGTACCCAGGGATCTCTAGATCTCAGTCCTGATAATGGGTGGCCCATGTTTCAGTGATGGCAGCTTTGTCCAACTACCCTTCTGCCATCAAAGCCTGCAGTTCATCGGCCTTATTACATAGACTTCTTGCATTTAATGAGACCACCCTCCATTGTGAATTCTTCCTCATTGCCCGTACCCTCACCCCTAACCCCTTCTCTTTTTGAGTTCTGCTTCTTTCTTTCTTTCTGCCTAGTTTTGGGGGGAGGCCTAATGGACTCTCTTGCCTGGTGGCACTGTTTGCTGCTCACCCCATCACTCCTCCCCACCTAGTTTAAATTATACCTAGTTTCAATAAATTCCCCCAGCTTTTTCTTTAGGATCTCTGAACCCTCCCTACTCAGGTGCAGGCTATCCAGTGCATACAGGTCTTTATTCTCCCATGTTCTACCCCACCCCACACCAGTCCGTATCCTATGGACTCACACCATGCCCCCAGCCATTCGTTGAACTCTGAAATTCTTTGTTTCCTGGTTGTGCTAACTCTCAGTACTGGAAGAATCTCAGAGAACACCAATGTCCTTCCCTCTTTACTGCATATCCTTTCTACTTCCTTGAATCTCTCCTGTAGTTCTACTCTACTCAGCTCTACTCCCTTCCAAGTCATTTGTTTCCAGGTCCACCACAATATGAGGTTATTCCACTAGCCTCCCCACACGCCTATTAATAAACTGTCCCTCTTTCCCCGCTGTCATGCCAGGCATGCACTCCACCACTATGTGGCTTTTCCTGGCTCCCCTACCACCCCATCGTACACCCCTTAGTATTGTGTCCCCCAGGATGACAACCCTTCCTCCTTTATCCTGCTCACCTCTCTGGTGCTTCCCATTCCGCTGCTCCTATTCTCGGTCCTCTTCCTCTGATTCCACTCCTCTAGGCTCCTTTGTCCCACTTGACCTCTGTTGAACCCCTACAATAGACCCGCCCTGCTGCTCCTTACTACTGCCTGGGCTAGCTGATTCCATACCCCTACCATTCCCTGCCTGCACTCCCCTACTCCTTTCCGAGTCAGCTTCCCCTTGCTTTGCATTTGCTCCCTGTCTGCCACTGGCCCCAGTGCCTCCCTTGATTCTTGCTCATCCTCTCCAATCCCCCTCACTACTCCTACCCTGACTGGCTGCCCGCCCACTTTACATTCCCCACCAGCATCCTCCCAAGCTTTCTTGAGTCTTCTTCCCCCCTCCTGTTTTACTTCCCGCCATGTCCCTGCCGCCCTCCGATGCACTGACCCTGCTTCCGGCCTCACTTCTGGCTCCCCTGCCTTCACCTCTGCCCTGCTCCCCTGCCTTCTCTACAACTGCCCCCCCCATTGCTCCAGGTTTGCTAGCACTGAGAACCTGTTCTTATCCTCTCTCCTTTTATCCCAAGCTTCCCCATCCTCCCTTCCCTATGACTTCATTCCATGCTCTGCTTCTTTTGCCATTTTCCCCTTTTCTTGATTTCCTTCCACTCTTCGGCTTCAGGTCTCAACTGCTCTTTAGTGATAGCATGGTTATTCCCCTGAATCCTATCCCCTTGTTTTTCCTTTTTCCCACCTGTTTCATTGACTTGGTTAGTCCACCTTAGGTTCCTTGGCCCCTGTTGTTCCCTTCTGCCCCACCCTCCCCACCTACTCAGCTCCCTTCTCAGTCTTACAATCTCCTCCTTAAGTTGCCCCATCTGCCTACACACCATACAACCCCCTGCTCTCCAAGCAATCCCCAAGAAGATAGTCACCTCACAACCATTGCAGCTTGCCACCTGTTATGGCTCCCCTCCTGACTTGCTGCCCCCACCCATACCCCCACCCCCTTGCCTTTCCCCATGCCTGCCAATGCTCAAACCCCCATATCTCTCCATCTTCCTTGTTCTTCTGATCTAGTTTAGTCCCACCTGATCCCCTCCTACTATTAACACATCAGCCACCTTGCCTCAGTGTTTTATCTACTCTCCTGACATCTGGGACCTTGTGTACCCTGCCCAGTGAGGCCTGCAGCCTGCAGTCCTCCTTGCAGACACTCTGCAGATGTCCCTTAGTCAGGCACCACACTCCTGCTTAGTGGCACTCATGCTTCAGGGTCACTCATGCTAGGGGTTGCTTGGCCCCCTGAGAAATATATATTGACTGGAGCCTCCCTACTGGCTGGCCAAGTCATGTGGTCTATGGCCTGTGCACCAGTCCCTCGCTCAGCTTCACTCTCTCAGCACCCTCCCACCACCCAGTTCCACACAATTCCCCACATAAAATGCCCTCCAAATCACCACAGTTCCTCCCCAAACCGATTATGGAAACAAATAATCAGATTTACTTCCCTCCATTGATGTTCCTTACAGGCCGGCACCTGCAGCAGATAACATACTGTGCGTAGTAACATACTGTATATAGTGACATAGTACTTCACATACTGTACTTAAGAGACCCTTTTCAGAGTGGGATGACACACAACTTCACAAGTTATATAGATAAACTTCAGTCTTCATATAGTCATACACAGTAAAATATTTTGTTAAGTTATTACATGCTGTATTCATTGTCTTGCACTGTATTGTCTCAATGGTTTGTACTCTCCCCCGGTTAACAAAAACTAACTAACACACTAACTAACTAACTAACTAACTATCACTTAGGCAAAATTTAAATATTGATGGTTCATCTGTGCAGTCCAGTAAATTTTGTCTTATCACACAATAAATAGTTGCTATAATGCAGTAGCTCCCCCATTTCATAATTTCCTTCAAATCCACAATACTCATGAATCAGTCTGAAATTTGCACTTCACCTTAATTTAGTGTCTAAGAGATGAGGTGCTTTAAAGTCATTAATTTGGCTTTTGACCCTCCTAGTAAATGATGGTAAGCAGCATTTCTTTTCACATTCTTATATAGATAAATGATGTCTCTGAACTGTCTATTGGCTAATCAAGAGTGTCTTCTTGAAACACCTTTGCATTCAAGAACTGCGAAGTGAAGCTGAACAGTTCTGGAATGCAAAAATGCCTCGAGATGACACTGTTGTTAGCCAAGAGACATCTCAGAGACACCATTTAAATTTTATTAAGTCTTTTTTTTTTAGTTATTGTATTTTAAGCCTCTGTGTTTCAAGACATTTCAAGTGTTCATCAGACCGGACTGTCGGCAGTGTCAGAGGCGAATCATTTTTTCCCCTATGCAATCGTCTGTCTTAGCATACCAGTTTTCAAAGGATTTCATTTGGTTTTAGTGAAGTTCAGTGCAGTGGTTGTGTTTGTATTCACCTTGGTGCTTTTCAAACAAAGGGAAAAAAACTAAAGGACACACCAGAATAAAGATTGTAGCCAAAATATGTTGGGACCCATTTGTGTGACTTAAGGTGGGGGATGGATACAGCTCTCACATTACACCTTCACTTTCACTAGTGTTACAGGAAAAAAGTATATCTATTGAATCTAGTTGTTTTTACATTTTAGTTTAGTTCAGAACTGAAAGGGAATAAACAAGAATAATACATAAGAGATTTTCCAGATCAAAAGGGGGAGGGACACGAAAGGGCATTAGCTGAGATTGGAGGGGGGAGATTCAGGAGGGAAATCAGGAGACACTTTTTCACAGAAATGGTGGTGGACAAGTGGAATACTCTGCCTGAGGAAGTGGTATCCTGTAGAACAGTGGGCAGATTTAAGAAGGGGTGTGGCAGAGTGTGTGTGGGGGGGTTGTTGTGAGGAGGGGAGGGCAGGGTGGGGCAGCTGCATTTTGAGGGGCTAGCTGCACAAATGAGCAGACTCGATAGACCACGAGGCCTGTTTCTGCTGGCATTTCATATGTTCATATGTTCATAAGGATAGCATATATTGCACGTTACTTAGCCACTTCTTCGTATTATATCCCTCGGGCCCATGGTATATTAAAACATTTCATTAAGTTCTGGCTATACCACCTATGTCTTTCCTTAGCTGGTGACAATGAATCTTACCCTGGTCTCCCTAACGTAGTTAGTTCAGTAAACTTTCCCCAGTGATTCTCTACAAAGGGTCTTAAAATAGCCCATATCAATGTACGCAGCCTGACAGCTAACTTTGATGAGCTGGAGGCTTGGGTGCCTCATTATTCCCCAGACATCCTTGGGATAACTGAGACATGGCTAAAGTCAACTATACTGGATTCCACGTGTACAATAAAAGGTTATAGGCTTATTAGAGCTGATTATGCTGCTGCTAAATGGGGGGGGGTCATTATTCTATGTTAAGGAAAATCTTTCTGTCACAACGATTCATGCCAAAACCCTCTACATGGTTCTTGTCCTTGGGAACACTAAAAAAGTACATTTACTATATGTCTATGATCCCCCAAGGTGTGGTTTAAATAGTCTGATGGATGTCCTAAACTATGTGGGATCCCTGTGGGGCAAATTCAGGGAGGTGTGTAGACTCGTGAAGGCAGCCAAGGTAGCCAAGGCATCAAGAGAACTGAGGCTAGCACAGGGGATCAGTGAAGGTGAAAAGGATTTATTTAGGTATATACAGGAGAAGAGAATGACTAAGAATCAGATTGTTAGGATCAAGAATGGCAGTGGTTGGGCAGAAAAGGGAGCAGAGCAGGCAGAAGTACACAACAAGTACTTCTGTTCAGTATTCACCAGGGCAGGACCCTTACCTAAGAGGACAGGTGGGGTGGGAGTGGGGGGGGAGGCAATCACAGATGGAGTAATCACAGAGGAAAGGGTGTTAGAGGGCCTTAAGTCCTTGAGGGTAGATAAGGCACCTAGGCCTGATGGAGTTCATCCTAGAGTCCTGAGAGGCTGGCAGAGGTCCTGGTGAGGCCACTGGTGGACCTGTTCAACACTTCTCTGGATACAGGGTAGGTGCCCAAGGATTGGAGAGTGGCACATGTGGTGCCCCTCCATAAGAGCGGGCTCAGGGACAAACCAGAGGACTATAGGCCAGTGAGCCTTGCCGCAATTGTAGGAAAGCTAATGGAGGCTATCCTCAAGGAAAGGCTGATAAAATTTCTGGAGGATAACTGCCTTCAGGACAGCAAACACCATGGGTTTGTCTCAAGCATATCATGTCATAAGAATCTGGTAGACTTTTTTGATTGAGTGATGTGGGCACTGGACAAAGGTAATGCAGTGGATGTCCTTTTCCCAAACTTCAGCAAGGTTTTTGACTCAATGCCTCATGGTAGGCTGATCAGCAAATTGAGCAACCTGGGAATGGGCAGGAAACTGGTTACAAGGGTCAAGAGCTGGTTACAGGATAGGCAGCAGAAGGTAGTAGTTGGGGGGGGTTGAATTGTCAGAACCCAGAGCTTGGTGCTGGGACCAGTGCTGTTTAATGTTTTCATAGCTGATATTTCAGATGGGATACAAAGTAAGATCAGCCTCTTCACTGATGTCACTAAGATCTGTGCTGAAGTGGATAGTGGGGAAGATGGCAAAGTACTTCAGGAGAACTTGGCAAGAGTGGAGGGATGGTCAAACACATGGCAACTTGGGTTCAATGCCAAGAAGTGCAAAGTCATGCACTTGGGAGCCAAGATCCCCAGAAATAGTTACTGGTTGGGACTGGGAGGAATGCAATTATCCACATCAACGGAGGAGAAGGATCTGGGTGTTCTGGTAACAGGGGAAATAAGCCACTCAGCCCAATGTAGGAAGGCAGCTGCAAAGGCCAACAGAATGCTGGGGCGTATTGCAAGGGGAATTACTTCTAGGAGAGGGGAAGTCATCCTGCACCTGTACAGGTCCCACATGAGGCCGTACTTGGAGTACTGTATGCAGTACTGGCACCCCTACTTGAAGAAGGACATCAAGCTACTGGAGAGGGTGCAGTGCAGGACAATGAAAATGATCCTGGGACTGGGGGATACATCATACCAGGAGAGACAGATAGCTCAAAAGTATTTCCTGGAGGATAGAAGGGAGAGGGGGTATATGATTGAGATCTTCAAGTACCTGAAGGGCATGAACAAAGTAAGCATCGAGAGTATTTTCAGAACAAAAGATGGGAGGGAAACCAGGGGACACAGTATGAAATTGGAGGGAAGCAGATTCAGGAGGGAAATGAGGAGGCACTATTTTACTGAAAGGGTTGTCACAGGGTGAAACTCACCACCGGAGGAGGTGGTATCACTGCGTACAGTGAGCTACTTCAAGAGGAGGGTGGGACAGGATTAAGGGGAGCATTCAAACCTGGAGGGGATGGATGTGAGGGAAACAGGAAGAAAAATGAGTGGGGCCAAGGAGAAGGGGGGCAGCTGCAGTCTAAATGGCTGAAGTGCTGCACACTTGAGCAGACTAGATAGACTGTAAGGCCTGTATCTGCTGGCAATTTCATGTGTTCATATGTAAATCTGAACTTCTCCTCCTAGGGGACCTAAATCTGGACTGGTTGGGGAAAGAATCGGGCAAGTTTGATGCTGAGATACGTAGGCTCCAACTAACACAGCTGGTCTCCCTCTCAGCACTCAGCAGTCTCTGTTAGACTGGATCATTACTAACAGAAACGAGCATGTGTGGGCTACAGATGCTATGCTGGACTCTGTTAGCAACCACTTGCCTGTCTACTGTGTTTGGAAGGTGAGTACCATCAAGACCCCACCTAAGGAAATTCTCTTTAGAGATTTCTTCAAACAAAATATTGGTGCATTAACCTCTGATCTCTACCATATGGATTGGTCACCTCCTTACCAGATGTCTGACATAGAGAAAGCTTTTCATTTCTTCCTAACCTCTGTTCAGGATCTACAAGACAAGCATGTCCCCTTGAAGAAATTAAGAATCAGAGGATCAGTGACCAGATGGCTGCATAGCGACCTACTAGCATCCATTAGGAGAAGAGACAAATCCTGGGCCAAAGCCAAACTTTCCATGTCTCCCACAGACTAGGCAGAGTACTGAAGACTGAGGAAGGAATGCAAACTAGCCATACAAACTGCAAAATGCACCAACTACAGGCAGCTTCTCCATGCATCTGGAAGTGTCTGCTGTGGATTTTGGAGCCATATAAAATCATTCATGAGTTAGGGAAACAACACCTCCATATCTGAAATGACACTGGATGGAGTTAATTGCAATAACACTAGCAAGACAGCTAACACCCTTAACACCTATTTTGTTGGCATCTCGGATTATATTAAGTTGACTGGACAGTGCCCTACCGCAAAATCTAGTCCTGCAGAACCAGCCTCCCTTCCTCTCAGTCTCAGGTCTGTTTCTATCACTGAGGTTCTTCATCTCCTAAAAGCCATCCCAGCTTGGGGATCAGATGCATTGGATGGGCTATTACCCAGGTTTATAAAAACTGTTGCCCCTCTACTTGCTGCTCTGATCACTAGACTTTTCAATTTATACCTGACTACAGCATCTGTTCCTATGTGCTGGAAGATTGTTTGGGTGGTTTCTGTTCGCAAAAAAGGAGATACCAAGAATATGGAGAACTACTGCTCAATAGCCATTATCTCAGTTCTGAATAAGTTACTTGAGAAGGTCATAGCCACTCAGGTGACTGAACATCCTCAACATAACTTATTATCCATGGCACAACATGGCTTCAGGAAGGCACTCAGTACAATCACAGCCCTCCTACTATTTACAAATGATGTAAAGATGGCCATGGACAAGGGCATTCTAACAGGGGCAGTCTTCATTGATCTCACTAAGGTGTTCATCCTAGTGGGTCACCCCGCTGTTAATATCTAAACTTAACACCCTGGGTTTTTCGTCTTCTACCATTTCCTGGTTTGCAAGTTACCTTGTCAGACGTCAACAATTCATGTAGATTGAAAAAGTTAATTCGGAGCTCTCACCTACTAGAATTGACATCCCTCAGGGATCCATTCTGGGTCCTTTACTATTTTCCCTGTCTATCAACGGTTTGCCCTCAATGGCTGGCCCATGCTCTACATTACTCTATGCAGATGATATGGTGCTTTACACTAGTGCCACAGATATACCCAGGATAAATTCAACCCTGACAGAAGTTTTTGATCTCACACAACCCGGGCTTAGGCAGAATAGACTCCAAAATACTAAGAAGACTGTAGCCATGATATTTGGTTCTGCGCCAAGACTCAAAGCCTGCACTTCCTCGCTTTACCATCCTTGGACCTGGTGGTACACTACTTGATGTGGTGGGATCCTTTAAATACCTTGGGGTCACCCTGGACCCTGCCCTGCATTTCAACCTCCATTTGGCAAACATCTGCAAGTTCATAAATATTAAGCTGGGCCTTGCCCTTAAAGTCAGGCACACTCTCACCACTGCTGCTGGATTGGCTGTTGCACAGGGTGTTCTGGAACTAGGGATCACACATGGTTTGGGTACCTATTTTGAAGCCAAAAAAGGGGTCTTTGACAAATGAAACACGTGTTACAACAGTACCTGCCACTTTGCCTTGTCAGTACCCTGGTGGACCCATTGCTGTGTCCTGTACTCAAGCCTTGAGTGACTCTCCCCATCATCCTACTGACCTTAAACTGCAGGCTGTACAGTTGATAGTATTTTAAGAGCTGGCATACCAACTACTCTTGCCAGCATGTAAAAGCACACCCCACACGTGTATCCCCTCAGCTCTGAGGATGGGTCTCTCCTCAACATTCCTAAATGTGTTACAAAGATGAGGGAGCATGCGTTCTCTGCATTTGTGCCCAAGCTATGAAACGCCCTTCCTTTGACCTTAAGGCAAGCAAAGTCCCATCAGGGTTTTAATAGTGACCTTCACAATTTTCTCTTGAACTCTGATAAATGCTCATGTGTTTGACCTGTTTACTACTAATTAACTGGCATCATGTGTTTTTTTTTTCCACAGGGCTCCTAGCACTTCATAGGTATCATAAGTGTTACAAGCCAATGAAGACATTGCGTCCTTAATGCTTACCAGAGAAAATCAATTTAGGCAAAATTTAACTTTGTCATCCATTGCCAGATCGAAATGATGCTTAAAGGAATCCATGTTTGGGCTATTTACAACCTCATCCGGGAGTTGATTCCATATGGAGACAGTCCTATGACTAAACCAGTTCTTTCTTTTCAAAGTTTTCCATTTGCCTAGATGTAATTGTTTGGAATGTCTTCTATTACTAACACTACAATCACTAATAGCTATTCTAAGATCATTACTGAGGGTGGGGTCACTTAGTGCTCTAGAGGTGAGACACATGTCTCCTCTCAATCTTCTATACTGTAAGGTATACATGTTCAGGAGTCTCAACCTATCCTCATATGGCTTGTCACCCATCCCTAAAATGGCTTTGGTGAATCTTCATTGGACTCTGTCAATCCTTGTGATGTCCTCGCTGTAATATGTAGACCACACCTGGGCACAGTATTCAAGGTGCGGCCTTACCAAAGCTATGTACAAGGGGAGTAACACCTTACTAGTTTGACTAGCTATGTGTCTAAAAATACAATTTAGGATATGATTAGCTTTATTAATTTGGGTTCTGCAGTGTGATCTGAATTTTAGTTAGGGCTGACAGTTATTCTCAAGTCTTTCTCTTGATTTGTTACAAGTAGGGTATCATTCCCCAATTTATATTTAGTATGATTTGTCTCTGATCTGCTGTTATAGTAAAACTGTTTTAGTTACCTCTGTAGTCATGTAACTCCATGGTGCAGTATTCACTTATGTAACTCCATGGTGCAGTATTCACTTGTTTACTACTGTTCTTGCTGTCTGTAACTGCTAGAAATTAGGCTATGCTCATCCAGTACAATGTCTTGGAATTCTATGTAGATTGGTAGAACAGTGTTCATGTTTTTTTATTGTTTGGATTACCCTGTTGCTGCTGCTCAAGTTGTCTGTAACTTTCCCAGGTCATCCCTGAAAATGGGCAATTGCTGTTGTCTATTGTACTTACCTGGTAAACAAAAACTAAATAAATAAATAGGTGCTGCTTTTGGTCTCTGCTGAACTTGGTATGTGGTCTCAAGTTTTGTACCTTGTTAACGGTTAGTTTCTGACTAAATTGTGCATATTTGTCATTTTTTTATAGCTGCTAGTAGCCTGTAATGGAATACTATTCTGTTTTCTATGAGCTAATACTAGGAGACATGTCATGGTCTTGGTAGTAAGATTAAGTCAAACAACGATTAGTTAGCAAAAAAAAAATGTGAATGCTGCAGGTGGTGACGCTACAGTGCATGAAGACCTCTACACTGTGTAAGAGGCTTTCATGTTCTGCAGCCTTATACTTTCACTTGTAAGGCACTAAAAAGAAATGCTTTATAATAAGGATAACAGGTTTTGTGGAACACCTTAACCAGGTAGTAGTGCTCAGGGCCAGATTTACATTGTTGCCTGCTATAACCTTGAAAAGTCTCTCTTCCCTGTTATTCATATAATCAGAAAATGTTTAACAATCAGTCTTTGGGGGATCCAGGTCCAGCAGTAAAAAAATTAAAAATATCTGTGTAGTCACTGACTGAGTGTTGAAAGCTTAACTTCTGAATGATGAACGAGACCATCAGTTGGTTGGCACAACTCAATACATAATAAACAGTCCATTTTTTAATCATAGCACTACATCTCCATGCCTTGCTTCCAGGTGACTTTGACTCCACAGGTTTTTTTACTGCTAGACTTCAGACCTCTGAAGATTGAGTTCTGGAAGGGGGGAGGATACCACTAGATGCTGGGAAGAGTGGGAATGGGATGAGGAGTGTCACTGAATACCACTAAGTCTTGTCTGTAGATGGGGTGAGAGATGGAGCACCAGGGTTACCAGATGATGCTTGGCACAGGAGTAGAGAGGTTCACCACTGGATATCAAAAAATTTTGGCATGGAACAGTGAGGACAAGGGGTGCTACTGGGCACTATAAAAATACTTGGCAGTGGATAAAGGGAGCATGGAGATTACCACTGGATACCAGGGAGACTGGCACAACATGGGAAGAAGGAAGCCACTAGATGCGAGATATGGATCAGGAAGAGGGTGTCACCGTTTACTAGTGAGTGATTGGCATGGGACTGGGAGATACAGGGGTTCCACTGGACACATGGGTGTGTTTATCATGGGGTGAGAAGTGGGAGGGGTTATTCTGTAGAGCAGGGAGTGTTTGACTTGTGACAAGAAGAGGCTGATACTGAACACCAGAGAGCGCTTGGCACATAGCTGGGAAAAGAGAGGAGAGGGTGCCATGGGGGGAGGATAACACATGCATCTGATTGAGTTCCATGTGCCAGACCAGTCCATTTGGGAGTGTATTTTTAAAGCATGAACATGTTCAACAAAAGCTAGGTTAAGATAATGTCAGGGTGATGGACATACGGTAGCACAAAAGTCAAGAAATCTAGTTGGGGTTTATGAGTTGATCACCCTTACTGTGCCTCTTCTGCCAAATAATGTCCTTGGCCCTTTGGTTATCTTAATGTAAAGTCTTTTACAATTAATATCTATATCCCTTTTCTTTTCAAAATAAAATTGTCCTTCTGAAATAAAAAAAAAATTTTAGATCACTGTATGAACAACATTTATGAGTTTCAATGAGATATGGCCATTATCACAGCCTGAAATTGCAGCTAATTCACAGTTAAAGAGCCTCTTTAAAGGAATGGACTGTAATGGTGTATGTATTTATATTGATTCTAAAACATATACGATTATTGTGAAATATTTTAGAATAGATCAATAGAAACAAATGGTGGTAAATATATCTCAAAATGCAAATTTAAAAGAAATATACTTCTAAAGGGAAACAACCAGCTCAGCTGTCTTCGGTAATGCAACACAGATCATTAGTGTTCTTCAAAGGAGACCACCCACGGCTTGAGTCAGGAAGGTTCTCAGCTTGAAAGTGCTTAAAAATGAATTTTTGTGAAGAATGCCTGCAGATACCTTTTAAAATGAAAATTACTATCAGCTGCAATATTAAGGTCCTATTTATAGTTCTACTGCAGAGACCCAGGGATGAACTTATGCAGAAAAGTCAAGGTTCTTTAGCTTACACACTTGTATGAGACTGCTTTAGAATTACAGTATATTGCTGTTGCTAAGTAATACTGCAGATTCAAAAGGGTCTAATCAAGCCTTTCATAATGATCTTCAGAAATGTGCCTACCTACAAAAATATTATCAATGCGTCAATATGCCTAGGCCAAACAGCACTTCAGTAATAGACTAAAAATGGAATTCAGATGAACTTCGTATTTTGATACAATTGAACTAAAGTGAAGCCTTTATCAGGGTGGTAAACCTTCACTAATTCCTAGTTTGTTTCAATTTTTACAGGTAAACTGAATATTTACTGTAACTTTGAAAATGAAAAGGATGAAATGGTAGGGACAATTGTTCATTGCTGGAAGCTTTGTTTCCCTTTTTGCCAGATCCCAGTAGGCAGGACTACAGCTGATGTTACATGTACAGACCAGAAGAGAAAATGACAGCAGGGGGCTGTTGTGTTTACAAAGTAACTCAAACTAAGTTTTACCAGGCTGAGATCTTGTTTCTGCTGCTTAGACTCTGGTTTTGCCTGCTGTGGGACCCTGATTTTGCAGAAGAATACTCTAGGACCCCACAAACAATCTCAAGTGATACGTGCTCAGTGGTTGCACTGGCCACTTAGAGCCAATCCCTTGTTTTCACCCCATTGTGCAACATATGAGCAATGGGGTTAAATGTCTTTCCTTGCTGCTTGGACAGTTGTGACTATGCAGAGAAACAGGCAGAGACTAGCTTAGTAATTCTGGTCTGACAAGCTTATTAGGGGCTAAGCCATGTTCAGCCACTTGCTGGCCGCCACATAACAAGTGACAAGCCACAGGGCCACCCTGTCCTGTAAAACTGTTACAAGGAGTTTTACAAGGGGTGCAGGCCTGTGATTCAGAACAAAGGTTCCATTGTGGGAAGGGATTAGGTGGAACAGGTCATGAACAATAAAAACGGGTCTACAGAGGAAGGAATCACTAGACAACAGGGAAAAGGATTACATGTTAGAGTGCTTCAGGGGCCATGGGACAACCAAGAACATTTCTTGATGACTGGGATACTGGAAGCCCACAAGTGGGTCATATGATCAGGGCTACATACGTAGGATGAACATCAGTGTCAATATCACCATGTAGCCGGGATATAGTCCCTGGCACAGCAGCATGCTACTGACACTATGCCATGTACAGATCTGTCGGCAGCCACAGATCAGCATTTTATCCATGTAGACATCACTTTCTTCCACTAACATCTGGATCTACTCATTTACATACTACCACTGACCATACTGTCACAGGACTGTGTACAGCAAGAAAGTGTGGCTCAGCTACTGGGCAACAGTTTGTCCCATTTAGCACCACCACATCTTTTGAAGTTGTGTATAGGCCGCACATATTTGCTGATTGGGCAGAATTTCATTCACTTAAACCTTTGAGTTCATCCAGCTGTAGAAAGTATGCATTTTGATCTGCAGATCTGTAATGCAACAGCCCCTTCAGATTCTCCTGCCAGTAGCTCCTCCTGGTCTGAAAAGTCAAGAGTATGGCAGGTAAAAGATCTTTTGCAAAAACAATCCCTGCCATTTGGAATGTCCTTCTTAAAAATATACAAGCATACTCCTCTCTCAGGGGCTTTAAGAAAGGTCTAAAGGCACGCATATTAATGAGTTATCGCTGCAGTTGCTATCTTTGACGGGCTCCCCTCATGTCATCCAGTGATATTGGCCTGTGATACAGTAATATGTTTTGAACAATGTAACATCTCAGTAGTGACCAGGCTGCTCATATGATGATATTTTTATGTATATAATCCTAACTCATGTCAGACTGCTTGCATTCAGTTCCTAAAAGCCATATGATGATATTATTGTGTAAATAATCTTAACTTATATCTTGTACACTGATGCAATCTTAGAAGCAGATAATGTATGTATATCCTCCAACAAAGAGTCTCTGTAACCTAACTTGACCAATGTACAATACTGTAAAAGTCAAACCAATGCTTCTTTGTATTTTAAACTGGTTGATCTTTAGTGAAGTATCACTGTAATTAATTCTGAGTCACCCCTGAAAAAAGGACTCCTGTAGGCCCAGGGGGTTTACTCAGTCAACACAATTCAATAAATGAATAAATAATATTTATTTATATATCATAATTTCGAGGGGCTATAAGAAGACTATATACTTCGATCACCTTCTGTGCAAACCACCCATATATCATTTGATGCATTAATGTTGCCGTTATCTAGAACATGCAGGCTTTATCTGATTTCCTGGGAACATCACCACTGGCAAACTGCTGCAGGACACAGTAAAATAGTGAGAAATACTTCTTGTTTAGAGATTATGGAGGCACTCCTTAAGGAAAGGATATTACAACACCTGGAATCTATAGGAGCACAGGATTCAAAACAGCATGGATTTACAGCAGAAAGGTCCTGTCAAACTAATATCATAGTTCTCTTTGACTGGGTTACCAGAGTGGTGGACCAAGGGGCTGCAGGCAGTTGATGTCACCAACCTTGACTTCAGCAAAGCTTTTGATATTGTTCCACATAGAAAATTGATTAATAAGCTGGGTAGACTCAGGGTGGGTCAGAAGTTGGTCAACTGGGTAGCAAACTGGTTGGTGGGCAGAAAACAGAGAGTGGTGGTAAATGGTATACAGTCAGAAGAGATGCAAGTCACAAGTGGGGTACCTCAGGGATCAGTCCTGGGACCAGTCCTCTTCAATATCATCATCAGTGATATTGCAGATTGACTGGAGGGTAAGATTTGCTTGTTTGCAGATGACACCAAAATCTGCAACAGAGTAGATGATCGAGATGGGGTGAGCAGAATGAGAAGAGATCTGGAAAAACTGGAAAAATGGTTGGAAGAGTGGCAACTGGAGTTTAACCCAAAGAAGTGCAAGATTGTGCAGATAGGGAAGAGAAACCCTGAAGCTATCTATAGGTTGGGAATGGAGTTGCTGTCAATCACAAGGAAAGAAAGAGACATGGGCATCATCATCACAGATGACCTGAAATCATCCAAGCAGACTACCAAAGCATCAGGTAAGGCTAGAGGGATGCTGGGGTGTATTAGTAGGGGTATCACAAGTTGTAAGAAGGAGGTAATAATCCCTCTTTACAAGACACTGGTTAGGCACCATCTGGAGTACTGCGTGCAGTACTGGAGGCTGCACCTGCACAAGGACATTAACAAAATGGAGGCAGTCCAGAGAAGGGTAACCAAAATGGTGCAGGGACTGCATCAGGAAACATATGAGGACAGATTAACGGAGCTCAATATGTATACCCTAGAGCAAAGGAGGGAGAGAGGTGATATGATCAAAACATTTAAACATCTTAAGGGCATTAACAAGGTGAAAGAGTCTAACATGTTTCAATATAAGAAAAATAGCAGGACAAGAGGACACAGCATGAGATTAGAGGGAGGCCGATTAAGGGGGTAATGTGAGGAAGTTCCTTTTCACATAAAGGGTGGTGAATGCATGGAGTGGCCTACCTCAGGAAGTGGTGGATATGAATACAGTGCAGGGCTTCAAACAGGCATGGGATATGCATAGGGGAGCAATACAGATGACTATGAATAGATAGGCCATTGACAGAGTAAAGGCCTATGGCACATTCATATGGTATAAAAAATGAGCAGACTGGATGGGCCTTGTGGTCCTTATCTGCCATGAACTTCTATGTTTCTATATTTGTTTCAATGCACGTCTTAGCCTTTTTTTTACAACCAGCCATTCATACAGCTCTGACTGAAAGGTCTCCATAAACTCAAGCAGAACATATAAAATTCATGGGTGTTGTGCTTAAACCTCTGTCTGCAAATTGAGTGATGACACAGCTGGCAAGAAAGAAATGTGATGGGCCAACTTTGATATAGTTAACGCAGCTTGCTCAAATGGGGCTGCATTTTTTCAATGCTATGTTCCCTGGGAGGCATGGCATGCAATGACGCAAGTGTGTTGAAGCGCTGACATCTGACACACCTCCATAACAACTCAACATCAGTCACTGCTCCCCCTGGCCACTGCCAATTGCTCACCCACTCTCCCCCTGGAGAGGAGGAGAGCAATCTGCAGGATGCTTAATCCTCCTTCCCCTGGCCAGCCCTTCAACTCCTTTGAATCCATTCCTGAACCCGGGGCATTGTCGTCACAAGCGAAAATCTTACTGTTGTGCCAGCAAGCTGGCTATAGTAACCTTTCTTAAAGAGACAGTAACATGGCACAATACATGACTCAAGCTTTTCAGTTCTTGATACTCACTGCTCAAATAAAATTGTTCAACAAGTTGCAATAAGATGTGCTCATGAGACATAGCAATAAATGAAGAGTGAAACAATTTAAAAACTGCTGATTTGTCATATTGACTAAGAGAGTGCTATATTCCCAAGTGGCTGCTCAGAGTACTATGCACAAAAACAGTTGTTGTGTGGGTGTATGTTCATTATGTTTCCCATGCTAAAGTAAAAATACTGCAGGGGCAAACCAAGGAGAGAGGTTTAAGACATTGTGATCCTGTAAATAAGATAGAAAATGCAAGAATTTAGGAGCAATACTGAAGATGAGGAAACATACAGGAAAAACAACATCTTGGAATGAAACAGTCAACTCCTTTTTGCCTAATTTTGTAAACCTGTATATAGGATTCTGGGAAAAGCTTTTCTTGCACAATGCTGCCAACAACATATTTTTGGACCAAACTGTGCTTTGGAGAAGGTGCACTGATGATTGCTTGATGGTGTGGTGGGGGTCACATGAGGAACTTACTTTGTCCAGTACTTGGAAGCCACTAAAACAAACTTCCACTTTTCAGTCACTTGTGAATTATCCTCTACCTCGTTTTTGTAAATATGCACAATTAAAAATTACTAACAAGGGATTTATGCTGATCTCTTTTGAAAAAAAAAAACATACAGGAATACTGTATTCCTGTCTATTTCCTGCCACCCCCACCACACCCTCAGAAACATTCCAATGAGTCAGTTTGTCAGCGTGAGAGAAACTGTAGCAAGGAACCTGCTTTTGAACACAATGCAGCTGATTTGGCACACAGGTTTCAGTTAAGGGACTATAGCATAGTTATCATCAGTTGGGCATGTCCTAGGGCAAAGAATACCAACAGGGATTCTCTCTTGCGGCATAGACCTGCAAGACCACATAATTCAAAATAGCTCAATTTTGTTACTACATACAACAACAATTCCAACAAAGTGGGAGGCATCATTAAAAAGCATTGGCCCATACTGCAAACTGAGCCAAAAACTGCAAGACTTTATTTCAGAAACTCCCAGGATGGTATGCTGATGCCCTAGTAACATTGTATGATGAATAGTCTCCAACCACTTCCCAAGAAAGCATATGGCTTCCTTTTTGGCCATCAGGATGTCATACAGTAAATGCTACAGATGCAAATACTGTGATATTATTAACAACACTACATCCTTTGTTAACCCAAGCAGTGGTGACATGATACAAATCAGGAAATGTATCAACTGTGATACCACCTATGTTATTTACTTAGGAATGTGCACCTGTGGTTTGTACTGCCTAGGACAGAATAATTTTACAAATTTGTGTTACTTCGATGATTGAACATGTAATCACAACCACTGACACCTTCATAATTACTAAATGTCATATTATGCGAACGTTGAGAAGTTGAGGGAGTGCGAGGTGCGTATTGTTGCAACTGCTGCTGTTGCATTGCTTGCAGTAATTCACGTAATCCAGACAGAAAATCATTTACCAGTGTCCTTGAGGTATACTGTCTCACATTTCAGCTGTGGATTCTTCAACTTCTGTTTCACTGAACCTGATGTACTGCACTGAGCATTTATTGCCATTAGCTTGCTTTCTGTATTTGTTGCTCTGTAACAAAATTTGCAATTTATATTTCTAGTCCAATTGTCCTATTTTCTGTACCATCTTTACATACAATATGTAATTGTATTTCCTGTATTACCTATATGCCATCTTCATGTCCCAGGTCGTGCCTGAAAACAGTCCATTGGATCAGTGCTCCCACCCTGTAAATAAACACATAAATAAAACAAATAAATAGAACAAACCAAATGGTAGTTGAAGGAATGGGTGGGTAGCCACATGAGGGTGATCACTTGTCACACCCTTGACTATGCTATGGCAGAAAACATACACCACCAAAGTAACAGTGGACAGCACCAATGGTTCTTTGTGCATATAAAGAAAGTATCCATGAGAATATGTGGGGGTGATGTTAAAACCACCTTAGCCCACCATGAATCTTTTTGGATTTTAAGCTAAAAGCTACCATACCACCTGGACTTAACGATAGGGTGGAAATAGTCCCATTTTTATGATAGCACCAGAAAAATGAGACAGCTGTTTCATTCCAAGATCTTGTTTTTATTCTGTTTTCTAATCTTCAGTATTGGGCCTTAATTTTTGCCTTTTCTATCTCATATATAGGTTCACAATGTCTTACACCACTCTCCTTGGTTTACCCCTGCAGAATCTTTACTTTAGCCTGGGAAACATGATGATCACACACCCACATGACAACTGTTTTTGCGCATAGTACTCTGAGGCACCGCTTTGGAATATAGTGATCGTTTAGTCAATATGACTAATCAGCAGTTTTTAGCTCTTTTCACTGATTGCTGTGTCTCATAAGCACATCTTATTTCACCTTGTTGAACAAGTATAATTGAGAACTGAGTACTGAGAACTGAAAAGCTCAGTTCTTGTGGTTTGCTATTTTACTGTCTCTTTAAGAAAAGTTACTATAAATATGGAGCCTGTAACAAACATGGCAACTCCTTAAACAAATTCTGGTTAGAGCCAATATGGTTGTGGAGAGCTTTTAGGAGTGGTGAGAGTACTGAAAAGAATATGCGGTGCTCTCACTGCACCCAAATCAGCTGTAAGTAGTACTGCAGCACTAACAGTACTGTGCATACATGATACTCGCACATGCACAGTTTGCCCAGGAGTCAGCCATGTGCAACATGGCGGCACTGACATGACTACTTATGCACGATACTCATGCATGTGCAGTGTAAGTCAATGCTGCCATGTTGTCCACTGTGGTCGTCACTTCCACAGTTGTTGAAAGAGAAGTAGTGAACCGGGAAGGGGATGTGTTTATGTGGCCCATGGAGGGGAAGGGCTGCATAAACAGAATAATCGGAAATTATGTCAGAGCAATGTGGCAGCACATCAGACAGTGGTCTGGTCACGTGATTCAAAAGTGCTCTTATACAAATCTGATGATGGCATAACATCTGTGGAGCTTGGCCCATGCAGCCGTAAAAATCAGACTCAGGAGGAAACTCTTAACAAACTAAAGATATGGTCTGGGACTTGCTTGTCATCACAGTCACTTTCTCATTCTTTTCTAAGCAGTAATTTATGGTAAATGTGTCTTAACCATATTGATCTCAGTGCTGCTAGACTACTTCTTGTTTTCCCCTGATTGTAGTAGGTGGGGGTAATAGCAGTCTTGAAGTGGTAGCAGTCGGTGATGACACTTTCTGAATAAAAGTGATATCCATGCTCGTATGCACATTTCAGAAATGGCCCCTTTCCTTGTTTTTGCTGTAAAAAATCTGACCCCTTTAAAACAAAAACAAGGAATCAGTTATGGCCTTCACCCACCTTTTCACTTCAAGTGAGGAACATGATTATGGGTTTGCATCAGATGTACAGTGGCAGCCATAGACGCATAACATTGTTAAACAGTAATCAACTGTATGTAAAAGCTTGTTTGTTTTTCTTGAATGTGTGCTTTCTTAATGTTGTCAATACCACTCCACCCATTTTGTACTCTGGCCCTGGATTTCTGTGCCCCAAGTGCATTATTTAACATTTTTGTGTTGAAACCTAGCTGCCATACCCTTGACCACTGTTCAAGTCATCTAAGGTCTCTGCTCATACTTTTCCATTCTGCTGCAGATCTTGGTATCATCATGCAAAGTCAAACCTTCCCTTCCTGCTTCTTTGTAATTTTACTTATAAATACATTAAAGAGGACTGGGTCCAGCAGGAGTGAACTCCATTTACTACCAGCCTCTGTCAGCTATCCCCTAACCAATTTCTTACCAAACAGCCACATTTTCTTTTCTCTGAGCCAACACAGTAGGATACTTTCTCGGAAAGTATTTAAGTTACACATACACAACTAGTATAAATGTTGTTCAGGATGAAATTACTTTTCTAATGAGCCAACTCACTAAGCTGCACTAATTATATTTTTTAAAATATGGCCATCTGATTACCTTTTGGATGGCTATATTTAAAAAATATAATGAATTCAGTTTAGTGACTACCCTCATTTGAAAGGTCTTTTTGTCCTGAACAACATACATGCTAGTGGTGTATGTGTAACTTGTATACTTTCTGAGATATTTACATTTGTTTGACATTACTCCTAATGTGTTCGCTCAGAGAAAACAAATGAGGCTGTTTGGAAGTGCAGTAGGAGTCATACTAGAATTCTAAGAAGCCAGCAGAAGAAGGCCATTTGGTCTATCCAGTCTGCTCATATTGCAGGGTCCACAGCTTGAGCTAATGTCCCTGCCCCCCTCCTCACTCCTTCCATACTCCCTCCCCATGATCCTTACATTCTCCCTGTGCCTATCATAGCCTCCCTTGAAGCTGCCCACTATGTTCAACGAGATCACCTCTTCTGGCAGTGCATTCCAAGTGTCCACTACCCTCTCTGTGAACAAGTGCTTCCTGACCACCCTCTTAAACCTCCCACCCTCCATCTTAAGTCTGTGCCCCCTTGTGTTATGGTTGCCACTCCATTAAAAGAGACCCTCCTTATCCACCTTATTTATAACTTTAATGTACCTTAAGTCCCAATCATGTCCCCGCACTCTCTCCTGTCCTCCATGGAGTACATGTTCAGTGCCCTCAACCTCTCTTCATATACCTTGCCCTGCTGACCCACTGTCATCTTTGTAGCCCTCCTCTGCACCTTCTCCAGCAGGGTAATGTCCTTTTTGAGGTGTGAGCATCAGTACTGAACTCCATACTCTAGATGTGGCCTTACCAGTGACCTGTGCAAGTGCAGTAACTTCCTCTCTCCTACTACTGATCCCCCTAGCTATGCATCCCAGCATCTTGTTTGCCCTTGCTGCTGCTTTCTTGCACTGTGTGGAGTGCTTCAGGTCACTAGTGATCATCACTCCCAGGTCTCTCTCCTCTTCTGATGCAGATACCTGGACTCCACCCAGTAGTACTCTGTCTTGGGATTCTTGGTTCCAATATGCATACCTTTGCATTTTTTGGCATTGAAGCCAAGCTGACAGATCCTTGACCACCTCCCCAGCTTTTCCAGGTCATAATGTAGGTCCTGTATCCCTTCAGCTGTGCCCACTGTCCTGCAGAGCTTGGTGTTATCAATGAATAGGCACATTTTGCCCTTTATACCATCCCCAGTGTCATTGATGAAGACATTGAACAACACTGGCTCCAGCACTGAACCCTGCAGTATCCCACTGGTAACCTTTCTTGTGCCAGATAACTCTCCCCCCACAACCACTCTCTGGTTTCAGTCCCTCAACCAGTTTTCCACCCATCTGGCCATCTTACCCCCAACCCTGAGAGCCACCAACTTCCTGATCAACCTTTTGTGGGGCACAGAGTCAAAGGCCTTTCTGAAATCCAGATAGAGGATGTCTACCACTTGGCCCCTGTCTAATGTCTTAGTGATGCAGTCGAAGAAGTCAATCAGATTTGTTTTACACAACCTGCCCCCTCCCCATGAACCCATGCTGCCTCAAATTCTGGAGACCATGCTCCTCTAGATATTTCACCAACCTTTCCTTTAGTATGGTCTCCAGAAGCTTGCCCACAATTGATGGCAGACTGACTGGTCTGTAATTTCCTGGGTCATTCTTGGGACCACTTATGTGAAGGGGCACCGCATGTTCTGTTCTACAATCCTGCAGTACCACACCTGACTCTAGTGAACTATTAAATAGGTCTGTCAGTGGTCCCGCTGGCTCCTTGGCCAGTTCCCTTAGTACTCTTGGATGTACTCTGTCTGGGTCTGGTGATTTGTCCACCTTTAATGCTAGTAGCCCATCCCTCACTCTATCCTTTTCTATCACTACCTCTATGTTCCCCTCTCCCCCTGCTTCTCTTCTGCCTCCAAAAGGCATTGGTCCATCCTTCTCCCTGGTGAAGATGGAACAGAAGTATCCATTTAGTATCTCTGCTTTTCCACCATTATCCTCCAACCGCTCCTCCCCTTTCTTAAGCCTAACAATCCCTTCCTTCTTGTCTCTTTTTTCATTTATATAGCGAAAGAAAGATTTCTCATCCTTCTTAATTCTTTCAGCTGTCTGCAGCTCCTTTTGTGCTTTAGCTTGTAGGACATCCTTACTTGCCTCACTAGCCAACCTTAGGTAATTTTCCTGATTCACCTCTGTCTTGGTCTTCCTGAATTTTCTATAGGCCAGCCTCTCTTCCCTCACTGCCTGGGCAACCCCAGAACTGAACCAGCTGGGCACTTTGTCCCTAGTATTCTTACACCTGAGCCTAACACACTCCTCTCTGGCAACCAATATTCCTTCCTTAATGATGAACCACCTTTGGTCCACCCCTATATCTTCTCTGATGCCTGCTAGGAGGCTCCTTAGTACTTCACCCATATTCCTGAAGTCCGACCTAAAATCCAAGATTTTCATCATAGGATGCTTTCCTTTCCCATATCTAACTTGAACCACACTGTGCAATGGTCACTCCCACCCAGTGGCTCCCTGAGTGTTATTTCCTGTACGTGCTCCCTATTTGTGAGCACCAGATCAAGCATTTCCTCTGCTTTTGTTTGGATCTGTGATGCCCTGAGTCAGGAACCCACTCTGCAGTCCTTTCAGGATCACCTGACTCCTAGCACATGTTGTTGATGGTATTCTCCAGTCCATCTTGTGCAGGTTTAAGTCCACCATAATTACCACCTCTCCTTCCCCACAGTTTCCAATATTCATGAACTCAGTTCTCTGTCCCTCTTCTCATCCTGGTTGGGTGGTCTGTACACCACCACCAACCTCACCTTTCTCCCTCTATTGGACCTTAATTGAACCCATAATGCCTCCACCTCCCCTTCCTCTGACTCCTCCCTCATGCAAGTTATTCCCTCCCTGATTTAAACTGACACCTCTCCCCCCTTCCCCACTACCCTGTCCCTTTTGTATAGTTTATATCCAGGGGTCGCAAGGTCCTAGTCATGGTGTAGTGGTGCCCAAATCTCAGTTACTGGCACTATGTCCACCTATTATCCTCCATCCACTCCTCCCCTTTCTTAAGCTTAACAATCCCTTCCTTCTTGTCTCTTTTCTCACTTATATAGTGAAAGAAAGACTTCTCCCCTTCTTAATTCCTTCAGCTATCTGCAGCTCCTTCTGTGCTTTAGCTCACCAGAATTCCTTATTTGCCTCACTTGCCAACCTTAGGTAATTTTCCCAATCCACCTGTCTGCTGGTCTTCTTGAATTTTCTATAGGCCAGCATCTTTTCCCCTACTACCTGGGCAACCCCTGAACTCAACCAGCTGAGTGCTTTGGCCCTTGTGGCCTTACCCCTGAGCCTAACACACTGATCTGTGGCAACCCATATTCATTCCTTAATGATAAACCACCTTTGTTCCACCCTCATATCTGGTCTGATGCCTGCCAGGTGCCTTTTTAGTATTTTACTTTCCTGAAGTCTGCCCTTCTAGAATCCAAGATTTTGCTTTTAGTCAGGATGCTTTCCCTGCCCATATCTAATTGGATCCACACTGTGCAGTGGTCACTTCTGCCCAATGGCTCCCTGACCATTATTTTCTGTACATGCTCCCCATTTGTGAGCACAAGTGCTCTTTGGTAGGCATAATCCATATACAGAATATGTGATGGTAGGAATTAGACTGCCCACTTCCACAGAGGATAGAGATATGTGGGCCATAGTCAGTGACTCCCTGCAGCAAACAAGTCAATGCAATAAAGCATACAAAAAGTCTCTGAAGATGAGGGGTTTTATAGGGAATGGTTTTCACAGTAGGCAAAGCAAGGTGATTATGTCACTGCACAGATCCCTAGTGAGGCTTCAACTGGAGTGCTATGACCAGTTCTGGAGACCTCACCTGAAGAAAGACCTAGATAGACTATAGCTCTAAACATCTATTCCCTGAAATCCAGACATGATTGAAACATACAAGTTTATCTGTGATATAAAGAAGGTAAACTGATATGTCCTATTTGTACAAAATAGGGATGCAGTCAATAGTAGCATGAGTGGAGGTTGGTAAGATGCAAATTCCCTTCAAGGGTTTAAATGGGACTGGGACAGGGCAAGAGGAATCATAGTCCCCAAGAGGGTCAGAAAGGGTTTGAGGTGTGGTAGTGGGGGGAAGGGGTACAGTACAACAGCACAGTAGGCTAGTGGAGTGAGTTAGTATAGCAAGGGCAGAGTAAATAGATATTCAGTATCCCTTTAGTGAAGTTCTGTGTTTCTATTTTACCTCTCAGCCATGCACAATAACACACCATTATGAAAAACCCTTATATAGATACATATCAATGAGCTTCAACAAATCCCTAGACATCGCAGTGTCCTGCACAGATACACAGAGTTATACCATGGTCTTTCACCCATGCACTGTCATGTAGCAGTAACCTACAGTCATACAAAGATATATAACTATGTCCTGCACTACAAAGCCAGGCATAAGTGTGCTGCACCCATACACACATTAGTACCATTGCCTTCCACCCATACACACACATAACAGTACCCTGCACCAATACAAACATATGCAACCATGACCTGAACTACAATAACAGTACATAAGTGCCCTGCACACATATGCACATTTGTACCATTGTCCTGCACCTATACACACCCCTATAATAGTACTGTGCACCCATGCAGACATTCACAAGAATGCTGGGCACAAAAATCAGTGCAGATAACAGTGTCCTGCAACTTTACACATATTTGTACTATTGCCCTTCACTCATACACTCCTCCATAATAGAATATTCCATCTATAAAGATATATTACTGAGCAGTGCACTATAAACTAGACATAACTGTCATGCACCCATATCACCATATCATTCACTCATACACACTGACTTAAGAGCAGTGAGCCACTGACTTTGAAGAATGTTCTAAAGGTACCCTACAACAACACAGAGATATGTAAGAGCACCAGTCACAGAAATCCATGTACATAATAACGTATTGCAAACATACACACCTACGTAATATTAACCAGCAAAAGCAGACAGCAATATACACATTCATAACACTATCATGAACCCATAAACACAGAGACACCACATTGCCAGTAACAGTAAAATAAATATCTGTCTCTTTCAACCACTTTTACAAACACACTGTTAGCATTCAGCAGCAAATCAAATATGACAGTCGTAATATGGCTTATCATATTTATCATTTGCCTCAATCCTTTTCTTATTCTGAATGACATTACTCTGGCATTTTGGTTTTTCCTGTTTAAATGAAAAAAATGGTGGGACATGCATTTGATTTCAAGCAACACTGACTTAGAGTAAAACCAATATTATCTAAAAGAGTTTGTGAAATTGTAAATTGAGCTTCTATAAAGTAGCCAGCACATAAAACACTATGATCAGTTGGTTTCTAGCAGGCACATTTAACATCAAGTGCCCACTGCTTGCACTGATGGTTATCTTTAGGAAAGTGATAGAAAATGTGTATGTGCCCTTTCCCATTCTTACAACCAATGGCACAGAAGTGCTTCACATCAGCAAAAAATTAAAACAGGAAGCAACAAAATTGAACATTAAACAGACATTAAAGTCAGTTAAAAAAATAAAATATACTATAACAAACTTTGTTAACAGGTTGATAGCATTATAAAAGCAGGGAAATAAAAGGGTTACATTGGTAAATAGGACAGTAGAACTCACACTGGTGCAAAGCCACTGTCAGAAGTACTATTTAAACTGTCAGGAAACACAATACATTTTGAGAGTAGGTCAAACACTGGCACAGGCCACTCCAGTACTCAGATTACAGACAAGCACTGCAATGATAGACTGTTAGACACATAAATCTGACAACTTAAATGAAATTATGAAGCACTCAGTATAATGATAAGGAGAGTGAGTTAAATCAAACCAAAATGCCCTGACTGCAGCCCATTGCTGACCAGGAAATATTAAGTTGGAACAGCATCGCTGACAGATGGCAATGCTCACAAACCACACACTGACATCATAACGTTGCAGACGCTGGCAGGCCAGCTTAGCAGAGCATCAGGAACAAATTACAACAGTCAGAGAAAAATGGAGCTATGAACATGAAAGCACAATTACGGTATTTATTAAGCAGAGGGGTTAAAAACAACTAGGGCAGTGCTTTAAAGGCATTTCTTTATTAATACTACCATTTGCAGTAAAAAATAAAGTGTTGCACATGATCTTTAAACAGAAAGAAGGGGGTATTTAATTCAAGTGCCATAGTGATAGCATTAGTGGAAGGATACACTGAAAAGTCTAAAAATGTGTTCCATGTTAAGCCATTTTTCCAGCTGAGCTTCAGCAAGATGGCTGTAGGCTCCAACCACAGCCATAAAAACCCATGCCTGTGTGAACCGTTGGAGTTTGTTTGCTGCACTCTGTTGATTCCTGACATGATGCTGTTTGTCTAACAAATTAAGTAAGCAAGTCACACAGCAGCCTCTTCATGTGTCTGGTTATACAGTATCTTGAAATACTAGTGGTGTGAGTTAGTTGCATGTGATTGTTTGCTTTCTACTGTACTGTGGTTACTGACTACACTATAACACCTGACTGAGTGGCCCTTCTGTTGTGGTTACAGGGTGCTCTGAGAAATTTGAACTCAATTGTTAGTTTAAATCTTTGCTCTGCTCTCAGTCATAGTGTAATTTGCCTCCTAATCATCATAAATCCCTTAGTTTCTCGCCTATCCCAATTTATGATCAAATAGTCTTCCTGTACATAAAGGACCATCACCTTTGGTGCCAGACTAATAACTGGCAGAGAGGGCATTATTTAAGTAATAAAGTACAACAGGGTATGCGTTATAGTAGATTGTAAAATGGGTAGGAAAAATACTGCATCCTGATTAGCTAGAACCTGTGCGATGAAGGAGCACAACAAATAGTTAAAAAAGTGCTGGCAATCAGGATGAAGCACACTAACAATATCAATTTTTTTTACAAAATTCATGACTGCCATTAGAAACATGGCTGCCGCCTTTACTCAGTAAAACAATGACCTAGGCTGTAATACCAAAACTCCTTCAAAATAAAAACAGCAAACAAACTAATCAAATATTCCTTTTCTTTATATTCACCTTCTTACACACACTGTACCTGTATACACACATTAAAATACAGTAACATACTATACCGAGTTTTATTTTTCATAGCTTCTTTGCTAACCATGGAACCAACTCCCACCCCCATCAATTCTTACCTGCCTAGCAAGATAATTTTTGCTGCTTGCCCTGCTTCAGATACAGTTGAATGCCTGTCTTTCTTGAGGCCTTCTGTTATATGTGTTTGTTGTTTGGAGAGGTGAACACTCAACCAGTAGAAGGCTACAGAAGTTTGAATTCCTGCATTCCAAGATAAACACATGAAAGCAATAAGACACAACAGAGTGTGCATTGAACAGATATGACAGCATACCCAGGGCATAGTGAGGCAGACCCTAGAAGTGTGGTCATATCTTTTCAATGTAAACCCCGGAGTGTCTTATTGCACTTATAAAATGGGCTACATTTTTTTACTTTAACAATCAGAAAATCATGTTTATATGTAGAAAAAACAGATTTGCTTATGCAAATTTATGGTAAAATAGTCCTTCAGCCTACTAGATAATGATATTATGCATGTGCTGCGTACAAAGCTTGTCCTTTGCTGGTAATAATAAGTAATGTTTGTTGCCAGCATTATGCAGGAGCACTACAGTATTTGTGTGGTCTTTTGGGGGGGAGACTGTGATGGACAGGACAGAAGAAAGACAAAACTGTTTTTTTTTTATTTTAATCCAGCTGCGATGGATGGCAGCATGGCAGCACAGGAGGAGCAGATGGGAACTGCAGCAGGTGCAGGTGGGAACTTGTAGAAGCGGCAGTGCAATGTCAGCAGAAATGTTTTTACTTAGGTAAAGAAATAAACATGGTTGTTATTTGAAAGGTTTAGATTAAGTTTGCTGAGGATTTACTGAGCATTTCTTCTGATTGTAAAGTATCAGGGCAGGAGCGCAAATTTAAAACAGAGATGGCGGGAACAGGCATGCTGCGTGAGCCATACCATATGTCAGCAATTATCGTAAAGTCAAAGAATGGGAGCAGTTGCCTTTAATTGAAATTTGTGAGTTATATGTTTGTCTGTGCTGTGGTAGTTTATTGAAATAATCATTACTTGTGAGCGTTTGGCTAAATGTTTATCGCACATGTATGCCAGAAAGAAATGGTGGCGTTTCAAAAATCAGTGTTCTAATGGCACACTTATTTTTTGGTTTTGTAATGTGGTCATAGTTTTCAGAACTTGTTTTTACCTGTGCATTGAATGGATTCAATTCACAGGTAAGAACAATCAGAATTTAGGCATTTTCCTGCCAATCTTATAAATTCCTTTTATTGCATGTGTGGAAAGACAGATGTTTGTCAGCTGCTGAGGGACTACTTTTTTCTAATCTTTTAACAAAAGAAAATAGCTGGTTTTAATAAACAAAAAAGTTGACTTTATTTAGTTTTTTTTTTAAATGTTCCCAGTTTACCCATTTTATAAGCACAATAAGACACTTCGAGGTGAACATTGTGCTATTACAATGCACTTCTAGAGGCTAAAGGCTCTCTACTTGAAGTGTCAAGCCTCACTAATGCCACTGAGTTTGTGTTGTATCAGCACAATGCACATCCTATTGTGTCTTATTGCTTACATAATGACATGCCTCAAGTGGGCAGGTGTACAAGGTCAAAGGCAGCATGCTTCCATCATTCAAGAAGTGACATTATCCCATACAGCGCAAAACCTGGATTGCCTTATTGTGATTATGAAATAGGTGTATTGGAAAAAGTAATGACATTTGTTTAAACAAATCAAAAACATATTTTTATTGACATTTATAAAATAAGTGAAAAAAGAATACAAAAAGCTGTTTTGATTAGTAGTTGCAGAGTTGGTGTATGGACACTAGGTTGCATCACCACTGCAAGTATGCTGCTGTGTATTTTTTCAAATGGGTCTATGGGAAAGAAAGGGCAGTTGTGCATGAGGCCAACAAAGAGGGGACCAGTAAGGCCTGTGCAGTGTAGTTACAGTAGGTAGGGTGGTCAGACTGGATGGCTCTATGGAGGCGTGAATAGCCCAGTACAAATCACAGGTGCTAGGCATCTCTGAGACCTGGCTCAAACCCTATCACCTAGACTCCCATTTTCAGCTACAGGGCTACTCACTCCAGCACCAGGACAGACCTGGCAGAAGGAGGGGCAGTGGTTGATGTAGCACTGTATGTACGATAGTATATCACTGCCACAACTATTAACTGTTCTACCCCCACTTCGCCAAACCACTCTCTCATTGACTGGGTCACCACTAACTTCGCAGACTTAATCCTCCAAGCAGGTACAATGTCTGATTCAGTCAGCAACCACACCCCAATCTATGCCATCCTGTCCACCAAGTTAAAGTGCCCCCCTTACAAACTTCTGTCCTTCTGAACGTTTGACCACCAGGATCCTCAGCTGGTCATCAGAGAAACCAGGGCGATAAACTAGTCTGCCTCTACCAACACAGTAACATCAATGACACAGTCACCTTCTTTACCTCAACCCTCTTTCGTATACAGGACACATACTTCCCCCTCATGACCAGAAGGCTAAGAGGTGGTTTTACATGCTGGATATCAAGGAACTCCTGGCTTTAATGAAAGTCCGAGATAGCAAATGGAAGGCCTACAAAGCATCTCCCTCCCCCCTTCTCTGGAATGCCTACATGCAGCTGAGAAACACCTGTAAACAGACCGCCAAGATGCTCAAGCACCAATTTTACCTTAATCAGCAAAACGCCAACCTAAGCATCCCACACACTTTCTAGTCTGCCATTGGTTCCCTTCTAAATTCCCAAAATAGTAGGCAGATAACTCAGCTTGCATCCCCCACCGGCCTCATCTCAAACCCTACCGATATCACGAACACTTTCAACGTAAAATTCACTGACCTATTCCCTACCTTAGCAGGCTACCCCCCAGGCCTCCACTGCCCAAAACCCCCAGCAGAACAACTCCCCCTCCTCCTCTGCCCTCACCCAGTCCCTCCTTTCCACTTCTGGGCCATCAACCACACTGACACCATCAAGCTGCTAAAGTCCCTACAAGCAAAAGGAAGTCCTGGCAGTGATGGGCTATATCCTGCTTTCCTAAGACTCATCTCACCTGTAATTGTTAAACCCCTTACATACATCTTCAGTCTTGCCCTCACCACAGCTACTGTATCCGACTCATGGAAGCATGCCAATGTTCTGCGAGTCTTTAAAGCTGGTGACTCCATCTCTCCAGATAATTATAGGCCCATCTCCCTCCTCACCTACCTAAGCAAACTACTTGAAAAAATCATGCACGCTCAGCTGTCGGAACACCTGGATAAACACAGCCTCCTCTGCCCCCTCCAATATGGCTTCCACAAGCAACATAGCACCTCATCTGCTCTGGTTATCTTCACAAGTCATATTCTGAGGAACATGGACCAGGGCAAACCCACGGGCTTGTTTTTTGTTGATCTGTCAAAATCGTTTGACTTGGTTGACCACCACCTCCTCCACTCAACCCTGCTATGCTTTGGCTGCTCCCAAGGACCTGCTGCTTGATTCTGCAACTACCAATCTAATAGAACTGTCAGTTATCATTGGGAAGATGTCATCTTCCCTCTTCCCTGTTATCACCAGGGTCCCCCAGGGCTCCATACTTGGGCGTCTGCTCTTCTCCGTGTTTATTAATACGCTCCTCAAGGACAGCCTTAGCTGTAATGCTCTTCTCTATGCTGATGATCTAGTCATATATCACAGTGGCAAATCTGCTGACTATATCTCCTCTGCCGTCACACATGACTACTGTTCTGCCCACCAATGGGTCTTCTTCCATAAACTACTAGTAAATGAAAAGAAGACTAAGTCTATGATCTTCGGATCTAAACCCTTCCTCGCCAAGGCCACCAAAGCCAAATCTTTCCTCCGAATGTTCACTTTAGCCAGTCCTCCTCTTGAAATATCACCTCCTTTAAATACTTAGGAGTCACCCTTGACCCCTCACTCTCCTTCTCAGAGCATGTCAACCAAACCACATGAAGGATCCACCAAAAGTTGGGCACGGCATACTGACATAAACACTACCTGTCTGATGAAGCATGCCTTGCCATCGCTCATGGAAATCTACTGCCTCTCCTTGACTACTGCTCCCCAGTCTACTCGCACCTATCCTCTACTCTGCTCTCTCAGCTAAACACAACCTACAATTCCATATGTTGTTCTGTTCTTCTTGCTTCTTTCCGCTCCTATCGCTGTTCTCTCTACCAGACCCTAGGATGGCTTCCTCTACAGGTCCTCCTTGACTATGCCATGGGCTGTCTGGTGGGCAACTCACTCTGAAACCAGCACCTGTACCCTTATTCACCGCTACTGACAGATAGAGTGGTCCCCCTAGGAACCTCAGGGTTTCATCTATCCCCCCACTTGGAGTACCCCACGTCACCACTACCATGGGAACTCAAGCTTTCTCGATTGCCAGTGCACCCCTTATGATCGACACCCCGACGGCGAAACAGGAAAAAAGACCACTACGGCAACATTCGTGGTAATGGTCCTTTTTCCGTGTTTCACCTTCCCCCAGTGTTCTTCCCTCTTCCCAGACCAACTCTGAGCTGGAGTTGGAATGCTAAAGTACTACCAGCTATGTCCTTCCAAACAAGTAGCACTTACCTCTTCTCCATATTCCTGTCCATCCCTCCTCACCCCGTCCTTCCCTCTCTGCCCAAATGACTCCTCCTTACCCCCTGCCCTATGCCCCCTCTCCTTTTATGACACCCTAACCATACTCTCCCCCCAATTTCTAATCACACAATAAATGTGTTGATCTACCTGAAGCTACCTTGTGCATTGTCCTTCCTGTCCACCCCATCCCCACCACCATCTTGACCAGCCCTGTCTACCCCCCTCCTTTTTTTTCAATCTCCCCTTCCTACAACAAACGTCTCCTTTGCAGGTGTCATACTGTCTGATATTGCAACAGATTGTTACCTTTACTACATCAATTCATGAGCCACTGTAATTAGATACAATCTTGTGTGTTACCAGTATAGCTGCACCAACTGTAAGGTACTTGTACCACTACATTTTATACTGTTGTTATGTGTAATCTGTTCCAGCTGCTTTATTGTGTGCTCATTGCTTATGTTTACACTGTCCTTAACCTCTTGAATAACTTTGTTTCATCTATTGTATGGACTATTTGTATATGTGCTGTTTCTCTGCTGCTATAGTGGCCCGGGTCATGACTGAAAATGGTTCTCTGGATCAGTACACCTACCTCATCAAAGACATACATAAATAAAATAAAAAAAATTGTCTGACAGCATTATCAATGTATTGACAGCATGCATCTATGTATTTTTACCAACTTTTTAGTGGTTATGAGCATGGGATATAAATCTCGCCATATGCACAAACACCCCTCTTTGATTGCAACACTGTTGTAGCCTGATCACAATTGTTATCAGAGTCTACCAGAACAGCAAACGTAGTTCCTCACCCTTTTTTCCTCTGGCATGAGTAAACAATGCAGCTTGCCCATCGGGAGCTGGAACAATGAATTTTAATTATGGGTTTCTGGTGCAAGCAGGACATGAAATCCCACTCACTTAAATGCTTCTGCAAGCTTTGACTATCAGATCCAGCTTGATGATACAGCATTTGACTGAGTTTAATGAATTACACCCACAGCATTTGTTTTTTTTTATTTGGATTATTCTAATATTCTAACACTTAGAATGTTGCATATGCTCTGTGAAAGTTGAACTCAGTTGTCTGTTTAAATCACTGCTCTGCTCTCTGCTTTAGTGCAATTTGCCTCATAATCATCATAAATCCTTCAATCTCTCTCTTATTCAGTTTATAATAAAATACACTCCCGGTATATAAAGGGCCATCACCTTTGGTGCAAGACCAATAACTGTCAGGGTTATTTAAGTAATAAGGTGGAAAAGGATATACATTATATAGAGAATAAGGGATGGGTAGGTGGTTATAACAAGGATTTTACACTCCCCTGAGGGGTGGAATGCCACATAAACCCCAAGAGCAAAGCTCAAGGGGTTTATTAAGGCATCCCATCCAAAGGTGTATGTAAAATCCGAGTTGTACACACCTGCACATCCTTTATTTTGTATAATTGCTGGGGATCATTTTTATGCCACAGCAATTATACAAAATAAATGTATTTGTCTCATGAGTCAAGTCATGGACCACTGGGGTTTTTAGTGTGGTCCATAGCGGCTCCTAAACAGAAGCTATTTTTTTTTTTTGCACTCCCATTAGTGAAGGTTTTCTGTGCCCAGTAATAATTTATTTATTTTTTATTTTTTTAAAAAGAGAACTTACTGCCAACTTCTTCCATCAGGGAAGTTTGCAGGTGGTGCTGAGGAGCGGAGATGGTGGGGAATGGGGCAGAGAAGTGGAAGATCACGTTTGGTGTATGCATCGGACTAGGGAAACTGGGTGCATGTTCATCATTATAACCAGCTG
Source organism: Neoceratodus forsteri (assembly GCA_016271365.2). Lineage (NCBI taxonomy): Eukaryota > Metazoa > Chordata > Ceratodontiformes > Ceratodontidae > Neoceratodus > Neoceratodus forsteri. Next base: position 1,016,553,180 of record CM057454.1, on the reverse strand, counting down.
GTTAGAACGCTGGAATTAGAAACCTGGTTTCCCAATGGGAGAAAGTGCTCCCCAATTATTATGGTGTAATAATGACATGCCTCTAGTGGACAGAGTACAAAGTCAACAGCAGAATACCTCTGCCATTCGAGAAGTTCTGTTATCCCACACAATGCACAACCTGAAGTGCCTGATTATGATTATGAAATGGGTCTATTAGAAGAAGTGAAGAAATGTGTTTCAAAACATGAGAACATAGTTTTACTGACATTTGTAAAAAAAAAGTGGAAAAAAAAAGAATAAGAAAAAATAGTTGTGATTAGCAGTTGCAATGCTGGTGCATGGCCAGTAGGTTGCATCAAAACTGCATGCAAGCTACAGCGTTGTTGTTTTTTCAATAATAAGGGCAAAGCAAGGGCAGTTAGATGCATGACAGTGGCATCATTAATTATCCATCTGAATGAGAAGAGCTGTTACAAGATGTGGATTTCATAATTTTTGTTTATTTCTGAGGGTTTCCAGTAGGATCAGGATCTGAGGGCAGGAGCCATAGCTGATGTCATTGAGAGTGATGTATGAGCAGCAGGAGCCGAGAATAACAGCCTCAGACAGCTGACATTATATGAAGTAAGGTTAAGTAGCCAGCAAATAAGTTAATTGCTCAGGGCCAAAAGCTAAAAAGTTCCCACTAGGTAGTATACTACTGAGCCACAAAAGGGTGGGAGTAATATATTGGCTATAGGTGGCAGTTTCAGACAGCTTGGGGGGGGTCACCTAGACACTATAGAAAACAGCTAGGGTAGGCAAATAATGGGTGTAAGAGATGGCTCAGTAGGAGAATTAATGCCAGGCAGCTGTGCTTAGGGTGGGCATTTTGGCTCAAGCTTTAAAATGTATTGATTTTGTGGGTAAATAGGTCAGTACAAATCATAGGACTTAGAAACATAAAAACATAGACTTCAACAGATTACTGGAGACCGGCATGGTCCAAGCGGACTGAAGAAGGGCAGAGGTGGGACTTCCAGTGACGTCACTGATGCGCATACATGCTTAATTACCTAGGTCTGGCTGCCTCTCTAATTAAAACTCCCTAAAATAGTGTTTTGACTGCAGATATCCTCCTAATCAGTGCTATGTGAGTACTTTCAATAGATGGGCAGAAAAAAGAAAACCACGAAGGCAGATTCACAGGTAAATTCAAACAGATTATGCTCAATCAATTTGGACCACACCAAATATCCACTCAAAGAGCTGCCTGCCTCCTTGAAGCAACCACCACAACCCACCAATGCAGCGAAATTAATAGAATTAAAAGACTTTCATTCAGAAATCAGATCACTATATATTGAACTAAGAGACAGTCTTTCCACAGTTAAAAATCGTGTAATCAGCCTCAAAACCCAGGTCTTGGTGACCAATACACGTACCGATCGACTGGAGCCGATTATGCTATACTTACTGGAAGAAAATAAACAGCTAGCAGCAAAATGCAATGATCTGGAGAATCGCTCCAGGTGTAACAATTTAAGGATAAATGGGGTCCCAGATGATGAAGGATGAGACATGCTCTCCTCCATGGATACTTTCCTCAGGGAAACCCTGCAACATGACCAGACTTTCCCACTCGATATACAGTGAGCAAATAGAGTGCTGTCTACTAAGCCAAAGCATCCAGAGGAACATCCACGATCGATGGTGATCCAACTCCTAAATTATGCAGTTAAACAAAATTTACTACATAGAACATGGATGATGAAACACATTTTTACAAGAACAAATGCAGCTACATTGATAACGACTATTCTGTGTCACTTTCAACTAAACGTCAAGCACATGCTCCAATCCTCTGAATTTTAAGAGCTCAACAACTGAAGTTTCACACACCATACCCTGCAAAACTGACCGTGATGTTCCCCACAGGACCAAAGACATTTGCATCCCCAGAGGAAGACACCCAGGAGCTGAAGGCCCAGAACACTGATGTCTCGCTTCCCGGAGATCCGTCCCACGGACTGACCAAGGGGCCCTCACCCGAGATTCCTGGAACAGTGCCCCAGTGGTGACCAAGAAGCGAACTTACTCCCAGGCTGCACTGAAGGACATCAAGCAGCTGCTCTTTTCTTTTCAAAGAATACCGGCTATCTGAACAAGTTACTAACTCTTGCTGTTCACTGTAACTGTGTAGGGTATATGGACATGGCAGGCAGGGAAATGTTATGGGTACATCACAGGTTTAAAGATGAGGCTATGTATTATTTTTTATACTTAGTCTCATCTTTAAATGCAGAGACTGAAATGCCTTCAAGATTAGTACTTAAACATTAGTGCTAGCCTAACACATTAAAACAGTTCACCTTCTATCACCCTGCTGTCTGCGGGTTACGTGTTCCAGTATAGTCTGCGACAGGGCCCTTCACCTTACCACATGGCCCATCCTGTAATTATTAACTGTGGGGCTGTCTTTGCTGGGACTTCTGAAGCTGCCTCTCTGGGCTGCGGGGAAGAAGCCACACAGAAATACTCAAAGTTGCTTTCCAAGCCACTATCGCTTGGTAGGGGGAAGGGGCTCAGAAAATAAAATAATTTAGTTGAAGTGAAGGGATCCCTGTTCCTCGTTGGGGGCACGTTCTTCTGATCTTTTGAATTAATCAAACTTGCATGTCAGAAACTCTCCCCCTGGGTAAACAGGGCCAAGCCTATTCAGGCTCACCATTTTGCCCCTCTTGATGGATTACCTAGACCCCTTGGGCTCCCGCTCACTCTCTCTCAGGCCTGCATGCCCTTTTTTAACTACACCAATGGTAGAGTGGTTACTGCTCAATGGATCCACAATGGGTCATTGACAAAATATTTGTAGAACAACTCGACAGTGAAACCAGCTGGTCGACTGCAATTTGCAGTTGGCTAGCCGGTTTGCAGAAGCAACAAGTGTTTTCTTCGGGGGGCTTCGCCCCCGAACCCCTCATGTGGGGGGCTGCACCCCCACTTAGGATTCTCAACTCTGAGTCAGAGCTGAGTTGGGGGGGTGCAGGACCTTCTACAGACAGTGCCAGGTGCCAGCGGGTTCCCTACAGTGAAGTGGTGCTGTTGTCGCTATAGGGGACTCTGCTGTCGACATGTCGATGTCGGGGATGTATATCTTGCTCTACCATGTGCCACATTCCAGGTCCCCCCAGCTTGATGGGGGCAGTGGTTCAGAGACTAAAAGGGGCTTTACTTGCTGCAAACAAATTTATTTATTTATAAGTTGATAACCGGGAAAGGTACCAATGAACCGAAGCTCATTTCCAGATGTGACCTGCTGGAGGGGGTACAGGAGTCAATACATAAATACATCAATGGTAATACAGTGAAACAGAGTAAGTGCAACACAGGAGCTATAATACAGTGGTAGTACAGTAATCAGAGAAAGTGCAAATCAGGAGCTATGTACAGGTAGTGAGGTACAACATAAGAGAAAAAGTGTCCCAAGAGATAATAACAGTGCAATAAGATAAAATGCAAAAAAAACAATGTACAATATAAGTATTTGCAGTGGTACATAGTTAAATACAAGATGTGTTATTTACATTGGTACACAGCAATGAGGGGCCTAGATTGGGGGGGGGGGCAGATACAGGAGGTTAAAGGGGGTGGGTTTGTGCAAAACCCTGGCTCATGGGAAGGATGAACTCTGTCTCAAACCTAGGCCCTGGGTATATTCTTTCCCCCTCTATAACTTACTTGAGCAACCATCTACTCCCAGTTGAAAAGAGTTAGCTCTCACTTGACAGCTTTCTGGTCTGGATTACTGACATTTGTAAAAAAAAGTGGAAAAAAAAAAGAATAAGAAAAAATAGTAGTGATTAGCAGTTGCAGTGCTGGTGCATGGCCAGTAGGTTGCATCAAAACTGCATGCAAGCTACAGTGTTGTTGTTTTTTCAATAGTAAGGGCAAAGTAAGGGCAGTTAGATGCATGACAGCGGCATCATTAATTATCCATCTGAATGAGAAGAGCTGTTACAAGATGTGGATTTCACAATTTTTGTTTATTTCTGAGGGTTTCCAGTAGGATCAGGATCTGAGGGCAGGAGCCATAGCTGATGTCATTGAAAGTGATGTATGAGCAGCAGGAGCCGAGAATAACAGCCTCCTACTTTCGCACTTGGGCCAACCACTCCACTTGCATCCAAATTAAACTGCGACATGGGTATTTAAAAGGGCATGCATTATGCCACAATGTGGGGGCCCACTCGGAGGACCGGACAGAACAAATTATTATGTATGAGCTTTGCATTGCCACCAGGGAAATAAATATATGTGGTCAGTGGGTTCCATCTGGTCTGAGGTGGAATCCCCAGTGGTACTAGGTCATGCTCCACGATCTCTGTTGCATGAGACCCACAATAAGTGCTAATGACAGGGGAACTGAAGGGGCCACAAGGCAATAGAGCTTTACAATCAACAAAGATCATTATAATCAAATAGGTTATTGTTCAATTCATATAAAGGCTAGCAGTGCTAAATTACAAAATTCACCTCAGAAGATTATGACCCCTCCTTTGCTTCGATTCACCTTGTACAATTACGATCTTCAGGGTAGTCCTGAGGAAAATGGCAAACATCTTAGAGGGTGGTCAAGGGACATCCCTTTATCCAGACCTCCCCATTCAAAACAGTCCAGCCAGACATTTTCCATTTATTCAATAGGGGTGATACTCATTGGGAGGGAGGAGCACTAGGTGGCAGATGATATGGCAGAGGGAGCGGGAGGGAGCTCTTTCTCTAAGTGAACTGAGCTGTTTCAGAATGAGGGTGGGGAGAGGCTCTGAAATAACTCCAAGTGGAGGTGGGTGCTTTTATCAAGGTGCCAACATGTTATTCAGTACTCAAATCTCCAGACAGAAACAAACTGAAAGTATTGTACATCATTAACAAATCTTCATCTGGTAGCTAGACACAATACCCTCATCACATAGTGCAGCCCTAGATGTTACTAATTCATGGTAAATAGTAGACAGGAGCCAGTGCCAACCCCGTATTCTCCACCCATGACTGTCCTATCCTAAGTGAGGGTTTTTATTCGCAACATCATTCTAACACCATCACCTTACTATAGTAGTGGCAGTAACTCTTGCCATGAGGGCTTAGCTCTCAACTGTGACCAACTTTCCCTCCAGGAATGGATTATCTGTTCCCAATAGGAGAGGCATTTTAATGTCCTTCTGTGGAAGTACCACTATCTGTGCTAAACATTCCTATCACTCTACAGTGCCCAGTTGGCACCTCAGTAAGCACCTACCTACCAGAATTAACTATAGGACGGGGACCTCCACACTCCTGGATTGGACACTAATCAATCAGCCTGATCATATCTCTAAAACTGAAGTACTCCCTGACACCATTAGTGATCATTCCCCTATCTTATCCCTCTGGTAAAATAAATTTAACAGACCCCCACCCTCCAAAATCACGGTTAGCCAAGTCTTGCTACCAGGTCGCTTAGGTCCCCTTAAAGAGCACCTTCATGCACTTGACTGGCCTCCTATTGATATAGCCCAGGACATGGACCCTGCCCTTGGATACTTTATCACATCTTTCAACTCAGCATGCAATTTTCATGCCCCACCCAAAAAACGTAAGATCAGGGGTACTATTAACCCATGGCTGATTCATAACCTCCATGAACGGATGAAATCTTGAGATTTGCTCTGGAACTGCGCAAAGGCTATTAACTTCCCAGCAGACAATCAGGAGGCCTACAAAGCAGCACAAAATGCCTGTACAAGAGCCATTCACCAGGCAAAAGCCAGCTACTATAGGAACGTGCTTGCTAGCACCTGGAAAGATGGGAGAAAATTTTGGGACGACCTCTCCGAGGTTACTGGGAAATGCCCCAAAGTAACTCCCACAATGCTCAACATTAATGGCACTATCACCCTTGACACCCTTGACAAAGAAACCATTGGCAATACCTTAAATTCCACTTTTACTGACTTTAGCTATGTGCTCCAACCCAACTTTTTTGATCTAGCACCAGTTCCTGCTCATCCTGTCTAGCCGCATGGAACTCAGCAATGACCCCCGTTTTATTTTAAGACAATCTCAGAAGGGCTCACCAAAAAGCACCTAATCAAAGTGCTTGGGAAGACCAGACACAGTGGTGACTCCCTGGATTTAAAACTCATTGCCCTGACCATTGATGAAATCCTGCCACCCCTAACTAGCTCTCTTATGCTCTCACTATTCCTTCATAAATAGAAGTCAGCCATGGTGACCCCAATTCACAAAAGTGGGGACGTGACTCTCCCGAGCAACTACAGACCAATCTCCATATTACCCCCTCTCTCCAAGGCATCGGAAAGGATAGTTGCTGATCAGTTACTGTATATGAACAGGCCAACTGGCTACAACTATCAAGTAGAATTAAATATCATACCTGCATTCTTGCAAAGAAGGCACAGTTGGGCCTCTTGCCCCCTGGTGTTCAGTCAATACTGTTCCTGCACTGCCCTACTCGCCTAACCAGGAGCTCTGTTAGCCAACCCTTTTCTGTCCCCTGCAAGGGCAGTGCTCTTTCTTCTTTAAGGCCCCCAATTGCTACAACTCACTTCCTATGGCTATCGTCAACTCCACAAATCTCTGCCTCTTTAAGCACAACCTTTATCAGCATTTGGTGGCCAATGCCAGCTGTGACTACACCATTTAAAATAACACGGCCTGCTACTTGGCCTTCCCTGAAATCTCACTTTTGTCACTCTCCTCTCAAACATTTCACTCCCTGATACCCCATATCAGATTCCTCACAAGCCTCTCCCCATTCCCTCTCTCTCCTTCCCCCCTCCACCTTTCCTCCTCCTCCTCTCATCCCTTCCCTCATAACACTCACCCCTCTCCTTCCCCTTCCCTGACCCCTCCCTCTCCTACCATTATTCCTCATCTTTAAGCACCTCTGTTCCCCTCTTTTTTTCTTTTACACCTATGTGCCCTCATTACCTCTGAATTCTCTACAGGACTTTTTGCATGCAATGGATTGCTCTGGGTTTCATCCTTTACTTATGTGTCCCAACTGATGCCTGACAAAGCCTCTGGCAGCTCATGTATTGTTCCATTCTGTAGTATTTATTTGCTTCTTCATTGTCTTGTTATTGTCATATATTGTAATGCCTACCTGTTGTTTACTTTGCCTGTTCTTGTGTACCATGTTTTAGTTTCCATGACGTGGGACCTTTGTAAAAGAGCTTCTTGACTCAAAGATGTATCCAAAACTTAAATAAATAAATACACAAATGTTATGGTTTATGTTTATTTGTTAGTGTCTATACCTTCCTACTTGCGCAGTACTCTCAACTGCACCCAAGCTTCATTCTCTTCTTTTTCTGCACCACTCTTTTACTACTTTTGACTTCTGTACTTTTTTACCCTTACTACGTTTTTCCTTTTAATAGGCAGGAGGAGGTGGCTTTCTATCTATTTTCTTCTAACTTAAATAATGGCTAGTACTACTGAAATGCAGTACTTACCTTTAATGTGAACAGTATACATAGTCCAGGAGACCCATCTTTCTTTTTTTTTTTTATTTACACTTTATGCCGCCTCCTCTGCGGAGCTGGCAGGTGGCTCGGGCCCTCCCCTGGAGGGCTCCTCCTCCTCTGGCTCTGGCCATCTTCCATTCTGCCAACCCCGGCAATTCTCCCATGGATTGCCCCCCCCCCCATGGTGGGGCCAGGGCGAGGAGTGCCAGCTTAGTCCTCCCCTCCCAGGCACAAATCCAGATGTTGGTGGTGGCATTGCGGAAGGATGCACTGGGCTACCATGGGTCCTGTTAGCTCCTGGCTTTTCCTCCAATTTTTTGCCCTAAGCCCATGTTTGTGCAATGGGCAGAGTGACTGTCTCCACCTCTGCAGAGGCAGCCTAGTGCCCTGGACCTGGGCCCACTCCGTGTGTGACAGTGTGCCTGTGTCGACACCCATCCACTGCTTGGTGTCAGGCTACAGTGCACAGCACTAATCCTCCCTCCCCAAGGAAGGAGAGCTGTCTATGGATGCTCAATCCTTCCTTACCCCAGCTGACCCCCAAGAAACCGGAGTCCATTCCCGAACCTGGGTCACCGGCATGGCGTGAGTTGTGGCATCCAGCACCTCACACTTCGGTGCCACCAGGCTGGCTGGAGACACATCTTTCTAAAGTGGAGCATGAGAAGTTTCAGGCCATGGGCTTTCCCATAGCTACAGCCTCATCACATAATTCAGGTTGACGGAGAGGGGTGCTCTCTTTAATTCCTCAGGGCATTCCCTTTCAACTCCAAGATCAAGTTATTGACCCAGAACGTCAGTATGTCATTTTAACAGGCATGCTGTGTGAAATGCCCTATAAATAGCCAACATCTACCTCCCACTGGAATCTGGTAAGACAGTCGCACAAACTTTTCTTAATAAACAACTCCCTCTCATGAAGGGGCAGCTGATCCTTGGAGATTATTTGAATTTTAACCTAAACCCAAACTTAGACTCAACAGGACCTCAGACCTCTCGGTTACCTCTGCTATAAAAATATCTCAGAATCACTCTTCCCTACTAAGGGCTCATCAATATCTTGAGACACACATATTTCCCATGCTAAGACAATGCACACACTATGACCCCAGAACTAACACATTGGCCAGATTAGATTATCTCATTTCCACAGCTGAGCATCTTGACGCAATCAATGATATTCAATCTAGGTGCCACCTTACTGTCCTACCACTCTCCAGTATTCACTAATTAAATCTAGTAAAACCACATTGATCTTCCTTTTGGAGATTGAACCTAGCTTCTTTGAAAGACCCTGCCCTAGTTCAATATTTGAATGATTGTATTCCTCAAATTTTAGTCGAAAATGCCAGCCCAGACATCGGCCCCCCTCATTCTGTGGAACACCCTTAAAACAGTATTGCGAGGTCACCTATTTGATGGTAGAAACAAAGAAACATCAAGCACAATGTTTAGAACAACAATAAACTTTACAAACTCTTCAAGAGCTTATACATCAAGGTGATGTATCAGTTTGCCCTCAATTAAATCAAGTTAAACAAGAGTTACAAAAACTTCTGTATGCCCAAACATAGCGAGTTCTGCTTTATTTAAAGTAATATATTATGAAAGAGGATCTAGAAGCACAAAAACCCTAGCCCTAACCTCCAAGCCAAAAGGACCCAGGCATATATCCTGCAATTATATAATCCACAGACCCGAACTTACACTGGATGCCCACAAGACATCAGGAACATTATGTCTTTTTATTACCAATCTATATATTCTACAGAGGAAACACCAATCCCAGAAGCCCTGCAGAGTTTCATTAGCTGCCGTGAAGCTGTCACAGAAAGAAGTAGAAAAGTTACTCCTCCCCATTTCTTACTCTGAAATTTCGATGGCCCTTAAAAATACTAAAGCCCAGAAATGCTCATACCCAGTTGGATACCTGGCAGAATTCTATAAAAAAATTTAGGATGTCTTCCTACCCCCACTCTTAAAAACATTCCAAGAAGTGCAGACTAAAGGTACCCCTTCTCCCACTTGGAACTATGTATTAATCTCAACTATTTTAAAACTGAACAAAGATCCCCATCTCCCTGCCTCCTATCACCTAATCTTAAACTGTGACTACAAACTCTTTATGGCAGTTTGGACTAAGTGGTTAGAGTCCCTTATGCCCAAATCAGTTGATCCAGATCAAGTGGGATTTGTTAGGACCTGCCAGACACATGATAGCATATGCCATGCCCTACTTCTGACAGAATATGCCTCTTCTAGACATATCCTTGTACCCCTTCTCAACTTAGACACTGAGAAGGCTTTTGACAGAGTAAATTGGTCTTTTCTGTTGAGTGCCCTCTCATCATTTGGGATATCAGATCAACTAATCTCAATGCTACAAAGTATTTATTCCTCGCCATAAGCCTATCTCAAAATCAATGGCTCCCTTACAGCCCCCTCTACTCTAGGAAGAGGCACTCAACAAAGCTGTCCCCTATCTCCTCTACTTTTTGCCCTATATCTGGAACTCCTAGCAGCAGCAATAGGTTTAGACCCAGAAACTACAGGTATCCCACTAGGAGGAAGAGATTATAGACTCTCACTATTTGCAGACAACGTTCTCCTGACTTTAATGTCACCAGAAGAATCCATTCCATATCTCTATAGAGACTCCTCAACTATTCTTGAGAACTAGTGGGCTATAAATTGAACACACAAAAAAACAAAGCCCTATTATACCACTATGTACCAGCCTACCCTGTTAGATGGAACAAGGGCACTATTCGATACCTGGGGATTAAATTAACAAAAAACCTTCAACATTCAGAATTGCTGAATTATGAACCAATATCCCAACAAATCACTGATGATCTGTCCAAGTGGTCACAACTGCAAATGGGTTTCTCTTTCTGAATAGAAGCAATTTGACAGAATGTACTCCAGCAAACTTCTACTATTTCCAAATGCTTTCTATAATACCAGCCACCTATTACTTTCATTAATGGAACAAAATTATCTCCCGCTATATTTGGGAAGGAGCATGGCCCCGATTCTGATTCTCAGTCCTACACCTCCCCTGGAACAGAGGAGGTGTAAACATCCCTAACTTACAATGATTCGCTCAAGCAGCTCATCTCCAGACTTTCTCTATATGGCTAATGGCAACTCAACAACCCTATTGGAAACAGATAGAATTTCTTATAAATGATGTATCCATGTTGATTATTATTTCTTCTGTAACCCATCTCAAAGTAAGCCATACTCAAAATTCAGTCCCTTTACGACAACCACAATAAAACAATGGATGGTCATAACTACCCGCTGCCTAACTCAGGTTCACCTCTTTTAGCTAAGAGCAATAGCTTCTGACCAATATTTTCTCCTTAACTCCCTGGATACATCAGTTAAATGCTGGAACAGGCAGGGCCTCTGATTCTTCTGTCAGCTGATGGAGCGACATGGTATGCTCCCCTTTGAGGTGCATCATGGGAAGTATCGATTACCAAAGTCAAACCATTTTTTGTTATTTACAACTTCACTCTTACATCCATAGTAAAGAAAAATCATACCGTGTTCTCTCTGAACCCCTGCCCATACTGATGCAACTTGCCATCAGCCATCAGCAAGGATTCTGAGTCCAGCATTTAATTAGTCAATTGGTAGGGACTCTACAAGAGCTTCACTCCATATCAACTGAATGTATCTTACATAAATGGAACTCCGAACTTAATGAAAATAATGCCCTCCAAACTTGGCATAAATATGCTCTTCCAGCCCTCCAATTACCAGCAGCCATGGTGTCACATGAATTCTCTTGGAAGTGCGGATATCGCTTCTTCAAAACTTCAGAAGTAATGGCCAAATACACCAGCCCAGATCATGCACAGTGTTGAGGAAACTGGGGGGTCAGCCCAGTGAACCATATCCATATATTTTGGTCTTGTCCTGTGCTGGAATCATTCTGGACATTAGTGATACAGGGCTTAGAAATAATCTTCAATGCTCCAGGAACATTCACTCCTTTGCTAATACTTCTAGCTATTGCACCTCAAAGAATCAGATTTTGGGGACAGACCCTAAAACTCCTCACATTGATATTAGTTGTCAAAGAGATGACAGCCAGCTTGTGGATGACAGCCACAGTCCCCATGGTAGACAATTGGCATACCATGGTTGCTGAAATACATACATTGGAGAGATTAACATATTCACTCCATGATCAAACACCTACTTTCAACCTTTGTTGGAGGCGATGGGTGTGACATCATATGCAAATTGATTCATCCTTAGTGCCTTAAGAAATCCCTCTTTCTTCCCCTCTTCCTCCCTTTCTTCTCTACTTGCTCACTTCTTTCTCTTCTTATGTAACTCATCTTCTCTTCTCTCCCCTTGAGGATCCCTAAAATATACCTCTTTAAAATTCCCTCTTTGATTACCATAAGTCATGATTGTATCATAAAAGTGCTCAATGTAAATAAACCTGCAGATGTCTTAAGGAAAATTTAGAGAATATGGAAAGTTAACGTTAGGTAACTCCTATACCAAGGTTGTACAATTCCATATATATGGGAGGGCTAAAGTTTGAGGTTCAATGTGGGGGAATAGCTCCTCCCACATTCAGCATATAAGCAGCCTACTCATTGCAGTCAACGCTTAGCATGTTTCGTCAGCTGGGCTCCTGTGTGGTCTGTGCAGCTGTACCTCCTTTCTTTCCTACACCTTCTAAGTGCTTTCCTCACTCCCTACTGCTCTTTGTGCCCCATTTTTGCTCTGTGTTTGTCCCCCCATTCTGTTTTCTGTGTGGTTATTTGTACTGTGGTTGCATCTTTTTGCTCCCTCCATTCTCCCATTACATTTCTCCTGTGCATCCCCTTTCCTCTCTTTGTTGTTCCATTTTTGTTTTTGGCCTGCTCTCCTTGTGTTTTTGTCTGTTTGTGCGTACTGGGTCCCTGGGCTTTCTGCTCCCTAATGCTTCCTTCTCCTCCCTTTTTTTCCTGGTGGTGTAGTTGCCATGCTTCTGTCCCACTCCCTCACTTCATTGTGCTCACTCCTGCTCCTTGCTCCTTCATTTCCCATTGCCCTGCTTTGATCCTCAGTGCCTTGTGCCTCACTGCTAGCTTACCTGGTCTCTGCTTGCTCTGCCCCTCCCCGCTGCTTTTCTGTCTCCTTTTTTGTGTGTTTCATGCTGCCTTTCATTGTGCTACCCTCGTTGTCCATTGCTTCCTTTTTGCACTTCTCCGCCTCTCCGATTCCATCTCTGCACTTCTGGGTGTGATGTGTTCCATTTGCTAGTCTTAAAGTAACACTCCCCATTATCCCTAAAATACAGCAGCATTGAAATGCATAGCACAGGCCTTTCAAACTAATGCAGAGCAATGGCTAGAATATGTGGCGTTCCTTCTTTTACTGATAGCATGCCCGGGATTTGTGGGCCACATGTGTTTCAATGTGAAGGAATGTTTCTATTAAGTTGGTTGGCAGTATTCATAGTGTGTGTCTAGATGGCTTTACCATTATGGGGAACTTTATTTACTCTGTGCAGAGCAGGGAGCATTGGAGCGTAACAGTCATAGTGCATGTGAATTCATAGCAGCTCAGCTGTTTGCTCCCCATTATCCTCTCTGTGTGCTTTTTACTCTACCTCCTAGTGTGCTCATTCTGTGTAGTCCTGTTCAATGTTATAATTGTCCTTCACTCCTGCAGTGTTCATTTCCTTCATCTGTACTCCTCGATTCCACTTCCTGCATGCTAATCCATCTGCATTACTTTATCCTGCTTCTTCTCTGACAGCAGCCTTTTGCTCTTTCCTTGCACATCCCTCACCAGTAGTTCACAACAGTTTTATCCAGTTTCTGTCTCTAACTCATGCCCTTTGTGGCATTTGAGTGCAGGTGGGCTTGCCCTGTCTACCAGAGATGGGAGTCTGTCGCTACCTATTCACTACAGCTTCTACCAGCAGTTCTCTGCTGTTTTTCAGTCTCTATCTATAACTCATACCTAAGGAGATATTTGAGTGTAGGTGGGCTAACTCAGTCTACCAGAGATGGGAGTTATGTCACCAACTCTCTGCATCTACTGCAATACACAGCTGGTATTGGCATTGTGACATCGGCCACTCTACCAACTCTTTGCACCTACTGCAATATGTAGCAGGTATTGGCATTGTGGCATAAGCCACTCTACCAGCCTCTGCAACTATCGCAATAAGCACCCACGTATCGGAGTTTTGGCATTGGTCAAGCTACCAACTCTCTGCATCTATTGCAATATGCAGCAGCAGCATGCATTAGCATTCTGGCATTATCCAAGCTACTAGTTCTGTGTATCTACTGCAATATGCTTTCATATATTGGTGTTTGGCATCTGCTTTGCAGCCACCCTGCATTAACACAATACACAGTTGCATATCAGCATTTAGGCATCTTCTTCACTACTGAAATCCTGCATTGCTGCAATCTTCAGTCGTGCATGGACACAGTGCCCTTTTCTCTGTCTACCGAATCTCTGCAGATAATTCTGAAGTAGGTCCACCAAGATTTCCTCAGACATTATCCCACCCAGTGCAGTCCGCAGCATATTGGCTCCATGCCATTTCTTTACCATTCCAATCTTCTGCAAACCCAGATGAATCTCCTGCAAGACTTCTTCCCAAGCTCCCAGCTCGTACCTGAGTTTTTGAATCTGCTACTCCATTTATGGCTGGATCGTCCACTGCTTTCTGGCATCTGAAGACATCTGGAATCCAGTTCTCAGCATCTGCCTCTAACAGGAATTGTAGTACTGATACCTCACTTCAAATCTCTCTCTGTTCAAAATCTCAGTCTCAGCTAGCTGTTCTTCAACAGGGACTAGCTTTTCATCAGACATTTGAGACTTCATGGCTCCACTTGCCTTCAGCTTTCGATCTGTAATCCCATTTCATGACTATTACAGTTTGCTTTCTGCCTCTGCCTCTGATGTCTTCCAGTGTTATAATCTGCAGTCTGCAACAAAGGATTCTTCAGCACTCCATCAGCTCTTACATGGAATCTTAAGCGGAATTCCTCCTGGGACTGTTGCATTTTGCTGCCCCTACTTACTAATCAATCCCATAGGTGTTGCTACTAGATAATTTCCAGAAAGAAGCTTCTCATTTCCAACTTACTGTACCTGGGCCACTGTCCTCCTTTGACATGGGCATCAACTCAATGGTTCCTTCAAAGATTTCTCTATCCTCTGTTCATATCCTCCATGCAGTAGCTCTTATCAAACACTTAGGCTCTGGATCCTGATACTTGAATGCTGCCACCTGTGACACATTTCAGTTTACATATTCAACCATCTCCGGCATCTCTGTGGCACATTTTGAGATGACTGTTATTACTTTGTAATTTGTCTGACATTTGGTTGCTCAAACAGCTCAAAGCTTCAATATGTTTTCTAAGTGATGGGTTGCACTGTACTATCTGATCTGATGTATTTCCAACAGCTATGCCACTATCCTCAACCAGTCCCGGATCTTCAATCCCTGCCATCCAGTCATCACACCTCTCTGAGAATTTCAACATCGCCTCTGCATGGCACTACCCATAGTGGAACCTGCCCATGTCTAAGGTCATTGCTGATCCCTCCAGACAGTCTACACTTTTCTGACAAACAACCACTTGGGCATCATCCACAAGGGCCATCTAATCAAAGCAGCTATTTAATTTGCTTCCAATTCAGACCTTTTCATCACCTCCATCCTGTAGTAGACTCAGTCACAACTGTACCTTGCATTCAGTACTATCATAACTTAGAATATTATATCCTGCAAGCAAAATGCCATCATCTGGACCATCCTAACTCAACCCACCTGAGCTAATTGTACTATAGAATAAAGTATTCTCATTCTGCATTCTGCAGTCCTGCCATAGTACTTCTGTTCACCTCATACAAATACTTGCATTCCTAATGTTTTCCATCAAGCCTTGCAATTATCTTCTGAAACACTCAGCAACAACTTGGCTCAAATCCTTATTCCTTTCCATGACTTTCTATTTGAATCAGAACAGCGACTTCTTGTTGAAGAATAACACAACTGTGTACATCATCAAGAGACGTGGAAAATAGACTTCACCAGTTAATCCAGAAGCAAGAAAGTAGTCAAGCAATTAGGATCATCTCCTTTTAGTTTGCCCAGAGAACAGGCAGGTTAGTAGTCATGGTTCCTCAGATGTTTCCTCCATGGGGAGGAGGGTCCTCTCCTGTGTTCTGCTGGCCACACTATCAGGGAGTTAGAGGAGGTAATCTTTTTGGGCCTTCCATTCCCTACACACTGCCAGGCTTCCCTAACCAAGGGGAGGAATAGAGAAAGACCAAAAGCTTAAACAGTGTACACAAGCACAATTGCTATTCACAACAACATTGAAATGGGAGGGCTGAAGCCTGGGATTCAATGTGGGGGACTAGCTCCTCCCACATCCAACATAACAGCAGTCTGCTCCTTGCAATACATGCTTAGCATGTTTCATCACAACCACCATCCTCCCCAAACTCCTCCTTCTCCAGCACTCTACTCACCCTTGGTGCTGGGCCTTTTGTTGCTTCACACTGCCTGGCTTCCCTAACCAAGGGTGGGAATGGAGAAATGCTAAAAGCTTAAACAGTGTACACAAGCACCATCACTATTCACAAACACATTGAAATATTAGATTTATAGAAATTCACATGTGTTGTGCTTTAAAAAAGAGCTATACCAGAAGAGATGATACTTTGCTTTTATTGTACATGACTGTTCAATTACTTATTGTATTTCTTTATACCTGTCATCAGGCAACTTATATATGTTTTTCTTTTGGAAAAAAAAGAATAAAAACTAGAAATACAAAAAAAAAAAATAGAAGAATGGCAGAGGTAGTTCCACTTCAAAAAAGGGGTAGCAGAAAGGAGGCAGAGAACTATAGGTCTGTCAGCCTGACATCAGTGGTGGTTAAGTTAATGGAAACACTGCTAAAGGAAAGGATTGTGAAATATCTGGTATCCAGTGGATTAGCGGATCCAAGGCAGCATGGTTTCAAAGGGAGAAAGTCATGTCAAACAAATCTGTTACATTTCTTTGACTGGGTGACCAAGCAGTTGGATCAGGGAGGGGGCAGTGGACATGGCATATCTGGACTTCAGCAAGGCTTTCAACACCGTTCTATATAGGAGCCTGGTAAACAAGTTGGGGAATTTGAGGGTGGGTATTAAGGTGGAAACCTGGGTGAAAAACTGGTTAGGGGACAGGACACAGAGGGCAGTGGAATGTGGATTTCTCTCTGACGAAGGGAGGGGGACCAGTGGGGTACCTCAGGGATCATTGCTGGGGCCAGTCCTCATCAATGTCTTTATAAGTGACATAGCAGAGGAACTGAAGGGGAAAGGTCTGCATCTTTGTGGATGACACCAACATCTGCAACACAGTGAACACTCTCAGGAGGGGTGGGGGTGGATAGGATGGGTAGGGATCTGAAAAGACTGGAGGAGTGATGAAGGGTATGGCAACTGTGTTTTAATGCAAAAAAATGCAAACAAAAAAAAATTGCTCTTGGGCCATAGAAACCCAGGAGCTGGTACAAAATGGGTGGAGTGATACTGACAATGACCAAACAGGAAACAGACCTAGGAATAATCATTTCAGATTACCTAAAAGTGGCCAGACAGTGTGACAAGGCAGTCGATAGGGCTACTGGGATACTGGAGTGCACAGGAAGGAGCATTGCCAGCGGGAAGTGGGAGGTGGTGCTGCCCCAATACAGATAACTGGTAAGACCTCACCTTGAGTACTGTGTCCAGTTCTGGAGATCATATCTCAGAAAGGGTATAGGCAGAGTGGAGGCAGTCCAGAGAAGGGCTGCCAAAATGGTGCAGGGTCTGCATCAGAAGCCCTACGAGGACAGGCTAAAGGAGCTAAATATGTACACACTGGAGAAGAGGAGGGAGAGGGAGGATATGATTGAGACTGTTAAATATCTTACAGGGATTAATAAGGTACAGGAGGGGGTATTGTTCAGAGAAGAAGGTGCTCTAGAACACAAGGGCATGCTATGAAGCTGGATGGGGTAAATTCAGGAATGATGTGAGGAAGTATTTCTTCACAGAAAGGGTGGTGGATGCCTGGAACAGCCTTCCAGTGGAGGTAGTGGAGGTGAAAACAACTCTGGTGTTCAAAAATTATATCAGCCCTCATATAACTATGAGCAAAAGGTGAGTAGCAGGGACAGGTCTCATAAAATGCTTCTGACAATTAGATGTAAAAAAGTATTTCCAAGGTAAAAAGACTCTCAAGATATATATTCTTTCATAAGCAACTTTTTTATTAAACAATGCTTGAGACATCCAATGTCCATAAAATATTTCAAAAAAGTGCAAAGTGACAAAAATTCACAAAGACCTTACTCCAGTCCTCAAGCCAGCCAACTAACCTCAGCACTTCATCAAAAAGCTTTGTCAGATGTCTCAAGTGTTACATGATAAAAAAAGTTGCTTATGAGAGAACACATATTTTAAGAGCCTTTTTACTTTGGGAATGCTTTATTACATCTGATTGTCAGAAACATTTTATGAGACCTGTCCCTGCTCCTCATCTTTTGCTTGTAGTTAGAGATGGGCAAAGTGGCCCCAATTCGCTCTGCGAAGTGGAACGTGGAGTGAAAGTGAATTTGCGGAGTGCTCCACAATGTGAAGCGGAATACTTCGTGTTAGAGTGGGTAACATGAAGTCCATTGAAAACAATGACTTTGTGTTACTCCGCCTTCCCAAACCACTACTCCACCAATTCTTAAGGTGAAGTACATTGAAAACAATGTACTTCGTCTCACTTCACCTTGTTTTTAAGCTCCAAAGGCAAATTTTGCAGTGATTCATGGGATTTCAGGTCACATGGGCTCTAGATTGTTCTGCACAGCCTCAGTTTGAGGTAGTGTATGTAGGAAGCTGTAGGAGACAACCTGCTGTGAGAGTTCTCTGCAATTCAAACCTTCTAAAAGCTGTTAAAAAAGCCTTTTTGCATATTTTTTTTTGCTGAAACTTTAGTTCATCGATTATAGGAACCCTCCTGTGCTCATATCATCGAGTGTTTATTGTTTGTGTGTGGATTTTGAATGTTAATGTACAACATTCAGTCTGTGTACTGAGAGACAGTGGAAGTGTGCTTTGGGGAGGGGCATCATCTGTGGTGTAGGTAGATTAACTTGGAGAAAAAGACAGTGCTTTCTATTTTGGTGATATTTTTCTTGTATAACTGTGTTAATGTACACACAGTAATATTTTCAATAATTCTTGCCATTTATTTGTTGATTGTAGTGGTGCAGCAGTGCATAATTTTAGTTTGTTTAAAATATGTGGTTATATTACTGAAGTTTTCAATTTGCATGCATTACTTAGTGTGTGTGTGTGAGTATGTGTTTGATGCGTGTCATCAAATCAGATACCTTTTATTGTGCCACATAATGTCAGCAATGTGAACCTGCTATCCACTGCAGCTGTGTAATTTTTGTACTTCTTTGTGGTATATTTACTGGTACTAGTACTAGTCACTGTTACTGCAGCAGTGCAGTACACTGCCCCAGCCCACCAATGGCAAAGGTATTGTTTTCCAGATTTGAATTTCTGATGGTGAGCACTGGTTAGCTGTTGTGCCTTTGCATCTGCATCTCTTCAGTGTGCAGCACAATCTTAACCTGTCTGTGGATTTGCATCTCTTTAGGGCCCAATCTCCATCTCTAACTTAAGTCACAGTTGTTTTTTTGGCTTCCCTTCAGAGTACTGGACAGTTGTGGTTCCATAATTCTGCATGAACATTGTACTTATTAATATGTGTTCTTAAATCAGGAGCATCATCATAAGTCACTCGTGATACAAATCACGTTCTTCATCATCACAGTCACAAATGCAGTCACAAATCACAATTTATGATCACGTCACGAATCACATTATTTTTTGTTTACTAGTTACTTGGATGTATTGTAAGCCTGTTTTGTTGTATCTCTCCATGATTCACCACCTCACCATTGTACTCATTAATTAGTGTTTTTAAGTCTGGGAGTTTTGTGCCACACCTCATCGGGTTCTGGAGAAGTACAGCCATAGGTATTCGCGTTTCTTCATCATCACGGTCACAAATGCAGTCACAAATCATGATTTATGATTATGCCATGAATCACAACATTCATTTTTTTACTAGTTACTTGGATGTATTGTAAGCATGTTTTGTAGTATCTCTCCAGGCTTCACCATCCCACCATTGTACTCATTAATAAATGTTTTTAAGTCAGGAAGTTGGACAGTGTCTGCAGTACATACACAGACTGGAAAGAAGACTGCCTCCATGCAGTTTAGCACAGTATAATTGCACTGCTCAGAATACATACCGAAGACAACAAAAAAAGGGCTTAATTACATACAAGGGTTGGGGATGGTGGAGGAATACATTTTATAACACAGCACGGAAGGTGTGGGGGGGCACATGGTGTGAGTAAAAAAAAACTAATGTGGGATCCCATGGTGATCCAGCAGCAGTTCCAGCATGGACATCATTTGCAACTGATGTCCCTCTATGTGATCCAGCTGCTGCTCCACAGTACTCACCCTCTCTTTGTTCTCCTTGACAGCACTCCAGAGAACTGCCAAGTCAGCCTGTGTTACATGCAGTTCTCTGGGGTCCACACGTTCTACAGGCTGACCTACTGGTGGTGGTGGTGGTGGTGGTGGTGGTGGGGGTGCTGGTAGAGCAGCAGGTGCTGCTGTGGCTCTTCTCTTCTCTTTTTAGGGATGCTGCCATGCACAGCTGCATCCTCTGCCACAGAACAGCCAGCAGGTGCAGGCATGGTCCGTTCTGTGGCAGCCTGCCACTCCAACTGGTGGTGATTGAGCATATGGGTGTGCTGGCCCCCAGTCCGCAGGTGAGTCCCTGGGGGGGCCACGGCACATCTCCACCTCACATAGGTGGCATTTGACCACACTGATGTCCCCCCCCGACACAGTCAAACAACTGCCAAACAACGGCGGTGCGGAGAGGACCAGGCACAGGGAAGGGAGGGCCAGATGAACTGGAAGCTGGCTGGTCATGGTGCTGAACAGGCTGGGATCCACACCTGGGCCCAGGGGAACAGGCACATCCTGCTCCAGAGGACCTGGTGCTGGACTTGGTGGTAGTGGTGGTTCAACTGCCTCAAAGTCAGGACAGGAGGTGGTGCTGGTCCTGCTTCTGGGGTGGAGACACAAGTTTTGAGTGATCCAACTGGAATGGGTGCCCATGCCCCCCACACATGCACACAGTATGATGCTTACCACTACCACGCTCTCCCAGAGCTGCCCCTGCCCCAGACATTCCCTCACCCTGGTCCATTTCTCCTACTGAGCTCCCCCAGTCCAAGCAATCACTACTCACACTGTCACACAATACATGCACAGTTACACAGACAAACAACTAACTAATTATAAAGATAAGAAAAATAATATTTACAGGAAGAACAAATTAAGTAAAAAAGAGAACAGAAAGAAAAGACAAAAAAATGTAGCTTTTAAAAAAGGTGTTGGGTCTAAATCAAAGTTTAAATTTCCTCCTCGCTCCGATCTCAAAGTATGAGCAGTCACAAAACACACTCCTCTCTCTCTGTCTGCGCAGGAGAAAGTAAAGGTGTCTGCTTGTATGACTCACTTCCTTCCTGCCTAGCTAAAAGCATGTGACTTACAGTACTGTAAGCCATGTGATGTGTGTGGGGGGGCTGCCAAATCTGAGCGCCCGTGGATCACTTAGAATCATAATGAGGAGCAGGAAGTCCATTAAAAACAATGACTTCATACTTCACGTTGCCATTCTGCCTTAACGCGAAGTGGTAATGACAAGGCAGAGTGAGCACTTTGCATTGACCACTCTGCATAGTGGAGTGGCAACGCAAAGTGCCCACTTCGCCTTCACTTCGCCGGCAGAATTAAAATTTGCTGCATCTCTACTTGTAGTTATACGAGGGCTGATAGCATGTGTTTTGTGCATTCCAGCTGGAATCCACATAGGTCCCTTTATTGTTTCACAGCAGGAGTAATTATTTTTTTAGTGAAAATTCTGTGGGGTTCAAAAATGTATGGGATAGGCACAAGAAAATCATGGGGAAAGGAAAGGACAGGAGGAGAAGAGAGGGTGCTGTGGATCCAGTAGAGGTCTGCAGCACAATAAAGAAGGTTAAATGAATATAGGCAGACTAGGCATGCCTTGCAGCCCTTATCTGCTGTCACATTCTATGTTTCTATATTTCAGCTAGAACAAATAAGAAGTGAATACAATCTAGGGGTTCCACATATAATTATCTCTTTTTGAAAGCAAAATGACTGAAGTTTCAGAACAAATTAATGCTGTATTTTTCTAAATTCATGCTAATTCTTTGTTAAAACAACTGACTAATGGCATTAACTTTTGTTGTACTGTAGTTGTAGCTATGGACATTTTTAACAATGGTCACTGTTTTTATGTTGCAAGGGTCAAAACTGTCAGAACTGGGAAAAAGTAAATTGTAACCAAGATGATGGCATAATCATTCCCATTTAAAATATATGATTGCAAAAGTTATGCATATATTTGACAAAAAGGAGGAGTAATAGAGTTTGTTAAGAAAAGAAAAATCTGGAAATTTAATGGTAGACATATTTGAACCACATCTATCATTTACAGTATAGTTCTACAGATGGGCTTACAAACACTAGGGGATTTATTTGGAAAAAATCCTGCAAACCACTTTAAAGATAAGCTGCAGATCAAGTTTTCCAGAATCTAGAATTTGCTTTGGTTAGAGGGGTGTAAATGATGGCATCTGGTCTCTTGTCTCATGAAAGCAATGGCTTGGATAGTTTACCAGAAAATGTGTTGCCATGCCTTGGACCAGCTTGCCAATTTGCCATGCAATGTTCCTTTGCATTAGAGGCACCCTTGGCATTAATTGACATTTTTGGCAGAGGATTTGTTTTGATGTGTGTGTTTGTTTGTGTGTGTGTGTGTGAATTTTAGTGTTCGAAAATGGTGCTCTACTGACAGCACTAGAATGTGAAGCCCTCTGTTTTCCATATGACAGGTACAGCACAGGCAGTCACAGTGCAAGCTTCCCCACACTGCCCTGCAAAAGTGCCTTAGCCCTGTCATGGAAGGACCATGACATAGGTGAGAGGGTAATTAGGATACCATGCTCTTTCAATCATTGGTCTCTCATATGAGTGCAAAAAGGAAGCCAGTTAGTGCTGATTGTGTTGGTGATTTTGTGGTGTGAACACGTGCTCTCTGGGAATTGGAATGAGACCACCACAACTCATTTCACATAGTCCACTGAACAGTCCTCAATTGATAATGACTTTTGGCCTTTACTGACCCAAGCTGGATTTGAACCAGGGACCTAGACATGAAACGCTCTTGAACCCCTTATAAATCAACACAGCTCACTAGTTCCAATATTAGCCAACTGTTTTTTGATGAAATAAACAAAAGAAGAAAGGTTAGAAACATAGAATCTATCATCAGAAAGAAACCAATGGTTCATTGAGTTTGTTCGTAGTATACAACATCACCCCAACCTAGTAACCTGGGAATTGTCCCCCTCTTTTCCCTCACCAACAACTTTCCCCCAGTACCCCCAGTGGGACTATGCATCCTCTTGCTATGTCCCAGCCATGTCTGAACCCATTTAGGGTACCTACCCCACCCCTTCCATCAGAAATCTGTTTTATGGCTCCACCACCCTCTCAGGTTCGAGGAAACATGGAGAGAGAGCACCCAGAATCCACACATTTTGTTTGCAAATATACTTGCATGGTAACTCCACTATACTTAGGATTGAGTAGACACTTTAATGTTGAATTACAATCTTTGTTTGCTTATAGATAAGCTACCTTTTGACCTATGAATCTGCAATTTGGCATATACACCCTCTGTGACATGATCTGAAAACTTTTCTGAATTCAGCAAAAATGTGCTAAGTGGCTTTAAAGTAAGAAGGGATCCACAATGTTTAAAATTCATCACTTTAAAATAGTTTTATTGCTCCTACTCATGGCAAAGTGGTAAAGATTCGAAATCAGACAATGTTCATGTTCATTAAATCCTGCAGCAAGGGGGGTGCTTTTAATGTTCTTTCAAGAAAAATTGTGGAAAAAAAGTTCTTAAAAAAAAAGTCCCTGGCCGCATATGTGCAAAAAAAAAAAAATCAAATTTTTCATAAGCCCTTTTCACATGTAACACTGAAACTGCAGTTGTAGTCTTTGTTTCACAGTAAAAACCATGGATGCACATCAAACTAGGAAGGAAAAAATGTGTTCCCAGATGTGGGAACCCATATTCTGCTTCCTATATTATAAACCTGCCAACATCGGGGGCTCATCTCTGGTGTTGGCTTAGTTTTGTTTTTTAAATACTACAGATGCAGGGAGTCAGTCTCTGCTGTTAGCTTTTCTTGTTTAATGCTGCCAAACCAGGAGGCAGTATAGCACAGTGGTCTAAGGCTCTGCGCTGCAAATCTGGTGACATCCAGCAGACCAAATCTGGGTTTGAATCCCACAGCTTCCACGTGCATACTGTGTGACCCTAAGCAACTCACTTAATTTCCTTGTGCTCCTAGGTCACATCTGGAAACAAGCTCCAGCTTAGTGTGCCTTTCCTGGTTAAACAATTTCCCCCCATCCCCAGTATTAGGTTTTAAAGAAATACTGCTGATGGTGGAAACCCATCCCTGGTGTTGGTATCCCCACACATTATGTCTAGCCCCCAGTAACCCAGTCCTATTGACTTGATTCTGGCCATTCTCTCTGAACACTTCTGACAATGGGAGCCCAGCTGGATACTGGAGAACTTGTCAAAACAAATGCCACGAGAGTTCCATTCACCCTGGTGGCACAGTCCTTTACTAATGACCAGCCTGCATACCCCCACCACTTGACAACACTGAGACCCCTTCCCCGGTGCCAGCACAGACAACCTTCCCACTCCTGAACAGCAGATGGTGAAACTTTCCTCTCTCCATTACAGTCAGCTGCCTTCTGGGACACATAATCACAAAAGACACAATTTAACTATTACTGTACATTGTGTCTTTAGTTATTACATTTCCTAGATAATGACCAGTTGTGGAAGACAAAGAAGGGTTTCACCAGCTGCAGTCCAGGAGTGGGGAGGGTAGCTTTGGTGACAAAGTCCAATAAGGTTCTCTGTGAACCTGTGATAGCGGGGGGTTCACACGATACAGCAGGGTTTTATTTAACTCTAAAAATCAATTAGCGTTTTGCTCATAAAAGTGCTAAAACCATGTTAAAATGCATAGCACCTACCTCATTGTGTTTAACAAACATAACACTTCTAGAAAACCTATGTAAATACTTTCTGAACAGTTAATATTGTCCCAAAAAAAAAATGCTAATCAATTATTTAAAACCCTGTACAGAGGAGCAACCTCAAACAGTAACGGCACACCAAACAGGTCTGTGCACTCCAGCGTGTGTCTTAGTGAAGAAATGACGTAAATGTTATCCATTGATCAATGTTTTAAATGCTGTACAATTCTTACAGGCTTTTAAGTGTACTCATTCAAAAAACTGGAGTACTCAAATCCAGCAAAAATATTTATTTCAGCAGACAAACAGTGCATAGACATAACTGCCAAAGTGGTTAGTGTTATGCTGTCTCTGCACTGAGGGGAGGGTATTACCACTTGATGTGACAGAATATTGGCAGAAGGAAAAAAGTAAGTGTGGGGTTGCCACTGGATGCAGGAAATGCTTTGACTGCGTCAGGGTATACAGTGGGGGGGCGCCACTGGAAGCAGGAGATGCTTGACATAGAACAATAAGTAAAACAATAACATAACAGTAAATAACAGCTGTTACACCACTGACTAACAACTGAAACCAGATTAGCTGATAAAACAAATGGTGAAGGTGAAGCAGGGTGTGGGGGAGGGAGAGAGAGGGGGGGAAGAGAAAGGAGTTATGTGAGGAAGGTGATGAAATGACAGTTAGAAGTATTTGCAGGAGGGAGATGTGAAATCAGCTAGTAAGTTAGCAAAGGGAAAAGAGGGAGGAGACAGAGTGAATATGCAGTGGGAGAGAGTTTCAGATTTTTGGGAAGTGGTAGGAAAAGGCAGCTTGACCGAATGAGGAGGATCTAGGTGGCAGAGTCAGGGAACGGAAGGATGAGTTATGAAGTGCCTAGGGGGTAGGATGGGGCTGAGACAGGATAGTGGTAAGGTAGGGTGGGAAACAACCTAACCAGTATTTGACTGTGAATGAGGCACAGTAGGAAAGGCAGCGATTTTCAAGTGAAGGGAAGGAAAGGGAGTACACTGGTGAGTATGAGAAGAAGAGTCCAGGGCAAAGAGGTAGAAAGAATGGAAGATTGGGTCCAGTCTGGACAAGGTGGCTTTTGGAGCAGTGCTGTAAACTAAATCACCATAGTCAAATAATGGTAGGATCATTTTCGGAACAATGGCTCTACGTGCCTCCAGAGGGATGCAACTGCGGTTACGGTACAAAGCACCTAATTTGGGGTGCAATTTATTGCAAACTGCATCCACGTGCACAGAGAAGTCAAGGTGACTGTGTAGCCAGACTCCAAGGTATTTGAAAGTAGGGACAATTTTAATGGTAGAACCATCCAAGGTATGGTAAGGAGAGGGAGACACTATCCTAGCAAGTTTTTGTTTACTACCAAAGGTCATGGAGATGGTTTTCTTGGCATGTAGTTAGAGCCAGCTGATTTGATCAGAACCATTGCTGAACATCACCAAAGTCCGACTGTAATCTGGTAAATGAATCAGAGGGGGAAGGGCCCAAGTCATCCAGCACTGTGTTGACAGCATACATGTGAAAGTTTGCTGACATACAGGAATTGGGAAGGTTATTCAGAAAGATAGGAAAGAACAACAGGCTGACAATGGCACCTTGAGGGGCACCTGTACTGATTGGTAGGGGAAGGGAGGTAGAGTCACCAATCCTCACTGATTGGGTGCTACCCAAGGTATGACTGAAACCAGTTAGTGGCATGAGTGGAGAGACCTGCTCCCACAAGCTTGGAGAGGAGGAAGTTGTGGGCAACAGTGTCAAAGGCTTTGGCCAAGTCAATAAATATGGCAGAGGTAATGTGGCCCTAATCCATACCAGACCGTATGGAGTCAATGATCTGGAGGAGGAAAGTTGCGGTTGAATGGGATTTATGGAAACCAGACAGGTAAGGGATGAAAAAAGAGGTAGAGTCCAGGAAGGAGGAGAGTTGGGATAAGACTAGGTGCTCCTGAAGTTTGGAAACATATACTGATACTGTGATTGCTGTATGTTTTTCAAATTCATAGGACCACTATCCCTTGAAAAAGATGTAAGTTTGGACCAACAAAACATTGGGAATCTTTTCATCTCATTTGACTGATTGAATTTCAACTGCCAACACTTGGACCACCTCTCTAATCTTTATAGGTCCCTCTTCAAATCCCTTACTCCATCTTCCCTGCCTACCTTGCCACAGATCTTAGTGTCATCTGCAAAGAGACACATCTTGCCCTCTATACCTTCTCCTATGTTGCTGAAGAACATATTGAAAAGGACTGATTCCAGGACTGACCTCTGTGGTACCCTACTTGTGACCACCCTTTCCCCTGATTTAACCCTGTTTACCACCACTTCATGTTGTCCCCCTCTAACCAACTTCCCACTCACCTCACTAGGTCCTTCACCGCTCCTAGATTCTCTCTTTTTTTCAGTAATCTCCTGTGTGGCACCAACTTGAATTACTTGCTGAAGTCAAAGTAGAATAAATCTACAGCTTGTCCCTTATCTTCTACAGCCCTTGTTATCAAGTGAAAGAATACTATCAGGTTAGTCTAGCAAGACCTCACTGCCACAATCTCATATAGCTTACTATTTTGGAACCCATTTTTCTCTAGGTAGTCCACTAGGTTATCTTTGATTAGTGCCACCATCAGTTTACCTGTAATGGAGGTGAGTATGATGGGCCTGTAATTTCTCAGTTCCTCCCTCTCCCCATTCTTGTGGAGTGGCACCAAGCCCACTATCCTCCAATCTATTGGAACCACACTTGACTGCACTGAAATACTAAACAACCCTGCCAGGGGTTCAGCCAGTTCCAATGCCAATTCCCTTAAGTGCATCTCATCTAGCCCTTTCAGCCTTGTCTATTTTCTTATCTACTTTCTGGACAACAAGTCTTTTTCCAAGACATTCACCTGTAAGCACCACCTGCCCAGTTTTTTGGGATCCACTTGCAGCATTCGTTACGGGCAGAAGCCCAAAATCATTCTCTATGAATACTTGGCAGAAGTAGTCAATTAGAAAGGTTGCCTTCTGCTTGTCTTCCTCTATTATCCTGTCCCCCTCCATCAGCCTAACATTTCCCCCCTTTTGTCTTCCCTTCTTTTGATGTACCTGAAAAACTGCTTTCCACCTTCATTGACCCCCTCTACAATACACAACTGTGTGTCTTCATTTGCATCCCTATCCTCTTGCCTCCTTCTTCTTTCCCTGGTATTCACTCCATTCCACATCACACAGTTTCTCCTTGTAGCTAATGAAGGCCCCTGTTTTAGCCTTCACTACCTCCCTGACCTTAATAAGGACCACATTGGTCTCTTTTGTCTGTTACTCTTGGTAACCATTCTCAAGCATGATTTGGTTGTCTCAAGAAAGACCCTTTGAATTTCTCCTTACCTCTCCTCCACCCCCCTAATTTTATCCACCCCCAACCAAACTTACCTTTGACTAATTCTCTCATCTGGTCAAAGTTTGCTCATCCAAAATCCAGAACCACAGTATTTGGCAAGGGTATACTGATACCCAGTGCCAGGTCAAACCATATGGCATTATGTTCACTAGACACAAGTGACTCCCTAATCCACAACTCACATTTGAGCTATAGTTTCATAACTTCTGATTAGGACCAAAAAATTTAAAAGAATTTGATGTACTATAAGATGGCTGAGGTGTTTAACCTGTACCATCTGTGCCTGTTTCTCCATTATGATTTCAATACAGTCTCTGACCGCACACTTTATTTTAAGCGTTGACAGTACTGTTTGACTGCTCACTGGAAACAGGTGTGATTCTGGAGGACTGGAGAAGGGCAGATGTAGCCCCACTCCATAAAAGTGGTAGCAAGGAGGAAGCTGGTAATTATAGACCAGTTAGCCTCACATAGGTGGTGGGAAAGTTAATGGAATCACTGCTGAAGGAGAGGATGGTTGCAAGACCTAAGACAGCTTGGATTCATGGGTGGGAGGTCATGTCTAATGAATCTGATAGATCAGGGTGGAGCAGTGGATGTGGCCTACCTAGAGTTTAGAAAGGCATTTGGCTCAGTTCCTCACAGAAAACTTTTAAAAAAGATGAGCAACCTAAGCATGGGTTAAAAGGTGATAAACTGGGTAAGAAATTGGTTGGGGATAGGTGGCAGAGGGTGGTAGGGAATGGAGTTTACTCAGAGGAGGGAAGGGTAACAGGTGGAGTGCCTCAGGGATCAGTGCTGGGACCAGTCCTCTTTAATGGCTTCATAAGTGACAGTACAGAGGATCTAGAGGGGAAGGTTTTCCTACTTGCGGATGACACCAAAATCTGCAATAGCGTGGATACTCCAGGTGGGGTGGAAAGGATGAGCAGAGACCTGAGAAAACATGAAGAATGGTCAAGAGCATGGCAGATTTGTTTTTATGTGAAAACGCGTAAAATAATGCATTTGGGGCACAGAAACCCAAAGGCAGAGTACAAAATTGATGGTGTGTTTTAATGGCTACCAAGCAGGAGAGAAACCTGGGGGTAATAATCTCTGAGGACCTAAAGGTGGCCAGGCAATGTGACAAAGCAGTTGGGAGTGCTGGTAGGATGCTGGGATGCATAGGGAGAAGGATCAGCAGCAGAACGAAGGATGTAGTGTTGTCTTTGTATAGATCATTGGTAAGGCCTCAGAATACTGTATACAGTTCTGGAGGCCACATCTATGGAAGGATATAAACAGACTGGAGACAGTCCAGAAGAGAACAGCTAAAATGGTGCGGGGTCTACATCACAAACCCTATGAGGAGAGATTAAGGGAACTCAACATGTACACCCTGGAGGACAGAAGGGAAATAGGGGATGCAATAAAAACCTTGGGGGTGAATAAGGTACAGGAAGGAAGTATATTTCAGAATAAAAGATGTATAAGGACAAGGGGGCATGTTGTGAAATTAGAGGGAGGCAGGTTCAGGAAGGATGTGAGGAAGTACTTTTTCACAGAAAGAGTAGTGGATTTATGGAATAGCCTACCAGCTGAAGTGTTAGGGGTGAAAACAGTGATAGAGTTCACGGATGCATAGGATAGGCATAAGGGGATCTTAGTGAAAAGAAATTGGGGAGAAAAAAGAGCTGGAGAGCAAATAGGGTCTATGGTGATATTGTAGGCAGGGGAAATTGGACAGACTGGGTGGGACAAGTGGTTCTTATCTGCTGACATATTCAGTGTTTCTACATGTCAATTTCAGTGCCTGATCCTTAAAGGAGAAGACTCCTGTATATTTATGATTTGGATATGTCTGATGTATTTATTATACATTACATCAAGTACTGTACATATGTCAATAAGAGATCAGCCATTTCTTCTGTTGCAACACATTTCTAGAGTTTGAGGCTTTGACACAAGCTAGTAAAATGTCAAGCAAGCCTCCATTTACATGCAAATGAGTCACTTGTAATAAAGCCACTCCCATTCCTTGATGTCACTGCAGCAACAGTGCAGAACAAAACATAAGGGTATCAATGCTGTCTAGCCTGATTTTAGTTTAAGCTTGCAATGGCTTAAGGCAGTTCTGTCATGCAACTCACACAGGGAGTAGTTCTTGTTGCCTTAATACTGTATGTGTAGAGCAAATAATACATCTAATAGTATTTCATTCACAGGAAACAAAATATGTTTCTTTGTACTGCTCATTTCTCTCTGTGAGACAGTTGTAACATGCTGTGGAAAGCAGTAGACTGAATCAGTCAATCAACCAATTAATCAATTGAGCAGTCAATTGGTCACTCTGTATTGAACCTGGTGAACACCCTTGAGAAGAATCATTATAAGGTGTGCCTAGGCAGTTTACCAAAGGATCACACGAGACTGAATTATACACACCCCCTTTCAGCAGGCTGAAAATGGAGAGCTAGATCATTTACTTTATAAAGTGCATTGTTTTACATTTCAAATGTTCCTTAAATCTGAGTTTCTGACTGGAAATACCAAGACACAGAATGCATATGACATGGGAGGCGTGAGCTAAGCAAATACAGAGCACTACAAACATTGCGACTGATTAATTTCTTTACCTACAAAAGCTGAGGTGTAGCATCTGACTAGTGAGGGACATCCTACTTCAAACGCTGGCATTACAAAGTGGGGGGGGGGAGCTGCCACAGCTTATCCTTGATTCCTTGAAAGTGAAGTGCTGTAGCTCTCACATTACTGCTAATGATTTATAATGGGAATTGAGGAACTTTTAAAGTCATGGACCTGAGGGGCCATCACAGTTTCCATGGAGGTTAGGGGAACTTCTTAAGGGTTAGACACTAAGGGACTCTAATAGGATTTGAACCAGAGTCCCCCAGTGCTTGTGCCTGTGTTTTAACCACTAGATCACCCTTCTTACATATGCTGCAGCTGATGCTTTCCTGGTAAACTATTCCTTGTTATAGCTGAATTCTTTATTGCCTTATGGCAGCAATCCAATCACTGACTGCTTAGTTACAAAGGGAATGTTTCTCACTGCTGGCGTCAATCAAAACAGAGAATGCTAACATACACACAACATAATACAACAACTGTATAATACCACTTAAAAATCTTGTTGCACTCAGAGTCATTTATTGGGTAAACTGTTTTTGCTAACAGAAACAGTAACACAACACATACAGGCACTTCCTTATGTGAATACTGTATACACCTCCAATAAGTGCTGCATTACACTCATATGGTCCTAGTCCCTATTAGACCTGACTTCAGGATGTGCACAACACTTAAAGGTTTCCTCCATTACTCAAGTGGGGAACCAAGCATTGTGGGTTTGGTTTACTGGTGGAACCACATTTAGAGGAGCACCATTATCTGTTGCTCTGATGACATCATCCTCCAGCAACATTGATGGTAAAATGGAGGACAAACACATTGATAACTTTTGGGGGCTGTATATTTTTATTTATAATCTAGATTTGGACAGCAATAGGACTGCTGGCAACTGGAGGAGGCACACAACAGTTACACACAAGGAGCTGGGAAAATATTGGTGTGAAACTATTGTAGACTTCCCCTTTAATGTAACCAAAATGATGTCTGTGATATTTGGATCCCAGAACTTGCTAACTCATGCACCTGATCCACTTGCAGTGATAACATCAAATGGATACTCTGTTGAGCAAGTCAACATATACAATTATACAATGGCAAGAACAATTCTAGCAACCTAATTGACTGCTGACCTCTAGACACAGTGATGTTATTAGACATCACTGTATCTAGGGAAAGCACAGAGATAACCGCAGAACTGGATGAAATCCCTTCCTCTCTACTCAAGCCACTGCTAAGCTGACACAGCTTGACAGTCCCTGCAGTCACAACCATTCATGCCATGTACACAACCACCTCAACAACCAAACAAGCACTCCTGCCCCCCCCCCATGATAAACTTTCCTATCCTCACTTTTTTATTTTGCTTCTGAATGAAAACTGAGAGTTCACTTCCAGTTTGACTTAAAACACACAGTGGAACATCATGCTATCAGGGAGCTCAGAACAGCTTCACACACCAACTTCAGCAAGATGCAGATTCAGTGCTTTGTTAGTGCAGACATCCTGTACTCACTGCTGTCCCGTTTCCCCCTCGTCAATCTGACATTCAGAAACGGAGCTCAAAACCTTTTTTCTCCTCTCCCCACTCCAACTTATTTAAAAAAAAGCATAAAGAAACCCAGAACAGTGGCTTCTCAGAGCCCAAAGATGTGGAACTGTGGGCATTGTAGCGCGTCTCCTCAAGATTGCCATGCTCACTTTAAAAAATCTTAGCCACGCTCGATTCAAAACATCTTAGCAACACATCCCTGTCTTCTCCAAACCCCAACTTGTGAAAAGAACAGCATTTCAAAATAAAGCCTGAAGTAAAGCTGTACATGTAATCATCTTTCACACAAGAGTGCCAAAGTAGCTGCTCTCCCCCATCAGCTCGGTACGCAGCCACATCCCTCAGCTGATCTAACAAACAGCTCCTTTTAAATAGCTGACTTCAAAACTCTATACAAAGAAACCAAGTTCAAATACAGCCTGATTTAATGGGCGGGCGAACTGTTGTAAGTGTGTGTGTGTGTGTGTGTGTGCAATGTAAAACATAACAGTGAAATAATCATAAATCAATTACTTTAAAGGGATTATTTTATTTCAGATTCAGAAGTTACCAGTTTAAAACAGTAACATCCATTCAAAACAAAACAATCTGTCTCTATTTCTTCATTACACAACCATCCAACAAAAAAAAACACACAACGAGCCATTGAATAATAGCAATAAGGCATGACAGAGTGTGGGTTATTGTATAATAACGTCACTCCTAGGGTGGTGGAAGCATTTGGCTTCACCTCATGCTTCAACCCACCCCAGGAGTGATGTTATTACACAATAACCCACACCCTGTCATGCCTTATTGCTTAAATATATATGAGAATCTCTTAGATACAGTAGACATGTTGATCACATTGCAGAAACCATTGGCCCCAAATTTAACTTTCTGTACAGGTCTAAACAATATCAAAATAATGATGTGAGGAAGCAGGTGGTGTCTCACTTCCTGCTCCCTTCCACTGTCTATGGAAACATCATATACCATGGTGCAAACAAAACCACTCTGCAGCCTGTGGACTGTTTGTGCAATAAGTTGTGCAGGTTCATCCTCTGTTGTGGCTGATCTACCCATCATTGTCTGCTGTATGACTGGTTCCTATTTTTTATTCGGTGGTAACCAGGTAAGGTCAACTAGGTACCCAGATGCACTGGGGAGGTTACGTGACTTGTTCAGGGTTACACAGCATGCAAGTGTAGGTTGTGGGAATCAAATCCAGGTCTACTGGATGCACCAAGGTCATTTACAGCTCATAGGTCTAACCTCTAAGCTATACTGCCAGCCCAATTGACCAAGTCCCGCAATCTGGTGTGACTAACACTGAATTTCTGTGTTGTACAACAGTGCACAAGAAAAATCCTTGATTTTCTTGTAGCCAGTGTTGGAATTAAATTTTAGAGCTGGGGGCCCCTTAAGGGTCATAACTTTAAATTAAGCCCCAACCTTCCCATTATAATTCAATGGCAGTGGTGCATGAGCTACTGGGAATTACTTCAGAGCTGGGAGGCTCAGCCCTGGTAACCCCCCTTGTAATTCCAACACTGCGGTCATAGCCCACCTAACACAGTGTTGTCTCACTTTTTCAACAACAGCACTTACAATACCTTCAATATTCTTCGAATGAAGCATGAATTTGGTAGAAAGACCTTTGTATTTGCAATACCAGGCACCTGGAACAAGATCCCTCTCCAGCTGTGGAATGCTTCTAGCTTGCAAGTGTTCATATCCAGTCTTTCCAAACACTTTAGAACTCCTTGTATTTGTTTTGGTTCAGTATCTCCACTCTCTGACTATATTTATGTTGCAGAACAATGATCAAGCTTTTAGTTTGCTGTGAAGCAGTTTTTTAGCTTGCTTTGATTGCTGTCTGGATGTACTTATCTTTGAAGTTTGTTGTTTTTCTTGTATATGCCAGCTTGTACAGCACATAACTATATATGCTGGACTATGTTAACCTATTGTCTGGTGCTATCCTTCCTTGGACCCCCATTAAAACAAGACAATGCATCTCATGAGGTTATCCTGATAGGAGTTATTTCAAATAAATACGTAGTTCAACAGAAGAATTAAAAACTGTTAAAAATATGGTGCTTATTTTGTAAAATTAGTAATGCACAACCAAAAGGTTTTCTTTGTTAAACTGTTACAATATTTCTGCCATAGTTTGGCATGCTGTTGTGTTAATTGTGTTATAAAGTCATGCTCAAGGCATACACAATTCTGAAAGAAATGGAGACCGTAAATACTGTATCACAACTTGTTTCTTTTTCATGTCTCAATTTCTGAACCTTGAGGCCACCACCTGAAACTGGTGAAGTTAAGAAACAACTAGGCAACAAGTATGACTAAATGTGGTTTTAAAAAGAGTAGTTAGTATTGTAAATCTTTTACTAGAAGCCACCCTCAAACACAAGCAATAGGCCATAGTGAAATGTTTTAATTAAACCCACCCTCGAATATACAGTAACTCAACGCTTCTAATCATATCAAATAACTGCTATTTGAGGCAATGGAATACTAGGAATAAAAGGAAACTGATTACAAGGTATGATTGCTGATTAGATAGGGGTAGAACATGATGGATTGCAGGGTCACTTTCTACCCCTACAAGTCCAATGCTTTTATGTAAAAAAAAAAATATATTGCAACAAATGTTGTTATTCTAAGTCATTGCATATAACATATTACTGCATGGCTTCTAGTTATAGAACCAATACAGTGATCATGAAGTATGTTCAGACACACCATTGCCAAAGGCATCACATAATTAAAATCTACTGTACCTCTGTGAATACACTGCAATAAAGACATAATTTACTCAAATACACAGGCCTTATAACCAATAGAAAACCTGTATATGTGTGCTGACCTTTTGCACTGATGACAGATTCAGGCCTACATTTTTGTTTGCTTTCACTGATGACAACTGAGAAATCCTAAAGGGTACAGTACAAGCCAGTAGAGTTCCCCAGAAGTGTGAAGGAGAGGTTCAAAGACGGCAACTTGGCATTTTCCTTTTAAGCTGCATGTGGGGTGGTAAGGTCATATAGACACCAAAAGGTAAAGAGACAAACAGCTTTATAAATCATGAAAGGCAACTTGAACCAAAGCAGACAGGGAAGAATATTTTAATCCAGTCTGAGTGTTTTCTAGCAAAACACTTGAGTGAAATAAATGAGTAGTCATTCCAGTGATGGAACCTTATGGATTATTAATGACCCATCATAGAAATGCAAAACCACACTGCATATTTTGTTTCTTTTCCTGAGAACCTAAACTTTTGAAGACATTCAGCAACACACCATCAATCTTTTTTTGTAATGCATTGTTCTTTATAATGCTTTTCTAGGGCACAGCAGTTTTAAGTGCTGTGACGCTATTAATTTTTAAAGAGAGCTCACATCCCCTCCTGTTAAAGAAGAATGCATGCCTTCCTTTTGGTTTTGCTGTAAAAAGCATCACTGTCAGCTATAAGGATTTCTGGGCAACTCTATCCAGATTTGAGATGGGCTGATAGCAGTGATCTGTTTGCTCCCTTTAAAAAACTATGAGATTAGATAGCTACAGTCTTGTTCAAATAGTTATTATCTGATCAATTACTCACTTCATATTAATTTTATGTTAGTTATGATCAGGTTAAGAAAAAAATTGCTACAAGGTCAAATGGATTGTTTCATACAGGAGAACTGGACATATATTTATTTAAAATTTGATTACTGGGTAAAAATGCACTGGACCACATGTCACTTTAACAATGCTGACCAGGACACAAAACAAACTATACAAAATACCTAATAATAACAATTGAAGATCTGTACAAAACACAAAATAATTCATGCATAGTGAAAAATAAAGTAATATATACAAAATGTACACCCCAGTTGCAATAATGCATACATTTAAAAAAAAAAAAAACAGCAGCCTGCCATGTTAGTCAGTAGAGTTCTATAAAGTGCTTTAAACTGATTCACAAATCCTGACTGTCTTATTGCAGGTGTTAACAGATCCTGATTGTCA
The DNA here is from genome assembly GCA_016271365.2 of Neoceratodus forsteri. Taxonomy (NCBI): domain Eukaryota; kingdom Metazoa; phylum Chordata; order Ceratodontiformes; family Ceratodontidae; genus Neoceratodus; species Neoceratodus forsteri. The sequence continues at coordinate 1,016,516,810 of CM057454.1, read as the reverse complement.
TGTTGCAGGAGTTATACCATTCCAAATTATAGCTGGAGTGTAAGAAAATGATTTTTGTCACTTTGATGTTTTCTACTGTGGAAGTACTGCTTTTGGAACACTTGCAGATTATAATTTTTTGACAGGTTGAATCATGCTGCTTATCCTTATTTGACTACAGATACAGAAACATAGAATGTGACTGCAGAAAACGGCCACTGGGCCCACCCAATCTGCCTATTTTTTTAGCATTTATTTTTTTGTTGCAAATCCTACATGATCTCTCCTGCCCCCTTTACCCTACGATTCCCTTGTGCCTTTCACATGCATTTTTTTAATGCCACTACTGTTTTCATCCTCACTACCTCTGCTAGAAGGCTGTTCCAGGTATCCACCACCCTTCCTTTGAAGAAGTACTTCCTCACATCCCTCCTGAATTTACCTGCTTCCAGCTTCATAGCATGCCCTACACCATTTTGGTAGCCCTCCTCTGGACTACCTCCACTCTGTCTATGTCCTTTCTGAGATGTGATCTCCAGAATTGGATACAATACTGAAGGTGGGATCTTACCAGCAATCTATATCGTTGCAGCACTACATCTCTCCTCCTGCTGGGGATATCCTTTCCTATGCACCCCAGCATCCCAGTAGGCCTTCTGACTGCTTCATTAAACTGCCTGGTCACCTTCAGGTCATCTGTCATCCACAAAGAGGCAAGCCTTTCCTTTCAGTTCCTCTGTCATGTCACTTATAAAGAAACTGAAGAAATCTGGGCCCAGCACTGATCCCTGAGGTACCTTGCTGGTCACCCTCTCTTCCTCAGAAAGAACTCCATTTACCACTACCCTTTGTGTCCTATCTGCTAACCAGTTTCTTACTCATTTTACCATCTTGTTACTCATAACACGTTACCCAACTTGCTCCTATGTGGAACGATGTTGAAATCCTTGCTAAAATCCAGGTAGGCCACATCCACCACTCCTGCCTAATCCAACTCCTTTTTCACCCAGTCAAAGAAATCTATGAGATCTGTTTTGCATGACCATTCCCCCCATGAAACCATTCTGCCTTGGGTTCTGTAATCCATTGGATATAAAATATTTCACAATCCTTTCCTTTAATAGTGTTTCCATTAGCTTACCTACCACCAATGTCAGGCTGACAGGCCTATAATTGCAAGCCTCTTCTTTGCTACCACTTTTAAGAAGGGGGACTACATCTGCCCTTCTCTAGTTCTCCAGGACCACACCAGTCTCCAGTGATCTGTTGAATTGAGGTGCAGCTAGTACTTCCCTGAGCTCCCTCAGCACCCTTGGATGTACCCCATTTGGATCCATAGATTTGTTCACCTTCAGGTTAGCAACTGCTTTCCAGACTCTCTCGCCACAGATAATGGACTAGTGTCCATTTTCCTCCCATCTAAGCTCCTGGCATCTTTTTGTGGTCACTCCCCTTCCCCTTTGACTGTGAACACTGAGCAGAAGCATTTGTTAAAGATGTTTGATTTTTTTTATCCCCCCTCTGTACAGTCACCCCCTCCCTCTTTAACCATAAAATCCCTCTCTTTGTCTTCTTTTTTTTTTGTTAACATACCTAAAATGTATTGGCTCCTTTTGATACTCCCTGAGCTATTCTTTCCTGAATTTGTGCTTTTGCACTCCTTACTGCTTTGTCTGCCTCCCTCCCTCTGTTTTCCATGATACACTTCCCTATACTCCTCTCTCTGGGTCTCCTTACACCTGCTGAATGCCACTCTTTCAGCCTTTACCTTTTCTGCTACCTCTTTCAAGAACCATAGCAGTCTCCTCTTTCTTTTACTTTTGCTTACTTGCTTGACAAAGACATTTGTTGTCTTCACTATGCCCTCTTTTAGCTTGACCCACTTTTCCTCCACCGCCCCCAGGCCATCTCCCTTGCCAAGTAATTCCACAAACATTCTCCCATCTTAGTAAAATCAGCCTTACTGAAGTCCAGGGCCCTCGCCATTGTGTGGCTGGAATACACAGCTGATCTTATGTTGAACCAAACTGTATGATGATCACTGGTCCCCAGAGGCTTCCCACCTTGATGTCTGTAACACTGTCCCTGTTAGTGAGCACCAGGCCAGTATTGCCCCATCATGGATGGGTTCACTGACTAGTTGCCTGAGGAATATAATAAAACAAAAAGAGACATACCAGAAACAGGTTGCTGGCAGTAAACACTGAATACACAAAGAAAAGAAAACTGCGGCGCTCACCACAAATAGCAGCCATAAAAGGCCAAACTAATTAAGCAAGACTTTATTGTGTAGCCATAATCACCAACAATGCCTAACGTGTTTCACACATGTGTTTTTTTTAAAGGTGAGGGTAGCACAGTGATGATGCAATTTATATTCATCTGTTTAAAATGACAGGACAGTTGATGACATCATCATTCACAGGTGCTCAAGCCAGAGTGACACTAAAACCCATCACCTGTACAACTTCATATAAAGGAATCATAAAAATTAATTTTCAATCAGGAAAAAATATATAATGCAACCAATGGTACTATAAATTGATAATTTCTGCTTACTACAACAGCTTTAACAATAGTTAGTCCAGGTATGCATATAATCCCTAAGGGTATTCACATTTGGCAGTTATAAAAATACCTACTCTAGTTCCCATCAGGTTTAAATTTTCGGATCCACTTGCATTCATGGCCATTCAATGTGTGGATGAAAAATAAACATGGAAACATAACCTAGGAAAATTACAGTGACTGTGGGTTTCAAAAATCAGTACTATGTTGTAAAGTTTCAAGTGGTGGATGCCAATGTAACTTCAAGGTTGGGACTGCCTACTTGTTTAGAGATGAGACTTGTAAAGAAAATACTCTCAGTAAATACTGAAAGGGACACAACTGAAGAGATACAGTTTTAATGATGTATTTCAAGAGTTAGAGTGTTTAGACGGAGAACACAACATCAAGATAGCCACTTCTGTGAGCCCTGTAAATTATCCACCCAGAAAAATTACATTTGCCTTAACAGACAACGTAAAAGCTGAACTTGATAACATGGAGAAGATGGGTATTATTGAAAAAGTAGAGGCACACAAGTTGGGTTAATTTAATGGTAGTAACAAAGAAGCCTAATGAGGTAAGAATATGTATTGATCCCAGAGATCTGAACAAAGCAGTTAAGAGAGAGCAGTACCCGGTGAAAATCATAGAAGAAGTAGCCACCAGGCTTGCTGGTGCCAAAATCTTCTTGGTGCTAGATGCTGGCCATGTGTGTCAGCTCCTCTTCGGTGCTGACAAATGAACTCATACCTGCACCCTCTACTCCCTAACCAATATTCTCACCCTGGAGGAAAGACTCCAATACCAGTCTTGCCTCCTGGACAAAAAAATCCACCTGGGTATGACCTCCTCTTGGGTCACTGCATCCTTCCTCTTGGCCACCTCCTCTGTTGCCACTCGCACTGCCACCAAGAATGTTTGGATGGTACCCAGGATTAGGACCACCTTAGCACAAAGATCCTTCCCTTACAGAGCCCTCTCATGGTATAATGCACTCCCCTCTGCTATCACCTCTATATCCAAAATTGGTCCTTTTAGGGCAGCCCTAAAGAATGACATTTTGTCCTCTCATAACTGCCAGTGTGCCCACTAAGCATAGTCCTAGACCCTAGTTTAACACTAGGGGTCATATCAGGCTAGTTGAAAAAAATGTCTGTTCTGAGGCAGCACCCCCTAGTACCACCACTGTAGTCTACTGGCCCTAAGGCTTATCCAATCAGTATCCAAACTTGTGCCGGTGTTGAGACTATTTTGACAATGCCTCCCATGAGGCTGCACCATGTTATAAGGACTGTAACAATGTGTTTCTACCACTACACTTAGCTACCACCTGTATAGGACAATTATGAATTTTGTACTAGTGTTAAGACTATTTTGACAATGCCTCCCATGAGGCTGCACCTAGTTAAAGGACTGTAACTATGTGTTTCTACCACTATACTTAGCTACCACCTGTATAGGACAATATCAATATTGGTCTGTTGTAAACTCACTGTACAACATCCTCCTGTATTCATTTTTGTCATAATTGTTGTTATTGTAATAATTGTTGTTGATGCTGTTTATTGATACTATAGTTACGTTTATTTGATGTGGAGCCTTTGGAAATGAGTCTATGACTCAAAGGGTTGTAATTCCTATGTTATCTTAAATAAATTAAATAAAGCTTGATGAGGCCAGCTCAGGATTAGTGACCTTTAACACACTGTTTGGGCATTATAAGTTTCAGTGTATGCCATTTGGGATTTGCTCAGCCCTAGACATTTTTTAAAGAAAGATATCACAGATCTTTAAAGGTTTAAATAGTGTTGAGACTTACATAGATGACATACTGATACGGGGCTCAGATTTTCAAGAACATAATGAGAGACTGAATAGTATTACAAAGGGCACGAGAGTGCCATTCTACTTTGAATTAAAAAAAATCCAAAATCAAACTGAAAGAAGTCCCCTATATTGGGCATGAATCAAGTCAAGAACGCCAAGTTACTGATCTAGAGAATATCAAGGCTGTTGTGGACATGCCCACACCCAAGTGTATAGCAGAACTACAGAGGTTCCTGGGGATGGTCAATTACCTAGCTGAATTTATACCTAACAATCTTACCATAAATAAGCCCCTGAGAGAATTGCTGGAAAAATAAACTGCATGGCATTGGGAACCCAGACATGACCAAGTATTTAATAAGTTTGAAAGAGTTATCACACATCCTCCTGTGCTAGCTTACAATGACCTGCACAAGCCAATGGTTCTGTGAATACTGCTTTTGAAAGGCTAGGAATGTGTCTGCTGCAAGCAAATAAACCTGTTGCCTTCGCTTCAAGATCATTCAGTAAAGCAGAGAAAAACTATGCCTAGATTGAAAAAGAGATGTTAGCCATTGTCTATGGATGCAATATGTTTCACTGATATATATATACATATATCTATCTATATCTCTCTCTCTCTATATATATATATATATAGATATGCATATATATATATATATGTGTGTATATATATGTATATGTGTGTGTATATATGTATATATATATATATAGACAGAAAGTGCTAGTTGAAACTGATCACAAGCCACTGGAGAATTTGTTCAGAAAACCATTGCACGTTGCCCCACCTTGAATTCCGAGAATGATGCTTAAGCTACAAAAATATGATTTGCAAGTGATGTACAAAGTAGTATGAGAATGTCACATAGATGACACCTTCAGCAGAGCAGTCCAAAAAGCTTCACTACCTGAAAATTACATTGATAAATATGAAGTTCACACAATTGTTAAAATACCAGACACTGATGAGAAATTAAAACAGTTTCAAGAGGAAACACAAAGAGACCCAGAGCTGCAGAAACTTAAAGAAACTGTGATACAAGGTTGGCTGCCATCTGAGAGATCACAAGTAGATGTAGAAATTGGACAATGCTGGTTATTCCGAGAGGAAATCATCACTTTAAGTGGATTACTCTTAAAGAGTGAGAAACTGATTGTGCTTGCTTCTCTCAGGAAAGAAATGCTCATGAAAATACATGGTAATCACTTGGGAAAAGAGAAGTGCTGGAGAAGAGCAAGAGATGTTCTGTTTTGGTCTGGTATGAATAGCCAGAGCAGCAATTTCATAGCCAGTTGTGGCATGTGCACTAGCTACAGAAACACTCAGTCAAAAGAACCCATGGAATTCCTGTGAGGCCTTGGCAAAAGGTGGGAGCTGATTTACATAGACAGTGTCGGCAGATAAGGGCCTATGGCCCACCCAGTCTGCCCATTTGAGCTTGTAAGTTCAGTTTGTTTTCCTAGAAGTCTGTTGTCCCTTACCCCTGACCTCCAGAATTCCTTTATGTCTATCCCATGCATTCTTAAATCCGTGATTGTTTCAGCCCACCACTTCCTCTGGCAAGGTGTTCCACTTGTCCACCACCTGTTCTGTGAAGAAATTCTTTCTCATGTTTCCTCTGAATCGTCCTCCTCCAACTTCATCCCATGCCCTCTAGTCCTGGAACATCTTTTTGCTTAAAAATAGTGTTTTCCTGCACCCTGTTCCTCCCTGTAAGATACTTGTATGTCTCTATCATATCCTCTCCTCCTCTCCTCCAGGGAGTACATGTTCAGTTCCTTCAACCTGTCTTCATAGGACTTGTGATGCAATCCATGCACCATCTTTGTTGCCTTCCTCTGAACCTTCTCTACCCTGTCTATGTCCTTACGTAGGGTATGGTCTCCAGAACTGTACACTGTACCCAGGTGGGGCCTCACTAGTGTCTTGTATAGCGGAATTATGACCTCCTTTCCCTGCTGGTGATGCCCTGCCTATACATGCAGCATCCTATTTGCTTTACCTGCTGCCTTGTCACACTGTTTCCCTACCTTGGAGTTCATCAGATGATAACCCCAAGATCCTTTCCTGCTTGGTGCATGCTATATCCTCACCCACCCCCAACTGATATATTGTGCCAGGGTTTTTGTACCCCTATATGCATTATCTTGCACTTCTTTGCATTGAATTTCAACTGCCAAACCCCTGACCATTCTTCAAGTTTCTGCAGGTCACTTCTCATTCTGTCTACACCCTCTGGTGTATCTACTCTGTACAGAGCTTTGTGTCATCAGCAAACAGTGAAATTCTGCCTTCTGGGTCCTGCGCCATGTCACTGATGAAGATGTTGAATAGGACAGGTCCCAGCACTGATCCCCTGTGGTACCCACTGGTCACTCTTCCCTCTGTGGAGTGACAGCCATTTACCACCCTCTGTGTCCTGCCACCCAGCCAGTTACCTACCCACCACACTACTGTCCTGCCCACACCCATATTCCCAGTTTGTGTAATAGTCTTCTATGTGGCACAGTGTTGAAGGCCTTGCTGAAGTCCAGATAGGCCATGTCCACTGCCCTCCCTGATCCACCTCCCTAGTCACCCAGTCAAAAAATTCAATGAGGTTGGTCTGGACATGACCTCCCCTGGTGAAGCCATGCTGCCTTGGGTCCTGTAGTCCATTGACAACCAGATGTTCCACCAATCTCTCCTTGGTGGTGCTTCCATGATCTTCCCACTACGGTGAGGGCTGACTGGTCTGTAGTTCCCTGCTTCCTCTTTGTTCCCACTTTTGTATAAGGGGACTACATCTGCTGTCCTCCAGTCTTTGGGTACCTCCCTGTTTCCAGTGATTGGCTAAACAGGATAGCCAGAGGTTCAGCCACCACCTCTCTTAGTTCTTTAGGACCCTGGGGTGCACCCATCTGGCCCCATTGGCTTTATCCAACTCTTATTGCTTCCAGTTCCTTCAGGACCCTTTCTCGTGTAAAGGGACTTTGTGTCCATTTCTGCACCATTCTCACCCCTTGTACTCCCTTCAGACCCATTACCCTCCTCTTCCTCAGTAAAGACTGAGCAGAAATACCTGTTCAATATGTCAGCTTTACTGTTGTCATCCTCCACGTGGCCCCCATCCTCCCCCTTCAGTCTCACTATCCCTCCCTTTGTCTTTCTTTTTTCACTTATGTACCTGTAAAAGGTTTTGTCCCCTCTACCCACTGATTTTGCAATATGTTCTTCTGTCTGAGCTTTGGCTTCCCTTACTGACCTCCCTGCCTCCCCTTTGCTTCTCCTGGTACTTCTCCCTATCCCCTTCTGCCTGTGTCTTTTTGTATTGCCTGAATGCAATCTTTTTGGCTTTCACTTTCTTTGCTACCTCTTTGGAAAACCATAATGGTCTCCTCTTCCTTTTCCTCTTGCTAACCTGCTTAATACATAATTCTGTTGTTCTTGTAATCCCATTTTAAATACTGCCCACTGTTCCTCAACCCCTGATTCCTGTCCCATTCCCCTTAATGCCTCTTTCAAGTATCTCCCCATTTTCCCAAAGTCTGACCCCTAAAATCCAGGATCGTGTTTTTGTGTGGTTTGGTTCTGCTCTTTCTGTGATTTCAAACCACAATGACAGGTGGTCACTGTTTCCCAGGTGCTCCCCACTGTTACCCCCATCGCACTGTCCCTGTTTGTGAGCACAAGGTCCAGTATTGCCTTCTGCCGAGTTGGTTCCATGACCAGTTGCTTGAGAAGGCACCTGAAGGAGTCCAGGATAAATCTGCTCCTAGTTGATGCTGCTGCTGGGATGCTCCAGTCCACGTCTGGAATATTGAAGTCTCCACCAGTACTACCTCACCCTTGTCTGCCATCCTTTGGATGGCTAGCATCAGCTCCCTATCTGTTTCTTCCTCCTGGGCTGGTGGTCTATAGACCACACCTGTGTGGATGGCTGTCCCCATTTTCCTTTCCAGCTTAACCCACAGTATCTCTCCCTCATTTTGTTCCTCCTGGATCTCTGTGGCCCTTATGTCATTTTTCACATACAGTGCCACTCCTCCTCCCTTCCTGCCTGCTCTGTCTCTTCTGAATATGTTGTAGCCAGGTATGGCCATCTCCCAGTCATGGTTATCATTACACCAGGTTTCAGTGATGGCCACAATGTCTAGGTCTGACTGCACCACGACAGCCTCCAGATCTTTCATCTTGTTGCTAAGGCTCCTGGCATTTGCACACATGGCTTTCCATGATTTGACCTCCCTAGACTGTCCCACTGTTCTACTCCAGCCCCTTCCTTGGTTGTCATTTATCCCTGGTTCTCCTTGCTGTCTGCCCGTCTGCTGAATTTTGCCCCTTCTGCTTATCCACCTCTTGGGCACTAATCTCCATCTTTGCACACTGCTTTGCAGAGATGCCCCTCCTCTGGTTCACTGGTTCCACTGCTGGCTGTGGGGGTGAGCAAGTGGTACCCTCCTTGCTGGCCTGCCATCCCCTTTGCTAGTTTAAATGCTTTAAATGTAGCATTTAAACTTATCATTGAGTGCTTGGATTCCCTCCAGGATGGATGCAGGCCATCAGGCTTGAACAAACCTCCATCCCTCCAGGTGGGTCCCAGTCACCAATGAATCCAAACCCTTCTCACAGCACCAGTTCTTCAACCATGGAGTTAAAGTTCCTGGTTCATGCACTCTGTCTCTCCCTTGCCTCTCACAGGTAGTACTTCTCTTGAAGTGACAGAGTAGCTACTTGTGAAGACCCTCCCTAGTTTCCTAAACTCTTCCTGAACTTCCTTTGGCTCCCCATTTGCCAGGTCATTAGTACCTAGGTGGATAATGACATCCAGCTCACCCTCCTGCCTTGCCTTCCCAGTGATCCCCAGGATCTTCCTTCCATCCCTCCATGCCATGGCACCTGGTAGCACCTCACCTCCCTGTCCTCCCCTACTGTGTTCCTAGCTGGATCCCTCTTATGATGGAGTCCCCACCAGGATTCACTTCTCCTCCTCTGGGGTCCACTGCTTCCCGCTGAGGTCACCTCCTTGGCTAACCTCCACATCCTTTCCTTCCACTTCTCTGGGTACCTGTATTTGGTTGTCCTCATTTGCCAGTGTGGCATATGAGTTCTTGAGTGGAATAGGATCTGGGATGTGCCTCTGCCTGACTGCTCTAACCTCCCTGAGCCCACTGTCATCCAAGTGCTCCCTGTTCTCGGCATCCTTGAGCAGTTGCATTGGACTGGGTGGTCCCTGGATAGGGGTGTGATGGTACTCCTGACCCAGTTTACTTCCACTCTGAGTCTGGCTACCTCATCCCGCAGTCCAGATAGATGCATGCAGATGGGGCAGCACCTCAGTGTCCAGAAGGTCTGCCTGAATATGGCTGCCCACAGCCACTGCATTGCACCACTCCCATTATACTGCAATTCCACTACTTGCCTGCTACTGAAGCTTCCTAGCTCCTTTTTATTAATTACTGTCCTAAAATCCTGCCACTGTTCCCCTATAATATTTGAAAATAATATACTTCATCTAAGCTCTTTAACCTTACAATCAAAAGGTAACTACAATCACAATACTCTACCTTCTACTAATACAGATTCTATCACAGAATCAGAGCACAATGCAAAAACATCTGCTACTTAGCAACAACAAACAGGTGACAACATACCAAGCTTTTTTTAAAATAGAAAAGAAAAATGTAATTGTTTAAACCAATAGAAATCAGCAGTTCCAAAAGCACCTTGAACTACAAGAAAGAACACAGTACCACACCTCTGCCACAATAACTAAACAGTTCTAAAACATTGGAGAAAGAAGAGAAAAATTAGAGACTGAGCAAAAGATACAATGTACTATAAAGTATTAGGCAATAGGTATACTCAGTTGTTTAACAGAGAAAATAAAGTACCTACCAAAACAAACAGGATACCCACAAATGACACTTAGGTTCTCAATATCAGACACCACCAAAGGCACATTCAGAAAGGGTTTAAACTATAGTATTAAAATAAACCACATCAGAGTAGAAAGATCACACTAAATAAATTTGTTGATCCTTCTGACTTCCAACGTTTTATTTGAATTCAACACAGAAAATTACCTTGCTATGGTAGACTACTTTTCAAACTTTATTGAAATGTCTTGACTGCAAAATACAACAAGTGAGACTGTGATTAACCATATTAAATCACAATGTGCAAGACATGGAATACCTGAAATTCTCACTACTGATAATGTCCCTCAATTTACTAGTGCTGAGTTTGAGACTTTTGTAAAACAGTATGAGTTCAAACATGTCACTTCATCATTCAGCTATCCCCAGAGCAATGGAATGGTAGAATGAGCTGTACAAACAATCAAGAATTTGCTCAATAAAGCTAAATGGGACCAGAAAGAAAGAGTACTACCTGGCACTGGTAGACTTGAGTAACATGCCTATTGAAGGCCTGGGGTAATCAGCCCAACTGTGAATGGGATGTCGAACAAGAACTTTAATTCCAACACTTCATGAACTCTTATATCCCAAATTAATAGAGACTGATGTGTGAGCTGCCTTAGAGAAAAAAAATAGTATAATTATAATCAAAATGCGTAGCCCTTGCCTGCTTTAACTCTCGGACAGTCAGTGCATCTGCACATCACTGATAATGAATGGACCCTTGCAGTAGTCTTCTCGCCAGCCCAAGCCCCTGGATCAGATGTTGTTGAAGCTAATGGGAAGTAATATTGATGCAACTCTGAGGCCGGGAGATCAGAGGGCTGTGGGTTCAGTTCCCACATCTGGCACTTGGGTTAATATCCCAGTACTGACACTGTAAGGCAGCATGAGAGGGGTGCTGCATTTCTGAGGTGCCATCTTTTGGATGAGACGTTAAACCGAGGTCCCATCTGCCTGGGTTGGTGGTAGTTCAGGTGGATGTTAAAGATCCCATGGCACTTATCGAAAAGAGTAGGGGAATTTCCCCGGTGTCCTGGCCAAATTTCCCTCATTCACTAAAAATACCACCAACAGCTTAATCTGGTTCAAGGTCAGTTGGCATTCATCTGTATCCCCTTCCCCCGGGTCGTGCCTGAAAATAGGCAGGATTTGTGTAGTGCACTTACCCGGTCAACAAAAGCTAAATAAATAAATAAATAAATATATATAAAAAAAAAACCAAAGGGATATTTTGGGACCACCTGAGCCACAGTCGTTTGTTAAGCAGAGAACAAGACATTTTATCCTGCAGGCAGAGTGACAGTGATGAGTCAGCGGTGGGAGGGAGAGAGGCTAAGTTGATGGTGGAGAGTGAAATGTCTGGAGGAAGAGATGCAGCCATGGCAGAGCAGCAGCAATAGGACCCAAGCTAGGACCTGAAACTGACAACATCAACAGTGATGTCGGTTACCCCATGGAGCATGTGCAGCCAGACAGAAAGCCCAACCAGGGTGAGACAAGTGGCTGGCCACCCAATAATAAAGCCTGCAAGATACAAGACCTAGAAGGACCTAAAGAACTGTAAAGTACTAACATACTAACACACTAGCATACTAAAATGCCGGCAGAATAGGCCTAACGGTCTTTCGTGTCTGCTTGTTTGGTCAGCCCCACCCTGGGAGCTGACCTTGCTGCCCCCCTCTCCTTCTCTGGCTTCTCCCTTTTCAGTTCTGGATATTCTTGCTGCACTGGATTTTGCTTCCAGAACCCTTCCCCTGTACCTGTCCCACCCCCCTCTTGAACCCCTCCACTGTTTCTGCCTCCACCAGCCCCCTGGGCAGTGCATTCCATGGCTCCACCACCCTCTCAGTGAAGTAGCATCTCCTCCTTTCTCCCCTGAATCTTCCTCCCTTCAGCTTCCACCCTTGCCCTCTAGTTGCCCCCTCCTCCTTCCTTCAAAGCACCCTGACTGCTACTCCCCTATTTACCCCATTCATGTACCTGAAGACATCTATCATGTCCCCCTGGTCCCTTCTCTCTTCCAATGTGTACATATTTAGCTCTTCGAGCCTCTTCCCATTGTTCCTGTCCCCCAATACCCAAATCATTTTGGTTGCCTGCCTCTGGACCCTCTCCAGGAGTTTAATGTCCCTCTTTAAGTGTGGCCTCCAAAACTGCATGCAGTACTCGAGGTGTGCCCTCACCAAGCAGTTATATAGAGGGAGTATCACTTCCCTCCTTCTGGAGGTGATCCCACTAGTGATGCATCCCAGCATCCTGTTGGCCTTGGCTGCTGCCCTCCTACAAGTCTCTGAGTTGTTCATCTTGACATCCACCACCACCCCCTGGTTCCTCTCAGCCATCGAGACTTGTAGCATTCCCCCCCAGGGTGTACACTTGGCTCGGGTTTCTGGCCCCCCGGTGCAGTACCTTGCATTTCCCTGCATTGAACCTCAGCTTCCACTTTCTAGACCATCTTTCCAGAGCCTCCAGGTCCCCTGAAGGGCCACCTCCCTCCTCCCATCCACCACCGCCCCCAGTTTTGAGTCATCCGCAAAGAGACTCATCTCACTCCTGATACCTGTCCTTATGTCAGATACATAGGCGTGGAACAGGAGTTCTACTTATTATATTTAATTTAAAGTTAATCAATTATTGTTGTTTTGGAAAAATCATATGAATGGGGGAGATGTGAGGATATGCATGTTAATGGAGTTCATGTATATTAATGAGGCACTCTCGATGTGATGTCACCACTTTTGAATCTTTGTATAAATATGGCTTGGTGGGCTATAACCCACCAGATTAATGTTAAACCTGATACTAGATGCATCTGTATGTGCTAAGTTGGCAGTTATTAGTAAAGTGCTTCAAACTAAGCTTACCTGCCTCCATGTATTATTACACATGCAGCAGTTGTTTCTCAAATGACTTTCATTTAAAATCAAAAACATTTTCTCACTTGTCTTGTATATCTTTCCCTTCTTAAGAAACAGGTGACTTTCTGACTGTGACTGGAAACCAGAACTCTCCATCTGGCTTCTTTACCATTCAGCTAGTGGTTTCAGCACAAAAAAAACAAAAAACAAAACAGAAACAGCTGCACCCAACAGCCCACTAGTGCAGCAGTAGCGCTACTGCTAGCGACACCAGCAGCCCAAGATCGGGAGTGATCTCAGGCTGCTGGAGGGCCATTTGGTGGAGGAGGATTGAGCACTCAAGGGGCTGCTCTCCCCTCCAGCAAGGGTGGGCTGCAAGTCCCACTGCATTACAGCCACTTAGGTGACCATGGGTGGAGGTGCAGCAGGACTGCAGAAGCTTGGGAGGGTAGGACATCAGCCGGGATCTGGAGTGGTAGCACGTCTCAACATGCCCCACCTCATTGGATCCCCTTGAGTGCTGATGCCCTTGGAGAGGACTGGAAGCAGGAAAACTGCTGCATCGGTCTCTGGGAGATGGGATCCAGCTGCCCCCATACTCCTTAACCAGGTTCCTTTTGTGGGCCACACAACACACACTTAGGAACTGAGAAGGGGATTACCCAGGATCCCCTTCCTCCCAGTCCACGGGGCAATCCAAGGCAGGATGGGGGGTGGATCTTCCAGTTCCAGAGGAGTTACCTGTTGTGGAGCTAGAGAGGCACATAGCATAGGGCTCCCTGATGAGTGGTGACTGGTGGAGAGAGAAGGGAGCATAAAGTGCATATATGAAAACAAACAAAAAAACCCCAAACAACTGTACCCAGTTCCAGGGCAGACAGCAGGGCTAGGTGGATTAAATGGAGGGGGGGTTATCAGGCAGAAGAGAAACACAGCAAGAGAACTATGTGTGGGAGGGAGAGCAAGTCCGCACTCAACAATACTAAAAAAGCAGCACCAGCTGTTGGACAAAAGGATACAGCAGCACTATTTTTAATGTGTACTCCTACAGTGAAGCCCACCAGGATGAAGCACAGTGCTGCAGAATTCTGCAGTAGAGTTACTGTAGTAAACAATGTAATTTCAATGGGAGTTAATCTCTTTTGTCATGCAGTAAACCTATCACACTGTGCTGCATCCTGGTGGGCTTCACTGTACCCAGCAATACATTCAGTAAAAAAAAAAAATACCTTTAAATATATATATATATATTTTTTTTTATTTTTCCTTCACATGAGCCATTGTGTGACATCAATAATGCACTGCTGGGTTTGTGACTATGTGTGGCAACATCATTTCTCAGGTGTTGTGTGCACGTGGCCCAAGGCTGTGTTCCCAACCAACCAACGCATGATTTGTCCTAGCATGATGCACATCCTGTCATCCATTATAGTTCAACTGAACTCAGAGACTGTTCTTATATTCACAATGATCACTAGTTTAACCTAGTTATGCAAGTAATGCTTCAAGGAACAGTAAGACGTACTTAACTTTTCTGATCTATACTTTCAGATAAAGGTGATATTTGGGCTTATGTTGAGCCAGATGAAAGTGTAAATAGGTTTGGGGAAGCTATAATTCAGATTTCCTCACACTGTATTTGTTGAATTATATGTGATTATCGATGATACATGAACACGTATTGTTAAAATTAAGTGATGGAAGGAAGGAAGGACGGAAGGAAGGAAGGGCAACTGATATAGAACCTTTTATAAACATGGTATAATTGTACACTTTTCAAAACATAATGAGTGACAGCAGGATTTAGGCACATACTGGAAGGAAATGAAGTTTTGGGAGGTACTGTACAGTAAGAGAAACCGTGGGAGTTTAAGCACAAAGGGAGTAAGACTGTTACATACAAGGAGGTAAAGTGACTTATTAAAATACACAAAACAAAAAAACACTGTGAGTAAGTAGTGGTGACTGGATTTAAACCTTGATCTCCAAGTACACAACTTTGTACTCTTAATTGTTAGGCTATACTGACTCTTCAACCCATCCCATACATGGTTTCTGGAGCCCTGATTTTTAGTGGTCATCACATTAACTTTGCAACAGGAACATGCACAACTATGTGGTATTCCCAGTCTCCAAAGACAGGTGATTACTTGCTGCTGGAGGGGCTTTGAAAATGCTATGTTGATTGCAACTTTATTTTCAGACACAAAACATGACACATTCTGGGGCAGTGAAAGGGAGTCTCCAGTCTGTGAGAAGAAAAATGGAAGATTAAAGAGAAAATAGAAGAAAAATAGCGTAAGAGTGGTGTATCATGGATGAGGAGAGACAAACTAAAATTAACAAACTCTGGTCAGAGCCAATATGGCTGTGGAATGCTTGTAGTAGTAACAAGAGCAGTGAAAAGAATATGTGGTGCTCTCGCTGCACTGGAGTCAGCCTTTATACTACAGCAATTACAGTACTGTGCATGTGTGATACTAGCACATGTGCAGTTTGCCCAGGAGTCAGCCTTGTGCAACATTGCGGTGCTGACATAGCTACGTGTAACAACCCATTCCCCTGGGGTTACTAGAATCTCATTAGTACTAGTCTTTGGCAGGTAGGAAAAGGCAGCTGGTGGGAAGCTCGTTAGGAGTTTTCTACATAATGACATTATTGTTTACTCAGCTAGCCTGAGAGAAGGATGATTATGTCATTTAGAACTCTTGCAGTAGCATAACCATTTTAGAGTCAGCTGCTCTCAGGGAGCTTAGAATGTTTATTAGTAAGTTCAAGTGTGGCAGTCAGAGTGGCATGGGGTCTGCCACTGGGGCTCTTTCAAAGGGAGTCCTGTAATTTCCCACCCTAGTTTGGTAAAATCTTCAGTTTGCCTGTGAAGTGGTGAAGACCATTTGCCTGTAGAACTCCTTAGTTTCACTCCAGGGGGAAGGAGAGGGACTGCAATTCTTATGGATCTAAGAGGCAATCCTGAAGTTCACAGCTGCCTTAAGGAAGAATAATGAGTAGAATCTGACAGCTACTAGAGAAAGAAAGGTGCGTTTTGTTCTTTCCATGACTGGGAGGAAGGAACACCTAATCTGTGAGCACAGAATTTGAGACTGTTCTCTGAGGGAGTTATCTGGGATGTGTGTGCCCTAGATAAGGCTAGATCACACCAGCCAGGACACCTTTCACCACAATTGTGCTGAATTAAAAGTTAAAGTTGGGAGTCTTTAGCAATTAATTGGGGATTGGAGACTCATTTGCTGTAACCCTGAAGGAATGGCAGAGGCTGTTTGGGGCAAAGGGTGGGAGGAATGCCATCTGGAGTATCAGGAAGGGCTAACTGATTCATGGATGGGCACCAGTGTTCCCTGGGTAAAGACCATGCACCGGGAGGATTTTAAAGTGTACAGTACATCCCACGGATATACACTTTGGAAATGGAAATGTGTGGAACATGTTTAAAGTGTGTGGCACATCCCACAGATATACACTTTGAAAGGGAGATATAGATGTTTTTGTGGAGAATAGTACTGCCTAGCAAAGTGTCCTGCAAAAGACAATGTGCCTGTATTGCAATGACAAACCTTTGCGGGACCACCCTTGCTTTAAGTAACATCTGTAAATAAAGCCATACTGCAAATCCCAGTTGCTGCTTTGGACATTCCACTTATTGCTTCTAGTGTGAACATTATTGGGTCCCCTCCACAGGTAGGTCTAGCATATGCCTAGCATCTTCTCCCATAGATCTGGTTGTAAATAAAAAGGCTCATTTTAGTATGTACCCCCACCCCCCCATCCTCTAGATAATGAGCCTGGTATAAACTTCAACGCTAGGGGTGGTACCATGCATCTAATTCTGCCAAAAGTAAATTGTATGCCATGTAGTTGGCAGTAGTTCTTTTAAGGGGGGAGCCAGCTAACCAAAGGTTGCTTGGGGGGTTACAACATATGCACGATACTCGTGCATGCACAGTTTAAGTCAGTGCCACCATGTTGCACACAGCAGCCGTCATTTCCACAGCTGCAGAAAGGAAAAGTAGTGTGCCAGGAAGTGGGTATGTTTATGTGGCCTGCGGAGGGGAAGGGCTGTATAAACAGAATCACTGGGAACTGTGCCAGAGCACTGTGACAGAACAACAGACAGTGGTCCAGTTACGTGCTTCCACAGTGCTCTTATACAAATCTGATGACGGCATAACATCTGTGGAGCTTGACCTACACAGCCATAAAAATCAGACTCAGGAGGAGACTTTTAACAGACAAAAGATCTAGTCTGGGACTTGCTCGTCATCACAGTCACTTTCTCATTCATTTCTAAGCAGTAATTTCTGGTATATGTGCCTTAACTATATTGATCTCAGTGCTGGTAGACTACTTCTGGTTTTCCCCTGATTGTATTAGGTGGGGATAGTAGCAGTTTTGAAGTGGTAGCTGCCGGTGGTGGCATGCTCTGAAAAAAAGTGGTCCCCATGCTCGTTTGCACATTTTAGAAATTACCCCTTTCTTTGTTTTTGCTGTAAAAAACTTGCTTCAAGTGAGGAATGACGTGATTATGAGTTTGCATCAGATGTACTGTACAGTGGAAGCCATAGATGAATAATAGTGTTAAACAGTAATTAGCTGTATGTAAAAATTGTTTTTTTAATGTGTGCATTCTTAATGTTGTCACTACCACTCCATCGATTTTGTACTCTGCCTCTAAATTTCTGTTCCCAAAGTGCATTATTTTACACTTTTATGTTTAGGACAAAAAGGCATTTCAAATGAGGGTACTGAGTCACTAATCTAAATTCTTTATAGTTTGTTTTAAATATCCATCAGAAATGTGAATTTTGTAAAAATAAAAATGGAAATACAGGTAATAAGATTACCGTATTTTACAGTATATAAGGAATTCAGATTAGTGACTCCTCTCATTTGAAAGGTCTTTTTGTACTGAACAACTTTCAGGCTGGTTAGTTTTGTCCACCTGGAATAGTTTTTAAGAAATTTAGATTTGTTTGGAATATGTGTACATTTGCTAAGAATTCTGCACAGTTCCTTAGGAAGATTCTCAAAGAAAAGCAGTTTGGAGTTCTGTCTCCAACGTTTCAAACACACAATGGGTATGAATGAGTTAAAAGGGGCAATAATTAATTACTTATGTGCAGCTGTTTGAAATATCTCTATTTTCATAAATTATATTCATACCTCTAAAGGATCCCTATTTAACTGTGCTCAAATAAAAGCCAAAGCTGTCAGTTGTGTTTTGTTTTGCTTTTAGAGTTATAGAACTATTATTTAATACAACAGCAGATTAGGTACATATGGACACATGTTGATACATTTAGGATAACAGTATCTCAACTACAAGGGAGTCTATGTTAGGTTTAGGTTTTGAATGTACACATACACTAGTCACTTGTTACAGAATTGCAGATATATCAAGTTTAAGACAGTATAAGTTTGACAAAATTCAACAAACAAGCAACAAACTATTTATATGGACGTATACACAGAGTTTAAGAAAAATGTATCTGAACAGTGCTTACACTGTGTAAAATCTGATTGACACTACAGTGCGAAACAGCTGGTGAATGCTTAATTTACACTAGGGCAAGTTGTCTTCTAACCAATTTTTTGCTTAAAGGAGAACTGTCTTGAATCTGTAAGTCTTTTTTTTTCTGAAGAAGCTGTGTTTCTAATACTGGTTCAGATTCTGATTTTGTTCCATCAATACTGGCCTTTTGGCAAATGCAGTC
This sequence comes from Neoceratodus forsteri, assembly GCA_016271365.2. Lineage (NCBI taxonomy): Eukaryota > Metazoa > Chordata > Ceratodontiformes > Ceratodontidae > Neoceratodus > Neoceratodus forsteri. The sequence continues at coordinate 1,016,497,963 of CM057454.1, read as the reverse complement.
GGTGTTTGTGCTTTGCACTCTGGTTGGCAGTACCATTTTAGAACTCTATGATGTACTTTATGGCCTTGTTAAAAAACTTGCATTGTTTTCACAATGAATTTGTGTTCTACTTTAAAAGTTTGTGGTCCAAGTGGGACATAAAGTACATCATACAGTTCTAAAGTGGCACTTATCACTAGTGAATGTATCAGAAGCACCCACTGAGTTAACTAAAAGGCCAGTAACAGCTGAACAATAATGGAATGGGATGCAATATATTAAAATATGCTTCTGCTGGGAAAAATTACTTACAGGTTCAGTGCAGTTCTCCTTTAACACATAGATATTTTCATTTTTATAAGACTTTCAGCATTATTTACTATGTATTGCTTAAGCTTATTTTCCTTGTGGTTTTTAATTATTGTCATTTACTAATGCTAGCACAGACACACACACAGATGGTTTTAAAATGAAGCTTCAGTTGGTTTATAGCTTTTCTCAGGGAGTGAACTTTCATGTCAGTGAAATTTGACCATGGGATACCATTCTTTGATGGAACTTTTGCTGCCTTTATATGGTTATGTTGTTTTTTTTAATGCAGTTTTAACCAATGGGGTCCTTAACAACTTTTCATCTGTTTTTTGTATGATCTGGGTTTTGAGAAAGTATGTTCCTCTAAAACAACAGCCAGTGTTTTCTGACAAAGGATTCTGTGTAATCTGAAAGCTAAAAGCACCTGTGTTCTTTTGTAACAACTCTGTTAGTCCAATAAAAGGTATCAAAACATCTGTTTCTGTGGCTCTTGTGTTACAAGGATCAATATGACAACACGTTTTTCTGTGGCTTCACGGTTTCAGAAATGTTAGCATGCACTTATCAGTACAGTGCCCATGGTTCTGAAACCATGAAGTGACGTAGTAGAAACTCCAAATTCTTGGTGCCATGAAAGGAACTGCACAGAATGTTTTCCACACAAAGAAAACAATACAAAACACAACTGACAGCTTCAGCTTTTATTCAGGAACAGTTAAATAGGGACCCTTCTAAGGTATAAATCTAATGTATGAAAATAGAGACATTTCAAACACCTGCCCATAAACAATCAATTCCTGTCCACTGTAAATTAGGCATGACAAGAGATGAACAAGGTGATCTGGTCTAGAATTTCACTTAACTGGTGGAGTTATTTGCAAAACTGAAGTTGTTTAGACATGCAATATGAGTTATGCAAACAAATGTAAATATCTCTATAAGTATACAACTTACAGATAAAAAGCCAGTATGAAAGTTGTTCAGGACAAAAAAAGACATTTGAAATTAGCCTATTCAGTAAGCTGCACTAATCATATTTTTTAAACTATGACCATCTGATAACCTCAGTTTTCATTTTTCATGGGAGTTATGCCAAATAAATGTAATTATCTCTAAAAGTATACATGTTACACATAAACAAGCATATGAAAGTTGTTCCAGAAAAAAATACATTTCCAATGAGCCTATTCATAAGCTGCACTAATTATATTTTTTAAACTATGGTCATCCGATTACCTTAATGTTAATTTTTCTTCTCAATTTTTACCTTTTGGATGGCTATATTTAAGAAAATCTAATTAATTCAGATTAGTGAGTACTCTCATTTGAAAGATCATTTTTTCCTGAACAACTTTCATGTGGTTGTGTATTGGTAGCTTGTACACTTTCTGACATATTTACATGGGTTTGCTATGACTCCTACTGTGTTCAGTCAGAGAGAAAAATACTTAGGCTGTTTGGAATGTCATGTTTTACAAAATATAAAGAATTCAGTTAAGTGACTACCATCATGTGAAAGGTCTTTTTGTCCTGAAAACTTTCACCATGGTTGTTTTTGCACACCTTGAATAGTTTTAAAGATATTTAGATGTTTTTGGAATGTGTGGACATTTGCTCTCAGAGAAAAGCAGCTTGGAGTTCTGTGTCCATCATTATAAACTGAAAGAAGGGAGTATTTCTTTAGCTGCCTTAGATATTTGCAGTCAGGGAAGGGTACACTGAAAAGAACTAAAAAATTTGTTCCACGGAAATCCCATTTTTCTAGCTAAAGCAAGATGGCTGTAGACTCCACCCACAGCCATAAAAATGGTTATGTTAGTTTATAGGCCAGTTTCATTTTTAAGAGATGAAAGGGAATATTAAATCTACCTTGGTTGAATTGAACAGTGCTTTATAGAAAATTGCACTACTGTATTAAAACAGGCATGTGGCTATTTTTTTTTTGTATGTATTATAAGAAAATATGCACCAAAACTTGTTCTCTGCAATGAAACATGATAAAAGGACACTTTCAAAGATGGAAGTAGTCCTGAAAGAGTATGCAACCTAAAATGTAATATGTAGATAGAATCTTGACCTCATTAAAAAAACACCATTTTTTCTATATATGATGATACACAACTATCATACATGACATCAATTAACCATTACCTTACATAATTAAAATACACACTATATATGATAATTACAACATGTAATATGCACAAAATAACACCTTGTTACACCCTTATCAACACATGTAAAGCCAAGTTATTAGCATGTTTAACAGCCACTTCATTAACATATGTAACTGTTACCAAAAATACCTCATTAGTCCTCACAAATACAGCCCCTATACAATAGCACACATACACAGCTCCAATAGCACTCCATAATCAGACCTAGCCTAACACGCTATCACTAATTAACTGCCTCCTTCCAACCTCACTCACCAAACAGCCATATCCCTCAATGCTCTAGCTGTCTCACAGGCAATCACTCCATGCTGCTGCTGCCTCCTCCATACTTTCATTGCCTTTATGCTGATGCTGCCAACAACACCTTGCTCTACAGCATGATGCTACAATGCTCCCAACCTCACACTCCATGCCACACCACACAGCAGACAACATACTGCTACCAAGTGTCATCCTGAACATGAAAACAAAGGATGAACCACTGCAGACACACCTCCTTTTATAGGAAGACCCTAGACTACAGAAAAACAAAGCAGACAAAACCTCCACTACACAATGGAAAATGAATTGGGACACAGGACACAAAAACAAAACTAAGAAATGATCACAAAGATGATTTAAAGGTATATGACCATCCCAACACATTATAAAATACAAAGCTGGAAATGTCCGGCATAGTTATAAAATAGAAACTGAGTTTCTACAAACCTGTGAAAGTAACTCTGAGCTGATAGCTTACACACAAAGAAATTGAAACACACATACACACACACTGAAAAAAACACAAAGACATTGCAACAAAGACACAGGCTTCTCTTATCAGGTATAAATCTTTATTAGAGTGCAAAATGTGCAAGTGGTCAATTCAATGCCGCAGTGCAGAGTGTAGCAGCAGCATCCACACTAAGTGTACATCCAAAGTAACAAAACTGCAAACACTTACATGAGTGCTTCCATGGCAACAAGACCATGTGGCCATCAGATAATGTGCATGCACGTGATGTACATGCAACCAATGGCTGGACATGCCTTACTCAAAGCTGATTTTCTCACCCACACAGGCCTCCTAAATAGGTATCTTCATGAATATGCATGTCAGAGCATGGTGCTGGCTTACAGCCTCTGCCCAGTGAGAAGTGTGAAAGTGCAAACAGTGAATTGAAAACATTATAAAATCAGCTAAAAATGAACAATAAATAGCACAACATGTAACATGAAAACAAACTGACTGTTAAGGGGAAAGGAAAAAGCAAGAAGGAAGATGGAGCGGGGGTCTGGAGAGGAAAATATACACAAAAAATCAGACAGGCAACAACGGAGATAAGGGGTTGGGAAGGGAACTGATGGAAAATGGGTGTACAGGAAAAAAAACACAACTGATGACAAAAAAGTTCAAATGGCCATGGAAGGCTGACAACTTTTCCAAAAGGCTACTAAAGAAAACACTGCACTGGAGGTTCTTTATTTAAGCCACATGGATTGCATGTCTGCAGGGTATGAATCTAGTAACACTCTGTCTGGGATAATTTCCTTGGCAAGTCTCCCCTTCACTGTCCTACTGACACCTTTTCAATCCCAGTGAATCTGAGATTGGCTAGAGAACTGTGGCACATTTCAGCAAGGTGGTGTGCCATAGTATTTGTAGCTATATTGTTTCTTATTTCAGGCTAGTATTCTCCAATGTGGTCTTTAAGTTTGTCTGGTCAATGTATCTGAGGCCACAGGGGCATGTCAACATGTATATCACAGATGTTGTACTGCAGTTTATAAATGAGTTGATCTTATCCTTCCTGCCTGTTCTTGGCTGTGTAAAAGTTGAGTTGTCATTGGTACTGTATTACTACAGTTGACACATTTATCACATCTAAAGTTGCCACTGGGTATTGGTGGTAGCCAGGTCTTTATGGGCACAGGATTTTGATAAAAACTGTGAACAACAGTATCTTTGAGGTTTCTTCCTTTCTTATACATCACTCTTGGCTGTTTATATTGTACTGCTGCAAATGCTGGATCACCTCGTAAAGTTGGCCAGTGTTTCCTGATGATGGTAGCCACTTGACTGGTCTGATTGGAGTATGTAGTCACAGATTTCAGTGACTATTCTGTCTTTCTTTGAGATTTTGGAACTAAGAGACTAGTTCTGTCAGTATTTCCCGCCCTTTCCAGTTCATTCATTATAGTTTCTGGTTTGTAGCCATGATGCAGGAATCTCTGTGCCATAGTATGGGATTATTTCTTGAAGAAGCCAACACTAGGGAATTGGCACCCCACTGTCAGGATGATCTTTAGCAGCACAGGGGGTGGCCCCCCACTGCTGCCATATATATATTTTTTATAATATAAGAAGGGGGTGACCTGGAAGGGAGGGGGTTAAAGGTTGGTAAGAGAAATGGTTCCAGGGTGGGCATTCTGGTCCACTTCATAGATAGATTGATAGACAGATAGATAGCTAGATAGCTAGACAGATAGACAAACAGACAGGTGGCAGTGTGGGGGGCAGATTTACAATGGATATTTTCTTTTTTAGGAAAACAAATAATGAGGGATGATTTGCTTTCTTGTAGGGGGACAGAGGCTGACATTGGGGACTGAGCACCCCAGTGTCAGCATGATCTTTGGTGGCACTGAAGGTGGGCGCCCTGCTGCTGCCACAAATATTTAATAAGGGGGCCACCTGGAGGGGAAGGGAGTAAGATTGGTGGTAATGGTGATGGACACCCCAGACTGGTTTGATAGATAGATAGATAGATAGATAGATAGATAGATAGATAGACAGACAGACAGATACATTGATAGATAGACAGACAGATGGCAGTAGTGGGGGGGCAGATCCACAATGGACATTTGTTCTCAGATAAAAAATAAAAAGATCAATGAAGGACAGTTTTCTTTCTTGTAGGGGGACAGAAGCTGACACTGGGAACTGGGCACCACAGTGTCAGCATGATCTTCAGAGGCACTGAAGGTGGGCACCCTGCTGCTGCCACAAATATTTAATAAGGGGGCCACCTGGAGGGGATGGGGTGAGAGAAGTGCTACTGGGGATGGGCACTCCAGAACAGTTAGATAGATAGGTAGATAGACAGACAGATACATAGATAGATAGATAGACAGACAGGCAGGTGGCAGTGGTGGTGGGAGGGGGTGCAGATCACCGATGGACATTTTTTCCCAGATATTTCATTTATTTTTTATTTATTTTCACCAGGAAAAATGACTGGGCACAGCCCTTTTTCAGTCATGCCTGACATAAAAGTACAAAACAGTGACACTGAGTACATAACAGGACACACTTATACATATAAAATAATACAATACAAAGGAAGCGCTAAAAAGTGTATAATTCAGATGCTATTACAAGAGCAGTGAATTATTTGACTATAGTAAGATACAAACTTTTTTTAAAGTGCGTTGTGCCTTTTGTTTTTTTAATGATTTGTGAAAACTTATTTAGCAGTTGAGGACCGTAGCATGAAAATGATAATTTGGTCTGAGACAATCTATGTGGGTTAGGATAGAATAGGGAAGCCTTGAAGTGCCGAGTTAAGTAGGCTCCTTTATGTTTTGAGAGCCTATCATTAAGGATACAAGGAGACCCCCTGTGATATACTGAGAAGGCAAAAGTTGCTGTGTTATACTCTATTCTGTGATCTGGAGAGTAAACATTCATTCTACTGTACAATGAACACTGGTGTGTTCTGACTGAAGCCCTTAAAGAAAATCTACATATGTTATTTAGTATAACTCTGTACTTCATTAAAAAAGAACTGCCCTGTCCAAAAACAGAGGGGCCCCATAATCTAACTCTGGTAACAATATTTGCCTTGTGATAAGTAACCTAGCCTCATCTGTTAAGGCATTTATATTTCTATACAGGAAACCTAGCTTTTGGTTAATTGTTTTGCCTATGATGTCCAAATGTCCTATGATGTCCAAATGTCCCATTAAGTTTAGTGGGGTCCAAATAAATAGATAGAGAGGTAAACAAAGTGATAGATAGATAGATAGATAGATAGATAGATAGATAGATAGATAGATAGATAGCAAACTAGCTAGATAGACAGACAGGTGGTAGTGTGGTGGGTGTGCAGATTGCTGACAGACTTTTTTTGCATGTAAAAAAATAAAAAGATCAACGAGGAGCAGTTTTCTTTATTGTGAGGGGACAGAAACCAACACTGTGGCTTTGGCACCCCAGTGTTGACATGATCTTTGGCAGCACTGGGGGTGGGCACGCTGGTGCTGCCACCTATATTTAACAAGGGGGGAAGCTGACCTGGAGGAAAGGGTGGCAAGACAAGCAGTATTAGGGGTGGGCATCCTGCTCCACTTGATATTGAAAAAAAAATAGCATGGAGGTCGGGTGATCTGGAAGGGAGGGGAGAGAAAGAAGTGGTACAGGGGGTTGTCACCAGTCCACTTAACAAAAAAAAAACAAAGACAGATAGATAGACAGTTAGATAGATAGATAGATAGATAGATAGATAGACTTACTCATTGATAGATACATACATACCTAGAAGGTCAGGGTCACTCTTCTTTTGTGAGATCAAGCAAAAGAACAATGGCTCTTTGGTTTGAGCTCATGTAAGAACTGTGAGAAAAATGAAGTCCCACCCCATGAGCTGAACTTCTTCTTTCGTAAAGTCAGGAAAGAACTCTGAAAAGAAGAATCTTGACTCACAAAAGAATAAGGTGGATTTAGTGTTCTTTGTCATAGTTCTTTTGTATACTGACTTTCTTCTTTTGTGATCATGAAAGAACTCATGAAAGAAGAATCTTGGCTCATGAAACAGGATCATGGACTTACTTTTTATTTTCCAAAGTTCTTTTGTGAGTCAGGATTCTTCTTTCATGAGATCTTTTGTGATCAAGAAAGAAGAAGGACAAGTCACAAAAGAACTATGGAAACAAAAAGCCCACCATCTTCTTTTGTGAGCTGAGAGTCTTCTTTTATGAGACTTATGAAACAAGACATTTGGCTTATGAAAGAAGCCTCAGTAAGGATTTTTGGAATGTCCAAAAACCATATTTCTGGATCATTGTTTTGGAAAACAAACTCCAAAATCAGGCTAATTGGGTCCTGTTTAGCTAGATGCATGTGTTAGTTTTTCCCCAGGGCATATTTTATATGGATTTTCAATTTGTGGGGAGGAGAAACAGAATCAAGATGTCGGCCATGCAAAAGAAGATTTTTTCATCATGAAAGAAGAATTTCAGCTCAAGAAAGAAGATTTTTCTTTTGTGAGCCGGACATTTTTCTTCTGTATCAAACATCCATCTGAAACACCCTACTGTTCTAGGACAAGCTCTTTCTACCCTAAAAAATTCAGAACAAAATCCCAAACCATCTGGGCTGAAGGGGAAGAGTAAAAAAAAAAAACAGCGAAAATCCAAATTTTGCCTATTTATGCACTATCCAGATCTTGGGATCCACACATCTGACCAGCACAAAACTTGTCAGATTAAGAGACTTTGTCCCACATGCCATGTATACAAATGTTCATGCAATTCCATTGAACAGGGAACAAGCTATTAAGTGCAAAGTTAGAGGTTTAACACTCTACTCAACCTTAACTATAGAGGCCCTGCCATGCCTCTGTAATACAATACAAAAAATGTCCTTTGGGCCCTATGCAAGTTGCATAGCACAGCATTATGTGCATCTTCAGAATCTGCACACAGCCCATCATGCAGTATTATGAGAATGTGATATGTATGTAGGGGCTTTTGGGCTTTATGCAAATATCATACAACAGTCTTGCATATGTCTATGGAATTTATGTAGGGCCCGGTATGTGCATACAACATTTGCATAGTCTACTTCAGTCCCCACACAAATTTCTTACCACAGTGTTATGTGCATCTTCAGAATTTGTGTAGGCTCTTTGGGCCCTACACAAATCCTGCAGTCTAGCATTATATGTTACCAGCACAATCTTTGATATCAGTTAATGGACAAACAGTAACCGATATCAAACAAATGGCTAACATACAAAGTACTTATTTTTCTACAGTGTTTAATGCAAAACCAAACATGGGAGGGAAGTACAAGCAGATTGGAGGAAATAAAAAGTTAAATCCATAATGACATAGAAGATGTAAGAACTAGATTAGGCAAGTTAATCCCAATAAATCCCTGAGACCAGAAAGGTTCCACCCAAGGCTGATACAGGAATTGGCTGAAAAAAATAGTTCCCCCCAACTTATATTTTCCAGACCTCTGTAGATAGAGGAGAGGTGGTGGATCCCTGGAGAGTTGCCACGGTAATCCCCTTGCATAAAAAAGGCCTCAAATCAGATCCAGCTAATTATCGCCCAGTTAGCCTGACATCTATCCTATGTAAAACCTTCGAAGGAACATTAAAAGATCACAAAATAAACTTCATAGAACAGGAGAACTTAAAGGACAAATCACAACACAGTTTTATAAAAGGTAGATCCTGTCTGACAAATATGCTAGAATTCTATGAAATGGCAGGCAGAGCTTTGGATGAGGGGGGATCTGCAGACGTGGTGTACTTGGGTTTCTCCAAAGTTTCTGTCAAGCTCCCCCATCCAGAGTTAATAGATGTACTCACAAATATGGAAATACAAAAAAAATATTGTTAATTGGGTTCACTCGTAGTTATCAAACAGAAAGCAGAGAGTAAGTATAAGGGGAGTACTCTCTGACTGGGCGGAGGTGACAAGTGGGATCCCTCAGGGATCAGTCCTGGGGCCATGCTTATTTAATATGTATGTGTCATCAGTACAATATGATCAGAAAAATATATGTCTGACCAAATTTCCAGGTGACTGTAGAATAGGAGCAGTCATAAAAAATGCAGAGGATGCAAAGTCATTACAGGCAGCACTACACTACATACAGGAATGAACTATTAAACATAAACTATAGCCAAATCAAGACAAGTACACAGTGATGCACATGGGGAAGAAATCGCCAGCTAAGATCTATACCCTTAATAACAACATCCTGAAAAAGGTAACTGAGGAAAAAGACTTGGGGATAGTTATAACACAAGATCTCCAGTTCAAAACACACTGTAAAAACATAGTTCAAAAAGGGAACAGGGTGTTAAATTGTATGATCAGGCATATTGCAAGCAGGGAAAGGGAAGTGGTGGTGCCTTTGTATAGATCCCTGGTGAAACTCACATTGGAGTAGTGTGCCCAAGTTTGGTCTCCATACAAAAGGGGGGGGAGACTGACATGATAGAGAGGGCACAGAAAAGAGTCACTAGAGCAGTTAGAGAACAAAAGGGAAAGGCTTATTTATTTATTTATTGAAGTCTAGGAATTACAACCCTTTGAGTCAGGGATGCTTTCTCAAAGGCTCCACGTCAGTACAAAGTGTGGCAGGCAGGTATTTCAGGCATCATGAACAATGACAATAATTAAACACAAAAAGAGAAATTATATAATAGTAGCTATTACAAAGGCTCCATGTCAGTGCAAAGTGTGGCAGGAAAGCATTACAGACATCATGAACAATGACAGTAATTATATCTCATTTTTTCCCATAGATACCATATGGCGTCAGAACCATCCATTGTTAGAACTGACCCAAAATGGCCACTGGGAGCAAATGAGATATACAGAAAGAAAATTATACAATAGGGAGCTATCTAATAATGATGCAGTACAATAAGCAATAACAATTGACATGGGAGTAATCAAAATCATTGAAATAAGTCAGAGGAGAAAAAATACATATTGGAGGCAGGAGCAATGGAGCTATGGAAGAGAAAGTGAGAAACAGGCCCAGGAAGTGGACCAAAGGAGAGTTGAAAATATAGTAGAGACCAGAAAGCCACCCAATAGTCATTGTCATGTGGCTAAGGTGCAGGAGAGGAAATAGTTGGAGGGTTATGACAGTGTTAAGGGCAGTCACACTTTGGTGAAACCAGGATGTGGTCACACAGTTCTTTTTTGAAAAGGCCCAACCTGGGTATGGATAGAAGGGAACCGGGGATGGAGTTCATCCATAAAGGGGCCCTATATTTGAAGGACTTTCGACCGGCAGCAGTTCTATAGAGGGGGACTTGGAAAACAGTTTTGTCAGTGTGTCTGGTCACCCACCTAAGCTGCCCTGGAGAGAGGAGAAAGTTACAACCAGGGGGTGAGTGGCCCATAGAGATTCATTTGCTAGTAGGCAAGTCTGATAGTAGAGACGCCTTTGGAAATTTAGTCAGGCTGAGTGTTGATAGAGATCACAGGTATGCATCAACCTGTAGCAGCCAGTAGCCAGGCAGTAGCCTTTGTTTAAGGCAAGTTAAATTTTTCTCAGGGCAGAGTTTGAGGCAGACCCAGAGATGACTATACCATAGTCTACCAGGGATAGAATAGAGCTGAAGATAGCCAGTCTAAGGAGAGCAGGTGGGAGGCAGGACCTAATTCTGTAGAGGAGGCCAATTCTAGCATTAACTGTGGAGCAAGTAGCAATAATGTGTACATGGAAGGAGAGGGCAGGATCAAGGGTGATACCAAGGTATTTAAAATGGGAACAGATTCCAGGGGTGTGCCGTGAGAATTGAAGATGGAGAGGGTGGAGAACTTGTACTTATTTTGGTGATTAAAGAATAGCATTGTCTTTGTCTTTTTAAAATTGAGAATAAGTTTATGGGTTGAAAACCAGGATTCAACCTCCTTGAAGGAGAGCTGCACATCCTGTTGAAGCATAGTGGGGTTTGGGTGGTGACTGAAAATCGCTGCATCATCCACATAGAGGAGGAGACATCTGGTGCAGGCTGAAGGGAAAGAGTTCAGATACAGGGTAAATAGGAGTGGGCCAAGAATGGAGCCCTGGGGTACCCCAGAATGAACCTGCAGACTAGTGGATAGGATGCCATTTATCTTCACCTGCTGGGATCATCCTTGTAGGTAGTGGGTGAACCAGGCATTGGCCTCCTGGGACAGGCCAGTTGAAAGGAAAGAGTCTGATAATAGGGAATGATTGATCATAGCAAAGGCCTTTGTGAGGTCTATGTACACATACCCAACCAAGGCCCCTTGGAACTAGGATGAAAGATTTAGATTTGTATTCTTTGGAATACAGAAGATTTTGGGGGGACATGTGCCTATTATACAAAGCCTTGACAGACAACAAACCTTGGGACAGCTTGGGTCTGGAATTCAAAGACTAAATCCACAACACATGAGTGCATCCACTCCAACTCAGAAGAAACAAATGTAATCTAGTAAAGAAACAGATGTGGTTTACCCAAAGAGTCATACTGGTTTGGAATGAATTACCCCTTGAGGTAGTGAACAGTTCAGCTATGAATGAGTTCAAAACTAAGTTAGACATGCACTACAGGGAGAAATGGCTACATTACCAACTAAGTGAGCACCACAGACATAAGCCTATTTAAGCTCAGATACTACCTATGGTACCTATCATATCATCTTACCACAATACACATTCCAGTTTACAAAAGTCATGTCTAAAAATTCTCAGAAGTCAAATTTTATACCTCTGCAAGCCTGCAGAGTAGCAACACAGTTTCAATCTGATCTTTTAAATTGGTTTTATGGTATTACACTGTAAAAATGCATTTTGAGGTGGAAGTGACACTTCTCACCTTCTGTGGTCCTCTAAGGACCTTAAAAAATAAGGTTGTTGAAAATTTGGTGAAAAAAAAATTTTAAAAAATGGTGGAGCTATAAGTAAAAGTTGTTTTTTTGGTTTCAAGTCTAAATTCTTATGTCATGAGCTGGAATTCTTAGGTCGCACTTCATCATGACCAAAAAAAGTCTCAGCTCACAACAAGGAATCAAAAATCCTTACTAAGCCTGCAACCTAAGATTTCAGGAAGCCCCAAAATGTATTTCTCAGTCATTGTTCATCACACAGACTCCAGAATCTAGCTAAACAGGTCCTGTTTAGGTAGGTTCAGCAGTTTGTTTTTGGAAAAGCATAATTTTTATGTTTTTCCAGGTTTTTTTTCCCCAAATAAAAACAAACAAACTGGTGCTGCTCATGACCTTAAAATGTTCAATGGTTACATAGCACAATTAATACCAGTAGAATAAGCATGATCGTGATCTCCTTCATGGTAATGATAGCTTAGTGACTTGCTGTCATGTAGATGTCCCCCATGGCTCAGTTCACCAGTCGTGTCATCAGAGGTCTGGTCATGGGGCACACTGGAAAGGATAGTATTTTAACATGGCAGGCAGAGGGTTGCAGGATCAGTCAGATAAAAAATGTAATTAGGAGCCAGTAACTACATGAAAAAATTCCCTCCTAATACATTTTTCTCAATCAGGTCCTAATTGTCCCATAGCATTACTGCAGAAGAAGTGAGGATTCACCTTTAACCATCAGGAAAACCATTATAACAGAAACAGTTTAATTAAAACAAATAACAAATGAGCACAAAGAAAATCAACATTCCCATTACTCCCTCCATCCTCTATGTATTAGACAAAACTGTTAAGAAAACATCTACGGTCATTTGCATGTAACATCCTAATCAATCCTACAAATGTGTACCTATTCCATTCCTATTCAACTAGGAAAATGTATCCAAGTGACCCCTGCCCATGCATTCTGAAGTTTCTGACCCTGAAAAATGACACAGTCACACTGGTACACCTCACAGAGATCAGACTCATGTAATTTTGCTAACGACACATAAGACATTTTTAAGTGTTATAGCACCAGACTGCATCTTGCCTGCCACAAATAAAACATGCAAAAATCACTGTCAAAGTACTGGTACTATACTTCCTCAAATTCACTGGAAAGTCACCCAGGACTAAACAAACAGAGATTAATCTTTCCAGCCATGGAAGCTGCCATCTGGGTGCAAAAAATTCCCCAAACCCTACCACAAACCCACAAAAAAATGCTCCATGGATTCTAGGTCAGCTGTACAATTAGAGTAAGAGCATACTGTAACTGTTTCTGTATTGCCTTATGCATGTTTCCCAAGATATTTAATCATCTGTAAGAATATAACCATATAATGTCCCACATTGTTCTAGGAAACCTATTGTCCATTAACTGTTTATTAACCAAGGCATTGTTCTCCACTCTGAAATCCTTGAAATCTGGCTCCTACAAATATATTTCCTGCATTACTACTGTATATTGTACAGTTGTTTCTTGGTTGAAGTAGAGATGAGTGATCTGAGAATGTTCCATTTATACAACATTTACAATGATGGAATAAGGAATTTAGGCAGAGAATATTGTTAGTTAATTTAATCAGGGACTCTTGCCGTATCTTCAGAAATTTACCTACACTATTCTGGATCCAAACAGTTGCTTATGAGGCTTCATGATTTAATGCTGCTTTCAAAATACCTGACCAAAATAAAGTGTAAAAAAAACCTACAGGGTTAACCACATTAACACCCCCTTGTTCCCTTGGAAGATAAATCATATCTCTCTTTCTGGGATTCTGGTGACTTCACCAAAACATTTGACAAAAATACTAAGAACAGTGATCTCCAGATTGGTCAGTAAGGGGAAAAACATAACTAATGTATTGAAAACCAGTATCAAAAATTGTTTGATTATAAAGACTCTTCTAAATTTATATGAAATGATAGTTTCCAGATTTTCTTTTTGTTAACCAACTGTGCACAAATTGTCAATTTCTCAAGCTAGTTTAACAGAGCCATGTCCCCGTGTCTGAATTTCACCCCCAGAATTTGTATAGGCTCATTAGTTATTTGAATTTGTGCTATTCTGCCTCCACCAGTTGGCCTCCTACCTAAAATTATTTCAATGCTTTTAGTTAAATTCAAGCTAGCTTCTGACACAATGGAAAATTAATCAGTCAATTTCAATGTGGACTCTCCACTCAGTTGATCAACCTCATACAGGCATACAGTATGTCATCTGCATAAGCAGTAATTGTCAAATCACCAGCATCAGCTGGTTGTGATCCACTTGATATAATTATTTCTTATCATATTATAAATTTATGAGTCAAGGACAAATACTTCAAATATGTAAGAGTACAAATCTATGCACCAAATGAGTATAAAAGTACAAAATATATAAATGTATTACATAAAAAAAGCCACACAGCTGATCAAACAATGATGAAACATAGAAACATAGAATTTGACAGCAGATAAGGACCACTTGGCCCACCTAGTCTGCCCATTTCTCTACTTAATGGATAAGCTGAAGATCTTAGTTAACCAACAGCCTACTTCCTCCTACCCCCCACTAGAATTGCATTATGTCTGACCCATGCATTCTTGAATTCCCCCACTGTTTATGACTCCACTACCTCCTCAGGAAGGCTGTTCCATGTATCCACAACCCTCTTTGTGAAAAAATAATTCCTCACATTACCTCTGAGCCATCCCCCCTCTATCTTCAAATTGTGTGCCCTTGTTCTTGCACATCTCTTTTTCTGAAAGATGCTACCCTCTTTGACTTTGTTGATTCCCTTGAGGTACCTGAATGTTTTTATCATGTCCCCCTTCTCCCTCCTCTCCTCGATGGTATACATATTAAGCTCATTTAATCTCTCTTTGTATGTCTTCTGGTGCAGAACCTGCACCATTTTAGTTGCCCTCCTCTGGACAGCTTCCATCATGTCTATGTCCTTGTAGAGTTGGGGTCTCCAGAAATCTTAACAAATGAAATATACAATATAAAACTATGAGAGATCAGTAATTACAATATTATATAATAAGTGGAAGATAAGACTGGACATTAATCAGGAGACCCAAGGGCCCCAGAATTAGTAGACTTTAAAAAGTTAAGATACGGTTGCCAGCAGGTGTTAAATTCGATAAGTTTACCTGAAACTGTATAGGTGAAGCGGTCAAAGAGGGCCACCTGTGATAGGCTAGTAAGTAAGTCCTCAAAGGAGTGTATCACAGGGGACTTCCAATTAATTAAAATGAGCCACTTCACCTGAATGAACAATATAGCCAGCCATTTATGTTGAAGTTGAGAAAGGAAGGGGCATAGTCTATAATACCCAGAAGAGACAACGCAGCCACTAAGGGAATACGACAACCAAGGACATCAGATGCAAACCAATGGACCTTTTGCCAAAAAAGGTAAATGTGTTTACAGGACCACAGGATGTGAAATAAGTTACCTCCAGGATTATTACACCTCCAACAATTATCATTAGGTAATATTTTTAAACGACACAGTACAGAAGGGATCCTGTACCAAAAGTGAAGTATTTTGTACTGAATTAGCATACTATGAACATCCTTGAAAGTACGGTGACAAAAGGACCAATATTTTTTCCATTGTGTTTCTGATATGGTAATCTGTAAAACATTTTCCCATTTAGTTTTAGCTGGCAGTGATTGATCTGGTAGTAGCTGTCTAATAGATTTATAGATCAATCTGGCTCTACTAGATTTACATTTTAACCAGGTTGAGATAGGTGTAGATGTACAGAGTTGATTAGCTTGAGAATGGAGTAAGTGTGAGGTAGCTTCCTGTATTTGTAAACATTTCTATAATTCTTGCCTACGAAGGCCCGAGCGAGATTGTAGACAAGAGTATGAATTCAGTACAAATGAATCATGAGCTATAATGTCACCCAAGTAAAGGATATCCTTAATTTTCCAGGGGTGATAAAACAATGGCCATCCTTCAAGCATCCTATTAGGATTTCCCCAGAGAGGGGTATATAGAAACAGTCTAGGATTAGTGCCAAGCCATTTATAGGCTTAGTCCAATAATGGACTGAAGGGCCTACAGTTGGGTGATGACTATGTTTTGTGAGGTAAATTATTAAAAGTAAAATTAGCTGGAACTTCCCAAGGGATTTGAGATGCTTTCATGTATAACCATTGAGGGGTCTCAAATGAAGGTCTCTCAAACCATTTTATAGTTTGTGAGGCACAAAAGGCCCAAAGATAGGCTGGAAACCAAGGAAGACCAAATCCACTCATGGACCAATAAGCCCATAATTTGGCATGTCTGAAATGTGGGATGGAACCTTCCCATAAAAAGTCACCTAGTAAATGATCAATCTTAACCAGAAAAGATCTTGAAAAAGTAAAGAAATATTGAAAAAAGCTATAGAAGTTTTGGTGAAACCATAATTTTGATGGCAGCAGTTTCACGTGCCAGTGTGAGGTTAAGTGATTTCCAATGATCAATCACTGTTTTAATGTCTGCTAATAAAAGGAGAAGCTTAGCTTCCCAAATTCTGTCAAGATTAGATAAAAGGTTGATCTCTAAATGAGTTATTCCATTAGGGGCCCAATGAAAGCCTAAAGGATTATTCATCTGGAATGTGCAATAACTAGTTAGTGGTAGGACTTCCGATTTCTTATAGCTCGTAGAAAGGCCTGTAATTCCTGCAATTGTATTTAAAAGTGAAATAAGTGAATTAGCAGAGAATTCAAAATTTTCCACTAAAATTAATAAATCATCTGCATATAATAATGAAGTGTATATATATATATATATATATATATATATATATATATATATAGTGTGTTACTGACAGAGAAACCTTTGATCTCAGAAGATTGACAAAGGGCAGCAGCCAGAGGTTCTATTGCTAGGATAAAGAGGTTCTATTGCTAGGATAAAAAGTAGGGGGGGGAGTAGGCTGTTGGTTAACTAGGATCTGCCCCTTATCCATTAGGTAGGGAAATGGGCAGACTCTGTGGGCCAAGCGGTCCTTATCTGCCATCAAATTCTATGTTTACATGTCTAAGAGATATCCCTGTCTAGTACCTCAGTATAGATGAAATAATTGAGACAAAGTGGAATTAGTGAGTACCCTGGTGAACAGAGATGTATACAGAAGTTCTATCCAGGAACAACAACGGTCACCAATTCTCAGGTCAGATAGCACAAGGTATAGGTAGTGCCATTCTAAGGTATCAAAATCTTTTTTAAAGTCAAAAGCAATAACTGCCACTGGAGATTTAAGATGTTCACTTTATGCATAAGATTGAACACTGAGTGAAGATGGTCAAAACCTAAATGCCCTTTAACAAATTCCACCTGGGAATGATGAACCAATGTAGGGATGAGGGGCTTGAGATGGGAGGCTAGTAATTTGGCAAAAAGCTCCTGTTTTTAAGGCTGAAATGATCTTCAATAGTTCATCTCTAGTAATAGGTGCTATCAAATGTTGCTTGTCCATGGTGGTTAACACTGGTGGCATAAATCCCAGGAAACTCACATCAGTAAATGCCTGGATGAGGTGTCAAAAAGTTCTCTGAACATAACTATCATCTAGTTGAGATGCATTATGCTTTCTGGATCAGTGACCTCAATCCCTCTTTGATCTATAAGTGACATGATACAATGTATGTCCACCCTTTCCTTGCAAGCTGTGCAAGGTATGCTTAAGCAATAATGCACAACAGGGCATGTGTTGTGGGATTTACGCATGCCTTGTGTGGTGGGTCACAAGGCATAGCCGAGTGACTTTAATCACACAAGAAGAGTATAAATCCCACTACTACACATGCCCTGAAGTGCATTATTGTGATTATAAAATGAATGTTATTAAAAATACAAATAAAAATGAAGTAGGTTTAAAGAAAGTAAACGTTTGATAACCTGGTATCTTTACCAGCTGTCTGTTGCAGGATTTACACACAATCATGTGACATGGTTGACCAATGAAGTACAGGATTTTCAAGACCCATTTTATGTTTGTTTTTTTTGCATTCCATATTTTAATTCTACTTCAAGAGTAGCAGCTCTGTTATACTAATATTAATGCATTTGTACAGTAATTTCAGACTCTTAATTTGGTCAGCGTATCTGTCTGTGCCATCACAAGCCTATGAGATGACATGCTGCAACTGATTTCATAAATTTAAATACCTGAAATATTCAGTTTGTTGCTTCTTCCTCCTATAATATTGAAACCAGGATCTGAAGTCTTGTCCTATCCTCCCACCAGACTGTTATACTGTATTATCATATACAAATTGTAGTGACAACCTTGCCTGTAACAAGGAATGGATTTGTTTCTGAACTTCTGGTATCTGCAAGATTGAAACATTCAGCCTCCATCTATTGTAAGTTCCAGGGGAAGTATGCTCACTGTGGATCACTACTTTTAACAGTACATGATCTGAAAATTCAGCTTGGATTGTTTTAGCATCCTGAACTCTAAGTCGAGGGAAAATAAAAATAAAATCAATTCTAGATGACATGGTACCCCAACAGTAAGTGACCCCCCCCCGCGGGATGTTCTTGCCTATAGCTGTCCATTAACCCAGCTACAGAGACCACTTCTTTTAGTGTAAGTAAGTAAGTAAAAATGTATTTATGCAAGGCACCCTTCCTGAGCCCAGGGCACCTTTACAGTACAGCATACAATAGCAATATTATATTTAAAATCAATAAGACAGTAACGATCAATCAGTAAGTCCTTGAAAATGCCTGGTAGAACAAATAAGTTTTTAAGGAATGAGTCATGGTAAATGTTTTTTCTACTTTGATGTTTAATGGAAAAAAAAAAAGGAAAGCTTAAGTCACCCCCCAAAATAATTTGCCTGGAGGTTGTTTCAAAGGATTGAAGAGATTTAAATAGGTTGATCCTGTTTGATTTCAGTTGTGGTGCATTCATGTAAGCCACCCATTTGGGGGGGATTACTATTTGTTATCTGTTATCTATCCAGTGGGTCGGCCCTTGGATTCGATTGACAACTGGGGGGCTGCCCTTGGGGTGTGTTTTCTGGGCCCCTTGCTGTATAAAAAGGGATTGGTAGAAGGTGTAGGAGGCCAGCGGTGTCATCTGGTGCAAGTGGTGGGCTGGGGTTTCAAACCCTTTCCCGGGAATTTTTGCAGCCTTCATCAGTGCAGCGCTGCTCTCCACTTGGGTGTATTTGGGATGGTATTAGGGACAAACAAACATGGGATGAAACCCCACTGGAGTATTACAGGAGTGGCGGCCCAGAGAGGAGGAGTATCAGTGTAGGAGGAGTGTTATAGGCCCACCCCATGCTCTGCGGCACTGAGGCGGACTGGGGCCTATTCCAAATTATGGTTAGAGCAGACAGTGGGGGTGTCATGGCAGTGGCAGGGCCATGGCATGGCTTTCCTGGTGGTGACAGCACCAAGGGGCCATACCTGGTGTGGCATGCTGCCATGGTATGTTTAAGGCGGCCTGCAGGGAGAGTATGATCAGGGCCTGCCGTGCCTGTGTCTAGGGCAGGCTTCTGGTTATGACCCTATACAGCAAGAAAGAGGGAGAAACTAGAAAGGAGGGAGCTGGTCACATGGGTAAGAGCTCCCTGGGTTTAGACCATTTAGGAGGTGGGGGAGTGTAGGCCTTGGTCTGAGGGGGGCATGGTGTGTTAAGGGAGCCCTGTGGTGTGTGTAGGCCACAGTAGTGATTAGGCCACCCTACTGAAATGCTGCCTTGTTTGAGTTATTTTCTGAGCCTTTTCTGGCTATGTAAAAGGGTGGAGCTCATCTCATGGCCTTATTCTGCCTTTTCATGGGAACCCACAATCTTGTGCTGCAGACAATCATGCCTGTGTAACTTATGCCAATGCATTGTTGTTCTCCAGCCCCATGGAGCTGTTATGATTGATTTACTTATTTTAATTTTATTAATTAAATCATTTTTTATTATCCACTGGGTGTCTTGGGCCTTTTTTCAGTATGCCTGTACTAACTTCAGTTGCCACTAGTGTTCAAGCCTGTGCTCCTCCAGTTCAGTACCATTTGTCTCTGGGTGCCATTTGTGAGATTCCTGTTCTGGTATGAATTCAGTTGGCAGGGTAAGACAAATTATTTTTCCAGCTTGATTCCCAGTTGATGTTTCTGGTTTGTGCCCCATAGCCCTTATTTAACATCAGGACCCCTAGACACTGTGTGTGTGTGTGTGTGTGTGTGTGTGTGTGTGTATGTAGTTACTTACACATTAATGCTATTTCTGCATTTTGAAGTTCTGCGAACTCTAAGCCTGAGCTGTTTCCATTTGATGCCTATATCATGTGTGGTGAGCTGCTTCAATATTGCTGTTTTCTCTCTTATAGTCGTCTACAGTCTGCACTCTGCACTTTACATTTTGCGGATCCCAGAAATAAAATAAGACTGACTTTTTCAACTTATGCTGTGTAGATTTTGGTTCTGGTGCTGGCTGCTTCTCACTGAATGGGAGTATATGTACACTATTCCTACTGCATTTCTGGTAATGTGCACAGACTGCTGTTGTTTGTGTCCAGCCTCCTATCTTTTTGTTTTACCAGTTTCATGATGGCATCTTATGCAGTTTCTGAGATACAGAATGTATATTTTTAATGAAATGCAGTGTTTTTTCCTATACTTAATATTTGTGGGTTTTTTTTTTTTGCTTTCACATGCAGCCTAGACAGTACAGAATTTTTTTCTGAAACTTTTGGAAAGAAGTGGCTTGTTCCAAGGTAGTGCTATCATGTGGCACCACTCCCCAGCCTGGAAAGGGAATGAACAGGGTTGCCTGCACGGGCCCAAGTATCATATAATGAAGAGAAATCTTCTCTTGGCATAGGGCCTTGTACCTCTGCATCTGTGGTTTCCTGAGGGCCCTGCTCTTTGGTTGTCAGATAGACTCTGTCAGCCTGCATATCTGTTTCTATTGCCACTTGGAAATACAGGGTGCAGAAGGCCCTACATGTCTGCACCTGTTTGGGACCTGCATGAATGAGGATATGATTCCACTACCTCAAAAAGAAAATAAATTCTTTGCAAAAAATCTTAAATGTGCCAGTAGGGTTCAACCTACAGTAATGCCACAAATGAATGGAAATGTGGTGTTAGGGTTTCCAACCCTAACTCACCTCCTGGCCAAGCAGGAAAAAGATAAGACCACACAGGCAACCACACACAGCCATGAGCAAACAAGGCTATACATGATCTCCCCCGTTAAGTACCTCCACTTCTGCAGACAGACCCGTGCATACCGTATGTCTTACAGTGTGGATGAGTACCTGTGGCAACAGAAACACTGATACAATATGTGCCTGCACTTCTGCAAACAAAAGAACTCTTGTAATTTGGGTATCATGGATTTGTATCTGTGGCTACAATGGCCTGTGCTTCTTACCACAGAAGCAGTGTTGTGATTTTAGTAGTGTGGATTTCTATCAGTAGCCAGGAGTGACTGTATATGCCTTGTGGTGTGCATACCACAGATACAGTACTAATCCATGAAGGTAGCACATCAGTGCTACTGCATTTGTATCATCTGAAACAGTTATACATTGTTTTGTCTTACCTGATGATGTCTGTCTGTGTTTGTGTGGTCTTGACCTTTTGTTGCTTCTGGGTGTTAGGGTTGGAAAATCTAATGCCACATTTCCCTAATTTTGTGGCATTAAGTTGAACCCTAACTGGTGCATTAACACAGTTTTTTGCAAACAATATGTATGTATACATTGCAAAAAGATATATTAATACAGCCATTAGGGTTGAAGAACACATAGCGGACGAAGAAAGAAAATTAAAAACATTAGGGTTTGGATTCTTGGGAGTCTTGGCAAATTGGTAGTGTTGTGTTCCTTGGGGTTGTCAAACCTAATGTCTACCCTTCCTCTAAGCCCATAGCCTCCTGTCCAGAGCACAAAGTAGAGCTTCAAATCTGTACCTCACAGGCATAGGCTCTCTGGAGGTAAAGAAGTATGGCTCGCCCCAAGTGGTCAACAAAATTAGTCATATCTTTCTTCATACAGAGCCTTGCATGAAGCAAGAGATCATGTATAACCTTGTTTGCTCATGGGATGGTGTGGGCATTAGGGTTGACAACCCCAAGAAACACCTCACAACTGATTTGCAGAAACTTTGTAGACTACAAACCCTAATGTTCTTTATTTCCTGACTTTGTCCACTTCACATTTTTCAACCCTAATGTCTTCATTAGTGTAGTTTCTTTGCAATGAATTTTCTTTCTTTTTGTTATAGTGGAATTAGTATTCTCATTCATGCAGGTCCCTTTGGGACTTGTGTGAACAGATGCAAACACGCATGGCTCTCTGGGCCCTGCACCAAGGAAAGAGTCCATCTGACTGCAGAAGCTAAAGGCCCCTTGGACTCTGCACTTCCATGTGACTACAGATACAAAGGATTCATGGGGCTGTTTGTGAGGCTACAGAAGTACAGGGCTCATATGGGCCCTGCCCTTTAATGTGATTATAGACGCAGACACGTAATGTCATGGATCCATCTAGCTGCAGAAGTGTCTTTGGGCCCTGTGCTTCATGCAGCTATGGATGTAAATGCACAGGGCTCTCTGGGCCCTATGCCAAGAGAAGAGCTCTCTTCACTATATGGTTACTTGCTGCCCATGCGGTCAATACTGCACTGCCTTCCCCAGGCTGGAAGTAGTGCCACATGGCAGAGCTTTCCTCCCAGCCTCAGACAATTCAGCTGATTCACTGAGCTTGCCCCAAACTCAGTTAACCGGCATGAGATCCCAACTTGCAACCCATTGGGCCAATGGCTGGCCCTGAACAAAAGGTTTCTTCATAACTTTGTTTTTTACATTTTGACCCTAAATTTTCAATATAGTATAGTGTTTTTATGATCCCCACTTCAGAACATGACAGATGTCATTTATAAAATACTCGCCAAAATGTCATTTCACATGTACACTGCAAAAGCACATTTTGGGATGGATTTGAAAAATGACACCAGTTACGTTCATGAGGTAATGTGCAAAAATGGCTATACTGAAAAATTGGTTTCAAAATACAGTACTGAAAATGACCAAAGTTATGAGTGAACACTGACAAATTAGTAGTGTGCTTGACAAGTGCTAATGTGTTATTACAGTTTATACACTTGCACATTCTCAAGCTCAAGATCTCCGAATACTGAAAATGTGGTTGTTGGTTCAGCAATAAGGGAAAAATGGCTCTGTCCACCATTGGATGCTTAAAATTATTTATTGCATTTGAAGTGCAATAAGGCATGTATAAACCTACATATGATCCTGTGCCCAGTACATCAAGATGCTGACACCCGAAAAACACACTGACTGGATTTATGCATGCGTGCATGCTTCCTCAGGGAGGCCGTTATGCACACAATGACTTTATAATAGCCCCTCTTTTAAAAAGAACAACTCAAGTTTAAGGTGCTTAACCAAAATTAAAAAGTACAGTAACCATATTTCTGGACCACATAGAAAAGGAACTGTTGCTACTGTATGAGGTCCAGAAATATAAACTGAAAAACTAAATATTGTTGCATCTGAGCAGTGTAATAGTGCTACTAGCAATTGGAAACTTGCCTTCTTAACATAATAATGATACTGAACAGGCCGATTAAACCATATAGTTACTTTTAAAATTTTGGTTATGCACCTATATTTGCACTGTCACTTTAACAGAGGAGCTGTTTAAGATGTAACTGTGTATATGACTGGCTTCCCTGAAGAAACAAGCATGCACAAAACTGGTCAGGATGTTTTTTGAAGGTCAGACTCTTGATGTATTGGGCACAGGATCATGTATAAATTGTTGTACCCTTATTTCATCTTAAATGAAATAAATCATTTTAATTATCGAATGGTGGATGGTTCCCTTTTCTTGGTGGTTGCTGACTGTGCTCCTAAACCAGGCACCTTGATGAGTGGAACAGCTTTCCTGTGTTTACTAACTGTTGGTTCAGCAGTTTAATAGTTCTGGAAGGTTGAAAATACAGAAACATATTTTTTAAAGACATACGAACATACAAACGTAGGAAAAAGCCAGCAGAAGAAGATCATTTGGTCTATGAAGACTGCACGTATTGCAGGGTCTACAGCTTGAGCTAATGTCCCTGCCCTCCCTCTCTGCTCCTCCCATCCTCCCTACCCATGATCCTTACCTTCCCCTATGCCTATCCTAGCCTCTCTTAAAGTGCCCACTGTCTTCAATGAGACATTTTATTTTAAAAGACATTTTCTGCTGATCAATAGCTGGAACCTCCAAGCACCATACCATGTGAGGCTCTTACCCCATAGTGATTGCTGGCAATGTAATTTATTCATGCATCTCTGATACATATGTTATGGTCTGGTCCAGTCCTAGACATGTGCTGGGACCAAGCATGGACCTTATGCAAAGCACATTTACCTTTGCCCTCCAGTCTATGACCCAAGACTGGTGCTGCTTGGCCTTAAACTCCCAGGATAAGTCATGCCCTCATCTAAGAAAACATGAACCCTAGGGACCTTCACAGCAACCAAACAAAATTTGCTCTGCTACTGGCATGATCCTGAACTCCTGTCCCTCTTGGATGGGAGAATCTCTTACACCTGACAGCCTAGTATGAGCAATTTGCATAATCCAGAGCAGGGTGCATGGACTTTATGACAAAATCTTGGGCCCTTGTTTGAGTTCCACAGGGCTGCTCACACAACTGTGTTCCCTTATAGGTAAAGCTGGAACTTAGATATAGTTTACATCCTCCTAAATACTACAGTATCTGATTTCACAGACAAGATTTGATGCCAATCAAAATGCATTTTGCCCTTGTGATTCCTTTTTATTTGTACCCCTCTGCCTTCTTGCTCCCCTTGGTCCAAAGCAAACACTATATACTTTTTAAAGGTGTCCTTCTTCGTATGCTATTGCCTTTACCATCCTAGCATGAACTTCTGAAACTCAAGAGTGAAACTGTTTGGTGGTAGTTCCTACATTTTGGTCAGTGGTAACACTTACCTGTGAAATATCATAATGTACTCCTCTCTCTGCCTGTTTAGGAATATTTGGACAGATGTTGAGATTACAGAATGGTTTATGTATACTATTCTTGGAACCATAAAAGTGCAAGATGTTTGTCAACTCTGTACTCTGTCTTCAGGATAGTTTGTTAAGAGTAATGTTCTCCTCTCCATTGTGAAATCAACTGTTACAGTATCCCCTATGTTGTAATATGCCTTTTTAATATATGGATACGTAAAATAATACCCTTGTAAAGTATACAAAAAATTCCGGGTAATACCATCACTCCTGGAACGATAATACCACTGTTCACGAGTGATAATACCATCGTTCAGGTGCATAACACTATCATTCGGGACCTGAACGATAGTATTATCAATAAACCTCAACTGCGCAAGTGCAGCTTTGACAGTGGCATCATCCTAAATGTGCCTTCCTATTGGCTGCTTTTCTAGTGTGGGCGGGCAGAACAATTTTGAAAAAGATGGCGGCTCTTTCATTCGCTTAGTGAGAAAATGTCCTCGGGCTAGCACTGTGCTATTTTTATTTTTTTAATTTTTCCATTCCTTGTTCAGCACCTCAAAACATATCTGGTTGATCCTGCTTTCACACATCTCACCACAGAAACGCAGGTAAGACTCAGAACCAGCGAGTCTTCAGTGCAGTGCAGAGTAGTAGGAGTAACAGTCGGGTGCTCAAGCCAAAGGCTTACCGAAGTAGTTTGGTGGCCATTATTTTCATAAGAAAAATTGTTGGATCCATATATTAAAAAAAAATAAAAAAAATAGGTGAGTGTGTATGATTCAGTAGTAAAACCATCTCAAGGTTCTGGGGACAAAGGAACCTCTCGAGCTTTACTCTCGAGGTTCCTGTGTCCCCAGAACCTCTCGATGGTTTTACTGCCTTGTAATACACACTCACCTATTCGTTATTCTATTTATTGTAGATGGAGGAGAAAGACGTTGAGTGAACAAACCTAATGTTGCATCAGTGAATAACATGTAGAGTAGTTCCTGGGTTTTTCTGTTTCTATTTTCCATACTCACTAATGGCCAATTATTTTAATGACTGCTATATGCAAAAATATTAATAAAAATCTGTATGGCAAAAAAAAATAAATAAATAAATAAGAGAACATATCTTCAGATTCTGTAGAAGTAATGTACTTTACCACACAACATCATTTAATACAATGAAGTTACTAACCACCAGATAACTTCCAAAGTCAAACAGCCCATAAATTATAGTAGGACATGCACAGGGAATTTAATGGCAGCCATTTTTAGTCTGCCATGGCAAGGACACCTCAGTTACATACTAAATGACTGACTGAAACACTGCCTACATGTTCACAATCAGCAACCATAGAATCTATCAAGCATTAACTACTCAAAGAGCTTAACTCCTCTCTCTAAAAAAATTCCTTTAATCAAGCACATTAAGGCTAATATAACACACATGTTAAAAAATGCTGTTTGAAAGTCCTTTAAGCTTGTTGTTCATGAGCTGTTCCCCTGATGGCATTATTTATTTGTATACCACCCGTTTCTAGTATTTATTCTCTCTCTCTCATTATATATATGTATATATATATATATATATATATATATATATACATATACGGACAACACACATACACACACACACACACAACCCCATGCATTTTTTTTTTTTTTTTTACAAAAGAGGAAGTAAAGCCAGAGATAAAGTAGGATCTGCAGCTTTTTTAGTAGGTAGGGAAAAAGGGCAGACTGTTTAGGCCTATCGGTCCTTATCTGTCATCAAATTCTATGTTTCTGTGTTTCTATACCGATAGTATTTCTTTGTTTTTTTACTTATAAAGCAGGGGAAGTCATGATAGACCTAAAGTCCCTTCCAAACTTAAATTACTACAGTATGTTACAATTTACTGCATGGATTTAACAATGACCAAATCACTAAGGGGAAATGCAGAACTTGTCATCATAACATTTCTTTGGTGTCAGACGATTTTACAGGAACATGGTTATGCTGATATTTACTGCAAGAAGAAGACTCACAAACCCCTTTTGTCATGCAGTAACTCAAGACGCAGCCTTGCATCCTGGCTGGCACAACTCTATGTGAAAAGCAATTGTGAGCAACACCATCAACATTTGATGTGGGATGCTGCAATAGCAAAGTGCTATAATGAAGATAAATTGTAACAAACATGCTATCTAGTTGAGAAAGGCTGACAAAATGGGAAGTCTGACCTCACAGTTAAAGAAAGATCTCCCTTTAGCTACTGTAAATAGTAAGAGCTGAAATTCTTGGGACTTAGGTTCCATGGCAAGATTATAAGCAAGAGCTCTTATTATGTGCCCAAAGTACCAATTGAACTGATAGATATAACACCCATGTGTAGCCCTATGGTAGGAAGCTGTCCTGGAAAATGGGATATTTTTAAGGCTGTGGGTGGAGCCAACAGCCCTATTAGGATCAGATTGTAGCTCTAAAACAGCTGACTGTGGAACTCCTTTTTTGGACTTTTAAAAGTATTGCTCCACAGCTGCAAAACAGTGCACTCCCCCTCTGATTTTTGCTATTTGCTGCTCTATGTTAAAGGCATCTGAAGAGATGAGGGATGCTACTGTATTGTACCTCAGAACTTCTCAGGATATTAACAAAAAACACTTTTTAAACTGCTGTTTCTATCATCTGTCCAGCTCAGTCTAATAGATGTATTCTATTTCTTTCAGCAACATAGGGCTTAACTCATTATATGTTGCATGCACACACACACACACACACACACACACACACACACACACACGCAAACGGCATGTACTCTGACTAAATAAATTCAAGAGGACTGAATTAGCAGCATACCAGTTTTTGATGATTGTGACTAAACAGAACTATATGGCACCAGCAAGAAAATAATTCTGGTAATTTGGTAGCTCTTCACAGCCCTATCAGCTCTGGCTAGAGTTTAATAAAGGGACCCTAAGGGATATCCCCTTCACCCTGTCTCCCCCACCCCACCCAAAGGTTGCAATCATGGCTCCATTGAGGATGATGGCCTGGGAGGATGTGGCAGGAGCAGACAATGCCTTGTGCACTCTGGAGGGAGTTGCAAGTAAATCAATTAATCAATCAATCAGTCAATAAATGCTGAGAATAAAAATTAGTTGAAAGGTAGTAGACCTCAATTACTCCCTGATGGAACTCTTTGTTCAGAGGTGAAAAACTTGTAAAATTCCTTTAAGGATTCTGGACCATATCTCTGCTACACAGAGGAAGTAGTAAAGTTTGTCCATCCACAGACTAACTTGTATAAGGGATGCATTTTGGAATCCACAGAAAGAAATACTGTATCTTAGTAGCATCAAATATGTTTTTAAAAATGTAATGCACCTGGAATTCACCAGGGAAGTCAAACAATGGTCACAGTGATGGTAAACAGCATTCACACGCATTTACCTTTAGTGCTACAGATATAGACTGCAACTGTGATTCCAATGAAACTGTAACTTAATAACTTAATAATGGCTATTACTAATAGGCTCAATATACTGTCCCATTTGGTAGTGGTACAATTTTTGGAATGCAAAGAGACACCCCATTGTGCCAACACTAAAATCTTCCATAGACATAGCTCTGGCATAACCACCAAGGGATGAGTCTCCCATAGCAGATAAGTCACAATGCAAATTTAGCCACACGATATATGTGTGTGCAATCCATGGATTCAGCCACTAACATGCTGGCATGTGTCATCCACTGAGGCCTGGACAAGGTGGAACATAAGTTGCATGGTGCCCTGCCATGGCCAGAGTCTGTGGTCAATGGTGCCCTCACTTTAGCAGTCCCCCACCCAACTCAAACCTATAACTCTGCTCATAGGCTGTGCTACCTTCTGTCTTTCTGGTCCTTTTCTGGTTATCCTTGGTTTGTCCAGTGGCCTTCCAACTGTTCTTCATTTCATGTATCTCTGGTATCCAGTAGAGCCCTCTCCCTACCCCATTCCCCCATGTGTGCACATTTATTTAATTGTTCTTCATTGATCCTAATCCAGTGATGATCCTGTCCATTCCAGTTGCATGCCTGTGCTGCCTTGCTGTAATGTTTGCAATGGTTCTTTAGAAATGTAGACACTACAGGATGTCTGGGGTGTTTGGTGGCAAGTGTGTATCTGTACATGGCACTGTACATTGTTTGCATGCCGATCCCTGCCCCTTTCACTGTGCTGTTGCAATGACCAGTATGGCAGAACAATGAAAGGTTCCAACTCTGTCATGTCTGCATATCACAGTATAGTCCAATGTAGAACTATGGTGCCAAGAGATCACTGTAACACTTTGTGCTACAATACTGTGACTGTGCATTGGGCCCCAGCTTTGTGATTTGGTCTCTAGGAATTGAATGATATGTGTAAAGGCTGGGCACCCTCTTGCATCTCTCATCCAGAGTAGCAGCCACCTAATGTCATGAAACACCAATACCTCTTTATTTTTCACTTGCCACCATGGGTCTGGGTATAAGAGAATCAGGGACAATCAATGCATATTTAAGGGGTACCACAAATGGAAGACTACTCACAAATCAAGTTTTGTACTGTGAGCTGGGACCATGCAAGGAGAATTTTATTCAGCTGAAATGTTGTCATATAGCTTAGCAGGCATTTTCAATTCATCTTCAGTTGTTACCAGTTGTACTTATCCATTAATATAAGTGTGTCTTATAGCCACTATACCACAATGCTCCTACGTTCAATACCAGGATTCCCTTTTGTTCTAAAGAGACTCTGCTGTTACTGTTACATTATCACCATTTCTATAAATGTATTTCACATTTTTTGAGGTCCCTGGAGTCCTGGTGCTCCCATAACCTATGCAGCCCATCACCTTCTCAGGCAGAGCAAGCACAACCCTGGGGGAAAACATGCCTGGACTCATCCAATGTGCCAGCATGTGTTTAGTATCTTATCATCATGATATACTCTGAAGATATGGATACAATTGGTCAGGCCATGTATGCCACCTTCCAGAAACTGCACTGATAACCCTAGTGACACAAAGAAATGGACTCCATGTCTTGCCCCATGCTTGGAACTGACCAACCCCAACTCTTATCAGGCCTCTCCATCTGATGAGATTCATATGGGGTTAAAGCCCTAGTGGTTTACATACTTTGGCTCCTGCCTAGGCCTTTTTCTCCCACAGAACAATTTCAGTAAAGGTAAACTTGCATGCTTACTCTGTTCCTTGTGTACAGTTGACAGTGGTGGATTATAAAGATCTTGGTGACATCCCTTAAGGGGTGGCCCTTCAATTCTCCCCGCATGCCATAGGGTTGCAATTGTCTGTTCCTCCTCTAAGCTAGACAATGGATGCAGTCCGCCTCATTCCAACTGAAGCTCTGGGGGTGTTCTTCTATGCAGGAACCTATCTAGGACCCAAGCCTCTGATGATCTCACCAGTGGGGATCAGCAAAACCTGGACCCAGGGACCCTGCCACCATCCCAGAACCCACAGGTCCCCTCGGTTCAGTTGCAACTGGGGCAGTTGGACCCTCCTGCTGTTGTTTCTTTCCCTTCTTCTCCTTCACCTGGATTCACAGCTTGCCTTCCCATCTTATAGTGTGTGTGTGTGTGTGTTGGGGGGAGAGCATGGCCATCAATATTAATGCTTGAGTTTCCTACTACTGGCTGAGTCAAGAAGCTGTAAGAACAAACTCCAGACACACCGGGCTTGATTCTCAAAGGGTGACACTGGGCTTTCACAAGCCCTGCGTCAAATCCTGCACTACCCTGAACACAGTGTCAGACCATGCACCCTATTCCAGTAGGTCATGTGCATTTGTGTCACTTTACCCTTTTTACAGAGGTGTGCACCAAATATTTGGTGCAATCCCTGTAAAAAGGTCCTTGAAGTTAGATCAGCAAAAGCTGGTCTAACTCAGAGTATGTGGTGCACGGGACTGAGAATCCAGATTGCCAGCCAGAAAATGCTGCAAGCCCTTGAGCCACATGTTTGGCACATCTGGGGCTTGTGGCATTCAATCCCATTTGAGAACTGAGCCCACTGTCTCCAAGCTAGGTCCCACTAGAAGACATCACTTAGGGCCAGGCTTAACCCATTGAGTGTTCTCTAGTAAACAGCCTCAAAGTGGGTGAAGAGAGAGGCTGGTGACATATGGATGGAGAAGATGACTGCTAAATATTATCACCTGTACTCTGAAACACTACAAGTGATGTGCTATGTAAGTACAAAAAAATCCCTCCTTTCCAACTTACTGCATGTGTTTAATAAAAAGACTATCAAAATGCATTTCCATTTAAACATTTGAAAAATATAAAAGTCTTTCTAGACAGTTCAAGAAAAGGCCCATGAAAGTGAAAGAATATTGGATAAACAAGCAATGCAATTATTAGGTGAACAATAATGCCACCTAGATTGTGTTGCAGAAGTTTAAACTGACAGGATGGTCCATGACCTATCCTGTCCTAATAATCCCAAACAGAGAAAGAAATGTGATAATAGATCAGTAGTTTATTTTTTTTCCCTTTATCTTTTTATTGAAATTCGAGTATATAAGAAAGCACACATCTTATACAATAGAAGACTATCCTCCATGTAAGGTATAAAATATAACTTAGCAAAAGACAGTATTTAGGGCAAACATATTGGAAAAGCCTTATATACATGTATTGATAATAAAACACAAACCTAGACAGGATGAAAGTGGACAGCAGAAGGGTTACAATCAATAGGGTATTATAGGATCAGAAATAGCAACCATGTACGAAAAACATGCTAGGGTAGGCTATGGCAAGGCATTCAGTAAACTGCAAAAAGTGATAAATGTGGTAATATGAACAATTTTCAGTAATGAAGAGGTGAAGATAAGAGAAAAGTGTGCAAGGAAAGAAAGAAGAGAGAAAAAGGCAAGGAGGAAGGGAAGGAGAGAGGGAGAAAACAAGGAAGAAGGAAAAAAGAGGAGAAATCTGTGTATAAAAGTTTCGGGAAAACCTAATCTGAGAGCAAAATAAGAAGGAGGGCTAAATATCCCTAAGAATTAGGGTCTATAAGAACTAGGTTCATGTACTTGAAGTAATCCTGCCAACATCTGTCATATACAATGAGTTGGTTATGAGTAACATGAGATAATCGGTCTAGAGAGGCATACTGAGAGAGGCTTTGAAGAATACTGAAAGAGAAGGCACCGGAGTTGATTTCCATTTCATAAGAATCAGATGTTTGACCAGAAGAGAAAGTATGTTTAGCCATCCAAAATGTGCATGTGAGAGGAGAGAGCTATTGGGAATAAGGATGCCTAGAAGGAATAGCTTGGGGTCAAAGGTAGTTTTTGTCCTGTTACTCTGGAGGCAAGTAAACAGACTTTATGCCAGAGCTTATTAATGGGAGCGTAAGACCACAAGATATGAAGTAGTTCCCCATTGGCCAAATTGCAGTGCCAACAATTATTATTATTTAATAGGCCTATTTGTTGAAGCACAGAGGGGGTTCTATACCAAATATGTAGGATTTTAGTTTGTATTAAAGAACTGCAGGCATCTTTAAAGGTATTATGTGCAATACGCCAACAATTACTCTATTGTGCATCTGAAATATTGTAGTTAAGAAGAGTGCTCCATTTATTTTTGGCCTGTATAGACTGATCAGGTAGATTATCAATACTGTCTTTGTAAATGGATCTATTTAATTTTACCGATAAATTAGTGCAGTGTGAGATGTATGGGTTTAGAAGAGTATGCCTATACACTAAACTAGAGAGAGAGTTATAAGCCGCCTGAATTTGTAAAAACTTCCAGAAGTCCTGTTTAGGAAGTTTCCATGTGACCTGTAAGTCTGAGAATGATCTAAGAGTGAGTGAATTCTGGTCCAAGATGTCTCCGAGAAAGAACATGCCTTTGTTCCTCCATGTACAACAGAAAATCGGGTGATCTTCTAGAGTGAGCAGTGGATTGCCCCTTAAGGGGGCATAAAACCAGGGTGTTGGATTGGATTTCAGGAATTTGTGGGTTAGTTTCCAATAAAGAACAGAGGATGATATAGTCAGGTGAGATTTTAGTTTAGAAGAAATGGGATTAAAAATGAAGAAAGTGGGAACTCCTCCCAGGCACAATTGCAGATTCCATTGCAACCCATAGTGGTGAGTGAGGGGAGGGTTTCTGAAACCATTTAATGATTTGGGCCATTTGGAAAGCCCAGAGGTAGCCTTTGAACCAGGGGAGTCCGAATCCCCCTTTTTTCCAATGTGATCGAAGTTTGTTGCAGTTAAATCTCAGTGGTTTCCCATCCCAGATAAAGTTATCTATTAATTTATGAATTTTAGCAAAAAAGGAGGATGGTAAGACTAAAGGAATATAGGCAAAGAGGTAAAGAATCTTGGGAGAAATGGACATCTTAATGGCTGCAATTTTCCCCATGAAAGAGAGATTAAAAAGCTTCCATCTATTCAGAATTGTTTTGATGTTATCAAATAAGGGGTTAAAGTTAGTGTCCCATATCTTCCCTAAGTTACTAGTAATTTTGATTCATAGATATGTTATACCCTGTGGTGACCAGCAGAATCCAAGAGGTATGATCATAAAGGCTTTACAGTGGTCGTTAAGGGGAATAGTTTGTGACTGGCCATAATTCAAAGCAAGGCCAGAAATTTTAGTAAAATTATTAAGCAAATCAACCAACAGGGGCCCAGCCTCATTCAGGTTTTCGAGTAAGATTAAGAGGTCATCCGTGTAGGAGAGAGAAACATATCTTGAATTGCTCACAGGTATGCCCATAATGTCATAAGATTGAGGTAAACAAGCAGTCAGGGTTTTCATGGCTGAAATAAACAGGGAAGGTGACAGGGAACAGCCTTGTCTAGTTCCCCTTGCTAGATGAAAGTAAGATGAAAGGGTGGAATTAGTAAGTACTTTAGCAACAGGGGAGTTATATAATAGATTGATCCAGAAGCAAAAGGTATGAGAAAGACTGAAATAAGATAAAACTTGATGAAGGTAGTCCCAGTTTAAGGAATCAAAGGCCTTCTTGAAATCAATAGCTATGGCTGCAGCTGGTGTCTTGAGGGATTTGGCTTTGTGAATTAAATTAAATAAGGAATGTAGGTGATCAGAATCAGATCTATGTTTAATAAAACCAGCTTTCGAACAATAAGTTAGCTTGAGAATCAAGGATTCAAGTCAAGAAGTTACTAGTTTAGCAAATATCTTCCCATCCGTGTTTAATGAAGAGATGGGCCTGTAACTTGCAGGGTGAATAGGGTCTTTTTCTTTCTTAGGGATTAGGGTTATGATTGCTTCAGTGCAAGATGGGGGAAGCTTACCAGTATTGGAAGTTTCTTGATAAACATTAAGGAAGAAGGGGACATAAGGTGTCGGAAAACATTTTATAGAAATCGACAGGGAATCCATCACCCCCAGGGTACTTGTCGGATTTCAAGGAAGACAAAGCTTTCTGGATTTCCTGAAGTGAGAAGGGTTCATCTAAAGAATTTGTTTCAAGAGTAGAAAGATGATGAAGATGTAATGATTTAAGGAACTGTTGAATTTATAAAGTAGATGGAGGATTTGTGTTAGAGTATAATTTTTGATAGAAGGCTTTCATGATACGGTTTATAGAGGGGTTGTCAGAGTGAATCATACCCCGTTCATCTTTTAGGTTTAGGATGTGTCATTCCATTTGTTGTGCTTTGTGCTGGCAAGAGAGGAGTTTCCCATTTTTATCACCATGTTCCCAAAACTTATATTTAAGTTTAAACAAGGCCAGTTTGGTTTTACGAGAAATTAATTTGTTAATTTTAACTCTAAGTTGAAGAATGTCAAGATGAAGTTGAGAATCAGGATGGTGCTTATTAGAAGAAAAGTATAAATTCTCTATTGCCTTAAGAGATTTTTCCAAATCAGCCTGCTGTTGTTCCCTTACTCTTTTCCTATGTGCAGCATAACTGATAATTTTCCCTTGAATCATAGCTTTAAGAACTTCCCATGCAGAGGACATAGAAGATTTGGTTGGGGTATTGTGAAAGAGGAAGTCCTGAATTTGTGTTTTGATCATGGGTAAGAAATTGGGATCCTTCAGAAGAGAGGGTCCAGCCACCAGTAAGAAGATTTAAGTGCTAATGGGACCCACAAAAGTTGCAATTTGACAGGGGAATGGTCCAAGATTATGATGGGAAAGGTGGATGAATCAATAGCTTTTTCCATTATAACAGGAGAGGCTAACCAGTAGCCAATTCTACTGTATGTCTTACTGTATGTAGAGAGGAGTAAAAAGTAAATTTTCATTCACGGGGGTGAAGGAGGTGCCATACATCAGCTAATCCAACATCTTGCATTAGTAATGAGAGAGCTTTAATACTTCTAGGGTGGTCCTCTGTAGTGGGGCTACTTCTATTAATGCAGGCTTCTAAAGCTAAGTTAAGATCCCCTTCAAGAATAACTGGTGTATTATCGGTGTTAAAGGACAGAATCTGTTGAGCTAAATTATGAAAAAACTCTGGGGAATAGGAGTTGGGTGCATAGATATTGACAAGCAGAAGAGGACCAGAGTTGGTATTCAGTTTGACCACCACCCATCTGCCGTCAGTTTTGGAAACAGAGTTTACAAGGGACCATTTGAGACTCTTATGAATAAGAATAGCAAATCTTTTTTTTTAAAGTATAGGATGATTAATAGATCTGACCAACCCAATCTTTTTTAAGTCTATGAACATCCTCTGCTAATAATTTTGTTTCTTGAAGGAAAGTCATTTGTGTTTTTTGGTTTTTGAGATGTGAAAGAATTTGCTTCCGCTTACAAGGAGAATTAAGTCCCTTCACAGTCTATGTATATAAAAGTATGTCACTCATATTGTTAGTGTTAAAGAAAGGGAATAATCATTGGAGTGTGAAGGGACAAATAAATGAGGCAGAGGATGATTAGAATACAATATAGAGAGCTTACGTATATGCAGAGAGTGGCAGAAACATTCAAGCCAAAAAAAGTGAGATGTATGATACATGAGTAGCACAGACATCTTATTAAAGTTAGAATAGAGATGGGGAAGGAGAAAAGTCATTAACAACAACAACAACACTAGTAAGCTAAATAACAAAGACACTGTTTTATGTGTGTGAGGAGATATGAATCAGTCAACTGGCTAAGAGACTCTCTTACCACATTCTGGGGCGTCGATGTAGGAAGGAGACTAGGGAAGACTGGTTATAAATATCGTCCCAAACCTAAGTCTGATCCCAGTAATATAATAAAGTAAGTATTCCTGATAAGCTAAACTGAAAGGGAATAATACCAAGAAAGGCAGGGGACAGTAATAACATCAGCTTAATCCTAAACTAACAGGACAAGCTATAAGGATAAAGCTAAACACCAGAACTTATTTATAAATATTAGTAGTAATAGTACAAGATATACCAACTTGAAATAACAGAAAATTAAAGAACCATATACGAGATGCCAAAACAGCCTAGACATAGAGCAAGGAATTCAGGGAGCCAGGTGGAATGCAAATGAACAAATATAAAAGAAAAAGTAGATCATTACCATGTTAGAGTGACTCTGAGCATACTTTGCAGTGCAACAGAATAGGTACATAATAAATACAATATTGAGGGGAAAGAAGAAAGGGGAGGTCAATTTAAGCCCTTACACCGTGAGCCAAATGCAAATCGGGATTATGTGGAGAGGTATAGGCTTCGGTGATAACTGTAGACAGAAGAGATAGTCATAGTAAAGATCAGCTCTGATTACTCGAAAATCGGCTAAATAGGTGTTATATGGGGTGACTAGGTCTAGAATATTAGGTCTAGTGTGCCCCAAAACAGGAGGGACCACACAGCAGTGGATTGCTATAATATCTGCAGGCTTCGAGTAAAATAAGGAGCATAAGGAAGATGTAGACTGACAGTCCTTTGCAACAGTACACCAAACATAGCCCATCTCTTTGAGTGCTAATGATAGTTCCATATTGTAAATAGGAGGTAGTAAGAATAATGAAGCATAGGTAAGGAGATAGATTAAATGTAGTTGCCAATAATACTTAAGAATTTGTCATCAGGAGAGGGAAGGGGTAAGTTGCCTTGTAATATATAATAATTCACATATGAAAAAAGAAAAGGCAATAATCAGGATGCATACTGATTGAAGACATGCAACTGAACAGCCAAAAGACTGCACTGCTAAACTGGAGAGTAAAAGGCTAGATACAGAGAGCCTGTTTAGTGAGGTAATGTATATGATCTAACACTAAAATAATGGGTTAGAAAAGCATTGCTGATGTACCAAAGTTCCCTTGAAGACCTTTAAGCTGCTCGTTTAAACACTGCAACAAAAAAGTAAATTGATCGTGCCACAATGTACAGCCTTTTGCTTTCTGCACCCACTGGGAGCAAAAGCAACCAGGTAACATAGACTGTAGAGTGGGTGGCTAGGCAGAAAAAGTGTACTGGCACTCCCTTTAAGTATCCTGGAAGCAAAACCTACCAAGATATAGCAACTGTGACCATATTACTGACCATATAAGCTCATGACACCTTATATTTATTAGCAGGATTGTGACTATTGATGTTCTTGCTTTTGGTTTTTGCCCTACATTTCTTTTTGGGCGGCTCTAAAGATTTGAGGAGGGGAACTTGCAACAACTTCTGCCCATGAAATATTGGCAGAAATATATCCCTGAGGCACAGGGCCCAAATTAGAGGGATGTTCATCTGAAATTTGCTGGGAAAGATCCTCCTGCGAGGAGTGCATGTCATCCCCCAAGAGAGCAAACTTATTGCTCAAGGGAATAGAGGGGTTGATTTGAAGATGAGAGGCTGCAGCTTGGAGTGTTTGGGGTGAAACCTAGCTAGAACAGCATGAAAGTCTTGAAGAATAATGCCTCGACAGAAGCTTCTCTTGCAGCCGTGTTGATTGTCTCGGGGTCAAATCAGTTGCGGTGTTGCTGCTTGGGGCTGCGTGTTCTGCAACACTTTCCCCATGTTCCTGTACCTCGTTGTCCACCCTCTGTGAGGATACCAAAGCTGTGTTCAGGTTGCCAATTACTGCTGAACCTCCCAGGGTAAGACTGCAGACAGAGACCTCCGGATAGTTGGCTAAGGTGTCAGGGGTTTCAAAATCCTTGAAGGAAGAGCCTGAGAAAAGGTGTAGTGTTGTGGGGTAACGTAGAGCAAATTTAATGCTTCTTTGGTGGAGGATTTGTTTAAGTGGATTGTAAGCCTTCCTTTTGATGGTTAAATTTTTTGAAAAGTTTCTGTAGATGGAAATATTAAACTCTTGCCACTGAAGTTTCCCCATTTCTCTGGCTCGTTTCAGTATTAATACTGTGTAGGAATAGTTCAAGAAGCGAGCAATGATAGGCCTTGGTCACTGGTCTAATGTTTGCCTGGGACCCAGAGTGTGGTGAGACAACTCAATGATTAACGTTAGGTCAGGAGGTAGTTTAATCATTGCAGGCAGCACATGTAATAAAAGCGCAGTAGTGTCTCCTAATTCTACACCTTCAGGGGAAGCCAAAAAATCTTAAATTGTTGCGACAATTATGATTTTCAATATCGTCAATTTTGGCTTGTAGGGATTTAATAGCTTGATCTTGATTGCAGACAGTAGCCTGGAGGTCATGAATAGTAGTGGTGTTACAGGCCGTTGCTTTCTCATTAAATGCAATTTTCTGGCTAAAAATTTCAAGAGTGGCCGCAATCTGTTGGGTGGAGGTTTTTAGATCATTTAAATCAGCCATCAGTTTAGAAGATATTACTTCCACTCTAGCAAGTGAGCTTTGCTGTGCTTGGAGATCTGCCATAATGCTATAGGATGAGGCCTAGTATGCTGCAGTACCGTGTAGAATAATTGAATATAAGTAGATGATGGATCAAAAATGACTTACAAACTGTCAGACAGTAAGATTACAGGATGGTCATAGGAGTTGGTACCAAAGAAAGGTCTGGTGAAGGCTGAATGAGGTTAGATTGCAGTCAGTCCTGCAGAGATTCTGAACTATGCTGCCATCTTCTGCCTGGTGAGGCCACGCCCCCTCCTAGATCAGTAGTTTATGAAGCACAAGAAGCATGTCAGGGGAGAGCTTTCCAACCTATAGACAGATTTCACATATGCCCTGATAGTATTGCCTTCATTACCTATTTCAGGGCAGGGAGTAATATTTTATGTCAGTGTCCAGAAAAACATTGTGATATTTTGAGTACAGAACCAGCACTTACAGAATTAGCAGCAATTTCACCAAATATTGTGTATAAGAGGGTAAACACTTGGGGGATTTACTAGTACATAGTTACCTACCAGTTGTAAAAACTAATCCTGTCAGCTGGATGCTGGCAGTGCCAAATGAGTGGTTTAGCTGTGGTAGATGTACTTATTGTATAGTAGGGACAAAAGCAAGGACCTTCACAATTGTCAATACTGACAAGGCCTATACAATGAAACAGTTCATCAACTGCAGCACTAATAAGGTGATCACGTGTACATGTGGTGCTTTTTATGTCAGCAAGATGAAATGTATGTTTAAACTTAGAACTGGTGAGCATCTTAGCTCAGTCAGACACAAAGATAAATGGAATGCCCTATACTGTCACCTCTCCAATTATGGTGGGGGAGGGGGCAGCATCAGTTTAAGTTTTTGTGGAATACAGACCATCAAAATGAGCCCAAGAAGAGGTGACATTGAGGCAAAGCTTAATAAGAAGGAAACTTTTTGGATTTTTACTCTGGGAGCTATGAAGCAACCTAGACTTAATGAAGGCTTTGAATTAGCTACTTTTTTGGAAAAAGTTATTTATTTATTTAAATTTTGGTAACCGGGTAGGCACACTGAGACCATTACAGTCCCTTTTTCAAGGGTGACTCAGCATTAATTACATACATCAAGAGAAAAAATAGCAAGAACAACTCAAAACAAATGGAGTAATACAGACATTACAATAAAGGATATAACAGGTGGCACAAAAGGCAGGTTAGGTACAATTGAGAATCACGATGAGGAATAAAACAGTTACACAGAAATAAAATAGTTACACATGTAGCTTATCAAAATCAGTAAGGGTCCCAATATGGGAGCAATCGCCAGCCAAGAGACCAACAGTAGCTCCTGAGGTAGCCATCTGGAGTGATCTGATACTCAGTGGTAACATGAGCAGAGACTCAGCCCCCAACAGATGGGTCATGAAGCCTTTTTTAAAGCCTCCAAAGGAGCTGCATTCTTAGAGATTATTAGGGAGACCATTTCAGAGGGACGGTATGTAAGCAGCGAATGACCAGAGCCCTTGAGATGTCTGGACCCTGGAGACATGGAGGAACTGCCGATTGGAGGACCTTAAAGTTCTTACAATCTGCTTAGGTGTAATAGTACCCAACAGACTAGGGGGAGCGTTAGTTTGCTGAAGCTTGAAAGTCAGGCATAGGGAAGAGTACATTAATCTGCCCTCTAGTGAAGGCCTATTTAGTAAGTGCAAAACTTTACAGTGGTGTTCTAGGGCTGGTGCACCAAGGGAAAAGTGCCCAACCCTATAATATAATGTTCTCAGCTTTTGCATATCTGTGCTTCTCAGTGAGTGTAGCACTGGGGCCTCATAGAACAGTGTGGGCAAAAGCATGCCAGTGGTTACCCTTAACAAGATGTCTGAGTGAGAAACAAGCTCAGACAATACAGGAGACCAAGCTTCTGGTTCAGCGTCTTGGTTAATTGGTCAACATGACCCTAATAGGAACAATCTTGATCTATATACACACACCCAGATATTTAATGCAGTCTACTACCTCCATCATAGAACCATTGGTTTGACCTATCAAGGCCCAGGATTTTGGGCCCAAATAACAGAGCTTTGTTTTTTTCCCCATTGAGGACTAGCTGATTGGTCAGGAACCAATTCTCCAATATAGAGAGGTCCTGGCTGAGAAGTTGATTTAGCTGGGCTGCATCCTGAGGTGATCTGTACAGCACAGTGTCATCAGCATAAAGGGTAACTCACCTTGGTACCCCACAGTGTTTGGGCAAGTTATTGCTAAATAGGGAAAACAAAAGGGACCCCAGTATTGTACCTTGAGAGACCCATCCAAAATGAGGCATTTGTCAGACTTCGCCCCCAGCCACCTGACTATTTGAGATCTAACATGCCGGTAATCCCTGAACCACTGCATTGAGTAGTTGTCCAGTCTAGGGGATCTGAGCCACAAAATAAGTAGCTGGTGGTCCACCAGGTCAAAGGCCTTGATGAGGTCTATAAAGATCACACCAGTTAGTTGGCCATTATCTTGGGCTACAAAGATGTCTGATGTGAGGCTAACCAAAGCAGTATCAGTGCCAGGTTGTTTTCTAAACCCATGTTGCCAGGGAGTGAGAAGATTATGTTGTTCAGTACCCTGTATATTCTTGGACTTGCTGGTACACAATTCTCTCTAGAATTTTGCTTAGTGTGCAGAGAATACAAATAGGTCTGTAATTCTCAACCAACTCACTTGGCCCCCCCCCTTTGGGAATGGGAGTAACCAGGGCAACTTTCCACACTGTGGGAACTTTACCTTCAAGCAGCGACCTATTGAACAACCACGTGATTGGTGTGGGAATTACTTAGGCAGCTAAACTGAGTAGTTTGGGTTCAAGTTTATCATACCCTGCTGAACCCCGTGACCTTATCTTTTAGCAGCTTAAGAACATCAGGTTTAGACAGCAGCTTAAGGTGGAAGTTTGGTGTCGGGAAGGGTCCACTGTGTAATCGTGGGAGGTTAGGCTAGAGCTGATGGGGTGACCCTTATATTTACCCAGGTCTGTGAGGAATGCATTGAAGGCATTTGTGGAATCTTGCAGGTTCGTGTGGCATATACCACCCACAACAATGTCACAGACATTTTGTGTGGCATGTCCCTTTAGGAGAACATTAATTTGGGACCAGAACTTTCTGGGGCCAGAAAGATTCTTCGTTTGCAAGTTCTGGAGGTACTGTTGCTTGGCCCACTTTAATTCTCTTTTACATTTATTTCTGAGTTCTCGGTACTGGACCCAATCATTGGACAAATTAGTGGATTTGTACCTACCCCAGACCTTGTCTCTTTTCCTCATTAATTTTTTCAAGTCATGCATCATCCACCTAGACTGTTGTACTTTGGCCCTCATTTGTTTAAGGGGGTGTGTGCATATTAGTGGCAGTAGGGAAATTATTGGTGAAAAAGTCCAAGGCTATGTCCAGACTACGGGCAAATTTGATCTGGGCCCAGTCCACTGCCGATAGGGTACCAAGGAAGGAACCTGTGTCAAATCTGGAGTAATCACATTCCAAAAAGGTTCTAGGCAGTGGGGTGAGATAATCATTTTTCCATATTCCAAAGATATGGGCACGGTCACTGAAGGAATCTGCAAAAGTGCCAGCCAACTTGAATCTGCTGGGGTTAGACACAAGGATCCAATCCAGTGTGATGTGGTTCCCAGATTTTAAATTCAGTCTAGTAGGTTCTTGGCTAAGCTGGGTTAAGTCAGCCTCTTGCAGGCTGGACTTAATGTCACATTTGGTAAACGGGCCCCAGTGAAGGTTGAAGTAACCTAGGATTATTTTCTCACAGGAAGGCGGTCAGGAATCATTCTGGTAAGGGCCTTTAGAGCACCCAGGGCACTCTTAGGATGGTTATATACACAGCCTATTAGTAAGGGCTTAATACCACCTAGCAGGAGTTTAATAAATTGCGCTTCACAACTCGAATTGACTAGGGCTGGTAATGCTACCATAGAAGCTGTTAGTGGCACCTTAATGTATATAATAACCCCTCCACCCTTTTTTCCTATTCTGTCCTGCCTAAAAGATTTGAATCCAGGGATCTCAATCTCATACTTTAAGATGCAAGGTTTAAGTCAGGTTTCTGAGATGGCTAATACATCAGGGGAATAGTGGTCTTTCCAGGCTTCAAGTTCTTCAGTAAAATGGAAAAACAAGTTAAAGTGCCAAAATGCTTACAAGCTGCATTACCACTGAATTGATTATCTATGAATTAATATAATTCACTATGCAGTTCTCAGACGTGTGCTGCAAATTAATTGCAACAAAAATTAAGTTAGTTTAAAGCATTACCATATTCCATTATCTGTATTATGAAACTGACATTGACTTTTTGATGTTGTTTGTACTAAACATTTAATGACTTTTGTATTAATATAGGTAGTGTATTTAGTTGACATTGTTGTTTATATATGGGGTGTCCAAGTAACCTCTTGTTATATTCCTATCATGTGTGTTCCTATTTTCACTGTTGTCTTCATAGTAGAGTCCACTTGATTATTATAATTACTATTAATCAACACATTAGGTGTTTTATCACGTGTTTTAAGTCTGTGATGTATTTAAGGAGTGGGCTCTGATATGTGGGTTACTACCTGAGGATGCATTAGTGAAACTGGTCAAAAAGGAATTTTTGCAGATATTCACTGGTTCCTCCTATGTTTTGGTAAGAGGTCCAGCACAATCTCTGTAAATAAATGTGAAATTACTGTGCAAACTTCTGTATCCTGTGTCGCTGATGGTTAGTGCTGGAGTCTTTGTACTTTGTCTGCTCCTCCACCCTGCCACCATCCCTGAACACACAGGCCCCCTCAGCTCAGTTGCAACAGGGGCAGCTGGATTCTCCTACTGTTCTTTCTTATGCTTCTCCTCCTCTTCCTCTGCCTAGATTCACAGCTTGGATTTCCCTCTTATAGAGTAAGGGGGTGGGGGAACAGGGCCATGAGTATTAATGCCTTATTTTCCTGCTGCTGGCTGAGTCAGGAAGCTGTAGGAACAAACTCCAGACTCACTGGTCCCGATTCCAAAAAAAACCCATAGAACAATGCAAGGTGCCTACGTCAAACGTAAATGATGCAATTTGCACCTTGCATCATAACGTGCAGCATTCCCAATTCCAAAATGCAATCTGTGCTGGAGTGGGATGCTGCTGTGCCAAATGGGCACTACTCCACCCTTGTGTCCTACATCGGGGTACACCAGGTCACAAGGGGGCTTACACCATGGCAAGGCTGCAACATCTCTTTTATCAGGATTCTAAAATCTCACCATGGCTGTAGCAAGGAACTCAGCTTACTCCAGCCAGGAGGTGATCTAAGCCCCTTGCACCAGTGCCACACACTGTGGCAAGTTGGAGAGGAGAGCTACGTGAGGGATCACGAGGGGCACAGGGGGGCATGAGGAGAGTTGGGGA
Organism: Neoceratodus forsteri; assembly: GCA_016271365.2. Classification (NCBI taxonomy): domain Eukaryota; kingdom Metazoa; phylum Chordata; order Ceratodontiformes; family Ceratodontidae; genus Neoceratodus; species Neoceratodus forsteri. The sequence continues at coordinate 1,016,453,703 of CM057454.1, read as the reverse complement.
GATGGTGGGGAAGTAAAGGATTGCTATGGCACCTTGCAGAATCTGGCACAGAATCCCTGGTGCACCTAGAGTTAGAGGTGGGCAAAGTGCCTAAAATTCACTACGTGTAGTATTTCGCATCGAACCCGAATTTTGCATAATATTCCACAAAGTGGCACGAATAACTTCGCATCTCAAAGTAACACAAAGTCCCCATTGGTCTCCATGGACTCCATGGACAGCTTCTATGTTTCTATGACTTCACATTACTTTGCCTTTTGTTTTTTTTTTTTTTTTGCTCTTTAAGGTGAATTTTGCAGTGATTCATGGGAGGTAATGTCACATGAGCTCTATATTGTCTTGCACAGGCTTAGTTCAGTGTAATATGAAGTGTGACACTGGAGACAGTTTGCTCTCAGAGGTCTGAGAATCAAACCATTAAAAAACCTTTAAAAACAATTTTTTTTGCCACAGAATTATGTGTCATAATTTACTACATCGATTGTAGTAAACCCTTGTGTGTTTATATCATCGAGCATTTATTAATTTTGTGTGAATATTGAATGTTAATTGAGAACATTCAGTCTCTGTACTGACAGACACTGCACAAGTGTACTTCAGGGGAAACATAGAAACATAGACTTTGGTGGCAGATAAGGACCACTTGGCCCATCTAGTCTGCCCATTTCCCTACTTACAGGATACACTGCAGATCCTAGTTAACCAACAGCCTATTTCTTCCTACCCCCCACAAGAATTGCCTTCTTGAATTCATGCATTCTTGAATTTTCCCACAATTTAAGACCCCGTAACCTCCTCAGGAAGGTGGTTCCATGCATCCACCACTCTCTCTGTAAAAAAATACGTCCTCACATTGCCCCCGAGATGTCCCCCCTCTATCTTCAAATTGTGTCCTCTTGTTCTTGAACATCTCTTTTTCTGAAAGATGCTACCTTCTTGGACGTTGTTGATTCCACTGAGGTACTTAAATGTTTCTATCATGTCCCCCCCTCCTTTTCTCAAGGGTATACATATTAAGCTCCTTTAGTCTCTCCTCATATGGCTTCTCTTGCAGACCCTGCACCATTTTATTTGCCCTCCTCTGGACTGCCTCCATCCTGTCTATGTCCTTACGGAGATGGGGTTTTCAGAACTGAACGCAGTACTCCAGATGGGATCTCACCAACTGTCTGTACAGAGGGTTAACAACTTCCTGTTTTCTGCTGGTGATGCCTCTCCCTGTACATCCCAATATCCCCCCAGGGGGAGGCATGGATCTGTGGTGTAGAAGGAAGATTAGTGAGAAAGGCAGTTTTTCCAAACGTTGTTGGCTAGTGTCTTATTATTTATGTGTTCAGGTACACACAGTAGAACTTCACTCAATTTTTTATAAGTTTTTTCTGTTTTTCTGTTTGCTGGGTATTTTTTCAGTCATTTTAAAAGACTGTGTTGTAGTTTACTGAACAGTTAAAGTTTCTGTGCCTGACCTTTAATCTGTGTGTGTGGTGTCAATTGATAATTATTTTACTGCAGCGCTGCAATAGCAGTACTCTGAATTTCTCAGCCTGTCTGCAAAATCTTTCCCTGCTTCTGTGTAGCTACTAGTTACTGCTGTACCCCCCTCAAAACAAGGTATTGTTTTTGGACTTTTGGGTTTTTGAAGACTGGTTAAGGTCTTGTGTTGTGCCTGTGCAGCTGCATCTCTTTAGTTTTTTGCTTCCCATCCCCCAAAACTGCAGAAATATTAAGTTGCTGTTAATTTTCTGTGTAATCTTAAAAAATGCCCTTGATGAGACGGTCTGGCAAAACTGTTTCTGGCTGTGGTGCCAAGAAGACTATTATCAGTGGAAGATATTGTAATGATGAGGCAGGTTCATCAGGAGCTAGCAAGTCTAGCAGTGTTAAGAATGGTCATGGCCATGACTTTGGTAGTATGCAGCAGAAGGGAATGGTACTAGTTGCTGCAAGTAAAGGGATTTCTCTGACTGTTTTTCACAGTGAAATCAGTTGCTTCAATGCTGGTTGGAGATGCCATTGCCTCTGTAGGTAGTAAAGTTAGTGACAGCATGGTTGATAACAGCATGAGTATTGCTATAAGTTCAATGTCGGTAAAGTTATCAGGTGGGAAAAATGTTGCTGAATCCGTAGACATCAGTGTAGTTGATGTTCCACTCCCCACAGTAGATGAACATGATTCTGATCATGCTAATGACTCACAGTCTCATGTTTCCACTGATCTTTAGGTTAGGCCATCCAAACTTTCAGATGTTGACGAAAAAAGTGTGGATGATAATATTGAGCCTGTGGTTGGAATATCTCCACAGGAGGACAGCATCCAAAGTGAATTTGTGGATGATGATTATCAAGGCCCCTAGAATTCTGCGGCTGCAGAATTTTGCTCAGAACTTGCAACCTACTGCAGAACTTCTGCAGTGCCGCAGAATTCACTTTTCTTGATGATTCTTTATTAATATTTCCATTTATCAATAGAACCTGGGTCCCTTCCCCTCTTTTTATATCCAAAACCCCTCTATGCTCAGAATGTGATGTTATCAGTGCTATAACATCATACATTAGCTAATGAAATGGCTGTATTCTGCCACAGAATTGAATAGACACTTATCTACCACAGCTCCCACTGCCAGAGGTGGTGGCACAGCACATCAGGTATGGTGATATTTGCTCAACCTGCACTGCAGCTTCTTATAATTTTCTATCTTACGTTATTACACTGGGGCTAACTTAAACAAAACCTTGACAATAGCATAGACCTATTAAGTCCATACCTTATTCTGTACAAACTTATTTGTGCCTTTAAGGTACAGAGATGCCATCTGAAATGAACAACTGGTAAAATGAATTAACCTGTCATTTAATCACCTAAAAGTTATGGAGAAATGTTGTGTGCAGGGCTAGCTGTTGGGTCAGAGGTTAACAAGTTGTGTTCCAGTGCCAGCAACTGAGGTTCAGAGACGAGCTCTGGTAACTGGCTGGGCAGCACAAGGATTGGGGGAGCACACCACTGCTCTGAGTCTGGAAAGGTATGGTGCAGTGTTCTGACACATGGGGGACGCATTGAGATGGGCTGGAGAGCTTTATCTCACAATTTGTTCACATGCATGTCATGGCCTGATGGTGTTACGTAGTATGTCAGGGGAAGTGGATTGGCATGAAAAATTAGTTTTGTGTTATCTTCTCTATTCTGTTTATTCCATTTCCAAAGTGACCTATGTGAATGAGGATACAATTTCATGGAAATTTAAAATATATATACTGTGTGTAGATATATATATATATATATATATATATATATATATCACCATATTATCTCATACTATATATATATATATATATAGAGGCAAAAACTCCATTTCATGCATCAGTTAGGGTTGTACCACAGCAACAAAAGCCAGGAAATTTGGTGTTAGGGTTAACAGCCTTGCACCCCCAGCCTGCCACCCCAACCGCAAACGGGGTGTGCATTGGCGTCTTCGACCCTGTGTTGGGCAGGATGCAACTACTGCTGTAAACCCCCTAGCACTATGTCGCGGGGGTTTATGGTGTAAATGGTGGTATATGTCCATTTTGGCACAAGCTGCCTCGACATGTTGCAGGCTGCTTTATGAAATACTACATATGTATTCTGTGTGTAAACTGCTACTTGCACCATTTTTTGGCACAAGCCAGTTTACCCCAGCTGTAACCCTTTGAGAATTAGGCCCCCAGTCCCTAAAAGCTGGCTTCATAGTTAGTGATAATGGATCAAACGTTGTTAAATGTATCAGCAATGGTGGCTTTGTGAGGGTTCCCTGCATGGCCCACTGTTTAAATCTTGTGATACAGGAGTTTCTGCAGTACCTGGAAATACGCCACATCTGTGCCCACTTTGCATGCTCTGGAAAGGCCCATGACCAACTTAGGCAGCTGCAGATTCAAAACAGCCTCCCTCAACACCACCTTAAGCTTGAAGATGTCATGAGATAGAACTCAACACTTTACATGGCAGGGAGGTTGCATGATCAGTACAAAGTCATCTCCAAGTACCTAGTTATGCACACTAGCTGTGACAGTTCAGGGGCCTCAGTGTCTATGACAACTGAACAATGGTTCACTGCATAACTGTACAGTTGCCACAGCACACACAGCCAGCCATGTATGTGCCACTGTGAGCATCCCATGCCACAGGTGCAGCATCTGTGGATCACACAACAGCATAATAGTACTGTCCACTGTCAGTAATCACCTGCAAGCTGGGCATGTCACTGTGTACAGTACAGTGGTCATCACTGCCCTGCATATCATAGGCATTGCTGTGTCCCTCACCCTACTGGCCCCCTTGCTACTGTAGTGTCTGCTGTGCACTGTAGCATGATCTACAGTGTAACGGTTGCATGCAGCACCACCACCACCTGTGCCTATGCTGTGTTGTCTCCTTGGATACGATATGCTATGCTATGCTGTACCGTTCACATGTAGCCTGCAGCTATCATCATGCACTACCTGACTGACCTACAGGTGAAGCTGTGGGAACCTGCAGTAACACTGGGCAAACTGCATGCAAATCAAGGCATAATGGGATGCTAATGTGGCTGTTTACCTAGAGACTACCTAAGTAGGCTCATTTGCATGTCACTTTTGAATATGGTAAAGTTTAGTACCGGGCAAATGTGTTTGCACCAGGCAAACAGCTTAGCTCCGTGCTAATCCCATGCAAACGTGTTAGCTTCGTGCAAATGGTTCAGGGAATATTATACTGTTTTGCACACTGTACTTTCCCATAGGCTGCTCTCTGCAGCTGTACTGGGTCCACACATTTGCTGGAACACACATTGGCCACATAGGTCACCTCTACCTACCTTCACGTCACTGTGCACTGTGTTGCTGTTGTGGTCTGCACTTCCTGGTTGCTATATTCAGAGCTGTCTTATTACAGGGCTATGTTTGCCCTGCACTCCCAGCCCAGTTTTCCTGGCTTCATTCCCATGCCATATTTAGAGGCTGTTTGCCCTGGGCTATTCCTTTTGAATATAGCTTGCTTTGTGCTCCAGGCTAACTTTGCCAGCCAGGCAAGTGTTAATTTAGCCCCAGAGCAAAGTTTTGAATATCTGGCCCTTAGTCTGTAATAAAAAAAAATTATTGCTTAAAGATTCACTGACACCTTCAGATTAACTTTCAAAAACATAATCTCTGAACACAAAGCAGCTTATATTTTTCATTATTTCTTATCGCCATGTTTTATTTCTGAGGTCATATGCATAAAAACAGGATAGCTGTTCCTTGAGAGTTCACCAGCTCCTACTGCTTCTTCACAACTTGATGTCATAATACTCTGGTTGTGACATCACAGTTATTCCCATGGCAACAAACTGTGATATCACAACAGAGCATTATGATTTCAAGTAGGGAATATGCTATAAATGCAAAGGGACTCTAGGGGCTAAAGATCTTGTTTTTGTGGGACTTAGACTGTTCTGAGGGGTAGAACTGATGGGCAGCTGCAGGAGCCACCACTTCTGCTGCCCTGGCCATTTGCATGTGATGCCACACAGGCAGATGCTCTCCCTCTTGAGCAGCTTTGGCTGCAGGAGTGGCTGGTACCTCCTGCAGCTTTGCTTCCCACTCTGCATGGTGCTGCACTAAAAGGCACACTTGCTAACCATCCATGCCTGAGTGGCCTCCCTTGCATCCCTGATGTACAAGTACATCACATAACTTGCACTTCACTACCGTCAGGTCACCAGGGAGGCAGATGAAAAATTGCCAGACTGGAGAGCTGCAGGGAGGAGCAGGCACAGGCAGTGTGGGGGGGGAGACAAGATAATGCTGCCTGCTGTGCTGCAGTTGGTGGAGGGGCAACACGCTGCTGCTGCTGTGGTTCCTGCTCCTGCTGATCTTCAGGCTGCTGCTGTTCCAGTGCTGCAGTGCTGGCAGTGGCTGAAACATTCATCACCAATGAAGAAGCAGCTGCTGCTGCTTCGGGCACCATACGGCCACTTTCAACACTGTGCTGTGCCTATGAGGGACCACTTTAGGTCAAAACAGAACCACAGTTCAGGCAAAATCATTGACCCAGGCCACCACACATTCGGGGGCCCCGCTGCCCACCACTTTGGCCATCTCTGTCCATATTAACTAAAATTAAACATAAATCAAAAATAAAACAAAAAATACTAGTAGAGCTACTAGTACCAAAATGACAGTAACTAAAACTAAGTAACAAAAATAAACAACTTTTTTTAACTAAACTAAGCTTTCAAACCAAATCAAACTGGCTGCAAAACTTAAACAACACAATCAAAAAACTTAAAAGCACAAAAAACACTCAATATATATAGACTTTGCTGCAAAAAAGCACACTGTCCACCAACACTGCTCACTAAACAGCTCCTTCTACACAAGAAAGTAAAACTAGTTCACTGACTTCCTGCCTAATTAACTGCCTATCTGCATCATGTGACCTGCAGACAGACACTTGACCTGTGGGCTGTTTCTTATCAGCTTCACCTTCTCAAACTGTAACTCATAGTGAACTCAAAATATACAATGCAAAGTTCATTAAAGGCAAATTTTGACTTTTTCATGAAATCTAGAGTTAGTATTTGCTGTTTTGGTCCTTGCAAGAACAGATCCCGAAGCAAATGATTTGATACCTTTTAATGGACCAACATATATGTGACTTTGTTCTTGTTGTTACATCTATGTTGGTCCATTAAAAGGTAACAAATCATTTGCTTCAGGATCTGACCTTTTCATGGAAATTTCTCATAGTGCTACGTGAATTCAAAGTTGCCCACTTTGAGTTAGCCTTGCAGGCGAATTTAAACTTCACTGCATCCCTACCCAGAGTGTGTCACATCACTGGAGCTATGCAAATTGTGTCACTGTAAGGGCTCTTTCAGAATTGGGCCCACTGTCTCCAAGCTAGGTCCCACTAGAGAACATCTCTTAGGGTCAAGCTTAATCTATTGAGTGATCTCTAGTAACCATCCTCAAAGTGGGTGAAGAGAGAAAAAAACAGCATGGATCCCTCCTTTCCAACTTACTGCATGAGTTAAAAAGTATCAAAATGCACATCCATTTAAACATTCAAAAGATATAAAAGTCCTTCTAGACAGTTCAAGAAAGAGCCCATGAAAGTGAAGGAATATTGGACAAACAAGTAATACAATTATTTGGTGAACAATAATGCCACCTAAATTGTGTTTCAGAAGATTAAACTGATAGGATGGTTCATGATCTATCCTGTCCTAATCATCCTAAACAGAGAAGGAAATGCGACAATAAAGAGTAAATAAAAAATGAGATGCAATATCACTACAGTCATCATACACTAAAATGTAGGCTATAACCAACATACATGTGAGGAATTTGTTTTAACTTTCTGTTTATTGCTTTCATAGAAAAACAATACAGAAGCACGTTACTAAACTGTGACATGGAGGATGGTCCCCTTTTACAATCATGTAGCTTAAGAAACATTTAATGTTAAAGAACTGTCATCATAGTAGGACTCAGAGAAATCATTGTAGGTTTAACTTTTTTTATAATTGATTTACATTAAAAGGCATAACCCTTCTGATGTTCTGCATCTTGTTTTCAGTGGTTTCCTGCTTCTACCCAGTTCAACAGCTGGGTGAGCTGGAACACTGGGCGATTAAGTAAAATCCTTAGGGTCACACAGTGAGTGTTTGTCTCTAAGTGAGGTCTGAACCTGTGATCTCCTGATTCCTAAGCCAGTGCTCTGACCACAAGATGCTGCAGTCCTAAGATTTGGCATTAGCAAACCTGGTCTGTACAACTGGAGGTGTCAAGTTGATTTAAAACTAAAAAAAAAAAAACAACAACATATTTTTGTTACCCATCCTAGTAAAGTCAGTTTGCATAGGATTCTCATAAGAATGTAACCTGTTGTTATATAAATACTGTTTGATGAAGTATTATTTGGTCAGTGTAGACACATGATAGAACACATATTCAACATCCATTAAATGAGTAAGAAAAATAACTGAACTCAAATGTATAATCTGTCACAGAATGCTCAACTCGGAAAAGGCATTTGATGGTGTTCAGCACAAAACATGTTGAAGTGTAAAACAGAAATATGGAGCTCCTGACAGTTTACTGCTGAGAGTGCAGTGTGATCACACTCAAAGTGCAGTTGTAACTGAAAAAGAATTTACAGAATCGCTTCAGACAATGCTAGAGTAAAAAAGGTTGCTTATTGCAACCCATGTGCTTTCTCATCTACAGTATTGTTGTATCTACTGTAGGAAAAATAGACCAACTGCTGTTTTCAAGGATTTTGATGCTCTAGCCAGACAGTCTCAGCCTGAGAGGATAGTTTATTTTACTTTGAAACATGAGGAATCTCTCACAGTTTTCAAAGATAGGATTTCTCAGATAAGAGCTTTGTTGAACTCCATTGCTTCAAGTGTAGGTTGAGGTTTATTGTCTTGATGTGTCAAATGACTTTGTGCTGGGCCACCAGATTCAGTAGTTTGAATGGCAAATGTTGGAAGTGATGAATGAATATTCCCGAATATGTGGGTTGGATCCATGCCCTTCTTGTCTACTTATTTTCTGCTTAAGGGTTGCGACTCCAGTATTCTTGAAGATCATCAATCAGACTCTGGTTGATGACAAAATGCCACTGTTGCATAAAAGAGCCTTAACAAAAATCATCCTGGGCCTTATCTACAGACCACCATACCATGATGAAGACCTAGAAAATTCATTGTATACACTCTTAAATAATATAAACCCAGAAGACAAAGTAATTCTACTAGGTGACTTTAACATGCCCACTATAAACTGGGAAATCAGGGAAGAAAAGCACACATGGAGAGAGACTTCTTACAAGTTAGGTCTGAATGAATATGTTACAGTAGGTCACCAACTACATGGTAAAATATACTGGACCAGGTGTTAAGCAATATTGGAGATAAAACTGTTAATTGCAAAACAACAGTTCTTCTAGGTAATAGTAACCATGTAATGGTAAAATTCACTGTAGTGGAAGAAAATTGTAAAATAACAGGAATGACTAAAATCAAATCCTTTGAGAAAGTCAGATTTTAAAGGTACAGTATACAGAATGAACTAAGGAAATGGAAATGGGAGAGAGGATTTCAGAAATTTGGATCACAATGAAATGCGAGACATTAATGGAAAAACTAAATTATTTAGCTGAAATATATGTTCCAGTAAGAATTAAGTATAATAAAGCAGGAAGAATTCCACCTTAGTTTAATAAGAAGGTAAAAAATTAATAGCAAGAAGTGTAAGGCACATATAAAAGCAAAAAAGAATGATTCTGTTGTGACATGGACAGAATATAAGAAACTTGCTCAGGAGAGCAAAAAGAGCATTAAAAGAGTAAAGTGTGAGTATAAATAAAGACTGGCAAGCAAGCTGAAGGATAATTATATGACATTTTATAACCATATAAATCATAAGAGAGGAGGTAACATACAAATAGGACCACCTGAGAACGGTAAAGGAACATTGATCACTGAGGACAAGCAGTTAGCACAACTGTTGAATGCATATTTCTGTTTGATTTTTAATGATAAGGTAAATGACATATCATTAAATTCAAAAAATGTAGAGACTCTTCCAATAATGCTTAATGAAGAGGATACAAAAACTAGAATTCCAAAAATTAATTCCTAACAAGTCTTCAGGTCCAGACAGAATTCACCCTAGGGTAGTAAGAGATCTTGCTGAAGAACTAGCAAGATCATTTACTATGATCTTCCAAATATCTTTAGATAATGGCTCTGTGGTTGAATGTTGGAGAGAAGTCATTGTCATCCTCATATTCAAAAAATGATCCAGGAAAGACTGCAAGAATTATATACTTGTAAGTCTGGCATCAGTTCTAGGGAGGGTTTTGGATGGCATGAGAGAAGATAGAAGAATGCATTATTAATGAGAGTAAGGTAGATGAAACACAGCATGAGTTCACCAAGGAAGATCATGTCAGATGAATGTGAAAGAGTTCTTTGACAAGGCCAGTAAGACTTTGGAAAAAGGGCATCCTGTGGATGTGATTTGTTTGGACCTTAGTAAAACCTTCAAGAAAGTGTCACATAATCTACTGTTGGAGGTTTTATGTAAAACAGGTTTAAATATAAAGATAGTAGCATGAATAAATTCACTGATTACTAACAGGAGACAGAGAGTGAACAGAAGAGGGATTACATCTGCATGGGCTGCTATCACCAGAGGTGTGCCACAGGAATCACTACTGGGTCTCTGCCTTTTTAACATTTATATGGCATCAATATCCAAGGGAGATGGAGTGTGGCTCTCCAGATTTGCAGACAACACAACATTAGGATCAATGGTGTGAGACTCAACTGAAATTGAAAAACTGCAAGATGCATTAATAAATTTGGAACACTGTGCCCAAAAACATAAATTCAGTTTTAATGTAGAAAACTGTGCTGTAATGCACTTGTGTAGAAACAACAAAAAAGCTAAGTACATATTTAAAGGACAGATATTAAGAGAAATAACAGAGGAAAAAGACCTTGGTGTATTAGTTTCTAATGACTTAAGATTTTAAAATAACAAATTTAATTGCAAAGAAGGCCAATGGTATCATGAGTAGCATCAGAAGACATATTGTAGTGTAACATTTTGTAGTAAAACATTTATTTCAGTATAACCTTTCATAATAGTTAAACTGAGTGTTTAAGTATAGCCTTTTTCCAGAATGTTTCAGTGTAATTTCTTATACTAACCAAATGTGTTTATCTAAGTAGTTAGCTGTCTAGTGACACAACTTCTAGTTAAATGTCTTGTGATGTTTTGGTCCTGTGATGTCAACATCAACTGTCCTGAAGTACATTTTCACAGGACAATGTTTATGAATAACATGTTCTCAAGCTACACAGTCTGTACACAGTCTATAAATAACCTGTTTTTAAAGAAAAAGGAACATCACAGCTTAAAATAGACATGTTATTTTTTTGTGATTGGTTTATACTGGGGTGTTGCCTTTCTCAAGATAATTTTATATATAACTACTGCATATAAATTGAATAATCAGCACCACTAAGCAGCACCACTATTGATGAAATGAAATGAACTTTTATGTGAAGATGAATAACCGCAATAAACTCTTAGAAGTAATATGAAGGCTCAAGTGGAATTCTTTTTCAAACACAACGCACACCTTACAATTGGTGCCGAGACTCGGATGTCTGAAGACAGTCTATATGGTTGCTGATGACATCAAAAGAACTGAATAGACCAAGCTGTGGGGAATGCCTTACTGCACCTGACCAGATCAGTCAAGTACAGAAGGGAGTCAAAAAGGGACTCAGTTGGACTGGGTGAAGTCAGACGTGATCTGCTAGTCAAAATAGACGTAAGTATGGATGTCATATTACGTAAATATTTAGAGACAAACCTTGAAGGAAGGTCCGTATAGCTCTCCTGAAAAGCAGGAAGATGCGTATTTATGTTTAGTTAAACAATGTACAGATGGTAATGAGAAGAGTAAATCAGATAAAACCAAGATAGCTAACATATGTCAAATGTACGTACAGTATCAGTTAGAAATAACTGCTAGGACGTGTCAGTTGAGGAAAAAAATTGTTAGAGAAAAATGATGCTCATTACTTAAATATAGCCAAATATGTCACAGAGGCTAAAGATAGTGAATATAAAAGATATTATTCACAAAGATAAGTTTGTGGGTTAAAAATTAAGACTCTATAATGAATACAGCTGTTCCCTGCTGCCCAAGGTCATGCTGTTCTCTGTATCTGGAGAACTGCAAAAACATTACTGTATTCAGTAATGAATGTTAACTATAATGATGCCGGAGTGAAGTTTAAGCTACTCTAGATTATTTTTATGGTTCATCCTATGACATGTCCCAGTTTTAAAATGTTGGCTCATTGTCTGCAAACTGCAGTTGCAGATTTCAGGCAGCATTGGAAGGGACATGTGGATGGGGTGGCTCCCTTGGGCAATTACATAGAAAATAAAGAAATTAGATCATGCCAATCAGGAGCCCAAGACTTTTCATATAAATAAACAGTCCTTGCATACATTATAAGCAGAGGCACAGTTGCAGTTCCAAATCTCCTTAGAGTAAAGGCAGAGTAACTACCTCCTTTTGTCTAATTGAGTGTTCTACTAAGCAAAAAAAGCTGCCAAAACTAAAAATATGGTAATTTTAACCTTGTTGCAATGGGTGACCTTTTGCAACACAATTTGACCTTCCATATTTAATCTAAGTTAAGCACATTATTTTGTCAGGATTTGTCAGGTCCTGCTGTAATTTAAGCCATACAAGTGAACTTTTTCACTCTGACATGAAAAATGTGATTTATTGTCCAAAAATGTATTTAAATCTCACATGTCAACTAGTTAAAAAATACTTTTTTTTAACATCATATATGGCTCTTAAGCAAGCACTAATGACAGTTCCAGCTCTCATTAGTCCTTCTGAGTCCTCTGATTCTGTAATACAGGTACATGCAACAGATCAGGTAATTAATGTGGTCCTATTACAAAAGAGAGCAGGGAATTTACGTCCTGTGGGATATTTTTCTTATGTATTAACAGCTGTGGAAGAGACATATAAAGAATGTGTAAGACATTTGTTAGCTGTATATTGGGCTATGCAAGCCACAGAACATATTGTGGGGTTTAACAGAATTATCCTGCAAACGTCTCATACTCCAGTATTTAAAAGGGATGTGGGATGTGTGTCTTCCCAGCGACTGGTTAAATGGGCTTTAGCTCTACAAGAAAAAAAAATATCACAGTAGCAAAATGTACCTCACCTATGTTAGTTGCATTAATGACATGGGAGGGAAGGGCACATGATTGTGGAAATGTAATGGGAATTGATTTTAAACCCATATTTGCTGCAGAACCAAATACTGAAGCAAAAGATGTTTATATAGATGGCTTTCATTTTGGGGAGAATGGACATCTCCATACAGGATATGCCATATGGACACCAAGTACTAATCAAGAAATATTAGTACGATGCCCATCATCATTTTCTGCCCCAGAGCAAAATTAGAGGCAGTCCAGGGAGCTATTATGGCTTACCCTCAGGAGGCTATTAATATCTTCTCAGACTGTGCTTTTGTGGTAAATTCCTTATTAGACTTGCTGCCACTTTGGACTAAAAGAGGAATGCGGACAGCATCGTGAGAACCTGTCACATTTGCTCCCATATTACAACATATTGGGGATATAGGAGCTCATACACCTTTGAAAATAGCAATTTGTAAAGTAAGAGCTCACCAAAAGAATCCAAAGGATATCCATGAGTTAAACAATAACTTAGTGGATAATCTTGCTCAGCCAAACAAACAAACTTATGGGTAGATCCTCTAGGTAGTGATTCTACACAATTGTGAGGATGGACGAATTTGACAAACACCATATTAAATGGATAGCTGCCATCTCACAAGTCCCAAGTTTGGGGCATATCCAAGATAAAGATGCTTGGGTAGTGGGTTGTCAGAACCAATAAAAAGACACTAGACATTGTACAACCAAACAAGTTACCATATGGGAAGATATGGTAGTATGGGAATGACAACCTGGGTTTACGAAGTGGATACCACCCACTTCATCTAAAAAATATATTATCATTAAATTACAGGTCATTGTGGACTCCACAAAACATGCAAAATGTTGGCACAAAAATATTGGTAGCCAAAAGGGGAAAAGATATCAAACAATGCCTGGAGGCTTGTCTCATCTGTGCACAGATGAATCCTCCAGTGCCTGGTAAAAGGGTTCAGTTAAGGTTGATCCCCTGGTGGACAGTCCTTGGTCCAGCTTATAAATTGATTAGGTGGGACCCTTGCCTTCTGTAACAAGGGGGGGTCCGATATTTACTAGTGATTGTTGACATATTTTCCAAATGGGTAGAAGCTCTACCAGCACGCAATGATAGTGTACAAGCTACTGCAAAAGCATTATGGGAACACGTATTCTCACATTGGGGTTTTCCCAGAGTCCTTGAAAGTGATATAGGGACTCACTTTACAGCGAAAGTAGTGACAGCTTTGTGTGCTATTTTGGGTATCACTCAATGCTTACATTTACCCTATCATCCACAATCTTCAGGGATGGTGGAAAGGTAAAATCACACTTTGAAAAATGCACTGAAAAAGGCAGTGTTAGATACTGGTAAAGGGTGGATGGTGCACTTACCAGGAATCCTTATGGGTATTAGAGGTACAGAAAACAAAAGTACTGGCTATAGCCCATACCAATTGATGACTGGATGAAATATGCATCTGTATTATCTTTCAGATCCAGATTTATCCACACCAGTGTTAGACCGCATCAAAACTGATGCATTTTTGCAACAGCTGCAAAAACATTTAGCTGTTTATTTACCCCAAGCTGCCAAAAATATGGTACAGACTCACTGAAAAAGCAGAGACATGATGAAGAAGTGATACTGCCCATTAAAATGGGTCATCACATCATGGTAAATAAATTTTGGTCAAAAGGGACTATGAGACACTAATTAGATGGGACCCTATGACATCATTGATATTTTAGAACCATGGGTCATTCAGGTCCACCAAATTCGGCAAGGGTCTATGGAGACCAAATGGATCCATGTGGACCAATGTAAACTGTATTAGCCTTTAAATGATGACAACTGATACTGCTCTATTTCTCCCAATAGGTAAAGTACAATGATGTATCCTGTACTTATGCTGAGTAGTACCTTGCTGATCCTGGCAATTTCCAACAAACACAATAGATGCTTATTGCACATATGGAACAGTTTATACAATAAGAACTATGCTAATCGTACAGTGTGAGGTCTCCCAGTTACATTAGAAAAATGACATGAACACACTAGATACCTACTTGTCAAATGGTACTTTATTTGTTATAGACAATGTCAAGATACGACATGGGGATGCTCACCAGAAGCCTGGTCTGGCAAAGTGAGGTGTGTGGTGAACACAACAGCCCAGAAAGGGATCTATATATGCTCCACTTTGGAGGACACTACAAATCTGACAAAAGAGGAACAAGAATTATTTCAAATAAAATTAAATTACATGTTACATTATCCACCTAATATTATGATATTAAATGCATCTTATATTGGTTCAAGACGTAATATGTGGCATTTTTTTCATATAATACAATTATTGTGGCAACAGTATTTTAATAATACTATAAATGAATACCATGATAGACACAAAAAGTGGTCATTTCAAAAACCTGCAAAAGCAACACCAGGCTTATTTCCTCATAAAAGAGACATATGGGGCTGGTTAGGCTCAGGATTAAAAATTGTTAATGGTATTGATTCTATGGTTTTAAAAGGTCATGTTCATTCTTTGAAAATGACTATAAAATATATGGCTGCTGGACCATCATCAACTACTGTAAAATTAGCAGCTGATAATGAAGAAATTAATTGGTTTGCATTTAGAGAAACCTTATAACATTTTAAAATTATTGCTCCAATAGCAGTCCATGTTTATAACTCACTTTTTAATATGTCTAGAGAAAGCTATGTAGAACTGGCTTGCTCTCAATTAGCTGCTGAAGCACATGGTTATCTAGTCAATGAATTAAATATAATTAAAACTAATAGGTTACCTTTAGGAATAGGTGAGACCAATGTAACTAAATTATTGGATCATCCCGATGTAATTCTACCACCCTTAGTTGTGATAAAAATATGGAATTCACCAAATCAATATGCACATGTGTTCTGACATGTGATTCCCATACTAGTGATAATACCTGTATGTTTTCAACCACTGAGAAAATCATGGCAAATCAGTAACTTGGGAGTATTAATACATGACCAGATCATGAGACTCCAAATACCAGGATACTATTATCCCAGTACACAATTAATATGCTGTCTTACCTAAGCAACAGTGTGTATAAGAACATGAAGCCTTGTTATGTGGTAAAGAGACATCAATCACCCCATGGTTTCCTAAACAATGTAAATTTACCCTAACGTCTGCAAATAAATACAGCCAAGCAATGAAATAAAACCAATCAGGGTGTATAATTGCAGGTCAACCTTGGAAGGTATGGGGGTGCAGTGACAAAATTTGGTGGGTTGCAAATTGGACCCTTCAAAAATGTCCTGTCTATAGCCGAACAAATGTTACTCATATCGATGGTTCCAGACTGGCCTTGGATTTACTCACTAAGTTGGCAACTCCACCTCATTTCATATTACCCAAAATTAATAAATTGTCACTACAAATTGAAGGACTTATTTTCTTACAAAAGGCCTCTGTTAAAGAGGTAAAAGGGCAGACACAATATATATCCTTTATATCCTGGTGGGATTGGGGCTCGGCTGTCTTGGGTACTAGTCCAACCATGATAATGGTAGTATGCGGTATTGCAGTGAATTGTGTTCTTATTATTGTGCAATTGTTATTGTACCATAAAATAAAATGCATGATTCGACAGATACAAATGTTACAATGGCAACACCATATTGTGTGATCTCCAATTATAGAGAGTCACAAGAGGAGGGACTGTAGTGTAACATTTTGTAGTAAAACATTTATTTCAGTATAACCTTTCATAATAGTTAAACTGAGTGTTTAAGTATGACCTTTTTCCAGACTGTTTCAGTGTAATTTCTTATACTAACCAAATATGTTTATCTAAGTAGTTAGCTGTCTGGTGGCACAGCTTCTAGTTAAATGTCTTGTGATGTTTTGGTCCTGTGATGTCAACATCAACCGTCCTGAAGTACATTTTCTCAGGACAATGTTTATGAAGAACTTGTTTTCAAGCTACACAGTCTATACACAGTCTATAATTAACCTGTTTTTAAAGAAAAGGGAACATCACAGCTTAAAATAGACATGTTATTTTTTTTGTGATTGGTTTATACTGGGGTGTTGGCTTTCTCAAGATAACAATTTTATATATAACTACTGCATATAAACTGAATAAGTAGCACCACTAAGCAGCACCACTATTGATGAAATGAAATGAACTTGTATGTGAAGATGAATAACCACAATAAACTCTTAGAAGTAATATGAAGGCTCAAGTGGAATTCTTTTGCAAACACAACGCACTCCTTACACATATCGAAACCAGGGATAGGACAGTAACTGTACCACTGTACATATCCCTTATTAGACCACATTTGGAATATTGTGCAATGTTCTGGGCTCCCAGTACAAAGGCTGTAATTAAAATATTGGAAGGAGTCCTGTGCAGGACTACCAAGATGGTTTCAGCTGTTAGAAACTCAAGATATGAGGAAAGGTTGGAAATGTTGGGTCTCTATATTCTTTATTTATTTATGTTTTTGGTAATTGGGTGAGCAAACTGATCCAAAGGGCCATTTTCAGTTGCGACCCGGGCCATACAGTGGCACAGACAATGTGTACAAGTTATAAAACAGTAGGTACATATAATACAGTGAGTACAGTGGTATCAGAAACAGTGATACATAAAAATCATATCTTAAAAATTGGGGTTAAGGACATAAAAAACACATTCGTGACAAATAAAGTGATGTTTCTCTGCACATAACTAGCACATACACTCACAGCAAATCAAGACATTATCTAGCCAGTCCAAGGTTTACAATAAAGTGCATAAGGGATTACACTATAGCAATCAACATTTTCACAATGGAGACAAAAACGTGTCAATTGTATATGTAGTAGCCAGTACTTGGGAAGAAAGGCAGATTTCTGGCAAGGGTGTTTCCAAGGAAGCCGGCACAGGTGACCTGAGACATGAGCCAATCTCTTAGCTTCGATTTGAAGGACTGATGAGAGGGTAACATATTGATAGCAGGTGGTATTCTGTTCTAGAGGTAGGGGGCAGAGACAGAGAAAGTCTTGCTCCCTATGACAGTAGATACACAGGAGGACTACCGGAGGGGAACAGAAGAGACCCTGAGACACTGAATTAGCACCCTTTTGGTGAGAAGTGAGGAGTACAGTTACTTATGCGAGTTCCTGACAGAGGTGTCAACTACACAGCCCATAGCATATTCAAAATGGCTCTGTAGAGAGAGCCAGCCTAAGGACTGATATAGAGAGCAGTGATGAGTGGAGGAAGGGACCTGAAGGGTAACGAAACAGATAGAGTGGTATGTAATTTAGAAGAAAAAGAAGTGAGGAGGACATGGAGGAGCAATAGTCAAGTAGGGGCAGTTGATTTTCCTGGGCAATTGCAAGATGAGCCTCTGGGGTCAGGAGGTGGTTAACAATGGTAGGCTGCCCCCAGCTTCTGCTGGACTCTCTTCATAGTGCTAGAAATGTGGTCATTGTAGGTAAGGGAGGGGATCAAGAGTAACTGCTGGTATTCTGTCCTGAATTCTGAAGTACAGAAGGCTGCAGAGAGACTGATGCCTGGTCTACAGAGCTTTTGGAAACCAAGACCTTTAAGATTGCCTTGGGCTGGAATTCCAGAATCAATATCACAATACTATGTTTCATATATTGCAACTTAAGGGAGATATAAACCATACTAAGAAAAAGATTACTTGGTTCAGTCAGAGAGTAGTTACAATGTGGAATTTTTTTCCTCTGGAGATAGAAAGAAGTCAAAATATGCAAGAGATTAAAGCTAAATTGGATAAGTATTGCATCAGGAACAATGTCTTGGGATATGTTCCTTAAGGAAAGGGTGAGCTGTCATGGGCAATGCCTTAATTGGCTTGTATAACACCTATGAAATCTATGGAAATGTGCATCATTAATAACTCTTAGGATGTAATAATGACTTAAAAACCATCAACAGTAGAAACAGAATGATCAATTTTTACATCCAGGATTGTTTTATGAAAATTAAACAAAAGGAAGTAGCATCACCACAAGTCAGGAAAAAGTCTAGTAAAAAGCTTTATGAACAGGTGGTATCCACACAGTTTTCAATTTCTGCACTATTTGATCCACAATATGGAATTGCTGAGCAAATCATTTCAAAACAACTTATGGATAGTCAAACCCCAAAGAAATCTGGTTACGTGCCCATGTCTGACTTAATATAAAGGGTACTGTAAAACACAAGAGCATTAATGATAGAGTATGCCTTTATTTGGTTTATTTGGCCTGATTGTTCACAAGAAATTGAGTCAATGGAATGTAACTAGTCTCTCTCTTAACTCAGTTTGAGGCTGGTTGCTAGAGAGCTCTCAAAGGCTTAAGTCTGACCCTGAGGGTGTTTTCTAGTGGGGCCTCTTGTTAGCTTGTTGACTGGATGTCTGGAAGTTTGTGGTACAGAGTGTTATGATTATTCATGGTTCTGTCCTCTCTCAATTGTCTATAAGAAGGGGTAGCAAGCAGCAAGGTCTTGGTCTCTGGTACAGCAGCAACTTAAGGAAGGGGTCCAGTCTCTGGCTGCAACCCAGGCAGTGGACTACAGGTCCAGAGGTATTGGTGGGGTCCCTGGGTCTGGGTGGCACTGGTCCCTGTCCTGGTCTCTGAAGTAATATCAGTCAGTACCAGGAGGATAGCTCTCCAAGGAAGGTTTTGAGGATCACAGAGCGCATAAGAACAAGGTAGCATGTCAGGGAGAGTGGATGCCTGTCCCTCAATGTTTGTTGCCATGATTCTTATGGATCCACTCCTACCAGAAGTGATTCACAGAACTCAGTGTGAACAGAGCACCAGTTCATGAGGGAGAACTGTAAGTAAGCTTTGCAGTGGAAATGCCCATGGAACTGTAAGAAAACCTAGGTACCATAGTATGTTTCCCCTCACGGTGTAGCTGAATGAATGGTTGTCAGATAGAGGGGTCTTATAAGAGATGGGGATCAGTAAGTCCCCTTGGAAGTGGCCAGACATGAGAGTCTGTTTCTTTGGCCACTAGGGCTATCAGTATTCTGTTGGAGGGAGGCAGGTATGGCTGGACTAACTAATCAATTTAGTAGTACTGTTATAATGCCAACATGCTGTTTTAAATCAAATTGCCCAGCAAGTGTGAGGAAAGATACATGCAGACATAGATTTGCTGCAGGGCTACTGTTAACCCTACCTAGGAGAGTGCCACTGTACAAATGGTCTTGGTAGTGTCAGTGCTCCAGGACCCCAAAAGGGAGGTTAGGGATATAAATACAATGTTAAAGTTCTTGGACTCGAATAACTAGTGATAATGTAAATATTTGTGCTCCTTAAGTGCAGGGATAGATCTGCCAACAATGTAGTGGATATGTTTCAAATGGTGTTACCTTGGCAGGGGGGGTTATAGCCCCAGTTTGTCCAAGGGTGCCGTGGATGCAGCTGTTACTTCTACTGGTTGTTGGAATGATGAAGAGTTATCTGAGAGGGAAATGCCCTTTTACTGTGTTCTAACTGCAGTATTTAAATAAATGCACCCAGCTTGATCCCAGCTCAGTGTTTCATCTCAGATTATATGTGGTCTTATGCTTATTGATGCCACAATGTATTGGTTCATGGTGCCTCTATTCCAGCACCTCAGGCTTGAGGTGGTAACAGTGATTGTGCAAGCACAAGTTCTGTGATTTAAGGTGGGCACTCCTCTGCTGAGACTACCACCATATATCCATAGACACAGTGGGGTGCCCGACCCTTACAGGAGCATCTATTTTTCACATGCTGTTTCATTAGAGAATTATGGACACTGGTGGCTGATGCATGGGAGTTGTTAAATTTAAGAAAATCACATATACAGAAAGTGGTTAGCATGTACTATGATAGTTACTATATGTTCGCATGTGTCAATTAGATACATAGCAGGTTAAGTGTCAATATATTTTACAAAAAAGAAGTGCCTGAAATAGCAGTAATAAAATGATGGAAAATGTAATGAAGATTATAAGAGAAAAAGATTTTAAAGAGAATATATGCCATTCCCTAGATGATCACTGTGAAGGTTAATATGAAGATCCAGTATGTAAACAGCTGGGTTATATTTAGCAAATGTTGTCTATGAAACAGAAATTTCTTCTAAAATTGTGATGTGACTGCATCCATTTGGTGGACAGGAAGAGTGCTGTAAATGATGTCACTGCCTCACCAGCTCTATCAATGTGCAATGGAGCAGGTTAAAACAAACTGCTCCTATAGGCAGGGATCCTGTTGAATTGGGAAGAAAAGCATGGAGTTCTCTTGTCACAATCTGCCGAACAAAATTCAGGGTGTCCTCACAATAGGATCCCTATTAGCACAGTCCAACTATTCTCACAGGCTGCACTGCACACTGTTAACCCTGTTGAGGCAGTGACATCATCCCAACATCAGTCTTGTCCACCAAATGGATGCCTCCAAATCCTGATTTAAATTGTGGTTTTCAATGTTTTCATGAAAGCACTTTTCTAAATGTATACTTTCCATACAATTTCTGCATAACTATGGTAACTGTTGAAATAATCATATAGGGAATTGTACAGATTCCCTTTAAGATACTTTTGACTGGTACATTTAACAAACTGTGAAAAGAAATTTCCTGGTTATTTTGAAATTTTATACATGCAGGAGTCAGAGGTTTCTTTTCAGGTGGCAGGATATGCATTCAACAAGTATGTGCTCCTCTTTTTTTTTTGTTTAGTGGGTGATGGTGGCCTCACGGTCATGTCTTGGATACAATAATTTTTTGTTGTTGTTTTTGACCACTGATGTGAAATCTATGTGTTTCGTAGTATTTATATTTTCCTTTGAGAGTTTTTTTTTATGTTTGTAATTTTGCTTGACATTTTCTTTTAATAAAGAATACCCCAACTCCTCATTGGTAAGTGCCATGGGATCTTTTATTGCCACCTGGACAGTGGCCAAAGAAGGACAGAAGGAACCTCTGTTTAATGTCTTATTTGAAAGATGGCACCTCAACAGTGCTGTGCACCCTTGTACTGCACTACAGTGTTAGTTATGCATGTTACTTTATGTATCCGGTGTGGGGTTAGTACCCCAGAATACTTGTGACCTCAGTAATAAATGATGGGGATAAGAAATACAGAGCCAGATATTCAAAACTTTGCCCCTGGGCCAAGTTAACACTGCCCGGCAGGCAAACTTAGCCCAGAGCACAAAGCAAGCTATATTCAAAAGGAATAGCCCTGGGCAAACAGCTTCTAAATATAGCATGGGAATGAGACTGTGCAAACTGGGCTGGGAGTGCAGGGCAACCATAGCCCTGGAATAAGACAGCACTGGATATAGCAACCAGGAAGTGCAAACCACAACAACAACACAGTGCACAGCAACATGAGGGCAGGTAGCGATGAACTATGTAGCCAATGTGTGTACTAGCAAATGTGTGGAACCTGTACAGCTGCAGGCAGCAGCAGATGTGAAAGAACAGCGATCAGAACTGTATAATATTCCCTGAACCGTTAGTGCCACGCTAACACGTTAGCGCGGCTTTAGCAAGGAGCTAAGCTGTTTGCCCGGTGCAAACACGTTTGCCCGCACTAAAATTTGCCATGTTCAAAAGTGACATGTAAATGAGCCTGCTTAGGTAGTCTCTGGGCAAACAGCCAAATTAGCATCTCATTATTCCCTGATTTGCATGCAGTTTGCCCAGCATTACAGCAGGGTCCCACAGCTCCACCTGTAGGTCAGTGTGGAAGCTCAGGGACTGGCCAGGTCTGGCCACAGCTCCACCTGTAGGTCAGTCTGACAGTGCATGATGGTTGCTGCAGGCTACTTGTATACAGTACAGTATAGCATTGTGTGCCCCAGGGGACAACACAGCATAGGTACTAGCGGTGATGGTGCTGCATGCAACTGTCACACTGTATGCCATGCTACAGTCCATAGCAGACACTACAGTAGCAAGGGGGCCAGTAGTGTGAGGGACACAGCAACGCTTATGGTATGTAGGGTAGTGATGACCACTGCACTGTACACAGTGACAAGCCCAGCTTGCAGGTGATTACTGACAGTGGACAGTACTGTTTCACTGTTGTGTGCTCCACAGATGCTGCACCTGTGGCATGGGATGCTCACAGTGACACATACGTGGCAGGCTGTGTGTGTGTGCTATGGCATCTGTACAGTTGTGTGGTATGTGGCTGGGGGGGGCATGTAAGATCCGACAGGTACACAGGTGGTGGAGTATTCCCACTACTGGCCATGTACACTGCGTCGTGTGTCCCAGCCTTGTGGCCACACCTGGGCTGTGGTGAGGTCTGGCCACCGTACACCCTCCCCTCAATTGCCACCATGCCCACATGCTGCATGTGTGTGCTGGCATCTGTTGGTCACCACAGATGTATGATCTGCAGGTGTGTGCTGTATGGCCACACTACCATGATGTCCCCTGTGGGTCAGATCACCCCTTACTGTCTGTGCTTGGCTGGGACTGGTGGCAGCTGTTGGCGTCATGGTGGTGCCATCAGTGAGCAGCATGTGTCCTCCATTTCTGGCATTTTCTAAGTGTCCTGATCATATGTTAGGGTCACACAAGCCATGCTAATCCAGCACTAACACCTCGCAAAGCACCAATGTCATGCAAATCTATTTGCCCAGGGTTAAGACCAGATTTTTCTGGGCGGTATTTTGTACCGTGCTAAGGGTCGCTCTATGTCGTGCTAAACACCTTAGCATGGCGCTAGTTGCTGAATATCTCATACCACCTGTATTCATGTTCACTTTGCCCCTTGCATATAATTATGATTTGCCTGGCACTAATGCAGTTTGCATGCACTATTTGGCCTTTTGAATATGGCAGCCTCACGCTAATTCCACACTAATCCTGTGCAAATGGTTTGCGCACCGTGCAAAGCTTTGAATATCTGGCCTACAAAGTTCATGAGAAATTTAAAGCTCCTTTGTGTCCAAATATGTTTTACAAAGTTCTTCCTGAGGTGTCAGTGGCTCTCTAAGGATGGGTGTTACAATGTGAGACAGATTATATCTGTCTCTCCCACCAGAAGATCTGGCTAACTTTGTATATGTGTGTGTCACATCTACTGTAGCTTGATTATCACAGTGTGCTC
Organism: Neoceratodus forsteri; assembly: GCA_016271365.2. Classification (NCBI taxonomy): domain Eukaryota; kingdom Metazoa; phylum Chordata; order Ceratodontiformes; family Ceratodontidae; genus Neoceratodus; species Neoceratodus forsteri. The sequence goes on along the minus strand of CM057454.1, from coordinate 1,016,429,798 downwards.
TACTGTATGTTGGTCTGCCCAGGATGTCTATTTAATGCCTCTAACTAGTGCAAAATTCTGAAGCTTAGTTGTGAACTAATATGAATGGTTCTGCTCACATTGGCCTCTGTCTAGGGAATCCACATTAGCTATTTGTTAGATTTAAATAGATTTTTAAACATAAATTGAGTGTCAAACTGGTCACAGAACAGATTTTTATATCAATTTGAGCAGAAAAATTCTGACCAAAGGTTATTAAAACTGCTACAGTAAAAGTAGACAATGTACAGTATATGAGGTTGCTTTACATGTCGGTATGATCAGCAGATGCAAAGAGACTTATTGAGGTACAGGTATGCACAGACAGATCAGGGAAGATGGCTTTGCATAAGAAATGCAATGGAGCAGAGCAGAGATTTAAAAGGAGATTATTCCACATGAGGAGGTGGGAAGAGAAGGTAGATTGCCCAAGTCGAGAGTGAGGGAAAGGAAAGATTTGAGTAGAGGGAGCTGTGGTGGGTACAAGGAGGACAGCTGAAAGTAAAAATACAGGAGTAAAACAGGTACCCAGCTTGGCATGGGAGGATTTGGAGGCAACACTTTAAACCACATCTGCTTAAACACTGGGAGGATCATCTTAAGGGCAAGCTAATGAAAGACAGGACGTGTTCGAGGGGCAACATTTGTTGCAGTAAAATATGGCAAGTTTGGGGAGGTGTTTTGGGTGGGTGGTTTTGATGTGGGTGGAGAAATCAAGAGGATGATCTAGTCACACAACTAGGTACTTCAGTGTCATGCAGACTAGGTTTTTTAGCCTAGCAAGTCTTGACTTTTCTGCAAAGATCATGAAGGATGTTTTTAGGCATTTAGTTGGAAGAGATTTAAAATCAAACTGAAGAAAACTGGATGTTGTCAAAGTCACTCTGCAGTGAAGCCTCCAGCTTGAAGATAAGTTTCAGAGGCAAATATATTCTATCACCTGCACAGAATTGAATGTGTGAGGAGACACAAACTAAGGGGAGATCATCTAAAATGACGGAGAAGAGTACTGGAACAGGAATACAGCAGTGGTGCACACCAGAAATAATGGGAAGGGAGAGGGCATCCCAAACTTGGACAGACTGAAAACTGCCAGATACAGTAGGAACAGAAGCAACTGAAAATAAGGCAAGGGTAATGATATTGACACTTTGGAAGGTTTTGGTTAGACCATGTTTAGTATATCTGTTCAATTTAACCTCACTCTGCTCATGGGGTTGACCTAGTCACTGTACATATGTCAGGGATCCTTAATTTGCTGGCAGACAGCCTCAGTTGCTTGAAAGCACATCTTTATGAGGGGGAACTGCAGAGGACCTTGTAGAAAGGCTGTTTGCAATATGAGCAAGGCCAGAGATGGACCATTTTGCATCCCCACACAATGCGAAACTGCTGCTTTTTTGTTGGCTCACTCACTCCAGGGCATTGAAATTGTTTTGTGAATATGTATTGTTCCTCTGCTGGAAAGGGAGATTCCTCCATGCCTGTCCCCCATTCCTCCACTTTGAAGAATCTTCACCAATCTCAGAAAAGAGCCTGCTACCATTATCCTTGTAGCTTTTCTGTAGCCCAGGCAGATCAGTCCATCTATCATATGTCAAGCCGTGTCCTCCTAAAAGGCCATCTACAACAACTCAAAACAGACCTCAAGTATCAAGACTGGTCTGACCTGTATGAAGACAAGGATGTGGATGTAGCCTTTGACCTCTTCATAACCAAATTCAGGTTTGTCTGTGATAAGCATTCCCTGATAAGATCAAGATCGGTCAAATGACACTGCAACCCCTGGATTACTCCAGATCTGCTACAGCAACTCCTCAGGATATCATCTCTGGCAAGTGGCATGAGCACATGGCTCAGCAGCAAACATCCAAAGGGTCAAACAAGCACAAAATGACTGCATGAAAGCCATCCATCATGCAAAATGCACCTACTGCAAAGAAGCCCTGACCAGTTCGGGGGAATAGCAGCAAATCCTTTTAGGACAACCTCAATGACATCACTGGGAAAGACCCCAAAAATGATTCAGCTATGCTCACAATCGATACGGTGCCGTCCTTAGGCCCTTTTCTCATTGCCAACTCCCCTGAATCATTCCTTCATGGATCTAAGCAGCATGCTTCCTGCTAACTTCTTCTATCCCCTCACCACAAATAACCCACAATAGAAACAATTGCCTCTCCATGACCAACTACTATTTCACATCAAAGTAGTCTCTGAATCCAATGCCAGAAATTACCTGGAAAAGGTACTAGGGAAGTCAAGATGCAGTGGGGATGCCTGTAAATGTGTGGGTCTCAATAAACAGATCATACAACCAGATTATGATGCATAAAAAATGCATACTACTGCATTTATGATTTTATTTTAGAGAAACACAAAGCCCCCAAAAAATCCAATATTTACAGAAAGGAAAAATATGTTATTTCTTCACATCAGTTCAAACGTCTGGATATATTTCTCACTTTAGATGCTATAAAGAAATTCCTGTGTTCTCTCCTTCCTCAGTTAATATGAAAGCCTGCACATTACCTCCTTGCTGAGATCCTTCTCTCACCTTGGTCAGAACCCTACTGACCAACCTACTGTATCTCTCTAAGCCTCCTAGTGGAGGGTTTATATAGTGAAGGAAAGGGGTGTGGTTTTCACTGAGCCCCTCCTCCTTTGTGACATCACATTCCCTTGCATCTATAAAACCTGCCATTTCAGGGGTAGCTTGTCCTATAGTAGGACCTTACAGCATGAGACGGACCTCTAGGTAAAACAACTTTTCTTTACAAATGTGAAAAAGTATAAGGATAAACCAAACCTGTATAAGAACAAATAACAGTCTATAACCTTAGCATAGAAAAGAGAGATGAGGGTTGCGCTCCTTATCTGCCTCCATATAAGGTTATAGCTTTTTATTTGTCTTTTTGTTCATATAAGGAAAACATACATAAGTGAACCACTGTAGTATCCATATTTTGTTTCACATAATATGGTACTCTAATCTTTGGACATGCATTATTGTCTTCCCAAATCCCTTGTTTTATATTTCCAGAACATTTTATTATTTTTCTCAAACAGCTTAACTGGCTGCTGCACTTTCAGCAAACAGTCTATCTGGTTGCTGTACTTTCTGAAGGAAGCCTGTTGAGGAACTCAGCCTTCTAAAACATGGCTTAACTTCAGTAATTACAGCTCCTTTTGAATAAATGTTTGACACTTACAGAACTCCAATTAATCTGCCTGTAGTGTTTTAATTATACTCTCTTACTTTAGCCCATTTTCAAGTGTTTTAAAAACAAGGGTATATTTTTAATTGCTTTGGGACTTAAAAATCAGCACCATAGCAACCAAACACAGTTGCTTTCATTTCCTCCTAAATTTAAACTTAAATGTTTGGATACATGGGTATTAAACTCATACAGAAATTGTACAGATTCTATAGCACTTTCCTGCAAACCTGTACTTTGTGTAGCCTAAAACAATTTTTCCGCTGTTTGCAACAATTTTACAGTCTCAGCTTTCCTGACTCACTAATTGAAATTGTAGATGAAGTCTTTTTCCACATCCCAGCCCTCTACTCATTTTGGGGCTTCTTTTAAGAGACACAGCTCCTTTTTTGTATATATATATTTTTTATTCTGGAACACAGGGCTCCTATCTTGTATGCCCTTAGTGTCCTTGATTCTATTTCAGACCCTATTTTTAATATATTATAACAAGATGCAATTTTTTAATACCAGAGCAAAAAAGTGACAGTGAAGACAAGGTAGAAAATTGCCAGGTTGGCCACCCTGACAAGAAAATTAGGATAGATAAGAATAAGCAGAAGAAGACAGGATAGAGTGAAAGTAGAAACAAAAAAAAAGGGGGGGGGGTATTGCATCTTCTCTGTGTCAGCTTTATCCTTCAAAACTGGACCTCCTGTTACAACTCCCTAGACCCAACATTTGTTAGCCTGGCACTTGAGGAAGTTCTTAGCTCACTGACACAAATTATAAACCTCTTGCTCTGTCACTCACAATTCCCTCAATGCTGGAAATCTGTGACAGTTACCCCAGTGCACAAAAGTGGTGATCGGACTCTGCACAATAACTATAGAGCAATCTCGATACTACCCCTGCTCTCCAAGGTCCTAGAGCAGATCATGGCCGATCAACTTGTGGAGTACCTCAGCCATCATCAACTACTGTGTTCTGAACAGCATGGGTTCAGGGGTGGCCATAGCACCATCACAGCCTTGCTAGAATTCATGGGATACATCCACCATGCATTGGACCAAGGCCTCCTGGTAGGAGCCACATTTATTTACCTATTAAAGGCATTTGATACAGTGCATCATGGGCTCCTCCTCAAACAACTGGCTGACATTGGGCTCTCCTCTGAATCTTTGGGCTGGTTCACTAGCTACCTGAGCAACCGCTATCAGCAGGTTAGGATCGGGGATGTGATCTCTGACAGCAGACCATATTAGGACCACTGCTGTTCAGTTTATTCTTAAATAACCTCCCAACCTCTACCTCATGTCAAATGCTCCTTAACGCAGATGATGCAGTTTTATTCACCAGTAGTCAACACCCTGAACATCTGGAGGTGGATCTACAATGTGGCTTTGCATCCACAGAGCAGTGGTTTAAAGACCATAGACTGGTCTTGAATTATAAAAAAAAAAAACAAGACCATGATGTTCTACACCCCACAAAGCAAACACTGAGCCTTCCCACTTGCAATTATGAATGTTGTGGGTGCCACTCTTGAACTTGTTCAGCACTTCAAATATCTAGGCATCACTACTGATTCCACCCTATCATATGCCGAGCACATTGACATTACTGCAAGGGCCATCAATACCAGAATTGGGATCCTGTATTGGTATAGGCACTGTCTCACACATGATGCCTTGAGCACTGCCATCAATAGCTCACTCATTGATTATGGGCTGCTGATCTACAGATCTGCAACAGACACAGCTCTCCACTGCATATCAACCGTAATGAATTAAGCCTGCCATCTCCTCACAGGTGCTGCTAGACTCACACACACCTGTGATCTCTATACCATGGCTGGCCGGCTATAGCTCATTGGAAGAATCAGGTACCAAACCTGCCTCCTTGCCAAAAAAGCCTCCTTAAACCTTCTACCACCAGGATTATGGAACCTACTGACCCCTTCTCAGAGCACAAAGCAAACCAGAAGCGCTGCTTCTCAGGTATTCCATGTGCCAAGGTGCTGCACTACCTTGGCTCAGCGGGGTTTCTCATACTGGCCCCTCTGGACAAGTGCGCTACCTCAGGACATCTGTGATTCAGCAATGATTGGATCTTTTAAACACAAACTGCACCAACACCTTCTCTTCATGGGTACCTGTGTCTGCCCCCACTAAATCCCGCCTCAAGTCAGTAATCCCATTGCTGTAGTCTGCATTTACTCTCTAGCACTTCTTAATCCTGTCACTGTTCCACTGGGTAGCCCTGACTTTGCACTTCAGTGACCTACTGTCCTCTCCCATGGTGCTGTCACACTCTCCCACCTCTCTTCCCTACCCATACCCCTCCACCTCCTACCCCCACCCACCCCTTCCTCTTACCATTACCTCTTCATCTTCTACCCCCTTCTCCTCCCTCTATCTACTCCACTGATTTTTGTCTCTCCTTGACATAGGCATACATTGTACAATGCCTCAGTATAGTCTAACCATAAACTTTATCTGTATTGTTGTAACATAACACGTGTTTGTATATTTGCTACTGAACCATTCTGTATTTGAATGTTTATGTATCACTCTGTACTTGTTAACTGACATGGAACCAATTAATGAGCATCTGCTCACTGGTGCTATCCAAGATTTCAAAATAAATAAACAAATCTCTGCTGTGGGAACTGGCAATAGAGCTTCAATTGCCACTGCCCCTGCACCTGGACATTCTGTCACAGAATTGTTTCACATTGCTGTACCTGGACCTGTGGCTCCATGCTTGCCTCAAGGAAATAAATGTGCCTCAGATTGGCATTTCAGCTGTTATCCTGAAAGTCAGGAAACCTTCCACCAGAAGTACCTATTCACTGAAGTGAAAGTGTTCCATTAGGTAGTGCCAGGCAGCTTCCATAGACTCCTTTCTGTGTCCTGTGCAGTGCAGACTGAACTACCTTCTTACCCTCTCTTGGTCAGGCTTCCAGTATTCCACAGTGAAGGTTCACCTCTCCTCTCAGTATGTAGTGACAGACACCTTCCCTGGACCTTTTTCTGAGTTCTGTGCAGAATACTGGGCTACACCTCTCAGCTCCTGCTATTGCAGCTCCACTTACCCACCTGCTTAACCTTTCCTTCAGTCTCTGCACTCTTCCCCAGCCTTGGAAGATGACCAGAGTTGTTCCACTTCACTAAGAGGGTGATCCATCTTCTCCTGGTAATCATCCTCCCATCTCCGTCCTCCCCGCCCTCTAAACTGCAAGAGAAACTGACCCACACTAGGCTCCTCAATTTCTTTTCATCTACTGACTTCCTATCACCTTTTCTGTCTGGCTTCTGGAAACACCATTCTACAATCTCCTCCCTGCTGCATGCCATTTATGCTATCTTCTCCTGGATGGACCAGGGGCTCATTATCACAGCAATATTTGTCGATCAAGCCAAAGCCTTTGAATCTGTGTCCCACCTGCTTCTCCTGGACAAGTTGAGAAATGCTGGCTTCTCTGGCCTTGCTGATGCTTGGTTCAACTCTTACCTAACTGTCCATTGATAATCGGTACAAGTTGGTGGTTACCTGTCACCTCTCCTTCCTATCCAATCTGGGGTTCCACAGCTCCATCCTTGGACCTCTCCTTTTTTCAGTCTTCCCCAATGAACTCCCCTCTACCTGTGTCAACTCACATTTACACAGATATGCATATGACATAGTCATCTTCACCTCTGGTCTTTCCTTTGCAGCTGTAGAAAACCAGCTCCAGCGGGACTTTAATGTCCTTCACTGGTTTCATTCTAACCAACTTAGAGTTAACACTAAAAGGACAGTCTCCAAACCTTTGGTACCAGTCAAAAGCTAGCCAGACTCACTGTCCCCCTGTCTTCACCACTATGGATGGCACCCCACGTGAAGTGGTTCAGTCCTTTAAGTATCTGGGGGTGTGGCTTAACAGTAAGCTTGACTTCTCAAGCCACATAGGTGCCATCCAAACCAAGCTCCGTCCCAACCTTGGTGCCCCCTATTGTTAATGAGATAGTCCATCTCTACATGTCCACAGGGAACTGATTACCAAAATGGTGCTCCCTGTCTTCCTCTAGGCAAATGTAGTCTGTGGCTCTGCCCCCTCTATTTGCCTCAGCAGACTAAATACCCTTCTTAACTCCTTCTGCCATTTTGCATCCAACTCTCTTCTATACACACATCATTACTTGCTTTACTCCTCCCTTTCCATCCTCCTTCTGCCATTTCGCCGACAGGCCTATTCATCTCCAAATATTGGTTCAACACTTTTCCCTCCTACTTCTCCTCACTCCTATCCCGAATCCCCCCTTCTTCTCCCTCACTGTACTCTAGGGACCATTACACTTTTGCTATTTCCCACCCATGAACCTCTGCTGGACAATCTGCATTCTCCTAAGGCTTCTCTCTCTCTCTCTGGAACCAACTCCCCATCTCTCTCCATCTCTTCCCATCCTTTAACTCCTTTAAATGCCTGTTGATACTTCGCGCCCCCACTTGCCCCTGCTACTCTTCTTCCAGTCATCCTTGAAGTTTTGATTTTAACCCATGCACGTTTTTAGTTGTGGTTCTAAGCACTGCACTTCATGTTTAATTGTGGTACATGCAAATTCTCTTTATTTTTTCTATTATTGTAACACATTTGCTCATCTGTCTGTACAGATGTTTATTTATTGAATTTTGATGACTGGATAGGCCCACTGAGCCCCGAAGGTCCCTTTTTCAGGGGCGACCCAGGAGACAGAAACAGTACAATACAGTCAGGTAGTACAGGGTGCAGAGAAAGTAGACATGAAATTCAAGGTTACAATAAAGGCAATATTTCAATATATTGAACATAAGTGCAACAATTGAGGGAGTTGAGGCATGCTTTTGGAGTCATTTTGGGTGATAAAAGGAGAGAGATTGGTGTAGGATGTGGGACCGGGGGTGACTATCCACTACCCTGACAATGGCACAAGCTTGCCCCAAGCAGGTGGGATTTGAGCCTTGTGTGAAAGTTTAACAGCGATGGGACTTCCTGTACTAAAGGTGGGAGAGTGTTCCACAGCTTAGGGGCAGTGTGAGCAAAGGATTTGCCTCCCATGTTAGTCTTGACTCTGCGGATTGCTGGTAGCGACCGACTGGTGGTCCTGAGTATACAAGGGTTAGACTTTGGAATGATTATTCTTGTAAGGCTAGGTGGGGCAGCCGGGTACTGCAGTTTGTAAGCAAGATAGAGCAGAGGGTACTGAAGATGAGCCTCAAAGGAAGGCCATTGAAGCTGTTGTTTTGCTATTGTCTACTGCTGTTTTGCTCCATCTTCGCCTTCCCCCATGACATAGCTGGAAATGAGCCTTTGCTCAGTGTGCCTTTCCTGGTTACCAAATTTTGAAATAAATAAATAACTAAATAAACATATTCTGACCATGTCTTGGTCAGGCCGCCAGTGTTACTCAATGAAGGTTCACATCTTGACCACTTCAGGTTTCCACACCCATTTAGGGGGAAAGCTGGTAGATTGGCTTGATGTGGTGTGCAAGTGTTTGAAGGGACTCCTACATATGGATCCATTGATGTATAGACCAGTCCCTGTCTGGGACTTCAACCTTGTTCTTGAGCCCCTGACAAAAGGCCCGCTTTGAGCCTGTGGTTTCCTGTGACTTAAAGTTATTGTCTTGAAGGCCTTGTTTTTTTTTGTGGTTATAATCTTGGCCTCACATGTCTCTGAACTATAGGCCTTGATGGGGATTGGGTTGCCTTGTGGACTCACCCTAAATTACTGCCTAAAGTGATGTATGATGTCACACTGAATTAGTCCACTGACTTGAATATTACCCTCTCTTCTCCTCAGAACCAACAAAGTTGCTGATGCACTCAGTGGATACATAGAAACATAGAAGTTGTCAGCAGATAAAGACCCCTTTTGCCCATCCAGTCTGCCCATCTTTCCTGCCTACTGTGCCACCTCAGCTCTTGTACAATCTCTGGTCATCCACATGCCTTTTGTTCCTTCCACGGTCCCCTTATATCTGCCCCATGCATGCTTGAATCCTGCAACTGTTTTGGTACCTACCACCTCCACTGGGAGGCCATTCCAGGCTTCTACCACCCTCTCTGTGAAGAAATATTTCCTTACATCCCCTCTGAGCCTCCCCCCCAGCTTCATAGCATGACCTCTTGTCCTTAAGTCTGTCTTTCTGTGGAAAATGCTACCTTCCTGTACCTTAATACCTATTATGTATCTGAATGTTTCTATCATAACCCCCCTTTTCCTTCTTTTCTCCAGCGAGTACACATTTAGTTATCTTAGTTTCTCCTTGTAGGGCTATTGATGCAGTCCCTGCACCATTTTGGTTGCCCGCTTCTGTACTGCCTCCACCCTAACCCTATCCTTCTGGAGTGGGGCATCCAGCACTGGACAAAGTACCTGAGGTGTGGTCTTACCAGTGACCAGTACAGGGGGAACACTACCTCCTTCTTCCTACTGGTGGTACCCCTTCCTATGCACCCCAGCATTCTACTAACTGTTCCCACTGTCTTTGCACTCTACTTGGCTACCTTCAGGTCATCAGAAAAGATTACCCACACATCCCTTTCCTGTCTGGTGGTTGCCAGTATCTTCCCTGCCAATTGGTACGTAGCCCCCTGGTTTCTGTGCCCCATGTGCTTGATTTAGAACTTTTTAACACTGAAACCCAGCTGCAAAACACTTGACCATTTTTCTAATTTCCATAAATCACTCCTCATTTTTTCCACCACCCTGGTGTGTCCACCCTGTGCAGACTTTTGTGTCATCTGTGAACGGGCAGACTTTCCCTTCTAGCCCTTCTGCAATGTCACTGATAAAAACATTGAACAGAACTGGTCCTAGTACTGACCCCAGAGTCACCCTGCTTGTCACCCTGCCTTCTCCCGAGCGGACTCCATTTACCACCACCTTCTGACTTAACCAACTTCTTACCCAGTTTACTACTTTTTCTCCCACTCCAAGACTGGCCAGCTTGTTCACCACAGGATCCTTAGATACTATTTTGACCACACCAAGGACTGTGCCCTGTCCTCACAACCTTTTGTTTCCTTTGCACCTGGCACTCCAGGTAGGCCTGCCTTAAATCAGTGTCTGTTCTGAATTTCTTCTTGTATCTTGTTCTGTTCTACATGGGCAGAGCAGGGTCTCCCTAGCACTCTGACAGGGAATGCCACCAGGGGCATGGCAGTCTCCATAGTTTGTTTTTGGTTTGTATCAGTCTTGGGTATTTTCAGGGCTGGTACCTGCCATAGGATCTATAGTTTTGCCAAGCACTGTAGTCTAGACCTCATTTCTTGTTGGAGAGCTGTTTTTGGTCATGCTGTGTTGCAAGCCCTGCTGTCTTCAGCATATAATACTTTTTTCCTACAGCCTCTTAAGTTGAAGGTTTTACTGCTAGGGTAATCATCCAATGTACTGTATTTTGGCCCATATGGAGGAGATACCCTCAAAACAGACAGGTTTGTTACTGACCAGTAACAGTAGATCTTAAAAAGATCTCCCCCACATAGCCAGACAGTACATAGATACTTAAAATATGATAGCAGAAAACTACCAATAAGCCCACCCTGTTTGACCACCCTACCTAACTACTCTGCACTGGCCTTAGTGGCCAGCCCCCCTTTGTTCCTGCCACCCCATTTCAAACTAATACCATATGCCTGTCCCATGCCTGTTTGAAGTTGCTTCCTGATTTGGCCTGCGTCACTTCCTCCAGCAGCTTGTTCAACTTGTCCACCACTCTTTCTCCAACCTGGCTATAAGTCTATCTGCTGTTTCTCCAGTAAAACAGCAGACATCTATTTTACCATAGGGTATGACACCCTTTTTCTTTGTATGTCCCTCACAATTAAATCCCCTAGTATGTTTACCTTGCTCTTGCCCTCTTTGGGGTTTGACCCACTCCAGGGCATGCCTTTCAGCAGTGCCTGCCTATTGGGCAAGCTGGTTCCTTTTCCCCTTTGTGGGCAGTTTGCTTTTCCCACCCACTGATCCAGTCCATGAAGGATTTTCTTCTTTCTGTCATTACTAAGTAATGCATGTTCTGCCTTTCTGGTGCCTGGTATATAGCAAAGAATATTTTTTGGTTTGCTTTCTTTGCCTTTGTGTGTATGACTGGTGGCAGTGGCCCCAGTCCTGTCATTGATGAATGTTAGACCTCCATTGATCAACGGCATGAACAAAAGTGAATTGGGCCCATGTTCATTACAAAGGCAACAGTGTGTGGTGTCACTGATGTGCACATAGGCACATTGATGTAGGTGGTCCCCCATAACTGTAAAAGTTAGCCCCAAGGTCCTGAAACCGATGGCTTACAGTTCAATTTATTATGGCTCTATGGTAGGGATCCCCTTGAAGATTGACTTTTATTCGTAAGTAACGTACATTTCATTTTACAGTACTTTCTAGCTACTTTATTATCTTGGTCACATTCTCACTCTTGGAAATCCTCAATCACTCACATTGCAGCTCTGCCAGCTTCTCTGATTCTGTAGAGTAAGTCTTCAGCTACTGCAGTGGTGCCGAAAAGTTCTGAAAAATGGTAGAGCCAAGGATATATGGAGTATCCTGCCCCCCACCCCATCATTTTTGCCCCTCTCCCACCAAATTCCTTTAACTTGATTTGTGAATCATGCAGAGATAAATACAGTAACATAAGTGTATTAAGCCACCTACCTGCTTGAACATGTGAGCTGATTCCAGCTCGAATGTTCAGTTCTGCAGCTCCAGCAGCAGACTAGAAGAGCCGTCCTGGCCCGTTCCACTACCAGTATGCTAACAACAACAAGTTACAACAACCTTAATTGGGTCAAGGCACACCACACACTTGCTTTGCTTGCTTCATCCTTCATTTTTGCTTACAATTGATCACAACACAAATTGTTTTTATTGATCTTCAGGCTTCAATCATCCTACACTACACAATTTGTGTCTTGCTGCTGTCTCTTTACTTCACTCAGTCAAGTGGTCAAACCACTTAACACTCAGTCTGTTTTGATTTAGCATTTTATCATTCTCTATGCCATTTATTTTTTTTTGCCTGGCTGAACCGTTTACCACCCCCCAATAAACAGACCCCTCCTCCTCCTCTGCCCCGATCTCTCTCTCCATTTGACCATTCCATCAGGTCATAAAGCCACCCAAAGGCACAGATTCAAAAAAGAAAAGGCAAAGCACATCAAAGTTTCATCTCTGTTCAGTCCTTCTTCCTTCCCAATCAATTATTTGTTTTTACTTACTCAGAAGGAACCGTCCTAAGCCTGCCTCACCTGGCCTGGTATGACTGCCGTGCCAGCCTGCAAAGTTTTCAGCCCACTCCACAGCCTCCTCCATCCTCCTGCCAGATGGATGCTAGTGGAACTGACCATCCTGTGCCTGACCACAGTCCGTGACTGAGTCATCTCACTGATGTTACCTGACTGACTGAACACAGCCTGTGTTTCTTGTGCTTGGCTCTAGTTGGCTGCCGTGCATGGCTGCTGATCAAGACCTGCTGTGAATGTGAAGGTCATACCACTGTCACTGCTAGTGCTAGGCCTAGCTTGCTGCCACTGGGCCTGCACTGTTTTATTGTGAGATTAGTAGTGTAGGTAGCAGTAGCCTACGTCAAGCTAGCCTAGCTCACACCCCTTTGCCCCTTTAACCACCGAGGAAGAGACTCAACAAATGCTGCTGTGACGGGACTTATGTGACTCGAGAACTCAGTGGTCACTGCTCAGTGCTCAGTGACTCCTCCACTCTGAGCTGTTTAGCCCAGTCTGTGGTAGGAAAGACTGTCATGTGATGCTGACTTGCATGCTCTTGCTCCTACAGGTCTTGTGTGTGTCAATGACACTGTCACCGACTGTGTCAAGATCAAAACTGCAGTAATGTTTACTAACTGAAGAGCACAGGAGGAAGGAGGCGCTGCAGGCAAGACAGTCCCAGATAGCAGTTGCTGGCAATGGCAATAAATACTCCTGAGGTGAAACTTGAAACAAAAAAGTACTAGAGCCATGCCCTACCTCTTTTAAAAGTGGTAGAGCCATGGCTGTTATGGTCCCCCCCCCCCAGCTCTAGTTCCTATGAGCTACTATGTTTACTTTTTTCTTTCAAATGTCCTGGTGCTAAACTGCTATGGTCACCAATGTTGGCAGTTTTTGAACTACTCTTATTACACTCCCAGAATGTCACAGTACCCACCACCACCATATTTAAATAGCTACACTCACTTACTATCTTTCTCACCCGCATGCTGTTCTGAACATCTTGGAACACACAGCTTCTTCTCAGATGGCTGGCTGGTGACTGCTGGAAACTTCTGTTGGACAGATGTTAGTGCAGCTCATAGTAAACTCTGCAGCAGGGTGTACTGCTATTTGGCTGTCAACTGTCTAGGCAAAGTGGCAGACATGGTACATTATTGCTAGACAGTTTTCAATGGAGAACAAATGGAAAATAACCATTATACCTGATTGTCCTTACTTAGCATGTATTGTAAATGTGGAGTCCACTGTAACATAGGCCAGACATAATCTGTTATATGGCTTCCTGCAGGAGCAGAGTTTGGAGACCTGTGTCAGCAGGGAAGGTTTAAGAGAGTAGATTGTGGGCAAGAGATAAATAGAGAGTGGAAGATTATTCCAGAGAGTTGGAAGATGAACAGGAGAGGTGGACTGGCAAGTGGAGGTTTTGTAGCGAGGGATATGGAAAGATCAAGCATCAGATATGTGAAGGGAGTATGAAAATGGAATGGAGTAGATTAGGAGAGAGGAGAGGTGTGCAAAAATGGTAGCAAGCAATTATTTAGCCAGAAGAGTGGAGCAGTGGAGGGAAGAGAAAGAGGGAGAGACAATAGGCCTACAAGAGAGGGAGAAAGAGGCCAAGATAAAGAAAGCATTGATGGGTAAGGTGTGGAGCATTTAGAGCAAACCTCAGTAATGGGAGAAAGAGCTAGTAAGGCTAGAGTAGATTTAGGGGCAGCACTGTAAACCATATCCATGTTGTCAATACTAACATGACTATTGTGAGGATAATATCAGTGCAGACATGGAGTGGAATGATGGATTTGCAGTGGTACAGTGCACCTAGATTGGGCTGGAGTTTTTATGTATAATGTCAATGAGGGTGGAGAAACTGAGGTGTTTGTCAGCCACACAACAAGATCTTTACAGCTGTGTACATGTTGAAGTCAGGTTTCATCTACAATCCTGCAATATGTATTCGCTGGGGGGGGGGAGGCTATGATAGAGACTTTTAAATACTTCAATAGTGTAAATAAGGTACAAGAGGGTAGGATCTTTAAAGAAAATATGTTCAGTAACAAGCAAAATCAAATGGTTATATTAAATGCATGCTGAAAATAGAAAATAGAGTTAAAAATCTACGTTTCGACCTTAGGTCTTCTTCAGGAAATATCTAAAAGAGAGATAGAGAGGAAAAAAAAAAATTTCGAAAGGTCGAAATGTAGATTTTTAACTCGATTTTCTATTTTCAGCATACATTTAATATAACCATTTTGTTTTGCTTTTAGACCACATGCTGACGCAGCACTTGGTTTTTGTTTTTTTCAACAAGGGCCCATGATATGAAAATAGAGGGAGGTAGACTTACGGGTAAAGGGTGGTGGATCCATAGAACAGCCTCACGGCAGAGGTTGTAGGGGCAAAAATGGTAGGGGAATTCAAACAGACTTAAAGGAACTCTAGCGATAAGAAAGAGAGGGTAAGCTGCAGATCACTTAGAATTCATAGTGTATGAAACAGGTAGGGAAAATGCGAAGACTAGGTGGGCCAAACTGTCCTTATCAGTCATCAGATTCTATGTTTCTGCAGACTGTGATTTTTTTTATTCCTTTGTAACTAGATGAGGCCCACTAGGCACAAGTACCAGTTTTAGAACTTCATTGCCCTCTGCTTAGTACCAAAGGTCATGGAAACAGCATGTTTGTCACTGAGAGTTGATTTGAGCAGAATCAACTTTGGACATTATCAAAGTCCTGCTAAAACAGCCATTCCAATAATGGGACAGCGGCTCCAGAAACAAAAGGTACCATGTCATCTGCATATGTGTGGGTATACAAGGAAACACAGACAAGGGGAGGGAGGTAATTTAAAAAATTAAAAAGAGGATGGGGACAAGAATGGAGCTCTGATGGACACCAAATCTAATGACCAAGGGGAGGATAAGATGTCACCAACCTGACTGACTGGCACCAGTCAGACAGATAGGAATGGAAAAAAAACTGCTAAGTTGGACAGTCTCTGCCATCCATTAGATTATACTGTAATAGGGTACAGACCTGTTTGAGGAAAATGGCTGATGTGGTTTGGCTCTGGTCCATTCCATTAAGTCAGTTGCCTGCATAAGGATGGAGACAATGGAGTGATGCTTGTGGAAACCAAACTGAAAAAAATGAAAGGATAAGGGAGAGTTGAGGAAGAGGGGAACTAAAAGAGAATATGTTTTTACTGGTCCTTAGGCAAGGAAGGAAGGAGATAGGACAGTAATTTCTAAGGGAGTAGGAGTCACCCCACTCCATGGTGGGCAGGAGGATGGGGGAGATCATTAACATGCTCCAAAGTCTGTGGGAAGGTCCTTAGCTGAAAGGAGACATTTAGGAGGGTGGCAATAGGAGCAGCGATAGCAGGAACAGACAGTTGAAATAGTGTGTGGTGGTTTTAATTAAGAGTTGGTGGCAACATACTTCTTGTATTATCAAAAAAGTTACAAAAGATCCAGAAAAAAAGATGATTTGGTACCTTTTATTGGACCAACCTATATGTTACAAAAGAAAAGAGGTGCTTAAGCTTTTGAACTACACAAAGTCTTTCATCAGAAGCTAATACCAGTTGTTTTGGAAGAATACATTCTATTAAAGACCAGATCATACATAAAAAAAAAAGTTGTAAAAAATCCGATTAGCCAAAACCTTGCATTTAAAAATCAAATTAAAACCATATAGAGAACACAAGCTGACTACTAGCAAGGAAAGGCATTTCAAGGTCAAATGACACAGACTATATAACTCCCTTCTTGAAAAAACTCATAAAACAGGCAGAGTCTCATCGAAAAGGAAAACATTTCAAGGTTAAAGTTGCAGAATGAATCACTCAATCTGAGAGAAACCACAGAACACATCTAATTCAGTTAAGAACTTGCCTGTGTGTGTTAGTGCAAACTTTAGAAAATAACAGTGATTTTAAACCCTGAGTTAGAACAGGCTAAGAAATCATAGTAGATAATGCTAAAAAGTCTTCTAAATAAGAATTCCCCTTTGTGTATGTCAATTAGTTGGTTTATAGATAAGCTGCCCTAGCGTGAACAATACATATTCACAAGCTGTTTTACACTTTCATACAGTGTTAGCCCTATCAGAAGATGCATGTCGTCAGTCCTATGCTCAACGAGTCAATATTATCCATGCGTATTAAAACATACACTACTCAACCATAATCCATCTGCAACTTTGTACCAAATGGCAAGAGTTTGTGCACAATTAAAAATTAAACCTAACAAAAAAAAAGTAACAGAATGATTTATTCCCAGACAACCTGAGGTTTATTTATTAAATGACTACCACAAAATTCATGGAAATAATCAGTCAAAAAAGATGATTTCTCTTGGTGGAATGACTACTAAGTAGATGATTTTAAAACACCAGAAATGACCTGGACATAAACATTTTCAATGTCAAGAATGGAAAAACAACGTCCAGTAGTCACTTGTTTTTTTGAGAATTTGGCCAGACATAGGCACTGTTCAATAGCCATTTCAGAACAAGACACAAGATCACATACAGTGTTTTTTTCTCTTAGGAATTGTCTTGTGTTGTAGGGAATTATGTAAGTAGTAAACAGTAGCACTGTAGTTTACATATCATGACATAATTTCTTTCCAATGAGGATTGTTTATTTCTAAACATTCCAGGCACTCTTAAAACCGTAAGAGGTGTCTTCATGCAAGCAGTTTTAAAATTCTGAAGTTGTAAGTTTAGCTGGAACTGTCCACTTTTCTCATCCGTGGCGGTTGTTTTATTTTTTACAGTGTAATACATTTTGATTTTGAATTAAAATTCCATTTTTTTAAAACTGAAATTGTTAATATGATTTATGATATATCCATATGTATAATGCTAGCATCTCTTATAGTTGTAAGTGTGCCTACTCAGGTCCTTCGTGTGCCAGAGCTGCCCAAATTGCTTTTGCAGTTCTCTCACCCATAGAAATCAAGAAGGCAGTCTTATAAGAGATGCCATAACTGTACATATAAACAGATTAAATAAATGCATTTGTCACTAAACAAATAGGAGACCTGCAGTTCATTTTCAATTGAGATTTGTATGAACTTTTATTTTTCGTCTTGGATTGCACTGTGCGTACCAACAAGGTCATGGTGTAATAGTGTATACCTCTATTAATCTTCTTGTTTTAGGAAAATAAAACATAGAAGCATAGAATGTGATGGCAGATAAGGACCACTTGGCCCACCTAGTCTGCCCATGTCCCTACCTAATGGATAAGCTGCAGATCCTAGTTAACCAACAGCCTACTTCCTCCTACCCCCCACTAGAATTGCCTTATGTCTGTCCCATGCATTCTTGAATTCCCGCATTTTTTTTGACTCCAATACCTCCTCAGAAAGACCATTCCATGTAGCCACAACCCTCTCTGTGAAAAAAATACTTCCTCACATTACCTCTGAGCCATCCCCCTTCTATCTTCAAATTGTGTCCCCTTGTTTTTGCACATCTCATTTTCTGAAAGATGCTGTACTCTTGGACTTTGTTGATTCTCTTGAAGTACTTGAAAGTTTCTATCATGTCCTCCTTCTCCCTCTTTTCCTCGAGGGTATACATATTAAGTTCCTTTAGTCTCTCTTCTTATGTCTTCTGGTGTAGACCCTGTACCATTTTAGTTGCCCTCCTCTAGACAGCCTCCATCCTGTCTCTGTCCTTGTGGAGATGGGGACTCCAGAACTGCATGCAGTACTCCAGATGGGGTCTCACCAACTGTCTGAACAGAGGGATAACAACTCTTTGTTTTCTACTGGGAGATGACTCTCCCTATGTATCCCAGTATCCCACCATCCCACCCTACTGCCTTCTCACATTGCTTGCCCACCTTTAGGTCAAGAAAAAAAATGAATGTAACTAAAAATCTGCATGCTGATAAATATTAAACAAGTCAAAGTGATTACATTTTGGCATTCTCATGTATATAGTTTTTGGACTATAGTAGTTTAATTTGTCCACTAGGGATTTTCAGTGTTGTTTTAATGAAGTGCCATAAAATCACAACAGAAAAGAAAGCCTTTATCGGAGTTATCCTAGCAATTAGTAATATACTCATGGGTATTGTATTTAGGAAATTCACTAATGGATGGCCTCAATCAGCTTGCCTTCAAATATGGAACAGCTTCTGCAGCTCTTTGGCCCTTGGGAAATGATGCATCTCATTTATCTCTTTTTGTGAAGGCAGGCAAACAGCAAGCTCAAACATTCTAAAAACAATCGGGTTTCTATATTTTCCGAAACTTTAAATTATGGAATAAGTGAAATAGGTTTGTGCCAAGAAAAATAATAATATTTCACAATAAAATACATACTGTATAATGTATCCGCAGTCATCAAATCTTGTGTAAATGCCTCATGTATTAATGTGCTTTCCTTAAGAATTAAAAGAAAATGGTTTCTTGTAAACATTTTTACAATAGTACTGTAAATTAATTTCCTAACATAATAAATACATATATGTGAGTCAACTGAGGCCTAATGTAGCAGGCTGCAATACAAAGTTGAGGGCATAAAGTCAAAGACAGGACAGAAAACCTGAAATGCATGTGATGCTCCAGCCATGGTTATATGCACTGCTAAGCTAGCCAGAGGGGATCTTTGGGTATATGTGGGGAATACTTAATACTTTAAGCATGAAAAACCCAGAGGACCTACTGTACCATGGAATTCCCTAAGTGGTGGCAGTAATAGATGTGTGCCTGCCCAGTCTTGTAACAAGTCAACATACAGACAAAACTACAATTGAAATGGATGAGGATAAAATATAAAAACTCAGGATAATGCTGATAATCCAAATGAACTGAAACTGAAGGCAAGTTTACTAGCTTATTCTAAATTACCCACACACAATTTTAATACCAGACATAGTTAAATATGTGGTAGACTCAGAGGCAAGACTTAAAAAGCTGATAGTGCCGAAATACAGTAGCAGTCTTAAAATATTTTTATTCTTAAAAGTAGCCAGTTCTAACATTTTATTTGTGAAGTATGCTTCTTTTTCCATTTGCTCATTAGAAGATTTTCTACCTGACAGTTGTGGGAATGATTTAAAGAGCAGTATATTACCTGGTACAGTGTATGCCGCTTATAGTGGACTAGTTTGTCTAAGTGACTTTTGTACATTATAAGCGGTGTCTGACCTGAGCAAAATCTCAGATTTCCAATTTCCTGACCCAAAGAAGACATGCTGTTACTGCTGTACAGTGTAAACCCCATGAATACCTTCACCTGCCATTCTCCTTCCTCTTATGCTACTGCTTCCTTGCACAGTACTGCATTCACTGTCTCTCTATTTATTGTCATGTGATGACTATGACTGCTGTGGGAGAGGTCAGATCTCTGACTCTCTTCATGGAGAGAAGACATGCTAGCAGCATGAGACCTTTCACTGTCTCCATGGAGAAAGAAAGCCACAAGTAGAGTTAGATTCTGAGAGTGGGGATTTATAAAAGAAAGATGCAAGCAGGGTCAGATTCTTGGGGTGGGGATTTGTGAAAGAAGAAAGCTGCAAGCAGCAACAGATTCTCAGGGGCAAGGATTTGTAAAAGAATGAAAGTTCTCAAAGCTTCAGATTTTTGGGGGTGGGGATTTTGTAAGAAAGCTGCAAGCCATGTCAGATTCTTAGAGCGGGGATTTGGTAAAAGCACAGAGGGCTCTGCTATGGCTGCTGTGACTGCTACAGGAGGGGATAATTAGTACCTCGTTAGGAGACTGCAGTGATTAGGTGCTATCAGGAAAGCCCATTATTACCTCCACAGCTGTGGTCAGGTAGCCTCAAGAAGTGTTGGGGAGGCTACCTGATCACAGGTGTGGAGCTGTTAGTGGTCATCAGGCACCTGTTATAGTAGGTGTCCCTAATCCACTATGGCCAGTGGATTTACAGTGGACTGCATTAGAATTGGCTTTTTGAATATAGGGTTTTTCTGTTGTAAGCAGCTGTCCATTGTAAGCATGAATGGTATAAGTGGTACACAGTGTACCTAACATACCTAGTTCTTTCCCTCCTCATATAGTATTGCATCAGCATTATCTTACTCAGTGGGACATAACAAGAGGCTGCTATGGCAGCAGGTGATTGGCTCATCTTGTTCAGTTGCAATGTCACAGTCAGTAAGATCACAACA
Organism: Neoceratodus forsteri; assembly: GCA_016271365.2. Classification (NCBI taxonomy): domain Eukaryota; kingdom Metazoa; phylum Chordata; order Ceratodontiformes; family Ceratodontidae; genus Neoceratodus; species Neoceratodus forsteri. The sequence goes on along the minus strand of CM057454.1, from coordinate 1,016,409,182 downwards.
TTGATGAGGAATGAAGGGGACTACAACTAGATATGTCAGTCTCCAAGCAGAGTATAGTTCCATGCATTACACCGAGCACAGTTAGGTAGAAAATATTTTAATAAGCAAAAAGGACAAGGAAAAGTACTTCTGATATAAAAAGTAACATCTGCCTACATTAAAAAAATTATATTCATTTTAAGCAGTGCACTAGTTCTTTCAAGATTAAACGTTGGCATACAGTGCCCTCCTAGGTCAGTTGAAGCAGGTCAACTAGGGGGAAAATCTGCTAACCTCTCATATAGTAAAATGAGTCCATTAGAATATGTTTGGTTTCCAAAATAAAAATAATTTCTGGGGTCTCTTAAAGTACTTGCATATCTGAACTTGCATACAAACTGGTCTGTAAGGTGACTGGCCTGGTCAAAAAATTATGTAGAGAATAATACAGAGGAGATGGGGCTAAACAAGATTTTATTTACACATCTGAGGTAAGGGTGAGCTAAGTGTCCCAGCAGCAACTCACATGTGGCTTCAATGGGGGGTAAAATTCATACTACTAAGGCTCGTACTTAGGATGGAGTAGAGCTAAGAGACTTGTGCCAATAATGCTCCAGATTAGTTGTAATAATTAATTATACCACCATTCATCAGATAATGATCTAGTTTCTTTTTAAATTCAGGTTTTGTACTACTGATAACAATATCCAAGGGTAGGGGATTCCAAGGATTTATAACACATTGTGTAAAGAATTTCATCTTGGTGTTTTAAAATTTTGTGCTGAAAGTTGCAAGGGGTGACTGCATGTGTTCTGAGTTATCTGTTTAATTCTATATTTAATTCCTTTGAGAATCTTTTTTTTTGTACTGTGTATTTATAAATTTTGCAAGCACAACTTGCAATAATAAAAAGACATGCACGAAAGGATACAAAATGTACATGTCATTATATCTACTTATAAAGGATATAGTGTGACACCTTTCCAACAGGTACATCATAGAGGAAATACAAATAAGTAACAGTAGGCAATAGAGAAATAAACACATCAGCTGTATGCAGCATAGAGTTTTATAGGGTTACAAGTTGCAGTAACTTGGTCATAAAACTGTTCCCTTTTTACCATTCTGCCCAGGTATATCAAATAGGAACCTGGGTCCTGAGCAACCCACATAAGCTAATTCAAAATAAGTTCAAAAATAACTTACTTTCCCAAGGGGAGAGTCCAGCTTGACAAATTTATAACAGTGATATTTAAATAAAGAAAAAACTGCTCACTAACAATAAACATCAGAGTGAACAATCAATATAACAGCCAAAAACTCTGCATTTAAATTGCGGTTTGAAAAGCCCATGTTTAACAGCCCTACTCTAACTTAGCATAGCCCCTGAGTACAATAATATATGGCTAGAAGAAAGTTATACAGTAGGTTTATTTCATAATTCAGCTGTGTGGAGCAGTGCAGACCTGAGTTAAGAAAAAAAAACGCTCAACTTGGGTGCCTAAGAAAGTGAAGTACAGTTTTGTACGGGATCCACACTGATTCAGTCTGCCATGTGGTTCCAGTATGCAGGTGGCCATTTTGACCCATTGTTTCTGTATATCAAATTCTCATATTTAGTGCCCAACCCCCAGCAAAGCTGAATGACAAATTGAAAAATATCCATTAATTAAATATATAAAATGAAATACCTTGGCACAATATCTTCCTATCATAAACTTTCTATAGAGCCCATAAAGACAGACGAAAGTTCTGCCGAGTCTCGGGGCTATAGAAAAGGGCATGCTTCACAAAAAAAAGGGAGTCTCAAATATTACAGTTTATAAACAAGCATTGTCAATGTTGGTGTCCAAAAGTATAGTGGTAGAGCACTACAGAGTCACCAATAATAGGACAACCTCACAGGAAAACCGCACAACATGGATCAAAGGAATTGTAAATTACACATACTTTGAAGCCAACTTCATCATTGGAGACCTCCTCCTCTGCTTCTGTCAATTCTGCTTCAGCCCTTTTCACCAATGTATCTTCCTCACAAGAGTTGTTAAATATATACATATGCCCAGTCCAAGTTATTTTCAATTTGGCAGGAACAAGGAGCTGATCCTGTAGTTTAAGTGTCCGCAGGAGGCCTCTAATGTGGTCAAATGCTTTTCAGAGCTGTCTTATTGCATATGAGAGATCAGGGAATAAGGACAGGGTGGCCTCTCTGTACCCCAAGTCCCATTTCCTTCTGGCTAGTTGTAGAATTCTCTCATACTCCAACACCACTGCAGACAATCAGAAGAGTTTGGGGACCAACTCCACTTGTTGCAGCCCTTCTTGATGTGATTCAGTAAGCTTTCTCAAGCAAAAATGGAGGATCATCTTCTGACAGTCCAAAGAACTGGGGCAGTATAAGTAAAACAAAATCCAGAGGTGTCTCTCCCTCTGCTTGCTCAGGCAAACTTATTAGTCATATATTTCATTCTCTGGTTGAATTTTCAACTGTCTCCAGACTTTGTCGCAACAGCAAATTTTATTTTACCAGCATTGCGGGAGCATTGGCTGATTTTGGAGCAGTACCATCCACTCTCTGCAAAGTTTGCTCAAAATTGTATATCTGAGATTCTAGATTAGCAACCTGAGGGGTCAAGGTGTCGAGTTTCTTGTCCATGTCTTGTACTGTGTGCACTAGTTGTGCAAGGGTAGAACTGACTGCTTTTCTTTGCAGTGCCATCTTGTAGTGGTGGCCTGGTGTCTTGCGTTTTTGAAGATTTCGGAGCAAAAAAGTCATTTGCAGGCACTGTAGTTTTAGGCTTGCCCATTTTCAATATGTTAACAGCTGCCGGTACTTAGTGAGATAATTTGAGCATTTAATATCTACTGAAAAATGTAATTTAAATCAAATAAGGCTCATATTCCTGGGAGCTTTGTGAAGGCATGTCTGCTCCACTATTATGCTAATCCACACCCCCAGGATCCTTGAGAATCTGATATAATGTGATTAAGTCCACTCTTATCTTTCTTTCTTGTAATGTCATGAGGCTCAAGAAAGCTAACCTGTCTTTAAATGAAAGGTCTTTAATGGAACTTATTGTTTTGGTTGCTCTACATTGGATTATTTTCATGTTCAGAATGTCCCTTCTCCTACAGGGACACCAAACAGTGGCAGCATAATCCAAATGGGGACAGATATATGCTCTATACAGTGGAAAGAATGCATCTTTTTCCCTTGACTTTATGTTTCTTTAAAATTGCCCACATGGCTTTATTTGCACATGCAGTGGCTTCCAAAGTCTAACTGGCTTGATCCATTTTATCTGTGACAATAATTCCCAGATCCTTTTCTCTTGTAGTTTTCATTAATGTTGTTCCACACATGGCATAAGAAAACATTTTGTTCTCCTTCCCAGGGTGCATGACTGTACACTTGCTGGTATTAAAATGCATCTCCCATTTAGTGACCCATTTCAAGATTCTATCCAAATCATTTTGTATCAGGTTGTGATCAATAAGGGAGTTATATATACCACCTAGTTTTGTGTCATCAGCATATTTAGTGTATCACACTGTGAGGTCATTAGTTAAGTCTACAATAAATATGCTGAAAAGCATGAGCCCCAGCGTAGATTCCTGCAGCACCCTACTGGTCACACTCACTTTGTTAGAGCTATGACCTCTTATGGTTATAAACTGCACCCTGTTTTTCAGCCAGTTCGAGGTCCCGTTAACTAGCTTATTATTAATAGTTGCTTGCTTCATTTTGTAAGTTATTGCCCAATGTGGCACAAGGTTGAAGGCCTTGGAAAAATCTAAATAAATAATATTACATGGTAAAATCTTATCCAGGTAACTACTTATATTTTCATAAAAACACACAAGGTTTGTCACAGAGACTCTGCCTGGCTTGAACCCATGTTGGTCATGATCCTGACCAATGTCTTTACTAATCATGTTCTTAGGAAGACAGAATAGCACAGTGATTTAAGGCTCTAAACTGCAAACCTGAAGACCTGGATTTGAATCCCACAGCCCTCACTTGCATACTGTGTGACCCTGAGCAAGTCACTTAAATTCCTTGTGCTCCCAGGTCACACATGTAAACAAGCTTCAGCTTAGTGTGCCTCTCCTGGTCAAACAATTTCCCCTTTCCTTTAATGATACTCTCAAGCATTTTGCCTGGGATTAAGGTTAAACTAATGGGTTTGTAATTATTTGGGTCCCCTTTATTTCCTTTTTTAAAAATAGAGGTAACATTTGCCCTCCTCCAGTCGTCTGGAATCTGACCTGAGTTAATGGATGCCTCATAAATGAGTTTCAATGGCATTATTATACCATACACCATAATCTTGAGAATTTTTCCAGTAATACCATCTGGGCCTGGAGCAGAGGCAGACCTCCATTTTTTTTATACAATCCTCAATTTATTTTTCAGTGATAAATATACAAGGGGTGAGGAAGATGTCCACCGGGGGTATAGTTTTAGTTGGAGAAGCATATAATTTACTGAAGAAGTTGTTAAATGTATTTGCCATCAGCAGTGGGTCAATCAATAGACAGTTCTCATCACTTCCCAACTGTTTGTCTATGGTTTCTAAAAGGGTTTATGTAGCTATAAAACACTTTATTATTGGTTTTGTTTACATTCCCTGTGAAATGAAGTTCCATCTCTTTTTTTGCTTTCCTTATAGCATGTTTGGATTTCATGAGTAATGATTTGTACTTAATCCAAAGTTCAGGTTTTTGTTTTTTTTTACTTCATTTTTATTAAAATAAATACAAATAACACACAAGGGGTAAATGGACATTAAAATAATTTCATCCAGAAAATGAAAGTTCATAGTTACAGCAGTATCTAAAAATATATACTTCACAATGGTTAGGACAGCAAATTGCAAGTAGCCCTCTTAAAGGAAAGGCCATTACAACTAAGGTCAGGACAGGACCCAAGAGTTATATTTTCCAATGCTAAACAACATTAGGGGGACAGGCTCCTTCAGTTGTAGCTCCCACAATACTCAATGTGTCCCATAGGACTTTATGGGACAAAGGTGGCATCCCTTTCCAAAATATAAAATTACGCTCTGTTCTTTGCATTAAATATGATTTTAATTTTACTTGTTAGCCATTTGGGCCTAATTGTTCCTCTGCAGTACTTTTTAATTTTAGGAATCTACTTGTTACAGAGTTCTAACAATTTACTTTTAAACACTTCCCACATATCATTATATATGAGTCAGGAGGTCAAATAGACCTATAATGACTTGACACTTATCAGTGGTACTGTCTGCATTTTGAGGTTCCCATATGCTGATCCAACAGATTTTTAACTGATTCCATAGTCCCGCATTAAGCCACATTGTCTGGTGTCATATTCCATGCAGAAACCGCATGCTGACCAAACTGTTTCCCCCTTTTTGCTATTATATTCACTTCACCTCTTATCTGCTTACTATATGATCTGGTTGCTTTTGGTTTATCACATTTCTGCAAACCAATGGCTTCCCATAACTACTTATTTTTACTGGTGCTATAGATATAACATAGATCAACCCTAAATCTATAGTTCACAGAATACAGACCCAGATGTTTCAGTCTGTCATCATAGGATTTATCAGCCATGTTATTAATTCTTTTGGACATTTTCCATTGCATCCTTTTTAATATACTTATGTCTCTGGTTGTTTGTGGTGCACAGAAGAGGAACAGTACACCAGATAAGGCCTAACAAGAGATGAGTACAATGGTACAGTCACATGTAGGTCTCTACTTTTGATGTTTCTAAAGATGCAACCCATAATTTTGTGACATTTCTAGGCCGTAATCTTTGAATGAGTACTAAAAGACAGTTTATTTGTCACTATTACCTCCAAGGCCTTTTCATTTGTAGTCTCCAGAAATGTTGTATCTCTTAATTTATACTTCATATGTGAGTTATTATACCCCAGGTGGATGACCCTACACATTTCTATGTTGAAAGTCAATTTATTAACATCTGCCCAAGCAGTTATTAGGTTAAGATAATTTTGCAATGGCTGAACAGCATTAGAATTGTTAACAATTGCACCTATCTTACTCTTTTCCACATATTTAGACATCCATGACCTTTCAGAAGTTTGCATTCTTGAGATAAAAATATTGAAAAGTGTAGGGCCAAGCACTGAGACCTGGGGCACCCTGCTTGTGACACAAGCCCATTCAGAGCAATTGCCTCTGATATTAACTTTTAGTCTCCTGTCATTTAACCAACAATTAACCCAAGATATTATTTTGGGGTGTAAATGTATTTAAGATCATCTCTCTATTACTTTTTTATGATGAACAACATCAAATGCTGTGGGAAAGTCCAAATAAATGACATTCACCGACAGGTCTCTATCCAGTGCTGCACTGACCAGTTCAAAGAAGGCCAACAGGCTTGAAAGACACGACCTTCCTGTACTAAAACCATGCTGAGTAATATCTGAGAAACCATAATATTTAATATGTTATATTATTCTATCTTGAATGATCCCTTCCATCAGCTTTCCCATCACAGACATGAGGCTGATCAGCTTGTAATATGACACCCTCTGTCTGTTGCCTTTCTTGAAGATCAGAGTCACTAGAGCACTAGAGCATCTCTCCACTCTGCAACTGCTTTCCCTTCCTTTAACGAAGTATTGAAAAGTAATGTTATTGGGCCTACTAATACTTCTGACAATACTTTAAGGAATTTAGGAATGTACCCATCAGGACCTACAGATGTATCAGTTTTGAGGTTGTTGATTTTCTTTAGTACCTCTTGTTCAGTAATATAAACTTTTGTAGTATTTGATTCATTATCTACTCCAATACTAGTAGTACTCTCTCTAGCTCTCTGTTCTGTAATATCCTAAGAAAGTATTAGTTGAATTTTTTGTCCATCTCTAATTTGTCTTTTATTAATTTGCCTTTCTTTTAAAGCGGGCCCACAATGTTCTGGCTATCCCTAAGTGTACCCAAATAATTATTAAACAGTTTTTTGTTCTCTTTTAAAGAAGTAGATAGTTCTAATTCCAATTTATGTTTGGCTTTAGTAATAGTATTCTTACATTTGTTTGCATGTTTCTTGTATTCCCTCCAATCCTCATCCATCCATCTTGTTAGATGCGTCCTAAATGCCCTTTTCTTCTTTTTAATATTCCTTTCTATATTATTATTAAATCAGAATGGTACCCTACCAGATTTATTATATTTTCTAACCTCAGGAACATAATTAGTGATGCAATAATTAATACGTTTTTAGTCTTTTCCCATAGTGTTTCTAACTCCTGATTTTTTAGGTCATTCTCCGAGTTCCATGAACTGAGGTAATTCCATATTCCAACAAAATTTGCCTTATAGTAACATTTCATGGTGGTAGCCCCATTAATTCCTTCCCAGGATGTAACAATCTTTAAACTTACTGTATAGTGATCACTACATTCTAATAGCTCTTGTACATTCACATTTCTGATGCTATCTGGAAAATTAACAAAATTCAAGATCCAAAATGTTTGATCCCCTTGTTTTCTCCAAGACTACTTGATTCATGTTTGTTTGTACCATTAAAATTATAAATTTGCCTTCTATAGTATTTGTTCCTTCCAATATTGACCAACTGATTTTTGGAAAATTGAAATAGCCCATTAGCAAATAGTCCCTATTGGGTTCAAACATATCTATTGCATCAAGGAATCTTGGTGTTTCAATAATTCCTTTCATCTTATCTTATTTAAATCATTTTGTATACTGATTACATCTTTTTTTTCAGATATAAATAATTCAGAAGTATCTTCAATTTTCTGAAGGGATATGTTAACCTGAAAGGAGACAGTGTGATGATCAGTTTTTCCCAATGGGGGTCCAGTTTTACATGAATTTTTGATAATATTTTCTGATGCTAATACCAGATCTAAAATGTTTTTTCCTCTCATAGGTTCAACTACATGTTGTTTTAGTCCTAAATGATGGGTTGCTGCAATGAAGTTTCTTCCAGCCATTAAAGTTGCAGTGAATTCTTCCCAGTTAATGTCTCCCAAATTAAAAGCCCCCACAAGTATAATATCGCCTAACTTGTTAGTTTTCTCAAGTTCTTCTAATATTTCTGTTGTGAACTCGATATTCAAGCCAGGTGGTCTGTAGCAGAGGCCTACAAATATCGAGGAGGCAGACAGGAAAATAAGCTTGACCCATATAGTCTCAGTACTGGCTGTGAAGTTTTTTTAAATTTTATGGGAGATATTGAATTACTTTATATTTTCCTTATTAGATAAGGCTACTCCTCCTCCACGTCTTTCAGTTCTATCATGGTGATATAATATGTATCCAGGTAGACTCCTTCCCCACACACCATTGTCATACCACCAAGTTTCAGTAATGACAATTAAATCAAACATTTTTTCATCATTAATTATTTATAGTTCATCCATTTTGTTTGTTATACATTGTGCATTCACTAGGATACATTTAATGTTATCCTTATTTTTATTTTCACTTCCTATTGTGCCTCTCTTGGTATAATAATTACTTGTTCTATCCTGATGGGACACTATAGTTCCCCTCTTAGGAAAAATTTGTTTGCTTGAAAAATCCTAGGAATTGGTACCCCAGCAGCTCTGCTCCTTTTTTTATTAGAAACATGGAATTTGATGGCAGATAAGGACCGCTTGGTCCACCCAACCTGTCTATTTTCCCTACCTATTGTAATACCACAGACCCTACTTAATCTCCAGCTTTACCCTCCATTTCCTACCCACTAAGGTTCCCATGCTTATCCCATGCATTTTTGAATTCTGTTACCATTTTTCCCCGTTCTGATGTAAGCCACCTTTCATATAAAGATGATTGCTATTGGTGAACATAGTACCACTATCCATAAAGGTTATATCATTTGTCTTACACTAGTTGGAAAGTTGGGTGTTTATACACTTAATGGTGTGAATTTTTTTCCACTCGTGCCCTGGGTTCTGGGAGAATTCCTGAAATGGCAACCTTACACCCCTTGTCCCTTATTTTTTCCTAAATCCAGGAGCTCATAACAGATATCTTTTTCATGGTATTTATTTATTTAACAAATTGGAAAGACCTTTGAGCCAAGGGCTCTTTTACAGAGGTTCCACGTCAAATTTACCACATCATTAATATAACATGTAGTACTACTCTAGTATGAACATTCTGCTGATGGTTTATTAACTTGTCTACACTGCTAGGAATATCCTTAATTCTTGCTCCAGGAAGGCATGTGTCAGTACTGGCTAATTTGTTACTTGTACATATAATGCAATCTGTATATCTAATAAATGAGTCACCAATTACCAGGTTATTTTGTGTTTGTTCTTCAGGATTTAGGACATCACTATTTCCAGTTTCAGCCAGTCTATCATTTAAGACATTAAATATGTTTGTTAATGGCAATTAAGTGGCCAGATTTATTGCCCATCTTCCCTTCCTTTTCCTTTTAACTTTATCCACTAGCCACAAATCCATTTCACAGTCTTTATGATCTTCTCTCCCCCCTTAGCATTCCTTTTTACCTGCACTGAAGTATCTATTCCATTCTCTTCCTCCCTGTTTCTTTTTCTACCTTACTTATCAGTTGTTCCCATAGTAGGATTCTCAGAGGTCAATGTTTGGACAAAGTTTGCTATCTTTTTTATCACACAGTTCTCCTTTAATTTTTGTATTTCTCCCTTCAGAGCTTTAGTCTAACCCAGTATTGTGTGGTATGCTATGCATTTCCCACATGTGCAGGTTGTACTTTCTATGTAATCTGGTTTTAATGTATATAAGCCTCATTTGTCACATGACACAAGCAAACCATTATTACACAAAAACTTTAGGATATCCGGTGGTGTCCATTGTTTTGACTAGACTAGACTAGTCTCTGGACTAGTCTCTATAATATATGGTCATGTTTTATTGTTAAGTCAATAATTACATACTATCACCTTTTGGAGATACAATTTCTGGCAGTTCAGTTCAGTTTCATCACTTCGGCTCCCAATGTAGTAACTGGCATAGGGCATAAAAACATACTACAGAAAAGGGGAAAAAAGCATTGAAGTCAGTGATGGGCATGAATTACTCTAGTTATTGTGCGGTAGGAAGGGTTGGCATGCCACAGCTGGGGATCCCCACAGTGCCAAACATCTATGACTGCTAAGCATCCCCATCAGTGCTATAGAAATTCATAGTTTCTTTTGCTGACTTCACGGCTTCCCACACCCTTCATGCCAATTACTGTTACTTCCACATAGTGTTGCTGAATAAATTCCCCCAAAAAATATGCATCCCCCAAAAAGTACAAGTATTACCATACTATAAAAGGGCATTGCTTTGAAGACCGTACCTTCCCAAAATTGCATATTTACTTTTTTAAATTTTGTTGTAAATATTTTTATGTTTTTTCTTTCCTGTTTTTAATATTTTGGTAGCATGTAGTGTTAAGAACTACAGGATCTCTTTATATCCTTGGATGAGTGCAAGCCCCCACCCCCACCCATAGACCCTATTCTTTTAATGTTTTTACAAATATATATTTATTTTTGTTAACATGTAGTGCTCACTGCTAAGAGCTATAGGAATTCTTATTTCCCTTGGGTGCACTCAAACCCCTTCCTGTAGTCCTTTCTTTGTTATAAATATTTTTAATTTGTTTCATTTTTCTTTTTTTGCTAACATGTACTGCTAAGAGCTATTGGGATTCTTAATTTCCTTGGCTGTGCTGAAGCCCCCCATAGTCCCTACTTTTTACATTTTTGGGGGGGGGAGTATTTTTATTTTATTTTCTGCTAACATGTACGTCATAGTTTATTTATTGAAATGTTTTCACCAGAAAGGCACACTGAACAACAAGTTGCTCATCTCACGGTGTGATCTGGGGGGTAGGGAAACATGATGATTGACTGCAGAGATTAGATACAATATCACAAAATTTACATTTCAATACATACAACTAAGAAGTAAGTTGACTGTAAAGTAAACAATGACTGAATGGAATGCTAACAGTTCTGAACTACGGAACATGAGAATAGACTACTGAGACAGATATAATAACACAAAATTCACATTTGAATGCAAACAACTAAGGAACTCATAGACTGTGTAAGTAAACAATGACTGAATGGAATACTAGCAGTTTTGATCTAAGACATGCTAGTATGCAGTAGCACAGACAGTACAATTAGCTATGGTACACCAGAAGTGCAAATAAGCTACAAATGCAATAGAGTTAGGGACTATCAGTACTAGGGCAGAGTAGTGGAGAGGAGGAGGAGGAGGAAGTGGTAGAAGAGGGGAGAAGGAGGGGAAGGGAAGGGAGGTGAGAGGCATACCAAGGTCTAACCCCTTCAGGATTTCATAGATATTTTCAAGCAAATAGACTTTCGTCCATGAAACTTGTCCATTTGCATCTAACATTAAAACTGAATTTTCATTTCACTAAAATGCAGGTCCAAGTTATTCTTAAACTGTTTCATACTCCCACTATTAATTATTGCCCTAGGTTGAGCACTCCAAGGAGTGACCACCCTCTGGCTATATCAATTCTTTCTTATATTGTGTCTCCATTTGGATTGTATCAATTGTTTATTGTGCCTTCTACTACCATGTTCATCTGTTCTTGGAAAAATTCCTAGTTCAGTACAACAATTGGGATCTCCTAGTATCTTATACAAAAGGCACATATCCCCCCTAAACCTCCTATAACATAAGGAATATAGGTTAAGAGACATTAATCTATCTGGGTATAATAATGCTTTTATCCCCTGAATAGATTTAGTAAATCTCCTCTGGAAAGATTCAATTTTAATGATATCCTCTCTGTTTTGAGGAGATCATACCTGACTGGCATACTCTAAGTGAGGTCTAACTAGAGCTACGTAAATAGGAATTAGTACTTTAACCTCCCTACTAGCAATATATCACAAAATACTATTTAAATTTTGGTTAACTTTTTTTTTTATCTGGGATCTACAATGTATGCTAAACTTGAGATCTGGACCAAATATAACACTTAGATCTTTTTCTTCATTAGTACCAATAAGTGGTAAATTAGCAAGTGCATATTTATTATGTTTATTTTGTTTTGCCCATATGCATTATTTTGCATTTACTAATGTTCAAAACTAGCTTGTTAGTAAGGGTCCAATCTGAAATTTTATATTATCTATTATATATATATTAGTCTATACTATTCTGCAGTTCTAATGCCTCTTCATGAGTATTCACAGCTGCCACCAACCTACAATCATTGGCAAACTTGTATAGCCAGACCCTAGAGTTGTCTGATTGCACTGAGGTTATAAATATGTTAAACAAACAGGGTCCCAAAACGGAACCCTGGGGGACACCACTAGTAATGGTAGACCAATTTGAAAAAGTTCCCTTAATGGATACCCTCTGTTGTCTCCCTTGCAACCATGCTGATACCCAGTTATAAATATTAGGGTTCAAATTAATCTTCTCCAACAGATTTAATAGCTGTATATGGGGTGGTTTATCAAAGGCCTTCACAAAATCCAAGTATACCACATCAACTGAATTTCCCAGGTCTAATTCCCTATTTACATTTTCGTAAAAGGCCTATAAGTTTGTCTGACAAGACCTGGATTTAGTGAACCCATGCTGAGATTGGTCCACCAAACCATTTACCTCCAAATGCCTTAAGATATAATCTTTTATTACCCCTTCCCTGACCTCTGAATGGGTGCAGAACCTGGGGGTAGTTCTTGATGATAGGTTGACACCGCATTTACAGGTGTCAGCAGTCATCAAGACTTCCTTTTATCATATTAGGAATATCGCCAGGATTCGGCATCTTGTTCCGTCTGCCGACCTGCCTACTTTAGTCCATGCCTTTGTGTCCTCGTGCCTGGATTATTGCAACTCCCTTTATCTAGGGCTTTCTGGGGTTGAAATCTGTCATCTGCAGCTAGTGCAGAACACTGCAGCCTGGCTTTTGACGGATTCCAGAAGATCCTGTCATATTACCCCTGTGCTGCGTGAACTGCACTGACTGCCAATTTGGTGGTGGATCACCTTTAAAGTTGGCTTGCTGACTTTTAAAGCCCTACATGATCTGGGCTGAGCCTATCTGAAAGAACTTCTGGTCCCCTATTGCTCTGATTGATCTCTCCGCTTGGCCAATGAGGAGTTGATAGAGGTTCCAAGGGTGAATTTAAAATCTTCTGGTGCTCGGGCATTCTCCTATGTTGCCACCACCCTTTGGAACTCTCTACCCAATTAGTTGTGGGAGTGCACTTCTGTGGAGGGTTTCAAGAGGGGTCTAAAGACCTTTTTATGGGAAACAGCATTCCCTGAATATTGAGCATTTTAATTCTTTGGTTTGCTTGTATTTTTTATGATGCTTGTTTTAATTGTTATTATGTACGGCACCTTGACACTTGAAAGGCACTCTATAAATAAAAATTATTATTATTATTATTATAATATCTTACCCATTAGTGAAGTCAGACTAATTGGTCTAAAATTTTCTGGTTTTGTCCCGACTCCTTTTTTGAAAATGGGGACCACTGAGGCTAGTTTTCAATCCTGAGGTACTATTCCTTAATCTAAGGACGTCTGAAAAACATATGTGGGGGGGGGGCTAAAACAGGTGCTAATTCCTTTAATACTCTGGGATGCACATCATCAGGACCAGGAGTTTTGGTAATGTCTAGTTTTGATAACCTAACATATATATCTTTAACTTCCACAATGATTTTACCAGAACTTGAGCTATGTTTTCCAAAGTGTATATTTTGGTTGCCGGTAATGAAAACTGAACAAAAGTAATTATTTTGGAAATCAGCCATCTCTCCAGGATTGACTACTTGTCCCACAGTATTTGTAAAGGGTCCTATCATATTTTTATCTTTCCTTTTACTATTAATATAAGAAAAAAAAGATTTTTTACAGTCCTTAACTTTATCAGCAAGTGACAGTTCAAAATGTGCTTTGGCTGTCTTAGTTTTATTTTTAATCTGTTTCAGACATTCTCTATACAATTTATAATTTAAAGCATGCTGAGAACCCTGCCAGGGGTCGAATCTAGGCAAAGATAGAGGTGGGGTTGAGTGCCAAGCAGGGAGATGAGGAGGAGGGAGGAATATGAGGGTGGAAGAAAGGAAGAGGAAGGGAGGTGAGAGGCTTACCAAGATCTAACACATTCAGGATACTGAGAACCCTGCCAGGGTGCTATGAGCTATTGTAATTCTTAGTTTCCTCTGCTGCACTAAAGCCTCCCATAGTCTCTATTCAAAAGATTTTTTTCTGTAAGTATTTTTTTCTTTGTAATTCTTTTTTGCTAATGTGTATGTTATAGTGATAAGAGCTATCACAATTCATAGTTTCCTTGGCTGCGCTGAAGCCCCTCATACTCTCTACTTTTTAAATTTTTGTTGCAGTATTCATTGACAAAGTTGCCCTTCCCTCACCACACACAAAATAAAAAAAAAGTTTAATAATTTCCAGTAAATTTGTTCGATATTCAATGTTGTCATGCTATTGCAATAGCCAAATATGTTTTTTTATTTATAATGTTTTTTATTTACATTGCTTTTATTGTCAATGTAAAATCTGTTAAATGTTTAACTTATTCTGGTCACTAGTGAAAACGGACATTATTTTGCCTACTATGCTTACCAGTATAATCAACAAAACAAACAAATTATGTCATATATTAGAATACATATGCTTCTTCTTTCACCTTTACATTGAAGACTGCTCAATGACAACACTCTCCTGACTTTCATTCAAATCACCAGCTAAACCCAGTCAGGTAGGAAAGCGAGTCAGAACAACAGAACAGAAGTGCTTTGACTGCAAGATGCAGAATGGGTGCAAGCCTGGTTTTGATGTTCTTCCACATTCACATGATCTACTGTTTCTCCTTGAATTTGTACAGTGCTGAAAAGGAATGTATATATTCTGCCTGCATGAATTCATAACTCACTGATACTTCAAAAAGGCATGCAGCACACAGCTTGCAGACATACTATGCTTCATAGTATGACACTATGGATCATATTATGGTTGTGTAAGGAGCAAAAAGGCAGTGGCCCATGAATGCTTCTGTTGCACTTAAACCTGTTAATACTGTAGGATATTACCTGATAGAATATGTCTATTCAACCTATTCAAATTTTGTTTCATTTATTATGTCAATAGGTAAGTTATTCCATGGATTAGAAATTCTTACAGTGTAATAAAATGTTCATTTTTTTGTGTGTTAAAAGTCCTTCCAATGATCTGTAGTGGGTGAACACTCATATTTGCTGTTGTGTTTTTAAATTCAGAAACTAGTTTGCAAAATAAGTATGGCTCACGTATAATGTCAAACATTAGTAAAAGGTTTCTTCTAATGCATCTTACTTCCAGAAGCATAAGATTTAATTTCAGCAGTCATCCTGGTGTGATAGAGCCCTGTTTTGAAGTATGTGTTTAGTGTTCCTCCTTTGTACTTTTCCTAACTGATTTACATCTCTTCTTTTAAAAGACACCAAATTGAGATGCATAGTAGGTAGGGAAAATTGGCAGACTAGGTGGGCATAGTGGCCCTTATCTGTCGTCAAACTCTATGTTTCTATGTATCTAGTCCAAATGTGGACATGAGTATGCTCTATACAGTATACAGTATACAGTATGTAATGGCATAAGTACTTTGTAATCCCTAGATCTGATGCTACATTTAATAGCCCATATGATTGTTAGTTTTGTCTATTGCCTCATTTTCTTGTCTAGTGCACTCCAGATCATTTGTTATGAGTATTCCTAAGTCTTTTTCAGTTGTAGTTATAGTGAGTTGTTTTCCACATAAAACTAGGCATTAATCTTATTTTCCCTCCATAAACACATAACTTTGCACTTTTCTACATTGAAACACATCTATCAGGTAGTAGTCCATTGAGAGATATCGTCTAGATCTGTTTGTAACCTTAATCTTTGTTCTGTAGTTACATCCAGATTTGCAGTGAGATATGTGACAAAACTACACCCCCAATAACCACTGTATAGTAATAATAGAAACATAGAATTTGACTGCAGATAAAGACCGCTTGGCCCACCCAGTCTGCCCATTTCCCTACCTAATGGATAAATTTCAGATCCTAGTTAACTAGCAGTCTACTTCTTCCTACCCCCACCCCCTAGAATTGCCTTATGACTGTCCCATGCATGCTTGAATTCCACCACTGTTTTTGACTTCACAACCTCCTCCAGAAGACCGTTCTATGCATCCACAACCCTCTTTGTGAAAAAATACTTCCTTACATTATCTCTGAGCTGCCCCCCTCTATCTTCAAATTGTGCCCACTTGTTCTTGCACACCTCTTTTTCTGAAAGATGCTACCCTGTTGGACTTTGTTGATTCCCTTGAGGTACTTGAAAGTTTCTATCATATCCCCCCCTCCCTCCTTTCCTCGAGGCTATACATATAAAGCTCCTTAAGTCTCTCTTTGTATGTCTTTCAGTGCAGACCCTGCACCATTTTAGTTGCCCTCCTCCGGACAGCTTCCATCCTGTCTATGTCTTTGAGGAGATTGGGTCTCCAGAACTGCATGCAGTACTCCAGATGGGGTCTCACCAGCTGTCTGTACAGAGGGATAACAACTTCCTGTTTTCTACTGGTGATGCCTCTCCCTATGCATCCCAGTATCCCCCAGCCCTCATTATTGCCCTCTTACATTGCTTGCCCACCTTTAGGTCATCTGATATGACTACCCCCAGGTCCCTTTCCATTTTTTGTTGTTGCTAGTATCTCACCCCCCATTGTGTACTCTTCCCCTGTGTTTTTGTTTTCCAGGTGCATTACCTTGCACTTCTTAGCATTGAATCTAAGCTGCCACACATTTGACAATTCCTCTAACCTTGCCAAGTCCCTTCTCATCCTTTCCACCCCACCTTGTGCATCAACTCTGTTGCAGATCTTTGTGTCATCTGCAAAGAGACATACTTTTCCTTCCAGTCCCTCTGCAATGTCACTTATAAAGACAATGAAGAGGACTGGTCCTAATACTGAACCCTGTGGTACCCCACTAGTAACCCCCCCTTTCTTCAAAGTGGACTCCATTTACTATTACCCTCTGTGTCCTATTCTCCAGCCAATTATTTACCCAGGCTATCATCTTGGGACCCACTCCCAGGCTGACTAACTTGTAAATTAATCTTTTGTGTGGGACTGTGTCAAATGCCTTGCTAAAGTCTAGGTAGGCCATTCCTTCCCCTCCTTGTTACCCACCTGTACAGTATCAGAAAGACCATGGGTGTGGGTAGTCCAAGAGAATTCTTTGAGCTTTCTGGAACTAAAATGCAAAACTCATGATTTTGCAGTTTGCTCCAGACAAGGGCTCTCTCCAATTACCACTTCAAGGGCATGTTGCTATAATTCAGCAGTGAGCATGAGCTGGGAGCAGGTTTGCAGGGAGCTGAGAATGCGATTGACACTCTGTTCCCAATGTTACCATTTTCTTCCATATATATTATGGTGTAAGTGAGGAGGGATGGCATGATTAAAATAAACTAATCTAGACTGCTGAAGAATTTCCTCCAGTGGTGTCAGCCAGTGGTGAGCAAGTGTTGTTACAATGAAACACTGCCTGAGACCAGATTTACAACAAGCATTTGTCAGTGCTGAGTGTTGGTTTGTATGTTGTGTCAGTTAGGTTTTAGTTGTGTTGTAGAGAATGTTGAAGGCAGAGTAGTACTGTAGTAAGAGAGAGTTTACAGTAGAGTCAGTGCCTACTGGGTCAATATGTCATACACTTAATAGCGTACAGCAAAATCCCAAAACAGAAACAGCGCAGTATAGGACAGCGAAGGGGTGCAGTACTGCGAATGGGTCTGTGCGTGGTACTGCACCCTCTCACTGTCCCAGGCAGAGGATAAGACCTCTGCTGGGATGGGGATCCACCGAGCAGCTGCTATGGCTTGACAGGATGAGCCACCCAGCAGCAAGGAAGGCAGGCAGTGAGTTTGGGATAGGGTTCGATTTCTGGTCCCAAACGCATGGAATCTTTCATTTTTTCACACTTTGTGTGATATTTTCTTTTACTCCCCCCCCCCCAGAGTTAGTTATTTTAGTTGTGTGGGTTCGGGGGGCACAGTTTCCTGTAACAGGGATGTGGGGGGGGGGTGGAAGCCTCCTGAAAAAAACAAGACTTGTGCCGCATGTAATATATTGCACTGTATTGACAGCACGGCATATTGCTGTGGCATAATGTCTTGTGACATTATGACCCCATGCTAAGTCAGTGAGTAGCAATATTGTCTTATATATTTTCCTTTCTGAAGCAAGTTACAGGATTTTGACAGTTTTAAGTTCCCACTCTTGTGCCATGTGCACTCTGTAAAACTGAAATATTTTGGTACAGTGCTGGGGTGTTTACCGTTACAAATATGTGATGACATCCTCCTTAGCTGGCCTGCCAGCACAGCAGTAGTGCTACTGCTTGTGGTACTGACAACCCGGGTTTGAAGTGAACTCTGGGCATTGGAGGGTTGGCCGGGGGGAGGAGGATCCAGCAACCAAGGGACTGCTCTCCTCCTCTAGGGGTGGGGGAACGCATGTCTCAGCATGTACCTGACCCCAAGAGGAGGTGAGGGGAAAGGCAGTGTGTGGCTGCCAGCCATGCATGGAGGTGTGGAGGCCATTGATGCACATCATGAGGGAATGTGTGATGTGCATCATGATGGCACTGCATGTCTGTACCTCATCCTGAGAACCAGAAAATATCTGACTGGCAGGATGGCACTGGTCCAGTGCAAGCCTCACACCCAGCTATCCAGGCTTTGTTCAGTGAAATCAGACCCAGATCCACAGTGGGGGTTGGGGAATCCCACTGGTGGGCAAGCCCTGGTGGCAGACGCAGGACAAAAATAAGCCCTGGAGGATGCCAGGGTGATGGGGCTGGCAGAGAGGGGTGGGTTGGACAGGGGAGAAAAATAGTATAAAAGGAACATCCTCTACTATGTCCAGAGTATAAATTTAGGATGTACATTGAACAGGTAAGATCAAGACAAGAGATGTTTTAGAAATGTTGAGTGGTAGTCTTGTTTATTAACATAAGTAATTAATTACAATAGTAGACCATGACATGGATGGGAATCCCTTGTGTGGGAAGGCTCTTTAGCTCATTACAAGGTGTCAAATGTGCATCAGAACACTGGGCAATACCTTTTCAGCCTTGGAGCATTGGTGTGCGACATTATTGGCCCTCCCCTTCTGAACATGACAGGTGTCAGTCACAAAAATAGGTTTAACATGAGAAACAATTAACATTTACTGTAAACAAAAAAGTTATGCCTTTTCACACAAAGCTGTGAGTCTCCCTATAATATTTCAATCAAGATAAATTTAATAAGCATTCACATGTTTTGCTTGTTCATTTTTTGTGTACTTATCTTTTTATAATTACTGGTGCCCCCTCTTAACACACAGACTTGATCCATGTTTCAAATGCAATAATAACTGGGTTACCCAGTTATTATGACGTATTCTTTCACTCCCAGTTCACTTCATTTGTAGCGTACCACCTCACTAGCTCTTACTCTGTGTGTGGGCTGGCTGAACACCTCAACAAACATGGTGGCTGTGTTTCTTGGTTACCAAGGACCCGCATTGATCATTTATTTATTCAATTTTGGTGACCAGGTTGGCCCACTGAGCCCCAAAGGTCCCTTTTTCAGGGGCGAACCGGGTTACATTACAGAGGTAAGACATGCATAGTAGTTTATAAGGTGATGACTTAGTACATGTTTTAAGGCATACATAGTGATTTACAGGATGGTAGCACAGTACATACTTCTAGCTAATGCAACACAAGTTCAATACAAGGATGAGTTTTGGTTCTAAGTGCGGAAACCAGTATTTGTGCTGTTGTGTATGGTGTAGGGTAGTGGGGTAAGGGGGTTAGCTCAGGTATCATGGCAAGAGCATATGCTGGCATCTAGCAGATGGGTCTTAAGTCTGGTTCGGAATGTTTTGTTGGAGGGGGATTCCTGTACAGAGGGTGGGAGTTTGTTCCATAGCAATGGGGCAGAGGAGGTAAAGGACTTGCCAACCACCTTGGTCCTCACTCTAGGCTCTTCGAGGAGGGTTTGCTCTGTGGTACAGAGGTTCTGCCTGGAGTGCTTTGGGGCATGAAGCCCAGTGAGGCTGGCGGGGGGGGGGAGCGTATTAGCTTGTACACATGGCAGAGCAAGGGGTACTGGAGGAGAGAGTGCAGTGAAGGCCAATTTAGGAGTGCTAAGGAACTGCAGTGATGACTTCTGGTGTGAGACTGTGTGGTAAAGCGAGTCACCTTGTTATACAGCACATGCAGTCTGTTGAGCTCGAGTTTAGCCATGTCCTAAATAACTGGGGTGGCGTAGGTCAGGCTTCTGTTCACTTTCATTACAGGTAACTTATTAATTTTGTTTCAGTATTTATCTGGTGGGGCCTGCCTTTACAACATAAAACATCTATCTGGTTGATCCTGGTGTTCATATTCTTTGGGAGACAGCAACTGTGATTGGGAACAGGCCATGGCTGACTACCCATAGCATTACTTATGCGCAGTTCCACAGTGTAACTTATAAGAAAATAATGTCTATACTGGAGTGGGAGAGATGGACATAGTGTGTGTGTGTGTGTGTGTGCGCGCGCACATGTCTCGGTGTAGAGTAGGGGGACTGACCAAGGAGCAGCAGGGATCACAGCATAGCTGCTTCAGTAACCTTCTTTGCCATTGACTCCTTGCACCAGTAATTATAAAAATAAAGCATAGGCGACTGTGTGTCTGTGAAGTTTTTTGTTATACACCCTCAGTGTGTGATGATCTAATAAACCTCTCAAGCTCCGCTCTTGAGGTTTGTGGATCATCACACACCTCAGGTGTGTAAAAAATGTCATAACACACAGTCTTAAGACACAGTCTCCAATACATTATTCTCTGTTTAGTAATGTGGCTCAGACTGAGCCATTTTAGGAAGTTGCACAGTGTTAAAAATGACTGATTTAGGTGTTCAAAGTGTGCCTCTGCCTGAGTAATACTATTAGTTCATATACCACTTTAGCTGTTTATGTTTTTTCATGTTATAGCCTGTGTGTGTGTGTGTGTGTGTGTGTGTGTTGGGGGATGGTGACAATTACTATGGCTGCTACTGTTACTTTTACTGCCAGAGAAACTTTGACAGGAATATTGCATTGCATCAAAAGGGTACTACAGCGTCCACATCACATTTTGTTTTCTTTATAAACAAGGGCTCTCATCTACACAACAAAAGGCAAAGTTAAATGATCATTCTATACAGTGTTATCTAAAAGAATGAAAATCATACTTTTATATTTCAATACTAAAAAAGAAGGAGGAAGATTGGTCAGTGGTCCTCGCTATCAGATAAATATGCTTGAATACAGATAGGTAGATTATTAATGTTTTTAAACAGAAATGGACAACATTATATGGGGTTGGAAGGGTAGATGATAGAATTCAGATATATGAAACGGGAACTACCTGAATATCAGTGCTAGAGATGCAGCAAATTTAAAATCCACCGGCGAAGTGAACGCGAAGTGGCCACTTCACCTTGGCACTTCGCTATGCGGAGTGCCCCTTAGGAAATGCTCACTTCACCTTGTTATTATTACTTCTCATTGTCATTCCACCTTAAACGCGAAATAAGGCAGAGTGACAACAATATTGGCAGCATCCCACCCACACAGTCACCAGAATGAATGTGCATCCCCAAAGTGCTACTGTTTTGTGTCCAGAAAACTCTCCAATGCTGATGAAGTGAAATGAGAGTGTAACAAGAAATGCAAAGTCTCCCAAAATTAAAGGCATACTCAATCATGCGCACAGTGGTCAGGTCACACACAGAGTCACCAGAATTAATGTGCATCCCCTAAATGCTACTGTTTTGTGTCCAGAAAATTCCCCAGTACTGACAAAGTGAAATGAGAGTGTAGCAAGAAATGCAATTTCCCAGAATTAATGGTGCCATGCAAACACACAGACAGATTAAGATTGCACTGCACACTCAAGGCATGCATACGAAAAGGCACAACAACACCTAACCAGTGCTTACAAGTCACAAATCCAAATCTGGAAAGGAATACGTTTTGCCAGTTGGGGGATTAGTGCACAGCAGTAACACTCCTCTATCAGTAAAGATACCATAAAGCAGTATAAAAAATTCATGCAGGTGCAGTGGATAGCAGGTTCACACTGCTGCAATTACTCTGTAACACAATAAAAGGTGTCTGATTTAATGGCACACATCGCACACACACTCACATGCACACTCAAGTAATGCATAGCAAATTGAAAACTTTTAGTAATATAACCAAATGTTTTAAACAGACAAATTGTACACTGCTGCACCACAAAAATCAGCAAAAAAGTTTCAAGAATTACTGAAAATATTACTGTGTGTATATTAACACAGTTATACAAGAAAAATATAACCAAAACAGAAAGACTGCCTTTTTCTCCCAGTTAATCTACCTACACCACAAATACGCCCCTCCCCCAAAGCACACTTCACAGTACACAGACTGACTGTTCTAAATTAACATGCAAAATTCACACATAACAATAAACACTCAATGATATGAGCACAGAAGGGTTTCCTACAATCGACGTACTAAATTTTGAGCAAAAAATATTACTCAAAAAGTCATTTTAAACAGCTTTTAGAGGTTTTGAATTGCAGAGCTCTGAGAGCAAACTGTCTCCAGCTACCACTGCACACACACTACCCAGGCCAGAACTGAGGCTGTGTCGAACAATCTAGATTCCATGTGACCTGCAATCCCATGAATAACTGCAGAATTTCATTTGGAACTCAATTACAGGGTGAAGTGAGGCGAATTACATTGATTTCAATGTACTTCACCTTAAAATTGGTGGAGAAGTGGTTTGGGGAAGGCGGAATAATGCAGTCATTGGTTTCAATGGACTTTGCATTCCTCATTATGAAGCAAAGTACTCCACTTCACATTGTGGAGTTCTCAATGGATTCCACATTACTCAGTGAATCACTTCACGGTGCAAATTGGGGCCACTTTGCCCACCACTACTTATAGTACTATAACTCATATGCTGTATAGGAAGGAATGCGAATGCCTATGGCTGTACTTCCCCAATGGGCTGTAGCACAAGACTCCCAGACTTAAAAATGCTTATTAATGAGTACAATGGTGGAGTGGTGAAGCCTAGATACTACAAAACTTGCTTACAATACATCCAAGTAACTAGTAAAAAAGTGTATGTTGTGATTCGTGACGTGAGTGTGAATCGTGATTTGCGACTGCATTTGTGACCATGATGATGAAGAATGTGATTTGGTGTCAATGGTGTGAGATGACCAATAAGAAAACTGTATTGGAAACATGAATGCCTACGGCTGTACTTCTCAGATGAGCTGTAGCACAAACTCCACAACTTAAAAATGCTCATTAATGAGTACAATGGCAGGGTGGTGAAGCCTGGAGAGATACTACAAAACATGCCTACAATACATCCAAGTAAGTAGTTAAAAAATTAGTGCTGTGATTTGTGATGTGATCTTGAATCGTGATTTGTAACTGCATTTGTGACCGTGATGATAAAGAATGTGATTCTGTGTCGATGGTGTGAGATAAACAATATGGAACTGTATTGGGAAGGGAACGCAAATGCCTTCGGCTGTACTTCCCCGATGAGCTGTAGCACAAATTCCCTAACTTAAAAATGCTCATTAATGAGTACGATGGTGGGGTGGTGAAATCTGGAGAGATACTACAAAACAGGCTTACAATACATCCAAGTAACTAGAAAAAAAATGAATGTGATTCGTGACGTGATTGTGAATAGTGTTTTGTGACTGCATTTGTGACCGTGATTTGTATCACGAGTGACTTGTGATGATGTTCCTCACTTAAAAATGCATATTAATGAGTACAAGGTTCATGCAGAATTATGTACCACACCAGTCCATTACCCTGAAGGGAAGCCGAAGAAACAACTGTGACTTAAGTTACAGATGGAGACTGGGTCCTAAAGAGATGCAAATGCACAGACAGATTAAAATTGTGCTGCACACTGAAGAGATGCAGATGCAAAGGCACAACACCTAACCAGTGCTCACCATCAGAAATTCAAATCTGGAAAAGAATACATTTGCCGGTTGGAACAGGCTACGGGTGGGGGCAGTGTACTGCACTGCGGCAGTAACAGTCACTAGTACTAGTACCAGTA